>OZ035988.1:4253387-14253387 GCA_964035005.1 Erebia palarica
AATTCACACACGGCACTCCTAGGCTATTTTTACGAAGTTAGTTAAACTTCGTAAAAATAGCCTAGGAGTGAAGAGAGAATGAAATAAATATAACTTGTATTCTATCTGATTCTCTTGCAGGCTAAATCATATTTATGAATATGTTTCTCTTTATGGTGTCGCTTTTACGTTTCATCAAATTCAAATCACAATGGTGCTAAACAAGTTTCACCTCAAAAATCATAGCTATTGTCAATCGGGATGATTTAAGGATTCCAACGATACCATACATCCAAACCTGTTCAGGTATTTAGAAGTTATGGTGAAATAAAGAAACTCAGATACATACATGAACCCAGAAAACATTACTCTTCTTTTTTGGACAGTCATGTAAAAACTGAAAGCCCTAGTTTAAGCAGATAGGTAGGTCAATGATGAAAGTGAGAAAATTTCAGCAGACGCGTGGTTTTTGGCTGCCGACATGATAATAATGTTTTGTAGCAAACAATGGAAAAGTTTCTTTGTGTACAGTTGTAGGAGGAGAGAACAAGTGACAACTGCAATGTTCTAATATTGTGTTTATAATGTCTCTCTCCAGTGCAGATGTGGGCCATATGTCATCGACCATTGTAAGTTTATTTAGCCACAGTCTCGGAGAAAATATGTTTGTTCTAAATCCAATATGTGCCAGTTAATATTAAACAGACTTCAGTTTTATAAGTGTAAAACTTCTTTAGGCGCGTTGAGTACTTTTAAGTATGGGGTAAAAATAAAGAAACGCGTGATGGACACCTAACCTTGTTACGAACAAAAGGTCTTATATATAAATATAGTACATAAAATTTAATACCTTAGTTTTAAGGATTATATTTGAATAGAAGCAGGCGTTACTTTGCGGAAGTCCATGATAGTGAATGAACTAGAAGTTTAATTCGCTATAATCCGCTACAGTAGACAAATCTGTGTGGTACAGTGCGTGTCTTTCACCTGCAGCATGCGACACCCACCACCCAGCAATTCGCACAGGCACAACACCACACCACACAAATCCTCCAAATCACTCTCAACGTACGTTTCACTCCGACACCGGAGCATCCTCAGGAGATGTTGACTCGACAATGCACGATTGTGATTTTTGTTGTGTGAAGTTTGATTGTGATGTTTTCACAATCGTGCATTGTCGAGTCAACATCTCCTGAGGACGCTCCGGTGTCGGAGTGAAACGTACGTTGAAAGTGATTTGGAGGATTTGTGTGGTGTGGTGTTGTGCCTGTGCGAATTGCTGGGTGGCGGGTGTCGCATGTTGCAGGTGAAAGACACGCACTGTACCACACAGATTTGTCTACTGTAGCGGATTATAGCGAATTAAACTTCTAGTTCATTCAGGATTATATTTGTTTTTTTTTTTAAATTGTTTTAAATATTTGTTTTCACTTCTATCAGCAGTCCCTATGACTGCCAATTTATTTTTATTCCCGCAGGAGCTCCTTAATCTTCCGGGATAAACAGCCTATGTAATTCAATGAGATAAAACCTGTCAAAATATACTATCGAAATCGCTTGAAAAGATGGGCTGTTAAAGCGTAGCAGGCAGACAGATAAACACACTTTCACATTTTTAATATTAGTATCATTATACTGAATGCAACAGTGTAATTTTTGTGCATATGCTTGAATCAAGTGTAAAACCAGCCTTTTTCCTCTGGTACCCTTCGAGTTTAAATTAAATTCTCGAAGTAATCCCCTCCCGATTAAATTTCGGCCACGGCGGCCAATCTCCACAGAGATAAGCCATCTGCGCAGGAGATATTATAGTGCACAAGTGTGTGCGCAAACACAGGTGCATTCTGTGTTCCTTTGCTCTCATAGCCCGATGGGACGGAACGGAACGGACGAACATACGGAAATGTTCGAAGTAGGTAGGACTTAGTATACCTATTATTTTAAATTGATGGTGAATCTCTACAGTCTACATTATCTTACTTCTTACTAATATTATAAACGCGAAAGTTTGGATGGATGTATGAATATTTGTTACTCAATCACGCCCCAACGGCACAGAGATAGATTATAGTCTGGAATAACACATAGGCTACTTTTTATACTGGAAAATTAAAGAGTTCTCGCGGGAACCAAAAAACCTCAAACCACGCAGACGAAGTCGCGGGCATTCGCTAGTAATCTTATATATAAAATTCTCGTATCACAATGTTAGTTACCATACTCCTCCAAAACAGCTTGACCGATTTTTATTAAATTTTATATGCATATTCAGTAGGTCTGAGAATCGGCTACTATTTATTTTTCATACTCCTAAAACACCTCAATCCACGCGGACGGAGTCGCGGGCATCAGCTAGTATTATTATTATAATACCTATGTTCCTAGTTAACACCCTTCCGGCTAAGACGTGCCAAGGATATGATCACATATTTTTGTACGATGCCGTGTAGAAACCGGTTATGGTATATGGTAATTATACCTATTATAATATATATTGGGATATGGGTGTAATAAACTGCCTTAAACCCCTAACAGGTTAGCTCGTCTGAATCATCACTAGCATCAGGCGAGATCGCAGTCAAGGGCTAACTTATCCATACTAATATTAATTGAAATATACCTTACTGTACACGGTGTACAATATAACACAAACAAACACAAGAATTAAGAAAAAAAAAATTATAACTGCGTGTCTATATGTATAGCCTGTCTGTCTGTCTGCTTGACTGTTTGTCTGCTACGCTTTCACAGCCCATCTGTTTTGCTGATTTTGATGAAATTTGGTGTATCTATGTCCTGTTACCTGTATGGACATAGGCTAAGTACTTTCTATCCCGGAAAATTAAAGAGCTCCCGCGGGAATCAAAAAACGGAAGGATGTGGGAACCCACCGCTTTATTATCCCAAGAAAACTCCTACCATTATTTAATGGAAAGGGGTCACGACCCTCAGTAATGAGGAATACGACGCATAGAGAGAGGTGTCCTACAGGACATAGACAAGACATGGACATAGGCAAGAACTTTCTATCCCGGGAAATTAAAGAGCTCTCGCGGGAACCAAAAAACGGAAGTATGTTGGGACCCACTGCTTTATTATCCCAAGAGAACTCCTACCATTATTTAATGGGAAGGGGTCACAACCCTCAGTAATGAGGAATACGACGCATAGAGAGAGATGTCCTGTATGGACATAGGCTAAGTTCTTTTTATCCCTGGAAATTAAAGAGCTCCCGCGGGAATCAAAAAGCATTGGAATAAAAATAAAACAAACAATGCAATGTGGACTGAAAATAAAATCATTCTAAATTTAGCTCCCTACGTGGGGCAGTGTGTTGTTGACGTCGTGGTATGATACCACTACTCACGCCTACCTACCGCTATAATGTCAGGATTATGGTACTGCTTATTGAATCAATTGAGAGTTTCCGCAGCGGAAAGCCACGTGGAACAAGTGCTGTTGAGTTGGGGCACACTGAGACTGGCAATTTATATTATGTACTTACTTACCCCTTGTATGCTTCGTTTTACAGTACAGTTCCTAGGGCATTGAGAGTTTCCGCGGCGGAAAGCCACATGGAACAAGTACTGTTGAGTTAGGGCACACTGAGACTGACAGTTTATTATGTGTACTTACTTACCCCTTGTATGCTTCGTTTTACAATACAGTTCCTAGGGCATTGAGAGTTTCTGCGGCGGAAAGCCACGTGGAACAAGTGCTGTTGAGTTAGGGCACACTGAGACTGACAGTTTATTATGTGTACTTACTTACCTCTTGTATGCTTCGTTTTACAATACAGTTCCTAGGGCATTGAGAGTTTCTGCGGCGGAAAGCCACGTGGAACAAGTGCTGTTGAGTTAGGGCACACTGAGACTGACAGTTTATTATGTGTACTTACTGACCCCTTGTATGCTTCGTTTTACAATACAGTTCCTAGGGCATTGAGAGTTTCTGCGGCGGAAAGTCACGTGGAACAAGTGCTGTTGAGTTAGGGCACACTGAGACTGACAGTTTATTATGTGTACTTACTTACCCCTTGTATGCTTCGTTTTACAATACAGTTCCTAGGGCATTGAGAGTTTCTGCGGCGGAAAGCCATGTGGAACAAGTGCTGTTGAGTTAGGGCACACTGAGACTGACAGCTTATTATGTGTACTTACTTACCCCTTGTATGCTTCGTTTTACAATACAGTTCCTAGGGCATTGAGAGTTTCTGCGGCGGAAAGCCACGTGGAACAAGTGCTGCTGAGTTGGGGCACACTGAGACTGGCAATTTATATCATGTACTTACACCTTGTATGCTTCGTTTTACAGTTCCTAGGGCAATACTGCCAACGCTTAAAGCCATATTGTTTCCCATATCCGCGACTTCGTCCGCGAGGTTTAAAGTTTTTTGATCCCCGCGGGAACTCTTTGATTTTCCGGGATAAAAAGTAGCCTATGTCCTTCCCCGGGATACCACTGTACCAAATGTTATCAAAATCGATTGAGCAGATGAACCGTGAAAGCATAGAAGACAGACAGACAGATAGATACACTTATAATATTGAGTATGGATTATTGTTGACTTTCCGTGTTTTAGAATAATTATAGTACTCATTTTGGGAAAGTCAAGGTACCCATGCTAGTTATAACTTATATGCCACAGAATACAGTAGTTATAATACAGAATAAAATAAGAAATAAGAATAAACTTCGACTGAAACAGCACTATCTATCTTCTCTATCATAATTATAAATAATAATATGTATCTGTTAAATCATTAAGTATTATATAATATGTCATATGTATATTGGTATGTATTTATTTATGTCATTGGTATGTATATGTTTATGTAAGTTTATGTTAGAATATCTCGTTTCATTCTATCTCATATCTTGTTGTACCTATTCTCCTCCACAACCTTTCTCACTGCCAAGGGTCACTGGTAGTGATCTCTTATAGAGATAAGTGCTTCCTTGTCGACTATGTATCTGTTTTTCTTCTAATAACTTTTTGGTACTAAATAAAAAAAAAAACAGGTAATAGTACTGTAATACTGCCACATATTTCGTATACTAAGAAAAAACACATAGGTAGGTAGAGTAACCCTTATGATGTTTTGTAGAGTGACTGAATCGTAAGAGGAAAAGAGATAAACCTATTTCATATTATCCTAATCATAGATTTATTATACATAATTATAATATAAATATATATTCCCGTATCCTAATAACCTACTTACGCAGCGACTTTATGTTGAAAGTAGGTCCTTCTCCCTCAGTACCATGTAAGCGAAGCGTATCAGTTATCTTTTTTATTCACATACCTAGTACCTACTAGTTTTTCGATTCCCGCGGGAACTCTTTAATTTTCCGGGATGCCTATACCTAGCCTGTCCTTCCCCGGGATACAAACCATCCATATACCTACCAAATTTCATCCAAATCGTTTGAATAGACGAGCTGTTAAAGCGTAGCAGACAGACAGACTAGACATACTTTCATGGATAGTTCATATATCACTGTCTGGTAATAAATTAATAGTAAGTATTCGAAGTTCATGTAACTTCGTCCTTTAGTGCGTCATGACATATGAATCGCTGCTTTCGCACGTCACGGTTACCTAAGTATCTACTAGGTATCTATCTTTTTTTTATCCACTACAAGTTAGCCCTTGACTGCGATCTCACCTGATGGTAAGTGATGATGCAGTCTAAAATGGTAGCGGGCTAATCTGTTAGGGGCATGGCAGTTATATTAAACCCATACCCCTATTCGGTTTCTACACGGCATCGTACCGGAACGCTAAATCGCTTTGCGGCACGTCTTTGCCGGTGGGGTGGTAACTAGCCACGGCCGAAGCCTCCACCAGGCCAGACCAGGGAAATTTCAGAAATTATAAATTCCCAAATTGACCCTGCCGGGGATAGAACCCGCACGTTAAGGCGACATTCAATTTCTATAGACCTAAATATTTTCATCTCTACAATATCTGTACAAAAAATTTCTAAGAAAATATCGTTTCGAAATCAAATATCTACTTTGTGAAAAATATCGTTCAAATATAGAGCTTGTCAACAACTGTAGGTAAGTAGATACTATTTCTAGATGACAGCATATTTTACCGTGTTTGCAGAATCATGAATATCCCGTGAAGCTATGAATATTTGAACGAGACGAACTTAAGAGCCGAGATAGGTCACGTAACGCGACAGTATCATCACAGACACACTGTGCTATCACTAGGAAATTTATTTAATGAGCAATTTTATTTTATGTTATATAATATAGCATAATTTAGTACTGCACGGGGCGACTGGCCACGTACAGTTTATTTATATAAGTCATTTATTGTCCAGAACATGGTACATATGGTGCATATTACAGCTGATATTACATTTAACATAGTAAGGTCAGAATGTTCTACCGTCCCCGGTGTACAATATAAAAGTTAACTATTTCATTATTAATCTGTAACTTATTATATACAGTAAAAATCACAAAAATAGCAATTATTATATCATAATCTAGTAAAAATTAAATTAAATTTGGGTAAGTACATAATTTCAATAATAATAAATGTGAATGACAATGGATGTATATAATAATTCATAATATTTTCACAGTTAGTAAGAAAGTCAATAAAACTAGTCTCATAAAAGAGTGCATTTCACATTGAACAGTGCGGAGTGCCGACAAACGGGACCGTACAATGAACCCGTTCCCTTTACGCTCCGGTACGGCCAACTATGGGGTTAGTACAGATATTACATCTCTCCAACGTTGACTTAGCTCGACAACACTCCCGCGCCTATGACAATACTCCCGCGCCTATGACAATACTCCCGCGCCTATGACAATACTACCTCGCCTATGACAATACTCCCGCGCCTATCGCTCATCGGGGTCCAAGACCACGAGGCCTTAAGCCAAGGCCCTAGCCGTCATAAGGCTAAAAAGACACCGGTGAAGTGTACTTCCCCGCGTCACATCCGGGAAAAGAGGCTACGCCTCGAGGCCCTTATCCCCGTTTTGGCCAAGTCCAAACGCAGAAGACCCTGCTGCTGCTGACTTAGCTCGAAGGGGCACATAGTCCGAAGAATCGATAGGCGTTGGAGTCCCAAGGAGATTGAATGACGTCCACGCTGGGGAAAACGCAGCGTTGGACAGCCCCCCGATATAAGGTGGATGGAGTATTATGATCTCAAACGAGTGTGCAGTTGGAAGCAAGTGGCACAAGAGTCCAGACAGTGTCCCTGTGGAGATCCGTGCAAGAAATTTTAGTCCAGTAGTGGTTAAAGTCAATTGACGACGAAGAACGTTAAAATTTAGCTTAAGAAATTAATTATATCACCACTATGTTAGGATGCTACTATTCAATTTCAACTTTAAATTCAACAGTTGACGTAATTTGTATCGTGTATTGACGCCCGAATTCGTTCAACGAGAGTGAAATGTAAAATCCCACACTAACTCCTATCGTTCCGCTCGCCTTTGTCCGCTATGAACCACTCATTACTCTGTTAAACACAATGCAAAAGAAAACTCTCTGTATTTGAGTTAACCTATATACAGAAATTACTCATGGTTCTCAACTTCTCTCCCTTTGTATTATGATTGCGGTCGCATCGTCGTAATAGTTCTTCATGTTCGTCATTTGAGCGCATTCGACTGATCTATGATTCAGCTTTTTGTTCCGTGCCTTTTGTCAAAAAAAAATTAAAATCATCGCTTCGACTCGAAGAAAAAAAAAGAAACTGGTAAACATCGTATTGTAAAACATAACTTATTCATATAACATTAAAGTATAAAATTGCTCAAATGATAAATATTAAATATATTATTCACACATTCTTGTAATTTTTTATGTACTTATTATGAAATCAAATAATCTCTAGGATTTAAAGTGACCTTGCCAGTCTATTAAATATATATCTAGGTAATCTGTGACAACTGTCAGTACTTGTATTATTATTTACTTGTAGTGGATAAAAAAAAAAAACTAATAGTGCCCGACAGATCAGTAACCATACACTCCAATAATAATTTAGGTGTTTTGTGATGTACAATAACAAAATGTATGTTACTAAACATCTAAATGATTATTAATGTTAGGTGTACTACCCTTTAAACACTTTGCAACTGTCCACCAATTTATATCATTGTACTCTGATAAATTTTTGGAAATTGCTGGCGTGTGGCGTGCGGCTAGTAAAGGAGCCAGTGAACGTATTGTTTTTTTTTAATAATGAATCAATTTCAGAGCAAGTAGGAGAAAAACTTATTGTTGCCCTTCTGACAAGTTACGGGTGCTTCTTAAATAAAATAAAAAGCAAAAAGATACAATAGAGTCCATGCCTCTTTTTATCACAGGATTACGACATAAACTGGGACAACTACCTTAGGTAGGGTTGAATTTGTTTTGTTACAGAAAAAAAGTGTACTCATCTATCTTATAATTATTCTAGCTGATTCCTGCGACTTCGTCCGATTGGCTTAAGCGTTTTTAATTCCCGTGGGAACTCCTTCATTTTCCGGGATAAAACGCTTATGTCCATCCCTTGGACACAACCTAATTTAAATATAAATAAAATAAAATAAAAATCAAAAAAAAGACAGGCCGTGAAAGCGTAACAACAAACAAACTCAAATTCACATATAATATTCCACATTTTATTTTTACTGAACAAAATTTAATATCACTTGCTTCATACGGTGAAGGAAACCTGCACGCGCGAGAGTTCTTCATAATGTTCTCGAAGGTGTGAAGTCTGCTAATCCGCTATTAGTCATCGTGGTGGACTATGGCCAAACTCTTCTCATTTCGAGAGGTGAACTCATTGCCGGCTCAGTAGTGAGCCGGCAATGAGTTTAAATGATGATGACAGTTTGACAGAGATGATACAGATGACGGTTGGCAACCCTTGTCTGAGATAGGTAAGGCCTATTGCACATTATAAGAAAATTTCTTATAAGAAATTCAGTCGCAATGGTTGTTTTATGGGACCATACATATTACAAGATATGTTTTCTTATGTCTGACCAGACACGCGCATCCAAAATATTGGATATTAGAACTTATAAGACACAAGAAATTTTCTTATAATGCGCAATAGGCCATAAGGAGTCATGTAGACAGGCTTATTGAGATAATGAAGCCGGCCTACATTCTGGCTGCTAATATGAAACTTTAATACAGGGCAATTTGCTACAATAGCCGTACCTACCTACATGAAGTAATGCAAGATAAGAATATACCCCTTCTAATCGTCGCCGGTATCAATAACCGATATAAATGTCCACACAGTTTAACATAGTCTACATGAAAAAACTAAGCAGGTGGATCTAGAACTTCCAGAAGTTGATCGCTAAAATTTGGCTTCTTTTCGTTCCGTTTTGCGTTTGGTTTTCACCACTAAAGATTATCTTAGATCTCACTCTCAGGTTTTAAAATGTTCTTGACTTATCGAAAGAAAACCGCCCCCGATTGGGTGAGGACATCGTAATCGTAATCGTTTTTCAAACGGATAATCCGACCTGCTTAAGGAGTATAGATATGCCTGCACGTCAAAAAGCATATTGTATGAAACCTTAAACAGTTCGAATAATATGTTTTCGATCACCAAAACTACTCATGTTATTTATGTAGAAGAAGAACTCAACGAAACTTATCAAAACTTTTTTTTAAATTTACATCTCGGCTCTGGATTCTAGCTTTTAACTCGAGCCTCGGCCTTTACTTTTTTGATATATTATAAAAGTTAAAACGTTTAAAATCTTCTAATTAAAATACTATTGTAAATTTCATGCATTATTTTCATCATCTCACATCTAAATGTTATTATTTTTTAAGTTTTCTACATACAAAGTCAATGACTATGGACCTTCTTGAAAACAACTTTTTTATTTAGAAGGATAGTGGACTCCAAAAAAACTGAGAGCACGAGAGCGGTTTTAACTTACAAGCCCTGTTTACTGCCTTTGTATATGCATTTTTCGAGCAACTGTGGGTTATTTGTGTTTCTTGAAACAAATTATAGGAACATAATTTTTTTGGTGGACAAATTCTTCCCAGTAACAGTTTTAAAAACTTAAATCAGGTTGGTAGAGCTCATAACAAACAGTGGATCCGTCGATCTTGATAATAAGTTCATCGACCCCAGTATGCAGTGTCGAGACACGTGGCACCTGGGATTTTGTGTCAGGTGCCAATTAATTAAAACTGTAAAACCTAATTTATTTATTAAATTGATTAATTTCAAGACGTACTTATAAAAATATCTTTTAGCCTAAGCGTAGCCTGCTATAATTATAACATTAGACGATGCTCGTGACTTCGTCCGCGTGGATTAAGGTTTTCGATTCCCGCAGGAACACTTTTGTTTTCCGGGATAAGCATCCCTATCCATATCCTCTCCCGGCATGCAATCTTTATCTGTACCGAAATTCGTCAAAATCGTCTGAAAAGATAGGCCGTGATAGCGTAGCGAACAGAGAGACAGATAGATGGACAGACAGATAGACAGACTTAATCACATAAAATATTAGTGTGGATTGAATTCGCCAACCCACATTGGAGCAGTGGTGGGTCTAAGCTCTAATTACCCTCTCTCCTATGAGTGTGGAGGCTTGTGCCCAGCAGTGGGACGTTAATGGGCTGTAGTGGATTGAATTCTAACTGCTCCTATGGTGTAATGATAAGCGGTATGTATGTAAGTTCGCCTGTGGATGACTAAAAAGAGGAAGTTATGCTTTATTTCTCTTTGTAATGAGTATATCAAGCGGTAGAACTATCTTATTTTTTGGGCAAAGAAAAAATTATAGAACTTCCGATCGTCGACAATTGAAACCAGAGCAGGTAGCCACCAAAAATGGCTACTGATCGCATAGCAAAAAACCTTTTTATATCTAAGTAGTACGAGTATCTATTCGTTTAGGAGTGTCAGTTCATCTTCTGAGTACTATATTTAGTAATTGATATGAATATGTTTGCAGTCAAGTGTAACTGCAACCCTATGTAAATAAAAATACCTAAACAAAGGCATGACGAAAACATTATTCGTTTTTGAAGTGAAAACTTCTTTCAGCGCGTTGAGCACTTTTTGGTAGGGAGGTCAAAATGTGGAAACGTGAGACCGACACCATTCTTCATAAGACAAAAGGTCTTAAGTAGTACATTCTTAATTAAACTTTAATGCATTTGTTTTAAGGTTTATATTTAAAACCGTGACGTGACACCTCGCGACACCATTCTTCTGAATAATATAGTACATTCATAATTAAACTTTAATGCCTTTATTTTAAGGTTTATATTTTAATTCTTTTAAAAGTGCTGTATTGTTATTTTAAATATTCGTTTTCACTTCTATCAGCAGTAAATTTTTTTTTCTGGCTTCCAAAATGGAAGATGTTCTCAATGCGTGTTTTTCAAAATCAAATAATAAGAAATTCCTAAAGTTCACAGTTACATTGGCAGAAGTTTTAAACGGAGGCAAATAAGGCCTAGCTAATATTTGCTAGACCTTGAGGAACCGTCCAATAGTTTTTATATGATACGATAAGTCGCATCGGATACATAACCTTCTGATAAACCTGCCCGAACTTAGGTTGAATAATTGGGAACTTTAATGGTAGACCATTTTTGTAAATATTTTTTGTAAAAATCTCTTGAGTATTGTTTATATTAGCTGTAGCCCGAAATTCGGGTCGAATGAATTCTTCTTTAAACTACTTTTTTTTTTAAATAAATACTATTTTGCATGAAAACATTTCAACATTTTCAACAAACATTTTCTTCATATTTTACAACTTTTTGGTACTAAATAAATAAATAAATAAATATAGATATAGTCATCTAGAGTCCAGATTATGCACTTCTTTTTTAACGACTTCCAAAAAAAGAGGAGGATCTCAATTCGGCGCGTATCTTTTTTTTATTATTTCCATTTTCAAGCACGTGTACGTATTTTTTTTAGTTACGTGTAGCACGTAACTAAAAAAAATGTGGGATATGACTCGTAATACGCAATGAAAACTTGACTTAAACTTTGATGTTAGAACTGTCATAATCGGTACAGTGAAACGTTGAATTGTGGTCGTCGAGTAGGTATAAATGTAGCACGCGTAACATAAACGCATAAAAGCCCGGTCGGGCTGGGTCGCGTGTCTCCCTAGTCCTTTACACAATACCTACTCGTATTGTCGTTTCGCAGTATGAAAAGAAATAGGCCACTTTTAGATCTGACTTATCACAGTATGCTATACAGTCGGAGAAATTGGGACAGAGATGTCGTGAAAAATAATGTTGTACAGAAAAGGGAAACTGCTGAGTTTCTTACTCTTCTCTGCTCCTCTCTTTGCCTGAGGCACATTATTCGAAGAACCACTACAGCCCATTAACATCCCACTGCTGGGCACAGGTCTCCACTCTCATAGGAGAGAGGGAATTAGAGTTTAGACCCACCACGCTGCTCCAACGCGGGTTGGCAGGCTATTCGAAGAACGTTAAGAGTGATTTGCAACGCGAGTTGAATGAAATCCGTACGCTACATGCGGACTCCGTTTTTCTCGCAGAAGAAAACTGCTACAGTCACTGTTAACAAAGAGCTACCGGAAAGGACTGAGCGAGCAAAACTTCAATAAGAAGTTCAATAAGAGTGTAAATGAGCTCCAAACTATTCGTTATCTTTCCGCTAACTTATTTTCTAGCCTTTCTAGAGTCCTTTCCGCTTACCCAATTCTCTCACATTACCCCTTAGCAGTGGTGCACCTCACGCATATCGTGTACAAACCACGCTTTGTACATTATATGAGTGAGATGCAGCAATGGCAACCCCGCAATGGGAAGCGCATGGTTGGCAAAACCCTAAGAAGAGGACGCACGACATCAAGCGAGTCGCAGGGAGCAGCTAAAACGGTAATGCATGACCGCGGCGTGTGGAAGTCCAGTACAACCTAAGTACAAGGCTACAAGAGACCTCAGTTTATAAAGTTAGATTTACTCAACGAGATATCTACTTAGTAGATAGCGGATAGTAGATTTAAGGTTCTGTTTTCGATCGATAAGTAAACCTTTGATAGAAAACATCTGTCAAAACATAAAATTTATTCACGGAACAGGGAATCTGCCTAAGAATATTGGTAGTTTTAAACGTTTTAACGTTACTCGGACATTGAGAAACAGGGCCTTACCAAAGTAGGTACTTACCAGTAACCGAGGTTTATTTTCACATTAAGTTCTAGGTGGTATTAGTTACCTATACGTACAGTAGCGGAGGACACTTACCTGTAAATACGAAATCACATCTATTATACATTGTAACTTAAAATTTGGTGCGATAAACAGAAGGACAGAAGAAGAAAAATTGACGTCAATAAGAGTACCTGAGTAACAAAATTTAATAAATGAAAATTTGATTTGTTTTGATTTGAATTGATTTTTTTTAAGACGTACCTACCTAAGCACGTAAAGTAAGGTAAGTAGCACGTAAGCAGTGGCAGTCAAAATGTCCGAAATCATTCATGTTTTAGCGCAACAGGACAAAACGTCATGACCGACTCTACTAGGTAGCTTAACATATCTGACTTAATATTGGCCACTGGCGGATACCCGGGGTGTGCTACTACGCTAAAAAAAAGTAAATTTAAAAATAATTTTAGTTGTCTAAGACCATCTTCGCATTATTGCCTTTCCAATGAAACTGGTTTGGGGCACACCGGTTAGATCAGGGATTCCCTAACTATTTTGGGCAAGAGACCCCTTTTCCAAAATGAACTGATACCTCAGACCCCCATATCCAAATTACTTTAAAAATTATTTCTCTACTTTTTCTTTAGACAACAAATTCAGTAATAATCAAGTGTTATTAATAATTATTAATACAAATTACGTAAACATAGCTAAGTAGGTAATTTTTCTTTGAAAAAAAAAACATTAAAATAGGGGTCAATTTTGAGACCTCGTCGACCTCCAAAATCAGTATTCATTTATATCGACCCCTAGGAAACCGAAATCGACTCCAAGGGGTCGATATCGACCACTTTGGGAATCCCCGGGTTAGATGGTTTCAAAGTCTATAACGGACATAGGTATAATTGTTTTGTGTGTGTGCTTCCTATTAACGAGTAAAGCTAAGTACTTTACCTACTTTTTATGCTAAAATTGGAACAATTTTCACTCACACTGTGTCAACATTCATTAATTCACAGTGGGAGGAAGTTTATCAATTTGATAAACTGTCGAAAAGTTTCACAACAATCTGAACTCTGAGTTTCGATGAGTTCCGAACTTTAGCTCTGCAGACCATTTAATATTGCAATGTGATCTATATTACCTCTCGCTGGAATAAAAGTTTCACGTCGATAATGACTAAGTAATTTTTAGAGTTCCGTACCTCAACAGGAAAAAAGGAACCTTTATAGGATCACTTTGTTGTTCTGTCTGTCGGTCAACCACCTTTTCTGCTTAAGTGATGGTAGTAAGCCGAGGCCAAACTATTGACGCACTACAAAGGCAAAATGTGACTTCAAATTTCATTTGAAAATAACAACCATGGTCTATGAACGGCTGAATGTACAATTACCTCTTCAATTTCGACGATAAAACAATTCGATGTTAAAATAACTAGATACTTTGATGTTTGATATTATATCAAAGATCAAAGAGATGTACTTTTTGGATTTTTAATATTGCTTACATACTAGCATTTGCTCGTGATTTGTTTCGCGTAGATAAGTTTTCAAATTTTATGGGAATAGGGATGATGACAACTAACTCAATCAAATCAGCAACTCTTTATCAAACTTAAAAACGCACTTATAGGAAGTTGTATGAAATTCACAGTTGTGACGTCATCAAGTTTCAACGTACTTTTTTCTATAATCTATAAGTATTTTAAAATGGTTATCAAACTTAAAACTAACCGAGGATATGAATTTTAAGTCTTTTTTAAGACCCTCTCTTTAAGAATCAGTTAGAAATAATTTATTTTTGATATTAAAGGCATCATCCCTATTGTTTGAATTTTTGTTAAGATTTTCATAAACCATAAAGGTAACGAAGACGTAAAAATATTTCAGAAACACCAAATTGAATGCCCTAGTTCAAGGTAACTTTCAGACAAGGTCATCCTTAATGAGTGAAATTTTCAAGCTTCGTTCTCACCCTAGTAATGAATAACGGTGCAATTTGATATCCGGCGAGCACGTAAAGTTTCAATATTTTCTACCGAGCGCGTCGAAGTGGCAATGGATGGGTTTCATTTGATCATTTCACCCCGTTCCACAACTGGCCCCGTTTGGCCATAGTCCACCAAGCTGGCCAAGTGCGAATTGGCAGACTTCACACACCCTTGAGGACATTATATAGGTAGAACTCTTGGGTATGCAGGTTTCTTAGCGATGCTTTCCTTCACTGTTATGGGGAGTGATATCTTACTCTTTTTAATTCAAAATTTTTAAATGATCGTTGAATCTTTTACAACGCACATGCCTCGAAAAGTTAAGAGTGCTTGCCTGGGAAGCAACCTCCCGACCATTCGAATAGGAGGCCAGTGCTCTATAACACTAGGCTGTAGGCTATCAACGCTTTGTAACAGTCTAGTAAGAATCCATAATAATATTATAAACGTGAAAGTGTGTCTGTCAGTCTGCTACGCTTTCACGGCGCAACTACTCAACTGATTTTGAAGAAAATTGGTACAGAGATAGATTACATCCCGGGGAAGGACATATGCTACTTTTTATCGCGGAAAATTGAGGAGTTGCCGCGGGAATTAAAAAACATCAATCCACGCGGATGTATAGTCGCGGGCATCATCTGAATCCATACTTAAATTAAAATAAATATATTTATTTGCTAAATATGAGCATGAGGGTACAGATGTTTACAATGTTTTAACGCATCCTTCATATTTTACTATATCGAGTAAAAAACGTTCTTAATTTATTTAACCCTGGCTACGGTAAAAAGTAGGTAGTGCACGTGAACACGTGTTTACTAACAGGATTACATAAACCACGGATAAAGACACTGCGAAGGGCGTTCTAAATTAAAATAAATCGCGGTAACCAAAACGTCACCAGCAATGGTTGAATTATACAGCTTCAGAGCCTTTTTCGTACATGTAAGGATCTCCCCAAATGTATCGACGTGGAACTGGCTTGAGCCGGTCAGAAAAGCCACATCATACTAATATTATTAATGAGAAAATGTCTTTGTTTGTTGGATTGTCCTTCAATCACGCCACAACGGAGCAAAGGATCGACGTGATTTTTGGCATGGATATAGTTGAAGACCCTGGAGAGTGACTTAAGCTACTTTTTACCCCGGAAAATTAAGGAGTTCCCGCGGGAATCAAAAAAATATAAACCACGCAAACGCAGTCGCAGCCATCAGCTTCAATCATGTTATATTAAACGGGATTATAAGATGAAAACGCGGTAAATCGCCGTTTCCTTATCGGTAGTACTTAATTACGATTATATTTATACATCAAGCTTTTCCTACCGTTCGAGCCGGTTCCGCGTCGATAGATTTGGGGAGACCCTCAGACAGACCTCAGAAATGCCCAGAGCCACCATTTCAACCTATTAACGGCTTACTGCTGCGAACGAGTCACTGAGCTAGGTAATTTTTTTTTATCCTGTACAAGTTAGCCCTTGACTGCGATCTCACCTGATGGTAAGTGATGATGCAATCTAATATGGTAGCGGGCTAACCTTTTAGGGGCATGGCAGTAATATTAAACCCATACCCCTATTCGGTTTCTACACGGCATCGTACCGGAACGCGTAATCGCTTGGCGACACGTCTTTGCCGGTAGGGTGGTAACTAGCCACGGCCGAAGCCTCCCGCCAGGTCAGACCAGGGAAAATTCAGAAATTATAAATTTCCAAATTGACCCTGCCGGGGATCGAACCCGGGACCTCCGCACGTTAAGACAACAGCGCTACACACTGCGCCACGGAGGTCGTTGAAATCGGCTGCAATTGTCAATAATGATTACCCTGAATGTACTGTGTAAACGCTTAACGCGCCGCGGCCATTTAATGACCCGGAAGCGTCCATTAACCGAGATGAGCCGACATTACGCGTAGATGGGATGTTATTTTAGAATCGGAAATTGTTAACGGACTTCAAAACAACGTGTTGTACCGTATAGCTGGGATAAACTAGAAATTTTGTTTAACGCAGTCACGCCAAATGAGCTTTTATTTTG
Organism: Erebia palarica; assembly: GCA_964035005.1. Taxonomy (NCBI): domain Eukaryota; kingdom Metazoa; phylum Arthropoda; class Insecta; order Lepidoptera; family Nymphalidae; genus Erebia; species Erebia palarica. Next base: position 4,270,571 of record OZ035988.1, read on the forward strand.
CTAGAAGGCGTTCAAAACAACGTGGTGTACAGTATAGCTGGGATAAACTAGAAATTTTGTTTAACGCAGTCACGCCAAATGAGCTTTTATTTTGCTAGAAGGCGTTCAAAACAACGTGGTGTACCGTATAGCTGGGATAAACTAGAAATTTTGTTTAACGCAGTCACGCCAAATGAGCTTTTATTTTGCTTGAAGGCGTTCAAAACAACGTGGTGTACAGTATAGCTGGGATAAACTAGAAATTTTGTTTAACGCAGTCACGCCAAATGAGCTTTTATTTTGCTAGAAGGCGTTCAAAACAACGTGGTGTACCGTATAGCTGGGATAAACTAGAAATTTTGTTTAACGCAGTCACGCCAAATGAGCTTTTATTTTGCTAGAAGGCGTTCAAAACAACGTGGTGTACCGTATAGCTGGGATAAACTAGAAATTTTGTTTAACGCAGTCACGCCAAATGAGCTTTTATTTTGCTAGAAGGCGTTCAAAACAACGTGGTGTACAGTATAGCTGGGATAAACTAGAAATTTTGTTTAACGCAGTCACGCCAAATGAGCTTTTATTTTGCTAGAAGGCGTTCACAACAACGTGGTGTACCGTATAGCTGGGATAAACTAGAAATTTTGTTTAACGCAGTCACGCCAAATGAGCTTTTATTTTGCTAGAAGGCTATTTAGAACTGCCGTATTTAAAAAAGGGATCTACCGCTTGCTAGTTAAATGTGATTAACTTTGTGCGTGTTAGTCACAAATAGGAAATCACTGAAATGTAAACAAAATAAATGTGTAGGTGTTATGAACAAAATGTAAAAATAAGTAAGCTATTGTTTTATTTAGTTTTTAAAGCCGAATTGTTGATTTTGGAAAAAGCGCTCTGGGTCATGCGGTGAGAGCCTATTGTCGTACCTAATCTGTGTTAGTGGTTTGGAAACCCGACCTCCTATGCAGGTGTGGTCGAGGGTTTGATTCCCGGACAGTGGGCAAGCACATCTGAATTTTCACAGGAAAACATCGTGACCTGCATGCCCGAGAGTTTTTCATAATGTCTCAATGATGTGTGAAGTCTGCCAATCCGTAATTGGTCAGCGTGGTGGAACAGGCCAGATCAGGAGGACTCATGCTCAGTAGTGAGTCGGCAATGGGTTGAAAAGATAATGATGACGTTTTATAATAAGGTCAGTGCTAAGTCTTAACGATAAATGATTTATTATTTTCAAGTAGGAGTAATGAAATGCCTCATTGATCTATTGGTTAGCATGTTGACTGCGGCCGACGAGATCCCGGGCTCAAACCCCGGGTCGGGCCATAATTAAGTATTGGGTTTCCTGACTAGAAATTCTCAGTACTAGCCCGGAGTTAGGAAGTTGGTGGTGTTTCACCCCCGTGCCTCGGAGAGCACGTCAAGCCGTCGGTCCCGGTTATTATCACTAACACGATAATAGTCGTTAAAGCACGCCAACCCGCAATGGAGCAGTGTGGTGGGTCGAGGCTCTAATTCCCTCTTTCTCATGAGAGTGGAGGCCTGTGCCCAGCAGTGGGACGTTAATGGGCCGTAGAGGTGGTGGTGGAAGGAGTAATTTATAGGTCTATACTAGATGCTCTATCTAGATAGCTTCAAGCTCTATAGCTAAGCCTTAAGCGACCTTTTGTCCTTTACCACCCTCTAACCTGACCTTCAGTTTTGTGTGGACGAGGGACTTTACTTTCTATTGAAAAGCGAAAATGTCAACAGATTTCCTAGAAATGCGAACTAAACTTGTCGAGACTGCATAAGAGAAATTTTATTTTAAAGTAGCTGATGGTCGCGACTTCGTCCGTTTCCGGATTGAGGTTTTTCAGTTCCCGCGGGAACTCTTCCACTTTTCAGGATAAAAAGCCTTATTCCAGGCTATAATCTATCTCTGTGCCTTTAATACAGATCCGTTCTGCCGTGATTGAGTAACAAACATCCACCCATACATTCCCACCCATTCGCATTTATAATATTAAGCTATTAAGTATATATTAGTGTAGATTATAGAAGCAATGCTAGAGGAACCACTTATGAGAAGCAAAATTTTTCAGAATTGGTTTTTGTAATACACACTCTATTGAGAGCTACCCTTAATTTCTCAATTTGGTGGCTTAAGAGATCTAATGATATACAATCTAGTGACCTAAACGCTTGTTTGACAAATTAATGAATGGATATTGGACGTCCCAAAAGTATAATACACCCGACAGACGTTATGAATGAGGTTATTAGCCCAAATTCTCGACGGGAATTTTTTATCTCGAATAAAAAACGCTTTTTTTCGTAAATGTGCCAGCTGTAATCGCTTATTTTCCTCGTGATGGAGTCCATTTATAAAATGACTAGTATTCATGGTTTGAATTAAGCGTTTTAGGCTTCAATAATGAGTATTTTTAATACAATTAGGGTAGGGTTGGATTGGTTGGTTGGGGTTGGTTGATTGAACCCTATTAATTATACTACTAGACTCAGACAGGATCAGACTTGCCTGCCTAGGCCTCGAGAGTTCTGTAGCCTTTGTTTTTCACTAAATCACCCCGATATTAATGTTTCGGGGTTTTTGTATAGGGTGTTGAAAAATAAAACATCAAATCAACTTATAATATGGTTCTGTAGGTTGGAAAGGAAACCAACAATATTGAAAAAGCAACCTTTTTTCTGATTAGAAGTTCCCAGTACTAGCCCGGAGTTAGGAAGTTGGCGGTGTTTCACCCCCGTGCCTCGGAGAGCACGTTAAGCCGTCGGTTCCGGTTATTATCACTAACATAATAATAGTCGTTAAAGCCCGCCAACCCGTATTGGAGCAGCGTGGTGGGTCTAAGCTCTAATTCCGTCTCTCCCTTGAGAGCGGAGGCCCGTGCCCAGCAGTGGGACGTTCATTGGCTGCAGTGATGATGTGAACCTTTTTTTATAAGACCACAAAACTATTGATTTTTTAAAGGTTCCTCATTTCAAAAACTGTGCTACTAAGAGACTTCGCTCTATGTTTCCTGTCAAATTTAGATTTGGGGTTTCAAGGTGTTGGAAGGGCAACTGGATATTTGAAGTGTTGGCAAACCCCCGATTAGATGGACGGACGATGTGGACGTGTATTTGGTGACAACGAAAGTTTTAAACCTTCTATTAATTATTGTAATCAGTTAAATTCTTTTCAAAGAAAGACTAGTGCTTCACTTTTCCTAATCTAAATTGGAGAAGCCATATGCTGCCTATACCGCCCGACCTTTGACAAAGGTTCACGGCTACGCAAAAAGACCAAGTAATTTCAAAAGCCTCATGCTGTTCAACTACACGATAGGTTATCACGCTAGCGTCTTCACAAATCAGCAGGCGAAGTACCTTTTACTATTTAACATGAAATATTTTTTGAATTTAAAATATAAGGTTTAAAACCACAGAAAATCTACATAGGCGTCTTTACCAAGTTTTGAATAGGACATCTTGCAAAATATTAAATGAATGTACGCTCAAAAGTCCTCATTGGCTTATACACAATGTTCTAGCATATTAAGTTATTACCTATTGTTACGGGTTTTTTATTACACAACATTAATCCGCCCCGATTTAGCACGGGTATCCAAAGCACAGAATACAATTATTATTATTAAGGTGTGACCAGATTATCAGATATATTTCATCAATAGAACTCTATTATTACGGATTCGTAGCGTAGCGCGATTTTCGCAAAGTTTTTCTACTATTATTTTCATAATTCGGTCAACAACCCTAAAAGATTTGCTTTAGCTAGGTATCTTTATTGCTAGGATCAGTAGTGTGCAACAAAAACTATGACTTTTTTTAGTTTTAAGTCTAGCCATGTAAGATGACGCAAAAACACAAGACGTCAATTGTTTCCACGTGTATACGCCGTATTAAATTATGCAAGTCGCGTGTCTTACCTATAATTATTATTATGACTTCTATTTTCGTCTGGTCACAGACCGAACGCATTAGTAATTTGTGCACCATTGATTGAATATGTATGGTTCAAACGTGTACAATCACAATGTTGCTCTTTAGACAAGACAAAGGTATTTTAATGTGTAATTAATATATCTTACATATATATAAAAGCGAAAGGTCACTCACTGATTCATCACGATATCTCAGGAACTATAACGCATACAGACTTGAAAGGAAGATAGGTTCCTTCTATGGTGTAGACGTCAGCTAAGAAACGGTTTTGAGAAAATTCACCCCTTAGGGGTTGAAATGGAGGTTGGAAGTTTTATAGTTTGGAAGTCAAAATCGGGATTTAGATTATTAGTTTTAAATAATAAAAATCTGCCAATGCTATAGCCGCTATAAGTAGGCCTTTTGCAGCGGGAAAATCTCATAGGAAATTAGAAATTGTACAAAGACGAAGTCGCGGGCGACCTATAAAATAACTTGCCCTGACTGACTTATCGACGCACGAATTATCACATCAAGTATTTTTTAGTCAAGTATATGAAAATTGTTTGCACTAATTCAGATAGTATTTCGGTTCTCGGTTGAAAATTAACAAGTTATGGTTTCAGGCATTTTTGTGAATTCCACCTCCAATATTTTTTTTAGAAATTAGAAGCAGGGAAAAAGAAGATTACTTTTTGTGGGTTTACAATTTCCAAAAACTGTATGATGAAATGATGGCGATAAATAAGTAATGAAATTGTTGCCAAAAAAAGTAAAAATTTTTGGTCTCGTCGGGGTTAATACTACTTTATTGCCACCTTTTTCGGTACACTTTCCTTTTATTCATTTTTTAATCTTTTTTATCATAGCAAAAGTTTATCCTTCTCACATTTCTGTTTCGTTATGGGCTCTTAGACTGCTGGGTCTTCATTTAGATTAAAGATTCTATATTTCTAGGGCGGGCCGGATAATGATATCATTTAAATAATAGCTGAGCAGACCCGGCTTTGCATGGCTACTTCATTTACTGCAGTATTTAACTATGTGTTAAGTAAATGGTATGGTTAAAAACCTATATTATATTTAAGCTAATTTAATTTATTTGATTGAGCTATCAAATTGATTTGCTGTACTTGTTGAGGAGTATCGCCTGCCATCTCCGAACTCTTTGTCTGATCTTCATAAAATTGACTTGGGACTAATGTGACATCATAAACTTTTTAAGTAAAAATTAATTCGCTACAGATTTGACTGAGTTATGAAGTTAAGTTGACCGATACTTGCATACCGTATCCCGAAGAAACCCTGTTGTTTTTTCGGGATAAAAAGTAGCCTTTGTGTTAACTGTTAGCAAAGAGTGTTAGCTTTATGTGTGTAATGTAGTTGTGTTCAAATCCATCCAGCAGTTTTGGCGTGATGCGAGCACTGACAGACAGACAAATAAAAAAAAAATATTGTTTCGGACTCTGTATAGATAGTAAAGCTTTCTCCAATTAAAATCGCATTTATAATACTAATATTATAAATGCGAATTTGGATGGGCGGTTGAATGGATGTTTGTTACCCAATAGCTGAACGGATCTGGACGAAATTTGACATAGAGACAGAGAACTCTCTCTATCTCTGTGCCAAATTATAGATAGATTATAGTCTGGAATAACACATAGGCTACTTTTTATCCCGGAAAATTAAAGATATGCGAAAAATATAAGAATATAAAGATTAGCGGGAACCAAAAAACCCTCAATTGTAGTCGCGTACGTAGTCGCGGGCATCAGCTAGGTTCAATAAATATTCAATGACTTGCAGAAATCGTCCAATTACAGTTTTATTTTGAGTAAAGATAGTAGTAGACTAGGCACCTAGCGAATTTCCCATGCCAATGGTAATTGCCCCATAGCTTACGACGATAAAGCTTTGTAATAAGATGTTATCACGACAGAATGGCCCTGAATTGAATTATTGTATCGAATAGGCTTTGTTATTAATGGCGCTGTCACTCTACCCCTTTTGATGTTACGTGTCCAACAATTTCTGCAGACTTGAAACTTCAAAAAACAACTATTTTGTAAACATAAAACGGCATAGCATAAAACGGTTTAAACTCAAACTTAACTTAAACTTTATTTTGACAAACCATGCCTGTCTGTTTGTGCATTGACACTGACTAGATTTCACATGGAAAACTATAGGTGCAAGTGCTTTAAAATACCGAACAAATGGAGATTAATAAGCAGATTCCGATTTCTGTCTTCGATGAAACCGACTGTGCATACTACCATCGCATTAAAAGGAGTATTATTTTAAAATGTCTTATGACGTACCTTGACGTCCCTAAAATCCATACTCTATACTAATATTATAAATGAGAAAGCGTGTATGTCTGTCTGTCGTTCTACTACGCTTTCACAGCCCATTTGTTGAAATTTGGTATAGGGATAGTTTGTATCCCGGGACAGGACTTATACTAATTTTTATCCCGAAAAATTAAGGAGTTCCCGCGGGAATCAAAAAAACCCTTAATTTACGTGGACGTTGTCGCGGGCATCATATCGTAAGGATTATGTACATATTTTAGAAACAAGAGCGTCAATAATAAAATATTACTGCTCATGGGCCGATTTTTCAATTGTCAGATAAAGTTTGTCGGAGGAATAAATTTGACGTTTTGACAGGTTTTGTATTGAAAATCCGTCAAAGCGTCAAATTTATTCCTCCAATAAACTTTATCTGACAATTGAAAAATCGGCCCTTAAGCGACGATATTAAGCCCTTGATTTCCTGACGATGTTTTCCTTCGCCATTAAACTAAACCCAACTGACCCAAATAACAAAGCATCTAAGTAAAAGTTTTTCCAAGCGCACAAAATAGCATGAACGAACGCCGACCACCGGAAAATATAAATCCTTATCGGCACTTGGACCTCTCGTGTTAAGTTGTCGTAAGAAATTGCTTCTTGAGATTATCCGCCCGTTAAATCGATACAACACGGCCATTTTTATGTACTTTATGACTTTTTATGTATCTTTGTTGGGACTTACTATCACCGTTTAATGCATTATTTTAATCTTGTTGACGCTCTTGTTTCAGAATTATTTTAATCCTCATTTTAGGGTCGTCAAGGTACGTCATAAAAATGTCAATTTTAAAATTATACTAATGGTGCGGTAGTTAGTGATAATAGTCGATAAAGTCCGCCAACCCGCATTGGAGCAGTGTGGTGGGTCTAAGATCCAATTCCTTCTCTCCTATGAGAGTGGAAGCCTGTGCCCAGCAGTGGGACGTTAATGGGCTGTAGTTTTTTTTTATTAAGTTAGCCCTTGACTACGGTCTCACCTGGTAGAAAGTGATTATGCAGTCTAATCAGCGGTATTTAGCCTGTTAAGTGTTAGGAGTATGGCAATTATATTAAACCCATACCCCTGATCGGTGTCTACACGAAATCGTACCAGGACCACAGAATACATCATAGTACCAGAAGGCCTAATCGCTTGGAGAAGGAAAAGTTCAGGTCTCTACTTAGGGTAGGGTAGTGCATGAAATATTCTTTATTATATACCTACACGAAAACAGTAATAATCACAAACAAAACATTTAAAAATAATTTATTGACCGTGCCTGCTAAACCCGGTTATGAAAAGTACTGTCACAGAACACTTATTAGTACCTACGTTTCATACAATACCGCATGTCGGTATAGTATTTTTATTCGTTCTTTTATTTAAATATTCATAGCGATCAAACGTGCATAGCTGATGGTATAGATGTCTGGAAATATGTTTTTTCTTGAAAAAAAATTTTCAACTAGAGTGCTGAAACCTACAAATAATTAGGTACTCGGATCTAATCCATTCCCATGACCAGAGATCAGACCGACAGACAGTAGGGTGTGTATAAGGCCCGAGACCCTGCATTAGTAGGATTTCAGGGAAGTCCTACAAAGCATCCAGTTTCGAACCTCGAGGCATCAGGCAACCAATTTGACCGCAGAATTTAAAATGAGTAAGTGTAGAAATGGAATAGTAGCCAATTTGTTTTTAATCCACTACAAGCTCGCTCCATCCCGTTTGTATTCGCTTTTCCTGTCTCCAAAGGTTGTCTGGAAGAGATCGCCTTAGGCAATAAGACCGCCTTTGCATACTGTGCTGTCCTAGTTGTAGTTTTATTGTCTTTTTTATATCCGTGTACTTGCATGCAGTAAAGATTTAAATAACAATAATATTTATATAACTTGCTGGCTCGTGATTACTTATATGATAGTAACTAGCCACGGTTAAAGCTTCCCACCAGACCAGACTAGAGTAAAATAAAAAAAAATCTACATTCCCAAATTGACCCTGCCGGGGATCAAACGCGGGACCTCTCGCTAATAATATAACAGCGCTCATGACTGCGGCGGGGAGGTCATCAAAAATTTCATAACACCGTCAACGGTAAAGGACGTATCCACTATCCACCACAATTTTTAGATCGAAGACGCACTAAAGGCCGTACAGGAAAAAATATCTGCGCGAAACGTCCACATCGGAGGGCAACTTTGATCTGTCGCGCTGGTCTGTGCAGCAGCAGCTCCATACATAAAATCGAAATCACAACAGACTGTACAAGAAAAAAAAATTGTTTGTGTGTAGGAAGTTGCACATTAATGTTTACCCTCAGTAACTTACGTAGACTTTTAGTCCGCCAGTTTTTTTTTGTCCGTACCGTGTTTTTGAGTAATTCCATTTTGTAATAGTAGACACCATTTCTATAATCTTATTAATCATTTTGTGGCTAACTTTGAGTTTAAAATTCTCTGTAGCGGAATTGATTTATCACAGAATATTATAATAGTATAATTGCGCAAGATTGTACTGGAATTCGTGATTATGTTGTATTACGTTCGAATTGCTATTATTATAATAATATTCTGTATAATTATATTATTATTAGCATAAGTTACCGGCCAGTGGCCTTACTATAATTATGAGGGTTTATTAGATCAAATCGTATCTAGGGTCATTTAGAGACCAATATTATTATTTTTTAATTACGTGTGCAGTGAAGCCATGAGACTTCTTACTTCTTTTTTTACAAGACTCTAATACGTATGAGACCAATATTTATTCTCAAAAAATTTGTAAGTAATTTGTTTTTTTATTCAATACGTTAGTCGATAATCTCTCTCTCCCTGCGTTGTATTCCCTATTGCTTAGGGCGTGCCCCATTCCATTATTCACATACTGGCAGGGGTTTGCTTGGGATGATAATGCGGTGTGTTCCCAGGTCCTTCCGCATAGTCGATGATAATCAATACTCAATTTGTTTACTTTTCGTGGGATTCCACCACCGATTCCTAATTTTACTGAGAAAAATTTACTTTTTTAATTTTTATTACCTAGGTCCTAGACCCCCAGTTTTCCAACGCTGCGCTTTCGGGTGCAAGGCCACATTGAAACCCTAATGCCTATTGTTCAACCACATTGGAACCCCAACGCTTACCGGTTTTTCAAACTACTTATGTGCCCTGCCGCCCACAGGCAAAAAAACCTTCTATCCACCACAACTTTCGGCCAATTGAATAGAACAAAGTACAAAGTACTTTGAAGGACTCTCGAAGGCTGTATATTTTGTACGTTAATCTTAGCACCCTTCATAATATTAACCTTGGTTTTATTGCCCTCCAGTCTCGCTTTGTTATGTAAAAATGTATTATTCAATTCAAGAAATTACGCTCAGAAAGGCCATCGAAATTCAGCTAAAACGAGTTATATTACCTATGCTGTGATAATACTGAAAAATGTTATCTATTTACTTACCTATATCACAGATGAAATCATAGTTATGCCTATTAGTAGTGATGAGTGATGTAGTCTTATAGTGGAGGTCCTGGTTGGTAAATTTGGGAATTTAAAATTTCTGGATTTTCTCTTTTCTGGTCTGGTGGGAGGCTTCGGCCGTGGCTTGTTACCACCCTACAGACAAAGACGTGCCGCCAAACGCGTTCTGGTAAGATGCCGTGTATAAACCGATCAGGATTATGTGCTTAATATAACTGCCATGCCCCTAACAGGTTAGCCCGCTACCAGCTTAGACTACATATTCACATACCACCAGGTGAAATCGCAGTCAAGGGCTGCCTTTAGTGGAATAAAATAAAATATTACCTTCTAAAAGTCACGTAATCGTTCGGCATTTTAATCTAACGAAAAACCAGCATGCCCGAGAGTCCGTTATAAATTTCTCAACGATGTGTGAAACTGCCAATCTGCACTTGGCCAGCGTGATGGACTATCGCCAATACACTTCTCATTTTGAGACCCGTGCTAAGTAGTCATCCAGCGATTGATTGGAATGGTGGCGAACGGTAGATCGTACCTACTTCGACTTTTCAAATTCAAAATTCAAAATCAGTTGTAATTACATGTCCTTTAATTTGAATAAGTACTTTTAAAGTAAAATATAATCATATTCATTCATATAATTCATATGAAGATTATTTAAAGTGTTAACTAAAACGTGTAAAAAACATACTTATAAGTACTAGTATACCTGCCTAACTAAAACTAAGAATTAAAATAATTATCAAAATTTTGTGCCCTAGGTAAGGTGCCTAACACGCAGGCAGCATTCCCGCGCTGAATAGCTATAGAAATTCGTAAATACTAAATTACTAAAACTAATAATAACTATTACTCTAATATTATAGAATTACTAAATTTGAATATATATAAGAAATATTGAATTTGAATCCATATACCGCGAATAATATACCGTTGAATATAAACGCGAATGTGAGTATGTCAGTCCATATTTATTTGCTTTCACAGCCCACCTTTTTATCCAATTTGACGAAATTTGGTATAGGCTACTACTCCGGGTACGAAAGGTATAGAGATAGATTGTATCACGGGGAAGGATATAGGCTACTTTTCATCCCGGAAAATAAAATTGTTCCTTGGATCAAACAAACCGTCCAAGAATAGTTCCCACGAGAATCAAAACCTTTAACCACGAGGATGAAGTCGCGGGCATCGTCTATAGGGCAACTGAATAATATTATGTATAGGTGCTATTTTAACTGCCTCGTTGGTCTAGTGGTCAGCATGTTCGACTGCAGCCGACGAGGTCCTGGGTTCGAGTCCCGGGTCGGGCCATATTTAAGTGTTGGGGTTTTCTGACTAGAAATTCTCAGTACTAGCCCGGAGCTAGGAAGTTGGTGGTGTTTCACCCCCCGTGCCTCGGAGAGCACGTTAAGCCGTCGGTCCCGGTCATTATCACTAACATGATAATAGTCGTTAAAGCCCGCCAACCCGTATTGGAGCAGCGTGGTGCGTCTAAGCTCTAATTCCCTCTCTCCTATGAAAGTGGAGGCCTGTGCCCAGCAGTGGGACGTTAATGGGCTGTAGTGGAAAATACCTGAACTCGGTAATTTGTATAAGATTCTCATAGTTCAAGAAGCGGTTATAGCCGGAGAGCTGCAACTCAAGCAGGGTCCCCAGCTTTGGCTGTAGAGTCTGATAATGAATCTAGGTTAAGAGCACTTAGCTTAACTACTAGAATTTTATTTTACGAAGGCCTCGTATCTTTTGCGTTCTCAACACTTCATACATACTAATGTTATAAACTTGCTGATGACCGCGGGTTCGTCCACGTGGTTTAAGTTTTTTTCTAATTCCCGCGGGAACTCGTTAATTTTTCGGAATGTGTTTAAATTCACGTGACATGCATCACAAGATTAAATTTGATCAGTTCATTGGCTTGTAGCTAATGACCTTAGAAAAAAAATTGGCACGGGATCCAAAAACAGGGGGTTTCCGCATGTATAAGCGTGTGGAAACCCCTGCTTTTTCATTTTTCTAATCAGCCTATACAAAACAACATAAAAAAGTGTGTATTTTCAATTCACACACAGCAGAAGTGGAACTTCAGAAAAGTAGCCTACGAGGGAATGAGATAAATATAACTTGATAATTATTATATCTTTTTCTCTCGCAAGCTGAATCTTATTATGAATATGTTTGTCTCTTTTTGGTGTCGCTTTTTTGTTTCATCGAATTTTCAAATCACAGCGATTCTTAATAAGTTTCACTTCAAAAGAAATAGGTACTGCGTTTGTACTTAACTGCCTAGGTATCGTATAAGCTTGTAACAAAAATATTGCTTTCCCCGGAGTTTGAGTTAAAACAAATTTTACCAGAAAAGATAAACCAAACAAACACATCGTTATCTTTACGGTATTAGATGCGTAAACAAGCTAATACATAAATACTGTGTAAACAGTTATTAAGTGGCTACTAGAATAGGTGCCTACGTCTTAACATCGATGTGAAGTAGATTGTCTTCACAATCGTGCATTGTAGAGTCAACATCTCCTGAAGATGCTCCGGTATCGGAGTGAAACGAGGGTATTTTTGAGGGTTTATGTGGTGTGGTGAATATCAAGGGCATCAAGTTCAAGATACGCACTGTACCACATAGATTTGCCTTCTGCTGCGGATTATAGCGAATTAAACTTCTAGTTTCTTCATTGTCATGGACTTCCGCAATGTAACGCCTGCTTCTATCCTATATTAGAAATTCAGTAGTTGCACTTTTCTTAACAAGAAAAATGTTATAATACGTAAACAATATACAACATATTATAAGATACTTACACGTATTACACTGACTTGTGGATCACTGGATGCGAGGGCGGTTGCTTCCATGCAACTTTGTTATTAAGAAAATCATCAATATCATAATAATGGTTTGAGAAAATAATGCTTTTCTACTTTAAAAAGGGCAATATTATATAAATCATGAAATAGAAACAACACGGTAAGTATAATAATACATTTACCGTACACAATTTCGCGCTCACGTTAATGCAAAACGATTTTAACGCCGGCATTAAATTATTATATAGACCAGTGAACAGAGTTTTTCTGCCACATTTGCCTCATTAAAACTTTATAGTATTATGCCTTAACTGCTTAATAATTTTATATGTAGATTAATTTAAATTCAACACTACCTAGCTCAGGCTTTGCACGGATTTTTGAAGTGAAATCTTCTTTAGACGCGTTGAGCATTTTTGGGTAATATAAATTGAAGTGTAAAACTTCTGTAGGCGCGTTGAGCACTTTTTGGTAGGGGAAAAAAATATAGATTCGCGTGACCGACATGCTCGCAAACTTATAAATATACTACATTCGGAATTAAACTTTAATGTCTTAGTGTTAAGGTTTATATTTTAATAATTTTAAGTAACATAAAAAAAAAAAAATCGTTTTCACTTCTATCGGCAGTCGATCGTGCGACACCATACTTCTTAAGACAAAAGGTCTTAAGTATGAAAATATAGTACATTCGTAATTAAACTTTAATGCATAAGTTTTAAGGTTTATAATTTAATTATTTTAAAAGTGCCAGTGTTTAAATTCTTTTAAATATTCGTTTTCACTTCTATCGGCAGTCCCCATGACTGCCATTTTTTTATGAGTTTAGATAGCTACCTATATTAGTAAATAGGTTAACTAGTCTATGGATATAATTATATAAAGAGATATCTAAGCCAAGTGTGGGTGCAGTAATTACCTTGTTTTTATTATAATTAATAATTATAATAAGATCGGTCTGGATTAAAAATAAAATGCCACGTATACCTCTACGTGATCTGGATCTTGGCCAGACCAAAACAATTCATAATGTGACCTAAATTATAGCCCAGGTTTAAAATATAAATGCAACGCTGACTTGCGTGCGAAAACCGGACTTCAATAAAAATTCAACTTCATTTTAATTAGAGCTATGATTAACTTTTTAATCTTTCATTCAATATTTTAAGGTGACAGTTTGACAGCGCTCTTACCTGCAGAGAGATTGTGTAAAACCTGCATCAATCATTGTTACAGTCTCAATTTTTGTGATTGGCTGAATTTATTGTATTTTTGCTGCGTCAATGGATTTGGTCCAATAGCGGAAGAGTGTTAACTGTTGTTTTTGTCAAAAAGGACAAAAAACTTATGACCCGCGGGAACTCCTTAATTTTCAAGGATAAACAAAAAAAATGGCAATCATAGGGACTGCTTATAGAAGTGAAAACGAATATTCAAAATAATTTAAAATATCAAAGCAGCACTTTTAAAATAATTAAAATATAAACGTTAAAACAAAGGTATTAAAGTTTAATTACGAATGTAATATACCTATTATTAAGAAGATTCATCCCATGGTTAAACATCACTTTTTTAAATATAAACCTAAAAACAAAGGCATTAAAGTTTAATGACGAATGTTTTTTTTTTTTTTTTTATTCATTATAGGCTTACGCTTGACCACAATCACACCTGATGGGAAGTGATGATGTGGCCTAAGATGGAACGCGCCCGCCTAGAAGATGCCTATTCACTCTTGATTTAAAGATACCCGGATTGTAATTGGTGGGAAACACAGTTTTTGGTAGAGTGTTCCAGACCCTAGCCATGCGAATAAGGAATGAAGACGCAAAGCGCTTCGTGCGTGTGGGTGGAACGTTGACGACATAGGGGTGGAAACTCGCACGCCGTCTTGCGGTACGATGGTAGAAAGGTGAAGGAGGTACAAGATCGAACAGCTCCTGAGCACACTCACCGAAATATATCCTATAGAATACCGATAGGCCAGCCACCTTACGGCGGTGATCCAAAGTTTGAAGTTTCGCCAGAATAGGTGAATCTTCGCCTATCAATCTCCTAGCCCGACGATCTACGGCATCAAGAGCCGCCAGCTGATACCTAGCAGAGCCATCATAAAGGTGATTGCAGTACTCCATGCACGACCGAACTTGGGCTTGGTATAGGGTAATCAGTTGGCGTGGCGTGAAGTACTGCTTGACCTTGTTAAGTATACCGAGTTTTTTGGCGACTGTCCTGGCTTTCGCCTCGATAGACTTTCCGAAGTTGATGTTGGCCGTGATGTCGAGGCCTAGGAGATCAATGTGATCGGTAATGGGTAAGGTACATCCCGGAAAGTGGGAGTCAAGACGAAAGGACTCCGTTTCGCTGTGAGCAGACACGCCTGCGTTTTGGTGGCGTTAAACTCCACCAAATTGGCAACACCCCAATCTGAAACGAATTTCAGGGTAGAGTTCAACCGCTCAACCATCGCCTCTCTGAGTTCATTGGTATCTGAACTACTTGCGCGTGGACTGGATATATATCTCTCCGTTACAGTGCTGTCGTCTGCGTACCCAAGGATTCCGGGTTGCAACAGATCATTGATATGCAACAGAAATAGTGTAGCGGAGAGAACAGACCCTTGAGGAACACCGGCATTAATTACCATAAGATCCGACGAGCAGCCATCAATGACTACTCTGAAGGATCGCTCACTCAAGAAATCGGATATCCAGTCACACAAGCTCGGCGGGAGACCAAATGCTGGAAGCTTGGAAAGAAGGCTGTCATGCCAAACTCGGTCGAAAGCCTTTGAGATGTCGAGAGATATAGCAAGAGCTTCTCCGTGCTTCTCCATTGCTTCACCCCAAACATGGGTGGCGTACACGAGCAGATCACCAGCGGACCGCTTTTGACGAAACCCGTATTGGCGGTCTGAAAGTAGATCATTAGACTCAAGGTACGCCAAGAGCTTCGTATTTAATATGCGCTCCATACTCTTACACAGTAAGGAGGTGATGAGACTTTCCAGGATTTTGGCACTCGGGCTTTAGAAAGTGAGACGCGGTACAGGCGTGTCAGGACTGGAGACAGTTCGGGTGCACAGTTCCGCAGAACAATTGCTGGATGTACTACTAAACAGCTTTTGTCTTGAGAAGAACGGTGTCGGTTACGCGTTTCCACATTTATACCCGCCCCTAAAGAAGTTTTCACTTCAAAAAAAGCCTATGTCCTTCCCCGGGATGCAACTGACCTCTGTACCAAGCATTTTCACATTATATAATTAATAATTAAGTATGGACCCAGGACCTACCCTTTTACAGGCATAATTTAAAATAAAAAATTGCTAATAATCCCCTACTTAAACTTCTCACTGTAGGTACACTATATATCTCTGTGTTATTAGTAGGCAGTGGTTGATTAATGACTAGTCCAACGGTTAATTTTCGCAATAGCGTGACTAAAGAACTCTTACTTTATGCGTTTTCTGAGACTCACTTGACCATTTAGATTTTGGTTTGTATCCTGATTCCTGAAGTACCTATTAGGAAACCCCTACCATTAAAAATTCATCAAATGAGGTCTCGAGTCTCGTCGCGAATATATGGTAGATTACCTGTAGACATTCTTAGTTATAGGTGGGGGGGGGGGGGGGGGGACTTGAATGACTTACCTGAAAATAAAGAAAACAAATTTAGTAGGTACGCTCAACATTTGGAAATAGGTGTAGTCCAAAAATTAAGAATTATTATAAAAGTCTAGACTAGGCTAAACGACCTCATCTACATTTTGTTCGTCAAGCTCAAAAATACACTCGCGGGCAAAAAACAAACTAGCTTTTGACGTTGCACAAAAAAATCGGGTCGATGAACCTTGCAGTTGCAGATCTCGTTTATATCGATACAACTGGTTCAGGTGACTGTACTTCCGATGAACTTGATATTGAAGCAAAATGAAGGAAGCTTTATTCAATGGATACAGAGCCTAAAATCAATGTATTGATTTCTATTACCAAACGTCTTGTTATACGACTGCCTGAGAAAAGGAGTATATTGTTTTCAGGGTTCATGTATGTATGTATGTATGTGAGTTTGTATATTCGACCATAACTTCTATACGCTTGAACCGATTTTGATAAATGAGGTATCGTTACAATCCCTAGCTTATTCCGGGTGACTTAAGCTAGTAAAATTTAAAAAAAAATATGGGGTGACCATGAGCCCACATTAAAGACTATTACAGAAAATAATATACATTTTTTAAAATTATGACTTGTTTGTCTGCTACACTTAAATACGGCCCATAGGCCCAATTGTCCAAGCAAATCGTAATCATTTGACAGCTTAAAACGTATAACTCGCACTGATTAAGGAGTTCATACATGCTTTTTGAGATGCAGGCATCTATAAACTCCTTAAATTACGATTACGATTATTTACACAATCGGGGGGCATCTCTTCATCCATTTACTTTAACGCAAACGTGATCGAACGCTCAATACGATCGGTCGAAATAGCAATGTAAAGATTAAGGCAAGAGTGCCTTCAAGGCAAGAGCGTTCCAACCTAGACCTCATCATTGTTTTGTACTAAACATGATTGTCGTCAAGCGCAAGCCTATTACGCAGTAAAAAAAAGCGTAGGTACTCTAATGGGAACCAAGCCTAATTAAGAAGATTAGTATTAGAAGCGCGTTTTAGAAACTAGGAAGCAAAGTGTATCTATGCATTCCCTCATTCATCATTCATGAACCCTGCTACTTGATTAATTATGTCGAACCCTAACCTAACCTACAAGAAAGAGACAAGAACACTGAACAGTTTACAATCTTTCGACAGTTTAGAATTTCGCGAGTTAGATTATACTCTAACGGTATTTACAATCTTACGGTGGCATATATAAAACATGATGGTGATAATTAGTTACGGTATCTTAAAACTAAAGCTACGAGGGTTCCAAACGCGCCCTGGTCTGAAAAGAGCCCACAACAAGCTCAGCCGGGTATTTTTTTCAAACCAATAAACACAATCTTAGGGCCCACACACATTATATCATTAGCGGTTGGCATGAACTAATGCAAATGCGGTTCCGTGCTGATCGGGGAGACACGAGGGGGACAAAGCATCCAATTCAAACAAAAAAAGAAAAAAAACATTATACCATCACCGTTCCGTCGCGTCGTGGGTAGTAAAATGACGCGAAAACTGATGTTACGCTAACCTAAAGTTAAACAGTAGGTAAACTGTACTAAGTTAAAAATTACAACATTTAAAAGTACGTGAATCCTAGTTTCTTCATCGTATCCAATGGTTATAGTTACTGACTTATGTATCTTTTTAAAAGTTCACAGCTGATCTATTTATAAATATACTTTTCGCTGACATTCAAAAAATAGAACATCAATGTCAAACTTCAAAGGCAGGTGTATCCAAAATACACCAGATCGCATTGTTTGCAGCGTAGCAACTACAAAAAAAATTAGCTTCTACTCGTAGTTGGAAAAAGTTCGTTCCTAAATTTGCAGCAGGTGGTCGTAAATGACAAGGAATTTGATGAATGATGACAAAAAAATTTAAGACGCATACGGTTTACAATTTTTTTTTGCCATAACATGGCCTACTTAATGATATGCGTCCCGTAAGGCTACGTTTGCACTGCTTCTGTTACACTAGAAATCATATGAAGGTACACGCACTTGCGAATAAAATTCGCACGAAGAAAAATCTCTGGTTTGATACAAATTTCACTAGGTGCGGTCTGAATTACATTCGAGTGAATATTTTGTGCTATATGGGAGTATGGAGTTGTATGAAGGTATACGCACTTGCGAATAAAATTCGCGCGTAAAAAAAACTCTGGTTTGATACAAATTTCACTAGGTGCGGTCTGAATTACATTCGAGTGAATATTTTGTGCTATATGGGAGTATGGAGTTGTATGAAGGTATACGCACTTGCGAATAAAATTCGCGCGTAAAAAAAACTCTGGTTTGATACAAATTTCACTAGGTGCGGTCAGAATTACATTCGAGTGAATATTTTGTGCTGTATGGAACTATGGAGTTGTATGAAGGTATACGCACTTGCGAATAAAATTCGCACGAAAAACAATCTCTGGTTTGATACAAATTTCACTAGGTGCGGTCAGAATTACATTCGAGTATATATTTTGTGCTGTATAGAACTATGGAGTTGTATGAAGGTATACGCACTTGCGAATAAAATTCGCACGAAAAAAAATCTCTGGTTTGATACAAATTTCACTAGGTGCGGTCTGAATTACATTCGAGTGAATATTTTGTGCTGTATAGAACTATGGAGTTGTATGAAGGTATACGCACTTGTGAATAAAATTCGCGCGAAAAAAATCTCTGGTTTAATACAAATTTCACGCGGTGCGGTCAGGATTACATTCGAGTGAATATTTTGTGCTGTATGGAACTATAGAGTTGTATGACGCTCGCCGCATTTGCAGTGCGAAGTATGTTAAATCCGCGAATGATTTTTGCAGTGCGAGAGTAGCCTAATTGTATTAAAATTACGGTACATAAACTTTAGACATTCAAAGAATTCTGAGTACCTACTTACTTAGGTATTTTATTTATATAACTATGTCAAACCTTGGGTGTAAGTATTGTAAATAGTAATACAGTTTAATACATATTTTGACGACCTCCGTGGCGCAGTGTGTAGCGCTGTTGCCTTAACGTGCGGAGTTCCCGGGTTCGATCCCCGGCAGGGTTTGGAAATTTATAATTTCTGAATTTCCCTGGTCTGGCCTGGTGGGAGGCTTCGGCCGTGGCTAGTTACCACTCTACCGGCAAAGACGTGCCGCCAAGCGATTGAGCGTTCCGGTACGATGCCGTGTAGAAACCGAATAGGGGTATGGGTTTAATATTACTGCCATCACCCGTAACAAGTTAGCCCGCTACCATCTCAGACTGCATCATCACTTACCATCAGGTGAGATCGCAGTCAAGGGCTAACTTGTAGTGGATAAAAAAAAATCAGTCCCGTGATATTCTTACTATGAAAAAAAATTTTTTTTTTTTTATATAAGTGAAGTCAGGACTCAATACTAATATTATAAAAGTGTACCTGTTACTTTTTATGGCGATGGCCCAATCTTACCAAGTCTAAACCAATCTTGAAATTGTTAATTAGGTGCCTAAAACAAAGATTATTAATTACCTGTACCTAATACAAAGGATGTATAAATTATAGGCTATAATTTATCCCAGAAAATCAAAGACACCATGGGATTTTAAGAAATATAGCCTGACTAGCGAATGTCCGCGACTTCGTCTGCGTGGTTTAAGGTTTTTGGTTAACGCGGGAACTCTTTAATTTTCCGATATAAAAAGTAGCCTATGTGCTATTCCAGACTATAATCTATCTCATCTAATTTCAGCCAGATCCTTTCAGCCGTTGGGGCGTGATCGAGTAACAAACATCCATACATACAACCCAATTTTTACTGCATTTATTCTATACTGCATTTTAATTGTTTATAATTGATTTATTATTAGATAGATTTATTAATAATTAGATTAGTTAGATTTCATTGTAAAATTGGTAAATAATTGTAACTACCTTTTTATGTCAATAAATAATTTATTATTATTATTATGAATTTAACTCTCACACCCGCATACAAAATAAATACATATATGAGGCTAAAAGAGGTATAATAAACTTACTTAAATAAATAGAAATAAATAAACTTACACACAAAAATACACAAATAAATAGTTGTAGCGGGCGGAGGATTACACCCCGGCAGGGGAGACCACGGCTGGGGGTCAGGGGGACAGGTTGAGAAACCCGCGGACTATCCTAGCCGAGTCTAGCAACACCGCTTTCTGCATCCTGGCTGCGAGCGAACTGCCACGGAACCCCAGTCGCCTCAGATGGTGAGCGAGGCTGGCTGGGATTAACCCATTCGCAGATATGACGATTTTATTATTATTATTATTATTTATCCATACATACATCCAAACTTTCGCATTAGTAAGATACCTAGTAAGAAGTACGATAAGAAGAGGCGGAAATCAACGAATCTCTAACAAACTTTTAATACAAAAGTATTTTAAATGACGAATTATAAACTAATGAAACACAATTTATAGAAAGATATTTTGTGGACGCATGTAATGTAGACATTAATCACGATACAAAATTAGAAAGTGACTAGTCTGTAGATGCTATACGGTGATTCTTAGCGCGATTGATCTGTGGCGTGACTTGGTACACTCTGGCGTGACCCAGAAAGCACGGTTTGCAACTTTGCAAACGAGAAATAAATTCGTTGGCTCTACTTTTCTATGCTGGTTTCTTACAACTTGTGCTCTCTATATAGGCCCCGTGCAGAAAGCCCATGTTAAATTCGTGGTCTTCATCTTTAACTGATGGATGTTTAATGCTGGACATAGGTTTATTTGTGGTATTATTTTACTCTTGAATTGTTTTGTGCCGCTTGTATCTGTAACCGAAAGATTGTAAAAACCGATATATTATAATCTCACTCGCGAAATTGTAAACTGTCGAAAGATTGTGAACCGTTCAATTTTCCGAGTGTCAATTTTTGAAATATTCATTGTATTTACGTTTTATTGTCTGTTTCTTGTAGGTTAGGTTAGGGGTCGACATAAATATGCAGGTAGACCAGGGCACTTAGGTTCTATCGGGTTAATATACCTAACAGATTACAATCTACCGGAAAATGATGCGTTAAATTCTAATCTTTCGACAGTTTAGAATTTCGCGAGTTAGATTATAATCTAACGGTTTTTACAATCTTACGGTGACATATCCATGACGTGGCAATTTCGATGAAATGATGGATGTGCCGTAAAAAAGGTAACAGACAGACAAACACTCTTTCAACATTTGAAATATTTGTATGGATAACTATAAGTATATATAAATCTATCTATCTATCTAGGTATCTCATCTATCTATCTAGCCATCTAGGTCTTTAAAACAATCTCAGTAGAAGTTTAATTTATTATGACCTACTACAGTAGACAAATCTATGTCATACAGTGTGTATATTGCACTTGCAGCTGGCAATTTTCACCGGCTCAACACAACACCACACAAATCTTCCAAATTATTCTCAACGTACGTTTCACTCCGACACCGGAGCATCATCAGGAGATGTTGACTCGACAATGCACAATTGTAAAGAGCTTTACCATGGACTTCTACTAAGTAACGCCTACTTCTATCCAACAATCTCAGCTGTCTACGTTTCTCAGATATAATATTTATGACATAAATATTGGTATTCTCAGGTAGGTGTAACCTCAAACTTCAGTCTAATAAAGCCAGCAAAAGTTACGGAGCAGCTGGCAAGAAACTTGGCATCCTCAACAAAATCAGCTTCTTATCCAAGTACCAAGCACAAGTTCGATCGTGCATGGAGTACTGCAGCCATTTATGGGATGGCTCTGCCAAGTACCAGCTTGATGCACTGGATTCGGTGGATCTTCGCGCCAGGAGACTTATTGGTAACAAAGCGCTGGTCAGTTCAAAACTGCAAAGCTTGGAACATCGGCACAAAGTTGCCTGTCTGTCGGTATTCTACAGGATATATTTCGGAGAGTGTGCTCAAGAACTATTCGATCTGGTTCCTCCGTCACCTTTTTATTATCGAACCGCAAGGCATCGACAAGGTCTGTACCCCTACGCAGTCGAAGTTCCGCGGGCTCGTACGAAGCGATTTGCTTCCTCGTTACTAATTCGAACCGCTAAGATATGGAATGCCCTTCCGGCTTCCGTTTTTCCCTCCTCTTTTAATATAGGTACCTTCAAATCAAGAGTGAATAGGCATCTTCTAGGCAAGCGTGCTCCATCTTAGGCTGCATCATCACTTGCATGCAAGTCTGATTGCAGCCAAGCGCTAGCCTATTTATTTAAAAAAAAAAAAACTTCTCAACACCAAATCTCGGTCAAACTTGTAATGTTTACGTAGCAAATAAGCAATGATTCACGTCTGTTTATCACGAAGATTCACCGTTAAATGAACCGTGCCTAATTAGAGACCGTGGTTTAATTTGGTACACATTGTTGAAAAATCTGGGTCTACGGAACAAATACTTAGCAAAGAAATTACTTTTTCTGACTTAGGTCACTAAATATTTAGTGGAAATTTTATGCCTTCCAATCCTTCATATTAGGATAAAATCCTATTATGTAAAGGATTATTTAAACGATAAAAAAGCATGGGTATGAATTGTTTGTTATAATTATAAATTTAATTAGTTTACGATATATGTAAGAGTTTGCTGTGGGCTCTATCAGACCAGGGCGCGTTTGGAACCCTTGATACCGTAGTTAATTATCACCATCACGTCTTATATTTTTTTAAACGTGACGTTCAGAAGGTGTACTTTCTAGGTATCAATTTTGAACAAATATACTTTAAGTTTGAGTTTTATAGACTGAAACTTGAATTAATACTTTAGTTTTAAAATATCTCAAAAATAAAAAAATAATGGGTTAGGTGTATTCTAATGATAAAGCTATTATCAACAAAACAAATAAATTAAAATTCAGATATAAATAATAAAAGCTGAATCTTGTTTTATGTTTCAATTTAGACTTCTAAGAAATAAGGTTTTAGTAGCAGGTTGAGTAAATACCTATGAAGTCCATTATTACCCTGACAGCCAGTAATAATATGGGTAAAAATGAGCAAATTTAGAGCGACTGTATTTATGCCCAACTGAAACTATTAATGTTTCAATTTGTGTCCTGAAATTGAGGTATCTAAAGCAGATTGAGTAAACAGTGACTACTTTTATAGCCCAGTGGTGAGCGCTGTGTTTATAAGTTGTGGTCCTGGATTCGATTCTCAGGAGTGAAAAAATTGGAAATATACTTATATTGGCTCTGGTCTGCGGCAGTACCAAAGAATTTAGAATTCGGGTATCATGGCGCTGCGTAGAATTTAATAACGAGTAGGTAATTATGTTTTTCTTATATACCATACCCTTTCTAGGTTAACCCTAGTTACACCTTAGACTGCACCATTACCTACTAAGCAAAGCTCAATAATTTGCATTCAGGGGTAGATCTTAGTAAAATAAAAAGAACATTCGAGTAATCTCGTAGATAGAAAAAGGTGAAAAATCAACAAATCTGGAGAGAAACCGATACCGAAATAATACAAAATTATTTGATCGCAATAAAAGTTCCAATGGGCGTATCGACTTCTCTCAAGATTTAATATAGAGCTTAAGAACATACTCCATAAAACTGACACCATAATATATTCAAATAACTTTCCGAAACATTAATTCTCGGGTCAACGTGCCGTGGGAATTTTCCTAACATTTTGTTAACTATAAATCAGTGAAGGATAAACAAAGTCGTTTAGAGCTCCTTCAGACTTAAGGTCTCCTCGTCTAGCAAGTTTTCCTTTCAAAGTTTCAAATATTATAAATATAAATATTCCGCAACAATTACTTAAAACAAGGTTTTAAGGACCTACACTAATTAACCAAAAATTATATTACTAGTAAGAACGCTTAAACGCACTGCGTCCGGTGCGAATCCGACCGAGAATACGCAAGCAACATCCGTCGAAACAGACACAGCTTTTTAGATCAGGGGGTCACTAACCATCCCTTTAAGCAGTATTATTATAAATAACAACTTCATGTCACGTACCTTGACGTCCCTAAAATAAGGATTATAATTCTAAAACACGAACGTTAACAATATAAAAAAAATACGGGTTTATGCGATGGTATTATGTCCCCAGAGGCCCAATTGTCTAAGAAAATCGTAATCCTTTTGACAGCTCAAAACGTATTACTCGAACTATTTACATGCATATTGTCATGCAGGCATCTATGAACTCCATAAACATTAGAATGATACGTTAGACAAACGACTATGATTACGATTTTCTTCCACAATCGGGGTCTGAATTGTCTCGGATTCGTATCGGATACGCATTGGACGCAGTGCGTAAAGGCCCTTAAGGGTGAAATAAGGGAAGGAGAAACAAACTCATACTTTAGTGTCTAACGCCTCTAGACGGTGTCACGCATGAACAAACTTTCTCAGAAAATATGTTGACACTAGAGAGCTGATGAGATAAGTTATCATACCTACTAGCGTTTCCAATTTACGCTCGGAGATTTATTCAGTTTGTAACCATAGACATTCTAGATTACTTTTATACCTATAACCGGGACAGTATGTCGCCAATTTTAAGGAGTTCATCGATACTAATGTTTTTAATGTGTCTAGTGAATGAACTAGAAGTTTAATTCGCTATAATCCGCTACAGTAGACAAATCTGTGTGGTACAGTGCGTGTCTTACCATCGTACCTCACAGATTTGTCTACTGTAGCGGATTATAGCGAATTAAATTTCTAGTTCATTCACTATCATGGGCTTCCGCAAAGTAACGCCTGCTTCTATTCAATATTTAAATGTGTCTGTCTGTTTGCTACGCTTTCTTGGAATTCATGAAATTTGGTACGGAGATAGTCTGCACCCCACACCCGCTTTCTACCCCGGAAGATCCAACTTTTCAAAAAAGAGTTTCCTGTACCGGTAAAGCAAGAACACAATTCCGAAAAGTACCTAAGATACGCGAGACCGGGGTCCGAACCCCCGACCAATTGGATAAGAGGCCGGGGTTCTAAAACCAAGCTATCACCGCTTTAAGATCTAGTCTTGAAATGCACCGAGCGGCGCGGCAAGTAACGACATATATTATTATGAGTTTGTAGTTACAGGGCCGTGTTACGCAGTGCAAGTTATATTTATGTCACCGAAAGATTGCAAATACCATTAGATTGTAATCTAACTAGCGAAATTGTAAACTGTCGACAGATTTTAAACCAAATATTCATTGTATTTACGTTTTCTTGTCTCTTTCTTGTAGGTTAGGTTAGGATTCGACATAAATAATCAGATAGGTTTTATCGGGTTAATATACATAACAGTTTTTTTTTTATAAATGTTTGTCCTCTATTTATCCTCCGACATGATGATCGCAGACTTTTGATAGCTGACATGGTTTCATTTTTTTTTTGCCTTGCTCTGTTGGACGAGAATGAGCAGCTATGTTTATGTTTATGTGTATACCTAACAGATTACAACCGAAAAATAATGCGTTAAATTGTAATCTTTACCATTTTACAGTGACATTTATAAAGGCTTAAAAAGAGGCCCAATGTTTTACGATGTTAACAAAAGCGGAAGGAAGTTCACTCTGCACTGCAGACGACTCGTGCATGTTATTAAAATAGAGTATCGACGCAGAGTGGACCGCATTATATATACTACGAGGCTTTCATATAAAACACTTCATGAGGCCTTTAACTTCATTCTCTTAGATTTGTGTTTTTATACCTTGCCTGAAAAAAGGAGTATATTGTTTTCAGGGTTCATGTATGTATGTATGTATGTATGTATGCATGTATGTGAGTTTGTATATTCCACCATAACTTCTATACGCCTGAAACGATTTTGATAAATGAGGTATCGTTTAAATCCCTAGTTTATTTCGGGTGACATAGGCTAGTAAAATTTAAAAAAAATTTGATGGGGCGCCTTAACTACGAGTTGATTAATTTAGATTTTTTACTTTTTAGTTAGTTTTTTAGCAGGCCAGTCGTATTTTTTTTTTTAATTTTGACTTGTCAAACATCTTAATTATAATAAGAAAAGAGCAACTGCTGAGTTTCTTGCCGGCTCTTCTCAGTAGGATCAGCCCTCCGAACCGGTGGTAGAGTCTTAACGTGTCATAAGTGACACAAGTTGTCCTATCATGAAATGAAAAAACCATTTATCGTTTATAACTCACCCCCTTCCACTTCCCGACCTCAGATCGCCCGTAAATTATTTTTCCTTTCATGTTTGATCAATTCTCTTCCTTTTCCAATGGGTCCTACTATTTTTTTTTTCACTTTTTACCATTTACAAAGGCTTTAGCCCTGGTCTATAACTACAAAGTGCTTATAGTAATATGATTTATCTACCTATACTCAACTAACTTGATTTTTTTTTTTAAATCCACTACAAGTTAGCCCTTGGCTGTGATCTCAACTGAGGGTACCTAAGTGATAATGCAGTCTCAGATGGTAGCGGGTTAACCTGTTAGGGGTATGGCAGTTATATTAAACCCATACCCCCTATTCGGTTTCTACATGGCATCGTACTGCAACGCTAAATCGCTTGCCGGCACGTCTTTGCCGGTAGGGTGGTAACTAGCCACGGCCGAAGCCTCCAGACCAAGAGAAGCCAGACCAGGGAAAATTCAGAAATTATAAATTCCCAAATTGACCGTGCCGGGGATCGAACCTGGGACCTCCGCACGTTAAGACAACAGCGCTACACACTGCGCCACGGAGGTCGTGTATCTAATCGTTTGTTTCAGTGACTCTGTGGCTTGCATGGCTAGCTTGCGCACAACGAGTAAAATTATGTCTTCCCGTTATCTCTATTTACAAAAGATTGGCCGACAACGACAACATCTCTCTCTCGTCGCGAGATAATCTCGTTGTGCGTATGCTAAGCACACTGAACTCCCTTAGAAACTCGCCTATCTCATTTAACTACTCTCTAGGCTTAACATTTTGCTAAATTGAGGTAAACGCCCTCTTCAATAGAGAGGGAACGGTAGGTATGAGGCGTGAATGATGCTAATCAACCATGTAACCATGTATAGTGGTAACTAGCCACGGCTGAAGCCTCCCACCAGGCCAGACTAGGGAAAATTCAGAAATTATAAATTCCCAAATTGACCCTGCCGGGGGTCGAATCCGAGACCTCCGCACGTTAAGACAACAGCGCTACACACTGCGCCACGGAGGTCGTGTATCTAATTATTGGTTTCAGTGACTCTGTGACTTGAACTCCCTTAGAAACTCGCCTACCTCATTTAACTACTCTCTAGGCTTTACATTTTGATAAATTGAGGTAAACGACCTCTTCAGTAGAGAGGAAACGGTAGGTATGAGGCGTGAATGATGCTAATCAACCAAAGTTTTCTCTTCAATTCGAATTCAAGGAAAAGTGTGGGCTGGAAAGGAAAATGCCTGTACCTGCTTGTTAAAAATACCTTTCGTAAACTGTATAAATGGATCGAGTATTAATTTCCAACATTAATGAGGTCGATGACCTTATATTTCCGTGTGTTTTTTTTTTTCATAAATAATTAGTAGGACGGATCTGTTTGATTTTCCGAAATAAAAATTAGGTATGCAATTCTATACCTGTATTTTAAGTGACGAGACAGACACACAATTTAGTATTTCAAATACCTACTAGTTGTTGAGGATTAGTAGAAGATATTATAGCATTACTAGCTAATGCCTGCGACTTCGTCTGCGTGGATCGAGATTTTTTGGTTCCCGCGGGAACTGCTTAATTTTCCGGGATGAAAAGTAGCCTATGTGCTATTCCAGACTGTATCTATGTCTGTTCCAAATTTCAGCCAGATCCGTTCAGCCGTTGGGGCGTGATTGAGTAACAAACATCCATACATCCATACATCCATCCAAACTTTCGCATTTATAATATTAGTAAGATTAGTAAGAAGTAAGATACATAAAACTATGATGACGTAGGCATTCGCCAAGAAAGGATTTTTGAAAATTCAACCCGTAAAGGGGCAAAAAAGGGCTTTGAAATTTGTATGAAAATCGAACGTCCGCGAAGCCGCGGACCAAAGCTAGTACTCGTAGAGAGATATGTAGTTATAAGTTTGGAATTTAGAATGTATTAGTATATTTAAATTAACGTTCCGGTACGATGCCGTGTAGAAACCGATATGGGTTTAATATAACTGCCGTGCCCCTAACAGGTTAGCCCTACCATCTTAGACTGTATCATCACTTACGATCAGGTGGATCGCAGTCAAGGGCTAAGTAGTATATCTGTCACCGTAAGATTGTAAAAACCGTTAGATTATAATCCAACTCGCGAAATTGTAAACTGTCGAAAGATTGTGAAATGTTCTGAGTATCAATTTTTGAAATATTCATTTTATTTACGTTTTCTTGTCTCTTTCTTGTAGGTTAGGTTAGGGTTCGACATAAATAATGAGCGGCCTGCGGCCGGCCACTTAGGTTTTATCGGGTTTATATATCTATCAGATTACAATCTACCGGAAAATAATACGTTAAATTGTAATCTTTCGACAGTTTTCAATTTCGCGAGTAAGATTATAATCTAACTATAATCTAACATCCAAAATTTCGCATTTATAATATTAGTAAGAAGTAAGATTAAGTTCTCGACAGACGTAATTTTCTTTCCACTTCTATGCCCTTTAATATCGTGCATTTATAATCATCAACTGTCATCTAGCATCCCAATGAAATTTCGAAAGCTTTCAAACAAATTAAAGGTGGCATTTCTAGAAATACCTACAATTCACTAAAAGCGTTATAATCGCTATACGGAGCAGTTTTATATTGATATCTAGTTATGTGAATAGATATTGCTGGTAGTTATGATCGAATTTATTTAAACGGTATGTAGTTAAATAAATTGGTATTTAATAGAGCAGGGTTTCAATTAAGTTTAACTTAGTATAATGAAGGAAAAGTGATGGAAAATACTTTTAATCCTTTTTGGTCTATACCTAGTTTTAATACCTAGATGTGAGTGCCCTGAAACCCGGATCAACTATAATTGGGTATTAGACCACAACTCAAATTAGTTACTTTTTTTTAAATGTCAATACGCGCGCTTAGTATGGGATTTTGTATGAAATACTGAATTGTGACGTCATCAAAGTTCGACGCACTTTTGTACTTTAATCGTTAGTTTAAAATAGTTATTCAACATGAAACTAACAGGGGACGTGGATATTACATCTATTGGGAGATCCTCTATTTAATAATCACTAAAAGTAATTTATTTGACTAGTCGTCAAATTACCCAATTATAATTAACCTTTTTATACGACTTCCTGAAAAAAGGATTATATTGTTTTCAGGGTTCATGTATATATGTATGTATGTATGTGAGTTTGTATATTCCACCATAACTTCTATACGCCTGAACCGCTTTTGATAAATTAGGTATCGTTAAAATCCCTACCTATTCCGGGTGACATAGGCTGGTAATTTTTTCAAAAAATTGATGGTGTGACCATGGTCCCGCATTAGACTAAATTTGAAAAAAAAAATCGACAAAAAGATTAACAATATAACCATCATCTAGAAAATGATGAGTAGATTCCAAAATATATATAGAACACTATAGTTCAATATCCAGTGATTCACAAAAAATATCATTTAATAAAAATGTGAATAAGATTCTAATTTATAACTTTTTATTTCGTTTTTTGGCAGGGCAGTCGTGTTTTTTAATTGTTTCAATTATTACATTTTTATAGTAGTATTATAAAGTATACCTTTTTTAAAAATAAATATGCTCATTAGAGACCTATTTTAATTATTTGTGAGTTCACGCTCACACTCGCTTTAATGACTTGCACATTCATTAAAATATATTATTAAATATCCCCACTGGATTTCGGCTTGCACTTGCGACAAAGATGTTATACGAACATAGACTCCCCTATTCCGTAACTCAGTGGCTATCGAAAAATGAAAGCCACTGACATATATATTTTGTCCATTGAAGGTTTACTATGAAAAAATTAAAGAACATTTCACAGTAAATCTTCAATGGATAAAAAATATAAGTCAGTGGCTTTCATTTTTTGATAACCACTGAGTTACAGAATCGGGCTGCAGGACAAAGAAACAAAAAGCATATATTTACTAAGCCACGGAAAGCGGCCACATTTTGTTTTACCTACTGTAGGCATCTAGTTTGTTATCGATTTTTGCGAGCTCTGAATAGTTCAGCGATAGGATTTTCCCTGAAAATTAAAATTCAGCAATGTTTAGGACTTTACTTTTGTATCTTCACAATTGTATTTTTTTTTTACAATACAGCAACCACTGAATTTCTTGCTGGTTCTTCTCAGTAGAAACGGCATTCCGAAACAGTGGTAGATTCACTCGACTATTCAAAAGCACTTGCTAAAAGTCTACTTAAATTTAAAAAATATTTGATTTGATTAAGCGTTCACAGCGTTTAAACGCTTAAACTGAGGTTAATATGTATATGTTTAATGATTGTTCATATAAGCCGCTCTAACTTTTAAATACATATCTTTGGCGTGTATATCGAAAGCTTGGTACTAATCGCTAGGGAGAAGGTTCATTAGTAATTCTCATTAGTTAATTAATCATAAAATATTACATAAAAATGACTAGAAGTTACTTTCGGGAACATAACTGTTAACCCCTTTTTTATACTAGGTAAATTAATTTATTGTGTAACTGTAACACGGGTCATAAATTATATAGCGAGCAAACGAGCAGGCGGGTCACCTGATGTTAAGTGATTACCGCCGCCCATGAACATTGGCAGCACCAGAGAAACCGCCAAGGCGTTGCCGGCTTTTTAGAAACTTGTTTAGCCGCTCTGAAGAGTCCCATATTGTCATTTTATGAGAACACAGATGACAAACAAACAAACAGTTCGTCAACGAACAAAGCCTTTTCAAGGGTTCCTCACTTAACCCATAACGTTTCGTCCGGTCTCTCCATCAGTTTGTCACAGCCACGTACATACCAAATAGATGTTACAGCTATCGAGTCGAAGTTCGGTAAAGATATATATAATTTTCAGTTACCTAAACCTGGGCTTACTACCATGGCTTAAAACAGTATTATTTACAGTTGAAGCTCTTGTTTTAGAATTATAATCCTTATTTTAGGCTAGGTGCGCACTGTGAAGTTTTATTCTCGCGATTTATTTTCCGCTTACGGATTTTAGCTACCACGAACTGCGAATACGGTGAGCGTCATACAACTCCATACAGTACAGCACACAATATAATTCTTAAATTCCGCGTGAATTTGTACCAAACCAAAGATTTTTTCGAGTGAATTATAATCGCAAGTGTCTCCATAGGATTTTTAGTGTCACAGAATTGCGAATGTGCAAATCTCAATGTGGCCATCATGGCACGTCATTTATAACTGCAGGGCGATTATGTAAAAACTGCATCAATCATTGTTACAGTGTCAATTGTTTCGATTGGCTGAATTTATCGTATTTGTGCTGCGTCAATGGATTTTAGCCAATAGTGAAAGAATTTTAACCAATCAGAGGTGATTGCGATCGTGTAGCCGTCTTTTTTAACCAATCACCCTCTTGTAGCGAAGTTAGTAACTTAAACCCCCTGTCACCAATACAGAGGCAATGTAGAGAAGGTATAAGGCCGGAATTCTCGAAATTCCCACAGAAGCGAAGAGTTTAACATGATATTACTCTCACAATGAGTAAGATGTTGGCGTTTGTCCATATCAAACGGTGGCCTTACCCAAAATAATATTAATATAAATACTTACTTAAAAAATAAACAGGATTTACCGCAAGCTTATTTTTACAACTGCAGAGGGATTAAATACTCCTCCTTATCTTTAATATTAGATTCACTGTTTATACCGTTTCGCTGACAGCGAAGCCGTTGAATTTTTTGTAGCCTACGCAATATATTTTAAGTTTCTCGCATGATTGTCTAATGTCTTAGCTGAACTTAATTGTTTTATATCTTACCATGGTTCACAGTAAAACCGACTGTGGTTTTTGTGGCACTGTATTTAACATTATTTTAGGTCCATTTTATAAGATTAATATTAAACAAAATAAATAATTGTCGCCAGTACAGAAGTGAATCAAATATGATTAACCTGGTGCGCTAGTCTCTACATTTTACTGCATAGTGCATAGCATTATGGTTTAGAGGTGTTAGCATATCGCTAAACGGATAACGGATAACTTCTGTAAACGGTAGTAAAAAAATAAATGTTTTTTTTTTTCACAGGAGTAAAGATCGTTTACTACCGTTAACCGTTTAACAAACGATAGTAAAAAAAACAATGTTTTTTCACTCGTTCGTGCACACGAGTAAAGATTAGTTGCTAATATTTTCAACCATTATGAATTACGATGTACACAGTCTGTAAACTTAAATGACAATTGCACAGATATTATAAACGCGTCATCCCTGTTTAGTATCCCCGTTAAGTCCTTACTAATACTACACCCAACACACACACAGTATCGTAACGTTATCTGAATTTATATAGGAAATATTAAGACGACATGGACGGAGATCTCCGCGTAACTTTTATGTAAGTACCTACGCAGACAGGCGTAATAAATTGCGTGCACATTTATATGTTTACAGGTCTGCGTTTCGTCTGAGGGAGTTTTATTTGAAAAACTCTGCGTAGTAACTACAGATCGGACAATGGCTAGGATTGGGGCGGAGCCCCGGGCCTCGGGTCTAACGAGGCCTCTGAAGTCTGTACAACTTTTAGAAGTCCTTATTATTATTTTTATTGAGTAGTTAATAAGTATTATAGGTTTTTTAGTTGGATGTATAGTATGTAGTTTGGAGGTCAGTAAATGCCTTCCGATCTTGATCAATCTTATTTAATTGTTCGTAATTATGATGGGTCCACTCCTTTACGTCGTCCATCCACTTCCTCCATCTTTTAGGTGCACATTATATGAGATTATTGAAAGACGACAAGCGTTTAGATATCCGATGGATATCTCTATCATTATTGGTCGAATTGCAAATGAAGATTACTTGATCAGACATTAATGAATTAATGAATACTTTTATTTCTTAGACTACAGAGGTCCATAAGTATTAGTAGTAGTACCAGACTGTCTACTTACTTTTTAATGAAGTTGAAAAAAAAGCTCATCTCTATTGGAAAAGACTTTACATTCGTATTCCTTGATTCTAAGTATTTCCGGAGGGACTTTCAGTATTTCAAAATACATTGTGCATAAGTTCTACTTACTTTTAGGCAGCACTACAAGTTTAGTAAATCGCTGCTTACCTAGTACCCCCTTTAACGAGTCAATTAACTACGCACTTCCTTGACTCAAATGCTTTTGCCATTTTAGTTCTTACCTACTTGAATGAATAATATTCTAGTTTTGAAAGGCTTTCACGTGCATAGAACTAGGTATTTCGTCGTCAATCCATTTTATATCCGTCAACTCATAATAAGTATAAAAACTCGCGCCGTGCTTTTAATTTCTTAAATAGGTAGGTAATGCAGGCCTTATTAAAACTTCTATTTAAACATGCCATTTAAACATTAATACAAGTAATTGGATTCGCAAAAATAACTGCCTAGTAGGTAATTTTATTAAATTTTCTCTATAGTTTTCATCTAGTAAATATAGATTTAAAAAGTGCGTTACATAAAATAAAGCTTTAAAAAAACGTATATATATATTTTTTTAATATATAGCGAGCCAACCAGCAAGCGGGTCACCTGATGGTAAGTGATTACCGCCGCCCATGAACATTTGCAGCACCAGAGGAACCGCCAAGACGTTGTAGTTAGTAACATTGTAGTTCAATCTACAAAACCTAGTTGAATTTTGACGACCTCCGTGGCACAGTGTGTAGCGTTGTTGTCTTAACGTGCGGAGGTCCCGGGTTCGATCCCCGGCAGGGTCAATTTGGGAATTTATAATTTATGAATTTTCCCTGGTCTGGCCTCTCTTGGTCTGGAGGCTTTGGCCGTGGCTAATTACCACCCTACCGGCAAAGACATGCCGGCAAGTGATTTAGCGTTCCAGTACGATGTCATGTAGAAACCGAATAAGGGTTATGGGTTTAATATAACTGCCATGACCTTAAAAGGTTAACCCGCTACCATCTTAGACTGCATCATCACTTACCATCAGGTGAGATCGCAGTCAAGGGCTATCTAAGAAATATTTAAGCAAAAAAAATGCTTAGATATTTCTTACAAAGCCAGTTATTCTTTTTAGAATTAGTTCGCCTCCCGGTAGTGAGTATTTCACATCAACCATTTACGGATAAACTATTCTAGCGTTATCTTAACATGGACCTAGGTATAATTATAAAGCCTAAGCAGTAGAACACAAAGGAAAAATAATTACTTAACTGAGTAATCATAATGGTACAATTTGTATTTATTACTAGCTGATGCCCGCGACTACGTCCGTGTGGATTGAGGTTTTTTTGGTCCCCGCGGGAACTACTTAGTTTTCCGGGATAAAAAGTATAATCATAATCACAATCCCGAAAAATTAAGGAATTCCCTGGGAATCAAAAAAACCTTATTCTACGCGGACGAAGTCGCGGGCATCAGCTTGGAAAAACACTAAAATAAAATCTATATTAAAACTACCTACCTAGGTACTTAACATTACAATAATTTGAATTAGGTAATTTGGTACACATAAATCTATTTTTTTCCGCAATTTTAGAGTTCCGCAGGGAAAATCAATATAAAACCAGGTTTCTAAAATAGATAAGTTACAATAAAACTTACCCAGGTACATTTATAAATTGGAGTTGTTAGAAATAAGCCTATGTTTTTTTTTTTGCAGACTTACTGGTAATAGTTAGTCTATTAATGATGGTCTATTAGTTATGCAGCCTGGAGCGCGCTAGCCTAGATTATTTTTTAGCCTAGATTATTAGCCTAGATAGCTTATTCACTCTTGATTTGAAGATACTAATTTTATTAGCGGATGAAGAAACGGAAGCCGGAAGGGTGTTCCATAATATCCTAGCGAGGTTCACGTTTGGCCTTTTCGTTTCCTCCGTGCCTCGGAGAACTGGCTAGTGAGCCGTTACAAAAACCTAAGAGTTTAAATATTCTTAGTCGAGTCGTTTGCGGAAAGACGTGGAAACCCATTGCATATTGGATAGAATATTGGATAGAATCAGGCGTTACTTTGCGGAAGTTCATGTTTAGCAAGAAGCCATTGCATTATTATACCCAAGAAAACACAAAAAGTAAAAAAGAAAAGAAAAGTTGTAACGACCCGTAATGAGGAATACGACGCAGAGAGAAAAGTACATAACAATATTATCTAAAAAAATTACGAAATCTAAAAAATAGTGAGACGAGAAACGGTAAACTTATCTAATTTTGTGATTACATAAATCAGCCAAAGTTTATAATACAAACGATCAGAGTGAATTATTTGATACACACACAAAAAGAAGTGCTTTTCTCCCGCAAGTAACCAAGCCAAACGCATAGCACGTTTAAGTTTAGCACATTAGAGCTTTCTAATACAAACTTACCAGACCGGTTGTCCCTTCATGGCGTTATCCGAACATAAGTGCAACACCCTCAAACACACAAATAATCCGAATCGGTCATCTTTGTCACACAAAACACGATCAAAATTCAGTTAAAAACACAAAACTTCACACACGTCTCTTCCCCAAGACAGGCAACGTACGACTGGCGTCGTCGGTCTACATACCGTACCGTACTACGGTATGAAAAAGCCGAACGTAAAATCGCTTTGTTGAAAACGTAACTCTACGTCATATGAATATAAAGTTGTTTTCTGCTTGGGGCTTAACGAAGCCTGATATTCGGATATATTTTTTGAAATTGAACTCTAATAAAAAAGAGAAAAGGTTGTGTTTTGTATGGGGAGGCTCGGTGTTTACAACAAATGGAATCGATCCCGTATTAAAAACTAGATGCGGAGGAAAGTAATAGGCGCATTTCCATGGATGCTGCAGTTTCGGGTCAGGATTTACATTCAATGTCGCATCTGGCGCTGTAATTTTAATAAAATATGCATTTTATACCATCTGTTTCTTCCTGGTCCACATTTTGAGATGACTTTATTAGCTTTGCAAGAGCTGAAACCGAATGAGCTCATGACGTTAGGTACTGAGAACTTTGTGTCACAGAATGTATTTTCGGAACTTTTGTATTTGGAATATATGAATTCCTGCGGGAATTCCTTAATTTTCCGGGATAAAAAGCCTATATCCTTCCCCGGGATACAAACTATTCCTGTACCAAATTTCATCAAATTCGGTTGAACAGGTGGACCGTGAAAACGTAGCACACAGACGGACAAGCATACAGACAACCCGTTATAATATTAGTATGGATTTTCTTGTTTGCCAGCAACTTCGTCCGCGTGGATTGAGCTTTTTATTACAGTGGGAACTGTATAATTTTCCGGAATATGAAGTAGCCTAATGTCCTTCCTCGGGATACAACTTATATCTATACTAAATTTCATCGAAGTCGGTTAAAAATATGGGCCGTGGAAGTGTAACAGGCAGACAGACAAACACACTTTCGCATTTATAATATTAGTATGGATGAGATAATGCCCGCGACGTCGTCCGTATGGATTAAGATAAATAATATTAAAAATTCCGTGGGAATTTTTCGATTTTCCGGGATAAAAAGTAGCCTAGCGCGGTTGAAGGACAAACACAAAACAAACACAATTTCGCATTTATAACATGGGTAGTGATGTGATAGCTTTTAACAAACTTTTTCATTTGCTTTTAACACAATCATTTTCATCAAACACCACCCCTAATCAAATCAAGTGAAATGAATTTATTCTTTATCATAACTAGGAGCCGTCCGCGACTTCGTCCGCGCGGTTTAAGTTTTTTTGTTCCCGCAGGAGCTCCTTAATTTTCCTCAGGGCGCAACCTATGGCTGTACCAAATTTCATCAAAATCGATTGAAAAGATGGGCCGTGAAAGCGTAATTATAAACAAACTCACATTCGTATTTATCTTACATATAAAATTCTCGTGTCACCATACATAGTTACATACATAGTTACCATACTCTTCCGAAACGGCTTGCCCGTTTTTTATGAAATTTTATATGCATATTTTGTAGGTCTGAGAATCAGCTACTATCTATTTTTCATACCCCTGAAACACTTCGATCCACGCGGACGCAGTCGCGGACATCAGCTAGTAATATTTAAAGTAAGAAATCATTGAAATACTTTTATGAAAATGCGCCACTTTTCATTAATTGAAACATCACTCCAAATAAAATTTTGCATTCGTTATGAGTATATTTGTAGCATCTCGTTAGCAAAGCCTATTTTTAACACCACTGCGGGCTTTTTGTCGTTTCGAAGTGGTTTTAAATGTCAGTGGGCTTACTAGTATTTACTACCATCGCTTGAAGCAGTATTATATAAAAAATGCATTTTTATATGACGTCCCTTGACGTCCCTGAAATAAGGGTTATAATTCTGAAACAAGTACGTCAACAATATTGAAATAAAACTGCATTAAGCGATGTTATTAATTCCTCAGCGCCTCTGCAACGTCGCGAAGTGATTTAGTTATCCAAAATGCAATTTCAAATCCAATCCCAATAAATGTCTGTGATTCAGATTCAGATACTTTATTTGCATAATATGTGTACAAATAAGATGGTTAATTTCGTTACATAGTCCCAACATATTAGCCAGACCGACGTACAAAAATTATTTATGTTATGATTTATAGTGAATTTATTATAATTGATACGCCGACAGATACGTTTTAGGAAAAATAGGGATGATGACAACTCAATAAAATCAGCAACTCTTTATCAAACTTAAAAGCACTTCTAGTATGGAAGTTGTATGAAATTCACCATTGTGACGTCAAAAATGGTTATCATACCTAAAACTAGCCGAGGATGTGAATTTTATGTCTTTTGGAAGACCTTCTATTTAATAATTAGTTAGAAATAATTTATTTTTGATATAGGAATCATCCATATTGCACAGTACATACAAGCTTTGATTTAACTTGCAATGTTTGAGGGTTTGTTCAGGTCAAATTTTGAAACTGTGTCTGTCTCTCTGCTGTCTCTCTGCTACGCTTTTACGGCCCATCTGTTCAACAAATTTTGTTGAAATTTGTACAGGGATAGTTTGTATCCCGGGGATAGGACATAGGCTACTTTTTATCCCGGAAAATTAAGGGGTTCCCGCGGGAACTTAAAAAACTTAATCCATGCGGACAAAGTCGCATCTAGTTTTTTTAATAAGACAGCCAGTGAATATGCATTCTAATTAACCAATGCCTACCCTAACTCATGCCCATGGTAGTATGTGCAGCTCCTTATAGCGTGCGTGCGGACTTTTAGTCTAACAAACAGTTTTTTTTGTGGTGTATATTCGCCCTTACTGTAAATACATCGTTTACCTGAACGACTTTGTAATTGATCCTTAAATAAACAAAAATAACTATCGAGTAATAGTCAATTAGTTACTACTTAAATAAACGAACAAAGGGAACAAACAACGTATCGTTTCTAAGTATTATTTCCGTTTTCTCATTGAACCAGGGCAGGCATCAAAATTGGAAATAAATAATTTATTTCCAACGTTGTTATATTCTACAAAGGAGGCAGAATGCCGACCGCCTTGACATGATTTGTACTCACTGCTTTTTTTACTTTAACAAAAAAAGTAAAAAAGCAGTTGAAAGCTCCTTGAAATTTAATAAAATATTTGTCAAAAAGTAAGTAGGTAACATATTAATGTCGCTTTAGTTATTATTATTAGTTGGACACAAATACAAGAGTAAAAAAAATAGGGGTGAAATAGAGGTTGGAAGCTTACATGAGGGTTTTAAGTTTTTGAATCTCATAGGAAATTGGAAATTGTACGCGGATGAAGTCGCGGGCGACCTCTAGTCAAACATATAGCTTTAAAGGCCCCTATCGCCAAGTTAACAGTAGATATCTTTTACCGCTCTACAATACATTCTCGATCGTTCAAGATTTCTCAGTAGGCCAATCGCTTTGGAAACTTGGGAAAATCGCTTTGCGTATTTCATCAAATCTGTTTACCTAAAGGTCAACACTTAGCAGATGAGATGTGCCATTTTATTAAGCAAAACAGTAGGAAGGAGACACGGCACTTCCTCTTAGACTTAGAATGTGGTTGTTTAACTGAACGTGTGATTTGTAAAAAGAGTTATTTTATAGCTGTCAATTTCTGTGTCATTTTCCTCATTGCTTTAAGTCCTGACCTCTTTCCATTTACCACGTTATTGGTAGGAAGTTTTAAGATACCCGAATCCTTAAGACCCTACTTCTTACTATACTACTATTGAAAAAAGGAGTATATTGTTTTCGGGGTTCATGTAAGTATGTGAGTTTGTATATTCCACCATAACTTCTATGGTGGATTTTGATAAATGAGGTATCGTTAGAATTTCTAGCTTATTCTGGGTGATATAGGCTAATAAAATAAAAATAAAAATTGATGGGGTGACCCCGCATTAAATACTAAATTTGAAAGAAAAAATCGAAAATAAGATTAACTATATAATAATCATCTAGAAAATGATGAGTAAATTCCAAAAATATATAACACTATAGTTTAGTATCTAGTGATTCACAAAAAAATATTATTTAATAAACATATGAATAAGATTCTAATTTAACTAGATTAATTTAGATTTTTAACTTTTTAGTTCGTTTTTCGGCAGTCGTGTTCTTTATTTTTTTTCATTATGACTTGTTGACTATTCTTAACAGACTGTTAATAACGGGAACCGGCTGCTTAACGTGCTTTCTGAGGTACGGAGGATATGAGCAGAACAAATGCGGATCTCATGTTTCGGTCACCCATCCAGTTGCCGACTTTAAGTATACGTTGCTCGACTGATACTCCTTAATACACACTCCGACACTACTTCCAAAAAATCTTCATGACCAAATGGTCCAATAGTTTAAGGGCTTCTCTCCTCGAGAGAGGGCCGTGCTTATTGCATATAATTATAATATGTTGCCTACAGTTCGCAGGATTTTGAAAATTCGGTATTGGTTTTTAAGTCAAATTATGCAAAAAGAAAATTACCTACTTTAAGAAAAATTGGGAAATTATAGAAAATTCTTACATACGGATTTATTCGATTCGAAAAACTGCGAAATTCCTACCGAGTTTAAAAAGGAATAGTTCTCCTTTACGAAAGAGAATTTCTTTTGGATGAAACAAATCAGAAGGATCGTCACTCGTCAGGTAATTTCTCTAAGTGCTTTACAACTATTTTTGGCCGACCCAAGCATCGTACCCAGTACCTTATCATCCGCAGTCGAACATTCTAACCACTATTCAGACCCATAATAGGCAGCTTAAAATGTTTAAACTATATCTAATTATAATTACCTAAGGCTGTCTTTTCGTCACGTGTTAACCTTCGCCGTGGCTTGTCATTGGATTTTAAAGGAATCCTATATTAAAAGTAGTTTTAGTTCAACACCTCGTGCTTCGGTTAATTGAGGCGGTTCATTCGATTAGTACGTAAAATACAGTCGCGATCCCATTTTTTAATCACTTTAAGGTTCATAATTGCATGCAAACATCTGTATTAGAAGGTTCAAATGTGATTTAAATAAGCATAGATAATAATAGATTTTTTTAATAAGTATCATAACATATAACTGGCAACTAGATAGGATAGATGAAGCAAACTTTTTTTAATATTTTCGTCACTTTAATACATAGACTTAAATATAATAAGTCCACGTAATATATTCACTTCGCTTTAACAAAATATGTAATGATACACAGTATTGTGTCAAACTTGAAATTAGCAAATGAGTTTTACTTACTATAATTTTTGTTAAAATCGGTACTTGTTAACTTTGAAGGTTTGAAAGGTAATAAATGCCTTGATAGGCGTTTAGTTCTTACTCCACCCCCACCCAGTATAGTAAAGTATTAAGCAACGATATTTATGGGTATGTTAGTAGTTATAAAGAATCTTACTATACGACTGCCTGAAAAAAGAAGTATATTGTTTTCAGGGTTCATGTATGTATGCATATTCCACCATAACTTCTATATGCTTGAAACGGTTTTGATAAATGAGGTATCATTGGAATCCCTAGCTTATTCCGGGTGACAGAAACAGTAATTTTTTTTTAAATGATGTGGTTACCATAGTCCCGCATTAAAGAGTAAAGTTGAAAAAAAATCGAAACTAAGATTACCTAATCATCATCTAGAAAATGATGAGTAGATTCCAAAAATATATAACACTATAGTTCAATATCCAGTGATTCACAAAAAATATCATTTAATAAAAATGTGAATAAGATTCTAATTTAACTAGATTAATTTAGATTTTTAGCTTTTTAGTTAGTTTTTTGGCAGGGCAGTCGTATTTTTTAATTTTTTGAATTATGCCTTGTTTGAAAAGTGGTAGGTAAACATTTTCAGATCGCGACTGTACGCACCTACGAGACACGTGATGTCCCAAAGAAGAATTCGTTCAATACAAACACCAAATAAGTCATAAGGCTTCACAGCATTAGTATTAGTGGTAAATACAAATAATAGTATTAGCCTAACCTAGGCGACTTCGTCCACGTGAATTTAGGTTTTTCTAAAACTCCAAGGAAAAATTGGATTTTCCGGAATCAAAAGTACTTACTGAGGAAAGGTAGGTTGTCCGGAATCAAAAGTACTTATTTAGGTTTCGTAAGTCCATCCTTGAAATGCAGCCAGACTAAGTCTGCAGTCTGCAGTCTATCTGCTATACTTTCCCGGCCCATCTTTTCAACCGTTTCTGACGAGAGGTAGGTTTTATCCTGGGGAAGGATTTATCCCGGAGTTTTCATCGCAGCAAAATTAAGCAGTTCCCGCGGGAATCAAAAGACCTTAATCTACGAGGACGCAACCCATTTAAGGTACACTCGGAGTGTTTGAGTGTATCGAGTATTAGGAAAGTAAATAAACAAAGTAAGTAAATAATTAGAATTCTGAATTTAATTTACAAATTTAATTTTTGTAAAGAATTTAATTAGTACGTACAGTAATAATGTAAAATGTTAGTTATATTAATAATTCTAATGTTGTACGCCAGAAATGGCAGAATGAAAACTTATATTGTATTCACAACGAATAAATAAATCAAAAAAGACAAAAAAAAGAACACAAAAGTTTAAAAAAAGTTCCCATTGATGCGCAATACTTCACTTTCTTTAAAGATTTTTTCTTTCTTCATTTTCTTTAAACCCGTTATGTTAATTTGACTACCCGTGCGACGCCGGGTACTGGTCGCTAGCTAGTAGGTATAATATTATGACAACAACTTCAAATAGATATCGAAAGTAGGACACCACTAAACCACACTAAACACTGCTTAATAGATATACAATAACATCTGTATGACAAGAGTGATCGTTCAAAGCAAAAAGGAAAGTAGTCAAACGGCTAAACGTAATGTACCGGTTATATTATTTGCTTGCTAAGATAATTTCATTAATTTCGAAGAAGCGATAGGCGTTGGGGTCCCTAAGTGCTCGAATGGCGGCCTCGCACCGGAAAGCGCAGCGTTGGACGACCCCCCACTATGTGGACGGACGATCTCAAGCGTGCAGCTGGGAGCCGCTGGAAACAAGCGACACAAGACCGTGCTCTGTGGCGATCCATGCAGGAGACCTTCGTCCAGCAGTGGACGTCTATAGGTTGAGACTACGGCGAAGATAATTTATTGATCTAATAGATCATTAACATCTGATAATAACCGTTAAACCTAGAGTAGAAATCCTTTAGTAGAGACGTAGTCTACCTGTGCGGAAGGATCTGGGAACTCACCGAATTATTATCCCAAAAAACCTCCCACCATTATATGCGTAATAGAAAGATACCCTGAGCAATGTGGAATGCGAAACAGGTAGGTAGACTAAGATCACACTATCAATAGGGATGATGACAACTCAATTAAATCAGCAACTCTTTATCTAAATTATATCTACCTATCTCCTATCTATCTAACTAATTATCTAATTAAAAAACGCGCTTCTCTTCTGGTATAAAAGTTTGTTTGAAATACATAGCTTTGCGAAGTTACCAAATTTCAACGCACTTTTCTTCCCTAATCTTTAGTTTATAACGGATAACAGACTAAAAATTATCTTGCAACGGTCTTTTGGTATTCCCTCTATTTTTAATAATCAGTAAGAAATAATTTATTTTTGACATCTAGGCATCATCCCCATTCTCAGTTTTTACTTCTTTCATATTTTTCATTCTAATAATTATATCACTAGCCCCCGATTCAATATCACTAGCTATAATAACGGTGAAAAAGAAGCTAGGAAACCTGCATGTCGAAGAGTTATTTTGCGCTCTCAAAGGTGTGTGAAATCTGTCAATCTACACATGACCAGCGTTGTGGACTATGGCATAACCTTTCGAATTCTGAGATGACTCTCGTGCTCAATAGTAAATAGGTTGAAAGTACCAAGTATATATCAATATAAAAATCCATTTCACGCTTCACAGCCGCTCTCCATACACATTCAATCTTGAAGATAAACGCTGTTGTTTACACTTCACCCGTGTCTACGTTTACGTTACGTAACGGTATAATGTTTCCACTGTATAACGTCTTTAGTTATTTCCTTAGTTTCCTCGATTATTCTTTGAGCTTCTTTGTTTATTATTTTGGTGCCTGCCTCGTTGGTCTATTAGTGAGCATTTCA
This sequence comes from Erebia palarica, assembly GCA_964035005.1. Taxonomy (NCBI): domain Eukaryota; kingdom Metazoa; phylum Arthropoda; class Insecta; order Lepidoptera; family Nymphalidae; genus Erebia; species Erebia palarica. The sequence continues at coordinate 4,314,453 of OZ035988.1, forward strand.
ACTGCGGCCGATGAGGTCCCTGGTCGGGCCATATTAAGTATTGGGTTTTTCTGACAAGAAAATCTCAGTAACTACTATCCCGGAGTAAGGAAGTTGGCGGTGTTTCACCCCTGTGCCTCGGAGAGCACGTAAAGCCGTCGGTCCTGATCTTTCTTCCGTCGTGTCGGTTTTTCTGTCCCATCGGGCTATGTGAGTAAAGGAACAGAGAGTGCACCTGTGCATGCGTACGCCGCACACACAGGTGCACACTTATATCTCCCGCGCAGATTGTTAATCTCTTTGGAGATAGGCCGCCGTGGGCGAAATTCGGTCGGGAGGACATTATTATTAGGTAATGTCAATATAATAATATCTATCACTCTATGTACTCTATTTACTCACTGACTGACTCATCAAAGCCCAGCAACCCAGAAATGTTACACGGATTATAAGAATTCGCTTTATAAGGCCGTTGACGAGGAATAAGGCCGGATTTTTCGAGAATCCCACGGGAGTAAAACTTCGGGCGGGCGCGATTTATACGTAGAATATAATAAAAATACTAGAAAATTTCAACTTTGTGGTTTTACATCTTTAGGACCCCGATACTGGATATTCTTTGGCTATATTTACTATTTACAGAGTTACATTACATAATATAAATAATTTTATTTTTTATTCTTATACTTTTTTTTTTACATTTTTTATACTTTTTTATTCTTTTTTATTATTTTTGAAGTGAAACATCTGTAGAATCTTTGTGATTTGAAAATTCAACGAAACGAAAAAATAAAACGAAAAATGACACCAAAAGTAGATAAACATATATAGGATTTAGCCTGCGAGAAAATGAGATATACAAGTTATATTTACCTCATTCTCTCGTACTTACTACCACTACTTTTCTGTACTTTCACTTCTGCCATGTGTGAATTGCACACACACACACTTTTTTTTAATTATTATTCAAATTCAAATTCAAATGTTTTTTATTCAAATAAACTTTTACAAGTAAGTACTTTTGAATCGTCAAGTGAATCTACCACTGGTTCGGAATGAAATTCCTACCGAGAAGAACCAGCAAGAAACTCAGTGGCTGCTCTTTTTAAAAAAATATTTCATTTACAATTATTATATCAATGTCTACATAAGTAACCGCTGTCCTTAGCATTGCTGGAGTGATCAAATCCATCCATCCATATTGTCAAAGTAATACTATCTATCCACTTTCAACTCGCAACCAAACATGTAAAAATATACGCAGTTGCTTACACTTCTCCCGTAGGTACTATTGATAGCGTTATATAACAATAGAACATTTTCCACTGTGTTACGTCGACCTTTAGAACCTTGTGTTTTGAAGAATACTCTTTCGGACTGTGTATTTTTATCTATACTTATAATATAATTTACTAGCTGATGCATGTTCGCATGGAATAAGTTTTTTTAATTCCCACGGCAACTCCTTAATTTTCCGGGATAAAAATTACTGTACAGTTAATGATTAATGAATTACTAGATGACGTCCGCTACTTCGTCCGCGTGGATTGACGTTTTTTGATTCCCGCGGTTATTCTTCAATTTTCCGGGATAAAAAGTAGTCTGTGTCCTTCCCCGGGATGTTAACTATCTCTGTACCAAATTTTATCAAAATCGGTGGAGTAGTTGGGCCTTGAAAGCGTAGCAGACATAAACACAGACAGACAAACACTTTCGCATTTATACTATTAGTATGGATGATGTAACATAAATTCTAATCCTTTTTTAACCGACTTCCACAAAAGGAGGTTCTCAATTCAGCGCATATTTATTATTTTTTACATAAATGAATGTCGGTTCGGAAACCACGGAGATATGCAATCTCCGTGGTTTCCGAACCGATTTGAAAATATTTTTTTTCAGTCCTTAGAGGAAGCTCTCGAGGTGGTCCCATAAAAAATTCTGACTCCGAATTCTTCAATCCTGACACTAAAAAGTTAAAAATAAAAAATCTTTCCAAAAAATCGACTTTTTATGCATTGCTTTGCCAAGATAAGCAAAGTTGACGCATCAGGCTCGCCCGACTTCAACATAGTGTGTAAAAATCAAAATTAATTATTGCTTTACAGTGGCTTTGGAATTCGGTTTTTTGGAAAGAATTTTTATTTTATTTTTATATTCAAATAAACTTTTACAAGCGCTTTTCAATCGTCAAATGAATCTACCACTACGAAGTGCCATTCCTACCGAGAAGACCTAGCAAGAAACTCGGTCGTTACTCTTTTTAAAATATCAAAAATTACAATAAATATTCTTGAGATACACACATCATGAATGAGTAATCTTCCGTTTTACCTACAAACAAAGCTTTAAGCGTGATTCTAACATTTTCTGGAAGCCCAATATCTGCGGCTATCGCTCATTGGAGTTTGTTTACAGCAAATAATTTAAAAACATCATTTCATCGCTCTCACTTCTCATAATAAACTTGGATCATTTTATATTATATCTAGACGCTGAACATTACACCGTTAGGGCTAGAGCACACCACGTGGATGTGAGAGATGTAGGCTGAGTAGGAAGTATTTTTGAATATCGGTTAATAATTATGACCTGTAGGTGGTCCCTTTAAATTTGGAATGGTAGAAAAACGTGTATTTCCGTATATAAAAAGTGATGTAGCTTCTATGATTGTTGACTGATCGTCATGATAATGGTGTTAAAAGCTGCAGATGCAGGTGAGAAGTGCATTCGAGTTAGAATTTTGAAAATCCGTTACTAAATTTTTGAAAAGTTCTGAAGAAGTGATTTTAATTTTTTTGAGAACCAACAAAAGCGAACAGGAGTGATAATTGACCGATGGCGTATTTCACTTCGCGTGTTCAATAGAAGGCAGCATTGCCTCGAACCCTGCACGGGTTTGATGTTCTAACTCTCTATCCAAACTCGTATTCAATATAAGGAATTCGTCCTCCAATCGCGCACGGGTTTTTCTTTTCGGGCAACCGAAATTTTCTTCCAAACGCGTGTTCAATTCAAGGCGATCAATTCCACAACGCTGTGCAGCACGGAAGTTTGGGAGCGTTGGCGACAGTATTTTAAGGTGAATTTCATGCTATAAAAGGGTCATAATATTATAAAAAAATGCAGATCTCTCCCAAAACCGAATCAGCTCAACCCGACTCCACGTAGTCTTGTTTTTGCTACTCATAGAGCATTTTTGTAAAGCGCGAAGCCAGAAGCTCGCGAAGGAGGTCCTGAATGAAGCGACCCTATGAGGCCTAGTAGAGCGAAGGGGGGAGCTGGCAAGCGAAGCGAACCGGCGACCTCCGTAGCGAAACGAAGGTCGAGTAGGTGAAGCTAAATGAAGGGGCGATGAAACGAGTCTTCTGGCGTAGCCCATCCATTTCACATCTACATTTTTATAAATCGTTATAGTTTAAAATACAATTTAAATTTTTTGAACCTATAATAATAATTTTTTTTGGGTTTCTTGCCTATTCATCAAACACCTCACATCAAACAAACACGGATTCCGTGCATCAAGGGAAATACTGCCTTTGCCTATTGAACACGGAAATAAATACGCCTATCAGGACGTGCGCAATTGCAGGACTCGTGCCTCGAATTGAGCACGAATTTGAAAGGAAGTTAGCGTAACAAACCCGCGCGGGTTTCGAGGAAGTATTTGCGTCTATTGAACACGCAAACGTAAATACGCTGACCGATCGTCATGGTAATGGTGTTAAAAGATGCCTTGGAGGTAATGTAGTTGTGTAATTTTAGGGAAGTAAATCTCAATAAAAAATTCTTATTATTCAACTTGTAATGTGTTATTCAAAATAAAATAATTTTTTTTTCGTAAATTTTTGTATTCAATATTTTGTTGTTTGTTTCAATAGTTTGTTATTTTGTCCTTCAATTACGCCGCAACAGAGCAACGGATCAGCGTGATTTTTTGCATAGGTATAGTTGAGGACCTGAAGAGTGACATATGCTACTTATCCCGGAAAATTAAGGAGTTCCCGTGGGAATCAAAAATTCACAGATTTCGCAGTCCCAGCAAGAATCGGAGCATTAATATTAGTAAATTATAATATTAGCGCTTTCCACACAAATTGTTATCAACGTTAACGCCATCGAATGAGAAGAAAATCTTCCACTCTTATAACGACGGTAATCAACTTCGTCAAGTAACTATTATATTTTGATCTGTGACAACACTATTGAAAGATCCTAAAAGTTTTACTTTAGTATGAGCTGGATCGAAAATTGATTGAGAGTTCTAAGTACGATTGATTGACTTGTTGCTTGATTATTCCACAAACCTAGTTTGTGTGGTCATGCCCTAAAACCTCGATTCTCAGTATTGATGATTTTATAAGCTCACCTCACAAATTTTATACATTTTTATACTATCTAATAGAAATAGAGACTGTAAGACTAAATGGAAATATAATGCAGGTATCTGAGAAATTCATTCTGAAAGATATGCCTACAGATTTAAAAAACATTTCCCTGTCTTTTGACCATCGCCGTCTTGTGTAATAACGCGGTATCAGTTGTTGATGATGATGATGATCAAACTTAGCTAAGAAGCTTTGTAATAAAAAAAATACAGATTTCGCAGTGCCCGTTTGAGCGCGTTTGTGAGCGTTTGAATTTTCAAAATTCAAACGCTCACACGTGTCTCGATAAATTCAACTCGTTGTACTATTCCCATCTCGATCCTCCCAAAATGTTCGAAGCTATGGCCTACGTGAAATACGTCTCAGGCGATTTGCATCTGATAACCATTTTCAATTGTAAAACTAATTTAAATTGGTCTAGGCAACAGCCCTCTTTTTGCGTCGGAGATAAAAAAGAGCATAAAATTGGATACTTTACTTAGGTATTATAATATAATCAAATTTGGAAGCTGATCTCTTCAATAAAAAATTCTTACGAAGTTATCAACATTTATAATACCGAATATCCATTACCCAAGTACTGAAATAGATTTTCAATACAATTGTGTTGATTGGATTATCTCCTGCGTAGAGTTGAATGACCTCGGAGTGGAAATGATTGCTACGCGAACAACGTGGTTTCTATTTATATACGGATTATGTATATAGCTTTACTAGATTATGCCTGTGACTTTCCTGTTCCATCATCATCACCCGACTATTACCTTTTCTGTAACCCCAAATGTTTAAGAAAATCGTAATCGTAAACGTTTGTCAAACGCACCTATTCCAACTCAAATCTGCCAATCCATTGACGCAGACATAATAGCATAAATTCAGCCAATCAAAAAAAAATTAAAACTGTTGAATGATTGATGCAGGTTTTACTCAATCGCCCCGCTGTTAAAAGAGCTTCTGACAGGTATCTAGCCTGTCAAAATCATGTTTGAACTCCGTAAACAGTTCGAGAAATATACGTTTTAAACTCTTAAACGATTACATAGTGGGCATACTACGATAACTTACAGCAGTAGTTTTAATATTGTTCACGTTTGTATTTTAGAATTATAATCCATACTTTAGATACGTCAACATACGTGACATAAAACTGTCATTTTTTAATAATATTACTCTATCTAACACAAGATATCATTGCCCCCCAATGGGCCCAAATCGAGTTTGGGCTCATTGGGGGTTTCACTAGAATCCATTAAAGAGTTCAAAAACCACTATCGTGGTTGTTGTTCCATTATTAGATCAGCTTGATCAAATTATTGTATTGTCATCGTTTTTACATATTAATATATAGAAATTACAATGTACATACATACAATCAAAAAGTTTCTAATCGATACGACGAAGTAAATTTGACTTTCTAGATTAGTTTACATACTTACCTACCTATATAGTAAGTTACATATAAGTGATCCTAATCTATACGAATATTATAAATGACAAAGTTTAGATGGATGTATGGATGGATGGAAGTCTGTTAATCAATCTCGCTGGAACGGCTGAACGGAACTGCATGAAATTTGGTACTTACAGAGATAGATTATAGACTGGAATAACATTTAAGCTACTTTTTGTCCCGGAAAATTAAAGAGTTCCCGCGGGAATAAAAAATGTTAAACCACGCGGACGAAGTCGCGGGCATCAGCTAGTGTAACATAATTATAAAGTTGTAATGTATAGGTTACTGCCTGTGTCACTCTCCAGGTCTTCAACTATACCCATGCGAAAAATCACGTCGATCCGTTGCTCTGTTGTGGGGTGTTTGAATGACAAATCAATCAATTCAACAAACAAACACACTTTCCTATTTATAATATTAGTATGAAGTATTATTACAGTAAGTAGCCATGTAAGCTACTTACGTGTAGTATTTACACAAGAAATGGTGATTTGCGGCCTAACCAATGACGTAAAACGCAAGCATCTTGAAAACTAATACCTATAAACAAGCAATTGTTGTGTTTAATTCCCACTGGAATTCTTCAATTTTCCGGGATAAAGTAGCCCCTGTCCCCTTCCCCGGGATACAACCTACCAAATTTCATTAAAATCGTTTGACCGGATGAGCCATGAAAGCGTAGCAGACACACTTTCGCATATTTTATAATATTAGTATGGATATCTGAATCTCGGAAACGGCTAAAACGATTTTCATGAGTTGTAATGCAGGGGGTTTCGGGGGCGATAAATCGATCTAGCTAGGATCCTTTTTTAGAAAATAATGTTTTATCCGTGTTTTCAGGTAATGAAAAACTGCTACAATATCATTAGAATACGAAGGTAAATAAATTTCGCCACCATTTAAAAGAATAGCTCAGGTGGGAAATCGGGCGTTTTTCGACCCCGGCTCGAGTCCAGATGTCTCCAGTCCGATTATTTCTTTCCTTTTTTTTTTTCGAGTTCCTTTTTTTGTGAGAAAAGCTATTATTGGGAGCCCAATTATTGCACTCGTGATTTTTAGGGTTCCGTACCTCAAAAGGAAAAACTGAACCCATATAGGATCACTTTGTTGTCCGTTCGTCTGTCTGTCAAGACCCTTTTTCTCAGGAACGCATGGAGGTATCAAGCTGAAATTCATATCAAATACTCAGGTCTACTATCCCTTGGAGCTGTGAAAAAATCAAACTTCTAAGCTAACGCAATCAAAAGATACAGCTGTTTATGCTGCAAATTTTCGACACTCGCAAGGGAATCAAAACCTGCAGGGTACTTCCCGTGAACTCAGAATCTTGAAATTTGGTACAAAGCAACTTCTTATAGCACAGATAAAGGAAAAATTGCGAAAACCATAAATTTTTAGTGACATCATATAATAAAAATATTTTTAATAATTTCAAACTTACTACAGCTTTGTACGGAACCTTTGGCCGGTTTTTTAAAATTAAATAACCAGTTCATATTTTTTAATTATTATGTCGGTATTTATTACATTTATACCGGGACATTACATTTAAGAGCAGCTTTAGTGTAAAGAAATGGTCCAGCAAAATGGAAGAATCTAAGTGCCGGCTGTGTAATAAGGGCACCTCCACTTCTGAAGGCGAGAGCGTGTGATCACTGTTGAGGCTGCTGACTTGTGGAATCTCAGCACAAAGATCTGCCCCCCGATTATGTAAGGAAATCGTAATCGTAAACGTCTGTCAAACGTATAATTCGACCTGTTTAAGGAGGTCATAGATGCTTGCACGTCTAAACGCATGTATGTACTCCTTTAAAAGTTCGAGTTATACGTTATGAACTGTCAAATGAATACGATTGGCTTAGACAATTGGGCCTCTGATATAATAAATAACTGTCTAACACGCAAATCCACACTCTGAGTAGAGGCTGGAATTAAAATTATTAGTGTGTTGAGTTAAATACCTTAGCGATGGACTACTCATTTGAAACGAATGGGATAGAATTACATAAGAGCATTTTTATTTTTGATCCGCACCGGGAAGAACGCATTCAAAAGATTCAGGTCACATAAAAATATACGAGATGGTATAAGGTGTAGTAAGATTCAATGTTTTCTTGGATTCAAAAGCTTGTTTTGACTTTGAAGATGCTGAGATTTTGTTCTTTTGAGGCTTTGAGCTAAAAATAAATGGTTAACCAAGGCTGGGCTAAAAATTGAGAGTTTCTCTAATATAGAGAAGTAAATAGGTACGGCGGATGTGGTGAAATAAAAGTTAGCTTTTTATAAAAACTATAAAACTTAATAATATTATCAAAATAACTATGTAACCCTCTAATTATGTAGAGATTTTTATAGCCTTTCCTGATGATACTATTATACCCTCACGAAAGCGATCTTCAGTCCGCCTGTGACACCTTCTTGAACTTGATATGTTTTAAGTATTCATCACAGGTTATATTCTCTGTGTCCGTCTGTTTGTCCGTCCATCCGTCCGTGAATCCATCCGTGTATTATGTTATTTCTATAACTCTGTATTTTTTCTCTTTTTAAAAAGGGCAACCTTCAAGTTCCTTCACGGAATACAAATTACATTAGTAGTTTGAATTTCACAATATCATCTAGCTCGAAACGAAGTTTCTAGAGAAATAATATTCTAAATAAATGATTTTTATTCATACATTTTGTACAAAAAAAATATCGTATTAATTCTATGAATACCTTTAATATGAAAATAAGACATATATATCGAGCTCTAAGCAAATGCACGTTGCAGCTTAATAAATTGTTCGCCGACGTATACTCGGTATGTCACCGTAAGATTGTAAAAACCGTTAGATTATAATCTAAGTCGCGAAATTGTAAACTGTCGACAGATTGTGAACCGTTCAATGTTCTGAGTGTCAATTTTTGAAATATTAATTGTATTTACCTTTTCTTGTGTATTTCTTGTAGGTTAGGTTAGGGTTCTACATACATAATCAGGTAGGGTACTTAGGTTCTATCGGGTTAATATACCTAACAGATTACAATTTACCGAAAAATAATGTGTTAAATTGTAATCTTTCGACAGTTTGCAATTTCGCGAGTTAGATTTTAATCTAACGGTTTATACAATCTTACGGTGGCAGGTACATCGAGTTTGTTAATAATTGGAAACAGTCATAAATAAATATCGAAAATAAAACTGGGTGGGCGGAACCTTAACCGGTAACACAATCTTATTTTAAAGCGTACTCAAGATGAGTATGTTGATTATTATATTTTTCCTTACTCATAACGCGTGAAAATCTGCGAGTTTCCACCGAAAATCAGTTATTTACACTAAAGGCTTGGTCACACTTTCCTCTCCGCGGTACCAAGATGCGCTAATAAACGCGTAAACTAAACGGTAAAATTATCGAAGTAAATATCCAACGAGATAATTAAGCCATCTGAGAGGACGATATTGTAGCGCACAAGCGCAGCTGGAGGTGCATTCTCTATTCAATCAAACACGACCGGAGAGACATCAGGTGCTCTTCGGATTCGGCAGGAGGCAACTTCTTTAGCTCCAGGCTAGTAACTCATGCAGAGACTAGTGACGAGAAATTCATGACTACTTAATTTTAAAGTTACTAATTTTAGCCCGTCCCGTAAACAGCATCCTGGAACTTGTCATCCGTAATCGAACAATCAACAGACACAACAACATGTACGAACTTGCGTCGCCCTGCTGTCGCGTGTTTTGTTTGTTTCAACCTCTAATTGACAATTTGGCACGCGCCCAAAAGCTCGCGTGCTGACTTCCGAGAGCTTTTGTGAGTCAGATAACAGTTGTCACATTGTACTGTAATCGCCTGGCAATGTCGAACGACATTTAGCTAAATACAACTTCCGTAAATATGGCGGCAATCAGACACGACCGGTAAGACATCAGATGCTCTCCAGATTCCAAGGCAGCGGGCAAACTTCTTAGCTCCGGGCTAGTATCTCATGCAGAGACTAGTAAAGAGAAGTTCTTGACTAATTAATAAAAAAAATGCTTATTTTCAAAATCATCCTGGAACTTGTCATCCGTAATCGAACAATCAACAGACACAACAACATGTACGAACTTGCGTCTCCCTGCTGTCGCGCGTTTTGTTTGTTTCAACCTCTAGTGACCATTTGGCACGCGTCCAAAAGCTCGCGTGCTGACTTCCGAGAGCTTTTGTGAGTCAGATAACAGTTGTCACTGTAATCGCCTGGCAATGTCGAACGACTTTAAGCTAAATACAACTTCCGTAAATATGGCGGCAATCAGACACGACCGGTAAGACATCAGGTGCTCTCCAGATTCCAAGGCAGCGGGCAAACTTCTTAGCTCCGGGCTAGTATCTCATGCAGAGACTAGTAAAGAGAAGTTCTTGACTAATTAATTAAAAAAATGCTTATTTTCAAAATCATCTTGGAACTTGTCATCCGTAATCGAACAATCAGCAGACACAACAACATGTACGAACTTGCGTCTCCCTGCTGTCGCGCGTTTTGTTTGTTTCAACCTCTAGTGACCATTTGGCACGCGTCCAAAAGCTCGCGTGCTGACTTCCGAGAGCTTTTGTGAGTCAGATAACAGTTGTCACATTGTACTGTAATCGCCTGGCAATGTCGAACGACATTTAGCTAAATACAACTTCCGTAAAGATGGCGACAACTTCCATAAAGATGGCGGCAATCAGACACGACCGGTAAGACATCAGGTGCTCTCCAGATTCCAAGGCAGGGCGCAAATTTCTTAGCTCCGGGGTAGCATCTCATGCAGAGACTAGTAACGAGAAGTTCTTGACTAATTGATTAAAAAAAAAATTGCTTGTTTTTGCCCGCCCCGCAAAAATCATCCGTAATCGAACAGACACTACAACATGTACGAACTTGCGTCTCCCTGCTGTTGCGCGTTTTGTTTGTTTCAACCTCTAGTGACCATTTGGCACGCGTCCAAAAGCTCGCGTGCTGACTTCTAAGAGCTTTTGTGAGTAACAGTTCTATATAACTTCTAACATTATAATGTCGAATTAGTTAAACACGATTTCCGTAAAGATGAACTCGTAAAGTTAATCTCCTAACTTCTATTCCTAAGGTTGCCTGGCAGAGTTCGCTACTAAGGGATAAGGCTGCCTTTTTGTATTCTACTTCGTTCTTTGTTTTCTATGTATTTTTTGTGTCCTTTTTATGTGTGTTGTGGTGTACAAAATAAAGAGTAATAATAATAATAATAATAATAATGAATACATACCCTTAATTGCAGAAATTGACGTTACATAACGAATTACAATTATTTCCAAATGTTTTCTCTCTCTTTTAAGTACTCTTTTATTTTGCGAGATACAATGTAACATATGTATATTATGTTAACTTGCAAGTCATCCTTCCTAAGCTTTAGATTCAGGTTATAAGCTATATTGATACCAAATTTTAGCCAAATTGGTTTAGCCGTTGTGGCGTGAAGGAGTGTCAACACCCAAACTTTCACATATTATTTTATAACTAGATTATGCCCGCGACTTCGTCCGCGTTTTCGGGATAAAAAGTAGCCTATGTCCTCCCCCGGGATGTATACTATCTCTGTATAAAATTTCATCACAGTCGGTTGAGTTGTTGGGTCGTCAAAGCGTAGAGTAGACAGACACTTACGCATTTCTAACATTATCTATGTATAGATTAGAGATTTATCTGAAAAATGGTTCGTCCTACTTCAATTAATTATCAAACCACCAAAAAAGATAACGATGACTAAATAATATTAAATCTGGGTTGTTTGTGTATTCGTTTTCATCACAGTTTACAAGAACATGCGTCATTGGTACATCTAACAGGAAATAGCTTTTTATTTTGCAGCAGTTTTCAAGTACTTTTCAAGTACTTACTCAGATTATTTTAACATACTCAGTAAAATTAAAATGCCTACACTTCGACTCGCTTGTTGCGTGGAAGAAATTCATAATTCATTTATTGTCCAGAACATGGTACTTTATATGGTTACATAAACAAAAGATATTACATTCCTAATATTCAATCCAGAGGCCAAATAACGTTTTAACTAAGAGTTTAGCCGCCGGGTGTAGAGCCCAAAAAGCGTCCATTGGAGAAGCTTATGGGGCACCGATGCGTTCTTAAGAGATCTCGGAGCCCCCCCACAATGGTCGCCCACCGAGGGGGTTTTTAGTAAGTAGAAACTAGAAATCCTACATAACCCAATTTCCCCCCCAGGAAGTCGGGTATCTTAAGGAGATTTCCCCCCCGTCAACAAATACACTTCAGAGTGCCTAGTGGTAGATTATCTTCCCATTCGATTGCGGCAACAACAACTCGAATTTATAATTTTTGAATTTTCTCTGGTCTGGCCTGGTGGGAGGCTTCGGCCGTGGCTAGTTACCATTCTGCTGATAAAGACGTGCCGCCAAGCGATTTAGCGTTCCGGTACGATGCCGTGTAGAAACCGATTAGGGGTATGGGTTTAATTTAACTGTCATACCCCTAACAGGATAGCCCGCTACCATCTTAGAATGCATCATCACTTATCATCATGTGAGATCGTAGTCAAGGGCTAACTTGTAGTTGATAAAAAAAACCTATACCTTAGGCTTAAAGCATTGCGGGGTTTCTGAATAGAATCCTTATCCGTGAAGCACCTTGTCTCTAAATGATTACGATCGTGATATGTGATATCCTTTTATTATTTAAACCTCGTTGATCTAGTGGTTAGCATGTCTGACTGTGCGTAACGAGGTCCCGGGTTCGATACCCGAGTCGTGTCATAATCAAGTATCGGGTTTAACTGACAAGGATTCTCTCTCCGTGTGGATTTGGGTTATTTTAAATAAGTACCTAAAAACCTAAGAAACTTTTCCACTTTCCGGGCTGACTTTAATATAACTGCCATACCCCTAACAGGTTGCTCGCTACCATCTTAGACTGCATTATCACTTACCATCAGGTGGGATCACAGTCAAGGGCTAACTTGTAGTGGATAAAAAAATATTATAGCTTTTTAAGTTTTAAGATACCGTGTTAATTTATTAATTACTAGCGAATGGCTGCGACTTCGTCTGCGTGGTTTGAGGTTTTTTGGTACACGCGGGAACTCTTTAATTTTCCGCGATAAAAATACTGTTAATTCAGTTCCAGACTATAATCTATCTCTGTGCCAAATTTCAGCCAGATCCGTTCAGCCGTTGGGGCGTGATTGAGTAACAAAGATCCATACATCCATCCAAATTTTCGCATTTATAATATTATAGTATAGCATAATATAGTAAGACATTAGTAAGAAATAAGATTCGTCATTACTAGTTTAGCCTTAAGGCTGGTACTATATATATACAGTTCTACTATTACCTATTCTGTGCTATACAACAAGTCTGGAAAATTTATTTACTCTGAAAGTTACGTATAATGTTCTCTGAATAAAATAATTATGTTGAAATCCGCTCTTCCCGTGACATCATTAGGAAGTTCTGCCAACATTATTATTTTAATAACTGGTGTATAATTACTGTGTACGTTGTTATTTGTTGGATAATGATGCTGAAAAGGTATAGCCTAGGACTTTGAAGCCTCGTACCGAACGCGTACCTAATGAGAAACACGAGATTGAAACAAAAAGTTATAATATTAAATTATTCTTCCATCATCATACTAATATTATATAATGCTAAAGTGTGTTTGTTTGTTGGTTTGTCCTTCAATCACGCCGCAACGGAGCAACGGGTTGACGTGATTTTTGGCATGGGTATAGTTGAGGTCCTGGAGAGTGAAATAGGCTACTTATTATCAAGGAAAATTAAGGATTTCCCGCGGGAGTCGAAAAAACGTAAACCACGCAGGCATCAGCTAGTTATCCATATCGCTTTTCCTTCAGAGCAATAATGCCGTCATTTGTACCGATTTTTCTTCTCTTGTTTTTGGTGTACAATAAAGAGTATTTCATTCATTCGATCATTCTTTTTTCATGAAGTCATCTGTGTTAGTTTTCATTGTTTGTTAGGGTGCCGTACGTCAAAAGGAAAAACGGAACCCTTATAGGATCACTTTGTTGTCCGTCTGTCTGTCTGTCAAGACCCTTCTTCTCAGGAACGCATAGAGGTATCGAGCTGATATTCATATCAAATACTCAGGTCTACTGTCCCTGGAGCTGTGAAGAAATCAAACTTCTAAGCTAACGTAATCAAAAGCTACAGCCGTTTATACTGCAAATTTTCGACACTCGCAAGGGAATCAAAACCTACAGGGTACTTCCCTGAACTCAGAATCTTGAAATTTGGTACGAAGCAACGTCTTATAGCACAGATAAAGGAAAATTGCGAAAAGCATAAATTTTTAGTTACATCATATAATACAAATATTTTTAATAATTTTAAACTTACTACAGGTTTGTACGGTGCGACCTCCAACCCTCGGTGCGAAAGTCCGACTAGCAATTGGCCGGTTTTTTATTACTAGGTGTTGCCCGCGACTTCGTCCGCGTGGATAAAGTTTTTTTTTCGTAATTTCCATCCTTAATTTTTTTAAAGTATGCCTATGTCACTCTCTGGTCCTCAACTATACCCATGTTATGCCCATGTTTGTGATTGGAGGACAAACCAATAAACAAACACACTTTCTCATAAAATTTGTATAATAGTATGATTAAGTATATACGGTCTATTCTTCTAACATAGTATGGATTGTTTTTATATCGGGTTAGGAGTTAGGACAGTAGGTCCATAGTTCAAACGATAATAATAAATCTATATTTACACATAAAGCTTGTAAATATCAACAATCTTTGTACTTTAATACTATACTATGGAGGGTAGAGATTAGAAGTGACATCTCATAGCGGAGAAAAGTTGAAAAAGTGTCCAGTGGTTGCTTTAAATAACCGTTCGAAAACCTTCCACGGTGGCGCTGGGGTAGCAAAGGGTATGGTATGAATGTAGCCATTGTTGATTGAAGTGAAGTATGCTGAGTTAAAAAAATTAATAATATTGTCGACTAAAATAGTTAATTATTGAAAATTTCAACAACTTGCGTTGTACAAAATAATGAGGAATGTTTTCTTTCCTTGTGTATTTCTCAAACCTACCTACTCTAATGATATTTGGCGCTTCCTTTTAAAGGATATTGACCAAATTCGCATAAGAATCAACACACGTTTGAAATATACAGTAAATCTTAGCTTAATTTATAGTCTTAATTCCAAATATCAGAATTTAACGGACACTTCAAATTAATTAAAAAATAAGTAAATGGGTATTAAATTGATTACTATACATTTCCGTCTCTGGATTATTAACCACAGATCAATAACTTGGTTTTAAATAATATACAATACCACCGCTTGAGCGCTAGATCTGTATCGTAAGAAACAAGATAAAAGCCGCTTAAAGTGCTAAGTGCGCTAGTATTCGGAATCTCGCAGCGCCATCTATTGAAAGTACAATAATTTAATATTTTTAACGCCATCTGTGAAGTTCTCGATGAACTATGACGATACCTGCATTATTAATAACGCCATCTGTAATGTTTTTGATGAACTACGGCGAATCTTGTCTTATCTACATACTGTTTACAGCTCTATTACAAATGGATAGAGATGATATTTATTTGTTCAAGTAGATTGATCGTGAATGCTGAAATAAACTCAAAATTGAAAATATTTTTGGTAATAAGTAATTATCTTGCAAGTGTCCGTAGTTATAATCTGCTCTCAAGTATAAAAAAGTATTATTTTGAACCCAGTAATCAATGTTTTATGACGGTTGGTTCTTAGGCGAACTTTGTATGGGGACGGAACAATGTCCTTTACCTTGATGCGAATGTGGCGCCCCCAATGTGGTGCTTTTCGACGGACACTTTTTATATACAGAGATGTTACTCCTGACCTCTATCCTCCATATACTATACTAATAAGAATGTATAATAGCAATGTTGCCAACTAATAAAAACTACAACTATGTAGGTTGTATAGTTGTTGTACTATAATGTAGTATTTAGGTACTATTACCTATGTCCTAAACTATTGACTGCCTCGTTGGTCTAGCGGTTACCATAGTCGGCTGCTCACGAAGCCCTGGGCTCGATTCCCGATCGGGCATAAAAATTGTTAGGTATTGGGTTTTTCAATTAAGAAAATCTCAGTGCCAGCCCGGAGTTGGAAGTTGGCGGTGTTTCACCCCAGTGCCTCGGAGAGCACGTTAAGCCGTCGGTCCCGGTTATTATCACTTTAGTGATAATAGTCGTTAAGCCCACTATTCAGTATAGCTAGTTGTTTTTAAAGATTTACTACTGGCAATACTAGCCACTTCCGCGACTTGGAAGGCGGAAGGCGGTACCTGATTGGTCAGTCCGCCCGACATACTGCGTCACTAGCGCCACGTATGAAAAAGATTATTGAGTAACAGGCAACATCCCTAATGTACTTGTTATCAGTCAAACATCCACATAGTGAGTATATATAACCACACATATATACGTCACCGTAAGATTGTAAAAACCGTTAGATTATAATCTAACTCGCGAAAGTGTAAACTGTCGACAAATTGTGAACCGTTCAATGTTCTGAGTGTCAATTTTTGAAATATTAATTGTATTTACGTTTTCTTGTGTCTTTTTTTGTAGGTTAGGTTAGGGTTCGACATAAATAATGAGGTTCTATCGGGTTAATAAACCTAACAGATTACAATATACCGGAAAATAATGCGTTAAATTGTAATCTTTCGACACTTTGCGATTTCGCGAGTTAGATTATAATCTAACGGTTTTTACAATCTTACGGTGACATATATACAATGTTCTGATTGTCAATTTTTGAAATATTCATTGTTTTTACGTTTTCTTGTGTCTTTCTTGTAGGTTAGGTTAGGGTTCGACATAATTATACAGGTAGTTTTTACACACTCAGGTTTTATCGGGTTTATATACCTAAATATACCTAACAGATTCCAATCTCCCTAAAAATAATGCGTATAATTGTAATCTAACGGTTTTTTACAATCTTACGGTGACATATAGATACATAATAATGTTATCGTCCGGACGTTATATCTATCCGTGTGCGCAGTGTTTACTACTTTTATCTCACTAAGAATAGCCTCATTATCTCAATTAGAACACAATATAATGATGAAAAGAAACGGTTTGTGTGTTTGCTTGATAAATAGTGTAGGTTAGGTTAGGTAGGTAGTTAGTTAAACTATTCATTCGTAATAGATTTTAAGCTTTTATAGCTAAATAGGAATGTGAAAACAGTTAAATTCAGGTTATTTATACCGATTCCATCACAATCTATGCATAATTATTATAAATGCGAAAGTTTGGATGGATTGATGGATTTATGTTTGTTACTCAATCACGCCAGAACGGCTGAACGAATCTTGATGAAATTTGGCACAGATTATAGCCTGGAATAATAATAGGCTACTTTTTATACCGTAAAATTTTGAAGAGTTCCCGCGTGAACCAAAAAACCTGTATCCACGCAGACTAAGTTGCGAGCATCAGCTAGTATTTCCTAAAATATGACGACGTACCATAGTGATAGGATTTTGTATGAAATACATAATTCTGACCATCAAATTTCAACGCCTTTTTTTAAAATCAATAGTTTAAAATGGGTAACAAACTTAACACTAACCGAAGATGTGAATTTGAGATCTTTAGGAAGACCCTCTATTGCAAAATGCAGTAGTAAAAAGCCTTGACGGTAATGTACTTACTAATAATCCATACTTCCATAGTAATATTATTATAAATGCGAAAGTGTGTCTGCTACGCTTTCACGGCCCATCTGCTCAACCGATTTAATGAAATTTGGTACAGGGATAGATTGTATCCCGGGGAAGGGCATAGGCTACTTTTTATCCCGGAAAATTCAAAAATTCCCACGAGAATCAAAAAAAGTTATCTGTTCAACCGATTTTGATGAAATTTGGTACAGGAATAGGTTGTATCCCGGAGAAGGATATGTACCTCTTTTTATCCCGGAAAATTCAAGAGTTCCCGCGGGAATTAAAACCTTAATCCACGTTAGTTAGTGATAAATTTTCTATACCTATACCCGGGGCATATTCCTAGTGAGCTATTAAAGCGGTTAGCAAAGTGCTTTCTCTGATAACATGGCCTGAGTGCATGTACCTACCCTGAAAGTTCATTGACCATACAAGCTACAATGTTTAAACAGTAAATGGATAGAGATCACGTGTCATTATCGCTATACCTAATTGAAACTTAATCATAATGATTGATACCCAGCGATATATATATATACTAATATTATAAACAGGGACTGAAAAACAAATTCATAAAGGTTACCGATTGAAAGTGTAACAGAATCGAAGATGTAACCATTTTGGATGTGTTTTTAATTATGTTAACCTGAAACACTTATAATTCTGTAACAGAAACGAATCTGTACCAGAAATAAAGGGTTTTAAAGTGTAACCTTAATAGCGACGTTTCCAAATTTACTGTTGACGCGTATTCAAATTTGAACTTAAGGTGAAAGCACCGATGGTTGCAATTGTTTTAAGAAAAACATGGTCATGTTATGTCAGTGTGTGTAAAGTCCAATGAACTGAGAAGAATGCGTTGACACACAGCAACGTGCAGTTTTTAAGGCATGTACCTTTTAGGGTTACAGATAAAAACACTTATTATCAGAATTAAACGGTTACAGATTGATTGGGTTACAGTATCGTTTCTGTTTCCGTTACAAGTGTTTCAAAAAACAGTGCTTAAACCCCTTATTTCGGTTACTGTTTCAGTCCTTAATTTGTATATGTCACCGTAAGATTGTAAACACCGTTAGATTATAATCTAACTCGCGAAATTCTAAACTGTCGAAAGATTAGAATTTAACGCATTATTTTCCGGTAGATTGTAATCTGATAGGTATTTAAACCCGATAAAACCTATTATTTATCTCGAACCCTAACCTTACCTACAAGTAAGAGACAAGAAAACGTAAATACAATGAATATTTCAAAAATTGACACTCAGAACATTGAATAGTTTACAATCTTTCGACAGTTTACAATTTCTCGAGTTAGATTATAATCTAACGGTTTTTACAATCTTACGGTGACATATATAAAGTTTGGATGGATGGATGGCATGTTTGTTACTCAGAAACAGAAACGGCAGGGCGACCGCGTATCTTCTGCATCAATTATTGTTATGGTATCAATTGATATTGATTGGCTGAATTTATGATATTCTCGGTGCGTCAATGGATTTTGTCCAATAGTGGAAGAGTATTATCCAATCAGAGGTGATTGCGATGCACTGTAGCTGTCAGAGATGTGCGGTCGCCCAGCTGATCTGAATGAAATTTGACACCGAGATAGATTGTAAGTAGTCTGGGTTAACAGATAGGCTATTTTTTATCCCGGAAAATCAAAAACCTCAATCCACGCGAATGGTGTCGCGGGCATCAGCTAGTTATTGATATATTTTTAAAACTTAGATCTTTATGGCACGATGAATAATTGCCTAAAACGTAAATAAATCTGAAGAAAGGAGTTCGAGATCGAACCCGGAATCCGGAAGTCACAGATCACACAACGGAAGTCTACCACTGGGATCATTTGCTAAGTGACTATAGGCTAAAGAATATTAATTACGTACTGGGCTATATTTACCCAACTATGGCAAGACCAAAAGGAAGGGTTATGATTTTAGCAGTCTATGTACGAGTATGTATGTATGTTTGTGATTTTATGTAATGGTGTACCATAGGACCGAAAGTACTAAGCCGATTTTGATGAATGGGTTGTCTATCGATACTTTATTACGGTCTGGGTGACAATAGGCTACATTTTACACGAACAAAATCGATAACAGCTTTCAAGCGTAAACTCAAAGACTGGCTTATAAAACAATGTTTTTACAAAGTAAAGGAACTGTTCCAAAATTAATCGTAAGTGTATAAATATATTATTATCACATTATTATAACATGAAATATTTATAAGACCTCAATTGCATGACAGCGCTGTTCCTTAGACTAAGAATTGACTGTGTTTATTAAATTAATTATATTTTTATTATCATTTTGACATTGTATTACTTAAATTATTAATTTGACTACTTAGCTGACATGACATGGCCCATGACATATCTATTAAAATTTGACTTTTAATTATATTCGTAATAGTTAAAAAATACTAACTAATATTCGAATTCAACATAACTTGTGAGATTAGACATTATTTTTATTTTTATTTTAATTAGTACATGTAGGTCGATAAATTAAAATGTAATGTGTAAGACTTACTGGAATTGTTAATAGGTATAAGTTTGTTTAATAGTTTTAATATACATATTGCAATGCCCTGACGGGGCCTCATGTTCTTATAATTAATTAATTATATTATATTGTATGTACATGAATGCAATGAATATAGAAATAAATAAAATAAAGAAATAAAGAAATAAATAAGATGGATGCTAAATCCAAAAAAGTGGGGAACACAAAAAAAACCTTTATTTTCCTGTTAGTCACTCATTTCGTACGCATATCTTCTTTTACACAATCCATTTACTGCTTGTGTAATATAAATGTATTTTATTTTCTGAATTCCGTGAGTACTTGACTTCCTATCAATAAAAGCATTGACCGTAATATGTAGGTCTGCCAACGTGATTGATAAGATATAAATAACATACATTAAAATAATATGATGTTCATTATTATATTATGTCAAGGAGTTCTGGGGGGCTACTTCTATTGCTTAAAACAATGTAATATAATATAATACATACAATATAATTTTGATATTGTTTCGACAAATCCAACCATGACGTCCCTAAAGTAAGCTTATTAGAACATTGTTTTCCTAAGCAGTTTTGTGACGTCATTATGCAAATACTTACCACTGATGTTAGGAAGCTACACTTCATTTGCTTTTCCGTAGCGGCCAGGTTTAAAGGACCATAGCACTACAATGTAAAACCAGCATAACCGGAAGTAGAGGACCATAGGCCCTATAATGTACCTAAAACCTGCATTGTAACGATCTCAATTGTTGTGATAAGCTGAATTTATGGCATTCTTGCTGCGGCAATAAATTATTCAGAGGTGATTGCAATCATCACTAGGATTGCAATCATCACTAGGATAGCGATCATCACAATATTTTTAGGCATAGAGTCCGTTCCAATAGGGATGATCAACTTTTTCAACTTCCCTAACATCTTATCACGTAATTTCATCCGTCTTAATTCTGAAACACGAAAGTCAACAATAATGAAACAATAAGCGTTGGCAGTTTGACCGCTGAACTCTTACTCCCAGTTTTAATATTACAAATACGATTGATCGATGTGAGCGCTCACCACGCCAATTGTAAGCGAATATTTTCGGTGAGTTACGAATCCGCCATCGAATGTGAAAATGACGTCATTCTTGCATTTTGAGATGTCAATCTGTGTGAAAAGTAACATTCGGAGTGCCAATAAAGCAAATGACATTAGTCATATCGTATTTTTTGTACGTTTGGTGAGTTATAAACTCGATCTGTCTCATCGAATTTCACTTGGAGTGGGAATGACTCTGTGACTTTTTGTTCACCATGTTTCCGCTTGGAGCGCTGGCTGCAGATGTATGGAGGAGTTCACTTTTACCTCACTTTAGTGAGACGTATTTCAAATTCGATCAGTCTCAGAGTAAGGGTAGGGTCGTCTTTCAATCACTATTGGTCAAGCGGCAGATAGGATGACGTAATCAGACGTTAAAGTTGAAAAAATCGATCATCGCTCTTAGAACAGACTAGCAATCATGTTTTTTTAAGTAATAAGGCCCCGGTACCCCCAACGGTTGACAGCAAATCCCTCATGATTAGTGCAATAAAACAGATACAAAACGCTTAGTTAAGCAAATATGAAAATACTCGACTTTTCCACGGTCATAACATTGATTACAATGATTAAATAAAATAATGTTATGCAGGTGCGATATATTATGATAACAATTGATAAGATAGAAGTTCAAAACTGAATCGTACTAATTGCTGATTACGATTATTTGAATTTCCCTAGTTGTATGGGTCAGTCAATGGGTTGTAACTTGTATGGATTCCCTCTCTCTTAAGAAAGTGGAGGCTGCCCAGCTGTGGTACGTTAATGGGTTGTATTCGTGGTGATGGTGGTAGTATGGGCTATAGGCCTTGCCAGGAAAGTGTCAGGCAATTAGAACTATAGTGCTCCGCGGAAGGAAAACCCATCCCAGAAAACCAAGGATATCTCGCGGGAATCAAAAAACTTTTGACTTTTTGACTTTGAACTTAAACCACGCGGACGATGTCGCGGGCATCAGCTAGTATTTTATATATTTTTCTTTAAACATCTGCAATCGATGTCTACCTATACCTTTAGCAATGACGCCTACGTACTAAATATTATAAAGGAGATTCTAAAGAGCAGGCTGATAACTTAGGCGAGCTTTGGTCTTTGATAGATGTTCTGAAAAATTTACCTACTGCGTTGGCACAGGTCGATGTGCGAAAATAATACACTTTCGAAGAATAGAAGTTCGAAAGTATTAAGACTTTCGTCTCCCACTTATAATAGAAGGATTCACACAATGGGTCCTGAAAATTATACAGGTTTTTTAAAATCTACTACTAGGTAGCCCTTGACTGCGATCTCACCTGATCGTCAGTGAAGATACAGTCTAAGATGGTAGCGGGCTAGCCTGTTAGGGGCATCGCAGTTATATTAAACCCATACCCCTAAAATCGGTTTCTACACGGCATCGTACCGGAACGTTAATTAAAATATACTAATACCTTCTAAATTCCAAACTTATAACAACATATCTCTCTACTAGCTTTTGCCCATCTGGTTCGATTTTCATACAAATTTCTATGCCCTTTATTGCCCCTTTACGGGTTGAATTTTCAAAAATCCTTTCTTAGCGAATGCCTACGTCATCGTAGCTATATGTATCTTACTTCTTACTATTAATAATATTATAAATGTGAAAGTTTGGATGGATGTATGGATGTTTGTTACTCAATCACGCCCCAACGGCTGAACGGATCTGGCTGAAATTTGGCACAGAGATAGATTATAGTCTGCAATAGCACATAGGCTACTTTTTATCCCGGAAAATTGAAGAGTTCCCGCGGGAACCAAAAAACCTCAAACCACGCAGACGAAGTCGCGGGCATCCGCTAGTCAATTATATGCATTAATCTGTCAAAATCTTATCTGCTCCAGCGAAATATTTCTAAAGGTCAAGCACTAATCACGGCTAGCCATGACCTGCACTGTCGGGGTTACAGTTTCGCTATGCCATGGCAATGTGCCAACTTGAAAGACTGTAACACACAGAGCTAGACTGTGTGATGTCAAACGTTACATAATGCTTGTGAACTGTCTCCAATCTTACCTTTAGTCTTACTATAAATACAAAAGTTTGGATGGATGTATGGATGTATGGATGTTTGTTACTCAATCACCAACGGCTGAACGGATCTGGCTGAAATTTGGCACAGAGATAGATTATAGTCTGGAATAGCAGAAACTGTCTCCAATCTTGTCTTACTTCTTACTTATATTATAAATGCGAAAGTTTGGATGGATGTATGGATGGATGTATGGATGTATGGATGTTTGTTACTCAATCACGTCCCAACGGTTGAACGGATCTGGCTGAAATTTGGCACAAAGATAGATTATAGTCTGGAATAGCAGAAACTGTCTCCAATCTTGTCTTACTTCTTACTAATATTATAAATGCGAAAGTTTGGATGGATGTATGGATGTTTGTTACTCAATCACCAACGGCTGAACGGATCTGGCTGAAATTTGGCACAGAGATAGATTATAGTCTGGAATAGCAGAAACTTTCTCCAATCTTTTCTGACTTCTTACTTAATATTATAAATGCGAAAGTTTGGATGTATGTATGGATGTTTGTTACTCAATCACGTCCCAACGGCTGAACGGATCTGGCTGAAATATGGCACAGAGACAGATTATACTCTGGAATAACACATAGGCTACTTTTTATCCCGGAAAATTAAGGAGTTCCCGCGGGAATCAAAGAACCTCGATCCACGCAGACGAAAGTCGCGGGCATTAGGTAGTCCATCATAAGTAGGTACTAATGTCACAGTCCAGACTTCTGGTGTGCCAACTGCTAATATTAGACAGAAATAGCTGGAAGAACCTTTTGCATAGCTGTATAATACTTTTAACCAATTTGGACCAATTTTAATGCGGATATAACATGCATCCTGGAGATGAATATAGGCTATTTTTTATCCCGGTAAATCAAAGAGTGCCCGTGGATTTTTAACAAACTTAAATTCACTCAGACGTGACGAGATTCATTGTGGGCATATTGCATACTAAATGCTATAAATGCGAATGCGTCTGATTGTCAGTTACCTTTTCAAGATCTTCCATGTCACCTATTTTGACGAAAGGTACAGAAAAACCATGCATACTTGTGACGGATATGGGCTGAATTATATCCGGGGAGTATAAAAGAGTTCCCGCGGGAATTTACTAAGGTTTACTGACCTTATTCCACGTGCACGCAGTCATGGACACGATTCAATTTGTAAACATTTTCACACATTTCCTTGTATTACAACTTATAAGAGTCACGTAACTCGTTGGACACGTATTCCGTCGCGCACTGTGTGTGTATGAGGCTTAAAGGAAATTCAAGCTACATAATAAATTGTATTTATTAAGCTTCGCTTTCCCAGCGATTTTCTTTGCGTGTGCATTTAAAATAAGTGAGATTTACCGACTGAATTAATTCAGACTTATTAAGCTAGACTTATTAACTCACTGGTAGAGGTCTCTGTTTAATTTTCTTGGCAAATTAAAATGAAATCTCTACGTCACTAGTGGAGATCTCTTGGTATTTCGTAGATTTACTTAGTCTTACTTTTACATAAGGCTAAAATATAATATAATTTGAAGACCTCCGTGGCGCAGTATGTAGCCACCGCTGTTGTCTTAACGTGCGGAGGCCCCGAGTTCGATCCCCGGCAGGGTCAATTTGGGAATTTATAATTTCTGAATTTTCCCTGGTCTGGCCTGGTGGGAGGCTTCGACCGTGGCTAGTTACCACCCTACCGGCAAAGAAGTGCCGCCAAGCGATTACGCGTTCCGGTACGATGCCGTGTAGAAACCAAATAGGGGTTTAATATAACTGCCATGCCCCTAACAGGTTAGCCCGCTACCATTTTAGACTGCATCATCACTTACCATCAGGTGAGATCGCAGTCAAGGGCTAACTTGTAGTGGATAAAAAAAAACGGCCTACCTAATTATTCCTCATTATTGGCGGCCACCATTTCATGACCGGGTCAAATCTGCCCAATCCCTTTTATCCCTTATGTTTGCATAACATGAAATGAGTACCTATCACATCCACATTAATGAAGAATAAAGATCCATACTAATATTAAAATTAAAAAATGCGATAGTGCGTCTGTCTGTTTGCTACGCTTTCACGACCCGTTTGTTCGACTGATTTTGATAAAATTTGATACAGAGGTTGTTCTTGTATCCCGGGGAAGGATATAGGCTACTTTTTTTCCCGGAAAATTAATGTTCTCGCAGGTATCAAACTATTTTAATCCACGCGGGCATCATCTAGGATAGTATAGTAGTAGAAAAGTGACTGACTGACTGACTGATCTATCAATGCACACCTCAAACCACTGGACGGATCGGGCTGAAATTTGGCATACAGATAGCTATTATGACGTAGGGCTCCGCTAAGAAAGGAGTTTTGAAAATTCAACCTCTATTTTCATCAAACTCGAAACTAAGCTAACGAAGCTTTAGACAAAAGCTATATAGCTATAATTCTTCTATAAAATCTGGATCTGGGACTATAAAAGGCATGTCATAACATAATATAGCGTCACTTGAATTGTCTCTATTCTTTTGTTTTTCTCCTTTATTGAGAATCCGCTGGCACTGTTTACGTCCACGTAGGTATCAAGTTTGGTACGCTGCGTCGGAATTCGTAACAAAAGGTTTATTATGAAGACGCACGAAAACAAACATATTTGTGCTGTAGTTCTAGGGTTGCATACGTTTAATCTAATTTTCCTAAGCGTGCCCAAGTAAGATACCTAAGTTAACAAATCGCGGAAGTATTTTTTTCTTCGAAGGGCGAAGCTTACACCATCCAATACATTACATTACATCCATATCCAATATCCATACCTATTAGGTAATCATACTAATATTATAAATGCGAAAGTATGTCTGTTTTTTTGTAGCCCGCCAACCCGCATTGGAGCAGCGTGGGTCAAACTCTAATTCCCTCTCTCGGATGAGAGTGGAGGCCTGTGCCCAGCAGTGGTAGGTACGTTAATGGGCTGGTTTGTTTGTTGGTTCGCCCTTCACTCACGCCGCAATGGAGCAACGGATTGACGTGATTTTTGTCATGAATATATTTGAGGGCCTGTACAGTGACATAGGGCATTCAAAAAAAATTAAAGAGTTCCCACGGGGGTCAAAAAAAACTTAAATCACGCGGACGAAGTCGCGGGCTAGTATTATATATGCGAAAATTTGTCGTCTGTCTGCTACGCTTTCATGGCCTATCCTTTCAACCGATTTTGATGGTATAGACACAGGTAATTGCAACCTTAATACTTTATTTGTAGGTTGTTGTCATTTCCTTCGGCTGCCGCACAAGGACGGACCGAAGTACAAAGTGGGCAACCCCCTGGCCAAAGATTTCCTCAACATGTTCAGTCAAAATGTTCTCTCCGCTCAGGGCAATGACGCTGAAAAGGCAAGGGCATAGGCTTTTTTTTAGCCTGGAAATTAAAGGAGTTTCCGCGGGAATCAGGTACAAACGAAATTTTGTCTATCAGATTATAAAACGTTCGCTTCATTCATAAAAGTTTAATATTTATAATTTATTTTTAAAGGTTGATTTTATAATTACAGTCGGTTTTGTGGACTAATTAAAAAAAAAGGAGGTTCATATCGGCTATTCTTCTGGCCTTAATAAAATTGACTATATAAATTTTATGCAATCATAATGCAGGTGACAGGTGACAGCTGATCGAGCAAGTTTTTACCAAAACAAAATCTTGAATCTCGAAGCTACGATAGATAGGTAGTATAGGTTCTTTGTACCAGTGGCGTGCAGTTCATAGAGGTATAAAAGCCCAAATGGAAATACCTCAATGCTCATCATCATCGAAACAGTTCGTACCTAAATAGGTATTCTGACTAACTAATGCCTACCCTACCTTCAAAATCTGTGCACGCCACTGCTTTGTACTGTTAGGCGGATAAAAACTGTACAACGGAACGCAAACGTCACCACAGACTATCCGTGTCTATGGCGCATATGAGGCCCCGTTTGACATTTGACGTTCCTAGGTTTTTCGCGCGTTTTTGGAGTGGACTGTGGAGTGGGTGTGACAGGAAAAAGGTGGAAAAACCGGCTCGCGAGTAGTTGTTGTGGATTTCCTTTATAATTAATACAAAAATGGATTCTACGTTTTATAGTACCTACCTATAAGTCCGCGCGCGAGCTCTGAGGAATCCTATGGAATGTTAAAGTAATAACCTAGAGTTGTTTAGAGTGCAAAACAATACTGCTATCGCATTAAAAAAAAACACGACTGCCCTGCCAAAAAACGAATTAAAAAGTTAAAAATCTAAAGTAATCTAGTTATATATAGAATCTTATTCACATTTTTATTAAATGATATTTTTTTGTGAATCACTGGATATTGAACTATAGTGTGATATATTTTTGGAATCTACTCATCATTTTCTAGATGATGATTATATAGATAATCTTATTTTCGAAATTTTTTTTTCAACTTTAGTCTTTAATGCGGGACCATGGTCACCCCATCAATTTTTTTTTAAATTTTACTAGCCTATGTCACTCGGAATAAGCTAGGGATTCTAACGATACCTCATTTATCAAAATCGGTTCAGGCGTATAGAAGTTATGGTGGAATAAACAAACTCACATACATACATACATACATGAACCCTGAAAACAATATTACTCCTTTTTTCAGGCAGTCGTATAAAAAGAAAATTGATAAAAAAATTTATGGGGTGACCATGGTCCCGCATTAAAGACTAAAAAAGTTGAAAAAATGAATTCGAAAATAAGATTAACTATATAATCATCATCTAGAAAATGATGAGTAGATTCCAAAAATATATAACACTATAGGTTCAATATCCAGTGATTCACTATAAAAATATCATTTATTGTGTTTAACTTTTTAGTTCGTTTTTTGGCAGGGCAGTCGTATTTTTAATTTTTTGAATTATTGCTTGTTAGGTTTTGTAAGTGTAACGTTAAGTACATCTAATACCAAAAATACATCTTAAATTAGGTAGGTACATGTATAACGTATAACTAAGTACTTAATACATATTTATTTCCTAAAAAAAATGTTAGTTCAAACAACCAATTATGTATTTTAGTTAAGACTTCTTTTCACAAAGCTCTTTTTAGTCATAGGAAGTCTTATTTTAGTTAGGACTACTTTTGATAAAGCTGTATTATAGTCATAGGAAGTCAAAAATCCTTTCAACTGTTTTCCAGTAAAAAGTATCTTTGACCGGAATACCTACTTAGTTCTGACTTAGAGTAAAATAACTTTGCAGGTTTGCATTTTCAATGTTCCATTCCATTTCAGCGATTCCAGCACTGGATTGCTTCTGGAATTCTGCGAAATGTTCTAAACAGTAACGTAAACTGCGTATCGATTCCCTTCCAGCCGCTTAGAACGCAATAGGTAGTTTACCTAACTATGCATAAAGTAGCTATCAGATTACTAATTGGCAAGTAATTATTCATACATACATCGTAACATAGTATATATAGCTAGTAGGTATATACCATAAGCAAAACAGTACCACTGTACAAAGTTTATTATTTATCGCTTAGTTAGACCCAAGTATGTAGACAGTACTTAGAACTACCTACGAATATCCAAGTCAAAGTGCGTAACTAGAACTTGAGAAGAAGGGAAGCTGGAGGATCTAGTTGGGAAAAGGTAAATCCCTTAATTTTATATACCTATATGGTATATTAAATGGGTATGGGATTGATTCCCAACTTTCCAACCTTAGGTGTAGATTCGATCCTGTAAACTCCGGCAGATTTCCCCCCTTTACTAACTTAAGCAGGCAATCCAATCTCCGGTAGCCGATCTCCGGATTTTTTGTTTGAAGACCAAGGTAGAATGGTCTATAGCAAGATTTGGTTATCTTCATACTTATTTAAGCCTTTTAACAAAATTTATTATTTAACGTATTTATTTATTACCAAAATCTAGAATACCATAAGCTTACCCAATATCCCGAGTCTCCAGTGAATTGT
The DNA here is from genome assembly GCA_964035005.1 of Erebia palarica. Classification (NCBI taxonomy): domain Eukaryota; kingdom Metazoa; phylum Arthropoda; class Insecta; order Lepidoptera; family Nymphalidae; genus Erebia; species Erebia palarica. The sequence continues at coordinate 4,343,625 of OZ035988.1, forward strand.
TCGACGACCGGGGCACAAGAGGCCTGTAGCTGGACCTGGTCATCTTGATATTTTACACCACACACTAACCACTTAACAGTTCATTCATAAGTCAATGCTAATTCAACACGTCTGGTATGTGACAATACACAGTTACAACTGCCATTGTTTATGAGTTGATAACTGGTATCTATTTAATCAAGGACTCTGCGATATATTGGTTTGTATGTTGATAAAAATGCTGCAACCTGTTTGTATTGTAATTTGTAAGTAAAATGTAAGTAAGTGTAACTAAGAGTGTTTGGTACGCGCTCGGTACGGGCCGATCAATAAAATTAAAGCCGGGTGAAAGCATTGTGACCACGCCTCCGCCGCCCGGTCGGACGGGCTCCTGGTTCATAATATTAGGGTTGTAGCGCCATCTGTTGGTACCTTGGTGTACTTTTATGTCCCCCATGATGCTTTAAGTAATTAATTAATACTTGTATTGTAATATTATCTATTAATATTTAATATAATTCTATTTTAATCATTTGACGGAGCACTCAGGTGACTGAATTTAGGGCCGCTACTCACACTACATACACAAAAAAACCGTTCACAAAATGATGAATATTAAATATAAGTAAGTATATATTATATTTATATTACCTATATAGTTCATATAAATACCACTTGTAAAAAAATCACCACCACTTTACGACCATCGTGAGTGGCACCTAATTCAGAGCAAAACTCGCATTAAAAAGGTCTCTGACATCATGTCAGGGGATAACCGAGTCCGAAACATTAAAAAAAAATGACCCTATAGGAAGAGCCAATAGAACCGTGCCAAACCTGACTACCGAACGGGCATCCGTTGTGGAGGTCCTGCAAGTGCACTCATCAGAACCACTCCCATTTTGCCTGGTGGGAGGCTTCGGCCGTGGCTAGTTACCACCATAGGTACCGGCAAAGACGTGCCGCCAAGCGATTGAGCGTTCCGCTACGAGGCCGTGTAGAAACCGAATAGGGGTATGGGTTTAATATAACTGCCATGCCCTTAACAGGTTAGCCCGCTAAAATCTTAGACTGCACCATCGCTTACCATCAGGTGAGATCGCAGTCAAGGGCTAACTTGTAGTGGATTAAGAAATAAAAAGAATAAATCATTGTTTTTTCTGGTAGGAGTCTTCGGCCGTGGCTAGTCAGAACCTAACGAAGACATGCTGTGCTGGTCTTCGGTGGGGATACGGGCCTCGAGGCATGGCATCCTTACCCGGGCGGGGCGCGGGGTGACCCGGTGATTTTCTTCAAGCCCTGAATGGCTAAAGCCTGCCTTGAAGGTTAGAGGCCCCTAGGCCAGATTTCTGCCTCGGTATTGGGTACCCACAGCGCGTGACGTCATCACCGCTTAATGATTAGGGGTCTTCAAACCATAGAGATCAAGAATGATAACTCAAAATGTAATGATGTTCCTAGACTTCCTCTCCGCAGGGAGCGTTATTAAAAGCGTAATAATAATTGTAGTTAAGGTTAGAATAATTTTAGTTAGGGTTAGAATCAATGAGGAACGCGTTCTTAAGTATCGGTCAATCTATGGCAAAGAATTAAAGACTGGTCACAACCGGTAGATACTTGAGAACTTGTTCTTAGCTGATATCGGTTTATTAAAACGGGCCCTAGAGATTGTGTATGAATTATTTGGCCACATGTCACTCACGTCTCGTGAGTTTATGTCAGTCTTGACTCGTGAGTTTTGACTTTTGCTACGCTTTGTCTATGAAAATTCCACGACAAAGCGATATCTCATTGGGCCTGCAGGCTGCACATCAAGTAAAAGACAGACTTAAATATTTTATTTTGCTATTTACACAAGATACTACAATCTATAAGTACATACGTGAGTACGTACATATGTAAAGTCCGCGATTTTTAAATTAACTCCCTTACTTTCATTCTTGTTTTCAAACAAGTTAACGAAACAATTTTTCATGATGTTTGTCAGTTTAACCAGACTTAGGACGAAAACACATTACCTAACCACAAGATAGTGTAAAACGTCACCACTACTTTATATCATCTAGGTATCAAACACGTATCATCCTGTCGCGATGTTCCGTGTAGCTCCATATAAACCGACCGTGTGTTTCCGCCCTAAGCCCCGAAATAGCTGAACTGATTTTGATGGGACTTTCACAGCCAGGTGGACTTCTACATATTATAGGTTAAATTCAAGGTATTCAAGGATACATTTTATCCCGGGAAATCAAAGTAAGTAGTACATAATAAAGGTAAATAATTCGGGATTTCTAAACCCTTAAAACGCGCGGATGAATTAGCAGGCATCGACTACGTGTTACTAAAAATATATATCATAATGTATTGTGTGCCATTTTTTCTAAAATTCTGCTAAAAATGTGGTAATTAAATATCCTTTTTGTCCTCTTCCAGAGTTTCCACGATTTCTGGTATCTTCTTCTCGTTCGCAATTGGCGTTGGTTTCTCAGAGGTTTCTTCATTTTCTTTCGTAAGTTCATCCAACTCTTTTTCAGCGTTCATCAGATCTTCTTCTGTTATGTCCATATCCGGAAATCTTCTCTGAAAATATGAACATTATAATATATAATTTCCTCCCGACCGATCTTCGGCCATGCCGGTCAATCAACACAGACTAGCCATCTGTGCGGGTGATATTAGGTACTAGCTGATGCTCGCGACTTCGTCCGTGGATTGAGGATTTTTGGTTCCCGCGGGAACTCTTTAATTTTCCGGGATAAAAAGTAGCCTAGCCACTATAACAAACTTTGTCACAGATTATAATAACAACGGTACAAGGATAGTTTGCATAGGTAGGTACCCGAAATGGACATTTTGATCTACTTTAAATCACAGAAAACAGAGTTGTAACGGATTTTTTTAGAAAACCTAAATTTATGCAAGAGGGCTCCTTTCATTCTTGGGATTGACAAAAACATTACCAACAGGGTACGTTAGTACCTAGGTCCTATAGGCTATGAAAAGCCAAACCATTTTATAGTTACCTACGCTACACGGCTTAAAAGTAAAGCAAACATTTGGAGACAAGTAAATAATTACTACCTAGGTACTTACTTCTTAAGATATTTATTAGAGAGCTACTACAGTCTACAAATATACATAGGTAATTTTGTGATGACTTAAACGATAAGATATCGTTGTTCCTATTTTAATTTTATAAACATTATATATACACAACCGTGACAGTCGCGTGGTTTAGACGTTCGGTCCCCTGTTCAGGTAGCGAGTTCGATCCTCGGTCAAGCACTTATAACTTTATGCTGCACTTTCGTTGGCCAGCGATGAGCGGAGCGGAATAAAATTTTCAGTAAGTATACCTAAATTTTACCATAAAACTATGCAACAAGGAGGTGGGGGTGAAATGTTTATATCTACTACGAAAGGCGTGATCAGAAAACAGGTAAAGTGATATTAGATTAAATAACTCCTCAGAACGTTCTCTGTTGTAGATTCGATGGAACAAACAAAGAGAACTGCCGTATTTTCGGCGTAGGTACCTACCCACTATAGTCTACAGCAGAGCCTCTATGGTGCAGGTCATTTGAGATATTAATATTAATTAAGCGAAAATTTTGATGGATGGATGGATAGGTACTTAATCACGCCATGAACGGCTGAACGGATCTGGGTGAAATTTGGCACAGAAATAGATTATAGTCTGGAATAACACATTACTTTTTATCACGGAAAAATAAAGAGTTCCCACAGGAACTAATAAACCTCAATCCGCGCCGTCGAAGTTTGCGTCGGGCATGAGCTAGTTTGAGATATTTTTAGGATTGATTTTGATACTTAAGTATCTTCTCAAAGAATGTTTTTTTGCAAATATGTGCGTAAGTAAGAAAGAAAATACCTTTCTTCCACAATGATGACACAGACAAACATATTTTTCTCAAACATGCATGGAAATAGCGTCATTATTTTCGAAAAAAGAACACGCGAAGTATCGAATTTTCGGACAAAGAAAATCAAATACATTGCAGGAGCGTTTTTTGAATTTGGAACATTACAACGCTCCTGCAATGTTGTATGAAACGGCGTGCTGGGGTTATTAAATACTCTTTGATCGGATCTCTTTTGTCATTCTTGGCATACCATAGTCTCTTCGCTTAGTTCAAATTGGTGGCTGTATAGCCATAAATGCGTTTGCCTGTCGGCATAGATGATAAAAAAAATCGGCGGTAAAGCTGAAAATTCGTCTTGATTTGTTATTTACATACTTAATAAATATAAATTTAATAATAAGTAAAATGAGTTCCAACGGTTCAGAGAGTGAAATGGAGATTGATTGTACTCCACCAGATTTAAGATCAGAAGCCAAATTGGCAATGGAAAACCTGCTTCCAGCGAAGTCCAAAGAAAAATACATGAAAGTATATGAAAATTTTATGAGTTGGAAAAACGAGAAAAAAGTGAACATTTTCTCCGAAACAGTATTTTTGGCGTATTTTAATGAGATTGCTAAAACTAAAAAGCCATCTACATTATGGGCAATTTATTCCATGCTGAAGTGTACAGTTCATGTTAAAAACGGCATTAACTTGAAATATTATGGGAACTTAACTACTTTTCTTAAACGACAATCGACCGGATACAAAAGCAAGAAATCGAAAATTTTTACTGGTGAAAAGCAATTTTTAATTAAAGCCCCAGATGATATTATATATTTAGCGACAAAGGTAAAAAAGTATGTTTTATTTCCCTGCATTCTTTTGAGAAAAGCACTATATATGCCTCGGCGGAAATGGCAATTGCCTGTCTCGTATTAGTGAAGTCCTCGCCTACGGCTCGGCCTTCAAACTCATACTCAACCTGCAATTGCCTATTTCCCAGCCTTTGCAATAATGTACTATTAACATACAATTGTACATACGAATGAATACATATACAAAATTATGTTTGCGTGCCACCAAAGAGCATAAATAAAGAACCAGAGGTAGAGGTACAACTCCATACAACGGGTACCATATAGTTCTAAAATAAATTCTACATGGCGTTACTTGTCTCGAATAAGTATAAATTTTGTTTAAATCAACCGAAACTCAATGAAAACATGTATTTTGTTGCTTTACTTTATTTTACCTATTTATTTATTAAGTATAATTAACTATTAAATATAAAACTTTCATAAAATCCGTTATCAAAAAGTTTATTTCAAAGCTTTCGTTTTAACGCCATCTAGAGCTAAGCAGAAGAACTACAGGGTATCAGCGATGATAAGCAGATTTTTGAATGCTTTTTGCTTAAGTATGGAGTTGTACCTCTACCCCTGGTTCTTTATGCTCTTTGACACCACCCAGAATGGGTGTATAGCTCAGCTTTGTGCCCAGGAAAGCCGATCGTCCACCGCTAGCTAAACTAAGATAGCTTAGTATATCTCGCAAAATTGAGCCAGTTTTTCATACATGTGCGTCCACCACCAAGCTAAGCTAAGGTAAATAAAATATGTCAAACTAACTAGGCCCATCCGAAGCTATATACGCGAACTAACCTAAGCCCCTCTCACCCTCTTACGTTACCCCCTCTGGCGCCTTTCGCTAGTGTTGTTTTGTAGTGTGATCGTGCGCAGGAAGTGAAACGTACCTAGTTCTAGCTCGTTTTTCGGCGGAAAACAACTTATTTCCTAGTTTAGCTTAGCTTAGTTCCTAATTATTTTAGCTGGCGGTGGACGATATACCAAGTTTTGACGACCTCCGTGGCGCAGTGTTGTCTTAACGTGCGGAGGTTCCTGGTTCGATCCCCGGCGGGGTCGATTTGGGAATTTATAATTTCCGAATTTTCCCTGGTGTGGCCTGGCTTCGGTCGTGGCTAGTTACCACCCTACCGGCAAAGACGTGCCGCCAAGCGATTTAGCGTTCCGGTACGATGCCGTGTAGAAACCGAATAGGGGTATGGGTTTAATATAACTGCCATGCCCCTAAAAGGTTAGCCCGCTACCATCTTAGACTGCATCATCACTTACCATCAAGTGAGATCGCAGTCAAGGGCTAACTTGTAGTGGTTAAAAAAAAACATACCTGAAGATCCTTCAGCGTGTTCTGAATATTCTCCTGCTGGGATCGAAGCCGCCTCGGCAGCGTGAACACAGTGTGAAAAAGGCGTAGCATTATCCAGCATAGGCCCGTTAGGGCGCCGTACGTGAACATCGTCTTTATCATCGCCCAGTAATCCACTGATACTTCTTGATGTTTCATTGTGGATATTCCTTCTATAGAACCGCTCTTAAAATGTATATTATGTTTTCGTTAGTGTGGAAATTAGATCCAACTTTTTTACCAGGTGGAGATTTTTCAGTATATTTTTCTGAGGTGACTGTAACTTCTTTAATTTTTCACGAGGTTTGGTTTCGACATCGAACTTTATTTAAAGATAATAAAGTAAAGATTTTTCCCAAAATTCACGGAACTGTCTTTATCAAATTAAATTGTTGGGTAGCTTTAAAAGTACCTGAGCTAAGTACATTGACGAACTTTCTCAGAGTAGGTAATTATAAGGTAATTTGTCCCCTTTTCCCTAGATACGCACGAAACTTTTTTGCTGAATTTAAACGTTGTCTCTTATCCTCAGTGATCCGCTAGGTTAAAATTACCGTTGAGTATTCTAAACTCAGATAAAAACCATATTTCATTAAGAATTTACACTATACTTTTAAACAGTAATTGAGGTAGGCATAAGATACGAAACGCTTCGTTGTTAGAACTGTTAATGTGCTACCAATACAGACGGATGTGATAGTATTGAGTAGTGACCCATTTTGTATCGATTCATGGTGGACAGGGCCATACGACAGACTAATTATTCACGAGACAGTGGTAGTCAACCATTGTTATACTTCATCTAAATACCATTATAATTACAATGTGTTTTTCCATAATGTACACAATATAAAATGGTTTAAATTCATCACGTATTCATCGACGAAAATAATGTAAAAAAATGCTTACTTAGGGTGCGATTCCACCGAGTGTTATCACGTTGCTAAGCTACGGATTTGTTTCAAAACCACCAACAGGAGCGTTAGATCTACAAACTACCTAGCGATCTAAGCTATGAAATTCAACTATAGTTTATTCAAAATATTTACTGAAATTCAACTATAGTAATGGTTGGTCTAATATTGACTGTCGGTTATATACTTTATACCTACTAGTAACTGTAGCCCTTAGTTTACGATATATGAGATCAATATGGAACCAGGTGGTAGGTAGTTCATTAAATTATATCGTGTGACCGTTGAAAATGCCATAACAATTGTATAATTTTTTTATAAAAGTTACTTTTAGAATTGAAATGGATACTTTTTGATTTTTAGTTGGTAGTGTTTTCAGTTAGGCAGTACTTATGTACCGCCACAGCCCATTAACGTCCCACTGCTGGGCATAGGCCTCCACTCTTAAAGGAGAGGGAATTAGAGCTTAGCCACCCACCACGCTGCTCCAATGCGGGTCAGCAGGCTTTAACGACTATTAGGTATCATGTTAGTGAAAATAACCGGGACCGACGGCTTAACGTGCTCTCCGAGGCACGGGGGTGAAACACCACCAACTTCCTAAATCCGGGCTAGTACTGAGAATTTCTAATCAGAAAAACCCAATACTTAATTATGGCCCGACCCGGGACTCGAACCCAGGGCCTTATGTAGTATTTTTTAATTTATTACAAGTCAGTCCTTTTCTACGATCTTACCTTGTAGGGACTTTGCAATTATATTAAACCCATAATCTACATTTTAGTTTATTTCTAGTAAACAAGAGCCCTAGACGGTAAAGGGCAGTAATTATTTATGTGTTCGTTACCTGTGTTCAGGCATTGTTTAAATGTCACCGTAAGATAGTAAAAACCGTTATATTATAATCTAACTCTCGAAATTGTAAACCGTCGAAAGATTGTGAACCGTTCAATGTTCTGAGTGTTAATTTTTGAAATATTAATTGTATTTACGTTTTCTTGTCTGTTTCATGTAGGTTAGGTTAGGGTTCGACATAAATAATCAGGTAGTGTTAGGTTCTATCGGGGTAATAAACCTAACAGATTATAATCTACCGAAAAATAATGCGTTAAATTGTAATCTTTCGACAATTTCGCGAGTTAGATTATAATCTAACGGTTGTTACAATCTTAGGGTGACATAAACATATTTTTATTGAGTTGAAACGTTGTACAGTTGTTGTTGGCACGAGCGTGAAGATTTGTAATATAGTACCATCAAAGTTTAAAACGAAACGAAGATGCAAAATAAAATTAGGTAAAATTTGGGTAAAATACATAAAGAAACAAAATCATTTATATTTAAATAGTTTTTTTATAATATAAAATTTACACGGTTAAACTGTATAATGTAGGTAGTTACATACTAAAAGGACTGGTATTCATAAATGAAAGAAAGATGCCGCTAGTAGTGACGCAAATCCTGGCCTCTGATTGGCTGATTTTTAATAAAAAATGAACATATATCTAATATCTAATGAAATAGTACTCATGGATTGTAAACAGCGTATTTATATTTCTATTTCGAGTGAGATTGCTATTTATTTTCATAAAATAAAACTATAAAATACAGCAATCCGCCATAATGGATTAAACACCAAGAAGCGAATGACGTCACAATTGTTTGTTTTCGAGCTTTGACAATCACACTATTGCTTACTGCACACTGCACAGAGTATATTGGTAAAAACAATAGTGACGTCACAAACGACGCCATGACACCGGCGAGCGTTTTGGCGTGAATTTTAAAATTTAAATTTCAAATGACAATTTTATCTACCAAACCTTATTTTTCTGCTGAAATAAGATATTTTTTCGAAATAGTAGATACTTCCGAACATAATTTTTCAAAATCAGTCATCATACCTATTCTGATTGGCTGGTTTTTAACAAAAGAAAAATGGAGTTTCAATAATCAATCAACCACACGCAAAGCTCAGCGCAGAGGTCGCCTGTCATTTTGTCTCTTTCTCTTATTTTTGACTCATAGAAATTATTCATACTTACCTGATATAGCAATGTCGCTATACAAAATTTGCGAAGCCTTTTCCCACTTTTTGTAACGTTGGATCTTTCAGAAATAAATGTACCACTACGGATTTATAGGCCTATTACACTGCACTTTCCACAGGGCCCTGTGGGAAGGGTGGGCGTGGCCGCTTATTGCACAGCAATAAGGATCAACCCTTTCTCTCTAAATATTATTACACTACACTGATTCAAAGGTAAGGGTCCCTGTGAAAAGTGCAGTGTAATAGGCCTATACGTACATCATGGCGAAGCACATAAAGACATAATTTGAAAAAATATAAGTTGCCATAGTAAGGGTTATAAAATGTATGGGACTGACAGTTTTTAATGGACATTGATAGCCAGTGATAAAATGAATGAATTGAATGAATGAATTTCTTTATTTTTTAAATGGCGATCCCCATTATTCGATTCTGATTGTAATACTGTAAGGTAACAAATAGCTGCAACTACTTAACAACCGGCGATTAAATAAAAGTTCATCCAAAAAATCAGAAACAAACGTCAGTTTCGGGATTTTTGAGAGATTTTAATTTGAAAACTATACCTAAATGATAAGCTTTGATATTTCGATATGTGCGTTGGGTCAATCTATGTTTATTAACAGAAACACGACTGGCTCTGGATTTTCTCGATATCAATATTTTCCGAGCAATGATCCAAAATTTTGTTTATTTATTAATTTTTTATTATTTGAAAGTTGACGGTTGAAGAGTGGTGTTTTTTTTTTAAATTATATAAATAAATGTTGATTTCAATTAGAGGTGTTAACATATCGTTAAACGGTTAACGGTTAATGGTTGAAAATTTTAGTAAACAATCTTTACTCCTGTGCACTAGCGAGTGAAAAAAAACTGTTTTTTACTACCGTTTGTTAAACGGTTAGCGGTTACGGCTTGAAATACTTTGAATTGAAAACTTGTGGGCAACATGAAAAGGAACTTCGTGCTTAAATAAACTATTTAAGAAACTATACAATACGTAACAAAGTAACGGCAGGCATACTTTACTTAATAAATATATTACAAATGTCTTTAGTTTATTGAAAATAAATATTGATTAACTGCCTCGTTGGTCTAGTGGTTAGCATGTTTGACTGCGGCCGACGAGGTCCCGGGATCGAGTCCCGGGTCGGGCCATAATTCAATATCGGGTTTTTCTGATTAGAAATTCCCAGTACTAGCCCGGAGTTAGGAAGTTGGCGGTGTTTCACCCCCGTGCCTCGGAGAGCACATTAAGCCGTCGGTCCCGGTTATTATCACTAACATGATAATAGTCGTTAAAGGCCGCCAACCCGCATTGGAGCTGCGTGGTGGGTCTAAGCTGTAATTCCCTGTCTCCTATGCGAGTGGAAGCCTGTGCCCAGCAGTGGGACGTTAATGGGCTGTAGTGAAATATTGATTTCGATTAGAGGTGTTAACATATCGCTAAACGGTTAACGGTTAATTGTTAAAAATATTAGTAAACAATCTTTACTCCTGTGCACTAACAAGTGAAAAAAAACTGTTTTTTACTACCGTTTGTTAAACGGTTAGCGGTTATAGCTTGAAATATATTACTTGTGAGCAACATCTAAAGGAACTTCGTGCTTAAATAAACTATTTAAGAAACTAGACAATAGCGTAACAAACCAACGTCAGACATACTTTACATAATAAATATATTACAAAATATGTCTTTAGTTTATTTGAAAATAAATATTGATAAGTTTGCAAGACAAACCTAGGTACCCTAACACCAATATATACAAAAATATTATTAACATCGTAACTAGTCTCAGTTCTCGAACTACAATTTGAGTATCACCACACCTTACCTAATATTGCTCCCTAGATTAAATATATAATATATATATATGTCACCGTTAGTTTGAAAACCGTTAGATTGTAATCTATCTAGCGAAATTGTAAACTGCCGAAATATTACGCATTTCACGCATTTTTTTTCGGTAGATTGTAATCTGTTAGGTATATCAACCCGATGGAACCTAAGTACCTGATTATTTATGCCGAACCCTAACCTAACCTACAAGAAAGAGACAAGAAAATGTAAATACACTGAATATTTCAAAAATTGACACTCAGAATTTTGAACGGTTTACAAATCTATCGCGAGAAAAAGCGTTAGATTGCAATCTGACGGTTTTTGCAATTTTACGGTGACATATATTGACGTCACTAGTAGCGCTATCTTAGCCCCAATAAAGCTTTAATCTTTTAAATTTGTTCACGATTCTATATGATAAAAATAATTAATTAATAAAGCCGAAACATAACGAAAGTTTTTGGAAATACAATAACATCTGCATATGTATGCATAGTAGGTATGTATTAAAAAAGGTGATAATATAAAAGTGCCGGGTACCCTTAAATAGCAGGTTATATAGATAGATATATAAAACCCAGAGATACACAGTTCCTTAGAAATGTTCTTACTTAAAAGTATCTCCAATTTAGACTTGCCCGGGCATTTTGTCGGAGGTACCAAAATCTAGGAAAAACTACAAGAAAAATTGTGCTTCCATCTTTTAATATCTTAAAAAATGCAACGACAACTTAACGAATACAAATTCAGTGACACAGTATGGATCGAAGTGAAATAAAAACTTGTATAATTTAAGCGTTATAAGCTTCGATATGGTATTTATGTATCTAGGGTTTTGTATATCGATGGTATTAATACAAATAGTTTGCAGGTAATTTGGTGTTCAGCTGATGCTTGTGACAACTCAGGGCATGTTCTGAAGGCATTCTTTGATTTGTGTCCATGCTTGCAGATTCTAAAAAAAAAAAAAAGACCCAGCTAAATCCTGAAATACTTATTTCTTCACTCGATGATGGTCGCGGTTGACTTCGTGTGCTTTTTTTTTTAATTTTATATCACTTACCATCACTCAACTGATGGTAAGTGATGATGTAGTCTAAGATGGTAGCGGGCTAACCTGTTAGGGGCATGGCAGTTATATTAAACCCATACCCCTATTCGGTCACACGACATCATACCGGCTAAATCGCTTGGCGGCACGTCCTTACCGGTAGGGTGGTAACTAACCACGGCCGAAGCCTCCCACCAGGCCAGACCAGGGAATATTCAGAAATTATAAATTCCCAAATTGACCCTGCCGGGGATCGAACCCGGGACCTCCGCACATTAAGACAACAGCGCTACACACTGCGCCACGGAGGATATAATTTCCTTGTTTCCGTAAAAAACTTAATATCCACGTATTCTGTTAGCTTTATGTTTGAATAACCATTTAAAATTATCCATTAAAGTAAAATAGTGATTTGACTTTTGATGACGTCACACACAATTCAATATTTTATACAAAATCCTGTACGTGAAAAAAAGTACCTGCAGCCCGATTCTGTAACTCAGTGGTTATCAAAAAATGAAAGCCACTGACTTATATTTTTTATCCATTGAAGATTTACTGTGAAATGTTCTTTCATTTTTTCATAGTAAACCTTCAATGGACAAAATATATATGTCAGTGGCTTTCATTTTTCGATAGCCACTGAGTTACAGAATAGGGGAGCTGATATGACTAGTCCTCAAATACCCAATAAAAGTCCCACAAACTAATCTGACTTAAAGTTGCCTAAAAATATTTAAGTAAAATAAAACAAAAACTGAAAAGTCATAAAAAATTGCTCCAATTTTGGCCACCGGGCCAGATAAGTTTGTGTGACTGTACATCTGTTTTACTCACTGCTTCGTTATTTAAAAAAACGACTTATAATAGGTACCTTTTTCGCAGCTTTAACTTGTAGAGTGATAAAACCTACGAGTGATTCGTGCAAGTCTTTGTCTTTTTGCTTCTGGAAATATTCAATCTCGACTGATGTCTTTTTAGTGAAGTCTCTGAAACAAAAACATTTTACCATTGAAAACATTTATATGTCACCGTAAGATTGTAAAAACCGTTAGATTACAACTGAACTGAACTGTCGAAAGATTACAATTTAACGCATTATTTTCCGGTAGATTGTAATCTGATAGGTATTTAAACCCGATAAAACCTAAGGGCACTACTTGATTATTTATGTCGAACCCTAACCTAACCTACAAGAAAAACACAAGAAAACGTGAATAAAATGAATATTTCAAAAATTGACACTCAGAACACTGAACAGTTTACAATCTTTCGACAGTTTAGAATTTTGCGAGTTTTGTTTTTACGGTTTTTTTAACGGTTACGTAACGGTTACGGTTACGTTTTTTAACGTTTTAACGGTTTTTACAATCTTGCGGTGACATATATATATATATATATATATATATATGTCACCGCAAGATTGTAACCTACGTATATAGGTATATATATATATATATATATATGTAAGTACTAGATTAGCCCTTTCATAGAAAAAAATTCGGCGTCCGACCTGCAGAGCGCGCTCCACACCTGTATAAGCCTGTCCTTGTCCCCGCCATAGCGCTGTCCCGCTTTTTAGGCTAGATGGCGCTAACGCCATTTACTAATAAATAACCTATTTTACTAATAAAATAGGTCCACATTATTTGTTTGACAGGACCCGTGTATGTAAATTGAGGTCGTTGATTGAAAATGGTTATCAGATGCAAATCTCCTGAGACGTATTTTTGGTCATAGCTCCGAGGATTTTGGGAGGATCGAGATGGGAATAGTACCAAGAGTTGAGGAATTTATCAAGACACGTGTGAGCGTTTGAGTTTTGAAAATTGGCTGGTAACTTTTACTGGAATTTTGAAAAATGTAAAAAAGTGTTTGTTTACTAAATTGTAAATATTTCGGAAAAAATAGACTTAAGAGAAAATGAAAAAAGGGTCCTAAGGTTTAACTACAAAATGGCGAAAAAATTTGATTTATAACACGCGAACGTCGCGAGAAAAGGTTCATGAATAAGGGCCCCCCGAACGGGTTCGAATCTAGCCTGGCACTTTTCCGACATAACACGTGAGTATATCCGGTGTTTATTTATAGTTAAAATGAATATCACACACGACAGTTTAAATGTTAAAATCATGATTAGTCTACTCACTCTAGGTCTCTCTTGGCTTTCTCGATGGCTTCTCTGTCAGCGATGATTTTCGCATCGAGCGCTCTTGTGCTCTGATCTCGCACGATGTCCGGATCAGTAGTGCCAAAGATCCGGGACATTATCCCGGACTTGCCCGCCGCGGCTCGGTTGCGCTCTGCTATTCTGTTCAGTATAAAAAAAAACTTCTTAAAAACAAGCTTATCTCCTAGCCATCAAACTCTGCAGGCCAAGTGGGAGTTTTTTTTTACGTGTTCGATCGCAAACGACTGTTAACGTTGTCGTTATCGAATGGGAAGAAAATCTTCCACTAGGCGCTTTGAACACCATCTAAATACTTGTCTAGACATATCCAATCAGCCCAACGACGTTATCGTGAGTACTTGATGAGTTCCTATATGTACTGTCCCCATAAAGAGAACCCGGACCAGAGGTGCGATCATGTAAGAATAGGCGATCCAATCGACAAAGTTCGGCGTTAAAGTAAAATAAACCATAACAACATTGTTTTAGAGCTCAATTTTGTGTATCCATTCTTATCCACGTTTCTGGTATCGTACATACCTAAACGTATGAGAATGGATACACGAAATTGAGCTCTAATTCAATCAAGTTATGGTTTATTTTACTTGAACGCCGAACTTTGACGATTTGATCGACAATTCTTACACAATTGGGGGGCTGATCTAGATCTACAGTACCTGACAAGACAGTCCATCGAGCCCAAACACAACGCAGTTATGTTGAGAATTTGAAGAGTTCCTATGGCCACCTCCCAGCTCTAGCATGAGACCACCTCCATAGTACCATATTATTATATCGTGTTGAAGTAACATATTAAGTACATTACTGCCCAGGCCGGAAATAAAGCATTCACACGGCTGAGTAAAATTGACCAAGCCGTGAATTGCAATTTCGGCTGAGACTTGTAAATAGTGCTTTTCCCTAATTTGCGAAGCTTTTTTACATAGCCGATAGATGGTGTTGACTTAAATTACGCTAAAATCTTTTGCTGAAGGGCAACGATATTACGATTTCCTAATTCCTTAAAGAGCAGCTGCTGAGTTTCTTGTCGGCTCTTCTCAGTAGAACATCTTTCCGAACCGGTGGTAGAGTCTTAACTCTCTAAATCTATAATAAGTGACACAAGTTGTCCTACATGAATTAAAGAAATCATTTATCATTTAATTGAATGTCAGAGGCCATAAGCCAGAGTCAATGTACAGTCCGTGAAACTTATTTGACCCGGCGACCCGGAAAATTGGAACTAATTTTTATGCCTGTTTTTTTATCTTTTATATCTACTAGCGGCGCTGTCGCCAGGTCAGATAAGTTTGTGGGACCATACAAACTTAATATTGTTTTTTAAGGTTCCGTACCTCCAAAGGAAAAACGGAACCCTTAGAGGATCACTTTGCTGTCCGTTCGTCTGTCTGTCAAGACCCTTTTTCTCAGGAACGCATGGAGGTATCAAGTTGAAATTCATATCAAATACTCAGGTCTACTGTCCCTTGGAGCTGTGAAAAAATCTAACTTCTAAGCCAACGCAATCAAAAGATACAGCCGTTTATATTATGCTGCAAATTTTCGACACTCGCAAGATAATCAAAACCTACAGGGTACTTCCCGTGAACTCAGAATCTTGAAATTTGGTACGAAGCAACGTCTTATAGCACAGATAAAGGAAAAATTGCGAAAAGCAAAAATTTTTAGTCACATCATGTAATAAAAATATTTTTAACTAGATGATGCCCGCGTTGGTCTAGCGGTTAGCATAGTCGACTGCGGATCACGAGGTCCTGGGTTCGATTCCCGGTCGGGCATAAAAATTGTTAGGTATTGGGTTTTTCAATTAAGGAATTCTCAGTGCCAGCCCGGAGTTGGAAGTTGGCGGTGTTTTACCCCCGTGCCTCGCAGAGCACGTTAAGCCGTCGGTCCCGGTTATTATCACTAACATGACAATAGTCGTTAAAGCCTGCCAACCCGCATTGGAGCAGCGTGGTGGGTCTAAGCTCTAATTCCCTCTCTCCTATGAGAGTGGAGGCCTGTGCCCAGCAGTGGGACGTTAATAGGCTGTAGTGGTGGTGGTGGATGCCCGCGACTTTGTTCCGCGTGGACTGAGGTTTTCTGAATCCCGCGGGCCCTCTTTTTCCGGGATAAAAAGAGGCCCATGTCCTTCCCCGGGATACAAACTATCTCTGTACCACATTTCATGAAAATCATTTGAAAACATAATTTTTTCGGTTCCCGCGGGAACTCTTGAACTTTCCGGGATAAAAAGTAGCCTATGTCCTTCCCCGGGATACAACCTATCCCTGTTCCTCGCACTTGGCCGGTTTTTTTAAATAATGATGCATTTTCCGAGCAAGTAAGAGTAAAATTATACAATGTTTTTTTTTTTTAAATAGGTACAAACTTATTTTACAAAATATAAATCTCGCCAAACTGGTGGGCCAGTTTGTTGGTGAGTTGATACTCTAAACATTTTAATATAAGTTAAATCTAAAATTAGCACTATAGCTAATAACCTAACACCAACAATCAACAAAACAAAAGAAAGTACAAATAAACAACATAAATAAAAGAGCAAATAAACAATATAAATAAAAGAGAAGAGAAAAATAATTACTTAGTTCCTTAGTGCTCCTAGCACTTAAGTGACCTTTTAACTTCTTAAGTATTCCTACACTAACCTTATTTTCCTATGAAACAGCCGAATCGAAAGATAACTTACCGACTGTTCAGCGAGTCGTGGGCGTTCTCTAAAGCCCTCTGCAAAGCCTCGTGGTTGGCGCACAGCTGTTGTAAGGCGGCCGCGTAGAACAAATACTCCTTGAGTTGGTCCGCTAACTGTTCCTCGTCTTCCGCCACTGACTCTATGGAATCGGCTATCGAATCTGTCGATCACCGTTCATCGCATTACAATCATAATCATAGTCTTTTATGCAAACGAAAATCATTTTTACAATAATACTAGCTGATGCCCGCGACTCCGTCCGCGTGGGTTGAGGTGTTTTAGGGGTATGAAAAATAGATAGTAGCCGATTCTCAGACCTACTGAATATGCATATAAAATTTCATAAAAATCGGTCAAGCCGTTTCGGAGGAGTATGGTGACTAACATTGTGACACGAGAATTTTATTTAAAAGACAATGTTGTTTTTAAAATGAAAACTTCTTTGGGCGCGTTGAGTACTTTTTGGTAGGGGGTACAAATGTAGAATACGCGAAACCGACACCATTCTTCTTAAGAAATAAGTATTAAGTACATTCGTAATTAAACTTTAATGCTTTACTTTTAAGGTTTATATTTGAAATATTTTTATTATCATAATATTTTATGTTTTTTAAAATTAACCATTCGTTTTCACTTCTATTCGCAGTCCCTATGACTGTCAATTCTTTTTTTCATCGAAAACTAACATACATTTAAATGACAAGAGCTTCAACTCATAAATCAAATAAAACTGCATGTTAGAAAATAAGTAATAGGTAGTTTATTAGTTTTTAAACCTGATTTAAAATGTATTTAACGAGAAAACGAGCAGGCGGGTCACCTGATCAAAGCCGCCCATGAACATTTGCAGCACCAGAGGAACCGCTAATGCGTTACCGGCTTTTAAGATATTTGTTTATCCGCCCTTTGAAGAACACCATATTATAATCATGAGGGAACACAGAAGATGGATGCTGGTTCCATAATTTGCAGGCAATGTCTAGTTTAATAAAGTGTGTCTGTCTGCTACGCTTTCACGGTCCATCTGGTCAAACGATTTTGATGAAATTTGGTATAGGGATCATCCAGGGGAAGGACATAGGCTACTTTTTGTCCCGGAAAATTAAAGAGTTCCCGCGGGAATCGAAAAACCTTAATCCACGCGGGACGAAGTCGCGGGCATCATCTAGTTATTTATAAATTAACACTTTTCTACAACTTGACAGAGGCGCCACTGTCAATTAATTATTAAAAATCAACATTTCAGGATTGACCCTAGACAGAGTAGATTCTATTAGTTCCGAATTATGCCACCTAAAAAAAAAGAGTACAATAAAGTGGTGGATTCATTCGACGATTCCAAAGTTTTTTTGACTTTTTACAGTACATTTGCTTGTAAAGTTGCTCTTACTTCACTGCTATGTAAACTATGAAGTAGGCGTATTCTGCTCTTTGGCATTAAAAAATATAATATTGCAGAGAGTAGCCCGCAAAGCCAGGCAGTAATATTATTTATTGCACTAGTGCGGTAATAAAATGATCGCCATACAAAACATTAGCTGTAGAGTAATGTATGAAGAATGTATGAGTTGAACGATATACGTCACACGATAGATGATGACGTAACTACCAAGTTATTAAACAGGCTTAATTCAAAAACCAAATTGATGAGGTTGATAAAGCTTCTCCAGCAACTGATCGTGGAGACTTAATTATAGCCCGACCCGGGACTCGAACCCGGGACCTCGTCGGCCAAGCATACTAACCACTAGACCAACGAGGCAGTTTTTTTACAGTCCTTACCAAAGTAATGTCCGGCTTTCTGCAATCCATCGCCCATTTCCTTCTCAATGACGCTCCATTCACTAAATAGTTTTCCATAGTTTGCGTGCAATTTGCATAGGGCATAATTTTTTTCTATAATTTTTGATCTGTAACATTAATTTTGTTTATTAATAACCCTTAAATTACACGTATTATAGCTCGAGTTTGTCCACACATCCACCTCAAATGGATAAGCTATCCATTTGGGGTGGATGCGGAAATTAAAATTCGTGGTAGTGAATTTTCGACTTTAATGAAAGTATGTTTAGGTACATTTTACTCCGACTTAAAACACAGGTCTAAATTCTTTTACTCTCAAAGTCCAATGGGTCTGCTGAAGAGAGATAAAACTTGTCCCTAACTCCAAATTCGTACTGAGAATTGTTTGACAGATAAACCGAAAACCTACTATTTTTGGCTTGTGAATTCGATTCCCGATCGAATTCACAATCTTGTTCATCCGCAATGGAATTTTCCTAGACCAGTAAGGCAGTTCTTAAAATATAATATAATTATAGATACCTTGTGTACAGGAAATTTCCTAAATTAGTTTCTAGCTGTTTGCCGTAACTTTTAACGCCTTCTATCTCTGGATCTGGTTTCTTCAGTCTAATTGACACTGATAATGACTTTAGTTTGTTCTCTGCTTGAAGTAAATATCCTGTAATTGATACAACTCTTTAGAGAACTGTTAGTAAAACAAAAAAACCATATCGTTTTGTCCGTCTGTCTGTCTACGAAAAACACTGTAACAAAAACTTGCTACCGCCACAGCAAGACATCTAAGAATCTTAAAAAAAAACATATAAAAACGTATACCGCATACTGGATAGGACAAGTATGGTTCTGAAAAAATTGGTTTACCCTGGTGAGTACACACATTGAACAGAAAGACAATTCATTAGCCAGTTTTTGGGAAAAGCTCCTGTTCAAGAAATAATAAGTATCCCAGCTTTAGGTATCATCATTGATCAGTTTTTTTTATATCCCCCAACCTGATACCTCTGTGGAATATCTGACTAGCTACTATCCATGCTATTCTCCATTTGCCCTTGTTCCTAATGGAGGAATTTCATCAGCCTGGCACCCTTTTACAAACTGTGGATCAGAGGCCCAATTGTCTAAGTAAATTGTAATCATTTGACAGCTTAAAACGTATTACTCGAACTGTTTAAGGAGTTCATACATTGCTTTTTGACGGGCAGGCATCCATGAACTCCTAAAACAGGTCGAATTATACATTTGACAAACGATTCCGATTTCCATAATTAATCGGAGGGCTGTATTTTTTTAATCAACTACAAGTTAGCACTTGACTGCGATCACACCTGATGGTAAGTGATGATGCAGTCTAAGATGGTAGTGGGCTAACATGTTGGAGGTATGGCAGCTATAAACCCATACCCCTAATCGGTTTCTACACGGCATCATACCGGAACGCTAAATCGCTTGGCGGCACGTCTTTGAAGGCAGGGTAGTAACTAGCCATGGCCGAAGCCTCCCGCCAACCAGACCAGAGAAAATTCAAAAATTATAAATTCCCAAATTGACTCTGCCAGGGATCAAACCCGGGACCTTCCACATTAAGACAACAGCGCTCAACACTGCACCAGGGAGGTCGTCAAAACAGTCAGTTGTGTACGACTTATAGGCCTATTACACTGCACTTTTTACAAGGCACTTTTAGAGGCAAGGGTGGGCGTGGCCACTAATTAGAGCGTCGCTTATTACACAGCAATAAGGACCAATTTAGGGACCCTTCCTCCCAAAATCTTATTACGCTACACTGATTCAAGTGTAAGGGACCCTGTGAAAAGTGCAGTGTAATAGGCCTATAACTCTTGCCTACATGATGAAAAGAACGAATGATACTTTATCATTGTCTATTCCTTACTTTCAGAGTAAGCGGGATGTAGCTATATTTTTTCTATAGCGCAAATGTAAGGGTCCCTGTGAAAAGTGCAGTGTAATAGGCCTATTACCACTATCAGTGATAGTCTCCCTCCAGCCGTGTTTTTTTCTATAGAAAGGTAGGTAAGGTTTCATAGGTCCCTGTGAAAAGTGCAGTGTAATAGGCCTATTACCACTATCAGTGATAGTCTCCCTCCAGCCATGTTTTTTTTCTATAGAAAGGTAGGTAAGGGTTCATAGGTCCTGTGAAAAGTGCAGTGTAATATGCCTATTACCACTATCAGTGATAGTCTCCCTCCAGCCGTGTTTTTTTTCTATAGAAAGGTAGGTAAGGGTTCATAGGTCCCTGTGAAAATTGCGGTGTAATAGGCCTATTACCACTATCAGTGATAGTCTCCCTCCAGCCGTGTTCCTGCTGAAGGAAGTTGATGAATTGATCGTCGAAGCACAGTCGCGGATGAGACGCCACGCGAAGCAGGAAGTTCTCCAGCCCGGCCCGGCGGCGCTCTACGAACTCTGGGTCAGTCGTGTCTGATTTACGCCAAGCATATAGTACCTAGATAAATAAAGGTCGTAACTACAATCATAAGTAAAAAATTTATAGCAATCTTTTCTATAACAAAATTCCACAACCCATTTGAAACTTGCCTATACAGAAATTTAAGAAATCCATTAAAAGTATGATCATGAAAAAAGCTTATTATACTGTTGAAGATTATGTAAATGATAGAGGAGCATGGATTTGATCACTCCAGCAATGTTAAGGACAGCTGTTACTTATGTACATTGATATAATAATTGTAAATGAAATATTTGCAAAGAGCAACCACCGAGTTTCTTGCTGGTTCTTTTCGGAAGGAATGGCATTCTGAACCAATGGTAGATTCACTTGACGATTCAAAAGTACTTGTAAAAGTTTATTTGAATAAAAAACATTTGAATTTGAATTTATAGGTAAGCACCTTTTGTTGATTTAATATGTACTTTTTGCTTTAACTGATCACATAATGTAAATATTTTTGAAGTGAAAACTTCTTTAGGCGTGTTGAGCACTTTTTAGTAGGAGGTAAAAATGTGGAACTTCTTCTTAAGACAAATGGTCTTAAGTATAAATATAGTACATTCGTAATTAAACTTTAATGCCTTAGTTTTAAGGTTTATATGTATTTAACAGTGCTGTGTAACCGTGACTGAAACCTCGCGAGAAAAAATACAGAGAGACAAAACTGATCAATAAGGGCAAATATGACAAATATACCGTAGACAGTAAATATTTGATATACTAGTCCTTGACAGCAAAACAAAGTCACAACTTTAGCAAAATTGATGCCTTTGATCCAATGTGGAAGAACCTGGGACCTAAGATATTATTTTCTCAAGGAAATCCCTATTATTATGTGATTAAGTGAAAGCCGTAAAAAATCTCTCAGTCATGACATGATGCAGTGCACTATGGAATTAGCAAAACTAATAATAAGATTTTGATGTATTAAAAAAATCATAATTACTCTTTTCTCAGGCAGAGGTGGAATGACAACATGTGGATATGTGACCTGCAGGTAGTCATGAATTTGTTCAAACTCTGTATATCGCCTCCATATTGTGCTTATCTTTGACTGAACTATCTTGTAGTCTGGATCCGTGACTCTGAAATTAAAAATTTCATACTGAGGTATTAACTGCTAAATTATTTCAAAGAAAATACATTGAAGATGCTTGACTATTCACTCTTGCATGTACCAATATTTTACTTACCTGGTTGAAACAGAATTTGGAAGGGAATTTCATATCTTAGCTTTTTTGACAACTTTTTAGCACAGTGGTGAGCACTGTGGTCACATAAGTGGCAGGTCCCAGGTTTGATTCCCGGCAGGGTTCATTTGGGAAATTAAAATTTCTAAATTTTCTCTGGCAGGCTTCGACCATGGCTTGTTACCTCCCTACTGGTAAAGATGTGTCGCCAAGAGTTCCTGTACATTGATGCAGGCTAACCTCTTAGGAATATGTCAGTTATATTAAGCCCATCTACCCCTAATTTCAATTCAGTTTCAACTCTGCATTGACTGAAATACTAAATGAACACTAATTAAACAAAATGGGCACTTTCCAAATGGCAAAGTTCCTTGTTAAAAATGATGGGCAACCATGCAGTTTTAGTAGCAAGTTATTTTCTATTCTATTGAAAATTGAACCATTTGACTAAATTATATCAGACAATACACACATTAGTCACACTGAATAATTTGTCTTTTTGTGGGTAAGTAGTTTGAGGTCATCTGCCTAATAACTATAATCACATGACTAGTTAAGTATTGTACTTAAATTTGTATTGGCCATACTTACTACAGCTATAATATTTGCTCCTAATTCTTCTGGGATAAAAGAAGCCCATATTCTATTTCGGAATAAAACCTATCTGTACCAAATTTCAACAAAATTGGTTAATATGATTAGCTGTGAAAGTGTAGCTGATGGACAGACACACTTTATATTGTAGTATAGATTGTACTCCAAGCAACTGCGTACCTCCAACACTCGATTAGACATAGTTAACCCTAAGGCCATAGTAATAAGGATGTAATTAAGCTAAGTAAATGCCTTGCTAGACTTGAGTCCTTTGTTGGTCGACCAAATGATATAATGTACCCCTAAGTTAAGAGGACAGTCTTGATTAGAGAGCTTGTGAGCAAAGACGTGACGTTTTATTTAAATTAAATCCTGAATATATTGCTAATTAATTAACCCCTTCTATACTTTTTGTAACATGTCATTGACGCAATAGAGAGTGCAACCAGTCTAGATAGGTAGGTAACAAAAAAAACTTACTTCAAATCAATCAAGTACACAGTGTAATGGTCTCGCACATGCAACGTGCCGTTAGCTCGCTTCTCCGACTCCACAATCGATATATCAACATGTTTTAATAGCGTATCCTAAAAGAAAACATTTAATTTTGGTTATTGGGCACTAAGAACAAAAGTAGGCGGTGGGAAAACAACAAATAAAGTAGGTACTTGATTCTCAAAGTCCTCCACAGTCTCAATTTTGGTTAGTGATCTCGATGATTTTATCGGCGAGTCCTCGGCCGACATTTTCACAATAATTTACAGTTTAGAGTACAAAAAGGTACGGAAATTTTCGAAATAATATTAACTGTTTATTCAGCAAGCAATCAGCGAATTTTCAATTGCTCCTCATGTCACTCAGAGACAAGTTAATGATGTCACTGTCACCTGTCATATGTCAAGCAGAGACATGTGTCAATCTCTCAGCGACATTGACAGTTATAATTTTTTTTTTTAACTGGTTTAATTAACGGCTCTAAATTCTAGCCCTTCTGAGTGACAGTTACCAGATTACTTACTTTCAGCGAGTACAAAATAAGTATCTTACGCACAGAGTATAACGAAATGTCCGATCTGCAGTAGGTAGGTACCTGTTTGCAGTGTCAATAGTATCATGCCTGCCACTCAAAGCATCTGCACCGCCACTGTCAAAATCAGATCGATATAATATTATTTCAGTACGAACTAGTATTAGTATTTCTGGCAAGAATAAAAACGCTCGCTTCGCTTACATAGGTAAAATATAAATTTGAATCTTAATGCGTGCTTACGTACTTAATTTTTTTTTAAACCGACAACAAATTTTTTACTCCTAAACTTCCTACTATATGATGCCCGCGACTTCGTCCGCGTGGATAAAGGTTTTTTGATTCCCGCGGGATCTCTTTAATTTTCCGTGTAACCTATGGTCATAGGTTACTTTTGGGTTACATAAGTTAGTTACTGACATAGCCTACCACTGTACCAAATTTCATCAATATCGGATAATTAGATAGACCGTGAAAGAGTAGCAGACAGACTGACAGACACACTTTTGCATTTATAATATTAGTATGGATATTATGAATGCGAAAGTTTAGATGTCTGGATGGATGAAAGGAAGTTTTTTTAACTTAATCACAGAACGGCTGAACGGATCTGGATGAAATTTAGCAAGAGATAGATATAGTCTGGAGTACTTTTACACAGGCTACTTTTTGTCTTGGAAAATTAAAGAGTTCCCGCGGGAAGCGAAAAACCTCAATCAATCCACGCGGGCGTAGTCGCGGGCATCGGCTAATATATCGTAGGTAAATTTGGTTTTTGCAGCGGCTAATAAACATTGTGATAATTTCAACTATTACAGACTTTACTCTATGGGTTCATGAGATACACTCGCTGACAGACCGACAGACGGATGGACTGATAGAGTTACAGTGCTTACGAGCTTAGTAATATGGCACCGTTGGAACCATGTTGGAACCGTAAAAAGTAGGTACATATCTATTACTAGTATCTATTATAATAATTATGTCATTCTCACTCTTACTACACCTACTCGCGTGTAGGTAGCTATATCTATGCAACGAAAATCACGTTGTTCTGCTGATCCGTTGTGTCTGCGGCGTGATTGAAGGAGCAAAACAGCCGAAAAAATGACCTGAATATTATTTTCCATATCACATTTTTTTGTACTAATGACGAGAGAAACTGACTCGTACCCAGTCAAGTGTAAGTTCGAGACAGGTCTGACAGGTGTCTGCTGATAAGATATTAATGAAACCTGCCCTCGAAAGCCTTTGAGATGCCTTTGAGGTATTTTCGAGTTTAGTGGATTGAGGGAAATTTAAAGACTAAGTAGGTACTTAGTTCCTTGTTCGTTGGTCTGAGAAAACAGTTTATAATAATCGTAGGTAGTTAGTTAACTTATTTAAAATCATATTAATTCATACTTGATATAGATACGGGAATGTTCGTAAGTAATAAACTTACAGGTGTTTCCTCGTGGTCCTACTATTGTAGTCCTATCAATTTTGTCAATATCCAATAGTACTCTATTTACTTTAGTTAGTAGTTTGAGGTTTTTGGTTCCCTCCGGAACTCTTTAATTTTCCGGGATAAAAAGTAATCTATGAGCTATTCCAGACTATAATCTATCTATGTGCCAAATTTCAGCCAGATCCGTTCAGCCGTTGGGGCGTGATTGAGTAACAAACATCCATACATCCATCCAAACTTTCGCATTTATAATACCAGTAAGACTAGTAAGATAAGATTTAGGCTCTACCACCAGCCCGTTTCGGAAAGAATTCTACTGAGAAGAGCCGGTAAGAAACTCAGCAGTAAAGGAGTATTTACACGAAACGTATTGTCAGCCGCCGATTGTTAGCGAATGTTACGCAATTTAATGCTTTTTTTACATATTCAACTTTTCGTTGACATCGAACTGAAGATTCGCTTTTACCAGCCATTACGCTTTGCGTAGGTAGTCGTTGACTCTCGGCGGCCGAGTTGTATGAAGAATAATCAGTGTGAACGTAAACCAGTCGACTCTTTTCTAATTAAAACTAAAGTAATAGGCCTATTCTGTTGTACACCATCTCTAAAATAAACTATGCATATCTAAAAGAGATTATGCACTACAGAATCAGCCCCATTGTGTTATACCGAATTGGGTATTTGACGACTATTAAATTAAATATTTTTTTAGTGATTATTAAATAGAGAATCTACCAAAAGTCGTAATATACGCGTCTCCTCTTAGTTTCATGTTGAATAACTATTTCAAAGTATCGATTAAAGTAAAAGAGTGCGTCGAACTTTGATGACGTCACGATTCAGTGTTTCATACAAAACCCTATACTAAGCACGCGTTTTGACGTTTGAAAAAAAGGTGCTGATTTGACTAGTTGTCAAATACCCAATTGGCCTAATTGTCAGCATAGTGTGAACGAACGCCTTCACGTTGACACCAGCAGGGTGACCGCGTATCTTCTGCAACAATCATTGTTACAGTATCAATTGCTGTGATTGGCTGAATTTATGGTATTCTTGCTGCGTCAATGGATTTTGTCCAATAGTGGAAGAGTGTTATCCAATCAGAGGTGATTGCGATCGTTACACTGTAGCTGTCAAAGATACGCGGTCGCCCAGCAGGGCTTACAGTGAGCCTACAACCCACAATCGGCGGCTGACTATCCATTTGATGTGAACACAGCCTCAGGTAAATTTTCGCTTATCTTTTAATCATGAACAAAGTTTTAGGAGACTGAAAAATGCGTTGGAACTTGGAACAAACTTCAGCTGGAGCTAAAGTCTGAAACACTTGAAAATATTATCGCTTAGATTAAAAAAGTCATTAATCAGTCAGTACAGTCTTATCGGTGAGATTAGTACGAGATATTTATTATACTTCTTAAAGTCGTTTATCTCTTTCGTTCACATTACCTTATTAGTAGTATATACCTACGGTTGTTAGAGTTCCGTACCACTAGAGGAAAAAAGGAACCCTTATCTTTAATATTAATATCAAATACTTTGGTCAACGGTCCCTTGGAGCTGTAAAAAAATCAAGCTTCTAAGCCAAAACAATAAAAAGATACGGCCGTTTACGCATATTTTGACTCTCGCCCAATGCACTCGCCATTAAGTCAAAACCTATTTATTATGGGGTACTTCCGTTAACCTAGCTAAAAAAAACGCATAAATTGTGGCATTCATACTAATACTAATATTATAAATACTAAAATGTGTCTGTCTGTCTATCTGTCTGTCTGTCTGCTACACTTTCCCGGCCCATTTTTCAACCGATTTTGCTGAAATTTGATATAGGTTATATTCCGGGGAAGGACATAGGCTACTTAAATCCCGGAAAATTAAGGAGTTCCTGAGGGAATCAAAAATACCTTAATCCACGTGATAGACCACACTGCCAGTAGGTTAGAAATAAGCACAAGATAACCATGAATAGATTTCAATTTCTGTTCATTCCAGTTTGTTGTGTATGTTAAAATCACATTTATATTACAATTGTTAATCTCAATGTTAAATCTATTCATCATTAAATGAATCTACCAGTTTCGGAAAGCCATTCTGCAAGAAACTGGTATAGTTGCTCTATTAAAATTATTCAACAATCAATTATATTAAAACATAATAATAATTAAAAACAATGAATTATTAAAGTTGATTTAACAATTTTAATGGTATTAATAAATTTTACTACGAGATCTGTTTCAAAAATATATGATTCCAAAAGTCAACCATTTAAAAATTGATGATAACCTAACATAACCTCTTAAAACAGTAGTCCTAATTATAATTTAGATTTATACTTATCTCATCAAAATGTTGTTATCCACTCTTAATATTTACATTAATAATAGTGTACACTTTATCCACTCATAATAACTATTCAATATTTTAATACTGACTGAACTGCCGACGCCACTTACTTTTATATTATTTTTACATTATTTTTATTTTCGTCTCTCATCACGCATTCACCAAATCACCAGTTTACTCCCCATGTCAAGCGTGCGTAATGAAGTTTTACTTCAATAGGTAGGTCAACACTTCACTCTCATCATCTCATCCTTAACACTGTTTCATTGACCGATCTTCCAAAAAAGGAGGAGGTTCTCAATCCTGACACTAAAAAGTTAAAAATAAAAATTCTTTCCAAAAAACTGACTTCCAAAGCCACTGTAAAGTCAAATAAGTCGGTTAAAAAAAATTTTGATTCGCACACGCTATGTTGAAGTCGGGCGGTATAACAAAGTTAACGCATCAAGCTCGCCCGACTTGGCTTATTACACTACACTTGGCTTTGGAAGTCGGTTTTTTGGAAATAATTTTTATTACATCCCCAACTCAAAATAAATACGTAGGTAATTAGAATTTAAAAAAATAATTGTGCGGTATATTTTTGGTAAAATATATATAGCTACCTTGTCCTACTTAGTCACAACTCAAAAGGTTTTCCGACCGCGTCGGTTATGTATAAAAATGCTTAACAAAGAATTTGGTCACACGCAACAGGTAAACTCAGATGTGTCTTGAAAAGCATTCTTAAAAAGTCATAACTCTTCATAAAAAAGGTTGCAAGAGAGAAAATGATATCACGGGCAGGCTATTTTCATACTCTTTGCAGCCTTTTCGGTATTCTTTGTTGCAAATCGTTAGCATACAAAGTGTTCTCTGACCTGACACTCTGAGGGCGTTTTGAAAGTATGATTACAGCATTTCTTTTGAAGATACAACAACAACAGACAACTTTCAGCTCTATACTTTGGTTCAGTAACTATTTTGAATTATGATGTAATTTTTGTACACTTTATGTTTTACTAGTGCATTGGGCACAAATATTTTGCCAGTGGGCATATGATCTTTAGAAGCCTTTAATGTTAGCATTTCGTGATAAAAAAGATTAGAATAAATAAAACTGTGTCATTTCGTGACCAGAAGCTATTTATGTAGGTAATTCACCGTACCAAAACTTTTCGGCGAAAATGTTTTGATACACACATTTAGTGTAAAGGAATATTATGTTCAATGATTTATTAAAGCAAACAACTGTATCTGCAATCATAAATTGTTCGAAGTTCTCTTAAAATTTCTACGAAACTAAAGGGCGATTACGGTCTATCTTCGATGGCTCAAACGAAATGAAGTAGAAAGTGATACGAAGATAAGTATTTTATTTACTTATCGCATTACTTCTTTAGAATCGTTGTGATTTGAAAATTCGATAAAACGAAAAAGCAACACCAAAAAGAGACAAACATAATGTTCATAATACGATTTAGCCTGCGAGAGAATGAGATAGAATATTCAAGTTATATTTATCTCATTATCTCGTAGGCTACTTTTCTGATGTTTCACTTCTGCCGTGAAGTTGCACACACACACTTTTTATTTTCATAAAACAAACATAACCCTGAAAAGTTAGGAGTTTGTTTTGAACTTCGGATTCCTTAAACAGGAAACGAAAAAATGAAAATTAAATGAAACTTCGCCGTATCGATTTTCATACTTTGCAAATGTATGTATTAATATCGATGACAATACAAATAATTTCATTTTACCGAG
The DNA here is from genome assembly GCA_964035005.1 of Erebia palarica. Lineage (NCBI taxonomy): Eukaryota > Metazoa > Arthropoda > Insecta > Lepidoptera > Nymphalidae > Erebia > Erebia palarica. The sequence goes on from OZ035988.1 coordinate 4,373,048, forward strand.
CTGATCTGATGATAGAATCAGGAGGTACGAACCTAGAACTTTTTATTTTTATTTATTATATGTCAGCATAAAAAACTATACAGTAATCGTGCGTGGCACTGCGTAAATCCACGTAAGCTTATGAGATCCGCAATGGCTCATAAAGTACTTAAATCTTCTCAGAGTAAACCTTTAAAGAGTTTGGACTTAGGTCTCATTTGGTTTGTTTAAACGAACCTATACGTATTTTTCGTCAGGTGTTTTTTAAACTATATAATTTATCATTAATTTAATTAGATCTTGGACCATGGGTAGATTTAATGTAAAGTTTCCTTAAGTTTTATGAGGTTCACTGCCAACTCCAAAGTAACAAAGTGATTTTAGCTGTAATGCTAAGTAAGATAGACTGAGGGAAGGATTTGGAAGGAGAACTTCCTGAATATAATAATAATTAACAAGAGTAATAAACTATAAACAAATTAAGAACATTATCGCATCCCAAAACTTTGTTAAGTAAGCTGACAGGTAACCTACATAGACAGCTTTTAAAGTTGTAGGTACGTACTTAATACTATATAAGTAGGCCATGCTTACTGGGAATTTTTATTACACTACAAGTAAACTCTTGACTGCGATCTCATCTGATATTAAGTAATGATGCAATCTTAGCCCGGTCTTAACCATAGATTGACTGATACTTGAAGACCCGTTCTTAGCTGATGTCGGTTTATTAATATGGGCCTAAATGGTAGCGGGCTTACCAGATATTGGTGTGGCAGTTATATTGAACCCTCGGTTTCTACTCAGTTTTGGTGGTTTCCACACGGCATCGTACTGATACGCTTAATCACTTGGCGGCACTTCTTTTCCGGTACAGTGGTAACAAGCTATGACTGGAGCCACCAGACCAGAGAAATCTTCCAAATTGATCCTTCCGGGGATCGAACCCAAAGACCTCCCATTTATAAGACAGCAGCGCTCACCACGGCGCCAACCAGGTGTTTAAAAACTTCGAGTGTGCGTCGTTAAAAGTTATGGCTATATGCTTTTGTTAAATAGGTATGTGAATATGTGATGGCCCTCCTTCCCTTATCTCTACTTTATTTATCTTTCGTGAAGTCTTTCTCGAACGCTTTTATTCATATTATGTGGTCGGCGTGAATACGAATCATAAAAGCTGAGCGCTACCACAAGCCCATAAATAAAGATAAGCCCTGTTCCACCTTCACAATACGCTACAGCCTTTAGTATGTCTCGTCTCCTGTTTTGTTTAGATAATAGTCTATCGTCACGTAGTATACCTACACTTTGTAATAGACCTATTACATTGCACTTTTCACAGGGACCCTTACATTTGAATCAGTGTAGTGTAATAAAATTTTGGGCAAAGGGTCCCTAATTTAATCCTTATTGCTGTGTAATAAGAGACGCTATAACTAGCGGCCACGCCTACCCTCAACACAGGGCCCTGTGGAAAATGGCCTATAGGGCCTATAAGGTTTACAACCCCGTTTAGGGTTGGTTTACTACCAACCGACTTACTTACCAACACTACGACGACCTACCCCCCTATTTGGGGATAACTTCGTGTTGCAGTGTTGAGCGATGTTTGGGAATTTATAATTTCTGAATTATCCCTGGTCTGACCTGATGGGAGGCTTCGGCCGTGGCTAGTTACGACCCTACCGGCAAAGACGTGCTGTAAAGCGATTTAGCGTTCCAGTACGATGCCTTGTAGAAACCGAATATAACTGCCATGCCATTAACAGGTTAGCCTGCTACCATCTTAGACTGCATCGTCACTTAGACCATCAGGTGAGCAGTCAAGGGCTAAGTTGTAGTGGATTAAAAGAAACTAATTTAAGAACGAATCGTTCGGTTTCGATTGGTTCAAAGAAATAGTGACTTGATAATTTTTTGCATTTTTAGTGAATTCGATTCTCTGCTCAGGTAATCTTTTTAAATAATGTTTGAAAGATTAAATTTAATCTTATTTTTAAAAATAAAGGAATGTTTCTTTTCAGTGTAATTTCATATACATAAACATACTAATAATATTAACGCGAAAGTATGTCTGTCTATCTGTCTGTCTGCTACGCTTTCACGGCCCATCTACTGAACCGATTATGATGAAATTCCGTACAGAGACAGGTTAAATCCCGGGGAAGGACATAGGCTTTTTATCATGGAAAAGTGACGAGTTCCCGCGGGAATTAAAAACATCAATCCACGCGGACGAAGTCATCATCTAGTCTTCAATATTTACAATACTTTTCCTCCATGGCCCGTTCGCTTATTCCACCTTGTATAGGATTAATATATCGGTGCACACAGCTGCTGCAATCCAATCTTTTCTAGCTTTCTATTAGTTCTCTCTCCGCCATTGCCTCCTTTGTTTCAATATTGCCAATTGAGCTACTTTACGAGAAAACTTAACAAGTACAGAGTTGTTCCTTTAAACAATTTATATTGTAATACAATTTACGGTGAAGTGGCTGAAAGTGTTTCCTTGAGAATTTATGAGATTGACGTAGAAATTAGTGTTGAGACGACAACGACCTCCCTGGCGTAGTGGGCTTATAAAATATGAGAGGTCCCAGGTTCAATTACCGGAAGGGACAATTTGAGAATTTATAATTTACTAGCGATCCGCCTCGGCTTCGCACGACTAGCACTAATAATCCTAATAGTCTATACCCAACATAGCCAGTGGGCAGTGGGCAGGTGTTACAGTTTCATAATAAATTGTAAGACTATGCCCCGTCCTCATCACACTTGCCACAGCCGCCAGACCTCAGATTATAGATATTTAATAATCTGAGTGCCGGCCGAAGTCGTACCTTTTTCACTTGCACGTTACATTATTTCTATGATATCTCTTGATATTCATCTAAATTAAATGGTGTAAAGGACAAGATTTAAACACTTGAGATAACTAATATATTTATTTTGATAAGGATGTGTGTAATGTTTACTATATCGGTAAAAACACCTTCGCAAGTAAAACATTGGTTTAGGCCAAATTTGAAAATCATAAAAATGGTTATTATGAGTCAACCTTGTAAGATAGAAATATGCTATAGCGGACTTTTTTTTAGAATTTTTTAAGAGGAACAATTCCACCATACATTGTTTTCGTGTAACTTTAACTATTTACGCAGCGCACGCCACGTAAGCTCTCAGAATAGACGATTTTTCCGACTTAGTTCAAATTATTGCAATTTTCGTAAGGATCTCAAATTTTTATGAAAATTAAATATAGCCTATGCTATTGTCTGATAATGTAGCTTTTTAAAGTGAAATAATTTTTTTAATCGGTTGAGTAGTTTTTGAGTTTATCCATTACAAACAAACAAATAAACAATTTTTCCTCTTTATAATATTGGTTTAGATTATTAGTTTAGATAAATTGTTTCTATTTTGATGGGAGGCTACGGCCGCGATATGATAATATGTACCTACCACCCTACTGGCAAAGACTTAGCGATTTAGCGCACCTAACTACAGTGTAGACAGCGATAAGTGATATGGATTTCCAACACTCCTACCATGTTAACTGACTAATAAATAAATAAACAAACCTTTTGTTTTCACTAACTACATAAAATAAAATAAGAAGTGCTAACTATAATAGTACTATTATTTATAGGTATGTGTGCACCACATAATTATCTTTCTCTATCAAGTCTCAGCTTTCAACTTCTAAGGTTTTTATAAAGCGGGATTAAAGCAGATTGGTTATTTTTATTAGCAAAGACTGACAGCGCACCTACCTACCTACGCGTCGGTATCGCATAAAACAGGCATGGCTTCACACAAGTGTATATCCCACAGGAGTTTTCAATCGAATCCAATAGAATTGAGCACGTTTACGATTCCCGCTGCAGTGATATCCGGAAAAACGATCGGCGAAATAATTGGAGTATTGATTCCTTTGTAAGTAACTAGGTATGGGTAGATATATTTTGTGGTTACTTTTCAGCAACTTTGCACTGTTTTCACTTTTATTCTGTTTGTTTACTTTGTGTGTTTATGCGAAAACCTGTTATTAACCTTAAGTTCTTAAATAAATTTAAAGACTAGTATAGTATAAAGGTAATGTAGAATAATATGCTGTTGGTTTATTGAATAAATTGGTACATTACTGTATTAATATTGGAAGGAACGACGAGGCGAAACCGAGGACTTCCCAAGCGAATAAAAAAGGACGAGGTACCAGTCGAGGCCTTAAGTAAACGAGGCTGTGAATTGCTATTTCGGCCGAGATTTTAGAGTAGGTACTTTTCTCTGTTTTGCGAGGAAAGAAGTAACTAAATGCGTTGACTTACCTTATCTCACGCTAATATTATTATTCCATAATCACCTTCTTTTTCACATTTTATATACTAATTACTATAATTTTTCCGAGTTTCTTTTTCTGTTAATTGATTATCATTAATCTGAAACGCATAAACGCTTCTTCTAGAAGCTATTTTATTTGCAAAAACATTACTTAGCTTGTTCATAGTCTCCTAGGTCTTCAAAAAACTTAATTCCGCAGATAAAGTCGTGACGAATTAGTTTTTTAAAGGTTCAGCCCCACCTCAGAGGTATTCTTTGTATGAGGTTGATGGAGCTGGGCCCACTTAAGCGACGCGGAAAAAACCCTGTACAAACTTATACAAATATTTGCCGCTACGTGCCGCTCCTCTTTGTGCTTAAACTTCATCTTCGCTAAGGACTGAAACAGTAACCGAAATAAGGGGTTTAAAACTGTTATAAAACAGAAACCCTTCTAACGGAAACAGAAACGATAACCTAATCAATCTGTAACCGTTTATTTCTGTTAATAAGTGTTTTTATCTGTAACCCTATTATGTACATGCCCTAGCAAACTGCACGATGCGGTGTGACAACGCGTTGTTCTCACTTCATTGGACTTTACACACACTGACACAACATGGCCATGTTTTTCTTAAAACAATTGCAACCATCGGCGCTTTTACCTTAGGTTCAAATTTGAATATGCGTCAACAGTAAATTTGGCAACGTCGCTATCTCGGTTACACTTTAAAACACTTTCATTTCTGATACAGATTCGTTTCTATTACAGAAATATAAGAGTTTCGGGTTAGCAGAATTAAAAACACATTCAAAAGAGTTACAGCTGCGATTCTGTTACTCTTTCATTCCGTAACACTTATATTTCTGTAATCTTTACATGAATCTGTTTGTCAGTCCCTGATTAACGCGAATCTTAAACTTTTAAAATCTGAAAATTTACGTGGGTTATACATGCAATTTTCAACATTATTCATAACATTTCCCGAGAAAGGTTTATAATAATACTAGCTGATGCCCGCGACTTCGTACGCGTGGATTGGTTCCCGCGGGCACTCTTTAATTTTGTACCTAAGCCTTTGTGCTATTCCAGGCTATAATCTATCTCTGTGCCAAATTTCATCCAGATCCGTTCAGCCGTTCCGGCGTGATTGAGTAACAAACAACTAGCCATGCATCCATCCATCTAAACTTTCGCATTTATAATATTAGTATGGAAATTCTTATCTTGAGGTTTTCGATAGATCAAGGTGCGAATTACCTACTTTACCACATTTTATCACCATCTTCAGAGCAACGTCCATAATATCTTTCAGTTTATGAGTCTCTGCGATACAAACGTTTCGGTGCCAGTTTATAGCGTTACATAAAACGGGTTAAGGTAAAACCTCCTATTTCTTTGGAACTCGAATAAATAAAACTTATTTAAGGTCTCCAATGAGGCCAATTCTTTTGTATTCTTTTCAGTAAACTAATATGAAAGCTTTAAAACAATATTGCAATACTACATTACTAGTACCACAGTTAGTACCTAGCAGGGAGTATTATGAAAGCATAATGCTTCATGCTGTGGAAAGGAATAGCGCTAGATTTAGAGCTGTCGTTTTAGTTTAGTTTAGAGATTGTGATAAACAGAACTGGCCACATTATTAGTAGGTAACCTTAAAATAAGTTACCGTATTTTTAAGTTTTTAACAGCAGGTACTAGGTATGTAGATAATATATATTTCACCTCTCATTTTTCAAAACTTAAAGACTAAACTAAAGCATTTATCCCCTAGGGATTAAAGTATTTTTTATTTATTTTTGGGGTACATTCCTCATATCGGTATGCATATAAACTCATTCGGTTATCAAAAATTTTTAGTCTATAGGTAGGTTATGTCACTTATAGGCCTATTACACTGCAATTTTCACAGGGACCCATAGCTTTGAATCAGTGTAGTGTAATAAGATTTAGGAAGTCCCTAATTTGTCCTTATTGCTGTGTAATAAGCGACGCCCTAACTTGTGGCCACGCCCACCCTTACCACAGGGCCCTGTGGAAAGTGCAGTGTAATAAGCATATTAGTTGAATGTCAATGTTACCCATTGTATCTTACAGATCTATGTCTATGGTACCACTGTATTTTTTTGAATTCCTTCTTGATAACAATACGGAGAAAAATAAAGTTGGCATTGCGGTTTGCCTCGAAATCATAGACTTTTTTGTTGTAATTATTATGTACATTTATTTCAATGGATGTTTTATGGATGATAATTAATTAATTTCAAATTTCGATGCACAATACGTAATACAAGGTGAAGGCAGATAAGGTGGATGTGGCTATTAAGGTATTTCTTAATACCATTAAGTAAAAATAAAGATCTTACTCCAAATCTAAAGGCAAAGAAATAGTATTTAAAAATCGTTATTCATTTTATTTTCTCGCAATCGATGTGAAAAGAACACTCTACTTTACCTTTACCATGGGACTAAAAGCCATTCTACTCGATTCTATAGCATACCTCGCTACGCTCGGTAAACGTCTCGTATGAAATAGCTCTTTTTAGTCCCTTGATGACCAATCTACTATTATTTTTTTGAATATTGGTTGTTGAGACCGGAAAAGTAAGGAGTTTTGGTTTTCTCCAAGCAACGTGTCATTGGCGAAGTAAATAATGCTGTCTTGGCACAATAAAAATAAGGAGTTCCTGCGTGTATTACAAAAAACGGCGCAGTCGTCTAATGATTTGTACATCATTTTTAAGTTATGATAGGTCTAAAAAGAGATTTATTGTTCCCAAAGAAAAACAAAGGTTCACTTATATGAGAACTTACGATAGAAAAGATTACCTTATTCAGAAATTACTAACTACAGACTAATCTTATTGATATTAAGTTAATATTAATTAAACTTCAATTTGAAAATGCTTGTTTTTTTTAAGTTACAAAAAACTGAAAATTTAATTGAATTTTTAAGTTACACTTAGAAAATGATTGGACACGTTACAATAACTTATAGCTACCTAAGGGTTAGGTTAGGTAACTATAAGTTATTGTAACGTTTTCAATCAAAGAAATACTAAAACATACAAGGCTTGTTTCTTGTTTCACAAACTCCACGTTTATGTTTTCATTACACTTGAGTTCCTCGACAACGCTTCCCGAAACGTTTCCAAGTTAGGAATACTCAAACAACAGGTATAGTTACCTGGCAAACTCTTTCTCTTGCTGCTTGTACCCACTAAGGTAATTTCGATTGTTACAAGTCTATTTTTATTTTTTACAGCCAGTAAAATGCCCGCGTTGAAATGCCGATGATGGAGGTTTTTTGGTCCGAGGGAACTCCTTAATTTTCCTGGATAAAAAGTAGCCTATGTGTTATTCCAGAGTCCAGACTATAATCTATGTTTGTGCCAAATTTTATCCAGATTCGTTCAGCCGTTCGGGCGTTATTGTGTAACAAACACCCATACATGCATCCAAACTATCACATTTATAATACTATACTATAGAAGTATAGATTAGCTGAAGCCAGCGACTGCGTCCGCGTGGATTGAGGTTAAAAAGTAGCCTATGATAACCTATTCTGTGGTGTTATTCCAGACTATAATTCATCTGTGTGCTAAATTTCATTCAGATCCGTTCAGTAACAAACATCCATCCATCCATCTATCCAAACTTCGCATTTTTAATATTATTTTATGAAATTTCAGTCTTGACCATCAAGCTATTCCCTTTACTTAATGTTGTTTTGGACTTAACTATTCACAGTTTGGGATTTAATTTATAACAAACATTCAGTCAGTCGGTATACTTTCAGTCATATTATCAGCAGAGTAACGTATTACCATAGAATACATAATGGGCATTACGTAAACCTTAAAGTATAAAAGGCACTACGCATCAGTACGACTTTTTCATCATTGTGAAAATATGTGCAAAATGTTATTTCTTATCGCGCTAGTACTGTTTGTACTATTTAATTTACTATTTCTTCACAAGGACTTTTAAGTACTGGAAATCGAGAAACATTCCGGGGCCAAAACCGCTGCCATTATTTGGTAATGTTAAAGATTTTGTCCTAAGAAAATAATATAATGCTGCAGAACTAAACAAACAATTTGACGACGAATATCCAAACGAAAAGTTTTTGGCATTTTTAGAATGACCTCTCTGACCTTGATAATAAGGGATCTAGACGTAGCTAAGTAGGTGCTAATAAAAGATTTTGAGTACTATGATCGCGGTATAAAAGTTAGTAAAAAGGGTTTGGGAGCTAATCTTTTTCATGCTGATTCAGAAATCTGGAAGCCGCTAAGAATGTTTTTTTCACCTTTGTTTCAGCTGTTAAATTGAAAAACATGGTCCATTTAATTGTTGAAAGTAGTGACTCAACAATAAACCACTTAAAGAAAATTACAGTATCACAAAATTAACAAAATGTATACCCACTTGTTCAAAAGTTCACAATGTCATCTATTTAGCTTGTGCTTTCGGACTCGATTTCACCGTAGATAGTGAATTGCTTTTGCATAAGATGATCAAAATAGATCAGATGACCTTTTCGAGAAACGTTGCAAGAGACTTTGATTTAATATGTCCTGGTGTGTTGAAAAAATTAAATGCTTCAGGTGTTCCTGAAGAACTCACGAATTTTTTCCTCGATTTGGTTAAAGATATTACAGAAGCGCGAAATAGTATGCCTTCTAATAGAAAAGACTTTATAGATTTAATCTTGGAAGCAAAAAATCGAGGTAAGATTCTAAAAACAAGAAAAGGTGATATTGTGGACTTGACCAACGAAGTAATAGCTACGCAAGGATTTATATTTTATAACGCTGGGTACGAATCCAATGCGAGTATGACATTATTTTTGTATGAATTGGCCATTAATCCTCAAATACAAGAAAAATTAATCACAGAACTTGGCGAAGTTCTACACCGACACAATGGAAAGATAACGTATGAGTTCATCAGTGAATTATCTTTTATATGAAAGGTACATAACGAAATACTTAGAAAATATACCGTTGCAGATATATTCAACGGCATGCGACTGCAGATTATAGCATACCCGGAACAAATATATCTATTGAAAAAGTGATAAGTGTATTTGCCCCAACTTTGGCCATAGGTTATGATGATAAGTAAGTAAATACTATCCAAATCCCACAAAATTTGATCCAGAGAGATTTTCCCCCGAAAACTAAAGTAAAAGACATTCTTGTGCTTTTATTCCTTTTGGTGCTGCAGGTCTTCGTTACTGTATTGGTAGGTTATCCGATGTATATTTATCCTATAACACTACTACTGTTTCTTTTTTAAATTTTGATGAATCCATATCAACATCATAAACTAGATGATGCTCGCGACTTCAGCCGTGTGGTTTGATTCCAAAAGTTTAAAAAATAGCTCATCTATGTTGGAACAGACTTTAGTATATTTATGACTCTATGTCGACTTCGTTATTACCAATGTACTGATTCGTGAAAGTAATAATCCAAAATTGTTTCAGGTATGCTTTTTGCGAGAATTCAGAGCCGTGTATTTCTTATGAAACTCCTGTCCAACTTCTGTGTAGAGGCGTCCAACAATACACAACCATAGTTTTTGACCCGAAGCGCTTTGTTATTGCACCAAAAGGAGGAATTTATTTAAATCTTATTCCAAGAAAACCACAAAATGAAACTAAAAACGAAAAAGATGGACATTAAAACTTTAAAATTGTCTTTATTTTATCTTAATTAGCAGTTAGGCTACAAGCTTATTATCCTGACTTCACTCGTATATTTTTAAATATCCCAAAATTCGATTCGGTGTTATTTGGAATTTTATCTCTACCTACGTCATAGACAAAACCAACCTACATGAAAAATTAATTTATATTTTATTACATTTATATTTATATTCTATAAATTATTAATTTTTAACCATTGTTTTATACCTCTGTTGCACGCCCGAAGAGGCAATAATGACTTTGAATTTGAAAAAAAAGCATAAACAAATAATTAATTTATGTAAATAGTAGCTGATGCTCGCGATTTCGTCCGAATGTATTGAGGCTTTTTTGGTTCCCGCAGGAACACTTTAAAATAACTAGCCTATATAATATTCCAGACTTTAATCTATCTCGACATATCTCTAATCTATAATTAAGTCGACAGTCGTGGTGGCCTACCATTTAATCAATTTGCATATTTTGCCAATTTTAGATTAAGTAGTTTTAGCCAGTTAGATGCCCGAACTCTATTTATTTATTTATTTATATATTCTGTCCCAGTAACTCAAAAATAAAACATAAACATTGAAAGGACATCCACAAGGACTACTTATATCTTGAAGAGATTTCTTCCAGATGCCCCAGAATGTGAGGATTGTGAATTATATAAGTTATTATTATTTACTGTGTAGGTACATGTTATGAAACGAAAACTTTTCTGATTTAAGTATGACGGCGCATGGCTAGCGCCCTCTTTTTTTAAATTACGTTGGAACGAGATTTGACAGTTGGTCAGTCTGGCGGAGCGTCGTGTCGATGGTCAGCGCAGCCATATTGGACGACACATTTTAAAACGCCAACGGCAAGCGCACCACGTTTCCGACGAATCGCTTTTGTTCCGCGTAATCTAGTGAATATTTTATGTTAGAAATAATTAAAAACGTTGTTATTAATGATTATCTAATTAGTGGAACCATAATTTCATTGATTTGTTAAGGAATTATTATACAGAAGATATCGTACCAATTTGTATGTGAAGCCTATCATTTCTTGTACTGTCCTTTGTTGTTAACTACCAGACGCTATGGCTGACGATCCTGATAGAGGCACGAAGCTGCCTTTATCAGAAGTGGGATCCCATGGACCGCCCACAGAGGAAAATAGTGCCTCGCAGTTATTGAATAATATGGAAGCCTTACTTACCCGTGTGTTAGCAATGTCGCAACCAATGATGGCAAGTACTAGTGCCCAGTCCAATTCATTAAAATTAATACAATTTGATCCGGAAGACGCCGACGCGGATATAGAAGGTTGGTGCAAAGTTACTGAACTTATCGTTAAGAGTAAATGCCTTGAAGGTGTTGATTTACTTGTTGCTCTTACTGGTGCACTAAAAGGACGCGCAGCTTCCTGTCTGACTCAATTAAATTTAGATCAGCTGACATGGGAAGCGGTAAAAGAATCTTTGTTGGCAAAATTCCGTCAGCCAAAGCTATACCAAGACTATTTTGACGAAGTTTTACGCTTCCAAATTCAAGGCAAGGAAACTGCATCAGAAACTGGATTACGCTTGTGGAATATGATCGAACGTATACCTAAGACCCAAATGCCAGAAGATGTAATCACAGGTTTTGTTATATCAGTCTTATGTCAGAAGGATGTTTTAATGCGCCGCGAGTTAAATGCACATGCTATTACTACCAAAGCTCAGCTTTTTAGAATCTTAAGCGGTATTTCACTAAAGCGACGATCAGAAGTTTCTGATACTCAAGAGCCCGATTTTAAACGACCTCGAATGACGGAAGCTAAATTCGGCGGTAAATGCCATTGGTGTGGAATTCAGGGACATCGATTTGCTGAATGCAAAAAACGGCGAGGGGATACTTCTGCGACGATGCCTAATAATCAAGAAGCTTCGGTGACATCGCGTACCTCCGAGCGGACTTCAACTGTAATCTGTTATATTTGCGGTAATCCCGGACACGTGGCAACGAATTGTCAAGATAAAAAAAACGGCGGTATGTCTACAACAAAAAAGGCAGTCAACCTTTGCGAGCAACGATTGTCGAGGGGTACCTTAAGAACGTCATCCGCTGAGTCAGTCTCCTTCTTATTTGATAGCGGATCGTCTTGCTCTTTGATGAAAGAAAGCTTTTCTAGTAAATTCCCAGGTACTGTGCGCAAGGATCTCGTTTATCTTACGGGTATAGGAGGTGATGAAATAAAATGCGCGTTTCAAATTATAAGTATGGTAAATATTGGAGAAATTTTACAAACTTTGAAATTTCACGTAGTACCTGATTCCTGTCTTGTAGATCCAGTTATAATAGGAAGGGATATTTTAGAAAACGGTGTAAGTGTTAAAATTAATAATGATAATTTGATATTTTATTTTAAGGAGCAAACTAATGTTTGCGAGTCAAATGTTACTAAGCCAAACTTTACCCAAGTAGATACTGATTTGGTAGGTAGTGATAAAGAGGCCCTTATTAAACTTTTAAATCGATACGTTGACTCCTTTATAGAAGGCGTTCCAAATAAGCGTGTGAAAACAGGAGAGTTAGAAATCGAGTTAGTTGACCCAAACAAAATTGTACAGAGGCGTCCTTATAGGTTAGCGCCAATAGAAAAACAAATTGTTAGGGAGAAGGTTCGAGAACTCCTTGACGCGGGTGTTATTCGAGAAAGCTCGTCACCGTTCGCAAGTCCCATCCTCCTGGTTAAAAAAAAAGATAACACTGAGAGAATGTGTGTGGATTATCGGGAGCTTAACTCCAATACACGACCCGAGCACTACCCCCTTCCTCGTATTGAGGAACAAATTGATCAACTTAGTGGTGCACATTATTTTACATCATTAGATATGGCGTCGGGCTTTCACCAAATTCCTATTCACTCAGACTCAGTGGCAAAGACGGCATTTGTTACACCTGAGGGGCAATACGAATATCTCGCAATGCCTTTTGGGTTGCGCAATGCTCCTTCGGTTTATCAACGGTCCATCACCAAGGCTGTACATGAGCTGAAGGATAAGCCCCTCATTTACATGGACGATGTTTTGTGTTATTCAAATGACATATCTGAAGGTCTAAAACGTCTTGATGAAGTCTTAAATGCCCTCTCTGCTGCTGGATTCTCGTTCAACCTTAAAAAATGTAGGTTTATGAAAAAGAAAATAGATTTCTTGGGATACTCTCTCCAGTGCGGTGAGGTGAGACCTAACTCTCGCAAAATACAAGCCCTGATTGACTCTCCCCAGCCCAAAACAGCGACACAGGTCCGTCAATTTTTAGGCCTTGCGTCTTATTTTCGTAGATTTATCCCGGGATTTACTAACATTGTTGGCCCGTTGTACCCTTTGACAAAGCTAAAGGGTCCCATAAAATGGGATGATAAATATGAAAAAATACGTAATGACATCATAGAGATACTAACCTCTGAACCAGTTTTGACTATTTTCGACCCAGACTTACCCGTTGAGTTACATTGCGATGCCAGCTCAGAGGGGTATGGGGCAATCCTAATTCAAAAGAAGAACGACCTTCCACATGTCGTGGAATACTTTAGTCGACGTACTACAGAAGTTGAATCCCGCTACCACTCTTACGAACTGGAAACGCTGGCAGTCGTACGAGCGGTAGAACACTTCCGACACTATTTATATGGCCGACGTTTCAGGGTTTTCACGGACTGTAACTCTTTAAAAGCGTCTAAATCTAAAACTGATCTAACCCCACGTGTCCATCGCTGGTGGGCATTTTTACAAGCCTACGATTTTGATATTGTATATCGAGAAGGCCGTAGTATGGAACACGCAGATTACCTTTCTAGGAATCCTTTGCCAGACCCTAATAGTTCAGCTTCCTCTTCACAAACTTTTATGCCTGCAGCCAAGACAGTAAATTTTGTGGAATTGCATCAGGGCTGGCTTTCTGTAGAACAAAAGCGCGATGCTGAAATCCAAGACTTAATTAACAAGTTCAATAATAACGATTTCCCCGTCACAGTTGGTCAAACATATGACGTTAGAGACAGCATTCTTTATAGGAAGGTCGTAAGAAACAAGATTATTTCATGGCTACCAGTGGTCCCTCGTTCCTTAATTTGGACTTTGATCAATCACGTTCATAACGAGTTACAACATCTGGGTAGCGATAAAACTTTGGACAAACTGTATGAACAGTACTGGTTTCCCCAGATGTCCAAGTGCGTTAAAAAATTTATTAATTCGTGCATTGTCTGCAAGGCATCAAAAGGCCCTTCAGGCGCACAGCCGGTGCAGCTACATTCCATCCCAAAGGTATCGGTACCGTGGCATACGATACATATAGACTTTACTGGGAAACTAAGTGGGAAAAGTGATCGTAAAGAATATTGCTCTGTAATAATAGACGCGTTCACTAAATACGTGTTGTTAGAACATACCTCTTCATTAGACGCAGCTAGTGCAATCCGAGCCCTTAAAAAAGCCGTCTGCCTTTTTGGAGCTCCTATGCGGATAATCGCCGACCAAGGTAGGTGTTATATTAGCCAGGAATTTAAGAACTTTTGTTCTGAGCATAGTATTCAGCTGCATTTTATAGCAACGGGTTCCAGTAGGGCAAACGGTCAGGTAGAACGCTTGATGCGCACACTAAAAAGCTTGCTAACGATTATCGAAAACGACCCCAACAAAACTTGGCGTGATGAGTTAGGAAACGTTCAGTTAGCACTCAACAGTACCAAGTCCACAGTCACCAAATTTACACCAACAGAACTCATGTTCGGTATTCGTTCGCAATCTTTGGGAATGTCAAAGATCAGGTTCTCTGACCCGGAGAATGAAAAGCGAATTGACCTAGATTCGGCTAGACAGGATGCGTCTAATAACATCCAAAAGGCAGCTGCGTTGGATACTAAACGATTTAACCAAGGTCGTGCTACTATCAAGCCATTCATAAAAGGTGACTTTGTTTTCATCAAAAACAGCGAGCGAAACAAAACTAAATTAGATAGGAAGTTTAAGGGCCCCTTTGTAATAACTGCAGTGTTAGAAAATGACCGTTACGAGTTAAGAAGCATGACTGGGTCACATCGTACCTTCAAATATGCGCATGAGAACTTACGCTCAGTACCTCAGGGTCATGATGGTTTAGTTGAAATATCTACTAGTTTAATGGATGAGGAGGAGGCTGTGACGGCGTCAGAAAACGTAGAACTTAATGACGATCCCCTCGACAGACTAAGTCCCTGTCCTTTGTTTACCGCGAACTCCGATACCATTACCGCAGATTCAGACACACTTACAGCAGATTCAGAGACACTCACGGCAGGGTCGGATACTCTTAGTGTCACCTCGGATCATGAAATAATTGAGCATGAAGTCGAAATTCACGTAGAGCGAGACAGTCCGTAATTGATAGGTATGTGTAAAGGATGCGTATTATTAGTTACTGAAGATAAGTTGTATCTAGTTTGGAAGGAGCTATTGGGTAATAATATGAAGGTGATCGAAGGGACGATGTCGTACCGGGCCATGCAGCTATAAGCGGCTGGTTGAAAGGACACATTCGTCTCGTCTAATTTGGAGTATTTGCTGGTCGAAAGGACAGTGTCGTGCCGGGCCATGCACTAGTGGCTGGTTGAAAGGACACACTCGTCCGGTCCAGGCTAATACAATATGCTGTAGTTGATCAAAGTGAGACGGTATCGTCCGGGCCAGACCCTTTGGGTTGGTTGTGAGGACATACTGGTCGAGTCTAGAGTGCATTGCTTGTTTGAGAATGGAAAGATAGTGCCGTCCGGTCCATGCGTGGTCGAAAGGACGCACTTTTTCCATTGTTCAGAGATAGTGTTTATGTGACTATAATTTCGGTTCGAATAATAAAGGTCTTCAACGATAGTTACAGACAGCTAGTCAGGTTGGACGAGCGGGTTGCTCAACGAATGCTAATACGATGAGATTTGATGCTTGTGTTATTGTTACAGGACTACAACCTGAGGCGCCCGAGGACGGCCGCAGGTCAGTCCGGCCGTGACGGCGCATGGCTAGCGCCCTCTTTTTTTAAATTACGTTGGAACGAGATTTGACAGTTGGTCAGTCTGGCGGAGCGTCGTGTCGATGGTCAGCGCAGCCATATTGGACGACACATTTTAAAACGCCAACGGCAAGCGCACCACGTTTCCGACGAATCGCTTTTGTTCCGCGTAATCTAGTGAATATTTTATGTTAGAAATAATTAAAAACGTTGTTATTAATGATTATCTAATTAGTGGAACCATAATTTCATTGATTTGTTAAGGAATTATTATACAGAAGATATCGTACCAATTTGTATGTGAAGCCTATCATTTCTTGTACTGTCCTTTGTTGTTAACTACCAGACGCTATGGCTGACGATCCTGATAGAGGCACGAAGCTGCCTTTAAGTACATTCAAATCAAAATAAATACAGGATTAAATAATGTTTGACAAGATATAAAATCATAAACAACAGGTACTTAAACGTATACCATACTATACACATAATATGATATATATGTCACCGTAAGATTGTAAAAACCGTTAGATTATAATCTAACTCGCGAAATTGCAAACTCGAAAGATTACAATTTAACTTATTATTTTTCGTTAAATTGTAATATATAGTTTATTAACCCGATAGAACTTAACCTGATTATTTATGTCGAATCCTAACCTAACCTACAAGAAACAGACAAGAAAACGTAAATACAATGAATACATATTTCAAAAATTGTCACTCAGAACATTGAACGGTTCACAATCTTTCGACATAGCCTCAGTCTAAAGAGACTCACGTTATTTCTTACCAGTCGTTCAAAGGAGACGCTTATACATTAGACAGAGATAAAACGGTTGTATTTAAGGTAAACCGTCCGATTTCTATAGAACTCGGATACAACTTATGGTATCCAATGAGGCCAATTCTTGCCATAAAATGATAAACTAAAATGACAGCTCTATTTATATTGCTTTCTCTTTTATAATACAGGGTATATGATAGCTGTGAAAGGAGTAGCGCTAGATTAAGAACTGACATTTTAGTTTAGTTTAGAGATTGCGATAAACAGAACTGGCAACAATAGTAACCTTAAAATAAGTAAACGTATTTTTTAAGAACAGTAGATAATTGATTTATTTGAATATTGGTTGTTTAAATTGTGAAATGGCATCATTTCACAAGCCAACAACTGATAGCCTGTCTAGGTACTTACTTACATTTTTAAACTCTACCTTTTTTTTTGTAAACAAGTAGGTAGGAGGTAGTACCTAGGCATAACACAGCAATCATGATTATCATCAATTCAACTCATTTCCGGATCACCACTCACCACTCGAGTCTCCTCTCGGAGTGACGACGTCTGCAGAGTCAACGTATGTCTGAAGGACAGTTTATGTCCGAAGGCTACTTATTAGACACGAAAAGTAGCGAGGTTTAATTCGCTGTCTGTAATTAAATTTTGCTGTCTTGGCACAAATAAAAGCAAAAAAGAAACTAAGAAGAATTCTTATTCTTCTTAGTAAGGAGTTTCGCGGGAATTAAAAAAAAATGGCGCGGGCATCAAATGATTTGTACATTTAGGTTAGGTTAGGTCTAAAGAGAGATTTATTTTTCCCAAAGAAAACAAAGGTTCACTTATTATATGAGAACTTACTATTAAGTATGCTTAAATATTAATGCTTAGAGAGTAAGGTGTCCTTATACAGAAATTACTAACTACAACCTAATCTTATAAGTTAATATTAAACTTCATTTAAAAAATGCTTGCTTTATTTTTTAATTTTACAGAGGTCACGGTTGGCAGCCTTATGTTATTGTAATGTTTTACATTAAAGAAATACTAAAATATTCAGGCTTGTACATCCTTAGATATATTGTTTACAATCATAAACAGCACATTATATCTTACAAATAACTGGACGTCAATAAGTGTAGTGTACGTACCTAAACTGAATAAACCTTATTTGTTTTTGAATTTGAAAAAAAATGGAATTTGAATAATTAATGCTTTTTAAGGTGAAAACATGTTGAAAACGTACATAAAACCCGTTTTACTGCCTAAAATTGTTTCACAAATTCTATATTTATGTTTTCATTACACTTGAGTTCCTCGACAACGCTGCCCGAAACGTTTCCAAGTTAGAAATACTCAAACAACAGCTTAAACTGGCAAACTCTATTGTTGCTAGTAAGGTAGTTTCGATTGTTGCAAGTTTATTTTTATTTTTTACTACCGATGCCCGCGACTGAGGTTAAAAAGTACGTAGCCTATGATGTACTATTTACCTATCCTGGTGTATTATTACATACTAAAATCTATATCTGTGCTAAATTTCAATCAGATCCGCTTAGACGTTCTGGTGTGATTGAGTAACAAACATTCATCCATCCAGATGGATCCATCCATCCAATCTTCGCATTTATACTTAATACTAGTTTATGAAGTCTTCAGTCTTGGCATTCAAGCTATCTTCGGTTCTTTCGTTCCCTATCATACTTAATATTATAAATGCGAAAGTGTGTTTGTTTGTTGGTTTGTCCTTCAATCACACCGCAACGGAGCAACGGATCGACGTCATTTTTGGCATGGGTATAGTTGAGGACCTGGAGAGTGACATAGGCTACTTTTTCTCAGGGCAAGTTAGAGTTCCCGCGGGAATCAAAAATCACTGATTTCGCAGTCCCCGCAAGAATAAGAGCGTTGAAAATGAGTACAAAAATTTACGAAAAAAAAAATCTGAAATAAAAATGTCTTCTTCAAAAAAATCGCTCACACGTGTCTCGATGAATTCCTCACTCTCGGTACTATTTCCATCTCGATCCTCCCAAAATCGTCGGAGCTATGGCGAAAAATACTTCTCAGCCGATTTGCGATACCCAATGGTAAAAAAATTTTGGTTAAAATAATAAAAATCTCTTCGAAATTTTTCAAAAATTTATTGACCAATTTTCAAAATTCCAACTCCAATGTACTTCTCGCCTGCATCCGCATCTTTTAACACCATGACAATCGGTCAATAATCATAGAAGCTACATTACTTTTTATAAACGGAAATACCAGCTTTTCTACAATTTCAGATCTAAATGGACCACTGGACAGGTCACAATTACTAACCGATTTTCAAGAATTTTTCGCCATTTTGTTGCTTAACTAATATACACACATATACACAATACACACATAATAATATACACACTGACACCCTAGGACCATTTTTTTAATTTTTTCTTAAGTCGGGTTTTTTCCAAAATATTTACTATGTTGTAAACAAACACCCCCCAAAAAACCCGACTCTTTTTTACTTTTTTCAAAATTCCAAAGAAAGTTACATGCCGATATTCAAAATTCAAACGCTCACACGTGCCTTGCCCATAAATTCCTCAACTCTTGATACTATTTCCATCTCGATCCTCCCAAAATTCTCGGAGCTATGGCCAAAAATACGTCTCAGGTGATTTATATCTGATAAGCATTTTCAATGGTAAAAAACTTTAACAGCGCGGATGAAGTCGCAGGCATCAGCTAGTACTTATTATATTGGAATTATTCAGTTTGGTATTTAATTTATTGACTTTCAGTCAGTCGGTATACTATCAGTCATATTATCAGAAGAGATACGTATTGTATTACCATAGAAAATGGGTATTACGTAACCCTTATAGTATAAAAGTCACTGCATCAGTACGTCTTAAATCATTGTGACCTGTGCAAAATGTTATATCTTAACGCGCTAGTATTGTTCGTATTATTAGGCTATTTAATTTATTATTACTTCACAAGGACTTTTAAATACTGGAAATCGAGAAATATTCCAGGGCCAAGAGCACTGCCATTTTTTGGTAATGTTAAAGATTTTGTCCTAAGAAAATATTATTCTGCAGAATTAAACAAACAATTTTACGACGAATATCCAAACGAAAAAGTTGTTGGAATTTTTAGAATGACATCACCGGCCTTAATAATAAGGGATCTAGACGTAGCTAAGAAGTTGCTTATAAAAGATTTTGTGTATTTTGAAGATCGCGGTTTAGAATTTAGTAAAAAAGGTTTGGGAGCTAATCTTTTTCATGCTGATTCAGAGATCTGGAGACCTCTAAGAATATTTTTGTCACCTTTGTTTACAACTGTTAAATTGAAAAACATGGTCCATTTAATTGTTGAAAGAAGTGACTCAACAATAAACCACTTAATGAAAATTACAGCATCACAAAAAGAACACAATGTACACACACTTGTTAAAAAGTTCTCAATGTCAGCTATTTTGGCTTGTGCTTTCGGACTCGATGTCGCTGTCGATAGTGAAGTGCTTTTGCAGAGAATGATCAAAATAGATCAGATGACGTTGTCGAGAAGGATTGCAAAAGACTTCTATTTTTTATATCCTAATGTGTTAAAAAAGCTATTTGCTACGGATTTCCCTAAAGAAGTTACGAATTTTTTTATTGATTTGGTTAAAGATATTACAAAAGCGCGGAATGATATGCCTTCTAATAGAAAAGACTTTATAGATTTAATTTTGGAAGCAAAAAACCAAGGTAATATTCTAAAAACAGTAAAAGGTGATGATATTGTAGAATTGACTGAGGAATTAATAGCTGCGCAAGCATTTATTTTTTACATAGCTGGGTACGAATCCAATGCCACTACTATAGCGTTTTTATTGTATGAACTGGCCATGAATCCTCAAATACAAAAAAAATTAATCACAGAAGTTGACGAAATTCTACACCGACACAATGGAAAGATAACGTATGAGTTGATTACAGAATTGTCTTTTATGGAGATGGTGCTTAACGAGACTCTTAGAAAATATCCCGTTATAGATATTCAACGGCGTGCGAATGCAGATTATAGCATTCCCGGGACAAATATAAATATTGAAAAAGGGACAACTGTAATTGTCCCAACATTGGCCATAGGTTATGATGAAAAGTACTATCCAAATCCCACAAAATTTGATCCAGAGAGATTTTCCCCTGAAAATAAAAGTAAAAGACATTCTTTTGCTTTTATTCCTTTTGGTGCTGGCCCTCGTTACTGTATTGGTATGTGATCGGATGTATATAAATCCTATAAGTACTTACTGTTACCATTTTACATTTTGACAAATCCTTACCAACATTATTCATAATTATACTATAAAGACAAGTACCACTATCGATGATTTTATTGATGACAAAGTCGCATGGAAGCAACCGGCCTCGCATCCAGTGACCCTCAAGTCAGTGTTATACTTGTAACGTATATGTTGTGTTGTCTACTTATTGTAACCTTTGCTTTTTTAAGAAAAGAGTAACTGCTGAGTTTGTTGCTGGCTCTTCTCAGTAGAACCGGTGGTAGAGTCTTAACGTTTCATAAGCGACACAAGTTGTCCTAAATGAAATAAATAAATCATTTGTCATTTTATTTATTTATCGATAATCTGCTTCATATCGGTTTCAACAGAGATGAGCTATTTTACGTCATGCTGCCTCTTGGCCAATAGTGATGGGAGTATTGAATGACGACAAGTTTGTAGATATTCCCATCACTATTGGTCGAATGGCAGATGAGATTACGTGATCAGACGTTACAGATGTTGGTAAAATAGCTCATCTCTATTGGAACAACAGACTTTATAATATCTTCATGATATCGTCGTCTTCGTTATTTAGATACAAATGCACTGATTCGTGAAGGTAATAATCCGAAATTGTTTCAGGCATGCTTTTTGCAAAACTTCAGAGCCATGTATTTCTATTGAAACTCCTATCCAACTTCCGTGTAGAGACGTCCAAGAATACACCAACAACCATCGTTTTTGACCCGAATCGCGTTATTATTGCAGCAAAAGGAGGGATTTATTTAAATCTTATTCCAAGAAAGCCACAAAATGAAACTAATAACCAGTAGATGGACATACAAACTTTAAAATTTTCTTTATTTTGTGTTAATTAGCAGTTTAGCTACATGCTTATTATCCTGACTTCACCCGGATATTTTACATATCTCAATATTTGATTCGGTGTTATAAGTAATTATATCTCTATGTCATAGACAAAATCATAACCATTACAACCAATCCTACTAATTAATTGTCATCAGAAATAAAAACACTTTAACACACTCTTTTAAACTGGAATGGTTGAATTGAAAAACACGGGAAAAATTTTTACTCATTAGAAGAATATTTTGATTATGATAAAAAACGATTTGACTTTATTTATTTTAAATTGTATTTAATGTAAACTATAATTTTAATATTGAATTTTGACATCTTAATTATTAGCAAACAACATCGAATTATTTATTTATATTAATAATAATCATGTTTGTTTGAAATTTGTAACTTAGAATTATTATAAGGATAAAGAATTATGACTTCGCAATGTAATGTAATAGATGTAACTATAATAGAGAAACGCATAGTTATAATCAAAATAATATTATTGGCTCGGCTAATATGTGCTAATATGTTGGAAGTCTGTACTACAATTAACCATCTCTTATGTGCACATGTTAATGCAAAAATAAAGAATCTGAATCTGAATCTGAAGCAAACTACAAGAGAAATTAACTTGATAGACGTAGCCGCTTGAGCTGTACGTAAATATTATCAGCCAGCCAGGTTATATTTTTAACCCCCAACGTAAAATTAGGGTTGTTATAAGTTTAAAGTGTGTATCACTGTTTCGTTCATGTAAAGAGAGTACATACCAACACGCACTCTCACATTACACACACACACACACACTCACACTCACGCATACACACACTACATAAATATATTAAGGATTAATTGTTTGTTATTATATAATCTTAATTAAAGAATATAAGTGACTACTAACCTTACTTCATTCTCTTTTACTAATATTATTTAACATTGCACTGGGAAGAAACTGACCCTCAAGTAACGGGCTATCCTAGTTTGGGCGTCCAGGGTAATTTTAATATACTTTGTACTGTGATTTTTGGAATAAATAAATATTTTATCATTAACATCAATCTATGCTTAAACACGAATGCGACCTTATACAGAATTTATAACATATTATTAAACATCACTTTGAAAATGCTTGATTTTTTTTTATTTTACAAATCTTAGGTTATGTAACTTATAAGTTAGGTATTGTAACGTTTTCAATTAAAGAAATACTAAAATATATATATACTAGCTGATGCCCGCGATTCCGTCCACGTGGCTTGAGGTGTTTTAGGGGTATAAAAAATAGATAATAGCCGATTCTCAAAGATACTGAATATGCATATAAAATGTCTTAAAAATCGGTCAACCCGTTTGGGAGTATGGTAACTAACATTGTGACACGAGAATTTTAGATATAAGATCAGGCTCGTGATTCCTTAGAGATATTGTGAACAATATTATTGAATGATTTCGGTGAAAACATGGTGAAAGCGTACATAAAACTCGTTCCTACCAAACAATTGTTTCACAAATTCTATGTTTATGTTTTCCTTACACTTGAGTTCCTCGACTCCGGAAACGTTTCCAAGTTAGGAATACTCAAACAACAGCTATCCCTGGCAAACTCTTTCTCTTGCTGCTTGTACCCACTAAGGTAATTTCGATTGTTGCAAGTCTATTTTTTTTTTACTAGCTGATGCCCGCGACTGTAGTATCCTATGATGTACTATTAACTATTCTGTGGTGTTATTCCAGACTATAATCTATGTCTGTGCTAAATTTCATCCAGGTCCGTTCAGCCGTTCTAGCGTGATCGAGCAACAAACATCCATCCATCCAAACTTCGCATTTTTAATATTATTTTATGAAATTTCAGTCTTGACCATCAAGCTAATAATTATTATATTAATCTTATTATCTAGTCTTAATTATTATATTAATTTAAATATTGACAGTAATTCAGGTACTTATCTCATTACTTAACCCTTAATTAGTCGCATGGGTTCAAAGCAGTTTCGCATTAAAAAATGAAGCACTTACAGCTGCCCGAATTTCCCCGCGCCCCCGCTAGCTTCTTATCCCACGTCAAAGTTTGTATTCCAGTAGCGAACAAGTCACGGGAATGGAAGGATGCATCGCTGTACTCTTGAGCGGTGACCCCGTGCGAGTAATTACCAATTTACCAAAAAACCAATTGAAAGTACCAACAAAATGAGGAAAGTTTGCGTGCAATGATCAATTTCAATTAAAATACTGTAAACAGTGTAATAAAAGTGATTCGAATTCCTAAAAATATTTTAAAATTTTAACTTTGATCAGTATATACGACTTTTATCAAATATATATACTCAGTATAAGTACAAATTGTTAATTTTTGACAATTATTTTAATTTAGCTTGTTTTTGTTTATTTAGATATTTAATTCATGTTCCTTTTAAATATACCTAATAGAATTAATAAAGCACTTTATTAACAAACAAGTTTCATTTACTTATATATTTAATATAATATAAATAATAAAGAATATTCCTACAATTTGGGGTCACCTGTGACCTCCATGCGAGCAGTTAGGTAATTTTCTTCGTGCGAGTAATTAAGGGTTAGGCTCTGGTTTAGTATATGTGCCGTGCAGTAGAGAGTTAATTTTTTTTTACAGAAAGGTATTAATGTAATAAACGTAACGCCAAAATATTTTCCGTCGAATCGTAATAGTTTTCGAGAAAAAAAATCGGGCATTTAGGTTCCTATGGGGTTGATACGCCGACCTTAAGTAATTAGGTTCCTATGGGGTTAATACACCAACCTTAAGTAATAAACAAATACTTATTTGTCAAAAGGCTAGGTTAGGTTAGGGCAGGTCCACCGTAGACGCCATTCTGTGCGTGAGGGCCCTTGCGGAGAGTGCGGTGTCCCGGGGCGAGGTGTTGGTGGCGGTGTCGCTCGACATCGCGAACGCCTTCAACACCTTGCCCTGGAGCTGCATTCGGGAAGCGCTGAGGTACCACGAGGTTCCTCTGTACCTCGAGAGGATCGTGGCCGCCTACCTCTCCGGGCGATCGGTCGGGTATCCGACCAGCTCGGACTGGTCGGAGAGGACGATGTCGTGCGGTGTTCCACAGGGTTCGGTTCTCGGGCCCCTCCTGTGGAACGTCGGGTACGACTGGGTGCTGCGCGGGGCATTGATGACGGGCGTCGACGTGATATGTTACGCCGACGATACCCTCGTCACGGCTCGCGGCAGCACCTTTCGGGAGGCTAGACGTAGGGCCACGGCTGGCGTGGCCCACGTCGTAGCGAGGATTCGGGCCCTGGGCCTGGAGGTGGCCTTGCACAAGTCCGAGGCCCTGTGCTTTCACGGGCCTCGGAGGGCGCCTCCCGCCCGGTCCGAGTTGGTGGTGGGTGGTGTGTCCATCGGCGTCGAGCGTACGATGAAGTACCTGGGACTCGTCCTCGACAGCCGGTGGACATTCGAGGAGCACTTTCGGCGTCTCGTCCCGAAGCTCGTGGGAGCTGCTGGAGCCCTGAGTCGGCTCCTGCCAAACCTGGGCGGACCGAGCTCGCGGTGTCGGCGCCTGTACACGGGCGTCGTGCGGTCCATGGCACTCTACGGAGCGCCCGTCTGGTCGGACACTCTGACCGCCCAAACTCGGGCCCTGCTGCGGAGACCGCAGAGGGTCATGGCGGTCAGAGTGATACGGGGTTACCGGACCGTATCGCACGAGGCGGCCTGTGTGCTGGCGGGGACGCCGCCATGGGACCTCGACGCTGAAGTGCTCGCGGCGGCGTATTGGCGTAAGTTGGATGCCCGCATCCGGGGGGAACACCCTACGCCGGCGCAGGATCGCGCCTGGCGGCGGCTGGCGGAGGCCGATCTCGCCGCTCATTGGCGGGACCGACTTCTGGCGCCGACTGCCGGCAGGCGGACGATCGAGGCGATCCGGCCCGTCCTGGAGCTCTGGACCGGCCGGACGCACGGGGCCCTCTCCTTCCGCCTCGTGCAGGTTCTCTCGGGGAACGGCTGCTTCGGGAGATACCTGTGCGGCGTGGCGAGACGGGAGCCCAGCGAGGTGTGCCACGAGTGCGGCCACGTGGAGGACACGGCGCAGCACACGCTGGAGTCGTGCGCCGAGTGGGCGCCCCAGCGCGCCGCACTCGCGGCAGTGGTGGGGCCGGACCTCTCGCTGCCCGCCGTCGTCCGAGCCATGGTGGGCAGCGAAGAATCCTGGGACGCCGTCGCCTCCTTCTGCGAGGAGGTGATGTCCCAGAAGGAGGCGGCGGAACGGCTGCGTGAGGCAGCTGCCGACGCAGACCCTCTCCGCCGCCGAAGGGCCGGGCGCAGGAGGCGCGCGCAAGACCGGCGCCTCCCACCCTGACGGGAGCTCCGGGCGGCCAGACCGTCGTCGTCGTCGTCGTTTTCGTCGTCGTCGTCGTCGTTGTCGCCCGTTGAGCCTCAGTCGCGGAGGAACATGAGGGGGAGTCGGGGCAGCATGCCCCCCGCAGGAGGGTCCGCTTGGGCGGACGTCGCTGGCTGGGTCGCGGATGATTGCGTGTTCCCGTAACCCAGCCTTAAGGCGATGCGCAGGAGCGCCGCTGGGTTTTAGTGGGTATTCTGGAGTGCCAGTGAGTCCCACATACCCTCTCGGAAGCACCGCAGTTTCACACTGCCTGCTTCCGAGAGGGATGCCTAAACGCATTTCCCAGCGATAAAAAAAAAAAAAAAAAAAAAGGGTTGAACGTAAATATCCAGTTAGTGCCCGGCCGTTAAGTTCTTATGGGGTTAATATACCGAGCTTAAGTAAAAATAAAATTGTGAAAGCAAACATAATATATGTGAACAGTTAAATCATAATATTACTACAATATTATTGTTATTAGATATGCCCTAAGAGGAAGTTATACATTTGCTACTGCAAGGAATTAAAAAAAATGCTCGGTTGTCTTTTAGTATATGTGCGGGGGGAGGGGGAGGGGGAGGGGAAGGGAGGATCCCCTAACTCCCCCCACCGACCACTAAGCACTCGCCACTTAACTAAACAGAGCTAAGCTCGAATTTGCGTGAAACTAACCTCAAAATTTTGACATTTAAAAAAAATAATATCTCAGAAACTATTAGGATTCAACGAGTTTGTCTTACAGGGGGGGTAGACCCCACCTCCCCTTTCCCCCCTCCCCTCCCTCCTCCGCCGCGGCACATATACTAAACCACAACCAAGGGTTAAGAATTGGTTATAGATTATTACAATATTTAAATCCTTGATCAATTCTTTTCCAATCCAATTCTTTTGTATTGACTTGATCAAATTGAAGTGTATAGCCCACATGTATATAAGTCACGAATCGCACTTTTCACGAGGAATTCGCGAGGAAGGTATTCTCTACGTTCAATTTGGATTTGTAGTTTTACATACAAGTCATACGTTTTCAAGCTTTTATTCAAGATGGCGCATACGTTGCAAGCAAGTTCCCGCTTTTCATACTAGATGGCGTTACTAAAAATACGCCCACATTTTTTGGTTTGACAGGGCCCGTCTATGTAAATTGAGGTCGTTGATTTACCTAGATATAATTTGTATTTTGAATATTTTTGTGTATATAAATAATAGTACCTGGGTGACCGGTATTTTTTTTTTGGTTAATCGTTTTTTTTGGAAATTATATTTAAATACAAGTTGATGAAATATGAATTATATTTTTCGATCTTACCGACATAATAAAATAAAAATATGAACTGGTTATTTAAAAAAAAATCACGACTGCAATTGGGCTCCCAATTATAGTTTTTCTCACAAAAGAAGGAACTTTAAAAAAAGGGAATAAAATAACCGGACTGGAGACATCTGCACTCGAACCGGGGTCTTCTGGTTTCGGGACCAGTTTTCCACCTAAGCTATTATACCTTGCAGATAGTGGCGAAATTTACCTTCGTATTCTAATGATATTGTAGCAGTTTTTCATTGTCTGAAAACACGGATAAAACGACATTTTCTAAAAATGAATCCTAGCTAGATCGCTTTATCGCCACCGAAACCCTTTGCATACTAAATTTCATGAATCACTTCGTTTCCGAGATTCTATATATCTATATCTACTTATATAAATATATATATACATACAAGAATTGCTCGTTTGAAGGTATAAGATTTCGTTATATTTACCTTATCCTAAACAATAATAATTTTTATTGTGTAAAAAATAGTTTTTAAAAGTTCATTTCAGTCCAAAAAATACGGTTCAAGTGAGCAAAATACTTATGTCTTTAAACTTCTCAATGCGTCAGTGAACAAAGAAGCAAACTTATTTAAGTCTTTAAACTTCTCTCAATGCGTTATTTTACGAAAATATCTCAAAGGCATTCGAGGACAAGGGTTCATTAATATCTTATCAGTAGACACCTGTCGGGTGCCGTCTTCTGTCACCTGTCCCGAACTTACACTTGACTGCGTTCTTGTCAGAGTTTTTCTCGTCATTAGTACAAGAAAATTTGATAAGGGAAGAAATAATTAAACAGTATTTTCGAAAATAAATTGATGAGAAATAAAACGGGTTTTGAGTGCGAGCTCACAATGCATTATCTTTAGCCGGTTTTTCTTTAAAAGCAAAAAGGAAAACAAATATCTGTAATATATAATATCACCTTTAAATAATAGGTGTACCTACCTATTATATAAAGGTGACTAGCTGATTCCCGCGACTTCGTCCGCGTGGAATAAGGTTTTTAGGTCCCCGCGGGAACTCTCATTTTCCGGGATAAAAAGTGGCCTATGTGTTATTCCAGACTATAATCGATCTATGTGCCAAATTTCATGATTGTGCAACAAACATCAATCCATTCATCCATCCAAACTTTCGCATCTATATTATTGGTATAGAAGTATAAATAACAAGCTATAAAATTTTGAAAATAAAAATCAATATGGTAGGGTTCACTTTTTATCCCGGGAAATTAAAAAGTTCCCGCGGGATTTAAAAACAAATTAAGGGTCGCGGACGAAGTCACGGGCGTCATCTGGTAGAACGTACCTAATTAACTTAGACTAGTCTACGGGTCAAAGCAAATATGTCACATCCTAATTGGGTAAACCCTTCGTGTTTTCGAGTGACGTGATGATGCCATTTGCGTGTTTGTGTTTGCCAAATGTACTAATATACTAACCTACATTAGCTAACTAGCCCTGGCTAGGTTTACCTAATCTAAACGTGGATAATCGATTATTAAACGATACTAGCTGGCCCTTTCATCAATGAATTAGGTACATATGGCGTTAGACTTGTAGTAGTAGTAGTGCCTGACAAACAATTCGAAACCATATGAGTACGGAACCGTAATTAACGATTTTCGGAATTTTTCCTATACTTGTTTAGTGAGACATGCTCTTTGCTATAGTTCATGATTGTAGGTCCACGGGAAGTACCCCATAGGTTTTGATTTATTGGCGAGTGTCAAAATATGCGGCCATTGAAATTTGAAATAGGATGAGTACACTAAAATTCTACATCAATGTATGTGGCATAAGCGGCCGTATCTTTTGATTGCGTTGACTTAGAAATTTTACAGCTCTAAGGACCGTAAACGTATTTGATATTAATTTCAACTTGATACCTTCACGTGTTCCCGTGAAAAAGGGTTTTAACAAACAGACAGACGGACGGATGGACAACGAAGTAATCCTAGAGGGTTACTTTTACGGAACCCTAAAAAATACAAAATTATTATCCAGCAAAAAATTACAGGAAAAGTTTTGGTTTCGAAAACCGCTGCTCTCGACATATTTCTCCCGAAGAGGCGCTGTCATCCGCAATTAGGTCATTAAAATTTTAATGGATATTCTACAAAGATCGACCGAAAGTTGTCTGTTCTTGTCACGGACTTTATGACCTGTCACTTAACCTTAGCTCGTGATGATATTTAACCCATACTTAATTCTCTGTTTAATAAGTGTGTCTGTGTAGTTATAGTATATATTATATAGATATATATAATATATAGATAGTTTATAAGTTTTATGTAAGTATACATTACTTTATGTAGTTAGGTACTTTTTATTTTATTTTATATTCTCTTTTTTTGTATTTATATTAATTATTTGTGTCAAACTATGTATACTGGGCAACTTAGCCTTTAATTAAAACCTTATTATTATTATTATTTTCGACATAAATTTAGCTCTCACGCCCGCATACAAAATAAATACATATATGGCCTAAAGAGTTATAATAAACTTACGTAAATAAATATTAATTAATAAACTTACATACACAAATACACAAATAAATAGTTGTAGCGGGCGGAGGATTACACCCCGGCAGGGGAGACCAGACGGCCGGGGGTCAGGGCGACAGGTTGAGAAACCGGCGGACTATCCTAGCCGAGTCTAGCAACACCGCTTTCTGCATCCTGGCTGCGAGCGAACTGCCACGGAACCCCAGTCGCCTCAGATGGTGAGCGAGGCTGACTGGGATTAACCCATTCGCAGATATGACGATTGGGATGGTTTCGGTGGACCCCACATGCCACATGGCGGAAACCTCGTGAGCCAGATCAAGATACTTACGTTTCTTCTCCGTCTCAGCTCTCACAAGATTCTCGTCATATGGAATTGTGATGTCCACCGAAAACACCCGTGACTGTGCCCGGTCCAACAGCACGATGTCAGGCTTATTCGCTAGAATAGTCCTGTCCGTGATGATGGACCGGTCCCAATAGAGGCGGACTCCGTCACGCTCGAGTACAGGCACCGGTGTGTACTTGTAATACGGCAGCCTCTCATCCAGGAGACCGTACTTCAGAGCAAGCTCCTGGTGAAGGATTTTGGCCGCTTGGTTGTGTCTGTGCAGATACTCAGTGTTAGCAAGCGCCGAACATCCCGAAAGCACATGTCTGAGTGACTCACCAGGATGGCGACAGGCTCGACAGATGTCGTGAGTTCCATCCTTCAGAATGTACTTTCGGTAGTTCCGCGTCTTAACCACCTGATCCTGTATCGCACAGACAAAACCTTCGGTTTCCCCAAAGAGGTCACCGAAGCGCAGCCATTGCACGGACGCTTTTTTATCAACGTGTTATTATTATTATTATTATAGTGCGAAAATCTGTTTACCCTAGTTTTGCTGCTTTATTGGTTTGTTCTTCAATCACGCCTGAACGGAGCAACGGATCGATGTGGTTTTTGCCATGGGTATAGTTGAGGGCCTGGAGAGTGACATAGGGGGTTTTTTTTTATCCACTACAAGTTAGCCCTTGACTGCGATCTGACCTGATGGTAAGTGATGATGCAGTCTAAGATGGTAGCGGGCTAACCTGTTAGGGGCATGGCAGTTATATTAAACCCATACCCCTGTTCGGTTTCTACACGGCATCGTACCGGAACGCTAAATCGCTTGGCGGCACGTCTTTGCTGGTAGGGTGGTAACTAGCCACGGCCGAAGCCTCCCACTAGGCCAGATCAGGGAAAATTCAGAAATTATAAATTCCCAAATTGACCCTGCCGGGGATCGAACCCGGGACCTCCGCACATTAAGACAACAGCGCTACACACTGCGCCACGGAGGTCGTCGTCGTCGGCTATTTTTTATCCCGAAAAATTAAGGAGTTCCCGCGGGAACCAAAAAAACTTAAACCACGCGGACGAAGTCGCGGGTTTCAGCTAGTAGCATATATATGAGAAAGCTTTTACAAGTTGCACCTTATTATACTTTCAATACACATTCTGCACTATACTCTAACATGGTGCATTGTGATGAGTCTATATGTCACCGTAAGATTGTAAAAACCGTTAGATTATAATATAACTCGCGAAATTCTAAACTGTCGAAAGATTGTAATCTGTTCAATGTTCTGAGTGTCAATTTTTGAAATATTCATTTTATTTACGTTTTCTTGTCTCTTCTCTGATAGGTATTTAAACCCGACAAAACCTAAGTGGCCGGGCACTACTTGATTATTTATGTCGAACCCTAACCTAACCTACAAGAAAGAGACTATTTCAAAAATTGACACTCAGAATAATGCGTTAAATTCTAACCTTTCGACAGTTTAGAATTTCACGAGTTAGATTATAATCTAACGGTTTTTACAATCTTACGGTGACATATACATTTCGCCACAGCGCGGCGGTGGTGTTAGAGTAAGAGATTTTACGTCTCACCAACGTTGATCGAATTCGAGCATCAAATCACAATCCTTGACTGCGATGTCACCTGGGTAGGAAGTCATGATGCAAGCTAAGATGATAGCGGGCTAATCTGGTAGGAGTATCTTGGCAGTATAGTCATAATCATAATCATATCACAAATCATATTTATTTTGCGAAATTGTGGGTAATAATAGCTGTATAAGGTAAGTAGAATCTTCCCGTACACAATCTACTCTTAGAGACAGTGTGTAAAGTTATATTACACTAAAATATAAAATTATTTAACTTAATTTACTTTACGATATAATAATATAAAATTTAAGTTCAATATATGTTTGGCATATAAAAAAAAATTAAATTAAAGTCCAAGTTAAAATTATCAGTTACATTTTATAATGTTAATAATGAGAATTACTGTAATGCCAATTATTCTATATTGGCATGTTAGATTATTGGAACTATATTGACTTATTTAATTTTACAATAATTATAATTATTATAATATTATATATTTAACAAACAGCACCAAGTTACAACTTTTCTCTTCATAAACTGCCATGTATTACACACACAGATTACACATGACAAATGCATAGTCATAGGAATTTCGCCATCTCCTAAATATTCGCTAACACTATAATATTATTTTTTTGTTGAGGATTGTGAAAAATCACCCTTTTAAACTTTGTTATTTGTAGCTTTCTATAGCATTCCGGTAACTTATTAAATAAGGATATTGCCATACAGTAAGAGTTTTAGAGTACAGAGCTAACCTTCTTGATGGGACTCCAAGTTGGTTTTGTGGCCTGTTCCTCCTCATTCTTGAATCTACATTATTAGAGGACATTTCATTTACTGTTGGGAACAAAGTGGGATATTTTTTCACAAATAGAAGCATTTCGTATATATACAAACATGGTAGGGGCAGCATATTATTTTCCCTAAACAAAGATTTGCAGCTGTCTAAAGTTTCAGCTCGACTTATAGACCTTACGCTTTTTGTTTAATAAACACCTTTGCTGAATCCTTTGAGTTACTTCATAATCCTAAGCTATATCGTAGCAACGAGGAAACCTATCCATGATAGGCTAGTAAGGCCGTTTTTTTAGTTAACAACCTGTGTAAGCCTTTTTAACCGACTTCCAAAAAAGGAGCAGGTTCTCAATTCGGTACGTATTTTTTTTAATGTATGTCGGTGCATATCTCCGTGGTTTCCGAACCGATTTGGAATTTTTTTTTAGCTATCGAGGTAGTCCCATAAAAAATTCTGAGTCCAAATCCTCAATCCTGACACCAAAAAGTTAAAAATAAAAATTCTTCCCAAAATACCAACTTCCAAAGCCACTGTAAAGTAAAAAATTGATTTCTACACACTATGTTGAAGTCACTTCAGTAGAAATTTTTTGGAAAGAATTTTTATAAGCACATATATAAATATCGGTCGATTTTATTGCATAGTATGTCAACATAAGATTTCCAGTTGCAGTATTTATTCATCGTTACCCCAAGAAAAGTGGTGCTTTCAGTTTCTTCAATACTTTGTGAATTACATACCATATTTAGATTAGATGGAGGAGAGTTATATGTTTGAAACTGAACGTAGCGTAGTGAGTTTTACTCATATTGATATTTAAGTAATATTATTAAAAACTTATCCAAAGTGTGTTAAGTGATAGGTGGTTTAAGTTGTATTGATTCCCACGGGAACTCTTTAATTTTCCGGGATAAGAAGTAGCCTATGTCACTCTCCAGGTCCGCAACTATGCCTATGACAAGAATCACGTTGATCCATTGCTCCGTGGTAGCGTGATTGAAGGACACACCAACAAACGAACACACTTTCGTATTTATAATATTAGTATGATTTACTTTCAGACTGCATCATAACTAACTAAATACCAGGTAAGATCGCAGTCAAGGGCTGACTTGTAGTGGATTACAAAAAAATACTTAAACGTGTTTCCACGATCGAATTAAATCTTCTACTAACCCTCCAGTACCATCACAATGGCGAACCTTGGTCGTAGCGGGTTAACAGTATTCAGTATTAGCTTGTAGCAAATAATTTATTATTAAAGAACTTCTCGACGAGTGACTACGAAGGGTAAAGGAAAATGGATCACATGCCGCAAGGGTACAAAAACCGGTGATACCGAAGGCATACCTACCCAAATCTACTCTTTGGGGGATCAAAGTTTCGAACCCGAAAGTTTATGTTCATTTTATTTTATTTTATTATCATTTAAGTTCATATTATTTGTGTTTCGTAGGTTTTTATTATCAAAATTATAAACTAGTGGTTCGCCCCGAACTGTGACCTCGCGGTATGCAGTCACTGCACCGTACGCATTAAAACGCGCCGAATCTGATGACGTCAAACGTCATCCGCTTGTGTGGATGGGATACGTATACCTACAGTGTTTTACTAAAATGCAGGTCATTCGGTGAGCGGGTGTTACGTAGCATACGTATTCATAATTTAAAAAAAAATGTGATGACTAAGACTGTGTGCTTGTGACTCCTGCGGCGAGCATGTCATGCGCGCTCATCTTTACGTTCATAGACATCTACTATCAGTAGACAATTTTTTTTATTCTACGTAAGATAACGTCTATTATTATTTGTAAGCACAAATGATTTAACTTTTACAGAGGGCCATCTATTGACATCATTGTGAAGTTTTGTTAAAGATACTGAAGCTCATTAAAAATTTCCTTACCTTATAGTATCTAACTTATTTTAGTATTTGTTGTTTAAGTACAGGATATAATTCAAATAATTGATTAAGTTTCAGGCTCAGCCTTTCAGAAAATTGAGGTTCTAGAATCAAAGACCTTCGCTTCGCTCGGTCAATAAATAAATTCAAATTGAAATTTGTAACTTTTTGGAGCTTTTTCAAACTGTTAAATCAACAGCTGTACATGAGAATACGAACATCGCGAGCAAAAACTACACACCTAAAGATCTAGCCCCACTTGGGATGCACATTGCAACATTTATAATCTTAATATATATAAATCACGTGTCACGTTGTTTGTCCGCGATGGACTACTAAACTACTCAACCGATTTTAAATTAAATTTGCACACCGTGTGCAGTTTGATCCAACTTGAAAGATAGGATAGCTTACATCTTAATTTATAGCCGCAATATTATTACCTACAAATGTTTGCGAGTCAATGTTCACTGAGGGTCGCCATATTGATTTTAGTTGGTTTTGAAAAGAAAAGGCGACAACGTCAGGTGTGTAACGTTTAAATGAATATGTATAATAATAAGTTATAAACATTAATAATATCGCAGTGCTTACTGTAAAACCTGATTTTCTGCCCAGTGCCCACTGCCTACATTGGGTATGGATTAATAATTATGATTATTAGTGCTACCCGTGCGAATCCGGGGCGGGTCGTTAGTATTAGTATAGTTTTAAGAGACGTCAAGGAATGTGGCATAAAACTGTCATTTCGAAATAATACTGCTTTATGCGATGGTAGTAACCATGAAACTAGATAACTGCATGCATGTATTAGTATTGGGGTTACTACGCCCCTGAGAGTCCTTCATAATGTTCTCAAAAGTATGCATAGAATGTGAATTCGCACTTTGTCAGCGGGGTGGAACATGACTTAAATCCTTCTCATTATGTCTCATCATATTTGTACAATGTTTCAAGCAAATAAACGATTTATTGATTGATTGAGAGAACTTGTGCTCAGTAGTGAGCCAGCGATGGACTTAGGTGATGACTGATGAGGATACTTATTTCTGCCAAAGCAGGCAAGAGAGCACGTTAAGCCGTCGGTCCCGGTTATTATCAATAACATGATACTAGTCTTTAAAGTCCGCCAACCCGCATTGGAGCAGCGTGGTGGGTCTATAAGCTCTAAATCCCTCTCTCCTATCAGAGTGGAGGCCTGTGCCCAGCAGTGGGACGTTAATGGGCTGTAGTGGTGGTAGGCAAGAAGGTGAATTAATTTCAGCTTTCTCCTAACTCTTAAGTAGGTTAAAGAAACACAGCATGAGTTAATTTGAACTCCTCATTAAGTACCCTTGAAATCCCATCAATAGGGGACTTGTTACATTTATCAGTTTCGATTCCGCCGTGTGAGTGCCATTTAATTCCGCTTCTATTGCGTACAGCAATACATTGAAGTACGCGGCTGATAAAAGCGGAACGAAAAAGTTTATATAGGTACATTTTAAGTTTATATAAGTACCTTTGCAGCACCAGATAATAAAGAGGAACGAATGATGGACAAAACCAGGCATTTATGTGGGGATGAAATTTGTTTCTACGACGTAAGCACTCAAAGAGTAACCCGAATGGCGTTGATTAAGTGTAATTAGTCCCTATACTAAGTAGCCTAATTGGATTAAGTCGACAGTCTGACATCGTTTAAGACGCAAGCACAGACGGGATAATTGGGCAAAGCAGTCTCAATCATCATGGCTTTGTTTTTGACTTTGAAATTCGGAGCAGAAAATTAGCAATTACAATATTCTAAATTTCATTTTAGAAACTGTTGTGACTCGTGAGTGATATTAATTAGGTATACACATTCCACGTGTACGCAGTGTGTAGCGCTGTTGTCTTATCATGCGGGGGTCCCGGGTTCGATCCCCGGCAGGGTCAATTTGGGAATATATAATTTCTGAATTTTCCCTGGTCTGGCCTGGTGGGAGGCTTCAGCCGTGGCTAGTTACCACCCTACTGGCAAAGACGTGCTGTAAAGCGATTTAGCGTTCCGGTACGATGCCGTGTAGAAACCGAATAGGTAATACATTAAACTTATACCAAGTTTAATGTAACTGCCATGCCTCTAACATCTTAGACCGCATCATCACTTACCATCAGGTGAGATCACAGTCAAGGGCTAACTTGTAGTGGATCAAAAAAAAGAAGAAAAAAAAGTATATTAGGTGGGAATACCATACTTACCTACACCGACAAAATATCGTGAATTCAGCCGTATTATCTCCGTCGTCACTGACCCGGTGGCCAAAATTTTAAGTAATTTTTATGCCTGTAAAGTTTTTGTTTTTATTTTATTTTCAACTAGAAAATAAAATAAAAGCTTCGCTCGCGTGGCTCAAGTGAACAGTAATTGAGAACTTAATGAGAACAACTTTGAAGAACTTAGATCTTGATATTTTAGTGCAGAAAAACTGCATTTAAATTAAGCATGCGAGAGGGCGCCATGGATCAGTGGCACCGTTGCCGCTTAATTAAAGAACAAATGCGAGAAAAAGAGCATACCATCCCACAGGAACTGTTTGTTTTTCCGGTATAAAAAGTGACCTATGTCAATCTCCAGGTCCTCAAATATACCCATGCAAAAAATCACGTCAATCCGTTGCGCCGTTGAAACGGGATTGAAGGGCAAACTAACAAACAAACACACTTTCGCATTTATAATATTAGTATGGAAGTATGGATAAATAGGAGCGACGCTTTCACCGGGTCAGATAAGTTTGACGGGCTATAGCAATAGTGAAGAACAAGAGTGAGACAGGCTGAATGCAAACATCTGCCAAATTATCCTAAATTACACATAGTTTAAGTTTGAATATGGATCTATTATCTATGTGTATAAGAAAAAATAAATTGTATTAAAAAGGAAAAAAGAAACCTGTGTTTGTCGACAAATGAGCCCGTAGATTCCGTTTATCTTTCACGGGACAAATAAGGGACATTTATCCTATGGGCGGAATAAATGGACCGGCTTCAAATGAAATATTTTAGTACTTAAGTATTTCTATCGTATTCCACTTACAAGCAGGGAATCTATTATGAGTTTGATTAATTAAAAGCTTGAATTGACCTTATGGAGATCGGACTATGTTAGACTTGAGTTAGGTATGAGACCTCAGCTCTAACAGATATACGAACATTAGCGGTATAGTATTGATATAATAGCTATAATTAATAATATTATATTATTAAAGCAAAAATATCTTTGTCTACACAAATTGATTGATCTGGAATGTCTTACTCGTTTAATTAATTATTTCTCGAAAATAGATGACGTTCTTTATCTGTAGCCGAAAGATATGTCTGCCTTATCTTGAACGAAGAATGACAAGGAGAATGTAGAATAAGATCTAAGATCCGTTATAAGAAATTTCTACCCTCATCTGTTGTTTATTTGTGATAAGAAATAAATGATAGATATCATACTCATTGACATATCGTGAATAGGGTTCCTAGTTAAATTGCGTACGGATAAGATCTATATATCTATATATATTAAATCGTTATGGGATCGACGCACAGCCTACTTACACCGCTGGGGTTAGAAACTTGGAATTTTGACAGTAGGTTTCTTTTGTGACGTAGGCGCTCACTAAGGAAGGATATTTCAAAATTTCACCCCTAAGGGGATGAAATACAGGGTGAAAGTTTGTATGACAGTCCGTCATTTCTCAAGATATTCACAAGTTACATCAACGAAACTTGGTATTTTGGCTTTCAGTAAAAAATAAAAAAGTATGTGTCACTGTTTTTCAAAATTCCCTTAAACACTTAACTCTTTATTTTAAACCGGTGGCTCAAATACCAAATAAAAAAAACTGAAGCTGAAAGGGAAAAATTCAAAAAAATATTTTTGGACTCTATTCCTAATTATGTATCTTTAAAATGATATACCGCAACCCTATATAACGCTATAAAAATATTTTACTTCGCATTCGCTTCTATGAGAGCCCCCCTGAATTATACATTTTTCTAACTTTTTAAGCCATATTCGGATGGAGGCCATCGGTTTACATATTATATTTAAATTTGAAGTAATTACGTTCAGTAATTCAGAAGTTATAAGGCTCTGACAGACGGACGGACGGACGGACGGACAAGTGCAAATTCACTCAAGTAGACTCAGAGACCTTCGCTTCGCTCGGTCAATAACAGATGAGGGTATAAATTTCTTATACGGGATCTCCTACTATTACGGCAACGGACAAAAATGATTCGGCAACATTACATTTGAGAATGAAATGATGGTTATGTCAGTATTATATTAAGTTGGTAGGTTCGCAGGCAAAATGGCGAAGAAAAATTTCGCTCAGATATTTCCGCAAAATTTAAGTCCTCGGTCACGGTTATCATAAAGGTAGAAACACACAATAACACACACTGACGTGTTGTGTTATTGTTTTTAATACAACTTGTCTAATGGTGACGGAAAGCATCGTGAGGAAAGAACATCGTGAGGTAAAGTAAATTTTATAACTTTTAGGTCAAAAACCACATAAAGACAGCTGAAGATCTAAGATAATACTAAACTCGCCGGCATATTTAGCGGAACATAAAAAAAGGTCCTTAATTAAAAAAATATGGTTTTATTTTAAAATCTACTTACTACACTTCTTTTATTATTTAAAGTTTCATTTTTTTTACTTATAAAGAGATCACATTAAGAACAGATTTTGCGAGCAAAGGCTATTTGTGAAAAATGGTACATTTTTGAACTTTTCATGTAACCGGGAAAAGTGAAATTTAATATTAAAATAACAATTAATTAAATTAGAAAAATGGTGATTAATATCGCGTATTTCCTCCACGTGCTCTTATTAAAGTTTCTACCCGTCTAGGCATACTGAGAATGATGTTATCGATGGTCTCCTGGGATAATCTCCGCCATTCCTCAACTACGGCGATTCGCAGTTCTCCCACGTTGGCAGGGGCTGGAATTCTGGACTTAATTTTTATTTTCAGCAAGTCCCAAACGTGCTCTATTGGGTTCATATCCGGTGATCTCGCCGGCCACTTCATAACAGTGATATTCATATCATTAAGATAAGCTTGAGTTACCCGAGCGGTATGTACCAATTTCACAAATAGCCTCTACTCGCAAAATCTGTTCTTAATGTGATCTCATTTTAAGTAAAACAAATGAATCTTTAAATAACAAAAGAAGTGTAGTAAGTAGATTTTAAAATAAAACCATATTTTTTTAATTATGGACCTTTTTTTAATGTTCCGCTAAATATGCCGGCGAGTTTACAAACACGCCCACGTCGTTCAGGAAACACGTTTCTTCCGAAAAACTGCTCGCGCGAACTTTTGTTCGCAGTCAATTTTTTTTTATCCGTAGTGTGTTTCCGAATGTAGATCTTTAGGGCTTTAAATACAATCCAACAAACGGCCAGAAGCGTCATATTGTAGCAACTGGTTCATTTCCACTACCACTAATTTCAACTACATTATCAGATTTTAGACTCCTATAATAACTTAATTTCCTGATTTCGTGACCATTGGTCGAACATAAAAGTAAGCTCTATCGTATCGGATATTACCTACCTTCCTCTATGACTCTGCAGAATCAGCTTTGTGGAATCAACGTTAAGTTGATCGCTCATTACAGGATAAGCCGTACGAGTATATACGCCGCAAACAACGAAATTATTTTCAACAATTGGTCAAATAATGATAATTAATTTTACCATATTGTGGGTGATAACAGTTGTATAATTTTTAATAAAAAAGTATAGTATGGTATACCACCACAGCCCATTAACGTCCCGCTGCTGGGTACAGGCCTCCACTCTCATAGGAGAGAAGAAATTAGTGCTTAGACCCACCACGCTGCTCCAATGCGGGTTGGCGAGCTATAGTGTAGTATAATCCATACTAATTTATGATATGTATATATATTTATATATATAAATATATATATATAAAATGCGAAATTGTGTCTGTTTGTTTGTCTGTCTGCTACGCTTACACGTCCCAGCTCTTCAACCGATTTGGATGAAATTTGGTATAGGCATAGTTTGTATCCCGGGGAAGGACATAGGCTACTTTTATCCCGGAAAAATAACGATAAAAGAGAGTTGCCCCCCGATTGTGTAAGTAAATCGTATAATCGTAATCGTTTGTCAAACGGATAATTCGACGTGTTTATGGAGTTACGGAGGACATAACTACTGCAATTTCTCAAGTCACGAACTGGTTTAAGGTAAACAATCTACTTTTAAATACAAAAATAAAAACTAAATGTGTTGAGTTCACATTGCCGAATGGCAGATCCACAAGTGATATAAAATTAATGGTCAATAATGTGTTGAAAATAGAAGATACTACTGTGTTCCTGGAAGTGACCTTAGACGCACTTGGGTCGTCGGTATTTTAAGCTCTCATTAAAATAACTTTATGATGACGTGTTTACATTTATATTAAGTTATAGGTACTTAATCGTTCGCCTTTGTTTCACTCACTATCTGTTTAATATATTACTGGTACTTAATTAAAATATACAAATAAAATGATAATAAATGCAGCGACTGTCTCGTTGGTCTAGCGGTATGCATAGTCGACTGCAGATCACGAGGTCCTGGCTTCGATTCCCGGTCGGGCATAAAAATTGAAGGCCAGGGCCTGATACCGTAAACGGAGATTTTTAAAGCAGTGTATCCATCAAACGGTGGCATAATGTATGCTTGTAAAAATTTGCTGTTTTCAAGACCTTGAAGCAGCCATTGACGGATCTCAAAACACAATTAAAAACATCTCTGCATTGAAATTTATTTTAAACATACCTCTTAGTTTACCTTTTAAAGCAATTTTTCTCCTTATTTAAACTAATAACTTGCTGTAGAAATATAAGGTAAAATTTTTATTTCTAAATCAAACACATTGTCGGATTAATTTGTATTGAACAGTACATAATAATATTTATTTTTTTACAAATGATTTCATACATTTTTTTGCGACATGCATTTCACCCCGCGCGCCTATATTTTGATCTCGTGAGCTCACAGCGCATAAGCTCTAAATTCACAGAGCTTAAAATTTTATTTGAGATTATAATTTGAATAATTATTTTAAGCAAAATGTACCATAACTTAAAAACAATGTAAATAAAATATCATAGACAAGGAACATGAAATTAAATTGAATATTTAAATATTATTTGGATTCATGAAAGTTTTAATATTACCTTCATTTGTCTTTCAATCTTGCGATATTTTTGCCAGTTCTTGTAGTTTCGAGAATATTTTTGAAATGACATAAGGCTACATAGACAGACAGACACTTTATCACATTAGTATAGGTATAATAATATAACCCCCGATATATTGAAGTAATAGGATTACTGATTCGATCAGACCTGTGGAAGTTGATCACATGTTGATCCAACTAGGAAAGAGCTTACCTAATGGATTTTTTGAATCCTAGCTACTAAGATCACTCTCGATCAAGTCATCTTTAAAACAAAAATCTAAATCTAAATCGGTTCATCCATTTGTGAGCTGTGAAGCCACAGGCACACAGAGACACATGTTAAACATATACCTCATTTTGCGTCCGAGGTGCATAGTCCTACTAGTTTTTAGTATCACTTTGTGGCTTTCTTGGAATAAGGTGTACATGAATCCCTCCTTTTGGTGATATAACAGAGCGCTTCGGGTTAAAAACGATGGTTGTTGGTGTATTGTTGGACGCCTCTACACGGAAGTTGGACAGGAGTTTCATTAGAAATACACGGCTCTGAATTCTCGCAAAAAGCGTACCTGAAACAATTTCGGATTATTACCTTCACGAATCATTGCATTGGTATCTTAATAACGAAGACGAAGATATCATGAATATACTAAAACTTGTTCCAATAGAGATGAGCTATTTTTTCAACTCAATATCGTCTAATCATGTAATCTCATTTGCCATTTGCCCAATAGTGATGGGAATATCTACAAACTAATCGGCATTTAATACTCTCGTCGCTATTGGGCAAGTGGCAGAGAAGATGATCAGACGTTAAA
This sequence comes from Erebia palarica, assembly GCA_964035005.1. Taxonomy (NCBI): domain Eukaryota; kingdom Metazoa; phylum Arthropoda; class Insecta; order Lepidoptera; family Nymphalidae; genus Erebia; species Erebia palarica. The sequence continues at coordinate 4,415,854 of OZ035988.1, forward strand.
GAAGTTGAATAAATAGCTCATCCCTTTTGGATCACACATCTAAAAATATTTATAGCTCATATTACTTGTACAAGTTACGTAAACACAGTAATTCAAATCGTAACGAAATAAAGCTATAGATTAAAGTTAAAAAGGTTATTTCTCTTCTATATGATTAAAAAAAAATAACAAAAAAAAACAAAAAGGCCCTGTTTTTTGAAGTGAAAACTTCTTTGGTCGCGTTGAGCACTTTTTGGTAGGGGGTATAAATGTAGATTCGCGTGACCGACATGCTCGCGAATACATAAATATACTCCATTCGAAATTAAACTTTAATACCTTAGTGTTTAGGTTTATATTTTAATAATAATTTTATTTAAAATAAAAAGAAAAAAAAATAGTTTTCACTTCTATCGGCAGTCCCTATGACTGCCAATTTTTGTTTTCAAAACTCAGTAAAATAAACAATAAAACCAGTATGGACTAAACTATGGTTAGACATTCATGGCGTTCATCTATGGCAGACTCAGCGATTATTAATAAATTTTGTGTTCAGGTCGCAGTTTGATTTAGAGGTAACTAGCAATTGCGCCTGGATCAAATGAATCTTGCCATGAGGCTTAGTCGAGTGTGTTACTGTTATTTAATTTAATTAAATCTCTCGTGAAACCTCTACAATATGTTGTAACAGTATACTTGTGCAAGTTTAGATGAGAGTACAATAGTAGATTTTTCATCAAGGGACTAAAATGAGCCATTTTATACGAGATGTTTAGCTTACCGAGCGTAGCGAGGAATCGAGTAGAATGGTGAACACTCTACTTTTCACTTCGATTGTGAGAAAATAAAATAAATAACGATTTTTAAATATTTCTTTGCTTTTCTGTTACATTTTCATCTGAGAGAGATCTTTATTTTCACTTGACAATATTAACAAATAAATAGTCAAATTCACTTAACGTGCCTTCACCTTGTATTGCGTAAATGGATAAATTAAACATCCATTTAAATAAATGTATTAAAATTTACAACAAAAAAAATTATGCACATTTTAAAGTTTTAACTGCCCGATACCGCGTCAGTTAGTGGAATCGACTGCGTGACGTCACGCCAGTGACGACCGGCCCCGTACCAGACAATTTGGAAACGCAATGGAAAATATAACAAAGTTATGATTCATAACTTTGTCATTTGTAAAGATAATTAAAAAACTTTCAATAGGTTTCATGGCAAGCTGCGCTTTATATTTTCAATTTAAAATAAAAATAAATGGAAATTTTCCTTCCATATGCAGGAGAATCAGTATCGAAAAATAGTGGTAATCGGAGTCAAAGTTCAAAGCAAAGCAGGAAAAATTAAATGAATTCAACGAAATTGTAACGCAACCGTATCGCAAAACGAAATACGAATACACGTGAGTGACTGGCCTTAGTTTTCGTCGTAAAAACTTTTTCGGGGATCATCAGGCCATAGAGCCTTAGACTATGCACTCGTTATAATATCCTTAGTGTGTATTAGAGCGCCATCTATGATGTTTCTAAGGAACGAAGGCTGGAAAGTTCCTCCAAAATTAAAAAAAAAATTTGATCCCTAGAACCTAAATGCTAACTATAGTCCGCCTACGCTTATAGGTTTATTACACTTACGCTGGAGTCAGTCAGTGTAGTATAATAAGATTTAGGGAGAAAGGGTTCCTAAATTGATCCTTATTGCTGTGTAATAACTGACGCGCTATCTAGCAGCCACGCCCACCCTTACTACAGGGCCCTGTGGAAAATGCAGAGTAATAGGCCTATTAGCTATAATACCTTTTTAGAGCATGAGAGGTGAAAAAATATTAAAAGTAGTTAAATTAATACCTACTCCTAGAACTGATACTTATTCAAAAAGTTGTCATGCTATGCGTATTAAAATATTTAACCTGTTCCCTAGTGATATTCAGACTTTGCCCATTAAGCGATTTAAGCCTGCCCTCAGTAAATGGCTCTTCAATTATTCATTCTACTCAATTAAAGATTTTTTTTGAAATCATTAGTACAAATAACTCACATAAGATTTTTTTATTGACACGTGAAGCATATTCGTATAATTGTATTTAAATATTTTTTGTAAGAAGATTTGAATATTGAGAATTATATAATTTGTCCATTATTGAGTGTAATAAAAATTCTGAATTTAAGTTTATCAATAATTTAATTAGTAAAATAATAATGTTAGTTATATTAATAATTCTAAATGTTGTACGCCAGAAATGGCAGAATACATGTTAATATTGTGTTCACAACGAATAAAAAATTAATCAATACTTCTGGAATGATGTTAACACTATGTGCTTGGATCAATGTTGGTAAGATTTATAAAGGTAGAAAACAAGCAGCCATGAGCCAACTCACACAATTTTATAATTATGAATAATTAGCTCATGCCCGCGAGTTCGTCTGCTTGGATTGAGGTTTTGTTGCTGCCCGCAGGAACTCTTTAATTTTCCGGGATTAAAATTATGTGTTATTCCACACTATGGTCTATCTTTGTGCTAAATTTCAGCCAGATCCGTTCAGCCGTTTTGGCGTGATTAAGTAACAAACATCCATCCATTCAAACTTTCGCATTGATAATATTAGTGTAGAGTATAGATTATGAATAATGTTGATATGGATGGAAACAGTATGTATATTATAGGATAAATATACATAGGATAGCTTACCAATACAGTGCCGAGGGCCGGCACCAAAAGGAATAAAAGCACTAGAATGTCTTTCACTTTCATTCTCAGGGGAAAATCTCTCTGGATCAAATTTTGTGGGATTCGGATAGTACTTTTCATCATAACTTATGGCCAGTATTGGGACAAATATAGTTGTCCCTTTTTCAATAGTTATATTTGTTCCGGGTATGCTATAATCTGCATTCGCACACCGTTGAATATCTATAACGGGGTATTTTCTAAGAGTTTCGTTAAGCACCTTCTCCATATAGGACAATTCAATAATTAACTCATATGTTATCTTTCCGTTGTGTCGGTGCAGAACTTCGTCAACTTCTGTAATTAATTTTTCTTGTATTTGAGGATTCATGGCCAGTTCATACAATAAGAACGCTATAGTAGTCGCATTGGTTTCGTAGCCAGCTATGTAAAAAATAAATGCTTGCGCTGCTATTACTTCGTCTGTCAATTCCATAATGTCACCTTTTCTTGTTTTGAGAATCTTACCTTGACTTTTTGCTTCCAAGATTAAATCTATAAAGTCTTTTCTATTAGAAGGCAAACCGTTCCGCGCTTCTATAATATCTTTAACCAAATCGAGGAAATAATTCGCGACTTCTTTAGGATAAATCGAAGCATTTAGTTTTTTTAACACTCCAGGACACAATAAATCAAAGTCACTTGCAATATTTCTCGAAAAGCTCATCTGATCTATTTTGATCATCCTCTGCAAAAGCATTTCACTATCTACGGCGACATCGAGTCCGAAAGCACAAGCCAAAATAGATGACATTGTGAACTTTTGAACAAGTGGGTATACATTTTGTTCTTTTTGTGATATTGTAATTTTCAATAAGTGGTTCATTGTTAAGTCACTTCTTTCAACAATTAAATGGACCATGTTTTTCAATTTAACAGTTGTAAACAAAGGTGAAAAAAATATTCTTAGAGGCTTCCAGATTTCTGAATCAGCATGAAAAAGATTGGCTCCCAAACCTTTTTTACTAAATTCTGTACCGCGATCTTCGAAATACTCAAAATCTTTTATAAGCACGTTCTTAGCCACATCTAGATCCCTGATTATCAAGGTCGGTGATGTCATTCTAAAAATGCCAACAACTTTTTCGTTTGGATATTCGTCGTAAAATTGTTTGTATAATTCTGGAGCAGTATATTTTCTTAGGACAAAATCTTTGATATTACCAAAAAATGGCAGTGGTCTTGGCCCTGGAATGTTTCTCGATCTCCAGTATTTAAAATTCTTTGTGAAATAATAATAAAAAATTGAACAGCCTAATATTACAAACAGTACTAGCGCGTTAAAAAATAACATTTTGCACAGGTTTTCACAATGATAAACAAGTTGAACTGATGCTATGGCCTTTTACTGTGAGTTACGTTATACATATCTCTCCTGTTAATATGACTGATAGTAATATCGACTCACTGAATGTTTGTTATAAACTAAATACCAAACATATTAAGTACTTACTTATAGGGAACGACAGAAGCGATGATAGCTAGATGGTCAAGACCTTAGTCTCCCATTTGGTTGGTCTCGCGATTAGAAATCTGGGCCTCTAGCTTTCGCACTTTTCATTGCCCATTTTCAGCAAGTTGTGACAGAACAGCTCAAGCAGTGAAGAAAAACATCTTAAGAAAGTATTTATTTAAGAGAGTGGACGACTAGGTGCGCCGATGACATCAAGCGAGTGGCAGAAGTCTCTGGATCAAGGTGGTACAATACTGAAGCGTTTGAAAGTCCAGCAGTGGACATCTTCTCTCGTTCTTCTCAGTAGAATCAATTTTCCGAACTGGTGGTAGATTCTTACGATTTACGACTTATCATAAGTGGCACAAGTAGTCAGTGGCTGGCAAAATATAGGCAGTTACAGGGATTCTCGATAGAAGTGAAAACGAATATTTAAAAAAAACACATTTTTACCCCCTACCAACGCTCAACGCGCCTAAAATTTTTACTTCTATAATAATAAAATATTTAAAATATAAACCTTAAAACTAAGGTATCAAAGCTTACGAATGTACTATATTTATACTTAAGACCTTTTGTCTTAAGAAGAACGGTGTCGGTCACGTTTCACATTTTTAACCCCTACCAAAATATGCTCAACGCATCTAAAGAAGTTTTCACTTAAAAAACTAATCAATTGAAGTGCGTATAAGAACGAGGTTATAGTAAACGCTTAAGTAAAGCTTTAAGATATTGGTAAAAAATACTTAGTAACTATTAGCTGAACTATTGATTACTTATTATGTGCTATTACTTATTAGGTACTTATAGCTACATAGGTTACCGTATACTTACAGTATACGTTACGTACAGGTAAGTATTAGGCCAGTTTTTTAATAGGTCAATTTGAAAACTGACCCAATTTTATTTATCTTGTTTTTTCTTGCAATTGCTATTGCAGTTTGTTGGAAATATATTACACCGTACCAACATAATGAATAACAACATAATTTAAGATACTGTCAATTTGTGGTCAAAAGAGCACACATAGAAGAGAGAAGACATAATATGACAATTAATTTCAGATGGAAAATACTTAAATGAGTACTAGAACTAAGTAGCTCTAAATGTGTCTGTTAAGAAACCTTTTATTTTGCTTAATCTTATCAGGATCTCCTCTTTTAAAAGATTCGAATAATTTTATTTATAATATCTGGCCCAGTTTTTCTGCTTGCAACAACAATTAAGGTTTAAATACCTATCGAAAAAGAATTAATAAATTGTATGTATCAATTTAATTAATTTAATAAATCCTGATCAATTTAAGGGGGCGCCTGCTTACAAAGGGTAGGAGTACAGAACAAAACAATATCTCCCAGTTCTCAAGTGTTTTTGTACAATCGAGCACAATATTCACTTTATTCAGACAATATCCTCGTGTAAATCTTTTGCGAAATCCGCAGAAAAGTTTTCCTTTATCTTTTAACGCTTTTCTAGTTTTCCCTTGCTTATTTTTATTGCTTGATATCCTTTAGATTTCTCTGATAAATATAAAGGATATTCTGGACTATAAAGAAGAATTTTTTAAAGCTTTATTTAAAGTGTTACAAATTTCATCAAAATTGAACAGATGGGCCGTGAAAGCGTAGCGACAGACAGTGTAGGACCAATCCTATATTGTATTCCGGAGAAGGCAATAGGCTACGTTTTCTCAATTAAAGAGTTCCCGCGGGAACAAAAAAACCTCAATTCACGCGGACGAAGTCGCGCGCATCAGCTAGTTTTGAATAAACATACGTCGACTTTGACATAGAGTACCTATGATTAAAAGAAGACCATTGTTATCAAGATTATATCGCGATGGAAATAAAAAATCCAGTACCTTAAATTTTATGTTTATTAGGGAGGTAGAAGTTGCTGTAGAAAATCTCAGTTTATTTCATTTACAACCTCAAACTCGGTTACGTAGGGAGGGGACAATTCAATCAATTGACCAGCTTGACTAGTTTCTCATTTCTGATGCTATATTTCAAGGGACAATATTATTTTGAGGATGCCCTTATTGCTTGACTGCCATCTCAGTCTCACTGACTGATCACCTCTGGAATTCAGTAATTGTAGTTAAACATGTTAATTGGTCACGTGAGCGGAACCCGAGAGGCCAGTCTCGCACATGACCGGTTTTATTGGATAAATTTATCTTGTATTTGTATATGAGATATTCGCCGGGGCGCAAGTTGATTGTTTTTATGCCACTATGCGCAAAAGATGCGGAGCCCTGGTGCGCAGAGTGCGGGGCAGTACCAACAGCATTCTGAAGTTAATTGCCAGAAGATTGGACTGCATATATGTGGGTCCTTGCTGTGCTGTTTCTAGCGGAATGGCACAGCGATGACTCATATTTAGGTTTAGTTATAGTTATTAGGTTTAGTTTTTTTTAGGTTAAGTACTAACATAGGAAATAAATTTGTATAACTTACAAAATATGAGTCATTGTTGCTCGAAATAAAGAGTTAATTATTATTTATTTATTTACTTATTTATTTATAACCTTGGGTTGTCAGTATTTTATGCTCTCCACTGCACCGATTCAAATATCTTTATGATTACGTGTTTACATATTTTACTTTACCACCACCACCACTTTGACCAAAATACTTAAGACTAATTTAATTTTAATTCTTTATTTAACCCAAATGCATTACTGAATTGCATAATATTATAATACTTCACTATATTACCTACTACCTAAATATTATTTTTCTTTCCCCACTTTTCTCTTCATATTCGTCTTTCAACCCTGTCCCCACCAACAAAGGTTAACTGGAAGAAACTACCTAACTTAAGTTCGTCTTTGTACATTGTATTTAATGTGCAATAAAGACTTTAAAACAAATAAAACAAATTACATTATACTTAATCGTTCGCCTTTGTTGCATTCAGTATTTGTATATACCTACTTGATACTGTTAAGTTATTAAAATTAACAAATAAAATATAATAAATGCACGGCTCTCTACAGCTTTCAAATATTATGATCAAAACATTTATCATTGTTTTGCGTTTCTTTTTTCAGAATTACCTATTTCCATTAATAATAATATAATATAATAATAAGTATATTATCGATTTGTAAGTAGCCAGTCTGCGTACCGTACCTACCGTATAGTTAGGAAAATAGAGCTTATTTGAAAATTTGGATTTCAGCCGTACTTAAAGCATCTCGATCGGTTTATGAGAAAATGGACACCGGACAGCTACGCAAACATTTATAGTGATTCTATAAAAAAGAGCTGTTTCTATATTGAGTACTAGATAATTCCCGCGACTTCTTCCGCGTCGATTAGGGGAAGGGAGGGCAAGATGAATATAGCGGGCAAAACGAATCACTCCTATATTTTTTATATTTGCGCGGTTCATGAATATCACAAGCGCGTAAAGATTTGCGACGAAGCGGATGTATGCAAACCAGTCAAAACTTGACTGCTAAACAGTGCGCGTGCTAAACAGCAAGATGAATCAAACCAAAGATTTCAATAATCGATCTCAGGTTACGGTTGTGATTGCAATTATTGATATTATTATAATTACTTTGAAAGTCTATGAATAGTTGATTTGACGAGAAATAAAATATTTTTGAAATATCGATCCCAAGTATTTTATTTTAATTAATGTAATTAAGTGAACCATCTTGCCCTCCCTTCCCCTAAGTATTTTTGATTCCCGCGGGAACTCTTTCAGTTTTCCGGAATAAAATGTTGTCTATGTCCTTCCCCGGGACACGACCGATTCCAAAACCAAATTTCATCAAAATCGGTTGAATTGATGGGCCGTGAAACCGTAGCAGACAGACAGAAAAACACACAGACAGGCATTTATAACAATACTAGATGATGTTAGATATCCATCCCATACAGCCTATATCCATCCCCGGGATATAACCTGTCTCTGTACCAAATTTCATCAAAATCGGTTTAATAGTTGGGCTGTGAAAGCGTAGCAGACAGACACACACTTTCACATTTATAATGTTAGTATGGAATGGAAGCATGGATAGTAGGTTAGTTTTATCTTCGAATCCGTCCCCTAATATTGAGATGTATAAAATATGCAGGCGAAATCAGGATAAGATTGTAGCTAAACTGCTGTTTAATACAAAATAAAGTAAATTTTATAGTTTTTATGTCCAACTATTTGTTTTTAGTATCATTTTGTGGCTTTCTTGGAATAAGATGTAAATAAATCCCTCCTTTTGGTGACCTAACAATGCGCTTCGGGTTAAAAACGATGGTTGCTGGTGTATTGTTGGACGCCTCTACACGGAAGTTGGACAGGAGTTTCATTAGAAATACACGGCTCTGAATTCTCGCAAAAAGCATACCTGAAACAATTTCGGATTATTACCTTCACGAATCATCGCATTGGTATCTTAATAACGAAGACGAAGATATCATGAAAATACTAAAATTTGTTCCAATAGAGATGAGCTATTTTTTTAAAACTTATTTATCGTCTAATCATGTAATCTCATCTGCCATTCGTCCAATAGTGATGGGAATATCTACAAACTTGTCGGCTTAATGCCGACTCTCATCACTATTGGCCAAGTGGCAGAGTAGATGATCAGACGTCAAAAAAAAGTTGAAATTGAAGCTCATCTCTTTTGGATCAGACATCTAAAAATATTTATAGCTCATATTACTTGTACGAGTTACGTAAACACAGTACATCATTCATATCGTTACGAAATAAAGCTATAGATATAAGTTAAAAAGGTTATCTCTTTTGTTTATGGTTAAAAAAAATAACAAAAAAAAATGGCCCTGGTTTTTTTGAAAAACTCAGTAAAATAAACAATAAAACCAGTATGACCTAAACTATGGTTCACTCTATGGCTAGTCATTCATGGCATTCATCTATGGCAGACAGCGATTATTAATAAATTTTGTGTTCAGGCCGCAGTTTGATTTAGAGGTAGCAATTGCGCCTGGATCAAATGAATCTTGCCATATTCGAGTGTGATTATGTTATTTAATTAAATTAAATCTCTCGTGAAACCTCTACAAACAATATGTTTTTAACAGTATACTTGTGAAAGTTTTAGAGTTCAGTAGTAGATTTTTTATCATGGGACTAAAATGAGCCATTTCATACGAGATGTTTACGCTTATCGAAGGTAGCGAGGTATGCTATAGAATCGAGTAGAATGGTAAACACTACTTTTCACTTCGATTGCGAGAAAATTAAATAAATAACTAACTATATTTAAATATGTCTGTTTTTCTGTAACATTTTCATATTAGGAGAGATATCTTTATTTTCACTTGATAATATTAACAAATAAATAGTCGAATTCACTTTACCTGCCTTAAACATCCATTTAAATAAATGTAATTTAATCCATTTTACAACAAAAAAATGTATGATTTCGCGGCAAACCGCAATACGAACTTTATTTATCTCCGTATCGTTATCATTATGGTTTTTTTTTAAATACAGTAAGTACCATAGATATGATACACAAACCTATAGGGATAGGATACGATGTGTAACATTAACACATTGACATTCAACCAAGTGATATTGGCTGCTAATAGTACCTAATCATAGACTAAAGATGTTGACTACCGATTTCAAGCATGCTGAGCACGCATGTTAATAAGACGGCAAAAATTAAAAATAAATATTACTTTAATACCTAGAGACTAACTAAATTGATACAATAACTCACCTAAGACTTTTTTATTGACACGTGTAGCCTATTCGTATTTGTTTTTAAGAAGGTTTGATTATATGTATATTGTGAATTATATCTGTTGAAGATTATCCAGAAGTAGGTATCAATAAAACACTTTTAATATGTTTGGACTCTAACCACGAGAGATTTAATGTAATTAGTTAATTTATAAAACTTAGTTAAGCAATACTACAGTATCAAATCATTGACAAAAACACTCGTAAAAAAAAATACCTACCTAAACACCGAAGGTATTCAATAATCATTTGAGTCTCGGTGGAGACCGCCTTACCGATACTAAAACATTAGTATATATATTATACATGTTATTCCAATATGGCGTTAGGAACGAACTGACTGAGTGAAATACATCGAATGAGTCAAATATCAGTACAATCGAACCTTCATCAATAAATAAATTAACAACCTTTTAACTTTTGTAAAAATTCAATTCAACTTTAAACACAAAGGTAAAATAAGTATAAAATTTCTCCATTATTGAGTGTAATAATAATTCTGAATTTAATTTTTAAAATAATAATGTTGTTGTATTAATAATTCTAAATGTTGTACGCCAGAAATGGCAGAATGCATGTTAATATTGTGTTGACTGCCTCGTTGGTCTAGTGGTTATCATGTTCGACTGCGGCTGACGAGGTCCTGGGTTCGAATCCCAGGTCGGGCCATAATTAAGTGTTGGGTTTTTCTGATTAGAAATTCTCCGTACTAGCCCGGAGTTAGGAAGTTGGCGGTGTTTCACCCCCGTGCCTCGGAGAGCACGTTAAGCCGTCGGTCCCGGTTATTATCAATAACATGATAATAGTCGTTAAAGCCCGCCAACCCGCATTGGAGCAGCGTGGTGGGTCTAAGCTCTAATTCCCTCTCTCCTATGAGAGTGGAGGCCTGTGCCCAGCAGTGGGACGTTAATAGGCTGTAGTGGTGGTGGTGGGATTGTGTTCACAACGAATAAAAAATAAATCAATACTTCTGGAATGATGCTAACACTATGTGCGTTTCTTGGATCGATGTTGGTAAGATTTATAAAGGTAGGAAACAAACAGCCAACTCGCACAATTTTATAGTTATGAATATCTAGCTGATGCCCGCGAGTTCGTCTGCTTGGATTGAGGTTTTGTTACTACCCGCAGGAACTCTTTAATTTTCCGGGATTAAAATTATGTGTTATTCCACACTATGATCTCTCTCTGTGCTAAATTTCATCCAGATCCGTTCAACCCTTTTGGCGTGATTAAGTAACAAACATCCATCCATCCATCCAAACTTTCGCATTTATAATATTAGTATAGAGTATAGATTATGAATAATGTTGATATGGATTTATCAAGATGTAAAAAGGAAACATATTATAGGATATATATACATAGGATAGCTTACCAATACAGTACCGAGGGCCGGCACCAAAAGGAATAAAAGCACAAGAATGTCTTTTACTTTCATTCTCAGGGGAAAATCTTTCTGGATCAAATTTTGTGGGATTCGGGTAGTACTTTTCATCATAACTTATGGCCAATATTGGGACAAATATAGTTGTCCCTTTTTCAATAGTTATACTTGTTCCGGGTATACTATAATCTGCATTCGCACGCCGTTGAATATCTGTAACGGGGTATTTTCTAAGAGTTTCGTTAAGCACCTTCTCCATATAGGACAATTCAATAATTAACTCATATGTTATCTTTCCATTGTGTCGGTGCAGAACTTCGTCAACTTCTGTAATTAATTTTTCTTGTATTTGAGGATTCATGGCCAGTTCATACAATAAGAACGCTATAGTATTCGCATTGGTTTCGTACCCAGCTATGTAAAAAATAAATGCTTGCGCTGCTATTACTTCGTCTGTCAATTCCACACCTCCTTCAACATCACCTTTTCTTGTTTTGAGAATCTTACCTTGACTTTTTGCTTCCAAGATTAAATCTATAAAGTCTTTTCTATTAGAAGGCATACCATTCCGCGCTTCAGTAATATCTTTAACCAAACCGAGGAAGAAATTCGTGACTTCTTTAGGAAAAATCGAAGCATTTAGTTTTTTTAACACTCCAGGACATAATAAATCAAAGTCACTTGCAATATTTCTCGAAAAGCTCATCTGATCTATTTTGATCATCCTCTGCAAAATCATTTCACTATCTACGGCGACATCGAGCCCGAAAGCACAAGCCAATATAGATGACATTGTGAACTTTTGAACAAGTGGGTATACATTTTGTTCTTTTTGTGATATTGTAATTTTCAATAAGTGGTTCATTGTTAAGTCACTTCTTTCAACAATTAAATGGACCATGTTTTTCAATTTAACAGTTGTAAACAAAGGTGAAAAAAATATTCTTAGCGGCTTCCAGATTTCTGAATCAGCATGAAAAAGATTAGCTCCCAAACCTTTTTTACTAAATTCTATACCGCGATCTTCAAAATACTCAAAATCTTTTATAAGTACCTTCTTAGCCACATCTAGATCCCTTATTATCAAGGTCGGTGATGTCATTCTAAAAATGCCAACAACTTTTTCGTTTGGATAATCGTCGTAAAATTGTTTGAATAATTCTGGAGCAGTATATTTTCTTAGGACAAAATCTTTGAAATTACCAAAAAACGGCAGTGGTCTTGGCCCTGGGATGTTTCTTGATCTCCAGTATTTAAAAATTCTTGTGAAATAATAATAAAAAATTATACAGCCTAATATTACAAAAAGTACTAGTTCGTTAAGAAATAACATTTTGCACAGGTTTTCACTATGATAAACAAGTCGAACTGATACCATGACCTTCTACTGTGAGGGTTACGTAATACGTGTGGGCGTTTGTAATTTTTATTTTTATTATTTTATTAAATTTAGAACCTCCTTCACGGTTTCAGACTTCTAGCGCCATCTAGTGAGTGTTCTATGAAGTTACTATTTTCTAGTTTGAAGTCACGTTACTTGATAATTAATACGTGCCTGTTGTTATTTTTCAGGTTTATTTTAATTGTTGTTCTATTATTTTATAAATATCCTGTATCAAATATTGTTAAGGTTTGGTCAATAACAATAACATTTTACTCAGAAGTTCGTAAACTGTATTTGAATTTGGCGGCCATTCATATAAAACTATCGCGGCAATGTGAATTACTGAATAGAGGATATCCTCTATTCAGTAATTCACCGTAAGATTGCAAAAACCGTTAGATGGTAATCTAACTAGCGAAATTGTAAACTGTCGACAGATTGTGAAACGTTCAATGTTCTTAGTGTCAATTTTTTAAATATTCATTGTATTTACGTTTTCTAGTCTCTTTTTAGTAGGTTAGGTTAGGGTTCGACATAAATAATCAGGTAGGGCACTAAGTTTCTATCGGGTTGATATACCTAATAGATTACAATTTACTGAAAAATAATGCGTTAAATTGTAAGCAGTATGTTACGGTTCACGATCTGTCGATAGTTTACAATCTATCGAGATAAAAAGCGTTAAATTACAATCTAACGGTTTTTACAATTTTACAATTTGACATATTTAAGAGAGTGGACGACCAGTTGTTGCAGGAAGTCTTTGGATCCAGGTGGTACAAAACCGTAGCGTTTGAAAGTCTAGCAGTGGACGTCAGGGGATGCCACAAGGAATAAGCTGATGCCAGATTTGCTATTTCGTGGATTTTAACTATTGAACGCGTTGTGTCAATACTCAATACTCAATATCATCTATATTTATAAAAGCAAAAGGTCATTGATTCATCACAATATCTCAGGAACTATAAAGCATACAGACTTGAAATTTGGAAGATAGGTTCCTTATATGGTGTAGACGGCCGCTAAGAAACGGTTTTGAGAAAATTCACCTTTTTGGGGTTGAAATGGGAGTTGGAAGTTTGTATGAAAGTCCTTTGTTTTTGAAGTTAGAGAAATGAAAATTGGCAATTAAGTTAATAGCTAAAAATAATAAACACATGTATAAGCAATTATACGAAAATCTACCCCAATAGAGGTGAAATCGGGGTTGGAAGCTTACATAAGGGCTCCCAAGTTTTTGAAGTTAGAGACTTAAAAATCGGGATTTAGGTTATTAGTTTTAAGTCATAATAAACTGTATAAACAATTTTAGGAAAATCTACCCCACAGAGGGTGAAATGGGGGTTGTAACTTTGTATGAAAGTCCTGTGGTTTTGAAGTTAGAGACTTGAAAATCGGAATTTAGGTTATTCGATTTAAATAATCATAACCTGTATGAGCGATTTTACGAAAATTCACCCCAAAGGGGGGGTTGGAAGCTTCCATTAATCGCATAATGGTAGGAGTTTTCTTGGGATAGCAATGCGGTGGGTTCTCACGTCCTTCCGCATACGATTCGACTAAGAGTATTATAACTACTCTTAGGATTTTGTAACGATTATTATCAGATGTTAGTGATGATAACTGGGACCGACGGCTTAACATGCTCTCCGAGGCACGGAGAAAACGAAGAGGCCAAATTTGATCCTCTAAATTCGATCATCCATCCAGTAACCGAATTGGGACAACGTTGCTTAACTTTTAGTGGAATGAAAAATGTAGGTAAACTTACTAATAGGAACTTGGATGATTTATTACCGAGATGCATATGCCACACGAAAACAAATTATGTAACATTAATCTAATGAACTTGGAAAATGTATTTGTGTTGCATTTACTGAATTTACTAATTTGTTCCATTAGTGGAATTAGGAACACTAAAATGAGGCTTATCCATCACGTGATGCATCACAATGAGGTAGTTCAATTAACTAAAGTTTTCTAATTAATAATCCATATTACTACTGGTTCGCCCCGAACTGAGACCTCGCGGTATCCATAAGATAGTTTAACTATATACCTATTGTAATAGTTTACTTTTAACATTAGACGCAAAAGAGCTAAGAGTTGTTGGAGAAACGAATTTACAGAGCGCCATCTATTGTAATTTTTTTTTAACAAAATAACTTTTACACATCATAATTAACTTCACGTCCTGAAACTCGTATGAGTTTATGTGGACGTTGCACATTCCTCCTAAACAACTGAGTTATCAGAACAGTGACTGTGGTAATACGATATACCTAGATATCAATCTACATGCATACATATATTCAATTTCATGGGTAAGTAGGTAGTTGTTAGCGTAAAATACTTATATAGGAGCGCTCGCACACCCTCGAGTATCATCGCATCGAGCATGCATCGAACAAATGCCAAACCGGTTTTGTGCAGTGCGCACTAACGCGTGCATCCTATTATACAGACTGATTTAGTTTAGATAGTGGTTATTTAGTTACGAAATATAAAAATAATAATAAAAGTATATGTTTTATAGTATCTAGAATATATAGAAATAATGGTTTTATTATATTTATTATTATAATTTATCTTTATATTTCAGCAGTTCAGCCGTTGAAATATTTTTTTAAAACTCGCTTTATATTTTTAGCCGTAATCGAATCTCTTAGTGCTAGTGGTAGATTATTGATTAGCCTTGGTATAAGGAAGTCGGTCGTTCTTTCGCCATATAAATTAAGCTCCTACTGTTTTTATTTTTCGAGCTGCTACTTTTCTGGTTAATTTTGTGCTTTCATATAAATCGTTGTTATAAATAAGATAGTTTTCTATAAGTAAGCGTAACTTAAGTTTGTGTTACATCATTGTGAAGTTCTGTTAAAAATACTGGAGCTCATTAAAAATTGAATAATTTCGTTTCCTTTTAATATTTATCTAATTTTAGTATTTGTTGTTCAAGTACAGGATATAATTCAAATAATTGATCAAGTTTCAGGCTCAGTCTTTCAGAAAATTGACAGTTATGACGTCAACTTTGCACGTTAGAAAATCTCCACTTTGAAAGCCCCCCATTTCGACAATTTTAAGGAAAAAAATTAAAAAAATATATTCTTGGGCTCTATTCCTAATTATCTTTAAAATGATATACCGCAACCCTATGTAACGCTATAAAAAATTCTTTACTTCGCATTCGCTTCTATGAGAGAACACCCTTGAAATAAATTTTTTTATAACTTTCTAAGCCATATTCGGCTGGAGGCCATAGGTTTACATATTATATTTAAATTTGAAGTAATTACGTTCAGTAATTCAGAAGTTATAAGACTCTGACAGACGGACGGACAAATGCAAATTCACTGAAGTAGACACGGAGACCTTCGCTTCGCTCGGTCAAAAATTAATGTTTAAAAAACAATTGAAGTGCGTATAAGAACGAGATAATGGTAAACGCTTAAGTAAAGCTTTAAGGTATTGGCACAAAATATTTATTATTAGCTGTACTATTACTTATTAAGTAGGTACTTACTGCTTAATAGGTTACCGTATACTTACATAATTAAAAAGAAGTCAATCTTCTTTTAGAATCCTTGTGATTTGAAAATTCGATGAAACGGATGTTGTCGCCACGTTACAAGTGGCGCCACCGGACGAACGTGTATATGTCACCGTAAGATTGTAAAAACCGTTAGATTATAATCTAACTCGCGAAATCGCAAAGTGTCGAAAGATTACAATTTAACTCATTGTTTTCCGGTAGATTGTAATCTGTTAGGTTTATTAACCCGATAGAACCTAAGTGCCCTACATGAGTATTATCCCTAACCTAACCTACATGAAACAGACAAGAAAACGTGAATAAAATGAACATTTCAAAAATTTACCCTCAGAACATTGAACGGTTCACAATCTTGCGACAGTTTACAATTTCGCGAGTTAGATTATAATCTAACGGTTTTTACAATCTTACGGTGACATATAAAAAGCGTTCCATTTTTGTCATTTTCTGTTTGTTTGTTTAAATCTAGAAAGTCTGATTTGTTAATTGCTTTATACGTTTTATTTTAATCTATTGATAAAACGAAAAACGAAACGAAAAAGCGACACCAATATATACAAACAATCATAATAGGATTTAGCCTGCGAGAGAATGAGATAGAATAGGTACAAGTAACATTTATCACATTATACTAGCGAACATTATACTGTGTGGTTTGAGGTATTTTGATTAGGTACCTTCTTCCTAGGTTATTGCCTAGACTAAACTGGGCCTACAGTTTCATTAACACTCATTGCTTGTTCTGTTATAAGTCGTAATGAGTTTTCTGTAAGCAAATTTTTATTTCAGTACAAATGCTAAATTTAATTCAGGTGATAAGCGAAATAACACCATTCATAGCAAAGCATATCGACCTTCTAGACACGGTGTTCTTCGTACTACGGAAGAAGGACAACCAAGTGACGTTCCTCCATGTCTTCCACCACTGACATGGGCGTGGTTCTACCAGGTTTACTACCCCACAGACCATTTCGTGGTGGTGGGAATGATCAATAGCTTTGTACATGTGCTAATATACGCGTAGGTACTATGGGATATCGTCTTTGGGGCCGGCGTATGCGAAATACGTGTGGTGGAAGAAACATCTAACTAAAGTTCAGCTTGTAAGATTTTATTGGCAAACTACCTATCTATTCTAGTATATATTATATCTCCTACGAATTAGTTACTCTTAAAATACATTATGATACGTGAGAGTTAAGTGGTCAATTAACATACGGCGTGAGCTACCGAAGCTCGGTCATCTGTAAGACACACAGCTCGTGTGACCTATACCAGCGTAACGTTTATTCAGTACGTATTTGTGACGCCGTAGATCGCCGGGCTAGGAGATTGATTGGCGAAGATTCACCTCTTCTGGCAAAACTTCAAATTCTGGATCACCGCCGTAAGGTAGCTGGCCTATCGGTATTCTATAGGATATATTTCGGTGAGCGTGCTCTGGAGCTATTCGATCTTGTAGCTCCTTCACCTTTCTACCATCGTATCGTGGAAGAAACATCTAACTAAAGTTCAGCTTGTAAGATTTTATTGGCAAACTACCTATCTATTCTAGTATATATTATATCTCCTACGAATTTGTTACTCTTAAAATACATTATGATACGTGAGAGTTAAGTGGTCAATTAACACACGACGTGAGCTACCGAAGCTCGGTCATCTGTAAGACACACAGCTCGTGTGACCTATACCAGCGTAACGTTTATTCAGTACGTATTTGTGACGCCGTAGATCGCCGGGCTAGGAGATTGATTGGCGAAGATTCACCTCTTCTGGCAAAACTTCAAATTCTGGATCACCGCCGTAAGGTAGCTGGCCTATCGGTATTCTATAGGATATATTTCGGTGAGCGTGCTCTGGAGCTGTTCGATCTTGTAGCTCCTTCACCTTTCTACCATCGTATCGCAAGACGTCGTGCGAGTTTCCACCCCTATGTCGTCAACGTTCCACCCACACGCACGAAGCATTTTGCGTTCCTTATTCGCTTTTATTTGTCTGGGGAGGAGGAAAATCCTCATTGGATACCTCAGGAGTTTTGGAGGCATGCCCGACTCCATTGGGGATGGAACCCAACGGCCTACGGACAAAAAACCTCCTCCCCTTTCTCCGCTCAATCTTTCAGGTAAAGCGTTCCCACTACAGCCCATTAACGTCCCACTGCTGGGCACAGGCCTCCACTCTCATAGGAGAGCGGGAATTAGAGCTTAGACCCACCACGCTGCTTGTTGGCGGCCTTTAACGACTATTAATATGTTAGTGATAATAACCGGGACCGACGGCTTAACGTGCTCTCCGAGGCACGGGGGTGGAACACCGCCTACTTCCTAACTCCGGGCTAGTACTGAGAATTTGTAGTCGGAAAAACCTAATACCTAATTATGGCCCGACCCGGGACTCGAACCCCGTACCTTTTCGGCCGCAATCGAACATGCTGACCACTAGACCAAAGAGGCAGTTGCAGAGTTCCCACTGACCAAAAAATCTCAATCTACGCAAACGAAGTCGCGGGTATCATCTAGTAAGTATAAAATATTAGTATGGACGTAGGTAACATACCATTGCCCCCAGAAGTATTTTTTTTATCCTCTACAAGTAAGTGATGATATATCCTCTACAGTTATCCTGAAGCTAAGCGATGATGCAGTAAAAGATGGTAGCGGGCGAACCTGTTAGGGGATGGCAGTTATATTAAACCCATACCCCTATTCGGTTCCTAAACGGCATCGTACCGGAACGTTAAATCGCTTGGCGGCACGTTTTTTACCGTTAGGGTGGTAACTAGCCACGGCCGAAGCCACCCACCAGGAAAGTCCTTCTTTTTGTGAGCTCTTTGTAGGTGAAAGTGCTCGTGTGCAGTTTTCCTCTGCGGAATGAACGTCCGTACAGAGTTCGCTCCGTTTGCGGTTGAAAACCCTGCGAAATCCTAGGTCTGGACTATACTTGCCTATATTTTACCGAAGCGAAACTGATACGTAGAATAGAGGATATTACGATGTCTCATAAACACAACATTGGTAGGCTGAAGGTTAAGTTGGGGCAACGCGCGAATAACTTTCATTTCCGTTTCCGCCGGTGCAATGCGCGTCCGATAGAGTTAGTACACGTCCTTACGCATCATTAGCGTCATATTATTTTATAACCCACCTCATTCTCGCTCGGGTGAAATAGGTATCTGTAAATCCTTCTTTAGGTCCGCTGGTAAAAACGCCGGGTTATTCTTTTTACCCAGATTTTGCTGCTACTCTAAGGACTAGATGTAAATGCATGTATTTATAAGCTAGATATTAATTATAGGGCTAATGTACACTACTTGTTTTTTTAATTATTTTATGTTACACTACTTTGACAAATTTTTTATAAAACTTCTGTCAAAATTAAAAAAAAAAACCCCGGGTAAAACATAACCCAGAGTCTCTGCAAGCGGGCCTTAATTAAGTCAATGATAGAAAGAGGACCAAATTGCAAAAAAAAATCACATACAAAGTCAACTGCAAAATTTTCTCCTGTATAAAAACATTTCTGTATGTAGGTGCTAGGTATAAGTATGCTATATTGATTGATTGAGCTAAATATCTCCATATAAATGATAATGAAATTCAGCATTATATCCCACAGGAACGGTTAGTTTTCCCGAAACAAAATTCGAAATTCAAAATTCTTTATTTGCAGAAACATTCTTCACAATGAGATGTTATTTGTTTGTTTTCAGTATATGGTAGCCCAAAAAAAGGTAACCTATGTTACTTTCCAGCTCCTAAACAATAATCACGTCGATATTTAACTCAGTTACCGTATAATTGAAGGACAATGTTAAAAGCAGCATACCAATATCCTTCAGGAACTGTTAATTTTTCCGGGATAAAAAGTGGCCTATTGTAACGTTGATAATAAATTGTAAGGTGGAAAAATAGAGAGATGGGTAAAAGAGTAACCACTGGTTCGAAACGCCAGTGCGAGGGAGACAGCTATATTAACGTGCTATGAGCAGCGGCTACGTGGGGCTCGCTGGCCAGGCGGAGTGGGACTGAAATAGAGAAAAAAAGAAAAGAGGGCGGGCGTAATCTAGGTATCTTGCAGAGCTTACCGATAACCCATACTTACGCCGCCAATTCCTCGGATCGATCAGCCGGTCTAGAGTCGGACTTCTGGATCAAGACCGTACCGAGCTATAGGCGCGTTCTCGCAGTCAGCAATGGGTAGGAACACAGTAGGGGAGTATCATAATCAAAGAGTCATTAGTAATAACATTGGAATTTAATGAGTGTTCTTCAGAAATGGTTCTAACCTAGGAATAAAGCTAGTTTTAAAAATTATACCGTCTTAACGTTCATTGTCCAGAATGATGGTACCAAATTCGCGGGGACACGCTCTTCGTGACGCGTGCGCCCCAGGCACTAATCTCGTCGGAAGACGATGCAGTTGTAATGGCCGGCGCCCCCTTGCGCACGACCCATTGTACACCACGTTCACAATTCACTGCCTATTTGTGTTAGGCTTTATCACTGGTTTCACTTCTTAGGTATTACCTTAATTATACTTTACAATTGAATATAGCAAAGAACAACGGATGACCACTAAAGGGGAGAGTATAGCCCGCGGGGGGGAGAATTGGGAGTAAAAAATACAAAAATATAGTTAGCAAAAATGGAGGCTGGAACCCATTGTTAAAAAAAGGTCGGCTAAGTATTAAAAGATGGCCGGATGGCCTCCCATTAAAGGGATATAACAAAATCACTAACCGCCATGGCGGCGATAGAAAAAGGGATCACATGCCGTGATGCTCGGACTGGTCACGCGTGTCACCTC
Source organism: Erebia palarica (assembly GCA_964035005.1). Taxonomy (NCBI): domain Eukaryota; kingdom Metazoa; phylum Arthropoda; class Insecta; order Lepidoptera; family Nymphalidae; genus Erebia; species Erebia palarica. The sequence continues at coordinate 4,436,892 of OZ035988.1, forward strand.
CTTCACGATCCGAGCCAGAGAGACCTGAAAAATCTCGATCGATTATCGGTTTTTTTTTTAAAAGCCGCGAACTTCGCATTTATCAAGACGGGAGTGAGATGCCTATATCATCTCCCAAGTGAGTGTAAGTGAGAGGGTCGCTGTTGCAATTTCACAGCGACTCTTTGCTGTCAATCGGCGCGTTCGGATACTTTTTGGTATGATTTTTGGTGTAACAGATTAAATTATCCTGTTCGGATATTTTATCATAATAAAAAAACTATAAGGTAGCGTATAATGCTACACTATGTCACTCTCCAGCTTGTCCTCAATTAAACCGATGCATAAAATCAGGTCGAACCGTTGCGCCGTTGCCGCGTAATTGAAGAAAAATGCGAGAAAAAGAGCAAACTATCCCACAGGAACTGTTTGTTTTCCGGGATAAAAAGTAGCCTATGTGTTATTCCAGGCTATAATCTACCTCTGTGCCAAATTTCATCCAGATCCGTTCTGCCGTTCGGGCGTGATTAAGTAACAAACATCCATCCATACATCCATCCATCCAAACTTTCGCATTTTTAATAATTATTTGATAATAATTTTATATCTACTAACAAGAAATAAAAATAAAACCCTAATCAAAAAGACCAGGCTTGATGGGTACCTTTGGCCCAGGAGCAACCAGGAACCCCTGGCCTAAAGGTACCCATCGAGCCTGCAGCATTGCTACGCTGAATGGTGATGGATAACCTTTGAACCAGGTATGAACGAGAACATGGGTCGTTATTTTATATCTGGCCCAGTTTTTTTTCGCTTGCAAATAAACTAGGATTTAAATACCTATCGAAAAACAATTGATACATTGTATGTATCATCCCTGATCAATTTATGGGGAGCCTACTTACAAAGAGTAGGAATACAGAACAAAACAATGTCTCCCAATTCTTAAAAGTGTTTTTGTACAATCGAGCACAAAATTCACTTTATTCAGACAATATCCTCGTGTAAATCTTTTGCGAAATCCGCAGAAAAGTTTTCCTTTATCTTTTAACGCTTCTATTTTTCCCTTTCTTATTTTTATTGCCTGATATCGTTTATATTTCTCTGATATTGTGGGCTTTGTAGAAGAACTAGTTGATGCCCGCGACTTCGTCCGCGTGGAATAAGTATTTTTAATTCCCATTCCAACTCCTTAATTTTCCGCGATAAAAAGTAGCCTTCTTCCCAGTAGGAATACTGGACAGGTTTCCGCACTTAAACCTCCAGGTCCTCAACTATACCCATGTAAAATTCACATCGATGCCTTGCTCTTTTGCAGCGTGATTGAAGGACAAACCAAAAACAAATACGCTTTCGCATTTAAAACCATCATGTCTTGTATTTTATAAAATCGACCATCTAAGAGTATGATAAAAAGAAAAGCATATATTTTTTTTACAGAATCTATGAAGATATCGCGATCGAAATTAAAAAAATCCAATAAGTACCTGCCACTATCGCATTTATAATATTAGTATAGATAAACTTGCATTTTGGTCGTCGGTATTTTATGCACTGACTAGCGAATACCCGCGAATTCGTCTGCGTGGTTTGAGGTTTTTTGGTTCCTGCGGGAACTCTTTAATTTTCCGGGATAAAAAGTAGCCTATGTGCTATTCCAGACTATAATCTGTCTGTGTGCCAAATTTCAGCCAGATCCGTTCAGCAGTTGGGGCGTGATTGAGTAACAAACATCCATACATCCATCCAAACTTTATTATTTATAAAATTAGTAAGATAGGACTATTGATTCGATCGGACCTGTGGAAGTTGATCACATCCCTTTATCAACTAGGAAAGAGCTTAATGGATTTTTTGTATCCTAGCTACTAAGATCTACCAAGATCACTCTCGATAGACTCATCTTTAAAACAAAAATTTTAATCAAAATCTGTTCATCCATTTGTGAGCGGCACACAGAGACACACGTTAAACTTATAACACCCCTATTTTTGCGTCCGAGGTTAATAAAAGAACCTGACTGACTGATATAACGAACAGCTAAAGCCACTCTTTAAAGTAAATTTTTCAGGTAAAATGGTTTTGCCTATGACGTAGATTGGCACAGTCGTAAACAAAATTTTAAAGAAGGTTTTTTTTGAGAAATTACACTGAATTGAATATTGTCAACGAATATTGAGATATTTAAAAACATGCGGGCGAATTCAGTATAATAATATTGTAGTTAAATGTTAATTTACACAAAATGAAGAAAATTTTAGGGTGTTAATTTAATGTCAATCTACTTGTTTTTAGTTGAACCTATAGTGAGTTTCTTGGAATAAGTTTTAAATAAATCCCTCCTTTTGGTGACATAAGAACGCGCTCCGGGTCAAAAACGATGGTTGTTGGTGTATTGTTGGACGTCTTTACACGGAAGTTGGACAGGAGTTTCATTAGAAATACACGGCTCTGAATTCTCGCAAAAAGCATACCTGAAACAATTTCAGATTATTACCTTCACGAATCAGTACATTGGTAATTAGCGAATAACGAACGATATTATCATGAAGATACTAAACACAAAAATTCACAAAATTTTATCCGAATTAAGTTAATAAACTGGTATCTTATTAAAGACTTATCTTTATTTTGTTAAACCTACGTATTTAATATCTCACTAAGATACTCACGCCGATTTTTCCAACTCTGAGTAACGTTTATTTTGATGTTTTGACAGAATATGTTGTATAAAACATTCTGTCAAAATTTCAAATTTATTAATAGGTTAAACGTTACTCGGAGTTGAATAAATCGGATAAATGATAAGACCAACGGCTAACCAATCGCTAGTCTACTTTCACTAGCCGACTTCTTTCACTAGTTGTCCGAGATAGAAACATTTCTATGTGCGTCTCTTGCATCAATGTTGCTACTGGTAATTTGCAAAAACGTAGAAGACAAAGAGCCACAAATACACTTACACAATTTTATAATTAAGAATAAGTTTGTATGGATTTATCAAAATGAAAAAACGAAACAGTATGTACTCGTACATTATAGGCATTATACCTATACATCGGATCACTTACCAATACAGTACCGAGGGCCGGCACCAAAAGGAATAAAAGCACAAGAATGTCTTTTACTTTCATTGTCAGGGGAAAATCTCTCTGGATCAAATTTTGTGGGATTAGGATAGTACTTTTCATCATAACTTATGGCCAATATTGGGACAAATATAACTGTCCCCTTTTCAATAGTTATTTCGGTTCCAGGTATGCTATAATCTGCATTTGCACGCCGTTGAATATCTGCAACGGGGTATTTTCTAAGAGTTTCGTTGAACACCTTCTTCATATAGGACAATTCACTAATTAACTCATATGTTATCTTTCCATTGTATCGATGTAGAACTTCGTCAACTTCTGTAATTAATTTTTCTTGTATTTGAGGGTTCATGGCCAGTTCATACAATAAAAACGCTATAGTAGTAGCACTTGTTTCGTACCCAGCGTTATAAAATATAAATGCTTGCGCAGCAATTACTTCATTGGTCAGTTCCACAATATCACCTTTTCTTGATTTATCTTTAGTATCATACCTTGATTTTTTGCTTCCAAGATTAAATCTATAAAGTATTTTCTATTAGAAGGCATACTATTTCGCGCTTCTGTAATATCTTTAACCAAATCGAGGAAAAAATTCGTGAGTTCTTTAGGAAAAATCGAAGCATTTAGTTTTTTTAACACACCAGGATATAATAAATCGAAGTCACTTGCGATGTTTCTCGAAAAGGTCAACTGATCTATTTTGATCATCCTCTGCAAAAGCACTTCACTATCTATGGCGAAATCGAGTCCGAAAACACAAGCGAAAATAGATGACATTGTGAAATTTCGAACAAGTGAGTATACATTTTGTTCATTTTGTGATACTGTAATTTTCTTTAACTGGTTTATTGTGGAATCACTTCTTTCAACAATTAAATGTATCATGTTTTTCAATTTAACAGTTGTAAACAAAGGTGAAAAGAATATTCTTAGAGGCTTCCAGATTTCTGAATCAGCATGAAAAAGATTAGCTCCCAAACCTTTTTTACTAAATTCTATACCGCGATCTTCGAAATACTCAAAATCTTTTATAAGCACTTTCTTAGCCACATCTAGATCCCTTATTATCAAGGTCAGTGATGTCATTCTAAAAATGCCAACAACTTTTTCGTTTGGGTATTCGTCGTAAAATTGTTTGTTTAATTCTGAAGCATTATATTTTCTCAGGACAAAATCTTTGATGTTACCAAAAAATGGCAGTGGTCTTGGCCCTGGAATGTTTCTCGATTTCCAGTATTTAGAAGTCCTTGTGAAATAATAATAAAAAATTAAACAGCCTAATATTACAAACAGTACTAGCGCGTTAAGAAATAACATTTTGCACAAGTTTTCACAATGATAAACAACGAATAAATCGAACTGATGGAATGGCCTTTTACTGTGAGGGTTACGTTATACGTGTCTCTTCTGATAATATGACTCATAGTATACCGACTGACTATTATAAATTAATACTATTGTTATAAATTAAATACCAAATATATTAAGTTCTTATTAGGGAACGAAAAAAGCGATGAAAGCTTGATGGTCAAGACGACGGTCTCCCATTTGGTCTCACGGCTAGAATACTGGGCACGCACCTCTAGCTTTCGCACCTTAGCGTTGCAGTAAGTTTTGATAGAACAGCTCAAGGGGTGAAGAAAAGAGAGTTGACATTAGGTGGGCCGATGACATCAAGCGAGTTGCAGAGAGTCTCTAGATCCAGATGGCACAAAACCATAGCGTTTGAAAGTCCAGCTGTGGACGTCACCGGATGGCACGACGAATAAGCTGATGCTAGACTTGCTTTTCTGTGGTTTTTAACGATTGGACGAGTCGTATCTCGGTTAAAGTTTCTTCCCTAAATAATTCACATCACATTTTGTGTTTAGCTGTTGGAGGATAATCCTAGTAATGTAAATGTAACGACAACTCCTTTTCTTATCTCTAGGGAATAGTATAGAGCTTTGACGTGAGCCTACCATGTTAATAGTTGACTCACGATAATAGTAATATTATCGTGAGTCAACTCAAGACCTAGATACTAATACTAGTAGTAAGATGATGGTCATCTTCAGTATGATATTATTAGTGTACTGCTTAAAACATAGCTATGAAATTAAATTGCAGATTAATAAAGCTATAGAAGAATTATATTATTTTAAATCTTAACTTTTTACATCCAAAATATTCATATTTCCTATAGTTAATAACATTACATATACATTATATATATAGTATATTATATAATTATAAATATTATTCAAATTTAACTGAAACTATAAAACCTCTGGGAAATTCAACTTTTCCTGTAATAAGTTTTGGACCGAACTGAGACTAATACTAATGACTCGTTGGATAATTCCTACCGCTCGCTCGTATCTGTCTTCCTTGTAATTCCAGCAAAGATTTACAGCTTCTCTGGAATATGAGATAGATCTTTTGTGATATTAATATGATGCATTTCGTTAGTATTTTTTAAAATTTAATAGGAGGAAACATTACTGTAGATGCAGAGCCCAAAACATATTTTTTTAATTGTTGGTCTCTCAGCAACTCACTTGAGACCTGACGAAGGTCTTCAAACTCTTCCCTTTACGTGCAGGATCGCTATTCCATTTGTATTTTTGTAACACAGTTTTATACTAACGCGGTTGTTTCCATTCCAGTTTTGACGACCTCCGTGGCGTAGCGGGCAGCGGTGTTATCTTAACGTGCGGAGATCCCGGGTTCGATCCCCGGCGGGGTCAATTTGGTAATTTATAATTTCTGAATTTGCCCTGGTCTGGCCTAGTGGAAGGCTTTAGCCGCGGCTAGTTACCACCCTACCGGCAAAGACGTGCCACCAAGCGATTAAGCGTTCCGGTAAGATGCCGTGTTGAAACCAAATAGGGGTATGGGTTTAATAAAACTGCCATGCCCGCTACCATCTTAGACTGTATCACCACTTACCATCAAGTGAGATCGCAGTCAAGGGCTAACTTGCAGTGGATAAAAATAAATGTTATACATCAAAGCCGTTAAAGTAAAACCTGAAGCAAAAAAAATTGGAAATGATGTGAGCTGACTTAAAAGCACTCGCGAATAAATTCAGCTCCGGTAAGCCGTCAGACCTATCAGCTTTGTGACGATAAAGTCATTTATACCGAAAAACGTGAAGGGCATAAGATGGCACGAGATTCTTTAGGGTTCCGTACCCAAAGGATGCCAACGGGACCCTATTACCAAGCCTCCGCTGTCCGTCCGTCCATCCGTCCGTCTGTCCGTCAGCTATATATCTCATGAACTGTAATAGGTATACAGTGGAAATTTTGACAGCAATATTTCTTTTTAACTATAAAGTGTATAGTTAAAAAGAATTAGAAAAATACACTCTGTTTAGGAGTCTATTTTTATTGCCGCTACAACAATAATATAAAATATTATGACTGCCTCGTTGGTCTAGTGGTTAGTATGTTCGACTGCGACTGACGAGGTCCCGGGTTCGAGTCCCGGGTCGGGCCATAACAAGTATTGGGTTGTTCTGGCAAGAAATTCTCAGTACTAGCCCGGAGTTAGGAAGTTGGCGGTGTTTCACCCCCGTGCCTCGGAGAGCAAGTAAAGCCGTCAGCCCAGCGCCTGATCTCTCTCCGGTCGTGTCGGATTTCCGTCCCATCAGACTATGAGAGTAAAGGAATAGAGAGTACACCTGTGTATGCGCACACACTTGTGCACTATAATATATCCCGCGCAGATGGCTAATCTCTCTGGAGATTGGCCGCCGTGGCCGAAATTCGGTCGGGAGGACTTTATTATAAAATATGCGAAAGTTTGGATGGATGGGTATATGTATGGATGGATGTTTTTTACTCAATCACGCTCGAACGGCTGAACGGATCTGGATGAAAGGCACAGAGATAGATTATAGTCTGGACTAACACATAGGCTACTTTTATCCTTGAAACCTAATGGCATCAGCTAGTAAATAATAAAATTTAGTAAGAAATAAAGCGGGACAATAAACATAGTTTTTCAGCGTCACTCGTGTTTTGTTGCGAAAGTATTTAAAAAGTACGCAGTGTTGAATCCTGTAGGATGGTACCTACGGAACTGTACTTGGTGACTGAACGGGCTGTATTTTGGTGAGATATTACGTCTTGATACTATTTGCGGTGATATCCTTGTTCCTTGTAATATATAAGTGATGATACACTGAGAAAATTTTCCGAACTTTTCATCTTATTACACGGCTGTCCAAAAAAGGAGAGTACTATTTCCAGGGTTCATAATATTATGTGTAAGAAAGAACTATGTATATTAGAAACTAAAGATGTTTTCACAGACTATGAAACACCTCCCCTTTAAATGAAAGCCTAGGGTGAGGTTTAAATTTACACATTACGATTATTCATAAAGTAATAACATTACCATTACATTAGTAATCTTAGATCAATTACAAGTCCAATCTGGATCTTGGTTTAACTGAACGACCACTACGGGTTTGATAAGGAACACTTTGAGGAGTATTTGGTGGCTAAAGTTATTCCTTTTATAGGTATAACAATCAGTGAATGACTTTCTCAAATGATGAGTATTTCTTTGAGGTTTAGAATTACAATCAGTTCTTATCCAGTATGATAATACAACACATCTGTGTAATAAAGACTACATGTGGTATAATAGTTATATCCTTCTTTTTGTAATACTCAAGACATTTGTGATTTAAATAGATTCGTCTGCGAAAACTTGTATTGCAGAAGCCTGCAAACCCTTCGGAGGATCAAATTTAGCCAAAAATTTACAAAGAGAAAATAAATTACTCTATTTATGTATCTATTAAAATACTTATAATATTCTGTATGAACTCTGAGGAAGAGTGTGTGAGAGTATGTGTGGGTGAGGTGTGCGTGTACGTGTGTGTGTATATGTGTGTGCGTGTGTGTGTGTGTGTGTGTGTGTGTGTGTGTGTGTGTTTGTAAGTTAGTATATACTTTTTAGTAGTTTGTCAATTTCCTCATAATTCAATGTTTTTAGATAATCCGTAACTGCGACCTTGAATTCTCAATTTGTTAGTGATTTGAAATTTTTGATGTATTCAGTAACTTTGTTGTAAATAAACGGACGAAGATACTTTGATTGATGTTGAGCTAAGCTAGTTCTTACCCTCGGGATGTCAAAACATTTGTCTTGTCGTCGCTTGGGTACTGGGTTAGATTCAACTAGTCGAGTTACTTTACAATGTTGAGCCATGATTGAGCTCAGAATATACAGCTGTCGTACGGTTAGTACCTTACATTCTTTATATAGCAGTTGGGCTTTCAGCAGTTGGATATCTGAAAGGCCTATATGTGGCTACTTTTAGGACTGCACGCTGCGCGCGCTCGAAGGGCCAACATATGAGTTATACCTGCGCCACCCCAACTTGAAATGCTGTATGTCAAAATAGATCTACAAAGTGCATTATACACCTTAAGTACAGTTTCATAATTGGTCACATCCCGTAGGTTTTTAAATATGAAAATTAGTTTTCTAACCCTTGAACAGAGTGATTCTATGTGGGCCTTCCAATTTAATCTATTGTCTATAATGACACCAAGATATCTAAGCCTTAAAACCGCCTGTAGTATAGGGCAGCTGCAATTGACTGATTTGCAATTTGAATGCGCTCTAATAACTATTTGCGGTTTTTTCCACGTGAGCCGGTGAAGGCGATATATTTTGTTTTATCTACGTTAAGACTCAATAAATTACGACGTAACCATTGTGTGTGACAATGCCAAGACCCTGCTCAGCACGAGATCTAACTTCATTCCAGTCTAAATATAACTAAATATAAGCGCTGTATCATCCGCATACGAAAATATTTTACCCCCATTTAATTTTAGATTGCACAGGTCATTAACATAGACTAAAAACAGAGTAGGCCCAAGAACACTGCCCTGCGGAACGCCGTAACTTATTGACTCTTCCCCACTAAATATATTCCCTACTTTCATTTTCTGGGTTCTTCCTTTTAAATAGTCCTCAAGTAGACATAAAGTTTTGCCCCGAATTCCAATTTTTTCCAGCTTTGTCCTGGGACCTGGGATCGAAACGGTATAGAAAGCCTTGGTTAAGTCAAGAAAAACCCCTGTAACCTTATTCTTCCTATCAAGTTCGTCAACTATAAAACTGGTAAGATCTAATACTGCCTGTTCAGTAGACCGAGCTTCTCGGAAACCATATTGGGTTTTTGCTAGAATTCCATATTTTTCTAAGAAGGAAGTTAGTCTTCGGTTGATTATTTTCTCTAGTAATTTAGACAGAATTGGAAGAATGGAGATTGGTCTATAATTTTCGACACAGTTTTTGGGGCCACCTTTATGAACAGGTATGATGTAAGATGTTTTAAAGATAGTTGGAAACTTTCCAGACATGAGGCTAATGTTACAGACATGTGTTATAATTGGAGCTAGAATCGCTTCCGACTGTTTGAGGACTTTTGAAGCTGCGCACTCATTTTTAAACCTCGTATTAGGTCAAGAACCTCATAGACATTTGTGTCCAGAAGGCCAATAGTGTTAACTTGACTTCGTATGGATTCGTTTTCGAACCTACCAGGATTAGATGTTGGTAATTGATCTTTTATACCTTCTCATATTGTTTTTCCCACACCCGCAAAATATTTATTAATGTGATTGACAGAATCATTAGGAGTTTGTTTTAGGTTTATTAATATATTTTAATTATTAGATTTAGATTTTTCAGTATTCGTGATCTGCCGTAGAGTCTGCCAAGATTTCTTTATATTATTTTTGTTTCTGTTAAGCTCTGATTTATAATATTCTAATTTCAAGTTTTTGTAGCAATTTGGTGCAAAAATTTCGATACTTTTTATAAGCAATCTCTAAGATCTTGTTGTCAGGTGTTGCTTTTAAACGCATATGCATTCTGTCTCTATTTTTCATACATCGCAGAATGCCTAATGTGATCCACGGTTTAAACGTTGTCTGTTTGAAACTTTTAAAATTTTAGCGTTAGATTTTATGACTTCAACTAATTTATTGGTTAAAATTGTGGCTGCAAGATTAGCATCGTGAGTTTTCAGTATGTCTTCAAAATTTAGCGATTTAATTTGGTGGGCTATTTTGGGGTAATCTAATTTATTTACTATTTTTGCCTTACTAAAAACTTTGGTTTTAGTTTCAATATTTATGAGAATGGGTCGGTGGTCAGTAATATATGTATTTAGGACTACTTACATTTACTTTACATTTACTTTTTAACATAATATGATCCAGACATCTAACTCCTCTAGTCCCGAAGTGGTGACTAGGTAGGAGACCATAACTCGCTTTTAATCTAATCTAATATTTAAATAAAATCGTTAAGGGATCAACGCACAGCCGCTGGGATTAGTAACTTGAAATTTTGACAGTAGGTTCCTTTTGTGACGTAGGCGATCACAAAGGAAGGATTTTTCAAAAAATGTTTTTTTTTGTATGAAAGTCCGTCATTTCTCAAGTTATATCCATAAAACTTGGTATACGAGTTGAAAATGAAAAAATACGTGTTTTACAGTTTTTAAAAATTGTAAGCCCGAAGGTTTGAAATAGGGGATGAGAGTGTGCATGAAAGTCCTTCATTATTTCTCAAGATATTCTCAAGTTATATAAACGAGACTTAGGATAGCGAAGGCGAGGGTGATGCGGAGGGCGAGAGCGAGGGCGAGGCGGACGGAGAGGGCGAGGCGGAAGGCGAGGGTGAGGCGGAGGGCGAGGGCGAGGGCGAGGCGGAGGGCGAGGGCGACGCGGAGGGCGAGGGCAAGGCAGACGGCGAGAGCGAGGGCGAGGCGGACGGCGAGGGTGAGAGCGAGGGCGAGGGCGAGGCGGACGGCGAGGGCGCGAGCGAGGGCGAGGCGGAAGGCGAGGGTGAGGTGGAGGGCGTGGCGGAAGGCGAGGGTGAAGCGGAGGGCGAGAGCGAGGGCGAGGCGGACGGCGAGGGCGAGGCGGAAGGCGAGGGTGAGGCGGAGGGCGAGGGCGAGGGCGAGGTGGAAGGCGAGGGCGAGAGCGAGGGTGAGGCGGAAGGCGAGGGTGAGGCGGAGGGCGAGGGCGAGAGCGAGGGCGAGGGTGAGGTGGAGGACGAGGGCGAGAGCGAGGGCGAGGGTGAGGTGGAGGGCGAGGGCGAGACCGAGGGCGAGGCGGACGGCGAGGGTGAAAGTGAGGGCGAGGGCGAGGTGGATGGCGAGGGTGAGGTGGAGGGCGAGGGCGAGGCGGAGGGCGAGGGCGCGAGCGAGGGCGAAGCGGACGGCGAGGGCCAGAGCGAGGGCGAGGGTGAGGCGGAGAGCGAGGAAGAGGGCGTGGCGGAGAGCGAGGGCGACGCGGAGGGCGAGGGCGAGGCGGACGGCGAGGGCGAGGCGGAAGGCGAGGGTGAGGGCGAGGCGGACGGCGAGGGCGAGAGCGAGGGCGAGGGCGAGGCGGAGGGCGAGGGCGAGGCGGAGGGCGAGGGCGAGGCGGAAGGCGAGGGTGAGGGCGAGGCGGACGGCGAGGGCGAGAGCGAGGGTGAGGCGGACGGCGAGGGCGAGAGTGAGGGCGACGCGGACGGCGAGGGCGAGAGCGAAGGCGAGGGCGAAGCGGAAGGCGAGGGTGAGGTGGAGGGCGAAGGTGAGGCGGAGGGCGAGGGCGAGAGCGAGGGCGAGGCGGAAGGCGAGGGCGCGGGCGAGGGCGAGGCAGACGGCGAGGGCGAGGGCGAGGCGGAGAGCGAGGGCGACGCGGAGGGCGAGGGCGAGGCGGACGGTGAGAGCGAGGGCGAGAGCGAGGGCGAGGCGGAAGGCGAGTGTGAGAGCGAGGGCGAGGCGGAAGGCGAGGGCGAGAGCGAGGGCGAGGTGGACGGCGAGGGTGAGAGCGAGGGCGAGGGCGAGGCGGAGGGCGAGGGCGAGGCGGAAGGCGAGGGTGAGTGCAAGGCGGACGGCGAGGGCGAGAGCGAGGATGAGGCGGACGGCGAGGGCGAGGGCGAGGGTGAGGCGAACGGCGAGGGCGAGGGCGAGGCGGAGAGCGAGGGCGACGTGGAGGGCGAGGGCGAGGCGGACGGCGAGAGCGAGGGAAAGAGCGAGGGCGAGAGCGAGGGCGAGAGCGAGGGCGAGAGCGAGGGCGAGAGCGAGGGCGAGAGCGAGGGCGAGAGCGAGGGCGAGAGCGAGGGCGAGAGCGAGGGCGAGAGCGAGGGCGAGGCGGACGGCGAGGGAGAGAGCGAGGGCGAGGGCGAAGCGAGGGCGAGGCGGACGGCGAGGGCGAGAGCGAGGGCGAGGGCGAGGCGGAAGGCGAGGGTGAGGCGGAGGGCGAGGGTGAGGCGGAGGGCGAGGGCGAGAGCGTGGGTGAGGGCGAGGCGGACGGCGAGGGTGAGAGCGAGGGCGAAGCGTAAGGCGAGGGTGAGGTGGAGGGCGTGGTCGAGAGCGATGGCGAGGGTGAGGCGGAGGGTGAGGTGGAGGGCGAGGCGGAAGGCGAGGGTGAGGCGGAGAGCGAGGGCGAGGGCGAGGCGGAGAGCGAGGGCGACGGTGAGGCGGACGGCGAGGGCGAGGCGGAAGGCGAGGGCGCGGGCGAGGGTGAGGCGGACGGCGAGGGCGAGGGCGAGGCGGAGAGCGAGGGCGACGCGGAGGGCGAGGGTGAGGTGGACGGCGAGAGCGAGGGCGAGAGCGAGGGCGAGAGCGAGGGCGACAGCGAGGGCGACAGCGAGGGCGAGAGCGAGGGCGACAGCGAGGGCGAGAGCGAGGTCGAGGCGGACGGCGAGGGCGAGAGCGAGGGCGAGGGCGAGGCGGAGGGCGAGGGCGAGGCAGACGGTGAGAGCGAGGGCGAGAGCGAGGGCGAGAGCGCGGGTGAGGCGGACGGCGAGGGCGAGAGCGAGGGCGAGGGCGAGAGCGAGGGCGAGAGCGAGGGCGAGGCGGACGGTGAGGGCGAGAGCGAGGGCGAGGGCGAGGCGGAGGGCGAGGGCGAGAGCGAGGGCGAGGGCGAGGCGGAGGGCGAGGGCGAGGCGGAAGGCGAGGGTGAGTGCAAGGCGGACGGCGAGGGCGAGAGCGAGGATGAGGCGGACGGCGAGGGCGAGGCGGAAGGCGAGGGCGCGGGCGAGGGTGAGGCGGACGGCGAGGGCGAGGGCGAGGGCGAGGCGGAAGGCGAGGGTGAGGCGGAGAGCGAGGGCGAGGGCGAGGCGTAGAGCGAGGGCGACGGTGAGGCAGACGGCGAGGGCGAGGCGGAAGGCGAGGGCGCGGGCGAGGGTGAGGCGGACGGCGAGGGCGAGGGCGAGGGCGAGGCGGAGAGCGAGGGCGACGCGGAGGGCGAGGGCGAGGTGGACGGCGAGAGCGAGGGCGAGAGCGAGGGCGAGAGCGAGGGCGAGAGCGAGGGCGACAGCGAGGGCGAGAGCGAGGGCGACAGCGAGGGCGAGAGCGAGGTCGAGGCGGACGGCGAGGGCGAGAGCGAGGGCGAGGGCGAGGCGGAAGGCGAGGGCGAGGCGGACGGTGAGAGCGAGGGCGAGAGCGAGGGCGAGAGCGCGGGTGAGGCGGACGGCGAGGGCGAGAGCGAGGGCGAGGGCGAGAGCGAGGGCGAGAGCGAGGGCGAGGCGGACGGTGAGGGCGAGAGCGAGGGCGAGGGCGAGGCGGAGGGCGAGGGCGAGAGCGAGGGCGAGGGCGAGGCGGAGGGCGAGGGCGAGGCGGAAGGCGAGGGTGAGTGCAAGGCGGACGGCGAGGGCGAGAGCGAGGATGAGGCGGACGGCGAGGGCGAGGCGGAAGGCGAGAGCGCGGGCGAGGGTGAGGCGGACGGCGAGGGCGAGGGCGAGGCGGAGAGCGAGGGCGACGCGGAGGGCGAGGGCGAGGCGGACGGCGAGAGCGAGGGCGAGAGCGAGGGCGAGAGCGAGGGCGAGAGCGAGGGCGAGAGCGAGGGCGAGAGCGAGGGCGAGAGCGAGGGCGAGAGCGAGGGCGAGAGCGAGGGCGAGAGCGAGGGCGAGAGCGAGGGCGAGAGCGAGGGCGAGGCGGACGGCGAGGGCGAGAGCGAGGGCGAGGGCGAAGCTAGGGCGAGGCGGACAGCGAGGGCGAGAGCGAGGGCGAGGGCGAGGCAGAAGGCGAGAGTGAGGCGGAGGGCGAGGGTGAGGCGGAGGGCGAGGGCGAGAGCGAGGGCGAGGGTAAGGTGGAGGGCGAGGGCGAGAGCGAGGACGAGGGTGAGGTGGAGGGCGAGGGCGAGACCGAGGGCGAGGCGGACGGCGAGGGTGAGAGTGAGGGCGAGGGCGAGGTGGATGGCGAGGGTGAGGTGGAGGGCGAGGGTGAGGCGGAGGGTGAGGGCGAGAGCGAGGGCGAGAGCGAGGGCGAGAGCGAGGGTGAGAACGAGGGCGAGAGCGAGGGCGAGGCGGACGGCGAGGGCAAGAGTGAGGGCGAGGGCGAGGCGGAGGGCGAGGGCGAGGCGGAAGGCGAGGGTGAGGGCGAGGCGGACGGCGAGGGCGAGAGCGAGGGCGAGGGCGAGGGCGAGGCGGAGGGCGAGGGCGAGGCGGAAGGCGAGGGTGAGGGCGAGGCGGACGGCGACGGCGAGAGCGAGGGTGAGGCGGACGGCGAGGGCGAGAGTGAGGGCGACGCGGACGGCGAGGGCGAGAGCGAAGGCGAGGGCGAAGCGGAAGGCGAGGGTGAGGTGGAGGGCGAAGGTGAGGCGGATGGCGAGGGCGAGGGCGAGGGCGAGGCGGAGAGCGAGGGCGACGCGGAGGGCGAGGGCGAGGTGGACGGCGAGAGCGAGGGCGAGAGCGAGGGCGAGAGCGAGGGCGAGGCGGACGGTGACAGCGAGGGCGAGAGCGAGGTCGAGGCGGACGGCGAGGGCGAGAGCGAGGGCGAGGGCGAGGCGGAGGGCGAGGGCGAGGCGGAAGGCGAGGGTGAGTGCAAGGCGGACGGCGAGGGCGAGAGCGAGGGTGAGGCGGACGGCGAGGGCGAGACTGAGGGCGACGCGGACGGCGAGGGCGAGAGCGAGGGCGAGGGCGAAGCGGAAGGCGAGGGTGAGGTGGAGGGCGAAGGTGCGGCGGAGGGCGAGGGCGAGGGCGAGGCGGAAGGCGAGGGCGCGGGCGAGGGCGAGGCAGACGGCGAGGGCGAGGGCGAGGCGGAGAGCGAGGGCGACGCGGAGGGCGAGGGCGAGGCGGACGGTGAGAGCGAGGGCGAGAGCGAGGGCGAGGCGGAAGGCGAGTGTGAGGTGGAGGGCGTGGGCGAGAGCGAGGGCGAGGGTGAGGCGGTGGGTGAGGTGGAGGGCGAGGCGGAAGTCGAGGGTGAGGCGGAGGGCGAGAGCGAGGGCGAGGCGGACGGCGAGGGCGAGGTGGAAGGCGAGGGCGAGGCGGAAGGCGAGGGTGAGGCGGAGGGCGAGGGCGAGGGCGAGGTGGAGAGCGAGGGCGACGCGGAGGGCGAGGGCGAAGCGGAAAGCGAGAGCGAGGGCGAGAGCGAGGGCGAGAGCGAGGGCGAGGCGGACGGCGAGGGCGAGAGCGAGGGCGAGGGCGAGGCGGAAGGCGAGGGAGAGGGCGAGGTGGACGGCGAGGGTGAGGGCGAGGTGGACGGCGAGGGTGAGAGCGAGGGCAACGCGGACGGCGAGGGCGAGAGCGAGGGCGAGGGCGAAGCGGAAGGCGAGGGTGAGGTGGAGGGCGAAGGTGAGGCGGAAGGCGAGGGCGAGGGCGAGGCGGACGGCGAGGGTGAGAGCGAGGGCGAAGCGTAAGGCGAGGGTGAGGTGGAGGGCGTGGGCGAGAGCGAGGGCGAGGGTGAGGGAGGGTGAGGTGGAGGGCGAAAGGCGAGGGTGAGGCGGAGAGCGAGGGCGAGGGCGAGGCGGAGAGCGAGGGCGACGGTGAGGGTGAGGTGAGGGCGAGGGGAGAGCGAGGGTGAGGCGGAGGGTGAGGGCGAGAGCGAGGGCGAGAGCGAGGGCGAGAGCGAGGGCGAGAGCGAGGGTGAGAGCGAGGGCGAGAGCGAGGGCGAGGGCAAGAGTGAGGGCGAGGGCGAGGCGGAGGGCGAGGGCGAGGCGGAGGGCGAGGGCGAGGCAGACGGTGAGAGCGAGGGCGAGACGGCGAGGGCGAGAGCGAGGGTGAGGCGACGGCGAGGGCGAGAGCGAGGGCGACGCGGACGGCGAGGGCGAGAGCAAGGGCGAGGGTGAGGGCGAGGCGGACGGCGAGTGCGAGAGCAAGGGTGAGGCGGACGGCGAGGGTGAGAGTGAGGGCGACGCGGACGGTGAGGGCGAGGGCGAAGCGGAAGGCGAGGGTGAGGCGGAGAGCGAGGGCGAGGGCGAGGCGTAGAGCGAGGGCGACGGTGAGGCAGACGGCGAGGGCGAGGCGGAAGGCGAGGGCGAGGCGGAAGGCGAGGGCGCGGGCGAGGGTGAGGCGGACGGCGAGGGCGAGGGCGAGGCGGAGAGCGAGGGGAGACGCCGAGGGCGAGGGCGAGGCGGACGGCGAGAGCGAGGGCGAGAGCGAGGGCGAGAGCGAGGGCGAGAGCGAGGGCGAGAGCGAGGGCGACAGCGAGGGCGAGGCGGACGGCGAGGGCGAGAGCGAGGGCGAGGCGGAAGGCGAAGGTGAGGGGAGGGTGAGGCGGAAAGCGAGGGTGAGGTGGAGGGCGAGAGCGAGGGCGAGGCGGACGGCGAGGGCGAGAGCAAGGGCGAGGGTGAGGGCGAGGCGGACGGCGAGTGCGAGAGCAAGGGTGAGGCGGACGGCGAGGGTGAGAGTGAGGGCGACGCGGACGGTGAGGGCGAGGGCGAAGCGGAAGGCGAGGGTGAGGTGGAGAACGAAGGTGAGGCGGAGGGCGAGGGCGAGAGCGCGGGCGAGGGCGAGGCGGGCGGCGAGGGCGAGGGCGAGGCGGAGAGCGAGGGTGACGCCGAGGGCGAGGGCGAGGCGGACGGCGAGAGCGAGGGCGAGAGCGAGGGCGAGGCGGGCGGCGAGGGCAAGAGCGAGAGCGAGGGCGAGGCGGACGGCGAGGGCGAGAGCGAGGGCGAGGCGGAAGGCGAAGGTGAGGGGAGGGTGAGGCGGAAAGCGAGGGTGAGGTGGAGGGCGAGAGCGAGGGCGAGGCGGACGGCGAGGGCGAGGGCAAGGGCGTGGGCGAGGCGGAGAGCGAGGACGATGCGGAGGGCGAGGGCGAGGCGGACGGCGAGAGCGAGGGCGAGGCGGAAGGCGAGGGTGAGAGCGAGGGCGAGAGCGAGGGGGAGGCGGACGGTGAGGGCGAGAGCGAGGGCGAGGCGGAGGCGAGGGTGAGAGCGAGGCCGATGCGGACGGCGAGGGCGAGATTGAGGGCGAGGGCGAAGTGGAAGGCTAGGGTGAGGTGGAGGGCGAAGGTGAGGCGGAGGGCGAGGGCGAAGGGCGAGGGCGAGAGCGAGGGCGAGGGTGAGGTGGAGGGCGAGGGAGAGAGCGAGGGCGAGAGCGGGGGCGAGGCGGACGGCGAGGGCGAGAGTGAGGGCGAGGGCGAGGCGGAAGGCGAGGGTGAGGTGGAGGGCGAGGGCGAGGCGGTGGACGAGGGCGAGGAGCGGGGGGGAGAGCGAGGGCGATGTGGAAGGTGAGAGCGAGGGCGAGAGCGAGGGCGAGGCGGAAGGCGAGTGTGAGAGCGAGGGCGAGGCGGAAGGCGAGGGCGAGAGCGAGGGCGAGTTGGACGGCGAGGGTGAGAGCGAGGGCGAGGCGGAAGGCGACGATGAGAGCGAGGGCGAGGCGGAAGGCGAGGTCCTCAAAAACCTGAAGGCGGCTGACGAGCTTTTTGTAACTCTTTTGTTTTCCAACCGATTCCGTTACAACTCGCAGTGATTGAAGAAATTAGGAAACGGTCAATAGAAAAAGTGGAAAAAATTGGGAAAAACATGATGGCAGCCGAGCTTTAGTGTTTTAAATTTTTAATTTTTCGACCTTGAACCGCGGCGCCACAGATCCGAAACGGCGTGGTCGAGCATAATTTATTTTTCTATTTCCACCTACAATTATCCTGTATTTTGACAGAATGGGGGTGGTTTTTTTTAAAAATTCAAGATGGCGGCTATCACGGCAGCCGTTCGGTTTTGGTTACGAGAGAAGGCAATTTTAAAATTCAAATTTCTAGCAGTTGGCGTCGCGTCGGAGCGTTTCGACTTCTACAGGGAGAGTAAAAGTGATTTTCGACATGGTCTTTTTTCAGGGGCTATCATTTCGGCTGGGTGCGAGCGAGATGAAAAATTGAAACGTCATCAGGAGCGGTGTATCCTGTAGTTCACGGGAAAATTATAAAACTATGTCAAATGATTCTGTTAAACGAGGTGGCGGCAATTTTGTATTCTTTTTGTGTTTTTGAAAATTTCAATCACGTCTTAGAGCGGTTGGCAACATTTGGGAAAGTTGACATGTATGGATCGATTGTGTAACTCGACGGGCAAATTTGAGAAATCCAAACAGTGTTGCCACATTCGGGTTAAATTCGAGATTTTCCCCAAAAACTTCCTCCTGTAAAATTTTGTATGAAAAATAATTTTTTCAGTAATGGCTTCGAGTAGAAGTCAGAAAATATTCACACTGTCGCATTTATAATATTAAGTATGGATTTAATATATACAATAATAATTATAAGTTTAGCCATGTTTAGTTTTAGATTAATACGTTAATTTATTTTGCATTATCTAAAATTTTTGTACTGAAATTCCTTAGATAAGACATATTAACGTTACATTAATTAAACATTAGCTAAGTAGGTATTAATAATAAAAAGTATCTTGTTAAAATGGAATACGTCCAGTGACGAAATTATTTTTCTGCACTAAACCAAAACCATCGCACATAAATTTAAACGATGGATGGCACTTCTTCTGGTCTCAGCGATGGATAAACTGTCCTTTGTTGGGTCTCAGTTGTCCGTATTTTAATTTTCGTTTAACCAAAACGTACTAATACTGTCTAGACTAAAATAGTTTAGCTAGTGAACAATAAAAGAGTGAAGAAAGAACAATAAAAGAGTGATGAAAGAATGTTTGGAGAAGCTGTAGATATAATATTATTATTCGAATTATTTCAAGCGCAAGCAGTTCTGCAATAAAAAATAGTATGACCTTACATAAGTAACGACCATAAAACAGACGACTTTATGAAATTAACGGAACAATTCCACCATCCGCTCGCAGATGAGACGATTTATTCCGGCATAATTCACCTTATTGCAATTTTCGTAGGGATCTCTAATTTTTTTTAATAAATTTTACTCGCTGATATTTAAAGCTACTTAGCTTTCCATGAGTGAGAGAATTTTTTAAATAAGTAATGAATTAAGTTGAGTAGTTTTCGAGTTTATCCATTACAAACAAACAATCAACCAAATCTCTTTATAATATTAGTTTAGATAATATTTGTAAACACAAACGGGCGGACGGAGTCGTGACCTAGCCTATTTACAGGCCGATAAGCGTTTTATGACCTATTCACCTGAATTAAGGCCTCAATATTTACGAGTCCCAATCCCGTAATAGGCACAGCAAAGACCCTTGTGCCCGAGTTTGGTTCCCGTTCCTTTTATTGCGGTGACACAGTTTCGGTTAGGGGTCAACATTGTTTATATTAGATACAAAAGGAAAAAGCTTGTAGGTGTGAATAGAAACACCAAACATATTAAGTATCTCTTTATTCCGTTTAACGAATACGTAATTAAATTATTTCACCAGAAAAAATCTCTATTCAAAACCAGTATTGACTGAAGACGTATAACTACAGTTGCCTAACTTCGCTTCATTTTTCTATAGATGATGCCTGCTTTTAAAACCGCAAATATTTTGGTTATTTATTATATTGGGATTAAATATTGCATCATTATGTCCATTTCCGAAAAGTAGATGAGTTATAGCTATGTACATGCTAGACTTTTTTTAAATTAAAACACACAGTTTGGAATAGCATGCAAAACACAGTAACACAGTATGGATACTTTTATTTTTATCTACTAAGAGTTAGCCCTTGGCTGCGATCTCACCTGATGGTAAGTGATGATGCAGTCTAAGATGGTAGCGGGCTAACCTGTTAGGGGCATTTGTACATAGTACAAATATATTATATTTGTAATATTTCAATGAGTTTTTGCAGATATTGTATAAATATTTTTACAAATGCTATAAGCTGGGCAAAGAAACAAAATTTAAGAACAAAAAATCGTTCTGAGCAGCGAATGGTGAGCTAGTCGGTTTTTGCCAAAATATATAATATTTTATACTTTGTCAAAATAAGTGAAATAAATAAAATGTTTTTTTATCCACTACAAGTTAACCCTTGACTGCGATCTCACCTGATGGTAAGTGATGATGCAGTCTAAGATGGTAGCGGGCTAACCTGTTAGGGGCATGGCAGTTATATTAAACCCATACCCCTATTAGGTACTAAACATTAGTTCGTTCGTTTATTTCAATTAAAACTAAGAAAAAAAAAGACAGACTTTCGCATTATCTATGGGTGCTGAAGTATGAATTTGTTATAAGCTTTATGTAATATTAATTAAAGTTCTTATAACGCACACAACTCTATGAAGTTAAATTGCCGAGTTCGACCTCCCGACCACTCGAATAAGAAGCCGGGCGAGTAAATCACTTATAAACAACAAAAAAAGGCGTTCACCACTATTTTAAATTCCCTCTATGAATTTATAATCTACCTGGATATAACTCGTGTCTAGATGTTCAAACGGCAGGTATACCTACGTTCTGGAATCCAGTGATGTGCATTCGTGCGTCTTGTTATCTTAGTGTAGGTACGTTGACAGTTGGACATAGGCTCCTCAAAGAGATTTTCATATACGGAATTTGAGCTTGTGCCCAGCGGTTATCTGCCTTGCAATACGTTAAGCTGTTATAGTACCTACCTATTGATTATTATCAGTTTGCCCTCTCAGGTTCTGTTAAGAGATCTCCTCATTTTTTTTCAAACTCAAACTCAAAGTATTCAATTCAGGTTTTTAGGTACTTATTGACGACCAATTGCTTATAAAACATGATGATGATAATCAGCTACGGTGTGTTAAAACCAAAGCTACGAGGGTTCCATACGCGCCCTGGTCTGAAAAGAACCCAAAAAAATTGCCGGGTTATTTCTGATGTAATTGCGTAGATCTCTACGCCATTTCAGCCCATTGACGATCCATGAGTTTTCTTTTCACAAGTACGGTAGGTACATTGCGGACCATTTGACGATTTAAAATAATTTGTAAAAGTTTTCGTCAACTGTGTGTTTTCCCTTCACCGTTAAAGCAAGTGATATTTATAACTCAGTAATAACCGCGTCCCTGATCACCCGAATAGGAGGCTGAACTTCTAAACCACTAAGCCATCACCGCTATATAAAACCACTGCAAAAGTTTATTTGAACAACAAATAATTTTATTTTAAATTTCAAACTATAAAAGTTAAAACCAGACATGATATTATCTAGACACTATCTGATGCCCGCGAGTTCGTCCGCGTGGTTTTATTTTTTTTATTCCCGCGGGAACTCCTTAATTTTCCGGGATAAAACTGGCCTATATCTCCAGGTCCTCAAGTATATATAAAGATCCATTGCTCCGTTGCGGCGTGATTGAAGGACAAACCAAAAATCAGACACACTTTCGCATTTATAATTTGTACTGTAATTTGTACAATTGGTGGTGTAAAAACTGCAAATGTTTGTGTAAAACTTATCTATACTTACCTATTGTCATTCAGGATGACGGATTGAGTGGCCACTTTAGATAATTTATAATCCGTATTGAGTAGGGGAAGCTTTATATATCGTGAAAAGGAAATAGATTGGGATGGAAAGGGTTGTGAAAACTGATTTAAGTTTCACTCGTTTTCAATTTCGTTTTCATAACCTCCCGAACGCAGAGACTGTGGAATAATGTTGTTTTTTTATAGAAATCCATATTCATGCTATAATTATAAATGCGAAACTGAGTCTGTCTGTCTGCTGCGCTTTCACGGTCCACCTGTTCAACCGATTATGATGAAAATGGTTTATGGATAGTTTGTTACCCGGGAGAACTCCTCAATTTTCCGGGATAAAAAGAAGCCTATGTCAACTATACCCACTCCAAAAATCACATCGATCCGCTGCTTCGTTGCGGTGTGATTGAAGGACAAACCAACAAGCCAATAAACCAACAAACAAACACACTCGCATTTATAATACAGTATTAGTATGATTCACGTTTAATGACATACCTTGACGTTCATAAAACAAGGATTATACTCAAACTCAAACTCATATTTTATTATTAAAATAAACTTATCACAAGTGCTTTTGAATCGTCGAGCGAATCTACCACTGGTTCGGAATGACATACACAATTCTGAAACAAGATGAAAATAATACTGCTTTAAGCGGTAAGCGGAAAGTAAGGCGCCAGAAAAAAATACAATATATCTCGGATCTAAAACATAGCTTAGGACACACGGGCGGTATCGAAAGCATTTGGTAGAGTTAGCGAATGACCTCGTAAGTAGTAAGGGTTGGTTGAGGTCAATCGTATGCAAATCGGACAATACTAATTGCGGAAGAGTCAATATTGGTTAGGAAATGGAACCAACCTCCTCTATATCAGATTACGTGTGAAATCGACGATGACTCCATTTGCCATAAGCGTATAAGCAATCTATTAATTGATTTCGAAACCAATGCCATACTACCATCCCTTAAAACCTCAAAGCTTCATCATCATCAGTATCATCCTCAAACGATAGACGGCCACTGCTGGACATAGGCCTCTTGCAAGGATTTCCACACGCGGTGGTCTTGTGCCGCCTGAATCCAGCGGCTCCCTGCGTCTCCCCTGATGTCGTTCGTCCAGCGAGTAGGGGGTCTGCCAAGGCTGCGTTTTCCAGTGCTTTCTCGCCACTTTAGCACTTTGGGACCCCAACTTTCATCGGTTCTTCTATGTGCCCCGCCCATTGCCACTTCAGCTTCGCAACACGTCGAGCAATGTCGATTAATTTAGCTCAAAGCTTAAAAAGCGGTATTATTTTTACTTCTCCCCTGATAAGCCGAAAAGCGGAGTAAGTTTTGAAAAACTCAACTTTTTGTAAATTGTATTTTCGCACCACCCGGCTATTAACACTAACATGCAGCGTGGTGGGTCTAAGCTCTAATTCCTTCTCTCCTATGAGAATGGAGGCCTGTGCTCAGCAGTGGGACGTTAATGGGCTGTGGTGGTGGTTAACACTTATTTTTGTATTTTTGATCCTAGTATTATAGTGGCGTGCAGTTCATAAAGGCATAAAAGCAAAGCAGTACCCAAATGGAAATACGTCAATGCATATTTATTATCAAAACAACTAGTAAATAGGTATTCTGACCTACTAATGCCTACCCCAGCTTCAAACCCTATGCACGCCACTGATAGTAGTGGGTATAGGTACCCACTACCTACATGTAGTATGATTATATGTATAGGATGTTAAATAATGTCGGCATTATATATACCATCGTTCGATAAAGTTTGATACACTTCGCGAATTACTTCGCTAGTTGTTGGGATGTTGTGAACTTTCGATTGACATAGTTAAGGGAGGGGAAAACATTAAAGTGCTCCGTCATGGTTAGTTAGTTACCTGTCAAAAGAAAAACATGCCTTAATCAAGGTACACTAGCAGTTAGACTAGTTTTTATACGACTGCCTGAAAAAAGGAGCATACTGTTTTCAGGATTCATGTATTATGTATGCATGTATGTATGTATGTATGTATGTATGTGAGTATGTATATTCCACCATTACTTCTATACGCTTGAACCGGTTTTGATAAATGAGGTATCTTTAGAATCCCTAGCTTATTCCGGGTGACATAGGCTAGTATTTTTTTTTTAAATTGATGGGTCCATGGTCCCGCATTAAAGACTAAAGTTGAAAAAAATATTCGAAAATAAGATTAACTATATAATCATCATCTAGAAAATGATGAGTAGATTCCAAAAATATATAACACTATAGTTCAATATCCAGTGATTCACAAAAAAATATCATTGAATAAAAATGTGAATAAGATTCTAATTTAAATAGATTAATTATATTTTTAACTTTTTAGTACGTTTTTTGGCAGGGCAGTCGTGTATTTTAATTTTTTTAATTATGACTTGTTCTATATACTCGCAATACGTTTCAATTACTGACAGTTACCGATCAATAGGTAAGTAGCTGTAGATACCTATAAAGGCAAAAGTGTGGCTGTCTGTGTCTGTTTCGTATGTCTGGTTCTATCTGTCCGTCCGTCCTATTTGTAACATTTTCACAACCTATCCATATAAAAAGACAAACAATATGACGCATTTTTAGGTAAGTGTAAAATAATACCGAAAAAAATCTATAAATAAATACTATCATACTAATATTATAAATGCGAAAGTGTGTTTGTTTGGTTTGTTGGTTTGTCCTTCATTCACGCCGTAATGGAGCAACGGATCGACGTGATTTTTTGCATCTGTATAGATGAGGACCTGGAGAGTGGCATAGGCTACTTTTTTAATTCCCGTGGGAATTAAAAAACTTATTTCATGCGGATGAAGTCGCGGACCTCAGCTAGTAGAAAAATAAGTTAGTAGTACTTACAAAAATTGCTATCTTTTTCTCTAAAACAAATCGTTTTCTAGGTGATGTATCTAGGGTTCTTAAAAACGCTATTAAATAATTAATTACCTATAACGAAATGAAAATATCTGTAATAATATACTAAATTTCATATATCCTACATGTCATTTTTCATGTGCTTCAGGCTATACGTTTTTCATTCAAGTACGTTTTTTTTATTTTCGCAACTTTAGGAGCGATATTGGTATTTGTTAACGATTGTCAACAATACGAAAGGGAGCAAACCAGTTTTACGGCTCTCAGCAAAACGATCGCATTAATATAATGGGGCTTTCACATTGGTGTAACGTACGCGCAAGAAACGCGAGCTTAAAGTACAGGAGCTTTTTTTAAGTCTACCATATACTCTCAGGTTTAATTTATTATATTATGCAAAAGTGTCTGTCTCTCTGTAAGCTTTTTACAGCCTAGTTAGGCTAACAGATTTAAAAGATTTTGACCAAATTTAATAATGCGTTGCATCTCGGGGGTGTCTCTGAGTCTAGAAAATCAAACAGTTCATAAGTGATTTTCTAATAACAGAAAAGTAGGTCAAAATCACGCACGTTATCATAAAACACAATTTATACGATATGAATTAAGTGATGTTACGTTATTGGAATCACCAATGCGTTAGCGTCGTTTTAACTTCAACATAGATTATAATCAAAGTTTACATTTGCTTACATCTATAGAAGCCATTCACCGGTAATGTGGTTCGGTCGGTAGGACAGCATTAGTAAACGCGCGCCGCGTTTGCTAATGTGTATGCTCCTTAAGACTCGTAGCATGAAAAAAGGTCGATAGGCTTTCATCGGTCTATTGTATAAAAGTTAATAGGAAGTTTTCGTTTTATCGAAAATAAATATTGTACGTTTTCCCGGTCGGCGATTGGTAATAGGTAATAGCCTAGTGATTTAAACACCCGGCCTCCTATAAGGATGATTGGGGTTCGATCGCTAGGTATTTTCCAGAATTCTTTTGATGACCTCCCTGGCGCAATGTTGAGCGCTGTTGTATTCACGTGCGGAGGCTCCGGGTTCGATCCAAAACAGGTTCAATTTGGGAATTTACAACTTCTGAATTTTCCCTGGTATGCCCTGGTGGGAGGCTTCGGCCGTGGCTAGTTACCACCCTGCCGGCAATGACGATTTGCATTCCAGTACGATGACATCGTAGAAACCGATTAGGGTAGGGTTGAATATAACTGTCATGCCCCTAACAGGTTAGCCCGCTACCATCTTAGACTGCATCTTCACTGACCTACCATCAGGTGAGAATGCAGTCAAGTAGTAGATAAAAAAAAGAGTTAAGTACGTGCGTTTTAAGCAATCTATCCGTCCTCGTATCGTTGCCAAATTTTGGTTAAAATCAGTTCTGCAGACGGGCCGTGAAACGGTAACAAACAGACAGAAGATACTTTCTAATTTATAACATTAGTATGGATTACGTGTTTACCACTGATGCAGGGAGACACCTGGTATATTACCTACATTAATAAATAATTAATGTTGAATCAGAAATAGGTTACGAGTTGGCAGTCTAAGTTGCTATCGCAGACCTGTCAATACTTCAACACCCGTCTCAGTTCGAATACCAGCTATTGCTAACTTTAATTAAACTAACGAAGTTAAGTTACTACATAATATCAACTAAATTTTTCCCGCAGCTTTGCTCATACTTTAATTAACATTTTTAGGCATTGAAGTTTCTAAAATCCTTTCTTATCGTACGACTAAGTCATAAAATCCGTCCAGCGCCCAAATCTCCATATGTGCAGCGGTTTAAGCTATGCGTATCAGTCAGTCACCTTTTCCAATTAGTTAGTTAGTTGGTATTCATTTATGCGGAAGGATTTGGGAGCCTGCCACCCAACGTTTACCATAACGAAAAAAAGTTTCAACTAAAAAAATTATTGCTAGTGCTACTTATCTAAGTCACAAAAACGTTAAGGACAGGTGTAAATTACATGTACAAACTAAATACTATAAATACTTAATAAATGCGAAAGTTTGGATGGATGTATGGATGTGTGGATGGATGTTTGTTACTCAATCATGCCCCAGCGGCTGAACGGATCTGGATGAAATTTGGCACAGAGATAGATTATAGTCTGGATACATAGGCCGGAAAATTAAAGAGTTCCCGCGGGAATCGAAAAACTTCCATCCATGCAGACGAAGTCCATGAAGTCACGGGCATTAGCTGGTATAATATATTTATTTAATCAAAGTATGTACCATTGCTATCTATGCACTTTTGCCATCTTATAGGTAGTTCATTGATCCCTTTACTAAAAAACAATTCGGACGGGAGTCAATAAAATCTTTGAAGGCGCTTTGGACTGCCCCGTCGGAGTTGAAGTCAACTTTCGTTTGGGGCAGTATTTGGCTGGTTCGCCAGGGTTCAGCCATTGCGATGAGCGTTTCCGATTATCGTACAGGATCCACTTTTCATCATAGGTAATAATTCGATTTAAAATCCCTTTATTATTGTGCCGGTTGAGTAATGTAACGCAGCAGTCGACGCGCGTTTGTCGGTTTGCTGCACTCAATTCATGAGGTACCCACCTTTCAAACTTTTTCACCTTCCCAATTTGCTTCAAGTGGATTAAAACAGTTTTATCACTAACACCGCAGCCTGCAGCTAGCTCGGACGTGGTTTGCGATGGATCCGCTTCCACAATAGCCTTCAATTCTTCAATATCAACTTTGGTCTCCGGCCGTCCACGGGGCTTGTTCTGCAGGTCGTAATTTCCAGAACGAAAACGTTGGAACCAAAAATGCACTATGTTTTCTTTTGCGACACCGCCGCCATGCACATCATTATTCCTGCGAGCCGTTTCTGCAGCACTGGTGCCACGATGGAACTCGTACTCGTAAAAATATAGCTATATAGATATTTCAAATTTCCATTTTGTAAACTGAGTGACGCAAAGAAAAAACAAAGTTTTCAAAACACAAAAGCATGTGTATAAATTTTAAATTGAAATTCATAACCAAAGAGGAGATATTTGAGATCGAAGTGGCCAGTACGACAAAACGCCAATTTGATATGTAAGGACCTATAAATCGTGTCCTATTAAGTATTCTGTGCCTATTGTACCGTAAAGAATGTAGATACCTCCTACTTCCATCATATTGTGTTCTACAGTTCTATCGAAATGTCGTGTCTCGCCTAACTCCACACAAGTAGGAATACCAACAAGTCCGAATTTCCTCTGGCACAATATCATTCGAATACGACAAAAAATATTATTTGTTGATGTATCATATTTTAATAATATATTCAATGTATTAATTTGAAAAACAGGTGACAAAAGAACACGAGAAAAGCAAAAACCTCCAAACGAATGAAATCCAATTTCATCTCACGTGGAATTTTTGTGGAAAATACTTTGTACCTGTTGCGGTTCAGTCAATAAACAAGTGTTATAAAGCTTATGAGAATACGAGTATATTAAAATCTATTAGGTGCTGTGAATTTTTCTTATCCACGTACCTATATGCAACCCAAACTTCGTTTCATCATATAAGATAGTTTGTGTCTCTCATGATACGCCTTGGTTTGACTCTACCACCGGTTCGGAATGGTATTTTGGTTTTCAATTAAAAATATTTCGACATAGTTAAACCAGGAGAGCGACAAAGGCTACTTTTATACCGGAAAATAAAAGAATTACTATGGAATTTTGAAGAAAATCTTAAAGTACACGGACGTATTCGCGGGCCATGTAATATAGTTATGTATGAATCCATCATGTCGTATGATAATTTGCTCGTCACTGAGTACATTTAAATACATTATTTTCTGCATTAATTATTGTGTAAATACGTGTCTCGTGCATTTTTAATTTGTAAATTGCGGAAAATTAAATATCGGATTGCGATTCGATTTGAGTTTTGCGTGTACTTATTTTGTGTAAAGCAAACAAGTGTTCGTAATAATATTGTAAACCATGTGATTTATTATAAAGCGATTTACCTATGGTGAAGATTTGTAATAATAATAAAAAATATAAATAATACGCTATACTAAAAATAATTTTTATTTTTAATTGACACTTTCAAATTGTGGCGCATATCGCATGCTGCACCTACTACATAAATACCTACCACATAGATCATGGGTGTGTTCCAATATACACTGCGAGCACTGTTCAGTGCTCTTACTGGGGAGAAATCCAATCCGGGTATATGACGTCATAAAACGTCGCCATTTTTATACTGTGAGCATTGGAGTAAGATGTTCTCAGTGCTGACTGCGTTCCGTTTTAAACAGTAACCAGTATAGCTAACTATAGCTAACGGCTTCGCAGTATATTAAATTGACGTCACACCTTACAGTGCTCGCAGTGTATATCGGAACTTACCCTATACCTATATACTACATAGAATATAGATTTTTCTGTTTTAGCGAATTATAGCGAATTAAGCTTCCTTTTCCTTGGATACTTATGTGTATTTACTCACAAGTAACAACTCATAAGTATTCTTTACGATTCGAGTCTCATCTTTTTGTTGCTAAAGGTTGTTTCGAGTGTACTCCTAAGGGTCCACATTAAAGCGAGCTCGCAAAGAAAATAAAATGTTCACCTCAATGTTCTCGTGTGTTTAAAACCATTTCGTTTATCTTATTTTGGGTTTTGTGTGGGAATAAACACGCTACATTACATCGTTTCTGTACAGTGGATTTCTTTGTAGGTACTGTGAATTTTTCTCATACTTACTTTGTTTTCGTAAGTGGGATGTCCCATTTGCGATCCTGCGTTATTCTCATTTCACTGTTGTCTAATTAAGTACTAGATGCTGCCCACGACTTTGTACGCTTGGATTTAGGTTTCAGAAATATTTCATTCATCAATTTGCTCAGATTGAAGATTTATAGGTGTTATATAATATTATATGAATCAGCTATTCATATAATATAAGGCATCTTCTAGGCAAGCGCGCTCCAACCTACCTCATTATTGCTTTCTAATAAGCATGATTGTCGCCAAGCGCAAGCCTATAATATAGGTCAAGAATAGTTACTCTTTAATAAAGTTTTTTTTAAGTTTATTTTTTAAATTACTGTGGGAACTCTTTGATTTTTCGGTAGCGTATAATTAAGTTAGGAGTCATATTGTATTCCTTCAGCTTTAACTAGGAAGACGCAAAGACAAAATCATAGTTAAAAGGCATATTTTATGCATAGTTATTAGTGGCTACTCAATGAATTTTTGGAATATTTAGAAATATTTCAACTGAAATAAGTTATCTCGTTATAACTAATTAGAGTAACGTTATGTTAAAACTAAAACTACGAGGGTTAAAGGACAACATAGTATACCGGGTAGAAACTAGAAATCAATTTGGAATTGTCGTAAAGGCTTATTTTCTTTGGTCGGTAACTCGATAGAAAATACTATAGACGATTTCTTAGGCGCATCATATAACATTGCTGAGCTATGTAACTAGGTTCATATGATTCTTCTGTGAGATCTTTGTCTAGGACCTGAATTGTCATCGAATGAAAATGAAGGTTTTATAAAGCTTTATAAGTACGTTAAAGTAAGCCTACGTTTCCAGTTTCCTCCAAAAAGGTCGTCTTTATTGCTAGGGTTCACGCAAGCGTCCACACTTTCCTTACGTAATGACTAGGTTTGTAAATAGAATTGTAACAACGTACCTTTTACACCATTCGTTTTAACTATCTCAAGTTTACCTGGTAAGTACTCCTATTTCTGGCCTCATTCACTTATTCACTAAACGATTAATATAAATCGCGTGCGTTACTTTTATAATATTGCCTACTACAAAATTGGTTTGTATGGAGGTGGAGAGTAGGAAGTCGATAAAAAAATCGTAATTCCAGCTTTTTCTTTCATTGCAGGGATTAGGTTTCTTTGCCACTATCAATACCAATATCATAAATGTGCGTTTGTGTTAAATCCTGCCG
Source organism: Erebia palarica (assembly GCA_964035005.1). Classification (NCBI taxonomy): domain Eukaryota; kingdom Metazoa; phylum Arthropoda; class Insecta; order Lepidoptera; family Nymphalidae; genus Erebia; species Erebia palarica. The sequence continues at coordinate 4,467,396 of OZ035988.1, forward strand.
CATCAGAGCCGCATATGGGGACTGGGAGTAATATAGGCTACTTTTTATCCCGGAAAATGAAAGAGATCCGAGATAAGGGTAAATCCACGCGGATGCAATCATGGGTAACATCTACTCCCTAATCATTTCAGTTTTCATCTCAGTAGGAAATACACTTAAAAATAAGTTTGAAATTAAAGATTTTTGCTTCAAGTCTAGTCGGTAACTAGCTAGATAAAATCGAACTATATATGCACCATACAATGTCTAAACGACGAGACTCATATGGTCAATGGTGCCCTCTGAACAGAGAATGACTGCTGGAAAATACCTACTGTAAATGTACGACATTTCCAGCCGAGAATAAAGTAGAATAATAAGAGGTCGGGATGATTATGTAGTAGCCTGTAGCTACCTACTTATATAGTCTTCGAGCGCGCGTGGTTCATAGATTGTGAATTGTTCCTGAAGACATCCTCAATCGAGTTAATTTTATGAGCAGGTAGTACTCTAGATACGTGATGGCGCATAAAACTGACTGATTGGACCTCCTATATATCCTGATATATCTTCCTATTGTCACAGATTAAAATATACTTGCTATAATTACAATCGACAAATTTACTGTTGACGCGTATTCAAAATTTGAACCTAAGGTGAAAGCACCGATGGTTGGCATTTGTTTTAAGAAAAACATGGCCATGTTGTGTCAGTGTGTGTAAAGTCCAATGAACTGAGAAGAATGCGTTGTCACACCGTGCAGTTTGTTAGGGCATGTACCTTTTAGGGTTACAGATAAAAACACTAATTAACAGAAATAAACGGTAACAGATTGATTGGGTTACAGTATAATTTCTATTACCGTTATAAGTGTTTCTGTTTAAAAAAACAGAAACAGTTATTTTTTTTGAGTAGATATCTCTTCCTACATGTAAAGCGGGAATGAAATGTTTCCTCGTCTATCCCATAGTGTTGGGTGTCGTTTGATAGGTCGTTTAAAAATATTTCGATCGTGGAAAAACCATTTTTTGATTCAGAGATTCGTTTGCGAAATATTAAGTATAAAAGTGCTAATTTATATTAGAGTTAAAAGTCCCCGGTGCTCTACCAGCATAACGGTTGATTCTGGATGTGTCCTGGGATTGAATCTCCGACCACCAGTATGCCACCGGGCGTATAGGTGGACTAGGCTATCAGTATCACTGCAACAAGGAATAGTAAAATGATCAGCCGTATAACTACTTCATCAGCATCTACAAGCATATGTATATATACATATTATGTATACATGTATATATTTTTAATTCCGTACTCGTGTGTGTAATAAAGATTTAATAATAATTATAAGCATAAACAAGCTTGAAAATGGTGTAAACTTCCACCTCATTGAATCCATTTCACCCGAGGGCTTTTAAAACGAGTTGGGGAAATAACTTAGAAAGTTACCAGGGCCTTGTCACAGCGTAAAATATTCCCGGGCCACGCTCTCATTAGAGCTAACTTGGTAGAGCTTTTACGTGTAACTGAAACGGATAAATTAAAATAAACATCTACTTTTATATCTGTTATCTCTCTTACCTCTATCAGTGCACAGCGCACGTACTGTCTATATCTTTTTATACGACTGCCTGAAAAAAAGGAGTATATTGTTTTCAGGGTTCATGTATGTATGTAAGTGAGTTTGTATATTCCACCATAACTTCTATACGCTTGAACAGATTTTGATAAATGAGTTAGAATCCCTAGCTTATTCCGGGTGACATAGGCTAGTAAAATTTTTAAAAAAAATTGATGGGGTGACCATGATCCCGCATTAAAGACCAAAATTGAAAAAAAAAAACGGAAATAAGATTAACTATATAATCATCATCTAGAAATTGATGAGTAGATTCCAAAAATATATAACACTATAGTTCAATATATAGTGATTCACAAAAAAATATCATTTAATAAAAAATGTGAATAAGATTCCAAAGGCTATTTATGCAAATCGCTCTTATGGAGGTAAACTCCAAAAATAATATGGCAGGGCAGTCGTTTTTTTTAATTCGTTAAATTAATTTCACTTGTTAGTTTTTAGGGTTGCGTAAAACCTACCTAGCTAGCCTAGCTAACCTAGCTGATGCCTGGCACTTCGTCTGCGTGGTTTAAGTTTTTTTTATTCCCGCGAGAACTCCTTAATTTTCCGAGATGAAAAGTAGCTTATGTCACTCTCCAGGTCCTCGACTATGCCCATGCCAAAAATCACTTTGATCCGTTGCTCCGCTGCAGCGTGATTGAAGGACGAACCAACAAACAAACACACTTTCGTATTTATTCTATTACGTATTTATAATATTAGTATGATTGTATGCATAATTAATATAATATTATATTGATGTAATGTGGCCATTCCACTTCAATTCTTCTTGAAAAGATTTCATTTAAAATCTTCTAAAATAAAGAAAGCAAATGAAATGATGATTAATCAAAGCAAAAACCATTCTAGCGTTTCTTTAAATCAATCATTGTATACCTACATCAGAGTAGATTAATCTTTTATAATCGAATTTCTCATTCGATGCAGGCGTAGTCAAATTACTGCAGCCTGGTAAAAGCTATCTGATAGATACTAGTAACTGACCTTTTTGTATCATTTTAGCCCTTTTTTAGCTGACAATTTATTTATTAAAAAACTAGATCTTCAGTAAATCAATTCCACTTTCCATTTTACTCGCTCCTTTGCCCTAAGTTTGCCGGGAAGAGATTGGTTTCTAAGCGATAATGCCGCCGGTTGTTTTTTAATGGTGCACAATAAACTATATTTTACTTTACTTTTTTTAGATCATGCCTGCGACTTCACTTACGATTTAGTTTATTGAAAAATCCCGTGGGATCGCTTTGATTTTCAGGTATAAAAATAGCCTCTGAACTAAATCGGTTGGAAATATCTCTGAAAGCGTAGCAGGCAGACAGGCATAATATAATATAACACTCATACGATTACAATTGAATTTGCACTTGTTCGTCTATCCGTCTGTCCGTCCGTCCATCTCGTTTGCTGTCAGAACCTTTAGAACTTCTTTATTATTGAACATAAATTATTTTAACCCGCTTTAACGGCGAAGGAAAATTCGTGAAGAGTTCTTCAAAATGTTTTCAAAGGTGTGTAAAGTCTGTCAATCCGCAGTTGACTGGACAGCGTGGTGGACTATGGCCATAACCGGCCCTTTCTACAGACTCAGTAGTGGTAATGGGTTGAAAAGGTGGAGGCTTATAAAAGCGGGTTAAAAAGTCTAACTAAATAATATGAGGGTGACGTAAAAACGCTCCTCTTCGGCCTTGCAAGCTGCTAACTGAAGCAATGATAAATAGCAGTTGTCTCAACAATCATTTATCAAATTAACATCTGGGGGACTACTACCATCGCTGAAAGCAGTATTATTTCAAAATGACAGTTTTACTTCATTTTATTTCCACTACAAGTTATCCCTTGACTGCGACCTCACCTGATTCTAAGTGATGATGCAGTCTAAGATGTTAGCGGGCTCACCTGTTAGGGGCATAGGAGCAATATGCCCCTAAAAGGTTCGCCTAAATCGTTTGGCGGCACGTCTATGCCGGTAGGGTGGTAACTAGCCACGGCCAAAGTCTCCCACCAGGCCAGACCAGGGAAAATGCGGAAATTATAAATTGCCAAAATGACCCTGCTGGGGTTCGAACCCGGGACCTCCACATGTTAAGACAACAGCGCTCAACACTGCGCCACAGAGGTCGTCAAACCTCCAAACCTTCGAACAAAACCAAAAACGTGCAATGTACCTTGACATTCCTAAAATAAGGATTATAATTCTAGGACACGAACGTCAACAATACTAAAACAATACGGATTTGAGCGATGTTAGTATCCCCCTGAATGTGGAACATAAATTATACCGCGACATTTTGCTTGCTACCCTTTTTATATCGCGTTTTTACATATTTATGTAGGGCATAATATATCAGCTCTTATATCTACTTAAGTCATTCTTTGGGAATATTATAAAGAACTCTCGGGAGGGTAAGTTTCATTTTATATTTGAACACACTCTTTCACTGTTGAGATATTCTTACCCGTCTGCACAGGGTTAAGTGTACATCAGTCTATAATATAAGTTCGTTTGTTCCTTGCAGGAAAGCTATAGTCTAAACGCGTGCACCGATTTTGATAATTCTTGCACCAGCAGATGCCCAATATAGCTTCACTATTGGTCAAAGATCCCGGGACGATCAGATCTTCGTTATTTTATTAAAGCTGAAAGATTTTCTATACATGTTTTCAAACACTCTTAAATTATAAAACAACAGGGTGTCTGACAGGGGGTAGCAATCGTATTATGTGTCTGCCAATGGACAACGTGGTTTCTAATATTATTCCAAAGAAAAATATTTAAAAAAAACGGAGCTTAATACTTTAACGAATTTGACATGCCACCTGTTCTACCTGATTTCTACCTTCCAAAGTCACCGCGATTCAAACTTCATAGTCGGGGATCGTTTATACCTCTATTAGAAGCATACATAAAAAAACATTCAGCTTTAATAAAATAACGAAGGTCTGATCGTCCCGGGATCTTGCTCTATATGAAAGTAACAGGGCATGGATGCTCATCTGAGGCCCAATTGTCTAAGCCAATCGTATTCATTTGACAGTTCATATCGTATAACTCGAACTTTTTAAGGAGTACCTACATACATGCGTTTTGACGTGCAAGCATCTATGACCTCCTTAAACAGGCCGAATTATATATTATATTATTTGACAGACGATTACGAATACGATTTCCTTACATAATCGGGGGGCTGATCATGAAACCAACACTCGTCACATTTGTTACTTTTGGCAGTATCGGAACACTTATCAATATCATCAAATACCTACCACATTAATAAACTTGTTTCATTAATATAGATATTTAGAATACATATTGCTTTGATATATAAAAGTTATCAAACACCATATTATATTATACACTTTATCCTAAAAACTTTTGAGGCTTTTAATACCTACCCAGAATTCCTCATCACGGCTAATTCCCAGCCACAAAATATATAATTAATTGTGAATTGTTTTTAAATAAATAATAGATTGCTAAAAATAAAAAATAATAGTAGTACACGTATATACTAGCTAGGAGAGACAGCAAACTTCTGAATTTCAGTTCAGTCTGAAATGAATGGATTTTCATAAAAGTTTTTCAATATATCCACATTGTATGTTGAGCCTTTGAAGCTTTAAAAAATCAGTACCATGACAAGTTATAAGGGGTTAATTTAGTGAATCTTGATTGGCTGTTTCGAACGATCATTTTATAAATTCATTACCTCCCGCGGAGAGGGAATGTGGTGTTTTCCATCCACAGTTTGGATAAAGAATGCCTATTTTCCGAATATGAGAAATGAAAAATATTATTACCACAATATAATATATTATATTATATCTCTTACAATAATATATCTCTTACAAGGTAACATTAAGGTACCATTATTAAGAGCATCGAGGCAGAATTAATAAATTTTGAACAGCAAATTGTTTTAAATTGTAGCTAACGTGCGTTGAATTTTAATTAATATTTAGAGACTCTATTTTTGGTGCGTATTAATGAGAGTTTATTGTCAGTTTAGCGACACGTGTGAATAATCAGTGGAAATTCTAGTGTCAATGTTTCATGCCCCAGTTAATGAGTAGAACGATTACATTATCAGGTACTAGGCGAGTTTGCGAATTGGTGTCCACAAACACGTTCCGTGTAAGGAGGTTATTCCTTTTTTGTTTTTATAAAATCGTATTAGTTTTTTGCCATATTATGAGAAAAATGATTGATTGATGTGATTTTCCAAAATTAAGGGAATTACTGGGTTATATCTTGCTAGATTAGATTTGCTACACAAGCTCAGATAGGCAATTATTACCTCAATGAGTCTCTAACTGAGGACAATATATTTTATTACTAGGTAATGCCCGCGAATTCGTCTGCGTGGATCGATGTTTTTTGGTTCCTGCGGAAACTCTTTAATTTTCCGGGATAAAAAGTAGTCTATGTGCTATTCCAAACTATAATCTATCTCTGTGCCAAAGTTCAGCCGTTGGGGCGTGATTGAGTAACAAACATCCATACATCCATACATCCATCCAAACTTTCGTATTTATAATATTAAATAAATATTAAATTTTAAACTAAGACTTTTTTACACACGAGGAAAGTTTCTAAACTTACTTAAATAGGTACATATCAAAATTAGTCAGAAAGACGAAGGTTCAAATCCTGCCGGTTCCACAATTTTTGATATGTATTTATATGTAAGTTTAGAAAATATTTTAAAAATTTTTAGTAGCAAGTTTGTGAAAAAGTCAAATTTTGGCGCTTGAAAAATCAGCCTATGGAGTGAAATTCTAATGTCGATGCCCTTAAAGTGATTTCGTTATGTTTAACACATTGACCCAATCTGGGCTACTCCCAAGCACTCTACGTACATTCGTAGACCGTCGGTGTCGGTCATTGTACCGAATTTTTTGGGCAATTGGTTTATTCAAATAAAATTTTCCAAATCCTTTAGAATTTCAAATAAATAATCTACCACTGGCTCGGAATTAAAGATCTTTACAATCGTGCATTGTAGAGTCAACATCTCCTGAAGATGCTCCGGTATCGGAGTGAAACGTACGTTGAGGGTATTTTTGAGGGTTTATGTGGTGTGGTGAATATAGAGGGCATCAAGTTCAAGACTGTACCACATAGATTTGCCTTCTGTGGCGGTTTATAGCGAATTAAACTTGTAGTTTTTTCACTGTTATGGACTTTCGCAAAGTAACGCCTGCTGCTATCCAAGAATTTTAAACTTTTTTAAAGCTATTCGGAAAATTTACCACTTAAGTTTTAAATAAAACGGTGATAAATCGTTCAAGACGATGCATCGTCTTGAAAATGTATTAGAACTCAACGCGCATTGTACGTTCGTTCTTCCATTTATAATTGTCAGGAAAACACCTTGCTATGAGAATAACTTGCTAGTAAAAGGAGCAAGAAGTATTGTGATAGATTGGTTTTTTCAGAATAAGAGAAAGAACACAGAAGCAACTCGTCACACGGCAAAAAGTCGTGTTTGAACTGCCATTATATACCGTCGCTCGACAAAATGTATCGTATTTTGACAGCCATCTTTTGCTATAGGCCAAGATCCCGCGACGATCAGATCTTCCTTATTTTATTGAAAGTTTTTCTATGTGACATACATAATATAGAGGTATAAACTTCTTAAATTATAAAATAACAGGGTGTCTGACAGGGGGTTGCAATCGTTCAATGTGTCTGACAATGGACAAGGTGGTTTCTAATAGTATTCCAAAAAAATATATAAAAATCGAAGGTAAATACTTTATGTATACTAAATTAATTTGAGGTGCCACCTTTTCTGCCTAATACCTTCCAAAACAAACGCGATCCAAACTTCATAGTCGGGGATTTCTATTAGAGACATACATAGAAAAACTTTCAGCTTTAATAAAATAACGAAGGTCTGATCGCCGCGAGATCTTGCTCTATTAGTAAATCCAAGCTTTCATCTAAAACTTGTTTTTAGGCTCATCAGGTTTCACAAGAATTCAGCAGCCTGAAAAAATCTCCCTCGCTACAAAAAAAGTACATTTAATTACTGTCTGTTACTTTTTAACGTATCATCAGGTTTGAGGTTTGATACAGCGATAGCTTGCACATTAAAAAGTAGTCTCTTTAAGTCGTAGGGGCCTAATGAATAAGTAATTATAATACCTAAGTTCTGAGGTTCTGATTTTTTATCTCTAAAAATCACAGCCTTGCTTAAAATCCCACGAAAACTTTTGAATAAACCTAAATTCACTCACACGAAATCGAATAACGGCCATTTGCACGGACGTTCGGCGATATATGCGAAATATCAATACAAGAACCGGTCAAGTACGTGGCGGTGCGACATGGCGAAAAGATTCGTTGACGAGTACGGAACCCTAAAAATAAAAAGTCGTTTAAGTGTATAATCCTAATACTAAGGCTTGATACACATTACGATGCAGGACACGTACATGTTTGCGGCCTGCAGAATAATAGTCGAGATGAGATACAAAAATAGGGTCGAGGATGGATCCGAGGCTGTTCTGAGAACCTTTAAGGGTTTCTCGGTCGTCCCTTGATATAATTTTACTGTTTAGTACCCTTGTTCATCACATGTTATTATAAACACGACCTGAAAAACGATAACAATGACATTGTTTTCGTAATATTTTATGTTGGAAATGAAACCGTAAATAAATATCGTGTTTTGTATTTGTAACATTATAATCAGGGACGTTTATACAATTCAATTACATATTTATTCAAATTAGGTACACAGTACTCTTTTTTACGTCCAAGAACTTAAAAAAACATGATGGTGATAATCAAAAACAACCACAACATACTAAATTATATTTTTTCCTCCATACTTCATATTATTATATGCGAAAGTGTGTTTTTCTGTCTGCCTGCTACGCTTTCCCGGCCCATATTTTCAACCGATTTGAAAGCCTGAGAACCTGTAAAACGTACAACCTTATTTGTATAGCCTTCGCAGGGAAGGATTTTTATCCCGGAAAATTAAGGAGTTTCCGTGCAAACAAAAAACCTGGACGTAATTCCCATTTTGGATATGCTTCGTATAAAGTCTCTAACATCATCATCTAAATTCTATTTATTTTGGTCCGCGCTCAGTAATCCCTCGTGTAATTTCGCCCTTATCTAGTGGGTGAATTGAAAAATGTAACATTGCATTCCCAAGAAAAGGTGGGGAAATATTGCATGGTCCGGACATCGCTACACAATCTTACACCGGATGAAAAATGGACATTTTTTTTATTCCACTGATAAGCCTTTGCCTGCGTTCTCACCTGATGGTAAGTGATGATGCAGTCTGAGATGGTAGCGGTGTTACCTGTTAGGGGTATGGCAATTAAATTAAAACTTTTATATTTTCATTTTATCAAAACCCCTTTACGGTTTCGACACGGCATTTTTTTTATCCACTACAAGTTAGCCCTTGACTGCGATCTCATCTGATGGTAAGTGAAGATGCAGTCTAAGATGGTAGCGGGCTAACCTGTTAGGGGCATGGCAGTTATATTCAACCCATACCCAATCATACAATCGGTTTTTACACGGCATCTTGGCAGCACGTCTTTGCCGGTGGTAACTAGCCACGGCCGAAGCCTCCCACCAGCCAGACCAGGGAAAATTCAGAAATTGTAAATTTCCAAATTAACCCTGCCTGCATCGTTCTCGAACGCTAACTTTCGCAAACACACAATACTGTTAGAGGAATCGAAGTAATTCTCGCAATTGGCACAATGCGATTTCCTCTTGCAAATAGAATTCTCTGTATTTACACGTCTTAGTAGAAATCTTTCTGCAAAATGCGACGAAAACTCGCCATTTTCACTTCCGAGTCTAGATAATGCCTTTTATCTGAGCTTTTATGTGTTTAGCAATCGATTTTAGCTAACTCATTTTGGCGTAATATTCGTAATATCTACATTTTAACAAGCAGTATTAAAAAACTTTAATCCGCCTACGGAAACTCCCACTCCCACTTTTTTTATACGACTGCCTGAAAAAAGGAGTATATTGTTTTCAGGGTTCATGTATGTATGTATGTATGTGAGTTTGTATATTCCACCATATAATAACTTCTATACGCCTGAACCGATTTTGATAAATGAGGTATCGTTAGAATCTCTAGCTTATTCCGGGTGACATAGGTTAGTAATTTTTTTTTTAATTGATTTGGTGACCATGGTCCCGCATTAAAGACCAAAATTGAAAAAAATAATCGAAAATAAGATTAACTATATAATCATCATCTAGAAAATGATGAGTAGATTCCAAAAATATATAACACTATAGTTCAATATTTAGTGATTCACAAAAAAATATCATTTAATAAAAAATGTGAATAAGATTCCAAAGGCTCCCAATATGCAAATCGCTTCATAAGGAGGTAAACTCCAAAAATAATATGGCAGGGCAGTCGTATTTTTTTATTCGTTAAATTAATTTTTGGATGTAGCATCCGTAATATCGATTTTGTTCGTGTATGCCTAGCCTAATAACAACTCGATTGACAGCTCAATTATCAAAATCGACTCAGTAGTTTAGGTGCTATGGTGGAACAACCATAAAAACAAACAAACACATACATAATTAGGTACATGAGACTGCTTAAATAGTATCCCTTCCATTTCTATGGCATTTGCTGTAAATAGTGAGGTAAAAACTATTTTTGATTCCCGCGGGAATCCTTTAATACTTCGGGCTAAAAAGTAGCCTTTTCGATTCCCGGGATGCAAGAAATTGATGGATGCAATACAGAATGTTGTCAGAATAAGTTCAACAGAGTGGCTGTGAAAGCATATACCTAGGTAGAAGACAGACACACTTTCGCAGCAAACTCATAATAAATATTATAAATGCGAAAGTATGTTTGTTTATTGGTTTGTCCATTAATCACGGTGCAACAAAGCGACAGATGGACGTGATTTGCGCATGGAGAATTAGTTAGTTCCCGTGGGATTTAAACAAACTTATTCCACCATTTATAATATAGGTAGCTATATTTATAGCTCGCCAACCCGTGTTGGAGTAGCGTGGTGGATCTAAGCTCTAATTCCCTCCCTCCTATGAAAGTGGAGGTCAGCAGTGGGACATTAGTGGTTTGCAGTGGTAGGGACTCTTGTGTTTTGCCTTTATTGTTGCGCAACCAGCATTGCTGCAATTCGCTTACCGTCCGTTTAATCAGTAATTGGTGCTACAAATACGTGCTTTTCCGTTGCAAGATCGTCCTTGGGACCCTATCGCCTATCGGTTCAAATGATAAATGATAAAAGATAATTGATAAATGATAATTGATAAATGACAAATGAAAAATGAAAAATGAAAAATGAAAAATGATAAATGATAAATGATAATTGATAAATGACAAATGATAAATGATAAATGATAAATGATAAATGATAATTGATAATTGATAAATGACAAATGGAAAATGGAAAATGAAAAATGATAAATGGTAAATGATAAATGATAAATGATAAATGATAAATGGTAAATGATAAATGATTTATTTATTTCATGTAGGACAACTTGTGTCACTTATGAAACGTTAAGACTGTAGAGTCTTAACGCTTCCGTTTGGAAACCGGGTTGGAATTCTACTGAAAAAAGCCGGCATGAAACTCAGCAGTTGCTTTTTTCATAGAGAAGAAAAGGTTACAATAATATGTAGACAACACAACACATACGTTACAAGTATTACACTGACTTGTGGGTCACTGGATGTGAGGCCGGTTGCTTCCATGCAACTTTGTCTTTATTAAAATCATCGATAGTGTAATAACCTCGATTTAACAAATGCTGTTTAACACAGTCTTTAAATCTATGTAATGGCAAATCCAGAAACTCTTTGGGAACCATATTATAAAAGCGTACGATAAACTATTAGTACTAGGAAGCTTTAATTTAGGATGGGTATACATACATACATAATATCATTGATCACGCTTGCAAATATTCAATAATATTTACAAGTTTTAGTGGAAATATTCCTGTAGATCCGACGGAAACTCTCCGTTTTATTTGCCCTTTTGAATCTGTGTAATATTTTTTATGATTTCTATAATCTAAGTAGTAAATAGTGTACCATTCGAACAGTTGTTATTGGATAGAAGCAGGCGTTACTAACTTTGCAGTCCATGATAATCAAGGAACAAGAAGCCTAATTCGCTATTATAATCTGCCAAACAGACAAATCTACGTGGAACCCACCCATGTATACCCATGCCATAGCCCATATTACAGCTTTGTAGTACATTTAACTGTCTCTACTACGGACATAGCGAAACTACGAGTTTATGGGTTCTTTGTTGACGACGGAACCCTAAAAGATAAAACGTACCTATCTTAAGACTTTACTTGAAAGGTATCACGACTGGCCCGTAATAATGACCCTGGAAATTTAAGGCCGCCTCGAGAAACATCAAATAAGTTAAATGGTGTAGAAAAACGAGCCATCGGACGCATAATCTCAAGTTGAAACAAATTATTTTACATAAAATAAAGCAAACGATTTTTATGACCCAGCGAGATACTGCGTAGAGCCAGTCCACACGGCGCGTTGCGTCGTCGCAACGCATATGTCACCGTATAATCTAATTAATATAATCTAACTCGCAAAATTGTAAACTGTCGAAAGATTGTGAACCGTTCAATGTTCTGAGTGTCAATTTTTGAAATATTCATTGTATTTACGTTTTCTTGTCTGTTTCATGTAGGTTAGGTTAGAATTCGACATAAATAATTAGGTACTTAGGTTCTATCGGGTTAATAAACCTAACAGATTACAATTTACCGGAAAATAATGCGTTAAATTGTAATCTTTCGACACTTTGCGATTTCGCGAGTTAGATTATAATCTAACGGTTTTCACAATCTTACGGTGACACATAAATTTGTGATTATTAGTATGTAAATGCGTCGACGCAGCGCACCGTGTGTACACTATGATTATTAGTATGTAAATGCGTCGACGCAGCGCACCGTGTGTACACTATGATTATTAGTATGTAAATGCGTCGACGCAGCGCACCGTGTGTACACTATGATTATTAGTATGTAAATGCGTCGACGCAGCGCACCGTGTGTACACTATGATTAATAGTATGTAAATGCGTCGACGCAGCGCACCGTGTGTACACTATAATTATTAGTATGTAAATGCGTCGACGCAGCGCACCGTGTGTACACTATGATTACTAGTATGTAAATGCGTCGACGCAGCGCACCGTGTGTACACTATAATTATTAGTATGTAAATGCGTCGACGCAGCGCACCGTGTGTACACTATGATTATTAGTATGTTAATGCGTCGACGCAGCGCACCGTGTGTACACTATGATTATTAGTATGTAAATGCGTCGACGCAGCGCACCGTGTGTACACTATGATTATTAGTATGTAAATGCGTCGACGCAGCGCACCGTGTGTACACTGTGATTATTAGTATGTAAATGCGTCGACGCAGCGCACCGTGTGTACACTATGATTATTAGTATGTAAATGCGTCGACGCAGTGCACCGTGTGTACACTATGATTATTAGTATGTAAATGCGTCGACGCAGCGCACCGTGTGTACACTGTGATTATTAGTATGTAAATGCGTCGACGCAGCGCACCGTGTGTACACTATAATTATTAGTATGTAAATGCGTCGACACAGCGCACCGTGTGTACACTATGATTATTAGTATATGTAAATGCGTCGACGCAGCGCACCGTGTGTACACTATGATTATTAGTATGTAAATGCGTCGACGCAGCGCACCGTGTGTACACTATGATTATTATTATGTAAATGCGTCGACGCAGCGCACCGTGTGTACACTGTGATTATTAGTATGTAAATGCGTCGACGCAGCGCACCGTGTGTACACTATGATTATTAGTATGTAAAACGACGCAGCGACAACGCTACGTCGACGCAACGCTGACGCAACGCGCCGTGTGGACCGGCCATAATTTGTGAATCCGAAGCTACCCACTTGGCTTCAGTGTCAGTCCTAAACTGGGGATTCGGTTTGGACAGTAAATTAACCAAAACATAAAAATACATTACGACACATGCACTACGATTGCATCGATCAATAACGTTCAACCGATTTTGACGAAACTTGGTATACAGATAGGTTGCACCCTGGGGAAGGACAGAGAATCAAGTTCAAGGAGGATTTGCAATAAAACCTACAGCCACGCGCCCGTTCTAATTAATGCTATTATACTTTATACTAATATTATAAATGCGAAAGCGTGTTTGTTTTTTGGTGTGTCCTTCAATCACGCCGCAACAGAGCAACGGTCAAATTTTTTACATAGGCATAATTGAGGACCTAGAGAGTGACATAGGCTACTTTTTATTCCAGAAAATTAAGGAGGAATTTAAAGAAACTTATTCCACGCGAATGAAGTCGCGGGCATAGGCTAGTAACTTTCAAAAGTCAGAACCTGTTGGACACTCGAAAAAAATTTATAAGTTCCCATTATTTCGAACTCTTACTAAACTAAATCCGTGATATACGATGACAATTTACCGAGACAATAGACTGTCTATTGTATCGGGCAAAGAGTGGAGTTATTTCTTAAAGGGGAAAATATTAAAGGAAAATATCACGTAGTTATAGCCGACAACTTCACTTTTCGCAAACAATTTTCAGACTCGGTGCTTCTGTTGGATTTTCTAAACATTTTTCACGACCTTGCTGCAGTGTTGACCTGTGTGATAAGTGGGTTGCCCCAGGTTCAGTTCCCGACAGGTGCATTTGGTGAATTTATAATATTTTCTATGATGTCTCACGTTTGGTAGCAAACTTCGGTCGTGTCTAATTAGCATCCTACTGGCATAAATGTACCGCCAAACGGTTTAGCTTTACGGTATGATTTCCTGGCAATAATTTTTTTTTAATCTAAATTTATTTGGCACTTTTCTGACTATTTTCATCAGAAATCAGTAGACCCATGCTACTATTATGAATGCAAAAGTGTGTCTGTCTTTTTGTATAGTACCTTTTCGAGGCTCATAGTATGTTTTACCGATTTTGAAACCAATATAGGTTCCCTGGGACTATTCATTTCGGTTCTTTTTATACTTTAAAATTGAAATGGTGCCGCTAGATTTTTTAAAATAAAAAACCTAAGCCCACGTGGACTAAATCGGTGATAACATCTAGTAGCAATTTTTATTTTATTTTATTGAATATTAGATCAATCCGGTCATAAAAGGTAATCGTGATTCGTGATACATCGCGTTTATTTGCTCTCGGCGTGATAAATAATAATGCCCTTTGTCAACCAGTTCAGACAGATTGGCGGCGGAAAAAGGCGAAATTGTCTACAATTTACGAAAAAATAAACGAAATGGCAACAAAGCTTGGGAGATTAATAATACCCGGTTTTCGAATATTTCGGTTCGAAGGGTTGGTAAATAAATCGCCAGTTGAAATATCGTTGTCGATTGTCGATTCTACCGGCAATTGGAATATATTATGACCACAGATATAATAAATTAGACGAGTGTTGGAGTTATTGAACCAAAAGCAATATTTTTGGGGGAATTATATTTTGTTGGAACTTTGTTGGGTCAGAGTAGAAACAACTCCCATAACACAGTTTTTTTGCGAGATATAGGTCAAATTATTAATGTGAACCTTTGTAATTTTGCAAATAAAGAGATTTATTTCTATATTGAATATTTAATATATCGATACAAATGCGCGTCTAGAATTTATGTGTATGTGATTCATCATGATTTGTTATTTCAAACCATCACCGGCTCACTACTGAGCACGAGTCTCCTACTCAGTTCACGAAGCTGGCCAAGCGCAAGACTTCACACACTTCTGAGAACATTATGGCTTCCTTACGATGGTTTTCCTTCAGCGTTCTAACAAGTGATCTTTAAATTCTTAAAACGCACAAAACTCACGGAAAGAAGCAGCAAAGAGCAAGCAACCCAAGAATCGAAGTCGAACCCGCGCGCCCCGACTAGAACGCATAAGTCCCAACCACTATTAATAAGCACTATTGAGCACCTACAATTTTTACTATAAAAAAACTGATTTTTGCAGGTAGTTTTTCTGTACCTTCGTCAATTGGTTTTATAATTCAATTAAAAAACCGATTGGCTGAACTCAATTATTGAGAAATCGCCATCTATAAAAACAATGAAAATCAAGTAGGTATAAAGCGAATAATTAATAAACGAAACACTCCAGCGCTTCGTAAGGTCTGTCATTTCCATACATTTCAATCTAGCGCCAAGTGTACCACGGGCACTTGAGCATAAATTTATACGAGCACAATCTTAGTATTGGATGTCTTATAGCGGGGATAAAAAGAATAATTTATCAGCTACTGACGATTTAATTCAGACTTTCACGTTCACTACATTTTCTTTTACTATCCAGGGTACTCTTAGGTATTATTTTCTTGTATGTGTGTTTTTCTGAGGGCTTAGATAAATATTCATTTCTTATCAATTTTTTTTTAAATACAGCACCATGCCGCTCTGCCGTTTATTTATCCATTCACAAAGGTTGTCTGTAAGAGATTGTTTTAGCAATAAGACCGCCTTTGCACATTTCTATCTAGTTTTAATAGTAATTAATGCTTTAAAACTATATTCTGTATATTTTGTGTGTGCAATAAAGATGTCTAAATAAATAAACAAAATAAATAAATAAAATAGACAAATAGATAGATACATAGATAGATAGATAGATAAATTCTTTATTGCCACACAAACATAAAGTATTATCAAGTAAACAAGTACAGAAAACAAAGTGCGCAAGGGCGGTCTTATCATTAAAAGTGATCTCCTCCAGACAACCCATCGCTTAAACAGTATTATTTTAACGCGGGAACTCCTTAATTTTCCGGGATAAAAAGTAGGAAAAACCTATATCATAGTGACAAAAAAATATTGTAATTAGGTACTTACTTAATATAAACGAGTACTTAAATAAACAGCTATCCTTCGTCGAGGTCGGGTAAGAAATAGTCAAGTTTTTTTTGATCCCAAGTAATAGATAATGCAGGTCGAGCGTCGCTGTGAATATGAAAACCAGTTATCGAACTAAGTTTTTTAATACAAGTATGAAACTGATGCAAGAAACAACACTTATTTTTTCCGATATTGCTATGCCGCTGATACAAAATTGGAGAGTGGAATCGAATGTAATGTATACAGTTTATCACAGCTGTTCTAGTTTCCCTTTGTATACGTTATTTTGTGTAACTACTTCGTTTTTGGTCAGCCTGGTGGACTATAATCAAACCTTTCTCATACTGAGAGAAGACTCGAGTTCAGAAGTGAGTCGGCAATAGGTTGAAATGATCACTTAAGATTTTGTGACACTGCATCGAGCTGATGCCCGCGACTACGTCCGCGTAGATTGAGGTTTTTAGTACCCGCGGCAACTCTTTAATTCTCCGGGATAAAAAGTAGCCTATGTGTTATTCCAGACTATAATCTATATCTGTACCAAATTTCATACTTACAGATACTTTTAGCCGTTCTGACGTGATTGAGTAATAAACATCCATCCATACACCCATAAAAACTTTCGCATATATATTTAATATATTTATTTGATTAGCTGATGCCCGCAACTTCGTCAGCGTAGATTAAGGTTTTTGGTTTCCGCGGGAACTCTTTAATTTACCGGGATACTATTTCAGACTATAATCAATCTCGGTGCCAAATTTCATCCAGCTCCGATCAGCCGTTGGGGCGTGATTGAGTAACATACATCTATCCATACATCCATCCAAACTTTCGCATTTATAATATTTATTTGATTAGTATACATAGACATCGACTATAGATTATTGGTTACTCTAGTTCTCTCGTGATATATACTCTTCTCATTTCTTATTGGGTCACGTACGTCTAAAAATTACTGGAATACCTTTCTAATAATTCCGGATCCATTCCAGTCCACTGGAATTAACTTATTGGATTACTGGATTGGAATAAAGTTAACTGACAGGTATAATGCAGTTTTAGATAGAATGCGCATAACTACCTGTCCAATGGGCCTCAAATTTAATATCCAATACATTTCCAATGTGGCGTCCCACCTGCACCTGAACGCAATAACTTGGCAGACTGATAGAAAAATAATGGATCCTACACACGTTCAGTAAGTGTGAGATTTTTACATCTTTCAACCCTGTCCCCACTACCACAGGTTAACTGGAAGAGAATACCTCTATTAATTAAGTACGGTGTTATTTTATGCGCATTAAAGAATTTTAAACAAACAAACAAAACATTGAATGAAACAGTGAATCAACAAGATCGATCAGTGAATCAAGATTTCACGAGAAAAGTATCATCTGAGGAGGCCAGAGCTCTGTACGAGCTATACAAGTCATGTGTTAAGACAGTAAAATGATGATTTTGTTCCCATGAGGGTGGCATGTTCAGTGTTGAACAAACTCTCTGTAATAAATTTAGATCAAAAAAAAAACTCATTAATCAAATGGCATCCTGCTATTCGAATAATAGGGTTCCGTATTCAACCAGTTAGTATAATTTAACGAAGATGTTCATTATTTCTTAAATAAACAGTAAAAAAAACTTTTTTAGTATGTTAGGGTCAGGAAGGCTTACTTTCTCTGAATTAGGCGGCGTTTCCACCAGTAATTTGCCATGTTGTTAAGCTACGGATGTATGTCAAATCCACCAATAGGAGCGCTTCATTTTCATAGTTCAGATCACTAGGTGTTAAATCATGCGCTTCTATTGGTGGGTTTGACACGTAGCTTAGCAATGTGGCACATCTCTAGTAGAAAGTTGTTGCATGGTTGAATGGACTGGGCATTCATGTGTGATTTGGAAATGTAGGTGCAAATTTTTTTTTAACTTACACATCTGACCAAGACAAATTTTACATCATAATAACGCTTACATATATTCTAAACGCCATACGATTAAAAAAAGTAGAAAGTTACTTTAAGCTCCGGCTGCGCGACGACTGTAGGATTATGCATAAGACTACGTATTCACCGTAAGATTATGAATGAACGAATGAATGAATGAATTTAAAAAAAAACATTATAATGTAACTCGCGAAATTGTAAACTGTCGAAAGATTGTGAACCGTTCAATGTTCTGAGTGTCAATTTTTGAAATATTCATTGTATTTACGTTTTCTTGTCTGTTGTAGGTTGGGTTAGGGTTCGATATAATTAATCAGGGCACTTAGGTTTTATCGGGTTAATATACCTAACATATTACAATCTACCGAAAAATAATGCGTTAAATTGTAATCTTTCGACAGTTTGCAATTTCGCGAGTTAGATTATAATCTAATGGTTTTTACAATCTTACGGTGACATGTATAACACTAAGTATAAGAACAGAATAGGTATGGAATAAGTCCGGCAAACTTAGCTGACCCGGTGGCTAAAATTGGAACAAATTTTTATGCCTGTTTAGTTTTTATTTTAAATATAATACGACATGATGCTCGCGACTTAATCCGCATGGATTAAGGTTTTTAATTCCCGAGGGAACTTTTGAATTTTCCGGAATAAAAAGTAGCCTATGTCCTTTCCCCGGAATAAAACCAGTCCCTGTACCAAATTTCATCGAAATCGGTTGAACAGATGGGCCGTGAAAGCGTAGCAGAGAGACAGACAGACACACTTTCGCATTTATAATATTAGTATGGACAGTATGGATTTTTCATATAAACTAGCGACGCTGTCACCGGGTCAGCTAAGTTTGTGGGACTAACGTAGCTATCTGTCACAAACGTGGCATATTTTATCCAAGAGGTAAGCTCTACATAATAGTGAAAGAAATAATTGTGCTCGGTTCGCGCACCTGTGGTCGGACCACTGAAAAACCAGACTGAATTTAGATGAACTGCGATCAAAATGATTAAGTTGAGTCGATGAAAAAGATAAAATGAGCTGCTTTAAAATATCTCGCGTTATTTTTCTATAAAATAAGACAAGCGGATGAAATAGTAAGCAGCATCTAGTGCCCATTTTTCATTTTTTTTTTTTATTTTTAATATTGTAAATGAGAATGTTTGGATGGATGGGTGGATGAATGTTTGTTACTCAATCAGTTTGAATCTTGATGAAATTTAGCACAGAGATAGATTATAGGCTGCAATAACACAAAGGCTACTTTTTAAGCCGGGCAATTAAAGAATTTCCTAAACTAAGACACGAAACTAGAACTAAAAAACCTCAATTCAAGCGGACGAAGTCGCGGGCATCAGCTAGTATAAGTAATATAAGCGTCTAAATAAATAAATAAAAGTTTATTGACCAGCACTACAATTTAATATAACTAAACTTATACAAATACAAATTAAACTTAAATTGTTAAACGTGCGGTCAATGGGCCACCTCCTCAGCCCGTGCCACAGCATGAGAGATAGGTATATACCTACCTAACATACTGCAACGCTGATTTTCAGGAGGGGCCCAAGGGTCAAGACGTCAAGGACCATCACTTACACCTAATAAAATTAAAAAATTAAAATCAAAATAAACTTACTTAATTTACCTTCTATTACACCAGTGCGTATCGTTACGGGTTTACGGTACTAAATTCCTACCTCCATGGCTAAAGTATCTGTGTATAGTCTGTGGTGATTCTTTATAAATGTCATTGTTATTGTCTACAGACCAAGGACCTTGTCTCTGTTTTTCGCTGATACAGTCATCATCATCATTTCAACCAATTGCCGGCTAACTGCTGAACACGAATCTCCTCTCAGACT
Organism: Erebia palarica; assembly: GCA_964035005.1. Taxonomy (NCBI): domain Eukaryota; kingdom Metazoa; phylum Arthropoda; class Insecta; order Lepidoptera; family Nymphalidae; genus Erebia; species Erebia palarica. The sequence goes on from OZ035988.1 coordinate 4,487,754, forward strand.
TAAGATTTAACCCTACTTGAGATGCAAGTTGCAGCGCGGCATTTAGCGGCAAATATTATTTTTATGACTAAGGACTGAAACAGTAACCGAAATAAGGGGCTTAAACACTGTTTTATGAAACTGTTATAAAACAGAAACACTTATAACGGAAACAGAAACGATACTGAAAGAACCAGAAATTTAATTCGCTATAATCCGCGATAACAGGAAAATCTATGTGGTACAGTGATCCCCCAAAAACTACCCTCAACGTATGTTTCACTCCGATACCGGAGCATCTTCAAGAGATGTTGCCTCCACAATGCACGATTGTGAAGATTGTTCTTCACAATCGTGGTTCCTTCATTATGATGGGCTTCCGCAAAGTAACGCCTGCTTCTATCCAATATTAGAAACGATAATGTAACCTAATGAATCTGTAACCGTTGATTTCTGTTTAAGTGTTTTTATGTATATCCCTAATAGGTACATGCCCTAACAAACTGCACGGTGTGATAACGCGTTCTTCTCACTTCATTGGACTTTACACACACTGACACAACATGGCCATGTTTTTCTTATAACAACCGCAACCATCGGTGGTTTCACCTTAGGTTCAAATTTGAATACAGCTTCGATTCTGTTACACTTTCATTCTGTAACAATTATATTTCTCTAACGTGTAAGAATCGGTTTTTCAGTCCCTGTTTATGAATTGGTACGGGGCCGCATCGCTTGAGTGGGCCCAGCTCTATACAACCTCATACAAATAATACTTCATTCGTCGTCCTTCGTGACGACCTCCCTGGCGCAGTATTGAGCGCTGTTTTCTTAACTTGCGGAGGTCTCGAGTTCGATCCCTGGCAGGGTCAATTTTGGAATTAATAATTTCTGAATTTTCTCTGGTCTGGCCTGGTGGGAGGCGTCGGCCGTGGCTAGTTACCACCATAACGGCAAAGACGTGCCGCCAAGCGATTTACGATAGGTTCCGGTACTATGCCCTGTATAAACCGATTAGGGATATGGGTTACATATAACTAACAGGTTATGCGAAATTGTAAACTGTCGAAAGATTGTGAACCGTTCCATGTTCTGAGTGTCAATTTTTGAAATATTCATTGTATTTACGTTTTCTTGTCTGTTGCTTGTAGGTTAGGTTAGGGTTCGACATAAATAATCAGCTAGTGCCCGGGCACTTAGGGTAAATCGGGTAAATATACCTAACAGATTACAATCTACCGAAAAATAATGCGTTCAATTGTAATCTTTCGACAGTTTGCAATTTCGCGAGTTCGATTATATAATAATAAATAAATAATAATAATAATAATAAATCATTTATTGTCCACAAAAAATATTACAATCGCATAGTAGGTTTAGCGTCTGATGCCTAAGATAAGTCTGAAGCTCGTGTTATAGGCATCAGTGCTTTCCCCTTACAATCTTCTCATATTATAACAGACAACAAACCAAATTAAATAGGTACATTAATGTGCATGCAAGAACAATAGTACATTACATCGCGAGACCGGGAAGTACGCGTTTTCTGGTCGAGTGACGGCTATATACGAGACCAGAAATGCTCTCCCGGTCGAGGTGTGTATAGTGCTTTACTAAAAAATGAAACAAGTGACTTTTTTTATTTTTTTTTGCGCTGTGAGTGCTGAACGCGTAATACGGTAGAGTTCCAAATTTTAACTATTTAGGCCAAAGAACATTATAACAAGTTACAAGATATTCAGGAAGAAAGATTCCAAATTCAAACTTATGTTAAGTAATGAAAATACATACATTCTTTACTGGCCTAGGCCGGGAAGTTTAACTTTCGAACTCATTTACAGGGTATATAATTTTTTAGAAATATATATATATATATTATAATCTAACAGTTTTTACAATCTTACGGTGACAGATACAAAAAAAACTTGCCGCTACGTGCGTCTGTATAGAAGAGAGCTAGACCTTAAGTAGACGTCGCTCGGGTTGACACGTGATTTATGACATAAAACCCACATATTCCTATCCACGGCGCACTTAGGGGCGTGTATGAAATTCCATCCTGATACATTGATCGGAGCTATGTTCTATTTGTTATGGAATTTATTTTCATGAAGCCATTAGATAGTTGATATAAATTGACTTTATCCTGAAATTGCTTACGAAACAGTGTTAAACACTGTATTTGTCTCATCGCTTAGGTATTATCTAGAACTAGATGATACCCGCGACTTCGTCCGCGGGGATTGATGTGTTTTGCCTATATGTCCTTCCCCGGGATGTAAACTATCTCTGTACCAAATTTCATCAAAATCGGTTGGGTAGTTGGGCCGTAAAAGCGTAGCACACACGCAGACAAACACACTTTCGTATTTATAATATTAGTATGGAATTAGTATGGATTAGAGCGCGTGATTTAGATATTAATTTAGTTGTCAGTACATTCCTAGGATGTAGAAACATAGATATTAAGTGGCAACGTCGTAAAAGAAAAGTCTACGAAATGATTTTCCAACCCTAACTTATCTAGTTTCACCTAATATATTTGGTGCTAACTACATAACTTATGGTTCCCAGGAGGATTAAATTGAACTTGAATATTTGAATGAAACTCCGTCGTTTTTCAAGTTGAACCCCGAGATAGTCGGGTATTGGGAATTTCGTAAAACGAATAAATAGAATTTCAGGATACTTACTTATAAATTTCACCCTCTACCTAGTTTTGAAAACTCCGCTCGAGTGAAGTCAGGGTAGGTCGGTTAGTCAGAGTGACAAATATGAACACCTGTCTAGGTATGTTCATATTTGTCACTCTGAATTGAGAGCTTTTAACAGATAAGTATATTATGCCCTTTATTTACTCTTTTTGTCAGACGCTTTAAATAGTCTATTTCTGTTGACCATCTATCTATGCCCGTGTGTTCGAACCGCAACGTGACGTGAAAAATACACGGGAAAATAACAAAGATAGTGGTATTCTGCTCCCCGATTGTGTAAGAATTGTCGATCAAATCGCCTAAGTTTGGCGACAAAGTAAAATAAACCATAAAATTATTGAATTAGAGCTCTATTTCGTGTATCCATTCTCATACGTTTAGGTATGGACGTATGAGAATGGATACACGAAATTGAGCTCTAATTCAATGATGTTATGGTTTATTTTAATTTGACGTCGAACTTTGACGATTGGATCGGCAATTCTTACATAATCGCACCTCTGAAGCCTTACCTATTGCAATTGTTTGAAATAACCAAAAGCCTGAAAAGTGGAAAGGCGTATCAAATTTACCATTTATTTCATTTAGGGGGAAACAGTGTTGGTTGGATCACATTTTGGGATAATTAGGTATACGTATATTTTTTTAAACCATAATGAGAACTATTGTAAACTTAAATAGATATTATCACTCAAACAAGCCACGCTCCAACCTAGACCTTGTATCACGCGCAAACCTATCTTGCAATAACAAAATCTAATGACAAAATCGGTCGAACAACGTGAACGGATGGTTCGTGAAATCATAACATAAGTATTTGTTGTTTATGGTAGATCTTATGCGTAGGTATCATTTGCGTGTATAAAGTTTGGATATAATTAAGTCTGCTTACAGGAAGAGCTTGGATCGTCTATTTAGGTATATTAGACTGGCCATCACAGATCATCTCTTACAATCACAACAGCACTCTTAAAATCAAACTGAAATCAAAAAAGATTGATTTGGTCAATGATTTAGTTGGGATGCTTGGGCCGTGGCTAGCTGATATGCTACCGACAAAGACGTACCGCCAAGCCATTTAGCGTTCCAGTACGATGCCGTGTTTTGCCAGTAGGGTCGTAACTCGTAAATACTATAGTCCAAAACCACAAGAAAATAAAAAACAAGACCTGATTTTATCATTTATTTTATACTGAACATTTAAATTATACAATTATTATTTCTAACAATACACACAGATTTATTCGTAATTTTAATAAATATATAAATTACAAAAGGTATTTACACATTGAAGCGTGTGCCCCATATTCATTTGTGAAAAGGTTGTTTACGCCACAAGATACCTGTTTTTGGGGTAATTTTATAAGATCCCGCGACTTCGTTCGTCTGGATTTTTGTAATTCTTCAAACTCATCGTTTTTAGCAGCTTAGATCGTAAGAAGTATTTTGGTAAGTACTTTTCATCATAGTGGTATCAACAATCTAGTGGCAAATTTAGCTTTTAGTCTATTACATAAAAGGAAATCCCCTTAGATCTTAGAAACTCGAAACACGTCCCTACGTGAGGTTTTCTTGCTTAAGAGAGTACATTTGTCACTTCCTTAAAATCCCAAGAGATTTTCGCCGCTTCGCATTTGCCAAAGAGAATATTAAAATAAACCCGCGTTGCTGGTTCCACTGGGCAAGGCATGTGGGTGTATACTCAGCTGCGCATCTTGAAATTTTTACTATGAGACAGGGACTTTTACTATTGGAATTTTTGCGATAAAATATCACAATCATGTATGCTGCCATGAAATTGCAACATGACGTGTACTTGGTTGCAGATACGACGCGGTCTACAGGGTATATTTAAAAATACTAATAACTCTCTACATAATACTCAAGAGCTTTTGTCATTTCTAATAATTCTCTACATAATTCTGAAAATGTTGTCATAAAAGTTATAAAAGAAAAACAATTGTTTCACTGAAAAAAAAAACACTTTTTCTAGACGCCCTTCAATTCCGTTTTTTTAGGAGGCGAAATCCGCTTCGCACTGATCGTATGTGGAATAATGCTGCCTAAGGCAGCCAATTTAATGGTTTTATTTTTGTATGAAAAAAATATTAGTTATTTCCCAAAATTTTAAAAATGTCGTAGAACGTAAAAATTGTTCAGTATTACGTACAGAAGCTATCCTTTGTAGATTAATAGTATATTTAAATTAACCCTATAAAAAGCGCAGATTTGGTATCAATCAGACGTAAACAACTTTTTTTTCGAACACTGTTTTTCATCTTTATTAATTTACTAAGTAGGTACTGTGCATAATGGATATAATGTTAAAGGAGAAACATACTTATCAAAGGCTTACAAGACAATAGTTTCGCATCTCAAGTATCGCGTTTTGAAGTTTGTGTTGCCTTTCTTGAGTAGAGATTGTGTACATAATAATAATATGATAATAATATGTACATGTACATGTTAGAATAATAATGTTTTTACACCACAGGTACATTATACTCATACTTCACATTTATTGGTTGGTAATTTACATAAAGCATAGAAACTTTTTTATCATTTACACTTATTTACACTTAATTTACTTAATTTACCTTCTATTACACCAGTGCGTATCGTTACGGGTTTACGGTACTAAATTCCTACCTCCATGGCTAAAGTATCTGTGTATAGTCTGTGGTGATTCTTTATAAATGTCATTGTTATTGTCTACAGACCAAGGACCTTGTCTCTGTTTTTCGCTGATACAGTCATCATCATCATTTCAACCAATTGCCGGCTAACTGCTGAACACGAATCTCCTCTCAGACTTAAGATTTAACCCTACTTGAGATGCAAGTTGCAGCGCGGCATTTAGCGGCAAATATTATTTTTATGACTAAGGACTGAAACAGTAACCGAAATAAGGGGCTTAAACACTGTTTTATGAAACTGTTATAAAACAGAAACACTTATAACGGAAACAGAAACGATACTGAAAGAACCAGAAATTTAATTCGCTATAATCCGCGATAACAGGAAAATCTATGTGGTACAGTGATCCCCCAAAAACTACCCTCAACGTACGTTTCACTCCGATACCGGAGCATCTTCAAGAGATGTTGCCTCCACAATGCACGATTGTGAAGATTGTTCTTCACAATCGTGGTTCCTTCATTATGATGGGCTTCCGCAAAGTAACGCCTGCTTCTATCCAATATTAGAAACGATAATGTAACCTAATGAATCTGTAACCGTTGATTTCTGTTTAAGTGTTTTTATGTATATCCCTAATAGGTACATGCCCTAACAAACTGCACGGTGTGATAACGCGTTCTTCTCACTTCATTGGACTTTACACACACTGACACAACATGGCCATGTTTTTCTTATAACAACCGCAACCATCGGTGGTTTCACCTTAGGTTCAAATTTGAATACAGCTTCGATTCTGTTACACTTTCATTCTGTAACAATTATATTTCTCTAACGTGTAAGAATCGGTTTTTCAGTCCCTGTTTATGAATTGGTACGGGGCCGCATCGCTTGAGTGGGCCCAGCTCTATACAACCTCATACAAATAATACTTCATTCGTCGTCCTTCGTGACGACCTCCCTGGCGCAGTATTGAGCGCTGTTTTCTTAACTTGCGGAGGTCTCGAGTTCGATCCCTGGCAGGGTCAATTTTGGAATTAATAATTTCTGAATTTTCTCTGGTCTGGCCTGGTGGGAGGCGTCGGCCGTGGCTAGTTACCACCATAACGGCAAAGACGTGCCGCCAAGCGATTTACGATAGGTTCCGGTACTATGCCCTGTATAAACCGATTAGGGATATGGGTTACATATAACTAACAGGTTATGCGAAATTGTAAACTGTCGAAAGATTGTGAACCGTTCCATGTTCTGAGTGTCAATTTTTGAAATATTCATTGTATTTACGTTTTCTTGTCTGTTGCTTGTAGGTTAGGTTAGGGTTCGACATAAATAATCAGCTAGTGCCCGGGCACTTAGGGTAAATCGGGTAAATATACCTAACAGATTACAATCTACCGAAAAATAATGCGTTCAATTGTAATCTTTCGACAGTTTGCAATTTCGCGAGTTCGATTATATAATAATAAATAAATAATAATAATAATAATAAATCATTTATTGTCCACAAAAAATATTACAATCGCATAGTAGGTTTAGCGTCTGATGCCTAAGATAAGTCTGAAGCTCGTGTTATAGGCATCAGTGCTTTCCCCTTACAATCTTCTCATATTATAACAGACAACAAACCAAATTAAATAGGTACATTAATGTGCATGCAAGAACAATAGTACATTACATCGCGAGACCGGGAAGTACGCGTTTTCTGGTCGAGTGACGGCTATATACGAGACCAGAAATGCTCTCCCGGTCGAGGTGTGTATAGTGCTTTACTAAAAAATGAAACAAGTGACTTTTTTTATTTTTTTTTGCGCTGTGAGTGCTGAACGCGTAATACGGTAGAGTTCCAAATTTTAACTATTTAGGCCAAAGAACATTATAACAAGTTACAAGATATTCAGGAAGAAAGATTCCAAATTCAAACTTATGTTAAGTAATGAAAATACATACATTCTTTACTGGCCTAGGCCGGGAAGTTTAACTTTCGAACTCATTTACAGGGTATATAATTTTTTAGAAATATATATATATATATTATAATCTAACAGTTTTTACAATCTTACGGTGACAGATACAAAAAAAACTTGCCGCTACGTGCGTCTGTATAGAAGAGAGCTAGACCTTAAGTAGACGTCGCTCGGGTTGACACGTGATTTATGACATAAAACCCACATATTCCTATCCACGGCGCACTTAGGGGCGTGTATGAAATTCCATCCTGATACATTGATCGGAGCTATGTTCTATTTGTTATGGAATTTATTTTCATGAAGCCATTAGATAGTTGATATAAATTGACTTTATCCTGAAATTGCTTACGAAACAGTGTTAAACACTGTATTTGTCTCATCGCTTAGGTATTATCTAGAACTAGATGATACCCGCGACTTCGTCCGCGGGGATTGATGTGTTTTGCCTATATGTCCTTCCCCGGGATGTAAACTATCTCTGTACCAAATTTCATCAAAATCGGTTGGGTAGTTGGGCCGTAAAAGCGTAGCACACACGCAGACAAACACACTTTCGTATTTATAATATTAGTATGGAATTAGTATGGATTAGAGCGCGTGATTTAGATATTAATTTAGTTGTCAGTACATTCCTAGGATGTAGAAACATAGATATTAAGTGGCAACGTCGTAAAAGAAAAGTCTACGAAATGATTTTCCAACCCTAACTTATCTAGTTTCACCTAATATATTTGGTGCTAACTACATAACTTATGGTTCCCAGGAGGATTAAATTGAACTTGAATATTTGAATGAAACTCCGTCGTTTTTCAAGTTGAACCCCGAGATAGTCGGGTATTGGGAATTTCGTAAAACGAATAAATAGAATTTCAGGATACTTACTTATAAATTTCACCCTCTACCTAGTTTTGAAAACTCCGCTCGAGTGAAGTCAGGGTAGGTCGGTTAGTCAGAGTGACAAATATGAACACCTGTCTAGGTATGTTCATATTTGTCACTCTGAATTGAGAGCTTTTAACAGATAAGTATATTATGCCCTTTATTTACTCTTTTTGTCAGACGCTTTAAATAGTCTATTTCTGTTGACCATCTATCTATGCCCGTGTGTTCGAACCGCAACGTGACGTGAAAAATACACGGGAAAATAACAAAGATAGTGGTATTCTGCTCCCCGATTGTGTAAGAATTGTCGATCAAATCGCCTAAGTTTGGCGACAAAGTAAAATAAACCATAAAATTATTGAATTAGAGCTCTATTTCGTGTATCCATTCTCATACGTTTAGGTATGGACGTATGAGAATGGATACACGAAATTGAGCTCTAATTCAATGATGTTATGGTTTATTTTAATTTGACGTCGAACTTTGACGATTGGATCGGCAATTCTTACATAATCGCACCTCTGAAGCCTTACCTATTGCAATTGTTTGAAATAACCAAAAGCCTGAAAAGTGGAAAGGCGTATCAAATTTACCATTTATTTCATTTAGGGGGAAACAGTGTTGGTTGGATCACATTTTGGGATAATTAGGTATACGTATATTTTTTTAAACCATAATGAGAACTATTGTAAACTTAAATAGATATTATCACTCAAACAAGCCACGCTCCAACCTAGACCTTGTATCACGCGCAAACCTATCTTGCAATAACAAAATCTAATGACAAAATCGGTCGAACAACGTGAACGGATGGTTCGTGAAATCATAACATAAGTATTTGTTGTTTATGGTAGATCTTATGCGTAGGTATCATTTGCGTGTATAAAGTTTGGATATAATTAAGTCTGCTTACAGGAAGAGCTTGGATCGTCTATTTAGGTATATTAGACTGGCCATCACAGATCATCTCTTACAATCACAACAGCACTCTTAAAATCAAACTGAAATCAAAAAAGATTGATTTGGTCAATGATTTAGTTGGGATGCTTGGGCCGTGGCTAGCTGATATGCTACCGACAAAGACGTACCGCCAAGCCATTTAGCGTTCCAGTACGATGCCGTGTTTTGCCAGTAGGGTCGTAACTCGTAAATACTATAGTCCAAAACCACAAGAAAATAAAAAACAAGACCTGATTTTATCATTTATTTTATACTGAACATTTAAATTATACAATTATTATTTCTAACAATACACACAGATTTATTCGTAATTTTAATAAATATATAAATTACAAAAGGTATTTACACATTGAAGCGTGTGCCCCATATTCATTTGTGAAAAGGTTGTTTACGCCACAAGATACCTGTTTTTGGGGTAATTTTATAAGATCCCGCGACTTCGTTCGTCTGGATTTTTGTAATTCTTCAAACTCATCGTTTTTAGCAGCTTAGATCGTAAGAAGTATTTTGGTAAGTACTTTTCATCATAGTGGTATCAACAATCTAGTGGCAAATTTAGCTTTTAGTCTATTACATAAAAGGAAATCCCCTTAGATCTTAGAAACTCGAAACACGTCCCTACGTGAGGTTTTCTTGCTTAAGAGAGTACATTTGTCACTTCCTTAAAATCCCAAGAGATTTTCGCCGCTTCGCATTTGCCAAAGAGAATATTAAAATAAACCCGCGTTGCTGGTTCCACTGGGCAAGGCATGTGGGTGTATACTCAGCTGCGCATCTTGAAATTTTTACTATGAGACAGGGACTTTTACTATTGGAATTTTTGCGATAAAATATCACAATCATGTATGCTGCCATGAAATTGCAACATGACGTGTACTTGGTTGCAGATACGACGCGGTCTACAGGGTATATTTAAAAATACTAATAACTCTCTACATAATACTCAAGAGCTTTTGTCATTTCTAATAATTCTCTACATAATTCTGAAAATGTTGTCATAAAAGTTATAAAAGAAAAACAATTGTTTCACTGAAAAAAAAAACACTTTTTCTAGACGCCCTTCAATTCCGTTTTTTTAGGAGGCGAAATCCGCTTCGCACTGATCGTATGTGGAATAATGCTGCCTAAGGCAGCCAATTTAATGGTTTTATTTTTGTATGAAAAAAATATTAGTTATTTCCCAAAATTTTAAAAATGTCGTAGAACGTAAAAATTGTTCAGTATTACGTACAGAAGCTATCCTTTGTAGATTAATAGTATATTTAAATTAACCCTATAAAAAGCGCAGATTTGGTATCAATCAGACGTAAACAACTTTTTTTTCGAACACTGTTTTTCATCTTTATTAATTTACTAAGTAGGTACTGTGCATAATGGATATAATGTTAAAGGAGAAACATACTTATCAAAGGCTTACAAGACAATAGTTTCGCATCTCAAGTATCGCGTTTTGAAGTTTGTGTTGCCTTTCTTGAGTAGAGATTGTGTACATAATAATAATATGATAATAATATGTACATGTACATGTTAGAATAATAATGTTTTTACACCACAGGTACATTATACTCATACTTCACATTTATTGGTTGGTAATTTACATAAAGCATAGAAACTTTTTTATCATTTACACTTATTTACACTTTTATCTCAATTAAGTAGATATTTTTTTCACATCAACAGTATCGTATAACCTACCTACTATATTTTATCAACTTAACTTTTTTATCGTATTTTAAAGGTATCGAATCTCGTTTTTAACCCAAAAAGAAAAGCGGGATAAGTATAGAATAAATAAAGTACTTAAACGAATACCGATCTTCGAAAACTAATCTTATGTCTGAACTATGATTTCATTTATCACCGTCATAAAGCTTTATTACTATCACGTAATAAATTCTACCCTGGAGCCTGGGTCCCGAAGGAATTTTCTCATTTTGTAGGAATCTTTAATGCGGACGTAGATCATAATTACAAAGAAATTATACGGTTAAGATTCCGCTGAATTAATGCGATCAGATACCAAGAGATCGCACGCAAGTCCCGCGGGAACTGATCACAAAACTTTTACAAGATGAGTGAAAATACTCATCCACGATTAGGCGTATACACGATATTTGACGTCATTTTGGCAATTTAGGCCATCTTGCATAAAGCTGCTAAGTTTTGTGATGCTGTCACTTTCTGACAGGCCGGAAATAAATCAATTGACGGCTGAGTAATATTTGAAAGAGGAGGGTCTAGCCTTTTTAAGAAAGCTTTTCTACATTGCCAATCGATGGCGTTAATGAGTACTTGACCTATTTGAGTATTAATAGCGGCCTTAAAAACTGCAAATACCATGAATTTTTTTATAAATAATAAAGTAATTCCCGAGCGAGTAGACTCCCGATTTATCGACATCGTACAAGCAGACCATAAACCTTCTTGAAAAAATATCTGAATGACATTAGACTTTTTTCTTGCGGGATATAGCTATAAAGTTATCCAAAGTTGTTTATGTTTTTAACTATTATAGTGTACATTGGTCCATTGAAGTAAAGACTAGAGAGACATGATTATGTTTAATGACACACTTAAAACTAAACACCATACTCAACTCAATACAAATAACAGGTATTTAAAGTTTTCATCCCAACATTTGTTTCAAATAACGTTCGAATTTTGAAGCGTAAGCTCTGATTGGCGGCAAAGCTCACGAATCACAAGTCTGGTTAACCGTAAAGGTCGTGAGGGGTAAGAGTGGGGCGTGGATGGTTTCCGCGTCAAATCCACGTGCGTTCTTCGCCGTGTACTGGTGGGTCATTCGCACCGCGGTCGTTGTGGGCACCGCATGCCCCTCGCCGATGTCAGGTGCTATTCATCAGCGGATTATTATACGTGCTGTGCAAAGATATACGTATCGTACCTAGAAAAATAAAACATGTTAGTCACAAAATTATTCAGTATTTTTTTCAGACAGTTTCTATTTTTTTTTACAATATATAATTAAGAGCAAAAGAGGAAATAATTAAATATGATCCCAATCATATTATTTAATTATTGGTGGGCAAAGAATTCTGTCTAGTTATCAATACATTCGCTCGTAATTATTATATTTATCGAAATTAAATCAGAGAGTAAGTATTATTCGCACCTGAGTTGAATGCAGAGCTTAGGAATGTGCTAGTGCTTTGACCTTATTACTGACAGTCATATCGATAAATTACAAAAACAAGCAGTGGTTGTATTATTTTAAAAACATTTAAAATATTGATTGAAACACAATAATAAAGTCCAGAATTTACTTTCTTAAGTAAAAAACAACAAAGATAAAATCATTCGGACAAGTAGGGACTATAGTTCTGTGAATTACACTACGATTAAAATCATCTTTTTTACGAAGAACGAAGAGTTAAGGACCTTCGTAAACTTCTTTTGTATTTTTTTTTTGTAAATTGATAATGTTCTTTTTTGATACTCCGGTATATCGACTCGGTCAGCCGTTAAAGGCAAGGTCAAAAAGTTGTTTCGCCTTTCTTCATTAAACCTATTTTTAGCCATTTCGCATGCTTGGCGATAAATAAAAACACGTTTTTTTGTTATTGAACAAAAAAAAATCAGTCATTTTAAAAAAAAAACACGGAAAGCAACTTGATTATTAAGCGACAAACAAGCAACAAGTGTTCGATCAAAGAGTAAGGCTGGGTTGCATCAATACTTTTTGACGGACATGTAACGTTTAAATATGGCGCTAACGAACATAAGTAAAATAAGGCGTTGATTCACCATTTTTATAGTAGTAATAATTAGTAGGTAACTAGCAAATTAACAGACGTTAAAGTTCTTACGTGTGTTCAATTTAAACGAACGTATGTTACGATAGCCAACAGTTTGAAACAACCGGCCCTATGTGTGTCAGCATTTCCTAGGAAATGAACGGTTTCGATACGTTAGAGCTCGAAATTCGTCAATGAGATGATTTAAGAACTTTATCTAGGAATATTAAACATTAACGGTCCGTCCACTGTTAAATCGCGAAATGTTAAAGGATGGGCTACACCAGAGGACTCGCTTCGTCGCCCCTTCATTCAGCTTCACCTCGCTTCATTCAGGACCTCCTTTGTGAGCTTCTGGGTTCACACTTTACAAAAAAACTCTAGGGGTAGGGCAAACAAGACTAAGTTGAGTCGGGTTAAACTGATTCGGTTTTGGGACAGTCCATCATCACCAGCACTAACACCACCACCATCAACTCAACCTATTTTCTCAACTCTAACGAGTGCTTGGCCGTTTGACAAAAATTCCCGTACTCCGTATTATCCGTATCCGTATTATCTAGGAAATGTCAACGTATATAACTGTAGTAAGAGCAAGAAAACAATTATTCCAACTCTAACGGATTTGATATGTTAATGTCAACATCACAGCGTTAATGTGAACATAATCGGTTTTAACAACTTTAATATATGAATCACTCCGTATACGTATGTATATCGAACGATAGATGTCAAAGACAGCACTAAACAACACTATCAGAGGGGGTGAGGGCGGACGGGGGAGGGAGACGCTCCCGCCCGTCACCTCAGGCCCCGACTGCATTCAACTCGAGTGCGTACAATATTAGTCTTTGTAAGCCACATCAATTTGGAGAAAAGCTAAGCAAGTGAAGCATTTTAAAACTGAAGAAGCTATCAGTAAGAAGCAAAACAAAAATCAAAGTAACTTGCGGAAAATTAAGAAGAGCCTAACTACAACAATTCATATTTATACCAATCCGCAATGCAAGGGAGGCTTGCTTTGAGAACACTTATTATTGTTAGAATTTACCAAAATATTCAGGATTGGCCTTCGCGCTTCTCCTACTTGTGTATTTTATTTGCGTGTAGCAAATGAGGAGAGCCGGGTGGGTTTTTGGTGAATTTTGTGGTTTTGATCGTGGTCTTGAATAAACCTACGAAGAACAATATTGGTTTTGTCTATGATCATAGGTATTTTTTATATAAATAAATTTGAACAAATCGTAAAAGAATAAAATGAAGCAAATCCTGCAAACGATGCATAAGAACAAACCAATTAGTTTGAAACTTCAAAAATAATATTTAAATACGAATTAACCAAAATATACAAGTGCATGATTTATATTAAATATTAAATATTATTAATTATTAATGATATGAAAATATTTACATAAGATAATTAATATGTTAAATGTTAAATTTACATGCTATGTGCCACCAAAAAGAAATGTGAAATCAAATTAAATCTTAATCGGTCAAATTGTTTTTTTTTATACTATTTTAAATTATATTTAAATGATAATTTCAAAAATTCTAAAGAAACAATTTCATGAACCCTGCGATTCAAAAGAAAAAATGGCAGAAGAAATGGAACTGCTTTATATAACAAAGCAACAAGAGTAAAACACATGTTTAATTATTTTCTGCAAGAAATGTTGGCATAACTCATTATTAATTAATTCTTCGTTGATACAGACACATGAATCTTTTCTAAAATAAATCTATTAAATTGAAGATAAAAAATAATAATTTTCGACCATAATCTTTTTGTGGTACACAATGAAAAGTAGTTCTTACTAGTTCCGTTCTTCCTAGTAGGAGAGAGAGACCGCATGGAACGATCGAGGCGATCGGGTCCGAAACCACGATGCCTTCTGATACCAGCGTCCATCGCACCGCAGCACCAGAAGAATTGCTTAAACCCACGCCTGAACCTACAGTAAAAGTACAAAGGCATACACTTATTCTAAAACAATAAACATAGAACTTCATGTAAATAAAGCTTACAGCAAACGGAAATGTTTAATATGTTACAGACGGAAATAGTAATAGTATGTAAATTCAATTCTTAGTTCCAATTTTCTGTTTCCATTGTGCCAAGTGTGACCCTAAGTGCCAATAGATACTCAATTTTCATAGATAAAACTTGAAATCTTATTGTTTGAGAAGGGAAGGTAAGATCCTCTTAGATCTTGCGTATTTTTAGTATATCCTAAATGGCTTTTGGAGAATATTGGTCAGAACTCTGATTGGTTCTTTAGGCTTGTTTTTTTGTTCTAATCCAAATAATCAGGGTCAGTTTAGATTCTGCTACAATATTTCAAGAAGGTAAATCACAGGACACGAAATCTGAGGGTACGTACGAAGTCCTCTAATTTATCGGCAATAATCGAATTGGCTGCAGCTAAAATCATTAAAGAAAAGTCTAAAATAAACCAAACTAAAGATATTGAAATCGAAAGAATAACAAAAACTTACTTGGAATTCATCCAACAGTATATGATAGGATTGTACATAGAGTTGCTCATGGCAAGCCAGTAGATGCCGAGGTAGATCTCTTGTATGTAGGGGTAGTTTACCACACTGGGGTAGTATGATGTCACCACAAAGTAGACGTGGAATGGGAGCCAGCATACCGCAAATATCACCACCACGACTATCATCATTTTGACAACCTACAAAGTTATAACATACATAAACATTTTGCTTTAAAAGTATAAGATTATTATTGTTCTGCTCGAGTACTAGGCCCTAAACTTATCAAAAAGTGACAGCATCAAAAAATTTAACTAAATCAGCTGTTTAGGCAGTGTTATGTAAGTTGGCCTTAATTCATCAATGAGTCCTTAAAAGGGTGATTAGTGTTCCATAATTTATATTATTAAGTGCACGAGTTAACATCTTTAAAAAATCACTTAACTGCCATTTGCAAGTGGAAGAATGCGTGCAAAGGTCTCATCTGAACGGTTGAACCAATTTTGACGACTTTTACACGGAAATAAGGAATTAAACTGGGGAGATTATGGGTACTTATTGTGTCGGGAAAACAAATCCTTTAAAGATATAAAAGTACGACACAGCCAGAGATGAAGTCCCGGCCACAAGCCGAGAAACATTACACAAATGGACTAAAATTCAGCGCTTATTATTACTTATTCATTGACGACAACGAAATAGTTACATAAAACTTTATAAGCCAGAGGGATATAAAAATTAAATTGAATTAGCTAAAACTGATCCCGCAATTACGAATACTGCATTAATGAGGCAGACGAAATCTTACAATCCTAAGGGGCGCACCAAGGACTTTTGTAATTAGAGCAAAGTAATTTTGCTCCTCGATTATCTTTATAGGGAAGTAAGCGTAGTGACTGCCTCGTTGGTCTAGTGGTTGGTATGTTCGACTGCGGCCGACGAGGTCCCGGGTCCGAGTCCCGGGTCGGGCTAGGGTTTTTCTAACTAGAAATTCTCAATACTAGCCCGGAGTTAGGGAATTGGTGGTGTTTCACCCCTGTGCCTCGGAGAGCACGTTAAGCCGCATTAGAGTTAAGATAATAGTCGTTAAAGCCCGCCAACCCGCATTGGAAAAGCGTGGTGGGTCTTAGCTCTCATAGGAGAGAGGGAGGCCTGTGCCCACCAGTGGGAGGTTAATGGGCTGTAGTGGTGGTAAGTGTAGTATAAAATTTCAATCACGAGTAAAGACAGTCACGCTGTAGTCACGGTACTACGTCATTACATAAAACATTGTTATACACAGTTAAAGGACCGGTGTAGATGATCGACGAGGTAAACTAAACCAAAAAGTAGTCAAGGCAAATCTAATGAATTTCCACGTGCGTTTTTCCGCTTAAATTTGCCATAGAAAATGTTAGAAGAGCGCCAAATTGCCTTTTTTATTTCGTTGTCCATATTTCTCTTAACTATTTCTAACTTTTAATTAATTCTATTTCACGAACTTTCCTCCGGTGTATCTGTGCTTGTATTATCTTGATAAGTGGAATTGAGAGATGCAGCTCAACAAAATAGTCGATCGTGTTTGATAAAGAATTTATAATTTATTTTTAATAACTTTATGGGATGATAAGTGTGCGTTACCAGCTGCCGCACATAAGAGATTTGAGAATATTGTTCTTTACTTGCTTCGTAAACTTTAAAACTTTTTAATTTACAAAGCAATTAAAGTAAAAGTCAAAGCAGGCAAGTAAATTCTCAAAAATATCGAAAAATTTGTGAGTTTGCTTCGTTCGAGTTCGTGTCGCTTGTCGAATTATCGAACTTTCGCGAGACCGGCCGTCTGCGCGCCGGTTATTTCCCGTGACCCCGCGCTCTTGACGGGAGAATTCAAATATCGCGCGAACAATACGTATATGTACTTATTTTTAAATATCTACTATTATATAGGAGTCGCATTTCTAATTGCATATTTGGATTGTCGGCAAATGCGGCAATTGCAATAAAATTAATGCATGGTAGTCTAGGCAAAAGTCAATGAAACTTGGCTGGGTTTTAGTAATGGATGATCCAAAACTTACACTAAAAAATCCAACAAAAAAACATCGGGAAGTTAGGATTTATACCTAAAACTTAATATTTATGAATTTTTCTCGATTTCTTTTTAAAATAATAGTAGGTAGTATATTAACACTCAAAACCGAAATATCAAATGAAATAATCATGCAGAACATCGATATTTAAACCGATTTTATTATCAAAT
Organism: Erebia palarica; assembly: GCA_964035005.1. NCBI lineage: Eukaryota > Metazoa > Arthropoda > Insecta > Lepidoptera > Nymphalidae > Erebia > Erebia palarica. Next base: position 4,505,383 of record OZ035988.1, read on the forward strand.
CTAAAATGCGTTTACACGATGATGTACCTACCTGCTTTAACAATTGGGTATAGCATGAAAAACCCTTACGTCCTTTATGATTTTTTATTGGATATTTATAAAATACGTTTCAATTCGTGATACTTTACTATAAAGTTTCGTCGCCTGAGGAATTATTGTTGGGGTCAACTAGCTTTATTGCCTAGACTAATGTCACAAATATGCTTAGTGCTTACCCTCCGTTTACTCTTGACGTTGTCTAGTTGTCGTTGCGTGCACTCTCCGATAGATTTCGACCCCCATAGTTCTACACCGACCTTTGCGTACGTGTAGGTCATTGAAATTATCGGCAAGAAATATGTCAACACCATGAACGTTACGTTGTATCTGCAGAATTTCAAAATTCCTTAAGAAAATTAGATAAAATGAAAAAAATAATTTTGACATTAACTATTTTTGATTCCTGGAATAAAGTTAATTAATAAAAATGGGTAGGTAATACTTTAAAATAATTTAATAAACATTCAAACAATAAATATGAATTTAATTAATTAACGAAAGCACGTCTAACAAATAAATTGCATTGGATTCTCGAACAGCCAAGAGTTCAAATTGTACCTAAGTATCAGTTTTTTGTTTCGTAGTTATTCTTCTTAATACTTTAAAAGTAAATATTTTTACGTATACTACATTTTCCTAAAATATTTATCGACCTTATTGTTCTCAAGGTTTATTAAAATATTTGTATGTAGAAAAGTAAAACTCTATATTAGATCAAGTAGCCAAGTTCTCATGTTGAGTGATGACAAAAACCAAAGAATCTCGATATCTGGATTTAGATATTCCATCCATCTAATGATCCACCTAACAATCGAGCCCACAAATATATTTGATGGAATATTGATCGCCTAATTGGCAATTGCTTCCTTAAAAACCATGCTTACTTACATATATTCGAGTTGTGATTCCGTGGTGATACCGTCAGGCCAGTCAGGAAAGCATACACGTCTGGTAGAACAATGAAATGAAGTTGAGTACTGTACTGAGTACATACACAAAAACATGACAAAAACAATAGACTTTCTTAACTTTCGTTCTGTAACTTCCACTATTTTGACGACCTTCGTAGCGCAGTGTTGAGCGGTGTACCGGGTTCAATCCCCGGCAGGGTCAATTTGGGTATTTATAAATTCTGAATTCTGCCTGGTCTGGCCTGGTGGGAGGCTTCGGCCGTGGCTAGTTACCACCCTACCGGCAAAGACGGGCCAAGCGATTTTTCATTCCGGTACAATGCCGTGTAGAAACCGAATAGGGGTATGGGTATAATATAACTGCCATGCCCCTTACAATAAGTGAAGAAACTCCCACTCGGCCTTTACAGTTCTAATTTCCTATGATAAAAGTGCAGCCAACGACACTTGTCAAAAAGCTCCTTACGAAAATACATCATCTTTATTTTATTAGAAAGGTTTCAGTTTCAGCCACTTAGTAGGGAAATTTTGAGCTGAAGCTATGTATATGTGTATTGCCATGAGAAGCGGTAATTAAAAATCTAAAAGGTTACCTGGTAGTGCCATCGGGTAGCAAATCCTGTTCAGTGGTGAAGTAGATGAGGTTAGGGCTGCTGATGATGCAGCTACCGGCCCAGATGGCTGCAGCGATCCCCAATGTCGCTCTCTTACCGAGCCGTGGCTGGAGTGGACTCATTATGGCGACATACCTTGTTTCAGAGAATCAAATAAAGAGAGAGAATGAATGATATTATTTTTATTAGCAGACATGAAAACCGTCAAACCGTCAAACCTACATGGTCCCACAAAGTCAAACTTATCTGGCCCGGTGCCCAAAATTGGAATTAATTTTTATTCCTGTATAGTTTTTGTTTTTATTATATTTTTCATTTTAAATACAAGCGACGCTGACACCGGGTCAGATAAGTTTGTGGGGCTTTAGAATTATAAAAGAACAGCAAAATTATTTCGAATAATTTTATGATTTTACTAGCTGATGCCCGCGACTCTTTCCGCGTGATTTAATTTTTTGTTATTCCCGCGCGAACTCCGAGATAAATAGTAGCCTATGTCACTCTATAGATCGTCAACTGTTCCCATGCCAAAAATCACGTTTATCCGTTGCTCCGTTGCGGTGTGATTGAAGGAGAAACCAACAAAGCAACAAACAAACACACTTTCGCATTAATATATATTAGTATGATAAGAGCATTACTCACGATCGTTTAATTGGAATCCTCCGAGCCACGGTTAAATTAAAGAATTCTGTCAATGAATTATTTACGAAGTTTTGCTAGAATTTTGAGAATTTAATTTACAAATTTACACGCCTAAAGACAAATATACCTACCCCTAAAGTAATAGTTTTGATGCTAGAATTCAACTAACAACTCTTGCTGCTAAGATATACACATAATTATTCAAGTTATATATAGCAAAACTGTATGTTCTCAATGAAGGAATCCTCAGTAATACTTTTTTTCAAATTTTGCCTGACAGTAATAATAGTTTTCAGGCATACACAAGTAAAGTTGAATACCGACCAAAACATTCATTATTGAGGTCGATAACGATTACTACACTATTTGCTAGTGTATCAAGTTGATTAATATTTGCACAATGCTACATTAACGATATTAGAATGAAGGTTGGTGGGCTTACTGATGTGGCAGTGGATTACTAAGTTAATTGATTGAGGTTTTTTTTTTTAAATCCTGTGGGAACTCAAACTCTTTCCAGGATTTATTTTTTGTGCCACTAACGCTTAGCTACATATTTATTAAGCCATACTAATATAATAAATGCGAAAGTCTCAACGAAGGTCTGTCGATTTATCTGCTACGCTTTCACCCATCTGTCCAACCGACTTTCATGACATTTGGTATAGAGGTAGGTTATATCCTGTAGAAGGAGATAAACAACTTTTGATACCGAAAAATTAAGGCGTAATAAAAAAACTTTAATCCACGCGGACGAAGTCGCGGTCATCATCTAGTAATATTATATCACGTCGCGTCGGTCCGTTACTCCTTTGCAGCGTGCTAAAGACAACAAACTACGAGTAGTGTTAGCATTATTACTGTTTGACATTATATCTCATGAAACAGGAAGTATAATATTTGTCAGTTTGACTCGTTTCATGTCATTCGATTTAATCTGCGGATACGGACGCTATATTGACAATTGTTAGTTTATATACGAGTGTTTTGACGATGGTAAGACAGTCTCTTGCCGGCAGACTCAGCGATTATTGCAGGATAATTTTGTGTATAGGTCGCAATTGGTTTAGAGCTTAACGATAGCAATTGTTGCCAGATCAAATGAATATTGTCTTTAAGTTTAGCCTACTTTTAGCTAATTACATTAAATCTCTTGTGGAACCTCTACACGTTTAATTATTTACTCGTTCAAGTTTCAAATGAGATGATGCTATTTCCTTTATTAATACCTACATCTAGATTGTCGCTTACACTAGTAGGATTATTCATATATCCAGTTCTTATAAATTCTCTAGGTGCACTAAAGGGGAGCTGGCGGCCTGAATTTTTTTTTATCATTGTTTAGTGTAAGAAAATATTTTTTTGTTGGTTCGCTATCAGGGAATGTTTTTATTTATTATTATAAAGATGCAGAGTAAAACATTGGAAACAAACTGATTTTATAAATTACTTTATCAACCGACGTCAGAATCTTAATTTTTCATTGAATTTATATTCATCAAATTCGTTTTATATTGAATACTTTTCGTTTGAATAAACTATACTCTTTTCAACTGAACGGCTTTGTATCTATTTTATTCGGATTACCAATTCTGAAATTTTTCTCTTCATTCCGTTTTGTTTTTAGTGGCTTTTCATAGCACTCAGCCCGACGATATAAGACAGGTTCTGTCCTGGGAAAGGATAAAGGCTTTTTATCCCGGAAATTCAAAGAATTCTCACAGGATTTTCAAAAACCTAAATCCACGTGGACAAAGTCGCAAGAAAAAGTGCCTATTATATTTCGGTGTACATAAAACTAAGCCACATTTTATGCCTTCCTTTGACTCTTTAGCTTTAGATGTTACACAGGCATTCTCCAAGAGATTGTATCCATAGTTACGTTATATTTAGCTGGTATATGACGCAGTACACAACGATGTTGCGTACATAAATATTAAAATCCCGATAACGCGTCTTAATTCTTACTAAGTGCTGTGTGGGCGTCTAATGCTTATAAATATTCATTACACGTTATTTATGTTTCTGATGATGTAGTTCTGATGATGTAGTTTACACTTCAAAATATTTTAGTATTTCGCAATTGGCAGCTCCAGCTTCTAGTGGCCGACAGTAACGTAGGTCGATTTATGACCAAAACTCATTGATGTTTTAGTACATGCCGAAACCAAAGCCGAAGCCGATTGTTCCATGTTCTCGCGCATTTGATTCGTAACGGTTCGATCATTTCGGACGCTTGCGTAAAGAAATGTCTCATTTCGGCCAAAATGGTGGTGGGATTCATGCGGCATTTTGCTGTCAACGCGTTCTGCTTCAAAATGTTCAACACTAACTAAAATAATTATAAACATTTAGTAGGTACTCTGTCTCTCTCCACCTACGGAGGACGGAGACTAACGCTTTTCAGTAGACTTTTTCCAGCCCCGGTGCCATACTATCGTCGTTAATATTCTTGGCGTTCGTGTTTTAGAATTGTAATCCTTATTTTAGGGTACATGACGTATTACTGTCATTTTGAAATAATACTGCTTTGAGCGATGGTAGTAACTAACCCCTCAGGATCCTGCGCTTTTAACTTCTTTTTATTTTTATTTAACAGGTTTAACGGATCTGGATTCTAAGCGCTTTTGACTGCCACAAACAACTTAGGTTTAAAAAAAAACATACGTAACGATTTGAGAAACCCCCTTTTTAGCCTCCTTGGAAGTCTGTTTAAAAATCATGTCAATCATTGCTCTTTACTCTCATAATTTGTTTCCAAAATAAGCTACTATAGGTGCTGATACATACACTGACCTGTCTATACTGATAGCCATGAGGGTAAAAACGGAAGCGGATATGCTGAGCACCGCGATGAACTGACAGAACTTGCAGTAGAAGTGACCGAATGGCCAATCGGAGTACAGCATGTAGGTGAAGTTGAAGGTCACGTTCAGAGTTGACACCATAGCGTCGGCCACTGATAGGTTCACTGTAAACAATACTACGTTTAAACCATACACTACCAAAAGGGGATGAAATGGCGGTTGGAAGGTTCCAAGTTTTTGATTTTAGATTTTTGTTGCCTTGAAAATCGGAAGTTATTAATTTTAAATAATAAACATCTGTAATTTTACGAAAATTCACTCCAAAGGGAGTGAAATGGCAGCTGGCATGAAAGTTCTGTTTTTGAAGTATATACATGAAAATTAGCATTTGAGTTATCAGTTTGAAATAATGACAACCTGCATAAACTATATATTATGTATAGCCTCTATAGATTGGTATATTGAATCCCGGGAAAGAACAGAAGCTACTTTTTATTCAGTAAAATCTAAAAGTTTGTAACCGAAAAATGAATCGTCATGTTACGTCTTTGCCGGTGGGGTGGTAATTAGCCACAGCCGTAGACCCACTAGACCAGACCAGAGAAAATTCGGAAATCATAAAATCACAAATTGATTGTTTTTTCTTTTCTTTTTATTTAATGTTAAACAGTAGGTTAAATGGTAGGGGGCACTGCAATCGGGATCGTTTATTTTTAACCACAACAAGTTAGCACAACCACTTGACTGCGATCTTACCTGATGGTAGGTGATGATGCAGTCTAAGATGATAACGGGCTAACTTGTTAGGGGCATGGCAGTTATATTAAACCCATACCCTATTCGGTTTCTACACGGCAACGTACCGGAACGCTAAATCGCTTGGCGGCACGTCTTTGCCGGTAGGATGGTAACTAGCCACGGTCGAAGCCTCCCACCAGGTCAGACCAGGGAAAATTCAAAAGTTATAAATTCCCAAATTGACCCCGCCGGGGATCGAACCCGGGACCTCCGCACGTTAATACAACAGCGCTACACACTGCGCCACGGAGGTTATCAGGTTCAAGACAAGACAACGCCTGCCGGACTCACTAGGACCATTGGTGGATCCTAGTGGTATCGAACCAGTGAAAAATTCACATGACGATTCAAAAGCACTTGTAAAAGTTTATTTGAATTTTGAATTAAGGTGAACTCCAGAGTGCTATTCGATCCACTGGTAGATCCAAGAAATGGATCCTAGCGGATTGAGGGATATTTTTTAACAGTCTGTATATTCGATCCAGCATTCTTATGTCGATGCCGAACATTTTTAAAACAGTTGGCAAAATATCACGCCTTAAATTCTCTTATAAAATAATATTTGATTTTTATGAAAAAACGAATACTCAGAAGATGAAAGAATGCTTTATTTGAAATACAAAAGTCCGGTAGGTACTCGTTGTTCATTGTTGAGATATTTTTTTTGGTTGGGTTTCATGTTCTTTGTTTTCTTTACTTAAAGCAATTTTAAACGTATGACCTCCCTAGAGTAATGGTAAACGCTCTTCCAAGTAGCTCTCTTCAATTTCCGGAAGAGTGAATCTGGGAATTTATACATTAGACTTCTTGATTTATACTCATTTTGAAAAATGAAATCCTAAACCACGCGTAAAGATAACTTCCACGCATTTTTTTTGCCGCTGAGACTCAGCTCCTATCCACTCTGCAGGTATGCGTTGCGCCTAAGAAAATCACTTAAACAACAGCTTGACTTTAGGGCTTTAGAATCAGCGATTCAGTGTCAAAAGCAATTTAACCTTCGGCCCCCAATCATTATTATTAATGGACGGTTTTGCTTCCAATCGAAGTGCCCTTGCTCTTAATTAGCGGCGGTTCGAGAAAATTGCTCATTAATTCCAACTAAGCCATTAATTTATATTCATTGGTAATGGAAAATGATTTGCGTTGAGTGTTGATAACAGTTTTTCTGTCCTAAAAGCGAAAACGCACTAGGGAGAAAAAATTGTCAAGTGAACTAACAAACCGTATGGCGTTGTTGGACACCCGTAAGAAAATAAGGTTTTTTCGATATTCTATTAAACAAAATGTACAAAATGAACGGTTTTGCCTCCACACATACCGTAGGAAAATAAGTTATTTTCTCTATTCTCTTTAAAAAAATAAAATTAAAAAATACAAATTCTTAAAATTTCATGAGTGGGATTCGACCGACAACATCTTGCTCCTATACGACTGAGCCCTTGAGCACTTAGATACTTACTAAAAGCAAGGAGACAGTGTTTAACGTAGAACTACGATTTTTTCAAAGTCAGGTCTCCGCGCTTTATTCTGCCAAAAAGAGCTCACTTACGTTCTAAAACTCAGCGCGCTTGCACGAAACTGTGGCTTCGTATGTGAAACGCATTTTATCTTATCGCGGTAGTCTGTGCATCACCATACATATAAATATGTGCGATCGGATTTATTGTCAGACAAATTATTTATTCGGTAGCGTGTCGACTGGCTATTGCGTCCAAAGTGTTGGCGGCGTTAATTAATAAATGTTGTTTTAAGCACGTCGCACATACTAGCACAACAGGACAAAACATCGTTCGACATTTGGTCTGTCCGGTCGCTAGTGTGTTTTCGCTCTAAAATAAGAAGAGATCTAAATAGAAGTTCCTTAAACAAATTTGCTAGGAACTTGAAGTAAATGTATCTAAAAATACCAACGCAATTCTTCGCCTTGAAAATTTTGCATTTATAAATTGCTAATAAAAAATCCTCTTTCCATTAAGTCCTTTCCCAATAATGAATTCGTGCTTTATTTTTCTCCAAAAGTTAATTTGAGCCCAATGATTAGAGTTTATACAGTATGCTATCTTGAAAGTTATATATTTCTAAAAGAATATTAGGTATATACGTATATATAAAAAACTTAACTGTATTTCGGCCTACTATAACCAAGTTTTCATGCTTGTATGAAGCACAAGTGCTCAAAGCTTTAGATAGGTACGATCTTTATTTACGATACTTTCTGATTTAGTCTATGAACCAAAATGAAATTTCTTATCTCTGACTGATAATTCGTACCATCAAACCAAAAAAAATGTCAAACCATAATCCTGAAGGTAAAAAATTCTCGCCCAAAACTACCTATGAAAGAGCGTACCTACTTATTTATTTACGCGAATAACTTAGAAATGAGGAGATCCGTAGAAGAACTATACTAACTGACATAGCTCGACGTGTTTCGAATCAATGTAACTGGCGGGGTACATAGTTCGAAGAACCGATAGACAGTGGGATAACTAAAGTTCTGGAATTACAGCCCTGCATCGAGAAACGCAACGCTGGCAGATCCCCTACCAGGTCAACTGACGACCTCAAGCGAGTCGAGGAGAGCCGCTGAAACATCCGTTCACATCTATGCTAGATGTGAATACGTTCTTATATAATGAACGGCATTCCGAACCAGTGGTAGATTCATTCGACTATTCATAAGCACATGTAAAAAGTCTATTTGAATAAAAAATATTTGTATTGTATTGCATTTGTATGGAATAATATTTTTACGTCTGTGTTGCTACGTGTCTGCTACGTAAGGTGTCTGTAGATGTGAAGTGTAATTAGTAATACTCCTCATCCTCTTATTGGCGAGGACTATCCATAAGACGACGAGGTTACTCAAAATGGCCACTACGACCTACTAACAGCACCCTCTATAGCATCTGACGGATGAACAACAGGTATACCAGGATAAGAACTCACCCAAGAAGTAATTAGTGACGCTTCTCATCCTCTTATTGGCGAGGACTATCCATATGACGACGAGGTTCCCCACGGTGGCCACGACCACCATGCCCGCGAACAGCACCGTCCATAGCACCTGACGCCACCAGGGCAGGATGAATGACTGGTACACCTAGATAAAGGGGATAGAATTATTTCTATACTCATCACAATTTAGTCATTTAGATTCTCGGTATAAAAGGCATTCTGATTCAGAACTCTTTAGTACAGAAATGTCCTTGACTCAAGATCAAAAGTCATAACTTTCCATGCTAAATGCAAAAGCAAGAATGCAAAAGCTGATGATAAATTTAGTCTATGAGACGTAAGATTGAGATGAGTTTAAGAAAAAAAAAGCGCTATTTTTATTATGAGTTGGTTTTATATCGTTGATTGGCAGATCATTGGTCAATAGATCTTGATATAACTTTATATTGTATTCTACGCATTGATATCGAATTTTAGTACCTATTCTATGGTACTAAAATAAAAATTACGCACCAACTGTTTGGCGTACTAGATTTATAAATGTGTCAATTGACATCAGAAAAGTGGAAGGGACCCGCTAGACACAAGCGGCTCATATCCGAGGATTGTCGAAATTCCTCAAGATTATTAATATAATAATTAATAATCAATTAATATCAATATAAATTATAAATATAATTTATACAATTTCAATAAATTGCATAGCTGCTTCTATGAGATTATCTCAAATGGGATTAAGTAGCTAATTTATGATATTATTGGTGCACCAATAAGTGCACGATGTCAGCTGATAGTGGAGAGTGTCAAACTCTGTATAGTTGTTAAACTGTAATTGGGTAACTGTAACAGTAATTGGGTGTACTTACACTCTAAAATGTTTTATACGTGTTTTGTTATTTTTATGTTGTTTTTGTGTATTACCTGTTGGCAAACCATTAAATAAAAATAAAATAAAATAACTGTGGTGGAAATCGTCTAGCTGCTCAGATTGGGAAAGGAAAAGAACATGTCGAACGTCATATCAATAGTGACGATATACGACAAGGGAATTTTGACGACGTCCGTGGCACAGTGTGTAGCGCTGTTGTCTTAACGTGCGTAGATCTCGGGTTCGATCCCCAGCAGGGTCAATTTGGGAATTTATAATTTCTGAATTTTCTCTGGTCTGGCCTGGTGGGAGGCTTCGGCCGTGGCTACTGGCTAGTTACCACCCTACCGGCAAAGACGTGCCGCCAAGCGATGACAATGCCGTGTAGAAACCGAATAGGGGTATGGGTTTAATAAAACTGCCATGCCCCTAACAGGTTAGCCCGCTACCAATTTAGACTGCATCATCGCTTACCATCAGGTGAGATCGCAGTCAAGGGCTAACTTGTAGTAAAAAAAAAGTGCAGACGGTACTCACCTCTGTAATATTTCTCGTAGTGTTGACATATTTGTTGCTGGCTTCGTCGGAGAGAGTGAAGTGGTAATTCGGCAAGTCAGTGTAGGTCGTTGTCCAGTTTGTGGCTGCTGTTGGACCCAACTCGTCCAGCATCATAGATTGCCAATACCTGAGGACAACAAGATATCTTTACTAAAAGACTAGCGATCCGCCCGTTGATGCCCTTTTTGGTTTTTTTCAAACTTCAAAACGCGCGCTTGGTGTGGGATGTTGTATGAAATACGGAACTGTGACGTCATCAAAAGTCGTAGCACTTTTTTACTCCAATCGACAGTTTAAAATGGTTTTCAAACACAAAACTAACAAGTGACGTGAATATTACGTCTTTTGAGAGATCCTCTGTTTATTAATCACTAAAAAATAATTTATTTGAATAGTTTTCTATTACACAATTCCCATGGGAGAACCGAATTCCAATCTTTGATTTTATGGTATAAAAAGAAATTTATGTCATTCCTCGGGATGTATTCTATTTCCGTACCAAATTTCCCCAAAATCGGTTGAACAGATGGACCGTATAGGCGTAGCAGACAAACTGGCAGTAACAGTTTCGCATTTATAATATTATTTTGGTTTTTCCGTTCATTGCCTAATCTTAACATTCCGATTTACAGCTGGGTATTGAAACAGAGTCCACTTACTATCCCTACTCAACCAGAACCCCAATTGTCTAAGCAAATCGTAATAACTTACTCAAACTGTTTCAGGAGCTCATACATACTTTTTGACGTGCAGGCATCTATGAACTCCTCAAACGACGATGACTTATGACGACCTCCGTAGCGGAGTGTGAAGCGCTGTTGTCTTAACCTGCAGAGGTCCCGGTCAATCTGGGAATTTATAATTTCTGAATTTTCCCTGGTCCGGCCTGGTGCGAGGCTTTGGCCGTGGCTAGTTACCACCTCACCGGCAAAGACGTGCCGCCAAGCGATTTAGCGTTCCGACACGATGCCGTGTAGAAACCGAATAGGGGTATGGGCTTAATATAACTGCCATGCCCCTAACAGTTTAGCCCGCTACCATCTTAGATTGCATCATCACTTACCATCAGGTGAGATCGCAGTCAAGGGCTAACTTGTAGTGGTTAAAAAAAATGTCGAATTATCTGTTTGACAAACGATTACGATTCCCTTACACAATCGGGGGGTTGAGCTTCTGCGCTAAGATAAGCTATGAAAATGAAGCGATCCTACTGGGTAGGGTTTGACACACGTGTCACGGAGGTTAACTACGAAGGCTAGCAACGTAGTACATCTCTGGTGGGTACAAAATAGGTACTGTACATCTTTATACAGTACAGTACCTACTCTTCGCTGCGTCAAATCCTTTCATAAAAATGATTATGATATACGATATTCGTATCGAATATGATACTCACGCTTGACTATTAATTTTAATATATCGATACGAGCAACATATATTTTCATTCACTTTATATACCTACGGAATGCGGGATAGGGCTTTCATCAGGAGGAAAGTATTGGCTTTATTGTTTTCTATCTTGTGATCCCCACACTCCATCTATATTATCGTCGAATAGATAACGATTTATTATTGCTGAACAAAGGTTATTTTCTTTGAGTATTAAAAAGAAATCCAAAATTAATATAAAGGCTAGATGATAGTTTTTTTTTCTACTACTGGAACTAAGCAGTACTTGTATCATACTAATATAAGTGCGAAAATGTGTTTATTTGTTGGTTTGTCTTTCAATTATTCTGCAACAAAGCAATGGATCGTCATCGACGTAATTAATTGCAGGACGTAGGCTATTAATTATCTCGGAAAATTATGAAGTTCTCGCGGGAATAAATAAACTTAAACTACGCAGACGAAGTCGTGGACTTCAGCTAGGTATTTAATAGTAGGTACCTTGTATGACCAAGCTTCGCTCGATATCTTTCAGTTTTGATTGGCGTTATCCCTGAATTCTCACTTGAGATTAAAGATAATAAATTAAAACATTATTTAAAAATCAAATATCCTTCAAAACGGCTGAGTATTTTCCTAAACCAATTATTTATTACATAATATTCTCAGAATAAGAAGCTATTCTATTTTTTATTGTGAGATAGGCTTGCACAATCATCAATGTCTAGGCTGTCTAGGCTAGTCTAGGCTGGAGCGCGCTTGCCTAGAAAATGCCTATTCACTCTTGCCTTTATTTAGAAGAGAGTCAGTGAGAGCGAGCTGTGAGTCGATTAATTTACGTTTTAAGATACAGGCAACACTAAGGCCTTACAAAACTAAAAGTCAAACAAAAAATCTGTCAATGTGGGGATACCTGACTGAATTTTTTCCCCGCATTTTTGCACTCTCTTACCATACTTGCCGTATTAGTATTCTGTGCTCTAGCTATGTGATAGATGTATGCAACTCGTTAGGTCTTTTAAAGTATAGAATTAAAATAGGTAAGTTTAGAACAAGTAGAGTTTTAGAGTGATTGCATGTATTTAGAAATTCTTATTTAATAATAGCATAAATTCTTATAGCATAATAGTTTTGACTGTCAATATATTTTAGCTTTGACCACAGTAAACCGTCGACCTATTTACTCGACTGGGGACACTTTGAGGTACGACACTATTGACTTAACAAGACAGATAACTAAATACAACTACTCATAAAGGGCCTTGCAATTCGACCCTCGTGTTAATAGCCCAAGTGTTTGCAAAGTTCCATCATCGGTCTAAGCCAAATTCCGTTAAAGCCTTTGCACAACAGAACTTTTTAAACGCATAGCGTCGTCCATCAAACACTGCGCAATAATATTCTGTCACTATAAAGGAGAAATGAATTACTATTTCATTGTGGCAAACTGCAGTAAAACTGGGAAAAATTCAAATGAGCAGGTGGGTCACCCGATGTTAAGTGATTACCGTCGTCCATGAACATTTGCATTTAGCAGCACCAGAGGAACCGCCAATGCGTTGCCGGCTTTTGAGATATTTGTTTATCCTCCATTTAAAGAGCCCCATATTATAATCATGAGGGAACACAGAAGATGGAAGCTGGTTGCATAATTTGCAGAAACGTGGCAGAAATTACCTGGAATAACGAGAGATGGAAGAAGACCAGGCATCCAGGTGGTGAGGATAAAATTATTGCTTAGCATGTAAATGTGACTAACAGACGATCATAGTCGCACCATAAGAGTTAGATTTTACCATTTTGATATGAAACCCTAAAATGAGGTGGAAGAAAAGCTCACTTAAGAAGTTCTTCGTGTGCAAAGGCTCTAAGTTACGTTTGCCGGTCGAACTTTAATTAAACACACGACTCCAGGACATTGCGCAATTAGGCTAGAGCTAACATAATTACGGTTAAATAAATAGGTTCTATACAATAACTATTAGTTTGCGTACAACCTTTAATATTCCCAGGTTACCAAACTTTAAATTAGTGTAAACGTACACCTGAATTGGGTATTTGACAACAAGTCAAATCAGCTACTGTTTAAACGTCAAAACGCACTCGTATTGGATGTTGTATAAAATACTGAACTGTGGCGTCATCAAAGTTCGACGCACTTTTTTACTTTAATCGATAGTTAAATAAAAATAGTTATTCAAGATAAAACTAACAGGGGACGTGGATATTACGACTTTTGGTCAAATATCCAAATATGTACCCCGCCTGTGGTCATCATACTATTATCGTACTTCATATCACTTCATCATACTAATCTAATATTAGGTACAAATGGTTTTTTTAATTGTTTTGTTGGCATTTCCTTCAAATGCACCGTAGCAGAGCGATGGATCGAAGTAATTTTTAAGGACCTGGAGACTGACATAATTTATATCCAAAATAATTAAGGAGCTCCCTCTGGAATTACACAAAACATGTGTTTGAGAAATAATAACACAGCATTTTTGTTGCATGAAATATTATGAACAATATTATACTTTCTCGGGGTGCTGATTTCAGATCTGAAGTCAGATTTTTTATATCATCTTTAGTTTTTGAGATATCATTATAACGGGTTTTTTAAGAAAAATCTATAACAAGTGAAATAAATTTAACGAATAAAAAAATACGACTACCCTGCTATATTATTTTCGGAGTTTACCTCCTGAAGCGATTTGCAAATATAGAATTTGGAATCTTATTTACATTTTTATTAAATGATATTTGTTTGTGAATCACTGGACTATATGTTATATATTTTTGGAATCTACTCATCGTTTTCTAGATGATGATTATATAGTTAATCTTAGTTTCGAAACTTTTTTTTCAACTTTAGTCTTTAATGCGGGACCATGGTCACCCCATATATTTTTTTTTAATTTTACTATCCTATGTCACCTGGAATAAGCTAGGGATTCTAACGATACCTCATTTATCAAAATCGGTTCAGGCGAGTAGAAGTTATGGAAGAATATACAAACTCACATACATACATACATACATACATACATACATACATACATACATACATACATACATACATACATACATACATACATACATACATACATACATACATACATACATACATACATACATACATACATACTTACATACATACATACATACATACATGAAACCTGAAAACAATATACTCCTTTTTTCAGGCAATCGTATAAAAAATATCCCCTCACTCACGGATATTTTCACGGACAATTTTTGACACTCGTATGCCTAATAACCCGTAATCGTTCATCGAAAGCCTGATCGAAGGTTACAGTAAGTATTACTTAACCCATATATCCTATATATCACATACGGAACGTTTCATTACATAGAATCAATCTATTCTGTCCTTTGATCTCCTGTTTATGAATTGCTAGTGTTTGTTGGTATATTAGAAATCGATCGTAGCCGCATGATAGCCGTGCTACCATTAAGCTATAGATCATAGAGTTTCTGAATAATTCCTTAAAGGCGTTAGGTAAATGCTACATTTTACATGCCTTTAATGAAGTATTTTAAGTAAAAATCTTTCACTTTTTGCGTGGGACTTCTCTCGTGATACGGACTTTCGCCATTTCGAACTAGTGGTATATTCACATGACTTGAACATGACATGAAAAGAACTTGTTAAAAGTCTACTTGAATAAAAAACATTTGATTTGATTTCATTTATGTATCCTTTGTATGTATTGGGGTTTTCTGACTAATTCTCAGTACTAGCCCGGAGTTACCCCCGTGCCTCGGAGAGCACGTTAAGTCGTCTTTCCCGGTTATTATCACTAACATGATAATAGTCGTTAAAGCCCGCCAACCCGCATTGGAGCAGCGTGGTGGGTCTAAGCTCTAATTATCTCTCTCTTAAGAGAGTGGAGGCCTGTGCCCAGCAGTGGGACGTTAATGGGCTGTAGTGGATGTATCCTTAAATATTAGCCTTACCAACTCCATATCATTGCCAACTCCCAAAAACATAAAATTCAAAGCTATTAAACTTTTGATTAGGTAATACGAACGTCAGTCCGCGGAGATAATTAATCTTGAGGGTCGGCTATAAAACGGTAACGATCATTAATTCAACTATCCAACTGTAACTCTACTGCAAATCTGTTTCGAAAGCTGATTTATTTGCGCTTACCAACCCCAAATTCGTTAGTTTAATTTTATTCCATTTAAAGTAATTCGAGCATAGTGCAAGATTAAAAGTTAATTTTTTTAGAAGTTACCTCCGTGTTTTTTCTCCTTCGTGCCTCGGAGAGCACGTTAAGCCGTCGGTCCTGGTTATTATCACTAACATCTGATAATAATCGTTAGAAACCTATAATTCAAAATAGTAACTGTTATAGTACCTACTCTTAGTTGAATCGTATGCGGAAGGACTTGAGAACCCACCGTTTTATTTTCCCAAGTAAGCCCCTACCATTATGCAATGAATGGAAAGGGGTCACGACCCTCAGGAATGAGGAATACGACGCAGAGAGAGATTAGGCCTAATTTTTTCGCCTGGAAATTCCCGTTGAAGCGAGGTCCCTCAAATAGAGTTTCATCTTGATTCAAAATAAAGTACACCTACGGCTATCTTATCTATTTTTGTAAGCTATTTTTCTAACGCTAAGATTAATCGCCGTTTCGCTACAACACAATCTAATGGGCAATTTATAAGAAATGCGCGGTAATCCTCCACGATAGCTTCTCATTAAAAACACTGTTTACTTCTTGGCCAAAATAATCTGAGGCTAATATCAAAAACAACATAATATTAATATTATATTAAAAAGCAATAATACGACTTCAGCATATCATGTATAGCACTTTAGTATGACGTTGGCAGCGTACCGCGGCTTTAAAATTTTCAACTGTACCCATATCAAATGTCTGTCTATCCGTCAGTCTGTCTGTCTGCTACGTTATCACGACCACTGTTCACCCGATTTTGACGAAATATAGTACAGGTATTGGTAGGTAAAGGGATAGTTTACAACCGGGGACGGACATGGGCTACTTTTTCATATACCGGAAAATCAAGGGATTTCCACGGGGAAAACCTAAATCCATGCAAAGTTGCGGGTATCATAATATTTTCTCTCTTATTAACCTATTGCTGGATCAGTACTGAGCACGAGTCTCAGTCTTTGGTCATAGTTCTCCACGCTAGCCAAGTTTGGATTATCAGGCTTCACACTACTTCGAGAACATTATAATGTTCACCAAATCCTTCACCGTTTGAAGCAAGTGCTATTTAATTTCTCAAAACGCACATTACTTCGAAAAGTTGGTGGTCAGTGGCGTGCACAGAGTTCGGAGCCAGGGTAGGCATTGGTAAGGTGCCTACCCTACCTACCTATTAATAAGTAGGGAATGGTGAAAAACAAGCAATGAACTTTTATTAGCTGAGGGAAGCAGTACTTTTATGCCTCTATGCCATGCACGCCACTGTTGGTGGTGCATGCCTCGAAACGGAACCCGCGACCTCGTATAGGAGGTCGGGTGTCCCACCACTAGGCTATCAACGCTTCATCATATTACAGTAAACAAAGCAATGTTAAAGATTTCCATAACACAGAGATGCAAATCATCCCAAGTGTTTGGGTGTGTCGCCAGCTGCAACATCGCGACCCTGTCAACATTACGCTCTCGCCCGTTTTGTGTCTGAAAGCCATTACAAACTTTGATTGAACAATGGGACTGACTTGAATCAATACCCAACAATACTGATTGTACTTTAGAGCTAAGATGAGGTCTTGTTCTAACTTTCCAGAGTAACATTTTGTTTTTTTGTCAAAGAAACTTTTACAAGTGCTTTTGAATCGTCGAGTGAATTTACCCACTGTTTCAGAATGGTATTCCTTACGAGAAGAACCAGCAAGAAACTCGGTGGTTGCTCTTTGTAAAACCTGACCCTTCAAATGTTTTTTTGTCAAAGAAACTTTTATAAGTGCTTTTGAGTCGTCGAGTGAATTTACCCACTGTTTCGGAAAGGTATTCCTACCGAGAAGAACCAGCAAAAACTCGGTGGTTGCTGTTTATAAAATCTGACCCCTGGATGGAAAACCTTGGGGGTGAGCTACGATATGAATTCTCCTCACATCCAGGGCGAACCTACCTGGAATATTAGGTACTGTACATCAAAAATACCTGGATCACAAATTGTCTTTTTGATGTTAGGATAGAGGAGAGGTTTTTAATGTTAGGTTATTCAACGAACTAACACCACCAACACTACGGTGGCCGCGTTGATTCAGGTCTTTTAAAGGACATGACCAGTAATTGCCCTCCGATTCGGGACAATGCACAGGATTTCCGTTTTTACAGTAAGGTTTAAAAATTCAAAACGAAATTATTATGGATTTATTATTCCAAATAAGGTCAGGGTTCAAATGACAAAAAAAAACAGTACGTTTATTGTTTAAATCTTGAGCGCCCGCTTTCCTCTTTAAGCACTACTCCATTTTGACGTTCCATTATATCCATGCCTAATAATAATCTTGTAACCCTACATGAATACCATTTAAGTACCTTAGTCATTATATTATGAATGATTTATTTTTGATCAATTAAATAGTAATGAAAAGGAAATGTATGTTTTGTTTATAATTATTTTTATTTTTTGACAAGTCTCAAACTAATAGATCGAACAAAGCATTTTGAAATACTGCGTCGCCCTTTCACATTGCATATGCCGCCATCTGTGGTCGAATAGTTGAACTGGAACGCCCTTTCACATTGCATATGCTGCCATCTGTGGTCGAATAGTTGAACTTGTTAAGCTCACTACTTTGAGCAATACTTAAAAATATTTTCTAGACTCACCACAATACATAGCGCCATCTAGTGTGGGAAGTTTTTGGTGAAACTTTTTTTTATTTATTTTCTCAGTTTTCAGAGCCTTCAGACTCCTGAAACTTTATTATCTGAAAACTATAAAATATAACAATTATAATAATAAAGAAATAATACTTGAAAATATTTTTTTAGACAAGCTCAACACAATAAATAGCGCCATCTAGTGTGGGAAAGCAGTCTTTTGGTGAAACTTTTTTTGTTCATTTTCGCAGTTTTCCGAGCCTTCAGACTCCTGAAACTTTTTAATCTGAAAACAGTGAAATATTAAAATTACAATAATAAAGAAATCATTGCTGAACATTGATTTTTGACACCTAGGCAAGCTGCCATAGTTCCACCGGTCAAGTCCTTTCCGTAGGAACTCTAATTTTTACAACAACTAATTATTCAGTATAGGTGAGGACAAGCTGTAGGCATATTTCTGTGCCAATATTCATCAATATCGGTTTAACAGTTAATATGGTTTATCAATATATTAAGTGATATGATACCAACAGCCTCGCATGCTCTTCGAGGCACGTAGGAAAGGAAAAGACCGAATTCATACCTCCGAAGTAGATAAGTAGATTTTTGTCCCGGAAAATCAAAGAATTCCCGAGGGGAATAAGAAAAACAAACTTATTTTACGCGGGCGCAATCTAGTACTCCATCTAAACTTACTTTTTTGGCTGATCAACAAAATATCGGAGAAAAAAATAGACAAAAATCGTAAAACTTAGTGACCGTCTTTAGTCATAATTACGACGTTTCATTCGCGGCATTTAACGTTAACGACTCATTTCAACATAAACGCTTAAATTCTGAAGAGAAAAATGTCTCCTCTTTTAATTTTCTATAGGCTGCTGCTAATTAATTTTGTGATGACGCTTGAAAAATGCTGTTGAAAATACCCATCTTTTACGAATTTCGGTAAATGTTGGGTTTTTTTATTTCGGTACTTAATGTTTTTCTTAGATACCGTATGTTAGTTACCATTATTACTGTTTGTCATTATATATCATGAAACAGGAAGTAGGTAAAATATTTGTCAGTTTGACTCGTTTCATGTCATTCGATTTAATCTGCGGATACGGACGCCATATTAAAATAGTTAGTATAGATACGAGTGTTTGAATGATGGTAAGTCAGTCTCCTGCAGGTTGACTCATCGATTATTGAATACTTTTGTGTTTAGATCGCAATTTGTTGTAGAGCTTAACGATAGCAATCGTGGCCAGATCAAATGAATATTGTCTTTAAGTTTAGCTCACTTTTATCTAATTACATTAAAACTCTCGTGGAATCTCTACACGTTTAACCATTTACTCGTGTATTTACCAAATGAGAGTACAAATACATTAAAATTGTCTCAATAATACCTACTTCTGGATTTTCGCTTACACGTATTTGCACTTTATATGATAACACGCACATTCAATACTCAATTTTATTTTTATCATAATTTCATATCATACAGGTGTCTCTTATGTTGCGTCATATTTTGACTCTACCACCGGTTCGGAAAGAGCGTTCTACTGAGAAGAGCCGCTCTATCGATATCCACGTTTGATGCTTATTATTCTCAAAAGATGAACATGGTTAGGTTCAGGAAATCAATACAATAAAGCCATGATCCAAAGCCGAAAATGAAAGTTTAAGGTGTGTGAACCCTACCAATCCGTACTTGACCAGCGTGGTGGACCGGACGATGGTCAAAACCTTGTATTTCTAAGAGACTCGTACTCAGAGGTCATTGAGTCGAAAGTATGATTAAGTTAAAAACTCCGGGCTAGTTTTGAGAATTTCTTGACCGGAAAAACTCAATTCCTATGTTTGACCCGTAGCGGAAATTGAAACCTAGACCTCGTCAGCCGCAGTTAGGCTAACTAACTAGTGACCCATTGATGCAGTTAAGTAACAAAGTTCCCATATTAGTAGTATTAATCCTTTTAAACAGTTGTATTTCTAAGTTATATTGTATTTACTTGTAGTATTTTTAAGATTATATTTTATTTTGTATTGTTTTTATTTGTTAAGGATGAATATGGTCCTTGTTGCCTGAAATGAAAGAATAAAATATAATGTGTGTTTGTGTGTGAACGAAGATCGATAGGAATCAATTTGTCAAAAGTAAATGTAAAATCCCTCGCCAGATTTGTGTAAAAATGCGTACCTACGAACAAAAAGCCAAATGAGACTTTTAAAAATGAGTTTTTCCATTCAGACAGCGTTGTAAAGACTAGCTACTGAAAGGGTAATAAGATAAACCTGGAAATACCGCAGGGCTCCAAGCTAAGCTTAAATTAAAATTCACTGTGAGTTAGCTTTTTATTCTCTTCATACCCAATGCGAGCTTCCATTGAGCTCAAATGACGTGGTTAGCTAAGAGTACGTATCTTGTTTCATTATATTATCGCATTTGCTTATCCATTTTGTAATTTCTACCGACGAAATCGTAAGATTTTCTCTTGTAAAAACGTCTAAAACGTACATAAAATCGTGCTACTGATATTACATATTGGTGGAAGGGGTCACGACCCTTAGTAATGGAGATATACGTCGCAGAGAGAGAGAGTATCTAAAATATTAATTTCATAACACCTAAGTAAAGCAGAAAACTTTAAAATAATAATGATATCGGATAAGTTTGAGAGTAATTGGAGGATCCGTATGTGAGTTTTAAGCATTTAAATACTTAGCGTAATTGCTTTAACAGTAAAGGAAAACTTTGCATCAATTTAATTATATTTCTTTACCACCCGCGACCCGCGACTTTGTCCGCGTATTATTTCTGATTTCCTATGAGATTTTCCCGCTGCAAAAAGCCTAGGTACATATAGCGGCTAAAACTAAGTAATAACGTTAATGCCGATTTTAAAAACTTATAACCTACATGCAAGCTTCCAACCCCAATTTCACACCCTTCAGGGTAGAATTTCGTAAAATTGATTATACAGGTTATTATAATTTAAAACATTTTATTAACAGAAATAAACGGTTACAGTATCGTTTCTGTTTCCGTTTTATGTGTTCCTGTTTTATAATAGTTTTAAAAAACAGTGTTTAAACTTACTGTTCGTTTACTGTTTCAGTCCTTAGTTTTTATGCTGCGCAGAGTAGTGAGGTACCAGAACCAGATAAATAATTATTGTAATACAAATTGATGAACCTTCTAATTCAATATAGCACTGAGATGCCTAGCAGCATTCTAGTACTCTAGTACTCTACTACATCTTAAGTTCTTAGACTCTACTTGGAAAATAAAGAAGTAAACGTATCCTCTACCAGAATAGGTAATACTCTACTCAGTAAAGTAATATCATTCTTATTTCTTATGATGTTCTGATGATATGATTATCTGTGCTTTTCCATATTTCACATTATTTTCAGACAGTATCATCAGATATTTCAATAATCTTGTTTAAGAATGCTGAGTGCTTTTTATTGAGCATACGAAGAGTATGTTACCCATAGCATAAAACCATCATAAAGCATTGCCTAGGGCTGCCAATAAAACTATACCGGGTATCCATACTTAATATTATAAATGCGAAAATGTGTCATTCTGTCTATCTGTCTTTCTATATTACTATGTCTGTTTATCTGTCTGTCTGCTACGCTTTAACGGCCTATCTTTTCAATCAATTTTGATGAAATTTGGTATAGGGATAGGTTGCAACCCGGGGAAGGACTACTTTTTCCCCGGAAATTTAATCCCGAAAAATTAGAGTAAGAGTAAGTAATTAAGAGTTCCCGTCGGAACCAAAAAACCTCAATCTTTGGAAACGAAGTCGCGGGTATCAGCTTGTTATTAATTAAAATAATCAGCGTATGATTTAGTACACTGTTTTTTATCATATTTATTTACAAAGTAAGCCTGGCTAAAGCTTTGTGGAATATTTCGAGGAATTTCTAAAAAATGTGTGTTAAGTGATAAGTCATAGGAAATATACTATAACCTATGATTGGTTTTAACGGTGACGTTTGAAAAAAATCTTCTACTCTCTACTTAATAAATGTTTCAAAACGCTCTAATTTAGATAGTTCTAGTTAAATATTCTCGATATGTAAGGACATTTTAAATCAGTTGTAAGTACCCTAATACTGTATTTATCATCTGAATCGTACCGTAATCATTTTTCATCTAGGTAAGAATAGGCAAACATGATAATATTATAACCACAGCTTAAGAATATTACATTTATACAGTGGGTCGAGGGTCATACAAATGATAGACCAGGACAGTTGTGGCATCTGGAGGTACGGTGTGTCTCTATAAGTATATGTCTGAAACATAGACAAAAAGAGATATAATGGTAGGAAAGAGATACAACATTTTGTATTGAAAATTCTACCAGTTTCCTCCGTCTCTTCCCTGTCATCCAGCAGCATTGCTCTGTCTAGACTCCTCCGAAGAACGACTGATAGGAAAGAACTAATCTCCTTAATAATTATAATTTCTGAATTTTCCCTGGTCTAGCCTGATGGCTTCGGCCGTGGCTAGTTACCACCCTACCGGCAAAGACGTGCCACCAAGCGATTAACATTCCGGTACGATGCCGTGTAGAAACCGAATAGGGGTATGGGTTTAAAATAACTGCCATGCCCCTAACAGGCTAGCCCGCTACCATCTTAGACTGCATCATCACTTACCATCAGGTGAGATCGCTGTCAAGGGCTAACTTGTAGTGAGTAGGCGTCGCTTCCGAGTCAGTGATTTTGTCAAGAAAGCACTTCGCAAGTTTGAGGTTACGAGTAGGAACCACACTTTCCAAGACGTTTTGCTCAAACACCGACTCAGCATAACTGATAATAAAATGAATCATTTAGAAGCAGCATTTCAGAAGTTAATTTGTAGGTAATTATCTATGTACCTATTTAACGCTGAGCTGTTTAAACCCAAAATTTAAGTAGAGAATAAACTAAATTAATGATAAGAATACCTACCATCGAGTTTTGTGATTAAATTAGTTTAACTTTAGTTTAAAATTTGTTTCAAACAATTAATTAGCGAAAAATAGGATTACTTGCGCATTTTATATCTGAGGACGTGGATCCGCCAATAAGTGAATAAGTAATTGTCTCCAAAAAACACTCACCAAGTAACGGTTTGATACAGTCATAAAAAACTCAAAAATACATTTTTTTCTAAGAATAAGGCCCGCTTGCACATGGACGCTTAAATTGATTTACTTAATTGAATTATTGCTGTCACTTTTCGGCAACCGCAATAAATAGTCAATACTTGTCTGCAATAAATAGTCTTGTCAAAAAGTGACAGCATTACAAAATTTTACTAAATCTGTTTAAATATCCTCGTGAAAACGCTAAACTAGTATCTGTAATAGGTGTTTGACTTTAACTGAAATCTAGCTAAAATTATAAAACTAAAATTTAGCCTAATTATTATTATACTACTACCACTACAGCCCATTAACGTCCCACTGCTGGGCACAGGCCTCCAGTCTCATAGGAGAGGGAATTAGAGCTTAGACCCACCACGCTGCTCCACTGCGGGTTGGCGGGCTAATATGATTATTATTATGCGTTGTCAAATTTTGAATACCTACTCTCTGTACCTCGTTTTTTTCTGGAATAGTTTAATAGACTCTGGGAGCCGAAGTACTTTTTAGACCACCGCATCAGGAAAGTTATCAGGCCTAATACACTATTATACCTATTCTGTGCTAATACTATAAAATAATTATTCTAAAATCAATTACCTCCTACTTTCTAAAATAATCTAAACTCTAGCAGAGATTTTAGTTTGAGTGACGAGGCATCCCTAGAAATAGATTCACGCGGGTTTATAGTACACCATTGCATTAGACTTTAAAATCGAATCCAATAGTATCGAGCACATTTACGGCGTCCGGCGCAATACAATCACATACAATTCCGATCGAATGGTTAAACTAGACATATAGACGGTTATCCAGATTCCAGACAAGTGATGCCCGCGACTTCGTCCGTGTGGATTGAGGTTTTTTTTGGTTCCCGCGGGATTTCTTTAACTTTCCAGTATAAAAAGTTGCGGGCATCACCTAGAACCCAGATTCTAGCGGCTTAATACCTTCCGGGTTCCTAGGTACGTTTGAATCCGGCTCGGGTCTTCCAGTAACAATATATTTTCACATTTTTCTACAAGTCATAATTTTAAAAATTTAAAAACACGCCTGCCCTGCCAAGAAACAAACCAAAAAGTTAAAAATCTAAATTAATCTAGCTATATAGAATCTTATTCACATTTTTATTAAATGATATATTTTTGTGAATAACAAGATATTGAACTACAGTGTTATATATTTTTGGAATCTATTCATCATTTTCTAGATGATGATTATATAGTTAATCTTATTTTCGTTTTTTTTTTTCAAATTTACTTTTTAATGCGGGACCGTGGTCACCCCATCAATTTTTTTTAAATTTTATTAGCCTACGTCATCCGTAAGTTAGGGATTCTAACGATACCTCATTTATCAAAATCGGTTCAGGCGTATAGAAGTTATGGTGGAATATACAAACTCACATACATACATACATGAACCCTGAAAACAATATACGGCTTTTTTCAGTCAGTCGTATAAACAATATTAATGTACCATCTTTAATAACCACAGTAAAGGTGTTCCAATAAACAACATCTCATGCACATTCCCGTCCAGACATATTATTATTTCGTACTTTAGGTACGTATAGGTACTTTACCCGAAGGGGTGTAGTCCCAACTATGTATATTATGTGCGCTATAAACAAGTAGGATCCCGGTCCTCTTATCATTAGATCAACAACATAACCCGTGACATAACGTACCTCTTGACGTTTTGACCTTTTAGGTCAAAGCTTTTACGTTTTGACCTTTTAGGCCCGTTTGCAGAGACGTTTAACCACAGGATTAAATTTGAAATTTTTTCAGAAGATTTGTACTTTTTTTTATCCATTACAAGTTAGCCCTTGACTGCGATCTCACCTGATGGTAAGCGAAGATGCAGTCTAAGATGGTAGCGGGCTAAGCTCTTAGGGGCATGGCAGATAAATTCAACCCATACCCCTATTCGGTTTCTACACCGCAATCGTACCGGAACGCTATATCGCTTGGCGACACGTCTTTTACCGGTAGAGTGGTTAACTAGCCACGTTCGAAGCCTAATTGAATTCTGTCAAAGTAGCAGCTAACTCTGGGTTAAAAGGAAAACCCGGAGTTTCTGCTATCGTGCCTAAATAGTACCTCATATTACTAGACGATGCACACGAATCCGTTCGCGTTCGTTTAATTTTTTTACCAAAGTACGGCAAATCTAAAAGGAAGTATGCATGTTTGTATTCATGTATGTCCCACCGTAGTGCCTAAACTACTGAACTGATTTTAATGAATGAGGAGTCAATCGATTCGGTATTATGGTCCGGATGACATAGGCTAAATTTTACGCGGTAAAAATCGATATGACAGATGATACTTGAAAAAAGTGCGTGTCTCGGATTTCTTTTCCGAGGTCGCGTTGCATTTTTTTTAATTAATACTTACTACTTGTTATTTTATCCCCTTAGGAACTCATAGATTATCAAGTTTTACGATTTTATAAAAAGTAGCCTGAGCACTTCCGCATTTACCTAATAAGTTACTAAGTATTTAGGCTCTTGAGTTTCCTTTTAGACTTATCAGCCCCATAAATCTTTATACAGAGTGGTCACGACAATAGTACGATAAAATCTACTTTAAATAGAATAAAACTATAACTTAACAATAACATTCCGCATAGCTACAAAAACTAAGTACGATTTCGAGCCATGACAAATTTTAAATTTGAATTCTAACGTCCCACTGCTGGGCACAGGCCTCCACTCTCATAGGAGAGAGGGAATTAGAGCTTAGACCCACCACGCTGCTCCAATGCGGGTTGGCGGGCTTTAACGACTATTATCATGTTAGTGAAAATAACCGGGACCGACGGCTTAACGTACTCTCCGAGGCACGGGGGTGAAACACCGCCAACTTCCTAACTCCGGGCTAGTACTGGGAATTTCTAATCAGAAAAACCCGATACTCAATTATGGTCCGACCCGAGACTCGAACCCGGGACCTCGTCAGCCGCAGTCAAACATGCTAACCACTAGACCAACGAGGCAGTCAAGATATTCTATGCTTTTATATAATTCTTGCACGCTGTCTCTGACAGTACATTGTGTACGGGAAAGTTTTCACTTCTAAGACAACAGCTGCAAGTACGGCCATACAAAG
The DNA here is from genome assembly GCA_964035005.1 of Erebia palarica. Classification (NCBI taxonomy): domain Eukaryota; kingdom Metazoa; phylum Arthropoda; class Insecta; order Lepidoptera; family Nymphalidae; genus Erebia; species Erebia palarica. The sequence continues at coordinate 4,532,073 of OZ035988.1, forward strand.
GACAGCCTTGAAGCAGTCCATCCTGACTGCTTCAAGCTGCAACTGCATAGTGAACTACAGTCTTCAACGTGCTCACATACATGGACCGCTCGAGCAGTTGCGACTGCTTCGGGCGGTTGCAGCAGTTATCAATGGTAGCTTCCAGCTGTTGACTATGACTGCTTGAGCGGTCAGTGAATGTTGATCACTGTCTAACTGCTCGGGCAGTCCATGTATGACCGCACTAAGACCCGCAATTAGCAAAATAAATGATTTGTGATTATATTTATGAGACACGAACAGGATTTTTACTTTACTACCAGATGCCCGTATTAAAATATTGAGGGTAGAGCTCGAATTTAACAAGTAGAAATCTGTTACTATGCAGAAATTATGATACTATGTACTTGGTTTTGTATACCTTTATACGTTTTTAAGCAAAAATTTAAGTAGGTAGGAAACTGATTTTATAGAGTCCCCTCCTATTTAAATGGACAACTTTTTAGGCACAAGAAATAAAACTCTGTACTAGAAATTTAGCATTATGGTATGATATTCAAGAGTAAGTAATTCACCTATTTCAAAACAAAACTAGTAACGGAAAAGAAATTAAACGAAATACAAAATTTAACACTTTTTATATTATTGAAAGATTCAAAGCATCAGTTCAAAATGAATACAAAATATTTACACAATTTAGTTTATATTTTCACACAGGAATTAGTACACATATACCAATAAACACAACAATTAAATATAAAGAGTTACAGCAAGAATACTTATCTTTATTCTAGGTGGCTCGTAGACAAAAACTGTCTTATCTCATAAGAACAGTGGGTTTTATAGGTTAAGATTCCCCCCATATACCCACACCTTTTTCCTATTCTAAGTTTGACAACGTAACAGCATTTTGTTTTTATCAAACAGTTTATCGGAATTAACAACGAATATATATTTCCAGACACTAATTATTATACTTAACTCTTAATTATTAAAAGCATTTTCAAGTTAATACAACATTTAGTTTAAGCTAGCTGTAGAAAAGTACACCAAAGTCCAATCTAAGAATCAAAAGGAAGTATCAATTAATATACATAAATTCTTAATTACAGTAAATCATTACTCAAAATACAGTTATGACTAATCATTTATCAAATAGTTCTCTACATTTAAAACAGAATTATAATTGAATTATGTAACTATTTTACAATATCTCTTAAAACGCTATGATAGTCAATTGACCTATTTCTAAATTACATTATTTATTTGAAGCTTAACTATCAACACTTTGTGTTGCTAAATTAGTAATTATTTATTTCAATAATGTCTACACTTTTTTGAATAAACTTAAATATTTAGTTTCACAAATATAACCTTAGGATATAACAGAACGGCTGGCTCATTTGTTGCGCAAAGGATCAGCCTGGCTGTCCAGCGCGGAAATGCAGCCAGCATTCTTGCCACCATTCCACGTGGGCATGATTTATATAGTAATTAGGTTAGGCTAGCTAGCATTAAGTTCTATTGTATTATTTTTATTAAAAAACCTAAGAATTATTACCAACATATCAAGTGAGAATACAAGTGTTCCCATACTTTAATAACAAATAACGTTTACCTAATACAAAATTCAGTGTTTACCCACTGTAGGTAATATTTAATTATTCCTCATGAATCACAAAATAGAGTTATTTTATTTTCCAATAATCTATCACCCGCGACTTGGTTTCTCGTGGGCACTCATTGATTTTTTGGGTAAAAGTATTCTATGTACGTTTCACGTCGTCGATGGAGATGCTTATCGCAGTACTATCAACCTTATGCGCTATTCCCAGAACTTGTAGACGCCCTAGGTAAAATCATCTTAGTCTAGGTACAAGTTGTCATTATAACCGCTGATATTTAAGCAATTAAGAGTCTGTGTCTGAATCTTCACCTTCAGGACGTGAGTTCAAACCTTCAATAGAATGCCTGACCTTACTAACATTCTTAGGTTAGGGTCGAGTAAGGAATTCGTGAATTCAAGAGATATTAATTTTTCTCTTGCAAATTGTGGATGGTTATCCATATTTGGTCTGAACCCAAATACTTGGGTAGGTAACATAACTTTATTCCAGTTTTTAACAATATTGAAAAAGTTCGAGAGCTAAAAGAGATCGACAATTTTAATCAAAAGATATATAAGTACATACTCAAGTAAAGTATCTGAGAGTGATTTAAACTTTGACCTCCTGTTTCGGTGGTGTGGGTTTCGAACCCCACGCACCTCTACTTAACGGTGTCTGATTGAGAGTTCTTCATAATTCTCTGTCTGATAAACCGCACTGGAGTCAGGCATGTAGTTGTTTTGCTCAAAATGTTGTCCTTCACCGCTATGGCGAGGATATTAATAATTAATTGGTTTAAGCGCACATAACTCCAAGTGCCAATGGTAGAGGTACGTGCCCGGGAACCCTGACTAAGAGGACGAAATCTTAACCACTATGACCGCTAATTAAAACATAGATATATTTAAATTGTTCTCAAGAAATTAAACATAACTTGCTCTAATGGTGAAACAACACATCATGATGAAACCCGCCTGCCTGAGAGTACTTCATGTCAATGAATGAACTAGAAGTTTAATTCGCTATAACCCGCTACAGTAGACAAATCTGTGTGGTACAGTGCGTGTCTTTCAACTGCAGCATGCGACACCCACCACCCAGCAATTCGCACAGGCACAACACCACACCACACAAATCCTCCAAATCACTCTCCACATAGTGGAGTTAAACTACTAGTTCATTCACTATCATGGACTTCCGGAAAGTAACGCCTGCTTCTATTCAATATTCATGTCAATGTTCAATGTTCTCAATGATAATTGGAATATCTGCCAATCCCCTGCACTTGGCCAGCTTGATGGACTATGGCCAAACCCATCTAATTGTAAGAGGAAACTCGTGCTCAGTAATGACCCGGCAATTAGTAAGCAAGCACGCTCCACCTTAGGCTGCATCACCACTAGCAAGCAAGTCTGATTACAGCCAAGCGCTAGCCGATAATATATTTTTAAAAAATATGATGATGATGTGATGAGACATAAAGTGAAGGAAACATTCTGTTCGAACAAGCAGTCGAAAAGGCCTGTGAATCAAGACACAATGCGGCGAATCAAACGTAAAGGCGTGTCATGAGACACAGACCATTTATCAAGACCGAGCGCAAAACCTTCGAAACGGCGTCAATGGCGGTATAAATCTATATCACCGGCTCCCAACCGACAGCAGAATTGCTTCAATTGAGCGGATATATCAATAAGGGCCCTTATTTAATATTTTTGTATTCAATGGACGAATAATACTGCGTACGGACGCTTCGGCTTGCTTCTTCTATTTTTCTCGTTTGAATATCGATGAAACTTTTTTTTAAATTATTAAGTAGGTATGAACTGTTTGATTATTATTTTTGTCACTTGGATAGAAATGCCGTCTGGATAAAATGCTAGCATGTTTATCGATCTATATATTTAGCAAGCAATCGACCAAACCTGATGTTAAAAAGTGTGATCGACAATAACTCAAAGGATTAGCCAGCTAAAGTGGCAGTTGGCACTTGGCAGTCATATTATATGTATTTATCACTAGACGATGCCTGCGTGGATTAAGATTTTTGATTCCCTGGGGAACTCCTTACTCCTTAATTTTACAGAATAAAAAGTTGCCAATTTCCTTCCCCGGGATGTAAACTAACGCTATACTAAATTTCATCAAAATCGCTTGAATAGATGGGCCGCGAAAGCGTAGTAGACAGACAGAAAGACAGACAGACGGACACATTCTACACTTGAGATCTTCCGTCCACCTGGTGGGGAATCGTCCAACGCTGTACATGTATAGATTAGGCTGGACTTGGATGTCCATTTTGCATGAAATAACAGTTGTGGCTCGCAATAGCAATAAATCTCCACCGCGCTCTAACAAATAAGTTAACGCTATTCACGTCCATTACCTAACTCTAATTTCACTAAGAGGTCGCGCTAATGTAGAAAGGAGAGGCTTGTAATGGACCACACCGTTGACTCAAGATTCGAATACCGCGTTATTTATTATATTGCCTAGTGCTACAATTTGAGCCTAGCTTCTAGGCAGCTCCGCTAGGTTAGAGTCCTGGGCTTAAATCTTTAACTGTTCTAAGTAAGGAATTGAACGCCCTTCCGGCGTCAGTGTTTCCTCTCACATATAACTATAGTACATTCAAGGCAAGACTAAATATCATTGCTTTCTATCTTGCAATAAAAAAAAGTCATGGCATGCGGTTTCAAATAATTAAATTACATCATGAGGTGAAGGAAAACATCATGAGGTTTAACCTGCAACCTTAAAACTTTGGCATTAGGTAGACCCATGCTCAGTAGTAGGACGGAGATGGTAAGATGTGATAATGAAGATCTTGTTTCAAGATAAACTCGCTCAAAGATTTGCAAACAAATCTTCAAAACCATAATTTCTCTCTCGACGAATCTAAGTCTAAAACTTCATATCACTTTAATCACTTCGCTCCCGTGAGAATTTTAAATATCAGGCATTATTCCTTTGCCTAATTTATAAAGGGAAACTCCGTTATATATTTGGCATTGTTAGTCAGTCAGTAAGTGGAGTTAAGACTTTCTTTATTCTGTATGAGATATTCAAATCAGTTTCGACTCCAAGTTTGTCATGCAGTATGCTCGGGATCGCTCGCGTTGAACTCTTTAAAAAGGAAAATGAAATATTTATCTAGAGAATGCTTTAGTTTTCCTACTCATGAAACTAACGACCGCCGACCAAAGAAATATTATGAGACGTTTAAGCAACGTACACTTACGATAACAACGGCACTAAAAATCATTTTCTTAAAATCTAGTGCAATTTATCTGACTTACCTGTACGCCATTCTTCTGATAAGCGCAGAACATCTTATCTATCGCATGAAGATCCATCGCGTTGTATAGTTTCGTATCATCCAACTTTTGTAACACTTAGAAAGTAATTATTTTATAGCCTTAACTGCTAAGTTCTATTTTTACTACTTTAAATACGAAAGTGTGTCTGTCTATCTGGCTACGCTTTCACAGCCTAATTGCTCAACTGATTTTAAAGATTTTTCGTATAAAGAGTTCAGGATTTGAGCTATCTGTTGAACCAATTTTGACTTTTGGTGCAGCGAGTAGCTTCCCGGGGTAGGACATAGGCTCCTGGAAAATTACCACGGGATTTATTGGGAAAACTTAAATCTACACGGATGAAGACACGGGCATCACCTAGCTAGTATTATCTTTGTATAATGTATATCCGTAGGCAGTCCATTGACAATATTAACGACGTATTAAACACGCTATCGGCAAATTGATTTGTATGCCATAAAATAGATTAGGGTGTTTATATGGGTCGTATCGTAATTCGTACTTGTGTAGTATCACTGTTTAATTTCACTAATTGACTAATTTGAAGGTTCAATTGTATCTACCTACAAATATATTTTCAACTAGCTGATGCCCGCGAATTCAGTTTTGTTCCTGCGTAATATACTTCAATTGATTTACTTCAGCAATTCCCTTTGTTAAAGGAGTAAGTACCTAATTTCATTCGCTTGCTCGGAAACTGCTATGTAGTATGTACGTAAATGCGCACTTGAGTTTTACTGTTAACCTACCTACAATATAATACTAGCATATGCCCGCGACTTCGTCTGTGTAGAATAAGTTTTTTTTATTCCCGCGGGAACTCCTTATTTTTTTAGGGATAAAAAGTAGGCTTTGTCACGCTCTAGATCCTCAACTATTCCCATGCCAAAAATAACGTCGATCCGTTGCTCCGTTGCGGCGTGATTGAAGGACAAACCAACAAACCAATAAACCAATCAGTATGGATAGTTAGGATCCGCAGGTTTATTTGGACTCCAATGAAAATGTTTTTACAGTGCCTTTGAAATTATGAATGAAAATGAATGAAAAATTCTTTATTGTACACCAAGAAACATACATATAAAACTTTATTAAAAATATTTAAGCTTTTAAGGTGAGATCGTGTGAGTGGAATACAATATTTAAAAAAAAAACAGGAATCCCAAACGTTTCAGCATAATAAATTAGCTCTTTCAAAACAAAGACTGGGGCTCCTAATCAATACAAATAAAAAATATATTATTGTAGGTTATTTGGAAGTCAGCTGTGGAATGTTTTGCGGTAGCGCTTGCGTAGGCGTTACATGCCGAATATTTATTGTATGCCTACATGAATTAAACGACTTCCATTTTATCCATTACGTGGGATATAATCGCCCTCGAAATAGAAGTACCTACCTTTATTATTATGACTATCAAGTATGAACATAAGAATACTTTCTTTGAAGCCAGCTTAACTAAAAAGTTTCCAACTTATTTCCAACAGCTTGACTAATTTCCAATTGTCTAGATATATTAAGAGAAGATTCTAATTTTTAATGATTAATTAGTAAAAGATATTATATGAAATTGTAATTATGCATACCTATTCATCTAGAAATGTATAGCAAAAACGTACTCGTATTTTGAAGGCGAGCATATCACATCAAATTTACTTCAAAAAACCAAGGACATGTTAAAAATGAATATTTCTTTCTTTATTTAATTAGTTTTAAACAGATTCTATCACAGTGTAAGTAGCTATTAAATTTCGAATAATTTATTAAACTCGCTATGACTTAGTTAAGTAGATACTTATTAAATTGAGAAAATTTCTAATCGAAAATGTCATAATTAATCTCATTCTCCGACAGTACCTTAATTGTTTAGTCGTCACAAATAAGATGAATTGTAAAACAAATTCAGAGTAAAGTGTCACAGTCGTAAAGAAAATGGAGGAAATTTTACTGCTAAGACTCTAAGCGGACAAGGGAGAAGAGGGGTAGTAAAGCCGGTGGTTTTAATACAAAAACGTTTTACTCTGATTCGCCTCTCAGAAGTTATTCCTGAGTAAATCTGTGCTTGTCTTCTGAAGCAACTTTGATTTGCCCTTGCATTTACTTTGCATATTTTATGCTGACAGCTTACGCATTTTAATAACGTCCTCCCGACCGAATTTCGGTCACGGCGGCCTATCTCCAAAGTGATATGCCATCAGCGCGGGAGATATTATAGTGCACAAGTGTGTATAAACAGGTGCCTTTACTCTCGTTCTTTACTCTGTTCCTTTACTCTCATAGCCCAATGCGACGGAAAATCCAACGTGACCGGAGAGAAATCAAGTGCAATGCATCCTAATAGGATGTGTCAGTTAATTTCAACTCAACTGCTGAATCCATTGTGATATTTGCCACTGTAATGGGTTGAATGTGTACCTACCCTACATAAAATAAAATTTAGTTTTGTTATGTCCGGTCCCTAGAATGTTTTCGCTCTAACTCTTTCAATAAGATAGACAGATAGTTAGATAAATACTTTAATGCACACATACATAGAAAATACAATAAGATTAAGAATTTTTGATCCCCGTAGGAACTCTTTAATTTTTCTGGGATAGTTAAGTTCTTAGCTTATGTCCTTCACCGGGATGCAGCCTGGATCTGAAATAAATTTGGTCAAAATCGGTTGAGCAAATGCGCCATGAAACGTATCAGGCAGCCAGACAGACACACTTTCGCATTCATATTATTAGTATGGATAGTTTAAAACTACGTAAGTATACCTAACATTTGCTAGAACCTTCTTCGGGCTAACCCTAATGGAACAGGGTTAGACAATACACCCGTAATTCTCAATAAGATTCCAACGGGGCCATTTTACATTGTAAGTACAGTACCCTCAACCCAACTCCACGAAGATATTTACGATGTCATTTTAACCTTAATCATAACCCGGTCGGGGTTAAACTGATTTAGAACCTAATAACGGTCGCTCATAAAATAAATCAACAGCTTAAGGATGTATAAGTGCGTGGTCACATTGTAATTTAACGCAGACTTATCTTCCATTATTATATGTACCTAAGTCATCACTAACATTACTATAAAATATAGATGATGCCCGCGTAGATGAAGGTTTTTGATCCGGGAACTTTGACTAGCCACCATGCTCGCAGCTGTTCACCAGACCAGACCATAGTAAATTCAGAACTTATAAATTTCCAAACTAATCCTGCCGAGGATCGAACCCGGGACCGCCCACTTTATAAGACCCGCTCACCACTGCCTCGCGGAGGTTCCAGATCCGTAGGTACTAATTATTAACATCGCCATCAGCTGAGAACAGCTTTTCAAGTATCGGTCCATCTCTGATTAAAGACTAAAGTCTCTACAATACATTTATAGAGATATTTATGAACCTGTTATATTATATATGGTAATAACGGTTTATTAATACGAGCCCTATCATATCGAGAGAATATCAAACTCATACTAAAATTATAAATGCAAAGGTGTCCTTCAATCACGCCGCAACAAAGTTTTCAATGTGATTTTTTTGCATGGGTATGATGAATCCCAAATAGTACGTGTTGAATTAAGGAGTTCCCGTGCGAATTAAAACGTCGAAGTCGCGGGCATCAGCTAGTATTATAAAATAGAAAGATAGTAATAGTAAAATCTAAGTACGCTTTTTGGTACATATAGCAGTTTTCAAGCAAACAAATGAAATTAGGTACTTACTCCTTTAACAAAGGAAAATGCTGAAGTAAATCAATTGAAGTATATTATTACGTTGGAACAAAGTCGAATTACGTATAATATACTAACTTCGTGAAGCTGAAAGAGTCACGTTGACAACTTTGAAAATGATCATTTTCGTTCTGAAATCTTTCCGAACTTTGATTGTTATAAACTTAATTCCGTTTCAACTATATTTCGTATTAACTTATACTTGACTAGTTGATGCCCACGAATTCGCCGGCGTGGCATAAGTTTTTAAATTTCCACAGGCACTTTTTAATTTTCCAAGATAAAAAGTAGCCTATGACTATGTCACTCTCCAGGTCCTCAACTGTACCCAAGCAAATAATCACGTTGTTCCGTTGCACTTTTGCGGCGTGATTAAAGGACAAACGCTCTATTTAACGTCTTTGGGGATCGAATTTTCAAAAATGGTGAAACACGTATTTCTTTAACTGGTAGCTCACATACCAAGTATCGTGGATATACCTAACTTGAGAAATGACGGACTTTGATACAAACTTTCACCTCCTATTTCACCTCCTTAGCAAATCTATAGTTCGCGCGTGAGTTGAATGCAGAGAAAATGTATGTGTCACCATACATTTACTCTGTATTCAACTCCCTTATTGTCCGCGATTTAGTCCGCGTGAAATAAGGGATTTTGACTCCCGCAAGAAGTCTTTTTTCGTTAGAAAATGTAGGTAGCCCAGGATGTGTCAGGTCATATATGCAATCTCCATTCTAAATTTCAGCCAAATCGAGTTCTATAACTATATACAACTCACGCGTTGTTCCGCTGCAGCGTGATTGAAAGACAAACCACAATAGGTTAAGACCTGGAATGTTACATACCTAAATCTATTTTTCTCCCGGAAAACCAACACTGAGATTACGCGAACGAATTCGCGGTCTTCAGTTAATATATCAATAGGATACCTACAAATACTTGTAAATAAAATAAATTAGGTACTATTACTAGGAAATCTAGCATGTTTGCGAAATACACCTTAGTCCTAGTAATACATTCGATGATTTCCCGCGAAATATCGTAATGTGGTACTATATAAATATTATGTGTGCCGATTCAAGCTTAGCACAACATACTATTACCTATTCTGTGGCTTAACTCTGTAAATATCGCAAGAACATATGAAACGTCTTTGATCATGTAGGAATAAATATTTAAATTGAGTTCGCGCAGGTCTGATGTTCTGTTCATTTCATGCGTATTATAAAGAAAAATACAGACGGATCATAACAGTTAATGTAAAATTGGACTAACCTTACTACGAATACTTACCTGGTAGGTACCCTTACCACTTCAAGCCTCCACTGCTTGAAAAAAAATGTATCTATTAGTTAAAGAGAAAAGTCTTAATTGATCTATGGTGATGAAATGGGGGCATTAACAGGAAAGCTGGTCCACCAAATTCATAGTAAGTAGACAGTTGCATAAAAATATAAAGTTACCACAAAAGCCTTCAATGAGTCTGTGGGACGTGGGACTGTGGGTAAACACTGGTAATATTATGACGTAAGGTTGATGTCCGCGACTTCGTCCGCGTGGATTGAGGTTTTTTGGTTTCCGCGGTAACTCATAGGCTACATTTTATTCCGGCAAATTAAATAGTTCCTGCGGGAATCTAAAAACCTTAGGTACTTACCTTACCATAAGTAAGTCGGCATTACGCTGAGTTTCATAGCCTTTTTGGGATTTTCTACAACACGGATTGTTAGTCTATAAGCTTTCCTTTTATTTTTATTTTTGCAATTTGTTTTGTTTTTCTATGTTGTGTGAAATCCTAGATAGAAAGAGTTTAGAAAGATTTATTTATTTATTTATTTACTTACTCCAGGTGAAAGAAGTCGCGAGCATCATCTAGTTTAAAATATGAATAAGATTTATTTGTAGGTAAATAATGATGTGGATGAGATTTTAGCAGATAGCATTAAAATTATTATCACGGGAACGCACGTACCGAGTATGCTGCCGCAAATATTTGATTTATTCCAATACACGATTTATTTGTTCTGGCAGGCGCCTTTTAATATATTTCTTTAGTCTGAGAGCTCCTGCCGTCGATATGACATTCCTAATATAATCACACGTACAACGCAACATCGATACTTAATAAGTATCTGTCATAAGTCTTTGTTGTCTAGGTTCAATACATATTTTACAAAAATGTACTATTTTTAGGGTTTTGAGTCAAAATGGTAAAAAAACATTAAAATCCATTAGTGTCCGAGAAAATCGTTAACAAATAAACATTCATACATACGGGTCGCATACAGAACATCGTTTTTGAAGTCTGTTAAAAAGGAACATAATATAAGGTGTGACACAGTTATACCACTCCGTCCGTCTTTCTATAACAATTGCTCATTTTAATAACTGTGTCCTTAGGTACTAATGCTATCCAATCTCCAGTTAGATTTAGCCATCTGCGCGGGATAACTGTGTCCTTAGGTACTAATGCTATCCAATCTCCAGTTAGATTTAGCCATCTGCGCGGGAGATATAAAAAGTGCTCTAATGTGTGCGCATACACAGGTGCACTCTCTGTTCCTTTACTCTCATAGCCCGATGGGACGGAAAATCTGACACGACCGGAGAGAGATCAAGCGCAGGACCGATGGCTTTACGTGCTCTCCGAGGCACGCGGGTGAAACACCGCCAACTTCCAACTCTGAGCTAGTACTGAGAATTTCTTGTCAGAAAAATGGCCCGACCGGGGATTCGCACCCAGAACCTCGTCAGCCGTAGTCGAACATTTTAAAATAATGCATGCTCAACCATTTATTACCTATTAAAAATTAAATAAAAAACAATGATTCCAATTTCATTTTTAAAATTAACGTGCGAAACATTGTTATTACGTAGGTAATAGGGATGATGACAACTCAATCAAATCAGCAACTCTTTATCAAACTTAAAAACGCACTTCTAGTATGGAAGTCATCAAATTTCAACGCACTTTTTTTCTTTAATCTATATTTTAAAATGGTTATCATACGAGTACTTAAAACTAACCGAGAATGTGAAATTTAGGTCTTTTAGAATACCATAAATTTAATAATTAATCATTTGATATAGGCATCATCCCTATTGTGTCAATTTAATTACATTCCTTAACAAAAGTAGAAAGCAAAAAAAAATTTTCGTCAGCCATCAATCGTTACTTTCTATCCTATAAGATATTATTATGATCAGCTGCAACGGCGTCGTCGCCGTTCGTTATGCCATCAAAATAGACTACTATTTTGCCGCAATTTACTCCTATTCAGTAGTTTGTGACTACGTGCGCGTTTGAGGTACGTACTAAGGCACGGGCTACACTATCGGTAACCTAAAGGCAAGTATTTGATGTTTGTTGCTTACAATTTTGGCTTCGTACAGGCTGGGTCCACTGCTCACGCCTTTGACGGCTGGCATGCTATATTTAGCACCAGTAGAGTACTTATTGCCGCTGTACATTTGCAGTTTCCATACCTACATTTATACTCTTTGACTGCGATGTACATAGAAGCGGTGTTAATTTAGCGGTTAAGTATTAGGCCTCCTATCCGGGGAGTCCGAGGTTCAAATTCAAGACATGCGCTACCCTAACTTTTCAAACTTATGTCGTTTAAATAATATTGATTGATCTAACGGTGAAAGAAAATAGCTAGAAGCCAGTAAATTTTCATACTTAAGGTTTTTTGAAGTGAAAACTTCTTTATCCGGTTGAGCACGTTTTGGTAGGGAGTAAAACTGTGGATTCGCGTGACCGACATGCTCGCGTTGTTACGAAGACATAAGGTCTTAAATATACTACCTACATTCGAAATTAAACTTTAATGCCTTCGTTTTAAGGTTTATTTTATAATAAATATTTTTTTTTTTTTTTTAAATGACTTTTTATTTTGGATTGAAAAGTTATTCCTACGTTTTCTCTGATGACAGAACGTCTTAAAAATTAATATTTTCCCATCGTAATGTAGCTTTATGTGTGACTTACATAAAGCTAAGGTGCATAACTAATTGACGTTGTTGCTGATATAATAAATACCTTTTTCTACATTTCCCAGTTAGAAACTCAAATGTTGATATGAAGTTAAATGGAATGGATTTAGTTTTCACTTCTATCGACAGTCCATATGACTGCCATTTTTTTTTATGCACTACGAGTTAGCGATTTCAGTCGAGCGATGTCGGGGCGGAAGGTCCTAAATTTTACTAACTTAACAAAATAGAATTATGTCTGTGATTTGTTATAATCCCAGATACAGATACAGGATATGTCTCTATGAACGTCAGACGCGAAACAGTTGTTTATTATTTACTTTACATCCGAACTATAACGCTCGCAATGAAATCATAGATTGACGATATCCGTCGATAAACTTTCGACATAAAAATGAATTTTATGGATAAATTTGTCTGAGCTGTAACTTTACGTTAAATCTTAAATGCCTCGTTGGTCTAGTAGTAAGGATGACCGGCTACGGATGACGAGGTTTTCGCTTCGATTCCCGGATTGGGCCAAAAATTGTTAGTCTTGTTCTATCAAGAAATAGAGAATAAGAATAAGAAGATTATGCTGATGATCGCTTCAAGGCGATAAGGCCGCCAATGGTACCAATGCTTAGATTTATTGTTTACAAGTATGTCTTTCTTGGTTTGGTGTACACTGTACAATAAAGAATATTTCATTCATTCATTCATTCATTCATTTTATTCATTCATAATGAATTTATGATGTAAGTTACAGGCGAGGTATAAAATATTGAAAAGGTTAAGTCTGACATGAATATCAATAAAGATATTAAGTAAGTACCTAAATACATTTTCTAAATACGAAGATTCAATATTTTCACTTTTACTTCAGTCGTACATTTTCGGTGCTACGTGATATTGGTAAAGTAATTTGGCGCACGTGACACCCGATTTGAGGCCAATTGGCACACCAAGTAATACATAAGCATAAAAAATATGGATGAACAATTTAAGGCGAAACACAGAATCCATACTAATATTATAATGTAGATGATGCCCGCGACTTCGTCCGCCTGGATTATGTTTTTTCAATTCCTGCGAGAAATCCCTAATTGACAATATGCCTATGTCCTTCTAATTAATTTAGTTTTAGTTTATATATAAAAAAATATCCAATATATAAAAGATGATGGTTGAGCTATTAGCTATTGATTGTTCACAACATATACTATGCATATGCGTTCCTATAAGTGAAGCTATTCAACTATTATTTGTACATTTTGCTGCAAGTATTTGAAAGTACATTCTATTTATGAACATGCCATTCGTCTTCCGCAGAGACAAAAAGAAAAAAAACCTCCTAATTGCAACAATTTTTCGTCGATCGTAGACGGTCTTAATTACACTTTTTCATTGTATATTTTGTTCTTTAATCTCTTTGAATTGCAAGAGGAGAAAAATTTCTGCTGAAAATTGAAATAATAGTGAGAGGGAAACCGGAACGCCACACCGCATTCCTGACCTATAAAATGAATGCTATGATCCTCACACAATTACAATTGAGTATGGTGATAATAATGGTGATTTCATGGCCGTCTCTTATAGGAAAACTTAAGTAAAGACTCCAATGTCGGCTACCCATGAGAAATTAAAACAAAACTATAATCTATTTATATAAAAGCGAAAGGTCACTCACTGATTCAACACGAGATCTCAGAAACTATAAAGCATACAGACTTGAAATTTGGAAGGTAGGTTCCTTCTATGGTGTTGACGGCTGCTAAGAAACGGTTTTGCGAAAATTCACCCCTAAGGGATTGAAATGGGGGTTGAAAGTTTGCATGAAGGTTATAAGTTTTTGAAGTCAGCATTAAGGACTTATTAGTCTTAAATAATAAAAACCTGCCGATGCTATATAGCTGTTATAAGTAGGCCTTTTGCAGCGGGAAAATCTCATGGGAAATCAGAAATTGTACGCGGACGAAGTCGCGGGCGACCGCTAGTAATATTATAAATGCGAAAGTTTGGATGGATGGATGTTTGTTACTCAATCACACAAAAACAGTTGCACGGATCTGGATGAAATTGGGCACAAAGATAGATTATAGTCTGGAATAACACATAGGCTATTCCCGGAAAATCGAAGAGTTCCCTCGGGAACCAAAAAGCCTCAATCCAAGCTTACGAAGTCGCAGTCATCAGCTAGTTTTTTATAATTAAAAAATTGGTCCAATTAAATATGCTAATACTTATGTATTCTATTTCGCTTGAGTGAACGACCCACGATCAAAGGAACTCTGCGCACTTTTTAAATTAGAATGTTCTGTACTGTTTTTTTCTTTTCTAATGGTATGTAGACATGACTACATATTAGCTGTAAGAAAATTAATCGTAAGGATCATCATTACATAACTTTACCACTACAGCCCATTGAGGTCCCACTGCTGCGCACAGGCCTCCACTCTCATAGGAGAGAGGGAATTAGAGCTTAGACCCACCACGCTGCTCCAATGCGGGTTGGCGGACTTTAACGACTATTATCATGTTAGTGATAATAACCGGGACCGATGGTTTAAGGTGCTCTCCGAGGCACGGGGGTGAAACACCGCCAACTTCCTAACTCCGGGCTAGTACTGAGAATTTCTAATCAGAAAAACCCAACACTTAATAATAGCCCGACCCGGGACTCGAACCCGGGACCTCGTCAGCCGAAGTCGAACATGATAAACACTAGACCAAAGAGGCAATCAATGCAGCATAATGAAAATTACCCTCTAAACAGATTTTGTTTTGTATACGCACTAGTGTAAAAATAAATATTAACGCACTTCTTTGTAAGCTAATAACCGCAGTGCAGCAATATTTTTATCGCCCAAGGCTGGGACAAAATCTATTTTAATAAATATAATAGCGATGAAGTATAAAGAGTGCCTTTACAAACAAAATGTATAGCTATTGTGCAAATCATACTTAATACTATAGATGCGAAAGTGTGTTTTTTTGTTGGTTTGTTTTTCATTCACGCCGCAACGGAACAACGGATCGTCGGGATTTTTGGCATGGGTATAGTGAAGGACCTGGAGAGTGACATAGGCTCCTTTTTATCCCGGGAAATTAAGGAGTTCCCGCGGGAATCAAAAAAACTTAAAACACGTGGACGAAGTCGCGGGCATCAGCTAGTCTATTATAATTCTGCCTACAAATTAGAGGGCAAAAGCCACTGATACCAACACAAACGTACCTAGTGGTCTATTCGTTTTCGAAGTAGGTATAGATGTAGATCTATAAGTAGTTATATTTTTGTATTTTATTAAGAAAGAAAAAATATTGATTTCCAAAATTGTGCCAAACACAAACAGCATACCTAAAGAGGTAGATCACCCCTGCACCTCAACGATCTAGAAAAGATATAGAACCTCAACTTGATATAAGGTAGCGTAATTAAATTTCCGTAGCGTCATCTGAATCACGGTCGAAGCTGTAAATCAGCGCTGTATTCTTGTGTGTATGTACGAAGCAGGATACCTAGTCTATAGTATAACCTTTTCAAGCTATGATAAAAACTTTCATTGAGCTTGATCATTACTTAATCGCATGGCATGTCACGTACCTAAACAATAGCGTGTTTCTAAAATTAATTCCCAAATGGTGAAGAGCTAATTAAATTATGTACCTACCTTCTGTTTAAACGTCACGCAAACATGTGATTACCTGGAAACAAGACTTAGTTCCTTATTAAATAGTAATTCATATCGTACGAGATAATACATATAAAGTGAAAATGAAAATTAAATGATTTATTTGACGTAGGACAACGTATGCCACTTCTTATTATATCTTCGAATGAAGCGACTCATATATATAAGTGAACTTCACTTAGTAAGTTCCTTTAATCACTTATCATAAGTCGTAAGAATCTACCACTGAATAAGATAAGAATAACCGGATAAGAATAACCTTCCATCCATCAGACAACCAGATGAAAAGTTGCCGAGATTTAAAGTCTCAAAAATAAGTATACAAGGTTTATTTAAAAATATTAAAAACCTCTTAAAGATAGCTTCCGTACATAATGTTGACCAACTTTTCTTCTAAGACTTTTGGAACGGAGTTCCTTAACGCGCGTTGCGAAAGGGAGCTAGACGGAAAAAATTAAGACCAAAAGTTGTAACGACACTTTTTGCTATAGTTGTAAGCCGTGCGGCTTGCGCGTGTTTCTCTCTCTCTCTCTCTCTCTCTCTCTCTCTCTCTCTCTCTCTCTCTCTCTCTCTCTCTCTCTCTCTCTCATAGAAAGCAAGCCAGTTATTTTCGTTTCGTCTTTCTATTTCGCATTGAACAGTGTGGTGTCGCGACGATTATTTTTTATTAAATATTGTGTATATTATTTGTTAATAATATTTTTTTTTGTTTAAATTATTACAATTCCTTCACTAATTACCACTACAGCCATTAACGTCCCACTGCTGGGCACAGGCCTCCACTCTCATAGGAGAGAGGGAATTAGAGCTTAGACCCACCACGCTGCTCCAATGCGGGTTGGCGGGCTTTAACGACTATTATCATGTTAGTGATAATAACCGGGACCGACGGCTTAACGTGCACTCCGAGGCACGGGGGTGAAACACCGCCAACTTCCTAACTCCGGGCTAGTACTGGGAATTTCTAACCAGAAAAACCCGATACTTAATGATAGCCCGACCCGGCACTCGAATCCGGGACCTCGTCAGCCGCAGTCAAACATGCTAACCACTAGACCAACGAGGCAGTCACTAATTAATCGAAAGGAACTTTGTTCCATCCGGGTGTCCCTTGACACCTCTCAAGTTTTTAAAGTTTTTTATAAGATATAACAAAAAAATAATTCAAACTAAAGTAAAAATACTTTTAAATTAGCAGTTCTAAGATCGCATTACTCCGGTAATTGCTTGACTATTTGACTAGTGCCTATAGAAAACAGAGTTGAAGAGGGTCTCTAGAGTCATAGTGAAAAGTTCAAATTGTCTTCAAAAGTTGTGTGACAAAAGTTTTTCAGTATTACGTGGAGACATTCACAGTAGCTTTTTCAGGTCGCTAACGCTTATGAACAAAAATGTTTGAAAAAGCTTAACTGCTTACATTTCTAGAATATCTATATTATACTGTGTGATTCTCATAAAGTCGGTCGTGTGACGTCACAACATGTATGTGATGCTTACAAAAAGTTCGAGCAGAATAGTACACTATCATCTTCACTATAATTTTTTTTTCTTTTTTTCCACTTTTTTTAGCCCTTGACCGCGATCGCAACTGATGGTGATGATGCAGTCTAAGATGGTAGCGGGCTGATGTTAGGGGCATGGCAGTTATATTAAACCTATACCCCTATTCGGTTTCTACACGGCATCGTACCGAAACGCTAAATCGCTTGGCGGCACGTCTTTGCCGGTGGGGTGGTAACTAGCCACGGCCGAAGTCTCCCACCAGGCAACTCATTCTACAAGATACTAATAAAATAAAGTATAAATATAGATAGATATACCATACCAGCCTTTATTTGTCATCTTTTCTTTACATAAAATGAAATTAATATCATCTGAAAATATGTATCGAATAATACTTGTATATTTGAATACTAGCTAATCAATCAACCAAAAAATCTCAATCCCGCGACTTCGTCCGCGTGGATTGAGATTTTTTGGATCCCTCAGGAACTCTTTGATTTTCCGGGACAAAAATTAGCCAATTAGCTTGCTATTCCAGACGAAGATGTAGAAGATTTCATAGAAGTCTTCTTCTTCTTGCCCTTTTCTCATGCTATGTGGGGTCGGAACAACATTTCTTCTTCTGTTTAACTCTCATTCACTCCTTTCACACGCATATCTCTTTCGCACAATCCATCCATCTATTCTTTGGTCTCCGTCTACTCGTTTTTCCTTCCACATGCATATCTATAATTCTTCTCGTAATATGCCTTTCTTCCCTCCGCATTACATGCCCATACCATGCTAGCCTATTATTAAAAGATTTCATAGAAGTGTAGATTTGAAATAATTAGAAATATTTTAAAAAGTTTAAACTTTCCTCTCGTCAATCATTTCAAAGTCAAACCGACGCGTTTTGTCTCTAATGGCGTTAATGCATTTTGCTGTCGACGTTATAATGGCCCGCTGCAGCCCATTTCTGACATCCACCATTACTCTTATTGATGCCATATTGGCATTGGACGTCTACTTCATAGCTTATGCTGATTGCACGTTATCCTTTTTTTTATCTACTACAAGCCTTGACTGCGATCTCACCTGATGGTAAAATCCTGATGGTGGATGAATGATGCAATCTAAGATGGTAGCGGGCTGTTAGGGGCATGACAGTTATATTAAACCCCTACCTCTAATCGGTTTCTAGACGGCATAGTAAGGTAAATTCAGAAATTATGATTTCCCAAATTACCCTGCTGGAAATCGAACCAGAGACCTCCCACGTTACGACAACAGCGCTCAACACTGCGCCAAGGAAGTTCGTCAATATCAAAATTAATACGTTTTGATGACCATATTTAATATGGATATCAAAATGTGTACGGATTAATCTGAACCCGAGATGATAAAAGGGCGTTGCCTAATTAATTCACTCTCCTTGGGGCCTATAAAATCCGACAACGATTACTGAACTGAATAATGAGATGTGAATAGGTATAAAAGGTCCATAAGGAGTGAGCAAGGATTTACTACATCACACGTTTCATATTATGGGACACTTTACCCGAGTAAAGTTTAGCTATCGAAGTGACACCTTTGAAAGTTTGAGCACATGTTTTTTTTATTCCACTGCAAGTGGGTTACTTTTAGTGGAATAAAAAAACTGACCTTGACTGCGATGTCACCTGATGGTAAGTGATGATGCAGTCTAAGGTGGTAGTGGGCTAACCTGTTCAGGGTATGGTAGTTATATTAAACCCATACCCCTAATCGGTTTCTACACGGCACCGTACCGGAACGCTAAATCGCTTGACGGTACTACTTTGCCGGTAGGGTGGTAACTAGCCACGGCCGAGGCCTCCCACCAGACCAGACTCGAGAAAATTCAGAAATTCAGGCAACAGCGCTCAACACAGCGCCAGGGAGATCTTCTAAAATAAAGTAAAGATACCTATCTGTGCTTTGAGCTGTGCTTTAAGTTTAGTTAGGTTACTATCAGTTATCACCGCTTAAAGCAGTATTATTAATAGGTAGTAAATAGTACAGCTGTAGTATTACTTTAATATTCTTCTCGGTTTTGTTTCAGAAATATAACTAATCCCTTTTTTTGGGGACGTCAATTTACCTACTTCTTTTTGTTAACGGGCGGGAAATCTTCCAGAGATACCCGATCACATGGGTTATAATAATGAGATTTTACCCACTCAAACCCCGTCGGTGACCGTCCTCAGCTCATAATGAGGGGCCCCGGGAACTCTTAAAGAACTTACGCCCGGGCTCGTTCCAGGGGAGGTGACCTCCCTACCTGTCTTTAGGCTTAGCAGCGATATCTAAGCATTGCCGTCTTCCCGGGGTCATCAATGTCATATGAATCTGACATTTTAATTGCTATCAAGCGAGGGTACTTTAGAGGGATATATTTTAAGAAAACACTATAATATGTTATGGCAAAATGTAATTCTCTAATGTTCTAATAATGGAATAAAGGCTTTACTATTATAGTAGGCCACAGCGCTAACCCAGTGGGTTGTCACTGTATATACATAGACCGTCATGTAATTCAGTCTTCGATTCGATAGATTTCGATAACGAGGTGGTAAAACTGCTTTGGAAGACTATAGGGAGACACTTCAATCAAGTGAGCCACTGAACCGAAATACCGATTAGGTAAATAACTTGTTAATCCATACTAATATTATAAATACGAAAGTGCGTCTGTCTGTCAGGCTGCTACGCTTTCACGGCCCATCTGTTAAACCAATTTTGATGAAATTTGGTACAAAGATAGTTCGTATCCGTATACCAAACTATCTTACTTATCTTATCAAGGTTACTTTTTATCCCGGAAAATTAAAGATCTCCCGCAGGGATCAAAAAACATTAATCCACGCGAACGAAGTCGGTCGGACCTTGTATATGTATATTATCACTAACATGATAATTTAGTCGTTAAAGCTCGCCAACCCGCATTGGAGCAGCGTGGTGGCTCTAAGCTCTAATACCCTCTCCTCCTTATATGATAGTGGAGGCCTGTGTCCAGCAGTGGGACGTTAATGTGCTGTAGTGGTGGTGGTGGATACTTCTATTATATACTTATTACTAATATTATAAACGCAAAAGTTTGGATGGATGGATGTATGGATGTTTTGTTTGTTTGTTACTCAATTACGCCAGAACGGCTACATGGATCTGGATGAAATTTTGCACAGATATAGATTATAGTCTGGAATAACATATAAGCCACTTTTATCCCGGAAAAATAAATAGTTTCCACAGGAACCAGAAACCTCAAACCACGCGGACAAAGTCGCGGGCATCAGCTAGTCAATAATAATAACTTTAATATGTTCTCCAATGATATTTATATGTTACTATAGCTCTCTATAAATTCTCTTTAAACAGGAATGTGGGCGTTCATTACCACGACCATAGAAGACATCCAGAGCACACAAAAAAAGGATCATAATCAGTCAAAAGCGATCAAAGTTCAAAATGAAGGATAAAATTTAATCAAAACAAACATGGCTGATGTTAATTGCAGCATTCGTATTCCATCTCTCGAAATTATACCGTTCTTTTATTAGATTTTATATGGCTCAATTAAGCTGCGATTGTGACAATAAAGATCATTCAAAAAGTTGCGCCTAATCTACCGAGCGTTAGTGGCAACGAAGATCTTTGTGAAGACATAAGAAAATGAGAAAATCATTATCTCTATTTTCTACCATGGATACTTATTATTTTTCTAATATCTTCTATGTGATCTCGTAAATGAATTTTAGAATCTAATATACCTATCTCTGTACCAAATTTTGCCAAAATCGGTTGAACCGATGGTCTGTGAAGGCATAGTAGACAGACACACTTTCACATATTTCACCGAGCGAAGCGAAAGTCTCTGAGTCTACTTGAGTGAATTTGCACTTGTCCGTCCGTCTGCCCGTCTGTCAGAACCTTATAATTTCTGAATTACTGAATTCAAATTTAAATATCATATGTAAACCGATGGCCTCCAGCCGAATATGGTTTAAAATGTTATAAAAATCTTTATTTCAGCGGGGCTCTGATAGAAGCGAATGCGAAGTAAAATATTTTTTATAGCGTTACATAGGGTTGCGGTATATTATTTTAAAGATAATTAGGAATAGAGTCCAAGGATATTTTTTTTTAATTTTTCCCCTAAAATTGACTAAATTGGGGGCTTTCAAATTGGAGATTTTCTAACGTCCAAAGTTAACCTCAGAACTCTCAATTTTCTGAAAGGCTGAGCCTGAAATTTGATCAATTATTTGAATTATTTCCTGTACTTGAACAACAAATACTAAAATTAGTTAAATAATATAAGGAAACGAAATTATTAAATTTTTAATGAGCTTCAGTATTTTTAACAGAACTTCACAATGATGTCAATAGACGGCTCTTTGTAAAAGTTCATTCGTTTCTCCAATAAGTCTTTAGCTCTTTTGCGTCTAATGTTAAAAGTTAACTATTAAAATATATAATATATGTTAAAACTAATCTTATCGATACCGCGAGGTATCTGTTCGAGGCGAACCACTAGTTTATTATAATCTATACATATATATATATATATATATATATATATATATATATATATATATATATATGTCACCGAAAGATCGTAAAAACCGTTAGATTATAATCTAACTCGCGAAATTGCAAAATGTAGAGAGTTTAGAATTTGGCGAGTTAGATTATAATCTAACGGTTTTTACAATCTTACGGTGACATATATAAAACAATTACTTTTCGTTTGTCTCGCTAAAACTCGAGAACGGCTGGGCAGATATTTGTGTGTTTGAGTGGATCCAGGGCTGGTTTATATTAATAATTGGACCCGGCAGGGGGCGCTGCAATCGGGTTCTAGGTTCAGGGCAGGACACCGTCTGCCGGGCCCACTAGTATTAGTATAAATATGAATAGTAGGCTTGTGCTTGGTGACTATAATGCCTTGTGAAAAGCAATCATGAGGTCTAGGTAGGAGTGAGCTAGCCTAGAAGATGTATTTTCTTGCAAAAGTTCTACTTATAGCTGGGAGGCTGTTTTATTAGCGATTCGTATCAAAAACGTTGAATAAAAGCGCTTCATCCATGTAAATTGATTACATAAGATTGCCAACGCTTGCAGTTTTATTTTTTGACAAACTAAAATAAGTCCAGCGTCCAAACAATGACTGATGTCCATATGTACCAGTAAAGTTGAGACCATTTTGCAACTTAATGCACGCTCTAGTAATAAACATCTCTCTGTTCCCCATCCGTGTATCTGGACCACTGAGCTGAATAATAAGAATACAATAAGATCTCAAAAGAATTTCGTGAAAATCAGATAGAAATGTAACTGGTTTGTGGCATTAATGGAAAGAAAATTTCTTTCGATTTGTTTATGTACGAAAGTAGTCTCTTAAAATTCCTTTGTAGCGTTGCGTGTCACGAATAAACGTTATAAAGATAATGCTCACTCGTGACTTAAATAGTCAATTTTATCACCGTGTAGGAATAAATAATAGTCCGGGGTGCCTTTCCCAGAAAAGTACCTCATAAAATATATAAACGGGGATAGCATGATAGTGAAGACTTAGTACTTAGTGAGTCTAACTAAAAAATCCTAGCTTTTTCAGACCCTTGGTCGATTATTTTATTTTTTCGATCTTGGTGCCTATTAGAGTTAAATAAAAGCGCAAAATGTTATTCCCAGCTTTTGTGAGTTCATAATTTCCCAGGTGTAGGGCTCACAACGACCGGTACAAGTGAAGGAGATCCCGAGGGAGGCGGTGCGACTCAAATTAAAGATGTCCGATGACGACTAAAGATGAAATAATAGCACATAATAGATTAAAATAGTTACTACGTATACTTTAAGAGTCATAGTTATCCTGCTAGTTAGTTGTGTAAGGTTTTTTGTTATGTTGTACCTAAAGTGTGTTTTATCTTTTTTGTTACTGATCCCCAAGTCACTGGTATATGTTTGGTGGTCCGGGGTAATTTAAGGAAATGTACTTTTTGTTTGAACAAATAAAGATTTTTATTATTATTATTTACTAGCTGATGCCCGCGGCTTCGTTTGCGTGGTTTTTTATATGGGAAAATCGAGGGAAAATGTTTTTTCTTTTATTTTATTTTTTTCGTAAATTTTCCAACGTTTTTAATAGTTATTCTGCTATTCGGGACGGAGACAAATACAACAAATCAAATCCATGAAAATCGGTCCAGCCGTTCTAGAGTTATAAATGTTCGAACAAACCCGACTTTGTTTTATATAGTAAGAATATTATCTCAGCAGCCAAGACTCTCTGTTAAAAGTGCACGACTGGGAAGAAGAATATAAATTACGCGAACGATTTCGGACTTCTATATGAAACTGAATGCAGCCAAAATTATGCGACCGAAATTACGTGACTCACAACTTAAAAATATTACGCTCGTCTGACCTCAGCTTAAAACTGCTTGGTGGTAATTCAGTCACATATTATATTGTTTACGATTCATGACGTGACTGACGATTTTTAAATTAAAACGTCCTATCGTGCAGAGAATTTCGCTTACGCGTTTCTGATGGACGCGACTTTAGAAAAGGGAAACATAGTATGAATTTATAGAACGAAAATTATTGTTATCAAGGGTTCTATCGAGATAATTTGTGTAGTTCTAAGGCCAGACTCTTAACATCTTTTTTTTTCACTATTAAAACTAGGTTAGAAGGTTTCTTATGTGCCAAAACAATTACGTATTTGACTACTGGTCAAATAAATTATTTTATAGCAATTATTAAATAGAGGATCTCCCAAAAGTCATAATATACACGTTATCTGTTAGTTTTATGTAGAATAACCATTTTAAACTATCGATTGAAATAAAAAAATGCGTCGAACTTTGATGACGTCAAAATTCAGTGTTTTATACAAAATCTCATACTTAGCACACGTTTTGGCGTTTGAAAAAGTTGTTGATTTGACTAGTTGTCAAATACCCAAAATTACATAAATAAGCGTCTGTTCTTGTTGGACAATAGGGATGATGCCTACGTCAAAAATAAATTATTTCTTACTGATTTTATTAAATAGAGGGTCTTCCAAAATACCTGAAATTGACATCCTCGGATAGTTTTAATTTTGATAACCATTTCAAACTATAGATTAAAGAAAAAATTATGTTGAAATATGATGAAGTCACAACTATGTATTTCATACAACTTCCATACCAGAAGCGCGTTTTTAAGTTTGATAAAGAGTTGCTGATTTGACTGAGTTGTCATCATCCCTATATTGTAAATGCAAACCTATTTTATCAGTGCATTTTGATTTACTAGTATGATGTCAACACTGTTTTCCGTTTCCTCTTGCTTATCAGTTCAATTTCGTGTACCCGTGTCCATTTGTGTTCTTTGTTAATTTTACTTACTGCTATTGTAACTATTTCAAGTACACCGATTAATGATTAAACGTTATTAAATACTTGGCACCGAGTTAAATCTTTTAATTCAGTTATTTTTCGGTAATAATAAGCTATGCTGTTTAATATAATAATAAGATATTTGTATCCCACTTACCTACGTTGATAGTTTTTGAGCGTCGAAATCCTTTAGCGATAAAGTAAAATAGACTTTTAAAGCTGGAATTAAAACTTTAATATTAGCAGCGCTCCAAGCTGTAATCATTAAGGGCTATGAGGTCTTTTTACTAATACATTAGACTCCTGGAGTACTTGCACACATAGTTATACTAGCGAATGCCCGCGACTTCGTCTGCGTGGTTTGAGGTTTTTGTTTCCCGCGGGAACTCTTTAATTTTTGCTTAAGTGCTATTCCAGACTATAATCTATATCTGTGCCAAATTTCAGCCAGATCCGTTCCGCCGTTGGGGCGTGATTGAGTAACAAACATCCATACATCCATCCAAACATTCGCATTTATAATAAGGTATTAGTAAGAAGTAAGTTACGAGTAATCTAAGAAGTAATATAAGTATAGTAAGTAATATAAGTAGTAATTACATCAATGTCGGTGAGATGTAAAATCTCATACTAACCATACTGTTAATAAATGTCAGTAGTTTGAAACAAGACTTTAATGAAAGGTAGTTAGTGAAAGTCGCAGTTGCTGATAAAACCTGCCATCGCTGTCGTAATATTCCGTTTGCGGTAAACTTTTCCTTTTCAGTTGAAGGCTTAATGAGGAGGTAGCCGGTAATTACAGTTTACGTACTTTCTGGACTTAACTAACGTTTGAGGCTTATTGCAGCAGCATTAAGCTTTATTTGGAAAGTATTTTTTGAAAGAGACCTGAACTTGAATATTATAATGCAAGGTCATTTTGACTCCACAATACAAGTCTTCTATTGTGGTGTTCACAGGCAACAGGGCCAAATAAGCGTTACAGTTATTTACAAGTATAAATAACTAGATGATGCCCGCGACTTCGTCTGCGTGGGGAAAGATTTTTGATTCCCGCGGGAACTCTTGAATTTGCCGGGATAAATAGCCTATGTCCTTCCCCGGGATACAACCTATCCCTGTACTGTATTTTTTTATTTGTAGTGTATTTTCGTACTAATAAAACAGAAGACAATTTACTTGATAGACAAAAGCTGTAAAAGCCATGTAATGCTTGACTATTGATTAAACACAGTAGCTATAAACCGATTTGACGAATTGATCGAAGTGATAACGCCAGTATAGGTACCTAAAGCTGATATACTTTAGTATTGGCAGACAAACACCAATTCACATTTGCTTGAACTTTAACCTTGAGGTTAGTGGCGACCGCTTCACAATAAGATGACGTCCTTTGAACTTGGGTATTATGGATTTCCGCAAAGTAGTGCTTCTATCCAACCACAAATATTAACCAGAATTCATTTAACCAGGAAAATATCGCCGAGAGAATATTCAACACGTACGTGTATCAATGAGGTGGGTAAAAAAGATTTTTTTAAAGAGCCATTTTCCGTACAATCTCCAAAGACGCGAGATTCCAATATTGAAAGATTTCAGCGAGAGGTTTCAGTATGTCATTTTGTAAACTTATAGCATTGTTAACTTATAGCTTGGTAATTACTTGGTAAATTGGTACCATAATGAATAGCCCTACAAAGATACCAACATCGAAACAGTTATTGTTTTTATGGTGGTCTAGAGCGAAAATGCATTTCACCGCACTTCTTTTTAGGTAAATAGCTACGTGGTAATATTTTTATTCTAAGTCTACTTTATAGAAAGCGGTGAACTAAGACTCTATACGAACAAAATATGAATTATCAGTATATTTTTGTCATAAGTAGTTTTTTGTAAGTTACTCACTCAATTTATCCTCTGACAAGGTGTCAACTGTCAGAGTCCTTCTTGGTGTAAAGTTTTCTCCGAAAAAGGTGCCAACTCACGTTATTGTTTTAGTATTAGTTGAAAATAGGCGAGCAATCTATGAAGTAAAATTATATAATTTACTTACATCGATAAAGTACTTAGGAACTTATTGTTATTAGTTGAAATAACTGTAGCATTTTTCCATACCAAATCTGAACAAAAATTAATAACTCAATTATAAATGCGAAAGTGTGTCTGTCTGTATGCTACGATTTCACGGCAGATCGGTTCAACCGCTTTTGGCGAAATTTTGTTGAAAAATAGCGATAGGCATTGCATTCATGTCCTAAGCTACTTTTTATCCGAAAAATCAAAGAATTCCCGCAAGATATTTCATGTTTAATTTTTTTTATTCAAGTAAACTTTTAAAGTAATTTTGAATCGTCGACTGATAAAAAGGGACAAAAAATTTACAACATTTCAATATTCAGCCATAAGAAAGTTTCCTTTCCTTGATTTCTCCTCAGCTACGCGTAATCTCCGTACAAGAAACGAATTTTCCCCTCGTGTATTATTCCATTTGTATTGGAGCCCTCATTAAAGCATTGCCTGGTAATGTCAGGTAATGTGCTCGGTATCGCATGACGTTGCTCACGCTATTCCTATTTTATTACACCCCATATTGAAGGTCAACACGAATTCGTACCTACTGTTAGACTGAAATTGACGGATCTATCTATGGTCCATCTGTGGTCTGATTTCCTCTACAGCGCCCTCGGCCGTGACGGGCGATTGGAGGCGTTTAGAGGGAGATCGGGATGTAATGGTGGTACATATTAATCTATGATGTAATGTTAAAGATGGCTGTACAGTGTTTGTGTGTAAATTGCTAATAAAGTATTATTAAAATGGTTATCAAGTGTTTCTACTTAATACTACTTATTATGGTCGCACATTCATCATTAAAGTTAACCACCACCAATACTACAGCCTATTAACTTCCCACTGCCGGGCACAGGCCTCCGCTCTCATGAGAGAGGGAATTAGAAATTAGACCCACCACGCTGCTCCAATGCTGGTTGGCGGGCCTTAACGGGGGTGAAACACCGCCAACTTCCTAACTCCGGGCTAGTACTGAGAATTTCTACTAAGAAAACCCCAATACTTAACTATGCTCCGACCCGGGACTCGAACCCGTTACCTTGTCGGCCGCATTGGAACATGCTAACCACTAGACCAACGAGTGAGGATCAAAGTTAACAAGTGAACATAATTTAAAAATCTACTGCACCATAGCGCGCTCCGGTTTATTATACCAAATGCTGTCTGTAAGAGATTGCTTTAGCAATAAGACCGCCTTTGCACGTTTCTTTGTTGTTTTACTACTTCTTTTTTAATTGTATTACGTGTTTATTATTATGTGTGTGCAATAAAGATATCTTAATAAATATATTAGTGTCACTCGGATGATGTAAGGATTCTAACGATACCCCAAACATACAAAGTCCAAACTTGTTCAGGCATTTTGACAACCTCCGTGACGCATTGTTGAGCGCTGTTGTCTTAACGTGTGGAGGTCCCGGGTTCGATCCCCATTGGGGTCAAGTTGTAAATTAAAAAAAGGAGTTATGGTGCAATACAGAAACTCACATGTACATTCATGATCCCGAAAACATTACACTCCTTTTTAGGGCAGTATTGTAAAAACCACCAACTGGATATCGTCGGTTCAAGTAAACACGCCCCGATTGCCGAGACGTAATCTCCACTCGAGAACCTCTCGTTTTCAACGCGACGCGGTGTGCGAACAGCATAAGCTTCCGATTTTGATTTGATCTAATGGCTCTGATAGTTCCTTAGTTAAGATGATTTGTGAAATGGTGATAATGAAAACAAACCCGGCTGAGTTTGTTGTGGGCTCTTCTCAGACCAGGGCGCGTCTGGAACCCTCTAGTAGCTTTAGTTTTGAGGTACCGTTACTGATCACCATTATATTTTACAAATAACTGGACGTCATTATGTGTAGTGTGCCTATCTAAATTGAATAAACATTATTTGACTTGACTTGACTTGATACTTAAATTCCTCAACTTTACTATGTACTAAGATAATTTATTCCACCTTTAATATATGCCGCCATTGCCATAGCATGGATTTCCATGTTAAACAATGGGCTAAATTGCTCGTTTGGATTTGTTTTTATTAACACCCCACGCAAAATTATAAGTTTATCTTGTGTATCAATATTTTAATCTGTTTCATCTTATCTCCAAGCGGATGAACCGATTTTGACTTAGTTTTTTAAGGGTGACTTAATCGAGAGTGATCTTAGCTACGAATCAAGAAAATGCACAGTTATTGTAATAACAGTTATCAGTACAGTATTATCATCAGCGTCGTCCGCGTGTAATAAGTTTTTTCAATTGCCATGGGAACTCCTTCATTTTCGGGGATAAATAGTTATTTGTGTCATATGGGGCCAAAGAAAATTTTTGTTCCCCGAGGGCGTATATTGAATTCCTCGCTACGCTCAGGATTCTACTATGGAATTCCTCGCTACGCTCAGGATTCTACTTTAGAATCCCTCGCTATACTCGGGATTCTACTAAAGATTTCAATATACACACACTATTTTTCATCATTACGTATGAGAAAAAGTTAGGAGTATCAACGTACTATGTATGGACATTACCTATACGTTTAAGCACCAATCAGAAGCACGAACGCGGACCAATCAGAACAGAGAAATGAAAAGTCCCATAAGCCTAAAAATTACATTTTGCTCCCGCTATCCTCTGAAGCCAATATTCGTTATTCGAATAGGTATGATGAAAAAATAGTTTAAATCACTCTTCACTATACCCATGCAAATAATCATGTCGATCCATTGCTTCGTTACGGCGAAATTGAAGGACAAACCAACAAACCAATGAACAAACACACTTTCGCATTTATAATATTAGTATATTAGTATCATTATTTTGCTAAAAGTGCATTGTTGAGTCAACAATGCTTTGCTTCTGTTTAGGCAGATTAAAGCGAATTAAACTGCTTAGTCCTTTGAACACATAAATACACGCGGTCGAAGTCATGGACGTCATATGCTTCAAAATATTTAATTATACTTGTAGTATATCATAGTTAACTAGTATCTTACTCCTTACTAATATTTTAAATGCGAAAGTTTGGATGGATGTATGGATGTTTGTTACTCAATCACGCCCCAAGGTTGAACGGATCTGGCTGAAATTTGGCACAGAGATAGATTATAGTCTGGAATAGCTAATTAACTTTTTAGTTCGTTTTTTCGCAGGACAGTCGTGTTTTTTAAATTTTTTAATTATTTAATAGCTGGAACGTCAGGGAATACTTCTCACTAGTCGTTGTTTTGACTAACTGTGAACTTTATGTATCAAGATTCCGGTATTAACATAGAAATAGTTTATTATTTTACTCCAAAGCTTGCATCGTTACAAACCATAAAATTTTATCGAAAAAAATACCAAACTAAACCGTCATTTCGTGGCCGACGGGCATCACAGCTATTTGTAGAGCACAGTAATTTCACTAATTAAACGTAATTAAACATTGAGTCACACTAAATAGGAAAGAGCACAACACCTATTAATGCGAACATTGGACAATCTAGAGAACTTTCACGCACATAATGAATATTCTAAGGTATCTATGTATAAAAAAATATTCAAAACTAGCGAATGCCCGCAACTCTGTCTGCGTGGTTTGAGGTTTTTTGGTTCCCGCGGGAACTCTTTAATTTTCCGGGATAAAAAGTAGCCTATGTCCTTCCCGGGATAAAAACTATCAAAATTTTTATCATAATTGGTTGAACAGATGGGCCATGAAGCGTAGCAGACAGACAGACAGACACACTTTCGCAATTATAGTATTAGTATGGATTTGAGCAAACTACTATACTAAACAACTTTACCATTAATTACCAGTTTTTGGCAGTTTTGGAAAACCGCTACAAAGTTTTAGTTTTGACATTCATATTCACATACTGATATCTAAATAACTTATTTCGGCATAATGTCACCCTGAAGCCCAGAGGGACCAATCGAGATATTATAACTTCTAATGAATTTCGCTACTTTAGTGTTCAGACTGACCGGCTTAGAACTTTCAAAACTTTGGTTAGGTAGTTTTGATATAATAGGAATACGTATAATACCTGGGTAAAACTTTCAAAACTTTGGTTAGGTGGTTTTGATACATGATTACCTTTACACACTACCATAACAACCTTGCCTACTGTAAATATGAAATGCCTTCAGCACAGATATTCGTGGAAAAGAAGGTTGATAACAAATAATTCTATTGTGCCACACTACCCTACACATCTTATTCGATCCTCTCACCAAAGGTTGCCTGGTAGAGTTTGCTCAGTAAGCAATAAGGCCCCCTTTGCATACTTGGATTATAGTTAACTTTACCTTTTATTTTTCATGTGTGCAATAAAGTATTTATCCATCTATCTATCTTGATATCTGATTTGGAATCCACAGACTCTCTTGAAAAAGGGTGCTGATAGGTTTATATTCCGTATTTTTACGCATGGTTACCTAGTAGCTAGCCACTAACTTTTTTAAGGGGCGGATCAATCATTTATTCAATTTAGGCACACTATAGGTACACATATTGACGTCCATTACTTACACATAAATGATGGTGATAATTAGTAACGGTATCTAATATCTTAAAACTAAAGCTACGAGGTTTCCAAACGCAAATGGTCTGAGAAGAGCCCACAACAAACTCAGCCGAGATTTTCTTTTTTTCATTATCACCATCTCACAAATCATCTTAACTAAGAAACTATCAGAGCCATTAGAGCAATTTATTGCCAAGCCTCCTTGTCATTTAATTAACCCTTTATATCTAACAAAGGTTGGGATCTGTATAAGATACCCAACCATCTGGGGGAGAGGTCGGGCTATGTATACAGGTTTACTAAAACTCCCCTCGGTGGCCACACTCAGCGCATATGAGAGGCTTTGAGATCTGTTAAGAACGCATCGGTACCTCCCTTGCGCTAAGCCCGTTGGACTCATCCCATTAAAACCCCTAACTGCAAGCTGGCATCTACCTAAGGTCATAACAGATGGAAAACTGAACGGCTGGAGCCCTTACCCCAGCCGCTCGTGACCTTGAAGTCCTTTTCGGAACTGGAACTAACCACCTAGTTACTAACTGGCATGAGATGCATTTTGTACGCTTAGTCAAAGTTTTTACATGGCAAATTCGATTGATCGTATTGAGTACAAGCTAATACCCGTGACTTCGTCTGCGTGGATCGAGGCTTTTGGTTCCCGCGGGAACTCCTTAATTTAGCCTATGTGCTATTCCAGACTATAATCTGTCTGTGTGCCAAATTTCAGCCAGATCCGTTCAGCCGTTGGGACGTGATTGAGTCCTACATCCATACATCCATATATCCATACATCCATACATCCATACATACATCCAAACTTTCGCATTTATAATATTAAGTAAGATTCGACCATATTATCGTCAAAGGAAAATAGACTCAAAGGCTCTCAATTTAAAGTCACAAATGCAGTTTTTTACCGATTTTGCTTTCGAAACTCATTGTTTTGTACGCTGGGTATTATAATTAATGCATACATTATCCAACCCAATCAGATTATAGTTCATAGTCTAATTCAAGGATTCAGGTCGGGAAGCTAGTATTGATGACGTAAATTTAGCTCTAAAGCAAAACGGTTAAGGTCCATTTTACTTTGCCGCTAATGTGATCGAACGCTCAATACTGTTCTTATTATAAATACATTTCAGGATTATCTACAGAAGTTGGCATTCCATTAAGATATCAATAATTTTGACGGCGAACCATGTTTAATATTGGACTTGGCCCCCATTTTCACATTTATGTTTTTGATGGGATTAATTTCCATCGTAAGCAGATATAGGTACATAATATTGATCAGCTGTCATAATATTGTTCAATTCAATTCAATTCATTTATTAACATTTAAAAAAAATACATTTATATGTTTTCTTAGCACCCCTTATACCTTGACGACTAGTCTGGGGGCTGCACATTCCTCTAAAATATAGTACATAAATATAATTACTATGCGGACAAATAAAATAAAATTTGTAGGTAATACATCAATAAACAAATAATTAAAAGTAAACGAAGCAAGTGACCAAAAGTAATAAATAAAGGTAATAGGCCTATTACACTGCCCTTTTCACAAGGACCCTTACCTTAGCTAAGATTTAAGGTAAAAGGGTCCCTACATTGGTCCTTATTGCTGTGTAATAAGCGACGCGGCGGAAATAACTAGCGGCCACGCCCACCCTTGCTTCAGGGCCCTGTAAAAAGTGCAGTGTAATAATAGGCCTATTAACACTACACAAGCAACGTCATACATAATAAATTAAAATTGTAGGGTATTTCAGTAAAACAATGCATGTCGTACGATTACAGACTACAGAGCACAGCGTTTGGACTTTGGATATTCCAGATACCTACAGGCTGTTCTATTTCAATCTTTTATCAATAATGTGTTTTATCGTAATAGTTATATTTTATATTATTTACTTTAGCATTGCAAAATTAAAAATATCTATATTGTTCGCCGTTTTTGGGATACCGTATTAAAAAGTTGGTGTGTTTCTGTGTTACAGCCATTTTAAGCAGAAACTAATAAGTAAAAAGCTGTACATATTGTGGTACAGAATATTTTTACCCGTGGAACATGGACACTTTATTTTGTTTGTTGTTGTTGTTGCTAAATTAGGTCTACTTACAGATTTTGACAAAAAAAAATTGTATGCCCCCCTACGTGAAGTGGATGTTGCGGATGCTCTTTTAAAAAAATAAAGCTCGATGCACATACAGTAGGTAGGTATTATGACGAAGTTTTGAGTAATAGACCTATTACACTGCACTTTTCACAGGGACCCTTACTCTGAAATCAGTGTAGTGTAATACGAATTAGGAAGTAAGGGTGTGGCCTATAAGATCTGTAATCATAGGTTACTCACATGGGAAAACGTTTCCCAACCTATGTTAATTATTCTAAGTACTGATGTTGAATTAACATTCAATCTTTAATCGCGAGGGGTTATTGAACCGATTGTTGAAGATAAAATTTACCTAGATTCATTGATTTTCGTTCAATTAAAAAAATACAGATTATTTAGGCCAACAGAAGTACTGTTTGTTTTATGAAATTAATTAATTTGCTGAAAACATAGAAACTCGGTCGGATAAATCCGAGTTCCAAATTAGTCGTAATTTAAATATTTAATTAATAATATATTAACGTGACAAAATATAATGATGCCAATTAAGCAGGGTCCGATGAGTGGCTCATAATAGAATTTTAAACAAAGTTAGGTATCATACCAATATTATAAATGCGAAAGTGTGTTTGTTTGTTGGTTTGTTGGTTCGTCCTTCGATCACACACCGCAACGGAGCAACGGATCGACGACATGATTTTTGGCATGGGTATAGTTGAGGAAATATCCTACTTTTTATCCTGGTAAATTCAATATTCAATAAAAACGAGTTCCCGCGGGAATCAAAAACTTAAACCACGCGGACGAAGTCGTGGGCATCAGCTAGTAAAATATAAATTAGATGTCTGGGAAAGCGTGTCGCTGATTTCTAGTAATTTAGTGAACAAGAATAATTCGAGAGAACATACCGTTTGCGTTTATCTAATATGAGCAAGTTCGAAAGGAATACTATACATAAATATGGATTAGAATTTTCATATTTGGATAAAAACCTGGAGCCTGAGACCCAATTGTCTATGCAAATTGTAATCATTTGACAGCTTAAAACGTATTACTATTTCCTTACAATCGGAGGGCTGATAACGTAATAATAAAGTGACAAATAAAGAAACTTAGAATTTTGAATTTTGATCGCAATCACCTCTGATTGGTAAACGTTTTGGCCAAAATCCATTATCTTATAGCAATGAATTAAATGAAAGCTGAAACTATCCAAATATTAGACCTATAGATTTCCGCTAAGAAACGGTTTTGAGAAAATTCACCCCTACGGGGTTGAAACTGGGGGTTGGAATTTTGTATGAAAGAGCTTTGTTTTTGAAGTTAGAATCATGAAAATTTGGCAATAAGGTTAATATTTATAAATAATAAAAACTTATTTAAGTTATTTTACGTTATTTAAATCTGCCAATGCTATAGCCGCTATAAGTAGGCCTTTTGCAGCGGGAAAATCTCATAGGAAATTAGAAATTGTATGCGGACGAAGTCGCGGGCGACCGCTAGTTTTATACAAGGTAGGGATGTCAATTATAAAGTAGAATAAACTATTATTGAACAACATTTCTTTTTCTTTCTCGCTAAAGAGTTTTTAAATTATTTTTAACTAGATCAATATCTCGAACAAACTTAGTAACCAGTTTCTTATTAGTTTTCCTACTGTAGGTTTTCCTTTAAGCTCAAGATTAACGGTCTGAATTTCTAACTTTACAGTTTTAGCGAAAAATCTTTTATTAGATAAGACCATAGAGCAGTAGATCTCGTACATCAGGAAAAATAATAATATAGTTGCCTAAAGTACTACGCAGCGAATATCTATTCAAGACCCTTGAAAAAGGGAGACATTTGATTTTTTTTAAAAACAAACGCCACAGTAAAAAAAACAACTAAAATAGTTAAAACACGTAAATACTGACATAACGAATGAAAACTACATTGTACCCCGGTCTCCGGCGCCTCTGAAAGCACGTTAGGGAAACGCGTCAGCCGGTTTATATTATTATCACTAAGATGATAACATCTAATGTTAACCGCTGGCCCTTATGTTGGTTTGTTTTGCCGAAAATTGTGTGTACTAACATAACCCTTGCCACAACCACAGCGCCAATATAATATATTCCTACAGTGTGTCGACAACTGTACAATACGGATGATGCCTATATCAAAAATAAATTATTCCTAACTGATTATTAAATAGAGGGTCTTCCGAAATACCTAAAATTCACATTCTCGGTTAGTTTTAAGTTTCATAACCATTTTGAAATATAAACCAAAGAATGAAAAAAGTGCGATGAAATTCTATGATTAGGAGTGCGTTTTTGAGTTTGATAAAGAGTTGCTGATTTGATTGAGTTGTCATCATCCCTATATAATGACAGACACGGCTACCAATGGTCCGTGCAGACAGTTGTGGCACCTAGCGTACCTGCTACGGTACTGGTTATGAGAGATAGGATCTACATACAGCAGGCTGAGTGGGAGTTTTTTTTACGTATTCGATTAGAAGATGCATGCGATGATGCGACAGAAGCGCGCGCGTGGAAATCCCGGGAAAAGAGCACCTGGAAGACAGTGGCGTGCACTTCATAGAGGCATAAAGGTACTGCTTACCCTAGTTAAAAAATCTCAATGTTTATTTTTCATCATTCCCTACCTGAAAGTAGGTATCTAAGTAACAATGCCTACCCGGGCTCTGAATACTGTGCACGCCACTGCTGGAAGACAGGAGGAAATGGATGGATGACGTAAAGGAGTGGACCCGTCATAATTACGCAGAATTGAAGAAGATTTCTCAAAATCGGAAGGCACTTCAAACTTCAATTTGAAGATGGCACCCGATGATGATGATGATGATGTGGATTAAGTATTTTTCAGATTAAAAAGTAGCCTATGTCCTTCCCGGAGATACAACTTATATCTGTACTGAATTTAATTAAAAGCGGTTAAAATGACTAAAATGATGAGCCGTTAAGCGTAGCAGACACACACTTTCGCACTTTTAATATTAGTATCGAAAACCAGCTGTCAAGCGCTTGACAATTCCATACAAATCATAGTTAACGTTGTCGCAATTGAATGGGAAGAAAATCTCCCACTCAGCTATCAGCACTCAGATTTGACATTAGAGTGATAGAATTTTGTACTGAATATTCTGCTAGATTACTCCATCATGTCCGTCACCCATCGGCATTGCTCTATGTACTAAAATCCAAATCCAAGAAATCCTCCATCGAACGACTGGTAGGAAATAATGTAAGTATCTCCTTAAACTGTGCTAGAACACACAAGCTTGTCGGAATGAGCGGCAGTCTATTACGGTTATCGTACGGGCCTTATGGTATACATAATACAAAAGGATAGGCCCATAGAGACCAAATAAATCAATCTGATTTGCAAAATTGGATTGGCTTTCTCGATAGTTGGAGGCGGCCTTAGACCTTTAGAAAATTTAGATTGTTTTGGAGTTCGACCTTTCTTACAGAACCGACCGTATTTATATGTATATTAAAATGTATTACCGTATTTATATGTATGTGAAAATTTAAGAAATCCATTAAAGTATGCTCTTGAAAAAAGCTTATTATACTGTTGAAGATTATGTAAATGTAGAGGAGCATGGATTTGATCACTCCAGCAATGCTAAGGACAGCGGTTACTTATGTATACATTGATATAATAATTGTAAAAGAGAGAATTTAAAAAGAGCAACCACCGAGTTTCTTGCTGGTTCTTCTCGAAAGGAATGAATTCCGAACAAGTGGTAGATTCACTTGACGATTCAAAAGTACTTATAAAAGTTTATTTGAATCAAAAACATTTGAATTTGAATTTGAATATACAACTTATATACATATCCAAAACAAAAATATTATTTAGGCCTTTTAATATTGAGAAATTTCGCCAGAAAAAAAAACGAAGGCCTAGCAAAGTGCTTGGCCATAATTTTGATCTCAGTACTGTAAATGGCCAATATTCTGGATAGGATAGTTGGCCATATAATATCATATTATATTATTTCATACTATTGATATTATCGCGACCGCACCCGCTACAAACGATCCAGCGTTAACAAGCCCTACATTGTACTTACAGTATTGCTAGCAGACTTTAATTTATCTTTCACTAGCTGATGCCCGTGACTTCGTCGGCTTGGTTTCAGTTTTTTGTTATTCCTGCGGGAACTCCTTAATTTTCCGGGATAAAAAGTAGTCATTGTCAGTCTCCAGGTCATCAACTATTCACATGCCAAAAAACACGTCGATTCGTTGCTCCGTTGCGGCGTGATTGAAGAACAAGCCAACAAAGCAATAAACCAACAAACAAATACTTTCACATTTATAATATTAGTATGATGTGAAATATGCATAATTTTTTTGATAATTACTTAAAACTCCAATCAAAATGTGATAATTTCTTCATCAGTGTAACTTTACGTTTGTGTTTTAGTACCCACCTACTGTGGAATTCGAAAGCAGCTTTTTACTGAGTACGCTGAAATTTTATTCAGTAGATTCTCTACCAAAACCGGCGGCAGCCTCAGTCGTGGAAATTTACTGTAATAGCTATCAGAAGAGGTGATTATTCTGCCATTCTGCTTTTTGACGACCTCCCTGGCGCAGTGTTGAGTGCTGTATGTCTTAACGTTCGGAGGATCCGGGTTCGATTCCCGGCAGGGTCAATTTGGGAATTCAAAATTTCTGAATTTTCCTTGGTCTGGCCTGGTAAGAGGCTTCGGCCGTGGCTAATTAACACCCTACCGGCAAAGACGTGACGTCAAGCGATAGCGATAGCTATTCCTTTACTTGAACCTTGACCAATATTAGTTAGGAGCATGTTGATGCTGGCGAGCCACACTTATATTTTAGCAGTAATTTAAAAATATAATTGTTTGAAAATAAACAAACTGGATCACCTGTGTTTTTGTTTTTTTAAATGTATTTCCTAAATATGTTAGTTATTCTTGTTTTTTGATTCTGTCACAAGTCAGCCCTTCACTGCGATTCAACCTGATTGTATTTGATGATGAAGCCTAAGATGGTAGTGGGCTAATAAGAAGGGGTACAGCTAGTACTTATAATAAACCCCAAATCGGTTTCCAGGTACACGGGATCGAAGCGGAACGCTAAATCTCTTGGCAGCACTTATAGGGTAGGGTTATATAGCTAGGGCTTCGAATACCGGGGTCCCGGTAGTAGCCAATACCGGGATCCCGGACTTTTTCACATTGACATTCTCCTTTGAAAAAATAGTCTATTGTTTTCCATTCAAAGACTCGACAAGCTCAACTGACTCCACTAGAGACACCTGACCCATTTTACTTTACGTTTTCACTCACTTCTCTAAAACTAGGTGTGATATTTTTGTATCTGATCCAGTGTAGACGTCTTTATTGTTTTAGCGAACATGTTTCGACTTTAAAATCTCATTGTTTTCTAATTTGAACCATAGAAATAAGAATAAACAGAAGTTGTTCCATGATTTTGTGTATGCTCGAACGCTATCAACTTTTGTGAGAGGTAAAATCTCATACTTAAAATACGATACGTAACACGTGCCGCTCTTCAATGCATAATATCATACATTGGGTTCTCTTCTATACTATAGTACATCAGAAACACATCACAAAGAAAGTAATAATAACATCGAACAGCCATGATCCTCAGTAATCGGGAAACGAAACGAGGAAACTACACAAGGCTAAACAAAATCCTACATAATGATTCCCAATGTGCGTGAATAAAAAGCCTAATTCGAACAAAGAGAGAGCAGATTGTTTCTTACTTCGGTTTTATTTCTTTCGTTTTACTGGAATTATTATACTCCACCACATAATTATATTATAGTATATTACTAAACGATGCCCGTGACTTCATCCGCGTGGATTTATAACGCGGAATTTCTGTCATTTTCCGGGATAAAATGTAGCCTATGTGTTAATTCAGGTTAATAAGCTATCTACATTCCAAATCGGTTCAGATGTTGCGGCGTGAAGGAGACAAACATCCAACTTGTTTTGTATTCGTAATAACTTTTTTGTTCAACGCTTCTGATATATTATGTATTATCATCATCTTCTTCGGGCGCCATCTTCAAAATGAAGTTCGGTGGCCGGCAGGTGAAATGCCTTACATTCTTGAGCATAATTTCTTTAATTGTGCGTAATCTTCTATATATATAAAATTCAAAGTCCTGACTGACTGACTTACTGACATATATATCAACGCACAGCCTAAACCACTGGTCCTAGAGGGACATGAAATTTGGAGAGTGTGTTCTTTGTTAAGACTAGGTGTCCACTAAGTTTTTCGAAATTCCACCCCCAAAGGGCTAAAATAGGGGTTGAAAGTCTGTATGAAAATGCTTCATTTCTCAAGTTATAGCCATAAAACTTGGTATAATAGCTGCGGGTTAAAAATGAAGAAATACGTGTTTCACAGTTTTTGAAAATTTGACCCCCAATGGGGTGAAATAGGGGATGAAAGTTGGTATGAAAGGCCTTCTTTTCTCAAGATATTTTTCAAGTTATGTATATCAACTAAACTTGGTATTTTGGCTTTCGGTAAAAAATAAAGAATACGCGAGTCATAGTTTTTCAAAATTTAACCTCCAAAGGGGTAAAATAGGGGTTGAAAGTTTGCATGAAAGTCCTTCATTTTTCTAGTTATAGCCATGAAAGTTAATATTTGGGCTTCTGGTTTAATAAAAAAATGCATGATTTACAGTTTTCAAAAATTTTATCCTCAAGGACGTTAAATACTAGAGAGTTTGTCTTTCAATCACGCCGCAACAGAGCAACAGTTCGACGTGATTACTTGCACGGGTATAAATGTGGACCTGAAGAGTAACATATTTATTTTATCCCGTAAAATGTGCCTGTGGGAATTAAAAAACTTGAGCCACGCGAATGGAGTCGCGGGCTTCCGCTAGTTTCTGATAAATAGCCTATGTGCTATTCCAGACTATAATCTTTCTATGTGCCAAATTTCAGCCAGATCCGTTCAGCCGTTGGGACGTGATTGAGTAACAAACATCCATACATCCACACATCCATACATCCATCCAAACTTTCACATTTATAATATTAGTATTTCACATTTATTATATTAATAGTCATTTTCTACGCAAGTATAATCCAAACTAGACCTCATTATTGCTTTTCATAAGCGTGATTGTCGTCAAGCGCTAGCCTATCTTGTATTTAAAAAAATCGTCTTCATCCTCTAGAAACCAAAGGATTTCTGAACTAAGTAAGTTTGTAGGAACATATTAGGAGGTCGCGCTAGTTTAGTTACAGGGTTAGATAGCCGTGTAACAAATTTATACGCTGGTTAAGCAACTTCGATCCAACTCGCTAACTGGATTGATGGCATAACTTTGGCGGTTACACGTTCATTTTCTCGCTGCCACGTGATAGTACCGTTTAGTATCACTAACATAGTTTTAAGTTTATAATTGACTTAACATGCCTAAAGTATTTGAAAAACAGTGATAGCCTAGTGGCCTACCTCCTAAATGGGGTCGCGGGTTTGATCCCCGAGCACGCATCACTAACTTTTCAGAGTTATGTGCGATTTAACAAATTATTTATGTCACTTGTTTCAAATGGTGAAGGAAAACATCGTGAAACCTGCATGCCTCTCCTACCCTCATTTTAAGTTATCCCTAAGATAACATATTTTATAACTTTACTAGCGAATGTCCGCGACTTCGTCTGCGTGGTTTGAGGTTTTTTGGTTCCCGCGGGAACTCTTTAATTTTCCGGGATAAAAAGTAGTCTGTGTGCTATTCCAGACTATAATCTATCTCTCTGCCAAATTTCAGCCAGATCCGTTCAGCCGTTGGGGCGTGATTGAGTAACAAACATCCATACATCCATCCAAACTTGCGCACTTATAATATTAGTAAGACTTACTGATATAAGGTGAGACAGATGGATGGATTTGGTACGGAACCCGAAAAAGCTTAGTTTGAATCTTAGGCAAAAAAATGTGCGCCGCAACCTCCTATAGGAAGTCGGTTAAAACGACGCTGCGTCTCGACTTCACACGCTCGCCACTAAGCTGGTGTGCGTTGCGCCTAAGATGCCGCATGTTTTTTACGAAACAATTTGTTAAGTCAGTGGAACAATAAACATATTTGATCGGACGAAGGTTATCAGTTTAAAATTGGTGGATTCCGTAATGAAATCGAGCGTTAACAACGTGATCACACACGTGCGATAAACCGAGCCTTATTTACGGCCATTCGGAAATCGTGCACCAAATTAACTAATGTTTGGATTAGGTACCTATCATGAAGACGGTTTTACTGTAAACAGAATGCTGTATTGAAATGTTGATATTACCGTCGACAGGGACAGAATTGAGTGGAAAACCACGACGGAATTTCGCTACATATCCCAAACGTGCCATGTTCAACGAGAACGTATTTTTATTTTTTTATACGACTGCCTGAAAAAAGGAATATATTGTGTTCAGGGTTCATGTACGTATGTATGTATTTATGTGAGTTTGTATATTCCACCAAAACTTCTTCATAACCGATTTTGATAAGTGAGGAATCCTTAGCTTATTCCGGGTGACATAGGCGAAAAAAATTAAAAAATTAAAATTAAAAAAATAATTGATGACCATGGTCCCGCATTAAAGACTAAAGTTGAAAAAAAATTTCGAAATGAAGATTAACTATATAATCATCAATCATCATCTAGAAAATGATGAGTAGATTCCAAAAATATATAACACTATAGTTCAAAAAATATCTCTCCCTATTAGATTCTATTTAACTAGATTAATTTAGATTTTTAACTTTTTAGTTCGTTTTTTGGCAGGGCAGTCGTTAATTTTTTTTTTAAATTATAACTTGTATACTCACCCGTCTGAATATATCAGCAGGTCGAGTGGGAGATATTTTTTTTATCCACTACAAGTTATCCCTTGACTGCGATGTTTCCGATCGTAACAACGCTAACTACCATTTACCTTTATGGAATAAGATGATGCCCGCGACTTCGTCCGCGTGTATTAAGTTTTTATATTCGCGCGCGATATAAAGTGTAGCGTAGGTAGATACGAGTAAGGAAGGCAGCTCCACTTCACACTGCCTTATGCCTTAAGATAATTGGGGAGAACCCCTCCCCTGGGACGAGCCCATAATGGGCGCCTAAGAGAGGGGCACCGGTGTAAGTTCTATAAGAGTTCCCGGGGCCCCTCATTATGAGCTGAGGACGGTCACCGAAGGGGTTTTAGTGGGTAAAAATCCCACATAACCCGATCCCATTTGGTCGGGTATCTATGGAAGATTTCCCCCCCGTAAACAAAAAAAAAAGGTAGGTACGAGTCATTGAATTATATGTACGTTAGTACATAATACCTCAATGGTACGAGTATATGTCCTTCCCCGTGATACAACCTAAAAAAAGATACGCTTTAACGGCTCGTCTTTCCAACCGATTTTGGTGAAATTTTGTACAGAGGTTGGTTCCAACCCGGGGACTGACATAGGTTAGGTATAGGGAAAATTAAGGAGTTCTTGAACTTGAACTTATTTTGATGAGTAAGTTATAAGTAGATACGTAATTGTCGGGTTTTAATTTTAGGAATTACTTTTATCGTCCAAAGAATTTCATCTCAAGTTGAATTGGAATCTGTAGGTAATATGAACAACTTTTGCTAAAACTTATCTCCCCTGCCGATTTCTCGAAAGCTGTAAAACCTGGTCTTCATAATAATATCGGCCTACTTTTATATTCCGAGTAGTTTCAATCGCAATATCAATCTCATAAAAATTTAATCTTAAAAAGTGGAAAATATCAACGTCTTTTTATAAACTTGGATTTGTCTGTCCATCTACGAAAAAATTTTATCTCTTTTTTTTCCTCGTCGCAAATATTTGGAATAGTAACTAATACACAAAAAGATTGCATAAGCATTGTATGGTGTCGTTTTGAAAATACAGC
Organism: Erebia palarica; assembly: GCA_964035005.1. Taxonomy (NCBI): domain Eukaryota; kingdom Metazoa; phylum Arthropoda; class Insecta; order Lepidoptera; family Nymphalidae; genus Erebia; species Erebia palarica. Next base: position 4,575,926 of record OZ035988.1, read on the forward strand.
CGCCATATTGAATTTTTTCAAAATCTTTATAGCCAGTCTCACTCGGGATAATGTAAGGATTCCAATTATACCCCATACATATAAATCTGTAGAGGCATTTTGAAGTTATGGTGTATTAAAGAAACTCACGTACATACATGAACTCTGAAAACAACCTCCTTTTTTGGGCAGTCGGGTAAAAACGGTAACCTTTTCATGAATATGAAGTCTTTTCACTAAAATCTTTAGGTATTTTTGTGGGCAGAGAATTGATGTGATAATTCTAGAATGTTTCAAAGCAAAATAAACTTTAACACTGCTGTTTAAAGTCAATATTTGTGTAGCACTACTCTGCAATACTCCGCTTAATGTCTACTCTATAATAGTTCTTGAGTTCAAATATTGGTACTTACGCAATTTATTTTGCTTTTCGTTATAATTTTAATGAAAATCTAATAAAAACAACACTTAAACAAACTTTCTTTCAGCATTTTCCACATCGCAGAATCTCTGAAAGCATTAAAAGGCGACCTTCGTGAAATCGGAAGCTTTTCGCCGCTGAAGTTACAAATTCGTATGCAGTATTCATTGCACGATATTAAAATGCGCTGTCAAGCCTTGTAGAATTGAGAATGACAAGTATTAAGGGCGCCTTTTCACCAGAGATGCACTACATTGCTAACCTGCAGATGTGTATCAAACCCACTAATAGGAACGCTTGATTTTCATAGCTTATAATATGCTTAATACACTGCACTTTTCAGAGGGACACTTACACTTTAATCGGTGTAGTGTAATAAGATTTAGGCAGAAAGGGCGTCCCTAATTTGATCCTTATTGCTGTGTAATAAGCGACGCTCTAGCAAGCGGCCACGCACACCCTTACCACAGGGCCCTGTGGAAAATGCAGTGTAATAGGCCTATTAGATCGCTAGATGTTAGATCAAGCGTTCCTATTGGTGTGTTTGATACACATCCGTAGCTTACGTAGCACATCGCTGGAGGAAAAGCACAATTAACCAGCCCATTAACGTCCCACTGCTGGGCACAGGCCTCCACTCTCATAAGAGAGAGGGAATTAGAGCTTAGACCCACCACGCTGCTCCAATTTTGCGGCTTTGACGACTATTATCATGTTAGTGATAATAACCGGGACCGACGGCATAACGTGCTCTCCGAAGCACGGGGGTGAAACACCACCAACTTCCTAACTCCGGTCTAGTACTGAGAATTTCTAGTCGGAAAAACCCAATACTTACCTAATATTATGGCCCGACCAGGGACTCGAACCCGGGTACTTAAATGCTGACGGATGATACACCATGTAGCGAAGCACTGTGGAATTCATAATCGACATAGGGGCTCGCCACAGAGACGATTCAAGCGCTATGTGGCGAATTCAAGCTTGGACTGTTCAGTGTTCACCCAACGCTTATGAATTCCACTGTCTTTGACAGTGGAATTCATAAACGTTGAGTGAATGTATGTGGGGAAATCCATTTTTATACGACTGCCTGAAAAAAGGAGTATATTGTTTTCAGGGTTCATGTATGTATGTATGTGAGTTTGCATATTCCACCATAACTTCTATATATCTGAACCGATTTTGATGAATGAGGTATCGTTAGAACACTCCTCGATCGATTCCTGGTGACATAGGCTAGTAAAATTTTAAAAAAAAATTATGGGCGGACCATAGTCCCGCATTAAATACTAAAGTTGAAAAAAATAAGATTAACTATATAATCATCATCTAGAAAATTATGAGTAGATTCCAAAAATATATAACACTATAGTTCAATATCCACAAAAAAATATCATTTATTGTTTTTAACTTTTTAGTTCGTTTTATGGCAGTCTGTTTTTTAATTTCCTAATTATTGTTTGTTATTTTATCCACTACAATTTAGCCCTTGACTGCGATAGGAGCATGGCAGTTATAGTTAACCCATACCCCTAATCGGTTTCTAGCTTTCTACACGATTTCGTACTGGAACGCTAAATCACTTGGCGGCACATCTTTGCCGGTAGGGTGGTAAATAGCCTCGGCTGCAGCCTTCCAGGCCAGACCAGGGAAAATTCAGAAATTATAAATTCCCAAATTAACCCTGCCGGTGATCGAACCCCTGATCCGGAGGTTAAGGCACACTTTGGCGTTTATACTATTAGTAAGTATGGATATTATGATCTTGCGACCTCATTCACATCGTCGTTGTCAATAGGGCTCTTGTAGATGCTTCCACATACCACAGTATCTTTCACGGTAGATTCACGACGCGCCTATGGAACTCACTACCTGATAGTATTTTTATGAATAACCCATCTATTCACACTAAATGTGTGAATAGATGGGTTCGACTGAAACAGCACTATCTATCTTCTCTATCATAATTATAAATAATATTATGTATCTGTTATATCATTATGTATTATATAATATATCCTATGTGTGTTGGTATGTATTTATATAAGTATATATTTTTATGTATTATTTAGTATGTATATTTTGTGTGCTTATGATATAATATATTGTTTCATTCTATCTCATATCTTGTTGTACCTATTCTTCCTCCACAACCTTTCTCACTGCCAAGGGTCACTAGAGATCTCTTATAGAGATAAGGGCTTCCTTGTCAACTGTGTATTTTTTTCTTTTCTTTTTGTAACTTTTTGGTACTAAATACATTATTTAAAAAAAAACAGTTTTACGCCTGCGTCCGTAACTCCCTCTCCTAAAACTCGCTTCATGTCTTCCGTCCACCTGGCGAGGGATCAGCGAACCTCATACGTAGTATCAAACATCAAATAAATAAATACATGCGAAAGTTTGGATGGATGGATGTATGAATGTATGGATGGATGTTTGTTACTCAATCACACACGAACGGCTGAACGGATCTGGATGAAATTTGTCACAGGGATAGATTATAGTCTGTAATAACACATAGGCTACTTACTTTTTATCCCGGAATACTAAGAAGTTCCCGCGAGAACCAAAAAACCTCAATCCACGCAGACGTAGTCGCGGGTATCAGCTGGTATTTTATATTTACTTGCAACCTTCTCATAGGCAAACCAAAAAGGGCTCCCTTGTTTTACTATGGAACCTTAAAAAACTAAGCTAACTATAAGTAAGAGGGCCTAAATCGATAAGTACTCGTAGGCACAGAATTATAAATTTTCCCTGATCGTAAGCACGTATCATCGGCATTTATTATTAGAATTGCAAATAACTAGATTATAAATTCAACACCATTAGCCCCGTTTAGGCTGGAATATTGAATAGTGTAACTAATCCAGCCTAATCGTTGTTACTATCATTGTTAATAATTAATTTGAAAGTTTATGGTTTAGAAGCTCAAGTAATCCACAATTATGTTGTATTTAACAATGCTTTGTAATTTGTAAGTAATGACTCAGTAATTTGGTGCTCAAATAATAAATTGGTTACCTGGAAAGTTTCTCGGGAGTTTTGAAAATTGGTGTATGTTATAGATTTCGACGGGCTCTTTCCGAATATCCACTTTGCCACCTCTTATCTTTGCCGCTCGCGCCGCCATATTGGAAAAATGGCGCCCAAAAGCAGTTTTTTGACAATAACTCCTTTCGGACTAATTTCACGATGAAAATTGTCATGTAATAAATTAAACTAGAGAAAATTTGCCACAATTTATGTAGTAACGTTTTATTTTTGTAAAATCAATACTTTCATCGTACGAGAGCCGCAAACCATCACCATCAATTCACTTTCCACAGTTCAAATTAATTTGTATTGTGGGTGTTTTACAAGTTCTTTCTTTACAAACTAAATTAGATTAGCTTGGCTAAATCTACCGGCAAAGATTTAGCGTTCCGGTACGATGCCGTATAGAAACCGATAGGGGTGTGGGTTTAATATAACTGCCGTACCCCTGACAAGTTAGTCCGCTACCATCTTAGACTGCATCATAACTTACCTTCAGGTGAGATCGCACTCAAGGGCTAACTTGTAGTGGAATAAAAAAAATGTGCGTTTTTATGCATATAAATATCACTTACTTCATTGCTGAAAAATAACATCGTGAGGCACTTTTAGGAACTTTTGTATATCTTTTAGGTGAGCAGTAAACTGAAAAGAGGTCGTAAAACCGACGCTTTCAGTTTGCCGCGATCGTTTTCATAGTTTTACGGAACTTCGAACTTACCTTTCGGCACTTCACCCGTTCACTGTGAAGGTACGAGTAGTCAAAAGTACCACATTATGCCATCATATCTTAATGTAGGTCGAGGCGTTATTTATTTCACAAAAGTTACTCGCGCTATGAAATTCATTTAGTTGTAACTTTGAAATGTTTAAAATTTAAAAACACACTACTCACATTACACTTTTCTTTTCAATAATAAAATGTTCCTAACATATTTTTTGTCCCATTTTTTCCTTTACTTTGGTATTTATTTGCCTTAAAATAATTAATCATCCGTCAAATAATTCACCGCAGATTTGAGCACAGTTTTTAATTTCACAGCAAAGGCCATACCAGACAAACAGCTATATAATATAGTACTTTGACTAAAATTAAATAATAATCCGTTAAATATCTAGTTTTACACGGTGTTTTATTCCAACAATAGCATGCTAGCCGTAATTTTTTGGCTGAAATTAATTAATAGCCCGTTAAATAACGCCGATTTTTTCACAGTTTTTAATTTTTCATCAACTCCATCTTTAGATCTTTGGCCAAAATTAATTATCTGTGAAATATTATTCCCGCCTATTTATTTAGCACAGTTTATAAATTCCGCGGCGACGGGGTAACTTTGCAACGCCGGCAAGTGACGCGTCGAGCGTTGTCGATGAGCGTAGCGCTAGACTGACACTGCTGACCTCCGCCGCGCTCTGCCATCGCGAGAGCTCAGGAACAAGGATTCGCACGAACCTTATTCCCAGTTGGTGAGTCCGTCTTTTACGTTATATGTGTGACTTTCTTACATGATGGATAATGTCCAATTAGGTATGGAATTTATGTAATGTTTTGTTCTGTTTGTTTGTTGTAATATTTTGTACGATGGGGCTGACATGTCCAAAAGGACAATAACCTCCAAAAAATTAAAGATTTAAAAAAAAAACCTTATTCCCGTACAAGTTCAACGCGCACTTTTGAAGTGAAACCTCTTCAGAATCGTTGTGATTTGAAAATTCGATGAAACGAAAAAGTGACACTAAAAAGAGACAAACATATTCACAATAGGATTTAGCTTGCGACATAATGAGATGGAATACAAGTTATATTTATGTCATTCTCTCGTAAGCGACTTTTCTGAAGTTTCACTTCTTCGTGCACACACACACTTTTTTATACATGACTATTGTATGCCAGCTACTTCCATCACGTGGATTTATTAGTTTTTATACCTAAACCCCGGGCGATCTCTTGATTTTCAGGGATAAAATTGCAATCATATCAGTCAGCCAGTCTACAATCACGTTGATTCGTTGTTATTTGTTGCGTTGTTATCGTGATTGAAGGACGAAAATTCGCATTTATTAAATTATCAGTGAGTTTAATCAGTATTACATGTTTTTGATACAAAAATGTTTCAGTAAATTCCAGAAATTATTTACACAGAACAAAAAAAAATTAAAGTTATTGAAAGGAAATTAAACAGAACTGTTTCATTTCGTTGAATAAATTTTCAATAAATTAAGTGGTAAGTTTAAAATAAATGAGGTTTTATATTATTTTACTCTTACTCCGAATTAATTTGAATTGGTTTCAATAAATTATTTTTGTAGTAAATTCAAATACGGGCCTCTTTTTTTTAACAGGTCCTAAGTATACGAATGATAAAATTATAATATGTAATTATGTAACAAAATAATGGTTTTTCGTACTAAAAATGCAAACTTACGTTTTCCGAGGCAATCTGATTTTGCCCTGGCCTAAAAAGAATAAAATATAAAAACAGTTTTTGAGAACTTAAGTACGTAAATCCCAACTCGGAGCTATTAAACTTCCTAGTTTTAAGTAATAAGGCTTATAAATTTTTGCCCTCCTGAAAGGGTCAATCTGAATAGGAGGTTCTGGCCGGGATGTTATCCTCCAGTTTGCAAAACTAACAACAATTCAACCAATCGGTAAAATGTTGTAAAACTTGCTGATTACCTTGAGGGGCTTGTGTAAAGTAGGTACTGAATATTGAATAGAAGCAGGCGTTACTTTGCGAAAGTCCATGATAGTGAATGAACTAGAAGTTTAATTCGCTATAATCCGCTACAGTAAACAAATCTGCTGTGAAGTCTTCACAATCGTGCATTGTCGAGTCAACATCTCCTGAAGATGCTCCGGTGTCGGAGTGAAACGTACGTTGAGAGTGATTTGGAGGATTTGTTTGGTGTGGTGTTGTGAATGTGCGAATTGCTGGGTGCTGGATGTCGCATGCTGCAGTTGAAAGACACGCACTGTACCACACAGATTTGTCTACTGTAGCGGATTATAGCGAATTAAACTTCTAGTTCATTCACTAAAGTAGGTACTTATCTAAATAAAAAGTATTTACTAGTAGTTTTAGTTTAAGGCGAATCCCACACTACGATGCGCCCCGCAGTAGGTCGCGGAGCTGCGTAGGTACTAATTCCTCGCGCGGAGAGGTGTTGTTAGTGTTTTTTTATCCACTACAAGTTAGCCCTTGACTGCGATTTCACCTGTGGTAAGTGATGAGGCAGCCTAAGATGGTAGCGTGTTAGGGGCATGGCAGTTATATTAAACCCAAACCCCTATTCGATTTCTACATGGCATCGTACCGGAACGCTAAATCGCATCATCACTTACCATCAGGTGAGATCGCAGTCAAGGGCTAACTTGTAGTGGATAAAAAAAACTGTCAAAATATCAATTTTATTCCTGGGTAACGTTACTCGAAGACCGAAGTTGGTGCAATCGGTAAGTAAGAAAAGTAAACGTACCTACATATTATTAAGTATCTGAACTCATATCCAAGCAAAACTACCCGCACCTGTGCTAAAATTGAGTCCAATATTCGTGATTTCGATCGTAACGGTACATTTACAGTAACGTCTCCACAGCTTTCGTTCCGTTTTTTGCTCTTTCTGTAAAAAATCCTCGTGCAATTACCTACACCGTTCTGTTCGCCAGTTCCTCATTTATTCAATTTTCATATCAACCAAAAAGGTTCTTGCAACAATTTCAGTTTGCCCAATCAAATAAATCTTTAATTAAATTCATAGCTGAATGTTTGAGTATAATTCCCAAATGTGCTGACACAAACCTCAAACCGCATTCATATCAGTATGAATATTATTATGAAAGTCTTTGACTTGCTATACACATAGTCGGATCGGCACATTCGATTCGCCTTTTTATTGAACAATAACATCGACCCTACTTGTACATATCGAGCCTGTTATAAACTGGTAGAAGAATATCAGAAGTAAAAATATATAAAATTTTACAAGAAAGGTATTTTTAGGATATGTTGTCAATTGGTATTTGTATTTGTTATAATATTAACACTAAATCGTGCCCGCGTGGATTGCTTTTTTAGACTCTCGCAGGAACTCTTTGATTTTCCGGGATCAAAAGTTGCCTACGTCTTTCCCCGGGATACAACCTATCCCTAAAGCAGAAAGCGTAGGCAGACACACAGACAGACAGATGCAATTTCGCATTTATAATATTAGTATGGATGTCGGCATAAGTGGACAGGTTTCATCAAAATGCTGTGCTACTGCGCTAATGCTGTAGAGGTGAACCGAGGCATGTGTTATTTATAATTCAATCCGATGCCGCGGCCGCCCGGCTGAAAGCCGACTATGCGTATAGCAACCCTAACTTACGTGTTGATGTTATTATATAATTGCGAGAACCCTTTATTTATTCTGTATTATCATTTACTTAAGCTGCTAAGTGAAAGTTTATGATATTTAATACTGCTAAATATAAACTCTGGCAACGCTCAGTACATTGTGTTTCAATTTTGAGAAACCATTACTTCATTAGTTTAACATCTATTATAATAGGTTGATTTTTTAACATACTGAGTAATATAGGTACACGTTGATTACCTATTATCACACTAGAGAACTAATCTTTATTTTATAACTTTCATGATAACACTTCACTCTTATTTTATATAAGCTCAGTCGAGATTAAAAGTCCTAAAGAACAGACCAGATTGCTTGCACGCGGTTTTAGCCTTTAAGCTATGTATTAACTTTTATTGACAACTGTACATCATAAAGCGTCGTATGTAGGGGTAAAATATGTAAATATAGTAGTTTGTGATATAAAAGCGGTAAATAGGTTTTTACATACAAGTTGACTAATGTCAGCCCGATGACGCTAGTCGAGGGCTGACCATCATCACGAGTTTGTAGAAACCTTAACGCCCGTGTATCACACAATATTTTTCAGTACATATGTGAGAAAACTTGAAAATAAAAGTCGAGTAGGTAGGCACTAGGTACTCACTAGAAAATGGTTTTTCACGCCCATACTTATTTCGAGATTTTTGGCGGCAATTATAAGCGCGGTTTTTTTCTCAGATCTAAAATACCTAAGTGTTGATTCATTTTTATGACTCGACATCACATATGCCATTCTGCCAAATAAATATATATTGGTAATTTATAAAAAAAATTCAACGACTCTTTTAAAAATAGCGCGCACAGATTAAAGATTTAGTATAGACTACGAACCGATTATGAACGTTCTTGCAAGAAAACTTTTTATTTAGAAGTAACGTGGACTTACAAAAATTAAAAAAATCTGCAAATTTACTGCTCGAGGGCAGTAAATATTTACTGCACGCGGGCAGTAAATTTAACTTACAAGCCCTGTTTACTGCCTCTGTAAGTGCATTTTTCGAGCAAGTGCATTGAAAAAATATATACACACCTGTGATATGCCTTAATTCTGACGTCTCTGTCATCTCAGAAGAAAATTACGCGGCAGAATCTGTGTCAGAATTCCTTAAAACCGCTGCTAACTTGATGAGATATACATGTCATAAGTAGAAGCTAATCCATACTTATATTGGGTATTCATGCGAAGTTCTGTCTGTCCGTCAGTCTGTCTGTCTGCTACGCTTTCATTGCCCATCTATTCCGATTATAATGAAATTTGGTACAAGGATAATAATAAAAAATAAAGAGTCTGCAGTTTGTATGGCCGTCAATCCACTGTAATAAAAATTGGACACAAGAAAAATTTACAAAGTTGTTTTCTTTGTAAATAATCTTTTTTTTTTCATAATATACTAATTATACTAATATATAATATTAGTATGTATTGGAGTTCCGACTTATAAATTTCATAACTTTGCGAGTGTGAATTTTAATTAAAGCATAATGAATAGCGCCCCTAGAGAACCCATTCAAAAGGAACACTATGCAAATTGGCAAAAAGCCCATTGCAAAAGTTTTGTGTAAATTACGCTCCGCAATAGAAAATAATATGATTAACTATAAGGTTCGATCCCAAGGCACACACGTCCAACTTTTCAGAGTAATGCTTATTAAACTAGAACCCACCACGCTGACCAACTGAGAATTGGCAGACTTCGCATACCTTTGAGAATAGTATGAAGAACTCTCGGGCATTCAGATTTCCTCGCGATGTTTTCCTTCACCGTTAAATCAAGTGATATTTCATTTCTTGAAACACACATAGCCCCGAAAAGTTAGACCGAATCCCCGACCACGCGAACGAGAGGCCAGGCGTTCAAACCACTAGGCTTACACCGCTCTAGCATTAATAGGTCTATTACACTGCACTTACTACAGGGCCCTGTGGTAAGGGTGGGCGTGGCCGCTAGTTAGAGCGCCGATTATTACCCAACAATAAGGATAAAATTAGGGACCCTTTCTCCCTAAATCTTATTACACTACACTGATTCAAGTGTAAGGGTCCCTGTGAAAAGTGCACTGTAATAGGCCTATTTCTTCTTTACACCCTATGACTAATTTGACATTAATTTAAATTAGGTACGCGTATAATTATTGAGACATTGCAATGTATGTAATTTTTTTTATACTTCTACCATACCTTTAACCATACTTTTGCGGGTCTAAAGTCAGTCTTCATGCCCTAGGGCCGTAATCTAGTCGATCGATCGCCCAACTAGTTGACCAACCCCATACTGTAAATATGCACAACAGAGTCTAGGCTCCAGACTGGTCGACCAAACGATCGTACCATTTGAAAAACTTTTAGTTTTTAAACCAAGGATTAAGTGTACCTGCACAAAACACTGGCAGCATGAAAAGCAAAAAGTTTGATTACTATGATTACTTACTATGATTTGCAATAAATATCTAACCGTTACAGTTTGTTTTACTGTTATGGTAGAAGTATAAAGTAGAGTATACACCACCGGGATAAAGCAGTTTTTTTCTTGTGCGTTTGAATCCCTCACTGCACTCAGGAATCAAACTTATAACACCCTCGCTGCGCTCGGGAGTTAAATTTGGAGTCCTTCGTTACGTTCAGGATTCAATGTAGCGCCCGTGACATAAAACAGTGCTTTATCCCCTTGGTGTATAATCTACTATTTTGTAGTAAGTAAAGAGTTCTGAGTTGATAGTATCTAATTATTATTTTCCAAATACCTAATCACAAAGACAAAATTATTTGATGGCATGTCTATGACATCGATAAACTTTTCTTTAGAAAAAATGTCACGTTGATACATAAAGGTTCGCCTAACCTGCCCTATCATATATGCTATATAGGAGGATATATGACTCGATAAGACGCAACGCGTACAGAGGGCCGAGTGGGAGTATTTAGTAGCTAACCCTTTAGTTTAGTGGCCTGTTGTCGCGTAGATGTAAGTTTGTTATTTTCTATGGAGTCATAATTTATCGCGTCGAGCGTTGGCTAGCCCTGGGTACCGTAAATATTCAGTCCGCTACCATCTTAGACTGCATCATAAGTAATCATCAGGTGAAATTGCTGTCAAGGGCCAACTTGTTGTGGCGTAAAAAAAAGGTTAGTGCCTATAAAGAAAACAAACGGCGCAACCTTAATAACTTATTATCGTGCGAAGCATATTTAGATTTTATATGGAAAGCTCAATTTTCGCAATTTAATAACCATCAACTTTGAACACGAGGCGTAAAACACAATAAGGAGTTTGTTTCGTACAAAATATAATGTTATTTTAATACCGTCGCGACAATGTTATTTTCTCCACGTATACAATGAAATTATTACTTATTTTTGTTTACACGAGTATGAATAGCGAGGTAACGAGCTTACATCAATTGCCTTTGAGGAATTTTTTTATCCGCCTTTAAAAGGAAATATAACCTTAATTTGCTATTATCCGCCCAACCAAATAAATCAGCCCTGAGTATTTACCAATCACTTTTGATTGGTAAATACTCTTCCATTGGATGGATGTTTGTTACTCAATCACGCCAGAACGGCTAAACGGATCTGGATGAAATTTGGCACAGAAATAGATTATAGCCTGGAATAACACATAGGCTACAAAAAACCTCAATTCACGTGGACGAAGTCGCGGGCATTAGCTAGTAATAATTAATTATATAGGTCATAGCCATAGGAACCGTTAGGCCAGTTAGTAAAAAAATATCATACAGTTTGCTGGGGAAATTAAATGATTGCGAAATGGAGAGAAATATTAAAAAGGAAGATTAAATAACGTTTTTTTTGGAAATGTATGATTGTTAATTGAAACACTTACCTTAAAATAAAAATCATACAGTGCCAAACGAATAAGACTTTTGATTTTTACACTAACAAATTATCTATGAGACGAGCGACCGTGACGGCGCTACGACGGGGACAAAGACAGGCCTAAGAGAGTTGTGGAACGTGCTCTGCAAGTCGGACGCCCAACTTTTTTCTATGAAAGGGCCCATCGACATATATATCGATGATAATACGGCTATCTACTGTATTTAACGACGACGTGCAGCATGCGATATGCACCGTCTGGTCTCGTCGGAGAGGAAACACGTTTTGGCCTGTCGCGCGTCTCAACTACTAAAGTAAATTAGTAGTTGTTTTGCAAATAGTTATTTTTGCTCTAAAGGCCAACGCATACCTATGGATAGGAGTTGAGTTGTGACAAGTTTTTGCGTATTTTCGCCCTTATTTTGGCATACCTATAGTGTGGTTCATTCCAATCCAATCCATCAGCGTGTATGTGTCACCGTAAGATTGTAAAAACCGTTAGATTATAATCTAACTCGCGAAATTGCAAACTGTCGAAATATTACAATTTAACGCATTATTTTTCGGTAAATTGTAATCTGTTAGGTATATTAACCCGATAGAACCTAAGTGATACCTGATTATTTATGTCGAACCCTAACCTACAAGAAACAGACAAGAAAACGTAAATACAATGAATATTTAAAAAATTGACACTCAGAACATTGAACGGTTCACAATCTTTCGACAGTTAACAATTTTGCGAGTTAGATTATAATCTAACGGTTTTTACAATCTTACGGTGACATGTGCAACACATAGACCTTTTCGAGAGCGCCCCACCTATCACGGTCCTCCGCCTTCCTCATCCACCAGCTTCCCGCCACCTTCTTTAGATCATCGGTCCAGCGAGCTGGAGGTTATTTTTTTATCCACTACAAGTTAGCCCTTGACTGCGATCTCACCTGGTAGTAAGTGAAGATGCAGTCTAAAATGGTAGCGGGCTAACCTGTTTGGGGCATGGCAGTTATATTAAACCCATACCCCTATTCGGTTTCTAACCGGCATCGTACCAGACCGCTTGGCGGCACGTCTTTTACCGGTAGGGTGGTAACTAGCCACGGGCGAAGCCTCCCACCAGGCCAGACCAGGGAAAATTCAGAAATTATAAATTTCCAAACCGTGCCGGGGATCGAACCCGGGACCTCCGCACGTTAAGGCAACAGCGCTCAACACTGCACCACGTAGGTCGTCCTCCACTGCACTTAAGTACCGGTACGCGATCTCAATTGAACAACCCCACGATTGTGTAAAGAAATCTTAATCGTAAGCGTCTGTCAAACGGATAATTCGACCTTTTATGAGTTCACAGATGCCTGCACGTCAAAAGGCATTGTATGAGCTCCATAAAGAGTTCGAGAAATACGTTTCAAGCTTTTTTTTGTTTGTTTTGTTTTGTGTTTGGTTGTTTGTTGTGAAATGATTACGATTTGCTTACGAAAAGCAAATATAGCAGATATAGATATAGTTTGGCATTGATACTATACTATGGTACTATAGGTAGGTACTAAAAATAAAACATGGTTATATTTAGCCGAATTGAATTCTAAAGTTTTAAACAAGTATAGCTTTTCAGTTCTCCATTAAACCAGAGAGGAATAATTGATGCGCAAAACACTTTGTTTAAAGTTATTCCAATATTCGTTCACGGTGTTGGAAATAATTCGACGTATTAAGGCTCAAGTCACATTGAATCTTTTTTAGTAACTTTTTATAAAATAATCATTTTCGAGATTAGATTTTCCAAGTACCTATTAATATTTATTCCAAAACCGGCATAATAATAAAATTTGTAATTTGAAAATAAATTCATTATTTTTTTAACATAAATTAAGTAGTTAAACAAATTCAAAATTCAAATGTTTTTTATTCAAGTTAACTTTTACAAGTGCATTTGAATCGTCAAGTGAATTTACCACTGGTTCGGAATGCCATTCCTACCGAGAAGGACCACCAAAAAATTTGCTCTTTTGAAAAAAATATACAATTTTATTGATGTAATATAGATAAATAAGTAACCGCTGTCCTTAGCATTGCTGGAGCGAGTCAAATCCACGCTTTTTTGTCGTTTACGTAATCTTCTACAGTATAATAAGCTTTAAATATTTACATTGTACCTAGTATTAAAATACGCTTTAATAACTTAGTAGTACTTTCTGTAAGAAAAGGTACCTACAATCAAATGTAGTGTACTGTAGAGTGTTGGTAATATTTTTACTAAGTACCTAAATTATATTAACGACCACAATTTAGGTTCACTTGCACAACACTGACTACAATGATTTGGTTATTCTTTTTTTGTATGCTGCCACTTTTTGCAGACCTATTTTATTCCGAGGTTGACATGAAAAGTATATTTTTTACAACAGTTGCACAAGTGGGTCTTAATACGCTACCCAGATTATTGGAAAAAACATGATGTTCGAAGTTGGAACCTTTTCCAATTCAAAAGTTGTGACAAGGGTACGAAGTAGGTACGAAACGAAATTTTAATCCTTGAATTACTTATCACAATTTAATCTCACTAAGCTGTCAAAGCCTATTGTTTACCAGGAACAACGAATAGGATGCCAGTGGATTATTGTTTGAGATTATAGACTGTTAAGTGGTTTTTTAAATAGCCTATTTTGCTGGAGTATACTACCTGATGTATTGTTTCGTTAGCTTATCTTTTTTTTTAGTTATATAGGCCAGCGCTTGGCTGCAATCAGACTTGATTGCAAGTGGCGATGCAGCCTAAGGTGGGAGCATGTTTGCCTAGAAGAAGCCTATTCAGTCTTGATTTGAAGGTACCTATATTAAAAGAGGAGGGGAAAACGGAATCCGGAAGAGCATTCCATATCCTAGCGGTTCTAATTATAAAGTAGATAAACAGCACTTACCCCTATAATAACTTTTACAAGTGCTTTTGAATCGTCGAGTGAATCTACCAGTGGTATGGAATGCCAATACTGCTAAGAAGAACCAGTAAAAAACTCGGTGTTTGCTCCCTTGATGAAAATAACTTACAATTAAGTACATCAATGTGTAGATACATAAGTAACCGTAGTTAGGAGCATTGCTGGAGCGAGTCTCTATTCTATATATTTACTCGTAGGTACCTAATCTTAAACCATAGGTATAATAAGCTTTTTTCAGGAGCATACTCTTAAAACAAAGTGAAACTCAGAATAAAATTTATTAAATTAAAAGTCAGTCAAGTCCTAAACTTTAGTCAACAATTGCTTCTTAGATTCAATCTCACCAGTTGATGAATAACACTGTACCAATCATGTATACCTACGTAATAAGGCTGCAGATATGCACATATTTTGCTTTATTGCCTTGACTGCTAGCCCGTTTGTACTAGCATTAAATTCTCTTCACATATTATGTACCCAAAAAAATTGCCAGTAGGTACCTAGGTAATATATTCAGCGCAATATTTTCCATTGCAGTGCTGTGATGTCACAGACGAAAAATAGTTTTCCCAAAGCTACATAGGTTCAATATTTGTATGTAAACACCCCAATAAAATCAGTCAAACGAGTATTCATTCGAGTAAAAAAATCGCAGGAAATGTTAGAGGTATTTATTTAAATAATATTTAATAGAGGATATCCGCGTTTTTGTCCGCGTGGATTCAACTTATGTCCTTCCTCGTGATAAACCCATCTCTGTTGATGAAATGTTCATGAAAGTCGCTTGAAAAGATGAGCCGTTAAGGCGTAACAGACAGATAAACAGGCAGATGGACGGGCGTACAGACAGACAGATAAACTTTTGTATTTATAATATTAGTATGAATTTAAAAGGTATTTACAATATATTCGGACTGGTTTCTTGATACCGAGAAACGGAATCAAGACCTATTGCTTGGAATGTGAACAAAGGCACCACTGCGAGGTCGACGTATAAAAATTTAACCTTAATTTTCTTGCCAGATTGATCCCCTTAGGTGATTTGTGACTAAGGATCCAAGAGCCCGTGGGAAATTTGGAGGTTAATAAAATAAGAAATAATTGCTAATATTATGTGGCCTATGTGCGATAATATGTGAAATGGGAGGGTCCAGAGATGTGGAGCACCACATCTCTGGACCCTCCCATCTCCAGCAGGAGGCAAATGCTAGGAGTTTTATGGACCGAATTTTTTACACTTTTTTTTTTAACCACTCCAAGTTAGCCCTTGACTACGATCTCACCTGATGGTAAGTGATGATGCAGTCTAAGATGGTAGCGGGCTAACCTGTTACGGGCATGGCAGTTATATTAAACCCATACCCCTATTCGATTTCTACATGGCATCGTACCGGAATCGCTTGGCGGCACGTCTTTGCGGGTAGAGTGGTAACTAGCCACGGCCGAAGCCTCCCACCAGGCCAGACCAGGAAAAATTCAGAAGTTATAAATTCTCAAATTGACCCCGCCGGGGATCGAACCCGGGACCTCCGCACGTTAAGGCAACAGACTGCGCCACGGAGGTCGTCAAAACAATTGACAAAACAATTTATTGAAAATAGTACAATAGAACTAAAAGCCCGCGTGGAATAGTGGCAAGAATGCCGGCTGCTTTTCCGCGCTGGACATACCAGTCTGATATAAACTTATCTCTCTATACAAGAACTCGGCATTGAACAACGGCTTCGTCGCTAGTACGGTCGATTATCGGCGTGATAGAGACTCCATCGAGCGTGTTGTACCTCCTCACTCTCCATTGAGAGTGAGGAAGGTCGTCCTTTGCAAGTCCAGCGTACCAGGCTGTGGGCCAGCAGGGAAAAATGGCGAGTGGTCGTATGAGGAATCATAGTTTCCGCTAAAGCCGTCACTTCGTGATTTGCGACCTGACCAAGTAAATGTAACGAAGAACTTGCTTCTGCTTCTTTGAATGCCATCTCCTATCGGAGGTTTTGCAAGCATAACGGTTATCTACACTTTGGACACTGCTGCGCGGAACAAAAAATCTGAAAGTACTCCTTCTGTACAATGGGCGTAAATTTTTCAGTCAGGTACAGGTCTTTTGCTATTCCCCTGAATTAAAAAACTAGAGGAGATAGTTTTTGCTATTCTTTATAATATGGCCAACATCCGTGCTTTTAAAGTTTTCAGGATTAAAATATCTTAGCACAGTCGGGTTCCTAACACGCTGTAGATACCCACGATATTATTATTCTCAACATTTTCATACATATATTTACAACATAGCATACGTAAGAGAGGCAGGAGGACCGCCATATGGTCATATATCATCATTTTACCAAATACCTCCGAAAAAGTCGGAGGGCCCCCGGTTGAAACCTATATACCTTTATATTGAAGCTTTTCAATTCGTAAAACCTCAATTTAGCAGACTCTATATTAAGGACCTTTATATGTATATTCATGATATACCTAATGAAACTGAATCTTGACGAATGTTAATCTGCTTTATTTGGGACTAAATAATCGGCGACGATGGATGTAGGTTGCATTGGTCCCGGTCCCCGGAACACTGAACACACAATTTAAAAAACATATATTAAATGCCTTTTATTTTCGACCATAACTTTTAAATGCCTTAACAGTATAATATGTATGGGGTATCGTTAGAATCCTAGCATAATGCTAGGATGTGACACTCGCTATAAGCTTTTTTTTTTAATCTTTTAGAATGGGCATCATGTTTTTTCATGTTTTATTTAAATATGCCTGTTATCTTTGTCTTCAAAGAGCATAATGTTTATTTGCAAAAAACAGTATTCATTACGATTTACATTAAACAAGGATCATAGCCAAGCTAAGTACGTGCGTAGAAAACAAATGTATTTTCTGAATGAAATTTTCCCTTTCATCGTTTCAAATGGTATATCGAATTACGTTTTTAGAAGTCTTGTTTGTTGATTATTGATTCATGCTGCTAATTAAGTAATTTAATATATTATTTACATCTACTTTACTAGGTACTAAAGGGTTCATGACTATGCTTGCAAAAAATGGGTATTTCAAAAAGGACGATTTTTGTAGTTGTTGTCATATAGGTTTAAATCTAAACATATTAAGAAATCACTAGATAATGACTTTTTGATTCCCGCGGGAATTTCCGGGCTTAAAAGCCTATGTCCCCGGGATACAACCTACCCCTGTAAGGTTCATCAAAATCGGTTGCACAGATGGGCCGTGAAAGCGTAGCAGACAGACAGACAGACACTCTTTCGCATTTATAATATTAGTACCTACGGATAAAAGTTTGTTTTAGAAAAGTTAAAAACTCATATTTGGTGAACTCATACGAAATAAGCAAGCCAGCAATAAAGCTTCAAGAGTAGCTAACCTTTGATGCCGCTTTTAGCTTTCTATTACGCTTGCATACGCTTAATATTGACACGATGGCTGGCTGAGACTGATGTTTTCTACAAGCATACTGTATAGCCTAGTAGATATCTCTCATAGACAATCCTACAATCAAAGATTGGAAACATTTAAAATGTTGTCTCTTCGAAGTAGGCGTGAATTACTAGACCTGTATTTTTTATACGACTGCCTGAAAAAAGGAGTATATTGTTTTAGGGTTCAAGTATGCATGTATGTATGTGAGTTCGTATATTCCACCATAACTTCTATACACCTGAACCGATTTTGATAAATCAGGTATCGTTAGAATCACTAGCTTATTCCGGGTGACATAGGCTAGTAAAATTTAAAGAAAAATTGATGAGGTGACCATGGTCCCGCATTAAAGACTAAATTTGAAAAAAAACCGAAAATAAGATTAACTATTTATAATCATCATCTGGAAAATGATGAGTAGATTCCAAAAATATATATCACTATAGTTCAATATCCAGTGATTCACAAAAAAAAATCATTCAATAAAAATGTGAATAAGATTCTAATTTAACTAGATTAATTTAGATTTTTAACTTTTTAGTTCGTTTTTTGGCAGGGCAGTCGTGTTTTTAAATTATGACTTGTTGCATAAAATCATCCACTATAAGGTTAGGTGCAGTGCGGCTTCGCCGGATATTTATCAGTGCCACGTAAATATCACACGTCTTGGAAACCAAGCACCAATTGCTCGTATGTGTGCAAAATATAATGAAATATCTCAAGTTATACCTGGCATCGACATATTCCACAATTCATATGGAGTATTTTATAAAAAACTCACCGATCAACTATCGGTGAGTCCTATAGATTAGCAATTATTTTATGTAGGTAATATAACCTTAACTTAATATTTTTTTCTTGATAGTTTGCATGCGCTAATTTTGTAAATGTTTTAAATTGTGTGTTAAATATGTAAATTGTAAGTAAAATTATAAAAATAAAATACACAAATATATAAACTAAGCAATAAGCCTATTTTATCCTATTTCTGTTAGTGAATTCCACTTCTTTTTCTTTTTTGGGTTCCGTTCCACAAAAGGAAAAAAGGGACCCTTATAGGATCATTTCGTTGTCTGTCTGTCCGTCTGTCAGCCTGTCTGCTGTCCGTGTGTCAGTAAAATCGAATGCCAAATAAGTACAGGCCTAGGAACAAGTCGTCGAACAGGCTCATGAAAACTAGCCCCGGAAGGTTCCAAAACTAGTCGGGCAATTACCGACGAATTAAAACTGAGTTACAACCGGTGACATATAATGTATTATAGTTGAATGAATTATATCACGCACGATAGTTATTTTTTTTATTTTAAAGATCTTATTTCTCCCGATAACAACATAAAAATCCCAAAATTGGCAAAAATTCAAAATATTTTCAAATTTTGCCCCGATATTTTTGTATTGCAATTGATATTTTTTATTTGGCAACCCTACCTATGCCACACTATCCAGAATTACAATATCAACGCAAAAATCATGAGGATACGTTGCCCTGTTGCGAATGATAGAAGCACAAACCAACAAACAAACAAACGCTTTATGATATAATAGTATATACGGATACGGATTTTCTTCTATTATTCTACTTACATAAGGTAATCCCTCTGAAGCGACCTTAATTGTGAAATCGAATCATTTGGCTCCTATTCAAAGTATTGGACGATATTTCCATTCAATAAATTTCATGGTGCTGAAAAAAGGTTTTATTTTTATTCAAATCATTTTTAAATATTTTATACTAGATTTTTTCTTTTTATTACTAATAATATTACTATAATTATAAGTACCTAACCGACCCTACATACTTATTGTAAGATTTAGTAGGGCGGTAACTTTAACCACAGCTGATGTCTCCACCCAGACCAAAGCCCAATTGTCTTAAAAAATCGTAATTATATTATGTTGAGAGTTTAAAACGTATTACTCGAACTGTTTAAGAAGTTCATACATGCTTTTTGAGACGCGTCAGATCCATGTAGGCAGACATCCAGGAACTTTAAAAAAAGGTCAAATTATACGTTCGCCAAACGTTTACGATTAAGTTGGATTTTCTTACACAATCGGGGCGCAGACCTTTTGAAACAAAGGGAAATCGAATCCCAAGATCACAACACTTACCGCTGCACCTATGATGTCGTGATCATCGATATATATGTAGGACGTAGGTACTAGATGGACCCTTTCATAGAAAATTGGGTGTCCGACCTGTAGAGCGAGCTTCTCGCACGCTCAGACTAGATGGCGTTAGTAAAATAAGTTCACATTCTTTGTTTGACAGCGCCCGTCTATGTAAATTGAAGTCGTTGGTCGTCATGTACCCAATGCGTCAGTTGAAATAGAAATTCTACGATGGACTACGGTGAAATGACATGTTTTATACAGGTTTACAGAATAGCTCTTTGTGTAAATGCGGTTTAGATAAAGGGTCGACCTTCTGTTTCCCTTTTTTCCTACCCCAAACTAAGCCTATAAAGTTTACGACGTCCTACCTTCGGATATCTGCTACCCTTAAATGGTTTGGTTTTGTTATACTTGTGTTTAGGTACATACATAGAAGTATATTTATAGATACATTTAAAATTCTTTTTAGCGCGATAAAACGCTGGGACATGGGCCTGGAAAAATCGTACGTGACAAAAAAGCGTTAAACTCTGTTTCCCTCCCTCTGCTATATTTAGATGGGGGAAGTCTACGTCACTAGTTTAGTTAGTGTTGAAAATTTTAAACACTTCCAAATTGCTTCCAAATGTTCAGGCGAAAAAGAGCTAATTTGTATTTTTTATGTATAAAAAAATAGTAGTACTAGATATCTAGTTATATTATGTTCTTAGGGACCGTAAAACAATACCACACGGCTTGTTTTTTTTAAAGGCTACTTACTAGCGCTTGGCCGCAACCAGAGCTGCCCCCGATTTTTTAAGAAAATCGTAATCTTTACGATTTTCTTCTTTACGAAATTCTTAAACGTTTGTCGAAAGGATAATTCGAACTCTAGGAGTTCATAGATACCTCCAATGTCAAAAGGCATGTATTAACTCTTAAAACAGGTCGAATTAAAAGTTGAAAGCTCTCAAATGATTAAGATTTTATAGACACTTGGGCCTCTGCTTACATGATGTAGCCTTAACTCTCGCCTAGAAGATGCCCGTTCAGATTTCAGAAACGAAAAAGTGTCGGGACCCGGTGTCATGCTCGGGGATCCCAGCTAGACCAACTGCTGTAAGTTGAAAGTTCTATACATAGTAAGTACAATTCCGAAAGAACTTCGTTATCGTGATTTAGGCGGCGGTACGGTGATTGGCTAACGCGGCCGCGTCATGTTTACGTCATGTTAGCATGTAGGTATGTGTGCCCCTACAAGAGCTATTCGCTTTATAGGTGGAATTTTTCCTTAGCAGACCCTGGCGGTGCTTTGCCTCTGCACTCTTGCCATTTTTCGTCCCGGAAATTTTTGATCGTAAATTTTTCGTCAATTTTCATTGAAAAGTCGAAGAACTTGTGGTCTTCTTCATAAACTTATATAATAACCTGCCGGGCGACCGCGTATCTTCTGCATCAATCATTGTTACAGTATCAATTGTTGTGATTGGCTGAATTTATGGTATTCTTGCTGCGTCAATGGATTTTGTCCAATAGTTGAAGAGTGTTATCCAATCAGAGGTGATTGCGATCGTTACACTGTAGCTGTCAGAGATACGCGGTCGCCCAGCAGATAACGCCCTTGACTTAAGGAAAAAAACCTTAATGCGCGTGGATTAAGGTTTTTTTCCGCGGGAACTCCTTAATTTTCCAGTATTATATAAAGTGGCCTATGTCCTTCCCCGGGATGCAATCTACATCTGTACTGAATTTCATCTAAATCGGTTGAAAAGACCGGGAAAGCGTAGCAGACAGTCCGACATACACACTTTCGCATCTATACTTCTATACTAATATTATAAATGCGAAAGCTTAGACGGATTGATTTTAGGATGGATGGATGTTTATCACTCAATCACGCCAGAACGGCTGAACGGATCTGCATGAAATTTAGCACAGAGATAGATTATAGTCTGGATTAGCACGTAGGCTACTTTTCATCCCGGAAAATCATAAAACCTCAATCCATGCGGTCAAAGTCGCGGGCATCAGCACTATAATATTAGTATGTATTTGTAAAATAGGCTTAAATAAGAAAGATGGATTAGTACATGAATACATTCTATAACGTTATCACTCCAAGTGATAATCATGTAGTGTGCAGGTGACATGATATAACACTGCTCGCAATCAATGTCGTCCCCGGATGTCGCTGTGTTGGCACTGTTCCAAAATGTTTGATCAACTTAATAATAAACCTCTTGTATATAAAAAAAACCCAACAAGTGCTAGTAGTCTGACTCACACACTGAGGGTTCCTTACAACTACATAGTTACACTAGCGGCACGCTATGATGGCCGGTTTGACACATTACAATAGTGATGTGGAATGTCAATTTATTCTCGAACAAAAAACAATTAAGTTTTGTTTTTGTACCTGATTAAATAGGTTTAATAAAACAAAAATGTATATGTTTATTTAATTTATTTGAACGAACTGAATATTTGAACGAAAATGAATATACATACTTTATATGCACACAAGAAACATATGAATACAAAAGATACCAAAAAAGGTGCCACAAAAGGCCATAATTAATCAGATTCGTCCATACTACTATTTTCACTGTCGTCACTGCTATCATCACATACATTAATAATTATATGTTCGTTTTCTATAATATTATCTATTTTCACATCTCTTTCATAATCTTCCCTTATTAATTTAACAGTTCTATTCACAACCTTTTCCCAGTCTCCTTTAGTCACATGTTCACAAGCTTCTTCTAATAATTTTAGCATTTTTTTTGTGGTAAATGGGGGTTCTGTATTGTGTCTTGCAGCATATCCCTTAATTTGAGCCCACACCAACTCAATCGCATTATACTCACAATGGTAAGGCGGTAACCGTATAACTCTGTGCCCATGTTCTAATGCTATTTCGTCAATGACGTATCGGATCTTGGTTGGTTTGTTTTCTTTTAAAAGACGTACTAATTCCGCTTTTAACATATTCATGTTTGCATCTACGCCATTTTTACGAAGCCATGCGACGATATCAGCTTTCTTTTGGGATTGGGCAGGTGGCTTGTCAATTTGCATCGAGTGGTATGGGGCGTTGTCCATAATTATAATAGATGGTTCAGGGAGGCTACACAACATTGAGGTAAACCATTCAGTAAACTTTTCTCCATTCATGTCTTCATGATAGTCTCCAGTGGTTTTTGACGCAAAAGCCATGAGAGAACCTTCGACAAACCCGTTGATGGTTCCGGCGTGACAAATTATAAGTCGCGATCCTTTTCCTACAGGAACTTTGGAAGTAGATGCTGCTGTGTCATCGTTCCAAGAACGGCCTACAGTATGGTTAGCATTAAGCCATGTTTCATCCAAGAACACAACATTTTGCCAATTTTTGATTTCTTTCACTTGCCGTAAAAAAGTATACCTTGCCATCGCTATATCAAATCTTTCCATCAATATTTTGCGTTTGTTACATTTTTTGTATCGAAATCCAATGGTCTTCAAAATCTTCGTTAAAGAACTTTCCCCACCGAAGAATAATCCAGCTTCCTTCAGTGAATGCACCAACTTTTTTCTTGTTGGATACTCCTTCTGTAAATAGTAGCCGTAAACATGTCTTCGGATAGCATCGGCATCAAAGCTATCGATGCCTACGACTGGTTTTGCTCGTTTTCTCTTTTTTGGTGTGTGAAGTTTATTTTCTTCTGTGCCAGTCTCGCCATATTTTTTTTTAGTTATCCGTCTAACAGTTCGTTGTCCAATATTAAGCGCATCAGCTACGCGTTCAACCACTGACGTTATAGGTAAAATTGGCCCTCCATTTTGAGCTTCACGATCGAAATAGTTACGAAGGCGTATTACGAACTCACGTGTCTGACTATTTAGAACAGTTCTCTGCGTACGTTCGGTCATATCGACGAAATCCACAACAAAGGGCTTGAACAGAGTCCAAATTAACGAGCAAGGGTCAACAGTAATGCAGTATCAATATTTGAAATCCAAAGCCAGGTCAAAACTATATCACAATCGCATTGCACTGACAGTTTATACTTTTCGAAGCAACGTCAATTCGAAACTGCTTTGTTTTGCATTGAGCATTGACGCGAGTTTGCCGGAGGTAGTAGTTGTGCTAGCCAGCGATCCTATGTGACGATCGTATTAGATTCCATTTTTAAAAATTTATTGATATTTTTTTGCGATTTCAGAGGTTTGTCCACATAGTGAAAATTGTTCATATTCACAAGTACATTCACCCCTTAAATGGTGCAAACTGATTTTTCTACACTTGTATACATTTAAGAAATCAATTTAATAAATAAATTTTGAGTCCTAAACCTAAAACTACATTCGATAAAATTTATGAATCTCTGCACATCACTATCGTCAATAAAGTAATACAATTATTTCCTTCAAAGTCGTTATCAATTAATACGGAACTTCATGAGAAACTACATTCGATAAAATTTATGAATCTCTGCACATCACTATCGTCAATAAAGTAATACAATTATTTCCTTCAAAGTCGTTATCAATTAATACGGAACTTCATGAGCGGACAAACGTCAAACCGGCCATCATAGCGTGCCGCTAGTTTAGTGCATCTCTGTAATCATCAAAATTGGTTTACGGATGGACCGTGAAAAATGATAATACCGTATAACAGACGGACAGACTCGTTTGTATTTTTATACTAGACAAGCGAATGCTCGCGACTTCGTCTGCGTGGTTTGTGGTTTTTTGGTTACCGCGGAAACTCTTTAATTTTCCGGGATAAAAAGTAGCCTATGTGCTATTCCAGACTATAATCTATCTCTGTGCCAAATTTCAGCCAGATCCGTTCAACCTTGTGGCGTGATTAACAAACATCCATACATCCATCCAAACTTTCAGATTTAAAATATTAGTAAGTATAGTAAGTATAGTATAGAATAGTAGATATAGAAGATGCCTGCGACTTCGTCCGCGTGAATTTATGTATTTGAATATCCTATGTGCTCTTCCGCTATAATAAAAAGCCTATATACGTGAAAACAACAACAAACAAACGGCTGAACGGATCTGCATAAAATTTAGCACAGAGATAGTTTATAGTCTGGATTAGCACATAGGTAACTTTTCATCCCGGAAAATCAAAAACCTCAATCCATGCGGTCAAAGTCGCGGGCATCAGCACTATAGTACTATCCACAAGCTATTTATGAAACTTTCAGAAGTTTGGCATGTTTTTGACAAAACAAAACAACTCAGCAAAGTATCTGTCAATTATTAGGCTCGTTCCGCACTGCATCCGATTTAAAGCTCTAAAATCGACTTTTCTTAACAGCTTGCGTGTAACGTGATAGTCCGAATAAGGTTTTAAGGGCAAGAAAAATTTGAAAAGTTACCTGGAATATTGGAACAAGAGGGAAAAACTGAAAGTGCTATTTTCTCTGGGCTTTTTGTGAGATCTCAATTTATTGTTATTTAGACAGGACAACGTCTGTCGGGTCCACCACTACATCCCATTAAAGTTCCACTGCTGAGCACAGGCCTCCACTCTCATAGAAGAGAGGGAATTAAAGCTTAGACCCACCACGCTGCGGGTTGCGGGTTGCGTCCAATGTGGGTTGGCGACCTCTGTCTGTCGGGGCAGCTAGCAATAAAAAAATTGTAAGTAATCGTTTCTTTCAAAAACCATATATTCTGTGCTGGCGTGAAAGCACTTGAAAAATCCAATATAACGCTTTTAGTGGCAATAGACACGTGCTGTAATATATTGTTATGCGTTCATGTCGCATACGCCACCAAAAAATTGTATTGGACGCATAGAATGTGTATCAAACTATCAATACTTTACATTTATATAGTTTTTGCATACGCATCAATCAAACAGACATACACCTTCGCATTTAAAATATCAGTATGGGTTTTTAATGCTAACTTTAAGAATAACACCACCACTACAGCCCATTAACGTCCCACTGCTGGGCATAGGCCTCCACTCTCATAGGAGTGAGGGAATTAGGGCTCAGACCCACCACAGCTGGCGGGCTTTAACGACTATTATCATGTTAGCGATAATAACCGGGACCGACGGCTTAACGTGCTCTCCGAGGCACGGGGGTGAAACACCGCCAACTTCCTAACTCCGGGCTAGTACTGGGAATTTCTAATCAGAAAAACCCGATACTTAATTATGGCCCGACCCGGGACTCGAACCCGGGACCTCGTCGGCCGCAGACAAACATGCTAACCACAAGACCAACGAGGCAGGCAGAGCAAGAATAACACTAATATTAATAAATGTTAATAATATTTTTATTTTAAGTCCTGCACTAACCGGGTAATATCCATATATGCACTCGCGAGTTCATATATGGATATTACCCGGTTATGGAACTAGCAGGGCAGGCAGAAAATGACTTACTTAGAGATAAATTTGTGTGAAGTGGTGATTTGAAAGCAGAGTTTAAACCTCAGGCACGGACTTTTAACTGCTCTGAGTTAAATTACAGTATAGATATCTCTGTAGCGGTAGGTAATAATTTTCTATGTGCTTTTGAATACTGACAGGCAGCTGGATGAAATTCATTGTTTTATTGCAGATCATGTAAAACACGCAACTTCATTACTTCTGTATCTGTAGGGTAAGGGCGAAAACACACTAGGGGCAATATTTTGCCTGGTGAACAAGAAACCTGTGCATTTATACAAAGTTGCAGGACAAAACGTATCTCCCATTTTCCCCGTATCGCACGAACTTTTTTCGTCCCGTCCTATCGGACGGGACAAAAAAAGTTTATTGTCGCCCTTATTAATAAGCAAAACGTATAAAAAAGAACTCAAAGAAATCATATGAAAGAAAGCGAGTCATTTCGTAGGCTTCAAAATATTGAAATTAATGTGTTTTCTTGACAGCTATTTAAGTAGGTACGGTATATGGAAATAAAGTCACATATTCAAAAGCACTTGGTAAAAATCTACTTGAATTTTATTTATTCAAGTAGATTTATACCATTTCATTTGATTTTGAAATTCTAAAATATTATGAACACTTGCATTGGTGAAGTCCTTTCATTGAGACATCAAAGCAATAATTTGAATATTATAGTATGCCTTTAGAATTCTCACTATAATTTTATTTTTAGGTTCATATTGCAAATCGGCGTTTTATTGGCTCAAGCTTTTCATGTTCAGGAGGTCTAGGGTCTAAGATGAAAATGTATATTTATATCAATTATAATACAGGTTTCTATACCAAATTTAACCGAACCGCCTTTCTAGTTGTATTTTTTATAATGGGTGCGTTAAAAAGACGCACAGATAGTCAGACAGAAAAACGGACAGATGAACAGACGGATCGACGGACACGTGGACTATACGAAAGCTTATTTTAATTAATATTAATATTAATTTAAATATTTAATAAGTTACCGAAATATTTAGTAACGAAGCAATTATTTAGTAGCGTAAGTAATAACGTGAATTCTATTGTGCCACACTACCCTACATATCTTGTTCTATCCTGTCACCAAAGGTTGCCTGGTAGAGATTGCTCAATAAGCAATAAGGCCGTCTTTGCATACCTAGTTTTAGTTAACTTTACTTTGTATTCTTTCATGTGTGCAATAAAGTATTCATCTATCTATCTTACCGAAATTTATGTCCCAACATGCGTAGAAAACAGTGAAAACTTTGTGCAGATTACGAATGAATAATAAATGATTTTGTTTGAAAAGCGTGGTTCCACGCACTTAAGAGTGATTTCAGTGTAGGTAGAAGGTGAATGTAAAGTGAAGAGGCAGGCTTATTTGCAAATTGTGATTAAATTGTACTACCATCACTTAAAGCAGTATTATTCCAAAATGTCAGTTTTATGTCACGTACCTTGACGCCCCTGAAATAAGGATTATAACTCTGAAACACGAACATGCACAATATTAAAAAGTAATGATGATGTAGTAATAATGAAGATGGTAATATGCCCCTGGTTCATAGCTAATACTCTTGTCTCTAAGTATTTTAATATGAAAATCTCTTTCACCATTAACCATATCTTCAGATGTTTCAATAGGTGATACCTCGACTCGTCTCCATTCGATGACTTTCTTAGGGTAGCGGTGACTTCTTCGGCGCTGAGGCTATTGAAATGGAAAGTGCTAGTTTTAGTTCTCAGTTGGGTCAATTTGGAAATTAATGTAGCACAATAAAATAATAAAAAAATTGTCAGTATATAGAAGATTTCAATAATGATGATTATCAACTCTTCTCTTACGACAATTACGCAAACAAATAAAACTTTGGCCAAAAATAATAATATTGGCTATAATGAAATATACCCTTGCGGCCCGGATTAATACATTTAATCAATCACACTTTCTGTCTGTTTTATGAAGGCCCACCAATATTCCACTTCAATCAATAATATTTTCCTAATCCCTTTCAATTTATTGTACAGTAAAAAAAGACATATGAAAGCTTTTACCGCAAAGATGTCCATCAAGTTTATTTTATTTGGCACACTTCGAACGCGTCTATAAAAAGCAGAGGGCTTCGCACAGACGTAACTACTTTTTAGGTGTTTTTTGTTACTGACATCGGAAACCAATGTGCATCTAATTCGCTACGCTACGTTAGGAAATGTGAGCAAACAGCAACGAGCAGGCAAGTCACATGTCAAGTGAATACGGCTTCTCCAAACATTTGCTGTGCTTATGGTACCAGGGGTATCTCCAACGCTGGATTTTCATGTTTTCAGTAGGCTTACCGTGCGCACAATGAGATATCTCGCGACGAGAGAGAAAGATGTGGTCGTTGCCGGCAAATTTTTCGTTTAGAGAAACATACCACAGACAAGAAACATTACTTTTATCTCTTTTTTTGACGTAACGAGACAAGTAACCTTGTTAGCTTCGGTAGACAAATAGAGATAACGGGTAGACATATTTTTACTGTGTGCGCATGATAGTCCTACAGGAATTTGTTGATCTGCCCCTTGAATGTGGAATAATCCTATTACAGCTACGGAAAAAAGCTTACTATTATACTACTTAGGTGAAAGTATTTGTTACACATAAATCGGTAGCAATCGGCAACTATATCTAGGCACCGTATACACAGGAACCTGGGTTTCATGTGATGGTATCGGATGGTGTTCTGTTTCGGAACAAAAACTGTGCAGACATACTTTTTTTGCGTAGCGCCTAAATTACTTTGACTGGTATTCAGTTGCCACAACAGGAAAGGGAAACCACTTTCCAGAGTAACAAAAAGGTACAGGCATTGCCTATAGCCTTATTTTCTAAAACGTGCATCAACCATTGTTACAGTCTCAATTTTTGTGATTAGTGAATGTTTTATATTAGGTACGCTTGCCGCAGCAATGGATCTTTACACCACATTCGCAATTCGCAGTTCTCAATTCGCATGATTTTTTTATATTTTTTTGGTACCTCAGAACTCTGTCAATAATTACAAACCGACTTGAAAAATATTTTTTTATTTGAAAGGATATACTTTCAGATTGGTCCTATAAAAATTCTGAATCCAACCCTTCAATCCCGATGCAGCAGGGTTACTGCCCACCTAAGTTATTAAGAATTAGGAGTAGGCCGGGTCGGGTAAAAATAATCTTGATTTCATTTTCTACACACTGTAGAAAATGAAATCAAGATTATTTTTTTACTTTTCATTCGCTTTGGAAGGTAGTTTTCACTTATTTTTAGGAATTTCTCGTAGTGGTAAGTGGAAAGCAGCAACTTGATTCTGGACACTAATCACTGAACACGGTAACAATGGTCAACGGTTCTGATCGTGTCAAGTAATAATAACCAAAACGTTTGTAAACCGCCTTAAATACGAAGGGTCGGCAAAATAATACGTCGCCTCACCTTGACAGTGGCCAATCCTTTATGAGGGTTTTATACCCTATGTGTTTTACCCTAAGACAATAAAGCAGTTTTTTCACCTTTACGCGTCTATAAAGCACCAATAAACCTGAACCCTAATTTTTCCATTACGAATTTACCAGAATGTGCATGTTTACATTGAAAACGGAGGCGGATGCGTAACTAAGGTATATTAGGTTATTTTTTCCTTTGCATAGTTCAATTCCCTTCTTGCAAGGGTACAAAATTCCATATAATAATCCATACTAAAATTATAAATGCGAAAGTCTGTCTGTCTGTCTACTACGCTTTAACGGCCCATCTTTTAAACCGATTTCGATGTTTGAAATAGAGGTAGCCGTATTTCGGGGAAGGACATGGCTTTTTCTTATCCCGGTTAGGAGTTCCCGCGGTAATTGAAAAACTTAATCCATGCGGAAGAAGTCACGGGCATCATCTAGTATTGTAAAGAGGCAAAACTCTACCTGTATGTCGGTTGTCTTTTCACATACCGTGCGTTACTTTTACTTTGCGAGACTTTTTAGAGAACCAAAGACTTTTTACGGGATTTTAAAATACTTTGATAATAAATAAATAAGTTGCGGGTATCATCTAAATTCTTACAGAACTATAATATTGTTGAGACATAACTCACGAACCAGGGTTGTGCATATAGTTCACCGTGACGTCGACACCCCTATCTGTCTTCCGTCGACGACTCTTGCAAGATTGATGTGCTAACATCCCCGAGTAACAGTTTCTTCAGTGTAGGAAGCACTGACCCCTGTATGTGACATCATTTACAGAGCTGAAAGTTCGCCTTTTTATTTAAACTAACGTAGCTAAACATAAACAAGCCTGTGGGAATATAAATCACATATACTTTTATATTTACTAGTTCACTAGTAAATATAAAAGTATATGTTTCACTATCTCTCTCTGCGTCGTATTCCTCATCACTGAGGGTCGTGACCCCTTCCATTAATCAAATAATGGTAGGTTTTCTTGGAAAAGTAATGCGGTGGGTTCCCACGTCCTTCCGCGTATCGCACGTCCAAACAATAGGTGGGAATAATCATTTGAGTTTATGTTTTAGTATTATTTACTATTATATGAACCACCTTTGTGAGCTAGTGTGATACAAAATTATAAACTAACTGCCGGACTCATCGTCGCTAATCATTACTTAAGGGTCTTCCTAAGTATAGATTTTGTATTGGAATCTAAGTAAGTACACTAAGGAGTTCCTTATAAGACGTAATGATTAAGCGGCAGTTACTGTACTATAAAAAACAAACAGATTTTTTCTTCTTAAACCTGCCAATAAAACCTAAAATAGTTTGTAAAAACAATTCGTTTTAAACGCTATTATTTATTTCTATAATGGTGTAAGTATTTAAAACAACATTGTAAACAGCATCCTTGTCTATTCCAGCAAGAAACAACAAGTCGAGTGGAAAGACATTGATAAAGAGATTTCCGAGCTGAGTTTAATGGCGTGAAAAACAACTTTCATATTCGCGCATTTAACATCAACCCAAGCACAAACAGTGGGACAAGCAAAACGCTTTCCCGCTGCTGTTTCACTTTCATCTACAAAATTTTGGCTACGAAAGACATTATGACAACTGCTTAACAATAGACTGTAATTTTGGCTTGA
Organism: Erebia palarica; assembly: GCA_964035005.1. Lineage (NCBI taxonomy): Eukaryota > Metazoa > Arthropoda > Insecta > Lepidoptera > Nymphalidae > Erebia > Erebia palarica. The sequence goes on from OZ035988.1 coordinate 4,607,613, forward strand.
CCCACGAAGGTAACGATTGTTGTAATGTGAATACTAATGAAGGAGGAAAGTGGCGAAAATGGTGAAATTTAAAAAAAGGATTGTGAGAATTTTTCAATTTAACCAATGATTTAGGCGACATTTCGACAAAGTAAGGGAATTCTGTAAGCTTCAAATAAAAACCCTCTCTTATTACCGCCCTGACGCAGTGGTGAGCGCTTTGGCTTTACAGGTTTGATTTCCGGCAGGATCAATTTTGGGATTTTATAATTTCTAAATTTCCTCCGGTGTGGTCTGGAAGGCTTTGGCCTGGAGTAGTTACTACCCTAGGTACCGGTAAAGACCGGGTAAAGCGCATCACATACGCGTTTCACTAAAAAGGTTCTTGCTCTTTGTTTACCTCTTCTATACCTACTCTGAGGAAAACTATAGGTATTTATACTTTCACCCAAATTTCCTTTGAGCATGCCCTATGCACTCATAGCACTTTTCTGTGTATGCCCTTTCCTTATGTAAAAATAGAGTACCTACAAACAAAATTTTAATTAAGAAGACAGTAGATCTTAATTCAGGAAAGCGAGGCTCTATCGTGAAGCACCCTGAAGTGCTGCTTGCTGAAGTACAATACTGCCGTGAGATCTTCAATTGATTTTGCCTCTCATATCCTTTTGTTTGCGAAGAATTCATTCGATTCAATAGGATTTTTCAAAATGATTTTCGCTCGAGTGCAAAATACTAAGTATGTGAAATTAAAACATTTTAATTTCATATTTTTGTTTTACTTTTATGAGACTGTAGTGATTATCAATTGGGAAAAATACTTAAAAAATAGGAAGTCAATTAAAAAAAGTGTATGTGTGCAATTCACACACGGCAGAAGTGAAAATTGAGAAAAATAGCCTACAAGAGAATGAGATAAATATAACTTCTATCCTATCTCATTCTCTCGCAGACTAAATCGCTTTTTCGTTTCATTGAATTTTCAAAACATAACGGTGATAGAGAAGTTTTACTTCAATAATTTACTTCAAGCTATTTTATTATAAATATATCTACATACTAAGTAGACGCTCCCCGCGACTTCGTCCGCATTGTTTAAGTTTTTTATTTGGACGGGAATTCCTTAATTTTCTGGAATAAAAAAGTAGACTATGTATATCAAAATCGTTTGAAAACATGGGCCGTTATATCGTAGTAGGCAGACAGACAGACACATTTTCACATCTATACTTCCATACTTAATGCGCAAAGTGTCTGTCTGTCCGTCTGTCTGTCTGTTTGTCTGCTACACTTTCACGGCCCATGTTTTGAACCGATTTTGATGAAATTTGGTATAGAGGTAGGTCCCGGGAAGGACATAAGCTTTTATGTCGGAAAATTGAAGAGTTCCCGTGGGAATCATAAATCCTTAATCCACGGGAACGAAGTCGCGGGTATCGTCACTAGACGATGCCCGCGACTTCGTTCTACTATTACTATATTAGTATAGATTCGGTTACACAGTGTGTACTAAATATTATAAATCTATGGTATGTACCCGTCAATTGCAGTTAATTTCAGTTAGGTAAGCTTGACTTGATATAAAAAAAAATTGGGTCTTACAAAAGATTCATTGAATTCTTACACGATTATGCAGTGAAAACATATTAAAACAGAGCCAATTTATGTAACCTTTATTCCCTTGAAGATTTATATTGATTTTATTACACGGACTTTTTAATTGAATTAGTTTTCAGAAAAAAGTAGTAGCTCTGCTGATAAAAGCATATATGTTACAATAATATATTTGAACAGTTTTTGCATTGTATAAACTACTCATATATAAATTCGTAAAAATTATTTACATTTACTTTTTATTAAAACAATTATATTGTTTCCATGCTCTTTCATCATTTCATTCTTCTTAATAATACATAATTAATATAAAAATGAGGCCGAAATTTCTAAACTAAACTAAAATGGCAGCTTTAACAGCTTTAACAGCAGCAACATCTAGTTTGGTCCCTTTCCACAGGGAGTATTAAAAAGGGTTAGCAATAGTATTTAAACGGTAGTAAATATAAATAAGTAGCTGATGCCCGCGACATCATCTGCGTGGTTTAAGTTATTTGAGTCCCGCAGGAACTCCTTAATTTTCCGGGATAAAAAATAGCATAAGTCACTCTCCAGGTCCTCAACTATACCCATGCCAAAATATGCTAAAATCGCGTCGATCCATTGCTCCGTTGCGGCGTGATTGAAGGACAAACCAACAAACAATCAAACTTTCGCATTTATAATATTATAGTAAGTATGATTTTACGGTTTTTAATGCTGTCATTTAATTTAGTTGAGAGATTTAGCCACAGTATATATGGTATATATATTGTGGCTACTTAATCTAAAAGTAAACTTGGTGAAAGTATTTTATCTTTTTGTCTCAATATTTACGATATATTTTTCAGAAAATGTGCCGAACCGTCATTTTACCGTATTTTACCTTCGTCATCATGGTAATGAATTTACGTTAGTGAAAAATCCAATTAGCAAGATTTTAAGGAGCCTTAATGGATCATTAGTAAAATTAACAGAAATTTAAGTATAAACATTTACCAAAAAGGAAATATTTTGTATCATACTCAGCGTATATATAGTACTAGCCCCTGGTTCCCTCGAGTAAAATTTTTGAAAAATTAATTCAAAATTCTTTTCAATTTTTTTTTAAATTTCCAAAAATTACCTTAATTTATGACCAGGTAGCGCAGTCAAGGTTAGTCCTTGTCTCTCATATTTTGGCCTGACAGTGACGTACCGCCAAGCGATTTAGCGTTCTGGTACGTAGGATATATATTATTTTTTAATTAAAATTAAAAATATTCAGTTCTTAACAAATAGGTAACCATAACAAACTTACGTGTTTAAATAGTGTCAAAAAAGTCGGTATGCTAAAGTGAGAAATTATTATACCTACCTAAGGTTTTAGAAATTCCAACAAAATCCAAACGGTTCAGGTTTCCACCGCGAGCGGAGCGAAATCCGTACGGACCCGTTTAACTAGAGGAAAACTGCATACAAGCACTATCACCAACAAGTGCTAGCGGGCAAAAAAGAGTCAAAAAAAATCTTAGTGGAAGTGAAGTCCGCTCAGCTTAGCCATTTCCGCCCATTCCCGTGGGAACCTCGTTTACCGCTATACATTTATTGAAATTCGACTCTTGACCTCCTGCATGTATTTTATCCACACTTTATTTTATCTCGCTGTGTCGTTGGGCAACGTTCCAACTGAAAAGAGAATTGTAAATGGTGTCGTATTCGTCTTTTCAGCACTTTAACCAGGATTGTAGATAATAAAATTTAGTGCTTACTATTCGGATTTATAACTGTATTAGTACCTATGTCAAAATATTTGTTTTCCATCATCATCATTTCAACACACCGCCACTGATGAACACAGGCCCCTCTTTCCCACTGGAAACAGATCACCAACCGATAGATAACCGACATTCATTAACGATAACTATACACTCACATTACATTCAAAATATACCTCAATAGTAATTCAATCAGAGTTTATTGATAAGAATTGATCTTGAAGTTTTTTTAAAGTACTTAACTGTTTAAAATAACAGTTAAATCTACAATATTGCTTATCTAATCTTTATGCATGTTTTAACCAAATAGACAGAGGACTATTTTGTTAAAACAGACATATACTTTTTCATAGGCGCCCCATTATCCTAACGTGGCAAGGCCTCCAATAGGTTAAAGACGGCCCTGGCTGTCTTTTCTCAGATTGAAAAGAGTTCTGCCCACCAAGGAGTGCGTCTCTGGTTCAACCATAGTCTACCACAAGTTCGTAAGTAAAGTTTTATTATCTCACGCTTCTCATGTTTGCTAGCTATCACCGTTATATTCCTAATTCCATACTTGACACAATATTAATATGGAAAATTTATGACCCTCGATCGTCGTTCTCGCTTCAACCGATAGAAGTCCACTTCTAGACATAGATCTTTTGCATGAATCTCCATAAAACATGCACCTACTTGTGCCGCTCGCTTCCAGCGGCTTCCAGCTACTTGCTTGAGATCGTCAGTTCACTTTAGTAGAAGGTCGTCAAATGCAGCGATTTTCGATGAGCGGCCGCCATTCAAGCACCTTAGGACTCGATAGGACCTGATAGTGCATATCAGCTTTGTGAACTATTTCCCCAGAAGTGCCTATCCACTCGTCGAAACTTGTCGGTTATTCTGGTTCTCCCGTAGAACTTCTAAAATTCCCTCCCCTAAAATTATTCAGGAACTAATTCAGCTGTTTAGCACAATCATATAATCTTTTTACCGCTACATAAGTTCCTACCTATTCCTTGAGCTGTATCCTAGGGGTGCACAAAGATAGAATTTATTATTAGAATATATTGTTCAAAATACTTTTCTAATGTTGAAGTTGGGATCTTGAAAATACATAAATCCACGCGGACCATATGACAGCAATAGCTAGTATAGGTAGCATGAATATTAAATTCAAATTAAAACATCAACAAAATAAACATCCTTTTCACTGATGTAAATAATTTTAAAGTTGTTTACAATGGTTGTAATACGTTCACAGGAATAACTGGATGGATACGCCCGTCATCTCTATTCCAAATACCTATCCAACATTTCCGGCAAGGGATACTCGGAATTCGAAGTTCAATCCTTACTACTAACATTATAACGCGAAAGTTTGTATGTATGGATGTTTGTTACTCTTTCACGCCAGAACGGCAGAACGGATCTGGATGAAATTTGGCACAGAGATAGATTATAGTCTGGAATAACACACAGGCTACTTTTTATCCCGAAAAATAAAAAATTTCCCGCGGAAACCAAGAAACCCCAAATGCATGTTTGTTACTCAATCACGCCAGAACGCGAAACGGATCTGGATGAAAATTGGCACAGAGATAGATCATAGTCTGGAATGAAACATAGGCTACTTTTTATTCCGGAAAATTTAAGGAATCCCGCCGGAACCAAAAAACCTCAATCCACGAAGTTGTAGGCATCAGCTAGTTTAAACATAAAAAATATACTAAGTTACCATTGACTTACCAATATTAGTTATGTTTGACCTTCCATCCCACAGGACTGTGAGAGTAAGGGAATAGAGAGCGCACCTATATTTGCGCACTCACTTGTGCATAAATCCATCTATCTCCCGTGCAGATGATGGCTAGTGAAGATAGGCCTCCGTGGCCGAAATTCAGTCAGGAGGATATTTCACATTATTTTTATTGAATTTTAGTGACTTATCAATAAAACTTGCTGTGCTACCTACCTACCCGTGCAAGTGTTTCTGTGGCTTAATCCTAACTTACGATATAATTAGAGCGATATTGAATCAAGACATTTGTAGTGAATCAAGTGGCACGAGTTGTCGTCCGTAATAAATCATTTATCATTTGAGTTCGTTTGTTTGCTACTCTTTCACGGTCCAGTTTTTCAAAGGATTTTGATGAAATTAACGGTTTTTTTATTTTTGAAGTGAAAATTTTTTAGGCGCTTTTTGCACTTTTTGGTAGGGGGTAAAAATGTAGATTCGCGTGACCGACATGCACGTGAACAGCGACATGCTCGCAAACATATAAATATACTCCATTCGAAATTATACTTTAATGTATTTGTGTTATGGTTTATATTTTAATAATTTTAATTAAAATAAAAAAAAGAATCAAAAAAAAATTAATGAAAAAAATTAGAAAAAAATAGTTTTCACTTCTATCGGTAGTCCCTATGACTGCCATTTTTTTGTTTTTTGCGTTTTTTTCCGTGGAAATAAAAAAACTTAAACCAGGCGTTCGAAGTCGCTGGTATCATAATATACTTGAGAATGAAATCCATACTTCCATAGTAATATTATAGGTTTAAATGGGAAAGTGTGTCTGCTATGTTTTACGGGCCATCTTTTCAACCGATTATGATTAAATTTGGTAGGTATAGTGATTTCAGGCGGACGCGGGCATCATCTAGTTAGTAAGAAATAAATAAATATAATATAAATTATAATAGCGGCTGTTATTGACAAGCAGGTAGAATAGTAGGTATTTTTTTAAATTTTATGATAAGTACCAATTAAATTAAACAAATTGATAATATATGCACCTTCACGCATAAATGCACTAGAAATACCAGTAATAAAAAAATATTAACTTGTTTCTTTTCATACAAACCCACTCATCTGATTTTAATAATGCGGAAGAGTAAAATTTTATGGCTAACTTGACATTCACAAAAACTATATTTTATTTGTAAGAATGGGTTATTTTCACCTAAACATAATATTATTATTTTAATATCTCAAATAATAATTATATGCAAAAAAATGCCTTAAACTAAAAATATAGAGTTCTCATAGCGATTCTCCAGGATATGATGGAGATACGGGATGGATTTTTCCTATATGTAACTACTAACAATTTTTTCTCATATAATATTATTTAAGATCTGATTTGAATAGATTGGTTAATTTATACTAACTGTTTTGATGTCGGTAGATAAAATGATAGTGATAAACTTCTCAGTAAGTTAGGTAAATAAGTTTGCCGAGTAATTACTGGAAATTCACATATCTTCTTCTTCTTCGTGTTACTTTACATAATAAAAAGCAGGGATTTCTTATCTTAATAACGCGTTGACCACACATTAGGAATACATCAATAAAACTCTTGTGTTAAACTAAACAATATAATAACTTTATAACACTTATTCATGTAATAACTTGGTAACAAACATTTCATAAAGTATATGTACACCGAGTGCTGAAACTACTTACAACAAAAGTGCACAGTGTACTCAATAACAGTTACGATTTGATTTTAGTTTCTTTTATCCAGCATATTATGCATTACTCTGTGTCCATTGGATCTCATTTACTATTTTAATAGCCCCTTAACTATATGGGCACCTTCAGGCCGGAAGCCGCGTTCATCGGCGGTGTAATCTACTCTGTACTGAATACCGTCAGGACCGACATACTGGTAGAATCCCCTGGCTCTCATACCGTCGCTTTCATTGTCGATCTTCTCGATCCTACCGGCTTCTTCAGCGAGAATTTTGTTCTCAGTTTCATAGAGGTAGTGGTAGCCATCAGGTTGTTGTTCCTTTTCGAAACGGATGATACCGTATTTGTAGTCGTAGTTGTTCGCTTTGGGATCTGGGTAGTACACGGGCGTTGGCCTGATGTAAATTGGGGTAGAGCTGACGTATTGGGGAGTGGAAACAATGATGACGGGCCTGTCTGTAGTGACGGGAGCCGCTGTACTGACGGGAGCTGCGGTAATGTCGGGTGCGGCTGTACTGACGGGAGCTGCGGTAATGTCGGCTGTAGTGACAGGTGCTGAGGTGATGATAGCCGGTTCGTTGGTGGCTGGCACTAATGTGCTTACTGGGACGCTGAACAGATTTTTACATTTTAATAAACAGAAAGCAGGTTATTCATAGATATGTCACCGTAAGATTGTAAAAACCGTCAGATTATAATCTAACTCGCGAAATTCTAAACTGTCGAAAGATTACAATTTAACGCATTATTTTCCGGTAGTATGTAATCTGATAGGTTTTCAAACCCGACAAAACCTAAGTGCGCGGCCTGCGGCCGGGCACTACTTTATTATTTATGTCGAACCCTAACCTAACCTACAAGAAAGAGACAAGAAAACGTAAATAAAATGTATATTTCAAAAATTGACACTCAGAACATTGAACAGTTTACAATCTTTCGACAGTTTAGAATTTCGCGAGTTAGATTATAATCTAACGGTTTTTACAATCTTACGGTGACAGATATACAGTATTTATATTTATTAACTCCAAATATCCTGCTCTCTTACATAACAATACACAACATGTACACACACCATAGTCGCTACAAGTATGGAGACTAAATTGTGGTACTGCAAACAATTTAACAAATGACACGTGTTCGTTCTTCTCGCAAACTCTTTAATTTTCAAGAATTTTTGTCCTTGTTGTTGATTTTTTGTTGAACCTATCTTCTTTGTTCTTTCTTTGTTCTTCTCCAGGAAGCATGGAGAAGAACAAAGAACCCTGTACCATATTTTGTCAAAATACATTGAACAAATAGACCCTGGAAGCGTAGCAGACAGACAGACAGATAAACTAAAAACTGGGCATTGTTGTAGTATGCGCTCTCAATATAATATAAAAGTAAATGACGCTAACTATTATTACATATCTTGCTTTTCTCCTGTCTGGTCTGTAGTACTTTGACGTCCTAACATCTGATTATACCTTGCAGTACATACCTGGGTTCCCTCTCGCCGGTGTAGCCACTGCCGGGGCCTCCTGGGCCTCCGGGGCCTCCCTTGTCGGAGGTTCCGGAGTAGAAACCACCAGCACCACCGCGGTCGCCGCGGTCACCGCTGAGGAAATACATACAAACTATGAGCATTTCTCTTCTTAAACTTAAATTCCTTGCTTAGTTATAGTACCTACGTTATAGAGAGACGCAATGGTAAACGTGAGAAATCATGCAGCCCTAAAAGTTCTTCATAATAATGGCAAAGGTGAGTGAAGACTGACATTTTGCACTTGGCCAGCCTGATGGTCTATGACCCCTTCTCATTCTCTGAGAGAGACTGCTCAGCAGAGAGCCTGTTGATACTGATAGTGAGGTGGTACAATCGTAAACGCCATGTATATATCTTACCTACGCAACGCAAGCATACGTAAAACGCAGACCTATTGAAATCTCCTATCACAACGTAAATCCTTGCCTGTAGTGCCTTGTAGTGGGTTGAAAGGTGATAAAGCTGGAGATAGAAAAAATACCCAACTACATGATTAAGTATACCTACTTCAAAATTCATACTTACTCGTAAAGTCCAGAGCCGTCCGGCTTCCAACGTCCAGATTTGTCGTATTTGCTAGGATCGTATTTACCGGGGTCGTATTTGCCCGCGTTGTAGCGACCAGGATCGTACTTGGCGGGGTCGTATTTACCAGGGTCATAACGACCCGAGGTGTCAACGTTCGGCCTGGCGGTGACTCTGCTGGTAATGAACCGATAAGGGTCGTATCTGATGGTCGTAGGCCTTAGCGTTGTAGGATTTGAGAAATAGAAGGAAAGTGGGGTTGGCTGCCTGAAACAAAAAAATCCGAGTACTTTAGTATTTTAACGCTAAATGAATCATCATAAGACCGAATATGTGACCGATTCAAGTCGCTCAATATGATAGATGCATTTAATTATGTGTATTAAAAAAAGCACCCCACATCCCCCTAAATGACTAGCAGATAGTTAAAAGTTAGACAAGCTAAACGAAGTGGAAGGTACGGGATTCCATTCGCTGGCCTAGGAAACCAGATCGAATCTAAATGGTCAAAAATAGAAAATGTAAGTGAAATACTAACGGCTCTTCATCGGCGGCGAAAGCAACCGCTGCTAGAGCAGCGACCTGAAACAAAACAAAGTTAAAGTCATTTCTATCAAGAAAGTGGTGGGTAAAACGTTATATTTTATATTATGTTATATATAAAATTCTCGTGTCATAATGTTAGTTACCATACTCCTCCGAAACGGCTTGACCGATTTTTATGAAATTTTATATGCATATTCAGTAGGTCTGAGAATCGGCTCCTATCTCTTTTTCATACCCCTAAAACACCTCAATCCACGCGAATGGAGTCGCGGGCATCAGCTAGTAGCCCTATAAATTTACTCTCACGCCCGTATACAATATAATTATAAATATAATATTAATATAATATAAATATAATATTAATATATTGCCAAAAATAAATTTAATAAACTAAAAATTACACAAACATTACTTAGGTATATCATACTTGTACCGGGCGGAGGATTACATCCCGGCAGGGGGACCAAACGGCTGGGGTCAGGGGGACAGGTTGAGAAACCGCGCGGGCTATCCTAGCCAAGTCTAACAACACCGTTTTTTCCGCTTTTACAAAATTTAGTATCAGTAGTATCATAATTATTATTAGTATTATTTTAATAATACAATAGACCTTAAAGATAGAATGCGCGGAATGGTGGCAAGAATGCTGGCTGCATTTCCGCGCTGGACAGTCAGGCTTATCCTTTGCGCAAAAAATGAGCCAGCCCTTCTGTCACCAGATGAGGAAATTAAACGCGGTGAAATATCTCGCAAAAAAAACTTGTCACTAAGACTCCACGGCACCAGGGTCTCCACGGCAAACAGAACAAATATGTAACTCTCTATGAGAGAGGCATACTTCCGCCGCTTGCCGGTTTCAGCCTTTTCTGCTGCGGCTCCCGGCCTTGATGCTGTCTCCCTGATATGACACGGGGCCAATGTGTCTACGCATGTTGCGGCCCACATTAGCGCCCGTCCCCGTTCCCAGGGAACAGGTCAATCCATCAGGTCTCTAGCCATCATCCCGACTAATCCCTGCCGGCTCAATGAGCGCAGGAATATCTATGGTAACAAGAGCCCTTTTGATCGTATCATTATTATTTTAATTGAAACGCGATGTGATTGGAACACCGACTATAAGATACCGGCTATATAAATTATCCCGCGATTTTTAATATTTCGGCGCTTTTATAATATACATCATAAATCACAACTAATATTATTTATTCATTTTGATGTACATATTATATTATGTACTTGATCACGTAAGTAGCGAGCAACCGAAAGTTTTAATGTAGTTTTTTTTAGTTTCAAGAAAAATGCACCTTTATAAAAAAATTATAAACACTTCCTAATTTATGAAAACCACAATTATTTTGGCTGGGCATAATATGTTTTAATATTATTTTCTGAAGATATTTATTGGTGGATTTATAATATAATATTTAACATCGGTAACATTAGAAACTTCACTGGCTAACACTTTTTATTATATAATTATAAAAAATATTAAAAAAATATTAATTAATACATACCAGGAGGACAGACCGCATAGTGTATGTATTATTAAAGCTAATACTAAATTAATGACAATGTTTCAAGATGAGCACCTATATATACCATTCTCATCTTTACCTTTATTATGTATCATCAGCTGCTCCCATTTTTAATACATATCACATATATACATTAGAGGTCAGAGCTTCTCAAATGTCGCTGAGCTTAATAAGCCTATTTTGACGAAATTTGTTATATCTTAATCAACTATGGTATAGGTTTTATTTACGTAGTAACAATTATATTAAAAACTAGCTGATGCCCGCGACTCTGTCCACGTGGAATAAGTTCTATAAATCCCCACGGGAACTCCCTAATTTTCAGGGATAAAAGTAGTCTATGTCACTCTCCCCAAACTATGCCCATGCAAAAAATCACATCGATCATTGCTCTGTTACGATGTAACTAGTGGTTCGCCCTGAACTGAGACCTCGCGGTATCCATAAGATAGTTTTAACTTTATATTGTAATAGTTAAATTTTAAAAAGAGCTAAAGAGTTATTGAAGAAACGAATAAACTTTTACAGAGCGACATGAATTGACATCATTGTGAAGTTCTGTTAAAAATACTGAAGCTCAGTAAAAATTAAATAATTTTGTTTCATTATAATATTTATCTTATTTTAGTATTTGTTGTTCAAGTAGTGTACTCAAGTCCTGTACTCTGTAAGTTTCAGGCTCAGCCTTTGAGAAAATTGAGAGTTCTGAGGTCAACTTTGGACGTTAGAAAATATCCACTTTGAAAGCCCCCCATTTCATCAATTTTAGGGGAAAATTTTTAAAAAATTTGTACACTATTCCTAATTATCTTTTAAATGATATACCGCAACCCTATGTAACGCTATAAAAAATATTTTACTTAGCATTCGCTTCTATGAGAGCCCCCCTGAAATAAAGATATTTATAACTTTTTAAGCCATATTCGGCTGGAGGCCATCGGTTTACATATTATATTTAAATTTGAAGTAATTCCGTTTAGTAATTCAGATCTCATAAGGCGCTAACAGACGGACGGACGGACGGACAAGTGCAAATTCACTCAAGTAAACTCAGAGACCTTCGCTTCGCTCGTCAACTAAAGGACAAAACCAACAAACAAACACTCTTTTGCATTTATAATCTAATCTAATCTAATCTAATCTCTTTAAGTCTAAACTATTTATAAATGCAAAAGTTTGGATGCATAGATGTATGTTTGTTATTCAATCAACCCAGAACGGCTGAACAGATCTGAATAAAATTTGGCACCGAGATAGATTATAGTCTGGAATAGCACTTAGGCTACTTTTCATCCCGGAAAATTAAAGAGTTCTCGGGGGAACCGAAAACCTTCTATCCACGCGGACAAAGTCGTGGGCATCAGCTTGTATTAGTATAAGTATGATAGTACTATGTTACCAGCTGTGATACATCAGATTTCATGTTTCTATGTGACAGTTGCATGATTTAAATGTACGTATGTACAAAATATATAATTTTTCTATATTGTTATACTAATAAATAGGGATTCACATAGTTAAAAAAAACCAAAATATAACTAAAAGTACCTGTTTATTTTGTAGTGAAATATCCACAAACGAAATTTAAAATCCGGAGTATATTTTAAAGTAAATTGTGTCAAAATATCACGTTTATTTTTAAAATAATTCTACGAAATCGCGTGCCGGTAAGTCGTAATTTCCGCAGAACTTCCACTTTCGTTTTAGCGAGAGCTCTTAAGATTTGAACAACAATTTATAAACCTCGCACCATGCAGATTATCAGGCATTTTACACTAATATTTGGGTCTAGCATCACCTAATATATAGTGTTTTTTAGGACTGCCTGAAAAAAAGAAGTATAGAAGGATATTGTTTTTAGGGTTCATGTATGTATGTATGTGAGTTTATATATTCCACCATAACTTCTATACGCCTGAACCGATTTTGATAAATGAGGTATCGTTAGAATCCCTAGCTTATTCCGGGTGACATAGGCTCGTAAAATTATTTATGGGGTGACCATGGTCCCGCGTTAAAGAATAAAGTTGAAAAAAAAATTCGAAGATAAGATTAACTATATAATCATCATCTAGAAAATGATGAGTAGATTCCAAAAATATATAACACTATAGTTCAATATCCAGTGATTCACAAAAAAATGTCATTTAATAAAAATGTGAATAAGATTCTAATTTATATAGATTAATTTATAATTTTAACTTCTTAGTTCGTTTTTGGCAGGGCAGTCTTTAATTTTACAGTGTTTTTAATTTTTTTTAATTATGACTTGTTAAGATGTTCTTATTGCTAAATGTTAAATTGACATACAACGAAACACATTCCTAGAAACATAGATTTTATTAGTTTGTTTAACTTGAGCTTTCAGTGTAGGTAAACTAAGGATACAAGCGAAACGGATTTCTCTTATAAATTTGTAGCCAGTTTTCATTATAATCATCAGTTTTCATTTTCTTTATAATAAGCATTAATGGACGCTGTTTTTACAAAATATGTTGCGTGGAATAAGTTTTATTCATTCCCACGGGAACGGTATTTTTAGGGATAAAAAGTAACTCTCCAAGTCTTCAACTATACTTACCCATGCGAAAAATCATCGATCTATTGCTTTTTTGCGGCGTCATTGAAGGACAAACTAACACTTTCGCATATGTAATATTAGTATGAGTATGATTTGCTACAAATAAAAAGTAAAAGAGTAGATATAGGTACTCTGTGCATATAAATTACCTACCTACCTACCTACCTAGTGCCTACCTAGATACCTACACTAGTAGTCGCCTGTGACTTCATGAGTGCGAAATAGACAATTGTCTTCTGCAGGCTCAGCATGCGCACAACGAGATATCTCGCGCCGGAAGAGAGAGAATTCTTGACTCGTTTACCCTAACATCCAACGCGTATAGATTCTCATGAAAGAATTGGCCTCTGGACTCTAAATAAAAAGGAAAAGGCTAAAAAAAATCTGATTTCATAATTAGTATCCTCTTTTAATACGGTGGATGACAAAAGTGGCTAAGACCTTTGCCAAAGAACCTAGCATACACTATACAGCCTCCTATTGGGATGGTTCGGGGTTCGAATCCCGGCCACGTACCTTTAATTAAATTACACAACATAATATTACCTAATTACTTTGCGACACTCCGCTTTCTTCACTCCAAAATTACCCAAATTAATCAAAATTGTATAAAATAATCAAAAAGTATAAAATTATATTTTCTATCAATTCAAGAATTTATATTATTTATACTAGCGAATGCCCGCGACTTCGTCTGCGTCGTTTGAGTTTTTTTGGTTCCCGCAGGAACTCTTTAATTTTCCGGGATAAAACGTAGCCTATGTACTATTCCAGACTATAATCTATCTCTGTGCCAAATTTCAGCCAGATCCGTTCAGCCGTTGGGGCGTGATTGAGTAACAAACATCCATGCATCCACACATCCATACATCCATCCAAACTTTCGCATTTATAATATTAGTAAGATTGTAAAAAGTTTGTTCTCTCATTATGCAAAGTTTGAGAAACTTAAGCAAATAAAATATATAGGAAAATAACTAATATGCACCGACCGGATAGATTGATGATTTAAATATTCTTCATTAGCCATAAGCAAGGACAACAATTTAAATTGTCGAAATATAAAAAAAACATGTTAATAAACCAAATTACGTTCATTTTATGTCGAATTGATCCATATTTTAGGATAATTTTTATTTTAATTAATTAATACAACCCAAATATTTATAAAGCGGTGCCTTTTATGCGTTATTCTCTGTACTTTATTCAATTTAAATTCATTTTTATTCAAATTAACTTTTACAATTGCTTTTGAATCAACGAGCGAATCCACAACATTATTTTAAATAAGGACTACCGCATATAAATGTACCTATGCACAAGCAGATAGTGCATTATCATTTCCCTCACGTTTCGTCGGTCGGAAGTCAGATGGGACAGCAATCCAACACGACTGGAGAATGATCAACAAGCAGAATGATCTAAACATCTTGTTTAGGAATACTGTAAACATTTATAATTCCTGAATTCGTTAATATTGTAAATATTTACATTATGGTCGTTACATAAATTTTTTCATATAAATCTGAGCAGATGGTCGACATCGAAGGTCAGGGCTTGTATGATAGGTACAATTTGTCTGCATTAAAAATTAATAAACATAGTACGGTTTAAGACGAAACGCGGGCTACAGCATGCAAGAAATTTTAGGAATAGGTATTTAGACCCGATAGTGACCCACTGCAGTTTAGACTTATTATACCAATGAAACACAGACGAAAACACTCCTATTTGCTCCACCTAAACTGAATGGATTTAAAAAAACAACAAGATTTTTTTTAGAAATACTATATTAATATGTCAGTATGTTTTTCTTTTTTATACTACTGCCTGAAAAAGGAGTATATTGTTTTCAGGGTTCATGTATGTATGTATGTGAGTTTGTATATTCCACCATACCTTCTATACGCCTAAACCGATTTTGATAAATGAGGTATCGTTAGAATCCCTAGCTTATTCCGGGTGACATAAGCTAGTAAAATTTAAAAAAAAAATGATGGGGTGACCATGGTCCAGCATTAAAGACTAAAGTTAAAATAAATTTTTCGAAAGTAAGATTATCTATTTAAGCATCATCTAAAAAATGATGAGTAGCTTCCAAAAATATATAACACTATAGTTCAATATCCAGTGATTCACAAAAAATATCATTTAATAAAAATGTGATGTGAATAAATTTAGATTTTTAACATTTTAGTTCGTTTTTTTGCAGGGCAGTCGTGTTTTTTAATTTCTTTAATTATGACTTATATAATTAGGTATATTGCGGGTTGTCTGATAATGGCGGTAAAACTGAGCCAGTTTGCAGTTATTGAAGGTCCCTTGTTCTTATAATCATTAGGTACCTTATTGATAAAAAGCATAACATGATAAAAATAATTCTCTGTTATTAATGAAAACAGAAGAATACGTTTGTTAGTTGGGAAAATTGGCCGCCCGCGTTACCTTTTAAACCGCTAGGTCTAAAAACTTGAGATTTTCACGATAACTGCTACCAATATAAGTACATTACATCGCTAGACCGGGAAGTACGCGTTTTCTGGTCGAGTGTTAGTTAGACGGCTATATACGAGACCAGAAATGCTCTCCCGGTCGAGGTGTGTATAGTGCTTTTCTAAAAAAATGAAACAAGTGACTTTTTTTTAATATATTATATTATGTAATTAAAAGAAAGTAAATAAAAAAGCAACCTACTTAAGCAATATTAAAAGTTAAATAAATATTATACTTTTAATTTTTTTTGCGCTGTGAGTGCTGAACGCGTAATACGGTAGAGTTCCAAATTTAAACTATTTAGGCCAAAGAACATTATAACAATTTACAAGATATTCAGGGAGAAAGATTCCAAATTCAAACTTATGATATGTAATGAAAATACATACATTCTTTACTGGCCTAGGCCGGGAAGTTTAACTTTCGAACTCATTTACAGGGTATGAAATGTGCACATTACATATAATTTTTTAGAAAAATAGATTTTCTAATTAATTTAACGAATTAAAAAATACGACTGCCCTGCCATATTATTTTTGGAGTTTACCTCCATAAGAAGCGATTTGCATATAATATAGCCTTTGAAATCTTATTCACATTTTTAATTAAATGATATTTTTTTGTGAATCACTACATATTGAACTATAGTGTTATATATTTTTAGAGTCTACGCATCATTTTCTAGATGATGATTATAGTTAATCTTATTTCCGTTTTTTTTTTTTCAATTTGGGTCTTTGATGCAGGACCATGGTCACCCCATCAATTTTTAAAAAAATTTACTAGCCTATGTCACCCGGAATAAGCTAGGGGTTCTAATGGTGCCTTATTTATCAAAATCGGTTCAGGCGTATAGAAGTTACGGTGGAATATACAAACTCACAAACATACATACATACATACATGACCCCTAAAAACAATATACTTCTTTTTTCAGGCAGTCGTATAAAAATAAAATTTGCATACCAAAACCATTGGTCAATTACATATAAGAAATTCTCAGTACTAGACCGGAGTTAGGAATTTGACGGTGTTTCACCCTCGTGCCTCGGAGAGCACGAAAATCCGTCGGTCCTGAACCTGATATCTCTCCGGTCGTGTCGGATTTTCCGTCTCATCGGGATATGAGAGTAAAAGAACAGAGAGTATGTGAAAGAAAAATTCTGTAGGTTCACCTACAAACCCGGATTTTTTATTTGCGCTATTTAATTGAAACATCCGGTCTCTTAATTTTATTTAAGCTCTATTGAAATATTTGACATTTTCTTCCGATAACGTATTCAAGCCGTACAAATAAAATTGACCTTTTAAACTCGTAAATAGTAAGTAGGTAATCAAGTTTTCAAGCCATTGCCGGTTCACTACTGAGTCTCCTTTCTGAATGAGAATGGTTTGGCAATAGTCCACCACGCTAGCCATGTGCGGCTTGGCAGACTTCACACATATTGAGAACATTATGGAGAACTCTCGGGCATGCAGCTTGCCTTGCGATGTTTTCATTCACCGGTAAAACAAGTCATACCTATTTTATCAATACTACTTAATATTATAAATGCGAAAGTTTGGATGGATGTATGTTTGTTACTCAATCACGCCAGAACGGCTGAACGGATCTGGCTGAAATCTGGCGCACAGATAGATCATAGTTTGTAATAACACATAGGCTACTATTTATCACCGAAAATGAAAGATTTCCTTTGAAAAATTTCAATCGACACGGACGAAATCGTGGGCATCTGTTATTTTCTTATAAAACGCACATAACTCCAAAATTTAGAGGTATGTGCCCGGGAATCGAACCCCCGAGCCTCCGAAAGGAGTGCCTAGAAACCTAGGCTATAACCGCTTTTAAAGTGATAATCTTTTCAAGTATTCGAGTAGTTTAGTACAATCAAATAGAACCACAGCAAACCGAAAACCAGTGCTGAACATTGTTATCAATACTCAGTAATGCTGAGTTTGCTGAGTGTATATTGTATAGTGTACTTAACTATTTTTGTCGTAGGATTTAGTTGATAAGTGAAAAAAAGTGTTTAAATGTCTAAATTCTAGCAATAAGATACAATAAAGCTTTTATTTATATATTTATTTAGTTCCTACAAATAGGTACACGCTACATCAGCTTCAAATCATAAAGCCATTCTGTCAGCTCTTAAGGACACAGAGTGATTAATTGAATATGCTCAATAATTAAGTGCAAGTGACGGCTGACATTATAAATCATTATTTACATACATTAGCATGCGGAGGCGATTGCAGCACAATAAATATTTATAATTTATTTTAAATATTCGCATAAAAGATATTGATCTCTTTTATAAACAAAAATCAATAATTGCCGTGCGTTACTAGTCTCGCAAAAACTCGAAAATGGGTGGATCGATTTTAATGAAATTTTATACATGTATTTGAATAACATGTCCCGGGATGGTTTAGATTCACGATTGGACCTGGTAGACGGTGTGGTGCTTTTATCGGGTTCTCGGTTCAAGGCAAGACAACGTTAGTTGGGCCCACTAGTAGGTAGTTACCTAATAATTGAATGTAGCAACAAAGCAGTGCAAGATAGGTTCTAGGCCACTTTTATTCCAGGAAAACAGTGGGTTAGTTTAATGCATAATTACGTTAAAAAAAACTTAATCTACATATCGGGGCGCGGTCTTGATATTATTTAAAATTTAGATTGAGCCGACAAAACCATTCATCTTCATAAGTGACATTTTAAGAATAAAGTGCAAGTATATTAACAGGGTCAAGCTAAATTTTTCCTTAGAGTGGTAATAAAACAAATTGACCCGGATGTAACTACTTATATCACTCACTGTCAACATACTTCAGATAGTTCTCTCGTATTCGCAAGAATTCACTTTAATTTTGTATCTTGGTGCAGTTTTAACCGGCTTCCAAAAAAGGAGGAGGTTCTCAATTCGGCGCGTATTTTTTTTATAGTACAAATACCTGAATAGTGCACCATTAAATAAAAATTCTAGTTACCGTTAATTGTTAATTTAATGTTACCGTCAAAGTTATTTTACGGTTAATACGTTTTCACCAAGAATGCCTAAATTTTAGGGAACACCTAAGCTCATTAGGTGACAGACGGTAGTAAGTAAATATTATAAGTCTATAGGTTGTAACAGACCTATTAGTCTTAGGTGTTCCCTAATGCAATGTTGGCGAAATCGGACACTAAAATACTTTTAAGTGGAAAAAAAGCAATACAATAGTCAAACTTTGACGATTGAGATTTGAAAAATTTTGAGCTGGCTGAAATTCCGATCATAGCAAATAACAGTAACTTCATTCATACCATGTTTTTAGCTTTTAGCTCGGCCCAGAACGATAGCAGAGCACCTTGGGCCGTACTTACTTCAAGCTATCTTGTCTGTCCTACCCGTAGAGCTATAATATTTAAAACATTAAGTCGCTAAACTAGATTGGTTAAGAAAAGCCATTAAAAAGACTCTTGGGGTAGAGATAAGCCCATTAATCGATTTGGAAGCTCAGATTTAAGTAATGACTGATATTTTTAGTCACAAGTACTCTTTAAACAATATTTTCAGTTAAAATAACTTTTATAACATAAGTTTGGTCTACAGAATTATTGACTGGTCTTTTATTTCAGTTAAAAACTTAGGTTAAAAGTATTTTTGTCAGGCAGATTCGTCTGTAACATGCATATACATTAAACTAGGTTTCGAAGAAAATCATGAATAATTCAGAGTGTCCGCCATAAATCGTGGAGAGGGCACATCCGGGCACGATCGCTTAGCGCGCCACCCACCGCTATCTTCTACTTTGTTATACGACTGCCTGAAAAAAGGAGTATATTGTTTTCAGGGTTCATGTATGTATGTATGTATGTATGTGAGTTTGTATATTCCACCATAACTTCTATACGCCTGAACCGATTTTGATAAATGAGGTATCATTAGAATCCCTCGCTTATTCCGGGTGACATAGGCTAGTAAAATATTAAAAAAAAATGATGGGGTGACCATGGTCCCGCATTAAAGATAAAAAAGTTGAAAAAAAAATTCGAAAATGAGATCAACTATATAATCATCATCTAGAAAACGATGAGTAGATTCCAAGAATATATACACTATAGTTCAATATCCAATGATTCACAAAAAAATATCATTTTATAAAAATGTGAATAAGATCCTTTAGTCCGTCCTTTTTTCCCTTTAGCGAGTGCACCAAAAGAAGCATTTGTGCCCAACAAATAGCACATGGAATCGCAATGGTAGCAAAATAAAATAAAACCCCTACTTTTGTACTAAAGCACCAAGGATTATTCATCTCCGCAGGAACTCTTCAATTTTCCGAGATAAAAGTCTATGTCTTTCCCCGTATACAACCTTTCTCTATACCAAATCTCATCAAATCGGTTGAAAAGATGGAACGTTAAAGCGTAGCAGACAGACGTAGTAATTTAGTGGTGCTAAACTGTTTCAACCTACGGAAGTGAAATTTTATGAATCTAATAGCGAAAGCAAGTTAGGAACCGGACAGGAAAAAGCGTCTGCGCAAAACGTTTGAGCATTGAACGAGAACCTCAGAGTAAGGATAATCTACTATATTTTAACTCTCATCATCATTAACCGATAGACGTCCACAGCTGGACATCTCCTGCATGGACTTCCACACGCCGTGGTCTTGCGCCGCCTGAATCCAACGGCTCCCTGCGACTCATCTGAAGTCGTCCGTTCACCGAGTAGGAGGTCTGCCAACGCTTCGCTTCCACTCCAGCACTTTGGGACCCCAAACATATTTTACCTCTATGGATGCGATATTTTCCCTATGTACCCACTATATTTTAACTCTATGACGAGAATGTCGGATAATTTCTCTTTCTCTCGCGTTACATAATTATTGTGCGTGCCATATTAATGGAGTAACGTGAACTTTTTATCTGCAATCTGATTTGGAAGAAAGGGCAAGAAATGCCAGTTTTCACTAACAATCCATTATATTCTAGGGAACACCTGAGCCCAAAGAGACACTTTTTAACTATTGCTTAGGCTTAGGTTTCTCAATTTTAGCGACTGTCGGTGAAAATGGGCATTTCTCGAAAAATCTTAAGGTTTATGGGCCCAGTAGCACAGATTATTAGGACTGTGAGATGATATATTACTTATTGTATAAAAGGAAAAGAAACTTACATAATACGCCAGTTTTTCTCTTTACACAATACATCGCGGGTGAAATAGCGGCCATAAAAGCTGATATAGGGTTACATATCAAACTGGACGTAAAAGCTGTCACTGTGCAAATTCAACGACACTTAACTACATGTTTTCCCATCATATAAAGGGCATATCTTAACAGAATTCCGCGTGCGGAAAAGCACGCAAGTATGGTTAAATTACACCTTGACTTTTAAATTGTGAATTAGATACTACGAGATTTGGAAGCGCAGACTTATGGTCTGAAGTGAAAAATCCCACAAGAACTCTTTTACTTTCCGCGATCAAAATTAGGATGAATGAATCATCAAAATTGGTTGAAATATTGGGACAGACGGATCGGATTTGAATTAGTAAATTAACCCTGTAAATTAACCCTATATTTCTAACTGTATTTACTAAAACTCTTGACTTTACCAAAATATCTAGAAAGTAACTTTGTCTGTCTGTGTGTTACACAATCACGCCTAAACTACTGAACAGATATAAATGAAATTTGGTACAGAGATAGTCTAGAGCCTGAGAAAGGACATAGGCTACTTTTTTAAAAAAAGGGCTTTAAGGGGTTGAAATAGGGGATGAAAGTTTGAAACTTATTCTTTAGGCTTTTGACTAGATATAAATTAATACGACATTCAAAGTTTGTAAAAATTTTGCCGTAAAGGGGGTAAAAATAGGGGATGAAAGTTTTTGTGTGATGACGTCGGCAAAAAAAGCTTACGGCCCAGAAAATAAAAATATGTTAGAAAATACAGAGAATTACGGAGTCATTACAAAATTTAAATCTGAAATTATCGCAAGTGAATGTGAATTAATATTATAAATGCGAAAGTGTGTCTAAAAGTAGGTATATATCGTAAAAGTAGGTATATTATATTTAAGTTATATCTAAAGTCTCTGCTACAACTAAATGTCTTTCATCATAAAGTTTTTGGTTATTATTTTATCTCTCATGTTTATAAGGGTTCTATGGCGAATCAAATACATTTTCTTTTTAGATTTTATTTTGTAATTGTAAATTGATCATGCATGTCTTAAAGATGTCACCG
The DNA here is from genome assembly GCA_964035005.1 of Erebia palarica. Lineage (NCBI taxonomy): Eukaryota > Metazoa > Arthropoda > Insecta > Lepidoptera > Nymphalidae > Erebia > Erebia palarica. The sequence goes on from OZ035988.1 coordinate 4,629,845, forward strand.
TAAGATTGTAAAAACCGCTAAACTACAATCTGTCTGTCTGCTACGCTTTCACGGCCCATCTGTTCAACCGATTTTGTTGAAATTTGGTACAGGGATAGGCTGCATTCCGGGGAAGGACATAGGTCTCTATTTATCCGGGCAAAATCAAGAGTTCCCGCGGGAATCAAAAACCCTTAATCTGTCTGGTATATCTATATTTCCTTTGAATGTTTAACTTTTTTATTCTACTAGCTTTTGCCCGCGAATACGCTCAATAGGTTCGATTATCATACAAATTTCAAACGTCATTTTCGATTTTTGAAAAACGAATTTTCAGAAATCAATTCTTAGCGGATGCTTACGGCTACGTTAACTAAACTAGCGGCACGCTATGATGGCCGGTTTGACGTTTGTCCGCTCATGAAGTTCCGTATTAATTGATAACGACTTTGAAGGAAATAATTGTATTACTTTATTGACGATAGTGATGTGCAGAGATTCATAAATTTTATCGAATGTAGTTTTAGGTTTAGGACTCAAAATTTATTTATTAAATTGATTTCTTAAATGTATACAAGTGTAGAAAAATCAGTTTGCACCATTTAAGGGGTGAATGTACTTGTGAATATGAACAATTTTCACTATGTGGACAAACCTCTGAAATCGCAAAAAAATATCAATAAATTTTTAAAAATGGAATCTAATACGATCGTCACATAGGATCGCTGGCTAGCACAACTACTACCTCCGGCAAACTCGCGTCAATGCTCAATGCAAAACAAAGCAGTTTCGAATTGACGTTGCTTCGAAAAGTATAAACTGTCAGTGCAATGCGATTGTGATATAGTTTTGACCTGGCTTTGGATTTCAAATATTGATACTGCATTACTGTTGACCCTTGCTCGTTAATTTGGACTCTGTTCAAGCCCTTTGTTGTGGATTTCGTCGATATGACCGAACGTACGCAGAGAACTGTTCTAAATAGTCAGACACGTGAGTTCGTAATACGCCTTCGTAACTATTTCGATCGTGAAGCTCAAAATGGAGGGCCAATTTTACCTATAACGTCAGTGGTTGAACGCGTAGCTGATGCGCTTAATATTGGACAACGAACTGTTAGACGGATAACTAAAAAAAAATATGGCGAGACTGGCACAGAAGAAAATAAACTTCACACACCAAAAAAGAGAAAACGAGCAAAACCAGTCGTAGGCATTGATAGCTTTGATGCCGATGCTATCCGAAGACATGTTTACGGCTACTATTTACAGAAGGAGTATCCAACAAGAAAAAAGTTGGTGCATTCACTGAAGGAAGCTGGATTATTCTTCGGTGGGGAAAGTTCTTTAACGAAGATTTTGAAGACCATTGGATTTCGATACAAAAAATGTAACAAACGCAAAATATTGATGGAAAGATTTGATATAGCGATGGCAAGGTATACTTTTTTACGGCAAGTGAAAGAAATCAAAAATTGGCAAAATGTTGTGTTCTTGGATGAAACATGGCTTAATGCTAACCATACTGTAGGCCGTTCTTGGAACGATGACACAGCAGCATCTACTTCCAAAGTTCCTGTAGGAAAAGGATCGCGACTTATAATTTGTCACGCCGGAACCATCAACGGGTTTGTCGAAGGTTCTCTCATGGCTTTTGCGTCAAAAACCACTGGAGACTATCATGAAGACATGAATGGAGAAAAGTTTACTGAATGGTTTACCTCAATGTTGTGTAGCCTCCCTGAACCATCTATTATAATTATGGACAACGCCCCATACCACTCGATGCAAATTGACAAGCCACCTGCCCAATCCCAAAAGAAAGCTGATATCGTCGCATGGCTTCGTAAAAATGGCGTAGATGCAAACATGAATATGTTAAAAGCGGAATTAGTACGTCTTTTAAAAGAAAACAAACCAACCAAGATCCGATACGTCATTGACGAAATAGCATTAGAACATGGGCACAGAGTTATACGGTTACCGCCTTACCATTGTGAGTATAATGCGATTGAGTTGGTGTGGGCTCAAATTAAGGGATATGCTGCAAGACACAATACAGAACCCCCATTTACCACAAAAAAAATGCTAAAATTATTAGAAGAAGCTTGTGAACATGTGACTAAAGGAGACTGGGAAAAGGTTGTGAATAGAACTGTTAAATTAATAAGGGAAGATTATGAAAGAGATGTGAAAATAGATAATATTATAGAAAACGAACATATAATTATTAATGTATGTGATGATAGCAGTGACGACAGTGAAAATAGTAGTATGGACGAATCTGATTAATTATGGCCTTTTGTGGCACCTTTTTTGGTATCTTTTGTATTCATATGTTTCTTGTGTGCATATAAAGTATGTATATTCATTTTCGTTCAAATATTCAGTTCGTTCAAATAAATTAAATAAACATATACATTTTTGTTTTATTAAACCTATTTAATCAGGTACAAAAACAAAACTTAATTGTTTTTTGTTCGAGAATAAATTGACATTCCACATCACTATTGTAATGTGTCAAACCGGCCATCATAGCGTGCCGCTAGTGTAATAAAAGCCTTCTGTATGCCAAATTTCAGCGTGATTAGTCCAGTGGTTTGAGCAATGCGTTGATAGATCAGTCAGTCAGTCACCTTTTAGAAGTTATATATTTAGAAGTTGGACTATATTTTTTAGACTTTTAGACTATTTCACGAACAAGGTCACGAGGTCGAATAAGTTATTCAAACAAAATAAATGAGGCGTCTTGTAACATGTGGCCGCACAATGAATCCCAACCCTAGGATCGGAGGTCATTCATCACAAATAAACTAGGTTAAAATTATACGTTACACGTAGATAGTTATCTACTCCAATTAAACCTTTTATTAAATTTTATTTTTTTATTTAATATATAACTAATTTTCCTTTAAAAGCTTTTTGTGCTAAAATTATATTAAATATTAATGAAATGAAATGTTTATTTCTTGTAGGACAACTTGTGCCACTTATGATAAATCAAGACTCCACGATTCAAAAGCCCTCGTAAAAGATTATTTGAGAAACCTTTGAATTTGAATTTGTAGCGTTTTAAGATACACTAATGGCTCTACTAACAAAATAAATCAATTTACCTACTTATAAACATTTAGAAACTGGTAGAGTACTCTGAAGTGGTAAAGTAGTACGTGGTAGTACCTATTACCTATTCTGTGGTAGTACTACCTATTCTGTGGTATCCCAAAACATCTAAGGGAGACGTCATGCAGTACATCGCAGATACGTACGAAGATCGCTATGGTACATCTGCAGATGGAAGACCAACTGAAGAAGTGCAGATGAACTTGGAAGAACTGAAGTCGAGTAGGACGACGTATTTTAACTCCTATGTACTTACAGTTCCAGCTTGGTGCAAAAATATGTTCCTCAGAACGGACTTTTGGCCTGAGGGCATAGTGTACCGTCGCTATAGGGAAGTGAGAGAAAAATCCTTACCGTAGTATTAATCTTTTTTATGACCTTCGTATAATATTTTAAGTTTGTATTTTATTTTTTAATATTGTTTTAATTTTTTTAGTATTTTGTTATATGGGCCTTGTTGTTGTTTGTTATATGGGCCTGAAATAAATGAATAATAATAATAATAATAATACTACTATGATAGTTCACTTCACTGTTTACTAGAGTAAACAAACCCTTCATGAACCCTTGATTATAGTCATTTCTACTATCGCAACGGTTCGGAAAGATGATTGTACTGAGAACAGCCGACATAATATTATTATACAACTGTTTTCTTTAAATATTCTACTTCAAATGAGCCCTTGACAGCGATTTCACCTGATGGTAAGTGATGATGCAGTCGAAGACAGTAGCGGGCTAACCCGTCGAGGTACGGATGTTATATTAAACTCATATAGAATATAGATTAACCCAATCGGTCCTACACGACTGCATCGTACCGGAACGCTTAATTGCTATTGCTAGACACACCGAAGCCTCAGGTTAGTCCAAACCAGAGAAAATTCTGAAATTACAAATTCCTAAATTGATTCTGTCGGGAATCGATCACGGACTTCCCAAGTTCCACGATAAGACCAGACCACCGCGCCAGGGAGGTCGTAAAGATATTGATTAGAACTACCCAGGGTTAAAACCGGAACTCTCCAATTTATAAAACCACTACGCCACAGATATTCCAAGATTTTTCTGGCCCCTTCGACGAGAAGACTCAAATCGAACAGCAAACGGTCGTTAATAGAAGTGCACTGAAGAGATTTTCGACGCTTTTGAAAAATGTTGGCTCTTTGAACTTCTATTGAAATACAATTTATATTCCACTAGATTTTCTTTATTCCCGCGGGAACTTTTTAATTTCCGGGATAAAAAGTAGTTTAGTAGTAGTTCTACGTCATGTGAATGTATGAATTATCTTTTATGTCGTTCTCTATATTCTGTCTTCCGAAATGATGATCTGCAAAAGATTTTTGAATGAAAACTAAAAAAATAGAATGCGTACACTAAAATACTTACAATAATCAATGATGAAAGCAATCTAATCTATGAATAGACTATGAAAAATGTATACAATATTTTTTTTTACTATCGAAAGCTCTGTCGCTTTTACATAAAAGAGAAAAACAATAACCTCTAACAAAAAACTTTCCCGTACCGGGAATCGAACCCGAGCCTCCTGGGTGAAAGCCAGGTATCCTAGCCACTAGACCATACGGGAGATGGCTATCTGTGCTAAATTGTCAAACTTACAAAACAGTTTTGAAAGATACCGTTTAAAAGAAAGTATCTAGTACTTTTAGTTAGCTAAATTACAGGTTTAAAAATTACTGAATATAATGAAAAACATAGCTCAATATAATTTCTTATTTCATTAAGGTTAGGCAGATAATAAGGCATGTAACTACGTCGTGGCTCAGTGCTTCGTTGCCTAGAAGAAATTGCTATACTTACGGCAACTTCTTTATGTTTTACTAGATGATGCCCGCAATTTCGTCCGCGTGTTGTGAACTCTAATTATCTAATTATAAAATGCATATGCTCTTTCCCGTGTAACGACTTATCTCTATACCAAATGTTATCAAAATCGGTTGAAAAGATATCCAGTTAAAGCGTACCCTTACTCTAAGATTGATCGAATTTGAAATACGTCTCACTAAAGTGAGGTGAGAGTGAGCTCCTCCATATATCTACAGCCAGCGCTCCAAGCGGAAATATGGTGAACGAAAAGTCACCGAGTCATTCCCACCCACTCCAAGTGAAATTCGATGAGACAGATCGAGTTTATAACTCACCAAACGTACAAAAAATACGATATGAATAATGTCATTTGCTATTTTGGCACTCCGAATTTTACTTTTCACACATTGACATCTCAAAGTGCGTGAATTAGTACGTCATTTTCACATTCGATGGCGGATTCGTAACTCACCGAAAATATTCGCTTACAATTGGCGTGGTTTGCTCTCACGTCGATCAATCGTATTTGCAATGTTAAAACTGGGAGTAAGCGTACAGACAGACGGTCTGTCTGTCTGTACGCATTTTCGACATTTTGACATACGTCTTGGCTCTACTAAAGATCTCATAACTTTTTAACAGTGAAAGCATTAAGTATGGTTTAAACTTGCGAGTTTTGGCATCCAAATTTACATGGAATGTTTTTGGTGGTATGGCAGTTTCCAGGTCCTCAAATGGAAAGTGAAATTTAAGTGAAAGTGAACTGGAAAGTAGGTAATATTCAAAAAATATTGAAAGTCATTACTCATTATTAAAACCCGGTATACAGGGGTGCCTTCCGGGTAGGTATAACGTACATTTAAATAACAACATTCATCAACACGGACGGACAAGATGGCAAATTCTATTAATTAGTCGACGCGCTTGACGCTAAGTGCCGCAGGCACGTTTTGTTAAGGGTTCTATTCTATTTTGATTGAACTTTCGACTAAAAACGATTTAAAAACTCTCTATTATACAAAACGGCTGCACGGATCGCAGCATATTAAACATTAAAAGAACACACACACACACACATAGCTAAGTATCAACAGTAGGTATTAATAAAATGAAGAAATATACGATCGCACAATGTTTTTTTCTTTATTTTATTTTTTATTAGCTGTTAGTAAAGTAAGAAAGAAATAAAGTAGGTAGTACGATGTGGGTACACTTAAAATTATAATAAGCGTGAGAAGCCGTAGCTGACAACTGTACTGAATTGTCTTTCTAATCTACGTATAAATAATATTAAAACCTAATAACAGGGGTCAAATTCACCGTAAGATATGCCTATCAGTAAGATAAGAGATTATTCCCGGACAGTGAGCGTAATGGAGCGTATTATAACGAAATTCAGCTGGAAAAAAATCGCAAGTAATTCTGCTTTGCTCGGGTTGACTTGATTTATGTTCCCTGATCCCCCGAATTATACTCTAAGACCCAGTTCATACACCATACGTTTTTACAGAATAAATCTTACCGAAATTCCGAATAGCGTGGCGACTTTGCATTTAAAATTGAATCGTTATAACGTTGTTTGTGTTTCAAAGAAACGTACGCAGCATAAATGACGTTTATTGAAATCTCACTTCACCTAATCATTTGATAGCTTAAAACTTTGATAATATATAATCAAAGACGTTACAGTTATTAAGTGTAACGTCTTTGTATATAGCCAATATGCTTAAAACGTATTAAATGGAGTTCATATATGCTTTTTGACGTGCAGGCTATGAACTCCTTAAACAGGTCGGATTATCAGTTTGACAAACGATTATGATTATGATTTAGTTACACAAACGGGGGCTGTTTAAGGAGTTCTTAAATGGAGTTCTTAAATCAACGTCACGTCAAAAAGCATCATGTATGAACTCAATAAGCATTTCGAGTAATACGTTTTAAGCTGATTTGCTTAGATTTGATTAAAATGATTTGTTTAAACAATCGGAAACTCTTTATTTGGAATTCACACCACATTTCACAGGCAAGTCGAATTTATAGGCCTATTACACTGCACTTTCCACAGGGCCCTGCGGTAAGGGTGGGTGTGGCCACTAATTAGAGCGTCACTTATTAGCACAGCAATAAGGACCGATTTAGGGACCCTTACTCCCTGAATCTTATTACACTACACTGGTTCAAGTGTAAGGGTCCCTGTGAAAAGCGCAGTGTAATAGGCCTATTAGTTCTCTCAGTGACGATGATGTCGATTAGTTTGAGTGCAGAATATCCGCATCCGGTTGGCGTAAGGTCAAACCGCTGAATTTAACAACCAAGCCTTCCCTCTGGGGCGAGCAGCACATGGGTCCTACGATGTATTTCTCTGCTACTGGAAAGGGACTCAATCTGAGCAGGGTCCAATTGATGCCATCCGTGGAATACTTTACGCAAACCACGGCTCCCAGTTTGGTCAGTCGTAGCCAGAACTTCTTCGGGTCTCCTGGGTATACCCCTGGTAAAATTAAACAAAAACTGAATTAAATAAACTGCCGCTAGGTATACCAAAGATGGTATGTGTGTCTGTCTGTCTGCTACGCTTTCTACGATTTTGACGTTTGGTATTATACTATATAGGTAGATTGTATTCCGGGAAAGGACATAGGCTTATTATCCCAGAAAATTAAGGAGTTCACGCGGGAATTGAAAAAGCTTACGAAGTCGCGAGAATCATCGAGTTTTAAATAATTTTAAATAAAATATTAACGCTACCTGTGCCCCAATCAGAGCTTTCATTGGTGAGGACACTTGAGATCATCGGTTGGTTGTCATTGTACTCGATGCCAGCTTTGAGCCAATGCTTCTCATCCACGTATATCATCAGACCGGCCTGGTCGTACAGGGTGCTGAAGTCTGCCTCTATGTACATCTGAAGAACAATGTGTTTTTTTTTTAATATAGACGCAAACTGGTACTCGGGGACCTCTTCAGAATACGTCTGCCAATTCAATTCACGCGTTTCAAGTTCTTACTAATCATTTTAAAAAAAAACTTGAGCGTAGGTAGGTACCTACCTCCATAACGGGACGAGCCCAACGAGCGCATGGGAGTGCCTCCCTGAAGCGTTCTTAAGAGATCTCGCCTCCCAATATCCTTGGGGGTGGCCACCGAGGGGTTTTTAGGAGTTATAAATCGTACATAACCCAATTTCTCCCCCAGGAAGTTGGGTATCTTATGAAAATTACTCCTGTAAACAAAAAAAATAAGATACCTACCTCCAATGTAAAATCTTCCTTGATCTCAACTCCATAAACATGCCCGGTGTTAACACGAAATTTATACCACGTCTCCTGCCAGAAGTCTGTTTTGTTATCCGTCGTTACTTCTAGCACGTCGTTCGTCAAACTCCATTGAGATGGTTCGTTCAGCCATTTGAAACTGGAGAACTTTATGTTTTCGAAATAGGAAGTCATCTGGCACGCTGAAACTATGTATAGGTTATATTACAAACTTCATTTATACAGTGTGATAGTAGTTATAGGCCTATTACACTGCACTTTTCTCAGGGACCCTTACACTTGATTCAGTGTAGTGTAATAAGATTTAGGGAGTAAGGGTCCGTAATTTGATCCTTATTGCAATGTAATAAGCGACGCTGCAAATTACGGCCACCCCCACCCTTACCTCAGGGCCCTGTGGAAAGTGCAGTGTAATAGGCCTATTAGCATAAATATACGATACTTCTTACTAAAAAGATAATCTATGGATAGTACCTAGTACCTACTATCTAATCAGTGATGTGGGCCAACATATCGGCTGTCAGTCTTATGATTAAGCCAAGCCCTACTACCGATTCGGAAAGATAATTCTACCTATGTACAGTGAATGTGTTGGCATAGGGTAGCTTGATAACCTTTGATGCAGTGATAGAGACAGTTTGGCCCTGATAAGTGTTAGGTAACCTGTCGAGGACTTATGATGACAATTGACAACATAATATGTTTATATAAAATAATTAAATCTTTATTTGCAAAATTACAAAGGTTCGCAGTTGGAGGCACGTTATTGCTAGTATTTCACTAAAAAAACAAGTCGATCCGTTGCTTCGTTCTGACGTAATTGAAGGACAAACTAACAAACGACTATTATTTAAAACATAGTAGTGGTACATACCTGTTCGCAGTATGGTGAAAGCACCCAAGAGTTTTACCGCTGAAGATATGTTCGCTCTCATACCTATCGCATGTATTTAATTCGTCAATAGCCACCAAGGACTGACCAACTAAAGTTTGTTTCGAGTGATATACCTAACTGTACTAACCCACCCATAGATTAAATTTAGATCGTCATTCATCTATGTGCTGTATAAGATAACGATTATTAGAGCTGATATTATAATATTACTAGCTGATGCCCGCGACTCCGTCCGCGTCGATTGAGGTGTTTTAGGGGTATGAATAAAAATAGATAGTAGGCGATTCTCAGACCTACTGAATATGGATATAAAATTTCATGAAAATCGGTCAACCCGTTTCGGAGGAGTAGGTATGGTAACTAACATTGTGACACGAGAATTTTATATAGTATAACATTATAATAACCCTTACCTATACAGGAATTGTTTTGAAAACAATACGTGAGCAAACCTGCATGCCCCAAAGTTCTTCATAATGTTCTTGAAGGTGTGTAAAGTTTGCTAATCCCCACCTGGACAGCGTGGTGGACTACGGCCAACACCTTCTCATTCAGAGAGGAGAATCGTGCTCAGGTAGTGAGCCAACAATGGGTTGAACTAATAATAACGAGGAATACGTAACTGATTATTAAACTTTACGTACCAATATAATATAATAGTAGGTTATAACAATAAATAATGTCCTCCCGACCGAATTTCGGCCACGGCGGCCAATCTCCACAGAGATTAGACATCTGCGCGGGAGATATTATAGTGCACAAGTAGATTATACTATCAATAATAATCAGTCATCACCTATTATTTTACGTACATACCTAAATAAGTAAAACTAACGCTGTTTATTAAATAGTCAAGTCCAAAGACATTATGAAATAGAAGATAATACAACTACATAAAGGAAAAAAGCATTAAATTACATTTCTTTGTGGGAACAACGTTGATGTATCTGGTTGTGATACTTCGTTTATCCCGGCTCCGTGCTATAATATAATGGCCTTTTATCATATTTTGTACTAATGTAGGACTTTGTTTGACATACTTAATGGTGGGGGTGCCTATATACTATATTAAGAGGCCGGTGATAGTCGCTCGCAATTTCTATTCAACCCGCAAATATAAATTTGCCGGTATATTGCTATCTCTATTTGGCTGATGACACATGATCGCGTGCAAACGCGATAGCAATATGAGCGTACAGAATTTGTTATACGTTTAGTCTTGTTCCGTAAATACCAAAAATGATGAATGATAACTTGTTGTGTTTTTCACTTCGTGTTGTTATTCGGGAACTTGACAATATAGGCTATGCTCCTGATCAATTAGTACGTAAGATATCGTTGGTTTTCATCATCATCATCATCCTCAACCAATAGACGTTCACTGCTGGACATAGGCCTCCTGCAAGGATTTCCACACGCCTCGGTCTTGCGCCGCCTGGAACCAGCGGCTCCCTGCGACTCTCCTTATGTCGTCTGTCCAGCGAGTAGGGGGTCTGCCAACGCTGCGCTTTCCCGTGCGTGGTCGCCACTCCAGCACTTTGGGACCCCAACGTCTATCGGTTCTTCTAACTATGTGCCCCGCCCATTGCCACTTCAGCTTCGCAACACGTCGAGCAATGTCGGTTACTTTAGTTCTTCTGCGGATCTCCTCATTTCTGATTTGATCGCGCAAAGAAACCCCGAGCATTGCTCTCTCCATCGCCCGCTGAGTGACCCTGAGCTTTCTTATGAGGCCCATAGTTAGCGACCAAGTCTCGCAACCGTATGTCATCACTGGCAACACGCACTGTTCGAAGACTTTGGTCTTCAGGCACTGAGGAATCTTGGACGAGAAGACATCTCGAAGCTTCCCGAACGCTGCCCATCCGAGTTGGATTCGGCGGCTCACCTCTTTCTCAAAATTGGACCTACCTAGCTGGGCCATGTGTCCCAGGTATATATATTCGTCTACAATTTCGAGTGCAGAGCTCCCAACGATTACTGGGTGGAGCGGCACATGAGCGTTAGACATGATTTTCGTCTTACTCATGTTCATTTTAAGGCCCACCCGTTGGGAAACTCTACTGAGGTCATTGAGCATTGCATTAAGGTCACCCAGAGTCTCTGCCATGATGACTATATCATCGGCAAACCGAAGGTGAGTGATGTACTCGCCATTGATGTTGATGCCAAATTCGTTCCAATCCAGAAGCTTAAAGACGTCTTCCAACGCAGCGGTAAAGAGCTTCGGGGAGATTACATCTCCCTGTCGCACTCCCCGCTGCAGTTGGATTGGCCTTGTAGTCTGGTCCTGTATACGAACTGACATTGTGGCGTTTTCGTACAAACACTTCAGCACTTGGATATACCGGTAGTCTATCCGGCATCTCTGCAGTGACCTCAACACAGCCCAAGTTTCCACCGAATCGAAGGCTTTCTCATAGTCCACAAACGCTAAGCATAGTGGCCGGTTATACTCTTCAGTCTTCTGTATAATCTGGCGCAGCGTGTGAATGTGGTCTATGGTACTAAAGCCTTTCCGGAATCCCGCTTGTTCGGGAGGCTGGAAGTCTTCGAACCTACGAGCGAGACGATTCGTTATGACTCTCGAGAACAACTTATAGACATGGCTGAGCAGCGAGATGGGTCTATAATTCTTCAGCAAGGTATTGTCTCCCTTTTTGAAGAACAGAACCACCACGCTTCTGTGCCATGCCTGTGGCGTTAAGCCCTCGTGAATGACGGAATTGAACAATCGCTGAAGGACCTTAAGTATCGGTTTTCCACCCGCTTTCAGGAGTTCTGCTGTGATTCCGTCCTCACCTGGTGCCCTGTTGTTCTTGAGTTGCTTGAGAGCCATACTAATCTCGTAGAGGCTGACGTCCGGGATATCTTCGGTATAGTGTCGGGTCAATTTGGCTCTGGGATCTCTAGCCAAATCGTCAACAGGCTTTTGTGTTGTGGTGTATAACTGTCCATAGAACTTTTCCACCTCTCCCAAGATCTCAGGTTTGGATGAGATGAGACTACCGTTGTCGTCGTTGGTTTTAATATGATACAAATAAGGAGAAACATGTCATTTATGTCGTAAAAACATGCAAAACGCTATGCGCTTACATTTCATTTTGGGAAAGTATTTTGAAAACATAATTATCCAGGGCTCTAGATAAATACAAGTTCAATCTTAATAATCGCTTATTATGCTGGAAATATTCTCGAATTACGAATTATTCTGGTATTACGTTTGTATGGGCAATTCACCCTCCGCTGGCACCTTAAGATAATATATTGCAGTAGAGTGGGTGTGAAATTGAGTAGGTATATTCAATCAAACAAGTTCAGTTTTTTAACGACTTCCCTGACGCAGTGTTGAGCACTGTTGTCTTAACGTGCGGAGGTCCCGGGTGCGATCACCGGCAGAGTCAATTTGGAAATTTATAATTTCTGAATCTGCTCTGGTCTGGCCTAGTGAGAAACTTCGGCCGTGGCAAGTTACCACCCTACCGGCAGAGACGTGCCGCCAAGCGGTTTAGCGTTTCGGTACGATGCCGTGTAGTAACCGACTAGGGGTGTAGGTTTAATTTGGAGTAGGTATATTAAACCTGTACCCCTAGCCTAAGAGGTTAGCCCGCTACCATCATATACTGCATCATAACATACCATCAGGTGAGATCACAGTCAAGTGCTAACTTGAAGTGGAATAAAAAAGAAACCTAAGTACCTACTTAGGTACATAATGGTTTGTTGCATGTCTACAAACTCCTATCGTCTGAGTCTGGGAATGGTTTGGTAATGTCAAAACAAACAGATGTCGAATAACATCAGTTTAATGACTCCAAAACTCATTTATAAAGCTATCAATATTTTCACCGTCGTCGAACCGCATAGACAATTTGTAAATAGCCCCAAGAGTTGTCATATTACTAGAGCAGAAATTTAACCGGTAAGATTCTATAGACAACGGTAGAAATACTCTACTCTGACCCGTCTGAACTTCTGAAGCCTGTCTGTCTGTTTCATACATTTAATATGGTTTGAGAGAGACACGGCACAAGGTGTCACTTGACGCGTTGTGTATATTTTTATGTAAATTTTTTCAATATTCCGACTTTTACCAGTTGCATGTATCGTGTTAGTACGTACAATGTATCTAAATACCCGCTCATGGACATATTACACTACTTTTTCAAGGGACCCTTACACCTGAATCAGTGTAATGAACATCTAGGAAGAAAAGGTCCCTAATTTGATCCTTATTGCTGTGTAATAAGCGATGCCAAAACTAGCGGCCACGTCCACCCTTACCACAGGGCCCTTTGAAAAGTGCAGTGTAATAGGCCTATTAGTCATCTAGTAATTTTAATGTAAACTGTACGTGATTACGTGCCTGCGTACTTATTACTTATTTTATATTATATATATCGATACGAACAGAACATGCGTTCAACAAAACCGGATTCTTAACTTTAAAAAGAAAATGTAGTATAATGTTACAAATCATAATTGAAAAAATTAAAAAACTCGACTGCCCTGCCAAAAAACGAACTAGTAAGTTAAAAATCTAAATTAATCTAGTTAAATTAGATTCTTATTCACATTTTTATTAAATGTGAATAAGATTCTAATTTTTTTTTTGTGAATCACTGGATATTGAACTATAGTGTTATATATCTTTGGAATCTACTCATCATTTTCTGGATGATGATTATATAGTCAATCTTATTTTCAAATTTAGTCTTTAATGCGGGACTATGGTCACCCCATCAATTTTTTTTTTTAATTTTACTAGCCTATGTCACCCGGAATAAACTAGGGATTCTAACGATACCTCATTTATCAAAATCGGTTCAGGCATACAGAAGTTATGGTGGGATATACAAACTCACATACATACATACATGAACCCTGAAAAAATATACTCCTTTTTTCAGGCAGTCGTATATAATAAAAATGTAAATTGTATCTATGGTGTACTTAACTCAAATGTCTACCAATTCAGCTTCGATTAGTTTAATTGCCACCCTTCTCAGGAAGAGATCGTTAAACATTCGTATAAGCGATCTTGAAGTTACGAGCAACAAATAAGTGAAACCCAATAAAACCGTATTAGGTGTAGGTGTACATGATGCACGCGACTTCGTCCGCGAGGATAAAGCTTTTTATTTCTGCGGGAATTCTTTTTATCGGGATAAAAGGAGCCTATGTCCTTCACCGGAATAAAACCTATACATATATCTCTATACCAAATTTCATCAAAATTAGTTAGAAAGACCTTAGAAAGCGTAGCAGACAGAAAGACAGACACATTTTCGCACATTTATCTATACTAATATTATAAACGCGAAAGTTATTATATACATAGATAGACATGTAATTTTGAATTCACACCAACCCACATTTGATGTTTAAATTTTTTAAGGTTTTTAACGTTGGTTTCTACATAGTCCCCCAAGTCAATAACCTTATGTTAACTTTCAAGGTTCATAATGTTATTCATAATGTTTCAAGTGGACTTCCAAAAACTCCTGCCATTATATAATTAAGGGAGACGGGTCACGACCCTGTGCAATGAGCGATACGACTCAGAAAGAGAGAGAGCACTTACAATCATTAAAAAAAATGCAAAAAAACAATAGCAAGAGGGCTGTAAATTATTTAACTTACAATCCTTATTTACTGCCTTTGTAAGTGCATTTTTCGAGCAACTATTGAAAAATATTATATTATTATTATCCTCCTTTGAATCCAATGACTAAGGAATCGGACTGTACCATCACTGGAGGTAACAAATACATGGAGCTGAAGTATATAATATACATAAATACTGACATAGCAGTCTATAACTAAAGACCGCTATGATACTGAGGCCGGGTGCCATCCGCCATTTTTTGCGTTATGTACTGGTTACCTATGTAATTGGTTGTACTTCAGCTGTCAAGTAACTGCGTGTTGATAAAGAATAATGCTAAATACTTTAGAATTATCAGATAAAAGTTCATATTATCATCAAGTGCATGTTCAGGAACATAATTCCAATATGCCTATGTGTAGCATAGGCAGTGTGGCTCTCGGAAGGACAAAATTCGGCCAGGATTTACTTTTCATAGGTTAGTAACTATTTTTGTACTGAAAGTTATTAATTTCTTCGCTATTTTTCCAATAATCTTTTTAAAAGTGAACGTGTAAGCATTTTGTTACCCATATCGTATTAAAACTAACGCCGTTAAGTAGTAATCACGTTGCAATAAGCTTCTTTTTCTGGTCGGTGACATTATGTACATGCATTTAATGTAAATGTCACCTTAGGATTGTTTACAATTTCGCGAGTTAGATTATAATCTAATGGTTTTTACAATCTTACGGTGACATAAACATGACACTTATGGATGTCCATTGTCAATCAAGATCAACTTGTCGATAGTATTATAGTTGAGGCTAAAGGTCTTGAATAAATAATTTTAATGCATTACTGCGCATAACAACATTCAATTCAAATCTCATAAACACCAAACAGTTTATAATTTAAATTTCAGAAAAAGAAAAAGTACAACAGATGATGATGTCCACGTCTTCTACTCTGTTGATTTAGATTTTTGATTCCCACGGAAACTCCTCAATTTTCCCGGATCCTATCTCTATACCTACCAAATTTCAAAACCTACAAATAGGCAGAGAGACACATGTTCGTATTTATAATATTTTCTATTCTATTAATGTTATACTTCTTATCTTCAGGTTTCCAGTTAATGAAAATTTAAAGAAAAAATGGATTGAAGCTTTAGGTGTAGAAAATATAAATCCTCGACATAAAAGTCTATGGGTTTGTTCAAAACATTTTGATGAGAGATACTTCAACAGAACTCTTGACGTAGTGAGATTGCGAGATAATACAGTCCCTTCGCTTTTTGTTGTGGTAAATATTGTATTTGAGAGTATTTTCAGACTTTTATTTTTCACTACAAGTTAGCCTTTGACTGCGATCTCACCTGATGGTAAGTGATGATGCAGTCTAAGATGGTAGCGGGCTATCCTGTTAGGAGTATAGTATTAAAAAAAATGGTTGGGGACTAGTCCAGACGGACAAAGTCACGCGCAAATATTAGTGTCAAATATATTTAAAAAATACGTAATAAAATACGTTTAAAATATTTAATATAATTTAAATTTATCTCAAGCTGTACGTTGTACCACATAGATTTGTAATTTTTCAGATTATAGCATACCTATTAAGCTTCTTATTCCTTGTAAATAGTTGTGTGTTAAACGACAGCGCTGATTTTTAATTGCGCTTTTGAATTTCTCACTACTGTCAGGGTTCTTACTATAAATGAAAACTCGTGCTCGGGGATTCAAACGCGGCAATTGCAACATTTTTTTCAGTATCTAATACTTCTGTTTAGTTTCTATGCGTAAATTTTATATAAATAAGAGTTAGATGCAAAAATTGCTGTGGATCGCTAAAAAGTGTCCCGTTTTGATAATTTGTTTAATATTAATAAAATATGTGTACTTACGCATAACACTAATACATTTATATACATACTAACTGTGTTTTATTTATTTTATTATTTGACAACATTTGCTCTTAAATTTGCTTTAGCTTTTCAAAAGCAGTGAATGCTTATAATACTATAGTTAAAGTTTCACCCTTGGGCGAAAAATTACAACCACACAGCAATTACTGGCCTTTGAAGCGGTACGGTAATATTCATTATATATTTATTTTAAAGGACATTCAGACAGCTTCCTCTTACGCTACGTCATGTTTTAACTCTACCACCTGTTCGGAAAAATATCTGTGAAAAGTCGGCCAGAAACTCAGCACTTGCTCTTTCATAAAAAGAAGAGGTTTTTTAATTTACAAGCGACTGATACCTATGTAGACGAGGCAGTCTTAGCGGCCTGAAAAATCAGTTTTTCATCCAACAGAGAGTACTTTTTATTTCTGGTCCAATCTCACAGTATGGCTGGCAGCGAAACTTACGAAATTCCATTAAGATCTCTAAAAACCTAAATCCAAGCGAATAATACCTACGTGATAAACATGTTTGATATAACGTGTATGAATACGAATAAAAACTTGATTATCGTTTCAAACCTTATCGATGTCGATAGTTTTGAAGCTCACTCCCTAATGAGCGGCGGGCGCCGGGCGGCTTTCTTTTGCGTCATTTTTCTGTAGGTATGCACCCTAGTTTTGTAGTAGGGCACCTCCATATATTTCTTACCTCCATAGACTGCACCACGAAGTACTCTGTGGAGTGTGGACCGCTTTGATTATGTCTAAGGTGGTAACCATGACTGTACATAACTTACTTGTTGTTGTTGTTCTTTGGTGTGTGGCTTTTGTTTGTGCCAGCCCTTCTTTTACTGGTCGGTGGTGCCAGCACAGCACAATTTGCTTCGCCAATGTCGCGTTGCTTGGAGAAAATACGAAGGTGATTGATCGGTATCATCAATGAACATCCGTATTCGCGGGACAATAGTAGGGTTATTTTTAGTATATTTTGACAACAACACAAACGGGAAGGTTAAGTAATTACTTAAAATAAATTTTATAGATAATACTGTAATATTTAGAGGTCACCTAACTTACTTTCATAACTCGCCAATCGCCCGGCAGTTTTCCCGATGTGACGTCATATCTGTTGAGTAATGCTGCCTATACACGATGTAATATTGTCAGACCTGTGTGTCAGACACATGGCCAAGTGTGATTGCTGATATCGAAACCGGGACGTTTAGTACGGCCTTAAATCTATGGTTCAACCACAGAATATATATGATGATGCTCTATACTCTATGATGTCATAAATAAAAATATTTGTCTATGGTTCAACATGGCTGTCTGCTACGGCTGGAGTTCTACACGGTTAAATTTTCCTCATTTCTATTTGTTGTAGCAGTTATTTATTTATGGAAATACATTGCCTTATAACAAATAATGTAAGTCAATGTGTGTGATATAAATTTTGGCGTAAGTATGCTATTCATAAAGTTATTTGCAGTATTTTCACGGATATCCTTGACCGATCTAATATGTGGCGATGCAACTCGAACTTTCGTGTTCATATTATCTGGTGTCTTTACAGGTATACTGAAGATGCCCGTTAATTTATTATCAGAAACGAAAAGAGGTGTTGAGAAAACAAAATTTTCCCTGTCACTCAATAGAAATAATGCGACGAAACTGAGCAAGGAAAATAAATCTGCGAGTATAAAAAACTGCACTCGCCCAGAATTTAACGACAATAAAGAGAATAAACCAGCTAAAAGACCTTTAAAAGGCACATATCATAATACATTGCAAGCCGCTAAAAAGTTGAAACCGCTGACAGACGTGGCAAAGCCCCCAGGTATGGTTGTTTATCATCAAAACATTAATAGTAATTACTTACTCTCAAGTTAAATCATCTTAATAGTCAGTGAGTCTGTAGGATGTAAAGATTCATACTATTCTATACTCCCCTGGTTAGATCTCGCACTCAACTCAGAATATCATAAAACAATGTAAAAAAAAACAATAATACTTCCAATACCTACCTTTTTTTTATAGAATCCTCAACAGAGTCTCAGCTGGTAGTTGAGTTGCCCCTAGGAGACTCTGCCATGTTGAATGGCCATCATGCATCAGATAACCAGTATGGTGGGAGTACACAATGGAAAGCTCCCATTGCCACTCTCTCCAACCTCGGCAATACATGTTTTTTGAACAGTGTGCTTTATACTTTAAGGTTAGTACTGTTTACATAGCTGTAGTAAAAATTTTAATTAGACAACAAATTATAAAGTAATGGTGCCTTATTTAAGGTGTTGTGGTGATGTGGTTCAGTTGTGTCATGTGAATCAGTCAATGAACCAGTCCTGTTTCTCTATTTTTTAGATTGAGACATGATACACAATATTTGGCACGTTTCTATAGCCACCTGTGACTACTGTACCTAGTGAGTGAGGTGATTTATATTATCAATATGTTTGTCCCTAGCCCTATTTATTTTTCATAAAAATCTGGTAGCACTAGAAATGTTAAAAAATGTTGTCACAAACCTTCATGCAAGTGGCAACAGCTACTGTAAAAAGTTTTAAGTAAATTGCCTGGTAATGTTCTAATGTGCATAATGACGAAATAAGTGCAATAACAAACATAACAAACCAAACAAATCACAAACATTAATATTATTATTACATTATGTCATAAATATTATTCAATTTTCATGGCAAATAGCTGTTAGTTTATTTTGCCCATTAATAAGCCTTATTAATGGCAGGCAGGGTTTCTAAGCAATTAGCCAATTGCTTAGAAACCCTGCCTATTTGGCCTCCTATTTGGGTGGTCAGGGTTTCAATCCCCAGGCACACACCAGACTAACTATTCAGAAATATGTATGTTTTAAGAAATTAAATATCACTTACTTTACAAAAATTTTGAAAAAATGTTATCAGGAAACCTGTAGGCCCTAGAGGGTCTGTTTTTTGTTAGGGTTTTGGTGTCAATAGGTGGTAAAGAAACGAGCCAAAAACATTTACATATAATGTTAATCTCAGTAATCAGATGCTAGGAAAAAAGGTAATATTACAAACTGATTTGTGTGCACCGTTAGTAACTAGATAACATTAAAAATATGCTTTATACTAAACTAAATGATGACCACTACTTCGTCTGTGTGCATTAAGGTTTTTCGTTAATTTTCCTAGCCTTCCTGGCCTTGTCTTTACCCGATTTACCAAATTGAATCAAAATCAGTTGAAAAGATGGGCTGTGAAAGTGTAGCAGACAAACAGACAGACTTGCTTTTGCATTTATAATATTAGTATGGACTATGGCAGTATTTGTAAAAGATAAACGTGATTGCTTTGCATATAAGTTTTAATGATAAAAGTGATACAAATGATGAATCTCTTATCTGATTCACAATGATATCACTCTGATACCAGACACAATATAATATTATCCAAATTATGTACTCATGCACATGCACAAACATGATAATCTATGTTTAGAAAAAATTGCAATTACTCACATGTCTGGTTTATAGATATATTCCGTGACCCTGTCATTTAACAAGTCAAATACAATAATTTAACGTTTTGCCCATACATAATTATATTTCAGGGAATGTATTTGACTTATGTGTATTTGGGATATTTCTACCCTACTTCATAATTTATAGTAAGTGTAGTAAGCTAAAATTTTGCAACGAAAATAATGTCAAGGATTTGTCAATGGAGCGAAGCCAGAGGCAGACAGTAGTGTAACATACAATGATAGATATAATAGTTTACATGTTGAATTTAAGTTTTATGTAATATCTTTATTATTTTGATTTACCTAATTATCGCTTTATTTACATAATATAATTATGATAAGATTTGATAAAATATTAAAGTAGAGTTTTCTATAAATTACCTGACCTGATTATTTTAATCCTTTGATTTTAACATCTCAAGGCTGTCTACATATCTGTCTCCATAGCAAGGAAATTATTTAGATATTATTAGGTATCTTATTTACACTAATGACTGTTTTAACCTGATAGTGCCTGGGTGACTGAACCTTGTATTTCTTTGGGTTTTTTGGAAATTTTATTTAAATACAAATTACATACTGATGAAATAATATTTTTCGATCTTTCCTACACTGTAACCTAACATGTTAGGGGCATGGCAGTTATACTAAATCCATACCCATATTCAGTTTCTACACGGCATCGTCGTACAGGAACGCTAAATCGCTTGGCGGCACGTCTTTGCCTTAATTGGGAACACATTTTCTTTCAGATATGCTCCCCAATTCGTCCACAACCTTCACCACTTGGTGTCGGATCTCAGCAGGGTGGAGCAGAAGCTTGGCAGCATCAGGCTGAAGAGTTCCTCGCTCGGACGCAGCGCGGCAGGGCTCGCGTCCTCCGGCACCAGGTCGTGGAGCAGCAAAGACCTGCTGGCCCTCGGACAGACGGACAACAACGCGGCCAAGAGCAAGATACAGGTACGCAGTGATCTCAGCAGGGTCGACCAGAGACTGCAGTATCAGCTATTCATGAAACAAAATTCATTTGACTTGCCTTTAGGTACCCAAAACAGGTTGCCACCGAAACATTGTCAAAATACAAGAAATTAAAAACAGGATCCAGACAACAACCCTACTTATGTGTACACAACATTATTTAGAAAATACAATATATTATATTAAAATCACAATAATAGATATAGCTAACTTATAATATTACTTAAAAATTAAAAAATTAGAGTGCAGTTTCAAAATATATATAAAAAAAAAGGTCTAAATACAATTGTCAAAGTTGAAAATAATTACAGTAATCAAGATATAAAAAGTCAAGTATCTTTACAGGTATAACCTAATGCTATAGGCTAAGACAAAAAACATATACCGATACATTACAAAAATTTTTTACAATAAAATAGACTTAATAAAACTACTAGCAGATGTCCGCGAATTCGTCTGCGTGAAATAAGTTTTTTAAATTCCCACGGGAACTCCGGGAACACGGGTTTTCTATTAGTACCAGAATTTACAAAATCGGTACAGTAGATCTAGAGTTTACCCCCTACAACCTCACAAATCTTACCTTTATAATATTAGTATAGAAGAACGCCGGCATTCAAACTATTTTTAAAAGTAATGAGAATCAAGTAATTAAACATTTTTAAAAACAAGCTTTTATTGTCTGCCATATTGAATTAAGTTTGACGTCATTTTATTTCTCAGCAAACCCTCCTTAACTGATAACCATATCATGGGGGTGCATACAAAATTATAACTAGTCCGCCATCAATGGTAGTCTGCCATATTCGATTTAGAATGACGTCACTTAGCTAACCATGCATTGGTGTCGATTCTGTAATGTAACATCTCTAAACTAAACTAAAGTGGCAGCTTTAAATCTATTTCTGTCCCTTTCCGTAGGGAGTATTATGAAAGGGTTAGCAATATTTATAATGCTCTAATTTTAGTTCAGTTTAGAGATTGTGCACTACAGAATCAGCCCCATTATCATCCAAACGTGTATGCAAAATTTCTGCTCAATTGTTTGAGGATAACTGTCTTAAAATTCAGTTGCAGTTAAAAGATTTGACCTAAACAAAACCTTATAGCTAAATAAAGGCTTTTAAAAAGTTTCTGTGTTTTGATGCAATACTTATATTTTTGAAGACGATTTTATTTATTGCTAATATTTTCCCAGCTATTAAAAATAAACGGATGATATCCAATAAGAACACTGACCATGCTCTACATTTTAGTGATAATTTATGATTTTTTTCAGCTAAATAATAATTTATGATCTTTTCTAGTCCAAAATTACCATTGTTCGATATGTTTCATATTGATTTATCCTGTTTGTAATCCTGATCATATTGAACACATTAATTTTAAGAATGTTGATGATCTATGAATACTTCTTTTGACCTGTGTTAATTTAATTAGCATAAGTAACTATAAAAGGTTAAAAATCTACACTTTGATTTACGATTTTATTAAAAAAAATGATAATGAAATATGCAATGGAAACAAATTTCAAGGCCAAGACCAAGGAATTCCAAGCTAACAAATTAAATCAACATATTATTATGTTTCTATTCACTATCTATCTAGCTATAGCTACCGCTTCTATATCTTGTAGCAACTAGCAAGTACAGTAAGTAATAGAGTATTTTATTATCTTGTTACAAGAGTATTTTAAAACACCTCTTTAAAAGATGGTGGACTTAAATCCTGTCTGACTTTCAAATATTATTAAAGTCTTTGTAGAGTTGATAGCAGTGAAATATCAAATAAGAGATAACCATATGCGTTGAAAGACTTAAAAAAAAGATGCTGCCGGCGACTTCGTCCGCGTGGATTAAGTTTTCTTTTTTAGTCCCGCGATAACTCCTTAAATTTCCGGGATAAAAATAGCCTACGAAATACTATCTCTACAAAATTTCATCAAAATCAGTTGAAAAGATGGACTTTGAAAGCGTACCGACACATAGAAGGAAAGTCAATTTCACATTTAAAAAATATGGATACTCACTAAGAACATGAAATACAAAATGTGAAAATCTCAAGTGCTCGCACATCAATATCTGCCAAACAGTATCATCTGAGATAAATCTTGTTATGTCTTGTGATTTATAAATAACAGATAGCATGTTGTGAAGCTGATTAAATATGGAGAAAAAATTGAATACCAAAGTAGTCGCAAATACCAGGTCCGTAATAGGATCGCCACGTAGACATCTACGAACAAACTCTTAAGCTCGCCAGTTACGATAGACACTTGGCTTAAGTCAAAAAAACATGAATTTCTCGGTCGTCGAAAAATCGCACTCACGATCAAAATGTCATGAGACGCCTAATAACTTAGGCTACCAACTCACAGTGAGTTACCATAATCTACGGTAACTCACTGTGAGTTGGTATTGTGCCAAAATTTTGCTTTATTTTTTATTTATATCGCAATTTAAATCAACCGACTTGCCATAACTGGCTAGCATTAGGCGCAACGAAGACCTATATGTTGGAGTAAAGCCAAGCCGTTACGTCTTTTTCATTATAATATAAACTCAAATTTCAGGCTTCAGCATAATATGGTTATTTATAATTGAGAATAAGAAAAATATTGTAATAGGAATGATGAAAACTCAATCAAATCAGCAACTTTTTATCATACTTAAAACGCACTTCTAGTATGGAAGTTGCTACTTCTAGATAGAAAGCTGGAAATTCACCATTGTGACGTCATCAAATTTCAACACACTTTTTTTCTTTAATCTATACTTTAAAACGGTTATCAAACTTAAAACTAGCCGAGAATGTGAATTTTAGATCTTTTGGAAGACCCTCCATTTAAAAATCTGTTAGAAGAAATTTATTTTTTGATATAGGCATAATTCCTATTGTTGCAGATAGCGACAGAGAAACTCCACGAGACATACCTGAGCCTGCGTGCTGCGGAGAGCAAATGTATGCACAGTGGCGCTGACGCGACGCCCGAGCCCTACGCCGCGGACGCCTTCCTGGCGGCGCTCCGGGAGGTTAACGCCACATTCGAAGGTACGTCTTACCGACCGCCGTCATGGGCGCAACCTCTCAGTGGACAGAGACACTCCACGAGACATACCTGAGCCTGCGCGCTGCGGAGAGCAAGTGTATGCACAGCAGCGCCCGAGCCCTATGCCGCGGACGCCTCCCTGGCGGCGCTCCGGGAGGTTAACGCCACATTCGAAGGTACGTCTTACCGACCGCCGTCATGGGCGCAACCTCTCAGTGGACAGAGACACTCCACGAGACATACCTGAGCCTGCGCGCTGCGGAGAGCAAGTGTATGCACAGTGGCGCTGACGCAACGCCCGAGCCCTACGCCGCGGACGCCTTCCTGGCGGCGCTCCGGGAGGTTAACGCCACATTCGAAGGTACGTCTTACCGACCGCCGTCATGGGTGCAACCTCTCAGTGGACAGAGACACTCCACGAGACATACCTGAGCCTGCGCGCTGCGGAGAGCAAGTGTATGCACAGTGGCGCTGACGCAACGCCCGAGCCCTACGCCGCGGACGCCTTCCTGGCGGCGCTCCGGGAGGTTAACGCCACATTCGAAGGTACGTCTTACCGACCGCCGTCATGGGCGCAACCTCTCAGTGGACAGAGACACTCCACGAGACATACCTGAGCCTGCGCGCTGCGGAGAGCAAGTGTATGCACAGCAGCGCCCGAGCCCTATGCCGCGGACGCCTCCCTGGCGGCGCTCCGGGAGGTTAACGCCACATTCGAAGGTACGTCTTACCGACCGCCGTCATGGGCGCAACCTCTCAATAGACAGAGACACTCCACGAGATATACCTGAGCCTGAGCGCTGCGGAGAGCAAGTGTATGCACAGCGACGCCCGAGCCCTACACCGCGGACGCCTTCCTGGCGGCGCTCCGGGAGGTTAACGCCACATTCGAAGGCACGTCTTACCGACCGCCGTCATGGGCGCAACCTCTCAATAGACAGAGACACTCCACGAGATATACCTGAGCCTGAGCGCTGCGGAGAGCAAGTGTATCCACAGCGACGCCCGAGCCCTATGCCGCGGACGCCTCCCTGGCGGCACTCCGGGAGGTTAGCGCCACATTCGAAGCCCCTGACGCCCATGACGGCGGTCGGTAAGACGTACTTTCCGACCGCCGTCATGGGCGCAACCTCTCAGTATAAAGAGAAACTCCACGAGACATACCTGAGGCGACGGGCACGTTCTAGACCAGTGTGCTTAGCATGCGCACCATGAGATTATCTCGCGACGAGTGAGAGAGATGGTGCCGTTGTCGACTAATTTTCCGTTAACCCTAACATGCACAAAATGCGGTATATTACGAGTAATAAATAGTCGGCATGTAAAGGTCCGTAGAGAAAAATACCACAGACAAGAAATATTACTTTTATCTCTATTTTTGACATAGCGAGACAAGTAACCATGTTAGCGTCGGTAGAGAAATAGCGATAACGGGTAGACATAAGTTTACTCGTTGTGCGCATGCGAGCCACACGGAGATGGCGAACCAATGGCACGCGACACAATATTTTGGGCACGTCAGTGATCACAAAATTCAACATGCACTAAGAAAAAAAACCCTAATATAAGTTATGTCATCTAATCCGTAACAACAGAAGTCACACAAATGTTACTTTAATTTAAATTACGCGTATATACTTGAGACATTTCAAAATGTATTTTTCTTGACCTTGAAATTACCTCATTAAACATTTCTTTACAAAAAATGGCACGTTGATATATAAAGGTTCGCCTACCCTGTTCTAGACCGTAAGATTGCAAAAACCGTTAGATTGTAATCTAACTAGCGAAATTGTAAACTGTCGACAGATTGTGAACCGTTCAATGTTCTGAGTGTCAATTTTTGAAATATTCATTGTATTTACGTTTTCTTGTCTCTTGTAGGTTAGGGTTCGACATAAATAATCAGTTAGTTTAGGTTTTATCGGGTTAATATACATAACAGATTACAATCTACCGAAAAATAATGCGTTAAATTGTAATCTTTCGACAGTTTACAATGTCGCTAGTTAGATTATAATCTAGTAAGTCTAGGTTTTTGAAATCTTATGGTGACATATACATATTGAACTGTTATGCAAAATAACCCAGCTGGGCGACCGCGTATCTCTGACAGCTACAGTGTAACGATCGCAATCACCTCTGATTGGATAACACTCTTCCACTATTGGACAAAATCCATTGACGCAGCAAGAATACCATAAATTCAGCCAATCACAACAATTGATACTGTAACAATGATTGATGCAGAAGATACGCGGTCACCCTACTGTAATGTATCCACTACAAGTGAGCCCTTGACTGCGATCTCACCTAATGTTAAATGATGATGCAGTCTAAGATGGTAGCGGGCTAACCTGTTAGGGGCATGTCAGTTATATTAAACCCATACCCTATTCGGTGTCTACACAGCATCGTACCGGAGCGCTAAATCGCTTGGCGGCACGTCTTTGACGGTAGGGTAACTAGCCACGACCGAAGCCTCCCACCGGGACTGTTATGTAAAATAACCCTGTACATGTAATTATTGGCAGGCAATCGTCAACAAGACGCGCACGAACTATTGGTTTGCATTCTGGACAGCATACGAGAAACGTGTCGAGCGCTCAGCGCGCGCGCCTCACGGTTACAGCTACAAGAAAACGGCGACAGGTAGACTCCATACTAACTCCTCACCTCACTACAGCCCATTAACGTGCCACTGCTGGGCACAGGCCTCCACTCTCATAGGAGAGAGGGAATTACAGCTTAGAACCCACCGCGCTGCTCCAATGCGGGTTGGCGGGCTTTAACGACTATTATCATGTTAGTGATAATAATCGGGACCGACGGCTTAACGCGCTCTCCGAGGCACGGGGGTGAAACACCGCCAACTTCCTAACTCCGGGCTAGTACTGGGAATTTCTGATCCGAAAAACCCGATACTTAATTATGGCCCGACCCGGGACTCGAACCCGGGACATCGTCGGCCGCAATCAAACATGCTAACCACTAGACCAACGAGGCAGTTTACCACCATACTAATTATATTATAATATTTATTATTATTATTATATACTAGCTGATGCCCGCGACTTCGTCCGCGTGGATTGAGGTTTTTTGGTTCCCGCGGGAACTCTTTGATTTTTCCACATTTTCTCACCGTTTAAACCTTCCCTGGACTACGACAAACATTTCAAAACCAAAATCAGCTAAATCGGCTAAATAAATAATATCCTGTGTCGTCGGTGACAGCTCATCGGTCAAACCATTCATCAAGCGACCATAGACAATTTATGATATAGACAATTTTCCTTGGCTAAGAAAAAGAAATATAATCTATATATTTGGTATATTTTATTATACTAATAACCAATCAAACCCCTTTATTTAAAGGAATCTGATTTTCCAAAAGGTAAATAATTTTTCTCACTTGCTATACGAATTATAATCGATTTGACAACCCATCTCACAGACTAGTGCCCATAGATGGAGCTAGTCGTATCAAAAGTTGCAATCTGTCCCAAACAAGGTTGCCCTGTTACCGACTAGTGTCCATAGATGACGCTAGCTGTATCTAAATTTGCAATTTTTCTATTCCAAAAATTGTAATGTTACAAATTAGTCTATAAAATCATAGCCAATAATATTAATATTTTAAAATGGTTTCAATTTCATTTCAGTAACGGAATAGGTCGTCAACCAAGCCTCGACGTCGACGGTGGCAAAACGCTGGGCAACCTGCGAAAGTCTTGGAAGAAACGCAAAGAACTGAAGACAAACGACAAACGCAACTCACCGTCGGAGGAGCGAGCACCTTCGCCGGACCCTGAGAAAGACGAACGGTCTCGACCCGGCTGGGACTTTGTTGCGGATGACTTTGAAGGTAGATAAACATTACTCATATTGTTATGACTCATTTGCGCAAGTAACGGAAGAAACGCAAAGAACTGAAGACAAACGACAAACGCAACTCACCGTCGGAGGAGCGAAGCCTTCGCCGGACCCCGAGAAAGACGAGCGGTCTCGACCCGGCTGGGACTTTGTTGCGGATGACTTTGAAGGTAGATTATCATTACTCATATTGTTATGACTCATTTGCGCAAGTAACGGAAGAAACGCAAAGAACTGAAGACAAACGACAAACGCAACTCACCGTAGGAGGAGCGAACGCCTTCGCCGGACCCCGAGAAAGACGAGCGGTCTCGACCCGGCTGGGACTTTGTTGCGGATGACTTTGAAGGTAGATTATCATTACTCATATTGTTAAGACTCATTTGCGCAAGTAACGGAAGAAACGCAAAGAACTGAAGACAAACGACAAACGCAACTCACCGTCGGAGGAGCGAACGCCTTCGCCGGACCCCGAGCAAGACGAGCGGTCTCGACCCGGCTGGGACTTTGTTGCGGATGACTTTGAAGGCAGCTTATCATTACTCATATTGTTAAGACATCTCATCTCATCATCATCATGTCATTTGCGCAAGTGAAGCAAGCACCGACTTTTTTTTCAATCTGTGCTGTGCGAAATGGCAAAGATAGCAGTCATTATGTAATGTTGTTTAGAAATGAGTTTCGATTCGCTAATTTTAATCGACCCTCAAATCAGTATGTACAGATGTATGGGGACTGTAAAGTCCTACAAACTTATATGACCCAGTGACCTGGGAAAAATTGAATAATAATAAATACCAAAACTAAACATAAATTAGTTCCAATATTGGCCACCGGGTCAGATAAGTTTATAGGACTATGCACATAACCTGAGTGTCCGTGTTTTCATATGAGTTTATTCTGCAGTCCAAGCACGAACACTCAGGTATAATTTAATTTTAATATATTTTTTTTAATAGGCCTATTACACTGCACTTTTCACAGGGACCCCCTTACACTTGAATCAGTGTAGTGTAATAATATTTAGGGAGAAAAGGTCCCTAAATTGGTCCTTATTGGTACTAGCGGCCACGCCCACCCTTACCACAGGGCCCTCTAATAAGTGTAGTGTAATAGGCCTATTAGCGCCAATTTTACAGTAAATGGTAAAAAATACTGCACCTAACGGATGCTACGTACATTGCAGGCACGATGGTGGTGCGGACGATGTGCCTCGAGTGTGAGGCGGTGACGGAGAAGGCGCAGGCGGTGTGCGAGCTGTGTGTGCCCGTCGGCGACGAAGACGCGCCCGACGAGCCCTTCCGCGCCGCCTGCCTCTCCAGCGAGTACCTCCGCGACCAGAACAAGGTGAGACGCGTTACGGAGAGGGCCACGACGACGCGCCCGACGAGCCCTTCCGCGCCGCCTGCCTCTCCAGCGAGTACCTCCGCGACCAGAACAAGGTGAGACGCGTGACGGAGAGGGCCACGACGACGCGCCCGACGAGCCCTTCCGCGCCGCCTGCCTCTCCAGCGAGTACCTCCGCGACCAGAACAAGGTGAGACGCGTTACGGAGAGGGCCACGACGACGCGCCCGACGAGCCCTTCCGCGCCGCCTGCCTCTCCAGCGAGTACCTCCGCGACCAGAACAAGGTGAGACGCGTGACGGAGAGGGCCACGACGACGCGCCCGACGAGCC
Source organism: Erebia palarica (assembly GCA_964035005.1). Taxonomy (NCBI): domain Eukaryota; kingdom Metazoa; phylum Arthropoda; class Insecta; order Lepidoptera; family Nymphalidae; genus Erebia; species Erebia palarica. Next base: position 4,659,535 of record OZ035988.1, read on the forward strand.
CTTCCGCGCCGCCTGCCTCTCCAGCGAGTACCTCCGCGACCAGAACAAGGTGAGACGCGTGACGGAGAGGGCTACGACGACGCGCCCGACGAGCCCTTCCGCGCCGCCTGCCTCTCCAGCGAGTACCTCCGCGACCAGAACAAGGTGAGACGCGTGACGGAGAGGGGCACGACGACGCGCCCGACGAGCCCTTCCGCGCCGCCTGCCTCTCCAGCGAGTACCTCCGCGACCAGAACAAGGTGAGACGCGTGACGGAGAGGGGCACGACGACGCGCCCGACGAGCCCTTCCGCGCCGCCTGCCTCTCCAGCGAGTACCTCCGCGACCAGAACAAGGTGAGACGCGTTACGGAGAGGGCGACGAAGACGCGCCCGACGAGCCCTTCCGCGCCGCCTGCCTCTCCAGCGAGTACCTCCGCGACCAGAACAAGGTGAGACGCGTTACGGAGAGGGCGACGAAGACGCGCCCGACGAGCCCTTCCGCGCCGCCTGCCTCTCCAGCGAGTACCTCCGCGACCAGAACAAGGTGAGACGCGTAACGGAGAGTGCTACAACGAAGCCCCTACAGCGAATAAGTGTACGGGCACGAAATGAGCGGCGGCGGGGCGACGCGATTATTCGGGAAGCTGGCGACGAATTTCGTCGCAATTTTGTCGTACTCATTTGAAAACTTTATTCACGTTTAATACCGCAAAATTTGTCTGGCGATTTGCAGGTATTATTGAAATTACTCAATAGATACGTGATTAAAATTTCAGATTGCCAAAAGTATATTTTTTAGGAATTTTAATAAAAAATTTTTTGAAGAGAAATAATCGCAGACTGGCAGGACTGGATTCGCCAGTTGACGAAATTCTTTCACAATTTCAGTTTGCCTAAAGGGCCTACCCAAAATTCGTCGCTAGCTCTCGTACCACATCGCCCCGCTGTCGCCGTCGCTCGGCCGTCGCTAGTTTCGTGTTTGACGCGTAACTCTCCCTCTGAATTAGTCGAACACGAGTCCCTACTTATAGGCCTATTACACTGCACTTTTCACAGGGTGAAACTTATCACATTATTACTTTACACTTGAATAAGTATTAAGATTTGAAGACAAAGGGTCCCTAATTTGATCCTTATTGCTGTCTAATAAGCGACACTCTAAATAGCGGCCACGCCCACCCTTACCACAAGGCCCTGTGGAAAGTGCAGTGTAATACACCTATTAGTGCTTACCAGTCGAACGGGAACGTACCTTTTTTTTCTAACTCGCTTTCCTTTTCAGTACTGGTGTGAGCGCTGTCTCCGCTATAACGAAGCGCGGCGAAGCGTGGCGTACTCGCGCCTGCCGCGCCTGCTGGTGCTGCAGCTGAAGCGCTTCAGCGGCGGCATGGAGAAGATCACCCGCCACGCGCCCACGCCGCTGCTCATGGCGTGCTTCTGCGAGCCGTGCGCCCGCCGCGCGCCCGACCAGGCGCCCGCTCACAGGTAACCGAGCTTCAGCGGCGGCATGGAGAAGATCACCCGCCACGCGCCCACGCCGCTGCTCATGGCGTGCTTCTGCGCCATGCAACCCGCAAATATATATTTGCGGGTTGAATACAAGTTGTGTGCGGTATTCACCGGTCTCCTAAAACTTTTAATTTTTTCTCTTTACTGCCATTTGTTGTCCTACTTAATCAATTTTGAACTAGTGAGAAATACCCAAAAAAAACTAGAATTCTATTATGTCACAATGATTATTCAATTTTTTTTATTTTGCAATTTCAGATACATCCTCTGGGCGGTAATTATGCACCTCGGTCAGACGCTCACCGGCGGGCATTACGTCGCGTACGCGCGAGACAGCTCGCAGGCGGACACCAAGTGCGAGCGAGAGGGAGGAGGCGACGCGTCCGCCGCCAACAGCGGCTCCAGCTTCATGCGGACACTGTTCAACCGGCCCCGGCCTTCCCCCGCAGGTGAGTACATCACATCACCTCAGTCAGACGCTCACCGGCGGGCATTACGTCGCGTACGCGCGAGACAGCTCGCAGGCGGACACCAAGTGCGAGCGAGAGGGAGGAGGCGACGCGTCCGCCGCCAACAGCGGCTCCAGCTTCATGCGGACACTGTTCAACCGGCCCCGGCCTTCCCCCGCAGGTGAGTACATCACATCACCTCAGTCAGACGCTCACCGGCGGGCATTACGTCGCGTACGCGCGAGACAGCTCGCAGGCGGACACCAAGTGCGAGCGAGAGGGAGGAGGCGACGCGTCCGCCGCCAACAGCGGCTCCAGCTTCATGCGGACACTGTTCAACCGGCCCCGGCCTTCCCCCGCAGGTGAGTACACGCCTTTATAATATTACATGCCATATCTAATTAACAATGACCAAACAAATTAACTATTTACTTTTAGAAATTATTATTTTTATAAAGTCGTCGCGAAAAAACGTGTCTGGCACACCGCCTGTGCGCTTTTTATGTAACCTTGCCTTAACACACTGTTAGCAAGATTTGCTATTCGGAGGTGCATTATTATCAGGGCTGACTGTTATCATTAAAATGGTGTACTTTTCCAAGTTTCTTATAAAGCTTATGGTGTCCATTTTGAAATCAAGATACCTATGTATCCATATTTACGTGTTTTAAAGATATATATGTCACCGTAAGATTGCAAAAGCCGTTAGATTATAATCTATCTCGCGAAATTGTGAATTGTAATATTCTATTTTCTTGTCTGTTTCTTGTAGGTTAGGTTAGGGTTCGACATAAATAATTAGCTAGTGCCGGGTCTATTGGGTTAATATACCTAACAGATTACAATTTACCGAAAAATAATGCGTTAAATTCTAATCTTTCGACAGTTTGCAATTTCGCGTGTTAGATTATAATCTAACGGTTTTTACAATCTTACGGTGTCATCTATACCATTTTACGAGGTTACTCTACGAGGCACTGGTTACGATGAGTTGGAGGTCGGTCGGGTTTGTAGTTCACATCCCAGACCTCCGCCAGTTCGCTTCGCTTTCTTAAAATGTTCTTAAATACTTTTAATAGTTAGTTGTAATAATTAAGTAGTAGATTGTTATAAGTTTTCTTTTAGAAATTTACACGTGTGCACCGCCCTGTCATCATGCAACCAATCTCCTATCTTAAAAAGGTTGCCTGGAAGAGATCACTCATAGTGATAAGGCCGCCTTTACACCGTAACAAGTTGTGAATTCTGTCACGATTTGTTTTACCTCTGTTCTGTTATTCGTTTGTGTGTAATAAAGTGTTTCTACTTACTTACTTTTAATTATTTCAGGTTGCACAGCAAACGAATGCTGCGTCCCTCGGACCAGGCCGGAAGCTTGCTGGCTCGCCTGCGACGACGACCTAGTCAAACCCATATCCAACGAGGAGTTCGAAGACCTCCTCTCCGCTGAACCCAAGATGCGCTCCGCAGCAACCCCATACCTTCTGTTCTACGTCAAGAGTGAAGTCGGCTAGTGATCCCCCGCCCACCCTTCAGTAGCGGTGTGGCGAGCGGAAAACAAATAGATGGGCTAGTCTTTGAGACTTTGGGCGATTATAGGGTCAGTTTAAAATTACTAATAACCTCTTAAGGGTAACTTCTACACGTAATCCTAACTAATTGGCTAATGAGCAGTTTTGCTTTAACCTAAACTTATAAATTTCTTCTACACTACAGCCCATTAACGTCCCACTGCTGGGCACAGGCCTCCACTCTCATAGGAGAGAGGGAATTAGAGCTTAGACCCACCACGCTGCTCCAATGCGGATTGGCGGGCTTTAACGACTATTATCATGTTAGTCATAATAACCGGGACCGACGGCTTAACGTGCTCTCCGAGGCACGGGGGTGAAACACCGCCAACTTCCTAACTCCGGGCTAGTACTGGGAATTTTTAATGCGAAAAACCCGATACTTAATTATGGCCCGACCCGGGACTCGAACCCGAGACCTCGTCGGCCGCAGTCAAACATGCTAACCACTAGACCAACGAGGCAGTAAATTAAAAAAATTTCTTCTAAACTATAATTTAATGTTGAAGAACTTTTGCTCTATGACTTTTTAATAGGGATGATGACAACTCAATCAAATCAGCAATTCTTTATCAAACTTAAAAACGCTCTTCTAGTATGGAAGTTGTATGAAATTCGCAATTGTGACGTCATCACATTTCAACACACTTTTTCTTTGATCTATATTATAAAATGGTTATCATACTGAAAACTAACTGAGGATGTGAATTTTAGGTCTTTTGGAAGACCCTCTATTTAATAATCAGTTAGAAATAATTTATTTTTGATATAGGCATCATCCCTATTCTTCATTTTCATACAAAAATATTTAATTTGCCGCTTCTTTAAAGCGGCATTATTCCGCGTGACACGCAGTCATCGCGTGGTGAATCTACTGCAAATCTAGTTAAAATTATGACTGGCTGAGTGTGAAACTTTTTTTTTTTATTGGAGAATATGTTAAGGTACTTATTTAAAAAAAATTTTTTGCATTTTTTTTTATATAGTATTATATAACAAAAGCTTTTCGGTATTATGTAGGGGAGTTGAGGTTAAGAGGTTTTTAGTATGTTGTAAGTTAACCATGTAGTAAACGCAATACAAGCAGTCCGATCTGTATCCTCACTACAAGATTTTAAATCGGTACTACATTCATGTTTTGGTGGTGATTCGTGCGGGAATGTGGAAAGTCCATAAAACAAGGCAGCTTTTACTAACCCTACAGTTGATGTCAGGCAGAAACCAATTCTGACCTTGAACTTATCTATGTCACCGTAAGATTGCAAAAACCGTTAGATTGTAATCTAACTAGCGAAATTGTAAACTGTCGACAGATTACAATTTAACGCATTATTTTTCGGTAAATTGTAATCTGTTAGGTTTATTAACCCGATAAAACCTAAGTGCCTAATTGTTTATGTCGAACCCTAACCTAACCTACAAGAAACAGACAAGAAAACGTAAATACAATAAATATTTCAAAATTTTCCACTCAGAACATTGAGTGGTTCACAATCTGTCGACAGTTTACAATTTCGCGAGTTAGATTATAATCTAACGCTTTTTACAATCTTACGGTGACATCTATACACTTAGCTGTTAGTTGTCAGTCTGATTCGCGTATAGTAAGAAATTATAGCTATGTTCAATACAGATATTTCCTTAATAGTGGTCGTGGTAAAGGCAAACCCTTCCTACATCCGCTCGCCTAATACTCAGCTTCGAACAAAATAGTCCGTGCATATGTTTATATTGGTATATTACCAATACTGGTACCCCTCAACTCATTGATATAAGTTGTTCTGTAGCGCTGAGTTTATTTTACATTATTTGTAATATAGAGTTCATTTAGAATCTTCATTTTAAACATTTTACTTTTTCACTCTTTTAAAAGACAATTTATAGGAGACAATGTACTAATATGTGTCAGCCTGAAGTGATATTACGAATGTAGTGGGAAATGTATTAATAACTAGAGTATTACAAAGTCTATCAATAGATGATATATTGTAAAGCATAAATATATAGCAATATCACCATATAACGCCTGTTAAAATCGGACAATATGTACTGAAATGTATGTTGTAAGGAAGAGTATAATTTTTTGAAAAATTTGTACCCTCAATTTATCAATATTGTTTAACGGAAATAAATTGTTAACCATTGTTAAGTGCGGCAAATATAATTAAAATGTACACGATGTAATAACTAATAAATGACAATATGGGCCTAATGCATTCCACAATACACTATATTATTATGTAAATTTGTCAAATAAATATTTATTATTGATCACGCAATAAAAGGGGAAAAAGATATCTATAAGTTAATAGTTTAAAAAATATCTACAAAAATCTGTGTCAATCAATCAGTTTTATATTTTTGTTTAACGCATGGTTGGGATGAATTTCATGACAAATTCTGAACGATGACAATACTAGAGTTGTTCAAAACTGCTATAAAACCATAGCACGCTGCAGGCTATAAACTATAATTTTTTAGCATGCTTTTAAATATGCTATGCTATAGCACGCATGAAAGCATATGACGTACACTCACAGCAGCACGTTACGCGAGACTAACGGTCGGCTAGCGCGCTACCGGCAGGCGGGCGCCGCTACGGGTGCTACTAGTGCTACGAAATGAACTACGAAGCGCGCGCTCGCGTAGCACCGTAGCAACATAGAGGCTCCTTGGATAGCATGCTGTCCGTGCTATGGAAAAAAAGCGTGCTATGCTTTTGCGCTACGTGCTTTATTACCCACCTCTAGACAATACATTAAAAAGGTGAAACTTTTTAGGTGACAAGAATAACATTGCTTGGATCTTGACCAAATCTTTACCACAACCGGCTCAACATTGAACTTGTGACTGTCACATTGATTAATCACCATTGTTATTAATGGTATTGGCTGAATCTTTGGTATTCTTGATTTCATTCAGAAATTAAATTACTCAAATTTTAATTCATTTTTATTATTAAAAGTTATAGGTGTGTTTCCACCAGAGATGTGCTACATTGCTAAGTTGCAGACGTGTCAAACCCACCAATACGAACGCTTGATTTTTATAGCTTAAAACTATATTTCAAATCAAACGTTTCTACTGGTGGGTTTTTAACACACATCCGTAGCTTAGCCCCACTTGCACCGGCCATTAAATGTGTTTAAGTTAAATGCTCTAAGGCCCACTTACACAAGGACTCTTAAATTGATTTAGTTAAATATTTTAATGCTGTCCCTTTTTGACAACTACAATATGCATTTGCCAAAAAAGGGACAGCATTACAAAATGTAAATAAATTAGTTTAAATGTCCTTGTCCTTGGGCCTTACCGTAATTTTCATGACAACGCAGGAATAAATTAGCTAATCTTATCAAAAAGTGACAGCATCAGCAATTTAAATAAATCCATTTAGGCAGTGTTGTGCAAGTCAGCCGTAGTGTTGCGCATTATAAGAAAATGTGTGAATTGTGTCTTACAAATAATATCTTATATATTGTATGCGCGTGTCTGATCCGACACAAGAAAAAATATCTTGTAATATGTATGTATGGTCTCAAACAACAACCATTGCGACTGAACTTCTTATAAGACAAGAAATTATCTTAAAATGCCCAATAGTAGCCATAAAGTAGTTATACTGAGCCGCGGAAGTTTAGCACTGTCATGTAATTCCCATCAACACTATAGAGCCAGACTGACACACTGCATAATATAGCTTCATTATTACTTGGCCTTAATCATTTATTACTGGATTAATAGTTCAAAGATAGAAAAATATTTGAAAAAAGGTTGATAATATAAAATGCAGTATTACCACGAATGTTATTAGTGCACTTTGCCCTATTAGAGAAATTTTAACTAGAGAGAATAATAATAAATGTTTTACAAAATTTAGTGTTAGGCCCTGATAGAAAGTACAGCAACGTCCCTACCACTAAGCTAATTATCTTTGAGGTAGGCTGTTTTGTCGAACACCAAAAATGTTCATTTTTTCACATTGTTAACTATTCACTTAAAATGGGTCGTCTAAATAAGATTAAACTTATGACTTTCTAATAAAGACCATAACTGGGCTCATCATTTTAGGTATCTCAATTATTCTTTATCGTAGATCTCTTGGGTTTTGTTTTGTTATATTAATATAGAAATCAGAACCACAACGATATAATAACTGCTTGCTTTATATATGACTGCTTTCTTTATGAATATTTTAACGATATAAATACGAATTTGCTATGGTTTAAGAACTTGCCTTTCCTACAAGCAACTATTTTTCTACTTGATAAGTAAGTATTACCCCTTTTCGATGACTGTTGAATGCTCGTGGTTTGTTTTTACATAATATTCTAACTCTCGAAATCTATTAACACTAAGAAATTAACACATTTATGAAAGTACTTTCTACCTATGAACCAAAATTAAGAACTTTTTCACGAACTTTGAATCTTTCTTGAAATCTATGTCCCCTTGTATAGGTAAAGTAAAATTTAATAGTGAATGTCTGGAAAAATATATAATTACATGAATATTTTTATTGAATGGGAGGTTTCATAGTATATCTCAGTTGAAACATTTTATTTTATCGTTTGATATTGCTAAATTTATTCATTTTAAATAGAAACAGCACTGTTATTAACTATGTATTATTAGATTATTAATTAACAGATTTTTTTTAATAAATACTATTCATCTTAAAGTGATATTAAGTAAAATTTTATATTCATTGAATATATTTAGATACTTATTTAAATGGCAAGCTATAAGAAACCCATGAAAAAATAACAATTCTCTTTGTAGAAATTGACATTATTAGAAAAATAAAGAATACAATTATGTTATGTTTTTATGTAATAGGTACTTTTTTTTAAATACATCACTATCACATAATATTTGTTTCTACTTAAAACTACTATATTTTGTGGTGATTGCTTTTCTATTTATAAGCTGTAAATTTGTTGCGGTTGCCATTCCAAAAGCCTTTGAAAAAGGTAAAATTCTTGTCAGTAGTTATACTTACTTAATGAGTTAAATTTATACAGAAATTCATATTACTTTTCATTGTAAATTTGATTGAAATAAATTTAATTTAATTATAATAAACTTAAGTTTTATTGTTATATCTGTGGCTGATTATAATCCTTTACTCCACAATAAGCAGATTCCTTTTACCTGTGCTTTAAACGAACCACTGATTTGGAAGTTTTAACAGTAATTTCGAAACAAAAGCAGAGCAGAGCAGAGATAATGTTAAACATAAAGATTTTCTGATGACTTTTTTTTAGGGTTCTGTACTCAAGGGTGTCAACGAGAAGGAGCCGGCATATCGCTATACTATTAACCCTTCACGTAGCCTAAATTGTCGCAATAGGTGTTAGATACGTCTGTTATTTTCTATGGCGTCGTATCGCGTTGCATCGTTTCTCCCATTGTCCTAGGTGAGCGACATAAGCGACGATCCGCCATAGAAAATGACAGACGTCGCGTAAACACGTCTGTTTTCTATGGCATCGCATCGCGTGGCGTCGATTCTGTCGCTCAACTAGGACAACGGGATAAACTGTTTACTGCCTTGCCGTGTTTGTCAATCACCTACAACAACGGGTAAGCCTCCGCTGTCCGTAATATAGATGCGAAAGTGTGTCTGTCTGCTACGCTCTTACGCCCCATATAAGTATTTTTCAGGCATTTTTATGAAATTTGGCATAGGGACAGTTTGTATCCCGGGGAAGGACATAGGCTACTTTTTATCTCGGAAAATTAAGGAGTTCCCGCGGGAATCATCTAGTAAAAAAATAAAGAGGAGAGAAGATATACAAGAAACGTGATTTTTGTGCATCTCTCTTGTTTCTTATACGAAAGTATTTAAAAAGTGCAGTATTAAATCTTGTATTCAGCTTTTTCCCCTGTTTATCTGCTGACTTATCTATCTATCTGGATGAGCAGAAAAGCTTACATCCTGAAAATTGCTATAGGAGAGGACACTATCGGTTATCCTTTAGAGCTATTTTTTTTTTATTGTATGAAGTTTGACCTTCCAAAAATCAAAAAGAATTCCTATTTCCTTTGCCATTTGCATACTTAATACTACAGGGTTTGCAAACCTTTTGCTTTTTGACGTTCTTGTTGCGCTAGGTACCTATCGCTTGAACTTTTTATTTTTGGTATTTACTACCTACTTTAATATTTGAAGCTCCTAATTACATAAGCTAAAATTTCGTATGCTTAAAACCCTGCATCATCTTTCAAATTAAAAGAAAAATATTTCATTCATTTTGAAGGTTGATCAGTACATTTTCTTTAAATTTAAAGACTGTCAAGGGTTCTATTTTCTACCTAGCTATTAATACCACCACCACCATTAGATAACATGATCTTACCAATCATAAAGATAAGCAGAATTAATAATCATAACTTATAATAACTGAACGGCTGAGGGTAAAGTTTATTGACAACCGATTGAGATAAGAGTTGTCTTTTTATCATCCGAAACGGTCAATTGGGACAATCTAAAAGCTAGTTTGCTGTTGATAATAAAAGACGTGTCGATTAAAACAGGAAATTTATTCAAAATGAAAGCAGTCGAATCAAGAAATAGAATCTTACAGGCGAGTAACTAGTGCTCATTATTTTCATTTGAATATACGGTTTCTCTGTACTTTGAAGAAAAGTATTAATTAATAATAAGTGTAAGTGACTACATATAGATAAATATTTTTATCAACTAAATACTTATTGGTTTGATCTTGTACAGCACACCGATACTAAGTAGTTATCAGGTAGTTATTGCATACCGAAAATAAGTAATTTAGGGTTGTGTGGTGTTGACAATAAAGCCAGAAGAAGGGGCTAATTTGGTGAAAAAAAAAATCTCTATAAGTACATAAATTATATGAGAAAAACATTAAACAGACAAAAAAATCAGTGCAAATGGAAAATTAAGTAATAACTGTACAATCAGGTTAAACTTACATAAAATAATCTATGACAATCACAATGTGGCTAGCGTAAAAATGTATCTACCTGTGACATTGCAATGACCTCTAAATTCCTCCAAGTGACTTCATACTTGCTGTCAAACTATTTATACATTGACGCATGAATCACGTCTAAGTTTTTGAACAAACTTTGAAACTTATTCGTGGAAATTTCTGGACTTTAAATGGCATTTGTAAGTATTATTATTTTAATTATTAAACGGATTTAATGTGATTGTGTAAATGCTAAATGTGTACGTACTTACGTAGTGAAACATTAGAAGCTCTTTCTGAGGTTAAACTGGAGTTACCATTTTAATATTTAGCTGCAACCTGCCGGTACCTACTCCATTTTTACATTTAGGTACTTAATAACTAAGTACTTTTAAAATATAATAAACAATAAACATTTAACAACTCAGCAACTCAGGTTAATTATTTATCCGGGTTCTAAAATCATAAGCATTGTATCTGCTAAAAATAGGATGTAAATTGACATAGGACGTACATCAAAATGATCACTCCCCTAACTACTCAAAAATAATAGATTTTGGACAAACCCTATCAGCTATCTATATGTACATACTTACCTACCTGCCTTCTACATTTCTTGGTTTTTGGCTGTCTGTAGCATCAAACGAGTATTATGCATTTCATCAGTGTAAAGTACTTACCTACTTAGCTTGAAGAAGGCATAAAAGTAAATGTGCCAATTTACATAAAAAAATACCTGTACTCATGTTTAAGATACCACTTATATAAAACATTAAATTCTAATTATTTATCCAATTAACTAATCAGTATGTAACCTTTTTTTACATTCTTATTTTCTACAATAGGTAGGTACTTATAGGCCTATATTACACTGCACTTTCAACAGGGACATGTGGTAAGGGTGGGCGTGCCCGCTAGCTAGAGCGTCGCTTATTACACAGCAAAAAGGATCAAATTAGGGACCCTTAGTCCCTAAATCTTATTACACTACACTGGTTTAAGAGAAAGGGTCCCTGTGAAAAGTGCAGTGTAATAGGCCTATTAGGTAGGTTTGGTATGTAACTACTATTGATGGTACATAATATTGTAGTAAATAGTTATATTTAAAAGATCATTGAGTAAGTATAATAAGTAGTTGACAAATAAAGAAACTTACTATATTTACCAAAACAGTTGATTAACTATGGAATAACTTGTACTTAACTAATACTTATTTAATATACTTACCAAATTCAAATATTATTTTAACCTCATAGATATGTCACCGTAAGATTGTAAAACCCGTTAGATTATAATCTAACTCGCGAAATTCTAAACTGTCGAAAGATAACAATTTTACGCATTATTTTCCGGTAGATTGTAATCTGATAGGTATTTAAACCCGACAAAACCTAAGTGCCACAGTGCACTACTTGATTATTTATGTCGAACCCTTACCTAACCTACAAGAATGAGACAAGAAAACGTAAATAAAATGAATATTTCAAAAATTTACACTCAGAACATGGAACAGTTTACAATCTTTCGACAGTTTAGAATTTCGCGAGTTAGATTATAATCTAACGGTTTTTACAATCTTACGGTAACAGATACATGATGTATACTTAACTATATAATCGAATTAGGGTATAATCATGTAATATTTCATAGAATTTTCTAGAATTCATTTACCATGACACCTGCTTTTAAAAAGCCTAAATTCTTCATAATTATTTTCTATATATCAATTGCTGTTCGTTTGTCTCGCTAAAACTCAAAACGGCTTAACCGATTTTGATGATTTTTTTTGTGCGTGTTTGTGTGGGTCTCGGGATGGTTTATATTCACAATTGGCCCCAGTAGGGCGCGCAGCAATCGGGTTATAGGTTCAAGGCAGGACAACGTCTGCCGGGCCCACTAGTAGGTTATAAAAATATCTATATTAGGCATAATAAATTAATTATTTTTCCATACTAACTACCCACTTAATATTAAAATGCAAGAAGCTTTCTGTCCGTCTATCTGTATCCATGCGGACGAAGTAAAGAAAAGATAAGTAAAGAAAAAGATATATTTAAAAACCAAAACAAAAAGGTCCCACTAGCGGACGTTCAACGTGTTTACGATAAACTTTCTTTTACTGTCCTTTTCATGTCAACCCCTCAATAAAATTACAAAATGATAGCATTAAAAAAAAATGTTTAACTAAGTAAATCAGTTGTGTAATGCAAGTAGGTGTGTTACAATTTAATGATATAAGAAATTACCTACCCTAGAAGTTAACCTAGTTACCTTAGAAGTAAGCCATAAGAAGTTACCAACCTAATACTTAATTTCTTGAAATTTACTGGTAAAATCAGGGTCTTTTTAGAGGAAAGTTAAGTACATAATTAGTATTGATTTTTGCTTTGCTTTTAATTTAATATAATATAATGTGCTCATCTTTATTCATTCACAAATTGAGGTGGTACTTACCCTAACAGTTTTAGTAAGACGATTTCACTAATTGATAGTTTCATTCACACTTAGGCCTATCCAGACTTCAAGCAAAAAATTGTAGTAAAGCGTAACCGTAACAACCATTAACAAAAACTATAAAAAGATAATATAAACCTGAACCAAATGTTGATAGCACCTGAAGAGGTGGTCTATGGAACTGAAGCGGAAGTTTAAATAAAAATTGAGAAAAATGTAAAAAAATTGCCTCTTTAAAAGTGTCAAAAACTAGCGGGAACTTTAAGTTTCGGGAATACCTTTCGGGAAAATCAAAAACACGTGAACTTAAAAAATACGAATGACAAATAAAAATATGTCTGTGATAGTAAGGACAGTACAGTCAGCTGTTCAGCACGTATGAACACGTTTTGGCACCCCTTCAGGTGTTTATTATAGAAATACCGATTAGAGTAGACTGTACAGTAAAACTGTATAGCATTTCTGAATGAATGCTGTCGAAAGTTGAAGAAGCAACAAGGGGTGTAACAAACACTGAAGGGGTTCCATACAAAAGGATTCGGTTTTTAAGATTATTCGTAAAAACTTAAACTAATTTAATTTGGGTGGTTTCGTACTCATCCTACGTCACATCGCATCGATGCGCGCGCCGACGTTTCTGATTCGGCATCCAATACGCAAGTCCGCGTTCCATTGCAGCCGACTGAAGTTTCCAAAGGGCAGTTCAAGAGCACTAACATTGCAGGCTTTACCGCCTTATTGTATTTCCCAAAAAAAAATCCATATCTGTCGTGTAAATATGGTTTGGCCTACAATCTACGATGGCAAAACTGAGGTAACAATTTTCTATTTTCGTACGTGACGGATACCACGCTATTTGGGATTGGATTATTTGTTATAATCTCGTGCGAACATTTTTACTGTGGCCTACGCCGGTCTGTCTGCTGAAAAATCTGCATGTTTTCGCAATGTTAAGGCGAATTTAATTAAAAAAGGCAACTTATTTAACTGTGTAAAATTTTTCTTTTGTTTTATTTTAATTTATCGCACCCATGCACCATGACAACCACTTGTAATCTCGGTAGAGAGTATTATGTTCTGTGCTTGTAATTGACCCATATGATCAATAACCATAGATATTTAAATCAGAGCATATTGAGACAGAGATGCTATTTTCCAAACTTTACAATTATTAAACCAGGGGTTAATAAAATATCAGTAGGATGTTAATCTCTATGCACTTGATGATATTACAACAATTTTTTTTTTACTAATTAAATACTTTAATTAGTATCTACTATCTACCTATTCAACAAACTAATAAAAATAGAATTAAACAAACTAAAACCAAATCCCGAAATTATTAGGTAATCCTATGCTCTATGCACCTAGAGGGTTATTTATGTCACCGTAAGATTGTAAAAACCGTTAGATTATATTCTAACTCGCGAAATTCTAAACTGTCGAAAGATTGTAAACTGTTCAATGTTCTGAGTGTCAATTTTTGAAATATTCATTTTATTTACGTTTACTTGTATCTTTCTTGTAGGTTAGGTTAGGGTTCGACATAAATAAACAAGCAGTGCCCGGCCTGCGGCCGGGCACTTAGATTTTATCGGGTTTAAATACCTATCAGATTACAATCTACCGGAAAATAATGCGTTAAATTGTAATCTTTCGACAGTTTAGAATTTCGCGAGTTAGATTATAATCTAACGGTTTTTACAATCTTATGGTGACATGTATAAGGAGTATTAACCTAGAGTTAAGTAGGTATAGATTTGCTAGTTATTTAAATGTTATGCAGGTTAGATATCTGCTGTTCCGTACTTCCTACAATATTATGATGTCATAGCAATAGTAACATGATGTTATGGTTTCCACTTTACAGGCATTAGCATCCTATTCAGTAGGAGAGTATGAAATTTAAAGCAATTTTGAACCTTACTGACATTCAATAAGATTCAAAGTTATATGAATTGTTCCATGTAAGCAACATGACGTATTATTGCTGTATATTTTACCATTGTTTAACCATACAGAAAAATAATGCTGAAGTGCATAAAATACTTACTAATTTTTAGGTTTTTTAAAATTCTAGTGATAAACTGCCGGTTTCGAAGTGGCGGCAGGAACTCTTTATACCTACTATTTTAAATTGTGAACTGTTTTCACAAACTACTTACTAATCTAAGAACTAACCTATTTCCAATACCCAAATAACAATAATGCTAAAGTTTAAAATTGGGGCACATAATAATTATACATAATAATCTTAATATGATAACTATAATACCTATATAATATTATTATGTATTATAGTTATTAAAGTCAATGCCAAAAGTGTTAGTGTACCTGCACCTGCTATTGCTCGTAGTAATTGATAACTCTATTTACAACTTATACAAAATTAAATTGCTCAGGGCTCTCGAGGAAACACTCAGACTAAGGTAAAAAGATAAGAGGGTGCAAAAAGAGTATCGGAATTGCCAGATTGTTTTGAGATTAAATAGTAATTAATAACAAGTTAACGAAAAGATCAACGGTCTTCGTGAGTTATGATATTGTTTTAACATTCTAGTATAATTTGCGCCCGTATCGTTAGTTAAATTAGCCACCGCAATAGGTACCGGGCATTAAGCTAGAATAAAATGTTTTTGGAGTTCATTGGAGTTTACCTCCTTAAGAATCGATTTTCATATATAAGCCCGGGGTATGAAAATTTATGGGGAGTAAAATCAAACTTGCTCCGTTTCATTATTTACTTTATGTTTCCATGGTAATACTTTTCGTTCGTAAGGAGTATACTCCAGTCATGCGTCGGAGCTGACACGCACAATTTTTGTTTTTTATTATAGATGGGATCAGAAAACAAGCCAGCAATGCAGCTAGCAGCCGCTGATGCGGGTTCGCATCTGCAACACATGTGCTCCCTTGATATTGAATCCAAGGCTTCCTATGTCCGTCTCTCCGGGATCATCTGTACTATTGGTTAGTTTATCATTTTAAGCCTTGCTAGACGATTCAAGCCCTTTATATACGATATCAATGTTAAATGAAGCCTTGTGGGATTTATGTTAAGAACGCACGCAAATTGTATGCATTCGAGCCCTTCGAGCGAGAACTTTATTCTATCGACCGTAAACCTCCCTCGCACCTGCTAAGTTATGTAGAAAATATATTTTACATGCTTATCAATAAATGGTAGATATAGTGGACTATGAAACTAGGCTCTCACTGCTTAACTTCATAAAACTGTTGCCCGAATGCATTAAAATCGCGCGCGTAATTTAATTCGTTTAAATTATTTTAATCAATCTGTATAAAAGTAGTTCCATTAAAAGACAGCTCGTAAATAGTTAAAATGATGGTACACAATTATACTTACGCTACAACTATGCGGAAAAAATTAGCATAAAGCATTATTCCAGGGCCCGTCTCCCGCGATGTAGCCGTGCTAGAGAAGATGATGGAGACTGGCATGAACGTAGCGCGCATGAACTTCTCGCACGGCTCGCACGAATATCATGCTGAGACCATCAAGAACTGTCGCATAGCTGAGAAAAACTACAGCGCAAAACTCGGCATTCCATTCTCGCTGGCTATCGCATTAGATACCAAGGGACCAGAGATCAGAACCGGTCTATTGGAGGGCGTAAGTATTTTAGAGAATGGAGCATGAGCAACTACCACTTGAGTCAATTTAGTTTGTTCTTGGTTCTTGACTAAACTGGCGTAATTGGCAGCTTACCTGTCCTACATTGATTGACTGAAATGGAACGTATCTAGTTATTACTTGAACTTGGGGCAATAGTTTAAAATGCAACAGAAGGAATCATCGTCTCAGAAGCTAGCGTTTGCAAACCGCTGCTTTTCTGGGTGATTGAAGCTTGCGTTTGAAAGAACTTGAAACCTAGAAAGAACCATCATTGAATAAGTACGTCTTACGTCATTGGCATGCGTGTATTCGACTCCTTTGTCTTCACAGTCAGCACCTGCAGGAGTAAAGGACCTCAAGCTACAGTATTTTGGGTTAGCTCGAGCAGTTTTGGCTTTAAAATACGTAATTGAATACAAATTGTTTATAAACAGGGTGGTTCAGCAGAAGTTGAACTCAAGAAGGGCGCTACAATCAAGCTGACAACGGACCCAGCGTACGGCGAGAAGGGCAACGGCGAAGTCGTATTCGTCGACTACAAGAACATTACGAATGTGGTGAAGCCAGGCAACCGCATCTTCATTGACGACGGTCTCATCTCCATCATCTGTCAGTCTGTCACTTCTGACGCGCTGGTCTGCTCCATCGAGAACGGAGGTATACTTACTTATATTAGTTACTTGTAAAGCGCGCCTGCCCACAGAGTATGTCCGTGCCCATTTCTTTAGAAACAACCAATATTTTAGGTGCATTTAACGGAATATGGAAGCTAAAACTAGGAAAGGGCATTTTAAATTCTAGCATTGCTTAGAATCGAAAAAATAAATAGTTCCCTTTAGGGATGTAGTGTTCTTTTATTTTTGTAAAAATACCTAAATCTATATTGTCTGGCAAGATGATGACGGGTTGTGTTTTGGTTATGAAGGTATGCTGGGATCAAGGAAGGGCGTGAACTTACCAGGACTGCCCGTGGATCTGCCCGCCGTTTCCGAAAAGGACAAGTCAGACTTGCTTTTTGGTGTTGAACAAGGCGTAAGTATAAATAGGGAAATCCTTAATCACAACGTATTTTTTGTGTATAATCACACTAACAACCTTCCTATCCTACCTACCTATCGTTGTATGACACATTTACCAGTAACATTTAGTTTGAAATATACTATTTGTCATTAATCGGATTCTAATATTGTTATAATTAAATGATTATAATAATCAATGCAAAAACGGAAAAAAAACGGTAGATAATAATGCACGTAATAGCGTCAAGGTCGCGGAATTGTTTAAATACCTACTAATAAAAATATAAAATCGACTATCATTGTTAATAATCTGTTCATAGCATAATAGTAAGTAAATAGTAATCGACATTGATACGAGTACATTACAACAAACAAATACTGATTAGCGATATCAGCGCATGATCGAGCGCGGGAGAGAAATAAGAAACATGTGCTATCTACATGGGAAGATAACCTTTTTTTTATTGCATGTCTGAGCAATGTCTTGGCCTTGCTTATCTTAGGCCTTAGTAACCATTCACAACTTTAATCTTCAACGTGTTATTTTTTTTTCAAGGTCATGATGGGTACAATACCTATCATGGCCTAAATTATAGGTACCTATTGTTTGGTGATTCACGGGCTGTGGGCATAAGATAGAAAAATCATTGAGGCGTAACTAAAAACAATGTTTCCATTTGAATTTCATCTGAACTTCACGAACTTATCTTTGTTTGTTTGGCGATTCAAATGTAGCTACATAAAAAAACATAGTTTAATATTATAAATACGAAAGTGTGTCTGTCCGCTACGCTTTCACGGCCCATCTGTTCAATCGATTTTAATGAAATTTGGGACAGGGATAGGTTGTATCCCGAGGAACGACATAGGCCTCCTTTTATACCGGAAATTTAAGGAGTTCCTGCGGGAATCAGAAAACCTTAATCCACGCGGACGAAGTCGTTTATTTTTTTTAATTAGCTCAACAAAGTAACGCCTGCTTCTATCCAATAAAAAAAAGCTAATGAAATATGTGTCTTTTTAGGTGGACATGATCTTTGCCTCGTTCATCCGTAACGGTGCAGCACTTACAGAGATCCGTGGCATCCTCGGAGAAAAGGGCAAGAACATCCAGATAATTTCCAAAATTGAAAACCACCAGGGCATGGTCAATCTTGACGAGATCATCGCGGTATGTATACTACTAAAATTTTATTGAACTGGTCTGACCTTTCTGTCTGGTGGTCTGGTGGTTCTGGTCTTTCTTTACTGCCTCGTTGGTCTAGTGATTAGCTTGTTCGGTTTCGAGTCCCGGATCGGGTCATAATTAAGTATTGGGTTTTTCCGACTAGAAATTATCGATACTAGTCCGGAGTTAGGAAGTTGTTGGTGTTTCACCCCCGTGCCTCGGGGAGCACGTTCAGCCGTCGGTCCCGATTATTATCACTGACATGATAATAGTCTAAGCTTCAAAACCCGCCAACCCGCATTGAAGCAGCGTGGTGGGTCTAAGCTCTAATTCCCTCTCTCCTATGAGAGTAGAGACTTGTGCCCAGCAGTGGGACGTTAAAGGGCTGTAGTGGTCTGGTCTTTGGATCAAAATAATTTCAGTTTAGCAGAACTCCGACTCCAGGTTTACCCTAAAATACCAATAGTTATCACTTATCTCACATTCTTATATTCTTGAACCTGACATACCTATCTATCTAGCATTGGGCGTTACCAACGTACCGTCTGTTGAATATTATCAATTCAATCAGTTGCAAGGATTCTAGCATCTAGTCCAGCTGTATCTAGTTTGCTCTCGTTTGTATTTCTAACTGTTAAGGCTCGTTACATAGTCGCGGATGCAGTCAATTTGCTGAATAATTGAGTCATACTACAAAAGATGCATTGTGTCCGAACTTCGAAAGAATCGATTTGACTGAGAATACGATAATCTTTGAATACAACCCCCACGCAGATATTTTTTCTCAAAATTATGATGATTCTTATTTTCAGTGGTAAATTCTCAACAAAGTACTTTATCCTTATCCTCCCAACGGAGTTGCCCTATTTCCGATGTCGTGGTTTGTTGATATGCATTTGTATAATAATAATTGTTCTAAAAGTACTATCTTTTGTAGTAACTTCTGCCTCTGCTGGACTGCCTCGCTGGTCTAATGGTTAGCATATTCGACTGCGGCCGACGAGGTCCCGGGTTCGAGTCCTGGGTCGGGCCATAATTAAGTATTGGGTTTTTCTAACTAGAAACTCTCAGTACTAGCCCGGAGTTAGGAAGTTGGCGGTGTTTCACCCCCGTGCCTCGGAGAGCACGTTAAGCCGTCGGTCCCGGTTATTATCACTAACATGATAATAGTCGTTAAAGCCCGTCAACCCGCATTGGAGCAGCGTGGTGGGTCTAAGCTCTAATACCCTCTCTCCTATGAGAGTGGAGGCATGTGCCCAGCAGTGGGACGTTAATGGACTGTAGTGGTGGTATGTGTTCTAAAAGTACTATCTTTTGTAACTTATCTTCTGTTTCCAGGCATCTGATGGAATCATGGTTGCTCGCGGTGACTTGGGTATTGAGATCCCACCAGAGAAAGTGTTCCTCGCCCAAAAGACAATGATTGCTCGGTGCAACAGGGTAACTATTTACCAAATTCTTCATCCATCCATTTGCAAGTGTTCACTACCATAAGCCTTTTAGGGAGAGCGGTCTCCCATTCACCACCCTTTTCTTATTATACGACTGCCTGAAAAAAGGAGTATATTGTTTTCAGGGTTCATGTATGTATGTATGTATGTGAGTTTGTATATTCCACCGTAACTTCTATACGCCTGAACCCATTTTGATAAATGAGGTATCGTTAGAATCCCTAGCTTATTCCGGGTGACATAGGCTAGTTAATTTTTAAAAAATATTGATGGGGTGACCATGATCGCTTATTAAAGACTAAAGTTGAAAAAAGAATCGAAAATAAGATTAACTATATAATCATCATTTAGAAAATGATGAGTAGATTCCAAAAATATATAACACTATAGTTCAATATCCAGTGATTCACAAAAAAATATCATTTAATAAAAATGTGAATAATATTCCAAAGGCTATAATATGCAAATCGCTTCTTAGGGAGGTAAACTCCAAAAATAATATGGCAGGGCAGTCGTATTTTTTAATTCGTTAAATTAAGTTCACTTGTTTATATTGTCTGTTCCAGTTTCCCACCCAAAATCTGTTAGTTTCCCAAACATTTTGAAGTTCCTTATAACCAACTCTTTACCAGGTGGGCAAGCCAGTAATTTGTGCTACACAAATGTTGGAGTCAATGGTAAAGAAACCTCGTCCAACCCGTGCCGAGACATCAGACGTCGCCAACGCGATCCTGGACGGAGCGGACTGTGTCATGTTGTCCGGGGAAACCGCCAAGGGAGACTACCCACTGGAGTGTGTCCTGACCATGGCCAATATTTGCAAGGAGGCCGAGGCTGCTATCTGGCATAGGCAGCTCTTCATTGACCTCAGTTCTCAGGTGACCTTTTTTGTATTGGATAACAAGCTTGCTTGCGATTGCGATTCCATCTGGTGATTGGCAAAATTGGCTAACTAAGAAGATTTTAGTGATTGATATAGTCGCAATTTAGGAATATCCAAAAGAGTTTTCAGGTGAGCAACCGCTGACGGTTCGTTGTAAATGCACTTCAGATATTATTTGTAATATATGTACTTACTTATTATAATAGCCTTCGAAATTTCAGAAATGTTAAATCGTTTCATACTTTTCATATTTCATGCTCAATGCGAATTTCATTGTGATTTTAACTGAACTGAACTAAACTCAATATGAACTGTCTGCTACTCTTTCACGGCCCATTTGTTCAATCTGACTTAGTTCCGTGCACAGATCATTTTACATTTAATTAAATAATTCCCAAGAAAAAAAAACCCAAGAAACCAAAAATCATCTAAGTATAATATTATATATTTTTACAGGAAAAGCTTCCAATAGAGTCTGCGCACTCGGTGGCCATCGCGTCCGTGGAGGCGTCCGCCAAGTGCATGGCGTCTGCCATAGTGGTGATCACGACGAGCGGCCGCTCGGCGCACTTGCTCAGCAAGTACCGGCCGCGCTGCCCCATCATCGCGGTCACGCGGCAGCCGCAGACCGCGCGGCAGGCGCATCTGTACCGCGGCGTGCTGCCCATCGTGTACCAGGGTGAGTGTACTGCATAGTGGTGATCACGACGAGCGGCCGCTCGGCGCACTTGCTCAGCAAGTACCGGCCGCGCTGCCCCATCATCGCGGTCACGCGGCAGCCGCAGACCGCGCGGCAGGCGCATCTGTACCGCGGCGTGCTGCCCATCGTGTACCAGGGTGAGTGTACTGCATAGTGCGAACAATTTATAATTATTAATACGAGTACTGGACAAACAATTTATTATTCGAAAGATTACAATTTAACGCATTATTTTCCGGTTGTTATCTGATAGGTATTTAAACCCGATAAAACCTAAGTGCCAAAATTTCTTTACAAGGTTACGTGTCTGTCAAAATATCGTGACGCAGCCCGGCCCAGCCCCTATGATTCGACTCGACTCTGCGTCAGGTACTAAGCACATAATATTAGGGGTCTCTTAATACATACACATACATAATAATATATATATATAATAATACATACAGTCTCTACATAATACATTGTGTCCCAAAGAACGAGGTACACCCATCATGGGATACAACACATCACAGTCTGGCAACTCAATACAATCTGGCATTCGGTACATCACACAGCAAATAAACCCTGGCATATAACAGGCAGAGCTAAGCAAGGTCACAACGCAATACACTCTGGCATACGACACAATCAACCCACTCTGGCATACTGCACAGCCAACACACCTTATATTATATATGTCACCGTAAGATTGCAAAAACTGTTAGATTGTAATCTAACCAGCGAAATTGTAAACTGTCGACAGATTACAATTTAACGCATTATTTTTCGGTAGATTGTAATCAGTTAGGTATATTAACGTGATAAAACCTAAACACTACCTTATTATTTATGTCGAACTCTAACCTAACCTACAAGAAAGAGAAAAGAAAACGTAAATACAACGAATATTTCAAAACACTCTCAACATTGAACGGTTCACAATCCAATGCCAGATTGTATTGAGTTGCCAGACTGTGATGTGTTGTAGCCCATGATGGGTGTACCTCGTTCTTTGGGACACAATGTTATATGTAGATAAGAGACCCCTAATATTATGTGCTTAGTACCTGACGCAGAGTCGAGTCGAATCATAGGGGCTGGGCCGGGCTGCATCACGATATTTTGACAGACACGTAACCTTGTAAAGAAATTTTGTCAAAGAAAGAGTTAATTGTGAGTTCATTTCAATTTTCAATATGGAGTAACACTAGTGTTACTCCATTTAAAAATGGTGAATATAAATTTACAGATGTCAAAGTTCTTACGTGTTGGCAATTTTAACGGACATGAGTTAAACTAACTAAAGGTTTGAATCAACTGGCTCAGGGGCCAGGGTCGTATACTAAGAATGTGTAACATTTTTTTCGATTGTCACTTCAATGCGCTCCAAATGTGCGTAGATGTAAATCTATCCCATATTTTATACCTTCTATTCAGTAGGCATGGAATTCTGAACCAGTGGTAAATTCACTCGACGATTCAAATCTCTTTTAATAAACTTATTTGAATAAAAAAAATTGGCAATCATAGGGACTGCCGATAGAAGTGAAAACTATTAAAGTTTAATTACGAATGTACTATATTTATATTTAAGACCTTTTGTCTTCGTAACAACGCGTGGTGTCGACCATGGGTTGCACAGCACGTATTAATATAAACCTTAAAACTAAGTCATTAAAGTTTAATTACGAATGTACAAATTATTATACTTAAGACCTTTAGTCTTAAGAAGAATGGTGTCGATCACGCGTATTCACATTTTAACCCCCTACCAAAATTTGCTCAACGCGCCTATAGAATTTTTCTCTTCAAAAATATGAGTTTGAGTATAATAGTGAGTTTATACTATTCCACAGAGTCGGTAGCCAGCGATTGGCTGAAGGATGTGGACAACCGCGTCCAATACGGGCTGAAGTTCGGACGCGCGCGTGGCTTCATCAACACGGGTGACAACGTCGTCGTCGTCACCGGCTGGAGGCAGGGCTCGGGCTTTACCAACACCATGCGCATCATGTAAGAATCTATTATTGGTTAGAGGCCCTTCCGGCTTCCGTTTTCCCCTCCTTTTTTAATATAGGTACCTTCAAATCAAGAGTGAATGGGCATCTTCTAGGCAAACGCGCTCCACCTTAGGCTGCATCACCACTTGCAAGCAAGCAAGATGGTTGGACGGATTGATGTTTGTTACTCAATCACGCCAGAACAGCTAGACGGATCTTGATGAAATTTGGCATAGATTCGAGTCTGGAATAACGCGTAGGACCAAAAACCTCAATCCACGCGGGCGAAGTCGCGGGCATCAGCTAGTAATATTATAACGCAATAGATATCCCCAGATACATTTAAATGTAATGAATTGTTTTTGTTTCCAGCCAAGTCGAATAAGATAAGCAGAA
The DNA here is from genome assembly GCA_964035005.1 of Erebia palarica. Classification (NCBI taxonomy): domain Eukaryota; kingdom Metazoa; phylum Arthropoda; class Insecta; order Lepidoptera; family Nymphalidae; genus Erebia; species Erebia palarica. The sequence continues at coordinate 4,683,684 of OZ035988.1, forward strand.
ATGAAGAACAAGAACATTATTTTCACGAAAGTATTATAAGTGCAGAAAGAGCAGTGGTGAAAATGTTATGAGATCAATAGCACGTGATCACTGCCAGTGATATGATATTTATACTGTGTAGATGTGTTAAGAAGTATCTCAAAATTCTACATTTAGTACCTAGGATTATCTATAATATGTTCTATTTATTTATGCATATTGTTTAGAGTACAACGCGTATTTATTACAGTATAATATGTGATTTCAATTAAATTCTCAATATAAAATGTTTGCTTGTGTTTTATTATTATTTTATCTAAAATCCGTAAAAGAAGTAAACTCATTTACGTCTCATTTATATCAACGCCAAAGTTCTTGAAGGTTTTGAATAACGACCTTCGTATCCAACGACTCTGAGAGAGTGAAGAGTAGCATAAAATACTTACGGAAGAATGGTTGGGAGCGGCTGTGAGCGCAGCTGTGTTGGGTGGATCAATCGGATTGTTGATCGATGACGTGATAATTTCTTTCGAATCACCTGTTCTTGATCTCCGCTCTCTTTGCTTCAATGGACATGTACCTACTAGAGGTATCTATACCTACTAGAGGAAACTATCTTTCCTCCAGTGCAAAAAACATTGTTTTTTTACTACCGTTTACAGCCGTTAGCCGTTAACCGTACCTACTACCTACCGTAAACCCCGGCCACGTACTTGTCATGGGCTCTGTAGTTTTTGCAAAGTACTTTTTCTAAAAAATGATATGAAATGTGCACATTTCATACCCTGTAAATGAGTTCGAAAGTTAAACTTCCCGGCCTAGGCCAGTAAAGAATGTATGTATTTTCATTACATATCATAATTTCAATTCTGAATTCCAAAAAAAAAAAGTATAATATTAAAAATAAAGTCACTTATTTCATTTTTTAGAAAAGCACTATACATACCTCGACCGAGAGAGCATTTCTGTCTGGTCTCTTATATAGCCGGCCTCGCGTAGCTCGACCGTCTAACTAACACTCGACCAGAAAACGCGTACTTCCCGGTCTCGCGATGTAATGTACTATACCTGTGCAAAAACTACAGAGCATTTTTTTAAAATTCCACTTCAAGTTGGCCCAGCTCTTCTTACATGATGGTAAGTGATGATGTAGTCTAATTTGATAGCGGGCTAACCTGTTAGAGGTACGGCAGTTATATTGAACCCATACCCCTAACCTAATCTGTTTCTACACGGCATCGTACAGGAACGCTAAATCGCTTGGTGGTACTTCTTTTCCGGTAGAGTGGTAAGTATCCACTGGCGAAGCCTCCCACCAGACCAGACCAGAGTAAATTCAGAAATTATAAATTTCGCCGGGAATCAAACCCAGGACTTCACTAGAAGACCACTGCGCCAGGGAGGTCGTTAAAAGGAGTGGCATCACTTTATTAACGTATCCTTCTGTAAATACATCGATGCCCTACAGCTCAGATCAAAAATCTGAGCCCTAAATCTTTCTAAATTGGCCCCATTCAGATATTACGTCCTCAATGATCATAGTCGATGATGCTCACGACTTCGTGCACGTGTAGATATAGTAAGTAGGCTTGATTCATGCGAGAACGCTTCCGGGATAAAATATAGTCTATGTGTTAGGACTGTTATATGTTATCGGCCAAATCGGTTGAGTAAAATAGGCATTTCAACTTTGTAATGAAAATATTGTAGTAAGTAAATTGTGTCTGGTTAGCACAAGCAATATATGACCACCGATCAGAAACAAAATAAATGACACAAAAGAGGATATTGATCATGGAACTAGGAATCTGCTTGTTATATTGATTAGTTAAAATTCGGTCGATTATTACTGTTTATTCTCCACCTTGAAGCAAAAAGTACTTTTAGTTCTCCATCTACGATCATTTCTTTTAGTCTGTGGTCTGTGGAGAAACCACAGACTAATAGAAATGCTTTGATTTTATATAAAATCAAAGTAGAAATGCGTATTGCGTGAGCGTCGTACGATCCTGTGGAACAAAATACATCTTTCTATTTTTATTTTTTTAATAAGTAGGTATTTTGTGGCAAAACCAAGCTGCAAAACATCAGACACTTCTACTTGATTTATTATAAAAAATCAGAGAATTATTTTTGTTTCTGGCAGTTCGGATTTGAACTTCACTTCCTTTGTCCAAACATTGCTCATTGCATGTCAGCCATCTTGAATAAAATTTTATAATGGCAAAAAGTGATATTACAAATAAAAATTAAATGCAATCATTCCATCTTATTATTTTCATTAATCAAATATAAATTATCGTAGTTAATTTTAACGTTGAGTTAACTTTAAAAAAATTGTTTTATTAACATTAACATTAAAAAAGATCACCAATAAAACAAATCAGCTGTTATCCGTCAATCGATGTCAACAAAATTACATAATTTTGTTTGGAAAAACAGCGAAGCTTAATATTTTTGGGTGTCATTTTAAAAATTTCAAAACATGTTAATTAAATCAGTTAGTTTATCAGTGAAATTTTGAAAGTGAATATGTCCACAAATTCTTAATGGGTTGGCTTATTTTTCGTGCTTATGTGTAGAATGTAGCTAATCGTTGTAGTCATGGATCGCAGCAACTTAATCGAGTGCGGTGGCTTTTATTTTATACATAATTTTGATTCGGGGAATCTGGGTCATGTGGAACGGGTGCCCACGGAGTTTATTGGTAAGGCGACATTTTGTGACTACCCTGTCATTGACAGGTCCTAAATGGTCCTACAATGGGAAGAACAATATTGATCTGGCTGACACTTTAATTGTAGCTCCAACTATTAATCCCAAAACGAACGTGGCAGAAACTCCAGACTATGAGTTCAATTTGTGGACACGGCCCGACTGTGCTGGCACAGAGTTTGAAAATGGGAACCGCACTTGGTTCTACTTCGGAGTACAGGCTAGTGAGCCTAATGTACAGGTATGAGATATTGAAAATGTATAAGTAAATTACATAAATTACCTACCTTATATCTCTATGAAAAATCATAAGTAATGCAAATAAATAAAAATACAAAATAATTATTAAGGTGAAAGTGTATCTGCCTTTCTGTTACCTCATCTGATTGAGTTATGCCTCAACTGGTTTTGAGGAAATTAGGTAAAGATAGCTTGCATCTTTGACACATAACAACAGACCTCAAACTGGAGGTTTAAGTGTGAATACCTGCCTAGTAGGAAGAAAGAAAGAAAGAATGAAAGCTTGCATCTGTTAGAATGCATTGCATCTTGCAGATAGGCATACTTTTTATCTCAGAAAATCTAAGAGTTAAATACTACATAACTTTTTATAAAACCTTAATCAGTCAGGACAAATTTGCAGGCATCAAATTGTTTCGTCATCCATTTCTAAGTCTTTACTGTTACGTTTCATGCTTAGTTAATATATGCTATTCATAGTGTATTAACCAAATTAAATGAATGGCAAAAAACAAATCTTTTGTGTGCTAGGTGCGGCTGAATTTGATAAACCTGAACAAGCAGGGCAAAATGTACAACCAAGGTATGGCACCTGTCACTCGCACTTTGCCCGGCAAGCCACAATGGGAGAGGATAAGGGATCGTCCAGTGCATTCTGTAAGTTGTATCGTAATCTATATTTAAAATGATTATTATTATTTATTAATTAAACTGTTGGAAAGCAGCAGGCGTTATTTTGTGGAAGTCCATGATAATAAAGGAACTAGAAGTTTAACTCGCTGTAATCCGCGATATTCACCACACCACAGAAATCTTCGAAATTACTGTATAGGTACTGTATTTTTTTACATGTATACTAGCTGATGCCCGCGACTCCGTCCGCGTGGATTGAGATGTAAGCTATCTTATCCTTCAAGTTGGATCAAACTGCACATGGTGTGCAAATTTAATTTAAAATTGGTTAAGTAGTTTAGGAGTCCATCGCGGACAAACAACGTGACACGTGATTTATATATATATTAAGATTAAGACCGTAAGACTGTGAAAACCGTTAGATTGTAATCTGTCTAGCAATATTATAAACTGTCGACAGATTTTGAACCAAGAGTTCTGAGTGTCAATTTTTAAAATATTCATTGTATTTACGTTTTCTTTTCTCTTTCTAGTAGGTTAGCTTAGGTTCTATTGGATTAATATACCTAACAGATTACAGTCTACCGAAATATAATGTGTTAAATTGTAATCTGTCGACAGTTTACAATACCGCTAGGCAGAATACAATCTTACGGTTTTTACAATATTACGGTGACATATATGTCGTAACTGTCGTTACGATTTGCGGATTAAAGCGTTAATTGAGCACTACGACTATTTCTGTTCTTTCAGACTGACGACAATACTTTTACACTCACGTTCAGATACAGAACAGCAGAGAATCCCAAAGCAACAACATTCTTTGCGTTCACCTATCCCTTTTCATTCGCGGAGTTACAAATCGCTCTAAACTCGATCGACTTAAAGATGTTGCCTCTGCCATCGCCACAGTCCGCCGACGACATTTACTACTGTAGAGAGTGCTTGATATATTCTTTAGAAGGTTAGTATTAGTAGACAATTCAAGAATATGATTTACCTTGGTTAAACCTTGCAATACAAAGTAATCTTTACCTTCTAAATTAGCTTATATGCAACTAGATGATACTCGCGACTTCGTCTGTGTGGACTACGGTTTTTTGATTCCCGCGGAAACTATAATTTTCTGGGATAAAAAGTAGCCCATACAAACTATCTCTATACCAAATTACATCAAAATCGGTTGAACAGATGGGCCGTGAAAGCGTAGCAGACAGACACACTTTCGCTTTTATAATATTAATATGGATTATTGTACTGAGGCAAAATGAAGTCTGATGCCTGCTCTAAAGTTACATTAAACTTTAATGAGTTACAATAATTGTAGGTAGACGAGTAGACCTGCTGACGATATCGTCAAATCACGGCATCACTACGGAAAGGGAAGAAAGATTGAAGAATCTATTTCCTGACAACCAAGAGAGGCCGTTCAAGTTTAATAACAAAAAGGTAAAATATAGCTGATCTCAGCAATGGGTGGCTGTGGATTCGTTGGCATCGTCCCTATTGGGATTATATCGATTGGCAGACTTCCCAGACCTTTGAGAACGTTATGAATAACTCTAGACTTCTAGAGAGTTAAGGTTTCCTCACAATGTTTTACTTCATCATTAAAGCAATATTGATATTTAAGGTGCATGTCCAGGAATCGAATCCCCTACCATTGGAGTAGGAAGCCGGCGATTTAAACCACTAGGCTATGACCGCTTTTTTTTTAACTGAGGCATAGGGATAGTTCAAAAAAAGAGGCCATAAAAGGGATGTTGCCTATGTCAGAAAATAAGTTATTTCTTACTGATTAATAAATAGAGGGTCTTCCAAAAGATTTTGATAACCATTCTAAACTATTGATTAAAGAAAAAAAGTGCAATCGAATTTGATGACGTCATAACTATATATTGCATACAAACTTCCCTAGTCCATACTTAAATACATAAGCGCGTTTTTAAGTTTGATAACGAGTTGCTGATTCAATTGAGTTGGTATCATCTTTGTTGTTAAACCTATCTGATTTCGTCGCGCTTTGATTGTCAAGCTTTAGATAGATAGATAGATAGGTAGATAGATAGATAGAGAAATACTTTATTGCACATATGAAAAATACAAGGTAAAGTTAGCTATAAACTAGGTATGCAAAGGCGGCCTTATTGCTTACTGAGCAATCTCTACCAGGCAGCTTTATTCAGCTTATGCGATACACGCTGCCCGAGGATGTGGTGATGTCAACATCTGTAAATCAGTTCAATGACAGACCACTCAAAGGCAAAACACAAGATTGGATATAAGCGCATCAGCCTATTATAAATAACTAGCAGACTTGCCTGCGACTTCGTTTGCGTGAAATAAGTTTTTTAAATTCCCACTGGTACTCCCTTATTTTTCGGGATAATATATAGCCTATAACGCTCACAAATAATTAGGCTTTCTATTGGTACCAGAATTTTCAAAATCGGTTCAGTAGATTCCAGAGATTACGCCCTACAATGTCACTTACCTCATTATAATATTAGTATAGATAATAATAATACTATTTCTCTCACCAGATAATCTTCATATCAGCGCGAGTCCATCCCGGGGAAACTCCTTCAAGCTTTGTGTTCAACGGTTTCCTCAACTTGCTACTCACTAGAAACGATCCGATCGCGATCCAGTTGCGAAAGCTGTATGTCTTCAAAATGATACCCTTTTTGAACCCTGATGGGGTCGCGAGGGGCCACTATCGGACGGACACGAGGGGTGTGAACCTGAACAGGGTTTATTTGAACCCTTCTCTGGCCCACCACCCTACTGTGTACGCGTCGAGAGCTCTTATTAGGTAAGCTTGAATTTCCCGTAGAAAAGTAATTAGACAGGAATAAAGTACAAAACTGTTCTGTATTAGCTTCTGTTTTGTTCTATTTTACACAAACATACCAGAGAATTATATGTACTTATATCACAAAATAGATGGACAGTAAATCTATTTGTAGTAATAAAATAAAGGTATTAGATACTCAGTATTCAAACATTCTATTGACCTTCAGGTACTATCATTACGGCCAAGAAAAAGAGGAAGATATCTGTGAGGAGAGTAAAAGTTTTACGTCGCGAAGTATTCAGAACATCAGCGAAAGTACTGAGGTATTATTTACCCTAATTGATTAGAATGACTCTTAAGTAGACTGTTTCAAAAACTCTGATGCAATTATCATGATTCTGCCGTTAACCACCTGCCCACAGATTGTGCAAGAAAATCGTAATCTTAAACGTTTGTCAAATAACTTGTTGTATAACTCGAACTGTTTAAGGAGTTCATAGATGCCTACCTGTCAAAAAGTATGTATGAACTCCGCAAACAGTTCGAGTAATACGTTTTGAGCTGTGAAGTGATTACGATATGTTTAAACAATTGTACCTCTGTTTGGTTGAATACTTAATGCTTGAAAGGTACAATTTTATTTCCAACAGTTGGTCGAAACGAAGAAGAAGAAGAACCTCAGTTCGCCGTCGTGTAAGAGCGAATCGTTCAATAAGCAGAGGGAAAAGGGCAAAGTTGGCAACAAATCCTCCATCGTTCTGAAGGAAGTGTCTGTTGACAGCTGTCGGGATGTACGGTCTCTGAGCGGGGACGCTGCTAATCTGGCTGACCAAGTCAGTAGTCACTAAATGGTTTTAAAGTACTGGTCCCCTCGAACTATGACCTCGAACTCTTGTCCTATGAGATCGGCCCTACAAATTTTTCTGCGTCTTGTGACATAGTTTTTATCTTTTTTTGTTTTATTTTATACTGCCCCAAAAATAGCCACATAAATTTAAAATTACCGATGCAGGGCCATGTATGAACACAATTTTATAGATTTGACCAAAAGATTACTTGCATGCCTGAGGCGAAACATTGTCTCCGTCATTCTGTTTACCACCCTTTGTATAAAACATGTTCCTGCAAATAAATTAATTTGTTTTAGGAAAAAAAGTGTGTTCATTGAATTAAAACCGAACTTGTTTCTTTAAATCAAGAACGTTTGGGTCCACTTTACTCTGACGCCAAAGTGTTTCGTCGCCCAAATACGCTCGAAGTCCAAAAATGTAGCTGCAACCTTTTTTAACCAACTTCCAAACAGGAGGTGGCTTCAACTTCTATATTGGTCACAGGTATATGACATGAAATTGCAAGAGATGCCGTCCCAAACAAGTGATATATCCTCCAACGTTGAAGAAACAGCGTCGCTTCTTAACGACAACGTGCTGCGCTCGTGTTTAGGATCCACCGTCCATCTCAGCACTAGTGAAGAGCTGAACCTCCAAGGAAGCAACCCACTGAAGCCGTTGAGAGAAACCTTGAAAAATAGTATCAGTTTGCTGATGGAGTCCAGTTCCTCAGCTCTTGAGTAAGTGATATTAGCATCTATTATACTGTCCGTCTCGGCACAAATTAAGAGCTGAACATCCAAAGAAGCAACCCACTCAAACCATTGAGAGGGTTGAAGCAAACCTTTGAAGAACAAACACCAGTGTAAGTGATAGTAAGTTTTACGGTCCAGCTCAGCGCAAGCCCTCATATTCTGTGCAGCAAATGAAGAACTGAATAATATCTGGGGGGCACCCTCTGAAACTGTTGAGAAAAACTTGAAGAATAGAGATAACCGAATAAGGAATTAGCATTATTGTTTGACATTTGCCTTGTCAAACCATTTTAGGGTTGTTTTACTAGAAACCCTTATACTTCCGTGTAGATTTCTTCTGTCTGTTTGTCTGCCTGCATGTCACAGACATTGCCCATTTTAAAAGTGAATAAGAACTGTAAAGTTGAAATCTATTACTGCTACATAGAGGCATATATAAAAACGAGCGCTGAAAACAATTATTGCTGTACCCTTTCTAGCGATACCTCGTTGAATAGGTATTTTAAAAATAATTATAGTTTAAGAAATATTCGCAGCCAACGTTTTTGGTCTATCCATAAGCTCTGTCTTTGTGTGTTATTTCTGATTTGAAACCCACTTGACTGTTTACACCAAATATTCAACCAATCACAAGAATCACAATTCACAATTTCACTTTACTTTCAAGGAAGGCTGGAAGAGATTTAGAGTTAAGCTTTACCTTTGTCCACTTTTTTCTATTCGTTTTAAGACGATATTTTGTGCAAAAATAATAAAAATAAAATAAATAAATAAACAATTGGATATTTGACAACTATTACAAAAAAAATAATTGTGATTTTATTAGATAGAGAATCTCCCAAAACTCGTGATATCCTCGTCCCCTGTTAGTTTTATGTTTGAAAACCATTTTAAATTATCGATTGAAGTAAAAAAAGTGCGTCGAATTTTGATGACGTCACTATTCACTATTCAGTATTTCCTACAACATTCCATGCTCGAGCGCGTTTTGACGTTTAAAAAAAAGTTGTTGATTTGACTGTTTGTCAAGTATCCAATTGAGCCTGTAACATTGATAGACGCAGCTTTTTCGTAATAGGGCTGCGGGGTTTTACTTTTTTGTCCTTGTTCCAAGCGAGGGCTCAGGGCCGGAGTCTAAGGGCCCGGCCAGCAAAGTGAAGATAGGCTGGTGTTGCGAGTGTCGCCAGGCCGTGGCCCGGCTCGAGGACACTATGCCCGGAATCACGAACCTTGTGCCCGGCTACAGTGCTGCTATGGTGAGTGCCCTAATGAGATATATATGTCATCGTAAGATTGTAATCTAACTAGCGAAATGGTAAACTGTCGACAGATTACAATTAAACGTATTATTTTTCGGTATAAATTGTAATATGTTACGTATAAAAATCCGATAAAACCTAACTACCTACCTAATTATTTATGTCGAACCCTAACCTAATAATGTCACCGTAAAATTGTTAAAAAAAACCGTTAGATCGTAATATAACGCTTTTTTATCTCGATAGATTGTAAACTGTCGACCCATTTTAGGCCTAGGGTTGTTTTACTAGAAACCATTCTGTCTAGAATATTTGTCCTTCTGTATATCCTTATGTATGTCTGCCTGTGTGTCATAGCTATCTGGAATCTGTTACTGCTAACATACTGTTTACAATTTAACGCATTATTTTTCGGTAAATTGTAATCTATTCGGTATACCGAACCTGGACCTGAACCTGGATATTTATGTCAAACCCCAACCTAACCTATAATTACACATACATTTACTCTGCATTCAAATCGCGCGCGAACTGTACAAGAAAGAGACTAGAAAATGTAAATACAATAAATATTTTAAGAATTAATACTCACAACACGACAGTTTACAATCTCGCGGAATAGAAACCGTTAGATTATAATGTAACGGTTTTTACAATTTTACGGTGACATATACATATTAAAATACCTGTCCCGACTGATCTATCAATGCATTAAATCGCTCTATTGGGGTTAGACATCTAAGTTTTGGCAATCGTTTTGCGGTTTTTAAAGGCTGTTGGAAATTCCAGCCCTAAATTAAAGCGGGTGAAAGTTTGTATCAAAACCTGTCACTTTTAAATTAATTCACTTATATAATTAGTAGATATTTTTGGATCTTTTTCACGGTACAGAAAGTGCAAAAAGCACACATCAACTTCTCAGTACCCTCAGTACCAGTATTCCTATCACAAGCTTGCTTTATTGATTGATTTAATTATTTCAAAATGAATACCAAATTGTTTCAAAATTTGTATGAGTAGATATTTAGATACATTTTTCTCAAAATAATGCAATCTCGCTCAGATGTGCTCCGAACCTCCAACTTATCACTCCATAGAAGAGTACAGGGACCACCAGAGACAACAGATTCACGAACAGGAAACTAAAGTAAGCCGAAGTACTTTTCAACAAAAAGTTACTTTCGTAGAGCAAACACCGGCACTGACTATCAACTGCCCCAGTACGATCAGCGCGACAAATGTTTCTTACGGCTTTAGGTGCTACGCATGTCGATGAAAAAGTTGTGACAAAGCGTTATCGCACTGGTTGTACATGGGGTGTCTTTTTTTTATTAAGGTCATATTTACATTTCTAAATGTTGCATAGGTTTCAAGGTTATATGTAGTTACATAAATTTAGGTGTTGGATAGTGTCGAATAAAAGTAGGCAAGTAGGCGTTTCCTCACGAATGCCCGTGATAAGTATGGAACAAGACACTGAGCTCGCTATAATCTGTCAAAATAGATTCAATCTAGATGTATGTGGTGGGCCGGCCCCGTCCTATATCTTCCTTAAATATTTGCGATCGGCATTAGCTAAGATGTTTTGCAGGGCCCCTGTAAGATAGAATGATAGAATGTAACGATCGCCATCGCCTCTGATTAATTCAAACTCGCTATTGGCCAAAATCCATTGTCCCAGAATAACATGAATTCAGCCAATCACAATAATTGAGATTGCTTTAATGAATGAGGCAGCTGTTTCGACTTATATTTAAAGGTTAATGGGCAAAGTTTTATAGCTATAGATATCAAAATTAAGTAAATGTTTAATATTTCATTGTTTCAGCTGAACGATATGGAGTACAATGAGAATGGTGATAACGTATATTTCTGTACAAATTGCTTCAAGAGATACGTCATATCAGAAAACAATGAGGAAATGGTAAGTATATTCTTAAAAACTCTTTTCATAAATACGAGTGAGATAGAGCTTTCAAGTAACGCTTTTTTACAAGTGTTTTTAAAAAAATCACCTAAAATTGACGAAATGGGGGGAGAACGTTTCAAAGTGTAGATTTTCTAACGTCCAAAGTTGACCTCAGAACTCTCAATTTTCTGAAAGGTTGAGCGTGAAACTTGATTTGAATTGAACAACAAATACTAAAATAAGATAAATATTATAAGGAAACGAAATTATTAAATTTTTAATGAGCTTCAGTATTTTTAACAGAACTTCACAATGAAGTCAATAGATGGCGCTCTGTAAAAGTTTATTCGGTTGTGCTTACAAATAATAGACTTACGTGGAATAAAAAAAAATCCGCGAGGTCTCAGTTTGGGGCGAACCACTAGTAGTTTTTATAGGCCTATTACACTGCACTTTTCACAGGGACCCTTTCTCTTGAATCAGTGTAGTGTAATAAGATTCAGGGAGTAAGGGTCCCTATTTTGTTACTTATTGCTGTGTAATAAGCGACGTTCTAACTTGTGACCACGCCCGCCCTTACCACAGGGCTCTGTGGAAAGTGCAGTGTAATAGGCCTAATAGTCCGTAGCGTGCTATGGATTTATAGCAACTTATAAGGCCTATTACACTGCACTTTTCACAGGGGCCCTGTCACTAAAATCAGTGTAGTGTAATGAGATTTAGGGAGAACGAGTCCCTAAATTGGTCCTTATTGCAATGTTATAAACGATGCTCTAATTTGCGGCCACTCCCACCCTTACCACAGGGCCCTGTGGAAAGTGCAGTGTAATAGGTCTAATAATCTGTAGCGTTTTATGGATTTATAGCAACTTATAGGCCTATTACACTGTACTTTTCACAGTGACCCTTACACTTGAATCCGTGTAGTTTAATAAGAATCAGGAATTAAGGGTCCCTAATTTGATCCTTCTTGCAATGTAATATACGACGCTCTTAATCGCGGCCACACATATAGTTATATAAGTTGCTATAAATCCATAGCACGCTACGGACTATTAGGCCTATTACACTGCACTTTTCACAGGGCCCTGTGGTAATGATGGGCGTGGTCACTATGTTAGAGCGTCGCTTATTACGCAGCAATAAGGATCAAATTAGGGGTGTATAGCAGTTTGGAACATATCTGCACAGAAGCTGTGCGGCGCCGGCCCGGGCGTGTCGGCGGGCGACGGCAGCGAGGTGCGCGCTCCGCCCGCCGCGCGCTCGCCCGCGCCCAGCGTCGGCGACTCGCTCGTTGCGGTACCGCACCTTGTCTTCTTCTTTTTTTTTGTTTTGTTTAGTGGCTCCGCGCGTCGAGCGATTGCGCCATACCGCACCTTGTCTTCTTCTTTTTTTTTGTTTAGTGGCTCCGCGCGTCGAGCGATTGCGCCATACCGCACCTTGTCTTCTTCTTTTTTTTTGTTTAGTGGCTCCGCGCGTCGAGCGATTGAGCCATACCGCACCTTGTCTTCTTCTTTTTTTTTGTTTTGTTTAGTGGCTCCGCGCGTCGAGCGATTGCGCCATACCGCACCTTGTCTTCTTCTTTTTTTTTGTTTTGTTTAGTGGCTCCGCGCGTCGAGCGATTGCGCCATACCGCACCTTGTCTTCTTCTTTTTTTTTGTTTAGTGGCTCCGCGCGTCGAGCGATTGAGCCATACCGCACCTTGTCTTCTTCTTTTTTTTTGTTTTGTTTAGTGGCTCCGCGCGTCGAGCGATTGCGCCATACCGCACCTTGTCTTCTTCTTTTTTTTTTTTGTTTAGTGGCTCCGCGCGTCGAGCGATTGAGCCATACCGCACCTTGTCTTCTTCTTTTTTTTTGTTTTGTTTAGTGGCTCCGCGCGTCGAGCGATTGAGCCATACCGCACCTTGTCTTCTTCTTTTTTTTTGTTTTGTTTAGTGGCTCCGCGCGTCGAGCGATTGAGCCATACCGCACCTTGTCTTCTTCTTTTTTTTTGTTTTGTTTAGTGGCTCCGCGCGTCGAGCGATTGAGCCATACCGCACCTTGTCTTCTTCTTTTTTTTTGTTTTGTTTAGTGGCTCCGCGCGTCGAGCGATTGAGCCATACCGCACCTTGTCTTCTTCTTTTTTTTTGTTTTGTTTAGTGGCTCCGCGCGTCGAGCGATTGAGCCATACCGCACCTTGTCTTCTTCTTTTTTTTTGTTTTGTTTAGTGGCTCCGCGCGTCGAGCGATTGAGCCATACCGCACCTTGTCTTCTTCTTTTTTTTTGTTTTGTTTAGTGGCTCCGCGCGTCGAGCGATTGAGCCATACCGCACCTTGTCTTCTTCTTTTTTTTTGTTTTGTTTAGTGGCTCCGCGCGTCGAGCGATTGAGCCATACCGCACCTTGTCTTCTTCTTTTTTTTTGTTTTGTTTAGTGGCTCCGCGCGTCGAGCGATTGAGCCATACCGCACCTTGTCTTCTTCTTTTTTTTTTTTTTTAGTGTCTCCGCGCGTCGATCAATTGAGCCATACCGCACCTTGTCTCTTTTATTACACGACTGCCTGAAACAAGTCAGAATTTAAAAAAAAATAATAAAAAAACACGACTGCCCTGCCAAAAACGATCTAAAACGAAACTAATCTTATTCACATTTTTATTAATTTTTTTTTGTGAATCACTATATTGAACTTTAGAATTATATATTTTTGGAATCTACTCATCATTTTATAGATGATGAATCATATTTTTTCAACTTTAGTCTTTAATGCGGGACCATGGTCACCCCATCAATTTTTTATTTTTATTTTGCTAGCCTATGCCACCCGAAATAAGCTAGGGATTCTAACGATACCTCATTTATCAAAATCGGTTCAGGCGTGTAGAAGTTATGGTGGAATATACAAACTCACATACATACATACATGAACCCTGAAAATAATATACTCCTTTTTTCAGGCATTCGTATAAAAAGGAGTATATTGTTTTCAGGGTTCATACCCTATACATACGTATGTAAATGACGTATCGTTAGAATCCCTAGCTCATTCCGGGTGACATAGGCTAGTAAAATTTTAAAAAATAATTATCGGGTGACCATGGTCCCGCATTACAGACTAAAGTTTTCTTGATTTAGTTTGTTTTTGTAACCATTGTCTATCTAACATGAAACACTGTACTATGTTTGAGGAGGGCTATAATCACTGCAACGCAGTTTTTAACTTTTGCAGGGTTATCGTTCATGTATGTTTTTAAGTCCTTGATTTCTTAATAAAGTTTTTATTTATAATTTATTTATTTGGGATAATAATGCTGTGGGTTCCCACGTCCTTCCGCACACAACTCTTTAAGTTTTTGTAACAATTATTATCTGATCTTGGTGATAATGACCAGAATGTTGGCTTAACGTGTTCTCCGAGGCACGGAGGAAACGAAAAGTTCAAATTTGAATTCTCGTCCCTCTACAAGTATAGACCCACAAACTTATTTGACTGAAACACAGCCAACTTCGTAACTCCGGGCTAGAACTGGGAATTTCTAATCCGAAAATCCCGATACACAATTATGGCCCGACCAGGGACTCGGATCCGGGACCTCGTCGGCTGCAGTCAAACATGCTAACAACTAGACCAACGAGGCAGTTATTCGCCTTTAGTTATATGATTTCGCGGTCATTCGCTAGTAATAATTGTAAATCCCTTTCGTAGCAACCATCCCTACCAAAGGACGATAAGCCAAAAGCAGGCAAAGAAAAGCCGCCAAAGAAGAAGCCGCCACCGCTCACTCCCGTACCTCTGTTGCCGCGCGCTACTCACAAGGACGCGGAGTCTGGCCTGTACCTGTACATCGATCTACACGGACATGCCTCGAAGAAAGGTACGTGAAAAACGTACGGATGGGTTAAACTGTAACAGTGAAATCATGATAGTATATTTTACCAGGTGATGTCCGCGACTTCGACCGCGTGGATTGGGGTTTTTTGGTTCGCCGGGATAAAAAGTAGCCTATGTGTTATTCCTGAC
The DNA here is from genome assembly GCA_964035005.1 of Erebia palarica. Lineage (NCBI taxonomy): Eukaryota > Metazoa > Arthropoda > Insecta > Lepidoptera > Nymphalidae > Erebia > Erebia palarica. The sequence goes on from OZ035988.1 coordinate 4,698,796, forward strand.
TATAACCTATCGCCGTGCCAAATTTCGTCCAGATCCGTTTAACCGTTCTGGCTTGATTGAGGAACATACATCCATACATCGATCCAAACTTTCGCATTTATAATATTAATATAGACTTTCCATTTTAATAAAATCGTACTAATAGCGCCATTATGCTTTCAGCTTTCGCCTAGCATCCAAGTAATTATAATGGCTAAAACTGTGAAAAAACATGGAAGATAAATTAGTAAAATTTTTATTGTTGTCCAAACTTTGGCCTTTATTATATTAGTTCATATACAATTTTTAAACATTAATAAAACTCAACCCCTAGAATGGGTGGTCCAAAATTCCTTTGTTACCATTTATTTCAATACAAAATCTATTACTAAGGAGTACTTTATGTACTCAGACAGATTGTAAACCGTTCAATGTTCTGAGTGTAAATTTTTGAAATATTCATTGTATTTACTTGTCTCTTTCTTGTAAATTAGGTTTGCGTTCGACATAAATAATCAGGTAGTGCCTTAGGTTCTATCCGGTTGCCGTACTTAGGTTCTATCGGGTTAATATACCTAACAGATTACAATCTACCGAAAAATAATGCTTTAAATTGGGTATTTGACTACTAGTGAGATAAATTATTTTTAATGATTATTGAATAAAGAATCTCCCAAAAGTCGTAATATCCACGTCTCCTGCTAGTTTTATTTTGAATAACCATTTTAAACAATCGATTAAAGTAAAAAAAGTGCGTCGAACTTTGACGACTTCTTACTTAAAATTTCCTACAAAATCCAGGATACTACTACAGGATACGCGTTTTGACGTTTGAAAAAAAAGTTGCTGATTTGACTAGTTGTCAAATACTCAATTGTAAAATTTCGCTAGTTAGATTACAATCTAACGGTTTTTGCAATTTTACGGTGAGATATAACTAATGGCGTCATATTGCAGGCATATTCATGTACGGCAACCACTTCGAAGACCTGGAGAGCTGCGTGGAATGCATGCTGCTGCCGCGTATAATGTCGCTCAACAATCTGCACTTCCACTTCTCCTCCTGCAACTTCACCGAGCGGAACATGTACCTCAAGTATGTACCCTTTAAACTCAAACTATATTTAATCAAAACTAGATAATGAAGATGAAAAATGAAAATGAAATTTATTGTAAAAAATATTCGTCGTTTCACAATTGTGTCGGGAACCCCGAAGTAAGTTTTGAAAAAACCTGTATCTCGGGGTCCCCGCTCTTCCTCCTTGGTATTCAGACAAATAACAATAAATTTTTGTCAATGAAAAGTTCAATTTAAAATTAATAAAAATAATGCCCGCGACTTCGTCCGCGTGGATTAAGTTTTTCCAATTACCGCGCGAACTCCTTAATTTCCCGGAATAAAAAGTAGTCTTTGCCTTCCACAATTGGTTGAACAGGTGGGCCGCGAAAGCGTAGCAGACAGACAGACACACTCGCATTAATAATATTAGTGTAGATTGGTACACATTCTGAACGTTAAGTTTACAAAGTATAAGACGTGATGGTGAGAATTAATCACGGTATCTTAAAACTAGAGCTGCGAGGGTGCCAAACGCGCCCTGAGACAAGCCCACAATAAACTCAGCCAAGTTTTCTGCCTTCTGTCATTGCAGTTGGTATAGACAACCTTCCTCGGCATATGCTAGTACGGCATTCAGCAACCACTATTGGCATATTACTATTTAGATTTAATTTCATCGAATTTCTACAGTTTAGTTCATTTCAATTGATTATATCAGGGATGCCTGGACATGCTGATTACAAAAAAGAAGTTTATTTTAGATGTGGTCGGCTTGTTTTCCTTCCTTTTTAACAATTCTGGGTCATTTCCAAAGGATTTCGGGGTGTTCTTTACACAATGACGTCCATTGTAAAATCCAAGATGGCGGATTAACATTCTTACGAAGCTAATGTTATACCTTTCTTCCCATGTACCTATACCAGATAGTCGCACAATTTTTTGTGTAGTACTATGTTACTAAAAATCTGCGACACTATAGCTTTAAATTACAGAGCATTGAATGGTTTCATTCCTTTTGTTTGAGAGAAAAGTCAAAACATAAAATCACTAGCTATTTTCTTGATATAATATGTGTACCAAACAATTATTAGAAACAAATTCCCGTTTCCAACAGAGACAGACGTGATGGCATGTCCCGAGAAGGCTCCGGCCGGGTTGCCGTACTAAAAGCCACTGGTCTCGTACGTTCGTACACACTAGAGTGTAACTACAACACGGGGCGGCTAGTCAATGTGTTGCCGCCCACCGCGAGGGAAGGGCCGGCCGCCCAAGTGCCCGCCACGCCAATGCCGCCCAAATACACCCCGCACATCTTTGAAGAGGTAAACCCATTCCAGGTTTGTGGGAACTGCCGCCTACTCACTAATTGTAGAAACTGTAGTAGGACTCGCTCGGCTGCCGCGAACGTTGGGCCATTATCTCATCAAGTTTAAAGAGGTAAACCCATTCCAGGTTTGTAGGAACTGCCGCCTACTCACTAATTGTAGAAATTGTAGTAGGACTAGCTCGACTGCCGCGAACGTTGGACCATTATCTCATCAAGTTTAAAGAGGTAAACCCATTCCAGGTTTGTAGGAACTGCCGCCTACTCACTAATTGTAGAAATTGTAGTAGGACTAGCTCGACTGCCGCGAACGTTGGACCATTATCTCATGAAGTTTAAAGAGGTAAACCCATTCCAGGTTTGTGGCAACTCACGTCTACTGATTAGTTATAGAATTGTGTAATTTTCATGGTGTTGCTAAAGGGTCCCCTTTTAGGTTCGAAGACTTGAACCCTTTCAAGGGTAAGGTGCCTACTACTTTTAGTATCTGTATAACAGGACTGTAGAATCCCGCAAAATTTGGACCATCAGCAGATCAGCTTCAAAGAAAAGAACCCTATTCTAAATTGGGAAAGAGGTAATTGCTTAACTTAACTTCATGAACAGTTTAACCACTTATACATAACACACTTACATCTTTTTAGGTAAAAATTTTTCAGGATTTTTTAAACTGCCGCCCGGGACGTTATGTAGAAGTATACAGTTACAGTTACAATTACACTACACAATTACAGTTACAGTTACAGTTACAATTTATTATACAGTTAATCATTTTTCACGAATGCAACAAACAATCATCAAAATTTTGTTGATGCTTATGCTTGGATTCAGCGTGCATTTTTCTGTAAACGACTAACTGACAGAATATTTTCCGAAAAAGTACCAATCAAAACTAGATTTTGATCAAGGCTATAACAGGTGTATATCACAAAATGTCTGTTTAACAATGCTACATAAAATACAATAAAACTTTTCTAAACGGTATATTATTTCAATTTCACGGCCTGTGTGATAATATATTAACACCCAGATGGTGAAATGACGTTCTTACATTAACTAGTTAGGAGTAATTATTATTTAGTAACATTTATTAAAAAATATAATGGTTAGTTTAAGGTGTGAAGTAACTAATTGAGCATTTCAGAAGACGTACCGCAATTTCAGGTAAGACACTGTCGCGCTAAGAATGTGGAGGGTTTTGAAGAGATAGATCCGGCGAAGGTTCGTTCGCTTACTTTTGTGGTATTGGTGCCTTTTGGGATGTATACAAATCTCTGTGTTGAACTAAATTAAGAGGCCTTTATGCACTGATATCCTTTTTAGAATGCTCTTTAAGGAAGAGGATGGCATGACTTTTTGACCTGTGCAGTTTGTTGGTTTAGAGATTTGTGTGCAACCTATAGTTGCCGCTGTAGATAGACAAAAATTTGACAAAAGTAAAAATACGAGTACTTAGATGTTTTCAGATTTTTTCACAGTAGATATTGAACGCTTTAATATATTTCACAATTATTATTATCTCTTCAAAAATCTCCAAATTTTATATCCCCACTGCTGTGTAAAATAACACATCCGAATGTAAATATTTTTATTATATTTGAAAAACAGACAAACTAAAATGTATCATACACATTACATGTTACGTATATGGAGTTTAGTCATATTTTCTTGGGCATCCCTGGAAAGACAGCTAAAGTGTATGTCATAGCTTTAGCCTCTATAAGTCGGCCACACATTATCGGAAATTGTGCCTAATCCTGTGGTACACGATTGGGAATTGATGATATTACCTGCCCCATATTAAGGTTATTATTAGGTTCTGCAGCTACGCGAAGGATGTAGGGATCAATGGATTGAATCAGCCAAATCATCAACAATCACCCCGAGAGATATAGGAAGGGAGGGTGAAGGCAGGATTTACTTACGAGAAGCCCTCACGCCAGCTACGGCATACCTACTATGGAAAACCAAGTCGGAACTCAAGGACACTAATCTGGTGCAATTTGTATGGTGCAAAAGGGGCAACATCCTATTTAGGAAGTCCGAGAAGGATAAAATACATATAATCAGATCGGAGTGTGACGTACAGAAGTGGGCAACTTGTCTAAGAAGGGAAGCAGAGGTTTGATTTAGCTAAACTAACTTAAGTTTATTTACTTATATTAACATGTAAATGGATAGCAACAATTTGACCACAACCGAAGGGAACTTTAATTCCTGGAACGAATATATACATTCTCTTTCATCGTCGTACGAAGGTCTTGTAACGCTGACTGTTAATATAAGATCATTGCTAATTAATTTTACCTACTTAGAACTTATAATAGCCAGTAGCCAGCGTACGATTGATCTTATTGTCCTTTGTGAGGTAAACATAAGAGACGCAACCAAAAGTTTATTCACGTTACATAATTACAACATGTTTACAAACCTAAGAAAATACAGAAAAGGAGGAGGTGTCATCATATATGTACATAAAAGATTAAAATTTACGATGTTACCGTCACCTACAAAGTACTTTGAAACAGTGACGGGTTATATTGAATCCAGATTTAATTATAAACTAAATATATGCGCTGTGTACCGGCCGCCGGATACCTGTAAACGTAGTTTTATACATGAAATTTCATCACATATTAACCGGTTGGCAAATAATAGTGATTTGCTACTTCTTGGGGACATAAACATAGATATAAAAAATAATAATAATTTAAGTGTTACCTACTTAAACAAAATGTCAGAATTAGGTCTTATCTGCGGTATTTCCCAATATACTAGGATAGAAACAAAGGGGCAAAGTATAACGAAAACGTGTATAGACCATGTGTTTACGCGATTAGCCCATGCTCAACAGGTATACACCGCCACTATAAATGATTCTATAGCCGACCATAAAATAATAGGATGCACACTTACAGTGCAAGCGGCCGATGTGCGAGTGCAAGGTCACGGCCACCGCACGCAGACGACAAAAAATGCATCGAGACTTGTTACAATCATTAATAGTAAGGATGTTTTGCATGAACTACGTCAAGTCGATTGGAGCGCAGCGCTCGCGCTGAATTGCCCGAGTCAGGTCTATGATTTCATTACACGACAGTTTAATGTTATTTACTGCAAATGTTCGCGAGTTATTAAGGCGAATTATAATAAAAGAAGTAAATGTAAGTGGATAAATAAAAAAATGATGAAAATGTGTTATCAAAAGAAAAAATTATATATGATATGGCGTAAAGATCCTGAAAATATAAGCAAAAAAATTTTGTATAATAAGTATAGAAATAAAACAAATAAATATATCAACTATTTAAAAAATAAGTACATAAAAAATTAAATACGTAAAAACTTTAAGAATTCGAAAATGTTATGGAATATTATAAACGAAATATGTGGCAAGTTTAGGATATCAATCGATGACGTATTGTTAAACTCATTTAAATTAAATAAGTTGGATTTAGCAAATAGTTTTGCCAAGGAATTTGAGAAAAATGTAAATTCTATTTCCGTTTCCTGTAATAAATATTTTTACACTATGAATAAAGGCTCGGAGGAGACAGATGTGGCAATGAGGCTTGAGAGGGCAAGAAATAACCAAGTATGCAAAATAATTAAAAACTTAAATGAAAAAAAATGCCCCGGCTACGACAAAATTAGAGCGTCTGATATAAAAAACCTAAGTTATGAATTAACACCGGTGTTGACGCATCTCATAAACACCTGCATTGCTACTTCTACCTACCCTGATGCTTTAAAAATTGGAATAATTCGGCCTATATATAAAGGTGGGAGTCACAAGGACTTTAATAATTATCGACCAATAACCATACTGTCCTGTATTGACAAAATAATCGAAAAGTATCTCGGTGATAAAATTAAAGATTTCCTAAAGGATCATAATATTATAAATAAAAAACAATATGGATTCCAAAAAAACCGAAATACTTCTCAACTTTTGTGCCAGTTCACAAATGAAATCAACGATTGCATGAATGATAAAAAACATGTGATCGTTGTTTTTCATTGATTTTAGTAAAGCTTTTGATTTATTGAGATTTGAAACGCTTTATACCAAATTGGAGAAGTGTGGAATACAAGGACCCCTCCTCGAATGGTTTAGGGATTACCACCAAAACAGATTAACTTATGTTAAAATCGATAATACGATTAGTGACAGTATACGAACGACCCAAGGAACAGCACAGGGCTCGATACTTGGCCCTACCGAATATTTAATCTACGTAAACGAGATGTGTAACCTGTTCGATGAGGGATCCGTGTATCAATTCGCGGATGACACATGTCTCATTGTGGCCAATAAGGATCTCCAGGCGGCCGAGCAAATGATGCAAGCTAACTTTGACACCTTAAGTAAATGGGCGCATGATGTAGGATTAGTTATTAACACTAAAAAAACCAAAGCAATGCATATACATACAGCGCATAATAAAACTAATCATAAAGCTTCTATAGTTGCCCATATGCACGACTGCCTGCATGGCCTCGTAAAGAAGTGTAGTTGTCCAGCCATTGATTTAGTCAAGGAACATATGTATATCGGCCTCAAAATCGATTATCGTTTCAGCTGGCAACCTCATATAAATTACATTTGTGACAAGCTGAGAGCTATCCTAAGTAAATTATATATACTCAAATATAAGCTTCCTTACAGAACGCTAAGACTGCTATACTTGGCACTGGCAGACTCAATAATTGACTACGGCTTAAGTAGTTATGGTAGAACTTTTAAAACGTATTTGACGCGCATATATAACCTACAACTAAGAATACTAAAAACTATAATACCTAAAAAAATTAAAATAAAATACTCTAACGATTATACTGAATTATTTAAATACTGTAAATTGCTGCCAGTGCAAAGTAAAGTGAGATTGGCAATCCTTAAGGAAGAATATCATAATATTCAACATCTTATTTGTAAAGAGCGGAAGAGCAATCTACGTAAATTATCTAATTACAAGAAATTTAAATTACCTAAAACTAATAATATATACGGGAAAAGGAAATTTATGTATATCTTGGCCAAAATTATGAATGATTTACCTTTGTCGCTTCAAAGTATTAGTAACCTAAAAAAAACCATCTTCATAAGGAAATGTAAGAAGTATTTCCTGGATAAAGGTGGCACTCCTTGTGACAATATTATCTAGAAAACGCTTCCTATAAGTAAGACGTTATTTTTGTTTCTTTTTTGTTGATTTTAGAAATAACACAATATTTTAAGTTATAATAAGTACTAACCTAACGCAAACTTATTTTATTATATATATATTTGTTTAATTCACTTAAAATGTTATTTATATACCTGCTTAGATATATTTTACTAATAACTGCAATGTGAACTCGCTATCCTCGCATAAACGTTAAAGTTTTCTGAGGATGGCTAGTGTGATACCCACAATATTAATGTATTTTTTATCTTGAACAATAAAAAAAAAAAAAAAAAAGTTAAAATTATTTCTACAGTGTAAGGATCGCAATCACATCTGATTGGTTAACACTCTTCCACTTTTGGATAAAATCCACTGTCACAGCAAGAATACCATAAGCTCAGCCGATCACAACAATTGAAACTGAAAAAATGTTTGATACGGGTCTTACATAATAAGGCTACTGTTAACCCTCACAGACATCCTGACTCAAGGTTCCTAGTAGACAATAGGGATTATGCGGAAACCTGCCCAGTAGAAAGAAATAGGAATGATGACAACTCAATCAAATTAGCAACTCTTATGGAACTTAAAAACGCACTTCTAGAATGGAAGTTTTTATGAAATATATAGTAGTAACGTCATCAAATTTCGACTCCCTTTTTTTCCTTTAATACCTAGATAGTTTAAAATGGTATACAGAGGAATCGCCCCTATTCTCTTTAACGGTGTCTCATGGTCCGAAGCAGGCGGGTGATGGGTAGAGACTAAGAGATGTGCGTTTGCCAGTAGAGTTGTAAGGGGTCGATGGTTGCAGGTGGGTCGTTCGCTGGGCGCCTCCATCCTGGACCTGACGGGGCAGCACCCCAACTCGCGCATCCCGTGCTCCGAGCACCGCAACCTGACCGCCGTGCGCGACTGGCTGCGCGCGCACACGCGCACCATGCGCCCGCAAGTACGTACACGCACGCACGCGTACACGCACCTGCACACGCACACACACCCACACACAAACACACACACACACCTGCACACTTTACACAGAGCGACTTAAATCATTCAATCTCACTTCGTCGTCAACCAATGGACGTCCACTGCTGGACATAGGTCTCTTGCACGGTCCTCCACAAGCCACGGTCTTGCGCCGCCTGGATCCAGCGACTCCCTGCGACTCTCTCGATGTCGTCCGTCCACCGTGTGGGGGGTCTGCCGACGCTACGCTTTCCAGTGCGAGGCCGCCATTTCAGCACTTTGGGACCCCAACGTCCCTCGGTTCTCCGAACTATGTGCCCCGCCCATTGCCACTTCAGCTTCGCAACTCTTCGGGCTATATCGGTGACTCTGGTTCTCCTACGGATCTCTTCATTTCTGATTTGATCACGTAGGGACACTCCCAGCATAGCCCTCTCCATCGCCCGCTGAGTGACCCTGAGCCTTCTTATCAGGCCCATAGTCAGCGACCATGTCTCTGACAATCTCACTTAAGCAGTATATAATAGTTGTTTATAATGCGTGTGTGACGGGATGACTAGCAGAGTCTTTGCAATTTGCTTTTTTTTGGCACGCGTGCCACTAAAATCAAATTGTTATATAGAACAGAAATAATCCACACTCCACAGTTTAGAGTCACAAAAACACCCCATTATTGTAATTTTTTCCGTTAGCAGGACTTATTTTGGATGCCGCAATATTTAAGAGTGTTACAGTACATATAGCAACAATTGCTTATTATCTTTTTTCGTATTTTATTTTTACTGTTTGTCAGTATAATAAATTAACATTATTAACTTTCGAATCTGTTTTTGAAATTTTCGAGCCAGAAAAAGCTTATAACTATTTTTTTCTTCCTCCTATTTCTTTGTATTATTAACAAAATACTGTCTTTAATTTTCAGTGTTAAATCACACCCAAAACTCTATAAAAAACAATCACCAGCTTTAATTTAAATTTTTGGGTAAGGACGTAGACAGTGTGAGACTTCAGACTTTATAAGTAACCTCACAATTCCATCTACTAAAACTTGTTCTGTATACTAAGTTCATCTGTTAGCAGTAGTAACCGATAGAGAGTGGTATTTTTAAATGATTGATTAATCAGTTCTATTTTTCAGTTGACGATGTCTCGACTCCGACCGAAGACAGCGTCGCCGCCGAGGGCTCCGCTGTATGCTCGATCTAAAGCCAAGGTGACGGACGAACGAAAGGAGAACGCTTACGTCGCGGCCAAAACCGATTCAGAGAGAAAACGAAGCCCCCCCGTACTGGCTCAGCGCTCCGGCCATGAGCTCGTCAACATGAACATGAAATTCGCCAAGAAGAACGAGCCCGTCAAAAGCACCTCCCGCACTCGTTACCTGGCCGAAAACGAGCCCAAACCGAAAACTCTGTCGACGAAACGAAGGAATATACTCTCGATCCGGAAGCCGAACGCTTCGAAAACGCAAACGAGCGGGATCGTCAAAGCGAAAGCGAGTAGAAGGGCCGCGGATGACTCAGAGAACCCTCGAACCTCTTTAGTGTCGGCGAAGTTGAGTAAAAGGAGTTTCTCGCGATCCATACGCGTCGCTTCGCGCGTCAATAGCAACCGATGCCGAGCGATGGCGTCTTCCTCCTCAGATGACGTGATAGGCGGGGGGTGGGAGGACGTTTCGGGAGGTACGGCTCTGGGTGAGTCCTCCCTGGCCGCCAAACGTCGCCCCTTCTCGAACACTTCGCCCTCTCACCTTAAAAAGATCAGGCTCAAGTCCGGCTTGTAGCACAAACCGCGCGCGAGGCCCGCTTCCGACTCCTGCTGAGGACTCGAGGGCCTCACCGCGCTACATCGAACTAATATTAATGTTATAGGCCCCCGCAGACCATGCACCTAAGATTTTTCGATAGTTTGGTTGGATCAGCCCCCCGATTGTGTAAGAATTGCCGATCAAATCGTCAAAGTTCGGCGTCAAAGTAAAATAAACCAGAAGTTTAATTCGCTATCATCCGCTACATTAGAGCACAATTTCGTGTATCCATTCTCATACGTTTAGGTATATACGATACCATAAACGTATGAGAATGGATACACGAAATTGAGCTCTAAATAAATGCGGTTATGGTTTATTTTACTTTGACGCCGAACTTTGACTATTGGATCGGCAATTCTTACATAATTGCAGTTCATTCACATTGAATGATGGTTTAGTCGGGGTCAGGCTGGATAGTTCAGTGAAAAGTTTAGTCGGCAGATTTGATGATTGAGGCCAGGGAAAATTCTAGCGGAATCTCTTTGGCATTTCGTTCAGCTAAACATTGCACTGCAGAAGTGTCGCAAGGATTTACATATTTTTTTTCAAGTCTCGAGATTTGTTTGGCCGTTTTGAAACTGCCCAATGGTCAAAAATTTCAGCAGATTTTTCGAATATGTCTTCCCTACATCTGTTAGCACAGCGCGGGACATTCCCATACGGTATGCCTATAAAGCTACCTGCCTACCGCGTGCAAATGCAAAGGAGTGTTATAGAACTCTTTCTCAAGAGATAAGCAATCGTTCAAACTATTGGCCGCTCAAGTCCATGGCTTTACGGGGGCTTTCATACGCCGTGTGGTCTCTGTGGTGACTAGTTCAATTTTAGGAACTATTTTTTGGGTACCCTACGAGTACTGTTTTACTTGATATAAATATACAGCAATACCACTTCGACCGAACCTGAGCTCTTGAAACTGCCAGTTTTGCAAGTTTTTATGCAAGTAGTACCTAAGTAGGTACTGTAGAATAATGAACACATAATTATTTTCTGTGGGTTTGAGTGACTTCAAACTTCTTCAATAGGGATGATGCTTATATCAAAAATAAATTATTTCTAACTGATTATTATATCTAAGGTCTTCCAAAAGACCTAAAATTCACATCCTCGGTTAGTTTTAATTTAGATAACCATTTTAAAAAGAGTGCGTTGAAATTTGATGACGTCACAATTGCAAATTTCATGCAACTTCCATACTAGAAGAGTGTTTTTAAGTTTGATAAAGAGTCTGTTGCTGATTTGATTGAGTTGTCATCATCCCTATTCTCTGACTTTCTCATTTGCGCAGTACAATAAGGAATACGCGGTGATATGTTCTGTTTCTGCTCCACCTTTTTATTGCTAATGGATGCTATTTGTCAAGGCATTTAAGAAGTTTGGTGTCACCTAAATCTTCTACAATATTGTGTATACCAATTTTCTATTGTAATCTGTTTAGACCTTGTGTCTTTTGTCATTTGCCATCTTGCCAAAATTGAGCTTGTTTATTTTATGTAATTATGTTGGACTCGATTTCTTGACGGTTTAAAAAAGTTTTTATTTTTATTTTTGTTTTATATCAAATGTGTGATATTGTAAGTTTCGTTTTAATTTGTAAGAAATTAACAAAAAGTACTGAAAATCTATTCGGCTTAAACATGCGTTAAATAAAATGGTTGCTATTTGTTATATTATAGTATTATTAAGTAATGGAAAAAAAAGTTTAACTACACCTATCTACATATTATAATTACGCTAAAAGTATTGATCCTAAGTTTTTGTTTAATCTTTACTTTGTATTTTCCTTTGGGTTTCCCCCAGTAAAATCGTGATGTAAAAATATAACGTTAATTGAGTTATGTATTAGTGATATATTGTATAATCATGATTTTAAGTAAATTAGATGTGAAATTTTGTTAGGGTTAGTAAAAGATACAGTTAGCTACAAAAAAAGGTTTACGCACACAAAGCGCGACGGAAACACTGCAGGACGTCACACTGAACGCGCGCGTATACGTGAACGATTTGTAATGCAAGGAACTGTAGGAATCGTGTCATTCTTGAGCTTGTCGATTACGGTAAAGGACAGATATATTGTAACAGTTCTTATGACCTCAGATTGGCTGATACTCCCTTGCTAATGGCTAAAATGAATTGTTGCAACAAAAATACCAACAATAAATTCAATCAATCACAACAGCAATTGAGATTGTAGCAATGATTGATGCTAATTGTAACTTTGCCGTCAGGGTCAACTACGGAACGCGACTGCTGGACCTCTGCATCTACCCTCGTTTTGCTCTGTGAACTTTCAAACAAGGTAGAAGTTTTATCATAAGGATGTGATAAAACTTCTACCGCCTCTTTGGGCCGCGTTCAATACGTTACCGGCGCACGTTGTGTGAGTTAGCTGTAAACATTGTATATTAGCTCGAGGAGCTATGGAATATAATGATCTCATAGAAAATTTAACAAGTTCATAAACATGCGTGTTTTTATACTTTGTTCACATAAAGCAACAAAATAATTATATGAACTAGTTACATGACTAAAGTTAAAATAGAACGATTGTCGGTTGGTGTTGGATATTTAAGATTTTGCAAGTATTAATTTTGGTTGTATTGACTATTAACCCCATAATCAGTGCAATATTGTAAAGTTATACTTTTTTGATACATACATAGTTATTATTATTACCTATAACATTTTTAGAGGAAACCTAAATACTTATAAATTCATGTGCTCGTGTTAAGATGAGATAACATAGAAAGTAACAGTCTAATAAATAGAAACTATTTATTTATAAAAATATTAATATATTAATAAATGACATACAATGTTCTCAGAATCGTTTGCTCTTTTCTTAAATTAATTCCTAGTATATTTTAGCGAAAAAGATTTCTAAGCAAAGATTATGCAAAAATGCAATAGGAAGGTGGGTGTGAGATTCCCAGTGATTTTGGTCTGAAAATGGAGAATAATAGTCGCTTATAAAATTAGTTGCCAACAACAGTGGTACTTATGATTTGTGACTTCCATTATATTTGTCAGCCAGAGGTAGGTGAACTGGCTATCACAGGCAATGAGTTCTCTCCCAAGACTGTGCTTGAGATACCTATTTTGGGGATGCCGTCAGACAGCATGATCCCAAAATATCACTTCCAGGCGAACTACTCTGTAGAAATTCCCGAAAGGGACAAATGGTTGAAAAACCAAATGACTTGGAGACCGGGTAGCCAAAAGTGGTTTACTGATGGATCCAAGTCAGGCAGTGACGTGGGCTGTCGAATTTATGGAGAGCGACTACATCGGAACTTTGGGAACTATGCCTCTATATTCCAAGCAGAGGTGTACGCCATAATTGAATGTGCGGAAACCCTACTGCAAAGTAACACCGTCAAGAAAACAATTTCTTTGGTTTAGGATAGCCAAGTAGCTCTTTCAGCCCTGTCCTCAGTGGCCTTCAACTCGAGGCTGGTTGAAAACTGCTGGCAACTACTGAACAACTTAGCCAATTGAAAATAAGGTGATCCTTCGTTGGGTCCCAGGGCATGCGGGTATTGACGGCCACGAAAAGGCCGATGAACTCGTAAAGCTAGGAGCTAGGGAGCGGCAAACTGGACCTGAGCTTGTGTACGGCATACCTGGAGCTAGCTAACCTCACCCTGTTGACCTATTGTTATTACGATACATTGATTCGCTGGCGAGAACTACCAGGAATAAAACGCTCCAAAGCGCTATTCACATCCTTCAACAAAAAGACCGCCTCAGCGGCACTAGCGCTCAGCAGGAAAAACTTGTGCATGTCACCGTAAGATTGTAAAAACCGTTAGATTATAATCTAACTCGCGAAATTGTAAACTGTCGACAGATTGTGATCCGTTCAATGTTCTGAGTGTCAATTTTTGAAATATTAATTGTAGTTACGTTTTCTTGTCTCTCTTGTAGGTTAGGTTAAGGTTCGACATATATAATCAGGTAGTGCCCGCAGGCCGGGCACTTTAGGTTTTATCGGGTTAATATACATATCGGGCAAATATACGATGCCCAACGGGGCGTGGTTTACTGAAACTGTGAACGCAGCTTTTTATACGATAATTGTTTGTTACCGCCAATAAAGCACATATTGCCCGCGACTTCGTCCGCGTGGATTAAGATTTTTGATTATCACGGGATATTCCCCGGAATGCATAACGCAATGTATCTCTACCAAATTTCATCAAAATAGACGGAATAGATGGCACGTAAAAGCTTAATAGACAGACTTCTCATTTATTATATTGGTATGGATATTAACACGGGCAATGACGGGGCATTGCGGGCTGAATAGAATTATGTTCAACCGAAATACAGATGTGTGCAGGCTCTACTGTGAAGCTGAGGAAACGCCTTAATGCACAAACGGAAGCACCTACTGGATCCCGAGGAGGCAAAGAACATCCCGGTCAAGAAGCTGCTGCTGTTCCTAGCAGCTAGTAGTATTGGCCACGAACTTTAGATAGTGGCGATCACAATAGATCGACAACGGTCAAAGTGATACAGTCTCTTTACAGAGCCCTGCAAAGCCACATCATCAAGATTATATGTGAAAATCTAAGGCCATCAGGTGCATGTACCTGTACCATATCCTCATGCTCTTCTTAACTAGCATCAGCTAGTATATAAAAAACGTAGCTTCGTTGAACCCCTATCCACCAGAGCTATTGGTGGAAAACACTTCCTTAGCATAGCAATCTCTGGTGGAAACGCACCCTAAAAGATGCTCTTTGTTGCCGCAATCTAATGTTAATCTTGATACAACTGAGAGCCCTAACTAGAGAACATGTTTTCCAGGCCCAGCCATTTCATACTCTTGATACTGAGATTTTTCTACATTCTTCTACATTCATTCTAATCCATTATAATATTAAGTATAATCCATTTTTATATTTAATAATGATTAATTGAACTTAAATCATTTGAGTTTGAAAAAAAACCTTAAGTTTGAGATATATCTGCTAAGTTATAAATATTATTTGTAAATAATGAAACAACTATAGACCATAAACCTTTTTATTTCAGTCCACAGTATGCTTAAACTAAAAGATTACAGCCTGCGTCCTCGCCTACCACCCTTCCTGCGGGTTGAGTCTGATGGTACAGGTGTAACATCCTCAATGCGACCAATCTTCATGTTGGAGCGGGCAAGAGCTCGGAGAGCAGACTGTGCCCCGGGGCCTGGTGTCTTTGTTTTGTTACCACCAGTGGCACGTAGCTTGATGTGTAGGGCTGTGATACCTAAGGTCTTGCACTTTTCGGCAACATCCTGAAAAATTAAGAATACTTTAGTTAATAGGGATTATAACTCTATCAAATCAGCAACTCATCAAACTCGAATATGCGCTTCTAGTATGGAAGTTGTATGAAATTCACAGTTGTGACGTCATCACATTTCTACTCACTTTTTTTCTTCAATCTATATTTTACAATGGTTATCAAACTAACAGAGGTGTTAATTTTTGGTCTTCTGGAGGACCCTCTATTCAATCAGTTAGAAATAATTCATTTTTGATTTATGCATATAAAACAAAATCTTTCTCAGCACTAAATAAAATATTGACTTTTATACCTTTATCAAGTGTCACACACTGAACTCAAAAATTGATAAGGATTACAACAATTATCACAAAATAAGTTGCCCAAGTAAAAAGGAAGCTCTGGGGTAAATAAATAAGCAAATTGTTTGGATCAAAATGAAAATCTTACAGCAATAATGGAGATAAGTTCCAGTTTGATTAAATTTAATTGGCTTCGAAGTATTCTTTTAATGCATTACCTACTTGAAAGGATTGCAGACCCTAGACTAGCTTTAACTGCTAAAAACTTCAATGTTAGGAAGAAAGAGGTTAGAAATTATGAACACTGTTTACATACAAGAAAAAGATTAAATTATTACCTGAGCCGCCAACATAGCAGCATAGGGCGAAGCCTCATCACGATCAGCCTTGACCTTCATGCCTCCCGTTACCCTAGCGATGGTTTCCCGGCCAGACAAGTCGGTAACGTGAACGAATGTGTCATTGAACGAGGCGAAGATATGAGCCACTCCGAACACGGTCTCTCCGGCCAAGTGCTGAGGGCCAAGAGTCACCTGCACCTCCTCTTTAGCAACTTTATTTTTTCTGGGTGCCATGGCTAAAGCCTGTAAATAACAATAACACTTTTACAGCACTTTCATAACCTTAAAAAATCTCTGCAATCCGCAATCTGTTCATCGCATTGTGTTACACCAATAATTATTAAACACTAATATTGTAATTGCTACCAATATTCCATTGAATATTCACTGAAAAACACAAATTTTTCATAAAATAAAAATTATACCTTTAGCTTTGAAAGCTGTCAAAACAAGAAAGACAAAGACTAACTTTATAAGTTTTTGACACTTTGGCAATTGACAGTTGACGTTTACTGTCAATTTCCGGAACAGCAAGTCGATGTTATCGTCAAAGTGGGTAACTTTTATTTTTATTTGTGTTTGTCTTCACTTGTCTCTGGTTTATCTCTTTAAGGTGAGTCTATTATTATGTAGAGTAGTTTATTAATTAACAAATATCTAAATATGCCTCCTATCGCAAAATGTTTTTAGTAATTTTGGCACTCTATAAACCGGCCAATCTCCTTCGTGCCTCCCTCAAGTTACTCAACACTGGCGAAGTGCATTGTGCTGGCTTGGCACTACCCGTGGGCACTACTCAAAGCCATAAACCAAGAAAAGAAGAAGAAGAAGAAAGTGTGTAACATTAGAAAAACAGTGATACACTGATCAAATCGAAGTTGGGTGGTGACTTTGATTTTCTATGGTGGTGACACCAGTGGCACTTGGGTGGCACTCCGTATTTTCGGACGTTCGTAAAATGAATTTATTTATTCTTGATCGATCGAATAAAACGTACCTAACATTGAAAAAACCTAAATTGAATACACATTATTTTGACTTTGACTTTGTATCACAATAAAATCAGTTTTTTTTCACAAAAATATGATTCATACTAGCCCCCAGGGCCTCACTATTAATTTAAAGTCTATGGAAATTAAAGTGAACGCTTTCATAAAATATAGAATAATGTGTCATACTAGCGGAAGTAGCATACGTCATTCATTGCCAACAGATTGATATTTCATCGTATTCGTATAAGATTTGAGAATATCGTCGGTTTTTGCGACGAAACATATTGCAAATAAGTGTGAAACCTTGTGATAAACTTCCTCTAGTGTTAGTTAATCTAGTACAATTTTAATAAGTGAGTATTTCTGTTTTACGAGTTAGGAATTTCTGTTTCAAGATTCCACTACGCAAATGACGTACTGTCATTCACATTACCCAATTCATTATCGCAATACTACGGATTTGCGATGTTCTTTGAATAATATTATGTGAACATCTGTGTCGAAATAAGAAACCAATTGTAGACAGATACGACGTATTTGATAATAACTTGATAAGATGTGCAAGTCATCGTCAAATAACTATCTACCCTTTGTGAACCTGTGCTGTGATAAAATATTAATTATATAAAAAATTATTCATTCCAGATTCATAATGTTTATCTGGGATTGGTTTACTGGTGTTTTGGGGTTCCTGGGTGAGTGCAATAATCTCTTTCTAAATTACGAAAATAGTTATCTGTTACCAAACAGTTAATTGTTATAATATGACACAAATAATGAAGTGCTATTGAACTCTGGCCTGTCCAGTTCTAATTCTAAGTACCTACATGATAATCCAAATTTGGAATCAAACTTTGTATAATTATTCTAGTCCTTGTATGTACACTAATGGTGCTTGCCATACAAGTGCCTAGAAATTGATAGTGATGCTTAATCTGTTGTACACAAGCTCTAAATTTTACTAAAATGATAGGTATATTAAATGTATTGCTAATCCTTTCATAATGTTCCCTATGGAAAAGGGTAATAGTATGGATTAGACCTAGATCTTTCAATTTAGTGCAGTTTAGAGATTGTGTACAATAACCAATAAATTAATGAATAAACCACACTGAGAATTACAAAGCCTCAGAAGTTCTACTAATATACTTAGTACCCTCAAAAGTAGAAAGAGGCAATCTCATTGAGATTTAGAAATACTGAATAACTACTGCAATGTCCCAAACATGGAGGAATTAATATTTGTAACAAAGGGAAACCTAGGTCTAAGAGGACACCTTTTGACTAACAGAGTAGTGCATATTTGGAACAAATTTCCCAAGGATGTGGTGATGTCATGCTCAGTATTAAATCAGTTCAAGAATAGACTGTATAACCACTTAAACACAAAGCACAAACAAGAATTGATATAGGCACATCAGCGAAAGCTGTCTAGTCTATTATAAATAATAATAATATATTTTATTAGCAGCTGAGATTTGGAATGTGTGTATTCCAAATAATAGCTTGATAAGTATATTCAGCATGCATTGATAGATAGTTTGTTGAAAACAAAGGATGGTCATATAAATAGGTATTATTTTTAAATATACACTCATAATATCAATGTTGCTTTTATATTGGTCAGATTATTAAGGTTGCTATATCACTGACACACTTAATGTGTCTGATAAATAATTTAATACATGTAAAAAATGTGTCGACTTTTATATTTTATATGGAACAAATTATAATTTATTTATATTTGTGAATGAGAGTAATTAAGTAACTATGTATGTGTATGGGGGGAAAAACAATATTATCATAAAAATATAAAATCATCTTCAAGGTTTTTACTATAGTACTTAATTAAATTTCAGTGAAGTTAATTTTTTCAAATCCAATTTTATTTCAATGAGCTGATATTGCCCTTGACTTTGTCCGCTTGAATTGAGGTTTTTTGTTCAGGTGGGAACTCTTTAATTTTTCAGGATATAAAGTAGCCTATGTGTTATTCTCATCTATATTGTACCTCTTTGCCAAATTTCATCCAGATCTGTTCAGCCATTCTGGCATGATTGAGTAACAAACATCAAAACTTTCAAATTTATAATATTAGTATAGATAACTATATTTGAACAGGTTTTACATGCTTTACGATATTAAACTTTAAAAGACTCTTTAAGGAGGAGCATAATAGTATAGACATTGGACAGAAATCAGGGCTCCTATTATAACATATCAGATGTTTGCTGTAGTGTAATGATTGCAATTACCTCTCATTTGCTAACACTCTTTCGTTACGTGTCAAAATCTATTGTTTCTAAGGATAGCATAAATTCAGCCCATCACAAATTATTGAAATTATAACAATGATTGATGCATTTAGGCCACTGAAATGTTTTAAGTTGAAATAGCACCCATTTACTATTTTTTGTTGTAATCACTTAGCTCGAAAAGCTTAGAGGATAAGGGAGTATCAAACATTAAAAAAATTATGTACTTGTATTTGACGGCATTTACCATTACCAACCATTACCATTTTTACCAAATATATCATGTAGCTTAAATCTGTTATATGAGATTTTATTTTAAAAATCAAACAATAATTTACTTAAGTTATGGTAAAATACTGTTTTAATATATATTACTGGTTTTTCAACATTTTATAACATAAAATGTTATAAATACGTTATATAATATATAATGTATTTATAACATAAAATTATAATAATTATGTTACAGGTTTGTACAAAAAATCTGGCAAGCTATTATTCCTGGGACTGGACAATGCAGGCAAAACCACACTTCTGCATATGCTAAAGGATGACAGACTGGCACAGCATGTACCAACATTACATCCCAGTAAGTTTCTTATCATCTTCAGCTCACCTCAACTGATCTCAGACCCACTGCTTAGTCTTACTACTTTAATCTCCTCTCAGAATGAGAAGGGTTTTGGCTATACGTTACCACAATAGCCAAGTGGAAATGGAATTTGCAAACTTCGCCCACATTTGAGTACATTATGATGTACTTTTGCATGCATGTTGTGTAATATAGTGTACTAGATGATGCCCGGGACCTACCTCTATACCAAATTTCATCAAAATCGGTTGAGCAGATGGGCCGTGAAAGCGTAGCAGGCAGGCGGACAAACACACTTTTGCATTAATAATATTAGTATGGGTTTACCTTATAATGTAACGTAGTAGATCTTACGTGTATTTCCTTATAAATATAGTAATTATTATATTTTCCTACAGAGATAGTTTAACATAGAGACATTTAAAATAATAAATTTTGGGTAATAAAAATGTATGAAAGGACTGATAGGCCTATTACACTGCACTTTTCACAGGGGACCCTTACTCTTGAATCAGTGTAGTGAAATAAGATGTAGGGAGGAAGGGTCCCTAAATTGGTCCTTATTACTCTGTAATAAGCGACACTCTAGCTAGCGGCTACTCTAACTAGTGCTATAGGCCCATAAGGCATACTAAGGCATATAAAAATTGATTTATAAATAAATTAAGCAGATACGTGGCAATTTTAGGAATAAATTCCAAGGTTTTAGAATTGATATTTTTAAATCCATGTTGAGCAACACGTAATAAACTACTATTCTGTATGAAAATAATGATGCAAGTAATTATTCCTATTTAATTGCTTATGTACAAATGTATGCCAGAGAAGACAAATATTTATACAATGTAAGCCCGTATCTGTTCTATACCTTGAATTCACCTTGACCACCGTATTTCCTATTGTGAATCATTAGACGAAATTATAGCATTTATGAGGGAAGACCAATTATTAAACATCAAGTTTTTTGCAAATATGTATCTGTACATCCTACTATAATATTATAATTAACGCAAAAGTGTGCTTGATTGTCCTTCATCGCGCCGCAACCGAGCAACCGATCGCCGTGATTTTTTGCATGGTTATTATATTTAAAGATCAAGAGTTGGACTATTTTTTTTCACGAAAAATTAAAGAGTTCACATGGAATTTTTCAAAAATCGAAATCCATGCAAACGGTGGCGGCACCATTTATTATTTTGTGTTCTTTAGGACGTTTAAATGGATATCCATACTGATATTATAAATGCGAAAGTGTGTCTGTCTGTCTGTCTGCTATGCTTTCACAGCCTACCTATTCAACCGATTTTGATGAAATTTGGATTAGGGATAGGTTATATCCCGGGGAAGGACGTAGGCTACTTTTTATCCCGGCAAATTAAGGAGTTCCCGCGGGAATCGAACAAAAGTAGCAGGAAATATCTAGTAAAATTATAAATTCAACAGTGTGTCTGTTTGCCTGTATGCCTACCCTTTCACATTCCACGTGTTCAACCGATTTTAACGAAATTTTGTACTGATATAGATGACATTCCAAGGAAGAACCATAGGCTTTTTATCGTCGAAAATCATAAAATTTCCACAGGATCACAAAAACCTTAATCCAAACGGACATCATCTAGTAAATTTTAAAAGTGTCTCCTCGTCTTATAGGCCTATTACACTTACACTTGCCACAATTGAGAGCGTCGCTTATTACACAGCTTATTGCTGTGACCAATTTAGGGACCCTTTCTCTCTAAATCTTATTACATTACACTGACTCTAGTGTAAGGGTCCCTGTGAAAAGTGCAGTGTAATAGGCCTATTATTCCTATCATTTCTGTGTTGTGGTGTGGAATGTGCACGGCGTGACGCCACACCACGAAGCAGGATAGTGTGTGTTTGACGTACGGTGTGTTGCGCAGCGTCGGAGGAGCTGTCGGTCTCCTCATCTCATTCCCCAAACTCATTTCTGTGCTGTGGTGTGGAATGTGGCATGGCGTCACGAGTCACGCCACACCACAACGCAGGATAGTGTGTGTTTGACGCGCGGTGTGTTGCGCAGCGTCGGAGGAGCTGTCGGTCTCCTCATCTCATTCCCCAAACTCATTTCTGTGCTGTGGTGTGGAATGTGGCATGGCGTCACGAGTCACGCCACACCACAACGCAGGATAGTGTGTGTTTGACGCGCGGTGTGTTGCGCAGCGTCGGAGGAGCTGTCGGTCTTCTCATCTTATTCCTCAAACTCATTTCTGTGTTGTGGTGTGGAATGTGGCGACACACTACGAAGCAGGATAGTGTGTGTTTGACGTGCGGTGTGTTGCGCAGCGTCGGAGGAGCTGTCGGTCTCCTCATCTTATCCCCCAAACTCATTTCTGTGTTGTGGTGTGAAATGTGGCATGGCGTCACCTTTAAGCAGGATAGTGTGTGTTGCGCAGCGTCGGAGGAGCTGTCGGTCTCCTCATCTTATTCCCCAAACTCATTTCTGTGTTGTGGTGTGGAATGTGGCACGGCGTCACGAGTCACGCCACACCACGACTTAGGATAGTGTGTGTTTAACGTGCGGTGTGTTGCGCAGCGTCGGAGGAGCTGTCGATAGGCAGCATGCGCTTCACCACGTTCGACCTGGGCGGGCACCAGCAGGCACGGCGCGTGTGGCGGGACTACTTCCCCGCCGTGGACGCGATCGTGTTCCTGGTGGACGCGTGCGACCACAAGCGGCTGCGCGAGTCCAAGGCCGAGCTGGACTCGCTGCTCACCGACGAGACACTCAGCAACTGCCCCGTGCTCATCCTCGGCAACAAGATAGACAAGCCCGGCGCCGCCAGCGAGGACGAACTGCGACAGTTCTTCAACCTCTACCAGCAGACTACTGGCAAGGTGAGTCAAGTCCCTGAGCACTCTAGTCCGAGATCAACTAATAGTCTAGGCAATGGGGGGTTCGTTGTATGGAGACCCCCGCATTAAATCCTCAGTCGATGAAACTTGTCTGGGTTTTAGTATTGGATTATCCAAAACTTACACAAAAATATCCAACAAAAAAAACATCCGGATATATTTATACCTAAAACTTAATATATATGACTGAATATTTTCACGATCTCTTTTTAAAATTATAGCAGGTTGTATATTTACACTCGAAACCGAAATATCAAATTAAATAATCATGCAGAACATATTTAACGATATTTAAACCGATTTTATGATGAAATCTAAACTGCGTTTACGCGATAATGTGCCTTCCTGCTTTAACAATTGGGTATAGCATAAAAAACCCTTCTTCCTTTCTAATTTTTTGGTAGATATTTATAGTATACGTTTAACTCATGATACTTTAACATGCTATAAAGTTTCGTCGGCTGAGGAATTATTGTTGGGGTCAAGAAACTTTATTGCCTAGACTATAAGGGTATGTTCCGATATACACAGCGAACACTGTTCAGTGCTCTTACTAGGGAGAAATTCGTTCCGTTATGGACTGACAGTGTACTGCCGCAGCATCCTAGGGAAATATAAAGACGTCATAAATCGTCGCCATTTTTGTACTGTAAGCGCTTGCGTTTTCGAGGTAAGATGCTCTCAGTGCTGACTGAATTCCGTTTCCAGTATAACTAACAAAAATGGAACGGCTTCACAGTATACTAAATTGACGTCACACCTTACAGTGCTCGCAGTGTATATCGGAACACACCCATAATATAATTGGGTATTTTTGACAAATTGTCAAATCAGCAACTTTTTTTCAAATGTCAAAACGCGCCTAAGTATGGAATTTTTGGGAGATTCTCCATTTGATAATCACTAAAAATAATTTATTTGAATAGTAGTCAAATACCCAATTATGTTTTCTAATGTTTCTCTTGGCTGAAGATTACGAAAATTTTGCATTTTTCTAACCGGGCCCCGGTATATAAGTGACTTTTCCAATGTTTCTCGAGGCTAAAGATAACGAAAATTTTTTACTTTTTAACCGATTTCTAAAAATGTCAGAGGTCCTCAAAAGTACGCGCCGTATTTTGCTAATCCAAGATAGCTGAGGTCTTTTATTATTTTAAAAAATCGATAAGGCTTTTGGGGTGCTGATTATAAAAATGACATATATTTTCAAAACTCAAATCCAAGATTACTTATCTATTTCATACAATCTACCCTCACTCACACCCTTTATTTTGTTTGACACTGGTAAAGTCATAAGTCCCACAAAGAAAAGCTCATAATTGCATGGTAATAATTCTAATTTCTAAAGTCATACAGTATCCTATCTAAGGCCAGTCATACGCGGACACCTTGAAGCGGTCAGGATGGACTGCTTCAAGCTGCGACTGCATAGTGAACTGCTGCCTTCTACGTACACCCATACATGGAACCGCTCGAGCAGTTGTTACTGCTTCGGGTGGTTGACAGCAGTTTTCAAGGGTAGCTTCAAGCTGTTGACTATGACTGCAAGAGCGGTCTGTGTATGTTGATCACTGGCTAACTGCTCGAGCAGTCCGTGTAAGATCGGCCTAAGGTCCCAAAAAAGTTTAACTTATCAATGTCAATTGGTTTGTATTTTGTCAAGTTAGCCTTTGACTGCGATCTCATCTGATGGTAAGTGATGATGCAGTCTAAGATAGTAGCGGGCTCACCTGTTAGGGGTATGGGGACATTCCACTCATTCACACACGCTACACACTTATAATATAATATATAAGTATATACCGACTTCCCTGTCTGTATATACTTATCTCTAATATAATAGTGGTAGTCCTAAAAGAGAGTTTTATTGACCACGCCCGATCCAACGACTACCATAGGGGTATAGCAGTTATATATGTCACCGTAAGATTGTAAAAACCGTTAGATTATAATCTAACTCGCGAAATTGTAAACTGTCGAAAGATTGTGAACCGTTCAATGTTCCGAGTGTCAATTTTGAAATATTCATTGTATTTACGTTTTCTTGTCTGTTTCATGTAGGTTAGGTTAGGGTTCGACATAAATAATCAGGTAGGTTAGGTTCTATCGGGTTAACATACCTTACAGATTACAATCTACCGAAAAATAATGCGTTAAAATTTAATCTTTCGACAGTTTGCAATTTCGCGAGTTAAGACTATAATCTAACAGTTTTTATAATCTTACATATATATTAACTAGCTAATGCCCGCGACTTCGTCTGCGTGGATCGAGATTTTTTGGTTCCCGCGGGAACTCCTTAATTTTCCTTTTTTTTCAAGTTGGATCAATCTGCACACGGCGTGCAAATTTAATTTAAAATCGATTAAGTAGTTTAGGAGTCCATCGAGGACAAACGTGACACGTGATTTATATATATTAAGATGGTGTATGTGTTCAGGGCAAGGTGTCGCGGTCGGAGCTCCCCGGGCGGCCGCTGGAGCTGTTCATGTGCTCGGTGCTGAAGCGCCAGGGCTACGGTGAGGGCTTCCGCTGGCTCGCGCAGTACATCGACTGAGCTCCACCGTCGCCCCCACTCGCCGCATACTCTTACGCTTCCCGACACATCTAGCCCTACAGTCGAGGCACCGGGGCCAACTTTGTGATCGATTTATTTCTCCTTCTCTTTTATTTATACAGTTTGTGAATAAATAATTTTGTTTAGAAATTGCCAAACATGTTTAATTAAATCATCAACAATCAAATCTTTTTTCTGATCAATTTTATTATTTAATTAAAAAATATCGAATCTTTTTTTCTTTTATTTAACGGCTTACGTAACAGATAAAATTATAATTGAATATTTATAGTAAATTATATTTTGCGGAATACTATTGTCATTGAAAGCTACGCTGATAGTAAAAGTTAAAACATCAACGCAGAGGTCATCCTTTGTAGTATTTTATAAATGTTTGGGAATATCTAGACAAACTATACCCACAAACTTAATTACTACGCCATCATGTCTGTTACTTTATCTATTACATAAATAATATTATTATCTGCTATTTTTATAACTAGCTGACCCACCACGGGTTCGCTGGGGTGGAATTTCTGAAAATCATTTCTTAGTGAAGGGTTTATTTATACAATTTATGAGAATTTTATTTAACATAATGCTAAATAGAAGAAAATAGAACATTCTAATAATAATAAGGCAGATTGAGCTTCGATAATTCTATATCGGACATGTTTCCAATTCAGAGAACTTTCCGTCTAAAGTACGATTCACATCAAACGCGCCGCATAAAATCGCACCGCATCGCATTATGCGGTAAAAAAGTACACATACGTATTAAAATATTAAACTCCAATGTTTATTATGCGGCATACGATGGCAGCCGAACGTGCCCTTTGGTATGCGTCCATGTTTGGTTTTGTCCATGCAAATATGGACTTTAATACGTATGTGTCGACACTTCAATTTACCTTCCTTAACCGCATATAAAATGCGCTGCGGTGCGTTAGATGTGAATCGTCCTTTATGTAACTTCTAGCCTCGTGTTTGGAGCCTGGAATGGATAACTATTACTTATTAGTCTTTGGTGCCGTTTAAATTTACTCCGCAGTTGGCAGTATTGGCAATGGCTTAAGTGAAGCTGAACAAAAGCAGAATCGAGCTATTAATAGTGTAATTAGACACTATTAATAGCTCGATTTAGCTTTTGTCCTTACAAAACTAGAGTTTTTACATACATCTCCATATTGTTTAATCTTTTATTGACGATTGTGATAATTTGATAGCTTTGTAGGTAGATATGTTCGGTTCTTTCGTCGCGATATATATATAATCATTATTTTCTGAATAAAATTGTCTCATTTGCGAAAAGCCTAAACTTCGCTCTACTACAGCCCATTAACGTCCCACTGCTGGGCACAGACCTCCACTTTCATGGGAGAGAGGGAATTATAGCTTAGACTCACCACGCTGCTCCAATGCGGGTTGGCGGCTTTGAAGCTTTGACTATTACATGTTAGTGATAATAACCGGGGCCGCGGCTTAACGTGCTCTCCGAAGCACGGGGGTGAAACACCGCCAACTACATAACTGGGCTAGTACTGAAAATTTACAGTCAGAAAATCCGAATACTTAATTATGGCCCGACCTGGGCCCTCGTCGGCCGCAGTCGAACATGCTAACCACTAGACCAACGAGGCAAGCAACCTGTGCTCACTAGTTAAAAATAAAGAATAATATTTGAAGAAATAACATCTAAAATCCAGTTGGTTTGGTCAGCGACATATCTGTGAGGTATTTGTCGAACATGCTAACCACTAGACCAACGAGGCAAGCAACCTGTGCTCACTAGTTAAAAATAAAGAATAATATTTGAAGAAATAACATCTAAAATCCAGTTGGTTTGGTCAGCGACATATCTGTAAGGTATTTGGCCTTTTTTCGTATCTTCGTTTAAGATAACCTCTAGAACTAAAGTTTCTAATACAAAAATGACAATTTAACACGCTTTGTACAATGAAAACATATTTGTAGGTTTTTGGTACTTAAGTACTATTATTTGAAAGGGCATATAATGGTGCCGATTCTGTAATGTAACATCTCTAAACTAAACTAAAATGGCAGCTTTAAATCTAGTTCTGTCCCTTTCCGTAGGGAGTATTATGAAAGGATTAGCAATATTTATAATGCTCTAATTTTAGTTTAGTTAAGAGATTGTGCACTACAGAATCAGCCCCAATGTAAGGTATGGCCGGCCAAAGTACACCACAAATCACAAGGCAGTAGGTAACATTCCGTTCCCATACATTTTGTGCACTGAAGCGTGAATGCTATCGTGTTCTATATATTTCGGTGACATATTTTAGAATTTCGCGAGTTAGATTATAATCTTACGGTTTTTACAATCTTAGGGTGACATTTACATATTTATTTATCACTAGCTGATGCCCGCGACTTCGTCCGCGTGGATTGAGGTTTTTTGGTTCCCGCGGGATCTTAATTTTCCGGGATAAAAAGCCTATGTGTTTTCCAGGCTATAATCTTTCTCTGTGCCAAATTCCATCCAGATCCGTTCAGCCGTTGGGGCGTGATTAAGTAACATACATCTATACATCCATCCAAACTTTCGCGTTTATAATATTAGTTAGATGATTTATCAACAATGACCGAAACGCATCAAGTTAGACATTATATTTAAAAGAAAAAACAATTGTGTCCCTACTCCCTGATTTTATTATTATGAAAGAAACATAAGTAGGTACATGTTTCGACTTCACTATTATTTAACAAGAAAAACATTGTTATCTGCCGTACATAGGTACGTTTGTACATGCCCCTGACGAAATCTGTGGCGTGGTTGGAGCTATAGTTGGTTGTGCGCCAAGCGTTACTAGTGAGCGTTCGAAATTAAAGTGATATTTAAAATAACTTCTTCTAAATAGCTTTCATTGAATCATGGCGTGTCAAGGTTCTAACTTCTAGGAGTGAATAGTGTTAACTCTCGTGTTTTTTAACTTTATGTATACATACATAACCGTACCAATATTATAAATGAGAAGTCTGTCTGTTATGCTTTCACGTCCCATCTATTCCATCTATTTTGATGAAATTTGGTGGAGATAGGTTGCGTTATGCATTCCGGGGAAGAACCATAGGCTACTTTATCCAGGAGAATTGATATCCCGCGAGAGTCAAAAATCTTAATACACGCGGACGAAGTCGCGGGCAATATGTGCTTTATTGGCGATAACAAACAATTATCGTTTATAAAGCTGCGTTCACAGTTTCAGTAAATCACGCCCCGTTTGGCGTTGTATATTTGCCTAAACGTTTTAGGCCCCGTATCCAACAGAGCGGAGATGTATTTAGCTGAGCAATGAGATTATTGATAAATGACGCGATGAGTTTTTCATGGCATCTATCATTTTAATTTGTATGGTCCGCCCAAACACATCTTCGCCTAGCATTACATACCGGGCCTCAGTGTAAATATTTACGTCAAGGTCGCAAGCAATGTTAAACGTTTAGCACATTTTTATAGAAGTGGACGCGTCTTTATACATTATTGTAGGATGTTTCGTTTGTATAATTTTTATTATTAGGTATGCCCTATTGTTAAACAATGCTAGTGAAAATGATTATATTACTGAATCATTAATGAAAAATAAAATAAAGACCTTTGTACCTTTATTTTAAGGTTTCTAATTTCTTTAGAAATGTTAAACTTCTTTATGGGGATGGAATTTAATAAAATACGCGTGCGTGCACGATAATATGAGAACTGCGCTGGTGACATCACTGTTTGAAATGTTGTAAAGTTGTTGTTGTACAAAAGACATACAATTTTTGAAAGGAATATACCTAATATTAATTCACACGTCGATTGGCGTACTATGTGTTCAAGCTAAAAATAGGACAGCTATCGGCAGAAAATTACTTAAAATACTAATAATGCATGTATCTTCACGATTTTTTCATCATAATTATTTATCTAAGTGTTAGCAGCAACAAAATATAATCAAAATATATTTCAGAAATTCAGTCCTATTCTTAGTCCGAGCGCATAGTAAGGAAATGTTTTTCTGTTTAAGGTATATATAGGTCATGGTCATAGTTTGTGAATTTACAAAGGGTATGCACTGCCAAAGTATTTGCATTACTTGCTGGCTCCTTTTTTATTCGATTTCGTTAGTATTTCTACCTGTTTACTTCCTTGTGTAATCTCTACAATAGTAGACAATTTTTACCATAATTCTGTATGTTAGTACCTATCTTAATTACTTCAAATTAGATTATTTATATATTTTTTTCATGCAATTTTAATTACTTATTAAATTCTATTTCTCATTCCAACTTTATTGAGCAATACTTAGACTTTGTTTCAATAGGCTCATTGTATTTGTAAGCGCGACATTATTAAAAATTATATTTTTGTAAATTGTTTCTCTATTATCATCTAATTATTGTTTCAGCTAATTATGGGAATCTATCGAGTAAATAATTATTTCGAAACGGCTGGTCTGGGCAATCATTCTATAGAATGGGGGCTTAGGGCACAACCCTAGCGACTACCTTACTAAATAAAAATATAATTTTTTTGACATTACCGTAGCACAAAATTCGAATATTCTTTATGTTAACTACGCGATCCAAAGTCAACATAAATTATTACGGAACGTACAGGTAAAATGAAGAAATAATAACTTGGTTAATTAATGTAATTATTGGATAATTAATTTATAAAACTATGTGTTACGATGAAGTTAATTTAAATTTTAAATTATTAGCTATGGCAAGCCGTTTCTAATATTATTTTGTTACAGTTAAAGTTTTCAGTAACTTTGATTGCTCTTTGATGTATGATTTGCAGTATAAGTCCAAAAGTTTGTAATAAAATTTATATGGAATAGTTGTTTTTCTTCTAATATGACACACAACCCCCCCATTGGCCATTAGGCGCGGGATATACACATACACAAAGGCGACGGGTGTTTCTATCATACTTCATTTAAATCACAGAGTACATTATATATGATTTAAATGTACCTATGCAAGCAATGCGACGAGGAGGGGACGCCGCTCTGTAAACCTGCAGTGCGATTGCGTAACTTCTGCATCAATCATTGTTACAGTATCAATTGTTGTGATTGGCTGGATTTATGGTATTCTTGCTGCGTCAATGGATTTTGTCCAATTATGGTGGAGTGTTAACCAATCACAGGTGATTGCTATCGTTACACTGTAGCTAACGTTTATAGCCGGTCGTTTTGCTGGCGACCCGTCGCATGTTTATGTCACCGTAAAATAGTAAAAACCGTTATATTGTAATCTAACTAGCGAAATTGTAAACTGCCCTCAGATTACAATTTAACGCATTATTTTTCGGGAGATTGTAATCACTTAGGTATATTAGCCCGATAAAACCTAAGTGGTAATTTAAGTCGAACCCTAACCTAACCTACAAGAAAAGTAAACGTAAATACAATGAATATTTCAAAAATTTACACTCAGAACATTGAACGGTTCACAATCTGTCGACAGTTTACAATTTCCCTAATAGTTAGATTACAAACTTACGGTGGCATATACATTTTATTGCATGAAATAATATGATAGATGCGCCCGCACCTTAGGCCATTACCCCAATTAGAAATGACGTCCAAAACTTATAAAACATGATGGTGGTAATCAATTGCGATATCTTAAAACCATTGACGTAATAATACTACGTCAATGCTTAAAACTAAAACTACGAGGGTTCCAAACAGGTTCTGAGCAGAGCCCACAACATACTCAGCCAGGCATATATATTTATTTATAACTCATATATTTTGAGTACACTGCGTACTGCCTACTGCATATTTTGAGTACACTGACGCTCGCCAGTTCGCCAGGAAGTTGGCGGTGTTTCACCCACGTGACTCGGAGCCCGTTAAGCCGTCGGTCCCGGTTATTATCACCAACATGATAATAGTCGTTAAAGCCCGCCAACCCGCATTGGAGCAGCGTGGAGGGTCTAAGCTCTAATTCCCTCTCCTATGAGAGTGGAGGCCTGTGCCCAACTGGGACGCTAATGGGCTGTAGTGGTGGTGGGTGGGGGAGGCTCGCCAGTAAGTCATAACCTATAGGGTACTTTCCCGTTAACCTAGAATCATGAAATTTGGCAGAAAACAAGTTCATACAACAAGTAGAGGAATAAATCCTAAAAACCGTTATTAGGGTTCCGTACTCATAGGGTATCAAATTGTCTACACTGTCCAGCTCACCAGGTCATTTCACAGCCAATTACGTGTTGCTATGGTAGTGGACTGTGGTACGAAACCTTACTACATAATTTCGCGATGACTTTTCAGCTATTAACCCTAACAGGTAAGCCCGCTACCATCTTAGACTGCATCATCACTTACCATCAGGTGAGATCGCAGTCAAGGGCTAGCTTGTAGTGGTTAAAAAAAAGCTCCGGCGTTACCTCGTGGTCTTACTTATTTGTCCTACAAGTAGGACCACAAGTAATATAGGACATCCTCGTGGTCCCACTACTGATATAAATTTACCAGAAGCAGGCGTCGAATTTTTTGCAATGGAGTTAATTGAAATAAAATACATTATTTACTTAAATTTTAATGAAGGAAAATAATGTGATAAAAATATTAAGTATAGAATAATTCTAAAAGATATATTTTCACTAGTACTCGAAAAACCTGTCCGGTGAATCGGCAGTCAGTTCTATTTAAGTTTGAAACAATGGGAATGCTTTCAATAAATAAATTGATGGAAAAGCAACGCAATATCATTGAAATTGCTTACAATGCATTAAAAATATAAAAATTACTATTACATGATTATCAATAAACCATCTTCATAATACCGGTAAAGTGAATTATTTACAGTTTCGGTACTGACTTCGATATTGCACATTTAAACTTAAAATTACATACAATCTTACTGTGGCAAAACGTTTGTTGATGGCCACCGAGGTTAACGTAAAACTATTCCTACTACCTTTTTAAAGCACGCCAAGTATTCTCGAATATATTCATAACAAAAAAATGTTATATACAGTTTTCTAGAAAAAGGTATTTCTGTTAGAAATATCACAAGTAAAAATATGACATCGAAAATATTCGACTGTAAAGTTTTATGTATATAAATATATGGTGTATTTTCATGGTTGTCGAAAATACTTGGCGGACAGAATCACTTAGACTATTATAATATAGCTTCAAATTCATGTTCCATTATATTATAAAACATTTCTCACTAATTCTTATATTTCCTACTTACGACCACTTCCACGTTACAATACATGTACAAATGATTATGCTTGAGGTCAACTACGTACGTCAGTACATGGCTCCCGTGCTTGCGTACCACCAGCGGGTTGAGTTTTATATCTGTCACCGTAAAATTGCAAAAACCGTTAGATTGTAATCTAACTAGCGTAAAGTTGTAAACTGTCGACAGATTACAATTTAACGCATTATTTTTCGGATAAAACCTAAGTGTTTATGTCGAACCCTAACCTAACCTACAAAACGTAAATACAATGAATATTTCAAAAAATTACACTCAGAACATTGAACGGTTCACAATCTGTCGACAGTTTACAATTTCGCGTGTTAGATTATAACCACGGTTTTTGCAATCTTACGGTGACATATCTATCTATCATGTATGTATAAATTACTCTTCCTATATATGTCACCATAAGATTGCAAAAACCGTTAGATTGCAATCTAACTAGCGAAATTTTAAACTGCCGGCAGATTGTGAACCGTTTAATGTTCTGAGTGTAAATTTTTGAAATATTCAGTGTATTTACGTTTTCTTGCCTCTTTCTTGTAGGTTAGGGTTCGATAGAAATAACCAGGTAGGTAGGTTAGGTTTTATCGGGTTAATATACCTAACAGATTACAATCTACCGAAAAATAATGCGTTGAATTGTAATGTATCGACAGTTTACAATTTCGCTAGTTAGATTAGAATCTAACGGTTTTTGCAGTTTTACGGTGACATAATATACCGCTCAAATTCACCGATTTTGTTCTTAACCGCAGCTTCGTCTATTATTTATTGAGCAATAATTTTATTGGAGAAGCTATCAAGGGTAGCAAAAAATTTAATGGTGTGTAATTTTTTTACCTAATACCTACAAATATTAAAAAACGGAAAGTGCGTTAGTCTATCTATCTGTTACTTATTCCATGGGACTAATATAACCATAGATCCATTTCCTTTTCACAGCCCAGCTTGCAGATTTTGACATTTGGTACAGAGATAGCTTGCACGGACGAAAGTAAAGCTTTTCCAAAATAGTGTTAAAAACTGAATCAACGTATAAAGTCATGCATATCATCTGAGATGTAATGTAGTATATTTTACGAGTTTTAAGCACAGATTAAATCGTACAGTCGTGGATCGCTCGCAGGGGGTCGCCCAAAGTGAATAGACATACAAAACTGGTCAGGCACAATGTGGCAATAAGTATTTAAAGAGCTAATAACACGTGCTATGCGACACTAAATGCAGACACATCTAAATGGTAACTTAACCTAACGTTTCATATTTCCACCACTGAGATTTTCGTAAAGAACATTATTTTAATAATCGTACTAAACAATAATTTACGTGATACTCTTAATAATAATGGTCAAAATAGTCGTACTTCGTAAAAAAAAAACTCATAAATCGATACCAACAGTAAATAAAACTTTAGTCGACTAACAAAAAATATGAATTATTTATCATTATACGAAACATGTCAAAAAGCGGTGTAATAAGAAAATCTTCTATAGAATACATTAAATTATTGATATAAAATTAAACTACGTATACTTTCGGAACAGTCACATCTAAAAAAACACGTTAAAATCTAATAACAACAATGATATCTATACCATGCTATGTACAATCCATTCGTCCTTAAGCTAAACCATACCTGATAGTCGAATTACAAAACTATTGAATGGTATTTATAACGCATTTCTAAGCCGGTCAATATATACCAAGATTAGTGATTCCGCAGTTTTTTTTAAAGATAACAAAATCACTAAGGGTATTTCGTTAAGCATTGCTCGCGATATTTTTGACCGTTTAATCCTCACCTATAATTATTATTCTGTCTATATTGTCTTTCTCTTATATAAGTTAAATCACACGTTAGCTTAAATGAAAGGTAAATCCGTAATAGGGATGATGGCAACTCTTTGTCAAACTTAAAAACGCGCTTCCAGTATGGAAGTTGTATGAAATACATAGTTGTGACGTCATCAACTTTCAAAGCACTTTTTTAATATATAGTTTAAAATGGTTATAAAACTTAAAACTAAGCGAGAATGTGAATTTTAGGTCTTTTGGAAGACAGACGGTCTTCCAATTTAATATTCAATAATAACAAGCAGTGAGGTAGCCTAGTTGTGACAACGCAAATCAGTCGATTGCGATTGTTAAGCAATGTTGAACCAAGTCGGTAACTGGATGGGTGACCGAATTTGGAGGTTCATATTTGGCCCTTTCGCTTCGGAGAGCACGCTAAGCCATCGGTGATGATGATGACGTCACATCTGATGATAATCATTACAAAAGCCTAAGAGTTTAAATACCTCTCAGTCGAGTCGTATGCGGAAGGACGTGGGAACTCACCGCATTACTATCCCAAGAAAACTCCTACCATTATTTGATGAATGGAAAGGGTCACGATCCTCGGTAATGATGAATACGACGCAGAGAGAGAAGTTACAATTTATTTTCGATGTAGGCATCATCCCTATTGTCAAGTCATGTATAGAGTTGTATACATCGATATAGAAGAAGAAAGAAACAATATATTATGTAGGTACTAGATGGGCCCATACATGTTGAGAAAAAACTTGGGCGTTCGACCTGTAGAGCGCGTTCCTCACCTTTATAACCCTGTCCTTGTCCCCGCCATAGCGCTGTCCCGCTTCTCAAGACTAGATGGCGTTAGTAAATTAGGTCCCCATTCTTTGTTTGACAGGGCCCGTCTAAGTAACTTGAGGTCACTGGTAGTACATCGTTCTCTGATGTCGCTCAGTTCACTTACTAGATGGGCCCTTTCATAGAGAAAAAACTTGGGCGTTCGACCTGTAGAGCGCGTTCCTCACCTTCATAGCCCTGTCCTTGTCCCCGCCATAGCGCTGTCCCGCTTCTGAGACTAGATGGCGTTAGTAAATTAGGTCCACATTCCTCGTTTGACAGGGCCCGTCCAAGTAACTAGAGGTCATTGGTAGTAAGTACATCGCTCTCTGGTATCGCTCAGTTCACTTACTAGATGGGCCCTTTCATAGAGAAAAAACTTGGGCGTTCGACCTGTAGAGCGCGTTCCTCACCTGTATAGCCCTGTCCTTGTCCCCGCTTCTCAGACTAGATGGCGTTAGTAAATTAGGTCCACATTCCTCGTTTGACAGGGCCCGTCTAAGTAACTTGAAGTCGTTGGTAGTAAATCGTTTTAGTGCACACCGTTGGTAGTAAATCGTTTTGGTGCACACTGCTGGTAGTAAATCGTTTTGGTGCACACATTTGGCGTTCTGGTGTGACTCAGTTCATCCACTTGCGGCAGTTGGGCGCACCACACATGCACATTATTTTGTGCGCATCGTCCTCGATGTCGAATTTGTAGTCGTACGCCAACTGGAATGGTAACCAAACACTGTTAGTACATTGCAGTACTGCATACTAATGCGAACCTAGGATCCAAGAAGACATTTTTTTTTTGTACAGAAAACTAACAGGTACAACAGAAATGGATAGATAAATCAAGAATAAGTATAACGCCAATTACAAGTTTTGAGATAAACCCTTGAGGTAGATCTTCCTATTGATACGATTGAGTGCATACCACCTCTAGTCGAGTCTAAGCTCACTAAATAACTGGCGGATTATAGCGAACTACAACCACCAACAAACTACCTCGTTGGTTGAGTGGTTAGCATGTTTGACTGCGGCTGTCGAGGTCCCGGGTTTGAGTCCCGTGTTGGGCCATAATAAGTGTTGAGTTTTTCTGACTAGAAATTCTCAGTACTAGCCCGGAGTTAGGAAGTTGGCGGTGTTTTACCCTTGTGTCTCGGAGAGCAACGTTAAGCCGTCGGTCCCGGTTATTATCAGTAACATGATAACAGTCGTTAAAGCCCGCCAACCCGCATCTGAGCAGCGTGGTGGGTCTAAGCTCTATTCCCTCTCTCCTATGAGTGTGGAGGCCTGTCCCCAGCAGTGGGACGTTAATGGGCTGTAGTGGTGGTGGTGGTGGTATTTTTTTCTACGAACTTTTACATGTCGAGTGTCGATTATTTTTTTCTTGTAATATACCGCATTTGTTGTTAGGGTATATGAAAAATTAGCCGACACCGACAACATCTCTCGTCGCGAGATGATCGTATTGTGTACGTCCGCTATCGCGTTGTTTATCGGAGCTTGTTTAATTAATCGTTCCGTAACATCGTTAGCGCAATTCAGATTTAAACCATTATATACTACTACGAACTGCCTCTGCCTCGTTGGTTTCGTGATTAGCATGTTTGACTGCGACTGACGAGGTCCCGGGTTCGAGTCCCGGATCAGGCCATAATAAGTGTTGGGTTTGACTGACTAGAAATTCTCAGTACTAGCCCGGAGTTAGGAAGTTGGCGGTGTAACACCCCCGTGCCTTCCGAGGCACGGGGGTGTAACACCGCCAACACATGTTCTCCGGAGCACGTTAAGCGGTCGGTCCCAGTTATTATCACTAACATGATAATAGTCGTTAAAGCCCGCCAACCCGCACTGGTGCAGCATGGTGGGTCTAAGCTCTAATTCCCTCTCTCCTATGAGAGTGGAGGCCTGTACCCGGCAGTGGGACGTGAATGGGCTGTAGTGGTGGTGATGGTATTTTTTTCTACGGACCTTTTAACGTGTCGACTATTTTATCATGTAATATACCGCAATTGTTGTTAGGGTAAATGAAAAATTAGCCGTCTCTCGTCGCGAGATAATCTCGCACGGCAGCGACAACATCTCACTCTCTCTCTGGTCGCGAGATAATCTCGCTGTGTGCATATGATGCTATCGTTTTGTTTATCGGAGCTTGTTTAATGAATCGTTCCGTAACATCGTTAGCGCGATTCAGATTTAATCCACCGTATACTACTACTTACAATCATTAGTTTTAGTGACTCAAAATTATACAGGAAGTAAAACTACAACAAAAAAGACATGAATACACAGCTAATTGAAAAATTAAGTGGATAAACATTCAGTGTTAAGTACAAGAATATTAACGGAAAATAGATAAACAAATCTGTGAAGAACCTAATATATCAGGAAATAAGCCTTACAACTATGATTTCAGTTCCTCAAATAAAACAGAAAGTAATAAAATAATAAAAATATATACAGCTAATTGAAACTTGCAAAACGTTTCAAAATTGCAAAATCATCCTGCAGTAACCACGCCATCTACCGAAATTTCGACGAACCATCTGGACTGGAGCTACGCACTCCATCTAGTGTCATCTACATAAACTTAACAGAAAGTGTCAGGCCTATAGCGCATCGGTACCATCGTTCGATAGCAGTAGTACTTAAACAATAAGCGAGAGGGCATTATGGGTGATAAAATGGAAGAGTTGAAAATTTTAATTACACAAATGAAGAGTGACCTTGATTGTAAATTCACGTCAATGCAAACACGGCTGTTACAAATGGAGGAGAAAATAACAGCTGAAGTAAATGCACATATGAACCAAAAATTTGAGGACTTGAATCGGGATTTCCATGATCTTCGTTCAAGGCTTGATAACCAAGAGAAGAGGCTCTACCATTTAGAAAAATGTAGCGTAGAGAGGAACCTTGTATTTTTCGGAGTCAATGAAAGTGAAAAGTCGTATTTTGACCTGCAAAACCAGATTTTAAATATCCTAAACACAAAAATGGGTTTATCTATCCATGAAACAGAAATTCAGTCTGTGAAACGACTGGGTAAAAAAGAAGGAAAGCCTAGACCAATTTCGGCAACTTTTACAACTCTAGGGACTAAAATCAATATTTTAAAAAATAAAAAACACCTAGAGGGTTCTGGAATATATATAAATCAGGAATTTCCCACACAAGTTTTGCAAAAACGGAAAATATTAAAACTAGAATTGAAGAAAGAGCTAGAGAAGGGGAATACCGCGTATATCAAATACGACAAGCTGATCATAAAACAAAAAACATCAGATAATACGAACAAGAAGTGACAACTATCACTTTCGCCGACCCAAAATAGATCCTCAACAACAATTACTACTGATCAGAATACAGAAAATTTAAGCTCAACACAATGCAACTGGAAGACTAACCACAGTGCTAAGAAGCACAGGACACAAAAAAACACTATGATGGCATTTATTAAAAATAACACTGAGGCATGACGCGTAGAGGCCCCCCCAAAAACTGAAATTAAAAATACAATAAAATTTAATTTACCACCTTCTCCAAGCCGGCTGGTCCCCGTGGAGGAGTACGACCATCACCCCCCAAATAATTACAAAACGTCCCAAAATCAATTCACCAAAAAACATACCCTTTCTTTGTTTAATGAAGACTCATCACTCTACATCGCAGCTCTTAATGCACGTACCTTACTTTCAGACAGTAGAGTCACAGAACTAGAGCTGGCAATAGAAAAACTCAAGTGGGACATTATAGGCTTGAGTGAGGTAAGAAGAGACAGTGAAACCATTGAAGAATATTCAGAATTTATCTTGTACCACACCTCAGCCCATAAAGGAAGAAACGGAGTTGGATTCTTGATAAAACGAACTCTAAGAAATTACGTTTTAAGTTTCAAATCATTTTCCGATAGAGTGGCTTCATTAGAGATCCAGGCAACAGAAAACGACATTTTGTCCATTGTACAAGTATATGCTCCTACCGAGAAATGTGAAAAGGAAGAAATTGAACGCTTTTATACGTCTGTAGAGCTAGCTCTAGATTTTGTTAACACTAAAAACTTAATAATCTTAGGTGACTTTAATGCCCAGGTTGGTAAAATGCAGAAGGGTGAAGAGAAAGTATTAGGAAAGTATTCGTGTGGAAAACGGAGTGCTCGAGGACAAAAACTGATAGAGTTCGCGTTAGAACACAATCTCAAAATAATAAACAGCTTATTTAAACGGAAGCCACATAAAAAATGGACTTGGCGGTCCCCAGATGGGAAACATTTTAACGAGATTGACTATATACTTACGAATAGGTATACCCAAATACAAAACTTTGATATAATTAATAACCTTAATTTCAATACGGACCATCGAATGATTAGATGCAGGATAAAAATAAAACTAAAGAAAAGTAGAAGATTCATAAAGCCCGCAAAATGTACAACTGACCTACCGGAAATATCAAAAGAATATGGGAAATATTGGGAAGACAAACTCATAGAGGCATTAAAAGAAAGGGATGACGTGCAAAATCAGTATGATAGTATGATGGGAAAGATGAAACTTCTATTGAGACAGTTACCAGAGCAGAAGAAAGGGAAGAATAAATATGTTAACCAAGACACTAGAGACCTCCTTCAGGAACGGAAACTGTTATATACGGGTAAAAGAACAAAAGAAGTTAAATTAAAAATAACCAAATTAAGCAAACAAATAAATAAAAGCATATCACAAGAAAAGAAGAGACAAAGGCAGCAAATGTTCGAAAAATTCATTTCCAAAACAGGTGCTATAAGGAAAGCATATAAGGTGCTGAGTGATAAGTTGGAATGGGCGGCAAACCTAAAAAATAGAGAGGGAAGTACACTATCGAAACGGCCAGATATACTAAGCGAAGCCACAACATTCTACAAAAATTTATATACAGCCAGCCAGACCAGTATAACCGCATCATCACCACGCACTTCCTACGAATCAAATCTCAGCGACATACCACCAATAACATACTCGGAAATAGAGTACGCTATAACAACGCAAAAGAATGGGAAAACTCCAGGGAATGATTACATTACAAACGAGTTGCTGAAAGCCTTTTTAAATGCGTTGAGGGAACCGCTATGTACTTTATTCAACCGAATATTGCAAGAGGAGTTAACACCGGAGCAATGGTCTGAATCGGTCATAATACTATTGCATAAAAAAGGGGACAGAGGTCAGTTGGGCAATTATCGACCAATTAGCCTCATGTCAAATATCTACAAAGTATTTGCAAAAGTTCTACTAAATAGAGTATCGAAAACACTAGATGAACACCAACCTCGCGAACAGGCAGGTTTTAGGAAACATTTCTCTACCATTGACCATATTCAAGTAGTGACACAATTAGTGGAGAAAGCGAATGAGTATGGCATTAAATTATACATGTGCTTTATAGATTATAAAAAAGCATTCGACTCTATACATCAAAATGTAATATGGTCATCACTGTCAGAACAAGGAGTCCATACAAAATACTTGAACCTAATAAAAAGCGTGTACTCAAAATGCCGGGCAAGAGTAAGGCTAGAAAGGGAGGGTGCTGAGTTTGCTGTTACCAGAGGCTTAAGACAGGGTGACCCGACATCGCCAAAGATCTTCTCGGCGGTCCTCGAAGCCATCTTCAGGAGTCTGGATTGGGGAAGGAGGGGTCTTGAGATTGACGGCGAATATTTAAGTCACTTGCGCTTTGCAGATGACATAATCGTGTTCGCTGAAAATGCATCGGATCTTGCAATCATGATAAACGAATTGGCAAGGGAGAGCAAAAAAGCTGGCTTATCTCTGAACTCATCTAAAACTAAAATCCTAACTAATGCTGAGGAGAAAGAAGTTAGAGTAGGTAGAGAGAGCATAGAGTACGTAAAAGATTATGTGTACCTTGGGCAATCCGTTTCCTTTGAAAATTGCACTGGAAAAGAAATACAGAGGCGGATCGCCATAGCATGGAAAAAATATTGGAGTTTCAAGGAAGTAATGAAGAGCAAGGAAATAAGCATAAAAATTAAAAAGAAACTCTATGAAGTTGCAATATTGCCTTGTTTAACTTATGGGTGTCAAACTTGGTCATTGAGGAAAGAAGAGGAAGATAAACTGGCTATATGCCAAAGAAAAATGGAACGAAGCATGTTAGGCCTGAGGATTAAAGATAAAGTAAGTAATAAAAAGATTCGAAAAACAACCAAACTAACAGATATAATTAAAAAAGTCAGAATATTGAAATGGAAATGGGCAGGACATGTTTGCAGATTGGACAATACGAGATGGACAAAAAAAGTGACGGAATGGATACCAAGAGACAAGAAAAGACAAAGAGGACGTCAAAGGAAGAGATGGCGCGATATCTTCTCAGAGAAATGTGGGCCAGAGTGGATGAGACATGCACGTAACAGGAAGCTTTGGAGAGACTTGGGGGAGGCCTACGCCGTAGAGGCGACTATTACGTAATAAATTAATATAAATGTGACAATTTGTAATTTAATTTTTATTTAATTTTATTTTATTGTACCAAATTATTTATTACTTTTACCAATTGACATAATATAAATCTTAATATGTAATATTGTAATGAACGAATGTGACATTAACGTAATAGCAAATAAAGGCTTTTTATTATTTATTATTATTATTATTATTATTATATTACTACGAACTGCCTCTGCCTCGTTATAGTCGTTAAAGCCCGCCAACCCGCACTGGAGCAGCATGGTGGGAATAAGCTCTAATTGCCTCTCTCCTATGAGAGTGGAGGCCTGTGCCCGGCAGTGGGACCTTAATGTGCGCATGTGATGCTATCGCGTTGTTTATCGGAGCTTGTTTAATGAATCGTTCCGTAACATCGTTAGCGCGATTCAGATTTTATCCATGGTATACAGCTATGCGGGGACGCGAGGCACTCACCTCCTCGCCGCGCGCGATGCGGCGCTTGGCGAAGATGATGATGCGCAGGTGCCGGTCCACCTCCACGGTCTCCGCCACGCAGTTGGGCTGGCACGAGTGGTTGATGTAGCGCGCGAGCCCGCCGCACAGCGTCGCGTCCACCACGCGCCGCTCGTCCAGCCGGAACATGTAGATGCCGCGGTTCTGGAAAACACAACCACCCCCGTGACCACCCCCGTGACGACCTCCGTGCTCCGTGGCGCATTGTGTAGCGCTGCCCCCCGATTGTGCAAGGAAATCTCAATCGTAATAGTCTGTCAAACGGATAATTCGACACATTTCAGTAGTTCATAGATGCCTGCACGTCAAAAAGCATGTATGAACTCCTTAAACAGTTCGAGTTATACGTTTTAAGCTGTCAAATGATTACGATTTACTTAGACAATTGGGACTCTGTTGTCTCAACGCGCGGAGGTCCCGGGTTCGATCCCCGGCAGGGTCGCTTTGGGAATTTATAATTTCTGAATTTTCCCTGGTCTGGTCTGTTGGGAGGCTTCGGCCGTGGCTAGTTACCACCCTACCGGCAAAGACGTGCCGCCAAGCGATTGCGTTCCGGTACGATGCCGTGTAGAAACCGAATAGGGGTATGGGTTTAATATAACTGCCATGCCCCTAACAGGTTAGCCCGCTACCATCTTAGACTACATCATCAGGCGAGATCAGGCAGTGAAGGGCTAACTTGTAGTGGATAAAAAAAACTAGTTTAGAAGATATCCGGTTCGAAGGACCTTATCCAGCTAATATTTCTAAAGTTCTACCCACACATTTATAAATACCCATCTAGTGGTTAGCATTTTCGACTGCGGCCGACGAGGCCCCGGTTTCGAGTCCCGTGTCGGGCCATAATAAGTATGTATTGGGTTTTTCTGACAAGAAATTCTCATTACTAGTCCGGAGTTAGGAAGTTGGCAGTGTTTCACCCGCGCGCCTCGGAAAGCACGTTAAGCCGTCCTGCGCCTGATCTCCCTCCGGTCGTGTCGGATTTTTCGTCCCATCGGGCTATGAGAGTAAAGGAACAGAGAGTGCACTTGTGAATGCGCTTAACACTTGTGATCTCTCTGGAGGCAGGCCGCCGTAACCAAAAGTCGGTCGGGAGAACATTACATGTGTTCAGAAAATAATGCTGCATGCTTACCCTGGCTTCGTATTTCTTCTCGCGGATCTCGGACAGTTCTGAGCGTATGATCTCGCCTATGTATTCGATCACCATCGTATGCTTCTCCAGGTCACGCGCGGCGTACAGGCCCAGCCCTTGAATTTTAGATCTGCAGGAAAAAATGCTTGTTTTATTATGGTTTCTATGTATCTAAATATATAAAAGTAAAAGGTGACTAACTGACTGACTGATCTATCAACGCACAGCTCAAACAGATAGCTACTATGACACAGGCATCCGCTAAGAAAGGATTTTTGACAATTCAACTTCTAAGGGAGTGGAATAGGACTTTGAAAATTGTACGGCGGCGTCGAGCGGCGGCGGCGGCGGGGGCGGGGGCGGCGTCATCGGGCGAGGGCGGCGTCATCGGGCGGGGGCGGCGTCAGCGGCGTCGAGCGGCGGCGGGGGCGGGGGCGGCGGCGGGGGCGGCATCTGGCGGGGGCGGCGTCGGCGGCGGGAGCGGCGGCGTCGAACGGCGGGGGCGGGGGCGTCAAGCGGCGGCGGGGGCGGCGGCGTCGAGCGGCGGGCTGCACCGAGCGCGCGGTGCGTGTACGAGTACCTGGCGAGGAAGACGTTGTTGCGCCACTCCAGCTTCATCTTCTTGTACTGGCTGCTCTTGGTGTGCACGAACTGCTTGGAGTAGGGGCAGGCGAGGCTGGCGGCGGCGTCGAGGGGCGGCGGCGGCGCGGCGGGCTGCAGCGAGCGCGCGGTGCGTGTACGAGTACCTGGCGAGGAAGACGTTGTTGCGCCACTCCAGCTTCATCTTCTTGTACTGGCTGCTCTTGGTGTGCACGAACTGCTTGGAGTAGGGGCAGGCGGCGTCGAGGGGCGGCGGCGGCGCGGCGGGCTGCAGCGAGCGCGCGGTGCGTGTACGAGTACCTGGCGAGGAAGACGTTGTTGCGCCACTCCAGCTTCATCTTCTTGTACTGGCTGCTCTTGGTGTGCACGAACTGCTTGGAGTAGGGGCAGGCGAGGCTGGCGGCGGCGTCGAGGGGCGGCGGCGGCGCGGCGGGCTGCAGCGAGCGCGCGGTGCGTGTACGAGTACCTGGCGAGGAAGACGTTGTTGCGCCACTCCAGCTTCATCTTCTTGTACTGGCTGCTCTTGGTGTGCACGAACTGCTTGGAGTAGGGGCAGGCGAGGCTGGCGGCGGCGTCGAGGGGCGGCGGCGGTGCGGCGGGCTGCAGCGAGCGCGCGGTGCGTGTACGAGTACCTGGCGAGGAAGACGTTGTTGCGCCACTCCAGCTTCATCTTCTTGTA
This sequence comes from Erebia palarica, assembly GCA_964035005.1. Classification (NCBI taxonomy): domain Eukaryota; kingdom Metazoa; phylum Arthropoda; class Insecta; order Lepidoptera; family Nymphalidae; genus Erebia; species Erebia palarica. The sequence goes on from OZ035988.1 coordinate 4,743,545, forward strand.
CTGGCTGCTCTTGGTGTGCACGAACTGCTTGGAGTAGGGGCAGGCGAGGCTGGCGGCGGCGTCGAGGGGCGGCGGCGGCGCGGCGGGCTGCAGCGAGCGCGCGGTGCGTGTACGAGTACCTGGCGAGGAAGACGTTGTTGCGCCACTCCAGCTTCATCTTCTTGTACTGGCTGCTCTTGGTGTGCACGAACTGCTTGGAGTAGGGGCAGGCGAGGCTGGCGGCGGCGTCGAGGGGCGGCGGCGGTGCGGCGGGCTGCAGCGAGCGCGCGGGCCGGCGCCAGGCGCGCGCGCAGCGGGGCTCGCAGCGCGCGCAGCCCGACGGGTTCACGGCCAGGCCGCCCTCCAGCAGCGCCGACCGCCCGAACTTGAAGCGGTAGTCGGTCAGCGTTTCGATGCCTGCAATGACGATCAGCCCCCCGATTGTGTAAGAATTGTCGATCAAATCGTCAAAGTTTGGCGTCAAAGTAAAATATACAATAAAAGCATTGAATTAGAGCTTCATTTCGTGTATCGATTATACACGAAATGAAGCTCTAATTCAATACGATACCATAAATGTATGAGAATGGATATGTCACCGTAAGATTGTAAAAACCGTTAGATTATAATCTAACTCGCGAAATTCTAAACTGTCGAAAGATTAGAATTTAACGCATTATTTTCCGGTAGATTGTAATCTGATAGGTATTTACACCCAATAAAACCTAGGTGCCCGGCCTGTGGCCGGGCACTACTTGGTTATTTATGTCGAACCCTAAGCTAACCTACAAGAAAAAGACAAGAAAATGTAAATAAAATGATTATTTCAAAAATTGACACTAAGAACGTTGAACAGTTTACAATCTTTCGACAGTTTAAAATTTCGCGAGTTAGATTATAATCTAACGGTTTTTACAATCTTACGGTGACAGATACACGAAATTGAGCTCTAATTCAATGCGGTTATGGTTTATTTTACTTTGACGCCGAAATTTGACGATTGGATCGGCAATTCTTACATAATCGCACCACAGATTAAGCCTACATTCGGTAGCGTTATGCATACGCTTGAGAACGGTTTATGTAGAAAATAAAATTAAAACTGTGGCGGTCTAAGCAGTCCGCACATAATCCCATAGATGGCATTACTAGTACGACTCACGCGACCTCGAAGAGCCCAACTCACGATTACTAACCGTTTTCCGAATTACGCTATATATACGACCTCCAGAGATGAACGGTTGGACCACTGGTCCAATGGAACTTACCAGGCAAACTTTCGAGAACTCTGACAACAGCAGGCTCGGTGAGACCAAACAGATCCTCCCCTGTGACGTAGTTGGGCCACAGTTTGAGCACGCCTTCCTCCCCGCGGCCCTCCCGCAGCAAAGCTACTGCATCTAATACCTGCAGCAAAGTTTAAGAAAATTAGCATAGCTACTATAACACAAATGTTTCATATTTAGTGAAAAATATGAAAATCTATAAAGCAGTTATTTCTTGATTAGGCAATAGGTAACAAGCAATTTAATCTATAGGTAGTTACATCATGCACATAGAAAAAGTCGTACATAACTGACACAAGTATACATTAATAAATATTATTCATAAATAATTAAGATTACTAATACAAGACTATAAAAAATTAATGAAAATAACTATCAATAATTATATAACATTCATTATAACTACTGTTTAAAAAGAAAAACTTGATAAAAAGAAAAAAAAATATGATTACTGATACAAGACTATAAAAAAATAATGAAAATAACTATCAATAATTATATAACATTCATTATAACTACTGTTTAAAAAAAAAACTGGATAAAAAGTAAAAAATAAAAAAAATTATGATTACTGATACAAGACTATAAAAAATTAATGAAAATAACTATCAATAATTATATAACATTCATTATTACTGTTTAAAAAAAAACTGGATAAAAAGTAAAAAAAAAACTAAAATAATTATGATTACTGATACAAGACTATTAAAAATTAATGAAAATAACTATCAATAATTATATAACATTCATTATAACTACTGTTTAAAAAAAAAACTTGATAAAAAGTAAAAAATTAAAAAAAAAAAAGATTACTCATACAAGACTATAAAAAATTAATGAAAATAACTATCAATAATTATATAACATTCATTATAACTACTGTTTAAAAAAAAAACTTGATAAAAAGTAAAAAATTAAAAAAAAAATGATTACTCATACAAGACTATAAAAAATTAATGAAAATAACTATCAATAATTATATAACATTCATTATAACTACTGTTTAAAAAAAAAACTTGATAAAAAGTAAAAAAAAAATTAAAAAAAAAAACATTTGAAAGAACATTTCAGTCATGAATTCATTGACGTACCGCGGCCCAGGCGGCGCGCGGCGTGGGAGCGCTGAGCTCCTGGCGCGTCTCGTCCTGCGCGCGCACGTGGAAGCGCGGCCGCCCCTCCTCCTCCGAGATCCAGCACACGTAGCGACAGCGGCTGTTGGCGCGCCGCATCGACCAGTAGAAGCGCACCTGAACAGACAACATCATGTTGACTGTCACAGCTTAATAGGCCTATTACACTGCACTTTCCACAGGGCCCTGAGGTAAGGGTGGGCGTGGCCGCTATTTAGAGCGTCGCTTATTGCACAGCAATAAGGATCAAATTAGGGACTCTTACTCCCTAAAAGTTATTACACTAAGCTGATTCAAGGGTAAGGGTCCCTGAGACAAGTGTAAAGTGACACTAGCGTAAACAGGTCATAATTTAAAAAAAATAAAAAACACGACTGCCCTGCCAGAAAACGAACTAAAAAGTTAAAAATCTAAATAAATCTAGTTAAATTAGAATCTTATTCACATTTTTATTAAATGATATTTTTTTGGGCATCACTTGATATTGAACTATATAGTGTTATATATCTTTGGAATCTACTCATCATTTTCTAGATGATGATTATATAGTCAATCTTATTTTCGAATTATTTTTATCAAATTTAGCCTTTAATGCGGGACCATGATCACCCCATCATTTTTTTTTTAAATTTGGTTAGCCTATGTCACCCGGAATAAGCAAGGGATTCTAACGATACCTCATTTATCAAAATCGGTTCAGGAGTATAGAAGTAATGGTGGAATATACAAACTCACATACATAGATATATACATGAACCCTGAAAACAATATACTCCTTTTTTCGGGCAGTCGGATAAATACACTATATTGCTTATTTCGAAACTAAATTCTTTCTAAATGTAATTAATGATTATTAACTGAAGAGGGTCGTCCAAAGGAAGTAAAATTCTTTCGTTCTCTGTTATAGGCCTATTACACTGCACTTTTTACAGGGACCCTTAAACTTAAATCAGTGTAGTGTAATACGATTTAGGGATTAAGGGTCCCTACATTGGTCCTTATTGCTGTGTAATAAGCGACTCTTACTTAGCGGCTACGCCCACCCTTTTCACAGGGCCCTGTAGAAAGTGCAGTGCAATAAGCCTATTAGTTTGACAACAATTTTAAACTATCGATTGAATTTGTCGCGGTCTTCGCAGTCCGCACATAATCCAATAGATGGCATTACTAGTAGCATACGATCGAAGAGCCCAACTCACGATAACGAAGTTTTCTCTGAATTACGCTATATATACGATCTCCAAAGATGAACGATTGGACCATTGGTCCCCGAGCACAACACCCCCTCGGAGGATGATCATCCTATTGTTACGGTCGAGCCATATCACTTCCCATACAAATAAAAAAGGGACCGTCGAATGACGTCACAACTCCCACACTAAACGCGAGTTTTGACGTTCGATATAGTAATAGGCCTATTACACTGCACTATACTTTACACACATAACTATGAAGAGCAAACTGCTTAGTTATTTAAGCTACTTATGCTAGTTACTTATAGACCTATTACATTGGACTTATCACAGGGGCTCTTACACTAGAATTAGTGTAGTGTAATAAGATTTAGGGAGGAAGGCTCCCTAAATTTGTCCTTATTGCTGTATAATAAGCGACGCTCTAAATTGCGGCCACGCCCATCATTAACACAGGACCCTGTAAAAAGTGCAGTGTAATAGGCTTATAACACGAGGAGACCGTTTTTAAAAATTTACTAAATGATGTCCGTTTGGATTTAAGTTTTTGTGATCCTGTGGAAATTTTATGATTTTCGATGATAAAAAGCCTATGGTTCTTCCATGTCTATATCAGTACAAAATTTCGTTAAAATCGGTTACCACCACGGCACGCACCACAGGGCCTTGTAAAAAGTGCAGTGTAATAGGCCTAATAGTAAGTTGTCAGACAGCCAACACTCACGATCTTGTAGCCAATGGGGTAGATGTAGTTGGGCGTGTGGAAGGCGGCCAGCTGGTGCGGCAGCAGGTGGCCGGGGCTGAGGAAGATGAGGCCGCCGGCGCGGATCAGGTGGTTGGTGTCCGAGTGCAGCATCACAGACGCCACCTGGCGTTGCTCGTCGCGGCACACGAACACGCGCCGCCCCACGCTCAGCGTCGTCAGCTCGTTGTCTTTCTCGTTCTGAATCAAATTTATTTTATTTTTATACGACTGCCTGAAAAAAGGAGTATATTGTTTTGAGGGTTCATGTATGTATGTATGTATGTGAGTTTATATATTCCACCATAACTTCTATAATCCTGAACCGATTTTGATAAATGAGGTATATTTAGAATCCCTAGCTTATTCCGGGTGACATAGGCTAGTAAAATTAAAAAAAAAGGGTGACCATGGGCCCGCATTAAAGACTAAAGTTGAAAAAAAAAATCAAATTTAATATTAACTGTATAATCATTATCTAGAAAACGATGAGTAGATTCCAAAAATATATTACACTATATTCAATAGTCAGTGATTCAGAAAAAAATATTTTTTAATAAAAATGTTCATAAGATTCTATTTAACTAAATTAATCTAGATTTTTAACTTTTTAGTTCGTTTTTTAGCAGGGCAATCGTGTATTTTAATTTTTTTAATTATGACTTGTATTTAATTTTGTACAGAAAACTTACAGCTACAACAGAAATGGATAGATACATAAACAATAAGTATAACGCCAATTACAAGTTTTCACAGATATAATTTACATGAGATAAAAATAGCTCGCAAAGGAGGAATAATAAATATTAATATATACTACATAGGAAGTGATTAAAGAAATAAAAATTACATTCTATTAATAATCCATGCTAATATTATAAATGCGAAAGTTAGTCTGTTTGCTACGCTTTGATAGGTCGTCTGTTTTTCCGAGTTTGACTAAATTTGGTACAGGCATACATTGTCTCCCGGAGTAGGACACAAGACTACTTTTTATTCCCGCGGGAATTTAATAAAAATATCCAGGCTGGCATCAGCTTGTTCTTTTGATAAATGAGGCAATAGATCTTACACACAATTTCAGTCAGAAAGATTTTGTAATCAAACATATCTCACCTTTGGTGCGTGCGAAGCGCAGAAGGCAGTCTTGTTTTTGTAGAACACGCAATTGTCTTTCACGGCACACCCCACGTGGTACACGCTTCCGCATCGCACTTTGAAGCAGCGTACGGTCGCTCCCAGCCTGCGGCACACTGCACAAGTGGCATTGGATCCGTTGGCCAGCGCAGAATCTACATTCATCAGAGCACCGCTCACAGTCTCGTAAACGCCCTCCGACCAAAGAGCACAATTAAGATGAACCCATCGATCGACATCACAGTTTAATAGCCTCGATACACCGTCGGCGACACCGTCACCTTGAATTCCACATAACTCACACTTTCGCGTGTCTTCATTCGTAACAGGCATGATAGCAACGCCTGTTCTAAAGACTAGTTCCGTCAGCTCTCGGTCTGTTGGGCGTTTGTACTTCACTGGTGGTCCGATACAGCCTGGTGACCAAGTTTTGTATCGTATTCCTCTAAACTTCTCCTTCTCGACGCTTTGATTACTTTTCTCGTCAGTCTCGATACTCTTCAGATCTTCATCGAGGGCGCTAACGTCATCACCGACTTCCTTCATTAACTCATCATTATCTAAAGAGTCCATGAACGAGAAATCCATTTTCTCGTCTTTAATGTCAGGTTTTATGTCGAGCTCATCGGTTTCCATACTTTCAGTCGATGCAGTATCAAAATCATCCCTGTCTTTTGACAAATTGGTTTCTATATCGGATTTGCTATCATCTTTGATGCTTGTTTTTGATTTACCGTCTAAAATAATATTCGTCGGTCGCCAAGCAAATCTTTCATAGCACTGTGTACTGCAGAAATATAACTCAGAATCACTATCGCACAGTATTTCTTCGGCATTTCCTTTATTAGCAGATAAAAGAGGAAATTCTGAAGCTTTCGCTCGAACTACAGAATCCAAAATAACTACGTCACAGTGTCGGCAGAATTTGGCCGCTCCGTTAAGAATACTTTGAATGTCAATAGGTGTTCCCTCCTTGCCATCCTTTCCTTTAGATCTGTAAAGTCCAAGTTTATGAGACGGCGGAGTGGCCGTGCGTTCTATTATTTGGTAAGAAGTGGGCGGTGGAATATGTAGTATGCCCGCAAGCTCTTTCAATACACCGAGAATGTCTTCTGCAGCACCCGACGTGAGAGTAAGAGTAACTGTAACATTTTCGTTGCTTTCCGAACTACTAGGGGAGTCTTCAGTTTTAGTTTTAAGTGGTGTTTCAGTATCCAACGTTTTCAATGATTTCTTATTATCTTCTTCGTCCTTGAGTTGGTACAAAGACAGGGGCTTAACTCTTATAGGAATGGGGGCTACGAGTGGTAGGACAGGAGAAACGCGGCCTGATTGAGATGATTCTTCTTCTTCCTCATCATCGTCATTGTCAATTGGTTTAAGATATGGAAATCTGTCATCAGTCTCAATTTCATATCCCTCTGGACTGGAGCAACTCACTATGGTATCCGGGGTATCTGTATCTCTTTCTTTGCAAATAAAATCAAGTTTCTTATCCTCAGGATCTTCATCAAATACGATAGGTTGGAATTCCTGATCGTAAAAGCCTCTCTGTGTTGATGCTGCTGGTTTTTCAGGAAGTGGTTCTTCGTCGCCGAATGGCTTAGTGTTATAATAATCAGCTACATTCGGTATTTTAGCGTTACCAAAATCACCAACTAAATCTCCTTTCAGTATATCATAGTCTTTATTTTTTAATTTAGTCAAATCGCCTGACCCGAATAGCGGACAAACTGCAAAGTTTGTTGTTAAAGCAGGTTCTTGTATCTGCATGGGAGGAAGTAATCTTAATTGAGCCATTAAGTTGTCAATAAAGGTATCGTAATCTTCTTCATATCTAGAACCTTTACGAGGTCGCTTTTTGGCGTTGACAGAGCTCATATTGTTTTCAGCGGCTGCTTTCATATTAAGTTGCATTTGTTTTCTTTTCTTCTGTTGATACTCTCGTCGTTTACGTCTTTTAGCTTCTGATGGCGTTTCTGACGGATTGATTTCCGACGAATTTTCCATATTCACACTTTCGGGAAATTCTTCTTTCATTGGTTGATCCAGTTTCCCTTGATCGGAGGCAGTAGAAACGCCGGATGTCGCAGATTGCTGGGAGCTCTCGTCAAGAAGTTCCTTTTTAACATCTAATGGGGTAAAAGGACGATGTATAGGACTTTGCTGTGGTGGAGCCACTTCTTTTTTTATGGCTTGTTGCAGTTGTTGGTTTTCTAAGCTTGTTGAATACATGGGTAATGTTTTGATTGTGGGCGAACATTCTGGTATAGGAGTTGTCTCTTCTTTATTTAAAAACTTCATAGGTGTTTTTCTTACATCCATTAATGATTGTGTCGAAGTATATATCACTGGAGATATTGCAGATGTTGGGATCGAGGTCTGAATAGGGCGATTGGAATAAGGCGAGCTTATTGTAGTTATATGTCGAGGAGAACTCTTGAGTATTTCCACTTCTTGAGTCAAAGCTAGTGTTGGTGGTGGTATTGGTGGCCTCGCTAACTGAGCCTCTAATGAAGGAATAGTTCCTAGAGCAGGAGCACTTCTTTGTATCGTCACAGTACGTTGTGGAATAACAGTCGATGTCGCAGTGGTTGTCTGTAATAATTGTTTTAACAGCACATTTTGTGACTCATCATTTCTTTGGTTCGCCGAATTTTGTTGAATTATTTTATTACCTAAATTATCTGTTGCGGTTGCTGACATATTAGCCTCATCAGTTTCCATAGGTTCAGATTTAACTATGACAGATTCTACACTATGCCTCTTTGTGGGCTGGATGTGGCCGACAATTACTTCACTCTTTGGTTCATCTGTTGACTTTGATCGTTTAAGAGGTGAAGTTAATTGTGTATGTAAAAGTTTGGATGAGGTCACAAAGCTAATGGGTGCTTGCGAGGATTTCGGTTGCATTTGTCCCATGCCAGTACTCACGATGCTGTGGGTGCGAACTGTAACATTGGGCGCTGGTTCTTTGTTACCGATAATTGCTCTTGAAGTCATGACTAAAGCCGGCGGTTGGCTAGAACTGATGTTTTGAGGGTTAAACTGTAAATTGCTCGTATTGATTTGTCTAGAAGGTTGTAATAAAGTGTGTCCTAATATACTAGTCGGCAATGACTGAGGTTTTGGATAGCCACTAACGCTTGTGGTAGAAATGCTTGCAGAGTGCATTAAAGATGAAGGCGTTGAGGGATTATTGTGTATTTTTGATAAAGCTGGCATTTGCATTATTTGAGATGTTATAGTTGTATTGTGAGAATCTTCACCTAGGTTATACGTCTGATTGCTTATAAGAGGGGACTGTGCTGGAGATTTCATCATAGGATTTTGTATCCCTACAGGAGAATTAATAGGTGATACAGTTGGGGATTTTCTCATTTGTCCCATTGATGACAAAGTGTTTATTCGGGATCCAATCATTTGTGCTGCACTCATAGGTATGGATTCCGATCCAGAAGAACTAGATGTTTGAGGTTTATCTATTCTTTGTATAGGCGACGGCCTTGGTGCAGCTATCTCGACTTTTGAAGATGGAAGTAAAGTTTCAAAATTGACTTGTGTGGGTGTTGCAGCATCACTGTTTTTCCTTATAATTGTTTGAGATTCCACTTTGGGTGCATTAGTATTTAAAGAAGACATTATAGTACGCAACTGCTGTGATACATTTGCCATATTAGAAGTTAGCTCTGCTGGTTGCGACAAAGGTGACAATTGAGGCACTGTTGCTGTTTGTATGGCAAGTCTTTCAACTTCTCTAGTTGGAAAGGCAGGTTGTTCTTGTGATTCCCTACTTTCTTGTTGTTTTGAAACATGATTTGGATTTAAATTAGGATTTTGAGCAGGTGGTGGATTTGGTTTCTTAAGATTTGCTTGCTTCATGCCAAATGGTTTATTATCATCTGTAATATTCTCCAGAATGCTCAACATGTGTTCAAATGACTCTACATGTTTAGGATTACCTTCTACAGTTTCTGGGTGCTCTCGCATAGTTATATCATTCAAATATCTCTCTTGGGAAGGAGTAGGTGACGGAATAGATATCTGAACCGAATCTTGCGTGATATCCGAAGTTATTTGCATATTTGAATCAATCACCATTTCTTTGGTTTGATTTGCTATTGCTTTAATGGTCTTTACTACATTTTCTTCAGGGTTATTGCTCGTAGATGGTGCACTGGGTATTGATTGCTCTTGTAGAGTTTTATTATAGGACAGCAACATATGAGTCTGTATTGAATCTTCTGGCTTGTCTTCATCATCTCCTTCCATAATATTGTCAGGTATTTTTTCTGGTATAGGATCTGGACTCTTAATGTCCGCCTTTCCGAGTAAAAGAGGAGTTCTATCTGATAGACAAAGCGTATGCGGCAGCTCAGTCTGTTTGCTAATTTCACTTTCAATGTCAATGTCTTTATTTGATTGCATAGAGGATTGCTGATCTTTTTGTTTCATTTCTTGTGAGGATATGGAGAGCAAATGCTGGTTCGCAGAAGAGTTTTGTAAATCCGAGTTATGTTCAGAAACAACAGTGCTATCAGGTGACGTGGCCTCATCCTGGAAGATCTTCGCCGGTAACGTAGCATCATGAGATACTGATAAACTTGACAATTTAGTGTTTGATAATGATAATGACATTGGTTTTTCTATAGTTTTCACGATTTTTTGTTTGACTTGAGGTTGCGTTAGTACAGAAACGGGAACCCTTGATGTACCTGCTATCGTGTTTGAGGTAGCAAGAGTAATAACGGGATTCATACTGGCACTCTTAGCGATATTTGACGATATTACACTAATAACCGAATTGAGTGGCTTGGGCATAGACTGAGATGACATGTTTACAGACAATGGAGGATTACTCATATTCAGAGGTACCTTCTTCATTTGGGGTTTAGGTATACCTGAAACATGACCGGTTACATTGGCTATCGGCACGGAAAGATTCTTTAACACCGGTACGGAAATAGTTTGATTAGCTATCGATACAGACGCTACCGTAGCTTGGGACACTTCATTCAATATTTTAGTGTTAGTATGCGGCGAAAGGACAGTAGCGCTCAAAACTGGCAAACGAGAGAGAGCCGAACTTTGAGACTGATTAACAATTTTATATTGCTGCATATTAGATGGCTGTTTCGCGGGAGCTAAGCTTATGACCGCAACCGTTTTGGTCGTGGTCTCCGTGCGCGTCGGCGGTTTGTCTTGAGGCGGTTCTTCCTCGGCTTCGTCCTCCGGTTTACCACTGTCGATCAGTTCCTCGAAATCCTCTTCCGTAGCAATTCGCTCCTCGGGTGATATCGCGCCGGGTTCTACAACTACTATATCGTCATCGTCTAAACGGTCGACGAAGTCTTGCATATCCTCGTCGTCGTCGTCTTTTGCGAAGCTCATGCGAGCGGAGTCATCGCTGGAATACTCAACACTGCCCGAGGAGTAGAGGATGTACTTTCTCGCGTCACTTGTTTCTCCGATGTCATCGGTTCCGGGCGCGCCGGTTTTGCCCGCGAACCGGGGGCGAGGGGGCGTGCGGCGTTTGAGTATGGAGATTTTGTTGATGTGCGTTGTGCGGCGGCGGTCGTCATCCTTGGCGGGCCACACGGGCGCGCCGCCGAGAAGGCCGGGCTTGGAGTACCGGTAGCCGGGGGGGATGGGCAGGTGGTGGTGGTGGTGGGCGCCTCCGCCGTGGTCGAGCAGAGGCGCGGGCGAGGCGGCGGGCGACGGCGTGGGCGTGCGCGCCACGTGCGGCGAGCGCGACAGCGACGGCGACGCAGGCGCGCCGCCCATGGGGCTGTACTGCTGCCTCTGGAGGATCTGTTGCCGCTGGAACAAAATACAAACTAGATACTTACTTTCGGTCGTTTTGGGCCGCAATTTACAAACGCCAGCCTGTGTTTTTAGTCTGCAAAATTTGTGGTGTAATTTTAGTTGTTTTTTTTAAAGGCATTAAATAAAATAACAGGTCTATTACACTGCACTTTTAACAGGGTCGCTTATTACACAGCAATAAGGACCAATTTAGGGACCCTTTCTCCATAAATCTTTTTACACTACAGTGTAATAGGCTTTTGAATACTAACATTACTAAACTAAATAAAAGCGTTACATTAGAATATAACGGTTTTTATAATTTTACGGTGACAGCTACATCGGAACCTAAGAAAGAATTTAGATAAGTCTTTATTTAATCTTTATAAAACCACAATTGTTCGTTGTTTTTGGGACGATATTGCGGGATAAGCCACCAATACCTAATGTTCGAATTAAACCCTTCGAAATATGTGTAGTTTACGCCGTTTAATTTTTCAAAATACGCACAGTTATTTCGTTGGCTGAATTTCCTGGCGACGGCATCGGCTGTGGGCTACCGAGTGGTGAGGTCTGTTGGCGGCCAACGAACGGTACACCGACTCGCATACCTGAAAATAATATCGTTATAACAGTCGTTCGTAATGCCAAACAAAACATACTGCCATAATCGGACAAACTATTTGATTGATCACTAACCTTGCTGATGATGTGGCGGCCGAGCGAATCGTGTAGGTAAAGGTGAACATCCAGGTGCTGGCCGGGAGAACCTCCCAGTCGTATAGTCATTCTGAAACGAAAGAAATGTTTTACTTGGGCGTCGGAATTCAAGATTCTCATTTAATTATAATAATTAATGTTACTTACATTTTGCAACTGTGGCGAATGCGAAGAAACAGGACTCTGAATTTGTGATTGTTGATATATCTGCAATGAAAGTGGTATTTTAACCATAAATCTTAATTAATGAACGTCATATTGACGACAACGTTTTTAAATTAACTACCTGTGGACTACGGCTAGGCGTAGGCAATTGTGGACTTGTTCTTTGAGCTTGCAGTTGTTGCAGAAAGTGCTGCGGCGACATTGACGATTGCATCGGTGATTGTTGCGTATGCATCGGCGATTGTTGCATATGCATCGGCGATTGTTGAGAATGCATCGGACTCTGTTGAGGATGCATCGGACTCTGTTGAGGATGCATCGGACTCTGTTGAGGATGCATCGGGCTCTGTTGAGGATGCATCGGGCTCTGCTGCGGATGCATCGGGCTTTGTTGCGGGTGCATCGGAGAGTGTTGCGTTGACATTTGATTTTGAGAGTGCATCGGACTCTGCTGATGTATAGGCGACTGCTGTGGATGCATAGGCGATTGTTGCGGGTGCATCGGGCTCTGTTGCGGCAAACTCGAAGTCTGTTGCACGTGCATCGGCGATTGTTGCGAATGCATCGGCGACTGCTGTGTGTGGAGGGGAGATTGCGTCGACGGGTGCAAGGGAGACTGAGACGTGTGGTGTAGGGGAGATTGTTGAGAATGCAGGGGCGATTGCATCGGAGACGCCATCGGGTGCAGAGGGGACTGGGGCGCGAGAGAGTGCAGAGGGGACTGCGAATGAGGGGACTGAACATGTAGAGGGGACATCGCCGGGCGCTGGTTGGTCGGGCGCGGAGTCTGGCTGCCGGGCATGGCATTACGCACATTAGCCATCTGCTGCTGGCTGAACTGAACCATCCCGCCCACAGACTGGGGCCGCTCCTGCACCCCGGACAGCTGCCGGACCAACTGCTGCTGCGGAGAACCCGTTTGCTCGATGACCAAAGTTCGCGCGCCTTGTAGGATCCTCCCCTGAGTACTGAGCGGCGATGTTACTAATCCTATCCTCTGCTGCTGCCCGTCTGAACCGAGGACGGTTTGTTGAGTTCTTATCAATGTTTGTTGCTGTATGTTTGTGCCTTGCAAACCGATTTGCATCGGTCGGTTTATGGCAGCCTGCTGTTGCATCTGTTGGCCTTGGTTTATGTTCTGGTTTTGAGCGTACACGGTTTGGTTTGATATCTGTTGCTGAGTGATGATCGTCTGTTGCACCATTTGTGGATTCTGCTGACGCTGTTTCGTTTCGTATTCCTGGTGAAATTATGAAATGATAAATGATTTATTTATTTCGTGTAGGACAACTTGTGTCACTTATGAAACGTTAAGACTCTACCACCGGTTCGGAAAGATGATTCTACTGAGAAGAGCCGGCAAGAAACTCAGCAGTTGCTCTTTTCATAGAAAAGAAAAGGTTACAATATGTAGACAACACAACACATACGTTACAAGTATTACACTGACTCGTGGGTCACTGGATGCGAGTCCGGTTGCTTCCATGCAACTTTGTCATTAATAAAATCATCGATAGTGTAATAACCTCGACTTAACAAATGCTGTTTAACACAGTCTTTAAATCTATATAATGGCAAATCCAGAAACTCTTTGGGAACCATATTATAAAAGCGTACTCTCGACCCCACAAAGGATTTCTGCACCTTGCGCACACGATACGACGCTGTTTTAATTAATTTTAGGAGGTACACAATAAAGGACAATGATTCAGAAACACGCAGAATCGATTAGACCGTAGAACCGTAACGATACACACTGGTGTAATAAAAGTTAAATTAAGTAAGTTTATTTTGATTTAAATTTTTTAATTTTATTAAGTGTAAGTGATGGTCCGTGACGTCTTGACCCTTGGGCCCCTCCTGAAAATCAGCGTTGCAGTATGTTAGGTAGGTATATACCTATCTCTCATGCTGTGGCACGGGCTGAGGAGGTGGCCCATTGACCGCACGTAATATAAGTTTAATTTGTATTTGTATAAGTTTAGTTATACTAAGTATATTGAATTGTAGTGCTGATCAATAAACTTTTATTAATTTATTATACGACTGCCTGAGAAAAGGAGTATATTGTTTTCAGGGTTCATGTATGTATGTATGTATGTGAGTTTGTATATTCCACCATAACTTCTATACGCCTGAACCGATTTTGATAAATGAGGTATCGTTAGAATCCCTAGCTTATTCAGGTGCCTAGTGACATAGGCTAAAAAAAATTAAAAAAAAAATTATGGGGTGACCATGGTCCCGCATTAAAGACTAAAATTGAAAAAAAATATTTGAAAATAAGATTAACTATATAACTCATCATCTAGAAAATGATGAGTAGATTCCAAAAATATATAACACTATAGTTCAATATCCAGTGATTCACAAAAAATATCATTCAATAAAAATGTGAATAAGATTCTAATTTAAATAGATTCATTTAGATTTTTAACTTTTTAGTTCGTTTTTTGGCAGGGCAGTCGTATTTTTTATTAATTTTTTAATTATGACTTGTTTATTTATTTAATTTTATTAGTACACCATAGTTACCTGTATGAGCATACTGTGCTGGCGGGCCTGCTTCCTGGCGGCCTCCAAGTGTTTCTGCAGCGCCTGTTGCTCGGTCGACACACGCTGCAGCTCGGCGGCGTCGTTCGGCATCAACTCGTTGCCCGATTTCCTCAATTGCCGCTGCTTACTATTCAGCGACTGGAAAGAGAACGCGCACAGTGTAGGAAGCGGAGGCGGCGGTCGCGACTTAGCACCCGGTTAGTACACATCGACATTCGGTTAACACAGGTGCCCACGCCCGACTCGTACCTGCAACGGAAAGTGGAGGACCGCTCGGCGGCACACGCACACGCGACTACGAAGCGCACGAACACCACGAACACGGAAGCGACTACGCTGCACTCACCTTGCGGATCTTGCGCAGCTTCTGCACCTCCTGCTCGTAGTAGCGCAGCTGGTCGTTGGCGAACGCGTTGTAGGCGGACAGCCACTGCTCGTAGGCGGCGCGCGCGCGCTGGTCGGCCTCGCCGGCGGCGCGCTCGGGCGGCGGCGGCGGCGCGGGCGGCGCGCTGGCCGCGAACAGCGGCACGGCGGGCGGCGCGGGCGCGGCGGGCGGCGGCGGCGGCGGCGCGCCCGTCGCCCCCGCGCCCCACTCGCCGCCCGAGCGCTCCTGCTCGCGCTTCTCCTGCTCCAACAGCTCCTCCAGAAGCAACGGTTGCTCCTGGTTTACGTTCTGACGGTTAAATGGCTGCTTTCACATCGCTCCTTGACGAGAGCCGGCCCCGCGACTCTCGT
This sequence comes from Erebia palarica, assembly GCA_964035005.1. Taxonomy (NCBI): domain Eukaryota; kingdom Metazoa; phylum Arthropoda; class Insecta; order Lepidoptera; family Nymphalidae; genus Erebia; species Erebia palarica. The sequence goes on from OZ035988.1 coordinate 4,758,993, forward strand.
CCCGTTTCCGTTACTCGAGGGAGCGATGCGTTAGTTATTTGTCTATTTTAGCGTTCCGGCTGGCGACACTGAATTATACAGTTTTAGTTAGTGGGCTATCGAAACACTATTTTAAACATTAACTAGCAGTTCAATCGACCGATTAAAAAATTATAAAAAATTACTTTAAATACTAGAAAACAAATACAAAAGTGCACTTCATAAGACGTAGGCCGACAGTTCTAGTTCTACACGGTGCGAAATTTAAGTTTACGCAATTTCTATGGCAAAAAAATAGTAAAGAAATCAATGCTGTGTAATATGTTGGTGTAGTTTACTCAAAGATCATTATTTCTATCATAATATTATCTAATCAATTGACAAATCATTTTATATAATTTTAAAGTAACATCGCAATAAAAGTTTGGCATTTTCTAATTGAATTTAATTATTTGAACTAATAAAACTTGACTTCAGAGTATCCGTATAACGACTTTAAAATTACCCTTAACCATTCAATTCAAGATCTTCCACCACCGGAATCCGATTGATAAGCGAAAGAAATACTTTCCTGTTGTTGTCAATGTAAACCATGTAACATAAACAAAATAGTTTAATTTAATATAACATAACATTCTTATATTAGTGTAATGTTAGAATAGATGCTGAAAAGGAACAATGGTTAGTCTTTACGCATGCGTGCAGCGAGCAAGCTGAGAAGAAGCACTAACTACAAGGTGATTAGTAGTAACAAGGCCCTCTAGCTTGTTCGGTTCTGGTACCCTACAATAGTGAATTGAGGCAACCGCTCTATAGAAAAAATTAGGATCATTTAAATGTAGTCGAGGATGTAGGAAGTTTTAGGAATAATAGACAAACGTGGAAGACCAAACGCATTAAAAAACCTTTATTCCCTACATTAGTGTTTAAGGGAATCTATATCAAGGGATTTTGACGTGCAATTCGTGTGACAGCTAATTTGGAAAATAGGCCGTGTCTCTAAGTGCTTAGGACTGGAGATTTGGTGGTATCAAAATTACTCACTAAACTAAAATCTTTTTTATTCGTCGATACATACAATTATTACAAAACAATCATAAAGTATGCGAATTTTACAAATAAATAAAATTTAGGGTTAAATTAATACGTTTGCAAGATCTATCTATGGAGTGAAAAGTCTAGTCGGTCAGTATAAGACGCGCAAGTTAAAAGGCTTAAAACGATCTGTGAAATACGAGGTCCATTATTTGGGAAATGTCGAAGTTTCTACATCAGGGATATCTGCAAGTTTGATAGTACTTGCGAGGTCAACAGTCACTGGATAAAATTTGGTTAGTACAAGGTGTTTGGAGTAAAAACAATAGGAATGAATAGGTGAGAGTATAGGACTTGAATATAGTGTATGCAAGGGTACCCTTTATTCACAATAATTACTATAATGCCCCCAGTGCATTCAAACGTAGCATTACACATACGAATGCAATGTGGGATTTTATAGCAATGACTGAGACAGGGGATACAGTCCGTTAACAATGATTTTATCTCAAGCTGTACACAGCTAGTGTAAGCTGCCACATAAGGGTTATTCTGCAGTTCAAACATTAAATCATAAATGGAACCTAAAAAACAGTTTTTATATAGTCATCCAGTATTAGAAATTAGAATAAAGTTTCAACTGCTGAATAAACTCATGTGACAAAGCGGACACTCGCCTAACTGCTGGGCGACCGCATATCTCTGATAGCTACAGTGTAACGATCGCAATCACAATCTGATTGGATAACACTCTTCCACTATTGGACAAAATCCATTGACCAGCAAGAATACCATAAATTCAGCCAATCACAACAATTGATACTGTAACTGTAAATTGATGCAGAAGATACTCGGTCGCCCTGCAGGTTAGCCAAGGTAAAATAAGTGTTTAGAGGTCAAATAAATGTGAACGGACTGTTATGACGGGGGGATAGTGGGGTTCGAGTGGGGTTCGAGTGGGGTTTGAGTGGGGTTCGAGTGGGGTCCAGTGGGGTTCGGCTCGGTACCTGCAGCAGCAGCGGGCGGCGGTGCAGCCAGTCGCACCAGTCCGCGTCAAAGGGCGCCTGCACCCAACCACCCACATGCAACAACACGCCTGTATACCACTCCGCGACCACGGACCAATACTACACCAGATCAGTCTCCCTTTCATGACGCCATTTATTAACATCATCATCACTTCAGCCCGGGCTCACCACTTAGCACGAGTCTCCTCTCAGAATGAGAAGGGCTTTGTCATAGTCCACTGTGCTGGGCAAGCGCGGATTGGCAGATTGACGCGGATTGACTTGACACGATTTCGAGAACTCAATGAAGAACTCTGTTTTGTGTTCAAATAGGGTTTTTAGCCAAATTAAAGTTGCTAAAGTCGCGCCTAAACCAGTTTTACTTATAAACCGCGTATTCGGTCGTCAGCGAACATACTTGACCAATTATCATCACGTCCATGCTAATATTTTTATTTCATAGTACCGATTCCGAGTAAAATCCGATTATTTCCTCCATGGCAAACTTACGAATCTGCAGTTTTAGTGAAATAAATATTTCCATGAAAACTCGTACTAAATGTGCACACCGTGGTAAAGTTTTCGTATTACGTATTTCTGTTACTAATTGTTACAGAATTCAACAATACCATAAATTTTGGTACCACAAATTTTGTGGCCGGCAATATACCGAGAACGTTCTTTTGCTTCAATACTATAAAACCTTCTGCTTCAACACTATAAAACCTACACGCTAAAAGTAAACTGTTATTTTTATTCAGAAAGTTTTTTATTCATTTATACACGTTTGACCATCACACCTGATAGATGTTGAAGTAGTCTTATACAGGACGTGATGAAAGCGAGGCTGATTCTGTATAAGTATACCCATGCAATATTAGTTTCTGTAACTTGTTATGAATAAAACAAGCGTATTTTTTTATTCGTTTAAAGTATTTATATTTACACCTGTTACTGAACCTCCACCAATGTATGGATGATTTAATATTGCTCTGGATATGTTCACATTGATACAAGTTATAATATAATTGGCGGTCACAATCGAAGCGGACAAATCAAGTTTGATGAAGGCCCCAGCACCGAACTTTGACTGTTTCAATGTGATAATTGCAATCGCTTCCGATTGGCTGACATCTTTAGATGAAATACACAGTTGTTTGCCGTAGCAAATTCAACCAATTACAAGCATTGAGAAGATCGCAATGTTATAATCAAAAATTTCGGTGCTAAGGCTGATCATATTTAAAAATCTTTTTATAAACAGATCAAAAATATAAGCCGAGACTTTAGTAGCATACATTTAAAGCTTTGAATTCGTTTTGCATTAAGTATTAAAATTTCTAAAACTCAAAGCGAATTCATACAAAAAAAACAATTACAGATCAAATTTAACAACATGCACAACATTATTAAAAATTATTCTCCAAGACAATTTTATTTTAGACTTTAATGCATTTATTAGTAATCAAAGACTAATTTAATTTAATTAATTTATATTTTATTGAGAAAAGAGGTATGTATGTGATCTGAAACAATTCCTGACACATTTTTATTTCCATTAACAAGTTCAACATATCAACATGTGATAAATAAAAATTGTCAGAAAATGCATCTTTAAGGAATATGGCATAGATAAGGAAGGTCCAATTATGTTAATGCAAGCAATAGAATTTCACATTGATCAAATATTTATTATATATTTATTATTAAATATATGTAGGGCATAATGATCCATTTCACCACTAAGCCATTGTCAGAAAATTAAAATATATTGTAACATTATTATAGCTTTGTGAACAAAATTGATTTAAATATATAATTATGTAATGTTCAGTTTTCAAGCACTCGCTGTTAGGATTTTCAGTCCAAGGTTAATTTTTATTGTATGGCTTTTTGTACGCTTTTGTACTTCCTTAGTTCCTTAGTTTTTTAGTTCCTTTTTTACATGGAAATAATTTATCTCTTTCTTCCTCAATGTCAACATTCATAGTATTCTATTGCTTGCATTAAATTTTAACGCTATATAGTGTAAATTTTCATGTTCTTGAGAGCAGTGAGGAAAATCTGTCCTTTAAAACCCGGGAAAAATATCAATTGGAATTCAATTGTTCGGAAAAATTCCTAGAAAGGTTGATTTTGGTAAAACCCGTGATATTGTTGTTCTAAATTAACCAACAGAGACATATAAACAAAGTTCCATTCAAAAATTCCACGATTGATTGATTTTTAGGGTTCTGCACCTCAAAAGGAAAAAACTAAACCCTTATAGGATCACTTGTCCGTTGTTGTCCGTCCGTCTGTCTGTCAAGACCCTTTTTCTCAGGAATGCATGGAGGTATCAAGTTGAAATTCATATTAAATACTCAGGTCTACTGTCCCTTGGAGCTGTGAAAAAATTAAATTTCTAAGCTAACGCAATCAAAAGATACTCTAAGATTTATGCTGCTTTTCGACACTCAGAAGGGAATCAAAACCTACAGGGTATTTCCCGTGAACGAATCTTGAAATTTGGTACGAAGCAACGTCTTATAGCACAGATAAAGGAAAAATTGCGAAAAACATAAATTTTTAGTTACATCGTATACTAAAAAATATTTTTAATAATTTTAAACTTACTACGGGTTTATACGGAACCCTCGGTGCGCAAGTCCGACTGGCACTTAGCCGGTTTTTTTCTGAGATTGTCATTTTGCCTAAGTTTCCCGTACGCATACAGACAGATTAACGTAACTCGAGAGTCACGAGTAGCGTTTTTGAACATGAAAACTTACACTCAGGAGACAGGAGTAAAGCTAGGGTTTCCTAACAGAGCTGTTGCCACATAACGTTCAGTGATATCGAATTGGCGAGTTTTCAAAATATTAAAGCAATAAATAGCAAACGCTGATTTGCGTGGTCAAAACATTTCTCTTGATTATGTTTCGGCCATAAATGTTGAGGCATGCTCAAAAGCTCGACTTGGAGGAGTTTTTGAGATCGCAGTATAGTGCTAACTTGTAGTAGACAAAAACGGATAGGAGACTTTTATTTTCAAATTTATAAACTAACGCTTGGCTCGATCAGACTTGGCAAAGTGTGATGCAGCCTAAGGTGGAGCACGCCTGCCTAGAAGATGCCTATTCACTCTTGATTTGTTATTAGCACTAAGTGAACACTAATAATAGTGTTTTAATAATACATGATAATAATAATTACTAGATTAGCACTCTGCGAGATACACTTTATTATAATATGTTCGAAATTTGTTATTTGTAATAAAGCGAAAAGATTTGTACACCACACTGTGGTAGACTACATGATACCTTCTGTAATACTAACATCTTACGTACTTACTGTATTCACAAATAAATTGATTTGATTTGATTTCATTTGACTAAATGAAAGATTGCAGCCGTGTATGTGGCGACATCGCTTTCCTAGGAAACCCAAGTTTAAGGTGTATTAGGTGTTGGTGGTAGTAGTAGTTAGGTGGGGTGGGGTTGGGTGGGTTATGGGGTGACGTATGTTGGGGTGGGGTATGTCGGGGTGGGCTATGTCGGGGTGGGGTATGTTGGGGTGGGGTATGGTGGGGTATTGTGTGGTTTGGGGGTGGGGTATGGTGGGGTATTGTGCGGTTTGGGGCGTTGTGAGTAGCGCGGCACGTACCTGTAGCTGCGGGTAGGGCGGCGGCGGCGGCGCGCGCAGGCCAGGGTATGGCGGCGGCGGCGCACTGCGTACGCCCGCCACACCCGTATTACCTACAATGAACAAACATAACATAAATAGTACAATGAACAAACCTACTATAAATATAGGAAAATAGCTTATTATTATCAAAAATCTTACTTTGGCCTGGTGGGAGGCTTCGTCCGTGGCTAGTTACCACCCTACCTACCTAGAAACCGTATAGGGGTATGGGTTTAATATAACTGCCATGCCCCTAACAGGTTAGCCCGCTGCATCATCCCTTACCATCAGGTGAGATCGCAGTCAAGGGCTAACTTGTAGTGGATAAAATAAAATAACACCAGCTATGAATTATTATCGCGTACGAATTAGTTCACTATGAGCGTATCTCTTACTAAATGCGAAAACTGTATCTCTTCCGGAAAATATGGTCCGGAGTCTTCCGAGCCAGAGCTTCCGGAGTCTCATGGGATTTAAAAAATCACGCGGAGGAAGCCGCAGGCATTAGCTATACAGGGATAAATATTATTTTCGTCCAAAAATTAAAATATTAAAATTGGCTGCTCCCTTACAGCATTACTCTTGATAGCACGCGCCGGACCAGTTATAGCTCGACTACTCGGCTACTGCCTACTAATAAAATGGAGCTGAACTATGTCTAGAGTGTAGTGAAAAACTTTTTTTAGCGAATTCTAAGTTACATTTAAATTTTTGAACCAAATTTTAAAGCATTATTGCCAATGGAATTGCCCATACAAACGTAATACCAAAATAATTTGTAATGCGAGAATATTTCGACCATATTATGCGATTATTAAGATTGAACTTGTATTTATATAAGTCCCTGTATAATTATTTTTTCAAAATACTTTTCCAAAATTAAATGTATGCGCATTGCGTTTTGCATTTTTTCACGACATAAATGACATGTTTTCTCCTTATTTGTTTTATATTAAAACCAATGATATATTACGTACTAATTGATCAGGAACATAGCCTATATTGTCAAGTTGTAAGATACAGAATAACAACACCAAGTTAAAAACACAACAAGTTTTCATTCGTCATTTTTGGTATTTACGGAACAAGACTAAATGTATAACAAATTCTGAACGCTCATATTGCAATCGCGCTTGCACGCGATCATGTGTCTGCGGCCAAATAGAGATATAAATAGAGCAATATACCGGCAAATTTATATTTGCGGGTTGAATACAAGTTGCGAGCGGCGATCGCCGGCGTCTTAAAAGATTATTAGTATAAATATAAAATAAACCCAGTATAATTTAAAATGTAAGTAAATCCTCATTCACTCTCTTTACAGCAGTACAAAAGGATGCTGCTGATCCGTTCATTGATGGAGTATCAATAAACTTATAATATATCTAGCTGATTGTTTTTTTTTGTAATTTTGTTTGTGTTTTATAAGTTTAACGCTATTTGTTAACTGGTAACCCCGCACTTGCGAGATCAGCTAAATGCATGCCGGCTTGCCAGTAATGGGTGTACACTCTAAAATGTTTTATATGTGTTTTGTTATTTTTATGTTGTTTTGTGTATTACCTGTTGGCAAACCATTAAATGAAATAAAATAAATACCGGAAAGCGGTGACCCAGCGATCGGTGTGTCCTGTCGCAGCGCGGAGGGCGCCAGCTGCCGAGCTGCCGCTACCATTCCGCGTGCTGCAACACGGAAAACACGTCTTAGGCACAACGCACACCGGCAGAGCGTGGCTTCCTTCTCGACAACAACTAAGCAAAGCTTTATTCCTTTTGGAATAATAGTGGCGCGCGGCATATCCAAGAACAACGCGCTTCCTCTGTGGTTCGTTGTTAGTTACCTAACCTATTCAAAGGTAACTAGCTAAGTTTAGGTAGTTATAAAGAGTTGTGGTAACAATACGCCGCCTGCACCTGATATATTCCAGAGAGTGTGCCCAAGAACTTTATGATCTTGTTCCCCCTACACCATTCCACTATCGTACCGCAAGGCATCGGCCAGGGTCTGCATCCGTATATATTTGAAATCCGTGAAATTAGTTTCTAATTCGAGTCGCTAGGATATGGAACTGCGCTTTAATATCCATTCGCTTATAATATTGGTATCTTCAAATCAAGAGTGAATAGGCATCTTCTAGGCATACGCGCTCCAACTTAGGCTGCATGACTATTGACTACTACCGGTAAGTCTGATAGCAGCCAAGAGCTAGTCTATAAATTAAAAAAAGTGCCGGGCGCGATGGCGCGGCCCGCCGCCAGCGCCGCCTGCACCTGCGCCGTCATCGCGTTCACGATGCTCTGCGTGACGAGCTGCACTGACCTGAATGCGGCAAAGCGGCCAACGCAACGGAGCGGTCCTGCCTCACGACGCCGACCGCGCCGTCCGCGCCCAGCAGCCGCGTGCCGGGCGCGATGGCGCGGCCCGCCGCCAGCGCCGCCTGCACCTGCGCCGTCATCGCGTTCACGATGCTCTGCGTGACGAGCTGCACTGACCTGAATGCGGCAAAGCGGCCAACGCAACGGAGCGGTCCTGCCTCACGACGCCGACCGCGCCGTCCGCGCCCAGCAGCCGCGTGCCGGGCGCGATGGCGCGGCCCGCCGCCAGCGCCGCCTGCACCTGCGCCGTCATCGCGTTCACGATGCTCTGCGTGACGAGCTGCACTGACCTGAATGCGGCAAAGCGGCCAACGCAACGGAGCGGTCCTGCCTCACGACGCCGACCGCGCCGTCCGCGCCCAGCAGCCGCGTGCCGGGCGCGATGGCGCGGCCCGCCGCCAGCGCCGCCTGCACCTGCGCCGTCATCGCGTTCACGATGCTCTGCGTGACGAGCTGCACTGACCTGAATGCGGCAAAGCGGCCAACGCAACGGAGCGGTCCTGCCTCACGACGCCGACCGCGCCGTCCGCGCCCAGCAGCCGCGTGCCGGGCGCGATGGCGCGGCCCGCCGCCAGCGCCGCCTGCACCTGCGCCGTCATCGCGTTCACGATGCTCTGCGTGACGAGCTGCACTGACCTGAATGCGGCAAAGCGGCCAACGCAACGGAGCGGTCCTGCCTCACGACGCCGACCGCGCCGTCCGCGCCCAGCAGCCGCGTGCCGGGCGCGATGGCGCGGCCCGCCGCCAGCGCCGCCTGCACCTGCGCCGTCATCGCGTTCACGATGCTCTGCGTGACGAGCTGCACTGACCTGAATGCGGCAAAGCGGCCAACGCAACGGAGCGGTCCTGCCTCACGACGCCGACCGCGCCGTCCGCGCCCAGCAGCCGCGTGCCGGGCGCGATGGCGCGGCCCGCCGCCAGCGCCGCCTGCACCTGCGCCGTCATCGCGTTCACGATGCTCTGCGTGACGAGCTGCACTGACCTGAATGCGGCAAAGCGGCCAACGCAACGGAGCGGTCCTGCCTCACGACGCCGACCGCGCCGTCCGCGCCCAGCAGCCGCGTGCCGGGCGCGATGGCGCGGCCCGCCGCCAGCGCCGCCTGCACCTGCGCCGTCATCGCGTTCACGATGCTCTGCGTGACGAGCTGCACTGACCTGAATGCGGCAAAGCGGCCAACGCAACGGAGCGGTCCTGCCTCACGACGCCGACCGCGCCGTCCGCGCCCAGCAGCCGCGTGCCGGGCGCGATGGCGCGGCCCGCCGCCAGCGCCGCCTGCACCTGCGCCGTCATCGCGTTCACGATGCTCTGCGTGACGAGCTGCACTGACCTGAATGCGGCAAAGCGGCCAACGCAACGGAGCGGTCCTGCCTCACGACGCCGACCGCGCCGTCCGCGCCCAGCAGCCGCGTGCCGGGCGCGATGGCGCGGCCCGCCGCCAGCGCCGCCTGCACCTGCGCCGTCATCGCGTTCACGATGCTCTGCGTGACGAGCTGCACTGACCTGAATGCGGCAAAGCGGCCAACGCAACGGAGCGGTCCTGCCTCACGACGCCGACCGCGCCGTCCGCGCCCAGCAGCCGCGTGCCGGGCGCGATGGCGCGGCCCGCCGCCAGCGCCGCCTGCACCTGCGCCGTCATCGCGTTCACGATGCTCTGCGTGACGAGCTGCACTGACCTGAATGCGGCAAAGCGGCCAACGCAACGGAGCGGTCCTGCCTCACGACGCCGACCGCGCCGTCCGCGCCCAGCAGCCGCGTGCCGGGCGCGATGGCGCGGCCCGCCGCCAGCGCCGCCTGCACCTGCGCCGTCATCGCGTTCACGATGCTCTGCGTGACGAGCTGCACTGACCTGAATGCGGCAAAGCGGCCAACGCAACGGAGCGGTCCTGCCTCACGACGCCGACCGCGCCGTCCGCGCCCAGCAGCCGCGTGCCGGGCGCGATGGCGCGGCCCGCCGCCAGCGCCGCCTGCACCTGCGCCGTCATCGCGTTCACGATGCTCTGCGTGACGAGCTGCACTGACCTGAATGCGGCAAAGCGGCCAACGCAACGGAGCGGTCCTGCCTCACGACGCCGACCGCGCCGTCCGCGCCCAGCAGCCGCGTGCCGGGCGCGATGGCGCGGCCCGCCGCCAGCGCCGCCTGCACCTGCGCCGTCATCGCGTTCACGATGCTCTGCGTGCTGGCGCTCAGCGCGCTCGCTGCCGCCGCGGCCGCACTGTTAGCGCCCGGGTTCTGCAAATCACACTAATGTTAGAAAGACGAAAGTTTGTATGTGTATGTTTGTTACTCATTCACGCAAAAACTCCTGGGCGGACTTGGCTGGAATTTGGAATGGAGACAGATTATGCCCGGGCTAGTTTTTATCCCGGAAAATTAAAGAGTTCTCAAAGTCGCGGGCATCGGCTAGTACCGCCTTCTATTTCAAAAGAATTCAGAAGTGAAACCTTCCTCTAACAAAGTTTTTTGTATTCTTTATAGCACACAGATTATTTAAAAATTTAAAACAAACATATCTGAGTTGAATATGAATATCATTTTCATAATCAGCAGTGCCACAGAAAAACCTCAGAAAAACCAATTTTGAATAACAAATACTTCATTAATAATAAAATAAAGGTCAGCCCTGAAATCTCGACTATAGAATGATAATAGTAATTTAAAAAACGCTGATTACTGCCATTCGGGCAGACCCCGCGCGTGTCGGTCCTATTGCCCCACAGGACTGTTCCATCTAGACCAGAGGTGTTAGCATATCGCTAAACAGTTAACGGCTAACGGCTGTAAACGGTAGTAAAAAAACAATGGTTTTCTTTCACAGGAGTAAAGATCGTTTACTACCGTTAACCGCTAACCGTTTAACAAACGATGGTAAAAAAAGCAATGTTTTTTTACAGGAGTAAAGGTTGTTTACTAATATTTTCAACCATTAGCCGTTAACCGTTTAGCGATATGCTAACACCTCTAATCTAGACGTGTGAGTTGCATCTGTTTAGTCTGTGGAAGTACCTGCGTGAACTGAAGGTTAAACGGTTAACGGCTGTAAAGGGTAGTAAAAAAACAATGTTTTTTTTCACTCGCTGGTGCACAAAAGTAAAGATTGTTTACTAATATTTTCAACCATTATCCGTTAACCGTTTAACAAACGATGGTAAAAAAAAGCAATGTTTTCTTACAGGAGTAAAGATTGTTTACTAATATTTTCAACCATTAGCCGTTAACCGTTTAGCGATATGCTAACACCTGTAATCTAGACGTGTGAGTTGCATCTGTTTAGTCTGCGGAAGTACCTGCGTGAACTAAAGCGGTTAACGGCTGTAAACGGTATTAAAAAAAACAATGTTTTTTTTGTCACTCGCTAGTGCACAGAAGTAAAGATTGTTTACTAAATATTTTCAACCATTAGCCGTTAACCGTTTAACCGTTTAGCGATATTCTAACACCTCTAACCTAGACGTGTGAGTTGCATCTGTTTAGTCTGCGGAAATACCTGCGTGAACTGAAGCGGTTAACGGCTGTAAACGGTATTTAAAAAAACAATGTTTTTTTTGGCACTCGCTAGTGCACAGAAGTAAAGATTGTTTACTAATATTTTCAACCATTAGCCGTTAACAGTTTAGCGATATTCTAACACCTCTAATCTAGACGTGTGAGTTGCATCTGTTTAGTCTGCGGAAGTACCTGCGTGAACTAAAGCGGTTAACGGCTGTAAACGGTATTAAAAAAAACAATGTTTTTTTTGTCACTCGCTAGTGCACAGAAGTAAAGATTGTTTACTAATATTTTCAACCATTAGCCGTTAACCGTTTAACCGTTTAGCGATATTCTAACACCTCTAATCTAGACGTGTGAGTTGCATCTGTTTAGTGTGCGGAGGTACCTGCGTGAACTGAACGTGCTGGCTGAGGATCTGTCCCGGCGGGCGCGCGGCCGGCTGCGCCGCACTCTGCGGGTTAGCCCGCACTTGCTGCGACTGCTGAAACAAATGTTGTGGAATTAGGCAATATAACAGGGATGATACCTTTTTTTTTCGAGGGGGAAATCTGAAGATACCCGATCTCCTGAGGGAGAGTGCAGGTGATGTGGGATTTTTACCCACTAAACTATACCCACTAATGGGAATCTCCGGGAACTCTCAAAGAACATGCGCCGGGGACTTTGTCTTAAATAAAAAAGAAAGAAAGAAAAAGAAACAGAGAAAAATCTTTATTTGAGGCACTGCACAAAAATAAACTTAAACTAAACACATACAAAATATTGTAGCAACAGTCCTAATTCCCTCTCTCCTATGAGAGTGGAGGCCTGTGCCCAACAGTGGGACGTTAATAGGCTGCAGTGGTACAGCAGTGCAACAAACAGGTAAGCCACTCAGCTAGTGTTGGGACTCCGGGCCTCTGACACGAAACCACTATAGTGACGCACATCTGAGGTACCAGGTGCCCCAACGCTGATTTTCAGTGGCCGCCTTTTTGCGAACGTCATTGGCTTAGTAGAATATAATAAACAAAGACAAACTCAATTTATGTATAACATGTAGGACTCTTATGCTTGTGCCTCGTCTCTTATGCTACATCATGTTTTGACTCTACCACCGGTTTGGAAAACAGGTTCTGCTGAGAAGAGCCGGCAATCTTGCTGATTATTACATAGGTCTTCCAAAAGCCCTACAATTTACATCATCGGTTACTTTTTAGTTTGATAACCATTTTAAACTATAGATAGATAAAGAAAAAAAACGATGCGTTGAAATTTGACGACGTTACAACTATGTATATTTCATATAAACTTCAATACTAGAAGCTCATTTATAAGTTTCATAAGGAATTGCTGATTTGATTGAGTTTTCATCATCCCTGATACAGAGACTTAGTCAATGTTTCATGTAGGAATGATTGATGTGGCTTTTCCATAATCATATAACAAACCAACCAACCGATATGCTCAATTAAGAGCAACGCTATATTAATAGTGCCTCGTGGCCTAGCGGTTAGCATGGTCGACTGCAGACCACGAGGTCTTGGGTTCGATTTCCGGTCGGGCATAGATTGTTAGGTGAAATTCTCAGTACTGGCCCCGGAGTTAGAAAGGTGGCGGTGTTTTACCCCCGTGCCTCGGAGAGCACGTTAAGCCGTCGGTCCCGGTTATTATCACTAACATGATAATAGTCGTTAAAGCCCGCCGACCCGCATTGGAGCGGCGTGGTGGGTCTAAGCTCTAATTCCCTCTCTCCTATGAGAGTGGAGGCCTGTGCCCAGCAGTGGGACGTTTGTGTTGGGTTGTAGTGAATGAGTGAATATTAATATGATGTTATAAAATGGTTACCTGAGTGGGTATCTGTAGTCCGAACATGTGCGAAAAGACGGGGCGCGGCCAATCGCTTTCTTTGCTCTCTTCACTCTCTGCCTTCACTTCTCCTTTCACCGCTTGCATAGACTATAGAATAGAACAAGTATCCGCATACTAAATTTTCACAAGGTGATTTATATTTTTAAACTAGCATATTTTGTCCTAGTCGATTGAGGTTTTTCAGTTCTCGCGGGAACTCCTTAATTTTTCGGGATAAAAAGTAGCCTTTGTGCTAATCCAGACTATAATCTATCTCTGTGCCAAATTTCATGCAAATCCTTTCAGTCATTCTGGCATGATTGAGTAACAAACATCCATCCATCCATCCAAACTTTAGTTTCAGCATTATAATAGATTTGCCATGATGAATGCATGATGATTTGCATGATTTGCCGGAAAAAGGCCTTAACTTTACAAAAAATTCAACTCATAATGGCCGCCATATCACAGAACAAAGAGTGACATTAGTAATATGCCAAAATGTTAGTGCTGTGCTTAATCGAAAATACAGGTTGGCCAAGTTTTACAGTATATTTTTAAAATCATTCACGCGACATAAAAATTGAACATCTGCAAGCCAAATTGATTAGGACCATTGACAATTCTACTTCTAGCATACTACACAGGGAGTCTACTTGAGTAAATTCGCGGCTAAACAGCTAAAACATACCAACGAATCCACGTCTAAGTTTAAAGAATACAAAAGAAAAATACATACATGCAAGGCGATCTGTTGATTCTGTGCAATAACTCTCTGTACATTATCCTGGAACATTTGGCTCATGCTGGAAGAGACTGGGACTTCGGTTTTGGTTTCGATCACTTCCGCCTTCACCTCCGTGAGTTCCGATTTCACCTCGAGCTTAGCGTATTGTATGTTCTTTACGGCCTTCTGTAGTTCACTGTCCATCTTGTTGTCGCCTTTTTGTTCTGAGTCTTCACTGTCGGGTGTAAAGGGTTCAAATTGAGACATGATTAAAAAGGATAAACCTTATACATTTTAGAGTCGTATAACTAGAAGTATTTTTTTGCGGTGGGTCATCTGGCGTTAAGCAAATGAATACACCCATGAATATAAGCACATACAGCAGTAAAAGAACTGCTAACTGCTAATGAGTGGCTTTTTGTTTATCCACCCAAATTTAGAATTTTTTTTATCCACCCTTAAAATTACTTTTGCGGGAAACCAGACACGGGAAAAATTGGTGACAATATGTTGTTTTAAAAAAATATATATTAAATTCAATATCGAGCAAGTAATCACAATAGTCAGGTTTTGAGTTTTTGGTGCAAAGTATTCCACACAATCGGTTAAAGAATACATATTAAGAAAGACTGCACAGAATAAAGACGTCTTCACCCACAGTCTCCATTATTTTAATACGAACTAAAAACTCACATTATTTCACTCATCTGGAAGGCCGAAGCTTTGCAGTCATATTCGGAAAATGCAGTTTGTTTGAGGTATCTGCACTGCAGTATACTGAACTGCTCATCTAACATCAACAACGCCGCTAACTCAGGGTCTGCGTGCTCCATAATACTAAACTGATATTGATGACACAGATCTCTGACATCAGAGGTTCTAGAAGTTTCTCGATAAGTTAACTTACTCTGGAAGTCTTTTCTGCTGCGTGCGTGCTCCATGATACTAAATTGATATTGATGACACAGATCTCTGACATCAGAGGTTCTAGAAGTTTCTCGATAAGTTAACTTATTCTGGAAGTCTTTTCTGCTGCGTGCATGCTCCAGGATACTAAATTGATATTGATGACACAGATCTCTGACATCAGAGGTTCTAGAAGTTTCTCGATAAGTTAACTTACTCTGGAAGTCTTTTCTGGTGCGTGCGTGTTCCAGGATACTAAATTGATATTGATGACACAGATCTCTGACATCACAGGTTCTAGAAGTTTCTCGATAAGTTAACTTACTCTGGAAGTCTTTTCTGGTGCGTGCGTGCTCCATGATACTAAATTGATATTGATGACACAGATCTCTGACATCAGAGGTTCTAGAAGTTTCTCGATAAGTTAACTTACTCTGGAAGTCTTTTCTGCTGCGTGCGTGCTCCATGATACTAAATTGATATTGATGACACAGATCTCTGACATCAGAGGTTCTAGAAGTTTCTCGATAAGTTAACTTACTCTGGAAGTCTTTTCTGGTGCGTGCGTGTTCCAGGATACTAAATTGATATTGATGACACAGATCTCTGACATCAGAGGTTCTAGAAGTTTCTCGAT
This sequence comes from Erebia palarica, assembly GCA_964035005.1. Lineage (NCBI taxonomy): Eukaryota > Metazoa > Arthropoda > Insecta > Lepidoptera > Nymphalidae > Erebia > Erebia palarica. The sequence goes on from OZ035988.1 coordinate 4,774,647, forward strand.
AAGTTAACTTACTCTGGAAGTCTTTTCTGGTGCGTGCGTGTTCCAGGATACTAAATTGATATTGATGACACAGATCTCTGACATCAGAGGTTCTAGAAGTTTCTCGATAAGTTAACTTATTCTGGAAGTCTTTTCTGCTGCGTGCATGCTCCAGGATACTAAATTGATATTGATGACACAGATCTCTGACATCAGAGGTTCTAGAAGTTTCTCGATAAGTTAACTTACTCTGGAAGTCGTTTCTGGTGCGGATGGTCGCGGTCGGGGACGTCATCAGGCAGGTCGAGGCCGTCCAACAGATGCTCGTCGCCCAACGCCGCTAACTCAGGGTCTGCGTACTCCAGGATATTAAATTGCTCCCCGATCTCGGACGTCAGAGATTCTAGAAGCTTCTCGTCGTCTTCGCCGCTCAAACCCGTTAGGATGTCCACCTGAATGAGATGTAAGACTTTTCAAGAACATACCAGCGGTGTGGTGTGGTGCAAACATAGGCTAATAATTAATGAAAACGTACAGAATACACAAAAAGAAACTATACAAGCTGCCAGAAGGATGGAAGCTGTTAAAAGAATTGCAAGTTCTCTGCAAGATTTTTTGAAATCAAAAGTATTTTTAGATGAGCTTATCGGTACTGAAGCATTAAAAATGTAAACAACAACCATGAAGAATTAGTTACCTCTCCAATATTGCCAGTGTCTTGTTCAAGCTTGTCCATGTCGCCGATGTCCATTTCATCCGTCCCTTGATCATGTCCACCATCTTGCTTGTCTGCCGAAGCAGCTAAAAATAAACGGGTCTTTTCATTCTTTGAAATATTTTCAAATAATGACACTTACGATATTTTCCAAATAAATTGTAGGTATACACATGATAAAACATTGGTGCTTTTTAATCAACAATCTATTAAAATTCACATATACCTTTCAATATTCTCCACTATAAAAACAAGTTGATTATGTCTTGATACAACTTGTAGAACGACGGTGGAGGTATAAAGCTCGTATCACACTAAATAAACTTATTCAATGAATTCATAACATTATTGGACATACCATTCCCTTGTGAGGCAGCGATCTGTTTTTGTTCGGCCATTTGTTGAGCGGCTGCATTCGCGATGTTTTGCTGTATTTGCGAATTCTCGCCGCCGATGAGACGGTGTTGAATTATCACTGGAATAAAAGATCGAGCCAGTTCTGTACACATCTTATGCGAAGTTACAAATCATTTATGAAATTTTAGTAGTTTCCGGCCCTGTCCGATCTGTTCCGGTTCAAACCGGTCTCGTCCAGACCGATCCGATCTGTTCTGTTCTGCGATACGATCTGACGGTAATCGATCCAATCACAATTCACCCCTGTACTTAATGCGCCAAACGCAATATTTTTCGTACCGCGGGCATTAAAGTAAGAATAGGTATAAAATCTCCCTGTACGCATCCTGAAGGCTTATATTGTTGCACGCAGGCAGGATATTAATAGAAATAATACACACAGATGATGCTCCCATATTGTATAATTCCACGTTCAGTTATTTTATGTGTTTAATATGTACTTGTAACGCGGTTTAGTTAACCCGGAATACCAAAAATAATTACTGGTGACAATAATGATTACACTTTCACTAACAGATAAAGAATTTGATTCAAATACCGCCAAACAATCTTATTTATAAAAGACACATTTAGTAAGATGACGTTTTTGTTGTGACGTTATATTTCTCTAATCAAACGATAAAGAATTTGAGTCAAATACCGCCAAACAATCTTATTTATAAAAGACACATTTAGTAAGATGACGTTTTTGTCATGACATTATATTTCTCTAATCCAATTTAAAGTCAAATGAGCTCTTTTTATACGACTGCCTGAAAAAAGGAGTATATTGTTTTCAGGGTTTATGTATGTATGTGTGTACATATGTATATGAGTTTGTATATTCCACTTTATCTTCTATAGCCTGAACCGATTTTGATAAATGAGGTATCGTTAGAATCCCTAGCTTATTCCGGGTGACATAGGCTAGTAAAATTAAATAAAATTGATGGGGTGACCATGGTCCCGCATTAAAGACTAAAGTTGAAAAAAAAAATTCGAAAATAAGATTAACAATATTATCATCATGTAGAAAATGATGAGTAGATTCCAAATAAATATAACACTATAGTTCAATATCCAGTGGGTGGTTCACAAAAAAATATCATTTAATAAAAATGTGAATAAGATTCTAATTTATCTAGATTAATTTAGATTTTTAACTTTTTAGTTAGTATTTTGGTGTTTTTTAATTTTTTTAAATTATGATTTGTTATTCATAAACGCTAACAATATATTACTCGACTCGCTAACAATATATTTATCGACTTTTCGCTTGGCTGCTGGATAAATGTTATTATTCAGTTAATGACTATTTTTCATAGTAACAATATTTTTTATTTTTAAGACTTATCATAAAGTAGGTACAATTAAGGGTGTTTTATAAATGATGTAATGTAATGATGATAATGTATGATGATAATTCAATGTATTATCTAATTTATTGATATTTATTGGCATTTTGAAGTTATTGTCATATTTTAAATAGAGTGCGTCTATTAATACGGGTACTGTACGAAAAATTTATAATTATTAATACGGTTACCGTACGAACAATTTATAATTATTAATACGGGTACTGGAAAAACAATTTATTATTCGAAAGATTACAATTTAACGCATTATTTTCCGGTAGATTGTAATCTGATAGGTATTTAAATCCGATAAAACCAAACCTAACTACTTGATTATTTCTGTCGAACCCTAACCTAACCTACAAGAAAGAGACAAGAAAACGTAAATAAAATGAATATTTCAAAAATTGACACTCATAACATTGAACAATTTACAATCTTTCGACAGTTTAGATTTCGCGAGTTAGATTATAATCTAACGCACGAAATTCTAAACTGTCGAAAGATTACAATTTAACGCATTATTTTCCGGTAGATTGTAATCTGATAGGTATTTAAACCCGATAAAACCTACTTGATTATTTATGTCGAACCCTAACCTAAACTACAAGAAAGAGACAAGAAAACGTAAATAAAATGATTATTTCAAAAATTGACACACAGAACATTGAACAGTTTACAATCTTTAAAAAAAATGAATAAATGTACGAATAAATATAATTTATTCGTCCAGTACCTGTACAAATAGTCACTTCGTTTTATTTTAAATAATGTGTATTAGGACAAAAGTGAATGATTGCATGCCATTTCATGGCTGATTGCGGCTTGGTTTCTATTTTTACCTGTAACACCTCTTTTGTATACCTACAATTTAGCAATTAAAGGATTATTATTACTCACTGTGGTCAGGTCGATGTTGCATGGAGAGCTGGTGCGGAAGAGGCGCGCGGGCCCGCAGTGCGACCGGGGGCGGAGCGCGGAACGAACCTCCTTCCGCGTTCGCATTGCCTGCTACTCCATCATCACCTCCTGATTCTGCATGGAAGATTGTGGTATTGAGTTTTGAATGTTATTAAAAAAAATATTATTTTACTAGATGATGCCCGCGACTTCGTCCGCATGGGTTGAGTAGTATTAGTAGTAGTAGTAGTAGTAGTAGTAGTAGTAGTAGTAGTAGTAGTAGTAGTAGTAGTAGTAGTAGTAGTAGTAGTAGTAGTAGGTATAAGTCTTTATTGCATCATAACACATAGGTACAAAATTATGCATACAATACAGAAGACAAGAAACTGTGGTAATGCGCAAAGGCGGCCTTATCACTAAAGTGATCTTTTAAAGGCAACCCGAGTCGATGCACATAAAAGAAAAATAAATACATACATACATACTATAGTTTACATATTAAGTTTTTTGATTCCCCCGGGAACTCTTTAATTTTACGGGATAATTTAGGGTTTCGGGGGCGATAAATCGACCTAGCTAGGATTCATTTTTAGAAAATGTCGTTTTATCCGTGTTTTCAGGCACTGAAAAACTGCTACAATAAAACGAGACAGAAACATGGTTAAAACGAGACAGAATTGTGTTACTCACTTAAGTTCATCTAGTTTTAATTCTTAGTAATTGGGCCTATTACACTGCACTTTTCGAAGGACCCTGTTAGAAGGGTGGACGCGTCGCTTATTACACAGCAATAAGGACCATATTAAGGACCCTTACTCCCTAAACCTTATTTCATTACACTGTTTCAGGTGTAAGGGACCCTTGCAAAAGTAATAAATAAATAAAATAAAAATACATTTATTACCAATACACAGGTTACAGTCAATTTAATTTAACTTTGGTCTCCGCACTAGGGAATCTGTATCGCGGACACAGATATTATGATTAGGCACCTAAAATTAAACTTAGGCCTATTACACTGCACTTTTCACAGGGACCCTTACACTTTAATCAGTGTAGTGTAATAGGATTGATAGGCCTATTACACTGCACTTTTCACAGGACCCTGTGGTAAGTGTGGGCGTGGCCGCGAGTTAGAGCATCCCTTATTACACAGCATTAAGGACCAAATTAGGGAATTTTTTGGGCATAAGGGCCCAAAAAATTATTACACTACATTGATTCAAGTTAAGGGTCCTTGTGAAATGTGCAGTGTAATAGGCCTATTAGGTAGTAAGGATCCCTAAGTTGGTCCTTATTGCTGTGTAATAAGCGACGCTCTAAATAGTGTGATAGGTCTATTAATCGAGGACTGACTAGGACACAATAGATGAATTTTTAAATTTAAGTAAATCATAATATAAACAAATGTAGTTTTGCATGCCTTATTATAAGGTGAAGTGTAATAGGCCTATTACACTGCACTTTTCTCAGGGACCCTTACATTTGAATCAGTGTAGTGCAATAAGATTTAGGTTCCGAAATTGGTCCTTATTGCTGTGTCAAGCGACGCTCTAACTTGCGGCAATGCCCACCCTTGCCTCAGGGCCCTGTAAAAAGTGCAGTGTAATAGTCCTATAAATGCTAACTTAATAGGCCTATTACACTGCACTTTTCACACTTGAATCAGTGAAGTTTAACAAGAATTAGGGAGGAAGGGTCCCGAAATTGGTCCTTATTGCTGTGTCATAAGCGACGCTCTAACTTGCGGCCACGCCCACCCTTACCTCAGGGCCCTGTAAAAAGTGCAGTGTAATAGACCTATTAGACCTACCACGCTGTTCCAATGCGGGTTGGCAGGCTTTAACGACTATTCATTCATCATTTTAGTGATAACAGATATCACTAAAATGATGAGAGAGAGATATTGTACAGTAGTATATTATATAGTAATAAGTCAAGTGTAATAGGCCTATAAACAAAGTCAAAGTACGCTCGATAGATCTCAGCACCGGTCCTCAGTGGACATACTGACCGCAGTCGCGCTGCTGCGGCGGCCACATCTTGTCTGGGTGCGGATGGCGCTGCAGCAGGTCGCGCAGCTGGCGGTTGATGTCCTCGTTGGTGGAGTAGAGCGGGAAGCGCTGCGGGGGGAAGGGCGCGCGCGGGGGGTCCGCGGGCGCGGGCGACGGGCAAGGGGCACCGCTCGCGCTCGGCGGGCTGCTGCCGTCGGGGCCGCGGATACGGTGCATCGCTGCACACAGGCTCATATTCATCAACCAATGCTTATGTCACCGTAAGATTGTAAATACCGTTAGATTATAATCTAATCTCGCGAAATTGAAAACTGTCGAAAGATTACAATTTAACGTATTATTTTCCGGTAGATTGTAATCTGATAGATATATAAACCCGATAAAACCTAAGTGGCCACTGCCTCGTTATTTATGTCGAACCCTAACCTAACCTACAATAAAACGTAATAAATACAATGAATATATTCAAAAATTTACACTCAGAAAATTGAACACTTCACAATCTTTCGACAGTTTACAATTTCGCGAGTTAGATTATAATCTAACGGTTTTTACAATCTTACGGTGACACATAGAAGACTCATGACTAATAGGCCTATTATACTGCACATTCCACAGAGCCCCATGGCAAGTGAGCGTCGCTTATTACACAGAAATAAGGACCAAATTAGGGACCCTTACTCCCTAAATCTTATTACACAACACTGATTCAAGTGTAAGGGTCCCTGTGAAAAGTGCAGTGTGATAGGCCTATAAGAGAGGATTTGGATAGAATCAGGCGTTACTTTGCGGAAGTTCAAATTGAGAATAATTTAAAAGTCTTGTTTGGTGGTGGCATTGCTTGCTTGGGTTTCTTGCTAGGTTGGGAAGGTAAACGGTGCTTCGCTTGTAACTGAATGCTTGGCAGAATTTTTTCTCTTGGCAGATTATAACAAAATAATTGTAATCTTTTCTTGCTAAGAGAGGATTTCCACCAAAGTGGAGAAGAGCAGAGAGGATAATATATGTTTTGTACCGAATAGGGGTATGGGTAATATAACTGCAATGCCCCTAACAGGTTAGCCCGCTACCATCTTAGACTGCATCTTCACTTACCATCAGGTGGGATCGCAGTCAAGGGCTAACTTGTAGTAAATAAATAAATTAATTAAATTGTATATATGACTTCTCCCATTATTTGGGTTCGGCTCTCCGCGTCTTTTAGCGCCGAGACATTCTGTTTTGGATTGTCTCCTCTGAAAGTGCTTCGCGCTCCATATCTTTGGCTACAGTTGTTCACCACGTAGCATAAGTAAATAGCCAATCAGATATCGTAATTTCCACATCTCCTCTCTGCTTAGCTTTGGTGGAAATTATTTAAACAGAGAGTTGAGATGCCTTATGGGCGAGTTTAGCGGTGTGCGGCGCGTTGCGGATATGTAAAATATGTGTAGCGGCGTCTGAGCTTTTCTTAATTAAACTTCGCTAAACTTTCGTTGCCGCCACTTGGGGACAGTATGGCCTCTGCCAGCTCATGTTTCCGCTCCGCATTGGTGAAAATAACCTGCCCTCTACGCCGTTCGTCTCCGCATATTTTCTCTTCTCCGCTTTGTTGGAAACTCGCCCTGATTGATCTATCAACTTTAGAAACTTGACGTGTATCTCCTATGACGTAGGCTCTCAGGATTTTGCTTAATTATTTAGCGGGTTAAACAGGGGTTGAAAGCTTGTATGAAAATTCTTTTGTCAACTTATATCTATGAAAATTGGTATTTGGACTTATGATATAAAATGAAGCATGTTGGAATTTCCACCCAAGGAAAGCAACGCCGATTCTAGTATTTCATACAAACGAACCATATGTAAAAATTAGAAAGATATTGGTGGATCCGACCCAACGCCATGCGTGGTGACGAGTTTTGAGAATTGTTCAAATAACAATAATATAAAAAATAATAATTTTTTTATGAAAACTAATCTGTCTTTTTTGATGACCGGATCATGAGTTCTACGTTCTTAGCCTCCACATATTTTGTAAGAACGTAGTTTTGAACCTCCACATTTGTAAGAAAGTAGTTGTAATCAGTAAGTTACCTTGAATCCTCTGGTCGTGTATAATCTGCTGTTGCTGCTGAGTCTGCTGCTGGCGCAGTTGCTGCAACTGTTTCCACTGCCTCTCCTGCTCGGCCTCGCGAGCGCTTCTCTGTTGACTGCACGCTCGCTCTTGTTCCTATTATTATAAGGTGTATTTCACTTTGACAGGCCTTTCAATTAGCGTTTGTATAACGAAAGCATGTCACAACTACGCCATTTTTATGATGTTTACAAACAAACAATTAAATGGTATTTTTACTCAAATTCAAATTATACATATTACACGAAAATTATTATTCAGCATACACATATCTCATCAAATCTCGCATTCTTTGGTAGGGTTTATAGACTTGGGAAATGGGGAAAAATTTTATTATTGTTATAATTTTGCCAGGGTTGGCAATGTTGAGTTTAGTAGTGTATTTAAAGAAATGAAAAACGTGAAATCCTATTTGTAAAGAAAACTACAAAAATTTTTAGGTCATAAGTATACTTTTTTAATATTTTTATCAAGTTTTTCAGATTACTTCAGAACGTTATTATAGCTGTGAGGAACTGCCATAGATTGTGTAAATGCTCATGACCAAATAAATTATTGTTATTGTTTATCTTGATAGATTTTTTTAAATGTGCTTTATCGTGCGATCAGTTGATGGACTATGAGCAGATTGGTTTAAGGAGACATTGGCGTGCAGGGAAAAGTTCCCCAGCAAGAAGCACTCCATGAGTGTCAGCTATACATTGTCAAATAGCAGCTGTGCGTAATGTAGCGTGGCTAGCATGTTAGCCCGCTACCATCTTAGACTGCATCATCACTTACCATCAAGTGAGATCGCAGTCAAGGGCTAACTTGTAGCGGATAAAAAAAAGTATATGCCTTCTCTTTAAACGACGAACAGCTTGTGGCATTGACAATTGCCATGCCAGGTGCGTTTGAAAGTTTTTTAAGTATATAGTTTTGGGTTCTTTGAATTATTTCGATGTTTGAGTCACATGCAGATAGTAGTATGCTGTATGTTCATATCGGTTTTATAATGATGTTATATTTTAGGAGCTTATTATCTAAGGAAAGTCTGGAATTCCTTGTGAGCATCCAATACAGTCCTCTATATCTAATGTAGATCTCATCCCTTTTAGTTTGGATGTGCTTCTTCCAGATGAGCCTTCTATCCAAGTGTATGCCCAAGTACCTAACATTGTCACTTTGCGGACGCGAATTGTTGCGCAATGAGACGGATGGACAGTTTCCTCGACGCAAAGTAAACGTTACATGTATTGATTCGGTGGCACTAGCTTTTATTCTCCTCCATTTGTCAATCTCCTTTAGACAATGTTGTAGGATAGCTGAAGCTTCATCAGTACTGCTATTGCGAGCAAGAACAGCAGTATCATCCGCAAAGGTTGACACAGTGACGTTATCAATTTGTGGTAAGTCACTTGTATAAATCGTGTAGAGCACAGGACCTAGCACTGAGCCTTGCGGGACCCCAGCTTTGATTAGGTGAAATGTGGAAGTATGTTCACTTTCCTTGACTTGAAAGATTCTATCGGTCAGGTAAGACTTCAATAATCCGAAGAAACTATGAGGTAAAAGGGATTGAATTTTGAATAGTAGCCCTGTATGCCAGACCTTATCAAAAGCCTGCTGCACATAGTGCATCTCTAATTGCTTTGCATACCCTATGTACCTGTTCGACTGTACCATGATAATGTCGGAAGCCAAATTGGTGGTCCGGAATGATACATCTTTTACGGAGTTCCTTGTCTACCTTTTTGTCAATTAGATCAAAGCCAGGTGCTTTCTTGGCATCCAAACGATTTATTATATTAATAATCTCTCCTGGGTTAGTTGGCGCAATGGGCAGATCCAATTGAAAAGGTTGACCAAGGACGTTTTCAATATCAGCTTCAGATCAGATTCGTTTGGCGTAAATATTTGGGCCAAGTGATCTCCAAAGGCATCAGTTTTTTGTTGTGGGCTCCTTGACCATAAATTGCCCTGCCCAAGTCTGAGAGGTGGTTTGGGCTTTGCAGGCTGATTGAAATTTTTACAAGCGCGATAAAGGGGATAATTAGTAACACTTGTGGCTGTCAACGATTCCAGGTAGGATTCCATTGAAGTATGATGATGTTCATCATGTCCTAATGTATCATAATGTCCTTAATTGCTTCTGGGTGTCTACTATTGTGCCATAGCTTTCGTAGCCTTCTTTTTTTCCATGATTTGGATTTTAATTTCAGATGGAACTGCATTGTGTTTCGGTGAAGAATTGGAGATTTCAGGAGTACACTTCCAACAAGCTGACTGCACTGTAGTCATAAACTTAGTAGTGGCATTGTCAATGTCTCAGATTTTAGTGCTCTTGATAGAGTCTTCATAGATTAACAAAATATTACAGAGCAAATGGTAAACAGAGATGCTTAGTTGAAATTGAATTAAATAATAATTATAATAAAAAGAACGTAGATTTGGTGAGAAATGCGAGAATTTTCGTTCAAACTAAATACTACATTAACAAACGTGCCAATTCTTTTCATACTACTTATATATTATTTCAATGTACTTAAAATTACATGCAATTTATTATATAACAAAAACGCCTTCAACATCTATACAATACAATTGACAGTTAATATGATTTTGCAATGGAATAAAATATATCCTATAACCATTATTAATTCATTTTTAATATTAAACAAAGTATTATTGTCATGCTGCAGTTATTTTTTCATGGCGTAAATCATTTGTTTAAATATTTTAAAGTATTATTATAATTTATGTGCTTTTTGTTAATGGATGATTAAACAGTCAACAATATTTTATGTTTTATTGCAATATTAATAATTATCGAACATAAAAAATAGAAAAAATTAAAATGCCGTTTTATTTACAGTGCAGAAAGAAACTTTAAAGAAACATGTCATTAATAAAATATGCAAATGTTTTATTATTAGTCATATAAATTGTTGTTACGCTGTTACCTGCAAACTTATAAAATACTTTATAAAACCTTAAGAGCATAATAACGCAACGGAATCGTCAACTATGTACGAACTAAAGTTAGAATTGTTAGCACACCACACACTGTTACCAGCCACCAAAGTCTGTTAAAGCCAACGCTACCAAGACAAAGCGAAAATGAAAATAAACAACGTTACGGATACAGAGGACGCGAGTCCGGGAGGCGTTTCGTGATTTGTGTCCTCGAGAAAAAAAAAGCTAAAAGAAAATTTTAAAAAATAATCACACAGCTTACAACGCCATTGAACAGCCAAAAGTTGTTGGGTGACAACAAATTTAGATTTAGAAATGGATTCTGAAAGCGTAAAGGACCGCGAGTGCAATACGCGCAATCACCCAACAATGTTCGAAAAGCTTCTCGCATACACACTTTACATGGATTGTTGAGGTTTCATTTGATGTACAGAATATTTTTTTTAATTTTAATTGTTTGTGTTGATGGTTGGTTAGTTCCTACAGTTCCTAATACATTTTTATTAATTTTCAGGTTGATTTTTTTAATCTTCAGGTTCAGTTCCCTACAATTTACTCTTGTTTACATATCTTTTACTACTGTACAATATTCTAAAGATTAACCTAATAATGAAGGCTCGTTCTCGTTAGAATTATTTATCATAATAGGTATCTAGTCATTTTTGCCAAGACAAGAAAGTGGGCACCGGACACGGGACAACTTATCCCAACCAAAAAGGAAACCTAAGCCAAGACTTACTAGTATTTTGAACAAACAATGAGGTGGAAAACTTGCAGTTTTAAAATGTATTTGGTATCATTTTGAAATCTCTGGTTGTCCACCCTTCACAATAATTTTATAATTAGTTTCAATTAATCATTATTGTTCATCAGCGCGTGTAAATAATGTACCAAGGTGTGCGTACGGTTTTTTTAAGAACTTGCCCGGCTTATAGTCTGCCGTTGAATAAGGTTTCACCGGAAAAGGTATTCGAAGTGTTGCGTCGTGTAGAAATGTACATCAAAGCGGAGGGCATACAAATGAGCGGAGTGGATTGTGTGGAGGTGGAGGTCGAGGTGGAGGTGGAGGTTGGGGGCGGGTGCATATGCGAGCGCCGAGCGTGTACCGTGTGGCGGGTCGCGGCGAGGTGCGGGGCGTGCGCGGGGGGCGCGGGGGGAGGCGCGAGGCGCGGCAGCGTGCGCATGATCTCGGAGGGGGTGAGCACGCGGATGTGCGCGTCCGCCTCCAGGAGCCCGCCCGCCGTCACCGTCACGTTGGGCGCGCGAACCGTGCCGAGGGGGCCGACCGTCGCCGCGCCGGGCGCGCTCGCGGCGGGCGCCGGGACCGTGGGCACCGTGGGCGCCATGGGCGGCATGGGCGCGGCGAGCGGACTGGGCGTGGTGGGCGCCGACGTGGGTGTGGGCGGTGCGGGCGAGCGTGCGCCCTCTGCGTCGGCGGCGCCCGCACTCGCTGGGCCGCTCGAGCTCTGCCGCGCCAACCAACGCTTAGAGCCTTTGCATATGACGACTTTTCACACCCAGTCGAGTCGCGTTTCACGCGTACTTCTCGAATCGTGCAAAGTTTAATTGACCGCAAACTTATTTCGGACGCAGCTTGCAGCAGAGACGCGTTACTACTGCACGTGTAAAGTCGTCGTATGCAACATCTCTTAGTACTTTCCTTCCCACGATCGAATCGACGTTGGCGACCGATATACGAGTATTAGTTACATAGACTTCTACCTCATATTGTTCAAATAACACACTATTTCAAAGTTTCAAGCACTACTTAAATATCGGAGCTTCAATAATAATTTACGACGTTTTGTATACCTAGTACTTTCAGAGACAGCCATCGTAGAATCCTAAGTAAAATTAGACATGACAAACAGCTTCATTTGTTAAATCATTTAAAACAAACATTATTTTTAGCATGGTTATATAACATCGGTTTGAATAACAATCACTATGATTTTCGAATCTGTATAATCACATAAATTTAACTTAATTAAACCTCTCACGCGATTTGAGAATAATTTATAATTATGTGGACACAAAATTTTTGAAATAACGAGCTTTTAAGAAATTATTATAGAAAAAATCAGACCTCTAAAAGTACATAAGTGTGATACATAAATAAACTTGTCTATGTAAAATTTGTCTTAGGTGTTGCTTATCTACGCTTTATTTACAGCTGTGCTAGCTCTTACACAAGCATCAGAATCTACAGCTCGATATCCACTGATGAAGAACAACATTCGTTAACATTAGCTTTTATGAACCCCCCTATAAACACAAGATAGAATAATCCCAACTAATGAATAGTATAATATAAACGTATAAATGAGTTACCTATACCAAAATTCTAACAGAAATCAGATGTCAGAATATAACTTAAGATTAGCATAATAATAAATTCTGTCGATAAAATATAGTGTTAGTAACGGATTGGACGAGTATAAGGCATTGTACACACCAGACGTATTGTCAGCAGTTGAATGTGAAGGGCTGCTCACTATGTGGTCTAACGTGACTCAATAAAGAAAATTTTACGAAAAAGTACTAAAACATCTTTTAAATCATTTTTTCAATCAGGTTAGCCCACTAACATCTCAGACTGCATCATCACTTACCATCAAATGAGATCGCAGTCAAGGACTAACTTGTAGTGGATAAAATAAAAATAAAACTAAATAAGACCCACCAAACCCAATGCTAGATTCACTTGACGCTTTAACCATATTCTTCAATATTCTTCTTCTGTTGTTCTATGGCTTTAAGTAGTGAAATTAAAATCTTTTGAACTCGAATAAATGATTTGTTATACATTAAAATTAAAGGTGCTGTCAGCTTACTTTGTGGTTTCAGCGAGATTAACATTATTCATATTTTCAGCATCCACAAAATCTTACTGAATGCAATGTATGATTGGAAAAGATTGGCTATTAATAAAACTAACTAAAGCCTCGTTCACCTCGACAGGTAAGTAACGTACAATCTTCTTTCAGCCTTTCAATTTTATTAAAAATCTGTAAAACTTACGAATAGGTGTCAATTTTATTAAAAATCTATTAACTACATAAAAGTTAACTCAGTAACCGCAGCCGACGATACGTCTAGTGTGAACTATGCCCAACACAAGCTGCGGTGGACGCGCGGACTAGGTGGGCACACGAGTGAGTACAACACAGTGAGTAATGGTTAGCACACACTAGGGGAGCCGAGGGGCAGCACATACCTGCTGAGCTTTCTTCATGCGTATCGCGCTGCGGTTGTCCCTCGCGCGTTGCAGGTACGGCGCCTTTTGCTCTGAGGGCAATGCGCGCCATTTCTTAAGGATTTGCTTGCAACGGTCGACCCAGTTCGGGAACTCGCTCTTCCACTCCGGGTGGTTGGTGTTTGCGTACAATACTGCTGATATTGTCGCCGCTGAGCCCAAACCTGTATTATTGAAAATTTTGCTAGATTAGAATGACAGCTGTGAGCCTAATGCGACTACAGTTGAGAAAAAAAGAAAAAAGATCACTAGTGTTTTGTCTACCACCACCACCACCATTAACGTCCCAGTGCTGGGCACAGGCCTCCACTCTCATAGAAGAGAGGGAATTAGAGGGACGCGTGGTGGCCCTCTGCTCCAACGCGGGTTTAACGCGCTTTAACGACTATTATCATGTTATTGACAATAACCGGGACGACGGCTTAACGTGCTCTCCGAGGCACGGGGGTTAAACACCGCCAACTTCCTAACACCGGGCTAGTACAGGGAATTTCTAGTCAGAAAAACCCAATACTCAATTTTGGCCCGAATCGGGACCTCGTCGGCCGCAGTCGAATATGCCAACCACTAGACCCACAAGGCAGTTAGTATTTTGTCTGCTGTTGAGAAAAAATAAGCACTAGTCATAGCTGCCAATCAAGGACTTAAGATCATAATTTGGACTATTGGTGATAGCTTGAAATAATAAATAAACAAAATATGAGCGCATTACTATGTGTTGTATCAGCAAATAAAACATATTCTTTTCTATTATTATACGACTGCCTGAAAAAAGGAGTATATTGTTTTCAGGGTTCATGTATGTATGTATGTATGTGAGTTTGTATATGTCACCGTAAGATTGTAAAACCCGTTAGATTATAATCTAACTCGCGAAATTCTAAACTGTCGAAAGACTGTAAACTGTTCAATGTTCTGAGTGTCAATTTTTGAAATATTCATTTTATTTACGTTTTCTTGTCTCTCTTGTAGGTTAGGTTAGGGTTCGACATAAATAAACAAGTAGAGACCGGCCGCAGGCCGGGCACTTAGGTTTTATCGGGTTTAAATACCTATCAGATTACAATCTACCGGAAAATAATACGTTAAATTCTAATCTTTCGAGGCTATATATGCAAATCGCTTCCTATGGAGGTAAACTATAATATATATATTATAATATAATAATATGGCAGGGCAGCCGTATTTTTTAATTCGTTAAATTAAGTTCACTTGTATTCTATTCTTACTCTCGTCGGCGCGCATCTTATCGGCGCTGCGCTGGTTGTATGAGGGCGGCGGCGCGGGTTGCTCACTCCACGCGCCCGCGCCCGCGCTCGCGCCCGAGCCGCCGCTACAGTCGCCGTACAGCGGGCTGAGCGCGCTTCTGCAACAAAACCGTACCCCTAACGTGCCAGCGGACGGTGAATAGGCATGATAACCACCACCACCACCACCACCACCACCACCACAGCCCGTTAACGTCCCACTGCTGGGCACAGGCCTCCACTCTCATAGGAGAGAGGGAATTACAGCTTAGACCCACCACGCTGCTCCAATGCGGGTTGGCGGGCTTTAACGACTATTATCATTTTAGTGATAATAACCGGGACCGACGGCTTAACGTGCTCTCCGAGGCACGGGGGTGAAACACCGCCAACTTCCTACTCCGGGCTAGTACTGAGAATTTCTAATCAGAAAAACCCGATACTTAATTATGGCCCGACCCGGGACTCGAACCCGGGACCTCGTCGGCCACAGTCAAACATGCTAATCACTAGACCAACGAGTCATGATGACAGTCACCAAGAATCAATGAAATTATGAACTTATCTAATGAAATAGGATTCATGGATTATAAACAACGTATCTATTTTTCTATTCCGAATGAGACTGCTATTTATTTTGATAAAATAAAACTATAAAATACAGCAATCCGCCATATTGGATTAAACACACCAAGAAGCGAATGACGTCACAATTGTTTGACAATGTTTATTGCACACTGCACAGAGTACATTGGTAAAAACAATAGTGACGTCACAAACGGCGCCATGAAACCGACGGGCGTTTTGGCGCGAATTTTAAAATTTAAATTTCAAATGACAATTTTATCTACCAAACCTTATTTTTCTGCAGAAATAATGTATTTTTTTCGAAATAGTAGATACTTCCGAACATAACCTGACCATTTCTCAAAATCAGTCATCATGCCTATTGCCCTTACAAGCGTAATACTAAAATAATTTGTAATTCGGGGATATTTCCACCATATTATGGGATTATTTAGATTGAACTTGTATTTATCTAGGCTCCTGGAAATTTATTTTTTCAAAGTACTACAAAGTAATACAAAGTAAGTTTAAAAGTAGTACAAAGTAAGTTCCAAAATTAAATGTAAGCGCATTGCGTGTTGCATGTTTTTACGACATAAATGACATGTTTTCTTATTTGTTTCATATTAAAATGAAGGATATCTTACGTACTAATTGATCAAGATCATAGTCTATATTGTCAAGTTAGAGAATAACAACACGAAGTTAAAAACACAACAAGTTTTCATTCGTCATTTTTGGTATTACAAGACACATAAACAAGACTAAATGTATAACAAATTCTGAACACTCATATTGCTATCGCACTTGCACGCAAACATTTGTCATCAGCCAAATAGAGATAGCAATATACCAGCAAATTTATATTTGCGGGTTGAATAGAAGTTGCGAGCGGTATTCGCCGACCTCTTAACAATACCACCACCACTCCCATTAAAGTCCCACTACTGGGCACAGGGCTCCACCCTCATAGGAGACAGGGAATTAGAGCTTATAGGCCTATTACATTGCACTTGTCACAGGGACCCTTACACTTCAGTGACAGTCAGTCAGTCAGTAGGTAGTGTCAGTGTTACTTATCAGTGTAGTGTCATAATATTTAGGGAGTAAGGGTCCCGAAATTGGTCCTTATTGCTTTGTCATAAGCGACGCTCTAACTTGCGGCCACGCCCACCCTTACCTCAGGGCCCTGTAAAAAGTGCAGTGTAATAGGCCTATTAGACCTACCACGCTGTTCCAATGCGGGTTGGCGGGCTTTAACGACTATTATCATTTTAGTGATAACAGCTATTGGACAGTAGTATATTATAGTAATTATTCAATATAGTGAAAACTAGGTATAGGTAAGAGTTTAATTAGCAAATTACATAGGGTATGTTCCGATATACACTGCGAGCTGTAAGGTGTGACGTCAATTTAGTATATTGCGAAGCCGTTCCTTTATAGTTAGCTATATTGGTTACTGTTTAAAACGGAACGCAGTTAGCACTGAGAGCACCTTACCTCTAAAACGCCAGTGTTCACAGTACAATGGCGACTATTTATGACGTCAAACATTTCCCTAGGGTACTGCGGCAGTATACTGTCAGTCCATAACGGAATGAATTTCTCCCCAGTAAGAGCACTGAACAGTGCCCGCAGTGTATATCGGAACATACCGAGACTCGACAAGACGCAGCTAAGGTGGTACAATTATGACAGAGACATTTGACACTGACGTTTGACATAACAATTGCTCATAGCACGCATTTAACAAATCCGTGACCGGGGAATAAACTGTCATGGGGACGCCTGATTAGGTTAATCCTGCACGCGGAGGTTATGACGTCACCCGTAGTACGGACCCATTACCGGCAATGACACTCGACCTAGAGGCCCGTAGCCTACAAGGCAGGCCCTAGCCGGTTGCTCAAAGTTATTCACCGGGGCACAGTGTTGCCCCGCGCCCCGCCCGGGCAAAGAGGCTCCGCCTCGAGGCCCGTACCCCACAACCACACAAAGGGTCTTTGTGTGTGTGGCTCGAAAATTTTACTCGAATCACAAATTTGAACTTACCCGCTGCCAAACTCGGAATGGTAGGGAGAAGCATACTCCATGGGGCTCTGCAACTGTTGCCGCTGTTGAGAGTACGGTGTGCCCGCGATTGAGTTCACGTACGACACCGTAGACTCTTGGGACTCCTGAACAAAGACAACATCTCGATAAATTGTCTTTATAGTTAGACCCTCGACAAATTGTCTTTATAGTTCGACCCTAGACAAATTGTCTTTATAGTTCGACCCTCGATTAATTGTCTTTATAGTTCGACCCTCGTTTAATTGTCTTTATAGTTCGACCCTCGTTTAATTGTCTTTATAGTTCGACCCTCGATAAACTGTCTTTATAGTCCCACAAACTTAACTGACCCGGTAACAGTCGAAAATATCGCTAGTCGAAAATACTGAACATGTATCTCGCAATACCTATTTATTAAGTTTATAGTATTTTTGAAATAAGCTTACGATCGAAAGTGTAAAATATTATTTCCCTTCTGTCTGTAAACTTTAATAAGCGTTAGTCTTTAGGTATCACTATCATTTTATGTTAAATATTTATATGTTTTCTACAAAATGTTTGTAAAACATTATTGATAATAAAGAATTTATAAAATCAAAAATAAATGTCGCTAGTAGATATGAAAAATAAACTAAAAACAAAAACTAAACTGGTTTAAAATATTGCTCCAATTATGGCCACCGGGCTAGATAAGTTTGACGGACTATACCCTAAACTAGCTATTTACAGTAATGACACGAGTTCGAGTTTTCAGTTACAGTACGAGATTAGCAATATATTTAATGCTGTTAAATGATAATAAATTGTTCTAGATTATGAGATTTTTTTTAAATTTTAATTGAATTGTTTTGTTGTAGGCTACGCATTACCAATTCCGATAGAAGTCAAAATAGTGATGTATTGGTCAGCCGACCCTGGAGTCGACATCATCGTCAACCGATGGACGTCCACTGCTGGACATAGGTCTCTTTTAGGGTCGTCCACAAGCCACGGCTTGCACCGCCTGGATCCAGCGACTCCCTTCGACTCTCTTGATATCGTCCGTCCACCGTGTGGGGGGTCTGCCGACGCTACGCCTTCCAGTGCGGGGCCGCCATTCCAGCACTTTGGGACCCCAACGTCCATCGGTTCTCCGAACTATGTGCCCTGTCCCTTGCCACTTCAGCTTCGCAACTCTTCGGGCTATATCGGTGACTCAGGTTCTCCTACGTATCTCCTCATTTCTGATTTGATCACGTAGGGACACTCCCAGCATAGCCCTTTCCATCGCCCGCAGAGTGACCCTGAGTTTTCTTATCAGTGAACCTGGAGTACTTAGTACAAAATAACGCACCTGCGAATCATCAGTCAGAACGCCTTTGAATATCTCGTCAACGTCGTTGCTGTCCATATCGGGCAGAGTATCCCGCACCATCGCGTCCAGATTCACCCCCAATAGGGACAGCTCATCCTTTGGGGATATGCGGGACGATTGCGATCCCACACTTGTGTCTGTATGAAATATTAAATTAATAAGCATATAGGCTAGGATAAAACTCGGTGTTATTTAATTGTAGTAAGGAATAACGCCTAATTATTAAAAGGAATTTGGTATAATTCCTTTTAATAATTGGAATCCAAATACAGATATTTTTTCAGAATCAGAGGCCAAATTGTCTAAGCAAATCTTAATCATTTGACAGCTTAAAACGCATTACTCGAACTGTTACAGGAGTTCATACATGCTTTTTGCATTTAAGAACTCCTTAAACAGGTCGAAATATCCGTTTGACAAACGATTACATTTATAATTACGATTTTCTTACACAATCGGGGAGCAGGAGTCAAAACTCAACCTAATAATAATAATTAAAAAGGAATCTACATTTCTGAGCCTGAAATGAACACGAAGAATCTAGGATATATGGATAATACCGGACCAGATTTTAATAAAAGAAATTAAATAAACTGTGTGAAGCTTCCATAAGTTTGGAGAATTTGGTACAACTTTTGTATTAATGGTATAAAATTATGACCGCAGTTGCCACGCAAGTGCCACTGTCCGTTGTTGGCAGCACAAAGTGTTTTTGTGTTAAACAAGGTTATACACTAAGAATTAACTGTACTTTTTGTAACTATCGCTAGGAAGGCCGCTTCAGTATTTGGTGCATGTAGGGCTCTCCTCTGGTGGAAATAGTGACAGTCACCCGCATGCGACGGGGCAAGTAACTAATTATCGCCGCTCAAAGAAAATGAATAAATAACCATAATATTAAGGCACTATATATCCCTTTAAACTCTCATGCGCTTGCTTATAACAAGGGACGTTTGCGCTGTCGTCATCATACAACTTTAATGGCCTAAACCAAAAACTTTCAAATGTGTTTAATTTAAAATGGGCTATTGAATCAATTTACTAAAAATAAGCTAAAACAAAAAGGTATAAAAAATGAAATGAAATGGCAACTGCATATTTTAAATTACATGAAGTCGTTTCTGTGAGGATAATTCCAGAAGTGCGTGAACAATTAAATTGCGTTTAAATATGTTTGTACTCTCTTTAAAACATGCACGAGCGATTCCACGAGAGATTTAATGTAAAAACTTGTTTAAACTTTAAAGAAAATATTCATTTGATCCGGCCACGATTGCCATCGTTAAGCTCTAAATCAAATACCGATCTAATCACAAAAGTATTCAATAATCGCTGAGTCTGTCGGCAATAGACTAACTTCCAATTGTCAAAATACTAAACTACTACTTATGCAAATTATTCCAATATGGCGTCCCCACCAAAGAACGAACTGAGTGAAATATATCGAATGAGTCAAATATCAATTTAATTAAATTTTCGTCAACAAATAAATTAACCATCTTTTCTATAAATTCAATTCAAAGGACTTGACCGGTGGAACTATGGCAGCTTGCCTAGGTGTCAAAAATCAATGTTCAGCAATGATTTCTTTATTATTGTAATTGTAATATTTCACTGTTTTCAGAGAAAAAAGTTTCAGGAGTTTGAAGGCTCGGAAAACTGCGAAAATGAACAAAAAAGTTTCACCAAAGACTGCTTTCCCACACTAGATGGCGCTATTTATTGTGTTGAGCGAGTCTAAAAAAATATTTTCAAGTATTATTTCTTTATTATTGTAATTGTTATATTTTATAGTTTTCAAATAAAAAAGTTTCAGGAGTCTGAAGGCTCTGAAAACTGAGAAAATAAATAAAAAAAGTTTCACCAAAAACTGCTTTCCCACACTAGATGGCGCTAGTTATTGTGGTGAGTCTAGAAATTGGTTACTACTTTTGGTTAACAAGTTCAACTATTCGACCACAGATGGCAGCATATGCTATGTGAAAGGGCGTTCCTTTAAACGCAGTATTTCAAAATGCTTTATTCGATCTATTGGTTTGAGACT
This sequence comes from Erebia palarica, assembly GCA_964035005.1. NCBI lineage: Eukaryota > Metazoa > Arthropoda > Insecta > Lepidoptera > Nymphalidae > Erebia > Erebia palarica. The sequence continues at coordinate 4,795,598 of OZ035988.1, forward strand.
TGTCAATAAATAAAAATAATTATAAACAAAACATACATTTCCTTTTCATTACTATTTAATTGATCAAAAATAAATCGTTCATAATATAATGACTAAGGTACTTAAATGGTATTCATGTAGGGTTACAAGATTATTATTAGGCATGGATATAATGGAACGTCAAAATGGAGTAGTGCTTAAAGAGGAAAGCGGACGCTCAAGATTTAAACAATAAACGTACTGTTTTTTTTTGTCATTTGAACCCTGACCTTATTTGGAATAATAAATCCATAATAATTTCGTTTTGAATTTTTAAACCTTACTGTAAAATCGGAAATCCTGTGCATTGTCCCGAATCGGAGGGCAATTACTGGTCATGTCCTTTAAAAGCAAAGCTGACATTTCCTACGTCTAGTAAGGTAAACTTACCAGCACTAATGTTCTCTTGTTTCGGCGTGTGAACAGCGGCATCGGTTGGAGCCGCGTCCGCTTCATTGGGCGGTGGTCCCAGTATAGCGTTCTTCAGAGCTGTGGAATCCTCCGTATGCTTCAGCTGGCATTCGTCCGAGGCTTCGGTCTTGATCTTCGTTGTGTCCGTTAGCAAATTCCCATCGTCTTTTTCTTCTTTAGGTTTCAATGTTTGGAGGATTTCGACTTCTTCCTATAGGCGTAACACACATAGAAAAGTGTCTTAATCAACTTCCTTTTAAGACCCTAAAGAAATTCTTTCAGGACACTTACGTCTGTGTTGAAGCACATCTGTGAAATAGACGACATAACTTCGTATTTTGATATCTCCAAATCATCTTCAAATGATTTTCGCAGATTCTCAATAAACGTTATAAAGTTTTCAAACTTGGATAATTAACTAATGGCTTTGTATACCTTGTATTCAAGTTTTTTTAGTTAAAATTGAAGGATAGTTTGACGAAGTCCTGAACAAATTTATTCATATTTATTGAGTTAAAAATATATTGGGTATATTGCAATGCAAAAACAACTAGGTATATATAAGGCTTTTGGCACAAGAACATTATGCCAAAAGTTTAAGTCCGTACTTTTACAAACTCGCGTTCTGACATGAATAATTTTTGTCGCTGGAAAGAAGAGGACATTAGATAATGTAACTAAACAAAGCAACAAATTAAAGTCGTTATAGGCCTATTACGCTGCATTTTTCACAGGGACCCTTACACTTGATTCAGTGTAGTGTAATAAGATCTAAGGCGAAAGGGTCCCTAAATTGGTCCTTATTGCTGTGTAACGACGCTCTAACTAGCAGCCACACCCACCCTTACCACAGGGCCCTGTAAAAAGTGCAGTGTAATAGGCCTATTAGTCAATAAACAAGACAAAGGACAAGAGGGGCGTGGGACGGAGAAGGGCATCCTGGCTGAAGAACTTACGTGGTTCAACAAAAGCACCCGAACGTTATTTAGAGCTACAGTGTCGGAAGTTCAAGTTGCCAATATGATCGCCAACCTTCGATAGATTAGAGGCACCTAAAAAAGAAGAATTCAATAAACGTACCGTATTAAGAGTGATGAAGACGGTGTTATCATTGTCGTTGAAGGAGCAAAGCGCTGACAGTACGTCGTCTCCGTCGCTATCAGAGTTGTCAAAATCACGCAGTTCGCGATAGCCCTCCGGGGTGGCGATGCGACCGCTGCCCTCTGCCTCCGTTATGCCTCCCACACCTTTACATTTGTAATTTTTTTTTTACCTTGTAGTTAAAATGAATGTTATATAATTATTGATAGTTATTTTCATAATTTTTTTATAGTCTTGCATCGGTAGTCTTAATTAATTATTAATAATTCCCCAATGTATATTTGTGTCTAGTAACTGCCTCGTTGGTCTAGTGGTTAGCACGTTTGACTGCGGCCGACGAGGCCCCGGGTTCGAGTCCCGGGTCGGGCCATAATTAAGTATCGGGTTTTTCGGATTAGAAATTCCCAGTACTAGCCCGGAGTTAGGAAGTTGGCGGTGTTTCACCCCCGTGCCTCGGAGAGCACGTTAAGCCGTCGGTCCCGGTTGTTATCACTAACATGATAATAGTCGTTAAAAGCCCGCCAACCCGCATTGGAGCAGCGTGGTGGGTCTAAGCTCTAATTCCCTCTCTCCTATGAGAGTGGAGGCCTGTGCCCAGCAGTGGGACGTTAATGGGCTGTAGTGATGATGATGATGATATTTGTGTCAATTATGTACGACTTTTCCTATAAATTAAATTGCTTATAACTAACTATAAATTACTATAAATTAAATTGCTTGTTACCTATTGTCTAAGCCATTCAACATTTTGTATACCTACTACTTGTAATTCTGTTGGTAGTTCAAATAAATTAAATTAAATGGACCTATTACACTGCACTTTTCAAAGGGCCCTGTGGTAAAGGTGGGCGTGGCCGCTAGTTAGAGCGTCGCTTATTAGACAGCTATAAGGACCAAATTAGAGACCCTTTCTCCATATATCTTTTTATCTTATTACACTAAACTGATTCAAGTGGAAGGGTCAAAAGTGTAGTGTAATAGGCCTATAAAGTTAAACCAAAATTGGCACTAAATCTCTGACGACCTATTTTGACCTGCCTGACGCAGTTGTAAATGCTGTTGTCTTAAAGTGGGAGGTCCAGGGTTCTATCCCTGGCAGGATAAATTTGGGAATTTATAATTTCTGAATTTTCTGTTCTGGCTAGGTGGGACACTTCGGCTGTGCCTAGTTACCACCCTACCGGTAAAGATGTGCCGCCGAGCGATTTAGCGTACGATACCACTAACAGGTTAGACTGCTACCATCTTAGACTGCATCATAACTTGGAATCAATATGAATAACTAAAACAAATACTAAAATTGTAAATGCAAAAGTATCTGCCCGTCTGTAACCTTCACTGGGCCCCCATAATATATTAAACCGATTTTGATGAAAATTGGTACATAGGTCGCTTGGATCCCAGGGATGGACATAGACTACTGGAAAATAAAGAGTTATCGTGCTAATACTAAAATCTCGCTCTCTTTAGTTATTTCTTTCACTCTCTCTCGCATTTACTTTCTTTTTCCTTCTCTCTAAAATTAAACTGTTGTATGAATTAAACTGTGTATTTTTTATAAAACGTTAAAGTACTCACCAGTAGAACTGACGGCGGGCTTAGTCGGCTCAAGTAGTTCCTTGCCAAAGAACGCTTCTTGCATGTAAGACGGGAACTGTTCCATTAGCTTCGAGCGCGGTTTGCGACGCGGCTTCCGTTTGTTACTCGGCGAATCTACATTAATAAAGACGCTCATGAAATTATTGGTTTGGGACTTAATACTAGTAGCACACTTGGCCAGGGTGATGGACTATGCCCTAAGCCCTTTTCGTTCTCAGAGAAGACCCGCGTTTTGCAGTGGACTGACTTTTAAATAAGAGACCAAAGCCAGTGGATTTTGCCTGTTCATAAAGAAAAGCCTAGAAAACCTCTTTGTAACAATAAAGCAGAAAACTCTTAAACAAAATCTTTTTACTGAAATATACATCCTATGACATACACAATAAGATTCATATCCGATTATACATATAAGTGTCAGTTATTAAGAAGACACCTCGGCCTCTAGATTATCTTCTTTATCCTGGGTTATTTATAGCACTTGATGTTGTACGCCCGTAAGGATGCATCGGACTAACTAGGCCAATAAAGCAAAACACTTCCAATTTCATGACCATTGTGAGTTGGCAGTCACCCTTTTCAGAGCAAAACTCGCAACAAAGAGGTTTCTGACACAATATCGTCAGAGGATAATTGGTAAAGAAAAGTAGAGCCTATGAGAGAATGAGAAAAATATAACTTGTATTCTACCTCATTCTATCGCAGGCTAAATCCTATATATTAGGTTTGTCTCTTTTTGGTGTCGCTTTTTTGTAAACTTTTTTTTGTTTCGTTGAATTTTCAAAGCATAACGATTCTAATGAAGTTCCACTTCAAAAAACTACTAACTAGGGCCTTAAAAAGTTTCAAGTCTCACAAAAAATAATTAGTCCTTTCCTTACCACTAGAGCCCTGTGTTCCGTCTCCGTCTTTCTCGTCATCTGCTTGCGCTTTGGTGTTCTGTCTCTGTCGCACCACAAAGCCACCAATGCCGAGCTTGTTCAAGTTCCTTTGACGTTTCCTCCTCAACACGGTGAGGCCGGAATCCGTGGTGTATATTGTGAAGCCCTCTGGCACCGGCCCGTCGTTGGCTACGTTCCAGAGTATGCCTTCCTTGAGGTTGCTTGTGGGTGTCAGACCTGTTTATTGAAGGGTTCATAAACATATTTGCCTAGCGAGAACAGTTGATTTACAACATTTAGATCAGAACATCACAATTTACAGCCCTAAAGGCAAAAAATTAAGGCTTTAGTTTTAAAGTACCGTTTTTAATTATCACCATCACGTTTTATATTTTGTTAAAGTGTACAGTGTACCAATTTTGAATAAAGAAGTTTGAATTGAATTGATACAAATTGCTAAAAACGACTTTTGCTTTTTTAAGCTAGTGAGGTGAAAAGTAATTTTTAGGCGTGTCCCTAAATCGTGTCCCGCTGTTCCATATAATGGGAAAAATTATCCCGACTACAAACTCTTGATTTACTCTCTTGAAAGTTTTCTGACCGACAATTTCTGATAATGCAATATTTCAAGCTAAGAAATTCGCTAAGAAAGGATTATTGAAAATTACCCCTAAGGGGGTAAAGTAGGGCTTTGAAATTTGTATGAAAATCGAACCTAAAGTGAGCGCCGCGAGCAAAAGCTAGTTTTATATAAAATCCCAATATAGTTTGGGCTTGGCATCGTCGGCCAGCTCACCTTCTGTTCAAAACAGAACCTTTGCAAGCATCGTATGCTCAAAGATTGCAAGGTAAAGACTCTATTATGAATGAAAATTTTTTATATGTGCATAAAAACATGTATAAATTCAAGAAAAAAGTGACTGTCATAATCTTAATACAAGAAATAAGAATAAAATTATAGTGTCCGCTTCTAGACTTTGTAAAATTAGTAATTCATTTGGTGGTAACAGAATACGTTTTTATAATGAACTCCCAGAAGACATATTGGAGATGCCTCTCAACAAGTTCAAAGTTTTTGTAAAACGTGAACTAATTGATCCTATTATATCCTATAGTGTAAACTGTAAAGGATTGACTGAAGGCATGGATGAATATGAATATGAATTGTTCCAGCAACTAATTATGTTATAATTATAATATAATATTGTTAGAATTATAAATCTAGTTTAGTAGTTTAAGATATTTGTGAGATGGGGATAATAAGAAAAAACCCGGCTGAGTTTGTTGTGGGCCCGTCTCAGACCAGGGCGCGTTTGGAACCCTCGTAGCTTTAGTTTTGAGTAGTTGATTGTCACCATCAAGTACCTAACTGGACGTCAATAAGTGTACATTGTACCTAAACTAAGTGAATATATAATGAGTATCATTACTAAATATAATTAATATATATTTATTATATGTATAATTTTTATCTGTTTATAGTATGTACTACTACTATGAGAATGTACGTTTATGTAATTATGTTTTTTTCAATGCCATCCCGTCTCACAGCAAGTACGGTCCATTCATGTAGGTTGCCTAGCAGAGATCACTTTAGTGATAATAGTTGTAATAATGTCCTTTGTGTATGTCCTTTTTGTTTATGCAATAAAGAATTTAATAAAATAAATAAATAAATAAAATATGACTATAGGTAATGTTGTGGATTGTCTATGGTACCCACCCGGCTCGTCCTTGACGTCGGCGGTGCTGTCGGGCTTGGCTTCGTCGGCAAGCTCTCCTTCTGCATTCTGAACCACTGTTTCAATAGATGCCATTATTTCTATATCCAATAGGCCAGCGTCCAACACACAAAACATTCATGTTAGATACTCGACCTTCGACGCTAAACTTACGCTTACATTTCCTAAGGTCCAGTTGCATGATAGGTGGTCAAGCATATGCGTGAATTATAAAAGAGTGGATTTGTCTCGCTGCACTTACTTATGAAACACTATGACTTTGATAAAAAACAATAATTAAGATCTTTCAAAACAGCCACCACCGAGTTCCTGGTTCTTCTCGGTAGAAAGAATTGTTTCACTTAACGATACAATTTTTTTTAAAAGTTCATAGTTAAAAAAAATTGGTGAGGGTTAAACTTTGCCCACAAAAAGGAGAGTGAAAATGGGTCGCATAAGTCAGTGGGAATATCGCCATGATCAAGTTCTTTAAACTTGATCCAAAGTTAACAAAACCTGACAATAAAGGGCTGCGCAACCTTTATTGTCAGCCAAGGTTTAACTGTAACGACTTTAACAGCCTTTCAAGCAACTGGACCTAAATGCATCATAGTCCCGCAAACTTATCTGACCCGGTGACAGCATCCCTAGTATATATGAAAGTTAAAATAAAAGCAAAAACTAAACAGGCATTAAAATTAGTTCCAATTTAGGCCACCGGGCCTGATTGAAGTTGGTGGGACTATATAGAGGCTCTAGGGTAACTTTTCGTTAACGTTAACTATGCGTGAATTTAAATTTAGTATAGACAGAAAGATTATGCGAAAAGGTCGAGTTTGACATATCCACGGTCAACGTTAACTTGAAAAATTACACTCAGTGCTATTTTCAAGTTAATAAACGTTGCAACGGAGTTACTGAGACCTAACATCAAAGTTTGACTGTTACAAGATGATGATCACAATCATTCAACTACTTGCTACTTTAAAACACCACAAAAAAAGTGTGTGTGTAATTCACACACAGCAGAAGTGAAACTTCAGAAATGAAGCCTACGAGTATGAGACAAATATAACTTGTATTCTATCTCATTCTCTCGCAGGCTAAAGTCTATTATGAATATGTTTGTCTCTTTTTTGTGTCGCTTTTTCGTTTCATCGAATTTTCAAATCACAACGATTCTAAAGAAGTTTCACTTCAATAATGCAAAGTAGAAACACATTTAGTACGATTGTAACTCCTATCTAAATTCAAATTTAGTTTTTTTGTAATAATTTAGCATAAATAATTATATAAAAGATGGATGGATTGTGTGAAAGAGGATATGCATATAAAAGGGGTGAATGATAGGTTGACGGATAACAGAAGTGAGTGGAAGGAGAAAACATGTTGTGCCGACCCCACGTAGCGTGGGACAAGGGCAGGAAGAAGAAGATATAATTCAGATCAATTTAATTCATGTACATTGTGTCGCCTTAATTTTTTTTTAAATTTTAAATTGTTGCATGGTGTGGTGGATTACACATTTGTTAATATTTTATTTTTGTTGTGATAAATTAATCTTACTATAATTATATTATAGATATTATAAATGCGGATGGATGTATGGATGTGTGGATGTATGGATATTTGTTACTCAATCACGCCCCAACGGCTGAACGGATCTGTCTGAAATTTTGCACAGAGATAGATTATAGTCTGGAATACCACATAGGCTACTTATTATCCCGGAAAATGGGGATGATGCCTATATCAAAAATAAATTATTTCTAACTGATTATTAAATAGAGGGTCTTCCATAAGACCTAAATTTCACAACCTCAGTTTGTTTTAAGTTTGATCACCATTTTAAAATATAGATTAAAGAAAAAAAGTGCGTTGAAATTTGATGACGTCACAATTGTGATTGTCATACAACTTCCATACTAGAAGCGCGTTTTTAAGTTTTTATCAAACTCTTTATCAGAGTTGCTGATTCGATAGAATTGTCATCATCCCTATTAAGGAGTTCCCGCGGGAACCAAAAAACCTCGATCCACGCAGACGAAGTCGCGGACATTAGCTAGTGTAATGATAAATGTGTAATAGGGAGGATGCCTATATCAAAAAAATTTTTTTTTGATATAGGCATTTTCTAACTGATTATTAAATAGAGGGTCTTCCAAAAGACCTAAAATTCACATCCTCGGTTTGTTTTAAGTTTGATCATCATTTTAAAATATAGATTAAAGAAAAAAAGTACGTTGAAATTTGATGACGTCACTATAGTGATTGTTATACAACTTCCGTACAAGAAGTGCGTTTTTAAGTTTTATAAAGAATTGCTGATTTGATGGAGTTGTCATCATCCCTATTAAGGAGTTTCCGCGGGAACCACAAAACCTCGATCCTCGCAGACGAAGTCGCGGGCATTAGCTAGTGTGATTCTAAATGTGTAATTTAGCAAGAAAAGATTACAATTATTTTGCTATAATCCGCCAACAGAAAAAATTCTGTATGGTCAAGCACGCAAGTCTTGTGTGATGGTGCATGTGAGTGGTGGTGGCATTGCTTGCTTGGGAACTTGGCTTTCTTTCTTGGTTGGGAAAGTAAACGGTGCTTCGCTTGTAACTGCATGCTTGACCATACAGAATTCTTTCTGTTGGCGGATTATAGCAAAATAATTGTAATCATTTCTTGCAAAATCATGAACTTCCGCAAAGTAACGCCTGATTCTATCCAAATGTGTAATAGGCATGATGACTGATTTTGAAAACTGGTCAGATTATGTTTGGAAGTGTCTACTATTTCGAATAAATATATTATTTCAGCGGAAAAATAAGATATGGTAGATAAAATTGGCATTTGAAATTTAAATTTTAAAATTCACGCCAAAACCCTCGCCCGTGTCATGGCGCCGTTTGTGATGTCACTATTGTTATTACCAATGTACTCTGTGCAGTGAACAATAGTGTGATTGTCAAAGCTCGAAAACAAACAATTGTGACGTCATTCGCTTCTTGGTGGTTAATCCATTATGGTGGATTGCTGTATTTTATAGTTTTATTTTATGAAAATATATAGCAATCTCACTCGAAATAGAAAAATAAATACGATTTTTATAATCCATGAGTCCTATTTCATTAGATAAATTTATAATTTCACTAGTGGGCCCGGCAGACGTCCTGCCCTATCATCCTCGTAATCTTTACATATTTTCTCACCGTTTAAACCTTCCCTGGACTACGACCAACATTTCAAAACCAAAATCAGCCAAATCCGCCCAGCCGTTCTCGAGTTTTAGCGAGACAAATTGAACAGCAATTGATTTTTATATATATATAGAAGATTGATTCTTGGTTACTGTCATCATGCCTATTGTCAATCGTACCCAATAAATAAAAAATAAAAAATGCGACTCACCGGCGTCCTTGTCGGTGGCCTCGTTCTTGAACCGCCGCTTGCGCCTCGTGTGCGTGACGCCCATCTCCGCCTCGAGCTGCTTCATGTGGTGCGCGCCGCGCTGCGAGAGGCACACGTCGTCCACGTAGTACTCGCCCGCAAGCCCCAGCGAGAGCGGCGTGAGGCGCGGGCGGGCGGGGGGCGTGGCGGGGCGGGGCGGCTCGATGGCACGCGCCAGGTGCGGGGGTGGCACGTCGCGCCCGCGGCACAGCACGCACTTGTACCTGTGGGGCGACAGTGGTTGTTCCAGACTATACGCGCCTCAAACTGGTTTACATTTTTTTTTTATTGTGATGGCGGCGGCACGTCGCGCCCGCGGCACAGCACGCACTTGTACCTGTGGGGCGACAGTGGTTGTTCCAGACTATACGCGCCTCAAACTGGTTTACATTTTTTTTTTATTGTGATGGCGGCGGCACGTCGCGCCCGCGGCACAGCACGCACTTGTACCTGTGGGGCGACAGTGGTTGTTCCAGACTATACGCGCCTCAAACCGGTTTACATTTTTTTTTATTGTGATAGCGGTGGCACGTCGCGCCCGCGGCACAGCACGCACTTGTATCTGTGGGGCGACAGTGGTTGCTCGAGACTACACGCGCCTCAAACCGGGTTTTTTTTAATCCACTACAAGTTATAGGCCTATTACACTGCACTTTCCACAGGGTCCTTTGGTAAGGGTAGGCGTGGCCGCTAATTTGAGCGTCGCTTATTACACTGCAATAAGGATCAAATTAGGGACCCTTTAGCCTTAAATTTTATTACACTACACTGATTCAAGTGTAAGGGTCCCTGTGAAAAGTGCAGTGTAATAGTAGGGGTATAAACCCTTGACTGCGATCTGATGGTAAGTGATGATGCAGTCTAAGATGGTAGCGGGCTAACCTGTTAGAGGCATGGTAGTTATATTAAAGCCATACCCCTATTCGGTTTATACACGGCATCGTACCGGAACGCGTAATCGCTTGGCGGCACGTCTTTGCCGGTAGGGTGGTAACTAGCCACGGCCGAAGCCTCCCACCAGGCCAGACCAGGGAAAGTTCAGAAATTATAAATTCCCAAATTGACCCCGCCGGGGATCGAACCCGGGACCTCCGCACGTTAAGACAACAGCGCTACACACTGGGCCACGGAGGTCGTCAAACGGTTTCCATTTTTTTTTAATTGTGAGATAGGCTTGCGCTTGACGACAATCATGCTTAGTGCAAAGCAATGATGAGGGATGGGATGGGACGACAATGGTTGTTCGAGACTATACGCGCCTCAAACCGGTTGGCATTTTTTTTATTGTGAGATAGGCTTGCGCTTGACGACAATCATGCTTAGTGCAATGCAATGATGAGGGATGGGATGGGACGACAATGGTTGTTCGAGACTATACGCGCTTCAAACCGGTTTGCATTTTTTTTTTATTGTGAGATAGGCTTGCGCTTGATGACAATCATGCTTAGTGCAAAGCAATGATGAAGGATGGGATGGGACGACAATGGTTGTTCGAGACTATATGCGCCTCAGACCGGTTTGCATTTTTTTTTATTGTGAGATAGGCTTGCGCTTGACGACAATCATGCTTAGTGCAAAGCAATGATGAGGGATGGGATGGGACGACAATGGTTGATCGTGACTATACGCGCCTCACATCGGTTAACGCACGACGGGTTCGGGCTGCGAGCGTGTGACGGCACGCGACGCCAACTCACACTTACTTTTCTGAAGCTCTGTATTGTGTATTGACATTAAGTCATTTGACTTAAGCTAAACAATTCAAGTGGAAGGACGACGACTACAACTTTGTATGGCTTGATGCCATGGCGCACAGATTTCACATGAACTACATGTTTTCTGACTAGAAATTCTCAGTACTAGCCCGGAATTAGGCAGTTGACGGTGTTTCACCCCCGTGCCTCGGAGAGCACGTTAAGCCGTCGGTCCCGGTTATTATCACTAACATGATAATTGGCCCTTATTGGTGTGTAATAAGCGACGCTCTAATTAGCGGCCACGCTACACCACACTGAATCAAGTGTAAGGGTCCCTGTGAAAAGTTGCATAGAAGCAACCGGCCTCGCATCCAGTGACCCACAAGTCGGTGTAATACTTGTAACGTATGTTTTGTGTTGTCTACATATTGTAACCTTTTCTTTTCTATGAAAAGAGCAACTGCTGTGTTTCTTGCCGGCTCTTCTCAGCAGAATCATCTTTCCGAACCGGTGGTAAAGTCTTAACGTTTCATAGTGACACAAGGTGTCCTAAATAGATCATTTATCATTTAGCTCAATGGGCTGTAGTGGTGGTGGGATGTTATTCCAGATCTAGCGGCACTCACCCAGCCCGGCAGCAGGTCTCGGCGTCGGGCTCGCTGCGTATGGCGTCGCAGGCCGCGTGCAGCCAGCGCGAGCAGCCCGTGCACTGGATGATGAGCTCGCCGTCCGAGTACGGCTCCGAGCACACGCAGCACATCACTAGCGACGCGCACGGCGCGCATTCTGACAAACATACGTCACTTAATACATACCCCCTTACACTACTCTGAACCTGTAACTTTGTCACGTAAGTTATAGTCTTAGGGAGATACCACTATGTATGCTATGCCTTGTCCCAGTCTTAGCAGAGTAAATAAATAAATCTTTATTAGTTCCAAAATAAATAGGAGGTACAAAGTTTCTTAAATTACCCTAGACCCCCAAACTACGATGGCCCGTATCTTGGGGGTCAGTCTCTACCTAGTAATTGTGCAATATACAATAGAGTGTGAGACAAACTTTGACCCAACTGCCCCGGTGCCCCTGCCCCGCTACCGGGGCAGTAGGGAAATAAAGTGCCATCGGCCCCGGTAGCCTCGGTATAGTCGCTTAACGGGGCATATGAAACTTTTTCACACAGTGCAAGTGTTATTTGCCAACGGAAACTTACAAAAAAAGCTTATTTTTATTCAGTCGTCGTGAATTAATAGACGAACTTACGATCGGTTAAGAAATCTTAAATGAGTGCGCCTTAGCTGCATACAATAATGAGTGTTGTCCTTATGATGCTTTCGTTTGAAATACTCTGTCGTAATACACCCCAAAAACTAAAAATGCATTCTTAACAGTATAGTTATCACACCACAGAGCTGTTCTCTCATCCCACAGACGAGACACCGTCGGCATCGCGTACAAAGCCACGCGCCTTGCGGCACTTCGGACAGAGTCGGGCGCGCGCAGTATGTATGTCACGCGGTATCACAGCCGAAAAGTAATAGACGAACTTACGCTCGCTTGAAAAACCTTTAATGGCTTTAGTTCCAGGGCATTCTCCTTATGATGCTTTCGTTTAAAATATTCCATCGTATTACATCCTGAAAGCTAAAACTGCTAGGAAAAATGCATTCTTACCATTATTTTTTTTTACTTTTTTTATTTTTTGTTTACGGCCCCGGATTCTTACCAGTATAATTATCACACCACAGAGCGGTGTCTCTCGTGCCACAGACGAGGCACCGCCGGCATCGCGTACAGCGCCACGCGCCTCGCGGCACCTCGGACAGAGTCGGGCGCGCGCAGTATGTATGCCACGCGGTGTCACAGTCGTCGCACAGCACTAGCAGCGGCTCGTCCCCACGGGAGCCGCAGCCCTCGCATACTGTGCAGTCGAGGCATCGCCAGCCGAGGCTCACTATCACTTGAGACACCTGACGAAAGTATTGGATTTGGAGTTACAGGGCTTTTTGGTAAGGGTTTGCGTGGCCGCTAGTTACAGCGTCGCTTATTTCACAGCATTAAGGACCAATTTAGGGACCCTTTCTCCCTAAATGTTATACACTACACTGATTCAAGTGTAAGGGTCCCTGTGAAAAGTGCAGTGTAATAAGCCTATTACTTTGCGGAAGTCCATGCACTCGACAATGCACAATAGGGATGATGCCTATATCAAAAAAAACATTCTAACTGATTATTAAATAGAGGGTCTTCCAAAAGACCTAAAAATTAACATCCGCGGTTAGTTTAAGGTATGATAACAATGTTTAAATGTAGATTAAAGAAAAAAGTGCGTTGAAATTTTATGATGTCACAATGGTGAATTTCGTACAGCTTCCATACTAGAAGTGCGTTTTTAAGTTTGATAAAAGTTGCTGAGTTGATTGAGTTGTCATCATCCCTATTTTAAAGAGGTTTACAATCGTGCATTGTCGAGTCAACATCTCCTGAAGATCTGATTTTGGAGTGAAACGTACGTTGAGAATAATTTGAAAGATTTGTGTGGTGTGGTGAATATCGCCAGCTACAAGTTGAAGTTACACACTGTACCACATAGATTTACCTACTGTAAAGAAATAAACTTCTAGTTCTTTCACCCGAGGAAAGTTTACTGAATGAGCTGAATACAATCCATTATGAATGAGAAAGTGTGTTTTTTCGTCTTTTAATCATAATGAGATTTCAAAACCTAAATCTATAGGGTATCATAGATTTTCATAAATTCAAGTATTTATGCTTTGCTCAGCAGGAAACATTTGATAACTTTAAAAAATAACCCATACAATGAGAGCAAATTTGTAAGAACCGAGTATTAAACTAAATAAAAACTAAACCGACATAAAGATCACTTCCATCGGTGGGATTATATTTATAAGGTTAGAAAATACTATACGGTTAGATTAAAAATTGTAATAACGCAGTAAAGCCCAAAACACACAGAGAACGGGCACGCATCACACAGAACGCGGTCGCGGACCGGGCGCGTGGCGAGTGACGCTGTGTGATGTCGTCCATATAAATACAAGTTATTCAACCCGACCCGGCTCGCGCCCGTTCTCTGTTTTTTTTTTTATTTATGTCTCGCACTCAAATTGGGTATTTGATAACTAGTCAAATCAGCACGTCAAAACGCGTGCTTTAAGTTGTGACGTCATCAAAGTTCGACGCACTTTTTTTACTTTAATCGATAGTTTAAAATGGTTATTCAAAATAAAACTAGCAAGGGACGTGGATATTACGACTTTTGGGAGATCCTTTATTTAATAATCACTAAAAAATAATTTATTTCACTAGCAGTCAAATACCCAATTATCCTCTGACCAAGTGTCAGAGACCTTTTTGCTGCGAGTTTTGCTCTGAACGAAGGTGCCAACTCACGATGGCCGTGAAATAGGTGTGTGTGGTCGTTCTCTGTGTGTTTTGCAATAAACAGGCATACCTTAATATTAACACAGTAGGGATGATAGGTCTGTCCGCACTGTGCGCACGCTATGAGGCATCCCTCCGAGTCTGTGCCGATCGCACCGCACATCACACACAGGTCCTGAGTCAGCACAAACTTGTCTTTACTCGAACACAGAACCAGTTTATTTTCTACTCCTGTAACAATAGAAAACATTCCGTTATCTAAATATTCCTGTTTAGAACGAGAATGCCCAAACATAGGCCCAAAATCTAATATGTATCTGAGAACACACTGATTTATTTTTATAACTACACTAGATGATGCCCGCGACTTCGTCCGCGTGGATTAAGCTTTTTAAATTCCCGCGGGAACTCCTTAATATTCCGGGATAAAAAGTAGCCTATGTCCTTCCCCGGGATACAAACTATCCCGGTACCAAATTTCATCAAAATCGATTGAACGGATGGGCCGTGAAAGCTTAGCAGACAGACAAACAGACATACTTTTGCATTTATAATATTAGTATGATGGATTATACCGTCATTTAGCTGACTTATTTTTGGTCAGAAGAAATATGATCGATATTTAAAAAGGCCTTTAATAAGATTTTTACATTAACGTGACTTCTTGTTTAGCTCTGAGTCGTCAGCTGACAGCGCGCGCGGTCGGCCACAGGTCGTTGACCTCCAAAGACATGGATACGTTAAAGTGTATAAATTGTAACATTGTGATAAATGAGGTGCTTTTAATACGAAGAGGGGTGGTTGCTGCATGCAGGATAGTTATGACTCTGCTAGCGGGCCGATGGGGTTAATGACCGGCCTAGAAAATGATTCATCGCCGAGCATGAATACAGGTCGTGATACAGGTAAACGAGTTCGCGATCACCCATCCCCGTCGTACGCGAGCGCAGTGGCGGTGCATAGCGGTCAATCTATCTCTGTCGCTCCCGCTGCAGCTCCTACGCAGCGATTAAAACCCGTGGAGGCCCACTGCGGCGGCCGCGATGAGGCCCACTGCGGCGACGCTTCGCACGTGTTGAACTTGAAACCGGTGGCGCAAGCGCCGACAGCTGATAAAGTGACGTCATGCAATGCTATGACTTTCGAGCCGTGTTTCGCCGCCGCGGAAATGCAAAACGATTGCGATGGAGAATGGGTTCGTGTTGTTAAGCGTAAGACATCGCGTTTTAAAGGTATGAGAGGTACGGCCAGTGTGAACGCTGAAACAAAATTGAAAGCAGCTGACATTATGGTCCCGTTATTTATCTATAATGTGTCGAAAGAAAACACTGAGAAAGATGTTGCAGATTATGTGTATGATAAGACTCAAATAAATATTACGCCAGAGAAAGTAAATATGAAAACGTCTAAGGATTATATTTCTTTTAAGTTTTATGTACCTGGCAGTAAATTGTCTTTATTTACGGACAATGAATTATGGCCGGAAGGTATATATTTTAGAAGATATATATTATTTAGACATGGAAAAAAGACTACAGTGGATCGTGAGCAGAAAATTTAATCATGGGGCACGACACTAGCAATGGAAAAAATCACAGTTTAAAGTTAGTCAGTTTTAACTGTAAGTCTCTGAAGCGATCGGTGGATAGTGTAAGGAGTCTGTGCGGGTCAGCGGATGTGGTAGCATTGCAGGAAACCTGGCTGCTGCCATATGACCTGGCCTATCTCAGCACCGTGCACGACGAGTTCGAGTCTACGGGTACGTCGGCAGTAGATACGAGCTGTGGCATCTTGCGTGGCCGTCCCCACGGAGGTGTCGCGCTGTTATGGCGTAAGAATGTGTTTACATCCGTGTCTGTAGTGAAGTGTAATAGCGTGAGGTTATGCGCAATTAAGTGTCAGTTACGTGAGTACACTGTATTATATTTTTCTGTATATATGCCGACTGACTGCCTCGAAAATCTTACAGAATTCACAGACTGCATGAGTGAAATTAATGCTATTATTGAGGACAGTGGTATTAGTTTGGCGTTTATAATAGGCGACTTTAATGCACATCCCGGGGAATTGTTTTTTAGCGAAATGAGTCAGTTTTGTGGAGAGCAAACGTGGATATGTGTTGACTATGAATTGTTGTCTAATTGTACAGACGTGTACACATATGTGAGTGACAGTCATGGCTGTACGCGTTGGCTAGACCATTGTATTGTTACTAGTATGGCTAGAAATTATATTGAAAGCATCCATATTAAAAACGATGTGACGTGGTCTGATCACTACCCTCTGGAAGTTAATTGTAAATTTCACTTAGATCACTCTCAGGTCCAGCAGACGCAATCTACAGTAGCCAATAAAGTAATCTGGGGACAAAGGGATAGTGAACAGATTAACCTGTATACAGATTTGTGCAATAATAGGTTAAGATTGGTTGATTTTCCTTCGGAGATGATAGAGTGCAGTGATAAATTATGCAATATTCCTGAACATAAGGTAGCTATAAGAAACTTGTACGAGAATATTATAAGTATATTGCAGGACGCAGCGATACGTAGCCATGAATCTGTACAGCGTAAAAATAAACGATATATTACGGGATGGAATAAACATGTGATGCCATATCATGCTAGGGCTCGACTTTGTTTTCAGTCTTGGGTATGCGCGGGAAGGCCGACTTGTGGATCCGTCTACGAGGATATGAAAGATTCGCGTAGGGCTTTTAAAAATAAACTCAAGTGGTGCCAGGACAATGTAGAGCAGATAAAAATGGACATGTTAGCAACATCGTATGAGGCCAAGCAATTTGGTAAATTTTGGCAACACACGAGTCGACTGAATACAAGGTCGAGTCTTCCGGCTGAAGTCGGAGGTGTGAGCGGCTGTCAAAACATAGCGAATATGTTCAAGGCACAGTTTAAAGTCGATCCCTGTATGGCGAGCAGTATTGTGAGTGACGATGACGTTGAGGACAACATAGAGTCTAGGGGAGGCTTGCTGCGTTTCACGATCGGTGAAGTTAAAGATGCGATAAAGAGCATGAAGCGTGGGAAGTCACCTGGACATGATGGCCTCAGTGTTGATCACCTGCGTTATGCTGGTGTGCACCTTCCAAGAGTCCTCAAGTTGCTCTACAATCTGTGTATTAGCCATGGTTACCTACCAGAAACAATGATGACGACAGTGGTCGTGCCTATTATCAAAAATAGGACGGGAGATGCGGCGGACAGAACCAATTATAGGCCGATATCCCTGGCGACGATCACAGCTAAGGTTCTGGACAGCCTGCTTGATACACAATTAAATAAGGCAGTAAAAATACATGACGCTCAGTTCGGTTTCAGGCCAGATCTATCAACTGAGAGCGCAATATTGTGTCTCAAACAGACTGTCCGGTACTACACGGATAGAAAAACACATGTATATGCGTGTTTTTTGGACCTGTCCAAAGCTTTTGATCTCGTATCATACAAAATATTATGGCAGAAGCTTAAAACGGAAAGCAGCTTAAGACCAGAACTGATCTCCTTATTCAAGTACTGGTATGGTAACCAGGCTAATGTGGTTAGATGGGGTAACGCGCTCAGCGAACCATACAAGCTGGAGTGTGGAGTGAGGCAGGGGGGGCTGACATCACCCAGGCTGTTCAACCTCTTTGTAAACCGGCTGATAGAGAGGCTCAGCAGAGCAGGTGTCGGTTGCTCAATAGATGGCGTAGCTATGAATAATTTTAGCTACGCGGACGATATGGTTCTGTTGAGCCCCTCGGTCAGTGGTCTTAGAAGGTTTTTAAAAATCTGTGAGGACTATGCGGCGGAAAATGGACTCAGCTACAACTCCAAAAAGAGTGAAGTTTTGATTTTCAGGGGAAAGAACAAACCACAAAATTTTAAACCATGTATTCAGCTATGTGGGACTCCCCTGAAATACGTAGCTGAGTTCAAGTACCTCGGTCATATTGTAACTGAGCGCCTGGAGGATGACAGTGACATAGAGCGTGAGCGCAGGGCTCTGTCGGTTAGAGGCAACATGTTGGCCCGTAGATTTGCACGTTGCACGACACAAGTCAAGTTAACTCTGTTTAAAGCCTATTGCCAATCTTTTTACACGTGCAGTCTATGGGCAAGCTACACGCAACGGGCCTACGGTGCCCTGCGTGTACAGTACAACAATGTGCTGAGGGCGGTGCTGAGGAAGCCTCGACACTGTAGCGCGTCGGCAATGTTTGCGGAAGCTCGGGTGGATGACTTCTACGCGATCATACGCAAGCGTGCCGCGTCCATAATGAGCAGGCTATTGAGTAGCTCCAACACCCTCCTTGGCACATTGGTTGTTAAACTGGACAGCCCTCTCTGGAGGTGCTGGAATGGTGCACACAGTCGCGCGAGGAGGCCCCAAAGGGCCTTGTAGTTGTGTTAGGTTTTAATTAGTATGGATAGGTATAGAGTAGGCTAAGTATTTTGTATTTACTAACATAGGTTAAGTAATTGTAACTAACAAAATATGGGACAGTTTCCTGAAATAAAGTTATTATTATTATTATTATTAGCTAAAAATCTTTTCATAAAATGTAAACTGTGGTATTATAATTTGAATTAAGTCATCCAAAAATATAACAATTACCTGGATCATCATCAGAAGTCTTATTGTCTGGAGCTTGAGGTCTCTGCAATCCCAACCCTGGAACCCCAAAAACGCCTCTCATCTTTGGCTTAGAACCCCTTTTGCGTCCCAAATCAAAAACTGATCTCTGCCTCTTTTGGAACCCAAGTTTCCCAGCCGGTGGGAATCCACCCTTGAGTTTGTAGCCACCTATCTTTTTCTTGGCCACCTTTGACGATACTGTATATGGTTTGCCTTTGCCGAGACCCACGTCAGTCTGCGAAATAATCTGAATAATAAAAAAAAATTGTTCTATACAAACAGAAAATCAAAATAATATTACTACGCCAATAATAATTTCTGTGCCATATTGGGTTTCTAAAGTTGATTGATGCAATTTGATTTGTAATATTAATTGTAAAATTCACTGGAATACAAAATAAAAGAATAACGATAGGGTTGACATATAGGTCACCTATAAGTCCTTTAAAAACTAGATCTAAAAAAACGAGCCAAGACTCTTGCGTAAGTTTTGGATAAACAAGACTAGGCAACAGTAATAATAATTTATCAATATGTAATGGACCAGCAAAAAAACTTTGATGAAATAATGGGACTCCAAAAGTGGAAAATATTTGTTTACTTAAAAGTGTTTTCACAAGAGTGTCATGATCGCTTTGTAATGTATCCAATACGATAATAGTTTTAGGACTAAAATAGTCTAAACTTAATCGACAAGCTTTTCACAATGTGTCTATGCAGAAAAAAGTCTGTGTGTACTTATGTACGCAAGAAGTTATACTTTTCGATAGTAAATAATAAATATCTTGAATATAGTCAGTTATCAGTTCTCACCCAACATATAGTAAATGTATTTATTTTTATGTTGTTGGCTTTTAAGTTAACCAACTAACTTCAGGGTGTCGAGTTTGGGTGTAGGTGTGGGTACACATCGTAAAAATGTAGGTTAGGTGTGAACATCGTAAAAATTCAATATGATTATTTCTCCCTAACAAGCCAAAAGAAGAAAATATAGATTTAAAGTGTTTATTCCAAACCTTAGGTTCAATAGCTAGAGGATCTTGGTCCTGAGATGTTTCCTCCCCAAACGAAGAGTCTTGAGATGTTGATGCCATATTGTCTTCTTCAAATGCTGGAAATGACAAAACATTTTTAAACATAGCATGACTAGCTGAAATCCACTACCTGCATATAGGATAAGGGATTTTTAAAATCACTTGGAAAGAGTAAAGTATTTCGAGATGAAAATTCCTCCTCCTAAAATCCTTTGTCCCTTCCCTAAATATTATCATGATCAGTTCAGCCGTGAAACTATAACAGCCAGAATTACCTTTGCATTTATAAGTAGAGTATAGACAATCTAACTTAGGTATGCCTAGAATATGCGTATCGTCTCGTTAACTCATATAGGCAACAACGCAGATAAGCAAAACTAAGTATACAAGAGAGAAAATACTAAACTTCTGTCGATATCTCTTTAAGTCTCACATTGTTTTTGAATTTTTTGGATTCTAGAAGACATTCTCACCAAGTTTTTTGTAGGAAAGGCATTTGTAGGCAAAATCATAATATGTATAACGCATACAAATACATGATGCAAATAAAAACATCAAGTAATCAATCCCGAAGAAAAATATCCCTATCTAGTATTATATAATTAGGGCTAACTTCTAGTAAAATATAAAAAGCAAATTAAAAGTAACTCACATCCAGATTTGGATCCCGTCAGTTGTAGGTTTGATTTACATATCGTGCAGCTGTATTCGTAACTTGGGTTCTGTTCTTTCCTTTGTCTGAATTGTTGAGGATCCGCTTCGGGGTCGCACAAACCATGCACATATCTACACGAGTGTAAAAAAATGATCGGTTCAGAAATGTCGGAGAAATCAGTGTACATAATATAATATACCAGCTGATGTCCGCGACTTCATCCGTGTGGATTGTTCCCGCGAAACTCTTTAATTTTCCGATCCGATTCCGATGATTTGACAGTAGATGAAGTTTTCTGGCATTCCCGTAGGAAATTCTTAATTTTCTAGGATAAAAAGCCCAGCCTATGTACTACCCCCTATTCATGTACAAAATTTCATCAAAATCGGTTGAAAAGATGGACCGTAGCAGGCAGACATACAGACGGACAGACGGATTGAAGACAGACATGCACACTTTCAGATTGATAAAATTAATACGAATAAAACGAGCGCCAGCTGCAGCTATCAAGGTTCAAAAATCCCTTTAAAATTCCATACAAATCGAAAATTAATTAACGTTATTGTGATCTAATGGAAAGAAAATATACCACTATCTCAGATTAGAAAGATGCTAGAAGGCATATAAAAATGAAATATAACACATTCAAACTAAGATAAGGACAGTGACTGTCAACTATCACTTGAAAATCACTGTTTACTCTTTACTGGAAAATACTTTGCATACTGATCAATTTTATCAATACATATAAGAAAAGAAAAGTCCTGACTAACTCACTGATTGACTCATCACCGCCCAGCCCAAACCCTTGGACCTAGAAATCTGGAATTTCGTACAGTGGTTGGCCTCATAATGTAGGCAAGGAACAATGCCGAATTTATCCTTCAATCACACCGCAATAAAGCTCAGGATCGACGTGATTTTTCTGGAAGCTGAACGGACTTAACTTGTTGAACACTTTTAAGAGACACCTCACGCCTCCTGACTAGCGTACAGTATATATTTATTCGTTTTCCTTTTTAAAAAAAGCGATTGTAGCTGCGACGCGCCTATAGAACTTACTACCTGATAGTATTTTTATGAATAACCCATCTATTCACACATTTAAACTTCGACTGAAACAGCACTATCTACCTTCTCTATCATAATTATAAATAATATTATGTATCTGTTATATCATTATGTATTATATAATATATCCTATATATGTTGGTATGTATTTATTTAAGTATATATTTTTATGTATAATTGCTATGTATATTTTGTGTGTTTATGATATAAAATCTTGTTTCATTCTATCTCATATCTTGTTGTTCTTCCTCCACAACTTTTCTCACTGCTAAGGGTCACTGGTAGGGATCTCTTATAGAGATAAGTGCTTCCTAGTCCACTACGTATGTTTTTCTTCTTATTTTATAACTTTTTGGTACTAAATAAACTTAATTTTTTTTTAAATAAAGATTTTGGACTCGAAAATGACGCTACTAACGAATAATTAGTATATGTGGTAAAGATTCAATATCGCGAGTTACATGTATATGTACTGTGTGCGTGCGTGTATGTATTTTGAGTATGTGTGCCATACCTGCGACAAGTAGAACACCGGATCATATCCCGGTAAGCGGCAGCGCGGTAGGCGCGGCGGCACACGGGACAGCACGAGCCCTAAGGATAAACAAACAATAAATTATATATGTCACCGTAAGATTGTAAAAACCGTTAGATTATAATCTAACTCGTCAAATTCTAAACTGTCGAAAGATTACAATTTAACGCATTATTTTCCGGTAGAATGTAATCTGATAGGTATTTAAACCCGATAAAACCTAAGTGCCTAAGGGCACTACTTGGTTATTTATGTCGAACCCTAACGTAACCTACAAGAAAGAGACAAGAAAACGTAAATAAAATGAATATTTAAAAAATTTAAACTCAGAACATTGAACAGTTTACAATCGTTCGACAGTTTAGAATTTCGCGAGTTAGATTATAATCTAACGGTTTTTACAATCTTACGGTGACATATACAATCTACGGCAATACAATTGGGTATTTGACAACTAGTCAAATCAGCAACTTTTTTTCAAACGTCAAAACGCGTGCTTAGTATGGAATTTGTATGAAATTTTAAGTTGTGACATCATCAAAGTTCGACGCACTTTGTTTACTTTAAAATGGTTATTCAAAATAAAACTAGCCAGGGACGTGGATAGAACGACTTTTGGGAGATCCTTTATTCAATAATCACAAAAATATAATTTGTTTCAGTAGTAGTATGAACGTAGTTGAACAGTTGAGCAAAGTTAGGCACGGTTTTAATGGCGGGTGAGCGGGTCAACGTACTCAGGCGTGTGTGTGTGTGTGTGTGTGTGTGTGTGTGTGTGTGTGTGTGTGTGTGTGTGTGTGTGTGTGTGTGTGTGTGGTGTGTGTGTGTGTGTGTGTGTGTGTGTGTGTGTGTGGTGTGTGTGTGTGTGTGTGTGTGTGTGTGTGTGTGTGTGTGTGTGTGTGGTGTGTGTGGTGGTGTGTGTGTGTGTGTGTGTGTGTTTGTCTGTTTGGTGTGTGTGTGTGTTTGTCTGTTTGGTGTGCGTGTGTGTGTGTGTGTGTGTGTGACTCACCTTGTTGCGCTGCTGGTAGCACGAGTCGCACACGGTGTAGTGCGCGTGCCAGCGCGACGAGGGCCCGGCGCCGGGCGAGCGCGCGCCGCAGTCGCTGCACACGCGGCAGCACTTGCACTTCCAGCCGTACTTGGGCACGGTGGCCATGACGGGGCGCAGGCACGTGGCGTGGTACAGCTTGTCGCAGTGCTCGCACGCCACGGCGCGCGCCTCGCCCGAGCCCGGCCCCGCCTCGCCGCGGCACACCTGGCACACGCGGCACGCGCGGCACGACCAGCCCGCGCGGACGCCTGCACACACATACACTCTGTACTGATGCTCTGTAGTCTGTACTCCGCTCCTCAGCACGGAGCGTCCGCGTCCGTGCTGAGGAGCGGTTATCTCACCGTAACATTGTAAAAACCGTTAGATTATATTCCGTTCAACCGTTCATTATTCTGAGTGTCAATTTTGGAAATATTCATTGTACTTACGTTTTCTTGTCTATTTCTTGTAGGTTAGGTTACGTTTTGACATAAATAATCGGAATTGCCGTCCGTTAGGTTCTATCGGGTTAATATACCTAACAGATTACAATCTACGGAAAAATAATGCGCTAAAGTGTAATATTTCGACAGTTTGCAATTTCACGAGTTAGATTATAATCTAACGGTTTTTACAATCTTACGGTGACAGATACACCGTGTCACGTAGTGATTTTATCAATCGATTTTAATTTAACTCGTAAATGGTAGGTAGTGACATCTAGCGTCAAGGCGCGGAGCGCGCGTGCATCGATGCGCAGGAGTTGCGTATAGAGGGCGTTTTGGTTGTTTTTGGTCAAAAATTTCGATAGGTTTATTTTCGATAATAATTATATTAATCTTATAATAATTCCATTAGTGGAGATTGTGATCATTAATTTAATTTCGAATTTCTTTTTTTACTAGTTTCGTACATTCACTAGTTCGCATTTCGCTAGTCTATGGACGGAGCCTCCTGAACGGAGCTTCGATACGCTTTGTCATTTTTGGATTTTCTTTTTTTGGAGAGATCAGTTTTCCGCTTGACCTGACGATGTGAAGGGTTACAGGGAAAACTCGAATTTTGGTCCTGCCCCGGCTTCGCTGGGAAAAACAATGTCTTTTTGTTTTAGTTAATAAAGTGTCTTCAATATCTTTCCACATCAATTTATGTTCCCATATATTTAACGACGTGGTTGGGTTGGGAGGAACCACCCGAAAACAATAATTATATCGGAAGAGTTCCGTAGGGTTTATATTTTATTTTATACTTTATTGTATCTTATTTATTCTGTTCTATTTTTATTTGCATATCCACCTTTTCATTTCACTTCTTGCTGAATTACGGTATTGCAAATCGCACCGTTGGGACATTTCGTATATACATATAAGTGCTTCCGAGTTCCGGGGGTTGAGTAAGTACTCGTGGTACTTATTTCTTCTACATGGTGACGAATGCACGCTGAGGAGCTGGATAGGACCTGAGGAGCCTGATTCCCTGAAGGGATACCCGCGTTCCTGATCCATGTTCCCAGGTGACCAATTCAACAAGTAAGGGATCATTTTTTTTTGTTGTTGTGAGTGAGTCAAATTCTTTGAACCTACATTTACCTCTGAGCTAAATTACTAGGCCTATGGCCTGATAGATACTTTGAACATTCTATCCGGACTACTTTAGAATCTCATAAGCCGAAGAACTGCTGTATTCTAGACTAAGTAGTTTTAAGCTACATTTTATTTATGATATGATAATTTCCATTAAAAACAAGTAGCCTGAATTGTATAGAAATTTCATTCTCATCTCCTTTTGATAATAAGTCTAGAATCAAACCGGGATAGATAGTAATTTATGATTCTGTAACTTTGTAAGTGGGTGATTGCTTTTGCATCCGGGTTAATCACATTCCGCCTCAATTGCCCAGCTTACAAATGGCGCCCGAACGTTTTTTTTATAATTATTTCAGTGTATTTTGAAGAAATCTTGGGAATTTTATAAATTGTACTCCGTTGATTGTACAATATTCTAAATTTTTAAGTAATGACTCACTACAAAGAACACTCACTTGTTTTATGGTTAACTAATTAATATCAATTAATAGTTAAATTTTGTTTGATAATTCCAGTAATTTTCTGATTTTTTTTTATTCTGTATTTTGATTTTCTTTGGCTTATTATAATATAATTAGTGCCTATACATTTTGTTTTAAGTAATTGACTTAACTTGGAGTGTGTATAACTAAATATGGTGTATTTACCTTCATGTTAGTAAGAAACATTGCTTAACTAAGTTATTAATTGAGATTACTTTAATAGTACATCTTATATTTTAAGAATTCCGGTAAACAAATGTAAATTAAAGTTTTGAAAAGTTATGTGCCACTAACTAGTTACACACATAAACTATTATTAAAGTTTCAGTGTTCAGACTTGTGTAATTATATTAACTATATTTATGGATTGGCAACTTGCTTATTTATGATGTTTTGAACATTTTGTTTTGTCGGTGACCTTGTATTTCATTACTTATGAAAACTTTGTTTAGAGTTGTGTTTAATGTTTGTGACAGTAGGTACATTACAAAAAACATATTATTAAGTTTAATTGAATGCTTGTTGTTAAAGTGCTATTTTGAAACAGGATTTGTGTTATTAGTGTAAAGTCACAGTGTGTAAAGTGACAGTCACCAAATCATTGAAAAATTGCTTTAGTTTTGTACACTAATACGGCCAGCCAGAGTTCATTGCAACCTTGTTGACTGTGTTCTTTTGTAATTGTAAAGGTTGTACCACACCGTGTACCCATAAAGGTCATACTACACCTTACAGTACTATATTTAATTTTGAAAGTGTTTTTTTTGTATATTTTGTTTATTGTAGTAATAATATTTGCATATATTATTAACTTTATTTTGAATAGGGAACGTAAATTGATGTGAAATAGTTAAGATAGACATAAGTTTTTTTTTTGTTGTTTATTTTGTTTGGTGTATACTTAGTAGTTAAAATAACTTCTTTTGTGTTTGTGTTAAACCTATTTGTAAAAGGTTTTAACATAAACAGGTACACAAACTTAATATTTTGAAATTTATATTTTGATCTACTAAAATGGAACAGACTTTTGTTCAGTTTCATTCTCTTTTGAAGGACGAATTGTGTTATGAGGTGTCCATTCGTTCTGAAACACCAGCACCTACTGTGCTAGGTTTAAAGAAACAACTAAAACATTTAATCCAGGAAATTCCTTCTGAATTAATTTTAGAGACAGATTTTTCGGCTGACAGTGAGTTAGCGGTTATTACCAAAAAACTTCAAGATTTAGGAGATTTAATAAAAAAGTTTTCTGACACTAAAGATAGACATGCCCTCTGTAGGTCTAAAGCCTTAGCTTCTCACCTGTACTTTAGAATTTTGAGAATACATTGTTCCGAACTCAATTTGATTAGTAAGAAGAGTGAATTGAATACAAAGTTAGAAAGTTTAATTTCTAGATTAGATCCTGACAGCGAATCTCAAGACGAGTCACTCGATTCGGAGAGCACCGCCGTTGACTGCTCTGGTGATAAGAATGTTGCAAAGTGGAAGTTAACCTTCAACGGTCAAGGTGATCCGCGCAGTTTTCTCGAACGAGTTGAGGAATTCAAGAAGTCTTATGGCGTTTCAGATGAGAAATTATTTGCTTCTGCATTTCATCTTTTTACAGGTCGAGCATTGTTATGGTACAGAGGTAACAAGTGTCAGGTTTCGTCTTGGAAAAAATTAAAAACTTTATTTTTGGAGGAATTTGATGCAGTAGACTATGACTACAGGTTGCTAGGTGAAATCCGAGCAAGAACACAAGGCTCTGAAGAACCTGTGTGTATCTACTTCGCCGTTATGTTTTGCATGTTTTCCAGGTTGTCAACGCCGCTTTCTGAGGAAGAAAAATTAAAAATTTTGTTAAATAATATTCGCCCTTTCTACTCAGAACAATTAGCTCTTGTTGACATTGATTCTGTTGCAATTTTGAAAGAGAAGTGTCGCAAACTTGAGGCTGCCAAGCAGCGGTCCGCTTTGTTTTCTGAGCCTACTAATAGTAAGACAACTTTAATTTCAGAGTTTGCTTACAAACAAGTGCCAAAACAGATAAACACCCTTTCTGTTACACCTAATAAGGGTGATACTAGTAAAAGCAGTGATTTTAGGAAAACAAGTAAACAATTATTATGTTACAAGTGCGGCAAGGGTAACCATTCCTTTAAATCTTGCAGGACAGTTCCGAAATCTCTTAGATGTTTTTCGTGTGGACGTCAGAATTTTACAGTAAAGACATGTCCAATTTGTAGTAAAAAAGATATTAGTAAACCTCTTCCGGACAAAAGTTCAAAAAACTAATTAGTCAGAACTGTGCAGTGTCACAAGTAAACAGTTTGGTCAATAATAACAAAACACCGTTTTTACCTGACACAGTTCTGTATTCAGTGGATAAACAAGACTTCAGACCACATTTAAAGGCTTTTGTTAACGATTTAGAGATTACAGGTTTACTAGATTCCGGTGCTTGCGCGTCCATTTTGGGTAACCAGGCGCACAAGGTTTTTTTGAGATTTGGCTATAAATTGCATAGCAGTAGTGACACCACATTTTCGGTAGCAAATGGACACGAACTTCATTGCTTAGGTTATATGTTTATTCCGATTACTTATAATTCCGTAACTCACATAATTAAATTTTTTGTACTACCCTCTATAGTAGTAGATGTTATTTTCGGTTGTGACTTTTGGAAAATATTTCAGTTAGCCCCTGGCATTTTTGATAATTTAGAATTAACTAAGGCACCTTCACAATTTTACAATATTTGTGCGCTTAATAATGAACAAATTCATACCATTACTTCTTTTGAAAACTTATCATCTCAACAGAAAGAATTAGCCCAGTCTGTAGTGAATAAATTTGTAGATATTTCTTCAGAGAAAATAGGATTGGGCAGAACCAAATTAATTGAACACGTTATTGACACCGGTGATGCCTTGCCAATAAAAATTAAACAATATCCACTTTCTCCTGAAAAGAAGGAAGCTTTAAGTAAAGAGTTAGATAGAATGCTGGAAATGGACGTAGTTACTCCTAGTGAAAGCCCGTGGAATAACCCTGCAATTTTAGTTAAAAAGGCAAATGGAGACTGGAGGTTTTGCCTAGATTGTAGAAAGTTAAATTCAGTGACCAAGGGGGATTCATACTCAATACCGTACATTCCACAAATTCTAGATAGCTTGAAAGAGGCAAAGTTTTTATCATCGATTGATTTAAGTTCAAGTTTCTGGCAAATTCCATTAAGTAACGACTCTCAGGAAAAAACTAGCTTCACAGTCCCTGGTAGAGGTTTATTTAAATTTAAAGTTATGCCGTTTGGCCTATGCGGTGCACCAGCACGACAGCAAAGGTTAATGGACCAGTTATTTAATCAAAATTTTTGTAGCGATATTGAAAATGGAATAGTATTTTGTTATATAGATGATATAGTTATTTGTTCTGCTGATTTTGAAACCCACTTAATTTTGTTAAACAGAGTCCGGGATAAGCTAAAAATGGCTCAATTATCCATAAATTTTGATAAATGTAATTTTTTTAGAAAATCATTGAAATATTTAGGGTATATAGTGGATGAATTTGGTTTACGCACAGATCCGGAAAAGGTTGCCGCAGTTATGAATTTTCCGACCCCAAAATCCGCTCAGGAAGTAAAGATTTTTTTAGGCACGTGTTCTTGGTACAGGCGCTTTATTAGGAATTTTTCTACCATCGCTGCACCACTAAATAGACTAACTAGTAAAGGAAAGAACGCACCTAAATTTGAGTGGAGCGAGCAGGCAGAGGTAGCTTTTAACACATTGAAAAATGCGTTGATAACCGCACCTGTTCTTGCGGTTCCAAATTTCGAGAAACCATTTAAGATACATTGTGATGCTTCTGCATATGGTGTTGGCGGTATGTTAACGCAAGAAACTGATGGTTGTGATCATCCCATTGCGTATGTCAGTAGGAGCCTAAACAAAAACGAAAGAAATTATAGCGCGACTGAACGCGAGGCTTTAGCTGTGATTTTTGCGGTGGAGAAATTTCAGGCTTATTTTGGTTCCAAGCCAGTCACAATTATTACTGATCATGCATCCTTGAAGTGGTTTTTAAATTTGGAGAATCCTTCAGGACGACTGGCCAGATGGGGTTGTAGATTGTCACAGTATAATTTTGTCATTGAACATAGGAAAGGTTGTGATAATGTAGTTCCGGATACCTTGTCGAGACTCATACATGTAGATGTAATTGGTAATCGTAAAGATAATTCTTGTCAACCGATTATTGTAGATGACTGGTATGACAAGACATTTAATGGTTGTAAAATCAATCCAGCAAATTTTCCGAATTTTTGTATTTTGAACGATAAATTATATCGATACAGTAAGTGTAAATACCAGCTTCTTAGTGAGTTCGACTGGAAAGAGGTAGTCCATAAGAACGACATTTCCAGAATTTTAAAAGAAAACCATGCAGATGCAACTGCAGGTCATTTTGGAGTTTTCAAAACTCATCGCAGATTGTCCCTTAGATATTTTTGGCGTGGTATGTACAAGGACGTGGTTGATTATGTTAAAAATTGTGATACTTGTTCTGCGTATAAACACACGACATCAGCCACTCCAGGTTTGTTAGGGAAGCCTAAAGTCTGCGAGAGACCATTTCAGGTTATTTCTGCTGATTTAGTTGGACCTTTGCCAAGGTCTAAATCGGGATTTACGTTTCTTTTTGTAGTGACTTGTTGTTTTTCGAAATATACAATGTTGTTTCCGTTACGGCGTGCCACAGGTGCCGCTGTGGTTAAAGCGCTAGAGAATTTTGTATTTTTGAACCATAGTGTTCCAGAGACTGTAATTGTTGACAATGGGTCACAATTCACAGGATCTGAATTCCGTAATCTCATTAAGCGTTATAATATTCCGAAATTACACTATACACCGTTGTACACTCCGCAAGTTAATCTTGTCGAGAGGTACAATAAGGTAATTATGACTGCTGTAGCCGCTTATGTGAAAGATAACCACAGGTCCTGGGATGAAAACCTGTACAAAGTCCAGTTCGCCATAAACAGTGCGGTTAATGAATCCACTGGATTCTCCCCGTTCTTCCTTGTTCATGCGAGAGAACCGGTCCTAAATGGTTCCTTCTATAAGGACACGGATAAGGAATACGAGGCAGGAATTCCAAGGGAGGAATACGCTGGAAAGTTTGGAATTTTGGAGGACATATTTAGTCAGGTTAGGAAAAATTTGTTTCAGGCTCATGCAGAGAATTCAACGCATTACAATTTAAGGCGTAGGTCTGCAAGCTATTCTGTTGGGGACATAGTGTGGAAAAAGACTTATACACAAAGCGACGCTACAAATTTTTTCGCAGCTAAGCTGGCTCCTAAATATGAGAAGTGCAGAGTTGTCAAGGTTTTGTCACCTTTGGTTTATGAATTGGTTAGAGTGGCTGACAACCACCCAATAGGCACTTGGCATATTAAGGATTTTAAGAAGTAAATATTCAGCATTACTCAGTTGGTCTTAACTGTTTGAATATTTAAGTTTTAACAATATTCAATTAGGAATTTTATGAGAGTAGTGATGTACTGAGATAACAGTTACATTACCATGGTTTAGTTGACGATGGATGAAGTTGAGGTATGTGAGGATGAATGTATGATGATGAGAATGTTTGTGGTAGACTAACGGGAGGTGAATTGTAATGCTAATATTGTACTTTGGGGATTTTGATTTTGTTTCGTTTGTTCTCTTTCTGGATAATGGATCTAAATATTCCGTTACTTTTCTGATTCTGTTCATAGATTTATTTTTCCATGAAAGTTGATTCAATTTTTTTTTTCCGTTTCCGATTTGGTTATTTTCCGAACGTGATACCATACGGTTGTCTTGTTAGACACCCGATCACAGATTTTCCGTACTTGTCAAATGACAACTGTTCCGACGGTAGTTGACAAAGAGTGAACCACCGTAGGCCTAGACGCATTCTATCAGTTAGCTGAAGAATGATGCCAAGGTGATTACACTCAAGTGTGTAAAACACCGTAGAGTTTTTTTTATATTGTGGTAGTTAGTATTTAGCAACTAGAGTTTAAAGTATACCAACGTAATACTTTTCTCATTTATTTATTTTGTTGTATAATTTTCAGTGTTAGTTAGTAGTTGTGTGTTTGGCATGACTTCGATTGTTTGTTTTCTTTTCTTGTTTCAGGCTATTGTTTTGCTTGTTGGAAGACGCTGAGGGCAGCGTGGTTCAACCAGTTGAACCTTTTCGTAGGAGGGGAGGTATTGTCACGTAGTGATTTTATCAATCGATTTTAATTTAACTCGTAAATGGTAGGTAGTGACATCTAGCGTCAAGGCGCGGAGCGCGCGTGCATCGATGCGCAGGAGTTGCGTATAGAGGGCGTTTTGGTTGTTTTTGGTCAAAAATTTCGATAGGTTTATTTTCGATAATAATTATATTAATCTTATAATAATTCCATTAGTGGAGATTGTGATCATTAATTTAATTTCGAATTTCTTTTTTTACTAGTTTCGTACATTCACTAGTTCGCATTTCGCTAGTCTATGGACGGAGCCTCCTGAACGGAGCTTCGATACGCTTTGTCATTTTTGGATTTTCTTTTTTTGGAGAGATCAGTTTTCCGCTTGACCTGACGATGTGAAGGGTTACAGGGAAAACTCGAATTTTGGTCCTGCCCCGGCTTCGCTGGGAAAAACAATGTCTTTTTGTTTTAGTTAATAAAGTGTCTTCAATATCTTTCCACATCAATTTATGTTCCCATATATTTAACGACGTGGTTGGGTTGGGAGGAACCACCCGAAAACAATAATTATATCGGAAGAGTTCCGTAGGGTTTATATTTTATTTTATACTTTATTGTATCTTATTTATTCTGTTCTATTTTTATTTGCATATCCACCTTTTCATTTCACTTCTTGCTGAATTACGGTATTGCAAATCGCACCGTTGGGACATTTCGTATATACATATAAGTGCTTCCGAGTTCCGGGGGTTGAGTAAGTACTCGTGGTACTTATTTCTTCTACATGGTGACGAATGCACGCTGAGGAGCTGGATAGGACCTGAGGAGCCTGATTCCCTGAAGGGATACCCGCGTTCCTGATCCATGTTCCCAGGTGACCAATTCAACAAGTAAGGGATCATTTTTTTTTGTTGTTGTGAGTGAGTCAAATTCTTTGAACCTACATTTACCTCTGAGCTAAATTACTAGGCCTATGGCCTGATAGATACTTTGAACATTCTATCCGGACTACTTTAGAATCTCATAAGCCGAAGAACTGCTGTATTCTAGACTAAGTAGTTTTAAGCTACATTTTATTTATGATATGATAATTTCCATTAAAAACAAGTAGCCTGAATTGTATAGAAATTTCATTCTCATCTCCTTTTGATAATAAGTCTAGAATCAAACCGGGATAGATAGTAATTTATGATTCTGTAACTTTGTAAGTGGGTGATTGCTTTTGCATCCGGGTTAATCACATTCCGCCTCAATTGCCCAGCTTACAACCGGTGAGGCGTTAGAACAGACGTGTTTAAAAGTTAATCCAAACATAAAGCGCAGCAACACGCGGCGTTTGAAGGACACACTAGAATGGACTTGAGGACTATACGCTCGAATATAATATACGCGTCTTATCGTCGTCCAATCACAGCGCGGCATTCGGCGAACGGCAGCCTTGCATGATTGCCGCTTTATGTTTGGACACACCTCTAAGCAAACCACAACAACAAACTTTTGTACTAAAATGTCTGTCTGTCTGTAGGATTGATCATCCACATGGCACAAGCAATTCATTTAAAGTTTGCATTTTAAAAATCATTGAAATTTTGCATTTAATTTTTATAAAGTTTTGCATGTGTTAAAAATTATCTTCTTTTTATGTTTCAATGATTTTGATACTAAATTTAACTCAAACAATATACTTATTGAGCATACGTATTGCCGTGAAACCAGCCTCAGCATTTATTAAAATTAAGGCATATTTGACTTCGATGTTCGAAACATAATATCAATATCTGTTGTTTTTTTTTTGTTTATAGTTTCTGATTGTTATTTATGTTATGTCTTTGATGTACAATAAAGAGTATTTCAATATCTGTGTGTCTCTAGATAAGAACTTTATGGCGATACTTGGGGTATATATTCCGATATACACTGCAAGCACTGTAAGGTGTGACGTCAATTTATTATACTGCGAAGGAAAGCTTTATAGTTAGCTATACTGATTACTGTTTAAAACGAAACGCAGTCGAAACGCCACCACGAAAACGCCAGTGCTTACAGTACAAGAATGGCGATGATTTATGACGTAATATATTTCGCTAGGATACTGCGGCAGTATACTGTCAGTTCTTAACGGAACGAATTTCTCCCCAGTAAGAGCACTGAACCGTGCTCGCAGTGTATATCGGAACATACCCTTGATTCCTTCCAATCTGTTGAGTAACTTACCCGGTAGCTGAGCCAACCCAACGCAAGTGCCGTGATAATGGCCGCCACAAATGACGCAAGTCATCAAGTTTGATATGTCACCAATGGTCCGACACGTCCGACAATCTATTTCTGCTGTACCTGCAAATAAATACTTGTGGTTAACAAACGTTTCTAACAATACAAGTTAGCCCTTGACTGCGATCTCACCTGATGGTAAGTGATGATGCAGTCTAAGATGTTAGCGGGCTAACCTGTTAGGGGCATGGCAGTTATACAATACAAAGTTTGACAATAATGTATTCCTGTGAACTTAACATTAACATAACTTCGTGAACTTGACACTGATGTAATCCCTTGAACTAGATAGTAATGTAATCCTTAAAAATCCTTGTAAATCTTGTTTACACTAATATTTTTGTAAACTAAAAAGTATTTTTGTGAACTTGAATCTATACTTGTGAACTTGACAGTAATATAGTCTTGTGAACTAGTCCTAGAAAGGTATGTACTTTTCGTGTATTCTTGTAAATAACACTTACACTCAACTGGTACTTGATATAAATGATCCTTGCAAAATGATGATCTAGTTTGGAAGTCCATGAAGCCACCGGAAGCAAGCACACAAGGCAGGTGGAAGAATTTACTACAACTCATCTGCAACAAATAGTATGAATTTAATTACCCAATTATTTTATCACTGATAAATTACCTTAAATATCTTTTTCAACTAAATGTGTACAGTTATGTAAAAATATTTAGAAAACTGATTATTTCCTCAAAAAACTGTCTGGCTGAGTGTCAGTAACTATTATGAACATGAGTACAAGAATGTATCACTAAAACTATATTTTATGTTGGTCCATTTAATTATAAAATTCCCAATTCACTGCCCAATTTTCAGTTCATAATTTGTTAAACAAGTAACACTAACCTTGCATGGAATACTTGCACCATGGCGCTGACAAAAGGCACATTTCCTACCAAGTGCTGTGGTAACAATCCCTCTAACCCTAGCCTCTTCTAGCTGTTCCTTATCTTCTTCAGTGTTACACGCAGCTGCCACTTGATCTTGAAAGGGTGGGCTGAATTTAATGCAGCATCGATGGACATAAAGCATTCCAGACGATACCACCGCTGGGAGCTCCAGGGCTTCCAGGAACCCGATGATGGATAGTTCATCTGTGTGCTCCATATTGTATAATGGAGTCCTAAAAAATTGATTAAGTCACAACCTAATAAACATAGATCATATCATCTATAGTTAGCAACAATTTTTCGTAAAAAGTTTTTCATAAATTTCAAATCATATTTCTTCATAAATTTTAACACAAAAGGCTTCATAAATCATATTTTTATTAAAAAACTGTGTAAATCTTAGTATTTAGTTGGTTATACTAAGTCAGTATGTTTCTTTTTATTCCCAACCTCTCTCTCTGTATAATGCACTATTTTATCATACTTTCTTCACTACCAAAGGTTAACTGGAATGGAATACCTCTGGGTATTAAGTACCTTTAAGGCAAGAGTGAATGCTCCTTCTAACCTCGACCTAATCATTACTTTTCATTAAACATGATTGTTGTCAAGTGCAAGCCTATATACAAAAAAAGAGGGGAGGAGAATCTAAAAAAATACAAACTAAGTCTGCAGTAATGGTTCGAAATGATACATACTTGCATTTATTGAAAGCCTTCTGCCGCCTGCTCAACGGCATGGCCTGTTGCTGTTGGGCGGCGTCCATCAGCTCGGGCGGCGGGGAGGCCAACCCGGCGGGCAGAGCTAGCACCGGCGTACCCGGCGTGCTGGTGGGCGTGGCACTACCGGAGCCTGGCACCACTGGAGTGGTACTACCGTCCGTTTCCACTGCGCACGGGAACTGACGCATCTCCCCCTGGCCCAGCTGGCTACGCTCGCTGAGGTTGCACAAGGCGCACACTTTGCCCGGCCTACAATACGAATGATGACCACTCCATCAAATCAGCAACTCTTTCACAAACTACCATGTAAAATTATTACGAAAATTGTTATTATTAATTTTACCATTTTTCCGGAGTGTATGGTGGTTCTTCTGGTGCTGGCATTGTAAAATCATCTTCATCTGCCATTTCGTCGAGGGCTTCATCTCTACTACCTCTGTGTCTCTTGGCTCCTCTGACTGAACCTGCCAGATTACCTCTATATCTGCAACAATACCCACATGTTTGAACATTTTTGTAAAAAATACTACACATGTACAGCACCTAGCAATAAACAATACACATGGAGCTTTATAACAAGATAATCTGCAGCTTCATAGAGCATTCTTACAAGGAAGAGCCTCTAAGATGATTACCTCTACCTGTTCAGAGCTTTCTTGCATATTAAGCAAATTGGAAGGAAACCTGAATACCTGAGTTTTGTTATTATGTTAGGCTGTTGCTGACATGCTACCAAGAGGTTTAGCGATCCAGTATGATGCAGTGTGGAAACCAATTAGGGGTATGGGTTTAATATAACTGCCATACCTCTAACATCATCAGTTACCATCAGGTGAAATTGCAATCAAGGGCTAACTTGTAGTGGAGTAAATAAAATATGTTCTCAAAGACGTGTTAAGTCTGCCAATACCCACCTAACCAGCATGGTAAACTATGGCGTGAAACCCTCTCTAATGTACTGAGTACAGCCAGCAATGAGTTCAAATGATGAAAGTGACAATATTGTCACAGTAAGATTGTAAAAACCGTTAGATTATAATCTAACTCACAAAATTTTAAATTGTCGAAAGATTGTGAACCATTCAATGTTCTGAGTGTAAATTTTTTAAATATTCATTGTATTTACGTTTTCTTGTCTGTTTCTTGTAGGTTAGCTTAGGGTTCCACATAAATAACCAGGTTCTATCAGCTTAATATACCTAACAGATTACAATTTACTGAAAAATAATATGTTAAATTGTAATCTTTCGACAGTTGGCAATTTCGTGAGTTAGATTATAATCTAACGGTTTTTACAATCTTATGGTGACAATACTATTAAATTCTATCCGGCACATTATTATTATTACCTTCTGACTATTTTGCCTTCTCTAGCCAACTTTGCACCTTCCTTGCGTGGTCTCCCTGGACCTCTTCGGCCCGATGTAAAGAACGGCCGAGTATAAGTCTGGTGGTGGAAGAATGCTGGTTGTGACACCACAGCCAATGGTGATGCCGGTTCCTCGCCTCGGGGTGATGAGGCACATGATGTTGGTGTTGACGCTGGGCCTGGATAGAAGTCTGTAGAAAATTATAACTTTATAGAGTTTTACAATATAAAGTTGCTCTAAAGTGTAGGCTCTTACTAATATCACAAATATGAATTAGGTCACAGAAGAGACATTGAGAGTTACCAGAGAAATACTTATCCATAACATAAGTAGTAAAATGCAAACTCTGTCCCACACAAGCTATAGATTATCACAATACTTGTGATATATGGCTTGTAGTATAGATTATTACTATACTTGTGACATACAG
This sequence comes from Erebia palarica, assembly GCA_964035005.1. Lineage (NCBI taxonomy): Eukaryota > Metazoa > Arthropoda > Insecta > Lepidoptera > Nymphalidae > Erebia > Erebia palarica. Next base: position 4,832,831 of record OZ035988.1, read on the forward strand.
TCAATTATGCATAGCACAAGTTAGAGACCAGCATACATAAGTTATGTCTCTTGATATATATGTCACCATAAAATTGTAAAAACCATTAGATCATAATCTAACTCGTGAAATTGTAAACTGTCGACAGATTGTGAACCGTTCAATGTTCTGAGTGTAAATTTTTGAAATATTAATTGTATTTACGTTTTCTTGTCTCTTTCTTGTAGGTTAGATTAGGGTTTGACATATACAACTAGGTATGCACTTGGATCCTATTGGGTTAATATACCTAACAGATTACAATCTACCAAAAAATAATGCATTAAATTGTAATCTTTCAACAGTTTGCAATTTCGCGAGTTAGATTATAATCTTACGGTTTTTACAATCTTACAGTGACATATACATTTTATTAATAGATTACTTACTATTGATTACTTGTTATTGATTGTTTAATTCTTTAGATTCATTATTAATTTAATAGACCTTATATTTTTTTAATGAAGTTTATTATGCTTTAACTTTTTCAGCTACAGCACAGCACTGATCAATAATTGTAAACTTATATTATCTGTAAGGTTACAGACACTAGTACAGGTGTTATAAGGCGTATGAAAATCTCGTCTCTAGCAACTATAAATAAAAATTAGTACCTGAAGACGGTGGAACCTCGCTTTCTTCATCTGATCCATCGTCAGCTAATAAATCCACTTCCAGGACCCCTTCGTCGGGTCCGTCCATCTACAATTTATGACACTTATAAACTTGACCGTAAAAAGAAAAACACACACAACAGCACCATTCGACAAGCATTATTCACTTTTCGACTCCAAACATAAAATTAATGTAATCAGACGGCCATAATGAACGACAAGTGGAGTTAGGAGTACCTTGCAAAGTGCGCCTACTGGAACTTACCGCAACTTATTGCGATGGACAGGAAGGTGACTGAACTTAGAAGAATGATATAATATGTAAAATCAAAATCATTTTCATGCAAATGCAAATAAAATTATGAAACTACAAAATACAACATTCGCTCTGCGATTGCGATGCACAACAACAGATAAAAAAGATGTAGACCACCGCCAGAAAAAGAACTGTAGACCATAGACCAAGGAACATATTTACTACGGTAGACCGTAGGCCGTAGACTCATAAAGTTCGAGACAAGAGCAAGTAACGAAAACAAGCGTCATCACAGATAATTAAACGTATAATACAGAAATATAATACAGTGTTGTCGATGTATGATTCTAAATATTGTTTCTTTCCTTTTAATTCAGTCACTGGTCAATAAAATTATACTTTTATTGAAGCAAAAATATTCGTAATAGGCCTATTACACTACACTTTATTAGGGCTCTGTAAGGTGTGTGTGGGGTGGGCGTGGCCGCTAATTATGGCGTCGCTTATTACACGGCATTAAGGACCAAATTAAGGACCCTTAATTTCTAAATATGTTTCCCCTTCACTGATTCAACGGGTTCCCTGTGATTAATTCAGTGTAATAGGCCTATTACTGTTAGCAGAAGTATCGAATTATTTTGTTGGTATAACTGGCGCAGAAAAGAATCCTCTAACGAATAAAGGTCATCCTAGTACCACAGTAAACAGCTTTTACTGTGCTAGTACGTAGACCACAGATGACCTATAAGTATAATTAGAGGGGGTTGACAAAGCACGAAAGCATAGCACGCTAGTTCTATAGCACGGACAGCATGCTATCCGAGGAACCTCTATGTTGCTACGGTGCTATGACGCTCGAGCACGCGCTGTGTTTCGTAGTTCATTTAGTAGCGCCCGTAGCGGCGCCCGCCTGCCGGTATCCCGCTGGCCAACCGTTAATCTGAGTCTCGCGTAACGCGCTGCTGTGAGCGTACGTCATATGCTTTCATGCGTGCTATAGCATAGCGTATTTAAAAGCATGCTAAAAATTATTGTTTATAGCTGGTAACATGCTATGGTTTTATAGCAGTTTTGAACAACTATAAGTTTATTTATTAGAGCAACAAAGTGGCTACAAAGTACAAATTACTTGTCTCTGGTACAAATGATCAGAGACAAGTCAAATGATCTTCACAAGGAAAGAATACGTGTCATCAAATTATTCTGACATATTTCAAGTTTGTTTTGAGTTTGCAATTTTTGTCGGCGTTTCATTTTTGATCATATTTTCTATGATAAAGTAAACAAATTAACCGTATTTAAAATACAAATGGCAGCGATACCAGTGGCTACGAAGTTCATTTTAGTAATAAGTATAATTTCCAACTGTGCACATTCCACGTTATTTGAAAGCGACTCCTGCTATTCATTCGGCAGCGGCAATGTGTTTCCCGGCGGTGCTCGAAAAATTGATCATAAATTGCAATTTACAAAAGCTATGAGTATGCCTTTTTTGAATCTACATACATATATCTAATCCTTTTATTGTTAAAGATATTGTGTCAATAACAACATCTTTATCCTATGTTTAATTGGTTTCAGTTTCGAAACCGGCCCCAGAGTGGGAGGCGACAGCAGTTGTAAACGGAGAGATAACACAGCTTTCTTTATCTAGTTTTAAGGGAAAATATTTAGTGTTTTTCTTTTATCCTTTAGATTTGTAAGTATATAAAGTATTTAATCCTTTTATACAATTGTCAGTACCATGGTGATCCTAGAGCTTTTCATAAGAAAATGGTACATAACTAAAACCTAACTACCACTCAAGTTGACTAGTTAAATCTATTCTATATCTATACTAATAATTAAATGTGAAAGTTTGGATGGATGGATGTTTGTTACTCAATCATGCCAGAACGGATCTGGATGAAATTTGGCACAGAGATAGACTAGTGTCTGAAATAGCACATAGGCTATTTAAAGGAAAATTAAAGAGCTTCCACTAGAATTAAAAAAAACCTCAATTCACTCCGAAGAAGTCGCGGGCATCAGCTAGTATTCTATAATATCTATGAATTTTTATTCATTTGCAGCACATTTGTATGCCCCACTGAAATATTGGCATTCTCTGAAAGAGTGGAAAAGTTCAAAAAAATCAACACTGAGGTTGTGGCATGTTCAGTCGACTCACATTTCACTCACCTTGCTTGGATCAACACTCCACGAAAAGAGGGCGGACTTGGCAAAATAAATATACCACTTCTAAGTGATCTCACTCATTCTATTGCTAAGGATTATGGTGTGTACTTGGAAGACTTGGGTCATACACTGAGGGGATTGTTCATAATTGATGATAAAGGCATTTTGAGGCAAATCACAATGAATGACTTGCCAGTAGGCAGATCAGTTGACGAGACCTTGCGGCTGGTGCAAGCTTTCCAGTACACTGATAAACATGGAGAAGTCTGCCCAGCTGGATGGAAACCAGGGCAGGATACTGTACGTATATATTCCTGTATATAATTGCTAAATAGAAATTTTAAATGGCTCTATCCAAGTGTCCAACTGTGCATTACCTACTGATGATAATATTAAATGTATTTCTTCTTTAGTTGCTTAGAACTGAGCTATGTTTCCATATCTTTATTATCAAGATAATTTTTATTTCATACAATCATTTTGTTTTTCAGATTATTCCCAACCCATCTGAAAAGAAGAAGTATTTCCAAAAAGTTGCTGATTAGGACTAAAACTAAGTGGATTTAATTTTTTTACAATTTTTATTTTTAACAGGGTTTTCTTTTAATCATAATTTTTTAAATTTGTCTTCCCTGTTATATTATACTGATCAATAGATTTATTTACTATTATCTATTGACAGCTATTGACCAGGTTTTCATGATTCAAAAATTATTAACTACTTATCTGAGATTAAAACTTTAACTGTATTTATAAAAACTGCATTAATTCAATTTTCTAAATTATATCTTACTTGTAAGGAAATAATAAGTCACAATTCAATTCATCATCACAAATATTAAATAATTTACTATCTCTACCTAATTGTATTTTTTTAGCATTTTTATTAATCAAGTAAATTGAAATTAAAATACCTACAACCAAAAACCTATGCTGAAAAAGTGTGAGGTAAATATGTATACCAAACTAGTGAAATGTAATATTAAACTTCTGTAATTGCTCTCTTTTATAAAAAAAATTCATGGTTAATGTTCAAATTATAATTTTCTTTATCTTTAAAATGAGATTTTTGAATACTCTGATAAAATATGTATCTAAAATGTTAATTTTATTTTCTATCTAGTTTTGAGACTGATTTACTGCAAACGTTGCATTTTGCCTATACATACATAATAGTAAAATATGGAAAGTAATAAATTTATTTTTACATTGAAGTCTAAATATTTTTTTCTTTTACACCTTTTTAGGCTAGCACACATATATATTTTGTATTCATATGCAACATATCTTCTTGCTAAACGCATAAGGCATAGATAAACAACATATTTTAAAACCAAGTTCTAATTGACCACCCAGGTTTATCTTATCAAATATTATGTACCTATTAAGTCAGCAGAATTCTTATCACTCATAAAATAATTTATGTCAATAGATAGCCGGTAATAATAATTGGTTGGAAACAAAATTGAAAAGCATCAGATGACATAAAATGTGTTTTATTAAAACAAAATAACTTTGCATAAAATGTGTTTTATTAAAACAAAATAACATATTATAACAAATAAAATAGTTATAGTGGTACAGTCCAATTCAAATTTTATGACTTCTCATGTTTCGATGCAAGAATACAAAATTAGGTGGGTATCAGTGGGATGGTTGACTGTATACCTGCACAAACCTATACTTGCGAATTCTGAGATTTTAGTTTTTAACTTCCGAGATGTCGTAAAATTTGAATAGGACTAATTTGTAATAATCCTAAAATTTTTTGACACCAGTTATTGCATTTTTCTACATTCTTTAAGACCCACAGCCATCTGCTGAATAGTTTCAGTTTTTTCAATTAATCCACTTTACCAACTTTTTCTTCTGCTATAGTGTTAAATACCAGTATTTTATTGAACTATTGGCAATAATTGTTAATGAGCTTTACTTGCCCAATCAGTCCAACTACCAAGATAATTTTTCACACTGAAACCAAAAGAATGAGGTTTTACAAATAACAGTCTAGTATAATGACAAGCTAAATATTTTGGAACTGGATCCCTGAGTCGAAAAATGTTTTTCTTACACACATAATATTTTTGAATAATCTATCCAATGCTATGGGGTAGAGAAGGAAAAAAATATCAACACTGTTGGACAGCTTTCTACTACTGACAGCTTCTGAGCTAAGCTAAACGAATGGACATGGCGAAACTCTAAGGGTTCCTTGTTGACTATGGAACCCTAAAAACAATCAAAACCTTATTTTCATTTTCAGTACTCACTTTTTGTATCCTAAGTTTATAGCATTTTGCTGTGCCATTCCAGATCTCTTCCCAATCATACAATAAAATATTATTTCACTGTCCTCTGAAGGTTTTGGCCTCTTATAGATTGCTTGGAATTCACTGTCTGACATGGTGCCTAAAGCTGTTGAGACACTGCCTACTGTAAAATAACAGTAGAGCATATTGGTGTAGATACATTTTTATCAGGCAAAATACAAACAGAGGTGTTGCTGGTATGAAGAACTCAATGAAAGGCTATCATAAACTGGCCCCAACTATCAATAAACTGAATTATATGGAAGGTAGAAAGGAGGGCTGCCAAACATTGGGACACATCAGGCTTAAAACAATCCATACTAAAATTATAAATGCAAATTTGTTTGTCTATCAGTCTGTTACATTTTCGAGTACTGTTTTTGTAATTTTGATGAAATTTGCTATAAAGATAGCTTGAATCCCAGTGATAGACACAAGCAAACTAGCAAGCATCATCTAGTTAATTTAATTAGTTTATTAAATTAGTCAATTTATCAAGCATTATTTATGCAAACTAAAGTCGTACTTATGATTAACTAGCTGATGCCGGCTACTTAGTCCACCTGGGATAATTTATTTTCAAGAACTACTTAATTTTTGGGATAAAAAGTAGCCTAAGCCACACTCCAGGTCCTCAACTATACCCATGCCAAAAATCATGTTAATTTGTTACTCCATTGTGGAGTGATTGAAGGACAAACAAACACATTTTCTAATTTAAGTGTTGGTTGATAAAATAGGTTTTTCAATTAAGCCAATGAGTATCCAGTAGTATTATAAAACAACATGCTCATCATAATAAATGAAAATAGAAGTGTGAGAAACTTACATGGAATATTGAGGCTGTTAGGTATTTTCCCATGCTCCTTCACTTCCTCTGGTTCTCTAACATCAACAATCAAGATTTTTTCATTAGATGTTGCATTTTTGACCTGGTTATAATCGACAATAAATTCATCAACCTTCACTTTCTCAGAATAGAGACGTTGAGACACAATTTGCGTGTTTTTTACTTTGACCGCATCTGTAAATGTTAAAATATGATTATTACAGTAGGATGGTACCATTACCTGATTTGTAATTATTAGACGTTCGGTGAAAACTTACGAATGGCAGAACTACTAGCACTTATTGAACATCGTCGTGCTGGTGGAATTGCTGACCTTAAAAACTGGATTTGAAGTGTAGAGTAAATTTTGTTATTTACAACCCTACGAAGCATTTTACCCAATAGGTATTACGGAGTGTAATTTACGAGGGAGTGATTTCAGTTTCTGAAAATCAATTATGTTTAATGCAAGAGCTAATTATTAAATGGTGTGATAATGACATACAAATATATTATTTAATTTTGTTTAAGTATGATTTTCTAATTGTATTAATTTGCCGAAACGGCCGAAATGACGAACAAACCAAAATACAAAAACAAATCAATACAAATATGACAGAAGTCAGAAGTTAACAGCAGCAGGGCGACCGCGTATCTTCTGCATCAATCATTGTTACAGTATCAATTGTTGTGATTGGCAGAATTTATGGTATTTTTGCTGCGTCAATGGATTTTGTCCAATAGTGGAAGAGTGTTATCCAATCAGAGGTGATTGCGATCGTTACACTGTAGCTGTCAAAGATACGCGGTCGATTAAGTTCTGCCAATATTACAAATTTTAATTTAATGTAAATGTTGTTTGTTCATAAAATACCTACTTAAATAAATAATAGACTATACCTACCTAAAGACAAAGCGGAATGGCAAACTTTGCATGTATAGTAATACCTGTGAGTATAATAAAGAGACATCAACATGAGTAGTTTTTTTTTATGCATAAAAAGATTGAAATCCTCTTATTTCCGATGATCTGGCAACACTGTTTCACGATTATTACGGGAAAAAATTTAATATTTTTTATGAAGTCCTAAAAGTTACGTAAAAGTAACATTTTGAGTCGTGCAACATGGAGGTAACATGAGAGGGTCAAAAGTAACGTACAATGTTACAAAAGTAACATTCTGGCAACGCTGATTATAACCCGAAAACTGCCAAAAATCGCTGAACATACATGGAGTATTTTTTGATAGGTCTAAGTATGACTACGAACTACGAAGAATAAAAAATTTTTCTTTGGCCGTCACTATTTGGGACTCCTATATAGGAAGAAAGGACATAGGAAATAATTTTGACTACGTATAATGAGATACATATGACACAATTAATGAAACAATTGAGAAGTTTAACTTTATCTGTGAACTATAATTAGTAATTCCATGGAGGCAGGAAATTTGCACTAATTTCCCCCATCTCCGTCTTTGCTACCGGTGGGAAATGAGGGTGGGATAGAAAGTGAATTTAGTGAGGAATTAATAGTCCTATTACACTGCACTAACTACAGGGCCCGAATGAAGGGTGGGCGTGGCGCTAAATAGAACGTCGCTTGTTACACAGCACTCAGGTTAGGGTTCCTTACTTTCTAATACTTATTACACTACACTGACAGGTATCCTTACATTTAATGTAAGGATACCTGTCAGTAGGCCTATTAGTCACATCACAGAGCACATAAAAGGGTTGCCAGAAGTACGGAAATTGCCGTTTCGTACGGCAACGGTCTGAGTAAACTGCTAATAAAAATATATATATATATATATATTCAAGAAACTTAGGGCAACGCCAATGACTAAATTAGGGCAGTCAGGTGCCTTCTAATCTCAATTAACCTCTTGACTAAATTATGGCAGTCTGGTGTCTTGTAATCACTTTTATCTCATTCCCCATTTTTATTTACATGCACAAATAGTAATCATTTTCAACGCAAAACAAAAAAAAATATATTTTCCTGTGTGTAATAATATGGGGATAGAGGAAACTGGGGAATGAAGAAAACATGGATGCAGGTTTCTGGCCATTGACTGTATAAAAGGCGGAGAAGTATAAATACAAAGTATAAAAATATCCATACAAATATCATATATTATGCGAAAGTGTGTCTGTGTATCTATCTGTCTGCTACACTTTCACGGCCCATCTGCTCAACCAATTTTGATGAAATTTGGTACAGGGGTTGATTGTATCCCGGGGAAGGACATACGCTACTTTTTATCCCGGAAAATTAAAGAGTTCCCGCGGGAACCAAAACACCACAATCCACGCGGACGAAGTCACGGGCATCATCTAGTAGTTTATAAAATTATATGCCTATATTATATGATGCTATGTCTGCGGGCTGCGACTTCATCCACGTGTATTATGTATTTTTTATTCCCGCGGGAACTCCTTAATATTCGGGGATAGAAGTATCCTGTATCCTTCCACGGGATAAAACCTTCCATACCAATCGGTTGAAAATATAGTTTCGTACGTATTCCGACTTTCGAGTATTGTTTAAAACTTTGCCAATGCCAATTATTTGACAAAAATAAAAATACGGTGATTTTGCGTCTTTAGTACGGCATCCCCAAACTCAGTAAATTGCCAAATTGTTGTACCTATTTTATCAGTTAATTTATTTTTGATCTAAGATACACTGTGGTTTTTGGTTTAATCATACGCTCACTAATAATCAAAATGGAAATGTGGTGTGAAAATATGATTATATAGTTAAAACTTGTGATTGGAAGATAAAAAGGTCACGTTGTAAAAAATGGGATCCATGAGACCGACTGGACGATTCCTCACGTTCGCTAATAACATTCAGAGGGCACAGAAGCAAACTGGTGAGTGTTTTGGGTCATGTTTGAGGTCTGACCAAACTGCATACCGTTCTCATGAATCATAGTTGTCTAGTGTTGATATGTGAATGCTCTTGTTTATCTTCCGTAGTACTAACATTTTACTAATAGTATAAATACAACTTGTTCATTGACTGCAGGGCCATAAACAATTATAATAATAATAATATAATAATTCTTTTATTGTCGGATAAAAATCCACAGTATAATAATATTACATAAAACATTTAAAAGTATAAAAACAAAAGTATGAAACATTATTCGAATGTTCCCAAATTGGGATATATATCACAACTGCTATGAAAAACTGGTGAAAAGTAATATGAAATTTTTACTTTGCTACTTACTGAATCATTCTATTCCACTTGTCTCTTAGTACCAAGTGGATTTCCGCAAAGTCTCTCTGGCAGTGAGACAGATGTCTCTACATCAAATGAGAACCTATCACGAGAGGAGAGGTACGTTGTGCGCCACACAGCAAGAGTCGAGCCACAGGGGCAGGAGAACCAGAGCCAAGCTAATAACAATAACAACAGGAACTCACTCAAGGTACTATGAAAAGTATTAGACCACACTGCCAGTATTTTAGAAATATGAATCAAGAAGTCAGAGCTACCATGGGATTTTTCAAAAACCTGAATCCACACTCAAAAAATTTCAAGTTAATTTTAAATAACTAGTAAATGCCTGTGGCTTTGGTCTCATAGGCAACTAAAGCAAAAATATATTTATTACTAGCTTTTGGTTGGTTACACAAAGTTACACACATCTCATTATTTAGCAGTGGGCATAATGATCTGAGTGTTTTTCAGAATGTTGGCATTGTAAGAGACCTTAAAACTTTGTTATTGCCTTAACAGGACAGTGTGTCAGGCAGCAATCGCAATTCACTAAAGGACTCTGTGGGAGGTGGTAACAGCAACCGCAGCTCCTTGGATGTCTCCTCTTCTTCTTACAACACACTCATTATCCACAATCAGGATGATTCGTGGTCATCACGACCCACACCTATTCGGTAAACACTCGATAGTAGTAGTTAATTAATTAAGTCTATCTAGCTAGTGATAAACATATTTGATCTGTTTTTATTACTATCTATAAAAACATGTATCAAATTGACCTGATGTGACCAACAAAATGAATAATTTTTGATTCGTCCCAATTTATATTTGCTGTATTACAATAATTCCTCAATTTGAATTGTGAAATTGATATATTTTAAACTCATATATATAAAAATACTTTGTTGAATACATAATTATTTTAAAATCATGAGGGTTTTTGGTAAAAAACTCTTATGAAATACACAATATCATTATACATAACCATCAAAGTTTTTAGTTGCACAATCCTACCTTATGAGTGGTCTGACATGAACTTGACCAGATTATTTTACTTTCACATTTCATGATTATGAGTAACTTCATCATCTATGTACTTTATTATTGTAGGTTTTATTTTCAATTAGAATTGCGTGAATCTTCATCCGCGTGAATTTATCTTTTAAAAGTCCTGTGGGAACTAAAGTATTTGTCCATACCAACCAGCTATGCTTTCACGGCCCATCTGTACAACAGATTTTTATGAAATTTGGTACAGAGATAGATTGTGTCCCAGGGAAGAATGTAGTTTTCGGAGAATCAGAGTTCCCATAGGATTTTTCAAAAACCTAAATCCACGCGGCATAGACGTACCGATCTTCTGGTGTTCTATAATAATAACTTTGTTTTTTTTTTAAATGTCCTTTTTAGTATGCGGAAGTCTGGTATTTGCCCTTGAAGGATCTTAATGAAAGGCTTTTTCAGTTATAATATTATTTATTTATTTTAATTGCCTCTCAGGAATAATGGTTTGCAAGACCTTTGAGGTGAAATGTGAATGTAAAATCATTGAAAGTAACAACAAGGAATACAGAATTTTTGCATTGAAAGTTACTTGTTTAATGTTAAATTTGTTATTGGCACAGTTGTTAACATACATCGACATTGGACGACATTATTTACTTAAATTACTTAAATTTTATTTTCGTAGAGTAGTAGTGAAAATGGTAAATAATGCAGGTCATTTCTTCATACGTCGGTACAGCCTTACAGTAAAAATATCGATATCGCGTTAGCAGAACCGCGAGTTTACACCTCAGGTGCAACGAATAAGTACCTAGGAAATAGACTGGTGCTGAAATGCGGCGTCTTTGGGCGGCAAATTAAATTCAGGTTTATGTGCTATAATATACTGTTGAAGTAGACTAAAAGAAGCGCCCATAGGCCCGTTGACGCCTGTCTACGGACCTATGATCAATTAATCTTAGATTGATTGAGGCTAAAGTAAATAAACGGTAGATTAAGTTATCAAAAAGACGCTGAAACTCAGCTCCACTCTGCCGTTTTGCGTTGCGCGATTTGCCGCGCGGTTTCCTAACTAATATTAATATACATATTAGTTAACTTATGTATATAACTAGCTAATGCCCGCAACTTAATCCGCGTGGTTTAAGTTTTTTTGATTCCCGCAATTCTCGGGGATAAAAAGTAGCCTATGTCACTCTCCAGGTCCTCAACTATACCCATGCCAAAAATCACGTCGATCCGTTGCTCCGTTGCGGCGTGATTGAAGGACAAACCAGCAAAGAACCACACTTTCGCATTTATAATATTAGTATAATTAATTAAATTGATTTTTCCAAACTTGTTTCCTGAACTCAAAATTTCTTAAATGCTTTATTTCAACAAAACAACAGCACACGAAAACCACGTACGTATTGCCAGCAACCTTACTGGCCCAGTACACATTTTTTGTTCGTAATATATAAGTTTGTTATGATTTCTTTTTTCAATTATTTAACGTAGAGAACACGAACGAACCAGCAGTGAAGTGAAGCATTCAAACACACAGTCATCCCCGTACCACACACTGAAGAAGGAGGGTGTGAAGAAACCCAGCGGCATTCCGCTGCCCAAGATGCATAAAGAGCAAACAGTTACTGCTAATGCTAACTATATAGATATCGGAGGACAGAGGATATATACCAGCCCTCCGGACCATGGAGTTCAGGTTCAGGTTTGCTAATCCATACTGATATTAAATGATAAATGATTTATTTTATTCACGTAGGACAACTTGTGTCACTTATGATACGTCAAGACTCTACCACCAGTTCGGAAAGTTGATTCTATTGAGAAGCGCCGGCAAGAAACTCAGCAGTTGCTCTTTTCTTAACAAGAAAAATGTTGCAATAAGTAAATAATACACAACACATACGTTACGTTACATGTATTACACTGACTTGTGGTTTTATATATTTATTAAAAAAAAATTAAAACTAGCTGTTGACCGCGACTACATCCGCGTGGAATAAGTTTTTAATTTCCCACGGGAACTCCCTAATTTTCCGGGATAAAAAGTAGCCTAATATGTCACTCTCCAGGTCCTCAACTATACCCATGCCAAAAATCACGTCGATCCGTTGCTCTGTTGTGACGTGATTGAAGGATAAACCAACAAACCAATAAACCAACAAACAAACACATTTTCGCATTTATAATATTAGTATGATATTATGCAAAAATGTGTCTGTCTGCTACGCTTACCTTTTCAAGCGAATTTCAAAATTTCGAAATTTGGTACATAGATAGGTTTTAGCCTGGGAAGGCATAGTTAGATTTTTATCCCGGAAAATTAAAACAAATACCTTAATCCACGCGGACGAAGTCGCGGGCATCATCTAGTTTGTTCCATTTTTTTCTGATTATTCATATGAAATAACTTAATATAATTACTTAAAAATACACAATTTAACAATTTGCACACCATTATATGGTAGAATTTGCAAAGGAAAAACTATTTTAAGACCTATATCTGTACCCATGTTTCCTGCAAATAAAATATTAAAAAAAAATGATAATATGATATGCATATATTATATATTTATATTTAACGCATTATGCAATAATTGTTAAGTATTGACATTGTTATTTTTGATCCGTGTTGTCTAATTCATTTGATTTTTATTTCCTGTAATTTCATAGACATTAGTTTATTTAATATTGAATTTAATTAATTTATTTGATATTTTTTAACTAAAATCCTAATTATTTATTAACTTACCTACTAATTATTCCTAATATTTGCACACTATTAATTTAGTTGAATGTTTATGAACAGATTATTATTTTACCAGCATTATGTACCTACAAACATTTTTGCAAATAAATGATTATTTATTTGTTTTATGTACCTATACTAAATGAAAATGACGATTTTTGGCATATTTTTGAAATACTTAAAACAAAACATGGAGGACGCGTGCCGCGCTTTTATTTGCCGCCGTTATGCTAAATTAAAAAGTTTGTTTGCAGTTGCTAACAAAAACACGCCGCGCCTCAGCTCCGCCGGTATGCCATCCGCCTAACGTGTTTTTTTTTCAGGAAATCACCGAAATTCCGGATGACTTCCTCAACCAGTCGTCAGTGTTGAAGCATCTTGCGAAGGAGGTAGCGCAGTCGCCAACGCCACGCGGCCCCACCCCGCCCGCCTCCCCCCGCTCCCCCCATTCCCCCCACCCCCCACAACACTAGAGCGCCCTCCAAACCCCGGGAGGAGAGGAAGGGGAAAGGCTCCAAGGCCAAACTCAGCAAAGAGAAGATCAACCTGTCGAGATCTCAACCCGATTTGACGAGGTCAGTTCGTCACACATTGTAATGCATTGTATTTTCTTCTTCGGAGCATGTTTTAGCGGTATGATATTGAAATGGATAATAGATAGATTTCTGCACTCTCTTTATTATCTGAACATTAGCATGGAATTACCAAACTATGTAGGTACCTACATAGTTTGGTGTGGAAATTTACTTTCAAAAATATCTAAAAAGAAACCAAGACGGGTCGCTCATTGTTGTCGACAACTAAGATCCTGTCCTACGTCAGTGTTAATCGCGATAATGTGGCTCAATACGACGCAACGTGATGATATCAAACAGTAGCTGACCTTTCACTGGCCTACGTCGAATAGAATTTTGTCATTTTCTATGGAGTCATGTCGTGCGTCGCTTTCGTCACTGACTTATTACAACGAGTACCTAATAGCCATCCTTTTCTAAATAAAGCCTCATATCCATTTCGGGATAAATGTCCCGCGAAATGACGTTAGAGATGTCGGACATCTTGTTTCGCGATCTTGTGTGAAGTCGAGCGCCGCCGCCCGACTTCTCTAGAGATACGTATAGCGAGTCATTTGTACTGAATACGAGGCTTTTACGTCTCTTATAGAAACTAAAAGTTATTGCATCCATAGTACATACTTGTAATATAAATGCGAAGGTGTGTCTGTCTGTCTGTCCGTCTATCCGTCTGCTACGCTTTAACGGGCTATCTTTTTTTGTTGAAACTGATTTTGATGAAATTAGGCACATAGATAGATCGTATCCCAGGGAAGGACATGGGCTACTTTTTATACGACTGACGACGATATATATAAAATTTAAAAAAAAAATGGTCCCGCATTATAGACTAAAGTTGAAAAAAAATATTCGAAAATAAGATTAACTATATAATCATCATCTAGAAAATGATGAGTAGATTCCAAAAATATATAACGGAAGTTGGCGGTGTTTCACCCCCATACCTCGGAGAGCACGTTAAGCCGTCGGTCCCGGTTATTATCACTAACATGATAATAGTCGTTAAAGCCGCCAACTCGCATTGGAGCAGCGTGGTGGGTCTAAGCTCTAATTCCCTCTCTCCTTTGAGAGTGGAGGCCTGTGCCCAGCGGTGGGACGTTAATGGGCTGTAGTGGTATTCGTGTGTTGCGTGCGCAGCGTGGGAGTGCGCGCGGTGCCCGGCGGCTCGGAGTCGTCGGGCTGGTGCAGCGGCGGCGAAGGCTCGCTGGAGGAGCCGGACGACAATAAATAAATAAATAAATAAAAATCTAGCAAGTCGTAATAGGTCCGTGTGTTGCGTGCGCAGCGTGGGCGTGCGCGCGGTGCCCGGCGGCTCGGAGTCGTCGGGCTGGTGCAGCGGCGGCGAGAGCTCGCTGGAGGAGCCGGACGACAATAAATAAATAAATAGAAATCTAGCAAGTCGTAATAGGTCCGTGTGTTGCGTGCGCAGCGTGGGCGTGCGCGCGGTGCCCGGCGGCTCGGAGTCGTCGGGCTGGTGCAGCGGCGGCGAGAGCTCGCTGGAGGAGCCGGACGACAATAAATAAATAAATAGAAATCTAGCAAGTCGTAATAGGTCCGTGTGTTGCGTGCGCAGCGTGGGCGTGCGCGCGGTGCCCGGCGGCTCGGAGTCGTCGGGCTGGTGGAGCGGCGGCGAGGGCTCACTGGAGGAGCCGGACGACAATAAATAAATAAATAAATAAAAATTTAGCAAGTCGTAATAGGTCCGTGTGTTGCGTGCGCAGCGTGGGCGTGCGCGCGGTGCCCGGCGGCTCGGAGTCGTCGGGCTGGTGCAGCGGCGGCGAGGGCTCGCTGGAGGAGCCGGACGACAATAAATAAATAAATAAATAAAAATCTAGCAAGTCGTAATAGGTCCGTGTGTTGCGTGCGCAGCGTGGGCGTGCGCGCGGTGCCCGGCGGCTCGGAGTCGTCGGGCTGGTGCAGCGGCGGCGAGGGCTCGCTGGAGGAGCCGGACGACACTAAATAAATAAATAAATAAAAATCTAGCAAGTCGTAATAGGTCCGTGTGTTGCGTGCGCAGCGTGGGCGTGCGCGCGGTGCCCGGCGGCTCGGAGTCGTCGGGCTGGTGCAGCGGCGGCGAGGGCTCGCTGGAGGAGCCGGACGACAATAAATAAATAAATAAATAAAAATCTAGCAAGTCGTAATAGGTCCGTGTGTTGCGTGCGCAGCGTGGGCGTGCGCGCGGTGCCCGGCGGCTCGGAGTCGTCGGGCTGGTGCAGCGGCGGCGAAGGCTCGCTGGAGGAGCCGGACGACGCGTTCACCGCTGTGCTGGACGCGCTCGCCGCGGAGAACCACCAGCTCAAGCGGCAGCTGGCCGACGCGTGCGAGAGGGTCGCCAAGACCAACAAGGTGGGAACTTGCCAGTTTATATATAGGGAGTGCTTGTAGGCCTATTACACTGCACTTTTTACAAGGCCCTGTCACAACTAGTCTGCCAATGTTTCCATCACTATATGTCCAATGACATTATAATCACGTGATCTGACGCCATATTAATTGTTTACATGTTTTACTTTGCCCCGGCAAATAGACTTTATACAGGAGGCCCAAATAGTGACGTCCAAAGAAAAAATTTAGATTCCTCGTACCAGAAAATACTCCATGTATGTTCAGCAATTTTTGGTAGTTTTCGAGTTATAATTTTTTTTAGTTTTCTCGTGAGATTTCAGAAGGAGTGAGTGTTTTTGTTGCTACTTTGCATAAAATAATTACCATTATAACATTCAACCAAGTCAAAAAAGTTTACGTCCAACAGAAGTAGAGACGAATTTTCAACTTATATGCCTATTACACTAGACCGCTAGTTAGAGCGTCTTTATTACACTAGCAATAAGGACCAATTTAGGGACATTTACTCCCTAATTCTTATTACACTACACTGATTCAAGTGTAAGGGTCCCTGTGAAAAGTGCAGTGTAATAGGCCTATTGATTATGGGCTATGGGTTTACTTTAACTACATCAGATAGATATTATAAATGTGAAAGTTTGGATGGATGGATGTATGGATGTAAGGATGTATGGACGTATGGATGGATGTTTGTTACTCAATCACGCCCGAGCGGCTGAACGGATCTGGATGAAATTTGGTACAGACATAGATTATAGTCTGGATTAACACATAGGCTACTTTTTATCCCGGAAAACTAAGGAGTTCACGCGGGAACCATAAAACCTCAATCCACGCGGACGTAGTCGCGGGCATCAGCTAGTCATGAAACAAAGTCGGGTTTGTTCGAACACTTAACTCTAGAACGGCTGGACCGATTTTCATGGTTTTTGATTTGTTGTATTTGTCTCCGTCCCGAATAGCAGAATAACTATTAAAAACATTGGAAAATTTACAAAAAAATAAAATAAAGGAAAAATCATTTTCCCTTGGTTTTCCCCTACAAAATGTTTTGTAACTGTCAAACATTTAATGTTCATCCCGTCGATTCGGTAAACTCACCTCTCAAATTAATCAAAGAAAAATTACACCACGCGGACGAAGTCGCGGGCATCAGCTAGTGGGTAATAAACCACAGAAAAGGCCAAATTCGGACTTCCGAATTCGGTCACCCAGTTACCGACTTGGGTCAACGCTGCTTAACAATCGCAATCGACTAATATGCGTTATCGCAACTAGGCCTCCTGTCTAGTGTCTGGCTATTACTGTTCACGACTCATGAGATACAGTTCACTGATAGACAGACAGACGAACAGCGGTGGCTTAGTAATATAGTTCCGTTGACATCCTAAAAATGCACTCAACCCAATATAAATTAGCACTTATTGGTAGGACAAAAATATTGGAATGTTTAAATGCTACAAGATTGTAAATACAAAAATAGGCCACGTCAACAGATATCGTTCATACGAGCATATGATTCCTCGTATATCTAATTTTGATTGTGAGTAATGTTTATTTTCGCTCGTGTAAAACGTCACAGTCAATCTCAATGAAATTCAGCTTTTAAGTAATTCATGTATGAATCCCACGTTGTTTGTTTATTGTCATGAGTCATTCAGAAAATCATAACCTTGGTTGGGAAGCTCTTTTTTTGAGCCCGATTTATCATTTTCGTCAGCCATATATAACTGATGGTTTATTCTTGAATCACGCCATGGCTGGGCAACAGACCGACGTGGTTTTTTGCATGGATATGGTTAAGAACCTGGAAAGTGACATAGGCTACCTTTTGCCCCGGAAAATCAAAGAGTTTCCACAACATTTAGAATAAGGATAAAACAATTTAAGAACTTTTTTCTTGGAAATAAACCATTGCATAATTTTTTCGATGTCTATTATGAATCTGGCCATAATAATACTCAGAATCGCCCAGTGGACGATTAAAGAGCCATGCTTTGATTATCTAGCCATGGTTGATTGTAGAAGTATGTTCCATTGGTTGTCTGTTGGTTGAAGTCAAAAGTTTTCTCCATCTTGAGCAAAGTTAAGTTTCACAGGTAATTTTTCTGATTTTGTAAGAAAAATAAAGGGCATTGAAACTAAGTTGTCTGATGTCAGAAGGCGGCGAGGTCTATTATCTCAGTTTTATTTTTTCATAAAGTAGTCTTTTATCCTAAACAGTTAGAGGAAGAAGTGGAAAAAGTTCGGACAGCGCATGAGGAGCTAGTGGGGTCGTGTGAGCGACGCGAGCGGCTCGAGTGCGCCGCGAGAGTGAGGCTGCAGGCGGACTGTCGACGATTACACGAACTGAATAGGGCGCTCAAACAACAGGTTAGTGTTTCCACCCTACAGGAGGGGCTAGTGGGGTCGTGTGAGCGCCGCGAGAGTGGGGCTGCAGGCGGACTGTCTACGATTACACGAACCGAATAGGGCGCTCAAACAACAGGTTAGTGTTTCCACCCTACATGAGGGGCTAGTGGGGTCGTGTGAGCGCCGCGAGAGTAGGGCTGCAGACGGACTGTCTACGATTACATGAACTGAAATGGGGCGATCAAACAACAGGTTAGTGTTTCCACCCTACAGGAGGGGCTAGTGGGATCGTGTGAGCGCCGCGAGAGTAGGGCTGCACGCGGACTGTCTACGATTACACGAACTGAATAGGGCGCTCAAACAACAGGTTAATGTTTCCACCCTACATGAGGGGCTAGTGGGGTCGTGTGAGCGCCGCGAGAGTAGGGCTGCAGGCGGACTGTCGACGGTTACACGAACTGAATAGGGCGCTCAAACAACAAGTTAGTGTTTCCGAACTCACATCACACATGCTTTTTAGGCACCATCTATTGGTTTTAGCCCTGTTAAACGTGCCTTTTCTGCACCAACCTTGAGGCAATTTGACCCTTTGGATTGATCTCTCCGTTAGTACCTGTTGGTCAAATCTGGTTGTTAAGGTGTCATATCCTATGGTTTGGGTATCATGTCCGAACCGTCGTCATCGATGTGGGTCATAGGCGCTCACAGGATAGGGCGCTATAGGGCGGTCTCGCTTGGAGCGGGGCGATTCCGTGACGGTTTTGTCTTCTCCATGTCTGGGTGCACCTGTAGATATTGTCTATCGCCTATATATGTCCGTAACATTTTAAAAACCGTTAGATTATAATCTAACTCGCGAAATTATAAACTGTCGAAATATTGTGAACCGTTCAATGTTCTGAGTGACAATTTTTGAAATATTCATTGTATTTACGTTTTCTTGTCTGTTTCATGTAGGTTAGGTTAGGGTTCGACATAAATAACCAGGTAGTGCCGGGCACTTAGGTTCTATCGGGTTAATAAATCTAACAGATTACAATCTACCGGAAAATAATGCGTTAAATTGTAATATTTCGACAGTTTATGATTTCGCGAGTTAGATTATAATCTAACAGTTTTTACAATCTTACGGTGACATATATATTCTAAGTCTATATGTACTCGTATATTAAACAATAAAACATGTGGACGTCGTAGGTGGAGCTTCTGTCGCAAGGCGTGCGCGCGGAGAGCGACAGCAATAGCGAGGCGCTCCGGAAAGAGCTGCAAAACAGGGAGATGCTGATCGCGCAACTTATCACACAGAGTAAGATTTTCTTTGTTTACCTTTGCGTGAATATATTTTGCAGTAAAAAGTCGGAAAAGTTGAAAAAAAGTTACCCCTTCAAAATGGGTCTTTAGTGTTGCGAAAAAAGTGTTATTGCGTAATGCGTATGTTACTTAGAATCTTTTTGTCAATCAACTCTTTTCTTTCAACTTAACGCCGTGTCGTTCGGGCACTTACATTTATTTTACGGATTTGCAAGTGGGTAAGGCAGAGGACCGCGTGTAATGGCGTGCTCTCAAAAAACTATATCCAGACATACAGGCAGATGGATTGAACTGGTCCAAATGAGTTTTGTTAATCTGGTTCTGTTTTCTTTTGTTTTCACATGGGTGTTAAACTTTGCTACTTCTTTCACAGACAAAGAGTTAGCGTGCGCGAAAGAAAGGCAGGAGATCGAAATGGCGGCACAGCGGGCGACACTACAAGAGCAACGCACTCACATAGACATCCTCGATACCGCACTTACAAATGCGCAGTCCAACGTCGTGCGGTTAGAAGACGAGGTAGGGAACCGTTTGTGGGCTTTTATGTTGGCAGAGTTGTAGAGACTATAATTTTTTACAAGCTTTAATTTAACTTATTGCAAGTTATATTTGTGTTTGACTGTTTAGGTTTAATCTTGCAACTGAATTTTGCTGATTTCCCAATGGATTGAGCTGAAATTTTGCATACGCTGGCATAGTTTGGATGACAATGCATGCTTAGCTAAGTGACGTCATCCTAAATCCATTATGGCAGACTCCCAAAGATGCCGGGACTAGTTATTTTTATGCACCCCATGATATAGGTTTTAGTCAAAAGGGTTTGCTGAGAAGAATACGAAAAATAAAATTCCGTCACACTAAATTCAATATGGCGGATGATAAAAGCGTGCGTCTTGACTTGACGCGAAGGTTTTTATTTGCATACGATTTTGTGCGGTATGTTGTGAATAAGTTTGGTGTCATGGGCCGTGGCCAAAACGTCTTTATTGCTATCAAGACACGCGGAAGCGTGTCCAGCCAAAGTTCAAAAAAACTGGCGAGCAGCACCGTGTGTAATATTACACGAACCATTTGGAGCCACTTTTGACCCCCTCATAACTCAAAAACTATTTCACATAAACATGTCAAATTTGGCGCATATATTGAGACCCGTGAGATACATATGTGCTCCAAATTTCATAAGCACACCTCAAATGGTTATTTAGATATAAACGTACAAAAATCGACATTTTTCTGATCTACCTAAGTATAGATCAAAACTCTGACACGGGGCATACTACCATTGCTTAAAGCCGTATTATTTTAATACTGTTGACGTTTATGTTGTAGTGTTATAATCATTATTTTAAGGACGTCAGAGTACGTGACATTCAACCGTTATTTTGAAACAATACTGCTTTAAGCGGTGGTAGTAACTCCTTAACTATTGAAAATGACACATAATTATTATTTTAATGTAAATAATAATGAATAATAATATAGTTGCATTAAAACCTTACCTTCGTATTCATGCATTTTGTGCAACGAAACGTCATTGACAGAAAAGAAGAAACGTATTTGAAGTCGTCAGTTCAAGCTGTCAGTCATTGTGATTTGTATTCATTGTATAGAGTGGTTTTAGTGATATCGACTGTTTACCGTGCTTGTTTTCAATGTTTCACTAAAAACTTTTGATTTTGAACTTTTGCAATCATAATTGATGAGATGTAGAAATGTGCTGTAGAGGTAGTCTGACCATAGATGTAATCTGTCAATGTCAGTGTAACTCTAGGTACACTATCGGCCGGTTTCTGAATTAGGCATTCAAGCAAAAATCAGCTAAGCTTTGCTCTAGACTTAAGTTAAGACTTAAGTTTTTTATGTTTCACAAGATAAAATTGGGATTTCCCAAATTGTAATTAGCTAAGTATTTCTTCAATGGTCCCTGAGTATTCTCCAACATTACGTATGCGTTTCGTTACACGTACGAAAACCGGTATTAACCGAAAATAAAATTGTTTTCTAATTTTGTTAAATTTTATTATTAAATATAACTCAAAAAAATAGATTTTGTTCAATTTTATTTAAAGAATAATCCATTTCAAATTTTTCAAGTTTTTATATCATAAAAATCGTTGTTTCTGTCGTCGATTTTAAATCATCGCTTTATAGAATGAAGCGTATCAAATTATGCCAGTTTGACAAACGTCGGTTTTGTATATTATGTCGAATTTGTTTTCTTTTGGCTAATATTCTCGTTAAAATGTATAAAATGGAAAGAAACAAGAAAAAAAGATCTCCCTATTTCAGTTACGAGGAGAAAGCAAATCTTCTCGCATTCGTATAAAAGTAAGTAGTACCTAATATTTTTTAATATATCAACTAGCTTATGCCCGTGACTTTGTCTGCGTGGATTAAGGTTTTCTGGTATAAAGTAACCTAGATGTGATATTCCAGACCATCTATCCCTGTGCCAAATTTCATCCAGATCCGTTTAGCCGTTCTGGCGTGAAAGAATAACAAACGTCCATACATCCATACATACAAACTTCCCCGTTTATAATATTAGTAAGGATTCCCTTGTATTGCTCGTAGGCCAGCTTTACTCCGTTTTGGTTCAGTATAATATCTTGTGGATTTCTTTGGCCATAATTCGTAGTTAGTAGGTACGTACTCGTACATGTAACTCTAAAAATAGAGAGTGCATAAAAATTCGTCGAGTATTCTATTCACCTAGTCACAAGACATACTTACCTGACTACTTACAAATTCCATAAAATCCAACCATCAAACTTAGAATAATGTCAATGTTTTCTTTGAATAACAGGCATATTTATGTGTTTTATATTATACTAGCTGATGCCCGCGGCTTTGTCCGCGTAGATTGAGGTATTTCGTGTCCCCGCGTGTTTTTTTAGTATTAATTAGTCATTTACATAATTTATTATTTCAGGACCAAAGCGAAGATGAGCTGATAAGTGAATCTTCACTTATCGCCACAACATCTGGTGATAATGTGATAATGTCATTTTTTAATTTCTACTTAGTAATCCATACTAATATCCATACTAGTAAAGTGTCTGTCTGTCTGTCTGCTACGCTTTCACGGCCCATTTGTTCAACCGATTTTGATAAAATTTTGTACAGGGATAGGTTATATCCCGGGGAAGGTCATTTCGTCGGTCGGCTACTTTTTATCCCGGAAAATTTAAGAATTTCCGCGGGAATCAAAGAACCTTATCCACGCGGACGGCGTCGCGGGCATCATCTTGTATCTAGTATTATACTATATTATATTCTGTGTACAATAGTATTAAGTAAAAAAAATCTTTTCAGGCATTTATTTTTGATGAAAATTCGATTAAAGATTTCCTGATGAGAATCCTTTCGATGAAGCAGCTGAATAATTTAGTAAGCACTTCTTACTTGTAGGTACTGTTTAGCATATATTCTGACTTGAAAACCACCTACCTAAATTTATATTGTGTGATGAAAAATAAGCCACATTATTAGTTTTTTTAGGACTCTGTACCCAAAGGTTGCCAACAAGACCCAATTGCTCAGCCTCAGTAGTTTATCTGTCTGTCAGTTTCAATTTTCAGTGCTATATGAACTAATCTGCAAAACGTTTATGCATACAAATCTAAAATTTTGTACATACTCCATAGTATGATGGCACTTACTTGGAATTAGCTCTGGCCATTTAATTAACATTTAAACCTTAATTTTAAATTTGGTATTTATTGTGTAATGTAACATTTTTTTATAGAAGACATAAGAAAGAATCGTGGAAGATCCAGTGCATTCACAAACAAATACAGTGCCAGAACCAAAAAGTTACTTTTCAAATGAGCTGCGTTCCAGACTGAAGGCAAAAAAAAAAACAAAGAAGAATGAAGGCAATGTATGCATAAAAAATCTGCAGAGATGCTTAAAAAAAAGAATGGAATTTTAAAATTTAGAAATGAGCAGAAAAGGCATGAAATTCAGATGCAAATATTAAAAATGCAGTTAAGAAAGGTGGAGAGAAAATTAATGTGAAGTACATTTATTTCGATATTCTAATCCTAATTTTGGATGCATTAGATACTTGAAATTTAATTTCGTGATCCTATTATTTATAAGTTTTAATGACCCTCTAAAAAAATTTTTAAATTTGTTATTTTTTTAATAAAAAAAAATTTCAAAACCAAAACTTTTATTTCTATTCAATATTTCTTTATTAAATTAGGCACACGTACTCATATTACTGTCCGAAATTTTAAGCCTATCTGTTATTATAGACAATAATCTCTTTACCAAATTTCATCCACCACTTCAGCCTATTAACGTCCCACTGCTGGGCACAGGTCTCCACTCTCATAGGAGAGAGGGAATTAGGAGCTTAGACCCACCACGCTGCTCCAATGCGGGTTGGCGGGCTTTAACGACTATTATCATGTTGACTCTCCGAGGCACGGGGGTGAAACACCGCCAACTTCCAACTCCGGGCTGGCACTGAGAATTTCATAATTGAAAACCCAATACCTAACAATTTTTATGCCCAACCGGGAATCGAACCCAGGACCTCGTGATCTGCAGTCGACTACGCTAACCGCTAGACCAACGAGGCAGTTTCATCCAGAAAATTTCATCCAGATCCATTCAACTTTTTTGGCGTGATAGAGTAACAAACAAGCATCCTTCCATCCATACATCCCTCTTTCGTATTTATAAACCATATATACAAATACTAATATCCAAACTTAATATTATAAATGCGAAAGTGTGTCTGTCTGTCCGTCTGCTATGCTTTCACGGCCCATATGTTCAACCGATTTTGATGAAATTTGGTACAGGCATAGGTTGTATCCGGGGTAAGGACATAGGTTACTTTTTATCCTGGAAAATTTAAGAGTTCCCGCGGGAATCAAGGAACTTTAATCCACGCAGACGAAGTCACGGGCATCATCAGTATTAGTATAAAATCAATCACGGTATCTTAAAACTAAAGAGGGTTCCAAACGCACCCTGATCTGAAAGAGCCCAAAACACACTCAGCCGGGTTTTTTTATTCTCACAAATAAATTACTAATTTTATTATATTTTCCACTACCAAATATAATTACCTGAAGGGTATTAACCGTATGCATTAGTAAAATAAGTTTCTACTAATGCTGATCTTACAGCTAAATTTTGTGCTTGTTGAGCTTGGGACAAAGGTAGAACATCATTTTGCTCTTCAACAAGTACATCTTTACAACAAAATCATCAAGATCTGGGGCCATGTTATGTAAAACTACACATGCTACAATAACCTTGTACACCTTGCCTAATTTAAGCTGCATCCCGGAATGAAGACAGGGGAAACGCCTCTTCAGAACTCCAAAGCATCTCTCAATTGTATTTCTAGTAGTAATCTGTGCTCTGTTATATGCTTCTTGTGCTGAAGTGGTAGGATTTAAAAATAGCGTCATGATGTACCTTAGACATGGGTATCCACTGTCTCCTAAAATTAGATATAACCCAAATCTTCCATCTTCAAACTGAGCAGCAAGTGGAGAATCATTCCAAATTGTTGTATCATGGACAAAACATGGCCAACGGGCGATGATACTTCTTATTTTCAAATTAGCGTCACATATGGCTTGGATATTTATTGAAAAGTTATCTTTTCTATTTCTAAACAATTCTGCCCTGTTGCCACCGAGACCACCACCAATTACTCTAGGGAATCCTACTATCGCATAAAATCCTGCAGCCACTGTTGATCGTTCTTGAGCAGAAGGCATTTGCACGTATTGTGCCCTTAGCATCGCTATAGCACTGGATACTCTATCGGTTACCCGACACACAGTTGCTTTGCTTACGTTCGCCGTGTCTCCTACGACGGCCTGGAAACTGCCAGTTGCGTAATACCGCAATGCTATTAGAAGTTGTAACATTGGCGGAATGCAGTCGCACCTTTGGATTCTTGCGGGTAATTTGGTCTTTATTTTGCCAAAAACAAATGTTACAGATTCCTTCGAAAAGCGGAATCGGTCGTTAAATTGTTTGTTGTTGAAAGAAACAATGGGCGATTTCTAATAACTTGTCTCCTGTGTGGTTGTCTTTGTACAGGCAAGAATCTTCACTGGACATTGTGCAAAAAATGGATTTTTTTACAAAGGTTCAAACGAGAGTAAAGTTTAAGTAGCTGAAATCCGTCACTCATCTATTACGTTGTCAACTCTGAGAAAGGAGAGCTTTGAGCACTGTCAAATGCGCTGAAACGCAATTTTGCTGTTAAGCAGAGATTTAAGTTTCGAAACTGTCAAATTTGAAAATTTGCAAGCTCCAATTCTCAAACCTTACGCAATATCAATTCAGAAACAATAATTTGCCTAAGTCGTTCTTAAGACACACTTAAGAAGTCTTTGAGACCGACTCAACATGAAATTCTCAATTCAGAAACCGGCTGTATATATTTTTCTTGAGAATTCTCGTCTTTAATTATCTTGTACAATGAGTCGTACAATAGAATTACTGGTGGGTGACACACTGACCTTAAACCGAATAATAAGTACCTGCTAATGTAAAACGTAAACTAAACTAATAGAAAAGTCCTATTACAGTGTAAAGGATTATTTGAATGATAGCAAGGCATTGGTATGAATTGTTACAGCGGCTGATTATGTAATGTTACCTATATTATAAGTACATATATATAATTTCAAATATTTGTGAGATGGTGATAATAAAAAAAAAGCGGAGTTTATTGCGGGCTCTTCTCAGACCAGGGCACGTTTGGAACCCTCGTAGCTTTAGTTTTAAGATTCCGTAGTTAATTATCACCATCACCTCTTATGCTCTGTAAGCATGACGTTCAGAAGGTGTACTTTGTAGGTACATATTTTGAATAAATATGTTTTGAGTTTGAGATTGAGTTCAATAATTTCTGTACAAAAAGTAATGATATCCCATCAAAAACATAAATGTAAAATGAGAGCCAAGTTCAAAATTGTGATAAATATGCCTTGGTTGTTGACTGCAGCGACAAAAGAAGTGAGATCTAAATGGGTGCCAAGTTCAATGGTCAGTCCTGCAATTTATTTATCCCATCAAAAACATAAATGTGAAATGAGAGGCAAATTCAAAATTGTGATATAATATATGCCTTGGTTGTTGACTTCAGCGACAAAAGAAGTGAGATCTAAATGGGTGCCAAGTTCAATGGTCAGTCCTGAAATTTATTTATAACAACATATAATATTTTATAACAACTTAAAATATCATTTCTTCTTATAACTTAGTATAAAATGTTGAAGACTAAGGCTTTGGCTTGGCTAGTTTCCATATACGAATTATTATTAAGTAGGTACCTAAAAGTACAGTTTCTACCAGCTAGCCAAATTTTCGGAAGAATAAAATAAGAACTTACAGCTTTACAACTTGTGAAGGCTATAATTCGTATATGAAAACTAGCCAAGCCAAAGCCTTAGTCTTCAACATTTTATACTAAGTTATAAGAAGAAATGATATTTTAAGTTGTTATAAAATATTATATGTTGTTATAAATAAATTTCAGGACTAACCATTGAACTTGGCACCCATTTAGATCTCACTTCTTTTGTCGCTGAAGTCAACAACCAAGGCATATATATCACAATTTTGAATTTGCCTCTCATTTCACATTTATGTTTTTGATGGGATAAATAAATTGCAGGACTGACCATTGAACTTGGCACCCATTTAGATCTCACTTCTTTTGTCGCTGCAGTCAACAACCAAGGCATATTTATCACAATTTTGAACTTGGCTCTCATTTTACATTTATGTTTTTGATGGGATCTCTTTTACGATTTGTTACGATGGTAAAATCTATCCTACTCACATTTTCGATTAATGGCTATTAATGGTTCGTTTACAATGTCCAACACGACTAATGAGCGCCTGTCACCAGTGCCGGCACGCGAGCGGGTACGTGGAGCGCGTGCTGGGGCTGCAGCGCGCGCTGGGCTCGCTGCAGCAGGCGTCCGACCGGCGCGAGCACACCGAGCGGAAACTGCGCGCGCAGCTCGAGACTGAGCTGCAGGCGTTGAGGTATGCGCGTGCAGGCGATGAGCGGGCACGTGGAGCGCGTGCTGGGGCTGCAGCGCGCGCTGGGCTCGCTGCAGCAGGCGTCCGACCGGCGCGAGCACACCGAGCGGAAACTGCGCGCGCAGCTCGAGACTGAGCTGCAGGCGTTGAGGTATGCGCGTGCAGGCGATGAGCGGGCACGTGGAGCGCGTGCTGGGGCTGCAGCGCGCGCTGGGCTCGCTGCAGCAGGCGTCCGACCGGCGCGAGCACACCGAGCGGAAACTGCGCGCGCAGCTCGAGACTGAGCTGCAGGCGTTGAGGTATGCGCGTGCAGGCGATGAGCGGGCACGTGGAGCGCGTGCTGGGGCTGCAGCGCGCGCTGGGCTCGCTGCAGCAGGCGTCCGACCGGCGCGAGCACACCGAGCGGAAACTGCGCGCGCAGCTCGAGACTGAGCTGCAGGCGTTGAGGTATGCGCGTGCAGGCGATGAGCGGGCACGTGGAGCGCGTGCTGGGGCTGCAGCGCGCGCTGGGCTCGCTGCAGCAGGCGTCCGACCGGCGCGAGCACACCGAGCGGAAACTGCGCGCGCAGCTCGAGACTGAGCTGCAGGCGTTGAGGTATGCGCGTGCAGGCGATGAGCGGGCACGTGGAGCGCGTGCTGGGGCTGCAGCGCGCGCTGGGCTCGCTGCAGCAGGCGTCCGACCGGCGCGAGCACACCGAGCGGAAACTGCGCGCGCAGCTCGAGACCTATAGGCCTATTATACTGCACTTTTTACAGTGCCCTGTGGGCGTGGCGTAGTTTGAGCGTCGCTTATTACACAGCAATTAGGACTAATTTAGGGACCCTTTCTCCCTAAATTTTATTACACTTCACTGCTTCAAGTGTAAGGGTCCCTGTGAAAAGTGCAGTGTAATAGGCCTCTGAGCTGCAGGCGTTGAGGTATGCGTGTGCAGGCGATGAGCGTCTGTCGCCAGTACCGGCACGCGAGCTGGTAACTATAGGAACGATTAGTAATAGTCGCATTAGCATATTTTACTTATCAGCGATGAGCGAGGCAGAGGAAGCTGGGCATTCGCCCGCTGCCTCGGCTCGTTGCTAGTGTTTGATTGGCTTGCCCGACAACTCACGCGAGTGCGGAGTGAAATGCGGGCACGGCAACGCACACGCAAGGTGTGAGGGAATAAAACAAATTTGATGTCAGTAAATAAGTAAAAAAATAGTACCAAATCGACACAATCGTCACACACTGAAACGCAGTTAGACACTTGAATTACAAGCTATACCACACTGGATTGGCAGACTTCACACACTTTCGAGATTATTATGAAAAACTCTTGGACACGCAGATTTTTTTACGATGTTTTTCTTCACTGTCTATCGTAGAACCGAATGGTTGTGTGAAATATATTTATTTAAAAAGAGATGAATTCTCCGAATTTCATCATAAGTTTTATGGGAGACTTACTTAATTACGACATACTGTTTCATGGTTAGGTACGCATGAACTCTTGGACATTTTATGTCCTTAAACCATTGTATTAAAAAATGCGAACAAGTTCGGATTGGTTTCTTCAGGACAGTACATGCGTATACGTACGACTTACTCGCATCTAGTGACAGCGCTTCCCTAGTACTCAAACAATCGGGATCGTTTGTGCATTTACGTACGTGTTCGCATCTCGTGAAACGCATGCAAAGTGATCACGGCTCTAGGCTTGTCGTCGGGTTACAATTGGTCCTTTCGTTTGTGTCAGAAAGCGGGAGTGTGCGTGCGGAGGCGTGGCCAAGAACCCGGGTGGGAGTGCGGGAAGCGAGGCGGGCGCGGAGGAGCTGAAGCGCGCGCTGAGGGAGAGGGACGAACGGCTATTGGCGCTGGAGGGGGAGTGCGCCAAGTGGGAGCAACGATACTTGGAGGAGGCTGCGCTTCGCCAGGCCGCTGTCTCCGCTGCCTCTATACCCAAGTGAGAAGGCTATCATCATTCATTCTTTCAGCCTGCTGACGTCCACTGCTGAACACAGGCCGTTTTTTTAAGCTATTGCATAGCTTCTATTGCGGGTCTTGAGCGTGGAGACCGAATCCAGATATTCCGTAACGAAAATAACCTAACACCCCCCCCACTCCGACCGGCACAGCGGTGATACTTTTTAGTTTTGCCATCTATCGATGAATAGCAGAACTTTTAATGACTTTTTTTATATAGGCCAGCGCTGGGCTGCAATCAGACTTGCTTAAAGTAGTGATGCAGCCTAAGTTGGAGCGCGCTTGCCTAGAAGATGCCTATTCACTCTTGATTTGAAGGTACCTATATTAAAAGAGGAGGGGAAAACGGAAGGCGGAAGGGCATTCCATATCCTAGTGGTTCTAATTAGATACGAGGAAGCAAATCGCTTCGTACGAGCCCGCGGAATTTCGACTGCGTAAGGGTGCAGACCTTGTCGATGCCTTGCGGTTCGATAATAAAAAGGTGACGGAGGAACCAGATCGAATAGTTTCTGAGCACACTCTCCGAAGGCGTTTCCAAAGAGAACCAGCTGGTCGACCGCGTATCTCTGACAGCTGGAGTGTAACGATCGCAATCACCTCTGACTGGATAACACTTCCACTATTGGACAAAATCCATTGACGCAACAAGAATACCATAAATTCAGCCAATCACAACAATTGATACTGTAACAATGATTGCATGCAGAGGATACGCGGTCAACCTGCTGAGCTCCCATAGTGTCGTCGTCGTCTTTGACAACCGCCATAGGTCTCTTTTAGGGACTTCCACCCACACACCATGCTGTCCTTATGTATGCTGTAGTTAAATGGATACCTCCCTGACTATAATAGCTGTGTTCTTACTGGATTCCAGCCGAGGCAGTAGATCTCGATGGTGACTAAGAAAATGCAAAAGATATTTTGGTTTCTTTTGGATATTATAGTTCGGGTCTTCTCGGATAAGCCCGTAAGAACCAAGCAGGGGTGACGTCATCAACCGCCACACGGTAGACATCCAGTAGACCAGACCAGAAACAATTTAGAAATCTATTAAACAGTAAAATTGGTTTTCTTTAGGGATGTGAAGATCGCGGCGTTGGAGAAAACGTCAGCGGATGCGGAACGTCTAATGGCGGAGGCTCGCAGTGAGAAAATACGACACATGGACGAGTTGCATCTGGCTCAGAAGAAGGTGGCTGACCTTGAGAGCAGGTGAGACTGAGCCAATGATGGGCAAAATGAATATGTCACCGTAAGATTGTAAAAACCGTTAGATTATAATCTAACTCGCAAAATTGCGAACTGTCGAAATATTACAATTTAACGTATTATCTTTCGGTAAATTGTAATCTGTTAGGTATATTAACCCGATAGAACCTAACGGACGGTAATTCCGATTAATTATATCAAAACTTAACCTAACCTACAAGAAATAGACAAGAAAACGTAAGTACAATGAATATTTCAAAAATTTACACTCAGTACTTTGAGCGGTTCACAATCTTTCGACAGTTTACAATTTCGCGTACAATCTTATGGTGACAAATACAAATCAAAGAGGAGTGAAATGTGTCTCAAATGGAAGCTAGCATAGTTCATACTATGGCAAAAAGAAAAAAAAACGCCGGAGAACAAAGCTGCCCATTTGAAAATACAAAGTATTTGTATTCAGCAAAGTTTTTTCAGCAAAGCTCGCCAATGACGGTAAGTAGACTTAAGTCGCGTAAAGTGTGAAATCTGCATGCCAAATAGCGCGGTAATTCCGTGCCCACCATAATCCACAGCCTTAAGTCATTTGGCGTCATGACACTCTACCGTGAGTGTGAAATCCGTTTGCCGTGGCAACAAGCCCCGCGGACCATGTGCAAATAGGCATGATGACAGTAACCAAGAATCAATGAAATTATGAATTTATCTAGTGAAATACGATTCATGGATTATAAACAACGTATTTATTTTTCTATTTCGAGTGAGATTGCTATTTATTTTGATAAATAAAAACTATAAAATGCAGCAATCCGCCATATTGGATTAAACACCAAGAAGCGAATGACGTCACAATTGTTTGTTTTCGAGCTTTGACAATCACACTATTGTTTACTGCACACTGCACAGAGTACATTGGTAATAACAACCGGCGAGCGTTTTGGCGCGAATTTTAAAATTTAAATTTCAAATGCCAATTTTATCTACCAAACCTTATTTTTCTGCTGAAATAATAAATTTTTTCGAAATAGTAGATACTTCCGAACATAATCTGACTATTTTTCAAAATCAGTCATCATGCCCATTCTCGAAGGAGACACCACCTATAGAATAATGAAGTCATTTGGACTGATGCTGTAAATGCGCAAACGCTGAGCCTTCTCGTTGGTGACGAGCCCTGTAGTCGTTATGAGTGCGTATATATGTCACATGATAGGTGAAGGTATTATTTACTTCGCAGAGTCAAAGAGCTGGAGTCAAAAGTGGCTGAACGGGACGCGATGATAAAGGTCCTCCAGAAGCACACGAGCGGTGCATCGCTGCGGAACAACTCTAGTCGTGAGGAGCTCGGTAACCAGTACCTTAGTAACGGTAAGAGGTTCCTGTGTATATAAATATTCTAAACCCAAAACGCGTTTCAAATTAAAGTTGTTATTATAACTATAAATTAGACCTTTCCCACCCTTTATCGATGAAAATACTACATCACAGTTATTAGCCTACAATAGAGTGTACTAGTATTCATTTTCACACTAGTGCAATAATACATTCACAATTGCAATACATTTGCTTGTAAAGGGACTTCTAACTTTTACTTCACTGCTATACTAAAAGTTTTAAAACTGTAAAGTAGACTTTTCTAACCCTTGGGCGACAAAAATATTACCCCACAGTACTAATTACTGTATAACTTTGCCTATAAAGAAGTGCGGCAGTATTTCATTTTCGCACTAGTGCGGTAGTTTAATGGCCGCCATACAAAACAATATTTGTTTCAATATTTCGGTATTTCATAGTAACAAGTAGTTTATACGTATCAACCATTAAAAAAAGTGTATGTGTGCAATTCACACACGGCAGAAGTGAAACTTCAGAAATGTAGCCTACAAGAGAATGAGACAAATATAACTTGTGTTCTATCTCATTCTCTCGCAGGCTAAAGCCTATTATGAATATGTTTATCTCTTTTTTGTGTCGCTTTTTCGTTTCATCGAATTTTCAAATTACAAGGATTCTAAAGAAGTTTTCACATCAAAAATTATTTTTCACGACATGGCTTAAAACCTTTTTTGATTTGATATTGTAGATTTTTACTATGAAAAATGGCATTTTTTACTGTTTTTACTCACTGTATTGAAAAAACGTATGATATGCTCATTGAAAATTAAACTTGGCGCTACTTTAAACCCTCGCTCCGCTCATGTATTAAAACTTGCGCCTCAAATATAATTTATTTTTTCGAAGTGAAGACTACTTTAGGCGCGTTGAGCACTTTTTGGTAGAGGGTTAAAATGTGGAACGATTCTTTCACCGTTCTTCTTAAGACAAAACGTCTTAAGATTAAATATAGTACATTCGTAATTAAAATTTAATGCTTTAGTTTTAAGGTTCATATTAATAAGTGCTGTGTAACCGCGGCCGATACCTCGCGTTTTTACGAAGACAAAAGGTCTTAAATATAAATAAAGTACGTTGGTAACTTTAAAACCTTAGTTTTAAAGTTTATATTTTACATATTTTTATTATCAAAAAATTTAATTTTCGTTTTGACTTCTATCGGCAGTCCCTATGACTGCCATTTTTTTTATTATTATGTTTTTTTTCTATTGTTATCTTTTACTGCTTTTACTATTATTGACCGAGCGAAGCGAACGTCTTTGAGTCTGAGTGAGATATAAAATAGTGTACTGATAGTACTGATTTCTATGAACGTAAAGATGAGCGCGCATCTAGACATGCGGCTCCTTATGCTACGTAACACCCGCTCACCGAACGAGCTGCATTTTAGTAAAATACTGTAGGTATACGTATCCCATCCACGCAAGCGGATGACGATTGACGTCATCAGCCCCCCGATTATGTAAGGAAATCGTAATCGTCTGTCAAACGTATAATTCGACCGGTTTAAGGAGTTCATAGATGCTTGCACGTCAAAACGCGCGTATGTACTCCTTAAAAAGTTCGAGTTATACGTTATGAGCTGTCAAATGAATATGATTGGCTTGGACAATTGGGCCTCAGATTCGGCGCGTTTTAATGCGTACGGTGCAGTGAATGGATACCGCGAGGTCTCAGTTCGGGGCGAACCACTAGTATTTTCATGTGATATCGTTGCAGTGGGCCTGTCGTCCGGCACGTCGTTCTCCAGCGCGGAGGGCGTGGGAGCGGGCAGCGCGGTCGCGAGCCGATACCGACACCTCGCGCGGCGGAACTACTCGCCTCACAACGACAACGCTAGCGGTACGTACCACGTTCATGCGATATCGTTGCAGTGGGCCTGTCGTCCGGCACGTCGTTCTCCAGCGCGGAGGGCGTGGGAGCGGGCAGCGCGGTCGCGAGCCGATACCGACACCTCGCCGCGACGGAACTACTCGCCTCACAACGACAACGCTAGCGGTACGTACCACGTTCATGCGATATCGTTGCAGTGGGCCTGTCGTCCGGCACGTCGTTCTCCAGCGCGGAGGGCGTGGGAGCGGGCAGCGCGGTCGCGAGCCGATACCGACACCTCGCGCGACGGAACTACTCGCCTCACAACGACAACGCTAGCGGTACGTACCACGTTCATGCGATATCGTTGCAGTGGGCCTGTCGTCCGGCACGTCGTTCTCCAGCGCGGAGGGCGTGGGAGCGGGCAGCGCGGTCGCGAGCCGATACCGACACCTCGTGCGACGGAACTACTCGCCTCACAACGACAACGCTAGCGGTACGTACCACATTCATGCGATATCGTTGCAGTGGGCCTGTCGTCCGGCACGTCGTTCTCCAGCGCGGAGGGCGTGGGAGCGGGCAGCGCGGTCGCGAGCCGATACCGACACCTCGCGCGACGGAACTACTCGCCTCACAACGACAACGCTAGCGGTACGTACCACGTTCATGCGATATCGTTGCAGTGGGCCTGTCGTCCGGCACGTCGTTCTCCAGCACGGACTTAGCATCAAAACGATCTATGGAAAAATACAAGAAAAATATTGTTTTTGTATCGCATAAAACAAGTGATATAACAAAGATCAAAGTGGGCTTTTTTGACAGACATGCATACGTCATGATCTCACTTGTGTCACAACCGAGCTCATAAACTATTAACCTAAATACTCCAAATTAAGACATCTTGGTAACAAAGTGAAATTATAAAGACTGTTAGAACACTACTTTTGCTCGTCGAGGTGCTGTACTTCTACTTCACCGCTAATAAAACTATTAGTAGACTTTACTAGATTCCTCACAAATGTGTTATAAAACGGTGTGCATTAAAAATAAAACTCTTAGTGCTATATTTTATAAAAGTTTGCTTATCGAGTGTAACTGTCTAATGTTGCATTTGTAAAGTAAATAACTATAATTTAATTTTATTTTATTTATTTAGGGACATCCAACAGGTTACAATAGAATAACAGGATAAATAAAGCTAGTTAAAAGAATAATATGCATTATTGTAAACCCACTTAGAGGCTGCCACTGTTGGCAATATAATATTAAAAACTATAGTCTTTATCGCGTGTAGTTTAGGTTCAATATTGCTCTTTTCAGGCTGCGGTTTCGACAGCTCATCGCTGCGGCTAGAGGAGCAGCTAGCGGCGTTGGAGTCCCGTCTGGAGCGGCCGCCCGTGCCCGCCGTGAGTTTCCTCCCAGACTCCTCCCACTCCCCTCACCCCTCGCACTCCCCGCATTCCTCCCACTCCTCGCACTCCTCACAATCCTCCCACGCCTCGCACTCCCCGCACTCCCGACCGCATGCCCATTACTATTGAGGGTATTACACTGCGAACTTGTGATCGTCACATTGCGACTATAGGGATAGGGATGTTGCTAACTTGCGCTGAATGCGGGAGCTTGAGTGGAATCATTGGAATGTGATGTCATAAACATATGACGAGTTTTCACTCCTCCCAGGTCCCAAGTTGTTTATGTCCCCTTTTTGACATAAACAACATTCCTATTGTGATTACTATTAATTGTGCAAGTTTCGGTCAATCAAAATAGATAGAGATAGTCAGAAATCAATAAATGAGCTGCTGACTGATTAGTTGGCGATACATCCTTTCTTTCCTTTTGTGCTGAATCTATTGTATTCACAGTAATTCACACTCAACTCACATCCGATAACAATGAGGCTAGTCCAATATAAAAATATGTCTCGATATTACGAACCTCGATATTTCAATATTTTGTTTATTTATACATAAAAAGTGTGTTTGCCAATATCTACAATCCGGAGTAAGTACATAAGAAAAAAAAAAAATTAACACACATTCAAACATTCCGATTATTGGGCAATATATGTGCGCGATTCCTTATGTGTGTGCTAAAATTTGCAATCTGTAATAATTTCCTCGTGGAACTTTGAAAAGGATGATAATACTAAATGTTTTATTTGGAAGTTTTACTATCAAATCAGCATCATTATGGCTAATTACGTTGCACACTATCTCTGAACTAACAAAATGACAATTCTAATTTTTTTTTTATTGCGTGATAGACTTGCGTTTGACGACAATCATGCTTAATGCAAAGCAATGATGAGGTCTAGGTTGGAACCCGCTTGCCTGGAAGATGCCTATTCACTCTTGCCTTGAAGGTACTTATATATTACTATGCCTTTCCTATTACTCCTTGCAGAATAGGATTGCAAATATTTAGAGCTGTCATTCCAATTTAGAGATTCTGTACAACAGAATTAACCACGATCTGTGCACAAACAAACAAAAATGACCTAAGCCTGAATGTATTGCTCTTTCATGAGGGTGCGTTCCCACCAGAGATGAACTACGTTGCTAAGCTACGGACGTGTGTCAAGCCTACCGATAGGAGCGCGGAGGATTTTCTTAGCTTAATCTTTCTTCTTCTTCTCGCTTTCTCAACGTTTTTTTTTTCTTTACGATGTTTCGCCATCTCTCTCTATTGGAGGCCGTGCG
This sequence comes from Erebia palarica, assembly GCA_964035005.1. Lineage (NCBI taxonomy): Eukaryota > Metazoa > Arthropoda > Insecta > Lepidoptera > Nymphalidae > Erebia > Erebia palarica. The sequence goes on from OZ035988.1 coordinate 4,869,738, forward strand.
AAAAGCACTGCAGACCGGAGTGTCGACCGCTTCGTCCGCAGGGTTTCTTTCCTTCGACCTTGCCAGTGATGATGAGCTTTTCAATGCTGCTGGAATTTTTCGTGGCAATGTGACCGAAGTAGTCGAGCATCCGCCGCAGACAAATGTTGGATAGCCATCTTTATTTTTAATTTGTTTAAGATCTAGACATTGATCTTGTGTTCTGTCCAAGAAATGTTGAGCATCAATCCGTTTTCGGTCGGCGGATTTAAGGGTTCACGTCTCGGCACCATATAAGAATATGGAAAAGCAAAATATATAAATATAGCAGAAATAGCTTAGATCGCTAGATGTTAAATCAACCGTTACTATTGGTGGGTTCGACGTGCATGCATAGCTAATATATATATATATATATTATTATTAGCTATTGTAGTACACCTCTGGTGGAAACACACCCTTAGGCTCCCTGAAGAAAAGAATAGTAATATATTATATTTATAACTGTCCGTTTAAAGATTGTTCGAACAGAAAAAGCCGCTTTGTTTATGAACAATATGATATGACACACATAATGACCCGCGCATTCATATTGTAAAGAAACTGTAACACATAACATTCCTGCAATCTGTATTAAACCTAAGTTTGTGGCTTTTCTGTGTAATGTGTGTTTTTAGATTGATTTGAAGTGATTTTGCCTAACATTAAGCTTTCTTACATTAGAGCCTGTCCAATGAATCAGTTTATCTGTTATAGTTTATAAAATGATAATAAATTTGGATTTTTTGTGAAATGAAATAAACTACTACGTCCTACGTCCTACTAGTAAATCACTTCGAAGTTATAGGTTTCGAATAATAAAAAGATTACTTTAGGATTACTAGAATCTCTGTATATCATCGAATAATATTTAAAAAAATAAATATAATTTCCAAGATTTAATTAATGTCTTCCAAAAGTAAACTGATTTCTTGAATAAATTCTAGTTTTTGTGTTTTCCGGAAATACATATTTCGACAAATTGAACGCATAAAATATAGACAACTATAGTGACAATGATAACGATATATTTCGCATAATTGCATATTTTTAACTCTCTTGTAATATTAAAAATCTGTGTAAAAGGTCAAAAAGTGTAACTTAGAGCAAAATATTGAATAAAAGGTCGCGTTTTTCAGTGACATCACGAACTTTGAAATTTTGGGACAGATTTATCAGTTTTAGTATTTTAATCAGACGCGTATTTACTTATAACATTTTGTTCGCAATCTCCTCACTAACCACAGATTATGCAAAATAAATACTACTTGTAGTGCCTTATTTAGTATGCGCTAATATTATGTATGGCGATCTATTTCAATATATTTTAAGAATCTCGAAATATGCGAACGGAATTCAACTCCACTAGTCTGTGTAATTATTAATTATTCTTATTTGTTTGGTATTCTTATTTATAGTATAAGCGTAGTATTTCAACGTATAGGCGCTGATTTACTTGTGCAAAAATCTTATAATGTAATCCACAATTACTATTACAATTACAATTTATTACAATTACACAACACAATTACACAATTTTAATTACACGCCTTATTTAGTATGCGCTAATATTATGTATGGCACAATTACAAAATAGTTTAGTTTAGTCCCTTTTTTAGCCAACAATTTGAAAATAATCCATACCTCCTTGTGATATTATTAATGCGAAAGTGAGTGTCAATTACCTGTTTACGGTTTTCCTTTACCTGTTTTTTTTTTGCCTTTTTACGAAATTACAGCTATGTTGATCGTATTCGAGTGTTTGAACACATTGGCATCAAAGTAAAATGGACCCAAAATCCTTGATTTAAAGTCACAAATTCAGTGCAATCCATTTTAATATCGAAACGTTTCGGTTTGAAGCGAAACTGACTGCATACCCGAAATTTCGCTATAAAAATACAGTTAAAATTCATTTTACTTTGACGCTATGTGTTCGAACGTTCGATTACGATCAACGTAGGTGTAATTTAAAATCTCGGAATAACGGTACTGCTTTTAATATAGAGTCGACCTTAATTTGTGTATAAATCTATTTTGTGGAGTTACCGTGTGGGTTTGAGTGCAACCGAATCAGCGCCATTGTATTATAGTCGGTAGCTACACTAGGTATAAAGAATTGGTCACAAACGTAAGCCAAAGTTAGAATATTACGATTATTCGGATACTCAGTTTTTATAGAGTATTTGGAAATAATTTTGTAAGATAATGGGTTTTTATGATAGTGGTTTTTCCTCGTATTTATTCTAGCTATACTTTTAGTTTATAGGTATGTCTATAAAATATTATTAAAAAATCTCTCGACATATGTGCCTATATAAAGACGTTATTTATGAAATCATTTAAGTGTTGCAGTGTTTGTCGTAGTCATTTTTATCTTTTTAACAAAAGACTAAATAATGATGAATTCAAACAGTACAATACCGGCCTAATTAACTATATGTTTCCTAATGTGTACGTGCCTTTATCGGTAAAAAATATCTATTAGACCAAGAGCTGGTGGAATATTGTGAAGAGATTCTTCTTGATGAAAGCTCGAAAAACATCTTTCTCTCTGACATATTCTTCATTTGTGAGGGTCGGGACCCCTTCTCATTAATCTAATAATGGTAAGAGTTTTCTTGGGATAATAAAACATCTTATACTTCTCTATCCTAGAGAATGATGACCTAGGTCTTAGACCTACCAGCTGGTTCAAGTGGCAATTGGCATTCGCGAATAAAGTACAAACTTTAAAAAAAAAATTGATATCACAACCATAATCCTCCTTTTTCCCAACTAAGCATTAAGCTTTTGATTGGAGTGGATATCTCAATTTGGGTTTCCATCCGTTCCTTCGACGTTGAGGCATCGGCTTTTATTAAGCACCTTCTGAAAATTTTCCACCAACTCTCGGATAAATAAATAAAGAAATAAGATCTAATTTTAAGAAAGCGTAGTATTTTGGTAACATTTTTTGTACTCGATATAATTTTAGAGGCATGATGAATAATAAAAGAATATGTGTTTTGTTTGTTGTAGTTTTAATAACCATTCCTAATTTTAGAAACTGTTTGAATTTCGCAAAAAATTATAATACAAATATAATGATAAAAATAAGAAATGCATTAGATATACGAATGTATAAAATATAAATAATTTCAATCTCGGAGACTACTAAAATAATTATGTTATTTTTATAAAATTTAATTTTTACTTCGTAAAGGGTGAATCTAATGCATGTCTGTTTTATAAAGCTTAAGTAAGTACCTATAACAAATAATTTGCTTTCTGGAGTGATGCCTACTGACCCTAATTCATGGACCCTAATGGTTACTGCACAAATCATTTTTCTGTTGAGCTGAAGTTTTGAATGTTAGTGCATTATTACTGATTATTACATAATTATTGAGTTACGAATTCCAATAGTATATAATATTTTTACAAAATGTAAAAATATTAGGTACCTATTCCTTGGGAAACAGCGGACTAAGACCCGTATTTAAAAAGCGACATCTATCTAAGAACACGTTCTAAATAATCACAGGGTCAATTTATCTATGCTTAAGACCGATACTTGAGAACCTGTCCCTAGCTGATGTCGGTTTAATTATATGGGCCCAGGTCATCCAGTAGTCATTCTCGAATGACTACTGGATGACCAATATAATCTGTGTGACTTTAATCTCATGGAGTCTAGATTCAAGTCACACGTCGAATTTCATCTGTATAGTGTTTGTGTTTTGCTTGCTGCAGCATATCTGAGTTTCTGTGAATGAGGTAAGAATAATACGTTTTAGTTTTCCGTTTGACCTGCTCTGTGTTAGCTGTCTAGCTCATTAACTTAATAACAAATGAAATGCAAGAGTGTCTGTCTTAATGTTTGTTAAACTTAAATCCACGCAGACATAGTCGCAGGCTTTCTCTAGTCAGTTTAATAATAAGTTCAATATTTTCGAGATCAGTGGGTTTGGGAAGCGACGCAGTATAAGGTATCAACCATTTTTCTTTTTTAATTTATAAACTAGCGTTTGGCTGCAATCAGACTTGCTGGAAGTAGTGATGCAGCCTAAGGTGAAGCGCGCTTGCCTAGAAGATGTCTATTCCTAGTTTTAAAATTTCGAGACCAAACCTGCGCGTTTCCCAAGATCACGTGGGCACGTTAATCCCTGTGTTGAACGTCAGTTAAACGTTCAAACGTTTTAACTCTATAGTGTAAACCCCACCTAATTTTCATTCATCGCATCGATACGTTGATAGCTTAGTTTACTGTACGGTTACTCCGAGTTTGATCGAATTTGAAATACGTCTCACTAAAGTGAGGTGAGAGTGAGCTCCTCCATACATCTACAGCCAGCGCTCCAAGCGGCAACATGGTGAACAAAAAGTCACCGAGTCATTCCCACTCCAAGTGAAATTCGATGAGAAAGATCGAGTCTTTAACTCACCAAACGTACAAAAAATACGTTATGAGTAATGTCATTTGCTATTTTGGCACTCCGAGTGTTACTTTTTACACAGATTGACATCTCAAAGTGCGAGAATGACGTCATTTTCACACTCGATAGCGGATTCATAACTCACCGAAAATATTTACTAGCTGTTTTGATGATAAATACATATTGACTTATATCCATTTGGGTAGCAGTACTTTTATGCCTCTATGAACTGCATGCCACTGTATATCATTTTATTTTGTGTATATTGTAGTTTACTTGAGTTTAAGTACTGTAATATGTCGTGATCTTACCCGCTTTCAGTGTTCGACAGTCCTGTCTGGCCCATGCTCTTTTAGGATATCTTTAGGTATTTGCCACTGGAAGTCCGCCCTTTTGGCGCTTATCAGTCCTGTGAACTCACCACAGTGGCTTGGTGGTCGTATGGCGACTAAGATGTTTATTTGTTGCTTCTTGATCTAAATGAAGAGAATAATAGTTGATTATGGCGATAAAAATAGACGAACACGTTTGAATAAATATGAAATATTAATTTAATATCAATAATAGGTAAACAGAAAGATTTGTCGAGAAAATTAGTTCAGTTTACATTTTGCATTCGCATCTACTTACTTTTAGGCACAGTTTATGTTCGCTTTCCCTCCATGTACAATCAATTATAATTAAAAAACAAGTTAAACCGGTGAATCCGAATACCACTACCCACTACATAGGAGCCGAAACGAAAATTATTAATTGTAAATAAACCAGAGTACATTAAGATACTACAGCGCGACCGCGTATCTCTGACAGCTACAGTGAACCGACCGCAATCACCTCTGATTGGATAACACTCTTCCACTATTGGACAAAATCCATTGAAGTAGCAAGAACACCATAAATTTAGCCAATCACAACAATTGATACTGTAACAATGATTGATGTAGTATACCGACCAAAAATGCTGGTCAATATCACGAGCAGTGTTACCAACTCTCGAAAATATTTGTCCCTAAAACATAAGTCAAAAAGCCCCAAATATATTTTTTATACGACTGCCTGAAAAAAGGCGTATATTGTTTTCAGGGTTCATGTATGTATGTATGTATGTAAGTATGTATGTATGTATGTATGTATGTGAGTTTGTATATTCCACCATAACTTCTATACGCCTGACCCGATTTTGATAAATGAGGTATCGTTAGAATCCCTAGCTTATTCCGGGTGACATAGGCTAGTAAAATTTTTAAAAAAATTGATGGGGTGACCATGGTCCCGCATTAAAGACTAAACTTGAAAAAAAAATCGAAAATAAGATTAACTGTATAATCATCATCTAGAAAATGATGAGTAGATTCCAAAAATATATAACGTTATAGTTCAATATCCAGTGATTCACAAACAAATATCATTTAATAAAAATGTGAATAAGACTCCAAAGGCATGCAAATCGCTTCATAAGGAGGTAAACTCCGAAAATAATATAGCAGGGCAGTCGTATTTTTTAATTCGTTAAATTAATTTCACTTGTTTACCGTACATTCAAAATTAAGATTCACAATGAATGATTCAAATTTTCGCTAATAATGAAAATCTTAATTTTGGAATTACGGTTTTCTTATTGATCGTAAGAAAAAATTACAATAAACATTATTTTTAGAAAATTAAATATTGAACAAGTAACTTCAAAAAATTATAATAATTATACAACCAATATTTTGTTTGACTTGTTATTCATTCAACTCCGCATTCTTAATAATAAGAATCGGTAGTAGATGATAGATCTAAGAAATAAAAAATAGGTAAAAAATATAAGAAGCCAAAAAATCCCTAAAAATATAAGGGCCCTAAAAGAAGCCCTTCGCATTTGTTTACGCCCTAAATTTGGGGCCAAAAGCCCTAAGTTGGGAACCATGATCCCGTGGATAGATAAAACACAGACTTAAGATTAAAATAATGACTGACATAGAGTAGACATGAATTTTGAAATATTGTGGCATTTTACATCTTACATCCATGATTTTCTTATAATGGCAACAATTGAGAGGACAAGTCTCTCTGCCTCGGACTGCAACAGTCAAGTGTGGTCTGGCGGTACTGGCTGCTATTTTCCCTCGTAGTACGTACGTCCGATATCCCACTCCTTGAAATCACACTTTTCAGCATCGATTTGCATGTTCGCGGGAGATATCTGTCCCCCTGAGGAGACAGATTGGAATTATTTATTATTATTAATAATTAATGTTGTATGCATTTGGTTGGGGTAGGTACCTCGAGGGTACTTAATACTAGTTCCACTGAGTTTTTATTCCCCAGTAGTTCACCTGCGGATAAATAGTTGCATAGAAATACATATAACGGGGATTCAAAGACATAACGTAGGCATCTTGCATTTAATGACAACTAGTGATGAGTAATGAATTTATTAATGTGCTGATTTCTGACAGATTTCTCATATGTCTGGCAACTCTGCGGGCCTATCACACAGCCTATCCTAGCGATCGGCGACTTTGAATGATTTCATTCGAATTATTTGATTATACAAATAATTCGAATGATTTACCAAAATTATTAACTAACATGCTCCACTAATTGATACTAATTTGATTCTATTAATGATAGTTACAAACTTGATTCGAATACTGATTTAGAAATACTGATTTAGATATTGATTACTGATTTAGAAATCGGTACAGTAACAAGGAATTTCAAAATGGCGCTGACTTAAAAAATTTTGGTTACAGTTTCATGTTTTGTAATTTAGCCACCTCCCGGCTAGTTGCCAGGATCCTCAGATATCGATTTTGAACGGAATCAATACCTATGTGAGCACCAGAATATTTTTAGCTGCTAAACATTAAATTTAACTCCCTAAAATAATAAAAAAACTCGCTAAAGTGGCAACACTGGAAACCCCAAGCTTTTTGAATGTTTTGATTAGAGACAATAAAGATTTTGGCATTTATACTTTTTTATGACATTCTACCATAAAGAAACGTACCATAGTGTGCGCAAGGCTGTCAGTGTCAAACTGCCAAAAAACTGTCAAATTACGCAATGAAAAATGCCAAAATGCCGCATGTATCTGTCTCAGTTTTTTGCGAATGTATGAGAGAGACAATTGTTGCGATCGTTTTGTCATACGATTTACTAACTCCGTTTACTCACTTTAATAAAACGTGCCCGTTTGATAAACTCATGGTATGGAAATATTCGCTTACACTTGGCGAGGTGAGCTCTCACGTCGATCAATCGAATTTGCAATGTAAAAACTCGGAGTAACGCTACTGATCTCTGTTCTTAGCGTGGTGGGTCTAAGCTCTAATTCCCTCTCTCCTATGAGAGTGGAGGCCTGTGCCCAGCACTGGGACGTTAATGGGCTGTAGTAGTGGTAGTGGTTTGTAGGGACATGCGGGACAGTTGAAGTATTACTTAGTGCTAATTGGGTATTTGACTACTATTGAAATAAATTATTTTTTAGTGATCATTAAATAAAGGTCGTAATATCCACGTCCCCTGCTGGTTTTGTGTTAAATAACCATTTCAAACTCGATCAGTAAAAAAAGTGCGTCGAATTTGGATTACATTACGTCACAATTTAAAATTTCATACAAATCTCATACTAAGCACGCGTTTTGACGTTTGAAAAAAAGTTGCTGATTTGACTAGTTGTCAAATACCCAATCGGGTATTTGACTACTAGTGAGATAAATTATTTTTTAATGATTATTATAATATAAAGGATCTCCCAAAAGTCGTAATATCCACGTCCCCTGCTATTTTTATTTTGAATAACCATTTTAAACTATTGGTAAAAAAAGGGCGTCGAACTTTGATGACGTCACAACTTAAAATTTCATACAAAATCTAAGCACGCGTTTTGACGTTTGAAAAAAAGTTGCTGATTCGACTACGTGTCAAATACCCGCAGGGCAACCGCGTATTTTCTGCATGCAATCATTGTTACAGTATCAATTGTTGTGATTGGCTGAATTTATGGTATTCTTGCCGCTTCAATAGATTTTGTCCAATAGCGGAAGAGTGTCAATCAGAGGTGACACACTGTCGTTACACTGTAGCTGTCAGAGATACGCGGTCGCCCAGCAGAATCCCAATTGTTTATGCCAATCGTATTCATTTGACAGCTCATAACGTATAACTCGAACTTTTTAAGGAGTACATATGTCCCCGTAAGATTGTAAAAACCGTTAGATTATAATCTAACTCGCGAAATTCTAAACTGTCGAAAGATTAGAATTTAACGCATTATTTTCCGGTAGATTGTAATCTGATAGGTATTTAAACCCGATAAAACCTAAGTGACTTGATTATTTATGTCGAACCCTAACCTAACCTACAAGAAAGAGACAAGAAAACGTAAAAAAAATGAATATTTCAAAAATTTAAACTCAGAACATTGAACAGTTTACAATCTAACGGTTTTTACAATCTTACGGTGACAAATACATGTGTTTTGACGTGCAAGCATCTATGACCTCCTTAAACCGGTCGAACGTTTGACAGTACGATTTCCTTGTATAATCGGGGGGCTGATTCCGTTGATGTTGACAGCGTGGGCTATGCTGCTTCCCGGGGCTGGGCACGGTGGGGGCGCGCGGGAACGGGCGCGGCGAGGAGGCTCTGCTGCTGGAGAGGCAAGGGCGAGCGTCGCAGCAGACGCGCTCCTCCTCCCTGCCGCCTCCGCCCTCCGCCCTGCCGCGCCCTCCGCGCAAGCCCTCCGCCCGGACCACGAGATACGACCGCTTGGAGCACAGAGACGCGCGCAAGGTGAGGCCGTCCATACTGATAGGGATGATGCCTATATCGAAAACAAGTGATCTTAATTTAACGAATCAAAAAATACGACTGCCCTGCCGTATTATTTTTGGAGTTTACCTCCTTATGAAGCGATTTGCACATATAGCCTTTGGAATTTTATTCACATTTTTATGAAATGATATTTTTTGTTAATCACTGGATATTGAACTATAGTGTTATAGGTATATTTTTGGAGTCTACTCATCATTTTCTAGATGATAATTATATAGTTAATCTTATTTTCGATTTTTTTTTCAACTTTAGTCTTTAATGCGGAACCATGGTCACCCTATCAATTTTTTTTAAAAATTTTAATAGCCTATGTCACCCGGAATAAGCTAGGGATTCTAACGATACCTCATTTATCAAAATCGGTTTAGGCGTATAGAAGTTATGGTGAAATATACAAACTCACATACATACATAGATACATACATTAACCCTGAAAACAATATACTTACTCCTTTTTTCAGGCAGTCGTGTAATAAATTATTTTTAACTGATTATTAAATAGAGAGTCTTCCAAAAGACCTAAAATTCACATCCTCGGTTAGGTTTAAGTTTGATAACCATTTTTAAAAAGAAAAAAAGTGCGTTGAAATTTGAGACGTCACTACTGTGAATTTCATGCAAGTTCCATACTTACTAGAAGCGCGTTTTTAAGTTTGATAAAGAGTTGCTGATTTGATTGTGGTGTCATCATCCCTATTATAAACGCGAAAGTGTGTCTGTCTGTCTGCTAGGCTTTCACGGCTCATCTGTTTAACCTATTTTGATGAAATCTGGTACAGGGATAGTTTGCATCCCGGGGAAGGGCATATCCCAGGAACTTTTAATTCCTGCGGGAATGATTAAAACTTAATTCTCGCGGACATCATCTAGTTTCTACATACCCCTGGTGAAATATATAGAGCGAATTTGACTTTGCTTAGACTTAAGGCATGGTTAAAACGAGACAGATTTATGTTACTCACACAAGTCCATCCCGTTTTAACTCTTAAAATCTGAGCCAAGTCAAAGTACGCTCTATAGATCTCAGTATAAGTTTAGAATAAACAAAAACAACAATAATATTATGTATACGGTTGAAGTGGGCATGGGGTGGGTACGTTATACAGTGCGATCCTCCATAAAGTGCACAAATCAAAGTAGGTAAGCGCATTTTATTTTATTTTTTTCCATCATAAGAAGTGTACATTCTAAGTAGATAATATTCATAGATAGTGAATTAATTTTTTCACTATTTCATGATCACTGAATAGGCTTATTTACCTATTCATTGCCCACGATATAGGCGCCCACGTTGACGTCTGCTTATTAGTTGATTGATAAAGGACAGTTAGGTATACGGCTTTGTTAGTCCATGAAAAGGCAAAATTAATTATTCATAAACAAAGCCACCATGGAAATAGGTAAATTTTATTTATGCCAAATATATTAGGTTAGGTAATGCTTACTGATTAACTAGTTACTGTTAGATGTCTCAACATCACCGTCGCGAAAACTAAAAGTTAAATCTCACTGCCAAAAAGAATGCGCCGGCGTAGAACATTTATTATAATTGAGCTAAGTCCTACCTCGTCCCACTGCTGGGCACAGGCCCCCACTCCCATAGGAGAGAAGGAATTAGAGCTTCGACCCACCACGCTGCTCCAATGCGGGTTGGCGGTTTTAACAACTATTATCATGTTAGTGATAATAACCGGGCCTGACGGCTTAACGTGCTCTCCGAGGCACGGGGGTGAAACACGGCGAATTTCCCCTAGTAGGTTATCCCAATAAGTTGAAAAAAAATATATATCAGCTAGGTACTCTATATGAGTAGATGATATGAGTAGAACTTGTACATTATACTGCTTTGACGGTATACTTACTATACAGTATGTAGTCCTAGACTGCTAGGTATACTACATAAGATTCAGAATCACTCAATATTTCACTTGAAACTTATGGTCACTGGTAAGATCGGAGGAAAGAGGCCCCGCGGACGTAGCCCGAGACGTTATAGGCCTATTACACTGCACTTTTTACAGGGCCCTGTGGTAAGGGTGGGCGTGGCCGCAAGTTAGACTGTCGATTATTACACAACAATAAAGACCGATTTAGGGACCCTTTCTTTCTAAACCTTATTACACTACACTGAATCAAGTGTAAGGGTCCCTGTGAAAAGTGCAGTGTAATAGACCTATAAGGAAGCAGTCGACATACCGATCTGGGAGGCCATCCACGCGGCGGGAAACAGAGGGAAATGGAAGACCATAGTGAAAAGAGTGCTATCGAAGGAGTGTCACGATCCTCAAAGTTGGGGGAAACGACGCATGAAGACGAATATTACAACAAATAAAGCAAAAACGTGCCGCCAAGCGATTTAGCGTTCCGGTACGATGCCGTGTAGAAACCGAATAGGGGTATGGGTTTAATATAACTGCCATGCCCGTAACAGGTTAGCCCGCTATCGTCTTAGACTGCATCATCACTTACCATCAGGTGAGATCGCAGTCAAGGGTAGTGAATAATAAAAAAAAAAAAATATAAATTTCAACTTTTTTTTATTTCAAAGGACTCGGACGGATCCAGCTCAATAGCCTCGACGGTCGCAGTCAAGGGCTAACTTGTAGTGAATAAAAAAGAAAATGAATTTCAACTTTTTTTTATTTCAAAGGACTCGGACGGATCCGGCTCAATAGCCTCGACGGTCGCAGTCAAGGGCTAACTTGTAGTGAATAAAAAAGAAAATGAATTTCAACTTTTTTTTATTTCAAAGGACTCGGACGGATCCGGCTCAATAGCCTCGACGGTCGCAGTCAAGGGCTAACTTGTAGTGAATAAAAAAGAAAATGAATTTCAACTTTTTTTATTTCAAAGGACTCGGACGGATCCGGCTCAATAGCCTCGACGGTCGCAGTCAAGGGCTAACTTGTAGTGAATAAAAAAGAAAATGAATTTCAACTTTTTTTTATTTCAAAGGACTCGGACGGATCCGGCTCAATAGCCTCGACGGCGTCCCGCAGTTCCCCGCTGCCGTACGACACGGTGACTCAACGCAAACTACCCTCAGTGCCGACGTCGGCGTCACTGCCTGCGGCGGAGTCGCGGGAGTCGCTCGTGCGTCCGCGCGACTCCAGTCTGCCCTCGCCGTCCAAGCTCGCCGTGTACGCGGCCGCGCGCAGGCGCTCCGCCGAATCCGCCAAAGACAACAACAAGCGTGGCCATCAGTATCGTATACAGTTTTAGAACCAGAGGTGCGATTATGTATGAATTGCCGCGGGCTGATTACATAACTCGCGACAGGCTTGCGACAGGCGTAAATCTCGCGATCGCTGCTGTCAAACGGCACTTTTGTATTACGTATCAGCGGCTACAGAGCAGACAGCAGTCGAGCTCTAGTTCACCCTCTAGCGGACAATCTATGAACTAAAAACTGCATTGTCCTTGTCGTACCAGCAAATTGGTATTATCTAAGCTTCCTTGACAGCAATACGACAGCGACAGCCGAGCAAAATGAAACGTCAAACAGCAACAACCTCTGCACCTGTTGCAAAGTGATTGTTGGGTAATTGTCGAGTGCGTTTACTGTGGTTTTTTAAATATGTAGGTACATAAACTCAAGCAATTTGAATAATATCTACGTGAAAAACCAACATCTTTGAATGTAAGATAGTTTCACACACGGTAGACGGCACGCGTAGAAAGGTTAAATCTCTATTATGTAGTGCAAAATATTTATAATATTAATAGAGAGTAGATCAGAGTAGATAGTACATACCTAATAGTTTAGCCATAACAATGTACTCTGTGGTTTAGCCTATGATCAGTCGAACACTTCACTCTTTAAATTCAACCACAGAGGAACATACTCAAGGAAAGTACCAAAGATGACTATAAAAGGTATGGATAAAGCTGCTTATTTTGTTTTCATCTATTGCTGTCCTGTCGCGAGTGGCGCTAGTATCGATAGCAAAAGTGCATGAAAAGTGCATTCTACGACAGGCGAGCAATAGACGTGCGATCGGCTTGCGTAATACGAATTCTAGTGACATTTTGCGACCGATCGCGTAGTGTTTGCTGTCGCATTGCTACTGCTGTCGCTACTGCAACATTTTACGTAATCAGCCTGCCGGTCCAATCGTCTAAGTTCGGCGTCAAAGTAAAATAAACCATAACAGCATTGAATTAGAGCTTAATTTCGTGTATCCATTCTCATACGTTTATGGTATCGTACAAACCTAAACTTATGAGAATGGATACAGCCCCGGATCTAGTGGGGGACAAGTCGGGGTCCGTGCCCCGGGCGGCAAATTCAGGGGGCGGCAGATTCAAGCTTGGCAGACGGATACACTACTCAACATTATCGCAACTTTGTTGCGGGGTTCTTTGGGGGAAGCCCATGTCTATCAATATGCATCTTATGGCTGGAATGATGATAACGATACAGGTAAAAATACGTGCGAGGGCGACATTTTTCAGTTTTTGCCCCGCCTCGAAAAAGTTCAAGATCCGGCGCTGAATGGATATGTCACCGTAAGATTGTAAAAACCGTTAGATTATAATCTAACTCGCGAAATTGTAAACTGTCGAAAGATTGTGAACTGTTCAATGTTCTGAGTGATAATTTTTGAAATATTCATTGTATTTACGCTTTCTTGTCTATTTCTTGTAGATTAGGTTAGGGTTCGACATAAATAACCGGCCGGGCACTTAGGTTCTATAGGGTTAATAAACCTTACAGATTACAATTTAACGAAAAATAATACGTTAAATTGTAACCTTTCGACAGTTTGCAATTTCGCGAGTTAGATTATAATCTAACGGTTTTTACAATCTTACGGTGACAGATACACGAAAATGAGTTCGAATTCAATGATGTTATGGTTTATTTTACTTTGACGCTGAACTTTGACGATTTGATCGACAATTCTTAGACAATCGTGGGGCAGGCTTTTTTATTCGCTAACATAACGTTTGGGAGCGCAATCGTAAAATGTTGGATAACTTTGTGAATTGTGACGTCAAAACTGACATACAATTCTTTTTTTTTATCTTAATTTATTTGGGACTTTTGTCCGACGCGGACACGTCAGCCCCATCGTAAACTAATTTATTTAAAAAAAATTACTTAATCAAACTATAATTTGTATATTATGTCACCGTAAGATTGTAAACACCGTTAGATTATAATCTAACTCGCGAAATTATAAACTGTCTAAAGATTGTGAACTGTTCAATGTTCTGAGTGTCAATTTTTGAAATATTCATTGTATTTACGTTTTCTTGTCTGTTTCATGTAGGTTAGGTTAGGGTTCGACATAAATAACCAGGTAGTGCCCGGCCGCCTTAGGTTATATCGGGTTAATAAATCTAACAGATTACAATCTACCGGAAAATAATGCGTTAAATTGTAATCTTATTTGTATCTTGTATCTAACGGTTTTTACGATCTTACGGTGACATAGGTATACAATTGATCAGGAATTACTCCCTATGCAGAAGAAATATTTCGACTATTGATCTAAAAACATACAATTCTTGTATGAGGATGTATTTCGATGTATTATTAAAAAAAATTGAATCTAACATTTATTACCTACTTATCTATTAAATTGCTCAGTTATTTGATTTGTTGATATAACAAAACAAAGGACTTTTTTAATTAATCTTACACAAATTGTAAGTACAAAGCGTTTATGTAGGTACTGTTTTCGACCTTTTCGCGTATGCCAGGTTTATCCACGTTTTGGCAGCTTATGTAGTTTTTCTTGGCAAGAGGTAATTTTTTTTTGCGTTTGTTTTGTTTATCTTACAGAAATCGTCAAAGAAAAAGTGCGTAGTTACCCATAGCGCACAGGGACACTGAGATTTTCGTATCAAAGATTATATAGGTACCGTAAAGTGTACTTACTGCTGATTTACTGCTACAAGATGACCCAGCTTTCATAACCTTGCTGAAAAATGATAATTATAAATAACTAGCTGATGCCCGTGACTTCGTCCGCGTGGTTTAAGTTTTTTGTTATTACCGAGAGAACTCCTTAATTTCAGGGATAAAAACTAGCCTATGTCACTCTCCAGGTCCACAACTATATTCATGCCAAAAAACACATCGATCCGTTGCTCCGTTGCGGCGTGATTGAAGGACAAACCAATAAACTAACAACAACACAAATTTCGCATTTATAATAATATTAGTATAGTGTGGTCACAGTTCAAACAGTTCAAAGAGTATGTCCTCTCTAACTCCTATCTAACCTTTTTGAGGGGTGTGTTGTGTTAAAAGTGTTGTGAATTGTTTGTTAGTTAGCTTTAAAACTTAAGTTTATAATTTTAATTACTTAAGTACCTACTAAGTAATTGTCGACTATTCCAATAGTTGGGATAATTTTCTTGGTTTATGTAGGTATAAGGATCTTATTACCCACCTATGCTGATACAAAATAGAAACGGTTTTTTTTTTACAAAAATAGAATTTTATCCTAAGACTGACCCGTTACATTTAGTTTTGATGTTACACAATTTTTCCTTGTAGGCAACTCTTTGTATCGTAGAGAAAGGTAACTAGAACTAATTATTGCGTATTAGTTTCTTTATTATCGTCTCTACTCCTATTCTATTGATAAGTTCCAATCCGGTTAAAGTATACCTAATTCATTAGTATTTCTAGAAAACGGCAGGAGAAAGGGTGCTATACTTGCTAAAATCAGTGCTAATGGTTGTAGGTCTAGAGCAGACGTTATCAAAGAAAGGGTTCTGGATGATTCTAACTAAAGTAATTAGTCAAACTAATAGCCCACTCTTTTTAAAGGCCACACCTGCCCTTTGGGAACCACTGATTTCACTGATGCACAAAAAATATTAAATACTTACTCATTTTATTTGGCTCGAAAATCGTAGCATCTATTTCGGAACGAAATTGTTTGTATATCGATAACATCGGGTAAAGAAAACTAAAGGAAATCGAAAATAAAATTCAGTGAATAAGAATAACTCGGTCCTTGAAATATTCTAGTCCTATCGCTTATAATAATTAATATTATAAATAACATATTTATTTTGTAAGTAAAGTAAAACATACTTACATTAATGCCATAATTTGTATTTTTTAACAGTGATTTTTTTAATTTAATTTGAATTCGTTTGTTTGGTGCTCATTTAAATATTAGTTATACACCTTGTTAATTATAAGTAAATAACTTATGTATTTCGAAAAATATATATTTTCAAAGGAATTAAACCAAGTAATAAAGTTTACCCTATTTTGTTTTATTTTACACCTCTCTCCTTGTTTCCTTAATACCTAACTTATTACGTACCTATAGTTATAGACAATAATATTATTATGATAAATTAATATTTTATTATGATAAATTTAAAATATATATAAAAAATAATTGCCGATATGTAAGTTCTCGCATCACTTCAGAACGGCTGGACCGATTTTGATTTAATTTTTTGTGTGTATTGAGTGGTACCCGGGATGGTTTATAATTATTCACAATTGAACACAGATGGGAGCACTGCAATCGGGTTCTAGGTTCAGGGCACGACAACGTTTGCCTCGCCCACTAGTATATATGGTCTATATTCAAGTCCTGTCTGTAGTGGCAGAACAGTGTGAACGGTGATAGTGAACAAAATATTTCCTTTGACAGGTTTGGTCCTTAAAAGCCAGGGATGGAGGGATGGACCCAGCACCAAATCGTATGTCAGTAAAATAAGTATAAAAAAAATCATCACGATAATGATGTTCACGATCGCCGTTGACACTGTTTTGTCACTACAGACAGGACTTTAATATAAACCATCAAATCGTACGGCCTTGATCCTGACACTAGATCAAGAGGAATGAGGGCGCGAGTCGAGACGGCCTTGTCGCAGCGTTCACGCAACGACTGCAAATATCGCCGGAACTGGGACAATAGACACTGTATGAATTACGCACATTGTTGGAATATAGCAAAAATACTAGTCTATGATATAAAAGTCTGTAATGACACAACATAATAGTTGTCTATGGACGTAGTTCATACTTCATTCCTTCAGTCACTCTCATACATTCTTTTCACTCGCTTAAACAATCATTCACCATTCATTTGCTCTTTGCTGTAGCCTGTACAATATTTTATTATTAAACAGACAGTCGTACAGTGCAGACGTCTTTTCTTTTCCCTGCGAGCTCATATACCAACACACATAACTATAAGATATGGTATGTACCTAAATGAGCTCTGTTAGGCGTGATCAAGCTTTTGGACTATCAAGGCAGCATACAACGATCTGACTTCAGCATTCTCTTATTTCTCAAGTCTCAACAGTCAAGAGTCGAGACCTCTCTTGGACCTGGCTAGAGCGAGCTCTAGCTGCCCTAGGTCATGGGCTAAATATATGGTCATCTATGTGCAACCCTGGGAAGACGACTACGAGAACACGTGAGCTTGCCGTGGCATAAGCTGCCGTTCCTAGATTATGGGATTATATCCCCAAAGACGAGCCCAATAGGCGTCGCACAAGAGAAGTGTTCTTAAGAGTTCCCGGAGGTTCTCATAATGTGCCATGTGTAATAAAGAAGGTGGCCACCGGGGGGATTTTAGTGGGTAGAAATCCCAAATAACCTGATCTCTTCCCCCGGAGATTGGGTATCTCAGGGAGATTTCTCCCCGTCAACAAAAAAAAAGGTCATGGGCTAAAAATATGACACTCAATCAACGCACAAAAATCACCTGTAGGCTATGCTCTGCCTCTAGGGCGGATAGAGCGAGATTCTCATAGTAGGTACTAATTTATTTTTCTAGATCTATTTAGAACAGTCAAGATCTCTATAGGGTAAGTAGGTAGAGCGAAAGAACCATAAGCTACAAAGATATATTACAACACCAGTCGAGGCAACTAAAGCGCGAGAGTTAGGCTACAATTATATTTCTTAAACATCGAGACCTCTAGGCTCAAGGCCTCAGGCTGCAGAGATTTTGAGACTTTCTTTGAGGAAAGTAATACTATTTACTCGGACTTTTGAAATGAGACAAATTTTTATCCCAGAAGATCAAAGAGTTGCCTCGGCACTTTAAAAGGCCTGAATCCATACGGAATGTTATAATTTTTACGGTTGCTCAATGGAGTGGCTATAAAAAAGATATTTACGAATATTATGGCCATAACTTAGGTACTATTGACTGGTAGGTAAATAGGCAAAAGAGCAAAGGTTAAGACTGAAGTTCTGCCCACAATGCACGATCTCGTTATTTTCCACTTGTAAATAAATTTCGACATCGAATGTGAATCACCAGTGGAAGGTGTTACCTTCGCAATACATTCGCATCTTGTACGATACCTACACTTGAACTTTTATGTAAGTATTATAATTAACTATCTGATGCCTGCGACTTCTTTCGAATGATTGAGGTTTTTTTGGTTCCCGCGGGAACTCTTTAATTTTCCAGGATACAAAGTAGCCTATAGATGTGTTATTCCAAACTATAATCTATCTTTGTTCTGCCGTTGGGAAGTGATTGAGTAACAAAACTAAATCCATCCATCCATCCAAACTTTCACAGTTAAAATTACAACATTAGTACCTATAGATATATTACTAGCGACCGGCCCCGGCTAGCACTAATAATCGTAGTAGTTCATACCCAATAAAGCCAGTGGGCAGACAGCAAATCAGGTTTTAACTACATTTAGCACTGCGAAGGTTTGTTCAGTTGAAAGAAATTTTAAAATCAGTTGAGTAGTTTTCGAGTTTATTCGTTACAAACAAACACTAAAACAATCAAATCTTCCCTCTTTATGATATTTACTTAGATAAGTATTAAGATTTTAATATGTAATTTTATTAAGGGATGCCCAGCAAGCTCATTTTATTTACCTAACTAAAAATAAATTATATAGGAAAATAAAATTATATAGCTACCTAGGTATAGGCTATACCTACCTAGTGATATAATTTTCTTATCAAATCACTATATATAAGGAACAATTAAATAGGAAGCCTGGGTGAAAAACAAGTTTTAGTGAATTGTCAAAATAGTACTTATTACATAATATTTAAGTAACTAGATTATGTCCGCGACTTCGTCCACGTGGAATAAGGTTTTTGATTCCCGCGGGATCTCCTTAATTTTCCGGGATAAAAAGTAGCCTATGTCCTTCCCTAGGATACAACATATCCCTATACTAATTTTCATCAAAATCGGTTGAATAGCAGGGCCGTGAAAGCGTAGCAGACAGACAGACACACTTTCTCATTTATAATACTAGTATGGATATGGATTAAGTGACTAGTAGTGTACTCGGTAGTACTTACCAGTTACCTACCAGCCTAGGTAAAAAATTGGAGCGATAAATCGATTTCTTTTGACCTAAATCTTCGAGGTCAAAGGCTGGTCGTAGTTTGATAAACACATTCAACTTCTTTGCATTTTCTACTAAGTGTCATAAAGTATCTAAGTTCTATACCTATAGCAAGTACTTATTAGGTGGGATTGATATCTTATGTCATCACTAGCGAACGCGGCTTCGTCTGCGTGGTTTGAGTTTTTTGATTCCCGCGGAAAAATTTCCGCCATATTTCCCGGGATTCCGGGGAATTTTCCGGGATAAAAAGTAGCCTATGTGCTATTCCAGACTAAAATCTATCTCTGTGCCAAATTTCAACCAGATCCGTTCAGCCGTTGGGGTGTGATTCAGTAACAATCATCCATACATCCATCCATACATCCATACATCCATCCAAACTTTCGCATTTATAATATTAAGTAAGATAAGATAAGATTTCCCACGCATCGCTGGGTTTGGGACTACTTTGTTAGAAATGTATTATTTGTCTATGCTCTACCTCAGACTCTTTGACTTAAGACATAATTGACATTGACAAGCCTCCTGTCAAATCTTTATTTTTTTTTATATATTCCTAATTTGACCGTTGTGTGTTTGTGCCGTCTCCATTTGTATTAGTTAACTAAATTATGTAATAATTTATTTTATCGAGATATAATAATTTAATCCATTGACGCTGATGTCTGTGTACTTATTTCATGAAGAAATAAAACGACATAATAGTATCTCACGCTTTTATTTCGATTCTCTTCTGCGACGACACGTGCAATCCACTGCAGCAACCAACACTCTGTCTAACATACATAAGTACCTATACCTCCGTGGCGCAGTGTTGAGCGCTGTTGCCTTAACGTGCGGAGGTCCCGGGTTCGATCCCCGGCAGGGTTTGGAAATTTATAATTTCTGAATTTCCCTAGTCTAGCCTGGTGGGAGGCTTCGGCCGTGGCTAGATACCACCCTACCGGCAAAGACGTGCCGCCAAGCGATTTAGCGTTCCGGTACGTTGCCGTTGCACACCGTATGAGGCGCAACAGAAAGACAAAGATGACTCTAGGAGTCTCAGATCATTTCCTAATGGGCGGCACTCTCCAAATCTACTACCCAGAAGTCCTTCTGAAATCAATTTAATACGTAAGCCTGATCTGACCTCAGAGGCATCCGTACTGAAGCAAACGAACAGTTCCGGACTCGAGGCACATTATCGGGGCTGCAACTTTAAAGTACCTACCGAGGTTTTTCTTTTATTCCACTACAAGTTAGCCCTTGACTAATTGAATAGCGATCTCAATTGATGGTAAGTGATGATACCGTCCAAGATGGTAGCGGGCTAACCTGATAGGGGTATGGCAGTTTTACTAAACCCCTAGTAGGTTTCTACACGGCATCGCACCGGAACGCTAAATCGCTTAGTAGTTATCTATATCGAGCGGTGACTAGCCATGTCCGAAGCCTCCCACCAGACCAGGCCAGAAAAAAAACAGAAATTATAAATTTACTAATTGACCCTGTCGGAAATCGAACCCGGGACCTCCGCACGTTAAGACAACAGCGCTCAACACTGCGCCAGAGAGGTTGTATATACATATATGAACCGTTAGATTATAATCTAAATCGCGAAATTGCAAACTGACGAAAGATTACAATTTAACGCATTATTTTCCTGTAGATTGTAATCTGATAAGTATATAAACCCGATAAAACCTAATTATTTATGTCGAACCCTAACCTAACCTACAAGAAAGAGAAGAAAACGTAAATACAATGAATATTTCAAAACTTGACACTCAGAACATTGAACAGTTCACAATCTTTCGTCAGTTTGCAATTTCGCGAGTTAGATTATAATCTAACGGGTTTGTACAATCTTACGGTGACATATATATATGTATGAACAGTTCGAACAGTTCTCGACACTTTAGAAAGACACGCATGGTATTATCGTAACGCGGGGTTCACATCACATACCACTCCAGGGAGGTCATCGTCGTTTATAAAGTACCTTATAAACTTTCGTGTCGCGTATTCTACCTACTTTTTTGCGTACCGGTTACAAAACAATCGACAAAAAAAGTAAAACAATGAAACAGATAACTGTAACGTAACAGTAAAATGGAGTCGAACGAAAATAAACGGATGGAGAGCGCACGGGCAGTCGCCTCAGCGCGCGCCGCACGCTAACCCAATTCCTGCGCGCTATCAGCTTTCACAACTGCGTCATCCGCAGGGCTGCCGATGATGGCGTCTTTACTTCATTAAGGGCTAATTTTTCAATCGTCAGATAAAGTTTATCAGAGGAATAAATTTGACGCGCGCGAAAACCTGTCAAAACGTCAAATTTATTCCTCCGATAAATTTTATATCTGACGATTGAAAAATTAGCCCTAAATGATAAATGATTTATTTATTTTATGTAGGACAACTTGTCACTTATGAAACGTTAAGACTCTACCACCGGTTCTGAAAGGTGATTCTACTGAGAAGAGCCGGCAAGAAACTCAGCAGTTGCTCTTTTCATAGAAAAGAGCAACTGCTGCTGCGACATTATCTGTCAAATCCATACTAATATTATAATTGCGAAAGTGTGTCTGTTTGTCTGTCTACGGTCCATCTGTTCAACCGATTTAGATGAAATTTGGTACAGGGATAGGTTGTATCCCGGGGAAGGACATATGCCTCTTTTTATCCCGGAAAACTCAAGATTTCCCGCGGGAACCAAAAACCTCAATCCACGCGGATGAAGTCGAGGGCATCAGCTAGTAGGTATCTTATAATTTTTATATAAGATCATATCCTAAATAAGTAAGGTCACTCGGATAGCCATGACAGGCCATGATAGGTACAAAGATCCAGATTTCCCTCTGCAATTTTGTAAACACATGTGTTTATATCTCAAATCAATGACCTTCTGAGGTTTTTATACCTACTTACAAGTAAAGTGCTTGAAATATCTTCTAGTACCTAGTATTCTATTGATCTCACAGCTCACTGGCACCACATCTTGACCTTCTTTAGATGATTTAAACCTAGGTTTTTTCCTTTTGCGTACCTACAAATTTTGATTAAATTTAGGGAAAACCGGTGTATTAACTACCTAACCGGTATAAATTGGGTTAGAAAAGATGATCTTTATGAATAAATGTTTTGTTATAATTCTTCGTATAGTATGAGATCACCGAAAGAAGCAAGATAGAAGAATTAAAAAATTGTAGGAAAGAAGAAGAATGCAAACAAATGTTTGGATCGACTAAATAAATAACTGCCTGAAGGCACTTTTTTCTAAATGTGGCAACCATACAGTGAGTTCACTTGCTTACTTATGAACAACTCGGTCGCGAGAGATATTTATGCACCTTTTTAGGTACTTATATCTCAAGTTATATGCTATTACATAATAATTGCAATTATTTTTAATTATCTAAATCAGCAGATGATCAGTATCTGCATGAGAAGGTGTGAGTAATGAATGATGATAAATTAGGAACAAAGAAATCCAGGGTGGATCCGTCTGGTTTTGACTTTTGGTGGATTTTTATCTTAGAAATAAATGGTCTGAATAAATTTACATTTGGTTTTATAGGTAAAAATACCTACGTTTATATTTATATAGTACTAATAACTAGATGATGCCCGCGTGGATTGAGGTTTTTTTGGTTCCCGCGGGAACTCTTTAATTTTCCGGGATAAAAGTAGCCTATGTGTTATTCCAGATATTCCAGATATATAATCTATCACTATGCCAAATTTCATCCAAATCCGTTCAGCCGTTCTGGCGTGATTGAGTTACAAACATCCATACAAATTTTCGCATTTATAATATTAGTATGGATTATTTATTAGCTATTTAACTTATTAATTAGATTAAGTAGACCAAAATTGATTTAAATATCACTTGATGATGCCATGCAGCTAGGCGACTTAGTATTTTGAATATCCTATTAAAACTGTTTTTCGACATCAAAAATTCCCCGTGGATCGGGATCCATTCATCCAACCTATCTTACTTACCTTACCTTACCTACCCGACAAAATCGATTAAGCAGATGGGTCGGGAAAACGTATCAGACAGACGGACAGACACACATTCGCTCAGTTTATGTCTTGTAAGCAAGTTTATCATTTTAACATGATCTGTTTATTAGAAGAAAAGGAAACACGCCTCAAGTATCAATTCTTATCTCTCTGCGTCGTATTCCTCAATACTGAGGGTAGCGACCCCTTTCCTTTAATCACATACCTATAATGATTTTCTTGGGATAATAATGCGGTGGGTTCCCACTTCCCACGTCCTTCCGCATACGACTCGTCTAGGAGTATTTAAACTCCTAGTTTTTTGTAAAGATTATTATCAGATTTGAGTGATAATAACCGGGACCTACGGCATAACGCGCTCTCGGAGGCACGGAGTTATCGAAAAGGCCACATTTGAACGTCCAATTCGGTCACCCGTCCAGTTACCGACTTGGTTCAACGTTGCTTAACAATCGCAATCCACCGTTAAGCGTTGTCACAGCTAGGCAACGCGTCCCTCAATCAATTCCTAGAGCCGACATCAGCTAAGAACACGTCCTCAAGCTACGCCTGCGGCCGGACACTTAGGTTCTATCGCGCGGGTTAATATACCTACATAACAGATTACAATCTACCTACCGAAAAATAATGCGTTCAATTGTAATCTTTCGACAGTTTACAATCTCGCTAGATAGATCACAATATAACGGTTTTCACAATCTTACGGTGACATAAATACGGGCCCTATTAAACTCATTACTCGTAAATATACGTACTTTATTAATTATAAGAAGCTGGTTCATAAATAACTCGTATGTAGGACTGAGTTGAACTTTGAAACAATCGGTTTCGCATAATACAACGGCGAATATAATTTCAACAAAAGTTCCTAGAGTGATATTTTAATCGTATATCGCTTTCCGCGGCAGCCCGTTTCTAGGTCAAGATAAGTTGCTATTATGGAGTTGAAACCAGTTCGCTTGCCAAACGCTTGTAAACTCTTTAGTCTTTATATTCCTATCCTATATACTTCGATATATTGTGTTGTGGATGCTGATGATATTAGATTAATTTTGTGACAGATAGGATAAAGGAAACGATGGAGGCTAATTAACTCAGAAAGTAGTGCGTTTGGCATCTTTGCTGGTGTCCAGTTGTCAGTTTTAACCGTACACGCTAAGTAGCCATGAGACATCATTGTACTCATAGGACCGTTTCCTACCCTTTAGCATCGTAGTGAGCTAAATCTGATTTGATCGTAGGAGGAGGTTGCTTAATCCCAGCATTTTAATTAGACCAACACAACCACCACAACGACCACATTCTATCCAAACTCTATCGCATCGGGAATTTTCCGCCCATATTCCTTGTCTATATTATATAAAAGATTTCTGAAAAGAAAGTAAGAAAGATCGTATGAGATAATGTTCAGAATACATTATTCTTTAAAAAATAACCGGCTGAGTTTGTTAGCCACTGCTCAGACCAGGGCGCGCTCAGATTAAACTGAGAGCGCGTTTCGAGTTCAAACCCTCGTAAATTTTATTTTAAGATCCGTAATAAAAAAATTATCACCACCACATATATTATATTGATATTCAAAAAATTTACGAGTTTGAATAAAGATTTTATGAATTAAATAGAAGCTCTACAATGATAGATACCTAGATCTCTCTGGTGTACACAACAAGACATTGACCGTACCACGTGTGAATAACTATGCCATATGAATGCGAGCTATATTTAAATTCAGATGAAATCTATGCGCATGCGATTTGATATAATCTTTAAACTATAGTCACACGTTCATTCTTCCTATTGTTGGAATCATTAGGTACTTATTCAATATTGAGATGGGAGAGCGAAATGCGAAAGGTTGAATGACTAATCAATAGCGCGGCAGAACAAAAACAAACCGCCGACGCACCTCACTTCGCACCACCAAATAGATCGATAAAATAAAAGTTTCTTTGTTACTAGCTGATGCCCGCTTGGAATAAGTTTTTTTTAATTCGACCGGAATAACAAATAGCCTATAATATATTCTCAACTATACCTATGCAAAAAATTACGTTGATCCGTTGCTCTGTTGCGGCGTGATTGACAGCCAAATAAAAAAAACACACTTTTGCATGATAAAACTCTAACAGTGATAACCTAGGTCGTAGGTGATGGAAAACTTTCGTGAGGAAGAAGGAAACATGCATGCCTGTGAGTCCTCCAAGGCATTGAGTCGGCCAATCCGCACTTGCCCAGTATGGTGGATTATGCCGGAATCCCTTCTCATTTCGAGAGGGGACTCTCTGCTCAGTATGCCGACGTGAATATCGAGACACCATAACTAAGTCGAGATGATGAGGTTGTTATCTAGGTACCTAGTTCTAAACTTCTAAACGAGCCTGATAGGAACCATAGGTACCTATGCTATATTAAGTTGAGGAATCTAACGAGAAAATTACTTCCGCGCCGTGATTTCTACGTACAGATTACATGTTATTCTTTAGAAAATCACTGTTGTAACGCAAAAAACAGTTTCCCACGGAAAACACAATGTCTCGGAAAGCTGTGCGAACGACGAGAAAAGTTGTATCAAAGCGTAGGTAGGTATATTTGGTATTTGACCGAGAAGTGGAAATTGCATTAAACTATTCCTATATACTACATTTTATCCGAATAGGTATATTATTTTAATCATAATTTAAAACCGACTTCCAAAAAGAAGGAGATTCTCAATGCAGCGCGTATTTTTTTACATTATTTATAAGTCTATAAAATATAGTGAGTAAACATACCCAATTATACGGACATCCTGCCCATTACCTACTCTGTGATCCTGCTTTCAACCATTACGGCGAGACAAATATCTATATATGCCCAGAACCCTACGTTTACCTACTTCATAATCTATACTAATATTTAATAATTAATATTATAAATGCGAAAGTTTGGATGGATGGACGGATGTTTGTTACTCAATGACGCCAGAACGGCTGAACGGATCTGGATGAAATCACAGAGATTTTATCCCGGAAAATCAAATAGTTTCGGCGGGAACCAAAAAACCTCAATCCACGCGGATGAAGTCGCGGCCATCAGCTAGTCTGGGTATAAAATACCAGTACCTAGTTACCACGCCCGCGCCGGACGTCCATGGGTCAAAAAAAGTCACTACCAGTATTCCGGTCGCCTGTGGTCCCTGTGGACGTGGAGTCTGGATCCATGAGACGAAATACCGAAATACGAGGATAGCATTCGTACCCGCGGTCTGTCTGACCAAGGGCTTCAAAATCAACACAAAACGAGTAAGCGTATCGTACCTATTCTCTGTTTGCTGCTGTAGCCCGCCGCCACAGTACCGCCGCCCCCGCCTCACCCGAAAAAGCATAAAGCCTCTTTTGTACGATTTTTCGTGAAGTTTTATGTGATATACCGTGACGTTTTATGTGATTTACCGTGACGTTTTATGTGATTTACCGCGACGTTTTATGTGATTTTTCGTGACGTTTTATGTGTTTTTTCGTGACATTTTATGTGATTTTTCGTGACGTTTTATGTGATTTACCGTGACGTTTCATGTGATTTTTCGTGATGTTTTATTTGATTTTTCGTGACGTTTTATGTGATTTTTCGTGACGTTTTATGTGGGGCTCTAACCGCTAATGTAAGTCCAGTTGCGTGCACAGTAATCGACGCAAATATACGCATTATTTAGGTATAGGAAGAAATATTTTTAGGAAGGGCATGATGGAAAATAAGCATTAAGCTTTTTTTAACTAGGGTAAGCAATGCTTTTATACATCTACGTCGTACACGCCAACTTCGACACAGTGATAGGTGAATTGAACCTCTACCTATTAAACATATTATAGTCATACCAAGTTAACCATAATGGATAGAGCAAGTAAAAATGCTCTCCGCATTTTAGAAGACGACTCAGTAAGTAAAGTACCTACCGATAAAGTCATCCATGCATATTTTTAACCTTACGTATTATAAGTACTAATTTATTTTGTTGCAAACACAATACATGTTGTACATATAGTCCACGCACGAGCTCCGAGGAATCGGGGTCTGAAGAAACAACGGCTGTACGCCACCCCCGATCGTCGCCCCATACCTATCCAGCTCGCTCCCAGCGCTAGTTTCGAGCTTGACGCGTGTAATTTTGCGATAGCAGTATTGTTTTGCACTTTAAACAACTCTAGGTCATTACTTTAACATTCTTTTTTGTGTGGTACAGGGTACTGCACTACTGCGCGCCTTTGAATACAAAATATACTTATACATAATATAGTCACGCTCAACTCAGCCACCTCTCTGCAGTCTGCATCCCGCGAAATATTGGTCTCCGCCGATTTGTCGTGAGGTGCGTCGCAGTGTGGGATTCGCCGTGTTCTATATGGCAAGGCGCTAATGCACCGCGAATACCACGTTAGCACATGCGATAGCGTGGAAGGCACAAAAAATTCCCGCGGAGAAATTGCAAAGAGTTTCTGTTGAATGCAAATTGGTTCTAACGAAGTTTTATCGCTCGTTGAATAGCTGTCGATGTGCTGCCAGTGATTTATTGCAGATCATACGGCTATGGAGTGCGGAAAGCTAATCTGACTTATAATTGAACCCTTTCTAACATGCTTGTAACATTTATGATGATTATGATTGTTGTAATTTGTTAGAGTAAGTATTTTATAATTTAAGTCACAACACATTAAAACATGTTCTACGTATAAATTATGTAGTCTACAACCTACATGCTCAATAGACAGGGTATAATAGTAGGAGAGCCCAAGAGGCGATTTTTTGGATTTACTCCAGCGCGTCAGATATTGATAGCGTATAAGCACATGTCTGTGTTATCGGATGCTTTGATTATGTGATACATAATCAAAGTATCGGATGTATGTTAATCTGCCGTGCCGGTTCGCATGGTGGAGTTCGCCGTACGGAAGTAAAAAAATTGGTTGAAAAAAGAACGAGCGCGTCAGATATTCAGAGATGTTAAAGTGGACCCAAAGGAAGCTCCTATTCAAAAGACAGACGATTCTGACGTAAAGTCACTGCGGGTTTTTTAAATTGCAAAACAAATTGCCATTTTGAAATACTCGAGCGCGTCGGTTTATCATACAGACGGTTCAGCTTCAGGTCCCAAACGTGCTGACTGCTGACCCATAATCTGACGATTGTCTCGAGGAATTTTCTTGACCACCGGTGAAAGATGTATACATCATTATATAACCTTTTTTCTTTCTACCATCTAATCTTCTCGATCCATTAGGTCTCCACAACGCTCGAGTAAATCCACATTTAGCATCATTGCTTCCCCTACAATATGTGTATTGATAGGTCTAGAATCTAGATACGAGGACGTTACTATTTGGACCACTCTGTATTTTATCATGATGATCACAATATTCACAATAGCTTTCATGTCAGTGTTCATTGGATGGGATTGTATGGATTACAATTTCCATCATCAAATCATCACAATTCTCCGAACTGACCTGCCGGGGATCGAATCCGGGACCCACAACAGCGATCGAACTGCGCCAGGTGGTCGTCAATGTAGAGTTACTAAGTAGCTCTGCCACTGAAGTTAACCTAGTCTGCTGGTCTCTTTATACTATACTATTCCTATTCTAGACTATACAATTTGTCAAAACTACAAAGATAAGATAAACGGTCACACGACTAGATGCTGCAATTGAGGTTGGTGCAAATTTGCAATCCTAATCAGCCAGTGATGATCTGATGGGCCAACTCCAAAGCTGCTGCCATCACTCATGGTTCATGGATCATATTCGTAGCGAATAGAGATTATAGCGGGATCAGTGAGTACTGAGTACTCAGTACTCATTAGTTGTGCTGCGGGCCTAATTCTCGTCCTCCTTCGTCCCCCTACTCAATCCTACTCTATGCCCCCTACTTCGGACGTGATTACGTGAGCCTCGCGAGAGTGAACGAGACCTCCAAGCCCCTCTCTACCCGCCTCAGAGCCAGTCGGCGCGAGATCGGGTTTTCTCGTTGTTCAAAAGACCAGTTTTCAGCGAGCCGTACGAGTGAGTGTCCGTGTCGTTCGTTACAATCGAATTGATCCGACTTTTATTTCGTGCGTCTTCTATAAAAACTCTTTTATAACGTGCAAAAAAACTGGACGACACGCTTCGTCGCAGCGGATTGGTGGCGTGCAGAAGGTGTAGTGTTGAATTTGTGAGAGTGCTTGTGACTGCTGACGCGACGTCGTCGTCGCATAAAACCAGTGACTTGTCGTCGTGGATCCTTCACGTTCGAGGTAAAAACAGAAAATATGTACTTGTGACTGAATTATCGTCTACTTACGTGGGATTAAACTGGACTGCCGTGTCATGTTATTCTTTAAAATAATACAAGTGAGCGAGATCTAGTAAGAAAATTAACCTTTTTAAACCACGAAGCAGCAAATTATGCTTAATTATGTACCGTTATCAGTCCCGCTGAATGCCGTCATTAAGCGATAACTTTAAATTACTTGTTTTGCTCCTAATTTAATTGAATTAACTAGATCTGTTCGTAAAAATATTGCTAGTTTTCAATTCGTCTTTGTGTTAAAAAAATTCAATGTCACACTTATCTTGATTGAGAAGTTACGTACGAGGAAGCGAAACTTTATTGTTGCTTGAATTAGTAATAGGTAGCAGCTGTTAACAACAGCTAACGAGTCCGTAACTAGGTACCTATTTGAAACTTGTAGTATATTTACGAGCGAATTAAGATATGGAAATGTGAATTTATTTACTTTTAAACAATATTTAACAGCAAAAAGTAGATTGCGATCAAGTTAATAATATACCCTAATAAACAGTTGGTTAATTAGCAAACAACGACTTGGCAGTACAAAACTGCTTTCCAGCAAGTCTGGATGGGCGTGGCAAATGGCCAAGTGTTGCCAATGCTCACAGGAACGAGTTCTTTTTGAATCGTTTACTAAAAACAATATTTTATAGGTACTGCGAATTTTCAGCCCGACAGCTATACATTTAATTAAGTAATCGATCATATACTTACTAATAATTTATAAAGTATAGAATAATTTTCAAAATCTCTCGGGTAGGTAAGTAACTATTAGGTAAGTACTAAGTACACAAGGCGCAAAATGTAAGCTCAGTGGTGTATGCTCAGGTGTACGTAGGACTTTATAATTTAAGTGCAGAAAATACCTATTACTTTTATCGTTTTATTTCGAAATATCTTAGTAACATTATATCAATAAAAATTTGGAAGTATAAAATTTTAGCTTGA
Source organism: Erebia palarica (assembly GCA_964035005.1). Taxonomy (NCBI): domain Eukaryota; kingdom Metazoa; phylum Arthropoda; class Insecta; order Lepidoptera; family Nymphalidae; genus Erebia; species Erebia palarica. The sequence continues at coordinate 4,900,601 of OZ035988.1, forward strand.
TAACCATTTCATATTTAAACTAAGGTTTAAACTATAGATTAAAGAAAAAAGTTCGTTGAAATTTGATGACGTCACAACTCACAAGTCACAACTAACGCGTGTTTAAGTTTGATAGAGTATGATGATAATGATTTGATTGAGATGTCATCATCCCTATTCACATAATATCACAGTTTTATTGTCTGTTCAGTCATAGTCGTACTCTTCGCACGTTCTACTGCACTGTGCAACTGAAAAAAAGCCTAAAGAAAATCGGCCACGATAATAAAACATGTCCGGCTAAAGTCGGGCCAGTGTTTCAGGTTATACATATTTATATAGGGCCGCCTGGCAGTGGCAAGTGGCAACCCTACACACGGCCGAGTCGGGTAACAAGTAGGTCGCGAAGCGCGCTCGTCTGCGACGGTCCGTATCGTACGTGTCTTCGTATTCGTACCCCGTGCCACAAGACACGACTAACGACTCATGCCGCGTCTTTGATTACGATTTTATAGATGCAAATGTGAGATAAACTTTTCTTGGCTACGTAACAACGCTGCTGCAGCGATGAAATACTTGCTTAGTAATTAGTACGTAGCTTTTCTTCCTTCCTACACGTTCCGAAACTTTTACAGTGCGCATACTAGGTACGTTAATGCTACTTAGGTGCAAATGTAAAATAAACTTTCCTTAGCTACGTAACAAAGCTACTGCAGCGATGAAACCCTTAGTTATAGGCCTATTACACTGCACTTTTCACAGGGACCCTTACACTTTAATCAGTGTATTGTAAAAGAATTAGGGAGTAAGGGTCCCTAAATTCCAGCAAGCAAAGTGTAATAGGCCTATTACTACTAGTAGTAGGTAATTAAGCCGTAGCTTTTCATCCTTCAACGTTTAAGCAACGGTGCTAACCTTTTACAGTGCACAAATAGGAATGAAAGCACGTTATTAATATTGTTCCTATTGGTTTGTGCGGACATATTTGGATTAAAAAGTCAATAAATTATATTGGTGGCGGAATTCGAAGAATCTTCAAATAAAAATTGGGGTCAGATTCAGATCAGGCATGCAAACGGCGCTAATGGCCGGAAGTTTAGTGATTCACCCCCTATTTCAATGTTTACATTTTCTCTGAACTTTACTTTCTCTGTTTAATGAACCTGTTAATCCTTTATTTTTGTTTATTTTGTGTAAATTACTTACTTACTTAATCTTACTAGTCTTACTAATATTATAAATGCGAAAGTTTGAATGGATGTATGGATGTTTGTTACTCAATCACGCCCCAACGGCTGAACGTATTTGGCTGAAATTCGGCACAGAGATAGATTATAGTCTGAAATACCATATGGGCCACTTTTTATCCCGGAAAATAAAGACTTTCCGCGGGAACCAAAAAACTCAAACAACGCAGACGGAGTCGCAGGCATTCGCTAGTTAGAAATAAGCTAAACGAGATTAGTCCGTTTATTAAAACAGGTTATATACGTAATACCTTTAGGTAGAGTATCAGCGTAGGTGTACCTACTTATTTATACAGTACTACTTACTTATATATACATATATGTAGATAAAAAAGACCGTCCGATTGTTTTGGATTCCAGCCTACACGTGGAGAAAAGATAGGTAGGTATTTAGGATTTTTGTCGACTAGTGCCTCCTATCCTAGCCTAGCGGCATCATCAAGTTACTTCTTATCAGTAGAATATTTATAATTAGATGATGCTCGCAACTTCGTTTTAGGTTTCTGAAAAATTCCATGGAAACTTTTTGATGTTCTATGATAGAAATTGGCCTATGCAACTTATCTCTGTATTACAAAATCGGTTGAACAGATGGGCAGTGAAAGCGTAGAAGACAGTCAGTAAGAAATACACACTTTGGCATATATAATAATATGCCAAAGTGTAGTGTAAGTATACATATATTATAATAAAAGGTACTTACTAGGTTACTTTTAAACCTAATAAATAGATTCGGATATTTGTAAGGGTTTTCTTAGCGTCTCAGATCATTATACCTACCTACATAGAGATACAGTTTACATACTCGATAAGACAGCCTTGAGGAGCCTAGCCTAGAACATTTACTAGTTAGGTACATTGAGTAAAGTAATTTTTAATAACTTATCAGTTAGTTTATGATCGTCTAAAGTACGAACGACAAAATGTGCCCATAAGAAGTTCGCTTTTGTTAACTGTGGGGTGACCCAAAAAGGAGAATCGCGATAGTTTAAATCCTCGTTCCCCACTAAACGAATCAATGTGATCGATTAAACCATGTGCTCGATTAGGTTCGACAAAGGCAAAGAAAGGGGACAAGTAGTAGCTGTGGGAGTTCCATCAAGTAGCACGCCAAGGAGTTGCCAAATCGCTCCTAACTATCCGAAATAACAAATTCTGGTATTTTTAGCGTAGTTACAAACGAAAGAAAAAACATCTAAGTAACTACACAACAATAATTGAAAATGTTTTTTTTTTGATTCAGGTAATGAAACTATAACTATATTATTTTGTCCTAGAATCAAGATGATGCCCGCGAATCGTCCACATGGAAAAAGTTTTTTAATTCCCGCGGGACCTCCTAAATTTTCTGGCATAAAAGTAGTCTTACGGGACACAATGTATCTCGGTACAAAATTTCTTCAAATTCAGTTGAAAAGATGCTGTTGAAAGCTTAGCAGGCAGACATACTTACATTCCCATTTATAATATTAAGTATAGTTTGGATTAGTTATGAGGCCGTAAACGATTCTTAGTAGTCTCATCTTCAATCTCATCATGGGGTCCGAATATATTTTGACCCAGAGCCTATGGCGTCTCTTCTGCTTTACTATTTAGTAAACAAGTAACTGTTGAAATATTGCACGAAACAGAAAAAACCCCAGACCTCTTGTATATGTCACCGTAAGATTGTAAAAACTGTTAGATTATAATCTAACTCGCGAAATTGTAAACTGTCGTCAGATTGTGAACCGCTCAATGTTCTGAGTGCTAATTTATGAAATATCCATTGTATTTACGTTTTCTTGTCTGTTTCTTGTAGGTTAGGTTAGGGTTCGACACAAATATTTAGGTTCTATCGGGTATACCTAACAGATTACAATTTACCGAAAAATAATGCTTCAAATTATAATCTTTCGACAGTTTGCAATGTCGCGAGTTAGATTATAATCTAACGGTTTTTACAATCTCACGGTGACATATACATTTAACGCGGATGTCGTCAGCTGATATCCGCATTTAAAAATATTACTCGGACTATATAAACGGAATAAAGAAGTTATTTCTTTGGACCTATGGGTCCTATAGTTTGGCACACGGGAAAGTTGCATAGCTTGGCTTAAGTTTCTCCCCTTCATATGAGGGATGCTCTTTGATATTTGTGAACGAGTAACGACCGAAATATTGCACGAAAGATAATTTCCCCCGCAGTTGACTGATGTCGTCAGCTGATAGTGCGGGGTCAACGGCCGCGACTTTGTCTCGATGTCCGCACTTTATCACAGCACTACGTAATACATAGATAGGTATTTGCGACGAGGGCTAAAGGTTATCGGGTGTCAGGACGCTTAGAATCCGATTCGTGTTTCTCATTAAACCGCTCCGGCTTCAAAGTGGGGCAAATACCTTTGTACTTGTTTGGAACAATGGCTTTTAGTACTTAACACAGCATTTTTATTTTAATCAGGTTACATTATAAGTTAAAAAAGTTATTTTGATTAGAACAAAATCAAGCTTAAGGCCCCTTATACAGATATCATACTTTTTCAAGTACCATTTATAGATAAATGGAATAACAGCTGTTGGGATATTATGGTATTAAATTAAAGGTAATGTATTCATCTCTAGTTAGACCCCATAAAAAATGCACACTCCCATACAAATTTTCGGAATAAATACGTTTCTACGAACGCAAGAACTGCTGAAAATGACGAAAAATGGGGTCTGGGTAGGAACCCATAAAGCTAGATCAGCTACATATTTTGACTTGAAAATAACAAAAGAGTGGGGCTTATATAGTCCTCTACCCAAATGCTGGAACATTATGCATACAAATAAATACTTTGTCATTTATGTGTCAACACAAAAAATTCTTCATACATTTTCTATGGAAAGAAGCCGGCCGCTTGGCGTTTGGCGCTCAGTACGCGCTGAGATGCGCTCGTGAATGGGTGGGTGTATCGCTTTTTTGCATGAAATTTATTACGACAAAATTAACACCGTGTTGTATACTGCGCTTGATAAAACTTGATATTGTTTACGACACAAAGAAGAAAGTTCTCAATTACCCTTTTTTTTACCCGATTACAGCAAAGCCAAAAGGAAAGGGTACGAGATTAGGAGTCTATGTATGCCTATGCGTGTGTGTGTGAGTGTGTATGTATGTTGGATGTATGTATGAATGTATTAATTGAAGTCTATGACACTCCAGAGCCCTTAACTACACTCAATTATTATTATAGCCAACTATACCTATGCAAAAAATTAGGTCAATACGTTAGTCTGTTACGGCATGATTGAAGAACAATCCTACTAACAAACTTTTTCCCAATAATTTTAGTACGGTAAGCGCCATTTTGAAATTCTTTTTTATCGTCCTGATTTCGTTCAAAATCGATATCTGGTGTTCCCTGGGATCACTGAACAGAAAACTTTACCCAAAATTAAAAAAAAAGTCAGCGCCATTTTGAAATTCTTTGTTATCGTACCGATTTCGTTCAAAATCGATATCTGGGGTTCCCTGGGATCACAAAATAGGAAACTTTTACCAGAATTTTAAAAAAAGCAGCGCCATTTTGAAATTCTCTGTTACTGTACCGATTTCGTTCAAAATCGATATCTGGGGTCCCCTAGGATCACAAAATATGAAAATTTTACCAGAATTAAAAAAAAGTCAGCGCCATTTTGAAATTCTTTGTTATTGTACCGATTTCGTTCAAAAGCGATATCTGACGATCCCTGGGATCACTAAGCAGGAAACTGGTACCAAAATTTAAAAAAAGTCAGCGCCATTTTGAAATTCTTTGTTATCGTACCGATTTCGTTCAAAATCGATATCTGGGGTTCTCTGGGATCACAAAACAGGACACTTTTACCAGAATTTTAAAAAAGTGAGCGCCATTTTGAAATTCTCTGTTATTGTACCGATTTCGTTCAAAATCGATATCTGGGGTTCCCTAGGATCACAAATTATGAAACTTTTACCAGAATTAAAAAAAAGTCAGCGCCATTTTGAAATTCTTTGTTATTGTACCGATTTCGTTCAAAATCGATATCTGAGGATCCCTTAGACCACAAAACAGGAAACTGTTACCAAAATTTTAAAAACTCAGCGCCATTTTGAAATTCTTTGTTATTGTACCGATTTTGTTCAAAAGCGATATCTGACGGTCCCTGGGATCACAAAGCAGGAAACTGGTACCAAAATTTAAAAAAAGTCAGCGCCATTTTGAAATTCTTTGTTATCGTACCGATTTCGTTCAAAATCGATATCTGGGGTTCTCTGGGATCACAAAACAGGAAACTTTTACCAGAATTTTAAAAAAGTGAGCGCCATTTTGAAATTCTCTGTTATTGTACCGATTTCGTTCAAAATCGATATCTGGGGTTCCCTGATCACAAATTATGAAACTTTTACCATAATTAAAAAAAAGTCAGCGCCATTCTGAAATTCTCTGTTATTGTACCGATTTTGTTCAAAATCGATATCTGAGGATCCCTTAGACCACAAAACAGGAAACTGTTACCAAAATTTTAAAAACTCAGCGCCATTTTGAAATTCTTTGTTATTGTACTGATTTCGTTCAAAAGCGATATCTGACGATCCCTGGGATCACAAAGCAGGAAACTGGTACCAAAATTTAAAAAAAGTCAGCGCCATTTTGAAATTCTTTGTTATCGTACCGATTTCGTTCAAAATCGATATCTGAGGATCCCTAAGACCACAAAACAGAAAACTGTTACCAAAATTTTAAAAAATCAGCGCCATTTTGAAATTCTTTGTTATTGTACCGATTTCGTTCAAAAGCGATATCTGACGATCCCTGGGATCACAAAGCAGGAAACTGGTACCAAAATTTAAAAAAAGTCAGCGCCATTTTGAAATTCTTTGTTATCGTACCGATTTCGTTCAAAATCGATATCTGGGGTTCTCTGGGATCACAAAACAGGAAACTTTTACCAGAATTTTAAAAAAGTGAGCGCCATTTTTAAATTCTCTGTTATTGTACCGATTTCGTTCAAAATCGATATCTGGGGTTCCCTAGGATCACAAATTATGAAACTTTTACCAGAATTATAAAAAAGTCAGCGCCATTTTGAAATTCTCTGTTATTGTACCGATTTCGTTCAAAATCGATATCTGAGGATCCCTTAGACCACAAAACAGGAAACTGTTACCAAAATTTTAAAAACTCAGCGCCATTTTGAAATTCTTTGTTATTGTACCGATTTCGTTCAAAAGCGATATCTGACGGTCCCTGGGATCACAAAGCAGGAAACTGGTACCAAAATTTAAAAAAAGTCAGCGCCATTTTGAAATTCTCTGTTATTGTACCGATTTCGTTCAAAATCGATATCTGAGGATCCCTTAGACCACAAAACAGGAAACTGTTACCAAAATTTTAAAAACTCAGCGCCATTTTGAAATTCTTTGTTATTGTACCGATTTCGTTCAAAAGCGATATCTGACGGTCCCTGGGATCACAAAATATGAAAATTTTACCAGAATTAAAAAAAGTCAGCGCCATTTTGAAATTCTCTGTTATTGTACCGATTTCGTTCAAAAGCGATATCTGACGATCCCTGGGATCACAAAGCAGGAAACTGGTACCAAAATTTAAAAAAAGTCAGCGCCATTTTGAAATTCTTTGTTATCGTACCGATTTCGTTCAAAATCGATATCTGGGGTTCTCTGGGATCACAAAACAGGAAACTTTTACCAGAATTTTAAAAAAGTGAGCGCCATTTTGAAATTCTCTGTTATTGTACCGATTTCGTTCAAAATCGATATCTGAGGATCCCTTAGACCACAAAACAGGAAACTGTTACCAAAATTTTAAAAACTCAGCGCCATTTTGAAATTCTTAAAATTTATTAAAATTTTCATATTTTGTGATCCTAGGGAACCCCAGATATCGATTTTGAACGAAATCGGTACAGTAACAGAGAATTTCAAAATGGCGCTGACTTTTTTAAAATTCTGGTAAAAGTTTCCTATTTTGTGATCCCAGGGAACCCCAAATATCGATTTTGAACGAAATCGGTACGATAATAAAGAATTTCAAAATGGCGCTGACTTTTTTAAAATTTTGGTACCAGTTTCCTGTTTTGTGATCCCAGGGATCGTCAGATATCGATTTTGAACGAAATCAGTACGATAATAAAGAATTTCAAAATGGCGCTGACTTTTTTTAAATTTTGGTACCAGTTTCCTGTTTTGTGATCCCAGGGATCGTCAGATATCGATTTTGAACGAAATCGGTACAATAACAGAGAATTTCAAAACGGCGCTGACTGAAATCGGTCCAATAACAAACATTTCAAAATGGCGCTGATTTTTTTAAATTTTGGTAACAGTTTCCTGTCTTGTGATCTTAGGGATCCTCATATATCGATTTTGTACGAAATCGGTACAATAACAGAGATTTTTTTTAAATTTGTTACCAGTTTCCTGTTTTTTGTTCCCAGGGAGCCCCAAATATCGATTTAGAATGAATTTAAAAAACGATAGTTCCGGTTTTGTTGAAGCAGAGTTCAAACAGCCGTATACTACGCAATACACTCCTTGCATTTTTAAAAAGATCGCGGGAATAGATTTATACGTGACCACTCGTCATGACGCGGCAATCACTACTGACGGCAATGTCGATGCGCATGTTTGTGTGAGTGAGCTGTTTCGAACGTTTCTAGGTAGTTTCATCCGTTTACTGTGGTCTAGCGTAGAGTATACGTGCTTGCAGAAATATTTTGTATTGTGGCGAGTTAAATACCTACAGATTTTTACTATAGGGATTTAAGAAACACGTGTTTCAGGATTTTTGGAAATTCGACCTCCAAGGAATTTTTAAAACATTTCACCCGAGCGAAGCAGGGGTGCGTCTACTAGTATTTACTATAATAATGTGGCGCGGAGGCATAGATAATAATATGTAGTAAATAAATAATCAAATATTTCAAGTTACAAAATTGATTAGTTGGCTATAAAATCGAGCGTAGAGCGTAGTGCTATATATGCGTACAGATATATGCTGTAGTGTGGCGAGTTATATACCTAAAGTTGGCTGCGGCCTGATTGTATAAGGACCCTTAAATAGCTCTACATTTTTGACATACTTTTCGTTATGATAGGTAAATAGTTATTGTAATTATTTTACGTTCTTGTAGTTTTGTATTTATATACAGTAGGTAGTAGGCACAAAGTACAGTACAAACTAAAAAATATATAGGTTACAACTTGCAACTTGCATACCAAGATAGGCTACTTTTGTACCGGAAAATCAAAAAACTGGTTTTCTAATTACTCCACCCGAATGACGTCATCTTGTGGTAGGTAGGGACTATAATTCTGAGACATTATAATAGACTGTCTAATGCCCACGACTTCGTCCGCGTGAATTGTTTCTTGTTTCCTGCGGGAAATCTTTAATTATCCGGGATAAAATAGCCTACGTGTTATTCCAGACTATAATCTATCTCTGACCTCTGTGCCAAACATCCAGATCCGTTCAGTCGTTGGGGCGTGATTGTGTAACAAACATCCATCCATACATCCATCCAAACTTTCGCATACCTATAGTCAGTGATTGGTAATTGAGCTATATATATATATAGTATAATTATAGGTACCTACTTCTCATGATCGTAAATCTTGAAGGCTACTGTCAAGAGATGAATTATGATTAATGTTGGACGGCGGACGCTACGCCGGAGGCTGGATGGGTCTGAGAATCGAGCTTGCTCAATTATAATGTTTAACGTCAACCTTGCGGCCTGGCTTGCATGGCCTTACCGCGCCTTCAGGATGTAGTTATACGGTTTAGTGTCCCTACTCCTTATATATTATGACTATGTCTTCTTGCCGTTATTTCTGTTATATTTTATCTAGTCATAGTCCATCCTAAATGCTTCTATAATTTTGTGTGTAACTACCTACTGTATTTCGTGACTAGAGTTCTACATAATATATGTACCTATTGGTAGAGTCGACACTATCAATTTTGATCGTCAAAGTAGCTTAGTTGGAAAAGAGCTGCGTCGTTAGGATATCGCAGATTCGAATCTCTCGCAAGAATTTTGCGAATTTAGTTTTATTTTCATGTAACTTTGCAGCGCACGCCACCTTAAGCTCTCAAGATTTTTTCCGACTTAGTTCACATAATGGCAATTTTCGTAAGGATCTCTATTTTTTTTGAAATTTTAATATAGCCTATGTTACTCGCTGATAATGTAGCTTGCTATAGGTGAAAGAATTTTAAAAATCGGTTAGGTAGTTTTCGAGTTTATATATGACAAACAAACAAACAAATCTTTCCTCTTTATAATATTAGTTTAGATGTATTTTAATAGTTAGCCAGAGGTATTCCTCTGATCCATATCCCTATTCACATAATATTCCTAGATGATGGCAAATCATAATTAATAATAATATTTAACATTAGTATTTATGTTCTAACAATACTAAGGTACTAGATACTTTAAGATAATTAATAGCCTCGTCTCGCTTCAAGGTTCCTCGTCTTGTTGGAACCGCAGACCATTGTAAAGATTTTAATTACATGACTTAGATATCATATGAACTCAAAGCAGTGCTGCTCGAGTCAATTTCGATATCGATAGATCTTGTATGCGGAAGGACGTGGGAACTATTATCCCAAGAAAACTCCTACCATTATGTGATTAATGAAGACGGTCACGAACGAGTCACGACCCTCAGTAATGAGGAATACGACGCAGAAAAAGAGATCTTCTAATATCCTACGTACCGGATGATGCCTAGTATTCGATTCGCGAGATGGTTTCTTAGTTTGTCCTTCAATCACGCCGCAACGGGGCAACGGATCGACGTGATTTTTGGCATGGATATAGTTGAGGTCCTGGCGAGTGACATAGGGTTCTTTTTATCCCGGAATATTAATTACTTAAACCACGCGGAAAAGGTAGCGGGGAAGAGGTAGCGGGCATCAGCTAGTTTGATATAATAACTAATTAAACCACCTTATCAACTGCAGCCTTCCACAGCTTTCGTAATAATAATAATTGTCCAAGCCTTGCAGAGCGGATACTCTATGCATAATTTATATCATTGTGTTCAAGTTTAACCGAGTAACTATTTGGATTGTAGCGGAAATAACGTAACGTTTGTAACATAGTGACCGGTTTTTCGCATCACTATACAATCAGTTAAATTGTACGGAAGGTTATGGTTATGTACGTAGATAGTTACATAGAAATACCTACTTGCCTTAGAATTTACGAGATGATATTTTTTACCTACGGCCAAGCCATAAGGTAGGGTTATGATTTTAGCGGTCTATTTATGTATGCATGTTTGTATTAAAAACATGCAGCATTAATGCTGGGTTGGGGTCTTTTCATCTTGTGCCATGTGGGTGCAAAAGCCATAGCTTGATTTTATGAACGAGGCACAGGATGAATAAATGATTTTTCTTTCTTTCTTTCTATTTATGTATGTTCCACCATAGCGCCTAATCTACTGAGCCGATTTCGATGAGTGTCAAATGTCAATCGATTCGATATTATATATGTACTAAAATTCTACATCAATGGATATTATGGTCCGGGTGAAATAGGCTGCACAAAATTTATATGACAGATGTTACATCCATTGATGTAGAATTTTAGTAATGGTTATGTCACCGTAAGATTCTAAAAACCGTTAGATTATAATCTAACTCGCGAAATTCTAAACTGTCGAAAGATTACAATTTAACGCATTATTTTCCGGTAGATTGTAATCTGATAGATATTTAAACCCGATAAAACCTAAGTGCCTACTGCCTAACTACTTGATTATTTATGTCAAACCCTAACCAAACCTACAAGAAAGAGACAAGAAAACGTAAATAAAATTAATATTTCAAAAATTTTAACTCAGAACATTGAACAGTTTACAATCTTTCGACAGTTTAGAATTTCGCGAGTTAGATTATAATCTAACGATTTTTACAATCTTACGGTGACAGTTAAATGAAAGAGGTAACCAAAACAGACCAATCTAGGTATGTTGTAGGTACGACGTGCAGCTTGTGAGCGCGGCGCACCTGAAGGGTAGGTATAGTTTTATAGATAGGTGTGTATGTACACTTGGCTTGCGTACGTAGCTGGTTTGGGTAAAATTAGCTTTTTAGCCCAATGACCTCTAGGCTCTGTATGTATATGTCACCGTAAAATTGCAATTGCAGTTTTTATCTCGATAGATCGTGAGCTGTCGACAGATTGTGAACCGTTCAATGTTCTGAGTGTCAATTTTTGAACTTAGGTTCTATCGGGTTAATATACATATTACCTAACAGATTACAATCAACCGAAAAATAATGCGTTAAATTGTAATCTTACGATAGTTTACAATCTCGCTAGATGGATTATAATCTAACGGTTTTCACAATCTTACGGTGACATATACACCTACATACGGCGCTCTTTCATCTCGCTTCTTGAGATATAAATACCGACACTTTTGCACCTTTTAACATGACAGCATTAGTGCTGAAATAGAATGAAATAGAAATAATGTAATAGAAAAATCGCAACCATAGTTAGCTATGGTTGCGATTTTTCTGCTGATCAGCTTCTTCTGTAGGTACTTACTTAATCAAAAACATCGAATACATAAATATTTAATAATACTTAATTAAGTATTATGAGGTAATGTTTATTTGAATTGAATTGAAATCCATACTAATTCTTACTAATATTATAAATGAAAAGCATCAATCAGTCTGTCTGCTATGGTTTCACGGCGGCCCATCTGTTGAACCGATTTTGGTATACAGGAAAGGTGATGACGTATCCCGAGGAAGGACGTAATGCAATGTTCTATTATACAAAAATAGGTAGGTACTTATTATCCCGGAAAATTAAAGATTTCTCGCGGGAATCAAAAAGCCTTAATCCAAGCGAACGAAGTCACGAGTATCATCTAGTAACTAGGTAATAATAAGTAATTATTTATCTCCGTGCCTATTAGGTCACGTCTCGTGTGGCACAAATCATTTGCAAGCAACATCATAGTTCGAGTGCCAATTCCTCAATGAGCTGCGCGCGTGCACGACATGGCCATCGCAAGATGGCGGCGGTGAAAGTGTTGTGGACGGCAATCGGCATCCGTGCTGGTGCCGGCAATACCGATCTATTACTTACTATAAATCCGACAGCTATTGCACAATTTATTAAACCTATATTAAAACGGATCATCCATTTATAATATTTTTTTTAAAGTAGGTATGCCGGTTCTTCCATAATATTATATTAATTAACAGTAATTAATTAAAATTACTTCGTAAGCTCTTCTCAGTAAAGTAAGTAGGAACATAAAGAACCTGCCTACGCTGTGAGAACAAGTCTTAATATATTCTGATACATAAAAAACCGGTCAAGCGCGAGTCAGACTCGCTCACAAAGGATTTTCCGTATCACCACATAATATAAATTATTTTAGTAAATAAGAAGAAATATTTCCGTAATCAGCTGTGAAATAACTGGCTTACATAACATGCCTCTAAACTGGTCGCGCCTAACAAACAATTCGACACCCTGGCATACGGAAAACTAATTAACGATTTTCGAATTTTTTCCTATAGCTGTGCTGTGAAGCCTTGCTTCTTGCCAAATTTTATGATTCTAGGTCAAGATTCTAGGGATAGATTTTGATTTACTGGCGAGTGTCAAAATAAGCGGCAGCATCTTTTGATTGCATTGACTTAGAAGCAGGTAGTTATGATAGCTAAGTATGGGAAGTGGGAACATTAGTAGGTGGGTACTCAGGGTAGGTACAATTACCTACTCTGAGTACCCACCCACAAGGATTAATCTTACTAATATTATAAATGCGAAAGTTTGGATGGATTTATAGAAGTCTGGATGTATGGATGTTTGTTATTCAATCACGCCTCAACGGCTGAACGGATCTGGCTGAAATTTGGCACAGAGAAAGATTATAGTCTGGTATAGCACATAGGCTACTTTTTATCCCGGAAAATTAAGGAGTTCCCGCGGGAACCAAAAAAACCTCAAACCACGCAGACAAAGTCGGGGGCATTCGCTAGTTAATAATAGTTTGCTACAGATAGTGGACTATGGATAGCTAATAAAATGCCTAAATAATAAATGATCGAATGAATAATACTCTTTTCTCAATTTTTTTTTTAAATTAATAATCAATACAGCACACACGCTACGTTACAAGTATTACACTGACTAAGGTATGGACTTTGTCATTAAGAAAATCATCGATGGTATATTAACCTCAAATGTTGTTTCAGAGTCTTTAAATTTATGCATGACATATACTTACCTGTTGAAAATAATATATATTTAAATTAAGTAAATAAAAATCCACTTTCATAAAATTTTGAAGTTGACACAGTTAATAATTAAGATTAGAAGATTATGGGCTGACGAATTGACTTCAATTCAAATGGATTTGATAATGGTGGGATTAGCCTTCGGGAGATCGGGGCAGGGCAAATAGGAACTTACCTACTTATACCTACATAATATATCTTAGCCCTAATAAAGTGACGTATTAAATCTTCGCCGCATAACTCTATTAAATACCTTATTTTATCGGCTCTTTCATTCACGTAGATTGTTGTAATAAAACTTTGGTTTTGCGAAGGCGGTCTTTGTTCTTGCTTTATGAACCGAAAATTATCTATGCGCAAGGCTTTCAAAGTTAGGTAGGTACTATAACTCAAGCCGAGTAGCTCAGTTTCTTATTAAACTATCGATCCAAGTGAACCTATACTTTGAAAATATATGAAAATTGAAAACTAGATGCCGCCCGCCACTTAGTCTACTTGTATTTAAACTTTCGAAGAATCCCGTGTGAACTCTTTGATTTTCCGGGATAATGTATGTAATATGACACTTCTAGCGAATGGATTAGCATAGACCACCAAAAAAACTAATGTCGTCGCACCCAGATGGACGTAGAAACATTGGTCGGCTAAAACTAAAAAGAAGTTTATCTCTTTTCCTCTTATGATTACAGTCACGACACAGAGAAAAGGATAGAATCGTAACTGTCATTCTAATATCATTTGGATATGATAGGATACGTAGTTTTTCTTGGCCTTTGCTTTTTTAATAGTAAGTAGCAGTACCTAATAACCTAACATAATGACTAATCATACATCAATCACGAAGTCATAGGCAGGTATCCCATACTATTGTCATGATTTTCTAGTTCCATATTCTGTAGTACGACATTCTCAATAAATATAAGGCCATAAAGGACTTGAATCCAGGGCCGCAAAAATAGAATAATTAAAAAAAGAGGGGATTCTGAGGGCCAATGAGGGCGCTTCCCGCCAATTGAGCGGGTAGGACGAAAAGAAAAACGGAGGATGGAAGGATTGTAGAAAATAATCAATTAAGGTACTCTAGAATATGATATTATCGGAAGGAATAAAGTATATTAGTAAACATTGGGTTTTGATTTATCAACCTTACTAATATTATAAATGCGAAAGTTTGGATGGATGTATGGATGTGTGGATGTATGGATGTGTGGATGTATGAATGTGTGGATGTATGGATGTTTGTTACTCAATCACGCCCCAACACAAATTTGGCACAGAGATATATTATAGTCTGGAATAGCACATATGCTACTTTTTGTCCCGGAAAATTAAGGAGTTCCCGCGGGAACCAAAACCCTCGATCCACGCAGACGAAGTCGCGGGCATTAGCTAGTTATTTAATAAATCTATCATTTTATGTATGTAAATAAGTATAAAGTGTGACTGTTTACTGCTTGTATGAACTGGGTCAACAGTTAACACCGTCGCTGTAAACTTATAAACCGGCTCTTTAAATAAGATGCAACGAAAATTTTATGTCAAGGTCGAATACATATTGCTCGCGAAACTAAAATCTGTTTTTCTTACAAAATAACCACTCGTATGTTATGCACGAACTATTCTCATAAAGGCTAGTAAGTAGGTAGTTAACTAGTTACCTACCTATATATTTAACAATAATTGTGGGTAAGTAAATCGTAATTCGGATCATTCATAACCTATACTTATTACTTAAGCGTAATTAATAGATCTATTCAGTGGTTATGCACCGAATTGAGAGCCGCCACCATTTTGGAAGTTTTTTTAAATGTTTACTCTACTACAAGTTACTGCGACTGAGTACCCTGCGATCTGCGATCTTACCTGATGGTAAGTGATGATGCAGTCTAAGATGGTAGCGGGCTAACTTAGGACTAACGGGTACGGCAGTTATATGAAATCCATACCCCTATCCTATCAGTTTCTACACGGCATACCTAGTACTGGAACGCTAAAACGCTTGGCGGTACGTCTTTACCGGTAGGGTGGTAACTAGCCACGGCCGTAGCCTCTACCACCAGATCAGACTTAAGAAATTGGAAATTTTCTATTTGACCCTGCTGGGAATCGAACCCGGGACCTCCCACAATAAGACTACAGCGCTCACCACTGCGCCAGGGAGGTCATCAAAATTAAGGCGGTCTAAAATATAAAATTATACTATTAATAATTAGTAAGAAAGGCAAGTACCTAGTAGGTACTCTTTCTAGCTCTCGGCATGCTCAGTGCTCTACAAACAAACTGTATAAGGTGCGCGCGCGCAGCGAGCGATATTCTGGTGACACAGATCGCAGTTTGTTTAACCCAAAAACCAGTTGTTTCCGTTTTAGTATCACACACGTCACTCCCATTTCGTTCGATATTTTATGTACCTAGAGTTTTTAGACCGAAGTTCCTTATGGAACGATGCGGAGTACGTACGTAACGAAGAGTGAGTAAGAATGAGTAAGATTTTTTTTACGAAGACAAAAGGTGTTAAATATAAATATACTACATTCGAAATTAAGCTTTAGTGCTCAGTTTACTTTAGTGTTAAGGTTTATATTTTAATTTTATTTATAAAAAAATCTAAAAAAAACGTAAAAATAGAACTTGAAATTAATATTTATGTAATAAGGAACTTTGTTCCTATCTGGTGTCCCACGACACCAGACGTTTTTTCTTTTATTTACCTAATACCTATTAGATTTTAGTACAATAATATATGTGATTTCTTTTCAGATTCGCTATAATCGTTGACTTCGGAGATCACATTCAAAACACTTCGGTAAGCGTTAATTTCTTATACTTATGTACTAAATACTTTTAAAACTAGGTAGTTATTAGAACTGCCAGCTGGTGGTCCTCTAAGCTTTCGTTTTGGTACTTTTAGAATCAGAATACTTAGCTACAATGTTTATAGATTTAAATACTCCAAAATTTTACCTCAGTAAGCCTCCAATTTGGAGATAGGCAGATTTTACAATTCACTGTCGAACGGTTATATTTTTTTATAGATTTATTTCTGTATAATATGATTGTGCCCACTTTTTGCTGTTTTTTGCTGTTTTACTGTTCGCGTCGAACAGCAACGCCTACAGAAGGAAGGCATCAATAGCACCACATTTTGTGCCTACCTACATATTTTTTTTGCGTGCGCTGCTAAAAACTCACAAATACATACAACTGTCTCTTACAAAGACTGTCTAAATTAGATGTGTACATTATAATTATGTTCTATAAAATGACATCGTTGATCAACAAATGCCTAGTGCCTACTAAAACACACAGGCCACAGCTAAATAGTGTCTAGACTCCTTATAGAAGTCTACAGTGTTCATCCGGTCGATACTATTGTAGAACAAAATATATTCAGGTATTAGGTATTTAGAGAGGTTACCCGTAAAGGGTTATTACTATTTTTAAATTAACCCTGTTAATTCTGTGATGAAAGGAATAATGTAACGTGTTTGAGCCAACTGACCTCCGACCTGGCACGTGCAGCACTATAGTTATATTGTATAACATTGATTTGTGAATAGTGCATGCCTCCACGGTCCTCCGACCAGGTACACAAATGACACAATACCTCGGTAATTGTGCATTGTGTTTAAGCACAGAATATAC
Organism: Erebia palarica; assembly: GCA_964035005.1. Classification (NCBI taxonomy): domain Eukaryota; kingdom Metazoa; phylum Arthropoda; class Insecta; order Lepidoptera; family Nymphalidae; genus Erebia; species Erebia palarica. The sequence goes on from OZ035988.1 coordinate 4,917,774, forward strand.
ACTATCATAGTATTCATATTATAGATATAGTATATCATAGTATTAGGGCTATTGCTATGCAGTGATAAGGCCACCAAAATTGTAAGTAAATAAGTACTTAGGCCGACTTGCACAACACTGCCTAAACTAAATCAGTCTAGGCAGTGTTAGTGTTAGTTAGTTAGTGTTGGCAGTTTAACGGTAGTAAATATTATAATTTTTAGTAAAAATTTTTGATGCTTTCACTTTTTGATATGTTTATTGTGGGGTTAGCCTGAATAGGATATGGCTAGATCACATGACCCGACACTCACTTGGTCGGTTTTTTAAAGAATGTACTTACCTACTCCTACATTCTACCCCAATGATCTAAGTAATACTCATCATCATCATCGTCGTCAACCCATTACTGCCCCCTGCTGAGCTGAGGTGGGCACGAGTCCATTATGTCCGTATGGGTTTTGGCCACAGTCCATCACGCTAGATAAACATAAAAATCTCACGGGTGAAGGGATTCTTAAATAACCTAAATCCATGCGGACAAAGTCGCGGTAGATAGCAATATAGATAGGCGCTTATTTCGGATCAGATATCGGCCGTACCTACCTACTGAATATTGATATTAATGTGACCTTTTAAATAAATTAACCGCAATTAATTTGAATACGACCTTTCACAACAATTTATTATTCCACTTCTGATGATTAATGTCTGTACAAAAAAAACTGTTTAGAAAATATGTACATACTAGCTGATGCCCGCGACTTCGTACGCGTGGATCGAGGTTCCCGCGGGAACTCTATAATTTTCCGGGATAAAAAGCCTATGTGCTATTCCAGACTATAATCTATCTCTGTGCCAAATTTCAGCCAGATCCGCTCAGCTGTTGGGGCGTGATTGAGTAACAAACATCCATACATTCATACATCCAGACATCCATACGTCCATCCAAACTTTCACATTTATAATATTAGTATAGTTTTTTTTAATTTTTTTTTACATATTATTAATACTGGTCAAGCACGTATCAGACACGCATAAGGTAAGGATAACCATGCAATTTGCTAAAAACTTTGACGGTCATTATTTTGTGAATTTTTACGGTTCATTTTTTACTACAGAAACCTAATAAATTGTGTTGGTATTGGTATAGGACAGAGGTTGTGAATTCGCAGTTCGTAAACATAATAACTAATAGGTAAGTCTTACGGGTACGTATTTTAAATTATTCTATTGAATGAATTGATCCTTACAGGCGAAGCCAAGGGCATAACCTTGTCTTTCATGAAAGAAAATAATCATTTGCCCAACAGCTAAACTTAAAGTTACGTTATTCCTGTGGGGCTGTGGGGCATACGACGTTATTAAAAACACTATTACCAAGCAACATTGGGTTGGACCATGGAGCAGCAAACCTTATACAACAGACGACAAAAAACGCTCCCATTGATTCAAAGGGTCAAAAACCCTATCTAAGCTTAGCTAATTACATATATCGCTTCTACTTTTGTGTCATTTGATGATTTAATACCCAATATGCTTATATTTTTGACAGACATCCAACGCAAATCCAATTAACTGAAACTAATATCACTGTTCTTAAAATGATACAATTTATATCTATTTTTGTCGATAATCTCACTCTCGTTAGGAAGTAGGTATATTTATTATGTATATTCTGGCCGACTAGTTGCGTCACTCGTCCGGTGTTTTTTATTCACTAGGCTAAATGAGCAAATCCAATCACCTCGTGAACTTTAATGAATATAATAGTTCGCTATGATAGTTCGATTAGTTTTTTTTTGGCGACTGAGCCTATTCCTTAATAGTTATTAGTTCATTAATATGTGAGCAAGGTCCATTGAAAGCATCGCAATATTTTACATCTTTGCGTCATAAGTTCACAACTCACAACGTCACAACAAATTTTGCGTGGTCTATAGCCGACAAAACCATTGCATTTAACTTCTACCAGTCCATATCGTCTACAGAATGTTATAACTCTCTGCCAATCGACGAGTACTGAGAAAGTAATCATGGCGCAGCTCCCTTGTGGTTCGCGGCCATGTGTCCAACGCCTCTCAACACTCAAGTGTGTTTGGGAGTGTATCCCATTTCGACAAGAGCTCTTGACAACTCCACTGCACATGTTCACCGAACGACATTCACCTTCATTACAGCAGAAAGATTAATCAAAACGACATGCAGCGCTTTCTCTTTTTTTTTTTGACCCTTCAAGTTAGCCCATGACTGCGATCTCACCTGATGGTAAGTGATGATGCAGTCTAAGATGGTAGCGTGCTAACCTGTTAGGGGCATGGCAGTTATATTAAACCACAGACCACTCAGCCTATAAACCCATACCCCTATTCGGTTTCTTCACGGCATCGTACCGGATTGCTAAATCGCTTGGCGGCACGTCTTTGCCAGTAGGGTGGTAACTAGCCACGGCCGAAGCCTCCCACCAGGCCAGACCAGGGAAAATTCAGAAGTTTTAAATTCCCAAATTGACCACGCCGGGGATCGAACCCGGGATCTCCGCACGTTAAGACAACAGCGCTACACACTGCGCCACGGAGGTCGTCAAAATTTTTCTCGCGTCTTTAGCAACGCTTGTGATCTATCTTTGATGCTAAAATTTACGCGAAATGTTTTTAGCACTAATTGTGCTTGAAATCGGATAATGTAGAAAGTAGGTAAATGCCTGTGTCTTATTATTATGCACTTACTAGCTGATGCCCGCGACTACGTCCGCATGGATTGAGGTTTTATGCTTCCCGCGGGTACTCTTTAATTTTCCGGGACAAATGTAGCCTATGTGTTATTCCAGACTATGATCAATCTCTGTGCTAAATTTCATCCAAATCCTGTTAGCCGTTCGGGCGTGATTGAGTAACCAACGTCCATCCATACATCCATCCAAATTTTCGCATTTATAAATATTAGTAAAGATTTCACAAAAGGGTTGGGACGGGTAATTTACGTTTTAAATAAACATCGACTAATGCTGTTCACTTCAAGACAATTCAGGAGGAGGTGAGGGAAGCATTCTAGGTATATTATTATCGTCAAATATAGTTCTATACATAAAAAAATATTATTATCCCTGAATTTAGCAACGCGGTCAAAACTTGTCAAACTCCTCCTTCCTTCTTTAGCTAAACCATGAGCTATGTGAGGAGATGATAATATAATTGGTAGGTTTTATAGTAATAATCAGACTTCTATGACAAAAATAGAAATAATTTTTATTTTTAACTTTTTAGTCTCAGGTTTGAGGATTTGGAGTCAGAAATTTTTATGGGACCACCTCGAGAGAGGGAAAAAAAACGCGCCAAATTGAGAACCTCCTCCTTTTTTGGAAGTCGGTTAAAAATAGAATTGCGCTTGTCGACACTCATGCTAAGTAGAAACTTTGGAAAGCAATGATGAGGTCCAAGTTGGAACGCAATAAAATGATATGATCTCTTTTTGTCATGAGTAAAGTCTCTCTCGTAAACGAGTACGTACTATACATATAAATTACTAGTTGCTTCACCCTTCCGGTGCTTTTATTTATTCACGAGGCTAAATAAGCAAATCCAATCACCTCGTGAACTTTAATGAATATTTTATATGTATAGGTACCTAGTTCGATTAGATTTTTTGGCGGTTGAGCCAGGCGTTCTATCCAGCCACGTACAATTAATATAAGAGCAAGGCCCATTGGCCCGCTTGCCTAGGTGCACATTCACTCTTGAAGGTACAAAATTTCTCTATTAAAAAAAAAATCCACACGTGCACAGCCGGAGCTCCTCAATCCACTAGGATCCACTTTTTGGATAGCGGGTCATGGAATCATGAAGTCATTACTCCATGAGTCATGAACTCGTGTAAAATTATTAGGCGTCCAACCCGAAGGTACAGAATCCCTCTTCTGAACTATTTAATAGAAATAACAACAAAAAAAAGTATCATTTAGATTTTGAACTTGACCCAGTGCGTGGTTTCGTCGGGCCGAGTTCGGAACGCTCTTTAGACGCGTATTAGAGGCGGCCGACCTTCGGGGTAAACTTTTTGTTTATTGCCTCCCGACTGTTTTTGTTTACTCTTTGTTAACCATTTGTTACCATTTCAAGTTCTTTGTTTAGAATGATGTTCAGCCGGGCAAATAGCCAGTAAAATATGGAATGAGTAATTGTGTTTTTAACTCTTTCTATTTCATCTCTCAATACGGTGCTAGCCAGTCTATTCTAGCTAGACAGTCTTGCTTCTCCTGTTCGGGGGTCAAAATTCCGGGCATTTAATTTTCAGAGTTAACTAATAGCGTGAGCTAAGTTTTTTTAACTCCCGCGGGGCCCATTTTGACGAGGACATTATCTTGTACGTTCAATAGCAATAATTGAATGTAAATCCATACTCGCAATGTACCTATTATACAATAACAGTTCAATGGGGACCTGTGACCTGTCCCTATAAAGCAAAAATGTTACGTGGTTTTTAGTCAATGCGTTATGCGACCCTATTTACTTACTGCTTCAATTTGATTGGACGCGACGGGCAGGAAAATGTTCGTGTGAAAATGGGCTTTTAGATAGAAAGATATATCGTTTTCATTCTGAGAGGAGTCAGGAGACCCGTGTAGTGGACTGGCTATAGCCGATAGGTTTGGATTAGGATTTCTCAAATGGACAAATGATGTGACGATAAAGCATAAATCTTGTACTTAGTAAAATTAAGAAACAAAGCGTACTTAGTAGCAACGTGTATCGTAATAAAATTAGAAATTTCCTCATAGACTTCAATTAGAGTCCGCGTTTAGTCGCCAATCGCCATCAAAAAGCCGACTAATCGAGTTCTCTTGAACGATGTTGGCAAAAACGTCTCCGCTACACCGAATTTGATTCGCAGTGCAATACAATGAAGTTACGGTTCGCGCGGGTGTCCGCGGGGTGTGTGCGGTGGGGTGCGACGCGGGGGAGGCGGCAGGTCAATGACGTCCCTCCGTCTGGGGCCTCCCCTCCCCCTTGCCTGAACCAGTTCCCGTCGTGTAGCTTACCGCCATGTCTAGTTTACATTGCAGAGAGATACTGTGCTCACTCGTAGTTCGTACCTACCTCTACCTACCAGTACCTGCCACCTGCCAAGCCGAGTGCCAAACATTCTTGTTCATCTGGATCCTGAATCCGAAGAACTCGAATTAGTTGTCTTTTGCGTCTGTGATCTACTCTTGTAATTGGTTCATAGCAGCCTATACTTTAAAATTAACCTAGGAGCTCCCGAACTGGCTCTTGATCAGCCAAGACGTCAGCTGTAAAGCACTTTTCTAAGCTGCCCGGTTAATAGCTTTCCGGAGCTGAATTCTGTTTTACTGGTATTAGGTATTTTTTTGTATCCCCTCCCCCCTCGCCTGAACCACTTCCCATCGTGTAGCTTACCGCCATGTCTAGTTTTCATTGCAGAGAGATACTGTGCTCACTCGTAGTTCGTACCTATCTTTACCTGGCAGTACCTGCCAACTGCCATGCCGAGTGCCAAATATTCTTGTTCGTCTGGATCCTGATTCCGAAGAACTCGAATGAGTGATCTTTTGCATCTGTGATCTACTCTTGTGAATGGTTCATGGCAGCCTATACATTAAAATGAACCTAGGAGCTGCCGAACTAAGTAAAACTGGCTCTTTGATCAGCCAAGACGTCAGCTGTAAAGCACTTTTCTAAGCTGCCCAGTCAGCTTTCCAGAGCTGAATTCTGTTTAACTGGTATTAGGTATTTTTTGTACAACCCTGGACGGGTTATTGTAGGAAGGCACACAAAAAACAAAACACAGCAAGTGGCTCAGTCGCTTTCGCAAATCGTTTCATAATGCGATCAGGCGGAGAGTATAGTCGAAAGTTTCTTTACGTGCCTATTTTTTGTCCTCACAGTCACGGCGCGGCTTGCACAAATTTTTTTTGCCACTTGCGTTAAAATTAGAATCTCTTACAAAAGTCGATCACGAATGCAGTTGAGTTTTACGCCATTTTTTTGATCCAACGTACCTAGTAATGTTTAAAGTATACGATATATCGAGTATCGATTACCGACCGACAATGAACATAAGATACTATTTTCGTGCTCTGAACATTTTTATTATGATTACGATACTGAGAGTTGAGACCGAAAATGAAGTAAAAAGAAGAAAAGAAGCACTCAAAAGCTCGATTTATTATTATTATTAGCATCAAGCAATTTAATTATAAATTATGTATTAGCTACGTCGTAAAGCTGAAGGCTGAGGACAAAGATATACAAACTACACAATTATTGTAAAATTTTGAATTTTGATGGAGGATAATAAATTATGCTTGGTAGCCAATATCCATACTAATATTATAAATGCGTAAGGTGCGCCTGTCTATGTGTGCTACGCTTTCATGACCCATCTGCTCAACGAATTTTGATGAAATTTGGTACAAGGGTATATTGTTTCTATTCGGAATGTACCCGGGGAAGCCCTTATCCACGCGAACGAAGTCGCGACCATCATCTAGTTTACTATATGTAGTTTAAGTAATGTACTTACATATATAGTTAACTAAATGATGGTTTGACATCTTGAAAAAGATCTGAAACTAAGGTGATCGTATAATATGGCCGCTAGAGCCAGTAGAGCCGGAAGTTTTTCGTGCCGTTGAAATTCTGATGACGTCATCAAAGTCGGCAGTCGGCACTGATTGATGACTACCCTCTACTGGCGCGGCGGGCCTGTTCTGCTGCCATTATTCGTATTTCGTACTTTCAATAGGTACTAGGGCTTCTAATACCGGTATTGGTGACACTATATACGAATTTCTTTTAAAAATAACTATTTAATTTTAAATTAAATTGTGTTTTGACTAAACTATGTATTTTTACGAGTAAAAAATGCATTTCTTGATTGAATTTAAGCAGTTTTGGAGTTAATGTGGTGAAAAAATATTTTTTCATGGAAAATCTGTTTTTTATGGTGCAGTTTCCTTCAGAAAAGACTAGTTTTAAGTTAAAAATAATCAATCTAATTTTAAGTATTTTTCAATACCGGGATCCCGGTATTGAATAAAAGCTTTCCGGTATTAATACCGGTATTGAAAAAAAAACCGGTATTCGAAAGTCCTAATAGGTACTGAAGAAACTGAAAAGAGTTCTGAGCTTCTCTCGTCCGAAATTATCACTCCAATGGTTTTTATGCAAATTATTTTATGACTTATGTGTAAGCTAAAACCGTATACTTACTAAGCTATTAAAATATTTAAGAGGCGAATCGCAGAGCTGGTCCGGAAATACCGAGTAAAACTTTATCCTCGCGTTCATAAAGTAACACGCCTAAGAGAGAGAGGGGATACACGCCATAGAGTTCTTTTTATTCTTCAACTTAGTTTTAAGAAGTATCCTGTGGAGAAAATTGCTTGAAACTTTAATTTTAAGCGCGCAGAAAAAATATAAGTAAGTACACAATCTGTCGATTATCATTTACCCGTTTGTTTTAACCTGATTTTATGTGATCTTGTTTTGGGCAGAATATTCAAGGTATCAGATTTCATCTGACGAGATTGACTGATTTCATTATTTGTCATTTCTACTTTTAAATCCCAACCACACATAGTCGGAGGCTTCGGAATTAGTAAGGGCTCCGTAGTCAACTAGAAACCCTTTTATAGTTACAGTTTCGCCATGTCCTTCCGTCCGTCTGTCTATCCGCGGCTTACTAACAACGTGGCTTACAAGAAAGTTGTAATTTGGCATGGATGTCACACATGATACATATTAATCACGCCTACAAAGTGCTAAAATGCACAAACTCTGATGTATTTGTGAAACAAAATAAAATATAATAAAATCGCTGACATAGAAATAAAATAAAATCATGTTTTTTTTAGTACCTACCTTCTCTACACGTAAAGTAGGGATGGTTTAATTTGTATGTTTGAAAACCAGTTTCCGATTCAGGGATCCGTTTTTGAAATATTAAGCTGGATAAATATTATCGGAAGTTGGAACACGAGTGGTCCGGCCGGTTTTTTGACCTAGTGGACCGGTACTTTGAAAATAATATTGCTGATGTCTCATCTCACCCCCACGAGGGGATGTCGCTCATTGCTTGAAGGGCGTTGGCTCCATACAGGTGCGACAGTTGCTATGAATATTTTATGACCCCAAATACATATGGATACTCTAAAATATAGCGATTTGCATTTTAAAAATATGCAATGCATAATCTAATTCTGCTGTAGAAAGCGAGACCATTTTTAAAACCATAATCCATATCCATACTAATACTAATATTGTAAATGTGAAAGTATCTGTATGTCTGCCTGTCCGTCTGTCTGTCTGTTTGTCTATATGCTAAGCTTTCACGGTCCACCTGTTCAACCGATTTTGATGAAGTTTGGTACAGGGATTGGTTGACTTGTATCCCGGGGAATGGACATAGGCTACATTTAATCCCGGAAAATTAAGGGGTTCCCGCGGGTGTTGAAAAACTTAGTCCACACGGACGAAGTCGCGGGCAACATCTAGTTGTAAATATTTCAAGATTTCACTAACATTAAGCTAAAATTTTTATATCTACTTGTTTACTGACTAAATTTTCTGCTCTCTCTATTCATATACTTAATACGCCACTGTTTAAATAAATTAACGAACGGTCTTTAGCAGCCTCACTTTCATTTACCTACTTTTGTTGGAGGAATTCCGTGCAAGGACGATTGAATTACATAAACGCACTTTTGCACACGAGTGCTGGAATGGCGTCCTCACACTGGAAAGAGCAACCTTGCCAGACCCAGTGGATCCTCGGTGGATGGACGAAAAACGACTTTTGCACACGCACGGCGAGAAAGATTTGAATCGTGGGAGACTTCGGCCGTGGCTAGTTAACACCCTATGACGTACCGCCAAGCGATTAAGCGTTCCGGTATGTTGCCGTGTACAAACCGACTAGGGGTAAGGGTTAACTGCTATACCCCAAACAGGTTAGCCCGCTACCATCTTCGACTGCATCATTCATCACTTACCATCAGGTAAGATCGCAGTCAAGGGCTAACTTATAGTGGGATAAAAAATAAAAAAGAGCGGTGATAGCCTAGTGGTGGTAGCCCGGCTTCCTATTCGGGTAGTCGGGGTATCGATTCCCGGGCACGTATGCTCTAACTATTCAGAGTTTTAAGTTTTTAAAAATAAATATGCACTTGCTTTAAAGATGAATGAAAACATCGTAAGGAAACCTACATGCACGAGAGGTTTTCGTAATGTTCTCAAATGTGTGTGAAACCTGCAAATCCGCACTTGCCCAACGTGGTGCATTATGGCCCATACTCAATACGAGTAGCCACGTGTTTAGTAGTGAGCCGGCAATGCTTTAAAGTGAGGATGAAGGTGACTTAGGCACACAAAGAGCCCGTTTTAAGATTAGTGCTTTCAAATTGAGAAACACGTCGGTACATGGACGAAAGAATGAATACGTCCATTTTTTTGATATAATATAGCGAGCAACCGAGCAGGCCACCTGATGTTAAGTGATTACCGCCGCCCATGAACACTTGCAGCACTAAAGGAACCGCCAATGCTAGGCCGGCTATTGAGAAATTTGTTTATCCGCCCTTTGAAGAGCCCCATATAATCATAAGCCATATTCGCAAACGAGAAACCGAATTCCTCGCTATACCCAATGATTCCAATGTTCTCGATCGTTAATTGATGCGGATGCCGAGATATCGCTCGCAAAGTTCAAGGTTTGACCCCGCTCTTGTTTGTTTACTCCTATATGTATATTATACAATGGAGACCTATTAAAGCGGCTAATACGAATACGAGAACAGTGTACGCGCTTTTCATCTTATATTACTACCTTGATTGCAATCTCAGGTAATCTAAGCATCTTTATTTATGTGGTCAAGGTAGCGGCCTAATCTGGTAGAAACCCATACCCTACCTAATCAGTCTCTATTAAGTTATAGGAATGTTGAATCGCTTTGTGGTATATAGTTGCTGGTAGGGTTACTAGCCACGGCCGAAGCCTCCGACCAGATCAGAGACAATTTAGTAATTATAAATTCCCAAATTCAGTATTGACCCTGCTGCTCAGACCATTTGATCCATGCCCTACTGGAAAATGAACCTTCATACTTGCAATTTAGTACTTACACCAACGTGTACTCTAGATCTAGGCTAACCTGTCTGGTTAAAAACGTTCTGAATTTAATCAACCCAATCGTGACCGGTATAAATACTGACAATCGAATCTGTCAGCCAATGCTCCAGGAAGAACCAATTATGTAATTAGAGTCTCAAGAATTAGGACGCTTGATTATGATTCCCACGGCATATTAAAAAAATCCTAAATTCCCAGGCACGCAATTGTTGTCATCCGCTAGTACATACAAAGTCAAAGTCAAAATATTTTTATTCAAAATTGGTTCTTACATAGTACACTTTACGAACGTCAAATATACAAAGTATAAGACGTGATGGTGATAATTGACGACCCATAATTACATTATGTTCCACTACAGCCTATTAACGTCCCACTGTTGGGCACAGGCCTTCACTCTCATAGGAGAGAGGGAATTAAAGCTTAGACCCACCACGCTGCTCTAATGCGAGTTGGCGGGCTTTAACGATTATTATCATGCTAGTGATAATAACCGGGACCGACGGCTTAACGGCTCTCCGAGGCACGGGGGTGAAACACCGCCAACATCAACTCCGGGCTGGCACTGAGAATTTCTTAATTGAAAAACCCAATACCTTTTTATGTCCGACCGGAAATCGAACCCAGGACCTCGTGATCCGCAGTCGACTACGCTAACCGCTAGACCAACGAGGCAGCAAACCTTACATTATGTACCGGCTAGTAAATAGAAAGCTTTATTTTATTAACTAGGAAGTGAGGCACGGGGGTGAAACACCACCAACTCCAACTCCGGGCTGACACTGAGAATTTCTTAATTGAAACACCCAATACCTAACAATTTTTATGCCCGACCGGGAATCGAACCCACGACCTCGTGATCCGCAGTCGAATACGCTAACCGCTAGACCAACGAGGCAGCAAACCTTACATTATGTACCGGCTAGTAAATAGAAAGCTTTATTTTATTAACATGAGGGTAAAGACTAGGAAGTGAAAAACTTGGTTTAATTAATAACCAGCTTCAAGGCGGTCGGGTCTGCACATGGCGGCCACGCAAAAACCACCAAGTCACGGTAAAGAAGCACAGCGTATATGAACCCGGAAGAATAACTCGTTTCCAAGGCGTCCCTCTAACGGGCCATAGCGGTAACCTGTGTAGTTTCCACTGGCTGCTCTAATGACGCAGGTATGTGATGTGAACCCCGCGTTGCGATTATACCATGCGTGTCTTACTAAAGTGTCGAGAACTGTGGTTTATACAATGGCACCGTAAGATTGTAAAAACCGTTAGATTATAATCTAACTCGCGAAATTGCAAACTGTCGAAAGATTACAATTGAACGCATTATTGTTCGGTAGATTGTAATCTGATAGGTATATAAGCCCGATAAAACCTAAGTGAAAACTTCTTTAGGCGCGTTGAGCACTTTTTGATTACCCCACTACCTGATTGTTTATGTCGAACCCTAACCTAACCTACAAGAAAGAGACAAGAAGGCGTGAATACAATGAATATTTCAAAATTTTACACTCATAACAATGAACAGTTCACAATCTTTCGACAGTTTACAATTTCGCGAGTTAGATTATAATGTAACGGTTTTTACAATCTTACGGTGACATACGTATATGTATATGTATGCCGATTAGGGGTATGGGTTTAATATAACTGCCATGTCCCTAACAGGTTAGCCCGCTTCCATTTTAGACTGCATCATCACTTACCATACCGGTGAGGTCGTAGTCAAGGGCTAACTTGTAGTAGATAAAGAAAAATTTTGGTACTTCATGCTCGATTTCAGAATTTTGTCTTCAAGATGTGTTGCGCAATATTATTCGAGGTCTTATTTTAATTTAACTATATCAGTTCAGTTACCTATAACGATCTAGATCATAGGCTATTCTAGTCCTTCCCCTATGATCTAGAATCAAGATGTTCATTTTAACTATGTAGTATGTAAAGAAAGAAAAACAGTTTATTCACCAGCGGTGTCACAGGCAAAACTAGATACAAATGTAATACATTCGTCTGTGAAACCACCCAGAAAGGGTGTATAGCTCAGCGTTTTGTAGGTACACTGTCCTTATGTAAGGACGATTTATGTAAGTGTATTTATGTAGTGTATGTTTATGTATAAGTGAAAACTTCTTTAGGCACGTTGAGCACTTTTTGGTAGGGGGTAAAAATGTGAATACGCGAGATCGACACCGTTCTTCTTACGACAAAAGATCTTAAGTGTAATAGGTATAGTGCATTCGTAATTAAACTTAAATGCCTTAGATTTAAGGTTTATATTAATAAATAAGTGCTGTGTAACCGTGACAGACACCTCGCGTTGTTACGAAGACAAAAGGTCTTAAATATAAATTTAATATAGTACATTCGTAATTAAAATTTAATGCCTTAGTGTTAAGGTTTATCCCATCAAAAACATAAATGTAAAATGAGAGCCAAGTTCAAAATTGTGATAAATATGCCTTGGTTGTTGACTGCAGCGACAAAAGAAGTGAGATCTAAATGGGTGCCAAGTTCAATGGTCAGTCCTGCAATTTATTTATCCCATCAAAAACATAAATGTGAAATGAGAGGCAAATTCAAAATTGTGATATATATGCCTTGGTTGTTGACTTCAGCGACAAAAGAAGTGAGATCTAAATGGGTGCCAAGTTCAATGGTCAGTCCTGAAATTTATTTATAACAACATATAATATTTTATAACAACTTAAAATATCATTTCTTCTTATAACTTAGTATAAAATGTTGAAGACTAAGGCTTTGGCTTGGCTAGTTTTCATATACGAATTATAGCCTTCACAAGTTGTAAAGCTGTAAGTTCTTATTTTATTCTTCCGAAAATTTGGCTAGCTGGTAGAAACTGTACTTTTAGGTACCTACTTAATAATAATTCGTATATGGAAACTAGCCAAGCCAAAGCCTTAGTCTTCAACATTTTATACTAAGTTATAAGAAGAAATGATATTTTAAGTTGTTATAAAATATTATATGTTGTTATAAATAAATTTCAGGACTGACCATTGAACTTGGCACCCATTTAGATCTCACTTCTTTTGTCGCTGAAGTCAACAACCAAGGCATATATATCACAATTTTGAATTTGCCTCTCATTTCACATTTATGTTTTTGATGGGATAAATAAATTGCAGGACTGACCATTGAACTTGGCACCCATTTAGATCTCACTTCTTTTGTCGCTGCAGTCAACAACCAAGGCATATTTATCACAATTTTGAACTTGGCTCTCATTTTACATTTATGTTTTTGATGGGATATCATTACTTTTTGTACAGAAATTATTGAACTCAATCTCAAACTCAAAACATATTTATTCAAAATATGTACCTACAAAGTACACCTTCTGAACGTCATGCTTACAGAGCATAAGAGGTGATGGTGATAATTAACTACGGTATCTTAAAACTAAAGCTACGAGGGTTCCAAACGTGCCCTGGTCTGAGAAGAGCCCGCAATAAACTCCGCTTTTTTTTTATTATCACCATCTCACAAATATTTGAAATTATATATATGTACTTATAATATAACATTACATAATCAGCCGCTGTAACAATTCATACCAATGCCTTGCTATCATTCAAATAATCCTTTACACTGTAATAGGACTTTTCTATTAGTTTAGTTTACGTTTTACATTAGTAGGTACTTATTATTCGGTTTAAGGTCAGTGTGTCACCCACCAGTAATTCTATTGTACGACTCATTGTACAAGATAATTAAAGACGAGAATTCTCAAGAAAAATATATACAGCCGGTTTCTGAATTGAGAATTTCATGTTGAGTCGGTCTCAAAGACTTCTTAAGTGTGTCTTAAGAACGACTTAGGCAAATTATTGTTTCTGAATTGATATTGCGTAAGGTTTGAGAATTGGAGCTTGCAAATTTTCAAATTTGACAGTTTCGAAACTTAAATCTCTGCTTAACAGCAAAATTGCGTTTCAGAGCGCATTTGACAGTGCTCAAAGCTCTCCTTTCTCAGAGTTGACAACGTAATAGATGAGTGACGGATTTCAGCTACTTAAACTTTAATCTCGTTTGAACCTTTGTAAAAAAATCCATTTTTTGCACAATGTCCAGTGAAGATTCTTGCCTGTACAAAGACAACCACACAGGAGACAAGTTATTAGAAATCGCCCATTGTTTCTTTCAACAACAAACAATTTAACGACCGATTCCGCTTTTCGAAGGAATCTGTAACATTTGTTTTTGGCAAAATAAAGACCAAATTACCCGCAAGAATCCAAAGGTGCGACTGCATTCCGCCAATGTTACAACTTCTAATAGCATTGCGGTATTACGCAACTGGCAGTTTCCAGGCCGTCGTAGGAGACACGGCGAACGTAAGCAAAGCAACTGTGTGTCGGGTAACCGATAGAGTATCCAGTGCTATAGCGATGCTAAGGGCACAATACGTGCAAATGCCTTCTGCTCAAGAACGATCAACAGTGGCTGCAGGATTTTATGCGATAGCAGGATTCCCTAGAGTAATTGGTGGTGGTCTCGGTGGCAACAGGGCAGAATTGTTTAGAAATAGAAAAGATAATTTTTCAATAAATATCCAAGCCATATGTGACGCTAATTTGAAAATAAGAAGTATCATCGCCCGTTGGCCATGTTTTGTCCATGATACAACAATTTGGAATGATTCTCCACTTGCTGCTCAGTTTGAAGATGGAAGATTTGGGTCATATCTAATTTTAGGAGACAGTGGATACCCATGTCTAAGGTACATCATGACGCCATTTTTAAATCCTACCATTTCAGCACAAGAAGCATATAACAGAGCACAGATTACTACTAGAAATACAATTGAGAGATGCTTTGGAGTTCTGAAGAGGCGTTTCCCCTGTCTTCATTCCGGGATGCAGCTTAAATTAGGCAAGGTGTAAAAGGTTATTGTAGCATGTGTAGTTTTACATAACATGGCCCCAGATCTTGATGATTTTGTTGTAAAGATGTACTTGTTGAAGAGCAAAATGATGTTCTACCTTTGTCCCAAGCTCAACAAGCACAAAATTTAGCTTTAAGATCAGCATTAGTAGAAACTTATTTTACTAATGCATACGGTTAATACCCTTCAGGTAATTATATTTTGTAGTGGAAAATATAATAAAATTAGTAATTTATTTGTGAGAATAAAAAAAACCCGGCTGAGTGTGTTTTGGGCTCTTTCAGATCAGGGTGCGTTTGGAACCCTCTTTAGTTTTAAGATACCGTGATTGATTTTATACTAATACTGATGATGCCCGTGACTTCGTCTGCGTGGATTAAAGTTCCTTGATTCCCGCGGGAACTCTTAAATTTTCCAGGATAAAAAGTAACCTATGTCCTTACCCCGGATACAACCTATGCCTGTACCAAATTTCATCAAAATCGGTTGAACATATGGGCCGTGAAAGCATAGCAGACGGACAGACAGACACACTTTCGCATTTATAATATTAAGTTTGGATATTAGTATTTGTATATATGGTTTATAAATACGAAAGATGGATGTATGGATGGAAGGATGCTTGTTTGTTACTCTATCACGCCACAAAAGTTGAATGGATCTGGATGAAATTTTCTGGATGAAACTGCCTCGTTGGTCTAGCGGTTAGCGTAGTCGACTGCAGATCACGAGGTCCTGGGTTCGATTCCCGGTTGGGCATAAAAATTGTTAGGTATTGGGTTTTCAATTATGAAATTCTCAGTGCCAGCCCGGAGTTGGAAGTTGGCGGTGTTTCACCCCCGTGCCTCGGAGAGTCAACATGATAATAGTTGTTAAAGCCCGCCAACCCGCATTGGAGCAGCGTGGTGGGTCTAAGCTCCTAATTCCCTCTCTCCTATGAGAGTGGAGACCTGTGCCCAGCAGTGGGACGTTAATAGGCTGAAGTGGTGGATGAAATTTGGTAAAGAGATTATTGTCTATAATAACAGATAGGCTTAAAATTTCGGACAGTAATATGAGTACGTGTGCCTAATTTAATAAAGAAATATTGAATAGAAATAAAAGTTTTGTTTTTGAAATGTTTTTTTATTAAAAAAATAACAAATTTAAAAATTTCTTTAGAGGGTCATTAAAACTTATAAATAATAGGATCACGAAATTAAATTTCAAGTATCTAATGCATCCAAAATTAGGATTAGAATATCGAAATAAATGTACTTCACATTAATTTTCTCTCCACCTTTCTTAACTGCATTTTTAATATTTGCATCTGAATTTCATGCCTTTTCTGCTCATTTCTAAATTTTAAAATTTCATTCTTTTTTTTAAGCATCTCTGCAGATTTTTTATGCATACATTGCCTTCATTCTTCTTTGTTTTTTTTTTGCCTTCAGTCTGGAACGCAGCTCATTTGAAAAGTAACTTTTTGGTTCTGGCACTGTATTCGTTTGTGAATGCACTGGATCTTCCACGATTCTTTCTTATGTCTTCTATATAAAAATGTTACATTACACAATAAATACCAAATTTAAAATTAAGGTTTAAATGTTAATTAAATGGCCAGAGCTAATTCCAAGTAAGTGCCATCCTATACTATGGAGTATGTACAAAATTTTAGATTTGTATGCATAAACGTTTTGCAGATTAGTTCATATAGCACTGAAAATTGAAACTGACAGACAGATAAACTACTGAGGCTGAGCAATTGGGTCTTGTTGGCAACCTTTGGGTACAGAGTCCTAAAAAAACTAATAATGTGGCTTATTTTTCATCACACAATATAAATTTAGGTAGGTGGTTTTCAAGTCAGAATATATGCTAAACAGTACCTACAAGTAAGAAGTGCTTACTAAATTATTCAGCTGCTTCATCGAAAGGATTCTCATCAGGAAATCTTTAATCGAATTTTCATCAAAAATAAATGCCTGAAAAGATTTTTTTTACTTAATACTATTGTACACAGAATATAATATAGTATAATACTAGATACAAGATGATGCCCGCGACTCCGTCCGCGTGGATAAGGTTCTTTGATTCCCGCGGAAATTCTTAAATTTTCCGGGATAAAAAGTAGCCTATGACCTTCCCCGGGATATAACCTATCCCTGTACAAAATTTTATCAAAATCGGTTGAACAAATGGGCCGTGAAAGCGTAGCAGACAGACAGACAGACACTTTACTAGTATGGATATTAGTATGGATTACTAAGTAGAAATTAAAAAATGACATTATCACATTATCACCAGATGTTGTGGCGATAAGTGAAGATTCACTTATCAGCTCATCTTCGCTTTGGTCCTGAAATAATAAATTATGTAAATGACTAATTAATACTAAAAAAACACGCGGGGACACGAAATACCTCAATCCACGCGGACAAAGCCGCGGGCATCAGCTAGTATAATATAAAACACATAAATATGCCTGTTATTCAAAGAAAACATTGACATTATTCTAAGTTTGATGGTTGGATTTTATGGAATTTGTAAGTAGTCAGGTAAGTATGTCTTGTGACTAGGTGAATAGAATACTCGACGAATTTTTATGCACTCTCTATTTTTAGAGTTACATGTACGAGTACGTACCTACTAACTACGAATTATGGCCAAAGAAATCCACAAGATATTATACTGAACCAAAACGGAGTAAAGCTGGCCTACGAGCAATACAAGGGAATCCTTACTAATATTATAAACGGGGAAGTTTGTATGTATGGATGTATGGACGTTTGTTATTCTTTCACGCCAGAACGGCTAAACGGATCTGGATGAAATTTGGCACAGGGATAGATGGTCTGGAATATCACATCTAGGTTACTTTATACCAGAAAACCTTAATCCACGCAGACAAAGTCACGGGCATAAGCTAGTTGATATATTAAAAAATATTAGGTACTACTTACTTTTATACGAATGCGAGAAGATTTGCTTTCTCCTCGTAACTGAAATAGGGAGATCTTTTTTTCTTGTTTCTTTCCATTTTATACATTTTAACGAGAATATTAGCCAAAAGAAAACAAATTCGACATAATATACAAAACCGACGTTTGTCAAACTGGCATAATTTGATACGCTTCATTCTATAAAGCGATGATTTAAAATCGACGACAAAAACAACGATTTTTATGATATAAAAGCTTGAAAAATTTGAAATGGATTATTCTTTAAATAAAATTGAACAAAATCTATTTTTTTGAGTTATATTTAATAATAAAATTTAACAAAATTAGAAAACAATTTTATTTTCGGTTAATACCGGTTTTCGTACGTGTAACGAAACGCATACGTAATGTTGGAGAATACTCAGGGACCATTGAAGAAATACTTAGCTAATTACAATTTGGGAAATCCCAATTTTATCTTGTGAAACATAAAAAACTTAAGTCTTAACTTAAGTCTAGAGCAAAGCTTAGCTGATTTTTGCTTGAATGCCTAATTCAGAAACCGGCCGATAGTGTACCTAGAGTTACACTGACATTGACAGATTACATCTATGGTCAGACTACCTCTACAGCACATTTCTACATCTCATCAATTATGATTGCAAAAGTTCAAAATCAAAAGTTTTTAGTGAAACATTGAAAACAAGCACGGTAAACAGTCGATATCACTAAAACCACTCTATACAATGAATACAAATCACAATGACTGACAGCTTGAACTGACGACTTCAAATACGTTTCTTCTTTTCTGTCAATGACGTTTCGTTGCACAAAATGCATGAATACGAAGGTAAGGTTTTAATGCAACTATATTATTATTCATTATTATTTACATTAAAATAATAATTATGTGTCATTTTCAATAGTTAAGGAGTTACTACCACCGCTTAAAGCAGTATTGTTTCAAAATAACGGTTGAATGTCACGTACTCTGACGTCCTTAAAATAATGAATATAACACTACAACATAAACGTCAACAGTATTAAAATAATACGGCTTTAAGCAATGGTAGTATGCCCCGTGTCAGAGTTTTGATCTATACTTAGGTAGATCAGAAAAATGACGATTTTTGTACGTTTATATCTAAATAACCATTTGAGGTGTGCTTATGAAATTTGGAGCACATATGTATCTCACGGGTCTCAATATATGCGCCAAATTTGACATGTTTATGTGAAATAGTTTTTGAGTTATGAGGGGGTCAAAAGTGGCTCCAAATGGTTCGTGTAATATTACACACGGTGCTGCTCGCCAGTTTTTTTGAACTTTGGCTGGACACGCTTCCGCGTGTCTTGATATTTGAAATATTTTTATTATTCTATGACTGCCAATTTTTTTAATTTTAAATGACCTTTATCGAAAAAGTTTTCGGTCACTGCACTTTCATAACACTTTCAAGTTTCATCATCTTGTTCGACAAGTAAACATACACATTATTGCATTCACAAGATGTAAAGTTTTTTTAGTATAAAATATTGTCGTCACTTGCCAAATGCCAAGATGGGCCGCTATAAATAGGACATTCATATTGGAAATCTATACAGTGTTGACTCGACTTGTGTTTTTTTCTAGAAACACGTTCGCAGAGTTCCGCAACGCGTATTAAGTAACGCCATGTGAGCAAAAAAAATGCGAATATTGCACGATTTAAAGACTAATTTCTCATCAGCAATTCTATATTTCGCCAGAGATGTTCTAGGTACTTTTTGCGTAGGTATTGTGCTGACAAAACGTGCAGCCAAGCGATAAGCTGGTTCGATGCCGCGAAGAAACCGACCGTAGGTTGCTTCTTCCAGCCCTATTCCGCAATTCGATGGTTAATAATTTATTATTTAACCATCGAACCATACCATCCCCATCGGCTATCGATATCGAGGAAAGCCAACAACGCCTTAAGAAACCAGTTCCTGGTTTGAGATGATTGTTGATTCATCTGATATAATAATCGCCGGCTCAAAATTAAACAAAGATCTCTTCTCATTATTAAAAAGATGAACGCCATGGTCCATTACGCTGGCCAAGAGAACGATCCCCATCTCTTATTGATCGCAGGCTCAAGGTTAAGTAACCTTTACTTAATTTCTTCTAAGATTTTAAAAGATTAAGGCCATGGTCCATTACGCTGGTCAAATGTAGATATCAAACACATGCATGCATGTTTGCTTACGATTTTTTTTAATGGTTTAAAATGGATCGGACGTAAGTCGTCCGAAAAGTCTGTTCTCGAGTTTTGAACTTTTGAACCTCCGAAATCAAATTAGAAAGCCAAAGCCTTACGCCCTTACCTCTAGTAGGCTATTAACGTTAGGTACTATGCTCTATTATAGAAAAAGAAACACCGTCGTAATAATTAAAACTAACAAGATAGCAAGTAATGCAAAAATATAACGCGCATAATATAGTATTGTAGGATCGTGTACGTAAGTTCGTACCCAGCGAGCCCCTCGAGCTTCATACGCGGATATGATCAGGGGTCAACGGTTCTCCTTGGGGGGCTGTTCACCTCGATCGACCTTAACGACACGGCCGTACGAAAATAAAATAACACTTGCCCCGAACATCGATACCATTCCACGATTTCAATACAGATGAAGGACCTTGAGATCCTTTGAAAGTTGACTTTGAGTTTAGTTCGATTTTTTTTATACCAAACAACATTGCATGTCTAGGAAAAGGTGATTGAACTTTTCGTTTAAAAGGTATTTTTTATAACCTAGGTATAAATAGAACTGATAACTTATACTGAAAATTTCTGGGTTTAACTTAAAAAATGGTATTTTCGAATTATTTGGCGCTGTCAGCTTCCTTGCAGTTGGTTTCAGGGAAAAGAACTCTAACCTTGAAGTTGCGTATAGGGTGATTAGTCGCTCTATTTGGTAGGGGCTCTACCGTAGAGCATAGATAACATTTCCCTACTCAGTGGTACAACCACAGTCTTTGCGGCCGCGCATTTTTCGCTTCGCTCATAGTTTCTAACTACCTATGCACATACACATAATATCCCCTCCTCCATAGTCCTCTTACTTCTCTGTTTTGTGGGCAACCAGTACACAGCAGGCGCTATTCAGAAAAAAAAGTTGCGTGATGCAAAAATCATTGCTCAATCTCCTACTGGAATTTATATTATTCTTGCTAGGACTTTTGGCCAATAGCTATTATGGTTTATTTTACTTGACGCCGAACTTTGACGATTTGATCGGCAACTTTTACACAATCCCCCGATTGTGGTACAGGTACCTATTGACCCATCTGGGGTGATTGCGATCGTCACACTATAGCAATCATTATAACGCAATAGGGCCCCTGTCTGCAACATCTACGTCAGATCGGAAAAATTGTAAATCATTAATTACCGAACATTCGAGAGACACATACGAATCAAGATCGCTTTGATGCCTTATATGTCTACATTGGCGACCTTCAGTTCGATCAGCACCTTTATTTTCAAGAAATACGAGTTTTTGCGGTAACACGGCTAAGGTTTGGCCATACACCAAGCGTGACTGAAGCGACGCGTGGCCTTAACGGCACGGATCGGATAGAGATCACACTAAAGTCGCGCATACAGTGCACGGTTTGTTAGCATCTAAAAAGGCATTGTATGAAGCACGTCATACTGCAGAGCTTGGTCCAGACGCCTTTATTCAAAGCAAAACTCGCAGCAGCAAAGGTCTCTGATTGCTTTGTCAGATTTTGAGGTTAGTACGAAACATTAAAAACACTGCGGGGATGCCACTGTGTATGTGTCTATAAATTAAAAATAGAATGATAATTTATCCTATTTTACGTTATACCATGTTATTTTCCTATAATGTAATTCGTATCTTTATAATGAATGTACTAGAAGTTTAATTCGCTATAATCCGCCACAGCAGACAAATCTATGTGGTACAGTCACGATTGTGAAGTCACAGTCGATTCTTCACAATCGTGCATTGTCGAGTCAACATCTCCTGAAGATGCTCCGGTGTCGGAGTGAATCGTATGTTGACAGTGATTTGGAGGATTTGTGTGGTGTGGTGTGGTGGTGTGGTGTGGTGGTGTGGTGTGGTGGTGTGGTGGCCGAATTACTGGGTGGTGGGTGTCGCATGCTGTAGGTGAAAGACACGCACTGTACCACGTAGATTTGTCTACTGTGGCGGATTTGAGCGAATTAAACATCTAGTACATTCATTATCATGGACTTCCGCAAAGTAACGCCTGCTTCTATTCAATATTGGTATCTTTATAGTAGTTTATGGTATTAGGTACATTACAGTTTCTTTCAAAATAAACTGATTTCTGTCGCGCGTTTTGGATGTCCAAACGTTTAATATCGACAGCTCGAAAAGATCAAGGAACAT
The DNA here is from genome assembly GCA_964035005.1 of Erebia palarica. NCBI lineage: Eukaryota > Metazoa > Arthropoda > Insecta > Lepidoptera > Nymphalidae > Erebia > Erebia palarica. The sequence continues at coordinate 4,940,134 of OZ035988.1, forward strand.
GAGAACATCGGAATAGGTACTTATATTAATGAACAGTAATCAAGTCAAGATAATTTACTATCGGTGAACGTACGATAACGATTCCGCGATGTTTAGCAAACTACACAATAGAAATATCTACTTACCTAGAAATATTTTATACTTACCTAGTGACGAAAGCAATAATATTATTATTCTAATTTTTTGCGCGCTCAACTGCCTATTTTTACTGAATTAGTCTTGAATAGTCTAGCTGATATTTTTCTTTTATTTTCATCGACGATATGAATTTTAGATAACCTGCTTCAAACTTACATAAATATTCTAAGAACAATTTTATTAACTTCTTCCAAAGCCACTGTAAAGTAAAAAGAACTTTTATTTTTAACTTTTTAGTATCAGGATTGAGGATTTGGAGTCAGAATTTTATGGTATTTTCAAATCGGTTCAGAAACCACGGATATATGCATCGAAATAAGTACATTAAAAAAATTACTTAGTTTTTAGGTGTTTAGATCGTTGAGGTGCAGGGGTGAACTACCTTTTTAGGTAGAAAAGCTACTCGTAACACACAATTGAGTCACGACAAAAGTAGCACAATTTGAAAATAATCGTTTTTTTTTTTCAACTAATAACAAGACGATTTTATTTTTTGTAGAGCTTAGACTAAAAAGAGTAGGTATTAGTTTTTAATTAGTTAGTAGGTAAGGTAGGATTAATTAATAATAGTTAGGTTCCTCGAATCCTGCAAAAGAGTAATCTAATACCTTTAAACGATCAATTCTTCTCGGAAACGGCTAAAACGATTTTCATGAAATTTAGTATGCAGGGGCATTTTTAGAAAATGTCATTTTATCCGTGTTTTCAGGCAATAAAAAACTGCTACAATATTATTAGAATACGAAGATAAATTTCGCCACCATCTATAAGGTTATAATAGCTCAGGTGCGAATGCGGGCGGTCTTAAAACCAGAAGACCCCGGTTTGAGTCCAGATGTCTCTAATTCGGTAATTTTTTTAAAAATATAATATAATATTTTATTTAAAAAAATATAATTTCCAAAAAACACGTTTACAAAAAAAAATACCGAGCAAAGCTGATATTTTCTTTTATGTCTAAAGAGATTTTTACTTATTTATCGGACTATATTGGGTATACCGTATATCGATACCAGAGGATTGAACCCCCAACAACTCGAATAGGCGTTCAAACTCCGAACGTGTAAAACCGCTATAAAAATAAAATAGTTGCCGCTTTCATAGTATTTAATTATTTATCTCTGCAAGAATAAGACGCCATCTAATAATAATAATATGTTTCAATGCTTTAATTGCTCTATTAGCAACTGGAAAATGAGGAAACGTACGAGGAATATATCCTACACCTATTTGAATATTAAAGTGAATCGAAACGTTGTCGTGCGCGCAACCTTGCGGCGAGCGGCGCAGGTCAGATTTTTCGAAGGTCGATGACTCGTTTGTAATCGCTGCGAGTTATTATTATTTGTTAGCGCACGACGACGAATAGATTTCGATGTTCGAAATTCGAATCGCTCGTGTGCGTGTGCAACGTAGAACGCATATTATCTATTTGTTAACTAAATATTATATTTATTGTGCAATAATTGCATTTTTATTTTTTACTAGCCTCCCGCCCCGGCTTCGCACTGGTAGCACTAATTATCCTAATAGTCTATACCCTGTATAGCCAGCGGGCAGTGGGCAGGTTTTACGCCCCGAAGATTATAAGTATTTATTAATCTGAGCGCCGCGCCGGCCGCAGTCGCGCCATTTTCCCTTGCACGTTACAATATTTCGATGATATCTCATAAGATATTCATCTAAATTAAATGGTGGAAAGGACAATTTTTATCTTAATTGAATACTTCAGATGACTAATATATTTATTTTGATAAGGATTAATACAATGTCAGTAAAAACACCTTCGCAAGTAAAGCATTGGTAAGACCAAATTTGAAATTCATAAAAATGGTTATTGTGAATCATCCTTAAAAGATAGATATATTATGCTATCACGGATTTTACTCAGAACTTTTTGAGATAAACAATTCCATCATACATTGTTTTCGTATAACTGTAACAATTTACGCAGCGCACGCCTCGTAAGCTCTCAGAAGAGACGATTTTTTCCGATTTAGTTCACATTATTGCAATTTTTTTCAAAATAAATTAATTAATATTTGTATAATATTTGTTACTCGCTGATAATGTAGTTTTCAAAGGTGAAATATTTTTTTAAATCGGTGGTTAGTAGTTTTTGAGTTACAAACAAACAAATCTTTCCTCTTTATAATATTAGTTTAGATTTAGATTGAGTTGCACCATTGAGAAGGTAAACTTTTTCGCGTGTAACCAATGATGATACTAGGTATTATGTAAACTTAAACTTAAGTAAGTAATTATTATTTTAGTAATCTGTGAGGCGCAGGTGTACTTTTAGCGGTAAAGTATGGCTGAAGTTAAAATTATTTTACTTAGAACTTGATGATGCCCGCGACCTCATGTACCAAATTTCATCAAAATCGGTTGAACATATGGGTCGTGAAAGCGTAGCAGACAGATAGACAGACAGACACATTTTCGCATTTATAATATTATATTATTATATAGTATGGATAATATACTATGTTTTGAAATCCTATGCGCAGTTTCGTTCTTATTTGCAATTTTAATCGGGTTTAAAAGAATAATAAGTAAATTACAGTTCAATTACATTTAGGTACCTAAGTATAATAAATTGGCTAACTCAATCATGTTATTAATAATCATAGAATATATTACATACCTATAGTCTCCTAGTCCTGAATTCTTATTCCTTAAAGAATATAAACTATATTCTGATTAAATTACGTTATACTTCTCTTCGACGCTCGTGGCATGGCATTCGAGCAACTTTGTTAGCACCGTTAGCACTGAGACGAGACTTGCGCAACATCTGTGGAAACTGTCGCTGTAGAGTTAGACAATGGGCATGATGACTGATTTTGAAAAATGGTCAGATTATGTTCGGAAGTATCTACTATTTCGAAAAAATATATTATTTCAACAGAAAAATAACGTTTGGTAGATAAAATTGGCATTTGAAATTTAAATTTTAAAATTCACGCCAAAACGCCCGCCGGTGTCATGGCGCCGTTTGTGACGTCACTATTGTTATTACCAATGTGCTCTGTGCAGTGTGCAGTAAACAATAGTGTTATTGTCAAAGCTCGAAAACAAACAATTGTGACGTCATTCGCTTCTTGGTGTTTAATCCAATATGGCGGATTGCTGTATTTTATAGTTTTTATTTATCAAAATAAATAGCAATCTCACTTGAAATAGAAAAATAAATACGTTTTTTATAATCAATGAATCCTATTTCATCAGATAAATTCATAATTTCACTGATTCTTGGTTACTGTCATCATGCCTATTACAATTTACGACTGCCATGTGCATGATAGCGCAGTTTAGATCACTTTATTACCTTCTAAGTTCAAACTGACCCGACTCGGCTTTATGCTACAGGCTACAGCTTTTCATATTGTATTATGCAGTACGGCTAACTTTTTATATAGACTTTTTTTTTTAAATTATATAGGCCAGCGCTTGGCTGCAATCAGACTTGCTTAAAGTGGTGATGCAGCCTAAGGTGGAGCGCGCTTTCCTAGAAGATGCCTATTCACTCTTGATTTGAAGGTACCTATATTAAAAGAGGAGGGGAAAACGGAAGGCGGAAGGGCATTCCATATCCTAGCGGTTCTAATTAGAAACGAGGAAGCAAATCGCTTCGTACGAGCCCGCGGAATTTCGACTGCGTAAGGGTGCAGACCTTGTCGTTAAGACTGCAGACTGATCGTTAAGTTAATTAATTATTTGCAGTTTACGGTTGAATAATTCCGGCTGTTACATTCGAACTCTTAATCAAATCTTCACGGTATTCACATGTTTCGACGACCTCCGTGGCGCAGTGTTGACCGCTGGTGTGTCAACGTGCGGAGGTCCCGGGTTCAATCCCCGGCAGGGTCAATTTGGGAATTTATAATTTCTGAGTTTTCCCTGGTCTGGATTGATGGGAGGCTTCGGCCGTGGCTCGTTACGTTACCGGCAAAGACGTGCCGCTAAGCTTTTTAGCGTTCCGGTACGATGCCGTGAAGAAACCGGATAGAGGTATGGATTTAATATAACTGCCATGCCCCTAACAGGTTAGCCCGCTACCATCTTAGACTGCATCCGTCGAAGGCTAACTTGTGGTGAATAAAAAAAAATGTGGAACCAACTGAAAATCATTAATTTTGTAAACAAAAATTATATGAATATCGGTTCACTTTTGACCGGAATTATGGGGTAAGATGATCCAATACTTTCAATTTCTATCCCAATTTCCAATTGTTTTTCGGGATAAAAATGTCCTCAACGACAAGACTGTGGTGAATGTTAGAAGGGAGAATGTGTAAGAACTTAGAATTATAGTGCCAAGTTGCATTCATATTCGTCCATTAGTTTTGGTGGGTCAATTAATTTTGAACATAAACATACAGAATTGATAGCCATATGTCGTCTGCTTAATTATTTCAAAACCATTGAAATAATTAAGCAGACGACATATGGCTATCAATTCTGTAAAAGTAGAAATATTTTTATTTTATAGTTAACCTTGTATTTGACCAGGGTCAACTAGATAATGTTTAATATGATAATCTTCAGTACGTTTTTATAAGTAGCACTCGTAGGTATATTTTTTGCTAACTTAAATTAAGCGTAATAATATAACGTATTACCTAATAATCAAATATCAATCAAAAAATTATAAAAAAAATTAAAAAAACCATAATAATAAAAAAAAACAATCAAATAATATATATAAATATTATAAATGCGAAAGTTTGGATGGATGAATGGATGGATGTTTGTTACCCAATCACGCCCGAACGGCTGAACAGATTTGGATGAAATTTGGCACATAGATAGATTGTAATCTGGAATAACACATAAGCTACTTTTTATCCTGGAAAATGAAGGAGTTCCCGCGGGGACCAAGAATCCTCAATCCACGCGGACGTAGTCGCGGGCATCAGCTAGTGTAATAATAAATAAGACAAAGTTGTAGGAAAATTCCAAGGAAATACATCAAAATAACCTTTAATCATCAAAATAGTCTGTAGCTTCGATACATCAAACTGTGGTCCACAATCTCTATACAAAATGACTCAGAGTACTAATTATAAATTTTATTATTGAATCCGCTCCCTACGGAAAAACACGTCAATAGATTTGACTATCACCTGGCGCAGTGGTGCAGACTGCAGAGTGCTGTGGTTTACAAGGCGGAGGTCCCGGGTTCGATCCATGCAATGTAAACTATTACTGCCATACGTAGCTACCAGGTTAGCCTGCTACTATCTGAATCACTTCCACCGGGTGAGATCGCAGTGAAAGCTAGCTTCATAGATTGGATTACTTATAGCAGCTGTATTATTTACATATTCTGTGCTTCAGAGGCGGCCTTAGCCATTGCGAGGCTCTACGTCTAGGCGGTAGATATTTGCGAGTCTCTAATGCTTGTGAATTGAAAGTATTTTTATTCATGACGCTTGACGGAAAATGCTAAAGTTATAAATAAAAATAAATTATTGAAAATTAACAAAAGTTAACAAGCCCTTAAACGGCATATTATTTTTTGATGATAAATACCTCGCCAGCCCCTAGGCCGCCATTGTAATGGAAAAAAAATGTCCTGTCAATTAAGTTTAGTTAAGAGAAGGTGTAACTGTACAATACAAACAAATTAGCTACAATCGAGTGTTTTTAAATCTCTACAAGAATTCTAGTTAATAGGTACTTATAACATTATGTGCCTCATTTAATCACGATTGATAGAAAAACAGACAATAGCACTGTCATAAAATTATTGATAATATTCCTGCAGATACGGACCTACCTTATTTGTAAATATTTAAGTATTAACCGTTGTTTTTAAATTCATAAAACTCGCTATCAATGTCGAAGGCAATAAAACCACGGTTCAAGTGATATTGAATCCAATATGAACCGTGAGCTGAGGATATTATGTAACTTCGTTATCACTATAGTGTACAGTGTGCCCGCGAACAATAACTCAAATATTTTATTTTCTACAAAAAAATATCACCCTTATGTTAACATTTCAGTAGGGTTGACAACTTGATACTTGAGACGCAAACTGTATTGAATTACTAGCTGATGCCCGCGACTTTAGTCCGCGTGGATTGTGGTTTTTTAGTTTTCGCGGGAACTCTTTAATTTTCCGGGATAAAAAGTAGCCTATGTGTTATTCCAGGCTATAATCTATCTCTGTGCCAAATATCATCCAGATCCGTTCAGCCATTCTGGCGTGATTGAGTAACAAACATCCATCCATCCAAACTTTCTTCCCGCGACTTCTTCCTCGTGTATTTAGGTTTGCATACAAAATCCCATGGGAATTCTTTATTTTTCCGAGATGAATAGTTCTACTGTGTCGCTACTCAAGTGCAAAGGTATTAAATTAAAGTATATTATTTAAAGTTATAATAATCCTAGAAAAATTACAAATACAGATAGTAAAAATAATAATAATATGATTTTTCATTATGAGTATATTTTTGTAAGCATCAAATAGAATTTTGCAAATAATGTAATGTTAGCGGTAACTGGTAACCCTAATTGGAATCTACCTGCGCGTCGTCGACGGATAAGGGAGAAAGGGAATAGGACATGTTTTTGTGCCTTATCCTTGCAGGCTGTAGAGCGATCTTTATTTATAGAGGATAGTTTCTGGGCAACACGTGGAATCACAAAAAAATCAAATTGGAGATAGACTTTTTTGAAAATTTGTTTAAAATGATTTAACTCTCATAGTCTAAAATGTAAGCGATAAAAAATTTATGAAAACAGCCCGCGCGCTGGATTTAGTTTTTGAAAATAATACGGCAAAAGATTCGTTTCTAAATTTTTTTTAAGTTAACTTTAACTTTTTGAATCATCTCAGTCAGTTCAATATTATGATAACTTTTGAAATTTTGGACGCCCATATAAATAATCAAAGACAATGCTATGCAGCGACAAGTTGGCCAAATAATTGTACCTAGTATTTTCTATTTTTAACTTGATCTAATCTTGTGGTATAGGTACATGAATTTTTTGTTCATAGTATACAAGTTAATTAATCCTTGCCTGCGGTCTTACCTGGATGGTAACTGCTGATACAGTCTAAGGAAAAGGTATACTTAGGATTTTTTTTATTTGCGGGACAATCACAACCGGGACCTCTTATAAGACCACAGCTGACAGCGCTCACCACTACGTCAGGGAGGTTGACAGACTGTAAAAGTGACCTCAATCAATTCATTTCATGATGTATCATAACAATAAATGATGTAAAATGTAAACAAACACTTCCAGGCATCGACAGCGATCGATGTTCGACAAACAGTAACGTACTCACGTTGCAAAAAGAGCAAAATGATGGCCCACTGACTCATTTCCCGTCTGTCAGCTCAGAGCCAAGGCCGGGTCACTGTCGCCCGCTCATTTGACACACTATTCTGTTGGCTAAAGAGATCATGTTAACAGCGGATCAGATAAAGAGTTAAGTTTTTAAGATAACTAGCTTAGAGTCACTTAGCGGGCGGTGGAGAGACGCTCGGAACTTCTCTACGTGATCGAATAAAGAAAAATATAAAAATAAGCAGATCTCCATACCAGTATTAGAGCTACCGACAATGCTGAACGAGTTGCGAGTTGCGACACTGAAGTGGTAACGGGCGGGTGGTAATATAGTTCGAAGAACCGATGGAAGTTGGAACGGTTATCTCGCAAAAGAAAGCGCAGCGTTGGCGGGGTTCTGCCACTGCTACTAGGCGAACAGACGACATCAGATGAATCCAGGGGAGCCGCTGAATACTTAGATACAGCTGTTTCCAATAGACCTTTTGTGAGACCTATATTATGCTTAGCAGTGGTTCTATTGGTGGGCGACGAAGATCTCAAGAAAGATTAATTACTTACTCTCTATTCTCACTTCACAGTCGTGCAGTCTTAACGGACTACGGAATCATGGAATCAGTCGTGGCTACTCAAATGATTTACCTTTCCACCAAATCAATCGCTCAAATGATCCTTTATTTTTGAATATGTCGCCGAGGAACTTTAGATTTCGCAATTGCAGTCTTCAGTTTAACAGATATTCAATTCAATTCAATATACGAGAGCCTTACATAATACATTTTCTTAAATAATAAATAGAATATTATAAAAAACTAACACGAGGATATTTTCCGTTTAATTTTTAACCTTAATTATTTGCTAAAGACAATAATATTCGATACTGCGAAAGAATGTTTCTATTATGTACTATGTTAGCCCAACGTCAGAAATCAAAGTCAAATATAACTTAATTCTGCTAATGTTAATCTGAAACCTATTTGGAACTATGCCAGCTCCTATACTTCTTATTAATAAGTAGGTTTAGTAGGTTTTCAAGAAATCGTATACGAAAATCCGCAATTAAAGCACATAAATCTCCGACTTTATTGTGTAAAGACTGAAAGATATTGTACATATGTGCTGGAAAAAGTGTGACATTGTCGTCCGACTGACCTGATTGTGGTATCCGTGAGGGGCAAGGTCAGATATATTCGCAGTACGAGCTATAGTTATAATACTAACTGTATCACCAGAATCTCATGTGTTGAATGGTAACTAAGTTCGAGTAGAACGTCGAGAATAGATTTATATAGTTAGTCAATAATAATAATGTCAACCCGACCGAATTTCGGCCACGGCGGCCTATTTCCAGAGAGATTAGCCATCTGCACGGGAAATATTATAGTGCATAAGTGTGTGCGCATTCACAGGTGCACTCTCTGTTCTTTTAAGTACTCTCACGGCTCGATGGGACGGAAAATCAGACACGACCGGAGAGAGATCAGACGCAGGACCGACGGCTTTACGTGCTCCCCGAGGCACGGGAGTGAAACACCGCCAACTTCCTAACTCCGGGCTAGTGCTGAGAATTTTTTGTCAGAAAAACCCAAGACTTTTTATGGCCCGACCCGGGGCTCGAACCCGGTACATCGAAGGGTTATTGTTTATTTTCCTCTGAAATAGAACTACAACCGCATCGAAAAATACCGTAATCGTGAGGTGTACCTACATTACATACCGTACATTTCACGTTATCAAAAAAGCTGTCCCACTAACCTCATTGAGGCGGTATTCACTATCCATGTCAATTGTCAGATCAGTGCTAACTGTTTCACTTTCACGTTAATATTATACATAACGGGCATCGAAAATGTCTATACTTACTAATCTTTATTGCTATAACACTTACGTAACAGTTATGTCTGCTTATTTGTTCAAGACAAATGATAGTCAGACTAGCTGGTGTTCGCGACTTCGTCCGCGTGGATTGCGGTTTTTTTCGAAATACCATGCAAACTGCTCGGATAAAAAGTAGTAGCCTGTGTCACACTCCAGTCTGCAAACATCACGTCGATCCGTTGCTCTGCTGCGGCGTGATTGAAGGACAATTTTCGCATTTAGATTATGGTAGTGATCTTACTGCTCAGACATTAATTATTAAAATCGCCGAGTTGTAATCCTAATTATAATTCAGTATATAAAAGGCACTATTTAAACTATTCTATGAAACTATTAGGAACGTATACTAAATATTTTATATCTTATGTATTTCATCATACAATAGTCGCCCGCGACTTGATTATGTTCTTTGTCATACCCGCGGGAACTCCTTAATTTCCTGACATGCATCATGCTAGCTATTTCTATAGTCTATAGTCTATACCCATCAAAATCGGTTGAACAGATGGGCCGTGAAAGCGCAGCAGACAGATATACTTTCGCATTTATAATATTAGTATGGATTAGGATATTATGGCTATAATTTTTATTTTCTTCTTACCGTAAAGTCCTATTACAATATTATAATGGCAACTTTATAGTCTATTACCATCTAGCCTATGGGCTATTTGGGAATTTATAATTTCTGAATTTTCCCTGGTCTGGCCTGGTGGAAGGCTTCAGCCGTGGCTAGTTACCACCCTACCGGCAAAGACGTGCCGCCAAGCAATTACGCGTTCCGGTACGATGCCGTGTAGAAACCAAATAGGGGTATGCCGCATATAACAGGTTAGCCCGCTACCATCATAGACTGCATCATCACTTACCATCAGGTAAGATCGCAGTAAAGGGCTAACTTGTAGTCGATAAATAAAAACAAAAAGAATAAAACTTTACCTAAATTATAACAGCTACTGAGATATTACAATAGTTAAACCTGACACACGAAAACTGAAACGATATATTTAACCAAACGTTTTTACGTGTCTAATGCGTGGTATAGTTAGTCGGTGCTGCGCGTTGCGAAAATCGCGAAATAGTTGTCCGAGTGACCCAATTGATTGTGTTGTCCGTGAGAAGCAAGGTCAGTCTAGGTTTGCAATCGCTTGGTTGCCGCTAAATAGTAAATATCTAGCTGCTCTATCGATACTGTTTACCTATTTCGATTTATTGAGGTACTACTTAGCTCGCGACTTCGTCGGCGTTAACCTTTTTAATTTTCCGGGATAAAAAGTATCCTATGTGTTATTCCAGACTATAAACTATGTCTGTGCCAAATTTCATCCAGATTCGTTCAGCGGCTGGGCCGTAATTGAGTAACGCTTTTGTAATATTGGTATAGATTTTTGGCTTTGTCTTACTTTTCTTAACTGATCCCTTTGACAAAATACATATAATGTGTTTTATTGGCCACATGGCGTAAATTATTACTGACAAAATATCTACACCAACAATTAAATAAATGGTATCAATTGATGAAAGGGCCTCAGGAAAAGCGATTATTGAAAACTCTAAATAAAATATACATATTCGAAAATACGTGAACGTTTTGTTTTAATAATCATAGTTTATTTTGACTTTGATTTTTTCCTCCTGTTGTGGCCAACGTTACTTTATTGCCATCTCTTTCACACCACACTACATCACTCTACATAAATGTATTCTTCTCACGCACTTTGCCTTTCAATTTACAATCGGTAAAATTACAGACAAATAAAGAATTTTAAGTTCGTTTATAAATGTACGGGCGGTATTTTTATGTTCCCTGCAGCTATTAACCAGTACGAATTTGTACCTAATACGTATGCACGGCCGAATTGCTCGTGTGCGCATAACGGTATCGAATACCAAATCTGTGATGTGAATCACTTAATTTTACTTTAATATATGACACTCGTGAAACAATGCGACATGCACGCTGTGAAACCTACATACCAGTAATCTACACTCGCATGAAATAACTGATTTGCAATTGTAAGCTATTGACGCTTGTCGATCGTAAGAGGAAAAGTTAACAGCCTGTACGTCAAATGTAAAAAACCCACTAACAGTGCAAAAAATAAAGCGTCAGACGTGGTCAGACAGAAGCGGGCCAATGTGTAATGATATGAGGGCGCAGGTCTACTTCTCTGGAAAAATCAGTCCGAACAAACCAAATCTGCTTATAGTCTGTCGACTGATCGCAGAACCTACACAGGAAATGGGCAGTCATAGAGACTGCCGATATAAGTGAAAACGAATATTTAAAATATTTTTGTTTCATTTTTTTTTAAACTAAGGTATTAAAGTTTCATTACGAATGTAGTTTATTAATATTTAAGACCTTTTGCCTACGTAACAACGCGAGCATGTCGGCGCGGAGCATGTCGGTGACGCGAACCACAAGTTTACCACCTACCAAAAAGTGCTTAACGCGGCTAAAGCAGTTTTCACTTCAAAATATTATGTGATGCAGTATATAATAAAATATATAACTTTGTTAACTCGATTGCGATTGACATAATATAGGTATCGTAAACCGCTAGGATATGGAATGGCCTTTCGGTTTCCGTTTTCCCGTCCTCTTTTAATATAGCTACCTTCAAATCAAGAGTGAATAGCCATCTTCTAGGCAAGCGCGCTCCACCATAGGCTGCATCACTACTTGCAAGCAGGTCTGATTGCAGCCAAGCGCTAGTCTAAATAATATTTAAAATCTATACCTAAACATATTATTGTTTATCATGTTATATAAATTACAAGCTATATCAAATCATTTATCAATTATCTCGGCAAAAAAGCATTGATTAATGGACGTTTTAAAATGTTATCGTTTAAAAGTCTATCAATAAATGCCTAGTAGGTACTAAAACTTCCTTGATATAAACGTTTTTTGTACTATATAGCGAATCTCACGCTAAAAGATCGACTGGAGGCTTTTCATCATACCTATAAATACTTAATTATTAATGAAGTAACTAGGTAGTAGATAATTGACTGCGCCTTCGTCCGCGTGGGTTTAGGTTTTTGAAAGGTCCACTGGGTACACTCTGATTTTTCAGCATAAAAAGTAGTCTTTGTCCTTCCCTGGGATCCTATCACTATCACTACCTATCACTGTACCTAAATTCGGCAAAATCGGATCGAATCGGAATTGGATTATAGTCTGGAATAGCACATAGGCTACTTTTCATCCCGGAAAATTAAAGATGCAAAGTTCCCGCGGGAACCAATACCCCCAATCCGGGAAGTCGCGGGCATCAGCTATTTTATAATATTCTAGCATGAATTAATGGAATTCAATCAAATAATGAGTTTACGTAACAAGACTGTCAATCTTGTGTCGCCATCAATGTTTTGAACTTTACTCGCGGCTGCAGCTCGACCTCATTGCGCAAACGCAGGGTAACGGACAACGGTAGCTTCCGTTGCGCGGCTCCGGGCAACGCACACACCAGTCTAAAACTGGACGACGAAAGTAATCGCCTGGTCACTTTCTCTTGAACAGGTCTCTATCTCAGTCTCACTCCTACACTCGGACGATTCGCATCTCGTATGCCGCAAACGAGTAATACAAAACGAATCTCACGCTAAATTAATAGAAAAATCGCTCATCCGAACGTGACTGGCCTCTAAACGCTATCTTTCCCGGCAATGCGCACGCAACCTTGTGAATTAAGGTTTTGCAATGCCGTTGGCGTATCAGCTATCAAGGAGACTACCGATAATAATGTAAGTTTAAATTACAGCTATACCAATATGCTTGTCTTAAACGGTTTTCCACATTTTTCAGTTAAATAAATACCTAAGATTTAGTAATAAGATATCCAATTAATTTATACTGTTATTCTTTAATTGCATTACCATACAATACAAATAAAAAGTATGCTATATATTTCATAATGTTTACAAAAGGTTACAAGATGTTGATACATACATGATAAACATGACTAGCTTTATTCATTTTGTTCCATTTGCGGTTTCCCATTGGGCTCATATATCCCTTTTATGTTTGACTGTGGGCCTGACACTAAGGTTACCTGTATCATGAGGTCCTGCCAGGCATATTTTTTATATCACGGAAAGTTGCAAAGGTAACTACGAGTAGTTACTACTTACTATAATAAATCAATATTATACAAAACATAATATTTATTTACTTTTATAATATTATAATAACACTATAACTATGAACTCACTCAGCGGGCTATATGCTTAGAGTATCCCTTCGTGATCAAGAAATCCTTAGAAGAACTAAAGTAACTTAACTAACTAAGGATATATAAGGGCTAACTGTACATTCAAAATATATTATGTTGTTGGATATTTATTGTATATACATATATGTACTGATAGGTATACCTACTACTACTAGAAATAATATAAGTAATAAGTATATGAATAAATATAGGTATAGCATACTGTAACTTTAAACTCACAACTTAAGTAGATGTTCAGTGTCTTCTAAAGGAAAGTGTGTAAGGCTAGGTCCGGACTGCGGAAAAACCTCGCGATTATTTTTCCAAATTCTGTAATAGGTATGTACCAGTATCGAGATACACGCACTTGCGATTGTAAATTGTGCGAAAAAGAACTGTGGTTTGACACAAATTCACGCGGTGCGGCAAGAGTAATTATATTCGCGTGAATATTTTGTGCAGTATGGAGTTGTATGACGCTCACCACATTCGCAGTGCGTGGATTTTTTTGTGTGTGCATTGAATCGAATTGAAATGTTAACACTTAACTTCTCTTTAGCATTCTTTACCGTTAGTTCATTTAAGTCGATAAAAATTACATAACCTAGGTTGTAGTTGGTTTTTAATCTTACAAAAAACCTTAATCCACGCGGACGATCATCTAGTCTACCTTAAAAAGTGAATTTGACAAAAACTGATGAATTTGATGCAATCTCGCGCTCGTTTAGTGAAAGGTTCGCCATTTGCCACGAGTTGTGTAGCCAGCCATTAAAAATAAAGAACTGGTAAGGCGATGACTTGGCATGCGAGCAAAAAAACCTGAATTGCCGAGTGCGAGAGGGAAAGACGAAGAACCAAACAAGTGCGTTACCCCCGCGAAGATTGTAAACGCATTATGTTATCATTTATTTTTTAAACTAGCTGTCTGTGAAATCAAGAAATAGAGTTCCAAATAGAGAGTATCAAATTTAGAGTACAGTCCGTCTAACTTATCTGACCCGGTGGCCAAAATTGGAACTTATTTTTATACCTGTGTAAATTTTTGTTTTTATTTTATTTTAAATATATACTAGCGACGCTGTCACCGGGTGAGATAAGTTTGACGGATTGTACTTTCCAGTATAGAAGTAGTAGTACAAACGCAAGCCATAAAACCAAGAATTGACTTGACTAGAAGTAGTATGTTATTTAAAAAAAAAAAGCTATTTATAACTTTTTCGAAATTATCTAGTGGAACCCCCTAATTACATATGCCTGAGACTTTACGATATTTAAAAATTTCTCAAGATAGAATTCTTTGATATTTCGGGATAAAACGCGTCCCCAGGATGTCATGCGAAATTTCTTTTCAACCTTTCGTCAGCAGTAGACAGACAGCGTAATAGCAGACAGCGGATTACGAAGCACGGACCAGTCCGTGTCAGATAGACAGACAGACAGATGGAATAAATACAGACACACGGACACACTTTCGCATTTATAATGTTACTATGGATCTATGGGGACTATCGACCTGCTACCTACACCTATTTAAGGCTTGAGTTGCTTTGGTGACCTTTAAAATCGACGACTTTGACAGACGACGATCAAAATTCAAAATATTATTATGGAGCAATCTAGAGAATTAGGAGATCTATTAAAATTCCCGAAACTGGTTTGTTCCGCATTTTTATTATGTTTATTTTGAGATATAATAATAATTGATAATAAGTTATTGTAACAAGTTCCTTGATCTTTCACCACCTCTATACTTGAATCAATAAATAATAATTAAGTGGTGCCCATAGCAAAGCTCTATTATTCAATACGCATGATTCGTCTAAGTGTTATACATTTAGCGTACGTTAGCATTGGTGGATTCTACAAGGTTATCAAGATTTTAATTATGACCTTTGATCATTTCAGAATACGAAGTGAGCCAGTTCTAGACTCGCGTAAAATTTATTTAGGAGGGTAGATCGTCACTGCCTGGAGTTGATTTATTTTTTCGCGCAGCGGATCGCAATAACCAGTTTCTTTCCACCTCCAGAATGCCAGCTGTAAGTTGAGAGGCCACTCTATGCTCATAAAAAAAAAAATTGGCAGTCATTGGGACTGTCGATAGAAGTGAAAACGAATATTTAAATTGATAAAAAAATATATAATAATAAAAATATTTAAAATACTTAAAATATAAACCTTAAAACTAAGGTATTAAAGTAGAATTACGAATGTACCTCCTATATTTCATTTGAAACCTTTTGTATTCGTAACAACTAACAACGCGAGCATGTCGGTGATGGTCACGCGAATCCACAATTTTACTTTATTTTAATTTTAAGTGCTCATCGCGGCTAAAGAAGTTATCACTTTAATAAACAGACATAATATGGTCCGGCCCATTTTTTTTTCTCCCATTGCGGATGACATCGCTAATAATAGTACATTATTGCAAAGGCTGGGAAATAGGCAATTGTCATTTCCGCCGGGGCATATATAGTGCTTTTCTCAAAAGAATGCAGGGAAATAAAACATATCGATTGTCGTTTAAGAAAAGTAGTTAAGTTCCCATAATTTTTCAAGTTAATGCCGTTTTTAACATGAACTGTACATTTCAGCATGGAATAAATTGCCCATAATGTAGATGGCTTTTTAGTTTTAGCAATCTCATTAAAATACGCCAAAAATACTGTTTCGGAGAAAATGTTCACTTTTTTCTTGTTTTTCCAACTCATAAAATTTTCATACACTTTCATGTATTTTTCTTTGGACTTCGCTGGAAGCAGGTTTTCCATTGCCAATTTGGCTTCTGATCTTTAATCTGGTGGAGTACAATCAATCTCCATTTCACTCTCTGAACCGTTGGAACTCATTTTACTTATTATTAAATTTATATTTATTAAGTATGTAAATAACAAATCAAGACGAATTTTCAGCTTTGCCTCCAATTTTTTTTTTATCATCTGTGCCGACAGGCAAACGCATTTATGGCTATACAGCCACCAATTTGTACTAAGCAAAGAGACTATGGTATGCCAAGAATGACAAAAGAGATCCGATCAAAGAGTATTTAATAACCCCAGCACGCCTTTTCATACAACATTGCAGGAGCGTTGTAATGTTCCAAATTCAAAAAACGCTCCTGCAATGGATTTGATTTTCTTTGTCCGAAAATTCGATACTTCGCGTGTTCTTTTTTCAAAAATAATGACAATAATTCCATACATGTTTGAGAAAAGTGTTTTATTGATTCACTGTGGTAAACTAACGTTTACAGTTTTAAGAGATTTTAATGAAAAAATAAAATATAATGTTGTGACAAAAAGATGCACATCAATCACTCACTCATAAAATCATAAACGTCGTGGATCAAAATACATTTTATTTTTATTTACTCAAGAATGTCCCAATTATATTTATTAATCGATAGAAAATATATTTGGGTAGCAATGATTATGATTTTTTGTGTAATATTAGTAGTTTTGTCGCCCTATTAACTGAGAGCTTAAAAACAAATTTTAAAATTCTTTAAATAAATCTACCTACCTATATAGCAATGAGTTAATTAACACCTAATCATCATATCATATTTTCTAATCTACCTACTATAGTAGGTAGATTAGAAAATATGATATGTAATAATATTATTGAATTAAAAAAAACTAATATTAATAGGTTTCCAGAGCTGAATCACTACTGGACTAGAACATCACTAATAGAATAAATATTATTTTACGAGGTGACTTCAGCAGTTAACACCTGTCAGTTTACTCCAGTGAAATAATAATTATCGTACTTTAATGCTATTCTTTAATCCTTCTCATGTTATTCGCAACTTTTTTCTGGTTTTAAGCCCTTGTACAATGACCCTTACCAACACTTTGGTTTTATTTGTCTTTAACTTCTTTCTTAACTTAAGTTTATCTTTGTTTGCGTAGGTAGTTGGTACGACCTAAGCTACGTCAGGCTATCACCTTGAGTTATCTAATGACGGTGTTTCCTTCACTTGTTTTCGCATACCTAACTGGCCTTATCAGCTGTAACAAGTAACTTTGTCACCACCAGGCGAGTACCTAGTACCCACGATGTACGTATTTAGTAACATCATTATATTTCTAGCTCGTTGAAGAGATCAGTGCGACGAGTAGGTATTGTTATCTGCTCGCTAGCAAGTAGCAACAGTGTGAGATGACCTTTACGCTCGAACGCGTGGCCATGAGAACTCCTGAAGGTTGCAGATACTTTGCAACGATTCCGGGCCTGTCGTCCGATTAGTCTACTATACTTCTGGTGAATATTGTATCATAAAACATATCTTAGAGGTTAATGGATTTAGAGATATTTATCTAAACTACTATAATATGTTTTGTTTAGAGAGGCGCGACTGTAGGCGTAAAACGAATCGGTAGAGAAACTTTACTGACAGCGATTTGCGTGTGTGTGCCTTGCCAATGGGTCGACCAACCAGTCGACCAGACAGTCTCCCTCCCTCGATCTGTCCTCCATCTGATCCCCCCTCCCACCGATTTTCCCCCTGCGCCAGCCAGTCAGCGTTTGGTCAGCGGTGTGATAGTACGCGCTCCGACTGTGTAAAGTCTAAATTCTTTACGTCCTAGTTATTCATTTTAGTGTACAGTTAAATCTTTGTTATCCAAGTGAGTATTACTGACGCAAGAAGACAATGTTCAGAAATACATATTGCATATCGCCTCTACATGTCTTCGAAAATCGTGAATTTTACAACGGCTTTGTCTTGTTACAGGTACCTACTTGGAGCTGGGTGTGAACCCAGATACGGTGTGTGTAGTTTTATGTAATCATATTTATACTCTTATCGAATAACGTTGTGTTAATGTTAAGAAACTCTACAGTGCTAGTGCAGTGCGTTATTGGATTGATGCACTGAAGTGAGTGAAATTTCCGTACATAAGTAAGTGAAACTGTTCAAAGTGAACCAGTGAAGTGAAGCGACGCTAATTACTCTTCTACTGTCGCGCACTGCAAATAAGTGATTTGTGTCATTTGTTAATGGATTTGTAACAATTTGGATTCCAGAGAGCTCAATGGCAATCGTAAGTAAACTAATTATATCAGCTTCTTAGAAATAAATATCCGTTTGATAATTATTAAAATACCAAACGATGCGCTTTACTTGTTACATTTTAGTGGAATTTCCCAAGTTTCTCGTTTGTTAAAGTCATATTTGCGTTTTAAACAAATTAATCGTCACACGTTTCATTAAAATCTGTCTGAACTTCTGTTTTCTTTCCAAGTGTCTTTATTTGAATACACATTAGTAGATGATTTGCATTAAATCAAACAGGATTATTATACTAGTGTTGGTCATGATCACAAATAGAGGTGTCTCTTTTTTTGAGCCTTATCAATTGTTTCATTTCAAAGCAAGCGACACTAACTCAATTTTACGTGGAAGCTGTAGAGTTCGTTGTAATTGGCTCATGTTCTTATAAAGATATTTTTATGCTTTCAGTCATTTATTTTCGGGTTATCTCCGTCTATAATAAAAACATCTACCTATTCCTTGGGTCTTTTTAAAATGTGAAGGATTTTCGATTTTCGGGATGACTTCTGGGTGGGGCATTATACACTGACAAGTTTTATTTTTAAAAAGCGCAGGTAGCCGTCAAGACCCTGTGTCACCCGGAGGTAATAAATTTTAGAATTCTATCGTTCGCGCAGGTGTATAGATCGTTCTATGGATTCTCTGGATACCTAGCTAATAAAATATACGTTAATAGTTTCGTCGAGCTCTGTCTTATTTATTATTATGCACCTATTCAGTATAAATTGTTCATTGAATAGCTGAGCGAGGCTAAACGGTTAATGATGACGAGAACATACGGGCGCCATCTTCAGGAAACTGACGTGCAAACTGACCTCGTGTGCAAGTTCACTAAATTTAGAACTGTTGACACTATTGTGTACGTTAAAATTAATACCGTTCTGTCACTATGTAATGAATACATAAAATATTAGAGCTCTGCATCACCTCAATTTTTGCCACGATTTACTTATATTTCGTTCACTCACGCACGCTTGCTCGAGAAAAAGATGCGTAGCCAAAAGTAGTAAAAATAATAATATATTATGTAGGTACCTATCTAGCTATGAAGTAAAGCATATATTCGGCCACTTTTGGCAAAAAGCTTTAAATTTACATTTTTCAAAAGCAGATAATACCTACCTATGATCCAAATTGTATGATTTTGGCACAAGTCGAGTTAACCTCACCCTCAACGGCCTAAAATATTATAAAAACCTTAATCAATGTTTTAACGCAATCACGAATAAATCTTGAAGTAGTTTGTAATCTAATATTGAACGTTGCTTGACAACAAAATGGTAAAGCAGTGAGTTCGTATTTTTTGCACGGGTTTTCAAGGCGATCGCATCTGTCGTAAGGTTTGTCTTGGAAGTGGCCTACATACCTAGTAAACAGAAAATTTATCTATTTACGGTGACTCTAGTGATATACTACCTAAATCTATAACATCTGGAAGTCGTCACTGGAACGGATTTAAGTATTAATAGGAGCTTTAGGGCAAACCTTTTGAAATATGAATTATTCACATTATACGCTATATAATTAGATGAATAAAATCAATTATTTAGAAAGGACAGGTTTTTATTCACCATGCGTTCACAACAAAAATTAATTCATAATATTTTTTTAACAGCTACGTTAGTACGGTTTTATATGAATATTTGAAATATTTGCTTCTTTTCAAAACATTCAGTCACTTCCCTAAACAGTCATTAAGGCCGAACTTGGGAGTTGGGAATCTCCTCTACAAACAAAGTTACAAATAACAATGTACATACTACTTACTATAATAAATATTATGTTGAATGACCAACGTATTAATTATACTGGATTTTCTGAATTAAGCCGTTTGCAAAAGAAAGTGTTGATTGGCGCAGTTGAAACATCGCGCATCTCGCTCTTGAGTATATCGCGCCAGTAAATGTCGATTGAAATAGCATGCTCCACCCACGATCACGTGATACCGAAGAGAGCATTCTCAACTCTGTTAGATCGATTGCGTTCTCTCGATTCTCGATGCTGTTGCAAGAGCTGTTCCACGTAGAGGTATGTACTAGTAGGCAAGGTACAAGTGGGTCAAGGCGTAATCGGGCGGTCTGCGTTTCCTACTCACCATCGACACCGGCACCGACGAGGAAGCCACTCGTTAAATCGACTCGTGTTCGTGTATCAACATGAACTGTTGAAATAAATTTCCTTCAAAACAAAAAATAGATCCGTTTTTAACGTTACTCGCTTCGCAATGTTGCGGTTTTAACTGTTCTCAATGGAGCTTTCATGCGGAACAGATGACTTGTTTCCTCTGTTATTTTACTTAGAACTTTTATATTCGGTTTGAGGTTGATTAAACGAGATGTGGACAGGCGAATTTTTTTTTTCATAATCATTGTGTTATAGATGTTTGACAAGGGACGACTTCTCTGCGAAGAAGTTGAGGGGAAAAGTTGGAATAGCTTTTCTCTAAATTTTAGAGCCAAGATGCGCAGATCTTTTCTATTACAATTAAAATATTCTGATCAATAACAAGTATTTAGTGGTAGAGTTCATTAACTAACTTAATAGATTAACTACTTATGTAACTTTATATTTCATAATAATTCAGCCTAGGTGTTGTTAATGTTTATTTGATTGGGAATTTTGTCGGCAATGAAACCCACGCGAAGATAAATAATAATTCCTTTCAAGAATACCATGGTAAGTAAGTAAGTAATTCCTTGAGTGACTCATATTATATTCGGAAATTCGCGAATGTTATTTGGGCAACCTCCGATTATGTCATTTATACCGGGTAAAAATGATTTGTTTTGTTTTGTACTATAGTAGTTTGCAGAACACGAGCTATTTGGTTAGATGAATTTTCATATAATATCTTATCAATATCTCCGATATGAACTAAATATAATATTTCTTTGTATGTAAATATATATTTTTCTAAAAAGACTTCTACTACAATTACTTAATTTTAACTTGAAAGTTTAATAAAAACATCCCAATGGTTAAGTGAGTCATAAGACCTGATATAAAAAGAGGCATTATTTTAGTGACTCACTCATTTTAATGAGGCAATACCGCCCATCACTATCGCAACGAAAAAATTTCTAACTTTGGCTCCTCCCTTCTTAAATGTGAAGTTGCAAATAACTTTCTCATTCGACCCAATTCTTTTCCCCCTCATATTTGCTCGTAATCATGATTCGCAAATCATCATAAGCAGAACTCAAATTGCTATTTAGTTAAAGCTCTCACTCCCTCGCACCTCACTTCTCAGCCGCCAAGAAGAATGAATAGAATTTTCAATTAATCTTCACAGGCTGCTACTTTGAAGAACTTTAGTTCTTTAAGGCAGGATAATACGCAGGGTCCTGCGCTGGAAAAATATATGTGACAGAAAAGCGTTAGTCTCTCATCTCTCTCTCTCCCTCCCACTAGACAGATGTAGAGAGACAGAGTACCTATTTGTAATTATTTTACTAATTAATTAACCGACTTTGAACACGCGGTTTTCTGTATTCGACCCGTATATGTATGTATGTATGTGTGTTTGTTAACGAATTTCTCGAAAACCGTAATATACGTACTTTCCGGAAGGTTTCAATACACCTAGTTATCTCTATGTACAATGTTATGTACTACATAAAATATGTACAGTCATGCCATCAATATTTTTTTAAGTTAAACATTTGAACTTTCGTGTCAGATGGGAGCCGCGAAGGCACAGACGGGCCTCGTCGTAGGCAAAATATTCTCAAGATAACTATCCCAAGTTCGAGTCTCATTATTTTTTTTTATTGTTATAAATTGGAGCTAAAGAACTAACGTTTTTACGGGGTGTCCATTGTCCAACGTCACAACACGGCTTGTTATAATAGCTTCCTTTTTACCCGACTGCGGAACGCACAGGGTTCATCAGTCTATATTGATTACTGATATGATTGTTTGTTCCTTGCAGGACAGCTAAACGCCTAAATGCGTGGACCGATTTTGATGATTCTTGCACCAGATGCCATAATACATATAACAAATTAAAAAATAAAAGTCGATAGACTATGGCAAATGGGGTATCGATGAATAGGTCTTACAAAATCATAGTTAGGTTTCTTTGACCATTTTTCTGTTTGAATGATTATTTAGGATTTACGGGGTTTCAAAGGTTGTATTCCTTTGTGTCGTACTACTGAACCGATTTTAATAATATGTACTTGCACCACTAGATTTATCATATTCTTCCGAGTGTCACTACGGAAGCTGAATTTGAGAAAAAACAACATGGCGTCCACACCAATTAATAAATGAAAGTAAATATAATATATAGGCAAGTGGGGTATCGTACCCGAAACAAAACAAAAAACCCGGCTGCTCGGATACCAAAAAGTATACTTTACTTACTTTACGTACTTTTTAAGTATTTATGAATAATTTCATATGTACATAACATAAGTTATTGTTTTCCGTTACATTCGTCATTAATGTGAGTTGTGCAATTCACTAAACAATTTATCTAATTTAAATTAAAAAATAAGACACTCACCGCAGCAGTGGGTCACGCGATAGCTATTATCGGGTTTGTTTTGGGTCAAGGATTTTACGATAAAGGTTCTGTTTTCTTATGTTAAGTACGTATTCATAACTATTGTCTTGATGTAAGAACTAGAAATTTAATTCGCTATAATCCGCCACAGTAGGTAAATCTTATGTGATACAGTGTGTATCTTGCACTTGTAGTTTGCGATATTCACCACACACAACAAATCTTCCAAATTATTCTCAACGTACGTTTCATTCCGACACCGGAGCATCTTCAGGAGATGTTGACTCGACAATGCATGTTTGTAAAGTTACAATCGTATATTGTAGTGTCACTGTTATTCACAGTCAAAGTGCAGTGTAGCCGTTTGATAGATATATATGTCACCGTAATAAAAGCGTTAGATTATAATCTAACTCGCGAACTGTCTGAACTGTCGAAATATTACAATTGAACGCATTATTTTTCGGTAAATTGTAATCTGTTAGTTATATTAACCAGATAGAACCTAAGTGCCCGGCCGCCCGGGCACTTAGTTCTTTATGTCGAACCCTAACCTAACCTACAAGGAACAGACAAGAAAACGTAAATACAATGAATATTTCAAAAATTGACACTCAGAACATTGAATGGTTCACAATCTTTCGACAGTTTACAATTTCGCGAGTTAGATTATAATCTAACGGTTTTTACAATCTTACGGTGACAAATACAAGGAATGAATGAAATACGACCTGTTTAAGTTTATAGATGCCTGCACCTTAAAAAGCATGTATGAAGTAAAACAGTTCGAGAAATACGTTTTAAGCTGACAAATGATTAGGATTTGCTTATACAATTGGGCCTCTGAGTTGCCTATAAATAATTATTTATCTGAACCGGAACCCCGGTGATAAATGACTTCTAAACTCTGAAATGGGAGTAACTAACGTAAACACATAACTCAAGCTGGTCTAGTTTATTCGCAGTATGATGTAGGTCTTCCGTGACCCACATAGATACTAGCTATCATTCAGTCGTATATAAGCATTGTATGGAGATAACGCCCCACCGCTTTCTCTAACATAGTTTCGTAAACAAAGTTTCGCTTTGTTTACATTATTATGTTGTGCTAAATGTCTAAAAACGCAAGTCATTTAAGTGAAAACTTAAAAATCTTGAGAATTCATTAAAAATTTAATTAGTTACTTAAGTAATATAACAATTACGTAAAAATACAGGTTAGAATTATTCGAAATTAGTGTGGCTGCGTTAATGGTTAACGTCAATACCAATAGTCAAGACTTAATATATGTGATATCATAGTTTTAATTAATGCTGCGTAGGTAAAGTGCAGTAAGTTAAATTAAAAAATGTTTTTTTTTACGAAATACTTAGCTAAGAATATGTCAAGTATGCGTTAAACGCAAAAAAATGTTATTGTTAACTCACGTGCTCTATCAAGATATTATTATTGTCTACCATGCACATAATACGTACTCGGTATTACAAAACGTGTTTTATAATAGATACGTACTTAAATTTAGCTAAGTAGTCGCTTAGGCAACGTTTAATACTATGATTAATTACAATCGAAGTATCGGGTTGCTCACGTGCCTTGTACAAGGACGTAGACATTATAATACGTACATTACCTCAGGCACAAAAAAGGCTGCACGACTTGAAAAAAATTGTTAAGTATATACTAAAAAGTAACCTTCAAGTTTAGAAATACTTAACTTGATAGTTAATGTACGATGTGCGCACAGAGAGTTAGATAGGTTGACCAAAATAAAAACGCGCTCAACGCGGATAAAGAAGTTATCACTTCAATAATAATCGTTCAAAATATACCTGTTGTAATGTGAGTAGAGGTCTAATACAGTTTTAGTTCTATTACATAAAAGTAAAGGTCACAACTTTCGTGAGTTAACTATGGACGAATGATAGGACCTGACTCACTGAAGCAACTATCCGAGCTCATTATTATTTTTCACATTTGAAAGAACCAATCATCACTAAATATAACCAATGATAACTTACGATTTTTTGAATGTCACACAGTTTAACAATGACCTCATGAATTTATAATTAAAGCAACCTTTAATGTCATTATTTGTAATACTTAATATGGAATTCAGCATAACGTCGTGGCCTGCATCCACATAACATTGACTTTCACAAAATGTGTTACGTAACTCGGCCTCCGGCGGTGTGCGCAGTGTACGATTAGGTAAATGTTGCGACGCGCGCTTTCACCGCACTTTCACCAACTGCACTACTTCCGCCTCGCAACCTCGCTAGGGTTGTCACTTGCTCGTGCTTGAAGACACTATGAA
Source organism: Erebia palarica (assembly GCA_964035005.1). NCBI lineage: Eukaryota > Metazoa > Arthropoda > Insecta > Lepidoptera > Nymphalidae > Erebia > Erebia palarica. Next base: position 4,965,565 of record OZ035988.1, read on the forward strand.
TACTGACAAGTATAGGTGTTAATGTCAACGTACGATTGTAAAAACCGTTAGATTATAATCTAACTCGCGAAATTGCAGTGTCGAAAGATTACAATTTAACGCATTATTTTCCGGTAGATTGTAATCTGATATGTTTATTAACCCGATAGAACCTAAGTGGCACTACCTGGTTATGTATGTCGAACCCTAACCTAACCTACAAGACACAGACAAGAAAACGTAAATACAACGAATATTTCAAAAATTGACACTCAAAACATTGAACGGTTCACAATTCACTCGCTAGTGCACAGGAGTAAAGATTATTTACTAATATTTTCAACCATTAGCCGTTAACCGCTTAGCCGTTTAGCGATATGCTAACACCTCTACTGAAAAGGCTCAGCTTGCGTTTATTGATACGGAAAATTAATAATATGCTGATAGCCGTGATTTCATCCGCGTGGAATATTATGATCTATGATGTTGGTACAACCCTATTCTCCCACTTGATTCCCATCACTCGAGCTCGTTCGATCGCACAATCCATTATGTTTATATGTATAAGTTTACTGTTCACTGCCGCTTTTCCATTGCCTTTGATTTTACTTCTAACTAGGAAATGCCCGCGACTTCTTTCAAGTGATTTTTTTTTTCACACGGCAATTGTTTGTCTTCTTTTGCTAAATTGTAGTTTACGCAGCCTCACGAGTCCAGGGCTAGCATGCGCACAACGAGTATAATTATCTACAACGAGAATAGTTATCTTATGTCTATCTCTATTTGTCTACCCAAGCTAACATGGTTACTTGTCTGATGTCTCGTTACGTCAAAAGTAGAGATAAAAGTAATATTCCTTATCTGTGGCATTCTTCTATACGAACTTTTACATGCCGACTTTTCTTTTCTTGTATTTATGTCACCGTAGATTGTAAAAACCATTAGATTATAATCTAACTCGTGAAATTGCATACTGTCGAAAGATTACAATTTAACGCATTATTTTTGGGTAGATTGTAATCTGTTAGTTATATTAACCGATAGAACCTAAGTGCCCTACCTGATTATTTAAGTCGAACCCTAACCTAACCTACAAGAAACAGACAAGAAAACGTAAATACAATGAATATTTCAAAAATTGACACTCAGAACATTGAACGGTTTACAATTTTCGACAGTTTACAACTTCGCGAGTTAGATTATAATCTAACGGTTTTTATAATCTTACGGTGACATATATACCGGACTTTTTGCATGTATGGGTAAGCGATAAATTAGCCGGCATCGATAACATCTCCGTCTCTCGTCGCGAGAAATCTCGTTGCGCGCATGGTAACCCTACAGATCTTTAAATATCCATTAAAAGAAGTGTCGATCCGTGCATTGCTTCGGTGTGGCGTGATTAAAGGATAAACAAACACACTTTCGCATTAAATAAGTACTTAGATCTGGAACTAAACATCCTATGTGTTTAGCATAGCCAGCGTAGGTATAGTTTCTTATCTATTTTCTAAATGTTATTATTGAAACTAGATAACACTAGACACTTTCCTACAGTCGTTTCATAATAAGCAATTAAGCTATACATGTTGTACACAAACTGTTCGATAATTGACCTATTTGTACTAATTAATTTCGATAAAGATTCATATGAGAGCCTAATCGACGTATAAATAAACCTGTCGATGACGTAGACGCGATAAAACTTCTATTCTTGATTGATTGGACTAATTTAATCAATTTTGACTCCTTGGCGTAGTTGAGTGCTGTGGTGTCATACCACAGTCCACAGAATATGTAACAGTACAACAGTAGTTATGTCACCGTAAGATTGTAAAAACCGTTAGATTATAATCTAACTCGCGAAATTGCAAACTGTCGAAAGATTACAATTTAACGCATTATTTTTCGGTAGATTGTAATCTGTTAGGTATATTAACCTGATAGAACCTAAGTGGCACCTGGTTATGTATGTCGAACCCTAATCTAACCTACAAGAAAGACATAAGAAAACGTAAATATAATTAATATTTCAATTGACACTCAGAACATTGAACAGGTCACAATCTGTCGACAGTTTACAATTTCGCGAGTTAGATTATAATCTTACGGTGGCAGTTATAAGTGGGAGGTCCCTGGGTCGATCAGGTAATCCGTATTGGCGATTTGGGAATTTACTTATTAATTTCTAGATTACATAATGCCTCCTAGTGGAAAGCTTCGGCCTAGTAGTTGTAGCTGTAGTTTTGTTCAATTTTATATAGAAGCAAGTATACAAAAAGTTCGAAAAATACTTAAAGTTTAGTTCGATAAACATACATACAATACACCAATAAATTATGTATAAATGTTTTGGTATTATGTTATGTAAATATTTTGCAGTTCCAATAATATTACATACTTACGTGTCGAATTGATAAGCTCCTTTTGTAAAGTCGGTTAAAAATAAAAATATGTTATTCTCTGAAACAGGCAACAGCGACCGGCTGTAGTCATTCTGATTTCTAAGTAGGTAACCATAATATACTCACAATGAATCATCAATAGGTATTATTCCACGGGTTATCAACTGCGACTTGATTCTTGAATAATATATAATAATATTATTATGCTGATAACTTGATAAGATAACATTGATTAATACTCTCAAATAGATCTAATTTTAGTACTTAATAGAGTAGAGGAAAACGCTCCGTTTTCTGCACGCGTGAAAACCGTAGACAAAGTAAAAAAGTTTGACCGTGATTTGTCATTATGACTATTAGGAAAAAATTTTTGAGCGACTGGTTTTCCGGATGTAATCTAGTTACTTAGGTTACTTAAGTATAATAATACTAAACACTTTTTACAAGCAAGTACCTAGGTACCTACGTCATGTATCAAATTATTCGGTCCCACTCCTAGCGAAGAGAGTCAAATTGTGTCCGAATGAATGATACCATATGCAAGTTGATACGAGTCGTTTTGTCGGATTTTTGTATTATAAATTGATTGTTGGTGTAAAAATAGCGTACTTACATTAAAATTCAGAACCTCCGCCTTTTTTTGGAATTCGGTTAATGATGACTACCACAGCGGTTTAGTAAGGACGGGTACGTTGGCGTAAAACCTGTTTCGTTAGGTCAGGTCAGCCTAATAGTTAGGCTGCCACATTGGCGAAAAAGCCTACGAGTATGTGGAATGTGTTTATGTGGAGTGACTGACTTTACACACGTACTTTTGTACAAAATTCAAATGAATAATACATAGTACAATGGGCAAATAACGTATTTGGAGCGAGCGGTCGGCGACGGGAGCGACTGTCGACATTGGCCCGGTGACCTACTAGTCCCGCTACAGTTTTGCCGGCTCGTTTGCACAACTAGGTATGATCTCTATCGAGTCAGATACTATCTGCCGTCAGCGATTTTCATATCGATTTGCGTAATCGTTCCGTTGCTTGAACTCTGGAACGAACGATTGTCTGTGTTTTATGCATTGTGAATTTTGAATACGTTGTGTGTTACGCTATTGCCACAGATTTAGTATTAAGTACGTTAAACGTTCTGACTTTTTAGCGTCTTTCTAAAGGTTTATAAAATTGTAGCTACTAGTTAAGTTTATGTAAAATGAAGAAATGTAGCTACCTATAATGTTTGATTTTTCTAAGTTGTTAAAATACATTTAAAAAGCCACCAAACCTTGGTGATTTATTGAAATAACGCTGTCAATGCAGCGTTTTGCTAAACTCGTGTAAGTGCCAACGCACACACAGCATTTCACATTCAGCTATTTTGCGACTTACATCCATAGTTAATAGCTGCGTATTTTGGGAACTTATTGCAAGCGGTCGCGGTGACAATATCAAGCATCACAAAAAACGCTTCGAATGGTTGGCATTCGAATGTATTCGTTGTGAAATTTGTATTTAACGTTCAACAGTATTTAAACTCGCGGAGTGCAGAGTTTAATCGCAGATTCGAGCTTCCGAATTGCTATAAAATTGCTGACGACTGAGGCTCTATAAGGTTTAGTGCAACTTTCCAAATTAACGTTAACTGTTCGTAAATTTATCTCTTATTTAATATAGAGATGTTAAAATAACAAACTTTATATCCATTTAATTATGTTAATGGCAGACAAGGGTCTCCCACGTCTTTCGACGCGGAACCGGCTTCCCGGTCAGAAAAAACTATGTAGGTATATGTGGTATTAGTTAAGAGTGAAAAAGACTGCCAGCTCCGGCCGACACGGAAACGGCGTCTAATAAAGTTTTTCTGACCAGCTCAGGCCGGTTAAGCGTCGATAGGTTTGAAGAGTCCCTAACGCACCGTTTTGATGCGCATGAGGCTCAGACGCTCAAAGAAGCATGTGTGCATCGGCCCTTCTACATAACTAATGTAAATCACGAACCGGTTTTGGTATTGCTCAAAATAATTCTCGAGTAACCAGCTATTGACCCACTGACACAGAAACCGTAGAAGGAAAACGAGTCGGTTGCGTGTCGCAATCTACTCACGGCTAACAGGCGTGCTGAGGTGCACGTTTGATGGCACCGGCTGAGGAAGAAGGAAGTCGTCTCAAGTTTATCTTTTCTTGGGGAATTTCGATATCATCTTTTTGTCTAAATCTATAACAACTTAGGTCAGCTCTTGCCTCCTATTTCGAGTGACGATGCAGCTTAAACAATTCAGCTAATACAGCTGGAGGGGCTATCGTAATCGACTTACGCGTCACAGCTGATGGGCGTGCTTGAGAGTTGAGGTGCATGTTCAATGGCACTGGCTAAGGAAGATAGAGTCGTCTTAAACGTGTTCTCGGGGAGTTTCGAGATTATCCATTTTTAAAATCGATAACAACTTGCCCATCCAATGTCAGCCCTTGCCTGCGATCTCGAGTCATGATGCATCATGCAGCTACCTTTAAAGCTATGCATCTGGAAAGGAGTATGGATACACGTGAACTTTCGCGAGGATATTGCTAAAAACCTGGAGGATAACACAGGCTACAATCAACGAGTTCTCACGGGATTTAAAAAAATCAACGTTGACAAAATTGTCGGCATCATTACTCGTATGTCGACAATAATGTCGATAGTAAATAAGTACATAAATTATGTAATATTTCGATAACACTGTAGAGTCGAGTCGAGATGATAGACAAGACCGTATTCTGCGAAAATCCTCGCAAAATTCATGTCTAGCAAGCGTATATCTATACTATAGACAGAAACAACGTCGATATACATTAGCTACATTAGAAAGTAAACAACGATCGTGCATTAACAAACTCAGTTATTAATGTGTGTTTTGGACAAATTCCAAACGGACAGAGCTGGTTGTTTCGAGCGGGATCCCAAAATAGGCGCAGGTATTTTATCGCGACCTATTTACGATGAGACATTGGGTTAGACGTCCTTTATAATTAATCTAAAGATATAGGTACTGCTTACTATTTGGTTCATCGTTATTATTAATAGGTAGTATTTATATTTTTAATAGGCTTTTAAAAGTCCGCGATTTCGTTTTCGAGGAATTTTATTAGGTACTAATAAGAAGAAACACTCGATAACCATTTGAATCATACTTTATTAGCAATTTACACACAAACACTGTACAACCATCTTTTACATTACATCATATATTAATATGTACCACCATTACATCCCGATCTCCCTCTTAACGCCTCCAATCGCCCGTCACGGCCGAGGGCGCTGTAGAGGAAATCAGACCACAGATGGACCATAGATAGATCCATCAATTTCAGTCTAACAGTACTTAAAATTATTATTTTTTAGAGAAAATAATTAGGTATGTATAATAGAATCCAGTAGCTCCTTGTAGCACCTGGGAACAAGAAAGTTTTGATTGTAAATTGCTAAAAAATACTATCAATCCGCAAAACGAAAGGTTGACTGACGAACCAATATGCGAATAGACATTCCCGTCGTTGACCTTGTCTCACTACCATGTTCAAGGTGAAGATGATTTTAAGTGACACCAATGGGCAATGGCTGTTTGGTTACTTGGTTAATTTCGTCTCGCATCAAACTCGAATTAAATTATTTTATACGTACATCATATTTATTTAATAAATATGACAAAATATATAATTATTTTAGTCATACAGGTGTCACTTAATTATTAATAACTAGAAGATGCCCGCGACTTCGTCTGCGTGTAAAGTTTTTACATTACCGCAGGAACTCTTGAATTTTCTAGCCTATGTCCTTCCCCGGTATACAACCTATCCCTGTACTAAATTTCATCAAAATCGGTTTCACAGATGGGCCGTGAAAGCGTAGCATACAGACAGGCAGACAGACACACTTTCACATTTATAATATTAGTATGGATTATATACTATACTATGGCTATCTATATAATGTCTTGTTTTGACCCTACCACCGATTTATTTTAAATCCACTACAAGTTAGCCCTTGACTGCAAGCACATTTGATGGTAAGTGATTGTGCAGTCTAAGATGGTAGCAGGCTAACCTGTTAGGGTATGGCAGTTGTATTGAACCCACACCCCTAATCGGCTTCTAGACGGCATCGTACCGGAACACATCGTAGCTAGCCACGGCCGAAACCTCTTCATCAGGCCAGACCAGGGAAAACTCAGAAATTATAAATTCCCAAATTTATATGAGTATATCTTATAATATGCGTGAATCATAAGCAAATCTGATGCACGTTGTTTATATTTATATGTCACAGTAAGATTGTAAAAACCGTTAGATTATAATCTAACTCGCGTAATTGTAAACTGTCGAAAGATTGTGAACTGTTCTGAGTGTAAATTTTTGAAATATTCATTGTATTTCCGTTTTCTTGTCTCTTTCTTGTAGGTTAGGTTAGGGTTCAACACAAATACTCAAGCGGTGCCCGGCCATAGGCCGGGCACTTAGGTTTTATCGGGTTTAAATGACTATCGGATTGCAATCTACCGGAAAATAATGCGTTAAATTGTAATCTTTCGACAGTTTGCAATTACGCGAGTTAGATTATAATCTAAAGGTTTTTACAATCTTACGGTGACATATATATAAACCCAATAAAACCTAAGTGACCGGCCTGAGGCCGGGCACTACCTCATTATTTATTTCGAACCCTAACCTAGCCTACAAGAAAGAGCCAAGAAAACGTAAATACAATGAATATGTCAAAAATTGACACAATCTTTCGACAGTTTACAGTTTCGCGAGTTAGATTATAATCTAACGGTTTATACAATCTTACGGTGACATTTATCAAGAAAGAGTTATATCTGGAGTTGGACATAATGAGAATTTACTGCAAGTTATTGTGAAATACTCGCCGCTTGTCTGCGACCTGCCTCTCGCAAGACCTTTTTGAGAAGAGCCCACGAAGGTTGGTTTCACGGAAATGATAATTAAATAATTGGTACTTAATTACTTACTGCAATTAACTTTTTTATTCTCTCTAATTAATAACAATGTTGTGAAGGTGAAGTAATCTCCAATTAGTTAAATTATACAGGTAGGTACTTATACAGAGTGTCCGGTAAAAAGTGACCAATCTTTGCTTTATTTTATACTAGCTAGAATATTTATTTTACGGGAACTCCTCAATTTTCCGGGATAAAAGTAGCCAGTCACTCTCAAGTTTCTCAACTATATCCATGCAAAAAATCCGATCCGTTGCTCTGTTGCGACGCGATTGAAGGACAAACCAAAAAAACCAACAAACAAACACACTTTCGCATTTAAGTATAATATTAGTATGATAGATGTATTATAGCGGCAATAGAAATACACACTTTGTGAATATTTGAAATGTCCTACCTATTACGGTTGATGAGATAGGTATGGACAGCGGAGGCAGTTATAGCGTCCCGTTAGTACCCTTAGAGTTCGGGACCCTAAACAGAACATTTCCAGAAATAATCCATTCAAGTAACAAAACTGTGTTTCTTAGTTACATTTTCGGAACTGCTCAATTTCCATTGTGAAAATTCTACGTCGAAGCTGTGGCCACTATAAACCGAACACCCGGTGGTTAATATACTATTGTTTACTATTAGTATATGCGCCAATTACCTATGTACGAGTAACTATATAATGTATATTTATCGCGTGCGTTAAATATAATCGTCTGCCAAGCTTCCGCATTCCTACGCGTACGAAATTAGAACATTCTTATTCTGCTCTTTTCAAGAGTATATCATTAAAAAACTTAACCATCGTCGGTCACGCTCACAACTCACGACCTCGAGAGATTTTTCTTAAATAGATAAAATAAAACCGGCCAAGTGTGTGTCGGACCACGCGCAGTATAGGGTTCCGTAGTTGCCCGGTAGGTACAATGTGCAAACATTTCAACAAGTCTTGTCTACTATTACTCGTTAACTTGTAAAGCCTGCTTAGCTGTTAGTTAGTTAGTTTTCCTTTTAACTTCATATTTAGTATGTATATGTCACCGTAAGATTGTAAAATCCGTTAGATTATAATCTAACTCGTGAAATTGTAAACTGTCGAAAGATTGTGAACCGTTCAATGTTCTGAGTGTCAATTTTTGAAATATTCATTGTATTTACGTTTTCTTGTCTCTTTCTTGTAGGTTAGGTTAGGGTTCAACATAAATAATCAGGTAGCGCCCGGCCGCAGGCTTTGGTTCTATCGGGTTAATATAACTAACAGATTACAATCTACCGAAAAATATTGCGTTAAATTGTAATCTTTCGACAGTTTTCAATTTCGCGAGTTAGATTATAATCTAACGGTTTTTACAATCTTACGGTGACATATACTACTGCTATCAATTTTTCACGTATTCAAAAACAACCGTTTAGCTGCAGGGGCTATGACAAAAATTTGCACTTTAAAGCTAAATATTTCGGAAATGGGTCCCTGAGTGGAAGAAACGGTGTTTTCGATTCCCACGGGACCTCTTTTAATTTTCCGAGAAAAATTGTTGATTGGGGAAAATTGATTGTCGTCAAGCAAGCCTATCTTGTAATTAAAAAAAAATGGCAGTCATAGGGACTGCCGATAGAAGTGAGAACGAATATATTTTTTTTTATATAAAAAAAACTAAAACATAATAAACTTTAACTATGCACTAAAGTTTAAATTCGAATGTAGTATATTTATATTTAAGACCTTTTGTATTTGTAACAAGGCGAGCATGTCGGTCACGCGAATTCACATTTTCACCCCCTACCAAAAAGCGCTCAACGCGGCTAAAGAAGTTAACAGGTTAGCCCGCTTCCATCTTAGACTGCATCATCACTTACCATCAGGTGAGATTGCAGTCAAGGGCTAATTTGTAGAGGGTTAAAAAAAACTTCAATAAAAAATGTAGCCTAGCAGCATAGGCATAGTTGAGAACTCTCCAGGTTTGAGAACCTGGAGAGTGTATCCTATACCTCTGCATAAAATCACGTCGATCCGTTTCTCTCTTGCGGCGTGGTTGAAGGACAAACAAGTAAACAACACTTTCGCATTAATAATATTAGTATGATAGCTACTAGGTTCTACGCTCCGAGTTCTGACACCATCATGGACACCTTCAATTAGGATTTAGGTCTCCTGAGGTCTCGGCTCCCGACTATTACTCTTCTTTTTCTCAATATCCTACTAGACATGAGAGAACAAGGCATTAAGATAACAATAATATTGTACCTATAATATGTTGATATAATAATTGTAAATGAACCAACCACCGACTTTCTTGCTGGTTCTTCTCGGTACGAATGTCATTCCGAACCAGTGGTAGATTCACTTGACGATTCAAAAGTACTTGTAAAAGTTTATTTGAATAAAAAACATTTGAATTTTGTATTTAGAATTTTATGATTCGATGTATGTAGCGAACAAATACAGGAAGAGCATTGGTTCGGCAGTTCGCAATAAACAATGCGGATCTAATTATAGAGGGCGCTGGAGCGCGCGTTCAAAAATAGAACACAGTAAGTGGGCCGCGCAGCTATGGCGACTGGCGAGGTAATAAAGCCTATAGGTTCTTATATATTATATCTGTCACCGTAAGATTGTAAAAACCGTTAGATTATAATCTAACTCGCGAAATTCTATAACGCATTATTTTCCGGTAGATTGTAATCTGATAGGTATCGAAACCCGATAAAACCTAAGTGCCCGGCCAAGGGCACTACTTGATTATTTATGTCCCTAACCTAACCTACAAGAAAGAGACAAGAAAACGTAAATAAAACGAATATTTCAAAAATTGAAACTCAGAACATTAAACAGTTTACAATCTTTCGACAGTTTACAATCTCGCTAGATAGATTATAATCCAACGGTTTGTACAATCTTACGGTGACATATCTATTGCTATTGGAGAATCTGTATTGCCTCGTTGGTCTAGCGGTTAGCGCAGTCGACTGCGGATCACGAGGTCCTGGATTCGATTCCCGGTCGGCAGCGGCGTGCAGTTCATAGAGGCATAAAAGCACTGCTTACCCAAGTGGAAATACGTCAACGCTCATTTTTTATCGAGACGGTCAGTAAATAGATATTCTGACTTACCAATGCCTACCCTAGCTTCAAACCCTGTGCACACCACTGCCGGTCGGGCATAAAAATTGTTAGGTATTGGGTTTTTCATTTAAGAAATTCTCAGTGCCAGCCCGGAGTTGGAAGATGGCGGAGTTTCGCCCCCGTGCCTCGGAGAGCACGTTAAGCCGACGGTCCCGGTTATTATCACTAACATGATAATAGTCGTTAAAGCCCGCCAACCCGCATTGGAGCAGCGTGGTGGGTCTAAGCTCTAATTCCCTCTCTCCTATGAGAGTGGAGGCCTGTGCCCAGCAGTGGAACGTTAGTGGGCTGTAGTGGTGGTGACGCTAAGGGAGACCATGTGAGATCGTAGTTAATAGTGGAAATAAAGATCGGACTTAAGGGTTAAATTTTTATGGAATAGAAAAGACGTTTTCTTACGTCACCCGGACGTGGACTGACGCCACGGCCTCAGGGGCGTACGGACTCAAGACTGGTCTAGTCCAGCTGACCATCAACTCACCCCTACGCCTTAAGACGTTGCCCCCCGGTGTCTTCGAGCCCTAGGCTCAAACTCAACTTCTCTGAGTCGCTAGCGTTCGTCCACGCACCCGCTGTGGCTGTGGCCTGTGTAATTTGCGGCCATCCAGTAAGGCCAACGCGGTATGAGTACCCAGTATCCATTCATACATAAGAAAAAAGTAGTTCAAAGTCTCTCTTAAGTCTATGCAGATACACACCGTGTGAGGATGCACTGACTACTAAACATTTATGAACTTACTCACATACCTACCTAATATCTCAAAGTTTTCCATATAGAATCGAACTCCCGATTCATGCTAAAACGCTAGAGAATTTGTGAAGCTATTTAAATAATCCCATGACCATAAAGCCTGTTTGAACCATAAATAAATTTGGGGCTTCGAAAAAGACCTTATTCGACCCAACGGGCAACGACCTCATAATCGTTAACATGATATTGCCCTGAGCGGGAGTGCGCCGCCATTTTAGAGCCCGACCTTTACCCCGAGAGCCCTTTTCTTTTAACAGATTTTAGTTTGAGGGCGATGGCCTTGTTCGACAAGGTTCACCAAAATAAAGCCTCCTCAATATTCATACTAATGCTTTGAATACGAAAGTGTGTCTGTTTGTCTAGTTCGCTTTCACGGTCCATCTTTTCAACCGATTTTGTCGATGTTTGGTACAAAGAAGCATCCTGGGGAAGGAAATAGATGGGCTACTTTTTGCGCCAGAATATCAATCCGGAGTTCCCACAGGATTTTTCAAAACCCACACGGACGAAGTCACGTGCACCATCTAGTATTACTCTTATCATAAACTAAACGACCCGCGGGATACCTATCACCACCTTAAACAGCTATGCTATCACTGTACCAAACGTGGAAAGGTAACAAGAGTCAGGCATTGGTTCGTCGGCGACATGCGGAAATTAAAAGGTCGAATAAAAATCGCTCTTCGTAAATTATGTGGCTCATTGCTAAAGGGGAAATGCCTATTACTTCCCCAACTAGATTAAACATCGTCCCAACATATATTTGATATATGTTGGTACGTATGACAAAAACATATGATTGGTATCGCTCTTAATAACTTTATTCCTCCATGATATCCTTCATGGAAAGTGTAGGGGTCGTAATTCGTATCCTTGTTAATATTGAAACGAAAAAAGTAAATTAAGTAATAGTACTTACTTTTATGTTATTTTAATTTTATTCTTAGGTAAGTATATTTTGTTCATAAATAAACAAAAACAAGGAAAACATTGCAGTAAAAGCAAAACAAAAAAAGGCTTCTGCATTGTAATTTGTTTCCTTCCGCCAACGATATTTCCTTAAATGTTGTCTTAATTACGTACTTCGTGACCTTTGAAATTAACCATCTGAAGGTCATACTGATACATAATGCAAAATAATCTACTTGCAAGTCACGACCTCATGTAGTTTTTACTTAAATATATACGTATATATAAATGTTAACTACCTACTATGAATATTACATAATAATGATTCATATATTTTACATAGTAAAGATACTACGAGTTATAAGTTGTACACAACATCAATTTCTATCTAATCACGTCGTTATTATAACAGTATCAATATCATCGGCTCTAGTAATAATAATAATATAACTATTACCCTGAGCAAATGTAGATATGTATAATTATCTTACATGGAACATATTATGTGGTGTATAATATTTACCTAGTTCTACAATACGTCTATAATCTTCTATATTATCTATGTCACCGTAAGATTGTAAAAACCGTTAGATTATAATCTAACTCGCGAAATTGAAAACTGTCGAAAGATTACAATTTACCTATTTATTTATGTCGAACTCTAACCTAACCTACACGAAACAGACAAGAAAACGAATATTAAAAAAATTGACTGAGTGTCAAAACATTGAACGGTTCACAATCTGTCGGCAGTTTGCAATTTCGCGAGTTAAATTGTAATCTAACGGTTTTTACGAACTTACGGTGACATTTATATAAAAGCGAAAGGTCACTGATTTATAACGATTTCAATCACGAGAATCGGGATTTAGCTTATTAGTTTTACATAGTAACAACCTGCATCAGCAATTTTATTAAAATCTACCCCTATAGGGGTGAAATAGGAGTTGAAAGCGTAAGCTTGAGGGTTTTAAGCTTTTGAAGTTAGAGACTTGAAAATCAGCATTATGATTATAAGTTTTTAATAATAAAAACCTGCATAGTAAGTAGGCTTTTTGCATCGGGAGAATTTCATAGGAAATAGAAATTGTACGCGGACCTGTACTTCTATATACATTCTACAAACAGCGCGTGCAGGAATGCTGTGCTTTGATTTTGCAATGTCATTATTTCCACATGTAGGTACATATACTGGCAGATGGCTAATACTACTCTATTTCTAGTACTCGTATTAATATTTCTAACTCTAACGATAATAACGTGAGCGAAGCTGCGAGCAAAAGCTAACTAAATATACAGTCATTGACCTTTTTTTTATTATAATACTAGATGATGCCCGCGACTTCGTCCTAGTGGATTAAACATTTTGATTTCCGCGGGAACTTTGTAATTTTCCGGGATAAAAAGTAGCTTATGTCCTTCCCCGGGGACATTATCTATCTTTGTACTAATTTTCATCAAAATCGGTTGATCAGATGGGCTGTGAAAGCGTAGCAGACAGACGGACACACTTTCGCATTTATGATATTAGTATGGATATATATTTTTAATTATGTCTATATTAGGTGTGCATATGTGCGATAATACATATGATCTGAAACGGAAGGTGTAAGATCAAGTTTAATGGTTCGCGTCGGAGGAAAGTAGCAATCATTTAGTTTATATTAAATTTTATTGTAAGTATATATGTATGTATAGTATGTTATTGTATTTTTAAGTTTATATGTAGTATGTATGTATGTATTATACATGTTAGTTTATAATTTATTTATTATAAAACTGCCTGAAAAAAGGAGTATATTGTTTTCAGGGTTAATGTTTGTATTTATGTATGTGAGTTTGTATATTCCACCTTAACTTCTATACGCCTGAGCCGATTTTGATAAGTGAGGTATCGTTAGAATCCCTAGCTTATTCCAGGTGACATAGGCTAGTAAAATTTTAAAAAAAATGATGGGGTGACCATGGTCCCGCATTACGGAAGGTGTAAGATCAAGTTTAATGGTTCGCGTCGGAGGAAAGTAGCAATCATTTAGTTTATATTAAATTTTATTGTAAGTATATATATGTATGTATAGTATGTTATTGTATTTTTAAGTTTATATGTAGTATGTATGTATGTATTATACATGTTAGTTTATAATTTATTTATTATAAAACTGCCTGAAAAAAGGAGTATATTGTTTTCAGGGTTAATGTTTGTATTTATGTATGTGAGTTTGTATATTCCACCTTAACTTCTATACGCCTGAGCCGATTTTGATAAGTGAGGTATCGTTAGAATCCCTAGCTTATTCCAGGTGACATAGGCTAGTAAAATTTAAAAAAAAATGATGGGGTGACCATGGTCCCGCATTAAAGACTAAAGTTGAAAATAAAATCGAAAATAAGATTAACTATATAATCATCATGTAGAAAATGATGAATAGATTCCCAAAATATATAACACTATAGTTCAGTATCCACCAAAAAATATAATTTAATAAAAATGGGAATAAGATTCTATTTAACTAGATTAATTTAGACTTTTAACTTTTTAGTTCGTTTTTTGGCAGGGCAGTCGTGTTTTTTAATTTTTTAATTATGACTTGTGCATTGCATGTATTAAGATATATGTGTATTGTTGTCTATGTATTGTTAGGATGTAGTTTTTTGTATGTAGTATTAGTGTAATTGTGCGCCACCTGCAGCCTGGTTTCCTTGTGTTCTCCTAATAAGGTTGCCTGGAAGAAATTGCTACTTAGCAATAAGGCTGCCCTTTGTACTTCTTTGTTTTATTTTATGTTTTCTGTAATTTACTTTTGTTATGTGTGGTGCGAATAAAGAGTTTAATAATAATAATAATCATTAGCAACGTTTTACCCGATACTCGATTGATAACTGAACTGCCTGCCTATAAATGAAACATGTTCCTATTAGAAGTAATTTTGAAATGTGTAGGTGTATGGTAGGTGGGTGTATAAATAGCCGCTCGCTTCGTAGACAAATAATAAGTCAGTACCTCCTACATGTTTTTATTTATAAACCTATCATCTGCCATTCTTTCGCGCGACAACGGGGAAAATCTTACGTGTTTTTTTAATTCTTTAATGAAACACGCCATTATTTTTTGTTATACCAGGATTATTAGGGGAATAACAACAAAGTAATATTACAGTTTTTCCTTTAACCAGTCTTCGTTAGAAAAAAACTATAAAGTAAAGTTACTTATTTCTAATTATACAGTAGGTACTTAATTGAAGATAGAGTTACTTACGAGATCTACAACATAGTAGTCAATGATCTAAAAGTATGTTCGATGTCAATGTATCTTATTAGTATATTTAAAATGGATATTTTTTTATTATTTAGTCTACAAAACTGACCACAATTGCTTTGAGTACAACTCATAATAAATCAATATTTATATGTTATTATATACAATTGAGTCTTCTTTAAGTAGACATGGCATGCATTGTAATAGAGAACCTTAACTACAAGGCAACATTACTAAACAAAACAAAATAAAATATTTTAGCAAAAACAGAGCAAAGAATAAATAAATAATTAAATTAATAACTAAAATTAACTAACTTAACTTGTGTGTACATAATGTCTTTTTAACTATCGGTACACTGTCACAGAAAATCTATCGAGTCTCTATAACTATTTGCGAGAAATTACTTTCTATACAACGGGCTATATTGACCAAGGTTGCTTTTGGAATGAGGCAAAGAAAATGTTTTACGATTGTGTAAACGGCTGCAGTCACGAGGCACAACGAATTGTATGCGTGTAACTCAGGGGCATCAATGAGACCCTAACCTTGTCTAAGCATTGTTACTATAGTTTAATTGGATCTAATAATTATTACCTACTTGTAAAAAAAGCCAGTATTTTGCTTTGGTTTTTGCTATCAGTACTGCGATGCTTTTATTTCGATACCAGCTGATGCTCGCGACTTCGTATGCGTGGAATAAGCTTTTTAATTTCCAAAGGAAATCCTTTATTTTCCGGGATAAAAAGTCGATCCGTAAGTCCGTATGTCGTCACATTTTAAATAAAGTTTAATTTAGTGAGTACCCACTTAAGTATCTGCTCACTAACAATAAATTACTTATTTAACATTTAAGTAGGTATTCTTAGACAAATAACCAAAGTTTTTATCGGTGCAAAATATCAAAAGATATCATTCGGATCAATTGACTATCATTAGCAATCGGTTAACATAAAAATGTATATCCTAACACGTAGCTTGTTTGTTTGTATCTATACTGATTCAATTAACTGCACCCCGAGATCGAACATTACTCGCATTTATCGAGCCTTTGCGCCGAGGGAAAGCTCGTAATTTCGTTCCCCCTCACCCCTATTGACATAGCTTTGCGTTGAGCGCCTTATCTCGCACGATAGGTATAACTTTGGGTGTATGTACATTGTGCATATACTATGTGATGATAAATATTATATTATGTAGGCTTACAAAGGGGTGATTTTTGTGAAGGAAAATGTTAAAATACGTCCCACAAGAATAACTAACAAGAAATTATCAATAAACTACTAAATATTAATAGGAACCATGACAGCATTGAAACTAGGCTTACCCAGGCCTAGGCTTAAACGCGTTTTTGCTGGAGAAGACGAGAATTTATGGCATCAAGTTCAAGTGGTGGTTCTCGCCATTCCAGCACCTTAACTTGCCCTAGGACTAGGAGGTCTGCCACCAGCTGAGAACTTTATAAACTATGTTTTGATTAACGATTTTAGTGTATATTTAATATTTATAACTGTATAAAATAATTTGTAATTTTATAGTTTGTATGACTGCCTCGTTGGTCTAGTGGTTGGCATGTTCGACTGCGGCCGACGAGGTCCCGGGTTCGAGCTCCGGGTCGGGCCATAATTAAGTATTGGGTCTTTCTGGCTAGAAATTCTCAGTACTAGCCCGGAGTTAGGAAGTTGGCAGTGTTTCACCCCCGTGCCTCGGAAAGCACGTTAAGCCGTCGCGTCGGTCGTGGTTATTATCACTAGCATGATAATAGTCGTTAAACTCGCCAACCCGCATTGGAGCAGCGTGGTGGGTCTAAGCTCTAATTCCCTCTCTCCTATGAGAATGCAGGCCTGTGCCAAGCTGTGGGACGTTAATGGGCTGTAGTGGTATGAATGCGTGTATAATTATCGGTTATATTTTTTATGAATATATCACATCAAAATGTAGACCACTACTGATAATACTGTTAGATTTATTAAATAAATAATCTAAGGTCGATGGATGATACAAAACAACGTATGTCGCACATAATTCAAAATTCAAGTTTTTTATAGACTTTTTACAAGTGCTTATGAATCGTCGAATGAATCTACCACTGGTTTGGAATGCCCGTTCCTAGCGAGAAGAACCAGCAAGAAACTATGTGGTTGCTCCTTTAAAAAAATATATTTACAATTACATTAAGTATTGTAAGGATACTTAAGTAACCGCAGTCCTGAGTATTGCAGGAGCAAGTCAAATCCATGCGCATTTATCATTTATAATCTTCGACAGGTTTTCTCAAGAGCATTTTTTAAATTCAGACTAAAAAAGTGGTTTGTAAGTTAAACAAACAGTCGCAAGTCGCCATGCTATGGAATCCCGGGCGGTGTTAATATAGCTCACCCCCACGGTCCTTGCCCGTAACACAATTATACAACTGCATAGCCTGCCAAGATTAATGAACTTTGAAATTGGGTTCGAGAACTATTTTGAAATTATGTCGCGTATTTATTCGCGTATTCGATACGAAACCCGCATTTTAGTCGAACGAACTGACGACCTTTGCTTGCGGTTTTGCGTGTATATTGAATTCGGTTTAAATGCTTGGTCACACGTGACATTTTTTTTTCTTTTTTTTACCCACTACAAGCCCTTGACTGCGATCTCATGTGATGGTAAGTAATGATGCAGTCTAAGATGGTAGCGGGCTAACCTGTTAGAGGTATGGCAGTTATATTAAACCCATACCCCTAATCGATTTCTACACGGCATCGTACCGGATCGCTTAGTCGCTTGGCGGCACGTCTTTGCCGGTAGGGAGGTAACTAGCCACGGCCGAAACCTCCCACCAGGCCAGACCAGAGAAAATTCAGAAATTATCAAGTCCCAAATTGACTCTGCCGGGGATCGAACTCGGGACCTCCCACGTTAAGACCCTCGATAAGATAACAGCGCTCAACCCTGCGCCAGGTAACATGACATCCGCAAATTACACTGAATGCGAACGTTATAATTGGGTTTGTTTTACAAGGACTGGCGTTACGGAAAAGCTGCATTCATTGCTGCAATCTCAGTTGTTGTGATGGACTGCAATAATGCATTGTAATTTGTAGTCAATACTAAAGGGAAAGAGTGTTGGCGAAGTGTGATTGCGGTCGTCACATTGTAGTTAACCTCAAGCATTTATGTCGTAATCCACGGACTATTTATTTATCATTGGTTCCTGCCGTAATCGAACATCCTATAATATGGCCTCCTACGCATGCTTGATTGTGCTGTGCGAATGCCTTCATATTCCTGAGAGTTCCTTGTAGTTATTGACAATTTCTAAAAGCCGTGATGCAGTGGACGTTTCCAAATCTATACTTACAATATAATAGCTAGATATTCTCGCCAAATAACATTGCTTATTAAACTAAAACCAGAGAGCAATTTTCATCATTCCTGCTCTACAATGTATGTACTACTTATTAGTTACTATGTGTATTAAAACATTGTTGCAAGTTGCAACGCTAATTTTGTTCGGGCAATGGGGCTTGTGTATTGACACTGTTGTACATACTAAATACGTATAGATAGTGTGAGCGTCATAGGAAGTCCCATTGCTGGCAGGGGTGCCAAGATTTATGGACTTTGAAATTGGATTCGCGTACATAGTACTTTTAAATTGTTCCACGTACTAACTACAAACTATTGGCGTTTTTAGTTTATACTAACTAGCTGATGCCCGTGACTTCGTTCGCGTGTTGTTAGTTTTTTTGATTCCCGCGGGAACTCCTTAATTTTCCGGGATAAAATGTCATTCTACAGGTATTCAACTATACCCATGACAAAAATCACGTTGATCCATTGTTCCGTTACGGCGTGATTGAGGGACAAACCAAAAAACAAACACACTTTCGCATTTGTAATATTAGTATGAAGTATGATATACACGCGAATAAAAAGCGAAGCGAAATAAAAGAGCATGCACAGTGCATCTAAGTATATTATTATTATATTAATTCAAGCTATGCCATGCGTACCACAAGGTTCGAAGCCAGGGTAGGCATAATTTATTTTTTGTTCATATTCATAATGAAATCGGTCGGTCATAATCATAATGAAAAATAACTAATAAGCGTAAGGACTAGCGTAGTGCTTTTATGCATTTTTGACCTTAGCCCCGCTGAGTCTACCTAAGACAGGGCCGGGGCCCGGGATTCATAATAATGAGGGGTAACGGAACCATCAGCCGCCGCATCTGCAGTGCAGGTTGTCACATAAAAGGCGCGCGTACGCGAGAACGATTTGTTTGAATTACGCTTGACATTGACAATTTGACACGTTGCTTTCGCGAGTTGTGCGAAATCGGTCGGTCATAATCATAATGAAAAATAACTAATAAGCGTAAGGACTAGGGTAGTGCTTTTATGCATTTTTGACCTTAGCGCCGCTGAGTCTACCTAAGACTGGGCCGGGGCCCGGGATTCATAATAATGAGGATGTACCGAAACCATCAGCCGCCGCATCTGCAGTGCATGTTGTTACATAAAAGGCGCGCGTACGCGAGAATGATTTGTTTGAATTACGTTTGACATTGACAATTTGACACGTTGCTTTCGCGAGTTGTGCGACATGGTTTTATACTCACGCTCTTTAAGATTTGGTAGCAAAATAATTTAGTTAAATTCTATGATTTAATTATATAAATGTTTTTAAACAATCCTATTTCCTCATTGAATATTTCTATAAGTATGCAAATTATGCGTTTTAGATAAGGATCAGCAAAAATGCATATCGTTTCCCCTGATAAGAGTAACACGTTACACGACTTAACGTTCAAGTGAAAGTGGAAATGTACCGCTAATGCAGTGCGGGCGTATGTATTATTTTATGTATTTATTACAATAAAAGAAGATGAATGTTGTGATAATACATTTTAGCAAAGTGTTTTTTTTGTCATAGACTAAAGTGCGCAATCATGAAAACGACGCGATTTAGAAGCATAGTGTAAATTATGCTTTTAGATCGCGAGGAATGACCACATCTAACATATTGCTGTTTGCCACAGAGTTCGTCGGGTAAATATATTTTCAGCGATAGCGTTCTAAAAATATGGCAGCAATCGCGTGTTAGACTTACAACTTTATCCGCTGAACACCTTAAATAATAATTATTGTCACTTACAATGAACATTCATGTTGCTTCCGAGTTTCGACTTAAAACTCGCCGCGACGAATTTCAGCATAATGCCCAAGCTTGCCCAAGCTATGAAAAATCGATTTCTAAAATATGACATTAATAATTGTGCCAGAATTACTTGTATAATAATTATTGAACACCCAAAGCAGAAAGTTGTGAGGAGTGCCCTGGATATATCGCCGACATAGAACTCGCCGGGTCAGTGAAGTACCCAAGCTAAAAGCCGTAAAAATCGTTAAAGTTCTAAAAATACGACAACAATCGTGAAATAGTTATCGAGTTTGGACACCCAAAATTGTGAGTATAGCCCGTGTTACAAAATAAGTCCCCTATTATAGAGGTGGCGCTAGTAGTCACATGTTTTTGTTTATGCAATTTTTGTGTGTAAAATGAATTAGTTCCACCAGTTGTCGCGAGACCTCTATCATGACAAGGAATTTAGCAACGAACACTTCTTTCTCGCAATCACGCCACACCCGCACAGAATTACGCACCCACAGCTATAAGTTGCAGGGAATGTCCATGTCACCGTAAGATTGTAAAAACCGTTAGATTAAAATCTACCTCGCGAAATTACAAACTGTCGAAGGATTACAATTTAACGCATTACTTTTCGTTAGATTGTAATCTGTTAAGTATATTAACCCGATAGAACCTAAGTGCCCGGCACTACCTGATTAGATATGTCGAACCCTAACCTAACATACAAGAAAGACAAGAAAACGTAAATACAATTAATATTTCAAAAATTGACACTCAGAACCAGTCGCGTGCACAGGGTTTGAAGCTAGGGTAGGCATTAGTTAGTCAGAATACCTATTAACTGACTGTCATGATCAAAAATGAGCATCGACTTATTACCGTACGGGTAAACAGTGCTTTTATGCCTCTATGAGCTGCACGCCAATGCTCAGAACATTTAACGGTTTACAATCTGTCGACAGTTTACAATTTCGCGAGTTAGGTTATAATCTAACGGTTTTTACAATCTTATTAGTTCTATGTCGGTGACATCCACATATCACCGACATAGAACTCGCCGGGTCGCATTTCATCGAAGACAAAAACTCCGTGTGCGATTCACCTTGTTTCGCCGCGGGGGCATTGACCCGCCACAGCTGGGTGCTGTACGTAAATAGTGCACACATATACACACCACAGTAGACACTTGTTTGTGTGCTGTGAGAAATTACTTTATGTACCTAGTAGTAGGTATCTTTACGTGATGTATAATGTATTTACCTACGAATATTAATTTCTTCGGCTTCACTCGACTATTGTTCGATCACAATTCACAACTCACAAGGTCATTCCATACCAACACCTTGCGGTTATGGTAATTAAATATTTATTAAAGTAACATTAACACTTATAAGTTAATTATGGTCATTTGGACGAAGTAGGTAATTAAATAAGAATATTTTTACTATATGATGCCAGTGATTTCGTTCGTGTGGATTTACCTAGTATGTTTAAATTAATATTCCCGATGGAACTCTTGGATTTTCCGTGTGCCTAGGTACAAAGCTCACTTTAGGCTCTTAACTATACCCAAAAATCGCGCTCCTATGCGGCGTGATTAAAGGAACAAACACTTTCTAGGTCCTAAGTAGGGTTTGTGAGAGTCAATAATCAGTATATTTCGTTTTATTGTTTGAAGATTTAAGTATTTATTTTAGTAATATTGTTGTAAACTACTTTAGCTAAAGTAAGTAAATAGCCTAAGTACCTAGGTACTTAATAGGTTTATTAAATATTATACGTTTATAGTCCGTCAAACTTATCTGACCCGGTGACAGCGTCGTTAGTATCTATGAGTTATGAGGGGGTCAAAAGTGGCTCCAAATGGTTCGTGTAATATTACACACGGTGCTGCTCGCCAGTTTTTTTGAACTTTGGCTGGACACGCTTCCGCGTGTCTTGATAAATATAATAAAAACAAAAACTTAATACCTAGGCATGAAAATTAGTTCCAATTTTGGCAACCGGGTCAGATAAGTTTGTCGGACTATACCTAACTGATACGTAAGTTTAGAAATAGCTTCCTAACTATACGTATTACGTGGTATACCTAGGTAGGTTACGATGGTGATGGTAGAGCATGAGTCGCCGTGAGCCGGCCCGACGCGGAGAATATACCTATTCATAGTTTAGTTTTACAAGTCGATTCACGTGATGTGTTGAATAGACTATCAGCGAGAATTGTATGTGGGTCAATGTCCATACGGCACTTATAGATATCCGTACGCTCTACCCATATATCTATTAGTTAACAGCTAACTAGGTAACTAGTCCAGTCGAGTATCATCGATGCAACCTGCGATAAAACTAACAGACAAACTAGTGTTACTAAAAAAATGATGGCTGATAGCTAATTACGTGGTAAACATAATCAGAAGTCTAGGTGATGCCCGCTTATTCGTCCGCGTGAATTTAGGTTTTCTCCCGGTAAATCCTTTCTTATTTCGGGAACAAAAGTAGCATAATATTTATGCAAGTTACAACCTATCTCCCTAGCGAATTGCGTTAAAACCGGTACACAGGTAAGCTATGAAAACAGACGTGCAGATACACAAACTATTTCATTTGTTATTAGTAATAAATATCCATAGGTAACCATACGTTTTCTATATCTGATGTGCAGCTCGGACCAAAATCAAGAAGATTAAAGAATACCATCTCAATCTACCATGATACCGGTGCCAAAAAAAGTTTTTATCAAGTTCAATGCACTTAAGTGTAAATTTTCTTTTTTCCAGGTCACGCTAACCACAAGGGAGGAGACATGAACGCGACCAGGGGCTGTCACTCCCATCAAGCAGGGTAGAGACCTCCAAAGGTAAATATCACGTAGTATTATAGTATATATAACAATATAATGTCATTAAAAAGTTCATCGAGACCATTACCTATCAGATGCGATTGGAGAAAAAATTAAAGTTCGCCTTGAGTCTTGAACAAGTGCATAATCTGATTTAAGTGGAGAGTGGAGACTCAAAGCCCGTCTTGACAAAGTTCATAATCTCATTTGAACTTAGATTCAAAGTTCGTCTTCAGCCTTCACCAAGTTCGTAATCTGTTTTGAGTTGAGACTAAAGTTATGCGCCTTTTAACAAATAATATCACTTGCTTCAAACGGTGAAGGTAAACATCACCAGGAAACCGTCATGCCCGAAGGTGCGACGTCTGCCAGCGTGGTGGACTATGGCCAAATCCTTCTCATACCGAGAGTAGACTAGTACTCAGTAGTAGTGAGCCGGCAATATGTTAAAAGGAAAGTAATCCCCGATCTAAACCTCTTCCTCTAGGTATCTCGGTCAAAGTATAGTACTATAGCCCAACTATAATAATAGTCTATTGACTCTATTGTAAACGGAATCATACAACGGAACCATACAAGTGCTGGGTGCATAACATGATTATTGGTTACGTCTTCAATGTATGGATGCACTGGCTACCGGACACTCTTGTGACGAGAAAATGTTACTAAATGTATTATGTACCACCTACCTATGTTAGAGCTTGTTTATTTTTAAATATCACCGTATTTGTGTTAAGTAGAATTACAATAGTACGAAACAATATCCAACAAAAACTTGTAAAATTTTCTTATAAAAGGAGACTTTCGGAGATTTTTGTTTGCTTTAGACAGGACTAATCCCAAATCGAACTCGATTAAACAGATTTTTTTAAGCTAGATTAATTATTGTAAAGAAGTTTACATTAAACAACCTATAAAAAAAATACCAGAACAAAAACAAATAACTTCTACCAGTGAAAGTATAAAGCTTACTTAGCGAGTTTATTTAATTGGCAATCTATGCTAATACTAATAGGTATTACCTATAAACGCGAAAGTTTGGATGGATGGATGTTTTGTTACTCAATCACGCCACAACGACTGGACGGATCTGGATGAAATTTGCACAGATATAGATTATAGTCTGAAATAGCACATAGGCTTTTTATGCCGGAAAATTAAAGAGTTTCCGCGGGAATGAAAAAAACTCAATCCACGCGGACGAAGTCGCGGGCATTAGCTGGTTAAGTACATTTGTCTTCCTTTACTATGAAGGGTTTCCAAAGGTTCATACGAGTAGTGTTGCACGAATGGTATCGATCAGTGCAAAAACTGCACCTAGTGGGTGCAAGTTGCAACACCGCGTTAGATTTATGCGTGTGCTAAAATAGCGACCAATGCAGGTGGGTACACTAACACCAGTATTCAGAGTACCGTCTAGGGCCACAATCGATTGAGGGCGGTCGTCACGGGTACGATCATTGATCCCGGAATAGGGCTGCCACCTGTTAGCATTTAAAAATCATCCGGTTGAAAAATATATGTATAAAAGGGGAACTACAAGTAGCTGGGTCTAGTAACTTGAAATTTTGCAGTCACTCACTGGTACTCTAAATGGTTTTAAGAAATTTCAACACGAAAAACAAGGGTGAATATTTTATACTATATGGACCTTAACTACTTTACTAGAATTACTTAACTAGCATGTAATACGACGTATCTCTCGTAAACATCTGTTTAAGGTGATTTCAAGATCGCAACCAGGTATAAGCAACTGCTTATATAATATAAGCAGCTGTCGCGCTAATTTGAACTCATCCTTATGTATTTCATTTTTTTTTAAAGAATAATGATATCTGTGAATGTTAAACCATTTTTGAGGAAATTCATCAAGATTCGATCGATGCTCGATTAAAATTATATGCATTGAAAAATACCTATTTCGCAATGATTATGAATGAACTTATTCGGTGTTATAAGAACACCGAATAAGTTTTCCAAAGGAATTAATCGACTTACTTAATATATTAAAATATTACATAAACGATGTGACAACCCTTTCGGTACTAAGTCTATGTAACTCTCCAATACTATGATAATATTATAATCGTATTGTATAAATAAATTGCCATGATCGATCGCATTCAAGGGGATTCTTCAAGAGGTTTCTTTTTATTAAAAACTTACTGCCGTTGCCGTGTACTTGTTCATTTTATAGTAGCTCCAAAATATCTTAAATAAATACAGATAGATACATTTTTAAAAATATTTATTAGCACACAAAGTGTGTAAGGGCCGGTTTTTTTAGTCAGTCACATTTAGTCTTATCACTGAAAGGGATAACCTCCAGACAACCCGTATCTTATGGAACTTTTAAAAAAGGGTTTAAATTCAATAATTATTTTGAAATTTACTCGAAAATAAGGCAAACGGTATCGAAAGACGTGACAATTGACACGCATTAATAAGGTCGGTAAACTTTTTTAGTAGTCTCGCGGAAGTGTTTCTTTGTGTATGTATGGTGCGTATCGCATTATACTTGTGTGCGTGCGGGGGCGAGGAACGCTCAAGGGCAACCGACGGGTAACGAATCCATCACCTTAAGTTCTACGTACAATAAAGTATGCTGATTGAAGACCCCGCGATAAGTTAACAGCTTTCTGCTTATTGATTTCTTATTTAATTGCGCGAATGGGAAATAAAACAGCACTTGTCACAGTTACGGAGCCCTTGAAAAGGATTATTACGGAATATTACGGATTATTATTAAGGAAGATATTATTATCTACTATCCACTTGTAATTCAACTCATTACACTACGCTAGGACATGAGCTGAAATAGCGGTTTTCCTATGCGGAAAAACTGTATTGATACATAATATTGTTATATGTAAATGTATTAATCAAATTAACTTTTTATGTTTTACCTCAATTAAGGAATTTCATCAGAATTTTTTGAACTCAATCGTAATATTTTTGTTCAAGGTGCTGGTTGCCGGACCGGGTGTGCATAGTATGGATGTCAGTTTCAACAATGTACTGGAAGGGACGCGCCAGTACTTTATGGGAATACCAAAGCAGGCACAGGGAGGAACCGCCCAACAGATGTGGCCTGCAAGCGCTTCGACCGAGGAGGGAACTCCCGCTCTCTCGGGAGCTCCAACACCATCTTCACGGCCGCCATCCGTGGCTGCGGCGCCGCCTCTAACGCCCGCGTCCACGCCCGTCTCCATACCACCTCGCCCGCCGTCCGAACCGCTCGAACCCGAGCCGCACATCATCCACAAAGCCACAGTGATGCGCGAGGCGGCAGAAAAACGCCGCGAACAGCCTGAAATCGAGGACGAAGAAGAGCCAGGGGACGCACTGTCACCACCTTCTCACATAATACGGAAACCGACTCCCCACACGCTACCTTCTCCCGCCCCAGCGCCGGCTGTACAAAGTCCGTCGCCTGCCCGTCCTGCTTCTGAAGCTCCGCCCGCTTCGACCATGGCAACTGAACAAATAGATACCTCGATCCAGTATCGCTCCTCTGCTCACCGGGTGCACACTCCGACAGCGAGGCCACACGATCATTTCACTTCAGGCCATCCAATAGACCACTATTCTGCATCCCGTCCACCGGAATCTTATCCGCGGTATCAGTACGAGACCAGTATGCCCGATACCGGAAGAAATTCCCACGGCCCGCCGGTCGCCTCACCTCAACCATCAATACAACCCCGTCAAAGTCCACAAACATATGCCAGAATCTCTAGCTCAATGCCGCAGCATACTATTAGCCGTTTAACAGAAACTACATCTTATAGTTCACCTACGCAGCGATATTCTTTACCGCCCACTCAAGCACCACCTCCACACAATGACCGTGTCCCACCTATTCATCACCCGCAACACGTGCCACCGACTAAGAGGATTAATTCTATAGACAATCGTGCATCGCCTTTATACTCTTCGGTGCCCCAACGTCGCGAATCTCCTTCCCACGCGCGAGCATCATCACAATATGAAAGACATCCAACACTCCCTCAAAGAAAATACGACCCTCAACAAGTATATTCCGGTTACCGGCCGACGCCGTCGGCGGCGCCCTTACCTTTACCCATTCCAAATCAAAGAGTGGATTCTCACCAGGTTCAATTTAAGCACAGTCATATAGACGCTATGAATGCATCCTATGCGATTAGAGGCTCAGATCGAGTTCCTCAACCGCAACCGCCTTTGCAACCCCATGAAATGGCGCGGTTAGCTCAACGTGTAGATTATGTTAGCAAATCAAGAGCAGCCGAATCCAGAAATAGCTACCCTTATGCTACTCCATCAACATCAGCAGTAAGGTATGCTTCGACATCACCTGCTCAAGCTATTCAAAATAATTCGCAACCTCATCCACCAACACTTCCATCTAGATCATCATATCGTACGGCCGTAGCTCCTAAGACGAATTACGATTATGCTACGTCAAACCATGTACAAATATCGCCATCGCGCTCAACGGCCAAGCCAGGATATCCTAGTCAGCAAGCACGTATGACTGTATCCGTCACGTCCATAGTAGATCAAATGAACCAAACGAAACAAAAGCGTGAATCTCCGCTTGATTTATCTGTGAAAACGGTAAAGAATTCTGCAGATTCTTCAACAACCCAAGATGATGCTATAGACTCTGTTTCCATGAAAAATGAGAATCTTCCCATACAATCCAGACCAACTTCCAGTAGCCGAAACGCGTTGATACCAGGTTATGTTGCATCCCACAAAGTGGATTTTTCTCCTGATTTTGCTCAATATAGAGAAAGAAATGTAAACCACGCATACAATGCTGCAAATCATAACATTCGCTATAATGGGGCATATAATTCAAGACCAGGGTCTGAATGTTATGACGTTGAATCTCGTCATCAAGTTTACCCCGAGCGCAGTAAATCTAATGGTCCAGGAAGCAGGCCTAACTACGTACCTAGAATAGACCTCACACGAGCTAGTGCCGATGATCGTTATTCGGCTAACAGGATTCGTGATGATAGACATTTAATTATAGAAGAAAGAAAACGGCCTGCAGGTCCAATTGTAAGTAACATTCCTGAAAAAATTCTTCGCCACGAAACATGGACTGCTGACAGTCGGATAGAACAATTGAGTCAATCGGCAAGAGAACAACGTGAGCTAATGATTCAACCAGTGTACAGTTATGCTAGCCATAAAAGGCTTGAAGCAAGTCAACATGAACAAAAGCGTTCGATGAACGCTCTTCCCTATCGTGATCATCATCATCATATTCATCGATATTCTAGTAATTCATATCCTGAGGGCGGAAGCAGAGAAGTGAATGACTACCATCCTCATTATCATGAAAAAATTCCATCAAACCGTCATATTATTCAAAAGATTCCGAGCCATAGAGACTTACATCCACATAATTTACTACCTCTAAATAGTGCGCAACCTGCTGATAAAAAAGTATTGAGTATATTACGAAATAGTTTAGAAACTAAACAATCGGGGTATTTAGAAACTACTAAATCAAGTAGTGAAGTTCCTGATCTCATTGTAATAGATGATGCCGATGACCCTGTGATAGAAATAACTGATGATGATGTAACAAAAGATAACGATGCAAAAGCACTGAATACTAGAAATAAACTTAATTGTTTAAAAGGATCGGTGTCAAACTTAGGTCACCATATCAAAATGCCAAAAGCTGTGGATTCGATAACACGTGATTCGGATTATCCGAAGTATGATAGCCCAGACACCAAGAGAATATCTCCAGAAAATGATGTTGCTTCCAGAATAAGAACCAAGGCCGAGTTAAAAGTAATGCCACCATCACAGGATAGCTCATCAAACTTAGACATGAAACCAGAATCTAGCATAACTGAAAATAATAATGTAAAACCGCTTCCAAAATCTCAAAAACAACATCTTTTCAATCAAATTCGCGAGGATAATCTCAGGTTAGAATCTGTTATAAAAAGTGAGAAACCTCTTAACACCAGTATTCCAGAAATAAAAACAGAACCTATGAATATCGATGAAATAGAAAGAGATGCAGTATTACATATTAAAACAGAAAATATTGAAGAAAAAATAGAAGCTGAAGAAAATATTAATTTAGAAGGATTAGATATGGATTGGGCTAATGCCTGCGATAGTTTTATGGAACAGCTGAAAACAGGATGCCATAAAAAAAGAAATCCTAAGAAACGTAGTAATACCTTAGACGCAGAAAATCAGCTAGTCGATCCACTTTCAGAAAATTCAAATGTGAAAATAGACATGCACTCTTTAGGAAATATAAGCATGCTGGAAAACAAGGCAACTTTAGAAAACACCGCTATCAAAGAAGACAAAAATACTTCTGAGAATAGGAATGATACGACACAGTCTTTCGAAAACAGTGATGAAAAAGATAAACAGCCTCCAGAAAACAAAATAACAAAAGAAGACAAACAGCCGGAAAATGTTGATTTGAAAGACGGCAAACAAATATCAGAAAATAGCGGTGTGAAAGAAGATTCATTGAAATTAAATCCCGCAAATCCTATAGAGATGCCAGCTATCGTTGAAATCAAAAAGGAGCCTATAGATGAGGAGGAACAGAAATTAGAAAATGAAGCGCGTTTGTTAGTCAAAGGAGATTCTTCGGCCAAAAACAAACATAAGAATAAACTTGAAAAGCCTAAGGCTGAAAAGCAAAAAGACAAGGAAAATGACAAATCATTTAAAAATAAAGGTAATATGAAAAAGAAAAATAAATTGGCAAAAAATGAATGCTTATCGACGAATACTGTTTCCATAAAAAAAGAAGTAGAAGAAATTGAATCAGTAAAAACAATTATAAAAGAAGAACTGGAATCGACCGACGACGACGAACCACTAATAAAAAGCAAATTGCTCAAAGATCAGCAGCAAAGTGATCAGTTAATAAAATACCAACTACTAAAAGATTTATCTGAAAAATCTGCTTACGTTAAGTTAGAATGTTGTGATGAACGTGTGAACAGTGTTAGAAATTCTTTAGAGTCAGGTCCAAGGGAAGATAAATTAAATAAAGGTAAATCAAGACGGTGCAGGTCAAAATCAAAAGGAAAGTTGCTATCAACCGAAAATATTAAAAAAGAAAGGCCTGAAGAAGAATCAAGCTCTGATAGCGATGACACATTGAGTGTAGCTAGTCGATTACGGGTGCGTAAAAATGTAAAAACTGATGAAACCAAAACTTCTGTTTTACAAAAAACTCCTGTTAAATCGCCTCCTAAGAAAATAGATAGCGCTAATAGCAGCACTTGTTCAACACCTCTACGTAAACCTGGTTTTGGCGATGGATCAGATTTCCATCCTGGTTGGGAAGAAGAATTATACCGATATAAAAGATCTTTACGCATGCCCACTAGACTTATTGCGATACCTAGGGGCCGCTCCGGTGGACCATTTGGTAAAGGTTGTACGTCGCAATTCTCACGGGGCTCAACATCGCTTCCGGACTTAGATCCTGTTCCTCTTTCTCCGGCTCCATCATCTGCTCCTTCCGCTGCAACTGATGACATTTATCGAAGACCAGATAAATTGAATCTTGATAGTGACCTCGACTCTAATTCAAGTTGTTCTGCAATGAATAAGCTTCATTACGATTCAGAAGCTTCAACGTCAACGGTATTTTCAGCAACAAAGACGAAGAAAAAAAGTAGTTCTATTGTAGACGTTCTTATTCAAAAATGTGGTAAGAAAGAGGAATCAAAAAAGAAATCTAAAGACAAAGAAGAAAAGACACCGAAAGTTATTGCAAAAAAATCCAATAATACTGAACTTTTGCCTACGCCAAGCTTAGGCTTAGTTAAAAATGGAAATAAGGGTAATCTGAGCGCCAAAAAGGAGAAGTTGATGGAAGATATTTTTTATTTAGGTGCTTTTAGAAAAGAAACGGTTACTATGTTTAGAACGGCATTTATTAAAGATACCAATGGACTAATCGGCGCTACAGAAGAATTTGCACCTGTTGTGCTCAAGTCAAGAACTAGAACTGAGAGCAGGGTGTTAAAACAGCGAGCTACCATTAAAGAAGTGTTTGGGGATGACAGGCCTGCGTCAGCTCCGCCATCATCCTGTAGAGAAGAAATGATTCAGGAAGATCCTGATATTTCCATAAAAGAAGAACCTGAAACGAAGCCAAAATATAAGCCTAAAAAAATGATTAAAGAAAAGTTGAAACGAAGATCTAGTTCAATAAGAGATGGATTAAGAAGCACTAAATCCTTAAAAACAAATGATGCTAAAGGTAGAATGATGCGATTAAAGAAAAGGAATAGTGTTATCAAATCATTCGCTCATAAAAAAAGAAAGGAAATCTCTAATAATAAGGTAAAAAAGGAAGAAAGCCCTACTTCTGGCGAAAAAGATGAAAATAAAGTAGAAGGAAGTGCTCCACAACCAACTGAAGGGAACACCAAAAGACGTTTAAAACGCCTCTTCGGAAGGAGAAAATTTAGTTCAGGTTTTGATTATATAAGGAAGAAGAAGAAAATAGTACGCAGAGATGACCACTGTCCTAAAGTACGGCGAGCAGCACCAAAACCCAGCCCTGAATCTGTCCAGGATATTCAGAAAGAGATCAAGGGATGGTTTATTAATAAAAGCATAGGTGAAACGCACCTGCATCGTGCTGCCAGACTTGGTTTTACAGTGAGTATTGTATCACAGTAATTGTAGCATGGCTGCTACCTCCTCCCATATCTTAAGAATTGCTTTAAAAAAACATCTCTTTTTTAGGATTGTGTTGCATATTGCTTGGAGAAAATGGAATCGGATCCTTCAGCTAAAGACAACGCTGGTTTTACTCCATTGCACGTGGCATCGGCTAAAGGGCACGTTAGGATTGCTAGACTCCTTCTCCAATATGGTGCTAATGTATCTGCTGCAGCTCAAGGAGGAATAAGGTGTGTATCTAAATTTTATCAATAAAAAAAAAATCCATATCTCACTATGTTCTGACAATTTTCGTTACAAGATAAATCATCTTCTTTATTTGCTTATAAAATTGAACATTGACATTCAAAAAGTGCTCAGTGTAACTTAAATAGAAGATTTTATACATATCAAAGGAAAATAGCTGGTTTACATTTTTTTGAAGTGAAAACTTCTTTAGGCGCGATGAGCACTTTTTTGTAGGGGGTAAAAATGTGAATACGCGAGATCGACACCATTCTTCTTAAGATAAAAGGTTAAGTATAATAATAAAGTACATTCGTAATTAAACTTTACTGTCTTAGTTTTAAGTGTTATATAAATAAAGTCCTGTGTAACCGTGGCTGACACCTCGCGTTGTTACGAAGACAAAAGGGCTTAAATATAAATATGGTACATTCGTAATTAAACTTGAATGCCTTGGTTTTAAGGTTTATATTTGAAATATTTTTATTATTAGAAAAAAAAAAACAATATTCGTTATCATTTATATCGGCAGTCCCTATGACTGCCAATTTTTTTACATATCGTAGGTACATAATATAATTAGGTACATTTTAATTTACAGGCCACTGCACGAAGCCTGCGAGAACTGCCATGTAGAAATTATCAGGCTTCTGTTATCATATGGCGCCGATCCTCTATTGGGGACTTACGCCGGGCAAACACCTGAAGAGTTGGCGGAGGGAACAGCTGCAAAGCTGATCCGTCTGTACATAGCTGATGTCCAGGGTCGTGCCATCGAGCCTTGGAGATTTCCCCCACCGGATAAGATTATAGGTGAGAATTTTGACTGTTATCCAAAAGGCAAAATTGTAGGAACTGTAAAATAATCAGTTGTTGTTCATAGATCGCAGAAGATAGTTGACACCTCATACTGACTGCTTGATCAATGGATGAACTGTTCAATACTTGCTCATTGCTGTTGTTGATAGATATAGTTGATACCATGATAATATGGTTCCCACAGAGTTTCTGGATTTGCCATTACATAGATTTAAAGACTGTGTTAAACAGCATTTTTTAAGTCGAGGTTATTACACTATCGATGATTTTATTAATTTAGCAAGAAAAGATATACTAATATAATACTAAACATCATTTTGGAATTTTCCGAAAACCCACATTTACAGACACAACCATACCCGCTTCATCCTGCCATCCCTGGCAACATAAACTCGCCGCGTTCCACAGCTATGTGCATAGGTTGCTGTCTATTCCACTCACAAAAGAAAACTATTTAAAAGAACTAAAAGTTATTTACCACATGGCACAGGCAAATGGATACAAAACTAATATTGTTGATAATATAATTAAAAAACAACATTTAATGCGGATCAAAAACGACCTATATTCAGTACCACCTGATAAAATAAATAAATACAAATCCAGTCTAACTTATTTCGGACCAGCGTCGGAGCGTATTGCTAAGGCACTTAAAGCACATGATATACATGTTGCATTTAGGACAAATAATACACTTAAAAGTTTTTGCAACGGTAAAGATAAATTAAACAACAAACAAAAATCGGGCATTTATAAACTCGAATGTTCAGAATGCAATGCCACATATATTGGTCAAACAGGTCGTAAATTTGATACACGCTATAAAGAACATGTGGCCGCAGTTAGGAACAACCAACCCCAAAAGTCACATTTTGCTAAACATCTTCTAGATAGTGGGCACAAATTATCTTCCGATCATACATATACAATCTTACACACTTGCAATAAAGGCATAAGACTGAGCATGTTGGAACAATTAGAAATAATAAAACATAATAATAATAATCCATTTAAATTACTTAACGAACAAGTTAACGTTTCAAATTCACCACTGCTTCGTTTATTTGAAGGGGGTAGGAGTCCGGGGGGTAATGGGCGGGGCAATAGTGGTGGGGGTTTAAAAGCGGTATATAACACCGCGCATTTGACACGAACGTCACTAGACAATCGTGCATTGTAAAGTCTACATCTCCTGAAGATGCTCCGGTGTCGGGGCGAAACGTGCGTCGAGATTAGTATAAAAGTCTTGTGTGGTGGTGCATGTGAGTGGTGGTGGCATTGCTTGCTATGGCTTTCTTGCTTGGTTGGGAAGGTAAACGGTGCTTCGCTTGTAACTGCATGCTTGACCATACAGAATTTTTTCTGTTGGCGGATTATAGCAAAATAATTGTAATCTTTTCTTGCTAAATCATGAACTTCCGCAAAGTAACGCCTGATTCTATCCAATATCCGATTTTATTAATGACAAAGTTGCATGGAAGCAACCGGCCTCGCATCCAGTGACCCACAAGTCGGTGTAATACTTGTAACGTATGTGTTGTGTTGTCGACATATTGTACCCTTGTCTTTTCTATGAAAAGAGCAACTGCTGAGTTTCTCTCTTCGGCTCTTCTCAGTGCAATCAGCTTTACGAACCGGTGGTAGAGTCTTAACGTTTCATAAGTGGCACAAGTTGTCCTACATGAAATAAATAAATCATTTACATTGACAGTTTGTTCAAGAGATGAACTGTACTTGGTTGTTGTTGGCAGATCGTGAGGAGCAAGGCTGCGATCCGCTGTCGTCACCGCCGCCCGCGACTCCTCCGCCGCCTCCCGATGCCACCATCGAGCTGCAGTGCACAGAAGCACCGCTGCCGCCCTTCTACAGCCTGCGTGCTGCACCCGGTCAGCCTTCTGACGGCTTGTGGTGTCTGCTGCAGGACATCACTAACATCCTACAGGTACACAAACATTGTGTTACACA
This sequence comes from Erebia palarica, assembly GCA_964035005.1. Lineage (NCBI taxonomy): Eukaryota > Metazoa > Arthropoda > Insecta > Lepidoptera > Nymphalidae > Erebia > Erebia palarica. The sequence continues at coordinate 5,000,644 of OZ035988.1, forward strand.
TATTTTTCACATTGTGTTAAATGTCACCGTAAGATTGTAAAAACCGTTAGATTATAATCTAACTCGCGAAATTGTAAACTGTCGAAAGATTGTAAACTGTTCAATGTTCTGAGTGTCAGTTTTTGAAATATTCATTGTATTTACGTTTTCTTGTCTCTTTCTTGTAGGTTAGGTTAGGGTTCGACATAAATAATCAAGTAGTGTAGTAGTAGGTTTTATCGGGTTTAAATACCTATCAGATTACAATCTACCGGAAAATAATGCGTTAAATTGTAATCTTTTGACAGTTTGCAATTACGCGAGTTATATTATAAACTAACGGTTTTTACAATCTTACGGTGACATATATATTTGTTAAACATGTCACCGTAAGATTGTAAAAACCGTTAGATTATAATCTAACTCGCGAAATTGTAAACTGTCGAAAGATTGTGAACCGTTCAATGTTCTGAGTGTCAATTTTTGAAATATTCATTGTATTTACGTTTTCTTGTCTGTTTCTTGTAGGTTAGGTTAGGGTTCGATATAAATAATAAATTTAATTTTAGGGTTAATATACCTAACAGATTACGATCTACCGAAAAATAATGCGTTAAATTATATATTAATTTTATAACGATGTAGGAAATGCTTTAAAAGGTTGCATTATTTGTTTTCAGATAAAATCAAAGGAGAGTTTACTGAAGCAAATCCACTGTGGTTCGGGATCTCCAAAGGAGCTGCTGCGAGAGATACGGACCCAAGAGTTCCTAGAGAGAGCACAGTGCCACCAACTGCTCGGTGCTGGAGAGAAAGTCAACGTTAGGGCATCCAAGGTAGCCCTGATTAGGGTTACCGATAAGTTGAGACAGTTACTCAAAATCGAAACCGTCCTGGTTAGCTGACATTAATAACGTACTACATACATTAACTATTCAATAATGAAAGAATAACCGAGCTTTCTGTGAAAAAAAAATTATATAAGTGAGTGTTAACCCTACTGCGCGTTGAAAGTAAAACTAAGCAACAAAAGGTTAATTATCATATCATGTAGTAAGTAAAAAAGAGCTTTTAGCTATATGGCATTATCTACTACTTTGTGGTAAGGTGATGATGGCGGCCTCAAAGCAGCTGTACTGTTTGGCGGCTATTTGAAATACGGACGGAAATAACGCGTACAAGTAGTTCATTCAGATCAGATCATAGTTACTATTAAAATTTTAGATAGTTACAAGAGATGTTGTTTTTAAAAAATGATTAAGAAGTGTTTTCAGAGAGTTCTAATTTTATTCATAAAACTTGTCAACTATTTTAAACAGTCTGGGCACAATGCTTGAAGACAGGATGGCACAATATTTTCATTTTCATCAATTTCCAAAGCGTGCTTTGACTTAGATCAGACTTTACATAGATGAGTTAAATATTCTCTTAGATCTTAATCCACAAAGTAGTAGGTAAGAGGCACCTACGTCTTATAGGATTATAGATCTCGTACGAGAATGATTGTGCTTTTGTAATCTTGTTGACTCCATATGACTTAGCTATCTTTAAAAATCTTCGACTGATTTATTGTAATAAAATCAAGATGTATCTCAGTAAGGAACAAAATAATCTATTTGTTTTATGAGACTGTAATTTAATTTAAGGCAGCCATTACAAAATTAACTCACAATCACGATATTATATTTTGAGCCAAACAATTCTATTTTTTATTGGCTGAGATGTGTTGATGTGTATAATGTATTATAATATGTATAATTACTCTAGAGTTGTCCTAGAACAACCTGTATATAATACTATTGTAGATATATTTGCGTATTGTAAATAATAAATGTTGCTTTAAATGTATTGTATTCCCATGGGTGCTATTTAACGATGGTGTATGGTGTTGTGTTTAATTTATGTGAATAATTATAATTATATTAGTTATATTGCGGCAATGATAGTATAATTAAAAAAATAAACAAGTTAAAGTTACCATAATCTAATTTAGGGTATAACATAATCTTAAGTATGAAAAAACATTGATTGCACTAGTTAATATTAAAAATTTAAAATATGTTTTGGGGCACAACTTCAATGTTCTTGGCTATAAGTATTTGCCGGCAAATTGACAAAAAAATTACTTGCTTGAAAAATAAAACTTAAATCAGAAAAATACTTCAGCATTTTAACGCACAACGATTGGGGTCTCGTCTCGAGTCGAGATACAAAACCCAGTCCTAATACTTAAATCAAAATGAACTTCACACACAGAAATGTGCTTTTAGGTCTAATTATGTCACGCCTCATTACTTAACACCATTTATTCTGTTATTTAAAGTCTCCATTAAGCTAGAGTGACGTCACACGACCGTAACGAAATTATTCTTGCAAGTGCAACTTTTTTATTTGTTTAGATTCCCGTTGGCCGGCAAAAAAGTATACCTAGCCTAATTTTAGTCCTAGTCCTTTTGTTTTCCATTTTTAAGGATTTTTTACTAGATCGTTATTTCGTAAAGTTGTAAGTCTACTGTTTCATCTGCTTAAATATTTTTAAAATTTGCATATCTATTGTCATGACTCATTCTGAGATTATGCTACATTAATTTTTTTGAACTTTTTTATCTAATAGTAGTATCTACCTAATTATTTTTGTTTTACTTATATATTTGTTATGTTTGTCATATAAGTCTCCATCATATTATATTTTTATTTATTATTGTAAATTATTTTAATTATTTTTAGTAAAGTTATGTTTTTATGTTATACAGTATAGAATCAATTAAGAAATTAGAAAATTTTATTATACTTATTATCATAATTTTTTATGCATATCGCAAAAAATATTAGTTGTGTAAATATAGGTAAGTATGTATAGTATTTGTAATAGAAGTAGGACAAATCATAAGCAAATTATTTTTTAATAATTAAGATCGAGCCCTTACGGTCTGAATAATATATTTCACTTGTTATCATAATGATTAAGCCGGTATATATTATTCAGATTATTATATTCGAAAGAATTGTGTGAATAGTAGCAATTTTGTATTCCATAATTAAATCATGTTCCGCCCTAACTTATTTCTATATATGGAGAATTAACGATGAAGTACATGATTGATCTGTGATGAAGTAATATTAGAAGAGTGAAAAGCGCGGAAAATGATGTGAATTTTAAAATAAAATTGTATGTAACAACTTTATTGTAGTAGGTCCACAAAGTTGTATAACTAAGAAAACTGAACTGTATAATATTAACTGTCTATTTTAAGCGGTACCTACAGTATAAGTATTATTTATCAATATTGACACAATAATTCTTGTTGATGAAGTGGAAAATAAAGAAAGTGATCAATTGAATAAGCTGTTTTTTTACGTACGTACGTTACGTCACAGCGTAAAATAGAGTACTGTATCTAACTAGTAGTAGCGAATCGACTCGCCGCGCCGCCCAAAATGCAGAGGTATCTATAAAACAAATTGTCTGCAAGCAAGCAATCTGCAAGTATGCTGACCAATGGCTGACCATAAGTAAGTCATAGATCAGTTATAACAGTAACTATAGGTATTTAAAAATCAAAACTGCTTTACCCTTTTAAGATTTTAATATGACTAGAATAAGAATGAAAGTATACGTGCCTTAAATATTTTCAATTTTCGCCATATTTTGAAGACTTAGCTGGGTAAATACCTATTTTGATTCGATAAAATATTTGATAATATACCCTGAAATAACTAGCATTTTATCTTGGGAAAATCTCGCGGGATTAAAAAACCTTAATCCATGCGAAAATCATCTTTGCGTACCTACCTAAGTACAGTTCGCGCGCGAGGTCCGAGGAATGTTAAGGAATGTTGACGTAATGAGATAGAGTTGTGATTAGTATCGATAAGGTACTACTATTAACATATATACTATATATATATCATGTATGCTAACATATCTTTAGTATCTATGCGCGTGCATTGAATTAATTATGGAAATATAATAATTCTGTGAGGATAATATTATCCTTAATATTATTAAGTGCAATAAGGAAGAAAAACCAATTGTATCATAAAATTTAATTATAATGAACTGCACAAAATGAACGTAAAATCGAATTAATCTGTCGTAATCAGAATAATCAGTACTTTATGGAATTTAAAAATTAAACAGCTATTTGCACAGACAAAGAAACTTTGAAGTATTGTACTAAGTATTTAAAGTACAATATAACCCTGCTATTACAAAATTAAAAACGACTGGTATGGGAGTGTGCGGGGTATGAAATGACGGTCGGGCGCGGGGCCCCCGATTCCTCAGAGCTGGCGCGCGGTCTATACTGTTTTCGTCAAATTATTGAAGGCTATATTATGTCATAGCGTTTTCAAAGCGAATAGCTGGAACAAGGTATTTGAAGCCGCTCAAACTGGTATAAATAGAGTTAATCGATGGCTGTTCGCGAATACATTGACATTAAACTCAATGAAAACAAAATACATCACCTTTTCAATACGAAGTGACCCAAAACCTGAAACCGATCAATTTCAAGTAATCGCCCACACAGCCCCGTGTCTAATTTCAGATGGCAAGCAGTGTCCTTGTACCCCTTTAGAAAGAGTTAAAACAATAAAGTATTTAGGAATAATTATGGATGAGAAACTATCTTTCAAACCACATATAAATGCTATCACCAAACGTGTTCGTAAATTGTCAGCCATTTTTAAAAATATAAGACACATTGTGGATTCGAAAACCCTTAAAAATGTTTATAGTGCCCTCTGCGAATCAATTATATCATACTGTATCACAGCATGGGGAGGAGCATGTGCATCTCACATGCTTCCACTGGAACGAGCGCAGAGACTGGTAGTAAAAGTTGCTACCTGTAGGCCTTTCGACCATCCAACTCGCGACCTATATCAAAAATGACAGGTTTTGACGGTTAGGCAGTTGTTCATCTATAAAACTATAATGCTACAACATTCTAAAAATAAATTTAAAGATAACTATCTCCAAAAGAGAAGACAAGATAAAATTTGTGGTGTTCCAAGCCTGAGAACAAGTTTTGCGCAGAAACATCAATGTTTCCTGGGTCAGTATCTTTATGATTTAGCTAGCAAAGAAATTAAAATTCATTCTTTGTCAAATTATAATTGCAAATCAAAGATTAAGAGTTGGCTTCAGACCCTCGACTATGAAACTACTGAAAAATTACTAAAAATCTTAAAATAAATTTCAAAATTAACAAATTATTCTATGAAAAATAATTTATAAATTTCTGTAATTGTGCCCTTTATTTATTTACTTACAAGCTAACACTTTTCATAAAGCATACCCACACATACACACACGCGCATACACACACACACGCACACACACACACACGCACAAATACACACACAGACACACACACATACACTCACGCACACGCACCCGCTCACACTCATAAGAAAAATAATAGGATTTTAATGTTTACTAACGTTTAAAATATATACTACTTGATAGAAAAATAAATAACTTAGCTACCTAATGTTATCAAATGTAGGCATTACTTACAAATTCACTTCAAATTTCCTCCAATGTAATTAATTATTTAGTTTAGAAAATGTAATAGTCCAAATTAATAGCTGAATCTTCAGCCGCGCAGAGAAGATCCGGCAGTATTAATATATTATTATTATTATTATTATTATAGGATCATTGACTAGTTGGTAAATCGATGCATAGGATCATGGACGAATATAAAAAAAAGTGTGTGTCTGTGTGTGTGTGTGTGTGTGTCGCCACTTGTACCGTGTCGACAACATCCGTTACATCGAATTTTCAAATTGCAACGATTCCTATGAAGTTTCACTTCAAAAACAGACATTACGGTCATCTACGTCAGTATGGAGGGTAGAGGTAAGGAGAATGGGAGAAAAGTAGAAAAAGTGTCCAGTGGTTGCTTTAGATAATAATATAAAAACTTCCACAATGGCGCTGGTGTAAACAAAAGGTATGTTATGAATGTAGCAATAATTGTACAAAAATATGCGTATATTTAATGTACTCTGTGAATATGCCGAGTTCATAGATAAATATGTCCTGCAGAGTTCAAAAATCAATGTCGACTAAAGTAGATAAAATTTACACCTTGATGCTAATGTGGCGCCCCCAATTTAATGCATTTCCACGGACACATTTCATATACACAGATTATTCTCCTTACCTCTACCTATCTGAGATAGTCATTATGTGATCAAATCAAAAAAAAAAGGAAAAGAACAATTTTTATTATTTATTTTCAATTAAGGCGCTTCTAAGCCGACCTCAGAGTCAGAGTGAAACCAATTATTCCCTACAATATAAATTATCAGTGGACCAAGAATAATAATTATTAAAGATTCGAGATTTGACCACAAGAGGTAAAGTAAGGTTTATACACCATTGGTAATATTAATAATCTTAGAGAGTAGACAGAGTTAATAATTAAGTATTACCCTTGTATTACCAGATCCAGAAATACGTAAATAGAAATTATACAATAATGTTGTTTGCGTATAGTTTTTTCTTGTTCCGAATAAGTTCCGAATTGACTTTTGTCTATGTCTCAATTTTAGGCACTGTCACTTAACTCTATAAATATTCATTTCGCTATGGTTGAGGCGGGGCTTCAAACTAACGAATTGAATTGTCAAAATTTGTCATCAAATGAAAACGATACGAAACAACAATATTTATTATTTGTTATTAATCCTTGTTTTTGTATTATTAGTTAAGTAAATATAAATGAAATTAACTACTAATGTGACAAAGTTAAGGAAGAAACAGACAAGTTTGTAGAATAGGAGGATATTTTGCATAATGTGGGAACAAACCATGAAAGCTACTTGGCTTTTTGTAACAGTGTTGAACTGTGTACACGGTCAGGGGTTGGAGTTGCCTTACAATCCTAATTACCAGAAGCCAAACTACCAGCAGCCTTATCAACCGGACAACACTCAGAATGGAACGTATCGACAAAATCAGCAGGTACCGTATGGGAGTTTCCCGGTTAACGGTGTCGAGTACACGAATCCCGCCCAAAGTTCTTTCTATCAGGATAGTTCCAACTCAGATGTGTACGGCGAGGGGGAGAATGACGTCGATCCACAAAACACTGCTACTTACTACGCAGAGCTAGACTATGAGGAGCGTTACAGATGTCCCCCCAATTGGATACGGTTTAGAGAGGCGTGCTATCGCTTCACGAAATCTCCGGACCGACCGCGTAACGAAGCTCGCAAGATATGTCAGGCATACGAGGCCGATCTGGCAGCTTTAAACAGTCCTGAAGAACATGGTTTCATCATAACTAACTTAATGCGTTTAGATCCTCAAAAAGGATCGTGGTATATAGGCGCTCATCAACAGACCCCAGGCTATTGGGTTAACGAAGCTGATGGTTCACAATTGACAGGTATGGAAAATGCATTCTTTGATGATAGAAAACTGATATACACTAGCTACAATTTACTGCCTCGAGATAACTTAGTTTATAGGTTTTCTCATGAAGATGGCCGCTGGGGTCTAGCACCAGTTGAGGGCACACAGTATTTCCACTTTATTTGTGAAGGACAAACACAAAGGTTGCATTACCTGATAGAGGAAGAAAGATCCTTTACCTACGGTCTGGACACATATGATCCAGAGAGATTGCCCCGAGGACCATACTTTATAAAAGAACCAGTAGATATAATTTATGACCTAACAAAAAAGAACCATGTCCAGTTAACATGCATAGCCGGTGGATACCCTGCACCTACTTACAAATGGTTCAGAGAAGATTATCAAGTAGACAATTCTGTGTTCACTGAAATAGATCCTCTCTCGGATTTGAGGTTTATTCTTAGTGGTGGCACTCTCATGATAGACCAGCCTGATGCTGAAAAAGATAATGCAAAGTATCACTGCACGGCCACTAATAAATTTGGTGTCATACGATCAGAATCAGTGAGATTATCCTTTGGTTTTATTAGAGAGTTCAACCAAAAAAGGCCAGTTGAGAGTGGCAAACAATATTGGGGCAAGGTTATGTACTGTGATCCTCCATCGTATTATCCTTCAGTTAATTTCCTCTGGGCCCGAAATTATTTCCCCAATCTCGTAGAGGAAGATAGAAGAGTGTTTGTCTCTTATGACGGAGGTCTCTACTTCTCAGCTTTAGAGACTATTGACAGAGGTAACTACAGCTGCAATGTGATGAGTAAAGTATCTGATGCAGGTCGCAACGGCCCATTCTTTCCCCTTCTAGTGTATCCACATTCAGATTATCAGCAACTTAAGTTCCCGAATGGATTTCCTAAAGTGTTTCCAGATGCCCCAGTAGTAGGACAGGAGATACGACTTGAATGTGTTTCTTTTGGTTATCCTGTACCTTCATACAACTGGACAAGAACAAATGGTGGCATCCCTAAACATGCTTACTTGAGCAGTTTTGATCGTGTTTTGACAATACCCAATGTTGCTGTTGAAGATGAAGGCGAGTACATATGCGATGTTCGTAATGACAGAGCCCGCATTTCAAATAGTGTCTTTCTTAAAGTCCAAGCTGAGCCTAACTTTACTATACCACTAACGAGCAAGCATATGGACAATAAAGGTGATTTACACTGGAACTGTGAAGCATTTGGTATCCCTGATGTTAATTACACATGGTGGAAGAATAGTGAGAAACTGTCTATGGATACCTTAGCACCTGAGGACAGAGATAGATATGTAATACAAGATAATGTACTCATAATCAAGTACTTAGATCCAACAAGAGACCCTGGCATGTATCAGTGTGAAGCCAAAAACCAGTTGAAGGCTAGATATTCGACGGGCCAACTTCGTGTTTTATCTCTTAAACCATCCTTCAAAAAACGGCCATTAGAATCTGAAACTTATGGATCAGAAGGTGGCAATGTTACTCTTCGATGTAATCCCGAGGCGGCGCCGAAACCGACATTTACTTGGAAAAAAGATAACATAGTTATTGGAGCGGGTGGTAAAAGATTTATAACTGAAACAGGCAATCTTATTATTAGGCAGCTGTCGAGAGATGATGAAGGTGTTTACACTTGTGTAGCTAAGAACCAATATGGTACTGATGAAAGCCGCGGTCGTCTCATAGTTTTGCGTGCTCCGCGTTTCTTAGCTCGATTACCACCGCGTATCACGACCCAGGTTGGTTCCGTAATATTCTTACACTGTAATGCAGATGTTGATTCTCTTTTGGACACTGCTTACCTTTGGAATCATAATGGAATAGGAATGAGAGAGAACGCTGATGTTTACGCTGACAAACGGTTCAAGATCGATGGCGGGGAATTAACTATTTATGACGTAAGTCTATCAGATGTGGGAGAGTACGAATGCATAGTTAAGTCGGCAATCGGTCGGATATCAACACGTACACAATTGCGCATTGAAGGTCCACCTGGTCCACCTGGTGGTTTGCAAGTTATTAACATCCAACGCGATTCTGTAACTCTAGAGTGGACCGACAGTAGTCCCAATGGCCGACCAATCACCAGCTACGTAGTCACAGGTCGCACTCAATGGAATTCCACTTGGTATGTCGTAAACGATAATGTCGCGAATGTTATGGAAATCGATAGATATAATGGCCGAAAGCGAGCATCGGTATCCACTACTCTACTACCATGGTCTGTGTATGAGTTTAGAGTACAAGCTGTTAACAGTTTGGGGGTGGGTAAACCATCTTCACCCAGTCCCCAGTTCTCGACTACACCTGATAAGCCCTATGAAGCTCCATTGAATGTAGGCGGCGGTGGCGGCAAAATTGGCGATCTCACTATTAAGTGGACTCCACTTCCACAATCCTTGCAAAATGGTCCAGGCATTCACTACAAGATCTTTTGGCGACGCAATAATTCTGAAGTCGAATTCCAATCGCTGTTACTCAAAGAATATGGAAATATTGGAATGCATGTTGTGCACATTCCGTTGGACTATTTCTTCACTCCATACAACGTGAAAGTCCAGGCTTTCAACGATATCGGTGCAGGCCCAGAGAGCGTTGTGGTAACCATATATTCCGCCGAAGACATGCCCCAGGTAGCGCCACAACAAGTGTACGCTCGATCGTTCAACTCTACAGCCCTTAATGTCACCTGGAATCCTATCGATCAGTCCCGAGAGCGATTACGTGGCAAACTGATCGGCCACCGCCTTAAGTATTGGAAGCAAGCCAATAAGGAAGAGGAGTGCATTTACTTTCTGTCGAGAACAACACAGAATTGGGCTGTTATTGTTGGACTGCAACCAGACACATATTATTTCGTCAAGGTAATATATTTTAATTGAGTCCACGCATAAAGGGTGAATTTCTCATGATTTATAAACAAGATGAAGGGCGGTTTAATACTTCACTTTCTTTTTATCTAATAGGCCTATTACACTGCACTTTTCACAGGGACCCTTACACTTGAATCAGTGTAGTGTAATAAGATGTAGGGAGAAAGGGTCCCTAAATTGATCCTTATTGCTGTGTAATAAGCGACGCTCTAATTAGCAGCCACGCCTACCTTTACCGAAGGAGGAAGGAAGGAAGGAAGTGCAGTGTAATAGGCCTATAAGTTCGGGCCCCACTCATAAGAGGATTTGCGTGAAATTTACCCTTCCTGAAAAGTGACTTCTTGAAAATTGGCTCTAATGTAGCGTAAACTATTTATTAATTATTATTTTATCAACTTTCAGGTAATGGCATTCAACTCAGCGGGCGAAGGGCCGGAAAGTGAGCGGTACCTGGAGCGTACATTCCGCAAAGCGCCACAGAAGCCACCGGCCTCTGTCAACGTGTGGGCCGTCAACCCTAGCACTGTGCGCGTTGTGTGGAGATATGTGCAGCCAACTGACGAGGAGGAACCACTTATTGGCTATAAGGTAATATTGAAATACTTACTGCTTATTATATTGGTTATAGCCGCTATAGGATAATATCAGGCCTAGCTCATGTATACCTACGGCGGCGCAATCCGTCGACGGCATCATCATTCGAGTTGCGCGCGCGCACTGAAATACACCTGTATTAGCTTATGCTGTGTTGTGTAGCTGTATTAGCTAACCTTAGCCCGTTACCATTTTAGACTGCATCATCACTTACCATCAGGTGAGATCGCAGTCAAGGGCTAACTTGTAGTCGATAAAAACAAAAAAACGTTGACTAGATAGTAATGAGGAAGTGCTAATAGTATTTATTCATAGATATTTTAAATAAAGTTCTTAAATCATAACTATATTACATCTTTGTGTAATAAAAGATAGAAATAGATAGAAATACATCTATGCTCATCAGAGTAGGTAAATTTTTATACAACTGCCTGAAAAAAGGAGTATATTGTTTTCAGGGTTCATGTATGCATGTATGTATGTATGTGAGTTTGTATATTCCACCATAACTTCTATACGCCTGAACCGATTTTCATAAATGAGGTATCGTTAGAATCCCTAGCCTGTGACATAGGCTAGTAAAATAATAAGACTAAATTAAAAAAAAAATGAAAATAAGATTAACTATATAATATTCATTTAGAAAATGATGAGTAGATTCCAAACTTATATAACACTATAGTTCAATATCCAGTGATTCACAAAAAAATATTATTCAATAAAAATGTGAAAAAAATTTCACTAGATTAATTTAGATTTTTAACTTTTTAGTTCGTTTTTTGGTAGGGCAGTCGTGTTTTTTAATTTTTTTTAAATTCTGATTTTTGCACTTTCAGGTCAGAGTATGGGAAATCGACCAAGACATGAGCACAGCCAATGACACATTAATACCAGTGGAGCAAAAGCTGGAAGCCTATGTGACTAGCTTGACACCAGGTAAATCATACAACTTGAGAGTACTGGCCTATTCCAATGGAGGGGATGGACGGATGTCCTCTCCCCCCATAACCTTCCAAATGGGTGATTATCACAGTGATGCATATGGTTACTATGTTCGGGGTTCGGCATATAGATTAACAATCTCAAAAGAATCTCTGTTGATATACACTTTTGTTCTTTACTGTGTAGTCTCTAAGATTATCCATTTCTAGGTTATAAGGAAAGTTTAGGATTTTAAAATGCTTATTTTTTACATGATTTTATAAAGAGTATAATATTATATTTTGATATTGAAATATTCATTATATTTTAACACAATAATCAATTTTCTGTATGCTGACATTCCTTTTTATATTGTATAATTATATTTTATTTATTTGATGAAAAAAAGCAGTTTGTGATATACTTGTCCGGCCATTTTATTTTTTTTACATTGCATTTTGTTTTATACTTTTGTTATTTTTTGTAAAATGATGAACTATCATTGACAATAAATATTGCTATAATTTAATATTAATTATGAATCTCGTAGGATATCGCATCAATATTTTCTACTTGTTTGTTTTATGAAACAAAATCATATCAGTGATTTGTAAGAACTAAGTTTTTTTTTGTTATCTTTGGAAAACTAACAATCCGAGCCATTTTTAATAGATAAGGTATTTCTGATCTAATGAAATCTAAGTATTTTAATGTAAGTATCTATTATACAATTCTCACCTTACTTAATCGCTCATCACAATATTTATTTTGAAATATAAGTATTAATCCAGATTGCAGTACAAAATATGTACATTGAAATGTCAAAACGGTTATTGCTCCAAGCCATAAAAAATGTAAAAGCAGCAGCATTCAAAGTAATATTGCAGCAGTACGAAATGAAACAAATACTTAGGTATTTATTCAAAGTCTGTTTTATTTTTAAATGCTCTTAATCATTTAGATCTTTATATATTTATCTATTGTAGTTGTAGTATTAGTTTTATTCCACAACCATAACCTATAGGCCTATTACACTGCACTTTTTACAGGGTCACAGGGACAGGTCGCTTATTACACAGCAATAAGGACCGAATTAGGGACCCTTTCTCCCTAAATCTTATCACACTACAAGTGTAAGGGTCCCTGTGAAAAATGCAGTGTAATGCAGTGTAAAATGCAGTGTAATGCAGTGTAAAATGCAGTGTAATGGGGGCTACTGTAGGCGCTAGTGTAGTGTGAGGTCTCAGAAATGTCAAATAGGTATTATCACTGGGCCTATATGGCGGGTTTAGACCCTAATTAAATTAATACATTAATGAAATAATTAGTTATTTCATTAATGTATTTAGCAATACCGGATTAATTAATGACGATGTAAGATACATGTCAATGAATGTCAGTGCTCTGTGCTTTTAAAGCGGAGCTAAGAAAAAAAGAAAAACTTAAGCGGGTTGAAATAAGAAGAATTCAGAAGTTAGTGCATTATGTCCCCGGTTCCTGGTATGCTTACTATTTAAAAACGTTATTTTTTGTCAAAAATGCTTTACCGAATTTACAGCTATATTAACGACCTTACTCGCCAGTGGCGCCAACTCGTGAGCATAAAAACGGCAGCCCACATTGGTTATTATTGTTGTTTGTAGGTCACAAGCCCTTAAATGTAAATTAAAGTCTTGGACTATGTGTACAATAGAAGGCACCCTACATGTCCCCCCCTTCCCCCCAAGCTTGTGCTATGTAGATTTTGCGTGCAAATAGGATATTTAGGGTGCGTTTCCGCCAGAGATTTCGATGCGCTCGATCTAACATCTAGCGATCTGACGCTGAGTTGCACCTCGTACGAGACAAATTTCAAAATATAATTTGCGATCTGAAGAATTCCTGTAGTTAATTTGATTTCGTTTCGTGCAACGTATGCTATGAAAGTCAAGCGCTTCTATTGATGGGTTTCATACGCATCCATAGCTTAGCAACGTAGCACATGTAGCACGTCTTTGGTGGACACGCACTCTTAGATTCTCGCCAAAGCCAGAATCATTTCTTCGTAAAATAGTGATTATAAATAATGATATTATAAGGTTAAACCTGTCCATTGAAGTGGACCGAGCGGTGGACTTTTCCCAAGACCAATCAAATAACCTGTGTAAAGACGTGATATTTTTTTGTATATCAGCTTTGTAGATCGTCTATCGATAATCCAATTGCTCCTAAACACGTCTCCGCAGTCCGCTCTGTACCAACTCAGTCGAGAGTTACCCTAAAGAAGGTAAAATAAGAAATGTGAAGTCCTAGAAGCACTATGTGGTCTTAGCGCATATGTTCTGAAATCCATCTGATATAGTTTTCTTTCGGAAATCTGTAGGTGACGAATGTATTGTTTTTTTATATGGTAGGATAATTTATAAATAATTGAAACTTGGAATTGAGGCAGCTAAAGTTACAGGATTTATCAGGTGAATAGACGTAAAATTTTGCCTTTATAGTAATGTTATGATGTTAATAATATGTATTTTGTAAAAAACATAATTTGTTCAATAAAATGACCCTTAAGGTGTAATATTTTACTCGGAGTTTAATTTTCAATCTCAATCGCCTTGCGACCCTGGAAGTCCATTCCCGAATATCTGATACGTTCAATTGGGTATTTGACTACTATTCAAATAAATTATTTTTTAGTCATTATTTAAAGAGGATCTCCCAAAAGTCGTAATATCCACGTTCCTTGATAGCTTTGTGTTGAATAACCATTTTAAACTAAAAAGTAAAAAGTGCGTTGAACTTTATTGACGTCACATTTCAGAGTTTCATATAGACGCGTTTTGACGTTTGAAAAAAGTTGCTGATTTGACTATTTGTCAAATACCCTGCTTGGTCATGTATGTCAAGTATGTCGTATTTGGCCTGTCCACTGAAGTGGAGCGGTGCACAGATATTGTTCAGCGAATCAATCATCATCAAGTGGATTACATGAGTTACTTACGAAATGTAAACAGCGTTGTAACGCGATTTTGAAGATTAGATGGTAGAAAGAAAAACAGGTCATAATAATCCCCTTTCACCAGTGGGGGGAGCGTCTACGAGTTTTCGAAAATGGAAATACTCGGGCGCATCAGATATTGATGGTTTGCATGGTGGGGTTGATCGTAAGTATGGAAGGGTAGAAAATTGGTTGAAAAAATTCGAGCGCGTCAGATTATTCAGAGGAGAAAAATGTTAAATGGACCTGAAGAAAGCTCCTATTCAAAAGACTGACGAGTGACGATGCAGACTTAACGTATTCGTTGCGGTTTTATGAAAATGCAATAAAAGTCACCATTATGAAATACTCGAGCGCGTCAAATTATCATACAGACGGTTCAGCTTAATGTTCCAAACGTGCTGACCCATAATCGGATGATTATAGAGAGTTTTATGAATAGGTATAACTTTTACAAAGTTTTGAGCTGGAAATATGGATGTACCTACCTATAGTTTGCACGCGATTTGAATGCAGAGTAAATGTATGGTGACACATACATTTACACTGCATTCAACTCGCGCGCGAAATATACATAGCTTGGACATTCGCAGAATTGGACGTTAAGGGAAAATCCATTAAAAGAAAATAAAAGAAAGACATATTTCATTATTTTGTATATTTTAATACTATTTTGTACGCACTTATTATTATTTACAGTTTTTTATATTTACTTTTACGCTTTAAGCACTTTGCATCCATATTCTCTAACATATCATAGGAGCCTTTCCTTTTTAATAAGCTTTCGTCTTCAGATGGTTGCATCGGTTTAAGGGGTAAAAGACCTACTGCAAATGGTATATTTTCATCCAGAGTTGAAGTGATACTTCGATGTGTTAAATCTTCATCGTTTTTATCTATGCTTTCGTCATATTTTAATGAATCCCATTTCTCAGTAGCAAGTTCGTCAGGTTTTATTAGGTCTACGGTCGATTCTGATATTTGCGACTGTGTATTCAAGTCTAGAACATTATTTACAGTTTCAGTACTCTCACTGTTCTCATCTTTACCGCTTATGTCCCATTTCAAATCACAGGCTGAAGGAAATTCGGTATTTACATCGCCCGAATTATTTTCTTTGTCATCTTCACATATAACAGAG
The DNA here is from genome assembly GCA_964035005.1 of Erebia palarica. NCBI lineage: Eukaryota > Metazoa > Arthropoda > Insecta > Lepidoptera > Nymphalidae > Erebia > Erebia palarica. The sequence goes on from OZ035988.1 coordinate 5,016,544, forward strand.
TCCATAGTATTTTCAGGTTCTTTATTAATAAACTGGCTTTGCTCCATCGCTATCTTACTTTCAATATTCATCAAATCCTTAATAATTTCATCTTGTTCTTGTACCCTACTATCTATATTATCTTCGATATAATTTCCATGATTATTATTTTGTTTTGGTGACATCAAGCAATCTAACGCATCCTCTTTGAATACATTGGAGTGCGGTAGTTGCAAACTAAAATCATAGCAATCGTCATTTCTCTTCATATCATCGTTATTCAAAGAATTATATTGTTGACCCATGTTGACTCCTAAATGAGAACTTTTAGTATCAAGTAGAGACATGCTAAAACTAGTGTCCAACGAAGTACTCGTCGGACAAAATTGGTCCATTACTCTTGCGTCGCTTAGGTGTTGTTCCTCATAATACTTTTTGACATCGTCACTCATAGATTTAGTAAAAAATTGCATATCGCTTTCGATACACGAAAAGTCATTCGTATTATCATGACTTATTGAAGTATTGCTGTCCTGAAGATTATGATCCAATACAACGTAGTTTTGATGCTCTCCAAAGGATTCCAGATTGTCCGATAGTATAGCGTTTAAATTGTTCATAGGGCTATTTTCATGGGCGTTCCTGCCCTTATCGAAGTCGTTAGTTGACGCAAAACCTTTTTGACCCATAAGCATTTCTCCGCGCTCTATTGATTTGGACAGTTCATCAATACTTTTAATTTCACTCGGGTCTGCTACCTTTTCTATGATATTTGGTTGCTCGATAACTTCGTACTGTATTTCACTGCTTTGAACCATGTCTAGCAGGACTTGTTCGTTGACGTTAATGTAAGAGCCATCACCAGATTCAAATAAAATGGGCAAGTCTGTAGGCAAGCCTGCATTCTTCAACGCATTAACATATTGCGACATGGCAGTATTAATACCGCTACTATCACTGGCAGTGCTGGTCACCGCTGTAGAGTAATTTGAGGTTATTGTCTCATTTTCCATAGCATCCTTCGTGTAAGGTGTTGTTGAGTCGAGCGTGTTAGAAGACATCGCCTGATCCATGTACATCAAATCGCTGTCCATGTTGAGGTAGCTTTGAGAGTTGTCGGTGTTGCAAATGCTGTTGACGGCTTGGGACAGTGTCACCCGATCCATGTAATCCTGAAAAAACCACAAGCTCATTGATTATTAAGCCCATAGAGTTTTTTAAATACGGTGTAGATAAAACAGAGACCCCATTGCGTCAGAAAATCTTATGGTTGCGTTTGTCATACGGCTAATTCGAACTACTAAGTAGATAATTGATGATTTTCTTACACGAATCACACTAGAGGTATGTCGTCTGCCTCGTGTACCAACCTGCATATGTCGCGTCTGCAAGTGCTTGAGATGGTGTATCGCCTTCCTTGAATCCTGTTCCCGTCTCAGTAGAGCACGCTCGGCGGCCCGTCCTAGCCCGGTGCCGGGATCCCATCCAGACGGTCGCTAGAACGATTATGATGACTTGAAGTAGGTGGATGGATGGATGGATGGATGCATGTATGTTTGTTTGTTACTCAATCACGCCAGAACGGCTAAACGTTTCATACTTTTAGCCGTTCTCACTTCACACTACATCCCTAGTTCCTGTGGTAACTCTAATTAAAAAAAAGCAGGCTATGTGCTATTATTCCAGACTATAATCTATCTCTGTGACAAATTTCATACACATTACCATTTCACACGTTTAGCCGTTCTGGCGTGATTGAGTAACAAACAAACATATATACATCCATCCATCCAAAATAGTAGAGATATCGTGCTAGTTAATGGTAGTGGTAAGGTTCATCTGGGTTTAAATGGGTACCTTGAAGCTGGGTCGGCCGTATAATCTATCTCTGTGACAAATTACATACAGATAACGATTTCATACGTTTAGCCGTTCTGGCGTGATTGAGTAACAAACAAACATACATACATACATCCAAAATAGTATAGATATCGTGCCAGTTAATGGTACTGGTATGGTTCATCTGGGTTTAAATGGTTACCTTGAAGCTGGGTCGGCCGCGACGCGTTCTGGCCCCGCGCGTTGGGTCCGCGTAGTCCATCCCTGAGCCGCCCTCGATATCGAACGGTATTCTCACCACCATGTCCTTGTTATTCCTAGTAAGCGTGTCGACAGGTTGGCTTGGTGTTGAAGAAGCGAGCTGTTGTGGCGTGGCCACTTTTGGATCTGTAGTATCCTAAAAAAACACTTTTGGGTCTGTAGTATCCTAAAAAAAACACTTTTGGATCTGTAGTATCCTAAAAAAACACTTTTGGATCTGTAGTATCCTAAAAAAAACACTTTTGGATCTGTAGTATCCTAAAAAAAACACTTTTGGATCTGTAGTATCCTAAAAAAACACTTTTGGATCTGTAGTATCCTAAAAAAACACTTTTGGATCTGTAGTATCCTAAAAAAAGCATAGAGTCCTATTCGATGGGTCGAGCTTAGAATCCCAGACGGCAGACCTCTTTACGAAGTTATTTGCGTGTTGAACAAAATAGGATAACTTTTACGAAGTTACCTACCTACTTGCGTTTGTTAAATAAAGTGTGGAGTAGCCTCCTATTCGGGGCCGGGGTTCGAACGTCGAACTTAGAATACCAGACGGCAGGGATACACCTCTAACTTTTACGAAGTTACTTGCGTGTTCAGCAAAATTACATGTCATCTTGCTTTAATGATAAAGAAAAATCGTCGGAGGAAAACCTGTAATTATCCCTGAAAAATTCCAATGCTCTCAAAGGTGTGAGAAGTCTGAGAAAACCCTACCACCTTCCCATTTTGAGAGGGATCAGGGAACCCGTAATCAATAACGAGCGAGCAGCTACGGTCTATTTCAACGGAGCGTGGTTAAGTTTAGTAATTAGGTTTAATTTTTTGAAGATTGTATTTTTTTTAAAGATTTGACTTCACAGCTCTATTGGGATCTAATGAGGTAGAGTGGTACCTAATGACGTAACATACAATACGATTTTATTATTACCTGCGCTTGAGTGTGTATATCGATAAGAGACTGCGGCGGGCGATTTATGACAACTGGCGGTGTGAATACGGGAAGTTCACCTTAAAGAAAAGCTCTTTATTATTAGGTATGTACTTATTATGGCACCGTAAGATTGTGAAACCCGTTAGATTGTAATATGTCTAGCGAGATTGTAAAATGACGAAAATTTACTATTTAACGCATTATTTTTCGGTAGATTGTAACCTGTTAGGTATATTAACCCTATTAACTATTTATGTCGAACCCTTACCTAACCTACAAGAAAGAGACAAGAAAACGTAACTAAACGAATATTTCAAAAATTGACATTCAGAACATTGATTCATAATCTGTCAAGAGTTTCCAATCTATTGAGATAAAAAGCTTTAGATTGCAATATGACGGTTTTTGCAATTTTACGGTGACATGTACATCGGGTAGCTCAGGAAAATAAAGAGAACTCAAAACCCTTGGCGACATGTATTTTGCCTGCAGGATGATAAACATTATAGCCATGGCCGAAGCTTCCAACCAGACTATAGACCAGAGAAAATGATTAATTTTCAAATTGACCCTGCCAGGGATTGAACTCGGGACCCGGGCTTACAGGATAACAGCGCTAACTACGCAGTAATGAGGTCCAGGAGGAGGAGGACCAGGAGGTCGTGAAAATGAGATAGTAGCCATGATTAAAGCGGTTTTTCTGCTGATGATGATGATGATGATGATTGATGACTGATGATTTTAACTGACAACTTACTGGGGTTATTGATACCCAATCCCTCTTTAGTGACTTTAGACAAGCCCTTTATCTTCAGGAATTGCGCAGCGGACACCAATTCGTCGAGGTTCTCTTCCAAACATTGAGTTTTGCCGCAATACATGAACTCGACAAGGCATTTCAACACGCTAAACCTCATTTTTAGTATGATTAGCGGTTCTCCAGTCTGTTTTTGTAACACTTCCTGAGGAAAAGGAAAGAAGTAAATATATAGTTATTTATGTAGTTACGTGTCATAAATGTTGAAAAATTAAATGTAAGTAGGACCGGGGGATTGGAGAAGGAAAAAAATTTATAAAAAATAATATACTAGGTAGGTACTTAGGTACTTCTTACTTAACTATGTAAATTAATCTACGATATTACACTACAACTAGTTTCTTACCTTAATCTAACTACGATATTTTTTCTAATGGCAATTGAAACGATTATCTACATTAAAAATACGTTTCTTGTTAAGGCTTGCTTTAAGGCGTGCGAAACAGTTATATCCTACTGTTTGAAGACTATTACCGGTTCCGCATGCTCAAGACTCAGCAATTACTTTTTTTGAAAGGCTCTAACAACTGTTATATTTCTAATCGTTACTTACCTGAAAGTAAGCACTACTTGCAGCTAGGACTGCTTTGTGGACACGCAAAGTGTGCGAACTGCACATAAGTGTCATGTCTACCAGGGACTGCATTTGTAACAGCTTCCCAAATCTCGACATCAGATGTTCTGAGTAGTCTTCATAGTGCAAACTGTACCGTATTGGTGCCATTCCATCCAAACTATTTATTTTTGGGCATCAAAGCATAGTTAATTAATGTGACAGCTATTTGACGAAATCAAACAAAAGAAAGCGAAAAATGAATTTGGAATTACTTTAAAAAAATATTGAATTGAACGGCCAGTGAGAAAGAAAACTACCTATTATAAACTTTTTGGTGATTGCAATTTGCAATTAATTATTGAAAGAACTTCTAAATTACTACTTACTGATCTTCTAAATTAATAGTTTCGAGTATTTTTTTGAAAAGGCAAGTTTGGGTTTCAAAGATTTTCATTAAGTAAAATAATTAAGTATTAGAGCGGTCAGCTTTAGTCGTAACCAAGTCATGACCCCCTGGTTTACATTGAGTATTCAATTTACCACAGATGAAATCAGGATGTACCTAATAAAGTTAAGTTTTTCTTTCAAACTTACAAAGCAAAATAAAAAACTCATAAATCTGTGTTGGATTCTTTTATTTAAAAAATACCGAAAAAATAGTAAAATGTTAGAAAATGAATTTATTACAAATTTGTATTCATTTCACATAACATTTTAATGAATTAAAAAAAAACTGACGAAAAGAAACTTATCCTATCACAGACTAATTAAGTACTGGAAACATAAATATAGAATACTTTAGTACTTACAAGCTTTAATATATTAAATCGATAGGTAATTAGGTATTTAATATAATGTTTGAAATATATACATACATATAAGAAAAGAAAAAATCGAAATTGAACAGTCGTACTTATAGTCATCCAGATTTAGGCACAAAACATAACCGCTTTGCGTTGAGAATCGTTCACTATACCTACCTAATAATTTAACATGCGACGATACATACATTTTCGCCTTTCTAGAAAGTAGAACTGCATATAAAATATCATGCATGCGGAAGTGTTTTATAAGTGTGATCAGCTTAGATCGTAGAATTGGTCATTGAAACTCTTATTTGGCAAGTTTCGATTTTGACTAAATTTTCTGTCGCTATGTTTATCGCGTTTCCAAAGTTACCCGGTTCCAATATAGGTACATTAATGTGATGGAAAAGCATTTTTGACACACTACGCATTGCAAATGAGGTTAACCAAAACGTTGCTTGTGGTGCGTGATGCAATGAGCGGTCATTTGGACGAAGCACCAGACCTTTTGTCATGTTTTGTGCCTTTCTGATTGGAATGTAGGTAGGAATGCATCGATTTGTTCATAAGGCACTTGGAACAAATACTGAGATCATATGGCCAGGTAAATAGCTGCCACTGATTGAGAAACAATTATTGTTGTTTTTGTAAAACTCACTCTTAGAAATCGCTATTTAATACACAATATACCGTAGGTACATTCTATTTCGAATAGATTCACATTTTACTGAACTACAAAACCATTACATAGTCCTATTGAGTCTAATCACATTTTTTCTCATTTAATTAACATTAAACAACGTCATTATTATTTATTATTTACTTAAGAATAAAAAAAAATAAGAGATTTTTTAAGGGAGGCCACACTCACGTTTCGAGGTAGACTTTAAAAAATAATATGAGTGTTCATAGCTTTTTTATTAGTGTACAGTTGCTATTTTAAAAGCCGAAAAAATCAATTTTCAGAGCACAATAACAAATAGTATTAAACTATTAGGAATTTAATAATGATATATTTTTTTTAATTAATAATGTATTACATGGACGAATGGACGTCGGTTCCTTACGATTTTGTGACCTCAAAATAGAAATATTCTAAAACCAACATACATAATTTTATCCTAGCATAATTTATAAGGGAGCTACTACATCGAGAGACAAATGCATAGCGACACGACCTACCCAATTATTTTCACGTTATGTTCTATACTTTAATAAATTATTACAGTAATAGAACCACAGCTCTGTCGCTCCTAGGTTTGACTAGTCCGTCTTCCGCATTAGATAGCCAAGATTGAAAAGTTTAACCTAAGAGAGGCGAAGCTTCGGCCGTCGACTATAACTTTTATACGAAAAATTTAAAAATACAAATTTGTAACATTTTCAATACTTTTAGTATCGTCTTAGAAATTGGTTTCTATACAATATCTAGCTTTTATGTTACCCTTACCTCCCTATAACGAAGCTCATAGATGTTGCGGTGCTGCCGCAAAAGCATTTGCGACCTTCCTTACAACTCAAATGGAACACATTCTGATATCTGAGACAGAAATCTATTCCTTCGTTACTCTTTAATTCATAACTTGGGACATTACACTGTACTTAATTTCTACAACAATTATTATGCTTTCCGCCCTAAATAAAATAAAGTCGCAGACGAATATTGAAATGTCTCTGGATTAATTATTATTGAAAGCGGCCCAAAGGCTGGACTGATTACGATTTGGTATCTATTATTGCTGCAAATATTATGGACTGTCAAAATCAGGTAGAGACTTTCCAGTATTCGGCCGGAATCAGTTGGGAGTACTTACTTAATAACAAATTCGTACTTAAGAAATTCTTAAACAAAAAATGTATATTGGCACTGAATATTAAGACAATTTCTTATTGGAGAATTAACTTAATCAGAAAAAACTATGGACATCGTGGTTTAATAAAACTAAGCACAAAACAACCAATAATTATTACATTTTTGTACCTAATTAGCACATTAACAATAACGATAATTTATACATTTCTTATTATAATTACAGTTTATGTACCATAATATTGTCTCGCTAATACATAGACTAATAAAATCAAATTCCATCCCAGATATTCCAGAACATAACAAAAATAACAGCAGTTGAGTTCGTATCGATATGGTTTGGTTAAAATTTTGAATATTTAGGACAATAGATAATAGTTAAATCCAATATTTATAGAAAAATATGATTATTTAAAGAGAGTTTAAGTATATTTTTATCTCATAACATTATTGAGTAACATTGTTTTGTAAGTTTAGGCTGGGTATTAATTGGCTTCTATTGCCTGAAGCAGCACCTGTAGGTAACGTTGAAAAACTTTTCGGATGTCCGAGTTGTCATAGAGTGAAGGAGGGTAAAAGTTGATTTACATAATTCAATCTATATGTTATATAGTTTTTATTCACCATAAAAACAAAGTTTAGTAAAAATATAATAGTGCGATTCCATCGGTGTGCGGCACATGTCTCTCGGTGGACTAGCACAAACAAATATTATGTTCTGACCATCACTCGAGTTAGTCGAGATGAAAATGCAAAATATGTGCTGCACACGAATTTAATGGAATTGCACCATAACCATGGTTGCGCGTTCCAACCTAGCAGCATCATTACCAACCAGTCATAATTAAAAAACTTTAAAAAACACGACTGCCCTGTATTGAATAGAAGCAGGCGTTACTTTGCGGAAGTCCATGATAGTGAATGAACTAGTAGACAAATCTGTGTTGTACAGTGCGTGTCTTTCACCTGCAACATGTGACACCCACCACCCAGCAATTCGCACAGGCACAACACCACACCGCACAAATCCTCCAAATCACTCTGAGTGATTGAGAGAGTGAGAGAGTGATTTGGAGGATTTGTGTGGTTTGGTGTTGTGCCTGTGCGAATTGCTGGGTGGTGGGTGTCGCATGCTGCAGGTGAAAGACACGCACTGTACCACACAGATTTGTCTACTGTAGCGGATTATAGCGAACTAAACTTCTAGTTCATTCACGACTGCCCTGCCAAAAAAAAAATATCTAGATAAATAGAATCTTATTCACATTTTTATTAATGATATTTTTTGTGAAACACTGCATACTGAACTATAGTGTTATATATTTTTGGAATCTACTCATCATTTTCTAGCTGATGATTATATAGTTAATCGTATTTTAATAAATTTTTTTCAACTTTATTCTTTAATGCGGTCACCCATCATTTTTTTTTAAATTTTACTAGCCTATGTCACCCGGAATAAGCTAAGGATTCTAACGATACCTCATTTATCAAAATCGGTTCATGTGTAGAAGTTATGGTGGAATATACAAACTCACATACATACATACATACATAAACCCTGAAAACAATATACTCCTTTTTTCAAGCAGTCGTATAAAAAATAACACTTGCAATCAAAATCAGCCACCTGCTGTTGTTCAGGCGATAGAAGTATTTAGGTAAGTACCTTATATTTTGAGCCATCATTCTCAAAAAAACAGTATTCTACCCATCGCTAAAGCAAGAGTACCTACAAGTTTATGAAAAAAATTTAAGAGAATAACAACAATTTTTTTATTTCATTCATTCTTCATGATTCATTGTATTAGATATAATGCCCTATAGATCCAATTTGTGATTTCTCTATATTATCAAGATTAACGATTATCAATAATGAAATTTCAGTGAAATCACTTTTTAATCCAATCCTGTTTTAAGGGTTCCGTATAAAAATTGTAAAATATGGAACCCTTAATTTACGAATTTGGCAAGAACAGCTTTGGTCTGGACTTTGTCCTTAAAATTTTTAAATACCGACTTATGACTTGCATACAAAATAGTTCAGTAAGCATTAGTCCAGCAGGGTTACCCAGTTATTTGGCAGGCATTAGGCAGTACCAGGCACTTTATACCCATATAGGCCTTATAGGTCTATTACATTGCACTTTCCACAGGGCCCTGTGGTAAGGGTGGGCGTGGTCACTAGATAGAGCGTCGCTTATTACACAGCAATAAGGACCAATTTAGGGACCCTTTCTCCCTATATCTTATTACACTACACTGATTCAAGTGGAAGGGTCCCTGGGAAAAGTGCAGTGTAATAGGCCTATTATGCCTTCCCCGTTGGCCTTACCACCTATGTATTACTACGTTGCTACTATGGGTAGAATCCTGTATTGCTTGAGTTCTATAAGAGACTATTGTGATGTGATAAAGTAGGTGCAAAGGATTTTTATAGACATTTATAATATTTTTAACAGATTGACATACTAATTGACAGCTATTGAAAAGAAATATCTAGAGGTGAGATTCGTTAATTATACCACACATTGGTTATTGTACTAAGCACATAATCGTTATATTATAATTATTTATTTTGAAGCAATTTAATATAAGCTTGTCATTACAATAAACAAATGGACAAATGTTTTTACTCCATAATTTATTGTATTAAAATAATTATATATGAACACTTTACATAAGTATGAGTAAATTTGTACAATAGGTACATAGTATGTAGAAAAAATAGAGATTCATTTATAGAGATCGTTCAGTGAAACGAAACCATTGCCAGCTTAAAAATTATAAATTATTATTATCTTTACCTATTATAAATTATCTTCCTCACCATAGGTCCCTGGGGAATGTCATTCTAAGACTATAAGTAATATATGTATGGAGAATACACTTAAATAGCTATTTTAATAAGTAGGTAGCTATAATTTAATGAGATAGATGGCAACATTGGGAAATATCGAAATGCGAGCTCGCGAGGCAAAATATAACAGCTAACACAATCCGAGTCTTCAATTACCTATCGCAACTGAGCAATGGCCTGTTTCAGTGGCGTTATCCTAACGATTAATAGAAGCACATTACAATATTTACATCAGCCGGCGATAGATACATCTGCGAATTATCTCAATTATCAATAATATACACACCGATTAATTAGTATTATTATTTTGTTAATCTTCCGTAGAAACGACTGACCGTTAAAGTCTCACGCGAGATTCGGCTAGTTGTCGATAATTTTGAGGAAGTCCTCCGGCGAGATGTGAATTCCCTCGACGGCGGAACCGTCGGTGGAGTTCGGGACGGTGTTTTTGAGTTCGCCGAAGGTGTAGGTGGTTCGCTTGGCGGCTGAGCGCGGGTGGGAGTTACGCGCAGGCAGCGAAGCCTCGCAGTCGAGTGAGGCGCGCTTCCAACAGAAGGCCGGCCTTGGTTCCGCCCCCGCTGACATCGGCATAGCAAGCTGGAGCCGCGAACCCCGCAGCGCGTTATCGCTTAACTGTCGCGCTAACTTGTTCTTACCCACCACCAGCTGGAAGCCCCGCAGACTATCCCCCCCCGAGCCTCCCACACTCTTGCACAGCTCCGCCTCGCTCAACTGCCGCGCGAGCTTCGACGCTTCGCCCGAGCGTTTATCGACTAGACTGTTCTGTCGCGACGTCTTCCCACTCCTGGGAACTCCGTCCCGACTGCTGCTTCCCGACGAGCTACTCGTGTTTGTATTGCTATTGTTCGTGACCGCGTTATCTCTTCTGAGCGTCTCTATGATGTTGTAGAAGTGTTCGGGCTCGTTGGTGCTGTTGTGCCTCGACCGGCTCACGTTGTTGGCGCTGTGCCTGTGTGGGCGGATGTGTGCGCGAGGCAAATGGCCGTAGCTGCTTTGTCGCGCGATACCAGCACCGGTGTGACGTCGGGGCATACTACAGCTCTTCGGCACGAAGGCGTCCTGGGTCAGCAGTACGTTTTCGTACACGTGTGCGTTATCGAAGTCCTCGTGGGATATGAGATTCTGTCGGCTCTCTGTTGTCTCACGTTTCTGACCCACGGAGTTGCTCTTTTTGTGCCCCGTCCGAATTTTCAGTTCAGGTATTTTCCTTCCTAGCTTACAATCGCTGGCACTACGCGGAAGCAAATTTTCATATCCATGACTAGCTCCTTCTTGGTTAGCGTTCTCAGTTTTGGTGACACTGTTGTCGCTGTTTCTGGAGTGTTTGGTTGGTTTAGAACCAGGTTTGGCGTCAGCGGGGCAGGTGAGCTGTGGTAATGTGTCGTGGCGTTTCCTGTCTACGTCGGGTTTCGACGATTTATCGAGCACGACTTTCGTTTTGTCGCTCTTACATATTTTAACACTAAATCGGAACGGAGGTTTGAAAACGACTTGTAACCTAGTTTTTTCTCCGGAGAGTAGGTTGGTAGCGCTTTTGGACGGTCTTGTTTTTCTAGAACCCTTCGGGGCTTGTCTATGAGTTCTTTCAGTAAGTCCTAGGGGAATAGATTTCGATTTGGGAATAGATGTAGGTTGAGGGGAACTGAGGAGCCACTTTTGCACTTTAGTCAGAGCTTCAGTATCTTTAACGGGAGTGGACGAGGAATGCTTTTGCATGGAACTGTAGTCGATCGTTTCTTTTTTAACTTTCAACTTTCGCTTCTTCACTTTGTTTTTATGTTTCGATAAGATAACATGCTTCGGGGATTTTCCCTCGGCGTTGGTCACGACCGCTGTGCTTTCTTTCGGAACTTTATTAGTTTCCTCCGTCTTTAGTGGGATGCTCGGCTTCTGAAATAAAAAATTAAATATTAATATTTTGAAGATTTTATTGTATAAGCTAAACTCAAAAGTGAAGCTGCACTTACTCTCTTTTTGATGATGTGCGAGGGGGACGCCTTGTCGCCTTTCAGTACGTCCTTCTTACTCCGGTATGCACGCGTTCTAAGAGCCACTTTCTTTTTCAGAGGTACTTTTGATCTGCGGAAAATATAGGTTATTAATTAATACCAAGTGAGTAATCACTGCCATTGAAAGGCCAGGATCTAAGCTATGGAAGTGAATGGAGGAGGCCTATATATGGAGGGGGATTGAGAACGGCTACCTACTGACAGGCGCTTATAATATAACAGTAATTATGTAATAAGAATAATGTAAACCTCAGTAAATAACGGCTTTATTTATCAAGTTATCACTGCCGTAATCAATAATAACTGCCTCGTTGGTCTAGTGGTTAGCATGTTCGACAAGATCTCGGGTTCGAGGCCCGGGTCAGGCCTTAATTAAGTATTGGGGTTTTCTGACTAGAAATTCTCAGAACAAGCCCGGAGTTAGGAAGTTGACGGTTGAACATAATAATAGTCGTTAAAGCCCGCCAACCCGCAGGAGCAGCGTGGTGGGTCTAAGGTCTAATTCCCTCTCTCCTATGACCCTATAATATCAAGGTGGATGGTCTCGGTGGTGGATGAGTGGATGATCGTGACTGAGTTCATCTTCCGACCGAAGAAACGCTAGACGTAGGGTTTCTATAGCAAGCACAAGCCGTCTTACCTAACAGCAGTGTGCACGATGAGCCCCTGGTCGGCGGCGTCGGGTAGACGGACGGTTTCGGTGGTGGATGAGTGGATGATCGTGACTGACTTCATCTTCTTCCCTTGACGGCCGAAGAGTCGGGTGCTAGCCACCTGCAAACCGATCAGAATGAGAATGTTGGAGAAATCCCGAGAAATACAAAAGATATAAACTCTTTAGCTTATTTAAATACAATCAAACTGAGAATCAATGGACCCAAGTTTTCACTTGAAAAGTAGGATTAGCATCGGATTACTGTTTAAATTATGAAAATAAGTTAGAATAATAGCATACAATCTAGTGATTTAAAGCTAAAACGTCACAATATGGTGGAAAACAAGAAAGTAAATCTATAGCGCAAAATATTCTAAAATCTTCCTTTGATTGTACTTTGTGCTATATTTACATAATATGGCGAGACCGAGCATTTATATTCAACAAAATGATTTCATATTATTAGTACTTTTATAACATTTAATAAGCATTTTCAATGGCAAAACAAAATAATGATAGATCTGTCTAGCTGTTGCTACACTTCCATACGAAAACCATGAAAATATGTGTTCAAAAATTCCTCAATATATTAATATATAAATGAGCTAGCATTTGATTAATGGTTTAGTCCTAAGCATTGCGTGGTTCAGTACCTCCTTAACTAAATTAATGTAGAAACTATTATAAATTGTTATGTATTTTTGACATCCAGGTCAAGTGCGGAATCTAAAACGATGCAGCAACGCTAGAAATAAAATAAAAAATGTGTCAAAATGTAGTTTTTTTTGTAATTGGTAATAATGATGATAAAAATGTTAAACTAAGGTATACATTCAGGATATAAAAAAATATTATATACATAAATCATAACTTAGATGAGCCTTAAAAATAAAATATAAAAATCTATTTTAGAATGGGAAAATAAAGCCTTTTTAATAATAGTTTTTATGAAACGTGTTCCCCGCCTGATTTTGTAACAACTTCCATTTCTTCCATTTACGTATTCCTACTCAGGTACTTTCTTGCGATAAAAATAAAATAATATTTTTCAAATTATTTCACTCGATAGTAATTGCACTAGAATAGGTACTATTATTTCAAATCGATAGCATTACTTAGTAGTTACATAAATGAGCACCATAGCTGGGCATTAACTCGTTAATCCGTTAATCGTTAATTAACGAAGTTAACATTTTGATTAACGGATTAACTTTTAAGTTAACTTTTAAAGATGTTAACGGACACGTTAACTTCCGTTAATATGCAGAAGTCCGTTAATCGTTAATCCAATGCTTAATAGTTAGTAGTTACCGCACGGCACCGACAACTTGACAAGACAAGTGCCGGGCGGCGCGTGGCAGTGAGTGAAACAAAAACTAAACTAGATATATTTTGCCGGCGCGTGAGAGTGAGAAAGAAAACTGTGAAGAGATTTGGTTCGTTTGATCATTTCATTACTTAGTGCCGATGCTTAGAGTGACGAGTGTTTACTGTTTTGTTTGTTTGTTTGTTGTTATTATAAATTACTGTCAGTGATCATATTTTGCGTGTTGATAATTGATAAAGAAGAGTGCAGTGTCATTTAGTTAGAGAGAAAAAATGTACTGTGCTGTGGTACTGTGTAGTAATTATTAAAATAAATTATAAAACCATATGATAGTCGATAGATGTTGGAATACATGGAATCGGATCGGATTCCAGCGTATTTTGTTTTATTCCTAACCTGTTAACTTCCAGAACCTAAAGGCTAAACCAACAGGTTTTATAAGTTCACTAATGCAACGATATAAAGATGCAATTTTACACATATTAACGGATTAACGATTAACGTTAACTTGCGTTAATTCTTCCGAAATGTAACGCTTTAACGTTTAACGAAGCTAACTTTTTTTGTAGCGGATTAATGATTAACGAAGTTAACTATTTGATTAACGGTGCCCAGCTATGATGAGCACCACCAAACACGTCGGACATGTTATGGATATAACCCAAAAATACACGCTGTATTGGGAACTTCCTCCCTTTTGGAGGATGGTCAAAATGTATAAACTAAAACTATAATAAACTAAATATTTTAATTATTATTGGTAATATTCATATTGAAGCGATAAGTTAAATACGTGTATATTTTTTTTTGTAAATATATAGGCTAGCGCTTGGCTGCAATCAAACTCTCATCATTGCTTTGCACTAAGCATAATAGGCATGATGACTGATTTTGAAAAATGGTCAGGTTATATTCGGAAGTATCTACTATTTCGAAAAAATATCTTATTTCAGCAGAAAATTAAGCTTTGATAGATAAAATATGCATTTGAAAATTAAATTTTAAAATTCACGCCAAAACGCTAGCGGGTGTCATGGCGTCGTTTGTGACGTCACTATTGTTTTTACCAATGTACTCTGTACAGTGTGCAGTAAGCAATAGTATGATTGTCAAAGCTCGAAAACAAACAATTGTGACGTCATTCGCTTCTTGGTGTTTAATCCATTATGGCGGATTGCTGTATTTTATAGTTTTATTTTATCAAAATAAATAGCAATCTCAATCGAAATAGAAAAATAAATACGTTTTTTATAATCCATGAATCCTATTTCATTAGATAAATTGATAATTTCATTGATTCTTGGTTACTGTCATCATGCCTATTGTCGTCAAGCGCAAGCCTATCTATCTCACAATAAAAAAGGTGATGCACTCTAGATTTGACCTTTACTTTTTTTTATATGGGATTACTATTTTTTTTTAACCCTATTAACAAATTAAAATCTAAATGAAATCTAAATTAAAAAGTAAACATAAAAAATATCATCTATGCCGCTGCAATAAGGCAATGTGCCCAGAACACTGGCTGGGTTGCCCCGCTGAATAGCCAAACTTATATGTTGGCCGAGGTAACCTTAACTTAGTTGCAAAAAAAAAAATGTATAAACTCGTTCACTCACCAGTAGCGCGATAACCGCGAGCAGGATAAGAAGCACCGCGTACCAATGGCGCAGTACCCAGTGCTTGAAGTCGGCTATACTCTTGTCCGACAGCAGCAGCTTACGCAGCGTGGCCAGGGGACCTGAGGGGTCCACTTCGCGACAGCGTTGGAACACGTCGCAATACCTGAACATAATCCGTATTCAATATTTGAACCAATAATTTCGTTTAAACTTTATCTAAACTAGTGGCTCGCCCCGAACTGAGACCTCGCGGTATTTTTTCATTCCACGTAAGATAGTGCTAACGTCTATTATTTGTATGCACAAACGAATAAACTTTTGACAGTGCGCCATCTATTGACATCATTGTGAAGTTCTGTTATAAATACTGAAGCTCATTAAAAATTAAATAATTTAGTTTCCTTATATTATCTAATTTTAGTATTTGCTAGTGATTCACGAAAAAATATCATTTAATAAAAATGTGAATAAGATTCTAATTTAATTAGATTAATTTAGATTTTTAACTTTTTAGTTCGTTTTTGGCAGGGCAGTCGTGTTTTTTAATTTTTTGTAATTATGTTAAAGCGTAGCAGACAGACAGATAGACAGTAAGACACACTTTCGCATTAACAAAGTATATTATTAATATGGATATGGTTATTGATAGATATAACTTCCATATTAGTTGATAATAATATGGAAGTATGGATTTAGTGTGACACTTCTTACCCATTGTAATCGTTACAAGGCGTGCCGGGTTTAGCGTACATATCGGGCTTAGTGTGTCATTTACCCATTGTAATCGTTATAAGGCGTGCCGGGTTTAGCGTACATGTCGGGCTTAGTGTGTCACTTACCCATTGTAATCGTTACAAGGCGTGCCGGGTTTAGCGTACATGTCGGGCTTAGTGTGTCACTTACCCATTGTAATCGTTACAAGGCGTGCCGGGTTTAGCGTACTTATCGGGCTTATTTATTTATTTATTTATTTATAGCTGTCATGTCTTACATACTAATACAATGTTCTTAATATAATTAGCAGTTAGCATGCATGGACATGGCTTAGTGTGTCACTTACCCATTGTAATCGTTACAAGGCGTGCCGGGTTTAGCGTACATGTCGGGTTTAGTGTGTCACTTACCCATTGTAATCGTTGCAAGGCGTGCCGGGTTTAGCGTACATGTCGGGTTTAGTGTGTCACTTACCCATTGTAATCGTTGCAAGGCGTGCCGGGTTTAGCGTACATGTCGGGCACGTCGTACGGCGCCGCGTTCCAGTGGAAGGACGAGACGCACGGGCCGCCGGGCTTGCGGCAACACAGCTCGCACGCCGATCGCAGGTCGTCTTTGCGCGGCGCACACTGGCACGACTCCAAGCCGTACGCGAGGCAAATAGAGCCCGTGCATTCCTGGAAGAGAGAGTTAGGTTAGGTTGATTCGTAGGCAGCGTACTCAAAAAAGTAACTAAACTTTGTATTCTTAGTAATTAGTAACCGTTGAACATTTATTCATGCAAGGTTTTTTGCTCAGCGCGCTGTATGGACAACATCAAAACGAGTCGCAGGGAGCGCAAGACCTCGGCGTGTGGAAGTCGACGAAACATTTCATCGACGTCGTAATTAGTAAGTAGTAATAGGCCTATTACACTGCACTTACCACAGGGCCCTGATGGAAGGGTGGGCGTAGCCGCTAATTTGAGTGTCTCTTATTACACAGCAATAAGGTTTAAATTAGGGACCCTTAATCCCTAAATCTTATTACACCATAAGCGTTAAACATTTATTCATGCAAGGTTTTGCCATTTGCCCAGCGCGCTGTATGGACAACATCAAAACGAGTCGCAGGGAGCGCAAGACCTCGGCGTGTGGAAGTCGACGAAACATTTCATCGACGTCGTAATTAGTAAGTAGTAATAGGCCTATTACACTGCACTTTCCACAGGGCCCTGATGGAAGGGTGGGCGTAGCCGCTACTTTGAGTGTCTCTTATTACACAGCAGTAAGGTTTAAATTAGGGACCCTTTCTCCCTAAATCTTATTACACCATAAGCGTTAAACATTTATTCATGCAAGGTTTTGCCATTTGCCCAGCGCGCTGTATGGACAACATCAAAACGAGTCGCAGGGAGCGCAAGACCTCAGCGTGTGACATCGAAACATTTCATCAACATCGTTTGATTGTAAAAAAGGGAAGGAGGAGATGATTGTAAAGACATATTTACAAGGAATACAAAAATAGAGAAGTGGAATCGCGTGGATTCTAAGTACGTCTGTTGCAGCATATCCTGTAAAAACCGATGCTGTTTATGCGAATGTTGAACTGTAGCTAAAGACCAGGTGGCGCGCTTGTCATCGGCTGCCGTTATCCGACCTGCCCCCCTAGCCAAGTTACATACGTTTCGTGTCTATTCTCTTTCTATAATCGTTAACGCTTTGGCGTAAGCGATCAAAACGCTAGACTGTTCACTTTTTCTCGTAAAATATAGACGTATTAACGAAAGAGAATTGACACGAAACGTATGTAACTTGGCAAGGGGGGCGGCACTTGTACAGCAACGTATTACTCAAGCCCATGAAGCAGACCAGCTCCTTGTCGCAGCGGGTGCGGTTGGGCTTGTGCCGGCTGGCGGGGCAGGCGGCGCGCTCGCCGTCGCAGTGCGCCGCGTCTCTGCAGCCGTCGTCCGACCGGCACTAGTACAGACACGTATTACTCACGCCCATGAAGCAGACCAGCTCCTTGTCGCAGCGGGTGCGGTTGGGCTTGTGCCGGCTGGCGGGGCAGGCGGCGCGCTTGCCGTCGCAGTGCGCCGCGTCTCTGCAGCCGTCGTCCGACCGGCACTAGTACAGACACGTATTACTCACGCCCATGAAGCAGACCAGCTCCTTGTCGCAGCGGGTGCGGTTGGGCTTGTGCCGGCTGGCGGGGCAGGCGGCGCGCTTGCCGTCGCAGTGCGCCGCGTCTCTGCAGCCGTCGTCCGACCGGCACTAGTACAGACACGTATTACTCACGCCCATGAAGCAGACCAGCTCCTTGTCGCAGCGGGTGCGGTTGGGCTTGTGCCGGCTGGCGGGGCAGGCGGCGCGCTTGCCGTCGCAGTGCGCCGCGTCTCTGCAGCCATCGTCCGACCGGCACTAGTACAGACACGTATTACTCACGCCCATGAAGCAGACCAGCTCCTTGTCGCAGCGGGTGCGGTTGGGCTTGTGCCGGCTGGCGGGGCAGGCGGCGCGCTTGCCGTCGCAGTGCGCCGCGTCTCTGCAGCCGTCGTCCGACCGGCACTAGTACAGACACGTATTACTCACGCCCATGAAGCAGACCAGCTCCTTGTCGCAGCGGGTGCGGTTGGGCTTGTGCCGGCTGGCGGGGCAGGCGGCGCGCTTGCCGTCGCAGTGCGCCGCGTCTCTGCAGCCGTTGTCCGACCGGCATTTGTCGCCGAACTTGAGGGTACACGACGACGTGCAGCAAGGGCCCTGGAAAGAACATCCGAAACGAATCAAATCCGCCGGTATCACAGAACACATTGGAGATCAAGTATCACAAGAACCATAGAGCCAGAAAAGGTTCTTGAGTATCAACGGCATCATGTCCTCAGTCCTCAGAATTCATCTATTGCTTTGACAATGATGAGGTTTCGGGTAGTACTCTTTAAGCGCGGGATATATACGAGAGGCGCGGGGATACGACGGCGCGGCTGTGTGGCCTTGGAGGTAAGAAAGTGGCGTTCGCACACCGCCGCTGTCGTGTATAACTCGCGCCTTAGCATTCATTTGGAGAGTTTTTTAATATTATCAGGGCTTTCTTCTGAAAAAAATTGATGGGGTGACCATGGTCCCGCATTAAAGTTTAACATTATCCCGCATTAAAAAACGAAAATAAGATTAACTATATAATCATCATCTAGAAAATGAAGAGTAGATTCCAAAAATACACACACACTATAGTTCAATATCCAGTGATTCATAAAAAAATATCATTTAATAAAAATGTGAATAAGATTCTAATTTAACTAGATTAATTTAGATTTTTAACTTTTTAGTTCGTTCTTTGGCAGGGCAGTCGTGTTTTTAATTATGACTTGTTAAATTAGGTACGTCAATAGTTCACATTACCTGACTAGGACTGCAAACGCTATGTTCGGTGAGCGTGCATGGCTTGTAGTGAGGGCGCACGGCCTGCGGGCGGCAGCAGACGTCCGTGCACTCGGACGCCCAGCCACAGTCGCACTCCTCGCCTTCCTCCACCACGCCGTTCCCGCAGATTGCTGGCTGAGGCTCTGCGAACACAAATTTATGTATTGGATAGAAGCAGGCGTTGCTTTGCGGAAGTCCATGATAGTTAAAGAACTCGAAATTCGCTATGTTCTGCCACAGTAGGAAAATCTATGTGGGTAGTCAACATCTCCGGAAGATACTCCGGTGTCGGAGTTAAACGTGCGTTGAGAATAATTTGGAAGATTTATGTGGTGTGGTGAATATTGCAACATAGACTGTATACAGTACCCACATAGATTTACCTACTGTGGCGGAATATAGCGAATTAAATTTCAAGTTCTTTCAAAAATATTTTTTTGAAGTGAAACTTCTTTAGAATCGTTGAAAATTCGATGAAACGAAAAAGCGACACTAAGATGAGACAAACTTAATCATATTTCATAATAGGGCAACTTTTCTGAAGTTTAACTTTTGCCGTGTATGAATTGCACACGTACACTATATTATTTGTTATTTTACTACTATTGTTTTTTTGTCATTCATCCTTCCAGGACTTCCTTCCTGGACAGGATCATTCATCCAGGACTTTGCCTCTCTTTTACAATAAATCGTAACTAGGCAGACGCGAATTATGACGTATTTGATAACCCTCGACGAGAACAAAAATTGGAGTTACATCACGTGTTTTACGATTTGAATGTCATATCGTCGTCGTCGAATCAACCGATAGTCTACCGCTGGATGAGGGTCTCTTGCATGGATTTCCACGGAACACAATCTCGTGCCGCTTGCTTGCAGCGGCTCCCAGCTACTCGATCGAGATTTTCCGTCCACCGAGACATAAAACTAGAATCAATCAGTGCCAGATATTGTTCAGAAGACAGTAAACGATTTTGAAGGTTACAAAAACCACAACAGGGATTAGAAGATGCCCTATTGCCATTGCCGATCCCGTAACAAATCAATCAACTTTAGTAACCCAACTTACCAGTGAAGCATCCCTTCGGCGAACGAGCCTTGTTATTAAGCACGGGGTCGATAGCTCGCAGAGAGCAAGGCGAGAATTTATTGTTGTTCTTTCGGTCGCCGCTGGTGGCACGCGCGAACATAATGTAGTTTCCGTCCTCTCCGAACGGCGTGCACATTTCTGGATCGTGCTGTAATAGTTGCGAATATTAAAACCATTGCAATCCTGAACTGCAGAAAATTTAGATTGGGTCAACAAATTAGGCTCGTTCGTACAAGGATTTTGGAACTTTGCAGAACATCCAGAGTGAGCCGAACTATATTGATTGAGCATTGAAATATAATTGATTTTCTTTGACTTAAGTGCTAAACTTTTGTAGTATCTTTTTCTGTGCGTAGTACACAGTGTAGTTTCTATAATTCTCTCTATCACGCCCTAATATAAGACATGCGAACCAAACCTTTTTCTGTCTCACAAAACCCAAGTAAAAACCTCTGACCTTGAACCTAAGCAGTGGATCTATTTGGTAGTACGAAGTGAGATGCGACCGCAAAATATCTGTTCTTACATGCAATTGATTGATTGTCAATACTTTTGCAAACCTAATAAACTAAAAGAAGGTGAAAGAAGTATGTTTTGACGACCTTCCTGGCGTAGTCGTGATCTTATAAGTGGGAGGCCCTGGGTTCGATCCCGAGGGTCGATTCGGGAATTTATAATTTCTGAATTTTGTCTGGCCTGGTGGGAGACTTTGGCCGTGGCTAGTTACCACCCTGCAGTCAAAGACGTACCGCCAAGAGATTTAGCGTTTCGGTACGATACCGTGTATAAATCAATGGAGGTATGGGTGTAGTATAACTGCCATTCCCCCAACAGGTTAGCCCACTACTATCTTAGACTGCATCATCACTTATCATCAGGTGAGATTGCAGTCAAGGGCTTATGGGCCTATTATACTGCACTATTCAAAGGGCCCTGTGGTAAGGGTGGACGTGGTTGCTATTTGGAACGTCACTTATTACACAGCAATAAGGACCAAATTAAGGACGCTTTATCCCTAAAATATTACACTACACTGATTCAAGTGTAAGGGTCCCTTCAAAGTGTAGTGTAATAGGCCTATAACTTGTAGTGGCGTAAAAAAAAACAACGTACTGTTAGACTGACATTGACAGATCTACCTATGGTTCATCTATTGGCGCGAGATCGGTGCATACTGTCAATCATGGCGGTGCGGTGTTTGCAGGGCCTTTGCACTTAGAACATTTTTTTGTTGCATGGGGATGTTAGTTCCACAACTCCCTAAAGGATGGCGCTCATGGCGCTTATCTTGTACTGAAAGTATGTATGCTTAAAAGTCTGTGATCAGGGTCTGTGATGGCGCTGAACTAAGTGTTCGTTCAGAAGCTTATGTTTTAGATAACACAAAATATAAACACAAAGCTAATAATATATAAAACTTTTTTTCTTGAGCAGAATATGAGTTATCTTATATAATTTATAAAGATTTATCTGTCATAAATTAAGTTTAGTGGAATAAGTTAGAAGTTTAATGAAACATTTGTGTTTTAATTTCCAAACGTGGACAGCCGCCATTTTAAAGTTTGAAATTCGACATTGACATTGACGTTTTCTGGCATGCCGGATGCCGGGTGGATAAAATTATTATTTTTTGTTAAATTCGTTACAATGTGAAACTATAATAATAGAGTGTGTATTAAGTGTGTACGATGTGAAAAACATGAAACTGTGGAATAATTGTTATACTTTATGTATATTTTTTGTAATTGAGAATATAGGAGAAAATAATCAACATGCGTTTCATTTACTAACATCTGAACATCTTCACAGTTTGTGTTTATCGTATAATAATTTATCTTAATTATTACAAGGTCACATAATTCTATAGTTGCAGAATTAGGTGATCTTGTAATAATTAAGATAAATTATTATACAATACACTTTGTAATATTTATAGTACTATAGCATTGTGCTATGGTTATATATATATATAAATATTTTAGTTGGGCAACTTCCCGACAGATGTCGCTGTACATGGAAAGTCGAGTAGCAACTCTATACCAGTATATATAATGTACTCTGTGGGTGTTTGTGTGTAAATTGCTAATAAAGTATGATTAAAATGGTAAACGAGTGTTTCAATTTATTAGTACTGGCGAAAAAAAAAACAATGGGTAAACGAGTGTTTCGAAAAAAGTGTGTGTGGCGAAAAAAAAAACAATGTACCGGCGATCCGAAGTTGTGGCCAATCTCGTGTGCGAGCGTGACGTGCGAGACGGCTGGCGGCACGTGTTTGCCGTAGTTGAGCAACGTCACGATGCCCGTGTTCAGAGACTTCATGCTGCCGCGGTAGTGCTGAAAAAGAAAGTTATATTATGTAGGTACTTTCCTTTGTTGTTAGGTAGGTAATGGGGCTGATTCTGTAGTGCACAATCTCTAAACTAAACTAAAATTAGAGCATTGTAAATATTGCTAACCCTTTCATAATACTCCCTACGGAAAGGGACAGAACTAGATTTAAAGCTGCCATTTTAGTATAGTTTAGAGATGTTACATTACAGAATCGGCACCATTGTCCTTTGTGTTTATGCAATAAAGAATTTTAATAATAATAATAATAAATAATTAATAAAATCGTCATATCTGCGAATGGGTTAATCCCAGTCAGCCTCGCTCACCATCTGAGGCGACTGGGGTTCCGTGGCAGTTCGCTCGCAGCCAGGATGCAGAAAGCGGTGTTGCTATACTCGGCTAGGATAGTCCGCCGGTTTCTCAACCTGTCCCCCTGACCCCCGGCCGTGGTCTCCCCTGCCGGGGTGTAATCCTCCGCCCGCTACAACTATTTATTTGTGTATGTAAGTTTATTAATTTATATTTATTTACGTAAGTTTATTATAACTCTTTAGGCCATATGTGTATTTATTTTGTATGCGGGTGTGAGAGTTAAATTCATAATAATAAAAAATAATAAAATCGTCATATCTGCGAATGGGTTAATCCCAGTCAGCCTCGCTCACCATCTGAGGCGACTGGGGTTCCGTGGCAGTTCGCTCGCAGCCAGGATGCAGAAAGCGGTGTTACTAGACTGGGCTAGGATAGTCCGCCGGTTTCTCAACCTGTCCCCCTGACCCCCGGCCGTTTTCTCCCCTGCCGGGGTGTAATCCTCCGCCCGCTATAACTATTTATTTGTGTATTTGTGTATGTAAGTTTATTAATTTATATTTATTTACGTAACTTTATTATAACTCTTTAGGCCATATGTGTATTTATTTTGTATGCGGGCGTGAGAGCTAAATTTATGATAACAATGGGGCTGATTCTGTAGTGCACAATCTCTAAACTAAACTAAAATTAGAGCATTATAAATATTGCTAACCCTTTCATAATACTCCCTACGGAAAGGGACAGAACTAGATTTAAAGCTGCCATTTTAGTTTAGTTTAGAGATGTTAATACTTTAAGACTTGAGGGCAAAACACATAGGGAGCGGGCGCGGGCCGGGTCGGGGGCGCGGCTGATTGAATTCCTTGTATTTATATGGACGACATCACACAGAACGCGGGCGCGTGGCGGATGACGCTGTGTGATTCGACCTGCCGCACACCCGACCCGACCCGCGCCTGGTCCCTGTGTGTTTTGCGCTTTAGCTTTAAACAGTTACTACTTATTTATTTATTTAATAATCATTACATGAGGCCCCGTCAGGGCATAGTAATGCTGCAAATGCAATAGGCATGATGACAGTAACCAACAATCGATGAAATTATGAATTTTTCTAATGAAATAGGATTCATGGATTATAAAAAACGTATTTATTTTTCTATTTCGAGTGAGATTGCTGTTTATTTTGATAAAATAAATCACCAATCCGCCATAATGGATTAAACACAGAGAAGCGAATGACGTCACAATTGTTGGTTTCGAGCTTTGATAATCACACTATTGTTCACTGCACACTGCACAGTGTACATTGGTAAAAACAATAGTGACGTCACAAACGACGGCATGACACTCGCGAGCGTTTTGGCGTGAATTTTAAAATCTAAATTTCAAATGCCAATTTTTTCTGCCAAACCTTATTTTTCTGCTGAAATAGGATATTTTATCGAAATAGTAGATGCTTCTGAACATAATCTGACCATTTTTCAAAGTCACTCATCATGCCCATTGCAGGTTATATTTAATTTTTAATTTTAATTTTAATTTTGATTTTTAATTTAAAACATATTATCATTAAGCATACAATACAACTAACAATACAATAATGAAATTAAATATAATTAACAATACAATAGTAAATTAAATACATATTACATAATGTCAATTGATATTTTAAGAATGAATTCAGTCAGTTTATTATAAAATAATTCAGATTAATAATTACAAACAAAACGTAGCTGTCACGCAATTGAGGCCTTGAGTACGGTTAGTTTTGAGATCCGAGTAACTCATCTATCTCATAGAAACAATTGTGTATAAGCCATCGTTTGAGTTTCCACTTAAATGTTGTGTCATTTTTCTCGTCAGTGATATATTTTGGGATTTTATTATAAATGTTTATTGTTCTGCATAATGGGCCGCGGCTAAAATAACGCGTTTGAAATTTCACTGCACTTATAACAGGGACCCTTACACTTGAATCGGTGTAGTGTCATAAGATGTAGGGAGAAAGGGTCCCTAAGATGATCCTTAGTGCAGTGTAATAAGCGACGCTCTAACTTGCGGCGACGCCTTACCTTACTACAGGGCCCTGTGGAAAGTGCAGTGTAATAGGCCTATTGAGGGACATTTGAGGTAAAGCAAATGCGGCGCCGAGCACAATACATTGGCTGGGCAGCACGCGCTGTCAAATATTTGCTCATATTAGTGAGCGAGAAAGATAAGTCAGTCTCTGTCACTACTGAGCTTCTTCTCGCTTCTTGAAGCTCAAGGGTGACAGAGACTGACGGAGGTGTCGAAGGACTGACAAGGACTGACTGATCGCTTCTGTTGAAGCGAGAAGAAGCTCAAGAGTGACAGAGAATGACTGAGGTGTCGAAGGACTGACAAGTGACAACAGTAATTTGTCAGTCCTTCGACACCTCACGGAAGGATTCTGAATGATTCGACGACCTCCGTGGCGCAGTGTGTAGCGCTGTTGTCTTAACTTGCGGAGGTCCCAGGTTCAATCCCCGGCAGGGTCAATTTGAGAATTTATAATTTCTGAATTTACATTTCTATATTTCATTTCATTTATTCATCATTCATGTACATACAATATAATATAATTAATTCATTATAAGAACATGAGGCCCCATCAGGGCATTGCAATATACATATTAGTACTATTAAACAAACTTATACCTATTAACAATTCCAGTAAGTCTTACACATTACATTTTAATTTTAATTTTCCCTGGTCTGGCCTGGTGGGAGGCTTCGGCCGTGGCTAGTTACCGATTTAGCGTTCCGGTACGATGCCGTGTAGAAACCGAATAGGGGTGTGGGTTTAACATAAACTGCCATGCCCCTAACAGGTTAGCCCGCTACCATCTTAGACTGCATCATCACTTACCATCAGGTGAGATCGCAGTCAAGGGCTAACTTGTAGTGGATAAAAAAAATTATAGTTCATTCCTGCGCCTCTTTCGTTTGAGTGGTTTTTATTAGTGTAAGTGTTTAGATCGTTGAGGTGCAGGGGTGATGTACTTTTGTAGGTAAGCTAATTTATGTGTGGCACAATTTGGGAATAAATGTTTTTCTTTCTTTCCTTCCTTCTTTTCAGTATCAATAACGTTAAAATGGTAAAAATAGTAAAAATATTCCTTGTCTGCGGTTCTAGAACTTCTTAATTGAAGAAATTGCTATTTAGCGCATTTGTACCTATACTGCTTCTTTATTTTATTTCATGTCTTAAATGTCTTTTTTTTTCTTGTGTGGTGCAAATAAAGAGTTAAATAATAATAATATTTGTAGTTATGCTAGTGTATCGAGATTCAACCCTCGAACGTCCTAAACCAGTCAAAATTAGCAGGGAATATCGTAAGCCGATTACCATCGTCAGCCGCAGAAAAAAATTCAATTTTTTTATGCTTTTATTGATATTGACATGCAAGTTAAACCATAATGTTTCATTTAGCAGGTTTAAAGAGTACCAGTTACTGGTAGTGCTGCAAAACAATTAAACTTTAACACGAACACTGCAACGCCGGAAAGGACTGCCAAAATATACAATGCTCGTTAAAACTTCACAGTTTTAATAGAATCAAAAATTTTGCTTTACTGAGCTTTCTTTGTTGAGCAAACTTTTCAGAAACTTAATGAAATGTTTAAGTGTTGTATGCTTGAACATCAAACTAAAAGAATGCTTGCTACATGGAAGTTGGAAACTAATTATGTCAAAAAAATATTGTCAGTCAATAGATTTTGAAATACCTGATAAAGGCTACGGTCGCTTGCCTAGAAGATGCCTATTCACTCGTGATTTGAAAATACCAATATTAAAAGTCGAGGTGAAAACGGAAACAGGAAGGGCGTTCCATATCCTAGATGCTCGAATTAGAAACGAGGAATGGATATGAATGTGGACGAAAACGTAAGCGTGGAAAAATAATTCTGGGCTCTGGTGAAGTAATAGTGAATACACGGCTTAAAGTAACTTAGTCAATATCCCGGAAATGAGTTAACAACATTAGGCTTTTAATGGCTAATTCCGGTTTCAAGCATTATTTAGGTCAAGGGCCGCGATTACGACCACTAAAACGTTAATGTTTTTCCTTCCACAACGACAAACAATTTTGCTTAGTTGCTTAAGTAATGACTAGGGCGTTTTCAGTAGTTCTTGTTTAACTTTTAGTAACGTTTAGTAAGTCAAACTCAAAGCTAAAATTACTAAAGAGAAAAATATTAGTAGACTTTGGGTTTAGACTTAGAGCACTAAAAGACGATTCCCGGTGGATGCAATACTAATGCAAGGAATAAGTAGAAACTGCCGTGACTTCTTGATTGACCTAAGTGCTGCTTGTGACCTAACGGGATTAATTATTATTGTTTGCCTCTATGGGAATTAAGGGAGCATATAACAAGAAAAGTGCTAAGAAAATCAAAGCGAAAATAAAGTAATTCATTAACGTCCCAAGTTAACTTGAGACCCAAGCGGAATACCACATCTATTTTATTAATTGGTACTCTGTTGTCTTCAAATGTAAATTTTAAAAAAAACATAGATTACAACATATATACCTACAGTAATTTAGAAATTATTATTTTAGTTCCTACACGGAAGAGTTCTTTAATTTATTTAGGTGCCTTTTGACTTCTAAGTTTTAAATCACCGAAGGAAATAGATCAGCAGTTTCGTAGTGGCGGTATTTTCTTTAGCGTCCGAATTTGCATAGAAACCAGTCCTTTTGCCGCGTAACTTTGTTGATATTTGTTGGTATGATAATATTATTTTTAAGCATTCTTAGTCTAAAAATACTTACGCCATTCTTTTCACAAACTCCGCCAGCGTTCTTCAGGTCACCTGTCCACGCCAGTCCCAAGGTACCCATCTCAAAGTCACGGTATGTGAACATGTATGCCAGACAAAACGCGTCGTAGTCTTCCTCTGTATTCAAAAAGTACTTTAATTAATAAAACGGTCTAGTAATTTAGTCAAATTAAGTAGCTAATTAGTATTCGGATCATGTAAAATCCAGTCAAATGGAAATAAGGAACATATGAATTTAATTATATTTAAACGTTGTTGAAACAGAGGCGATATCTTTTATTTAAATCGTTTATAACAAAATCCATACAAATGTTATTAGGTAAATGCGAAAGTGTGTATGTTCAACAGATTTTTTCTTGTAAAATTTTGTACAGGGCTTACAGATTCTATCCTGGAGGTATAGGCTAATTCTAATCTGAAAATTCTATGAGTTCTCACAGGTTTAAAAAACCTAATTCCACGCGGGACGAAGTAGCGGCTATGATCTAGTATTTTATAATCTGCAAAGTGCTGTATTTTTATAATCTGCAGTGTTAGTCTTTGCTTTTATAATTTGCATAATATTCTTACCTGAAAAAAGTTCCAAATACTTTTCAACTCCATAGTTGTTAGGAAACCTGTAGGCTGGGTCTTTTAGAGCGTCTAGCGTGTGCACCTTTATTCTTTTAATCATAAACGTTATGTTATCCGGTTTTCCATCTTGATTGAAATCTAAAACGAAACGAAAAAGTTCAAACTTAATCGCAGGATTAGTTAAATGAGGTTAAATATCTAAAGCAATAATTTTCTTTTCCGATGTTTTCCGTAAAGTACCTATATGAAAAACTATTTTATTAAAGAAATAAAATCAATAGTATACCTGTAACTTTATAAATAGCATTAACTTTCTGTACATGCCGAGTCATGACCTCTATACAAGCTTCTTCCGAACCATATCTTTGATAAAACATGTGATCGGCTTGTAAATAAACTAAACAAGTTGTTTTTCTGGGATCTACTGTAGCTCTTTTGTTCACGTGTCTCCCGTCGTCGCTTGCGTTCGCTGAGAGTACAGTATACCCTACTGGCTCCTTCTTAACTATATCCTTACTTACAGTCACAACACCTGCTTTAGTTTTTATCACTTCGACATGCGTCTTTGGCTTCGGTCTCGACTCCTCAGAATCGAGTCGCACTTTAGTAATGAGGTTACTCTTGTCGATTTTGGTTTTTGGTTTTCTCGTACTAAACTTATCAAACGGATCACTATTACTGGTGTACGGAACGTCTAAGTCTAACGGTAGTTCGGGGTTCTTCTTTGGCTCGTCGTCTTGCATATCGTCTTCGGGAAGCCATCGCTTCTTTCGTCTGTTGATTTCGCTGTTCAAGTCTTCTGTTTGGTTGTTGAAGGCTACTTCTTCAAGAGTTACTTGGTCAGTAAAGTTGAATAGCTCTCCTTGGTACCCGAGCTTGCCTTTGACGTGCAGTAGATGTGAAGCGCAGTGAGGTTTTTCATTGCCGGCATGTGGATGCTCGACGTCTGATCTCCTGTAGATGACGCTATGCATGGAAGGATGGTTGATGTCGTACCGGGATAGAGGTTCGACGTAATATTCCTCGGTTGGGGTCCATATAGTTCCATCAAAGAGACCGTCAGCGGTAATGACTCCATACACGACTGAAGCATCGTCATCTGAAAAAAAACCAAAATATATTGATTTATATTGTGTAATAGTATAGTAGTATTATTTTAACTGCGAAATAAAACCAAAGGAATTAAGATTTCATCTAAGTCGAGCAATTTTAAGATTTAATGAAACGTTCACTGCTTTATCAAGTGGTTAATTTACACGCAACGGAACGCCGGCAACCGAATAAATGGAGTGCTATATTTTATGCAAACTAATTCGAGGTGCAAAGAGCCTCCGGACATCCAATGTACTAAAATAGCAACATGCATTCGCTACTGAAAACCGCTCATAAATAACCGTAATTACAACTTCCCCTCGACTTTCGTAACATTTATTTTACTCATGTATCTACATAGATATATATGACTTTACAAGTTTATTAAAAATATAATAAATCGAGGAACTTTAGCTCAAGATAAAGACTTAATTAATTTTGGCTTATTTGTTGTGTTTTCTCCTGGAATTTGAGAATTTCGGGGAATCCCTCCCTTGCTTTACTCAGCTGTCAACGCTGATGAGATAAAATGTAGCGTTTTACAATTTCAAACCTCGAAATAAAACATGAAAACAATGTGGTTGATACAAAGATAACCACATGTATCAATCTTGATTGAACATAAAGACGTTTGTCTTCTAGAAACAGAAGCAGACCAAAATTTTTGGTTCAGGGTCAAGGGAAAACAAAATAAAATTTAAACAAGAGGTTTTGAAAACTAAATATTTATAGCGGGTAACTATAAGATAAGTAACGAAACACAAGCGTATGTATAAACCGTATTGTTCCATATGTACATTATTAATAATGAAAGGAGTTGAGTGGGTTGTGTGTAACGCCGGAGACAAGAAAGTCAAACTCCCGAGAAGCACACTCCATTAAACTTGTGAACTAATTTCATCAAATTTCACTTTGTCTTGAATGTAGCAGATGGGTAGCACCTCGTAATTTCGTTTTATTAAGCTTGGCTACAGAATATTGAAGTTTCTTACTCGTTGTTAATTTATTATCTTGACGACGCGGAAATGCGTGATAGGGCGCGATTTTAACTTTGATGAATTAATTTCTAAGTGGGTTTCTTGAGCGGCTCTTTTCAGTAGAACCTGCTTTCCAAACTGGCGGTAGAGTCAAAACAAGACGTATCACGTAGTGTACACGACACAAGTATTATATTTCTTAAATGAGTTTGAGTTGAGAGTAATATTGTACATAGTAATACAGAGTATTATACTAGTAGTCGTTACAATAGCTCATTCGGTATCCCCACTAGATGGACTAACAAATATCAAACGCGTAGCAGTGATTCGCTTGACATACAGGTAGCGTGAAGGGTGGAAATCCCTTTCAGAGACCTGCCAAGTTATATGAGCAAGTGCATTACAGTTCAGCAGTCAGTGGACGTCAAGGGGTGATAACATAGAGGTTCAGATGATGCCCTTCTATTCTTCTTTTTCTTATTCCGTATTTTCTTCTTCTATCGAGTGTTTGGGCCTCCTGGGGTAGCCACTTCCGAATTTTCGAAGCTAAGTGGGTTTAAAGAAATTATATATTACGTTGAAGGAAAATCGCGAGGGAACCTGCATGCCAACAGCCAAACCGCGCTTGGCCAGCGTGGTAGACCGTGGACTATAACGAAAACCCTTCTCATTCTGAGAGCAGACTCATGCTCAGTAGTGGCTTAAGGCGATGATGATGAAGGTGTTGTACGTGTACCGATTGAGTCGAACTACGTTACATTACGGCAGCAAATTGGACAGA
The DNA here is from genome assembly GCA_964035005.1 of Erebia palarica. Classification (NCBI taxonomy): domain Eukaryota; kingdom Metazoa; phylum Arthropoda; class Insecta; order Lepidoptera; family Nymphalidae; genus Erebia; species Erebia palarica. Next base: position 5,048,109 of record OZ035988.1, read on the forward strand.
TCTAATAACCCACAGACATAAATCTCAAGGGTACCTAGTCGTAATAGATCCTTATTCGACAGTGCAATGCTAAATTTGTCGTGTATACCATCTAATTGCGTTGAGACCTAGAAGCTAATTATACTGTGTACTTATGCAAGAGAGTTCTGACATTAATTATTACTAGAGCAGCATAGAGTTAGCCGCTTATGTGTTTAGATTTACTTATTTCCAAGGAATGTTTTAGTGCCCAGATAATCCAAAAAGCTTTACGAGCAGCAAGAAATTATTAATCATTAATAATCATTAATAAGCACACAAAGAAGAATTATAGCTATATTATTAATTAGAGCTATATTTCTTATAGAATTTGTATTCCGAGCCATTGGTAATTTCCAAACATCCTAAATAACTTCTGATGGTTATGACCAATTTCAACCGACCAATACAAACAACAACAACCATACAAATTTCATACCCTGCAGGAGAAGAACAAACACATTTTTTTGTTAGTACAATACGACTTACTAAGAGGAACCCATTAAAAAAAATATCGTATCATAGATAAATCAGTATTAACTCACAAGTCTTTAAATGTATGCTTTAATGGTGTTTAACAAACTTCAAAGGCGATGTTCTGTATTCGACCCATATGTAAGTATGTATTCATATAATACTAGTGGTTGGCCTCGAACTGAGACCTCGCGGTATCCACAACGGACGTAAAAAGTGTTTGTCTATAAATAAATAAATAAAATAAATAACTTTTTAAGCCATATTCGGCTGGAGGCCATCGGTTTACATATTATATTTAAATTTGAAGTAATTACGTTCAGTAATTCAGAAGTTATATGGCTCTGACAGACGGACGGACAGACGGACGGACAAGTGCAAATTCACTCAAGACCTTCGCTTCGCTCGGTAAAATATATTTGTATGCATGTATGTATGTTTGTTTGTTTGTTAACACTTCTCGGAAACTAATGGATCGATTTTAATGACTTTTTTCACCATCTTAAATCGTAATCTACGTAGTTAATGTGCCTTTTTAATGTCATTACAAGTCATTATGACAAAATTATTTATTACAAGCCTATACTATATAGATTGAAATGAACATTTACGTAATTTCTTACCAAATCTACACAATTCCAAGAAAAAAATGATTAGATTACAAGGTGGGGACGCTTTAACGACGTTTGTCGCTCTATGGTCCAACTCAATGTGCGTACATACATGTAATCAAGACATTGGAATACATTGTAATCAGATTGTAAATTCGGATGTTATGTGCAGTGAATAATACATGAGCACTGGATGCTATTCAATTGCAAATAATTATTGGTAATTATTCTATACTCAGTCATTTGTAATGCTTTGTTTGTATGACAGTCAGTGGCGTGCTTAAATTATTATCTTATTAACTGCGTCATTCTTGAGGGTCATGAACCTTTCCATCATACTAATATTATGAACGTGAAAGTGTGTTTATTGGTTTGTTGTATTGTCCTTCAATCACGCCGCAACAGAGCAACAGACAGGCGTGATTTTTGCTTGGGTATAGTTGTGGACCTACAGAGTAACAGAGGCTACTTACTAATACCGGAAAATCAAAGCGGGCGAAGTCGCAGACATCAGCCAGTTAAGTATATAATAATTAGGTATCATCAACAAAGGCCTTACTGAGAGCTTATGCCTAACAGTTGACAGAAACCCTTGGAATAATATACCTATATATTAAAAATTAGTAATACTTATGCAAAATTTTTAAATAAAATAATTGTCTGTCTGTTTGTTTGATAACGAATGCGTTTGCGTATCCTTAATGATGCATTTGGTTTGAGACTTTGTAAGACATAATTACGAGTTGAAATAGTAGATACCATTTAACTTTTCTAACATAGTATCATCATTTACGATGAATTTACCAACGCATGTCGGGCAAAAAAGAAAAATATGTACCTACTGGTGTAAATATTTCAACAAGGAAAAACTTTTTATATGCTCGCAGGCTAGGACAGTAACTGTCTACACGACGGCGATAAGGGCTTTGTATAATCTTGTTAATTACCCATATTTACATAAATAAACCGTTGCCTTTTATGTGGGGTTTCTATGCTCTTTGATTTTCCACAGTAATTACATTAACTTCAGAGGCGCGTCCTTTCCTTTATAATTAGAAAGTTAATACTATAGATTTTACAAGTAAATATTAAATGTAACTCTTTACCGGATGAGTAGTCAAGTAAAGAGTGATTTAGTAAATGGTAGTTATGTGTTCTTTTCTTACGAGTACAATAGAGAAGATCGGTGTGTTCAAAAGTGACATCCAAACCATTAGACTTGGCTAATTAGTCTATAATTAATCAGGGGTAGTCTTGATGATTAGGTATTTATTATTTATTTAGTTTTAATTGAGATTATGTTATATGTTATAATTAGTTCAATATTTAAATATCAGTTTATTGATGTATCAATCGTGAAATAATTTCATTATTGTAATTACCTTCCAGTTTACCGGAGTAAACAAGCTTGGTGTTGTAGTCGATGGGTCCGGCGGAGGAATGGAACTGCACACCCTCCGCAAACACGGAGCTCGGGTCTGGCTGCAGAACTATTCGAAACTTCCTGAAACAAAGACAATATTATATCAATTACTGGATTATATATTTCCAACCGAACCTTCGGCTTCGGCTTCAGCCACCTTCGACAGCCAAAACAACCTTCAGCCAAATCTTCAGCTTCGGCTAAAAGCGGCCGAAATTTTAGCCGAAGCCGCAGGTACCGCAACCGCCGAAATTGGGTATTTGACTACTGGTGAAATAAATTATTTTTTAGTGATTATTAAATAAGTAAAGGATCTCTCAAAATTTGTAATTTCCACGTCCCCTGCTAGTTCTATTTTGAATAACCATTTTAAACTATCGATAAAAGTAAAAAAAGACATTGAACTTTGATGACGCCACAACTAAAAATTTCATACAAAATCCATATTAAGCACGCGTTTTGACGTTTGAAAAAAAAGTTGCTGATTTGACTAGTTGTCAAATACCCAATTGAACGAATCGCCAATAGTGAATAAAAACATCAGATGATAGTTGACATAAATATTGAAAAAAAAACCATTATAAGTATTATTCACTTTTAGCCAATCTTAGACTGAATTTCTCAGGGTTATTAAACCTTCGCCTCCAGCCGAAAATCCGGCTTCGGACATCAATTATTTTCGGTCGGATACTACTGGGTGAACACTTTGGTGAACATTGACCGGATTAGAGTATCGATATTTTAGCTGTTGTCCATAAGAAACTGGGGTTCTTCCTTAGGACATACAAAAATTAAAATACAAACCCAGCCTAAGTCGGTTAGAGGCGATTGCGATCGTCACACTGTAGCTCTTTATCTTTGGTTCAAAGACGTACTTACTTTCATTTATATTCTGTGCCAGGTCAACTAAACAATTTTATAGCAACGACAACGAAGAAAAACTACGAAAGTACTCACACAAGAAATTGATCCTGACTCAATTATTCGTTGAAAGAAAATCGTTGACCTCGAAAGCCGAAATCGAGCCTTGCGAAATGTGGATTTAACAAACGTGAAACGTCGCCAGAGGTCATTATACTTTCCCGTATTTTTTACAAACTAACCAATGAACTCAACTTCATTAGTTCGCGAAACTTTCCAAACTATGGATAGCACTCTACGGAGATACCCCTATATCCATATTAGATACCAGCGGTCGTCGGACAAGTGTCATTAGTCAGGAAACTTCGTAACGTGTGTAAAAGTATCTAACTTGCTGTGAGACTAAAGTGCTCACGTCCAGGCTCTATATCAGTGTTAAAAAGGGCGCAAAACGCTGATATATTGATATTACCGAGTAAAGACTTATAATATGAGTATATTATGTGGAACTATTGATAGCACCTTGTTATAATTTATAAATGACAAGCTGATGCCCGCGACTTCGTCTGCGTGGAAAAATTTTTTTAATTCCCACAGGAACTTCTTATTATTCCGGGATAAAAAGTAGCCTATGTCACTTTCCAGGTCGTCAACTATACCCGTGCAAAAATCACGTCGTTCCGTTACTCGGTTGCGGCATGATATAAGGAAAAACCAAAACAAACCAGTAAACCACCAAACTTTCGCATTTATAATATTAGTATGATTCCAATTAGTTACTTCTGACAAATGTTTTAAAATATATGGGGCAAAAAATATATCGGATTAATATAAGCTGATAGAGCTATGATAGGGATGTTTCACGCTCGAGTACCTACCAACCAATGTACTGGCATGCTTTAAGTATTAACTGTAGGTCTTTAGCAGAATGCGACATTATATTTCATGGGGAGACAACATCGTGCTGTAGAATTGAAATATTATGTTACAATAGATAGCCGTAGTTTTTTTGTTACATTATAAATTATTTTAGCATGTCCTGTCGCGAATCTTAATGTCGCACTATGTTGCCTGTGTTTCCTGGATGCCTGGTCTTCTTCCACCTTCCGTTATTTCAGGTATTTACTGCCACATACCTGCAAAGTATAGTTGAAGTAACTTCCATCTTCTGTGTTGGGGCTTAAAGGGCGGTTAAATAAATTTCTCAAAAGCCGGCAACGTATTGGCACATCATATATAGTCATGCCAAAAAACAAATCAAACTTATAACTGCCCTCGTTTACTTTACCCCGGCTCCAAACGAGATGAGTTAAAGAAGTAACTCATTAAAAGATGGTATGATATATGATATGACAGGTATCTTAAGAAATGGTCGTGGGCCGGGAGTCGGAACAAGCCGAATTTACAACTTGTTTCAAAATGAATAATGGCCTTTGGAAATTACGTTCCCTAATAACTTATCTTTGCGCTCAGTTTTTACGTACTGTTGAAATACCCAAAGCGCGTGGAGAATGTGATATAGCCTTTAATAATGAAAATGGGTGATTTGGGCTGTCGTTTGTTTTGATTTAATGGTACTTAGTACCTACTTACCAATATTGGTTTTTCATTGTACTCAATTATCTAAATCGCCTATTATAAAAATATAGATTATTTTTTTTTTGCGATAGCCAAAGTAATTTTCCTAAATCACCAGAACGGTTTTGCAACGATCATTTTGAAAGAATAAAGTTACCTGAATACAATTTCGTGTAGGTGGTAAACAATTTCATCTTTATACTTTGCCTGCCTTCAGGCTTTATCTAAAGTTTCAAAGTTTGTAATGTATTTAATACAAAAATCAGACACTGCTTCGGATGCTAATACTCTTTTGTTACATGTATTGAAGTAATAATATGGTATCAGACATCAGAATATAAATGTGCTCAAACTTAATTGCGTTTCGGCTCAAACGTCGGCCCAAACGTTACTGAACTATTATTATTTTTTTATGTCTTTACGTACAATATAGAATGATTGAATTAATTAATTCACTCATTCATTCTTATCGAATTGTTAACAATATCAGTGTCGTAAGCGGAATGCCGCACACAATGTTAATCCCAAAGATCTATGGCCGACGTTTTTGTGGCAAATTGTAAAAATATTTCGCAAGGGATAACGGAGTTTAGGACAGCGAAAATGGTGAGAAGTCAGGGGTTTCGGTGTCGGTTACATAATCAAAATGTCCCTTGCCATGTGACGCGATGTTACCTCAGCAAATGCCAGAAAAGTGCTTATTGATAGCGGCGAACTTTGAATTCGTTTGAAAGAATATCTTTATATAAAGCTTTACTCCCTCTATTTCGTCCACGAAGAATTAAAAATCCCGTCGAACTCTGTAAGCCCGTGCCAGATATCATCAAGATTGATTTTGCGATTGCGCCGTAAAAAGGTTAAACAGACAGAGTGATATATATACCTATTATACATATTCTCGCTTTTGTAAATTTTAATCTATAATACATACATATAAAATACGTACATATAAAATATAAATAAAAATCAATTTCCGAATGTTTGCGAGCGCATCACTTCAGAACGGCTGGACCGATTCTTATGGAATTTTTGGTGTTTGTTTGAGTGGATCCCGGGATGGTTTATATTATTATTCACAATTGAACCAGGTAGTTGCTTCTATCTGGTTCTAGATTCAGAGCAAGACAACGTCTGTGGGGCCAAAGTAGGTACTTAAATATACTAGTGGTTCGCCCCGAACTGAGACCTCGCGGTATCCATAAGATAGTTTTAACTATATATTTAACTTTTAACATTAGACGCGAAAGAGCTACAGAGTTGTTGGAGAAACGAATAACCTTTTACAGAGCGCCATCTATTGAAATCATTGTGAAGTTCTGTTAAAAATACTGAAGCTCATTAGAAATTAAATAATTTCGTTTCCTTATAATATTTATCTAATTTTAGTATTTGTTGTTCAAGTACAGGATATAATTCAAATAATTGATCAAGTTTCAGGCTCAGCCTTTCAGAAAATTGAGAGTTCTGAGGTTCTTCTAACTTTGGACGTTAGAAGATCTCTAGTTTGGAAGACCCCCATTTCGTCAATTTTAGGGGAAAAACAAAAAAATAATAATTGTGGACTCTATTCCTAATTATCTTTAAAATGATATACCGCAACCCTATGTAACGTTACAAAAAATATTTTACTTCGCTTTCGCTTCTATGAGAGCCCCCCTGAAAAAAGATTTTTATAACTTTTATAGCCATATTCGGCTGGAGGCCATCGGTTTACATATTATATTTAAATTTAAAGTAATTACGTTCAGTAATTCAGTAGTTATAAGGCTCTGACAGACGGACGGACGGACGGGTGCAAATTCACTCAAGTAGACTCGGAGACCTTCGCTTCGCCCGGTCAATTATAGTATACTAGCTGATGCCCGCGACATCGTCCGCGTGGCTTGAGGGTTTATGGATTCCCGCGGGAATTCTTTAATTTTTCGGGATAAAATGTGTGCCAAATTTCATCCAGATCCACCCATCCATCCATCCAACTTTTCGCATTTATAATATTATAGTATAGTATATACTGTAGAAAATGTAATGGAATTAGAAAAAATAAAAATGAAACTACAGACCGCCACATGGATAGATTTTAGATGAGAAGGACTTTATTAAGAGCATAATTAATGAAATGTACCTAATTGTTGCGTAGTGCGTACATTTCAGAAATACTCATAGCATAGCGAACTGATAAATATTTGAATTATGAGTCGAAAATATGTCCCTTTCTATTTACGAAGAACTGGAAAAGTCTACTGTGTTACTTTAGCAATAAAGTGGCATTCCCATTATGAATGGCAAATCCGCAATAATGTGAATTGGACGCCGAATTTCTAACTCAATTTCCAAATTAATTACCTGAACACTGGACTGGCGACTCGCGAATCTCTGCAGAGTTATATTTGTCTTTGTATAAATATTAATAAGTTCGGCTTAGCCAGGAAGTTATTACCCCGCAGGGACAAGTAACAAGATTAATGTTCCGGATTTGCTTTACTTTCTTGTTGGCTTGAGATCCGCTGATGGAGCAACTCCTTTTAATGAATAGGCCTTTGCCTTATTATACCATTACCTGCCGTTTAATGAGGCTAACTGCCTCGTTGGCCTAGTGGTTAGCATGTTCGACTGCGACCAACGAGGTCCCGTGTCGTGCCACAACAAGTATTGGGTTTTTCTCACAAAAAATTCTCAATACTAGCCCGGAGTTAGGAAGTTGGCGGTGTTTCCCCCCGTGCCTCGGAGAACAAGTTAAGCCGCCGTTCCTGCACATGGTCTCTCTCCGGTCGTGTCGGATATTCCCATGGGCTATGAGAGTGAAGGAACAGAGAGTGCACCTGTGTATGCGCACACACTTGTGCACTATACTGTTTTCCGCGCAGATGGCTAATCTCTCTGGAGATCGGCCGCCGTGGCCGTAATTAGGTCGGGAGGACATTGATGCAGAGCAAAATGCGACAATTCAGCATGCTACCGATGGAAACATTACATTTGCATATACGGCCTTATGACCCGTTTGCATTACCTTCGGTTTGGCCGTATTATACTGCAGCCGTTTTCGGTCACCGACTGATGTAAACTGTAATTCAGTTGGCCGTATTCGATCATAACCCTGAACACTTGCTCTTGGCCGAAATTCACCGATCAAATGTAAACGTATGCAGCAGGTACCTTTATGCCGAGCCTACTATCATTGAAATCCGTGTCCCGCCCAATTATTTTAATTATTTTAAACCATAGCTATTCGCGGAAGCAGAGGCGGATGCGGAGGTGAAGGGGCTTTGCCTCCGCAGATGCGGAGGTAAACGGAAGCGGAGGCAGAGGTGGATTTTTCCGACCACATCGACCATTTTCTGTGCTCTAGGATGCAATGAATCCCACATTTGATTTATTTTGAGGATTCTTCTAAGGACAGTTGTCTTTTTGCTTGTTGTAATGGTGTAACTTACGTACCCTGCTTCGATTTGTACCTCTCGCATTGTAAGTTAACGTAAATAAATCTCCGTTACAACTCCGCAAAAAAAAACGGCGGAGGCAGATGCGGAAGCGGAGATACGATTTCTTGCGAAAGTTCCGCACTTAAGGAAGCGGAGGCGAGGTTCCGTTACAACCCTAATATTATGGTACCATAGACATGATGTCAGCGGGAATTCGTTTGAGATACTCGTAGGTGCACCGCGCTCGAATGTGATTTTGAGAGCGCACGCTGCAGCTGAATTCAGCTTTAAGTATAGAAAAGACATACTGTGTAGTATTTATATTTTATGATAGACTAGCTGATGCCAGCGACTTAGTCCGCGTGGAATTGGAACTCTTAATTTTAATATAAAGTATCATAAGTCACTCTCCAGGTACTCAACTGTAAAACAAATAAAATAAAACCACCACTCACCACCCATTTTACAACTATACCCATGTTAAGAATCACGTCAATCCGTTGATTCAAGGGCAAACCAACCAACAAACACACTTTCGCATTGAAGTGTAATATTAGTGTGATAGGTAAAATGATAATGAAAGGGTCAGGAGTTTAGGACAGGACCCTCCTCAAAAACCTGCTTAAAGTTAAATCTCCACATTACCATCTTTAAAACGAGACAGTGATGAACACAGGGCCGTAAATCAAAAACAAAGTGACAGTGTAAATTGCCAACTTTTATTAGAAAGTCCAACATCGCCCGTCCGTCCTTATTTGGGTGGCTCAACACGGGAAACTCGGAAAAGAACTTATTAGAGAACGCAATTTCCCGAAGCCATTACTCATTTCAAGAACAAGCGGGCTCTCAGCTTTTCGTGGGCTGACATACTTTTAAAAGCCATCTCTTAAGAGCCTTACATATCTTTTCTTTTAAGTTAGTCATCTATACTAATATTATAAATGCGAATGTGTGTTTGTTGGTCTTTCAATCACGCCGCAACGGAGCAACTGATCGATGTTATTTTTTGCATGGGTATAGCCGAGAACCTGGAGAGTGACATAGACTACTTTTTATCCCTGATAATTAAGGAGTTCCAGTGGGAATTAAAAAAACTTAATCCACGCGGACGAAGTCGCGAGCATCATCTAGTTCATAAAATTAGTGTGATAGGTAAAATGTTAATGAAAGGGTCAGGAGTTCAACACAGGACTCTCCTCAAAAACCTACTTAAAGTTAAATCTCCACATTACCATCTTTGCAACGAGACAGTGATGAACACAGGGCCGCGTAAATCAAAAATAAAGTGACAGTGTAAATTGCCAACTTTATTAGAAAGTCCAACATCGTCCGTCCGTCCTTATTTGGGTGGCTCAACACGGGAAACTCGGAAAAGAACTTATTAGAGAACGCAATTTCCCGAAGCCATTACTCATTTCAGGAACAAGCGGGCTCTCAGCTTGTCTGGGCTGACATAGTTTTAAAAGCCATCTCTTAAGAGCCTTACATCGGACTTAAAAGCCTCACATGAAGTTCGAAGTGGTTATTTTATAGGCACATACACATAAAATAAAAATAAACGATTCTTAATAATAATCTGAGAGTAACCTTGCGTTATTAGAAATATAGGAAGGAAATACTTACTAATATTATAAATGCGAAAGTGTGTTTGATTGTTGGTTTGTCCTTCAATCACGCCGCAACGGAGCAACGGCTCGATGTGATTATTTTCATGAGTATAGCCGAGGACCTGGATATTGACATAGACTACTTTTTATCACGGAAAATTAAGGTGTTCCCGTAGGAATTGAACAAACTTATTCCACGCAGACGAAGTCGCGGGCATCAGCTAAAAGAAAACAATGTTTCAAACAGCGGAAAGCATGCTGGATGATAAAAAAAATTTGTCTGAACTTTGATCAAAATCAAAATTGGTTTGGTCAATCTCTTATCGATAGTTAATCTTGCAGAAGCTCATAAGAGTAAAATATTGCAGTATATCTGTTACCGTAAGATTGTGAAAACCGTTAGATTGCAATCTAACGCTTTTTAGCTCGATAGATTGTAATCTGTCGACAGATTGTGAACCATACAATGTTCAGCAGGGCGACCGCGTATCTTCTGCATCAATCATTGTTACAGCATCAATTGTGGTGATCGGCTGAATTTATGGTATTCTTGCTGCGTCAATGGATTTTGTCCAATAGTGGAAGAGTGTTATCTTATCAGAGGTGATTACGATCGTTACACTGTAGCTGTCAGAGATACGCGGTCGCCTAGCTGAGTGTAAATTTTTGAAATATTCATTTTATTTAAGTTTTCTTGTCTCTTTCTTGTAGGTTAGGTTAGGGTTCGACATAAATAAACAGGTAGTGCCCACTTTGCAGGTAGTGGCACTTAGGTTCTATCGGGTTCATATACCTAACAGATTACAATCTACCGAAAAATAATGCGTTAAATTGTAATCTTTCGGCAGTTTACAATCTCAGTGGTAGATTCACTCGACGATTCAAAAGCATTTGCAAAAGGTTATTTGAATAAAAAATTTGAATTTTGAATTTTATTACCTAAGAAACTCCTTAGTAATAGATTTTGTATTGAAATACATGAAGGAGTTGTTAAATAATGATTTAGCGGCTCTAAAGTGCGGCAGTTAGACTTTGTTGCAGGCTCGGAGTATAATCCAATCGGAGCGCGATAGTAGTTTCCTATAAAACTTACTATTTACTACACATAACACACAGTAATTTGCCTGCGTCTTAAGTACATTAATGCGTACAAACATGCAGTAAACACTAAACTATTATTATTTATTTATTAGGATAGCCAACAGTTGTTACATTAAATTACATTATTAAATTAATTAAACGCATACAAATATATCTTAAATGTACAACCTATCACAACATGCATATATTATAAAATTAAGTATACCTAAATACTAAGTGGAATGATAACATAGAATTTCATAAATCTAACTATTTATATTGAAGTAGGTATGTCAATCTGTACAAAAAAAAATTAGTATAAATTAGATTAGGTATTAATTCACAAAATATATTTTATTATTTTATCAATCAAAAAAAAAAACAGGAAAACCTAGTCACTTACTAAAGACCATATTAACCTAATACAGAGTATACAAAGTTCATTACAAATAGAAAATTACTCTACGAATTATGCATCATCCAACTGCATTTGTACATATAAAAGCGCTTTAGTAAGAGCTAAGGACTGAAACAGTAACCGGAATAAGGGGTTTAAATACTGTTTTTTGAAACGGTTATAAAACAGAAACACTTATAACGGAAATAGAAACGATACTGTAACCCAATCAATCAATCCGTTTCTTTTTGTTAATAAGTATTTTTATCTGTAACCCTATTAAGTACTCATGTACCTATTAGGGGCAGTTTGTTAGGCCGTTGACCTAACAAACTGCACGATGTGACAACGCGTTCCTCTCACTTCATTGGACTTTACACACACTGACACAGCATGGCCATTTTTTTCTTAAAACAATTTCAACCATCGGTGCCTTACCTTAGATTCAAATTTGAATACGCGTCAACAGTAAATTTGGCAACGTCGCTATTTCGGTTACACTTTAAAACTCTTTGAAAGCCTTTATTTCTGGTACAGATTCGTTTCTGTTACACGAATATAATTGTTTCGGGTTAACAAAATTAAAAAAACATTCAAAAGGGTTACAGTTTCGATTCTGTTACACTTTCAATATGTAACACTTATATTTCTGTAGCCTTTATGAATCTGTTTGTCAGTCCCTGGTAAGAGCAAAGCCGTTAAAACAGCGTAGCAACTAGCCGGCATTACGGCTTGGCCACGCTCCATTAGCGTCCGTGAACGTGGATTAGCTATTCTGGCATTTGCTCTGAGTGCTGTGTGGTTTTTGACCGGACTGTTTCGACCGCAGATTAGTGCGGAACGATTATTGTAGCGGTAATCATTAAAGCAAAGTCAGTTTTATTTGCATATTTATTAGTAATACAAGATATTACCTACTAGCTGATGTCCGCGACCTCGTGAGCGTGGATTGAGGTTTTTTGGTTCCCGCGGGAAGTCTTTAATTTTCCGGGACCAAAAATCTATGTGTCATTCCGGACTATAATCTTTCTCCGTGCCAAATTTCATCCAGATCCGTTCAGCCGTTCTGGCGTGATTGAGTAACAAACATCCATCAATCCATCCATACAAACTTTCGAATTCATAGTATCACAAGTATAGACAATAGACTATGTCCAACAGTGGACGTTTATCGGTTGATTAGTTATTAAAGTAGGTATGAGTTAGTTGATTAGTAAGAATCAATAAGGTTTAGTTCTTACATAATACTAAATAACTCTATGTGTTCCAATTCTTAATGTTTAAACGGGTGGACGCTAATAAGCTACCATATTAATACAAATAAAACTGTTCATAAGGTAGGTTTAAACGATCTATTTTCAATGAAACGGTATAAAAGGGCATAAACATCGGTAGTGGTTCGATTCGAAGCATTTTAATTAAGGGAATGGAGGGCTGCCACCAGACACAGCTCTGAGGCATTAAGCTCAGCCCACACCTGCTGTGTTGAAATGACTTGGCATATGAACGGACTTTCCTAATAATATGCTCTCTCTGTGGGTGGGAATGGACTTTTATAGGTAAAACTTTTTATTACACACACTTAAAGCAGAAACAATAAACAAAAAGGCAAAATGATAATACAGAAAGGTGCAAAGGTTGTGATGGAAGAGATTGCTTTAGCAACCTTTGGGGAGATGAGATTATCAACAAGAGCGCGGCATAGTTCAATACCTGAACACTAAAATATATAATAAATATACATACTTTGCGTTGTATATTATACATATTTTGCGTTGTATATCTACTCAAGGCGCGCAGTTAGACTTGTTGACAACTCGAGATCCCAAATATTTGTCTTTGGATCTTAATTACTTAACTTTTATGTTACCTGTTTGTGTTACCTGAGGTAAAAACCCCTATAAATGTATCTAAAACAAAACTAATCTTACTATTTCTTTTTATTAAAGTTTTAATCTACACTTCGAGGAAATTTCCAGTTCAACTATATATTATACTTGCTGGATTGAGGTGTTTTAGGGGTAAGAAAAATAGATAGTAGCTGATTCTCAAACCTACTGAATATGCATATAATGTATGGTAACTATCATTGTGACACTAGCTGATGCCCGGCGACTCCGTCCGCGTGGATTATCCAAACACGAGTTTCGAATCTTGCATGGCTTTTGGATTTCGATTCAAAATTCATAGACCCAGCAGATTAACAATTCGTACTAAATTACGGTGAATATGTGAACGTGCCTTGCCTAAAATAATCAACATTAAAATCAATTATTATAAATTATCTACTCGATTTCATAAAATTCTCGTATTTACATCAACATTTCTACGTCAAATATGTAAGGTCCACATAAACCTTGTATTTTCTATTTTGTGAGAACAAATATTGGAATCAAATTACAAGCGGCGGGTCTCGGTTTAGTCCGTCTCAGGTGTGAGCTAAGCTTAACCTAAGCCTTAGCAAATGGATTAGTATGGAATATCTTCGATTTGCTCAGACTTGGGGAGGGTTTGCCCACTGAGGGATAAAAAACATTGATTGTTTTTTTGTTTTTTTGCTTAATGCTAACCGTCTAGAGAAACTTTTCATAGCATCAGGATTTGGTGATACGGATGGTTGCTTTTTTGTCAACTTTTAGTCATGCGTATCAAAGTACTAAAACCATTCCTATAACTTTTCCAGATGGACTGTGGCGAAAAAAAATTCCTTATAGATTACATTTCTATTACCTTTGCGTAGGTAGGTATTGTGATATTGCCAACCTAATAATAAAATTATACTTTATCTGTTTATTGATGTAGTATATTGTCTGTGGTATTTTGCCTATGAATGTAGTTTTAGTCTGTGACGTTAGACTCTGTAGTGAAGCTTTTTGGATATAACAAATTATAACCTTTTTAAATTAAATAAAGTGCAAAGAAAAAGTTTAATAAAATTACTTAAGCCACAAAGTTATAGAGTTTAATTTATAACAATTGGTTTGTGCGCGTATCACACCCACTATACCGGATAAATCAATCTTTTGTATTATAGTTTGCAAGCATTTATAGTCTGATATTGAATTTTATGCCGCTTAAGCTGTGATTAATTTTAAACTGAACGCAATCTATAGATAATACAGATATGACATTGATGTTTGTTAAAAGTGTCACTTCACTCTGTTACTACTGAATAAATTAGCCGCTGTTCGTGCCTCTCTCCGATCTCGCTGTTTTAGTTACAACTATTAGTATTCATAATTAATATAAAAAATGGTCTTTAATTAAAATTGATTCACTAGCTTAAAACGAAGTTCTTGGGGATTTTTTTGAACCTCAAGAGACAAGAATCTTAGTGACAAGAATCTTTGTTCGTGAAAAAAACTGACTTGACTTTTATTAATTCGTAATTCGTATGATCCCAACCTAGCCTAACATTTCCATTTCTCTTCGGCTGAGGTTTAAATTAAAGCTGTTATTTTGTCTCATTCGTCTCCAATTTTATACATTTTCATTTAGTCAATAACTACCGAGTTTCCTTTCAGAATTAGAATGGTAAAGCCATAGTCCACTACTGACCAAGTGCAGATTGTCTGACTACACACACCTTTGAAAATATTAAGAACTCTTAATTCTTTCAGGATTACTCTCTCTCTCTTAAATCTCGCGATGTCAATATAGTATTATGACCTCTAGTAATCAATTTGAATACCTTAATAACAACATTATATCAGGTGCATGCCAGTAACGAAGCTCGTAATGAAGACTGATGATGCATTGTATACTACCCTTAATTCTATTTAGCCGTACAATAGGTCTTAATTGAGGTTCTGAGGTTAATGTATTCTAGACATTGGATATTAATTAATTAATAATAATATTATACTATGTGCTAATAGAATTTATTATGCTGGTAAATCGTCTAAGAAATGACGTGTCGACTGGGAATTCGACACTCACCTAGCGTAGTGGTGATGGTGGTGTGGTCTTATAAGTGGGAGGTCACAGATTCGATCCCCGGCAGGGTCAATTTGAGGATTATCACTTCTGAATTTTCTCTTGTCTGGTCGCTTGACGGCACATCTTTGCCGGAAGGGGCAGGCTTTGCCGGACAGGGGGTAGGCCAAACAAGTGACAGAATATTAGAAATTGAAAAAATCTTAAATTCCTCTACCGGGGATCGAACTCGGGACCTTTCACTCACATACAACCACAGGACCATCAGGATAGTCGTCAAAACAACCGACTTTACGTTTTACGTTCTAAATTGAACCTAAATTATTGAAAGAAACATACCACTTCCACAGCCATTCTGAATTCTGTGGAGCTACGTAACATATTACAGCTGGAAGTTTAATAAAAGTGCCAGTTTAATACATATAAACCATGACGTCATATTATGTCCGCGAACCACGCGACGTCGTCAGTATCTACTCGATAAAAATTGGCGCTTTCAGCAGGCCTGGCTCACTTGTCACGTGACCTGAGATATTTAACTACTGCTCCGTGGAACGTACACGGCACTAGTATCAGTCGATTGTTGCGCGCGAACCGTAAATATACGTTTGCCTTTTACTCAAGTTCTCGTTATGGATAAACAAAGAAAGATCAGTAAACAATATCGTGTCCAAGTTCTCGTTATGGATAAACAAAGAAAGATCAGTACACGATATCGTCTCGCATTTGGTCCTGGAAACTCTAATTATTAAGACCGAACTTATCGCTCTTTGCACTTCCTAAGCAAAAATTCCAGAATATCTTCTTTTCTATGATTCGAGTGACATTTGATGTATGTACTATGAAAAACGTAAGATTGGGTGTTTCTTATGATGGTTTAAGCTACGCGGACAGGCTGTTGTAACTGGTAAGAATATGCGCTTGCTTCGCTCATTACATCTGTCAGCTTTGCGTTTAAAGTTGAATTGAATTGTTACAAAAGTTAAAAGATTTTTTATTTATTTATTGATGAAGGTTCGATTGTACTGATATTTAACTCATTCGATGTATTTCATTCAGCCAGTTCGTTCCCGACGTCATATTGGAATAACTTGTATAAATACGAATGTTTTACCATCGGCAGAGCAGTCTCCACCGAGACTCAAACGATTGAATACCTTCGGTGCTTAGATCGTTACCTTGTTTATGAGCCTGCGGTAGCAACTGCAGCCTGGTCAAATGGTTTTGATACTGTAGTATTACTTAACTGAGTTTTATAAATTAACTAATTACCTACATTAAATCTCTTATGGTTAGAGTACAAATATATTAATTGTTA
This sequence comes from Erebia palarica, assembly GCA_964035005.1. NCBI lineage: Eukaryota > Metazoa > Arthropoda > Insecta > Lepidoptera > Nymphalidae > Erebia > Erebia palarica. The sequence goes on from OZ035988.1 coordinate 5,064,831, forward strand.
CACCACGTCGCCTCAACCAATCACAAAGCGGTAATTTACAAGCAGCCAATCATAGTCAATCATAGCCAAGCCAGCCAATCACAGACAAGCCTACCTGTTGCCACCACTCTTAGTACCGGTAGCCACCGGTAGAGAGGGTAATGCCATGCCTAGCCTATAAAGTGCTATGCCAGCCTCAGTTTGCGTTGTTATCGCCGTTGATCACATTGTAAGACGAAACGCTGTCTAATTGTGTGCAGAAAATACATGAGCGTGATTATGTATTTTTGTATCCTTTATTTACGCCCACTGTTTCATAATAGTGTTTTATTACTACCTATTTCTGGATTGTTCTCCAACACATCAAGGTGAAGAGTATGCGTTACCTGTTGTGTGCTGTGAACACGAGGCGTAGCGTGGCAGGGGGAGGGGTGAGCGGCAGGGCACGCCGTCGCCTCGGCCGCGCCACCGGCTCGTAGCGCGCCGGCTGCCAGTGCCGCACGAAAGGTGACAACCCTGCGGTCAAACATCCTAGTTTAATATGGCATAATATTGCAAAAAAGGTGACAACCCTGCGGTCAACGATCGTAGTTTAATATGGCATAATATTGCAAAGGATTTGCCAGTGCCGCACGAAAGGTGACAACCCTGCGAACAGGAGATCCTAGTTTAATATAGCATAATATTGCAAATGGCTTGCCAGTGCCGCACGAAAGGTGACAACCCTGCGGTCAAAAATCCTAGTTTAATACGACTTAATATTGCAAAGGACCTGCCAGTGCCGCACGAAAGGTGACAACCCTGCGGTCAACGATCGTAGTTTAATATGGCATAATATTGCAAAGGACTTGCCAGTGCCGCACGAAAGGTGACTACCCTGCGAACAGGAGACCCTAGTTTAATGTGGCATAATATTACAAAGGACCTGCCAGTGCCGCACGAAAGGTGACAACCCTGCGAACAGGAGATCCTAGTTTAATGTGGCATAATATTGCAAAGGATTTGCCAGTTCCGCACCAAAAGTGACAGCCCTGCGTACAGAATCCTAGTCCTAGTTTAATATGTCCAAGTTTAATATGGCTTAATATTTGCTAAAGACTAGAGTTCTTGGTAGCCGACCGCACCACTTTTTTAAAACGACCTCGTGACAACCTTCGTGGCAAAGTGTAATATGTAAATTGACGACGCCCTTGATGTTGGCGGTTGAGAGTTGAGACAGCTTTACGGTTGTAGATTGGTTTAGTTGTTTCATTCATGAATAATATGCGGTTTGGTTTTCATTAATGTGACGGACGGAAGGACAGACAGACAGAAAGACAGACGACCAGACGGATATAAACGCACTATAAGGTTTCTGTTCTTACTAGTTGCTATTATAGTAGGTACCTAGGTAGAGGTAGGTAAGTAGGTAGAACCCTAGATAAATATCAACTTCGTTGACAACCCTAACCGTCCACGACCCACGAATTCAATCCAATCATAGCAGTTTAAATCCTAACGGTTATCTGTTTGGACGTATAACAAACTATGCATAATTAAGGGAGCTTATTTGAAATGGATTTTAGCACGCACATTAATTTGATTTAATCCGTGGATTAATTTAAATTACCGTTGGTAGTATGCGGAAAGGCGTGCAGGTTTTACTGCGTCGTAATAAAACTTAACTGTATCCATAATAACTTTACTTTACTAATATTACTAATATTATAAATGCGAAACGTTTGTTACTCGATCACGCCCTAACGGCTGAACGGATCTAACTGAAAGGACATTGTCCAAATTCGCCTAAGAATCAACATATGTTAAAAATATACAGTAATTCTTAGCATAATTTATAACTTTTATTTCAAATATTAGAATTCAACGGACACTTCAAATTAATTACAAAATAAATAAATGGGTATTAAATTGATTACTATACGTTTCCGTCTCTCGATTAGCACAGATCAATAACTTACAGGTTAAAATAATATGTAATACCACCGCTTGAGCGCTAGATCTGTAATCGTAAGAAACAAGATAAAAGCAGCTTAAAGTGCTAAGTGCACTAGTATTCTGAATCTCGCAACGCCATCTATTGAAAGTATAATAATAATTAATAATATAATATAATATATTATAATAAATTAATAATAATAATAATAATAATATATTAATATAATATAAATTAATTAAAATAATAATTAATTAATTAAATAATAATTAATTAATATAATTTAATATAATAATAATTTAATATATTTAACTCCATCTGTAATGTTTTTGATGAACTACGGCGAATCATTTCTTATCTACATACTGTTTACAACTCTATTACAATTGGATAAAGATGGTATTTATTTGTTCGAGCAGATTGATTGTGAAAGTTGAAATAACCTCAAAATTGAAATTATTTTTGGTAATAAGTCATTTTTTAGCAAGTGTCCGTTGTTTTAATCTGATCTCTAGTATAAAAAGGGATTTATTTGAACCCAGAAATCAATTTTTTATGACTGTTGGTTCTTAGGCGAACTTTGTATGGGGACGGAACAATGTCCTTTGGCACAGAGATAGATTATAGTCTGGAAAAGCACATAGAGCTTTTTATCCCGGAAAATTAAAAAGTTCCCGCGGGAACCAAAACTCTCAAACCACGCAGATGAAGTCGCGGCCATTCGCTATTGTCATTTAAATGTGAGACTGCATCTGTCTGTCTGTTACCTTTTGACGGTTTATGTGTAAAACAAAATTTGGAATCAAATGAAAATACCAACGACGACCTCCCTAGCGCAGTGTTGAGCGCTGTTGTCTTAACGTGGGAAGTCCATGGTTTGATCCCTGGCAAAGTCAATTTGGGAATTTATAATTTCTGAATTTTCTCTGGTCTGGCCTAGTGGGAGGATTCGGCCGTGGCTAGTTACCACCCTACCGGCAAAGACGTGCCACCAAGCGATTTAGCGTTCCAGTACGATGCCGTGTAGAAACCGATTAGGGGTATGGATGTAATCTGACTGCCAAGTGCCATACCCCAATCAGATTAACCCGCTACAATCTTAGACTGCATCATCACTTACCATTAGGTGAGATCGCAGTCAATTAAAAAAAATAAAGGTTAGTCTATTCTGTGACCAAATAATGTCCGATTATTTTAAGGAATTTCTTTACCACGAATTCCAACTACGATACAAAAATATCCTGAGAAGTATTTAGGAAGGATTTACCAAGCTCAATATCACGTCCCCACACGCTGACGCGGCGCACGTCCACTGCCCAGCCCGGACAAATGGACCGGAAAATTGTTTTTTCCTTTGATTCAGTACACTACAGTAGGAAAACCAAGGGAAAACAGTCTACCGAATGTTATTATGGAAGTGGTCAGCGAGACGAAAAAAAAAATTCACGTAGCTCTCTGGTGAGCGCTATGGTCTAATTGGGTATTTGACTAGTAGTCCAATCAGCAAATCCTTTTCAAACTTCAAATGTAATACATGGCTCGTGACGTCAAAGTTTTTACTTTAATCGATTGTTTAAAATGGTTTTAAGACTAACAGAGGACGTGGATTTTATATATTTTTGAAGACCCTCTATAGAATCATGACTGAAAAATATTTATTTTTGATACGGGACATATGATATATGACATGACATTATATTTGATGGCTATTGTTGTTGGTTGGTTGATTCCGGGCAGGAGTACCATTTTCTATATCGACTCTAGTCTATAGTTACCAATCCACCGACAAAGACGTACCTACCGCCAAGCGGTTTAGCCATACGGTACGATGCCACGAAAAACTGATTACGGGGGTATGGATATTATTTCTGAAGTTAGGGTACAGGGATAGGTAACCATCCACGAGGTGCAGTCAAGGGATAATCTGCAGTTGGGTAAAGTGGTGACCTGCAAAATGACCAATAAAACACGCAATAAAAACTTACAGGAGAGCAATTTAGGAAAAAAATTCAAGGTACAATTTTCAGGGGAATCGCGGGTAGCAGTATATTAATGGCTTCATTGACTCAGCAGGTAGCGCGATTTGCATAAAATGGCAGTTAAGCCCAGCTGTCTGCGGGTTTCATTAAAATTACCGAAACGATAGCTTTCAGATAAATCGGGATGATGAATGGCGATTTAATACATTATTAATTGACTTTTTAGTGGCGATGTAATGAATTAGGGTTACTTTATTTGATTACATGCACGGGTTGTGTCATTGTGAATAATTTTCAACGGCAGATCCATACATATATTAAATGCGAAACTGTGTCTTTCTGACTATCTGCTACGCTTTCACGGCTCATTTGTTCAACCGATTTGACGAAAGGTCCTACGGAAATGGGTTGTATGACCCGTGGAACGACATGCAAATCTTATGTCGGAGAAGTTCCCACGGGAATACCAAAAACGTGAATCCAAGCGAACGAAGTCGCGGTCATCATCTAAGTACATTATTGAGTAGAGTTTATAACTATATAGTTATGACTATTTCTCACACTTACTAAAATTCTACATCAATGTTTCACACATTGTTATACCTACTTGGCCTTACTATAATAGGCATTGATGTACAATTTTAGTATGATAATAGGGATGATATCTATGTCAAAAATAAATAGTTTCTTATTTATTATTAAATAGAGGGCCTTCCAAAAGACCTAAAATTCACATCTTTTGTTAGTTTTAAGTTTAATAATCATTTTAAACTATCGATGAAAGAAAAAAATGTGTTGAAATTTAATGACGTCACAACTATGTATTTAATACAAACTTCCATACTAGAAACGCGTTTTTAGGTTTGAAAACAAGTTGCTGATTTGATCGATTTGTCATCATCCCATTTCTTTTTTATAACGGAAACAGAAACGATACTGTAACCCAATCAATCTGTAACCATTTTATCTGTTAAAAAGTGTTTTTTTCCGTTACCCTAATAGGTACATGCCCTAACGAGCTGCACGGTGTGACAACGCGTTCTTCTCACTTCATTGGACTTTACACACATTGACACAACGTGGCCATGTTTTTCTTAAAACAATTGAAACCATCGATGCTTTCACCTTAGGTTCAAATTTGAATACGCGTCAACAGTAACTTTGGCAACGTCGCTAATTCGGATACATTTTAAAACCCTTTATTTCTGGTACAGATTCGTTTCTGTTTCGGGTTAACAGAATTAAAAACACATTCAAAAGGGTTACAGCTTCGATTCTGTAACACTTATATTTCTGTAACCTTTATGAATCTGTTTTTCAGTCCCTGATAGGGATGATGCCCATATTAAAAATAAATAAATTATTTCTTACTGATTATTAAATAGAGGGTCTTTCAAAAGACCTAAAATTCACATCTTCTCTCACAATTTATTACCAATTATTTTCTTATGTCTTTTAAGATTTCTGTATTTAAAGTTACTTGTTCAAATCATTCGACAAGTATAAATAACAATTCTAGATTAAGTAAGTTATATAGAATTGCTCTCGGTGAATTTATGCTCTACATTTACAATAGGTTTAAAACGCTCTCTGTCGAAGCCAATTAAAATTGTACAAGTGGGAAAGAGATGCCTAGTAGACGAAGTTTATTCCGACCACGTAAATATGAGCGCCAAACTGCGTAATTGGAAAATCAAGCGCCATATATTTCCAGCCAGCGTTCTCCTGGGGTTCCTAGAATTTATGCTGTAGCGAATAAGTCTAGATTAGCGGGTAAAGGATCCTTTTTGCCTTTTTTTTTTTGCAAAAACTGAAAACCGGTTGCGCACTGAGCCAGCTAATGATGCATATGGCGAAAGAACTACGGGCTATATTATTACACGACTGCCTGAAAAAAGGAGTATATTGTTTTCAGGGTTCATGTATGTATGTATGTATGTATGTATGTATGTGAGTTTGTATATAAAGACCAAAATTGAAAAAAATAATTCGAAAATAAGATTAACTATATAATCATCATCTAGAAAATGATGTGTAGATTCCAAAAATATATAACACTATAGTTCAATATTTAGTGATTCACAAAAAAATATCATTTATTAAAAAATGTTAATAAGATTCCAAAGGCTATATTATATGCAAATCGCTTCATAAGGAGGTAAACTCCAAAAATAATATGGCAGGGCAGTCGTATTTTTTAATTCGTTATTTTAATTTCACTTGTTCCACGCCATAACAATCAGTTGTCACCCGCTCTGCCGAGTGTAGTGACGCGTGCGAATGTGAAGCGGAAGCTTAAGGAATTTTTCTTGGGCAACATATTATGAACCTGCACCCAGATTTCTGCTTATCTAACTTTGTTGCCTACGAGACGTTTCTTCGGCTCCTGCAGGGATGAATTTAATGATAATAGGTATTTCAAATAATTGTTTTCTATCTTTAGTTTTATTACTTATATTGTGGGCTTTGTTATGATTTTTATTTTATTTATTTAGTTTTTTTTTTTTTCGTCTATATAGCCTGTTTTACCACATGGCGCAGACGCTTATACATTGAGGTCAAGCCTCTGTGGGTTTTTCAATGTATACTAAACTACTATGTGTGTGCTATAAATTTGTACCTTGATAAATAAATTTAAAAAAAGACTTTTTATTTTATAGCCTAGCGCATGGTTGCTATGAGACTTGCTGGAAGTATAGTGATGCAGCCTAAGGTGGAGCGCGCTTGCCTAGAAGATGCCTATTCACACTTGATTTGAGGACACCGATATTATAAGCGGATGGAAAAACGGAAGCCGGAAGGGCGATATCCTAGCGGTTCGAAGCTAAGTGCTAAGTGAAAAAAGTAGTAAGAAGCTAGTGGCTTTCGGTTGTTGTTCAAATGGCAAAAGGTACTAAAATTCTACATCAATGGCCAAAACAAACAATCACATCTCAATATGTATATCGATGAACTAGCTGATGGCCGCGACTTCGTCTGCGTGGTGCGGGTGGTCCCTTGAACGTGTTGAAAAGTATAATCCATACTAATATTATAAATGCGAAAGTGTATCTGTCTTTCTGTCCGCTCACGGCCCACGTGTTCAACCGATTTTAATGAAATTTGGTACAGGGATAGTTTGTATCCCGGGGAAGGACATAGACGGGGAGGGACATATTTTATCGAGGAAAATTAAAGAGTAATCAAAAAACCTTAATCCATGCGGATGAAGTCGCGGGCATCATGATCTAGTCTAGTAAAATATAAGTCATAATATTATGGAAAATGACAATATTAGGTAAGTATGTGATAAGTCAAGTAAGAAAGAAAGCTATTTCTTGTATGAGTCGTAGTGAATGGGATAAAGTGTACAAGATTTCCGCCATTTGCCGTCGGGCGGAGGACGTGTGTCGAGTCAGCTTGCGAGACCGTGACTCAGCTTCAAGGGCTGCAAATATACGAGCCAACTTGGATGGCGACACAGAATTCCGAATCGGTATAAAAGTCGTAAAGGAGCGTGAGTTTGTCACATACAAATCCATATTTTAATATTGTAAATGCGAAAGTGTGTCGTCTGTCTGTCTGCTACGCTTTCACGGCTCATCTATTCAACTGATTTTGATGAAATTTTGTACAGGGTAAGATAGTATCCCGGGGAAGGACATGGGCTACTTTTTATTCCGGAAAATTAACGAGGTCTAAAGCCAAAACCACGGGAACCATAAAATCTTAATCCACGCGGATGAAGTCGCGGGCATCATCTAGTATTATTATAAACTAGATGATGCATCAAGGAAGGACTTCCTTGATGTTGTTCCTTTAATTTATGCCTAAATTTAATTTCGAATGTAGTATATTTATATGTTCGCGAGCATGTCACGGCCGCACGACTCTACATTTTTACTCCTTACCAAAAAGTGCTCAACGCGCCTAAAGAAGTTTTCACTTTAAAAAAACGCATCGAAATTAGAAACTTCTCCTTTTTTGGAAGTCGGTTAAAAATAGTTCATCTCTATTGGAACAGAGACAGACTATATTGGCAATAATTTGTTGTCGCAGCAAGAATGTCATAAATGCAGGCAGCTTTTACGGAATAGGGCTATACTGCCCTAAACAGACTTGACAGCGTTGATACAGGAAGGATTTAATATCCTGACTTTCTAAGGATCGCAATTCGAACGGAAACATTTTCCGAGAAGAAGCCTGCATGGAATTTACTAGTAACCTGTTAGAACCTAAGTTCAAAATGTGTGTAGTAAATCTACTTTAAGGTAAATCTTTGACTTTGTATCTACGTTACTAGAGTAACTTTGATGCATGCTCGAGCAGATAATTTAACTCGATCCCTGGTAGCTTCGCTTCATTGGAACACTATATCGCTTTACTTTGTAAGTGATCACGGATGTGTTTTAGTTTGTGTATCCTCATCTCAACCCATCGCACGGCTTACTACTGACTACGGGTCTCTTATAAATTTAATTAGGATCGATACTCTTTTATGAATAATATAACTCTTATAATATTTGTGAAGTTTAAAATTTTGTGTTAATCGAATAGTCAAATTTTGTGACTAATCGATTTAATTAAAACTCGATTGATGTCGTCTGTCCATTTGTTTAAGTATTTTATAGCAAACGGGTTGACGAAGAGCATGTTTAAACGGGATCCTAAGAGGTTGAGCAAACTACTTCAGACTTTAAATATATAAGATCCAAACTTCAGATCTTAGTCAAGCATTCAAGTGTAAATGGCAGACGTGGGCAGACGAAAAACTTTTTTATTTTTTGTTTATCGAAATTGGCTTTTCTCATGAAAATTTACGAAGCAAGGTACAAAATAAAACGGCGAATCAGTAGATCACAGTCTAGTAAGTTTCAAGTTCAATTCGCAAAGAATCGAGAAAGGCGGGGATTGTGAATGGAGCATAGCAAGCTCATTTTTCAAAAGCACTAGAACTTCCTTTCGAGGGCTTTCAAAGCAACTAAGATAGTATTCTTTTAGTATTCCGCGTTTGATCATGCCGTCGTCAATAATAGACGTCCACTGCACGGACGTAGATCTCGTAGATTTCTAGACCCAGTGGCTCCCTGTGTCTCTCTTGATTTGTCTGTCCACTCGGAGAGGGTCTGCCAAAGTAGTGCTTCAAAGTGCAGTGTCGCCACCTTGCGACCCCAACCACTATAGATCCTTGTATGTGGGCCACTTATTGACACTTCCGCGTAATTTCGGTTGATTTAGTTCTAAGGATCACCTTATTTCTGATTTGACCACGTCAGAGCTCTCTCCGACTTTCTTCTTCGACTCCGAGCTTTCCTTTTTTACACTTTCTTGGGATGTGGTTATTTCTGATTTGACCGCTAGATATTTCTGATTTGATACTCCAAACTTAGCTCTCTACGTAACGCAAGAAGTTGAGTAAATGCAAACGTGCAGCGCTTTTTTTGTCTGTAATCAACAGCGTTTTTACTTATATAATTTACAGTTATCTCTTTGAACTAAAATAAGGCCAAAAAGATTAAATTTAAACAAGTGCAAGTGCATGCGGGTATGTGTGTGTGGTGTGTTAAAATCAGTGTAACGAACGATGAAAAGTTCCTATGATTCGGGATTTTTCAGACGCGGTTCAAATGGCATATGAAATATTAGAACGGAGAAAGCTTCATAGGGTCAAAGAGATTTCTATATAATTTAGGGTGTGACAAAGAGACTACATTATTGAGGCTCCTTTTGAATTCTGAACTTTTCACGGGGAACCTACACAGGGCTGATGGAAATCGATAAAACGTTTCTTCCTGTGGAATGTGGATTAATGACTAGTTACCGCGTGACTGTTTATTTGTCGGTTTATACGTCTGATTTGAAGTAGTTAAGGTTTAAGGGCAATATCAAATTTAAATGTCTGATTACCTCTATCTATATCTATAATTTATAAAATGGTACTGTATCTATATTTGGAGCATCGCTGGACCTATATTTGGAGGACATAATACTCCTAGGGGTGCACCCCTATTTTATACTGGGTCTGAAAAATTATAATTGCGAAGTAGGGACCCGGTGACAGCGCCGCTAGTATATATGGAAAATAAAATTTAAAACAACCTAACAGGCATAAAAGTTCCAATATAGTTCCAATTTTGGCCACCCAGTCAGATAGGTTTGTCGGACTATAGCTCAAGTTACTGTGACACAGACGATAACTTTTACACACAAATAACTACATTACATATTGTTCTGGAGTATATTTGGAAAAAACTGAGAGTGCAAATTGGCGGTAATTAAAAACAAATGTTGGGTAACCCCAAATGTATTAGATTTTTTTTGTTTTGGTTGTCAGTATTGATGTATAAATCAAGTAAGTACTTTACCTTTACCCTATTTCGATGGTTGTCAGTATTTTACAACGATAAAGAACTGACTCTTATCTTTCACTTGATAATCTCAATATTGAAAGAGTAATATTAGGTCAAAGAAAATCTTAAAGTAAATTGTTTTACGATAAAAGGACGACGCGAAAAGGGGTCGTATCAAAGTGGAGTGAAGCTTTCTGCTGTCCGCTCTCCGCACAAATGGTTTTCACATTAGGCGTTGTCTCCTGTCAGATACACTCTTGTAGAGCTTGATATTATAAAGCCATGTATTCACTAGGGGACGTTGCAGGAACATATCGCCGGCGACTCTGTCTCTGCGACCTTGTGGAACGAAGTCGCTCGACATTTGCCTAGTCCAGACTATCCCGCTGTCGTTGCTATACAGCCATTTTGCCATATCACTAAACAAAACCTGTCTAGAAACTGTCGAGGGACACAAAATAAGTGCGAGTATGTTCCTCGATGTCGCGCAATGTCCTCTGTGACGTCGCCGGTACCCTTCAGTCTACTAAGATCCACTTTTTTGGATCCACCATTGGATCGAATAGACGCGTATTCTAAACGTACTCGTAGATTTCGCGGAAATAATGTCCCTTAGTGAAAACGGGGCTTTAACTCCGGTTATGACGTTAACCCGATTTTTAATATATTTTTCAAAAACGAAGAACGGATTCTTACGGGAATAATAAATACTTATTTCCATCCTATGACTATTACTTTGACTCGTTACCTAAGTTCCGTGATAAAATCAGAGCATCAATCTTACCATAAGTATTATTTGTATTAAGTTTAATTAAGTAGCTTAGTATTTTTTCTCATTTTTAGTTTTATTTCTGTATTATGTATTTTTTTTTCTTGCATTTAATTTTCTTTTTTTAGCTTTGTAACAAATTCATTATAATGTTGTGTTTACTTTTAAGTGGTTACTACATTTAACTTTTTTTTATAGGATAAGTTCATCTTTGAATGTTTTAATGTAAGTGTCCGTTAGTAGACCTAATAAATAAAATAAAATAAAATAAATGACAATTAATAAGCAAGCTAAGAAAACGCAAAATGATGTTTAAAACTTTTGTATAACAGAATATCATTAAAATTTTACCTATATACTCAGGCATTACTCAGATAATGCTTGGCTTAAATATAACGCGTGATCGTAATTGTTATTCCATAATCTATTCAATTGCGTGCAATAATTGAATAGTCAACTGTGAATTATTATAAAGATTTATTCACTAATATGCCGCCGCGTTCACTAATTAATTATCTAAAGTACCCTAATCCTGTGTAAGAGGATTATGGCTCTATTATTAATCAGGTCGAGATTTATATGGACGTAAATATTGTTTTTAATATTTGTTTTATATCCATTTAATCCAACACGCAGGTCCCAAGGTATACCATTTGTACTTACTTAGGTATAGAAAGCATAAATTCAAACCAAATATCACTTGCTATAACGGTGAAAGAAAACATCGTGACTCGTGAGGAAACCTGCATGTCCGCGAGTTCATCATAATGTTCTCAAATGTGTCTGCCAGTCCATAATTGGCCAGCCTGGTGGACTATGGCCAAATCCTTCTCATTCTGAGAGGAGACTCGTGCTCAGTAGTGAGCCGATAATGAGTTGAAATAATGATGATGATTTGGTGGAAATGATGCTATTCTATTTGTTACGAAGTTTGGTAGATGTTAATATAGTTTGGTAGATAGATGTCTTTATCTCCTATAGTGATTTGCGAGAGACGCGGTACAGAGATAGGTGAATTTATCTTAGTTCTAACTCTATCAATCCATCATCCATCCATTAGCCTGTATGCATCCACTGCTGGACATAGGCCTTTTCGAGAGCGCGCCACCAAACACGGTCCTCCGCCTTCCTCATCCACCCGCCTCCCGCCACCTTAGGACATCTTTAGGTCATCGGACCAACGAGCTGGAGGTCGTCCTACACTGCGCTTACTGGTACGCGGTCTCCACTCCAGAATACGTCTGCCTCAACGGCCATCGGTTCTGCGACAGATATGACCTGCCCACTGCCACTTCAGCTTGCTAATCCGCAGAGCTATGTCGGTCACTTTAGTTCTTCTACGAATTTCCTCGTTCCGGATTTTATCCGTGAGAGAGATTCCCAACATAGCCTGCTCCATAGCACGCTGAGCGACTTTTAATTTGTGGACGAGGCCTATCGTCAGTCTACATACGTTATTACCGGCAGGACGCACTCGTTGAAGACTTTAGTCTTAAGGCTTTACTTTATCGACGAATCGAAGACTTGACGTAGCTTATAAAATGTTGCCCAGCCCAACTGAATTCTTCTATCAGCCTCCCTGTCGAAGTAGTTCCTACCGAGTTGTATAATCTGGCCAAGGCAGTTGTATTCCTGAACAACTTCGATGCTTTTCAGGAATGCCGGCAGGATGCATTGCCGACGTTGAAAGGTCTTGAGATAACGTGCTCGTTAAACATGACTTTTGTTTTATCTATGTTCAACTGAAGACCCACTCGTCTGGAAGAACAGTTAAGCTCGACCAGCCTTCCCTCAAGATGCAGTGTTTCCGCCAGTATCACTATGTCGTCTGCAAAACGCAAGTGTGAGACGTATTCGCCATTAACATTAATAGCATGACTTTTCCAGTCCAAGACCTTAAACACGTCTTCCAGGGTGCAAGTGAAAAGTTTCGGGGATATAATATAATAGGAAATTGGATTTGTTTGTTGGTTCTGGACTTGAACTGTTGAAGGCGTGGCCTCGTACAAGCATCTCAACTCTTGAATATAGTGCCAGTCGACTTGGCTTCGTTGCAATGAATCCAGAACAGCCCAGAACAGAATGAAAGGCTTTCTCATAGTCCACAAACGCTAGATAGAGGGGGAGATTATATTCCTGGGTCTTCTGCATAATCTGCCGTAGCGTGTGAATGTGGTACATGGTGCTGTAGCCTTTGCGAAACCCAGCCTGCTCTGGTGTCTGAAATTCGTCAAGCCTTCGGGCGAGACGATTCGTAATAACCCGCGAGAACTGCTTATAAATATGGCTCAGAAGTGAGATTGGTCTATAGTTCTTAAACAGATCTCTTTTTTTTGAAAAAGAGAATGGTGATACTTCTGCTCCATTTTTCCGGTGTTGTGCCAGTTTTGTTCACGGCATTAAAAAGGTCTTTAAGCTTAATAAGAATTGATTTTCCTCCTGCGCGTTGGAGCTCCGCAGTAATACCGTCATCGCCCGGAGCTTTGTTGTTTTTCACCTGCTCGAGGACCATACACTAATCTCGCCTACGTCGATATCCGGGAGGTCATCGGTATAGTGGCGCACAAGTCTCGCACGTTTGTCGTTCGCAGTCTGAGTGGGTGCAGGTTTTGGAGCATGAGCAGAATAAAGCTGCCCGTAAAACCACTCGATCTCAGCTAACACTTCGAAGAAACAATCCGGCCATCTGATGTTCTCAGCTTTGTTCCAAGACTTTTACCGAATACGTTTGCTCCTCTATTGCATTATATCGTATTTTGTATATTGCGCGTCGAGGCAGCACGCATATCTAAACGTATTCGCTTTTTGATAAGCTTGTTTAGAGATTGCCTGTCTGGCAAAGCTGAGCACACTTCCCGTCTTTGCTGCATCAGATCCAGGGTCTCGCTAGAGATCTTGGATATAGAAATTTTGCCTCCTATTTGGCAAAATTCTCCACCCACTTCCCGAACAACATCCACAAAGTCGCCATATTTCTGATCAACTTCGTCGGTGGTTTCCAGCAAATCGAATCTGTTCCTAAGCTCTACTTAGTTGGAACTTTTCTGTTACAATCATGGGTTGGTATGTTCTTAGGCGAAGAGTTGACCCCATCAGACGTCGTCTCTCTAACTGAAGGTCTATATTCAAGGATCCCCTCACAAGATGGTGATCGCTTCCAGTGTTAAATCAGATGATCAAGGAGACGTCCCTGAATATATCCCTACAATCTGACATGATGAAGTCAATCTCGTTCCTAGTCACGTCATCAGGGCTCCGCCATCTCCACTTCCTATGGGCACTTTTCTTGAAAAATGAAATTAAAAGGCCTCTCATCTCAAGAAAGTTGACTAGAATTTGCCCCCTGTGATTTCTGTTACCAACTCCATGAGGCCCAACTCTTGATTCGTTGCGTTCTTGTACTCTCACCTTTGCGTTGAAGTCCCCCATAACAACTGTGAAGTAGGATTTAATAGTCTTATCCATAGCCTTGATAACGTCTTCACATACGGCCTCTACTTCCTCATCAGAGTGTGACGACGTGGACGCATACACCTGCACTACTTTCAGCGAATACCTCTGGTTCAACTTAAGTATAACGTGTGCCACCCTTGACGACACACTACTGATCTCCACGATGTTATTTGTGAGGACTTTGTTGATCAGAAATCCCACTCCGCCTTGGGATAGCAGTCCCACTCCGCCTTCTGCTCGCCCTTCCGATAGCAGGGAACGTGGCCCGATTCTAGTGTCAGCGTATCCTCGCCCTCTCTACGGATTTCTGAAAGTCCTAGAATATGCCACTTAATATTACCCAACTCTACCTCGAGTTCGGCTAAGCTTTCATCCGATCTCAGGGTCCTAGTGTTATATGTAGGCAAAAAGAGTCATTTGATATGGTAGCCATCCGTAGCCCGGTGATTCCTAGTACCCCCTGCCCCGTCGAGACCGCGACCGCTACCGCAGTAGGGAATAGCGGGGCTGCCGGGAACTGGGGGTTTTTGTTTGTTGGCGCTGCTCATCAGAAGTTGTGCCCATACTGACCACGCTGGGCAGGCGGGTTGGTCAGCGCAGGGCTAGACTTCTTCGCACCAGAGACGCTGCTGCCCGTCTCCAGTCTGTGCTATTTAGATCCTAGCTCGAGTTTGAAATGGTTATCCCGCCATTCTTTGGTCGTCATATCCTCGTTCGCTAATTCGCAGAGGGCAAGTGAGGTTGACAACTAGGGCGCTTAGATGTTGGTGCACCCCCTTACCCCCCTATCTCTATTCAATTATCTATATTCCAGTTATAGGTACCTACTAGAAAATCTCCAAATATCCTCCGCATATTCGATTCCCGCAATAAAGGTTCAGATATGAAAATAAACTTGTGAAATTTATTCCGGTCATGGAAATATGAGCGACTTCCACCTAATTGGAAAATCAAAAGTCATATATCTCCTTGAAGGGTCTCTTGGGTTTTATATGAAACGGCATGTGATTTAGATACACGATACCATATTCGAATGTGCTAAATATACAATTTGTATATTTCTTATTCCAAGTTTTTTTTAATATTCTACTACAAGTTAGCCCTTGACTGCGATCTCACCTGATGGTAAGTCTAAGATGGTAGCGGGCTGACCTGTTAGGGGTATGGCAGTTATATTAAACCCATTCCCCTAGTCGGTTTCTATACGGCATCGTACCGGAACGCTAAATCGCTTGGCGGTACGTCTTTGCCAGTAGGGTGATAACTAGCCACCCATCAGACCAGACCAGTGAAAAGGCAGAAGTTACCCTGCCGAGAATCGAACCCGGAATCTCCCACGTTAAGCCAACCGCGATCAACACTGCGCCTTGGAGGTCGTCAAGTTCGCTGGGTGAAACCATAGCTGTGTGAGTTTTGAGTAAGCACAGAAAAGACTAGCTCAATAAAATAAATATACAGTATTTCTGTTACACTGGCAAACCTTCTCAATAGCCTAGGTATTCGTTGCAAAATAAATACAACGCTGCAAAATCCAGCGCAAATTCAATTTAAGCATGGCGGGAGGAAGCCTGCAGCTCTTGAAAATAGTAGTTATAACGAATGGAGAAATGTTTGCGTGTTATGGATCATATTATTCAGATTCGGTCTTAAAGATGAATGAAATATAAAAACGGGCATCAAATTTTGCGGATCAAAAGCGAGTTAGAATCTGCCACATGAACGAATCCCTATTAAGGATTTGTACTCACTTGATTTGATTAATAAATATTTATAAAACACCAGCTGATACCCGAAAAATATAGATAGTAGCCGGCTCTTAGACCTACTGAATATGCATATAAAATTTCATAAAAACCGGTCAAGCCGTTTCGAAGGAGTAGGGTAACTAACATTGTGACACGAGAATTTTATATATAAGAAGAAGATTATGCTCCGTAGTTTACGTGATCAAATCAAAATAGTTAGTAGTCTAGAAGATAGGTCATTATTTAGGTTAGGCTAGCTAACTTTAAGTTCTATTGTATCGTTTTCAATAAATGTTTATTCGTATTAAGATATGGTCAACAACATAAATCAACGTTGTGATGCTAAAATGGCAATCATGGGGCATGGGGGCATGTGACGTACGATGACACCCAAACCGGAGGCAAAGCTTTGTTCGAGCAGGTATATTATATCTAGCAGAAGACCACGGCGTTTGGAAGTCCCTACAAGAGACCTATGTTTTTTTTATTCCACTACAAGTTAGTCCTTGACTGCGATCTCACCTGATGGTAAGTGATGACGCAGTCTAAGATGGTACTTGACTAACCTGTTAGGGGTATGGCAGTTATATTAAACCCATACACCTAGTCGGTTTCTACCGGGACGCTAAATCACTTGGCAGTACGTCTTTGCCGGTAGGGTGTTAACTAGCCACGCCCGAAGCCTGTGGAGATCTATCGGTATACTACTAAATAAATACGTGTATTAGATTTTGAAAGCTTTGTAAAAACAAAATAAGCACCAAATTAAGAGCCTCCTCCGTTTTGGAAGTCACTTGTAGTCATTTATTTATTTAGATAGTTTTCATGCACATGCCTTACTTGCTAATACATAATATTAATCATTGTAATAAGTACTTGGACATGAGGCCCTGTCAGGGCGTTGCTATTATAATTATACTTACGATACTACTATACTAATATTATAAAGAGGAAAGATTTGTTTGTTTGTTTGTAATGGATAAACACAAAAACTATTCAACCAATTTTAACAATTCTTTCACCTATAGAAAGCTACATTATCAGCAAGTAATATTAGGCTATATTTTATTTTCAAAAAAATTAGAGATCTTTACTAAAATTGCAGTAACGTGAAAGTCTGAAAAAATCGTCTCTTTTGAGAGCTTACGTGGTGTGCGATGCGTAAATAGTTAAAGTTACATGAAAACAATGTATGGTGGAATTGTTCCTCTCAAAAAGTTGTAAAAAAAGTTCGCAATAGCATATATCTATCTTTTAAGGTTGACTCACAATAACCATTTTTATGATTTTCAAATTGGTCTTAACCAATGCTAATACTTGCGAAGGTGTTTTACCGACATAGTATTAATCCTTATCAAAATAAATATATTATTCATCTCAAGTATCTAATTACCCCCAATCCGGCTTGGCACAGTAAATTTAGACCTCAGCCCCCGTGTTAAAAACCTTGGCATATACATTGACAGTTCCTTTTCCTGGGTTCATCAAATGGCTGAGGTAAGCCGGAAAGTTTTTGCGTCAGTTGGCTGTCTGAGACGCTGGAAATATTTTCTTCCCATCAAAACTAAAATCTCTTTGGCTCATTCCATTCTCTTTCCAATCTTAGATTATGCTGACTCCTCCTATCCCGACTTAACTGAGGAACAACCCAATAAGCTCGAGCGTCTCCAGAATCTGTTCATTAGATTTATCTTCGGGCTTCGTAAGTATGACCATGTGTCAGAATTCCGAGCCCGCTTGAAGTGGCTACCTATCAGACTCCGCCGTAATCTACACCTGCTCTCTCTTCTCTACTCCATCCTTTACAATCCACAAACTCCTTCGTACTTAAAGCAGCGCTTTTCCTACCTTGGCTCGAACATTGAACGCCAACACCTGCGGTCGTGCAAGGACAACCGTTTGCACATTCCCGCCCATCACACGCGGTACTATGACAACTCCTTTACGTGCAAGTCTGTAATACTGTGGAATAGCCTGCCTTCTGAAATCCGCCATTCCAAATCGCTCTCAATTTTCAAAAGTCGTTTGTATAATCATTATTTATCTCTTTGTAATTATTAGTGTTTACTTTATTCTTTAATGGAGAATATAGTGATATATATTTAATTATATAGGTATATTTATATATGTAGTTGTGTAGTAGTAGTATATATTTACATCTATGTATTGGTCTAAAATGTATGTACTTTATTATGTCTGTATGCATTTCTTATCTATTTTTTTTTTTTTTTTTTTTTTAAATACAGCACCATCCCGCGCTTCCGTTTATTTATCCTTTCACCAAAGGTTGTCTGTAAGAGATTGCTTTAGCAATAAGACCGCCTTTGCACATTTCTATCTAGTTTTACTAGTAATTAATACTTTGTAACGTTGAAAATGAATTGTGACGTTGAAAATTGATTGTAACGTTGAAAATAAATTGTGAGGTGAAAAAATATTGTAACGTTGAAAATAAATTGTAAGGTGAAAAAAATAGAGAGATGGGTAAAAGAGTAACCACTGGTTCGAAACGCCAGTGCGAGGGAGACAGCTATGTTAACGTGCTATGAGCAGTGGCTCCGTGGGGCTCGCTGGCCAGGCGGAGTGGGACTGAAATAGAGAAAAAAAGAAAAGAGGGCGGGCGTAATCTAGGTATCTTGCAGAGCTTACCGATAACCCATACTTACGCCGCAAATTCCTCGGATCGATCAGCCGGTCTAGAGTCGGACTTCTGGATCAAGACCGTACCGAGCTATAGGCGCGTTCTCGCAGTCAGCAATGGGTAGGAACACAGTAGGGGAGTATCATAATCAAAGAGTCATTAGTAATAACATTGGAATTTAATGAGTGTTCTTCAGAAATGGTTCTAACCTAGAAATAAAGCTAGTTTTAAAAATTATACCGTCTTAACGTTCATTGTCCAGAATGATGGTACCAAATTCGCGGGGACACGCTCTTCGTGACGCGTGCGCCCCAGGCACTAATCTCGTCGGAAGACGATGCAGTCGTAATGGCCGGCGCCCCCTTGCGCGCGACCCATTGTACGCCACGTTCACAATTCACTGCCTATTTGTGTTAGGCTTTATCACTGGTTTCACTTCTTAGGTATTACCTTAATTATGCTTTACAATTGAATATAGCAAAGAACAACGGATGACCACTAAAGGGGAGAGTATAGCCCGCGGGGGGGAGAATTGGGAGCAAAAAATACAAAAATATAATTAGCAAAAATGGAGGCTGGAACCCATTGTTAAAAAAAAGGTCGGCTAAATATTAAAAGATGGCCGGATGGCCTCCCATTAAAGGGATATAACAAAATCACTAACCGCCATGGCGGCGATAGAAAAAGGGATCACATGTCGTGATGCTCGGACTGGTCACGCGTGTCACCTCCTTCACGATCCGAGCCAGAGAGACGTGAGAAATCTCGATCGATTATCGGTTTTTTTTTAAAAGCCGCGAACTTCGCATTTATCAAGACGGGAGTGAGATGCCTATATCATCTCCCAAGTGAGTGTAAGTGAGAGGGTCGCTGTTGCAATTTCACAGCGACTCTTTGCTGTCAATCGGCGCGTTCGGATACTTTTTGGTATGATTTTTGGTGTAACAGATTAAATTATCCTGTTCGGATATTTTATCATAATAAAAAAACTATAAGGTAGCGTATAATGCTACAATACCCCCTTTTTCAGGAAAGAGACAACCCAGTTGTCTCCACAGCCGTGGCAACCCGGAAAAAAAATCTTATACTTAAACTTAAATTATTTCTAAACTTGTAGATAATAAATGTTGGTGTGTTATAGTATATGTTAGAATTGTTTTGTTAGTGTATTACATCTAAGTTAACCTAATTCGCTTCCGGATTGTGTACTAAAATGTTTTGGCCTTAATTTTGAAACTCATTTATTCTATACTTGCATACGTCACGCTTTCGACCTGCTCTTAGCCTATACCAGCTGGTTTGAGTTATTTGTTTAATGTTAATTAAGTGTTAGTGTTTACTAGGCTAATGTTGCTTAATATTTAACAATTAAATAAACTATCCTACTATTAATCCTAATTTTTTGTTTTATTTATCTAGTAATCTAGTTATAGTTATCTAGTGTCTAACTATAACCTGTGTTTACACTATGTTGGTTGGCCATTGTTCATTGAAATGGAACCTTAGTGTTGTGTTATGGTTGAGTCGTGGTATGTTGTGAGGTAAAACATTTGTTTTCTAGGAAAAAAAATTTTACCTTTGAGATGCTCCTATGCTAGTTGATAAAGATGCGATCCTATAATGTGATCAGCTCTTTGACTATTCCTATGTTCATTTAGGATATCCTTCCAAATGGGTAAGGAATAAAGTAAAGTTTTAAACCGTTATGTCTAGAAAACACTGTCTCTTGGACTATAAATCAAATCTATAAAAAATTTCCTCCCAAGTAGGTGGGGGAAAAGAAAGGAAAATTAGCTATTTTCTTTGCATTCAAAAAAATTACTGACTTTTAAACTAAAAGATCAGATTGTGAACTGATATTGTCTTGCTAACTGTAGTAGAAAACAATACTTAAATAAGGCTGCTTTACCCAACACATGGTTAAGGTATCTGTTGTGCCTTTTTCAAAAATAAGATTTATAGATGACCTAGGGTCTGCTGTTTGTGCTATGATTAGCTACTAAACTGTTAGACCAAAATAGGTATATTAAAAGTTATCCTGTGGATAGTTCTTACCCATTGGGTTAGGTAATAAATTAAAAAATACTAGTGACTTTTGATATCAATATATAAGTTTTTTGATTACTGAGTGGCTCTTGTGCTATGAGTCCATTCAGAGTAGAGAATATCCCTAATTCATTGTTTGGGAAAGATAAAATATTCAACATATTTGAGCTAGATAAGCTCGTATGCTATACATCCACTCCTAGATATGAGCATTAATCTATAAATTATACATATATATCGGGGCTATGCATGTAGTCCCTTGGCTTCGCAACTTAGTGCACAGTATATCGTCCTACGGTCCTGCATGCATAGTGTTTGCTTAGACTATATATTGTAGTCTGGACCTTGGTAGGTAATGTTGCTTCAATAGCTTAGTAATAAGATAAGAAGATGTAAATATTTCCTATTAGGTGTGAAAACAAAACAAACAACTTGTCAAAAACTGTTATGCTGTATTGAACTATGTATTACTGCTTACTTTATGTGTATTTATGTTTGGTTTCAACATCTAAGAAGTAAAAACGAGAAAAAAAATTGTCATAAATTTGAGCTGTCTCCTTTATATTGGGTGTGATGTTCTTATTTGGACATTCACTTTTAATTATTATAAAATCAGCAACTTAAATAGTTGGTTTGAACTAGAAGTAAATAACTTAGATTTCTATTATCTATAGTGTAGGTATTATGTAATAACTTTATATATTGTAGCAATCTATTGTAGAATGGTTTTACTTTTGAATTTAAGTTTTTATGTAGGTAACTTCATATCATAGTATGTGCTGATATGTGTATAGTTTATTCTATATCAGGATATCTATTTTTGCCTGTTATTATAGTTTGCATAATAGTATGTACTAGTGTTATAAATTGATCTAACCTTTATGATTGTTAGTCTATATATTAAGTGAATAGTGGAGTGTTCGGTATGATTTACCTATAATAGTGAGTAGATAAAGCATGTTGTATATTGAATTTAGATATAGGCTGTTTGTGATTATACTATGTTAGTTTATTGTTGAAGTGAAAATACTGCTATATGATATAATGAAATTATGTAAAACATTGATAAGTTATATTTAGTGAAGTTATGAAAATTTAATAATGTCTTTTATATGATATTTTCCTTTATATTTAGTATCTATATCTTCTAGAATATAAACTAAGTCTGAGATTTTCTCGATGACTTTAGTTTTTATGAATCTTGGAGCTAATTTTGCGGAAAAGAAGTTTGCTGCGTCCAAGACTGGCTGGTAAGCTGTTGGATCTAGAATGGAAGTACGGGCTGCTCCGAGTGTGGAGTACGTCAACTGGGTTGTGGATAAATTTGGCTGTGGACCCCTGGGGTTGGTATTTACATAATTGTCTTGCATGTCGATGAAGACCGATGAAACAGCTCCTACATCCGGTTTGGGTACCGGTGATATGACGGACTCTAAATTTACGGGAGAGCTACCCTTTGTGGTTACTTCCGGATTCATGTTTATTCCTGTCTGTCTGTTCTTGCTTTACAGGTTGTTACTTAGGCTACCCACTTAAAGTATAAGTTGTTTATATCTATAATTAACCTAAGCATTATGTGAGTTCCACGCTTTGTTTGGATTCCGCATTTACTTGCTATACACCAAAGGAAAATAATGGTTGGAGTGAACAATTTCTGATGGTGAATAGTAATTAAATCTAATTACTTACTTGAAAAATGCGTATCCGCTCCTGTCGTTCGAACAATTTTGACAGGTTTGCTGTAGAATCACATGAACAGTTGAAGTTAATGATTACAAAACAATTTATGTGTACACAAACAGTTGTCAGAGTTGTCCGGTGAAACTTATAGTTTTTTGTTTATAACCAAGTGATATTTTGAACTTAGGTATGTGAATTTCAACAAAACAAATTTTATTTAAACGATTTAAAGTTAGAAATACTGTTAAATATTATCAATAATCTAAGACAAACTCTGTATAATAACAATAAATTGACAGTTTTGATGATTGACGTTTGACGTGTAAATAATCTGACAGTCTGACAACAATTCTGAAATGTCAAAGACAATTAAGCTGTGGAATGTGACATAACAAATAATTTATTGCCCCTTTGTACCGAATACTGAGTGCGAGTGCGTCACCTATGCTATTTTTTCGGGCGCCATATTGTAACGTTGTAAATGAATTGTGACGTTGAAAATTGATTGTAACGTTGAAAATAAATTGTGAGGTGAAAAAATATTGTAACGTTGAAAATAAATTGTAAGGTGAAAAAAATAGAGAGATGGGTAAAAGAGTAACCACTGGTTCGAAACGCCAGTGCGAGGGAGACAGCTATGTTAACGTGCTATGAGCAGTGGCTCCGTGGGGCTCGCTGGCCAGGCGGAGTGGGACTGAAATAGAGAAAAAAAGAAAAGAGGGCGGGCGTAATCTAGGTATCTTGCAGAGCTTACCGATAACCTATACTTACGCCGCAAATTCCTCGGATCGATCAGCCGGTCTAGAGTCGGACTTCTGGATCAAGACCGTACCGAGCTATAGGCGCGTTCTCGCAGTCAGCAATGGGTAGGAACACAGTAGGGGAGTATCATAATCAAAGAGTCATTAGTAATAACATTGGAATTTAATGAGTGTTCTTCAGAAATGGTTCTAACCTAGAAATAAAGCTAGTTTTAAAAATTATACCGTCTTAACGTTCATTGTCCAGAATGATGGTACCAAATTCGCGGGGACACGCTCTTCGTGACGCGTGCGCCCCAGGCACTAATCTCGTCGGAAGACGATGCAGTCGTAATGGCCGGCGCCCCCTTGCGCGCGACCCATTGTACGCCACGTTCACAATTCACTGCCTATTTGTGTTAGGCTTTATCACTGGTTTCACTTCTTAGGTATTACCTTAATTATGCTTTACAATTGAATATAGCAAAGAACAACGGATGACCACTAAAGGGGAGAGTATAGCCCGCGGGGGGGAGAATTGGGAGCAAAAAATACAAAAATATAATTAGCAAAAATGGAGGCTGGAACCCATTGTTAAAAAAAAGGTCGGCTAAATATTAAAAGATGGCCGGATGGCCTCCCATTAAAGGGATATAACAAAATCACTAACCGCCATGGCGGCGATAGAAAAAGGGATCACATGTCGTGATGCTCGGACTGGTCACGCGTGTCACCTCCTTCACGATCCGAGCCAGAGAGACGTGAGAAATCTCGATCGATTATCGGTTTTTTTTTAAAAGCCGCGAACTTCGCATTTATCAAGACGGGAGTGAGATGCCTATATCATCTCCCAAGTGAGTGTAAGTGAGAGGGTCGCTGTTGCAATTTCACAGCGACTCTTTGCTGTCAATCGGCGCGTTCGGATACTTTTTGGTATGATTTTTGGTGTAACAGATTAAATTATCCTGTTCGGATATTTTATCATAATAAAAAAACTATAAGGTAGCGTATAATGCTACAACTTTAAAACTGTATTCTGTATATTTTGTGTGTGCAATAAAGATATCTAAATAAATAAGATAAAAATGGTCTTTTACATCATGGCGGGCTGGCGGCTGTGGCAGGTGTGGTGAGGACGACGCGTACTCTTACAATGTAATATTAAAATGTAAAACCTGCCCACTGCCCACTGGCTATATTGGGTATAGGCTATTAGGATTATTAGTGCTACCCGTGCGAAGCCGGGGCGGATCGCTAGTTATATATATCATTTTTATTGCGTCCTGCCCGTACATAATTAAAATAATATAGTATAAATAATAATGCCAACATTACAATTATTAATTTAACTTAACATATGTACGCAGATCAAGTTATTGAGGTTTATTCACTCAAAAAACCTTTTATCCTTAAAAGTGAATGTTTTAGTAAAATAGGAAAATTTAAAACATAAAATGGACCATGTAATATAAAGGTCAACTGAAAGCGTTCAGGATGCTCCCTTTCCGCTTCCTTTGCTGCTTGTATTTTTTTCCGTTACTAGTGGACCCAATAAGAGTAAATAAATAAGTAACCGCTTAACATATATACTACAATATATGAGTTAATACGCGATCGGGAAAATTCTTCAGCCCTCGAATATATTTTACCTTATGAATGTAGAAAACTTTGCGCTATACCGGTTTTATTTTGTAGAACCGATTTGAAAGGTGAATAAAATATCAATTTCAGGGGTTAAAGCTTCCAAGTAGTTTTGATGTCAGCGTATATTAAATTGAGGTCGAACAGTTCAAGTGGCTATAGATTTCTTTTACAGTTCCTATACACTTTCATTGGATTTGCCCATTGGACTTCGTAGGATGGTAAATTAGAGTAAAATTTAATGTTAGGTACAATAAGTTATTTTTCAACCACGATGGCTTTTCTAGTGAGTTCAAAATATTGATACAGCATGTTTTTTTCTCTAAATAGTAAATACCATGATGCTTTATTTGTACCCATCCAAGCTAAATCAGTACCAAATTTAATCAAGATCGATGCCGCTGAACAAAAGGTAACATACAGACTATACACTTTTGCATATCTTACAATATTAAGTATGGATTTTGTTGAATTTATTTTTACGATATAAACAATTTGCTTTTCTAATGCAACCGAAACTTGGTTAATAATACATACTTGTGTGGTTTAATGAAATGTTAATCACCAAATTATTGTCAAGTTGTTAAATAAAGATAATATGATCATATATAGGTACTGTATGAATATGATAGATTAAATGGAGGTAACGGAACCAAAAATCCAGCGGCCCTTGAAATTAAAATAACGAATGAGAATTATTATTGTATATTTTCGAATTAAATTAGTTTTTTTAATAAATGATAATGCGGTAACATTATTTTAATTACTTACATGGTAACACGATCATTTATTTTCCAAGTTTCAATTAAGTTTACACTTTCAGGGGTAAAAGGAAAGTGTAACATATTTACTTCCCTAGGATGCAACCTATCTCTGTATCTACGTAACAAATTTTATTAAAATCGATTGAAAATAGACAGTGACAGACAAACACATCCATATCCATACTTCCATATACCAGTATTATAAATGCGAAAGTGTGTCTGTCTGTCTGTGTGCTACGCTTTCACAGCCCAACTCCTTAACCGATTTTGATAAAATTTGGTACACAGATAGTTCACATCCCGGGGAAGGACATAGGCTACTTTTTATCCCGGAATTTTAAGAGTTCCCGCGAGAATAAAAAACCTTAATCCACGCGGACGAAGTCGTGGGCATTATCTAGTTTATAATATTCCATGAAATTCAATGGTTTCCCAAGGTTCCATTTGAATGTTTTTTAATGTTAATGTTGATGATAAATACGGACAATAAACTGATTTATGATAGATGGGATAGTTTTCATTTAGCTTTTATAGTGTTCTGGTTCTTCAGAATCCTATGGGATAAACGCAAAATTAACAAGCATTAGCTTCAAGCGGGACAATAGTAAGTCCCCATAATATGCAGTGAAGGACTTTCAAAGTCCAACGCTGAAAAACATGGGGCTTTCGTGTGTTTCATTGCCCGACCTGGCTGGCTTTTGTTTGACTTAATCCAATTAGGGGGAATCGAGTTTGTTCGCTGCAATTATTGTACGGGCTGTCTGCAATGAAGTGCAGGGGTTTGTTGAATGAATGCTCATTTTCAGGTAACAAGAATGTAAGGACACACGACTGAAATTCTATTCAGGTAACGTCGATGTCAACCAACGGACGTATATAAATTGGCACCCCCCTCTTCTCCTTCTGGGTTTTCCGCACTTAGACGCAGCTGTCCGTTGTGTATGAGACCTGGTGTGAGTCCCCGCTGGATCACTCCAACCAGCCGGCTCTCTCCAGAATCTGAGCTGGTCACCTAGGATTTCCAAGAGTGTTGATGGAGAGCCAATGTAGTCTTCTTGTTGGGTGGATACACCGCTGCATTCGAGTAGTACGTGTTTTGGTGTTCAGTTAGTTAGAAATCAGTTAGTTTCTAGAGAACATATTAAGAAATGAGCCATTGGTTAATTCAGTATTCTGATTCTATATTTTATATTTCATATATTTACTTAGTATTTGATATTTCTCGTACAACTAATGTATTTGCTAGCGTACCTAGAATGTCTTTATTTTATAGAAAACCAAATGAAAAGGTTACATGCCTACCTACCTACTGTACTACCTATTCGCTCTCGTCAAATATGTCGATATTTGACGAAACACAATTAAAATTAATAGCAGCCGTGCTGTTTATTTTAGGTCTTCTAACTCTTATACTATTTATTGCGTAGGCATAAAGGCAGGTAAAATAAAAACAGGCAAACTACCAAAGAGAGACTTAATATTAGTCTACGTAGGTACGAGTGCCGAATATTTAGGCAGGATTTTCATCTTCTAGGGCTAGGTGGATACGCTTCACAGATAGTGATGGCAACATCTGTTGTTTATTCATTGCATCCATCGTGCGACGTGGCCTCTAAAAACACTAGATATTGGGACCTTTTCCGTTGACTCATGTTTGTAAATGTGACGAATTAGTCCATAGATTGCTTACGCTCAGGTATATAACAGTAAACGATTTTGGAGAAAAAGCTAAAACTGTTTCTAGAACGTATTTCAAGTTAATGCATTCGATATAACTCGAACTCTATAAAATCTTTAACAAGCTGAATGTTGTTCAGCATATTAAGGTGGCTCCGGAAGGTGAATTGCTCATACAAACGTTATACCAAAATAATTTGTAATTCGAGAATATTTCCACCATATTATGCGATTATTAAAATTGAACTTGTATTTATCTAGGTCCCTGGATAATTATATTTTCAAAATACTTTCAAAAAATTAAATGCAAGCGCATTGCGTTTTGCATGTTTTTACGACATTAATAACGTGTTTTCTCCGTATTTGTTTCATATTAAACAAACGATATCTTACGTACTAATTGATCAGGAACAATTGATAAGGATAGCCTATATTGTCAAGTTACAGAATAAAACACGAAGTTAAAAACACAACATGTTACATCGTCAAGTTCGTAAATTCATTCTTCAAATTAATCTTGAAAGTTTTCGCTTTTCGTCACTTACAAAGTTCACAGATTCAGCGGTCGGCAGAGTCACACAGAAACTAGAGTCAAGGTTTTAATGTTAATTACCTAACTAGTTTCAGCCGAGCCATCTGTGTTAACTATGTAGCTTCTAGTTACTTTATATTTCCGGCTACAGTACGGTCTACTTTGAGTAACTTTTGCGTTAACTCACAAAGAAAGCGGTTAGGAATTTTCGCAGCGAAAAAATGGAGGCGTTACAAGTAATCGGCTTACAGTCTACAGACAATGAAATTAGTCTGATGATAGAGCTTAAGTTTTAGAACATAATACGCGACCTAGGCTAGAAGAATCGTACGTGTTATAAAATCGTAACTGGTCTTACATCTAGTATAGATGGCTAGAGACAAGTTACTTGTATCATTGTATGTAGGTACTTACTTATTTAAGTTATTATAGTTGTGAAAACTTAACAGTTATAAGAAGTTCTCAATGGCTTACTGGTTAAGTAGCCACGTCGTAATCAAGGTGTTGCAGGTTAGAATCCCACTCACAAAAGCCATTTGTATCTTTTATTTGAAAAGAACTTATGTTCTAACGGGGTATTGAATAGAAGCAGGCGTTACTTTGCGGAAGTCCATGATAGTGAATGAACTAGAAGTTTAATTCGATATAGTCCGCTACAGTAGACAAATCTGTGTGGTACAGTGCGTGTCTTTCACCTGGTCCAAAATACGTCAAACTGGCTTTATATTTACTAATTTTATCCGATGTAGCCATGTAAAGATCTTTTCTAATTTGTGTTGACTGCTGTTTTTTAATTATATTATTAACAATATTCTTATTGTATCCATATTCTTATTGTATCCAAATTCACCTTTACTCAATTTATACAGTAATAGGGGAGGGGGCGGGGCTTCAGTATGAGCAATGCCAAAAAGGTATATAAGCCGGAACTTGCGATACGATAGTCACTTCACAATCGTGCATTGTCGAGTCAACATCTCCTGAAGATGCTCCGGTGTCGGAGTGAAACGTACGTTGAGAGTGATTTGTGTGGTGTGGTGTTGTGCCTGTGCGAATTGCTGGGTGGTGGGTGTCGCATGCTGCAGGTGAAAGACACGCACTGTACCACACAGATTTGTCTACTGTAGCGGACTATATCGAATTAAACTTCTAGTTCATTCTTCTAACGGGTTGTCCAACGATACCACACGGTTTGTTATAAATGCGAAAGTGTCTGTCTGAAATAAGTCTGATTGTCTGCAACATTTTTAGAGCCAATATGTTCAAGTAATTTTGACTTTTGATAACAACATATATTGGGCTCTATCCCGTGGAAGGACATAGGCTACTTTTACCAAAAAATCAAAGAGGATTTTCGAAGTTTATTTTTCCGTGGTGTCCTGAACGGGGTTCAGGCTGGAAATCAGCGCTGTATGGTTAGTGTTTGCACTGTATACAGCATTATGCTGACCCTGGGCCATTTTTTGGGTTGTGCCATGCGTGATATAGATCATCCCTGCGTCTCATCGTTGTTATTTAGATTCTAGATCTTGTTTAGATCGTTGAGGTGCAGGGGTGATCTACCTCTTTAGGTATGCTTGTTATGTATGACAAAATTTGGAAATAAATGTTATTTCTTCTTCTTTCAAGTAGAATCGAAGTCGCGGGCGTCATCTAGCGTAAACATAGACGAAGGGCGACTTAAGAATCATTAAAAGCCTCCTCCATATTTAACTTCAATAAAAGCAGCAAAAATCAATGTTCCAAAGTTTATGAAGAACGCTCAAACGCGTATTAGCCGCGGTGCTGACTGAGAGGAGGGTTTAATGGAGATTCCGCCATGTCAGCTTAACGAGGCATTTTCCGGATTAGCGAAACGGATAAACATTGTACTAGAGCACTGACCGAGGCTCAAAACTTTTTAGCGTTCAATACTAATATTATAAATGCGAAAGTGTGTTTGTTTGTTGGTTTGTCCTTCAATCACGCCGCAAAGGAGCAATGGATCGACGTGATTTTTAGCATGGGTATAGTTGAGGCCCGAGAGGAGAGTGACATAGACTACTTTTTATCCCGGAAAATTAAGGAGTTCCCGCGGGAATCAAAAAAAAAACTTAAACCACGCGGACGAAGCCGCGGGCATCAGCTAGTGTTTCATAAAATCTAAGCTAAAGACACTTGTAAAAATGTTTCAAGCGATATAAAAGTAAAATCTTAAAAAACCGGTTTGAAAAACGGCTTAATTCACTTAATTTTACAACAAAGTAGACAAAAAAAATCGTAAGTGATAAAAATTAAAGTGCTTAAATATTTACATTGAAACTTTGTACAATAAATTTGTTCGGCTTTTTGTTCATAAGCGGTTGAATTTTTGTGTAAAATTTCTTTGGAAAAAACCGTCTCTGGGGATAAAAGCGACCTCTACACCAAATTAACTTCCAAGAAAATGACTTCTTTACGATAATTCAAAAGTGTGTGTACCCTGTCTGATACCTTTAACACTTTATTTTAGTTCAGTTCAGTTACAAGTACAGTTTATGTATTTTTATTAACATATACGAGTATTTCCTTCTAGATATATTGGATTTCCCCAAGGCTATTAACTGAGATAGCAATCAGGACGCAATTTGCATTGATCCGATAGATATCGGAATATTTGAGGCTGAGAACCTCTCGATATCGCAGATCGGAATGAATGCAAATTAGGCTCGAATGCGAGCGCAGTGGGCGAACTCGAGCATGCACTTGCATGAACGAGCTGGAATGCTTTACCTCTCATGCATTCCTGGCTATCTTAGTCTTGGCTAATAGGGACTTATTATGGTAATGATCTCTCTGACACACTGCTTGATTGGGTCACTTTAGGACCCAACTCTTCTGTGTCGGCTCACATATTTTCGATCCGTTATCATAAGAGTTCTTTAAATAAACATTGTTGCGGGTCTTGACGCCTTCCATTAATCACATAAAGGTAAAAATATTATATGATATCGCAGATCGGAATGAATGCAAATTAGGCTCGAATGCGAGCGCAGTGGGCGAACTCGAGCATGCACTTGCATGAACGAGCTGGAATGCTTTACCTGTGATGCATTCTTGGCTATCTTAGTCTTGGCTAATAGGGACTTATTATGGTAATGATCTCTCTGACACACTGCTTGATTGGGTCACTTTAGGACCCAACTCTTCTGTTTCGGCTCACATCTTTTCGCTTCAGTATCATAAAGTTCTTTAAATATGCATTGTTGCGGGTCTTGACCCGTTCCATTAATCACATCAAAGTAAAAATAATAATGATATAGCATATCGGAATGAATGCAAATTAGGCTCGAATGCGAGCGCAGTGGGCGAACTCGAGCATACACTTGCATAAACGAGCTGGAATGCTTTACCTCTGATGCATTCTTGGCTATCTTAGTCTTGGATACTAAGGACTTATTATGGTAATGATTTCTGTGACACACTGCTTGATTGGGTCACTTTAGGACCCAACTTCTGTGTCGGCTCACATATTTTCGCTTCGTTATCATAGAGTACTTTAAATAAACATTGTTGCGGGTCTTGAACCGTTCCATTAATAACTTGAGCATGCACTTGCAAGAACGAGCTGGAATGCTTTACCACTGATGCATTCCTAGCTATCTTAAGTCTTGGTTAACAGGGACTTCTCATGAAAACTATGGTAATGATC
This sequence comes from Erebia palarica, assembly GCA_964035005.1. Classification (NCBI taxonomy): domain Eukaryota; kingdom Metazoa; phylum Arthropoda; class Insecta; order Lepidoptera; family Nymphalidae; genus Erebia; species Erebia palarica. Next base: position 5,096,409 of record OZ035988.1, read on the forward strand.
TCTCTGACACTCTGATTGATTGGGTCACTTTAGGACGCGGCTCTTCTGTATCGGCTCACATATTTTCCTGATTTTTCGCATCACTATCATAGGTTCTTTGATATGACCCCTTTACATAAAGGTGGTAAAATAATGTTTCCATACATGTCCCACTGTCGTATATAATTGCTCAAGCATAACGCTTCTACTGTTTATACTTAAGACACTGAAAGAACTGTTGGGTGTTAATTCTTAGTTAATTCTTAGTAATGAACAGACCATCACCAGTATTATTTCACCATCATTATGTACAAACTATTCTGGCAAATAAATGATTACTTATTTATTTACTAGATGCCCGCGACTACGACCGCGTGATTGTTTTTTTTATTCCCGCGAGGACTCTTCAATTTTCCGGGATAAAATGCCCTTCCCCGGGAGACAACCTATCTCTGTACCGAATTTGAGTTGAGTAGTTGGGCCGTTAAAGCGTAGCAGACAGACAGACAGACACACTTTCGCATTTATAATATCATAGTATGGATTTATTTACCTTCTTTTACTACGAAACCCTAAAAGGCGTAAACAAACAGTGATAAAATAACGCACATTAATAAGAAGAATTACGAATAGCTTTCCGAGGAGTTGCGGACTACTGAAAGTTGTAAGGTAATTAATGTTAGAGCTCCACCGCCCACAATACGAGTATGAACGCTGAGGCCGAGCTAGGAAGCCTGAACTTTGTAGACAGGTACCTAGTTACGGACAGCACTCGAGATATACTTCAATAGTTCAGGTACCACAGCGCAAGTATATTATGCCTAGTGGATCTCTCTCTGCGTCGTATTCCTCATTTCTGAGGGCCGTGAATCAAATAATGGTAGGAGTTTTCTTGGGATAATAATTCGATGGGTTCCCACGTCCTTCTGCAAGAGTATTTGAGCTCTAACGAGCCCACTACTGCGCCAGGAAGGTCGTCTAATAATTATATTGTACTAGATGATGCCCGCGACTTCGTCCGCGTGGATTACAATTTTTTGATTCCGCGGGAACTCTTTAATTTTCCGGGATAAAAATTCCGGATAGCCAATAACACTCACAAATAATGAGGCCATTGGTACCAGAATTTTCAAAATCGGTTCAGTAGATTCAGAGATTACCTCCTACAACGTCACAAACCCACAAACTTTACCTTTTTATAATATTAGTATAGATTTGGCAATACGTTTATCAGTGCACGTTTTATTTTGAAACGAAATTATCAGATACATCCAGGTACAATGTTTTAACGACGACAACGCTCCACTGACAATAAAATTAAATCTCGCCGAAAATAAATGTACGAAAAATTCGCTTTTAACCGCTTTCGCTATGACCCGGCGTTATAGCAGGTTAGCCCGGTTTCATAAGCAGTTTAATTTTATATCAATAGTTCAAAACACCTGGAATGTTTAAGTGGTTACATTGTTCTATCTGGTTAATGGTTTCAATTGAATTCCCAAACTCAAAAGTACCTGAGAACTTTTGTAGTTTTTGAATTAAGTAAAGTTTGGTACGCCACAACGAAATAACGGTTAACTTTCCCAATATCTAACTAAACATAATTAATTTATATATCTTCCAAAAGTAATAAAACATATATAAATAAAATTAAATATTGTGACATCCATTTGGCACGTAATAATAATATTATCTTTACCACCAAGTTTTTTCGTTTCCCGCATCCTCAATTTTCCGGGATACAACCTATCTCTGTACCAAAATTCATCGAAATGGGGAATAGCAGACAGACAGACAGTTTCGCATTTATAATATTAAGTATGCATTCAAAGGAGACGATTAGATATTTGAACAAGTGTTTGCACTGTTTACTCGGACACAACAAACACAGTCCAACGCCCGGCGCAGATGAAAACGGTGCGGCGGAGAAATTCGATTTACTTATGTCCTGGTGCACTATTTTTGTTTCCGCTTTTTAGCTGCGAGTTAAGTCAATATTTGCAGTTGATTTTCCTTTATTTTCTGATTGTTCAGTATTCTTTTGACTGGCTCTACACTGGCTATGTGAAATCCATCGCAAAATGATAAGTTGCGTATTAAATTCCGATTCCTTTCCTCGAGCGATGAGAAATTTATCGACTAGATGAGATATTGGGATCCAAAGAGATTTTGAGGTATTAAAAAATCCGTGGGAACTCTTTGGTTTTGCGGAACAGAAAGCAGCGCATGTCTGTACTCTGTCTGTGTATTTGTGACTCTCTGTAACGGATGGGCCGTAAACGTAGGACAGACAGACACACCTTCGCATTTATAGTACACGTTAGCATGGATATGTAAGCTGGAAATATATTGTTGCTCATTCTCACCCAAACCGGAAAAGAGATGAACGCTTTCTAAAATACCTGGAACAAACAAAAACAATTATTAATTTATTATAGAGATTCAGTTTCTTTATTAGTTGCAATTCCATAGTTACATCTTCTGTCTTCTATATATATAAAAATCAATTGCTGTTCGTTAGTCTCGTTAAAACTCGAGAACGGCTGGGCCGATTAAGCTGATTTTGGTTTTGAAATGTTTGTCGTAGTCCAGGGAAGGTTTAAACGGTGAGAAAATATGGAAGAATTAAAGAGTTCCCGCGGGAACCCAAAAACCTCAATCCACGCGGACGAAGTCGCGGGCATCAGCTAGTTATTTCATAATTAACATATTATAGTCATTTGTAAATAAGGCATGCTATGGATACCCACTTTGGGTGTGGCAACATAGTACATGGTAGTAGGGAGACCGATTTTATTAGTATTTGTCAGTATCATTTAAGAATTCATTAATATTGTGGTAACATTTTTCTATCAGGTAGTTTTTTAGCGTGTTATTAAACTCTTTTTCTTTTAATATAATCTTACTAATAATGTGAAAGTTTGGATGTATGGATGTATTTTACTCAATCACGCCCCAACGGCTGAACGAATCTGGCTGCCAGTTTTGACGGTTTTGATTCATTTTTGTATACCCTATCACAATAGGGATGATGCCTATATAAAAAATAAATTATTTCTAGCTGATTATTAAGTAGAGGGTCTCCAAAAAGACCTAAAGTTCACATCCTCGGTTAGTTTTAAATTTGATAACCATTTTATAATATAAATTAAAGAAAAAAAGTGCGTTGAAATTTGATGACGTCACAATTGCAAATTTCATACAACTTCCATACTACTAGAGTGTTTTTAAGTTTGATAAAGAGTTGCTGATTTGATTGAGTTGTCATCATCCCTATTCGTAAGATATTTTTCCATCACAATTTAAGTAATAAGTTTTTCTTCCCATAATTATTATGAACTGATCAGAATGCTATCCTAGCCTTCATATTCGTTAACGTATCAACCAAAGACATCCACTATTGGAAGGGATTCACTGGTCGGCTCATTTCAGCTAGATGAGGATTACCTACGTCTTCCCAAATAGTTGCAGTAGAGAAAGAGCAAAATCTCTAATTTTGAAGTCAATCAATCAATTCAATAAGCTTATTTGCGTCCAATGCCACAAATTAGTAAGTCTTTCCGTCTGTCCATCTTTTCAACCGATTTTGACGTTTGTACATAGATAGGTTACATCCCGGGAAAAGGCATAGGAAACTTTTGCAGGAAAATCAATTATCAAAGAGTTCAAATCAAAGTATGTTTCATCAAAATTGGTACCTATACAGCACACTTTTTAAACGTCCGCGGCGACTATACAAGTATATGAGGTAATGTACGATATCTTAAAACTAAATCTACGAGGGTTCTGAACGCGCCCTGTAGGGCTAGCATGCGCGCGAGTTAAATTATGTCTATCCGTTATCTCTATTGGTCTACCGACGCTAACATGGTTACTTGTCTCGTTACGTCAAAAGTAGAGATAAAAGTAAAAATTTTTATCTGTGGTATTTTTTTCTACGAACCTTTACATGCCGACTGTTTTTCTCTTGTAATATACCGCATTTTGTGCATGTTAGGGTAAACGAAAAATACGCCGGCTTAAACATCTCTCTCTCTCGTCGCGAGATAATCTCTTTTGTGCGCATGCTAAGCCTGCTGGTCTGAGTTCCTGCAGGGTTTTCAAAAAAACCCAAACCATGCGGACTTAATGAAAAGCATGGAAAGCATCATTCAGTAGTCCGATAGGTAAGACATCCGCAGACCGTGATCAAGAAAGGTAACAAGACTCGACATTTCATTCACAACTCGTACGCGGTCAGAGTCACGTGCTAAAGCTAGTATGTACATAAATAAAGAGCAACGTAACTACTCGTATCCAACCGATACGTGAATGAGACTAATTCGCGTAACAAATTTAACATAACCACACACAAACGATTGTCGCCTCTATCTGTATCTGACAAGAACTGTTGTGAGTGCATGTCTAAGTTTGCCCGCAAAACTTTTCATTCGCAGTTCACGCACCAAATGCTCTGTGGTTTACTGGGTTACAAGGCTGGGTTACATAAGAGGCGTTTTGTTAACACGATCGTAGAAAGTGCGAGATGCTAAACTCCGGGGCCATTATTCTAATTACTGTTGAGATTTTGTTTAGATAGGATAACAATTAGATAATGCGGTGTTTTAACTTTTAAGTGACAAGTTTAAGAGATTATGTACGTGTTACTTGAAACTAGATGATGGCCGCGTCTTCCCCCGCGTTTTTTCTTTTCTTCAAGTTAGCCCTTGACTGCGATCTTACCTGATGGTAAGCGATGATACAGTCTGAGTTGGTAGCGGGCTAACCTGTTAGGGGTATGGCAGTTGTATTAAACCGATGCCCCTAGTTGGTCTCTATAAGGCATCTTACCGGAACGCTGAATCGCTTGGCGGTACGTCTTTGCCGGTAGGGCGGTACCTAGCCACGCCCGAAGCCTTCCACCTGACCTGACCAGAGAAATTCAGACACTATTAATTCCGAGAATCGAACCCGGGACCTCCCAGTATAAGACCACAGCGTTCATCTTTACGACAGGGATAGGGAGTTTTAAGTCAATGCGACAATTACTTAGAAGCTCACGATAACGTCGTCTCGCACACGTGTCGCACTGCCGTCGAGCATTAAAGAGTCCATAAAACTTTATCTAACAAGCGATATACTTATAAGCTTGTTCCACTACGTCTTGGCTCGAGCCAGATAAATCAATAGGAGCGCAACATCTTTGATTAGCCTAATTCCCAATACACTCCGAAATAAGGCGATATTGCTGCTATTTGGACCACTTCCAAGTGCCGACCTTGTGCTACAAACAAGATGAACTCGAAGATATACTCTAAATCAGGGATTCCCAAAGTGGTCAATATCGACCCCTTGGGGTCGATTTCGGTTTCCCAGGGGTCGACATAAACGAAAACTAATTTTGGAGGTCGACGAGATCTAAAAATGGACCCCTATTTTACTGGTTTTTTCCAATAAATAATTACTTACTTAAGTTTTTTTATTTACTTTGTATTAATAATCATTAATTACACTTGATATTTACTGAATTTTATGTCTATTTACTATGTTAAATTTTGATGAAAAACTGATGTCAAGTTTACTCACTTAACCAACCGCAAAGTTTTTAAATTGGTAAGTATTTTGTATCAATAGGAAAAAACTATATAGAGATATGATTTTTAAAGTATGTAAAGTAGTAAAGGCTATGGGGGTCTGAGGTATCAGTTCATTTTGGAAAAGGGGTCTCTTGCCCAAAATTGTTTGGGAATCCCTGCTCTAAATCAACAATATTAGGGAAATGAAAATACACTGAGCTGAATAAAATGTATTTGTTAACCTACATATTATAAGAACACGTCTTGTCTTCGCTTAAAGCAGTATTATTTTAAAACTAGCTGATGTCCGCGACTTCGTCCGCGTGGATTGAGGTTTTTTGGTTCTCGCGGAAACTCTTGAATTTTCCGGGATAAAAAGTAGCCTACGTCCTTCCCCGGGACACAACCTATATCTGTAGGTACCAAACTTCATCAAAATCGGTTGAATAGATGGGCCGTGAAAGCCTGCTACGCTTTCACGGACAGACAGACACACTTTCGCATTTATAATATTAGTATGGAGTTTTATATGACGTCCCTGAATAAGGATTATCAAGCGTTAACAATATTTAAATAATACTGCTTTAAGCGATGGCAGTATGCCCCCTGATTGACAAACTAATGTATGGGGAAAAAACTTAAAAAACAGTTTCCTCTATACTTCTGTGACAGCAGCTTCCTTTTGTATATCAAAGGCACTCATAATAAAGGATTATTGGAAATTCAAAACCTAAGGGCGTTAAATAAACTTCACCTTATGAAATATTCTAAGTTAATAATGATAATGGAACCCGCACAGCAGTGGCGTAGCTAGGTAACCAAGGGCCCTGGGGCAAACTAAAAAATGGGGCCCCACTGATTACTGATTAGGTTTTATCAAATAAAAATATGAAATATACAAATACTTTAAAAATGCTAAGCTACTTAAGCTCTTTTTTGTGCACTGCAGGGCAGGTTATGGTAATAAGGTAAACAGTAACAACATAAATTACAATTAATACTTGGTGTAGGTTTGGCTAATAAAACGAAATAGAAAAGATTCAAGGGTTTATTATATAAAGGCCTACCAACTGACTAAATAACAATTATATTTTCAATTTTTTTCTAGCTTTAGTTTTCGCAAAAATATCAATGACTTCGTTTAAATCCAGGCTTGATGCGGTTTTGTTTTCAATTGCTATTAGCGATAAATGTCGGAGTCGAGTTTGGCCCATATTATTTCTTAAATATTTTTTTATTATTTTTAATTTGCTAGACGACCTTTCAGCTGCTGCAGAAGTGACAGGAATTGTAAAGAATAATAACATTGCTGTAAATACTTCCGTTAGGTCGCATTCTAGCACTCCATATTTGCTCATTATTTCCTTACATAATTGGTGAACAGTCCATGCTTGAGTTAGTTGAGGTGAAACTAGGTGGTAAATATTAATAAATTGAAGTGAAAAACTAGGGCCTATTATATCTGAATATTTTCTTTGGAATTCGTCACACTTGTAATAAAGTTGCTTCATCAACATGTAATAAAAATGTTGGTGTTAGAAAATCGAATATATAACAGACTGCACTCATACCAATAAAACGTGTATCTAATTGAGATATTACTGTGTCTAGTACTTTATAGAAAATCTCAATTTTAAATATTTTTTCTCGGTTTGGAAATCGGTGATCAGCAGCTAATAATCTTTGTCTTTTTTCTTGAAAATGGGTATCAATACCATATTTTCTTGCAGTTTCACTGGCTTTGCACTTGAATAATTCGAAATCATTTCTATAAATTTGCAACTTTGCTTTGGTCTCTGCTAAAACTTTACTCGCCTCGCCCAAATTGATGTCGCATTTTTGTAAAGTTTTGGATGCATAATTAATGTCGTTCAATACACTGTACAATACAATAATAATCTAGAAGATGTATTGATTTTTCATTCCCGCAGGATTTTTTTTATTTTCCGGGATCAAAAGTAGCCTATGTAAAAAAGTAGCCCCGGGACACAAACTGTCCCTGCAACAAATTTCATCAAAATAGCTTTAATACATAAGCCATGAAAGCGTAGCAGATACACAGACAGACGGACAGACAGACACACTTTCGCATTTATAATATTAGTATGTATATATGGATGGATATCGATTTTTTTTAAATGATCGATCGTTTATAATTAATATATAATATTACTAGATGATGTCCGTGACTTCGTCCATGTGGATTGTTTTTATTCCCACGGGAACTCTTCAATTTTCCCGGATAAAAAGTAGCCTATGTTCTTTCCCGGTATGTAACCTGTCCCTGTACCAAATTTCATCAAAATCGGTTAAGTAGTTGGGCCGTAAAAGCGTAACAGACAGACAGACACACGCATTTATAATATTAGTATGGATTGATATTATATATATCCGATGTATAACGAATATATAAAATATGAAAGAAAAGGTGCAAATCTGCGTTTTAATGTGAAATCATAAAAAAGTATAAGTTTGATTCTTTGACGCTTTACTTATAAAGTTAAAAAAAAAGTCATTCATTTATAACGTCGACGGCGCCCGCGTCGACTGTATCACATCACTATCCGAGTCGGTGACTCGGTGCAGCAGTCGGCTATTGTAGCGGGGTTGCGGGGCGGTACGGGCGGTATTATGATGCCTTGCGTCCCACGTCTGTATCACCCCCGTGACACGTATTTCTATTTTACACAACACTGCCAACCTACAGAAAGAATTTATGGGAATTCCCTAGGCATAACTTTTGAATTTCTCTCAACTGAGTTGTCATGATTAAAGTGGGGTTGCAACCTGCAATATTTATTTTGAAAATGGGAGAAATTTCCAAAAGTTCAGTTCGATCGAGATTTCTGCTAAGGATTCGAGGGCCCCCTGAGCTTTAGGGCCCCGGGGCACTGCCCCGCCTAGCCCCTGGGTAGCTACGCCACTGCCGCACAGATTCCACTATGAAAAAGTTTTTGGTGCAGGCTGAAAACCTAAAGGAATTGTCTATTAAAGAGCTATTTTATAACCTTATTAAATTAAATGAGATAAGTAATAAAGGAAAGTTCTAACTTCCAAAAGCGGTGTTCTTGCGATAAAATTCTCCTCTAGACAACCTTCTAGAGTATCTGAATACATAAAGGCATAGCTCATTATAAAATTGTGGGCGATTATACCTATTTTTGGGGTTCTGTAACCAAAGGGTGAAATAAAAAATAATTTAGATTTCTACACACTATGTTGAAGTTGGGTGAGCTTGACGCGTCAACTTTGCCTATCTTTGTTAAACCCGCCCTACTTCAACATAGTGTGTAGAAATCAAAATTACTTTATACTTTAAAATTTTGAAAATTTGGCTTTGGAATTTTTTTAACTTTTTAGTGTACTCCTAATCTCCACGGCTAAGGAGCGTAGTACCCTACACCATTAGAGTTGAGGAGTTGGGAGCTTCCTCTAAGCACTGATAAAAATATTTGCAAATCAGTTTAGAAACCATGGAGATATGCAGTAACATACATTAAAAAATATGCGCCGAATTGAGAACCTCCTCCTTTTTTGGAAGTTGGTTAAAAAGAAAAATAAACCACAGCAACCTCATAATTTTTAGAGGCGAGAAATTTATTTTCAATCGCTTAAATAAACAAGCCTTTTTTATCCACTACAAGTTGCCCTGCGACTGCGATCTCACCTGATGGTAATTGATGATGATAAGATGGTAGCGGGTTAACCTGTTAGGGGTATGGCAGTTATATTAGACCTATACCCCTAATCGGTTTTTATACCGATCGTACCGGAACGCTAAATCGCTTGGCAGCACGTCTAGGTAACTAGCCACGGCCAAAACCTCCCACCAGGAAAGACCAGAGAAAATTCAGAAATTACAAATTCCCAAATTGACCCTGGACAAAACCTGGGACAACAGCGCTCAACACTGCGCCAGGGAGGTTGTCAAGCTTTGGTATACGTTATTGTAACTTGCGAATAAGCCCGAACGCAGCACTGAAAGCAGCGCTGTGAAGAGAATTAGGAACTAGATCTTATTGGCCTTCGACTTTCTTGCCAAAATAAAACATGTGTACAGTTTTAATGCAGATCTCATTCTTGGCATCGCTTTCCAAGTTTTGAAGGCCAAGGTTGGAATTATCTACATTTTGGCACTGCCTGTACTGCCTGCAAGACATGGCTTTCTTTGCCTTAATACAATTTCCACCGACGGCAATCGAGTCAATGGCAATAGATGCCAAACTTGTTTATTCTGCACAAGGTTTTGTTACATGGTAGTATTCTAGAAGTTTTTTCTTTCTGCCATTGAGATACCTACTCTATGGAACTACGCCTATCCAGAATATTTATGAAAAAATAGTAGGTACCTATGGATTACAACAATCATAACAATTCACGTTAAGAAGTTTTATTTCAATCTAATTTCAATGTTATCATTATATCTTCTTGTAAAATAAGTAAATATAATAATCAAAGTAAATTAAAAAAAAGTAAACTACTAAGTACAAGTTAGCTCTTGACTGCAATGTCACCAGGTGGTGGGTGATGATGTAAACTTACTCTAAGATGGTAGCGGGCAAACCTGTTAGGAATATGGCAGTTATATTTATCCTATACCCCTAATCAGTGATATATTTTATTATTTACATTTAGATAAATGTATTTTCAATTCAATTCAATTCATTTAATTAATTGACATTATTTGTGGTCCACTTTAGTGTTAGTTACAATATAATCTTAATATCTATGTTAGTACTTACAATCTAAGGTGTTAGTAACATTTTAACTTAAAACTATGTTAGTACCTAAAAACTAAAAGGGATTAAGTCCTCTGTATGAGTTTCCCCACCAGAGGACTATCCATCTGCCCTGCTATGCTATACCTAACCATCTGCTAGGGCAAACCCAAGATTGACCACCAGGAATCTCCAATGAAAAAAGCTGAAATATTGTTGAAGATTACGTAAATGATAAAAGAGCATGGATATGACTCGCTTCAGCAATGGTAGGACAGCGGTTAATGTATCGACACATTAATGAAATTGTAAATTATTTTTTTAAAAGAGCAACCACCGAGTTTCTTGCTGGTTCTTCTCGGTAGGAATGTTATTCCGAACCAGTGGTAGATTCACAGAATAAGAAATCCGTTATTTGTTCTCTGCTGTCAGCCCAAAGAAGTTATTTTTTCAGAAATCCCAGATAAGTAAAGCCAGTAATAAAAGCAACAAACTTTTCTGACTGTGGTAACTCAAAGCCCGAAGCGAGTGCCCGAAGGATTTTCTGCTTTATTAACAAAGAGAATTTGTAGACACTAGCGTTTTCATAGCTTCGCTGTAAAACTCTCGTTATTATATTGAGATTCGATACAGATACACATTACCGATTCATGAAAGAGCAATGAGTTTGAATGCGGTAAACAGTTAAGGGTAAACGGGAGCTTTGAGAAGATTTATTTATACAATCATCGGGAACGCTATCCTATTCTGTGTCTTTTTGCTAACTTTACTCCTAACGTAAAGTTACTACGCTACGCTTGTTTTCTACGTTCTTTCTAATTTTGTCCTTCCAAAAGTACTTTTGTACTTTCAATAAAAAGAGAGAAACATCGAAAGGAAAAAGATAATTTCTGTTCCTTTTTCGTCTTTCTCCTCACGTTGCCGTGTAGAAACCGGCTAGGGGTATGTACCATCTTAGACGGCATCATCACTTATCATCGGTAAAGGAAATCTCATTTTAGAAGAAAAAAAAATCCTGTCACTTCTTATTTTGCTTATAAAAATGTAAGTATAAGGACAACACACTACACTACAGCTACTAGGTACATTTCATCTTCATCGAAATTTCGCTTATAGGCACAGTCGCGGTTTAAAATTTTTTACCACCTTAAGGTTCTTAATTGCTTGCACACTGATTAGGCAAAGATCATAGATTAACATGACGTATCGAGCACTGCAGTATGTGGAAAACCTTTTCTTAAACTTTTAATATTACACTTTAACGAAATGCGATAATGCTAATACATTGCTAGTAATATGTCAAACTTGAAATTTGGTCATGAGTTTTACTATGAAAAAAGTCATTCTCATTCTGTCAGTCTCTTTGTGTTGAATTAGATGCTAGAAAACTTTGATTTGAAACGTAATAAATACCTTGCTAAGGCGTTTATAAAGAATCTGATTCGAAAACTGGTAAACGTTTTCAGACCACAAATGTACATATCTAGGTATTATTCTTCACCGAGATAAATCCTACTAATTGCAACTCTAATGGATTGGCAACTGGCAACATAGAAAGTTCTCGTAAATTATACGACAAACTAATAACTTACTACGAGTACCACTATCATTAATTAACACTTTCATCTCGGGTAGCTGGTCCATATAGAGCAAGCAAAGATTATAAGCTACTATAGTTTATTGGCTAGTATCAATAGTGTAAGTATAAGATTTTAACATCCCACTAACGTTTTGTCGAATTCGAATTCGATCTTCGAAATACTTTAGCGTAATAGTAAAATGGCCAGTATTTAAAAGCTAAGTTAGCCCATACATCTACAGCCAGTTCTCCAAGGGGAAACTTTCTGAAATCAAAATCGGTCGTACTGAAATTTCCACTTGACATCATGGATTTATTAAGATTACTAGAGGATGGCCAGGCTTTTGAAAATGCCGTGGGATCTTTTTCAATATTTGGGACATAAAGTAGCCAATGTCACTAGACTCCAAGCAATAAATTAAGCATATCTGTGCAAAAAAATCAACGTCGATCCAATGCTACGTGATGGAAGAACAAACCAAGAACCACACCTTTGCATAAATGTACATAATTATATATGGGTAGTGATTTTACTCGGACGTTATGAATGAATGAAATACTCTTCATTGTACACATAACATAAATAATCAGTTACAATAAAAATAAAATACAAGTCGGTACAATTGGCGGCCTTATCCCTTTTAAGCGACGTTACATGATGACTTTATATGATGTTTTGACGCTAGAACTCAATCAACGTTGTTGGTGAGATATAAATCTTGTACTAGCTCTATAGACCACGATTGAGCGGAGTTATTTGTCGGTCATAATACCTACACCTGCTGCAAGAATCTCATCTATTTCCTATCAAGCACTGAAAGCTCAAGTTATATAAGAATATGAGCTAGGTATTTTTCATAAAAATATTTACAGACGCATAAAGAGTATTCTACTCGTTTGAGACGGATCTATGATTTATGTTTAGCTTCATATATCTTTTGGATTTTAATCTCAATAAACATGAGAAATTGAATTTAAAGTAGTCTAGAGTCTAGACTTAATAATTTACGTTTCCGACCCACCGCACCAATGGCCATACATCTTAGAAAGACCATGTACCTAATAGCCCGAATGCAATAAGGGAAGAAATTATTTTTAGCAGTAGGTATCTACGTAAATAAGTTTCATGGTTAGTAAAATACTTTATACAGAATGGAAAAGAATGTGTCATATATTATTGAAATTCTGTGCGCAGTGCAACTGTACTTGCAGAGATGATGCCCGCAACTTTAGGTTTATTCAAATTCTGTTGGAACTCTTTGATTTTTTTTTTGGGTTAAAAAGTAGCCAGCGCGGCTCACAAAAATCAGGTAGATTTTTATCGGTGTACGATTGTTTATCTATATTGAAGCGACAAGCGGAGCCGAGATGTGTTTAGGCGGACCAATCGAAATGTAGATCGACTACGCTACAATATTTTCGAGTCACCTGTCAGGAATCTCATTGGCCTGTTGCACATTTCCGCTCCGCTTCAATGAATAGACTAGAGGTGGTTAATATAACACGTAGCGCAATATCATAGCGCGGATAACGTGCTATGTAAGGAGCCGCCATGACGCTACGGCGTTATGAATATTACGCGATCGCGCGCGGCGCCTCATAGCACTTGTAGCGGCGCCCGCCTCATGTATAGTCTCATGTAACGCGCTGTTGTGAGTGAACGTCAAGTTTGCGTGTTACGAAAATTAGCTCGCTACGAAATTTAGCGTGCTGCAAGACATACCACGCCGGCCGCTCACACGCTTTCTTATAACAACCGCGTTATAACATAGCGTGTTTAAAAGCATGCTGAAAAAATATAGTTTATAATCCGTAGCGTGGATTTATAGAAATTTTAAACAACTCTAGAACAGACACCCTACTCGTGAACTAGTCGGCCAACTGCGGCTCGAGGCAAACAATAAGTTTCCCACTGGTCGTGCAAACCGACAAGAATCAGGCACGACCGCATGAGAAGATAATCAGCCCTTCTAGCCCTCATATCTGATATAGCGTAGGAACTTCACTTTTACTGCTTTGTGTTTTATTAATAAGACGGTTTATGTACATCAGTGGCGTCAGATACTCGAAGACCGGGGTTATTTGTCGATTATGTTTGCACCTGTTACCAGACTCCGATAGCAATCTCCTTTCAAGCGCTGTAAAGCGCTGGGGTTAATACAAGATATTCATGCTCACACTTGCGAAGTGAAGTATGAGAATGTAGGTACATTTTTACAATGGACTTTAATTTATTATTATAAGCATGAACTTATATCATGAAATCTTTTAAAATTAAAGAGTTACACGAGAATCAAAAAAAACCTAAATCGACGTGAATGTAGTTGTTATACTTTCATACTAATATTATAAAGTGTTTTTGTTGGTTGGTTTGTCCTTCAAACACGCCGCAACAAAGCGTGATTTTTTTGCATGGGGATATTTGAGGACCTGAGAGTGACATAGGCTACTTTTATCCCGGAAAATTAAGGTGTTTCCGTGGGAATTTATAAAAGTTATTCCATGCGAACGACGAATGTAAGTCGCGGGCATCAGCTAGTCATCTATAGATGTATAGCTATCGGTATCATCATCATTTCAATCCATCACCAGCCCACTCCTGACCACGAGTCTTCTCTCAGAATGAGGTGGGTTTGGCCATGGCCGAGGACCTTGCTTATTGTATGCTGTATGAACACCTATACCTACCTAATAAGAAATATTTGCTGACCTCACAACTCAAACCACTGGATTCAGGAACCTAAGTTTGGCAATAAGCATGTAGGTTTTCTATTAAATCCTCAATAAGAAAAGACTTCCAGGAATATCACCCAGAATTAAACCGGGCGCGGTAGAACTGTTTGAAGAAGTAGGTACGCTTAGATACTTAATAGTACCTTCCGCTATAGTGCTCGAAACAATTTCATCACTATCTCCTGTGCTTTCGAGATGGGAAATTGATGCGATTTTCATTTGAAGCGGGAAACAGTCTTTTTAATTGATTTAGCGATACCACAGACAACCGTTTTTGTCGGACGGTTTCGATTTCATTGACGATTCGTCTTAAAAAGAGTGTGTAATATGCAATTTTGTTGACTGAATTGGGATGCCTGGTCCCAGTTTTGCCCATTAGCTATCTGTGCATCGGGAAATCTAAACAGAAAATAGACTAAGTACCGGAGACCTGTGGGCTGTGACATCTGGAAAGTGTTCATTAATCTTTTTAGTTAGCTATCAGTTTTAATGTATATTTAGAAAGTATTAAATTTTGAATGTATATTATAATGTTTTTTGTATCGTCTATAACTTACGATGTAAGATGGGTTTAATGCCTTTCATAAAAAACTTTATTATTATACTAGCTTTATTATTTCCGGGATAAAAAGTAGCTTCCTGTCCTTCCCCGGGATACAGCTTATCCCTGTACCAAATTTCACCAACATCGGTTGCACGGGTGGGCCGTGAAAGCGTAGCAGACAGACAGACGGACAGACACACTTTCACATTTATAATAAAAGTATGGATTAGTTACTACGCGGGCGTTTCACGCGGACTTTTTGTCCTCTGCTGCCTGTAGTGCATTTTCACCCTTACTCTACAGCGTCTGGGCTCGGATACTGAAATTTGATCATGGTGTGAAAAACGTACGCCACCATAGTCCATTAAGTGCATTACGCTTCAATCCGATTACGTGCAAACGAAGTCGCGTCCATTACTCGACCACAATACAGCTATATAGCTTTAAAAAAATGGTTATTTAATAGCATCGGATTATTTTACGCAATTTTAAACGGAAATGAAAATCCGCAGCGTTGTTATTTTAATTTTCAATTAACGCTATAATTTCAATATCGTAGAGTTCTTTTAAATTTTTCGCTGCTATAATATGGAATTGTATGGCACAAAAAGCAAGCAAAAAGCATTTTTTATAATTACACTAGCGGCACGCTATGATGGCCGGTTTGACACATTACAATAGTGATGTGGAATGTCAATTTATTCTCGAACAAAAAACAATTAAGTTTTGTTTTTGTACCTGATTAAATAGGTTTAATAAAACAAAAATGTATATGTTTATTTAATTTATTTGAACGAACTGAATATTTGAACGAAAATGAATATACATACTTTATATGCACACAAGAAACATATGAATACAAAAGATACCAAAAAAGGTGCCACAAAAGGCCATAATTAATCAGATTCGTCCATACTACTATTTTCACTGTCGTCACTGCTATCATCACATACATTAATAATTATATGTTCGTTTTCTATAATATTATCTATTTTCACATCTCTTTCATAATCTTCCCTTATTAATTTAACAGTTCTATTCACAACCTTTTCCCAGTCTCCTTTAGTCACATGTTCACAAGCTTCTTCTAATAATTTTAGCATTTTTTTTGTGGTAAATGGGGGTTCTGTATTGTGTCTTGCAGCATATCCCTTAATTTGAGCCCACACCAACTCAATCGCATTATACTCACAATGGTAAGGCGGTAACCGTATAACTCTGTGCCCATGTTCTAATGCTATTTCGTCAATGACGTATCGGATCTTGGTTGGTTTGTTTTCTTTTAAAAGACGTACTAATTCCGCTTTTAACATATTCATGTTTGCATCTACGCCATTTTTACGAAGCCATGCGACGATATCAGCTTTCTTTTGGGATTGGGCAGGTGGCTTGTCAATTTGCATCGAGTGGTATGGGGCGTTGTCCATAATTATAATAGATGGTTCAGGGAGGCTACACAACATTGAGGTAAACCATTCAGTAAACTTTTCTCCATTCATGTCTTCATGATAGTCTCCAGTGGTTTTTGACGCAAAAGCCATGAGAGAACCTTCGACAAACCCGTTGATGGTTCCGGCGTGACAAATTATAAGTCGCGATCCTTTTCCTACAGGAACTTTGGAAGTAGATGCTGCTGTGTCATCGTTCCAAGAACGGCCTACAGTATGGTTAGCATTAAGCCATGTTTCATCCAAGAACACAACATTTTGCCAATTTTTGTTTTGAGCTTTTCTCTGCGTAAAGCCAGGTCAAAACTATATCACAATCGCATTGCACTGACAGTTTATACTTTTCGAAG
This sequence comes from Erebia palarica, assembly GCA_964035005.1. Taxonomy (NCBI): domain Eukaryota; kingdom Metazoa; phylum Arthropoda; class Insecta; order Lepidoptera; family Nymphalidae; genus Erebia; species Erebia palarica. Next base: position 5,113,315 of record OZ035988.1, read on the forward strand.
CAACGTCAATTCGAAACTGCTCTGTTTTGCATTGAGCATTGACGCGAGTTTGCCGGAGGTAGTAGTTGTGCTAGCCAGCGATCCTATGTACTGATTTTTCTACACTTGTATACATTTAAGAAATCAATTTAATAAATAAATTTTGAGTCCTAAACCTAAAACTACATTCGATAAAATTTATGAATCTCTGCACATCACTATCGTCAATAAAGTAATACAATTATTTCCTTCAAAGTCGTTATCAATTAATACGGAACTTCATGAGAAACTACATTCGATAAAATTTATGAATCTCTGCACATCACTATCGTCAATAAAGTAATACAATTATTTCCTTCAAAGTCGTTATCAATTAATACGGAACTTCATGAGCGGACAAACGTCAAACCGGCCATCATAGCGTGCCGCTAGTTTAGTAATTTAAACCTATACTTTGACTATGTGATACGCGTGGATATAGGTTTGGACAATGGAAGCTGGATTCTTGATTTCTCAAGTTAAAATATAGGATACGACCATGGCAACATTAACATTCTTCTTCTTCTTCTCTTGGTTTATGGCTTTGAGTAGTGCCAAGCCAGCACAATGCACTTCGCCAGTGTCGAGTAACTTGAGGGAGGCACGAAGGAGATTGGCCGGTTAAAGAGTGCCAAAATTACTAAAAATATTATGTAATAGAAGGCATATTTGTATATTTGTTATAAAACCTGGTTAACTAAGGATTAGAAAAAAAAAGCAGAGATTACAGTTTTTACGATTTACGTTGTCTGTAGTCAAATTATTCAATTTGCTTGTCATAACAATAGAACCAATTCCTGACTCACTTAATAGCCCTATTACACTGCACTTTTCACCGGGCCCTGTGTAAAGGGTGGGCGTGGGCGTTAGTTGTGGTGTCGCTATTACACTGCACTGACTACCGGGCCCTAACTCAGTATGAACGAGAACGTCAAGAGAGTTGGACGTGTATCTTAGTATGTTTATTATCGTTCACTGATTATGGCACCCATCCTATCGAAGCAATAAAAGTAGTATCGATACTAATATTATAAACTAGATGATTCCCGCGACTTTGTCCGTGTGGATCGCGTTTATAATATTATTATGGATGCGAAAGAGTTTCTGTCTATTTGCTACGATTTCAAGGCCCATCCTATTCAAACAATTTTGATGAAATTTGGTACAGCGGTAGTTTACGTCCCGGAGAAAGACATAGGCTACTTTTTATTCCGGAAAATTAAAGAGTTGCCGCGGGAATCAAAAAAACCTCAATACACGCGGGCGAAGTCACGGGCATTAGCTAGTAGTTCATATAGTATAGTAAATTACTATACTATTCTATAGTATAGTTCATATAGTCCTTATGCTCTTTTCTCCATAAATAAGGCATTTCTTTGTACATGTCTATCACAACAACAAAACTTCTTTTTATTTAGCGATATAGGTATATTTCTTTCTTCTTTATATTTGTCACGATATATTGACAAAATGCCACAGATTTATAAAGGGAATATGTCTTTATTATGTCTGTGCAAAATGCACGCGCGAGCCATAGAGACAACTACTCTATAAGATGGTCGTGCGACGACTGAGCTCCCTAACCGCCCTGCAACTTATTACACTACCCGGTTTGCAGAGCGCTCAGGCAGTTAGGCAGACCGGGACCACCCGTTCTCCCTAATCAGTGACACTTCCTTCCTGAACCTTATTACACTACACTGAATCTGCCTACAGAGCCCGGTGAAAAGTCCGGTGTAATAGGCCTATAACTTATCAACGCCCAGCCTTAAATGCTGAAAATTTCCACAGAGGTTCCCTTATTAATGCAGACCAGCAGCCCTATTCTCTAACTCAGTGGCTATCAAAGAATGTAAGCCACTTACATATCTGTTTTATCCATTGAAGTTTTGCTATGAAATAAAAATAACATTTTCATAGCAAACCTTCAATGGATAAAACTCATATGTAAGTGGCTTACATTCTTTGATAGCCACTGAGTTAGAGAATAAGGGACAGGAATAAAGCTAGTTTTTTTTTTAATCTCCACGGTAGGGCGGTCGGATACATACATAAAACAGACTCGGCGATTCTCTCCTATTCAATACGTATAATCAAATAAACATGCAGATGAGGGAGGTGACATGCTTGACTGTAATCTGATCAAGTGAATACTGACAAGGGTGTGCGTTGAATATTCCCATGATTGTAATTCGTTTAACCGCTTTTTCTTTTTTTAACGCGAAACAGAAATTACATGAAGTTACAATACGTGTTATACGCTTAGTAAAACGTCGCTAGCACGTAATAGAACACCTAACTGATGTACATTTATTCCGACAAAAATAATATTTATTGTTGAGTTTGGCTCTTTCTATGACAATAAAGTTTTAATATAATAAACAGTTTTGTTAAACCTACATAAAGTATCAATCAAGGTATCAATTCATAATCGATGAACGTCCCCGCCTTAGATACTGATCAATATATGGACACTAGTCCTTCCACAGCCCCTTGATAGAAGAGTTCAGACTCTAAATTTGACAACACGGATGATGCCTATGTCGAAAATAAATTATTTCTCACTGATTATATTAAATAGTGTCTTCCAAAAGATCTAAAATTCACATCGTCGCGTTAGTTTTTCGTGACTCTTTTTCATTAATCCCATAATGGTAGGAGTTATCTTAGAATAATTTTAAACAATGAAATAAGTGCGTTGAAATTTGATGACGTCACAACTATGTATTTTATTCAAACTTCCTCTTGAAGCGCGTTGTAGGTTGCTGAGTTGTTATGATTCCTATTAGTGAAAAGTCCAAACCGAAATTACAATCGGCAGCTCCTTTAGCCATCGCATTGATTAAGGTCGACCGTACTCCGAGAAAGGCATATCATGTGGAGAATCTCGTAGCACACAGCTCTTTCTATAGTCCGCTATTGACTTCTCTTTGTTAAGGACCATATTCGAGTCGTATGTTATGTTATCTTCATCTCTAATGGCATCAGGTGCAGGCATTTCTGGTCAACGTTGGTACGTGCGTGTATATCATTAAATTTGTACTAGGCATTGTATTACGTGCAATAAAGGGGACGTGGTTGCGCACAAATGGCAGTTAAGGAGTTGAGTGATGTTGTCCCGGGCCTACTCTGAATAATGTATGGCACCAATCGAGCTGAAAGCGGTTTATACTCCCCGACGGTACGGCCCCCGCTGCGGGCTTAGGATGGGCACACATTCAATATCATTTATTTAATACAGAAACAGTACTTAACTCATAGTAACCTAGCTTAAATTTTCATAAACCACCCCTTTCCTTTTAAAAGTTTATTTTGTTTAATATCAGTACCTTTAAAAAAATGTTAGCTACTAATAATTGATTTATTTATTCAGACGTTTCTAAAGGTCCACCATATTCGTGTTAACTGTTAATAGTACAAAAATAAAATAAAAGTGATTTAGTCCACTGCATTAATTTCTCGATCAGAGTATTTTCCCTCTCGCAAGCTTTTAACGCTAACACATTTGCGTAAGCGTATAAAACCAAATTAAAAAATTAAAAATCTGTTACCCCGCTGATTTACCTCCTATCGGGCCCTTATATTATGTCTAGTCTAATAATAGATACAAGCAATACCAAATAGCAGTTAACAAGCTATTGTAAATGCCAATTAAATGTTATAAAGCCAATGCTTTATTGTCTGTATGGAGTCAGCAGCAAGCGAATATCGTGCCCGCTTTGGTCCCTATATGCCACTTTAAATCAAAATGGCGTGTCATTAAACATGAAGTGAGGCAGATCTCGCTTGACTTTTAAACTCGATTATGTGTTACATTTAGCGGAAGTGGGTAAATAGGTCTAATTTAAACTTCCGGAAATCTACACGTGCAAATTTTATATACATACTAATCCATACTAACAAATGCGAATCTGTAACATTTGCGAATCTGTATCTGCTACGCTGTCATGGCCCATTTTTTCAACCGATTTTGATGCAATTTGGTATACAGATAGGTTGCATTACGGAAAAGGAAATAGGCTTTTTATTCCGGTTAGATTAAAATACCTATGGGAATCAAAAACCTTAATCCACGCGGACGGCATCATCTACTATTATAATATGCATACTTAGCTACTAACATTAAAGATATTAAAGATATATAAGCACGGAATACTAAATATTGTAAAATTGTGTCTTTCTGTCATTTACTTTTTCACGATTCAACTTTTTAAACGATTTTGACGTCTCAATCATACCGGAGCGCCAGGACTCAAGCTTTGTACTCAATTTTGTCACAAACGATTATGAAAAGGTGACAGACAGACACATAATTTAATATCAATATGGATCGATCCATTGAGTGTACACCAAACTTTTGGCTATAAAGCGTCTAATTCTCATTTCTTGTCTGCGACACGCATTCGTATTTCGTACCGAAGACATTACCATAAGCCCACGTAAACCTTATTTACAGTGGCGAGCAATATTCATTTGCAAATCAAATTGCGTTTTTTTTGCTTTTTACAGTTCTCACGAAAATCCTCTTATCACACGATCGGTTTGCCCTATATTTTAAGAAGAAATGTATACTGTGACCAACCGCGTCTGCGCTTGCTACGCCACGTGCATGGACTAACTACGCCATCGCGTAGTCTTGCTACGCCTCGAGTATGGACTTGCTATGGACCGTAACTATAGAGCGTACTTTGACTTGGCTCAGACTTCACTTAGAGATAAAACGAGATGGACTTATGTGAGTAACATAATTCTGTCTCGTTTTAACCATGTCTTAAGGCTAAGCAAAGTTAAAGTTCGCTCTATGTTATCTCAAAGTATGTGTTCTTGCTACGCCACGTGCCTAGACTTGTTACGCCCGTGCTACGCCCCGTGCCTGGTTTGCTACGTCCCACGCCTGGGCCTGCTACACCGAAGTAAAAACCTTGGTTTGAAATGGAATAATGAATAACGCCACACCCCGGCTTTACTTGTGTGCTTTGCGCTTAATGTGCTGTCGACGCGATATGCGCTACTAAATTCAATTGACAAGTGATGATTGCCGCTAATCAATCAATCAAGCAATCAATATTCATTTATTCAAATTAGGTACACTGTAGATACTTTTTGACGTAAAATCCTATCTTATCTTACTAATATTATAAATGCGAAAGTTTGGATGGATGTATGGATGTATGTTACTCAATCACGCCCCAACACCTGAACGGATCGGACTGAAATTTTGCACTGAGATAGATTATAGTCTGGAATAGCACATAGTTATTACTTTACATTACTTATAAAACATGTTGGTGATAATCAATTACGGTAATCTTAAAACTAAAGCTATCTTAAAACTAAAACTAAAGGGTTCCAAACGCACCATGGTCTGAGAAGAGCCCACAACAAACTCAGCCGGGCGGCCGGGTTTTTTTGCTTCCAACGTTCTAACGATCGTTTCTATCGGTCTGAAGTCTGAACTCAAAATAGATAAAACAAACTACTTTAAGTTTGACCCATTTAAGTTAACCCGGGACTGAGATCTGACTTGGTATGTGATGATGCAGTCTAAAATAGAATTCGTTTCAATCTTAGAATGCATCATTTATACTTATGTAAGGGGTATGGCAGTTTTAAGTTATACTAATCAATGACCTCGATTTACTTAGACGGGCATTGTCAAACAAAGAATGTGGACTCATTTTACTAACGCCATCTAGTCTGAAAAACGGGACAGCGCTATGGAGAGGACAAGGACAGGCTTACACAGGAAAGGGGCCCTACAAGTCGGACGCCCAACTTTTTTCTATGAAAGGGCCCATCTAGTACCTACATGTATTATATCGATGATACTAATTATTTGATATGTATTATAAATGAGAAATTTTGGATGGATGGATGTTTGTTACTCAATCACACCAGAACGGCTGAACGGATCTGGATGGAATTTGATAGATATAAATTATAGTCTGGAATAACACATAGAGAATTTTATCCCGGAAAATGAAACAGTTCCCGCGGGTACCGAAAAGCCTCAATCCACGCGAGAAGTTAGAACATAGGCTATGTACCTTATTTATTACAGATCATCGAACCATGGCCGAAGACTTCTACCAGTGATACTTATGTTCTATAGGTTTTATAGGTTTTTTTAATCCACTACAAGTTAGTCCTTGACTGCGCTCTCACCTGATCGTAAGTGATGATGCAGTCTAAGATGGTAGCGGGCTAATCTGTTAGGGGCAAGGCTGTTATATTAAACCCATACCCCTATTCGGTTTCTACGCGGCATCATACCGGAACGCTTAATCGCTTGCCAGTAGGGTGGTAACTAGCCACGGCCGAAGCCTCCCACCAGATCAGACCAGGGAAATTCAGAAATTATAAATTTCCAAACCCTGCCGGGGTTCAGCGCTCAACACTGCGCCACGGAGGTCTACTTCTTTTCGTATCTCTAATTGATATCAAAACAACGGGCTTTATTCGACAGGCTTGGTGTTGACATTTCACTATCGTACAATAAGGAGAATATGAGAAAAAAGCGAAGAATGAAACAGTAAAGCAAAGGAATTGGAATAACAAACATTTATAGGAGGAATATACATCTGCAGCCGCGTCATTAGATACAAATAATGACTTCCAGTTCCAATATACGCATGTATATAGTTAGTAGGTACAACAACTTATAATGAACTAGATGTCCGCGAATTTGTCTGCCTGGATTTTGGTTCTTGAAAATCCTATCCCTTAATTTGTTATGTTCTTCGCCAGGATGCAATCTATCTTCTGCCCCAGATTTTTGACAAAAAAGTGACGACACCCTTTCAGACAGACACACTTCCACATTAATCCATACTAATTTAAAATAATCGCATTTATAATGCGAAAGTATGTCTATCTGTCTGTACCTATGTCTTTCTGCTACGCTTTCACGGTCCATCTTTTCAACCGATTTTAAAGAAATTTGGTACCTACAGGGATATATACTTTGCATTCCGGGAAAGAAGATAGGCTAGCTTCTGGGCCAGAAAACTAAAGAGTTCCCGTGGGGGAAAAAATACTTAATCCACGCGGACGAAGTCTAGTTATGGGCATCATCTAGTTAACTATATTTTTTTTACATTACAGTTTTAGGTCAAAAACGCGCAGGCAATTTTTGCAACAGTTTTGTAGGCCACACTAAATATAATATAGGTCAGAACATGCCGAGTTACAAATGGGTAGAGCATGCTCGATTAATTTTTACTGCACGTGTAAATAGAGCTGTTTATAGCATAGCGACTAGCTGACTCGACCAGCCTTTGCTCGGGCAATTTCTGAAAATCCTTTCATCATTGTAAAGAAAACATTTGCGTTGTACTCACATGTTGTACATTAGCCATTCATTATACATCCATACTTAATATTGTAAATACGAAAGTGTGTCTGTCTGTCTGCTACGCTTTCACAGCCCATCCTTTCGATCGATTTTAATGAAATTTGGTATAGACGTAGATAGTATCCCGGGGAAGGACATAGGCTACTTTTTATCCCGGAAAATTAAGGACTTCCCGCGGGAATAAAAACTTAATCCACGCAGACGAAGTCGCGGACATCGTCTAGTTATCAATATTGCGCACTTATGATAACAATCTTTCTGGTTTAAAACCAGAAAGATTGTTAACATAAGTTTCTGGTTTTAAACCAGAAAAAACAAAATTTGCTTTTTAGGGTTCCATACCAAAAAAGCGCCAATGGGTAGCCGACTAGGGTAGTCGGCTACCATTTTACACTGCATCATCAGGTGAGATCGCGGTCCAAGGCTAACTTGTAGCAGAATAAAAAAATGCGTAGCGCACATGGGTATAAACAGACACACTTTCACATTTATGGTATTAGTATTATATTATAAGGATGTAGTATTACTATTTATTCTTCCTGAAATTCTTTCTTTAATTTCTGAAATTTCCCTGGTCTGGTCTGGTGGGAGGCTTTGGCCGTGGCTAGTTACCACCTTACCGGCAAAGACGTGCCGCCAAGCGATTTAGCGTTCCGGTACGATGCCGTGTAGAAACCGAATAGGGGTATGGGTTTAATAAAACTGCCATGCCCCTAACAGGATTGCCAGATATCATCTTCGACTGCATCCTCACATACCACCAGGTGAGATTGCAGTAAAAGCTAACTTGTAGCATACAAGTTTCTGAATCCACTGCCTATCTTTCATTGCGACTGCTTTATCTATCAGTCAGTCACTATACTGTGCGTTAAAAAATAATAAAAGATTGATAGAGGCAAGCTTACAATATAATGTCGAATACCCAAGAGTATTCGCGTTTTACATTGCTACCATGTTACAAATATCTTGTCACATATACGCCTGCCAACCCTTAATGTAGGGTAATTTTACTTTGAAACAAATTGAAGTGAACCGTTTATGGTATAAAAGTATTTATAGGTTGTATGTTAAGAGCTATTTTTAACCACGCAATTACTATCAAGAGAGTCCGTATTGTCTATAAGTACCGCATACGGCGGAGGAAATAACAGTAAAATAGCGAAGCAAGTCTTAATAAAGAAGTACGACTATTCCTCGAGGATTAATTAGCTGTATAGAGGCACTTGTGCAGGGTTTACGAGCCCTCGAGTGGCCCGCTCTGAGAGCATTCGCGAAGAGTTTGTGGCTGTATAAAACCTTCACGGGCCGCCGTAAACACATGCGGTAATACTTAGGGTTTTAACACGAAATAGGCGACCTCATTATATTGGTCAAAAATTCTACTGTCACACGAAAAAAGGCACTAATCGCAGATGTGCCTTTATTTCTTATTCGTTAGTGTATTATTGTAGAATTACTATCAAGCGCTTGCGAAGAGTTTCTGGCTGTATAAAACGTTCACGGGCTGCCGTAAACGCATGCGGTCATACATATGGGCTTTAGTGCGAAATAGGCAACCTCATTATGGTTTAAGAGCTGGTGAACAATTCTGCTGTCATAACGAGTAAAGGCACTAATCGCAGCTGTCATACTTATTTCTTGTTGGTTAGTGTATTATTGTAGAATCGTGTTACTTTTTGTTTGTTGATTTTTTTAAATATTATAAACCCACTTATTAGTTACCACACCTATACATCATAATAATTATGTAGTAGTAGATATAGTTATGAGTCGAATGTAAAGTGCTTTTATTTTTTATTCGTTAGTGTATTACTGTAGAATAGTGTCACTTTTTGTTCGTTGATTTTTTAAATATTATAGACTCACTTAGTTTTTAGTTACCACACCTTCACATCATAATACATATATAATCTGTAGTAGAAGGGGAATGCATGAGTTTAACGTAAAGAGTGGCTAATAATAATTTTTAGCATGCAATTACTATCAAGCGCTTGCGAAGAGTTTCTGACTGTATAAAATCTTCACGGGCCGCCGTAAACACATGTGGTTATACTTAAGGGCTTTAGCACGAGATAGCCGACCTCATTATGGTTTAAGAGCTAGTGAATAAATCTGCTTTCATAACGAAAAACGGCTTACCTAAGCGCAGATGTGCCTTTCTCATTCTGAAACCAAAAATATTTCACCACCATATTACCTTCTCATACGAAACGTTTGTGTTTAACATTTCGCTAAGGTTCGATACGCCCTTCCGGCGTCCGTGTTTCCTGCCACACGTAGGACCTGAGTACCTTCAAGACAAGTGTGAATAGGCATTTTGGGCAAGCGCGTTCCAACCAACACTTCATCGTTGCTTGTCATAAGAATGGTTGTCGTCAAGCGCTGGATCTTTTTTTAATTTTTATTTTCTATCCCATAGGTGACAGAGCTACAGAGCAAAATTAATATGGAACAACTAATGGAAATTGCACCAAAAGATGTTAGTTTTCCCTTCTTACATGTATGACCGCTTCGCCTGTAAATTCGTACCTATCAAAGAACAAATAGATAGATAGATAAATAGATAAATGACTTATTTGCCCACGATAATAACAATTTACAATATTTCAGCAGGTTTAGCAGGCGCAGGTTTTCAGGAGGAATGAATGAACTAGAAGTTTAATTCGCTGAATTGCATGCAGTAGGTAAAAGACACGCACTGTACCACATAGATTTGTCTACTGTGGCGGATTATAGCGTATTAAACTTCAAGTTCATTCATGAGAATGGACTTCCGCAAAGTAACGCCTGCTTCTATTCAATATTTTCCGGAGGAGCCTTTAAAGTGTCCATAGACATGTTTCCGACCGGCGAAATGTACTCCTAAAAATGACTAAATAATGTTACTATAAATAAGAATTATCCATACTAATATCCATACTTCCATATCCATATCCATACTAATATTTTAAAGCGAAAGTGTGTCTGTCTATCTGCTACGCTTTCACGGCCCATCTGTTCAACCGGTTTTGATGAAATTTGGTATAGCGATAGTTTGTATCCAGACATAGGCTAGGCTTTTTATCCCGGAAAAGAAAAGAGTTCCCGCGGGAATCAAAAAACCTTAATCCGCGGAGGAAGTTGCGGGCATCATCTAGTAGAACTATAAAACAGCGAGTGGTGCTCAAACACCACTTCAGCATTTCGCTGAGGCGATGACCTATTTGGTATTTTTTGTGGTACAGTTTAAAAAGTTAAGTTAGTTTAGTTCTAAACTTACTTAAATAAATATCAAAAATTTGCGAAACCGGCAGGATTTTTTATATGTATATAAGTAAGTTTAGAAACTTTCCTCGTGTGTGAAGCACTGTAATAAAAATTAGTTTAGTTCTAGTTTTAATTTTATATTTTTTTTAATTTTTGTTCTTTCTTTGTTAAAACAAAGAAGTCTTTATTTACTTATAATAAAAGTTACCTATAATGACAATGCATTACCTATCCAGCTAATTGCAATTTAACCATATTATCATCTACATTTCTTCAAACTACTCAGTGTAACAACTTAATGGTACGCCTAGGTATCAACAAAAGGTATTCATTTGAAACGGCAGACTCTTGAAACTCAAACAATACAATACGAGCTTTAAATAATTTTAAAAAAATACGACTGCCCTGCCAAAAAGGATTTTTTTCCAATAATATATAGCTAAACTAGCGGCACGCTATGATGGCCGGTTTGACGTTTGTCCGCTCATGAAGTTCCGTATTAATTGATAACGACTTTGAAGGAAATAATTGTATTACTTTATTGACGATAGTGATGTGCAGAGATTCATAAATTTTATCGAATGTAGTTTCTCATGAAGTTCCGTATTAATTGATAACGACTTTGAAGGAAATAATTGTATTACTTTATTGACGATAGTGATGTGCAGAGATTCATAAATTTTATCGAATGTAGTTTTAGGTTTAGGACTCAAAATTTATTTATTAAATTGATTTCTTAAATGTATACAAGTGTAGAAAAATCAGTTTGCACCATTTAAGGGGTGAATGTACTTGTGAATATGAACAATTTTCACTATGTGGACAAACCTCTGAAATCGCAAAAAAATATCAATAAATTTTTAAAAATGGAATCTAATACGATCGTCACATAGGATCGCTGGCTAGCACAACTACTACCTCCGGCAAACTCGCGTCAATGCTCAATGCAAAACAAAGCAGTTTCGAATTGACGTTGCTTCGAAAAGTATAAACTGTCAGTGCAATGCGATTGTGATATAGTTTTGACCTGGCTTTGGATTTCAAATATTGATACTGCATTACTGTTGACCCTTGCTCGTTAATTTGGACTCTGTTCAAGCCCTTTGTTGTGGATTTCGTCGATATGACCGAACGTACGCAGAGAACTGTTCTAAATAGTCAGACACGTGAGTTCGTAATACGCCTTCGTACGGCAAGTGAAAGAAATCAAAAATTGGCAAAATGTTGTGTTCTTGGATGAAACATGGCTTAATGCTAACCATACTGTAGGCCGTTCTTGGAACGATGACACAGCAGCATCTACTTCCAAAGTTCCTGTAGGAAAAGGATCGCGACTTATAATTTGTCACGCCGGAACCATCAACGGGTTTGTCGAAGGTTCTCTCATGGCTTTTGCGTCAAAAACCACTGGAGACTATCATGAAGACATGAATGGAGAAAAGTTTAAGATGCAAACATGAATATGTTAAAAGCGGAATTAGTACGTCTTTTAAAAGAAAACAAACCAACCAAGATCCGATACGTCATTGACGAAATAGCATTAGAACATGGGCACAGAGTTATACGGTTACCGCCTTACCATTGTGAGTATAATGCGATTGAGTTGGTGTGGGCTCAAATTAAGGGATATGCTGCAAGACACAATACAGAACCCCCATTTACCACAAAAAAAATGCTAAAATTATTAGAAGAAGCTTGTGAACATGTGACTAAAGGAGACTGGGAAAAGGTTGTGAATAGAACTGTTAAATTAATAAGGGAAGATTATGAAAGAGATGTGAAAATAGATAATATTATAGAAAACGAACATATAATTATTAATGTATGTGATGATAGCAGTGACGACAGTGAAAATAGTAGTATGGACGAATCTGATTAATTATGGCCTTTTGTGGCACCTTTTTTGGTATCTTTTGTATTCATATGTTTCTTGTGTGCATATAAAGTATGTATATTCATTTTCGTTCAAATATTCAGTTCGTTCAAATAAATTAAATAAACATATACATTTTTGTTTTATTAAACCTATTTAATCAGGTACAAAAACAAAACTTAATTGTTTTTTGTTCGAGAATAAATTGACATTCCACATCACTATTGTAATGTGTCAAACCGGCCATCATAGCGTGCCGCTAGTGTAGTGTCACTCCGATGGCGTAAGAATTCTTAACGATACCTACCCCATAATACATCCAAACTGTTCAGGCATTTAGGTGTTATGATGGAATAAAGAAACTCATTTACATACATGTACAACAACAACACAACCTACCCTGAAAAATTACACTCCTTTTTTGGATAGTCGTCGTCGTCGTCGTCTCAACCTATAGACGTCCACTGCTGGACGAAGGTCTCCTGTATGGATCGCCACAGAGCACGGTCTTGTGCCGCTTGTTTCCAGCGGCTCCCAGCTGCACGCTTGAGATCGTCCGTCCACCTAATGGGAGGTCGTCCAACGCTGCACTTCCCGGTGCGAGGTCGCCATGCAAGCATTTTGGGACCCCAACGCCTATCGGATCTACGAACTATGTGCCCCACCCATTGCCACTTGAGCATGGCGACTCTTCGAGCTATGTCGGTTACTCTGGTTCGCCTACGGATCTCCTCAATTCTGATGTTGGACAGTGGTGTCAATATATTATGTATGTTACATACGTAATATATATAGCCGGTACGATACTGGAGATGGAACAAACTGTTTTGCAGCTCTTGGAGTACGAATAAACAATTGGCTTTCTAAAAATTTGGATGCTTCTTTGTTGCGGAGAGCTTTACCCACCATCACGGCGGCTTCGCAGTTTTATAGCCGATAATATTTATGATCTCGATAACACTCGAGAATTTAGCGCAGAAAATTTTATCCTCTTGTGTGGTCCCGTTACTACAATGTAGTATGTATATAAAACGCAGAAAACATGGGGCCTTTGGAAAGTTCGAGGTCGGATTTGCTGCTATTACTGTTGTAAGAGTGTTTAATCATTATTTAAGGGACTCCTTAGTCTCCTTAGTCACTTAGTCACACACAGTCTTTTGACGACCTCCGTGGCGCAGTGTTGAGCGCTGTTGCCTTAACGTGCGGAGATCCCGGGTTCGATCCCCGGCAGGGTTTGGAAATTTATAATTTCTGAATTTTTCCTGGTCTGGCCTGGTGGGAGGCTTCAGCCGTGGTTAGTTACCACCCTACCGGTAAAAGACGTGCCGCCAAGCGATTTAGCGTTCCGGTATGATGCCGTGTAGAAACCGAATAGGGGTATAGGTTAAATATAACTGCCATGCCCCTAACAGGTTAGCCCGCTACCTAAGATGGTAGCGACTGCATCTTCACTTACCATCAGGTGAGATCGCAGTCAAGGGCTAACTTGTAGTGGATAAAAAAAAAAACACAAACAAGCAACAACTCGATGTAGGTAATTCGACTTCCGGTTAGCCACTGGACCCTATATTATTTTTCCTCGTTTAACATACTACCATACTGTGTTTGATCTATACTCTATACTTACTTCATAATATTATAAATGCGAAAGTTTGGATGGATGGACGGATGATTGTTACTCAATCACGCCAGACCGGCTGAACGGATCTGGATGAAATTTGGCACAGAGATAGATTATAGTCTGGAATAACACATAGGCTACTTTTGCTCCCGGAAAATTAAAGAACCAGAAAACCTTAATCCACACGGACGAAGGCGCAGGCATCAGCTAGGAGGTACATATTTATGGTACCAAACAAACGCAGGAAAATTTAAAACAGCGGCATGCACAGTTTTAATTTAAAAAATATTAAAACTTGGAAAGAATGTACCCAAAATATGATACTTCAGAGCAAAAAGGCAACCCTCGCCACCTCAAAAGGTGTTAAATAATATTTCTACGTGAATATTTTTAAAACTTACAAAATTGTTTTAAGCGAGTTCTGTTTCTTTTAAAACTGCTAAAACATATTTTTCGCCTTACCCAGGAATGAAAAAGGCTGTATTCATTTAAGCCTGATACACACACAACTTGTGACGACGAAACGGATGTCACACACACACAACTTGTGACGACGAAACGGATGTCTCATGCACTAAATAGGGGGCCGGTATGCCTGCACTTCCCAGTGCGAGGTCGCACATGTGAGCTCCTTAGTAACTAAAGTTCTATCGGTCCTTTGAACTAGCCACCACCACTACAGCCTATTAACGTCCCACTGCTGGGCACAGACCTCACTCTCATAGGTCTCTCCTATGCACTAAATAGGGGGCCGGTATGCCTGCACTTCCCAGTGCCAGGTCGCACATGTGAGCTCCTTAGTAACTAAAGTTCTATCGGTCCTTTGAACTAGCCACCACCACTACAGCCTATTAACGTCCCACTGCTGGGCACAGACCTCACTCTCATAGGTCTCTCCTATGCACTAAATAGGGGGCCGGTATGCCTGCACTCCCCAGTGCGAGGTCGCACATGTGAGCTCCTTAGTAACTAAAGTTCTATCGGTCCTTTGAACTAGCCACCACCACTACAGCCTATTAACGTCCCACTGCTGGGCACAGACCTCACTCTCATAGGTCTCTCCTATGCACTAAATAGGGGGCCGGTATGCCTGCACTTCCCAGTGCCAGGTCGCACATGTGAGCTCCTTAGTAACTAAAGTTCTATCGGTCCTTTGAACTAGCCACCACCACTACAGCCTATTAACGTCCCACTGCTGGGCACAGACCTCACTCTCATAGGTCTCTCCTATGCACTAAATAGGGGGCCGGTATGCCTGCACTTCCCAGTGCCAGGTCGCACATGTGAGCTCCTTAGTAACTAAAGTTCTATCGGTCCTTTGAACTAGCCACCACCACTACAGCCTATTAACGTCCCACTGCTGGGCACAGACCTCACTCTCATAGGTCTCTCCTATGCACTAAATAGGGGGCCGGTATGCCTGCACTTCCCAGTGCGAGGTCGCACATGTGAGCTCCTTAGTAACTAAAGTTCTATCGGTCCTTTGAACTAGCCACCACCACTACAGCCTATTAACGTCCCACTGCTGGGCACAGACCTCACTCTCATAGGTCTCTCCTATGCACTAAATAGGGGGCCGGTATGCCTGCACTTCCCAGTGCGAGGTCGCACATGTGAGCTCCTTAGTAACTAAAGTTCTATCGGTCCTTTGAACTAGCCACCACCACTACAGCCTATTAACGTCCCACTGCTGGGCACAGACCTCACTCTCATAGGTCTCTCCTATGCACTAAATAGGGGGCCGGTATGCCTGCACTTCCCAGTGCGAGGTCGCACATGTGAGCTCCTTAGTAACTAAAAGTTCTATCGGTCCTTTGAACTAGCCACCACCACTACAGCCTATTAACGTCCCACTGCTGGGCACAGACCTCACTCTCATAGGTCTCTCCTATGCACTAAATAGGGGGCCGGTATGCGTGCACTTCCCAGTGCGAGGTCGCACATGTGAGCTCCTTAGTAACTAAAGTTCTATCGGTTCTTTGAACTAGCCACCACCACTACAGCCCATTAACGTCCCACTGCTGGGCACAGACCTCACTCTCATAGGAGAGAGGGAATTAGAGCTTAGACCCACCACGCTGCTGACTATTATCATGTTAGTGATAATAACCGGGACCGACGGCTTAACGTGCTCTCCGAGGCACGGGGGAAAACACCGCCAATTTCCAACTCCGGGCTGGCACTGAGAATTTCTTAATTGAGAAACCCTATACCTAACATTTATGCCCGAACGGGAATCGCACCCAGGACCTCGTGATCCGCAGTCGAGTATGCTAACCGCTAGACCAACGAGGCAATAACCTAGCAATAACTAGCATAAGATACAAATTACTTGATTACCGTTTATCTTGTGGAGTATTGCCGTAGTGTCTTAGAGCAGTCAATTTAAATCTTTTTTTTTTTTTTGTATAAAAAAATATTTATTTAACCAGAATAATTAATTTAATAGTCTTATAACAAACGCTGTCCAGTATTACATATATATGTCACCGTAAGATTGTAAAAACCGTTAGATTATAATCTAACTCGCGAAATTGCAAACTGTGGAAAGATTACAATTTAACGCATTATTTTTCGGTAGATTGTTTTCTGTTAGCTATATTAACCCGATAGAACCTAAGTGCACTACCTGATTGTATATGTCGAATCCTAACCTGACCTACAAGAAAAACACAAGAAAACGTCATTACAATTAATATTTCAAAAATTGACACTCAGAACATACTATTAGATTAGATTAGATTATAATCTAACGGTTTTTACAATCTTACGGTGACATATAGAAGCCTCTATTATTAAATTAACCCTGTTCCTTGTATTGTAACTTCTAGAAGCAGTGTTATACACATTGCCGTCGTACTGCACTGCACGTCGCGAGTTGTGTGTATATCAGCCTTAAAACAATATAGCCTTTGTTAACGGAAGCAAGCGGATGAAAAAAAGGTTTATTTGCGCGGATTTCAGAAGTTCCACCGCTAAAGTTATACAAATTCCTTGCCATCTTCCATCCAACTTGTAAAAGGACTTTCTGGGAAGTTACCTACGTTCCGAAATTGTTCAAGTGAGACGCTGGAATGAGCGATGAATATGATTTTGTCAAAGTTCAGACGTATCGAGATCTGAGTTTGCTAAAAGTTACCAGTATATTACGATACGTGAGATATAAATTGCCCATTACTGCACGGGGTACTGCGTAATGATAACGTTTTAGTAATAACAGTCACATATGTCATATGTAAGTATGTATACTTGTAGACACTCATAATGCAAACTGATCTCACCTAGTCCTCGGTTAATTCTAAACTTAGGTGTTCATTATATGGTCTCCGCGATACAATTTCCCTAGTGTGGAGACAAGTAAAAAGACTGTAAACCTTGTTGGCATTTTTTTTTTATACAACTTAAATAAAATGCAACTTTTTCGGTTTCCGTTTTAGTGAATGGGCTCCTTCAAATCAAGAGTGAATAGGCATTTTAGGCAAGCAGCTTTTATCCGCGGTCTTAATTCTGGGCGAATCGTTTATATTATTGAGCTTGATCGTAGGCCAAAGATAAACTTAGGACTGAATAAAAAAATGATGGGAAATTTAAGAAATCCAAATAAGCCCGTTTCTACGCTAAAGCTTAGATAAAAATGCAAATGTTATTCTTACATTACACGCATAGCGACGTTCTGTCAATGTTGCTTTGATCGGGCATCCGTGAAATTACCTACCTGTGCACATCGAGTTACAGGCCATAGAGATGCAGATCTTATACATTCGATCAAAAAGCACCCGAATCTAATGAGACCTATTAATTAATTCTCTGAATCATACCATTAAAGGCGTCAAAACCTACTGTGATACACATTTTTTAAGACCCTTTTCTTCTCAGATATCTCTGTGCTTGATCTTGTTATTTTTGTCTGTCATTTTTGTATCATGTGACGTAGATAGGTCTAGTGGTATAAAATAATAATCATCTCTGATTTTTTAACACTCTCTCTCTATTGGCCAAATTCCAATTCGAAGCAAGAAACCCATAAATTCAGCCAATCTTAACAACCGTGTTGTGTTGATGATGGCTGCAATTTATTTATGCAATGGCTTACTGGTTCTCTTGTTTTCCAGAGGTTGTGGCTATTTTATAGTACTTTTCAGCCTCTAGATTCCAGCATACGGCACCTCTCTGTCTGTGCACCATCCACGTAAATATGTTTGTCAATTGTAAGTCGCGATGAAATTGGGCCTGCGGAATTATGTTGATGATAAGAAACGAAAGCCAACACCGCTTATCTTGCATCATTGTTGGTGATAAACCTTATTTCATTATTTTAGAGCTATTTTAATCGCTCTACTTTTTAGCAACAGGTCACTTCTAATAAGGATAAGAACTTTGAACTATAAGAACCGAGGTTACACTGAACACTCAACATAATAGGGATGATGACAACTCAATCAAATCAACAACTATAGTAATATGGAAAACGCACTTCTAGTATGGAAGTTGTATGAAATTCACAATTGTTACGTCATCAAATTTATTTTTTTCTTTAATTTATATTTTAAAATGCAAACTTAAAACTAACCGAGGATGTGAATTTTAGGTATTTTGGAAGACGCTCTATTTAATAATCAATTAAAAATAATTTACTTTTGATATAGGCATCATCCCTATTGGGTATATGACTACTAGTCAAATCAGCAACTTTTTTGCAAACGTCAAAACGCTTGCTTAGTATGGGATTTCGTATAAAATATTGAACAGTGACGTCATCAAAGTCCGACGCACTTTTTTACTTTAATCGATAGTTTAAAACAGTTATTCAGCATATAGCTATATATAAATTAAAAAAAATTGCTAACATGGATATTATGACTTTTGGGAAATCTATTCATTAATCACTAAGAAAATAATTTATTTGAATAGTTGTCAAATACCCAATTATGTTTATACTAGACGATGCCAGCGATTTCATCCGCGTGATATTTTTTTTATTGCCGCGGTAATTTCCTAATTTTCCAGGATAAAAAGTAGCCTGCGATATCAAAAATCTCTATAACAAATTTCCTCGAAATCGGTTAAAAAGATGGACCGTCAAAGCGTAGCAGACAGACAGACACGCTTTGGCATGTTTAATATTAATATGGAAGTATGGATTTATGTATACTTTATACTCCACAGAAACACAAAAGAACTATTTACAAAAACAACAACTTCCTCTGCATGCGTCGTTCCCTCAGCTTTGAGGATTGACCAATGGTTTCGGGATACGTCAGCGGAGTCGCTAAGTATATCAGCAAATATCCTAATATTATTATAAATATTAAAGTGTGTTTGTTTGTTAGTCTGTCCTTCAATATATACTTAATATTATAAATGCGAAAGTTTGGATGGATGGATTGATAGATGTTTGTTACGCAATCACGCCAGAACGGCTCAACGGATCTGGATTAAATTTGGCACAGAGATAGATTATAGTCTGGAATAATACATAGAAAGAAAGAAATAAAGAAAATCTATTTATTCTCACCATTGTGCCACACATTACAATACCTTAAGGTAAATGCTACCATGGCACCTCCAGCACTTGAGCATTAAACTCATGGCCAAGTCCTAGAGGCACCCTGACAACACTTGTCGTGTGTCAGGGTGCCTCTAGGACTTAGGCTACATTTAATCCCAGAAAATTAAAGAGTCCCCGCGATAACCAAAAAAACCTCAATCCACCCGGACGAAGTCGCGGGTATCAGCTAGTCATGCCATAAAAGCGCAACGTCTAGGAAAAACTGATGTTTTTGCATACATATAGTAGTAGCTTATGTCACCCAGCTATTTATACCCAACAATCAGAGTGTTCCCAAGAAATTTTCAAAATCATACGGGTAAATCTACGCGGATAAAGTCGTGGGTATCATCTACCACCCACCACCACTACAGACAATTAACGTCCCACAGCTGGGCACAGGCCTCCACTCACATAGGACAGATGGAATTAGAGGTTAGACCCACCACGCTGTTTCAATGCGAGTTGGCGGGATATCATCTAGTGGTCTATAAATAAATTAAATTGGAAATATTTCTGTACATATATACTCATACTCTCAAACAGCTTGTTTGCGAAAGCCCGCAATATTGTGTTCAACTATTTTGAACAAAGGTAGAGTCAACAAATTCGTCTACTTTATGTACTTACTTCAGCTAGGGTAGCCGTGCAAACATGATTAGGATTCAGAAATTACTAAAAAAAATAAAAAAATAAAATATATCCAGTCGATAAGAGTCTGGAACCCCTCTTGAGTTTCATTGTTTTCATGGCTATAGTGCCTCTTGTTCTGTGAACATTTTAACTGGCTACTACCACAGTGTCTGTTTACTGAGCTACTACTACACTGACTACACTACTACTACAGCTGAATCTGTAATCAGCAATGAATATTAGTGTTTATTTATTATTATATTTATTATTAACAGTGTTTTTTTTTATACGACTCCGTCCGTTTTCAGGGTTCATGTATGTATGTATATATGTATGTATGTATGTATGTATATATGCATGTATGTGAGTTTGTATATTCCACCATAACTTCTATATTATGCCTGAACCGATTTTCATAAATGAGGTATCGTTAGAATCCCTAGCTTATTCCGTGTGACATAGGATAGTAAAATTAAAAAAAAAAACGAAAATAAGAATAACTATATAATCATCATCTAGAAAATGATGATTCCAAAAATATATAACACTATAGTTCAATATTCAGTGATTCACAAAAAATATCATTTAATAAAAAAGTGAATAAGATTATAATTTCACTAGATTAATTTAGATTTCTAACTTTTTAAATCGTTTTTTTGGCAGGGTAGTCGTGTTTTTTTAATTATTTTAATTATGATTATTCATGTCTATCCAGACCCAGAGGCATAACTCTCTGGGTTGAGTTTCAGATTTACACTTACACAAATTGACATGCTTGGCATTTCTAGATCCGTTGTTTTGTGTCCCCCTGAGTGGAACTTCCTGAAACTCTTCATAATATTCACAAGTGTATGCAGTCTGCCAAACGTATATCTGCTAATCTCATTTTGAAGAGAATATTGTTCTCAGTAGTACCTATTATTGGCTTAAGATCATGACGTAACATGGCGTTTTGGTAAAATGTCCTATATATATAATTAACTGAAGTATAAACAATTAATGGTGACCCTACATCACCAAAATACCGCCAAAGTTCAGCACTCTGAGATGATTGCTAATTAATTTATAACAGGGGAAGCCGCCCGGTCGTAAGAAACTTCCAGATACAAACTCAAGCCTCCATAATGTTTCATTTTACAATTCTGATGCTTCAAAAGATTTGTTCATTTCTGAATTTCTGTTTGATCTATTCAAATATCGAGATTTAATTTTGTAACTTTGTAATGAGCCACAGAACTTTTACAAACCTGTCTATTACAGATATCTCTTAATAGTATTTTCTATAATGTTGATATAGGTTTTTGGAAGACGAAAATGGATTATTTCGGTATCTGCACGTCCATCCGTTTTTATAACATTAGTAAAGTTTCGAATTGTTACCTACATAGTACATAATATTTGTTAATTCAAATTATTATTTTAGAGCAGCAGAGAGAGCATCTATTAAGGAAAATATTCATCCTTGGCTTACGAGCAATGTCCGTTACATGATGCTTCTACGCAATCAAGCATCAGATAATCGTAACACAAGTAACACGGAAGATAATATAAATAAGTATAAGTCCCTAAAACACCTTGTTAACGTCAGCCTATATTATGAAAAGTGTGCTTACTTTAAATTCTTTATAAATATTCATGCAAAAAACTCATTTTACCTTTGGAAGAATCTTAAAAAAACCGTTTTGACTAGTTTAAACAAAGCTAAAGAATTACCTAACGACTTTAATGATCCTGATAGCATCAATACACACTTTTTAAATGTTCCCGGCACCACTAATACAAGCATGTCTCACCTTACCTATTTTTATATATAAATCCATAGATTTAGTGACTGTACCTTTAAATTATCTACAGTTAGTGAAACTGAGGTTGGTAAGATCATTCTTGACATAAAATCTAATGCACTCGGGAATGATCAAATATCAAGGGACATGGTTTTATTAACACTACCCCAATCACTAAAAAGTATTACATCCATTATTAATAGGTCTATTTCTACGGGTGTTTTTCCCGAGTCATGGAAGACAGCCGTTGTACGCCCTATTCCTAAAGTATGTAATCCGACTGAAGTCAAACAGTTGCGACCAATTAGCCTTCTGCCATTCTTATCAAAAGTGCTAGAAAAAGTTGTATATATGCAAGTTCAAAAATACTTAGAAAATCCCCAAATTTTACCGTCCCTACAATCCGGTTTTAGGAAGGGTCGCAGCACTTCGACTGCCTTGCTTGATGTTATTGACAACATTATAGCTGCCCAAGACTCTGGTATGGCCACTATTATAACTCTTTTAGACTTCTCTAGAGCATTCGATTCAATAAACATCACACTTCTCCTATCCAAACTTTCTTAATATGGGTTTGATATTAATAGTGTAAACTGGTTCCATAGTTATCTAGTTAATAGACAACAACTGGTTTCTTTGCGGCAAGCAGATGGCTCATACCTTGATTCTGTGGTTCAACCTGTTAATAGAGGAGTGCCTCAGGGCTCTATTTTAGGACCACTTCTTTTTATTCTTTATTCGGCCGACATAGTCAAAAATATTAAAAATTGTAAATATCATCTTTATGCCGATGATCTACAAATCTATACGTCTTTTTTTCCTAAGGATGTTAACTGTGCTTTAGAATCAATTAACAATGACTTAGAGCGAGTTAGTCAATGGTCATCGGAAAACTCTTTAGTTTTAAATCCTTCAAAGTCGAAATTTCTGATTCTGGGAACCAAAAAGCAAGTGTTAGACGTTGGCTTTGATACGGTCAAAATAAATATAAATGGAGCTCCCATAGAACGAGTTTACGAAGCACGAAATTTGGGACTTACTATTGATGCGAAACTTCATTTTGAAAATTATGTACAAGAAGTGGCTCGTAATTGTTTCTATCGACTTAGGATTTTATACAACATAAGGAATTATATCGATACCGACCTGAGAACTAAGTTGTGCGAGGCACTTATATTATCCAAGCTAAATTATTGCATTAGTGTTTATGGTCCATGCTTACTTCAACGTTCCATGCGACTTATTCAAAGAGTCCAGAACGCGTGTGCTAGGTTCTGCTACTATATTCCTCCCCGTACCCATGTGACTCCCTATTTAAATGATGCCAATATACTCAATATGAAGTCGCGTATTAAACTGCATTTCAGCACACTATTGTTTGGTGTTATCAAGAACAAAACGCCGGATTATCTTTATAATAGGTTATCTTGGCATTCGCCAGCTTTTAATGCTCGAGGGCCACTAAATAGGCTGATTTGGCCACGTCATAAATCAGCAGCTTTTCGTGGAAGTTTTCGATATCTAGCTACTAAATGCTGGAATAATATTCCTCCTCCGCTGAGGAATCTAAGCTCAGTTCCCGCGTTTAAGAGCACTTTAAAAAATAAACTTTTAAACGATCAAAAACAACAAACTTCAACTAGTTCCAGCTTATGTAGCTTGGTGGTTTGAAGCTGCTATATGTACTCACGTAATATGCCCATTTTTTATTTTATTATCTCTAATATTTAGTTTTACTCACGAGGTACACTCACTGTGCAAATTACATATTTTAATTTACTCCATTTTATCACACTCTACCCGTTACTGCAGACGGCTGCGAAGACTGTCGAGCTCGTGCGTGTCACTCGTTTGGGTTCCGGCAGAATACCAGCGCTCAGGTTTTGCTTTCAAAACCTGCAGCATTAATGCTGAGTCGGGGCCCTTTCATCTTGTGCCATGCGGGTGCAAAAGCCATAGCTTAATTTTATATTTTGATGTTATGTACGAGGCACAGGATGAATAAATGATTTTTCTTTCTTTCTTCTTCTTTCTAAAAGATCTTAGTCACTTGTAAACTGCTTCGAAATATTCATTGGTGCTCTATCAGTGAGCAGTACTATGATTACTTATATTTCATAATTTCAACCAATTGCTGCCTCAATACTGAGCATAAATCTTCTCTCAGACTGAGAAGGTTTGGCAATCGTCCACCACGCTGTCCAAACGCGAATCGGACTTCACACACCTTTGATAACGATATGAAGAACTCTCAGGCATGCAGGCTAACTCACGATGTTTTCCTTCACCGTAAAAGCAAGTGATATGTAATTGCTTAAAACGCACTTAACGCAGAAATGCGTACCCGACGATCGAACCCCGACCACCGACATAGAGAGTCGAACGTCTCAACCACTAGGCTATCAATTTTAACTCTCGCTCAATATATAAATAATTCATAGTATCGTTGAATATCGATCATCCTTAATTTTTCGTAGATAAGCATTTTGGCGTACTAGTATATTTCCACGTCACGTCTGTTAATGTCAGAAACCCTGCGTGGGAAGAAAGTGACTTGTGTTTAATGGCGATACGATGTAAGAAATTATTGATAGGCAGGCATTACGTAACGGCAAATCATGATGTAAAAATACATGAGCATAATTTTTACAGCTAGAAATATCGAGATTTTTAAAGAGAAAGCACCTAGCTAAGGCTCAGTTTTGCTATATTGTAACAGAATTGCAGAAATACCAGAAAAGTATTGTAAAAAGTTAAACTTTGACGTTCGATATTTCCAAACTTACGTCTCCCTGTTAAGGTGCCTTTAAATATTATGATTCATACTTTACAATCCTAAGTTTAAGAGTAATGAATGCGATAATGCAATTCGTATGTAGCTATAGACAAATCACTATGGAAAGGTATCAGAAAGGCCCAGAAGGAAGAAAAAAAGAAAACCAACACATGTCCAGGGTCATATTTTTATTTAATTATCGTCACCTCACACATAAACAGAAGGATAAGCCCTGTTGGAATAACGTAAGAGAGAAATAATCTATATAGCGCTGCTACAAGATAAAATAAATTCCTACTAGGAAAAACTTGCAGAAAACTATGATAATAACAGAACAACAAAAATGTCTTACCTACTATTTTATTAAAATACTAGCTGATGCCCGCGACTTCGCCCGCGTGGGCTTATTTTTTTTTCCGCGGGAACGCCTTGATTTTCCGGGATAAAAAGTAGCCTATGTCACTCTCCAGGTCCTTAGCTATACCAATGCCAAAAATCAAGTCGATCCGTTACTCCGTTGCGGCGTGATTGAAGGACAAACCAACAAACCAATAAACCAACTAACAAACACACTTTTGCATTTATATTACTAGTCGCGCGGACCATGCGACGCGACGCGACTTCGTCCGCGTGGATTAAGTTTTTTCGATTTAATTTTCTGGGATAAATGTAGCCTATGTCCTTCCCCAGGATATAAACTATCCCTGTACCAAATTTCATCAAAATTGGTTGAATAGGTGGGCCGTGAAAGCGTAGCCGACAGACAGACAGAAACACTTTCGCATTTATAATATTAGTATGGATATGTAGTATGATTTTATATTTCACGAACTTTTATGATAGAAAGCTAACCTAGGCTCCTCCGATTTTAGGCTCCTAGTCTATATAAAAATACCTACTCCTGTTCAAAACTAATTTAATGCTCCCGCGCGGATTTTGGCTAATGTTTACTTTTAAATGAGTCCGGATAACGTTCTGGGGATAAAAATGGTAACAGTTGCCCAGAAAGTTGTAAAATATGGGAAAAATTGAAACTGCTCTTTTGTATGGGCTTTTTGTATGAACTCAATTTATTGAAACTGGCTTCCAACCTTGTTCACGCCGATGTCCATACAGCTTCTGGTATTACAACTTCCACGGAACGTTCCCATCGCGTTGCATTGCCTTCACTGGGACTATTTTTTTCAGCCCAAAGTTTGTGTTTACCTTCTTCTTATAGATTTATTTGCTCAATAACCGGGGCCCGTGCCCAATCACGCCTCAATACTCTGGGAGGTTGCGTCCAGTCCTAAATAAACTTATATGGGGCCACTAAACCGCTCCAAATGTCCGTATATGGGGCCAAAAGGGGCCAAGATATGCCCTAAACGAGAACATTCAAATAAACTACGTAATTCCGTTATTGGTTTACGATCGTGGGAAACGTCTATCGGTTGAGCGCAGTACGTGAAAATGATGGTCGGTGTTATTGTTTTACTGCTATAGGGAGGAATATGTTCATGCGTTGAACAAATGAAACATAGTGGCGTGTGTTTTATACAGGAAAAATAATACAGCCTATATTCTATTGCCCGCCTGCTTTTTATGTCATTGAATTTTGGTCACGCTCAAGAAAACGGATAAAAAAGTTTTATTTGTTTTGCAACAGATGTGAAAGTTATAATTTAAGTTCACTCATATGAAGTTTAAACAAGGGTTTATTAAGCCAGGAAGGAGGAGAATCCAAGTGAGACGAATAAGACCGAGACTCACAGAGGTTTGGTGGGCACGGCAGGAGACATACTCGTTTTGAAATACTCAATCGCTAAGATATATAAAGCTCGGTCTTTACAGGATCCAATCAGTAACCGGACTAAAATCCAAGAGGTCGTTGGTCTAAAAGATTTATGGCACAAACTACTTTACCTATTGGACTCTAAACATTGAATTTCCGCATTTCTCGTGACCCACTATTCTATTATCCCCCGGGTGTTCCGAGGTCCTGGGGGATGTCAAAGAAATACAGCGGCTCAAATTCGGATCTCTTGATAACATACGTAAGGGACGTTATTTGCTTTCTGTAAAATGTGTAAAGCCCTTGGAGATTTACCTAAGATCCCAGTTCCTACATAATGGGCCTTATTTGGACTGGCCTTTGCAAGTTAGGAGACTATAATCACATAACTATCCTTACTTTAATTTCTACCTACTAATAAACTGCTGTCGATTTAGATTATTCAGAAATTTATTTTTCAGTATCCTTCATAATACTCCATCTATATTAGCTAATGCCCGCGACTTCGTCCGCATGGATTGAGGGTTTTGGTTCCCGCGGGAACTCTTTAAGTAATTCGGGATAAAAATAGATATAGCGTATATGTTACTCCAGACTATAACCTATTTCTGTGACAAATTTCATCCAGATCCGTTCAGCAGTTCTGGCGTGATTGAGTAACAAACATCCATCCAAACTTTCGCATTTATAATATTAATATAGATGCCTGCGAAAGTGCCAGTAAAATCGGTTCAACCGTTGCAACGATTAACCCAGCAGTGGACGTCTATCGTCCATTTATCGACATTTTCCACATGCACTACAGCCCGTTAACGTCCCACTGCTGGGCACAGGCCTCCACACTCTCATAGGAGAGAGGGAATTAGAGCTTAGACCCACCACGCTACTTGAATGCGGATTGGCGGGCTTTAACGACTATTATCATGATATTGATAATAGCCGGGACCGACGGTATAGCGTGCTCTCCAAGGCACGGGGGTGAAACACCGCCAACTTCCTAAATCTGGGCTAGGACTGAGAATTTCTGATCAGAAAAACCCTATACTCAATTATGGCCCGACCCGGGACTCGAACCCGGGACCTCGTCTGCCGCAGTCGAACATGCCAACCACTGGACCAACGAGGCAGTATTTTCCACATATCGACAGTTTATGTTTCTCCAAAGTTTAATAATGAGGGACGAGTGGCCTAGTTGTGATAACGCATATCAGTCGGTTGCGAATGTTAAGCAACGTTGATCCAAGTCGGTAACTGATGGATGACTGAATCTGGAGGTTAAAATTTGGCCTTTTCGTTACCTCCGTGCCTCGGAGAGCACGTTAAGCCATCGGTCTCGATTTATTATCACTAACCATCTGATAATAATCGTAAAAAAACCTAAGAATTTAAATACTCTTCGTCGAGTCGTATGAAGGACGTGGGAAACCACCGCATTATTATCTCAAGAAAACTCCTACCATTATTTTATTAATGGAAAGGGGTCACGACCCTTAGTATTGAGGAATAAGACGCAGAGAAAAAGCTTAATAATCATTCCAATATTGGAAATGAAATAAAACGTTCGTCCGTTTGCGGGCGGGTAATCGTATTTTATGAAATTCCATATTTTTTTTCATTAAATTAAATACAGAAAGCTGTTTTGAAGTTTCGCAGAAATACCGGCAGTGTTAGCGAGTTTTCCTGGAACGGCATCCATGGAAGTTCGTTCCTCATTTACGAAATACGAATCTGGAATGTCTCGACACGAAACAAAAATAATCAAAACTGTACTTAATTAATTTTATAGGGGTAATTGGTTGCCTAACTTTTTTAAATTTATCACTTTTTCATTAGTAGGTAATCTTAATGGACGTAATTCAACATTTAACACCTTATCGTAGAGACTCTTCTCAGGTTGTTGGTAGGGTAATCAATACTAATAATATTATAAATGCGAAAGTGTGTCTGTCCGTCTGCTACGATTTCACGGCCCGACTGTTCAACCGATTTTGACGAAATTTGATAGAGATAAGTTGCTGTTTTGAAATTCCCGAGAACTCTCCCAGGTCCCAGTTCCCAGGAATGCAACACATCTCTGTAAGAAACATAAAAAGCAGATCGGCCGTGAAAAGGTAAAAGGCAAACAGATGGTCAGATAGACAAACTGATAGCCAGACAGACAAACCTTCGCATTTATAATAGTGTTTTACAAGTAAAAACGTACGACTTCAAGTTCCTTGAAGTTGTACCTATTCTTGAATAGGCGTTTCCTTGAAGTCGTACGAACGCTTCGTGCGGAATTCTATGCATTTGCATTTTGTATGTTTTATTTTCCTCCACCATGGAAATAATTTGAATAAGTAATTAAAGTTTCACATGAGTTATATAACAGGGATAAAAAATAAACATATAAGCTTAATACAAAACAAAAATATGGCCGTCATAGGGACTGCCGAATGCCGATAGAACTCAAAACGATTTTTTTAAATATACCTATATATTTTTTTTTGTTTTAATAATATTCAAAATGTAAACCTTAACACTATGGCATTAAAGTTTAATTATGAATGTAGTATATTTATATTTAAGACCTTTTGTTTTCGTAACGACGCGAGCATGTCGGTGACGCGAATCCACAAGTTTACTCCCTTCCTAAAGTGATCAAAGCGGCTGAAGAAGTTTTCACTTCAAAAATACGAGATACTACTGGTCTAGTGGCTGATTCTTCGTTAGCTATAAACAGAATCAGCCGGGCTTCATTAAGCGCGGGCATCTTGGCAAAATTCCACATGCTATCTATACATACTTTCGCACTAATATTACAAATGCGAAAGTGTGTTTATTTGTTCGTTTGTCCTTCAATCACGCCGCAACAGAGTAACGCATCGACATGTTTTTAAGCTCAGGTTAGACCTGGAGAGTGACAGGCTGCTTTTTATCTCCGAGAATCAAATATTTACCCGGGATTTTTAAAATCCAAATCCACGCGGACGAAGTATCGGAAAACATCTAGTTAGTTTAATTTTCTTACATTTTCAATTAGGTCTATTAGACAAAATATTAAAAAATTATGTTAGGATATTATTTTTTTATTTCTCTTACCATAAAGTTCCATTACTGTATAATGGCAACTACCAACTACTTATTGTCTACTACCATCAAGCAATATGGCTAATAAGTAATATTATTGTAGCTTAAATTTCTACATAAGGAAAAAGGAAAAGGAAGATATAAATGAAAAAAAAACAAAGCCCTTTAATCAAACAGCCTGCTTCATTTGCAAAAGCTCCAATTTTTCAAATGCCTCAAAGAGTGTTTAAAAGATGAAGACGAGAATTTCATTCAACTTATTTAAAGATTCAACGAAAATTGCTCGCCAAAGGAAAATGTAAATAGCTTCATAGTATTTGACAAATATGTTTGGATTGCCATAATTGAATACAAAGATGTACCGTTTGTTTTTATGCAAGATTCTTGATAATATAAATGACACAAAGCCCACGTATATATTTCGTTAAGTTGGGATAATCTATACTTCTATTTGTTAATGTATAAACGATTTCTGTAAATTACATTGAATATTTTTTGGAAAATTATAATTGGAGTGCCAGCCGAGGAGCATGGGTGATAGCTGAAAACACCACTACATCCTACCTACGGGCTAGTATTGAGAATTTTGTCAGAAAACTCAAAAGTCAAAATTGGGGCTTGACCTGGGAATCGAACCCGGGACTTCGTCGACCGCAGTCTATATCGTCGCTTTAGTTCGAACACCACGTACCTTTCTTTAACCGACGTCCAAATTCCTTATTTTTTTAATTTATGTCGGTGTATATCTCCGTGTATTCTGAAGCGATTTGAATTTTTTTGCAGTCCTTAGTGAAAGCTCTCGAAGTGATCCCATAAAATATTCTGACTCCACATCCACGTACTAAAAAGTGAAAAATAAAAATTCTTTCCAAAAAACCGACTTCCAAAGCCACTGCGAGCCTGATGCATCAACTTTGCCTATCTTTGTTTATATAATCAAAATTATTGTTTACTTTACAGTGGCTTTGAAAGTCGGTTTTTTGGAAATAATTTTTATAACTTATAGACTAGCGCTTAGCTGCAATTAAACACCCTGCAAGCAGTAATGCAGCCTAAGAAGGAGCGCACTTGCCTAGAAGATACCCATTCATTCAGATACCAATATTTTAAGCGGATGGAAAAACGGAAGCCGGAAAGGGCGTTTCATATCCTAGCTGTTCGATTTTGGCGATATTTATGCCATTCACAAAAGATTCGAAAGACGTTATTGCAGACAACAAAAAATCCGCGGTATCCATCAAATGATCCAAACCTTTGGAAACAACTTAACATGTTTTATGCTCCCCGTAAAGTCGCATATTTTTACTTACCGTGAAGTGGTAACTTAAGCTAATTAAGCTAGGTCATTGGACCAACGAAGTAGTTGTTTATATCGGATGCAGGTAGAATGTTGCAGAGTGTACACGTCTTAACGTACATGATAATATGAGTGGTAACACAAAGGGTAACACTATCTCCAGGCCACCTACCGCAACCGCAGACCACCTGCTCCGAGAACCCAGTAAGCTACTTGAGTCTCGAGTTACCTTGTTTTTGGAACACATTTTACAATGTTTATAGACTATAATGTTCATAAATTTTATACAGCGACGTGGGAAGTCCTAATGAATATTAAGTATCTGTAAAACAAACTAACAAACTGTTATTTTTAGTAGGTAAACCAAAGAACCCTGTCTGCCCTTCGGCCCACCTATTAGTTTATTTTTTACTCCAGTACAAGTTAGTCCTTGCAATCTCACCAGATGGTAAGATATGCTGCAGTCTAAGCAGAACTAACCAGAGAAAATCATGAAATTATAAACAGTTTCGGTTTCAGCCATAAAATCTGTCAATCAGCACTTAGATCCTTCTCATTCTGAGGAAGATGGGTAACATATGATGATGATGATAATTAATAGGCCTAATAGATTAAATTATTGTATCTTAAAACAATGTAAGCTTTGTATTCCTCTCAAATAATCATTTCAAAATTGCGTTTAGTAATGAAACCATTTCATTAACTATTTATCTTACTGTTTAGCTAGCATTAACCTCTTTTGAAACCCTTCAACCATTTTCCAAATGATTAGTCCGTTAATTATCTCCCATTTTAATCCCGTAATATATTTTCGTCCTAAACAAACACGTTAACGGATAATAGCTAGCGGGTGAATAAACATATTAGGATTAGGTATGACCAGAAAATGTAATTTTATAATAACACTAGCTGATGCCCGTGACTTCGTCCGCGTGGTTTAAGTTTTTTGGATTCCCTCGGGAACTTCTTGATTTTCCGGGATATAAAAAGTAGCCTATGTCACTCTCCAGGTCCTCAACTACACCCATGCCAAAAATCACGCTAATCCGTTGCTCCGTGGTGGCGTGATTGGAGGACAAACCAACAAACAAACACACATTCGCATTTATAATCGACTGCACGTCCCACAGCTGGGCACAGGCATCCACTTTCGCTTTCTCCTATGAAAGGGAATTAGAGATTAGACCCACCACGCTGCTCCAATGCGGTTTGGCGGGCTTTAACAACTATTATCATGTTAGTGATAATAACCGGGACCAACGGCTTAACGTGCTCTCCGAGGCACGGGGGTGAAACACCGCCTACTTCCTAACTCCGGGTTAGTACTGAGAATTTCTAATGAGAAAAACCCAGCACTTAATTATGACCCAACCCGGAACTCGAACCCGGGACCTCGTCAGCCGCAGTCGAAAATGATAACCATTAGACCAACGAGGCAGTCATTAGGCATTTATAATATTAGTATGATATTATTTTCCCTGGCAAAGACCTGCGAACACGATTTGATACGGCTGTCAAGTTTACGCAAAAGCAAGTTGCAGTCGGATCGACTTTTGTTTGGAATAGCTAATCCCATGCGTAGTACATAGACATTGACTGCCTCGTTGGTCTAGTCTAGTGGTTAGCATGTTCGACTGCGGCCGATGATGTCCCTGGTGCAAGTCCTGGTTCGGGCCATTACAACTATTTTGTTTTTCTGACAAGAAATTCTCACTAATATAGCCTGGAGATAGGAAGTTAGTGGAGTTTCAGCCCCGTGCATAACTAGGCCTCCTGCCGGTTCAGAAATTATAAATTTAAAAAAAGACCCTACCGGGAATGGAACCCTGGACCACCCGCGATAAGGCAACAGCGCTCAACGTTGCGCCAGGGAAGTCGTCATAATTGGGTATTTGACTACTATTCAAATAAATTATTTTTTATTGATTATTATGTGAAGATCTTCCAAAAGTCGTAATATTCACGTCCCCTGATAGTTTTAGGTACAAAGACCATTTTTAACAATCGATTAATGTAAAAAAGTGCGTCAAACTTTATTGACGTCATATCAGAATTTCATATAAATCCCATACTTAGGATACGTTTTGACGTTTGAAAAAAAAGTTGCTGATTTGACTATTTGTCAAATACCCAATTGATCAGTTAAATAATTTGTGTCTCTCGGTCTTTGTTCTAGAAGCAAGCAAACGAGTGATTACCGCCGCCCATGAACATAATATGCAGCAGCAGAGGAACCGCCAATGCGTTTCCGTTTTCATATCCGCCCTTTGAATAGTCTCGTGCCTATAGTAATTTAGAGGGAACACAGCAGATGGAAGCTGGTTCCATAATTTGAATTGACGTAGCAGAAAATACCTAGATTAACGACATGTAGAAGAAAAACTTGCACCATTGTTCTTTAAAGCTGCAAGAATGTAGCAGAAAAATAAGTGTATGTGTGCAATTCACACACGGCATCGGCACGGAATCTTCAGAAAAGTAGACTACGAGAGAATGAGATAAATATATTCATATTCATTTATTTGCATAAACATGTTTTATAACTTGTATTCTATCTCATTCTCTCGCTGGCTAAATCCTATTATGAACATGTTTTTTTTTTATTATTACATAGGCTAGCGCTTGGCTGCTATCAGACTTGCTTGGAAGTGGTGATGCAGCCTAAGGTGGAACGCGCTTGTCTAGAAGATGCCTATTCACTCTTGATTTTAAGGTACCTATATTAAAAGAGGAGGGGAAAACGGAAGCCGGAAGGGTATTCCATATCCTAGCGGTTCCAATTAGAAACGAGGAAGCAAATCGCGCTTCGTAGGAGCCCGCGGAATTTCGACTGCGTAAGGGTGCAGACTTTGTCGATGCCTTGCGGTTCGATGATAAACAGGTGACGGAGGAACCAGATCGAATAGTTCTTGGGCACACTCCTCGAAATATATCCTGTAGAATATCGACAGACAGGCAATTTTTTTGCGCCGATGTTTGTCTCTTTTTGGTGTCACTTTTTCAAATCACAATGATTCTAAAGAAGCTTCAAAAACCTGGACTAAAACAACGTGATAAAAACAGGCATAAGTACAGATCTCTATGGAAAGATCGGATCAACTTCGGGTAAAAATAAGAACAAAGACAAACAAAGAACGTAACCTATCAATATCATAACAGCAATGCACAAATGGCCGCGACCCAAATAGCGCTGCAGGTTTGTAATACAGACCTGAATCGATATCCAATACCTAAATATTAATTACGATATCTACTGTCCGTACTGTTGTGGTCTATAAAACTTGCCGATTGTTTTTCATCCAACACAACAGATGGGATTTAATAGTACCTACAGTAAACTCCTCCTACTACCGAATTTATTGATGCCAATATTCGTTGGATCATACACTAATAAGAGACATAATTAAGTACCTTTATAATAATTTATATTATCCGTGCCTCGGAGAGCACGTGAAGCCGTCGGTCCCGGTTATTATCACTAACATCTGATAATAATCGTTACAAAAAACTAAGAGTTTAAATACTCTTAATTAGTCGAGGCGATACGGAAGGACGTGGGAACCCACCGCATTATTATCCTAAAAAAACTCCTACCATTATTCCATTATTTGATTAATCGAAAGGGGTCACGAGTCACGACCCTATATTACGAAGGAATACGTTGCAAAGAGAGATAATATTTTGTTAAATCATGATTTTTCGTGAATAAGAGTGTTTTTATTGGGACTAAGATAATATTTTCTCGTTGATTTTATTGTACCTATTTACTTAGGAATCTTTATAGCACAGACATACTCAGAAAACATAAGTATTATTTTGCTGATGGCAGACATTGAGTAAGTAGGTACATAGTATCTACTATGTACCTACTTACTCAATATAATACTCTCATCCTGTTATTTTTCACGGCCCATCAATTTTGATCTCAGCGTTTTGATTTCATTCTACTGTGACTTATAATCAGGTAAGGGATGCTCGAGCGATAGAATTCTAAGAGCGCAATGATCCTATGATAAATTGGAATCCATATTTCGAATTGCATTTCCAGATTGGGTATAATGGGCGTAACGGCGTAACGATTTTTTAAGTGGCCAGTACTGAGGGAGAAAGGAGTGGAGAGTGGGAGATTAAATGACAACAATATTAATGACCAAGGCGTGCAATTAAGCGAGCGCCCCCCGCATCAATCACTACTGGAAACGTATAGGGGATTTGATATTGTTGCTTTAAGGTCTTGCCCCACGAGTATTCTTTGTATGAGGTTGTATGTAGCTGGGCCCACTTAAGCGACGCAGCACTGAGATGCTCTGGGCAACGCAGCACTGTACAAACTAATACAATAGTTATTCGTGTTATATGGGGCCAAAGAAAATTTTTGTTCCCCGAGGGCGCTATTTTGAATTCAGAGCGAAGTGAAGGATTCTAAAGTAGAATCCTGAGCGTAGCGAGGAATTCAATATACGCCGCCCGAGAACAAAAAATTTGGCCCCGAGTGACACACACTATTTTTCATCATTACGTATGAGAAAAAGCTAGGAGTATCAACGTACTATGTATGGACATTACCTATACGTTAAAGCACCAATCAGAAGCACGAACGCGGACCAATCAGAACAGAGAAATGAAAAGTCCCATGGGCCTAAAAATTACATTTTGCTCTCGCTATCCTCTGAAGTCAATATTCGTGTTTCGAATAGGTATGATGAAAATAATATTTGACATCGTGCATCTCAAGTGGGGTTAGACCTTTATTATGGTGCTTGTGTTTATGCTTATGGTGTAGTACTGAGGTAGGGCTACATCATCGTCTTCATATTTACACCCTTTGCCGGGTGCTGGACCCACGAGCTTCCTCTCTTGACGAGGTTTGGTCGTAGTCCACCACATTTTTTAAATTTTACTACAAATTAGCCCTTGACTCCGATCTCACTGATGATGCAGTCTAAGATGGTAACGGGCTAACCTAATCGGTTTCTACACGGCATCGTACCGGGACGCTAAAGCGCCTGGCCGCACGTTTTTACCGGTAGAGCTGTAAGCCACTGCCGAAACCTTCCAGCCAGCCAGGCTCCAGACTAAAGAAAATTCACAAATCATAAATTTCTAAATTCACAAATCAAAAATCGTGGTCGAGGTAGATACAGTACTGACTGAACACGAGTCTCATCAAACGATGGGGTTTGGGTTTGTCCGTAGTCCAATTATGGATTGGCAGACTTCCCACACCTTCGCAAAAACATACGAAAAATAGGTAAATGTGTAAACAAAAGCTGTCGTTTCATTCATTTTCAAGGCGTCACCTGCTGATTGATGGAGCGAGTCGGAGCTTAATTACTTAGGTACGTGGCTCCTACACTTAATGTACTTTGTTACAGACAAACTTACATATAAATTGGATGTAAGCAAACGTAATGAAACAAAATTCTGCGATTCCCCCGGGAACTCCCTAATTTTCCGGGATAAAAAGTAGCATATAATTTACCCGTGATGCCACCTTTGATCCAACCTATCTCTTAACTGAATTAATTGTTTCAATGTTTCCAAGTTTGATAAAGAGTTGCTGATTTGATTGAGTTGTCATTGACCCTATCAGCCCAACCATTTATTTCACTCTTTTATTGATTTGTCCAATAAACTCAATATACGAATAAATTAAAGACTTAATAATTAAAGAATGAATACGACGAAAAGAAACTGTTCTTCTAATCGTGCAAGAAGTATTTTAGTTTCAGAGGACGCGTTCAGAAACCTAGTAGATTGTTTGTAGGTGTATAATATATTATCTACCTACCTTTTACTTCTTTACATTTTTAATACAGTTACATGATTGCATTTATATTATGTAGTTTGATAAAATGTGTCCAACTAACAATTTAAACTGGTTTTAAATAAACGTAACAAGCATAAAATTTCGAGACGACCGACTCTTAAGTACTGCTTCGTGTTATTAATGTTTTTACGGTACATTAACTTGAACAGCCTGCTGTACCAAAACGTTACACGGTAATATTGGAAACAAATTGAATGCGATCAATCAAAATCGCTTTAATTAAATATGAAATTAAAAATAAACTGACACAATGAATAATTGGATACCAATTAATTTCGAATCGATCAGACCTGTGGAAGTTACTGACATCCCTTCAACAACTAGAAAAGACTGATATGATCAAACGACGTAGCATAATTTTCTTGAATCATAGCTAATAATGCTCTCGATTAAGTCAGCTTTTCAAAAAAAAAATGGCAGTCATAGGGACTGCCGAAAAACTAATTTTTTTAAATAAAAAATATTAAAATATAAACCTTAACGTTAAGGCAATAAAGTTTAATTTCGATTGGAGTATATTGATATGTTCGCTAAATTCTAAATAAAATCGGTCGGCCCGTTTGGTAGCTACTATGTCACAGACATCTTGACTAGCTGGTATAGTGGTTAGCATGTTCGACTGCGGCCGACAAGTCCCCGCGGTTCGAGTCCCGGGTCGGGCCATAATTAAGTATTGAGTTTAACTGACTAGAAATTCTCAGTACTAGCCCAGAGTTGGGAAGTTGGCGGTGGTTCACCCCCATGCCAATAAGCACGTTAAGCCTTCGGTCCCGGTTATTATCACTAGCATTATAATAGCCTTTAAAGCACGCCAACCTGCATTGGAGCAGCGTGGTGGATCTAGGCTCTAATTCCCTCTCTCCTATGAGAGTGAAGGCCTGTGCCCAGTAGTGGGGCGTTAATGGGCTGTAGTGGTAGTGGTGGTGGATGTCACAGACAGATACACAAATACGAAGTTTTACTTATAACTCCTCTCTGCTTAGGCTAAGGGCGTTAAATCATTATATGCGACCGTGAAAACGTAACACAGACGGTTACATACAAGCCTTCATTTTTATATTATTGCCAGCTTATTCGCGCAAAATCGTCCGCGTGGATTGAGTTTTTGTGGTTACCGCGGGAAATCTTAACTTTTTTTCCAGAATAAAAGTAGCGTGTGTGTTATTCCAGACTATAATATACATTTGTGTCAAATTTCATCCAGATCCGTTCAGCCGTTCTGGCGTGATTGAGGAACGAACATCCATTCGTCCATCCAATCTTTCGTATTTATAATATTAGTATAGTTAGTACTTGTTAACATAAAAGCACCTATGTAATATGGAAGGCACTAGCCCCCATAACACAGTTTTTACTTTTTAGAGAAATAGATATAGGATATAGAGATAGAGGCCAAATCATTATTGTGAACCTATGTAATTTTTGCAAATTTACTTATAAATAGATTCATAATTACCTAGGAAGTCATTATAAAAGTTAGGAATGTACGAGCATTTAGTTAAGAAAAAAACTAAATGTACATCCTTGACGAGGAATAATGAGCTAATGACTCTTATTTATATTGTTGGATAAAAAATTGTTGTTCGTAAAAAAGCTGAATAGAAACCTTTTAGCTCGGTTCATCAGCATTGTAGATTTATTCGGAACACATTGCTGACTCAGCAATTTGGCGTCACGTGCCAATTTTGCATATTTTTTAACGTGGATATTTTTAATTATTTTTATATTAGTCTATGCCGCGAAATCGTCCGCGTGGTCCGTGGGAAATCTTTGATTTTCCGGGATAAAAAGTAGCTTTTTTTGTTATTCCAGACTATAATCTCTGTGCCAAATTTCATTCGCATCCGTTCAGCCGTTCTGGCGTTATTGAGTTTAAACAATACGTATCTAATTCTATCTTATACATTGTAAATATTTTTTGGATCCTATATTTATACTATTCATGTACTATTATTATTTAATTAACTTACATAACTCGTATATTTTAAATTAATGCGAGCTTTGACGGCCGCCGGTCTGCGTGATGTTAGCTTATTTGCATATTTATCATCAATGGTTTGTGAATTCTCACTATCATAGACTGTGGGGGGTTCCGTGGTAGTAGTAGCAGTGGAACGAATTTGCTGAAGAGTACTATGATCGTCACTTTCAGCGCTACTCTAGAACACCCATCCATCCAAAATTTCGCGTTTATAATATTACCACAGAATAGGTAATAGATATTATTAGCGGAAATTAAGGCCGTCCGAATTCGTAAAGAGGGGTATCCAAACCTGAATATCCAATAAAGAGTGGCATATGTAAGATTGAGTAAAATGTATGATGTTTTCAAGACTATTTCCACATAACTAAACCATGCCGCGAATTCGTACGCGTTGATTTAGGTTGTTAGAAATCCCATGGAACCTTTTTCCTGGGATAATTCGAATGCCGGAGCATGCTCTTTTCATTTGCATCCACTTTTGAACATAGTATACCTATTCACTTTTTTGGGAATCCTGCATGTCTGGATGAACTTCGTTATAATTTCAAGCGTGTTAAATCTGGCAGACCATCTCCATTCTTTCAAAACAAGTTACCATTAATTTTTGTTTTTAAAATAAATGATACAAATGTTAAGCAAGTAACTTTTTACTTTTTTTTGCTAATTGCGGGGTAAAAAATGACTAGGTACTTACTTAAATCAAGTAGGTATAATCTAGTGTGGCAGCTGGTATATCTATGATTGTAGCCTGTAAAGTATTACCTGAAAAAGGAGAAAACCACTCATTATAATTATTTTCAAAATATGAAGATTAATTTAGACGATAAACTTCATTGTGTTGTAATGGATGGTCCAACAAATAATAGGCATTGTCATGAAAATTGTGTGCTTAATAAAAACGTGTTTCCGCCGTATCTGAAGAAAATAAACTTAATAAACGGCCGGGGGGCTTATTACCGTAACTTAAAGCAGTATCATTTAAATATTGTTTCAGAATTATAATCCTTATTTTGAGGACAATATAAAAGTGCATTATTGAAATAATACTACTTTAAACGATGGGTGCTCTATGGATGGAGTAAGTCTTCTGAGCATGCCCGCTCTACACTCGCGCCCCAAAAGCCTGCAACACCGCGTGCCTTTAAGCAATAAGGGCCTCAAAATTAGGCATTTAGCACCAGAAGCTATTGTAAGAAGAAGAAGGGTTATAAGTAATGTTTCAATCGTTTCTGCGAAGATTCTCTGTAAGCATTTATTAGGGCGAAAATCCGTTAAAGGTTAAACACACACTATATTATATGTATACGGACCGAAAAACTGCAGGAATGGGAACTTCCGCGTGAAAAGTTTGCGTCATTCACTTGTATAATATGGAGCGCTGCACACACTATAATTTATTAGGTAACCCCTTCGAGATAAGCTGTTGTTTCATGTACTCAGAAAATTTATAAAAAAACACCTTTCGATGGGTGTACATTGTTCTTATCTTATATTCCGTATGGTACTACTAGGTAACCGAGTATACCTAATTAAGGTGTTTTCCTTCTGACGCGTTCGTTTCGCGGTTGTCCTGTATGATCCGTAGTGTGTTTTTGGTCTTACGAATTTCAAAGGATGCCGTCCTTGAATTGGAAACTTATAAGCTTTAAAGTTAACGCCTTAAGTCGAGACAAAGGTTAAAGGGGTAATGAATGTTTTAATTGTTTCTGCGAAGTCGAGTGACTCTGCAACTCTTCAAGCAACGGAATCCAACGGGAAGTTATTGTGTTCCAAGTGACAGGAGTTAGTTAATGTTTTGTTCTATTTTAGTTAATGGACGGTCTATGGTCTATAGTGTAGCTGTAAGAATACATCTTGTATATAGGATTGGATGCATTCCGTAAAAGATCATTCCGAACCAATATGAGTCAACTAGGAGGTCAAAAATACAATTAATATACATGGACCAGAGTGCAGAATGTCATGGTTGGTGTAGTAGTTTTTCGCCTTTGTATTGAAAACAAAATTGCCGAAAAAATACTTCAGATACTTTAATTATATTTTTCTGAGAGCGTAGGTATAAAACGTCCCAGTGGCGGACCCTTAGGCACTAGCTTCAGACCCCAGATTCAAGGGGCCCTCATATTCTTGAGGAATCCTGTTTCAAATCCCAAATTAGTAGCCCAAATATTGCCAGTACCGAATGGTTAGTTAATAGTGCCTGTTAAATTCTAGAAAAAAATGTCTTTCATTTCACTCGCGCTTAATTTTATTTTTAACACGCTTTAATTAGGTTCACCTGTCTCAACTATGCAGGTATGTCTGGTCTGGTCTGGCCTGGTGGGTGGCTTCGGCCGTGACTACTTACCGCCCTACCGGCAAAGACGTGCCGCCAAGCGCTTTAGCGTTCCGGTACGATGCTGTGTAGAAACCGAATAGGGGTATGGGTTAAATATAAATCCCATGCCTCTAACAGGTTACCATCTTAGACTGCATCATCACTTACCATCAGGTGAGATCGTAGTAAAAAAAAGGTAAACAATTCTTGGAAGACGAATACTAATTTTCGTATCAATATAAAACTTTGCAAATATGTATTTTTAATACCGATGACAGTACAATAACAAAAGGTTCCATTGAACTGATCTAGCCCTGGAGTCTGGAGGCGGATAGCGGAACTCTTCAATGGATTCTAGATAAGTAACTCCTCGAGTTTGGACTTTTGACCTATTTGGTTTCTTTCGAAGAGTCCCATTTATACTATAGGATTTATAAGTACGAAAACTAAGCGAGACATAAAATGCAGTCTAATGTGTTCAAGGCTCAAAGCCTTTAGCAGAATATATTCTACGAATGACGTCAATGCTTTCGCGAAAAGGCTTAACTATAAAAAAGTCACAACTCTGTAGTTGTAAAGCTAAGTAATTAGAAACAGTTAAGTTTGATTAAGTGAGTTCCAAGATTTTTGGTGAATGACTTTTTTTTTAATACTGCCTGTGCCTGGATTGGTACCAACCTGACCTGTAATTACCTGATTGGTATACGTCATAATATTAGGCAAAGTTGCGAACAGTGCGTATCTTCACACGAAACTTACTTTTGACAACCTCCCTAGTGCAGTGTTGAGCGTTGTTGTCTTAACGTGCAGATGTCCCGGATTCGATCCCCAGCAGGTTCATTATGGGAATTATATCTGTATTTTCCCTGGTCTGGCCTGGTGGGAGGCTGCGCCCATGGCTAGTTACCGCCATACCGGCAAAGACGTGCTGCCAAGCGATTTAGCGTTCCGGTACGATGATGTCGTATAGAAACCGATTAGGGGTATGGGTTTATTATAACTGCCATGCCCCTAATAGGTTAGCCCGCTACCATCTTAGACTGCATCATCACTTATCATCTGGTGAGATATCAGTCAAGGGCTAGTAAATTAAAAATAATAATAATTTCACGTTGTTATTATCTCCTTCATAAATTTGGTCCGCGTCAGGTTGAACCCTGTGAAGGAGTTGTTCAAGCATTGAACCCTGAAACATTACACTCTTTGTTTGGAGCGTCCTACTATAAGATCTACTGCCAAAATTATATAAAAAAAACTTTATCCATACTAATCCATACTAATATTAGGAATGCGAAAGTGTGCCTGTCTGTCTTTTACCAACCGTTCAACCAATTTTGAGAAAAGTTAGGTACACAGACATCTTGCATCCTGCAGACTGACAAAGACTACTTTAAATTATTTATCCAAGAAAATCAAAGAATTCCCACGGGTTTATTAAATTCACGTATACAAAAGTCGCAAGCGTATATACATGCATATAAATTATTATCATTAAAATATTATGTATCTATAAAACAACGAAGAGAACAGTTACCTCAAAAGGGGTTTTCGATATAAAGGAACGTGTACGAATATTCCATATCAAAGTCGTGGGAGGACAATGTATGTACCTATGTCCGGCGTAAACAGAGTTCGTTAACTCGTGACCCACGCTGGCATGATCCTTGTAGGACT
Organism: Erebia palarica; assembly: GCA_964035005.1. NCBI lineage: Eukaryota > Metazoa > Arthropoda > Insecta > Lepidoptera > Nymphalidae > Erebia > Erebia palarica. The sequence continues at coordinate 5,156,113 of OZ035988.1, forward strand.
CTTACAAACGAAATACTCGTTACCAGTCGACATAGGTCCAACTGCAGAGTCGTCAAAGCGGATGCAGTACTGCTGGACCATTCCGAAAAAGCTGCATCAATCATTTGCTGCTTGGCTGAATATATTTCTTGTTGCGGAAATGGACATGGGTCAGCAGCGAATGAGTGTAAGCGAACTGCCAATCAGAGGTAATTGCGACCTGTATAGCTTGGCAAACTTATATATGCGGGTGGCGTAGACGCCACTGTCTATTATAATCATTGATGTAGAATTTTAGTACCTATATTATAATTCAATTTTTTTCGTGCTGTAGCGTATTATAATATAGCTGTCAATCGACAACCACTAAGACCCGCTTGCAGGGCTAATTTTAATAATGTTTAAATGTTGGCAGAGGTTTTGAAATAGCAGCTAACTATGGGATAAAAGAATAACCTGGCGTTTTTGCAAGCGGGCCTAACACGCAGAACATAAATTATAAATTATTGTTGATTACGTCAACCGTAAGGTTAATAATAGTTAAATAGGTTAGGCTAACAAAAATTTCTCCTCTCTAGAGGACAAACATTCCCTATCTAGGTTTTTGGTAAAAGTTGTACAGTTTTCTACTTGAATAAGAAAGAAATAAGAACAGCCCCCTTCCTCTTTTGAAAGGAAACGCTTTAAAAAGAAAAAATCACAAGGAATATCAGGAAATTTCTCTCAGTGCAGATAGATACTACACTTTCGCATTTTCAAAATTATTAAATAAGTAATGCTACTTATTCAATAAAGTAATGCTACTTATAAAAATGGATGGATGGGTTGGAAAAATGGATTAATCTAATCTATTTAATATTTTATAATTAATTTTGATTTTGACATAATATAATAGTTTATTGTAGGTACTAGACATTATTTATTTTTTTGAGATTAGATTTTTATGTTTTAATCTTAATTTCAATATAAATGTTATAATTAAGATAAGGTAACTTAATGTAACATATTTTTATTACAGTAATTTTATTAATGTATGTACTTTGCTTTGCCCTAGCAGGGCTGGAAATGCAAATAAATGAATATGAATATGGATTTTCGATAAAGAAACAATAATCATCAGAAAAGTTATAAAATCCAACGACCTACTATCTATTACCCGTTCAAAAAGTCTCTGGTCTATAGGGATCCTTAGTTAATCCTTACAAATATTCCGAACTGAGGTGTCTCATAATGGGGTGTACGACCGCATGTTTTTGTCATCGGTTAACGACGAGGTTTTTGTAAAGGTGCCTAAGTTCGCAAATCACGATGAATCAACACGATGCGCTAATAGCTTTGTTATTAACGTTTCGCCCAGTCTTTTATCAGGTAGATGGATGGGATGGTTAATATAACAATTTGCTAACTGGTAAACACATCGGTAGACCCGATGTTAGAGCATTGTATTGTTGTTGACTATACCAAAACTTCACAACCTATTTTAAGTTTAAGAAATTCATTAAAAGTATGCTCAGAAGCAGGAATAACCTTTCAGGAAAAATAGCTTATTACTGTTGAAGATTATGCAGATAAAACTGCATGGAAATGACTCGTTAAAGCAATGCCTAGGACTGCGGCTACGTATCTACACATTGATGTAATAGTAAATTATTTTTTTCAAATCAGCAACCACCGAGTTTCTACCTGGGTCTTCTTGGTAGGTATGCCATTCCGAACCAGTGGTAGATTCACACGACGATTCAAAAGCCTATTTGAGTAAAAAACATTTGAGTTGGGTTTTGAGTTTAGACTTTTATAAACCCTTTACCCATGAGTACCTTTGATCGCTTCCTACACCGGTGTCGTAACTCGTATTCATCTCGTAACAGACCGTAACCTAAAAAACAGTAACCTCGACCCTTCATACAACTAAACTTATTTAATTACGTACTACGACTGAAAAGGGCAATGATATTACGTACTTTCGTGAATTGAGTTAATCCACGACGCTATGCTTAAAATATAATAGGTATAATCAACGACCTCAATTTACACAGACGGGCCCTGGGGGGTTACTACCATCACTTAAAGCAGTATTATCTCAAAATGACCGTTGTATGTCACGTACCTTGACGTCCCTAAAATAAGGATTATATTTCTAAAACACGAACGTCAACAATATTAAAACAATACGGCTTTAAGGGATGGTAGTATGGCCCCTGTCAAACAAAGAATGTGGACTTATTTTACTAACGCCATCTAGTCTGAAAAGCGGGACAGGGCTATGGCGGGGACAAGGTGAGGGGCATGCCCTACAAGTCAGACGCCCAACTTTTCTATAAAAGGGCCCAACTAGTATATACCTTCAATCTTCATATATATCGATGGGTATAATACGTTACTGCCAACAGCAGGCAACAAATTGGAAGGGGAGATTGAATGGCACTTCTTTACATAGTAATAATGTAGTTAGTATTCTTTAGCCGAATCTCCAGACTCTTAAAAGACCTGACCTATGAATATAATTTATAAAGTCTAAAAATAGCCCAGCCGAGAAGTTTGATAACAGCCTAGCCTACATCGCTGTGAGTTGCGATTTGAGAATACAAAAAAAGTTATTTATATCGGGCACGTAGGATCTTGCACCCTTCTTGCTAATATCGAGGAATTTGTTCCCAACAAATATATTTCACAGGGTATAGTATAAAAGAGTAAACTTTTAGCCATACAAAGACTGAAAGTCCCTCCGGGCCGCGCGGGACCGATCCGCTATTTTATGTTCACACTTTGGAAGGGATTTTTCACAAACTATGCATGAGAGACACCAAGAATATATTCAGCGACTTTATTTAACATTCCTGGCCTTAGAGCAACAAGGCTAGAGGTAGAAATCGTGTCCACTAGCTTACTCTCATAGATTCGACTGCAAACAAATTAGATTTACCGACCGAGCCATTTTATCATAGTAGAAGTAGTACATTTATTTGTTACTAAGCTTAGCTAACACTATAAAGAAACGTATTATGTTTTTATAACATTTATAGTTCTTTTAATATTTTAAAAAAAGACTGATAATTCTGAAGAACACCTACGAGACGTCAGCGTTAAGTACTTTAGTGTGTTCTTGTGAAGCTAAGTAATTAAGAGAAATTTTCATAGTAGGGTTCTTAGCTGGTAGTGGTAAGTTGGTAACTTTATATGCCAATTAACCATCCCCGCCCACATACCGAGAAGCCTGCTGATAAGAAACTGAAAAATTCATTGCAACGTTAGAAAGAAAATAATAATATACTCGTATATACCTACCTTGTTAAAAGTGTGAAAATAGGCAAGCGCATAGCTCATTGCATTATCATTTACCACCAAGAGATATTGCAGCCATGCGTAATTATTTGTATCAAAAAATATACAAAAAAAATCACGTAAACCTCCATGAGACCTTTCTACTCTATATTTATTATATTTTTTGATCCAGTGGTCTAGTACTTTGACAGAAGCAAAACGTTGGATTACCGCTCCCCTAGAAAAGAGCAGCATGCCTTTGGTTCAACGCTTTGAAAGACGTATTTCCATAAAGCGATGCGGGTTGACGACATGTTTTTTCTATTGTTCGTACGTCCGGTTAATGAACCTCAATTTTCATAACAATCGGGGTCATGAACTCGGGACCGAAAGCACAACATTAAAAAGGATATAATCATTTTTCGTTCACTATGATTGTATTGATTTGAATGAATGGGCTTCATCAAATCCTATAATGGAGTCTATGGCCTTTCATTAAGTGAATTCATTCATACAATGATTCATTCGTATAATGATATAATTAATGATTAATTCATATAATAAATATTTAGTACTTCTATGGGTCATTTCTCAATCCAAACAGAGGTCATTTTTCAAAGAAACTGAAAAATCCACGTGGTTAAGTTATTTTTAATTACCGCAGGAACTCCTTAATTTCCCGGGATTAAATGGTTAGCCAATGTCACTCTCCAGGTCCTGGACTATATACATACAAAAAATCACCGCGATCCGTTGCTCTGTTGCGGCGTGATTGAAGGACAAACCAGCAAACAAACGCACTTTTGCATTTATAACATTAGTACATACAGTTTAGTATAGTATGAAGCATGAATTTCATTTTCATCATATCTGTTTAGAAAAAAAAACGTGATGCAAATGAAGTGGAAAGGCTTCGCGGTAAATTTTTTTGTTTTTTTTTTTGAACAACCACAGAGCAGTCTGAGGCTGGGTGTGACAGACCACTTATTTTAAGGAGGTATACAATTTGCCGGGACTTGCCAGTAATTACTAGCAGTACTTGGTGGTAATTATTTTTTTCTCATATTTAAATCCCATTGCAGTTAGTTGTTGCTGATTAGTATCGCATACAATGTAGATAAGAGTTCTTTTTTTAAGGGCTTCTCCATCTTCGAGTGACGTATAACTGACGAATAAATGTGATGTTTTGATGTAGATCATAACATAGGAATTTTGTTTAAATTCTTAAGACACTTAGCGATTGTGAAACAGGCTTTAAATGTGACTTTAAATCAATTTAAAGTTAAACGTTGACCATTAATCCATATCCATACTAATATTATATATGTGAAAGTGTGTCTGTCTGCCTGTCTGCTACGCTTTCATGGGCCATCTGTTCAACCGATTTTGATGAAATTTGGTACAGGGATAGGTCCCAGGGAAAGACATATGCTATCCCGGAAAATTAAAGAAATCCCGCGGGAATCAAAAAAACTTGATCCACGCGGACGAAGTCGCGGAAATCGTCTAGTAAAATTATAAGTCACACAATCAATCGAACCCAGGACCTTGTCATCCGCAGTCTTACATGCAAACCACTAGACCAAAGAGGCAGTCATATAGGTCAGCAAGCAACGAGACATAGTAAAGATCAGCTTTAAACCATCGGGGGGCAACATTCGTGATTGGCTACATAAATTTATGAAAGGACGATAACACTACGGTCGGCGTTCCACAAATTGCACCTACTTCCATTTATTAAGGCGGACATACTCGGCTGTGATTCCTTCGCCCCAGCAGACGGGCCCAGTGACGTTGATATATCCTCCACTCGTAAATTACTTGAGCCCAGGCACTTGCACGAATAAACGGTTCCCTGGTTGTGAAATTTTTATATGGATGCAAATTATCGAGCTTGCGTAAAAGCTTAGTAGATTTTTTAATTGTTTATCGAATTAGTTGCTACCGTCATTTATGGAATTTTCAATATATGTAAGTATTTTGACAGATTTTAACATAACTTTTGTAAAGTTACAGTGACTCTAAAAGAGCTGTGGAAAGTTTCTAATTATTAAATAAGATATATTTCTGAATTATAGCATACTTCTGTCCGAAATTTCTATGTTAATAATATTCTACTCTTCTGCAAGTATGGGACAGAACAGTGAAGTGTGAATCCTAAACATATATACCTTCGCATATAAAGCATTTTCGGGTCCTGGAATCAACACATTAACACGCTATTGTGGTCTAAAGAACGATCAAAGGGAAGATATGCATTGAACGTAACCACGTCCTACCGTCCACGGCTCTAGTCAAAACATTTTGTATTATGATGTTTCCAACATTGTGATGTTTGGCATTCGGGCAATACTCGTGAAAAAAATAATTCGTCCAGTAGGTACTAACTGAGAAACGAAAATTGGTAAAGGGAAATCAAATCGGCGTATCTTGATATTATTTGGGAATGGAGGAATTTCCCGATAATGCCTTTAAGGTGCTCGACAAATCTAATCATGCATTTGTTTCAGCAGAAAAATATATTATGCTAAGGCTAATATGTATTGGTATATGGTATATTTAATTTAATCTCTAAATCAGTTCATAGATACTAGCTAAAGAAACCTATAGGTCGTCTAATAGAATAATGAACGCACTTCCACAACGCACAATACACAAAAATTGTACAATACATGTTTATTGGCCTGCGTGACTATTTTTAGGTCCTAACTCTATGATTTAGACGGCATCATCACTTACCCTCAGGTGAGATTGCAGTCAAGGGCTAACTTGTAGTACTTAGCGTAAAAAAGCTAGGTAAGGTAGACTTCTCTGTTTTTATCAAAGTATAAAGTCTAATGAACATCATCTGAATTCTGATGTCCTAACTTAGTAGGTAACATCCAATCTGAATTTTATTAGAAACTCTACCTTTAATAAGATGTGCCGACAGAACTTACGTAAGGAAGATCCGTGCCAAGGCAATAATGGTCGTCTAGACCCAAACATACCTACTTAAGTCGGATGGTAGGAAAATTCAAAGACTTTAAGACTCCGATTTTCATACTCTGAATATATTACATCCATGTTTCAGCGCGGCTTATCTTGGGACCAAGGGGCAATATATCCTGAGAGAAACTACCTATTCACCTCTCTAGCTCAAAAAGGGCGCCTTTGCTGCTTATAACCAGTGAGCAAACGTTGTCTTTGCTCACTCAGTGAGAAAAAGTATTTTGAATTTAGATCTGGTTTTAATATAATACAATTAGAATAAAATATAATGCAGTAGATATATTGTTCAGTCAAGGTAGGTACAATATTTTTCTCACATTTTCTCGTTAGTGAGGTGAAAAGTTGTATGTATCACACGATAGGCACGAGAAAAAATTAAATCCTAAAAAAATTAAATTCATGAAATTTTGCTATTAATCATGTATACCTAAGTAACGTAAAGTAATAATATAACATATTTTGACCTAAATTCACTTTACGGTAACCGCCGAAACACACTGAACGTATCTCGTGAGAACTTTTTAATATTCCGGTATAAAAAAAGTTGCCAATATCACTCTCCAGGTGTTTATGTACAGATATCTGTGCCCCTTTGCGGAGTGATTGAAGGATAAGAAACCAAATAACACAGTTTCGCATTTTATAATATTAGTACAGATAATATGTGAATCGTGAAATACGCGATAAGTACCGGTCGGCATGAATCTTAAGCTGGGTATACATACATAAAGCTATTATTCTTGGTGCAAACTTATTGAAAAATTCTATTACAATATAAAGGTTTATTAAAATGATACAAAAAACGATACGATTAAAATGATACGAGTTCCCGCGGGGGCAAACAACCTCAATCCACGCGGACCAAGTCGCGGGCATCAGCTAGTTTTGAATAAATATACTTCGCCTTTGACAAGTGATATTTATCTTTGGCGTAAGACAAATGAACTGGGATCTATCATGAAATACCAAATCGACTTGAACGCCGTGAATCGACTTCGACTTTCTTGTTACTCGATTCGATTTAAATAAAGTGAACATTTTGTTGGGTTGGTTAGGGGGTTAATAAAGATTGGCATAAGGATAAAGAAAGGGGAGACGTGGTAACAACATTTGGTAATTTACAATTCCCTTAGCCTTTCCAATCCCTGTAATCTAATTTGTCAAAACAAATATATCTTTGTTTGTCTTTTTTGTGGTTTAAAAAAAATATTTCTTAAACCTTGTTTGGTACACTAGTTACATTATGTCTATTCTTTTCACATTTTTGTTTCGGTAAAGCGCAGGTTATGGACTCATTATTACTTATTATTATCTTGATAATTTGAGTCCATTGATGTAGAATTTTAGTATGTTTGAGTCAGTTCTTTTATATGCGTTAACAGATAAGCATTGTTTAATAGTAGGCACATATAAATCTTGATCACATACAAACCGCCAACCCTATTTTTGCGTCGGGAACTAAAAATAAATAAAGGATGAGTTGAGATGGGAAGCGTGATAAATTTTAATTTCAAAAGTATTAAAGAGTACTTCGCGAATCACTAAAGTGTCACCTCCACCGCGGCTCCTTAATGAATTTCTTTATGAGACTGCCAATCTTCAGGGAATCAAGTTATACGAAGGATTTTGGAAAATATTTAATAGGGAAAAATTTCGCGAGGGCCTATTTTTCTTCTAATTGGCTTTTTGCTTTGCCAAAGGCCGCAAGGCTTTTAGTAGGTCTACCTACTATGTCAGATATCTACTAGGTAAGCTTGTATATGTATTTATAATTTCAAAAAACATTATTCTATTCTGTGTCGCTACAATAGTATAGTTGTCTGTAAGAGATTGCTCTTGCAAACTGACAGACAGACAGACAAACAGACGGGAGGATGGGCGGAAAGACACACAAAAATTAAAAATATGCAATTTTTCCTATGGGTTCCTTCAATTAAAAAAATAATATATCTACAGGAATCTTAAGATTGGGTTTAAATGAAGAAATACTGCCGTAAACTTAACAAAAACATGTAGTGCTAGGTACCTCAATACCTACTGAACGTTTTACTACATCGTTATTCAGTGGTTTTACAAAGAAAGTATAAACGCTTTATCACAGGCACAGGCCTTCACTCTCATAGGAGAGAGGGAATTAGAGCTTAGACCCACCACGCTGCTCCAATGCGGGTTGGCGGGCTTTAACGACTATGATTATGTTAATGAAAACGACCGGGACCGACGCGACGGCTTAACGTGCTCTCCGAGGCACGGGGGTGATACACCGCCAAGTACGGAGAAAAATCCAACACTTAATTATGGCCCAACCCGGGATACCTCGTCGGCCGCAGTCGAACATGCTAATCACTAGACCAACGAGGCAGTTCTGCTTCTATCCAAGATGTGAAAATTCTTACAAAACTTGAGTTGCCAGTACGTAAATTTTGTGATTGGTTCTAACTCCATCGGTTCGAGAAGATAATTGCGTCCAAAAAGAAAGCTTGAATATACAGATTTTCAGATTCAGTACGCTATTTTCCAGTTGAGCTTACACTACGTAATATTCCGACAATTTGTTATCACATTTTTCAGCACCTCGGGCGTTATCGTGAATCTCCGTCGGTGCCAAATAATAACGAGGTTCGGCAATTTGCGTTTCTTCTCCCCTATTTTGCCCGCCTGAATGTATCGGCACCCGCATTTCTCAATACAATTGAATACATTTTACCTTGCACGATTGGAAATAGTGACGACAATATTTCTGGAATATTTGCTATTTCGTAAGAAACCTACAAACTATTGGCGCCTACGCGAATTTCGATTTTCATATCAAGGTATTGCCTATTGGATTTTTCTAAGGCAGGTACCATAGCAGCATCCCTAGGCTGATCATGATTCATCTAAATGAATCGTTAGGCCATAACTGACCCCCATAATAACCCCATACTGGCCGAGGGACGAGTGGCCTAGTTATGACAACGCATGTCAGTCGATTGTGATTGTTAAGCACCCAAGTCGGTAACTGGATGGGTGACCGAAATTGAAGATTCAAAGATTCCAGGAGAATGCGACGTTAAGCCGTCACTACCATTTTTGATAATAATCGTTACAAAAACCTATGAGTTTAAACACTCTTGGTCGAGTAGTATGGGGAAGGCCGCAGGAACCCACTGCATTATTACTCCAAGAAAACTCCTACCATTATTCGGTTAATGGAAAGAGGTCATGACCCTCATTAATATAGGATAAGACGCAGAGAGAGACCATAGTTCAGTACGTATACCCACCACCTTAAAGAACTTTCAAGTCAAACTTTCAAGGAAAAGAACTCTTAGCTTCCAGATCGGTACTTACTAGAGCTCATAATACCTGACTGACAATGTCATATAGATCGTCCGAGGTCTCTACATGGTGTAATATAGGCATCGCTAGAGGTCATAGCAGTCCAATGCAGCAAGGCGAGGTGAGGTGAGGTGAGGTGAGGTGAGGTGAGGTGAGGTGAGGTGAGATGAGATGAGGTGAGGTAAGATGACGTAAGTCGTGCGGTGAGCTATACCGCATGTTGCACTTGCTCCCGACAGATTCAATCAGCCGCCAACAACCGCGAACATGGCTTCAGCGCATTCTAGTCTACTACCTACAAAGTACTATGTATACTATTTAGTATCTATCTAGTAATAGTTTCGTTAAAAGCATTAATATATAGTATAATAATAATAGATGGTATTAATGCTTTTAACGAAACTATAACGAGGGTATACCAAGATTCTGCTAGCCATTTAACAGAAAGATTAAATCTAAAATCGAAGTTTTGAATAAATATCTATACCAAAATTATAAAGAGGTTAAGTTTGTGAGTTTGTGAGGTTTCGGGGGAACCGATTTTGAAAATTATGGTACCAAAAGAAAGCCACATTATATGTGAGTGTCATAGGGTATATAATAAGCCGAAAAATTAGGGAGTACACGTGGGAATTTAAAAAACTTATTTCACGCGGCCGAAGTCGCGGGCCTCTGCTGGTTTTTAATATAATGGGTAAGATTAACTATGTAGCAAAGGTTTTATAGTAGGTACGTACCCAGTGAAAAATAACTTGTTCTATTTATTTCCGTTTCCTTTAAATCAAATGAACAGTACAGACTGTCCGTCTGCTTATGTGACTGATACATTTTAAGGTTCTAATCTGTTTTTAATCTGTTCAACGTGGTTCAACCGGGTTTGACGAAATTTTAAACACGTACAGAGACAATATACATCCCGGGAAAGGACATTTTATCCCGGAAAATCAAAGAGTTCCGACGGTATTTTCCAAAAACCTAAATCCACACGTACTTATTGTAGCTCTATATTAAGCAACAAAAAAAAGACTTTTAGCAGCATGCTGGGAAAACAAATTAAAAGTTCTCTCACGCGTTTCTCTGCAATTTCACCGAAGGCAACTTTTTACGAGCATCAATATTTGTGAAATATTTGTGTGGCCGACTGGACGGCGGAGTTTAGAGCGATTGTAGCAACGGGGCTGAGCAAAAAGTACACCCCCTCCACATACGAGGATTACCAATAGATCCTAAAATTAAACTAAAAAGCATCTGAGTCTTACTCCTTCATTTGCCATAATTGTTGCGATATAGACATTGTTCATTGCTCTATATTTCACAAATAACATTCAAATTCAAGAACTTAAATTTTTTAAGCATTATAAATATTATGCCAGTCTACTACTTTAAAAAGTAAGTGAGTTAGGTTACGTGTGAATAGGTTCAAAACCTGAGAAGACAAAAGAACAACAGTCCAAGAACATTTGTACGTTTGTAGGGCAATTTAAAAACGAATTCAAGCTAAATTAATACGAGTCGCGAATTCTGCTTTTAGTATAGAGCCCGCCTCCTTGTATAAAATGTTTTTATGGTTATTATCAGTGGACGAATACTAAAATATTATGTCAACTCCACGTAGCGACGCTCGATGGCGTCGAAGCAATTCGCTCGGGTTACACAAATTACGTTCCACTACTGAAAAACGGGAGTCTCACAAAAAAGGGGTAGTGAAAACGGAACGTTGCTCTTAGTAATATTACGTTTTTCGAAGCAATGGAAATTCGTCTCCTACTGAGTGATTGCTGCTTTGATAAATGATTGAGTCGGCGAAGAATACATTGACTCTGAAATTGCCAATGGTTGTAGGTATATTGATAGAATATTGTATGTCTGATTGAATTGTGAATATTGAATTTAGTCTTGCATTGATAAATATGGGGTCCGGCAGAACGGTCATTTACACAGCGGGCGAAGAAGAGCCAGTCGTACTAATATTTTAAATTTGAAAGTGTGTTTGATGGTTGGTTTATCACGCCGCAACAGATCGACGTGTTTTTTGCACGGGTATAGTTAAGATCTGAACAGTGACATACCTAGACTAGGCTGACTTTTACCCCACTGCAGAACGCACAGAGTTATGTGTTCATCAGTCTATATATGTTTGTTTGTTCTAGTTATCTCGGAAAATTAAGGAGTTCCCGTGGAAAACAAAAAAAAAACACGTGGATGAAGTCGCGGGCATCATCTATAATAAACCTTTCTCCAATAAAATTTTTCAAATAATTATTTAAAGTACAGGCATCCAGTTATTACAGTAATATGAATGAAATAACTATATAATAGATAAAATGTAAAGTATTACAAAGTTGGCTTTATCACTGTGCTTTAGGGGAACAAATGACCACATGCAAAACTTGGCATTATAAATATTTTGTAAAGCTTAAAAATATTTTTAAAAACGCGAAATATGCAAAATGCGGCTAAATGAGATGGACAAAATCCTAGAGCCTTTTCTCTCTGCAACTGATTTATGTTATGGCATACTTTTTAGCGTAGATACCAGTACACATAATATTTAGAAGCTTTTTATTTTCATATATTGTTTTTGTACATATTTTACCTTTTAGCGCCTGAATGAATAAAAACATTACCACGTTATAAGCACACGGGGCTCTACCAATGGTTAACCATCTCTATCTTACTATCTAGATTCTACAGAGAAGAGCCGGCAAGAGACTGGCAAAGCAGGTGCTTTTTTTAAAAGAAGAAGAGAAAGATGAAGTTGAATTGTTTCGAATCGTCAAGGGACCCCAACCATCTGGCTCGTAATGTCCTCCCTACCGAGGAAACTCTGCAGTTGCTCTTTTTTACAAGTTTTTATTATAAACTATACGATGCCCTGATGACTTCGTCCGCGTGGATTCATGTTTCTTGCTTCCCGCAGGAACTCTTTAATTTACCGAGATAAAAAGCCTATGTCCTTCCTCGGGATGTAAACTATCTCTGTACCAATATTCATCAAAATCGGTTGAGTAGTTGGGCCGTGAAAGCGTAGCAGACAGACACACTTTCGGATTTATAATAGTATGGATTTGCAATGTTTGTGGGTTTGTTTAAAACAGTTGTTACTGCGGACTTGTTGTTTTTATGCACCCCCATAATACGGGTATCAATTTAAAGGGTTTGTTGAGAAGAAAACGAAAAATAAAATGACGACACTTCAATTCAATATGGCGGATGATAAAAGCTTGTTATTAAAAATGTGTTTTTAATGGTTTACGACTTATTCAAACCGAAATTTTACATTAACTATTAATATGTTCAAGGGATTCCCATAGTGCAATACAATTTAAAAAGTGTGTGTGTGTGTGTGCAATTCACATACGGCAGTCTATGTGAAACTTCAGAAAAGTAGCATACGAGAGGATGAGATAATTAATATATTCTAATAATTAATAATAATAATTAATAATTTGTATTCTAACTCATTCTCTCGCAGGCTAAATCCTATTTATGAATACATTTTTCTCTTTTTGGTGTCGCTTTTTCGTTTCATCGAATTTTCAAATCACCACGGTGCTAAAATTTCACATCAACAAGAATGGAAAGCATCGTTAACTTACCCTAGGTATACTCTCGTAAAAAAATTACCTAATTTCAGAACTAAAACACTTTTACTGGGTTAAATGCACAATGCGATAAATATATTTTTACGCTGAAGTTTGAAGATTGAATAGCACGTAGTTTTCTTCGTTTTAAATTCACTGATATTTAGCAAGGGCACTTACGTTGAATTCTCGCGAAGAATATTTTCTCTGTGCAATTTCTCAAGTAACGCAAGTAAAACGTACGCTTTCCCTGAGTAGCGTGTTCTTGAACTTTTCAGATGTACGAAATAATTATGCAGCTATTTTTCGTGTATTTTTTTTCTTAATTTACGTAGAGGTCGTCACTCGTCGCCGTCTAAATGTATGTAATGTAATGTAACGATTTAGCATTACATGTAAAGGAGGTGTAATACGTCGAGGACGTCGGTATTGGTCGTTCAGCCCCCCGATTGTGTAATAATTGTCAATCAAATCGTCAAAGTTCGGCGTCAAAGTAAAATAAACCATAAAGGCATTGAATCAGAGGTCAATTTCGTGCAATTTTGTTTATGGTATTGTACATATCTAAACGTATGAAAATGGATACACAAAATTGAGCTCTAAACAATGCAATTATGGTTTATTTTACTTTGAAGCCGAACTATGACGATTGGATCGGCAATTCTTACATAATCGCACCTCTGATCTGTTGGCCAACTAGTGCATAAATGGCCCTTATTGAATTACTACCTGATGCCCGCGACTTCGTCCGCGTGGATTGAGGATCTCCCCATTCCCATGGGAACTCTTAATTTTCCGGGATAAAAAGGAGCCTATGTGTTATTCCAGGTGTGTTATCTATCTCTGTAAAAAAATCATCCAGATCCGTTCAGCCTTTCTGGCGTGATTGATTAACAAACATCCATCCATCTAAAATTTCGCCTTAGGTATTATATTAGCACAGACTAAAAAAACAAAACTCAATATTTAGAAACTGAGAACATTTTTGGTTATTCAAAAACCATACAAGGACAGTTGTAAGGCGGTTTTATATTCATAACAAATCGTTGGAGGTCATTAAATTCATTATTAATGAAGCGAATGAGAGATATTGATCAAGCGCACTGGCGCCTCTGAAATAGGGTTTTTTTTTTTTTTTTATTTTTTTTTTTTAAGCCACTGGGAAATGCATTTACGCATCCCACCCCTATTGGATGGGTATGTGGGACTCACCGGCGAACCGAAATACCCACTAAAACCCAGTGGCGTGTATTCTGTCATAAATACCCGGTGCTATCGGTATACTCCGTCTGAAATAGGGTTGTAACTTTTCAATCTGGCCAAAAAATATGTTATTGGGTTTTTCTGTCGAGATGATTATGTCACGTCGGACTATAGGGGTGGGAAAGGGCATTGCACCTGTGTTTGTGCTTGTGGTGTGTGTTTGCACATTATAATATCATCCGCGAAAATAGGCTTTAATCTCCATTGAGATTAGGCGCTGTAGTCAAAATTCAGGAAGACATCATACTAATAATATTAAGAATGCGAAAGTGTGTTTGTTTGTTGGTTTATCCTTCATTAATGCCGCAACGAAGCAACGGATCGACGTGATTTGCATGGGTATAGCCGAGAACCTGGAGAGTGACATAGTAGAGTGAAAATTAAGTCGGTCCCGTGGGACTAAAAAAAAATTAAACCACGCGGACGAAGTCACGGGCATCTGCAAGTTTGCTATAAGGCACATCTTTCATCATAATCTCCTCTCATGCATGAAATTTTCGCACGGTGTTTTCCTTCACCGTTATAGCAAGTGATATTTAATTTGTAAAATATACATAACTTTTTAAAAGTTATAAGTGCGTGCCCGGTCATCGAACCACCGAAACCTGAACAAGGATCCGAAAGTCTTAACCACTGGGCTATCAGTTGCTGTAACAATTTTCGTGTTAAAGGGACAGATCTGTATCAATACTTACACTTATCAAGTTCCTTTTATAGTCCTGCATTCTCATGCAAATTGAATACTTACATACTTATAAACAATAAGTATTGAAAACCTCGTTTACCCAATAAGTCAAACTCAATGATAGTATACGATAGCACCTGAAAGGCAATAACTAATACAGGAAGAAAAATCACGCCCAATATATTGATATTGTGCCGATACAGTAATATCGCGACGCTATCAATTTCCACTCGTCGCTAACCCTACTCAAACTTTGCAGACTGGTAAACAACGACAGGGAGACAGTGTCGCCGACAAGCAATTTAATATACCTAGGTTTTTAGGTTTTTATGGACTGGCGAAAAAACAAATTCTCTTAGCTGTTATCGGGTTGCGCTACTGCTCATTGTCAAGTGGCAATGAGGGCATATGTCGTTCACTTTGACACATAATAGACGTTGGAGGTGATGCTCAGGCTGGAAAGTGCAGAGTTCCTAGATCATCCACTAGGTGAATGGACGAGCAAGCGAGTCTCAAGAAACCCTTGGATACAGCCAGCAAGACCGCCCTGAATCACTATAGACGAAAGTATATTGATTGATGCCGTAGACCCCTAGTCTTTCCATAGTTCAGATGATGTTCCAGATGATTTAAATATAGAAGATTAACAGCAATATAGCAATATTTTTACCATTACCATCAACTATATTGCCTAACACTTCATTATAATAAAATTTTCATTAAAAGTATTCTTTTATTCAAAAACTTGAGAGCAGTTCCAACTTCGAATAAAAATATTGAGCGATTTACCTATTTAATTATTGACGGGATAGAAATAAGACGAAATGACACTAAAACATATTTACTTATTTATATATTTAGTACCAAACTTAAAAACTAAACAAACATTTAAAGAACATGTACAAAGACAACTTATTTCTTGAAGAGATTTCTTCCAGCAGCCCTAGAATGTGAGAATAGTGAAAAATAGACAGTTTATGAGTATTCAACCCTACTCAGGTCATAAACTGGAGAATAGAAAACTTTTTATTACGCCTTATCATAAATATTATATAAATATACAAATATATCTAGTATTCACATTAGTTTAAATATAATATTAATGAAGTATATTAAATTAAATACTAACTCCAGACAGTTTACATCGTAGACTGGATATATCACCTCCATCCAGGGGAAACAGCAGGCGAGCGCTGTCTTGCCTTCGAAAAAGAACTATGTATAGGAAGGACCACATCCGTTTCTATTTCAGGCTGATGCCCGCGACTTCGTCCAAAAAAGTATCCTATATGTCATTCCCCTGGACACAACCTATTGTTACGAGTCCCTGCAGTGTTGTCCCACCAAATTATGTAAAAATGTCTGTAGCAAATTACATCAAAATCAGTTTAAAATATAGGCCGTGAAAGCGTTACATACAAAAAACACACCAACTCACAATTATTATTATATTGAGTTAGGATTTAGATAACATATTTGCATAATACTTTTGTGTCTACCATTCATTTACACCTGGTCTGGAAACTCTCTATAGTTACGTCTAGCCATGTTCAATGTTGAGTAGATAGGTATAGTACCTAAGTTAAATATTGATAGCGTGCAGTCCCCGACCTCGAACCAGCTTGTAAAATGTAAACAATGCCGCAGGGACACAACTTATCCGGGTCTCCGTGCAATGCGCAGTTGTTTTTATTTCGAAAATAGCAGCCATGTGAAAACTTTATTCGAATAACTATTTTGTGTAGCCCTAACTTTGACGTCGCGTCGTCGTCGAGTTTTAGTGTATATGTCACCTTAAAATTGCAAATTGCAATTGTCTTAACGGTTTTATCGGGTTAATATGACTAACTTAATACAATCGACCGAAAAGTAATGCGTTAAATTGTTATTTGTCGACAGTTTACAATTTCGCTAGTTAGATTACAATCTAACGGTTTTTGCAATCTTACGGTGACATGTATAATACGGACTCTGTACCGAGCTAGAATGATAATATTTATGATAATATTGTAATTTATAACATCTTTGATACCTAGCCTAGGTACGTACCTGCATGATATTTAGATAGCAGATATTTGAAACAAAACTGGAGACGACTTGAATTTGTATAGCGAAATAAAATTTGTAAACTATAGTTATTTCTTTTCAATCGGTCTATTTTTTTTTTACTAAACGAAAAATCACAGCCAGCCCAGCTCTATCCATATCAGATCTCTATTCAAGCCAATAAAAAAACAACCAACAATCATTCGACAAAGAATTTTATGAAAGCAAGCATATAATATCTATTCACAGGAGTAACCTACCCTATATCGGTAGGTTTAGGATACACAAACGCGATTGTGAAATAGACTTCTGTGTGACTCAGAATCGTGGCAAAATACACATAAATACCACTTAATTTATAGTATCACAGTAATTGGAATTCGATCTATTATATAGGAAAGTAAATAATGAATAATTAATTTTATCAGAATGTTGATAATATATAACAGAAACAAGCAATTGATTTATTGTTGATCAAGTCGAACGCGTGTGCGCGATTCTGTTTCGGCATCCCTCCTAGAACTCATGTTACACCTTATTTAAATAAACATAAGCTTCTAAAAATGAGATCTCGGAGGAAATTACACCTTGCGAGCTTACTTTTCGGAGTTTTTAGAAGTGGTAGACCATCCTATATTTATGATAAGCTGGGAAGGATGTACGAGGGCCGAGATCATTTCAGAGGTGCACGTAAGCCTTTAAGTGTTCCGCATCATTGCTCAGCTGCGTTTAGAGGCAGTTTTAAATATGCGGCGACCCGATGTTGGAACAATATCCCTCCGCCCATTCGGGAATGCCGCAGCATGTATGCTTTTAAGCGTAAATTAAAACAGTATATTTTGTTAAAACAAACGGAACATGAGAATGTCGCTGTTGATATATCAATTATATAGATAGGCATATAGTTTGGCATTTAATAAATAGTTAAAATAATAGATATATTTAATTTGTAGTATATTTGGTGTAGGTATACTTGTTTTAATTTATTTGCATGTGATCTATTGTATAATGTGCATAAATATGTTATATATATTATAATATACGTTTATAATTATATATTTAAGATTCTTTTAATATTTGTATACATTTCTTTAATATTTACTTTTATACGTTGTTTGTTGATTCTCTTGCTTTGGCCTTGAGTATGAATAATATTTATGTGAATGCTTTGACTTAGGTTTAGTGGATTATCGATGTGTTAAGTTATAGTGTAAGTTGTAAAATAGTTAGAGGTATAAGTATTCATATCCGTTGGCTGTGACGTCACCCGGGTCACAGCTGAAAATCAGCGTCTGGCAACATGCATGCATTTGTATGTATAATGCCGGACATACGGCTGAGCTGTACACCCATTCCGGGTGGTGTCATAGACAAACATACATTTGTGTGTACAGCTACGTATGACAGATGTTTGTCTGTAACACCATTTGTGAATAAATATGTTTTCTTTCTTTCTTTCTTCTTTCTTTCTCCTTGCGGAGTGACTGAAGGACAAACCAACAACAAACAAACACACTTTCGCATTATAGTATGGTTTAATATATTATAATTAGCAACCACTTCTATAAATTAATGAAAACGGATATAGGGAACAAAATCTTCAGACGTGAGGATCACCGAACAAGACGAGAGAAATGACAAAGAGAACTATACTATACTATACTAGCTTGTTCCTTACGTAACATCTAACAAGATTAGAGTCCACGTAACAGCGTATGTTTCATACAATCACAACTCAGCTCAGAGCTCATACATCTTATTAGAGAAGTTATATCTAGAGCGCAGGAACTGGGAGGAAGCAAATGCTATTTTCTCTGTCAGGTGACAAACAAGTCTGCACTGCCCAGGTCATGTCATGAATTCAAGATTAGGTTCCGCTGTATCTAATTTCGTGCGTATTATCTTAGGATTCATCTTAAGTCTTCATCTACGTTTCTAATGCTTATCATTAAAAGTATTGAATACTGGATGATGCCCGCGACTTCGTCCGCGTGGATTAAGGTTTTTAATTCCCGCGGTAACTCTTGAATTTTCTATATATTATAGATTAAAAGGCCTATGTCCTTCCCCGGGATGCACCTATCCATGTGCTAAATTTCAAAATCGGTTGAACAGATGGGCCGTGAAAACGACACAGACGGTCAGACAGACACACTTTCGCATTTATAATATTAGTATGGATATTTTATCCATAGTGTAAATGTGTCGGATATTTGTTAATTCATACTTGTAATTTATTCGAAAGTGTGTCTGTCTTACCGTCAGTGTCGTTTTCACGGCCCATCTGTTCGATAGATTTTGACGAATTTTGTTACAGACATAGATTGCACGGACTTCTTTTTATAACGGAAAATCAAAGTTAAAAAAAAACATGCGGACGAATTCGCAGGCAATAACTAGTTTGAAATAATTTTATCTTTACAAATTTGAAATCTGCTTTGTTGAAAACAAAGACTTTTCAGATTACATTCAACTCAAGCAAAACCGAAAGCCAGGTAGATCAACTAGTATACATCACCCAGGACGATCCCAATGGGCCATGTTCTTCGAGAGTTCACGGAGATTCCCTTTATGCTCAGAGGATGGCCACCGAGGGGGTTTTAGTGGGTAAAAATCCCACATCACATGCATTCTCCCCCAGGATATCGGGTATCTGAAGAAGATATATCCCCCTCATTAAAAAAAATATCCAGAAAGTATCCAATTTTCGACTACTACTAGTATAAGCGCCACCGAATTTATAATATTACATAAAGAATACCCTTTTCCTTTTCTAATTTAGCAATAAACCCGTGTAACGAAATACAGAAGCCTTAAAGGACGTACCTGCTATTTCAGTTCAAACATACAATAAACATCCTCAAAGGAATATTTTTAGTTGGGTAAACATGAAACCTAAGAACATCCGCGGGAGGAGTTGCGGATCGAGGTAAAATAACATTATGACGGGCCGCATCGCAATAATCCGCCATCTCGTTCCATACAATTTGTATGAACTAAGTAGGTATATGGTGGTAGGAAGTTGCTATATAAGTAGTATAAGGAAGGCTAAAGACCGGGTGCAGAGGCGTTCAGGCTTATGTTTAATAGTAGCTTTTGATGAAGGCAAATATAATTGCTTTAATGGTGAAAGAAAACTTTATGAAGAATATATCGTTAGCTCCGTGGAACTAACGCATGCTATGCCGGTGGCGAAACGGGTCACACAATTTGACTTGTGCATAGAGTTATTTTTAGCAGATATATCATTTCAAGTGACTAACAATATATCGAATTGAACGCAAAAGTCACGCTTCATTTGCCCAAAACCATGTTTAACGCCGACAATAAGACTAACTTTTCGTATTTATACGTGTTCTACATAAGAAGGTGTGTGAAGTCTGTGAATCCACACTTGGCCAGCGTGGTAAACTATGGCCAAACCTTATTCAATCCGAGAGGAGACTCGTGCTCAGACGTGAGCACTTGGTTTAAATAATGATAAATAAATCCGTCAATGCGTTGCGACTCGGCCCGTTACATTGAGGGGAGTGGATACGGATTTTACGTTGCGATGCAGTCCGCCTCGGCCCTCGCGCTTCCCTGTGGCCCGCCTTAGAGTACGCGTATTTCAGTGTGTTTACACTATCCGTACAAATGTTGAGAACAAAAGAATAACTTGAATAGTAAAGTTGTAGGTAGACCACGAGTCGACGAGTAATTGGAGCGAAGTACCTCGAGTCGGTACAAAGAGAGAGAGAGAGAGAGAGAGAGAGTAAAACTACGTGATAGTTTAGGTATAGTAATGAACATTTTTCGTTACATAATACGACGGTTTTTTATTCCACCAGACAGAAAATTCCCAAATTGACCCTAAGACCACAGCTCTCACCTTTGCGCCAGGGAGAAGGTCCACGTGAGAATACATTTTTATATTGGTTTAGGAGTTGGACAGTTTAATACGAAGCAACAAAAGCTTTGGAGAGCTACCAAAGTTGTTTTTGCTTCGTATTAAACTGTCCCGCGGGAATCCTGATTCTCTAAGAATTTTTTTTTAGCGTAAAGCGATTGTCATTACCTACTCACATCATATTGCGGCATTATTATCCCAAAGCCCCTGATGACTGATGAGGTATCACCTACTATATGTTAACTGAAAACGGTAACGACTCACGTCCATCATTTGTATCATCTATACTTCTATACTAATATTATAAATGCGAAAGTTTGGATGTATGGATGGATGTTTGTTACTCAATCACGCCCCAACGGCTGAACTGATCTGACTGAAATTTGGCCCATAGATAGTTTGTAGTCTGGAATGACACATAGGCTACTTTTTATCCCGGAAAATTAAAGAGATCCCGTGGGAACCGACAAACCTCAATCCACGCGGACGAAGTCGCGGGCATTAGTAATAACTTTGGAAATACGACATGGAGAGAAATTTAAGGTTCAGATCCTAAGTAGTTTTCCGGATTGTGATTCTGCAGTCAACAGCCGGCAGGTATCGCCGCGACAACAGCGGTTCCTATGTATCACGACTACTACTGGTTTCTATGTTTGACGACTTCCCTGGCGCAGTGTTGAGCGCTGTTGTCTTAACGTGGGAGGACCCGGGTTCGATCCCCGGCAGGGTCAATTTGGAAATTTAAAATTTCTGAAATTTCTCTGGCCTGGCCTAGTGCGAGACTTCAGCCGTGGCTAGTTACCACCCTACCGACAAAGACGTGCTGCCAAGCGATTTAGCGTTCCGGTACGATGCCGATTCGCAGGATAAAAACCGGATAATGCCGGATAAAATCCGATTAGGGGTACGGGTTTAATCTAAGTGCCATACCTCTAACAGTAAGAATGCAACCCTGTACCATCTTAGAATGCATCATCACTTACCATCAGGTGAGATCACAGTCAAAGGCTAACTTTTAGTGGATAAAAAAATTGCCTTCTCCGGCATGCCATCTATATCATAACAAAATTTCTTCAACATCGACAAACGTGCCTGGCCGTGAACTGTTTGTTTTTTACAGTCTATTAGATAGACAAATATTAGAAAATGCGAAATTGTGTCTGTCTCTCTGCTACGCTTTCACGGCCCATCTGTTCAGCCAATTTTGATGAAATTTGGTACAGGGATTGTTTGTATATCGGGGAAGGACGTAGGCTACTCTTTATCCCGGAAAATTCAAATTTTACGGCGGGAATCTAAAAATATATCTGTTAAACCGATTTTTATGAAATTTGGTACAGGGATAGGTTGTATCCCGGGGAAGGACAGACATAGATACATATTTTCAGATTTTTATATTCAAGAGTTCCCGCAGTAATCAAAATCCGTAATCCACGCGGACGAAGTCGCGGGCATCATCTAGTTTACAATATTATGTATACTGTATTCAAAACCGTTGATGCACAACGAAATGACCTACATGGATACAATATGAATAAAAACATGGCGATAAAATAATAAAAACGAAAGCTGTTCCCGTTATTTATTTTTCAAATTATCGCGGAACGTGATTTAAATATGAATCGTCATTTTATAATACAAATAAAATTTGTAAACATAAAAAATAACTCGCCTATAGCGATTTAGTCAGCCCGGTATGGTCCAAATTATGATGCAGTCAAAGATGGTATGAAATGAAATGAAATGAAATTGATTTGCTGAATATGAATGTACAGATGTTTACAATGTTAAGGCGTCTTTCATATTCTAACTATTTAGCATGGCAGACTGAATCATAATTCAAACATACCGATGAGATCGCAATCAAGCATGGATACTAAAATTCTACATCAATGCAATCAAGCCATTTATGCTTTTCGCAATTTTTCCCTTACCTGTGCTATAAGACGTTGCTTCGTAACAAATTTCATGATTCTAAGTTCACGGGAAGTACCTTGTAGGTTTTGATTCCCTAGCGAGTGTCGAAAATTAGTAGCATAAATGGCTGTATCTTTTGATTGCGTTGGCTTAGAAGTTTGATTTTTTCACAGCTCTAAGGGACAATAGACCTGAGTATTTGATATGAATTTCAGCTTGATACCTCCGCATGCGTTCCTTAGAAGAAGGGTCTTGACAGACAGACTTGGTGTCTATTTTTT
Organism: Erebia palarica; assembly: GCA_964035005.1. Taxonomy (NCBI): domain Eukaryota; kingdom Metazoa; phylum Arthropoda; class Insecta; order Lepidoptera; family Nymphalidae; genus Erebia; species Erebia palarica. The sequence goes on from OZ035988.1 coordinate 5,179,330, forward strand.
GGAAGTGAATGTCACACTTTAACACTAATTTTGCATAATAAAACCCCGACAGAGTAAAAGACTGACATAAGTTACTTTTTATTTCGGCAAAATCGAAGAGTTTTCGCGCAATTTTTGCGGACGCTCATGACTTTCAGTCTTTATAGTAAATATGCTAGTTCACAAGCTCTCAGTAAATGAACTTTTGAAAAGTTTATGCACATATGCTGTGGAAGGCTTTACCTAGAAAACTTTGCTCGTAAACAGTTCGCAAGACCTGTTGTGATAACATTATAACTTATATTATAAACATCACGGTTTATTAGTTTATAACTCTTGGGTAAACGGCTTGGGAAGTCAGGAATATATAAACAACAATATAACATGTCTATTTGGGTGAAAATATATTTTAATACAATGTTTTTATTTTATCTGGATAGTTTTGACGACCTCGCTGGCGCAGTGGTCAGTTCATATTATCAAATGTATGACTGAGAGCCCCGACTCGTATGAGAAAAGAGATGATAATCTTTAACTGAACAGGATTTCATCAAACATAGATAAGCATATCCCAGATAATCCCGCCTTCGAATAAAAAAACCGCATTTAAATCAGTCTATTCGTTTGACGGAGGTTTGATTTGTATGATGACATACACACTCACACCGTAGTAATAATACCTAGTATTCTGTGCATCTGTAATCTGTATCATCACTGAACGTGTGAAATATTACAATTTTTATATGAAATAGCGGATGGGTTTTTGAATAATATTAATTTGCCTATAAAGAATGCACAAGGGTATATAAATTGATTTATATTTGAACAAAGATTGAATACGCTAGAGATTCAAAAGGAAACAATAGATATCCACTAAAACTTCCATTATATTTCTTAGATTTTTTTACAAAACCTTTTATGTATGGAAACAATAGGTTAAGAAAAAAAAGCAACATTTTAAGATCGTCGAGCTTTTGATTTTCTTTTAACAGTTTCATTATTATTTTAATGGCTACAATAAACTGGCTTTAATATAATAATGCTTTAGGGCTTTGATGATCTGCCCCATTACAGTACCGCATCAGGATGTTTGCTCATTGCTGACGCTAGAGTATCTTTGCACATGCATCAAAAGCTGTGCATCCCTGGTGCGGTGCGGTGGTGGTGGTCAACAGAATCCTGAGGATATCATCCTCAGGATTCTGTTGACTGATTTCTGTTGACGGCACTGGCCAGAAGAACTCCTGCCGAAATAAGGCCGAATTTCTATAGAAGTTAAGTATAATGAAACTCACCCTGTCGAAAATATCTCTACATAAAAACCTCTTGTCGTCCTGTGTCTATCTTGTGGGAGATCCGGGGTTCCAAGCACGGTCAAATTGGGATTTCGGAATTCTGAATTTTCTCAGGTCGTGTAAGAGGCTTCGGCCGTGGCCGGCAAAGACTAAGCGGTCAGTTAGAGTGCATCATCTCTCAGAGTCTAGGGCTGACTTGTAAAATAATTATTGCGAAAATATTTGCTAAAAGTTAAAAAGCCGAAATCGGTGTCAACAAGCAGTAAGTAACAATTAAAAAACTAACCAGACCACGGAAAAAAAATTCAAAGGCGACCACTTTTTTGAATTTAATATCCGCCATTTCAATTTTGTTTGTGTAAAATGTAGCCCATGTGACCGTAATAACGAATCGGCTGACATTATTCATCATCAAAATCGGCTCAGTTGTTTAGGCGGTACGGTGGAAAATACATAAATACAAACATACATAGACTGCTAAAATCATAACTTTTCCTGATAATGCCGTAGTCGGTTAAAAATAAAAGTAAAACGCGTGCGACAAAGGCAAAATTACTAACGAAACAACTTTAACTTTACACCCCTCAACACGACAGTTGAAAGGGAATTTAACTTTTTTATTAACAACTGTAAGTGAAAAATGGCTTTTCAGATGTTCTCTTGACCCAGATTGTCTTGCTTTATTAAAATGACGCATAAAACTATTTTTATTTTTATTAAAACTAGTGGAATAACAAGGTTAAGCTTCCAACTTAGGAAAAGTGCTTTGAAACGTTTTTCTTTTTCTATTTACCCAGCATATCTCAAGCCAACCGAGTAAAAATTACTCTTTGACTTTGATTAAAGGAAGCTTTTTACGACCTAACTTATAATTCTAGAAGGCATGTGTAAATAAAGATGGGAAGATCTAGTTATTTATGTTAACCATAAACTAACTTTCTACTTCATACTAACATTATTATTATTCATTTATTTCAGGCAACAAGGCCCATATTATAAAATACAAATAATAAAAAATAAAAAAATATGAAATAAAATACTATTATAAATGCGAAAGTGTGGTTGTATGTTGGTTTGTCAAATATCGTTACAATATTTGCATGAGTAACAAAGTTTGCATAGTTAAGGACCTGGAGAGTGACATAGGCTACTTTTAATCCCGGAAAATTATTGGATTCTCGTGGGAATCTTGGAGATAAAAAACTTATTCCACGCGGACAAAGTCGCGGGCATCAGCTAGTACTACATATTATTATTTGTATTCAACAAATAGTCATGTAAACATACATAAAAGAACTCGCTCTCCGCAAAACTTTTAGTCTGCGCTACAAACAAATTGCGAGCTTCAGATAAACAAGAGATAATCATAAAATTTTAGAAGGATTGGCATTCATATAGACACAGCTTTCTCAGAAAACGGGACCCCAGAGAATTTTATTAAACTACGAGCAAAGATTTACATGAAAAACACATACAAGTATGTGTATTTATTTTTGTAAATATTTTACTTGGTGTGAATATTCTTATTATTTTGTATATTATATTGAAAAACTGGTCGTGTATTTAAAAACAAAAATATGTTTGTTTGTCACATTATAATGCAAATTGTTTATTTTTATGTAATTTACAAAGTCGTGTGTTGCTCGTCTATATTCCCACAGGACTCCACTCTCCTATGAGAGTGGAGGCCTGTGCCCAGCAGTAGGACGTTATTGGGCTTTTGTGGTGGTGGTGTTGCTCGACTGTTGACGAAATAGGTTACACGAAAACGAAATAGGTAATAGAAAGGTTGCGCCTTGACCCCTAGGGGTCTAAGTGTTTACACTTTGCACAGCTTTCTCGGAAAGTGGATCTTACGTTTAAATAATAGAAAAGTACTGGTCGAATAGCCGACTGCAAGAGTATTTTGTCCTGTCCGGTCCGTAGAACTATGTTATCACCCTAAGTATCTGTAATGGCCTGAATAGATAGGGGTCTTTACCTCGGCTGACTAATGATAGTATCGATGAGATACCGCTTGATCAGGCAGATGGGGTCATCATTCATGCTCAAGCAGATTAAACTAACATCCTTTGTCACCCTCTACAAGGTAACGGGGGAAACGCAGTAGGTATCCACATAATAGTGATTACTTGACACGGATTTTCTGATGGTTTATCTCAGGTAAGTAAGGGATCATTCAATCATGTTATGTGGTTTTGATAGATTTTTTTAAAATAGTTTTCAGACGCAGCGCCCTAAAAAATATTTTTGTAATACAAATCAAAATACATCTTTAGATTTTTGTACTCTGCGATTTACATACTAACATTATTATTATCATGATATGCAAGTTTCCTCCACGAATTACGATGTAACCCAGCACTGAAAAGAAGTAAAAATAACCGCAAAATTCAGTTATGTGTAAATATCACTACTCTTGTCTAGGAAGCAGAATACATTACTTTTAATAAAAATAAACGAAAGCCGCGGGCAAAGTTACTTACAAGTAAGCTGACATGGTGGGAGCTCTAATTTTACCATTTAGGTATTTTTCAGAGAATGAAAATGAACGGGCACATACGTCACCCCTGTCACAAGAATGACCTCTAAGCGGCGCCTCGAGTCTTCTCCAAGCCCTCCCCCACGGCGCCTGAAATCTTCCCCTATATAAATTCATTTTGATGCCATATCCCTACTGTGTATTACCGCCATTGCGTACAAACAGTGATGTTTGCTTGTTTAAGGTGAAAACAGCTTTCAGAAATATAGGAATTTATTTGGAAACAGCGCAATATTTTCTGCCTATTCAGTTCTAGAACATTAGAGTTTGTATATTGTACTTGATCGTACCCGATTCACAATCTTTTATTTGAAGCTTTGTTCGAAGGTTTTCGTGGTTTTATGATAATACGCTTTATAATACGTTAAATCTAGGTACCAAAGCTACTATATTAGATACAACATTATAACATTATAAACAAAAGGCGACCTTATCACTAAAGTGATCTCTGCCAGGCAACCCACATGAATGGACCGTACTTGCTGTGAGACGGGAAATCGCATGAAATAAAACATAAATACATAAACGTACATTCTAATAGTTACATACTATAACAGATAAAAAATTATACATATAATAAATATATATTTAAATATAACACATATTATATACATAAATATTAAATTACATATGACTAATTTACAATACCTAAACACAAATAATAATAAGAACAAGTTTACAGCGATAGGTAATGCTTCTTGACACGACTTTTAAAGGCCGCTAGAGATTTTGCTCGTCTGATATCAGCTGGGAGTGCGTTCCACAATAAGACCGCCTTTATGGTAAACGAGTCTGCATATCCCTCGGCGTTACGTTTGGCGATTTTAAGTTTGTTGTCACTGGCAGATCGCAAGGTATGCTGGATTGGGAAGGAGCTAAGGAACCTGAATCGTTCCTTTAGGTAAGGGGGCGACCATGGGTGGTAAAGGGTAGCATAGAGAACAGAGAGGACATGGAGATTACGCCTTAGCCTGATAGGGAGCCAGTTAAGTCTCCTCCTATATTCCGAAACATGATCGTACTTCCTTAGGTCAAAAATAAATCGAATGCATAAGTTTTGCAAGCGTTCTAACTTATTTAAAAGATCTTCAGTCAGGTCGAGATAACAGACATCGGCGTAATCAAGGATGGGGAGGAGAAGTGTAGTAGCTAACAAGATCTTGGTTTTAATTGGCAAGAAGTTTTTCCACCTTTTAATAGAACCATAAGCGCCAAAGATTTTCCTACTAACCTCTGAAACTTGCGGTTTCCATGATAGATTGCTGTCTATAATCACTCCCAGATTTTTAACGACAGGACTATAAGCTAGCGCAGTACCATCAAAGACCACAGGTGGTAAAGCAGAGTAATCAAGTCTAGACAATTGTCTGGAGTTTCCTATGATAATGACCTGTGATTTACTAGCATTCACTAGTAGACCAAAGGACTCACTCCAGCTGCAGACGATATTAAGTTCGTCGTTTAAGCGTTTAATAGCTTCAGATATCTGTTCAACAGGAGTGGATACGTACAATTGGAAATCATCAGCATAAAGATGATATGGCAGGGAAAGAAGATTAGTGACCGTATTTATGAATATGGAAAAGAGCAAAGGAGAAAGGACACCACCCTGTGGAACACCAGCACTGAGACGGCAGTAGGACGACAGTTTATCTCTAACACGTATGCATTGCGACCGGTCAAATAGGTAAAACTTGAACCAGCTGATAGAAGCAGAGGAAAACTTAATTGATTCAAGAATTGCTAAGAGAATATCCAGGTCGACAGTATTAAACGCGTTAGAGAAATCGAGCAATGCTAAAATGGTTACCTGCTTGTTATCGATTCCAAACCGTATGTCATCACACACCTTGGTCAGTGCCATAACCGTACTGTGTCCACGGCGGAACCCAGACTGAAAAGAACTAAGTATATTATATTATATTAGATACATTTTGTTACTCAGAAAATAAGTAAGGTCTGGCGACTCTGGGATCTTGGACCATTAATTTCTCTCAGGGCCCCTAAAATTCTACGTCAATGTAGGGCACTCTGCTAGATTGTGGATTGTGACTACTAGATTCCAAGAAAGCCTTCCATTTTTAAATTATAAAAAAAAATACAGCTTTGCGTACATCTGTCAGTCATCTTTCATCATTCCACATTCCACTCAATAATAACAATTTAAGATTACCTACAATTTTTACTTATTATGTTGAAGTTGCTGAAGATATAGATATATTTTTGTAACAAATTTATTATTTACACTGAGAAGTTAAAGTTTAAAATGGCCTTAACAACGGCATTCCAAATACTTAAAACATCACCGATGCGTGTATCGAACTCTGCGGTAAGTGTTTTCATGAATAAGCGATAGATGCATTGATCCATGAATTGTTACTTGTATCAGCCACAGGTCATAGACACTTCGATTCCAGTAGCCTGGCGTTCTGGGTTCTGAGTTTTGAGCATAAACATTTTGAATCTCAAGCAATTATATATAGAACTTGCTGATGCCCGCGACTTCGTCCGTGTGGATTGAGGTTTTGTTGTTGTTGAGGTTGAAAAAGTAGCTTAGTGTTATTCCAGACTATAATAAATCTCTGTGCCGAAATTCATGCAGATCCGTTCAGCCGTTCTGGCGTGATTGAGAGAAAAACATACATCGCATTTATAATATTAGTAAGTAAGTAAGTATAGACTTGTTATCATTGATCTCAAGTAATCGTATCGAGTGACAAATCCTAGAACTCTACACGGGTAGGGCTGGCTTTTGGGTAGCTAAACTTTCATAGTGTGGCAGATTTTGAGTGGGGTGCCTTAACACCCCATGTTGGGAGACCCTTAGAACTGTATATGGGCACGATGGAGTACTGCCAATGTTTTATTAATATTATCTCTATTCGTAATGCATAGGATTGTGCATTTCGATATTTTTTCTTTACCGTCGCGCCTGGTCCATCACGCTGTGATACGATTACTTCGATTCGTTGCTAACTTGACTTGAGAGTCACGATCGACTGCTTTTGTGGGTGTATACCGGTAGTAGGTAATAATACGTTTATGGTGTATCAAGCCGTAACATAAATTACAGTGAAGACGGAACACAGAACGTTGTTAATTCTAACCTTTAGAGCGTTGTCTGTGGCATTGGCCTAATGAAAAAACAAAACCAATGATCCCAGCATTATACTAAAGTTTAGAGTACGACTGGATAGGCTGTATAGTCTTAGACCTTTGCTTGTCCCGAAAGGAGAGAAAATGAAAAACAACAACTACAGTTTAGTTTTAGGAATCAAAGAGAATGGAAATGCAGTTTTTGCTGGAAATCACAGACTTCCAGTGATATATAGTGATAGTAGTAGTACCTTTTATTTATTTCAGTATATCAAAAACCTTTCAAAAAGACTGCAGTCCTCCAAAGCGGAAACGTTTTTGAGTGGAACCAATGCTAATTACTTAGAAGCGCAATACTTAGACTGGAAAAATTCAAAAGGGGCTGTGAATCAGGTAAACTATTTCAAATTATGTAGGTACTGAGAAATATAGACCAATATTAATATTATAGCTTTTTAGTTTCCCCTTTGAAGACAATTATTTTTCAAAACAGTTGCTCAAAAAATGCACTTACAGACTTACAGATTACAGTTAAGGTTTTAACAAACTCGTGACCATCGCGATGGTAAGCCCTTGCCTGGTGGCATCAGGCTGACATGAGTCAACTCGTGTGTATTATAAAAACATACTTACCTCTCTTATATCACAAACTACTATTTGAGTTTAAATTTTGACTTTCAGTCATGGGATGGATTTTACGAAAGCGTGAGCGGTCCTACTCTGAAAATCGAAGAATTTGAAGACGAGTTTAGTCCTAGAACCAGCAGTAAGCTCGCAAACTTAATACGTTTTACGGGGGTTTTAACTACCACCCTGGTGCAGTGATGAGCGCTGTGCCTGTAGTCTTATAGTCCGGGATTCGATTCTCGGCAAGGTCATTTTAGGAATTTATAATTTCTTAATATCTGTTCTGGTTTGATTTTTTTAAATTCAATTTCGGTTCAAGTCTTGGCCCGGATTTTCCAATTACTCCAGTGGACCGTTTCTTAAGGAACCCAAATTGCGTTCCAATGACAATATATTTTTGCAATAACAGCGGAATTCCAATTTTTCCCATTTCCTGTTGCTATAAGGTTTACGGCTATATTTAACCTAAATTTAAAAATGAAGGAGATATCTTTTTAAACGTTATACTTACATTGTGGATTCCAGAACCTAAGAAGAAGAAGGAAGATGATAAAGAGGCTAAAGAACGAATCAAGATGCATTTGGCTGTGATGAGTCTCATACGAAGCTATCAGGTAATAAATTCCATCATTTTTACAGCAAAAATTATAAAGAACACGACTACGGGATGGGAAGAAACTAGGTATATTGAGCTAGGTCAACATAAGAGGGAAAAGTTTTGCTATTAGTAATTAAGTCAAATGGACGCAAATAACGCAAATCTTAACATAATGTAACAAGAGTAAAAGAGATACACCAGGAAATACAAGCTGTAGTCAGTAAAAAAGGAGACATCATAATATAGACTCCAGAGGTACTAAATAATTGACAGGTCCGTGGACACCTACTCGCAAAGACTGATCCATTGAATCTAACGATAGGTGCTAATTGGTTACTGAAGAAACAAGTCCCGCCATTAGAATTGAAAGGAGTGGAATGTGGTATAGTGTCGAGAGAACTTGGCACCTCTCTAGGTATGAATTATCATGATTATTTCCCATCGATACCTATATAATATGTAGATACTAGATGGGCCCTTTCATAGAAAAAAGTTGGGCATCCGACTTGTGGTGCATGCCCCTCACCTGTATAAGCCTGGCCTTGTCCTCGCCATATCGCTGTCCCGCTTTTCAGACTAATGGCATTAGTAAAATAAGTCCACATTATTTGTTTGTCAGGGCCCGTCTATACATGTAAATTTAGGTCGTTGTTATAACCCTGTTCTTTTTATCCATTACAAGTTAGCCCTTAACTGCGATCGCATCGATGGTATCTAATGGTGATGATGCAATCTAAGACGGTAGCGAGCTAACCTGTTAGGGGCATGGGAGTTATATTAAACCCTAGAATATACTCTATTTGGTTTCTACACGGCATCATACCGGAACGCTAAATCGCTTGGCGTCACGTCTTTGCCGGTAGGGCAGACCAGGCAAAATTCAGAAATTACAAATTCCCAAATTGACCCTGCCGGGGATCAAACCGGGGACCACCTCACGTTAAGACAAAAGCACTCAACACTGCGCCACGGAGGTCGTCGAAAAACAAAAATCCTGCAGATTACATGTTTGTTGACCACGTTCGACTAATCTTTCTTTCGAGACTCGAAATCTTGTTGAGATGCTCAAACACGTACCTTTAACTTAACGAGCGGAGCGACAGTCAAAATAAAGCAGTATTTCCTGACCTTGCTATCATTTTACAGGTGACGACCAAATGGATGTTGTTTTCGAATTACCTGAAAGAACTTTCATTGGCGGTAAAGAGTCAGCATTACCCTTAAGGTAATAAATTTTTCTACGCATGACCATATTATGCTTTTTCAAATCATACTAATATTATAAATATGAAAGTGTGTTTTTTGTTGGTTTGACCTTCAATCACGCCGCAACGGATCGACATGATTTTTGGCATGGGTATAGTTAAGGACCTGGAGAGTGATATAGGCTATATCTATTATACATAGATATAGACATAGTTTTTATCCCCGGAAAATTAAGGAGTTCCAGTGGTAAAAAAAAAAACTAACCACGCGGACGAAGTCGCGGGCATCAGCTTGTCTTAGTATAAAGTTATTCCGTATTCTTATTCATACTTTAAAGTTTAAACTGTATTCGTGTACGATAAGGGTGACATACACAAATGTAAAATTGCAAATAAGTATGTAAATTTTGTACCTTTAAATAAAATATTAAAAAAAAGTGTGTGTGTGCAATTCACACACGGCAGACGTGAGACTTCAGAAAAGTAGCCTGCGAGATAATGAGATAAATATAACTTGTATTCTGTCTCATTCTCTGGCAGGCTAAAGCCTATTATGAATATCTTTGTCTCTTTTTGGTGTCACTTTTTCGTTACGTTTTTTGTTTCATCGAATTTTCAAATCACATCTAAAGAAGTTTCACTTCAAATCGCTTTATTCGTATAACGACGAACAAACAATGATTGTGTAATGATTTCAGAGATATAGTCAGTCGGTTGGAAGCAGCGTACTGCGGTTCAATAGGCGTGGAGTACATGCACTTGTACGATTTGGACGCCATCCAGTTCATACGGGAGCGCTTGGAACCGCCGGGCGCCTTCGACAAGACCACGCATGAGAAACGGGAAATTATGCGACGTCTAACCAAAGCTGTTTTGTTAGTTGAAATAATATTTTCTTTTCACCATAATAACCATTTGAGAATTGTGCCTCAAAATCTATTTTGTTGCAATTTTGCTAATTCATCCATCCATCCATCAGCCTGTATGCATCTACTGCTGGACATAGGCCTTTTCGAGAGCGCGCCACCAAACACGGTCTTCCGCCTTCCTCATAACACACGCTTCCACACACACGCCACCTTCTTTAGGTTGTCGGACCAGGAGATCGTCCTACACTGCCATCTCTACTCCAGAACTGCCCCAACGGCCATCGGTTTTGCCACAGATATGACTTGCCCACAGCCCCCTTCAACTTGCTAACCTTCAAAGCTATGTCGCTGACTTCAGGTTAAAGAATTTATTTATTTTCTCAAAAGAATTGTACAATTCACTTACAGAGAAAAAACACTGTTTCTATAATATACTTATATATTTCGGCAATCACAATAATTTCACTTTATATTTATTACATATTTTCTAGATCTACCCTCTTATGTTTATTCTAACTCCGGTTGAAGAATATTTGAACACAGGCAGTCTCTGTAATCTCTACCGTAAAAGTTATTTTGTGAGCAATCTAATAAATCAAAAAATTCAAATAAGGCATTTACTTATATTTCAAAAGAAGAAAAACCTCTAAGCAGAAGAGGGCGCATTTGGAGCCACAGTTCGTTTCTTAAAGCAAGCTCGTTTCTTTAAATTCGTATTTATCGAAAAGGATAAAATTATATTGAATTTTCCAATAAAACTTGGACGAATTTTTTTCGACTGCATGATTTTTAAGGGCTTTTGTAGTTCGCTGGCGCTCTGCCATACCATATTCAGATTACATGCAATTAATGATTATAACATGTCCGGAAATATAAGCCTGTGTATAAATTATTTTATCAGTTGAATTATTTTGTTGTACTCCTGTTCACAATCAAAACAAAGTGAAACCAAAGTTTTTCTTATTTTGTCTTAATCAAAGATGATGGACCATCATCTTAGAGAGACCGGATGAGAAAGGTTGAATGGTTATGGTGGCACTCTTTAGGAAGGCATATATTCAACAGTGGAAGACCACAGGCTGAATTGTTAATAATGATGCTAATAATCAACAATTGTTATAATTCCTAGCCTCGAAAAGTATTTTGCGACCAAGTGGCCAGCAGAGAAACGTTTTGGATTGGAAGGCGGTGAGAGCATGATTGCGATGTTGGAAGAAATCGTCGACACGAGCACTAAGTTAGGTGTTGAGTCAATCGTCATGGCAATGCAACATCGAGGTATATGAGCACATCCCTATTTAGTACTATCTGATGCCCAAGACGACTTTAAAAATCATTACCATATGATTATTAAAATGTATCCGACGAAGTTTTATACTAAAAAGAAGAAGAACTCTCTGCTTTTTAGTATAAAAAATCTCTGACTTTGTCCAGAATTTAATAACAAAGTAAAGTAACAAATACAAAGTTGGGTTCTGCAGATCAAACATAAAAAAATTTACAGTCAGACTTTCAGATTTGTAATATTGGATATGGATTTTGCATTGCTTCTTCGTCTGATGACAAAACGATTCCCTTGGTCTTCATTATTTTCCCTACAATTTAAAATAACGGTGATTGCTAGCCATGTTTTGGTCTACCCAACCTAATAAGTAGATTGGTACATCAGGCATGTTACAGATCTTTATCACTTGAGATTTGAGTTTTATTCATTAAATTTCAGGGCGACTGAATATGTTAGTCAATGTGTGTCGAAAGCAGTTGACAGATATATTTGCCCAATTCAAACCCATGGAACCCAAGGAACCGGTAAATTTTGATATTAAAATTCTATCGGTCTAGAAGTAATGGCAGCTTTCATTGGTCTCTTCTTCTTGACCTGTCAGTTTAGTTCGATGTAGAAATCTGCCGCCCGAGTGTGTAAGGATATCGTAATCGTTTGTCAAACGGATAATTCAATCAGTTTAAGGAGCTCATAGATACCTGCACGTCAAAAAGCATGCATGAACTCGTGAAACAGTTCGGGTAATACTCGTTAAACAGTTAGGCTGTCAAATGATTATGATTTGCTTAGACAATTGGGCCTCTGGGTACCAATAACAAAATTATCAATAACATTCTGTTTGCTTTTTAATCAGGGTTCGGGTGACATAAAATATCATCTCGGCACATTTATACACCGGTTCATACGAAGAACAAACAAGTATATCAAAGTGTCCATGAGTTGCAACCCGTCACATTTGGAGGTGGTATCTCCCGTGGTGGTGGGGAAAGCACGAGCTGAGCAGCATTGGAAGGGGGACAGCAATGGAGATAAGGTAATCTAAGAACTAGTAAGGTAGTTACATGACTGCAGGGATTATATTGTGATGTGCGATGTTGCTCAAGTCTGACGAGTTAGGTCGTGACGTCGGGTTTATGTGCGTCAGCGGCGGCTGTGAAATCACGTCGGCTTGTTGTGATCATCGGCGGCGGCTTGGAGCATGTCGGCTTGTTGTGATCATCGGCGGCGGCTTGGAGATCACGTCGGGGCCCCCAATGTCGAGAGCAGATGATATGGCTCGACGGTAACAATAGGATTATCATCCTCCGAGCGGGTGTTGTGCTCGGGGACCACTGGTCCGACCGTTCATCTTTGGGGGTCGTATATATAGCGTAATTCAAAGAACAATTCGTAATCGTGAGTTAGGCTCTTCGAGTTCATCGTGCGCTACTAGTAATGTCATCTATTGAATTATGTGCGGACTGCGAAGACCGCCACAACCGTTACGACGATAATTGTACGCGATTGATTGGAATTGATCCTGACATAGCAGCTTAATCCTAGTTTGGCAGCCTTCCCGATTGCCATATTATACGAATATAGTGAGGTGAATGGAATTAAAGGAAATATTTGTATTCGGAATTATCTCAGAAATAACGCAAAAACGAAATAGTTTCTAATGGTTAGCATGTTCGACTTCGGCTGACGAGGTCCCGGGTTCGAGTCCCGGGTGGGGACATAATTAAGTTGGGTTTTTCTGACTACAAATTCTAATTACCTATTCTGTCGTACTAGCCCGGAGTTAGGAAGTTGGCGGTGTGTCACCCCCGTGCCTCGGTGAGCACGTGAAGCCGTCGCTTCCGGTTATTATCACTAACATGATAATAGTCGTTAAAGCCCACCAACCCGTATTGGACGTATACGTCTAAGCTCTAACTCCCTCTCTCCTATGAGAGTAGAGGCCTGTGCCCGGCAGTGGAACGTTAATGGGCTGTAGTGGTGGTGTGGTTTATTTTGGCTATCGTTGACCGTTTTGAAACTTTTTTAAATAAAAAAATTCGTCTGCCTTAATAGGGATGATGCATATGTCAATGAAAATGCGAAAATGTGAATGATTTTAGGTACAGATGACATAATTCGGGCGAGCGAAAATTGACTTTTTTAATCATTTTGAACTAATTTCGGTTCGTCCGGATTGTCTTGGCTGTTTGATTTAGTCGCATTTTTCACCTCAGGTAATGGCAATAGTAATGCATGGAGACGCGGCGTTCGCCGGACAAGGCGTGGTATACGAGACGATGCAGCTTGGTAACCTCAAATACTTCACCACGCACGGTGCCATTCACATCGTATGCAACAACCAAATCGGGTACACCACCGATCCTAGGTTCAGCAGGAGTGTTCCTTATTGTTCAGGTATTGCAGTTTGTTGAAATGATAAATGATTTATTTATTTCACGTAGGTGAACTTGTGTCACTTATGATAAGTCTAGACCTCACCAACCGCTCAGAAAGCTGATTTTACTAAGAAGAGTCAGCAAGAAATTCTAGTTGCTCTTTTCATTAAAAAAAATGTTACAAATTATTAAAAAAAAAGCTATACACTTGTTACGTTACTTAACAAGTATTAACACCGAATTGTGGGCTGCTGGATGCGTAGCCGGTTGCTTCCGTAAGTAAGTGGTTGTAAGATAACCTCGAGGAAGTATAGACAAAAAGTTACTTCCACTAAACCAAATAAATCTGTAAGGTAAAATGTACAGCAGGCATAATACACCACTATGCAGTACTCTGACACATACAATGCGTTGTAGTCCAATACCGGATCATCTTTAGGATGCATTGACTCTACAATGCACAATTGCTAAGATTGGATTTGTGAGGCATGGTGGTAGAGCGTATTGGTCACTTGATTGCTTACTTTCCCTGCATTTATAGAGTAGCAGGAAGGCGGGCAGTGCATATACTTATCGTTGTACCCCAGGTTGTACCATATAGATTGATCTAGTTTGGCGGAATAGATGGAACTATACTTCGATACTACTGATACCCGCGACTTCGTCCTCGTGGATTACGTATTTTCAATTCCCGCAGGAACTACTTAATTTTCCGGGATAAAAATTAGCCTATGTCCTTCCCCGGGATACAAACTATCCCTGTACCAAATTTCATCAAGTTCAGTTCATCAAAATCGGTTGAACAGGTGGGCCGTGAAAGCGTATCAAACAGACAGATGGACAGACAGACACAAACACTTCGGCATTTATAATATTAGTATGGATTAAGCGTGTTGTTGTTGGTCCTCGTGTGTTACGAATTTTCGTAAAGTATAACGCCTGCTTTTAGGCAATGTAAAACAACCTAAAACCCGAATCGGGCCTCCATAAAACATCAAGGTTTTCCTTCGCCTAACTTATTTTTTTTAATATTTTAGTGCTTATGAAAGTAAGACAAATATTTATGACACAATCAATCATCTTACTAATTGGAAATGGCTTTAAAAATTTCGATTGATAAAAGGAAAAAGTAATTGATCAATTTAAAACTCATCAAGTAAAACCCAACATCATTTTATAAATATAACATCATTAAAGAATACCTTGTTAATGAATTCGAAGGTGCATCATGATTAAACTCAGAAGTATTGGATAAATAATTATAATGCAGGTTTTTCGTTACATTGTAATATTTCCTACATAGACTATTTAATGAATATTAAGCTGCCTAGTATTACAGACCAAGACCATAACTCGGATCTCCTCCTTCTCCTTTGCTCGCTTGTGCCTCTATTTTGTCCCAGACCAAATGGAGAATTTGTTTTGTGGTAATAAATCACAATTTGTTGTTTGTATACATTTTTCACCACATGTATCAAAGTTGTATTCCCAGACGTAGCAAAAGCCTTCGATGCGCCAGTTTTTCATGTAAATGGAGATGACGCTGAAGCGGTGGCGCATACAGCAAGAATGGCGATTGAATACCGCTGCCGTTTCAAGAAGGACGTTGTGATAGACTTTGTGTGCTACCGACGCTTCGGCCACAGCGAAGAGGACGAGCCAATGTTCACGCAACCTTTTATGTACAAGAAGATCCGGAGTATGAAGACAGGTAATTCCGGCCATACAGTCGCAGCTTGAAGCAGTGAGGATGGACTGCTTCAAGCTGCGACTGCATAGTGAACTGCAGTCTTCTAAGTACACATGGAACTATCGTATCGACTGTATCGACTGCTTCGGGCGGTTAGCAGCAGTTATCAATAGTAGCTTCAAGCTGTTGCCTATGACTGCAGGAGCAGTCCGTGTATGTTGATCATTGGCTAACTGCTCGAGCAGTCCCTGTATGGCCGGCCTAATGTTTATGTTTTTACCTGAAAGATGCGGACGAGGAGGAGATTTTTAGTCTGTAACTAAACCACTGGGCAACATCCCCAATGGAATCAGGCATACCTCTGACCCCCCAACTCTAAACCCCAAAGGTTTACCCCAGAGGTTGTCTGGAAGAGATTGCCTTAGCAATAAGACCGCCTTTGCAACCTTCTGTTTTATCTTTTAACCTTTTTGTTTATTGTTTTTGTTTTAAGAGGTGTGTGCAATAAAGAGTTTTATCTATCCATCTGAAACTTTCTGAGGTATTCTCGTGATAACAATTTTCCTCTTCAAATAAAAAGGTAACGATCATCCATTTCACGATAGGTAAAAGTCGTCAATAACATCAAAATGAACCCAATATCTTAGTTTAGGAAAGAAGAATAGGTAGGTAATTTTATTAAATAGGAAAATCCAAAGAAAAAAAAGAATTTATTTTTCTGTCCAAAGTTGACAAAATATACGAAGAGCGGCTAAAAGCGGAAGGCGTAGTAACTGACGCTGATGTCAAGAAGTGGGAAAAGGAATATACAGACACGTTGAACAAACACTTCGAATTAGCGAAGAAAGTCACTAAACTTAGCATTATGGACTGGGTGGATACTCCTTGGACTGGATTCTTCGAAGCGATCGATCCCAAAACGGTAATACTATTATATCGAAATTATATTTTTTGACGACCTCTGGCGATGTGTTGAGCGCTATTGTCTTAGCGTGGAAGGTCCCGGGTTCGATGCCCGGCAGAGTCAATTTGGTAATTTATAATTTCTGAATCACTACTTACCAGATAATCAGGTAATCTAATCAGGCCTCGTCTATTAAAAATACACTTTGTAGGTTAAGGATACAGGCATCAGTGAAGCGGCGGTTGCTACAATTTCGCAACACTTTTGCAAGCCACCAGAACCATGGGCATTCGAAGTTCACAAAGGCATCCACAGAATGTTGGAAAGAAGAGAAAAACAGGTTAGTTTTTATATTTATTTACACAAAAAAAAAATTATCGACCACTAATTTGTCGACCAAGACGAATTATTATTAGTGTTGCTAAAAATATTCACTTACTTTTACCTCGAATTTTGGGTAAACCGAAAATCAATTTTGACTAAAATATTACCCGTACTTCTATTCACCTGTTTCAGTTCTATATCTGAAATCTACAAAAGAGATAGCTTCTTAATAGTTGCGTTGATATCGTCAGAATTGTTTTGATTAATAAGGTTTGCTTTTGGGGTCATATTTTACTATTGTGTTTTATGTTATGATATAGGATATGTTATGATATAGGTCTGTCAGTATATACATACATATAAAAAAAATATCGTTGAAACTATGGTGAACGAAAATCCATCATTTATGGTTAAATCCATAAAAAATTGGTGTTGGATGTGAAAAATTTAGGAATGGTTTGGAAATTCCACTCGCAAGGGATTACGGCGTACTTGCAGAAACTCCGCCCGGGAGAAGCGGTACAGCTTGGAATTTGTAAAAACTCAATTCAATTAATATTTTAGGTGAAGGACGGTATTGCAGATTGGGCAATGGGCGAAGCGTTAGCTTACGGTTCTCTGTTGCGGGATCAGATACACATACGACTTACTGGAGAAGACGTCGAAAGAGGAACAATGGCACACAGGTAATTAAATTAACCTTACAGGTAACTAAATTAATCTTATTGGTAATCAGTCTAAGCAAATCATAATCATTTGGCAGCCTAAAACGTATTACTTAAACCGTGTAAGGAGTTCGTACATGCTTTTTAACGTGTAGGCATCTAGGAACTCCTTCTAAACCGGTCGTATCATCCGTAAGATAAACGATTACGATTTTCCACAGAAGCCCCATTGCCTAAAAATCGTAATAATTTGTGAGCACACGAACTATTTACGAAGTAATACGTGGTTTACGATTTCTAAGTATCTATATGAACTCCTTAAGGATCGAAGCCCTCTAGGAATTATTCGCAAATCTGTCACCCGCTGTCAATTGTTTTCATACACATACAACCACAGTCTACCCAGGCACACATAGAAAGGATTCAGCCCCTACCACGGGTGCACACAATATGCGATCAATTATCTCACTATGGCAGAGATAATATTATTATTTATTGATTGATAGATAGATGATACGTACGATTTCGTCTGCATTCGTTTTTATTTCGGCGGGAATTTCTCAATTTTTCGGGATAAAGTTAACTTATGTCCTTCCTCGGGATGTAATCTTACTCTATACCAACTCGGTTGAAAAAATAGGCCGTTCAAATACAGGTCTTTCGCATTTATAATATCATAGTATGGATAATGGAGGTGCTTCTTGATAATATACCAATTACCAACCGACTAATTCCTGCTAACTGATTTATAGCTATAAGACTGTATAGGTAGGTAGGTAGGTAGGCCTTTATCATATAAACACCTATCTATAGGTGTTTATATGATAAAGGTTGAAAGAAAAGTAAATTAAATTAATAATTAAAATAATCATGGCGCTTAGTATTAGAAGTAGTTCTGCATAAATAGTTTAAAAACGGTGTAAGACAGCACTAGGAGATTCCATTTCCATCTGGGATGTGCCATGTAGACGTAGTGGTTTTAGAAGTAGTCGGCTTCTGTGTTCCATACTTCAACTAGTAATATCTGGATGACCGAGCTTTGCTCGGTATATTCTTTTTTTTACTGCCTCGTTGGTCTAGTGGTTAGCATATTCGACTGCGACCTATGAGGTCCCGGGTTCGAGTCCCGAGTCGGGCCACAGGTATTGGGTTTTTCTTGCAAGAAATTCTCACTACTAGCCCGGAGTTAGGAAGTTGGCGGTGCTTCACCCCCGTGCCTCGGAGAGCACGTAAAGCCGTCGGTCCTGCGCCTGATCTCTCTCCGGTCGTGTCGGATTTCCGTCCCATCGGGCTATGAGAGTAAAGGAACAGAGAGTGCACCTGTGTATGCGCACACACTTTTGCACTATAATATCTCCTGCGCAGTTGGCTAATCTCTCTGGAGATTGGCCGCCGTGGCCGAAATTCGGTCGGGAGGGACATTTTTTTTTTTTTATCGTGTTTTTTGGAAAATAAATTTAAATTATAAATTATATTTTATTTTTAAAATAAAACATTGTATTATATTTAAAAAAAGGGGAAAAATAATCAGATTCAAGACTCTGGACTCGAACCGGGGTCTTCGGGTTTTGGTACAGCCCGCTTTTCCACCTGAGCTATTATAACCTTCTAAATGGTGGCGAAATATAATGTAGCAGTTTTTCATCGCCCCTAAACCCCCTGCATTTCCTATCCTCATTATGTAAAAAAACTTCGTTGCTTAGTTGAACTCCTTTCCACTAAAGCTAAGCTAGGTACATTATTGTATTTTTTTTTTCTTTTTATTAACTGCCGAGTTATTGTCATATGTTCTCAGTAGAATCTTCTTTTCAAGCTGGTGGTAAAGTCCCGTTGATTCATCATAAATGACACAATTAATCCTAAAAAAACCTATTTCCATTCTTTATTTAGTTTTTGGTGTGAAACTTTTATAGCACTTTGGAATGGGAAATAAAACCGATATTTATTAGTATAAACTATAAAGTAATTATATTTTTGATATAAAATAAATAAAAATTGTCCTTGTAACATTTTGCCAAATTGGTGTTTATATATAACGAAATAGTTTTATGACAGCAAAAAACGTATATAATAATATCATGACTATGAGATAGCTGCACTTTTGGTAACTATCGCCAGGAAGGCTGATTCAGTATTAGGTGGGTGTAGGGCTCTCCACTGATGATCTCTCCGATCTCCGATAGTGAAGGTCTGCCCAGAAGTCGCAGGCATCAGCTAGTTTTTCATATAATCTGCATTGAGTGCGAGTTTTATGTATTTCTTAGTGGCCAGGTTTTTGTGTCCAAATATGATATCTGTCACTTTATTTGATGGTAAAATGACAAATATTAAGGTTTGAAATAAACAATAGATACTCTGACAGGATTGCAAGAAGGGCTGCTACGTCATTCAGCAGGTACAAAACCAGCACTTTGATGATTTACGGACGTATTCGTCTGAAATTGACTAGTTTCGGGTGGCTCAATTTTTTTCAATTTTGTATATTCTATTTTATTTTATATTTTATTTAGGATTTTTCAATTAGTTTACTATTTACAAAATATTTGAACTTGTTGAGACACATCTCCTATATTTCTTCTGTGAGTTTATTATAAAACTAGTTTTTTGCTCTGTGCGTGAGCTGCTTTAGCAGCTCACGCACAGAGCAAAAAACTAGATCCTCAGATATCGATTTTGAACGAAATCGATCAATTAACAAATAATTTCAAAATGGCGCTGATTTTTTAAAAATTTGGTATCGGTTTCCTGTTTTGTAATCCCAGGGATCCTCAGATATCGATTTTGAATGAAATCTGTTAATTAACAAAGAATTTCAAAATGGCGCTGATTTTGTAAAATTTTGGTACCAGTTTCCTGTCTTGTAATCCCATGGAGTACTAAATATCGATTTTTAACGAAATCGATCAATTAACAAAGAATTTCAAAATGGCGCTGATTTTTTAAAACTTTGGTATCGGTTTCCTGTTTTGTAATCCCAGGGATCCTCAGATATCGATTTTGAACTAAATCTGTAAATTAACAAAGATTTTCAAAATAGCGCTGATTTTTTAAAACTTTGGTATCGGTTTCCTGTTTTGTAATCCCAGGGATCCTCAGATATCGATTTTGAACTAAATCTGTAAATTAACAAAGATTTTCAAAATGGCGCTGATTTTTTAAAATTTGGTATCAGTTTCCTGTGTTTTAATCCCAGGGATCCTCAGATATCGATTTTGAACGAAATCTGTCAATTAACAAAGAATTTCAAAATGGCGTTGATTTTTTAAATTCTGGTACCAGTTTCCTGTTTTGTGATCCCAGGGAGCCCTAAATATCGATTTTGAACGGAATCGGTCAATTAACAAAGAATTTCAAAATGGCACTGATTTTTTAAAATTTGGTTCCAGTTTCCTGTTTTGCAATCCCAGGAAGCACTAAACATCGATTTTGAACGAAATCGGTCACTTAACAAAGAATTTCAAAATGGCGCTGCTATTTTAAACCTTTGGTATCAGTTTCCTGTTTTGTAATCCCAGGGAACCCTAAATATCAATTATGAGTGAAACCGGTCAATTAACAAAGAATTTCAAAATGGCGCTGGTTTTTTTTAAATTTTGGTAACCGTTTCCTATTTTGTAATCCCAGGGATCCTCAGATATCGATTTTGAACGAAATCGATCAATTAACAAATAATTTCAAAATGGCGCTGATTTTTAAAAAAATTTGATACCAGTTTCCTGTTCTGTAATCACAGGGAGCCCTAAATATCGATTTTGAACGAAATCGGTCAATTAACAAAGAATTTCAAAATGGCGCTGGTTTTTTTTTATTTTGGTAACAGTTTCCTGTTTTGTATCCCCAAGGAGTCCTAAACATCGATTTTGAACGAAATCGGTCAATTAACAAAGAATTTCAAAATGGCGCTGTAATTTCTTTATTTTGATAACAGTTTCCTGTTTTGTATCCCCAGGGAGTCCTAAATATCGATTTTGAACGAAATCGGTCAATTAACAAAGAATTTCAAAATGGCGCTGATTTTTTAAAATTTTGGTACCAGTTTCCTGTTTTGTAATCCCAGGAAGTCCTAAATATTGATTTTGAACGAAATCGCTACAAGAAAAAAGAATTTCAAAATGGCGCTGATTTTTTAAAATTTTGGTACCAGTTTCGTGTTTTGTGATTCCAGGGAGTCCCAAATATCGATTTTGAACGAAATCGGTCAATTAACAAAGAATTTAAAATTGGCACCGATTTTTTAAAATTTTGGTACCAGTTTCCTGTTTTGTAATCCCAAGGAGCCCTAAATAATGATTTTTAACGAAATCGCTACAATAACAAAGAATTTCAAAATGGCGCTGATTTTTTAAACCTTTGGTAACGGTTTCCTGTTTTGTAATCCCAGGGAGCCCCGTCGTGGGTAAACTGAACCGTATCAAAATCTTGCATAGTTCTACTTTTGTCATCTCTTCAATAATATAATTATATTATAATTCATCTTGAATTTTTTTCATTTCGCTAAATAGACGTCCTCGTCCTGATCATCTCTTGCCAAGAAACCACACTTCCATCTCTTATACTCTCCGAGATAGAGACTAACGAAATTTGTATGGCAGCCATCTTGAATCCACCATTTTTGAGTTTTTTTTAAACTCATCGCCAATTGGATGAGGTTTCGAGTGCTAAAGCAGCTCACGGCTTGTGATTAAAAAAACAAAAACGCGCTGATTTTTTAAAGCTTTGGTATCAGTTTCCTGTTTTGTAAACCCAGGGATCCTCAGATATCGATTTTGAACAAAATCGGTCTATTAACAAAGAATTACAAAATGGCGCAGATTTTTTTAAAATTTCATATCAGTTTCCTGTATTGTATTCCTAGGGAGTCCTAAGTATCAATTTTGAACTAAATTGGTCAATTAACAAAGAATTTCAAAATGGCGCTGATTTTTTAAAACTTTGGTATCGGTTTCCTGTTGTGTAATCCCAGGGATCCTCAGATATCGATTTTGAACTAAATCTGTAAATTAACAAAGAATTTAAAAATGGCGCTGGTTTTTTTTTGGTAACAGTTTCCTGTTCTGTAATCACAGGGAGCCCTAAATATCGATTTTGAACGAAATCGGGCAATTAACAAAAAATTTCAAAATGACGCTGTATTTTCTTTATTTTGGTAACAGTTTCCTGTTTTGTATCCCCAGGGAGTCCTAAATATCGATTTTGAACGAAATCGGTCAATTAACAAAGAATTTCAAAATGGCGCTGATTTTTTTTAAATTTTGATACCAGTTTCCTGTTCTGTAATCACAGGGAGCCCTAAATATCGATTTTGAACGAAATCGGTCAATTAACAAACAATTTCAAAATGGCGCTGATTTTTAAAAACTGGTATCAGTTTCCTGTTTTGTAACCCCATGGAGTCCTAAATATCGATTTTTAACGAAATCGGTCAATTAACAAAAAATTTCAAAATGGCGCTGGTTTTTTAAATTTTGGTACCAGTTTCCTGTTTTGTAATCCCAGGGAGTCCTAAATATCGATTTTGAATGAAATCGGTCAATTATTAAAGAATTTCAAAATGGCGCTGATTTTTTAAATTCTGGTACCAGTTTCCTGTTTTGTGATCCTAGTGATCGTCAGATATCGATTTTGAAAGAAATCGGTTCTGTAACAAAGAATTTCAAAATGGCGCTGATTTTTTAAAATTTTGATACCAGTTTCCTGTTTTGTAATCCCAGGAAGTCCTAAATATCGATTTTGAACCAAATCGGTCAGTTAACAAAGGATTTCAAAATGGCGCTGATTTTTACAACTTTGGTACCAGTTTCCTGTTTTGTAACCCCAGGAAGCCCTAAATATTGATTTTTAACGAAATCGCAACAATAACAAAGAATTTCAAAATGGCGCTGATTTTTTAAAATTTTGGTACCAGTATCCTATTTGGTAATCCCAGGGAGCCCTAAATATCGATTTTGAACGAAATCGGTCAATAATTAAAGAATTTCAAAATGGCGCTGATTTTTAAAAACTTTGTTATCAGCTTCCTGTTTTGTAATCCCAGGGAGCCCCGTCGTGGGTAAAACGGAACCGTATCAAAATCTTGCATAGTTCTACACTAATTGTAGTCAATTCAATATTCGCCATATAATTTGGTATGAAAAAAAATATTCCGCCATCTTGAATTTTTTTTCATTTTGCTAAATAGACATCCTCGTCCTGATCATCTCTTGCCAAGAAACCACACTTCCGTCTCTTATAAATAAATTAATTCCAGTGTTGCCAGACCTCGGCGACGAAAATACCCAAATGTCATTCGTACAAGTGAGACACGTGGTTGCTCGTACTCGAATTTTGCAAAAAATACGTATTTCGATTTTTTAATTTTTGGGGTTAATCATGAAATTTTCCCGAGAAATGGGGTAATTTTTTTTGCCCAATCCATACCTCGAGTCTGTACACACAATCTCCCCGTAGAAGTCGAAACGCTTCGACGTTTCCAACTGCGAGAAATTTGAATTTTAAAATTGCGTTTTTTCGTAACTCAAACCGAACGGCCGCCGTGACAGCCGCCATCTTGAATTTTTAAAAACCACCCCCATTCTATTAAAATACAGGATAATAGTAGGCGGAAATAGAAAAAAAAAATATGTTCGACCACGCCGTTTCGGATCTGTGGCACAGCGGTTCGGGTCTAAAAATCAAAATTTGAAAACACTACAGCTTGGCCGCCATCTTGTTTTTCCAATATTTTCCACTTTTTCTACTAATCGTTTCCTAATTTCTTCAATAATTGCGAGTTGTAACGAAATCGGTTGGAAAACAAAAGAGTTGCAAGAATCATATCGGCCGCCATCTTGTTTTTCCGAAATTTCATCATTTTTCCCTACTCCCATCCTGCACCCGAACACATCTCCCATACACCTTTGTATCATTTTCTGTTTCTTTCTAGGAGAACAATTATGTCAATTACTACTACTACACGTCTTGTAGTCTCTTCAATATTCGCCTAATAATTTGGTATGAAAAAAAATATTCCGCCATCTTGAATTTTTTTCCATTTCGCTAATTAAACCTCCTCGTCCTGATCATCTTTTGCCAAGAAACCACACTTCCATCTCTCATACTCTCCGAGATAGACACTAACGAAATTTGTATGGCAGCCATCTTGAATCCACCATTTTTGAGTTTTTTTTAAACTCATCGCCAATTGGATGAGGTTTCGAGTGACATTTGTTCGAGCACCCCCCACCTATCTTCAATACCCTGGCCGTGCTCTTCACCCGTCTCCGAAATCCTCAATCATCAGCTGTCTCCATATTTTTCTTCAAGTTATATTTTCTGACTTCTATACGAAGACATCGGTGAAAAAAAATTTTTTCATACAAAATTTTACAGGAGGAAGTTTTTAGGGAAAATCTCGAAAACTACCCCGAATGTGGCAACACTGTTGTTATTTCTCGATACTGCCCGTCGAGTTACACAATCGATCCATACATGTCAACTTTCCCAAATGTTGCCAACCGCCTCTAAGACGTGATCTAAATTTTCAAAAACACAAAAGGAATACAAAATGGCCGCCACCTCGTTTCACAGAATCATTTGACATAGTTTTATAATTTTCCCGTGAACTACAGGATACACCGCTCCTGATGACGTTTCAATTTTTCGTCTCGCTCGCACCCAGCCGAAATGATAGCCCCTGAAAAAAGACCATGTCGAAAATCACTTTTTCTTTGATAAATTCCAGTGTTGCCAGACCTCGGCGACGAAAATACCCAAATGTCATTCGCACAAGTGAGACACGTGGTTGCCCATACTCGAATTTTGCAAAAAATACGTATTTCGATTTTTTTATTTTTGGGGTAAATCTTGAAATTTTCCCGAGAAATGGGGTAATTTTTTTTCCCCAATCCATACCTCGAGTCTGTACACACAATCTCCTCGTAGAAGTCGAAACGCTCCGACGTTGCCAACTGCGAGAAATTTGAATTTAAAATTGCGTTTTTTCGTAACTCAAACCGAACGGCCGCCGTGACAGCCGCCATCTTGAATTTTTAAAAACCACCCCCATTCTGTCAAAATACAGCATAATTGCAGGCGGAAATAGAAAAAAAAATTATGCTCGAACACGCCGTTTCGGATCTGTGGCGCCACGGTTCGGGGTCGAAAAATCAAAAATTTTAAAACACTACATCTCGGCCGCCATCTTGTTTTTCCAATTTTTTCTACTTTTTCTAGTAATCGTTTTCTAATTTCTTCAATCACTGCGAGTTGTAACGGAATCGGTTGGAAAACAAAAGAGTTACAACAATCACGTCAGCCGCCATCTTGTTTTTCCGAAATGTCATAATTTTTCCCTACTCCCATCCCGCACTCGAACACATCTCCCTAACAAACTTGTATCGTTTTCTGCTTATTTCTAGGAGAACAATTTGGTCAATTACTAAACACTACTACAACACTTGTAGTCTCTTCAATATTCGCCATATAATTTGGTATGAAAAAAAATATTCCGCCATCTTGAATTTTTTCATTTCGCTAAATAGACCTCCTCGTCCTGATCATCTCTTGCCAAGAAACCACCCTTCCATCTCTCATACTCTCCGAGATAGACACGGACGAAATTTGTATGGCAGCCATCTTGAATTCACAATTTTTGAGTTTTTTTTTAACTCATCGCCAATTGGATGAGGTTTCGAGTAACATTTGTTCGAGCACCCCCCACCTATCTTCAATACCCTGGCCGTGCTCTTCACCCGTCTCCGAAATCCTCAATCATCAGCTGTCTCCATATTTTTCTTCAAGTTATATTTTCTGACTTCTATACGAAGCCATCAGTGAAAAAAAAATTTTCATACAAAATTTTACAGGAGGAAGTTTTTAGGGAAAATCTCGAAAACTACCCCGAATGTGGCAACACTGGTTTGATTTCTCGATACTGCCCGTCGAGTTACACAATCGATCCATACATGTCAACTTTCCCAAATGTTGCCAACCGCCTCTAAGACGTGATCGAAATTTTCAAAAACACAAAAAGAAAACAAAATGGCCGCCACCTCGTTTCACAGAAACTTTTGGCATAGTTTTATAATTTTCCTGTGAACTACAGGATACACCGCTCCTGACGACGTTTCAATTTTTCATCTCGCTCGCACCCAGCCGAAACGATAGCCCCTGAAAAGAGACCATGTCGAAAATCACTTTTTCTTTGATAAATTCCAGTGCTGCCAGACCTCGGCGACGAAAGTACCCAAATGTCATTTGTACAAGTGAGACACGTGGTTGCTCATACTCGAATTTTGCAAAAACTACGTATTTCGATTTTTTTATTTTTGGGGTAAATCTTGAAATTTTCCCGAGAAATGGGGTAATTTTTTTCCCCCAATTCATACCTCGCGTCTGTATACACAATCTCCCCGAAGAAGTCGAAATGCTCCGACGTTGCCAACTGCGAGAAATTTGAATTTTAAAATTGCGTTTTTTCGTAACTCAAACCGAACGGCCGCCGAGACAGCCGCCATCTTGAATTTTTAAAATCCACCCCCATTCTGTCAAAATACAGGATAATTGTGGGCAGAAATAGAAAAAAAAATTATGCTCGACCGCGCCGTTTCGGATCTGTGGCGCCGCGGTTCGAGGTCGAAAAATCTAAAATTTTAAAACACTACAGCTCGGCCGCCATCTTGTTTTTCCAATTTTTTCTACATTTTCTAGTAATCGTTTCCCAATTTCTTCAATCATTGCGAATTGCAACGAAATCGGTTGGAAAACAAAAGAGTTACAAAAATCACGTCGGCCGCCATCTTGTTTTTCCGAAATGTCATAATTTTTCCCTACTCGACTCCCGCACTCGAACACATCTCCCATACATCATTACATCGTTTTCTGTCTCTTTCTAGGAGAACAATTATGTCAATGAGTCAGTCAGTCAGTCAGTGAGTGGTAATTGAGCTATATATAGTATAATAATAATAATAATAATAATAATATAATATAATAATAATAATAATATATTTATATATAATAATAATAAAATAATATAATAATTATAAAGGCATACTGTTACCGACAACTGAATAACTAATTTTACAAAGTCAGGAAGCGGGTCTAAATTCTCATATTTTCTTGTATGGTCATTTTTTTCTTGAAATTATGATTGTTAGTCTGCTATGCTTTCACGACTCATCCGTTCATCCGATTTTAATGACATTTAGTACAGGAGTAAGTTGTATCCCGGGCAAGGACATAGGTTAGGTACTAATTTTTATCCTGGAAAATTAAAGAGTTTCCGCGGGAATCAAAAATCCACGCGGACGAAATCGCGGGCATCATCTAGTTTTCAATTATGTATTGGTCGATAAAAAATTATAACAATTATTAATTTATTAGTAATTTAGCCGAATAATTATTTTATTAAAATGGCAATAAAAGAAAAATTATGTATTGATCGTGGACCGTCATAATTTCAACTTCTTTGAATTTAGTTTTGTATATGGCACGAACAGTCCTTTCTGCAAGACGAAAACAGAATGACAGACATAATACTGTGAAAGTAACCAAAATATACCACTCTCGCAGTTTCTAAATCTGTCAAGTGGCGAATCTTTCTAAAATGCAGCAGAACTGAGTCTGTTCGATAAGTCATCTATATGATGGCCCCATTGGAGTTTCTTACGTTTTTCCGAGAAAAACATCTGTATCCACTAAATCTAATTCCTCATGATCAAGTTGTACAGTGGGTTTAACCTGTTTTATCATTATATTAATATCATTTGTAGGTAGAGTGTCCATAAGTGGATGTAAAAGGATGCTCTACGCAAAACATTCAATAAAGGTCGAGTATAGATGAATTGAATGAAGGGGCGACGCTTCATTCAATTCATCTATACTCAACCTTTATTTCGCTGCCTAAAATCGATATTTCGCCAGTTACCTCCTTCGGATGACTGTTTTAATAGAAAAAAATCTACAGAACCAAAATACCTATTCAAAGTTAGTTCAATCTGTAGTAGTGGAGTGTGTGCACAGAACAGGCAAAATAAGACAAGAGAATAAAATACCGTTTTGGGTTCAGTAAATAATAAAATAACCACCAATTACAAATATAATAAATTTAAATATTTTCAAAATAAATATTTTATATACAGAAATCGTCCAGTTACATTTTTTTATACGTATATTGATCGATGATTAGTTTTGTTCGATGGTAGTGGATTCATTAACGTTTGTGTACGGATACTAACAGTGACAGACGTCATTTCAGAAGCAAGGGAACGCAACCTCCCGCTTTGAGAGCCCGGAGGCGTATGGAATCTGACTGCCGAATTTCATGAATATATAACAAAATTTTGAGATGCGCGCCCGTACTAAATCTGTATGAAAAATTCGTGCTGTAAAAATGAGGAATGTTTGGAACCAGATTGTAAAAAAACTAAGTTGTATTGAAAATATTATTTATTTAAAGTGTTCTTTGATCTTTTACGATTAATTTGAAATAACTTTTGTTTAAATCATGTCTCAAATTAAATCACAATAGTCGTAAAGTGATAACGCCTTTTTTGAGATTTCCATGAATTTCCCGATAATTTTCTGCTGTTACTATACGACTTTTTGACCACTTTTTTTAATTACGTCATACTCCATTTATCTGAGTAGCGAATGGTATTTATTTGGTAATGAAATTTTAATTTTTACTATCCTAAAAAGTGGTAGAAGAAAACCATGTTTTGAGTACATCCAGCCTTAAATAGTATTCTTTTACACAATCACGCTACACCTTTTTAGATAGAAATACTACACTTCTGGTGGATGACTCCTGATTGAAGGCTTGTAGTAATTTAT
The DNA here is from genome assembly GCA_964035005.1 of Erebia palarica. Lineage (NCBI taxonomy): Eukaryota > Metazoa > Arthropoda > Insecta > Lepidoptera > Nymphalidae > Erebia > Erebia palarica. Next base: position 5,208,598 of record OZ035988.1, read on the forward strand.
TATCCGAGATCTGTATTTAGTACCGCATTCTTTTGGCCCAGGCATCTTTGAGACAAGAGTGTATTCAATTGATGGCTTTAATCATTCTTAGTAGGAATGGCACCGAACTATTAGTAATCTTTAACTTGATTCAAAAGCACTTGTTGATTTTCCGGGATGAAAAGTTTATGTCACTCTCCAGGTCTTAAAATTTCGTCGTACCATTGCTCTATTACGACGTGATTGCATTTCGCATTAATAATATTAGTACGGATATTCTATTTCTATCTTTTTTTATTTGTTGTTCAATTCACTTTATTCATTGATGTTGTTCACAAAAAGAGTATTAGGAATGAACGAGTGGATATCGCCGGAAGCTTTGTCCGCAGTACAAAGAAAGTCAGATGTTAGTTTTGTTGGCACAAAGGCCTGCAACAAAGCGGGCCACTTTTATTCCTCTCGCTAAATTGATCATTTCGCCGCAGTTCCAACTAATCGAGCGGTGACCGACTTCGCTTGTGTCGGGCGACTGACCCTGATTCGGAGTTTACGAGGGTTGTTGGCAAAAAATATCGATATTTAGTTAAAAATTAGATGGTGCTAGGTGGTAACTTAAGGTTCTATTTGAATTATTTTATACCGAGCTTTTCTGGGATAGATAGAAGCCTTGTTGTCTCGATATGAAACAATTAATTTCTGCACATTTCGTCAAAATTAAGCAGATGGACCCTGAAAAGTTAACAGCCAAACGGACGGATATTAGTATGGAAGCACCTATACTATTTTTTATCAACAAACTTTTGTTTTCTGTAATCCTAGAAATCACTATTTACTACAGCATACAGCAGGCGCAAAAACGTAGGATGGACTAACTACTACAATCTTGTTTTATAAAAGAAAGAGTTGTCAAGTCAAGCCCCTTAAATTTTTTATTTTTTTAAGTTAATGGATACTATCTGATGCTCGCGTCTTCGTCCACGTGGAATATGATTTTTTATTCCCATGGGAACTCCTTAATTTTCCGGGATAAAAAGTAGCCTATGTGACCAGGTCTCCAGGTCCTGAACTATACCCATGCAAAAATACGCTTTTACGACCCATCTGTTTAGGCGATTTTGATGAAATTTGGTATACTAATAGTTCGTATTCCGGGGAAGGACATAGGACTCTTTATCCCAGAAAATTAATGAGTTCCCGCGGGAATTCAAAAAACTTTACCAACGCGGGCGAAGTCGCGGGCATCATCTACTTTTTAATATTAATATTATTGTTTTATTTGATATTTCAGTTACTTTTGTATGTATCGATGAGTGTGGGACGAACTCGATACGTAGCTGATACAGTTTGAAAATATCGATAGGCTAAGTTTTATTGATATATTGTTACCGAGCCCACCACTATTTTGAATCACAATGGCCTAACTGTTCTAGGTTTAACGTAAAGGCTCCAATTTCCGTTGCAGGACAATTGCGCCAGTTTTCTTTTTACCATTTCACATTTCGGTTTAACTTTGATTTAGCGCTATAAGGGCATACAAGCCGAACGACGAGAAGCTAGTTAGCTATATACCTTTCAACACTGAGAACAATTTCTTGATGGTTTTTTAAAAAGCTCTTCAAAGATGGACTTTTTCCTGAGATCAATGCCCGTGTGGTGGTGTCAGTAAATAAGACTTACGAAGTGATTAATGCATTGATTTACACTGAAAGAAATTCCCTAAAATTTCTTCTGATTTGGACCGGAAACGTTCCACATTTGGGTAGAAAATTTTGCAGTGTGCCGATTCGGTAGGTAATCACTAATCAGGAAAGGAAAAATTCCTCTTTTGGAAGAAAAATTAGAAGAAATGTCAGAAAATTTATCTTTGTGTAATATGTGTCACGGTGGAAGATGTCTTGGTACATCAATCATTGCTACACATGGTATGGATATACAGTGCCCCAGGGCCCAGACAAACTCTTTACCTGTGTTACTGAGCTCTTTTACCGGACAACTTCTGAACGTTAATAATAGAAAATACAACGTTAGACTATTTATTTTATATATGAATCGATTTTGGTCTGCTAAGCTGGTCTTTACACTACACTTCAGTGGCACTATTAAAAAAGTTAATATTTGCAGGCATCACGTGTATCATCACCAAGGTGTAGATGGTGCTACTTACCGAGTTCTCGACACGATATATCCAGACCAGGCTAAATACAGCCTCCACAACAGCTCTTTATGTGAATTTGGTGAGTTCCCTTACCTGTAACAAGACCAAGTTTTCATGAAATTACTGGGTATTTTGTTGGTACCATCAACCATGAAATAAGCACTGACGTTACTAGTACCTTATTATTTTCATGGCTGGTACACATGAATGCAATATGTAACGTCAAGAATTTCAGTTCTTTCTTCAAGAGCTATCGCATTTTGCATTGCCCCTTGTCACATAGAGAAAGAAACATGCAGCGATGAGATGAAAAGACCTGCACATTTCGAGAAATACCGCCTAATACTCTCTTAGGTGCTGAGAAAAACAAGTTCTGTCATAGAGTGCTCTAAAAAATATCTATAAATATTTTTCTGTTTAGTTTTGCTAAACATTTTAGTTACAATTATAGCACACGAGTGGCTAAAATGACGTCATAATAAAGTTTTATTATGACGTCATAAGGTCCAGGGTTTGAGTCCCGGGTCGGGCCATAATTAAGTATTGGGTTCTGACTAGAAATTCTCAGTACTTGCCCCGGAGTTAGAAAGTTGGCGGTGTTTCACCCCCGTGCCTCGGAGAGCACGTTAAGCCCGGTTATTACCACTAACATGATAATAGTCGTTAAAGCCCGCCAACCCGCATTGGAGCAGCGTGGAGGGTCTAAGCTCTAATTCCCTCTCTCTCATGAGAGTGGAAGCCTGTGCCCAGCAGTGGGACGTTAATGGGCTGTAGTGGATGACGTCATAAAAACGCAAGCAGAATCTCATCAAATATCTAAGTACATTCTATCATACTGCATAATAAAATAGTGTTGAATAAATTTAAACTGCCCAATACCAGTGCGAAAACAGCTTCTAATAAACCTGAACGTCGCATGCCATTGAAATGTTTGCAGTCACAAATCTCGATAGAATCTGCCTCCTACTCATGTACAATGACATTAAATAGTATCAAGCAAGTTATATCGGGATTTCTCGAGTAATTATCGCTGGAACGACTGTTAATTACAAGCACTTAGACTTTAGAGACCGCATCGCTTCTTAAATCACACGCAATGGGTGATTTGAGCAACTTAACTCGGCTAACTGTGCGTGTAGCTAAATACATTTAATTAAGTGGCAAAGTTTATTTCTCTCAATCAGCATTTGGTATTAAACCAGTACCTTCTTATAATATAGGTACCTTTAAATCAAGAGTGAATATGCATCTTCTAGGCAAGTGCGCTCCACCTTAGGCTGCATCACCACTTGCAAGCAAGTCTGATTGCAGCCCAGTGCTAGCCTATTTATTAAAAAAGCTATAAGTTGAACTAGGAACAAAACTATGATAATCACACTGCGATTCTCCCAGTTGTTGGTTGCATTACTCTTGCCAATCTACATATTTTGAACTGGTATAGAGTATTGGATAGTTATGTAAGTAAAGAGAGTCCTGTATGCTCGCAAATATAGCGCAAAGATCGATGTTTTTAAAATACATTCATCTTTACAATTCATTTATGACAAGGAAGCTTGGCAATGATTTAAATTTGATCTAATAATTCTGATAGTTCCTTAGTTAAGATAATTTTTGAAATGGTGATAATGAAAAAAGAAAAAAAAATCCGTCTGAGTTTGTTGTAGGCTCTTCTCAGAAGCGCGTTTGTAACTCTCATAGTTTTATTTTTAAGATACCGTTACTGATTATCACCATTATATTTTATAAATAACTAGACGTCAATAAGTGTAGTATACCTACCTAAATTGAATAAACATTATTTGAGTTTGAGTTCTTTACGTTAGTTATGGCAGAACCTGGGGAAGGTTCTGCAATAACTGATAAGCCTTTTATAAGACCTACAGATCTTTTGATTTTGACGTTATTAATCTGCCTCGTTAGTCTAGTGCTTGGCATGTTCGACTGCGGCCGAAGAGATCCCGGGTTCGAGTCCCGGGTTCGAGTCCCGGGTCGGGCCATAATTAAGTACTACCTCGGAGTTAGGAAGTTGGCAGTGTTTCGCCCCCGTGCCTCAGAGAGCAGGTTAAGCGGTCGGTCGTCGGTCGGTCGGTCGGTTAAGTCGTTAAAGCCCGCCAACCCGCATTGGAGCAGCGTGGTGGGTCTAAGCTCTAATTCCCTCTTTCCTATGAGAGTGGAGGCCTGTGCCCAGCAGTGGGACGTTATTGGGCTGTAGTGGTTATTAATTTGCTGTATTATAGGTATCCTGGGTTTTGAAGTTGGCTACTCTTACTCGAGTCCCTATTTGCTCACGATCTGGGAGGCCCAGTATGGCGACTTTGCCGATGAAGCCCAACCAGTTTTCGACACTTTTATCTGCAATGGTGAGAGCAAGTGGATCTGCCAGTCTGGCCTGGTGATACAGCTGCCACATGGAATTGATGGAGCGGTTAGTTCACCAAGACATTTGTTATTATTGCCTTTCGTCATATTTCTTCTGCATTTTCGATGCAACTGTTCATTCTAGAAGAAAGAAGGAAGAAGTCATGGCTACGTAACATAAGGAAGTGGACGGATATAAAAACCGTCGGAGAACTATTCCGCCTAGCCATGGACAAGGAGAAGTTTAGCAATCTGACCGCTGACCTTCAGTAATGGAGGGGAACATGAAGAAGTTCATTCTAGCTGTAATTTATCGCTAAGGCTAATAGTGAGAGGGCAAGATTCATGCAGAAGTGATAACTATAGCTTTTGAGTTCTCAAATTTTGGTACAGATTCACGTAAATGTACTTTAGCATGCTCAGCTTCGTTCTGACATGGAGTTAGACCTGTTGCAACCTTTGGGATGGCTCTTCCGAAAAGTAACTCGAGGTACTGTAGAATCCGGACTCGTTCTTCACGGCTCTAATTACCTATATACTCGTTTTTTTTATATCTTATTGTCTAAATTACGTATGTAAAACCCATTCTATACTAAAAAAGTTATTAAAATTTCATTATTGTTTGATTTGACTTTGAAATTGATTAACCGAATTTTCGATTATACGGAATACCTCTGGTTTTATTTGATTCGGATAATCGCAATTCTACTGTATTCGATTCGATAGATCGCTAGGACCGATTTATTTGCTATCAATAACTCAGGAAAAATTGCTTTACTTGCAGCATTGTCGCATACGGCATTTTTAGTCAAGGGCTTGGCCTTCTGATTTTTGACAGTTTAATAGAGATTTTTTATATTCCAGGGTCCGGAGCATTCTTCCGGACGTGTCGAACGTTATCTTCAGCAAGCCGATGACGATGAAGATAAGCTTCCAAATCTTGACGACAAAGACATGTGGGGTAAGTTTCAAGGTTTTACGAGTATAATATAATAGATAGGTATATATATAAATCATGGAAGTATACTGAAACTGCTACTGTAAAGTCTTTGGTAAGGTGAAGCTGATTCGCTGACACTAATATTAACGTACAACCCCGTTAAGACAAGATTTTCCTTAATTCCAACCGAGCAAAGACGGGCCGGGTTAGCCCTAGACTACAATATCACCTGATGGTAAGTGATGATGCGTTCAGATGGTAGCGGGCTAACCTATGAGGGGTATGGCAGTTATATTAAACCCATAACCCTAACCGGTTTCTACACGGCGTCGTACCGGAGCGCTAAATCGTTTGGCGGTACAGCCACGGCCGAAGCCTCCTACCAGGCCAAGCAGAGAAAATTCAGAAATTATAAATTCCCAAATTGACTCTAGCGGAGATTGATCCCGGGACCTCCCACGTTAAGATAACTTAACTAAACTCGTCAAATCTTAAAATTGGATTTTTCCAGGGACTGGTTGCCTATCCACCTGAAGTATCTAAGGGTTGTGCGAAAGTTACACCACAGCGACCGCATTTTCCTGATAGAAAGCCTTCAACTCACGCATTTCCACTTTCAGCTGAGTTTCTTGCCGGCTCTTCTCAGTAGAATCAACTTTCCGAACCGGTGGTAGAGTCTTAACGTTTCATAAGTGACACAAGTTGTCCTACATGAAATAAATAAATCATTTATCATTTAGTGAAACAACTCCGAAGCGCGAACTGGATAGTGTGCAACGTAACAACTCCGGCGAACTATTTCCATCTGATGCGTCGGCAAATTGCCCTGCCCTTCCGTAAGCCGATCATTCTGATGACGCCGAAAGTTGGTCTCAAGCATCCATACTACACGTCTCCCTTCAAGGACTTCCTAACCGGCACCTGCTTTCAGAGGTAAGATTTTTTTTATTACACTTGCTCAAAAAATGCACTTACAGTAAGGCAGGCAGTAAACATGGCTTGTAAGTTAAATTTACTGCCCTCGTGCAATTTTTTTGCTGATTTTTTTTTATTTTTGCTTGTAAATAAAATATAATCATATCGATATTGACTTTGTATGTAGTAAAACCTAAAAAACATTTAGATTGATGAAATTAATTAATTTATGAAATTAAAAGTTGTATTTAATATAATTAATTTAAATAGTTTTAAGTTTTATAAATCAAAAAGGAAAGGCGGAATACTCCAGGTTGGTTGGGAGTTAAGAGCTAGAACCTAGAGCCATGAAGCCAGTAAAAAAAGCGTAATCACAACAACGCGCCGTAGATAGGTACTAGATCTATAAAATTTATAGATTTAGTACTGCTCTTATATCATAAACTACTATTACGAATGCAAGACACTGACGGACGCAGTCGATTTTTTAGTGGCGGGGTTTTCTGGGGATTAAATCATACAAAACCCGAATTAGGTCAACGTATCATAACATAATAGTTTAGCTTAATATCCTTACCAGCGTGATAAATATGCACCTATCGACGTTTCTGTAACTTTTCTAATACGAACAACTGTGGAATGTCCAACTTTACTGCCACGTGTAACTTACCTTTAGTATCAATAGCTCATAATATAGCATCAGGTTCTTGCATCTAAATAACTCCAAATTTCATTTATTTTTATAACAGAGCAATAAGAGAAAGCGGTCCAGCAAGCAAGAAGCCAAAAGAAGTAAGGAAACTCATCTTCTGTTCCGGAAAAGTAGCCATCACTATCGACGAACTCCGGAAAGAGAAGAAGATGGAAGATAAAATAGCTTTGTGTAGAATCGAACAGGTGTACCCGTTCCCATACGACATAGTTCTAAAAGAAATTTGCTGCTACGAGAAGGCGACAGTTGCTTTCTGTCAAGAAGAACACAAGAATCAGGGTCCTTTGCCTTTCGTTAGGCCGAGGCTTGAAAATCTTCTCGGGAAAAAAGTGCAGTAAGTAACACCTTTACTTCTATTTTGTGATTCACTGGCTACAGCCTGTTTGAGATTTTTACTTTCTGGCGAGTTCAGAGTTCATGAGTAAATAAGAAAAATGTATCATTTCTAAGTCGAACCTATATCACGTTTTTCGTACGCTAAGTAATGATTCAGATAGGTTTAGTTTTCAATACTCCAATTAAATAGGTTTCATTTTTCTTAGTCGGAATGCGCGCTAAGTAAATACACTTTTTATTTATTACTTATCTTGGTGGATATCACATTTTCTTAATAGGTAACAGGCTTAGGTTTTGCCTAAAAATTAAAAACATCAGCATAGCTCAGATTAGCTCAGTCTTTTGCCAGAAAAATCAGAATTTTCTAAACCTCATACGGAACCGGACACATGCCTCGTCATTGTCTTTATACGTATTAGGTATACCTATATTAGTTTTTAGACTCATATGGCTTGGTCAAAGCCAATTTTAAGCATTTACCGGTTATTTTTTTTCTTTTTACAGTTTTAAATTTAATAATAATATCATCTAACTAGCATCTCATAAAGAGTCACATTATTTGGAGATTCCGTTTTAAAATACTGGTAGGTTTAATATAACTGCCATGCCCATAACAGGTGAGCCCGCTACCGTCTTAAACTGCATCATCCCTTACTATCAGGTAAGATCGCAGTCAAGGGCTAATAGGCCTACGAGTATTGCACTGTACTTTTTAGAGGGCCCTGTGGTAAGGGTGGGCGTGGCCGCTAGCTAGTCGCTTATTACACAGCAATAAGGACCAATTTAGAGACACTTTTTCCCTAAATCTTATTACACTACACTGATTCAAGTGTAAGGGTCCCTGTGAAAAGTGCAGTGTAATAGGCCTATAACTTGTAGTGAATAAAAAAAACAATATATTTTTAATCTGTAGGGTTATCACGCGGCCGCCTAGTGCGGCTTCCGCGACGGGAATCAAATGGATACACGCAAAGGAGCTTAAGGAATTAAAGGAGGCTATTATAGCTTAACTTGTTTTGTCTCGTACACGTGAAACATGTAAAAATTGCTATAAAGTGTGAAAAGTAAAATGTATTTTTATTTTTTCTATTAGAAATGCTAAAAAAAATTACAATCCTCTATTTTTAACACGGTTCTTTTACAAGCTTTAGTTGTGTCTAGCTAACTATGCAACAGTGGTATATCTTTAATTTTAAGTAGATATTTAACACTCTAGGTACAGAATAGTCACTATGCATGTAAAAAATCTTGGATGTCGAATTTAACCAAATTCGGATTGTATCAGTATCTATTTAAAACTTTGCATAATGTATGTTATACAGTTCTCATTTGTATTGTTTTGACCATACATTTAGGTCTGAGTCCATGAAATGTCTACCCTGCGCTCGCGGAAACAAATTCTAAATGTTCGGTTCTGAATCTTCCATTTAGCAGCTTTTTTTTAAACTAAGTAAGTACATTTAAACTATTCTTTTTAAAAGTTCATAAAGAAAATTGCAGTTTCGGACTGTGCACTTTGAAGAAGTAATTTGATAACGTAGTGGCTTTTGCACGGATCAAGTGGACGGGGTAATTCGTTTCTGCGGCCACTTTTGTCGATTTTATTGTTTCCATTTCCACTTTTCTTTTGTTCTGGGAAGAGTTTAAATGGAATAGGGTTGGATTTGGGTTAAGAGATGGACACTACATCTATTGAACTTGTATACGAAGTGCCTGCTTATCTGTCTATAATACATCGGTCTGTCTGTTATCTTTAAACGATTTTGATGAAATCTGGCACAGAAATAGCTTGCACCCCGGACTCCGGAGATAGACATGTAGACTTCTCTTTATCGTTCTATAAAAATATTAAATCGATATCGCTGGCTCACAATATTTTTTTTTACTTTATTCTACTAACCAAAGAATATTCTAAAGAGCACTGCTGTCAGCAGAATTAATCCTCTGGCCTCATTAATTCAGTCCTCCACAGGTCAAGTTGTATACATTACCAGTATCTTGTCAACCCCACAGTACCCTAATAACTTAAAACGTATTCTCTCAGTATTCCGTTGTCTTAGTGAGCATCATAACTTACGTAGCAAAATGTATAGCAATAATTAAGTTTCCCCAGCTTAATGCTTGGATCTTCGGGTTATTCATTATCTCAATGCGAAGGCGAAGGTACAAGACAGAACAACTCATATTTGGACGGGGTATTTACAATTTTACATTACATATATGCAGGTCAGAGCAAATGGTTGGATGTAGGTTACGCTGCAGCAGATGTGATTTGCTAAAACTGCTTTGTTAGCTTCACGTATCCACCACCACCACTACTACAGCCCATTAACGTCCCACTACTGGGCACAGGCCTCCACTCTCATAGGAGAAAGGGAAATAGAACTTAGACCCACCACGCTGCTCCAATGCGGGATGGCGGGCTCCACGTGTGCCTAGTCGAAATTCCACGGACATGTAGGAAACAATTTGCTTACTCGTTTCTAATTAGAATCACTAGGATATGGAACACCCTCGGAACGGCTTTCATTTTTCCCTCCACTTATAATATTGATATCTTCAAATCAAGAGTGAATAGGCATCTTCTAGACAAGCGCGCTCCACCTTAGGCTGCGTCACTACTTGCTAGCAAGTCTGATTGCAGCCAAGCACTATTTTTAATTTATATTTTTAAAACGTATTACTATAGAGCAAGGGTTTAGTGACGCTTTACTAGTTACCTAACTAGGACGAATTCTAGTGATGTATTTAACGATCATAGGACCTGCAGTTTACCTACAGAGTACCTTCTTAAATTTGCTGCATTGTTTTTTTTGTTATAGCTCATTATGTGTGCGTGGATGTATTTCTCTGAGGAACCCTACACACTTGGCAACAAAGTAATTTGTCCTCGCAGATGCCCATATAATTTTTACAACGTCAGCAGTAATTACGTTTTACTACGTGACGACAGAATTGCGTATCTCAAATGGCCTATACGAATATAATTTACATAAAGCTTTCTACAGATGTGCCAACTAGTCGGCTAGTGACACGTTTTGACTATTATAATCAATCCGATTAGAATACAAGACAACATGAGTGCTAACAAAACAAAATCTAATCTTTATATCAATCAACTTTTTTTGATTACGTTAGGGAAATCTTCCGTATTGCTATAAGAACCTTTTATCTGGCATTTAGACGCTAAGGCCCGCGCGCACAACACGGTCTACACAGATTACTTAAAATTTGTAGTGTTATCATTTTCTGGCAAGACCATACTACTATTGCTAAAACAGACATTACAAAATTTAACTAAATCTGTTCAAATATCCTTGTGGAAGCGGCCGTAAAACTTTCCGATTGTCAGTCTCACAACATTTTAGAGACCTCCAAATAGCTTACCGTGTCCAGCAGGTAGGGAGCGTGTTAACTCAAAAGGATGATGTAGTAATTTTCGAGTGTAAACTTTAGACTTGAAAACTAGTACCCTGACAATACCAAGTTCAACTTAGGCTGGCCTACTTTGGAGTTGGCATGTCTACAGATGCTGTTCCGCCCCGGCAGGAAACACTCTGGCGTTCCTTCTCGTTTTCGTTTACTTTCCACTTCAACGGAATTTAAGTGAGGTAATAAAAATTTAAAGACTCCTTGGAAAAATTATTAGTCCACTATGTTAGTTTAGCTGATTCTTGATTTATTGAATGTTCCTAAAGAATCTCTCTTAAGAAGAAATTTATATTGAAACTCACGAACCACACGTACTATCACCACGATCACCTTTAACTACCTATCCAAAAAGTTATTCTTAAAATCCATACTAATATTATAAATGGGAAAGTGTATCTATCTATCTGTCTGTCCGTCTTTCTGCTAAGCTTTCACGGCCCAACTACTAAACCGATTTTGATGAAATTTACAGGTACAGAGACAGGTTACATCCCGGCGAAGGACGTACTACTTTTTATACTGGAAAATTTAAGAGTTCCCGCGGGAATATTAAAAACCAATCCACGCGGACGAAGTCGTGGGCATCATCTAATAATTCTAGTGGAATTGGGAACTCAATGCCAGTTTAACAGTTCCAAGTAATGTAATGCTTTGTGAGCAAAGCAATGGACAGAAAAAATTCCTTAGGTTCGAGACACCGGAGTAGTTTGAACTTAATCTTTATCTTCAATATTCGTGCTACTTTCGATCTCATTTCATAAAATAACATAAGTTAATTACTTATTCGAAAAGAAAAATAAATGACAGCGAATCCGAATAGAAAGTTATTAAAGATTCAATCAACTTGTTAAATGCAATCGTCCAAAAAATATTTCGCGTAGGCCAACTTACGGCTTAACAGATGCCAGGGAGAAGAGCAGGCAAGAAACATCAGTAGCAGGACAATTACTATACTATTTTGCAACATATCATTTTACTATAGTTATAGAAGAAGAGAAGAATGCAAACTCTGAATTCGTAAGGTATCATCGATCATCATGATATCAGCCTGCGGACGTAACTCCGATTTCAATAATTTGTTACGTAATTTTTGTACAGCCAATTTTTCACGATAAAACATGCAAAACAGGTGACCTCCGGCTAAGTATTACGAAGTATTGCTCAAGAGAAGCAATTGAAAAGCACGCACTACGCAAATGTAGATCAGTCGGACACAAAATCAGAATGGAACCATATAGACTCGTAGTCGTAGGTACTATAAATACATATGTATGTTTAGCTATTCAAATTTTATTACTTTCACTATAGTAATAATAGTGACATTAAAGCTGAACACACATTATCCTCGTCAAAAGCGTTGCACGAAACGAATTTCACAATTATTTTCTCAATCTGATACTTAGATCTAAAGAGTACCTGTGTCGCGCGTCGTCTCAGCAGATGTATAGATCTTATGAAAGGATTTCCTTACTCCACAGTTATCTGCCCTTGTAACCAGTGTTAAAATTAATAGGATCACGAAGAAGGCCAGTTCCTCGTCGTCTTACTAGTTGGACAAATTAGTAGAAGGAGGAAACGCCCGGTTGCGTATGGTGATTTCCAGTGCTGTCATAGATTACCCAACACCCAAGTACAGTAATAGCTGTATATAGTATTAATTCTTTGATATGTAAAGTATTAATCGTTGTCTTCGGTTATTTTGTTGCGTGCAGTGTTTTCGTTTTATACAAATGTACGTTTAGTATAATGAGATAGAAAATGAAATCGTTTAAGGGTATATTTATGTACGTTATTATTTATCTCAACTCTCTCTCTTCACGCTGCATTGAACGAGTGTTTGCGAATCAATGACTAATTTATGCTTTTGATTACTGATACAATACAATGTGCGTACAATCTACATCGTTGTTTGAAATTTATATTACTATTAGATGATGCCCGCGACTTCGTCCGCGTATATTAAGTTTGAATACCCGTGGGAACTCCCTAATTTTCCAGGATAAAAAGAAGCTTATGTCCTATCCGGGATGTAACCTACCCCTATACCAAATTACATCAAAATCGGCAGACAGATAGACAGACACTCGCATTTATAATATTAGAATGGAGTACATCAGTCAAAATCAGTTGATCATATTATTATGAGACAGACAGAACTGACGCAATCATTACTATAATCACACCTAATTAAAAATGACGATGGAGCTCAAGATTCCAGTATCAGTGTATTCCACTGGGTTCCAGTTCCAGTAGTTCTGTTGCCTTCAATGGGTCAACCCAGTGGTACCACGGGTAAACGATCTAAAAGAAGCTTAATGCCTCTTATTTAAAAGATATCCGGATTGTTGCTTTTTCTTCTTCTTGTATCGATATTTTGGGTTTGCAATCCAAAATGGCCGCACAATAAATACAGCACCTCGGGCTCTTATATAATCTGCGATCGGCAATATTTCCTCATTAGGCCGGGCAGCCCCGGGAGAGTGCGCAAATTACTCAATTTTATGGATCACTTCCGCTACGCTCCTCACATAGCTCATTACCTTCTTTATTTTAACCATACAGATGTCATGTTTTATTCATATCAATTACGAATGTACTGTTTTGCCCTTTATGTTTACCCGGTCTCTCGTCTGACTCCTAGGGGTTTGTGAATTATTATTCGAATCGGTTGAAATTATTTTCACGGAACTTTCGTAGATTGGCGGAGAGAGACCTCATGTAAGGAATGAGGCGAAGGCCTTCTATTACTACTTTAGGTTATATGAAGAGTTCGACAACTATTCCGTAGGCTGACCTACCGTACCACTGCCCATACCACTGGTAGTACGATGGGTCTGAAGCGAAGTGACCGCATAACGTCTAAGAAAGTCTTCTGAAAGTAAATGCTTTTCTTCTATCTAACCGTGATCGAACCTGACCTATTTGAGCTTGTTAATTGTGTTACATTTCTCTTAACTTAAACGACCCAAATATAATTAAAATAAAGGGTCCAGTAAAGACTAATTCCACCTCGCCTGCTGGCCTTTGAAAAGGCTTTCGAGGTCACTGAACATTCTGCGCGACGCGTTAGCGTCTCGGCCACGATTTGATCGGAACAGAAAAGTCTAACAATATCCAAAGTAGGTACATTTATCAGGATACTCATTCAAACTTTCAACCCCTATTTTACCCTTTTGGGGATTATATATATATATATAATTCGAAATTCTAAACTGTCGAAAGATTGTAAACTGTTCAATGTTCCGAGTGTCAATTTGTGAAATATTCATTTTATTTACGTTTTCTTGTCTCTTTCTTGTAGGTTAGGTTAGGGTTCGACATAAATAATCAAGTAGTGCCAAGTAGGGCACTTAGGTTTTGTCGGGTTTAAATACCTATCAGATTACAATCTACCGGAAAATAATGCGTTAAATTCTAATCTTTCGACAGTTTAGAATTTGGCGAGTTAGATTATAATCTAACGGTTTTTACAATCTTACGGTGACATATATATATAATATTATAAATGTGAAAGTTTGGATGGATGTATGGATGTTTGATACTCTTTCACGCCTGAACGGCTGAACGGATCTGGTTGAAATTTGGTACAAAGATAGGCTGGAATAACACATAGGCTACTTTTTATCCCGAAAAATGAAACTTCCCGCGGGAACTAAAAAACCTGAAATGCATGTTTGTAACTCAATCACGCCAGAAGGCTGAATGGATCTGGATGAAATTTCGCACGGAGATAGATCGTAGTCTGGAATAACACATAGGCTACTTTTTATCCCGGAAAATTAAACAGTTCCCGCGGGAACCGAAAAACCTCAATCCACGCGGACGGAGTCGCGGACATCAGCTAGTTTGTTATAAGTCGTGTTTTTTGGTCGTTATTAGGTACATACTCTCGTACTATAAACCAATATATTATGCTAAATGGTGCCATCATGACAATAAATGGAGTGGGGCGCGTGTCTTTGTGGATTGAACACAAAATTGGTGGCAGGTGAACTAGGTGGTAACTGGTAACTAGCAGTGGCAGTGTTCAATCAATACAACTCAGTTTATGACACCTTAAAAGTCACCAAAAATGCGAGCGAAACGTTTTGGCTGTATGTTGTCGTATACACATGTACAACATGAATATTAATCAAAAAGCTCCAAAGTACCTACAAGTAGGTGCCAAATAACGGTTTCCCTTTAGCATGTCACCCCTCAAAAGATATACCACTGTCCCAATTTTAAAAGCGCGTTTGTCACTGCAGTGGGTATGTTAGCGGGGAATATTTGATGACCCTGTTCACAATGTAGCAATTCTACAGTTAAGCAACTATTTCCTGAGCTTGGCAGAGAACCGGGCACCGTGTGTGTGTTGTGTCACACGCGCCGGAGCTTCCAAATTATTAGGACGAGTCTTGCAGTAAAAAGAGCAGAGTAGAGAAGGAAAAAACGATGAAGAGTCACGCATGTATGTCTTTGATGCATCAAAGACATGCGAGTCATCGGTATGTCGCACATTATGAGCGCGGTTGCTTGTCCGTTTAATGTCTAATGTGGGCAACCGCCACCATTACTGTAGCATATTCCCGAATTTATATTAATAGTCGAGATAAGAAAGTAAACCGTTTGTAGGGCATTTTTAATTGTTCGTTGCTTTATTTTAGCGTCTCAGAGCCGTGGTAATCGGCGGCCAGTCTGGTCACACGAGCTTCCACACTTCCCATTAATTTAGTGACCCATACCTCATTCATTTGAATCCAGCCAATAACACAACACCGGGTTGAGCCGAAGCAGTGGAACCAATCACGCTGGTAAACAAATCTTAATTAAAAAAATTAAAAAACACGACTGCCCTGCCAAAATACGAACTAAAAAGATAAAAATCTAAATTAATCTAGCTAAATAGAATTTTATTCACATTTTTATTAAATGATATTTTTTTTTGAATCACTGGATATTGAACTTTAGTGTTACATATTTTTGGAATCCACTCATCATTTTCTAGATGATGATTAGATAGTTGATCTTATTTTCGAATATTTCTTTTCAACTTTAGTCTTTAATGCGCGACCATGGTCACCCCATCAATTTTTGTTTTAATTTTACTAGCCTATGTCACCCGGAATAAGCTAGGGATTCTAACGATACCTCATTTATCAAAATCGGTTCAAGCGTATAGAAGTTATGGTGGAATATACAAACTCACATACATACATACATGAACCCTGAAAACAATATACTCCTTTTTTCAGGCAGTCGTATAATAAAGGGTGTGGAAGGTGGATTCGTGACCTTAAGTGTGTTGCTGTATTGATGTTACCCATCTGCATACTATTTAAACTGTGTTCCTGTAAGCTCGTGAATATTACAGGAGCGCGGCGTACTTCCCACGCTGGGCGGCCGTAAACCCGATCTTTGTCACCTCGGGGGTTTTATTACATCGCACTGCACGTCGCTTTACGATTACACCGACTTCTAGCGAAATAAACAGCTTCAATCCCGTATTGAAACGAATTTAGCAATGCTATAAATTAATTTAACGAATTAAAAAATACGACTGCCCTGCCATATTATTTTTGGAGTTTACCACCATAAGAAGCGATATGCAAATAAAGCCTTTGGAATCTTATTCACATTTTTTATTAAATGATATTTTTTTGTGAATCACTGGATATTGAACTATAGTGTTATATATTTTTGGAATCTACTCATCATTTTCTAGATGATGATTATATAGTTAATATTATTTTTGAATTTTTTTTTTCAATTTTGGTCTTTAATGCTGGACCATCGTCAAATTTTTTTAAATTTTACTAGCCTATGGCACCCGAAATAAGCTAGGAATTCTAACGATACCTCATTTATCAAAATCGGTTGAGGCGTATAGAAGTTATGGTGGAATATACAAACTCACATACATACATACATACATACATACATACATACATACATACATACATACATACATACATACATACATGAATCCTGAAAACAATATACTCCTTTTTTCAGGCAGTCGTATAAAAAGCGGAAACAATCCTACTACTATAAATATGAAAGTTTGGATGTTTATTACTCCATCACGCCACAATTACTGAAGCGATTTGTCTGAAATGAAATGAAGATAGCTTTAAGCTTATTACCCAAATTAACATGTAGACTACAATTCATCGCGGAAAATTAAAACCTTAATCCACGCAGACGAAGTCGCGGGCATCATCTAGTTTTAAATATATGTAAGTATCCAGGTGCAAATACGAGTAATATACCTTATTGTACATTCAAAGAAACAATTTATCAAAATTCATTGCGAATAAAAACCTATTATTTTTAACTATAATTACTTATTTATAATTAGAAATTATTAATAATAAATATCCAATTAATTATAATTGTACCAAGCCACAAACAATACATCAAACATTTTCCATTCAATTAGGCGCAAGACTTGAGAACCTTAAGCAAACTGAAATAATATATATCCAAGCAATATTCAGTTTACACAGAAAATTAATATGCAAGAATATAACCACAGCAATATACGGTCCTACATATTGTTCCCTATGTTGGTTATAATACCGTATATTATTCACAACAGCCACTCAGAGCAGGGTTGGCATCTAATGGCGAAACCCCTCAAAAACACACAAGGGACCAGACAGGGCAAAATGTCCGCGTTGGAGGGGACTAGGGCTTTCGAATGCCAGATTTTTTCAATTTATATATATCTATCTATCTATCTGTCTATCTGCCAGTATTAATACCGGATGAAAGGCGTGGAGATATGGATTTTACGTATTTTGGAATATGCTCTATTTAATCACTATCAGAATGTTTATTTGAAAAAATGCACAATTGGGATGATTCCTAACTAATAGTGAAAGTTAGCCAATCAGAGACCATTGGCAAAAGTTAAACCGTAGGCTGCAGAGCCTGCAATTTACATACAACTAGATGATGCCCGCGACTTAGTCCGCGTGGATTAAGGTTTTTGTTGCCCGCGGGAACTCTTGAATTTTCCGGGGGTCTATGTCCTTCCCCGGGATACAACTTATCACTGTACCAAATTTCATTAAAATCGGTTGAACAGATGGACCGTGAAAGTGTTGCAGACAGACAAACAGACAGACACTTTCGCATTTATAATACTAGTATGGATATACATACATCCATGTGAACATGATACATATAATTATCATGCAGAAATACTGCTGTACTTTGAAGTATGTTGTAAATGTAGTGAGCCAAAAAATAAAGTTAAAGTCGCCTACATCGACATCTTAAAAAGTTGATTTCACAAAATATTGAATTCCTAAACTGACTGTTCCTAAAATAAGTAACAGAACATATCAAATCAGTCATTATTCTTGTTGAATAGACAACCCTAGTCCCGAGGGTGAACTACCGAATACATAAACTGTTTGAATTTAAAGCCCGATTAAATGCGAGTTACCCAAGTAGTTTAATATGAAATAATATAGGTAGAACTCAATTATTTTGTATATCGGCTCCAAATGTAGGTTCCATTGGAAGTGATGACTACCTGTATCTTATTATTCAAGGCTTACAGACTCCACTAAGAACAGTGGTGGAAATTAGTAAACTCCCAGAGTGCTATTCGATCCACTGGTGGAGCCAGACGGTGTATCCTAGTGAAGTAGAAGTGTTATAGGATCCAACCAGACCATTGGTGGATTCTAGTGGATTTCAAATTGCTATTCGATCCACTGGTGGATCCACAAAGTGGATCCTAGTGGACTGAGGGAATTATAACCGTGTCAGAAAATTTGGCAATAAATCTTGGATTGGATTCATCAAAAATAAAAACTCAATGACATAAGTAAAATACGACATAGTTTTTGCTTTTATTTATTATAGGTTTCTTTGCGGCTCTTCTGAGTTAAGGCTGTTTCCGAACCGGTGGTAGAGTCTTGACACAATATCATAAGTGACACTAGTTGTCCTACATGAATCAATAAAGCCATTTTCATTTGCTTCTAAATCAGTGTGGGTTATAAATAGAAAATTGCATAACCTATTACATGAATTAAGTAAAACCAAGATTAAAATGCAGCAAGTTCATAGAGAATTTACATTGTTCAGAGTTACGCGCAATTTTAATATAGAAAATAACACGTAATTGTTAGATTTACTTATTTAATGTACGTTATTTGAGAATCATGTGTAACTATTTACTGACATTGTACTGTGGTGCTAGTCAGCAATTAATGTCGATGATAACATCTAGTTCATTATTGTGGTTTGGGCGAACGTGTCCCATACGACCGTGACCACCGACCGGGCAATTCAAAGAGAGGACACGCCGAATTCTGATGGTTACACCGTACACGGCAACGCGAATCATGTGAGATAATGGTGGCCTTTAGGGCTGAATTCCTCCTACTATTGGTCGTGTACGACATCTGAGCGTATTCGTTATACCTATACACTGTAAACCGAGATATTTATAATATGTAGATCTAATGACAGCAAAGTGTACATGACTGAATTTCAGCATTTGGAGGGCATTGTGGTGAAATTTGACCGCCAATCAAGTTCTACTAAACCTTTCAAAATGGAGTTTTTGCCTGTCTTACTAACAACTAAAAAAGTGTAAATGTGTCTTAGGTACTACATCTAAAACCATGATGATGATACTACACAAATAGTTCCAAAATGAAATGAATACATAAATATTCTGAAGTAAACCGTCAAATTCGGATGGAAAGCAAAACAAGAAGGATAAACAGAAGTACTCACAACACACGAATTTCAATACAAAAGCCTTTAGGGTTGTGCAAATACGAATGAGCGCATCCAGTTGGAAGCTAACGTCGCTAACGAGTTGGCTCGACCTGCGACTATTATCTGAATACGGCTCGGCGAGAGTGTATAACGAGATGTTGAAAGAATAAACACGGCCTGTTCGAATTGCTTCAATGCGAAGTGGAGGACTGATTTGTTAATCATTATAGACAGTGCATTACATATTATTATGTATATCTGATTGTACATCTATACAGTGGCGTGCACGCCATACTTATAGAAAGCTCTGCATACCTTCGCTATTTTTGAGATTTTTAATATATAAAAAACTAGATGGTTCCCGCGACTTCGTCCGCGTGTACCGAGTTACGATTCCCGCGCGATCTCCTTAATTTTAGCCTGTGTCCTTCCCCGGGGCCTATACCTCACCAAATTTTATCGAAATCGTTTGAATAGGTGGGCCGTGAAAGCGTAGCAGACAGACAGAGACACTTTCGCATTTAAAATATTAGTAATATGGATTTCAAGCCTTAAATGAAAAATAATAATTGTAGCAGTACAGTGATACATAGTAATTACGCAAAGAAAATAATCTAAACAAAAACGAAGCAAAACAAGAAGAATAAAAAGAAAAATTAATGACATCACACAAATTTCAATAAAAGCCTTTAGAGTTGCATAAACACGAGCGAGCGCATTCAACTGGAAGTAACGTCACTACGTACTGGCACTTGGCTAGACCTGCGACCACGGCGTGAAAACGGCTCGGCGAGAGTGTTTATCGACACGTTGAAAGAATAATAAGTCATAATTAAAATAAAATAAAAAACACGACTGCCCTGCCAAAAAGCGAACTAAAAATTTATAAATCTAAAATAATCTAGTTAAATAGAATCTTATTCACATTTTTATTGAGTAATACTTTTTTGTGAATCTACTCTACTCATCATTTTCTAGATGATGATTATATAGTTAATCTTACTTTTCGATTTTTTTAATGCGGGACCATGGTCACCCCATCAATGTTTTTTTTAATTTTACTAGCCTATGTCACCCGGAATAAGCTAGGGATTCTAACGATACCTCATTTATCAAAATTGGTTCAGGCGTATAGAAGTTATGGTGGAATATACAAACTCACATACATACATACATGAACCCTGAAAACAATATACTCCTTTTTTCAGGCAGTGGTATAAAAAAGGCCTGGGGCCATACTGACAACGCTTAAAGTCATATTGTTTCATTATTGTTGACTTTCGAGTTCTAGAATTATAATTCTTATTTTTGGAACGTCAGGGTACGTTATATCCAAGTTTCATTTTGAGTAATATTGCTTATGTATTACTTTCAGCGTGGGCAGTATGGCCCCTGTTCGAATTGCTTCAATGCGAAGTGGAGGCATTATAGAAAACGCAATTTCTCTTTTTCTAAATGTATTAACAACAAAAATATTACTGTGGAGTTTCTTTGGCAGACATCAAAGTAAGGCCCTTTATATTAGTGGGGCGGGACGGCTACAATGCCCGTGCCAAGGCATTTATTCCTTCTAAATGTCTAAATGTCCAATTACATCCATAGAAAACGAAGTAGAAACATTTTCCAATAGCATGTACAATTTTTCAGTATATACATTATTTTCGTTAATAAATTATACATGTAGCTTACACAGTTGGAATTATAAGATTGACTTATAACTTATTTGAATACAAGAGTAAAATAATACTATTGTTACATACCGATATTCTATACTAAAGTCTACAGTTCGCGCGCGAGTAGAATGCAGAGTAAATGTATGTGTCACCATTCATTTGCTCTGCATTTAACTCGCGCGCGAACTATACCTATGCCTACAACCCTACCATAAATAGGATTAAAGTACCTACTTGAAACATGTTTATGATTTCAGAAACCGATTTTGATTTGGTTTTTTGTTTAATAGGCGAATTGATCGCGAGTTTCCTTTTAGCTATAATCCAAAAAATCTGTAAGTATAGCCAATGCATCTTTTACTTTCAAAATCTGGAAATTGAACACTTTTAAAAAGCTCTAAGTAGTTATGCGATCGTTTAATAATGCGTCGGGGGTATTTTTTTAAATTCTCAAGTATCAGAATCCACTATGAGTTTTTCTTCGACGTAATCTGCTCTGGGGGCAATCTGAAATGGGGCAAAATCTATGGTGAAAATAATTATTGGACTCTACCCCACTGGTAGGGCATAGTCGGTGAACCCATTTTTTTTTATTAATGTCTCTAAATGTATAATGTAAATCACGTAATAGTTACGGTTACCAAAGCCAAAACAACTAATTAAAATTATTGGTCAGTTTATCTGTCTGACATTGTAAGAAACGATATCTAATCCCACAAGAATATGTAGCTATGTATACAGTTAAGTTTCAACCCTTATCTTATTATTCTGTAGCTTGGTTAACAAAAATAAGTTACATAAAAGCGAAAATAAAGGTAGCCCTAAAATACATAATTTTGGTCTTGACTTAAATAGTAAATTAAAATTAAAGGACGAGATTTAACTCACTTTAAGGCATAAATTACCCCTTTCCTGATTGTTAAACGAAGAAAATTTATAGTATTACTTTAAGAACAAGGGAATACTTTAAGCAATTAATGTCATAGAATCTCTGCGCTCCCCAATAGGGAAGGGTTGTTAAAGTTACTTAATTTAAATAAGATGGGATAAGTTAATCAAATCATACCATGGCGTTGTTGCGACACTGTTATGAAGATAATTACCCAATACTTATTAATCGACGCTTTTAAAACATGCATAAAGGGCCGTAGCCCGTCACACACCTAAACTCAACAACATCTTGACTCAAAGCACAGAATACATAATAGTACTGAAAGTAAAGCGTTGATATTACTATGCGTCCACAGTAACACTCCGTCATACTTATCTGACCCGCCGTCAGTGTCACTAGTATCTATCAAAATAAAATAAAAACAAAAACTTAGCAAGTATTAAAATTTTTTCCCAATTTTGATCACCGGGTCAGATAAGTTTGACGGACTATAGGCTTGCATAAATAATACTTTAACTACTAAGTTTATATGATCTGCCTGCCTGCTTGTCAATCATTGGATTTTTGCCATAATTTTGGTAACGATTCGTTAACTTCGTCAACGTCATATTGATTGTAAGGTTAATTGACGATCTATTGCTCATGTTTACTCATTGACATCGCGCGATCTACAAGCACTTACAGTCCCACCACCAGTCCAACTTATCTTATTATTAACTATATTAACAAATATATATATGACTCAATGGCCCAAATTCAAACTAATTTTTATGCCTATTTAGTTTTTAATTTTATTTTATTTTACACTAGATGAATAATTGAATGACTGAATATACTTTTATTGTACACCACAAAGGAAAGTATACAACAGTAAACTTAGCTAATAACAAGTGAGTATACAAT
This sequence comes from Erebia palarica, assembly GCA_964035005.1. NCBI lineage: Eukaryota > Metazoa > Arthropoda > Insecta > Lepidoptera > Nymphalidae > Erebia > Erebia palarica. Next base: position 5,231,620 of record OZ035988.1, read on the forward strand.
TTGGCGGTCTTATCGCTACATAGCGTTCTCTTCCAGGCAACCAATGGTGTAAAAGGACATAGCTACAAATACAACCGGTAGATGGTGCAGAAATAACAAAAAAAAAACATTCGCGTGGATTATTGAATTTGGATTGGAAGGTTTTTCGATTCCCGCGGGAGCTCCTTAATTTTCCGGAATAAAAGGTAGCCTATGTCCTTTCCGGGGATGCAACCCATCTCTGTACCAAATTTCATAATTTAAAAAACACGACTGCCGTACCAAAAAACTAACTAAAAAGTTAAAAATATAAATTAATCTAGTTAAATTAGAATCTTATTCACATTTTTATTAAATGATATTTCTTTGTGAATCACTGGATATTGAACTATAGTGTTATATATTTTTGGAATCTACTCATTATTTTCTAGATGACGATTATATAGTTAATCTTATTTTCGATTTTTTTTTTTTCAACTTTAGTCTTTAATGCGGGACCATGGTCACCCCATCAACTTTTTTAAAATTTTACGAGCCTATGTCACCCGGAATAAGCTAGGGATTCTAAAGATACCTCAATAATCAAAATCGGTTAAGGCGTATAGAAGATATGGTGGAATATACAAACTCACATACATACATACTTACATACATGAACCTTATATTATACTTTTGCATTTATAATATTAGTATGGCTAGATACTAGCGACGCTGTCACCAGATCAGATAAGTTTGTCGGTCTATAGTGGACGCCGAATTTACATTTCTTTCATGCTAAACTGAAAGTTGCAATTGAGACGGTGAGCAATGTTGTGAGCTGTGAAGGGTTAAGTTGGTATGATCTGCGATGGCCTTAATAGATCTAAAATAGTCAAATATTCGGCAAAATATTTCAGTTATGCATCGATATCCTAATTTAAGCTTGAAATAAAGCGTTAAATAGCCCATCTTAAATATTTCACGAAAATTTAACCCTCCAACAAATTATACTTTTGTGAGTTTCATATACTTTTTCAATTACTTGCAGCTTTTCCTGCCTATTTTCCAGGTAAACTGCCAATGAAAATAATGATGCTTTAATAATTAATTTTGAGCTAGAATGAATAAAAAAGCTATTATGTAATGCACTTGGCTAGACCTCTCTACCTCAAAACTCATTATACAATGAAAAATTCACAAAATAATTATTCCGAGAAGACATTGGTTTACATTAAAAGTTCTACTTCTTATAATTACGTGTGTGAGAGTTTACTTTTTTTTCAAAGCAGTTACGTCTGTTTTGTTTAAATGTCACCGTAAGATTGTAAAAACCGTTAGATTATAATCTAACTCGCGAAATGGTAAACTGTCGACAGATTGTGAACCGTTCAATGTTCTGAGTGTAAATTTTTAAGATATCCATTGTATTTACGTTTTCTTGTCTGTTTCTTGTAGGTTAGGTTAGGGTTCGACATAAATAACCAGGTAGTGCCGGCCGCAGACCGGGCACTTAGGTTCTATCAGGTTAATATACCTAACAGATTACAATCTACCGAAAAATAATACGATAAATTGTAATCCCATCAAAAACATAAATGTAAAATGAGAGCCAAGTTCAAAATTGTGATATATATGCCTTGGTTGTTGACTTCAGCGACAAAAGAAGTGAGATCTAAATGGGTGCCAAGTTCAATGGTCAGTCCTGCAATTTATATATCCCATCAAAAACATAAATGTGAAATGAGAGCCAAATTCAAAATTGTGATATATATGCCTTGGTTGTTGACTTCAGCGACAAAAGAAGTGAGATCTAAATGGGTGCCAAGTTCAATGGTCAGTCCTGAAATTTATTTATAACAACATATAATATTTTATAACAACTTAAAATATCATTTCTTCTTATAACGTAGTATAAAATGTTGAAGACTAAGGCTTTGGCTTGGCTAGTTTTCATATACGAATTATAGCGTTCACAAGTTGTAAAGCTGTAAGTTCTTATTTTATTCTTCCGAAAATTTGGCTTGCTGGTAGAAACTGTACTTTTAGGTACCTACTTAATAATAATTCGTATATGGAAACTAGCCAAGCCAAAGCCTTAGTCTTCAACATTTTATACTAAGTTATAAGAAGAAATGATATTTTAAGTTGTTATAAAATATTATATGTTGTTATAAATAAATTTCAGGACTGACCATTGAACTTGGCACCCATTTAGATCTCACTTCTTTTGTCGCTGAAGTCAACAACCAAGGCATATATATCACAATTTTGAATTTGGCTCTCATTTCACATTTATGTTTTTGATGAGATATATAAATTGCAGGACTGACCATTGAACTTGGCACCCATTTAGATCTCACTTCTTTTGTCGCTGAAGTCAACAACCAAGGCAAGGCAGGAATATCACAATTTTGAACTTGGCTCTCATTTTACATTTATGTTTTTGATGGGATATCATTACTTTTTGTACAGAAATTATTGAACTCAATCTCAAACTCAAAACATATTTATTCAAAATATGTACCTACAAAGTACACCTTCTGAACGTCATGCTTACAGAGCATAAGACGTGATGGTGATAATTAACTACGATATCTTAAAACTAAAGCTACGAGGGTTCCAAACGTGCCCTGGTCTGAGAAGAGCCCGCAATAAACTCCGCTTTTTTTTTATTATCACCATCTCACAAATATTTGAAATTATATATATGTACTTATAATATAACATTACATAATCAGCCGTTGTAACAATTCATACCCATGCCTTGCTATCATTCAAATAATCCTTTACACTGTAATAGGACTTTTCTATTAGTTTAGTTTACGTTTTACATTAGTAGGTACTTATTATTTGGTGTAAGGTCAGTGTGTCACCCACCAGTAATTCTATTGTACGACTCATTGTACAAGATAATTAAAGACGAGAATTCTCAAGAAAAATATATAGTGTACCTAGAGTTTTGACAGATTACATCTATGGTCAGACTACCTCTACAGCACATTTCTACATCTCATCAATTTTGATTGCAAAAGTTCAAAATCAAAAGTTTTTTGTGAAACATTGAAAACAAGCACGGTAAACAGTCGATATCACTAAAACCACTATAAACAATGAATACAAATCACAATGACTGACAGCTTGAACTGACGACTTCAAATACGTTTCTTCTTCTTTTCTGTCAATGACGTTTCGTTGCACAGAATGTATGAATACGAAGGTAAGGTTTTAATGCAACTATATTATTATTCATTATTATTTACATTAAAATAATAATTATATGTCATTTTCAATAGTTAAGGAGTTACTACCACCGCTTAAAGCAGTATTGTTTCAAACTAACGGTTGAATGTCACGTACTTTGACGTCCTTAAAATAAAGATTATAACACTACAACAGAAACGTCAACAATATTAAAATAATGCGGCTTTAAGCAATGGTAGCATGCCTCGTGTCAGAGTTTTGATCTATACCTTTGATCATAAAAATGACGATTTTTGTACGTTTATATCTAAATAACCATTTGAGGTGTGCTTATGAAATTTGGAGCACATATGTATCTCACGGGTCTCAATATATGCGCCAAATTTGACATGTTTATGTGAAATAGTTTTTGAGTTATGAGGGGGTCAAAAGTGGCTCCAAATGGTTCGTGTAATATTACACACGGTGCTGCTCGCCAGTTTTTTTGAACTTTGGCTGGACACGCTTCCGCGTGTCTTGATCTTTTGACAGTTTGCAATTTCCCGAATTAGATTATAATCTAACGGTTTTTACAATGTTACGGTGACTAAAAATAGTTTAAAAACCTTGATAAATGAAAAGAGTTTGATAAATGAGAGAGAAAAGAAAAAATTAAAATTCTGGTTTCGAAATCGTATCGGTCGGTGTAACACTTGCCTTGCGGACTGTCATGCCTGTTTTGGAACGAAGTTCCTTTTGCCCTAGCCGGCAAAAAACGCCCGTAACGAAAATGCATGGAGTAAAATTTTTACAAACACAAAAGTCTTAAATATAAATATACTCCTCCGACGACGATTCCTTTGACGACCTCCGTGGCGCAGTGTGTAGCGCTGTTGTCTTAACGTGCGGAGGTCCCGGGTTCGATCCCCGGCAGGGTCAATTTGGGAATTTATAATTCCTGAATTTTCCCTGGTCTGGCCTGGTGGGAGGCTTCGGCCGTGGCTAGTTACCACCCTACCGGCAAAGACGTGCCGCCAAGCGATTTAGCGTTCCGGTGCGATGCCGTGTAGAAACCGAATAGGGGTATGGGTTTAATATAACTGCCACGCCCCTAACAGGTTAGCCCGCTACCATCTTAGACTGCATCATCACTTACCATCACGTGAGATGGCAGTCAAGGGCTAACTTGTAGTGGATTAAAAAAAAAACTTGAAATTAAAAATTTGAAATTAACTTTAATTTTTTTCTTCTTTTTTTTATATAAAAAAGAAAAAACAAAAAAAAACGTTTTCACTGCTATAGGCAGTCCCTATGACAGCTGATTTTGTACTTTTTTATAGACTAGCGCTTATGACTTCGCTGCAATCAGACTTACTGGAAGTAGTGATGCAGCCTAAGTGTAAGCATAAGCGTGTAGCACGCTTTTTTTTTTAAATTGTATAGGCCAGCGCTTGGCTGCAATCAGACTCGCTTAAAGTGGTGATGCAGCCTAAGGTGGAGCGCGCTTTCCTAGAAGATGCCTATTCACTCTTGATTTGAAGGTACCTATATTAAAAGAGGAGGTGAAAACGGAAGCCGGAAGGGCATTCCATATCCTAGCGGTTCTAATTATAAACGAGGAAGCAAATCGCTTCGTACGAGCCCGCGGAATTTCGACGCTTGCCTAGAAGATTCACTCTTGATTTGAAGATACCAATATTATGCCTAAATCTTTGTTTATAAATCTTAATTATAGACATATTTATAGATTTATATTTGCCAGATTTTAGTCAAATTGGTTCCTTTGCCGAAACATAATCAAAAATCCCTTAGAGATAAACAGTAACGCTCGGTATAAAAGAATTGATTGGAGCGTTAAACTTGGCGCGATGTCTTAAAGCCGGTCCCGAAAGAAATCTCATTAAACGGACTTGCAATGAAGACTGATTAACGGCTGGATCTGTACGCTCTAGGAATATTGATCTGAAGATGTATCTGCTTTGATGTGATGAGATAAACGCTTTAATTTAAGGTTTCAATGGCCGTTTCCTAAGACTCTGTAAATGGGGTTTCCTTTGCGGTACCATTGCTCTTTTATATTTAATACATCGGTTTTGTGCTCTATCAAGGTTTCATCTGATCATTCCGAATGAATATGTGAAGGTGGAATGTGCTAACCTTAACCTTAAAGATAAGAAGGTTGATGCACCAGAAAAACATCTTAATTTTGGTCAGTTTTATCAACTGCTTAGCCAGCATTATAGAGCACCCTTCTTCCAGCTGCTTTACAGGTTGGAAAAACAATCAAACAATCAATACGCGCCACTCCCATGGCACAAAGACATTCCTGCAAGGCTCACTACGCGTCCATTTACGTTTCACTTTGATACTTCGCTTCGCACCGGAGCATCCTCCGGACTCCGGGGATGTTGGCTCTACAAAGCCCAGTTGCAAACAAGATCGTACACGGTACACATGTCTATAATATATACTCCTACAGGTTATGGGCTATCTAAATTTGGTATACTATTATTAGGTATAAATGCGAAAGTATGGATGGATGGATGTTTATTACTCAATCACGCCAAGACGGCCGAACGGATCTGGATGAATTTTGGCACAGGAATAGATTATAGTCTGGAATGGCACATAGGCTACTTTTAAAAGAGTTCCCGCTGGAACCAAAAAAAACTAAATCCACGCGGACGAAGTCGCCGTCATCGGCAAGTTTGGTAAAGGAAACACAATTTGAAATAGCCTATAACTAACACTTTACTTAACTCGAATATAGTCAACGTGGTATTATACTGATATCGCTAATCGGTTGTACCGTGTATGTATAATAGGTACGTATGATGGATGTTATAATATAACTATTGACTATTCAAATTCGAAAACTTTTATCAATTTATTTGGAAATTTATTAAAATAGTCACGCTCTAACTTCTATTATAGCGAAGCCAAAAAAAAAACTCTACATACTCGTAACTAGCACATCAAAATGAAACAGATTCAACAAAGTAGTGAAATGGTCACGCTTTTCGTTTTACAAACGTGAGAACTTTTCAGCTAGCTCTTTTTCCTTAATTTGTGACCTTTTCAATTTTCATACATGCGAAGGTTTTGAGCATTTAGAGAATTTCATACTATTCAGGATTAAATATTGGATAGAATCAGACGTTACTTTGCAGAAGTCCATGAACTTGCAGCCCGCGGTTCAAGATACTCGTATGCACTGTACCACATAGATTTGCCTTCTGTGGCGGAATATAGCGAATTAAACTTCTAGTTTAACGTTATTCAGGATTAGGAAACGAAAAGTGAGCTGTTTAATTAAATCCTGTTAGCTTCATAAGGAAAGCAAATGAATTAAGATAGGAATGTAATACGTATAGGTATTATAAACTCATAATAGCAATTATATAAACTTCAGGATCCTGAGCAGTCGAAAACGTATTCGAATCGTTAAATAAATGGCATCAACTTCATGTGAAGTGAGACTAATTAGGAAGTACTTACTTAAGAAAACTCAGAACTAAGAACATTAGTTACAACACACAATATGTCATTCACTCTCACACACACGCGCGTACGCGCTCACACCCACACACACACACACACACACCCACACACACACACACACACACACACACACACACACACACACACACCCACACACACACACACACACATACATCTATACACTCACCAATACTACACGTAATCCTAATTTTTAGTAATATTAAGAATTTATTTTAAGTATTTATTTTTATTAATTTTTCTAAATTTGTCACTAACATTTCCTTCCTTCTGATGACAATTGTTTTCTTATGATTTGTTAAGCTGGAGGTGGGCGACACAGCTTTATACTAATGTAATTGTTTCCGTTCTTTAGTTTTAAGTATCAATGTTTATGAAAAAATAAATATCATATCACAACATGTATTTCATTTAAAGTTTTGAACTATCCATCTATATAAAAAATATAAAACACAAGTAAAAAATGCATTATTACTTACATAAACCTAACCACACGACAAATTCAAACTTTTAATATTAAAGGCGGCAAACGAACTCTGCACTCAGAAACTAGGTTAAACCCCTTTTAAATAGTGTTTAAAACTACCTCCACATAAATGTCAGGTCTAGATTTTATTCGTTCACACACATTTTAGTGCTGCGTATTACGAATGTTTTCGAAGGATTTAAACCTTTATCTTAAAAGCAATAGATGCTTTTTTAGATGTTCCACTTTTTCAAAGAGCAGATGCATCACTATGTCTTCTCTCCTTTAAAAAATTTAAAACGAAGTCGTTATCCACGTTTATCTGTAGTTATTCGTTTTAAAATATTATTAAACTTTCAAATGCATTTAAATGCTGGTTTAATCATCATTTAATTATATGCAATTAGGTACTTCAGTCAGTTGCCGAATGCACAAAATGTATTTATTTATTAACTTACGCACTTTTACTTATTTTATGCATTTAATGTATACTCGAAGTTTAAAATGTGGCCAAATGTTCTCTCTCAAGTTTCCTAAACTAAACTAAAATTCTTTATATTATGCAACATACAAGTGTCTCTTGAGATACGTTTTGTTTTGACTCTGCTACCGGTTTGGAAAGTAGATTCTATAAAGTGCCTGCAAGAAACTCAGCAGTTGCTCTTTTCAATAAGTAATATGTTACATAAAGTAGGTTTAGAGACATGTAAGTATTATACTATCCTATGGGACGCTGGACGCAACGTCGCGTGACGCTTCGTCTGCTTCCACACAACACACAACTTTGTCACATAAGTATTTCGAGACATCAACCAAATTCTTTAACGGAATAATTTCGTTTGGCATTCGTTTACTCTAGGCAGTGGTTATTATGATTAAACGATTTTGTTTATTTTAGTTATGCGATTGTGTTATGTTAGTTTAAATAAGAGGCTGAGTCGTGTTTGCTTACTTCAATCGAATTTGTTGAAGAAGTAAGAATTCGATTCGTGCCTAAATTCGCTCCCTAAAAAGAGTTTTAACGAATATGGCAAACCAAAATAAAATTTGGCGAAAAAAGTGACTGGAAATAGAGTGCAATCAAAAATGTAAATGAGCTGTTGCATATTCATTTTCAATCTATACAAAAGCTAATAATATTATTAATATATGTGGAAAAGGAAAATAAAATATAGTTGTAATATTATACCTGAAATCGTGTTTAATTAATTTGAACAGTTCGCAAAATAAGCACAGTAAAATATTAAATATTGACGAGCCAATAATTACATCCGATGGCTGAACTCGTTTCCAATAATGATGCGGAAATAAAAGCTGCCACATTCCGCTTTTATGAAGCTATAGATAGATGGATATTGTAAAATAAATTGGCGATTAATTTTATCAATTTAATATTACTTTTTCATCTTATTGTACTTGAAGTAAATGGTAGAGTACGCACAGTTTTCACTCAGTAGTTACGCTAAATTAAATGAATATTTTATTAACAACCTATCTATGCCCAAGGCCGTTTAATGTAAGTTGTATTTGCTAACCTATCCTTTTTATGACAACCGTGGAATCAACTGCACTGCTGTGCAAGCAGGCCTAAATATCTAGTCAGTGATAAATACTGTGTTAAGTTACCATCATAATCGGTTTCGTATAGTCGGAGATGCAACCCAAACCTCAAGCGCATAAAGGACTAAAGTTTCAATCAACTCTTTTCTTTTAATGGAAACGCTACCAAAAATAAGTAATTCGATATGCCATTTATATTCGCACTTCCGAAGGTAACGTATCAATTTTTCCATAAGTTAACACATACATATGTAACGTTATTCTAATAACTCATAACCGAGATATACAAGAACTAAAAAACTTGCAAACACAGACACTATTACAACATAACGGTGTCGCTTGATTCAAAAGCATCCCGTTTTTTACCTATCACGTATAATAGCACCCGTTCACAAACTGCCATCATGCAACTGCATGTTCCATTGCCCCTTTTGAACTACAGAACAATTTAATTCCGGAACAGGAGACATGCCTCTCGTGGGAACATCCATTAGTATATCTATCAACGGTAATGGTATAATAACGTGGCAGTAACTGTTTATGACGATGAGGCTATATGTAACGCTGTGGAGCGTGCGATATGGTTCACCTGATCATTTAACTGAACGGTGTAACTGATCGGCTAAATATCCGGCTTGAGCCCCACAGTAGGTATATTCTCAGTCATAAACGACGAATAAATTATTCGTCCAAAGCATAACCAACTACTAGCTAACCAGGTACTACATCCGTGTGGATTTCGGTATTTGAAAATTCCCGTGAACGGAAGGATGCTGCTTTTTACTACGGAACTCTTTTCTCGGATTAAAAGTAGCATCATTTCCCGGGATGTAGGTCTCTGTATCGAATTTCGTCAAACCCGTTGGCGAAATTTCCGTTGGCAAAAAATCAGACAAACGGACAGTCAAACACAATATTTTGTTTCATTCAACAGCCTTACATACAAAAGACAGTTATAAAATTTGGTTTACAAAAATGTGGTTCCCATTGAAATCAGAAACCTATTATAACCAAGCAGTCAAGTAGAAGATGATGATATGTTTGTGTGCACATGTGCTTGAGCACACAAACATTTTGGTACACCGAGGGAGAGGACTCGTTATCCTTAATACAGATCTAACAAATCTGGCTAGAATAACCAATAGCCAGTGCTTGGAACATGTGTTCATTTCTTATTATTAAGCTCTGGATCAATTATGTTGTATGTAAACCTAAAAGATTGAAAATAGAGGATTTATTATTATTTGTTAATGATTAAAAGATTATGGGAGACGAAATTTTTTGCCAAAAATTAAAAAGACTCACTAAAAATATAAATGCACAATGCAACCTAAAACTTGAAAAGAATAAAATTCGTCTGAATCATAATATTATACGTGTCAGAAAACTTGTAAGAAAATGCATGGACGTATAAGATGATGAAGAAATCATTAAATCGAAAAAAAGAGATGCACATTAAGGTCACACATCGAATAAAAGTATTTTCGCGGATGTTGAAAACAAAATACGAGACTATAATGTCAAGGCCGCTTAATTTGGCAATGTGAGGTATGGACTGTGGAGTCACGACATTGAAAACATATTAACGGACGCCCCACCCAAGCCTTGTCCCACTCTTAGTCTTCACACGGTTATATCTAATCAAGAACCGGTTCTGCAAAATGACTTTATATTAACTCACAAAAGCGGCCCAGCAGTGTCGCATAGATAACGAAACTTTGATCTTAATTTTATTCAACTGTCAACAACGGACTCTTGTGAAATAGCTATTGTGCGATCCACAGAGAAGAGGAGTTGTTTCCAAAGTAACGTTAAATAAAAATGACGTGGAGATTGGCAACTATAATACACAGTTAGTGGAGGTCACCTAAATAACAGAATGTCGAATACTTTCGTTTAGATCTCACGACATTATTAGAGAAAGTTTGTTAATCATCATCAGACTGTATTGGAAAAGCCTTTCCGTTGGGCGTGTCTCAGCCCCTCCTTCTTTCTCCTTGGTCCTTGGTCTAAGCGGCCAGAAGAGCGTTCCATGCTGCTCCACAATAAAGTACAAATTATCATCAAACAAAATAATCAGTTTTATAGAAGAAAAAAGGAGTATAGTACGCACCCGAGTTGAATGCAGTCGTGGTGGCGGGCGGGAGCATCTCCCTCCCCCGTCCGCCTTCACCCCCGCGGATAGTGTTGTCAAGTGCTGTCTTTGACATCTATCGTACAATATATATACGTATACGGTTTTACGTAATTTATATGTTAAAGTTGTTAAACCGTTTATGTTCACATTAACGCTGTGATGTTTTGACGATCTCCGTGGCGTAGTGTGTAGTTGTCTTAACGTGCGGAAGTCCCGGATTCGATCCCCGGCAGGGTCAATTTGGGAATTTATAATTTCTGAATTTTCTCTGGTCTGGCCTGGTGGGAGGTTTCGGCCGTGGCTAGTTACCACCCCACCGGCAAAGACGTGCCGCCAAGCGATTTAGCGTTCCGGTACGATGCCGTGTAAAAACCAAATAGGGATACGGGTTTAATATAACTGCCATGCCCCTAATAGGTTAGCCCGCTACCATCTTAAGAATACATCATCACTTACCATCAGGTGAGATCGCAGTCAAGGGCTAGCCTGTAGTGGATTAACAAAAAAAAGACCACATTAACGTATCAAATCCGTTAAGAGTTGGAATAATTGTTTTCTTGCTCATACTACCTAGGTTATGTAAGTTGACATTTCCTAGATAATACGCAGTAAACGGATACAGATAATACGGAGTACGGGAATTTTCGTCTGACGGCCAAGCATTCGTTAGAATTGAAAAAATAGGTTGAGTTGAAGGTGGTGGTGTCAGTGGTTGTGATGGTCCAAAACCGAATCGGCATAACCCGACTTAACGTAGTCCTGTTTGCCCTAACCCTAGAGTGTTTTTGTAAATTGTGAACCCAGAAGCTCGCGAAGGAGGTCCTGAATGAAGCGAGGTGAAGCGAATGAAGGGGCATCGAAGCGAGTCTTCTGGTGTAGCTCATCCTTTTTACTTCTACATTTTTACGGACACCCAACATTAGACGTTTGATCATAATATAATCAATCAATTAGATGATCATTCTTGCTGAAAATTATGACCATGAAATGAAATGAAATGATCAATTCAGCTATATGATTTCACGATTTAACAGTGGAGGGACCGTTAATGTTTACTATTCCTAGATAAAGTTCTTAAATCATATCATTGAGGAATTTCGAGCTCTAACGTATCGAAACCGTTTATGTTGACATTTCCTAGGAAATGCTGACACATACATACTCTTTGATCGAACGCTTGCTTGTCGCTTAATAATCAAGTTGCTTTCCGTGTAAATTTTTAAAATTGACTGATTTATGAGGTCTGTTAAGAAAAAAAATCATCATCATCATCGCCAAGCACGCGAAATGGCGAAAAAAGCTTTGGATATGTGTACTGAAGAAAGGCAAAATAACTTTTTAACCTTGCCTTTAACGGCAGACCGAGTCGATATACCGGAGTTTCAAAAATAACATTATCAGTATTACAAAAAGAAGGTAGCAAAGAGGTCCTTACCTCTTCGTTCTTCGTAAAAAGATGATTTTAATCGTAGTGTAATTAACATAACTATAAAAGACTTATAATTATCTGACTATAAAACAATCGTCTCTATTTGTCCGAATGATTTTATTTTCTAAAGAAACTCACGAAATGAAGTAAATTTTGGGCTCTATTAATGTTTCAATAAATATTTTAAATATTTTAAAAATAATACAACCACTGCTTGTTTTTGTTTTTGATATGATCGATAAGGTCACAGCACTAGCACATTCCTAAGCTCTGCATTCAACTCAGGTGCGAACAATATGTCCAAACGATGAAAATTATTTTGCACGCGTTACAAATTCCATCGATGAGCTAAATAATGAGGCACAAAGTTCACTATTTTACTCAACAGAAGTTCAACTCAGAACAGTAAAACCAACCATTAAAAATGTAAACAGAAATTCTGCTTCAAAAGCAAAGAATCTTCATTAATATTCAAGGCTCGGCAGAAAATTGGATAGTAGCGATTAAATTGAGGACTGGCAATATTATCATTTATCAAAGATTTGAACCACTATTGTAGTAGTCCCTACTGCGAGCGCATTTTGAATCCTTTTTAAAATTCATTCATTTTTAAAACCCTTTATATTTTTTCCAATTATGTTCTGTTAGAGCCTGAACTTTTATATTTATTTAACTACTCGATTATAGAAAACATTTGGATCAAGGTATACGTAGCTATTAAACTAGTAAAAACTTCGTAAGACTACTTATTTAACAGGTATAGGTAGAAACTGCTCATTTGGAATTTGAACAACGAGTTATAGATAGATTTAGGTACAATACAATAGTGCAGTGTAAACGAAGACAGAGTTTATATTACGAGAGATTACTGTTACAAGGTGGAACCAATAGATGCGGGAACCCAGAATGGCTAACCGTTTCAAATTAAGATTAAACGGTTGTCAAACAAAAGTAATTATGACTTTCTAGCGCGCCTTTTGCGTGACAATAGGAAAAAGTTGTTTTACCTAACGAGGCAGTTTATGAAAATAACTCTACTAAAATCACTTAAATACACGGTATTATATGTCCAACTTTTGTCTGGTTGAAAGATCTGACAGAATTCTGTTCTATATTCCTAATGCGAAGTCTTTAATTGCGTGAAGAAAAATATTATTAGCGAAAACTTAGATAATATCAATCGACAGTGAAGAAAGAAAATACGAATCAATATTCCAATACAATCACATAAGTTAATTATAGAATCATCACTTAAATTTTACTTTTTAATTAAACTGGAGGTTAATAACTAGGTATTCTTTGTTATCCTAAAGTCTGGAGACGATAGAATCCTAAAAAGATAGATTGATGTTTATTTTTTACAAAGAGCTCTAAAGTTACCCAAGAGTCAAGACACAGCTGTCCTGAATATTAAAAAGAACGTAGTCGTAGTAGAACGTAGTAGTAGTAGTGGTCAATTATCTCTAAGTCTAAACTAAACTGACAGGACTTAATCAATTGCTGTCCCTTTCCGCGGGGAATACTAAAGGAAAGGCATAGCAAATAGCAATATATTCACGCGCTCTCATTTTAGTTTTAAGAGATCAAAATACGATGGCAAATATCAATACACGCTCTAATTTTAGTTTAAAAGATCGTGTATTAAAATAAGCCACAGCACTGAATGAACTAATTTTATGTGTACTACTGCTGCTGTCTGAAATGGTTTCTTCACCTTCAACATGTTAAGCAGTCAAACCTGCTGGTAATCATGCTTACATCTACATTCAGAGTGCTGAAGTTATACAAACGTATTCCATACGACCCGTTTATGCGCCCATTTTTAGGGTTCCGTACCTCAAAAGGAAAATCGGAACCCTTATAGGATCACTTTGTTGTCCATCTGTCTGTAGCAACGTCTTATAGCACAGATAAAGGAAAAATTGCGAAAAGCATACATTTTTAGTTACATCATATTATAATAAAAATATTTTTAATAATTTTTAACTTACTACAGGTTTGTACGGAACCCTCGGTGCGCGAGTCCGACTCGCACTTGGCCGGTTTTTTTTATTGATAGGGAGACGTTTTTGGGCTGCGGGATTCCTAACTTCATCTTTAACTTTTTCTCACTTTCTTAATCCTTCCTTATCGTTGTCTGGTAGATATCGCTTCAAAGCGATAAGGCCGCCAATTGTACCAGAGCATTACAATGAAGAATATTCCATTACATTCATTTATCCTGTGTCTCGGGTTATTGGATGATGAAAATGAGCCTTAATGTATACTGAATATTCGTCACAATAGCACGCGTGGGCGGAAACGAGTTAACGACCAATGATTCATAATACTTACCATATGAAAACCGTTACAACCGATGAACTCGATATGATAAAATTAGCATTTCTGTTCTCTTATTATAGAATAAGACGTAAAAACCTATAGAATTACTACTTTGAATAGCATATTGTTCCATCCATACTAACTATAAATAATTTTTAAATGCCAAATCGAGTTTGTCAATTAATTTTTTTCCCAGTTTTGATAAAAAAAATACAGGGTTGAGGTGTACAAAACTTGCATCCCGAAAATAGACATGCAGCCCTATCTTCTAGCTCGGTGGTTATCAAAATATGAAAGCCAGTGACATACATTATTTTCTTATCCATTGAAGGTTTGCTACGAAGTAAAAGCAACATTTTCATTGCAAACCTTCAATGTATGATATTTCAGTGTCAAGATTTTATTTTTTGATAATCACTGAGTTAGAGAATAGGAGGAATGGACATCAAAGAGTTCCCACGGGATTCAAAAACCAAAATACACGTGGACGAAATCGCAAGAATCATGTAGCATCATTTTTTGACTCTTATCCCACAAGTGAGCCCTTGACTGCTGTAGATGTAGACGGCTGATTTAAGTACTCTTACTTAACTCATCTCTCCTTGGGGGACATACTGAATTTATAAAGGATATACAACCGGGGCAGGTCAGCTACTCTTGGCTTTCTAACCGTAACCTGACTATAGTATGCAAAAATGCCCCCATGAGTCCTACGCTTAATAGATTTGTAAGTTGATAGAAATTTAACTGCCGGAAAATTCCAGTTTGCAAACAACAAACAAAAGACATAAAAAGATAAACCTTATAAAAAAATAAAGACATGCACCAAAGTCCCAAGTAAAAACAATTTCAGGATGGCAGATTAATAGCAGTTTAATGAAACGATTAAAATGCCAAATTTCCGCGAGGGGCCACCGCAGCCAGTCATTACTGCCCCTGTAGGCGTTTCTTGCCCCGCGTCTGTAATTTGCCGACATGTTTAGGTTTTTCCAACGTAGGCTTTCAGGGCTACCAACGCTTGTTTTTTACAAGATATTTTACAAACGGGTGATGGTTCAATCGCCAAATAATCTTAAAATGATGGACTAATTTGACGTTTGGAGAGTTTTAGTATTGGAAATCTATCTTAAGTCACCTGAACGATTGAAAATGTAACGTTATTATTTTATACGGCTCCGTAACGTAAACGCTTGTTTGCGCTCAGTAAATCACTTATTTAGCAATCGATAGAGCCTTAAAATAGAATTTCAATATAATCTCGTTAGTTATATTTTTCCGCTTGAACCAGCGGCTTTCTGCCACTTGATTGATAAATAATAATTTATGTGCAACTTATCATTAGCTACATCTTCCGGTGTGGGGACTGCGGTGCACGTCTTCATCTACGTCTACTACACTCCCGCCCATTGTATTTCAACTAAATAATTCGTTAAAATAGGTCGATGACTCCGTAGTCCGAAGTTCTATTAAGTATAACCTGCATCGTTCATTGTTACAGTCTCAACCGTTGTTATCGGCTGAATTTATGGTATTATTTCTGCGAAAGAGGGTTAATTCGTTAACACTCTTTCTTAGAGGTCATTGCGGTCATTACAGTATAGCAATTATTTTTACATACGAAAGCCTCGGTCTAATATGGATTTCCTCACTTCTAATACGACCACGTAGGGATACTCAGATTTGTTATAGGTAACTGTTATTCAAATGATTGACAGCCCTACTCATAGCGGCCATAATTGAAAGCTGTTTCTTAAACAATTAGATTGTCGGCGTGGTCGACGCTCAGGGCAGGGCCGCCTCGTAATTTCGAAACAAATAATTACTTTTGTTCGACATTTCCAACAGTGAAATATAAACACACGTCACTCACGTTATTCCACTTTTGCTAAAACGGTTATTGGATAGGTGCCATGGATACATTTCGTTAATTACTAAAGTAAGTGAGTTTTACACCCTCGTTTAGTCTAACTGAAGTTGTTAATAAAAATACAATCGTTTGTTCGATAGTACGTAATGTACGCAATAAAAGTGGCCAACATGTGAATCAATATCATCATATCATTACAAAGCAGTGTTAAAATTTGATACGTTTTATGTGATGTGCCTTGACGTCCTAAAATAAGGATTATAATTCTTCTGAAACAGGAGCGTCAATAAGATTAAAATAATAGTTTTTTTTTAAATTAAGTAGAATCTCACTAATCCGGCACTTTAATAGAGCGATAAATCCAATAATCCGGCACCCTCCGCCCACGTCTCCCTCGCCCAAAAAAGACCTTGATCGGGGATTATTTTAAAACTATGTCATTATTTAGTTGTGAGACAGTTATAAAAAAGACGTTTAGAACATTAAATATACAAATATATCATATTCTCTTTATGAAATTCTTTATTTTGTTTACATAATATTATAAGTTTTTTTTTTCTATATAATCCAATAATGCGAACATTCCAATAATCCGCCACCCTCCCATGGTTTTTAATAGTGCCCGATAAGTGAGATTCTACTGTACTAATAATCACTTAATATAGCATGAATACTTCATATGATGGAAATTTTCATTATTTATTTTTCGTAGAACCTTTCTATTTGGATATCCATTATCCATATTGTTACCTAAAGAAGTAAAAGTGTATTTATTGTCTAAAGTAAGAGTATAATATTATTATTAGGCAACTTAGTTCCTAAAAATATAATTTCTTAGAACATCACTTGAAACCATACTAATATCGAGTATTCTGTGCTTACATAATAAATCTGAATGTGTGTCTGTCTGCTACGCTTTATCGGTGCATCTGCTCTATCGATTTTGACGAAATTTAATACAGAGAGAGGTTGCGGAAAACTCGGAATTTTTCAAAAAGTAGATCCATAAAATCATGGACATTTTCTAGTCCATAGTAATATTATAAATGCGAAAGTGTGTCTGTCTGCTACGCTTTCACGGCCCACCTGTTCAACCGATTTTGGTACAGGGGTAGATTATATCCAGGGGAAGGACAAAGGCTACTATTTATCCCGGAAAATTAAGGAGTTCCCGCGGGTATTGAAAAAATCTTAATCCACGCGGAATAAGTCGCGGGCATCATCAAATTAAAAAATAAATAGTTAACCCTTTTCCGGTTCACCAATCTATATCAATTAACTTGATCACTGATCCACTTTACGCGTAATTTATGTAAGAGCACTGATCGAGAAACATTCCAAGTTAAGGAAATAGTTACCCAACCGTACAACTTGCGCCCAAAGTTAGTGAACCGGTGAATTGATTGAGTAATTATGGTCAACCTCAGACGTTCATTACGGATCCAACCACGCAGGAAAGTTCATGCACCTATTCCTTGCGGATTACTCAGGCTTTATTTTACTGGTTTTTACCAGTAACAGTTTTGAATAGTTCTTTTTGTGGAAATAAATAAATATAGTAGATTGTTCATCAAGGGACTAAAATGAGCCATTTCATACGAGATGTTCATTTGAGATAGAATCGAGTAGAATGGCTTTTAGTTCCATGGTAAACAGTCTACTTTTAACTTCGATTGCGAGAAAATAAAAAAAATAATGATTTTCAATTATTTCTTTGCCTTTCTGTTACATTCTCATATTAGGAGGATCTTTATTTTGATACTTGATACCTGCCTTCACCTTGTATAGTGTACTTATTACGTATTATGCATCGAAATTTGAAATGCATTAACTAACATCCATAATACATCTATCTAAATAAATGTAATAATTACAACTAGAAAATCTATGATTTCGCGGCAAACTGCAGTACCAAATTGATTTTTCTCCGTATCCTTATCAGGTAGGAATTTAAAAAAATACAGTAGTTCCATAGACATAGATTTGTAGGATACGATGGGTAACATTGACATTCCACTACGTGACATGAATTTTTTGGCTGTTGATAGTAACCGAATGAGGATATCACGCATACCGATATGAAGATAGTACGGCATAAATTTAAAAAAATACTTTAATCCCTAGACCCTAAATCCTAACTTTAGTCCGCCTACGCTAAGCTATAATGAGATTATTTAGAGCATAAGAGGTGAGAAATCCTTTTTCATCCTAATACCTATTCGAAAAACGTATATTGGCTTCAGAGGATAGCGGGAGGAAAATGTAATTTTTAGGCCCATGGGACTTTTCATTTCTCTGTTCTGATTGGTCCGCGTTCGTGCTTCTGATTGGTGCTTAAACGTATAGGTAATGTCCATACATAGTATGTTGATACTCCTAGCTTTTTCTCATACGTAATGATGAAAAATAGTGTGTGTCACTTGGCGCCAAATTTTTTGTTCTCGGGCGGCGTATATTGAATTCCTCGCTACGCTCAGGATTCTACTTTAGAATCGCTACTACGCTCGCTACGCTCGGGATTCTACCATAGAATCCTTCACTTCGCTCTGAATTCAAAATAGCGCCCTCGGGGAACAAAAATTTTCTTTGGCTCCATATAACACAAATAACTATATTTGCTAGATTGTAGGCATACAAATGAGGTGTTACAGTTAAACAAGAAACCAAGCCACAATCAGTCATGAAATGGCATGCAAATATTACTTTTCTGAGTTTTGTCCTAATGAAACCTATGAATTATTAGGACAAAACTTTTTTAATCAATAAATGAGTACCTCAATGAACCGATTAAATAAATTAATTTTAAACTAAACTGACAACTAATGACATAATTTACCTGAGATTAGTGTACTAGCTTGAAGGTAACTAATTAACGTGACTAATTTTTATTTCATTTGGCATTTTTTGCTTGACATGGTTACTACTTTTGTACATTTTATTTGACATAGTATTAAAAAGGTACCTAGATATTATTTTGATGTTCATAGTAATTTTGCTGAATTTGACGTAAAGGCCTCATTAAGACTTTTTCTCATCTGTAATAATCGAGACATAATATTACTTATACTCAGTGGTATTACTTCATACAATGTTTTAAGTAACTTAATACAGTGTGTTTGTGTGTTTTAATTAATCAATAAGGTTGTTATAAAATTGTGTCTCATTGTATAACATTGCCATCATCAAGATTAAGAATTATCATTTATCGTGATTTAATAAGGACAATATGTAATAATTTTAATTTTATAAAATAAGATATTTGTACACCACTCTGTGGTAGAATAGGAGCACTTTTATACTGATTTCCACCTCAAATGTACCTACACTATTCACAAAGAAATAAATTGAAATTGAAATTGAAAATTGAAATTGAATTAGGTACATTTAATAATAACTACTTATAGTGATATTAACTTGAAAAATGTATAAATCCAATAAATAATGGCACTGTACTAGTTACATTAAAGTAAGTATTATTATATTTATATTTTAATCATATTCTACTTTTATGATTAATCATTAGGTACATCATTATTATAAAATAATGAATATTAGGTCCTGTTACCATAATCATTTCAGTTTATTTTAAAAACTCGTAGGTGACAAAAAGCATACTTTTTCGTCTCCCTCTAGTACAGACGGTGAGAGACAGAGTACGTACTACCCAGTCCAGATAAACTCACGAGAGTTTCAGGACGTGCAGCTGTAATTTGTAAAAAAATATTTTTGTCTAAATAAGAATAAATAAAAATACCTGTATGTAATTATTTCATTTAGTGTCCTCTAGATATATTTAAAGATCATTGGTTAGTTTTGAACATTTTGCACTAAATATTAGGACAACTTACACAATATGAATTTAAAGTGATGTCAAAGGAATTCTCGTGAAATTCATTAAAAGCTTAGGAACTGGAGAACACCAACCTGAAACAATAAGAAAATAGATTGAGTAAGCAAAAGGAAAAAAAAACGTTCATTTGCCGAACGTGAAACACAAGAAAGCAATTTAATCACTTTTATAGCCATGTGAGTGGAAAAAACTGGCTCTTTTTAGACGATTGCTCGTTGTTGTTTACTTTGCTGGTTAATGCTCAGAAGCACTTTGTTTTAACGACATCAGCGCTCTAAAGTAATGACAGTCCTAGGTCCTTTTATCTACTACAAGTTATCCCTTGACTGCGATCTCAGTAAGTGACGATGCAGTTTAAGATGTTAGCGGGCTAACTTGTTAGAGGTATGGCAGTTAAAAATATTAAGCCCATAACCCTAATCGGTTTCTTCGGGTTGGCGGGCTTTGACGACGATCAGCATGTTAGTGATAATAGCCGGGACCGACGACTTAACGTGCTCTCCGAGGCACGGCGGAGAAACACCGCGAACTTCCTAACTCCGGACTAGTCCTGAGAATTTGTATTCAGAAAAACCTAATACTTAATCATGACCCGACCCGGGACCTCGTCCGCCGCATTCGAACATGCTAACCACTAGACCAACGAGGCAATCAATAAATATTAGTAGAATATTGACATATTTACTATAGACAGCAATAGTCATAATAAAATCTATGGCCTAGCTACATTTCGTCCTACGATGTTAAATGGCGCGTGATAAAATGCTTTCTATCCAAAGTAAAGTAAGTTCAATAAAGCTTCTTGTCTTGAAACCTTTTAAGTATATTATTGTTGAATTAATAGCGCAGATAGACATTTAGTTTGAGTGTAGAGGTCGAACCACTGACCTTTTCAACTTGTGTGCATTGACCTTTAGTGATATTTCAATGAGTAAGCGTACTCATCTACAGCATCGGCATATCTAGATAGCATATTTCGTTCTATGATAACTATAAAGGGATGATTGAATATACTAATTGACCACTAAAATAATTAACCGACATAGCTCGAAGATTCGCCAAGCTCGAGTGGCAATGGGCGGGGCACATAGTTCGTAGAACCGATAGGCGTTGGGGTCCCAAAGTACTCGAATTTCGGCCCAGCACCGGGAAGCTGGACGACCTCCCACTTAGTGGCCGGATGATCTCAAGCGTGCTGCTGGGAGCCGCTGGAAACAAGGCACAAGACCGTGCTCTGTGGCGATCCATCCAGGAGACCTTCGTCCAGCAGTGGACGTCTATAGGTTGAGAGGACGACGACGACAAATATACTAATAAGTAATAACCTCATAAGGGTAACTTCTCTAAATAATACTGCAAACTTTTTTGTTTAAAGTTTTTTTCTGTTTATTCTAGACACTATTTAATTCTGTATACTAAATAGGCACTAGTCGATCGATGACCTGTCCGCTGACCAAACGTTACGTACAGTAATGCAATTTTAGAGCAACATATTTATGTAATAACGAACAAATGAGCCGTGAAAACGAAGCAAACAGACGACACATTTCATTTTGTATTGAGTAAAATGTTAGTATGAATTATTGAGGCGCATCATATCAGTGGGGACAAAACGCCGATAACGATTTCCGCACACGATTTGCCGGTCTGTGTCCCTGTCCTTAAGACAGAAAATCCATTAAATAATAGGTACATAATATTGCATTAGCATTGGAGTTATAATATCTTACACGAGAAACGCATTACAAAGCCTTACATGAGAAAACAGAACTGATTCGAAATAGCATGGCTTATAGAATCCTCAATAGTGCTTTATCCAATAAACAACGGGGAAACAAGCTTCAGAATATGAAATTATCGAACTTACGTCAGCGTTATTGAGTAGATACTGTGTAAACGGGTTGTGAAGTTTGAAATACAAACAGAGCCCCAATTGTCTAAGCAAATCGTAATAATTTAACAGCTTAAAACGTATTATTCGAACTGTTTACGGAGTTCATACATGCTTTTCGACGTGCAGTCGTCTATGAACTCCTTGAACAGGTCGAATTATACGTTTGACAAACGATTACGATTACGATTTCCTTACACAATCGGGGGGCTGATTTGTGGAACACCAAAAAGCTGGAGAAGTAGTCACTTTTGTAAGTACCAATAAAATGTTTAATGTTCATAAAAGTGAGTGAAGACGCGTTAGTGAAGATGGGTGACCATGGGTGGATTTCAGACCCAAATGTCGGCTTAACGTAAATTAATGATTGAAACTAGATAATGCCCGCGACTTAATCTGCCTAGATTTATGTTTTAAATTCCCGGGAGAAAGCTTTGATTTTCCGGGATTAAAAGTCATTCATTTTAAAACATGCGTAGACACATTGGCCCCGTGTCATATCGGGGAGACAGCAACAAGACCGGGCGCCGCAGCACAAAAGGCTGAAACCGGCAAGCAGCGGAAGTATGCCTCACTCATAGAGTTACATATTTGTTTCGTTTGCCGTGAAGACCGTGGAGTCTTAGTGCCAATTCTTTTTTGCGAAATATTTCACCGCCTTTAATTACCTCATCTGGTGACAGACGGGCTAGCTCATTTTATGCGCAAAGGATTAGCCTGGCTGTTCAGCGCGGAAATGCAGCCAGCATTCTTGCCACCATTCCACGCGGGCATAATTTATATATTAATTAGGTTAGGCTAGCTAGCTTTATGTTATATTGTGTTATTTTCAATAAATAGTCTTTAATTGTTAAAAAAAAAGATCTAAGTCCGTTGCTTTGTAGCGGCCCGATAAGAAGTAAACCTACTTCCACATATTCATATTAAGAATGAAGTCATAACTTACTGGTACAATTGTATAAGGAATTCGTAATAGTTTGTCAAACGGATAATTCGTCCTGTTTAAGGAGTTCATATAGATGCCTGCACGTCAAAAAGCATGTATGAACTCCTGAAACAGTTCGAGTACCTAATAAGTTTTAAGCTGTCAAATGATTACGATTTGCTTAGACAATTGGGCCTCTGTTTGTATTTCGAACTTCATAACCCGTTTACGCAGTGCCTAGGTACCCAGGTTAGATACGAGTACCTACCTATTTTCTTGAAGGAACTCAAGTACATTAAAAACCCAATTTAAGTTATTCAGTAGGTATCACGTCATCACGCCTCTACCTATGATAAATGATGACATCATGACAGCTTTCCAAGAGCAACAAACTGGTCACGTATCTACCACCAACATACCTACCTTATGCCAAGTTTCTTAATCCATACCAAGATTATAAATGCGAAAATGTGTCTGTTTGTCTTCTGTTTGATACCCTTTCAAGGTCAATACTTTCAACCGAATTTGATGCTTTTCAACCATGCATGCATGCTGTCTCTACGTTAAAATCAGTTCAGTGGCTGAGCCAAATTCAAATTCAAATGTTTTTTATTCAAATAAACTTTTACAAGTAGCTACTTTTGAATCGTCCTACCGAGAAGCATAAAAGTATACACAACACGCTTTCGCATAATTTATAAGTTTATAGTACATCAAACTTACCTGACCCGCGTCGCTAGTAGGTTCTAGGATCTATTAAAAATGAAACAAAAACTTAATAGCATACAAAGTTCCAAGTTTGGCCACAGGGTCAGATAAAATTGACGGACTAATAGTATAGAATATGTCAATAAAATGTCAATTTGAAATAGGTATGTAACTTTTATATGAAGGCACTGCGAGACAGAAACTGGTCAGACCTCTCCTCGAGTGCAAGTTTGTGCTTAGAATCTAATTTTTATTATCGACTTTTTGCAGTCTGGGTGTCTCGGTTTAATAGGTATATCATATCGGAAGGCAACAGATTCTCTACGGCATTCGTTTTTCCTTCTTTCCATACCTTCTTGGGAAGTAACGGTATATGTATATGTCACCGTAAGATTGTAAAAACCGTTAGATTATAATCTAACTCGCGAAATTGCAAACTGTCGAAAGATTACAATTTAACGCACTACCTGAATATTTATGTCGAACCCTAACCTTACTTACAAGCACAAGAAACAGACAAGAAAACGTAAATACAATGAATATTAAAAAAAAAGTCAGTGTCTATGAATGTCGCTGTCATCTTGTCTATGTCAATATTTCTCGTAAATATAATAATATACCTTACGGATCCGAATAGTACACTTTTCTAAATAACAGTTACAAGGATAGGCACGATTTGGTGCCCTAACAGAACAAAGACCTGCTAGAGCTCGCAATTGAATAAAAACTAAGTATATGTAGGTACCTGTACTATTATATAATATTCTATATATATAAGATAAAATATAGCAGAGCCTTCCTCTACCTTGACCGCTCACAACACCAAGGTCCTAACAACCGGAACTACTTGACTAATATATAGGTAGGTACGTACTTAAGATACAGTTAAACAAGTTTCACTATATTATTGAGTGATTTCTATTTTATAAGTACTAAGTACCCAATGTCTACTTCCTACGATAGAGAAGGAGGCCGGTAACTGGAAATAGTCACGGTTTCTTTCGCCGGTTGGCTTTTCCATGTTTATACTTTAAACATGATAAGCAACCTGTCTAGAAGAAGACATAGAGATCACGTTCGATGCTAAAGTTCAGGCAGAATATCATTTTATACGTTCACCGCCTCTGTTCACCGCATTCAGAAGATAAAGCTCGCACAAAAATTATAATATGAAAGCCAATGACTATTACTATTTGTCAATTAATGCCACTCGAAAATTAGGCACTGCTTTGAAATAAGTGCCTATTTAGAACTATTAGGATGTATTAAATTATTATGGAATCCAAATAAACAAATTCCTAATTATGATATTACAATTTGGCTGAAAGTCATTCCCAATCAATAGGATACTAAAAAATAAACAATATTTGGGCCCAGTGGTCTGCTACTTAATCACTTGGAGCCGATGAACCACGAAGCCTTTGAAGAAAATTAATAAGAACTACATTTTTTTCTAAAATATATATATATATATATATATATATTTCTTACTGATGCGGGCGACGTCGTCCGCGTGGATAAAGCATTTTTGGCTCCCGCGGGAAATCTTCAATTTTCCGGAATAAAAAGTAGCGTATGTGTTATTCCAGACATGTGCCAAATTTCATCCAGATTCGTTCAGCCGTTCTGACGTGATTGAGTAACAAACATACATCCACCCTATCCAAACTTTCGCATTTATAATATTAGTATAGATTTGACTAGAAAATTATGATTTCGCACTTACACAGGCTACATCTTCTCCCCTACACTAAGAGGGGAGAAGACGTAGTTTGTAGCTTTTTGTAGTACGCCATATCAGCGGAGCACGATACATTGCCTTTTATTTAAATTTATTTCCTGCTTGAACCAAGTAGCTTTATATCATACGTGACTTCCTTTATTGATGAGACCGCCATGGATGATGAATCAAGGAATTCCAATGGCTTGCGATTTACATAATTTATGGCAAAAATAGCTAAATGGAAGTTAATATCGGTAGATGTAACCACTACGCACATACGCACTTACCTATTATAAAACTGGCTTGACCGCAATTTTATCAGGTGGTAATCGATGATTTATAATGATCTAAGAATGCGAACATTCATAGTTTGTCTCAACATTTGTAGTCTTTTAAAGTGGAATTTTTTAAGTTTCCGTACCCAAACGGTGAAAACGGGACCCTTTGGGTACGGAATGGATACGGTTTTTCCGACTCGCATTTATTTTCAATGAATCGGCACTATACAAATAAGTATATATTTATCTATTCGCAGATATTTCCATCTATCAGTTAAAGGCAGTTCAAGATCGCTCATTTCTTAACAATATAAGAAATGTTAAATGATGCGAATAAGCGCTTTTAAATTATTATTTAAACACACTTCGAAGAAATATAATGATTACTACTATTATAGACAGCCGACAGATAAAGTTGATTCGAAGAACTGAATGCACTCTTACCTATTTAAACAAGGATACTATAGACCACTGTGTGAGGGTGCATCCTACAGATGTCAATAACACATTCAGACAAACATGGATGTACTTAAGTATAGTTCGCGTGTGAGTTAAATGCAGAGCTTATGTATGTGTCACCTCAGGCCCCGACTGCATTAAACTCGCGCGCGAACTATTTTATTTAGATATCTTTATTGTACACGCAAAATTACTAGTAAAACTAGATAGAAATGTGCAAAGGCGGTCTTATTGCTAAAGCAATCTCTTACAGACAACCTTTGGTGAAAGGATAAATAAACGGGAGCGCGGGATGGTGCTGTATTAAAAAAAATAGATAAGAAATGCATATATAATACTATAATTAAATTCTATGCAGATATTGTCGCGGGCGCCATCATGTTAGGTTATTTAACCGAAATTCGCCTTTAACGTAACTTCATCAGGTAGCAAGCCACCATTTGCAGGAGCAAGGTGAAACAAGGCCGGCCCGAGTCCATTCAGCTACTTAATTATTTCGTTAATTAAATTATAAAGGACACTGAAGGTACAGTTTCAATTAATTTTGATTATTATTGTCCGCGTTCGTGTCTAATAAACTTATTTTGTTCATGGGGCGGACACCGTCCGTGAGGCCGGAGGCGTGAGGTGAGTTTAGCTTTGTTTGAGTGAGCACACAGTTAGTGTAAGACTATAGAGCAGGGATTCCCAAAGTTGTCGATATCGACCCCAAGGGGTCGACATTGGTTTCCCAGAGGTCTACATAAATGAAAACTGATTCTGGGGGTCGACGAGGTCTAAAAATCGACCCCTATTTTGATGTTTTTTTCTAAAAATAATTACCTAAGTTTTTTGTATTAATAATTATTAATTACACTTGTTATTTACTGAATTTTATGTCTATTTATTTTGTTAAATTTCGATGAGAAAATGATGTCAAAACTCAACCAACTTAACCAACCGCAAAGTTTTTAAATTGGTAGGTACTTATCAATAGGAAAAAAACTAGAGATAGGATTTGTAAAGTAATTTGGCTCGAGGATCTGAGGTATCAGTTCATTTTGGAAAAGGGGTCTCTTGCCCAAAATAGTTTGGGAATCCCTGCTGTAGAGTATGGCGACACGTAACGCGTCAAACCCACTCGTCCCGCGTGCAACATCCAAAATAGTGAATGAACTAGAAGTTTAATTCGCTATAATCCGCTACAGTAGACAAATCTGTGTGGTACAGTGCGTGTCTTTCACCTGCAGCATGCGACACCCACCACCCAGCAATTCGCACAGGCACAACACCACACCACACAAATCCTCCAAATCACTCTCTCACTCTCTCAGAGTGATTTGGAGGATTTTTGTAGTGTGGTGTTGTGCCTGTGCGAATTGCTGGGTGGTGGGTGTCGCATGCTGCAGGTGAAAGACACGCACTGTACCACACAGATTTGTCTACTGTAGCGGACTATAGCGAATTAAAGTTCTAGTTCATTCACTATCATGGACTTCCGCAAAGTAACGCCTGCTTCTATTCAATAACATCCAAAATGTAAAGCCGAGCTTGCGCCCCGCGAATTTGCATAGTAAGGTGAAAAAACCGGCTATGCAATATGAAAAGAATCCCTATATCAAAACCAGAGGCTTATAATACTGCGGATGACAAGGTTCAAGGGTCGATTCTCGGATCGAGACATAAGTATTGCGTTTTTCTGACAACAAATTCTCAGAACTAGCCAGGAGTTAGGAAGATGGCGGAGTTTTCCAACCCCGTGCCTCGGAAAGCACGTCCGTCAGGCCCAGTCCCTGATATCTCTCAGGTCGTGTCGGATTTTCCGTACCATTATACACTGGTGCACTGTAGTTAATATCTCCCGCGCAGATGGCTCATCTCTGTGGAGATTGACCGCGATGGCCGAATTTCCCTCGGGAGGGTTATTATTATGCCGCTTAGTTCCGTCAGAACGGCCTCACAGCAGCTGTTCCAGGACTCCGCCTTTCGGAATTAACGTTTTAACGTTACGTAAATACGTACGTTCTCTCAATTCTTGCATTTAAGAAGTTTTACTTCAAAAACATTTTCTTAGCTTCCTTTCTCTCTCTCTCTAGTCGCTAGTCTGACTACGGACTATTTACAAAAAACTATACATAACTACCGGATAAAACTCACGTGTTATGTCGGAAATGCCCGACTAGTTCCTCACGATAGTTTAAACGTAAAAATATTTACTTATCTTAATATGGCTTTAATTCGATAGCTGCAGTAACTATGTGCAAAAACATTTTCTCGAGATACGTATCTATTTCTACAGACTATGAGGCATCGCGAAACAATCATTAGCATTTCATATATTGTGAGGTATATTCCTAGGAGAATTCAATAAACCGTGCCTGGCATTATATTCAGCTAGTGTAGAATGGTAATGGTTTGAAATTCAAATTTAAACCTTATAGGAAAGGTAACTTAGGGTTGACGAACGTCTTGAAATTTGCATACTTGTACCGGGATATATCCCGCTTTTAAATAGCTAATTATCCGTGAGCCATCTCGCAAGAATACTCTTTGTAATGGAAATCAATAGAAATCCAAAGACCATGGAAATCGATGGAAAATGGAAATCACAACAAAATCAAAGCTTTTAGTTTAAGCCTGTCACAGATGTCTCATCCGTTCTATTAGTAATTAGACTCTTTGTTCGATGTAACCCACAATTTACATAATTATAGCAAAGCTTACCTGTTAAATATAATATTGTTGGGAGATATACATATAGGTACCTAATATTTTGCCCAGCTTTTTCATGACCACTTCACTCACGCAAATATGTATCGAAATCCTTTATGAGAAATTGGTTTCTCGGAAACGGCTCTTGATATTTGAATGGAATTGTGTATTTAGATAATTTTTTACTTATCAGGATAGGTGACATCCCTGAGTTTCCGTATGATGCACTGGACAGGAATGATGGCACTCCAGAATGGAAGTTTCATGATGTTGTGAATATCATATTTAACACAACGGAAGTGAAACCGTAAGTTTAACCGTAAAAAATATTATTTTAAACTGTAAGTTGTTGATCTGTGGTTAATAATCCAGAGACGGAAACGTATAGTAATCAATTTAATACCCATTTATTTATTTTTAAATTAATTTGTTAAATTCTAATATTTGGAATAAAGGCTATCAATAAGCTAAGAATTACTGTATATTTCAAACGTATGGTGATTCTTAGGCGAATTTGGTCAAATTGTCGTTTGAAATTGAAATTCCTAACTAAAGAGGAGATATTTGAGATCAAAGTGGCCAGTACTGTATTGGTGTTTTGTCGTACGACAAAACGCATATTCATATTCAAGGACCTAATAATTAGTTTTTTTTTTAAATCCATCAATAAATGACGATTTAAACGTTTAATTATTTAATGTAAACCGATTGCTGTATCTTACTCGAGTGAGAAATTCTGTGAGTGAGTTTTAATACCTAGCCGAGATTTAATAAGTACTTCAAAAATTATCTTCACACACAAATTAAGTGTTTTTAATTCAATTGAGTCCCGTTAAGTCCATTTATTTATTTTATTCGGCTTTATAAAGTTGGTTGATAGGGTGGTGTTACAACTTTAAAGTTCCATAACTTTTTCATTTGTTGAGATATTTTAATGATTCTTTCATATTTTTGTTTTATTTTGTCTTCATTTTCATAGTAAATTAAAAAAAAATAGTAAACTTCTCCATTCGCGTTCTGGAGTGGATGTGTCCTATATGCCCAAAAGTACTTAAACGCATAATATACAGGTTGAAAGATAGATAGATGAATAAGCAAGTCAAATTCTTATTATTTAATATTAACATAAATGATAGTTTGTAGTTAGTTTAATATTTAGATTTTAGTATATTAATCTATACTAATCTACACTAATATTATAAATGCGAAAGTTTGGATGTTTGTTACTCAATCACGCCCCAACGGCTGAATGGATCTCTTGAAATTTGGCACAGAGATAGATTATAGTCTGGAATAGCACATAGGCTACTTTTTATTGCGGAAAATTAAAGAGTTCCTTCGGGAACCAAAAAACCTCATACCACGCAGACGAGGTCGCGGCCATTCGCTAGTGTATAATATTTGTTTATTTTAGTTTCATAATGTATGACTTTTAATAGGTAGATTTTAATTATGCAACTCTTATTTTATACAACATTAAATAATTGGTTACTTCACATATAATGCTAGTTTCTGTTGTGGGTTCCAAAGTTGAGTTCTAATTTCCTTCCTACAAAAAGCTGTGCGTGTAAATTGGTTGCAATGTGTAAATCCGTTAAGCTGCGGCTCTCACGCCAGCAGGCGATCGATCACAGCCATTATTTTATTGCCTTCTTATGAAACCGACGTGATTACGAACAAAGATATCATGCCTAGCTGTAAAATCGTATTGTTTAACTTCATATTCATAGACGTACAGAGTTACAGACTTCAAATAGAAACGGCAAGATAGTATGTATTTATACTAGCAGATTCCCGCGACTTCATTCGCATGGATTTAGCGGGGTCTTTGTTACTCCTGGGCAAAATATACCTATTCAGCTTGTACCCATGTGAGTCGATCTATTTCTGACATAGTGGTCGATTGAAGGATTAAACAAAACACACATTCGCATTTTAATATCGACAATTAGCGACGCTTTTGTTTACGATACTTGCGCTTGACTTAATAATAACTTAAAGAGCAATAATACGAGATACTCGTAGGATGAATTTCTAATACTTAAGTCCACGAGGGAAACTCGCAGTTGGATCAAACGATTCAATTCATTTCACTCAAATTTAACAAAATACAAAAGTCTACATATTTTGTAATAAGCCATTGACTAAACAGTTACTTATTACAAAATATGTAGACTTTAGTCGCTACCGCAGGCAGGCAGGTCAAGATAGACTTCCAACTGCGTGCATAGTTGCTAAAGGTCAATCTACAATCTACATGCAACGAGTGACGACTCCCAACTCCAAAGTTACAACCAGGTACCTAATACACGCGGTTTTCCATACTAATATTATAATTAATGAGAAAGTCTGTCTGTTTTCATCATTATAATAATCATGTTTTCAAGGAAAATCTGCTTACCCGACTTTGGTTAAAATTGCTACTTTCAGAACTGAAATAGGATGCATCCCTGGAAAAGTTAATGCTTCTTTTTCTCGCAGAAAATTAAAAAGTTCCCACAGTACTTTCAAAAAACATAAATCCACTCGGACAAAGTCGTGGGCATCATCTATATTACACGTAGACAGACCCTGTCAAACGAAGAATGTGGACTTATTTTAACGCCATCTAGTCTGAAAAGCGGGACAGCGCTATGGCGGGGACAAGGACAGGCTTATACACGTGAGGGGTATGCCCTACAAGTCGGACGCCCAACTTTTTTTCTATGAAAGGGCCCATCTAGTACTTACATAATATATATCGATGCTTAAAACCAGTCTCGACTTCTATTAATACTGAGTGCTAAACCTAACTGTAGCTGAAGTGTTTTATGTTTGAAGGCGAAACGTATACTTAAGGCTAGGTAGTTAGTTACTACCAGTTTTCACACAATGTTGCTTAATTTGCCACTGCTGTTTAAGTGAAGTAATCCCTAATCAGTCATGTAAAATAGCGAATTAGTGAGTTAATAACTCTCGCTATGGCATTTCTTCTTCAAAACCCTAAATTCATATGATGCATCTTGGCATTTAGGTACTTACGAGCCTAAATACTTAGTTATATTGTTGCGCCTTCCATATTTTTGTTCCTGTTACATAAAAAAATTACGATTTATTTCCGACATAATAAAACAAAGCGCAAAATCTCGCAACCGACGTTCGAAGCGGTTTTGCTTTTTGGTTTTATTAAAAACTTACCATTAGCATAACGATTTCAAAGAAGTAAGTCCATCTTGAAGCTAAGTACTGAAATTAATCTCGACGCTAAGACCCGTACTCCAGACTCGAGGTGAATGTTTAAGATAAAAGATTCACTTATTTATCTCACGATGCTGTCAGGTGGAATCTCGGAGTCATCTTTTTTCATAAACAATTCTGTAATTTTGGTAAAAGTGTAATCATTTAGGTACAGATATTAAGAGTGGCCTAGAATTATTCACAAAAGAATAATGTAGTAAGGCACTAAGTAATTGGATGAATAATTGAAATATTTACAAAAATAAACTAAGCCTGAAATATAATTTAGTATGTGGAGTAATTTTGTATTTTGTGGTTTTGGCTTAGTATAGTTTTTTCGAGTCGATGAACTTTTGTACAAAGACATTTAATAACTATCAACTTCTAGCTGATGCCTGCGACTACATATGCGTGGTTAAGTTTTTTTATTCCCGCGGGAACTCCTCAATATTCTAGGATAAAAAGTAGCCTATGTCACTCTCCAGATCCTCATCTATGCCTAAAATCACGTCGATCCGTTATTCCGTTGCGATTGAAGGACAAACCAACAAACTTCCGTATTACTAATATTAGTTTGATTATCATAGTTTTAGGATTGGTCTCAATTCTAAATCTATGAGTAGGTATTATACTGTACTTACCAATTGACATCTACTTTCTTTAGTTTAGTCCTAAAGATAATGAATCGATTTCGATAAAAATTAATACCACAGAATAGGGAATAGTACTTTGTACAGAAAAGTTACTCCGCGAAGACCTTTTTAACAATCAGCGACTCAGGTTACGTCGTAATAAAGCCCAATTCAGCTCCTATACAATAATAATTCACTAACATCCCAACAGCTGCTAACTTTTTAAGAAAGGCCCTATTGTTAAATTCCACGTAATAAATGAAAGAAGCGCTGTTCATACCGTCTGAGTCAGTAAAAACCTGCGCATTCCCGAGTACAGACAGAATAATAGACAAATCCTCGGCTGACAAGCCGCACTGCACGCTATTGTGTGATAGAGCCTAAATAATGAATCTTCACGTAACTTGCCAATACTACAGTGAAGCTGAGTCTACACAAACTTGGATTAATTATATTAGACCCTACCTTCGAGGCTACAACGAAACAAAAATACGAGAAAATTGGACTTACAGTTTTACGATGTCCGAGACATCGTCCGCCAAGATTTTGGTATTTTAAAAATGTTGTAGGAACTCTGATTTTCTGGAATAAAAAGTAGCTTTTACCCTCCTCAGGGATACAAACTAATTAAAAAATAGAATAGAATGAATTTATTTGTCTGAATATGTGTTATAATGACGGTTACAGTATGAAAAGTCATAGCATATCCAGTCAGGCACCCTGAGGTTCAAATTTTCCGTACCTTCTGTACCTTTCGTCAACATCGGTAGAACAGATGGACGGGCCAAATAGTCCTTGACGGAAATAAAGCGATTTTATATATTTTTTAAAGCGTAGCATACAGACATTTTAAATTTATTTTTATTTATTTAATGTAATCAACAGCGTTGCAAACTAATATTAACAATAATTAAGTACAACTTAACATTAAATAAGGCCATTTAAAACGATTACAGAAGAATATGAAAAATATTTTAATAGAGTAGATAAGTACCTAGTGCACTAGATTTAATTATAAGTAGTAATACGTGTGTGCATGTGTTTGTGTGTGCACAGTTCAGGTCTCAATAGTGCAATATCATCATCCACGCAGCAGCTTAGATCAAGGTTATAAGCGCAAACCTTATAAAAGAGTTAACCAGGCCATAAAAAATTATGTTGTCATATAGGAATTGCTGCTTCTATTTTGCTGGCGTCTTTAAGAAGCTTAAAACAATGATAAAAAATGGCTTTGTGTGAAACAGTCATTATTTCCGACACACAATCGTGGCCCAACCTGTCGCAACATTCCCATCATTGAGTCGATGTCGTAATCTCATTATGCTGTTTACCCACGCCTTATCAAGATTTACTTACAGCATATTGTTTTTATCCTCAACAACAATGAAATTAGCCTTTTTGCTATTAATAGATAACGCGGTAACCTTGATGTTAGCCACCAGTAGTTCTGATGTGTTAATTCACGTTTCTGACATTACAAAGCTCTAAATTTTATAACTAATGTTACTTACTAAAATATTTTCTCTTTTCTTAGCTATTACAGGTAATATTGATTTGTTTGGGCGATTACATAGTGAATAAAGGTTTCTCATGTCCGAGAGTTCTTCATAATGCTCTCAGTGGTGTGTGAATACTGCCAATCCACAATTGGCCAGCGTGATGGACATTGGCCAAGTCCTTCTCATTCAGAAAGGATGCTTGTGGTCAGTAATGAGCCGGTGGAGCCGGGTCGTTGATACGTTGTTGGAGCGGTGATGATAGGTTTTTTTTTTATAACAGGTACATTTCTGAATTAGAACTTTTTAGTATATGTATATTAACGTTTAGCTTTTATTAAGTTAAGAGAGTTTAAGAGACGACCTCCCTGGCGCGGTGTTGAGCGCTATTGTCTTAACGTGCAGAGGCCTCGGGTTCGATCCGCGGCAGGGTTAATAAGGGAATTTATAATTTCTAGCTGCGGCTAGTTACCATCGTACATGCAAAAACGTGCCGCTAAGCAATTTGATGTTCCGGTACAAACCGATTAGGTATAGTCCATATCTTAAATACGCAGCTATATTAAACCCATACCGTATATTAAACCCCTAACAAGTTAGACCGCTACCATCTTAGACTTCATCATTACTTACCATCAGGTGAGATCGCAGTCAAGGGCTAACTTGTAGTGGATAAAAAAAATGTTGGGTCTGATTCATCATTTTCATAACTGACAAACGCTTAACTTAATTCTACTGCTGCAAGCTCACTACAAAGATCTGTTAACATGTTACCGAATATATTCTTCGTCTTTTATGCGAAGCCAGAGGGAGATTAGAAACATAAAGTCGCGGTAGAGACTAGTAACAGTCAACGGCAAAGAAAAACTTTAATCTGTTTACTTGCCATCTTCCTGCCATGTAGTTTTTACTTAGGGTTTACGTAAACTAGAATCTGATTACATAAATAACGAAGCTGACAAAGTGCAACTACAAATTAATCATATTGTACAACATTTTGAAGACTGGTGTTTATTTCTAACCAACTGCGTTACATAAAATGAATTAATGGGTTATTTCTCAAGCGAATTAAGTAGGTAGCACTTGTATTTGTAATTAATTAAGTGTTATTGTAACATTAAATAATTCCGTCTAGTTAATAAGAGTATTGCACCACAATTATTTAATCTTCTAAAGTTCAATACATTCTACATTATCATCCGTGATAAGTCGGGCACGCAGCTCTACCATTTCAGACTTTTCCACTTGTTTTACCTGGGGCCATGCCATGCCAACGCTTAAAGCCATATTGTTTCATTATTGTTGACTTTCGTGTTTTAGAATTATAATCCTTATTTTAGGAACGTTAAGGCACGTGACATCAAACTGTCATTTTGAGTAATATTGCTTAAGTATTCCTTTAAGTGTTGGCAGTATGGTCCTTGAGAGCTCTTCATAATGAACTCAACTGCATTCCGCACTTGGCCAGTTAGGTGGGCTCCGGTGGGCTCCGTTAAAAAAAGGACCCGACCTGTATCAGCAGGTGAGTGCGATGGGCGGAGATGACGATGATGATGATCTACCTAAACTCTTAAGAGTTTGAATTGATTACAAAAAAATATTTAGCTCACACAGTAACATCGCAAAAACCGACAAAGTGAGCATTATGGTTTTATCTAAAGCTTTCAAGTCCCATTGCCATACCTGAAAACCTTCAAAATACAAAGTGAAAATGCCATCTCCAAGTTACGGCGGGCTTTAACGTTGGCGCTCGTTATAAGGAACAAAGCCGAGCAACATCAAACAACTTGGGTACTTATTTCTTTTACTGCGATCACGTTTATTTGATTCGGGATCTTCAGCACTTTGTACTCCATTTATTTCTAATATGGGCTTTTTCTTGACTTAATTGCCGAAGATGCCCTGATGTTCTGAGACGATGCTGTGTCTAGAAGTGGGTAATTAGAAGAAGTCTGTAAATTTTTCATCACTGACTTCGTCAGTCTACAAAAGATCGGATTGAACAAAAATTTAAATAGATAGGTAAGCAATTTTTTGCTTAAATAAAATTGATTCGAATGTTTAGAGATGTGGAAGTAAGTACCTACTTACACAAGTACCTACTTACTTATTCAACGTCATTTCAACGTGCAAAAAAATCAAAGCTTGCCCTAGGTTCAAATTTATAAAAAATACAACAATAATCCCTTGCTCTACTCAAATAAAGTTAATCCTCGGTAGATTAAAGGCTTTCAAAAGCTTTCTCGGTGGGCTTTAAAAGCAATTTGAAAATCTTTTTCCCAACTTTTTCCAGGTCAATTTACTGCGAGGTCCGGTTAAGCGTATTATCCAGGGCTATTACCCCCACACCGCTTAAGGGCTATATCTCGACCTCATCCTGTATGCTAAGCCGATTAGCTACACGTCTATCAGTATTGCGTTATCAATTATTTTCAGGACTACCACCGGTTTGGAAAGCGTTTCTACTGAGAAGAGAGTAATTATTCTTTCCAAGGAAAAGAGTAATTCTGTCTATTTTTTAAACTATAAGGTATACCTACATACTTACCTAGATAATAATAGAAATGTCCAAAATATTATGCGAATGTTTTATTAAAATAACTAGGAAAAATCTAATTATGTAACTATGTATAACTAGTTTTAGAATAAAACACTGGATATTCATTTAATTACCCTTTAATTTAGCAATTTACACAAACACAGTCGTAACGCCACAGAGCGTAACATAGGTACACCAGTATTGTCACCATAGACCATGCAGGCAGTGATACCATGTACAGCTCGCTTCAAGTTTCCATCTAACACTAGTTAAACACTTTAATTCTTTCCGTCCATTGCGGCCAATATTGTTTTATAGCCATCCTCTTCCTGGTATACTAAAGTGAATAAATCTATCCTTCTCATGCTCTTCTCATCGTGCTGGGCACATAACAACGAACCGGTAATACGTGCGAATAGTAAACAGGAATCGCGGTTCGCCTCTCCCCACTTGATCATTATGATTCAATTACATGGAAATGCGTAACGTTCGCAATCGAGGGGACGAGTAACTACACTGCATTCTAAACAACCTTCTGTAGAAAAACCGGTCAAATACGCGCCGGGTCATGGAGAAAGGGTTCAGTAGTATGGTCGATAGCTTTATTGTGGCGAAAAACTAATTACTTACTGGAATCTGCGTGTATTTTAATTACTAATATTATAAATGCAAGTGTGTGTCTGCCTATGTACGATAATGACAGTTTATTTTGCTCCTTTTTTCTACATAATTATTATTAACTGACTTAAGATTTTGCAACCTACCAATTTGACACTCAGTCGAAGTGATATATTACGGAAGGTAATGCATGTACAAACGCAAAGGATTTCCTATTTGTCAACGGAACCTTAAAAATATAAAAAGCATCTGCACCGATAGGGGCATTGTATCTATCAGACACGGTCTCGATCACGAATGCACGATCAAACTGGCTCAAACAATATTCCGTGATGAGAAATTACGAAACGGGAAACTTTCGTGAGATGTTGTTAGACGACTATCAGACAGCCAACGGTCTAGCGTTCTAAGGTTTGCTTATAAAATAACATAAAAAAGAGTCAAAAGTTGCTAGTCATTTATTCATAGCGTTTTGAATGTAGGAAATGTTATATGAATAATTAATTACCTATTGTTGAACTTAACAGCGGGCTAGCGTTCGATTCCCTGAAGAAGAAGCTATTTCAGAATATACAGTTTTTATTTTCTTTGTTCTAACAATTACTAACTAAACTATATTATATGACTTGCTATAACGGTGGTAATAAACATCGTGAGAAACTGCACACTTGAGTTCTATTCTCAAAGTCTGCCAATCCACACTTGGCCAGTGCGGTGGACTTGTGTGCGTAAGCAAGCTACCCTTGCTCAGTTAAAGTGGTGGGCCGGCTATGAGTTAAGCTGATGGTGATGAATTTCTTAAGTATTGTCTCTCTGGTGATGTCATAGGGGACTTCAGCCATTTCTACTGCTAGTCACTGGCGTATACCGATGAAAACTGTGTCACAAAGTGATATATAAGTTTTGCGCCGTAGCCTGCTTCTATCTTAGATTCTGTCATGAGTAACTAATATAGGTAGGTTTGCGGGTTAACGCCAAAGCCTGATTCCATCTTAGACTGTATAATGTGTTCATCAGCTAAGATCGCAGGCCATATGGAATTGACAAAACCTTGTAGCGAATGTACTACAGTATGTAGTAGTATGTATGTAGGTATTACAGGTTATTTGAGTTTAACTTCAGTTAAATCGGTCTAAACTAAATTGAATTTGCTACAGTTTTTTATACGCAGCGAGTCATCTGACCTTCGCAGTGAGGATTGTTATAAGAATTATTTTATCTTTGATTTAATGATCTAATAAAGAAAAGTTAGGTACTTACTTATTTTAATGAAACAGAAAAAGATATTCTAGAAGCATAAACTTTTATGTTTTTACATCCAAGGTATAAAGTTTTTTAACCAACTTAAAACCATAGGTTTCCAATCTATTTCGTTGCTGGTTTTCTTTAGGAAAGTTGGCAAAATGCTGTCTTGGTATTAAAGACAACACATAACCTATTTTCTATTACCTCGTTTAGATTTCTGTTGGACCAGATTTTTTCCTTTGAGCTATCTACTGAGGGTTCAATATGAAGGTGGCTGCTTATTCTCGAAGCATTCTAATTGAGCAGTTGGCATGCGCGTGGCGCCGCGATGATCGCGGGCTCGTCGGTTGCATAACAAGCGACTTGCGTCCACCTAACGGGACACTGGCGCGAGTTGGGCGCCGAACAGCCTCCGTCTATAGTCTCCGACTAGTCTGTATCGGCCCGGTACAGCTACTTTGACCGGTCATTTGCGTATGCCCAACTCCACTTAAACAATAGTTAGGTAAGTAACTATCTCTAGATACTTGATTTTGAGTAATAAATAATGTCCTCCCGACCGAATTTCGGCCACAGTTCCAATCTCCACAGAGATTAGCCACCTACACGGGAGATATAATGCACTTGTGCATCTTGGTGCAAACACAGCTGGTGCACTCTATATTCTGTTTTGGTATACTCTATATTATATATAGTTAGTAGTCGTAGTTAACTACTTATCTGAAAATTCTCCCTAATGCTCTCAAAAGTATTAAGTCTGCCAATCGGGGTATGAGAGTAAGGGAATATAGAATGCAGCAGCTGCCGGCCGCTATAGATGAGGATATTAAATTGTTTATGTTACTATAAGGATTA
Source organism: Erebia palarica (assembly GCA_964035005.1). Lineage (NCBI taxonomy): Eukaryota > Metazoa > Arthropoda > Insecta > Lepidoptera > Nymphalidae > Erebia > Erebia palarica. Next base: position 5,271,184 of record OZ035988.1, read on the forward strand.
AGAAGAGGGATATCTCGTTTACAGACATGACTAAGCCCTATCCATTGTGGACTTGTTAATTTGTGTGAAGTCATTGAATGCGTATTCGGATTGTAATTTATATCACTCCATGTTCAAGTTTGTTTTTGTAATCTGGCGTATCTAGCTATAGCTATGATCGTTTTTTGTAAGCTTGAGTAGTTTCCTCACCATGTTTTTCCTTCCAGTGATATCCAATTCCTTTAAGCCCATATATATCTAGTTAAATCCGAAAAGTTTGAGGTGCCTGGGATTCAGACACCGGCCCTGCCATATAGGCGGGCATTCTTAACCACAATACCACATCTTCATCGCATCGCATCGTGAAGATACCTGCATGCCTGAGAGCATTCTTCAACGTTGTGTGCGAAGTCAATCCACACTTGGTCAGCGTTGTAGACTATGGCCTAAACACTTTTAATTCTGAGAGGAGACCCATGTCACACAGTTAAATCACGTGAGTATTAAATTGCCCGCCTTCTCGGGTCAAAATCCTCAAACGAATTTAAATCCAAAAATTCTTGGTGTCATTCGATTAGAAGCAAATGAGGACATTCCATCACGTAGCGTGAACTAACGCGTCACTGGAATGGAATTTTCGATCCCCCGACTTGGTCGGGATGGATGCCAGATTATCGCCTCTCCAAGTAATTTGTGCGGATTTGAGGTCAACCTTTCCTAAGTAATAATATGGAATCCCTGTTGCGTTGGCTAGATATCTTAAGCTGAACAGATTACACACATGAACAAATCTATTGCTTTTCAATAGAACCACCATAGATTCCTTCGGTCAAGAACTCGAAATTTTGTCAATTTTATCGACGAAGCAGAGGTTTTTGAAAAGACGATGCTTATCGGACTACGAACGAAATATCAAACAGGATGCAACTTGCAAGCAGGTAGGTATATCAATTACTTTGCATGAAGTGAAGGCGTGACAAGCATACCTACATAGGAAGAACTGCTTAGTTTTATTGGATCGTGATTTTGTATCTACAGTGGGACCACATTGTACATAGTGGCATTCCATAGTCCCACCAATGGGACAAAGTGGGGGGCCACAGACCCATTACCAACTAACTACCTTTAAGGCAAGCGCTAACCTGTCCCTAACAAAAATAAAAACATCCTTTCGTGTTTCAGCGATGCCCAAATCAATACAACAAATCCACCTTCCAATGAACTATCCACAAAAATCTCCGATCCTGAATACCTTCGTTACATGTAGTCCGATTAAAAGTGAATGAGTACAATCCGACTCGTAACGTGAACTAATTCGTTTTTGTGTGCTGTATCTTCAATGCCTCAGACTGGCGAAAGTCTACCAGATTATCGTTTCTTGGAAGAAAATTGTGTACGGATTTGATTTGCGGTCGGACATTTGCTAAGTAACATAGGTACGTAATAATTGATAGCTCCATTACATACAGGCCATGATTGGAGACCATTTTATTATGATTGCTTTGATGTTGTATAAAAGCCTACAAAGGCCAACAAGCACTGGCCAGTTTCCAGACATGTCAGCCCGCTACCATCTTAGACTGCATCGTCACTTACCATCAGGTGATATCGCAGTCAAGGGCTAACTTGTAGTGGAATAAAAAAAATTACAAATCTGCGCCATCTAAGTGTTGACCACACGTTTGCCGAATCCTTTAGGCTTTGTACAAGTATATATACGTATATAAGTATATAACTGCGGTACAGGGCTAAATATTTTAAACTTCCTATTAACATTGATAATAAATGATGAATTAATGAAGGGATGATTTTACTTAAGTAAGCGAAAATTAGCAGGCTTTTGATTAGGTTCTGATTTCATATCATAAACTATAGTTAAAATTAGTTAAGTAACTACATAGTTAGCTAGTGATTAACCAAAAGCTAGTAATTAGTTAAGAAAAACAATTAAGTAATAATAAACAAAATTAAATTTCAATTGAGTGTATTTATTTAATTAATTAAAATAAAATTCATCCTTTTTCATAAAAATACATAATATACATGTACTTAAATACTTATTTTTCCAATTAATAAGTACTTTAAATATTTTTTTCTGAAAATCCACCAGGGTTTCTTGCCTATGTAATTACTAGGGATTTAGCTGCTTCTGAGCTAGTGTAGTGTTTTTTTCTTCATATAACTACTTTCTTCGCACCACCAGTAAGCTTGCTTCAATGTGATAGCGAGAACATGCAAAAAGCAAAGTAAAATATATTAAGTAAGTATAATAAATTAGTGACTTGCATACTTAAAGTAAAGAAAAGTTCCAATGTGACTAATTCTAATGGTCCAAGATCCCGTGATGATCAGACGTTCAATATTTTATTATAGCTGAAAGTTTTTCTATGTATGTCTAATAGAGGTATAAACAATCCCCGACTATGATGTTTCCATCGCGGTTGCTTTGGAAGGTATCAGGTATAAAAGGTGGCACCTCAAATTTTTTAAAGTATTAAGCTCCATTTTTTATATTTTTCTTTACAATAATATTAGAAACCACATTGTCCATTGTCAGACACTTAGTATGGTTGCAATCCCCCAGGTGCCACCTTTTCTACCTGACACCACCCAACTGCAACTGATAGTGTTATACACACTATCTGTATGTACTCTATATTCCTGAGTAACTATTCACAGTTCAACCACAGAACCAAACTGGATGAAATTTGGTGCAGATGTAGCTGACATCCAGGAATATGGATGTAAGAGATAACTAAAGAGTACTCAGCCATAGTGGAATCCCCTGGGTTAAACCTCTTTTCAAAAGACCCAAAACACCATAGACAAGACCATAAGGTGCTATGATAATGAAACTATCGCTTAGGTAGTTTTCACCCTTAACTAACCCCTCGAAATTATGGATTGGTTTCAAGCAATCCTGGATAATTATATAGTTTTTATATTAGAAGTAAAAGCATTTTACTGAGAGTCAATTTCATTTAGGACCTATGTTGAGCCAAATTAGATACAGAAATAAACAAATAAGTAGGGAGAACCAAAAATATCTTGTGAGATGTAGTAATATACAAGGTGTAAGGTAAATGGTATAACATACCGGCGGCTACCCATGCAATTTTGACGTTATAAACACTATGGAGGTGTTAAAAATTCAAAATTAATTATCTAAAACTTTCATACAAAATTAATTAGTTAATTCAGGAAAATAAATTTTGGCAACCCTGTGGCGATTAACAACCTCATACCTATTATTATTACGTAATACATAACTTACGCAACATCAATTTCTATTGCCCTAGTACAAACTACTAAGGCGACGAACTTTTGTTGTCCGAATGCCGCCGCGCAACTTTGACTGACATCACTGACCCAGCAGGGCGACCGCGTATCTTCTGCATCAATCATTGTTACAGTATCAATTGTTGTGATTGGCTGAATTTATGGTATTCTTGCTGCTTCAATGGATTCTGTCCAATAGTGGAAGAGTGTTATCCAATCAGAGCTGATTGCGATCGTTACACTGTAGCCGTCAGAGATACGCGGTCGCCCAGCTGACGAAGACGGTATTTACTGTCTAGTAGTGTTGTCATTGATGATAACGAGGTCTTGTGTTCGATTCCCGGGTCGGTTCAAATCTTGACTATTGACTAGGAATTCTCAGTAGGTAAGTACCTACCTGAGTTAGTAACGAAATTGGCGTTGATTACCTACCTACTCCCGTTCCTCGTAGAACATGTTAAGCCGTCTATCACTAGTAACGAGATCCTATCCTACCTATTTGTCGCTAAACCCACCAAACGCGGGTTAAAATGGAGCAGCATGGAAGCATGGATGTACTAATACATACTTCTGAGCTTAGAAGGTCTAATTTTAGCTCTTAATCACTACCTATTTCTTAGGTGCCTATTTGTTGGTGCCGGGTACTTATGAGAAATTCTGTAAGTACATAAAACTCAAACCTAAAAATGTTATGACCGAAATAGGACCGAAATCGAAATCGAACCCAGACTACGAGATTCGCAACCAAACCTGTAAACCACTGGTCACTCAGACGCTAATCATGTAGGTACGCTAGTTCATCATATTTAATAAAAATACAATGCTCTCCAAATCAACTTCTCACTACAGACAATCTCTTAAAATTTTATGTAAACCTGGTACATGCTAGAACGGATGGACGCTACCTACTAACACGCGGTATCCTCTTTGTAAACACCGCGCCTTTGATAGGTAGATAGATGCCGCCGCTCGCGCCGCGGGCCGACTTTGCAAAATGAATGATATTTTTTGGTAAGTTGTACATTACACCTAATTACGAATACTTGAATACTTCTACCTACCACTAGATACCTAACTACTTAATAAACAGTTACTAGTTAGTACTACGTTTTTTGTTGGTATCGGGAGGGAAATCTTTAAAAGATGAGAGTTATGTGAGATTTTTACTCACTAAAATCTCCTTGGTAGTCACCCTCAGCGCTGTGTTGGCCACAACCGAGCTGCCGACTACCAAGGGCAAGGTCAAGGGCAAGGGTCGTCCAAGGGTGAAACGACTGGAGCCCCCACTCCAGGCCGCTCCTGACCCTGATGTCCCTTACACTGGGACTATTGAGTTGTTGGATCGGTGTGGTGGCCAGCGCCACAACAATGTCCTCGTCTCCGAGCGGGATCAGCTCGCTGTGGGGCTCGCTCAGCGGCCTCCTTCTTAACCATTACAGTTTCACAGAAGGAGACCACTGCCCTCCTTGCTCCGATCTCCGACACCATTGCCGCTATCGCAGCCGTTGGAGAGAGGTCACTTCCCACGTGACTGAATAGGATACGACGTTCAGGTTCCCAGACAGGGCATTCTTTAAGAGTGTGCTGCGCAGAGTCCTGGCGGCGTGGTGTGTAGTGGTGGCGGTGGCTACAGTGGTGACACCGCGGTTTCACCACTGTAGCCACCGCGAACCTACTACCTACTTTCTTAGCATGTACTTCTAACTACTAGTACTACCTACTTACTCGTAAAAGGGATCCAGATACCAGCATTCTGATGAAAGATGTCAGTAGCACAGCTCACACCTCGTAGATCATGCACACACACACACACATACACACACACACGTACGACACAGGTCATACAGCAAAAAATGTAAGCTTGCTCACAGAAATGGTTCAATGTGTGAACCCGCTTTTTCTGTGCACAATTCCAATCTGCGCAGCACTGAGCACATCACACGAGTAAGCAATTTGGGGTGTTACTGTCTGAAATGCATCCAGGATTCTTTGGCGCATTTCTTCACTACTATTGCACTCCACTGCGTATCATAAAATAGTCTGAATTTGAATAACTCATTATCACTTAGGTACTTGCCAGCGTGACAGCTTACGCGCAACTATTGAAATCTCGAAAAACTAATAAAATAATACGATTCAAAAACAGGGTTTCCAGTCACGATTTTGATTTTACCCTACTAAAAAATATCCTTTATAAACCCTAAAAAAATTCTAAATTTCTAAATTTGGCAAGTTTACTATTTGTTGTAAGTTGGACTTTTTAAACGGATTTTTTTACGTACGATGTAAAAGTCGGTAAACTTTATTTTATAATTTTCTTTGTAACCTTACTTTACTTTTTCTTTGTAATAACTTTACAGTTAAGCTGAAATAAATATTTTCATTTTCATTATTTTAGTTATGTACCTAACAATTTAAACAGAGCATTCACAATTTTACCCAAAGTCGTTCTGTAAAATTCTTGTTTAATTTGTGTTATGTTTTTCCCCCAAGTTAGGGTAAAATTCCGAAAAGAAAACACTATCAAAAATTTAATTTCTAAAAATCTACTTTGTTCCATGCGTTCCTAGTACCGTCGGACGTCGCCCGTCAGCTCGGCTTTTTTAATTTACCGACAATACCTACATGTACGTACACAGGAATACGTCTAAACTCCGCCCTACGACAATATGGCCGAATTATTAGGGTTCCATTGCAAGATAATTGCAATTATGAAAATATCTTTAGTCACGAAGAAACTAAGTACTTACTAGCTATCAAAAAAATATTGTAATTTGCGTAGGAGTTGAAGGCATTTTTGTTCACCAATTAATCCATCACTGTGCACTGCAGGCCTAATCTTTCATGAGAGATGTAGAAACTAACCTTCCACGCTGCTCCAATGCGGGTTGGTGGGTTCTAACGATTATTTGGACTTCAGGTTAAGTACTGATAAGTGATAATAACTGGGACCACCGTAGCATCGTGGAGAAAAATTCTTCAATCGACTGAAGAACGGGTTTCTTTTTTCGTTGGTAATAAAAATTTCTTGGCAGAAAAACTCAAATTCTAATGATTTGATGGCTGACGATCGAATCTGGAACCCCAAGACCCGCAGCCGATCAAAGTACTACCAAAGACCATTAGAAACATTAACAACTAGTTAAAATTGAAAAATACGGGACCCACCTCGTGAATTAAAATGATTTAATAGGTTACTTGAATCTCTTTAATAGTCATAATTTCCTGGTATCTCAATTAAGTTTACTTACGTAAATGCACCAGTGGCGGTGTCTTTTGTACCTAAAGTCGGAACTGTACTACAAGCGATAATATTAATTATTATTATTGTATTGTTATGCAATTTGGCAATTCATTACAATTTACAAATCATTCAAAAAACAAACTACTCAGAATAATTAATTATTGATCAAAACTTCAACGAAGTAAGTCGAGAAATTAATCACAGAGAAAGGCGGCTCATAAAATAAGGATAAGGGACTGAATTTGACTTACGAAGTCCGAAACTAGTCGGGCATTTTTTTACAAAAATACGTGAGTTCTAGCCGGGCTTTTACTTTGAGAATTTTATTTCATGCCGAATAATGATTACTTAGCATCGCTATTGGATTTTATCGCAACGCTCGCGCTGGCAACGAGGCTTAAGATACGGTATTATTTGCAGTTCATTGGTATTGAATCAGCTGTTTTAAGGGATGCCACCTGAACATTTATGCAAAAATTTTGAAGTCCTCATAACTCCCCCAGGATATGAGCTACACGTCTCATGATATTTTTCCAGTATATCTATACACCATCTAACATAGGTAGCCGGCGGTATGTTATACCATTTACCTTACACCTTGTATATATACATAAAAAAGAATACCAAAATAGACTTTTTGTTTTAACCACAAATAAAATAACACAATCAGCTGATGAATAAATTACTCAATGTTTTGACAGTTTTCACATGGGAAATTTAATCAGGTCTGAATTGTGGAAGGTAAGGTATATTATGTTGTGTTACAATATAGTAAGTAACAATCACAACACCATTGACCATACATAATACTCACATTTAGCCTACAACTAAGTAATTCCTGCTTCAAAAGAGACAAGTAACACTAGAACTTTTAACATAGTGCCCAAAATAATATTAAAAAATTAAAGGCACCAATGCAACATTAGTTTAGCGCATGCAGTGCTATTGGCAACAGCAAGAGAATGCGTTGTGCGTAGGAGGCAAAAGGACAGAGGTCCGTTCTCACCTCTCAAAGACAGTGGCGCAGGTTCCAAAGGCGTCGAAATCACCCCCGCGAGCTGTGCCAGCGCCTCAAGGGTCCACAGCACACCCCACAAGTCCCACAGCCGCATCACAAACACTCCACTATCTCATTATTGGCACAACATTCACTAAACTTAACCAATGTGAACACCTAACTATGCTAATTCTTCGTGGCACGATCATACTTTGGGAAAAATCATAATTCGAACACTAATTTATCTAATGTATATCACGTTGATATTACATTATGATATCTAAGATCCTTTTGAAAAACTATTCGAATGTTATTGAAACAAAGGCAGTTGCTGCACGTCATAACATTTCACCGCCGAACTCGATGTACATTCACTATCTACGACCCTCGCGAGTCTCGTTTGCCGTCTAAACATTAGTGATGTGCTGTTCGAATGACATTTGTAAACACGTTCAGAATTATTTAGTAGTGTATCGATTGAAAATCGATTATAACAATCGTTACCTTTAATTTTTCTGAGAATGGTTTTGCGTAAAAATATAACATAATAAATTATAACTTTTTGTTTACCGTTCAACAGATTTCTTTTTATCCTGTTTCCTCTTACAAATACAAGGAGTATAATTAACGAGTTGTGGTAAATCGGCCCTCTTCAAATTCATTACAGTTTTAGCCATTTGTTCTAAATATGATACTTTCATTTGTGGATCTTTAGGTAATATAAAATGGCTTGCTGGTTTCCATTCACCATTTACCAAGTGTGCAGGTTGAGAAAAATACCCATCAAAACTAAGTCCGAAAGATCCTAAAATGTATTAAAAAATTAAAAGTTGTAAAGGAAATAAAAAAAATAATTAAATAATAATTTAATTTGAAGATACTCAATTTACCATCACATTCAATACCCAAATTGATTATGTAATTTGGGTTTGGGTCAAAAAGCCATATTTTGAGAAAGTTTAAAACTGCAACAGTTTTATTTATAGACATCTTTCTGTCTGCCATCTGCTTTATACTCTACAAAATAATAATTAAAATAACCATAAGTTTGTTCCTCTACTTTGATATAAAAATGTGTATTTAACATTTTTTTGCAGAGTGGCTTATGTTGGCGTTTACCCCCTTTAGAATCGATTTGCATACCTATATAAGCCCGGGGTATAAACAATTATGGGGAGTAAAATGAAACTTTCTCCGTTACATTATTGACTTTATGTTTCCATGGTAACACTTGTTTATGTTTCCATGACTATGTAATGTATTTTGATGAAATAAAATTAATGAATATAAATAAACATATTATCAAGCATGCTTTCAGTAATATAAAAATGCGTTACTAATCTTATAAAAATCGTTAGTAAAGAGTAAACTCCAGTCGTGCGTCAGAGCTGACACACACAATTTTTATTTCTCTACTTACGTTTCTATCGGCAACGATTTTCCACAAGCTTTCATCAAAAAACATCAAGTATTCCAGTGTCCGCATTTCTGGTGTGATAGTCCCAATACAAAGAGTAGAATTTCTGACTTTTGAATATCTATCGTAAGGATGAAAGCTATTGTATTTATGAAAAGTTGTTTGGATATCAGCCAGGTGGTTTATACCCACAAATCCCCATACTGGAGGGCAGAACATATTTCTTAAGGGTACCTCAGCAATTTCAGCAGCCACTGGTAGTATGTCTAGTCCAATATCGGATGAAACGACGACGATATTCTTTTTATTAATTTTGTTTACTGAATTCGCAAGAATAGTTGCGTTATAGCAGGCAGGTCCAACATTTGGTATAACAACATACATATTTCTTGAAGCAGTAGCATTTAATTTTACTGCCATGTTTTCCATGAGTTTTTTGTTTTTGTAAAGCCATTCTCCGACAGAATACGTTGATCTGTTTAAAAAATTTACTTAATGGATGGATGGATGGATGAATGGATGTTTGTTACTCAATCACGCTAAAGAACGGCTGAACGGTTATGGTTCAAATTTGACACAGAGATAGATTATAGTCTGGATTCTGGAATAACACATAGGCTACTTTTTATCCCGGAAGATTAAAGAGTTCCCGCGGGAACCATAAAACCTCAATCCACGCAGATGAAGTCACCAGCGCGCATTAGCTAGTAATCACTAAATATATATTAATTAACCATGTAATTTATGTGAAATTTATGTGCGCGTAGTGTTTGCTTTCAAGTGATTTTACATACATTGGCATGTATACAACTTTGTCTAACTTTATGTTATTTAAGTATATCATGTACTTACCGAAAAGGTACATGACTCAGTAATATCAAAACATCAGTATTTGTAAGAGCTACTCCAATCTTGTCCACATGTTTTACAACTTTCCCTGCGTAATCCGATTCCACGTAATTACATTCATTTTCTATGAAATCCATTAAGCTTTGCGAGCATAGTTCATCGTATATGTATATTTTAGAAAAGCTTACTTCTCCAAATGTCTCCAGAAGGCCAGAAATTAGAAACATAGACAAAGGATTTCCAGCGCCAAAAATGCAAACCGAGTAACTGGTTTTCGGCATCCTTTCGATATACTCAGAAACGCTTAATCTTGTTTCGGTACTAACTTCCTGTTTGATTTTCTTTTGATATTGACTAAAATAATCAGATAGATGATCGAATCTTTTCGGTGCAAGAAATCCATCAAATTGATAGTAGGAATGTATATATTCCAGAAACTCACTCGCTCCTCCTATGTAAGTTGGCATACTACCAGCCATTAAAAGCTCTTTCCAAACAATAGGCGATTCAATATGGTGCCATTTATTTTTTTGATTTATTTTAAATATCCACGGCTAAAATTTCCAGATTTTTACATGAAATTATAATGCATATAGACAGGAGCGATAACCATGCAAGGCCGCCCCTCTCTGGAGGGGGCTCTGGGCGGTAGATATTTACGAGGCGCGAGATTTAAATACACATTAGTACCCAATAACTTTTTCTACTTGGGCTGTAGCGCTGTTGGGCAAGAGCCCCTGCAAGAGCGAGCGGTTGCCCAGCTTGCCACCCCTGTAGGCCACCACTGTAATAAACTCGTTGAGTAATAATATAATTTCCAAGACTTGTCATATTTGAATAAAACTACAACGGTGCTCAGCTAAAAACTTAACAGTAGCATAATTAAATTACTAAGGTTTCCATACCCAAAGGGTGCTCATGAACGGTAAAAGGAAGAAAGTTGAAATTTTCATATTTATGTTGCCGTTATAACAAAAAATTATATTTAGCTCACTAGCGTAGACAAATATTATCGCACTCTTTTCTAGGTTAACTATCTAAACTGTCCTATAATAATTTTAGTGTCCTAGGGTGGGTAAGGTCTACTTTTTTCAATTGTGGTGAAGTAAGAGTACTATACAAGGAAATGTATAGTAATTATCATTTTTCGACATTATTAATTTAATATGGTAATACTGTTAAACTTACTCATAATATATACTATAAATCAATAACTAACCATACCCTAATAACTCACCTTCCACTCTGTCACTGATTTTTCAATACGTTCATAACAAAATGTGGGTAAATTATGAGATAAGTAATCAGCTACTAAACAGATTTCTGCAAACAAATTGCATTGTGATTCTCCAGCTATCACAATACGAATGCTCATACTGAATTCGCCTCTAAGTTTGTTTTAAGGCAATTTAAAAACAATACACAATTCAGCTTACAGCTTGAATAACTTAAATGTTAGTGAAAAAAAACTTGTGATTGCAGTAAATGTGAGATTTTTTGAAACTTTTTCAAGATTGTAATTAATTACAAATAATAAACAAACTAACAATAAAAAACTGTCATTGGCGGTACATCTTATTGACGTTAGTAATTGGTCGTTATACAAAAAAGGTTTTGGTACAAAAAAGTTGTGGGAACTTTTTGCTTAAATGATTATTGACAGTCCAAATAATTGTTTAAATTACAGTATCAATAGGCAGAGAAGTTAGTAAACTCATCAGTGACGAAAGAAGGCATGCGAACAAACACAATAATAATACCATCCATCCATCCATCAGCCTGTATGCATACAGCTGACATAAGGCTTTTCGAGAGCGCGCCACCAAACAAGGATAATATTAAATTTAGATAATCTAAATCACACCATATTTTATGCTGACACGATACGTGAAAATCGTTATACTATATCGATATCTAATCGACAATCTTCCACAAAGTTGCTCCAACACTACGGACTGAATTTCTGAACACTAAAAATTCAACTTGTCAGTTGACAGTACGTTGTCACTTGTCAAACAAAATGTCAATTTATTTAACCTCCTAACTGTCAAATAAGCGCAACAACTCGCGCTCGCATTTCGTATATTTTTTTACCTTCTTTTTCTGGTCGGTGATTTTTACCGGTGATTGAACATTTGCGATCAAAATACTGATATGTTGACAATCTTTGCTTTGAATATTTATTCCTAATCAGTTCATTGGTGTTGGTTATTGGTTAGGTTAAACACAGGTAACTAGGCCTAATATGAGTGTCTTTGTTTTACAAAATTTTGCTGAAGACGACATAACCTCTTTGAATAATTTGTTCTTGAAAAATCCAAAATGCAAAACTTAGAACGTAACTGGGGATTTTGCGACCTATTTATCGATAAAAGCTACGCGTGTGACGACATCAATAAAGTGAATTTAATTGAAAAACTTGGTTTCAACACAATAGCACTAAATACACATGTCGAAGAAGCAATTAGTGATGAACCGAAAAAGAAAAAGAAGAAAAGCGAACCGATCGAGACTAAAGATTTTGTACCATTGCCTGTAGAGATACCAGAAGAATTAAAAAAAAATTGTAAGCTTAACATTCTACAGAGAGTTACAATAGAATTTTCTGATTCAAGTATTTCGCCCAAACTCAATAAGTCGGAGAATATTAAGAAATACGATTTAATCGCTGTAGTGCCTAAAACATTACAGGCTTTTCAATATGCTTGTGGGAGCCTTGATATAGATGTCATAACATTTGACCCACAAATAAGAATACCATTTAAAGTAAGTCGCAAGTTGTATAGACAGGCTGTTGAGCGTGGTATATTTTTCGAGCTTATGTATTCAGCGGCTATAAGAGATTCTATGTCTCGGAAGAACATCATAAGCACTGCACATAATTATCATGCAGTTGGGAAATCTAAGAACATCATAGTCACAAGTGGGGCAGAGAACTATTCACAGTGTAGAGGTGTATATGATGTTATTAATCTAGGATTTATACTTGGGCTTAACAGTAACCAGTGTTTAGAAGTGATTAGAGATAATGCGCACAGACTAATTCTGAAAACACAAGGCAGGAAATGTGGCAAACATTATATGGAAGTTTCTAATTTAGAAGTAAATTAAAATAAAATACATATGGGATAGAACCAAGTTTATTTATTTCAATTGTTTATAGTAATTGTACATAATTTTTTTGACATTTTAATTTTTACTGAACTAAATAAAAAGATACAATAACATAAATCATAGCCTTGCATATTAAGTAGTTTATAAAGTTTAATAAGCTTTATCAGATCACTAAAGTTGTATTTCATCTTACTCTCACAAGATAGATATTTTATTTTTGTAACAAACTTAATCATTTTTGCACTGTCAATAAATTTGTAACAAAGCCTTTAAATATGCTAAAATATAGATTGATTTAATATGATCACATAAATAAAATCACAGATTACATTCATTCTTAAAACTTACATATGTAATTAAATTAAAATTGTTGTTATTATGAACAATAATTTCTAATCTATAAATAATATTTCATTCATCCAAGTTGTCTTACAGAACAACACAATATCTGTGCTGTTTTCAGTAATTTGTTGAGATTACTTTCTGGTCAATGTATAAATATTTTGATTCTATTAACCTCATAGCTCATACTAACCATACTGGTCATAATTGTATGCATAACAATTAGTATCACCATTTTTTTTCTCTGTAGCAGGGACCAAATTTCGACATTTGTAATGTGTGTTGTGTGTGTTGTGTTGCCAGTGATAACTTATTTATTTTATTTATTAAAGCTTTATTTCCCACTTATTACAAATTATTTTTACAGTGTTTATACAATGGTGTATTTTATTTTAATATGTGGTCCCCAGCGGGTAAGAGCCTCCTCCATCCTTTTCCATTTGTGGGCCTTGCCATTTTGATAAAAGGTACGTTCACCTCCTGTCTTTGTACCTTGCTAAATGTCCTGCCCATTTCCATTTTAGTTCGAGAGCATACTGAAGAGCCTCTATTAACTTAGTTTTCTTTCCAATGTCTTCTGTTTCTTATTTTCTGAATTCTTCTCAGCTTCAGTATGCTTCTTTCCAAAGCGTGTTCGGCTTGCGTAAGTTAAGCTAGGGAGGATGCAGGAATACATTATTATCTTTTTCATTTTTAAGTTGTAGTTTCCTTTTAAGATTTTATTTGCGCCCAGTATTTCTTCCACATTATGTTTATTCTTCTGTCAACTTTATTTTCGTTGGTGTTAGATTCAAAGGATACCAGTTTTCCCAAGTACACATAATTGTCCACACGACTTTCCTTCTATTTCAATTGTTCTCTTGAGGCTGTTGGTCATGATCTTAGTTCTGGAGGTATTCACGTTTAGACCAACTTTTTGACTTTCTGCATTTAAACCCTGTACCATTTTTTCCAGGTCTGTGGCAGATTCAGTAAAGAGAGCTATATCGTCCGCAAATCTTAATTGTGTTAGCCTTTTATTCGATATCCATATTCCCTTATTTTTCCAATCAATGTTTTTGAAGAGGTCCTCAAGAACAGCTATGAACAGGTTAGGGGAGAGAGGGTCTCCCTGTCTCACACCTCTTCCAATAGTGATCTTCTCTCCCGGTCTTTCCAGTTTTACTCTACTTACACTCTTAGAGTAGATGTTTCTTATAATATTTATGTATTTTTCATTTATTTTTTCATTTATGTTGTTGCTTCTTAAAGCATTCCATATAGATGAATGTGTTATGCTATCGAACGCTTTAGAATAGTCAACAAATGCTATGTAAAGTGGTTGGTTAAACTCTAAAATTGAATTTCTCAATTATCTGCTCTATAACATATATGTGATCAATTGTGGAGTAGTGCGGTCGGAAACCCGCCTGTTCTAATTAATGGTTTTTATCAATTTCTGGTGCTATTCTATTCAGAATGATTGATGAGAAGAGTTTGTAAATTGAGGATAATAGGCTAATGGGCCTGTAGTTGCCAATATCGAACGGATTCCCTTTCTCGTAGAGTAATATTGTTTGGTTTGCACCATTGTGATGGTACTTGTTCTTTTATCCATAACTAAGTTGAAAAGTTTTGCTAGATAGGTAACTAGGATAGATACTCCTATTTTTAAAACTCCATTTACGAGTTTGTCTGGTATTAGGCACTTTTCCGGTTTTAATTTTTTAATGTGTCTCAGTATTTCAATTTCATTTATTGGATCTATAGTTGATTCTGATGATTCTACTTTGCTATGAATATTATTTTGTGCCTCTTGAGCTGGTTCTTGTGGTGATTTTTTGTACAGGTCAGTTAGTTGCGCATTTTATTATGTCTTCCCTGTCCCTAGTTTATCTTTTTCATAGTTTAGACAATGTATCCAGTTCTTAAGAGTTGCTAGTTCTTTATTGGCTCTTTTTGAACTTCGGTATGTTGATATATTTCTTTCTATGATGACTGTTCTTCTATATCTGTCATAATCGTTTCTTATTGGTCTATTACTTTTTTTGAATAAGTCCTTCAGTTCTTCTTTCATTTCTTTAGATTTGCTTTTTGTATTCAACAATTCAGTTCGCCTTGAAATTAAATCTAATGTTTAGAATAATATTTCTTTGTTTTCTGTTGTTAGTTTTTATTTGTCATCTAGTTTAAGGCTGTTTGTAATTGTTTCTTCTATTTTGTCGCTGAAAGTTTGTACGTTATCAACGTAATTTATAGATTTGTACAATGCTGTTGAGTTACCTTTCAAGTAACTCTCTTTTGTATGTAGTTATGTTTCTCGCTAGTAGACTTCAATATGTTGGGTACGTTTTTGAATGCTCTTCGACTGGCTTTGAATGGTTGGATTTTTAAAGTGCATCTTAGCATCCTGTGATCAGATAGGAAGTCCACTTTGTTGAGAACTTACATATTGGTCACAGATTTTGGATTTTGGCTCAGGATAAAGTCGATTTCGTTCTTTGTTTTATGATCTGAAGATGCCCAGGTACACTTCCGAGTCCAAAAGTCTTGTCTATGTAACAGAAGATATAATATTTATGTTTTTCTACTGTGCATCCCATTTTTCTGACTTCTGCAAGTCCTATAGTGTCCCAATTTACTTTGTCTATAGCATTGTTTAATTCTAGTATTCTTGTCGCTGTCTATGTGCAAATTGTTGTAAAAACGTTGTATGTGCAAATCTAAGACTGTGTTCTGTTCTTGTTTTATTGGATGGAGGGTAGTGGTGTTCTTCCCCTTCGGTGACCAGCCGGCTTGGGGTGCAATCATTAGTTTTTCTATTTGACGTTGTGAATTTTGTTTTGTTCCAGTTTGATTCATCTGGAGAAGTAATTAGTTTTTGTTTACTCAGCCGTAGATGATGATCTTCCTCGTACTATATAATTATTAAGCACGTTTGGCTTTAGTATTCCTTTTGTTGCATGAATTGATCCACTGGGTGTGTTAAGACCAGTTAGTTAGCAGTCAGGTCAGGTCAGTTAGCTGCTTTTTGGCGTGGTTTGTCTTCTCTATTATCCGCTTCTCACGGTTAGTGTCTTTTGCTTTCTTCACTACTAGCTTGTCATATTTTAAGTGTGCTTTGTTTCCTTTGCTCCTTTCTTCCTCTACTTTTGGTTGGAGTTTCTTACGCGTTTCAAGTACCTTTTGAGGAAAGTCTTCTATCAGATAAATGCCTTTTGGAAGGCTAGCTTTAGTTTTATGCACTAAGTGTTTTTTCCAGGTTGTTGTAAAGGACACCACTACTGGTCGGTTTTTATTTGAGTATTTTCCAATTCTGTAAACATTGGCTATTTATTGACTTTGAAGGGGTAGTCCCATATCCTCAATTGTTTCTTTTAAATGATCTACTAGTTCACCTTCGCTCTTTCCATTTTCTTCTATACCTATATCACATGCTGTAGCCTTGACCCCTATGTGATGAAATCAGAAATGAGGAGGAGAACCAGAATAAACGGCTAAGCGGCGGCGGGCGGGTGTGATGGGCGCGTGTGATGGGTTTTGACAAACCGTTTTTTCCATAGCGGACACCCACTCTGAGCATCCGCACCACTTGAAAGACTATAACCTGTGGATATCCATGCAGGAGACCTTAGTCCAGCAGTAGACGTATCTTGGTTGAGATGATGAATATGCTCACCTCTAGTGAGCAACTAATGGTAAGAATACAATAAAAGCCATTCAAATCAATTAACTTTCTTTCTATTAGTAGCACAGGGCTAATCATTATAGTTTTTTGATTGTAGAACCTAGTAGAAACAGCAAATTCTCAAAGGGTTTTTACTTCTCATTCTGTTTTTAAATGTTCATTTTCATTACTTACAGGATTTAAGTCAGTCTTGTTAGCAATAATTATTGTGCGATCTGTTGATAATCTTGCTGTAGGTGATACTATGGTTGAAGCAGGCAAGTCCTCGGGCAGTGTGAAATGATCGGTGAGCCATTTCAATCTGGACAAAAATACATATTATTTAAAAAGTACTTGACATATTCTCATATGGGATGATTCTTTAGCATGTACTGTAAAAGCATTGAAAGTTACATTCTTGGTGCTATTTATGCCTTCACCTTAGGCTCAGGTATAAAATTTTGCGTCCTGAGTGTAATTTACATTATGTTGCAATTGCAGCATAAATAACTATTATTGTATCTTCCCATGTGAGAATAAGTTTATTACTACTGGTTGTTCCAGAAATGTAGAAAGAAATTATGCAAGGTTCAAGGCCTGCGCAGACTAGGGACATTCCTGAGCATACTTGTCTTCCTTCAAAATACTCTTAGATCATAGCCTAACGCATACGGTGGACTTATAGTGCTGCGGAAACTTGTATTACAAGACGATGGACTTTTGTACTCCGCTGTCTTAAGTCGCTGTCTGCGCAGGCCCTAATGTACAAGGCATTTGGTGCTCAAGCCAACCGAGTGTGCGTTTATAGTAGGCAGTTGGAAATTGAGATAGTAATTTATGTTAACACTATATTCATTTTGCTGTTGGCTTGCGGTTCTTTCGACTTTTGAGGAACATACTATAACCAAATGAGACTGAATACAAACTAGTTTTAGCGAGTTCGAATTTATTATTGATGACGATTGATGCAAGCTGATAATGTGAGCAAACGAAACAAGAAGTAGCAAATGTTAATACAAAGCTGATTTTACTTTTCTAAACAAGCATGATGCAAAGTATATAATTTTCATCTATATTTTTTTTTTTAATGCTTAGGAACTTTGTAAAATTCTCCTAAAATGTATTGCAACTGTTCTAGCATTTAGTGAGAAGTACCTTCTTAAAGCAAAATTCTAAAAACGGATATATCTTTAGAATATAAGTCTGAAATCTATATAAATAATCACCAATCTAATGTACAACTTTAAAAAGGTGTGACTCTGGAGCTAAATAAAAAGAACCTCAATTTTTTCATCATATTATATTTTTCAAATGCAATCCCAACGTTTGGTACAGATAATACAAAATGTATAAAACCCACACTAGTATAATAATAAATGTTCTATTAATTAAATCATAGAAGATTCACACAAATGGCTTACTTTATAAGCAACACGCTAATATGTAAGCTAAGTACCTAAAAGAATATACTTGTGAATTCTATTTTAATATAAGCGAATGTCGACAGCACCACAAATAATAATTAATTAGTTATTTCACTATTTGAGAATAATCTACCGTAGACAATAGTTGTGTAACATTCTATTTATATTACATTCATTATATTTATATAGTTTTCTAGATATATTATTCTTTTTTTTTGAGCTATAATAAAAGGCAACTAGTCAAAGTTAATGTGTGCGTTAGTAATGACGGCAATGTTGATGTAATTTGTTACATTGAAAAGCGAATACTCATAACATAACCGTGTCTGAATTTTGACATTTTGGGCATACAAATATCAAAATTAACACTTAGCATTTAAGATGCTCCTAAGGCTGAAGAGAAGCTTCAATATTCTTCCATTAGGCTTTTATCCTGCAATAACCTTGTGATCGGATGCGACTAGACAGTTTTAAGACTCAAATTTTCACAACTCAAGCATCTAGATTCTGAAAATGTTCAAACACTATTGCAGGTAAAATAGAAAGCCGCATGCCTAGCATGACTCCAAATAACTAATACTGAAAACGTCCCAAAATACTAAAACACCAAATTTCCAAATCTCTAAAATGATCAAATGTGCATTAATAAATATTGAGGGTCATTTCAGTTTACAGATTTTAGTATCTTTTCTATTTATCATCTCTTAACTCATCATTTACTTATATTATTTCTTTGGGGCCATGCTAGGAAGGCTGTTAGGCCGTACAAAATATCGACTGGAAGCTTAAATAACCAGTATATTAAGGTTAATATAGTGAATCGTGGCACACATACATAGGCCTGAACTAGCAATTCTTTGACCATTCTAGTGTTAGCGACAATTGAGCAAACAAGTATAATCATAAAAGGTCATACTTTCGTCGCAAATTATGTCTCAAGACACTTATCCAGAAATATGATAGTACCTACTTACAAGTATTTGAGAGTTGAGAATTTTCATTAAAAAAAGCCCTAGTGACCCTAAAGACATACAAGTATGACCTTTTTGAAACACATTTTGTTATTTGTATCTTAACTTAAAACAGTCTTTAATGTCTTTCATTTGATTTCCATATAAATATATTAATCCTACATTCTTTTGAAAGTTTTAGACAGATAAGGTACCAAATCAGAATATAAATAAAATATAAACATCACAATTCAAATTCACGCTCCATGGCAATACATTAATCGAGTACAGTTTGAGTTCTGCGTTTATATGGTGATTGTTTTTTCGATGAAGAAACGTAGTATAATCTTGATCTGGGTCTTTTCGGCAGTGTACAAACAGTACGGATTTGCAAAGTAAGGTTGATAACTATAAATAGCCACGGCCAATACATTGGACTGGCAAATTGTGATATTACATAGAATTAGTAATTGTGTCAGAGAAAAGGTTGCTACATAATAAATAGTAGCAGGAACTGACCGAAAAAAAAACTAGTCACGGCCACACACACTGATTATGTGTACTCACATTAACGCAAAACTCAAGGTTACTCATCAACTGCTTATGATATTATATAGCACTCGTGACTAAACCAAATTTAAAGTTATCTTAAACATAAAAAAATAAATAATCTCCCGACAAATTCAAATAATAGTTAACAAATTCAGTCTCATTGGTTAAAAACAAATCAAATAATATAGATCTGCATCTTTCCTCAAAACATTGTCAGAATTCAAAAATTTATTTAAAATACAAATTGTTCATGTTATATCTAAAAGTAACTAAATGCATAATAGTTAAAAATGCAATTTTAAATAACTAAATGAATTGGGTAATGTTAATAATTAATAAATATAATAATAAGTATTAATAAAATCATTAAATAAAATTTACTATTAAAGAGCATAATTCATAATACAATTATTGGATTATATCAATATCTTACACGGAGGTAAGGCAATTGGGTCCGTACATAAAACATTGTGATACAAATCATGGCTAATTACATTAACACAAAATATTTTTTACAGGTATGTTTTGATGCCACATTAAATATCTTACTTCATTACATATTTGTAAATTCGAACTAGTGTTTTTAATATTTATTGTGTAACTCTTGACTCCTGTGACATTTGGGTACATTGTTTTACTCACTTATAATTTATTAACTTGGGAATATTGTCTGGGCGTGAATCAACGGCATCATTACGTGAACAATTTATAAGAGCGGTTGTAGTTCAGAAAATGGGTTATTAAAAAAATTGTACACCTAATGATTACAAAATCATTACAAAGAATCAAAACAATTAAGACAAAATCTTGGATCTTATACGTTTTGAATGATATCTAAAGAAAATAAGTTTTAATATTGTTTAACTTTCATATGACAAGGAGTAAGAGTCGCACACAAATAAAAACTCGTCAGTTGTTGAGGAGAGATACACAGTGCGGAAGTGTGTTGAGGTTTTCCACCAACCTGTTGTTAAGCTCGTGGTACACACTGAGTATTTCTTCAAGAGACACTGTCACGGCGGCCGCAACGATAGTGCGCTCGTCATTTGTTGAGGAAAGACAAACAGCGCGAGTGTGTTGAGGTTTCCCACCAACCTGTTGTAAAGCTCGAAACGTACACTCGCTGTGAACTTGTTGACGAGACACAGCCAGCAACCGCTAAGCTCGCACGCTCGTCAGTTGTTGAGGAAAGACACACAGTGTGCGAGCGTGTTGAGGTTTTCCACCAACCTGTTGTACAGCTCATGGCGTACACTCACTGTGATCTTGCTGACGAGACACAGCAAGCAGCCGCTAAGCTTGCATGCTGGTCACTTGTTGAGGAAAGACACACAGCGCGCGAGCGTGTTGAGGTTTTCCACCAACCTGTTGTACAGCTCACGGCGTACACTCACTGTGAACTTGCTGACGAGACACAGCAAGCAGCCGCTAAGCTTGCATGCTGGTCACTTGTTGAGGAAAGACACACAGCGCGCGAGCGTGTTGAGGTTTCCCACCAACCCGTTGTACAGCTCACGGCGTACACTCACTGTGAACTTGCTGACGAGACACAGCAAGCAGCCGCTAAGCTTGCACGCTGGTCAGTTGTTGAGGAAAGACACGCAGTGCGCGAGCGTGTTGAGGTTTTCCACCAACCTGTTGTACAGCTCACGGCGTACACTCGCTGTGAACTTGCTGATGAGACACAGCAAGCAGCCGCTAAGATTGCACGCTGGTCAGTTGTTGAGGAAAGACACGCAGTGCGCGAGCGTGTTGAGGTTTTCCACCAACCTGTTGTACAGCTCACGGCGTACACTCGCTGTGAACTTGCTGACGAGGCACAGCGTCACGGTGGCCGCGAAAATCGCGTTATAGAGAAGCACCAGCTTAAAGTTGCCCAGCCACTCGATGCGCCCAAACTCACCGAGCAGATCGAAATTTGTTATACCTGCAACAATGTAATTTGTACGGTAAAGGGTTAATCCTTTCTAATATTATTAACGCGAAAGTTTGTATGTATGGATGGTTGTTACTCTTTCACGCGAAAACTACTGAACGGATCTGGATGAAATTTGGCACAGAGATAGATTATAGTCTGGAATAACACATAGGCTACTTTTATCCCGATTTATTATTAAAGAGTTCCCGCGGGAACCAATAAACCTTAATCCACGCGGGCATCAGCTAGTTTATTAATATACATGAGTTCACGACCTCACTGGCACAGTGCTGGGCGCTGTGTTCTTACAAGTGGGTGGTCCCAGGTTCGATACCCGATTGGAAATTTAAAAATTCTGAATCTGGTCTGGTGGCTTTGGCTGTTTATTGTTACCACCCTACGCAAAAACAAGTTGCAAGTTTGGTTGCAGCTCTTCGATAGTATATCTCTTTTTCCCCTCTATCATGCGATCAGCTGCGACTTGCGAGAGATATGAGCAGATTTAATTGAGTTCCCATGGCGTGTGAGGCTGTCCTTCCATTGAATAATTCCTTAATAATAAAATATATTCCTCTTATTATTTGCCCCTTTCACTTTAGTGCATGAAGTCCCAAATAGAACCGCGTTTCAGCCTTCTGGTCTCCAGTGGGATGCTGAGTGACTGAGTGAGTATATCCATACTAATATTATAAATGCGAAAGTGTGTATGTTTGTTGGTTTATCCTTCAATCACGTCGCAACGGATCAACGTGATTTTTAGCATGGGTATAGTTGAGGACCTGGATAGTGACATAGGCTAAGTAAATTAAGCAGTTCTCGCGGGACACAAATAAACTTAAACCACGCGAAGTTGAGGCTACTTTTTATCCGGGAAAATTAAGGAGTTCCCGCGAGGCTCATCACGCGGAAGAATTTTTTTTTTTTTCATATTTGATGATGCAGTCTAAGATGGTAGCGGGCTAACCTGTTAGGGGCATGGCAGTTGTATTAAACCCATACCCCTTTCGGTTTCGGAACGCTAAATCGCTTGGCGGCACGTCTTTGCCGATAGGGTAACTAGCCACGGCCGGAGCCTCCCACCAGGCGGGCATCACCCAGGAAAAAAAAAAAATAACCCCCTTACCTAATATCTTAACAAGCAGCGTAAATGGTAATAGAGCGCGGATTTGACTCGCTCCAGCAATGCATGGAACTGTGGTTACATATGCATCTAATCTTTAACTATGATTGTAATTAACTTATTTATGATAACCAAAGAGCTCAGTATGTCCTTTAAAATGGGCACGTTGATATATTGACGCAAATATAACCTTTCTCATAGCAACAACCTTCTGCAGCCGCTCATTAAGACCAGCTTGCAGAGCGCCGTTCCTCAACCTCAGTAAAGGTGTCTCCTTCCCCTCGTTCCCCACCAGGCGGGCATCACCTAGGAAATAAAAAAAAATAACCCCCTTACCTAATATCTTAACAAGCAGCGGCTGCGCAGTGGAGTGCGCGAGCAGCAGTGCACACAGCGCAATGATCCTCGCGAGGGGTGTCCGCCTCGCGCGAGGCAACACACGCAGAGCGCGCATCGGCGTAGCCAGCCCCGTGAGCGAGGCCGCGTGCAAGTACAGGATGAGGAACGCCTCTAGCGTCGCCCCCGCCCACCCCAGCTTTGATAGCGACGCGATGCCTAGTGTGAATTGCTGGAAAACAAGTTCTCATTCAGGGGCCATACTGAGTGCCAACGCTTAAAGCCATATTGTTTCATTATTTGACTTTCGTGTTTTAGAATTATTATCCTTATTATACGACTGCCTGAAAAAAGGAGTATATTGTTTTCAGAGTTCATGTATTCATGTATGTATGTATGTATGTATGTGAGTTTGTATATTCCACCATAACTTCTATACGCCTGAACCGATTTTGATGAGGTATCGTTAGAATCCCCAGCTTATTCCGGGTGACATAGGCTAGTAAAATTAAAAAAAAATTGATGGGGTGACCATGGTCCAGCATTAAAGACCAAAATTGAAAAAAAAAATTCAAAAATAAGATTAACTATGTAATCATCATCTAGAAAATGATGAGTAGATTCCAAAAATATATAACACTATAGTTCAATATCCAGTGATTCACAAACAAATATCATTTAATAAAAATGAGAATAAGATTCCAAAGGCCATATTATATGCAAATAATAAACTAAACTCCGAAAATAATATAGCAGGGCAGTCGTATTTTTTAATTCGTTAAATTAATTTTGGGAAATCGTTTTAAGAAGTATTGCTTTAATCGTTGGCAGTACGGCCCCAGATTTTCGAAAACTGAAATGATGTTACCTTCATAGTGCTATCAAAAATTATTTTTAGTACGCCAGTTTAAACACGCCAGAGCAATACTCTCAAAATCAGAGAATTTCGATCGAAAATTAAAGTTGCAGCAATCTTGAAATAAAATGTCTGTTTGTCTGTCACCTTTTCAGGGATCAATTGCTGAATCGATCTTGGCAAAACGCACCTATCTTTGGAGCACATAACATGATACTTTTATCTTTGAAAATCAAATAGTTTCTATTTGGGAAACAATTTCACATTACACAATGAACTAGAAAAAAATCATATCTTTTCAGAACTCTTGAGAAAGAAATGCCATATCTTTGTTCCTATCAATTGCGCCTAATAGTTTTGGGAATTCAAATCTTTGCACTCACCCTCGTGCTCAGAGGGACCGCTTTGATCCCTATGAGCAGTTCCAGTGTGTTCTGCAGCACCATCAGCACGGTAATAGTGGTCAGCGCCAAAAGCAACAACATCGCTAGAGGGTATACTACGTTCCGCTGCAGGGACGATGTTTTGCGTTGACTTTCCACCTCCTGGGGATTGAGAGATTATTTGCTTTGAGTTGAGATTGAGTATGTGATCCATTTTAGACTTGCCTTACACATGTTTAAGAAATCTATTAAAAGTTCGCTCGTGATAAAAGCTTAATAACCTGTTGAAGATTATGTAAATGGTAATAGAGCGTGGATTTGACTCGCTCCAGCAATGCATGGAACTGTGGTTACATATGTATCTAATCTTTAATTATGATTGTAATTAACTTATTTATGATAACCAAAGAGCTCAGTATGTCCTTTAAAATGGACACGTTGATATATTGACGCAAATATAACCTTTCTCATAGCAACAACCTTCTGCAGCCGCTCATTAAGACCAGCTTGCAGAGCGCCGTTCCTCAACCTCAGTAAAGGTGTCTCCTTCCCCTCGTTCACCGAAGAGTTCCGAATTTTCTTTGAAAAACACACACTGGTGCTTAAAATATAACTCACCTTTCGCATAGCAACAATCTTCTGCAGCCGCTCATTAAGACCAGCTTGTAGAGCGCCGTTCCTCAACCTCAGTAAAGGCGTCTCCTTCCCCTCGGTCACCTTCGAAGAGTTCCGACTGTCCTTTATAATGGACACATTGGGGTTGATCGACGCGGATATATCGCCTCGGTCCGGGTACATCGGCTCTGGTGATATGTAACCGACACCTGGCAACACACAGAATCACCTAGTTTATTTAAATAGAAATGATCTATTCCTTAGGCTTTATATATGGCAATAATAGCTTTATCAGAATTATAAAACTAATTATAATAAATTAATTATTTTTACTAAACTAAACGGCCCAGAGCCACAGACCTTATCTATTGCATACATTTTATCTAATCAGCCCAGTTCTTTATGTTTTTCAGCCTCTAGTGATCGATTAGCTATGCACATAATACTACACAATTAAGACAAAAACTAACGGCTATGAGTGTAAAGTAACAGAGAGTGCCATTATGTATGCGCACACTCTTGTACACTATAATACCTCCCGTGCAGATGGCTAATCTCTCTGGTGATTGGCCGCCGTGGCCGAAATTCGGTCGGGAGGACATTATATACTTATTAGATAGTTGTTATAATAGGTAGGTACATTGACGTAAACAAAGGCCAAGGCCCGATGAGTACATTATCGGGCAATAAACTTGAACAAGATGTATGTTTGAATTTATACCCGTATAATAATATGGCATCAATTATTTTAGCTGACTTTGGTAAAATAAATAGCCAAACAAATGTAAGTTCTAAGCAATGCGGATGCTTATCACAGACGAGGAAGTAATGTAAGGAGTAAGTAATGCATCCATACTTATATTATAAATGCAAAAGTGTCTGTCTGTCTACGACGTTTTCACGGCCCAGAACCAAATTCAACGAGACAGTTTGTATCCCGGGGAACGATATAGACTTCCCGCAAGATTTCCTAGAGACTAGAAACTACTACGAGATTAAAAACTTGATATTATTTCTTATTTTCCTCAATACGTTATACCTACTAGGTCTTCAAAGACATTTTTCTTGTACGTTCTCTCGATTATGATGACCGCCATTTTTTTAAAAGTCTGCATCTGCAGCTTACGAGTCTGTACCTAATTGACTAGCTGGTTCTAAGACATCTATCTATCACAAGATCAATGGTCCTTAGATTTGCATCATCTCTATACTTTTGTATTTTTTAAACCACTTTCGAAAGACTATTAACAATCATAATATACTTGTAATTAATTATTGTGATTGTACCGATGAAATCTCATAAAAAGGAGAGATCGTTGCATAGGAGAGAACCGGTCAAATAACAACATACAATCAAAATAGCAATTTTTTTAGAGACGTTCATTACAATAAGATACGGCACTCGACTCCAACCAGTTTCGAGACAGGTTTCGCAGTTTGTGTATTGGAGATAACGATAATAATATGACGACGTGACACGGTGCATTAGTGCGCCAGTGCGTTGGTCGTGCACTTGTTCGATAATAAAAAGTAATCTGAATTACGAACCATGAAAAATGCTGTATATATTTTAATGGTTCGTATTTAGATTATTTTTTGTTAGCGCAGAATAAGCCACGAAAAAGAATACCGTAGGAGAATCATACTCAATATTATAAATGCGAAAGTGTGTTTGTTTGTTGGTCCTTCAATCACACCGCAACGGAGCAACGGATCGACGTGATTTTTGGCATCGCCATAGTTGAGGACCTGGAGAGTGACATAAGCTACTATTTATCCCGGGAAATTAAGGAGTTCCCGCGGGAATATAAAAAAAGAAACTTAAACCACGCGAACGAAGTCGCGGGCATCAGCTAGTTGTCAGATATGTAAGTTTTTTCACGATGTGATCGTTTAGAGAATATTGTGTTGTTCTTTTTTTCTCCTCCTTCCCTACCGACTTTGAGGCCAAAGGCATAAATCTTTCTATCACCGCTTTATTTTATGAAGAATATAGTCATTTTTTGATTTTTGATCCTCTCATGCAAGAGTATTGGATAGAAGCAGGCGTTACTTTGCGGAAGTCCATCATAATGATCGGTATCGGAGCCACATAGATATGCTTATTGTCGCGGATTATAGCGAATTAAACTTCTCCATTCAATAATAATAATAAAGATATCTAACCTGTAGCAAGCGAAGTGTTGATGCGTCGCCTGATGGTGTCCTCTTCGAACGAGTACACATAATACTCTTCATTGAGATCCCTTAAGAACTGCGGCTTGACCAGGACACCGCCCACCACGCCGAAAAGCCTCACGAAGCCAAGCGGTGTGAACACTGCACAAATAAAATAAAAACATCTACTAATATTTATTTAGGTGTTTTATTCCAAAATAGCTGATGCCCGCGACTTCGTCCGCGTAGTTTAATTTTTTTAAGTGAAAACTTCTTTAGGCGCGTTGAGCACTTTTTGGTAATTTATATTGAAGTGTAAAACTTCTGTAGGCGCATTGAGCACTTCTTGGTAGGGGATAAATAAGTAGATTCGTGTGACCGACTGCTCGCGAACATATACTACATTCGAAATTAAACTTTAATGCCTTAGTGTTAAGGTTAATATTTTAATAATTTTCAGTAAAATAAAAATACAAAAATATTCGTTTTCACTTCTATCGGCAGTCCCTGTGACTGGCAATTTTTATTTTATTCATACGGGTACTACTTAATTTTCCGCGATAAAAGTAGCCTATGTCACTCTCCAGGCTCTCAACTATACCCATGCCGAAAATCACGTCGATCCGTTGCTCCGTTGCGGCGTGATTGAAGGACAAACAAACACATTTATACGCATTTATAATATTAGTAAGAGTATGATGCAGATGATATTTTGTACTAAGTAAGTAAACTAGTAGGTACCTAACTTACGTTAGGTACTAGTTTTTTTTTTACACAAGCGTGCCTAGATATCGGTTTAAAATTAAATGTACAAACAACGATAAAAACTAGTCCAGAGTAGTTTAAACTTTTTGTTTTAGTCGTATTACCTACCTATTTTTATTGCGTCGTTAATAAATTAAGCAAATATTTACTGTTAACATCTCCCAAATCTCGTATTATGTACATGACTTGAAGAATAATAATTTCTAGTACGAATTTAGGTAAATATAATGTATTACTTACGTTTAAAGTAAAACCGTCTAGGCCGGTTGTTAAAAAAAATTACTCTCCTAAACGAAAATTATCAGGTGTTTAAAATAATTGCACACATAAAGGTAAGACATAATAATACCTATTGAAATCATTATTTTCCAACGACATTTACCAGTCTGTGTAAATATTTACCTAATTGTGAACTACCCTTGAGGCTAGAGTACCTCCTCCCTGGAACTGGAGGAGTGACAGCCTCCCTGGCGCAGACTTGAGCGCTCGTGGGAGTTGGGAACTGGCGGGTTCGATTCCCGGCAGGGTCAATTTGAGAATTTATAATTTCAAAACTATCTCTGATCTGGTGTGGTGGAAGGTTTCGGCCGTGGCTAGTTACCACCCTACCGGCAAAGAGGTACCGCCAAGCGATTTGGCATTCCGGTACGATGCCGTGTAAGAGGGGGGGTTATATCCCTAACAGGTTAGCCCGCTACCATCTTAGACTGCATCATCACTTACCAGCAAGTGATATCGCTGTTTTAAGGGCTAACTTGTAGTGAAAAAAAAGTAGATTCGTAGGTTAGTAACTAAGTACTTACGCGGCGCGAAGGTGAATTTTAACGACAATTAAGTACGTTTAAGTAATAGAAAGCTATCACTTGGGATACGAAAATATTTACCTATTCCAAATAGTTTTAACTTATAGCATGTGTTTACTACATACATACCTAAGATAAAAGTAGTACCAGTAGTTTCTAAAAATAAATTGTAAGAATGTTTCATACAAACATCGAGGTCTAGAATTTTATTTTAAGATCTTACAAACAATATACACGTCTAGAAATAAATCACGACCACATGCCTAGTTGCCTAGGCTTGTATTTTTAATATTTTTTGTTCTGTTTGCTGTATATTAATTTGCGTCGCCTCGACATATATATTATTAGCTGATTCCCGCGACTTCGTTCGCGTGGATTGAGGTTTTTTGTTTCCGCAGGAACTTTTTAATTTCCTGGGATAAACAGTAGCCTATTTGTTATTCCAGACAATAATCTCTATGGCAAATTTCGTCCGTTCAGCCGTTCTGGCGCGATTGAGTAACAAACATCCATCCATCCATCCATCTACACTTTCACATTTATAATATTAGTAAGTCTAGATACCTTTAATTGTAAATAATTGCTGAATTATATTCCACCAGTAGATAATTTGTGAATTTAACGACTAGGGACGTGAGGCTGATAATTAGTTACGTTATCTTAAAACTAAAACTTATGGGTTCCGAAAGCAGACTAGTCTGAGAAGAAGCCCACAATAAACGTGGCCGAGTAATTACCTTAAATCATGCAAACCTCTTTTTAAAAATACTTTCTATTTATAAACACTTCAACACGTCTTGTCAGCTGACATAACTGACAATGGTAACCATGGAAACAATTATGTCAATATCGCAACCCACGTTTTACGCCACCTTTTCGCTTAGCCACCAGACTCGTGAAAATAAACAATTATATATACTTGAACAATACTATTACAATACACAATGAGCATAAACAGAAGGTTATCAAATCCTGCATTGAACAATAACCAGCAATATGAACTGAACGAAGAGTGGAACAACTTTATGAAGAAGATAGGCGAAGTATCCGGATTGGTGAAGGATATGGCAAGTGGTGACAAGGAAAAGGCTGACGCGGCTACAGCAATAGCTGATGAGTATCTCAAGGGAAAAGTTCTACTGGACGAGGACGTAAAAATGAAGGTGAAGGATGATCGGACCGTGATCAATCTGAAAGCTTTCCAGTCACTTGGAAAGAAAGACACTGTAAGTAAAGTATAGAGTGAAAAGGTGCCTACCACAGATCACGGAAAGGGTGCCGGTGCCGGTGTCTACTTAGGTTAACTTTTAGCATTGCTTTAAAATTATGAAGTACTAGCTAATGCCCGCAAGTTGGTCCGTGTGGTTTAAGTCTTTTGTATTCCCGCGGTGAATCCTTAATTTTCCGGGATAAAAAGTAGCCCATGTCACTCTCCAGATCCTCAATTATAACCATGCCAAAATCACGTCGATCTGTTGCTCCGTTGCGGCGTGATCGAAGGACAAATCGACAAACAAACATACTTTCGCATTTATAATATTAGTATAATAGAATTTATTAGTAAGTCATTGAATAGTAAAATGTATTTACTTCCTGCAGTTATTAGTTAAAGTGTAAAAAATTATTTAATTTAATTTATTTTAATTCTGACTCATAAGCAAGATTCTAATATTCACAAGTTCACAACGTCAAAGGAAATTCGATAAACAAAAGCTTTATTGAAGGTTCCTGTATATTCTCATCCAAAACCTATATGATTAAATCAGACGATTGTTTTCTTTAACAACAACCAGGGTTACTGATATCTGCGTTCTATAGCAGTAAGATATCTTATGTAAGATGTCTTTATTTGTGCTTGAATCAATCTTAATTTATTTTAATTCTTACACGTCATATCATACAAGGGTCTAAGATTCAAAACGTCTATTTTCTAAAAAAAATCTTTAAATTAAAAAATCTTTGCTACAGGCAGTTCGAAAAACAAAAGCTTTTTTGAAGGTTCCTGTATATTCTCTTCAAAAGTCTATATTATAATATCTGCATAGTTTTTTAAAACAACAACCAGGATTGCTGATGTGGGTGAATGATGTCATAAGTCCTAACTCATAACGTACAACAATCGCTTGAGCACAGTACCATTAGATTTGTTTCGTAAATGGGAAGGACAAATAAGCTACTAGATAGTTCAAGTTGTAAATTGGGTTATCTACGCGTTACGGTAGTTACTCGGTGCGCCTGCGCATACAAGTCGAACGGGCACCTAGTATTTGCGTAGCAATCATTCTGTAAATTTACTCTGGTCTGTAAGTTTAAATTGCTCCACAACACGCCAAGATAATCTATAAGTACCTATTAATATACCTAGTAAATGCGAAATAAACTCCGTGTTTTTTCGTAAATCCTTTCACGTCTCCTCAACTGAACCAATCTTGACGTAAGCCAGAGAGCTAGATTCTATACTATAATGGGTCTATATGAAGAAGTCAAAGAGATTAAAAACAACCTAAATTTACGCGGACGAAGTCGACTGTATGAGCTAGTTCAGGATAGGATTATACTTAAATAGTTGCCCGCGATTTAGCTACCTAAACTTTTTTTGTATTTGCCTGATTTGCATTGACGCATATACATAATTGACCGAGCGAAGCGAAGGTCTCTGAGTCTACTTGAGTGAACTTGCACTTGTCCGTTCGTCCGTCCGTCTGTCAGAGCCTTATAACTTCTGAATTACTGAACGTAATGACTTTAAAATTTAAATATAATATGTAAACCGATGGCCTCCAGCCGAATATGGCTTAAAAAGTCATATATAAAATAAGTTTAATATTATAAGGAAACGAAATTATTAATGAGCTTCGGTATTTTTAACAGAACTTCATAATGATGTCAATAGATGGCGCTCTGTAAAAGTTTATTCGTTTCTCCAATAACTCTTTAGCTCTTTTGCGTCTAATGTTAAAAGTTAACTATACCAATATATGTATAGTTAAAAATACCGCGAGGTCTATGCTCGGGGCAAACCACTAATTAGCCCATTTCAATCGGGGTTATTTTAATAAAAATCTTTTAGCTAAATTACTAGAAACTCTCTCTATGGCCTAAGTATGTATGGCAATAATATAGGTGACTAGCTGATGCCCGCGACTCCGTCCGCGTGGATCGAGGTGGTATGAAAAATAGATAGTAGCCGGTTATCAGACCTACTGAATATGCATATAAAATTTCATAAAAATCGGTCAAGCCGTTTCGGAGCAACATTGTGACACGAGAATTTTGTATATAAGATTCAATTAAGAAACCACGACATCTGTGTCCACCAAAAAAACTGACTTTGTAAAATAGTGTGGATAGTTCGAGTTTAAGAAATTACATCCTATTCTTCATTATTTTATTTGAATAACTAAGTTACTAACATCGTCGGGGCAGTAGGTGTACTTCGGATTGAAACATAGGTACCAAAATGTCAAAATTAGGATCCCAAGTCCCAATCCCGTGTAAACACTACTATATAAAAATACATAGAATACCACCACCACTACAGCCCATTAACGTCCCACGGCTGGGCACAGGCCTTCACTCTCGTAGGAGAGATGGAATTAGAGCTTAGATCCACCACGCTGCTCTAATGCGGGTTGGCGGGCTTTAACAACTATTATCATGTTAGTGATAATACCCGGGGCCGAAGGCTTAACGTGCTCTCCGAGGCAATTAGGTGAAACGCCGCCAATTCTTCCTCCGGGCTAGTACTGAGAATTTCTAGTTGGAAAAACCCAATACTTAATATTACGGCCCGACCCGGGACATAGTCGGCCGCAGTCGAACATGCTAACCACAAGACCAGCGAGGCACTAGTATATTTAGGTCATTATGAAATCTATTGGCGCATATAAAAACAATTATAAATAGTTAAGACAAATATCTTGTCAGTGAAAGCGATTTGGCTCGAGCACCGCAATGAATTGTGTACTCGGTTTAAAAGTACATGAACAAGAACTAAAGCTAACACGACTGGAAAGCTAAGTAATAAGTGTAAGTAAGACTCATGACTAATGTGTGTAAGGAACAAATGTAGAAATAATTTATGATCATACAGACGTAAGGGGCTAGAAAGCTCAAGTGTAAATTGTAAACGTGGCACCTAGAGTTCAAAAAATGTAAGAGACACTTGTATGTCCTAAATGAAATAAACAAGAATAAAACGTGCAGAAAACAATCTTTTACTGACATTATTAAATATCAAAACATATTTAAAAGTACGATTAAGTATTTACTTACCACTATTTATTTACTATTAATTTTGACTCATGGAATGATGACGATTGATGATCACAGGTCAGCAGCATCATCACTATTTCGCAAAGATTAAGAAGAAATCTTATAAAGGCAAAACGCTAAGTATTGCTAAGGGACTACATGAAAGAAAAAAACCGTAATTGACTCAACCGGCAAAAACAAACATCCGCGGTAAACAAACATCTGCATAAGGAATTCATCGAGTCAAAGCAAACATCAAATAAACATGAACTTATAGCACTCGAAGGAACGTAGGTGCAGTGAACAACGTATTTTTAGTCGATACTTTAAAATAATTAATTATTGCTTCAACTAGCTGATGTCCTCGAATTCATCCGCGTGGATTGAGTTTTTCGGTTCCCGCGGAAACTTTTATTTTCCGGGATAAAAGATAGCCTATGTGTTATTTCAGACTATAATCTATCTCTGTGCTAATTTCATCCAGATCCGTTCAGACGTTCTGGTGTGATTGAGTAACAAACATCCATCCGTCCATCCATCCAAACTAACGCATTTATAATATTAGTATAGATACAACGCACCCACAACAAGGTAGGTAGATACTTTGATCTAAACATATCGCATACAGAAATAGAGGCAGACACTGTTTATAGACGTAAGTTGATGTCGACTTTCCTTAACTAAAAAGGTTGTTATTGTTAA
This sequence comes from Erebia palarica, assembly GCA_964035005.1. Lineage (NCBI taxonomy): Eukaryota > Metazoa > Arthropoda > Insecta > Lepidoptera > Nymphalidae > Erebia > Erebia palarica. The sequence continues at coordinate 5,304,886 of OZ035988.1, forward strand.
CTTCCTAGTCTCTATGAAAGTTATGGATTGCAAGCGTAAGACCAAAAGCGACAGGCCGCACGACAAAAAGTTATTCTAGTCACTACCTTATTTCGTGCTAGTCTGTATGGAAAAACTGAAAATAAAGGTACGAAGGTTTACAATATGGTAGAGAACCAGTTTTTCTCAGACCAGGGCGCTTTTGGAATTCTCGTAGAATTAGAACCAAGTAGTGCCCGGCCTGCGGGCACTACTTAGTTATTATGTTTTATCGGGTTTAAATACCTATCAGATTACAATCTACCGAAAAATAATGCGTTAAATTGTAATCTTTCGACAGTTTAGAATTTCGCGAGTTAGATTATAATCTAACGGTTTTTACAATCTTACGGTGACATATATAAACATTTCATCATGAATCAAACTATAAATAGAGTAAACTTGCAACTGAAATGAAAAAAACTTAATTACAATAAATTATCAACATTAAAGTAACTATATATTTGAAAAGAGGTTTAATATAAGATATTATATTAGAATAGAGACTAAATTATTATATTTTGTACTTATTATAGGGTGAAATTGACAAAAACGCATGGATGGCAGAAGTGAGCAAAGATGCAGATCGTCGAGCTCTAGATCGCAAGATTCGCAAAGAGAAGGCCGACACCCTCAAAACTCAAGCAATCAAAGCATTCCGCCGGCAGGAATACGACAGGGCACTATCCTATTATAATCGTGCCATAGAACAAGTCAAGGACAACTCTATGATGTACTGTGATCGTGCATTGACAAATATCAAACTCGGGAATTATGAAAAGGTAACAAAAATCCCGTATAAGTATAACCTAATTGGCTAAATTACAAATCGGTAAGATAAGATTCACAAAGAATCGCCTTTATTTTGCCTGTCTCGTCACTCGTAAGATGTTGTAATTAGAACTCAAGGATAATTTCTTGTAATAGTCCAAGAGCTCTTGAAGTCCAGGCCTACTTAATTGGCTAGAGGCTGTTTTTTTAAGTAAGAATAATTACCTACTATGAATCCTGATGACATTGATCTGCCGCCCGTTGGCGTTTAGAAAACGATTAGAAATTGTGACAAGTGACAACGCAAAGCTCGTAAGCTAGTAATGGAATAAGTTTAAGTAATTAATTCGTTTTACGAATATAACTTTTGAGGCAGCTAGATAGTTAAGGTCGTACACAAGTTCAAACAAGCACTTCTCATTCTAAGAAAGATTTTGGCAGGTTGAGAGGACGACGATGAAAACAAACAACACATGTGATTGTTGAACGTAACAAATAACGATTTAGACGAGTGAGACCATCACAGCTATCATGAATATATTATTTTGTTAGGTACGGTTAGTGGGGGACGGGTTCGGTTCGACAACATGCAAAGGTATCACAATTAATACAGTTATATGATATTTTCGAAAAGTAGTAGGTACGTGTTAACAATTGGTGACAGTTGAAATCAATATTCAGAACGAAGACATTTTTGCATCATTTAGAATTACAGTGACTGGCAAGTGGCATAGAAGTAAGAGCGTTTCACACGGCGACTTTAGCACGTGCTGTGTGTTTCAAGACCATAGGTAAGTGAAATATAAGATGAAAACGCAGCTAAAACCACTGCTAAAAGAAGCAGCCCGCTGTAAACGTTCAAAAAGTTTGCAGCGATAGTAGACTATGAGTTTGTGTGCGAAGGCTGTTAAAATAATCACCGCTAACGGCAATTTATCTCTGCAGGTTTTCAACGACTGCGAGTGGGCATTACGTCTGAATGAGAATAGCTTCAAGGCACGTCTTTATAAAGCCAAGGCTTATATGGAACTAGAGGAGTTTGACAAGCTGCAGGAATGCAGGAGAGAGTTAGATGAAAAGTTTCCACAGCACGACGATCTTATTAAATACTTCCTCGATAAAAAAGACGGTATTGATGAGGAGGAAATGGAATAATCGTTATATGTAACGGTATTTTTAATTGCGGATTGTATGTTTTTCGTTTTTTTGTGTCATTAATTACCAGTTTTAAATTTGAATGTAGTGAAATAAGTTATTTTTATTTTCAAACTTCGTGAGAATGTGTCAAAAATTTGAAATACAAACATGTAATGTGATACAACAGTTTTATTGAAATTATTAAAATGATATTAGTACTAACCGAACGCAAGGTAGCGACAAAGAACTAAAAGAAGGTCAAGGATAAGTTATATGGATCACATTAAAACGATATCAAATGTTCCATTGGTGGAATTAAAGATAAGGGAATGAAATTAATTTAAAGATAGTATGGAAATTGGAAGAAGATATCTCAGAAAGAAAAACGCTAAAGATACTGAAGTAAAAGAATACGGCTAAATTCTTAAAATAACATCGTAATTGAAGCTAAATTCTCAAGTCTCTAAATCCTCATGGAATCCACCGAGTTAAAGTATATTTTTATAGTTTTCTTTTAAATTATTCTAGTAGCTAATACCGCGACTAGAATTATTCATCTTCATATTCTTCATTAAATTGCACGAAACTCTTTCCCGAAATAAAATGAGACCCTTTGTCCTCTAGGATCCAAGCTATTCTATGGAAACTTCTATATTAAATTTCGTCAGGATCAGAGGCCGAATTGTCTAAGAAACTCGTAATCGTTTGAGAGCTTAAAACTTAGTAGGTAATACGTTTGTTGTACGAAGTGACACGCAGTTCGAATTACACGTTTGACAAACGATTACGATTACGTATTCTTACACAAGCCAGACAGACACATTTTCGCATTTATAACTATGGATTGGTTTCCTAGTGGAAAGTGAAAATGGATGCATGTTAATTTGTAAGAGGTAATTTGATAAGTAAGTACCTAATTAGATAACTTTGTAACGATTGTTTTTGATAACGATTATTCTGGTTACCCAATAGTAACGGATCTACTATGCACAACAAAATTTTCCATTAGTTACTTATCTTGTTTCTTTAGTAGCAGGGAAAACAATTTAGGAATAATGTTGAGATTATTTTTAGACACAAAATACAGGTTTCTCATTCACTATAATATGTATTACTAGATAATGCCCGCGACTTTGTTCACGTGGATTAAGGTATTTTTGATTCCTGCGGGAACTTTCCGGAATAAAAAGTACGTATGCCTATGTCCTTCCCCGGGATTCAACTTATTTCTGTACCAAATTTCATCAAAATCGGTTAAACAGATAGGCCGTGAAAGCGTAGCAGACAGACAGACCCACTTTCTCATTTATGATATTAGTATGAATTGTGAATTGTGATGTATAGTACCCATAACAAAATACTCCTAGAAGTAACTTTTACGATAAGCGTGGTAGGTGTCTATCTATGAACCAAAGTAAATAATTGGCCGGTCTAAATCTCGTGTGGTCCTTTGCCGCAGGGACCATTAAATAAACTCATGATGGACATCAGGATTCTTTTAGGTAAAGCCAACGTTCTATGTTTAACGGTAACCGTAAGGTCACTTTAACGACTGATAATACTATGCGACTGACCCTCAAATGTGAACTTACCTAACACTTCGTAGTTCGTACTCGACTTGACTTGCTCAGTCAGAAGTTAGAACCTATTAAGTTATTTTTTAACTTTAGTTATTGAAAATTTAATTTCCGTTTTCAAAATTTTTTCCGTTTTTCCTGAAATTGATTCATTACATCAAATATTTTCGCTCACGTTTGCATTATTTATGTATTGTTGTCTATCAAATCATTCAACAGCACAGCAATAAAATCAAGGTCACTGCCAGTTCACGCGACGTGTTTATTTTGAACGGACGCATTTTCGCTTTGTCCGCATTCAAAAGGTATTTTTACTTATTATTATAGGTACAATGGTAAGGTAAGTACCAAATTATGCGATCCGATATTAGGCTATGTAAATTGTACGCAATATGTATAAATATTAAGGTAGTTAAGTTACTCTACCGATAGTGCTGGATTTAAGTTAAGATTTGTGCGCGTAGCATAGCGCAGAGTATCTACAGGAAGTAGGCCTCGTTAAAAAGATTAATATTTAATTGGTTAAATTAGATAGTTGCACTAACCATGATTGTCGTCAAGCGCAAGCCTATCTTTCAATAAAAGTTAAAGGTTAAGTTAAAGAGAGTCGATTAATTAATTGGTTTAGAATGAAGATAATGGCAGCACTGGGGTTATGCAAAACAAAAATAAATCTAGTAAACAGCATTAGAAAATTTGGAAAATTGGTCAGTAAACCAATTAGCTCTCACTACACAGAATCTTCAGGTATGAAACATTTTAGTTGCAACACCTAAATAGCACATGGGCGTGTAAATGCGTCGCGTCGGTGTGAGAGGCGTAATCGATCGATACTTATAGGAATCAGGTATCATTGAATAACTCACCAAGCAACATTAGAACTCCGACAAAAGATACACAGGAGTACAGGAATGGCAGGTATGTCCATAAATCTGTCAATAAAAATAAACATTAAAGTATTGCTTATCCTGGCCTTTAGGGTCGCGTTTCATCGGTCTGCAGCGATAGGCATAAAATATCTATGCGCTCATAAAATTTAGGGCACATTAGTATCACGTCACACACCCAAAGGTCAGAACAAAACATTGGCCACGAAACAATCGAGGCGCGATTGCACAGTCAATTAGGCACAAACGACAAGGAATCATGATCGACTGGTTTTAGTATGCATTCATTAATTTTAGAGCTGTTCAGAATAGACATTGTTCTGTTGACCCTTTTTGTTTAGATCCTGTTCATAAAATTGGAATACTTCGTTTTGTGTTTATTTTATAAATGCGAAAGTGTGTCTGTCTGTCTGCTACTGCTAAACAGCTCATCTTTTCAACTGATTGTTATGAAATTTGGTATAGAGATAGGTTGCACTCTATGGAAGGACACAGGCTATTTTTTACCCCAGAAAATTAAGGAGTTTCCATAAGAACGTACATCCCATACGTACTCCGAAAGGGAGTACATATATTATTGTTTTTGACTAAATTTGTAAAAAATTAGATTGCTACATGCAATCAAATTTTTAACCGCATGCTGTTTTCATAAATCAATATTGCTCATTAGATTAGGTATGGTTATAATTTATGCATTCCATAATTATATGTATTCATGTCATTAAATTGCATTCTTTAAAATACAAAATATGTAACAAGCTTAATTTGTCATTTTACAAAGCAATTTTAACATGCAACATTAAAATTTAAAAACAGTGATAGCTAAGTGCATTAGATATTCAGCCTCCCTGTCTGGGCGATTGGGGATTTGACATGTGGGCACACACTTCTAACTTTTCTAAGTTATTGAAATTGAAATATACCTAACAATATAATATATGTTTTAAACAGTTGAAATGAAGAGCATATTGTAGTAGTTATACAAATAAAACTATCTAAGATGTTAGTTACATCTATATTTATAACTGATTGAATAATATAATAAACCTGCCTATTAAAATTTTGCCTACTTTCATCTAAAATTGCATCATTATCACCATTTGGGATAGCATTCTAGGGCTACCTAGTCATCAAATTAAAAACAGGATTAAGGAAAAACAAAAAGACTTACTTACTAGAAACTACTACATCCTAAGAAAGATAAATACTTACTCAATAAAGCATCAAGACTGGATCTGTCCCCTTTTAACCATGCTGAGATAACATAAGCAAGACCAAGCATGGCCACTCCAAGGAGAGCCAGTACAATGAAGGTCTCATATACTCTTCCCTTCAAACCTCTGCATCCTCGGAACCCAGTAGACTCAGAGAATAGATATGCAAAAGGCAGGAACACAAATAGTGAGAGGTTTGAGAATAGAAACACATGATTCCATAGACCTAAAACAAAATATTGGATTTATTTATTGTGTTACACAAACTTTAACTTTGTTATCAGTGTTTTGAAATAGTTATGATTTATTAATAGTATTACTACTCAGTATTACTAAATTGCAAGCATAATTTGATTTTTAATTAATGTTATTAACAAGAATTCATATTTTATAGTAAAACCATACTCAACATACATAATAGAAAAAACTTACGACTAAAAACATACAAGGGGTATTTTAAAGGTTGTACAAGGGGGATATTGATTGAGATTTTTTGAGTTTCCGCAAGAATATTCGCTATAATTTTCCAGGATAAGAAAGTAGCCTAAGTGTTCTTCCAAGCTATAATCTATATAGCGAATAAAACTTCTTGTTCCTTCATTATCTGCAAGATAAAACCAACTTCTATCCAAAACTATAATCTGCCAAATTTAATGCAAATCTGTTCAGCCATTCTGGCATGATCGAGTTACAAACATTCATCCATCCATCTAAACTTTTGCATTTATAATCTTAGTACAGATTTTTTTGAAACTTTTACTTTACACTGAGAATATTATTTAATATTAGGTGATCCCAGAAAATACTTGTTATCTTTACACAGCTATCAGGTTTAACCAATTTAGACAACATATTTTATATAAAGATACAAAATGTTTAATCACAGAAAATCACAGAGTTCCTTAATCCAATAATTACTAGCATATTTAATCATTATAATATACCATTAACTACTAACCGATGGTAGTAGTAAATGGTATATAATGCCAATGCATGTTGCAGGCATCATAAATTTTGTAAGATAGCCTCAGTTTGTAGTTTTGTAGATGTGTTTACCTTGTATCAGAGAGCTGTTCAACCACTTGACATAATAGCTATTTGGGTACAATATGAGCACCTCATTGCTGACTATTGACACGGGCAGCAACAGTGCCGAGCCCAAGGACACGGCCAGTGCGAACGTGCACAGCCATAAACTTATTCTGTAGACCTTTACTTCGTCTTCGTCTACGCTGAAGTAATCTTCACTGTCCCGTCGACGAAACTTCTCGATTAACATGAACGAGAAGAGGTACAGTAGTATAAACAAAAGCAGGAATATCTACGAACAAATATATGAATATATTTTTTTTACTGATGAAATAAAATTACGCGTTACAATAATATTTAATATGAAAATACAAAGTGACACGAGTAAAACTTACGATCTGCTCTCGGACATTGTTGTGAAATATTTGCTCCCTCAAATCGGCCTCCTCATCATCCATCGTTTTCTATTTGACTTTATCTTCAGATATTCTTGTTTTGGGTTTAATAACGAAACTACACTTCATTTTTGCAAATGATCGCAAACCATATTTTCCCGAGATCACAAAACACAACTTTTCACTTTCAATATGATTTGGGAATACAGCTTTTCATTTTTATCACATGAGCACTTTAGTATATATTTTTCTTATTTTATGATAGCTTTTTTGTATTTTAGTAATATGGAAGCTCAGACAAAGTGAAAACCACGACTAATTTTTTTGTTTGTTCAAATATCACAGAGACAAGCTATCTAGAGTAACTGTCAAACTAATGTCAAACCATAGATTAAACGTGACCACCTCCTTTACCACCTCACCGAACAGAAAAAAAATGTGTGACTGTCAATTATTTGTCTTATTGATATGAATTTCTCATGGCGTAGACAGAGAAAGAGATATAGGCAGGGCGTCAGCGTATACAGCGTATGCGATAGCGATAGTCTTAATGCAATATTTTCTCAATGGTAAATGAGTATTTTTTGTTATTTGTATACTTTGTAGTATTCATCTGTAACAATCAGGTCAAAATAAGGTTAAAATTGTAAACTTACATATCTTACAAATCTGTATTTACGTTCAGTTCGGCTTTTGCCTAACAAACAGCAATACACCATCGTCTTTATGTTAAACCACTTTTTTTGTAAGCTATGAGTACAGTTACCACTTTGTCCAATTCCGATTTCGTACGAATATGGGCGAATAACAAAAACGACACAGGATTGTCTGACCTAAACTGTTGGATAGGTCAAACAAAAAAAATGATACGCTGAGCAGGACAAGAGACTACACTTTCTCGTTCTATCACTCTTTGGCAGGATCGTATAAATATACTCTTTTGGCTTACCTGTGGTATTATTATTACATTGTCGACTCTTGATAAAATTAATGGTCACTGGTGTGGTACCGGGACCGAAACCACTGATTATGTATTTCGAAGTAGAAAGCAGCTTGGCTTAGAAGAGCTGGAACCCAGAGCCAGTTAATAAAAAAACAGAGACCAGCTGTCATAACCTAAAAAATTAAAAAAACATCTTTGAACAAAAATCTAATTTTATAATTTTTTTTGAGAATTTCTCATTCTTGATTCCTCATATATCGTTAAATCATGTGTTTTTTATGAGTTTAGTTCCATCTTCCGAGTTTTAAGATAAACGCTTAATAATATTTACTAAGATAAATGGTGACATTTAACTTATATAAAGAATAATAATAAAATCCGGTGGATTCCAAATTCTGTGGACCTAGTAAAAGGTCCATTAGTCCATGTTTATTATTCTATAATATCTGTTTGTTGTAATCAGTCTTTTATGTGGTTAGTGGCCTGTGCTGTGTTGTTTAATGTTTTCGGAAAAATAACTTAAACCTAACAAATAAGAATCATCATTAAACACGCTAAGATCCATCTGGTCCATGCTAATAAGTGAAAAAAGTAATGATAAAGGATATGAAAACGGACAATAACAATATTTGAAGTGACAACTAGAGATGTTAGGAGATCCTATAAAAGCAGAAAACATTATCTCTGAAAAGATTAATGATAAAGGTGTATTAGCTGGTAGTTTTTTTTAATTATATACCTAATGCGAATGCCATATGAGCTATTAACTAAGCATGGAAGTAATTAATAGGTGCTTAAGTAATAGGCTGCTTAATACTTATTAATTCAATTTCACTGAATCATCCCATGTCCCAATGGCTGGCAGTATTTTGACTAAGTAATATCATTAAATGTCTAAAGTCTAAACCAAAGCTTTTAAACATTAGTTTCAGGATTAGAATTAACAAATATAAAACCAGAACTCTCTGTTAGAATAGTTGTCTGTGATCACTATTTAACTAAGCCGTTGCCTGGGATAGATGTTATATATTCAGAATTCAGAGGATCGGATATAAAGCAGGTAAAGTTATATACTTCATTAGTATCAAACTGTTGTCATTGTTGTTCTCTGGTGTCACAACAGCTGTAGCTAGTTAACACAGGCAAATACATGTCCCATGTATTTAACTGCCACACCCCTACCAGTACCCCTCTCCTGTTTGTGACCCCTTACAGGTTATTCCACTACCCTCTACTAGAGGGCTAACTTGCAGTGGATAAAAGAAAGCTTTGTATTATTGAATGGTGTTTAGTTAGCCCTGACTTCACTTGCATGGACCTTTCTAACCAGAAAGTTAAATGTGAATTATTATTTTATAGGTGCCAGTTTTGAGGATATTTGGGCCTACACCTGAAGGACGAAAGGCATGTCTGCACATACATGGGGTGTTTCCTTATTTCTACATACCATGCCCAACACCAAGTCCAGAACCTCAATTTTTATATCAAGTAAGTAAAAAATAAGGTTTCTTTATTGTTTAAAGGTGGCTCATAGAAAGATAGGCTTGATAAAATAGCTTGGCTATAATGAGTGGTTATAACGGGCTTGAATGGACCGGGGACGCTGCACCTAAATATGCTGCTATGGGAGACCCCAAGGTAAACAGTCAGTCCCAAGTGCTGGAAGCGACTTGTGACCTACTTTGTAAACTAGTTAAATTGTGCTTCAATTTATTATTTTTCTCTGTTATGGAACTTAGGTTTTCAAGAGCAAAATAAACCTTATTAATCTTTTTAGATAGCAGCCAGCTTAGACAAAGCTTTAAACATAGCATTGAAACAAGCAACATCAACAAATCAGCATGTGTATAAAATAACTTTGGTAAAAGGATTGTAAGTACTTGTAAGATTCATCTAACACCATCATTATAAGTATTTTTTTTTGTATAAAAATAAAATGCATGCTAATTATTCATGGCCTTCTTTATTAACTTAATATGTTAATTTTCAGGCCTTTTTACGGATTTCATGATAAAGATCATCTGTTTTTGAAAATATTCTTGTATAGTCCTGGTCTGATTAGACAAGCAGTTGAACTATGCAGTAATGGAGCAATATTGGGCCAATCACTCCAACCACATGAGTCACATTTAAACTTCACATTGCAATTCTTCATTGACTTTAATCTTTTTGGAATGAGTAATATTGACATACAGTCCGTGAAATTTCGTAAAAATGGACTATCACAGTGTAGCAATGAACCTACTAAATCATTCGATGATATGAGTTTAGGCTTAAAACCTGAAAGCAGTTGTTTTTACGAAGCAGACTGTATAGCATCTCATATTATAAATCGTCAAAGAGTTGGTAAAGGTGACGGTATTGAAAATCCTGGGCTTGAGGAAGTATGGAATCAAGAAATAGAAAGGCGAAAACAACTCAATGTTTCTATAAGTTCCAAATCATTATCACAAGGTCGAATAGGCGCTGAAGAAACAGAGACTCACTGTAAATTTGATAAAATTATGGCATTGAAATTGTCAGATTTAGCTAATAAACAAGTAGATCTTAACATTCTAAAAGAATTAGTGCATTATCCAGCAGAAACCCTAGATGGTTCAGAATTTTTGAACGCTACTGATATAAGTAATCATATATGCGACAATACAATCAATTTAAGTATTAACACAACTTTAAGAAGAGTACAAGAAGAGTCAAGTTATGATTTAGATGATACTGTTGTTAATGAAGATGTAGCTTTAAATAGCAGTTTCACTCTAAAATACAGCCAGGTTTTCTGTGAGTAACTGTAAATTATTATCATGTATGGTAAATCTAGTTTATTTATTCGTAAATAAATATTTATTCTTGTAGTGGACAGTGAAGATTTTGAATTGCTTGATATGTTGCAAGATCTAGATGAACAACCAGTCGAAAATGATAGCGTTATGGGTACGCCAGCAAACAATGATGTCGAAAATGACACAGATTGTGATGATGCCGAATATTCGCAGATATTTAATGAAGAAACTGTCCTTCTGGATCCTGGATCTGGATATGCTGGGTGACATATTTATTATTAATAGATGACCAACTGTTAGGATTATTACCATGAAAGTTGGTAGTTGATAATAATTATTACACCTGCTTCTTCCATTTAAATACGATCTGTGAAATAGTACTCTTATTTTTGGTATCACTTATAGCAGTGAAATTATATTTACTTCATATTTGCAACTGTTATAAAAGTGTTGTTACCTTAATATATGTATTTCAGTTAAATAATTACAGAGACAATGAAAATAACGAGTCGCCATCTTGGAATGATTCTTTTTGGGATGGAGCTAATATACCACAATTAGATGGAACTGTTGATGATGACCGTATGTAACCTGTTCTTAGTTATCAATCTTTAATTAAATAATAAATTACTATACGCGATTCTTTTTTTCTTTGTAGATGTAAAGAAAGTAAGAAAAAGAAAAATGAGACCTCTTAAAGTAGGTTTATCTCGTCCTAAAGGTAAGAAGAAAATAGATTTAAACAAATTATCCGAAGAGCGCAAACTCAGGACTGATCAAGATAAAAGAGAAAACAGCGAATTAGATGAAATTAATGTTTCTAGAGAAATAATAGAAGATATATCTTGTTTGCATCTTAAGAGAACATCTAACTTAAATTCTCCTTTAAAAGAAAGTTGTGATCCAGAAATTAATAGAAATACTCCAGAAAGCGAAGAATCTATTTTGAATCTAAGTAAGAAAGTATATACCAAGCAAATTGCTGAAAGTATGTTAAGTAATAAATGCAAGCTAAGTCTAAAAGAAGAACCAGAGTTGAGTTTATCTAATAGCTTAAATTCTGAACAAAATAAAGATGTCAATGCAGCTACTATTTACGATAAAAACAATGAATTTGAACCAGTGGCAGGTTATTCCAATATGCATAATGTGAAAAATGATTCGATAAATATGTCTGTTGTAGACAAATATGATTCAACATCTGAAGAAGATGTAGGAATAGAAAGCTTTTACGACAAATCAAAGTTATTCGATTTATCTGTTGATGAAAAGCATAAAGAAGAAAACGAAAATCTTGAAATGCAAAGTCAAAGTATATTGGAAATTAAACCTAATATTTTAGAAGTGGAAACTGGACAAAATATTTTAGAACATTTAGTCAGACGTCATAAAACTAGAAAAATAACAAAAATATTAACTCCAAAAATAAGGCCGCCTACTAGAGAACATATTTTATCAACATTAGAAAAGTATTCGATTCCAAAAATTAAAAATCCTGAACCTTTTTACTCATGTCATAAAGATGTTGGTGATAAGGTAGAAATTGGTCAAATGGTAATAAAACTAAACAGCAAACTGGCTCAAGACCAAAAACCGTTTGAAAAAGTTTTAGGCATAACAAGCATAGAAGAGTGGCGACAGTTATTATTTTTACAAACAAATGAAACGTCAGATGCAACTTCGAAGCCCGATGCACTAAAATTGTTACTTGCTAGCAATAGACATTGTATATTGAGACCTTTAAAACGACCGCCTTTACGTAGTGATGTTGTAAGATGGATTGAAAATAACCAAAACAAGTTAAATGATGAATTCCGTGTTGATAATAATGAAGATAATATTCGCGTGAATGTTGATGAATTAGAAAGTTCTCAAGCTATAGGCCTCAATGAATTAAATAATACTATTAGTTTAGAGTCAACTGAGAAGGTAACTTTCTTTGATTAATGTAATTTGAAAAACTTAATGGAAATAAATATTTTATTGATAGTTATCTTTTTATTACAACAGGAAAAATTTGAATTAAATAATACACTTCAAATCACAATGCAACCTAATGGATCATTTCTTTGTCTTGGAAATTGTGATAAAAATAAAGAAAATTCGATTTTAACACCGACAGTGGAGGTAAGTTAAAATCCTAAATAATTCAACTGTAATTCATAAAAAACAGATAGTGTTTATAATTTGGAATGTATTTTTCAGGCAGACTTTCTTACATTAATGCTTTTAGAAGTTCATACTTCGATTAGAGGAGATTTTAATCCAGACCCAGCTTTAGATCAAATAGAAGCTGTATTTCTTTCAGTTACAAACGATTGTCCACCTAACAACCACCATCTACGAAAAAATTTAACCGAAATTTTTGTAGTTGATAGTTCAAAAGATACTAAATTCTTAGACAAATGTGTGTTTAATTACAAGATTAGTTACGTGGATGATGAAAATGCTGTTTTTGAAAAGATTATAGATTTCGTAAAAACGCATGATCCTGATATAATGTGTGGATATGAAATTGAGATGAGCTCTTGGGGTTACGTAATGGAGAGAGCACATGTATTGGGTTTGGAAATGATAAAAGAAATATCTCGTATCACGGAGAAAAATCGCCAGAAACGCTATAAACATGATGAAAATGAATTAGAGGGCCGAGTTATAGGGAGGATCACTTTTAATGTGTGGCGTTTATTTCGATACGAACTCGCTTTATCAAGTTACAGTTTCGAGAATTGCATGTATGAAGTACTAAAAGAAAGAGTACCAACATATAGTTATGCTAAGTTGGCGGAATGGTGGAACAACCAATCTAGAATCTTGAGATGGATCCCCGTGGAATATTATCTGACCAAATTAAATGGCACTGTCAGAATGTTAGATAAGCTTGATATCATCAGTAAGTTCCATTCCTTGTTATTTCATAACGCTTAGATGCATGTTGTAATGTCATTACATCTATAAACTTTAGATAGATAGATAAATTCTTTATTGCCACACAATCATAAATATATAAAGTAAACAATTACAGAAAACAAAGTGTATAGGTTGAAATTTATGGGCCTTTATGTAATCATATTAAACAAAATTAGCATCTCACATGTGGCACCATATGCATTCTATGTTACCAAGTAAAAGTTTTGTATTAGCATCATTTCAAAGCAATCAGTTTTCATGGAAATCCGATACATATAATTAAAAAAATGACGAATACGAAAATCACGAACACTTGTTCCTCCAGGCCACTTTTTAGTTCATCTCATGCTGTAATTTATGTATTTTTATCTTTCTGATTTATATTTTGATCTTGTGAGGACTGCTTATTACTTTAGCATGTATATGTCACCGTAAGATTGCAATCTATCTAGCGAAATTGTAAACTGTCGAAAGATTACAATTTCACGCATTCGTGTTCAGTAGATTTAGAATTAGTAGTTTAGAATTTCGCGCGTTAGACTATAATCTAACTCGCGAAATTCTAAACTGTCGCAAGATTGTAAACTGTTCAATGTTCTGAGTGTCAATTTTTGAAATATTCATTTTATTTACGTTTTCTTGTCTCTTTCTTGTAGGTTAGGTTAGGGTTCGACAGAAATAATCAAGTAGTGCGGCCGGGCACTTAGGTTTTATCGGGCTTAAATACCTATCAGATTACAATCTACCGGAAAATAATGCGTTAAATTGTAATCTTTCGAATAATAAATTGTTTTTCCAGTACCCGTATTAATAATATATAAATTGTTCGTACGGTAACCGTATTAATAATTATAAATTTTTCGTACAGTACCCGTATTAATAGACGCACTCTTATTTATTAAAGAACCGGCGGATAAAGCACATAAGGATTTCCATAAATTCCACTAGGAGTTTTGAAAAATTCTAAATCCATGCTCTCACCATGTCTCAGATCGTACATCAGAACTAGCCCGACTATTTGGCCTTCAATGGTGGGAGATCCTCTCCAGGGGATCCCAGTTCCGGGTGGAGTCCCTAATGCTCCGTGCGTGAAAAACTCTAAATCCCTGCTCTCATCATGTCTCAGATCGTACATCAGAACTAGCCCGACTATTTGGCCTTCAATGGTGGGAGGTCCTCTCCAGGGGATCCCAGTTCCGAGTGGAGTCCCTAATGCTCCGTGCGTGAAAAACTCTAAATCCCTGCTCTCATCATGTCTCAGATCGTACATCAGAACTAGCCCGACTATTTGGCCTTCAATGGTGGGAGGTCCTCTCCAGGGGATCCCAGTTCCGAGTGGAGTCCCTAATGCTCCGTGCGGCGAGGCCTCTTAACCTGGTCGCGTTATCCCCCACCGTGAAGCAGAGGGCTGCTATGAGAGCTCCAGAATGCCTCCCTCTTATATTTGAACCAGGTAAGAACTAAGAATCCATACTTAATATTATAAATGCGAAAGTGTGTCTGTCTATCTGCTACGCTTTCACGGCCCAACTACTCAACCGATTTTGATGAAATTTCGTACAGAGATAGGTTACATCCCTGAGAGGGAAATGGGCTATATTTATCCCGGAAAATTGAAGAGTTTCCGCGGAAATCAAAAAATATCAATCCACACTGACGCAGTCGCGGGCATAAGCTAGTAATATTATAAATGCGATAGAGTGTCTGTCTGCTACGCTTTCACGGCCCGTCAGCCGTTCAACCGATTTTGATGAAATTTGGTACAGATTGATTGCATCCCGGGTAACGACAGATGGGTTTCTATAAAAGCGAAGCTTCTATGAGCAGGGTTTTTATCACGGAAAATCAATGAGCTCATATGGAATTTAAAAAACCTAAATTGACGCGGGTGAAGTCGCGGGCAACAGGTTGCCTATACCTCAATTATTTTTGAACTATGCTGTAATTAATTTGGAACTTTATTGTTTCAGAATCTCGTTTCTACACTGATCCAGTAATAGTATTAGATTTTCAGAGTCTGTATCCATCAATGATGATTGCTTATAATTATTGCTTTTCGACTTGTATAGGAAGAGTACAAAATATTAATGGGTATGTACATATGTTTATTATTTAACTGTATGTACAAATGTTTTAATATCTTTAGTTGCTAAACCTAGATTATTACCCTATTTAAATGTCTATCGGTGCGATTTTGGTATGTCTTCATTGTGTTAAGAAAATTAGGTGAATAGGTGATAAATGTCTACCTGCATAATTATATTAATAATTTAAAAAATATGTAATCGTTATTATTTTTCGGCTGACTTTAATAAAAAATCCTTTGTATATGTCACTGGAAAATTGCAATTCCGTTAGATTGTAATCTAATTAGCGAAATTGTAAACTGTCGACATATTGTGAACCGTTCAATGCTCTAAGTGTCAATTTTTGAAATATTCGTTGTATTTACGTTTTCTTGTCTCTTTTTTGTAAGTTAGGTTGCCGTCAGGTAGGGCACTTAGGTTTTATCGGGTTAATATACCTAACAGATTACAATCTACCGAAAAATAATGCGTTAAATTGTAATCTGTCTACAGTTCACAATTTCGCTAGTTCGATTACAATCAAACGGTTTTTGCAATTTTACGCTGTCATATACATAATGCATTTCGCATGTTTTATTGTGGCCTGGCTGGAAATTCGCAAAAAATTGTATGTGTAAATACCAAGGATACCTCAATGAATTTCAGTGAGGCCCCCTATGAATTTGGAGCGTGGCGGTTAAAAATACCACAGGCTAAATTGGAGACGTTAATGACAAACGGCCTCGTCCATTGGTCGCCCGTAGGGGTAGGATTTGTCAAGGCGTCCGTACGTCGCGGGGTCTTGCCTGCTTTGCTACGCAGGATCCTCGCGGCCAGGCAAGCCGTAAAGAAAGGCATGAAGCTGCAGACGGATGAGGCCGTAAAGAAGGCCATGCATTCGCGACAGTTAGGTAAACTGTGTGTTTATAAATGTTTAAAAAACTCCTCGACTAATAAGTTGAAGCGATTTCTCTATGAATGTTGTTTTCGAGAAAATACGATGTGCCCCCCGATTGTGTAAGAATTGTCGATCGAATCGTCTAAGTTCGGCGTCAAAGTAAAATAAACCATAACTTTATAGATTTAGAGCTCAATTTCGTGTACTCATTCTTATACGTTTAGGTATGTACGATACCATAAACGTATGAGAATGGATGCACGAAATTAAGCTCTAATTCGATGCTTTTATGGTTTATTTTACTTTGACGCCGAACTTAGACGATTGGATCGGCAATTCTTACATAATCGCACCTCTGAACTACAAAATTCACGAGTAAACATGATTGAGCTCAAACTGAGGGTCTAGAAACTTGTGATTTCGCATAATGGTTTACTCTATTAGCTTCGTTATCCCATTAGAAGAATATTTGAGTAATTCAACTAATAAGTTGAAGCGATTTCTCTATGAATGAAATTGCATATTAGTTTCGAGAAAATACGATCTGAACTACAAAATTCACGAGTAAACATGATTGAGCTCGAACCGAAGGTCTAGAAACTTGTGATTTTGCATAATTACTCTTTTACCTACGTTACCCCATTAGGAAAAGATTTTAAGTAATTTAAGTTTCTACGTGAGCGATGCGACGTGACAGTATCAGACAGAACAACCCTTGACATATCACATGGCCTACAGTTTTAGGTGAATATTTATGGGTAACAATAAGGGGTCATTCATGTTGGACATGGGATATTAAACATTTCGAAGAAGATTCAATAAATTATAATGTTATTTTTCGTAGGTTTGAAGCTAATAGCGAATGTTACATACGGATACACAGCGGCCAACTTCAGCGGTCGCATGCCGTGCGTGGAGGTCGGCGATAGTGTGGTTGCCAAAGGCAGAGAGACGTTAGAGCGCGCCATCAGACTGGTGAAGAATAGTCAGTGGAATGCTAAGGTTTGTAAGATAAGGTTGGGAGCTAATAGCGAACGTGACATACGGATACACAGCGGCCAACTTCAGCGGTCGCATGCCGTGCGTGGAGGTCGGCGATAGTGTGGTTGCCAAAGGCAAAGAGACGTTAGAGCGCGCCATCAGACTGGTGAAGAATAGTCAGTGGAATGCTAAGGTTTGTAAGATAAGGTTGGGAGCTAATAGCGAACGTGACATACGGATACACAGCGGCCAACTTCAGCGGTCGCATGCCGTGCGTGGAGGTCGGCGATAGTGTGGTGGCCAAAGGCAGAGAGACGTTAGAGCGCGCCATCAGACTGGTGAAGAATAGTCAGTGGAATGCTAAGGTTTATAAGGTAAGGTTGGGAGCTTATAGCGAACGTGACATACAAGGTACTAGGTTGGTTCAAGGCTTCGAGATTCTGCCGAAGGATGAAGCTCTGCGCTCAGTTCCTTATTTAATTTAATTACTTACTAGCAGATTCCGTGACTTCGTCCGCGTAAAATAAGTTTTTGAAATTCCCACGGGAACTCTCTAATCTTTCGGGTAAATATATAGCCTGTGACACTTACAAGTAATATGACTTTCTATTGGTACCAGAATTTTTTAGATCGGTACAGTAGATCCAGAGATTATCCCTACAACGTCACAAACTCAGAAACTTTACCTCTTTATAATATTAGTATAGATGTTACGACATTATATACCCTTATAATGACGCGGCTTACGCCTTGTAAGCACTGAATGTTTAAAAAACATTAATAAACTGATTGGACGTTGGATTGGAAGACAAAATCGATTCCCGGTTACCCTGTTGGTTCAACAGAAATTAGCTTTTCAACTTCAACTCTTGGTCAGGTCATTTTATATCCCACTTGACCAATAATGATGGGAATGTCTGCAAACTTGTCGGCTTTCAATACTTCGATCACTATAGGTCAAGTGGCATTTACGGTAACGTGATAAGACGTTAAAGTAATTGAAAAAATGGCTCATCTCAGATGGAACAGACTTAAGAATAACTTTTTACGATTTCCGTGGCGCAGTGTTAAGCGCTGTTGTCTTATCGTGCGGAGGTCCCGGGTTTGATCGAATTTGGGAATTTATAACTTCTGAACATTCCCCGGTCTGGCCTGGTGGGAGTCTTCGGCCGTGGCTAGTTACCACCCTACCGGCAAAGAAGTGCCGCCAAGCGATTAACCGCTCCAGTACGATGCCGTGTAGAAACCGAGTAGGGGTATGGGTTTAACATAACTGCCATGCCCCTAACAGGTTATAGACCTATTACACTGCACTTTTCACAGGGACCCTTACACTTGATTCAGTGGAGTGTAATAAGATGTAGGGAGAAAGGGTCCCTAATTTGATCTTTACTGCTGTGTTATAAGCGACGCTCTAGCTAGCGGCCACGCCCACCCTTACCATAGGACCCTGCGAAAAGTGCAGTGTAATAGGCCTATTAGCCCGTCACCATCTTAGACTGCATCATCACTTATCAGGTGAGATCGCAGTCAAGGGCTAATAGGTCTATTACACTGCACTTATTACAGGGCCCTGTGGTAAGGGTGGGCGTGGCCGCTAGTTAGAGCGTAGCTTATTACACAACAATAAGGGCCAATATAGGGACCCTTTCTCCCTAAATCTTATTATACTACACTACACTGAATCAAGTGTAAGGATCCCTGTGAAAAGTGCAGTGTAATAGGCCTGTAACTTGTAGTGGATAAAAAAAGATTGTCCAACCCGGTAACCCAGGTGGTGTACGGTGATACGGATTCGATGTTCGTATTGGTGCCGGGCGGAACGCGTGCGGAGGCCTTCCGTATCGGACAGCAGATAGCTGACGCCGTCACCGCGGACAACCCGTCACCGGTTGCGCTCAAGTTGGAAAAGGTATGACGATTGGCCTCTCGAGAGGCCGACGAACATCGCTCGTAACTTCGATAGGAATGATGACGACTTAATCAAATCTGTCAGCAACTCTTTATCAAACTTAAAAACACACTTATAGTATGGGAAGTTGTATAAAATTCACAGTTGTGACGTCATCAAATTTAATCAGTATTCCTCTAATCAATATTCTAAAATGGTTATCAAACTTAAAACTAACTGACGCCGTCACCGCGGACAACCCGTCACCGGTTACGCTGAAGTTGGAAAAGGTATTACGATTGGCCTCTTGAGAGTCCGACGAACATCGCTCGTAACTTCGATAGGAATGATGACGACTCAATCAAATCAGGAACTCTTTATCAAACTTAAAAACGCACTTCTAGTATGGGAAGTTGTACGAAATTCACAGTTGTGATGTCATCAAATTTAATCAATATTCTTTTAATCAATATTCTAAAATGGTTATCAAACTTAAAACTAACTGACGCCGTCACCGCGGACAACCCGTCACCGGTTACGCTGAAGTTGGAAAAGGTATTACGATTGGCCTCTTGAGAGTCCGACGAACATCGCTCGTAACTTCGATAGGAATGATGACGACTCAATCAAATCAGGAACTCTTTATCAAACTTAAAAACGCACTTCTAGTATGGGAAGTTGTATAAAATTCAGAGTTGTGACGTCATCAAATTTAATCAATATTCCTCTAATCAATATTCTAAAATGGTTATCAAACTTAAAACTAACTGACGCCGTCACCGCGGACAACCCGTCACCGGTTGCACTCAAGTTGGAAAAGGTAATACGATTGGCCTCTTGAGAGTCCGACGAACATCGCTCGTAACTTCGATAGGAATGATGACGACTCAATCAAATCAGGAACTCTTTATCAAACTTAAAAACGCACTTCTAGTATGGGAGGTGTATGAAATTCACAGTTGTGACGTCATCAAATTTCAACGCACTTTATTCCTATATATCAATATTCTAAAATGGTATATCAAACTTAAAACTAACCGAGAATGTGAATTTTAAGGCACCTACCTTTTGGGAGACACTCTATTTATTAATCCGTTAAAAATTATTTATTTTTGATATACCTAGGCATCATGCCTATTCAAGGAGTGTGTATTTCACCGTAAGCTTGTAAAAACCGTTAGATTATAATCTAACTCGCGAAATTGCAAACTGTCGAAAGATTACAATTTAACGCATTATTTTTCGGTAGATTGTAATCTGTTATGTAAGTGCCTTACCTGATTATATATGTTGAACCCTAACCTAACCTACAAGAAAGACACAAGAAAACGTAAATACAATTAATATTTCAAAAATTTACACTCAGAACATTGAACGGTTCACAATCTGTCGACAGTTTACAATTTCGCGAGTTAGATTATAATCTAACGGTTTTTACAATCTTACGGTGACATGTATATTGCTATCTCTATTTAGATATCGTTGGTTTTAATATCAAACAAGAAGAAACCATGTCATTTATGTCGTAAAAATATGCCATGTTTGCATATTTAAACGTTGTAGATTTCGATTATCTAAACACTAAGTACTACATCAGAGAAGTTGGCTTGAAATTGATGAACGTGATTGGTTGTTTAGTACAATTAGTTCCAATGCTGTTATGACACCATCTTCTGTGTACCCTCATGATTATAATATGGGGCTCTTCAAAGGGCTGATAAACAAATTTCTCAAAAGCCGGCAACGCATTGTCAGTTCCTCTGGTGCTGCAAATGTTCATGGGCGGCGGTAATCACTTAACATCAGGTGACCCGCCTGCTCGTTTGCCCGCTATATATATTTAATAAAAATTATATCCAAAAAAACGACTTTTAGTGTCTGGGTTGAGGATTTGGAGTCAGAATTTTTATGGGACCACCTCGAAAGCTTTCTCTAACGACTGAAAAAAAAAAATTTCAAATCGGTTCAAACCACAGAGATATGCGCCGACATCATTAAACAAAAATACGCGCCGAATTGAGAACCTCCTTCTTTTTTGGAAGTCGGTTAAAAAATACTCAATACCTCTACATGTAAAAGTTACATATAAAGTTTTCTTAAAACAGGTATACCAACCTTGTATCCTACAAACAAAGAAGCGTTATGTGGGTTACATGTACGAAAGTCCGGATCAAGAAAAACCAGTATTCGAGGCAAAAGGCATTGAAACTGTTCGAAGAGATGGCTGCCCAGCTGGAGTGAAGGTAAGTTAATAAGACTACCGACTTTATAATAACTAACTATTTTGATTTATCAATGACAATAACAGTATTTTATACGACACCACGATGCCCGCGACTTCTTCCGCATGGTTTAAGTTTTTTTGATTCCCTCGAGAACTCCTTAATTTTCCGGGCTTAAAAGTCACTTACACACAGCTTAAGTCACTCTCCAGGACCTCAACGGTACCCGTGCCAAAAATCAGGTCGAACCGTTGCTTTGTTGCGGCGTGATTGAAGGACAAACGAATAAACCAACAAACTAACACACTTTCGCATTTATAATATTAGTTTGAATGTTCGATAGATGTAGTTTTTGAGTTTTGAGCATAATAATATAAAGAAGTTGTTATTTTAAAACTTAGTCATAACCTCAAATCAACTCTAGCGGCGTAGTCCTTGACAGCTGTGAGACGTTTTGGCAAGTTATCTAAATGCGTTTTTGAGCTTTAATTTCCGGGGAAAAAAATATTTTCTCGGAAACAGAACCAGAATAGAAGTTTATCAAAATTCCAAAGGGGAACCCATATTTAATAATATTATAAATGCGAAAGTGTGTCTGTCTGCTGCTTTTTCCCAGCCTATCTTATTAACCGATTTTGATGGTACCGAGGTAGATTGCATCCCGGGGAAAGTCATAGGCTTTTTGTCTTGGACAATTAAGGAGTTCTCGTAGGAATAGATTGAGATAATGGCGAACCGTTTTTCTGCATCAACAAGGTTTTGTACAAACATTGAAAATGTTCGAAGGAGGGGGAAAGTCTGGGTACCACGTGCCCTTATTATTACTCAAAAATTTATTTCAGCTGCTGCAGCGGTCCTTGTGTGCGTTATTCGAGACTGGTGACATGTCGCTCGTCAAGCGTCTGGTGTGCGGCACACTGTCCAAACTGACTGACGGCAGCATGTCCCCTCAGGAGTTGTTCTTTACGCGGGAGTACCACGGCCCGGCCGGGTACAGGCCAGGGGCCGCCGCGCCCCCCAACGAGATCGCCAAGTCAGTACTACATACTATAAAACGACTAATCAAATTGGAGGCTGGAGTAATAAATCGTCAATTCCCCAGCTAATAGGCCTATTACACTGCACATCTCACAGGGACCCTTGCACTTGAATCAGTGTAGTGTAAAAGATTTAGGGAGAAAGGGTCTCTAACTTGGTCCTTATTGCTGTTTAATAAGCGACGCTCTAACTTGCGGCGACGCCCTCCCTTAACATAGGGCCCGGTGGAAAGTGCAGTGTAATAGATCGATTAGTACAACATACTATAAAACGACGTATCAAATTGGAGGCTGAGTAATAAACGTGAATGAACTAGAATCTTAATTCGCTATAATCCGCTACAGTAGACAAATCTGTGTGGTACAGTGACTGTCTTTCACCTGCAGCATGCGACACCCACCACCCAGCAATTCGCACAGGCAAAACACCACACCACACAAATCCTCCAAATCACTCTCAACGTACGTTTCACTCCGACACCGGAGCATCTTCAGGAGATGTTGACTCGACAATGCACGATTGTGAAGTGACTATCATATCGCAAGTTCCGGCTTATATACCTTTTTGGCATGGCTCATACTGAAGCCCCGCCCCCTCCCCTATTACTGTATAAATTGAGTAAAGGTGAATTTGATACGTTTATTTGTTCATTTAGCAACTCAAACTTAGTCCGGAACGCGACATGCACATCATGTGATCTGAGCGTCTTTGCAATGCGCTCAGATATAGGTCCAAAATACGTCAAACTGGCTTTACACTGTTAAACTGGCTGACAAATAATACACTTCGGAGGATTTGCAATGGAAAAGATAAATTAAAGAATCATCAAAAATCGGGTGTTTATAAGCTTGAGTGTCCTGAATGTGGTGCCACATATGTTGGTCAAACTGGACGCAATTTTGAGACGCGCTATAAGGAACATATGTCTGCTTATAGGAACGATCAACCACAAAGGTCCCACTTCGCTAAACATCTTTTGGACAGTGGACATGAGGTGGGCAATAACCATTCATATAAAATCCTGCATAAATGTAATAAAGGGTTTCGAATGTGCGTTTGGGAGCAATTAGAAATAATTAAACACAATAATAAAGTATTTGAGTTGCTAAATGAACAAATAAACGTATCAAATTCACCTTTACTCAATTTATACAGTAATAGGGGAGGGGGCGGGGCTTCAGTATGAGCCATGCCAAAAAGGTATATAAGCCGGAACTTGCGATATGATAGTCACTTCACAATCGTGCATTGTCGAGTCAACATCTCCTGAAGATGCTCCGGTGTCGGAGTGAAACGTACGTTGAGAGTGATTTGGAGGATTTGTGTGGTGTGGTGTTTTGCCTGTGCGAATTGCTGGGTGGTGGGTGTCGCATGCTGCAGGTGAAAGACAGTAACTGTACCACACAGATTTGTCTACTGTAGCGGATTATAGCGAATTAAGATTCTAGTTCATTCACTATCATGGACTTCCGCAAAGTAACGCCTGCTTCTATTCAATATGAGTAATAAACATCAATTTCCCACCTAATAGGCCTAATACATTGCACTTTTTAGAGCACGGCCGCTAATTAGAGCGCTATTATACGAATATATAGGTATATATAGTAGGTATAGAATATAAAGGTATATATATACCTATATATTGGTATGGTTTGCCGAGTTTAAATTAGGACCACGACACGGCGCTGAATTCTAGGAGCCAAAAACTTTACATGAGATGGACATTTATTTCAGGTTGTACATATTTATCTATGATTAGACTGCACTTTTTACAGGGTCCTGTGGGCGTGGCTGTTATGTGGCTAATTAGGTCGTCGCTCATTACACAGCAATAAAAGGCCTATTACCCTGCACTTTCCACAGGGCCCAGCGGTAAA
The DNA here is from genome assembly GCA_964035005.1 of Erebia palarica. Taxonomy (NCBI): domain Eukaryota; kingdom Metazoa; phylum Arthropoda; class Insecta; order Lepidoptera; family Nymphalidae; genus Erebia; species Erebia palarica. Next base: position 5,329,520 of record OZ035988.1, read on the forward strand.
GGTGGGCGTGGCTGCTAAATAGAGCGTCGCTTACTACACAGCAATAAGGATCAAATAAGAGACCCTTACTCCCTAACTCTTATTACACTACACTGATTGTATTGTAAGGGTCCCTCTGAAAAGTGCAGTGTAATAGGCCTATAAGGACCAATTTAGAGACCCTTACTCCCTAACTCTTTTAACACTACACTGATTGTATTGTAAGGGTCCCTGTGAAAAGTGCAGTGTAATAGGCCTATAAGGACCAATGTAGAGACCCTTACTCCCTAACTCTTATTACACTACACTGATTGAAGTGTAAGGGTCCCTGTGAAAAGTGCAGTGTAAATTGTAATAGGCCTATAAGGACCAATTGAGACCCTTACTCCCTAACTCTTATTACACTACACTGATTGAAGTGTAAGTGTCTCTGTGAAAAGTGCAGTGTAATAGGCCTATAAGGACCGATTTAGAGACCCTTACTCCTGTGGGAGCTTTGTAGTGGACTGTTAGGGATTACGAAAGGCAAAACACGAGATTCGTGGCACCGTGGCACAGCTATTTAATTGAAAAGGTATACAAATTACAATGAGCACGTCTTATTCCTGTGGCAGTTGGTGAGGAAGAGACTCGTTCTAGTTCACCTAATATCATACATTGACAGGGTGAATGAACTATGAACGATATTGTGTTTCCAACAACTCCCTAACTCTTATTACACTACACTGATTGAAGTGTAAGGGTCCCTGTGAAAAGTGCAGTGTAATAGGCCTATAAGTTGTAGCGGATAAGAAAAAAAAGGAAAAGCTAATGAGCACGGCGTGGTGGCAGGCGGCTGGTGTCGCGCGACCGGCGGCGCGCGCCCCGCGCGGGCGAGCGCGTGGCGTGGCTGGTGTGCGCGGGCGCGCCCGGCCGGCCGCTCGTGCGGCTCGCGCACTCGCCGCGCGAGCTGCTGCGCGACGCGGCGCTGTCGCCGCACAAGGCCTACTACGCGACCAGAGTGCTGCTGCCGCCGCTGCACAGGTGCCTGTCGCTACTCGGCGTCGATGTGTTCAAATGGTGAGCGGGAGTGTGCGTGCACTCGACGGGTGTTCATAGGCTTAATAGTTAAGGGTGGGATTCAAGTGCAAGGGTCCCTGTGAAAGTCCCAGTGTAATAGGCTTATAATAGCGACGGCCACGCCCACCCTAACCACAGGGCCCTGTTGAAAGTGCAGTGTAATAGGCCTGTAATAGGACTCGTGTTAAGGGTGGGCGTGGCCGCTTGTTAAAGCGTCGCTCATTACACAGCAATAAGGACCAATTTATGGACCCTTTCTCCCTAAATCTTATTACACTACCCTGATTCAAGTGTAAGGGTCCCTGTGAAAAGTGCAGTGTGATAGGCCTATTAAGACTAATAGAAAAGAGTGGACAAAGATGAATTGTGATTGGTGATGGTGATGATAATACAAAATTATTTAGGTGGCAAGAAATCGGCTGGCACCGCGAAGCGCAAGTGATACAATAGTTATTTGTGTTATATGGGGCCGAAGAAAATTTTTGTTCCCCGAGGGCGCTATTTTGAATTCAGAGCGAAGTGAAGGATTCTATAGTAGAATCCCGAGCGTAGCGAGCGTAGTAGCGATTCTAAAGTAGAATCCTGAGCGTAGCGAGGAATTCAATATACGCCGCCCGAGAACAAAAAATTTGGCCCTGAGTGACACACACTATTTTTCATCATTACGTATGGGAAAAAGCTAGGAGTATCAACGTACTATGTATGGACATTACCTATACGTTTATGCACCAATCAGAAGCCTTTCTTTTTCAGCGCGCAATGCCGCCAAAACGTAACCGACCAGTTATAGGTAACTTCATACATTATGCGTTCGACCTCTTTGGTTAACTAGTATTTTTTCCCTCTTTGGACTAGCAGCCATAATTCCGTTCGAAATTCAAAAAATGTAAAGACGTATATCCGATCAACAAATTGATCACGTGACTTATCGAAGACAACAGCCACTCAAACATTTTTGGCGACAACGAGCGATCGACAGGTTTCTGAGACGAACGCAGTATACTAAAGCACGAACGCGGACCAATCAGAACAGAGAAATGAAAAGTCCCATGGGCCTAAACATTACATTTTGCTCCCGCTATCCTCTGAAGCCAATATTCGTTTTTCGAATAGGTATGATGAAAAATTATATTTTCTCAAACATGCATGGAAATATTGTCATTATTTTCGAAAAAAGAACACGCGAAGTATCGAATTTTCGGACAAAGAAAATCAAATGCATTGCAGGAGCGTTTGGAACATTACAACGCTCCTGCAATGTTGTATGAAACGGCGTGCTGGGGTTATTAAATACTCTTTGATCGGATCTCTTTTGTCATTCTTAGCATACCGTAGTCTCTTTGCTTAGTACAAATTGGTGGCTGTATAGCAATAAATGCGTTCGCCTGTCGGCACAGATGATAAAAAAAAAATTGGCGGCAAAGCTGAAAATTCGTCTTGATTTATTATTTACATACTAAATAAATATAAATTTTATAATAAGTAAAATGAGTTCCAACGGTTCAGAGAGTGAAATGGAGATTGATTGTACTCCACCAGATTTAAGATCAGAAGCCAAATTGACAATGGAAAACCTGCTTCCAGCGAAGTCCAAAGAAAAATACATGAAAGTATATGAAAATTTTATGAGTTGCAAAAACGAGAAAAAAGTGAACATTTTCTCCGAGATTGCTAAAAAGCCATCTACATTATGGGCAATTTATGTACAGTTCATGTTAAAAACGGCATTAACTTGAAAAATTATGGGAACTTAACTACTTTTCTTAAACGACAATCGATATGTTTTATTTCCCTGCATTCTTTTGAGAAAAGCACTATATATGCCTCGGCGGAAATGACAATTGCCTGTCTCGTATTAGTGAAGTCTCGCCTACGGCTCGGCCTTCAAACTCATACTCGACCTGCAATAGGCATGATGATAGTAACCAACAATCAATGAAATTATGAATTTATCTAATGAAATAGGGTTCATGAATTATAAAAAACGTATTTATTTTGTATTTCGAGTGAGATTGCTATTTATTTTGATAAAATAAAACTGTAAAATACAGTAATCCGCCATAGTGGATTAAACACCGAAAAGCGAATGATGTCACAATTGTTTGTTTTCGAGCTTTGACAATCACACTATTGTTTACTGCACACTGCTTAAAGTACATTGGTAAAAACAATAGTGACGTCACAAACGACGCCATGACACTCGCGAGCGTTTTGGCGTGAATTTTAAAATTTAAATTTTTTAATGCCAATTTTATCTACCAAACCTTATTTTTCTGCTGATATAAGATATTTTTTCGATATAGTAGATACTTATGAACATAATCTGACCATTTTTCAAAATCAGTCATCATGCCAATTGCCTATTTCCCAGCCTTTGCAATTATATACTATTTAGGTGGCAAGAAATCGGCTGGCACCGCGAAGCGCAAATAGAGCGGTCGAGCGCAGCGGGCGGTATCGCGCGCTACCTGCAGCGCGGCCGGTGCGCGGTGTGCGGCGCGCGCGGCTCCCGCGCGCTGTGTGCCGTGTGCGCCGCGCGCGCCCGCCCCACCGCCGCGCTGCTCGCCGCGCGGCGGGCGCGGGCCGGCTCGCACGTCAGCCACTGCGACCAGGCGAGTGATGGCCCCATTACACTGCACTTTTCACAGGGACCCTTACACTTGAATCAGTAGGCATAGTGTAATAAGACTTAGGGAGGAAGGGCCCCTAACTAAGCCCTTATTGCTGTGTAATAAGCGACGCTCTATCTAGCGGCCACGCCCATCCTTCTCACAGGGCCCTGTGACAAGTGCAGTGTAATAATAATAATAATAATAATAATTTTATTTGTGTATTTTTGTGTGTAAGTTTATTTATTTCTATTTATTTACGTAAGTTTATTATACCTCTTTTGGCCTCATATATGTATTTATTTTGTATGCGGGTGTGAGAGTTAAATTCATAATAATAATAAATCGTTTATTGCCAGGCAATAGACCCATTATGAAATACAAAAGATGGATACAAATAAAAGTTAAAGCCATAAAAACATAATAGTAACATGAAATTACAATTAAAATAAAATTATTATACTATTACGCCTAATAATAGGCCTATAAGCATTCCGGTACGATGCCGTGTTGAAACCGAATAGGGGTATGGGTTTAATATAACTGCCATGCCCCTAACAGGTTAGCCCGCTGCCATCTTAGACTGCATCATCACTTACCATCAGGTAAGATCGCAGTCAAGGGCTAACTTGTAGATGATTTAAAAAAAAAGAGCCCTGTAGCAAGGGTGGGCGTGTAGCAAGGGTGGGCGTGGCCGCATGATCGCAAAAAACTAATATATTATAGGCCTATTACACTGCACTTTTCACAGGGTCCCTTACACTTGAATCAGTGTAATAGGCCTATTAGTCATAAAAGCCAAAATTTTATCGTGTTTATAAAGCTTTTGTTTTTGGATGTAAAATATATATCTGTATGTAATGTATATAATGATGCCAACCTACGGAAATTCCGTATCCACCATGAATCCGCGAGAACAGTGTGCGAACTCTCGTAGGAGGCCCCAACGAGCAGTAGTCATTTGGGATGATGCCATGAGTCATGGAAAAAATGTTTTAGCCCATGATTAGCTTAAGTCAAATGACTTGCCGTCAATAGCTAACTCTAGAATTATAGCTTAAAGAAATTCGACTTACAGTCCCCACAAACTTATCTGACCCGGTGACAGCGTCGCTAAAAGATATGAAAAATAAAATAAAAACATAACCTAAAAACAAAAGATATGTAGATATGAAAAATAAAATAAAAACAAAAACTAAATAAGCATAAAAATAAGTTCCAATTTTGGCTAACGGGCCAGATAAGTTTGGGGGATTATAAAAATTTCCATCTTTAAAAAAATTAAAGGTTTATGTTCTGGGCGCAAGTCCTTTATGACCTCTCTAAATGATAAATGATTTATTTATTTCATGTAGGACAACTTGTGTCACTTATGAAACGTTAAGACTCTACCACCGGTTCGGAAATTCTACTGAGAAGAGCCAGCAAGAAACTCAGCAGTTGCTCTTTTCTTATAAAAGAAAAGGTTGCAATAAGTAGACAACACAACACAACACATACCTGCGTTACAAGTATTACACTGACTTGTGGATCACTGGATTCCGGTGGAGGCCGGTGGCTTCCATGCAACTTTGTCATTAATAAAATCATTGATAGTGTAATAACCTCGACTTAACAAATGCTGTTTATGTCTTTAAATCTATGTAATGGCAAATCCAGAAACTCTTTGGGAACCATATTATAAAAGCACACTCGATCCCACAAAGGATTTCTGCACCTTGAGCTCACGATATGACGCTGTTACTAGCTTATGGCGGTTTCTAGTATATCTTTATATTATCGTTTTCAGATATGTAACTCGTGTTGCGGTCACCCGCGTCACCGGGAATGTGAGAACACTGAGTGCCCGGTGCTGTGGCGGCGAGTCACAGCCCTGACCAAGTTGCAGCAAATACGCGATATCACCACTAATATGCCGCCAAACTATACCGAAGAAGGAATTGATTTTTAGCATTAATGGAATAATCATGTTGGAGAATGTTTAATATACCTGCTGATTAATAATTTTTTCTCTATTTATTTAAGTCCCTAGTTTGTACAGTCCGTCAAACTTATCTGACTCTGTGGCCATACTAATTTTTATGCCTGATATTTTTTTTGTTGAAGTGAAAACTTCTTTAGCCGCTATGAGCCAAAAAGTGCTCAGGGTAAACAGTAGGGGATAAAATTGTGGATTCGCGGCGCCATCGACATGCATTTCGCCGAAATGCTCGTTTTGTTACGAAGACAAAAGGTCTTAAATATAAATACACTACATTTGAAATTAAATTTTAATGCCTTAGTGTTATAGATATTTTATTTATTTAAAAAAAATTGGCTTCCATAGGGACTGCCGATAGAAGTGAAAACGAATATTTAAAATAACAACACAGCACTTTTAAAATAATTAAAATATACCATAAATATAATTAAAATAAACCTTAAAACAAAGGCAATTTAAGTTTAATTACAAATGTACTATTTATACTTAAGTGTCTTGAGTAGAACAGTGTTGGTCTCGCGTTTCCACATCTTTACCCCCTAAAAAAAGTGCTCAACGCGCCTAACGAAGTTTTCACTTCAATATTCGTTTTCACTTCTATCGGCAGTCCTAATAGGCCTATTACACTGCACATTTCACAGGGACCTTTATACTTGAATCAGTTTAATAAGATTTAGGGATTAAGGGTCCCTAAGTTGGTCCTAATTGATGTGTAATAAGCGACGCTCTTAGTAGCGGCTACGCCCACCTTTACCACAGGGCCCTGTCAATGTGTCAAGTGGAAGGGTCCCTGTGAATAGTGCAGTGTAATAGGCCTTTAAGGCTCTCAGATACTGCTTCAGTCTGTCCCACTCTAGTCCTTCACTTTTGCTATTCACTTTTCATCTGGCAAAATTATTATCATAAAATAGACAGTCAGACTTTTTTGACAGACAAAAAGATTGAGATCTCTACGAAAATTGCAATACGAAAATCTGAGAGCTTCCGTGGCGTGCGCTGCGTAAATAGTAAAAGTTACACGAAAACAAAAAGTTCTAAAGAAAAGCCCGCGAAAGCATAAATCTATCTCTGTACCAAATTAAAAATTAAATAAAACGCAATTTTTATTTTATTTTAAAATATAGACATGCCATGGAAGTTAAGGAACATACTTACGAAAAAATATGAGCCGCATTGGTCGAGCCGTTCTAGAGTTTTGCGCTTAGCAACATTCATTTTTATTTATTTTGTACTACGAAGGAAAGTTGTTGAAATTTTCAAAAATTAGCTATTTTAGTCGACCATTATATTATTTTTTTTAACTCGGCATACTTCACTTAAATCTACAAAATTGCTACATTCCTATTTGACCTTAGCTACACCAACGCCACTGTGGAAGGTTTTTGAACTGTTATTTATTAGCAACCACTGGACACTTTTCAACTTTTCTCCCATAAGAGGTATTATAGGCCTATTACACTGCATTTTCCACAGGGGCCTGTGGTAAGTGTAGGCGTGGCCGCTTGATAGAGCGTCGCTTATTACACAGCAACAAGGATCAAATTAGGGACCCTTTTTCCTTAAATCTTATTACACTAGACAGTCTTAAATGTAAGGGTCCCTGCGAAAAGTGCAGTGTAAAAGGCCTGTTAGGCCTCAGACTAAAACAACTAGAGTCGGCCATGCCCATGACCCTATAAATGTTACTTGTCTCTGCCCATGGCCCATGGGGCTTTAGCTTTAGCCTCAGATTAAATACTTAAAAGGCTTTATAGGCCTATTACACTGCACTTTCCACAGGGCCCTGTATTAAGGGTGGGCGTGGCCGTTATCTATAGCGTCGCTTATTACATTGCACTATGGATCTAATTTGGGACCCTTCCTTCCTAAATATTATTACACTACACTGATTTAAATGTAAGGGTCCCTGTGAAAAGTGCAATGTAATAGGCCTATTAGCCCTTTAGTAGGCTGTAGCCATCATTTGACGTTTCCTATTTGTTTTGTTTGATGTTGTTTGATGTTGATTTTGCATCGGTGTTCTGCATTACGTTTACAGCTGTTGTTGTATTAATATTTTTTGTGATTTTACTTGATACGTATTGTTTTTGAAGTCGCTATTAAATATTAAACTGTCAAAATTTATTTTTTCAGTAGGTACCTACGCATAATAATTTGGACAGAGCTGCGATTACGAAACGTGAAAACCCAGATGAGGATGACATTACATAGGTCAACAAGTCTTGTGATAATAGCACAAACAATTAGTATTAGTGTTTTCCGGTTGTTCCTCATTGAGCTCTTCATTTAATTGTCCTGTGGTCTTAGTATTTACGTCATGTATAAAAACGTAGAACTTCGTAAGCTCCCTGCAGATGCACTGTGCAAAGTTGTCAATATTCTGGAGATAAACAATGACTGGAAGAGGGTCATGTCTATTATACCAAAAAACTTACAAAGTGAAGTTTTTGAAGCTAAATATAACGTTGAGCAGATGCGGTAAGTTGCAATTTTCTTTATTTTCTCAGCATTCTAATATTGTAATTTGTCTATCAGTGTGTCTTCTCAACCAATTTAACAAAATCTGTCATAGCTGTAAATTCATAAAGTATTAAAAAAACATTGCAGATGATGCAGCATTGCATAGATTAAGTACCTACTTCAGAGCTACAAACCTTTCTGGGTCTCAACCTTTTCTTTGAATTTTCTTCAGTCAATATTACTGCATTGCATCTTTTATTTCTCATACCAATTTTCTGGTGATCTTCCAGACAATACATGATACAACCATACCAATTTATATTTTAGTATACTTCTGAATACTTAAAAGTTGGTAGTTACTATCATTTTTGAAATGAAATAGGTATAACTATTTAATGGACAACTTGTGCCCCAAGTATACTATGACAGAACTTGATCACTAGTTTAGATAGCAGAAGTTATTAGTAAATCCAGCAAGAAACTGGGCACATCTTTTTATAGAATTCATAATTATTATTATTTTTATAGAATGATAGAAGAGCATGCTAAGGCTACTAATCAGAAATGCACTGATATACTTATGGATGAGTGGGGCACATCAGGTAGGTGCAGACCCACACTAAGCACTCTGAAGGAAATTTTAATCCAAGCAGAAATATTCAGAGCCGCTGACGAAATTGCCATAATGTTGAATGGTAAGAATTATTAGGAACTTTTTATTTTTATTTTAAAGTATAAGTAAGTATAGTGGAGATTTGTTAAATATTGATTATTAAAATTTTGCTCTTTGTTTATGTAGGAGTAAATGCATAGTAGGTACAATTAAATCAAATTTCATCTGATTCAATTATATACAAGTAGGCATTTCTTATTGAAGTGCCTATTTTTCAGTAAAAAATTATATAAATTCAAGTAGTAATATAAAAAATAGTGATAGAGATCAAGATGTTTTTGTGTTTGTTGTATAGAATCATTACCTGCACGTCCAACCAACGGACCAGGTGCACCAGTTCCTATGAATGTGACTGAAATTTTGAATGATGAAAGTGCAGAACAAAGGTTGCAAAACATGAGCACAGCTGTGAAGTCAAATACAGACCAAATGTGTAATGGGTCTACAAGGCAGATGAAATCAATAAGTGACATGATAAAATTCCCTGAGACATGCAGCAACAAAATTGAACCAACTGAAATAAAATCTGAATCTGATCTTATAAAATTTCCAAAACAACAAGAAACACAAGAGTCAATGAATATACCACACTTGAGTGCTATGCTTGGCAAGACTAACAATGCTAGTCTGCAATCAACTTTGTACACTAATGAGTCAATAGACACTGAAAATTCTAAATTGAACAGCATAAAAAGTAATGCAACTGATGCTATGCATTATCCTGAAGTATATCAAACCACCTTCCCAAACATTAACATTTCTACAGGAATCGACAGTGTTATACTTGAAGACACTAATTTGATTCATTTTGACTATGATGTGTTAGACAATATCACAGGAAATTTTTCAGAATTATTAATTAATGATCCCAATTTTGGTCTAAAAGGAAGAATAGGCAGTGGAGGATTTGGTGATGTCTTTGTTGGAAAAGATTCAACATATGGAATGCTGGCTGTTAAAAAAGCTCACAGTCACTTAGCAATACACCGAAGACCAAAGATTGCTATGCAAATATTTAATGCAGAAGTGAAATATCTCTCACAGTTCAGACACAATAATATTGTTCCAATACTGGGCTTCTCAATGAATGGACCTGCTCCATGTATTGTTTGTGAATATATTGACGGTGGTTCACTGCAAGAAAACATTGAAGCTAAAATATTGAACGAATTGCAAAGAATTAATATAATGATTGGAACAGCAGAGGGCTTGAAATATTTGCATACAAGTGACAGGCACAGTAAAGGCAGTTCAGTGTTGGATGTAGTTGGGGAATCAGATTCACAAAATTCTACAAAGCATTTTGTTCATGGAGATGTTAAAACTGCGAATATCCTACTGACAAGAAATTGTGTTCCAAAGGTAAGAATTTGCATCACCTAAAACAACTATACTTGCTTGAGTCAACATGGACCTTTGTTCTCTGTACCTGCAGCAGGCTTGCAACATTATTTATTATCATACTTGTGAATGTGATCTCATGCATGCTAGGCGCCAAGTTATCTCAATTTTTTTTGATATTTTTATTCCAAAAACAGTTTACTAAAACAATCTTCATGTTTGTTGTTTAATAATATAGGTACTACTACTAGTAACTACTTATTGTTCAACTAGTTATTGATTCACATGTGAACTCTTAATTTTTCAGGATAAAATGTCTCCCTGGGATATAACGTTTCTTTGTACCAAATTTCATCCAAATTGGTTGAAAAGAGGGGCCGTTAAAACATACCAGAAAGACACACGCTTTTGCATTTATAATATTAGTATAGATGTTCTGGAATACCCTTCTGGTGTTTGTCCATAAAAAGATCAATAAGAATCTCGATAAGATAAGAATATATTGATCAAGAATGAATTGAGTAGCGGTAAATATCTTCTAGGCTTGGCTATGTCATCTTTTGAAGATTTAGGCAACATTAAAATGAATTATTTTTGAACTTGTTTCAGCTATGCGACTTTGGCCTAGCCAAACAATATGATTCAACCTTTGTTACAACATATCCAATGGGCACCTCAGCATACATGGCGCCAGAGGGCCTGCATGGTACCATCACACAAAAAATAGATATATTTAGTTTTGGTATAGTAATTTTGGAATTGTTGACTGGTTTAAAACCTATTGTGGAAAATGATGGAGAAAATATTAACATAAAGCATTATGTCGAAGAGAATGCTGTGAACAATGACATAACACCTTTATTGGATCCTGTGGTTAAAATATGGATAAAAGCTGATAAAGTCTTCAACTTGGCCAAAATGTGTTTGCAATATAACAGGAAAAGTCGACCAACTATTGTTGAAGTTTGTGATGTTTTGAATAGAATGGAAAATTAATAGGTACTTTATTAAATAAGTTTGTGAAATGTCATCATTTGTCAACTTATAGGGTTTCAACGCTGGATAAAGGTCTCCTGTAGGGACTTTGCCACTCTGGGGTCTTGTGACTTGCATAATTTTGTCCGTCCGTCCACCTAGTGGAGGGGTCAGTTAGGTACTTAAGCCGTTCTTCTTCAGATCTCGTTTCTGATTTGATCACATGAGAGATTACCATGGCTGCGCCCGTCCATATTTAAGAATCAAGATGTTATGTAGTTAATAGTAGATTGCTCACCAAGGGACTAAAACCAGCCATTTCTTAAGAGATGTTTAGCCTGATTTTATAGAATCGAGTAGAATGGCTTTTAGTCCCGAGGTAAACACTATTTTCACTTCGATTAAGAGAAAATAAAATAAACAACAGTTTAATTATTTCTTTGCCTTTTTGTTACATTTCCATAGGAGTAAGATCTTGATTTTCTATATTAACAAATAAATAGTAACATTCCCCTCTATGCACCTTGTATTATGTATTGTGCATCATTATATTATTAATAATAATTAAATATCCATCTAAGTAAATAAATGTACCTACTAGTATTACAACAAAAATTCGAGATTTGATTTCGGGGCAATCTGCAATATAACACCTTGTTTTTCTAGTGTATTACATTAGCTTTTGCACCTTCTCGCCTTACCTACTCTATTTTCATTTTTTCACCTCGTATCTTTGCCGCTCGCGCTGCCATATTGGAAAAATGACGCCCAAAAACAGTTCTTTGACAATAACTCCTTTCGGACTAACTTTTCGATGAAAATAGTAATGTACCTAATATATTAAACTAGACAAAATTTTCTACAATGTATTTAGTAACCTTTTTTTTGTAATATTGATTGATTAAATTTGATTGACATGGTTAAATCTATCTTGCTATCTTTTTCTTCTTGTAAAACACCCACAATACAAATTTATTTGAACTGTGGAAGGTGAATTTAGTTACTAAGTACATAAATTATAAGAATTTTTTCTTCAGCTCGCGCGCGCGTTGAATGCAAAGTGAATGTGTCACCGTACATTTACTCTGCCATCAACTCGCGCGCGAGCTATAGTATAATTTATTACATAAAATTAGTCCGAAAGGAGTTATTGTCAAAACTGTTTTTGGGCGCCATTTTTGCAATTTGGCGGCGCGAGCGGCAAAGTGAAAATTCGAAATATATCTCGTATGAAATGGCTCATTTTAGGGCCTTGATGAACAATCTTAAATTTTTTTCAAGTTATTGAATGAACATTAACAATAACGTGACTTTTTTAAGACTTTCAACATAAGCGCCAAGCATCCTTGATAAGGATGTGCTATATTTTGCCGTTATTTGGTTCAGTACGTTCGTAGCACATTAGATCGGCGATAAGCTCACAGGCTGACGGTCGTCACATCATTCCACTGGAATCATGGAATGGATTCATACATATATGAAACAGGTTGCAGCACAACGGTATAAAACACCACTTAACTGCATCGAAAAGTAAAGGTTTTTCTGAACTTAAGTTTGAATCGATAAAGGAGCTATTATAAAAACTATAATTTCTTGTTATAAATTGATACCTATTGATTCTGATTATTTTCTCATCTGCATCGGTGTTTATTTATATTTTATTGCCACTTTATTTTATTAAACACAGGATTCTATTCCTCATTATAAAGACGACGTATGGATTGAGCCTACGAGGGATTAAATGCAAGTCGCTTTCTTCACATTTGTTTATTTTTTTTAATCCACGACAAGTTAGCCCTTGACTGCGATCTCACCTGATGATAAGTGATGATGCAGTCTAAGATGGTAGCGGGCTAACCTGTTAGGGGCATGGCAGTTATATTAAGACCCATACCCCTATTCGGTTTCTACACGGCATCGTACCGGAACGCTAAATCGCTTGGCGGCACGACTTTGCCGGTAGGGTGGTAACTAGCCACGGCCGAAGCCTCCCACCAGGTCAGACCAGGGAATATTCAGAAATCATAAATCCCCAAATTGACCCTGCCGAACCCGGGACCTCCGCAAGTTAAGTTTAAGCTACGTGGAAAAAGGGCCCCACCCCCCACTCTATGCACCGAGGCCCTTGCCCACCTAGCTACGCCACTGCCAGGTAACCCCCTTTTTGAGCACCAAATGACTGGGCTAACAGAGTTTATGGGAATGTTAGGAAAGATAAAAAACAAACCCAATGTAATTTATAATACATATATTGAACGTTCATTCGTTTTTGATACTACAAAAGTTAGGATTATATATAGTTATAAGACAAACACTAATTGCGGATACGATCGTTACAATAAATATAGTATAACTAGCGATCCGTCCCGGCTTCGCACGGGTAACACTAATAATCATAATAGTCTATACGAAATATAACCAGTGGGGCAGGTTTTACATTTTAATATTACATTGCCTTCAGATTATACTTCAGATATACTCGATGATAATGTAACTTTCTATAAGAGAAAGAATTTTTAAAATCGGTTGAGTAGTTTTTGAGTTTATCCTTTACAAACAAACAAATCTTTCCTCTTTATAATATTAAGTTGAGATCAGGGATTCCCAAACTATTTTGAGCAAGAGACCCCTTTTCCAAAGTGAACTGATACCTCAGACCCCCCACAGTCAAATTAGTTTAAAAATCCTATCTCTAGTTTTTTTCCTATTGATACAAAATACTTACCAATGTAAAAACTTTGCGGTTGGTTAAGTGAGTGAACTTGACATCATTTTCTTATCAAAATTTAACAAAATAAATAGTCATAAAATTCAATAAATATCAAGTGTTATTAATAATATTATGAATACAAATTATGTACCTAATAATGCAGGTTATATTAATACACACTCGATTTTTAAAACTCGTTGACCCCCAAAATCAGTTTTCGTTTATGTCGACCCCTGGGAAACCAAAATCGACCCCAAGGGGTCGATATTGACCACTTTGGGAATCCCTGGTTTAGATAATTAGTTGGTTTTCAGTGAATTAGCCAGACGAATTAGCATCCAGTTTCAAAATAAACTTTTTTTTTAACTAATAATATTTACCTTGCAAGGTGCCTATATTTTTTTAGTGCAGATGCAGAGTGTCCATGCGCAAACTGACTGTTTTTTAATAGGCAAAATCCTTTATGCTGATCGTGAAAAACATTGTCAAATAAATTTAAACTAATATTATAAAGAGGAAAGATTTGTTTGTTTGTTTGTTTGTTTGTAATGGATAAACTCAAAAACTACACGACCGACTACTGTAAAAACTTCTTTCACTTATAGAAAGCTACTCTATCAGCGAGTAACATAGGCTATACTTAATTTATTTTCAAAAAAATTAGAGATCGCTACGAAAATTGCAATAATAATGTGATTTTTGCAACTTCTTACGTTAAACCTCTTTTCGTATATTAATTTTTAAACTATCTTGCATTGTAAGACTAGACAATCTTGCATTGTAAAGTAGACATCTCCTGAAGATGCTCCGGTGTCGGGGCGAAACATGCGTCGAGAATAGTATAAAAGTCTTGTTGCTTGCTTGGAAACTTGGCTTTCTTGCTTGGTTGGGAAGGTAAACGGGCTTCGCTTGTAACTGCATGCTTGACCATACAGAATAACTCATAGCCAGGATAACTCAACAAAATATAGAACTATGTAGTTGAAAAAAACGTGAACTGACGATATTTAATTTAAATTTGGATATTCATCACGATATTTCTCACCTTAAAACGAAAACTATAAACCTATATAAAAGGTAACTTAAATGAAAGAATATTTATAAAACATTGATGTACCTATAAGTAAAAGTAACTTAGTTACTTAGTTAAGTATAATATAGTACTAATACTTAAAACTTAGTTTTAAGTGGTTATTTAATAAATATTATGAACTAGATGATGCCCACGACTTCGTCCGCGTGGACTAAGTTTTTGTATTCCCGCGGGAACTGCTTAATTTTCCGGGATATAAAGTATATGTCTTTCCCCAGGATGCAAACTATCTCCATACTAAACATCAAAATGAAAAGATGGGCTGTGAAAGGGTAGCAGACAGACGGACGGACAGCCAGACACTTTCGCATTTATAATATTAGCAAGAATAGTATGGATATACCTAGTATAACTAAAATAAAAGGATTCGTGATATACAAGATGATTTACATTCTCTTGTATTCAAGGACGACCGTTTTGGTGAATCGCCGCTCGTTCTGCATCCAAGATCTCCTCCAACTCAATCTCGTCCATCCAGCTGTGTCTCCGGCAGGTCAAACAGAACCAAACAGATGGAACCTAAATAAATTTTCAGTATGTATAAACGCTCCTTTTAGAAACATTTCAAATTTATACAGCTACTAGCTGATGCCCGCGACTTCGTCAGCGTGGATTGAATTTTTTGGTTCGCGCGGGATATCTTTAATTATACGGGATAAAAAGTAGCCTATGTGTTATTGGCTATTCATGCAGACTATAATCTATCTCTCAAAGTTCATCCAGATCCATTCAGCCGTAATAGGTACTTCTTAATTTTTTACCGAAAGCCAAAACACTAAGCTTCGTAGATGTAACTTGAGCAATATCTTGAGAAATGAAGGACATTCATACAAAATTTCAACCCCTATTTTAACCCTTCGGGGGTAGAATTTTGAAAAACGGTGACACACGTACTTCTTTATTTTTTACCGTAAGCCAAAATACCAAGTTTCGTTGATATAGCTTGTAAAATATCTTGAGAAATGAAGGCAATTCATATCAACTTTCATCCCCTATTTCACCCCTTTGGGGGTCGAAATACGGAATTCTTTAATTTTTAACAAAAGCCGAAATACCAAGTTTCGTATAAATAACTTGAGAATATCTTGAGAAATGAAGGACTTTCATGCAAACTCACATCCACTATTTCACCCCTTCGGGGGTGGAATTTTTAAGAACTGTGAAACACGTATTTCTTCATTTTCAACCGGTAGCTCGTACACCAAATTTCATGTATATAACTTGAGAAATGACTGACTTTCATACAAACTTTCACCCCTTTGGGGGAGGAATTTTGAAAAATCCTTCCTTAGTGGGCGCCTTCGTCATAAAAAGAACCTACTTTCAAAATTTCCAGTTTCTTACCGTTACCCCAGCGGTTTAGGCTGTGCGTTGATTCCTTAACGATTTTATATATATGTCACCGTAAGATTGTAAAAACCGTTAGATTATAATCTAACTCGCGAAATTGTAAACTGTCGAAAGATTGTGAACCGTTCAATGTTCTTAGTGTAAATTTTTGAAATATTCAATGTATTTACGTTTTCTTGTCTGTTTCTTGTAGGTTAGGTTAGGGTTCGACATAAATAAACAGGCACTTAGGTTTTACCGGGTTTATATAACTAAAATAACAGATTACAATCTACCGAAAACTAATGCGTTTAATTGTAATCTGTCGACAATTTACAATTTCGCTAGTTTATTACAATCTAACGATTTTTGCAATGTTACGGTGACATGTTTTGAAAACCCCTAATTCATTTGTTTTTCCTCTTTTGGTTTTTTCTTTACATAATGGAAAATTTGAAATATCGCGTTATTTACGAGTACGAGTTCCATCGTGGCACCAGTGGTTCAGAAACGGCTCGAAGGATTAATGATGTGTATGGTGGGGGTGTCGCAAAAGAAAACACTGCATTTTGGTTGCAACGTTTTCGTTCTGGAAATTTCGACTTGCAGAACAAGCCCCGTGGACGGCCGAAGACCAAAGTTGATAATGAAGAATTAAAGGCTATTATGTGGAAGCGGATCCATCGCAAACCACGTCCGAGCTAGCTGCAGGCTGCGGTGTTAGTGATAAAACAGTTTTAATCCACTTGAAACAAATTGGGAAGGCGGAAAAGCTTGAAAGGTGGGTACCTCATGAATTGAGTGCAGCAAACCGACAAACTGCTGCGTTACATTACTCAACCGGCACAATAATGAAGGGATTTTAAATCGAATTATTACCTGTGATGAAAAGTGGATCCTGTACGATAATCGGAAACGCTCATCGCAATGGCTGAACCCTAGCGAACCAGCCAAATCCTGCCCCAAGCGAAAAATGACTCAAAAAAAATTACTTGTGAGCATTTGGTGGATTAGTGTCGGTGTCGTTGACTGCATCTTTTTGAAATGTAGCCAGACGATTACGGTGGATGTCTATTTTAGTAAAGGTTTTAGAGTACAATAAAACTCTGATTTGATGCTGAATTCAGAATGAATGTATTGGAAAAATATGCTGATATTTATATTAAAATTCTTACAACTACGTAACCTCCAATCAGAAAATAGTAATAATAATAATAAAGAATTACGACTAAAACTAGATATATATCTATAATATGTACATACAAAGAATATCACACGGGCTTGCTGTGATAATTCAAATCGTCTGAGACGGTGCAGCTATAAATAGAACAATCGACCCGCGCGTCCCTCAGTTGCCCATTTAACGCCGGACGCAATACGCGTTCCTGTAGCTCGCGTGCGCCCGTAATGAGTGACACGCGTGCAGTGGTGATTATGAACTGGCTGCGGCTGTTCATTTTTCGACTCCTGGGGAAATCAGCGGCATCTCCCGGCAGCAGTTTGGACGGACAGCCTTTTTCGAGGCTAAACAATCCTTTCTATGTCCAATACAAACTGGCTGGCGCGATTGTTTATTGTTTATAATCTACGACTGTTCGATGCAGGCGTCCTTAACACGGCAAAACTAACACCTTCCGTCGAACCGATGCCTGTGAGCTCTCGCCTTTTTCAAGGCGATCTCGCATTTTACTTTAATCTAAATATCGCTCGATGAGGACGGTGTCGGATCTTGATATTAAAGTGAATTGAATCTTGATTTCACAGTGTCCATTAATTATCTCCTCTTGATAATAAAGTGATCCCTTGGTAATTTTTTATCCTTTCCACTTAATCCTTCCTCCGTGTAATTTAACGTACTGAGGTAATTGGTTGTTCATAAGGTAAATGCTGATTGAGGCTAAGTATTCTGGGTTAATCGAGGTAAGTACAAGGTAGCGTCACAAGTAGGTACTTATAGGATATCTATTGTCAGTAACTGCAAACCATGATGGAAAAACTAGCTGCTAAACAACCGACCACACACTGCACAACAGACCGCTACCAAATTAGAGGAGCTACAATTGGAATGTCTAAGATATCCACCGTACTCCCCGGACATTGCTCCAACAGATTACCATTTTTTTCGAAATTTGGATAACTTCTTGCAAGAGCAAAAAATTCAACTACGATGGGGCAGTCCAAAGTGCGAATGGTTTTTTAGTAAAGGGATCAATGAACTACCTATGAGATGGCAAAAGTGCATAGATAGCAATGGTACATACTTCGATTGAATAAATGGGTATAATATATTTGTTAACGAGTGAGCAAATGAGCACCTTCAGTAAAATAAACTTGTTTCAAATTTCCACACTTATTTCGGTATTTTCCGGAATAGCAGTTTATCGGAACGTTATCTGAAGTTTTGCAAGCTGTTTTTCCTGCACTAGTGGGTCGGTATTCAAAAATAGGTAGGTACGTGACTAACTTCACGAGAAAACCCGATTTAGATTAATCACACTTTATTACAAACGACTTATAAACATTAAACACAATACCAATTATACTTGACAATAATAAATAACTAAAAATATCTCACTATTGATTCACTGATTTATTATAAACTCACTTCAATAATTCTTTATTTCTTTGCTTTTCTTCAGAGTTCACTATATATCAAACTTGTCCAGTCGTCTGAGCCACGCGCTTATACAGGGTTACAGGAAAAGTCGACCTAGATCCGTTAAGGGCGTGTAGTACACATCATTTCTGAATGATTTCACTATGGAACCCCCCATCCTAAACTTAACCGTTTTCGAGATATTCGAGTTTATTTTTTTTTATGAAAATGCCCAATTTTTCGGCTATTGAATTGAATATTTTGAATTTTTTTGACTCTTATGATTATTTTTTTGGTTTTTTACATGAAGAATGAGATGCTTAATGACCTCAATGACTAAAATTGCACGTAAGTTAACTAAATAGTTCATTGTAGACGATCGAAACTTAAGAAAATAAGTACAAATTATAAAAAAATATTTTTCTTTTCTGGATATCTCAAAAAATTATTATGGCACTTGCTCTGCAGATGTGCTTAAAAACATCTACATTTTATCAGCTATCCAACGAGGTATAACAACCTAGGGTTGTATTTAAACTCATAGAAAAAAACATAGTTGGAAAGGTTCAGGTAGTAGGTCTAACGGGTGATTGTAGTAAGAGTTATGCAGGTGTGGCCGCTGTCACCAACCGAGAAGGGGTTCTCGATAATCACGAAGCCTTCCTTTTGTAATTACGTTTATTATCTGAATTTAATTACAAATTACTTGATACTTAATTAATTACACGATAAATGTTTATATTAATTCGCGGATAATTATGATTACGTAGTGCGAAGTGAGTTAAAGCTTCAGCACGGCGCGAAAGACAGAGTCTCAGCCGATTGTAGACTGTGCACTGTCTGATGAATGACTTCACTGTTCCCGGAGGATCTTGTATATATATCCCGCATCGTAGGGTTGTGGTAGGGATGATCGCTAGCACTCACGTAGGCCATGGGAAGATTCCAGCATGTTCCTCTGATAAGTAAAATGTTTTCTTGAAATTTATGGCTTGCAGTCACCGCTTGCAGTGGTTCTGGTTTAATGCGTAGACGTAATCTCCAGACGTCGCGACAGTTAGCTATTGAGATAAAGTTTCCATAGAATGTGCGTCGTTTATCAGTTTTGCTATGACAGACATGAAGCAAACTGGGTCCAACTTGCATTCGCGTTTATCTTAAAAGGTTTTTTTGTGTATGTGCGTCTGTTTTATGCTAGTACTTGGAGTACTTGGGAGGTCTGCTTTCTTTACACCTCCCCCCGTAAGAGAGAGCTTAGGGTGTAACTTGTTATGCCCGGGCTCTCAACATCATTGTTTCCTTCTTGTTGTACTTTACTTTTATTCTTGTTGCGTTTATTAATGTAGTAGATGTAGCAGATACTGCAAATTATTAAAGTTAATGTTATTATTGTCCAAATGCTGGGTATCCATACGTGATGAGTGATGTTTATATCTTCTTTTAATGGTTTTAACTTCAGTGATTCCCATTCTTCAGTAGGCCGATAGGTAGTTTGTTTTTCTTTTAAATGCATTTGGATCTGCTGGATCTCTTCTTTGAATATTGATGTAATTTTAGATATGACTTTTGTATGAAAACTTGCCATGGTAAGCTCGCAACCTGGTTCTAATTGAAGCTTGTAGGGTCCCTTGATGATTTCGTAGTATGTTTCGTTGCATATAATTTTAACTCGTTCGGTATTCTTTGAAAATAGAAGAAATGTTCCGTCACCAACAGTTTCTATCGCTTCATTTTCTAATAACTTTGTTATGGTGCATGTGTGATTCTTCTTCGTGTAGAGAGCTTGATGTATGCAGTCTGGAGTCTTGTTGCTGTCCTTCCACCAGATTTGATGACACACGAGCGTTTTTTCTTTCTTCTTACATTGAGCAGTGTTTGGGTAGGCATACCAAGCGTCCTTTATGAGGATAATTGGATGTTGGACTTCTAGGATATGACCATCAGGATTTGGGAATGGGATTATATTGTATGCATGACCTTTTGATTTCAAAATGGCTACTTTTGCAACAAAGTGAATGATATTTTGCGTAGTATAGACGAATATTGAGTCAACCTTATCGCTATTAATGTCATCAAATATATCTCTATAGGCTATTCCTGGCTTCGCTAATGTAATACCTAATTCTAGCATATTTACGATGTCCTCACATAATATAAGGCTAGTTAGGATATCTAAATTAATCTTATTAGTGTCAGCTTTGCGTTTACAGTTGAAATTAATTGTTACAAAAGTTAAAAGATTGTTAATTTATTTATTGATGAAGGTTCGATTGTACTGATATTTGACTCTTTCGATGTATTTCACTCGTCAGTTCGTTCCCGACGCCATATTGGAATAACTTGTATAAATACGAATGTTTTACCATCGGTAGGGAGTCTCCACCGAGACTCAAACGATTATTGAATACCTTCGGTGTTTAGATCGTTACCTTGTTTACGAGCTGCGGTAGTAACTGCAGCCTGGTCAAATGATTTGATACTATAGTATTGTTTAACTGAGTTTTATAAATTAACGAATTACATTAAATCTCTCGTGGTTAGAGTACAAATATATTAAAAGTGTTTTATTATAATACCTACTTCTGGATTGTTCTCCAACAGTTCAGAAGTGGGATATGATTCACGTTGCCTTGATTTTCCTTTGCCTTCTGCACATCCGTTTTGTTATTTTTTTTAAATAATATTAATAGTGGGTAATTTAAAAATATTATTTTTACCGCTGGCTGTAATACAGGAATACGGATTAATTGCTAAGTAATCAGACCCATCAATAATTAGAAAGACCGAACGGAAATGTTCATGGTTTCTTATTTTGTTTCATGTGACGTACGCTGCGCCAAGGCGGGCTCTGCACAGCCCGTTCTCTCGCTCCGAGCAGCGCCTCGAGGGGCGCTTCGCCTGCGGACCTCGCGGGCGCTTCGCCGGCGGACCTCGCGGGCGCTTCGCCTGCGGACCTCGCGGGCGCTTCGCCGGCGGACCTCGCGGGCGCTTCGCCTGCGGACCTCGCGGGCGCTTCGCCTGCGGACCTCGCGGGCGCTTCGCCGGCGGACCTCGCGGGCGCTTCGCCTGCGGACCTCGCGGGCGCTTCGCCTGCGGACCTCGCGGGCGCTTCGCCTGCGGACCTCGCGGGCGCTTCGCCGGCGGACCTCGCGGGCGCTTCGCCTGCGGACCTCGCGGGCGCTTCGCCGGCGGATCTCGCGGGCGCTTCGCCGGCGGACCTCGCGGGCGCTTCGCCGGCGGACCTCGCGGGCGCTTCGCCGGCGGACCTCGCGGGCGCTTCGCCGGCGGACCTCGCGGGCGCTTCGCCTGCGGACCTCGCGGGCGCTTCGCCGGCGGACCTCGCGGGCGCTTCGGGGGCCCTTCGATCTGCGCGTCTTGCGGGCGCTCCGGGCAGCGCTCAGAGGGCGCTCCGGGCATCACCAGCACGGCCAGCCGCGTGACGACAGGTGTTGCCAGAGCAGCCACCGGTTACGTATGCCCCTGTGCCGTGCTACCGACGAGGTCGACATCCGGAATTCCAGAGGTGACATCCTTACACTCAATAATGAGGGTAGAGATGGTCTTGATTTACTTAAATTTTTAGTCCAAGCATTAAAGTCCATTACTCCTGACTCGCACAAAATAACGACTATGCGGTTGCATAAAGTAAACGAGTAGGCATGATGACAATAATCAAGAATCAATGAAATTATCTGATTAAATAGGATTCGTCGATTATAAAAATAAAAGTATTTATTTTTCTATTTTGAACGAGATTGTTATTTATTTTGATAACATGAAACTACAAAATACGGCAATTCGCCATAATACATTGAGCACCAGTCAGAGTCCTAAATCCGTAAAATCTGCTTTTTATGTATTATTAAGAACTTCATGATAGTTATTAGAGGTTATGTTGATGAAATGTTGTTTTTATAAAACTATACCTTAAAATTTAATATGAAAGGTGATTGCCTATTGATTAAGAAGTCTGCCTCCTATTTAGAGCGTTTGGGGAAACGCCTATTACCTATTATACGTATTGTATTACGGGTACCTAATTGATTTTTAAGAGATAAAACCTAACCTCAAAAGGATCGAATTTATTATTAAATTAGGACCTCAAACAATATTATTAAACACACACCATTTTACAATAACACTAATTTATTTATACCAATCCAGGATCTCCCATATGACAATTCTGCATCGAAGGTTCGACATAATGTAACCATGGTACGCAGCACCAGCTTATGAATCTATTTGATCTAGTACAAATGCCACTATTATGATGTCCAATCACAATGTTGGCCTAATTTTATTCCCAAAAAAAATTACTGATAAATTATTACATTATCAGATTGTATAGTCTGATATAATACCTACAGTAATACTCCTTCTCCTGGAGACTGCAAGTTAACCACGTTAGCCGACGTCTCTTTGCTGGCTATCGGCTCCCTGAAGCGCTGGAAGGATCTCCTTCCAGTCAAAACTAAGATATCCTTAGCTGAAACACTCCTTTTACCTATACTGGACTATGCCGATAGCAGTTACACGGATCTCACTGAGGAGTTATTAAACAAGCTTGAGCGCTTACAAAACATGTGTATTCGACTCATCTATGGGTTGAGAAAATTTGATCACGTTAGTGCGTATCGTGCTCGTCTCGATTGACTTCCAATTAGGTTGCTTCGAAATTTTTATGTTCTTTCTTTACTATTCTCGATCCTATATGCTCCTCATACTCCCAGCTATCATAAAGAACGTTTCAAGTTTCTCGATGCCGTTCGCCATATGCAGCTGCGTTCTACCATGGATAATAAACTCAAAACTCCTAGCCATCGTACAAAATTTTACAGAAAATCGTACACGGTGTATGCTGTGCACTTATGGGAATCTCTTCACAAAAATATCAGAAACTCCAAATCTTTGCCTAATTTTTTAAAAATTGTCTCAAAGAATATTTCCTTAACCAAGTCGTGCCATAATACATAAATTATACTTCTATCGTAATTCGTTACGATGCGTTTTTAATTTTATTTATATATGTGTAATTTGTGTATGTTTATGTGTAATATTATTATTGTTGTCTATATTTTATTTACATGTAATGTATATATGCAATACGTCTATTATATTTTTTATATTATGTTCTTACTTATTATAACTTGTATTGTATTCTGCCACACTACCCTACGTATCTTATTCGAACGTCTCACCAAAGGTTGCCTGGTAGAGATTGCTCAGTAAGCAATAAGGCCGCCTTTGCATAACTAGTTTACAGCTAACTTCACCTTGTATTTTCATGTGTGCAATCTATCTACAGTAATACCTTTATCTTTGTCAATGGATTCTGTAACTAGCTTGGTCAATTGAATTCTATTCATTTATTTGCTTTATATAATGTTATATAATAATACGGTGTAATACAATCTGACATCGAATGGCGTGCAATATTATTAACTCACTTCAAATGCATTCTTATTATATATTCCGTATTTTAAGTCTATGCCTGATAATAACTAGCTTTAATAATCAATTATAAAGAAATCTAGTTTATACAATATTACAATATATTAAACTATTATTAAATTATTATTATACAATATTACATTATATTAAACTATTATTGAATTATTATTTTAACACAATAAATATTAGCTGTTTATACAAGCACAAGAATACATATTACCATTCAGTAAAATTAAAAATAAATTCATTAACAAGGAAATTGTTTAAATTAAGACACCTATCTTTGACAGTCTTTTGAAGTTTATATTGAAATCGCCCTACAAGATGCATTTACTTTATACATAACTAGCTTTATGCTAGGTACAAGTAACCTATTTCTAAGCCTTTGTAGAGCCTGGCCATGAGTTTCACAATATTCGAAGTAGTTTTTTTTGACAAAGATGCAAATTTCTTTAATGTAAATACAGGATAAATAAATATCTTAAGTGCCTTAAACATGGGGTCCAGGAAATGTTCCCTACATATAACACGTATGTTCTTTTTTGGAAGCTATTGAGTACAGACGACACATATCCATCATATGTTTTCTAATCAATTGCATAGGTTATTAATGTGGTATTTCCAATTGCAGTGGAAGTCTATTTAATAGTGTTGACTTCCTTAATTATAACATTATTGTATTGAATTTTTATAGGTGTTTTTCTTGTGAAGTTTTAAACGCAATAATCTTTGTTTTCTCAGTATTAACTGGTCATTGGTTATTAACTGAAATATAGCAATAGTAGCTGACCTATTTCTCCTAAACCGTGCTGTGTTTCTGTTAAAATATTCAAACGTTCAGCTTGATTATACACAAGACATGGTTACATTTTTCACGACACTATCAGGACAGACTGAGTGAGGAGGAATCGGACTGTTATAATATATTAACCTAATTTATCTTAACATGACAAAGGTGTCATGTGAAGACTGTGTTTTTTTAATTATGTTTCAGGACAAAGGTGTCGGAAAAGCGTTATTAATTTTATTTATTTCTGTTGGGCAAAGGTGTCCTGAATTATTGCTTAGATGACAAAGGTGTCACAAAAGCGTTATTGGTTTTATTTATTTTTGTTGGGCAAAGGTGTCCTTGCTTGGACGACAAAAGTGTCACCAAAGCACAGAAGTGAGAATTACAAAAGCGCTTACGAAAGTCAGATCAATATTGTACAAAACAATATTAATATAAAGGTCATTGACGAAGTTCGCCTAAGAATCAACACGTGTTTGAAATATACAGTAATTCTTAGCTTATTTTATAACCTTTATTTCAAATATTATAATTCAACGGACACTTCAAATTAATTACAAAATAAATAAATGGGTATTAAATTGATACTATACGTTTCCGTTTCTCGATTATTAACCACAGATCAATAACTTACAGGTTAAAATAATATGCAATACCACCGCTTGAGCGCTAGATCCGTATCGTAAGAAACATTACAGCTCTATTACAATTGGATAAAGATGGTATTTATTTGTCCAAGCAGATTGATTGTGAAAATTGAAATAACCTCAAGATAAGTCATTTTTTAGCAAGCGTCCGTTGTTTTAATCTGCTCTCAAGTATAAAAAGGTATTTATTTGAACCCAGTAATCAATATTAAAGACTGTTGGTTCTTAGGCAAACTTCGTATGGGGACGGAACAATGTCCTTTACATTGATGTCATTAAAATTAAAAAAAAAAAGTTATCCAGGTACCTAGTCATACAACATTTAATGTTATTTACAAATTACAGTGTCGTAACTTCATAATAAAAATGTCATAATTTCATAATAAAGGTACTCAAGTACAGTGTTATATATTTCCATGCGTTTCAAAAGAGTAGATTTATTTGTGTGTTGGACAAAAGTGTCCTGAATTATTGGTTTTGTTTATTTCTGTTGGACAAAAGTGTCTCAAAAGTACAGAAGTAAATAAAACTAATAGTTTTATTTATTCCTGTGGACAAAGGTGTTCCTTCTTATTGTGTGCAAGACAAAGGCGTCAGCAAAATATTGCTATTTAAAGCTAATTATTAATATAAGCTTATTATTATTATCGTTACATTTATGGGACAAAGGTGTCCTATGTTGTTGTAATTGTCATCACATATTTTTTGTTTTTATGAAAAATAACTTAAATCGTTACATGGATGTGAGGACACATTTAATAACGGATGGCCGAATCTGTTAGCGGATATCTGATAATTATTACGTGCCTAACACAAATTACTTTATTAACGAATTGTCATATTTATTATTTGATTGAACAACGATGTTGACGACCGCCATTTTGTATTTTTCCGAGCAACGGTACCTTCGTTGTTCAACGGTTGCGGCGTCAACACTAGCTGTGTCAAAATTATTTTCGATGTTAGACGCCACCGAGTTTCTTGCTGGTTCTTCTCGCTAGGACGTGGCATTCCGAACCAGTGGTAGATTCGCAGTTGTGAAAGTATTCATATTATATGTGATGATAAGTTTTTGAGATTAGTGGCTGTAACCTTAGATGTTTTAAATATGTTTGTGCTAAAAGTTCATAAAGTGTGTCAGATTTTGAAAAGTACAACGAATGAGGTTAGTTGTATCAATTTACAATTTCTTGAGAATAGTTTATGTATGTTTGATAAGACTGGAAGTTCAGCAGTTTGATTAGTGTGTTACAAGTAATTATTATTAGTAATTATGGGCAAGAACGCCCCAGGCAAAAACGTCTGATCATGATTTATATGATTTGGGGCATAAACGCCCGTGATATGACATAAACACGAGGACGTGTTGTTCTCAGGACGGCCGAACTGTCAGCTTTGCGTTTACAGTTGAAATTAATTGTTACAAAAGTTAAAAGATTGTTAATTTATTTATTGATGAAGGTTCGATTGTACTGATATTTGACTCTTTCGATGTATTTCACTCGTCAGTTCGTTCCCGACGCCATATTGGAATAACTTGTATAAATACGAATGTTTTACCATCGGTAGGGAGTCTCCACCGAGACTCAAACGATTATTGAATACCTTCGGTGTTTAGATCGTTACCTTGTTTACGAGCTGCGGTAGTAACTGCAGCCTGGTCAAATGATTTGATACTATAGTATTGTTTAACTGAGTTTTATAAATTAACGAATTACATTAAATCTCTCGTGGTTAGAGTACAAATATATTAAAAGTGTTTTATTATAATACCTACTTCTGGATTGTTCTCCAACATTAGTATAACTTATCTCGTAGAGTATTCTTAAATCTTTTTTAATGCTACTTAATCTAATTTCTATTTTATCAATCGTCTCATTAATGTTTCGATATAAAGAAACGTCGTTATTTTGCAGTACTTGAATACTTTTTTGTATTTGCTTTAAGTCGTTTGCGTCTGGGTTACCAGCGATAAACTTAATTATTGTTCCTAAACCATCTATCAATCCACGTTTCTTTCTAAAATTATGATTCATTAAATTACTAAGCTTGCCAAGTAAATGAACATATAAATTATTTAGGTAATGATTATCTTGATTATTTCTAGTTGACATTATTTTAGTCATCGATTCCAAGATTTCCGATAAATTACAACGTTTAGTGATATACTCGTATCCTTCGATTTCCATTATTGTACCAATTTTTTCAAAGTAAACCCCGTTAGGATTTTTCAGTTTAGTTATCTCGTAGCTCGCGCTGCCCTGGACGATGAACGTCCTGTAACAATAGGTCTCAATTTATTGGCAGCTCGTCTTTTACCCCTATTATCTAAATAAACTTTAGGAGCAGTAACGTCTCTTATGTACGTTTTTCTACGAGTGCTGAATACGTTCGCTTGTTTCTTTGATTTCTCTAATTTTTCCTGAGTTTCCATTTGAGGTTCTGGGAGTTCTGTGTTTTTATTGTATTCGTCGGTACGTTTTATTTGTGCTTCGCGTTTATTTTTATAAATGTGATCGTAAATTGTTTTTAAATGTTCGCGGTGTTTTATCAAAAGGTTGCTTAATAATTGCGAATCGTGAAGAAAATTAAATAACGGTTCTACTTCAACATGCCCAAATAATATCTCGTGAGGCGTTAATTTGGTATCTGACTGTATCGAATTGTTATAAGCAATCAGAGCTAGTTTCATTTTGTCTTCATGAGGCAACTTATTTTTATACTGTTCAGTTAATAATCTACAATGTTCTCTAAGCGTAGAGTGAAATCGTTCTACAATTCCATGTGAAGAAGGATTGTACGGAGTAGTAAAATGAATTTTTATTTTATATAAGTTAACGAGTTCTTTAAGTAAGGAAAATTCTTTTCCTGCGTCCGTTGTAATTTCCAAAGGAATTCCGTAACTAGCAAAAAATGACAAGAGTTTTGACATGACCGTTGAGCTGTTCTTATCTTTTATTTTTTTTACAACTGCAAAGCGAGAAAAGCCATCTATGATTGATAAATATAATTTTCCTTCAATGTCTACTACATCACAAAAAATATGAGTTAATGGTCGCATAGCTATAGGTGGTAAAAGCATTGGTGGTTTTATTGGATGTCGTTCATATTTACCGGCTTTACAAATAGAGCAATTACTAATATAGTTTCTAATATCTGACATGATATTTTTCCACCAGTACTTTCTACTAATATGCATCATGGTTTCTGTGATGCCACGATGGTTTGTTTTTCCTTCGTGGTAATTTTTCATTATTTCTACCTTTCTATCTTTGTCTGTTATCGTTTTAACTATTTCAGTGCAACGTGAAAGACGAATATCTTGATTGTATTCTTTTGTAAGTATGTTAATCATTTCTCGATATAATTCTTCAGTATAAAAGAAAGCGTAATATTGTACGTTAGGCTTTAAATATTCCCTAATAAAGTTCCTAAGTGCGTTTGCTGGTCTTTTTGAGGTATAGAGACTTACTTCTATTATTTCATTGCCATCTTCATTCCTAACTAACACACTATCTAACTGATTATGTAGTTTAAAATAAATTTGGTGTGGTTTTTTATTAATTACGTCTTGAATTATTGGTATTCCTGGGTGGATATTATCATCCTGTGAATGCTGGGTTTGTGAGCTTTCACGATCGATTTCCATTTCAACCTGTTCGTCGCAATCGCTACCGATTTGTGGTAATATCGATTCATTTTCGAGACAATTAATTTTTACTCGCGATAAGGCATCTGCGTTGGAATTTATGGCACCTTTTTTATATTTTATTTCAAAGTCATACTCTGCTAAACGTAATCGCCATCTAGTTAAACGTGAATTTGGGTCTTTTAAGGACATTAACCAAGTTAAGGGTTTATGATCTGTATAAATAGTGAATTTTTTACCATATAAGTAGGGTCTAAAGTATTTGCAAGCCCATACTATCGCTAATAATTCTTTTTCCGTGGTTGAATATTTATTTTCGGTATCTGATAATGTTCTTGATGCATAAGCTACCGGTTTTTCAATACTATCTTCTTTTTGAGATAAAACCGCACCAAGTGCTACCTCACTTGCGTCGGTGGTTAAAATAAAGGGTTGTTCAAAATCTGGGTATTTTAAAATCGGTTCATTAGTTATTATCGTTTTAAGCTTGTCTACGGCTTTTAAATATTCGTCATCAATTACAATTTTAGCACGTTTCTTTAAACATTTAGTCAAAGGTTTTGTAATGTGAGCGTAGTTATTAATAAACCGTCTGTAGTAGCCTGTTAACCCTAGGAAAGATTTAATTTCTTTTTCAGTTCTAGGTACAGGAAAATTTATTATATCTTGTACTTTTCGTTGATTTGGAGTAAGACCGTTAGGGGTTAATTCGTGCCCTAGATATTCTACGTGTTTCTTTAAGAATTCCGATTTGTCTGGTTGGATTTTTAAATTATGTTGGCGTAACCTATCAAATACTTTGCGTAATTTTTCTAAATGTTCTTCTAATGATGTTGAATATATAACAATGTCATCAAGGTAGACTAAGCATGTATTATATAAAAGATCTCGGAGAATTAGATCCATCAATCTTTGGAAAGTTGCGGGTGCGTTTTTCAAACCAAACGGCATTCGTAAAAATTCCCAATGGCCGTGATTTGTTGAAAACGCAGTTTTTTCAATATCGTCGGGATGCATTTCTATCTGATGATAGCCGCTCGCTAAATCTAATGTGGTGAAGTATTGAGCTCTACCTAACTTATCCAATATTTCTTCTATATTCGGTAATGGATATTTATGCTCTATTGTTTTCGCGTTTAATTGTCTGAAGTCAATTACTAGACGCCATTTAGTTTTTCCAGATGCATCGGGTTTCTTTGGTACAATATGAACTGGACAACTCCACGGGGAGTTCGACTCGCGTATTATGTTATTTTTTAATAACTCCTGTACCTGATTATCGATTTCTTGTTGCTGCTGTGGAGATTTTCGGTAGTTACGCACATAAATGGGTGTATCGTCTGTAAGTCTTAACTTATGTTTTACAGTATGAGTGAAACTTAAAGGGTCGTCACCTGTATGAAAAATGTCTTTATACTCATGGACTAATTTTGTAATTTTTGCTTTTTCTTCCTTATTCATGTGGTCCGTGCGAATTAGTAATTTATTTTCAGAGGAAGTGCAGTTAACCTTCACTCTTTCTAATTTATTTGAACTTAATATAAATTCGTTGGGTATGTCCCGCAAAAAATCGTCTAAATTATTTATTATGGAGACTGGTTTCGTACCTGTGTTTATCATTCCAATCCTAAATTCACCGTCTTGTACTGATACTAAACATTCGTTTACTAAGACACTCCTAGCTTCGATTTGAGGAACTAGGTAGTCGCCGTCAGGTTTTTCCGACACACAAGTAACAAGATTATCCGAGAGTGCGTCGATTTTTAAGACTCGCTCCGGATGATCAATAAAAATATTTATTATTTTATTTGGCGTAATAAATTGGCACGTTGAGAGATTTAATACGGCATTTATTTTTCGAATTATATCCACACCTATAATACCTGAGTACTTAGGGTCGAAGTCATATAACAAAAATTCATGATTTACTTCTTCGCCCAACGGTTTTAAACTTAAGTCAATGGCACCGCTATGCCTAGTAGAGTTATGTGCCGTTGTTATTGTAAATTCTATGTTTTTTATTTTTGTAATGTATTCCTGGTTCTTACGTATAAAAGAAGGCTTTATTAACGATCGTGTACTACCTGTGTCTATTAGAAATTTTCCACCCCATTCATCTATTACTAAATACGGTAAATAATCTTTTTCGAAATAGTTTAATTTTACACTGGGGCCTGACTCACTAGATTCTCTCGAAAAAAATCGACACAATCACCATTGTTAGAATCTATATTATCAGAAATAATATTATTTACCCCTGCTGCATGCATTGGTTTATTTATTTGGCTCCTATAAGATTTTTTTCCTACAGTTCGCATACTAACATCGCTATCCAATTGGTCTAATTGTCGCGGTTGTTGCATATTTTGCTGAGGCGGGAACATTTTTCGCCACTGGTCAGGTGTTGGCCGCGGCATGTTTGCCCAGTGATTATTATTATTTTGTATTACTGGTCGAATATAATCGTTACTATTACTAAATACATTTTGATTACTAATTGGGTTCATATTAGTGTTAGGCCATAAGGGCCTAATTGGATAAGAAAATGGTTTCTTATTCCAATTAGATTTCTGAGGGAAATTATTATTTGAATAGCGGAACGATTTCCATCCCTCTGGTTTTTCTAATTTGTTAGCGAAATATTCTGGGTGTAATTCTAATTCGTGTTTAAGTTGGTTATAAGCCTCGTCGAAGGTGCTATGCTCTGCCGCTCTTATTAGTCTGTCTGTAGATAAGTCTAAGTTCTTACATAATTGGTCGATGCAAACATTTTCTAATATTGTTTGGGCCTGTTGATTTTTAGCTTTATTTTTTGCCGCGTAAAGTAAGTTTTTAATTTTATCAGCAAATTCTAATTGTGATTCTTTAAATGTACGTTTAATACGAGTTATTTCAGATATAACTTGTTCCAGTGACCTATTGTCTCCAAATTTCAAATTTAAAGCCTGCACTATTTCGTCTACCGTTCCATTAGGTACATGGGCCACTGCTTTAATAGCTTCGCCTCGGAGTTTGCTTTTTAAGATTATTGGAAATAATACCCTGGCCTCCGCATCAGCAGCCCTAGCTAACACAGTAACTTGTTCAATAAAAAAGTCTAATGTGTCCCGGTCGCCGTCGTATTTTGGTAAGTACTTTTCGATAGTTGTATGATTAAGTGCCATTTTGAAAAAGAATATCAAAGGGTAATGCACAAATATAATAAGGAAAAGAGCAATAAAGGAAAGGACACTTACAGGGCAGCCAGAAGGAATACTGCTATCTTCATAGGGTAGGTCCTCCGCTTCTTTCGTCGAGCTTCTTTTCGTGTAGCCCGGTGTTCGTAGAAGTGGTTACCGCTGTCACCAGTTATGCAGGTGTGGCCGCTGTCACCAACCGAGAAGGGGTTCTCGATAATCACGAAGCCTTCCTTTTGTAATTACGTTTATTATCTGAATTTAATTACAAATTACTTGATACTTAATTAATTACACGATAAATGTTTATATTAATTCGCGGATAATTATGATTACGTAGTGCGAAGTGAGTTAAAGCTTCAGCACGGCGCGAAAGACAGAGTCTCAGCCGATTGTAGACTGTGCACTGTCTGATGAATGACTTCACTGTTCCCGGAGGATCTTGTATATATATCCCGCATCGTAGGGTTGTGGTAGGGATGATCGCTAGCACTCACGTAGGCCATGGGAAGATTCCAGCATGTTCCTCTGATAAGTAAAATGTTTTCTTGAAATTTATGGCTTGCAGTCACCGCTTGCAGTGGTTCTGGTTTAATGCGTAGACGTAATCTCCAGACGTCGCGAC
The DNA here is from genome assembly GCA_964035005.1 of Erebia palarica. Taxonomy (NCBI): domain Eukaryota; kingdom Metazoa; phylum Arthropoda; class Insecta; order Lepidoptera; family Nymphalidae; genus Erebia; species Erebia palarica. The sequence continues at coordinate 5,362,663 of OZ035988.1, forward strand.
AGTTAGCTATTGAGATAAAGTTTCCATAGAATGTGCGTCGTTTATCAGTTTTGCTATGACAGACATGAAGCAAACTGGGTCCAACTTGCATTCGCGTTTATCTTAAAAGGTTTTTTTGTGTATCTGCGTCTGTTTTATGCTAGTACTTGGAGTACTTGGGAGGTCTGCTTTCTTTACATAAGCTAAATGAAACAATAAATCAGTTCAAAATAACATTTATTCACCTAATGTTTTTGAATAAATTTTTATAGTTCATGTTCTACGTGTCCACCTCTATTTCGCACACATTTTCTCATTCTTTCACGTAGTCCACTTTTCTCTACACCAGTGGTTAATGTTCTTCTTATGTCGTTAGCAGCATTAATTATCCTTTCTTTGAGAACTTCCACTGACGATATGGGGTTGGGCTCACTGTAAACGAGGCTCTTCATGTGCCCCCATACATAAAAATCCATGGGGGTCAGGTCGGGACATCTGGCTGGCCAGGGTAAAGGACCACCTCGTCCAATCCATTTGTTAGGATAGTTAGTGTCCAACCATTCCCTAACGCTTCTTCTGAAATGAGCAGGGCAGCCATCATGTTGAAACCACATGTCCCGCAGTAATTGTAATGGGAGATCATCTAGTAGGTCACCTAAGTGATCTCTTAAGAAATTTTCATAAGTTTCACCATTCAGATTGTTTGGAAGAAAGTAAGGCCCAATCAAATGGTTGGAAATGATGCCCATCCACACATTTACACTAAATCGTCGTTGTGACCCCTTTATTCTTTTCTTAATTGGATTGCCTAGTTCTTTAGGAGCCCAATAGTGTGCGTTATGGTAATTAGTAATCCCGTCCTTATCGAATTTGGATTCATCTGTCCACAATATTAATTTTAGGAAATTCGGGTCCTCGATATCTGCATTGAGCATGAATCTGCAGAAGTCCATGCGTCTCGCGGGATCTCCTTCTTCAATTACATGTACCGGCGTGTAGTGATAAGGATACAGGCCTGCCAGTCCAGAAACAAAGCCAAGTCGTGTGGGAATCAGAAAGCACAATAATTCGCATCTACCATGGACGAATCGCATGAGCAGACTAAAATGGATGGCAAGCAAACAAACGACCAAATACAAAACAATGGGCATGTTGTATCCCCAAACTTGTTTTTGCACATTATTTTTCTCACTCTCACCTGCATAAATCGTAAGTTGTCTCGCTCACACGCACCGGATTAACTTGAAGGACAATAGCCGAGGGACCCGTTAGACCTACTACCTGAACCTTTTCAACTATGTTTTTTTCTATGAGTTTAAATACAACCCTAGGTTATTATACCTCGTTGGATAGCTGATAAAATGTAGATGTTTTTAAGCACATCTGCAGAGCAAGTGCCATAATAATTTTTTGAGATATCCAGAAAAGAAAAATATTTTTTTATAATTTGTACTTATTTTCTTAAGTTTCGATCGTCTACAATGACCTATTTAGTTAACTTACGTGCAATTTTAGTCATTGAGGTCATTAAGCATCTCATTCTTCATGTAAAAAACCAAAAAAATAATCATAAGAGAAAAAAAAATTCAAAAAATTCAATTCAATAGCCGAAAAATTGGGCATTTTCATAAAAAAAATTAAAACTCGAATATCTCGAAAACGGTTAAGTTTAGGATGGGGGGTTCCATAGTGAAATCATTCAGAAATGATGTGTACTACACGCCCTTAACGGATCTAGGTCGACTTTTCCTGTAACCCTGTATATAGCTTGATGCTACTCCTTTCCCGTACTTGCACATAAATCCGTCTCTTTCTTTCGTGCATCGAGATCCATCGAGAAGGTTATAGGTAATAGTGGAATACTCTCGAATCCCGTTAGGTGCCTACAATTACGTAATTCCGCCTTGGCTCCGCCCACAAACGTTCTAATTCCTATCACATTCTATGAGATGGCAAAAGAATCTTTTTACAGCAAGTATGTTCATAACGTTTGAGAGGTAATATCTAGTGAAATGCCCGATGAATAGCGTCAGTTCTTATACTGTTTACATAGGTACTGCGCATACTTTAATACTGTACAAGAATCAGCCTTTTTAGTTATGGTTCATTTTTTAAATCGTAAACCGTCTTTGAGCGGCCATATCTAGCGTAAGGCCCACCCGCATGCGGGCAGACTTTCACGTCATCAGTGGACAGCCCTACACCCACCCAATTCTGAATCAGCCTTTCTGGCGATAGTAACCAAAGTGCAGCTATCTCCTATTATACTATTAGCTAAGAAACGGTTTTGAGAAAATTCACCACTAAAAAGTTGAAATGGGAGTTTGTATGAAAGTCCTTTTGTTTTTTAAGTTGGAGAAAGTTAGAGAAACATGAAAATTGGAAATTAGGTTAATAGTTTTAATTTTTATTACTGCGAGTTTTATTAATATGTATTTTGTTTTTTATTATTATTATCAGTAGAGCTTCAGTTCCATTTTGTTACACATGTTGTGGTCATATCAAGGAGGTTACAATCTCATAATTTTCATCTAAGCCTAATTTTAAGTTCAAGATAATATGATTTTAACCAGTTTTACGGACCAAATAAAAAAAAAATCCTCACCCGACCGAGCGGTGGTATGATGCACCGCATGTGGTAGCTTATGTCGCAGCTCTGACACAGCATCATGTTCTCCTCGCGATCCTGGACCTCGCACCCCTGTAACACGCGCCCACTGTAGAGACCGTATGACACTTCATTTGGCTCTTTGACACCTTAAGTGCGGCGTATGCTGTTCTTTCCTTTTTGGGTTCTACATATATATGCGAACAATCTATTTCAAACATGAACATTATCAAGAGTAAACTGAGAAGTCGTATTATTGATGAGAACTAGGAATCATGCCTAAAATTAAAAAAATCAACATACAAACCTGACCTACATAAACTTTCTAAGGAAATGCAAGCACATTGTTCGAATTAATAAATATTTATTAAGTATGAAATTTAGATTTATTTAGTGTACTTCTTATTTAGTGTAATAAAAGTTTACTAAATAAGAAGATTTGGCTCCCAACTTTTTTTGAAATTGTTGTAATGTTCATATTTGGCTCTTTGGCTAATAAGTTTGCCGACCACTTCTCTGTACAACCAATTAAACTTTTAATGTACATAATAAACAATGACAACTTAATTTAACAAACTTTCACTTTAACATAAAATTAATTAACACAATAGGAATCGGTTTTGGTAAATTTAAATTTAAACATTAAGTAGTAGTTAGTTAGTGTCATTAGGGTGCCAGCGGAGGGTGAATTGCCCATACAAATGTAATACCAAAATGATTCGTAATTCGAGAATATTTCCACCAGATTATGCGATTATTAAGATTGAACTTGTATTTATCTAGGCCCCTGGATAATTATGTTTTCAAAATATTTTCCCAAAATTAAATGTAAGCGCATAGCGTTTTGCTTGTTTTTACGACATGAATGACATGTTTTCTCCTTATTTGTATCATATTACAACCGACGATATGTTACGTACTAATTGACCAGGAGCATAGCCTATATTGTCAAGTTCCCGAATAACAACACGAAGTGAAAAACACAAAAAGTTATCATTCATCATTTTTGGTATTTACGGAACAAGACTAAACGTATAACAAATTCTGTACGCTCATATTGCTATCGCGTTTGCACGCGATCATGTGTCATCAGCCAAATAGAGATAGCAATATACCGGCAAATTTATATTTGCGGGTTGAATAGAAATTGCGAGCGGCGATCACCGGCCTCTTAAGTCATTAAAATAGTGTTCAATTTCAATAAGAACTTTCTGTGTTGTTGATATCTTCAAAGTTGTTTATATTAGAAATAGATGGCGCTGCCCGTCGATGACTCGCGGTATTACCTGCCACCTTTTAAAAGTATATATGTTCGAATAATGGTCAGAATAAATGCCCATACGTTCAGGGTTAATGCTTTTCATTACACCCACGGCTATCAGTCTCCTGAACTAATAGTATTTATAAGTCTTTTCCATGGAACTAATTCTACGTCTATAATTATGTCCTATTACGAGTAAATATGTAAGTAGTCAAATAATCACAAAATAAAATAATAAAAAGCTAGTCTTGTCTGTCTACTGCTGTCGTGCAATTGAGGCCTTTGTTTGCATATTTATTAATTATTTATTTCATAAATTTTTTTTGGTTAACCAATCTTTAAGTTAGCGTTTGAAAGCTGTTTCTGTCTGTTCCTCTATTATACAGATAGTGACATCTAAATCGGCCCGATCTTGGCGAGTGGGGTATCGATGAATAGGTCTTGCAAAATCATAGTTAGGTTTCCTTGATCATTTTCTCATTTTAACGATCATTTAGGATTTACGAGGTTTCAAAGGTTCATTTTTAGTGTATTCCTTTGTGTCGCACTAGAGACAAAACGGCTAAACCGATTTTGATAATACTTGTACCACTAGCTTTATCTTAATCTTCCGAGTGTCATAACGGAAACCGAATTTGAGAAAAAACAAAATGGCGGTCTCTCGAAGCTATAATGTAACAAATTAAAAAATAAAATTCTATAAATTATGGCAAGTGGGGTATCAATGAATAGGTCTTGCAAAATCATAGTTAGGTTTCCTTGATCATTTTCTCATTTTAATGATCATTTAGGATTTACGAGGTTTCAAAGGTTAATTTTTAGTGTATTCCTTTGTGTCGCACTACAGACAAAACGGCTGAACCGATTTTGAAAATACTTGCACCACTAGATTTATCTTAATCTTCCGAGTGTCTCTACGGAGGCCGAATTTGAGAAAAACAAAATGGCGTCCATTAGAAGCCAATAAACAAAGGAAAGTCGATACTCGATAGGTTATAGGCAAGTGGGGTATCGTTAGATAGGTCTTTTATTAAAATCACACCTAGGTTCTATAAACCATTTTTCCGTTTAAATGATAATTTAGGATTTACGAGGTTTTAAAGGAAATGTTTAAATTTCCTACTCATATCATCTATATCTATCAAACTAGGTGGATTATCTCAAAAACCCCTCAACCGGTTTTAACAATTATATCACCTAAAGAAAGCTACATTTTTAACAAGTAAAATAGGCTATATTTTATTTCCACAAAAATTGGAGATCCTTACGAAAATTGCAATAATGTGAGTTAAGTCGGAAAAAATCATCTCATCTGAGAGCTTACGTAGCGTGCGCTGCCTAAATCGTTAAAGTTACACGACAACAATGTATGGTGGAAATGTTTCTCTCAAAAAATGCTAACAAGTGAAATTGATTTAACGAATTAAAAAATAGGACTGCCCTACCATATTATTTTTGGAGTTTACCTCCATAAGAAGCGATTTGCATAGGTATATAGCCTTTGGAATCTTATTCACATTTTTTATTAAATGATATTTTTTTGTGAATCACTAAGTATTGAACTATAGTGTTATATATTTTTGGAATCTACTCATCATTTTCTAGATGATGATTATATAGTTAATCTTATTTTCGTTTTTTTTTTTCAATTTTGGTCTTTAATGCGGGAGCATGGTTACCCCATCAATATTTTTAAAAAACTTACTAGCCTATGTCACCCGGAATAAGCTAGGGATTCTAACGATACTCATTTATCAAAATCGGTTCAGGCGTATAGAAGTTATGGTGGAATATACAAACTCACATACATACATACATACATAGATGAACTCTGAAAACAATATACTCCTTTTTTCAGGCAGTCGTATAAAAAGAAGTCCGCAATAGCATATAACTATCTTTTAAGGTTGACTCACAATAACCATTTTTATGATTTTCAAATTTGGTCTAAGCCAATGCTTTAATTGCGAAGGTGTTTTTACCGATATAGTATTAATCCCTATCAAAATAAATATGTATGTCATCTCAAGTATGTAATTAAGACAAAAATTGTCCTTTACACCTTTCAATTTAGATGAAAATCTTATGAGATATCATAGAAATAAAGTTTATCATGCAACAGAAAACTTCAGGCGGATAAACGTCTTTTACAAATATCACTCGCGGGAGGCGGGTCCGCGAGGAGTGCGGTGGGGACTGATCTTTTTGTTTCGGATTGAGTATACTGCATAGGCCCTACTGGCCGCTACAGCGCGCTGACGAGCGGACGAGCGCTGTGAGGCTCGGACCACGGCTTAGGATGACGTTGGGATGAATGGGAGGTCGGTTGGACTAGATTATTCCATACGCCCCCGAGGCCTCAAGACCACTCCGGGTGGCGCAATTATCAAGGCACAGTCGCACGATAATATTAGCTAATGGACGTGCGACGCGCTTTGATAATTCGTTATAATTACAAAATTATTTATGTGAGAAAAACATTATTATAAACATTATTATTCATTATTTCATTAAAAGTATTATACTATGTAAATTGATAATAATGAAATTCACATTTGTTTTATACTTTTTGGTATCCAAGCAGTCGGGTTTTTTGTTTTTAAATTACTTTTTTATTATGCGCGTGAACATATGTGATCTCATTTGATAACATTTAAAATGTCGGATATTGAGCTTATTCATCAAGAATACTCAGAAATACCAGTTATTGATATTCAGGATGAATTTACCATAGAGTTGCAAAACTATTACAGCGGGCATAATAAAAATAGTAAAAAAATTAATGGACAAATCAAAGAATACAGACTGTGATAAAATTGTTAGAGGAGTAGGTACAACACAACACAACGTAGGTACAAACACGCATTACTATCAAGGAATTATTTGGTGTATAACATATGCAACAAAGAATCATCTGGAGCTCATACATGTACAAAATGTAAGAAAATAGTTCACGCCATATGTGGAGTTGTATCTGAGAAAAATGAGGGCTATGGATCGCAATTGCTTTGCAATTTGTGTATGAATGAACATAATTTCCTACTAATAAAGAACACAATCGCACATAGGTAAATTTAAAAAGAGCAGCAGATAAAATGTTATGCTCATCGTCTAAGAAATTTAATGATATCAGTACTGGTTCAATTGTACTTATTAGTTGAAGTCCCAAAAGTTGACAGGGGACCTTTGGACAGTAAAACCTGATTGGAAAAGTTCTAATGAAAAAGAACGAATTATATCAAGTTTGCACTACTTATGGCATAATCAAAGATTGGATGCCTCGAAATGCTGTTCTTTCCTGTCTAAATGCAGAACTACTCAGTGACATTCCAGAGGTCGGTATAAATTTACTTTTTAATGTTATCTTGAAATACTTACTACTTAATACTTGAATACTACTTGAATCTTAATACATTTAAGCAATATATTTTATATTACCTTGCTCTTCAAACCGAAACATTAGATTTACCTCAATTTTATTTCAGGTTACATTACCAATGAGAAGAGTTGCATCAATGTCTTCTTCATTTGGCTGGCAAGGAATGAAACAATGCAATTGCAAAAAAATAAAAAATGGACAATGCGTCTCCAATAAGTGTAATTGCAAGAAAGCCAATATTCTTTGTAACTCCAGGTGCCACAGCTCGTTGACGTGCAACAAAAAGTGAAAATTTTTATTGGTGCAATTTACTTTCATTTTTTTTTTCTAATAGACAATTTTGTTACGATTTAGATTTATGTTTTTTTATTTAAATTCTATTTTGAGTTTAATTGGTTTTGAGAGAAAACGTTAATATGTTATCGTTTTTTTTTTATTTTGATTTTATTTTGTGATCATTTTTTTAGAGAAAGATTACGTTTCTGATTTTTATATTTTGTTACAATTTTTTTCTTACCCTGTGATGCAAGAATTATTGATTACCTACTAAATAATAAATAAATACTTTATATCACAATTCTTGAAGTTCATTGATTTTATTTGACAGACACCTCTGTTTCATTCCCAACTCTATGGACACAAAACGGCCTACTGTAAGACCGACCAATCAGGGACAGTCTTCGGACAGTTGACAATTTGACGCGGGACCGATTGTAATCTAACAGTTTCACTTCGATGGATTATAATCTACCGAAAAATAATGCGTTAAATTGTAAGCAGTTTGTTCGGTTCACAATCTTTCGACAGTTCCCAATCTTGCGAGGTAGGTATATATTATAATAAATCTAACGGTCATTACAATCTTACGGTGACATATGCACAACGAATAAACTTTTACAGAGCGCCATCTATTGACATCATTGTGAAGTTCTGTTAAAAATACTGAAGCTCATTAAAAATTAAATAATTTAGTTTATTTATAATATTTATCTAATTTTAGTATTTGTCGTTCAAGTACAGGATATAATTCAAATAATTGATCAATTTTCAGACTCAGAAAAGCGAAGTAAATAGAAAAGAGAGTCGGTGCTATCACACATCCTTGTTTAACGCCGCAGGTAACTGGGAATCGGTCCGTGAAGTCGTATTCGTGCTGCACTCTGGCCATCATACCATCATGAAACTGGCGCACTAGGGTAACGAACTTCTCGGGACAACCAGCATTTGAAAGAATGATCCAAAGGGCAGATCTAGGTACACGGTCAAAAGCCTGTTCTAAGTCGACAAAACATTTGTTAAGCGGTCGATGCTGTTCAAGACACTTTTCCTGCAGTTGCTTGACGACAAAGATGGCATTAACCGTACGTCTGTTGGGGCGAAACCCGCATTGACTCTCAGGTACTATTCTTTCAGCTAGCTGCACTAACCTACGATTTAAAATATGGGTAAGAACTTTACCAGCCTCAACAAAAGGCCTCTATTAAAGCTAAAGGTGCCCATTTCGAATAATATCATTTTCTGATTACTGCCCAGACTTCAACAAATACAAACATATAATTTTTATTAAGATTACATTACTCCATAAAAAAATATATGCATTTTAATTTGTTGTTGAGCGGATGAGAATCACGGGGGAATGAGCTCTGTATAAGGATATTGATTAAGAGGTTGAGAAAAAACGTTGTAAAAGAAGTTATTAAATTGAGCTGGGTGATCTTTGTTAGTTATAGATTCAACATTTTTGTAAACAAGTTTCCTTGGTAAGTTAGTGATGTACGCTTTGATTTTGTAAATGACCAGAAACGCTTGGGGTCCTTTTTAAACAGTGTTCAGTGAGTTCAGTGTTTTTATTATAGCATTCAGCTTCTACATCTCGTTCTCTCTTTCTTAACCTAGAAAATTCTTGCTAGTCCAAAGGATCTTGAAATTTTTTCCATCGACCTTGGACTTTTCACAAATAATTTTTGTAAGAGATTTGCTATACCACTTTGGATACACGTCGCTTTTCCTTGCTATCTGTAAGGCTACAAACTTAAAAATACTATTGTAAAGATACTCATAGAAGCAATCTACAGCCTCATCCAAAGAACCTTCGGTAAGGCATGTTTCCCATGGAATTGTCATCAGATAATTCACTATGTCATCATAATTAGCTTTATGAAATTTATCTGTTGTTAATGGTTTGGGAGATAAGATTGGTATGTCAATTAATAAAAATGGAAAACAATAAATTAATAAAATTTTGAACTTAGACTACTTAAAAGTTAGGACACAGAACACAAAGCATCTTGCCACTTATTTTGTATGTTTAAGACCAATTCAAATGCCAACTACCAACTACCAACTAACTACTACTAAAGTTTGTATGAAGCCTCCAATGTCCATCCCTCCGTCTGGCAGTGTCATGAACAATAATAGGTAGACAGTTGAAATTTTCAGAGTGTATTTCTATTGCCACTCAAGTAATAAAATTGACTAAACTAAAGGACCATACCAGAAATGTGTTTTTGAACTTTCTTATTTCTTTTAAGAAAGTATTTAATAAGCATTTATAGAGATAAATCATGAAAGATACATTTGGCTGGTTTTTCTAATAACTAATAGCTTGACTTTTATAGATTTCCTTTCCAAGTAATCTCTATGTATTTGACGATTTATACTATTTACTTACCAGCTGGGCTTGTAGTCACTCACCTCACAATATGGCAGATCTTCCAAATCATCAAAAAAGGGGACCTCCACATCCCTCACAGCCTGTGTGCGTAACACTCGGCCCCCTGGGCAAGCTCGCACCACTATCGACGTATACAACTTTCTGTCAACTGGACATGTGTTCACATTTTTTGACCACTCTAATATGCACTCCAAGCAAAATATGTGTTTACAACTCTTGGGGGTCCCCACTTCTTGACTGGTGAAGCGCCGCAGACATATGGAGCATTTGTCAGAGTTGTCCCCCGAGCTGTCGGACGAGGAACTCGAGACCCTGCGCCTCTTCTTCACGAACACCACGGAGCTGCCGCTGCTCTCGCTTCCGTCAACGGCGCTGAGTACCTGAAACCCACCAGTCGTGAATATTCCCATCACGGGCGGCCAAGACACTACACGACATAGACTAGATTAGCCACCCTCAGTTTCTTCCTCCGCGTCCCCGCCACGCCAACGTTCTCGTCGCTGTCGGAGTCCGACGATGACGAAATGACGATGACTTGATCTTTTTTGATCCGCTTCGACCGCGGCGTGGAGTTGCCTTCATCACTCATTTTAGGCAGTAAACTTCGCGAACAAGCAAGAGACTAATGCGCGTGACTCCACGACACGAAGCAATCTGCAAAGGTGTAAAATATGCCCTTTGCTTTTAACGACTTTTACAACATTTGAGAAGAAACTTTTAGTACTCATTCAGTTTTGTATTATAAATTATTAGATGAAAACTTAAAACTGCTGCCTATAATAAATACTCGCAGTACCTAGGACGTACTAGATCCTAGGTAAGTACTGCGAGTATTTATTTATTTTCATCGGACACAAGTAACATAAATATTTTGAAAGCAAGCCGCTTTGCATGTCAATGGTCAAGCAGGATAATGATCTGCAGCCCTACCGGCTAAGATTTGTCGCAATATCACATCCAAAAATATCCAGGATCGTATTTGTTTTAGTCCTTAGAAGCTGGCTTCGCGTAAGCTTTTTCAGGAATGTAGCAATGGGCACCGACATTTACTTGTCTCTGGTACCGACCAGAAAAAGAAGGCAATGGGTCACAAACCACAGATTAGTATGTCATGAACCACCGACCAGAAAAAAAAAGTCTACAATTTCGCGAGTTAGATTATAATCTAACGGTTTTTACAATCTTACGGTGACGTAAATAAAAAACGTTTCATAAACAGATTGTAGGAAAGTACCTACTGCTTGTTTGGATTGTCTTGTTTACAATACCTAACGTGTTTAACCCGCCGTGGTGAATTGGTGGAAACCATAACTAATAACGCCAAGACCGATAGTTTCATACAACAGGACCTCCATATTGCGTAACACTTTGTACCTATTAATGGCGGGGGCTCAGCTATAGTTTACTGCCCGCTGAGTTGGACGTTCATATTTTTTTTACAGAAAGACCTTGATGTGTTAAGCCTTACACTAAAATATTTTACTCCGAATTTTAATACTTTTCGAGAAATATTTTTTTGAAAATCGCAATTTTTCACCACTTTCCACTATTTCTTACGACATTTGGCATTGATTACAGACTCATTGACGTTTAGTTGGCGTACTTAAGTTTCGTTTTACGTATTCGAATCCGTTCCAAACATAAAAAGTATTACAAAATGTTAATAATCGAGTAATAATCATATTCAAACCACAAAAAATGACTATCATTGCATTTATGCATAATAGTATATATTTTCTGTACATGGACGTTTTTTATAATAATCATTCGAATAAAACATAGAGTTTTATGTGTACCGATTATTGGAAAAACGGAACGCGTGCGTTGGCGCCAAAGTATCCAAATGTTACTATTGAATTCAAATTTCAAACCTATGAGTCATCGTTTTACGCGCTTTTCAGTTGAGAACATTTTTATATTTTAATTTTTTTTTGTTTGACTGTAATGGCGTCTTCAAAGCCTCAGGCCTCGTCGTCGTCACCATCTTCTAGCGTTTCGTCGAGAAAAGTGCAAGTGTTAGACTCTAATGAGCCACTTGTGCTTGCAAGTGCTGCGTCTTGTGTATGGCAGGTGTTGGACTCCAAAACCGAATCGGTACACCCCGACTCCACGCAGTCTTGTCTGCCCTACCCCTAGTGTTTTTTTAAGCGAGTCTTCTGGCGTAGCCCATTCCAATTAAGAAATTAACCTCTTTCCCTCCCTCTCCCACTACTTATACCCCTCCACCCACTCCCTCCCTCCCTCCAAGCCACTTTTACCCATTCTCCGTCATAATTATCAGAGATAAGCAGAATTTCGATAAACCTAACCTCAAAACTTTAAAAAATTAATATCTCGGAAACTACTAAAATTCAGAACGTCTTACTTGCAGGGAGGGTATATCCCCTCCACCCCCTCCCCTCTCCCATCCCCCCGCCGCGGGCAGTATACTATAGCCGAGCCATGGCAGGTTTCTTTTTCCAATCTTTCTTTCTTTTTCTTTTATGGTTAGTTTCTACCCTAGAACAACACGATATTATGATTAGTAAAAGCTGGACACTAAGAACCTCCCAGCTCTATAGCGTCTCCTCTATTCGAAGCGTCATTGGCGAGGTGTATTGTACCAATTTGGTACAAACGCAAGCCATAAAACCAAGTATAGGCATGATGACTGATTTTGAAAAATTGTAAGATTATGTTCGGAAGTATCTACTATATCGAAAAAATATCTTATTTCAGCAGAAAAATAAGGTTTAGTAGATACAATTGGCATTTGAAATTTTAAAAATCACGCCAAAACGCTCGCGGGTGTCATGGCGTCGTTTGTGACGTCACTACTGTTTTTACCAATGTACTCTAATGTACTGCGTGCAGTAAACACTAAGTCTTCGTACAACAATTTAGATATTTTGTGTGAATAATATGAATTCTAAAGTGTGTAAGTCGTGTGCGGTCCCCCAGTGTGATAGCACATCAAAATTAACTCCAAACAAGTTATTTATCTAAATTCTGCTATTTATTTCTGCGAAGATCACTTGACGTAAGTTTTTGCTTTATTCTAATACTAGCTGATGCCCGCGACATTCCCGCAGGAACTCCTTAATTTTCCGGGATAAAAAGTCCATATAAATCTTCCTCTTGAATCATTCTATCTATTAAAAAAACCGCATCAAAATCCGATGCGTAGTTTTAAAGATCTAAGCGACTTCGTTTTATACTATGTAGTGATGATGTTTTGCTCATAGCACAAATAACTGCAAAAAGTTAGATGCGTGCCAAGAATCGAACCCCAGACGCACCGAATAGGAGGCAGACGTCATATTAACTAGGCAATCACCGCTCATATTAAGTTATACGGTATAGTTTTAATAGCATTTTCCCCAAAAATAGGGAAATTGGATAGGTAAAAGCTAGGTTGTTTAGAATTATGAATCGAATGAATAAGTGTTTAGTTGTTTTTTTTCATTAGTCATTGATTACTAGGTGATGCCCACAACTACGTCCGCTTGGATTAGGGTTTATTGATTCCTATAGGAACTCGTTTCTTGATTGAAAATTGCCTATGTCCTTTCCCAGGTTGCTACCTATCTCTGTACGAAATTTCATAATAATCGGTTAAATACTCCGTGCGCCGTGAAAATGTAGCAAACAGATAGACGGGCAGACACTTTCGCATTCATAATATTCGTATGTTAAGGTGGCGTTCAGAAAAATATGCCCAGTAAGTGTTATAAGTTATCTAAAGATTCACTCAGAATAAGTTTGAGTCTTTGCATTATAACAACATGGGTTTGGGTAATTAAAAATTAAATCTTGAAATTGTATTAAAATAATAAAAAACTATAAAATAACTTAACAACTAATACTATGTAAATAATTTCGATTGATGGATATTAAAACATTTCATACCTTTCCTTTCATAATTAAACATTCAAAAAATGAAACAAATCTTTTCTCTTTGTTCTCTAGTTTAGATATAAAGTATCTCCTGAAATTAGTCGAAGAAATTTTTAGTTTATTCCCTTCCCTATTTGAGTAACTTGTTGAAAACCTATTCATATTTATTTATCATTATGAGGTAAACATCTTTTACGAAACATTAACCATCAAAACTAACATGACTACGAAACCACCTCCATGGGTGTCCTGACATGCACTTGACGAGTTTAATTAAATTGTGAAAATAATTATTCAGTCGTATGTAATTATTCAATCTTTTCGAAGTTTCGTTATAAACTCTAGAATCTAATCAACAAGAAATACATTTTGAACAACTAATTATAAAATATCGAATTGTCATTATCGATAAATCTTTGCTTTTGCAAGTTCACTAAGATTTTATGCAAACATAATTTTTTTTCTTTAAGCGACGAGCTTTCTGTTGCAATGCCCTAATTCTTTCACTTTGTGTAAAAAGAGATCTTTTTGGCTAGTTGTCTTCGAAGCGCATGCTTTCGAGGCGTGTCCAAAAAAGATTCGATGTCCATGTCACTCTTTGGAGATATCTGTAAAAAAATTAAATCAATTTTTTTACTACAGTAGTATGTGGTCACCCTACTAATATTTACTCACCCTAATGATACATAATTGTATTAATGTGATTTGGGATTAAAGACAAGTAGGTACTTAGACAGAAAAATTAAATATGGCGTAAAATATTTCTACCATAGCTAGCAACATTTTCATTGTAGTTAATGGCGTCTGTATATTTACAATTCATTATAATGTTTCGAATAATGTTTATGTGAAGAATATAAGATGTCTGAAAGTACTTACCCGTGGAATGGAATCTTTAAATGTTTCTGGTGATGGTGTGATGAGTTGTGGTACCCTATAACTCCACAGTACGTGATTTTTTTAATTAATTGCGCGAGCTCTTCATTCTATAACTCGGTCTCGAACACTAACGCGCTGACAGGCATACGTAGCCTTTATAGGCTACTATGAAACTGTTACACTCAAGGAACATAATTACTACGGGGAGAAGAATGACAACTCCATACAAAAAAAACGGCATTAAAAATAGCGCCATCTGTTGCTGACCCCCAGGAAACTGCCGAATGCGGGAAATTTAAAAACTAGCGGGAAATTCAAAAGAAGCTTATTTTTAAATATTCATTTAAAGGCTACCTGTCCACAAAAGCAGAACTGGGAAACTAACCAGTATATTAATAGTAAATTGCACACTAATTTAATATCCTTTATATTAAATTATTGTGCAATTTCACTGATTACCATCCCAGCTTCGCTTTTGTGGACAAATTAATAGAAACAATAAATAATCATTATTCTTACTAGTAATTAATTAAAAAAAACAATAAATATTTTGGCTCTAAGTTGGAATGTCTTTATTAACAATTATAATTATATTAAGAACAATAAAACAATATTATGCATCTAGCTAACAATATGTAAATGGGCAGAAATATAATTAATTATTATGAATCCTATCAACATTTCCACATGTTTCACTTTAGTATTTTAATAGTTAATTTTAAAAGTTTTATAAAATAATACTATTACTGCCAACTTATTAGCAAAGGTGGTGTGCTTTTGAACCTATAAATTTGAGTGATTGTAAAAACAATTTCATTTCAGTTATAAATGCAAAATGAGGAGATGAAACTTTTAAATTGGTCGCAAAAGGCTTCCATCTCCTCATAATCATTTATTTGCTGTTTAATAGGCGAGTCCATAGCAATTTGTTACAATAGTATAGTTACGAGCCACAATCTGCCAATCATATGGCGTGCAAATTGTTACATTATATATGTCACCGTAAGATTATAAAAACCGTTAGATCTAACTCGCGAAATTGTGAACTGTCGACAGATTGTGAACTGTTCAATGTTCTGAGTGTCAATTTTTGAAATATTCATTGTATTTACGTTTTCTTGTGTCTTTCTTGTAGGTTAGGTTAGGGTTTGACATATATAATCAGTAGTATCGGGTTAATATACCTAACAGATTACAATCTACTGAAAAGTAATACATTAAATTGTAATCTTTCGACAGTTCGTGATTTCGCGAGTTAGATTGTAATCTAACGGTTTTTACAATCTTACAGTGACATATACAAAAAATACAATTAAAACACTTATGCATATTATTATGATGGGAATAATTCATTCATTCACCCACTAATAATTATTATTATATTAATAATCTTCCTCGATATAAAAATCACTCTTATTATCATGCAATCCACTCAGATCCACTGTTCAGGGTGTCAAAGAGCTTGTCCATTTTGGATAAACGTTCGCCGTCACAGCTGCATCAGCAGTTAAGTGATCTGTAACAGAACATTTCATTTTACTTTGGAGATTTAAAATATACCTATGAGAAAATAAGAATATTTTATTAATTTTGAGACTATTGCAGGAACTTTTCCGGGATAAAAAGTAACCTTCCTCACTCTCTTGGTCACCAACTATACCCATATACAAAACCACGTCAATCTTTATAGTGCCAATAGTCTTAGCATAAATTTATCTGTTTGTCTCTTTTTCACATTTGGTTACAAAACTCTAAGAACATCTAGGAAACATGATTTATTGCATTATTGACCAATATGTTGCGCTATTTTAGCAAACAAGCCAGCAACAACCATGTGTTTGTTGTTAAAGTCATCTAATTTATCCTAATTCATTAGGGGGTTGACAGTTCCAAACAGAGTAAATCAATCAAGCCTCAAAAGTCAGTCAGTCAATTAATCAATGAATCAAAATCAATATCATAAAATATAATAAGTACTAACTGATGCTTGCGACTTTGTTAGCATGAATTAAGATTATTTCCCACAGGAACTCTTTAATTTTCTGGGATAAAAAGTAGCTTGTGTGTTATTCCAGAATATCTTTGTGCCAAATTTCATGCAGATCTGTTCATTCCGGGCATGATTAAGTATCAAACATCCATCCATCCATCCAAACTTTCGCATTTCTACTATTAGTAAGAGTTAGATAAGAAGATAACAAATGTTTCAGTGTTTTAAATATTTTTTCTTGAAAGAAAATGAGAAATTAGAGCACTCAATTAACTTACCTCTATATCTGGAGAGGCAAAACGTCTCAATTTCTTTGATGGAAAGTTGACAAATGCTGTTTCCTTAAAATGTAGATGTCATAGCATTCTGTGTTCTGTGTACAATTTGAACTGAAAGTCTATATATTGGACCATTGTTTGTGTGCAATATTTTGCCCACAATTCACAACTGCAACAAATAAAATGAATGAATAATTTTAAGAAAATTCCAATTTATCATTTGCTTCAAATCGTGATGAAAACCATCTTAAAGAAATCTGGAAGCCCGAGTTCTCTGGTGTCTGAAGTCTGCCAATAAATACTTGGCAAGCATGGTGGACCATGGCCAAACACTTCTCACTGCGAGAGGAGACTCATGCTCGATAGTGAGCTGGCAATGGGTTACAATGATGTTGATGATGATGAGTACAATATAAAACTGATATGGTACAATAACATATTAGTTTTTTATCAGTAAGGTACTAAGTTACCCTTAACGCATAGATCTAACCTAAAGCAAAATATAAAAGTAGGTACGTACCGCAGACTATTAGTGGTGGAAAATAATGAGGTTTTACGGTCATCGGCAGGCGAAGAACCACACTTAAAACGTTTCCTTTTATTCTCCTACATAGTTACATAAATACGCGTTATTAGTATAAGCTTCGTTAATTGAAAACACAATAGAGCCACTATCTCGTAAACAACAACACGGGTGGTGTTTCGGTTATCGGCATTCAATGGACGGAGGAACCTAGATAACAAATGTTGCAAAAAAAGATTTTCACACAAAAGAAATAACATCACACACCGGCAGACATTTTTATTTTCCTTCTGTTTTCCTTGTCAAGTTAGTTATTGGGGCTACCAAGTACATACAACAAAATGGTACAATTCTAATTTTGTAAAATTTATATATCAACTTTCAAAGAACGTATCTCTATTTTATATTGCATGACTATTAATTTTATTCCATTGAAGTAGTATTAAAATTGAATACATATGCTGAAATATTATTTCAGGCGTCAGATACTTTATCGATGTAAAATGGCTAAAACTACCAGATGGTAGCTTTTAAACTTCTTGGCACCCACGATTTATGACTATAATTGCCAACTCTAAAAAAAAAATATTAATAGAGACTGAAATTTCGGTCTCTCATAATGGAAGAGTTCCTGGCAACCCAGTTCTGACCCCCGCAGCAGGGCGAGCATGGGCCGGGAGATTTTATCCACGGGGAAAGGATAAAAATTTTATCTCCTCCCTCAGTTTTATCCACCCGTAGAACATGGGCATAGCGGTGGAAATAATATTCACGGTGGATAAAATATGGGAAAGACTTGTCCCCGCAATTGTTGCCATTATAAGAAAATTATGGAAGTAAGATATAAAATGCCACAATCCTTCAAAATTCATGTCAACTCTGTGTCAAAGAGTCATTATTTTTATCATAAGTCTGTGTTTTTGTCTTTGCTTGTGATTTTGACAATTAATTATTTTCGTTTCGGCAAAACAAAGTATTCGGATTCACCGGTTTTACTTGGTTTATATTTATAATTTATTGTACTTAAAAGGAGCGAAAGCGAACATAAGTGCCGCCAAAAAGTAAATAGATACTATCCGTACCCCTTAAAATGTTATAAAGTAACTATTGTTTTCCATATGAAAGCGAAATGTAAAGTGAACTAATTAACTTGACAAATCTTTCTGTTTACCTATTATTGATACTATTTTAAAACGTGTGCGTCTATTTTTATCGCCTTATTCAACTTTTATTCTTTTCATTCAGATCAAGAAGCAACAAAAAACAAATAAATATGTTGGTCGAATTCATGTCGATATACGACCACCTAGCCACTGTGGTGAGTTACAGAACTGTAAGGGGCAAAAAGGGCGGACTCCCAGTGGCATAAACTTAAAGATATCATAAAAGATCATGGGCCAGACAGGACTGTCGAACAGTGGAAGCAGGTAAGATCACAAAATATTACAATTTTATACTTTTAGTCAGTAGGTGCACAAAATAAAATGATTTATACTAATTTTATCGGCGAGAAAGTAATTATTATATTTTTATTTGCAGACTTGGAAAGACAATGCGGAGACTGTCCCCACTGTTTCGGAAATTAACACCAAAGTGCTTAATCTAAGAACGAGTCCTCCATAGTACCCATAGTACATCAGCATTAGGCCAGAAAAATCAATGATTAGCCAGGCTAATGTGTGTACTCATTTTGTTTTAATATTGTGTTGTGTTTGAAAAATAAATTACAAAGATTGAAAAGGTACAAATATATTTTAGTTGAAATATGAATTGATTAATTTGTCTCTTTTTTGTCGGGCAATTATCAGCAGCCTGGTTTGATCCGCAGAAGATGTGATGAGAGGATTGTTCACTTCATGTTACATCATAGCTGTTATCCATGGGCTGTTCCATTGGAATTCTGCAATATTCAAAATTAAACAGCACATTTTTACCAAAAAATTGTAATCTGCACAACAGGCAAACTATGTGTAGGATTCCAATAAACAATTTTATGATTATCAGTGTGTTTTTTTGTATTCCTTAAGTTATGTAAATTATCCCGCTAGATATTGTGGGCAATTCTGCTTAACACCATCTCTGAATTAAAATGACAGCAATAGATCTATTGCTGCACAATTTCACAGGGCAAATAAATATAATATGAAAGTGATAGCCACTTAAATAGAACTGTCATTTAAATTTAGATATGGTGTAAAACAGAACTGGCCTCAAGGTTTGCTAAAGAAATCTAAGTTTAAAAATTAATTTGAAATATCATACCTAAACGATAGTATTGCCCGATTTACATACAGGCATTTCAGTTCAGCTTTAACTTTGGAGTTTTAACTCTTTAGCTTAAAGATGAACTGACTTGTCCTGGGTATCTTGCCTTGATGTTAATGATGAGGCAGTCAAAATCCACAGCCTGTAATATTCAATCATGAAGTAACCAACAATAGCTCAATGGTTAATGATTGTAGGCTTTATAATCAGAATGACAATAGTCTTGCAGGTCTCAGTAGACTATTGTCGTACCTATTTCTAGAACAAGCTTTACGCTTATTATGAGCGGAAAAGGAAGTAAGTATATAATTATAGCACTTTTTTTTTTTAAATACTAAACTTGATTATTAAGGTTTTTTGATTAACTTTAATTGGCCTTACCAGTTCAACATTTATTGTAGACCATTTATTATTGATAGTTATTAGACGTATTGATCGCCGATGTAATTTTCTTTCTTGTTTTTCTATTTCTGCAGGGCGAGCATGGGCAGGGGACAAAAATTATATCCCCCGATTATGTCCACTGACAAGAGATAAAATTATTTTGTCCCTTTGCTAGAGCATGGCAACAGGGGAAAGGAGAAGTATATCCCTGTTTGACATTAAAAGTGGATAAACTTCCCCTGGCTAGAGCATGGGGGCAAGGGAAAGAGATAAAATTGTCCTTTTTTGACATTTGAAAGGGACAATTTTATCCTCGGTCATTGGAGGTGGGTATAAGCTTATTTTCATACCATTAAATTACAAAAAAGATGTCTCGAGCCTACTGGAACCTCATTTTTGCATCAGGTATTCAAAAGCTCGCGACTACTGACTTAGGCGTAATATTTCGATGGTGGAAACGATATCAAATGTATCGATATTTTTTCAGAGCATCTCATACCGAAATGAAGCTATTGGATACGTTCAAGTGGAACGTGAGGGCTGTAAATGCACAGTGAAATACAGAATTTCACTTGAACATAAAGTGAAAAATAAGCCTTATCACTGCACTTTGATTTGTGATGAAAACGAAGGAAAGAAACTAAACTGTTTTATTTTGTCTTAGTTTTCATACTAAATTTTTAAAAAAATATTGGCAATCATAGGGACTGCCGATAGAAGTGAAAACGAATTTCTTTTTAAAATATTTTATTTAATTATATTTTAATAATAAAAATTATTAAAATATAAACCATAACACTAAGGCATTAAAGTTTAATTTCGAATGTAGTATATTTATATGATAGCGAGCATGTCGGTCACGTCGTTCAAAAAGTGCTCAACGCGCAAAAGTTTTCACTTCAAAAAAGTCAGTCAGTCATAGGGACTGCCGATAGAAGTGAAAACGAACTAATTTTTCTTTTATTTTTTTTTAAATCTTTTTATTATTAATTTTAATTAAAATTATTAAAATGTATACCCAGGGCCTTTGCACTTAGAACATTTTTCTGTTGTATGGAAACTGGTACGGATTTTTGTTCCACAACTCGCCAAAGGATGGCGCTTATCTTGAAACGAGCCAAATTAGCTCGTATGAAGGTTTGTGATACATTATCTGTGGTTCAAGTCTGTGTAAGTGATGAAATAAGTGTTCGTTCAGAAGCTTATGTTTTAGATTAATTTATTGCATAATGTCATTTAATTGAATCAACTAGATAATAATATTTACAATATCTTTTTGAGCAGAATAGGAGTTAATTTCAAGTTTAAGATAAAAGTTTAACAAAACATTTGTGATTAAATTTTTAAACGTGGCCATCCGCCATTTTAATATTGTTATCTGACAAAGTTTGACTTTGCTCATTGACGTTTTTCTGGCATGCCGGTTGGACAAATTGTGTATTGGTGTTTCGTTTTCGTTATTTTTGCATATATTTATTACGACTTGGCTATTTCTTGGACTCCGATTATCTTTGCATTTGATCACGACTTGGCTATTCTTGGACTCCGATTTTCTTTGCATAACAGTGACCCACGCATGTAAAAAGGACTCGATATATCTCGCCTACGGATAAACCTACTTCTTCGTAATGGCAGCAGATAAAATTTGTTGCGTTTCGGAATGTAAAAAAAGCCGTAAGTACGACTTATTCGCAAGTTAAATAAAAGACAATATTTTTTATTAATACTGAAATATAGATCATGGTCTTCTTAGGGACTTATGCCTGATTCATGAATCCAAAGCGGTCAAATGATATTCATACCACATTCGTAGAGCGATGAATGATGACTGGCTGCTACAACTTGATATTGTACTAATACCAACTTCTTTAAAAGTATTTGTTTGTAGGTGAAGATGGTGTAATACTTCACAAATTCCCGAATCCTGAATATGATCCAACACGCTTTCAGACTTGGATACAAGCAGTGGGTGAAAACCTTAAGGATTTAGAGGATATGTATGTGTTTAAATACAGAAGAATATGTCATGCACATTTTGAACCTAGGTATTGGACCAGGAGTAAAATGTTGAGTAATATAGCAATTCCAACATTACAAATGAAAGGTTAGTTACTATTTAAATTAATGGCATTGTAATACTTCGAAAATATTATAAACATAGTTTATCCTGTGACTTCACAGTGTAGTTTCAGTTCTTTACAAATCATGTGGGAATGATGAATATTCCGGGTGTCTGCTAGAATTGATGCATGTTCATTCAGGGTATAAGCTATCTCCATTCAAAATTTCAGCCAAATTGGTTCAGAAGTTGAGACTGAAGGAGTAATAAATATCCATACATACAAACTGTCATGTTTTTAATTTTATAATAGAATTTCAATTTTGTTAGTGTCTTTAAGTTAAATGCATTCAGTAATATCTTTAACAATTACTTCAATGGGCTGAATGGATTGGTACCATTATATATTACATCCTCAGATTCACATTTAATTATTTTAGGGTGTGCTATAGAATATTCACAGAGTGCAAAACACTTTTTTTACCAAAAACTTTTTTGTGCTGTGACATTTAAGCCACGAAGCCCCAGGATCGCTTCACCTCCGTTCCTTCATTCTCATTTAAATGAAATTAAGGCTCACATATTCTTTGGCAACCACCTACCTTGAACTACCTTTTGAATAAAGTACTGCATGACGTCTAGTCAAGTCAATTAATTAAAATGAGAAAAAACATTAATCATAATGAATATTTTATAGGTTCTGTAGCTCAAAGGATACCCTTAGCTGAAGTGACTAATAAAAATGATTATTTTCCAACAAATTATATGGAAGAAACTGCAATAGCCTCAACATCAAGCAAAATGCATAAACCTGCTACTACCTCAAAATCTAGTAAGATTTATTTTATTTTACTGTATACTAAATAAGTATTTATTTCACCAAGCATATTAAATGGAACACAAGAATCTGTAGGAATTACCATGCAGATGATATTTGCATTGATGATTAATTAATGCAATCATTGATTTACTTTTATAGTTCTTTCTTACTAGGTATTTATTACCATTAGATATCAAATAACTTAAATTGATCATAATATGATGATCCTCATTCAAGCATAATCTATATCAAAATCATGAGAACAATAGTTTTAAGGGTTCTGTACCCATGGGGTGAAAACAGAAACCCTATTTACTGAGCCTCTGCTGTCTTGTCTGTGACAGGGCTGTATCATTGGAACTATAATAGTTTGATACTTCAAAGAGCCACCATAAGTGCTTGTGGACCTGTGTTTTACATGTAATGGTGTAGAACCCTCAGTATGAATCTCATCTCACATTTGGGTCATTTACATGGAAAAGGCTTAAAAAATATTTATTTAAGTATGTTATTTTCATTTCAGATTTGAAGCTGACCAAGTCTGCAAAGACTCAAATGAGGCAAAGAATTAGTACCTTAAAGAAAAAAGTGAAAAGCTTAAATGTGTCAAAAGAAAAATTTTCAAAGAGACTGAAAAAAGCAATGACAATATCAAAAAATCCAACTTTTCTAAAAGCATTAAAAAAATTTACCTCAATGGCAGCCATTTTTACAATGCTCCAATTAAGAGAATGTGGAAAACACAAAATGGGGAGAAGATTCACTCCTGAAGAAAAAGTTATGTCATTGCATTTCTTTAAACGTGGGCCAAGAGCCTATAGGATGCTGCAAAAAGTATTTGTTCTGCCATCACCATTCACATTATCCAGGATGATATCCAAAGCAAATATAAAACCTGGTATAAACGAAAATATTTTTCAGCAATTGAAGAAGCAGGCATCTAAAATGAAACCCAATGATACATTGTGTACGTTGGTTTTTGACGAAATGGCCCTAACACCACACATTGATTATGACAGGAAGAATGACAGGATTACTGGTTTAGTTGATAATGGTGAAGTAGTAAGGACAGAAATTGCTGATCACGTGCTAGTTTTTATGATTAGAGGCATTCTAAAAAACTATAAACAGCCAATATCATATTCGTTTTGTGCTGGCAGTACAAAAAAAGCTGAATTAGCAGCAATGATAAAGAAAAATATTAAAAAGTTAAAGGAAGCTGGCTTTCAAGTCCTTGCTACTGTTTGTGACCAGGGAACATCTAATGTTAGTGCAATTAGTCAGTTAATTGAAGAAACAAGGCAAGACTATATCAAAGCAGGTAAAGATGCAAGGGATGGAGTGTTTGAGGTGGACAATGAAGAAGTGGTCCCATTATATGATGTGCCTCACTTGTTAAAAGGAATCCGCAACAACTTACTGTCTAAGAATTTAAAATACATGATGGATGGCACTGAAAGAATTGCAAAATGGGACCACATTTTAAAACTTTATGAGAACAATCCTACTTATAAAGGTATAAGATTAATAAAAAAATTGACTGAAAGTCATTGTGACCCTAATAAAATCCCTAAAATGAAGGTCAAACACGCAGCACAAATTTTCAGTCACACTGTCGGAGTTAATATGGGATTCTTAGCTGGTGAGCTTATAAACATTTATAGATTATAAGGATTAGCCCTCAGCTTTGCCTGCCTGGTCTTCAGTTTATTACAAATCCTGCAGGAAATGTGCGTTTGTCGAATATAAAAGTAGCCTATGTATCAATCCAGTCTATAAGCTATCTCCATTCCAATTTTCAATCAAATTGGTTCAGTTGTAGTGGGGTGACGGAGTAACAAGCATACAAACTTTCACATTTATAACGTTAGAATAGGATTATTATCTTCAAGTCTAATGTGCATTTGGATTGCAAGCCAGCTGTAAAATAGCAGTTTGGATGCAGTTTCTGTGCTGTTGATATAATTGAATTGAAATGCAAACCAACCATAGCTGTTGCTTTATTCTTGCAGCTGCAAAAAATAGTAACAACTACATAAAGAAACAAAAAATAAAGATATTTATTTCTTTATCTAATAGGCGTAATAGCCACTTACTAAATATCTGCCTTGCTTACATTTTATTTCCATTTCAGATCAAGGATTACTGCCGAACGAATGCAGAGACACGGCAGATATTCTATTATTTTTTGACAATCTATTTGATTCTCTGAATGGAAGTTTTAATAACTCATCAAAGAGGAGTGGAAAGACATTGCTGCTAGCAATTACCCCAAAATCAGAGCACCAAGAAGTATGGAAAAAATCTAAAATCATATTAAAATCCATGAAATTTATTTCAAAAAAAGGCGATGTTAGTGTTGTTCCAACAGTGAACAACTGGATACGGACTATAGAAAATATGGAAAAATTAAAAAGTAAATTATTTAATAATTATAATATTAAATCAATCTGGTGCCGGCATTTTAACCAGGACACATTGGAGAATTTTTTCGGTAGTGTGAGAAGTCATGGTTACCGAAATAATTCTCCAACGTGTGCAGGGTTTGAATCAGCATTTGTAGCCCTTATGGTAAATAATTTAAGTAGCACATATACGCCAGGGTCAAATTGTGAGGATGATGAATCCTTTATTTTTAAATCTTTAAAAGCTTTATTCTTCACAAAGGATGAAAAGAAAAATGTAAATTTTCCATCAGAAATACAATATGATGATATTTATAGTGAAGACATGATTGTCGATTTAGATATTAAAAAAAGAGACCCTCGTGTAATGGCCGCTTTAGAATATATAACTGGATATTTATTAAGACAGTGTCATACAAAAGTCTTTAAAAAATGTAAAACTTGTATTACAAACTTATATTCCTCAAAGGAAAATCATTATATTAAATTAAGAGAATACAACCGAAACAAAAACTTCCTATCATACCCTGCCCTGGAATTAGTTCGATGTTTTTCTCAAATTCAAGATGTTTTTCATTTTGTAGTGAAAAAAAGCCCTCAAATATATAATATACGAAACTATATTAAAACCATCTTACAAATTAGGCTTGATTTTAATTTCATTCAATGTACACAACATAAAACTGACATTGTCGAAAAGTTCTTGAATATATCTTGTATATTCTTTATGTGTAATTGGTGCAGGGACATTAATAAAATATTGTCTGGTAAAACCCATTACGACCGCGAAGATGTTATGCAATGCTTGGCACATATTTATAATAATAAAAGAAGAAGAAAATAATCAACATGAGTTTCATTTCCTGAACACCATCTTTTACTATTTGTATTTATCGTATAATAATTTATCTTAATTATTACAAGATCACATAATTCTATAGTTGCAGATTTATGTGATCTAGTAATAATTAAGATAAATTATTATACGATAAATAAGGTCTATATAGTACTATATAATAGGTTTGTTATGGTTATATATATTTTAGTTGGACAACTTCCCGATAGATGTCACTGTACGCCGAAACTTGAGTAGCAACTCTATACCAGTATATATAATGTACTCTGTGTGTATACCTTAGCACAAACAAGGTATTAAAGTTTAATTTCAAATGTAGTCTATTTATATGTTCGCGAGCATGTCAGTCACTGTCACGCGAATCTACATTTTTACCACAGAGTACATTATATATACTGGTATAGAGTTGCTACTCGACTTTCCATGTACAGCGACATCTATCGGGAAGTTGTCCAACTAAAATATGTATATATTTAACCATAGCACAATGATAAAGTAATATATATTACAAAGTGTATTGTATAATAATTTATCTTAATTATTACAAGATCACCTAATTCTGCTACTACAGAATTATGTGACCTTGTAATAATTAAGATAAATTATTATACGATAAACAAACTGTAAAGATGTTCAGATGTTAGTAAATGAAACGCATGTTGATTATTTTCTCTTATATTCTCAATTACAAAAAATATACATAAAGTATAACAATTATTCCACAGTTTCATGTTTTCACATCGTACACACATGATACTCTATTAATATAGTTTCACATTGTAACGAATTTATCACAAAAATAATATTTTTGTCCACCCGGCATCCGGCATGCCAGAAAACGTCAATCAGACGTCAATGTCTCAATGTCAATGTCGAATTTTAAACTTTAAAATGGCGGCTGTCTACGTTTGGAAATTAAAACACAAATGTTTCATTAACCTTCTAACTCATTCCACTAAATTATTTTATAAAAGATAAATCTTTATAAATTATCTAAGATAACTCATATTCTGCTAAAAAAAAAAGTTTTATAAATTATTAGCTTTGTGTGTATAATTAAATGGCAAAATCATTAATTTATCTAAAACATAAGCTTCTGAACGAACACTTAGTTCAGCGCCATCACAGACCCTGATCACAGACTTTTATGTATACATACTTTCAGTACAAGATAGCGCCATTCTTTAGGGAGTTGTGGAACTAACATCCCCATACAACAGAAAAATGTTCTAAGTGCAAAGACCCTGATTTTTACCCCCAACCAAAAAGTGCTCAACGCGCCTAAACAAGTTTTCACTTCAAAAAATATGTTAACTGTGGCATTTATTTTAGGTATGTACGATAACGTATGGGAATGGAGATGTCACCGTAAGATTGTAAAAACCGTTAGATTATAATCTAACTCGCGAAATTACAAACTGTCGAAAGATTACAATTTAACGTATTATTATCGTAATCTGTCAGGTATATTAACCCGATAGAACCTAAGTGCCTGGCCTGCGGCCGGGCACTACCTGATTATTTATGTCGAACCCTAAACTAACTTACAAGACACAGACAAGAAAACGTAAATACAATGAATATTTCAAAAATTGACACTCAGAACATTGAACGGTTCACAATCTTTCGACAGTTTACAATTTCGCGAGATAGATTATAATCTAACGGTTTTTACAATCTTACGGTGACAGATATATGGATGGATATTTGTTACTCAATCACGCCAAAACGGCTGAACAGATCTGGATGAAATTTGGCACAGAGATAAATTATAGTCAGGAATAACACAGCTACATTTTATCCCGGAATATTAAAGAGTTCCTGCGGAAACCAAAAACCTCAATCCACACGGACAAAGTCGCGGGCATCAGCTAGTTATTTATAGTCTCTTCTAGTACAATCTTACGGTGACAGATACACGAAATTGAGCTCTAATTTTATGCTGTTATGGTTTATTTTACTCTGACGCCGAACTTTGACGATTGGATCGGCAATTCTTACACAATTGCACCTCAGGTTTTGTGATATAATTAATGTTTTACCTACTAGTTTTATAAATGTGGTCTTTGAGTGATCACATAGTAATTTGTAAATTCTAAAATAATATACACACTAGTATGTTTATTAATTATGTTTTACTAAATGGCAATGCCCGATTAAAAATTCCTTATATTATACTTACCGAGATTTGGAAGGTGAGGTCATAGATTTAAGAATGATCTCCGCTGCGCTTTAACCGCAGCGCTCCCATAATATAGGCCAATTACACTGCTCTTTTCACAGGGTCCTGGGTTAAAGGTGAGCGTGGCCGCTATTTTTGGCGTCGCTATTACACTGAACTTGCCACCTGGCCCTAACTCAGTCTGAACGAGAACATCAAGAGAGTTGGACGTGTGTCTTAATATGTTAATTATGGCACCCATGCTATCGAAGCGAAAAAAGTTGTATCCATACTAATATTAAAAACTAGATGATTCCCGCGACTTCGTCCGCGTTTACAATATTAGTATGGATGCGAAAGTGTGTCTGTATATCTGTCTGTCTGCTACGATTTCAAGGCCATCTATTCAAACAATTTAGATGAAATTTAGTACAGCGGTAGGTTACGTCCCGGAGAACAAAGGCTACTTTTAGGGCGCTTTTAGTGTCACGCGGATTTGCTCACGCACGCGGGATTGGACCGCATGCGTGTATTCACAAATAACATCAAAAACCTTCTAAAACCTTTTGAGTTTAGTTAATTAATTATATATCGGTGTTGCCAGGAGACTTTTCCTTCATTGATAAAGTAATCTGCAAATATATCTCTGATATTACTTGCCGACGTATTACTACTTTCAGTCTGCTGCCTGGGTAGTGGTCCCGTAAAACCATTTGTGACAAATGTATGGCTGACCTTGTAGCCATCCCGTTTCCTTATGAAATTGTGAAGTACACATGCCGTCTTGACTATTAATTGTGCTAGATCTAACTTGACATTCATGGATCTGTGAAATATTCTAAATTTATTTGACATAATTCCAAAAGTGCATTCTATGTACCTTCTAGCTCTGGACAGACGGTAATTAAATATTTTCTTTTTGTAAGGTAAATTATCACGAGCATAAGGCCGCATCACATGTGATGATAAACCAAATGCCTCGTCTCCCACTATCACGAACGGCAACTTTGCTCTTACACTAGATGGATAAGCTACTTCGGGGCAAATAATAGGCAACTCTTGCGGGTCAGGGATACCCAACGTGTTACTTTCCAGTTTCGTATACAATTGACTCCTTCTAAAGATGGTTGAATCGGCGTTGCTTCCACTGGTACCGACATTAATATATGTAAAATTATAATCAGCATCACACATTGCGAGGAGCACTACAGAATAATATTTCTTATAATTAAAATATAGTGATCCACTGTGCGGCGGCCGAATCACTCTTATATGTTTTCCATCAATTGCACCCAAGCAATTAGGAAAATTTGTATATGTGAGAAATCCCTCTGCGATTTCTTTCCATTTGATCCCATTAAGCTGTGGAATACATTCAGACTTTAGTTCAATCCATATTATGTAACAAACTTGTCTTACTATTTCGCTAAT
This sequence comes from Erebia palarica, assembly GCA_964035005.1. NCBI lineage: Eukaryota > Metazoa > Arthropoda > Insecta > Lepidoptera > Nymphalidae > Erebia > Erebia palarica. The sequence continues at coordinate 5,392,491 of OZ035988.1, forward strand.
TGTTGCAATTCCAATCACATAGGAATAGTGTAGATCAGTGAATGTATTACCAGTTGCCAAATATCTGAAAACAAAAACATTAAATTAATAATATGATAACATAATATATTAATAATGCTGACATCAGACATAAGACAGCATGCACCGCTCGAATTTTACTTCAGAAGAAAAATAAATACCCTTAAGGTGAAAGGGCACGGAAGTAGCTAGCGCTAGAAGTTTTTAATTCGTTTTAACTACAGTACTATAGCTACGTTAGATTTCTATGATTTGCCGAAAATTTTATCATAGGGGGGTATTTATGCAGTTATGATTTCATATGAAAAGTTCGAAGTATAGTTATGTATCTCATATCTGCTAAAAGTGGCCACTTTTAGCAGATTTGAGACACATAACTATGCTGTAAATATTTTATAAGAAATCTTCTCTGTATAAATTAACCCCTATGGTAAAATTTCCGGCAAATGAAAGGAATCTAATAAATATATATAATATAATATAATGAAATATCGTTTATTTCAGGCAATATTTACATTACAAGATGTCCTCCTTCATGAAGGTTGACAGATGCAAATAAAGCAAATTTTTGTTAAAACAAATTAAAAACTTACAGCGCTAGTGACTTCCGGAAGTTTTCACCTTAATTTTGATGATGGCAAATTTTACTGTAACAAATAAACAAATTGCCCGATTCAATCCGGTGTTTTTCCAAAAATCCTTAAATGAAGTTCTAATTATTTTTGTAAAAAATGAATTATTTCGTCGATGTCTGCGCCGCGCCGCCCCGGCCGCGCCGTCTGCGTCTAGTATAAGATTCACTTTGCGCTATCGTTCGCGGCGAAATTGACCGGCCTGCGCCGGCCCGCCGTTTGCGTTGCGCCTAAGGGTACTTTTCCTTCAACTGCGGCCTTATTTTTCCACTCTGTATAGGTATATATATATTGCTTGATTTATCTAATGCTTCATGAGACAGTGTAAAGTTGACAACATGTGTGAATTAAGGAGGGCCTTTAATCGAATGCAGTTAAATTTCCAACTAATATCAGATTTGTACACACGGCCACAGATCAAGCTTCCCAAAACCAGTATAAACAGGACTCATGCGTTGTTTATTATCGTAGACGACTCGGCGCCCGGCGAGGCCCTAGCAAGTTCCGTTTATTGGTACTGGTTTTGGGTAACTTGATCTGAAACTGTGTGTACTTTTGCCACTTACTTATTATATTTTGTCATTTCAGACAAGAAAATACAACAACGCTGGCGAACAGCAAGGGACACTTACCAGAAAGACAAGATATCTGAAAAAAATCAGCCATCCGGCTCTGGGAGTAAGAAGAAGAAGAAGAAATATTCTTACTATGACATTTTGACTTTCTTAGACAGTACAACGGAAACTGCTGGAGAAGAGTCACTCTGTGAAGAAATGTCTGAACAAAGTAATTTAGAAACACCTAATGAGTCCACGCAACCAGATACTTCACGTCAAGAAAGTTCTCACCCAACATCAAAACAAAAACAAGTAAAATCTAAAAAGCAAGCACCATCTGAATTTGAGGCACAGTTATTAGAATGCTTAAAGTCTAATCAACTGGAGCTAGAAAGTGAGGATTTGGCTTTCTTTCAGTCTCTGCAGCCTTCATTAAAAAGATTCACTAGATATCAAAAACTAATGTTCAGAACAAAAGTGTTAAATATAGTTATGGAAATGGAAAGTCAAACACAACCTGCATACTACAGTCCCATACCTACAACAAGTTCTAGTGCTTTTACTGAGCTTGACAGTTTGTCACCGATAAATCAAGATTACCAAACCAATAGTATAATCCAGGATACTTCGAGTCTTAACGACAATGCTATTAGTTCTGCTGCAGTGAATGACAATGAAACTCTTATTTCGACTGAAAGCGGCCTGTTTAATATCACGTCTTATGACGTAATTTATACCCCAGCAACAACATCATCTACAGGCGAAAGTAATGTCAACGCTCAGGATACAAATTTACAAAGAAATGAATGATGTAAAATTTGATTTTTTAATTTATGAATAAAACTCTTTTTATTAAAATGAGTACGATTAACTTTTTTTCTCCAGTTTCTCTCTAATTGTTTGTTTAGTCATATGAGTGCGGTTGTACACACGGCACAGATCAAGTTACTCAAATCCAGTATAAGCGGGACTCCGACGGGTTACCTAAGTATGATAATACGCAAGGCGCGAGTTCCATTTATGCTGGTTTTGGGTAACTTGATCTGTGGCCATGTGTACTTTATCAGATAAAAAAAAGGATTGTGTATGTAGGTTGAACGTACCAATCCCAAACCAATTAAGGACTTTTTTTGACTTTAAATTACTGTCATGTGCAAACCTATAACTTTTATCTATATTATAATAAGTAGCGTGTGATGAAAGGTAGGAATGATTCCACTTTAATGGCGACATTTTATGAGTGAAATAATCTTATTTAATGAAATTTCAACATGAAATTGAATGAAATTATGAACAATGAAATTTCAGAGTACATGACAAAATTTTTTTTTTGCACATGTAAATTTACACATGACAGTAATTTGAAGTCAAAAAACGTTTATCCTACCTGTTCAAATCCCTTTCCACTAAATCATAGCAGGAAATTAAATATTTAAAATTTAAAACTTATCTTAATGTAATAGCGAGCCTCTCAATCGGTTGTATTGTAATCCTTCGTAAACTGCTTTTTTGTAGCTTATTCTCAATTTTACACAACAGTTCATCAAAAGAACGAATGGACATTCGAAAGTAATTTTTAAATTTACGTTCATTATTTTGTAGTTTTCCAAAGCGTGTAACAAACGCCCCAGCAAGAAGCCTATTTTCAAGAAAGGGATCAACATGTACTCTTGTCTTCTTGTTTCGTCGTTTGTAAAGTATGTAAGCGACACATATTCTTCTGACATTGATCATTTTTGAACACGTCTATACCGTTACGCAGCCCGTAGAAAACTGAAACTCATGCTGCGTATGATCCGCAGCGTGAAATTTTACGCATGCGGTCCAATCCCGCGTGCGTGAGCAAATCCGCGTGACACTAAAAGCGCCCTAAAAGTAGCCTTTGTTCTCCGGGACGTAACCTACCGCTGTACTAAATTTCATCTAAATTGTTTGAATAGATGGCCTTGAAATCGTAGCAGACAGACAGATATACAGACACACTTTCGCATCCATACTAATATTGTAAACCCGGATAATTATGGAGTTCCCCCGGGAATCAAAAAACATTATCGACGCGAATGAAGTCGCGGGCATCTAGTCTTAGAAATTGTACTTATATATGTATATATAATATATATCGTATAATATTATTAAAAATACGAAAGTTTGGATGTTAGTTACTAGTTAGGCACAGAGATAGATTATAGTCTGGAATAATGCATAGGCTACTTTTTATTCCGGAAAATTAAAGACTTCCCGCGGGAACCAAAAAACCTCAATACACACGGGCGAAGTCGCGGATATTAGCTAGTATTTCATATAGTATAGTAAACTACTATTCTATTCTATAGTATAGTTCATAAAGTCTTTAAGCTCTGTTCTCCATTAATAAGGCATGTCTATCAGAACAACAAAACTTCCTTTCCTTAGCACACGATATATTGACAAAATGCACGCGTGGGCCAGAGAGACGACTACTCCTACGCTGGTCGTGACACGACTAAGCTGATTACACACGCCAAAAACACCAAAAATCTCTCAAACACGTACGTCTACCACAGTGATGATGACACAAGTCCAGAACCTAAGTAAATACAATGAATATTTTAAAAATTGATACTTAAAACATTGAACGGTTCACAATCTGTGGACAGTTTATACTCTAACGAGATAAAAAGCGTTAGATTGCAATCTGACGGTTTTTGCAATTTTACATGTATACATTTTGAACGATCCGGCACATCACTAATGAGAACTGGGTGACCACAGTTTAGGCAGCATAACTTTTTAATTAGGGCTTTACAAAATAAATACCAGTACGCGTTTTACAAATGTTTTACGACTTTTACTACAGGTTTCAGTCACAAAAATCCATGTGGTCACCCAGTCCTCACACACAAAAAAAGATCAGTGTGTGGCTGTGCAATTCACACACGGCAGAAATGAAACTTCAGAAAAGTGGCCTACGAGAGAACGAGATAAATATAACTTGTATTCTATCTCATTCTCTCGCTGGCTAAATCCTATTATGAGTACATATGAATATGTTTGTCTCTTTTTGGTGTCGCTTTTTCGTTTCATCAAACTTTCAAATCACAATGATTTTAAAGAAGTTCACTTCAAAAATATTGCTGACGTCTTGAAATATTTGTATTCAAGGCTCTTGAACTGTGATTATGCGATAAATAATATATTATTTACAAATAAATATATTTTTCGAGTTATTACATGTGAATTATTACATTACATAGAGTTCTTAAGGCTTTAAGAGATGACAAACTGCCTCAGTATTAGGATGTTTAAGTCAAATTGTCTTAATAACTGATAGTTGAATCCGTAAAGAAAAAATATGTAACGGAAGATATAGGCATAATAAACATTTCTACTGTAAAAAATGTTAACTTTTTTCAAACCCTCTTTCTGAAAAAAATCCCCAAAGAGTATCTACTTTTGTCATACTTTGAAAATGTTCTGCAAAGCACAAGCTTTTTAATTAGTTCTTGCACACAAAAATAGGTCTTAAAAATTACAATATTTTTAACGGCGAGTTTTATTTTTACTCCCTATAACATTCGTGTAAATTAATTTTCCCCAGAAATTTAAGTATATTAGTGAGAACGTGGCTGCTCCGTCGCCCTGTAAACACCCGCGAGCCCTTCGGCAGTCCGTTTCGGGACATTGTCGAAGGTGGACTGCACGTCGGTGTCGGAGCGAATTTTTCAAAGTTAATTTTCGATTTTGAAGGGTTTATACTCATTTGTACATATTTAAAATTTTAGAAATACTTAGTTCAGTATTTATCTGTAAATTAGTAGGTGCAAATATATTTTTTTTAAGAATTTAATTTTTTAATTGTGCAAAGTAGGTGCAAAGACTAAATAAGGTTCTGTAGTGACAAGTGATTGTAAAAATTCAAATCAAGATGATTTTGATGAGGAACAACCTACCTGCACTCGCTACTTAAATTTTGATTGTTTTTAAAGCTATTATGCTTTAATTTGAATAAATAACTTTTTGATTTTTTCTTCCGACCCGACGGAATAGATTATAATATTTTTAATGCAAAATTACTTCCTAATAATATTAATGCTGCTAATAACTAAAATACATACTAATAATAATTATAATGTATGCGTAAGTGTGTCTTTCTGTCTGTCTTTCTCAGATGTAAATGTGCCATTTTTGAATTCTAACAACTTTTGTTTTAGTAAATCGATTATGCTACCGAGACTAAATCATTTTGTCTGCGACTGAGAAAAAGCAAGCATTATAATTTCAGCGTGTATAATATGTATGTATGTATGTATATTCTTTATTGTACACCACAAAAAACACAAAAGAAAAAGAACAAACATGAAAACTTAAAATGTAGGTACAATAAGGCGGTCTTATCGCTAACCAGCGGTCTCTTCCAGACAACCTTATCCATAATATCATAATATGGAATCGAAATTCGTGATGACAAGCTGGGAACACCTGCACTCCTATTCTCTAACTCCGTGGCTATCATCATATATTAATTACCATATATTTTATATTCATCAAAATACATAACATAGTCATGGAAACATAATAACAACATGAATTTCAAAATGGCGCTAACTTTGTTAAATTTTGGTAACAGTTTCCTGTTTTCTGATCCCAGTAGGTCTAGGATGCGCACAACGAGATTATCTCGCGACGAGAGAGAGAGATATTGTCGTTGCCGGCAAATTTTTCATTTACCCTAACATGCACAAAATGCAGTATATTACAAGAAAACAGTCGAAATGTAAAGGCTCGTAGAGAAAAATACCACAGATTAGAAATATTACTTTTATCTCTACTTTTGACGTAGCGAGACAAGTAACCATGTTAGCTTCGGTAGACAGAGAGAGATAACGAGTAGACATAATTTTACTCGTAGTGCGCATGCTAGCCGTGCTGAAAGCCGTAAATATCGATTTTGAACGAAATCGGTCAATTAACAAAGAATTTCAAAATGGCACCGACTTTTTTTAATTTTGGTAACAGTTTCCTGTTTTGTGATCCCAGAAAGCCGTAAATATCAATTTTGAACGATATCGGTTATTTAACAAAGAATTTCAAAATGGCGCTTACTTTTTTTTAAGTAACTCTGTGCTGAGAGCTGCGCATGACGTAGTACTGCACATACATTTTCATACCACAGGCTCATACATATAAAAATTGATTCTAAAGGAGTAAACTCACAAAAAAACTACGCAGCTCCGGCAAGTGGGGCTTATTGTGAGCAGTTAGTACCTGATTCTCTATCTCCTCTCCCTGTGGACTCATCCCTCGGTGGAGGTAGCACGTTTCAAAACTTTTAGCTTGATGTCAACTATCGATAGTTCTGCAACACTAACTTGAACTACCTACATTTTAGCATTGATCCAATACGAAATATTACTTGTACCTATACCTAAATCTGTGCCTACTACAAGCGCAAACAATATTTAGTATCGGATACGATATCGAACATGGCAAGGTTTCAAGGAAAAGCTAAAGGTAGGTATTAAAGAAATTTTACGTATTTGTGACTTATGATATTTATGCGCAAACATAAATATAGGCATTATCCCATAAAATAGCACTTGTTCCCTCTGCAGTCTATAGTCTTTGGCCTAGTTTGCGTAGTTCCGGGCGTGGCCGCTATACGGCATTACCGTCGGCAAAAGTCCCGCTGGTCTGCGTTTCGTCAAGGTCATTCGGCCTTCTTAACCCCTTAAGGAAATAAATTAGATTTTAAGATGTAATTTCTTGTTTTATTTTTTCGACCCGTTTCTTAAAAAGATCATCATTAATAGTATTGGCTTTCTCTAAATTGGCAATAAGTTTTTTCTGTTCATTATCTTTGCACAGACAAATCATAATTATAATAAGCCTCTGAATTTTTGAAGCAATATTGTCTTCCTTGCATGTGTATAATACTTTTAGTAGGGCAGAAACGATTTTGTAGTCTAATGAGAGTTTCCAAATACACCAGGAATGTATGATCCATTCGTCTAGGCACTGAAAATATATTAATTATTAAGTACTAGATGATGCTTGCGATGCTTCGTTCGCGTGGATTAATTTTCGGGGATAAAAAGTAGCATATGTCCTTCCCCTGGATACAAACTATCCCTATACCAAATTTCATCAAAATCGGTTGAAGAGATAGTTTTTTTTTTATTCCCGCGGGAAGTCTTGAATTTTCCGAGATACAAAGTAGCCTATGTCCTTCCCCGGTATACAACCTATATCGGTTGAACAGATGGGCCATGAAAGCGGAAAGTCAGACAGACAGACACTTTCGTATTTATAAAATTAGTATGGATATCATGTGCTATAATTTTATTATAGATATGAAATACTTTGGCAATTAAATCAGTATTAGCTAAATTATAACTATTAAAACCAAATCTTACCTCTAAAGTATTCAATAAAACAACATTAGCAACCACTTCATTTGTGCAAAGATCCAAACAGTCGCAAATAATTGTTTTGAAACTGTTTCTACTAACACAATTTATTTTATGTTCCTCTAAAACAAACTTTGTGAATTTCAAGCATTGAGCTTTTCTGTATATGTTTGATTCCGTAATTATCTGATCTAGGATACTAGAATACATGTCATCCAATTTATCATGCTGAAATAAAAATAACAATTAGTGTTGTGTTTTGCAGTTTATTTGTATGAACCACTACTGCCACTACAGCCCATTAATATCCCACAGGTGGGCACAGGCCTCCACTCTGAGAGAGGGTATTAGAGCTTAGACCTACCACCCTGCTCCAATGCGGGTTGGCGGGCTTTACCGACTATTATCATGTTAATGTGTAACATAATATACAATAGATAATTTGTATGAACAGCAAAATAATAAAAAAAGGCTCCTAATTATATCTGGGACTCAATGCGTTCGTAAGTACCTGTCCCAAGTAAGCATACTTATTTTATAAATGTGAAAGAAGAGTGTTCCCTGTCCGTCCCAATGACAAATTATAGAATTCACAGGACAAGACCGACCGTATCAGGGAAAGAAAAATGGAATGGAATTACTGGAAAGAAAAATGTGTCTGTCTTTTTCACTTATGACCCATAGCTGTTTTGACAAATTATCCCTGATCATCAAAGTTCCTACAAGAATCAGAAAACTTAACCCACATTGACCAAGTCATGGTCATTATCAGCTATCATCTATTAATTGTGCTATTACGGATAATACCTTGACATCAGGTGGTAGTAATCTACACAAATGCATAAGACATGTGTGAGTCAATGTTGTGATTTCAATCTCTTTTTCTAAGAATGTCCTTTTCAGGCTTCTATAAATGACTTCATAGTAATTTCCGCCAGAAAAATCCTCCTGCTTCTGTGGATAAAATTGCAATAGGAAAGGCAATGTAGAATAGACAATATATTATGGGGTGAGAATAAAAATGGCTAGTTCCTGCTTACCTGTGAGAACAATGATTAGGAAGCCAACTATGACTTAAATCATCATTTCAACCCATTGAATTAGAAGGGTTTGGCCATAATCCACCACGCTGGTCAAGTGCGGATTGGCAGACTTCACGCACCTTCAAGAAAATCATATGTATATTCATAATGTTCTGAGAGCATCAGGTTTCCTCAGTATGTTTTCCTCCAATGTTTGAAGCAAGTGATATTAATTAATTTCTTAGGACACATATCTTGAAAAGGTCAAGAGGAGCATGCCTGGGGTTCAAAGTTTCAAACAAGTGACCCTGGACCCTCCTGATGTGGTCCTCATTATGTGGCTAAACCACAAGGCTATCACTGCTTCATATCTTAAATACTTAACTGATTTTAATATGTCAAAACTTACTCTTATAGGAGGAGAACCTTTAATACTAGGAAAATGCAAAAATTTAATACTATGCAAATTTTCTTATAAGAAATATATCTACATACCATACATTGCAAAGCTGCTATGCAGCACAGCAATCCCTTTCTTTTGTTAGCTTGTATGTAATCATCAATCAGTAGAAGCGACACTGGAAACACTTTCTGTGGTTTCACATCAACTTTATATTTCTGAAAAAAAAAATACAAAAATATAAAAGGTAAAAGAATGATTTGATTTGTAAAACACACTTAATAATTGTATGGAAATACCTAATATTATATTAATTATATTGCTTTATTGGTTGTATTGAGAAGAGACTGACAAACGCTTCATCCTTACCTTACCAAAGGGTATGTATCATATTAAAATTATAGCTTTAATATGTATGCATTTCAGCTGGAGTAAACAACCAAGTTTGAGAAAATATAATAATTAATTAGTGAGAAAGTAAAAATTAGAAACTTACCACCAAATCGGTTAATATCAAGCAGTAAATCTCAATTAGGCTTGGATATTTCTTAAAATCTTCTGATGTTAATTTACTGTGTAATGCTTCTAAGCATTTATCAAATATTTCTTGAACATTAAATTTACTTTTTTGAAGCAGCACAACTTCTAAGGGCAAACCACCCAACGCCTCAAAATAATGATTAAGTTGTTTTGCGTAATCTTTAGTCTTTTCATTGTTCCACGGAAAGTCATATTTCAGCTCGTTATGTAATATATATAATGATGAAATTACGGTTGAAGCTTCTTCATTGTCTGAAAGTATTAGATCGCCGAGACTTTGGACTAGCAATTCAAAATTGTGATCCAATTTTTTATTATGAAGACTGAATTCCACGTGACTACTTTCGATCTCATCGTAATTTTTCGATAATTTTGGTATTAAGCAGCGGTCGATACTGCCTAATAATTTTGTTAAATACTTCATTGCTCTGTTTCTTTTTAGTACTTACATAAACAATTCATAAATTCGGAAACAAATCGGCCTGCAAACTGATTCAATAACTGCATTCTGATTTTTCTGTGGTTTGCTTGTTGAATGTTGTTTATTTTTTTTTACGATTTTTATTGAATTTTTCATGAATCGTGGACTGCAGGGCGATGAGAATTTTCACCTGATTTTGAATTTCTTCTTTGTTTTTTGCTCGTTTTTTGGCTTCTAAATTTTGAATTTTCAGTTCACTTCACTTCACTTCTTAAATGAATAGTTTTACTTGTGCACAAAGCACAAATATTTCGCCAATGTCGCGTTGAAGGAGAGTACGCACTACTGGAGAAACCGGTGAACTCGCATTTGCTAGCGTTCAGCCTGTGTTAGTGGTTAGTTCTACAACAATACAAATAGAAAACATTAAATATGATAATTATAATACAATAGTTTTTTATACTTAATATTATTATTACCTACTAATAATAATTAACACTTTAATAGTTATTTTATTATAAATACATTTCCAGCACACTATATTATATATATTGTGCAGGAAAAGTTAACTAGATCAAACAATTAGACTTTTATTTTGTTATAGTCAATAAATTTACCTAAAAATTTTACAAAGGGACCAAGTTACAACAAGAGATAGTAAAGACTTAATGTTAGTAGGACGAGGGAAAATTGGGGGAAGGCAATCATGCATAGATATGTGGAGCTTTGGACAGTTAAAAAATATATGGTCCGGAGTACCTTCGTCGAGCCCACATTCGCAAATAGAGTTGTCCCTGATCCTCAGCTTAGCTAAATGAATTGGGGTGCAAGAATGACCCCAATCTCAGCCGACAAATTACCAAAATAATTTTGCGATGTAGACTTCTATGACGGACAGACCAAGGATGAAAGGGAACCGTTTCCTGGATGTCTCCATAGTGTTTGCTCTTCAATAATCTTGAGATGGCCCATCTTTTATTCCATGAAGCATAAAAATCAGATTTGGCGGTTGAAATTAGGTCATGTGAATAATTTTGAAAGTTGTCTAGCACACCCGAATGGGTGGCAGACATCTAGCACAGGAATCTACAGTTTCGTTACCATGGATACCTTTATGGCTGGGGATCCATCCCAATATGACATGGAGGCCTCTTTGATGACAGAGTAACAAAACTTCGCGAATCTTCAGTATCAGTGGGAATTTATTTTTTGAGCAAGATGGATTTTGGGCAAATAGCCTGCAGTGCACTTAGACCTAGACTTAGTGATGATCAAGACCTTGTGCAAGTTGTGAGACTCCACATACTTAATTGCCTCCAATATTGCCACAGCTTCACCAGTGAAGACTGATGCCTGAGGGGGACATTTAAAAGACAAGACTATATCATATTTGGGGAGCCAGCAAGCAGCCCCTACAAACCCATTTGCAGAGTTTTGAAGCATCAGTGTAAATCGCCAAAAAATCCAGCCAATTCTGTTCAAGAATGAATTTAAATTTAGTGTTGCATTCCAAGTCCTCTTTCTGGACTCCAAAGTTTAAAATCAAAGTAGGTTTAAAAGTCAGAGCTTGGAAAGAAGTGGTGAAAAGAGGGTTTGAGAGAGAAGTAAATAAAGGAGAAGGATGTCTGGTGAATTTGAGGAAGCTAAGAAGTAGTACTGGATATTTATCTACAGACTTTAATAAGGAAGGCAGACAGTTAAGACTGTCAACAGTTTTAACTGGAGGGGATGGGAAGATAGCTACAGAGCTTTAGCCATAAATCTGTCAGAAAGATACTGCCTACGAAGGTCAAGAGGAGGGTCGCCACCTTCCACCTGTATGTGTAGGGCATTCCTTGGGGATGATTTCATAGCTCCCATAATAATTCGCAAACATTTATATTGTATTTTATCTAATTTATTACTAGCTAATTTAGGGCAATGGGTCTTTGGAGCAGGGGTAATTGGGTTCCTTTCCTGGTTTTTTGATGGGAACAATAATTTGGGTTTTCCAGGCCTCTGGGACAGTTCCTGTCTGGAAAAATGAATTTAGAATATTTAATAGATGTAATTTAGCTTTGTCATTCAATTTACAAATGAAGGAGTAAGGGATTCCATTAAAGCCAGGAGAGGAGTCTGTAAGACCATCAAGGACTAGTTTAAATTCAGAGAAAGAAAAAGGAGCATCCATAGGATCTGAAGAAGGAACAGCGGAGTAATTAGGGAGTTCATCATAATTTGGGGCAGAGGGGGGAGCTAATTTATCAGAGAAGGCCGCTAGTCAGGTTGAGGAAGCATTGGAAGTAAGTAGAGAGGAGGTAAAGGAACATCTATAAATTTTAATCTTATCCCAGACCATAGAGGAAGGAGCTCTGGGACTAAGGGATTCACAGAAATCCCTACAGCCCAACCTTTTCTTTTTATGGAGAGTTCTCCTAGCCTTAGCGGAAAGTTTTTGATATTGAATAAAATTATCGACTGACATATCAAGTTCATAGTTTAATTCTGCATCTTTCCTGTTATGAATGGCTACAGTGCAGTCTTCATCCCACCAGGGAAGAGATGGTTTATGCCAAGCACCTGGTTTTTTAACCGGGATGTGATCATCAACAGATCCCAAAACCATTTTGATAAATGCTTCATAGATGTTGACAATGTACTCATGGTCAAAGTTAGTGGCTTTAGTGTTAGTGGATTCTTGGGTCATCATAACCTTGATTGACCTCTCTTATGTTAGGGACAGTTCTGGGAATTAGCAAAAATTAGCAAAATGAAGACCTGAGCATAAAATACAGGAGGCTGAATCAGAGGTGATTGGACAGCTTTCTCCGATATGTTCTTGACCACAACAATAGCATCTACTCTTTGACCTGCATTGTGAGCGAATATGACCAAATCTGCAGCAATTTAGGCATTGGCTTGTAGGGAAGGTATAAGTGTCCACCGGGATAGAGGTGTGGAATGAGAACACTCTCTCTGGGAGCACTTGTCCTCTAAAGGTGAGTACGACAGATTGGTTTTCCGAAATTTGTTATCTGTTCAGTCTATGTGCTTTAAGTATTTCGCCGCATCCATTTGGGAGAACTACAGAGTCGACAAATTCATCTAACGCCCATTCAGTAGGGACGCCTCTGACTAACCCCATGCGAGTTATGTTGAAGGTTGGGATAGATGCTTTATATCTATGAAGGGCCAGTACGGGGTTTTCTAAAAAGTAATTCGCGGAGTTTGGCGAAGAAAACTCCACCAAAACTCTATTACGCCCAATGCTCTTCACTCCTCCTTTAACAATGTCCTTGACACCAGTCATGTAGAGGAATTGGCCGAATCTTATGGCGTGAATGAATGAGCCGGCAGGGACATCAGTTTCGTCTCGTGTTACGTGAACTATGTAGGGTCCTTTATCTTCGGGTATATATTTGGCAAATGCCTCCAAAAGGGAGGGATGAGAGTAGATATTTTGAATAGATGGATATGACTGAGTATGGCTGAGTATCTGAGGCCATCTTTTTACCTGTCACATCAGGGTTCGGATCTGAATCGACTCGTCTTTTACGCTGACCAACGACCTCAATTTACATAGACGGGCCCTGTCAAACAAAGAATGTGGGCGTATTTTTAGCAACGCCATCAACGCCATCTAGTCTGAAAAGCGGGAACTTGCTTGCAACATATGCGCCATCTTGAAAACGTATGACTCGGTCATAGATTAGTACAGATGCGCTTGTCGAAAATAATACCTACATCAGTGTACTCTCTGAGGTAAACGATAAATGTTAGTATGATGTTGTTATTTTTACTACTTTTTTGTTACCAGTTTCCTGGAAAACCATTGGACCGATTATTATGCGGTTTTTTGCATTAGATATATATAGCTTGTGAGAAGGTTCTAAGATATATTTAAAGATCAAAGTCAACACAATGGGGCGCTGCAGTTCATCGTGGGTTTTTTTTAAATTTAATTATTTGTTAATTGTTGATAAGTTTTGTCGAAAAATTGACAGAAATAAAGTCATTTTTAGGGTTGCGTACCAAAATGATAAGAAAACAACCCTTGTGGTGCGACATGACTGTCCGTCACACTTAGCATAATTCGGTAACTACTAATGCAAAAAACTTGAAATTTAAAATAATAACAGCTAAAACAGTTTAAAATTATCCTCGCCAAACCTTATTGCAAATGAAAGAATTCAAAAATAATTATTAGTAGTATTATAATAAAAGGGGCTGGAATGGGAGAGGTGAAAGAGTACTAATGGATCGAGTCATAGAAAAATACTTCATTTGAAATTATTTTATTTTATACATTTCTAAGTATGCTACTTGCCATCAAATAAAATTAATTTTGTCATTTTTTGACGCCTAGTTTTCGTATTTATTTGGGGGTCAATTTTGGCTTCGTGATGAAGCCTAACTTTGGCATATATTTCAATAATGGCTCGAATTATATGGGTTCGGTGGTTTAAGGTGCCTGGTTGCTCCAAGGCGTGCAATGTTAAACTTGCAAACAAATTTGAACCCATGAAATGCTTAAGGGTCCCAGCGACAATAAAATCAATATGGCTGAATTTTTCTGGTAACCTTTGCCCATGCCCCTTTTCTTTGTTACTCAATCACGCCCCAACGGCTGAACGGATCGGGCTGAAACTTGGCACAGAGATAGATTATAGTCTGAAATAACACATAGGCTTTTTATCCCGGAAAATTAAGGAGTTCGCGCGGGAACCAAAAATCCTCAAACCACACAGACGAAGTCGCGGGCATTCGCTAGTACAAAATAAAAATTACCAACTTTAATAAATGAAAACTCTTTATTTATTGAAGTTGGTTTAAACATTAAACTCACGTCAGTAACTAATTTTATCATATTATTATAATAGCATAATATTGCGTCTCGGAAGGTATTATTGCCTACTGTCCGTTCTGCCCATCTATGCATTAACTAATCTTGGTTGCATTTTTTTATCGTACTGGACTGGACTATTCTAGGGTTGGAACCCAAAGCCGTAAGGCCAGTGAGTAAAAAAAAAATATCATACAGTTTGCCGCGGAAATTAAATGATTGCGTAATGGATAGAAATATTAAATAGGAAGATTAAATAACGTTTTTTATGAAATGTATAATTGTGAATTGAAACACTTACCTTAAAATAAAAATTATACAGTGCCAAACTAATAAAACTTTAGATGATAACTTAATAACAAATTATCTACACGATGAGTGACCGTGACAGCGCTACGACGGGGACAGACAGGCTTATGACAGGTTATAGGAACGCGCTCTCATAGTTGGTCGCCCGCCATTTTTGTATGAAAGGGCCCATCTAGTACCTACATATATATCGATGACGCTGACCCGCTGGGTCCGGAGGACCCGGAGGGTCGGTCTCCATTATAGAAACCCGTCACCAACAAAAAATAATACTCACCAATCACAAAAACAAATCTAAAGGCAGATAAAAGAACAAGAAACATTAGAATAACTCACAGAAACGTACACCAATAGCAGGCCCTATCGAGTCCCGAAGTGCAAGGTACCAAGAGTTATCGGGTTGTCCATCTCTTTCATCTGGCATTGTATTCCCCATGGTATCTCGCTCTAATTACGCACTCAAAATATTTTTAAATTTCGCGGGATTTTCACTTCACTTTTATTGGTCGCGCCATTTTCGCTGAAAAACCGACGCAAGCCGAGAATGACAATGAAAATCATAAGTCCTAATCTTAAAATTAATTTAAATTGTTTTATGAAATTTTAATGTTTTGTACTATAAATTGCGGTGATTTGTGTTACTTATTTTGTTATTTAACTGGTAAGCGATTAGGCGTAGTCTAAAGTGTAAAGCCTACACAGACTTCTTGGAAGTGACTAGTGAGGTTAGTTTGACTGTTTTTCCCTTGAAAATTGGTAAGTAAGGTTAATCTTTGAATATTTAAAGGTAAATTATCAAAGATATTAATAAGGTATCCTCATTTGACTCGTTTGAGCAACTAAGTATAATGAACACTTAAATTTAAAATATGAAAGTAGGTAGGTATGTATTTTTGTTGGTTGGTTTGTCTCAATTGTATTCTTGTTTCAATCAAGCTGCAATAGAGCAAAGAATTGAAGTGATTTTACATGGGAATGGTTGATGATCTGGAAAGTAACATAGATTACTCTTTATCTCGGAAAATTTAAATGATGAGTTCCCCGAAAGAAATATTTCGATTTTACGAAAGTCTAAATTCACGAGTAGTTGGCATTATCTGGTGATCCTTGTGAAATTGATCTATTCATTGAAGAAATTAATGTAAAACAGTACACCGAATGGTAGTTTAAGACATGCTTTTGAAAACATGTAATTATAACATTTGTAACAATTATTTTCAGAAGAATGTGCTTCATGAATGCCACAGCACACATGCATGAGATAGAAATATACAAGATGCGAGATGAAAGAGCTTCTGGACCGAGATACTAACCAAATTCTTGACAAAGACAATGCAGTGTAGTTTGGCACTAGTGTATTGTAAGTATAATAATATCAACATTATAGTTGCTAAAGTTTAACCCCGAACTAGCTAACGATGCAAAAGATAATAATTATAGTGCACGTGTATCACCTATGATTTCATATAGATATTTTATATATAGAATCATATCACATATTGTGTACAGTGGCAGTATAATATTATTATTTAGTTTATTACTTTATTTATGACGAAAATAAATACTATTTCAATATTTTACAGGTATGCTGTACTCCTGTGCAGTTGTTCAGTATGGAAGTATCGAAGACATTGGAAAAGCAGATGAATACATATATTTATTATATGATATGTATGTTTTGCTGGATCAAACACAAAGTTAAATATTATATAGTTATTATTATTATATATTATAGTTTTTTTATATGATTTCGATGTAAGATTTTTGTTCATAATAAATTAATTTGATCTCTGAAATTTATTTTAATTTTGTTTTTGAAAAATTCAATAGTATCCTGAATTACTTGCAAACCGGTAATTAGAAAAACCGGTATTTGCTAAATAAATCTAAAACCGATACGTTCAAATTACATCACTATTACCGGTTTTTCGCATAGGTTGCCCATCCCTAACTACTTCCGGTTCCGCTAATTGCGTCATCGAAATTTAATTATGTATATCAAGTTAGAGCGAGTCGTTCTGGTTATGAATGAAACCCGTCGGAAGACGTAACAGGCTAGAGTGAGAGACGTGATTGTTTTATGAATGAATTTTATAGATGTGATTTACGTTCATGGTCACTCCCACTACTGTCCGTTATCTACTTCAAATTGTGTCTATGGAGTTGCCTGTCTATATCCTATATGTTACTTGTCTCTGACCAACAGGCAAACCAGAGGCAAACACCGACGGCGACCACAGAAAAAGAACAGGCAAGTGAAGTCAAAAATTTTCAATTCCAGAGACAAGTTAACCAGAGATTCAATTCCATTTTTGGTTTTGGTTTTTTGATTTTCATTCTAGTTGTCATTTTTATATGTCAAACTGAAACGATCTTTCTTTTTCTCTGGCTTTACGGCCCTGAACTCTGAAAGAGGAATTTTAAAATAATTTCATTCATTAATTAATATTTCTTCGGTTTCGAATATTCAATCTTCATTGCTTCAATCAGTTTTATTTTTAAAGAAAATAAGAAGAAGAAGATTCATTATAGCTGACCCGTTGCTCATAGATTTATTAAATTGACTACTAGTGTCTAAATGAGGTAAAAATAAAATAATAAAAACAAAAACTAAGCAGGCATAAAAATTTATTCCAATTTTGACCACCGGGCCAGATTTAGAAAAGAGGTCAGAGACACAACAGCTCAAGTAGCCCAAGCCCAAGTAATAGGGATGAGGTGAACGATAATGAATCTTCTTCTTCGGGTCACGGCCCACGGGTGCCTCTACAATCAACGAAGGTTGGCAGTCAGCTTAGCATTTTCACTTCTGCTGTTCGGGAGGTGAAATAATTCAGCAGCAGTTACGATTCTGGTCCACTCCCTTACTTAAGTTGCGAAGCCAAGACTTTTTTCTGCGACCAACGCCTCTCTTTCCAGCAACTTTTCCCATCATGAGGCCATGTTGTAGGCATTCGTATCTCTCGTGCCTGAACACGTGCCCCATATATGCGATTTTTCTCATCTTGCCAGTTCGCTAAAGTTTACGTGTTTGATTGACGTGTTCAAGAACTTCCTCATACGTCATTCGTTGGATGGTTGTTGTGAAAGAGCGCTTAGGGTGAAATGAATCAAGAAATAATAATTTTAAGTTATTTAATAATAAGTAAATGTGGCCAATCCTGTTTAAGACAACCTCTAAACAAAACTAAAATGACAACTCTAAATCTAAAGCTGTCCCTTTCCGCAAACGCTGTTGTGTTAGTGGATATCTCGTTACAACTAGGTACAGAACCCTACAACGCTCGTGGCTCGTCATGCATGCCGCCGGTTTTTAAAATAAGTTTGATTTTAATTTATTTCAAAACCGTTTTCTAGTCTGTGGTTGTTCGTTATAAATGCGTGCGTACTTTATGCCATTTTCATCTCTTTGTATGAAAAGTGTCCGTCGAAATGCATTAAATTGGGGGCGTCACATTAGCCTCAAAGTAAATTTAAAAGGAAGCGCCAAATATTACTAGAGTAGGTTTGAGAAATAAGCAAGGGAAGAAAATTATCTTCATTATTTTGTACAACGTAAGTTGTTGAGATTTTTAATAAATATAACTACTTTAGTCGACAATTATATTAAATTTTTTAACTCGGCATACTTCACTTCTTCTACAATTGCTACATTCATACCATACCTTTTGCCTACACCAGCGCCACTTTATAGCAACCACTGGACACTTTTTCAACTTTTCTCCCATTTAAGATGATTCTCCTCTGATTCTCCTTATCTACCCTCCATAGTCTCTGCCTTTCACTACGTTATGTGGGCGGTACCTATCAATGAAGTATGACATTAATTCTGTAGTAAAAAAAAAATATTATTACCGGAAAAAATACGAAACTTCATGGACGCCCTATATAATCGAAGTACCTACTCTGTGATGGACGGCGGGCGCTTCATTGGGCGAGCTGCGGCATATATAAAAAGTACTCTGTGAGCTGCGGTCTGTCAACCAATAGGTTCGAAGAAACGTTTGCTTATGTACTTAAGTCATGAACACTATACGGCCAAATTAAACGGGTGCTAAGAACATGCATAGGAAACATGTAAAAGCGGGCAACTACGTCAGCCGTATTTGTTCTTTTTTGTTGTGTGCTAGTGGCTGGCTGGCTTGTACGCGTTTTGTGATTATTGTGTTTGGAATGCCTGAGTGTACGGGTGTCCTCCAATTTAATTTATATTACAAGTCCGCTAATAACGTGCCTCATGGTCGCATTTCGCGCTTCCCGCCAATTTTGAATCAGGAGTTGTATTTTATTAAAATACACAAAGAAAATTGACTCATCTCATTGTAGTTTATATGCCGATAGTCGTCATTGAATTACAACGGAGACAGCTGCAGTTTAAGTGAAAAATTGGTGATAATAGACTTTTGCTACCTCAGTTCACATGCAATTTCAAGAAAATACTGCGTTCACAATAGTGTTTACGAGATGGTACTTATTATAAAATAAGTATAGAAGGCTCTTTTAAATAATGACAATAATAATAAGTATTTTAATAATATGATGCCCTTTGTTAGGTTTAAAAAAAGTGCTGCCTTCAGGGTTTCATTGTGCGTGTATCTTTGAACAACTTTTGTTCTATTTGAGGTAAATACTGACGAACAGAGGTCAAAAAATATCTCCCTTTAAATCTAAAAAAGGTGTTGTGGTCAAATATTTAGTGGAACTTCGAGATCACTCAGCCAATTTATCGGTTTTTTAATTAACATAACTTTGGTATTATCCTGTGTTATTATATAATCCACCTATGCCTAGTAAAAAGAAGATCAAGTCGCCACAACAGCTATGGGAAAGCATTTCTTCAATCTTTGTAACATTTGTTGAGAGAGTGTTTTTCTCTCTCGGAGTGATTGTTGCGAGGAATCCATGGAAAGTGATTGTGGCAACATGGGTGTTCGTTCTATTGTGTTGCGGTGGACTATTTACATTTTATATGGAAAAAAACCCTATGAATTTATGGGTTCCGCCAGATTCTGACTTTTATTATGACACCCATTGGTATATTGATAAGTTTGGGACTGGTTTTAGAATTCAGAAGGTACTGATAACAGCAGATAATGTCTTAGATCCATCTGTCTTTTATTTAGTTAAAAATATTACCAATCGTGTTCATGCACTCAGTATAGTTTATCATAATATAACCTACTCTTTAAATGAATTATGTTTTAAAGTCCCTGTTGTTACGTTAGCTGATTCTAATTGGAAACCTAGATCTGAAGACTCCTTTCAATCTAATATTAGTAATTCTCTACATAAGCATGGCACATATGAAGTAGATTACTCTGACCCTTCCCTTTGGTTGGACGATGGGTTTTATTGCGTTTTGCTTAGCAATTTCCCGCAAGCTTGCCTCCAGTATAACATACTAGATATTTGGAACAACAATGAAACAACAATTCATGATATTACAAAAAACCAAATTATCGATAAAATCAATACAGTTAAAGTGAACCCGATTACAGGTCACCCTGTTAATTACACGAAACTGTTAGGGGGAGTAATGAGAAATGAAAATGGAGACATAGTAGCAGCTAAATCACTTTTGATATCTTGGTATATGTATGTAAACATGTCACAAGTTGATCTCAACGAAGTTGGAAATTTAGTAGGGACTGAGGAGTGGGTCTCCGTTCCTTTAGCATTTTGGGAACTGGAATTTTTAAACTATATCCAGAATTTGAATTTAAATAATAAAAATATCAATTTGTATTTTGAAGCAGGAAGAAGTTTTGCAGACATAAGCGGCCAAGCTATGTTCCAAGAAATGGACAAATTATCTATTGGCATAGTACTCATGTTTTTTTATGTCGTGTGTGCAGTTTCCCGATGTAACTGGCTTGAAATCAGATTAACGTTAGGTAGCATTGGGTTACTGAACGTTGGAATGGCCTATATAACTGCAGTTGGTTTGTGTTCTTTAGTTGGTATCCCGTTTGGTCCTGTACATTCGTCTTTACCTTTTCTTTTGATGGGATTAGGAGTCGATGACATGTTTGTGATGAATGCGTGTTGGAAAATGGTCCTAGCTACAGATTCACACAAAAGTACTGCTGTCAAGGTTGGTTTGATGCTGAAGCATGCAGGTGTATCTATTGTGATAACTTCGTTTACAGATATTGTGGCATTATTAATTGGTGCTATCACTATATTGCCATCATTAAAGTCATTTTGTATATATGCAGCAGTAGGAGTGTTCTTTATATTTTGTTATTCTGTTACGTTTTATGTAGCAGTTTTTACATTAGATCTTAAAAGAATTAAAGACAAAAGGAATGGCTTAGTGTTTTGTTACAAACATAAAACTGAAATTACTTTGTCTACCAACAAAACATTATTCCAGAAGTTATTAGCGTATATATACAAAAATATTATATTAACAACTCCCGGTAAAGTAATAGTTATTTTATTTACATTAATTATGACTGGTTTTAGTATTAATGCAATATTTAAATTAGAACAAAGATTTGACCCACAATGGTTCATTCCCGATGATACATATTATAAAGAGTTCTTAAATATTCATGAGTATTATTATCCTGATGAAGGCCAACCTGCAATGATTTTCATGGGTGATATGAATTACAATGCGGAGTTCAGAACTTTATATGACATGATACAGGTATTAAAGAATGAGTCTTATGTAACTGAAGTGATTACTTGGGTAGAAGTTTTTCATGGTTATGTCTTAAATAATTTTAATCGTGATTTGTTAAATGAAACATCAACTTTATCAGATGAACAGTTTAAAAAGTACTTGTCAAGATTTTTGTTCAGCCCCGTCGGTGGAAGGTTTCAAATTAACTTTAAATTCGCCGATACTCTTACTTGTGGTAACACTATTAGCGACATTACTGCTTCATCAATGTCATTTAGATTTATCAGATTTGAGGGGCCTGCAGTATATATTCCTGCAATGCATCGTGTTATAGATATCGTGAAATCAGCTAATATAACGTCAGGGTCAGGTTATCGTAGTGTCTGGTCTAAGGTTTTTGGAAATTGGGTCACTGATGAGATTATTGCAGTTGAAGTTGAAAGAAATATTGAGTTAGCTCTGTTTTGTGTGATGGTTTGTACAATTATTTTGATAACGAATCTTCAAATGTGTTTGTGGATATTTATTTGCGTTTTGCTGACCATAGTTAATGTTCTAGGTTGGATGCAAAGATGGGGTATGACTGTAGACATCGTTTGCTGTATCGGTCTCGAACTTGCGATAGGTTTATGTGTGGATTACGCTGCACACGTTGGTCATACTTTCTTAACTATCACTGAAGGCACCCGCAATGATAGAGCTTTTAACACAGTCACTTCGATTGGTTCTGCTGTATTGTTAGGTGGTGGATCTACGTTACTTTCCTTGTCGCTACTTAGTATGTCAAAAGCATACACATTTCAATCATTTTTCAAAATATTTTTACTTGTAATAATTTTCGGACTTTTTAGCGGTTTGCTCTTCTTGCCCGTAGTATTATCATTAATTGGACCGAAAGGGCATAGGAATCGTGATGAGATCGAAATCTTCAAAAAATCTTCAGAAGCTGTGGAATTAAATGAAAAGGTTCATGATAAAGCGAAACAAATATCTGAGGACAGAGATTGAGTCTCTGTCATCGGAAATTTTCTTTGTATGGAAAGTTATACTTTCTTCATTTACGAGTATGTACCTAAGCTTATTATATGTTTAGATGCCTCCAATATGGTAACGAAAAGTACAAGTAGAAGTAATTATTTCTGTCTATTTAATACGAGCTTCCGTTCCGATTAAGAAGATCCTAAAGTCCTAAGTCCTAAGTCCTGAACAATATTTAATTAATTATTTATTTATTAGGTAATAATTTAGCTAATAAAATGAATTAAGCTTATGTAATAAAGTAGGTAGGTATAGAATATCTAGAAAAGTATTGTGTAAAGAGTTGGTGGCAGAGATGTAGTTGGTATATATTATTGTGTATTGAATTAATTAATCGATTCAGATTCATTGAAATTGATAATGTGAGTATATTCTGAAGTAAACAAACTTCAATTTTAAGTAAAATAAGGTTTATAATATGATGATTATGCAATTTACTTTGCTATTATTGTCCCTATGATATTATTTCAATGATAAATGTGTTGATTGTATTTAATTAATTAATGCTATGATGTACCTAATCAATGTTAAAGTACGAGTATATGTCACTTTTCTGATACATACTTTCCCTGCAATATTATTTTAATATTATTTAATACCAAAAATGTATCTCGGACAGAAACCTGGCTGTTCATAAAGCAGGGCTTTCCCGAAGCTAAAAAGCTTATAGACATGTGTATTTTATATTATATTTTTCTGTATTGATTAAAATAGGTAAAGATTATATTGTATTAAAAATGTTTTCTAATCTATTTTATATACATTTTCTTACCGTAACCTTGAACTGATGGTTCGTACTGATTTAAGATTTTATTTTATTAAAAACTTTTTATTATCAGTTTGAACTCTGAAATTGAATTGTATGTAAATCGCTTCACATTTTATAACATAATGTTGTTTTAATGTTGATAATAACATGACATCAGTTGATTTTTAAAGAATAAAATGAACTGATTTGATAATTATTTTTATTTTTTATTCTTCACTAGCTGATGCCCGCGACTTCGTCCGCGTGGAATAAGTTTTTTTAATTTCCACCACCAATAAGTATTTTTAGTTTTTACTGGGATAAAAAGTAGCTTATGTCACTCTCCAGGTCCTCAACTATACCCATGCAAATCACGTCGATCCGTTGCTTGGTTGCGGCGTGATTGAAGGACAAACAAACAAACACACTTTCGCATTTGTAATATTAGTATGGTTATGAATTTTTGACTGAATTAACTATCGTGCGGATTTGTTATCGTGCTAATTTGATAGCGAGGAGGAATTTTATACTTATTGCTAATATACGTATGTACTTGTATTTTGTTATAATCATCCATACATTGTTGCATCCATACCTACTTACAAAAATATTATAGTCCCACAAACGTAACTGACTCGGTGGCCAAAATTTGAACTAATAATGCCTATTTAGTTTTTGTTTTTACTTCATTTTTCTTAAATACCAGCGACGCAGCTGTCACTATTAATTAATTGGATATTCAAATCGAAAGGAGAATTCTATCGATGTTTTCAACTGTATTTTTAATTTTTTTGTCTGTCTATTCTCACGTCACGCATAAATTACAGAATACTTTTGTTGTGATTAGCTGAATTTATAGTATTCTTGCATCGTCAATAGATTTTGTCCAATAGTGGAAGAGTGTTAACCAATCAGAGGTGATTGCGATTGTTACACTGCTTCTATGTACATTGACATTTGACACATACTCAAAAACTAATAATTTATAAATTAGCATTGTAAGCTGTTGCGTTCTCAGACGAAGATCGCTGCGATTTCGTTGTATGAAAAAAAAGATACCGGGGATTTTCTTACGGAAACATATTTTTGAACCTCAAAAATTCATTTGATAGTAAATCTTCGATACGATTAAAATGACAATAGGAATGATTTTTCGCCATATTATTATGTGTGACGGAAAACTGTTGAAATAATTATCAAACGATACTCGAAGAGCGCGAGAAGGATAGATTTATTCAGTGTGTTGTATCGGGAATTAGACATCAATAAAGCAATATTGGCCGCAACGGGCCTTAATATAATAATACTTTAAGTCCAAAATTAATACGATAAGTAGAATATCCGAAAATTCAATAGTTCGAACTAGTACCATCAATACCGTAAAGATTTTGTAAATCTTGGGTTCATAGGTTTTATCGAAATAGGAGGTTTTTCTGTTATAACAATAACATCTTTACTTCTATACTAATGTTATAAATGTACTTTTACTATTATTATAAATGCGAAAGTTTGGTTGAATGTGTCGTGATCGTGGGTTCGACTGGCAACATTTATTTATTATTTATAGAATGGCAATACTGATTTCATGTTGGTATTTCATTATTATTGTATCGAGAGTTGGTAGACATGCATGATTGGACCAATGGCGATCGAACGCGGGTATTTTTCACAAGATGGCGTCAATGGTAGTGGGGCAAAAGTGAGTAAGGGAGAAGTGGGGAATGATTAATGAAAGTTAGTTCGGATGTGATGTTAGAAAGTAAAGTGTGTGCGAGAAGATAGCTGAAATGCCGTGAGTCCTGTTGTTGTATCGTTTCAATTTATTATTCAATTAATATCTTTTATCCAACGGATTTTAAAAGTTAATTTTAACACATGTGTTAGTGTGATATTTCAGGATTTCGATAAGTTACATTGTGGGTAGCGTAGTTGTTCGCTACCACCCAATAATATGCCCGTTCTATGCCCACGTGTAGTGTTATGAACTTTAAATTAAAGATCTATAGTTAGCCAATCGGTCTTAGATTGTATTCAGTCATGGAATATAAACTCGCCGGCATATTTAGCGGAACATAAAAAAAAGGTTTGATATCAGTATCATATAAGGTTGCTGGCTGGTTTATATGTCATTTAATTTAAAAAGAAATATGTTCAAATTAAGAAAACAACTGAACATCACATTTTATGCAATTGTTTTAATTTTATTCAAATACACCTTATCTGGAGCGAACTTCGAGTATTTCTTCCTTCTGAGTTTTATTTAAAATTTCATTGAAATACTGTTTTTTGTTAGTTTTTTAAATCGCGTATCTTTCTGGAGTTGATGACTGAATTATGCCTGACTTAGCCCCAACGGAGATTGCCAGGGCACTCGAAATGCGAAGAAATGGTCAAACCTACAAAGTGATATCCAGAGATCTTCGTCGACCAGTTTCAACGATCCATCGCAGTATCCAACGGTTCAGGGAGACCGGTACTTATGTGAGAAGAGCAGGACAAGGCAGAAAAAGACGCACTTCGAGTAGGGATGATAGTTTCATTCGGCTTCGTGTACGTAGGAACCCCCGTTTGACGGCCGTCCAAGCCCGACATGAGTTAGAAGCAGTGCGGGGTGTAACCGTAAGTGAGCGTACGGTACGAAGAAGGCTCGAAGAAGCTGGTTTGGGTTCATTTGACATTTGTGCCCGCCAAGGCTCCAAGGCTCGAGGTAAATCATCGTAGGAACAGGTTAACTTTTGCTCAGGAACATCGACTTTGGAACGCGGACCAATGGAGTAAGGTATTGTTTAATGATGAGTGCAGAATTCTCTTAATCAAATTGACGGCAGGCAAAAAATATACAGACGCAAACGAGAACGATACATTCAGACAAATTTTGAAACTACAGTTGCATACGGTGGTGGATCAATAATGGTTTGGGCGGGCATTTGTTTTTGGGAGTTCGCACAGACTTTGTAGTGATTGACAGAGGGAGTCTGACTGCAGACCGCTATATCAGAGAAGTTTAAGAAGAAAATGTCGTACCGTTTGCCCCATATATCGGTGAAGATTGTTTTTATGCAGGATAATGCTCGGCCGCATACCGCTCGGGTAACTCGAGCTTATCTTAATGATATGAATATCACTGTTATGGAGTGGCCGGCGAGAGCACCGGATATGAACCCAATAGAGCACGTTTGGGACTTGCTGAAAAGAAAAGTTAAGTCCAGAATTCCAGCTCCTGGCAACGTGGGAGAACTGCGAATCGCCGTAGTTGAGGAATGGCGGAGACTATCCCAGGAGACCATCGATAGCATAGACGGGTAGAAACTTTAATAAGAGCACGTGGAGGAAATACACGATATTAATCACCATTTTTCTAATCTAATTAATTGTTGTTTTAATATTAATTTTCACTTTTCCCGGTTACATGAAAAGTTCAAAAATGTACCATTTTTCACAAATAGCCTTTACTCGCAAAATCTGTTCTTAATGTGATCTGATTTTAAGTAAAACAAATGAAACTTTAAATAACAAAAGAAGTGTAGTAAATAGATTTTAAAATAAAACCATATTTTTTTAATTATGGACCTTTTTTTATGTTCCGCTAAATATGCCGGCGAGTTTATATGCCTTTACGAGAATTCGTGACAGATGGATGCATGTTTGTTACCCAATCACGCCAGAACGCCTGAACGGATCTGGATGAAATTTGGCACAGAAATAAATTATAGTGTGGTAGGTATAACATTTTAAATTATCCGGGAAAATTAAAGAGTTCCCGCGGAAACCAAAAATCTCAACTCACGCGGACGAAGTCCGCTAGTAGGGTTTATTTTTTATAATCGGGATTCAATTTTTACAAACGCATTAGAGTAAGACTATAGATTACAAAATTTAAAACTTTTCTTCAGTTCAGCAGCTGCTCAAGCTGCTGAACTGAAGAAAAGTTTTAAATTTTGGCTGACCATGGGCTGACCTTTTTAGTTTTTAATTATCTTTGTCTTTGATATGTACCCACCTAGTCTGTGCACCTAGTAGGTATGCTACGCATTGGTATTGTTATTATATATCTCTGTTGGTTTTGTTATCTACTAATTAGGTCACGTTTGAAAAACTAGCGCGTTCAACCGAATTTGTCTGTCTCGTGCATATTTTAATACCTACATTCGCAGTTGCGTTTTCAACCATCAGCTCATCGCCTCCCTCATAGTTGCCAAACTAAGTAGTAATAGGCATATTATACTCCACTTTTCACAGGGACCCTTAAACCTGAATCAGTGTAGTGTAATACAATTTAGGGAGAAAGTGTCCCTAATTTGATCCTTATTGCTGTGTAATAAGCGACGCTCTAGGCCTATTATTACACTAGTAATAATAGGCCTATAATACCTAGTCATCTTGAACTGTCAACCCTAAGCTGCGCGTGGCTCGGCACTCGGCACGCACATAACCGGTTTTTTCAAAAATTACTTTGATAAAAATCTTTTAACATTTTTATTGTCAGAACTTGTTTTCCGAGTGAATAACCTCTGATCTCGTAGGCACATAATTATCTTATCAAACGAAGCGAGCCGAGCATAATTTGGCTATACGCATATTGGAAATAAATGTTTATTGTGCATTTAATGTCTAGTATAGTATCTACCTACTTATTTATCCATTGATGCTAATTTGTTTGCTACTCGAATTTATAGAATATAGGTATAGCTATAGACTATAGAAGGACAAAATGGCATCTGCGTGTTATTGAAAGATTTAACAATAATGCCCTCGCGCTACTCCTCGAATAGAGTCCCATAGCACCCGATAGGGACTACTGCAGCCATTATACCTATGAATAAAAAAGTAATTTAAAAGAAACAAAAAAATTTACTGCTTGTATACCAAAAAGTATAAAACAAGATAGGTATAATTTCATTATTATCAATTTACATAATAATAATTTTAATGAAATAATGAACAATATAATATGCTACATGATATAGGTACATAATACCTACCCATCTATGGATGAAAATTAAGTATTAATTATTAAGTATTTTCACAGCTCACGTTTCATAATAATATTTTTCTCTTGTACCTAAATAATTTTGTAATTATTACAAGTTATCAAGACGCAGTCGCACGTTAATGTTAGCTATTGGACGTGTGACTGCGAAAAATCGGTTCAGCTGTTTTTGTAGTGCGACACAAAGGAATACAACCTTTGAAACCTCGTAAATCCTAAATCATCGTTAAAATGAGAGAATCATCAGTGGAACCTAAATATGATTTTGCAGGACCTATACATCTATACCCCACTTGACATAGTCTATCGGCTTTTATTTTTTATTTTGTTACATTACGGCTTCTAGAGGGCGCCATTTTGTTTTTTCTTAAATTCGGCTTCCACAGCGACACTCTGATATATTCGGCATAAACTGGTGCAAGAATCATCAAAATTGGTCTACGCGTTTAGGCTGTAGCTGTCCTGCAAGGAACATACAAAAAAAAGTAGACTGATAAAAACATAACCCTGTGCGTTCCGCTGTCTGGTAAAAACAGACGAATTCTTACTCTCGTAGTTTCGTATTCTGTTTCCTCTTCCAAGACTATTAGAACTGAACCGATTTTTTTATGAACAATAATTAAATTTCTCTATCGTTAATTATCCACGGAGATGAATATGTTTATATGTATACCTACTAGCTGATGCCCGCGATTCCGTCCGTGTGGATTGAGGTGTTTTAGGGGTATGAAAAATAGATAGAAGCCGATTCTCAGACCTACTGAATATGCATATAAAATTTCATAAAAATCGGTCAAGGCGTTTCGGAGGAGTATGGTACATTGTGGCACGAGAATTTTATAAATAATAAGATGTAGTTAAATCCTTGTCCGAATAGAACAATCACAAGAAATGGCACAGGATTGATTTTGCTCTACAAATAGCACAATGTTTTAATACAAACTAAGTAGTTTAGTATAGTCCGCGCGCGAGCTCTGAAGAATGGAATGTAAATTAAAGTAAAGAGTTGTTTAAAGTGCATGGAATGTAAATTAAAGTAATGACCTAGAGTTGTTTAAAGTGCTAAACAATACTGCTATCGCAAAATTACACGCGTCAAGCTCGAAACTAATGCTGGGAGCGAGCTGGATGTGTTAGCGACGATCGGGGGTGGCGTACAGGCGTCGTTTCTTCAGACCCTGATTCCTCGGAGCTCGTCCGCGGACTTATACTGTCTATGTATTATTTTTTTCTTTTTAAGTAGTAGCGTTTCCTGCAGGATAATGCGTCTTTCGAAGTACCTATCGTACCTATTTATTACATTGGAGTATGAAAAACCGTCTCCTGTTTGTAAGTAGTTCTGATTAGGTGGTGATTAGAAGATTCATTGCTCCCGAATTGATACTGATCTATACTAATATTATAAATGCGAAAGTTTGTATGGATGTATGGATGTTTGTTACTCAATCACGCCCTAACGGCAGAACGGGTCTGGCTGAAAATTGGCACAGAGATGGATTATAGTCTGGAATAGCAGATAGGCTACGTTTTATCCCGGAAAATTAAAGAGTTCCCGCGGGAACCAAAAAACCTCAAACTACGCAGACGAAGTCGCGGGCATTCGCTAGTATTATAGGTAATAAGTGTGTTTGTTGGTTGGTTTGTCCTTCAATTACGCCGCAAAGGAGCAACGGATCGACGTGATTTTTGCATGGGTTCAGTTGAGGTCCTGTAGGGCTAGCATGCGCACAACGAGTAAAATTATGTCTACCTACACGTTGTCACTATTTGTCTACCGAAGCTAACATGGTTACTTATCTCGTTATGTGACAAGTAGACATAAAAGTAATATTTCTTATCTGTGGTATTTTTCTCTACGAACCCTTACATGCCGTCTATTTTTTTCTTGTAATATACCGCATTTTGTGCATGTTAGGGTAAAAGAAAAATTAGCCTGGAACGACAACATCTCTCTCTCTCTCATCGCGAGATAGACATAGGCATAGAGTGTGCTCAGGAACTATTCGATCTGGTTCCTCCGTCACCTTTTTATTATCGAACCGCAAGGCATCGACAAGGTCTGCACCCTTACGCAGTCGAAATTCCGCGGGCTCGCACGAAGCGATTTGCTTCCCGTTTCTAATTAGAACCGCTAGGATATGGAATGCCCTTCCGGCTTCCGTTTTTCTCTCCTCTTTTAATATAGGTATCTTCAAATCAAGAGTGAATAGGCATCTTCTAGGCAAGCGCGCTCCATCTTAGGCTGCATCACCACTTTAAGCAAGTCTGATTGCAGCCAAGCGCTGGCCTATATAAATAAAAAAAAGGCTACTTTTTGTCCGGGAAAATTAAGGAGTTCCCGCGGGAATCATAAAAACTTAATTCACGCGGACGAAGCGGGCATCAGCTTTAACATATTAGCATATTAAGTAATTGGTTTCGAGAATTCTTTAATTAAAAAAAACAGTGTGACCTACAGATGATTAGAATCACTTACCTAATTGATATCATATTATTCTCAAGGGCATCGTGGTCATAAGCTATTAAAAGTTAAAATAATCTTAACTACGAAAAAAATGCTGATTACATTAAAAAAAAATTTAAACTTAAAAAATTATAATTGATATCATCAAAAATAAAATCAGCCAAGTGCGAGTCAAACTCACACACGAAGGATTCAGTACCATCTTACAAGATTTAATTTATGTGCTTATTTATTTATAATATTAGCATAAAAAGCTTTATTTTATTTTCATTATTATTGTTGTAATATAGTCATCATCATCCTCAACCGATAGACGTCCACTGCTGGACATAACCTATTGCAAGGATTTCCACACGCCTCGGTCTTGCGCCGCCTGGATCCAGCGGCTCCCTGCGACTCTCCTGATGTCGTCTGTCCAGCGGGCAGCGAGTAGGGGGCCTGCCAACGCTGCGCTTTCCCGTACGTGGTCGCCACTCCAGCACTTTGGGACCCCAACGTCTATCGGTTCTTCTAACTATGTGCCCCGCCCATTGCCACTTCAGCTTCGCAACACGTCGAGCAATATCGGCTACTTTAGTTCTTCTGCGGATCTCCTCATTTCTGATTTCATCGCGCAAAGAAACCTCGAGCATTGCTCTCTAACAAAAACGCCGAATAAAACAAATAAAACACGTTTCTTGTATAGTTATACGTATTCTTGTATCTCCTTTTTTTTTAAATATAAGTAAGTAAGTTTTTCTTACTAGCGAATGCTCGCGACTTCCTCTGGATGGTTTGAGGTTTTTTGGTTCCCGCGGGAACTTTTTAATTTTCCGGGATAAAAAGTAGCATCTGTGCTATTCCAGACTATAATCTATCTGTGTGCCAAATTTCAACCAAAACCGGTCAGATGTTGGGGCGTGATTGAGTAACAAACATCCATACATCCATCCAAACGTTCGCATTTATAATATTGGTAAGATTAGTAAGATTTATTATTATAGTGGCAATAGAAACACATGGCTACACATTCTGTGAAACTATCTAGGTAAATGGTCCATGAGCCCGCTGACAGACAGACAGACGGGCGGATTTGCCCTAAATCGTGCATGACAGATCAGACCATACATTTATTAAATTAACTACAGGCCAGGTTCGCCCGCTGTAGTAAGGAAGCGAAAATTACACTATTCAAAGCTTACTGTCAAACCTGCTACACGGGGGATATGTGGACTAACTACACTCAAAAGGCTTTGCGAGATACAACCAGGGCTGGGCTAAATACATACTTTGCTTTAATTGAAATACAAATTAAAAAATACTGTATCGCAAGTAATTAAAATATTAAATCTATATATTATACTATTATACTAATAACTAGCTGATGCCCGCGACTCCGTCCGCGTGGATTGAGGTGTTTTAGGGGAATGAAAATTAGTTAGAAACCTATTCTCATACCTACTGAATATGCATATAAAATTTCATAAAAATCGGTCAAGCCGTTTCGGAGGAGTATGGTAACTAACATTGTGACTTGAGAATTGTATTTATAGGTATAAGATAAGATAAGTTTAAAAATGCGAAAGTTGGATGGATTTAAGGATGTGTGAATGTATGGATGTTTGTTACTCAATCACGCCCCAACGGCTGAGCGGATCTGGCTGAAATTTGGCACAAAGATAGATTATAGTCTGGAATAGCACATAGGCTACCTTTTAAAATAAAGCCCGGAAAATTAAAGAGTCCCCGCAGGTAACAAAAACCTCAAACCACGCAGACTAAGTCGCGGGCATTCGCTAGTACAAAATATCTTTAAGTAAGGTATTTGAAATATAAAATACAAAAAACTGTATTTTAGCTGTTTTTAATTACAAAATCAAATTACAAATTACAAAATCTTTCTTATCTTACCTATAAGTACTTAATATTATAAATGCGAAAGTTTGGATGGATGTATGGATGTTTGTTACTCGAATCACACCCCAACGGCTGAACGGATCTGGATGAAATTTGGCACAGAGATAGATCTTAGTCTGGAATAACACATAGGCTACTTATTATCCCGGAAAACTAAGGAGTTACCGCGGGAACCAAAAAACCTCAATCCACGCGGACGTAGTCTCGGGCATCAGCTACTAAAAATAAGTAATCCAGACCAGCACGGGCTGAAAAGTAGAGGAAAACACGTAGGTACATTTATTTGCGTTTTGTTGGCCAATTTTGACGTACATTCATAGCGTACAGTATACACAATTATGACATAACAGGTGCAGTGTTGCCAACTCTAATAGCTGCTTTACCATCATTACACTATCGCCTCGCACTCAAACTCAAGATCGCTAAATAAAGATTAAATTTATTTTAATGTTAAAATTTATTTTGAAGCCTCAAGTATTTGAAATACGAATTACAAATTTAAATTTTAAGGAAGTAATTGAAATACAAATACCAAATACGTAAATACGTATTTGTATTTCAATTACGTATTTTAATTAAATGTTATTCAAATACTGCCCAACCCTGAGTACAACAATGAATTCACGATACTGTTGGGCTTGCCGCGATTTTGCTTAGCATAAGGTATGTCTGATGATTTTTATGCCGTCATCAGAAGAAAGACTGCATCACTCCTGGCAAGGCTGCGTTCAAGCTCAAACAGTATCCTGATGATGATAGCGGGTAAATTAGTCACTTATCCTGCAACATTTTATTAAAGTTCTCGTGCGGTGACTGAAATGGAGTCGATAATAGTTTTTAAGTTAATTTAAAAATTTGGAAATAAAATACTAACATAGTGTTAAGATTGTATTGTACTAACAACCATGCCTCTGTTGCCTTAAAAATAATAAAATTATTTATTTATTATATTATTTACATTGGATTTTCGGTTTGGAGATTCAAGCACAGATTTATCTGCCGTTCCTTGTTCGCTGCCCGTGTTCAAAAGCAACGGATTCGGAATTCGGCCAAGGAACGGGCAAATCCGAGCATCTAAAAAAGATTGTTTGTTTACAGATTGATTTAAAAGGGGTTTTAATATATTGGCCTACATGCCGTCCTGCCCTAGCCTACCATTATTAACAGAGGCAAGTTTTATATGAGATAAAATCGTCTAAAGTGCCAGTTTTCCTAGATAGGTATCAAAGTCATACGACTTTATACGGTAGACAGATAAAAACTTTCGTACCTATATTGCATAAATGGTTATTGGGTATGGATATTGTGCCTAAGCCTACCTAATTAAATACCTAAGATGTCGGTTAAAAAGTTTAATAAGACGTTTTATACGTCTGCCATTCGTAAGTAGAACCTTGACCTATATTCAGGAAGGGTTGTTGCCTGTGCCTAGTGGTCCCTGACATTATTCTCTTTCGTTGCTGTTACATAATTTTTGATAAGATAAAATATTTTAAAATTATAGGTAGGCATATACAAAGATATAATATAATTATTTAAACGTGATAATAAAATTGGCTGATCGATCATCTGATCGTTATCAGACGGTGAAACGATTTTGACCTACCTTAATAAATTATAATAGGTATTATAAGGTAGGTCAAAGTCCCCAAGGTCTGCATTCACCTGATTTTGTATTTAGCACGTCTCACTAATAACAGGTGATCGATCAGCCAATTTTATTATTATATATCTACCTTTAATTAAATTAATACGAGGACTTAATTTTTAACTATGGGACCAATAGACTTTAAGGCCCCAAGTGGGTCCTAAGGTTCAGACTCCAGCCTCGAATAGTGACCTCGCATCCGAAAGCAAGTACATTCTATAAATCTATAGTTACAGCTTGGACTAATAA
This sequence comes from Erebia palarica, assembly GCA_964035005.1. Classification (NCBI taxonomy): domain Eukaryota; kingdom Metazoa; phylum Arthropoda; class Insecta; order Lepidoptera; family Nymphalidae; genus Erebia; species Erebia palarica. The sequence continues at coordinate 5,427,262 of OZ035988.1, forward strand.
CGTAACGTAATATTTCGATGAGTTACAGTACTAGCATTTTCAGACCCCCAATATGTGATCTAACAGCTCTACATACACTATGTGGCTTTACCACATATTCCATCCAAGTTAGCCCTTGAATGCGATCTGCCCTGATTCGCTAACTCGGCGGCTATTAAGAAATGAAAGGTAACTAGTTGCGGTAAGTAGTACTAAAGGTACGAGTTTGGATGAAGAAAATGCTATTAAGTTATGGATATTATTAAGTCACAACGTTTGAAAATATATAATTTACTAGCTGATGCCCGCGAGTTCGTCTACATGGAATAAAGTTTATAATTGCTACGGGAACTCCTCAATTTTGCGGGACTAGGTATCTCTCTCAAGGTCCTCATGCAAAAAATCACGTCGATCCGTTGCTCTGTTGCAGCGTGAATGAAAGACAAACCAACAAACTTTCGCATTTATATATTAGTAAGTAAGTATTGTTTGTCTAAATGTGAACGTAGGTACTTCTAGTTTTCTAACACATCCGAAAAGACGGAACTAGGATCGTCTGGTTAATAAGGATGACAATTGAACCGATAAGCCCGCGGCAGTTAATAAGTCAAAGGTGATTGTTACTTAACATCGTAACCTACTATAAAGTACTGTTAAACAAACATTTGCTCGTGATTGAGAGTCCAATAAAGATAACAGTAAGTGTCGTTCGCAGTTCGCTCTAATTACATTGTTAAGTCGGCTCTTTATTTTAATATTTATTGCACAGTAAAAAGTGCAAGAGCACATCGTTTTCGGTATGATTACAGCTTAAATATATTATTTTCATGTTCTTTTTTTAAGTCTAAGAGTACCTTCGCACATAATCAAGGACCTTCCCATTGTTATTTCAGTTGTTTTTGAGGCATACAAATATGAAGAAAATGATGGAATTTTTTACATATAGAACGTGAAGCTAATGATCGAGTGCGAGCTATCATCCGTCAGCGAAGGTTCTAAAACTCTACATCAATGGTCATCAGAGATGAATACATTATGTATTCTGTCATCAAGCGCTTGTCACGAAAGAAATCAGCGGAACTCACAGGTGGAACTAATATTATGCATATTTTACATGCAAAATTGCACAGACTTATAGGACTACTAGCGCCGCCTCTAGGGGACTACTTTCGTGGGACGAACTATAAATATAAATTTACTTTAACCTTTATTTTGTAAAAAATATTATATAGGTACTTAACCTCCAAGTACCAACTTACCCGGCAATACCTTCTTAGCTTACATATTTTTCATTTACCAAAAAAGTTTTTTGGTACGTATTTTTCAGAACTTCAGATATTTTCCCTGTTCATAAATCTTCGCAGCTGAGAAGGCATAGCGTGCGTGTTACTGTTATGTTGAATTGGCACCACTCGCACATATTATATTGAGGGAAAGTACATTTTGAATTTTATCCCCCTCAAAGGAAATATTGCACTAGGTAATACGCGCGACATTTGAAATATAAGAAAATTTTGTAGATGAGCAAGCATGGAAGGATAATCAATTGTATGCCAATAATAAGGCAATTGGCAACCTTGGTTGAGTGGTGACCTGTTATAGGAATCTTACGAGATATGTATAAAGAAAGGTTCATACGAAATTATAATATATGATAATTTTGACACATTATCAATGTTAATAAAAATACGCATAGTCCGACAAACTTATCTGACCCGGTCACAACTCACAGCGTCGCTAGTATCTATGCAAAATTAAATAAAAACAAAAACTATGTTGGTCTTCTTCTATGTGGGTCTTCTTCGTGAGGGCCAAGCGGGGGTACGGGCTTCGAGGTTAGGCCTCCTTACCGGGGTGGGGCGCGGGGCAATATTGTGCCCCGGTGAATATCTTGAAGCCTAAGTAAATGCCTAAGGCCTGCCTTGTAGGTCGGGTGTCATTTCGGGTGTTGGACCCGCACTGCGGGTGACGTCATCACCTCCGCGTGCAGGACTCGTGTCTCGTCCAGGTGTTTCGGCGCTGCGGGCAATGGTGTCGTTCACACGCGCCGAGATGTTGTCAAGGCCGGTGGACTCCACAGGTGATGGTGATCGTAGGAGCTCACGAGGTAGTGGAGGTCCCGCGCCCGGTCGGAGGTTGGTTGGTCGGCGGTGTGATCCCGTGGTGTTCGTACGGCGCGTACGGACGTACGTGGGCGTCTTGACCCCCCACCACAGTAAACAGATACAACTCTGTTTACTGTGCCCCCACGGTGGGCGTCTTGAGGTCGCGATAGATCACGTCGTTCCCCACGTACCTCGGAGCTCCCACGATTTGGCGCAGGCACTTACAACAAAAACTAAACAGGCATAAACATTAGTTCCGATTTTGGCCATCGCGTCAAATAAGTTTGTGGGACTTTATCTTCCTTTTTTACTACTTTAATGATTTCCAGCTTAACGAAGTAAAACAATAGTTTTTATCTACGAAAATGTTATTTTATTAAAAAACCCATCTATTTAAAAACTACCAAATACATATTAAAAGAGCGATAAATAACACAAAACTGATTTGTTGATTACCATCAGATGTAAGTATTTAAATATATTTTTATCCAAGTCTGCATAGGCAATTCCATGGATGTTATTATTAATAAGTAGGTATCTATTATCTTGAGTAATTCATACTAGTGGTTCGCCCCGAACTGAGACCTCGCGGTATTTTTTATTCCGCGTAAGATGGTGCTAACGTCTATTATTTGTATGTGTCACCGTAAGATTGTAAAAACCGTTAGATTATAATCTAACTCGCGAAATTGCAAACTGTCGAAAGATTTAACGCATTATTTTTCGGTAGATTGTAATATGCTAGGTATATTAACCCGATAAAACCTAAGTGCCCGGCCGGGCACTACATGATTATTTATGTGGAACCCTAACCTAACCTACAAGAAACAGACAAGAAAACGTAAATACATCTAATGGATATTTCAAAAATTTACACTCAGAACATTGAACGGTTCACAATCTTTCGACAGTTTACAATTTCGCGAGTTAGATTATAATCTACGGTTTTTACAATTTTACGGTAACATATGCACAAACGAATAAACTTTTACAGAGCGCCATCTATTGACATCATTGTGAAGTTCTGTTTAAAATACTGAAGCTCATTAAAAATTAAATAATTTCGTTTCCTTATAACATTTATCTAATTTTAGTATTTGTTGTTCAAGTACAGGATATAATTCAAATAACTGATCAAGTTTCAGGCTCAGCCTTTCAGAAAATTGGGAGTTCTGAGGTCAAGTTTGGACGTTAGAAAATCTCCACTTTGAAAGCCCCCCATTTCGTCAATTTTAGGGAAAAATTAAAAAAAAAAAACTTTTAGACTCTATTTCTAATTATCTTTAAAATTATATACCGCAACCGTATGTAACGCTATAAAAAATATTTTACTTTGCATTCGCTTCTATGAGAGCCCCCCCTGAAATGAAGATTTATAACTTTTTAAGCCATATTCGGCTGGAGGCCATCGGTTTTGACCGAACAGACGGGCAATTTTTTTTGGCAACCCGGACAAGTGCAAATTCACTCAAGTAAACTCAGAGACCTTCGCTTCGCTCGTGTCAGTTATGCAATAAACTAATAGAACATAAGTCGCAGAAACCTTCGTAGCGAAACACGAGCGATGCGCATTATCCCAGAACTCGGACGTTCTCGAGGTTTCACTCGAATCACGATTTCATTGCAGTTCGCGGTAACATCGTACTATGAGCTGTTCCAAATACTATGCACCTTTATTTATTACCCTTAAACACCCTTATGTTGATGTTGATGTTGACCAAATACATCAATCTTCATCGCGGTGCTAGAAAACAGATTTCGTAACTTAACCTGGACACGAAAAGGCATTTCTGGTACTTATCTGAACCATCATAAATTTGCAGACGATATTGTCCTATTAGCGGAGACATCCCAAGAACTCGAAGAAATGGTTCACTCACTAGATAGAGAAAGCTCAATAATCGGCTTGGAAATGATTGGAACAAAAACAAAAATAATGATCAACAGCCACAAAATACCAATTGTCCTAAACGGGAATAACATAGATTACGTAGACAGTTATATCTATTTAGGAAAACAAGTATCACTCAAGAAGTCCGGAAACGAGGAAGAAATTGAAAGAAGAATTATTTTCACATGGAAAAAATTTTGGGCACTTAAAGAGATCCTAAAAGGAAATTATAGTAGAAAACCGTGATTGATACTCGTCTCCTTCCTAGTCTGCTCTATGGATGTCAAACCTGGGTATTCACAAATAAAACGAAACACAGGATAAGATCAACTCAAAGAGCAATGGAAAGGAGTATGCTGAAAATAAGAAAAATACAAAAAATTTCAAGCGCCATTATAAGGAAAAAAACAAACTTGACTGACGCACTTAGTCAAGCTCTTACACTGAAATGGCAATGGGCTGGACACATCTCACGCTACTCCGATAATAGATGGACCATACAGATCACACAGTGGAGAGGACCTTCAGGAAAAGGGAGGTTGGATGGCCAAACAAATTGTGGACTGATGAGTTAATCCAAACTGTAGGGAAAGGATGGATGAATGTGGGCAAGGACATGAAGCAGTGGAAGAGGTTGGGGGAGGTAAGTACCTCCCATATTTTTTCTCATCTATCCCATGGTGTGGGGTGTCGTTGGATAGGCAGTTATATATGTTGCGGGTGTACTGAAAATATTAAGCATTAAAGCGCTAAATTTTTTTAGACTAGACAGTTCGGCCGTTAAAGAGTAACCGACAGACAGCACTAACTTTCGTATTATAATAGTAGAAGTATGAACTAGGATATACCTATTTCTGAATAACAGCAGCATCCTAGCAGGTTCTGATGTATCCAAGAATAGTAAACACCTGCTAGGAAGAAATTACTATAGCGTTTAGACTCAAGGGGCATTATGGATTAGGATTTAAGCAGATCATACCATATAATTATTAGTATGGATTAGTAGGAATGGGTAGTAAATAGTAATGGAATTCTTATCAAAAGGATTCTAAGTAGTTTCATTTAAGTTTGTGATTTTCCATTCATAGCAGTGACATTGAACTACTGTCTATGACTAATGGTAGTGACAATAATAAAACTACCTACTGTCTTTGATAATATGATAATAATATTAATAGACGATTATGAGATGGAATGTAGGAACTGATAGGGTTCCTTGTGTAGGTATACTTTAAAGCAAAACCGTTAATTTTATAATGACTAACTCAAGACTAGGAAACATTAGATAGGTATATATAGTACTATTAAATCGAAACATTCGTTATCTATTTTAATCATACTTTATCAGCAATTTAAACACAAACACTGTACAGCCATCTTTTACATTCCATCATAGATTAATATGTACCACCATTACATCCCGCTCTCCCTCTTTACCGCTCCAATCGCCCGTCACGGTCGAGGGCGCTGTACAGGAAATCAGACCCATAGATGGACCATAGATAGATCCGCCAATTTCAGTCTAACAGTACCTAGATATCATTAAGTAGGTAGGTAAACTACCTTTTTACAATATAAATTTTAAAAAGCTAGATACAATTTGAAATGCCTAGACTTAGGTACCTACGCCTAAACGAGATTACTCATGGGGCTACCGCGGTATTGCAGAGCTCCTTCCTACAATGTTTGCCGAAGCGTGCCCGACTTTTATTGTTTTGTGTGAGCTCGTGTGGCGTCTTTCTGGGAAAGGCTTCAGTGCTCTTACAATCGAATCCTCAAGGTCGTTGTGAGGGTCCTAGCCCTATTTTTGACTATTGGCTGTCTGTGCACCGTGACAAGAACAGAAAGTAGTAAGTCCCTACCTGTGACCTGCGACATCTGAAATGAGTTTTTTTAACCTTTTCAGTTAGCCTTAAGTTTTAATCTATACTAATATTATAAATAATAATAATAATAATAATAATAATTCTTTTATTGTCAGATAAAAATCCACAGTATAATAATATTACATAAAACATTTAAAAGTATAAAAATAAGTAAATAATATAAAATAAAAATTAAGATTAAAAATAAAGAGGCAAAGTTTGTGAATTGTGAGTGTGTGAAGTTGTAGGGGGTAATCTCTGGATCTACTGAACCGATTTTGAACATTCTGGTACCAATAGAAAGTGACATTATATGTGAGTGTCATAGGCTATATATTATCCCATAAAATTAAGGAGTTCCCGTGGGAATTTAAAAAACTTATTTCACGCGGATGAAGTCGCGGGCGAGTCTGCTGGTGTTTTTATATAATATTGTGTTTTTTGACTTGTGACATTTGAAATGAGTTTTATAACCATTTCAGTTAGCATAAGGTTTGAATGTTTAATATACTGTATATTTCTATTGTGTTTTGTGATTTGTTTTATATTTGATTTTATATGCCTTTTTATAAATACATTATTATTATTTTCTCACACATGCTTGGAAATTTGAGCATTATTTTGACAACGTTCTTCGAGATAAATTGAAATTGCTGTACTGGCCAAATACATGCGAGCAGCGGCCGGCAAAAATTTTATGAAAATCCATATCTGTCGTGGTTTAGTGGCCAAATAAATTACATAGTAAATTCATATCTGTCGTGTAATTTAAAAATGGAACGATCTTTTACTCCGAAACTTGGCAACCAAGGAGGTAACTTATCAAAGGTTTTATTTAAATTTCGAACTAGCTTGCAAATAGAAAGCTGCTTATTGAAAAAAAAACAAATGAACACTTTAACGCGGGAAATATTATTGTTCGTCATTGATTTTGAAATGTATTTGACAAAATGAGTTCAAGTGAAGACCATGAGTGTGGTAAACTTACTTTTCTCAAACATGCATGGAAATATTGTCATTATTTTCGAAAAAAGAACACGCGAAGTATCGAATTTTCGGACAAAGAAAATCAAATCCATTGCAGGAGCGTTTTTTGAATTTGGAACATTACAACGCTCCTGCAATGTTGTATGAAACGGCGTGCTGGGGTTATTAAATACTCTTTGATCGGATCTCTTTTGTCATTCTTGGTATACCATAATCTCTTTGCTTAGTACAAATTGGTGGCTGTATAGCCATAAATGCGTTTACCTGTCGGCACAGATGATAAAAAAAAAATTGGCAGCAAAGCTGAAAATTCGTCTTGATTTGTTATTTACATACTTATTAAATATAAACTTAATAATAAGTTAAATGAGTTCCAACGGTTTCAGAGAGTGAAATGGAGATTGTACTCCATCAGATTTAAGATCAGAAGCCAAATTGGCAATGGAAAACCTGCTTCCAGCGAAGTTCAAAGAAAAATACATGAAAGTATATGAAAATTTTATGAGTTGGAAAAACGAGAAAAAGTGAACATTATCTCCGAAACAGTATTTTTGGCGTATTTTAATGAGATTGCTAAAACTAAAAAGCCATCTACATTATGGGCAAATTATTCCATGCTGAAATGTACAGTTCATGTTAAAAACGGCATTAACTTGAAAAATTATGGGAATTTAACTACTTTTCTTAAACGACAATCGATATGTTTTATTTCCCTGCATTCTTTTGAGAAAAGCACTATATATGCCTCGGCGGAAATGGCAATTGCCTGTCTCGTATTAGTGAAGTCCTCGCCTACGGCTCGGCCTTCAAACTCATCCTACTCGACCTGCAATTGCCTATTTCCCAGCCTTTGCAATAATGTACTATTATAGCCACCTGAAATTCAACAGGCGGCAAGAGCCGTAATAGAAATTTTGTTAGTTGTTACCGTCAAAATCAAAAGAAAAATATTTTTAAATAAAAAGTTCTGTCTAGGTACTACTTAGTTTTAATTTCCGCGCATTATTTGAGAAAAGTACTATACAAGCCTTGGCCACAACTAGGCATTGATGGACTTACGTATGTGTGCCTCGGCTTCGCTGGCCGCTGCAGTAATGTACTATATCTACATAGATTTAACTCTCACACCCGCATACAAAATAAATACATATAACTTATATGATATAAGGCCAAAAGAGGTATAATAAACTTACGTAAATAAATAGACATAAATTCCCTGGAAACTTGGGTAAACAACCTAAATATTAATGAGTTTGTTAGATGTGAAATTCCTACTATTAATAAACCTAAAAAAGAGTACACTGCACACCAATTAAAAATCCTGGTTGATAATTTTTTTACTAATTCCTATAACAATTTCTACAAAAATTAACACAGATGGGTCAAAAGCATTATTCGTCAGGTGCCGCAATTTAAGACGAACACTCAAATAGATTTTCTAAATTCAAATGCGATCAAAACCATTGTATAATGGTAATCGAATTTTGGCAATTTCAGAAGCCTTGTGGTAGGTACATTGAAACAGTCGATGTCTTACCGACTCGAAAAGTGCCCTGCAACATTTGGCTCGATGTAGGTAGGTACGTCGAACCATCGAGGACTAGGTACCGATAGGCGATAGCCTACCAAATTATAAGAAAAAAATTAAATTTAAATTCAGTACGTAAGTCTGTGTATTTGCAGTGGATCCCGTCGCATATTGACATTACCGGCAATGAACGAGCAGATCAGCTCGCTAAACAAGCCTGCGTTGATATTATTATTTGGCAGGTGAGAGTAAGATGCCATTCCCTCTGGAACGAATACTTCGATGAGCGATCTAGGGAGAAGGGTATCTGGTACAGGAAGATGCAGCTCCAGCCTTGAAGGTTTTGTTGGTTCGATAAGTATAACCTCAATCGCTCTGACCTCATCATAGCATTAAGGCTTCGTTCCGGGCACATTCCGTCAAATAAATTTGCCTTCCTTATAAAAAAATCTGAATCTCCCAATTGCTCCACCTGTGGAGTAATTGAAGATATCTATTATCTAGCATGTACCTATTGCTGGAGTGTGTTCGGAATGAAGCATTTATAGTAAGTTTATGTAATATTTTGAGTAGTAGTTTAAGTATTTGTGATTTTATTAGCTTTCTATCATTTCCTGTCTGCGATCAATCAAAATTATTGTATAAATTAGTTATATTCTTTGTGATTGTAATTTACGGAGCGTCACTGAGTGACTTAGCTCAGTAAGCTCCTCAATAAAGAGAAAAAGAAATTGAAATAAATAAACTTACACAAATAAATAGTTGTAGCGGGCGGAGGATTACACCCCGGCAGGGGAGACCAGACGGCCGGGGTCAGGGGGACAGGTTGAGAAACCGGCGTTATTATTATTATTTATACATCCTCAAAACTAAAAATAATACTTACAGAACTATGTTATAAAAATTATTGCATAGCTACGCCCATAACTCGTGTAAGAGTAATTTGACAATCTTTATAATGATCCTATCTAATCACGAAAGATATTAAATACATATCTGTTTAAGTATAAACCTCAGCTTGAAGTAATTATCCGATAAGTAGGTAAATAGGTAAGTATGTCACCGACATGGTGATCAATGATCATTGATCATACCTATATTATTGATCGAGCGAAGCGAAGGTCTCTGGGTCTACTTGAGTGAATTTTCACTTGTCCGTCCATCCGTCCGTCCGTCCGTCTGTCAGAGCCTTATAACTTCTGAATTACTGAACGTAATTACTTCAAATGTAAATATAATATGTAAACCGATGGCCTCCAGCCGAATATGGCTTAAAAAGTTATAAATATCTTTATTTCAGAGGGGCTCTCTTAGAAGCGAATGCGAACTAAAATATTTTTTAGAGCGTTACATAGGTTTGCGGTATATCATTTTAAAGATAATTACGAATAGAATAAATTTTTTTTTTAAATATTTCCCCTAAAATTGACGAAATGGGGACTTTCAAAGTGGAGATTTTCTAAGGTCCAAAATTGACCTCGGAACTCTCAATTTTCTGAAAGGCTGAGTCTGAAACTTGATTAATTATTTGAATTATATCCTGTACTTGAACAAAAAATACTAAAATAAGACAAATTACTATTTGTTAAGGAAACGAAATTATTTAATTTTTAATGAGCTTCAGTAACAGAACTTCACAATGATGTCAATAGATAGCGCTCTTTAAAAGTTTATTCGTTTCTCCAATAACTCTTTAGCTCTTTTGCGTCTAATGTTAAAAGTTAACTATTACAATATACTTATACCTAGTTAAAACTAGGTATCTTATAGATACCGCGAGGTCTCAGTTCGGGGCGAACCACTAGTTATTGTTTATTTGTTTGGCGAATCTACCTAAGAAGTTTCCTGGATAGATTCAAGGAGGCTTTAAGGTTGCATTTCATGTTAAATGTCAATCTCATGAATGGTGTGATCACGTTGAATGACAAAGTTCATGTTTTACGATCCACGTGTCCAAACTACTTACTGAACAATTATTATCTATAAAACCTTGAATGATTGAAGTATTAGGGATATTAATAATCGAGCGACTAAAAAAAAATTGACGACTGTTAAAGGAATACTTTAATAATAAACCGAGCGGCTATAAAATAAGTTTGCGAAAGATTTATTAAACTTGCGGTAATAATAAATCACACAAAATATAAGTATAAAATGCGCAACTAAAAGAGAGCAATAATTAATCTAAGCTAGCAAATAAAATATTAAGTGACCGAATGAAAAACTAAAGCTAACGACAACAATACTGAGTCACCGGTTTGAGTTATACATTAAGTGCTTCAAAAATATACCTTTTAGGATGTTTTTGTGAGCTGCGCTATTACTATTGTTAGGTACTGTAATACTATTAGAGATATGTGTTTTTCTATTTTAGTTTAAAAATATTTTGAAAATAGCAGAACAGATTAGTTCGTCTCGTACAAACTTAGGGGGCGGGGCAACGGGGTGACAACGCTGTGCAGAGCGGGAGTTCGAGTGAATTCATGCGCGTTCGGGTGACGGGTCGAGCCTCGTCGCTTGCAATTATTTGTTTATTTACTCAATCTAAATTTTAATTTAATTAATATAAGCATTCGATGACATTCTCTCTATGCGTTAGATCTTGTTTATTAAGTACTATATTTGTCAAAATGTTAGGTTAGGTTAGGGGTTGACATAAATATCCAGCAGCAGGGCGACCGCGTACCTCTGACAGCTACAGTGTAACGATCGCAATCACCTCTGATTGGATAACACTCTTCCACTATTGGACAAAATCCATTGACGCAGCAAAAATACCATAAATTCAGCCAATCACAACAATTGATACTGTAACAATGATTGATGCAGAAGATTCGCGGTCGCCCTGCAGGTAGTTAAGTTTTAACGGGTTAATATACCTAACTCAAAAAAAAAATGTATTTAAATCGCGAATTTGACTAATAAATTATTTGGTACCCGTTTAAATAAACTACATAATTTAAACCTAACCTACCTGCATTTTGCTCGTTATGTTTTAGAAGATATTATTATTATAGTCATAATATATAATATTTTATAGTATAATAATAATAATAATAATTTTATAGCATGATATATGTATTTATTTTGTATGCGGGTGTGAGAGTTAAATTCATGTAGATAATAATAATAAAATTATATACGATCAATCGATTTAAAACTTAGAATAAGCCGTCACACCACTCTTATCTCATTTGTGATAGCCGCGGCCGTTTTCGCATCATATTTCGGCTTGTTTTTGTTTTTTTTTAATAAGTCCTTGGTTCATTGCCCAACATGATATTTGGAACACCTCGATTAGGATATAACGCAGCATTCTTGAAATAAAATATCTACGTCATAATGTTAAATATGTCACCGTAAGATTGTAAAAACCGTTTGATTATAATGTAACTCGCGAAATTGTAAACTGTCGAAAGATTGTGAACTGTTCAATGTTCTGAGTGTCAATTTTTGAAATATTCATTGTATTCACGTTTTCTTGTCTCTTGTAGGTTAGTTTAGGGTTCGACATAAATAAACACTTAGGTTTTATCGGGTTTAAATACCTATCAAATTACAATCTACCGGAAAATAATGCGTTAAATTGTAATCTTTCGACAGTTTGCAATTACGCGAGTTAGATTATAATCTGACGGTTTTTACAATCTTACGGTGCCAAATATAATGTGCGCCATAAAATTGTGTTCGCATAAAGGGCAAAACACACAAGGAACGGGCGCGGGCCGACCCGCGATGGTTGACACCCGGCCTGCACCCGTCCCGCACCCGCTCCCTTTGTGTTTTGCGCTTAAAAATGAACTAATCGTTCTGAATAACCAGTAACTCAAATTAGTATTTTCAAGTCGACATTTTCAATATTTGTAGTCGCCCACAGCCTGTCGCTAACTTAGTATTTCAGTAAGCTGTATTCTGTTTTTTTTTAACACTTATAATTAAAATTTATTTTCGCTTGTTTATATACTACCCGTATTCAAATGTTTAAATCATGTATAGACTGAATTGATTGGCCCCCTGATTGTGTAAGGATATTGTAATCGTAATTGTTTGTCAAACATGTAATTCGAACTAGGAGTTCATAGATTTATTAGCCTGCACGTTAAAAAACACATGTGAACTCGTTAAACAGTTCGAGTAATACGTTTTAAGCTGTGAAATGATTACGATTTTCTAGCCTAGGATTATAAGTAATGTGAGTCATATTCAGAGAAATGAATTTCATTTATCAGTTTTTTTTGTGGTAAACCCGCACGATTAGAGTAAACACTTAAAATCTAGGTGTGACGCGGACCCAAAACTCTGGCAGCGTGGTGATGATGCCTTGAATTCTTCTCATCGGTTCCTTCAATGGCTTGCCATCTGCCGTGGAGACGCTGAACGCTTGCATAAACCCAGCGAACACTTGGAACATCGACTGCCGAGCGTAAGTTTCGCCCGCGCAGAGTCTCTTGCCTGTTAAATTGTAAAACAATAAAAATAATGCCCCATTAACAGAATTCTGAGGGATGAGTGGCCTATTTGCGATCACGTATAACTATCAGTCGATTGCGATAACGCTGACCCAAGTGGGCAACTGGATGGGTAACCGAATTTGGTAGTCTGAATTTGGCCTTTTCGTTTTCTCCTTGCCTCGGAGAGCACGTTAAGCCGTCGGTCCCGGTTATTATCATTAACATCTGATAATAAATAATTGTTAGAAACCTAAGAGTTTTAGTACTCTTAGTCGGGTTGTATGCGGAAGGACCTGTGAACCCACCACATTGTTATCCCAAGAAAACCCCTGCCATTATGTGATAAAGGGGTCACGACCCTTTGCACTGAAGAATGCAACGCAGAGAGAGAGAACCTAATACTGGCCATGATGTCTAATCTTCACAGAAATAAGTCTTAAACTGGCTGTGCTGGTCCGGGGTGAGGTATTGACCTTAGTTACATAAGTCAACGTTGATGATGATGGCCGTTTACCTTGGAGGGCACCACCTATTTCAAAGCTACCGGCCCCGTTTATTACATTAATAACATAGCGTTGCAGGTGTATATCTAAACCAAGGAGGACCACATATTTTTTTTAAATTTAAAACAGGTTTTTTTTCGTAATAATTTGACATGATAAAAAAAAACAATTTTAGAACCAAGAATATCAACTTAGGTATTAGTGTAGGTCCTACACTCTGTAGGATAATAGATGGATAGTTGCCCCACACAACCCCACACAGCAAAAACACAGTAAAAAAGCTATATTTGCTCTAGCTATGTGTGTGTACATTGGTCTTTAATATTTTATTGTACCCTATTTGTTTGAATTTTTTGATTGATTTTGTTTTTAGTAAATCTGGTTTTTATTTGACCTCTCAAAAAGGGATAGTTGCCTCACGTTACAAATGCTTCAGAGGATATTTGCTTCATGCGATCCTTGCATGAGGCAAATATATAATATAACTAGCTGATGCCCGCGGCTCTGTCCGCGTGGATTGAGGTGTTTTAGAGGTTTGAAAAATAGATAGTAGCCGATTCTCAGACCTGAATATGCAAATAAAATTTCATAAAAATCAGTCAAGCCGTTTCGGAGGAGTACCTACCTATGGTAACTAACATTGATACGAGAATTTTACATATAAGATATGAAATATAATAGGAAGAACTACTGTGAAATTGTTTCACATTTTTTGGCTTAATAAAAATTGTTTCCAAAAAACCGACTTCTAAAGCCGCTGTAAAGTAAAAAGTAATTTTGGTTTCTACACACTATGTTGAAGTCGGGCGGGTATAGCAAAGATAGGCAAAGGTGACGCGTCAGGCTCACCCGACTTCAACACAGCGTGTAGAAATCAAAATTATTTTTTACTTTACAGTGGCTTTGGAAGTCGGTATTTTGGAAAGAATTTTTATTTTTATTTGTGGGAGGCTGCAGAAGGACATTGATCGAGCAGTCAAATGGAGTAGGGACAGTCGTTTACAATTTAACACCTCAAAATGTGCAGTGATCACCTTTTCTAAGGCGCAATCCCCCATCCGTTATGATTATAATATCGATGGGGTACCAATGGTGAGAGTTTCAGAAGTTGGGGACTTGGGTGTTGGTTTGAACACAGAACTTACGTTTCGTAACCACATTGTAAAATGCTGTAAGAAAGCTTACAAAAATCTAGGCTTTTTACTTAGTACCGTTAGGAGCTTCAGTAACGTAAAGGCGGTGATAGCATTATACAATGCTTTGGTCAGGAGCCACTTAGAAAGTAACTCAGTCATTTGGGCTCCACATGAGGCTAAATATAGCCTTATGTTAGAGCGGGTACAAAGTATGAAGCTATATGGGGTATACCCATACTACCCGTTAATGTACCCAGCATTATTTGTTCTGGGTATGGTTGGGTATAACGAACTAGGGGTTAGGAGGGAATTAGCACTCATATTGTACATTTTTAAAATAATACGGGGGAAGTTATTTAATGTAGACGTTTTGGGGCAGGTGAGTCTTTGTGTCCCAGACCGGTACGTGTGGCGGAGGTGCAGGCCACCGCTGCTGGCGGTAGTGTGCGGTGGCGTGGGACGCACCAACTTGGTCAACAAGGCGCCGCTCACGCGCGCGATTCGCACCCTTAACGTCATAGCTGAGAGAACGGATCTGTTTTGTTGTACTCTGAGCAAAGAGCATACTCTGAGTGAACTCACTAGGATTGCTCTGTGGGCGATATGTTATAATAATAATAACAATATTTAATTAGTTTTATAGTTAAGGCTTATTTTAGCTACACTAGTGTATAGGGAAACAGTGTAATGCTAGTTGTAAGTGGAGAAATAAATAAATAAAAATTTTAACTTTTTAGTGTCCCGATTGAGGATTTGGAGTCAGAATTTTTTATGGGACCACCTCGAGAGCTTCCTCTAAGGACTGAAAAAAAATTCTAATCGGTTCAGAAACCACGGAAATATGCACCGACATACATTTAAAAAAAACCGCGCCGAATTGAGAACCTCCTTTTTTGCAAGTCGGTTAAAAATAACTTTATGTATATTTAACCAGTCTTTATTTTTATTTTTTTTATTTGGGACATAAAACTGGTTACAATCATTGCCTTAAATTATAATAATTAGACTTAGGTAAAGATTGAGATTGCACGTCTTCTAGATATGACCACAACAAACTAATAACAATCAAAGAAGATAAAAAATATTAAAAATAACTCGCTTAGTAGTAACTAAAGTACAAAAAGTAGATTTAAATGTTAAAATACATTGAGGAAAAGATAACAAATTACTTGAAAATATGTTTTAGCTGTTTTTTAAATGAGGTCAAAGAACTAGTAAATATGTCGCAACTATTTCTGTGAGCATTAAGAAATTATTATGAATAAAAGTGATATCTCGAAGAAGCCTTTTTGACCAGCAACATGAAACCGTAAAATATAGTTGCGGATAGTTACAAAAGCAGGTATAGGGGCAACTATTGTTTTCAATACGGGTACTTGTCCTTTTTATTGCATAAATAAAGAAAAACTATTAAACAATTGGAAGATTTTCGCTGACTAGGACGAAATGCTTTAAATATTTCTATTCTAAGGCTTGCATGTACTGTGGGGGGAGTGCTTACACGGGATATTTCTACCATAGTGTATATGTCACCGTAAGATTGTAAAAACCGTTAGATTATAATCTAACTTGCGAAATTGCAAACTGTCGAAGGTTACAGTTTAACGCATAATTTTTCGATAGATTGTAATCTGTTAGGTATATTAACCCGATAGAACCTAAGTGCCTACCTGATTGGGTATGTCGAACGAAAGACACAAGAAAACGTAAATACAATTAATATTTCAAAAGTTGACACTCAGATCATTGAACGGTTCTTAATGTGTCGACAGTTTAGAATTTCGCGAGTTAGATTATAATCTGACGGTTTTTACTTACAATCTTACGGTGATATATACAAAACCAGGGCATCTATCCCACTGAGGCAACTATCTGGCTTTTACTCGATGCTGAGATTTAGTCTTATGTCAGGAACTAAGAACACCTTAATATTGGTTGGATTATATGAAGCATGTCTCCAATCAAAGAGTTCCCACACAATTTTCAAAAAAACTAAATCCAAGCGGACTAAGTCGCGATCATCTAAAGCGCGTAGCCTATTATAAGCGTAGAACAAGAGGTTGAGCTATTTATAACTATTGAGTTGACTCATCAGCTCGTTTCATTCAATATTATAAATTCAAACCATTATCGTATAAAGAACTTGCAATGGTAGATGTCTAGACTTCACAGTTGAATGAACGATTTCTCTGTTATTACATTAATATACAGTATTAAAAAATAATAAAATAAAATATTTTTAGTTTTTTTAAGTATTTAAAGCATGGCTTGTTAAACATCGGATGGATTATGGATTGACTGACTTGGAATGGCATATTATAGCAACGTTACGCAACGGTAGGCACGGTCATTTTTGTGCAATAGAGACAAATATCAAGCCGTTAAATATTCAGAGGCCGATCCCCAACAAGATTGTCTGACCAGCTGAGGTCCAAGTGCTATTCGTGCAAGTTTTAAACTATTGCTAGTTAACGTTCACCCATATAGGAAAAATGACAACATATGGCTCGAACTGCTGGGTCTATGTAGATCCTCTTAATCACGTAGATCCTTCCACGTAGGTAGATATCCTTAACGCAGAAATTCCCACAGTATATTTTTAAAACCTAACTCTACGGTGAGTTTAAAGCTATTATGTCCAAGGCGCGGTAAAAAGCAGTTATATTTCATAAACCAAAGACGCGATAAAAAGCGAATTTATTATAAAAGTTTTCTTACCAGCTCCAAAAGGCAGAGATTTATCCTTAGACACTTGCAACTGTCCGTCCTCGATGAAGCGCTCCGGCCTGAAGTTCTCTGGATCTCCCCAGATTTTTTTATCGTGATGTAAAGTAAGATAGTTAAAGGAAACTACGCAGTTCTGAAACAAAATGCCTCTATGTAAAAAAACTAATTAGGAAAAAACTCTGACAGATCCATAACCATACTTAATATTATAAATGCGAAAGTGTGTCTGTCTGTCTGCTACGCTTTCACGGCCCACCTGTTCAACCGATTTGATGAAATTTGGTACAGGGATAGGTTGTATCCAGGAGATTAAAAACCTTAATCCACGCGGACCATGTGGCGAGCATCATCTAGTCATCTAGCAATCCATAATTGGTACCTACGATATTAAAACATCGTTGCTTGGAGTCGATTTTGCAACTTCGAGTAACGTTTTATCTGCAGCAAAATTTCAAATCGTAAAGTAAACGTTGTTCGGAGTTGGTAAATCGGCACCGAATATTATAAAAGGTTCCTTTGATCATCATCATTACCGCTATCGTCATCATCACCATGACCATCAGCTTCTTCTTCACCTCATCCTCCTTATGGTGGCCATTTAAGTCATTTGTTAAATCATAAGTGCCTACTAACCATGGACGTATCCACTACATCCATGCTAATTAGTAGCTTTTCTTTTAACGTAGTTAGTAATAATAGGTATATACCTAATCACGTAGCTACTAATATAACCAGAAAAAAGGCCGTTCCTTTTAATGGTTTTGCAATTTGCATCTTGTATGAACGTATGATATGAACATATATTTTTCATACGTTAATATACTAATAATGAATAATGTTCAGAAATCGGTAGTTATTTTGATATTTCTTTATTATTTAAACAGCTAAGTAGGTTATTATTTTAACACACTACACAGGAAGCTCACTTACACACAATAAATTATATTATCTATATCTACCCATTTATCAATGTAGATATTTTAATTTATCGCTTTGGGTTTTTGTGAGGGGTTTCTAAATTCGGCGAGTAATTTACCTACCGTTATTTTACTAACAGACAGAGGTCACAACCCTCAGTAATGATTGATGAATACTATACTATACTATACAGAGATAACTACTTCAATATAACAAAGAGAAATAGATTGACAGACTTGATGGTAGTTACAACGCTATACTATCATGGGGTTTATGACTTTATAGGTAGTAGGTAGGTACTCCTAACAAATAATCCCGCTACCTTATTACAGTGCATCACCACTTTCTTCCACTAGAAAGGCTAATTTGAAGTGGAATAAAATAATTTTGATTTCTTCACACTATGTTGAAGTCGGGCGCGTAGGTATAACAAAGATAGGCGAAGTTGACGCGTCAGGGTCGCCCGACTTCAACATAGTGTGTAGAAATCAAAATTATTTTTTACTTTTTAGTGTCAGGATTTGGAGTCAGAATTTTTTATGGGACCACCTCGAGAGCTAAGGATTGAAAAAAAAATTCAAATCGGTTTAGAAACCACGGAGATAGGTATAAAAAAAATATAAGCGCCGAATTGAGAACCTCCTCCATTTTTTGGAAGTCGGTTAAAAATAAAAAGCAGAACATATTACTATTAACAATTATAACAGCTCAAATTAGAAAATTGAGATTCTGCTTAAAGGTTAGCTCTCGCTATATTATAGAACCCCCCAATTAAAACGGGTAAAAGCCTAAAAGGTTTTGAGAATCTCTTTCTTGGGTGAAATCATTGCAGGTCAGCTAGGTTTTTATAATACTAGATGATGTCCATGACCTCGTTTTTAAGAAATCCCGTTGGAAATCCTTGATTTTCCGGTAGGTATAAAAAGTCGACTAGGTATGCCCTTTGCCGGAATGCCATCTATACCTATCTGTACGAAGCGTCGCGGACAGACATACAGACAGATAGACAGACAGACAGACGGAGTTTCGCATTATAAAAATAAGTACGGATATTGGATACCTGCAGGTAAACCAGTTTTTAATGAGTTTTAGCTTTGTTATACCTAGGTAACTAGGTAACTTATTTATAGATTCTGTTATTACCTACTAATATACAAACTGGAGAGTACTTAGTTTGTATAGGTAAGTACCTATTCTACGCACAAAAAAAAATAACATGTACTAATAACAAATACGAGGTACTTAAACCTGCCTAATTTTGGGTTTATTTATTAAAGGGTTAAGGGTATTGGACGATGCTCGTTCCAAAAGCTATTTAAAGAAGTCAACTGGCTTTACTGGATATACTTAATAATCATTACAAGTGGTTGGCCCCGAACTGAGATCTCGCGTCATAAAACGAGCGCTATTTTAAAATAAAAATTCTAAATCTCTCTCGGTTACAATGCAATCTTATTGACATAATAAAAAAACCATAGATATTAGTAGATCCAGAAACCTACCATCTTAGACTGCATCATCACTTACCATCAGGTGAGATCGCAGTCAAGGGCTAACTTGTAGTAGATGAAAAAAAGGAATACACTTCGTGGAAGTTCTACTTTCTATGTGAAGTGATTTTTGAAATAGAGAAATTGTAATATTTCTAAGCGGTGTGCTTGTTCAAGCTATTTTCCCTTGGTTTTCAATTGGTACAAAGATTACCTCGGGTATGTCGTATCCCTCGAACTTAGAAGCCTTCATAGCACGATGAGGCACTCCAAGAGGCACCAGTGGCTCGACCCTCATGATCTCTCTAATGCACGCTTCTGTATACGGCATACTAAAAATAAATAAATCTGAACATTTATACTTTGGTCATCCCCGCCGTCAACCTAATAATCTGGATAAACTCATAGTCTATGGAAGCAAAAGACCGCGCGGCCGAACACCTAGCCGCTGGTCTGACAAGAGGCCAAATTGTCTAAGCAAATCGTAATCATTTGACAGCTTAAAACGTATTACTCTACCTGCAGGGTGACCGCGTATCTCTGACAGCTACAGTGTAACGATCACAATCACCTCTGATTAGATAACACTCTTCCACTATTGGACAAAATCCATTGACGCAACAAGAATACCGTAAATTCAGCCAATCACAACAATTGATACTGTAACAATGATTGATGCAGAAGATACGCGGTCGCCCTGCTGTTTAAGGATTTCATACATGCTTTTTGACGTGCATGCAACTGTGAACTCCTTAAACAGGTCGAAGTATCCGTTTGACAAACAAATTACGATTACGATCTCACACAATCAGGTCAAGTCGCTCACGGGCCACCCGGTTACTACTGCGATGCGGAAAACGGAGTCGAGGGTTATCGTGTCAAGCGTCACGAGGACACTTCAATGCGGACACAACCTTCAGCAATGATGAATGCGACCCAGAAGAAGAAAAATTGACAAAATTATATCTTCGGTATAAATGTGAATGTGTGTTTGTTGTTTGTTGGTTTGTCTTTAAATTACGCCGCAACGGAGCAACAGATTGACGTGATTTTCGGCGTGGGTATAGTTGAGGACCTGGAGAGTGCGGGACTTTTTATCCCGGAAAATTAAGGGGTTGCCGGGGGAATAAAAAAACTTAAACCACGCAGACGAAGTCGCGGACAGCAGCTAGTCTTAAATATAGTGAAGTTGTCATAAGTAGTAAAATTTGCTTATGACCAGGGATTAGAACTCATTGCTAATTCTTAAATGCCTTGCGTGACTGTGTGCTTTGACTCTGAGTAACATAACTAAACAGTTAAATTTTACTACTTTAAGTATTCAAAATCTTGGTATATTAAGTATTTTTAATGAATCTTTCATTTGTCATACTTCCGTCTATCATCTAGCGTTGGCAGGCGATCGCGTCCGACCACTCTGTCGATTTCCTCGTGAATTTTGTCTTGAACTTCCGGTTGCAACAATAGCCTTTCGACCAAAAATGTAAGCACGGCCTGAACCCCTGTGGCTGCGGGAAACATGTAGTCAATGCAAACAAGCTGGAACTGGTCCTCTGTAAGAAAAAAAAAGAACATTTGTGGAATATGTGTACATATGTGGTATTGATGGAATATTGAATAGAAGCAGGCGTTAATTTGCGGAAGTCCATGATAGTGAATGAACTAGAAGTTTAATTCGCTATAATCCGCTACAGTAGACAAATCTGTGTGAATTCACTATTGTGAAGTCACTTCACAATCGTGCATTGTCGAGTCAACATCTCCTGAAGATGCTCCGGTGTCGGAGTGAAAAGTACGTTGAGAGTGATTTGGAGGATTTGTGTGGTGTGGTGTTGTGCCTGTGCGAATTGCTGGGTGGTGGGTGTCGCATGTTGCAGGTGAAAGACACGCACTGTACCACACAGATTTGTCTACTGTAGCGGATTATAGCGAATTAAACTTCTAGTTCATTCACTAGGTTGATGGAAGAAATAAGAACCTGCCGGTAGAAGTGAAAACGAAAATTATTTTTTTATTCCAAATAAAAAAAAATGTAATATAAACCTTAAAACTGAGGGATTAAAGTTTAATTACGAATGTACTACCTTTATTTAAGACCTTTTGTCTTCGTAACAACGCGAGGTGTCGGTATCCACAGCACTTATTTACCTTAAAACCCTAAAACTAAGGCATTAAAGTTTAATTACGAATGTACTATTTATAAGTACCTAAGACCTTTTGTGTTAAGAAGAACGGTGTCGGTCTCGCGTATTCCACATTTTTACCCCCTACCAAAAAGTGCCCAACGCGCTTAAAGAAGTTTTCACTTGAATAATATAATTGGAATTTAGAAATGCCTTTATTTAGATGGTTCTTATGCACTAGACTCAATTTAAGGGATTAGTATTAGCATACTAATATTTACCTACTCTAATAAAGTATGACACAAGAATGGTCATTTAAAACACAAATTAAAAATTCTAAGTCGCCGTAAGAAGGAATAATCATACTAATATTATAAATGCGAAAGTTGTGTTTGTTTGTAATTGTCGGTTTGTTGGTTTATTGGTTTATTGGTTTGTTGATTTGTCCTTCAATCACGACGCAACGGATCGAGGTGATTTTTGGCATGGGTATAATGGGTATAGTCGAGGATCTGGAGAGTGACTTAGGCTACTTCTTATCCCGGAAAATTAAGGAAAAAACTTAAACCACTCGACGAAGTCGCGGGCATCAAAGTGGAATATTTTTATGTTTTGCAGTAGGTTACGAACTTATTATTAATGACCCTTGTAGTTAGATAGGCTTGGCGTTGCGAGTATCGTAAGTCGATCGAGCATGGATGACTATTATGGACTCTTGACTTGTTAATCTATTGATGGGTAGATGGAATATGTAATTAATTTACATTTATTGTATACTAGATGATTCCCGCGACTTCGTCTGCGTCGATTAAGGCTATAAATTAAGATGTAAGCTATCCTATCTTTCAAGTTGGATCAAACTGCATACGGTGTGCAAATTTAATTTAAAATCGGTTAAGTAGTTTAAGAGTCCATCACGGACAAACAACGTGACACGTGATTTATATAGATATATTAAGATGTACCACAAAGGTTATTATGAAAAAACTGGGATTTTAATTGGCTGTAATCCGCCAAGATAGCTAAATGTACGTGGTACAGTGTGTCTCTTGCACTTACTCCGTTGAGAATAATATGGAATACTTTTGTGGTATGGTGAATATCGCAAGCTACAAGTGCCACACACACACTGTACCACATAGATTTACCTATTTTGGTGGATTACAGCTAATTAAACTCCCAGTTCTTTTATTATCATGGACTTCCGCAAAGTAACGACTACTTCTATCCAATATTCACAAACGTTATTATTTAATTTATCGACTGAACAATTTGGTATGCCACCCTTTTGTTGGATACTTTGATTGTGACTGTGTTGGTTACTTCTAGGGTTACTTTGACTACGATGAAAATGTCAAAAAAATATCGTCACCTCTCCCCTATGCCCTATGATAGAAAAGTAAGTACATAAGTAGGTCACAGAAAAATTTTCTTTTTGGAAACTAACTTGAAAATGTTGTCCGCTTGACGGTCTTTTCCTCTTCTTTCCACTTTCTGATGTAAACATCCAAGAAATGACGATCGTATTTCTCGTCATGGGTCGCCATTGCTTGCTTTATCATTTTCTGTGAAAATAAAAATAAAAACAGGGTTATTAACTTAATATATATTCTAATTTTTAATTATACCTACCTGCAACATAATATTCTCACATAACTGTTTTGATAGGTGTTCTTACCTAAAACGATCTAATAAATAAAAGAACTAAGTACATATACCTATACAAAATAATGATTATTTGTTCGTAACGACGAACATTAATATTATTTTTTTAAGGTGCGAATAGTTAACGACCTATTCGCACATGTCGTTCATCCGAATGAGTTGAAAACATTGTCCAAAGTCGCAGTTGTTTTGATCGCTTTTAATTTAAAAAAAATACAATAAGTTATGTACAAAATAATATATCTCTCAACATGTGGTTTTTGGGTCTTTGCTCCAAATAGGAACTTATGTTTAGTCGGAAAAGTTAGTTTTTTCTGAGTAAGTATTTATTTCCAAAATCGCCACGAAAAAGTCAATTTTCTCACATTGTTGTTCGTGGGGGGTTTTTTAATCTGGTAAGATTTAAGTTAAAGGACGAGCGCTTATCGAACAAAAATAAGGTTGATAACGGTCAAACTCACCAAGCCTCAGTTTGGAATTTTATATTTCTTGCTTACAAATGACTCAATACCGTTTTTAACCGACTTCAAAAAGACTTCTCAATTCGAGCGTATTTTTGTATGTATGTTACGTTCTTTAATAATCTAAGTATATGCTTTACAAACTTTTTATTTTTAGGGACTACGGAGCTCGATACGCGAATTCATTCGTACCTACTTGACCGGTTTTTAGGGTTCCGTACCTCAAGAGGAAAAAAGAAATCCTTATAGGATCACTTCGTTGTCCGTCTGTTTGTCTGTCTGTTTTTGACAGCCATTTTCTCGAGAACGCGTGGAGGTATCAAGTTTAAATTATTATAAAATATGTAATTAGATCTACGGGCCTTTGGAGATGCAAAAAAAACAAGTTTCTAAGTCAACGCAATCAAAAGATACGGCCATTTATGGCGCATATTTTGATACTCACCAATAAATCAAAAACTATAGGGTACTAGCTGTTGTCCTAGAATCATGACATTCAGCAAATAGTAAGTATATGAAAAAATTCGAAAATGGTTCATTAGGGCTCTCTACCAATCTCGTTGTATTTTATGTATAATTGAAAAATTGATTTAAGACCTAAAAAGAACCTATAAACCAACCACTCCAATCTTGTACCTTTCTCCGGTCCTGTCAGTTTTTCTGTCCCATCCGGCTAGGACAGTACTATTTTTATATTAATTCAGTTATATAATTATAGTATACTGCATACTGTTAACTTACGTCAAAGAAATCCAACAAAGCCTGGTTTCCTTTCCTCATGTCCCTGTAGCCACTGTAACCGGGTAAAACATCTTTCAGCCACGGCGTCAAAGTTATAGCACCCCCGAAATCGTTTGATCCCCTTTGAAATAGCATGACCTCTCGGGCTAGGTTCCATAAAACTTTGTACTCGGACCTGGGGAATGTGGTCCGGGCGAAAATGTGTACCATACCGTTTATAAATGGTACGGCGAAAAAGTCTTGCAGGTATATTAAGTCGCCTTTCACCAATTCCTGCAAGAAGAGAGATTATAATACGTTAGAACCATGTTAGAGAACGCCTTATTATACGACTGCCTGAAAAAAGGAGTATATTGTTTTCAGGGTTCATGTATGTATGTATGTGAGTTTGTATATTCCACCATAACTTCTATACGCCTGAACCGAATTTGATAAATAAAGTATCGTTAGAATCCCTAGCTTATTCCGGGTGACATAGGCTAGTAAAATTTAAAAAAAAATCTTTCTTTAAAAAAGTCTTTAATGCGGTGACCATGGTACCGCATTAAAGACTAAATTTGAAAAATATATTCGAAAATAAGATTAACTATATAATCATCATCTAGAAAATGATGAGTAGATTCCAAAAATATATAACACTTTAGTTCAATATCCAGTGATTCACAAAAAATATCATTTAATAAAAATGTGAATAAGATTCTAATTTAACTAGATTAATTTAGATTTTTAACTTTTTAGTACGTTTTTTGGCAGGGCAGTCGTGTTTTAGAATTTTACTAATTCTGACTTGTTTACTTACTAAAATACTTGTAAGTTATTGTGGTTATAGTTGATTATACTTCGTCACTTCATTCTTCAGTTAGGATTTATTTAACAACTAAAATACATGAATAACACAATAATACAATAAAATGTTTTTTGTATTTTATATTTCAAATACCTTACTTAAAGATATTTTGTACTAGCGAATGCTCGCGACTTCGTGTGCGTGGTTTGAGGTTTTTGTTTCCTGCGGGAACTCTTTAATTTTCCAGGATAAAAAGTATAGCCTATGTGCTTTTCCAGACTATAATCTATCTCTGTGCCAAATTTCAGCCAGATCCGTTCAGCCGTTGGGGCGTGATTGTGTAACAAACATCCATACATCCATCCAAACTTTCGCATATACATATAATATTATTAGTAAGATTACAATAGCGTTACTTTTTTTTAAATAATCATAATTACAATGGACCTAATTCATACGAATATTATAAATGCGAAAATGTGTCTGTCTGCTAAGCTTGCACAGTCTATCTGTTCAACCGATGTTGATGAAATTTGGTACAGCGATAGGATGGATCCCAGGGAAGGACATAGCTGGCTACTTTTAATCCCGGAAAATGAAAGAGTTCCCGAGTCAAACAAACTTAATATACGAAGTCGCGGGAATCCCCGCGTGGAATGTTGGCAACTGGCAAGAATGTTGGACAGCCAGGCTGATCCTTCGTGCAAAAAATGAGTCAGCCTTCTGTCACCATTCCACGTTAATTAACCGTTACTTACATTTTCAGCTGGATATTTGGGACCGTTCCTCGCCATATCGATCATTTCCTGAGTTTCATTCGCGACGACAGTCTCCAGGCTCTCTGCTCGTCTTCCGAAGCCATAGTCCCTCATATATCGCAGTGAGAACCTTCTCTGCACGTGCCAGAAGTAGCCGTCAGTGAAGAAGATTCCTGTAAAACATCAACAATGCTCAATAAGTTACGATGGAATAGATCAGTCGACTTCAAAAATGGTTTGCTTAAACTTTGTAGTGACATTTGAAGTCAATTTTGGTTATGGAGTTTTTCTAACAATAATGAACTTGATTTTTCAGTATTAACTTTCTGTAGATTGCATTTACAAGCATTGCGATGGTAAATTCGAGTTCTAGCACTCGGATTTAATTTTTATTTTTTTTCTTACAATTTATTTCAATTAAAATAAGAAATAAATTAAAAACTAATTATATTTACAAAACATACATGCCGTCCAAGTGATCTTTAATGGGCATGGTGCCCAAAACACTGGCGCTATTACTTCGTTGAATGGCAAGGCTAAGCCGTTGGGCTAAATAAGCGCCTTGGGTGTAATTGAACTTGCCTTGAACAAATTAATGGAAATTAAAAACTAACCTCTCCCTTACCTCTATCTAATCTCTTCTAATATATATATAAATCACGTGTTACGTTGTTTGTCCGCGATGGGCTCCTAAACTACTTAACCGATTTTAAATTAAATTTGCACACCGTGTGCAGTTTGATCCAACTAGAAAGATAGGATAGCTTACATCTTAATTTATAGCCTTATTCGACGCAGACGAAGTCGCGAGAATCATCTAGTACCTATATAAAATTCTCGTGTAATAGTGTTTGTAACAAAACTCCTCCGAAACGGCTTGACCAACTCTTATGAAAATTTTTGTGTATACTATTCGGTAGGTCTGAGAATAGGACGTGAACTATTTTTCATACCCCTAAAACACCTCAACCCACGCGGACGGAGTCGCGGGCATCAGTTAGTTTAATAATAATATTTATTTACTCCTCTTTATCAGTTAAGGTCAATAGCGATTGCTAGATATTTATTTAACTTTAGGTATGTTTTTTTGCACATCTATCACTTTATTGTCTTATCATCTCGATTCGAGACACGCTTTGTCCAAGTTTGGGTCGACCACAGAGTTAATATTGGGGTCGACTGAAATAATATCCATGAATACATATGCGAAGATTGTAGATTAACTTACAAGTTATTCTACAAACTTACGATGCGTTTAAAATAAGTAGTAAATAATACTGAGTCCAGTGCGTTTTACATACTTACCTAGTTTTAAAACGCACATTTACATCCGAAACGTTATAGAGGTGCGTCCGGGGATTGGAGCTCCGACCTACCGTCTTATGTGACTAACCCACCACTATTACCGCTGTAATTTGCTTGAATAATTACAATTTTCTTTGTATCCTAACATTATGTTATCTATCAAATACAAGTAAACAACAGCTGTATTTATTATTTTCTGCCTACTTACTATGTGGATTGGTGATTTTTAGCTGCGTCGCAATAATATTGCAGTGTTAAAGGTCAACTCGGCGATCAGATAGTGCAACAAGACAGTATTAGGCATTCATCTATGACCTAAGAAGTAGGAACCCATCGCTACACGCTCTATATTATTGTAAAGCTATTGATTGTACCTATTAATAACTGGTGTGAGGTATTACCATTGGCGGACCGCCTACTCCGCCCCAGATTTTGGATCTAGGGGGCCTCGGAACGCTGCAAAATTCAACATACTTTCACAGTTCTAATTTTCGGCTCCGGGTGCTTATTATATGTATATTTTTATTAAGTATTGCTTGAATAAATTCATATTTTTGGTTTGTTTTGCAACAAAGAAAGGATTCATTGTATTGAACCCGTATCAAATTGTACTGCCTGTTTGGTTGCATTATAAAAATGTCTTGGCCTCAAAGAGACCGGAGGCCTCATTCAGTGATGCTCCCACGGGCCTGAAACCACAGTAAACAGATTGCTGAAACGCACACCGAAGTCCGCTACTGGGTATTATCAGTGTTAAATTATTGACCGAGCTTACCGACCGAGAAAACTTATAAAAATCTTTATTTCAGGGGGGCTCTCATATTAGAAGCGAATGTGAAGTAAAATATTATTTATAGCGTAACATAGGGTTGCGGTATATCATTTTAAAGATAATTAGGAATGGCCCAAATAATTTTTTTTCCCCCTAAAATTGACGAAATGGGGGGCTTTCAAAATGGAGATTTTCTAACGTCCAAAGTTGACCTCAGAACTCTCAATTTTCTAAAAGGTTGAGCCTGAAACTTGATCAATTATTTGAATTATATCCTGTACTTGAACAACAAATAAGTACTAAAATTAGATAAATAGGTATTATAAGGAAACGAAATTATTTTTTTAATCAGCTTCAGTATTTTTAACTAAACTTCACAATGATGTCAATAGATGGCGCTCTGTAATAGTTTATTCGTTTGTGCTTACAAATAATATACGTTAGCACCTTCGATACGTATGTCTACAGTATTTTAGTAAAATACTGTAGGTATACGTATCCCATCCACGCAAGTGGATGACGATTGACGTCATCAGACTCGTGTACGGTGCAGTGAATGGATACCGCGAAGTCTCAATTCGGGGCGAACCACTAATGTACACTAGATTAAAACGTAGTCGAACATAACAATTATTATTGGTCTTTTACCCGCTGTACAATGGCCCAGTGACAGCGGTCCGTAAAATTCGGTGTTGTTTTTGTCATGAACCCAAACGATATCGGCAGAGAAACGTCGCGAAGCGACGAAAAAAGGTACAGCGTTCGTAGGATTTCGCAGCGTAACTACCTACCTAATTGTAGATCGCGATTAATTGGGAATAATATATTAAACCCATTTAGTATTTAGATATGCATAGAAACAAGGGCCGAATCGCTGTTAATATTTACCTATTTAGTTATTTAGTAAGATTTGTGCAGATTACTTACTAGTTACTACACTACTTAATTTATAAAGAGTGTCATAATTCTTTCAGTGATGTTTTATGGAAGGTATTTTAGGTATGACATGGAGCCAGTGGCGTGCACAGTATTCGGAGCCAGGGTAGTTATTGGTACGCTAGATTCAGCCTACCTGTTTTCAACCTGGACATGATGAAAAATAAGCATTGAGCTTTTTTAACTAAATAGCTAGGGTAAGCAATGCTTTAATGCCTTTATGTCGTGCATGCCACTGCATGGAGCGTTCAGCCTGGTACAGTACAGAAAATGAATAGAGAGCCATATGAAGCACCGGAATACTCATGCATAATACTAATCATGCATAATAAATGAAAGGGAGTATCCAACCAATCCCGCCTGGAAGGCTAAGAATGAGCTCGGCTGGCTGTCGTAACCCGGCACAAAACCAAGACAAGAAAAATAAACTTGCCAAGTTTTTTCCAATACGAACGCAGCCTTGCTATAATAATGTCTAAGCGGCCGTCAAAGTCCTCATGGTACAGGCCTTTCTTAATCAATTCTGGATCGTCAATCACGATGGTCGCGTAGGGGCCAAGGTAGAAGCCGAGGATTTTCGTGTTATAGTCCTTAGCTAGAGATCGCAAAGAGCCACCCAGGTTGTTTATCTGCCTCATGAGAACGATCCAATATGCACCGTACACGGGCAGGCTTGGTGGTCCTGTAAATAATATTATTATTAATTATTATTGTAAAAGTAGAAAGAAAGAAAGAAGAAGAAAGAAAATCTATTTATTCTCACCATTGTGCCACACATTACAATACCTTAAGGTAAATGCTACCATGGCGCCTCCAGCACTTGAGCATTAAACTCATAGCCAAGTCCTAGAGGCACCCTGACAACACTTGTCGTGTGTGGCACAACCTGAAAGAAGGCATCAGCTCAGCATAATGCAGAAAGCCTTGCAATAAAATATACCAAAGCATTCTGCGCTGATTTTCAGCTGGAGCCCTACTCCAGGTGACGCCACGGCTTCTTAACTATATCTACTAATTATTACTACTTAATCAATTATTCTAATTATACTTAGTTCTATTAAAAAAATAAATAAAAAAATAAAAAAATAATAATAATAAATAATAATAATAATAATTCTAATTAAATCATGAGGCCAGTTAAAAATAAAAATAAAACCAAACAAATATAAATAAATAAACAGTAGGTACATACAAAATTTAAGGGACTATTTACAACCAGAAACATTTAAAATAAATAAGAAACATCATAATATTGTAAATCTAAAGAAAAGAAAACTCCGCCACATGATCCTGGAATTCTAATTGTTTGCTGAGGAGAAATTTTTTAAGTTGTAGTTTAAAAGAATACTTGTTTTTAAGATCCTTTATCGGTGGTGGTATATTATTCCAACATTTAGTGGCGGAGTATGTAAAAGATCCACGAAATGCGGCTGTACGATGAAATGGCACACAAAGACGATTCCTGCGCACACTTCTAAGGCGATCCACTTCGCCGTCGCCTACCCAGTTAAGTTTATTAATTAATGAGGTATAAAGGTTTTCCCATTTTAAAAATTCCGAAAAGCAGACCAGAAAGATGTAGTTTCCTCCTAGACCTCATTTTTAATAACTGATGGCTATTTAGAAAAGGAGTAACGTAGTTTCTCGGAGGGATGTCGAAACAAAAACGCGCACAGGCATTTTGCACGCGTTGAATAATCCGCTTTGTTCTGCACAAGAGACGAGGCCCAAATACAACATCGGCGTAGTTCAACTTTGATAGTACTAATGCTTCCACCAACTGAATGCGTAATTCTTGGGAGAGATAATTCCTCACTTTATAGAGTATCTTCAGTCGGTAGAAGCTATTACGAACATTTTCCGCTACATGGGCCTCAAATCTCAGGTTTGAGTCCATAAGTAGACCCAAATTGCGCGCCTCAAATACTCTGCTTATGTCATTACCCCTAATATTTACCCTTAAACTGCGTTGCTGATCCGCTTTTACTTTATTTAAACTTTTAGGAGTACCGAACAATATAAACTTAGACTACTTAGAAAAGTAGGTACTTATTCAAGTGTCAAAGCTGAGACTCTGGGAGAATTATAATTGGAGCCTTTAGGAGTGATGTACACTGCAGCATCTCTAGTTACCTAATCTACAACTATAGGTACTTACCTACTTATCTTCATGAATGTATTTTAAGTATAGTCAGACAGATAAAATATCTACTGTTTTGGGTTTTATGTAGGTACCTACCGATATAATATTCTTCCTCCGATTCGTATTTTCATTAAGAACAAAAAATGAAGATAAGTATATTTAATGTATAGAACACCCAAAAAGTTACAGTTTTATTACAAAAAAGTAGGTACCTACATAGTTTATAGAGTAGATATTGCTCATCATTGACGATAGAGCTACATACCTAGTCCTTTGAGTAGGTACAGTTGCTAAAGCCAAAATTTGATCGAGAGGGTGAATTCTGTGAACCAAATTTTGGCGCCATGCCTAACCGCCGAAATTCTGTGCCTACCATAATCCACAGCCAAGTCATTTGGCGTAAAGCCGTGTTGACCGTGAATGCGAAAACTTATCGTCACCCGCGAGGATAAAGCTGACATACACAATACCTGAATCTGTGTAGTGTATTAAGATTTAGGGAGCAAGGTATTAAGTGACGCCACGCCCTTTACCACAGTGCCCTTTGAAAAGTGCAGAGGACATACCAGGCCCATAAGGCCTATTGCACATTACAAGAAAATTTCTTGAGCCTTATCTATATATTGTATGTGTGTGTCATGTATCTTGTAATATGTATGGTACATACAACTATACAATAACCATTGGGACTGAATTGCTTATAAGACATTTCTAGACAAGACACAAGAAGTTTTCTTGTAAGTAATGCGCAATAGGCCCAAGTAGTCATGAGTAACGAACAAGTAGGTAACAACAACAAAAATAATATTTACCATCTATTTATTTAAATGTATTTAGCATTGTATGTGTCACCGTAAGATTGTAAAAACCGTTAGATTATAATCTAACTTGCGAAATTCTAAACTGTCGAAAGATTGTAAACTGTTCAATGTTCTGAGTGTCAATTTTTGAAATATTCATTTTATTTACGTTTTCTTGTCTCTTTCTTGTAGGTTAGGTTAGGGTTCGACATAAATAAACAAGTAGTGCCTTAGGTTTTATCGAGTTTCAATACCTATCAGATTACAATCTACCGGAAAATAATGCGTTAAATTCTAATGTTTCGACAGTTTAGAATTTCGCGAGTTATATTATAATCTAACGGTTTTTACAATCTTACGGTGACATATGCATTGCTGTAAGCGTACCGAGGATATTGTTTGAGCCATAGGTACTAATATTATAAATGCGAAAGTATGTCTCTCTGTCTGATACGCTTTCACGGCTCGTCTGTTCAATTGATTTTGATGGACATTGGTATAGGGATATTTATAAACCAGGGGAAGGACATAGGCTACTTTTTAACCCGGGAAAATTAGAGTTCCCACGGGAATCAAACAACATTAATTCACGCTGACGAAGTCGCGAGCATCATCTAGTATATCAATAAATCTATGATCTACATTTCCTTATTCAACATCAAGCCTAAATAACTAAGGAGGGCAGTACTCTACTCCTGTACCACCTATTACTTACTAAGTTGAGGGGTTTGATCTAGATCCATTAGAAAAACAATAAGAAATGTAAAACACAAAAGCACCTCCTCATTCTTGGTCGTTTAAAAATCTATCTATCTTGTCTCTCGTCTTTAATTTCTATTATAATTTTTGCTATGTTAAGCACATCTTATGAGTGGATAATAATATTTATAATAGTTAATTCTCAATATAGGTACTTACCAGGTGGAAAATTTTCACTAGGCTTGATAAATGCATTTTTATACAAGCGCACGCATAAAAATATTATTAACAATATCGCTATGACTACACCAATCATTTTACTCGAGTCCAGGCGATGAACTGATTATCGTTGCTTGTAATTTAATGTAATAAACACTTTAAAAGCGGCTGCATTAATATTGTAACACTGTCTGTCCATTTGGCTCTACCTAATAAGAATTGCCATGATTAGGTACAAATACAAATAATACAAAAGCGTCTCGTCTAGTCCTAATAACTAACTAAGTAAGCTAAGTAGTCCAGTCAAACCAGCGCCAACTATAGCAAAGTAGGGAAGTTGCGGTCTGCAGACTTAGATGAGCTTTCGAATTAGGTAGGTACGTACCAGTTGGAAAATAAACTAACTCTTCAGAAGGCTGCTCAGCTCAGACTTCTTTTTCTGGAGTTACCTATCCCGAATCTTGCTAACATAATATAGGTAGGTACATTATGTTAAATTATTTATACTAATATTATAAATGCGAAAGTGTGTCTGTCTGTCTGTCTGCTCCGTTTTCACGACCCAACTATTCAACCAATTTTGATGAAACCACTACTTTTATCCAGGGAAATTAAGGAGATCCCGCAGGAATCGAAAACTTACTTACTTAGACCACGCGGACGAAGTCGCGGGAAATGTTATAATTCTACATAATACCAATTTCAATCAGAAAGTGTAATTTTGTTCAGTAACTACCAAGTTGAGTAGTTTGTCCGTTATCTAATCAACTAAGCAACGGATCGTTTTGATTTACCTAAAAAGTTTTATTCCAAAAAAATCCAAGAGTCGGGATTTTCATACCTTATTTATTCCACGTGCACGAAGTCGCGTTCATCAAGTAGTTGGTTATATTTTCTTAGGTATATCAAATTCTAAAACAATTTATATCCATCAATCCATATCTATCGTCATAGCATATAAAAAATTGAATTTCTTTTATAAAACAGGAATAATACTTATTAGGTCTTTTTAATCTAGAACAATATTAAATACGTAAATTAAAATACTAAATTTTACTTTGATGAGGTCGAATTCCAAATCAGATTTATCAGAGGCAAAGGTTATCGGCCAAAACTGTTTAAAATATTACAATTTGATTCTTTGCATATCCATTCTATAGGTAGATTTATACCATAAAATGATTACTAATTTAATGCAACAAAGTGTTTGTCTTTCATGGCACATCTGTTTAATCGATTTTGACGTTTGCTATTGAGATCCCGTCTAGATATACTAGTGGTTCGCCCCAAACTGTGACCTCGCGGTATCCATTCACAATCTGATGACGTCAATCGTCATCCGCTTGCGTGGATGGGATACGGGGGAAAATGCAGCTCGTTCGGTGAGCGGGTGAGTAGGTGTCGTAGCATAAGATTTCATAATAAAAAAATTATAAATTAATAATTAATTATAAATGTGATGAGACTGACACTGTGTGCTCATCTTTACGTTCATAGACATAACTACTATCAGTAGACTGTATTTTTTTATTCCACGTAAGATGGTGCTAACGTCTATTATTTGTAAGCTCAAACAAATAAACTTTTACAGAGCGCCATCATTGTGAAGCTCTGTTAAAAATACTGAAGCTCATTAAAAATTAAATAATTTCGTTTCCATAAAATATTTATCTAATTTTAGTATTTCTTGTTCAAGTATAATTCAAATAATTGATCAAGTTTCAGGTTCAACCTTTCAGGAAATTGAGATTTTTGGGGTCAACTTTGGACGTTAGAAAATCTCCACTTTGAGAGCCCCTCATTCGTCAATTTTAGGGGAAAAATTAAAAAATAATAATTTTGGACTCTATTCCTAATTATCTTTAAAATGATATACCGCAACCCTATGTAACGCTTTAAAAAATATTTTACTTCGCATTCGCTTCTATGAGCCTCCCCGAAATATTTTACAACTTTTTAAGCCATATTCGGCTGGAGGCCATTGGTTTACATATTATATTTAATTTTGAAGTAATTACGTTCAGTAATTTTAGTTATAAGGCACTGACAAACGGACGGACGGACGGACGGACAAGTGCAAATTCACTCTAGTAGACTCACAGACCTTCGCTTCGCTCGGTCAATTACGTCCGTCCGAACATAATAATATATAGCCATATACCTGTATTCTTATATATATATATCTTTTTTAGTCCCGGAAAATCATTGCTATCGTGGGATTTTCAAAAAAGGGTATAGTCGCGCGCATCGGCTAGTACTGTTCCTATATCTATGTATGTAAGTGTGCTTATTATTTCTACCTGTTTAATGTATCTCTAGAATGATCTCATCTACTCAAAATTCATATCGCCACAATGATCAATCATCAATCAGTGCAGTTTTTATCAATCTCGATACGCCTATTTTTGACTATGGTTAGGTACAATTATCACTGAGAATAATCTTATCTATCCAAAATTCATATCGTCACAATGATCAAGCATCAATGTTGGACTACAGTGAATGCCACCCTCTTAAATACATAATAAAAGATGCCACCCTTGCCTTATAATTTTTATTCTGTGCATTTTTAATCACTGGTTCCGTTTCCGCTTTCTAAGCATTCTTCTCTCTCTAATGGCGAATGCCGGTGCCCGTTATTCCGTGTCCGTGTATTTGTAATAATTATTGTAATGTAACCTATAACTTATTGTTCAGATTATGTTACTGATTAAACGTTGTTAACTAAACCGAGTTGTCGATTTTCTACAGTCACTCAATGCAATTTTTATCAATCTAGTAAAAAAAGTGCGCGCACTTTTGTATTGCACAGTGAGCTAAGCAGCTAAGAGCTAAGCAGACCTGCGCGATACGATAAAACGTGTTTCTTGGCGTTTTGCGTTTCCTGTCGGTTGCATGTTTTCGCCCTAACTTTTACTACTACTTTACTTAATTTTAATTTGCATTTTGCATGCATAGTGGTGAATCTTTGAACGGGCTACTGCCAGTTTCATGATTCAATTTTGTTAAAAGATAGATTTAGTTTAAGTTTTAACTTGCGACAGACCGACAGTAACTATATTAAGAATGCTTGTTGCATTGGATAATTTCGGGTTTAGTAATAATGTTTGTTAAGATTGTTTCGAGAGACTTACAAATTATTTTCTCAAACATGCTTGGAAATTTGAGCATTATTTTGACAACTTTGTTCGAGATAAATCGCACTTGCCGTACTGGCAAAATACATGCGAAAATCCATATCTGTGATTTAGCGGCCAAATAAATTACATAATAAATTCATATCTGTCGTGTAATTTAAAAATGGAACGATCTGTTACTCCGAAACATGGTAACCAAGGAGGTAATTTATCAAAGGTTTTATTTAAATTTCGAACTAGCTTGCAAATAGAAAGCTGTTTATTGAAAAAAAAAAACAAATAAACATTTTAACGCGGGAAAAATGCTTGTTGTTCGTTGTTCGTCATTGATTTTGAAAATGTATTTGACAAAATAAGTTCAAGTGAAGGCAACAAGTGTGATGAACTAACTTTATCGCCACCTGAAATTCAAGAGGCAGCAAGAGCCGTAATAGAAAACTTGTTACCGACAAAATCGAATCGAAATATTTTTAAATAAAAAGTTCTGTCTAGGTACTACTTAGTTTTAATTTCCTCGCATTATTTGAGAAAAGTACTATACAAGCCTCGCCACAACTAGGCATTGAAGGACGAACGTGTAAATGTGAGCCGAGGCGAAGCCGAGGCACACATACGTAAGCCTGCCTGCGTAATGCCTGTTTTGCTGGCCGCTGCAGTAATGTACTAATATGTCACCATAAAATTGCAAAAACCGTTAGATTTTAATCTAACCAGCCAAATTGTAAACTGTCGACAGATTACAATTTAACGCATTATTTTTCGGCAGATTGTAATCTGTTAGGTACCTATATTAAACCGATAAAACCCTATCCTTGTTATTAATGTCGAACCCTAACCTAACCTACAAGAAAGAGACAAGAAAATACAATGAATATTAAAAAAATTGACACTCCTAACATTGAACTGTTCACAATCTGTCGACAGTTTACAATTTCGCTAGTTAAATTACAATCTAACGGTATTTGCAATCTTACGGTGACATATTATAGGTATATATCTGCAAAGAAGCTATGTCGCGCCACTACGCCGTAGACATGTAGATTGTAGAGGTCATCCATATCAAGGAACTTAATAACTACGATCCATATCATAATACCATAAAGTATAGTATTGTATAGAATGTAGCGGGCACTGGCGCGTCAGCAAGTCAGCGATTTTACGTTAGGGCATGCAAGCCACTGAGTTGCGCGTTAGTTGCCGTGCGTCCTGCGTCCGCCATCAAAGTTATTCCTGTCCACGCGTGTCATTTAATTATCCCAAAATAACCTAACATAACCTAACTGGAGTATTAACAACGTTACGTGTATCGGGTAGACCCCATAGCACGTACATAGAATTAGTTATAGATCCATAGTCCATACCATACATAACTAACTACTCTATTGTCCGCAGTGTAAAATTAGTAGGTAATGTACCTAGGTACGTAATCACATTTGTAGAGTGGGTAATAAGTACCTACGTACTAATCATGATCACTTAGTAATTATGTTAGATCCCGTAATTCTTAAGCGATGATTTGGCCTGCACAGATTACTTGCAATTTGTATCCAATTCCATGACCTAATTGCTATAAAATTACTTTATTGCCTATTAATAATTATGCAAAAGCAATAATTCATCCATAATCTGATTAACTTTTGAATCGAATTAAATGTATTTCATCGTGATTTTAGAACAATTTTAAATAGAAGTTTGATGGTTTTTTAAACCATATTTTCTATATTACGATTTTGGATGTTCTTTTTTAGTTTTCTGTTTTAGTAGGTAGGTTACCTACTACCTATATTGAGAAATAACTGTGCTTTTTTATCCACTATAAGTTAGCCCTTGACTGCGATCTCACCTGATGGTAAGTGAAGATGCAGTCTAAGATGGTAGCGGGCTAACCTGTTAGAGGCATGGCAGTTATATTTAACCCAAACCCCCAAACCCCTATTCGGTTTCTACACGGCATCGTACCGGAACGCTAAATCGCTTGGCTTGCCGGTAGGGTGGTAACTAGCCACGGCTGAAGCCTCCCACCAGGCCAGACCAGGGAAAATTCAGAAATTATAAATTCCCGAATTATCCGAATCCGCCGGGGATCGAACCCGGGACCTCCGCACGTTAAGGCAACAGGGCTCAACACTGCACCACGGTGATCGTCAAAAATGGTCGTGCTACAGGTTGATTGACCTTTAATTACAACGGGTACCAAGTACAGGTTTGCTTTGACCGGAATCTGAGACTGTCGTAGATACTTATCTGATGCAGCTTAATTAAAAAGTGCAACATTCGTTTTGACCACCGTCCTTAGTCAAAACTACTTATGACTGTTTTTCGCAGTTAAAAGTTATTTTGACCGGTTATGAGTTTTAACCAGTTATGAGTTTTGACTGCAACAACATATATTTTTTTAAATTAATTATAGGCCTACGCTTGCCAACAATCACACCTGATGGGAAGTGACTCAAACTAACTAAGATAACAGGATTTATTTCTTATAGGATATACAGGTCTCTCTTATGATACATCTTTTTTATACGACTGCCTGAAAAAAGGAGTATATTGTTTTCAGGGTTCATGTATGTATGTATGTATGTATGTGAGTTTGTATATTCCACCATAACTTCTACACGCCTGAACCGATTTTGATAAATGAGCTATCGTTAGAATCCCTAGCTTATTCCGAGTGATTAAGGCTAGTAAAAATTTAAAAAAAATTGATGGGGTGACCATGGTCCCGCATTAAAGACCAAAATTTAAAAAAAATATTCGAAAATAAGATTATCTAGAAAATAATGAGTAGATTCCAAAAATATATAACACTATAGTTCAATATTTAGTGATTCACAAAAAAATATCATTTAATAAAAAATGTGAATAAAATTTCCAAAGCCTTTAATATATGCAAATCGCTTCATATGGAGGGAAACTCTAAAAATAATATGGCAGGGCAGTCGTATTTTTAATTCTTTAAATTAATTTCACTTGTTTGACTCACAATTTTGATTGGGTTTCAAACTCCGTTTTTACCCCCTCACGGGTTGGATTGATAAAAATCCTTTCTTAGCGATAACGATTACAAAATATGTCCAGGTGGTTTGAGCTGTGTGTTGGTCAGTAAGTCACCTTTTCTTTTCATATATTACTAGCTGATACCTGCGACATCGTCGTTATGTTTTTTTTAAATTTCCACGGGAACTCCTCAATTTTCCGGTATAAAAAGTAGGTCGTGTCACTTTACAGGTCCTCAACTATGTCTATACCCATGCAAAAGATCACGTCGATCCGTTGCTTTGTTGAGGTGTGTTTGAAGGACTGTTTCTTTTTCGCTGCTCTCCCAAGCTGAGGTCTAGGTAGACCTATACAAAACATGAGTAGGTACTTATCATGTTTCAACAACAAAGGGCTGAGGAGGAAGTGGCCCCGATGCGGCTTGATAGCATATCGAACGGTCATTAGTCCTTAGCTCTGGCATATTGTTACGGATGCCGCAAACTAAATATACCTACTTGGTATGCAGATACTTGGAACTTAACCGGGATATTTGGGAGATAAATATTTTTTTTATTGACAGGTACCTAACTACTTTTAGGCGTAGTTACTTGAACTTAATATTTATTATAGTATCACTAACGTCTGATAATAATAATCGTTACAAAAACCTAAGATTTTAACACTTTTACAGTCGTATGCGGAAGGACGTGGGAACCCACCGCATTATCATCCCAAGAAAACTCCTACCATTAGGTATCTGATTAATGGAAAGGGGTCACGACCGTCAGTAATTAGGAATCGACGCAGACAGAGAGACTTGAACTTCTATAGGTACTTAATGGTGGAAGTCTACTTAGTTGTTAGGACTGGCGTTCGATCCCCGGACTCCGTGGTTTATTCGTCCTCTAACTTTTCGAATTTATGTGCGTTTTATGCAATTTAACTTATTATATCACTCGCGCTATCGATGCCATTCATACATAGATTCGTTTTGATCCTAGCTACGTGGCATACCTATCTAGCTATCACAGTAACAGGTGACTATTTTCCTATCATAAAAATATATAATAAAACTTGAATTTGACCTTAATTTGAATCTTTGGGACTTGCTTGATAAATAGTGCTTTAACTGGGCTATTCAGGCAAAATAAAATACCTGAAATAAGTATAGGTAAGTACTTTATTTAAGTAAAATATCTAAAGCTGAGAAATTAAGTAATCTTATTTATAGTATTAGGGTTTTCGTGTAGTCTCTGTATATAGATATCTAGTCTGAAGTGATGAGTGGAGGCAATACAAAATACTACAGCCCCACACACTTATCTGGCTAATTTTTTATATGCTTTAGTTTATTTTTTGTTTTTTATTTTATTTTTCATATCTACTAGTGTCGTCACCGGGTCAGATAAGTTTGTGGGCCTCTAGTGTGTTATATAAAATATCATTTGCTTGTGGCATAGAATGTGCGTACCATCTTAACTCTTTATTAATTTTCTTTACTATACTGGCGCAGTAAGTTGAAATATGAGTATGCTGTGCTCATTATCTGAAAGAAACAAGAAACTCTTGGTATAAATTATTTCGTTAGCCATCGTTATGACCAGCCAAGAATACATCAAGGTTTTTTTTTCTATTTATTTAGGGAACATTTAAAAGACTTATTTATGATACTCGGGAACGCAATATTTATTTATAAACAGAACTTTTCGACACCTTTTGAAATCCACCCTAGTAGTACTCAGTTTTTATTTCAGTCCGTCCGATCCATACTAATATTTATACATCCACTAGCTGATGGCCGCAACTACGCCCGCGTGTATTTTTTTGATTCCCACGGGAGCTCATTAATTTAGCGGTATTAAAAGTAATGTCAAAAAATCACGTCAATCCGTTGCTTTGTTGCAGCGTGATTGAGGGACAAACAAACACTTTCGCATTTATAAATTTTAGTATGAAGTATGATAATTGACTGGTGGATAGATGATAATTGACTAATAATTTTATTTTATGCAAATTCTGAATCAATCATAGTTACATGGTAAGTATTTTTGCTGCGTCAATGAATTTTGTACATTTGTAGAATAGCGGAAGAGTGTTAACCAATCAGAGGTGATTGTGATCGTTACACTGTAGCTGACATTTTTACATAATAAGGCCCATAAGCACGAGTTTCCTCTCGTAATGAGACGGGTTTGGCTATCCGCCACATTGGCCAAGTGACGATTGACAGATGGCATTGCGTTTATTTCTATACCATACTTGGGCCCCTGAAAATCAGCGTTGCAGTATGTTAGGTAGGTATATACCTATCTCTCATGCTGTGGCACGGGCAGAGGAGGTGGCCCATTGACCGCACGTTTAACAATTTAAGTTTAATTTGTATTTGTATAAGTTTAGTTATGCTAAGTATATTGAATTGTAGTGCTGGTCAACAAACTTTTATTTATTTATTTATTTATTTACTAATGTCTATTCTTTCGTATGGGTAGATACACATCTCATGTAACAAACATCGAAGTCTATCAGGCTACTTTACTAAGGCCTTTTCCACCAGAAATGCGCTAAGCGAAGCTAGGAGCTGATGAAGTAAGTTAATAGGTTTACCTTTCTCGCACGTCACTGGTGGAACCGTACACGAGAAGTAAAAAAAAATATATGGAAATTTATAATTTCTGTATTTTCCCTGGTCTGGCCTGGTGGGAGGCTTCGGCCGTGGCTAGTTACCACCCTACCGGCAAAGACGTGCCGCCAAGCGATTTAGCGTTCCGGTATGATGCCGTGTACAAACCAAATAGGGGTATGGGTTTAATTTATCTGCCATGCCCTTAACAGGTTAGCCCGCTACCATCTCAGACTGCATCATCAATTACCATCAGGTCAGATCGCAGTCAAGGGCTAACTTGTAGTGGTGTAAAAAAAAAGTTTTTTCTCTTTTCCTCGTACGATTACGGTGACTGAAGCTGGGTGGGTAGAAAATAGAATCACCTAGAAACAAATGTAAGTAAGTAGAGGATTAAAAAAAAAAAAACTCCGGGCGGCCGGCCGTTCATACGGTCATATTCCACAGCAAATACACACCGAGCAGAATGTTTCTAGATCGAGATTGGGCAGGCCCGTGAACTTAATGCTGAGGGGCTGTTGCGTGCGCATTATGACCAGCGTTATGTCGTTGATCAACAGCCGACCCAACGGGGTCGCGTGCCATCCGCTGGTCCAGAGCGCATCGCCCACGGCGAATGCCTGGACAGATTATAATATCATCACTTGTATCTAGAATTTGTTTTTTTTTAACTTATTGACAAACACTTTTTACATTTGCCTGGGTTCGTAACACCCTTAAGCCTAGTCGACTTGTCTGGGTGCTACACATTCCTCTTACATAATATATTATGCGGATATATTCTACTAACTATGCAACCAGTAATAAATAACTAATGTGCAATGCAATTAAGAAGATATTTCTCATTAGTCGGACGAATGTACTTAGTAGAGCCACAGGATACTTAATAGTAGGTACCTACATTTAGTAGAGCTTCGAGACTAACACACACATTATTAGACATACCTACGTCATCCGTAGGACGTCCCTAGTCTGGTAAAATCATTTTCATCGGATAAACAAGTTAAAAGCCGGCAACTCATTGGCGGTTCCTCTGCAGGTGCTGAAAATATTCATTGGCGACAGTAATCACTTAACATCAGATGACCCGCCTGCTCGTTTGCTCGCTAAACTAAAGAGAAAAACGTAGGGAAGTTTTTTTGCAACCAACCAGATTACAATAAAGTTTAGAAAGTCTTAACAATAAATTTCTTGCGTCTCGTTTAATAAGCACTTATTTATCGTAAGATAAATCTTACTTTATTTCTAAATAAGGTCCCGAGGTAGCACGGTATCCAAAGTTGCACGCAATTTGCAACGGTAAACGTCGCAAAGATGATATTGAACTTCCCGTGGTCCAACGACTGAAATACAGAAGAACTCTTTTTCAGAAAAATACTTTTCGCTATGTAGGTACTTTACGTACTCAGACGCACTTTGAACTGTGCGTAAATCTGTCATTTAGCATGGACATGACATGAATGGTAAAATGTAGTAATTTTATTGACGTTAACTAGGGTTTCAAATGAGCCTTTATCTGAGAAGGAGCTCTCAAAATACTCAGCCAGGTATTTTTTTTATTAAAATCATTATTAATCATAATTTTTTTTAATTAAATTATGAGGTGTGGTGAATATTGCAAGATACACAGTACACAGTACCCACATAGATTTGCCTACTGTGGCGGAATATAGCGAATTAAATTTCAAGTTCTTTCACTACCATGGACTTCCGCAAAGTAACGCCTGCTTCTATCCAACATTAAAATCATCTTTAACATTTAAAATAATTATTCGCTTTCATCTAAAACAAAAACCGACATTAAAACTATACTGATAACTTAAACAAAAAAGTAAAAAAAGTTTTTGTTAATTTTCTCAAAAAGCGCCTCTGAAGTAAGTATGATCTACCAAAAAAAAAAAGAATCATCAAAATTGATTCATAATTGGCAGAATCATCGCGTAACATACCTACATACAAAAAAAACACACAGTCGAATTGAGAACCTCCTTCTTTTTGAAGTACCTAACTAATTACTTAAATCTTCCCACTTACAAACTGTTCTACTTACATCAGCCACTTGGTAGGCCATCAAGCAAATGGGGAGTGAGCTTAACATCACTTGGTAGACTAGCGGAGGTCCGCAAACTGATGAAACTGTTTTGATCGATCTGGCGAGTAAAAAAAAATGTTTTTTAATGTCTGCCTTGCGTGTCTGCATGCCAGATGCCTGCCACCAAGGGTGATGTCTTTAGTTAGAAGACTCAAGATACGGAAGACGCATAATCGTGAGATCAGGTGACTGCAATAAAAATTATATCCAGTGAGGGATTAAGGCCTTCAGAGGCTTAGTGTGGCATAATGTGACATACTGATCCGCAGGAGTCAGGGGGGAAGATTATCTTTATATAAATTATGTTCGTGGTATAACTGATTATGATTTTATGAATTACTTTTACTAATGATGAGAGATAATTAAGAGATCATTAATTAATTGGCGGTATGTTTTTGCCGGTAGGGCAGAAATTAGCCACGGC
Source organism: Erebia palarica (assembly GCA_964035005.1). NCBI lineage: Eukaryota > Metazoa > Arthropoda > Insecta > Lepidoptera > Nymphalidae > Erebia > Erebia palarica. The sequence goes on from OZ035988.1 coordinate 5,471,503, forward strand.
CGAAGCCAGACCAGACCAGACCAGAAAGAATTCAGAAATTAAAATTTTCTCAAACTGACCCTGACGGGAATTGAATCCGGGATCTCCAACGATAAGACAGCATTCACCACTGCGCCAAAAACTCCCTATTTTTTTACAACTGATCCTGAAGACAATTTTCCATTAACATCTAACTTTTATATTCCATCACTTACATTGGAACTCATGAATTCCTCCAGTAGATAGACCCGATACTTACCTCAATGGTACAGTATTCTGACTAAATAATGTTATATTCATCACTATCGAAAGCCCTGGATACTCACTGAATAACCAAATTATGCCATATAACTATTCTCCTCATTCTGTTCTTAAGGATGAACTGTACTTCAGTTCGACGATGGTCATGTTTAGAAAGTTCCATCACGCTGGGGTCTAGGTCAACAAAAAGTACTTCGCAGTCTAAGATTATCATGTTCATTAAGTTATAATAATGCAGCAAAATATGAAATAGGATATAAATATAAGCTGGAACAAAAGAGTCATAAATAAATAACTAAACCTTCCTCAAATGGTGGGTTAATTTAATCCATCCTGTCAAGCCTGACTGAATGCATCTTCGCCCATCCGCATAACCGATTTTGACAGAAATATGGTTATCTTGAAAGCATCCAATCACGGAAATTAAGAGAGTTCCCACGTGATTTAAAAAATAACCTAGTGTTTCTAGGCTCTACCCCAAAAATTTCATCTAGATTTCTGAGATCACATCAAGGGCTAACTTGTATCTTTATAAAAAAACTGGTAGTGCGTATCAGAACACACTTAAGGAGGAAACTTGCATATGTAATCACGCTATATTTTGCCTTTTTTAATGGTAGGTAATTATATCGTAACGGTACCTATAGAATCTGTCCAAAAAACTGTTTAGGAAACCTCATATTGATTTCTAAAATTTCTATTTAACGTGGTATCAAGGCCTTGAGGGCCTTGGGGGTAAACCAATTTTTTGGCTCGACTCGCTCCTTGCATATGTTCGAGGGTTGTATTCTCGGTTCGACAGGTACCCTGAACATAATTTTTTTTTCAAAATTTCAATATGCCTCTGTGTAACGATAACTGGTTTCTATGATTTAACTTTTCAACTGTACCCCTAGTTATTATATCTGATTTTTAACAGCTGTTATATTATACACACTTAAGCGAAAACTAAAAAAAAAACAGAAACTCATACTGCGTTTATACAAACTTACCACAGAATGTCTGTGGGATAACTATCCCAGTCACGAGTATTTGAAGCATAAGAAACACTTCATAGTTAGGAGAACGAAAAGGGTCGTCATAAGGAAGCCAAAAAGGATACATTAAAGGTCTCACGAGGTCTTCAGTTTGAGTTGCAAATAAACTTTGATATAAAAGGGTGGCTAGTGTTCTGGAGAAATACATAAAGGCGATTGACATTGTAAATATAAACCAAACTATACAAAGTTGCCATATCAGCAGCTGTCCTTTGAGAAATGGGTTTCTGAAATTGTAAAGAAACCATTGAGAAAATTATTATTTTATTTTTGCAAATGCCACATTTTTTTCTATTAAATTACCTAAAAGAAATGGTAGGTTTTTTTAATTTTAATTTCATTTTTTATACGACTGCCTGAAAAAAGGAGTATATTGTTTTCAGGGTTCATGTACCTATGTATGTGAGTTTGTATATTCCACCATAACTTCTATACGCCTGAACCGATATTGATAAATGAGGTATCGTTAGAATCCCTAGCTTATTCCGGGTGACCTATATAGGCTACTAAAATAAAAATAAAAATTGATGTGGTGACCATGGTCCCGCATTAAAGACTAAAGTTGAAAAAAAATATTCGAAAATAAGATTAACTATTTAATCATCATCTAGAAAAAGATAGTAGATTCCAAAAATATATAACACTATAGTTCAACATCCAGTGATTCACAAATAATATCATTTAATAAAAATGTGAATTAGGTTCTAATTTAACTAGATTAATTTAGATTTTTAACTTTTTAGTTCATTTTTTGGCAGGGCAGTCGTATTTTTTAATTTTTTTAATTATGACTTGTTATAATATGTAGCGAGCAAACGAGCAGGCGGGTCACCTAATGTTAAGTGATTACCGTCTCCCATGAACATTTGCAGCACCAAACGCCAATGCGTTGCCGACTTTTTTGAAATTTGTTTTTTTTGTAGATAAGTACCTACTTAGTAAATAGCGTGATATGCGAAAATGATTCGTAATTTCATATCAACGGCAGCAGATTACCTACCTATACTTTGAAGGCATACTGCAGATATACTGGAAGTCCCTGTCCATAGAGTAAAGAAGATCGATGAGCTTTCTTTGATTAACAAGAAAACTGGAGTTAACAATGGGGACAGTAAATACTACAATAAAGTAGCAAAACGATTCAGTGGCAAACGAATAATCCTTCGTAGTAACCCCGTGGTAAATAAACATAAGTTCAAAACCTGTTCCAACGAATGACAACGAGGTGGCTAACGTAGGCCAAATGAATCTGAAAACATAAAACATCTGTTTAATTAGGTACCTACTGTATAAAATAAGTCTTTATATTATGTATGATCAAATCTGTAACTAAAATATATGTAACTAATACTAGCTGATGCCCGCAAGTACGCCCGCGTGGATTGAGGTGTTTTGGTTCCCGCGGGAACTCCTTAGTTTTCCGGGACAAAAGTAGGTAGCCTATGTGTTATTCCAGACTATGATTTCCAGATTTTTATTTGATTTTTGTCTGTCTGCATGGCCGCGCATTACGCTTAATCTAATGAAGTATAGTGGTAGCTAATACTCTTGGTCAATATGTAGGATAGTTTTTATCCCGATAGAAAATAAGGTTCCTCCAGGATAGGGGTTTTTGTTGATTTTACTCCATTACTCAGTCAAATCTGAACTGATTTGAATAAATCTTTCTTTATTAGATGGTATAGGTAAGTTATAGGTAAGTTTTGCCCAATTTTGGTGAAGAATTGATAAATATTATCAGAGATAGAGGACAAAACTCCTCAACAGATAACAGTAATTCACTTGATTAGGACTTAATAATATCTTTTTGGTGGCGTTTGAAGGAAACAAAATTAATTATAAAAAATTGCGATCAAGAGAAAATCTGTCAACAGCCGTCAACATAATTTACTGTTTACATCGGTATTTCCATAATATTTCGATGCCATATGTTTGAATAAATGTACGAATAAATTATATTTATTCGTACATTTATTCAATTTTTTTTAAAGATTGTAAACTGTTCAATGTTCTGAGTGTCAATTTTTGAAATATACATTTTATTTACGTTTTCTTGTCTCTTTCTTGTAGGTTAGGTTAGGGTTCGACAGAAATAATCAAGTAGGCACTTAGGTTTTATCGGGTTTAAATACCTATCAGATTACAATCTACCGGAAAATAATGCGTTAAATTGTAATCTTTCGAATAATAAATTGTTTTTCCAGTACCCGTATTAATAATTATAAATTGTTCGTACGGTAACCGTATTAATAATTATAAATTTTTCGTACAGTACCCGTATTAATAGACGCACTCTAAAAATTATTAATTAAAAATATATTTATTCAATTTAGGTACATAATTTTGTTTTTAAATCAATACGCACTCTACCAATTGCAACTTGAAGGCACTGTTTGAAATAATCACGTAAGTACGAATATTAACTGTGCGAAGTGATGAACGATGCGAGATAGGATACGAACATATAAAAATATATTTTTACATTATAAATAAGTAGGTAGGTATATTATGTAAGAAGCTAAATCAACTTAAAGATGTAAAAACCTGATATATGAATCGGTGTTATGAAAAAATATTCCATTCAACACAAGAAACCATCTTATCTGCGGGTGATATTTGAAAAGATTGAGATTTGGGGAATCATGGTCAAAATTGCTCCTTCTAAAAAAGTTCTTAAGAGTTTCCGTCGCCATAGCTAAATACGTCTGAAAACCGCTTGATCTTTATTAAAATAAAATACGCATGCATGTAGTATTTATAACCCTGCAGGGTTAATTTAAAAATACTAATCTCTTATGGGTGAACTGGCATCTGTTCGTAATACTGAACGACTTTTGTCCTGCGACTTTTAAACATTATTTTTCACATAATAAGTTATAACTAGATTGTCCAACAAGGGACTAAAACGAGCCATTTCATATGAGAGGTTCTAGCCACCCGAGCGTAGCGAGCAGATGCTACATATTTTTTATTACAGATTTAGTACTTATACCTACTTACTTAAGTTTAGATATGTGATAACAGTAAATTATGTACAGAAATGGCTTGAACGGAAAGATGAATTATGTACGTGTCACCGTAAGATTGTAAAAACCGTTAGATTAACTTACTCGCGAAATTCTAAACTGTCGAAAGATTAGAATTTAACGCATTATTTTCCGGTAGATTGTTATCTGATAGGTATTTAAACCCGATAAAACCTAAGTGCCCGGCCGCATTTATGTCGAACCCTAACCTAACCTACAAGAAACAGACAAGAAAACGTAAATACCAATACTCAGAACATTGAACGGTTTACAATCTTTCGACAGTTTAGAATTTCGCGAGTTAGATTATAATCTAACGGTTTTTACAATCTTACGGTGACATACCTATATAATGAAAGACAAAATCATTAGACAACCTTCGATCCCCGGCACTGTCAATTTGGGAATTTAAATATGTAAGTAAAATTTATTTAAGGTAAGTAATTTTTTTGGGTCTGGTCTGGTGGCTGGCTTCGGTCTCGCCCTTCTAGTATCTCCCAGTACCACCATACTGGCAAAGACGTGCCGCAAAGCGAATTTCAGTATGATGCCGTGTAGAAAGTTAGAAACCGATTTAGCTGCCATACCCCGAACAATGACAACAATGAACAATTAATGCGCTTCCATTTTAGACTGAATCATCACTTCCGCCAGACGAAATCGCAGTCAAGAGTTAACTTGTGGCAGTTAAAAAAAATAAAGGGGGAGTTAGCTACGAGGACAAAGGACAATTACAAAGAATTATTATCTAAGTAATAATTTTAGGAATTACATTCCAATTTCCAACTCATTACAAAATCACAATTTTAATCACACACTTAAATGCACGTATGGTGCATTCGCATGATTAAATCTTTTCTGATCGATTTGTACTTACATTAGGTACTAGCTTTCTTGGTATAACCCAATCCAGATGCTTGTAGGATTACAAAAAAATAAGGAAATAAAGTAGGTTCCTAGTTTTGACGACCTCCGTGGCGCAATGTTGGGGCTGTTGTCTTAACGTGCGGAGGTCCCGGTTTCGATCCCCGGCAGCGTCAATTTCGGAATTTATAATTTCTGATTTTTCCCTGGTCTAGCCTGGTGGGAGGCTTCGGCCGTGGCTAGTTACCACCCTACCGGCAAAGAAGTACCGCCAAGGGATTTAGCGTTCCGATACGATGCCGTGTAGAAACCGAATAGGGGTATGGGTTTAATATAATTACCATACCCCTAACAGGTTAGCTCGCTACCATCTGCATCATCACTTACCATCATGTGAGATTACAGTCAAGGGCTAACTTGTAGTGGTATAAAAAAAGAAAAGTTTTTTCCCTTTTCCTCTTATGATTACAATGACTGAAGCTGGGTGGGTAGAAAATAGAATCAGCTAGAAAAAAATGTAAGTTTTATGTGAAATACCTAGAAAAAGTCAAAGTATAGTCCGCGTGTCACGAAAGAAGACCCAGGTCAATTGCTGGAACAAATAAATACATACATAAGTTTATTACAACATTAATTGCAATACTATGTGATAAATGCAGCATATAGAGCTTTCTTTCTTAACACGGCGGAAAGTCTTGTCTTTCTTTCAAAGACGACTTTCCGGAGTCCTGTCTGAACTTGGTTCATCTCCTTGAATCGGGGACTTTATTTTTGCATTTGGATGCAATTTACCTACAAAGGTTTTTGTGTTACAACACGAATTTCCTAGGTATTTTCAATTTAAATGTAATACCTAATCTATATGTGATCTATATCCAAAAATGAATGTTGCTAAGCACAAAACTCGAGAACGGCACGACCAATTCGGCTATTATTTTTTTCGTATGTTCCTTATGGCACACGGAAAGTTTTAATCGTCTTTAATCGTCGTTTACACACTGAAACACTTAAATCGTCGTTTCGTCCGCGTGGATTAAGTTATTTTTTAATTTTAAAAAAAAACTTAATCCACGCGGACGAAGTCGCAGGCATCAGCTAGTGAAGAAAAAAATACACTGAACTATGTACCTACATTTATTTAATAAATCGATCCCTTATCTTCAGGTAGTAAAAAATAAATAGTAACAGGTCCTTTTGAGGTGTGCACAATCTCTGTATGCCTGATCAACTGCGTAGCTGCAAGGCCGTAGAGCAGACAAGGAATGCCTGAAAAGGGAATGTTAAGTCAGTTTCACTTCTTGGTATGTACAATTTGATGCAATTTTTTCAGGGCATGAAATAACGCACGAGTCAAGTCGCGATGCCGCATTTTGCTTAGGCCAGCCAATTGACAGGACTTACAGCTTATTTAGGTACATGCAGCGTTCACCCATAGTCCCATCACATAGTGATTTTCATTGTATCAATATAGCCAAGATTCAAAAGTATTTATCGACTGCAGGGAAATAAAATTACCCATGTTCCTGTCAATGGGTCAACAAAGAGACCACAAGTAAAATAATAGTTATTCTCACCTAAATTAATGACTTTGATAACTCTCATAAATTTATCAGACACTTCCAAATTTTCTGCTTGTTTCTTAGAACAATGATATTTGATATACGGGTAGCATCCAGTCCTTAGTATTTGATAGTTTGAGTTTCCAACTTTCCAATTGAAATTTGACATACCAAATTGATTATCTTTCACACTGCTATACTACAACAAATTAAAAAAAAAAAAAGCGAAACTTTCTGTTAGATAAAAATAATTATGATCATGAACTTGCAAAGTTAGTGATTGAATCTACTAGCTGATGCCCGCAACTTTGTCCAGGTGAATTGAGGTATTTTTGGTTCCTGAGGGAACTCCTTAATTTTTCGCGATAAACAGTAGCCTATATTGAAGTAGATGCTATTCCAGACTATAATCTATCACTGTGTCAAATTTGGTCCAGATCCGTTCAGCCGTTCTGGCGTGATTGAGTAACAAATAATATATAAAGAGTAGCTAGAGTGATCCGAAATAAAGAGATCCGTAAGAGAACCGGGGTCACTGACATAGCCCAAATCATTAGCAAGCTGAAGTGGCAGTGGGCAGGCCATGCCTGTCGAAGGAGCGATGGCCGCTGGAGCTGAAAAAGTTTTAGAGTGGAGACCGCATACAAGTAAGTTTAGTGTGGGGCGCCTTCCAGCACGATGGACCAACGACATTAAGAGGGTGGCGGGAAGAGGCTGGATGAGAAAGGCTGAGGACCAGGTATGGTGGCATTCTTTGGGAAAGGTCTATGTTCAGCAGTGGACGTCCGCAGGCTGACATGATGATGATGATGAGCTAGAGTAGGGAAGGCTAGGAAGGAAGAAAGATGTTGTAGGTAGATTTGGAACAGCAATTTATGTAACTCACCAACAAGTTGGAATAGATGCGGTCCTGACATAGGACTAGCCACCAGTCAGGGGATGGCTGGAGCATGCTCTAGAACAACTACCGTAACTAACTATGTTTTACATCAATGTGAGGGCTTTCCTGTTGACTTCAGGCTTTGTTACAATACTTATTTCAATTTTATACCTGCTAGTAGTGACACAACAGATGTAGAACGGATGGGACGTTTAAATGCAGAATCCTGCCCAGGAAGAAAGATCTAGTAGCCCTAGTTGCAGGCAGTCTCACCTTAACAAAATAGGAAGTCCAAGGAGGCTCTTTACACTGTGCTAAATAAGTCGTCAGTACTTCTGCAGACGTAGGTTTGGATGAGAAGAACGCCATGGTGAATGTTAAATAGTTACTTCTTCTAAATAAACCTAAATTAAATAAATACATCGTGATTTATAATTTTTTTGCTTTTCATAGTTAACTATTACGTAAACTTATTAAGGTCATTGTAAATAATTGGTTTATAATAATCATTTCGTTGAGCGCTAAAAAGATTTAATGATTATCTTGAATGCTTAAATTAAAACAACTGTAAGTAGGATAAAAGTTTGTTTTCCTTTTTTTTATTCAAACCTTGAGTACAAACCACTGTTTTGGTTCAGAGACAAGTTAGTCAGGTTTTTGTTTTTGAAAATTTTTGGCATACATTCAGTTCTGCCAATTGAACCAATTTAAAAATAGGCTTAAAACAGACGACCCAGTTATGCTATTGGCTTGGCTGTTGAGCGCTTTGATTATATTATCTAAGGTTGAATGCTGATAATCAGAGAGAAGTAACATAAAACCTTTGAATAAATAATAACTCCTTTATAAATTCTAAATTAATCAAATCATAAAATACTGATAATCATTGTGGGGGATTGTCAAAGTTGTGGCTTAAGTCTGTGGTTGGCCTTGGTTTGTGTTGGTAGCTTTTGGATTTAATCCTTCGGCTCAGAAGGACTAGAATCCAGAGCCGTTTAACCAGTTAAATTAAAAAAAATAGATTTAGTCCGTGTTTTGTTTACATCTTTTTTTTTATTTGTGCTCTGAGCATCAACATTACAAAATAAAATTTATGCTTTGGGAAAGTTATCTCAAAAAACTACAAATTAATGCTATTATTAACAGCCAAAGAAAGTGTCGACTCACTTAAAGTAAAAAATGTGGACAACAAAAACATTTCTTACTAAAACCAAACGCGGCAATGTTTTGAAGGTGAGGTTATGTTACTTTAGTATTATGATTTAATTTTAGTCTTTTTTATGAAAAATTCGTCCTGAAGTTGGATGTAATGGGCTGATGTTGTACAACATTCCAATTAGAGTGTACATTTACTTTACTATTATAACCTATAATTTCATTTTCATTTGTGCTATTTACTGTCTTAGATTGTTAGAGAGCATTATTTGCGCGATGACCTGCTATGCGGCTCGGCTGCGTGCAACGTGTGTCCGCAAAAAGACGATGACTTCGTTTTGGAGGCCAAACCAGAACCTATCTGCGCCCTATTCGACTATAGTCATTATTTAATGCTCGACACTAATGTGGTATTGCACCAGATAGATGTGTTAGAAGAAGAAGCTTTGAAAAATGTAATAATATTACAAACTGTGCTTGAAGAAGTGAAGCACCAGAACACTGCAATATTTCAAAGATTACTTGAGATAATCGGGAACAAGAAAAGGAAGTTTTACTCCTTCGTTAATGAACACCATAAGTAAACATTTTAATATATTTTTAATTAATTAATTATTTAATTATCTACTAATCATACTAATATTATAACTGTGAAAGCATGTGTGTTTGTTGTTTTGTTCTTCAGTCACGCGGCAACAGTGCAAAGGATCAACGTGATTTTTGCTATGAGATAGTTGAGGACTTGGAGAGTGACGTAGGCTACTTTTACTCCTGCGGGAATCAAAAAATTTAAACCATGCGGACGAAAGTTGCGGGCATCAGCTAGTAATATCATAATTTTATGTATGAATATACATAAAATTATGATATTATATTATGTACGGTCATATTTTATGGATAAATGCTGTATTAATCTTATTTGAAAGCATATCATGCTTTACTAAGATCATTTATATTAAAGTATAGGTTTTGTAGCTTATATTATCAATTCATGTCCAAACAAAGCAATAAAAATTCACAATTTTTGTCCATATAGAGATACATATGTGGAACGAAATCCTGGTGAAAAGCAGAATGACCGCAATGACAGAGCTATTCGCAAAGCTGCAGCATGGTATTCCTCACATCTCTCCATTAACAATGTAGCTGGACAGTTCCCACAGATTGTCTTATTGACTGATGATGAGAATAACAGGAAAATTGCACAAGAAGAGGGTATTATGTGCTGCTCTGGTATGTATCCTATTATATATTTTATAGCCTTTTACAAAATACCATTAAGTCCATGGACTTAATGGTACAACTCCCTTAAATTGGTTTCTGTACAGCATTGTACTGCATTTCTGTATTGAAATGAAATGATTTATTTATTTCATGTGTCACTTATGAAACGTTAAGACTCTACCACTGGTTCGGAAAGGTGATTCTACTGAGAAGAACCGGCAAGAAACTCAGCAGTTGCTCTTTTCATAGAAAAGAAAAGGTTACAATATGTAGACAACACAACATACGTTACAAGTATTACACTGACTTGTGGGTCACTGGATGCGAGGCCGGTTGCTTCCATGCAACTTTGTCGTTAATCAAATCATCGATAGTATAATAACCTCGACTTAACAAATGCTGTTTGACACAGTCTTTAAATCTATTTAATGGCAAATCCAGAAACTCTTTGGGAACCATATTATAAAAGCGTACACTCGACCCCACAAAGGATTTCTGCACCTTGTGCACACGATACGACGCTGCTACTAGCTTATGGCGGTTTCTAGTGTATCAATTGTGAGTATCACCTATTTTCTTGTTAAGATTAATGTTCTGCCTAACAAAGACTATATTATTGTATATGTATTGCGAAGGCACCGTAAGAACACCAATCTCTTAAAATTTTTTACGAAGTGATACGCTTGATCCGAGTTTATAAATAGAACGTATGGCTCTTTTCTGCAATATAAAATTGGATTGAATTTCGGCTGCTCTGCCCCACAATAAAATGCCGTACGACATGACACTGTGGAAGTAAGCAAAGTAGACAAGTCTAGCCGTTTCAATATTGGTAAACTGTCTAATTTTTCTGACAGCAAAAGCAGCCGAGCTAAGTATTCGCGCTAGTGTCTCTATATGAGCGCCCCATTGAAGCTTATTATCCAAGGTCACCCCCAAGAAAACTGGAGTTCTCAATTTTTAGTGCTTCTCCATTTATTATAATAGTTTTATTAATATTCTTTACATTAGGTAGAACAAATTCTAAGCACTTGGTTTTCTTAGCATTCAATAACAAATTATTGACAGTAAACCAGTGAGTTACGTAAGGCGGCAGCCAGAAGGATACAGAAGGAGACGACGATAAATTTACTACTAAATTTATTAATTAATTCTTACATTATGGCCTAACCTAATGCTACGTCGATTTTAGACGCAGCGGTTCACATTATGACTACTTAGGGCTAACCTAATCTACCCTAACTAGCATCCTGCGTCGATGTTAGACGACAGGATTAATGAACGATCTTCTCATTATTTCATTAGCTTTTATATCTTACATTATCGTACTAAAATCTGAGCGATGCTCGATGTCACGTTTCTTCGGACGTGATGCTATTCCGCGGAATCCGCTGACTATGCACTGGTACCATCGCCGTTCGCTGGAGGTGCAAGGTTGCGATCTTGCAACGAAAGTATTTTTTCCATGACTCTGTAGGTATACGTAACTAGTATGATACGTGTGATATTGCATTGTTTACATCGTCAAAATTGTCCTTACTTCTATCCACTTTAAAAATAAGTGATGTGTCATCAGCAAACAATACAATGTCACAGACATTGTTGGCATGGTATGGTAAATCATTTATATACACCAAAAATAGAAAAGGACCCAAGATCGAGCCTTGTGGGACACCCATTAATGCAGTTGAGCCCTCTGACTTCACGTGGTTTACGCATACCCTCTGAGTTCTATCATTTAGGTAAGAAGCAATGAGATCGAGTGCAACATTTCTGATGCCACAGTGGCTTAATTTCAGTAATAAAGTTTTATGATCAACACAATCAAATGCCTTGGACGGATCACAAGGTATTGCTTTAAAGTACATAATATAATATCAGTTTAAGGACTAGGCACAGCCTATGACTCTTAATTGTTTAGACCTGAACCTATCCAGAAATAGTTAATTCTTAAATGGCCCCCAGTTAAGACTGTATTCCAGGACCTAGCACTAATAAAACTACAATGCTTATCACTGCATAGGCATTCATCAAAAATCTGTTAAATCTGCTTTGTTTGTTCACTACTGTCAGCTTTGAGTTTAAAATTGAATTGATTTCTGAATTATGCTTACACTACTACTACTACTACTACTTTATACTACCACTACTGCTACTACTTTATACTATTACTACTACTGCTACTGTCTCTCGTAAAATTTAGTAACTAACCACAGCTAAAGCCAGTCAGAATGTGAATCAATTTATAAATTACCAAATTGCCTGGGCCAGGAATGGAACCAGGCCTCTTGGCCCCCACTACTCGTTTTATTTATGAGTTTCTCAGCTGTAATTGACAATTATTTTTTCAGTTAAAGACTACATTGAAAATGTAAATGGCTTTGTGGGACTAGTAGACAAGTTGTCAAAGAATGTTATGCCTGAAAGTTGCGCCAAAGATGCTTTGTACCCAGCTCATATGACACCGAGTCAGATCCATGCAGGTATAAGGAATGGGAAGCTGCATCAAGGGACTTTTCATGCTTCTAGGGACAACTTCTTGGAAGGGACAGCTTCTGTTAGTGGGCATGAGAAACCTGTGAGTAACATAGTATCAAATTATTAACAACTGACTATTTATCACTCTTTGGAATGGTTTTTTACTCTCATGGTACATAGCGGGACATACAAAGCAAATAAGTAAATTTTTAAGCCCAACAGCATCCTGAAACCATTATTATATTGCACCCTCAGAGTATCTATGGCCTTTTTCAAATAGTTGACCCACAGGCCGCTGGAGTAGAAGTTTTGGCAGTATGCTCTAAACAGTGTTATTGTTGCTTCTACATCGGGCAAATCTGTGGGCCAACATATTGCACCTCAGTGCCAATGCCCTTCTTTCTTGCTCAATGTCAACATGTCTTTAAGGTCCTCTGTAGCGTACTGGCCCAAGTATTTGTATTGGTGTATACATGCAAACGCAACCCTATTTAGCGCAATACTTTTCTCGTATTGCACCTGCGTATGGCCCCTAAAGATCATTAATCTTGATTTTTCATTTATCAATTATAGTTTTCTTCATTTCATTTAACATTTTTGCTAAGTTTGTCTATGTCTATTTATTCAATGATTTAATTTTTTCATATCCATGACATGTAATACATAAATCATAAAATAAATATTCAGATAAGATTTGACATGCAAAACACTAAAAGTGCATTTACACATTTGCACAAGTTGAGAGATACATCGCTTTTGAGCAGAGTTATGAGTTCCCTATTCGGGCAGGCAGATTCATTATTAACTACCATTACAGTCACATTTAATTATTGACATACAAAAGTATTAACAGCAATCTTTTTGTAGTCAGTTTAAAACTAAAAAAATTTTTTTTTTTCAGGTTCTTTTGCAAGGCCATATTGGTATAAACAGGGCAATAGATGGAGACATAGTGGCCATAGAAATATTGCCCAAAGAGGAGTGGAGCAAACCCAGTGACATAGTTCTAGAAGATAAAGCTGATGATCCGGGAGATTATCTAGAGGATCCCACATTACTCAAACCTAAGGTTGATACAGCAGATGATGACATTACCCCTACTGGAAAAGTTGTTGGGATTATCAAGAGGAAGTGGAGACAGTATTGCGGTATATTGCTGCCTAGCAAGTTTCCTGGTATGTATGATGCTTTTAAACCGCCGTTTGCACCACGGTGGCTTAATGTTCAGCCAGATTGTAATATGGCTGAACGAACGTCCGCCGCTTTGAATCAATGCATTGCGTTCTTCAATGCGGCTAGCCGTATTGTAATTGGGCGGATCATAAGACGAAATTTCGTAAAATAGCGAGTAATGAAACACTGTAAATTTTAGTCTCATTAAATTCCATATTGCAAACTCCGGACAGAATTAAATCTGGGTACCCTGACCCCACACATTCTTGTCTGCCCTACCCCTAGGGTTGCCATATCGGAAAACCAAAATATCTGGACAAAATTTGAAAATTTTGGGGTTGTCTGGAGAAATAAATATGTAAAATAAAAAGTATTTTTTTTAAAATTAAAAGGCTACAAAAAGACTCAACATTGTTGACACAACTAATGTATTTTAACACTTAATTTTTAGGTTGCCACATGTGTTTTGCATTGGACTTTAATGAGTCCACTTTGGATGCTCTAGTAGTAACCAGAATTTAAAATTATTATTTTGTATCGAACTTTCCGAGAAGTTGTTTGTCTGAATCCAGACGAATCCCGCAAATCTATCTGGCAACCCTACGTACCCCTGTGAAACAAGTTCGAGTAGGTGTTTATGAATGAAGGGTCGACGAAGCGTGTTTCCTTGTATGGTTACCCACGTTTATTTCGTCGGTATGGTCACCCTCGTCATTGCTTTGTACTAAGCATGATTGTCGTCAAACGCAATCCTATCACGCAATTTATAAAAAAAAAGTATACATATACAAAATATATATACAAAGAATTAAAATCTATTTTTTTTTATATATGGTGCGATTTATTAATTATTTATGTTGATGTTGTTTATTTATATATATGTAATTATAAAATTTAATGGGCAATCATCCAGCCATCCAGCCATGCTTACAAACTTGGAAAGTCGCCATTGGTGTCTGCACTAAATATAGTTATAAAAAACCAATGAAGTTTAATTTTGTAAATCAAATAAATTAAATGTACTTGTTCTTAACAAAACACATAACATTTTCATTTAAAATTTACGGGTGCATTATGTGTATATTAAATAATAATGAACTTAAAATATGTAATGTTCAGAAACTATGGATAATATGTTTTCACAACTTCATATTATAGTGTTCATTGTTATTTGCATAGTTAGTTAATTTGTTTTACAATAATAAAAATAAAGTAGTTGTTTTTTGTGCTATTTGGGAATTTGTTAATTTACTGAAAAATTATTCTGTGATGTTTCGCTGTTCGAGTGTGTATTCAAGTAATTAAATGATATTTAAAATAATTAAAATTCATACAATGAAGACTAGCTCTAAGTCATGCAGCCTTAGAGCAAGTAGTGCATACCTGTTTTTACTTAAATTTTCTCTTCTGGAAACATAATCGTAAACAACGGGTGTAACAGAGGGTATAGTACAAGCTGGAAGAATTTTCATCATAAATAATTGTGTAACAAAGTTGTGGATATAGAGCCTGGTCTTCTATTTGTATTGCCGTCGGTCCACTGTAAGGTTTACTCAAACTTATGAATACAGCTACTTAGTCAGGTGTTACTTTTACAGGTTACTTAGTCAAATGTTAATTTAACAGAAGGTTACTTATCTCTCTGCGTAGTATTCCTCATTGCTGAGGGTCATGACCGCGTGACCTTTCCATTAATCGAATAATAAAATGAGTTTTTTTGCGAGCGGTGGTATTATTATAAATAAAGTGCGATAATAGAGCGGTGGGGTCCCACGTCCTTCTGCATACGACTAGACTAAGAGTATTAAACTCTTAGGTTTTTGTAACGATTATTATCAGATGTTAGTGATAATAACCGGGACCGACGGTTTAACGTGCTCTCCGAGGCACGGAGGAAACGAAAAGACCAAATTCACACCTCAAAATTCCGTCACTTATCTAGTTACCGACTTGGGTTAACGTTGCTTAACAATCGCAACCGACTGATATGTGTAACTAGGCCACTCGTCCCTCACAGAAGGAAGATTATTGTAACCAAATACTTTTCAAAACAGGTGCAACGCGTCATTTATTCACACCAGCAGAGAAAAAAATACCGAGAGTGCGTATCGAGACCCGCCAAAGTGATATACTGGTGTCCCAACGCATTCTAGTCGCTTTGGACTCCTGGCCTCGGAACAGTCGATATCCTCTGGGCCACTTCGTGAGATCTTTGGGCCCTATTGGTACGTATTCATAACCGACCGGCAAAGACGTGCCGCCTAGCGATTTAGCGTTCCGATGCAATGCCAAGTAGAAACCGAATAAGCGTAATCGGTTTAATATAACTGCTATACCCCTAACAGGTTAGCCCACTACCATCTTAGGCTGCATCTTAAGTTACGACCAGGTGATATCGCAGTCAAGGACTAACTTTTTGTGGAATAAAAAAACTTCCAACAAGGAGGAGGTCCTCAATTTGGCGCGTATGTTGTTTTAAATGTTCGTAACGGTTGGCAAATTTATTTAATTCTCCTTTAATTATATAAAAAATAATGTTTATCCGTAAGTATTCTATACTTTCAGTTTGTGTAGTCCTAGATTTTTTAAAAATAATTTCAATATTATGTTATGCTCATCAAACTTATATTTTAAGCTTTTAACTACCTAAGCACCCTTTCCCCACTTCATTCCTCTTTAATCTACGCATAATTTTTACCCTGACCCCACTACCAAAGGATAAACCGGAAGAGAATACGTATTAAGTTCTCCTTTGTACTGTATTTTGGTTTATGTGTATAATTCACTGTAAAATTGCAAAAACCGTTAGATTGTAATCTAACTAGCGAAATTGTAAACTGTTGACAGATTGTGAACCGTTCAACTGTAGTGCACAATCGCTTAAACTAAACTGAAATGACAGCATTAAAAATTTACTAGATTTAAAGCTGTCATTTTAGTTTAGTTAAGAGTTTGTTTTATATATGTCACCGTAAGATTGTAAAAACCGTTACATTATAATCTAACTCGCGAAATTGTAAACTGTCGAAAGATTGTGAACCGTTCAATGTTCTGAGTATAAATTTTTGAAATATTCATGGTATTTACGTTTTCTTGTCTGTTTCTTGCAGGTTAGGTTAGGGTTCGACATAAATGCGGCCGGGCACTTAGGTTTTATCGGGTTGATATACCTAGCAGATTACAATCTACCGAAAAATAATGCGTTAAATTGTAATCTTTTGACAGTTTGCAATTTCGCGAGTTAGATTATAATCTAACGATTTTTACAATCTTACGGTGACATATTATAGAACAGAGGTGCGATTATGTAAGAATTGCCGATCCAATCGTAAAGTTCGGCGTCAAAGTAAAATAAACCGCAATGTCATGGAATTAGAGCTCAACTTCGTGTATCCACTCTCATACGTTTATGGTATCGTAATACCTCAACGTATGAGAATGGATACACGAAATTGAGCTCTAATTCAATGCTGTTATGGTTTATAATAAAGTAAAATAATTTTACTTTGACGCCGAACTTAGACGTTTTGATCGACAATTCTTACACAATAGGGGGGCTGGTATGAACATTTTATTCCAGGCGACAAGGACGCGGAAAACGAAGTGATATTGCTGGAACACGACGTCCCTCACGCGCGGTTCAGCGAGGCTGTACTAGCGTGCCTGCCGCCTAACGACTGGACCATTCCGGACGAGGTAACTAATAGACTGATTTTGAAAAATGGTCAGATTATGTTCGTAAGTATCTACTATTTCGAAAAAATATATTATTTCAGCAGAAAAATAAGGTTTCGTAGATAAAATTGACATTTGAAATTTAAAGTTTAAAATTCACGCTATAACGCTCGCCGGTGTCGTGGCGCCGTTTGTGACGTCACTATTGTTATTACCAATGTACTCAGTGCAGTGTGCAGTAAACAATAGTGTGACTGTCAAAGCTCGAAAACAAACGATTGTGACGTCATTCGCTTCTTGGTGTTTAATCCAATATGGCGGATTGCTGTATTTTATAGTTTTATTTTATCAAAATAAATAGCAATCTCACTCGGAATAGAAAAATAAATAAGTTTTTTATAATCCATGAATCCTATTTCATTAGATAAATTTATAATTTCATTGATTCCTAGTTACTGTCATCATGCCTATTCTCATCCTCACCACCTGGATGCCTGGTCTTCCACAAAATACCATAAAAATCCATGGCAACTCGCTTAAACTGGTTTCTGTGTATTATTGTACCACATTTCTGTATTGCTTTGAAGTACATAATATACTGTCAGTTTAAGGACTAGGCACAGCCTATGACTCTTAATTTGCTGGTACATGGCAGAAATAGTTAATTCTAAAATGACCCCCAGCTAAGACTGTATTCCAGGACTGACCACTAATAAAACTACAATGCTTATCACTGCATCAGATCATTCATCAAAAATTTGTTAAAGTTAGTTAGTTAAAGTCTTTGGATGTTCACTACTGTCAGCTTTGAGTTTCAAATTATTTTATAATTGCCGCCTAACGACTGGACCATTCCGGACGAGGTAACTAATTCTCATACTCACCACCTGGATGCCTGGTCTTCTTCCACCTCCCATTATTCCAGGTCATTTCTGCCATGTACCAGCAAATTATGGAACAAGCTTCCATCTTCTATGTTGCCTCGTGATTATAATGTGGGGCTCTTCAAAGAGCGTTTTTTTCCCTCTTACCATAAAGTTCCATTACCTACAATATAACGGCGACTTTATTGTTTACTACCATCTCTCTAGCCTATGGGTTAATAAGTAATATTATTCTAGCTTAAACTTCTACTTATAATTAATTTATACATCTAATTTACAGTCCAATAATAGTCTTTAGTTTATCCTAATGTACTTAACGTTCACTACGTTTTTGTGACCTATACTTAAGTAGCACAAGCACTAATTCACTGACACAGCACTTGTACACGTTTTACACTAATTCGAACGGTTTCGTTCCTTCAAAGAGCGAATAAACAAATATATCGAAAGCCGGCAACGCATTGGCGGTTCCTCTGGTGATGCTAATGTTCATGGTTCATGTTTTTATGAAATTTTATATGCATATTCAGTAGGTCTGAGAATCGGCTACTATCTATTTTTCATACCCCCAAAAACACCTCAATCCAGACGGAGTCGCGTGCATCAGTTATATACATAAACTTAGATATTACTAGATGATGCTCGCGTCCGCATTGGTTAAGTTATTTTTCATTTCTGCGGAATTACGCTTTCACTATCCACATTTTCAACCTATTTTGGTGATTGTATCCCGAGAAACGATATAAGCTACTTTGTACCGGAAAATTAGGGAGTTCACGCGGGTCTCAAAAAAACTTTATCCATGCAGATAAAGTACCGGGAAACATCTAATTTATAATAGTAGTTTGGATAGAAATGTTATTTGGGTACATAATTGTTCTAGGAGATAAAAAAACGTGTAGACCTCCGTTCGATATGCGTTTGTTCGGTCGACCCGCCCGGCTGTACCGATATTGATGACGCTTTGCACGCGCGGCCGCTGCCCGCTCCGACCAAAGATGGCCTCCAGAAGTACGACGTGGGAGTCCATATCGCAGACGTTACTTATTTCGTCAGACCCAATACTGCTCTGGATAAAGAAGCGGCCTCTAGATCGACGACTGTTTACTTGGTCGATAAAAGGATTGATATGGTCCCTGGTATGTATTTTTTATGTATCAATGTATTTTTTCGCTACAAGTTAGCCCTTGACTGCGATCTCACCTGATGGTAAGTGACGATGCAGTCTAAGATGGTAACGAGCTACCCTGTTAGGGGTATGGCAGTTACGTTAAACCCATGCCCCTAGTCGGTTTCTACACGGCATCGTATCGGAACGCTGAATCGCTTGGCGGTACGTCTTTGCCGGTAGCGTGGTAACTAGCCACGGCCGAATCCTACCACTAGACCAGACCAGAGAAATTTGAGAGATTATAAATTCCCAAGTTGACCCTGCCGGGAATCGAATCCGACCCCTCTACTAGACCGAGACCATACTAAATCCTATTATGAATATGTTTCTCTCTTTTTGGTGTCGCTTTTTCGTTTTGTTTTTCGTTTTATCAACCAGAGGCGGATTAAAATGAAACATAAAAAGCAATTAATAAATCAGACTTCCTACTGCTACATTTAAACAATCAAACAGAAAATTATAAAAAAGGAACGCTTTGTCCAAAAATGAATACCTCCTACACGTTTGTCCGGTGGCGCCACTTGTACCGTGGCGACAACATCCGTTTCATCGGATTTTCAAATCACAACTGTGGTGTACTAGAGGGTAGGTGATAAAGACAAAGTGTATAAATACGGGCGTCATTCTGTTGACATCTCAATCTTAATTCAGACAGCGTACGAGGTGCACGTGTGTGTAGTTTACATTCACATGTATAAGTATACATATCATAATATACAGTGTTGTAATATACTAGTGTATATAGTGAGACGCGGGACATTACAGCAACGATTCTAAAAAAAGCTTCACTTCAATAAGATTGTTTTATAAGGATATCTTTTCAGATCTGCTAAGCTCTAACCTATGTTCGTTACGCGGCGGGGAAGAGCGTTTGGCGTTTTCCTGTGTTTGGGAAATCGACGAAAACGCAAACGTTTTGTCCACCAAGTTCCACAAGAGTGTTATAAAGGTAAGTAAATATCAATAAGACATTATAATATCGTGTAGTGAGATTCTTTGTCGAGGCAATTGAGAGGCCCCTTGTTTAGTAAATACAAAATGTTAAAAATATGTGTAGGTGAGAAGACACGACAGCAACTGTAGTTCCGTTGACACAAGATTAAAAATCATATTGATCCATAGAAATGATATTTACTGTATCTAAAAAACTCACTCATGCCAAAATACTGTTCTCCTTCGAGTCCGCTTTTTCGTGCATTTATTGGTAATGCAAAAGAAACTTTACGCCCGACGAATAAGGTTTGTTTTTAATTACATTTCCTCCACGTATTGATCACTTTCGAGCTTAAACGTAACAAGCAGAAACGTAGCTAAATTTAAATCGGTGGTACGGATTTTTTGACTGTAAATCAATGTATTTTAGGTCCAGTTTCTTCAGACGTTAAGTGTTTCGTAACCTCTCGGTGTGATTTAAAACTTGAAAGGTATACTTGTATGGGAGGGTGGGCTTTGCATATCGCACGCTGCACGTTGTGCTACATACATTTGTTTTTTTTAGACGAATTATTATATTTTAGCGAATTTATTAGCGAAATTAGTAACTTTTTTTCGGGTGCGGAGTATGGGATTTTGCAAGAAATATTGAATTGTGACATCATCAAAATTAGACGTACCCTTTTTACTTTAATCAATAGTTTTAAATGGTTATTCAACATAAAACTAACAGAGGACGTGGATATTACGGGAGATCCTCTATTAAAACAAATGTGTGTGTGTGTGTGTGTGCAATTCACACACGGCAGTAGTGAAACTTTAGATAAGTAGCCTACGAGAGAATGAGATAGATAGAACTTGTATTCTATCTCGTTTTCTCGCAGGCTAAACCCTATATATGTTTGTCTCTTTTTGGTGTCATTTTTTTGTTTCGTTTACTTTTCGATTCACTAGGATTCTAAAGAAGTTTCACTTCAATAATTTATTTGACCAGTTGTCAAATACTTAAGAGTTTTGTCCCTTAATTCGAGTGCTTCTGTGGAAACTTTCAGTCTCGTGCCGCGATGACGTACGAGGAAGCGCAATTAGCGATAGACGAGGAGTCCCGCAACGACGAAGTAGCGGCCTCACTCCGCATACTGAATATGCTGGCCAAGAAGATGAAACAGAAGCGCCTCGACAATGGCGCCTTGTTACTCGCCTCGCCCGAAATACGGTTCCAAGTGAGATAAACATTTACTAAGGCTGCGATTATACTTGTAAGCCCCCTCATTTAAGTCCAACTTATCATCTATTACGGGAGGGACCGGGTAAGGGTGTCTCGAAGATGGCAGAGTTTTCAGTACTAAACTCAGTCTGTATGTAGTCTTATATAATTTATAATAATCATTTTTTTTTAAATTATTTACTACATTGAAAATGGAAAAAATAAATACCTATATTATAAATAATTGATAAAAAAAACGTAATTTATGGATGTACATGTATATTTTTGACACTGCCACTGGCGGTAAATTGTGAAAGGGTTTATTTTTTTTTAAGATAACAACTGTTGTTACCCACAATTTGGCGAAATAAAAGTTAAGTTATTAGTTATGAATTGGAGGAGTCAGTTTTAGGTGTGGGAGACTAGTCTACGATTTGTATGGGCGTTGATCCATTACATGAGTATGTACTTACGCTGTGCTTGTACTATATTCCGTCTCTCTTCGTTCTGTTAAAAAATAAATTCAACAAAAAACCAATTACAATTTTAATTTGTTGCTTAATTTTAAATTGTCTGAACAATCTCCAGGTGGACTCTGAAACACACGACCCGATAGAAGTGCAAGCAAAAAAGATCGTAGATACGAATTCAATGGTAGAAGAGTTCATGTTGCTCGCAAACGTGAGCGTGGCGGAACACTTGGCGGCCGAGTTCCCGCAGTGCGCACTCTTGCGCAGACATCCCGCGCCCCCGCCCGCCAACTTCAACACATTCCTCAAGGCCGCTAGACAACAGGTGAGCTCAACGAACCTCCCTTACAGATACGCCTTCCTCGGGGCCGCTAGACAACAGGTGAGCTCAACGAACCTCCCTTACAGATACGCCTTCCTCGGGGCCGCTAGACAACAGGTGAGCTCAACGAACCTCCCTTACAGATACGCCTTCCTCGGGGCCGCTAGACAACAGGTGAGCTCAACGAACCTCCCTTACAGATACGCCTTCCTCGGGGCCGCTAGACAACAGGTGAGCTCAACGAACCTCTTACAGATACGCCTTCCTCGGGGCCGCTAGACAACAGGTGAGCTCAACGAACCTCCCTTACAGATACGCCTTACTCGGGGCCGCTAGACAACAGGTGAGCTCAACGAACCTCCCTTACAGATACGCCTTCCTCGGGGCCGCTAGACAACAAGTGAGCTCAACGAACCTCCCTTACAGGTACGCCTTCCTCAGGGCCGCTAGACAACAGGTTAGCTCAACGAATCTCCCTTACAGATACGCCTTCCTCGGGGCCGCTAGACAACAGGTGAGCTCAACGAACCTCCCTTACAGATACACCTTCCTCGGGGCCGCTAGAGAACTAGTGAGCTCAACGAACCTCCCTTACAGATACGCCTTCCTCGGGGCCGCTAGACAAAAGGTTAGCTCAACGAATCTCCCTTACAGATACGCCTTCCTCGGGGCCGCTAGACAACAGGTGAGCTCAACGAACCTCCCTTACAGATACGCCTTCCTCGGGGCCGCTAGACAACATGTGGGCTCAACGAACCTCCCTTACAGATACGCCTTACTCGGGGCCGCTAGACAACAGGTGAGCTCAACGAACCTCCCTTACAGATACGCCTTCCTCGGGGCCGCTAGACAACAAGTGAGCTCAACGAACCTCCCTTACAGGTACGCCTTCTTTGGGGCCGCTAGACAACAGGTTAGCTCAACGAATCTCCCTTACAGATACGCCTTCCTCGGGGCCGCTAGACAACAGGTGAGCTCAACGAACCTCCCTTACAGATACACCTTCCTCGGGGCCGCTAGAGAACTAGTGAGCTCAACGAACCTCCCTTACAGATACGCCTTCCTCGGGGCCGCTAGACAAAAGGTTAGCTCAACGAATCTCCCTTACAGATACGCCTTCCTCGGGGCCGCTAGACAGCAGGTGAGCTCAACGAACCTCCCTTACAGATACGCCTTCCTCGGGGCCGCTAGACAACATGTGGGCTCAACGAACCTCCCTTACAGATACGCCTTACTCGGGGCCGCTAGACAACAGGTGAGCTCAACGAACCTCCCTTACAGATACGCCTTCCTCGGGGCCGCTAGACAGCAGGTGAGCTCAACAAACCTCCCTTACAGATACGCCTTCCTCGGGGCCGCTAGACAACAGGTTAGCTCAACGAATCTCCCTTACAGATACGCCTTCCTCGGGGCCGCTAGACAACAGGTGAGCTCAACGAACCTCCCTTACAGATACGCCTTCCTCAAGGCCGCTAGACAACAGATAACCATTCCAAAATCTTCGGACCCCAGTGTCTATCGGCTGTTCTAACTATGAACTTCGCCTACTACCCACTTCAGTTTTGATCTCTTTCCTGATTCATTATTATTATAATATTAAACTAATTAAACGTTATGTAATTTATAAAATAAATACATGTTTGAAATCCTAACAGGGTTTCGAATTAGACGTTTCAACGAACAAAGCCTTCTCGAAATCCCTGGACGAAGCTGTGATACCGGGCCGGCCGTTCTTTAACACGCTGCTCCGCATAATGGCGACGCGGTGCATGCAACAAGCCGTGTACTTCTCGAGCGGGACCAAGACGCAAGACGAGTTCTACCACTACGGGCTCGCGTGCCCCATTTATACGCACTTTACGTCTCCTATACGAAGGTGAGTTTTTTTTTTAATTTTAGTTATTTGAACCGTATTTTTGTGTTAATCGATATGTCGTTCAATCTTGGAGAAACAGAGGCCCAATAGGCATGATGAAAGTAACCAAGAATGAATGAAATTATAAATTTATGTAATGAAATAGGATTCACGGATTATAAAAAACGTATTTATTTTTCTATTTCGAGTGAGATTGCTATTTATTTTGATAAAATAAAACTACAAAATACAGCAATCCGCCATATTGGATAAAACACCAAGAAGCGAATGACGTCACAATTGTTTGTTTTCGAGTTTTGTCAATCACAATATGGTTTACTGCACACTGCACAGAATACATTGGTAATAACAATAGTGACGTCACAAACAGCGCCATGACACCGGCAAGCGTTTTGGCGTGAATTTTAAAATTTAAATTTCAAATGCCAATTTTATCTAGCAAACCTTATTTTTCAGGTGAGATAATATATTTTTTCGAAATAGTAGATACTTGCGAACATAATCTGACCATTTTTGAAAATCAGTCATCATGCCTATTGTATTCATTTGACAGTTCATAACGTATAAAGCGAACTTTTTTAGGAGTACCTACATACATGCGTATTGAAGTGCAAGCATCTACGAACTCCTTAAACAGGTCGAATTATACGTTTGACAGACGATTACGATTTCCTTACATAATCGGGGGGCTGATTATCATTTTCCTTGTAATTTTTCACTAGATACGCAGACGTTATAGTACACCGCCTGCTGGCCGCGTCTATCGGCGCAGACGTAACGCACGCGACGCTGCTCGACACCAAACACGCGGATGCGCTCTGCGACAACCTCAACTACCGGCACCGACAGGCGCAGTACGCCGGTCGCGCGTCTGTGGCGCTCAACACTCACGTGAGTGATCTCTGCCGCGTGTGTCGGCGCACACGTGACGCACGCGACGCTGCTCGACACCAAACACGTTGGGCTCTGACATTTTCAATGTTGCGTCTTACCGTTCGTACTGTTTGTAATGTCTATTCTGGACACCTCAACTTCACGTAAACTGTACAACTCACCAACTTATTTGGCCTGGTGGCCAAAAATGGAACAAATTTTTATGACTTTTTCTTATGTTTTTATTTTATTTATAATATTTAATAGCAGCGTCGCTGTTACCGGGTCAGATAAGTTTGTAAGACTATACGTTGGACAATTTATTTAGAATTCTTGGCATAAAACCCTTATAATAAATTATATTTTCTTTTGCTATACCCGGGCCTCCAACTTGAGATGCTTAAATTAAATTTATTTATTAAAAACATGAATTTCTCTATTATAGATCTTGTTCAAGAATCGGGAAGAGATCGAGGCCGCGGTAGTGTTAGCGGTTAAACGTAACGCGCTGCAAGTGTTGATTCCGAAGTACGGGCTGGAGGGACCGCTATATTTGCCGTCTGATAAATTCGTGTATAATGAAGAGGTATTTCTCTTTACATATCTATTATATTATCTTGTACATTAAGCAGTTTGAGTAAAGTAATGAATCAAGGTTGGAACCCGCTTGTCTAGAAGATGTCTATTCTCTTTTGACTTGAAGGTACGTAAGTTATAATTGGCAGGAAACACGTGTGCTGGGAGGGTTCCACACCTTAGTAGTTTTCACAAACACACACACACCCTCACACACACACACACACACACACCCACACACACACACACACACACACACACACACACACACACACACACACACACACACACACACACACACACACACACACACAGACACAGACACAGACACAGACACAGACACAGACACAGACACAGACACAGACACAGACACAGACACACACACAGACACACACACAGACACACACACAGACACACACACACACACACACACACACACACACACACACACACACACACACACACACACACACACACACACACACACACACACACACACACAGAGACACACACACACACACACCTCTACGTGAAATCTATTCCATTGTTCTGAATTTCAAATATATGTGATCCCTGGTGGTTCGGGTCCCCATTCACAAAAACGATTTCCTTGTTTCACTTAATTTAATTTATGAAAGAGTACGTAGATTTAAAGTATTTCTATGTTTCTGCGAATAACAATGGGTACAGATAAAATTTATATTCCAGGAAAACGTACAGATATGCGGTGGCACCGTGCTCAAAACCTTTGACGAACTCACAGTGAGACTGACTCTTGACAGTTCGAATTTACAACACAGAAAGCTTGTGTTCCAACTAGTAACACCATACATACCCGGCGTTAGTTACGTTAAAGAGGACCCCGAGAGCAAACAAGAAGCAATGGACGTTGAAATTGTAAATATAACCGACAGTGTTCAATCGAAGAAAGATACGGTCAGCAGTACTAAAAGTAAAAAGAAGTCAAAGAAGAGAGTCGACCCAGAAGGCAAACAAGAGGTAATGGATGATGAAATTATCAATATAACCGAAAGTGAATGTGAGAAAAAGAGAAAAGATTCAATAGATACTAAGAGTAAAAAGAAGAAATCTAAGAAATAGGACATGCTAGTTTTACGGAAATAAATATATTATTGTAAGTCATTTTATTGTTTTTTTTTGAATTCAACTACTATCTCACAGTCAAAGAGCCTAGGCCTAAGTAGGCCTATTCTGAGAATATATCATCAATATATTTTTCTACAATCTCAATTGGGTATTTGGAAACTAGTGAAATTGATTATGAAATAGAGGATCTTCCAAAAGACGTTAATATCCAGGTGCTCTGTTAGTTTTATGTTGAATAACCATTTGAAGCTATCGATTAAAGTAAAAAAGTGCGTCGACCTTGATGACGTCACAATTAAATATTTCATACAAAATCCTAAGCGCGCGTTTTGACGTTTGAAAAAAAGTACTAGTACTAGTACTGATTCGACTAGTTTTCAAATACCCAATAATTGTTATGTTCGGCTGAAAATAGAGCATTTACTGTGACAGTGAATTTTGGCGGAAAAAATGTGAGTACCTATACAATCGTTAAAATACTACGATACAGTCGCGATTTTCTCGCTGGTCGTTTACCTTCGGACACGTAGCAATAGCCACGATTTTGCATTGGCACTAAAGCAATACAGCATCGATGCAGTATCAGTACAGACGTGATGCAGTATTGATACAGACGCGATGAAGAATCGACACAGACGCGATGAAGTATCGATACAGACGCGATGAAGTATCGATACAGACGCGATGAAGTATCGATACAGACGCGATGAAGTATCGATACAGATGCGATGAAGTATCGATACAGACGCGATGAAGTATCGATACGGACGCGATGAAGTATCGATACGGACGCGATGAAGTATCGATACAGACGCGATGAAGTATCGATACAGACGCGATGAAGTATCGATACAGACGCGATGTAGTGTACGGTCTTGTAGTAGCGATGCAGACGCTCGTTAGCGAAACGCACTACAGAACCGACAGCTGCTTGTTAATGGGCCTGTTACACTGCACTTTTCACAGGGACCTTTACACTTGAATCAGTGTAGTGTTATAAGATTTAGGGAGTAAGGGTCCCTAAGTTGGTCCTTATTGCTGTGTAATAAGCGACGCTCTAAGTAGCGGCCACGCCCACCTTTACCACGGCCCTGTTAAAGTTCAGTGTAATCCTTTATGTTCAAAAAATTGACAGCTACACTGTGACTATCACACACTAGTGAGGGCTACCGTTTTTATGCTCTCTAGTTGGCGCCACTGGCGAGTAAGGTCCTTAGTATAGCTGTAAATTCGGTAAACAAGCATACTTATGACAAAAAATACGTTTTTAAATAGTAAGCACACAGGAACCAGGGACATAATGTACTAACTTCTGAATTCTTCTTCTTTCAACCCTCTTAATTTTGCACTTTTTTTTCTTAGCTCCGCTTTCAAAGCGCAGTGCACTGACATTCATTGACACGTATCTTACATCTTCATTAATTACATAATCCGGTATTGCTAAATACATCAATGAAACAATTTAGATCCGCCAAGCCCAATGATAGTACCTATTTGACATTTCGGAGAACTCGCTCTACACTAGCGCCTTTAGCGGCGAATATAAATGCGGTAGCCCCCATTGGCTGACAAATAAAATGCATGCATATATTTCAGTAAGAGGGTGACATCCAATCAAAGAGGGTGGCGATCATCACACATGTAGCTGTCATTTAACATTATAGGAATATGTAACTACAATTCCAAATTGATTAGACATTAATTAGTAGGTACGCAAGAGGATGACATTTTAAATAAATTAAGTATGGCACTTTATTACACCCTAAAGAGCAAAACACACAGGGAACGGGCGCGGGCCGGGTCGGATGCGCGGCGGGTTGAGTTCCTTGTATTTAGAATTTAGATGGACGACATCACACATAACGCGGCCACGGGTCGGACGCGTGACGGGTGTCGCTGTGTGATGTCAACCATAATATGAATATGTTACCGTAAGATTGTATAATCTAACTCGCGAAATTGCAAACTGTCGAAAGATTACAATTTAACGCATTATTTTTCGGTAAATGTAATTTGTTAGGTATATTAATCCGATAGAACCTAAGTTCCCGGCCTGCATTACCTGATTATTTATGTCGAACCCTTACCTAACCTACAAGAAACAGCCAAGCAAACGTAAATACAATGAATATTTCAAAAATTGACACTCAGTACATTTAACGGTTCACAATCTTTCGACAGTTTACAATTTTGCGAGTTAGATTATAATCTAACGGTTTTTACAATCTTACGGTGACAAATACAAGGAATTCAATCCGCCGCGCACCCGGCCCGCACCCGCTCCCTGTTTTGCCCTTTATAGTTCCTCGAAATTAAAGGAAACAAAACAAAAATAAAAACAAAGCAGTGGTAGTTATCATTTATTTTTATATGTACACCGTAACATCCCATATTTGTTTAAAATATTTTATTTTATCACAATATAACGTTGACTCAAAATTAACGATCAGTACAAAACCCTAAATAAGCGTAATTCCAGAAAATAAAAAGTCAGTAGATATCACGCAGCGCATTAAAATAAATGTTTATTTTAATGCATAGGGCATTAAAATAAATATTTATCCAGTGAAATGAAAATTTTATCTAGAGTAGCGAATTCGATAATCAATTTAACAAACTGTAGTATACAACTTTTGGTAGGCATTCTTTGGAAGTAATGATTAATAAAATTGCGTACTTCAATCAATCAACTAAGTACATTATTATTAGCTCGTCAAATATTTTGTTTACAGTAGGTATATGAAATAACAGCGTTTCGCTCGAACAATGATTTTAAGGTCTTTTCACATAATGCTCAAGTCAATGCACAAAGCAAGAGTGAATATAGCTATCTTCTAGGCAAGCGCGCCCCAACATCGACCTCATCACTGCTTCCCATAAGAAAAGCTTCGTCAGTCTATCCTGCAAAAACAAGTTATCTTTCTATTCTAAATGACAAACACCCAAACTTTATATTTGCACAATTTGTGTCAATATTACACTGATGGCAAAGTTCATTTTTCAATCGCACGTTTGCGTTCGGGCGGCGGACTGTACGCCACAGGGCTGGGTGGTTTAAGAGAGCTCTGACTAGTTCCTTGCATGCTTTCTTCGGTTACATCGTCTTCTAAACTTGTTTCCTGAACATCCTCAGTATATACATTGGTTTGAATTATACGTGGTATGTGTTGTGGGGGTATATGCGCATGCGCAGCAATTTTTGCGATTTCCTGGTCCACTTTGTGTACTAAATTGTCAATGACGGCCGGCCAGCGCGCGGCGGGGACTGCGTGCATAGGGGCCAAACGTGCGTCCGCCATGACGGCCAAACGCACAGTATCTGCGTACTGGATTACTGTTAGCGACATACCTGTAACATTTAAATTTTTTAAATTGTAGTCAAAGAAAAAAAATTTTGGAACTCGTTTCCAGACCTGTGCAGATTCATGGCTTTTAAAATAACTAAAAATAACAACGAATTCATGACATTATTGATTTTACAAGATTGTAGTACGTTGGGCGTTTAAGGCCCCTTATACGGATATGATATCCAGGTACGATTTATAGTACCAACCAACGTAAAACCGAAATCAAATAAGATGTGCGAGCATTTAATTCAGTTTTAAATTAAATATTCAGGTCATGAATTAAAAAAAATGCATTTGCCGATTTTCTTACAGCTTTTTTTCTGGATAACTGGATGAACATGACATAACTTCGGCAGGTGGATTTATGTGACTATTAAAAAGACTTTCTAATACTTTCTCGCTACGAAAATTCTATCTACGACTAAAACGATAAGATGTATCCAACAACGATATACTCACTAATATTGGCTTGTGGTGGTCGCCAATAAACAACGTAATCTATAGTCTTGTCCCACATCGTGGTCCTCTCCCTCGAGTCTGCACGAGCGTTTATTTCAGCGTACGAAACAGCGAACTTTCGAGACAAGGCATTCATTGTGAGTCTTGCTAGTGGCGAAGGTACTGATCTGGTGAGAGCTCCGTAGCGAGCTTGTGCGGCCCAACCGGCTGCTAATAAGCCTTGACGTTTGCACGCTTCGTCCACCACCGCTGCTATGCGACGCGGAGATGCGCCCACGGGAAGGGACAGGCAAACCATTCCTGTAAATATGCAAATTCAAGTTCAAAAGCTGAAATAGTTTTTGAACAAAAATCTACCTCTATGTTTCGTGTGACACTTGCCACTCGCATGCAAAAGCGCATCTCAACATTCTTGTTTGAAATCCAATATCTAGAACATCCATTGCGTATGATAGAGATAGACCATTGAGAATTTAGTGACATGTGCAAAACTTTTAAAGCGAAGAAAGACATACTTTTAAATAAAGGGAAATGAACACCTAACATAAACTTTACCTCCTGTTTGCGATTTTTTATAATCCTTCCCGTAGCCCTCAGCGAATGTGTAAAGGAATCTCTCGGAGGCAGCTCTGGCTGTTATGAGTATGGAGTCAGGGGTGTTGCTCTGAGCTTGCTCGAAGAATGCACGCAGAGCCTCCGTGGTGGCGAACAAGGCCAAGTCTGTGGAGGACACGCCCAAAGCTCGTGCTGCGCGTTCGACTCCCGCCCGTGACACAGGACGCGACCATGACGTCACCTGACATGTAAGAAAATATTCATTGTATTGGACATTTATATTATACCTTTCATACATTTAATAACTTCAGGATGTACAGTATAAGTACTTGGTCAAAAAAAAATTTTTAGGTTTTCCAACCTTTAGACCCAACCCGACTCATTTCATGCGTTTCAGTTAGCAAAATGTTTTCTGAATGTTAATTTCAGTAAAACCTTTTATCGCGAAGGTAATTTTAACAGACAGACCTACAGATAATTGTCAAAATTGATAGGACCACGAGGAAGCCCAGTCCGTCGTGGTCCTACAAGCAGGGCAATAATTTCACTATTCAAGTATACGATTATGATAATGGCATGACTTAATCTTGGTATTTACCTTTCTTCCGCACAAAGAGACTGTCTGCAGTATGTGCCGTTTCCCACCATCTGCGCGTATAGTGTCAGTCCAAAAATTTGCCGGAGCCCGATATATTTCAACCAGGCCTCGCAATGCTTCTGCCGTTGCTTTTATCCATAGCAGTCCAATATCTCCGTACTTCCAGGTCAGAGTATTTACGCGCCTCACTTGCCCCGTCGTTCGGAGATCATTCAGTGCCATAACCTCATCCCAAATGGACGCTGGTAACCTTAGAAACATTCGAGTGGTTGAAAAGGTTGTCGCGAAAATTTTTCGTGGCCACTTCCGTGGATCGAATGTTACGAGCGGTGATATGAATACCTAAAAATTATCGAACTTTATTAATATGAAGAGAATTATGATAGTAAGGTAAAATATAGCAAAAACTTATACAATTTATTGTATATAACGCACTTTGGGAATTGTTAAATTTCTTCTCTTGCATTCACGCTGAACAGCGGACAAAAACACGCTAGTAGTTTTTGCTATCTGTGCATCCCTTTCTTCTGATCGTTTTTTGGAAACGTCTCTTAAAGCGTTAGCGGCAGATATTAATACAATGCCAGCTACATGAAATATTCCAGGCAAACTTTTCATCGAGTGTGTGCTTTCGGTGGGATCATATTCGAATATGAATTCGTTCCAAATATTGGACAAATTTTCGTTCATTTTGTCCCAAAGCTCTAGAATCGAAGATGATTTTGGAAATAGTTTTGCCAATGGGCTTTCCTTGTAGTATTCAGTCTGGTCGAATATTCGACTCGACATCGTGTCCTGTACCAGCAGCAAATCGCCGATGTTAAGGGATTTCTTGCCAGTCAGAAGTAGGTGATGAACTCGAACTAAAATGTAATACTTTGGTTCAATGGAGACGCATGGTATAATTATATACTGCCACGGCGGTTGGTCGCTTGGGAAATATTTGGATATAATTTCGCTGACATAATCCTGCAACATAATGTTTGTGTGGCAGTAGAACTTTACAGGTATGTTATATTCAAGGAAGATTAATTTAAATAGCTGGTTATTACCTGAATGTTGCTGTCAGACACAGGACGACCTCGGTGAACGCCGGTGGCCATGACAACATGGTTTTGGAGTCTGAACGGTATATTGGCATCCCATGCATAGTTTCCCCAACTTGATACCAGACAGTGCCTTAATCTAGGGAACAATAACTGTCCTTTGTTGTCTCGACGGTCAATTACATGTCGCTTCAGTGCATTTTGTATCTCTTCGGTATCTAACGCACCTAAAAATTTATGAGATTTACATTAATTGTAGTCGTACAATCTGACACTTCTCCCCAGATTTAAGTTGGGTTCGAGATCGGGTTAAAGTTCTGAATTCCGCTCTTAATGACAGAAAACTTACATACCTAGATAATCATAAGTTTTTTAAGCTCTGTCAGTTATTTTCTTCTTATAAGGATATTTAGCCAGGGATGTGTGTCTGGATGTCAGGATGTCTTCAGTTTGAGAGCTTATCTCATCTTTATTATTATTCTAAGGGTTTAAAGAGCACAAAATAACTAAGTGATATCTACTGGGAAGTTTCTCATACATACCTCCCTCGCTACGTATCATCTACTTTATTCGACGTACCTTTTATGCATAGTAACACATTGATAATGCCTTGGTTTCTGTGTGTATCCAACAAGGATCGGACTGTGTCCGTTGTGATGAATTCTAGACTAGGATACCTGCTTGAGAGCAGCTTCAACCATAAATGTTTACTTATTCGTACCGCTGAAAAAAAATCAATTGAGTAAATATTAAAAAACATAATACCCATTCCAATCATCGGGAGATTTTGTTGTTGTAGATAATTTAGGTAAGTACACGTACTTATACTACTAATGTAAAAATTTTACGTGTGCTAAGTTTAGTTCAGCTTTGCGTGGAATAAATTTGTTTTTTGATAACCAAAAATGCCAAAATTTTTGACTTGTGACCCTGAATTTTAATAACCTAATGAAACATTATTTTGTCTACATATTGTAACAATTTTAATTGTTATCAGGAGTTATGTGTTACAACACAATTTAATGGCCATTGATAATATTTACAACAATGCCCAGTAACAATTAAATTATTACGTAGACCTAAATAATATAATAATTAATGTACTTAAACCTTATGTAAACAGACGGAGGGCAAGTATTATCGATATAACAATATATAATACCAATAAAAGTTCACGGCTTTAAAATTATGACATGACTGTAAAAGAAAGATAATTATTCGTTGGACCAATTATTAGTGATAACTATTTCCGAAATAATCATCGGATCTGCTTTTTATTGTATTTTGTCTTCGCAATGGCATAAAATATTCTCATGTAATGTACCTGTTACTTACTCATTAAAACTGGAACTTGACGATTTCTGTTCATAAATGAATTTAATATATTTTGAATACGTACCTAGGTACTAGCAAATGCCCACGACTTAGTAAACGGCTTTATGCCTTGTCTACATTCTAAAGGAAACCTCTTGAAAAGGAATATAAAACAGCTTTCTATGTGCAAAGGTGCTGGGCATTGTGTCAGGTCAATAATACCTACATATGCCTGGGGCGGCTCAATTTACTTAAAAACAAGTCTGCATTTGTCTGATAAACATAGACGCAAGTCATTCTCAGTATCAAAACAAAATTTTGAATTAAGTATTGTGTTACGCCAGGTTATCATACCGTAAATTATCAAAATTTTATTGAGTTGCGAGTCAATGCCCGTTGATTAATTTCATTAATAGGAATATTAGATACGAATAGATCTTCCTCGTAAATTGAATTTAATTTTCCCTACTTTCGAAGTTTCTTTCTCCGTTTTGGGGTTTTCTCAAAACTTTCATCTTCCATCCCGAAGGACAAGTAACCCTATTAATTGTTTTCGGATTAACGATTTTCGGATTTTTTCCTTCTTTTCGGACCCTGGTTTTGATTTATTGGCGAGTGTCAAAATATGCGGCATAAACGGCCGTATCTTTCGATTGCTTTGACTTAGAAGCTTTATTTTTTACAGCTCTAATGGACCGTATACCTAAGTAATTATTGATATTAATTTCAACTTGACACCTCCGCGTACGCGAACGTACGCGTTTCTGAGAAAAAGATGGTTGACGGACAGA
Organism: Erebia palarica; assembly: GCA_964035005.1. Lineage (NCBI taxonomy): Eukaryota > Metazoa > Arthropoda > Insecta > Lepidoptera > Nymphalidae > Erebia > Erebia palarica. The sequence goes on from OZ035988.1 coordinate 5,506,343, forward strand.
TAGACGGACAACGAAGTGATCCTATATATGGGGAGGATTTTTCCTCTTGAGGTACGGAACCATTAAAAAATGAGTTTGCTCTAATATGAGGCTCAGATTTCAATAATAAAGCTTACTCCAATTAAAATTTTCAAAAAATATTTAATGTAGGAGTAGGATTTACAAGTTCTTGAGAGTTTTCACGCGTTTTTGATAAAAAGCGGTATATTGCCAGTCAAGCAGACGGGCAAAAAAGTGATTATATATAGGTTCTTTTGAGGTACAGAATTCCGAAAAGGAGTCAAGTAGGTTTAAAGGTATTAGGTATCATACCCAGGTAAGATAAGGCCAGTGCCGGCAGCGTGGAGACTGCTATGCAAAACGCACAGTAGGTATAGAGCTGCTCTCGCAGCTGCGTGCGCAGGCCACGTTCGCCTCGCAGCATCTCGGATACATTCACTGCAAATAATTACTTAAAATAAATAATAAATTAGACGATTAAAGAACTGGGTTGTCTGGAGATCACTACTATTGAAAAAGTGGCCAAATTGAGCAGTTTGTTTTCTATTTATATCTTAGTTGCTAGATCTGTTTATTTCCCGCGGGAATCATAAATTAACATCATGAGATACATAGACTTGTACAATTATCTAGCAGTAAGATGTAAATTATTATTTATCGCGATAAAAGATAAAATTAGTTTTAGAAAGTTTAATAACTTTTGTTGCCGTTCATGCCATATTTTAGGCACATTAAATAATTGCAAGTACCTGAGTAAAAATAATTTTGAGGTCTAAGGATATCTTGATTAACTCAACGTTCGTCTTATAATTCTGTATTTCTTTGTTTGCGTGATATCTTCCTCGTTACCTACTAGGTTATTCCTCATGGCTCATACATCTTAGTGGGAGGTTTTGTTTTTTTTAAATAATTATATAGGCCAGCGCTTGACTGCAATCAGACTTGCTTAAAGTGGTGATGCAGCCTAAGGTGGAGCGCGCTTGCCTAGAAGATGCCTATTCACTCTTGATTTGAAGGTACCTATATTAAAAGAGGAGGGGGAAGAGGAGGGGGATTCCAGTGGGTAGGAATTTTATGGGTTGAATTTAGATCATTAACAGTAGCAGTCTAGAGATATCATAGAATAAACGATACGTCTTACTGATACGTTCTTTTATTTAAAGTCTGTTCCAAAAGAGATGAGCAATTTTTTCAACTTAACGTCTGATCACCTCATATTATACCTGTGTCACTTGACCAATAATGATGGGAATATCTACAAACTTGTCGGCTTTCAATACTACTATCACTATTGGTCAAGTGACATTTAGGTTGACGTAAACAGACTATATAGAAGTTGAAAAACATAGCTCATAGGTATATCATATTGTTCATAGGTTCTTTCATGGTTCTTTCCAACCAGTTATTCGATATTTTATTTAATACAAAATTTCGTCACTCTAATGTCAAATTGGTATCCAGATTTCCATGGATATTAGATTCCTGCCTCTCTCAACCCTATGTGAGAGTACCTAGGTTCGGTGCTACAAAACTGTGACCTGCTGTTTAAATAGATACCTAATTACGCGGTAATAATACAGTGCAACCTCGATATAACAAATCGGAATGGAACAAGTAAATATTCGTTATATCAAGTAATTCGTTGAACTGAGGTTTGTTATGTTGAGGTTAGGTTGGTCTAAAATTTGTTTTAAAGAGCTAAAAAAATAGTTTTATTCATCTATTTATGATGTTTCGCTTTTCTGCGACCGATAAGGAACACTTTTTACGTTTCTGAGCCATTGCAACTTGAATTTTTAACAATAGTGACGAGCAAACAAACAATGATTGTTTTATGAAAAAAAGCGTGTCGAAACCGATAAATAAAGGTTTTGGGTTGACAAAATTGGTTAATGAGAGGTATTTACACTTTTTCTTGATCGTTGAAAATTCGTTATAAAGAGGTTCGCAAAAAAAAAACCCAATGTAACTAAAGGTTGTGACTCTTATGGACAATTAAAGGGGATTCCGAAGAATTTGTTAAATCGAGGTACGTTAAATTAGGGTTGCACTATAGTATACTTTTTGATATAGAAGTGTGGACCTGCACATAACTCGATATTGAAATTTGAACACAGGTGTAATTTTTCTTACAATGAATGTAATTTGCCTTAATATGTATACCCTTAATATAATTCGTACGGATTATCACATAAGGTGATTTTGTTATATTATGTAGGTAGTTATGATCTAACGGTTCAAGATGTCTTTGATCTATTGACTTGACCTTAGCAATAACTTTATCAGCGCTTCTGCTATACATATATCATCTAGTTTACCACAATTTTACGATGCCATTTTACTGTGCACGCCGATAGCATTACTAGCTCAGATCCATACCGTTACTCATTTTCCATCCATCGTTCAATATTTTATTGATAAATCCCAACCTTTAACTTCTGATTCTAACCTATTTATTACTTTGAGAAGGTTTTATAGTAGAGGACACTATATGATATTAATGTCTGATGCCCGCGGCTTTCGGATTTGAGGTTTTTTGGTTCCCTCGGGAATTCTTTAATTTTCCGAGACAAAAAGTAGTCTATGTGTTGTTTCAGACTATGATCTATCTCTGTGCAAAATTTTATCCATATCTGTTTAGCCGTTCTGGCGTGATTGAGTAACAAACGTAGGTACATCCATCCATCCAATCTTTTGCATTTATAAAATTAGTATAGGTAGTGTTATTGGATGATGTAAAAGGATATACTATTTGGTTGGTGCATCGCGTCGGTTTGTTAAACGACTTTACCTCTGTCGAACGTAAATTTTACGACCAAAACTTTTCCGACTTGTGCTGTGTTGTTTTGTGTTAAGATGGTACTTAATAATAGTTTTATGCATAGTAGTATACTTCATAGCAAGCATGTTTACAAAAATGATGGGGAAAAAAAGAAAAATCATTGACACTCTCTCGCCCAGAAACCTCAGGATAAATTATAACTCGAAAACTACCAAAAATCGCCGAACATGGGGTATTTTCTTATAGGTAGGTCGGAAGAATTAAAATTTTTCTTTGGACGTCACTATTTAGAACTGTCCTTCTGGGATAAGTTGGTATATAATATTTATACCTACTACGTATTATAAAAAAAACATACGCTGTATATATGGATGTTTTACGCACCTAATTAAATATTTCAGGCTAACCCCGTTAACTCTTCATGCAATACATATTGAGCAAGTTACGAGTAATTTATATTCTTGCAACATAAAGAATCGAATTTAAATGTGTAGGGTGAAGGCTTTTTTATAATCGTGTTCTTCATATTATTCGAAATCAATAGTTTGATAGCTTTTCATTTATAATTATATAAAAACATTACAGCTATTTACTTACGTTCTTCAGTAGGAATGGATACTTTTAAAAACTTTGAAATATGTTGGTATTACTAAATATCTACTAGGCTTGTGTTTCTTGCATATTGATTGTCGTTATTTTCATATAATTAAAGCGCTATCTAAATAGTTTTGGTCATATTTATTTTCACTATCTCAACCGCACTCACGAATCGTTTTAACACAGTTAAATTAACATACCTTCAAACTAAAAGAACATCCAATCCAATCTCTTTATTATTAGACACAGCCTAGTTTAGAGTAATTTCATATAAAAGCACAAGAAATTGTGAGAAAGTGCAGAACAAAACACAAATAAACACTATATTTGTTTTGACACCAATACCGTGTCGCACACCCGCATAACCGACCGCGCAGTGAATGGTAGGTAGTTGGTAGTGACCAGTCGACTAGCCGCGTATAGCCGTGTATGTTTCCCTTATCGCAGCTTGTCCAAGGTTCAAGATCGAGAGTGAACATCAACATGACGTGATATCAACTTTTACGTCCTCTCGTTACATAGGGGTTAAATTACTCATTGAGAAAGGGATCATGGCATTACTAATTCTTTTGTTATAAACCAATTTTAATATTATCTAGGTACCTCTCGTATCTTTGAAACCTACTCATAATAAGTGTTTTTCTGAATTTAATTTTAAATTTTAAATTTTGTTTGATGGAAATATTTCAATCCACAATAATAAAATATGATTTAAATAGATTATTTGATGCTAGGATATGGAAATGCCCTACCGGCTTCCGTTTTCCCATACAGTTTTAATATAAATACCTTCCAACTACACATTAATGCATCCAGCAGTCAAGCGCGCTCTTTGCTCCACCAGAAAGCCCCACCTTTACATATTATTTCTGTGATTATAGTAATTATAATTTGATAGTTAATTGGTAAAGTATGTCACTTGTCAGCACAAAGAGATAAAATCATATGTAAAATATTTAAGTAGGTTCCAGACGTTTGCATATTAATCTTTTAATTAGGTATTTTGTTGTTGTTGTCTGCATAGAAATAGTTACGCACAGAAGTTTGTCATTGACCCATTAGTCATTATTAAATTTATAAAGACTGTTTTCTCCAACAATGCCTAAATTTTTGTCCAGTTCTGCGATCAATTGGAAGTAAAGCCAAACTAGATTCTTTTTTCTATTGATTTTTCTTTCAGATCACTTTAGTGATATAGCCTTTGCCTATTACCACGGTTTTCTTTCTTCTGTTTTGTATGCGTCATTTTGTACCTATGTGTTATGATGCAATAAAGACTTATACCTACTACTACTAGATTCTAAAAAACTCGGGAAGCATAACAGAGCGAACAGGTACTATGCGCCTAAGCACAGGCTTCTGCTATACATATAAAGCACAAGTTCGGCCCACACGGAGTACCTACTACTCACACCTTAGGGCCGGAGCACCCCGACACCAGCTCCTTCCATTTGACCATATACAAAAGCGGGCAGTTCGACATGTGGACAATCCCAAAATGACTTGCACGCTGGAGTCCCTAGAATACCCGAAGATACGTCAGTTCTCTTTGTGTGTGCTATCGACTCTACAACGGTTAATGTTCTGAAGATTTATTCTAACTAATACCACCTTCTGTATTCTCTAGTCGCACCCTTCGTCGTAGAAAGAAATTTCATCCTCACCACCTGGACGACTGGTCTTCTCCCACGATTCCATTCCAGGTCTTTTCCGCTAGGTACCTGAAAATTTTGGAACCAGCTTCCATCTTATGTGTTCCCTCTTTATTATAATATGGGGCTCTTCAAAGGGCGGATACACAAATATATCGGAAGCCGGCAACATATTGGCGGTTCCTCTGGGGCTGCAAATGTTCATGGGCGGTGGTAATCACTTAGGTGACTCGCCTTCTGGTTTGGATGCTGTATATATTTATATAGAAAAGGTATTTACTATCCGATTAAATACTATCTCATAGTTACTTATCTGGTCGAATACCGTCATCAAGCTGCGAGCACCAGTGGCGTGCACATGGCTTGAAGCTAGGGTAGGCATTAGTTAGTCAGAATACCTATTTACTGACTCTTATAATGAAAAATGAGCGTTGACTTGTTTCCATTTGGGTAAGCATTGCTTTTATGCCTCTATGAACCACACGCCACTGGCGAGCACTACATTTAATGAGTTCATCATGGCGACAATCATGTCAAATTGATTTCAAGTCGTCATGAGTATCGTCAAGCGCATCTTCCATGGATATGTATAAAGATTGTGAACCGTTCCATGTTCTGAGTGTCAATTTTTTCAAATATTCATTGTATTTACGTTTTCTTGTCTGTTTCTTGTAGGTTAGGTTAGGGTTCGACATAAATAATCAGGTAAATCACTTAGGTTTTATCGGGTTAATATACCTAACAGATTACAATTTACCGAAAAATAATGCGTTAAATTGTAATCTTTTGACAGTTTGCAATTTCGCGAGTTAGATTATAATCTAACGGTTTTTACAATCTTATGGTGACAGACACATACAATTTCCGCAAATTATATAACCACCTGCTTCGCTACACAGTCGTACTGACCCGCCTAGCTATCGACTATGTTTTGTACTTGCAAAACTGTATAAGGATATAAATATACCGGATACGGATATGAAATTATTTCGTATTATCTGATACTTAAAAAATTATTTCAGTTACGGATTCAGTCAGGGAAAGACCTAATTCTTACTGCTCTCGGTCCTACCGAGACTGAGTATTAATTAGGCCTTCCAATACAGCAAATATTTAACAGAGTTACACATGATAATGTGTGGTATTTTTAAAACACATATTGAAATTTGCTGGAATTTCTTACTTGCTTTCTCATCGATTGCCACTCTTAACATTTCTTAAGAATGGCAATCGATGAGAAATCTTAGGCATAACTTTATTATTTATGCTCATCCGTACTAATACCTAAGTCTAATCCGTACTAGTACTAAGTAATGTGAAAGTGTTTGTCTTTAACGGCCCATCTTTTCAACCGATTTTGGCGAAATTTGTCTAGAAATAGGTTGTGTAGGTAGGCGGGAATCAAAAAACGTAATCCGCACGTACGAAATCTCGGGCCTCATCTATATACTTTTGTAATATTTTAAAATTACACTAGTGCTGTGTGGGAGCATGTTAAAGAATTAAAGAACGATTTCAAAATTAAAGTAATTTATTGAAACAAATATTGATTTTTAAATTAATAATTAATATACATATTTGTTACTAAAGCTAACGGGCTTTGACTTATATAACTTATATAACAAGAGGAGCGATATAACGCAATAAACCGACATAAGTAGCATAAGTACACAATAATAGGGATGATGACAACTCAATCAAATCAGCAACTCTTTATCAAACTTAAAAACATGCTGCTAGTATGGAAGTTGTATGAAATTCACAGAAGTGACGTCATTAAATTTCAACGCATTTTTTTCTTTATTCTATATTCTAAAATGGTTACCAAACCGAAAAATTAACCGAAGATGTGAATTGTAGGTCTTTTGTTTTGGTCTATTTAATAAGCAGTTAGAAATAATTTATTTTTAATGTAGGCGTCATCCCTATTGTATGCGTATGCATGACTTTATAGTACGATAACACTAGGTATCAATATAGGATGTTATGCTTTCGCATTTCGCTGGGTTACGACCTGTCGGGAGCTCTTGTAACACTGGTTTCCTCTATTTAAATGAGAATATCCAGCCAATATATTAGACCCTGCTATAAAAGTTAGAACACTACGCGAGTCGTTCCGTCGTTTCGATTAGCTATTTAGCACTATAGGCACAATAGGGAAGATATAACTATCTTATCATCTCGTTCTTAGTCATCTCTTTCCTAAATTTAGGTCCCGAAGGTATTAAGGTAGTAATTTAGGTATACTGGTTGATCAACACTGGCCTTTGTTGTACATCACAAGTACCTAGTAATAAGTAGGTTTATAGGTACGATAATTTGCACTTACTTCAATATTTAATGATACTTCCCTAAACATAAAACTGAAAAATGTGGCATTTGATAAATGTATTGAAATAAAAACAAAACTATAGATTTTTTTTAAACCATTCATTCAAAAAGCTCATGTAGTCCACAATTACCTGAATTGTTACAAGAGATCCAGACAGTGATAAAGTTAACATTAAAGTTCAATGGAAGATTACAATTTCACTATATTCAAAACACTAAAATACATTTAACATTAAAATCCATTAGACAAATGCTTTCAAAATGACATTGGGGATATAAAAATGCCTCTTAAGCGTGAGTTTGTACTGTTAGACTGAAATTGGCGGATCTATCTATGGTCTGATTTCCTCTACAGCGCCCTCGACCGTGACGGGCGATTGGAGCGGTGGAGAGGGAGAGCGGGATGTAATGGTGGTACTTAATAATCTATGTTGTAATGTCCAGCAATGGCTGTACAGTGTTTGTGTGTAAATTGTTAATAAAGTATGATTAAAATAGTTATCGAGTGTTTCGATTTAATAGATTCAGAAGTGAGATGGACTTTCACGCGCCAAATAATTAATTATCGGCCCGATCATAGAAGTGATGTGAATTCAGAGTAAAGTAATAGTAGGTACTTAGTGCATTTGATGCCGCGACGCAATATGTGTAACAAAAGGAAAAGTTGAATTAATGATTCTTCATCATGAAAGGAACACGAAGAGAATCATATGAGAATGTGCCTATTAGACAAACAACTATCTCGTCCTGTGAAATGGTCGTAAGTACTTAATTTGTATCAAGAGCCGAGGATGCGTACCTAAGTAGGTACATTGTTGCAATCGGAATTGCTTTGGAAAAGTGGCATGGAAAACTTAAAAAGATGTATTCAATGGAATAGTAGGTACTTATCAAGTACTTGCATACAAATTACCAAACGTAAATAAGGTTGTATACTATGTGTTATCTAATCCTATCTGGGGACTAGGTAAGTTTACCATTTGCATTCAGTTAAACCTGGTACTGTGTGTAGGTAAATGAGTTAGATAAAATACCTATATAAGTGAGAGAAATGATTAAAGGTTTATAAAGGTATCTACAGGTAGTATTTACTTACATTTAAGTAAATTGTATATGAAAATCAAAGTGAATTACATTGGTAGGTGGTTATAGTATTATGCAAGCTACCTATGAGGTATTCAGACTTATAAGTTAACACTAAAAGGTTAAGGGATAGTAGTGGGTCGACTACATAACCTGGTATAAGTAATAAGTAACTTATTGAAGAGGTATTTACTAACCTACTCAGATGGGATTTAGTTTCATTGATAATCTTGTACTTAAATTGAGAGTGAATATTCAATTTATTCTGAGAGTTATTGAATTATATGATGTTATTTATATGAACAGAGGTTAAGGGTAACGGTAATATGATACATTCCATTAAAGCAAGCATAACCCGACAAAGGTCCTTACAAGTGAAAATTGCATTTGTGGAGGGAATGGATACTCAGTTAAAATAGTGGATAAAAGAATAGCCGTCTAGTATAAATAGGGTGTTTGAGGGGTTACAACAATAATATAACTGAGTACATTATAAAAGATTGTGTGGCATTGATACATTAGTTCAGGTGTATAGATGTTTAGTAAAATGTGAACTGAAATAAAGCAAAGAATAAAATTGAAATAATAGGAAATCTGCAGGGATGATATGACTGGTTTTGAGACCCGGTTCAACTGAAGTTGGTATTTAATAAGTGTGACTGTCTCAAGTATTTCACAGTGGCTGTTTGGAGTGGTGTGCTTATTGGCCTGGTAGAGCACATGACCATAATATGACCTGCATTTGACTTCTCATTATGAGGAGATACTGAAGAGGAGATATCACATCAGTGATTGTGCTTGGTGTAGCATGATTTATGGTGCTATGTACTGGCTAATGCTTGTTAAGATAGCCAAGGTGTTGAAGAGATAATAATATTATTTTTAATTTTACAGGTGTGATTAACTAATTAATTCTTGATTTTTAGTGAGGTCTTATTCTATGGCGAAGACCAAAAGCTAGTGGCATATTATAATATATTATGCTGGTTGTCTAACCTGCACCTTGAATAACAATGGTATGGATAATGTGTATGTTGATTGAAGGCTATCGCATTTCTTGTAGTCATGTAAGCAAAAGGAACCAAGTGGTAATTATTTTAAAGTCCAATTTAATTGTAATGGATGAGGACTCTTTAGTCAAAAGGGATAAGTTAAAAAAAAAAGAAAGAAGAAAATTAAAAGGAGGATGCCCATTTTTGAAAAAAAAGGAAGATTATGACTTTTGTTTAGAGGGAAAGTAAAGGAGATTGTCTATTTTGTAAAAGGCGATGGTACCTTTTAGTGCAAGGAGATTTTTTATAGTCATCTTATTTGGTGCAAGAAGTTTCAATAATGATGCAAAACTTGAGATTTAACTTTCATAGTTAAAGAGTCAAAGTCAAAATATATTTATTCAAAGTTGGTACTTCCACAGTACCCTTGGTGAACGTCAACTATACAGAGTATAAGACGTGATGGTGATAATTTACAACGGTATTGTAAAACTAAAGTTACGAGGGTTCCAAACGCTGGTCTGAGAAGAGTAAAATTGTTCTTGTGGATTTGGGAGCTAAAGCCTGGCTGTTGCATAGAATGTGAATATTGAAATGTTACTCTGGAGAAAAACAAAATAAAGAGGAAGTCGGGGTGGAATGGTACTGGTAAACCGGTAATGATAATATTGCAAATAATTCATATGGTTGAGATGAACAGGCTGTATAATGTGAGAAAACAGTCGTTTGGGAGTGGCTCATTTGTGATATTTTGGTTTGATTTTTGTTTAGATAAAAACAAAATAGTAGAAACAAATATGCCTGCAGGGCTATGGATCAGTTTCAGGAAAATACCTAAAGGTGAAGTACACTTGTCACGTGCCTAAGGGGCTTCAGAACGAATTAATGCATGCGCCAGCAGGACTGCACAGCAGATCAGTTTTAGCTAAATACCTAAAGTGGGGTACACTTACTGTATGTAAATGCCACATGCCTTAGGGACTTCCATTCAAATTAACGCATATGCCGGCAGGGCTGCACAGCAGAACAGTACAGAATACAGAACAGTAAATGTAACATGCCTTAGGGGCTTCAGTACAAACTAATGCATAGACTTGCAGGGTTGCAGGTCAGTTTCAGGAAAATGCCTAACAGGGGCCTATGGCACAGTGGTAAGACAAGCCTAAGGGGCTTCAGTGCCAATTCGTGCATATGCCTGCGGGGCTACTGGTCAGTTTCAGAACATGCCTAAAGGGGCTACAGCGCAGATAATCCAACATGCCTAAGGGGCTACGGAACACATGTCTTAAGGGGCTCCAATGCAAATCATAGCACGCGCCTCTGGGGCGACAGAGCGCATACCATAAGGGGCTGCAGTACGTATAGCGTATGCCTACTGCGTAACGGATCAGCTTGCAGGGCACACAGCTGATAGAACATGTCTGAGGAGTAATCCTATAGCTATCATCACATGCCTTCGGGGCTTCGTCATGTTTTACACCACATGCCTGAGGATTTATAGTATGTGTTACAGCACATGCCTGCGGGGCTACTTCACACAGACTGCCTTCAGTATAATTTAAATTACCTTTCAGTAAAGGGGCAGTTGGCCGTTGTGGGTGTCGCCTTGCCTTCGGGGCCAACGGACTTGCCTTTGGGGCCAACGCAATTGCCTTCGGGGCCAACGGACTTGCCTTTGGGGCCAACGCAATTGCCTTCGGGGCCAACGCACTTGCCTTCGGGGCCAACGGACTTGCCTTCGGGGCTAACGCACTTGCCTTCGTTGCTAACGCACTTGCCTTTGGGGCCAACGCACTTGCCTTCGGGGCTAACGCACTTGCCTTCGGGGCTAACTTACCTTGCATTCGGGACTAATGCACCTTGCCTTCGGGGCTAACGTACCTTGCCTTCGGGGCTAATGCACCTCTCCTTCGGGGCTAACGCATCTTGCCTTCGGGGCTAACGTACCTTGCCTTCGGGGTCGACATACCTTGCCTTCGGGGCCGATGAACCTCGCCTTCGGGGCCGACATATCTTGCCCACGGGGCCGATATTCATTGCCTACGTGGTTAGAGACACCTGCCAACGGGGCTGAGGTATACATTGCCTTCTGGGCTGAGATAAATAATACTACTCCTGGAGCTGACGCAAGTTAATTTCAGGTCTAGTGGAAATGCTTCAAGGCTGAGACAGGCTTTGCCTGGGGGACCTGGGGCTGTGAAATTATACCTCTGCAAGAATGGACACAAGCTGCCTTCGGGGCTTATATTATATACTTTCAAGCGTGGACACCTTTGACCCCGGGGCTGGGATGAATATCCTGTCTGATTCTGAGTAGATGGTGAATTACTAGTGAGTTACATGTGGAGCTCATGTACGTTGACCGCATCACTTATGTGGTTGTTTCTTGCCCGTGGGGCTCACCGCTCATGTAAGTTAATTCCTTACCTCTTATATTTGGAATATATCGCTGGTGTGGAAAACAGGGGCCGGGATGCCAGTAGACTTTGGAAAGTCTAGCCTGCGGGGCTGCTACGTTTCGATTTTCGGTAGCGAGAATTGCAAAATAAAGCAAAGCTTAGGTAAATTGCCCACGGGGCTAGTCAGGCTTATTGAATCTATTACTCGCCGTTGGGGGCATGATGGTATGAAAGTAGCAAAATAGCTGTTTATGAGGTGAAAGCGCAGTGATGATGATACTGTTTAGTGAGTGTCACGGTTAGGTTACAAAAAGGCTTAATAGGTCTGTAAAATGCGCAGATGGTAGTCACTGATTTCAACTATTGTTATAATGCGAGGCGCTGAGTGGCAAACAAGTATTGTAGCCGCCGTATAAGTTGAACTATGCACAGAAACACATTTCGGGTGTCAAACGAAGTGCGGTATGAGCCTATGAGGTACGTCACGAGGCGCCGCGCCTTACCATACCCCTCGCTCCCCGCGCATGCTACGCATGGTCCTGTAGTTCAATATACCTGCGCAGACGACCGCCATTTTGGGTCAAGTTACGGGACGCGATTTATATCGGTATAGTATTTTGATTTGGGAATTACTAAGATTCATGAGAGAGACAATTAAGAGACAAGCATTTTTTTATGCAGGTTGAGCCATGTAACAAAACATCGTGTAAAGAGATTTACTTATCGTGCAAAGAGACTCGTTCTATAATGTTCCTTGGGATATTCAATGATGAAAGTGATATGACTACCAGAATTAGATAGAGGAGGAACAGTAAAAAGTAAACAAAATATTGAACAACCAAGTACACTATTACACATTTATATTTTTATTAACATTATATTATATTTATATTATGATATTATATTATATTAATATATGTTTTCACCACACTATCACTACTGCACAAATCAGAATGATATTAGTGGCCAAGCAGATGCCAAGGTATGATGTATTGCATAGTATCAACATTTGAGTTCGGTTTTACGAAGCGTCGAAATTTGGCAAGAGCTGCCTTCATCAGTATCTGAGTTGAATTGCCTGTTGTGTTAAGTTAAAACGAACAATACCATTCAGGGCCACCGTATAATGTTAATCTATTCTTCCGGTGGGAATAAGGTGCTTATGCAATATTTCAAATTAAATTAGGAACGTAGAGATTTGCTTAAAAGATGGAGCATGTGCAAAGTGTACGAAATGGCTCATTATAGAGAACGTGGCTCGGGTCTTCGAGTTTTAGTGAGTTCTGTAACTTAACTGTCACCGATTGTCAGATAAACATTCTTGGGGTGAATCATATGCTAGCCTGGTTGAGGCTTACAGAATAGGTATACGTCATTTATGCCATGTGTAAAGAGGAAAGTATAATTAGGTGTAATGAATGAGTATTAATAACCATTCTGGAAAGTAACAAGGTGAACATGAGTATACTATATATATGAGTACTTAGGAAAATTAATAGTAGGTGTATAATAATACTAGATGATAAGAATTTTATTATCATTTGATCAAATGATGGTGTTCTCATATCTGTGAGAATATTGGAATTGTTACGAATTACCCATATAGAATTAAAACTTTGGGTTAAGTGTAAGAACATGTATGATGTGATAGATCAGACAAAGTTAAAGTTAGTTTCTCATTTATCTAATTGATCCCTAAAGATTAATTGTCATTGAATTGCATTAGGTTAACCAAAACGAGTAAGGAAAAAATATTATTTATATTATGTGCTTGGGTAACTAGCGGAATTCTGTAATGCTGGGAAGCTTCTTCTGAATAAGTGAGTTCACAAATGTACAGGGTTGGGAAGCTTTTGTTGTATGTGAAATATGGCGATTCAATTGCTTCAGAATGTTGCCGCACTCAAATCCATCAGAGTTAACTTATCTAGAATACCTAATATGATGAGCTGTGTCATGGGCGATAAATCCGTACTTACTTATTGGATGATGTAATGTGAAAAAAAAGCGATGAAGACTGATGCTCTTGTAACCTCAAATATAACATTGCTATCTGGAACTGAACTTGGCTAAGGTTTATGAAATTAGTGCCTTAAGTGTAGCCCTATACGATAAGGACCAATATCAATACGACTATGGACAGAGTAGCATCAGCAATCACCGTGAGTTCAATTAATTAAGTGTTTAAAGTGTGACGGGTGTAAACTTCGAGGGCGAAGTAAAGGCAGGATGGCCGAACTGTTAGACTGAAATTGGCGGATCTATCTATGGTCTGATTTCCTCTACAGCGCCCTCGACCGTGACGGGCGATTGGAGCGGTGGAGAGGGAGAGCGGGATGTAATGGTGGTACTTAATAATCTATGTTGTAATGTCCAGCAATGGCTGTACAGTGTTTGTGTGTAAATTGTTAATAAAGTATGATTAAAATAGTTATCGAGTGTTTCGATTTAATAGTACCTATTTGATACCTAACTATTCCTGTGTCTATCTTTAAATGGGAGAGGTATAAATTATAGTTCAAGTCACATTATTCATGTCTATTTAACAATAATACAATTCATCAATAAATTCAAAGGTAAGGATGACAGAAATTGAAGTCAAGTACTTACAGCCACTCTTATCACATCTTACAGCATTAACTACTAACATGTCTACATTAGAAAATCTAAGATAACTTTTATCGCCTGTATACAAACTTGTAAATTAAACTCTACAAAAAATAGCTTCCGGTTCCAGTTTATCCGCTAACTGTTAAAGTACAGCAGGGGTCAGTAGAATAGCTCCTTGTATAAAAAAATTAAAAATTGCGCAAAGCAATTGGCTACGAAACGTAACAAATAAACATTTCACGTCAATCATCCAAAATGAGTATATTCAATTCTGAATAAGGATTATTTTAAAGATATTAAGATTATAATTTGGCATCCAAAAAGTAAATCTTAAGTTAGCCTCGCGAGTTATGTAAATGCGAACAGGCCATAAGCATTGGCGTCTTCTATCTGCACCTATAGCATTCGACGGTGGTAAGTACAGCTGTGTTGACTCTCGGGAATATAAGTTACATATTCATTAATCGTGATACGGAAATATAAATACGGAACTTAAACATCGTCATGAGAAAACTCACTCGTCCACCAAGATCCCGAGAATCTCACACCAGTTTACCTACATCAAACATCACAGTTATCACACCGACTTCATCGTAGTTCGTGACTCATTAACACTAGTGATCATTATAATTGGCCTGCAATGGTTTCAGTCACGATGAAGTCGGTGGTTCAGTAGAGTGCCAAAAGCGAATTGGATTTATTTATATTGCGCTTGCTCTGACCTGCTTTGGAGGAACTAGTTTTTGTTCGATGGACCTCCGAGGTATACCGCTCACCTTTTTGGGCGAACATCCATTATAGTTAATGGACGAAGGGAGTGACTTGTAACCTCCGTCGGAACTGTAATCTGTGTCCGTCGACTGACCGTTTAAACTGGGACTGTGTCTGTTCCCGTTAACGCTCTCCTTACTACTAATCCTTCCGTTGTACAAGTCACCGTACGATGTATGGTGCTTGATCAAAGATTCTTCTATTACAGCAGTTTTGGTTAGCAACGGCTCAGTTGATAGGTAGTGCTGATTGTGGAAGTTCTCTATCGATCGGGAGCGGCCCGAGTAGATGTTCCTCCGCTCAGACTTTTCGCCTACTGAGGAATCGCGTTTGATGTATCTTCTGGTCTCTGTGTTGGTGGCTACGGCTTGGAGGTATTTGGATCCGACGCGACTATTCGACTTAAGCTGAACCGAGTCCGTTCGTTTGTCAGTCAGTCTGTTGTCGTCATTGGTCACACCGTTCACTTTCCTCGCACCGCACTGACATTTCACGGTCCCGTTGGTGACAGGCCTCTTTGTCTTTTGTGCTTCACTATACGACGGCAGCTTCCTCCCACTAGCTTGTTCATTCCAACTGTGCGTACAAAAGAAAATTGATTAGAATATTATTATCACTATGTTATATGTTGTCATCGTCATCGTTATGATTGATTTCAGAATCAAACAAAGAGCTTTAGTCATAAATCTAAGTTTTTTTATGTGTTTTTAATTCTGTTCGTGGTGACTGATTTTGTGATGTTTTGTTATGTTGTTTATATGTATTTTCTCACCTTTACGTTCTGGTATGGCAGCGTGTAACACATATAGATTGCTCATAATCAAGGTATGTTACATATTAGTTAAAAGGTCAGTAAAAAATACCACAAAACTACAGACAAATCACAACACACAAAAGTTACAATTAAGTAAATCAAGTGCAAAATCCCTATCATAACGGTTATGGTTAACGGTTTGTATATAGAAAGTGAGTAGGTATATTTGTTGTGGGTTTAAATATGTATCTTGTATAAGAAACAGAGATATTTTGTTTACATGTGATTAGATAAACGTATCGTACCAATATGCTTATTTTTACTCAAATTTTATTTTGAAGGAGGGTATTTTTTTCTATAAAAGCGTGTAGAAAAGTTATTACAATATTTTGTACAGTAGGTACAAATTTTTATAGTTAGGTATGAGCATTGTAACTAATGTGAACATAATATAATTTTCCTGCAATACTTAAGTAGATAATTAAGTATAAAAATATTATGTAAATGATATAGGTATTAAATGGAGGTATTATTTTCCAGATAAGTATTTATTTCGTTTTTTTTTTTTTAACGTTTTGTGTATTTAAAAACTGGAAATTTTACAGTGTATCCCAGTATGGTACAACAAATGTTATAGAGGCTAACCCATACATTCAAAGCCACTCAATCAAAGACACAATCATGCTCATTAACAAATCACTTAGGTAATGTGAGGTAACTGTAACAATATTCGTCCATTTCTATGTCAGCAATAAAACCGTCTTCAGAAGAGCGTTTGTACAAAAGATGCAGCAAGCACAGCACATTGATTGAGCACAACAGGCAAAGGGCGAGCAAGCAGTCGATCCACGCTACCTGATCCGACGGACGAACCCGCGAACCACCCAAGTGAAAACTGCTCCCATCAACCAAACATTTTCAATTTATCAAATCCGAATCGAATCGAAAGCAGCATGTGAGGGAATTAGAACAGCATGATTACAAAAATGACAGACGGGGAAAGGTGCGGGTAGTTTTTAAAATAATAGTTGAAACATTCATGGGCCTGTTCAATCAAAAATATAGTCAATTCTTGATTTTTGTCCCCAAAGTTAGCGACATAACATTATGAAAAAGTAAAGTCTAAGTATAGGAACATGTTATGACTTATGAGGTAGAGACATTTTGGACTACAAATAAATGTTATTTACGATTTGTATGAAATAATTTTAAATAAAAATACCAGTAAAATATGGTGTTAAAGTAAGGGTGATTCTGCACATGGAAGTGGGTGTGAATGTCATTTTCTTACTCATGTAATCTCTGAAAGTGATAATCCACTTTGAACTTCGTAAATGAGTCGCTAGGCATTGAATTTTAGACATCGAGCGTTTCGCTACTAAACTGCATTGTTCTTTGCATTTTGATAAACAATATGAGGGGGTATACGTTATGTAAAATATGACAAATGATGTGTGCAACATGTGTAGTAATGATTTGAGTGATTGTACCGAAGCGAAGTATAACCTAAAACAACAAATACATAAGTGGTAGAAACTTTAAGATCCCAAGCTACGTAACTGTTATAGAAATATGATTAAGAATTTTTAAACGTGAACAATTATAAATATGAACTAAAACTTAATAAAAACATTTTGTAACTTTGGTATTTTAATCTCTTTTAAAGTGCTTTGGGGTATAAATTATCAAATAAACAAAGTGAAAACAGAATATTCATGAAATATAGCTAAAATAGATAAAGGTATAGCATATGAGAGATATGGAATGAATGGATAAAATGGACACTATAATTACGGGCATAGAATTGTTAAATAAAAAGCAAAATTGCATTAAATATAGAGGGAACCATAGAAAAATAGCCCAAAAGGTTACCTCACTAATCCGGAATTTTCAGAACTCGTTAGTGTGGTGCCGAGCGGTGGCCGCAACTGAAATATTAACACCTCCTTTGAAACAATTGATTAATAACATCTTATAGTCCCACAAAGTTATCTGACCCGGTGGCCTTAATTGGAACAAATTTTTATGCCTGTTTTTGTTTTTGTCACCGGGTCATATAAGTTTGTGGCACTATACAACGAGAGTGAGTTGATGAAGGTCAATCATTGGTCAAGGACCGAGTGGCAGTGTATTGAAAACGATGAGTCATTAGTTACCTAACTAATGCGAAAGTGTGCTTGTTTGTTGGTTTGTGGCACTGTAGCAGAACACCGTATCGACGTGTTTTTTTTTGCATGGGTATTGGATACAGACTGCAGTAAAGACCTGTAGAGTGACATAGAGTATCGGAAAAAATATTACATAAAAATCTTAGCTTGTAAAATTAAGAGTACAGGTTCGTAAGTTTTTTTTAATGATTGTAATCACATCTGCTTGCAAGTAGTGATGCAGCCTAAGGTGCTCGCGCTTGCCTCTGCTAGGCACTTTTCAGGTACGTAAGTAGGTAGGTAGGTAGGTAGCATTGCGAAGCGCAGAATTTGAAACTAGGGAAGGCATTAGTCAGCCAGAATATCTGTCAGTAGGTAAATATTGACCGCCATGACTTGCAGTGATAGCAGCATTTGATCTACAGCATTGATGTATTTCCACCTGGGTAAGCAGTGCTTTTAAGCTTCTATGAAGTGCACGCCACTGGTAGGTAGGTATAAATCGCGTCCCGTAAGTTGACCCAAAATGCCGGTCGTCTACATTGTACTACAAGACTGCCCGGGGAGCGAGAGGCGAAGTGCGAAGGCGTGGGAGCTATGGTAATGCGCGGTCCCTTGCGGTTCACCTCATACCGCACTTTGTTTGACACCCGAAATGTGTTTCTGCGCATAGTTCAACTTAAAGGCCTATTACACTGTACTTATCTCAGGGACCCTTACCCTTGAATCAGTGTAGTGTAATAACATTTATGGTCCCTAAATTGAAATGAAAGGGTCCCTAAATTGGTCCTTGGCCCTCTGAAAAGTGCAGGGTAATAGGCCTATTACGCGGCGGCTATTATAGTACACTTACCCTGTCAGTCTGCGTGGCGACGTTGCAGGTTTCGTCTGCGCGCGGCTCGTGGCTCTCCGCCATGCGCAGCATCTGCTGTTGCAGCACCCGCACAAGCCGGTCGCGCTCCTCGAGCTGACCCTGGAGGCAGAGATTATATTTGTGCAGACAACTTTACACTACGGCCCATTAACGACAGCTGGGCACAGACCTCCACTCTCATAGGAGAGAGCGAATTAAAGCAGACCCACCACGCTGCTCGAATGCCGATTTTGGTGATAATGATCAGGACCGACGGATTAACGTGCTCTCCGAGGCACGGGGGTGAAATCATAAGTTGCTGCATTGTACAGACAACTTTACACTACGGCCCACTAACGACAGCTGGGCACAGGCCTCCACACTCATAGGAGAGAGCGAATTAGAGCAGAGCTGACCCACCACGCTGCTCGAATGCCGGTTTTGGTGATAATGACCAGGACCGACGGATAAGCGTGCTCTCCGAGGCACGGGGGTGAAATCATAGGTTGCTGCATTGTACAGACAACTTTACACTATGGCCCATTAACGACAGCTGGGCACAGGCCTCCACACTCATAGGAGAGAGCGAATTAGAGCAGAGCTGACCCACCACGCTGCTCGAATGCCGGTTTTGGTGATAATGACCAGGACCGACGGATAAGCGTGCTCTCCGAGGCACGGGGGTGAAATCATAGGTTGCTGCATTGTACAGACAACTTTACACTACGGCCCATTAACGTCAGCTGGGCACAGGCCTCCACTCTCATAGAAGAGAGCGAATTAGAGCAGAGCAGACCCACCACGCTGCTCGAATGCCGGGTTTGCTGATAATAACCAGGACCGGCGGATTAACGTGCTCTCCGAGGCACGGGGGTGAAATCATAAGTTGCTGCATTGTACAGACAACTTTACACTACGGCCCATTAACGACAGCTGGGCACAGGCCTTCACTCTCATAGGAGAGAGCGAATTAGAGCAGAGCTGACCCACCACGCTGCTCGAATGCCGGTTTTGGTGATAATGACCAGGACCGACGGATAAGCGTGCTCTCCGAGGCACGGGGGTGAAATCATAGGTTGCTGCATTGTACAGACAACTTTACACTACGGCCCATTAACGACAGCTGGGCACAGGCCTCCACTCTCATAGGAGAGAGCGAATTAGAGCAGAGCAGACCCACCACGCTGCTCGAATGCCGGGTTTGCTGATAATAACCAGGACCGGCGGATTAACGTGCTCTCCGAGGCACGGGGGTGAAATCATAAGTTGCTGCATTGTACAGACAACTTTACACTACGGCCCATTAACGACAGCTGGGCACAGGCCTTCACTCTCATAGGAGAGAGCGAATTGGAGCAGACCCACCACGCTGCTCGAATGCTAGTTTTGGTGATTATGACCAGGACCGACGGATTAACGTGCTCTCCGAGGCACGGGGGTGAAACACCGCTAACTCCCTAACTCAGGGCTAGTACTGAGAATTTTAGTCAGAAAAACCCAATACTTTCAATTACGTTCGGCCGCAGTCGAACATGATAACCACCAGCTAGACCAACGAGGCAACCAACGAGACTAAACATGAATTTATTGTTGAGTTAACATCTCCTGAGGATGCTCCGGTTTCATAGTGAAACTAACGAGTGCTTTGGAAGATTTATGTGGTGTGCTATTGAATCGCGGGTATTTCTAGTCTCCTAAAATATTTATCTGCAAGTAGACTATTTGGGTATTTCTAGTCTCTTAAAATATTTAGTTGCAACTAGATTATTTGGGTATTTCTAGTCTCCTACAATATTTACGTGCAAGTAGACTATTTGGGTATTTCTAGTCTCCTACAATATTTACCTGTAAGTAGACTATTTGGGTATTTCTAGTCTCCTACAATATTTACCTGCAAGTAGACTATTTGGGTATTTCTAGTCTCTTAAAATATTTACCTGCGAGTAGACTATTTGGGTATTTCTAGTCTCCTACAATATTTACCTGCAAGTAAACCATTTGGGTATATCTAGTCTCCTACAATATTTACGTGCAAGTAGACTATTTGGGTATTTCTAGTCTCCTACAATATTTACCTGTAAGTAGACTATTTGGGTATTTCTAGTCTCCTACAATATTTACCTGCAAGTAGACTATTTGGGTATTTCTAGTCCCTTAAAATATTTACCTGCAAGTAGACTATTTGGGTATTTCTAGTCTCCTACAATATTTACCTGCAAGTAAACCATTTGGGTATATCTAGTCTCCTACAATATTTACCTGCAAGTAGACTATGTGGGTATTTCTAGTCTCCTACAATATTTACCTGCAAGTAGACTATTTGGGTATTTCTAGTCTCCTACAATATTTACCTGCAAGTAGACTATGTGGGTATTTCTAGTCTCCTACAATATTTACCTGCAAGTAAACCATTTGGGCATTTCTAGTCTCCTACAATATTTACCTGCAAGTAGACTATTTGGGTATTTCTTATCTCCTACAATATTTACCTGCAAGTAGACTATGTGGGTATTTCTAGTCTCCTACAATATTTACCTGCAAGTAAACCATTTGGGTATTTCTAGTCTCCTACAATATTTACCTGCAAGTAGACTATTTGGCGGCGCATCTCGGCGCAGGCGTCGGGGTGCAGCGGCGAGGCGGGGGGGCGGCGCCCGTTGCCGCGCGCGGGGCTCTCCGCGCACGCCGCCAGCAACGGGTCGAGAGTTTCGCTCTGAAATATGCAAATACCCTCATTATTTTTTATCCACTACAAGTTATAGGCCTTATTACACTGCACTTTTCACAGGGACCCTTACACTTGAATCAGTGTAGTGTAATAGGTTTTAGGATGAAAGGGTCCCTAAATGGTCCTTATTGCTGGGTAATAAGCGCCACGCCCACCCTTACCACAAGGCCTTGTGGAATGCGATCTCACCTGATGGTAAGTGATAATCAGTCTAAGATGGTAGCGGCGAACCTGTTAGGGGCATGGCAGTTATATTAAACCCATACCCCTATTCGGTTTCTACACGGCGTCGTACCGGAACGCTAAATCGCTTGGCGGCACGTCTTTGCCGTTAGGGTGGTAACTAGCCACGGCCGAAGCCTCCCACCAGGCATTATATTTTAAGACAGTTATAGTCATGGTAACTATGGGCCTCATGAACAAGCTCAGGGACCAGGGTCACTCAACGGGCGATAGAGAGAGGTATGCTCGGTATGGTTATGGTAATAATGGTATGCGGTATGGTTTCGCTACGGGATCAAGTCGGAAATGAGATCCGTAGAAAAATGTAAAGTGAATATTCCTATACGTGTTGCCACTCCCGAAGCTGAAGTAGCAATGGGCGGGGCATATAGTTCGAACTTCGAAGAACCGATAGGCGTCTTGGGTCCCAAAGTGCTGAAACAATTCGATACTCGGCATTTTACTTTAAATTCCTATACGTGTTACTGTACATAACTAAGTATATACAACTTTGCGTTTTTATGTCAATTCTAGGCTTAAAGCAACCCACAGATCCCATCAACGTAAAAATAGTTCCTAGGTTTACCGTACATACACACGTAAAACGTAACGTATGGTAAACCGTTCAATGTGGCTTTGTAAAAGTTGTTGATAAATGGAATTTGACCTTTTTAAATAAAATTATTTTCCAAATTGAATTCTTAATTAAGAAAGTTGAAACTTGAATAGGTACGTAAGTAGATATAAAGAGAGCAGCCATGTGTTTAAGTTCAATTAGAACTAGAAACATGATAATGTTTGCATTTTAACTGGCGTACGTGAAAACTCGCAGTGTGGGGATCAACAATGCTATTAAGGTCGGTTAAACTTAAATGCGTAAATGGGCTTATTAGCAGAACCGTACACAGCAGTCAATTGGATATTGCTAGATGAATAAATGCAATGGAGCAATCGACTTACGGATGCATTTGTAAAAACTCATTTATTTATGAAATAGATTGAGTTATTTATTTACTAGCTACGAACTAATCATGTGTTCGGACAGCTGAACTAAAACAAGCTAATATGAATTCGGATAACGCATTAGGTGTATTCACCCAGCTACTTGTTTGAAGAAGAACCAACAGTGAAATTAAAGTACCTGAAGTAGTAGAAGCATCAGTCATACGACAGTCTAAGTCACTCTCTATCTTCAGAAGTCGCTTGCATAAACATTTCCTATCAGGTAGCAATTAATTCACTTTGTCCTATATTTTATATTTCCTCAAAAGTTGTCTGGAAGACATTGCTTTAGCAATAAGACCGCCTTTGCACCCTTCGGTCTTATCTTTTAAACTTTTCTTTATTGTTATTGTTTTTAAGTGTGTGCAATAAAGAGTTCATCTATCTATCTATATATGCATCAGAAGATACAAAATTACTAACTTGTAAAATTTTATTTTGAAAAAAAAAACACTGTAAACAAATACTTAAGTGACCTGTCCAATAAGTTAATATCACAGTATAGCTACTCTGCCATTCAGGTAATCCGGTATTATGGCTTTAATATGTTCTACTCCCAGAATAAAACTTTAGTGTTCCAGATTAAAGGTTTTTTTTTATAAAGAAGTCTACCTTTTTATAAAAAACTTTAATTTGGAACACTAAATTCCCTACTTCCAGTAAAGTAGGAAGAAGTTTTGTGTCGATTTAGTTCTGTTTTCCCTTAAGACCTGTGTTATGTGGAGGGTAGTTATCACAGTTATTGCCGCCAAAGCCACTTAAACACGCGCATCTCTTCCAGAGTCGGTGAACTTTTGGTATCTTTCCTTTACAACCCGTTTGAACTTTGATCCTAGCATGAAAAAGGTCGAAAATTAACGGGTCTACAGACCTAATTATGTTATATAAAATTAGTTTTGTTCTCTCTAATTCAAAACATACCTACTTACTAATTACATCTAAATTCTAATAAAATCTTCTAGGCAAGCGCGTTCAAGTCCAACCTAGACCTCATCATCGCTTTGATGTGCAAATAAGCGATAGTGAATCATAATTGTCGTCAAGCGTAAACTTATTTCGCAATGAATAAAAATAATGAAAGAAAAGTAGGTACTGCGTACGGTAGATAAAACTGTACAGTAAACAGCTGTTTTTGATTTTAGGGTAGCTACCCGATCCACGAAAAGCATGAAAATCTATATTGTATTAGTGTAACGCAAGACAAATAGTGAGCAAAGAAATAACAAGCCAATAAAGTCTGCATTCATTTTCCAAGTTCATATAAGTAAATTACAAAAATCATGTTTTTTAACTCAGTGCTCATTTTACGAACGCATCTATGGATATGCCAATTCCACCTATGGTAGTCCAAACATTAATCTTACTAATATTGTAAATGCGAAAGTTTGGATGGATGTATGGATATATGGATGTTTGTTACTCAATCACGCCCCAACGGCTGAACGGATCTGGCTGAAATTTGGCACAGAGATAGATTATAGTCTGGAATAGCACATAGGCTTTTTTCCCTGAAAATTAAAGAGCTCCCGCGGGAATCAAAAAACCTCATACCACGCTGACGAAGTCGCAGGCATTCGCTAGTAGATATATTATAAAAGAGCCAGACTCAGCATATAGAGTTGGTTACTTACACTCATCGAATGATGCTCCTCCCCGGGCTGCGATGCGTGCGGCAAACAAGGCGATGCAACGAAAACATAAACAGTTACAGCACAAAACTAAACAAAAGTGCAATACAAGCGAAAACAAATAGAAAATCAACATTCACTATTAGAATTTATGATAACAAAAAAAGGCTGTGTAGTTATAAGATGTCATCCACATGAAAAATTTAAAAGAAAGTCATAAATTGTCCCTGTTACCTCAATCCTTGTGGACGAAGTCGCGTTCATTAGCTAGTATTTTATAAATAACACATTGACAATTGTCTTTTAAATACTTTCGTCAAAATTAATAGGTAGTTAAATTTTAGACACGAACGAATAATTTACGAAATAAAGATAATTGCCTTCGGTTATCATTTTCTCAACATGTAATTTAAAGTTATAACCATAATAGTTAACACTAATGCAGGTAACAATTTTTGATACAAGTCGTGACTGGAACACGCCTCTTTGGTACAAGTCATAAAAAGCCATGACTATGTACGTAAAGTTTGAACATATAACAAAATCAAGGTTCAATCATCTAAACTTTAGATTCTAAAGCATCGCCCACATATTAAAACGAGTAATTTTCCTATGATTGTCTACTAACGAGTTAAGGTCTTCATGAAAAATATATGTTAGTACTCGTTGCTAACTGTTAATGAAACGTTAGATACTCTTACTAGTTATACAGTTCCATTTGATTAGAATATAATGCATGCCACAATCATATCACGGCTCTTGTATAAACTTCTGGTTTGAAAATCTTCCTTTTATTACGAAGTGATACATTTAATGAAACTCGCAAACCCATTAATTGATTTATAAGCTCTAATTTCATCAAAGACAAAATCACTTAAATATCTGAATTACTTAACTTCTTACTCAATTTTTTTTAAACATCGCAGATTACATTATATATTGAAAGTATTCAGGGTAAGTAACTTTTTGTTTTACACCAAAAACATCTCTCAACTTTCTCTAAGTAAAAACAAACAACTCGTACTTTTATTAAAACAAAACACATGGGCTGGCTAAGGTAGAATCTGCTCAAAAGAATTTTAATAACGCTGTAGGAATACTTTTGTGCCAAATCAGGAATGTTAATTAAATAAGCTATGTACGTAAAGCAACTAACGAGAGTTGGCAAAATGAAATTAATTTCAGCCACAATTTTTGACAAATGATAATGATAATAATAATGATAATTTTTATTTTAACTTAGAAAGGTCTAGAATCTAGATACAATTAAATAGCTAAATCATAAATAATATGAGGACGATAATCAAAAACATTTAAATACTTATTTAATAAATTTTGATTTTCTAAAAATAGTGCACTATTCATTTCATTATTTATCATATTTATAATTCATGTTGTAAACGGTTTTTTTATCACGGTCAGACTAGACATGCCATTATAATTTGATTACTTTTACATTTATTATAGAAACGGAACTGAATTCGAATCTAGTTAAAATTTCTAAATTCATAATAAATCTTAACGCTGTCTGCACTTGTAAGACTGTAGAAACTAAATTATAATTATTCATTTTCTCTGTTCTACTCGTCAATCCAATTTACGTCAATATCTTCACTCATACCTACATCTACGTCAGAAAGAGCGTGGTTTTAAAGTCAATTGAATCTAAGCCTATCTAACTTTGCAAATAATTTACTTGGTAGATAAGTACTGCGATGATTGATGATTCCTTGTCACAGGCATATAAGTTTTAATTATTGTACTTAAACCAACGAAGGATAAAAATATCAAAATTTTACTACAAATAGTATATAAATATGTTATTGTTAAAAAATAGAGTTGCTAAGAAAAACTACATGATTTTATATTATGTGAAAGATCCATAAGACAATTGTTAACATAATATGTAATTGTTAATAAAATATTATCTACCAATGAATAAAAAAAGCTAGAATTATAAAATATATACAAGTATATAATAAAAAGGAACTTAAATTTGAAAAATATCAAAAATCCATCATCAAATTATAAAAAGATAATCCCGAATACTGATAATATGAGAACATTTTGAATAAATTTAGTATCACTAGTTAATCATTTTGTCCTTGCAGCAAGCGCCACCAAACAGTCACATAATTAAGATGGTCTAACAATGGGTAATTAAATGGTAATTCAGTATTCGGCAGCTGTTATTAACATGATAATTAGTTGTAAAATAAAAAAGGAGATTGCAATTTGCATGCAGATTAATTAAGTTAGTAGGGTAGTAGTTAGAGTAGTAACTGACCTCCTGTAGGACCCGCTTAAGTTGCAAGAGCAAAGTCTTGATGTCGACGACATCCTGTAGCAGCGAGGACGGGGCGGGCGCGGGCGACGTGCTGCCGTCGCTGATGCCGGCGTCGGACGGCGTCTGTGTGCGCGAGCGCTGGAGAAGACGGGCTGTACGGACGGGAAGACTGGCCCTGGAGACAGAGAGAGATCAGGTAAGACCATTTGTCGGAAAGATTGTGATACGTTAAAGAGAGAAAACAACCATTCCATGCAACGAATGCATACTATGCAGTTCTGAAGTCTGAATACAGCATTATTTCCCGCGATTTTATTTGTTAGACTCTGTTATGCCCGTTTTATTACTATATTATTTCATCGTCGCGTAGTTTTAATCCTCTCCGTTGCCTTTTGGCAAAGCTGCTGCAGCATTTAGTTTCTGAGTGCAATCTACATCGTCGTGTTCGTGGTTTCAACTTTTAACCGATAGACGTCCACTGCTGGACGTAGACTCCACTGGCATTGCGATCTCCACAGGACATGGGCTTGTGCTGCTTGGTGTGCTTAGGTACTTCCTGCGGCTCCAGACCTCGCTTGAGATTGTCCATCCGCCTAGGCCCCCGAGGTAGGTGTCTCGTCCAAAGCAGGGCTATCCGGTTCGAGACTGCCAGTCAAGCACCTTGGGACCCCAACAGGTCTTTCGAACTATGTAAATATTTGGCAATTGCCACTTCAGCTTAGCGACTTTTCGAGCTAGAGCGGATATGCGTGGGGATATTTTGACCATAGGCAGCAATCTGCGTTGGATGGGAATGGCATGCGGAAGACACGATAAGATTATAGACACTTAGAATCCATGCCTTTTTCACCGGTAATGAATCCCATATAGTTAGGGTCCATCATTGACCCATCATTGGCCGTTGCCCTTCATTAAAGTTACTATAGCCAGGGCAAACCTTTATTTTTCAGTTCAATGAACGTAAGTAACTATGCCGCAAGGTTTAAGCCGCTAGGGAAGCAGCAATAGTAAGATCGACTTGGCCTTAGTTTAACTGTGAATTAGCATACAAGGCAAAGGCAAAACTTGTCCTTTAGAGCATAAAGCTTCGTCGGGTTAATAATAGTACGTGGGTTGCTGTACCTACTGGTATAAGGTCAAGTTCCGTATATTAGATTTTCGCCTACCTTTTACCTAGTTAGTTACACCTTTTACATTTTCTGCGTGATTTATTGAAGGAATTCAATGTATCAATAGGAGTACAATACCCGGATGAATTTGTTATGGGATCTTCTCAGACCAGTGTGCTTAGCATGCGCACCACGAGATTATCTCGCGACGAGAGGGAGAGATGTTGTCGATGTCGGCAAATTTTTTGTTTACCCTATATACACAAAATGCGGTATATTACAAGAAATAAATAGTCGGTATGTTAAGGTTCGTAGAGAAAAAAACAGATAAAAATTTTACTTTTATCTCTATTTTTAACATAACGAGACAAGTACCAATGTTAGCGTCGGTAGACAAATAGAGGTAACGGGTAGACATAATTTTACTCGTTGTGCGCATGCTAGCCATACAGGGCGCGTTTGGAACCCTCGTAGCTTTAGTTTTAAGGTACCGTAACTGATTATCACCATCATGTTTTAAAGTAATTGGACGTCATCAAGTGTACAGTGTACCTAATTTGAATAAATAAATATTGATTGATATTATGTTTATTAGTACTGTTAGGGATGTGAAAGTATTTAGTTAATTTCATCAATTTATTGTTGTCTTCTGAATATAATTTGAAATAAATGAAATGAAATGAAATTAAATGAATGAGTGAAATGAAATGTTTTTTTTTTATTTTGCTAAACGTCCGTAGGTATTACAAGATGCAGAATGAATATTATATAGTGCTAACACATTTTGCCAAACGTTTGGCGTGCAAAAATGGCAGTACAGTTATGCTCAAAATACATAATTGTGATATTATACAAAGTCAAAATAAATAAAGTTACTTTACAAAAAAATCAATTAAAATTCATTGAAATAAATAATCAGATTTCTAAAATCAAACGTTATTTTTGAACCCAATTAATGGGCATAATTAACTATTACCCACCCCTATAAAGATATTATATAGCGGGGCGTGACGCGTCAGTTAGAAGGCTAATTTGCGAAGTGAAATGACCTAATTTTTTTTGTAACTTAGAGATTATAAATATTAGAATCAACATTAGCTCATGTTTGACCTTATTTTGCGTATATAGCCTTACATTTTTCATCAATATTGAATAAAATATGGAAAGATTTGATTGTGTAAATTTAGAAATATTTGCTGTACTATCAGGGGCCATACTGCCAACGCTTAAAGCCATATTGTTTCATTATTGTTGATTTTCGTGTTTTAGAATTATAATCCTTATTTTAGGAACGTCAAGGTACATGACATCAAACTGTAATTTTAAGTAATATTGCTAATTTATATTGCTTTAAGCGTTGGAAGTATGGAAGTTAGTGTTGTATTACCTAACAACGGCAAGTTTAATACTAAGATACATGACCATGAGCAACTTAAAGCGTAACGGTAGACTACAAAAAAACTAGTCGTTAGAGATCTAGTTTCAAATGCAACGAATGGCAATGACTGGTATTGAATCAGTATTAATATATTAAGAAGAAAGAAAGCATCTCCTTAAATATCTAATGTGACCTCCATTAAAGACAGGCTTAGTAGGTTTTTCTCTTGCTAGAATTTCTCTTCTATTTCCTTGAGTTTTGATTTTTTTTAAATAACCCGCATAGGTTTAAGTATGTAGCTTATTTTATTCGTGATAGGTATGTCAATACAAGTACGTGTATTGTGTAAAATATTTTTTAATTCGTGCCTCTTCTTCGATACGTGACACTGGTAAAGATAATTGTGGTTGTTTGTCAGAGTTTCAGACTAAGCAAGAATCGTTTTGTATAGTCACTAATAAAATTAGAAATTATAGACATTTTATACAATTTCCACCTACAAACGACGTTATCAGATTAATATAACCGATAAAAGTCAACCTCAAAAACAATGAACCGATCGTAGATAAAACGTTCGCCTATTTTTGCACTTTATCGTGTTGAATTGATATTTGAAATGGAATCACTTATTAATAAACACTTGCTAAATCAAAATCGAGTTTCAAGTATATGAAAAGAAGTAATAAGTAGAGAAAATAATATAGAAGATCATATTGCTTTAAATATATAAATACATAATTATAAGAATTTAGCGACCATAGTAATACGTCAACTGAAGTACCTAGTTATGTAGGCATTATTATCTATTATGCTGGTTTCTTTGCGATTTCCTCATAAGATTAGCAAAACTATATTAAGTTAAAGAAAAACATTAGAATTATTCGATTACGACAAGAATCAATAGAGCGTGGAGGAAATAAATGAAACAGTGTAATTTCGTAACTTTAATAGCCCATAAGCGGCTTAAATTTGCAACTTGCAAAATTTTACATTTATTCTACAATTTTAGATTTATGCAATGCATTTGTTTTGGTGATCAATCAGGAATTTTTTGGGGCCTATTCAAATCGAGAAGAATAAAATATGATCATTTTGAAAAGAATATTTTATAACGTGGGAAACATCCTTGATTATCTCATTCAGAAATAGTCAAGTAATTATTAATTTAGCCAACGAAATAATTCACATGGAAAGCGTGCAAAACTCTAATTTGGCCTTGCGTTAACGCAGACCAATCATACAACATGCAAAGCAACAGGTTTTATACTTCTCATTACTTTATTATTATACCTAAACAATTTGAAAATAATATACCTACTATTTGGAAACATTGAACTGTCATCCGCGGATCCGATATACTTACGGATACAATATCAAACGATAAAGACACTTGTTACAGTGATAAACGTTTTAAAAATCTAATATACGTTTGGATTGAGCAACAGAATACAATTTATAACTGTAAACGGTGTGATACTTTTAAATAAACACGGACAACGCGTCAAAAAATACCAAAAATAATGAGTTAAACGAAATGATAATATTAACGCGACCTCGCGGAGTACTTTAAATGAGTGCACCTGTATTGTTTGGCCCTTTGGCTGCGAAGGCTAGGAGCGGGGCTGGAGGACCTTCCAGCGGGTTCCGCGACGTGAAGGTCGGTTTTCACACGCCTTGCCCCTAGGGCCTGGCCCGCGCTGGACATGGAGGATGCAGGACGCATTGCGAGAGAATTTCACGGCGCGCACGCACACGGTCGACTGAAGTTGGTGCGGCCGAGCTATCGCCGCGCCGGTGCCACCGCCAGCTCGCCCGGAAAAATCAGATCTCGCGGCGACCCTAGCCATTCACGCCGAACGGATCACAACCATTGCACAGATTTCTTTTGTTACACTCTGTTTCTATCAGATTACTTTAATTGAGAAGTAAGTAAGCTATACAGCCTACATATTCCTCTCCGAGTTTCGATACGTTGACATTTAGGTTTGAATCTCTTTGAATCTGGTGTCAACGCTCCAAATTGCCCGTGTGCCTGTCACCGGTGATTGCTTTTAGTTTGCCAATAGGGGCATGTCGACTACTGACGCAGCCAGGTGTGTCGGAACAACTGAACGTCGAATAAAACTACTAAGAAGCGGCGTCACACTACGTCACGCTCGCTGCTCCTCACAAAACACTTTCTTTTGCTCACGAGTCTTGAAAATACACGAGTTCACTGTCATCATTCCGCTCAAGGAGTGACTTCGCAAATACGTCTTTATTACATTAACACCTTCGCGGATTATACTAAAGATATTATCCTTAATTATCATTGATATGGCTTATTTGTCAAGGAACTTGTAGGTCAGTGTCACGACTTGGAAACGATTGTTTATTTTGTCCAGGGTCGCCGGTGCCGGAGTATTGGACCGCTCTGAATACGTCCATCGCGCATGCGTTGGACCGTTCAATAATTCCAACCCTGCTCCAGCTGACTCATAGTTAAATGATCACTGAGATACGCGAGTAACAATAGCTTTGTGAAATCACACGACCAGTTGCATTTTATTATTACGTGCATCATACTATTATACGTATGCTGTTTATATGCTGAAGTACACAATTGACCGATTAATCAGCTATTTTTGTTGACGACAGTCAGTCTGATATAATCTATTATCTCGTATCATACAACATGCAACTCTATAATTGCACTGAAATTATAGTTTAATACAGAGTATATTATTATCATGTCGATGATGTTTCGAAGTCAAATTATTTTATCTACCAAAAATAATTTTAATTGTTATCTATACTGTGAATCGTTCATTGATATTATAAACTTGATTTCAAAGAGATAACAACATTGAATAAATAATAACAAAAGAACAAGGGTTCAAACGCCCTCTAGTCTGAGAAACCGGCTAGCTGGAGCGGAGACATGGCTGTTTGGGTGCCTGACATCGAATGTACGCAAAAAGTCAAGGATAGACAACGTTGACGCTAGGTACCCAGAACAGTTCTTTTAACTAATATTGACAGGAGGCAGTACTGGCTATTGATCATGATGATGACAAGCACCTGTACGTTGATTGGTCAATATCTAACAGAACTAATAATAAAAAGCAGAAGCGAGTCGCATTTGTGTCTAGCGTCTACGGCTACTGAACATCTAATAACAGCTAGACGTGTTGAGGCTCCATTTTGTTCGTGAGCTCGAAGCGTGTGACAAATGACAATGCTTTCGGCCAAGCGAGACTGTCGTAGGCAAACGGAGAACCACTTTTAAATTAACGGTACAAACTACAACGCACGTCGGGTATGTAACCACAAAGCTCAATTAAAAAGCTTGCTTGAGTTTATTTATAACTGAATCAGAAAAAAAACAGTATTGCGAGCACTGAAATTATCTTAAATTACTTATATATACCTACCTACTTGTCTAAAATTATTGTTAAGTTTATTAGCTTTTCATAATACCTAGCCGACGTAAGTTTTAAAATTTAAATTATGTAGGTAGGTATGTGTAATGAAGCAGAGATGCGTTTAGCAGACCATTCTTCAGAGATGACATGATTTTTTTACAATCCTATTGGTCGGAGGTCAAAGCACCTTCCCGCAAGCAAGTCTAGGTACCAACAGATTCCTTGTTTCTTGTTAGGTACCTACGCTTATTTGGAAGTGTAGAATATGGTCATAAAAATATATGCCCATTACTTACTAAGTATGATAAATAATAATGATTCGTATTCTAATAAGGAAATGCATTTTTTTTTGTACTGAATTTGGTGTACCTCCCTAGATGCTTTGATAATCCTATCATAAACAAGCAATGCCAATTACCAAGTGGATTCAGTCTATATGTCACCGTAAGATTGTGAATACCGTTGCATTGTAATCTATCTAGCGAGATTGTAAACTGTCGAAAGATTAGTTACAATTTAACGCATTATTTTTCGGTAGATTGTAGGTACCGTTAGGTAGGTAGGTACGTTAGGTATATTAACCCGAAGGAACCTAAGTGATAAGTGGTTAAGAGTAAGAACCTACCATTATTTATGTCGAACCCTTACCTAACCTACAAGAAAAAGACAACAAAACGTAAATATTATGAATATTTCAAAAATTGACACTCGGAACATTGAACGGTTCCCGATCTGTCGACAGTTTGCAATCTATCGAGGTAAAAAGCGTTCTAGATTGCAATCTGACGGTTTTTGCAATTTTACGGTGACATACACATGCTAACTTAAATACTTGTAGCTGGCTGATTGACTGACTAATCGATCAACAAACAGGTTAAACTACTGGGGTTTGAGCAAGTGAACTTGAAATAATATTATCTACTGTGTTTCTTTTATGAGATAGACACTCAGGCATCTGCGGTTTTTGGGAGTTCCACCCTTAAGTTTAAAAACGGCAATCCGTGTTTTTTCAAATTATATGCATGAAAATTGATATTTCGGCGTATGGTAAAAACCTCTTTCAGGATTGTTGGGAATTCTACTCCCATTGCAGAAGGATCTCAGTGGTTTTCTGAAATTTCACCCGAGCGTAGTAGGGTAGCAGTTTTCTATACATAACTCTATCAAGTTTGCGTCAGATTGGTTTGACCATGTCGGTTTACAAAACTCAGATTTCCTTGCGCTTGCGGTTATTGTTTTCCAATATTTTGAAAGCCTGTAAGCCGGTAACTCTATACGTTTGGATTACCTCAGCAACGGTGAATTCAAGGTTACACGAGTAACGGTTTCAATAATAATTGGCATATGTATTTCGAAATATGTCCGTACCAATAGGTATTTCGTTAATAAAATAACTGCAATTCTTACGCCTCATGGATATAATAATCCATACTAATGCCATACTAATTCCGTACTAACTCCGTACTAATATTATAAATGCGAAAGTGTTTTTGACTGTCTGTCTGTCTGCTACGCTTTCACGGCCTTCATCTAATGACTAATGTCTATACATGTCAAAGATTAACGAAGTTAGATGAACGTAAAAGCCAGATATTATAAAATAAAATAGATGGTATGGGGATAGTTTGTATCGCGGAGAAGGACATAGGATACTTTTTATACCGGAAAATTAAAAAGTTCCCGCGTGAATCGAAAAATCTTAATCCACGCGGACGAAGTCGCGGTCATCATCTAGTGTTTGTTCTATATACATGTCAATGATTAATGGAGTTAAATGAACGTATAAAAGCTAGAGTTTATAAAATAAAATAGATATATAGTAATTGTGTTTTAGCTTCTAGTTTAAACTGAATTTGAGGCTATGAAACAAGTCCGACGTGAAAAATGTACGAAAATTATATTTCTAAACTTAAAAAGTAAAACAAATGACACATACGAGCATGAATTAAAAGAAACTGATCGAAGGGTTGGGCGATTATTGAGGGTGTAAACCACACAACCTGAAAGCCACAATTAAACTCTTGGAGTAAACAATGTAGGGAGATTAAATATTTTGAAGGGGAGGACTACAAAAGATGCACAAGGATTGGAAGTCGTAATCCATAATGCATATGTGGATACTGGATATGCATTAAATAAATTACGGCTTCCAATCCTTCTTATGCGGACTCAATAAAACACGATAGATAGAGAGTCATCTTAAACTATACGAATTACGAATTAGGTATTGTAAGTCTTGTTTATTATTAAATTAAAAAAATAAACAATTAACAAAAATATATTAATTAAAAATAATTTCCCAACCCCTTTCGTACTTCGGCTTCGTACGCGAGAAATTTTGATAGTGTTTTATTTTATTGATATTGATATTTGTATTGATATAATTTAATATGCATTTATTTTATGATACACCTTCCAAATTATTTAGGAGAGCTAAGCGCACAAACAGACAGACGCGGGGATAGTGGTTTGTGTTTGATATTAAGTAGATATATGTATTCAAAGATTAAGCTCTTTATTGTTGTCTTTTAACTGGGCCCTAGGGTCCCATAGGTTAGTTCATCTGACATTGGCGTTGGGCGCAAATATTGTGTAGGGCGGCGAGGCGTACCTAACAGCGAAGCCGCGATACGACTCCAAAGTGCGTTGGTTAGTTTGTCGATGTGATTTTTTGCATGGGTAACTATAACTGAGGACCTAGAGAGGCGGCATCCATTTAGACACAGACTGAGACTAGTAGAAAATGACAAACTTATGCCAAGCCTTCTCATGACCTGTGTCGGTCAGCTCTACTGTTTGATACTGTCGCATAGCGTCGTATCGCTTGTTGCGTTTGTCGCTGAATTAGGACAATGCCACACGAGTGTGGCATTATATGGCTGTCTCAGTAGGTACTAGAGTTGTTCAAAACTGCTATAAAACCAAAGCACGCTACAGGCTATTAACTATAAATTTTGAGCATGCTTTTAAATATACTATGGACGCGTGAAAGCATATGACGTACTCTCACAGCAGCGCGTTACGCGAGACTAACAGTCGGCCAGCGTGCTACCGGCAGGCGGGCGCCGCTACGGGTGCTACTAGTGCTATGAAACGAACTACGAAGCACCTCGCGCGCTCGCGCGTAGTAGCACCGTAGCATGCTGTCCGTGCTATGGAAAAAAGCGTCCTATGCTTTTGTGCTACGTGCTTTATTAACCACCTCTACTTAGTACCCTTTCCTGACACACATCACTTTCACATAATTATTATGTACTTTCGTAACTCATTTATCTAATCCTTAAAATAATTACATAATTTTTAGATGTTACTGTAATATCAATTCATTATATTACATGGCGCATTATTAGTTGATAAAAAGTGATACATAATTCGGGTACAAAAACATCGGGCCAATTAACGGTACATCTCCACAGTTGCCAATCTACTCGCGGCGCTTAGTGCTGCAGATTATGTTGAACTCATCCGATTGCATAACGGTTATTGAAGACGTTACCACACTAGTATGTTTAATCGTAGCGTTTATTGTAGACTACATGATGCCCGCGCTTTCGTCGGCGTGGGTAAAGGTTTTTGATACCCGCAGGAAGTCGTTAATTTTGTGGAATAAAAAGGAATTAGCCTGTCTTTGCCCGGGATACATAACCTACCTCTGTACCAACTTTTATCAAAATCGGTTGAAAAGATGCACCGTTAAAGCGTAGAAGAGCAACAACCATCAAAACAGATAGACAGACGCATTATTGAAGTGAAACTTCTTTAGAATCATTGTGATTTGAAAATTCAATCAAACGAAGAAGCGACACCAAAAAAAACAAATATATATAGGATTTAACCTGCGAGAGGAGATAAAAAACAAGTTATATTTATCTCATGATCTCGTGGGCTACTTTTATGAAGTTTCACTTCTGCCGTGAAAACACACACTTTTTATAATATTTTTAACATCTTTATCTATACTAATAGAATAAATGCGAAAGTTTGGATGGATGCTTGTTACTCAATCACGCCCCAACGGCTGAACGGATCTGGATGAAATTTGGCACAGAGATAGATTATAGTCTGGAATAACACATAGGCTACTGTTTATACCGGAAAATTAAAGAGTTCCCGTGGGAACCGAAAAACCTCAATACACGCGGATGAAGTCGCGGGCATTAGCTAGTTCGCTATAAAGTTAGCCCTTGACTATGATCTCATCTTATGGTAAATGATGCAGTCTTAAATGGTTTCGGGTTGACCTGGTAGGGTAATGGCAGTTACATTGAGTTAGCCTTGCTCAATGTAACCGCCTCCTTTGGCGGCAGGCTTTGTCGATAGCCGAGATCATTAGCCAAGTCCGAAGACTGTAGTGTGATAGAGTTAATCAGAGATTATAAATTATCTTTGACTTAATCATAACATTTGTCAAAAAAAGAAACACCAATACGAACTGGGTACCACCTATATACCTTTAGGCATTTTAATTGTGATCATATTTTTTCTCCTATCTTGTTTTTATACCTTATTCTTTTGATATTTACAGCACTTTTACTACATAAATAGGTGTTTGATCTACTATGAGTTATGACCTACTACGTATAATCTACCTACATTTCACGTGCATAAAACGCTCGCAAGTGTGAAGGGTCATTTTAGGGTAGGGTCATTTATCTCTCAATACAGGCACGCCGCTGCACGACTTGACGACGCGGACGGTTAAAACTTTTTGCTCGGATACCAAAAATTATTACTTACTAGCAACGTGTTTCAACGTATTCATTAATTAACTAGTTCAATATATTATGTATTGAGGATTCGGAATGTTGTCGGAGTTGAGATAAGTATACAAATGCACATTAGTGGGGCCACTCAGGTCAAGTTAGGTACCTATTCGGTTACGCAGATATGCATGTAGGCTTATGTATACACTTGTGGTGCTTGTATTACATAATTAACTTAACGGGTAACTCAAGTATATATGCAAATATTATGTATGTAAGTCGGTATTTATTCAAAGACTCAATAGCTAATCATTAATCATACAGTACGTACTACGTACCTTTAGGTATATTATCAGGTTGATTTTACATTTCTTTACCGTCTATAAAGTGATAGAAATAGGACTAGGTACGTATTGATCGTGATGTTGTGAAGATTCTTAATGTGTAAAGAGAAGAAACGAAAAATAATATAATAGCTTATAGTATGGATGTTTCCGTTATGAGCTTAGGTATATTTCCGTCCCTACACTAGCGGCACGCTATGATGGCCGGTTTGACACATTACAATAGTGATGTGGAATGTCAATTTATTCTCGAACAAAAAACAATTAAGTTTTGTTTTTGTACCTGATTAAATAGGTTTAATAAAACAAAAATGTATATGTTTATTTAATTTATTTGAACGAACTGAATATTTGAACGAAAATGAATATACATACTTTATATGCACACAAGAAACATATGAATACAAAAGATACCAAAAAAGGTGCCACAAAAGGCCATAATTAATCAGATTCGTCCATACTACTATTTTCACTGTCGTCACTGCTATCATCACATACATTAATAATTATATGTTCGTTTTCTATAATATTATCTATTTTCACATCTCTTTCATAATCTTCCCTTATTAATTTAACAGTTCTATTCACAACCTTTTCCCAGTCTCCTTTAGTCACATGTTCACAAGCTTCTTCTAATAATTTTAGCATTTTTTTTGTGGTAAATGGGGGTTCTGTATTGTGTCTTGCAGCATATCCCTTAATTTGAGCCCACACCAACTCAATCGCATTATACTCACAATGGTAAGGCGGTAACCGTATAACTCTGTGCCCATGTTCTAATGCTATTTCGTCAATGACGTATCGG
Source organism: Erebia palarica (assembly GCA_964035005.1). Classification (NCBI taxonomy): domain Eukaryota; kingdom Metazoa; phylum Arthropoda; class Insecta; order Lepidoptera; family Nymphalidae; genus Erebia; species Erebia palarica. The sequence goes on from OZ035988.1 coordinate 5,544,924, forward strand.
ATCTTGGTTGGTTTGTTTTCTTTTAAAAGACGTACTAATTCCGCTTTTAACATATTCATGTTTGCATCTACGCCATTTTTACGAAGCCATGCGACGATATCAGCTTTCTTTTGGGATTGGGCAGGTGGCTTGTCAATTTGCATCGAGTGGTATGGGGCGTTGTCCATAATTATAATAGATGGTTCAGGGAGGCTACACAACATTGAGGTAAACCATTCAGTAAACTTTTCTCCATTCATGTCTTCATGATAGTCTCCAGTGGTTTTTGACGCAAAAGCCATGAGAGAACCTTCGACAAACCCGTTGATGGTTCCGGCGTGACAAATTATAAGTCGCGATCCTTTTCCTACAGGAACTTTGGAAGTAGATGCTGCTGTGTCATCGTTCCAAGAACGGCCTACAGTATGGTTAGCATTAAGCCATGTTTCATCCAAGAACACAACATTTTGCCAATTTTTGATTTCTTTCACTTGCCGTAAAAAAGTATACCTTGCCATCGCTATATCAAATCTTTCCATCAATATTTTGCGTTTGTTACATTTTTTGTATCGAAATCCAATGGTCTTCAAAATCTTCGTTAAAGAACTTTCCCCACCGAAGAATAATCCAGCTTCCTTCAGTGAATGCACCAACTTTTTTCTTGTTGGATACTCCTTCTGTAAATAGTAGCCGTAAACATGTCTTCGGATAGCATCGGCATCAAAGCTATCGATGCCTACGACTGGTTTTGCTCGTTTTCTCTTTTTTGGTGTGTGAAGTTTATTTTCTTCTGTGCCAGTCTCGCCATATTTTTTTTTAGTTATCCGTCTAACAGTTCGTTGTCCAATATTAAGCGCATCAGCTACGCGTTCAACCACTGACGTTATAGGTAAAATTGGCCCTCCATTTTGAGCTTCACGATCGAAATAGTTACGAAGGCGTATTACGAACTCACGTGTCTGACTATTTAGAACAGTTCTCTGCGTACGTTCGGTCATATCGACGAAATCCACAACAAAGGGCTTGAACAGAGTCCAAATTAACGAGCAAGGGTCAACAGTAATGCAGTATCAATATTTGAAATCCAAAGCCAGGTCAAAACTATATCACAATCGCATTGCACTGACAGTTTATACTTTTCGAAGCAACGTCAATTCGAAACTGCTTTGTTTTGCATTGAGCATTGACGCGAGTTTGCCGGAGGTAGTAGTTGTGCTAGCCAGCGATCCTATGTGACGATCGTATTAGATTCCATTTTTAAAAATTTATTGATATTTTTTTGCGATTTCAGAGGTTTGTCCACATAGTGAAAATTGTTCATATTCACAAGTACATTCACCCCTTAAATGGTGCAAACTGATTTTTCTACACTTGTATACATTTAAGAAATCAATTTAATAAATAAATTTTGAGTCCTAAACCTAAAACTACATTCGATAAAATTTATGAATCTCTGCACATCACTATCGTCAATAAAGTAATACAATTATTTCCTTCAAAGTCGTTATCAATTAATACGGAACTTCATGAGCGGACAAACGTCAAACCGGCCATCATAGCGTGCCGCTAGTTTAGTAGATATCCGCAGGTGTGGTATTTCGAGAAAATGTTGCTAGTTCGGGACAAAATTGCTTAAAAGTTTTTACAAAAATACTCCCACAAGTCTGTTATGTTCTCAGATTTCGTTTTCATACACATTGCATCTAACCGTGAATTATTTTATAAACTAAGCTATTTGACACAGGGAATCCCTTGCCGACACCACATCCACATCTATCGATGATCGAGGTAGCTTGATTCAAAACCCAACCCCAAAAACAGAGGAGTAGGTACAGAGTCAATAGATAGCTTGTAGGGTTACTTAAAGGATAGGAATTAAACTGAGCCATACCTTTGTGCTTGGCCGTTGAGCATAGTGACAACTTGCGCCACGATTCCTTTAGCCGGAGCCTCCTTCTCCGAGACGACACTGATCCGTTCCATCGTCATGTCAGCGCTGACTAGCATTCACTATTCTCACTTTTTAACACTAGAATCCTGGTCTATCAGAACACAATATACAACCCATAAAACTAAGTTGTCCGTAATGGCGTCATTAGGAGTAGGTAAACTACGATCCCATTTAAAATTACTGAAAAAAACACTTATCTTAACTCTTGATAACGGTTTTGGATAACCTACTCAAACGAAACGTCAAACCGCCAGTTGGTAAGTAGGAAATAACCAATGGTATTGTAAACTGTTAAATATTAATGGCAACTGTTATATGCTACCGAATAAGGGATATAAAAATCATCTTCTAAATATATAAAAAAGAAAGTCTTGATTTGAAATACCCATCCATTCATACGAGAATTATTAAAATTAAGCAACCAAAAAGATATAGGTCATGCAGTTGACATAGGTAGATCTTTTTTAAAGTTGTAGGCATCGATCGGCCAAGGCAAATAATATAAAGATTATTTATATGTCAAAAACAAAAAACATAACGATAAACGAATTAAAAAAAACGGTGAGACCAAATTAAGCGATAGAATAATAAATACGATACTAAGCGATAGAATAATATATACGATATGAAACTGTAATATATCTTTTCTTAGGTTATTATATTCTGAAAGAGATAGAGATAGTAGATACAAATAGTGAAGTCAGTAACATAGTAGTTATAATAATCAATAGTAAAGTTTTATTTAATATTTCTACTAGGTCCAATAGATATGAGAAATGCTTCATCTCATTACCTTGGAGATAAGTTATCAATTCCAGTGTAATTTGTCACCGTACCTGTTTTTTTCGTGTGATTACGAAATTGAATATAGGTAAATCAATAATAATAGGAAATTCCGTGAAACCTCGCTGCCAAAACTTGACAGTTGATTTCTCTTTGATTGAGACTTTGGCCTTTGAATACCTTCACGTTCTTACGCTAGGACTTCGTGGTTTTCACACCAATTTTTGGAGACATTTTAATAAAATGATGAAACTGGAAATTTAAGCAAGATCACAAAAATGAAACATCGAATCGCTTCGCTAAGTGACTGAATGGCTACTGTCTTCTTCTATTGAAACTTGGAGGAAGAGTGAAACTGAAGGTCTGAAATATGAACCGAAGTGCAATTTTCTAAATCAACGTATTTCTCAGGATTTAGGCTAGCGTGCTGAAACAACAGTGGTACGGTTATAATTTCGGAGCATTAATGCCCGTTAGGACTTAGGAGTTGAAAGGTCCTCGAATAGGTCCATGAAATTAAAAAAGAACTTACGATAGGCATATCTTGGCCCTGGCTGATTTGCCAGCTTTCAGGCATTTAGCAAATTTTGAAAATTCTTTATTCATCGGTTTCTAAGTTATAGAGTGAACCTACAGGGAAAATCTCTGTAGATCCAGCGGTGGTTTGAGCTGAACGGTGATATTTCAGTTAGTTTCTCCTTTAACGTACCTAATAGAGATGGGAGAAAATTTAGCCTCCGTATAACAGCTATAGTCCCTCTAGAAAAAGCTGAGAGTCGATTTTTAAACACTGGCAACAAAAAAAAAAATTGTACATTTGGGGTGCAATGTTGCACTTTCAGCTTAACAGACACACTCTGGAGACAGTACACGAAATAAAATAAAATAAAATTGAAAATTACGAAACACAAAAAGTAGGTGACAACGACGATTCAAAAAGTAGATTATAGAAATTAATGGCTAATTTGAATATTAATTTCGTAATCAAAAATTCAAATTAATTAACTACGCATGGTTATGATGTTAATTCATTTTAATTTAATTAAACACGGTTTTTACAACACCTGTACGGATATGTACTGGAATTATGCAATTCCTTAAGACCGTCTGATAAAAAGTAGCGTTTTCACAATATGTAACTATTATTCGGTACTCGAATTCAGGCTAGTTAGACTATCGCTATATATTCATTTTTCATTGCCCTTCGGTGCAATTTGTCGTCGTTGATGAAGTTTGTCTCAGACCGGAGGATGAACTTGCTTCTTCTTTAAAAGTTTAATAAATTTAACATTTTTTTTCTTGCTTTTTCTTATTTTAAACTTCTTTATTCCGAATAATCAATGAGTCCCCATGGAATCTTTAGAAAACTTTAACTAACGCGGACGAAATTGCGGGCATCATCTGGTATAAAATAATGTAATGAATAATATTAGGTGTAAAACTAAATATAAGGTAAGTAGATTCCTATATATCTAGGTACTTTAATACTTTAAGAGCTTACCAGCTCTGTCCTACAAGTTCCAAGACCTACAACGAATTAAGAACATTATTTTGAATGTAACGAACTAAAATGACGAATATGTATACTTATGGAAATTGACACCAATTATTTTTTTTCAATTCACTCGCGATTCTTTGAAATGTCATTTTATTCAACACTACACTTTTACGCGGTTCTTAAGTAATTTTTTTTTAAATAATATCAAATAAATCTGTTTAGAGTCAGTAGGTTCACCGATTGCCGATGCGACCAAGAAAAAACTTTTGTAAAAGAAACAAAAAAACGATTTTAGCGAAGCTATTCAATATTGCTATGGTAACGCACTTTTCGACAACATAGGTAGGTAAGCGGTAAAAGCCCCGGTTGAAAGCTCGGGGGCATGTTCAGGACTGGCTATAGATTGACTTCTGTGTAATGTAAAGAGGGAAGAACATTATATAATTTTGTACTGGTTACCGGTTAACTACCAGTTACCATAGATAATTTAAACAAAGTTTATCAAAATTGAATGTTTCTTAATTACAATTTTGTACATAATTATTACGGATTTAGCTATCACGTAATAAAGGGAGAATAATGGATAAAACTCATAAGTAATAATAATAGTAATTAGTTGTTAAAGAATAAGACAGGGTTTATACATACTTTTAATGTGCAATGCTGCGAAGGCATAGACAAACGTTTACATGTAGGTAAACCATTCGTAGGAGTGTGGTTACTGGTAACAGGATTACAAGGAAGTAGAATGCAGTCTTGCAGCCGCAGTACATAGTACAACACAGCCATTTATCTATTTTTGCACCGTGTAATAAGTACAGTGAGTATCATGAAATAAATCGACAAGTAGTTAATGATTCGGACCAGTCAAAAATAATCATATAGAGAGATAATCCTCTAGATAATCCATCCTTAGATCCATCCATCCATCCTTAGATAATCCTCGGGGAAAATTCTACTGATACAGCATTATTTAACACTATTAATCCTTACTAATATTATAAATGCGAAAGGGTGTCTGTCTATCTGCTACGCTTTCACGCCCAACTACTCAACCGATTTTGATGAAATTTGATACATAGATAGTTTACATCCCGGGCATAGGCTACTTTTTATCCCGGAAAATTGCGAAGAGTTCCCGCGGGAATCAAAAAACCTTAACCCACGTGTGTAAAGGTAGGTTACATCCCGGCGAAGGAAATATGCTACTTTTTATCCCGAAAATTAAATCGAATCGAAAAAACTTAGTATGGTTCAATTCACCCTGCTTGCAAAAACCGCGGAAACTAGATGAAGAATAAGTGTTTTTACAGCAACTTTTTTCAGACTAATAATTTCTAATATTTTAAAATTGTAATGACTCCGTATTTCTTTGTGCGCGTTTCACTCAAAACTCACTGGACCGATTGAAATACTTAGTTCAAAAGCATTATATAATAAAATATTTTTTTCTTTTCAAACTCAGTGCGATAGAACATGAGATACCTAGGTAATAATACTTAGTTGGACCTGAAGTTCACATGAGCGCGGGACAGCAAAAGCATATGATTATTATTGATTAACTAATGAAGGAACAAGAAACACATGGAAACAGCTTACTAATTACTAAATAGTCTCTTTAAGTGCACCAACATACAAAGCAAATTAATATTTAAGAAAAAAAAAATATCCAGACACGTGCTTTTTAAATTAAAATCTTAAAATTAAACGATCTCATAAAACCGGCTCTTTTTTTAGCTATCAGTCCTTAGAAAATAAGAGTCGAAAATAATTCTGAACTAAACACAAGGAATTCTTTAGAGATACAACCATCTGTTACTGAACAGCTGTTTGAAACGCTTCACAGGAAGTACTTAAGTATACCGGGGATCTATTATCGACTAATGCGTCTCTATTCAAGTTTTTAAACTGAAACATTGTGCTTTTTGGCACCATTTTCAAATGATTGAGAGTATAAAATATATTCGTCGGCGTAACAGCGATCGCAAATAGTGTACACATGCCGTTTTAAACAGACATTAATAAATTTTTATGGTTGGTCCGACTAAGAATCTACAGCTACTAGCATACATACTGACATTACTGACGTTGAATTAAACAGGAAATAAATATTTCTGAGAGATAATATAATACAATAGAGGAAGGAACTGTGGGATGGAACATAGGTACGTTATGTTTATTATACAAATATAATATTACGCTTTTGTAAATTATGGAAAAGATAAGAAAAAATCTATTGATTTTTGTGAATATCTCAAGCAGTGTTGATGATAAAACTGCCTCTAATTAATATAGTAGTTATAAAGGAAAATGATCCAAAGATCGATGTGCAATATTTATCGCCGGGTACTGTACGTTATCTGAACTATATGCAATTTCAAACGTAGATAATAACAGTAGTTAATGTGTCAACGAACTCAGTTTAATTATTATAGGGCATCAGTGCCAATATTTAGCACAAACTTGCCGGCAAATCGAAGGTAATATAATTATATTAAACGACAAACGTGATTTGCCTAATCGAATTAATGAATGCACTGTGACCTATGGTAGTTACCGGGTACGCACACAAGAACACATTAATGGTCATAGAAGTAATGTTAATCCAGTTACACTAATAGCTTTTCGATCGTTTTTCGGCGTTCAATGACCGGCGTATTGAGGATAATTTCGTAGCTTTGACAACACGTGGTGATTTTAACCTTAACCGTGGTTCAGGTTGCGGCGTACGAACGCGCGCGCGACGCATCAAAGACTGACATCACTGGCACGCGGGCGCAGGCGGACGAGATGAACCGAGGCAAAAAGCAAAAGCCATCCATAGATGTGCCCGCAAGTACAATAGGGGTGATAGAATATATGGAGTATAATAATAGGTATAAATAAATTATTTCTAACTGATTATTAAATAGAGGGTCTTCAAAAAGACCTAAAATTCATATCCTCGGTTAGTTTTAAGTTAGATAACCATTTTAAAATACAGATTAAAGAAAGAAAGTGTACGACGCACTTTTTTGATGACGTCACAATTGCAAATTTCATACAACTTCCATACTAGAAAAGTGTTTTCAAGTTTGATAAAGAGTTGCTGATTTGATTGAGTTGTCATCATCCCTATTGGATCCGTAGTCCGTACTCAACAAACGCGTAGTTGGTAGCCAGGAACTTCTCAAGGAAAGTTCAATGCGAGTGTGGTTTTGAAGTACTTAATGCGAATCCTAAAAAATTAAACTTTGAACACTGTACGCAAAGAAATTAAAATCTGATTTATGCAGTAAAATCTCAGAAGCGATGTTATTTCATCTAAAACCTCTATCCAAGAAGTGAATCACAGAAAAACTAAGTTTAATAATTGATATGTTATGCTGCTGCTAATTCATAATTTTGCTTGGAGCAATACTACCCTTTTGGACATTATTACTAGGTATAATTTTGACTTAATTTCAACTTAATTATACAACGTACGTTTATTCGGATGACACCTTTCAACCCCTCAAAAAATAGGCCTGGTAGACTTGTAGCCAGAGCCATCCGGCTATGCTAATTGCAACAGTTGGGTTCAACACCTTAGTTTCAAAGTTGGCATGTCTGTAAGTGCTAAAACCAACTGCCTCGCTTCATTTGATTACTTAGTGGTGCAAGGACCTTTCAACACCACAGTTCACCGTAAAATCCACCTTGAAAATCAGGGCAACAGACGTGAAATTTATTTTGCGAAACTTAATTACTACTCTAATCGTCCATTAATTTTATTAATTACGTTTTCACCTACTGTTCTAAATTTCTTGCGTTTATATTTTCATTTATTTAGAATTTAGATCTTAGTGCAACGGTTTTGCCATCGGCTTTTTTTAAATTCGCATTATGTGGGAAGGAAAAATATGGTAATGATTTCTATTTTATATAATTTCTAGATTCTAGAGTTGTTCATATCTCTTATATTGATTGAATTATCTTATTATATAAATAAAAATGCTAATGCAACTAATAAATAAGAAACGCGAATTTTGGTCAATAGGTCTTTATTGTATCGAAATATCAATAAGAACTATAACGTGGTCATTAACTTATCAAAATATTAATAAAACTGAGACTATGGAATAGCGAAAGGTATCAAGGTAGTCAAATAGATATTCTAAGACTGTTGTGTCCATACAATCAATTTTTAAATATACATAGGCAACTATTATGCAAATGATTATCGAGGAGTTACAAATAAAACAAGTTTTAAGTAATAAGTATATTTAATATTTTACACAATTATTTATATCAAACCACTAAATTCCGCCTTAGTTCACGTAACGACAGTAAGTACTAGATGTTCGAATAGCTCGTCCTCAAGACGCTAGGGAACAAATAAATAAATCCCATTGTTGTGTAATTGCTATTGTTGCCGTGCGATGGAGGTCAAACGAATACCCACAGTTTTAAAATTGTGACCTACAGGCTACAGCGTTTATGTACCTTTGTTCTGTATTGATTTATAGCCATAAAACAAAGGAATAATTTGCCATACTACATGGTTGCTCATGGTATTTTTAGCCATGAAAATATTTCTGGGTCAGTCAAGCTTGCTAAACTAAGCGAAATATTAGTAGATATGAGTTTACGAGCCTTGTAATTATCGCCTAGAATATTTACACCAACGATGTCTTTGCAAGATTGCGTTTCGAAGCTAAAAAAACTCATTTACTATTGCAGGCAAAGAAGGCATCTCTCTTCCCTTGCAGTAAAAGTTCAGAGACTTAATGTTATTATTAATCATTCCATCCCACGACAGCCAAAAAGTTGAAATCGAAAGTAGAATTTGTATCACATAGTTTTGAAGAAATAAAAGCCAGATAACTTCCTCGTCTTGATATTTTGTTGAATATGTTGATGGTGTCCTTAATTTCCATTCAGATAGACTTCTAACTTTAGAAGTTTAATAACCTCCAGATTATTCGAGAGAATCCAGACAAATACCAACACATTAATGTCACGAAAACGTCCTCAGATTTTATCAAGACTTTCCACAATTCATACGCAAGCCAGTAACTGTAAAATTAAAATCAAAACACGCGAATATTCACTTAGGAATCATGCGAAACAGAAATAAACACGTTTAAAACTGTGTAAAAATTCGTTGCAAATTCCAGTTCAAATTCAACCGTTTTGTTTACCGAGGAATGGTTGTTAACGGAAAAAATGCGTTGGCGAAGCAGACATTTTTGTATCGAGCTAATAATATGACTTACAACCTACAGTAGACCTTGGCATTAAGTGATTACGGTCTTTCTTTGGAATATACCTTTTTATACTTTGAAAAGGAGCATTTTGAATTAAGATATGGACGTTGTGGTGATTTGCAAATATATATACAATAATAAACAAGGTCTAATACATTATGTAGTAATATATTAATGTAAGTAAGCGCGATTAAGGTGAAATCTTCTAGGAAACAAACAGCTATCCATATTATTACATATTGTATTTACTATTATTATTATTGTATTATTATATTGTATTTACCTTCGTATAGTTTTTATTTTTTAAGTATCTGAATTTTACGTATTTTATTATATAAATCTAGTTCTTCTGACCTGTATCTATTTATAAAACCATCAACAATCTAGAAATAGCGGCAAAAAATATATCGACTTCCTACTTCATTATATTATGAAATATACCTCTTAAGAAGGTATTTTATGGCATGGACGTGGGATGATGCAAAAATTTGTCTCTTATTAATAATTTATTTTGATCTCGAAAATGATATTCGCATTTTTAATACAGCGAAATCTGTGCATCGGTCTAGATTGCATGTTATCAGTAGAAGTTTTGTTTGTTTGATATTTTTAGTTATATTTAACAGTTTTTATTCCTGAAAGTTTTGGTTTTTCTTTCGATCATACTGGTAAAATTTAATTAAGTAAAAAATTTTGGACAACTGTTGTTCAATTTTCATACATTTAGAGTCTACTTATGTTCTGCTTTATTAAGTACATAAGTAGTAGTTTAAAGCATCGATATGCTAAATTTTATCAAGATGACGCTTTAAGAAAGTTCTGGTTTTTGTCAATTCATTGAGACTTTCTCCAATGCGAAGTTTGCTGCGTATGACATTTGAATAAGATGCCAAGAAACGCGAAACAAAAAGCCAATGAAAACGAAATCGGAGAATAAGTACTTTGAAATAAAGATAATGTTGTTAAAGTTACAGATAAAGAATTTCTTGGTAGTTTGATTAATGAATGCCCCATGGAATTTGTAAATAATAATCGGAAAGATAAAAGCGATGATTGTTTGTTAATGCTGACAATATTCAAAGAATCTCCTTTGTCTGTTGCTATTTTGTTTGATAATTTCAACAAACAAACGTATATTCAACACAGTGACAATGCTGATGCTTATGACAAGGTAAAGGATACTTTCCATCGTTCCAATAACAGAATATTATGATTCGTTTCGAATTATTAGTCAGTAATTAGAGAACACTAAATTACACATAATTTGACTTGTATTGCTAATGTGTTTACCTACCTAGAAAGCCGTAAATATGCACCTACCTATATCTTCCATAATTAAGTTCAATTTGGTAAATTTGTCGATGCGTAACTATTTAATAATGTACCTAACCTACTACATAATTATTACGTTTTGACCCATTACTTTGGACTTATTTTTTGTTCATATACCTAGCTAGGTGGTAGTTTTTGCAATTTACTTGAATTTTGAAGTGAAACTTCTTTAGAATCGTTGTGACTTAAAAATTTAACGCAATACTACGATTAAAAATACAATTTATATTTATCTCATTCTCTCGTAGGCTACTTTTCTGAAGTTTCACTTCTGGCGTGTGTGAATTGACACACACTTTTGTTTGCTCGGTAGGAGTGAAATGGAGTTTCATCATTAAATCTATTAGATTTTGAATGGGAACGTCTCAACGTTGTACCTATGCTTTAATTTCAAGTAGGTATATATTCATGATACATAATATAATACTTTTCGATTGGAGCTATGTGGATATGAGGTTTATCGAAATAATAAATACTGAGCTAAGAACAGAGGTACTATTGTAGCAATACTAAAAGCTCAGTATCGTTACCATAATAATTTACAATATACCATTATTTTGCTTTGAAAATGTTCTAAGGTAATAACATATTCGGGTTAATTAGCACTTTTTTCTTATCTGCCGTTATTAATCCGCATTCCGCATTAACATCATACTAATGCTTATAATATGTTAAATGTGGGCCTGGTTGTTCTGAAATTAACTTTCTATGTTTTAAAGTCTTGTTCAGTTCACCTAAAAATAAGTTTCTACATTTGACTTAGATCCTTACTAATAATTTTAACGTTATCTTAGGTAAATATAACTACACCTATTTTATACATTATTATAAAATTTTGGTAAATACGCTATGAATAATAACAATCATTTTGTTAAACTATTAAACAGCTCCTAAAAATGATTATTTTCTTATTTTTCCTAGCGTGCTTCTGGTTTTTGTCAATTTATTTCTGTTATCGAAGTATCTTCCTTAATTGTATGAATTTTGAAATACATAATCAAATCATTGTTTATTTATTCAAATTAGGTAGGTACACTGCACACTTTTTGACGTTCAATAACTTATAAACCGTGATGGTGATAATCAATTATTCTATCGGTATCTAAAAACTAAAGCTACAAGGGTTCCAAACTGAGAAGAGCCCACAACAAACTCAGCCGAGTTTTTGAAGTGAAACTTCTTTAGAATCATTGTGATTTAAAAATTGTATAAAACGAAAAAGCGACACCGAAAAGAAACAAAGATATTCATAATATAGGATTTAGCATACGAGAGAATGAAATTGAATACAAGTCATATTTATCTCATTCTCTCGTAGGTTACTTTTCTGAAGTTTCCCTCCTAACGAAATGAAATGAAATGAAATGAAATGAAATGAAATGAAATTTGAAATGAAATTTGAATTTCAAATTTCATTCTTTTAACATGTGTGAATTGCACACACACACACACACTTTTTTTATACGTTTTATGAACTCACCCTAAGTTGCTCAGACTTGCCGTGCTCCCAGCGAGCGAGTCAGCTGCGACCTTCCCTTGCGCCATCGCAGCTAGCTGCATGTCCAGAAAGTTGTTTTTCTCCAGCAGTTGGCTCCACTGTCGGATGGCTGTCTTCGAGTTCGACAGCTCTTGGTGAAGTTGTCTCTCATCTAACGAGTTGAGACCACTGCGTAGGGAGCTGTCGAGCCTGTTTAATTAAGGAAAGAAAATTGGTTTGAGTGAAAAAGAGTAGGTATTATAAGAAATTGTGTGTCTGATATGTTATTATAGGTAGTCCAGTCATTATATATACTTGGAAATGCATGTGAACCGAGAAAGCTAAATTTTGGATATTTGGTACGTGGGGGAGGCCTAGAAAAGCTTAACTTCAAATTGTCGACCAAGATTTCTTAAGTGCATATTCCGCCATCTTGGAAAAAAGTTAAATTAAGTTTTTTCTCCGTTGAGATACGAAAATTTTGATACAATAATTTATGTTGCATTTTTTTCGATCTACAATTAAAATGCTTTACATTTCTCACCTGTCGATCATGGTTATTGAGATATTCGAAAAAGCCATTTTAGGTAGAGAAATTTGTATTTTGCTACTTTCTTTTTTCTCGTGAAAGACATGAAAAAAGTTCTGTATCCCGTTTTTTTCCGACGTAATAACTGGACTATTAAGTTTAAGTACTTTAAGTGGATATTTGGAGAAGATACTTAGTTCCGGTGGATTGCTAAACACGTATGAAACTTCCACCGATACCCACGACTGAGGTTTTTTGTTTCCCGATGGAAATCTTTAATTTTCCGGGATAAAAAGTAGCCTGTGCTATTCCAGACTATAATCTGTCTCAGTGCCAAAGGACATTGACCAAATTCGCCTAAGAATCAACATGTGTTTGAAATATACAGTAATTCTTAGCTTATTTTTTAACTTTTATTTCAAATATTAGAATTCAACGGACACTTCAAATTAATTACAAAATAAATAAATGGATATTAAATTGACTATTATACGTTTCCGTCTCTCGATTATTAACGACAGATCAATAGCTTACAGGTTAAAATAATGTGCAATACCACCGCTTGAGCGCTAGATCCGTATCGTAAGAAACAAGATAAAAGCAGTTTAAACTACGGCGAATCTTTTCTTATCTACATACTGTTTACAGCTCTATTAAAATTGGATAAAGATGGTATTTACTTGTTTAAGCAGATTGATTATGAAAGTTGAAATAACCTCCAAATTGAAAATATTTTTGGTAATAAGTCATTTCTTAGCAAGTGTCCGTTGTTTTCATCTGCTCTGAAGTATAAAAATGGATTTATTTGAACCCAGTAATCAATGTTTTATGACTGTTGGTTCTTAGGCGAACTTTGTATGGGGACGGAACAATGTCCTTTGATCCAGATCCGGCTCCAGCCGTTCTGGCGTGATTGAGTAACAAACACGCATCCATCCATCCATCCATCCATACAAACTTTCGCATTTATAATATTAGTATAGAAGTATAGAAAACAATTTCGCTGATATATTTTTATAGACACTTACATATTGCACGCCCGTTGGCCAATCAATGATCAATTAATAACTTTTATTTGATAAAGTTGGGTGATTAATGATATTAAAGTTACAAATAAATAACAATGTTACAGACGTGCGATGGTTATCACCACTCAACAGTCGACCTCACCCAAGATTACTTATAAAAGTTCAAAAATATTCAGATTTGTCTCTTTTCCCCAAATTGAAACAATAGATAAATTGTTATTTTAGAGTGTTAAGCATCAAAGAAGTAAAATCATGCTTTCAATAAAAAAAGAAAACAAACCATTTCGTCAGCCAGAAGATGTTACAGCATTACTGTTGTCATTTTTTATGTAATTGTTATATAACCAGATGATTAAACTGATAATGATAAAAACTAATGGTCTCACATAAGTGGGACTATTATAATTATAGTGGTGAGTTATAATAATATAATCATAATTTGAACATAATAATATCTTTTATTCGTCGGAACTCGGAAGTCGATGACAGCTGTTGACGAATTTTTAAAACATGTTCACTTGTGTAATATCTTTGGAGTGTGATATTTACTACTCTTATTCGAACGGCTCTAATAAATAACATTGATCCTGTATTTGAATTCATTATACAGTGATACTTTCTATTGCTGTTTTATGGTATAGTAAACCAGTTTCAGACCAGTATCTATTCAATAACACTTAGAACTTCTCTAATTGCTATCATTGACATAATGTTATTTAGCATGAAACGTAATCTACTCGTAATATTTCTCGCGACAATAAAAGTAACAAAATCGTTGATATCTCTCATCCTCAGATGATTTCGGACAGATATCAACGATGTTGTATCAATACTGTGTATTTGCAACCAAGATTGTATATAAGCCTATTTTTTTAAGGTATAATATGTTTAGTTTTTCGAATCAAATATATTATGTCAATAACCTCCTATGCACTGTTTGGAAAACGCGACCTTCTCTCGAGGACCTTTCAACTCTACCGTACAGCACACCTCCAGGATCTAAACACACGTGACCAGTCTATTACCATTTCAAGTGCTAGACTTGAAAGCTATATATTTTTTTTATTCCACTACAAGTGAGCCCTTGACTGCGATCTCACCTGATGGTAAGTGATGATGCAGTCCAAGATGGCAGCGAGCTAACCTGTTACGGCAGTTATATTAAACCCATACCCCTAGACGGTTTCTAGGTACATGGCATCGTACCGGAATGTTAAATCGCTTGGCGGTATGATTTCGATGGTAAGATGGTGAGCCACGACCGAAGCCTCCCGCCAGGGCAAATCAGAGAAGATTCAGAAATTATAAATTCCCAAATTTACCCTGTCGGGAATCGAACCCCGGACCTCCTGCGTTACGGCAACAGCGCTCAACACTGGGCCAGGGAGGTCGCCAGAATTTCCTGTGGAAATGGAATCGAAAAGCACTGCTTACGAGACCTACCTCTCAATATAATCGTCGACGCTTTGCAGGCTGGTGATGGATTGCGCTAAGTCGTTATCCATCATGAGATCATCTGAAGCGAGGCTTGACAGAGTATCTAAAGATGCCGTCCTCTCCGTTGCCGGGTTGCGGCCAGTACCTAAAGAGATAAATACCGTTTAGATTTTGCTGAATCAGGGATTTTTAATCCGCAATATGCGGCGGATTATGCGACAAAAATGTATATTTATGCGCAATATGCATAAAGCATATTATTCGATTGCGATTGTTAAGCAACGCTGACCAAAGTCAATAACTTAATGGGTGGCCGAATTTGGAAGTTCAACTTTGGCCTTTTTGTTGCCTCCGTGCCTCGGAGAGCATGTTAAGCCATTGGTCCTGGTTATTATCATTAACATCTGATAATGATCGTTAGGACCTAAGAGTGGAAATAGTACTCTTAGTCGAGTCGTATGCGGACAAACGTGGACACCCATCGCATTATTATCCCAAGAAAACCCCGGCCATTATGTGATTAATGGAATGGGGTCACAACCCTCAGCAATGGAAGGAATACGACGCAGAGAGAGATACCGGCTATTGAATTTTGTGAGACAACACTAAGGGGGTGTAAGAACTTACATTTTCGACTCCGTTGAGCTTGTGGGCTTGATAAGACGTGATCTCTTGATTTTCTAAGGTTTTTGGTTGGGTCCGAATCCGCCCTTTTGACTGATGGACTCCCGTGGTTATTTTCTGCACAATAAATAAAATTGCTGTAAGTATACAGAAAACATTAAGTAGAATATTTATAAGTGGGACTAAATATTATACTGTTTGCTTCCCAAAATCGAAAGTCACTATTAACTAGACATTTTGTGGTGTTGGGAACTCCTAAAATTTTAGCTTTGACACTTGGCTGAATGCCTTGTGGAGAGATTTCGTATTCAAGATAGCCAACAGCAAATAATCGACATTTGCTAAGCTTCAAAGTTAAGCCATATTGCCTAAAAAGTGTCAACACTTCTTCCAGTCTTCGAAACGTTTTTTTAGTTAAGTAGCTATCGCCAAAAAAACCTTTACTGCGAAATCAATAAAAATAGGTACCTCATTAATTAATAATACATAATTTATGAAGTTTAACAATATTTTTTTTATTGTGAGATAGATTTGCGCTTGACGACAATCATGCTTAGTGCAAAGCAATGATGAGGTCTAGGTTGGAACGCGCTTGCCTAGAAGATGCCTATTCACTCTAATTGCCTTGAGCTTGCTTTTGGTCAAGGTCCTTTGTAATTTATAATTAAGCTAAAAGATTTGTACACCACACTGTGGTAGAATGATACCTTCTGTGAAACTAAAATCCTACCTATTTACTGTATTCACAAATAACTAATGTGATTTTGATTTGATTTGATTTGAAGGTCCTTAACAGGGACCAAAAACCAGATTCATAAAGGTTACAGAAATATAAGTGCTACAGAATTAAAGTGTTACAGAATCGACGCTGTAACCCTTTTGAATGTGTTTTTAATTCTGATAGGTAACCCGAAACACTTATATTTCTGTAACAGAAACGAATCTATACCAGAAATAAAGGGGTTTTAAGTGTATTAAAGCGTAACCGAAATAGCGACGTTGCCAAATTTACTGTTGACGCGTATTCCAATTTGAACCTAAGGTGAAAGCACCGATCGTTTTTAGAAAAACATGGCCATGTTGTGTTAGTGTGTGTGAGGTCCAATGAAGTGAGAACAACACGTTCTCACACCGTGCAGTTTGTTAGGGCAAGTGCAGTTTGTTAGGGTTACAGATAAAAACAGAAATAAATGGTTTTAGATTGATTGGGTTACAGTATCGTTTCGTTAATAGTGTTTCTGTTTTATAACAGTTTCAAAAAACAGTGTTTTAACCCCTTATTTCGGTTACTGTTTCAGTCCCTAAGTTGTATGTAGCAGGAAACACTTGCGCTGGGAGGGTATTCCACACCCTAGTGGTTCGGATCGGACGTAGATACTACAACTTACTTCTAAACAGTAATGCGGGTTGGTCGGCAATTTCATCGTCGAAGAAGTCTCGTCCGTCAGACAGCGACAAGGATCCGGAAGCATGAGTTGGTGTGCCCGGTGATGGGGGCGTGACGTCCTTACTACCGCCGCTGTCGCCGCTGCCTGCGCCGTCACTACTGCCCAAAGTATCTTTGCTTTAATATGGAGCGTTTGGAGAAAATATTGTAAATGCATTATCATCTACATGGTCTCCTCGACGGCCTCCCTTTGACGACCTCCATGGCGCAGTGTCGAGCGCTGTTCCCGGTTCCGGGTTCGAGTTTCGGCAGGGTCAATTTAGGAATTGATAATTTCTGAATTTTCTTTGGTCTGGTCTGGTGAGAGGCTTCGGCCGTGACCGACATACCGCCAAGCGATTAAGCGTTCCGACCGTACCCCTAGGCGTTTAAACCGACTAGGGGTATGGGTTTAATACAACTATTAGCCCGTTACCATCTTAGACTGCATCATCACTTACCACCAGGTGAGATCGCAGTCAATGAATAACTAGTAGAGGAATTTAAAAAAAAAAACGGATAAAGGGCTTTATACAAAAGTGTGGTTACCTCTTCCAGGTTCAATAGACTATACCTGGTCTGTCAAATCAACTAATATAAAATAAAAATTCTGAAGACTTTTTATTTAACACTCCATTTATTTCACAAATACTAAGCGTTGTTCTTATAAACATAGGATACGGAGAATTTTCTTCATCTAATATTGAAATTGTAAAGTTTAGACTCGCCTAACGTAAAACTGACATTAATTATGCACACGCAGATAAATCTATACTCAGAAGTTTACTGCGGGTATTTGATAATTTAAAATTATCTATCATCTTTACACACTAA
Organism: Erebia palarica; assembly: GCA_964035005.1. Taxonomy (NCBI): domain Eukaryota; kingdom Metazoa; phylum Arthropoda; class Insecta; order Lepidoptera; family Nymphalidae; genus Erebia; species Erebia palarica. The sequence goes on from OZ035988.1 coordinate 5,563,050, forward strand.
CTATGATTAAATCTAGTTTCAGTTTCAGTTTCTTTATTAGTTACAATTCCATAGTTACATTATTTCTTAATTAACTCATAATAGTCATTAGTAAATAAGGCATTATGGATACCCAGTTTGTCGGTTTGTCAGTATCATTTAAGAATTCATTGATATTGTAGTAACATTTTTCAATCAGGTAGTTTTTTAGCGTGTTATTAAACTCTTTTTCTATATCTAAAACTACAGACATTTGATAAAATATGATTGAATCACTATTTCCTCCCATGTTTGACTATTTTCATCGTTGCAATTATTTTCTTATAAATAATCCATAACTCACCTTCCTTCTTTCACTGGTTGTAGAATCTCGCCATCAACTCTATCATCTTCCTCAACAATCGGTTCTGGAGTCCTAGTCTTAGTGTTAGCAGTTTGGTATGCACTTGATATGGAGGGAGGGTCCCTCTCAACTTGCAAATCGTTATTAGAATCACTGGTGCTTGTAGATGAGATCAGGCTATCGGCGGGAGACGTTTCATCATCGAGTAGGCTTTGTGTTGAAGTTTCTAGAGCAGATATATCAAATTTGGATTCCTCTAGCGTGAGCGTCAAGTTGTGCTCTGCACTCTGGTTTGTGCATGTACTTGTCGTACTGTAGTTTGAACTTGTCATTGAACCTGATAATTAAGAAAAACAAATTTACAGTCCCACAAACTTATTTGACCCGGTGGCCAAAATTGGAACTAATTTTCATGCATGTTTAGCTTTTGTTTTTATTTTATTTATCATAGATACTAGCGACGCTGTCACCGGGTTAGATAAGTTTGTCTGACTATACTAAATATTACAATACTACGTTTAAAACTATCGTGAGTTGACACTATTGAGAAATTATTGTGTTGATGAGTGATTGATACGATTTAGTTTAGAGTGACGTCAAATTGGACGGATGCTGGATGCCATCTAATTCGGAACACGACACTATTAGACTAGTTCTCTGATTTCGTGCAAATCGCATTTCAATTCGAATAAAAAAATAACCAATTACTTTAAAAATGTGAATTGCGTTATAAATCCGCAATCGGCACGCCTATTTCGTATTGTCGATGCCATCAATAAAGAATATAATAAAACTGAGTCACAAGATTTTAGAAAATAAAAAATAAAAGTGTTTAAGTATTAAAAAGTTAATAAAGTTACCTAGATTATGTTACGGTTACTGAACTATACTTACAATGAAAAGCATAATAGGCGGTCAATGTTACGTTAAATAAAAAGCAAGCTTTAATAATTAACCGCCTGCCATGTAACTGGATCTAAATTGAATTCTTTCATTTTTATAACTTGTGAACCAATGAAACCATTTTGCCAAATAATCAAAATGTCCATCCAATGGAGTGTAATAAAAGGATATAATAAATCAAGTCCATAATTACCCATCATAGTTCCTCGAAGGGCATCATGCTGACTCAACGTAAGTGATTTCATCAGCAAAGGATGCGGCACAGGCGGTTCATCCGCAATAATTATCGTTTTAGTTGGAACTTCTGGTTCAATCATTTTGAGTTCCACTTCAGCTTCCTTTGTTTCTAGTTTGGATTTGTCGTCTTCGCAACTGGAGACACTGAGCGCAATAGATACGTCGTCTTGAGATCTGTGGTGTGGTAATAAGAATAAATTCTAACAATTAATTGTAGGAGAAAGGCGATCTTTATGGAAATTACAGTGACGGTCTCAAGGTATTCTGCTGCCAATGTCATTAAATGATGTGCTACATATTATTATACCTATTTTTAGGATATTATTAATAGTTTTCTAATGTAGGTCCTAAAGTTAAAAAAAGTTCCTGTTGCATAGGATTTCGTTTTAAGCTGTGTTTCAGTCATAGACGTACTAATTTTGATGCAAATTTGTGAGTTAATTTTAATTTTTAGCTAGTGTAATTTTTCATTAGTTAATTAATGTGATTTCCAAATGCATCTTTGCCTAAATGTATTTTGCGTGATGCGCGAACATACAAATAAATATTAAGACTATGACTTATACATAGTAGAAATGCTATGAAATGGCAAAGTATTGTAAAAAGATATGGTTTTCTTGCGGTATTCATTCGTACAAACGAATACATAGACAAAGTTTCTTTATACTGATAGATTATACCTTGTAGCCATTGCTTCGCCGGCGGCGTGGCTTTGCCAAGCGCTGCTGTTGCCAAAGTTGCTTGCTTCACTTTTGCAAGATGGACTGGATTCCTTACTAGAGTCGACGGTGGCAGGCGATGCTACACCGCTTGAGGACTTGATAAACGATTTCTGTAAGAAGTAGATTCTTTTACTATCCTCTTTTTGTACAACTGCTTTTATAGAGTTTTACGCTAGATTTAAGTTTAGCCAAAGTCATTTTATGTTTTGCTTATTAAAACGCTCTGTCATATAATTTGTTTCTAACATCTACAGAAGTAATTCCATCTACTTTGCGGGTTTCTAAAACAAATCGAGTAAAAAGTAAATCTAGAAAGCTTTCGGTGATTCGCGTTCCGTGAGTTTCTGCGTTTATGATAATCTTCAGCTATCCATAATAAACTGTTACCGGTACAATGTCTTGGGCAAGAAAATCCTCTTGGAATTCTTCGTCGTCGTGAATTTCGAAAACTTGAACAAGCTAAACTGTCGGTTTAAGTCACATCTAAAGATTTGTAAGTCTGAACTGGTGCATAAACTCAATCTGTCTCCAAAATTCAAACTGGTACACATTGATTCGAGCGGAATTATTTTGCGAACATTTTGGGGTACATTCAAAGTAAGTTGCACCGTGTTCTCTGATAATTTTTTTTTTATTCCACTACAAGTTAGCCCTTGACAGCTATGTTACCTGGTGGCAAGTGATGATGTCGTCTAAGATAATAGCGGACTAATCTGTTAGGAGTGCGGCAGATAACTGTTTTTACACGGCATCGTATCGGAACGCTAAATCACATTGCGGTACGTCTTTGCCGGTAGGGTGGTAACTAGCCACGGCCAAAGCCCACCAGACCAGACCAGAGAAAATTCAGAAATTATAAATTCCCAAATTGACCCTGCCGGGAATCGAACCTAAGACACGTTACGTTACGGCAACAACGGAGGTTATCAAAGTCAGTACCAAAGCGAATTGTAAATATAAACTTAATGCCAGCTTTATAGTATTTATTTACCTGTTTATTCAGTATTTCGGGTTGTGCTCTATCCAACACGAACTTCTCTTCGTCTTTGTACTCAATATTAGTTTGGATCCTACTGGGCCTAGTTCTATTTCTATAGCGTTCTAAAGTGGACATAGGTGAGCTTTGTCTTTGGCTGGGTTCTGGTATAGGCGTGGGCTTAGGAACGATGGGCGACGGTGGCATGTATGTGGGTATTGGTTCGCACTCCGGTGATGATTCGTCGTTGAATGAACTTGGCAACTTCGGCAGAGGTATCACCGTGTGGCCTGTTACTACCGCCTCATCTGAAAAAAAAAATATAATTATCACTAACCACGACTTCGTCCGCGCGGACGAGGTTTTTTGGTTCTAAATTTTCCGGGAGAAAAGTATACTATGTGTTATTCCATACTATGATCTATATCTATGCCAAATTTCATCCAGATCCGTTCAGCGGTTCTGGCGTGATTGAGTAACAAACGTCTATCCATCCATCCATTCAAACTAGTACTTACTCTATACTATAATATTAGTATAGAGTGTCAATTGATTAACCAATTCAACATTTGAAAAAAATCTCTCAATTTCGTCCGATTTGCACGAAATCTGAGAATTAGCCATTTGTACAGTATAGAGAGTATAGAGTAACAAGTTGTCCTAATGAATCTAGCAGAAGTGTTGTCATAGGTTCGAATATTTCTTTACTCTCAGTTTTTTATCCCATAATGATTTTAAGCAAATTATGTAAGAAATAGGTAGCTGCAAGGAATTGAAAGCTGAAGTGGCAGTGGACAGGGGCCTCAGTAAAAATGACAGCTACAGTGTAACGATCGCGATCACCTCTGATTGGTTAAATCACTTCTGCTATTGGCCAAAATCCATAGACGCAGCAATACCATAAATTCAGCCTATCAAAACAATTGAGACAATAACAATGATTGATGTAGTTTTTACATAATTAGGCTACAGATCATAAATATCGCAGAACCGACAGCTGATAGGGCAGACGTGGGTAAAAAATTCACAAAATTAGTGAGGTAGGTATGGCATTTAACGCCCAATGTGGAATAACGCCCGAATGCTAAAAATTGGAGATAATGCCGCATGAGTTACGTTACACTTCACGCACACATAGAATAAACCAATAGGAATGCACGGACGCGACGCGACGCGGCTCACGCCACCAAATACTCAGTTGCGAACTTTACCTCAAGGACGCCGGCAGTGCACGCTGTTATTATAAAAAATACTCAGACAAATTCGTAAGTTTTAGTATATTTTCTATAATTTACATTTCTAATTTTGTGATTAGCGTTCATTTTAGATACTTTTATTTCATATTTCATTGACGATTTGATTGATTTATTTGAAATTATGTGTGAAAATATGAGAACTAGGTAGAAGGTACTATTCGGGTAATAACGCCCCGTAAAGTGAGGTTTGGGCGTTAATAGCCTGTATGGGCGCTATTATCCTTAAGTGGGCGCATTTATACGAGGCGAAAATTTCTGTGTAGGTATCATAATGATTTGATTTTTACAGGTCGGGGAAATGAATCCATCTCATTCCACACGTAAGAGAAGAGGGGAGTCATGGTCTGAAGACACTATGAAAGCTGCCATTAAAGCTGTGCAAAGAGGTAATTTGACTCAGCGATCAGCAGCGACAAAGTATAATATTCCGCGAAGAACTTTAAGAGATCATTTAAAAACAGGTCAAGAAATCAAACGCTTGGGGAGAAAGCCTATTTTAACGAATAAACAAGAAAATGATTTAGCTTCGCGGATAAAAAGATTTGCAAGTATTGGGATTCCACTAACGCCTAAATTCATTAGAAAACAAGCTTTCTTATTTTGCGAGAGATATGATATCAAAAATAATTTCAATAAATCCAAAAGGATTGCCGGTGTAGATTGGTTGAGATCTTTTTTAAATAGAAATCCATCCATTAGTAAACGAAAACCTCAAATAATGAACGCAGCTCGTGCACAAAAGTTGAATAAACCTATTGTTCAACAACATTTTCAGAGTATCCGCAAATTATATGATGAGTTAGATATACTGCAACATCCAGAAAGGTGTTATAATATGGACGAAAAAGGATGTCGAATAACTGTGCATAAACAGCATACAGTTTTGGCTGAAAAGGGGAGCAAAAGGGTTCATCTCATTGCCCCGGAACATGCAGAGAATGTCACCATTGCGATGTGTGTGAATGCCATAGGTACAACAATTCCAGCTATGATCATTTTTAAAGGTCAAAGGCAAAGACCAGATCTAACAGAAAATCTAGCAGCTGGAACGATGGTTAGAATGGCACCGAAGGGAAGTATGACTTCAGACTTATTTGTAGAATTTATTCAGCACCTGGCAAAACATAAAGTCGCTGATAAATGTTTATTAATTTTTGATGGTGCAAAGTGCCATCTATCAGTTGAGGCGTTAGATGAAGCTGAAAAAAATGATATAGTTTTGTACTGCCTTCCTTCTAATACTACGCACGAGCTGCAACCATTAGATAAATCAGTAAATAAATCATACGAGCATCACTGGGATGAAGCTGTCCTGAATTTCCTGTCAGTTAACCCTGATAGGACATTGAAAAAAGCCGATTTTAATAAAATATTTTCGCAAGTGTGGCCCAAATGTATGACACACACTAACATAGTGAACGGATTCAAAGCAACAGGCTTGTATCCCTATAACCCTGAAGCAATCCCAGAAGAAGCATTTGCCCCGTCAGTTCTATCTGAAATCCCATATCCTCAAAATATAAACAAACCAATGCAGAATCCTAAATCTGATGCAAATATTGACACTGACTCTGACGAAAATCAGCGTAATCTTGATGTAAACGCATCAAAAATACTGGACTTGACTCCTGATGAATTTAATGTTGATACTGACGACAATCTAACTGTGACGCCGCGTAATGAACAGTGTGACAATCTTCAGAAATTTTTACCTCAACCAACAGGATTAAAGGCTCAAAATATTTCTCGTATTGTTGATTATAGCTCATCTACTGATGTTTCTGAAAATGAATTGGAAAATCCTACGCCGCATGATTCATTCCATAACTTATGTGTTTCACCTTCCACAATTCCTGAAAATCTCTCTGTGTTACTTGAAGTGCCTGCAAACAAAGAAAGCTCTACGAGTAATGCCATTGATATGGCAGTTCCCAGTTGTTCAGGTCTGCAAAGAAATATATGCCGAACATACAGCTCTGACTCGTCTGACAAAGATAGTTTCATAATCAATCCATCACATGATAAGTTAAAATTTTCAGTTGAAGACGTCTATGGTTGTTCATCAGATGAAGAAAATGAAATCTTATCTATCATTAATAAAGGAGTAACTACACCTAAAAAGCAAATAATCAATCTTGCGCAAGAAAACAGAAATAAAAAAGCAAACCCTGATGATAATAAGTCTTGTTTTTCAGACGAAGATAATGTTCCATTATCAAATTTAAATAAACCAAGCAATAAAACAGAATTTGAAGACTTTTTGCCGACTCCTAATTACGCTATAACTAAAACGAACCGCCCACGAAAGAAAGCTATTAATTATAAGGGTCAACGTATTACTAAAGATCTTTTTGACAAAAAAGATGAAGATCAAAAGAAACCAAAGAATACCAATACCAAAGAAAATCAGAAAAACAAGAAAGATAGGATTAAATTAAAAAATAAAGCAATAAAACCAAAAGTTAGGTTTCCAAAAAAAGTTAAGAACATTGCTAATGAACAAGAAAATAAAAAGAAGATTAATGAAAAAAAGGACGATACAGAAGAACATTGGTACTGCTATGCATGTCATGAAAACATAAAATTGGACATGAGACAATGCAAATTTTGCAAGAAGTGGTACCATGAGGAGTGTGTTGGCCTAACGAAACATGACGAAGACTTCATGTGTTCAAATTGCGAATAAATATAAAACGTATTTGAATTCCAAAGGATTGTAAGACTGATTACTGATACTCTGAATAATTCTTAGGATATTAGTTGATTACTGATCTCATTCATGTATAAGCTATAATGTTGTACCTATTTAATTTCAGGGCGTTAATTGACGCACTAGTCTGGGACGTCATTAGCCATCTACGTTTAATAGCGCCCAATAAGCATTTTATAATTATCTGTATTTTTATTAAAAATCCTTTAGATGTTGATGTTCTATAGTTTTAACACATGTTAGAAGTGAGATATTTTTCTTAAAGACGAATATGTAGAAAGTACGTAATATGTTGGACGTGTTACAAAATTTGAATATTGTAGTATTTGTAGTTCATATAATGATAATTATAATGCTATCTAAAAAAGAGAATATAATATACTTTTAGGTTTTGTACGGCTCTAAGTCGAAATATTTATGTTTATTAAGATAATACGTAAATTAATATATGGGCGTTACTAAAAACTGTATGTTCAATAACGTCCATGACAGCGTATTCAAAAAGTCTTTGTTTGCATAATCATAGATGACTGATAGCACTTATGTGTTATTTTTCTGTATTATTTTTTTGTCAATAAAACTATTTTTCTAAACAGTTTTTTAATTCAATCATTTCATTAAGTAATATATTAATTTGAAATTAAGTGGGCGTTAATTGCCTGGGATACCTTGTAACGTTTTTTTTATATCCACTACAAGTTAGCCCTTGACTGCGATATCACCTGATGGTAAGTGATGATGCAGTCTAAGATGGTAGTGGGCTAACTTGTTAGGGGCATGGCAGTTTAAAAATGGTACCGGCTAACTTGTTAGGGGCATGGCAGTTATATTAAACCCATACCCCTATTCGGTTTCTACACGGCATCGTACCGGAACGCTAAATCGCTTGGCGGCATGTCTTTGCCACTAGGGTGGTAACTAGCCCCGGCCGAAGCCTCCCACCAGGCCAGACCAGGGAAAATTCAGAAATTATGAATTCCCAAATTGACCCTGCCGGGGATCGAATCCGGGACCTCCGCATGTTAAAACAACAGCGCTACACACTGCGACACAGAGGTCGTTAAACGTACTTTCTTCTTCTTCTTCTTCTTTCACTGGGCTTTTCCGCACTTAGGCAAAAGTACCCGTTGTGCGTGAGACCTTTGGTGCGACTCCCCGCTGGATCACTCCAGCCAATCGAGCTCACTCCAGAATCCAAGCAGACCGCCCAGGTCGGCGAGGACTTCTGGGAATGTTGCTGGGGAGCCAATGTAGGCTTCTCGTTGAGCAAGCGTACTTTAAGGGATTCTTACCCATGATATCCAAGTCAGCAACCTGCAGCTCTCGCAGGTGGAAGCTGTGCGTGCCACGCATCACCATCTCCAGGTTGCGGGGTCTGCGCCGCGAGCGCGGGGACAGATCTGCCCCCTCGCCGCCCGTCCACACCCCTGAGTCCGACGACACTGCTGATCCTGCTCCTAGCAAGAATGTATTTTTCTAAAAAATGATATGAAATGTGCACATTTCATACCCTGTAAATGAGTTCGAAAGTTAAACTTCGTAAACGTAAAGAATGTATGTATTTTCATTACATATCATAAGTTTGAATTTGGAATCTTTCTTCTTGTAACTTGTTATAATGTTCTTTGGCCTAAATAGTTTAAATTTGGAACTCTACCGTATTACGCGTTCAGCACTCACAGCGCAAAAAAATATAGTTAAAAAAAAGTCACTTGTTTCATTTTTTAGAAAAGCACTATACACACCTCGACCGGGACAGCATTTCTGGTCTCGTATATTATAGCCTAACTAACACTCGACCAGAAAACGCGTACTTCCCGGTCTCGCGATGTAATGTACTATTGATGTTTAATGACTATTCAATTTAAAATTGGGTTTTTCTAACTAGAAATTCTCAGTACTGGCCCGGAGTTAGGAAGTTGGCGGTGTTTCACCCCCGTGCCTCGGAGAGCACGTTAAGCCGTCGGTCCCGGTTATTACCACTAACATGATAATAGTCGTTAAAGCCCGCCAACCCGCATTGGAGAAGCGTGGTTGGTCTAAGCTCTAATACCCTCGCTCCTATGAGTGTGGAGGCCTGTGCCCAGCAGTGGGACGTTAATGGGCTGTAGTGGTGGTGGTGGTGGACTATTCAAGAAAATGCCTACTACAAGTAGGCACCTGAGGAATCCTATGGAATGTATTCATTACTTTATCATTCCATAGGATTCTAAACTAGCGGCACGCTATGATGGCCGGTTTGACGTTTGTCCGCTCATGAAGTTCCGTATTAATTGATAACGACTTTGAAGGAAATAATTGTATTACTTTATTGACGATAGTGATGTGCAGAGATTCATAAATTTTATCGAATGTAGTTTTAGGTTTAGGACTCAAAATTTATTTATTAAATTGATTTCTTAAATGTATACAAGTGTAGAAAAATCAGTTTGCACCATTTAAGGGGTGAATGTACTTGTGAATATGAACAATTTTCACTATGTGGACAAACCTCTGAAATCGCAAAAAAATATCAATAAATTTTTAAAAATGGAATCTAATACGATCGTCACATAGGATCGCTGGCTAGCACAACTACTACCTCCGGCAAACTCGCGTCAATGCTCAATGCAAAACAAAGCAGTTTCGAATTGACGTTGCTTCGAAAAGTATAAACTGTCAGTGCAATGCGATTGTGATATAGTTTTGACCTGGCTTTGGATTTCAAATATTGATACTGCATTACTGTTGACCCTTGCTCGTTAATTTGGACTCTGTTCAAGCCCTTTGTTGTGGATTTCGTCGATATGACCGAACGTACGCAGAGAACTGTTCTAAATAGTCAGACACGTGAGTTCGTAATACGCCTTCGTAACTATTTCGATCGTGAAGCTCAAAATGGAGGGCCAATTTTACCTATAACGTCAGTGGTTGAACGCGTAGCTGATGCGCTTAATATTGGACAACGAACTGTTAGACGGATAACTAAAAAAAAATATGGCGAGACTGGCACAGAAGAAAATAAACTTCACACACCAAAAAAGAGAAAACGAGCAAAACCAGTCGTAGGCATCGATAGCTTTGATGCCGATGCTATCCGAAGACATGTTTACGGCTACTATTTACAGAAGGAGTATCCAACAAGAAAAAAGTTGGTGCATTCACTGAAGGAAGCTGGATTATTCTTCGGTGGGGAAAGTTCTTTAACGAAGATTTTGAAGACCATTGGATTTCGATACAAAAAATGTAACAAACGCAAAATATTGATGGAAAGATTTGATATAGCGATGGCAAGGTATACTTTTTTACGGCAAGTGAAAGAAATCAAAAATTGGCAAAATGTTGTGTTCTTGGATGAAACATGGCTTAATGCTAACCATACTGTAGGCCGTTCTTGGAACGATGACACAGCAGCATCTACTTCCAAAGTTCCTGTAGGAAAAGGATCGCGACTTATAATTTGTCACGCCGGAACCATCAACGGGTTTGTCGAAGGTTCTCTCATGGCTTTTGCGTCAAAAACCACTGGAGACTATCATGAAGACATGAATGGAGAAAAGTTTACTGAATGGTTTACCTCAATGTTGTGTAGCCTCCCTGAACCATCTATTATAATTATGGACAACGCCCCATACCACTCGATGCAAATTGACAAGCCACCTGCCCAATCCCAAAAGAAAGCTGATATCGTCGCATGGCTTCGTAAAAATGGCGTAGATGCAAACATGAATATGTTAAAAGCGGAATTAGTACGTCTTTTAAAAGAAAACAAACCAACCAAGATCCGATACGTCATTGACGAAATAGCATTACAACATGGGCACAGAGTTATACGGTTACCGCCTTACCATTGTGAGTATAATGCGATTGAGTTGGTGTGGGCTCAAATTAAGGGATATGCTGCAAGACACAATACAGAACCCCCATTTACCACAAAAAAAATGCTAAAATTATTAGAAGAAGCTTGTGAACATGTGACTAAAGGAGACTGGGAAAAGGTTGTGAATAGAACTGTTAAATTAATAAGGGAAGATTATGAAAGAGATGTGAAAATAGATAATATTATAGAAAACGAACATATAATTATTAATGTATGTGATGATAGCAGTGACGACAGTGAAAATAGTAGTATGGACGAATCTGATTAATTATGGCCTTTTGTGGCACCTTTTTTGGTATCTTTTGTATTCATATGTTTCTTGTGTGCATATAAAGTATGTATATTCATTTTCGTTCAAATATTCAGTTCGTTCAAATAAATTAAATAAACATATACATTTTTGTTTTATTAAACCTATTTAATCAGGTACAAAAACAAAACTTAATTGTTTTTTGTTCGAGAATAAATTGACATTCCACATCACTATTGTAATGTGTCAAACCGGCCATCATAGCGTGCCGCTGATATAGGGTTGTTTAAAGTGCAAAACAATACTATTATCGCAAAATTACACGCGTCAAGCTCGAAACTAGTGCTGGGAGCGAGCTGGATATAGAGCGACGATCAGGGGTGGCGTACAATTGTCGTTACTTCAGACCCCGAATCCTCGGATCTCGTGCGCGGACTAAACTTACAATGACGCATGTCGCAAAACACATAACGCGATATTGTCCAGAAAATAGACTTCTGTAATCATACTTAATATATTAAATGCGAAAGTGTGTTTGTTTGTCCTTCAATCAAGCCGCAACGGATTGACGTGATTTTTAGAACGGGTATAGTTGAGGACCTGGAGAGTGACATAGGCTACTTTTTATCCTGGAAAATTAAGGAGTCAAAAAAAACTTAAACCACGCGGATGAAATCGCGGGCATCAGCTAGTAGCCTATATAATATCTAACATAGACTTTACTTTCATTTCTTGGAACCGGTATTCTAATTGAGCACATTCAGCCAAGGGACAATAACTGCTGGATGTCGAGGTTTTGTGAATTTAAGATTTTTTGGAAACATTTTGTATTCCTTTAACACAACAATTATAACTACTTAGTACAATAATTATAACGTATCTACTGGTACACGTACCTATCTGAGAGCTGAAAAGCTATGGATCACTTATCAAAACCTTTGGGAACAGTTTCAATAAATTAAAATTGAATTGTTTACATTTCTATATTATATTTTCCAAGGGCTTTTACCCAGCTTAAAAACTATAGTCTAAACATTCACAAAAAAGTCTTACCTTCCCTCCATCCATCGATAGCACCGGCCTTCCTTGTGTTATTGACCACCTGAAAATTGCAAACAACACTTATTACACTGAGCACTTTCACTCCACTTTAAACCTAATTAAAAGTTATTTTTTATTAAATATATGTATTAAATTATTAACCATTTTAACTATTCAAAAAACATGTTTCAAAACACGAGGGGACTTCTCATCAATACACTCTCGTCAATACACGTTAGAGAAATGTCCCCTAACGTAGACACTGCAAATGATACACGGGAATAACACCCAGAGATTTGTCTAAAGATATTTCGGACCACTCACTTAAAAATCACACAAGTCTGTGTTCCATGTGCATGATTCTTATATAACGTGCTAAAAACAATGGGAACTAGACCAAATTGTAACAATAGAGCTTGTTTAACAGATTTAAAATACCGTTACCTATAACGCGTGTTGGTTAAAACGTACTCCACCTTACTCTGAAGTACCTACATATACCAACTTGAAACACACGAACAACTAATTACTGCAAAAGAGGTCATTAAATTGCTAAATAACGAGGAATATTTCTACGCTATGTAAGCTAACAATCTCTTTTTAGTTTTACCTCGCTCAGGTTTTACTCATCATTAGCAAACGGCTTATAAGTATAAGTACGTCTTAGTAGTTCTGATTTGTAACTATTTATAATTCACAAATAAAGCGAGAGCAGTAAAACTAAACAGTATAGTCATAATTTTTATTTCCTTTTTTTAGATATTTTCTTAGAAACTTACTGGTAAAATGAAATAAGGTGCTTATTGCCTATATTTTTAAGTAAACATTTTAATTATAATTTTAGTAAACATTTAAGAATAATTAATTACTTAGTAGGTACATTTTTTTAAATCTCTGAATAACTCTATGTATTCAAACTTGAATTTTGATAATAAAAAAATACATGTTTCATGTCCGTTGTAGATTTTAGATTTAATTTTTAGCTTTTCCAAAAAAAGAGGAGTTTCTCAATACAGCGCGTTTTTTTTTAAATTATAAATTAGATATGAATTTCCCACAAAAATAAAATCTCGAGTGCGTTATCACGTGTGTTACACGTGAATGCACACTGCAGTGATATTTTAAGCAAACGGCCGGCCCTCGGTTTCAAAACTAACAGCCCTGAAATAGATGAAGGATGACCCACTTCAGACTTCACAGAAAAATATATGCTATATCTACCACTTTGAGTGTATACTCGCAAATCAAACTTAAGCCTACGAGTAAAAGAGAATTCTTGATGAGTTCATTCTTCATGAGTTCGCAAAGATAGTGGTCAATGAAAGTAAATTAATTCAGTAGTAGCTTGTTAGGTGCCATACGGAAGTTGTATCTATTTGCATGAGACGTAATTAAGAATTACTTATTTTATAGCGACTTCGTCTGCGCGAATTACGTTATTTTCAAATGCCCATTGCCCTTGGAAACTTTGATTTTAATGCCCTGCTAAATACGTTCGAGGTAATAAGTACTGGAAAGTGCAGAGTTTGCATTGGTATTGGTTGGTATTAGTGGGTGGTGGTTTCCACAGATATATAAATAGTTCTTTAATTGAAAATTTGAAATACACAAAGGTACTTACTTGTTTAGCACTTTTAGAATCAATATTCTTCACAGATGGATACTGAGGTCGGGGCAGCTGGTTGGTTTGGAATGTGTACTTCCCGGGAGGTTTCTGAGGATCTAGGACTTGGCGAGGCGCTGAGCTAGTTCTAGAACCGGACTGCTCTCCCGCTCTAGGTGGCTTCTTTATATCCTGAAATATAAATAGATATTTTGAGGAATTTATATGACTACTGTAAAAGTGGATATCGTATCCTAGGGGTTGGTTAATGACTAGTTAATTTGAAAATTTCTAAAGCTTTAGATGTTTTGGCAGTGGTTTTCTGACGGTAAAACGGTAGTCTGTCTATCGATTTAGGTATTGTAATTTCAACAATCGAATATATAGAAATTTTAGCATGTAACCCATGCCCCTTCCGATTTACCTCGAGACCACCAGGTGAGGTCGCAGTCAAGGGCAAGTATATACTAATCTAAGTATACTAATATTAAAAATGTGAAAGTTTGGATGAATGGAGGATTGTTATTTGTTACTCAATCACGCCAGAACGACTGAACGGATCTGAATGAAATTTGGCACAGAGATTATAGTCAAGAATAACACGAAGGCTTACTTTTGCGTATCGAAAGTCGAAGCAGCGAAACCGCGGGCATCAGCTAGTAGGTAATAGGCCTTACTTGGTGCTGATACTGCTGTGGCTGATAGGTCAGGATAACAGTCTGCTTGGTGACCGGCTTGGGCACGCCAGCGGCGCCCACGATGTTGGTGACGCCCGTTGATGACACTTGGGTGGTCAGGAGTGGCAAGTTGTATTGATTTGTACTTTTCTTATCTACAAGTGGTAGGTTGAAATAATTTGCTGTTATTTTACTTGAGAAAGAAACAGTGAAATATGGGGATAGATATAATATAGAGAAGAAGAATTTACGAGGAGAGAGGTAAATAAGCGGTTCTGGACCAGTGGGTTAGACGTAAGTATGGTCGCCTTTTCTGGTAGACGAGGGTTCGGTCCCCGGGCACGTAACTCTAACTTTTCGGAGTTATGTGCGTTTTAAGAAATCAATCAATGGCTTTAACGGTGAAAACATCGCGAGGAAAGCTGCATGCCCGAAAGTTCGTCATAATGTTCTCAAATGTGTGTAAAGTCTGCCTTTCCCATAGCCAGCGCGTGGTGGACAATGGCCAAACCCTTCTCATTCTAGAGAAGAGTCTATAGGGCTCAGCGTAAATATACCTAAGTATATAGATGATTACATAGTAAACTAAATTAATGCATTAATTGTCCTTGCCGTTTTGAATTTACATTGTCTATTGTGTAACCCAAATAAAGCTATCGAAATGCCATGCACCTACAAGATTAGGTGAATGATAGGTCCAAGTTTGTAGAACAATAGGTTTAGGTTTGTTAGAAGTTGTAGTTTTCCGACAAGAGACGTCTAAATAATGACGGTAAGTAGGTGTAACCTGATGTAGGTAACTCAATTTATAAAATAATAGCATGACATTTAGATCGATAATAGATATACTTGCCTAATTTATTACTTTACAAGATTATGGAAATCGTTTGAATTGAGTAGGTACCTAGGTACCTAGAGGACTAATATGGTTGAGCCAGGATTAAGTATCTATCTCATCTAGATGGGTACCTACTTTGATTATACGTATCGTCCGCCAAACATATCTGACCCGGTGGCCAAAATTGGAACAAATTTTTATGCCTCCTAAGATTTTTTTTGTAATTTTGGGCCTTCTTATATCTACGATGTCATTGAGTCAGATAAGTTTATGGAATATTCTACGTAGGTATGAAACGCTAAGTTTACAATAAATTAATAGAAAATGTTACAAACCTAACGTATTATTATTGATGGCGGTCGCCTTATCTTTAACTGGTGCGCTGAAGGCCTCCCCAGCAGGCACGTTCACGTCGGCCACCTTGGCTGTCTTGCTGTGCGGTTGCCTGAAACCGAACCTAGGGAATTAAGGAGTCACTGTCAAATTCAAACAAGATTGCGATTAAAAGTTGTGCAGGCGAAAAATGAAGCGATCAATATAAATGAAAAATAACTATAAACTGCTGAGAAACCGGAGTTCTTTACACGTACATGGTTAAAGTAACGAGGTTATAGAGATTTGTTATTTACTTAAAGTTATTTACAAGCGTACGAGAGATAAATTAACATGTTTATTTCTCAAACGCCTGCACAAATGTAATAGCAACGTTCGGTAATGGCCATTCAAAAGCTAGTTCAAAATTTTCGTAAAACAAGGACAAAATCATATAGACATAACGCTTATTAATTACCTAATGCATATTTCAAGACTGATAAAGCCAGATATATTATAGTTATTTACTACCGGGTAAAACAATACTTTCTTTATGTCAGTTAAGCAAACGTCAATCAATTATTATTTAACTTACGAAAAACGGCTAATTAAATATCTCTTGTACCTATGCTTTTATGAAACTAGATCTTCTTGTCTAATTCTCTGACTGTCAATTACTAGGAGATAATATTATTAGACATGTCAGAATAACAGAATAATTTAGGTACACTATAATTATAGCCCAAGATCCCACGATGGCCAGACCTTCGTTATTTTATAAAAGCTGAACTTGGGCAGGGACAAGTAGTAATAGGCCTATTACACTGCACTTTTCACAGGGACCCTTACATTTGAATCAGTGTAGTGTAATCAGATTTATGGAGTAAGGATCCCTAATTTGGTCCTTAAGTGTGTAATAAGCGACGCCCTAACCTTACCACAGGGTCCTGTGAAAAGTGCAGTATAATAGGCCTATAAAGTATAAAAGCTAAATTTTATTAATATAAAAAATCTTTGATTATATATTTGTTAACTAACTTCCAAAAAAGGAGGAGCCTCTTAAGTTTGTTAAATACCCGCCCGACTTCAACAGTGTGTAAAAATCAAAATTATTTTAACTTTAAAGTGGCTTTGGAAGTCGGGTTTTTGAAAAGAATTGAACCGGAACTTAAAAAGTTAAAAGTTGTTTTGGGTGTGGCTATTAATTATGGTTTACTTGAAATGTTTATCTTTTTTATCCACCGTAACGAAGCGCTTAAGGATGTAGGTTTCCTTTTGTAAATTATCATTTTTATCATGTAATGTCTTGATTAACTTTCTACTTCCTGTTACATAATCGAATGAAATTTTAATATTATAAAACTTTTTCTCTGTCTATAGACCTGTTTTTAAATACTAACGTAGGTACCTATGTATTAATCTGTTTCATAAAAATGCTAGTATCTACCTTTCTTTATCAATCAATTTTTTTATTCTCACGCATGATGAAAAACAAAATTTACCTATTTGTACGAAGTGGTTGCCCCAATATCTCCTTCCTTGGCCGAGCGAGGGGCGTCGAGCGACCTGACAACACCTCTTCTGGACGAAGATCTTCCGTGGAACCTGTTCCAGGGACAATCATATTAGCATTGCATCAAGAAGGTGCCAACTATACAAGGTTGACAAAATTTAAACTTAACCAAACTTAACACATTACCTATAAACACAGTGTATATCTTCACCCGTTGTCCTAGATGAGCGACAGAAGCGACGTTACGGGTAACAGACGTCGAATAGATAGAGATATTAGAAAACAGACGTTTTCTATGTGTTGTCGCTTCTGTTGCTCCGGTTGCATAAGCAGCCGGTTGATTTCAACGAAACATTTCCTATCACATATGTTCCAATTTTAAAGATTCTACCAGCATTTTAACAACCTAAATCCATGTACTTAGATTCTACAATAGTTATCGCACAACACAAATCTAAACTTAACGCTAGTATAATATTATAAGCACTTACTTATTACTTGTGAATTATAATTGTCTCATCTTTCGCAACGGAACTGTTATCGTTTGCAAACTATTGTATGTTAATACTCCATCCCGCAAACAGTGCCTCGTGTATATAATCATTTTAATACACGAGACGTCATTTACATTATAATACAGAGTTATATAGGCAAGCTTTTTTAGCAAATTAACCGTTATCCATAACCTTAAATGGTGCAATCGACTGAGAACTCTAAATAACGTTAAAATCGCAATTCAAGTGGCGACTTTAATTGCAATAAATGAACTTAGTGGACATGATAGTTTATTAGTCTCCAAAACACCTGAGTAAGTATTGTAATTATATTTTAAGTAAGTACTAATATTTTGGTTCAAGCTGGTACGACTAGTTCCTACAGTGTAGTGGAGATGAGAGTCAATTAAGCAAATATTGAAATAAAAAGAAAATAGGAAATATAATCTTTACTGCAACCCGCCTTATAACAAAATCTACCTAAACTAGCATTTGAGATCAATTATAATCACATTCCTAATCAACTTTGAAAAATATAAAAGTTTAAAAAAAACAGATTTGACTCCCATTGCAGCGAGGTGAGGATAATTGTGGTCACCCTGCGGGCAATGTGGGTCAAAGATAATCGCTGACATAACCTTTGGCCGACACCCAACCGCCTATTATCATTTATCATCATCGATGTAGAATTTTAGTGCCTTTTATCATCATTATTTCAACCCATCGAGTCTTCTTTCACACTGAGAGTTGCTTTGGACATGTGATGTGTCCACGCTGGCGAAGTGCGGATCGGCAGATGTCACAACTTTTATGGGAACATTATGAAGAATTCTCGGGCATGCAGGTTTCCTCATGACCGACGTTGTCCTTCACAGTATAAGCTGATAACTCGACCGAAAAGTTTGAAGTAACGCGACGTCTAAACAGTGGCGGTCAAGTAGAAAAAGTATTTATTTAGGTAATAATGTGTATTTATTTGAATCTCGCGCCTCGCAAATATCTACCGCTCAGAGCCTCGCAATGGCTAAGGCCGCCCTTGCGTTTAAACGGCTATTGCCTTAACCGCTAGGTTCCTCCAATGCTACACAATGCTTTACAATCATTCGACAGTTTAGAATTTCGCGAGTTAGATTATAATCTAACGGTTTTTACAATCTTACGGTGACGTATATACAATACAATATAATAACTCTATATAACAAAAGTATGATACTTAGCAAGTATATAGTGTAGTATATGAGTGTATCATGCAAAGAGAATAAAAATTGTAAATAAATAAAAATAAAGCAACAGATTAAGACTCTAATTGTAATTTAAAAAGCTGTAACTTGTATTTAAATAAAGAAAACCATCACCCTGAATAGATTGGAATAGCAAGAAAAGATTACAATTATTTTGCTAAAATCCGCCAACAGAAAAATTCTGTATGGTCAAGCATGCAGTTACAAGCGAAGCACCGTGTCCCTTCCCAACCAAGCAAGAAAGCCAAGTTCCCAAGCAAGCAATGCCACCACCACTCACATGCACCACCACACAAGACTTTTATACTAATATAAGATTGTCTAGTGACGTTCGAACGTCACTAGACAATCTTGCATTGAGATTACTATACAATCTCGCATTGGTAGGGAAGGTAAACGGTGCTTCGCTTGTAACTGCATGCTTGACCATACAGAATTTTTTCTGTTGGCGGATTATAGCAAAATAATCGTAATATTTTCTTGCTAAATCATGAACTTCCGCAAAGTAACGCCTGATTCTATCCAATAGATTGGAATAGTTAGGAAACCCACCCATAGCGAATTGAAAGATGATGAATGAAAAGAATAGTATGAAGAGTAAAAGAGTACTTGCGTACGACAGGCATTTAAATAGTAGAACTGGTATGAAAGGATAGTAGCTAGCACAGGCTCCCAATAATGCTGGAGGTACAAGTATTAAAAAAAAAAAAACAAAAAAAAAATTGGGTACCTCCATTTCCATTTTTGTCGTGAGGCTTCTGCTTCCTGCGCGCGTTGTCATCGGCGCGCGATGTGCTGGCGGGGCGGCGTCGGAAGCCGAAAGACGTCGCGACGCCCCGCGTTGGCTTGTTGCCATTACCACATGCACTTTTCTCCCTCTTCTTTGCACCCTTCGACTCAGAGTGACCCTGGAATAGTTATTTGTGTTATATGGGGCCAAAGAAAATTTTTTTCCCCGAGGGCGCTCTCGCCCTCGCTACGCTCAGGATTCTACTTTAGAATCCTTCACTTCGCTCTGAATTCAAAATACGCCGCCCGAGAACAAAAAATTTGGCCCCGAGTGACACACACTATTTTTCATCATTACGTATGAGAAAAAGCTAGGAGTATCAACGTAATATGTATGGACGTTACCTATACGTATAAGCACCTATCAGAAGCACGAACGCGGACCAATCAGAACAGAGAAATGAAAAGTCCCATGGGCCTAAAAATTACATTTTGCTCCCGCTATCCTCTGAAGCCAATATTAGTTTTTCGAATAGGTATGATGAAACTAAGTTTTTGATATTGCAGTCTTGTTAGATAGAGCTTATGAGACGTATTTTTAATTGACTTTCTTCAAACGACTATGGAAACAGACTTCCAGAACTACCAAAATATGAGGTTTGATTTTTGTTGATTGGATGAAAGTAATTAATAATAGCTTTTGGTTGATTAAAAATAAATGAAAATACTTTAAATTCTTAAAATGCTTTTGAATAAACTTTACTTAAAAATTAACTTAATTAAAAATGCTTTTGGTTGACTTTAGAGTCGGTTCACTTTAAAAAAAATGCTTAGTATATCTAATTTCTCAAGGTCTGGGCGATCACACATTACCAAGTTAAATTTTCAATGCCGGATGTGTTACCGGTTGAAACAAACATTTTTGTAGCCTAATACCGGTGTTCTGTTTTATTTCGGTATGTTTATTGCCTTATTTCCTCGTACCTTTAAGTAAAAATATTTCAGCGTGCGAAAATATTTGACTTATTTGAGCTCCTGACCGAATTTCAATCGGAACTTGGCCACAGATCATACTAATATTATAAATTAATATTATAAATGTGAAGGTGTTTTTGTTTGTCTTTAAATCACGCCGCAACAGAGACGTGATTATTTGCATGGGTGTAGTTGAGGATCTGGAGAGTGACATAGGCTCCTCTTTATCTCAGAAAATTAAGGATTTCCCATTCCACGCGGACCTCATGATCCCCAAATCAATAAACTTACTACTAGGCCAATGCGTCCACCATTTCTTCACATCTAGAACGAACGAACGCATTATTAACAACCAACCCAAATACATTTTCAATATATTATTTTTTATCCACTACAAGTTAGCCCTTGACTGCGAACTCACCTGAGCTAACCTGTTAGGGGTTTGGCAGTTATATTAAACCCATACCCCTATTCGGTTTCTACACGGCACCGTACCGGAACGCTAAAACGCTTGGCGGCACGTCTTTGCCGGTAGGGTGGTAACTAGCCACGGCCGAAACCTCCCACCAGGCCTGACCAGGGAAAATTCAGAGATTATAAATTCCCAAATTACCCTGCCGGGGATCGAACGCGGGACCGCCGCACGTTAATACAACAGCGCTACACACTACGCCACGGAGGTCGTCACCATCAAATATAATATTTAAATAGAAATTCGATTCTCATCGCACTCCCGTTTGGAATAAGTTCCCGTCCCCCATTCCCGTTTGGTGAGAATTTCTTTAAGAAGAAGGAGAACTATTCAAATATCAAATTCCAAACTGAATCTTGTCACGATTGCACCGAGCTGCTAAATTGTACCCATTGTCCATATTAGGTACTACTTGGCGTGCAAGTTGGTGCTAACATTGATTTTGTTTTGTTATTGTAGGCTAGAGGACGCCCGCGACTTCGTTTACGTGGCATAAGTTTTTAATTTCCACAGGCACTCCTTAATTTTCTGCGATAAAAAGAAGCCTATGTCACTATCGAAAAAATCACGTCAATCCATTGCTGTGTTGCGGCGTGATTGAAGGGCAAACTCTCTATTTAACGTCCTTGGGGATAGAAATTTCAGAAACTGTGTGTAAATACGTATTTCTTAATTTTAAACCGGAAGCCCCAAATAAGTACCAAGTTTCATGGCTATAATATGAAAAACCGCGGACTTTCATACAAATTTTCAAACCCTATTTAATCCCTTTGGTGGTGGAATTTTTAAAAATTGTGACACGCGTGCTTTTTATTGTTTTACCGAAAGCCAAAATATCAAGCTTCGTCTATATAACTTGAAAAATATAATGTAAAATATTATAGAGAGTAGAGTTTCCCTTTGGGGGCCTAGCCTTTGGCCTACCTACCCTAGGTAGGTAGTATTTTCAAAAACACCCATTTCTACATTTTAAACCGGTAGCCCAAATATCAAGTTTCATGGCTATACCTTGAAAAACGACGGACTTTCACACAAACTTTCAACCCCTATTTGACCTTTTTTGGGGTGGCATTTCGAAAATCACTTTCTTACTGGATACCTACTCTTCACTAAGAACACACTTTCCAATTTCCACTTCCACGTTAAATTTTGAAACAATTTTACCTATGCTTCTTACTGAAAGGAAAGTTAGTGAATTTCTCACGTGAAATCAAGAAGCAGGATTGCTTTGTGAAGCATCCCAGTACATTAAAGTTATGTAAACTATGTTTTATTAAGTTTTAATTTCGTATGTCTACTCCATCTTCGGGTTCCAAGTTCCTGACTGACACTGCAGGGGTAATAAACCGTAAGGATCGTTCGATTATAAATTTATAATAAGTAAAATTCACTACTTATGTTTTCATGTTCCTAAAATTTCTAAGATTTCCTAATTGCCTAGTAGGTATGTTCAATTTTTCGAGTAGATTGAATATCCTGTTCACAAGGTTTACTTGGCGATTGTGAAACAGGGCCTTAAGTTGGTCTGGATAGGTTTGCCTTTGCCACAGTTGTATCTGTTTACTGTGCCTTTGCTCTGTATAAGATTTTATCATTTTCACTATGATTTTTTTGTAAGAGTACCTACATATTCTACCTATCTATTCACTGCATATATATACTGCCTGGCTACAAGTCGAGTGGGACTCAGAAGTTCATTAAGTTTTTTATATTTTGTGTTTCTTTAGTGCGTAGTATAGAAGTCGTTTTAAAATAAACAAAAGCTCGTTATTTACGTATTCCAGTCACTAATTTCGTATTCTAACGCGTTACGAAGTCCGTTCTCGTGTATTCCCATAAGAGATCGCCGGGTACCGACCCCATATACAGCGGCGTTGGACCAAATACAGAACAAAATAATTTACATAGCATTAAAGATTAATGTAGCGATTGTTGCTCGTAAAAATCCTACGAATATAAACCTTAGTAGATATGTGAACCAACTTTAACATGGCATTTCGACCGCAGGCACGTAAAGTAGCGTTACGCTTACTTCCATATGACCAGTTAGATAGCATAATATTATTCAGTCAGATCATTGACAGTACTATAAAGAACGGTTTGATAGTCTTGACTCTTGGCCGCGGTGCGATAACCCGACTTTCAAGTTATGGAGTTTTACCTACGAGTACAATGCAGGCGGCAGGACTATTTTAGGAGTAGGGCCTATTAACTTTTCTGTGGTAGGGCTGCCATCGCCTAAATTGTCAACGCCAGATAAAAACTTTAAAATTCACAGATTTTTGGGTGACATTTGAGTTTTGACCCGGGCACGCCTAAAAATTTTTTTTATCGTATAAAATAAAAACTCATTTTCATTTTTTTATTAATTTATACAGCTTGTTTGTGATATAGACTATAGCGTAAAAACTGAAATACTCAAAATTATTCAGCTTTTACTTATTACGATTACGAATATTTCGGCCTTCGGACGCCCTCTAAACTAGGACAAATCCGGAGAATTCTGGACGAATGGCAGGCCTAACTAGGAGAGTTCTATTATACTCTGCTGATAGAGACTATAGCACTGTTTTGTTAATTCAAAAATAGGTTCGGTTTTTCATCCCAGCGAACAGTGCCTTTTACAGATGCATCAGCCCATCTGTAAATATTCAAATTCAACATTAAAATTGCCTCATCTGGTGACAAAAGGCCTGGCTCATTTCACTCGCAAAGGATCAGCCTGGCTGTTCAACGCGGGAATGCAGCCAGCATTCTTGCCACCATTCCACGAGGAGTGAGGACATGGTCAATCAATTAATTTATTTGTGAATAGAGTACATTTGAGGTGGTATCAGTATACAAGTGCTCCTCAGTGTGGTGTACAAATATGGCACATTATATAGTAGGTAATTACTAATTAGGTTAGGCTACAACCTTTGAGGTCGATAGTCGAGAACATAAATTTTAAACCTTTAAAAAAACATTCAAATTATTTTATTCTTGAATCAAGTGATTTTGTATCAACCACTGATTCGGAATTCCATTCCTATTGAGAAGTAGTTACCAGCAAGAAACTTGGCGGACGATCTTTGATAGATATTTTTTATGACAGAGTTTCTGTACCAATTCTCACTCACTCTACCAGGTCACAATTTAATTAATAACCAAGAGGTGTACGGTCAGTAACATGTTCTTATTTCATTTATAATATTGTTGTGATGAAACAACAACACGAATAACCGGTGCTAGTGATTACTCAATATCGACGTGAGAACAGCAATGCAAAAAATACTGATAACATTCGTGGGAGATATCACGATAATTATTTTTCGGAATTACTATCTATTTACTGCGCGTTCAAGGGATCCATGTTGTTGCAGGCAAAATACCGTGTTGAAGTAGTTGAGTATGTTGAATGCATGGAACAGGAAAGCTTATGTTGAATGACATAAAATCAAAGCATGCCTCGAACTTTAGCAATAGTCGATACCTATGTCTTCACTCTTCTCTATAATCCACCATTAACGTCCCACAGCTGGGCACAGGCCTCCACTCTCATAGGAGAAAGGGAATTAGAATATCATAATCATCCAATCATCATATATCATCATCTATAATACCAGACATAACTTATCCCTATCTATAATAAAATCCTTCGACGACTACGACGATTCCTGTTACTTCCAACGATTCCGATTACTTATATCAAATATTTTTGAAAATTTTAATTTGAGTGAGCTTTATTTTCGTATAAAATGTAGGTATGATTCGAGCCTTCTGCCAAGTCACAATACAGCAGTGTGATTGCTGCTCTAGAGCTCGCGCAATGGTGTTGCTTCACAGACCACAGTCACAGGTCAAAACATCGCTATTGTTCTTTAAAGGTGAGGAAAGGAGTACATTATTTTGATAATGATTGTTTAAAAAGTGTAACGTAGTGTATTCGTGTAGCTTTGAAGAAAGCTCTACCACTGAGCTGTACAATACGATTAAAAAGATCTACAGTTTGGCATCACACCTGATACAATTTGTGAATTTGATCTAACCTAACCTACCCTTATTTGTAATACAAGTTAAGTCCATAAGAAAAAGGAAATAACATGTCAGCTTTATACAAAATTCAGTTGGGTAGGGTAGTAAAAGACCCTTTTACATAATATTATTTCCTTTTGGATTAAAAGAATTTTTCGATCCGCAATAATTAGTTATTATTAAAAAAAAACTTGAATCACCTGTCCGCAAAGAACCTGTCGTTATTTAGACCTGTCTTACCTCTGAGAAGGATTGCATAACTGACTTTTACTGTGGGTACATTTAAAATAACATTTTTCGAAAATTACGTCCCATACTTCCAAAATAAGAATTAAGTGTATTGGTAGTTCTCTATTCGGTGTGTAATTTTTACCACCTTTTTCACATTGCAATTATTATTTACTGATATATTATGATGCCCACGACTTCGTCCGCATGGATTAAGCTTTTTTTATTTCCGTGAGAACTCCTTAATTTTCCTGGATAAAAAGTGGCCTATGTCCATCACCGGGATACAACCTATCCCTGTACCAAATTTCATGAAAATCGTTGAACAGATGGGCCGTGAAAGCGTAGTAGACAGACAGACAGACACAATTTCGAATTTATAATATTAGTATGAATTAGTATCTAATTTCGGGCTCAATTAATATTCCAGGCTTTCACAAGATCTTAATTTAAATTTTCCATTAAATTAGATGAGTTTTGAAATTTTATTTAAATTATAATAAACCGACATCAGCTAAGAACAGGTTCTCAAGTATCAGTCAATCAATAACGGTCAATCTTTGCTTAAGGCCGGTCATATCTTAGCATAGACTGACCTACACTTGTGGACTTATTCTTAACTGACGTTGGTTTATTAATACGGGCCTTAGACACCCGCACAAATTTTGGAATTTTAAACACACGCAGGAAAGGATTTACTTAGTATAGAAATATAACCCGTTAGATGATAGGGGTAAAAATACTTATTGTGAGTAATTAATAATAATTAAATGACTAATTAATTAATAATATGTGCAGTGACTTGAAAGTGGTTGTTAACAAAGCGAAACTAAGTAAAATCTTATGGAAGCTATAAGCAAAGGTCACGAGCATCCCGCTTAGCGCGGTGATGATAATGAGCTCAAATATACCAAGGTTAAATGAACGCTAAAAAGCTACAGCTTGTGACTGGTAAGCCGCTTACACTGTATTGTGAACGTTTAGCTGCCCATTTTCTATCATTTCATTTATAGTTCACGTAGTACGTAGTAAGTACGATAAGTTTTATATCGTCAACAGAATTGAAGATTAATCATTATAAAAGTACTACTTACTTGCATTTAGGTTTTTTAATATTCTGTCACCCGTGGGAATATTTTAATTTTCCTTTGTTCTACTCTTATCAATACAATATTTCGTAGGCCATAATAAGTTAGCAGACAGAAAGACATTTTGGCATTGGATGCATCTACAATCGATCGCGACGTTGAAAATTGAGATTCTGGGTTCCAAATTTCAACCAGTTTTTGTGTGAATGTAAATATTATGTGCGAGCACAAACAAAACCTAATGGTTACTAAAATATGCAAAATGTTACCGGAAGAACATAGTCGTTAATGAGGGTGGCAAACCTACCTATTAGGTACGCAACCCTAAAAATTTAGTTGGATTCAATCATATTCCCTCAAAATTCTTAAAAACATGCAAAGGGGCTTTTGCTTGTTTGTAAGAACTTTGAGGCTTCGTATGCAGACCAAGCAAATAATAAAAGGTTTTGTTAGTCTGCAGTCTGCTCACAGCGTAATCAGACAGGAAACCTGCTTGAATGGTGATACAGGGCTTTGAGCGAACCTTTTATCGATGTAAAAGCGTCGTAGTTATTGTGTTCAGCCACACACAAAAGGCTTCACGGCCTATCAAAGTTTAATGTGACGCTCGAGATCATTCAAATAGAGCCCTTTCATGGGCACGAATAATGATCACGATTGTAACAGAAGAAGCGAAAGTTGCAACAAATCATTGTAGCTATCTAGGATCACATTTCATGATCAATGAAAGTTTTTCATCAAGCAAATCTATTACTAGTTTATTA
Source organism: Erebia palarica (assembly GCA_964035005.1). Taxonomy (NCBI): domain Eukaryota; kingdom Metazoa; phylum Arthropoda; class Insecta; order Lepidoptera; family Nymphalidae; genus Erebia; species Erebia palarica. The sequence goes on from OZ035988.1 coordinate 5,590,274, forward strand.
TACTAATAATTTATTGCAGTGAGAAGTTTTCGAGTTGATCAAAACTAAACCGTGCATGTTGTATCGAATCTTGCCTATATTTGGAGTTTTATAATAACATTTTATTTTATTTATAAGATGTTTTAATATTTGTACAGTATTTGGTATACTGAGAAAAGTACCGAAATTTTGCGGTGTTTTAGCTTCCAAAAGTTATACCAGTTCACTTCGGAAAGCGTCGAAAACTAAGATACCTACTCTTAAATTTTAATATCTGGGTGACCGAGCTTTGCTCGGTATTTTTTTTGGTAGATCGTGTTTTTTGGAAATTTTATTTAAATAAAATAATTTAAAAAAACGAAATTAAAAACTAAACATTAAAAATAAAATATTATTATAATATTTAAAAAAAAGGGAAAAAATAATCGTTCTGGAGGACATCTGGACTAGAACTGTGGTCTTCAAGTTTCGGGACCGACCTGTTTCCCACCTGACCTTGTAAATGGGCGAAATTTACCTTCGTATTCCAGTGGTTTTTTTTTTCATTGCCTGAAAACACGGATAAAACGACAATTTCTAAAAATGAATCCTAGCTAGATCGATTTATTGCCCCTGAAACGCGCTAAATCTTAGGTATTTCTAATTTAAATTTTAGCTCGATTTGAATTTATTCTGTTTGTTAATTTTATATCCATTATCTTAGTCAGATATACCTAATATATCCAGGTAATAATTATAATTCAAAAATGTTACCATCACGTAAATTAAAAAGACAAATTCTCTCCCATCAGCACTTGATAACCAGTCCTATGATTGCACAGGCCCTATAACGGGTCTGGGTATAGCTGTATTATATTGATACTGACCGTTAGTGAATACCAAACGTCATGCCTTTCGTTCAAGGGACTCCTACAAGAATACAGTGAGTTTTAAAGAAGGCAGATAAAATATAAGTTTTACTATCATTTTAAAAGTACCAATCAACCAATATCCATAATACTGAAACAACATGAAATTATTTTAAAACGTTATGTTTGTATTATTGGAATTTTTGTTAATCGTAATTATTATTAGAATTAAATTAATGATACATCCTGAGAATGAGATGGTATATAAATAATAAGATTATGAACTGGCTACTTATAAAAATAAAATATCTAAAAGTTATACAACCATCTGAGATCTGAGAAATAATATAAAACTAATTTTAATTCAATATCCAGGAAAAGAACCAATACCTAATAAAATACAAGTTCTTAGTTAAATACGTTTTAAGTAATTTTATCGTATAAGTATAAATATTAGATATTCCTTAGACCTTTTCTACAGGTATCTACGTAAGTACTATGTAGGCCGTTCTTTAATGTGGTAACTGTAACCAATTGTCTGGATTTGCCATCGCCATCGACCATCGTAAGGAAGTAGTCATGGTGAAACTGGTATTTGAAGTCTGACTACGTGTGAAATTCGTAATGGTATAACATCACTGTTTACATTCAACATGTTTATTGCTTCATACGGTAACTATATCTACAATTATTTAGTAGAAGTCGTGTTCCGTTTTTTGCAATCTGTTGGCTCCATGGACCTAGAAATATTGCAAATGTAGGTACAGAAATACTTGAAATAGAAAAGGTTTTCAGATATTAAATGACTAATAAACATACACTTTTTCCTTTCCAACAAAGCATACATATAACGTATGTAGATCAGTGATGTTAAAATTTTGATGGGTCGAATGATCAGACAAAAGAACAACGGATGAGATTGTGATTAGACGAATGTGGAGTGTGGACCTTTAGTGTTCTTCCTATGCCTACCGATTCGAGGTAGCCCATTGAGGCTTTGGAGTAAGCAAAGAAAATATTAAAGTTCTGTAATTAAGTTACTTTGAAGTAAATATTAAAGTTCTTGTAGATGGAGTAAACTTCAATACTGACGGAAGTGAAGAAATTCAACAATTTTCCAAGTTATTATTGAATAAGCGCGCATAGTTAAGTATATTCTTTCAAAGATATCTAACCTGCCTGTCGGAAAGTTTAATAGGGAACATATTAAAATACTAGGAGAAATAGATATCTGGTGAAAGAATTTACTAGAGCATAAAATGCTAGCAGAAATATGAAGTGAAAGAATACTGCATTTATTTCTGATTGACGTTTCTGGGTAACCCGTTTGCAATGGAACGGTAATGGCAGCCCTTCAAAAGCCTTGTAAGTTATAAGCCTTAAGTGATAATAGGTATTGAAACGCGTTATTTCCTCACTCTATGTACTCTCAATTTATATAGGTACTAATAGTTACTGAATAGATATAGCTACCGAATTAGCGACTTTATTACCAGTTTTGAAGTGATAGGAGACTGATAAGGTTGTGTTGTGACAGAAGCAGCTTCTGTGGGTTATGCTTATGACAGAGTATATTTTTCGGTCCTGTATCTAACCTCTAACGATCAGTATGACTACTTTGGCACAGTGGTGAGCGGTATGGTCTTACATGAGGGACAAACTTGGGTTAGATCTCCAGAGGGTTAAGTTGGGAATTTATGATTTCTGAATTTTCACTAGTCCCGGTTTGGCTACCACACTACCTAGAAACTAGAAACCCTAACAGATTAGTTTTTCTAAGCATTTTTAATAGCTACAAGCACAATCCATAACAAATCCAAAAAAAGTCATGTTAATTTAAGATTTCCTTATAATAGGCATGATGACTGATTTTGAAAAATGGTCAGATTATGTTCGGAAGTATCCACTATTTCGAAAAAATATCTTATTTCAGCAGAAAAATAAGGTTTAAATTTTAAATTTCTCGCCAAAACGCTAGCCGGCGTCATGGCGTCGTTTGTGACGTCACTATTGTTTTTACCAATGTACTCTGTGCAGTGTGCAGTAAGCAATAGTGTGATTGTCAAAGCTCGAAACAAACAATTGTGACGGCATTCGCTTCTTGGCGTTTAATCCAATATAGCGGATTGATGTATTTTATAGTTTTATTTTATCAAAATAAATAGCAATCTCACTCGAAATAGAAAAATAAATACGTTTTTTATAATCTATGAATCATAATTCATTAGATAAATAATTTCATTGATACATGGTTACTGTCATCATGCCTATTGTTTGCATTATAGCTATGATCGTCCTAAATTTTAGAAGTATAGGAACAACTGAACTACGTGGCCTGATAAACACTTAAAGTTCATAGCCTTCCCAATGTTACTTGGAAACCATCGTAAATAAAGGTGCAGGTAATTTGTTCCACATTTCTATCTAAGCGCACTCAAATGCCGAGTTCCGTTCACCATAATTCATCTAGACACCGATCTACCTGTTCACATAGGTCCCGTGTCAAGTAATTTGATCCAGTGCTATGAAATGTCTGCTTTCTAGGCTTTGTATTTGTAGAATGAATATGTGTTACTTTGATACTAAACTAGCGGCACGCTATGATGGCCGGTTTGACGTTTGTCCGCTCATGAAGTTCCGTATTAATTGATAACGACTTTGAAGGAAATAATTGTATTACTTTATTGACGATAGTGATGTGCAGAGATTCATAAATTTTATCGAATGTAGTTTTAGGTTTAGGACTCAAAATTTATTTATTAAATTGATTTCTTAAATGTATACAAGTGTAGAAAAATCAGTTTGCACCATTTAAGGGGTGAATGTACTTGTGAATATGAACAATTTTCACTATGTGGACAAACCTCTGAAATCGCAAAAAAATATCAATAAATTTTTAAAAATGGAATCTAATACGATCGTCACATAGGATCGCTGGCTAGCACAACTACTACCTCCGGCAAACTCGCGTCAATGCTCAATGCAAAACAAAGCAGTTTCGAATTGACGTTGCTTCGAAAAGTATAAACTGTCAGTGCAATGCGATTGTGATATAGTTTTGACCTGGCTTTGGATTTCAAATATTGATACTGCATTACTGTTGACCCTTGCTCGTTAATTTGGACTCTGTTCAAGCCCTTTGTTGTGGATTTCGTCGATATGACCGAACGTACGCAGAGAACTGTTCTAAATAGTCAGACACGTGAGTTCGTAATACGCCTTCGTAACTATTTCGATCGTGAAGCTCAAAATGGAGGGCCAATTTTACCTATAACGTCAGTGGTTGAACGCGTAGCTGATGCGCTTAATATTGGACAACGAACTGTTAGACGGATAACTAAAAAAAAATATGGCGAGACTGGCACAGAAGAAAATAAACTTCACACACCAAAAAAGAGAAAACGAGCAAAACCAGTCGTAGGCATCGATAGCTTTGATGCCGATGCTATCCGAAGACATGTTTACGGCTACTATTTACAGAAGGAGTATCCAACAAGAAAAAAGTTGGTGCATTCACTGAAGGAAGCTGGATTATTCTTCGGTGGGGAAAGTTCTTTAACGAAGATTTTGAAGACCATTGGATTTCGATACAAAAAATGTAACAAACGCAAAATATTGATGGAAAGATTTGATATAGCGATGGCAAGGTATACTTTTTTACGGCAAGTGAAAGAAATCAAAAATTGGCAAAATGTTGTGTTCTTGGATGAAACATGGCTTAATGCTAACCATACTGTAGGCCGTTCTTGGAACGATGACACAGCAGCATCTACTTCCAAAGTTCCTGTAGGAAAAGGATCGCGACTTATAATTTGTCACGCCGGAACCATCAACGGGTTTGTCGAAGGTTCTCTCATGGCTTTTGCGTCAAAAACCACTGGAGACTATCATGAAGACATGAATGGAGAAAAGTTTACTGAATGGTTTACCTCAATGTTGTGTAGCCTCCCTGAACCATCTATTATAATTATGGACAACGCCCCATACCACTCGATGCAAATTGACAAGCCACCTGCCCAATCCCAAAAGAAAGCTGATATCGTCGCATGGCTTCGTAAAAATGGCGTAGATGCAAACATGAATATGTTAAAAGCGGAATTAGTACGTCTTTTAAAAGAAAACAAACCAACCAAGATCCGATACGTCATTGACGAAATAGCATTAGAACATGGGCACAGAGTTATACGGTTACCGCCTTACCATTGTGAGTATAATGCGATTGAGTTGGTGTGGGCTCAAATTAAGGGATATGCTGCAAGACACAATACAGAACCCCCATTTACCACAAAAAAAATGCTAAAATTATTAGAAGAAGCTTGTGAACATGTGACTAAAGGAGACTGGGAAAAGGTTGTGAATAGAACTGTTAAATTAATAAGGGAAGATTATGAAAGAGATGTGAAAATAGATAATATTATAGAAAACGAACATATAATTATTAATGTATGTGATGATAGCAGTGACGACAGTGAAAATAGTAGTATGGACGAATCTGATTAATTATGGCCTTTTGTGGCACCTTTTTTGGTATCTTTTGTATTCATATGTTTCTTGTGTGCATATAAAGTATGTATATTCATTTTCGTTCAAATATTCAGTTCGTTCAAATAAATTAAATAAACATATACATTTTTGTTTTATTAAACCTATTTAATCAGGTACAAAAACAAAACTTAATTGTTTTTTGTTCGAGAATAAATTGACATTCCACATCACTATTGTAATGTGTCAAACCGGCCATCATAGCGTGCCGCTAGATTAGATTACATTGACGTGTATGGATATGAAATGTATACTTACTGAGTGATTAGTTAAATGAGGCTCAGTAATTTTGCTCGTTGGATTAATTTTTATCTGTTACGTTTACTTATGATTCGATTTCTTCAAATAATAAGGGTTTTCCCATGGTTTTAACCTAAGTAGCTTCCTTGCTATAGGAGATTTTGTATTTTGTATGTAAGATAATATAGGATATTTTGTAGAAGATAAGTAACATGAGTCCATAACAGAAGAAACTATCTACGTTTTTACCAACTTATTTATCCCAAAATCAACGCAGAAGTAGCACCTTACAAACTTATTAAAGAGTATTTTTTTATTAAGCACCTCAGCCATTGAGGTATAATGTACTATCACGTTAGTACGTATTACTTCAACGACCTCAGCCCTTGTTTACGAAATAAGGCTCTCGTAAGCGTCGTCTTCCTCGTTACTGAGGGTCATGATCCCTTTCCATTAATCAAATAATGGTAGGAGTTTTCTTGGGATAATAATGCGATGGGTTTCCACGTCTTTCCGCATAGGACTCGACTAAGAGTAATTAAACTCTTAGGTTTTTGTAACGATTATTATCAGACGTTAGTGACAATAACCGGGACCGACGGCATAACGTGCTCTCCGAGAGGCGTAGGAAACGAAAAGGTCCAATTTGAACCTCCAAATTCGCTCACCCATCCGACCAGTTCAGTTACCGACTTGGACCAACTGACTGTTATGCATTGTCACGACTAGGCCACTCGCCCTTCTGTGTAATACAATTAATACAACATTTTATAAACTCTTCCACATTTCTTACATTTTATTAGCATCTAACTGAGGAAAAATTTTACCATCTAGACATCACCGTCGAGATGCCTGGAGTGGTGTACAATAAAAGAATTGCTAACGATGAATGCAAAAGGCACATGCCGCAAATTAATAAATAATAACATAAATTAGACCCTTGCTTCAGATATCGGAAGGCTTAATACCACCTTGCAGACGGATTGCCATCATGTTTTGTTGCTAATGAGTCGGCTCATCAGCGTTGATTGACGGTACCGTTGGAGCCGAGGCGATCATTTATCACGATGAATTTATGTGTAGAATGACGGTGCAATAACAGCACATTAATGAATTTTCCACCGTCATTGAAACTCTGACTTCTATCGTTTCTTCGAAGTACGTGTACAACTTATACTCGCGCATTGTCATTTCAGCTTCGCAACTCGTTGAGTTTCGCCGGTTACTCATATCTGATTTGAGCATGGTCTACTCCAAGCTTGGCTCTCTCCAACATCGTCTGAGCGATCCAGAATTTTATTTAATTACTGGTTATAATATTAATGATCAGATATAAATATGTATTTACTTAATCAATAGAATTGTGAAAATCATTATCATTTAATGTTAAAGAAGAGCGGAATTTCCTGTTACAGGTATTCAAATATACTTAAAAGGATGTTCCAGCCCCAATGTAATTCAATTGTATTTTTGAACAGAAAAAAAGAATTGATTTATTTATTATTATTTATTTAAAGGCCCAAAGCGGACACTCAATCCACTGATGACTGACTGGATCCACCACTGGAATGAATAGCATTCCTGTGATCCACCATTGGTCTGGGTGGATACTATAACACTTTAACTCCATTAGGATCTACCGTACGGCTCCAACAGTGGATTGAATAGTACTCTGGAAGTTATCTGTGATTCACCACTGTCCTCAGTGGTAAGTTTTCTAACAAACTGTTTGAGAACACAGGCACTATACTGATAAATATTTCATTCGCTCGGAAAACCCGCTTGGGGTGAAATTGCGCAGAATAGGAAGAAGTGGCAGCATCATGTCTTTCTCTACTGATCCTTGAACATCCTTGATATCCTAAATCCTTTCCCCAACTTTAACGAGATGAATTGTGTAGATTGATGGGTATTTTCAAGAACATAATTACTAATTTCAACTTTATAAAGCTTTTTCTCCTATTCCTCACTCAAAGCATTTTATGGCACGTTGACACGCTACAGTAAAATGCGGTCTAGGTCGAAGAAAACCCACAGTAAGCCTGTAATATAATAATAGGTCAGCGCTTTTCTATCCGCATAGCGTGTCCTGGATATAAGCGACCTCATTATTCCACGTAGGTATAGTAGGAAGTGCAACCGATAGCAAGCAGAAGCTACAGAGCAATTTCAATTACAGCATTTTATGATAGTGACTATTTTTACCCGGCTTCATGGACTATTATGTAAACTAACTAAAAGACTGACGCCTGTTGACTTGGTACACGCAACACCGCCTACCCACATTATACTTACTAATATTATAAATGCGAAAGTAAACGGCTTAGCCTTGCCATTGTATGTATGTATACTTTGTATCCCGGACAATGAAGAAGTTCCAGTTGTAATCTCAAGAAATCTATGAACAAACGGAAAAGGAACTTACTTAGATTCAGGCTAGGAGTGCATTTATTTTGGCTATTTCATTTTCAGAGTAATAAGTAGTTGCACGAAATCGATTGAACTTTTTATGTTAAAAGTTGTTTGAGGGGTATAATGGATAAAAAAGTTTGTTATTTATATTGATACAAAAACTGCTCAAATGTACCTACGGTAATCATCGGAACTAAATAGTAGTACCAATCTATCAATTTGCATACTAGATACCTATTTATAATAAGTTCGTAGATATATATATTATAAAGGGATATAAAAATCTTCATAGATATAATATTATTTAAACCGTTAAAAATCAATGCTAGGTATTTTCGTTAAAATGTTACTACTGGGTAAAAATTTTACTGCCGGGCTTAATAGTATGAAGAAATAGCTGTAAACTAAAGTTCAAGGTTAAGCACTATACCATCTAGTCTGTAGACCTTCCCGTGACTTCAAAGGTTGTAAGATATTTTTCAACCAAGAAATTTAATATTTCTTACACAATGTAAAAGATCATAATCTCATAACGAGCACTAATTTTAGATGATGAAGTTTTCCTGATACAGTCTCATTCATCATTATTGAGCAGTAAATAATATAATAACAGACATTAATAAAATTGGGATGCGTGACGGTTCAGAGTCATCTACAGCAAAGTACGCTCCAAATCGTTCCTTCAGTATTACAAATAGTCCAGTCATTAAAAAACGGGTTAGAAATGCAAGTGAACCAAGAAAGCTAAATTTTGGATATTACGTGGGGAAGGCCTAGAAAAGCTTAACTTCAAATTGTCGACCAAGATTTCTTCAAGAGATCTTGAAAAAAGAGTTAAATTCAGTTTTTTCACAATAACTCGGTTCTGCGTTGAGGTACGAAAATTTTGATGCAATACTTTTTTGTTGCTTTTTTTTCGATTTATAATTAAGGTGCTTTACATTTTTCACCTATCGATCATTTTTAATGAGATAATCGAAAAAGAACATAAATTTAGGTAGTGAATTTAGTTTTTTGCTATTTTCTTTTTTCTCGTGAAAGAAATCGAAAAACTTGTAGAGCGTATTCATTCACGGTCAATTACTTATACCGTGGGTATAAGTAATAGTATTTTCAAAGAGTGCTCAATAAGTGCTCATACAACAGCTATATTAACAAAATGTAATTTAGAACATATGGATTTTTTGTAAATATACTGAATATCCAAAGTCTGTAAAGAAAACTACAAATTGTATCTTGGATCTTTGTTGCAATGCTTTCAACAAAGATCCCCAGTAAAGAGAATTAATAGGTTGAGCAGGATTAACTTTAGAATATTTAATGTATACTTACATCGACGTTGACCTAACGAATTGTATAGCAATGCTTTCAACAAAGATCCTCAGGAATAAGAAACAAGAGGTCGAGCAGGATTAACTTTAGAATATTAAAAGATCGAATGATAATAATTGACCTACCTATATGATATTTTTAACTTTTAGCAAAGTTTGGAATTCAGACTGGGGAACGGAAACGAATATTTCTTATTATAAAAGCAGTCTGCCAGTAATAGTGGATTTAAATAAAATGGCAAAAGGTTATGCCCTTCTAACCTACGTCATTCCTGAATATACCACTAGGTTTATCGCTACCCTTCTGAACATAAATCAATGCACCATTGCTACTGGTAGGTACCTAAGGTGTTGTTTATTAACGGGACCTAAATGACCTTAAGCTGTTGAGAATTGTAATTGTTATACAAAGTACAATAGCAGACGTGGGTGCGTGAACTCCAGTAGGTACTAGCGATTGATAACGCGATGCCTTCACTACTTTCACTTCACTTGTAGTCGTAAGATATGTTGTGCAAGTCATATAATATGTTACTATTAACATGCATTATAATACAGGTTTCAATGGTACGCCTTAATTCAGGTTTTGAACTGCAGATATACATGTAATAAACTAGATGTTTTAAGATTTTCCACCTTTCCACAAACCTTTTCCAGTTTAAAAGCTTTTCCACTTTAAGTTGCATCATCACCAACTTAGTTACTCTTTTATTTTACGTACTTCACCAGCATTTCAGACAATTCAACCTAAACTTCAAGGCAAACATGTGACTCTATTCTATGGTTTATTCTTCTTTTTAATGTTTTATCATATATGTAAAGAACATCACTAGGTTTCCGGAAGACACGAGGTTGTAGAAATCGATATGAAATCTTTAAAACGCGTTCTAAGTAAATAACAATGCGAGAATAATAATAAAAGCACAAAGATCGTAAAGCACAAAGTAGGTATGTTCGCTCATAAGACGTAGGCTAATAATGCGATAGCAGTGGAATAGGTATTGCACCATAGCGAAATGGGACGTCCATTTTGTGAAAATTTCGCGAATGCTCTTTTCGTTGTTATATAACATTGAATTATATCACACCATGATATGACCGATTAATTTAATGTATTCAATTAATCTAAGAATTATGATTTATGAATGATAAGTTTAATATTCTAACAAATTGGTTATGATTTACGTTATCCAACTCTTTTATGCCAAATTGCTTTATTAGGTAACAAATGCTCACCATATCGCACTGAGCTTCACCGTCGTCGTCATAGAAGATGCTGCAGTCATCCATCCCTTCCGCTGGTCCGCTGGTTGGCCTCCCTAAGCCGGGTCCCTGTACCCGTTCATCAAAGGGGCCCGGAACGGCCGCACCAGCGTCATCCGAAAGCACTGTCACTCACGCCACTAATTCTGATATCAATTAACAAAGCAAATCTAACAGAGTGGGATAATCCTATGACTCACGCGACGGAAAGCCGACTGAACATCAACTGCACGGAGTACGTACGGGTGAGTAGGTGTCCTTAACGAACTAAATCGTGTTTAACGATCCAATAGTGAACTGTTCTCTATGAGGATTTTTTGGGCACTAAATCCAATAAGACAATTGTTTGGAAAAAATTGCAAATTTACGAATGTTTTTCTGGTGCTCAAGGGCGATACGATGAACGAGTTCGGTAAAGCGGGTGTTTTTTGTGGCCAACTGCGTAGATAGCAAAGTCGAGGCAAGGAGCGCGCGCACCCCAAGGGTGCATTGATCGAGCCTCCACTGCGCATGTCTCCCCTTCAGCAATTATTCTCCACTGGTTTGACATTTACCGAGCCGGCAGGGTCAGTTGATAATAAAAGTCGCAAATGCATGTCACCGTTTGATTTTTCAATCCATCAGCACTATAACCTGAGTCGTCAATGCACAACTCTTGACATGACTCCGTTACTGCACAATGAGCGAATTCATTTTAGAGCACCTGAGAATTCCTTTGACATTGCAAAGTAATGCAGTTTGTAAGTTATTTGCTCCAGGAAATGGAGTTAAACGTTTGTTCTCACGTTATTTCCGGTAAAATGGTTTTATGAGGCTTTTCTTCCATATAGTACGATTAGAATTCCATTCGTAATATGGTGGTAAAGTTAAGATTACTATAAAGGCGTCTCAATTTATTAAATACTTCTTGTGCCTATTATGACAGTTTAAGATTATGAAGGCTTACTTACTACTAAGTATTAGGTATTAGTTAAGTAAGTATTCTGTACCACTATAGAATCAACAGAAACTTATATTTCCCTACTCAGTGATAGAATTAAAGTGTCTATGATAGGTGGCAAGGTATTTAGGTTGATAGAGCTATGGCTGACTACAATTATAGTGCCTCACCCATGCATGATAGATCGATGGGGTCGCGACCTTTGGCTCCATCGGCTTGCCCATCCAGTGGGTCGAGGGGGTATTTCTGGATGTTGGAGTTGAATAGAGTGCTATGTCATAGAAAACTGAGCGTAAAGCTCCTCCAAGCATTGCAGCCTTGCACACATATTTAAATTTTAAGCTATTTTATACTTGGGCTGGAAATTGGCAGCCGAAAAGCCTACAAAAGACAACGAGGCAAGAAAGGCGAATTGCCTATATTAGCGGCACGCTATGATGGCCGGTTTGACACATTACAATAGTGATGTGGAATGTCAATTTATTCTCGAACAAAAAACAATTAAGTTTTGTTTTTGTACCTGATTAAATAGGTTTAATAAAACAAAAATGTATATGTTTATTTAATTTATTTGAACGAACTGAATATTTGAACGAAAATGAATATACATACTTTATATGCACACAAGAAACATATGAATACAAAAGATACCAAAAAAGGTGCCACAAAAGGCCATAATTAATCAGATTCGTCCATACTACTATTTTCACTGTCGTCACTGCTATCATCACATACATTAATAATTATATGTTCGTTTTCTATAATATTATCTATTTTCACATCTCTTTCATAATCTTCCCTTATTAATTTAACAGTTCTATTCACAACCTTTTCCCAGTCTCCTTTAGTCACATGTTCACAAGCTTCTTCTAATAATTTTAGCATTTTTTTTGTGGTAAATGGGGGTTCTGTATTGTGTCTTGCAGCATATCCCTTAATTTGAGCCCACACCAACTCAATCGCATTATACTCACAATGGTAAGGCGGTAACCGTATAACTCTGTGCCCATGTTCTAATGCTATTTCGTCAATGACGTATCGGATCTTGGTTGGTTTGTTTTCTTTTAAAAGACGTACTAATTCCGCTTTTAACATATTCATGTTTGCATCTACGCCATTTTTACGAAGCCATGCGACGATATCAGCTTTCTTTTGGGATTGGGCAGGTGGCTTGTCAATTTGCATCGAGTGGTATGGGGCGTTGTCCATAATTATAATAGATGGTTCAGGGAGGCTACACAACATTGAGGTAAACCATTCAGTAAACTTTTCTCCATTCATGTCTTCATGATAGTCTCCAGTGGTTTTTGACGCAAAAGCCATGAGAGAACCTTCGACAAACCCGTTGATGGTTCCGGCGTGACAAATTATAAGTCGCGATCCTTTTCCTACAGGAACTTTGGAAGTAGATGCTGCTGTGTCATCGTTCCAAGAACGGCCTACAGTATGGTTAGCATTAAGCCATGTTTCATCCAAGAACACAACATTTTGCCAATTTTTGATTTCTTTCACTTGCCGTAAAAAAGTATACCTTGCCATCGCTATATCAAATCTTTCCATCAATATTTTGCGTTTGTTACATTTTTTGTATCGAAATCCAATGGTCTTCAAAATCTTCGTTAAAGAACTTTCCCCACCGAAGAATAATCCAGCTTCCTTCAGTGAATGCACCAACTTTTTTCTTGTTGGATACTCCTTCTGTAAATAGTAGCCGTAAACATGTCTTCGGATAGCATCGGCATCAAAGCTATCGATGCCTACGACTGGTTTTGCTCGTTTTCTCTTTTTTGGTGTGTGAAGTTTATTTTCTTCTGTGCCAGTCTCGCCATATTTTTTTTTAGTTATCCGTCTAACAGTTCGTTGTCCAATATTAAGCGCATCAGCTACGCGTTCAACCACTGACGTTATAGGTAAAATTGGCCCTCCATTTTGAGCTTCACGATCGAAATAGTTACGAAGGCGTATTACGAACTCACGTGTCTGACTATTTAGAACAGTTCTCTGCGTACGTTCGGTCATATCGACGAAATCCACAACAAAGGGCTTGAACAGAGTCCAAATTAACGAGCAAGGGTCAACAGTAATGCAGTATCAATATTTGAAATCCAAAGCCAGGTCAAAACTATATCACAATCGCATTGCACTGACAGTTTATACTTTTCGAAGCAACGTCAATTCGAAACTGCTTTGTTTTGCATTGAGCATTGACGCGAGTTTGCCGGAGGTAGTAGTTGTACTAGCCAGCGATCCTATGTGACGATCGTATTAGATTCCATTTTTAAAAATTTATTGATATTTTTTTGCGATTTCAGAGGTTTGTCCACATAGTGAAAATTGTTCATATTCACAAGTACATTCACCCCTTAAATGGTGCAAACTGATTTTTCTACACTTGTATACATTTAAGAAATCAATTTAATAAATAAATTTTGAGTCCTAAACCTAAAACTACATTCGATAAAATTTATGAATCTCTGCACATCACTATCGTCAATAAAGTAATACAATTATTTCCTTCAAAGTCGTTATCAATTAATACGGAACTTCATGAGCGGACAAACGTCAAACCGGCCATCATAGCGTGCCGCTAATATAATAGTGAATAAGCTTATAGTGAATATTAGCTGAGCATGATGGTGAATGATGATGCTAGTGTTTGTAGGCCAAGAAGCTTAGAGAATCAAACGAAAATGCTTGGTTGGTATGTATGAATGAAGTAGATTGTTGTCAACTGTGTCAAGGCACTAGGGAGTTGAAAACATTCACTATGACGCTCTTTGCTGCAGTCTTCCATATTCAATGCTAGAGGTACCTAACTGTGGTGTAAAATAAACTTTTTTCTTTTAAGATATTGCAAAAACATACTATGCATTTACTTGCACAATCTATTTCAAGCTAATGGGACAGTTTTATGGGAATATAAAACACACAAAATAGCTAAAATTGCTTGTGCAAGCGATGCATGACTTCGTGGTAAAATTGTATTTATTTTTACGTGTTTTGTGCGGTCTTTTCCAATCAACTATTATGAAGCTCCCATATGGAGATAATAAAATAAGTATTGTTTCTGAATTTAAGGATAGTCCAGCCAGGTGACGGACACATCTAGTCGGACGAGGTGGCATCTTTGAAAAAAAAGGTAATTTTTACATAAAAAAGTGACCTTAAGCTAGGGAGCCTACAACTTATTGAAAATATTAGAAACCTGATATTTTCATTAAGCTATCAATAGCTGACGCCCGCGACTTCATCCGCGTGAAATAAGTTTTTTTAATTCCTACGGGATCTTCTTTATTTCCCGGGATAAAAGTAGCTTATGTCTCTCCAGTTCCTCAACGACCAGTGATCTGTGTCTTCAACTATACCCATGCAAAAAATCACGTCGATTCGTTGCTCTGCTGCGGCATGATTTATGGACAAACCAACAAACAAACAAAAATTTTCGCAGTAATGACTTTGGCTTGATCCGAATTCCCTAAACCCTTGGCTCAGTCGCGTTCAGCAAAATATAGGCATAATATTATTATTCTGCTAAACAAAAGACCTGAGTCCATGATATTAAAAGCTATAATCTGGATGATTTATGGATTTATGGCCATGCCCTCAAATTCGTTCGCGAGAATTTAGGTTTTTGAAAATTGCCGTCGGAACTTTTTTATTTATAAAAGTGAAAAGATGTATAGTCTACGTCCTTCCCCTGAAATGCAATCCAACTCCGTGTCATAAGTATTTCGATTTTCGATGGATGCATCGATATACTCCACACAGAGTCCCCGTTAAAACGTATCGGACAGTCGGCCAAATAAACACAATTTCGTTTGATTTGGATTCTATAAGTGGCGTAGATAGATTGTTAACCTCAGAAATAATCGTTATATCGAAGTATTATAATGTCGTAAGTATTCATAGTCGTAAATAGAAGCCAGTGTTTTTGTTGACTCTTATAAAACTGATACGGAAACTGCGGGTGCATTGTATTGTAGCATCTCGACAATTCTCTGTGACTGTTCTTGTCTCGCATAGAATGTCCTCTATTTGGTGTCAAGGTTTACATTAATAATTAATCAAAGCCACGAACCTAATGGCATGTAAATGAGCTGTAAAAAATCAATATTTAATACCTGTTATAAATGCGAAAGTGTGTCTGCCTGTCTGTTATTTTGTACGACTCAATCAATGAGGAGGTCTCCGACGTTTGACGCCTACGTAGCTTGAATCCACGAGATGGTTAAGTGTAGGATAACTTTTATATTTATTTGAAAAGTTGCTTTTGCCCGCGATTTCGTCCGCGTGGACTACACCAATTTCAAACCCCTATGTACCCTCTTAGGGGTTGAAGTTTCAAAAATCGTATCTTAGCGGATATCTTAGTAGTTACGTTATTATAGCTATCTGCATGCCAGCAGCCCAATCCGTCCAGTGGTTTGAGCTGTGCAATGATAGATCAGTCTGTCAGTCATCCTTTTCTGTTATACATATATTTAAAAAAAAATATGTTGTCCAAATTATCGTCAAAGGCCTATGCAATCGATCTAGGCTACTAAATCGGGTAATTATATTAAGGACTTCATTTTACCCTTTAAGTATTAGCAAGTCTTTTATATTCTGTCTCTAATTTTCTTACAAATAAGCTTATTTTATCAACGTGATGTAAATATAATAGGCCGTGCTCCATCAAAATTATGCAATTCTAAGAAAAACTTGAAAGGTTTCGCTGCAAAAGACAGCCTTGGTTATTTGCAAGCTTCCTTCTCATCATAATTCCTTACACCACACTTATGGCATATCACTCAATATTGTACTCTATTTTCACAACCTAAAGGTCTCTATATAGTTTTTATTATGTCGTTTAAATAATATTCAATGTAATGTTAGTAAGAATATAAAAATTGCTATTGCATTATTTCCGTAGTTTTTGTCGTTAGATAAGTACAATATATCTCAGTTAGATATTACATTAATCTGAGATATATTAGTTACCTACCTAATATTGTCGGCCGATCAGCATTAGCCTACATGAACAACGCGATCAGTGTAATTCAAGACTCAAAATTATAGAGTATTATAGAAGATCAGTGGCGATACAGTGGCAATACCAATACTTAAGAATAAGTATTAACTAATTATACTAGATTTATTTAAGTAATATACTAAATATTTTAAAAGAAATAGGTTTCACAAAACATACAAGTGTATCCATTAAATGATTGCGTTAATCGATAATTATATTTGAATTCGTAATTATGTTCGGTAAGCGGGTGTTACGTAGCATACGTACGTCATAATTAAAAAATATAAAATGTGATGATTAAGACACTAAGTGTGCTTGCGGCTCCTGCGGCGACCATGTCTAGATGCGCGCTCATCTTTACATTCATAGACATAAGTACTATCAGTAGACTATTTTTTTCTTCCACGTAAGATGGTGCTAACGTCTATTATTTGTAAGTTGCACAAACGAATAAACTTGTACAGAGCGCCAACATTAAAAATTTAATAATTTCTTTTCCTTATAATATTTATCTAATTTTAGTATTTTTTGTTCAAGTACAGGATATAATTCAAATAACTGATCATGTTTCAGGCTCAACCTTTCAGAAAATTGAAAGTTCTGAGGTCAACTTCGGACGTTAGAAAACTTCCACTTTGAAAGCCCCCCATTTCGTCAATTATTATTTTTTGCATTCAGCAAAGCGATTTTCGAAGTTCAGTTACTTTATAGCTATTTAGTTCGTAGAAGCCGAGAGTTTATTAATCATCACGAATGCATAACGGCTATGATTACGATTGTAGTCACTATATCAATCTTACCCCACTGTAGTTCCATCTTTCCCTTGCATTTTTTTTTCTGAAGTGCAAACTTATTAACCTTTTTTAAACCAAAAAATATTTTAAAATGATTTCTGTCAGCTTTAGGGAAATATGTGTACTTTACTTCTTTTTCACTCAAAACAAAATTACAAGTATTTAACATAAAACCCTATAATTTAGAACAGTTTCAAATTAACACGATGTATCTCATCAAAAAACCATTCTGACTTACCCGCACTCACCTTAACTGATCAGACACTTGGTACTACGTTCGAATTGACACATCCAGAGATGTTATAAGAAACGTGCCTAACGTGGAATTTAGTATAGGTAGGGTGCCCAAAACAGTATAATAGACCTTTTATTTTATTAGTAACATAGCTTCTTCTGCAATATTCATACGAGAATAAAAGTAAATAGGAAGATTAAGAATTTCCGGTTATGACGATTAGACTCACTAATTCAATTGCGGTTGGGAACACAAATTGCTAGTGTGGGCCTTTCTAATAATAATTTACAGGGTGAAAGGGGACCCTCAAAAACAAAGACAGACGATAGGATTGGTGATTACTGATAAGAATACGTACCACAAAAAAAGCGAAAAATACATGAAAACAATTCAATTTTGGGTTGTTGTTTTGGTAGTATCTACCTACTACGGTTTCGGTAGCATTCTCCTGACACTCTGTAGAATACCTTTTAAATAGGTACATACATGGTCTTAAAAGCGGTAGGCCTAATATATTTAGTTGAGTACTTGAGTTAGTCGTGCAATCCTATGATTTTGGAAATGTTATACATTGGTAGATATTGGCCTTTAGAAAATCAAATGAAAAGGTTGAATTTGATGAGTTCTACTTCCAACTATTATCGACATCAGATTATTTTATCGGAGATTATGAGATGCCGTTATAAAAGTGCGATGCCCTCTGCACCTTTTAATAAACATCTCTACCGCTGCCGTCAAATCCCGTGGTTTACGAGTTTATATTAACTATAATACTAGATGATAGCCGCGACTTCGTCCACGTGGATTGTGTGATTCCTGCGAGAACTCTTTATTTTCCGGGATAAAATGTAGCCTAAGTTTGTGTTAATTTAGGTTACGCTATAAGCTATCTCCATTCCAAACAATCTTATCTTTCTCATTTATAATATTGTAAAAAGAAAGATTACCATCAAATTACAGAAAACTCCTTTCTATATTCTATCAATCATCAAAATCGGATTAGCCGACTTCACACACCTTTGAAATTACATTGTGAAAAACTCTCAGGCATGCAGGTTTTCTCTCAATGTTTTACTTAACCGTTAAATAAGTACTTACCATGGACTTACTAATTTTATTACACGTTTTAAAGTTAAACCATTTGCTTAAAACACAATCTATCTATCATAGATAAGTATATATAAATAAAAATCAATATCCGTGCGTAAGTCTCGCAAAATCTCGAAATAGCTGTAAGTATCGATTTGTACTTAATATGTTTTTTTTTTACCATTGAAAATGGTTATCAGATGCAAATCGCCTGAGATGTATTTTTGGCCACAGCTCCGAGGATTTTTGGAGGATCTAGATGAAAATAGTACCAAGAGTTGAGGAATTCGAGACACGTGTGAGCGTTTAAATTTTGAAAATCGGCTGGTAATTTTTTTTTTGAAAAAGGTTTTATATTTTTTCAGAATCCACAGGCCCATTAGTAATTTTATACTCGGAATAGTAAGAAGGGTTTACTTTGGACTCCCTGAACAGACGACGAAAGTCCAATCGGCTTCACTAGTTCTTGTCTTATATATTATTGTCTCGTATAACTAGAGGCCACAGACCACACAGTGGAGAGGACCTTCAGGAAAAAGGGAGGTTGGAAGGCCAAACAAACAGTGGACTGATGAGATAATCCAAACTGCAGGGAAAGGATGGATGAATGTGGGCAAGGAAGTGGAAGAGGTTGGGGGAGGCCTATACCCGTAAAGGGGCTCTTATCTAATAAGTAATAACAAATGAAGCGACACTAACCCTACTAGCCTAGGAAATAAGGAAAATGTACTACTAACTCATAATGTACTACTAACTCATCTACAAGGATAAGAGTATAAAAGGCTTCTTTTTTTTAATTTATTTATACATAGAGGCAACCCTAACTCCCAAGATCACAAAGTTGAGATGCATTTTGTGCGTGTTTGCGTAATGACTGTGGAGTCGGGTCCACGCCACGGCCATTCCTGTCCCGCGTGACCACATTCCGCAGGGATTAGTTGCGTTGGCTGTACCGCAAATGATCACGTTTAATTCAACCTGTCAACCTTTTTTACCAATGTCCATCATCATAAACGAATGCTCTATTACACTCTAGTTGAATAGGTAAGTAAATATTATAAAGACGGAAAAAAACCTGCATGTTCGTTCGATCCATGAAAACGCGCCCCACTATTTTTGGTGTTATCAAGAATGTTGCTTTACATATTAGGTACATTCATTATTCATTATGTTTTTATAGTAAGTCGTGTGTTTTATGGTACTTATAAGATACCTACAATAAAAAACACGAAATTATAAAAATACGGACATAGTAAGCTGGTGGTTTTACTATCTACTAGAACAAGTAAGTAGATGAATAATTTTTCAGTCCATCCAAAGTTAGTTATGTAACTCTAACCAAAACTCTCCACTAAAAGATTATCTCTACTAGAACATTATTGCTTTGCTGACACTACAAGCCACTAGAAGATTATTGCTTACCTGGTTTGGAAATTTAGAACAAATATCCAGGATAGTTATTAAGGAAATAACGTATCTCCAGAGACGGCTCTCCTTCATGTTATAGCTAAAACTGGAAAATTGGCAATATACCTTCAACTAGAGCTGCCGTCAAATTACCAGTTACCGTTTTCGTTAAAAATACCGTTTTGCTTGCAAAATTATGCCATCATAATATTTTAGCTTGAAACTGAGACGTGCTGATAGACTACTGGATGGGGCCTACTTAGCCTTATCCAGTAGTACCTATAGGTACTAAATGAGCTTGCACGCAGTTTGCGGTCATTCCTCTACGACTACATTCCAATGGGAGCTGGTAAAAGCAAGTTGTTGCGCGGGTGTCAAGACGTCTACGCGTTTTGTATTTTTTATTGGCTTTACAGAATACATAATATTACACTTCAAGGAGATCTGGTTCTATTCGATGTGTGGGATGACTACGATAATTTTGATAGAGATGGGGCTAGAAGATTGATTTGTGATTGTTTAGGTGTTTTCATTCGCCAATTAAGTATTTTTTTTATACACTTTTTTCATAATTAGGCTATCAAGTTTGGAGCAAAAAAATAACTTGCCCACGAAGTGCGATCTCACCTGGTCCCTTAGGAACATTTCGTTTGGATTTTTGGAACGACCTAACCAAGTATGTTATACCTATCTAATGCATCAAGAGAACCCGTATGGCTCTTATACGGCATTCGACACGGTATGATCGTACCGGAACGCAACCCTGGAAATGGAATCAGTATCACAGAATAGGTTGTCAGTATGAAGATCCAATAGGTACAATGAGCAATCCTATGGATTTCATAGTGTAAAAGTCATATAATATGTATTCATGAACGCTGTGTCGTAAATTGGCTTTAGTTTAGGCCTTCTCAATACTAGTAGGTAAGTAGGTAAATAAAGTTCAAGGCCAAATATAATAAGGCCATTGTCAATGCACTGTGTCAACAAGGTAAATTAGTATTGTGCTTTGTCTAGGTAATCGATTTACTTCATTTACATAGCTTAGAAACTAGAAATTGAAGTAATGATTTTCATACAAAGTTGCAGCTACAATAGAACCAGTTTTGACCTATAGGTACTATGAAGTTCAAGGTTGGACTTTAATAATCAGGCTTTTGTCAGAGTATCGTTTACCTGCTTTTAACGCAGACAAACATTATTAGAGTAAAGACATAAAGATCATAAATAAATAGAGATTTATAATTAATATTTTACTTTAATATGGAGCAAAAAGATAAAGATATCTTAGTATCTATCTATCTATAACTGTTGACGAATTCCTTGGTGCAGTAGTAAGTGATAATTGGAAGGCCGCTGATTCGATTCCCGGCAACACAAGTTCATTCATTTAGAAATGAATTAAAGAAGGTAGGTAGGTATTTGTGGCTGTGGTGTGGTAGAAGGCTTCAAATACATGAGCTCAAATTAAATTTGAGTTAAAGTTGAGATGATTTCCAAGTTAAAATTAAATTATGATTAAGTAGTACCTATTTCATAATAGCTTCCTGTAATCATAATACGTATGTACGTAGCATATAACGTTAAATTTATGCTCACCCTTGAAAATTATAAATGCTCAGAAAGAGGCAGTTACCTACTTAAGTAACGGATAATTTATTATGTAGTTTATGTATTTCAATAGGCTTGCAGAAAAACTCCCTACAATAAGATTATGTTAAATTATCGAATGTTTGTAGATATGCAAATAGGCAAATATATCAGACATATTATAACATTTACCTAGATAAAATACCTTATTGGTTATTATACCTGTTGAATTTATTCATTGGAATTAATAAGGCTTATTTTGTAACACCTCGATCGGATAATGCGAAGCCCGCAGGGTTGTCGAGTTGCGCCCTAATTGCGAAGACGTGGACTTCTGTATCATGCTTACTACCTAGTTCCTGTGGGCTGTGACCTGTAGGCCGAATATGAGACAAACGTGCAAACGTAAAACCTAAAATATCGTCGGCTTTAGTCTCGTTTACGAATGAGCTCGTAGAGCTTCTCTAGAATTTCGAACTACCTTAGCACGTATGTCTCGTTGGTCTAGTGGTTGGCATGTTTGACTGCGGCCGACGAGGTCCCGGGTTCGAGTCCCGGGTCGGGCCGTAATTGAGTATTGGGTTTTACTGACTAGAAAATCTCAGTACTAGCCCGGAGTTAGGAAGTTGGCGGTGTTTCAACCCCGTGCCTCGGAGAGCACGTTAAGCCGTCGGTGCCGGTTATTAACACTAACATGATAATAGTCGTTAAAGCCCGCCAACCCGCATTGGAGCAGAGTGGTGGGTCTAAGCTCTAATTTCCGCTCTCCTATGAGAGTGGAGGCTTGTGCCTAGCAGTGGGACGTTAATGGGCTGTTGTGGTGGTTGTGGTTGTGGTAGCACGTATGAACTTGATTGCCTAGGCTGCTTAGCATTGGTAAGGTAGTTCTAATGTAAGGAAAACGTTGGTGCGAAGACTATAATATTATTAGATTAGAAAAATACATCGCCCTAATATTTCCATTGCTTCTAAAGTTTGCATAATCTAATTACTGTTGTTACCCAAACTTCAATTAGCATACTCTGGCCATCAATTAAATTACGTATATTTTGTTGAGCTGAGTATTAATTTGGTGACCCTGCGTAGGCTTTGCTGACGGCACTCTAGCGTACTTACTTAATATTATATGTATTACTAGCTAATGCCCGCGACTTCGTCTGCGTGGATCGAGGTTTTTGGTTCCCGCAGGAACGCCTTTATTTTCCGCAATAAAAAGTAGCCTATTCCATACTATAATCTATCTGTGCCAAAGTACACCTCTACTCGACCCTCCTTAAGATGGACGAGGCGAATTTACATAAAGAGCTTGCAACTTTCACATCCAAAATTAATAGTTTATCGAAAAAATATTTAAATGTTTACCCACCTATCCAACCTATTTTACGTTGCTAATACCTACATTGAAATTAATTGTATCTGTATCTACCTAGTAAAATTTATGAAAATAATAGCTGATGCTCGCAACTTCGTCCGCGTGATTTAATTGATTCCCGCGGGAACTCCTTAATTTTCCCTGATAAAAATGGCCTATGTCATTCTCCAGGTCCTCATTTATACCCAGGCCAAAAATCACGTCAATCCGTTGCTCCGTTGCGGCGTGATTGAAGGACAAACCTACAAACCAATAAACCAACAAACAAACACACTTTCTCATTTATAATATTAAAGTATGATAGTATTTATGTATAATTCAATCGCGATTAAGTTAATCTTTTATTTGTATTTACAGCCTTTTTATTATGTTAAATAAAAACGCTCCCGCATCGTTATCGTACGTCCTTTTGTTAATTAGACGCTAAAAACAAAGATAATAATGAAATAAAATTCATTGAAATTTTAATTTATAATACAAAAATTTAAATATATATTCTCTATTATTATCTGTTTCATTTTATAGTTACAGCTTTTCAGGTCTAGGGGGTTGGGCTAGGCGTTAATGGCGTG
Organism: Erebia palarica; assembly: GCA_964035005.1. NCBI lineage: Eukaryota > Metazoa > Arthropoda > Insecta > Lepidoptera > Nymphalidae > Erebia > Erebia palarica. The sequence goes on from OZ035988.1 coordinate 5,613,899, forward strand.
TCATTATGTGAAGACTACATGGGAAAAAAAAGGATTGTCAAAGGAGGATAACTTTGAATAAAGCGGAATCCTAAGTTTTAAAGTCTCTAATTTAAAACTTTAATATAATAAACTAAAATTGGGCTGCGGCGACGCCTTCAGACTGTAGAATTTTTTTCTTTGTAATAACTAACCATAAAGTGAACCATAATTTAAAGACATTAGACCTTCATAGCCTCTGACAGCGACGGTTATTGATAATACTGATAATACTGTATCAGCAGGGTGAAAGGTACACTTAAATGCCATTATATGACTGCTAACTCAAATTAGGATTGTAACTGACATTCCTTGTTTTCCCGTGTAGTCTTCATGTGGGTTAATGAGTGGGTCAGCAATTTTCTCTTTAATGTAAACGATACAAAAATACAAGATATAGGTACTCGTATTTATAAAATTAAAAAATAATATTTAAAATGGAAAGTAAAAGTGCCTATAGGGATCGACAGTGAAAGGGCTTGAAGTAATTTCTTGAAGGTATTACACGATAGCTGTAAAGATGCTACCACACTTAGCGTAATTTTGCCCATGTTGGTACTAGGTACAGTACGTAGTCCTATACGTAAACTATACTTATCTATAGAGTATGAGAAGTTTTTCGGATGATGACCGCTAAACTTCATTTTGAAGAAGGCACGCGATGATGATTATGATACATATCTAACTCGGTTTAAAATTAAAATTAATTTTGGTGCGATTTAATTCTATTTGCTTGACCCCTTCACGAAGTTGTTTTTCACAAGCCAAGTCTAAATTAATTTATTCCAAGTAGGTAGTAGGTACTCATTAACGTTTGTAAAATATGGTTGAACTTAACAACTAGCAGGGACCGTTGGGCATGATGGTGATGAAACTGATAATTAATCATTAGTTACGGTAATATAAAACTAAAGCTATGTTTCAAGCGTAGACTTATACACACAGTAAATACTTTGCTCATCAGTTGTGACGACCGCGACAACGTAGGTACTTAGGCAATATTTTTATTTTTACTATGACTTTATGATACCAGTGATCGTTAAATATACATGCATATATTGATAAATGAGTTTTAAACTGTAAAGAATGGCAAGAGATAATATTGCTACGTATTCTGAAACGCCAAAAGGAATCGAATTGCGGGCTAAATTGGCTGTATATATGTCACCGTAAGATTGTAAAAACCATTAGATTATAATATAACTCGCGACATTGCAAACTGTCGAAAGATTACAATATAAGGCATTATTTTTCGGTAGATTGTAATCTATTAGGTATATTAACCCGATAGAATGATAGGCACTACCTGATTATACTATATGTCGAACCCTAACCTAACCTACAAGAAAGACACAAGAAAACGTAAATATACAATTAATGTTTCAAAAATTGTCACTCAGAACATAGAACGGTTCACAATCTGTCGACAGTTTACAATTTCCCGAGTTAGATTATAATCTAACGGTTTTTACAATCTTTCGGTGACATATACAATTATTAGCGTGTACATATTAGGTCAGCAATAACTCTTGCTCCATGTGGCCAGACCATAAATACGCGAATTTCAATTATAGCTACAATTCAGTTGTACAAGTTTTCTTTTTATTGCCATGAATGGGCAGTGCCGTTTCATGTGGTCACGGGTCGGTGACATAAACATTAAACTGACAACCGTGTCTTACGTTAAAAAGCCGCGACTACAAACTGGAAAATTACGTTTTTTAAATTGGGAAAATTATAAATTATTTGAGAGTAATTTTTAAGGTTCTGTACCCAAAAGGTGCCAGCGGGACCTATTATATGTGCTATTACCACAGCTATTACTAAGGCTCCCCTTTCCGTTCGTCCGTCCGTCTGTCGCAGGGCTGTACTAATCTCATAAACCGTAATAGCTAGAAATCTGAATATATACCGTAATAGCCATATTTTTTTTTTAATAAATGGGGCTATACAGGAAACGTGATTGTTTAGGCGATTTAGTTGTCTCTTGAACCGTAATCGTTAGACACAGGAAATTTCAAAGAGTGAGTAATACTGCTGTAACAGCAAATAATGAAAATTAATAAAGTTATAAATTAAACCGTAATAACTATAATTTTTTTTAAAAATATATTGTAATATCCCCATACAAAAAAATTGTATTTAAAAAGTACATACCTAGTTTTTTAACACTTATAAGATTTATCTTGTACGTTGGTACGGAAGTGGAACCCTTTTCGAGGCAAATTATATTAGCTCTGAGGATAGACGATAGAGTGAATCGTGGCCAAAGCCATCGATTTAAAGGTTTTTTTTTGGCAAATCAATGGCTGTGCGTCAGCGCTTTGATGTAGCTAGATATCATGTCAAAGCGCTAAGGGAGTGATTCCCAGACAGATTTAAGGTAATCTCGCCGGCTTCGCCATTTTTCAAGAACAATTTGAAAATAGAATGTACTTGTATAGAACACCGACGAATAGGTATGTAGTAGTAACATAAAAAAAAATCTGCAATAATTTTGCCATCAATGAGGCCCGCCCCTGTATCACTTTGTTTTGCGTAGAAATGCTATTATTTTTTGCAGACAAAAGTACCTAAGAAGTGTAAAATATTCCCTGTATCCACAGAATATACATACCAATTTATATAGCACTGCAATATAACTTTGCGAAGTTTATATTCCACTTAGGGAGTGCAAATGCTCTCAGCGTCTACGGGGAAACAGTTACTTAATGGTCTCCGGTGTAATAGACTAGCTTTTTATGAGGCTGATTCAATTTGTAGTTTAAACTTCAAGTAAAGCTAGCTACGTAGTTAGGTATACTGAAAATAAAAATAAATAATTCGTGTTTATTTGGATTCTAGTAAGGCAAGAAAGTAAAATGTAGAGTAAGAGAGAATTCGTGAAATTCTTTACTTTTCTGTGTTTATTTTTACCACAATCTTTTTAAAGGAAACTCTTTGGAATGTCTAGAAGCGTACACAAGAATATACCTACATACCTACATACCAAAAAGCGGCCGCTAATGTGATTAGAATCTAGATCTTTAGGAATAAGTAGGTACTCAGGTAGGTAGGTAGGTACTAAGTAGGTACACACTTAGCCTTGTTGGTCTAATGGTCATGTTCGACTGTGGCCGACCTTTACACCTTCTTGACCTTTGATACCTATGAAATCTAACTTAAATTTTATAAAACTATAATTTATCTAAACATGTTATTTAAATCGATTTCACCTCATCGCCAGCAGGAATGTAAATGATAAGAGCATCTGCTATATTACCAGGCATGCATAAGTGCATCGAGCTTTCACTTAATCTTTGAGATCATCTCGGAGCTAGGTGTTCAGTCTTGTAATTTTAAATTAAAAACACGTTAATAAAGAACTGATAAGGGTAAAGCACGTGGCTAGGGGTATACTTAGCTATAACTAATTAAAATCTCTGAAAGCTGATTCTTATTTCCATTTACTAGATACTTAACTATTTTATACCGACAATATTCTAGTACTCATAACAGTAATTTTCCACCACCTATGTGTTGTTTTCTTTTTAATATCAATATATAGGTAGGACAGGGCAGAATAATAGGTACCTGAGGAAAACTGGAAGGAATTTTACCAATAGGTTCCTTTAAAGCATAAAAGCCGTACGAGCTTATAACATAAGCAAGGAATAGGTAGGAAATATGTAGTACGTTGGTAATAGTTAGAATTTTTACCCAAAGTTTGCGTTTTTTCTGTAAAATTATGTCATAAGGTAACCACAGTATAATGTGCCTACCTACTTTTTTAACTGGATATCAAAAATCTAGTATTTTAATATTTGTTAGTTAGCTAAACAAAAGGAAATTTTATAGAACCTGCAGGCAGTCTGGCTGTCTGGAGGCATAATAGTAAACCATTTAGAAATAATTCAAGCGCTCTAAGAGCCTTTCAGCTGCTGTAGCGACCGAGTCGTTAATTGTACGTAAATAATTGCAGTCTGCGCGAATACGGAAGATTGGAAACGGAATGTTGTGTTTGCCTTTTTGTCCCCGGTTGACAATACGATTCATTTCTGATCGAACAATGCATTCTGTTATACGATTACAGTGAAAGTATAACTTCAATGTTCTACTACCTATTCTGTGGTATAACTGCGCTTTTTGTACAATTGAGAAAACTAATATGTAGAACATACTCATTCACCCATTTACTATTTATGTAATGATTTATTACTTAAGCTACTTGACTGTTGACTCTACAATGCACGATTGTGAAGATCGGAGTGAAACGTACGTTGAGGGTATTTCTGAGTGTTAAGCTTTGTCTTCTGTGGCGGATTATAGCGAATTAAACTTCTAGTTTCTTCATTGTCATGGACTTCCGCAAAGTAACACCTGCTTCTATCAGATATTTAGATTTTTCCTAGACCCACTAATGATTTAACATTCTAGTATTTCACGAGGAATATAAAATTGCTAAAACATTTTTCGTCAGATATTGCTGATTGAGCAGTAAGATAGACCTTTTTTTCGAGTGGGAAATCTTCCTAAGATACCCAACTTCTGGGGGAGAAGTCGGGTATCTTAGGGCGGACTGTCTGCGGAACTTTTAGATACAAAAATAGAAGCTGACAGTAGGTATAGCTTAAAAGTAGTATAGGATCTTGATAATGTCTATACATTTCCTAGACTATACATACTTAGATACTTATTGTCCATAGCCTTCGTCGTGGCGCTGGTGGCCTTAATACGAATTGCTTAGACCCTGATGGCTGATAGCTGGTACCGCTACACAATAACGATAAAATGCATCTTTTAACATCGTAGATGGGCAAGATGGATTTAACATTCAGGTGGCAAGCTTTTTTGGATTTTGCGAACGGTCCTGGAAATCCCTAATAAGTACCTACTATTATTTTCACAAAGTGTTATGGTACAGTAAGATATTATACCAGCTCGTTATTTTTTATCCACCACAAGTTAGCCCTTGACTGCGATCTCACCTGATGGTAAGTGATGATGCAGTCTAAGATGGTAGTGGACTAACCTGTTAGGGGCATAAAAGTAATATTAAACCCATACCTACCCCTATTCGGTTTCTACACGGCATCGTACCGGAAATCGGAATGCTAAATCGCTTGGCGGCACGTCTTTGCCGGTAGGGTGGTAACTAGCCACGGCCGAAGCCTCCCACCAGGCCAGACCAAGGAAAATTCAGAAATTTTAAATTCCCAAATTAACCCCGCCGGGATCGAACCCGGGACCTCCGCACGTTAAGACAACAGCGCTACACACTGCGCCACGGAGGACGTCATCCTTTAAAAGTAAGTAGCTGAAGCATTTTAAAATGGGCAAGGTATTTTATACTAGCTGATGCCCGCGTCATTGTCCGCGTAAGGTTTTCCAGATTCCCGCGATTTAAGTAGTCAATGTCCTTGCCTGGGATATAATCTAACCCTGTACATAATTTCATCTATATCGGTTTCGAATAGTTGAGCCGCGAAAGCGTAGCAGATAGACAAACAGATAGACACACGCATATATAATATTAGTATGGATTATAGGTTTTCATAGGTTTATACCGGCAAAATCTTATTAAATAGATTTAATTAATAGAACACATACTGACAGAGGCATCTTCGTAAGACACTGAAAATCACAGAACATAGGAAGCTTAGTAAGCAGGTTCTTTTTTTTGTGCTGAAATTATTGTTAAGTTTACCGGATAAAACAATTTAAGTGTAAGCTTTAAAAGCCCTACGTGCTTCATGGCACAACAGAAAGCCATTAACCAAGAGAAGCATTAAAACACCTCTACAATTCTAAACACAAAGGCAATATTCATTACACAAGGGGTTTAAATGCACAGTGCACATACAACGGCGTCTTTTTATTTTTTAACGATTTTTTAAACGCTCTGACGGGTTCTTAGCGATCATAGATCAGTTTAAGTGGTGTAGTTGTAGCCTTTATTTGATTGTTTCTTTAGCGTCATCTGCAACGAGCAACTGTAAGACTACTGCATACATTACTTAGAATACAACCTTTCTTGACTCTTAGTTACAGACGAATTTTTCTACCCACGATACAGACGAATAGTACGTTCTTTATTAGGCACCACGGCAATTTTCAAGACTTTACATTACCCGGCATAGGTAAGTTGTGCGTGTGCGTTTACTTTGCACGATGCAATGTATAAGATACACCAAAAGATCTGCTTGGCTGTCCAGCACGGAAAGCAGCAACGCAAGAGTGAATTTAAAGCATCTTCTAGACAAGCGCGTTCCAACCTAGACCTCAACATTGCTTTGCACAAAATATGATTGTCGTCAAACGCAAGCCTATCTTGCAATAAAAAATACCTGTTTAAAAAAAACCGCCTCTTGAATTGGACCGCCACGTAAAAAACGTCTCGTAAACAGACGTCGTCTGTGTAACCCCTAAAGTCATAAAGCTTTTAGCACTAGGTCTAGAAACTCGACACCCGAGGTGAGTTACAGGTCAGCTCATTATGGGATTGGATTAAACCACGATGTAAACCGCTAATTTTCATTTTATATACGAGCTGTTCGGTAGAGTGGTTTCATCTTACATGATAAAATAATGGACTTGCTAATAGTGTTTATTTTGTGGTTGCATTGCTACATAATAAATGATCAAGCCATCATAAACTCTCCAAAAACACCTAAGCTTAAAATGTTAACGCAGGCACTTTAACTTTTTTATAGTAGATCATAGAAATCACTGATATTATAAATGCGAAGGTGTGTCTGTCTTTCCGTCTATATGTCTGTCTGCTACGCTTTACTACCCATATTTTTGATTTTGATAAATTTTGGTACAGAGATGGTTAGGTATAACTTGTAAAACGGGAAAGGCCATAATATAATATGCTACTTTTTTATCCTGGAAAATTAAGGAGTCCTCACGGGAAAACCAAAAAATTATCCACGCGGACGAAGTCGTGGGCATCATCTAGTGCGTTATAAGTAAGTATATGATTTAAAAAAATACTGTTCGACGACCTTCTAGTCTCGGGTTCTATCCCCGGCTGGGTCAATTTGAGAATTTATAAATATTTCTGAATATTTTCTAGTTTGGTTGTGAGGCTAGGTAAGCCCGCTACCATCTAAGACTGCATCATCACTTACCACCAGGTGGATTGAATCACTGAAGTCAAGGGTTAACGTGTAGTGGAAAAAAAGCCATTTAAGTATCTACTTCGAAGCTAGTTCACAAATTACATTCGATACAAATCGCTTTTACAATCAGCAATAAAATCTACAATATCATCACGACTCACGACCCGCCCGCGTCCGCCAGTCGTGAGCAATGTCTTGGAAAATCTATATGAGGCCTTTGACACACAAAACGCGATGGCAGGATACTTGCGTATCCAATGCGGCTTACAGAATGTTTTTTTTTATACGATTGCCTGAAAAAAGGAGTATATTGTTTTCAGGGTTCATGTATGTATGTATGTGAGTTTGTATATTCCACCATAACTTCTTTACGCCTGAACCGATTTTGATAAGTGAGGTATCGTAAGAATCCCTAGCTTATTCCAGGTGACATAAGCTAGTAAAATTTTTAAAAAAATTGATGGGCTGACAATGGTCCCGCATTAAAGACTAAAGTTGAAAAAAAAAATTCGAAAATAAGATTAACTATATAATCATCTAGAAAATGATGAGTAGATTCCAAAAATATATAACACTAAATGTGAATAAGATTCTAATTTAACATTAATTTAGATTTTTAACTTTTTTGTTAGTTTTTTGGCAGGGCAGTCGTATTTTTTATTTTTTTAAATTATGACTTGTTATCCACTACAAGTTAGCCCTTGACTATGATCTCACCTGATGGTGAGTGAAGATGCAGTCTAAGTTGGTGGCGGGCTAACCTGTTAGGGGCAATGCAGTTATATTAAACCCATACCCCTCATACTATACATACATACCCATCATATACTTTCTACACGGCATCGTACCGGAATGCTAAATCACTTGGCGGCACGTCTTTTACCGGTAGGGTGGTAACTAGCCACGGCCGAAGCCTCCCACCAGGCCAGACCAGGGAAAATTCTGAAATTATAAATTTCCATACCCTAATGGGGATCGAACCTGGGACCTCCGCAGCTAAAATACAGTTTTTTGTATTTTATATTTCAAATACCTTACTTAATTAAGGCAACAGCGCTCAACACTGCGCCGCGGAGGTCGTCGGATGTGTGCTTTATACAGTTTTATTTTTCTTCAGATACTAGTAGGTACAGTTGCTCTTTGGAAACAAGTTAGTTTTGGCTGAGATCTCGTATTATATTAATGATGCAGTCTTTAAGAATATGGGTGTAAGACTGAGGTGTGCTTAACCCTGAAAGCCTTTCGTAGTCCATAATAATCGGAACCATGTCGGAACACAGAATTTATACTGGTTAGTAGTCAAGACCGGAGCCTCCCACGAGACTAGAGTTGAACTAGAAACTATAATTTATTTTACTGCCCCTACCAAGAATCTAACCTGAGAATTCTGGAACCTCACTATTATCTGGAAAAATCTGGAGCCCAATAATTATCTGGAAAAATCTGGAGCCGAGAAAGTAGTTATGAAATATAGAAAACGAATGGACATAATATTATTATTGCCAGAAGGTGCAGAATATGTATACCATATAGGTCGATTTATAATAACCATTACTATGAAACCTACTTAACTAGTATGATTTGTATAGTGTAAGTAGTGAATTAATATGTTGATGATCAGCTAACAGCATCAGCGGTCGCGGTCCAGCGGTCAGAATCCAGAACTCAGAAGCAAAATGCAATAGAAAGAGCATTAATTTACCCGCGGTCCCTGGTCCCATAACACTAGGGATTACATTTCGACATGTATCAATCTGAATTCCTACAAGTCATGAGGAATTTATCAGTATGTAGATAGGAAATGAAACAGAGTTTCCCTTCGGAACACGTTTTTTAGCTCAATAAAGTATCTAAGTATTGACTCTACTTCTCTATCTGATCGTCTTTGTTTCAATAAGTATTTCAAACCTAGCTGCAGGTAAAGGAAATCTTTTTAGGAAATAAACAATAATTAAAATTTGATGCAACATCACGTAATTCAGCAATTCCGCCGTCGCAAGGTAAGAAGATACCTTTTAAATGTAGGTAGTCTCGTAAAATATTATCGACACAACAATATTTCAAGATACGGCTGAAAGTAATTCGTTATGTGAGTTGAAACTCGAAAGTACGGGAAACATACATAAATCTCTTATTCGCCAATATACAGGTAGTACTAGTAGGTACATCATTATACCCATTTATTATAAAGTAATTTATGCAAAAATGTGTTTGTTTGTCCATCCAGCGCGCCGCAGCAAAACAGACAAACAGATCGCCATGTTTTTTGCAAGAATATAGTTGAAGAACTAGAGAGGGGCATACGAGTACATTAAAGGCTACTTTTTGCCACGGAAAATTGAAGAGTTTTTATGTGATTTTCGTTTGTTTGTTTGTCCATCGAGCACGCCTCAGCGGAACAACAGATCGCCATGCTTTTTGCAAGAATATAGTTGAAAACCTAAAGAGTGACAGGCTACTTTTTGTCACGCAAAATCGTGTTTTCATGTGATTTTCTAATAACATCAACGAAGTAGCGAGCATCAGCTAGTTACAAGTAAGTACAGTCGATTCCCAAACGTATCCGATTACGCCCGTGAAAGTCTCAGTAACAATATCCACATAGCGAAACATAACTTTTTTTATTTCCAAGTAACCGCATTCGCATATAAATACAAAGGTGAATTAATTCACCACAAAGGCGAAAGTTTCGCATGATTCACATATTTGTTATGGGAGTGGCAGATTTTATCACAAGTAAACACAGGACAAAAAGCACCATAAGCCTATTGTGAGTACTGAAAACGTGATTTTGCCATGATGACATTGATGATGACGATATTTTGTTTTGTTTTTATGGTGTAACTACCTACCTACCTACTGTAAACTGTAGACTTAAAACACAAATTTTGATCTTGTAAACTAAAAGCAGCAAAGCCACAACCGCCACCATAGAAGTTATAGTGCAACAAAGCAGATATTTCAAATGATCAGATATATGAAATGCAATCATAAGTACCTACTAATATTTTAAATGCGAAAGTGTGTTTGTTTAATGGTTTGTCCTTCAATCATTTTGCAACAGAGCAACGGATCGACGTGATGTTTTGCATGGGTATAGTTGAGGACGGAGGTCGACATAGGCTACTTTTCATCTCGGAAAATTAGGGATTCCTCAGTCCCTGTGCGAATTAAAATGAAGACATCAGCTAGTTTTATTAAAACTAATAAATAAATTAAAATCTTTATTAAACGAACTAATTATATTAAAAAAAAATACACACCGTCCAACTGATCGTTAATGGGCATGGTGCCCAAAACACTGGCGCTATTACCTCGTTGAATGGTTGGGCTAAATAAGCGCCACCTAGTTTTACTTATTTGAGAAATGCTAAATCAACTAACAGTAGGGACAGTTCCAGTAGTTATTGCTTAGAAAATTAACATTAGGTAGTAGGATAAACTGCTATACGCTACTAAATATATAGGTAGGCGTTTGTAAAATATTAAAAACAAAGTAAACAGTTCTCGTTCAAATAAGTTTAATAAGCAACAATGAAGTTACATAAACAGTCGAAATTACAACAATTTGGGGTAAGCAACCGATTTGTTAACAATCTAGAGAATTACCTTCTTATCACCCTCTCACATCTGCAAAAGTTACGATTTTAATGAAGTCTGATTGTTATTGCGTTACGGCAATAGTTTCAGGCAATTTGAAGTGCAAACCAATTGTTATTTCAAATACCTACCTGTTTACCTACTTTTTGAAAGTACAAGGTCGAGTGTATAAAAACTAAGATTTGCAGATCAGTCCGAAATCATTTCAGTGAAACCAAACACGCGGAAATAAAGAAATAATTACAAAGAACATCTACAACAAAATATTATTTTCACAAACTTATTTAAAATGCTTCCATGCTGTTTTTGTATGGCGTGTGAATTGTGGAACCGTAGTAGTCCCTACGGTGGTATATTGTACTATTACCTATTCTGTGCTAGTGGTCCCTTCCTGCGACTCAATTGACTACTTTGGAGAGCATTTCCCGACTAGCTGTATTTATAACGCATAGGTATATAGGTGCAGTTTAGATATCCGATCCGGATCCCAACGATCCTCGGAACTACTTTGTCCCGGCCATTGCCACATATTTTGTGTAGGTAAGTGGTAGTCTCAGTAAATGGCTGGTTGTCTATATTGATCTCCTCTTTTTATTTTAAATTCCTTTTCATTTTCTTTTTCTTTTCATTCAAACGTTGTCCTACATGAAAAAATCTTTTCATTTTATTGCCGCATAAAAACTTACCTCTTATTAAGAATATTTTCTTAGTCATTTATTTATTTTGATAGTTTTCATGTTCATGTCTTACTTGCTAATACATAATATTAATCATTGAGTACATGGACATGAGGTCCTATCAGGGCGTTGCTAACATACTCATTATATATACTCATTATATATATCATAATTGTGGCGTCATGTCTTAACATATTTCAAATAATCTAGTATAATTAATAGTCTCAACATTACAATATTAATTAAACTTAACATAATTATGTAAGCTGATCAAGTAATTGAGGTCTATTCACTCAAAAAAATCTTTTACACTGCAAAATCATTTTTGTATTAGCCAGTCTTTTAATTTTCTTTAGAATGTTACTTCTTTTGTCTCATCTGTTATTAAATTTGGTATTTTATTATAAATTATTACTGATCTAGAATATGGGCTAATTCGAGATGGTGCTATTAGGTTTAATTATGGTTCAACCAATTTCTTTTTTCTGCGTATGTCTCTTTGAGGTTTTGTACTTTCGAAAATTTTATAAAGGTGCATATTTTTCCTAACAAACACGTCCGTCTCCGTTATATATATCTTAATTAATAGTAATTAATTAAGTAATTGAACATATTATTACTTACGTACGTAAGTAAGTACACTAGGTATATTTGATTTAAAATTAGCTGAACAAGGTTCTTATCTATCACACCTACCTACACAACTTTTGAATTAATGAGAGCGATAGGTGCTCCCTTGGAATAATTTCTAAAATAGTTGTTTTCCTTGAAAACAGGTTACCTTTAATTAAGATTTGGATTTAATTAAGGAGCCCGTTTATGTTTCGGAGGTAAACAAAGCTCAAAGTCAAATTTGAAATTGCAATGCAAATTAGAGTGGAGTCGAGACCCCTTTAATTTCAATGTCAATTAATTTAGTTCGAGAAATGTTTGCGAATCTATCTACCTCTACAACGGATGTTCATATCAAACGAATGAAAGTTGAAGTTGTTCTAAATGAAATCTGTAGTCTGATTCTGCTACACGTAGCTTTTTATCGCTCGAAAGATCTAACAGAACCTAAAACAACTCTTTGTAAACCGATCAGATAAAATTGAAAGATCTTTCATCACATACTTAGAAGAAAATTGAATATAGCATTATATCAATTCTTAATGTGTATTAAGATCAATGGTGCCACCACATCCTTGTCCTTAGTATTGCTCATCGTGATCGTGAAGTCCATTTAAATCATGCCGTACGTTACAAAGCATAATAGATACCTAATAGGAACAACGCGGTGTCTCAGACTCAACTGCTTTTCGACTCCAAGTATACTAACTCTCCAACGAACTAACCTGCGACAAGCATAGCGCACTGCCTGCACTGAACCTTGCTGATATTTTGGGCAATGTCAGTGACCTTAGATCTCCTGCGGTTTTCCTCATATCGGATTTTATACTTCAGAGATGTGGGTTCTCTTTATAAAGTAGACCTCCGTGGATTTTTATATGAGTAATTTCCTCTTCATAACAGGCTTATCGTGGTCATCGTCGTCAACCGACAGACGTCTACTGCTTGACAAAGGTCTCTTATAGGGACTTCCGCGACGCGGTCTTGCGCTACCTGAATCCAGCTACTCCCTGAGACTTGCTTGATGTCATCGGTCCACCTAATAAAGGGCCTGTCGCAAATCGGTTCTTCATGCTATGTCCCCAACCACAACCCATTGCCACTTCAACTACGCAACTCGTCGACTCTCTATATCGAACTCGAACTACTGTCTCCTACTGTTACCTACTGTCTCCTCGCAAGCAAGATTCAAATAAAATAGAAAAACTTCACAAAGAAATCGCATTAGTATTATAAAACGTCGTTAATGGGAGCATCGAGTCGGAAACCAGCTCGAGCCCGTGACGATCGAGATGTGAAAATGTAATTACTACGTAACACTCGTCAACTCGCTGTAACTTTACTCGTGATTAACATTACGCCATTGAGGTAGGTAAGTACCTACCTATTCGACCCTAAAGATGCAGACCTAGCTCATGCTTAAGGTATCGACTTACTCGCGATTGGTACCTAAGCATTTTTAACCGTCTTCCATAAAAGGAGGAGGTTCTCAATTCGGCGCGTATTTTTTTATATAGCTACTAGCTGATGACCGTGATTCCGTCCGCGTGGATTGACGTGTTTTAGGCGTATGAATCTCAGACCTACTGAATATGCATATAAAATTTCATCAAAATCGGTCAAGCCGCTTCAGAGGAGTAGGTATGGTACCTAACTAACATTGTGACAAGAAAATTTTATTTACAGGATGTACTCAGTTATTAATTATTATACCGGTTACCAAATCACGTGCAATTTTGTATTTTCCTGAATTGAAGATTTCACGTAACGGAATACACAATATGTAGCTACAATAAAGCTTTGTGAGAATTTCATAATAACCATTCATTTAAGTATTCATATTTCAAAAACAGTTCAGTCGTGAGCTAACGATTCAATTCGCATCGACATTTTTTATATTAACAAGGTAGGTAAGTAAACTACCTACCAAAGCAAGTATTGAAGAGTTTTAATGCCCAGAAAGTCATGAACATAGGGAGGTAGATAATAACTAAATGTATAATTTCGAGGTAACTTATGTAGGTAGTACATAAGTCATAATATTTTCGAGTGGTTAGTAATTATTGCTCCATTCATTGAATTATCTTCATAAAAGAGGTAATGACACCCATACAACCCCAACAAAAATGATTGGAACAAACAAGAAAGTCATTAGTTACATAACCACTACGAAATTTTCTGGACCGCGTAAAATCTGGTACTTACGTTAATTTCAATAGAATTATCAAATAGTTACGGTGCAAAACTGTTAAACTGTTAAACTGTTAACCTTACACTACACTACGATTGTAGGGGGATAATCGGGTCACTGCCCCCCATTGTGACCATCGCGCAACAATCGTACGCCAGTTTAATTGTAAAATTCTAACTGCGCACGAGTATCGGTCATAAAACTTCCTGAACTCCTAGTAGGTTTAAGATGATACATTTCGAGATTACAATACCTAGGTTCGATTATACTTTTTTAATTACTCTATGTCAGTTTTCGTGAAATTAAGCTAATGATATGGAGATACCTAAAACCTATGTATAGGTATAACAAACCTTTTAATTTTCCACATTTAAAACCTGTTAATTATTAGATCTTAATACCTACCTACAGTCTTCAAGCATTGGTGAATGAGGTGTCAATCGATTCGCTAATAATAACTAAGTAGAACGACTTATTTTCAGTCCATCCCTAAAATATCTGAATTGAAATTAATTTAACGAATTAAAAAATACGACTGCCCTGCTATATTATTTTCGGAGTTTACCTCCATATGAAGCGATTTGCTTAAGTATATAGCCTTTGGAATCTTATTCTCATTTTTATTATATGATATTTGTTTGTGAATCACTGGATATTGAACTATAGTGTTATATATTTTTGGAACCTACTCATTTTCTAGATGATGATTAACTTTAAAGTTAATCTTATTTTCGATTTTTTTTTCAACTTTAGTCTTTATGCGGAATCATGGTCACCCCATCAATTTTTTTTAAATTTTACTAGCCTATGTCACCCGGAATAAGCTAGGGATTCTAACGATACCTCATTTATTAAAATCGGTTCAGGCGTATAGAAGTTATGGTGGAATATACAAAATCACATACATACATACATATTTACATACATACATACATACTTGAACCCTAAAAACAATATACTCCTTTTTTCAGGCAGTCGTATAAAAAGTCGAATGTATGTCCTTATAAACTGCTATCGTATTGTGTAAAAGGATCGATACCACAGACCTGATAAATGATACGTACTCATAATATAACAGATTTCTGAAAAAGATAAATCCTTATTAATTAAACCAGGGGCAAAATAATTAATAACGTGAAGCTGGTAAAGTCGTTTCTCTTAATACAGGAGTTTTGTAAGATTACCTCAATTGTAAAATTAAGTTTACCTTATCTTATTAATATTTAACAGATTTATTAATTTACCAGATCTGTAATTCCATAAATATCGTATTTTTATAGTGCATTACGAACGTGACTCATACTAAAAATATTCGTTCGATCAGCTATAGATGATCTAATCGCCAAGCTGAAAACTGGTTCCTTTGTTAGTAAGCTTTAGAAAGATCACTTCAAAATAAATACTTACTTCATAGGTTAGAGTAGGTGTTTTATGCAAAGAAGAGAAATTTTTATACTATAAGTTATAGTGAAAATATCTAGCAGCTTTATAGGAATTATTGTTAAAGTTTGCTAAAAATAAAATATGTATATATCACCGTAAGATTGTAAAAACCGTTAGATTATAATCTGACTTGCGAAATTTCAAACTGTCGAAAGATTACAATTTAACATTATAGATTGTAATCTGTTAGGTATATTAACCCGATAAAACCTAAGTGCCCGGCCGCAAGCCTACCTGTTTATTTATGTCGAGCCCTAACCTAACCTACAAGAAACAGACAAGAAAACATAAATACAAAGGATATTTAAAAAAAATTACACTCTGAACATTGAACGGTTCACAATCTTTCGACAGTTTACAATTTCGCGACTTAGGTTATAATCTAACGGTTTTTACAATGTTACGGTGACATATGCAGTTGTAGAATTCAGACCTGTTTCACTTTCAATAACTTTTTATTCGCAAAATAACAAATTTACTGAAGTTCTAAAGCTCCTGAAGCTCTTACGAGTATAGTCTGTTCGCAGATCGACGTATCATGTAAAATTTTTGCTTCGAGGATACTTAATATTAGGCACACAAATGTTAATATTATGGATCATTGCATTAATAGAGCCACCGGAAGATGAAATCTCCATAAGCTAACTCCCTCGATGATTGGACATACAACTTATTAAGTAACGGCTCTACAAATAAAAACAGCGCGTGCTCTCGCTGGTGATGGCTGCTGCTCCCAAGATTCCCGGCATCATAATTTTGCGAAAACGACGAGCCAGAATGATCCCGGAACACACATTGCCCCACAACTCCGCCACCAGGATGCACATTTTAAGCAACCACAGATCACACAAACTGATCTGTGTACGTAACTCTACTTACTCTGCGCGTGCTCCCGCTAATGCTGCTCGCAAGGCTCTCTGCGTCATAATGACGCGAGAACGCGTACGGGCCCGGATGGTCCCGGGACACACATTGCCCCATAAGCCTGCTCCCACGACACTCAAATAAAAATCAATTACACATCTGTCACTGACTATTATAATTTATTGACTTCACTTTACACATTCACCTATTCAAAGTAATAAAAATAATAATTATTTTTGTTTATATGATATTGCTAAAAGAACTATTCCTATATATGGAATATTTAAGGTAATTATTTTCAATGGCTAACTTAATTGAAAATTTGTGCAATTTTCACTAATTTCAGCAGATACCTTAAAAAAAGCTTTAAAAAATACCTAAAATAATCCAATTATCGCAAGTTTTTGAATCTATGTAGATTAGGTTAAAATAACGGATATAAATGCTGGATCAGTTAGATCATCAAAAATGTTAGTTAAGCCATCTATTGAAATTTTATTAATGAATGGAAAAAGGAAATCTTTTGTTTGTAAACAATAGAGCGGCATTTTAATTTTATGAATCTAACTTTTAAAATTATTACTACCTATGCAGAAAAAGATTATGGAAAGTAATACTTTTATTATAACTACTCTTATTATTTTTTTGTAATATTGTATGCTGATAACGACCTTTTATGGTTCACATGTGATCGAAGCTAAATATTCGCGGTCAACGCCACCTGCTGTGCGGCGGGTGGGTGAACGGGCGCGTAGCGCGCACTGCGCCTTGTGTGCGACTGCGACGTGCTATGGCATAATACATTCAGTATCAGTGGTCTGGTGTGACCGGCGCGCGCGCACCCCCAGGCCCTGTGGCCGGACCTTGCACAGCTGTTAACTGACTCATGCCATGCCATACGTCTTCACGTTCCCCTCGCAAGTTGCAACTCGTAGGGCTTCGATAAGGATCTGACGCCTTAAACTACAAGTTATGTAAGAGACCCTGTTACTTCAGATGAGCCCCCTAGCAGATTTGTCAATGAGATTCCTTGATATCCTACTCTCAGTCCCAAGTTGAATGACCTACCCATTTGAGGTGTTACATTGATGTGCAAAAAAATTATTTAATTTACAACTAAATGCTAGATAATGCTCGCAACGTTATCCGAATTCCGTACGGGTTTAATATTTTCAAAATCTAATGGAAACTCTTGGTATATTTTGCAAGTGTAACTCTGAATAATGTTCGTCTTTAGAATGAAAGATATCTCTGTAGCAGAAATGTAAATTTGTTGTCGTCATGAAAAAGTAACAGACCGACACTTTCGAATCTTTTTAATAGCAATAATTAGTATGGAAGTACCTATGGATTTTACCGGTTTTTCACCCTCGTACCATCAGGCTATTAGAGTAAAGGAACAGAGAGTACAGCTATGTTCGCGCACACATTTTTGCACTATTCTCCAGCGTAGATGGCTAATCTCTGCAGATTGGCTGCCGTGAACAAAATTCGGTTGAGAGGACATTATTATCCCGGAAAATTAAGTAGTTCCTGTGGGATAAATTTAAAAAGCTCATTCTATACCGACGAAGTCACGGACATAAACTAGTTCGAAATTTATGAAAATTAAACTGATTAGCACTCGTGTAACTACTTGGCCTATAGCGCTCTGAAGCAGTAAGAATTTGTTTTTCTTTTAAAAACAAAACGTTATTAGCTAACGCTTCGTTTTAGTTGCGGTGGTCTTGGGCAAATGGGTTACTCTTTATTAATTGAAAAGGATAACCAGAGTTGTTATTGCGTACGACTTAGTTTCCCGACACGATAAGTAGTCGTATCCGTATCGTCATAATTAAAAGTAAGTATGATTTTTTTATTGTCAACAGCCAATGTCAAAAACATGTAAATGTCATACGCTATCGTATCGGCTAAAAATGACAGCTACAGTGTAACGATCGGAATCACCTGTGATTGGTTTACATCAATGACTTATTCATTGGTTTACACTCTTCATTGGACAAAATCCATTGATCGCACTGCTGACAAGATCAGAGACAAGTAGACAAGATTAACCTTGAATCTTGAATAAATCGCTCACGGCCACGGTCTTCTAATAAATTCTATCATAATAAAGTATTTATCTATCTATCTATCTATCAAAAGGTTCGGCGCAGTTCCATAAAATCTTAAAATTTTACGGTGTTTGGTGTTTAAATTCCATGTCTGGGATGATTACACGTCTTCGAGCCTTCTCCACGCAAGCGTTGAAGGTTGTCAACAATGTTGCTAGGCAACAGTTTGTGGTGACTCTGCAAAGCGGTACGCGACCGGGTTTTCAATAATTTTTACTATTACTATTCATTAAATCGAAGAAATGTGTGTAACGAGTGTTGAGTATGCTTAGAAAACTCAAGTTTTAACTTGAACAGTGCGTAGAAAAAATATATTTTGTTATTATAGGATAAACACTGATGGTGCTAGTGGTGTTATTATTTATGCAATGCAAAGATTAGTCCCACCTATGAGTCCTATGACCCAATCCACATTCTATGAGGATAATAAAAATAGGTTTATCCCTTTTCCTCTTATTATTACAGCCACTCAAGAGGAGGATAGAATGCTAACTGTAATTCTATTCACTTTTTTTTTTAATTTATAGACTAGCGCTTGGCTGCAATCAGACTTGCTGGAAGTAGTATCTCCCATCTGGATATGATAGTAGCTTCCATCTTTTCGTGTTGTCTCTATCCTGTGCTTGATATATGCAATTCTTTCTCAGCAGAGGCAACATTAGACTATGAAAAGCAAGGCAAGAAAATAACTTTTCTCCATACAAATGTTCCAATTGAGTTCCAAGGTAAAGGTGTTGGCAAGCTTCTAGCAGAGGTAAGTTATTATTTATTATTACCCGATTACAGCAAAAACAAAAGGAAGGGTTATGATTTCATGTATGTTTGTTGTATTTATGCATGTTCCACCAAGCACCTAAACTACTGAGCCAATTTTGATGAATGAGGTGTCAATCATTTCTATATTGTAGTCTGGGTGACATGGTCTATATTTTACATGAACAAAATCAATATGATAGATTTAACATCCAAAAAAGTAAAATTCTTTCTGTACAATGGTGACAGTTTTTAATTAAAACACTGCCTGTTGACATGCCTAGTTACATACCTGATAATTTTATTTAATTAGTTTTTAAAATTTGGTTACATTAATTAACTTGTAATGTTTTTCAGCATGCATTCACTTATGCCTCAGATAGCAGCTTGGATGTGATATGCAAATGTCATTTCCTTGCTAAATTTTATGAGGACAACATAAGTAAATACAAGAATCTCAAAGTGAAATTAGAGTTAGATTAGTTCAAAATGGATCATATGTGGTACAGGTGTAATATACATTATTATTTACGAGAAAAATGTTATGGGAAATCTAAAAATATATCTCAAGAAGCATCAAAAAAATTTGCTGAAAATGCAGAATTTTTATTTTATTATGGCTTAGCCAATATACTAGAAGGACAAGTACAGAAAGGCATAAATGATTTATCACCGTTGCAATCAGATAAAAATTTACAATTTGCTATTGTAATGATCCTCATCTATGGCCACAAATTACTAAATAGTTTCGAAAGAGAAGAATTGTATAACTTGGAATCAAAACTAAAAGAGGAAAAGAAACAAGCTAACTCTTTGGCATTCTATTATGCTGGTTTATTTTTGTCCCTAGCAGAGAAGTATGAAAAAGCTTCTGAATATATCAATAAGTCGTTGAGAAAGGATCCTAATAATTTGGAAGCAATCATTTTAAAAGGTTGGAATGATATGTACATGAATATTGGTGAAGTACAAACTTCTATTCTGGATTGTTTAGAGTTAGCTCTTCAAAAAAGTGACAGACACATTGAAGCCATTTTGGGTCTGGCAAAATATAGATATTTCGCCAAAGATTATAATGCTTGTAATCTCTTATTGGATAAGCTAATAGTTAATAATCCTGGTCAAGTAGTCCCTCTTACAGAGAAATTGAAAAATGAATTTGCCGCTTCAAGGTGGGATGCTGTGTATGATACGCTCGAAAGAGTCCTTTCTTTAGAATCCAATAATTTAGAAGCATTAAAAATTAGAATATTTATTGCACTCTGTAAAAATTCAGACTACATTGAAGCAGTTGATCAACTGAATACATTTTTTAATGTATTAGAGAATGAGGAAACTAACAATGGCCACCAATTTTACTATACAGCACAAGTGTTTTCTAAAGTTTGTGGGAGGTCAAGTGCAGTTCTCTCACAGGTGTTTAAATTTGCACAATATGCATCTGAAATGTATTCAAACAATGTTGATTATTTGAGTGAAGTTGGCTATCAATGTACTCTTCAGGGAAAGTACAAAGATTCCTTGAGTTTCTTCAAAGCCGCCAGCAAAGTTGACAGCAACTCTATAACCGCTCTGTGCGGGCTAACTCTCTGTCAAATGTTTGAGAACGGACCAACAGATCAGATTGCGCAACAGGTTGAACTGTTGTTTGAAATGCAAGGGACCCAAAAATTTCCTGTGCTGTATTTACTATCAGCACAATTGAACAGTAAGAATTCTAATGCCGTAACTTTTCTTAATAATGCGATTGATACGCAAATATCATTAGCTGCTCGCTATCCATATAGTTTATCGTATATAAAAAATCTAGACCCAGATTTTCTGTTGGAAGTATATAAAGAGTACAAGAAACATGTACCAAAGAAGCCGTTTGTAATAGTTGGATATATCTTATACTCCCAAGAAGGGAACAATGCTTTGGTAGCCAGCTGTTTTAAACTGTTAACCACAATATGTAAATCTTGCCCTGGGCTGATACCAGCTTTGTATGAATTAGCAAAGCTGAAATTTCTTTTTGGATATTCAGCTGAAGCACAAACACTGGCTCAGCAGATAGGTGACCTTGACAACACACATGCTGGAAGCCAGGTCCTGTTAGCCCAGATCTTCATTCAACAAGGTGCATTCACAAAAGCAACTCAAACATTGGAAATGTGTCTGAGTTACAACTTCAAAATACGAGATAGTGTAATGTATCATTTCCTCAATGGTGTAATTTTGAAGAGCATGAATCAAATACAAGACGCACTGTCAAGCTTCGTCACAAGTCTTCAAATACTGACAAGCAAGAGTAACGTGAGTAGGCAACAAGATTCTGACCTGAATATAATAGACAAAGCTACATTGTACTTACAAATAATTGAACTACAGACAACATTGGAACAGTTTGGTGAAGCAGGGAAAACTATGCAAGTAAGTTTTAGAGCTTTCAATTGACGTATTAGACACGGGATTACAGGTTAGAGGTAGGCTGTGATCTTATTTGGTAGTACCTATGTTGTTTATCCACTAAAAGTTTGGCCTTGACTGCGATCTCATCTGATAGTAAGAGATGATGCAGTCTAAAATGGTAGCAGGCTATCCTGTTAGAGGCATGGCAGATATATTAAACCTTTAATCATTTATCATACGGCATCTCACCGAAACGGTAAATCGCTTGGCGGCACATCTTTGCCGGTAGGTTGGTAACTAGCCATGGGCGAAGCCTCCCACCAGGCCAGACCAGGGAGAATTCAAAAATTATAAATTCTCAAATTGACCCTGCCGGGGATCGAACCCGGGACTTCCGCACGTTAAGACTGCGCTTAACACTGCGCCAGTGAGGTCGTCAAAATGGTACAGTCTACCGAGTGGTAAGTGGTAACTAACTCCAATTATGTTTTGATTGCAGGAAGCGATCCAAGAAATTTCGTATACATCCGAAGAAAGCCGATTGCTTATAGCGCGTGCTGATTTAGCTTTGAACAAAGGCGACGTTGACAATGCTATTGAAATCCTCAATGAAGTGAAGCCGGGACAACCGTATTACTTCCAAGCTCACACCAAAATGGCGCATATTTATCTGAAGGAGAAGAATGATCGAGCAATGTTTACTTCATGCTACAAAGATATAGTTAACAACCATCCTATGGCAGATGCGCATACTATGATGGGTGATGCCTTTATGTCAATTCATGGTATGCATATCTTTGATTAGATCCAGTGTAGAGTCCTATAATGCATGGTTATTTTAGTAAAACTCCTTTAGTACCGATTTTCATATATAAGACCCGGTGTATGAAAATGTATGGGGAGTAAAATCAAAACCGTTACGTTATTGACTTTATGTTTCCATGACTATGTAATGTATTTTGATGAATATAAATTATATAATTAATATAATTAAATGTATCAAGCATGCTTTCAGTAATATAAAAATGCGTTCATTTAACCTCATTTACTAATCTACTAGCTGACCCGGCCACGCGTTGCTGTGGCTAAAGTTTTTGTTATATTACATTATAGTAAACAATTGTGACTGTCAAATAATAACAGACAAATAATTAGCTGAATTATACGGTATTTCGTTCACTACAAAATAAATTTAATTAATTTTATAGCGTCAACAACACGTGGTAATTATGCTGTTAAAATGTAGCTTAAATGACACGTTCGTAGATTTACCATAGCAGCGCCATCTATTGATTACTTACTCAACCTAGTCGAAAGGTATCGACATCTGTTAGAATCATTTGGAGTTAACAGATAATTGTGACTGTCAAATAATAACAGACAAATAATTAGCAATAAATTAAAATTGCGATTATAATTTGAGATTTAAACTATCCTATCTCTCAAGTTGGATCGATAATCGGTTAAGTGGTTTAGGAGTC
The DNA here is from genome assembly GCA_964035005.1 of Erebia palarica. Taxonomy (NCBI): domain Eukaryota; kingdom Metazoa; phylum Arthropoda; class Insecta; order Lepidoptera; family Nymphalidae; genus Erebia; species Erebia palarica. The sequence continues at coordinate 5,637,149 of OZ035988.1, forward strand.
CATTGAGGACAAACATTGTGACACGAGATTTATATATATTAGAGATATATTTTATAATCGTTCGTAAACAGTAAACTCCAGTCGTGCGTCGGAACTGACACACAATTTCTTTTACAGTTTCTTTCAAAAATGTATTCTATAAAAACTTCATATGGTGCCATAAGGTAAATTTTAGCGCAGCAAAAAGTAGATATTTTAAAAGAGCCTTTAACAGCACTTTATCTGCCATAGTAAAGGAGCGTTTAACCGTAGACCAATCCCGTTAAAATCAGTTTAGCGATAATTAGCGAACGGTCGAAATTCTTTGATAATTACGACTGATTTTTAGTGGCGTGCAAAACACTGTAAAAAGACAGTTAATATGAAACGACAGACACTTTGATTTATTTGTAGGTATATTCATAAATCGTTACTATTTCAGAACCTATACAAGCAGCTGAATCGTTTGAAACTGCTCTTAAAGGAAATCCCAAGGATATTCAGTTAATTAAAAAAATGGGATTGGCGTTGGTTAAAATGCACGAGTACGATAAAGCAATGCAACATTATGAAAACGCTATCAGGTTGTTGAATGACGATGAACTAAAGTTTGAGTATCTAGAACTTCTAATTAAGGTATTTTTAGATGTTGTTTTTTTTAATTTATCGCAATTATTTTAGAAAATTATCGCTTTGTTAGATACATATACCACAATGTCCATGAATCGTTTTTAATTTATTTTGCACCAAAAAGTTATAAAATATGAAGAAAACAGATACATAGTGGACTAGGAAGCACTTATCTCTTTAAGAGATTTAAACCCTTACCAGTGGTGTTGAGAAAGGTGCAGAGAATTTTGTCATCTTGAATAATACTGAAAACTATTTAAAAAGACAACATTCTATAATTCTTTTAAGCTTTCATTAACTACTTTAATCATTATATTATACAGTTCATGCTTAAGCAGCCTTTCTTTTCAGCTCAAGCAATACGACAAAGTCGATTCGAATATATCGTCCGAGTTAAACCAGTTGTACAACAAAGAAAAAGATATACCAACATTCAAAAGACGTATACGCTTTCTACTCACACAAGCTAAAGCAAGAGACTTAAAGAATACCGGGGGAAACACAAATCTAATTCTTACTGAAGCGAAGGATTTACAAATGGCAGTTTTGAAAAGAGTCGAAATAGACTCGAGGGGAGATTTAGAGGAAGAGAAAAAGCAGTTGTCAAGTATACTTTGCTCTTTAGCTAAAGTTAAGTCTGTTAAAGAGCCAGCTGTTGCGGCTAATTTGTATTCAGAGGCTTTGATACATTGTCCGAGAGATCCGACCACTCTATTGGCTTTGGCTAAATTATATGCTCAGGTAATATGTTATGTTGTACTTGTATTAAATTATGTGTTTAATTAACTTGATGTTGGTGTTTATTCAGTTTAAAATTTTAATCTATACTTACTATACTATGTACAATCCATACTAATATTATAAATGCGAAAGTGTGTCTGTCTGTCTACTACGCTTTCAGGGCCCATCTGTTCAATTGATTTTCATGAAATTTGGTACAGGGATAGGTTGTATCCCGGGGAAGGACATAGGCCTCTTTTTATGCCGGAAAAGTCAAAAGTTCCCGCGGGATCCAAAAAACCTCAATCCACGCGGACGAAATCGCAGGCATCAGCTAGCTGATTGCTAGTAATATTATAAATGCGAAAGTTTGGATGGATGTTTGTTACTCAATCACGCCAGAACGGCTGAACGGATCTGGATGAAATTTGGTACAGGGATAGATTATAGTCTGGAATAGCTAATACTTTTTATCCCGGAAAATTAAAAAGTTCCCGCGGGAACCAAAATACCTCGATCCACGCAGACGAAGTCGCGGGCATTAGCTAGTCCTAAATACACTTAATTGAGAGTTCTTATAGTAATTATACCCTTTCAAAAATCTTTTGAATAATGGTCGAAACAAATTGGCTACATCTTGTTACATGTGCTTTTTATACCCGACCAGACCATAAGATTTGTGCCCATATAAATCGTATCAGTATTAGGTAAATTTTCACTTTGTTATTGATAAGCTAGATATTGGATAGAAGCAGGCGTTACTTTGCGGAAGTCCATCATAATGAAGGAACTAGAAGTTTAATTCGCTACAATCCGCGACAACAGGAAAATCTATGTGGTACAGATATTCATTAAGCTAGATATATCTAAATTTTAGATGAACAATCCAGAAAGATGTGAACAAACATGCGCTGTTCTGCTCAACGCAGACCCAAACAACGAATCCGCAGCAGTTATGATGGCAGATTTAGCTTTCCGTAAGGTAAACTACCTTGGCCAGATTATACAACTCGGTAGGAACAACTTCGAGAAGGAGGCTGACAGAAGAATTCAGTTGGGCTGGGCAGCATTTCTAGGCTTCGTCAAGACTTCTTCTAAGATTCGTCGATACCGCAAAGCCTGAAAACAAAGGTCTTCAATGAGTGTCTCCTGCCGGTAATGACATATAGGGCGGAAACGTGGACACTGACGGTGGGCCTCGTCCACAAATTAAAAGTCGCTTAGCGTGCTATGTTGGGATTCTCTCACAGGAATAAAATCCGGAACGAGGAAATTCGTAGAAGAACTGAAGTGACCGATATAGCTCTGAGAATTAGCAAGCTGATGTGGCAGTGGGCAGGTCATATCTGTCGCAGAACCGATGGCCGTTGAGGCAGACGTGTTCTGGAGTGGAGACCGCGTACCGGTAAGCGCAGAGTAGAACGACTTAAAGAAGGTGTCGGGAAGCGGATGGATTAGAAAGGTAGTGGATGCATACAGGCTGATGGATGGATGGATGGAAATAACTATGTATTAGGGTAACCTGAGAACTTGTTAGGTTAAAGCCAAATGTTTAACTAGGGTACAAGCACTGAGTATTTCTGGGAATTGTAATTCAGCCACTGAGTAAAACTTGTTTTGGTTACTGTTTTATTAAACTGACGCCATTTTGGATGAGATTTCATTTGAAAGTAGATTTGTATATTGAATACAGGTTGATTTTGAGACAGCCCAACGTCACTTGGAGCAAATATTGTCGGTGAAGGCGACTAGTTGGGAGGCGCTTGCGCAGCTCATTGAAGTGCAATGGAGGCGCGGCAAGCTGAGTGACGCGGAGCAAACCCTGGATACCGCCAAGAACAGCCTGGACAATCAAGACGATCCCGGTAAGCTTTCACAGTCTAACTTCTTTTTTTTTAAAAAGAAGGGTACTTAATAAAATAAAAAAAAACTTCATAAAGTTTCTACGCACTACTTTGATGTAACGCCAGAGCGTTAAGATCGACCAATTGGAAAAACGCTGGAAACCGCCAAGAACAGCCTGGACAATCTAGACGATCCCGGTAAGCTTTTACAGTCTTCATACAACTTCATCTTTAGCTTCTTTTAAGAAATCCAATTTCATTTGCTTCAAACTGTGAAGAAAAACATCGCGTGGAAACCGGCATGCCCGAGAGTTATTCATAATGTTGTCAAAGGTGTCTGAAGTCTGCCAATCCGCACTTGGCCAGCGTAGTGGACTATGGCCAAACCCTTTAATTCCGAGAGGAGACTCGTACTCATAAGTGAACCGGCAAATGGGTTGAAATGATGGTTTGACTTCGTACTGCAGTTTCATAGAACTAATTTGATGTAACGCCAGAGCTTTAATGGGCCTATTACACTGCACTTTTATAAGGGCCCTGTGGTAAGGATGGGCGTGGTCAAGCTAGTTCGAGCGTCGCTTATCACACAGCAAAAAGGACCAAATTAGGGACCCATTCTCCCTAGATCTTACTACACTACACTGATTCAGGTATAAGGAGTCCCATGCAAAAGTGTAATGTTATTACCTATAAGATCTACCAATCGGAAGCCGCCTTTAGCGTCAACCTCCCACGACAGACTAGTATGCAATTCTGCATAATTAAGTGTACCTACCTATTACTTTGATCGTCTTCTTGCCACCACCTACGTCCGCGTGGATTAAAACTCTTAAAACATCCTTTGGGAACTTTATCTTAATGCCATGTCCATCCTCGACATAATAGGTATCAAATTTCGTCAAAATCAAATAAACAGATGGGACTTGAAAAGGTAACTGATAGAAAGACACTCATTCGCATTTATAATATTATTATGGGTCAAAAAATGCAGAAAGCATTAAGTAGTTAACCCAAAAATAAAACCTTGAATTTTCCTTATTTCTCTCGTGGTTAAAAAAAACACCTTTTAGACCCGCTTGCAGATACACTGGGTTACGCATAACCCAGGAGTAAATTTGTAATTTTGACATACGAATTCTGTAAAAGTAACAACTAATTTTGGATTAAAAGGGTAACCCGGCGTTTCTGCAAGCGGGCTTTAGGGTTTTTATTTTGCAACGTCCATACTGGCGCATCTACAGCGGGTTCCGTAAATAATGGATCAAACTTAAGTGGAACATACATCACCCAATTTGATCAGTTTAAAAAAAACCAAGTTTTTCTATTTTATTTAGTTTGTCCATTTGTCTACCCTAAATCAACGCTGTAGCCTGTAATAAATAATATTTTTTAGATCAGATTTTTGTTAAAATATTTAACAAAATCTGCTTAGTTTACCAAAGTGCCTATTATGAAAATCATTTTAGTAAATAATGTTTTGTTTGATTCGGAAAAAAGGTTCTAAATGAATAATTAATTTTCTTTGATTAAGACACCCAAATTAAAAACAATCTTCTTCCGTTATGATCAGGACTCCATCAAAATGAGAATGCCAATGTTCTTTATTATACGACTGCCTGAAAAAAGGAGTATATTGTTTTCAGGGTTCATGTATGTATGTATGTATGTATGTATTTGAGTTTGTATATTCCACCATAACTTCTATACGCCTGAACAGATTTTGATAAATGAGGTATCGTTAGAATCCCTAGCTTATTCCGGGTGACATAGGCTAGGCTAGCCCGCATTAAAGACTAAAGTTGAAAAAAATAATTCGAAAATAAGATTAACTATATAACCATCATCTAGAAAATGATGAGTAGATTCCAAAAATATTTAACACTATAGTTCAATATCCAGTGATTCACAAAAAAATATCATTTAATAAAAATGTGAATAAGATTCCAAAGGCTATATATGCAAATCGCTTCTTAAGGAGGTAAACTCCAAAAATAATATCGCAGGGCAGTCGTATTTTTTAATTCGTTAAATTAAGTTCACTTGTTATCACACTTTGTCAGGTTACTCATACTGCCTCGGCCTATACTCAACGTACGAGGGTAAAGTGAACGCAGCCTTACGCCAGCTAAACCAGTCGAGGAGATCGCCCCGTTGGGGACAAAATGCGGCCAAAAGGATGGTACTATTGTGCCTTTCACAGCACTCGCCTGACGCTTTACAAGATAGCCTGACTGCTAGCGATGACTCGTACGTATCATTTCAAATACCCGCACCCAATAATATTTTATTTTTATTCTAGTTATCCCTTGAGTGCGATCTCACCTGATGGTAAGTGATGATGCATTCTAAGATGGTAGCGGGCTTAAACTGTTAGGGGCATGGCAATTATATTCGACCCATACCATAGTCGCAGGTGTAATCGCGGGAATACTTTTATTTAAATGATAATAATATATACCCCTTTGAATTAATAGAGTATGAAATTCTTGTTGAAACAGACACAGCTACTTAAAATAGATGAATTTGGTGTAGATCAGATAGCCAGAATTCTGCGATCTAGCTGTCAAAACTGATAATTGACCAACAGCCAAATAGTTACTTATTTGACTGCCAATCTACCAATATAATTTATTTTTACTGGCAAATAATAATATTAACTTTCTAAAATTCTATACTTAACAAATTGCCCATCTTCCACCATGCTTGTCTATTTTTGGGAGAAATTGGGGAAAGTGCCCCAATTTCTTCGTTTCCTTACCCCAATTTTAAAGTAATAGCCAATATGACCCTTTTACAGTCCCACAAATTTATCGGGCCCTTTTCCAGTCCCAAAAACTTATCTGACCCGGTGGCCAAAATTGGAACATTGGAAAATGGCCATATTAGCGACGCTGACACCGGGTCAGATAAGTTTGACGGACTAAAAGTTATATTGACAGATATTATAATATTTACAGTGACACACGCCTTCTAGCACTAAGAACGGCGGAGAAGCTTCTTGCAGAAGTAGCGCACACAGATCGTAAATCGTTACAGGCCCTCCTGCAACTTGCCACAAAGCACAAATCGCAAGCGGACAAAGTTCTACAAGACATCTTGCCATTAGCCACTGAGGAAGGCTATCAGGACGACCCGTATCTTATCCTGGCTATTGCTAATGCGTGAGAAATTACTTTTTTTTAATTAGATCTTCAAAACGATTGTGAAGGTCGCGTTAATTCACATCTCTACATAAAAAATTAAAAATCCTTACTCAATGCTCAATGACTGACTCTTATTCAATGCACAGCTAAAAATCTTATATGTATGGGGCATGGGACTGGTCTTGTACAAGTAGTGAAAAGAAAGAAAATAAAATATTAAACCAGCTTTGATTGTTTAAATCCACGAATTCGTCCTCATTTCTGTGGTGAAATTATTTAATCTTTCCTCGATTAGCAACACTCAACATGAGAAGCTGACAAAGGCGGATTCATATTTTTGGCGTTTTCTGTCAAGTATCAAATATATGAAATAAAAACAACACGATGACTCACGTCACTTGTTAGAAATGATATTTGACACATTTTGCGCCTACTGACATCTCTATGGCTGAAGGGTGCCATCTTGAAAGCATATCGAAAAACTTGAAATTGATTTTAATTTTTTGAAAGTTTGCCATTCTAATTATATTCATGATGTAGTAGTGCACAAGACTACACCCAAAATGATCTCCTCTTGCATAGAAGTTTCTTTATAATTTAGACAAGGAATATTAATCCGTCCATATTCCTTGTCTAAATTATAAAGAAACTTTCCGTGGGATCCCACACCAGTCAACATGTCCGAATTTTGTTCCAACGTAATTTTAAGCTATTTGATTATAATGCCTACGCTATTTCAGGTACAACATTATGAAACAGCCAACTCGAGCCAAGAATATACTCAAAAGAACCATATCATCCATTCCTTGGACACCAGAAAAGGCTGATGGTTTGGAGAGGTAAATAAAATAAACTCCTTCAAGTAGGTACTAAACAATAAAAAATTATTATTACAATTATTGAACTGAAACGTCTTTAGAATCGTTGTGATTTAAAAAGTCGATGAAACGAAAAAGCGACACTAAAAAGAGCCAAACACATTCATATAATAGAATTTAGCCTGCTAGAGAATGAGAAAAATACAAGTTATATTTATCTCATTCTCTCGTGGGCTTCTTTTCTGAAGTTTCACTTCTGCCGTGTAAATTACACACATTCACTTTTTTATTATTAAAATTTTTAACATGAAACTACCAAATACTAATCTGTAATCTTCAATAAAAGTTATAACCCAATCCAGATGCTATTAGTATAATAAAAATAGGTATATCTCTTTTCCTCTTTGGATATAGTCACTCGAGAGAAAAGGATAGAATGCTGTCATCCTAATAGGATCTGAATATGATAATATTATATTTTATTCTAGGTGCTGGTTAGAAGTAGCGGATAGCCAAATAAGTTCTGGTCGGACGGAGGCCGCGAAAGAAATTCTTACCAAAATTCTGAATCACAACAATTCGTGTGCAGCGGCTTATCAATATTTGGGTAAGTTTATCCAATCATCCCTTTTTACAGTTCCATTTGTCTTGAGGTATTTTTTATTTAAGGTATTCATAAGCTGCCATCAGTAAAAAACAGGTCCTACATGAAATAAATAAATCATTTATTAAGTACTAGATGCTGCCCGCGACTTCGTCCACGCGGATTTTTAAATTCCCGCGGGAACTCTAAATTTTCCGGGATAAAAAGTAGCCTATGTCCTTCCCAGGGATACAACGTATCCATGTACCAAATTTCATTAAAATTGGTTGAACAGATGAGCCGTGAAAGCGTAGCAGACAGACAGACAGACACACTTTCGCATTTATAATATTAGTATGGATAGTAATCGACGTGCACAGCACTGCAGTTGAGGACTTGAATATTGACCGATAAAATTTTATATTAGTCTAGGCAATAGAGCTAGTTGACCCCGACAATAATTCCTCAGGCGACGAAACTTTATAGTATGATAAAGTATCATGAGTTAAACCTATATTATAAATATTCGATAAAAAATCATAAAGGAAGTAAGGTTTTTATGCTATGTCCAATTGTTAAAGCAGGAAGGTACAATATCGCGTAAACGCAGTTTAGATTTGATAATAAAATCGGGTTAAATATCGATGTTCTGCATGATTAGCTGCATTTGATATTTCGGTTTTGAGTGTAAATATACTACCTACTATTATTTTAAAAAGAAATGGAGAAAATATTCAGTCATTAATATTAAGTTTTAGGTATAAATACCTAACTTCCGCATGTTTTTTTTGTTGGATATTTTTGTGTAAGTTTTGGATCATCCAATACTAAAACCCAGCCAAGTTTCATCGACTGAGGATTTAATGCGGGGGTCTCCATACAACGGACCGCCCCATTGCCTAGACTATATACTTTATTTGTACTACAGGTTACCTATCCGAAAAGGATCAAAACTATAAAAGCGCAGCACATAACTACAGTAATGCTTGGGTACACACAGGCAAGAACGATCTAGCTATCGGCTATAAGCTAGCTTACGCATATTTGAAGCTGAAAAAGTACCCTGAATGTATAGTGGTCAGTCGGCACATCCTGAAAATTCATCCGGAATACCCAAAACTCAAAAAGGAAATATTGGATAAGGCGAAAACCAACTTGAGGACATAGATTTGAGGTTTTTATCTTTATTTCGTATGAATCTTTTTATTTACTTAAAATTTTATTCGGTACAGTGAAAGTTATCAATCGAATTTATTGTTATTTTTACTATGTTCTTCTAGTTGTTTCAGTAAATGTATTTGAGAGATATCGAAGTTTCCAAACTTTTTGAAGTAAAACTTCTTTAGAATCGCTGTGATTTGAAAATTTGATGAAACAAATAAGCGACACTAAAAAGAGACAAACATATTCATAATGGGATTTAGCCTGCGAGGGAATGAAATAGAATATAAGTTATATTTATTTCATCCTCTCGTAAGCTACTTTTCTGAAGTTTCACTTCTGCCGTGTGTGAATTGCACTCACACATTTTTTTCACTACACGTAGAAGTACAAACTTCATACTCATAACTAGTGACAATAAAAAAAACAAACGGCGCTAATTATTCCATCTCATTCACTCACTATACCCTGGTTTAGTGTGTAAGCGTGATGGAATGATTAAGGCCGCCATTTTCAATCGGTTTCTCTATCGGAATGAGTTGTAAAATCTATTAATTTATAAACACAAAGAGAGAGCTCATAAAATGCTTGGTTAAAGTGTCATATTAGCAATAAATCACTATTTTATATATTTGTACAGATTCCTAATGATTAGGATAGTCAAAATAAAACATACTAAAAACATGCACAAATATTTTATTTCTTTTTAACGACTAAGCATTGTGACCTTTGCACCTATTTTGCATATAAAAATCATATGCCAATACTGTTGCAATCTACGTAAGATTTTATTTATTTATAATAAGTTATTAAATATAATTAATTTATTCGTCATCCTCTTGTTCGAGGATTGTCTTGAAGCAGAATGGCTGGAAGATGTAACCCAGACCGGCGTAGAATTTACTCATGAACTCCACCCTGGAAATTAATACATTGTATTAATTTTATTTATGACTTTTAAATGGCCCTAAAGAAATCAGATGAAACGCCATTTAAAAAATAATAAGAGATTTTACAAACTGCCCATTTCTCAGCTTTACGTAGGATCCTCTATAGCAGGGTAGGCGAACCTTTATGTAGCAATGTGCCATTTTTTCTAAAGAAATGTTTAATGAGATCATAGATATGCCATCAAATAATTTTGACTTTGTGATTATTGGGAAAATAATAATAATAAAGGGGTACTATCAACTCAAAACTCTTAATTTACGACAAAAAAAATTTCAACTTCAGTCTCAAATCTCAATTATGCGCACAATTTAAATTAAAGTAAAATTAGTGTGACTTCTGTTATTGCACATTCGATGACAAATAACTTATATTACTCGCGTCCGCTCGACATATAATACCTATGTCACCGCAAGATTGTAAAAACCGTTAGATTATAATCTAACTCGCGAAATTGTAAACTGTCGAAACATTGTGAACCGTTCAATGTTCTGAGTGTCGATTTTAGAAATATTCATTGTATTTACGTTTTCTTGTCTGTTTCTTGTAGGTTAGGTTAGGGTTCGACATAAATAATCAGGTAGTGCTTAGGTTCTATCGGGTTAATATACCTAACAGATTACAATTTACCGAAAAATAATGCGTTGTTATCTTTCGACAGTTTGCAATTTCGCGAGTTAGATTATAATCTAACGGTTTTTACAATCTTACAGTGACATCAATACAGAGGAAACCCGGTTCCTTACCAGCCCAAACCGGGACAGCAGACCAGCGGCAAAATATTATTAATATTAAGAATTTACATATATAGTTTTTTTTTTTTTTTTTTAATGTGCTTACCAATGCAAACGCAGCGTATGCAAGAATGCGGAGAGGCCCTCCATCATGACGAGGATGGCGAGCGTGAAGAACGCCCAGAAGAAGAACGCCACGTACAGTTTGATGGCGCCCACGTAGTCGTGGTCTTTGAGGCCGAAACTCAACACCATGTTCCATAGCACTTCTGATAACTCTGCGGAAGATTAGACCGATATTTTACGGGGAAATGGCACTGTGGAATTTTATTAATAAGGGGTCATCCATAAAGTACGTCACACTAATTTCGTGAGTTTTTGACTTCCAAAAAGGACGGCTTTTTACAGTTGGTCACATTTGTGAGAAATAGGGGGGCTATTTCCTTAATGAGACTTCACATATCTTGCAATTTTACATCTAAAAATTATTAAATTAAAACAGCACTTCCGAAATTAGTTTAATTTCCATTTAAATTCTTTTTTCATATAATCAACATCAAATAAAACATTTTTAACAAAACAATAAATTATTATTAATGGAAGTTCCAACTTTGATACAGATAGATTGGTAATATTTTTAAGTTTTTGGCATTTTAACACATGACATGTGACGTGTGTGTGTGTGTGTGTGTGTGTGTGTGTGTGTGTGTGTGTGTGTGTGTGTGTGTGTGTGTGTGTGTGTGTGTGTGTGTGTGTGTGATACTTTATGGATCCCTTACACTACATAAGGAAAAGAATAGGGATGGTGAAAACTCAATCAAATCAGCTACTCTTTATCAAACTTAAAGACTTTTGGAAGACCCTCTGCTTAATAATCAGTAAGAAAAAAATTATTTTTAACATAGGCGAACGCGCTACAGACACATCTCAAGGTTTTCCATTAATCATGATTAACGTCAAGCGCAATCCTATCTATTATTAAAAGAAAATAAATGAAATATATCAAGTCGCAAACGGCATATTTATTATGTGAGTTTTTTGTCGGTTCTTCACGGTATAATCTTATTTCCGAACCGAGCGGCACAGAATAGTTAATAGAGTAGGTACATGCCGGCGGTAAGGTTAAAATATGACGTATCATAAGAGACACCAGCAGGGTGATCTTCTGCATCAATCATTGTTACAGTATCAATTGTTGTGATTGGCTAAATTTATGGTATTCTTGCTGTATCAATGGATTTTGTCCAATAGTGGAAGAGTGTTATCCAATCAGAGGTGATTGCGATCGTTACACTGTAGCTGTTAAAGATACGCGTTCGCCCAGCAGCTGTATGTCTTCTAAGAAGTAAACAAATTGAGTATTACAATATAAGATGATCTTTGAGGATGTAAGATAAAAGATAATATATCTAAGTTTTGAATTGAATTAAAATATCTAAATCAATAGCATTCAGTGCAAGGTACAAGAAGCAAGTCATAATTAAAAAAACTAAAAAACACGACTGCCCTGCCGTGAAACGAAGTAAAAAATTACAAATCTAAATTTATCTAGTTAAATTAGAATCTTATTTACATTTTTATTAAATGATATTTTTTGTGAATCACTGGATATTGAACTATATTGTTATATATTTTTGGAATATACTCATCATTTTCTAGATGATGATTATATAGTTAAACTTATTTTCGTTTTTCAACTTTAATGCGGGACCATGGTCACCCCATCATTTTTTTAAAAATTTTACTAGCCTATGTCACCCGGAATAAGCTAGGGATTCTAACGATACCTCATTTATCAAAATCGGTTCGGGCGTATAGAAGTTATGGTGGAATATACAAACTCACATACATACATACATCCATGAACCCTGAAAACAATATACTCCTTTTTTACAGGCAATCGTATAAAAATTAGTATATTTACCTGCGTGAGCAAGTGATAAAGCCCACAATCGTAGATAGGAGGCAGTGTGGGAGATGGTACTGAGCACGTATTCTATTGTATGGATGCCCTGGTGTATCATGATCTCGCTGAACGGTTCCTCGTCGTGGTCGTGCGCGGCGGAAGACTTCGCCTGGGGCTTGGGCTGCGCTTGCGCATCGCCGATGTCCGTTTGCTCTTGAAGTTCGATACCCTGGTTCACGTTACCGTTAGATTGCTCAGGCTAAAATTGTGAAGTTTTGGGATGGTTTTTTAGTGCATAAAGTAATTATGATGGCTATTAAAAACGGACGATGATTTCTTAAAATTCTTAGTCATAAGTCAAGCAATTTTCGGTGAAAAATGTCTGCTGCTTTTCCAAGAAATGAAGAAAGAAATGCTAAGAAATGCGGTTCTTAGATGAACACAAGAAATTCTTTAATATTCTTTGTGAATGACAAAAATCTAAACTCGATAATATTATTATCCATTTCAAAATAATACTATTTTGGTTCGGACGTGCGAGTTCAAATAATATTTTGCGCCTGGTAAAAAATAATTCGGGTCTGAACTGATTTACCAATTTACTTAACCTAGTTTTAAATAAGAATGTCTGAAATCGTAATCAAACTTTCATATTCAAGATTAGACGAATTCTTTGTAGCACCCAGGTAAAATTTGAGCCCCATAACTTCTTTAACCTGTTATGATACCGTCATGAGTTAAGAAACAGAACACCGTCATTTATACTGTAGGTAGAAGAACGTACCTTAACGTGCTTCTTTTTAGCCGAAAGCAGGTATAAGGGCTTGCCCAGTAGCATGACGGGGATGCAGCACAGCGCGACAAGTACGAACACGCGCTGGATAGTGCCCTGGCCCTCGAACATGAACTCTTTGCAGCCCCCCTCCGGCTTGGTGCTCGAGAACAGCATCATGTTGATGAACAGAATCAGCACAGAGGGCGCGCAGCCTTGTGTGTACGCTTCCTCTGTGGATGATCATACCCATGTTTTTAATTTAACCAAGTTATTAATTTAACCAACTCAATCATACCCATGTTTTTAATTAAACCAAGTTATTAATTTAACCAACTCAATCATACCCATGTATTTAATTAAACCAAGTTATTAATTTAACCAACTCAATCATACCCATGTTTTTAATTTCACCAAGTTATTAAATTTAAGTAACTCGAATCATACTCATGTTTTTAATTTAACCAAGTTATTAATTTAACCAACTCAATCATACCCATGTTTTTAATTTCACCAAGTTATTAATTTAACCAACTCAATCATACCCATGTTTTTAATATAACCAAGTTATTAATTTAACCAACTCAATCATATCCATGTTTTTAATTTCACCAAGTTATTAATTTAACCAACTCAATCATACCCATGTTTTTAATTTAACCAAGTTATTAATTTAACCAACTCAATCATACCCATGTTTTTAATTTAACCAAGTTATTAATTTAACCAACTCAATCATACCAATGTTTTTAATTTAAACAAGTTATTAATTTAACTAACTCAATCATACCCATATTTTTAATTTAACCAAGTTATTAATTTTACCAACTCAATCATACCCATGTTTTTAATTTAACCAAGTTATTTATTTAACCAACCCTATCATACCCATGTATTTAATTTAACCGAGAATGTTTAATGGACAAAGCATTTTAGAGTACGCAAACCGTTATAAAATATTATATGTACCACTACAGCCCATTAACGTCCCACTGCTGGACACAGGCCTCCACTCTCATAGGAGAGAGGGAATTAGAGCTAAGACCCACCACGCTGCTCCAATGGGGGTTGGCGGGCTTTAACGACTATTATCATGTTAGTGATAATAACCGGGACCGATGGCTTAACTTGCTCTCCGAGGCACGGGGGTGTAACACCGCCAACTTCCTAACTCCGGGCTAGTACTGAGAATTTCTAGTCAGAAAAACTAATACTCAATTATGGACCGACCCGGGACTCGAACCCGGGACCTCGTCGGCCGTAGTCGAACATGCCAACCACTAGACCAACTTATCATATTTTAAGTAACTACTTTAAAAATTTGCACGTCAGCAATGACGAAACATGTTTGTTCTTTAATTAGTTTTTAATCTTAATTGTACAATATTTCTTGCAAATAAACGATTGATTGATTGTCTGATGCACTTCAAAATGTGGACTAAGGGTCAGTTGCACCATCGTTGGTCATGGTAAACGTTAAATTAACCATCGTTCGTTTCTGGTGGGAGGCTTCCGCCGTGGCTAGTTACCACACTTCCGGCAAAGACGTGCCGCCAAGCGATTTAGCGTTCCGGTACGATGCCGTGTAGAAACCGAATAGATTTATACCCGTACACCTATTAGGGGCATGGCAATTGCCATGCCTCCAAAAGGTTAGCCCGTTACCATCTTAGACTGCATCATCACTTACCATCCGGTGAGATCGCAGTCAAGGACAAACATAAAGTGGATAAAAAAAATTTCGCCACCAGAAAGCTGGAAAAACCAGTGGGTCAAGTCTGTATTCTCACATACATATTTAAGGTTGTAGTAAGTCATGGTGCAACTGTTTTATTAAATTTTTACAAACTAAAGAAGGAAGGAACCGATTAGAAAATATCAGAGCACCTGATATCCATGGTCGAAAAGGACACCGGGCACATATTCCACTTTATTAATCAAACGTTAATCTTAAAACCTTCTGCTGGAGAACAGATTGCAATTATGTATTGCTTAAAGAAATACTTATTTTGGTGATAAATCAACGGACAAAATTGATATAGCAGTCTTTCGCTACAGCCAAAATAGACTGGCTCCAAGAGTCATTGAATTGTAATATGGCACCAAAAGATATTTTGGATTTGTAATTGCATAAATTTAAAGACAGTTAAACAGTATCTGTTAAGCCGAGGTTATTATATATACTGATGACTTTTTAATGACAAAGTTAGTGAATGAACTAGAAGTTTAATTCGCTATAATCCGCTACAGTAGACAAATCTGTGTGGTACAGTGCGTGTCTTTCACCTGCAGCATGCGACACCCACCACCCAGCAATTCGCACAGGCACAGACAACAACACACAGATTTGTCTACTGTAGCGGATTATAGCGAATTAAACTTCTAGTTCATTCACTATCATGGACTTCCGCAAAGTAACGCCTGCTTCTATTCAATAAATGACAAAGTTGCATGGAAGCAACCGGCTTCGCATCCAGCAATCCACAAGTCTTACTAATACTAACGTAAAGTATATTATTTAAAAAGTGTAACATTTTTCTGTTCATGAAAAGAGCAACTGCTGAGTTTCTTGCCGGGTCGTCTCAGTAGAATCACCTTTACGAACCGGTGGTCGATTCTTGCGACTTATCATAAGTGGCACAAGTTATGATAACTGATAAGTCGCAAGAATACGTGAAACGTGAAATAAATCATTTCATTATCATATTCAAATGTTTGATGAAGGCTCTGAACTTACCCTCAGCTAGCGTGCTGTAGGAAACCCATTTGAAGAACATCATAAACACCATGTATAAGAAGAGAAGACACAGGAACACCACTTGTGGCAGGAACTCCAGGAATATGGAGTAGCGGTGCTTGAAGAAGCTGTTGGATTTCATTTGATTTTAAGTTTTTTTTATTTTGCACCATTCGCGAATTGGACCAATCGCGAATTAGGTATGACTGGCTAATGCCCGCGAAAACGTCCGCGTGTAATAAGTTTTTTTATTCCCACGGGAACTCTTTAATTTTCTGGGATAAAAAGTAGGTAGCGTATGTCAGTCTCCTGGTCCTCAACTATACTCATGCAAAAAATCACGTCAATTCCGTTGCTCTCTTACGGCGTGACAAACCAACAAACAAATTCGCATTTATAATATTAGTATGATTTGTGACATTTTGACCAAATGAGAATTGGACTAATCGCGAGTAAACCGTTTTATATGAAACCAATTGCAAAATTGGTCCGCAGTCACGAATCGGGCCATTCGCCACGGAAAATAATGAATAGAATCTTTAAACGCATGTGTCACCGTAAAATTGCAAAAATCGTTAGATTGTAATCTAACTAGAGAAACTGTAAACTGTCGATAGATTACAATTTAACGCATTATTTTTCGGTCGATTGTAATCTGTTAGATATATTAACCCAATAAAACCTAAGTGAGATTATTTATGTCAAACCCTAACCTAACCTACTAGAAAAAGACGTAAATACAATGAACATTTCAAAAATTGACTCAGAACATTGAACGGTTCACAATCTGTCGACAGTTTACAGTTGCGCTAGTTAGATTACAATCTAACGGTTTTTGCAATCTTACGGTGACACATATATTATATAATATATATAAGCGGATTCTCATTATTTTTAATAAAAAGGAATACATTTATCACAAAAGGGTATTATTACAACCAGGGAAACCAATAATTGAACGAATATCGAATAATTAATTAAGTAGGAGCTATTATCATATTATCTCTGATTATGTTATATTATTTTATTTCGTTTCTAATTGTAATTTTGTATGACCTTTTATTAATTTAATTTTATCTAATTTTCTTTGTTTTTGTTTTAAAAATTGCTATACAACTTTGATGATGATGAATATTCATACACCATTAATTGGTAGAATGTATAAGGCTCTCAAACTGTAATCATGTCAACTTTATATCACCTACATTCTCATGAATAAATTATATACTTATATAAAAAAAAAAAAAAATTAATACAACTCGGGGAGATGTTTTCGAGGTGGCGGCGAAGTGCAAAATGAACCCGAAGCTAGCGCTCACTTGGTTATATAGGCTCGAGAGAAGTCGGGTGAGGGTGGCGCGATAAAATGACCGTCTTCCCTAAAAGGCCTATTACACTGCACTTTTCACAGGGACCCTTACCTTTAAATCAGTGTAGTGTAATAAGATTTAGAGAGAAAGGGTCCCTAATTTGATACTTATTGCTGTGCATTAAGCGACGCTCTAAATTGCAGCCACGCCCACCCTTATCTCAGGGCCCTGAGGAAAGTGCAGTGTAATAGGCCTATAACAATATATAGTCCGCACGCCAGCTCCAAGGAATCGGGGGCTGAGGTAGCGGACGGGAGCGCCCCTCGCCCGACTGTCGCTTTATACCCCGCACATTCCCATACTACACTAGCGGCACGCTATGATGGCCGGTTTGACACATTACAATAGTGATGTGGAATGTCAATTTATTCTCGAACAAAAAACAATTAAGTTTTGTTTTTGTACCTGATTAAATAGGTTTAATAAAACAAAAATGTATATGTTTATTTAATTTATTTGAACGAACTGAATATTTGAACGAAAATGAATATACATACTTTATATGCACACAAGAAACATATGAATACAAAAGATACCAAAAAAGGTGCCACAAAAGGCCATAATTAATCAGATTCGTCCATACTACTATTTTCACTGTCGTCACTGCTATCATCACATACATTAATAATTATATGTTCGTTTTCTATAATATTATCTATTTTCACATCTCTTTCATAATCTTCCCTTATTAATTTAACAGTTCTATTCACAACCTTTTCCCAGTCTCCTTTAGTCACATGTTCACAAGCTTCTTCTAATAATTTTAGCATTTTTTTTGTGGTAAATGGGGGTTCTGTATTGTGTCTTGCAGCATATCCCTTAATTTGAGCCCACACCAACTCAATCGCATTATACTCACAATGGTAAGGCGGTAACCGTATAACTCTGTGCCCATGTTCTAATGCTATTTCGTCAATGACGTATCGGATCTTGGTTGGTTTGTTTTCTTTTAAAAGACGTACTAATTCCGCTTTTAACATATTCATGTTTGCATCTACGCCATTTTTACGAAGCCATGCGACGATATCAGCTTTCTTTTGGGATTGGGCAGGTGGCTTGTCAATTTGCATCGAGTGGTATGGGGCGTTGTCCATAATTATAATAGATGGTTCAGGGAGGCTACACAACATTGAGGTAAACCATTCAGTAAACTTTTCTCCATTCATGTCTTCATGATAGTCTCCAGTGGTTTTTGACGCAAAAGCCATGAGAGAACCTTCGACAAACCCGTTGATGGTTCCGGCGTGACAAATTATAAGTCGCGATCCTTTTCCTACAGGAACTTTGGAAGTAGATGCTGCTGTGTCATCGTTCCAAGAACGGCCTACAGTATGGTTAGCATTAAGCCATGTTTCATCCAAGAACACAACATTTTGCCAATTTTTGATTTCTTTCACTTGCCGTAAAAAAGTATACCTTGCCATCGCTATATCAAATCTTTCCATCAATATTTTGCGTTTGTTACATTTTTTGTATCGAAATCCAATGGTCTTCAAAATCTTCGTTAAAGAACTTTCCCCACCGAAGAATAATCCAGCTTCCTTCAGTGAATGCACCAACTTTTTTCTTGTTGGATACTCCTTCTGTAAATAGTAGCCGTAAACATGTCTTCGGATAGCATCGGCATCAAAGCTATCGATGCCTACGACTGGTTTTGCTCGTTTTCTCTTTTTTGGTGTGTGAAGTTTATTTTCTTCTGTGCCAGTCTCGCCATATTTTTTTTTAGTTATCCGTCTAACAGTTCGTTGTCCAATATTAAGCGCATCAGCTACGCGTTCAACCACTGACGTTATAGGTAAAATTGGCCCTCCATTTTGAGCTTCACGATCGAAATAGTTACGAAGGCGTATTACGAACTCACGTGTCTGACTATTTAGAACAGTTCTCTGCGTACGTTCGGTCATATCGACGAAATCCACAACAAAGGGCTTGAACAGAGTCCAAATTAACGAGCAAGGGTCAACAGTAATGCAGTATCAATATTTGAAATCCAAAGCCAGGTCAAAACTATATCACAATCGCATTGCACTGACAGTTTATACTTTTCGAAGCAACGTCAGTTCGAAACTGCTTTGTTTTGCATTGAGCATTGACGCGAGTTTGCCGGAGGTAGTAGTTGTGCTAGCCAGCGATCCTATGTGACGATCGTATTAGATTCCATTTTTAAAAATTTATTGATATTTTTTTGCGATTTCAGAGGTTTGTCCACATAGTGAAAATTGTTCATATTCACAAGTACATTCACCCCTTAAATGGTGCAAACTGATTTTTCTACACTTGTATACATTTAAGAAATCAATTTAATAAATAAATTTTGAGTCCTAAACCTAAAACTACATTCGATAAAATTTATGAATCTCTGCACATCACTATCGTCAATAAAGTAATACAATTATTTCCTTCAAAGTCGTTATCAATTAATACGGAACTTCATGAGCGGACAAACGTCAAACCGGCCATCATAGCGTGCCGCTAGTTTAGTGCCGACCGTGACGCGAGGGTAGTACGCTTTATCGAGTCATGTCACTCTTTTATGAAAATAAATATTATTCTTATTCTCTTATTCTTATGTTTTTGATTTTGCAATATCAGGGTTATATTGTACTATAAATAGTACAATACTTAAAAGTTTCGTAATCTGTGCAAATAGCTGTTTAATTTTTGAATGCCTTAAAGTACTGATTATTCTGATTGCGACAGATTAATTAGATTATGATACAATTTGTTTTTTCTTCCTTCCCACATGCTACCCTCATAGAATTATTATTTAATAATGGATTCAATGCATTATAAAAAATATGTATTAGAATCGATAACGTAATATCAAATAAATCACACTATCTCGTTACATTCCTTAAGATTCCTCGGACCTCGCGAGGCCTATTAGACCTACCTGTAGGTAGGACTAATAGGCATTTCACAGGGACCCTTACACTTGAATCAGTGTAGTGTAATAAGATTTAGGGAGAAAGGATATTTTGATCCTTATTGCTGTGTAATAAGCGACGCTCTAACTTGCGGCATCGCCCACCCTTCCCACAGGGCTCTGTGGTAAGTGCAGTGTAATAGGCTTATTACTTGATGTGTATAAAGACAGAGCTTACACGTTACTTTAAACGTAGAGGTCAAATACAATTGAAATAAAGTGCTGAGATTCACTTCACACGCACTCAGAAGCTCTAATCTTATAAAAAATACTTTTATCAATAACTAACTAATATTCCAAAAATCCTAACTAGAAATCAACAATTTTGATGACCCTTATAAAGGCAGTTTAATTATTCAACTCTTAATAATAATAATCAATAAAAATACTTTTAAAAACAAGGCCCTAAGCACGTTTAATCTTAAGGACACTTACTTGTAATTAACGACACTCATGCAGACACCGAATATCATGTGGACGACACCGAAAATGATGGACAGTTTCATTTTGTATGAGTTCAAAAAAATGATTTTGTTTTCGGCAGTCTGAAAAAAAATCGTAAAATTAGAATACAATAAGATTATCAAGTATTCCAAAGCGTCAAGACGAAGTATTTCGAAGCACTTTCTTAAAAAATCATGTGCCCAACTTTCAACGTTCTAACATTCACTCATTTAAAGAATTATGAAACTCAGTAAATAGGATTTAAATATCGTGTCAAAAAGCACTAACTGACGAAATGATTTTGTATATATGTATATGTTTATAATGTAATGTATCATATAATGTTTATGTATATATTGCATATTTATATATTTTATTAGTAGGTATATCATATTTCGGTATATATTATTAGTGTGTACCTATTTGAATGTATATGTTTATGTATGCATTCAAACTCTTAGATAAATAAGCAATTTCCCGTCTCACAGTACTAATTGATTCATTAGTGTAGGTTGCCTGGCAGAGATCACTCTAGTGATAAGGTCACCTTTTGTCTGTACGTTTAATACTAATAATAATAATAAGATTTTGGGGAAGTTTAAATATTGTATTCTATATTCATCATGAAATATTTACCTGCCAAATAGGATCAATACCGATGAAGTACGGCGTGTCAATATACGAGTCCTTAGGATCCAGTGTGAAGGCTTTACTATTTTCTAGAGTGTGGTCATCGTATGGAGAGAACCAGGACGATCCGAAGATGTTCATCGATTTGGAGAATATATCGTTGTACACGAGTCCGGTGTACATGGAGAAACAGCCCATAAGCAAGATAATGTAGCGACCGGCGAAGAAGATGTTCCAGATCTCGTTGTTGGATTTCTTAGCGGCGAGGGAAGTCTCTTTGACGACCATCCAAAAGCCGAACAGTGCCATGATCAACCCGTGGCCCAAGTCTCCGAACATCACAGCGAATAGGAACGGGAATGTTATTATGGTGTACAGTGCTGGAAGAGAAAAGATACATTTTGATGAATAAGCACAAAATCTATACTATCTTATCTTTCTTACTAATATTATAAATGCGAAAGTTTGGATGGATGTATGGATGTTTGTTACTCAATCATGCCCCAACGGCTGAACGGATCCGGCTAAAATTTGGCACAGAGATAGATTATAGTCTGGAATATCACATAGCCTACTTTTTATCCCGGAAAATTAAAGAGTTCCCGCGAGAATCAAAATATCGCAGTTGGTAGTTAAGTTAACCAATAGTAAAGAAAACCCTATTTTAATTCTAATGTAATGTGAAAATAATATTCTCAATCTTTTCTATACTTTCCACCACAATTTCCTAAGTGGCCCCAAAACATATCCCAGCGTAAACACAGACTCCACCACCACCACTACAGCCCATTAACGTCCCACTGCTGGGCACAGGTCTCCACTCTCATAGGAGAGAGGGTATTAGAGATTAGACCCACCACTCTGCTCCAATGCGTGTTGGCGGGCTTTAACGACTATTATCATGTCAGTGATAATAACCGGGACCGACGGCTTAACGTGGTCTCCGAGGCACGGGGGTGAAACATCAACTTCCTAACTCCGGGGCTAGTACTGAGAATTTCTAGTCAGAAAAACCCAAAACTTAATTATGGCCCGACTCGAACCCAGGACCTCAACGGCCGCAGTCGGACATGCTAACCACTAGACCAACGAGGCAGTTAGAGGAACACAGACTCATGATGGCATTTTTATACCTGGATTGCATTCCCTGTAGGAGGCAACACCGTAAGCGTCGATAAGGTTTTGGAAGCCGCGAGTGAAGCGGTTTGTGCGGTTGAAAGTGGGAGGGATCTCGTCGGTCTCGATGCAGTTCAGAAACGACGGGATTGAACTTCCACATGCGTTCTGGAATTTGCAAAAGAAATGGGGGGATCATCCATAAAGTACGTCAAACGTTTGGGGTCGACTAAGTGTGGATGGGAGGGGTCCTAAGTTTCGTGATGTCACATTTCAAAATCTTATACATCTGAGTGTTAAAATGCCAAATTTTAATAGAAAAATATTTCCAACTCTATCTGTATCTGTAAGGTTTAAATTGTTTTGTTGGCGAGTTTTCTAGATGTAAAATTGCAAGATATGTGACGTCATACTGGGGAGGGGGGTCTCACAAATGTGACCAACTGTGTAACAATGACGGGGGAGGGGGTCACAAAATCACGAAATTAATGTGACGTACTTTATGGATGACCCCTTAACCTAGAAATTGATGAACAAATTTTCTTAAAACTCTGGTAATTAGTGACTTGTTCCTCGTTCTAGCGTGACAATCGATAAATAGCAGCGCGGCAGATTGCCACAACAGAATGTATCTAAATCAATGTCATTCAGTGGATCGGGAAAAAGTATTCAAGGCTCAAAATTTATCTTCATTAGTATTTGATCGCTCTAATGCACCATTCATTAGAGCGAAACCTACACTCAAAAACCTACACTGGACCGTTCAGCTGTAAACTATACTTTACAGAATTACAAATTCTTACATTGCCCTACCTTTTTATAATTGAGACGGCTGTTTTTGCCCATGGCAATCTTACACTATTCAAGAATCTAAATAATAGGAGGTATGCGCCCCTTAAGATTTAAAAGTGCAAGGCAGCAAAAATGCAATAAAAAACATATTCTGCCTGTCAATACACATTTGGAATAAGCTATCTAATGATTTGACGAAACCAATGAACTGTATTCACAAATAAATAAAATTGAATTTAATGTCACATCTAGACACGCCACGGCAGTAGAGTGTTGATACGTACAAGAGGGTTAAAATCGACTATAAGCATGTGACCCAAAATGGCGGTCGTCTGCGCAGGTACAATACTACAGAGCCGAGCCGGGGAGGGAGGGGTATGGACGCCCCTTATACCTTCGTTTGACACCCGAAATGTGTTTCTTCGCAGAGTTCTATTTCTAGAATTCTATTTTACACAACTTACAGATCCGTCAGCCAGAGCCTTCTGCACGTTGGGCAAGTCCGCAGTGGGCACCCAACACTCTCCGATGAGGCACTTCTTGGTGACATCCATGTTGAACAGGTTGAGCGTATGGTAGATGGCCTTCATCTTGCGAACCATGATGGACCAGCTCGCCAGTTCCTTGGCCACGCTCACCAGGACCCGCTGTCTGTGGTCGCGAGTTTGGTTCAGCACCTAGATATCAAAATAGCTTGAGATGTGTGCCACCGAATACCCGCCATAAGTCAAGGTGTATTCTGTATCACCCTCTCGAATAAGCAACTAATATGTGCTGCCCAGCCAATAATCGATAAAAAAATAATAATTAATCAATTTTTCATTGAAAATAAGAAATCATAGAGCTAGAAGATATAACTAAAGGCTAGTGAAGCTGACGTTGATGTGAAGCTTTCTTGGTTCTCCTTGAACAATGACTTGTGCTCAATACCATATTGAAATCCTCGAGGCGTTTCCCGACCCCCTTTGACCATGTCCTGTCGTTCTGTACTGGAGGGCGGCCTGGCGGGCATCGGTCCCGGGACGCGTGGAATCCGAAGCATACCTTAATCTAGACTTGAGTAGTTTTTCTATAGCAATGACGTATACTCCATACCATGTTGAGATCCTCGAGACGAGTCCGGACCCCCTTGACCATGTCCTGTCGCTCTGCACTGGAGGGCAGGCATCGGTCCCGGGACGCGTGGAATCCGAAGCATACCTTAAGCTAGACTTGAGTAGTTTTTCTATAGCAATGACTTATGCTCCATACCATGTTGAGATCCTCGAGACGAGTCCGGACCCCCTTGACCATGTCCTGTCGCTCTGTACTGGAGGGCGGGCATCGATCCCGGGACGCGTGGAATCCGAAGCATACCTTAAGCTAGACTTGAGTAGTTTGTCTACAGCAATGACTTATGCTCCATACCATGTTGAGATCCTCGAGACGAGTCCGGACCCCCTTGACCATGTCCTGTCGCTCTGCACTGGAGGGCGGGCATCGGTCCCGGGACGCGTGGAATCCGAAGCATACCTTAAGCTAGACTTGAGTAGTTTTTCTATAGCAATGACTTATGCTCCATACCATGTTGAGATCCTCGAGACGAGTCCGGACCCCCTTGACCATGTCCTGTCGCTCTGCACTGGAGGGCGGGCATCGATCCCGGGACGCGTGGAATCCGAAGCATACCTTAAGCTAGACTTGAGTAGTTTTTCTATAGCAATGACGTATGCTCCATACCATGTTGAGATCCTCGAGACGAGTCCGGACCCCCTTGACCATGTCCTGTCGCTCTGCACTGGAGGGCGGGCATCGGTCCCGGGACGCGTGGAATCCGAAGCATACCTTAAGCTAGACTTGAGTAGTTTTTCTATAGCAATGACTTATGCTCCATACCATGTTGAGATCCTCGAGACGAGTCCGGACCCCCTTGACCATGTCCTGTCGCTCGGTGTTGGAGGGCGGACACGGGTACAGCGATGCGTGGAAGCCAGAGCAAACCTTCTTGATCCGAGACTTGAGTTGTTCTCCTTGGAAGAACGCGACAAAAACCGTCTTGTAGATCTCGTTACCCTGGGACAAAAAAAAATGCTTTATTTGTGCAAAATGTTTCGAAATTTTATGTGGAGGGTGCCTTTGTCCAATGGCAAAATTAGTTGCAAATATGGCAGTAATAGAATATTTAGATTTAACGCCCACTGCAATAACAATTTGGATAAAATAGTCTTAGAGCGATAAATGGTGCTATATTATAGCTTTCGTAGAAAATTTTGTTGTGAAGCAAGTTTCAGCAATCCAGACCGAATAAGGACATTAATACTAAATATGTTATGAAAAATCCAGATCAAAGAAGAACCTTTTTAGAGAAATTCATTAAAGTACGCTCTTGAAAAAAGCTTAATATAGTATATTGAAGACGTATATGTAAATGTTAAAATCGCGTGGATTTGGATCGCTCCAGCAATGCTTGGGACGGTAACTAGTTATTTAAGTAGGTATCGACAGTTTAATTAATTGTAATTTTTTAATCTTTTCCAAAAGAACAACCGCTGAATTTCTTGCTGGCTCTTCTTGGTGGGAATGGCATTCCGACCCAATGGTAGTGTTAGACTGAAATTGACGGATCTATCTATGGGCTATCTATGGTCTGACTGCTCTACAGCGCTCTCGACAGTGACGGACGATTGGAAGCACTTGGCGGGGGATCGGTGGAAAAATGTCAAAGATGGCTGTACAATGTTTGTGTGTAAATTGCTAATAAATTATGATTGAAATAGTTATCGAGTGTTTCTATTTAATAGTAGATTCACTTGACGATTCAAAAACACGTCTTGTAAAGTTAATTTGAAAAAAAATAATTTAACGAATAAAAAAATACGACTGCCCTGCCATATTATAACTTATGAAGCGATTTGCTTAAGTAGCTTTTGGAATCTTATTCACTTTTTTATTAAATGTTTTTTTTTGTGAATCACTAAATATTGAACTATAGTGTTATATATTTTTGGAATCTACTCATCATTTTCTAGATGATGATTATATGGTTAATCTTATTTTCGATTTTTTTTTTCAATTTTGGTCTTTAATGCGGGACCATGGTCACCCCATAATTTTTTTTAAAAATTTTACTAGCCTATGTCACCCGGAATAAGCTAGGGATTCTAACGATACCTCATTTATCAAAATCGGTTCAGGCGTATAGAAGTTATGGTGGAATATACAAACTCACATACATACATACATACATACATACATACATACATACATACATACATACATACATACATACATACATACATATATACATACATACATACATACATACATACATACATACATACATACATACATACATACATACATACATACATACATACATACATACATACATGAACCCTGAAAACAATATACTCCTTTTTTCAGACAGTCGTATAAAAAAAAACTCAAAACAGGGAAACAAGAAACTTACAGTGTTGGGATCTTCAAGAGGCTTATCAAGCTCGGCGCGGCGCAGGAACACGTTTCCTCGTGAAATACGCCACAGCATTCGTTCGAAGGCCGGCACTCGCTCCCTCTGAACCACGCCCGCCACGAAGCCTAGGCGACCCCGCGTGGCCGCTTGCTGACCAGCTTCGTCAGATATCAGCGACCTAAAACATTACAGCTTAGCAAACTTAGCCGTGGGTTATTTTTTTTAATAGGGATGATGACAACTCAATCAAATCAGCAACTCTTTATCAAACTCAAAAAACGCACTTCTAGTATGGAAGGTGTATGAAATTCACCATTGTGATGTCATAAAATAGTCTTTAATCAATATTTTAAAATGGTTGTCATACTTAAAACTAACCGAGGATGTGAATTTTAGGATTTTGCGAAGACCCTCTATTTTATAATCAGTTCGAAATTTTTGATATAGGCATTATCCCTATTGTATAGGCCAGCGCTTGGCTGCAATCAGACTTGCTTAAAGTGGTGATGCAGCCTAAGGTGGAGCGCGCTTGCCTAGAAGATGCCTATTCACTCTTGATTTGAAGGTACCTATATTAAAAGAGGAGGGGAAAACGGAAGCCGGATTAAGGGCATTTCATATCCTAGCGGTTCTAATTAGAAACGAGGAAGCAAATCGCTTCGTGCGAGCCCGCGGAATTTCGACTGCGTAAGGGTGCAGACCTTGTCGATGTCTTGCGGTTCGATAATAAAAAGGTGACGGAGGAACCAGAAGGCGCCATAATAAAAAAACCTGTCAAGTGCGAGTGGGACTTGCGCACAACGGGTTCCGTTCTAAAGGTAGGACAGACAGACGACGAAGTGATCCTATAATTGTTCATTTTTCCTCTTGAGGAAATCCTAATAATGAACATTTTAGTATCAGAACTGCAGCGTGTCTATTAAAAATCAACATTTTAGTATCAGAACAGCGTGTCTATTAAAAATCAACATTTTAGTATCAGAACAGAGTAGTTTAAGGAGTAGTCTGGTAATGGATTTCGCCATACGTACAGCTTAGCTTGTCAGAGTGTACAACTCAGTACAGACATTATACATAGGCCTATTACACTACCCATGGGACCCTTACCAGGGAATCAGTAATAAGATTTAGGGAGAATCCGGCTTGCGCGAGAATTTTCACGATAATTTAGAATACTTTGTGCCATCTAGGTAGCTTTTGAAAAAGTGTAGTGTAATAGGCCCACTAGCCCTCGAGTTGCAAAGATGGTTGAACCTTGTGGTAAAGACTTCTGCTTCCTAGTCCGGGGGTCCGGGTTTCGATCCCGAACTTTCAAAACTAGACTAACTAGACTCACACCTTATGGGCTGACGTCCATTAAACTAGGCGTAACGAGCTATCCAGGCCACATCACATTGTGGTCGAAGCGTGTGCCTATAATACTTACTAAAATACTTACTAACATATTATAAGCAGTGACTCACTTGGTCAGGGAATCCATTCCTATTTCCTCTTGGGCAGAGAAGAAAGCTTCGGTTTTTTCGAGGACATGTTTCAGTTCGGTCAACTCTAAATAATTTTGTTTCAAGTTAATGGCGTTATGGGATAATTCTAGGATTTCATTTTCGGTCTTTTCCAAGTGTGCCTGGAAATAGAACAAGAAATCTGAACGGTCATTAAGTCTCAACTATTGGTTTATACTTTAATCTCGTTATTAGCTCGACAAGCTCTTTTAACCAATTACCATTCAAAGTTTTATGGATGGGTAATTATTATAAAGATTGTATAGATACGGTTTCCGCTAATAGGTTTAGATTCTTAACACTACTTGTCTATGAACTTAAAACAGTCTCATACCTACTCTCATTAACTACGAGATGTGCGTGGGATGATGATTTGAATTTTCAGAAGTGGGATTTAACAAATGAGCTTATGCTTACAGATTAAGCTGAGTTTAGCATTCCTTTCAATGTTTCTTAACTATCTAGAATCATGTGGGGGAACTGTACGAAGCGGGTAAGTTTATATGGAGTAAACTTAACACAGTAACTGCGAGTCTCGTTGTAGACAACAGACCGAAACGTAATGCATTTAGTTCGCATTTCAATGCAAAAAACTTAAAGCTTTGCTACTTAGTGGCAAACCTATAAAACTCTTGGCACAAGCTACCCAGCATTTGGTGTGTACTTGGTAGTCTTATAAACCTACCTCCAAATCAATGATCTCTCTTGGATTGGGCGCACGGGGCATATCCTTGACCTGTGGTACTGGCACTTTGTCCTTGTGCACCTCCGCTTCAATGTACCGTAGTTTGCGTTCCATTTCATCGCAACGACGAACTTCGTTCACGAATTTACGTTGGAAAGCGTTCACTTCGGGATTCAGCTGGAACAAAAGAACAATATATTGTGAGTGTTTAAAATGGGTAATAATGACGATTATTATGGAACCAGCTTCTATCTTCTGTACATTCCCTCATGATTAATGATATGGGGTTCTTCAAAAGGCGGATAAACAAATAGCCAGCCAGCTACGCATCGACGCGGTTCCTCTGGTGCTGCTAATGTTCATGGGCGGTAATCACTTACCATCAGGTGACCCGCCCGCTCGTTTGCTCGCTATATGTATAGTTAAAAAAATATATTTTAATGCGGTAAGTACTTATTTGTAAAAACGTTGTTAATTATTGTACTTAAGGCCGGTGTTAAGTCTTAATATGACCAACACCAGGGTCGTGCGCCCTGTCAAAATATATGCCTCTGCTGTGGTATTAAATAAATATAACATTATCTTTTAGCATGTAAATACAATATTTCGGTACCCCATTATGCCGTTGACCGTTATTATCGCCGTGCTGTTTTCATTATCCCTGTCATACTGTCGGGAAAATGCCTTTTCCGTTTTGGAAATTTTGTGAGATCATAATAAAACGGTTGCCTAAACAAGAACCACAAACAACAAGGACAATCCTCAAATAAATTCAAATATATTAGGTAACTGTTTAACATAGAAATGATAGGTTTATGGCCATTTAACCTCTTTTTTAGGTTCTTACTAAGTTCTCTTAAACCAATATAGCCAGTAGCAGGAGGGCATCTAGTAGATAAGAAATAGAGCGTTACAAATTTTCTATATTCTGGTAAAACCTTGAACGTTAAATTTTTCAATGCCGAGGTTGAAAATTTAAATGCATGGTCACTTTTACCATAGCATTAGAATTGGGGATAATGCTATTTTCCTAGTACAGAAAGTACCTACGAGTTTTGTCTACAGTTACCAGCTGCCTATTAAATAGGCATAATCCATACTAATATTATAAATGCGAAAGTAACTATGTCTGTCTGTCTGTCTGCTACGCTTTCACGTCCCGGTTAAGCCGATTTTGATGAAATTTGGTACAGGGTTAGGTTGTATCCCGGGGAAGGGCATAGGCTTTTTATCCCGGAAAATTCAAGAGTTCCCGCGGGAAACAAAAAAAATTATCTGTTTAACCGATTTTTATGAAATTTAATTAAAACTAAGCGTGTATGTAAAATTTCAGCTGCGTCGGTTACGGATTACTGTTTTAAAGTTCAGTTGCAAGATTTGAACTAAAACAGAAACAAGCTTGTAAAAAGAAATTTTAAAAAGACGCTATACCTAAGTAGGTAATTACGTACTTAAGTAGGTACCTACGTTGAAGGTTTTAGACTCGAGCGAAACTCTGACGGTGGAATTCATTTAATCATTCGAATCTGTTTTTTTTTGCTCCGTCGGATCCCGTTTCTCCAGGGTCAACCTCTCGTTATGGCCGCCGGCTGTCGGGATGCTCTTGTTTAGTAGAACAAGGCGAGCTAGTGACCAAAACGCAAACCTTCATTGCACGACTTGGTACATAATATTATTCTATCTTATCTTACTTCTCACTATCTTACTAATCTTACTAATAGTATAAATGCGAAAGTTTGGATGGATGTATGGATGTTTGTTACTCAATCACGCCCCAACGGTTGAACGGATCTAGCTGAAATTTGGCACAGAGATTGATTATAGTCTGGAATAGCACATATAACGGTTACTTAGTATTATTTTAATACTAGCGAATGCCCGCGACTTCGTGCGCGTTGACTAAGTTTTTTCGATTCCCGCGGGAACTCCTTAATTTTCCGGGATAAAAAGTAGCCTATTTCCTTCCCCGGGATATAAACTATCCCTGTACCAAACATCAAAATCGGTTGAATAGGTGGGCCGTGAAAGCGTAGCAGACAGACAGACAGACAGAAACACTTTCGCATTTATAATATTAGTATGGATTTACAATATTACAATTATTTTTAGTGTTTAACTACTTATGTTAAATTCAAAAATTAACATAGTTAAGCACTAAGAATAATTGTATTATAATAATAAGTTATCTCCATAAGTTAATAAGTAAATGTAGCAAGTTAGATAATCTGTGTATTTAAAAATGAAAAAAACTTGATATAGGTAGAATATAGAGGAGTTAAATATAGTTTATGGGTCCCATGGAAATTCGGACACTCTGGGACCAAAAGTAGTACGTAGGTAGGAGTAGTAAGGAGTCTGGACCGTTAAAAACGGTTAATCTTCCTAAAAATATACCAGACAGACAGACGCAATTTGGCATTTCTAATATTAGCATGGAACTAGGTATAGGTGTGGTTAAGTTGTTATTATTCCTATTACTAGTGTTGTGGTAAGTACCTAATTAAAATAATATGTATAACACAGTTGCATTTACATTATAATTATTACTATTGAAGGCTTGACTGATAAGACATGAGCCAATGGTAGAAAAGCCTTTTCATTCATAACCTTATCGCTATTTAACGTTATGCTTATGGCTAACTGCCTTTATCAATCGAGGTTAATATTGCAATGTCGAATAAATAATGTCCATCTTTTCAACCGATTTTGACCAAATTCGGTACAGTGATAGGTTTCATCGAGGGGAAGAAGTAAGAACATAAGCTTTTTATTCCGGGAAAATTACATTTATAAACAAAATTACACAATTAGAAAGTTCTCGGAAAGAGTTCCCGCGGGAATCAAAAAACCGTAAACCGCAGACGAAGTCGCGCGCCTCGAAATGTTACCTTGTCCAACAACCCCGTTAACCTTTGATTCAGGGCTTTAGATATGAAACACATGTAACCTACTCGAACATGCAGATAATATTCTCGAAGTCTCAAGACTGAATGACTTTGAAGTCTTATTGTGCCGATTTTGCTAACTCCAATGTTTTGACTTTTGACTGATGTGTTGTATAGGAATTCTGACAAAATTTGAAAAAGTTGGTAAAATCGGCACTTAATTAAATGATGCCAGCGACTCAGTTCGCGAGGACTTAGGTTTTTTTAAAATCCCGTGGAACTGATTGATGTTCCGG
The DNA here is from genome assembly GCA_964035005.1 of Erebia palarica. NCBI lineage: Eukaryota > Metazoa > Arthropoda > Insecta > Lepidoptera > Nymphalidae > Erebia > Erebia palarica. The sequence goes on from OZ035988.1 coordinate 5,669,221, forward strand.
GATAAAAAGTAGCCTATTTGTATAGCTGTACCATCGACGACGACGGCTAGACCAAAACAAGGTCCTAGGCCCTAGCAGACATTCAGACTGCATTTATGTACCTATATATTAGAAGGTAGGAATTCGCGTTATTTTTTGCTGTTGAACGTTTCTGAATACAATCGCTACTTCAAAATATATTACTTATTACTATTTATACTAAGTTTAATACTAAATTTGTTTTGACTAGAACCGCCCAGAAACATAGCAAGTAGGTACTGAAGTAGGTACCACCATTTTGAACCTAAGCTAGTTGCCTGCTGCCTAGGTATTGATAAAACGGTATTTTAAAGTAGAAAAGCAGTGTTAATAGATAACGACAAAAACCTATCAACCACGAAAATGGTAAATTTTTTGTATAAAACTTTCCGTTACAATAAGAATGTATCTCTATTCATAATCTGTATTTTTCCTAAATCAGCGTTTTTATTGAAACTTGCTTACTTATGTTTAAACAAGAAAGAAGGAAAGAGCAAACATTTTCCATATCAGCACTAATATTTGAAATGCGATTTTTTTGACTGTCTTTCCTTAAGCACCTTTTCACGGTCAATCCATTTTTTGTGACGAAAGGACATTGTTCTGTCCCCATACAAAGTTCGCCTAAGAATCAACCGTCATAAAACATTGATTACTGGGTTCAAATGAATACCTTTTTATACTTGAGAGCAGATTAAAACTACGGACACTTGCAAGAAAATTACTTATTACCAAAAATATTTTCAATTTTGAGTTTATTTCAGCATTCACGATCAATCTACTTGAACAAATTAATATCATCTCTATCGATTTGTAATAAAGCTGTAAACAGTATGTAGATAAGACTAGATTCGCCGTAGTTCATCAAAAACATTACAGATGGCGTTATTAATAATGCAGGTATCGTCATAGTTCATCGAGAACTTCACAGATGGCGTTAAAAATATTAAATTATTGTACTTTCAATAGATGGCGTTGCGAGGTTCCGAATACTAGCGCACTTAGCACTTTATGCAGCTTTTATTTTGTTTCTTACGACCCAGATCTAGCGCTCAAGCGGTGGTATTGTATATTATTTAAAACATAAGTTATTGATCTGTGGTTAATAATCCAGAGACGGAAACGTATAGTAATCAATTTAATACCCATTTACTTATTTTTTAATTAATTTGAAGTGTCCGTTAAATTCTGATATTTGGAATAAAGACTATAAATTAAGCTAAGAATTACTGTATATTTCAAACGTGTGTTGATTCTTAGGCGAATTTGGTCAATGTCCTTTCGTACACCGTCACCACCCACAGCCCATTAATGTCCCACTGCTAGGCACAGGCCTCTGCTTTCATAGGAGAGAGGGAATGAGAGCTTAGACCCACCACGCTACTTCAATGCAGGTTGGCGGGCTTTAACGACTATAATCAAATAACCGGGAGTTGGGACTGACGGCTTAACGTGTTCTCCGAGGCACGGGGGTGAAACAGCACCAACTCCGGGCTAGGATTGAGAATTTTTAGTTTTTTTTTCTTTTTTTTTTATTGCATGATAGGCTTGCGCTTGACGACAATCATGCTTAGTGCAAAGCAATGATGAGGTCTAGGTTGGAACGCGCTTGCCTAGAAGATGCCTATTCACTCTTGCCTTGAAGGTACTTAAGTTATAAGTGGCAGGAAACACGTGCGCTGGGAGGGTGTTCCACACCCTAGCGGTTCGTATCAGAAACGTCGAGCAAAAACGCTTCGTGCGAGCAAATTGAACGTCAACCACGTAAGGGTGCCAACGCTCACGGTTTCTCGCTGTTCTGTGGTAGAACGGAGAAGGGGGAACAAGGTTGTGAAGTTCCAGAGCACACTCCCCATGGTATATCCGATAGAACATCGATAAGCAGGCGACATTGCGTCGGTGTTGTAGACTCAGCAATTTCGCCTGCGTAAGTGATTGATCGCCAATTATTCTTCGGGCACGGCGATCTATCGAGTCTAATGTATCGAGTTGGTACTTGGCGGATCCATCCCAAAGGTGGCAGCAATACTCCATGCCAGAACGAACTTGTGCCTGATAAAGAATGAGGCGCTGCTCTGGCGTGAAGTACCGCTTCACTTTGTTCAGGATACCAAGTTTTTTGGCAGCTGTTTTAGCCTTTGACTCGATACATTTCCCGAAATTGAGGTTGGGAGAGATGTCAATACGCAAGAGCTCAATGTGATCACTAATCGGTACGGATCTACCACGGAAAGATGGAGCCAAGGTGAAGGGGCTCCTCTTTGCGGTAAATAAACACGCTTGTGTTTTGGTGGCGTTGAACTCGACTAAGTTGGCGTCACCCCAATCGGACACCTCCTTAAGAGTCGAGTTAACGCGATCCACCAAGGCCTCTCTTTGCTCACGTAACTCAGAAGCACTGGCTCGAGAACTGGACATGTATCTCTCCGTAACAGTGCTGTCATCAGCGTACCCAAAGATACCGGGTTTTAGAAGGTCGTTGATGTGCAGCAGGAAAAGTGTTGCGGAGAGAACAGACCCCTGAGGAACACCGGCATTGACAGCCATTAGGTCAGAGGAACAGCCGTCGACGACCACCCGGAATGACCTGTCACTCAGGAAATCAGATATCCAGTTGCAGAAACCAGTGGGAATCCCGTACAAGGGGAGCTTACTGAGAAGACTGCCGTGCCAGACCCGGTCAAAAGCCTTCGATATATCGAGAGAGACAGCAAGTGCCTCGCCGTGCTTCTCGATGGCTTCGCCCCAAGTATGTGTGGCATACACTAGAAGATCTCCAGTAGACCGATTTTTCCGAAAGCCGTACTGACGGTCTGACAGAAGATCATTTTCTTCTAGGTATGCTAGGAGCTTGTTGTTAAGCACACGTTCCATACTCTTACAGAGGATAGAAGTGATGGCAATAGGTCTGTAATTGGCCGGATCAGCACGACTCCCCTTTTTCGGTACTGGCTGCACATTTGCAACTTTCCACGACTTGGGGACTTGAGCAGTATCAAGAGAGAGGCGGAACAAGCGTGTTAGCACAGGAGACAACTCAGGAGCACAACTCCGTAGAACAACTGCAGGTATACCGTCAGGACCACTGGCCTTACTCACATCGAGGTTCCGAAGAGCTTTTAAGACCTCATGCTGGTGTATGCGTAACTCCGGCATAGTGGAGTCACATGGTGTGAGCGAGGGTGGGATGCTACTACCAGCATTGAGCTGTGAGTTTGCTGCGAACAGAGACGCAAGCAGATTTGCTTTGTCTGTTGCAGTTACGGCCAGTGATCCATCGGGTTTCTGCAGAGGAGGCAGAGAGGAACGACAAAAATTCGTCTCAACCGACTTCGCGAGCGACCAGAAAGCTTTACTACCACTCGGGTACGCAGCTAGCTTACGTCCAATGCGACTTGTGCGGTTGAAACGAGCCTTCTCTAAGACCCTTTTGTAGGACTTGGCGGCAAAATTGAATTCCCGTTTCTTTAGTTTGACGTCCGGAGCTTTGAGTGCTCGCGCGTCTGCCCATGCCACAAACGCAGAGTACTTACGGGCCGCTGCAACTGCACATTCTGCGTTATACCACGGGGGGGTCTTGCTATCAGACGATACGTCAGAAAATGGTATAAAATATTCCATTGCCTGACGTATCACTTCCGATATAGCACACTCACAGTCTGAAAAATACTTAATTATGGTCCGACCCGGAACTCGAACCCGTTACCTCGTCCGCCGCAGTCGAACATGCTAACCTGTTGCAGTCGCAATATAGATTTTATAATAGATAGGTACTTCGTAATCTCGCAGACAGGCATAGGCTACTTTGAATCCCGGGAAATCTAATCCGCGGGATTTTCAAACAACCCATGCGGAGGAAATCGCGACCATCATCTTGTAATAAAAGAAAGTCTCTAAAACAGGCAAAATGCTTGCTATGCTAGTACAGTACCTAGCTTCAAAGATAAGGAAATTTGTGTGCTGTGTCAATTCAATGCTCAATGTCACACGCGATTTATTTATTAGGCAAATAGCTTTGTGTCCTCTGTGGACTTTAGCGAATATTTAAATTTATATTTGTACCCAATCTGCACCGCTTATGCAGGAAGTTCATAATGAAAACTGAACTACATAGCGAAACCAATATATGATATATTAAAATTTTTGCCCATCAGAAAGTTTCTGTACTTACAGATGTGTACCTATGTCTTTATCAATGTGAGATCCAACAAAATAAACCATCGACTTCTACGTACTACATTTAAATAGAAGAAATGCTTTTTCCTCTTGTGAAATGAATACATACACAACACTTAAGAATACATGACAGCAAAATACGTCATAAGTGCTTTGAAAACTAGATCAATTGCCCACTTAAATGTCCTTAGCTACGCATTCATAATTTTACTTGGCTATTAAACAAAATACTTAGTAACTAGGTACCATACCTAATACCTATACCTACTCCTAGGTAGTTACATGCATATTTTAGTAACTATCTTTTAAGCAGTTAGTGTATCTGGAGTTAGAATATTTATATTGCAAATCAGAATTGGATAAAATGTGTCAGTTCCAAAAAAATACGAAGTTTCATAAGTTGGCAAGTTTCGTAAAAAAGATCCAAATATGGTTGTTAGTGAAGACTTAACGGCTTTTATGCCCTTATTTAGAAATTGTTTGCCTCATTAGATTGCATAATAAGTGTGAACTGCACGGAGGTGCAGGTCACCTTGGGTTCAGTCATCAGTGGCGTGCATGACATAGAGGCATAAAAGCATTGCTTACCCTAAAAGCTCAATGCTTACTTTTCATCAGGCCCTATAGTGTTCCTAGATCTACTTAACCCATGCCTACCCTGGCTTCGAATACGGTGCCACTGCTTGGGTTGAAGAGCTGTCACAGAGCAATCTCTTCGCTCCGGAACATCGCCCTCATCTTGGCGGTCTACAATGTCTCCTTTTCACTCGCGATAATGAAGCAGAATCGACCAGAATATACTCACATCTCTTAACTGCACGCTGCCAGCTTCGCACAACTCTGAGACGGAGGTGTAGGCCGCCTCGGGCTGAATGAAGAGCTGGCACAAAGCCATCTCATCGCTCCAGAACATCGGCCCCATCTTGGCGGTCTACAATGTCTCCTTTTGACTAGCGATAATGAAGCAGAATCAAGCAGAATCGACCAGAATCTACTCACATCTCGGAACTGCACGGTGCCAGCTTCACCCAGCTCTGAGACGGAGGTGTAGGCCGCCTCGGGCTGAATGAAGAGCTGGCACAAAGCCATCTCTTCGCTCCGGAACATCGCCCCCATCTTGGCGGTCTACAATGTCCCCTTTTGTTCTGGAACAAAAATTTTAAATAAATAAACGTCGAATTGAGAACATTAATTTTCTCCACTTTTCTGATTGTGTCCATTTTTCTGCAACTACATCGAATAGTCTTTTAGAGAACTCTTTGGACAGAAAAATTATATAAATTTTTGTTCTAGAAAACTTTAAAAAATAAAAATAATGTTTGTGTTTAGACCCTGTACCAATAACCAAATACTATAGAATATTACTCTATTTGAGAAAACTGTAAAGTAAATATTTTTCGAGCTGGCAGTGCTAAGAACTCTTGTATTCGAGGACATTTTTAATGCTGCGTTATCTTACCCTTGTGCAACCATGTCAAAAATCATTGGCACTTCAAAACATTTTCTAGATCAAGATATAGGTACTTATGTTCTAAGGTATTTATCGGAACCAGAGCTAGAATGTACTAAGCGGACCTATATCTTGACCTATCTCTACCCACCTTTCTACGTCGCGACTCGCGAGGACTCAAGGTTGCAATTATTGCTTTATTTATTGGTATGATCAATTGGAGCTCGTAGATGAGTTAGATGTGATAACAACGTACAACTTTGATTGAGATGATTGCAGTAAGGGCGTTCACATAATGGCTGCATTTTTTCTCGGTGTATGCATAGTGTACATAGGCCTGTAGGTTTTTTGCCATTTAGCACCCCGTTAAGCTTTTTGTAAGAGCTGAAACATAACTATGGGCGCAATAAGTACCTAGCTATAGGTATGTCACATACCTGCTGCGCCTAAGTTATATTTATGTGAGTAACAAAGGTTAATCAAACTTACTCTGCATTACTTGATTTGGTACCTACTACCTATACGTACGTGGTATGTAGTGGTACCTACGTATACGAAGCAGGGTATATCTACCGATGATTAATTGACGATGAGTCACTTTACCATGAGATCGCCTCTTACAAAATTAAAATTCAAGTCGACGAAGTGAGGCTGAGGACCTACGTTTACTTTACTATTAGAACGATTATACTTTTCTATTGATCCATGTATTATATTCTATTTATTCATGTGCTATTGGAAAATAAGACTTTTTTGCTATAAGTACCTAGCCTTATGGATTAATTAATTAAGTTTTTTATTCTGTTAATTTTTGTCGAGCAATTTAATTAACCGCCTGCTAGGTACAGTAATAAAGATCGTTACCTCGATATTATTTAAACATCCGTTGGTAATTAATTAAGGTAGGTAGGGTACGCTAAAGAAATTTCAAGGCTTAACTACGTAGGTACTCGTAGGTACGCTCTCAAAGGGAAAATCTGTTCAAGACCTATCAAAATGTCCTGACGATGTGGCATTTTTGACCACCATAAGGGTTCCTGTCCATTGAAGCGGAGCGGAGATGTGTTCGGCGGACTAATCGGATTGTTGATAGATGACGCGATCATCTTTTCGAGTCACCTGTCAGGAATCTGTCAATGTAGGTTCCTAAGGACACAAAAAGCTCTACTATAAACTGAGACTGAGGAGGATCCCCCTTAATATATTCCATGGCCTCAATGAAAGCTGTTAGATGCCAGAGATGATTTATCGCTTATTGTCCTAAATTAATCTCGCATACCTACTCGAAGTAAGATCGTAGACATTAGACAGATACCAGCTGCTCTATTGTTTGAGGAATCTCGTAACGAAAACGTGTTTACCAAATTATTTATTACTTCACGTTTACCGCATAATGTTATTCTTATTATGTAAAATCCACGTGACTTTTAATTTTCGCTTTATTACTTATATAGTCTAGGAAAGGAAGCTAGTCGACCCCAAAAGTTCCTCAGACGACGAAACTTTACAGTATGATAAAGTATCATGAGGTATTTTATAAATATTCACCGAAAATTTTGAACGGAAGTATTTTTTATTACCTAAACACTTTTATGTTTAATATCTTGGTCCAGAAAAATGTTCCGAAAATCTTTCTTCACTGGAAACATTCAAGTATGGAAACTAAATAAGAATATCCACCAAATACTGCAAGTTGAAACAACCAAATTTTGAAAAAATATGTTTTTTAATGTTACTTGCATCGGAAAATTGCTCATTCAAACTTTTATAGCTCTTGAAAATCAAGAGCTCAATGCACACCTTTTTTAATTGTTCATAAGTCTCTAACGTATATCTATTTATCTTTTAGTAGACACTAGATAGGATAAGGCAACTAATTTTCTGTATCCCCAGCAGCTTCTATTCCTTTAATAGTCTGCAGTTTTTCGAACTTCAATCCACAAGGATCCATTTTTTTATCCACAAGTACAAGTGTCACTACAAGATCCACCATGGTGTATTGAATGCCACTCTGTAATTTATTTTGATCCACCATTGGTCCAGGACTCCAGGTAGATAATGCAATACATCAACTAAGTAGTTGCATTATTTCCATTTACCACCGTATCCATTATCCAATATCCATCGTTGTCCACGACATGCCATCTTTGAGGTGAAGTTTTCAGGTCACTATGCGAACATTTCTCTGAGTACATCGACGTACTTTTTTTGTTTTTCATAAGCCCTATCCTCGCACCGGGAAGCGCAGCGTTGGACGACCCACCACTAGGTGGACGGACGATCTCAAGCGTGCAGTTGGGAGCCTGCGGCACTCACAAGCGGCACAAGACCGTGCTCTGTGGCGATCCAGCAGTGGACGTCTATAGGTTGAGACGACGAAGCCCTATCCCTGCTTGCCATCTTCCAAGTATTTGTGTCTGTTTAACCTCGAGGTCTTGTATTTTTTTTGGATGCAAAGAAGAACACCTCATAAAAACGTTGCAGCCGCTCAGATTCAGTTTTTTAACCAAATTAGGAAGCTGTTCGATCGCTCAAGCGTGAAAACTTCTATAGCGCGATGTAGAATAGTATCCGTTGTACAGAGTTCAAGTAATTATATGCACCCAGCCTTTGTAGCTGCATGGGTTTAGACTTTAGAGCCATATTCTGTGGTAGAGCTTTTAATACCGGTAACTATATACCTAATTTGATAAAACTAAACGTTGCATTCGTTAATAATAATTTATTCTTACGCCTCTTTGGTTCAACCAGTGAAGCAGGAATTATAATACAATTCACAACCTCATGCAAGGTCAATTTTTTTAGTTGCTCTGTCGCAAATTTGCTTTTTATTCATGCACAAGCAAATGGTCGCATTTATATCTAGGTACTTATCTATAATAATTTTTTACGCATACATTATGCGATTGAGTTGTACTTGTAACATTTTAGGCTGTAGGTGCCGTTGTTGCTGGCCCTTGCTTTAAGTTTTCTGCCAAGTTAGAGTTTTGCCGAGCTTTTTGGTGGTTCTTTTCGGTAAACAGGGCATTCAGAAAGTAGTAAATATAGAATCACTTCATGTTATAAAAAAATAGTTTGGAAAAAGCTTTGACTCTTGATGGTTTCAGCGTTGTATGGTCTGTGCACCGGAGCGTAGCATGCGTAGGCTTTAGAATATTTGGTACCAAAACTATCGTAATTTCATAAGTACGGTACAGACTACGACGTTAAACTTATGATAGCATTGCAGACAGATAATTGCTAATAACGCATTCATGATCATTGATTGGTGATGGGTAAATAATAAAGCTGCTGCGGTTGGATGAAGTGCTTTTGACTGCTGAATAATATATTTAAATACGATCATTTCAGTATTTTACATAAAATACTTTGCAAGCCTTTTCAAAAGTATTTCGTCTCGTACAAAGTATTAAAGCAGATTAGTATCTAACAATTTTGTGATTTGTGAGTGTGACTTAAAGACAAACAAATCAATCTTTTGTGGAAGTAACTCATTTAAATTCCAGAAACGTTAACGTGTTTGCTGAAAATCCTTGTTAAGTAATTACTTATGTTTAAGTTGCTATAAAAAGTGACCTTCTAAAATGTCAACAGCACACATATAGGTAGGCGCCAAAGTACCTACTTGAGCATAAAAAGAAGGCACAGAAACTGATGCACATACACTTAAGTTGACAAAAAGACCATTATAAATAACCTAGGCCTGATTTAGAATTTAGGTAAGCCTAGCCTAGCCTAAGGTAAGCCCAAATTCTAGCTCTATAAATTCTCTGATACGTAACTCTCAGATCACAGATTTAACTACCTCTGGTAGTCGGTGATGTATTGCAGCTGTATACAGTAGAGTTCTAACCAAGTGAGAGTGAACTCTGAACTCTCCCTTTATTGGCAACGCAAAATATATACCTAATGGTACAGCAATGAGCTACTGGTAAGAATTGACAGCACAGATGCACTGAACTTTTTTGGGGACGCTTGAGTTTTACATTATGAGTATGACCCATAAAAAATACAGCACCGCCTATAAAAGTCATAGGGTGCCACAATCGGCTGGGAAGATTATGGCTAGGATAGGTTTTTGGAATTCAGAGGAGTTTCATTTTACCCACTTATTTAATTAATTATCTATTATTAATGATTTCATTATCACGGGGACGACATGTAATACGTAGTCATCGTATTCAATCTAATGCCTCCCTGTTTCCATTAATTCCGCCAACCTTTATTTTATACCTCTATATAACTCCTTTTGAAGGGAGTCGCTGGATGCAGGCAGCATAGGACCCCAGCGTGTGGAAGTCCTCACACCTCTCAGATACAGGGCCTATGTCCAGCGGTGGACGTCGATCGGTTGACGAGTCTCAAATATAGATTTATGCACCACATCGGATGACTTGTGGCTTGTTTTAAAAGCCACGGTCTCACGTGTGTAAAGGCCAGCGAGCCGTAAAGAGTGTTTCCGGCATGACTTCCCGCTTCCTACATAATTATCTGCCTATATACTGCAGAGTTCTGACCTTTGTCTTGATACAAAATTTTCATATCAACTTTTGATTTTATGAACTACAAAACTGGGTGTCAAGTTCAGGCCCTGTAGAAACTTGTGTATGCAGAACCATAACAATTAGTAGGTACTTGGGATCAAGAAACACAAAAAAAAAATACGTAAACTTTTCTTTTCATCAGGATTCAGGACCAGGATTAGATGAAAATATACATACTTAGTTATTAGTTACCTAAGCCTAACGTATAAGCAGAAGTTAGTACGTAAACAGCTCAAACTAACAGCTGGAGGATCTTATGGGTATAATAATACGAGACCGTTAGACTATTCATAAACAGACATTGAAAATTTACTTTACGGGACGACTTATGACTATAACGGGACTTTTCGCAAGGAAGAATGGTACCCAGTAGTACCTACATCTACTTCCATGACTCTTAGGTACCTTTAAGTACCTAACAAATAAATTTGAATTGTAGTTAAATTTTTTAACTGAAATGGTAACATGATCCCTGGCAGTACTCTTCATATTACAAAAACTTGGGCTTGCATTTTAACTAAGTAAGTAGAAATGGTCTGTGCACATAATTGACATTTTGCAGTTCTGCGAACCCAGACATAAGCAGCTAGCAAGCTTTTTATAAAAGAACATGCAATTATGAAATGGCATTACCAATATTATGTATCTTCACGGATCTGAAATAGTGATGACGGATCGGATCTTCTTATTGAAATAATCTTTATTTTAACTTAACTTCAATTCTTTAACCAGACCCGTGCAAAATACTAGTATCGATTTACCTGTTTATACCTACCTGTCTACCCAAGAGTTGTGACGGGAAAAAACAGTCAACGTTTGCATATTCTATAGGCTTCATTCTTTAGATTGGTTTGGAATTTGTCTATTAAACAACCCAGTGAATATTTGAAAAAAAAAAATTTATTGTTAGTTAATCATATCCTGGACTGAAATTTTTTAGTCAACCCGTTTGCAATAAACTTATTTATTGACATACCTATTTAATTTGATATACTTAAAATACCTTTCATCCATCAACCAGCTCGGTGAAGGTCGTTTTATACTGGGATCCTATACTTAAATTGAAAGCTGACGCTCAGGCTACTAGTGGCCGAAATTAAAAGTTAGTTTGATAATTTTGACATTTTAAATAATAACAATGTTTTCAGTTTTCAAGGAATTGATTCCGGATTTATAGGATATCCAAAATTGGCAGTGTCGCCAGCTCTACTGATCTAGTACCTACTTAGTAAATAACAAGAAAAATTACATTCAACACGTAATCAGCTGTATAGTAATGGCGCTAAACTGGTAGCGCCTCACAAACAATACGACACCCTATGAGTACGGTAGGTACCCTAATTAACGATTTTCCTATGCTTGTGCTGTATGACCTTGCTTCTTCATGATTCTAGGTCAACGTTATGTACCCTTTAGGTTTTTATTTATTGGCAAGTGTCAAACTATGCAAAATATATATTTTTCGATTGCGTTGACTTAGAAGCTTGACTTTAGTACAGCTCCAATGGACCGTTGACCGTTGAATTATTTGAAAATAATTTCAACTTGATAGGTACCTCGGACCTCCACGCGTTCCCGAGAAAAAGGTCCCCGAGGTTCCCGAGACAAACAGACAAACGGACAACGAAGGGTTCGTTTTTTCCTCTTGAGGTAGGTACAGAACCCTAAAAATAACGTACCTACTTAACTCAGATTCGTCTGCCACAAGGGGTCCTTTATTCATAATCACCATACGCCATACACATGACCACAGTGTTTAACCACCTGTATACTTACTGTAGGTTAGTAGGTATATAAAAGCGGAAATTGCAATGCATTTCAATGCGCAAATTTCAAATATAAACACAGCACTAATAAACAATTGGTTAATGTTCTAAAGTACTAAATTTAGGCGACTAACCATTCAGTAAGCAGGTAACCTATATGATGATTGATGACGTCATATTGATGGATTCAATAGTTAGCGATAAATAATTTGAATCTACGCATGTTTATAATACGAGTAGTTAACTACGTACCTGCCACAAGCATCACAATTCACAAATAATTGGGTTTAACCTAGATTTATTATAATACTTGCCGATGCCCGCGACTTCGTCCGCGTGTATTGAGGTTTATTTGGTTCGCGCGGGAACTCTAATATTTCGGGATAAAAAGTTGCCTTTGTGTTATTCCAGACTATAATCTATCTTTGTGCCAGATTTCATACAGATCCGTTCAGCCGTTCTGGCGTGATTAAGTACTTAAAAAACATCTAAACTTTGGCATTTAATACAATATTAGTAAGTATAAGTAGATTATCATTAGTAAATCAACTAAGTTAGCAGCTAGGTACTTAAATACATATTTGGAAGATGTGATGGTTATTAGTATCATCTATGGAGTATGGTATTTAAAAAAAATGGTCTATTAATTATCCATCGGTAGGTATTCATAAGCTGTTATGACTTATGAGAGGTACCTACTCTGGGGCTATAGTGCTGATTGCTGTTAGCTTAGGGGCTGGTAGTGAATGAATTATGTCAGTACTCAATTGTACCTATTAGATTTGTTTTAAAAAATTACATCCAGTAATTCGCTTAATGGTACACTTACCTAGGTACGTTCACCGTGTTCACCGTGCAGACCTAGGTATGTTAGAAAACATTGAATGATCGAATGTTTTTAAAAAGGAAAACAAAAAGTGCGCACTGTAAGAAAGTAAATTAGGTACCTAATAAGTAATAGCCACATAATGAATACTCAGTGCTATTAATAATATGTCGCATAATTTCAACAATGTTGGCATGAAGAACAATCGAAGCATTCTCTTAGCATTTCATACGATGTAATTTGGTAAGTAGGTACAGCAATAGCTAGGTAGGCACATTACCCAATGGAATCGTACCCAAAGCTGAGAGTAGACTTTATAGCCGTTATTTTATAGTTTAGGAACACCTTTATTGGATGGGAGCCTAGAGCACCACATGGTGACACTTCAGAAATCTCGATCGAAAATTTAAGTTTGCCTGTAAACACAAACCATACAACCAAGGTTTACTGCTCCGTGCCTATGAAGAATTAAGATACAATGAAGTACCTATTTTATAAAGCGGTGACTGGGCTGAAAGTCATAAGTACTCGTAGACGCTTTGGGGGCTTCTCTGGGAGACGATTCAAAAAAATCGTTAACCTCCTATAGTCGGTAGTCAGCAATTCGAGCCCAGCACGGGTACTCGCCTCTTAGCATTGTGATATTATGAGCGTTTTATGCAAAAAAATAGTGAGAATACCTAAATGCAGCATGCGTGAGAATTAATTAATTATTAATGTAAGTAAATAATCAAATGTAGGTAGCACATTGCATACCACTGTTCGATAAATATTTGAAACGAAAGAAAAACAATGAAATTGTAAACATTAAGAAATTACTAATTGGAACAACAACTGTACAAATACCTATTACAACAACAGAATGATGTAGAAATGAAGATTAATATAGACAGAAAACGCAGAAATATACTTAGCAGATACTTGATTAGTGATTACCGTAAAATAAATAACTATATATACAGAACGGACAAACGCGTGTCGAAACCATGACGAAACTATAAGGATTCCTGTATTAAGTACAAGAAATTCCAGGACACAGCTTCCAACCATTAAACAAGAGATATACTTAGGTACTTAAAGAGCAAATAATTAATTTGAGGATATTCAAATTCAAATGTTTTTTATTCAAATAAACTTTTACAAGCACTTTTGAATCGTCAAGTGAATCTACCACTGGTTCGGAATGCCATTCCTACCGAGAAGAACCAGCAAGAAACTCGGTATAATATAAAATGAAATTTAACAAAACTCCCTTACCTACTAATACTTCTTAATTAAGAATAAAATCAATAACTACTTCAATTAAAGAGACTACACAAAAAGCCCCGCATAAAAACGCTGAACGTTTTTAAAAAAGTGGTAGAAAATTAATCTGTGCCTACAATTGTTTGCATAAAATTATCATCGTACCGACCAAACCATAGCCCAATATTTGTTTTGAGTTAACTACAATATTATTAGTCATTACTCGACTGTGGTTTGCGTAGCTAAATAGTTTTGTGTTATGATTTTTGAATATCTCATTGAAGTGTATATGGGACCGGACGTGACGTCATGTAGGCACATGTAAAACATTCAGTTAATTGAAATAAGAAAATGAATGAAATAAGATTAGGTAAGAATTGAATAATATGTACCTCTGTTTACTTCATGAATAAATGGCCAAGTCTTAGTATAACATATTGTTAGTTTACATTTCAAAAGCGCTATCCATCACCACACGCAAGGTGGTCTCTATATTTTCAAAAAAATAAGATAAAGTATGTACCTATTAATAAGAGAAGTTCTCGTAAAGGAATTGAAAGACGAGTAGGTACCTATACGGCTCATCAGAAAGAAACGACTCTTTGCTACCAGTTCTCTCAAAGCCGCCGCGCGGTTGCAATTTCACATTTTGATTAGTCACATGATTTGGTATGATGAATACTGACATAGAATGTAGAGTTCAGTATTATATGATAAGAATAAAGAGCACTTGAATTAGTTATCTTGCTGTTAATACCCTTACAGTATGTTTATTGTAATTACTATTGATGTATTTCAGTGCTTACTGGGATTTACGTTATATCTTTTTCGCTGACATTGAGTTCAAGCGTACCTACTTAACTAGGTTTCTATAAAAAGGTGAAGGCAGTAATGTAGGTTCCAAAGGACTACCTTGTGGACCACCGCAATTAATGTACTTGTTTTCCCACCCGTGCGTATCTATCATAGAAAACGTCACATCCTATTTAAATGTCATTGTATTTTTATCAGACTTCATAAATATAAAGAACGCCGGAACGAACGAGGTACAATTAATGCCTGAACCGTTAAATTATAGGCCAAGCACCAAAGTTGTAATGATCATTAAAAGGATCATTACAACTATCACTTGTCATTGGCTGAATTGGTGCTACAGGCTACTCTTGTCAAAGCTGAGCATTGCCAATTGCAGAGAATTTGAGCCGCTTGGAATCATCATTCTGGAGCTCTGTTATGGTAAAATTATTGCTACAAAGTGATGATCGTAATCACCTCTGATTGGCGAACGCTTTTTCGCTATTGGCCAAAATGCATTGAAGTTACTCGTAGGTAGCAAGAATACCTATCACGAGTTCAGCCAATCACAACAATTGAGTATTATAAGTTGAAATGATGACCGATGTAGCTTTTTCGGAATAGGTATAATTGTTGTTACTACGGCCACGGGTTGTAAAAAATAACGTTTTTTGACGTCCATTGGAGTAACAAAAAAGTATGTAATTTAGTTTTTGTTGTAGATGAGGAAGCTAGGTCTTTACAACGGGTTTTTAGCCGGTCCCTATTTCCTTCATACTAAACTAAACAATAACTTCTACTTCATTTTCCGCAAGATTAAGACCGGCTGAAGATCTTAGACCTTTCACATTACGTAAGATTTGATAAGAATGTATCCCAAACAAGTTATTGCCGTCAAACGTGCTGTTCTCTCATCGATAACACTTATCTACTTTCAATGAGACTGTCCAAGCAATGTCAGATTGTGACATCATGTTAAGATGAATTACATCTCTCCCAAGATATGGAGATACAGATAGGTGGTAATACAACTAGAAATATCTTCACCAAGTGGCCTTGAGAACCAGTTGTCACACTATTTGACATAAGTAAACATTTAAATGCTTATAAAAATCGGTGATAGCCTACTGGTAAGCACTTTGACTTCCTATTTCAGGGATTCGAATCCAAAGCACCTCCAATGTTTTAACCATGACATAACCCAGACATGTACCTCCATCGTGAGGTGCATGTCTGGGAGTTCTCCTTAATGTTCTCAATAGTGTGTGTCTGATGTTTGTTCATTTGACTTTGCCAGCAGCGTGGTGGACGATGGCCTATGACCTAACCCCTTACTAAGCAGTTGAGCACGGGTTTTCTCGCACGTGAGTAGTAGGCCGGTGATAGGTTGAATCTCTCCAGTTCCAATACGATGATTATGATTTAAATACATGAGTGTGAAATATAAGGGCGTATTCACATTCATGCGATACACACTGCATTGTATAGCTATTCTTCGCTCCGTAGGGTCCACGCTACATTAATTAGATACCTAGGCAATACAGTGTAATTTTTATGAATTTGCAAGAACCAGACTAATCAAATATGTAATTGGAATTACATTGGAATTTGGAATGCACAACTTTACCTATCGTAGCCGAACTTACTGATCTAAGTCAGTAAGTATAATAAGTATCTATTATGTTATGAAGTAGGTAGGTATTCTGTGACCTAAGTGCTTAGTATTATAAAGTATTTTGAAACATAATATGCAGCAAATGAACATACCAACGTAATGCTTATGCTATTCCGAATCTTAGTTTTATCTTTATGATGTTGTTTAATGCATGATAAAATAAAGTAAAATGTAGTAGGGTTTAACGTAGGGTTTAACGTAGCGTTGGTTGTAGCTTCATACAGGCAAAAAGGCACTAGCCAACCATGGGAAATTTTTAAAATCAATTTTAAAATAATAGGTAGGTAGGTACAATCGCATAACACTTCTACAACATATTTTTGAAATTTTACAGAAGTGTGCAAAAAATAAATAACTTATCGTAACTTGAAATTACTTAGTCGCGCTTGGCTTACTCAACTTACAAGAATAACTCATTCACTCAAAACCGAGTTAAAAATTCCGATAAAACTTGATCCAAAATGTGTAATTTTTTTTATAGAAAGCATTAACACGACAGAATACTGATAGCGTACGAGCGCGGGCTTAACTTAGTTCAAACATCAATGCAATTAAATAATAATTTAACTCGCGTGTCAAATGAAATCGAACTTTATTGCCATGTAATTAAGCTGGAAAATTATAATGAAAAACGCACCAGTCGGTGTATTCAGGAATTCACACAGCACGTTGGGCGCGACGGACGCGCGAGAAGAAACTGAATTGAATAGTTCTGTGATGTTGGTGCCGCCGCCGGCATGTGACCGTGCTTCACGATCAACGAGTTATTATGCTCATTGACTACATTATGAGCCTCACAGACTGTAGACAAAATTGTCGTTCGATAGTCTTGTCGCGTCCTTTCTGTAGATAAACTATCAATATCAGCATCAAAAAATGACAAGGAAGCTTGGCAATGATTTGATCGATTGGCTCTGATAGTTCCTTGGTAAAGATGATTTGTGAAATGGTGATAATGAAAAAAAAACCCGGCTGAGTTTGTTGTGGGCTCTTCTCAGACCAGGGCGCGTTTGGAACCCTCGTAGCTTTAGTTTTATGATACCGTTACTGATTATCACCATTATATTATATAAATAACTGGACGTCAATAAGTGTAATTTGAGTTTGAGTTTTTTTTCTTTTATGTGCATCGACCACATGAGCTTTGTACGCTCGGGTTTCCCTTAAAATATCACTTTAGTGATTAGGCCGCCTTTGCGCATTACCACGGTTTCCTGTCTTCTGTTTTGTATGCATAATTTTGTACCAATGTTTTATGATGCAATAAAGACTTATACTACTACTACCCCCTTACATTGCTATTTGCTAACATGGTATTCATGATTCTGCCCCCGGAAATCGTAATCAAATTAGTTTGTCAAACGACGAAGTTGCTTGTAATTCGTCCTGTATACGGATTTCATAGATGCCGGCACGTCAAAAAGCATGTGTGAACTCTTTAAACATGCGTTTTATATTAAATGATTACGATTGCTTAGACAATCGGGTCTCAGGTTTCATAAATTGTATTGATTACCTAGTTTCTTTATTTTGCACGTCAGCAATGACGAAACATGTCTGTTCCTTTATGAGTTTGTCATTATAATTGTGCAATGTTTCTAGCAAATAAACGATTGATTGATTGATTGAACTACCTAACTACCTAATAACTGTGACGCTACGAAGCTTTCTCTGTTTATTCTATACTAGATAATACCCGCGACTTCATCCGCGTGGATTAAGGATATCTGTATCAAATTTCGTGAAAATCGGTATAACAGATGGGCCGTGAAAGCAATGAAAGCAAGCAAGCAGCAAAGCAGACAGACACACTTTCACATTTATAATATTAGTATGGATTTTATGCTTTGGTCTCTACTGTGACCGAAAAATATTGGTGTATTATTATGGATATCGAGCACCATATCAGAAAGTACAATGATTTCCACCTTCACGATGATTTTAAAATTCAAAAGTGTCTGAAAATTTAGGATTTGAGATTAGAGCATGCAAAAAAAAACTGATTAAAAGGTCCCGAAATTCAACGAAAGAAATTTCTTTGAATTTCAAAAATGGCAGTTAGATAAAACCTGAACAAAAACGAAACGTCGATCAAGTCTTTAGTTTGCGGTGACCCTAAGAATATACCAACTCGTATAACAGCCAGCACAGAATACTTAATAGTAGCTGCCAGTTGAACTTGAAAATAATCTTACATAAATTGCACTGTGACTATATCAAACAAACAAATCACTTAAATCAAAATAAAATGAAGCTAAAAGAAATAGGTAGGTACTTACATGGAAGATCTTTCCAATTAGGCCAGTGCAAAGATGTAAATCGTGAGTACTGAATTATCGTATCACCTGATGATAAGGAAGATGGGAGGCATCTCGTGATCTTGCGCGGTTGGCAGCACTGGGGCGACTCCTGCGCAGCCTCCGTGACCTCGAACGAACGATTGTGTAAACAATAGCATACATTGCTGGTTCAAACTCGCTTTGCATTGCTAGTTATAGTAAAATAATTATCTATGTACGGCGTGACGTCTACGATCACATAATATAGTTATAAGCGTGTTTTTTCGTGCCCCAATCTAGTTAGGTACTTTAGTTTAAAATTTCGCATTAGTTTAATGCCTGCTTTTAAACACACCTAAAGCTTCTTAAGAAATTACCTATACAAACAGGTATATTATTATTTACTCATACTTTCTGTATTTTTCAGGTTAAGCCTATTTAGAGGCTTCAGTCGGGTCAGTATTCAAGTAAGTTCAACGCAAGGACCAGTCGTGTCACCCAAAAAAAAAAAACGAAATCGGCAAAGACCTTGTGGGATATTTTAGGGATGTTTGATAAAAATATTGACAGTAGGTATATAAGGTGATCGTGTTCGCACCCTATATCAGGTACTATAGCAAGCAACTAACTATTGGCTAGAGGAGTAACCTGTAGTAGTAATAAAAAAAAAAACGCGCCAAATTAGTCAGAACCTCCTCTTTGCTTGTTAAGATGATTTAGATTGTCATGAAGTTCGACTTTTATCAAAGACCGGCAAAGACGAGACTAGACTTAGCGTTCCGGTACAATTAAAATTTCAAAATTCAAATGTTTTTTATTCAAATAAACAATGCCGTGTAGAAATAAGATTAGAGATTAAATTATAATTTATAGATTCCGCGTTAGGGGTATGGGTTTCCATACCCCCAACGCGGAACGTTGGGACATCTATGCAGCAACACCTTCGTCCAGCAGTGGAAGTCTATAGGTTGAGACGATGACCCCTAACAGGTTAGCCCGCTACCATCTTACACATCATCACTTATCATCAGGTGAGATTGCAGTCAAAAGACAACTTGTGCTGGAATAAAAAACAAGCACTACCTCAAAATTTCAGAATTTCTCTGGTTATGCAGTAGTGTCGACAAATATGAGCTGGAGTTCTTCTTACCTTTCGAAACACTTCTGTCTTCTATTCGAACTATTCTATTCTAATTAATAGGTAATCTGTTCTTCGCACCCTTGACAGTAGGCACGTAATCTAATTTTCACTTCGCGTATTTTTTACATTAGCTACGCCTGTCGTGACTTTAATATAAGGCTGAAACAAACTTAACGAATGACGGTTGCGTGTCAGTGTAATATTTTTTACTAGATGACGCCCGCGACTTCGTCCGCGTGGGTCAAGGTTTTTTCATTCCCGCGGTAGCTTCTCAATTTCCCGGAATAACAGGTAGCCTATATCCTTTCCCGGGTTACAATCTAACCCTGTACAAAATTTCATCAAAATCGGTTGAATAGATGAGCCGTGAAAACGTAGCTGACTGACACATTTTCGCATTTATAATATTAGTATGGATTTATAATATTGGTATGGATGGTAGTTTGACTTAATGATGACTTGTTGATTGGCAAGTTCGTACTAGTGGATTACATAAATTTTATAAAAAATCAAGGGAACTCTTAACTTTTTGGGATAAAAGGTAGCCAACTGTCACTCTCTAGGCCCCTACTTAATAAAAGTCAATCCTACAAATAATAAATGATAAACTATAGATTTCTATATGAGATTAGTCATACAAATCTACAATTAGGTATGTCACTTTCTTACAAGTCGGATTGCAACTTTTATTAAAAAAGGGCCAGGGTCGTATCTCTTAAATTAATATTCATGCAAAAAATCATGGCAACTCATAGATAGCTCCGTTGCGGCGTGATTGAAGGACTACAAACCACCACCAATAATATGGATAATGATACTTGTTTGATATTTGTATTTGTTGACTTTGGTCCATAGATTTACAAAATATTATTGTTGAATTTGAAGTACCTGGTTATGTGCATTAATTCAACAGTTATAACTAATAGACACTGGCAGACAGACGGACAATTGCAAATTAACCCAAGTAGACACAGTGAGTTCGCTTCGCTCAGTCAATTAAAAATCCAACACGCATCGTCCTGCGTTTCAGTCGCCGCTTGTGTTTCATGCTTTAGATACTATTATACAGACAATTTTAATTAACTAGAGTTTCCAACTTCAATAAACTAGTTTTTCCCAAGAACTCATTATTAATAAATATTATGTCATGGCCAGTCAGGTGTATTCTATACTGAGGCGACCTCCGTCCCGCAGTGTTGAGCGCTCTTAACGTGCGGAGGTGCAGTGTTCGATCCCCGGCAGGGTCAATTTGGGAATTTATAAATTTTCCCTGGCAACCACCCTACCGTCAAAGACTTAGCGTTCCGGTACGATGCCGTGTAGAAACCGAATAGGGGTATGGGTTTAATTGAACTTCCATGCCCCTAACAGGATAGCTCGCTACCATCTTAGATTGCATCATCACCTACCATCAGGTGAGATCGAAGTCAAGGGCTAACTGGTAGTGGATAAAAAAAATACGAAAACACTGTCCACCAATAATAAACTAATACGAAATTGTGCATTTCTGAAATCTTGGCTTAATCACAAAGGTAATATATTTAAATTTTGGAGGTATAAGTAGGCCTCGTAGTTTTTTACAACTAGAACGTATCTTTGTTCTACGGGATAACAGTAAGTTCAGCAGAATGCTTACGGTTGCTTAAAGGAATATTGATGATGATACAATGATGGTACAACAAATAATGATGATGAGTAATAAAGTGTCATATTTCAAATTACCAGTTTATTGATCTTTTTTACAACTTGGATATGTAAGTACTACCAAAACCCGTATAGCCTGAGCAAGTTTCAGGAAAATAAAAATATGACAAGTGTCCACTAGCAATAAAACTGGCACAAATTAGCTCTGAGACATGTACTTGCATTATATATTATGTCACCGTAAGCTTGTGAAAACCGTTAGATTGTAATCTGTTAGGTATATTAACCTAAGTGTTAACCACTAGGTACCTGTTTATTTATGTCGAACCCTAACCTAACCTACAAGAAAGAGAAAAGGAAACGTAATAACCATTGACGTATTATGCATTATTACGTCAATGGTAAATACAATGAATATTTCAAAAATTGACAATCAGAACATTGAACGGTTCGCGATCTATCGATAGTTTACAATATATCGATATAAAAAGCGTTAGATTGCAATCTGACGGTATTTGCAATTTTACGGTGACACATATAATATACACTTTTATCAGGTAACTTTTCACTTGTGGCTATGGGTATTCAAAAATTCAGCAAGGAAACTTGCCAGTGGGCACTTAGCCTAGAAATATTATACATATAGGATGTATGTTTAAGTACATAACTAATTCAAAACGTCAAAACTTGTTAGTTAAATATAATAATATCTGGGTGACCGCTACTTTAAAATACCGCTAGCTTTGCACAGTATTATTTTTTTGAAAATCGTGTTTTTTCGAAATTATATTAAAATAATGAATTAAATTTTATTTTTTAAAAAAAAATATTGAAAAGTAGCCTATGTCATTCTCCGGGTCCTCAATCACGTCGATCCGTAGCTCTGTTGCGGCGTAATTGAAGGACAAAGCAACAAACAAACAAACTATAGTATTTATAATATTAGTACAGTCGTTGAACCTACCTATGCTTTTTACACAATAAAGCTACATAATTATAATAAAAAAATTATTAAAACCCACGTATTATAATATAAGTATATTGCATAAGTACAAGTCAAGGTATCTAAACTATAATAAGGGCCGATTTCTCCTGGTCCAAGTATCATTTAACCTACTAATACAGATGTTTTGTCAGATTTTGCATAGGAATTCGGTCAAAAAATTAATTGGTTATGATTAATACGTTAAACGTTATTCGGAGTTGAAGAAATTGGCTCTAAGTAGAATCAAGTATCCTACTAAGAATAAATCTTAACTACCATAAAAAAGGAATAATAACAATTACAAAACACAACCTCAGAAACACAAATAATATCGCAAAGAAATAAAGTACACGAAAACAAAAACATCTACAATAAATGTTTTAGGGAATGTTTACTAAAGGTATTAATTTTTTTTTTTTAATAGAAATACCTACCAAATAAATATGAATATTACATTCTAGATCTATGAACCAGCATGAGATTATGCAAGTACATATGGCACTGAAATCATACACTTTTTACAAAACATACGACCTTAAGACGCAGCCACGTTTACTCTCGAGTAATAACATGGGACTGTTGAGTTTATTTGCCTGCAACAAATAACACTAAAGGTTTAACGAAAATAAGCTTGCATGCAATATTATCAATCAAATATCAAATAAATATTAAAAATGCGAAAATTTGGATGGATGGATGGATGGATGGATGTATAAATGGATGGATGGATGTATGGATGGATGTTTGCTACTCAATCACGCCCAAACGGCTGAACGGATCTGGATGAAATTTGGCACAGAGATGGATTATTATAGCTTGGAATAACACATAGGCTACTTTTTATCCTGGAAAACTAAGGAATTCCCGCGGGAACCAAAAAACCTCAATCCACGCGGACGTAGTCGCGGGCATCAGCTAGTATCTACATATAGAGCTTACTTTCCTAAGGCGCCATATTGAAAATTATGCAAAACAATTCCTAAACTAGGACTAACTCCAGTGCTTTTCCGTAGTACGAAAGAATTAGCTGCATTGTAACCCTGATGGGGCTCAACAGTTATATAGTTAATATAGGACCAAACATTTGATATAGTTCGCGCAAATCTATGGCAATGGTCGCGTCTGAAGTTGACCGTAAGACGCATCTCAATGGCATATTTTCGCGCGAAGTATGGACGTTGACTTCAACAGTCACTGAGGCACACGCACCTCAGAGACTATTTGTTTGGCGGTAACTATATAAATGATGTATGTATGATGCCCCCGACATAGTAGCCTATGTTCTTCCCCGTGAAAGCGTAGCAGACAGACAGACACTTTCGCATTTATAATATTAGTATGGATAGTATGGATGTGTTTTTGGCTTTTGTGTCAAATATTAGCACAATCCAAAGAGATACTTCATAGTTCATACGTCAGACGGCGTACACTCTAGACAAAGCAATCGTGTGTTCTCCCAGGGGAGAGGAGTACTGACTGGCAGATCAGTCGTTAGGGTATATAGGTATGACCGTATTAGCCAACTTGTCTGCGAACATACTTAAATTGCGTCGTCTCACTGTATAATATGGATTTCGTCGTCGTCTTAACCGAAAGACATCCACTGCTCGACATAGGTATCTTTCATCGGCCGTCAAACGCTGCGCTTTCTGGTGCGAAGCCGCCAGTCAAGCACCTACGGAGTTGGGAGCCCAATGTCCATTGGTTCTTCGAACAATATTCCCCGCCCATTGCCATAGAAACTCTGGATCAGGAATTCCCAAAGTGGTCGATCCCCTGGGGTCTACCACTTTGGGAAACACAACGAACCCCTTGGGGTCGATAACAATTTCCCAGGGGTCGACATAAACGAAAACTGATATTGGCGTCGACGAGGTCTAAAAATCGACCCCAATTAAAACAAATTCTAATTTGAAACTTTCAAGATGTTGTATAAGTATTGTTACGTGTACCAACTTGTTATAAGAATGACTAATATTTTAGTAAGAAGTACTATTGTTGGACTTTTAAAAAACTCTTCATCATCATACCTAGTCGAAAAAGGCTTCAGTGGTTATAAGCATGCTGACAAAACAAAGAAACAGTTTGTTAATTAACAAACGTGGAGGTTTAAGGCTGGCTGCAACTCACCAATATTGAACCGGGTTCAGCTAAATTGGTAGAAAATCACCAGGTTCATCCATCACACAGAATTTTGTATTTTTTTTACCTTCACTTTGCGATTTTAATGTTTTCAAAAAATAATTGCCTACTTAAGTATTTTTACGTAATTTGTATTAATAATTATTAATTACACTTATGATTTCTGTCTTTTTTGTTTTAATTTTGATGAGAAAATTACGTCAAGTTTACTGACTTAATCAACCGCACTTAAAATGGTAAGTATTTTGTATCAATAGGAAAAAAAACTAGAGATAGGATTATTCAAGTAATTTGGATAAGGGGGTCTGAGATATCAGCTCATTTTGGAAAAGGGATCTCTTGCCCAAAATAGTTTGAAAATCCTTGCTCTGGATTATATGGATTTACTCACCTGTTAAACTGGGAACTTTCATGGACCACAATAATGCGTGACTGCACTTGATTTTCACTTGTTCAGACCCATCGAAGGCGTTTGAGGTGCTGACCAGCTTACCAAACTTTAGCTCTTGATTATCTGAAAAGAAGATTACGGTGGTTTGTAGAAGAAAGAATCTACATTGGTCTTGCATGCAAAGAGAGATTCTTACTGGTTCTTCTCTGTAGGAATGGCTAGGTTCATTTGACAATTCAAAGTGAACAAAAACATTCGAATTGGAATTGAGCACTCTAGTATACCAAAATTCATGGTGGATTCATACTTTAAAGCGATATGCATGTATTAACAACGCAAAATAAACGTTTAACATTACAGTATTTTTTCCAATGAAGAAAAAGAATAAAATATGCTGTTTTAACCGAATTTCAAACAGAAGGAGGTTCTCAAGTCATGTCATATTGTTATTAATTTAAAGGTTTTAAGCTAAAAGCCTTTTTCAAGAGGTTAATAAAATGATATGGTCAATGGATTTCGCGAGTTGACTTATTATAGCTCTATTTAACCTAATAGAGCTATAATTAATGAATGTTTACATAAGACTGAAAGAGTACTTCTTAAAACTCGCGGAATATAGGTACAAACTACACAGGTACTTACCTAAATTCCACTTTAGTCCACTAGTAGTAACATTGGTGCAGGGCTCCCCCACTGGTATCAAAGAGCAACCTGCCCTTTTATGTCTCCCACTTTCTTGCGGAATGTCGATGATGTGATCACCGGGCTGAAGGAGCCAAAATAAACTGTCATCTGACATTACATAGATCCTAGTATTTGGGTGGACGAGACTATTTACTTTCACTAGATGCAGGGTTTGTATGTTGCCTAGAATTTGGTCTATTCTGCCTGATGTCTGTGCTATGACTAAGACATTGTCCATCTGTAATTAAAATTTTAATTCAATATATGTACGTATGTAAAACTATAAAGAATCCTCATTGGATTGTCACAGGGTAGCTATATTTTTCGTGGCCTACATGTCGAAATATTGCAGTGCATATTTTGAATTTGAGGTATCCACTGACATAAATTAATTCAAACATCATTATTAAGGTTATATGTAGAAATGGCGTAGCATGAAGTCTTTCACACTTTCTGATGCTTATGGCACAAAGCTACCAGTTAATAAAGAATCAGGCTTCCACTGGAGATTCATTAATATGTAAAAAAACATCTCATTAAGAAATTTTATTTGAAAAAATCAATAGCAACTATCGTCGTCGTCGTCAACCGATGGACGTCCACTGCTGTACATAGGTCTCTTGTAGGGTCCTCCACAAGCCACGATCGTGCGCCGCCTGGATCCAGCGACTCCCTGTGACTCTCTTGATGTCGTCCGTCCCCCCTCCGTGTGGTGGTCTGCCGACGCTACGCCTTTCAGTGCGGGGTCGCCATTCCAGCACTTTGGGACTCTAACCTCCATCGGTTCTCAGAACTATGTGCCCCCCCCATTGCCTTCGGGCTATATCGGTGACTCTGGTTCTCCTATGGATCTCTTCATTTCTGATTTGATCACGTAGGGACACTCCCAGCATAGCCCTGTCCATCGCCCGCTGACTGACCCTGAGCCTTCTTATCAGGCTTATAGTCAGCGACCATGTCTTGGATCCGTAAGTCATCACTGGCAACACACACTGTTCGAAGACTTTGGTCTTCAGACACTGAGGGATTTTTAATGATTTATGACAAATAGCAACTATACCAAAATAAAATACAAACCCTTGTCTGATGCTCTTCACAATAATTATTTAGCTCAATCAATGCCTTCGTGAAATCTGTGTGTTCTTGATCTGGAGTGTGTACTGTCTGAAAATAAAAAATAAAAGTTATAGCAAGTATTTTTTCTTCTTAGATGTACTCCATTCCATTATTTGTACTTGGTAGCAATTAAAAGGGGCTATTTTATTGTGAAAAATAATTATTATTTCAATTTTCAATTTGAA
The DNA here is from genome assembly GCA_964035005.1 of Erebia palarica. Classification (NCBI taxonomy): domain Eukaryota; kingdom Metazoa; phylum Arthropoda; class Insecta; order Lepidoptera; family Nymphalidae; genus Erebia; species Erebia palarica. The sequence continues at coordinate 5,696,283 of OZ035988.1, forward strand.
TGAAATTAAACTCATATAATCTTTATGTATTACTTTTTTTTAATAACATTTCAGTTCAAATGAAATCAAATTCATATAATCATTAGATTCAAAAAGAATCAAAAAGATTTGGATATTTTCTATTATATAATATTATTACTAAACAAAGTAAATGTCCATGTGGAAAAGGATAGGAATATAATTATTCAGTCCTAATAATGTAAAAAAACTGGATTCATTATATTTGTCACACTGTCACCTTACAACCTTTCTTTTTATACTTCTGCAAGACTTCTTTGGTGACAGAATCAAAGTCTCCAGTGATTAGGTCTGGTAATTGCATTGTCTTTTGGTCGCTTTCTGATAAGCTGTTAATAAACTTATCCCAATGCACGGTCCCTCCATCTACTGTTATCCTTAATGAAGCTAAAAATATAATATAAATAATAAATTATAATCCTTCCACTCTACACTACAGCCCATTAACTCCCCACTGCTGGGCACAGGCACTCTCATAGCAAAGAGGAAATTAGAGCTTAGACTAAGTAGCAGACTTCATCTAGTCTAGTCTAGTAGTTTGTTAAAGTAGGATAACAAAAAGAAACATTTTTTAAATTTTCCACTATGTTTGTTTGTCACGCCGCAATAGAGCAATGGATCAACGTGATTTTTTGCATGGGTATTGTTGAGGACCTAAAGACATGGGCTACTTTTTTTTATATCTTAATAGGCTTTTATCTCAGAAAATTAAGGAGGTCCTGTGGGAATTAAAAAAGCTTATTCCACACGGACAAAGCTAGTTCTTGAATATTTACTTACTTACCATTATTCCATACTCTTTTGATCACCTCCTGCTTTTGACTTATTGTGCGATTCAGAACAACTACTGCATATTTAGTGTTGTGGTGGTCAAAAATATCATTGACGTTCCACTTCCAACATTTCACTACACTGCAAGAGTGACCACATGGACCCTGTTGTATATAGAAGATATTATGTAATTTTTCATCTACAAATAGATAAATTTTTCACAAAAAAATATCATTTAATTAAGTTCACTGAAAATAATACAATAGAACTTAATGCTAGCTAGCCTAACCTAATTACTATATAAATCATGCCCACGTAGAATGGTGGCAAGAATGCTGGCTGCATTTCCGCGCTGGACAGCCAGGCTGATCCTTTGCGCAAAAAATGAGCCAGCCCCTCTGTCACCAGATGAGGCAATTAACCGCGGTGAAATATCTCGCAAAAATTTTTTGGCACTAAGACTCCACGGCCCAAGGGTCTCCACGGCAAACGGAGATAAATTGACATTTAATACTTACATAATGCCATAAGCAAAGCTGTTAGATGCAATGCCTTGGTAAATTAATAAGTGTTCAATGCTTCTTAGAAGCATAAACCATCGGAAGCACAATGCACTAATTGAAAGCCGGCTGTGGTTACATTACAAATATTGGTCGATATTTATTGCTTTTAAATATTAAAATTAATTATTATGCTTACCTTACTCAAAATACCATTCATTGCCATCATTGCCATTTTTCTATAAAATGTTAGGAGTAGGCAATAGGCATTCAAGTTAAATTTATAAATATTAGCCAGCGATCTATGATAATATTAGTTCAAATGAAGTATTCAATAGTTATTTCAAGAATCGAGGTTATGAACTTAGGTTATGTTATTTATTTTTAGAAAATGCAATTCAGAGACAAGTTCTGGACAAGTTGATGCAATTGCAATCACCGACTAAAAATAATTGCAAAAAAATAACCAGAGACAAGTTGAAAATAACGTTGACTGTCAAATTCTTATGTTATTGTTTTTTTTTTAATAATTATCTAACTGTTAACGGCTCTGGATATGTCATAATAGTCATTTCTACTCACGACCGATCCGATTCGATCAAAATTGTACGGTCTAAGGATTCTTTAAATTATGGTGCGTACAGATCAGCCGGCTGAATGAACGCCAGAAAACGACTTTCGGCGCGGATAGACTTTATATCCTACATTTATGAAATAATAAACAGTTTATGATAAACTGAAATAAAGAGTAAGTTTTTACGACGTGGTGGTAATGCGGTCAAGGTCTTACTATGAAATTACTATTGCAGCAGAGCGGCATGATAAGTACTAACTGAAATAGTAAGTACTTATCATGCCGCTCTGCTGCACTGTTGCACCGTGCTGTACCGCTATTATACTACGGTTTAACCTGGGTTTTAAATTGGGTACTTGACAAATAGTCAATTCAGCAACTTTTTTCAAACGTCAAAACTCGTCCTAGTATGGGATATATATGAAATTCTGAAATGTGACGTCATTAAATTAAAGTTTGACGCACTTTTTTACTTTAATCGATTGTTTAGATCCTCTATTTAATAATCACTAAAAAATAATTTATTTGATTAGTAGTCAAATACCCAATTGCTTCGGGTGCCACTCATCTTTCTTCATCCAGGATTCAAGAATGATCCAAGATTTGATCTTTATGATTATCACGTGTGCTAATGACATTCATCCAATATCTGTGACTAAAAATGTTTCATTTTTGGAACGAAGTTCCTTATGGGACGATGCGGAGGGGTACCCTAGCCGAAAAAAAACGTCCGTAACGATAATGCGTTGAGTAAGATTTGTATGTATAGTTTATGTACTCGTATGTTCGCTATACAGTGTCTAATATATAGTCTACGTAATGATTGTTATTATTATAGATATATTGTTACGAGTCATTGTAAATAAAATAAAAGTGCTATGATAATTTTGTAAAGGAGTTTTGATTTTTATAGACAAAACAGAAATTGGAAACTGCCGATAGTTTTCCTTCTAAAACAAAAACCTCAACTCTAAGTCATTAAAGTTTAATTTCGAATGTAGTGTATATATATTTAAGACCTTGTCTTCGTAACAACGCGAGCATGTCGGCGACATGCATGTCCATGACGCCACGAATCCACATTTTTACCCCCTATCAAAAAGAGCTCAACGCGGAACTTCGTTTCTATGTGGTGTCCCGCGACACCACACGTTTTTTTTATCAGCTACAAGTTATCCCTTGACTGCGATCACACCTAATGGTAAGTGATCAAGGTTAAGTGATGAGGCAGTCTAGGATGGTAGGCGGGCTACCCTGTTAGGAGTACTCAACTCATCCCCTAATCACCGGTTAGGCGTTTCGTACCGGAACGCTAAATCGATAATGTTGATGCCAACCAAAATAATTCTCTTTCTACGATGCTGGCATAGATACCATCCTTCTACAGGGATATAAGCCAGCCGGTTGATCAGAGGTTGTTGATCCTGATTGGATCATGGACTGTGGCTCTGGTTAACTTGTCTCTGGACTGTGGTCTCTGGAGGCACAGATCTGGAGGCAACTCAAAAGGGCTGGATCCCAGACCCGTAAAAACAACAAATGTCATGGATAAAATGTCAAGTTGTGATTTATGATTTTTACAAAGTTCGACGTGATTTCTGGCTTGTCTCTGATTTCTGGTGATTTCGTATTTCGTATTAGAAACAATAAAATTTTCCACAGTTATTTTAGTAATAAATCAGCAAGATGAATAGATTATTTGGTAGGGGCAAACCAAAAACTCCAGGACCCAGCATTTCGGATTGCATTAGTAGTGTGAGTACCTACAGCATTCCACTATTTTATTCAACACTTTTGTTAGGATGAATCACCGACGCTGCAATTAATAAAACTATGATTTCAGGTTGATAGTAGAGCGGATAGTATAGAACAGAAAGTTCAGAAATTAGAGACAGAACTAAGAAAATATAAAGATCAAATGTCAAAAATGCGGGAGGGTCCTGCTAAGAATTCGGTAAAACAAAAGGCGATGAGGGTGCTAAAGCAGAAAAAAATGTATGTATAGTGATACATTCTTAATTTAGGTACAATGGTGGCATTGGTACTAAACTAATCCTATGTCTCTGGTCATTCCTTCATCATCATCATCATCACTGAAGATTCTGGGCCTGGCGGGATCAAGTTGATCAGCTGTTTTCATTGTCTGGCTGTTGGTGCTATTTTAGAAATTGTGTACTTGTCGCAATAGTCAAGTTTTGACTTTGGAGAAATATTATCTGTTCAATGATCTGTTCTTTATGTAGATCAGTAATTTCTACTGTTCCCAAGAACATAATTATAAAGAACAATACAACTAACTGTCATCCTAATAGCATCTGTATAATATGATAGTACTATCAAATACAGATGCTATTCTATCTCTCGAGTGACTGTAATCATAAGAAGAAAGGAGACAAACCTAATTTTATTATCCTAATAGCATCTGGAATGGGTTATACCAATGTTGAATCTATTTTAATCAATATTATTTATGAATTGTAGGTATGAACAACAACTAGACAACTTACGTGCACAATCATTTAACATGGAGCAGGCAAACTATGCCACACAGACTCTCAAAGACACCCATACTACAATTACTGCCATGAAGGATGGTGTTACTTCTATGAAAAAAGAATTTAAGAAAATCAATATTGATGAAATTGAGGTATTTATTTATTGTATTTATTTTTCTATTATTATTTATTACTTAATTATATTATTTATCATATTTATTACAAGTTGATCTCACCTGGTGGTAAGTTTTAATGAAATCTAAGGTAGCTGGCTAACCTGGTATGTTAGTTACTAGTTCTATTGAACCCATACCCTTATTAAGTTTCTATGGGACATTATACCTACCTTTTACCAAACCAGACAATTTAGAAATAAAATTATAAATTTCCTAATTGCGCTTGGTATGTATAAATCCATAAAGTGTGTCACACTAATTTCGTGATTTTTTTACCACGGGGGAGGGGTCACCTTGTCACAGTTTGTCACATTTGTGTGACGCCCTCCTTAGTGTGACGTCACATATCTTGCAATTTTACATCTAGAAATTTGAATAACACGATATAAAAATTTGAAAAATTTAACCAAAGCTGTATGCTGTAAGTCCAAATAAGCATTAGGACTTGTTTAGATAAGAGAATTTTTAGTGTGTATTGACAAACATTTTCAGCAAAGTAGCCAATACATATTTTTATAATGTATATCTAGCGGTTCTTGTTTCTTTTTACGATGCATTTTCCACCTCAATTTTGTAGACTAGGCTCTCACTGATGTTTTGTTTAAATTGCCAGGATGTAAATGACGATTTGGCGGACATGTTAGAGCAAGCCGACGAGGTGCAATCAGCCCTGGGTACCCAGTACGGCATGCCAGAGATTGATGATGATGAATTGGCCGCAGAACTTGATGCTTTAGGTAATTATGTTGTTACTTTTCTTGTAGTGTATCTTTTCTAATATAGGTTCTAATTAATTTTGTATGTTTTGCCACACTCTCCAAATGTGGATTGGCAGACTTTGAGATAAGAATATTATGGAGAACTCTCAGGTGTGCAGGTTTCCTCGCAATGTTTTGTTTCACTGACTACTGTTAAATCAAGTGTCAATCAACTTAAAACATGAATAAATTCAACAAGTTAGAGTAAGAGGCCGGGAACTGAAACCAGGACCATTAGATTAGTACCGAATTTTGGCCGAATACTACTATTAAGCTAACTGAAACCATGAAGCTTTGCTGTAATCATTGTCAAAATGTGCAATTTCCATGTTTAAGCAGAAATCACCCTGGGCATGCGTCATAAATCAAACAAAATAATAGTCATTAGCATTTTAGGTTCATGTTATTTATTGGAAATCATTTAATTTCCTATTTCACTGTCCACGACAAGTTAACCCTTAACTGCGATCTCACCTGCGATGGTAAGTGATGATGCAGTCCAAGATGGTACGGGCTTTACACGGCACGTCCTTACCTGTGGAGTGGTGACTAACCACGGCCAAAGAATTGACCTAGTGGGGACTAGGCCAGACCAGAGAAAATTCAGAAATTATAATCTCAAAAATTCGGGATCTCCCACGTTAACACACTTCAGAAGGGAGGTCGTCAAACTAAATAAACATTCAATAATGAAGTGTCTATTCTGTAATTCAGGTGACGAGATAGCCCTCGACGACGACACGTCGTACCTCGACGACGTGGTTAAGGCTCCCGCGGCGCCCGACCGCGAGCCGGGGGCGGACAGCGTGCGCAACAAGGACGGCGTGCCCGTCGACGAGTTCGGCTTGCCCCAGGTGCCCGCGCAGACGACGCGCTGATAATCATTAATTACCTTACTTACGTTTGTCGTCAAGCGCAAGTCTATCACGCAATAAAAAAAAAACTTTCGTGTCAGGTTCTAGGCGTTCTTTCGGTTGATAAGTTTACTTGTAATATTTTAGTCTTGTAACCCACTTTTATATATTTTGCACCTGAAGTATAATTAATTGAAAATTCAATACTTAAAAGCGGATAAATTTTACTCAACAATTCTCTGCGTGTACAAGGATATATCGTATAATTTTAATTAGGGTTGTAACGGAGGCGTTCTTATCGGAAGCAGAGGTGGATGTGGAGGTGAAGGGGTTTTGCCTCCGCGGATGCGGAGCCGGAGGTGGATTTCTCCGATCCCGTCATTTGATGTATTTGACGACCTCCGTGGCGCAGTGTGTAGCGCTGTTGTGTTAACGTGCGGAGGTCCTGGGTTCGATCACCGGCGGGGTCAATTTGGGAATTTATAATTTCTGAATTTCCCTGGTCTTGGGAGGCTTCGGCCGTGGCTAGTTACCACTGTACCGGCAAAGACGTGCCGCCAAGCGATTTAGCGTTCCGGTACGATGTCGTGTAGAAACCGAATAGGGGCATGGGTTTAATATAACTGCCATGCCCCTAACAGGTTAGCCCGCTCCCATCTTAGACTGCATCATCACTTACCATCAGGTGAGATCGCAGTCAAGGGCTAACTTGTAGTGGTTAAAAAAGAAACAAGGATTCTTCTAAGGACAGTTGACTTTTTGCTTGTTGTAATGGTGTAACTGACGTCCCCTGCTTCGATTTGTACCTCTCGCATTGTAAGTCAACGTAAATGAACCTCTGTTACAACTCCACAAAAAAAAGGCGGAGGCGAATGCGGAAGCGGAGGTACGATTTCTTGCAAAATTTCCGCACTTACGGAGGCGGAGGCAAGATTCCGTTACAACCCTAATTTCAATCTATGTTGGAGCAGCGCCGCGAGCTCGAATAGTATGCTATTAGTTATTGATTTTGGGTGCATAATGCTGATTTTGTCTATGCTTAGGTTGTAAACAATGTAGGTAGATTATGGCTTCTAGCGCCATTAATATTGAAAAAGTCTTTTTCTAAAAAATGATATGAAACGTGCACATTTCATACCCTGTAAATGAGTTCGAAAGTTAAACTTCCCGGCCTAGGCCAGTAAAGAATGTATGTATTTGCATAACATATCATAAGTTTGAATTGGGAATCTTTCTTCCTGAATATCTTGTAACTTGTTATAATGTTCTTTGGCCTAAATAGTTTGAATTTGGAACTCTACCGTATTACGCGTTCAGCACTCACAGCGCAAAAAAATATATTAAAAAAAAAAGTCACTTGTTTCATTTTTTAGAAAAGCACTATACACACCTCGACCAGCAGGAGAGCATTTCTGGTCTCGTATATAGCCAGCTTCGCGTAGCTCGGCCGTCTAACTAACACTCGACCAGAAAACGCGTACTTCCCGGTCTCGCGATGTTATGTACTATAACACCGACACGTCTTACCTCGATGATGTGTTAACCCACGCGGCCCTCGACCGCGACTCGTCGACGCGTTGATGCTTACTTACGTTTTACGTTCGTTTCACGTTCTAGGCGTTGTTTAGGTTAAAGTTTACTTGTAATCATCGATATATAATATAATTATAGGTACTAGATGGGCCCTTTTACAGAAAAAAGTTGGGCGTCCGACTTGTAGGGCGTGCCCCTCATATTATGCAGTTTCAATCGTTTTCTTTAGTTTACAATTATATATCTAGCTCTAAGAAATTATAATATAGAAGAGAGAAATGCATGAAAATGAAATGTTTATTTTAATTTTAGAATGATTTCAAACATTGTTTCATCTGATTTTGTATATTTTTCTTTTCCATTATCCATTACTTATCAGCAAGTCCTTGATAATTTCTGCATTTATGCTCGTGTCGTTTCGTCCTTCGATGATAAGAGATCACACGTGTAGTCCCGCCTTAATATGTCACTCGCATATTTTATCATCTTCGTACGAAACGACAACTTTGCGTAATTACAGTCAAACTTCACTTACAAGTTCGTTTGACTATCAATTATTTAGAATCATCGAATCATCTATGGAAGTCAGAGTGAAATGTATATCTTTTAGTTGTTTCTTAAATATATTGTATTGTTAGTTAGAAAACATGATTGTCTAAAAATTTAAAAAAAGAAACAATACTTAGCACCTTTTATATTATGGAAATTATTAAAAAGATGGCTGAGTATAAACTTATAGAAATATAACTCTAAAATGTGATTTAATTTCTCTATGTACGCTATTATAATTGTCGTTATAATGTTTGTTGCTTTAACTTTAATTTTATTATGTAACATATTATGTACCTTTTTTCGTAAGAAATTACACTTTTGCTAATAAAATTGTTACTCTATAATTTCCTTTTTTATAATAGTTTTTGAGAGTATTTCTTGAATCTAGAAATTTTAAGAACTCGTTCAGCTTTTCTGAACTGAAAATAGGTAATGGATCGCTATCATTTGGATAAAAGGAGAAGCAAAGGTGTTCTTAAAGCAATTAAAGCCAGTATTTATCATTATCTATTTATTACACTTAGTTTCAACGACATCAATAAATAAAACAATTAATTTCATGGAAGGCAAATTAAACCTTTAATAACAATAATTAATTAATAATTTAAGGACAATAATTATAATTATTATATAACACAGTCAACTCTAAAATACTGTTTCTCAATCTTAAATTCAATAGCTGAATACTGAATCACAGTAATTAATTGGTAACGGGGGTTGGGGGCGCGATTCCCGACTCGACAAAATAATATTCTAAGGGCTAAGCGGGTTTTGTACGTGAACGTTTATGGCGGGTAATCAAACAAACAAACTACCCGCATCAAATAGTCTTGACCGCACTTCTTTATTTGGATATGGAACACTTGGGAATCGGGAAATTCCCAAATACTGCCGAATTCATATAAATACTTGCCGTCTGCGCCGAATAAATGCGAGGTGTACTGATAGAAATGTTTTATTCTGTGTCGTGTCTACTGAGTAAGGAAAGGTGCGGACATATACGACTTATGTCATAACTAACGTCATAGTCTAGGCAATAAAGCTAGTTGACCCCAACAATAATTCCTCAGGCGACGAAACTTTATAGTATGATAAATTATCATGAGTTAAACCTATATTATAAATATCCAATAAAAAATCAGAAAGGAAGTAAGGTTTTTTATGCTATACCCAATCGCTAAAGCAGGAAGGTACATAATCGCGTAAACGCAGTTCAGATTTGATAATAAAAACGGTTTAAATATCGATGTTCTGTATGATTATTTCATTTGATATTTCAGTTTTGAGTGTAAATACACTACCTACTGTTATATAAAAAAGAAATCGAGAAAATATTCAGTCATAAATTTAAATTTTTAGGTATAAATACCTAACTTCCGGATGTTTTTTTTGTTGGATATTTTTGTGTAAGTTTTGGATTACCCAATACTAAAACCCAACCCAGTTTCATCGACTGAGGATTTAATGCGGGGGTCTCCATACAACGGACCGCCCCATTGCCTAGACTATTGGATATTTCAGTACTTAGAACATAAGTTATTAGCGCGCGCGGCTCCTCCCGAATATGCGGTCAGCATTATAGATTATATACGGATCATTCCCTTCAATGCTCGGGTTACATCCAAAACCCGCTTACCATAATCCGAGCCGTAACGGACAATAAATAAGAATACTTAGTCCACATATTTACATCTTATTATGTACATGCATTTGGGGGATCCGTGACGTCACTGGATTTCGTGGCACTATTTTGAGCGACAATTTATGACTATTTGTTCGGTCAACACTAAAATGAGCCACTGAATGAAGATCGAACTCACTATAGTGATCGTGCTGTCTTGTCACTAATAATTCTTACTACATCAACACAGAATCCCACCTTGCCCCGCAAATTCTTTAGTCCACTTTTTCATATAAAGTAGTGTATAGAATTTATCATCCGTATTTCTTATTAAAAAAATTCACCCGTATCTTATTCATTTTCTTCTCCGCACAGTTGTAACTTGTATTCCTCTTGGAGGACTAAAACGCCCTCAGCGCGTTTCTCCAGCGACGTCACTTATGATCTCTACACTGACATTTCTAATTGTACTATCTAGTTTTGAGTAAGTACTTTGGATCTAGTCGAGAGCCTCTTGTCCTGTCTTTGGCAAGAAGAAGCAAAGTATTGCAGCAACTGGAAAAGAAAGAAAATTTTAAATTTAAAAACACGCATTAAGTAGGTACTTTGGTTTAAAAGCTTCCTACTTTTTTCTGAACAGATTAATTACATTCTTTATATTCAAAGGTTCAGTTGTAGTCTGAATTTAGAGTACTATATGGAACGTACGGACGTAGTTCATGGAATTTATAAATTGAATATGAATGTTACTTGCAAATATTAGAAATGCGAAAGTTTTGATGGATGGATGTTTGTTACTCAATCACGTCAAAACGGCTGTACGGATCTAGATGTTTGGCACAGAGATAGATTATGGGTCTGGAATAACACATAGGCTACGTTTCATTCCGGAAAATTAAAGAGTTCCAGCGGGGATCAAAAATACTAAAACCACACGAACGAAGTCGCGGGCATCAGCTAGTAAAAATACTCGTAAATATAGGTAACAACACAGAAGTCCAATATTATTTAAGTGATCCGCCTTTTTGGCGTGATTTTTCACATGCACTTTATGCCTGGTGGGAGGCTTCGGCCGTGGCTAGTTACCGTTAGCGTTCCGGTACGATGCCGTGTAGAAACCGAATAGGGGTATAATTTAACTGCCATGCCCCTAACAGGTTAGCCCGCTACCATGAACCATCTTAGACTGCATCGTCACTTACCATCAGGTGAGATCGCAGTCAAGGGCTAACTTGTAGTGGTTAAAAAAAACTATTAACAAAGTGTAATCCAGTCATAACGTAAGTATACTCACTAAACAGGAATGCTGAGAAGACAACGATGGGTATAACGCAGTTGATGTCTATGAGGTAGCCGAAGGACAAGTTGCCAATGAGACCTCCTCCTCGACCGGCCGTTAGTGACAGCGCGGCAGCCATTACCCTGCAAAAATGATTTTAAACTCACTAACTTTGAATGAAGATGCATTGTACGGGCATGAAATTAGCGACGGCGGCAGCGGGGCGATACGATCAGTAGGAGAGCTGGCGACGAATTTCGCCGTAATTTTGTCGTACTCATTTGAAAACTTTATCCACGTCTGGGAATCGCAAAATTTGTCTGGCGATTTGCAGGTAGGTATTATTGAAATTACTCAATAAATACCTACGTGATTAAAATTTCAGATTGCCAAAAGTATATTTTTTTGGGAATTTTAATAAAACACTTTTGAAGAGGTCTGGCAATACTTTATAACCGACAAAAACTTCAGTCTGGCAGGACTGGATTCGCCAATTGACGAAATTATATTTTTTCACAATTTCAGCTTGCCTAAAGGACCTTCCCGAAATTTGTCGCAAGCTCTCTGACGACATCGCTCCGCTGTCGCCGTCGCTCGGCCGTCGCTAGTTTCGTGCCTGACGCTTTAGGCGCGTTTCCACCAGATATTTATTTTATTTTATTTTATTTATATGTACTAAGTTGCTAAGCTACGGATGCGTGTATGCTTGATTTTGATGGCTTAGCTCAGCTCTGTTGAAAGTTTTAAGTAGTTGAAGCGAGGGATGCGAGCTAAGGATGCGGGCTAGAGATGTGCGAGTGATGTAGCTATAGGTGAAGCACAGCTAAGCAGCTGTAAGCTGACTTACTAGTTACTACGTAGCTATCTACGTACGTTCTACGTAGCGCATCTTCATAACACTTGCCCGCTCCGCTATATCGATAAGCTTTGCTGGATAGTTTCGTGGGTTAATTATTTAACTTCGCTCAACGCTTAACTGGTAGCTAACTCGCACATCTCTGGTGGAAAGGCAGCCTAAAGGTGCCCGTCTACTGTTGAATGGACCAATGAGATAGAGCACGTGATTATTTTATGATGTATTTTATTAATAATCTGAATGTTAACAATATTCAACATAATTTCTGAAATTTCTCTGATTTGGTAGGAGGCTTTGGTTATCACCTGCTGGCAAAGACGAGCCCACTACTTAAGCGATTTAGCATTCTAGTACTATGCCGTGTAGTTAGCCTGCTACCATCTTAGACTGCATCATCATTCATCACTTACCACCAGATAAGATCGGATAATCAGGGGCTAACTTTTAGTGAAATAAAAAAGAAAGTAAACCTTTCGGTTTGTGTTTGGTTTGGACACTAAAAATAATCATTCACTCACCTAAGATTCGTAGGGAACAGATCGACAAGTACACAGAACACGAGACTGATGGCCAGCGACGTGAGGGCTTCAAATATACAGGAGAGCACCAAATTCTGGATTGAGTTCTGCACGAAGTACAGACCTACTGTGACCACACCGGCGAAACTCAATGAGAATACTGTAAAGAAAAAAAAAGTAAGGTAAGTACATACATATAATCATTACATTTTAGTAAAGACGATTTGGCGTTCTTGTATGCTGCTCATGGAATATCCAGTGCAAAGTGATGTAAGATCTTCAGCAAACAAGAATGCTAATTCCTACTTGATGAACGGTAATTACCTATAGTTTTCCACTTTATGGTTAGGTCATCACGCCCAGAAAATAATAATTAATTACTAGTTTAAGTACTCTCAGGCTCAACATAATGCAAGCAGACTGATGTGATTGTCAGTATGGCTTCAGTATGTGAGGAAGCTTATTCAATATCTAAAAACTTACTGATACCTTGTCAAAAGATAGATTATCTGTAGAAATAGAAATCTTCACGATTACCTACTTATTTATTTAAAGACTCTTCAACGTGTACTGGAACCTCAAGGCTCTGAAAGCGTAATACCCACAAAGAACTTTACTGGGGAATAATTTAGCACAGTCTGTATCCATAGTAATATTATAAATGCGAAAGTGGCTGTCTGTCTGTTACGCTTTCACGGCCCATCTGTTCAAAGATTTTGATGAAATTTGGTACAGGGATGGGTTATATCCCGGGGAAGGACTTAGGCTACTTTTTATCCCGGAAAATTAAAGAGTTCCCGCGGGAATAAAAAAAACCTTAATCCACGCGGACGAAGTCGCGGGCATCATCTAGTACCTAATGTAAGCAAGATCGACGATTAGTCGATTGGTCAATCGTCTTCTGGAAGTCGAATAGGCCTATTACACTGCACTTATCACAGAGCCCTGTAGTAAGGGTGGACGTGGCCGCTAGTTAGAGCGTCGCTTATTATACAGCAATAAGGACCAAATTAGGGACCCTTACTCCCTAAATCTTATTACACTACACTGATTCAAGTGTAAGGGTCCCTGTGAAAAGTGCAGTGTAATAGGCCTAGAAGGGATCGGCCACGAAGGAAACCTACCCCTACCTCTGCTCGAAAACTTACACTCGAGTAACCGCTAGCGTCATATCGGAGAAGGACTTACTGAGGAAGAATTTAGCACCAAGCCGGTGTACGCAAAGTGGCAACCACAGTGACGTCGGTATACACGCAAGGCCGACGATGAGCGTGTGCATGAAGACGCTTTGGTCTATCGTCTTCGTGCAGTCGTAGGGGTCTTCGTTACTGGAATCCTTCACCACAATGCTGGACACGTCGCACACGGACGCTGAGGTGTTGGGGAACCGGTGTTCGTACTCCTCGTACCGGTTGAACAACTCGGGGAACCAAATCATGAGGGTGTAGTAACTGAAATGGGAGTTTAATCGTGTTGATAGGTTGATAGGATAGGTATTAATTTTGAGAATCTAATTAATTGGGTATTTGACTACTAGTGAAATAAATTATTTTATAGTGATTATTTAAATAGCGGATTACCCAAAATATCCACGTCTCCTGTTAGTTTTATGTTGAATAACCATTTTAAGCTATGGATACTTATACAGTATTAGATTATAATCTAACGGTGTTTACAATTTAACGCTGACAGATAGGTATAAGTTAAACACTGCGTAGAATTTTTATGATGTCACAACTCACAATTCAGTATTTCATACAAAATCGCCTAATAAACACGCTTGTCGCACGCACATTTTGACGTTTGAAAAAAAGAAGTTGCTGATTTGACTAGATGTCAACTTATCTAACAGCTGCTTTGTACTAACTTTTTAATCTAGTCAGGTACTTAATTACTAACTCGTAAGGCAGATTTGCTTACCTGGTAGTTAATCCGAACTGGATAAGACATGTTAGTATTGTGTATTTGAGGTAGGGAGGTCGGCACAGCGCTTTGGTCTGGACCCAGATCTCGCTGAACAGCCTCCTCAAGTCCTTGGGCTTGCGCATGCTCAAACTCCTTACAGATTTCTGTGAGCTCTGCGACGCCACTGATATGGTTCTAACTTTCTCTTTGAGACTTTTGATCTGTAAAAAAGAAACATTTGCCGGAGTTCAATAATTGTTTTCTATTATAATTTGGAATTGGTGTCTTTTTCTGATGCTGAAAACGGCTTTAAAACCACAAGCTGAGGCATGAAAATTAAGTAAGTTTTCACTACTAAGTATTCAAATGTGGGTTGAAAGGTATGCCTGAAAATTGTGCGCCAGATGGCGTCAGGTAAAATTTACTCTGGAGGACAGTGGAGTGATGTCTCGGCGTATGGGGTTCCTACCGCATAGAATAGGGAAGATTTATTGGCAAAGACTTAAGGGCAAAATACAGGTCGGCCGCGGGCCGGGTCGGGTGCGCGGCGATTGTAATTCCTTGTATTTATGGACGACAGCGCCTGTTCCCTTTGTGTTTTGCCCTTTACCCTTTATGGCGTCAGGGTTCTGTATACCTGACGCCAATATCTATAACTGCTTAACCAAAAAGTTTCAGTAAACTCACGTACAGGGTAATTATCAGGGTCGTCTCCGGTGTTCTGCTTGTATATAGACTTGAGGACGGCTAGAGCCTCATCGTAGTCACCGCATTCCATCATGAACTTGGGGCTCTCGGGGAACGAGAAGAGCCAGAAGCCCAACATGAGCGAAGGCACTCCACAGGCCGCCACGAACCAGTTCCACGAGTCATATGAGAACGGTCCACTTTCTATGCGGATGCCTTTGATCGGAATGATGCCCCAAGCGATCACTGAAAATAAAAACCATTAATAAGTTAGCAACGTTACAAGTGGTTTTGACAGCCTTTGGCACATTTGACGTCTGTCGTCTTATAAACGTGAGGTCCCGCGTGCGAACCCCTGCAGGGTCAATTTGAGAATTTATAGTTTGGTTTATTTCGGCCGTGGCTTGTTACCACTCAAACCCCAAAACCCCAAAGACTTCGTGCGTGCCTAGCACTTAAGTTTTCCAGTATAATGCCATGTTGAAACCGATTAGAAGTAGGTAGGGGTTCAATACATTAACATTCTCTTTAGATGGAGATCGGTTTTACCCACATTTTTTTATGAGGAAAGTGACCCAACTTTTGTCCCCGATCAATAGGTCAGCTCTGGTTAAGAAAATGTAATGAAAAATAAGCAAGTAGTTAAAATGCTCAAGATAACTTACGTGGTAGTAAAATGACACCCAGCGTCCAGAACATTTCCATCCAACAGAGGATCTTCTCTCTGTATTTAGTTTGCTGGAATTCACCCAAGTACGGAAAGCAGATTCCCATAGCGCCTGCGACACTAAAAAATAAATTTCTCGTTAGTTAGATAAATGTAGTTTTCGTACGGCGTATTAATTAAGCGTTTAAGCCAGACCAGAAAGCATTTAAAAAAATCAATCCTGGCGCTAGCAGACCATTAATCTAATAATCGTTAATAATCAGTTCAAAGCCTGATTCAAGGAGATTTAGCAAGACTTTAGGCGGTCCCTGCGAAGCAAGGTGTGGTAGCGTTATAGGCAGGTACCTATACAAGTATACAAACTGTGTTCCATCGCTGCAAACCTGCACCTGCTGCATAGCAGTTTTCCAGACCCAGACAGACCTATCTACTTATATTTGAAACCGAACCGGCTAGCTACGACTTCGTAGTGAGCATGTCATACCGAATTCAAACTCCAACCATATCTTTATCTACTTAATTTCTTATATTTTAGATAAACAATAATGAGATGTGTACTTACGCAAAACCATTGATAAATCTACACGCCATGAAAATAGGCAAAATTTGGACGAACGATGAAATAATCCCGACGATACCGTCGAGTAGAAGTGTTGACACCAACACCACTTTTCGCCCCTTTGTGTCCGCTAAACAACCCCAGAAGTATGAGCCGATGACCATACCTGAAAGTAAAGATTACGAAGGTCCATTAAAAAATCTGCTGAAATGTGAATCACTAATGTCCCCGATTTCTTACGTCATCCAGCTGTGAACTCAACCAACGGCCTCGGGAGCGAAAACATTTTTCGCAGTAAGAAAATTGGTACGTACTACGTAGGTAGGTAAGTATTAGATAAGTAATTTCATTAAATTACAACAATTGAGATTGTAACAATGCATGATTGATACTGCTTTTCTTGTATGTTTAGAAGCGGGAAGGTGGGCGGAACATATCACATGCTGCACGTTGTAAGCACCACATACATAATAATTAATTAATTGTTAGCTGTTTCGGCAGTGCTTATTCCTTGGTTATCATGGACTTCCGCAAAAGTAACACCTGCTACAAAGATATACAATTTTATAACCAATTTCATAAAATAGAATTTTCAGTTTTAGACACTTCTAGGAATTATAAAAAAATCTATAATTAATCCATGATTGTTTAAGCAAACTTAGTACTTAGTGATATTTCGGATTTTATTTTTAAAATTCCTTACAGTCTATTATTAAGTAGGTACCTACATACCTAGACAACTATTTCTAACTTAGAAGTGATTGTTTGTTGTGTGTAAAAAAATCTAAGGCCTATGGAAAAGTTTATGAAAGCCCTATTTTCAGCTGTGGATGACCCCAAGCTGAAAATATGACTGTGAACTATTTGGACCAATATCTTTATGAGTCAACATAAATCGAGTACATGATATTATTGAAAGATAAAGTACCTAATCTTATTAGTAAGAAACAATTAAATTGGCACTCGATTTATATCAGTAGTGGGTATTCATTATTGGGTTAACGTGGGCATCTTTTCCCGGAAGATAACGACATAATAATAAATTAGTAAATAATACTTATGCATTGTGTATAATACATTATGCTCTTATACATTTTGTAGTGTTTTTGGTGTAGTCGAACTGATAGGAGTAGGCAGGTATTGTTTTTAATATTACTGCCATACCCCAGGTTAGCCCCCTGCCATCTTAAACTGCATCGTCACTTATTACTCCGCGAGATCGCAGCTAAGGAACAGCTGACCAGATCAAGGGCTGACGACTAATGGAAATGCCTGCGGCTTTGTTTCCATGGGAATTTCTAATAATAAAAAGCATATACAGATATATTAATCTGAGATATACGCTATATCACTGTAAAATTCCATCAAAATCTGCTCAGTAATTTTTCGTGAAACAGTTACAAAAGTGATCCATCGATCACAAACTTTCTTGTTTAATTAGATAATAATATAAGTGTGATAGTATTTATAGTATGGTAAGTATTATAAAAATAAAATTAAAAAAGTGAGTGTGTACTTATGTACGCGCGCAATAACTTATACTTTTTGATAGCAAATAATAAATATCTTGAATATAGTTATAAGTTCTGACCCAACATACAATAAATATATTTATTTTTATTCTGTTGGTAGGCCTTTTTCTGGAAGACTTGTAACGTCCAAGACCAAGTAACGTCAGGGTGTCGAATTTGGGTGGCGCCCATCGTAAAAGTTCACTCTGATAATTTTTCCCTAACACGCCAAAAGGAGTATAACTTCAAAAAATCCTGGGTTCATGAGTGTTTAATTGTATAGAATCTTACCTAACATAGGGGCGGCTGTGAGCCAGCCTTTATCGGCGGACGTCATTTGGAAGTCGCATGTCGCGGCCGGTAACACGAACGACACTATCGTGATGCCGATGGCTGTGTTGGCGTAGATGAGACCGGTGATGGCCAGGAGACAGAAATGGAAGCGCCCGAAACCTGGATATGCATAATAAAAGCTGTAATAATTCGCTTAAACAAAGACTTGCCGTTATTATGCCCTAAATTTAATTTCTAGGACCCGAATTAATAAAGCGAATTCAGCTAAGGACACATTCTCAAGAATCGGTCAAACTATGTTTTAAGACGGTCTTACGCATAAATTGACCGATAATTATTGAGAATGTGTTCGTGGCTGACGTCAGTTTATTAATTCAGGTGGAAAATCAGACGATCTGTTTGGTGAATAACTCTGTTATTTTCAACTGTTCAATTGACTTCCATAGGATTTAAGTTGTTGTAATTATTAACAACATACCTTAGATAAACCTTACCAGAATTGAACACTTATTAATTACTGAAGTGTCTATGAACGAAACTCCAAATGCCCAAGAAACAGAAATTTTACTTAGCTCTTCTACTTCTTTGACTTCTAAGGTTCTATTGTGCAAAATTTAAAAGTTTAGTCAAATAACTATGCACTAATTTGCGAACAGATAAGTATTTATTGCATGGTTTAACACTGGAAAGTTACACTAGATCTTTTATTAAGTATGTGGATTTAAAATGCAGTGGCATTAGTAATAATGCTTACCAAAATCCCATCTAAGAGCAGGCATGAAAATAAGTTTAAAAAATTACACCAATAGTTAGGGTCTGGACAGACGGACCGAATTTGGACGGCAAAATTGCAGTTGAATGCAGTTTTATAGTACTTAATAAGACAATAACTGTATCGATCGCGTGAATTGCGTGGGCATTTGGTCAGGGATAACATGGTCAAAAGCACTCCGACTATACCTACAGGCTACAGTCAGTAAGTAGGTACTCCGTCCGCAGTTCAGAATTGAGATAGGTACAGTTGTGTCAACTGCACCATAACATCATCGTAACTGCAATCTAAAATCAGCTTGCAGTCCAAATGAAAACCGTGCCTTGTCGCTATAGATCAAGTCAGCAACTTGTACGAAAGTAAAGAAAAAAGAAAGAAAACTCATTTATTCATCCTGTGCCTTGTACCTACATAAAATTAAGCTATGGCTTAAAGGGTATTAACACATGTTATTGTAAATTATTTATGCGATTGGGAGACTTTAGACTTATCATATGTTAGAATTACACTAACATATGATAAGTCTGGTCCTAACACGTATGGACCTTTTTACTCAGTCTGGGAAATAAAATATCCATTCATTCATTAATATATCGTAAAAAATATGCGTCTTACCGGTAGCCGAGATTGCGGCTTCGAAGTCCGCCCCATGTTCTAAGAAGTCTAAACCTATAACAACGAATAAATCACATAAATATACACATATTCACATTCATTAGCTTCTTATCACTATGTTTGAAATACTTAACTGATAGTACGGGCCTAATAGTTCTAGTTACGGTCATATGAACCTCAACCGTCATGTTTTTAGACATAATATATTTAATTAATTTTTACTATCGCAAAGAACAACACTGCATTTCAATATAAACGACGCGAACGCTTGAACTAAATTTTATTTTTAATCGGGTTTGCCTAAACTGGAAATAAATAAGTAATGAATAAGTATATCGTTTGAAACATCTGTGCCTGAATGTCACTGAACAGTGGTTGAAAATTAAAGTACCTACAGCTGCAGTCGTCGTGTCAAAACCAATTTATTTAAATTACCCGCATTTTTTATATTTACAAGCGTTTGTTAAAGCATAGAATTTTTCTTTACACGCAGAATCTTTTCAAAAATCTAATTTAGTCAGTTAAGTAGATACTTATTTTTGTAAGTATTTACCTTTTTTTTTTTACTTAAAATTAAGTAGTACTTATTATTATTTTTCAGCTTATGTAATTTTTTTTCATTGGCAGCTCGAATACCTATTTGAGCATGTTTTAAGTTAAGTTTTTATTTTATTGTAAACCTTTTATGGTTTCAGATTGGTCAATAATTAATAAAAAGTATCAAAAACGGTAAAAAGATAAAATATTTACCAATCTACACAATGTTACGTGGCATTTTAATAAAAATAAATATCAGGCTTAGTAAATAAAATATGCTCAATATAAATAATAATATATGCTAAATAAATAAAACATTCTTACTAAAAAATTAATTGACTTAGAAATTATTTTTATATTTAATTTATTTTAGGTACCTATTAGGATCTAATTCACTACCTGCTCTTAAACGTACTTGCATCTACTTTTAAATTCATAGACATAGCAAAACTACGGTTAGATAATTGTATTATTTTATTGCTTTTTCCAACGGTAGGATCTTGAATTCTAGGCAAGAATTAATTTTTTTTTTAAACGGGTCCTGGAATTAAGGTCAGAACTAGGTCTGAAGACCCTCGTCCTCCATTTTAAAGAAAGTTATAACTAGAGGCTATTTTTCTTTCCATCATACTCTAATTGTATTCCTGTAACTGTTTCTTTTGTATGTGTGTGGTGCAGTAAAGTATATACATACATATTGATTATATATTACAATAAAACACTAACGAAACCTATTTCTGATATTTTTAAAAATCTTTGAATGCAGTTTTACATAGCACACACAAAACCACATTTTAGGTATAAATAAGGTTTTCCAATAGTGCTCTTAAACTGTAATAATTATCTCTTTATTTACTAAGACATTTATTATGTAATGATAATACCTAGTCACTGGTTCACTTTAATACATTCTTTCGATTTTGTTTTTGGTGAGAAACTTGAACTTTTTTTAAGAGCCTTTCAAGGGCATAAACAAAAATTTATAAAGATAATGTATTTGACAGCTAATACTACGAGTACAAAGCGGCTTGGGTCATATTATTTTATCTGCCCACTTTGGATCTGCTATCGAAGTTTATGAAGTGTAGATACTTGGAATATGAAGATCATTGTTATCTTTTGTCTGCTTTCAAATGTGATAAAATTATGCTGGTTCAGAAACGGAATTGTTTTATTATTATGAAATATAGGTAGTGTGACATGAATACATGATGCGCCTACGTAGGTATATTATTTTAATTATTTTTCACTAGCTGATGCCCGCGAGATAAGTGCTTGAATGGCGGCCTCGGACAGGGAAGCGCAGCGTTGGACGACCCCCCACTAGGTGGACGGACGATCTCAAGCGTGCAGCTGGAAGCCGCTGGAAACAAGCGGCACAAGACCGTGCTCTGAGGCGATCCATTCAGGAGACCTTCGTCCAGCAGTGGACGTCTATAGGTTGAGACGACGACAACGCCGATGCCCGCGACGTCGCGTCGCCAGCGTGGATTGAGGTTTTTTGGTTTCCGCGGGAAATATTTTACTTTCCGGGATAAAAAGTAGCCTATGTGTTATTCCAGACTATAATCTATCTCTGTGCCAAATTTCATCCAGATCCGTTCAACCATTCGGGTGTGATTGAGTAACAAGCATCCATCCATACATCCGTCCATCCATCCATCCAAACTTTCGCATTTATGATATTTATTTGATATTTGATTGATTTGATGATTTGATTTTCGAAGATGACCGCCAAACTTCGGTTTGAAGAACGCACGCGGTGATGATGATTAAATTCAGAAGTTAGTTAGGTAACTAGTATAGGTTCTGACTTCTGATAGTCCAACGGACGGACAAATAGGCGGAAAATAGAAATTCACCCAAATGTAGACTTGGGCTTCGTTTTGACCGTTACTAAGTATTAGATACATGATGTACCTATAGAAAAATAATATTTTAATTTATCGAAACTTGACGTGTACTTACTCAGATTTTTTATATAAATAAAAATGAACAGTCTCTTCAGATACTCTAATTTAAGTTCTATTTCAGAAAGGCTTCACACTAAATTCTAGTGCTAAATAAACCTGCACTCACCGTTATCTTATCTGATTAGGTACACTAGTAGCATTATTTGCTGGAACTCACAGTCATGATTAATCAATTGTATGAAACAAGATGAAGGGTTTTACCGTCGTAAATAAATTGCTCGCTGACATGTCTAAACATCGGCGCGCGTTATCAGTATGCGGTTGGCTTTAGTGCGCAAATAAGTGTGACAGTGACACGGTCACTATACGGCATTGCATTTGTAAGTACGCCAAGGATTCGTTTTCGAAACTGGTTTTGGTAAATATTGTTTACTAAAAGATGCTTCAGTCCCATTTGGCGGAAAGCCTAAAGCGCAGGCCACAGCACAGCAGCGGTTCGATCCCCGACAGGATTAATTTGGGAATTTACAATTTCCTGAATTTGCTCTGGACTGGCCTGGTGGGAGGTTTCGGCTGTGGGTAGAGACATGCCGCCAAACGATTTAGCGGTCCGGTACGATGCCCCGCAGACACCGATTAGGCGTACATAGGGGTTTTATATCACTGCCATACCCGTAACAGGTTTGCCCGCTACCATCTTACGCTGCATCATCATTCATCACTTTTGCCATCAGGTGAGATAGCAGTAACTTGTAGTAGATAAAAAAATGTTTTAGCTTAGCTCACGTAGCTTATTTTATAGGTTATACCCAACTGATGACATAAGCTAAGTTAAACTAGCTGGTATTCACCCTTCACCCAAGCGCGACAGGCGACAGTTAGCTTAGCTGGCATCGTCGGGTTTGCTAGCTAATATAGTTCAGTTAGTTTGCTTAATTTAGATTTGTGATGTGAACCGACGTATGAACAGACGCCGCAGTTATGTGAACTAAACTACACTAGCGGCACGCTATGATGGCCGGTTTGACACATTACAATAGTGATGTGGAATGTCAATTTATTCTCGAACAAAAAACAATTAAGTTTTGTTTTTGTACCTGATTAAATAGGTTTAATAAAACAAAAATGTATATGTTTATTTAATTTATTTGAACGAACTGAATATTTGAACGAAAATGAATATACATACTTTATATGCACACAAGAAACATATGAATACAAAAGATACCAAAAAAGGTGCCACAAAAGGCCATAATTAATCAGATTCGTCCATACTACTATTTTCACTGTCGTCACTGCTATCATCACATACATTAATAATTATATGTTCGTTTTCTATAATATTATCTATTTTCACATCTCTTTCATAATCTTCCCTTATTAATTTAACAGTTCTATTCACAACCTTTTCCCAGTCTCCTTTAGTCACATGTTCACAAGCTTCTTCTAATAATTTTAGCATTTTTTTTGTGGTAAATGGGGGTTCTGTATTGTGTCTTGCAGCATATCCCTTAATTTGAGCCCACACCAACTCAATCGCATTATACTCACAATGGTAAGGCGGTAACCGTATAACTCTGTGCCCATGTTCTAATGCTATTTCGTCAATGACGTATCGGATCTTGGTTGGTTTGTTTTCTTTTAAAAGACGTACTAATTCCGCTTTTAACATATTCATGTTTGCATCTACGCCATTTTTACGAAGCCATGCGACGATATCAGCTTTCTTTTGGGATTGGGCAGGTGGCTTGTCAATTTGCATCGAGTGGTATGGGGCGTTGTCCATAATTATAATAGATGGTTCAGGGAGGCTACACAACATTGAGGTAAACCATTCAGTAAACTTTTCTCCATTCATGTCTTCATGATAGTCTCCAGTGGTTTTTGACGCAAAAGCCATGAGAGAACCTTCGACAAACCCGTTGATGGTTCCGGCGTGACAAATTATAAGTCGCGATCCTTTTCCTACAGGAACTTTGGAAGTAGATGCTGCTGTGTCATCGTTCCAAGAACGGCCTACAGTATGGTTAGCATTAAGCCATGTTTCATCCAAGAACACAACATTTTGCCAATTTTTGATTTCTTTCACTTGCCGTAAAAAAGTATACCTTGCCATCGCTATATCAAATCTTTCCGTCAATATTTTGCGTTTGTTACATTTTTTGTATCGAAATCCAATGGTCTTCAAAATCTTCGTTAAAGAACTTTCCCCACCGAAGAATAATCCAGCTTCCTTCAGTGAATGCACCAACTTTTTTCTTGTTGGATACTCCTTCTGTAAATAGTAGCCGTAAACATGTCTTCGGATAGCATCGGCATCAAAGCTATCGATGCCTACGACTGGTTTTGCTCGTTTTCTCTTTTTTGGTGTGTGAAGTTTATTTTCTTCTGTGCCAGTCTCGCCATATTTTTTTTTAGTTATCCGTCTAACAGTTCGTTGTCCAATATTAAGCGCATCAGCTACGCGTTCAACCACTGACGTTATAGGTAAAATTGGCCCTCCATTTTGAGCTTCACGATCGAAATAGTTACGAAGGCGTATTACGAACTCACGTGTCTGACTATTTAGAACAGTTCTCTGCGTACGTTCGGTCATATCGACGAAATCCACAACAAAGGGCTTGAACAGAGTCCAAATTAACGAGCAAGGGTCAACAGTAATGCAGTATCAATATTTGAAATCCAAAGCCAGGTCAAAACTATATCACAATCGCATTGCACTGACAGTTTATACTTTTCGAAGCAACGTCAATTCGAAACTGCTTTGTTTTGCATTGAGCATTGACGCGAGTTTGCCGGAGGTAGTAGTTGTGCTAGCCAGCGATCCTATGTGACGATCGTATTAGATTCCATTTTTAAAAATTTATTGATATTTTTTTGCGATTTCAGAGGTTTGTCCACATAGTGAAAATTGTTCATATTCACAAGTACATTCACCCCTTAAATGGTGCAAACTGATTTTTCTACACTTGTATACATTTAAGAAATCAATTTAATAAATAAATTTTGAGTCCTAAACCTAAAACTACATTCGATAAAATTTATGAATCTCTGCACATCACTATCGTCAATAAAGTAATACAATTATTTCCTTCAAAGTCGTTATCAATTAATACGGAACTTCATGAGCGGACAAACGTCAAACCGGCCATCATAGCGTGCCGCTAGTTTAAACGAAGTTATAGTTAAGCTTGGGGTGTGGCCTGCGCTTAATATGTTAGCAGATTAATAAACTATCTACTATATCCGTAATCCGTGGCACTAAAGCATATAGACTCTGGTGGCGTGCACAGTTCTAAACCAGGGTAAGCATTATTTAGGTTGGGTTAGGTTATAAAATTAATCTATTTCAATTAGGGTCAGCAGTACCTACTTATAATATGCCTTTATGAGTTGCACGCCACTGCACTGATAGTTATACCGAAATGGTAAATGAATAAAAATCGTGGCGTTGTGTTAAAGTGCCCACCTAAACATACGTACCTGGCTCATTATAATAATATAAATCTTCAAGAAATCACTACCCAGGGGACACAATTAAAAACTATACCTACAGGCTACAACCTTTTAACTTTTAAAGTCCAACATATCAAGTCTAAAGCTAAAGTCTAAGCTGATGAGCTTTAGAAGAATAGTTTTTCAGTGCGGGCGGAGTCTCAGTCTCGGAAATCAGAGTTAAAGTTAAGTAGTTGAATACTTAGATGTCTTTTTTTGAAATCCATACTATCCCTACTTATATTATAAATGCAAAAGTGTGCCTGTCTATCTATGTCTGTCTATCTGACTGCTACGCTTTAACGGTCATCTTTTCAACCGATTTTGATGTAATTTGGTAGAGTTAGGAAAAGAATGTAGGCTACTTTTTATCCCGGAAAATTAAAGATTTCCCGCGGGAATTAAAAACCTTAATCTACGCGGGAATCATCTAGTACTTTTATAATTATTGACAGTAATATGTAGATATTACATAGTACATGCAATACAATGTATTTTTGTTTTTCTTTCACACTTGTTAATGAATAAAGATTATCCACCGGAAACGTGAATACCTACCTAATTTGTACCTTAATGATAATATTATAAAAACTCGTCTCCATTCGTCACATACAATGTCGAGGCAGTCCAGCTTAATACGGACGGATAATACGGATAATTACGTGTAAGGAATGAAACAGTAACTGAAATAAGGGGTTTAAATACAGTTTTTTGAAACTTATAAAACAGAAACACTCATAACGGAAACAGAAACGATACGGTAACCCAATCAATCTGTAACCGTTTATTTTTGTTAATAAGTGTTTTTATCTGTAACCCTAATAGATAGGTACATTCCTTAGCAAACTGCACGGTGTGACAATGCGTTCTTCTTCATTGGATTTTACACACACTGACACAACATGGCCATGTTTTTCTTAATACAATAATTGCAACCATCGGTACTTTCACCTTAGGTTCAAATTTGAATCAGTCAACAGTAAATTTGGCAACGTCGCTATTTCGGTTACACTTCAAAACACTTTCATTTCTGGTACAGATTCGTTTCTGTTACAGAAATATAAGTGTTTCAGGTTAACAGACACTTTCATTCTGTAACACTGTAAAATTTATGAATCTGTTTTTCAGTCCCTGATTACGGATATTTCGAATTAGGTAGTAAACTGTACTTTAACTATCATAGGTGTATACCTACCTGAGTACCTACTCACTATTTAGGTTTAAAGAGAGATATATTTTTCCCAAAGAAGAACAAAGGATCACCTAAATGAGAACTTACAATAATCTATGTTTAAACATTAATGTTTAGAGAGTAAAAGGTGACCTTATCATGACCTTATACCTGTGCTTATACTAAACTTCACTTTGAAAATGCTTGATTAGTATTTTCTTGATTTTTACAAAAGATTTTTCTTTAAAAACTTCATTTGACTTCGTGGTAAACTTATGTGGGCATAAGAGCATTAAATAGCAAGTTTTGAAAGCTTGCTATTTGAAAACTATAATAATTATCCATACAAATAATGATTATAAATGTAAAAGTAACTCTATCTGTCTGTATGTTACGCAATCACGCTTAAACTACTAAACTGATTTAAATGAAATTTGGTACAGAAATAGTCTACAGCCTGAGAAAGGACTACTAGGCTACTTTTTATTGCGAAAAAGGGCTGTAAGGGGTTGAAATAGGGGATAAAAGTTTGTATGGATATTACGTCGTTTTTAAAGCTAGAAGCTTGAAACTTTAAGCTAGAGGCTTTTGATTAGATATAAATAAATACGACATTCAAAGTTTATAAAAATTTTACCCTAAAGGGGAAAACCCTAAAATTACCCTAAAATTAGGGAACGAAAGTTTTTGTGTGATGACGTTGACAAAATAATTAGCCTTAAAAGATTAAAAATGCTGCCGAAAGTCAAAAGCGCCGCGGAATAAGTCGCGGGCACATATAGTACATAATAATTTTACTTTTTACAACCTAATAACTTTGATATTACGATAATGTGCTTTTGGCTCCTCGTAATTAATTATGTGACACTTAGCAGAAACTTGACGGGCTAAAATTTTCTCGATACTTACCACTATATAATATTTCAAAGAATGCTCTGTAAATTTCATTTTTTAATTAAATATTCATTTAATCGCCATCTCTGTCTTAATTCGCTACAGAGAATGACATATCCCCATTTACTTAAACCAATGTAATTAATAGTTCAGTATCTTGCGTAGGTAACAACCTTTATTGACCTACGAAAACGTAGCCTCTACATAGCTATTCCTGTTTTCTACGATTTTTTGCATGCATCTATCTACTTACAAGGACAGGTACCTACTACTTACACGGATTTTTAGAGGCAGTTTTCCAAACCTATTAATTTTACTAATCATTATGTACCTACTTACCTACATTATATTTGAGATGTCCTAAAAATATGTTGTAGATTTGTTATTCGTCCGAAATCCATCAGTAATATACCCTGTTACTTTAAAAAAATTAAAACTATTCAACGATCTACCCTAACTAGGTCCTACTTCCGATCTGGGACGAATTAATAGGAAAATCGCGCGCAGTTTCTGCTCTTATGAAATATACATATTAGTGGCTCGCCAAATCTGCGCAGACAAAACCCCAAAAAAATAAAATGGAAATAATCAAGTTATTGAATTAGAGATTAATAAGCTACGCAGGTCTAATTTCTCCATCATTGAGTATTGGTTTGTTAATTTATCGAATTCTATTTTGGCAGATACTGTAACAGAATTCTATCAACATTACAATATTATTCGTTAATTGAACGTTACCTTACTTGGAGATGGAGAAATTGTACAGTAACAGAAAGTTAAGTCTAAGAAATCGATTAAAAACATAACTCGTGTCTATAGTACAGCAGGTAAATATGAATATTTCATTAGTGACAATAGTCACCTTTTTTATAAAAAATCTCATTCAACGACGGGGCTGATGTCTCGTCTCTAATTTGTAACAAAAAAAAACATGAAAAGCAGGAGTGACAGGCGTGTGCCTTCCGATTTATGTAACAAGTGAATTTTCCGCGGCTTTGTCTGTATGTTTATGCGCGGTTAAACTTGCTGAACTTGACTTTACAACGCACATCATACAACAGTCTGATCGGTAATGACTAATGTTTCCCACATTCATGTATTTTTATTTGCTTTTTTAAATAAAAGTTCATGAACAATGTCAGTTGGTAAAGTAACTACTAATTAATTACAGGTAAGAACTAACCTACCTATCTTACTATTAGTCTTTTTTATTTTTGACATAATCGCATTTTTCGTTATCATCGTGTCAACCTAATACGCATCAAGTCAACTTTCTTTTACACAAAAAAGGGTAATCGATTCGGACAAAATATATGATTCCACCATAATGGGTTATTTTATTTCAGTCGGCATTAGTTAGACAGGTATAAATTATAAAAATTCAATTTAAAGAACAAAAAATATGTGATATTGTGATTTGTGAACATTTCAAGTTCATTTTATACTTAGGTATTAAATTAGCTGTTATTTATTTGTAAGCTATACACTGCATAGAATATTCGTATTTGAATAATATTCCAATTCTGGACGACCAAGCTTTTTCGGTGTCTTTTACGCCCTTTTAATGATTTTTTTGCTGGGGCATACCTAGCTAGATAAAACTTTTAAAAAAAATAAATATGTAATATAATATTTTGAAGAACTTGGTGGCTAATGCAACAACGTCGCTCTGTTATAGCTATAAACTAAATAAACTTAGAGAGCAAAACTTTATCTAAACACAAAATTTCATCGAAATCGATAGACTAAATATTACGATCCTACATTAATTTATTTAACTCGGTAATAGATCCGTTATCACAATTGGAACATAACTGTCACAAAACAACATCTATAATAGCCCATAATTAAAAAAAACTCACCCATGTTTAAAAAGTATCACTTCACTATTTAAAAAAAAGTCCGATTGAGATCAATCACGATATATCGCCTACCGGTGTTGCATCGTCTCCTGGGGCAGTAATGCGCGGACGCAACGCCTCAAGGATGTCGCGTATTGCGCGCAGAGGCTTCTTTGCGAATGTCGGCTTGCTACCGGCTCCTACCGAAGATTCCTTCCATGCTGATAACGATAAGGTCGGTCGATCGCTCATCTCACGTTATCTAGACGGTGACCACGATCAATCTCCTCGCATGACTTCTAGGCCGTTCTTACTACGACTATAATACCTTACGTAACGACTAGTTCGGAAGCTTGTGTCTAATTTCCAGTGTTGTCAGTTGTTGTAAGGCATTTAGTGGAGTCACTTCACACAATACTGTCTCTAATTGCTTTTGATATGATAACGTCTATTTCTGTTATCCGCATGAAGAGGCGCTATTTTACAAGTGCTGTTAAATAGTGTCCGGTGGTCTTTATATACCTTCCTGTATTATAATCTATGCATTTCAAAATTACATTCGGTATACACGCAAAATAGTACATAGGTGGTAAGATAGTTGATAGATTATGTCTGTAATAGACAGGAAGTTTTCACAGACTATAGACTACATATACTTATTTTCTTACATTTGCATATCTCCTTTTAGACAATAATTGGATTACCTACAGTTACTGGAACCCTAAAAAATTTTCTACAGCTAAAATAACTTGCAGTCAATAAACATATTTCAAATAAATAAATATTCGATTCTTAGAGAAATTCATACTAATATTATGAACACGAATGTGTGTCAGTCTGTCTGCAACCTTTTCACGACCGATCTGTCCAACCGATTTTGATGCAACTCGGTACCTACAAAGATAGGTTGCATCTCGGAGAAGGACACGTGACGAAACGGTGGGCATCTATTCATATAGTATGCTATAATTCGAAAGTCTGTCCATCTTTTTGTGTGATATTTTTTCAGGATTCGTTACTGAAAAGTATATTGACGAAATTTGACTTTCATGCTTATGGTGAGAAAGTTTTCATCCTAGAGTAGTACGCCATTGGACATTTCATCCCGTAAAATCAAAGATATAAATTTACAAGCTGATTCCCCCTACTGTAGGGGGAATCAGCTTGTAAAAATATAATCGTTGTTAATGCAGAATCCCTTTTTAATCATGAAAAGTTATTAAATCCTTGAGAGTAGCGCTCCCTCGGGAACGAGCTTTAAAAGCCGGGGAACATCTAATGAAAACAGCGATAAGGCGATTAGTTTTCCTTGATAAAAATAAGTAATTCATTAAAAATATTGTGGAACTGAAATTTCAATGAAGCAAAAGTTATTATTAGTTCTTCATAGAAAATTAATGATCTTTTAGTATTATGGAAATTGCGTGGGAACTCATAAATAACTGGTAAAAAAACGTGTTTTTATATGTGTAGGTTGCCGACCTGCAAAACTAAAACTTGCCTTTACAAATGTTTAAGAAGTCCAATAAAAATATGCTCCTGAAAAAAGCTTAATATACTGATGAAGATTAGAAGAAGATTATAAATAAGAAACGAGCATGGATTTGACTCGGTCCAGAAATGCTTAGGACTGCGGTTACTTATGTACTTACATAAGTATCTTTACATTAATGAAATTGCAATTTTTTTTTTCAAAAAGAGCAGCCACCTAGTTTCTTGCTGGTTCTTCTCGATAGGAAGGCATTCCGAACCAGTAGTAGATTCACTTGACTATTTAAAAGCACTTGTTAACAGTCTACTTAAATAAAAAATATTTGATTTTAATTTTTGCAATAAGATGACTTTATTTTATTTAGGATTTTTTATTTTTAATTATCCGGGATAAAAGAAAGCACAACGTGTCATACTACCCACCCCAGGGAACATAATATTATGTATTTGAGACTGCTACAGTGCAACGATGGCAATCATCTCTGATTTCGTTATTGGCCAAAATTTATTGTCACAGCAAGAATCGACAATTGACAGCCAATTACAATGATTGATATTGGAACTATGATTTAAGCAACTTTTACGGAATAGGACTACAGGTCTTTATGTAACCACAAAAAAAATCACGTCGATCCGTTGCTCTATTGCGGCGTGATTGAAGGACAAACACATTTGCATTTTTATATGCATAGGTAAGTAGGAATAAGATATTAGTAATATTTGTCAATCTAAAATTTTGACACTTAATTTTATATTTTAAGAAGGCGAAAAGGAATACATTTCCTAATTTATCTCAATATTTGTTTATAAAAAAGTAAATTAGGTATTAATTGCATTCCATCGAACCCCTATGTAAATTGAATACCTCCAGAGACTAACTACCGCAATGACCTTTTATCGAGGTCTTTATTATTAGCCGAGTAGGTATACCTACGGTAAATCATGAAAACTTTTTATAATTATAGGGGTTTTGAATGTATCTCCGTATAATATTATTTTCTTACTCTATTTCTTGTAATTGTTCCACTTATTACTATTATCACAGCACGCCCATCCAAAGGCGGACCACATGCACCCACCACTAGCATACCTACAGCTTATTAATATATATTATTATATAATGTAAACCTACAGGCGTATCCCGTATTTTTACTGTAACCTTGTAAATTTTACATATTTTGTTGAAGTCACTATTGTTTTTAGTTTCAGTTAAAGAGAGAAAATAACTATCTTATCCTTTACATCGAATTAGTACGAAAATTTTACATCAATGTATAGTTTTCATCAATCAATCAATCAATCATCAGATTTTACTTTTGAATTTGGAATGCAATGTATTAAAAGTTAAGTAGGTAAGTAAAATACTATAACTATTATTTTTTATTATTACTATAATTGAATTCTATCACAGCAGTGATTTTCTATTGAAAAACTACATACCTAGTTAGTATAGAACCAGTTTGCAATCAATTAGTTCCCAAAAATACCGCACGAATTCGCCGAAATTCAATCATTAGGTAAATTGCATGTTTGCCTGATAGAAAGAAATACGTCTAGATTAATTAATGTATTATTGAAGATATTTACTAACATAAGATACTTGTTTCAGGATAAAGAAATGAAATTTAAGAATGGAATACATTCCCTGCGATTAAGAAAAATAACGATGGTGTCAGAGACGAGGTTATAAAAGGATGCGTGCGCATCTGCTGCGGACTACATTGTCACCCGTCGTTGCGTGTCGTTCTTGTGTGATTTTATTTTCTCGCTGTAATATTTTTATTGTTCATGTTAATAAATGAGTCAGGAGAGCTTTTACGTCTTTCTTCTTCAAGTATCCTCTAGAAATTTGCAAGAGTATCTATTCGTCACGTCACACGGTCCAGGGTCGAGCTGGGTTCTACTAGTACGGTTAACAGATCCGTGTAGTTATGGTGTAGACCTATGGACTATGATATCTTACCTGCTTATACCCGCTTGCCTGCAGTTGTCAGCTATATAACCGCTTGAGTTAAATATCAAAATATAGGCAATTTTATAACAAACGCAATGGTATAGCATTGCCTACAATAAACCTGTCAAAAAATATTTAATTAATAAATTAAAAAATAGCCTGGTCAGGATTTTGATAGGCAAGTTATTAAATAGCGTATTTATCTATTAATAAAATTTAAAAAAAATTTCATCCGGTTAACAGATCGGTGAAGGTCGTGGTGTATCCGGCTCCTAAGACCATACGTCGTCGGTCAAGTGCGTCTACTTGCCTTGTTTAGATATCGGTAGTCTGCTAGGGCACTACAGGAAAAACATTAACGAATATTCGCGCCTTATGTAGCTTAATTGTCAATAAAGAACGTAACTATTCTTATTTGCTTTCGTAGGTACGAGGAAAACCGTGTACTTACCAAAGTAGGTACGATTTTTGGCTGCATTTTAACAATGATAGAGACAGTATATCTACATGTAAAACTTTTTGTAATATGCGTACAAACAGATTTAAAAAAATACAAAGTCTAAGTCTATTTACCCTAAAATATTGATACTCATAAAACCTATAAAATTCACTTATCACTTACCATCAGGTGAGATTGCAGTCAAGAGTTAATTTGTAGTGGAATCAAAAAGTGTAAATTTAAATACCTTCCTTTTGACGCGCTTTGATTGCTTAGCTTCTCCTGTTACTAATTAGGTAGGTAGGTATGAAGGTATGCATGTAAAGTAATCTGGGAAGTCGAAATCAACCAAATTTTATCTGTCGTACCTATTTAAAACTTAGCAAATGTACGTAGTTAATACCGATGACAATGTAGATAATATGGACGGGCCGTGAAAGCGTAGCAGACAGACAGACAGACGCACTTTCGCATTCATAATATTAGTATGGATATCTGAGCCAGCCGGGTTCACTCGGGTGAAATATCTAAATATCTTTTCATAGAGAAGACCCACATTGTAGAGGACCTAAATGCAAACCTATGGAGTGTCTAGACCTAGCGGGATTAAGTTGGTCTATTTATCCTTTTATGTGTATATGATTTTGTTAGCTCTTATCGAACCATCAAGTCGAGATGCCCATTAGATTGCATCGATATTGGTATGCAAAACAACTGTCACCTCGTCCTTTAGGAAATGTTTCGACTCACCGTGAATTGAACCAACGATGGCCTCAAGCGCGAAATAATAATAAATCATTCGACATCGCACGCGTGTGTCTAATTCCTTATGTTTATTTTCATTTTTGATGCCGGAAAAGTTGCAATTTCTCTCCAGATGATTTTGTTTATTGCACATTTACATATAGTCTAGACTAAACAGGCATAAAATTAGTAAGTACAAGTCATAATTAAAATAATTAAAAAACACGTAAATTAAACTAGTTAAATTAGAATCTTATTCACATTTTTATTAAATGATATTTTATATTATAGTGAATCCCTGGATATTGAACTATAGTCTTATATATTTTTGGAATCTACTCATCATTTTCTAGATGATGATTATATAGATATAGTTAATTTTATTTTTTATAAGGGTTTAATTTTATATAAGGGTTTTTAACGATACCCTATTAATCAAAATCGGTTCAGGCGTATAGAAGTTATGGTGGAATATACAAACTTACACCCATACATACATACAAATATACATACATACATACATGAACCCTGAAACTCCATTTTCAGGTAGTCGTATAAAAATATCGATCTGCAAGCAAACATCAGTTATCGCTAGATGGGTAGGTTAGATATTCGTCAGGCACACTTGTGACTACTGACTTTAGCTAAAGCTATCTTCTCATGCCCTACGATAATAGTTTCTAGGTGGCAGAAAATATTTTATTGAACTTATATTTTATTTACTTACTAGATGATGGCCGCGAGCATCATAACTCCTTAATTTTCCGGGATAAAAAGCCTATGTACCTCCCCGGGATACAATCTATCTCTGTACCAAATTTCTTCAAAATCGGTTGAACAGATAGACCGTGAAAGCGTAGCAGACAGACAGACAGACACACTTTCGCATTTATAATATTAGTATGGATATAAAATTTTAAGAGTGCTTTTGAATTGCCAAGTAAATCTACCACCGGCTCGGTAAATAAAAATAGTAAATTGTTTTTGTGAAGGTGTAAAGAAATTGGTGATAAACATGCCACGTAATATCGGAGGGTCGCCTCGGGCGCGCGTCGCATAATAAAAACCTTAAAGGAAACAAACAGATCGGACCTCGACCTCTTTGCATGTTACAACATAAAATTCCTTCATATCTTAATCTACAGCTTTGGGTCCATAATCGATTATTTTGGTGTGAATCTTTCAACGAACGCATATTGAGTTTTAAAATGTTGATAAAAATTATCGGCACATAACTTTCCACTTAATTTGCTGATGATAAGTTTTGTCATCAAACTTTTTGCCTTTGATTTTACTTTCTAATTTGCTGGCCTACCTAGATTTTTGACGACCTCCCTGGCGCATTCGTGAGCGTGGTAGTCTTAGTAAAGGCCCGTGTTCCCCCAGAAACGGAAGGAGGGACTGGCTAAACTAAACTAAACTAACTAACTATGGCTGTATTGATACTAAGGTTTACTTAGTATCAATACAGCCATAAAGTTTTCTAAAAAATATTTAATGTACAGGAATTTAATCGGTATATGTATTAGGTACGTATAGGTAGTACTTTTATCTACCTATATACACAGAAGTACTCCTTACGGAACTCCTTAGTATAGATTTTGTATTAAAATCTATACTAGGGAGTTCTTTAAGTACATAATGATTAAGCGACTCTGAGTGCGGCAGTAAGTCAATGAATCAAATTCGTTTCGATTACCATTTGTAGACAGGCAATGAGGCATTGCCGAAAAGTCTTTGTAAATGGTGTGAAAGATAATAATTTTTTTTATACAAAGTTTTAAATTCACCGTGCAAAATAGATTACCCGTGCTATTAGTTACATAAGTAGGTATAAGACAAGTGGGTGACGTAGACACAATGTCGAGTTAACGTCTGATGAAGCCCCTGCAATGTTTCTATATCGATCCTATTAACTCATGCTTAGCTACTTTTGAAGCCGCTATCAATAACACAAGTATCTATATTTCTAAACTACCTATACTAATATTATAAATGTGAAACTTTGGATGGATTTGCTAGCACAGAGATAGATAGTAGTCTGGAAAAACACACAGGGTTCTTTTTATCCCGGAAATTAAAGAGTTCCGCAAAAAAATTCACAGATTTCGCAGTCCCCGCAGAAATATGAGCATTTAATTTAATTTAATTTAATTTAATTTAATTTAATTTTAATTTAATTTAAATCACATCATAAAAATATTATTTATTACATTAGTCATTATAACCATAGTATTACAACTGTGCATTACATACATAAATACCAAATATACGTAAAGAACGTTATTGGTTGCAATAGTAAAAACTGATGCGCAACCACCAACGCCTACCTCAGAGAATAAGTATCGACACAGTATAACATTAACAATTACAATAATAATATAAGTATACATGAGAGAATATAAGTAGGAACATATTATCACGGTAACAAAATAACAATAACAAAGGTGTGTGTGTGCGTGTGTGTGTGTTTGTGTGTGTGTGAGAGAGAGAGAGAGAGAGACAGAGATTGTGTGAGGATTGGTTGTGTCTGTTACGATTTAGTGCTAAGTCATTTGGTGTGTTTAATCATTTGATAAAATCTTCAAGATCATCGTATGACAGTGTTTTAAGCCACATTGAAACAACATTTTTGCATTTTTTAACGGTTAAGGGATAGATATTCAGGATCTTATTAACTTTGTTGTATAGTGACGAACTAGCATAGTAAAATTGTCGCCTCGTAAGTAAAATGCGAGATGGAATTATCGGACATACCCGATCAGACCTCCTTTTTTCTTCGTAAATACTCGGGTTATAATATAGTTCTTTATGCTTTCTTAGAATCACTTGAAGGATGTACATTTTCCTAACAGAGAGTACATCAGCTGTTTTATATAATTCATCAGTCGGGAATCGAATTGGTTTGCGCAGTATTACCTTTAGCACAGCTCTTTGCGCTCTCTCAAGTCGCAGCAGACTTTGTACTAAAGAGGAGTAAACGATTTTTAACGTTTTTAATTCTAAGACAGATCTCAGATTTTTAAATACATAAATAAGCTTTCTGGTCTTACTTAGAAGCGACTCCACATGCTGCGTCCAGGATAGCGTGTGGTCTACCACAACACCCAAATATTGTGCATGATCCACGCGATCCAAGACTTTACAGTAACAAACGGAACTTAATTTTGACCCACATGTATGAGGGATTATCTTAAAGTAGCAATCGGGCTGGGTTAATTTATTACTGGAAAAGGTTATATATTTAGTTTTTGCGACATTAAGGGATAGAAGATTGGTGGAGAGCCAGGTCATTATCCTTACCAGGGCAGCTTCAGTGTAATGCTGTACTTCGGACCAACTATTGCCTTGGACGATTAGTGCTGTGTCATCAGCGTAAGAAATTCGCCCGTGGGAGATTGGTATATCACAAAGAGCATTTATATATATAAGGAATAGTGTGGGTCCTAACACGCTTCCTTGCGGAACTCCATACGTTAATGGTTCCTCTTGACTTACCCATTCATCAATTTTAACACACTGCGCCCTATTGGTTAAGTAGTTCCTAAATAGATCCAGGACACAACCTCTGATACCAATACGTTCCAGCTTAAGGAGTAGTGTTGAGATAGAAACAGTGTCAAATGCTTTAGATAAATCTTTCGTTTTATCGTTTTATCTTTTGCATCAAGACCCTTAGTTATGGTGGAGACAAGCTCTAACACAGCGTCATCAGTGGACCTTCCAGCACGGAAACCGTATTGATTATTAGATAAGATATTGTTTTTGTTAAGATATTGGACGAGGCGTTTATTTATTAGTTTTTCTAGAATCTTAGATATTGCAGTAAGAACAGAGATTGGTCGATAATTGTTGAAACTGAGTATATCTCCGCTTTTAAGAATTGGATAAAATAACGCCTTTTTAAAGACAGAAGGGAAAACTCCTTTGGTAAAACATTTGTTAAAGATGTGTGTCAGTAGAGGTACCAGGACATGTCTGGCGCCCTTCAAGAGTGCAGCAGAGATGCCGTCAAAGCCAACTGCGCAATTACTTCTCAAGGTCTGTATAATCTGATCCACTTCAGCTAAATCGCAACTAAGAAGTACCATTGAATCACGCCGAGAATAAGAATTTGTAGAGGGATCCTGCTCATTAGCTGATGTAATATTATTATTAATTTTTTCAGCCAAATTGAAAATAAATGAGCAGCAACTGAATACAAAAATTTACGAAAGTAAAATTATTTTATTTGAATAACATAAATTACATTACAATTAACACAATTACAAGTTGAATAATAAGAAATTTTTATTGAGATTTACTTCCCTTAAATAACACTACTACATTACTTACAAGGCATCTTTTAACACCATGACGATTGGTCAATAATCATTCCAGCGTTTGTAGATTTTTACAAAAATAAAAATCTCTTCTTCAAAAATTTTCAAAAACTTATTGACCTATTTTCAAAATTCCAACTCAAATGAACTTCTCGTCTGCATCCGCATCTTTTAACACCATTACCATGACGATCGGTCAACAATCATAGAAGCTACATCACGGTTAAGTCGGTTTTTCTGAAACACCCCCAAAAACGTGACTTTATTCCATTTTTCAAAATTCTAAAAAAAGTCACCAGCCGATTTTCAAAATTCAAACGCACACACGAGTCTCGATAAATTCCTCAACTCTTGGTACTATTTCCATCTCGATTCTCCCAAAATCCTCGGAGCTATGGCCAAAAATACGTCTCAGGCGATTTGCATTTGATAACCATTTTCAATGGTAACAAGTCATAGTTAAAAAAATTAAAAAACTGCCAAAAAACGAACCAAAAAGTTAAAATCTAAATTAATCTAGTTAAATTAGAATCTTATTCACATTTTTATTGAATGATATTTTTTTGTGAATCACTGGATATTGAACGTATATATATACGTAAATATATAGTATTATATATTTTTGGAATCTACTCATAATTTTTTAGATGATGAAAATATAGTTAATTTTATTTTCGACTTTATTTCCAACTTCAGTCTTTAATGCGGGACCATGGTCACCCCATCATTTTTTTTAAATTTTACTAGCCTATGTCACCCGGAATACGATACGCTAGGTATTCTAACGATACCTCATTTATCAAAATCGGTTCAGGCGTAAAGAAGTTATGGTGGAATATGCAAACTCCCATACATACATACATGAACACTGAAAAAAATATACTCCTTTTTCAGGCAATCGTATAAAAACCTCAATCCACGCGGACAAGTCGCGGGCATCAGCTAGTTATACTTATATCATGCATAGTCTTATTTATTTAGGAACTGTTATGTATTACAACTAGACAATGTTTACAATCAAATTATTACAACATTTAAAATAACTTATGTATGACTGACTGATTGACCGATCTACTAACGCGCAGCCCAAAGTCCAAAAAGCTGTGGTTAAAATCTTGACATTTTGGCAGTATGTTCCTTTTAAATCGTACTCTGTATTCACTTCTTAAATTACTTACTAAATAATCCTCCAGATGATTATCTGTGTTAATATGGCAGAGTGTAGTTAAGGGCTAACCTGTTAGGGGCATGGCAGTTATATTAAACCCATACCCCTATTCGGTTTTTACGCGGCATCGTACCGGAACGCTGAATCGCTTGGCGGCACGTCTTTGCCGGTAGGGTGGTAATATGACTATGAGTCAAACTGTGATCAATTGCGAACAATTAGTTTGCAGAGATGGCCATCGCGAATGAAGTCGCGGGTACAGATAGTCTTAACATATTTGCTTATCAATTCTGTGCTTTATTAGGAAGATCTCCTAATTTAGATCTATCCTGTTTTTCACATTCAGATCAAATCAGAGCTGACAACTATAACGCTGGATTTGGTAAAGGTTACACTTGGTTATATAGCTTTAACACTCGACTTATATCAGGGAACAGATAATCGGGCATGTGTCTTCCCACGACGTCATCTGCGTGATTGAAAAAAGCGCGCCGATTGACTATGTAGTCCACCACATTTGGCAGCTGTTTCCTCAGTATCGCGACGTCCGGAAACTTCGAAATATGGTCATTTTTCCCAGCCAACAGAGCGAATGGCATAGTAGCCAGCGTCAGGTTATACACCGGAGGAACCGTAGAGTTGTAGACTAGAAGATTCTGAGCGGTTCCGTAATCGAATTGCGCGAAATCTTTTCTGGTCTGCTGCGTAAAGTGCAAAATGTCCATCCAAGAAGTGCCTGCAGGAAAGTGATATATGAATGTATTCACGAAAGATGGCTCAAACTCCTTCGGGTCGAACCCAAATAGAGGAAAAATTAAAGAATTCAGGCACAGTTCATTGTCGATGACGGGATAGGTACAATAGGCGCGAATCAGTTTCGTGTCTGTCCTGTTATAACCTAAGAATTCTGTCGTTCTAATACCAACGCTATTTAACAATTGATCGATAATAGGTAATGCTTGAAATAATGTCGATACAGGAGGCCTAGTATTAGTCAAGTGACAAATCGGTGCCAGCGATATCATCACGTTTATCTTGGAGTTGTACTCTGGCCTGGTAGCGCCGAGGACGTAGAAAATTGTGTTCCCTCTGGAATGTCCAATAGCAGTTACGCTCGGTTTGCGAGTTTCGTTTAAGATTATTTCTATGATAGCGGGTAGATCGTAGTACCCCATTTCGTGGAAACTGAAATTCCAGTATGTTACGTCGTTGTCTGGATCGAGAGAAACGTGTCTTCTTGAGTATCTGTTACCTCTGGAGTTGGCGAACCAGACGTCATAGCCTTCGTTTGCTAGTGTTACTCCCAGGGAGTTCTCACCTCTTAGCAGCCAAGTATCTGAGGTGTCTAGTAAACCGTGAATGAGTAGCACGGGGTATCTGCTTCGGCCAGGAATATGGTAAAGCGTGAGGATGTACCCATCTTCAGTGATAACTTCGTGTACCAAAGGTTGATACCCGTACCGGTTGGCGAGACCGATGAAGTCCAGGTAGGCGTTTTCCGGTGG
This sequence comes from Erebia palarica, assembly GCA_964035005.1. Taxonomy (NCBI): domain Eukaryota; kingdom Metazoa; phylum Arthropoda; class Insecta; order Lepidoptera; family Nymphalidae; genus Erebia; species Erebia palarica. The sequence continues at coordinate 5,737,272 of OZ035988.1, forward strand.
AGGCAGTAACTGCGCATCATTTAAATGATATAACATAGCTGATGCTAGTAAGTACACGGAAAATTTTGGAATCACAACCATTTTAGTTACGAAATACTTGTTGCTCAGTTCTAAATAGACGGGAGTTTAGTCTTTTCAATGTAATGAGGTTTTTTATATAGCACACGACTTTGTAGGGTTCCGTACCAAAATCATAAAAATGGAACCCTAGTTACGTGCAACTATAGCGAATTTTATGCAACTATAGTGAAACTTTTGAAAATAAACGCACATAAAAAAACCTAATTCGTGTTAGAGTCTACTTAAAATACTTTGGACATTGATTGGCAAACTTATCTTGCGTGTGGCGGAGGTGCTACTGTCAAATAAATAAGAATTTTTTTGGGATGACATGTTCCGAATTTTTCGCCATAAAAGTTTTGAATTCAAAAACAGTCGAAACAGCCAATCTCGATGCACTATTTTTTTATTTCGACAATTTACGGCTACGGAAGAGTTTTAGCAAATATATTGTATATGAAACCTACACCAACATAATATACTGTTTCTTACTGTACTCTGTACTGTACTGTTTCTTAATAATATACTGTTTCTTTCCAAGTTACGGATCCCTCATCGGCTCACGTCTGACTCGCTCTTGTTCATCAAGCAATATTACTTTTCAAATAACTATTGTGTTTAATCGACCACCATCCTCTTATCTTCTACAGAAGAATGCTACAGTGCTAATGTGTATTCTTGTATAATTAAAATAGTTGATGTCCGCGACTTCGCCGCGTGGATTGAGGTATTTTTAGTTCCCGCGGTAACTCTTTAAATTTTTAGGGATAAAAAGTAGCCGATATGTTATTCCAGACTATAATCTATCTCTGTACTAAATTTCATTCAGAGCCGTTCAGCCGTTATGGGGTGTTTGAGTAACACCCCATAACATAACATCCATCCATCCATCCAAACTTTCGCATTTATGATATTCATGTAAGTATTATTAAAAGTTTAGATATAGGATTCGCTTATCTTTTTGCCGGCTCACTACTGAGCACGAGTCTCCTCCATAAATGAAAAGAGTTTGTCCATAGTTCCCCACGTTGGCAAAGTGTGGATTTGCAGACTTCACACGGCTTCGAGTATTACAAAAAAAAAAAAAAAAATTGGCAGTCATAGGGACTGTCGATAGAAGTGAAAATTCAAATTGAATCCATGAAATCCATTCAATTTCACTAGTAAAGATATACACAGTAGATACTAATGTTGCACAAAGCATCACATGTATAGCTTTAGCTATAGATATACTGCTATTAGGTACAATCGAAATAGAATGAGTACTAGAAACAGGATCACAAACAAAAATTATCGCAAAAATGACCCAAATTGCACACACATAAACATTTGAGTTTCTGACTGGAAATGTAGAAAAAGGTATTATATTAGCAACAACTTCAGTTAATTAAGCATCTTAGGACTAACACATAAAGCTACATTACGATTGGAAAATATTAATTTTTAAGACGTTTTGTCATCAGGGAAAACGTAGGAATAACCTTTCAATCCAAATAAGAAAGTCATTTTTAAAATATGTACAAAAATATTCATTATTAAAATAAAACTCAAAGTGTAAGCATGCCAAATTGGTACCTTTACTCTATTTTGGCACTAGATGCAACTCTGGGCATTATACCATTAGGCAGTATTGTCAATATCAAGAACTTCAATTTATTATAAACCTTAAAACTAAGACATTAAAGTTGAATTACGATTGTAGTATATTTATATTATAGACCTTTTGTCTTCGTAACAACGTGAGCATGTCGATGACGAGGCGTGTCGGTGACGCTAATGCATAAGTTTACTCCCTACCAAAAAGTGCTTAACGCGGCTACAGAAGTTTTTCGATTCAAAAACTTTCGGGCATCCAGCTTTCCTCACAATGTTTAGCAAGTTATATTTAATTGCACAATAACTGAAACACTGAAAATTTTGCAGTGCGTGCCTGAAGATCAAACCTGAATATTCACCCGCCACTTAACCGTTGTCCTAAGTGAGCGACGAAAGCAAAGCGATGCAACGCGACGCGATTTGACTCCATAGAAAATAACAAACTTAACTACGAGCCACGTAAAGGGTCAGATCTCTACTGTTTGATGCTATCGAGTCGCATCGTATGGAGTCGCGTTTGATTCCACTTTTAAAAAGGTGGAAACCATACTAATATTGTAATTGCAAAAGTGTGTCTGTCTGCAATGCTTTAACGGGAAATTCGGTATAGTGGTAGGTTACATCTCGGGGAAGGAAATAGAAATTTAAGCAGTTCCCCCGGGAAAAAATTCATCCACGTGGACGAAGTCGCGGTTATCAGCTAGCACTATATATGAGTTGCATTTATATCTATCCTACAAGATCTCTTAATTTATATATATCCTGTTCCTTACAATCAGATTAGATCAGAGCTGACAACTAAACTATGACGTCGGATTTTGTAAAGGTTAAACTTGGTTGTATCGTTTTAACACTCGACGTATATCAGGGAACAAATAATCGGGCATGTGTTTTCCCAAGACGTCATCTGCATGATTGAATAAAGCGCGCCGATTGACTATGTAGTCCACCACATTTGGCAGCTGCTTCCTCAGTATCGCCACGTCCGGCAGCGTCGAAAGACGGTCATTCTTCCCAGCCAACAGAGCAAATGGCATAGTAGCCAGCGTCAGGTTATACACCGGAGGCACCGTAGAGTTGTAGACTAAAAGATTCTGATCGGTTCCGTAATCGAATTGCGCGAAATCTTTTCTGGTCAGCTGCGTGAAATGTAAGATGTCCATCCAAGAAGTGCCCGCAGGAAAGTGATATATGAATGTATTCACGAAAGATGGTTCCAACTCCTCCGGGTCGAAGCCAAATAGAGGGAAAATTAAAGAATTCAAACACAATTCATTGCCGAAGTCGGGATACGTACAATAATCGCGAAGCAGTTGCGTCTCCGTCCTGTTATAACCTAAGAATTCTGTCGTTCTGATATCGACGCTGGTTAATAATTCATCGATTATCGGTAATGCTTGCAATAATGTCGATACAGGAGGCTTAGTGTTAGTCAAGTGACAAATCGGTGCCAGCGATATCATCACGTTTATCTTGGAGTTGTACTCTGGCCTGGTAGCGCCGAGGACATAGAACATTAAGTTCCCTCTGGAATGTCCAATAGCAGTTACGCTCGGTTTGCGAGTTTCGTTTAAGATTCTGTCTATAATAGCGGGTAGATCGTAGTAACCCATTTCGTGGAAACTGAAATTCCAGTATGTTACGTCGTTGTCTGGATCGAGAGAAACGTGTCTTCTTGAGTATCTGTTACCTCTGGAGTTGGCAAACCAGACGTCATAGCCTTCGTATGCTAGTGTTACTCCCAGAGAGGTTTCACCTCTTAGCAGCCAATTATCTGAAGTGTCTAGTAAACCGTGAATGAGTAACACGGGGTATGTGCTTCGGCCAGGAATATGGTAAAGCGTGAGGATGTACCCATCTTCTGTGGTAACTTCGTATACCAAAGGCTGATACCCGTACCGGTTGGCGAGACCGATGAAGTCCAGATATGCGTTATCCGGTAGAGGTTTCAATGGAGGCACTAACTGTACATTACATAAATGATATAACATAGCTGATGCTAAAAAGTACACGTAACATTTTGAAATTACAACCATTTTAGTCACGAAATACTTGTAGCTCTGTAATCTAAATAGGCGGTAATTTAGTCGATTTAATGTAATGAGGCTTTTTATATAGGATTTTGTGGGGTTCCGTAACAAAATGGTAAAAATGGAACCCCTTTACTAGTTACGTGCAACTATTTTTGCAACTGTGAGATTTATGCAACTACAAACTTGAAAAGAAACGCACATCATAAAACCCAATTCGTGTTACAGTCTCCTTTAATACTTTAGATAATGATCGGCAAACTTATCTCGCGTGTGGCGGAGGCGCCACTGTCTAATAAATAATTACCATTTTAGGATGACACGTTGGTTCGTCATATCGGGGCATGAAACTATCCAGGCAATTTCTATTACTGTCATGATGAAAATTGCTGGCATGCGGACCGAAAGGAAACGATTAACGTATTGTTTTTTATTTCAGTACTAGCTGATGCCTGCGACTCTGTCCGCGTGGATTGAGGTGTGTTAAGGGTCTGAAAAATAGATAGAAGCCGATTCTCAGACCTACTGAATATGCATATAAAATTTCATAAAAATCGGTAAAGCCGAGAATTTTATATATAAGATAATAAAGTGATTTCCGTGTAAGTGGGAGAAAAATAATTTTCTAATATATAATATTTGGAAAATAGGCATTCTTAATCCAAACTGCGGGTGGAAAGTAATTAATTCAAAAATAGAACAGTCGAAACAGCCAATCTCGATTCATCTTTCCGAACCGGTGGTAGAGTCTTCACGTTTCATAAGTGACACAAGTTGTCCTTCATGAAATAAATAAATCATTTATCATTTAACACTATTATTTAAATAGACAATTTACGGCCACGGATGTGTTTGTAGTAAAGAGGTTGGATATTAAATCCAAACCAACTCTTTGATATCAATTGTAATTTTTCTTTAATTGTACAGATAATCATATTAAACGTTATTAATAATATGCCTATTCAAATGTCATAACAATCTATAAATTAAAATATGAATTGGTTTTCTGAAATTAAATATATAAAACACAGGATTCTATACGCGGCAATAAAAGTTGTACGCTCTAATAAAACAGCTGAGCGAAAAAAATATTGTCATGTTCGTAGTTTTGTAAACTTAACTTGCTTTAAAAAAAGTTATGGTTTATAAAAAGGAAAAATTCTATGAAATAGCTTGGTACGTTTATTTCTAGCTAATCCGGGGATAAACGGTGGTGGAGTTTGTAGTCTGTGCTGGTTCTAATTTAATGGTGTCAAAGATGGGTAAGTTATCTACTTAACACGTCTTATTTTAGTAAATATTTTTTTAAACTATATATTTTGTCTCGATTTATTTTCCTCATAATCGATATGAAAAGTAGTATGTATGAAAAGTAGTAAGTGTATGTTAGTAGTACCTCGGTCACTTTCCACCTCGTTTATAAATCTACTATTAACCAAAAAACTACACTTATCACACACTGTTGATTTCCAAGTTACGGATCCCTCATCGGGTGAGCCTGACTCACACTTGTTCATCAAGCAAAATTACTTTTTAATTAACTATTTTGTTCGACCACCATCTTCTTAACTACTACAAAAAATGGAGCGAATATTATTTATAGCTGATGCCCGCGACTTCGTCCGCGTTGAATTTTTATTATTATATTAAATTTCATTCCCACGGTATCTCTTCAATTTTTCGGGATAAAAAGTAGCCTGTGTCACTCTCCATGTCCGCAACTATAGCCATGCAAAAAAATCACGTCTATTAAAAGAGCCATCCGTTCTATTTATAAACTCGGATCACGCGTATCACTTCGTGAAAAATTTTAAGAGATTGGTGTTCTTACGGTGCCTTCGCAATACATATACAATAATATAGTCTTTGTTAGGGAGAACATTAATCTTTACAAGCAAATAGGTGATAGTCACAATCGATACACTAGAAACCGCCATAAAGCTAGTAACAGCGCCGTATCGTGTGCGCAAAGTTCAGAAATCCTTTGTGGGGTCGAGTGAACGCTTTTATAATATGGTTCCCAAAGAGTTTCTGGATTTGCCATTACATAGATTTAAAGACTGTGTTAAACAGCATTTGTTAAGTCGAGTTTATTACACTATCGATGATTTTATTAATGACAAAGTTGCATGGAAGCAACCGGCCTCGCATCCAGTGACCCAAAAGTCAGTGTAATACTTGAAACGTATGTGTTGTGTTGTCTACATATTGTAACCTTTTCTTTTCTATGAAAAGAGCAACTGCTGAGTTTCTTGCCGGCTCTTCTCAGTAGGATCAGTTTTCCGAACCGGTGGTAGAGTCTTAACGTTTCATAAGTGGCACAAGTTGTCCTACATGAAATAAATAAATCATTTATCATTTATCACTATTATATTTATTTATCAAAAATGGAAAAGTGTGTCTGTCTGCAACGCTTTAACAGGAAATTTGGTAGGTTACATCCCGGGGAAGGACAAACTTTAAGGAGTTCCCCGGGAATTGAAAAAAACTCAATCCACGCGGATGAAGGCACGGTTATCAGCTAGTACAAAATATGAGTTGCATTTATATCCTGCAATATTAATGAATTTTTATCTATTTCGAATTCCCATATCTTATTACGAATTTTTAAAATTTATATCTATCCTGTTGCTTACGTTCAGATCAGATCAGAGCAGACAACTAAACTATGACTCCGGAGTTGGTAAAGGTTAAACTTGGTTGTATCGATTTAACACTCGACGTATATCAGGGAACAGATAATCGGGCATGTGTCTTCCCCAGACGTCATCCACGTGATTGAACAAAGCGCGTCGATTGAGTATGTAGTCCACCACGTTCGGCAACTGTTTCCTTAGTGTAGCCACGTCCGGCAGCGTCGAAAGACGGTCATTCCTCCCAGCGAACAAAGCGAATGGCATAGTAGCCAGCGTCAGGTTATACACCGGTGGAACCGGAGAGTTGTAAACTAGAAGATTCTGAGCGGTTCCGTAATCGAATTGCGCGAAATCATTTCCTGTCAGTTGCGTAAAGTGCAAGATGTCCATCCAAGAAGTGCCCGCAGGAAAGTGATATATGAATGTATTCACGAAAGATGGCTCCAACTCTTTCGGGTCGAACCCAAATAGAGGGAAAACTATAGTATTTAGACACAATTCATTGCCGATAACGGGATACGTACAATAAGCGCGAATAAGTTTCGTGTCCGTCCCGTTATAACCTAAGAATTCTGTCGTTCTAATATCGATGCTGTTTAAGAATTGATAGATAATCGGTAATACTTGCAATAATGTCGATACAGGAGGCTTAATGTTAGTCAAGTGACATATCGGTGCCAGTGATATCATCACATTTATCTTGGAGTTGTACTCTGGTCTGGTAGCGCCGAGGATATAGAACATTAAGTTCCCTCTGGAATGTCCAATAGCAGTAACGCTTGGTTGGCTAGTTTCGTTTAAGATTCTATCTATGATAGCGGGCAGATCGTAGTAACCCATTTCGTGGAAGCTGAAATTCCAGTATGTTACATCGTTGTCGGGATCGAGAGAAACGTGTCTTCTTGAGTATCTGTTACCTCTGGAATTGGCGAACCAGACGTCAAAGCCTTCGTTTGCTAGTGTTACTCCGAGGGAGTTCCCACCTCTTAGCAGCCAAGTATCTGAGGTGTCTAGTACACCGTGAACGAGTAGCACGGGGTATCTGCTTCGGCCAGGAATATGGAAAAGCGTGAGGATGTACCCGTCTTCTGTGGTAACTTCGTGTACCAAAGGCTGATACCCGTACCGGTTGGCAAGACCGATGAAATCCAGGAAAGCGTTTTCTGGTGGAGGTTTCAATGGAGGCAGTAACTGTGCATCATTTAAATGATGAAACACAGCTGATACTAGAAAGAACACGTAAAATTTTGGAATTTTTGGAACAACCATTTTATACCTTGAAAATACTTAATAGATGCTCTGTTCTTAATAGACAGTAGTTTAGTCATTTAAATGTTTTGAGGCTTTTATATAACACACGATGTTGTAGGGTTCCGTACCAAAATGTTAAAAATGGAACCCAGTAGTAGTTGCGTGCAACTATAGCGAATTTCTAATTCGTGTTGGAGTCCACTTTAAAAATCCTAGTTGATCGACAAATTTATTCTGCATGTGGCGGAGGCGCCCGTGTCTATTAGGATAATTAAATCAAGTATTCATCCTTTATTAAGATGAATACAGAGACCATTCTGTTAGTTTCAAATCTTGCCACACGCACAAATAAGTGTGCAGGGGCATAAAACTGCCCTGTAATTTCCATTATTGACGTGTAGAAAATTGCTGGCATGCGGCATTAAATAAACCATTAACGTATTGTTTTGTTTTTGTGATAGTACCTAAATACCTACTTAATTGAATAATTATTATGTTTGCATGCCTTTTGAGGCGAAACATTCTCCGTCATTCTGTTTACCACTTTTTATGTAAAACATGTTTCTGCAAATAAATGATTTGAGTTGAATTGTTTTTTTTATACAATAAAGTCATTTCAGAGCAAGTGGGAAAAAAACTACATTATATTATATGATAATTCTGTTTCTTTCCAAGTTACGGAACTCTCACCGGGCGAGTTTGACACACTTGTTCCTCAAGCCAAATTACTTTTTAATTAAGCATTTTGTTTAGTCGTCCACCATCCTCTTATCTACTACAAAAAATTGGAGCGAATAAGATCCGTGCTAATGTGTATTTTTGTTTATTTTAAAATAAGGATTCGCTCATTTTTATTCTTTGCCGGCTCACGATTACTGAGTACAATTAGTCTTCTGTTAGAATGAAAAGGGTTTGTCCATAGTTCACCAAGGTGTGGATTTGCAGAGGTTCAGAATAGTCGAGGATCAACGTCACCTACCACTTAACCGTTGTACTAAGTGAGCGACGAAAGCAACGCGACGCGATTTGGACTCCATAGAAAATTACAAATTTATCTACGAGTCACGTGAAGGGTCAGATCTCTACTGTTTGATGCTGTCGAGTCGCGGCGTATGGAGTCGCGATGTCGCGTTTGTCGCTCACGTAGGATAGTGCCTTAGGTAGAGTCATTAATGCAAAGCAATCTATTTTTTTAAAAAACATTTAAAAATTCATTCTATATTTAAATTGGTTTGAGCATGTTTAATTCCACTTTCTAAAAGGTGGAATCCATACTAATATTATAAATGCAAGAGTGTGTCTGTCTGCGACGCTTTAACAGGACGCTTTAATTTGGTATAGTGGTAGGTTACATCCCGCGGAAGGACATAGAAATTAAAGGAGTTCTCCTGGGAATTGAATAAAAATTAATCCCTCCCTTAGCCTTAAGGGCTTGCTAGTAACTAGCCGCGGGCATCAGCTAGTACAAAATATGAGTTTCATTTAGTCGTAGGCATCTTAAGTTAACCGACGTTAACGAAGTCGCGGATATCATCTAGTATTATATTTTTTTTTATCCCTGCAGGAAGTCCTTAATTTTCGAGGATAAAAGAAGCCTATGTCCTTCGAGAAAGCATAGCAGACAGATAGATAAAAATTTTATTGACACACAACAAAGTGCGCAAAAACAAAGTGCGCAAGCGACGGTCCCATCACTAATAGTGACAGACAGACAGACTGACACATTTTCGCATTTATATTATTAGTATGGATTTAATTTTTAATTGTAAGCTGTCATTTTAATTATTATGATCATGCGAAGTGGCTCAATAAATTGATTCGTTAACCGAATGTAGGTACCCTTAAGAGATAGAGGCCGGAAGCCCTATGGCTTAAAATAATACATAGGCAAAGGAAGCATAGCCTTTGGTATGTTCATACCTATTAATTGAGGAATGTCAGTAATGTAAGGGTGTGAACCTTCACGGCGCCTTGTGTTTATAATATCGAAGGTAATAAGTGTATTAGCTCAGGCCGGAAATTCATATCATTCAATTCGGAATCATGGCTGAGTAATATTGGAAGGACGAGGCGAAGCCGAGGACTTCTCAAGTGATTTTAAAAGGACGAGGCCCCAGCCAGCGAAGTTTGAAATCTTTATCTTCTTATTGTTTAGTTTAGACCCTTTTCTATAAGGAAGTTTTGTTTGTATTTCATTTTATTTATATTAATACTACATATATACCTGCTTACACTATATTTACATAGTAATTAACATAAAGCAGGCGAAGATTGGAAAAGCTGCTTCGGCACATAAGGTATAGTTACCTTTATCTGGTTTTAGCGGATTATAAAAAAAGCCTATTGTTGTTTATATATCATGGAATTCGGAAAACTAACACCTTCTATCCACACGAAAATCTAAACAGCTATGTGTAGATTTTTGATGTCTATACTAATAAAGAGGTAAAGTTTGTGAGTTAGTGAGTTTGTGACGTTGTAGGGGGTAATCTCTGGATCTACTGAACCGTTTTTGAAAATATTGGTACCAACAGAAAGCCACATTATTTGTGAGTGTCATAGGTATATATTAACCCGAAAAATTAGGGAGTTCCCGTGGGAATTTTAAAAACTTATTTCACGTGGACGAAGTCGCGGGTATCTGCTAATCTATTATATAATGGAGGGAAATTGCCAAAAAATCATGAGGATAAATAAGAAGCGAGTAATCTAAACAAGCGATACGAGAGAGTCGCCGATAAGGCCGCTGTTATCATGTGCGGTGAGATGTCGTTTGTCAGCTTGATTGATTCGCGAGGCCGGCACAGTGGAGCCGTGGAAAACACACACATTCAAAAACCACCAAGGTCACGGCGACCGTGAAAACCGTTTTACCGCCATATTTCGTTTGGGATTCTGCTTACCAGTGGCGTGCAGTTCATAGAGGCATAAAAGCTCTGCTTACCCTAGCTTATAGATACCTTATAGGTCAATGCTCATTTTTCATTGTAACAGTCAGGAAATAGGTATTCTGACTAACTAATGCCTACCCTGACTTCAAGCCCTGTGCACGCCACTGCTGCTTACGTAGGCTATGATAGCACGATGGCGTTTTGGGAGATGAAGGGACAACTATCATTTTATGACGACCTCCCTGGAGCAGTGTTGAGCGCTGTCTTAACTGATGCCCCGGGTTCGATTACCGGCAGTGTCAATTTAGGAATTTATTTGTGAATTTTCCCTGGTCTGGTTTGGTGGGAGGCTTCGGTGGCTAGTTACCACCCAAAGACAAAGACGTGGCAACGACGTACCTCCAAGCCGTTTAGCGTTCCGGTACGATGCCGTGTAGAAACCGACTAGGGGTATGGGTTTAATATAACTGCCATACCTCTAACAGGTTAGCCCGCTACCATCTTAGACTGATCACTAACCATCAGCTGAGATGGCAGTCAATGGCTAATTTGTAGTGGAATAAGAAAATTAAAAAAAAGTTATCAAAATTTCAAGTACCTAGTGCTGAAACTTGTTTCAAATCGAATCGACTATCTCAGCAAAAACTAGATGTAAGGAATGAAATTTATGCATTCCGATCAATCAGCCGCTTCCTACTCATTGTGTAATTATCATCGGTGCATTACAAAGAAATTTAAATCAGTGCTCCGTTTTATTTTATGTCACGAGGGTACCAGTCGGCTTCGTGTCGAAGACAGCCTTGTTCGCTATCACCATTGTAATTGGTACAATTCAAATTTAAACAACAAATCTACATGCAAATAAGAAGCAGTAATTTATATCTGGTAAATAGATGTGAGCCTTATTTACTGCTGTCTATTGAAAATGCTTTAAGTGTATCGGTGTGAAATTGTTATTGTCTTTGAATGTGTATAATGTATCCGCGTAGGAATTGTTATGTTACGTGATACGTCCTTCCTTCGACTTGGTTCCAGTCTCATCATTTCAACCCATCGCCGGCCCACTAATGAGCACCAGAATAAGAAGGGTTTGGCCATCTTCCACCACACTGAGTAGAGGTTAGCAATACTTTGAAGAACTCTCAGGCAGGCAGGTTTTCTCACGATGGCAAGTGATATTTAATTGCTTAAGACGCAGGTAGGAGAAGTGCGAAGCAAGTCAGCCCTCGCTGGGTAAGCAACCCAGACCCAAGTCAGTAGGTAGCACTTTGGAGGTCCGAATTTGGCCTTTTCGTTTCCTTAGTGCCTTTGAAAGCAGGTGTGGTGTACCCATCACTCGCGTGTCCCGCTTGATATTTCATATAGCTGACTGTAATCATTGAATCTCTTAATTCCTGTACTCAAGCCGTACTTTTGTAGTCATACACCGAAGGATTTAGGGGCAAAAGAACCCTACTTGGATAGGAGCCTGATTCCTTAGCAGTGAGGGATTAGAGGAAGAAAAAGGTTCAGTTTGATCTAGTTTTATTTCCTCCTAAATATAATAGCTAGAAAAGTCTGCGTAGTTAGAGCCTATACGAACGACACACATCGTTTTGTATCCTATTTTGCAATTTCTCAAATAAGAAAATAAAAAATGCCACCAAGAACTTCTACAGGACTGTTTCATGACTGTTTCAATCATTCATTTTGCCGTATTTTTTTGTGGTTACAAAAAACATGATCTTGCAATACACTAATCAAGCCGTGGTTATTAACTACTTAAGTAATTTATTTTAATGTGTACTCACGTACTAAATGACCCAAGATATCTCCGATGTACTTTAGGACAAACATACCAACACCGCTTGAATTTTGCTCTACACATTTTAAACTAGTTCAGCCGAGGAAAATCTTTATTAAAATAATACGCGAAAGTAAATGAAACTTTATAGCACAATAAATGTATTTTCATTTTACAAATAACATAAATAAAATAAAGTATAAAAAAACATGTTAATACACAAAGAAACAAGAAGTTGTCACTAAAATGACTTTGAAACATACTTTTTGTCATGTAAATTGCCTAGTTAAAAAATATGAAAATAAATCCTCATTAACTAAACAGAAATTAGGTTAGTTTTTTTTTTAAGAACTTAGGTTACCTAAAGAACCTATTTTGTTCAAGCTATGGATTTTTATAATATAAAATTATTTATTTATTTAAAATATTTATTGCACACAAGTACACAGTAACTTTTTATATAATTTCGGCTTTAGGGTCATAAATTTACATATTATTTGTGCATTTGAATAAATAATAATGTTCATTAATTAGGAAGTCATAAGGCTCTGTCAGACAGATTCGGATAAATTATGCCAATTTACACAAGTAGATAATTCACCCAAGATTCGCTTCGGTCGTTCAACAAAGAAACCGACATTACATTGATGATGGAACGGCTTATAAGTTAAAAATCGATAACATAAAAACAATTCGATTATGAGATAGCTGTTTAAACAGTTGGGTAAGACAACTATTTAGCAATATTTTTGGCCCATTCACTGAGATAATAAAATTCACTGATAAGTAAGTAGCATATGTATTATGCATATACAGTTCTATAAATCTAATTCCATAAATATGATATTCATTTATCACCTGTCGAGATTGTCCTTCAATTCTGTTATATTTAGTTCATACGATACCTATCACCTATCTATCCTTAGTTTTGGGTACATAAATCATGATTTTTGTAATGGAAAGCATGAGGTGTTGCCCAGTTTAGACTCGAGGACCATAGAGACAATAGGGCCTAATATGTATTTTAATTTTCAGCCTAACAGTATATAATTTTGGAATTCCATATAGTAGATGAAAATATTCGGTTACTATAGTGGGCCTGATAAGGCTCAGGGTCACTCAGCGGGCGATGGAGAGGGCTATGCTCGTAGTGTTCCTACGTGATCAGACATGTCCCAGAAACGAGGAGATTCGTAGGAGAACCAGAGTCACCGATATAGCTCAGAGTTGCTAAGCTTCAGTGGCAATGGGCAGGGCACATAGCTCGAAGAACCGATAGGCGTTGAGGTCCCAAGGGGCTTGAATGGCGGTTTCGCACCGGAAGGCACACTGTTTGACCCCTAGGTGGACGAACTATCTTAAGCGAGTAGCTGGAAGCAAGCAGCACAAGATTGTGTTCCGTGGAAATCCATGCAAGAAATCTTCGGCCAGCAGTGGACGTCTATCACTTGAGACGATGACAACGATTAATATATTGGATAGTCGTTATGCTATTCATTATTGAAATTTAAATTACGACAAGCCATGGCAATTTAATTTGGTGACCATTTGTGACCTTCTGCTACCCAAGGCAGCCATCCAAAGAGGACATGAGCATGATAAGAATACGTATACCACAGTGTAAGGAGATTAGGATGTTATTCCAGTTATCCGACGGTTCTCCTAGCCAGAGCAATGTTGCGGAGTGGCAGGGGGTGTGTACCTACTGTGTATCTTGAAGCTAGTAGAATTTTCAGTACAAAACACAATTTACTTGCAGCACAAAATTACTATGCACCTTGTATACGTAGGTAAAGGTAGGTGTAGTAGGGTGAGTACTCAGTTCAATGCAATTTGTAGATATGGGCGTCAATCCACTGTGAGGTACGGAATAATTATGTATACTTACGCCGTGCTACATAAACGTTTCATTGTAAGAATAATACTACATAATATTAAGTCTGCTAAATAGGTAGGTTTACTTCATTTACACAAAAGAACCCTGGAGTTTCATTGAATAGTGCACTCAGCTATTTGAGTAAAAGGAAATCTACTAATTATGTACCTACCTTATTATTTTATTTTATTTTGTTCAGAAAACTTACAGCTACAACAAAAGTAGATAAAGAGTAAGTATAACGCCAATTACAAGTTTTCACAGATAGAATTTACATCAGATAGAAATAGCTCGCAAAGGTGGAAAAGGTAGGTAAATATTAAATACTAGCCCGCGACTTCGTCTGCGGGTATCGAGGTTTTTTGGTTCCCGCAGGAACTCCTTGATTTTCTGAGATAAAAAGTAGCCTATATGCTATTCCAGACTATAACCTATCTCTGTGCCAAATTTGAGCCAGATCCGTTCTGCCGTTCGAGCGTGATTGAGTAACAAACATCCATACATCCATCCAAACTTTCGCATTTATAATATTAGTAAGATATGCTACATAGGAAGTACCTAATCAAAATATAAAAAGCTTATAGTTAGAAAGATGTGTTAATACAAGAGAAGAACCAGTGTAAACCAATATTTGGATTAATTTAGAAATTAATAATTATTTAGATTATTATCAGCCAGCAAATCACTTCAACTCAGGCTGTGAGAGTTAAAGAATTCACTGGCTAGAATCCTACTCATGGAGGTGGCCGTGGTGAAGAGCAGAAGCAAAAGAGATCTAGCTTAGTATTCTTATTTACCAGTTTATTGAATGATAAAGAAGATCTTGACAAAAAGGAGTTCTGACGAAATCTGGTATGCGCAGATGATGTGCGGAGAAGTATGCATTATGGTGAAATCTCTATAGGTATGCTTGAAATAGGTATAGTCAAAACATACACATTTATTATATAGATCGAAATAAATACTCCCTCCGTTTTTTAAATCGGTTACTATAGTAAATATATAACATAAGTCTACGAGAGTCTTCTTTCAACAAAACAATAAGCACTAAGAAATTGTATCAGTAGATTCTCATTTGACGGCTTTACAGTGTAGGATGGAAAGCAATAATGGCAAACAATCAGTTTGTTTATTTAGGGCCTTCAAGAAACAATCTGTCGCCCCCGGGGATGCAATAAGTGTAATCCGCGAAGCGAGGTACAAAGATCTAGGAAGTTATAGAAATGCTCGACAATTTTTATTCAAAAGTGCCAATAAAAATATCACCATCTTAAATCTCAACCTATCGCTAGCCTACTATTGAGAAAAAGTACCCCCTCAGTTAAGAGTTTAGGTCATAGTCCACCACGCTCGCCAAGTGCAAGTTGACGGAATTCGCGCACTTCTGAAAATATTATGGAAAACTCTCATGGCATTTCCTCACGCTGTTTCGTTAACCATCAAATCAACGTGTCCTGATGGGAAAAGGATCGAATCCCCGGTCCCACAATTATAAGCAATACGAGGTTGTAACCACTGGACTATAAGTTATCACCGCTTCATTGTATATGTAGATTTAAGAAACTATACTGCTCTCATGGCATAGTAGATTATAAACGTTATATTATGATTCATCTCGTCGGCTTTTATGTTATGTTACCTTTGATATCTGCTGAAAATTATCCTCCGATAAACTTGTTGTTTATTATGTAGGTTTAAAAGCGTACTGCATGAAATTATAACCGAACATATTTAGATCAGGTATATTAATATTTAACTAAATATCTTATTACCTATCCAGATAAAACAGATACCTACCTTGTTGATGACAGAAAACAGAATAGTACCTATATACTGTTTATTACCTAAGTAGGCGGCTTAGGTTGGTTTAAAAAATATTCGAAAGGAGGAAAGGCTTTACGTCATATTTTACCTACTAATTATTATAATATACCTACTAATTATTAATAATTTACCTACTAATTATTATAATATTTGCACACTATTAATTTAGTTGAATGTTTATGAACAGATTATTATCTTACCAACATTATGTACCTACAAACATTCTTGCAAATAAATGATTATTTATTTATTTATTTATTTGGTTTATCGTATTTTTATACGATTGCCTGGAAAAAGGAGTATATTGTTTTCAGGGTTCATGTATGTATGTATGTATGTATGTATGTATGTGAGTTTGTATATTTCACCATAACTTCTATACGCCTAAACCGATTTTGATAAATGAGGTATCGTTTGAATCCCTAGCTTATTCCGGGTGAAATAGGATAGTAAAATTTTTAAAAAATTGATGGGGTGACCATGGTCCCGCATTAAAGACCAAAATTGAAAAAAAAAAATCGAAAATAAGATTAACTATATAATCATCATCTAGAAAATGATGAGTAGATTCCAAAAATATATAACACTATAGTTCAATATTTAGTGATTCACAAAAAAATATCATTTAATAAAAAATGTGAATAAGATTCCAAAGGCTATATGTATATGCAAATCGCTTCTTATGGAGGTAAACTCCAAAAATAATATGGCTCTGCCATATTATTTTTGTCGTATTTTTTAATTCGTTATATTAATTTCACTTGTTATCTCATAGCCATGCTCACTTCAACTGAATGCTGGCTCACTATTGATCACGAGAGACTCGTGACCAGGGTTTGGCCATAGTCCACCAAGCTAACCAAGTATGTATTTGCAGACTTCACACACCTCTAAGATCATTATGCGCTGAACTCTCGGGCATGCAGGTTTTTTCACGATGTTTTCCTTCGCAGTTTCAAAGCAAGTGAAATTTAATTTCTAAAAAACGCACGTAACTCCGAAAGGTAAAAGTGACGTAACCGGGGATCGAATCTTCGACCGCCCGAATTGCTAGCTAGTCCCTATCAGTGCCATATAAATAAATTAATAATTATTCACAGTAATAATAATTAAATACAAGCGACCGGTTTGCGTTGCTCGTTACCGATTCCGTGGCTCAGTATTTTTCTACGTACCCGCGTTACACGTCGAATGTTCTATTTTTTACTTTCGACTTAATAATAATGCATTGTAAGATTTTAATACCTACACAAGTATTTTTATATTAATTTAGATACCTTCATTATTTATTGCACACATTATCATCGTATCATGTTTTTGTGATTGCTCAATAGCTAAAATATATTCTTATTGATAGTGCTAACATGTTATAAGTATATAGAGGTGAGTTAACCTGAACAACATTCTACCTTGATGATGATAGCAATAAGTTACATAAACTTATTCTATATATTTTTTGTAAGACATTTAAAAATCAATCACTCAATCGGTAATATAACATCTGCGTATAAAATATATCAAGATTATGTTTCAATATGAAATTAAAACAGTTTCAAATGTGTCCGTTCTAGCGAGTTTATGTATTCGTTGGGCGGCCAGGGCGGGCGGCCATGGCAGAAGGCGGCGTATACGCCTCAGTCCCTTCCGATTTCCAACTTGCGACAGTCCGACTGCCGACAACCAACCTAACAACTACTCTCGTCATAAACCGGTATGCAGAGAAAAAGTGATAAAACCAAAAACTTTCTCTATTCATGCGTATAACTTTCTAAAAACGATGAACCTAAAACAAATATTTAGCTAGTGTAAACTGTGTTAAACTGTGAGTTGATAGAACATTTCATTTATAATGGCTGATAAGTTGAATGAATACCAAGGGGTAGCGGGGAGGTTACATTCGACAAGAGATAAGTGCAAGGAGCGATGGTCACAGTGGAAGGAGGAGCATCCTCATGGAGTGAAAGAGGCTGTTAAGGAAGCCTTATTCGCTATACCCACATCTGACAAGCCTCCTGAACGAGTAACTTACGAGGGTGAATATAGCGATCTGTTCAGGTAAGAAGCACTTGTAATTAACTAGTTCAATGTTACGCTATCATAAAATTTAACAAAGCAAGTATATTAAAGTTTAATAATTTCCCTCTTGAAAACCAGCACTACAGCTGATTGTGCTTTGTGTTGAGTGGGAAACCTTATTAATTATTATTCAACGTTAATCTCAATAGTTCTTTAAAAGTTAAGATTTGCTTACAAAATATTAAGTAGTCGCTGAGTGATCGTGAATGCCTCGTTGGTCTAGGTTGGCATGTTCGACTGCGGCCGACGAGGTCCCGGCTTCGAGTTCCGGGTCGGGCCATAATTGAGTATTGGGTTTTTCTGACTAGAAATTCTCAGTACTAGCCTGGAGTTAGGTAGTTGGCGGTGTTTCACCCCCGTGCCTCGCAGAGCACGTTAAGCCGTCGGTCCCGGTTGTTATCACTAACATGATAATAGACGTTCAAGCCCGCCTACCCGCATTGGAGCAGCGTTGTGGGTCTAAGCTCTAATTCCCACTATACTATGAGAATGGATACGTGTGCCCAGCAGTGGGACGTTAATGGGCTGTATTGGTGGTGGAGTGATCGTGAATTAACTTAATGATTAATATTGTTATTGATAAATAATTAATTAATGATTATTAATTTCAGACAAATACAAATTTTATCTATTCGTTATACAAACCCTCTGAATTTCTTCGTGTGATGTTTTTGCAAATCCTTTACAGGGAAAACTGACATGCTAAATCTCAAGTTTCTAATCTGTACCTGATTACCTACCCAGGTTTGAGTAGTACATTGATAATATTATGTTAGTCAGTCTGTTTTTCCTTTTATATCTATAGGTAGATATTGGAGTTATGTCTTTGCGCATTTGTGTTGAATTCCCTCCTTTGTCCATCAATGAAATACAGAAAAGTTTGATCTTCAAACGCTTAAACACATAACTAATGTGTAAATTATGCAACGAAATCCGTGGCACAGTGGTCATCTCAGTGGTCTTATAAATGGGAGGTTTGACCCTGCCGGTGATCGAACTCCTGGTTCGATCACCGGCAGGGTCAAATTTGGGAATTTATAATTTCTGAACTCTCTCTGGTATGGTTGGAGTCTTCGGCCGTGTAGAAACCGTTTAATGGTATTGGTTTAATGCAGCTGCCATACCTTTAGCAGGTTAGCCCGCTACCTGAATCCTTATTTACCACAAGGTGAGAACGCAGTCAAGGCCTAACTTTTACTGACCAATTAAAAATTTACAATATTTGTTTTATACACGTAGAATCCAATAATGTTGTTTAACTATCAGAATTAGGTTCGAATCTCATTTTCTCTACTCCTTAACAGAAGAAAAAGTAGACTTGAACTGATGAGGATATCAGCAGCAGTCATGGGGATTGAGTTTTCATATGCTGGGGAGACGGCGTTTGTATCCCCAACCCTCCTCCAGATCGGAGTTCCTCATCAACAAATGACCCTTGTATGGGCATTGTCCCCACTGATAGGATTCTTTATGACCCCTCTTCTGGGGTCTTTGAGTGATCGGTGCCAGTCGAAATATGGGAGACGGCGGCCGTTTATTGTTTTGATGTCTATTGGAGTATTTCTGGGTAAGTGGCACGTTAAGCATTGTAAATAATAATAAATAAATAATTAAATAAATCGTTTATTTGCTGGAAACATTGTACAATTAAGATGACAAAAACCAAAGACCAAAGACCAAACATGTTCGTCATTACTGACGTGCTAAAACATGAGTTTGAGTAAATGAATAAAGGCAACCACTCGGTTAATGTAAGGTTCTGCTGTATAATAAAGTCTCTTGGGGCATAATTACATTTAAAACCTTACATGAGTTATACTGTTGTTGTCTTTTAAGTATTAATTAGCAGAACGATTTTTAAGGAAACGTGTACAAAAATTATTATTTTTGGTTAAGTTATTCAAAATATTCAAAAACAAAACCCATTTGATTGGATCCGCCTAAGTTTGCTTAGGGGTTGGTGAGGTTAGGCTGATTAAAAAAAACTATGCTAGCTAAAGACCCCGTTTTTTTTTCATGGAAATTTCGCATTTAAATCTCTATCGGTAATGGTAACGGTATTTTATATGTTTTTGGTTAAAATCTAAGGGTCTTAATTGATACCCTACTTGATCTAATAAAGCTACTTTAAACCACCCCTTTTGCTATAGTAGCATTTTCTTTGCAAAATGATTGAGCAAGAAATATCGGTAACTTACGCAATAAGTAGTTCCAATTTGCTATTTGCCTGTTATGGGAGATCTCCATCATACTAAAGCAAATTTCTGGTTTTTCAGGGCTCATTCTAGTTCCCAATGGAGAAGACATAGGTTACGCTTTTGGCGATGAAGGCCCTGTGAATAGAACTGAAGTTCCATCAGCACTAGGTCCGCGCAGTTCAGCCCTCGACGTCCAGGGTAATAACCACCACCCTTGGGGCGTCCTCTTCACGGTGCTAGGGACGGTTCTGTTGGACTTCGACGCTGATGCCTGCCAAAGTCCCGCTAGAGCCTATTTACTGGATGTTACAGTTCCAGGTAAGTTTACTCTCTTTGCGTCATACCTAGTTGTCGTCATAATAATCATCATTGCTGTGTGAAGTGTTTCCGTCTGTCTGTCTGGTACGCTTTAGCGGCCTATCTTTTAAACAGATTTTGATGAAATTTGGTATAGGAGTAGGTATCCCGGGGAAGGACGTAAAATAAAAATAAATTATGGAGCTTATATTATAATTATATATTTTAAAAAATTATAGGAATTATGTTCCCCCGGGAATCAAAAAACTTATTCCAAGCGGACGAAGTCTCGGACATCATCTAGTTAACTTAAAATAATATTGCTTCAAGCGATGGTAGTATGCTCCCTGAGCTAAGTAGGTAGGTACTTACTATTTTTGTCCAACCATTTTTTTTTACTTTTGGCAGCTCGAGTCAATCCGTTACTAATTCGATTTTTGACAACAATCGACTTTCTTTATAAAAAGTTTTAATCGATTTGACACATTGATCAACATCTTTGCTCAACATTTTTTATTGTTTTATAAACGAACCCAAGTGTTTATATGACTAAGTATATTAATATATTTAGTATTAAAATAAATCATTTATGTAAAACGGTACAGTCAGTCAAATAAGAAACTTCATAGACGTGCATATGTCAAAAGTAAAATAAATGGTAGGACAGATATAATGATAAATAATAAGTACATATGTTCAAGTCACCATTGCTTAGCCATCGAAACAATCAACTGATAATGGCTTTATCAAAATAACCCTAGGAAATTTGAAACGATATACCTAATGACCTGAATTATAAAAAAAGGACATGATAGAAATCCAGAGTTTCATATTACGTACTAACCTAACTTCATTGGTAAATGAAGCCATAGAGGACATATAGTAATTAAAGTCTTATGTTCCAGTAAATACCTACCAAGAGCACATTGATTTAACAAGTACTTAGGACTTTCTTTCTGTTGTTTCATTTAACAATTTCTCCCTAATGTCTGACAAATAAGTACTAATTTAAATCAATGACTGAAAACACCATGTTAACTTGTAATACATTTACTTGGTGTAATAATACACGGTGACTTGTAATTACACAAAAATTTTACAAAGATTTTACTAAAATTGTAAAATTTTCTAAAGGAGGTTTAGGAAGCATAACATAGATGTTGTGCTTCATACACCTCCATATATTACAAATTGTACACACCTACACGCGCATACTGTGTGACGTCCTGTCAATATGCTTTGCCTTGCTGTGGTAGTCTCACTTATAGTAATTTTGGTATTTCCACTTCCAAGGGGATTAAATACGGCATATAAGTACGTAATTTATCAACATTCACCCATTTTTTGTAAAATCTATCCCCAAAAGATTTTCTAAATCCACCTGCCAAGCCCGCTGTAGCTGGCTGGCCAATATTTTACATATCTAAAGCTTGTTTCTAAGTTTTATCTAATAGAATTTTAACTTAAGTTCTATTAATAGGTGTTCATGATGACATTTTAAGGCCAGTTGTATTTTTCTGATCCCGTTGTTTTTCAGACTGGGTAAACTGCTGATTTTATGATAACCTAGTCATGTTATTTGCATTATGACTCCTTGACTTGATGTTCTCCTTCATGAATATAGAACGCTATTAATTTTAATACCATATCAGTCGCTCCAACCACATAATGTTTTGTTAAAAAGTAAATATGAGAAATCGACGTATCTATACTTACCTAATAGAAAGGTACGTTGATTAATTACATTTAATTGTTGTATTGTAATTGTGATGGTGTGAGAACCTTCACATCATGGTTATTTTTTAAACACTTATTTCCATAATATTAATGTTTAAAAACATTCTCTATTATGCAACGGAATGGTTTTCATTGGTAGCGGGGTAGGACCTTAATATGCCGGTTAATGGTACTTAGTCAAAACCTCGTCGTCGTCAGCCGATGGACGTCCATTGCTGGGCATAGGTCTCTTGTAGGGTCCTCCACAAACCACGGTCTTGCGCCACCTGGATTCAGCGACTCCCTGCGACTGTCTTGATATCGTCCGTCCACCGTGTCGGGGTCTGCCGACGCTACGCCTTCTAGTGCGGGGTCGCCATTCTAGCACCTTGGGTCTGGGACCCCAACGAGTCAAAACCTACCTAAAACTAAACCTAATATACCTGCTTATGTACTTCTGAGCTACATTATGAAAAATTTAACATACCCACCTACACCACGCTTCATCGAAGACATGAATGATAAGCAATTCATTCTAATTTCTAGACCAGATATTATTGCTATTATACGTGTTTTTTTATATTATTAACATCAAGATATTATAACAACGCGTTCTTCACCTACTTTATTAGGCAGATGCGTATGATTTAATTAAATATTTGTGTGAGGAAACGTCAGAACATGTGACTGTTATATTTCGTTAATATATTGTCTGGCCGAGAGGACGCCTTCTTATCAGCACTCATCGTGATTGATTTATCTTAAAATTATGTTTATTTTGATACTTCAAGAATAAAAGTGTATTTTTCTAATAATAAAAGAAAATAAAAAAATATGAATCCATCAGCAGACTCTTTAAACTGTACTTACTGTTAGAAAAGTACCAAATTAGTATCCTCAGTGCCTTAGGGTGATTGAAGAGTTCTCCATCTCAGAAGATCTTAACCCTCACCAAACTGAAATCGACTCTATCATTGTATCTATATGACGTATATCGTATTGAAAGCATGTAGATTTGTGTAAAAGACTTAAATTTCCCTGTTGAAATTCTATAAGAAAGTGTTGATAGAATGATTGATAGGTGGAGAGGAGACTTTACATCTACGTTTTGGTGACTTTTAACTCCCCAAAACTGATAGCACTCCAAGAAAAGTGTTAGTCGTATTTGGAAGTTATAATATTAAACTGGTAAATTAATAGAACTTGGCTCGTTGACTTTCCATTATCAGGTAAGATTAATTCAAAGTTAATTATTGTAAAGCAATGGGCCGAGTAAAGGCATGTATTTCGAAAGCCTTTATTCTGAAAAAAAAAGCGCAATACTTACCCACGTAATTCTACAATTCTACTTCACTTTTCATTGATATACCTACTCGTAGTTATTTTTTTTTATTTTATCAAACGGAATCAGCCAGTGTCCGACTGATAAGAGAACAAACATTTTCATAACTATTTACAGTCAGTCTAAAATTTCAGTAGCAGTTTTTTTATTACAGGGTAAATATTTCAAGAGATAAAGCTATTTAAGTTAGGATTGAAAATAATCTTCGAAATTCTCAATTTATTCAGGTCATGATTTTA
Organism: Erebia palarica; assembly: GCA_964035005.1. NCBI lineage: Eukaryota > Metazoa > Arthropoda > Insecta > Lepidoptera > Nymphalidae > Erebia > Erebia palarica. Next base: position 5,761,087 of record OZ035988.1, read on the forward strand.
GCAAGAAAATTACATTTGGAAAGAGCCTTTGTAACTAGGTACCTAGTACTAGTTTGGATAAACAAGAAATCTATTATGGTATCGGCCAGAAATAAGACACAATCGCAAACATTTTTATAAGCAATATTAAGCAAATTATGTATAACTTTCTTTAAGGAATTTTTCTTCAGAGATTCAAATCTATCCTAGGAGACATCTTTTTTTTCCACTACAAGTCAGCCATTGACTGCGATCTCACCTGATGGTAAGTAATGTAGCGCGGGCTTACCTGTTAGGAGTGCGACATGCAGTTATATTTAACCCATACCCCTTAATCGGTTACCTCGCTAAAAACCGAAATGTTATGTCGCTTTTCTATCCTAGTGTTTAATAACCTTTTTATTTTTCAGAGGACCATGCTAAGGGTTTGAGTACGTTTACTGTTATGGCCGGTCTTGGCGGATTTATGGGTTATGCGCTTGGAGGAATAAATTGGGATGAAACTTCGTTAGGTAAGCCTGGTACTCATAGTAGCTCTTTGCAGCATGGATCTAGTTTTCTAATGTCGATGTTTAACACTACTTCTCCATTTCTTCATATTACGACATCGGAGAAGAGCGTTGCTGTCATAGTCACAGCGTCGACAGGCGTTGGCGGTATCATTGTACTGTAGGTATTCTTCGACTTTATGCACAGTTTACTGCTTCTGGTGATTTTCTAAAACCAATTATTTAATTACCTTGATTATAATATGGGGCTCTTCAAAGGGCGGATAAACAAATATCTCAAAAGCCAGCAACGCATTGTCGGTTCCTCTGGTGTTGCAAATGTTCATGGGCGGTGGTAATCACTTACCATCAGGTGACCCGTCTGCTCGTTTGCTATACATATTTAAAAAAACCTACCAGAAGTCTGTAGGGAAAGATCATATTGATAAGATTGGACTGATTCGAGTTTAGTTCATGGAAATAGTTTATATAGTTCAATATTATGATTGAGACTTAGACATCATATTTGAATTTACTCGTAAAATCGTTTTCTTCAATCGACACACATACTTTTACTTTTACAGGTGAATTATTTGGTGGTCACGTTCGAGCGGTATTTTTTCTGATCACTATCATTTTTATCGTATGTGTATCCGCTACTATAACTAGTTTCAAAGAAATCCCGTTAAATGAGCTCAACGACAATGAGAACTACAACAAGTTAAACGATAGAGATCAAATTGAAGATAATTTCAATCAGGAAGATAACATAGAAAGTAATGGATTAAGGAAAGAAACCGTTTCATACGGTTCATTGAATCAACCAGAAATAGTGGTAGAGAGTGACATAAATGTGAGTTTAATTATTTATTCTCAGTGATCCCTATTATTTTTATCTTAAAATGTTCAGAGTTTTTTTATCCACTACAAGTTAGCCCCTTACTGCGATCTCACCTGATGAGGTAATCTAAGATGGTAGCGGGCTAACCGGTTAGGGGCATGGCAGTTATATTAAGTCCATACCCAAATTTGATTTCCAAACGGCATCGTACCGGAACGCGAAATCGCTTGGCGGCACGTCTTTGCCGGTAGGGTGGTAACTAGCTACGGCCAAAGCTTCCCACCAGGCCAGGCCAGGGAAAATTCAGTAATTATAAATTCCCAAATTGACCCTGCCGGGGATCGAATCCCGGACCTCTACATGTTAAGACAAAAGCGCTCAACACTGCGCCACGGAGGTCGTCAAAGGACAGAAAATATGAATTGATTCAGAAATGACAATTTTTAAGTGAATACAGAATTCCGTAATAGTTATCTTTTTGTATTCTAAACTCTGTTGATAATCTCCTCTCCCCAAAGATTGTCTAGAAGACAGCTTTAGTAATAAGACCGCCTTTGCACCCTTCTGTATCATCTTTTTACCTTTTTGTTTATCGATTCTTCAATAAGTGTATGCAATAAAGAGTTTTATCTGTTATATTATATTAGAAACTCGCTAATGCCCGCGACTTTGTCTGCGTGGATCGAGGTTATTTGGTTCTCGCGGGAACACTTCTTAATTTTACGGGATAAAAAGCCCATGTGCTTTTCCAGACTATAATCCATCTCAGTGCCAAATTTCAGCCAGATCCCTTCAGGGACGTGATTGAGTAACAAACATCCATACATCCATACATCCATCCAAGCTTTCGCATTTATAATATTAGTAAGATATACGTCTTCTTCTTGTAATGCCATCTCCTATCGGAGGTTGGCAACCATTAGGGCTATTTGCACCTTGGACGTAAATATTACACGTAACCTGCACAATTCAAATGTTCTTGAGTTGGTAAAATATCCAATTTTTCTGTTCAGGGTACAGGTGGAATAACGCCAAAGTTGCCAGAAGGTCACGGAGAGCCTCTTTCTCTCCAGCATTACCTGAAGTCGATCGTGATGATGCCAAAGTCACTTCGTGTCGTGTGCCTCACCAACTTATTCTGCTGGATGGCTCACGTCTGCTATTCTCTTTACTTTACTGATTTTGTCGGTGAATCTGTTTTTGGAGGGAATCCTGCTGTAAGTATTGTTAAATAAAATACGTTGATTGTTCGAGAGCAATTAACTTTAGATCACCTCATCATTAGGTATTTGCTTACATCACCTTAAATTGTATTATATACTCAGTCAATACTTGTTTATTGATGTACAAAATTATATGTTTTCTAACAAGTATAATTTTAATTTTATAATGGGACTGATTCTGTAGTATTGAAAAGCGTTAAAAAGATTGCTAACCCTTTCATAATACTGCCTGCGGAAAGGGACAGAACTAGATCAAAAGCTGTAATTTTTTAAATTATACACTTTATTATATACTAGATGATGCTCGCCACTTCGTTCGCGTGAAATAAGGTTTTTGACTCCCTAAAATAAAATAAAAGTAGCCTATGTCCTTCCCCGGGATACAATCTTTCCCTGTACCAATTTTGTCAAAATCGGTTGAACAGATATGCGAAATAGGTGAAAGCGTAGCAGACAGACAGACACACTTTCGCATTTATAATGTTAGCATGGATTTCATTAGGGTTTTTCAATACATGTACCTACTGCATGATGCATGTGTGATATTTTTTGTGGATTTAGATAAGTTTCATTCAGAAATGTGATTCAGTCAGTAAACAAAGATAAATTGTATTAGCTAGAAAACGGATTAACGTCACGCAAATGGCTTCATATTATGTTGTCGTTTAGATTAACGTTATAAAACTGACTCATCAACTAAAAGTAGGCTAACGTTTAGTTAACCTATCCTATGACCTATAACTACCTACTAATAAATTGTGCAATGATATTTGAAAAGCTGTAGAGTGTAGATTTTTATCACTATTAAGTACTTACTTCATTGCTTTTGCCTTGGTTTAGGTCGGTAGGTACTTAAAGAACTATATATATCACACTAATTATCCACAAACTATAAATCCATACTAATCCATACTAATATTATGAATAAGTACGAAAGTGTGTATGTCTGTCTGCTACGCTTTCACGGCCCATCTGTTCAACCGATTTTGATTAAATTTGGTACAGGAATAAGTTGTATCCCGGGGAAGGACTTAGGCTACATTTTATCTCGGAAAATTCAAGAGTTTCCGCGGGAATCAAAGACCTCAAACCACACGGACGAAGTCGCGGACATCATCTAGTAGGTATTTAATTAATAAAATAAAAAAATAAAAAATGTTAATATTTGTTAATTTTTTAATTACTTAATTAAAGAGGGCTAAAAATTAGAAAGCTATTTTTTGTTATATTTAAAAAAAGCTTCCAAGTTCCAAATTACAGTTAAAGCCTGCTGAGAACTAATATCATTTATGTCAAATTGAAAAATTGCTCTCAATTTATTGCAGGCGCCGGTGGGAAGTGAGAGTCGAATAAATTACGAAGCCGGAGTTCGATTCGGATGCTGGGGGATGGCGATGTACTCGTTATCTTGTGCTTGTTACTCTACTATTATCGAGAAGCTTATAAAAAGGCTTGGGTAAGATATTGCTATTGTACCTACTATTTAAAGAATAGAAAAAGAAAACGCAAATATTTCGGACTAGCGGTCCACCCCGGCTTCGCACGGGTAGCACTAATCATCAAAATAGCTGTGATAATAGTCCATACCCAATAATAGCCAGTCGGCACTGGGCAGCACATCAGGTTTTACATCAGCACTGCGATGTCTTTTCACCCCGCCTGAAATTGCAGTTCGCGGCCCCTATTTCTATTGCGCGTTACATTATTTATATGATATCTTCTAAGATATTTATCTGAATTAAACAGTGTAGAGGATGAATTTGGTCAATATTAAATATTTGAGATGACAAACTATTTTATTTTGATAAGGATCAATACAATGTCAATAACACCTTCGAAAGTAAAGCTTTGTTTTAGTCCAAATTTTAAAATCCTAAAAATGTTTATTGTGAGACAACCTTACAAAATAGATGTATGCTATCGCGGACTTTTTTGAGAACTTTTTAAGAGGCACAATTCCACCATACATTGTTTTCGTGTAACTTTTACGATTTACGCAGCGCACGCCACGGAAGCGCTCAGATGTTAAGCTATTTTCCGACTTCATTCACATTATTGTAATTTTCGTAGGAATCTCTAATTTTTGAAAATAAAATGTAGCTGTTACTCGCTGATAAAGTAGCTTTCTATAAGTAAAAGATTTTTTAAAATTGGTTGGGTAGTCTTTAAGTTTATCCATTACAAACAAACCACTCTTTCCTCTTTATAATATTAGTTTAGATAGGTTTGGGATGCCTTTACCGAAGAAAAAATAATCGAAATTATCTTAACCTTTATGGAAAAAATTATAAATATTAAAACGTATATCTAATTCACACACGGCAGAAGTGAAACTTCAGAAAAGTAGCCTAAAAGAGAATGAGATAAATATAACTTCTATTCTGTCTCATTTCATTTCAGTCTCTTCTGGTGTCGCTTTTTCGTTTCATCGAATTTTCAAATCACAACGATTCTAAAGAAGTTTCACTTCAAAAATTAATATCAAATCGAAACTTATTAAAATTGTATTTACGCAGGTACCTTACTACGTACCTATATGATATAGATACCTGTATATGAATCAGCTAAAAATAATACTAACCTGTAACCCCAACCCAATTTATTTCTTCTGAGAATTTTAAGCCTGGGCGAGAATAATTTTGATCATCAAAGTTATTCATTCAAAGCAATCCATTGATGTTTTTTATAAACACATTCATGTTATATATTCATGACAAATTCATTTAACATTTTAAAAAGGTGAACCTAATATTCTGCTGCTCCTAATCAGTTCACATGATCATCAAATCTGTCATGACTTCAGGTCTCAGTGTAGATGATATAATTCTGAAAAATCCTTTACTCTATCTCTGATTTTAGATTCACCACGTTCAAATGAGATTTGAAACCTTGTATGGAGTATATATCGCTATATTAGATAGTAGATGTAAGTTAGATAACTTACATCTACTATCCTGAGTGTTAGAACCTCGAAACTCACTCCTACAAATCCTACTCCTTCCCCTCCGTTCCTACACGTAGTAGGAAACAGTAGCAGGCCGTAACTACATTAATTTTGTAGACCACGAAATCATTTTCTTTAACATTCACAGCTATTATAAGTAGTTTTCTCTTGGTACTATAACGCAGAACAAGCTACCTAGGAATACATTTTATGTTTTACCAGATATTGTATAAGAGTTCTATGACATTTCTATCCGTAGGTTCAAAATTTTACTTAAACAAGTTGAAGAAATCGACCCTTAATGTTCTCAAAATATCCTATAGCTCTTTAAGTAAATTCTTATGACGTTATGAGGTAGCATTCACTTAAGTAAACCCAAATACATAGTACATTTATTCTTAATGAAGTAGGTACATTAGTTCGTCCTTCATGTCTACACAAAACTTTAATTCGTCCAAGACTTAAAACTATCGAAAAAGAATCCCGTTCACCATTGTCAAATGCACAACTGTTCGGTCAAAGCAAACCACTTTAACCGGAGCATGTTGACTCGAATCAAACAAACCGAGGGCGCTCATATTACTTACCCTTCAACTTGACTGTAGCTGTACTTCCTTTTAACAAGATCAGACGGCCCTTGACTTTCAGCCAGCACTTTAGAGGATTCCAGATTTAAATGCACCTTCAGAAGTTAATACCTGAGAGCACTAGAATCTTATCAGCAACTATAAGTATTTCCGGGGAAAGTTGACAGAATACGAAGCCGTACCTATTCTGTTTAGTATACGCGTAAGAACAATTGTAAGAAAAATGTTGGAATAAAACATTTCCTCTTGTCTACATTTGAAAAACTTAAATATGTGTTTAATAACACAGCATAGGGAGATATTAATATGTTCTTTCATATCAGTCGATCGACTGATGTTTCTAGACAGAACAACGTTGCGGGGTGATAGGGACGTGACGGAGGAAACTGGCAAAATTTTCAATTCAAAACTCTGTCTCTCTGTCTAATTTAAAAGCAGTAGGTACATATCCTACTTCTCTCCACAATAGGTGATGCTGTACCTCTAGGACCTATGTGGCCACAACTGTCATGGTAGCCAGGCCTGTCATTTGTATGAGCATCGACCTACTGTATGAATATATAGATATGCTGTTATAGTAGCTGAATTAGTTTTGACTAGCTGATTCCCCGGACTTCGTCTGCGTGGTTTGAGATTTTTTGGTACCCGCGGGAACTCTTTAATTTTCCAGGATAAAGAGTAGCCTTTGTGCTATTCCAGACTATCATCTATGTCTGTGCCAAATTTCATGCAGATTATTAAATAGAGGTTCTTCCAAAAGGCTTAAATTCACAACCTCGGTTAGTTTTAAGTTTGATAACCATTTAAAAATATAGGTATACATCTACATAACCACAACGTCCCACTGCTGGGCACAGGCCTCCACTCTCATAGGAGAGAGGGAATTAGAGCTTAGATCCACCACGCTGCTCCAATGCGTGTTATCGGGCTTTAACGACGATTATCATATATTAATCTATAGATTAAAGAAAAAATGTGCGTTGAAATTTGATGACACAACTGTGAATTCTTTACAACTTCCATTTGAAGTACGTTTTTAAGTTTGATAAAGAGTTGCTGATCAGATTGAGTTGTCATCGTCCTTATTCTATACTTCATTCCAGAGCAAAGAAGGTGTACGTAGGCGGTCTGTGCACGTACAGCTGTGGAATGATGATGCTTTGTATATTGCGAGCTCGTGCGGCCGTCATACTGTTCAGCTGGACGGCGGGTATCATGTACTCCACGCTCTTCACCATGCCTTATCTCCTGGTAGCCCACTATCATGCTACGGGCATGGTAAGTCCATACCCTCACAAAAGTATGTAGGTTTTTTTTAAATGTTTCGCATCCAATTGGGTGTTTGACTACTAGTGAAATAATATTTTTTTTTTGTGATTATTTCATTAAGGATCGTAATATCGTAAATAAATGTCGTAATATCCACGTCTCCTGCTAGTTTTTTTTAAAAACCATTTTAAACTATCGATTAAAGTAAAAAATTTAAAATTTCATAGAAAATCCATACTAAGCACGCGTTTTGACGTTTCAAAAAAAATTGCTGATTTGACTAGTTGTCAAATACCCAATTATCCTCTGACGATGTTGTGTCAGAGACCTTTTTGTTGCGAGTTTTGCTCTGAAAAGGAAGCCAAGTATCTAAACTAGCGGCACGCTATGATGGCCGGTTTGACGTTTGTCCGCTCATGAAGTTCCGTATTAATTGATAACGACTTTGAAGGAAATAATTGTATTACTTTATTGACGATAGTGATGTGCAGAGATTCAGAAATTTTATCGAATGTAGTTTTAGGTTTAGGACTCAAAATTTATTTATTAAATTGATTTCTTAAATGTATACAAGTGTAGAAAAATCAGTTTGCACCATTTAAGGGGTGAATGTACTTGTGAATATGAACAATTTTCACTATGTGGACAAACCTCTGAAATCGCAAAAAAATATCAATAAATTTTTAAAAATGGAATCTAATACGATCGTCACATAGGATCGCTGGCTAGCACAACTACTACCTCCGGCAAACTCGCGTGAATGCTCAATGCAAAACAAAGCAGTTTCGAATTGACGTTGCTTCGAAAAGTATAAACTGTCAGTGCAATGCGATTGTGATATAGTTTTGACCTGGCTTTGGATTTCAAATATTGATACTGCATTACTGTTGACCCTTGCTCGTTAATTTGGACTCTGTTCAAGCCCTTTGTTGTGGATTTCGTCGATATGACCGAACGTACGCAGAGAACTGTTCTAAATAGTCAGACACGTGAGTTCGTAATACGCCTTCGTAACTATTTCGATCGTGAAGCTCAAAATGGAGGGCCAATTTTACCTATAACGTCAGTGGTTGAACGCGTAGCTGATGCGCTTAATATTGGACAACGAACTGTTAGACGGATAACTAAAAAAAAATATGGCGAGACTGGCACAGAAGAAAATAAACTTCACACACCAAAAAAGAGAAAACGAGCAAAACCAGTCGTAGGCATCGATAGCTTTGATGCCGATGCTATCCGAAGACATGTTTACGGCTACTATTTACAGAAGGAGTATCCAACAAGAAAAAAGTTGGTGCATTCACTGAAGGAAGCTGGATTATTCTTCGGTGGGGAAAGTTCTTTAACGAAGATTTTGAAGACCATTGGATTTCGATACAAAAAATGTAACAAACGCAAAATATTGATGGAAAGATTTGATATAGCGATGGCAAGGTATACTTTTTTACGGCAAGTGAAAGAAATCAAAAATTGGCAAAATGTTGTGTTCTTGGATGAAACATGGCTTAATGCTAACCATACTGTAGGCCGTTCTTGGAACGATGACACAGCAGCATCTACTTCCAAAGTTCCTGTAGGAAAAGGATCGCGACTTATAATTTGTCACGCCGGAACCATCAACGGGTTTGTCGAAGGTTCTCTCATGGCTTTTGCGTCAAAAACCACTGGAGACTATCATGAAGACATGAATGGAGAAAAGTTTACTGAATGGTTTACCTCAATGTTGTGTAGCCTCCCTGAACCATCTATTATAATTATGGACAACGCCCCATACCACTCGATGCAAATTGACAAGCCACCTGCCCAATCCCAAAAGAAAGCTGATATCGTCGCATGGCTTCGTAAAAATGGCGTAGATGCAAACATGAATATGTTAAAAGCGGAATTAGTACGTCTTTTAAAAGAAAACAAACCAACCAAGATCCGATACGTCATTGACGAAATAGCATTAGAACATGGGCACAGAGTTATACGGTTACCGCCTTACCATTGTGAGTATAATGCGATTGAGTTGGTGTGGGCTCAAATTAAGGGATATGCTGCAAGACACAATACAGAACCCCCATTTACCACAAAAAAAATGCTAAAATTATTAGAAGAAGCTTGTGAACATGTGACTAAAGGAGACTGGGAAAAGGTTGTGAATAGAACTGTTAAATTAATAAGGGAAGATTATGAAAGAGATGTGAAAATAGATAATATTATAGAAAACGAACATATAATTATTAATGTATGTGATGATAGCAGTGACGACAGTGAAAATAGTAGTATGGACGAATCTGATTAATTATGGCCTTTTGTGGCACCTTTTTTGGTATCTTTTGTATTCATATGTTTCTTGTGTGCATATAAAGTATGTATATTCATTTTCGTTCAAATATTCAGTTCGTTCAAATAAATTAAATAAACATATACATTTTTGTTTTATTAAACCTATTTAATCAGGTACAAAAACAAAACTTAATTGTTTTTTGTTCGAGAATAAATTGACATTCCACATCACTATTGTAATGTGTCAAACCGGCCATCATAGCGTGCCGCTAGTGTAGGTAGGCTACATTAAACTTAGGTATTTTGGAAGCTCCGTTTTAAAGTCCGGAGGTCCCGGATTTGAATCCCCGGCAGGGTCAATTTGGGAATTTATAATTTCTGAATTTTCCCTGGTCTCCCAAGGCTTCGGCCGTGGCTAGTTACTAGATTTAGCGTTCCGGTACGATGCCGTGTAGAAACCGAACAGGTACAGGAACAGGTATATGTAGGTACTAGATGGGCTCTTTTATAGAAAAAATTGGGCGTCCGACCTGTAGAGCGCGCTTTACACCTGCATAAGCCTGTCCTTGTCCCCGCCATAGCGCTGTCCCGCTTTTCAGACTAGATGGCGTTAGTAATATAGGCCCACATTCTTTGTTTGACAGGGCCCGTCTATGTAAATTCTATGTAATTGGGGTCGTAGTAGATACCTATGTAATCTATTAATACCAAGCTTGTAAATACAAAGTTCGGAATTTTGTTTAAATTGTTTTGGTTTTTCTAACTTTCGCGAACCAACAAACTTCTCTTGAGAATTTCATTAAGGTTCTCTTGTAAACAGCTGTTTGTAGAAAAACATTTATGCTTCCTTTTACTAACGGAATGCTTTCTTCCCGTCAAGTAAATAAATACTAAACAAACTAATCTGAAGGTGTGGCCAGGGATCAAGGCTTGATTGAATTCTGATGTTCCGAGCTACTTTTCCATTAATCCGCCAGAATATGCCGATTGTTTGTCATTAATATGGTAGGGTCAAGGTACCGAGTATTAATCCAGCCATCTGAAAAGTGCCTAGCCATTTATTTTTTAATGTGAAATATAAAGTATGTGAAATCTAATAGTAAGGTGATCCCCAAATTAATCTCACATGAATAAACTATCTGTCGACAGGTCACACACATCGCTGTGCACGCATGCAGGATATCGAATAAAATATGAATAAGCATATCTCTCGATTATTCGTGTGTTCAATAAGCGATTTGTTAGCCGTGATAAAAGGATCTATCCATTTTATTTATGCATCATCACTTTGAATATTTCTAAGTTTGGATATTTGTTAGTCCTTCACGCCGCAATGACTGAACCTGAACCGATCTGGCTGAAATGTGTAATATAGATAGGTACCTAGCTTATAACCCGACTCAAAAACCAGCTTAATATTATCGTGTAAAATGAAAGAATTCCCACAGGAATCCGAATTTTCCGGGTTAAAAAGTAGCCTATGTCTCATATCTTCGGGGCCGTCGGCAGTGTGTCCGAACTGAAGAGGTTTCCTCTGAATGGACTAACATCACTGCGGGCGTACCCCAGGGCGGAGTACTGTCTCCTCTACTTTTTTCTGTATTTATCAATACATTAGTTTCCGTTTTAAACTTCAGTTCCTATCACCTGTATGCAGACGATCTACAGCTATATATTTCTTTCAATGCTGAGGATGTCCTTGACTCCATTGATAAACTTAATAGCGATCTGGAGGCAATTCGTATCTGGACCGAAAACCATGGACTTCTCGTTAATCCTGCAAAAACACAAGTCATGTTAGTCGGCAGACCTAGGCTACTTTCTAAACTGGATCTAAATTCCCTTCCACCTGTTACATTTAATTATATAAATTTACCATACTCCACTCAGGTGAAAAATTTAGGCCTACATATCTCGCAAGATCTCTCCTGGTCTGGTCACGTTGCGGAAATCAGTCGTAAGATTTTCGCAGCCATGCATGCACTTAAACGGATGCAGAATATGCTGCCACAAAAAGCAAAACTTGTGCTGGTTAATTCCTTATTGCTTCCAATCGTTGATTATGCAGATATCTGCTATACCGACCTCACCGAAGAGCTTTTGAACAAACTGGATCGCCTGCTCAACCTATGCATTCGATATGTATACGGTTTGCGTAAGTATGACCACATTTCTAATTTCCGTTCAAGACTAGGGTGGCTCAACATTCGCTTTCGCCGAGATGCGCACGTTCTTGCTTCTCTCTATGGTATTCTTCATGATCCAAGTTCTCCTAAGTACCTCCAAGAACGCTTTAAATACCTTGGCTTATCTGGACGTGTTCAACGTTCCTCAAACGTAGATATTCTTGTCTACCCGCAACACAAATCAAAACTATATTCAGATTCCTTCACAGTTACTGCAATCAGGTTATGGAACGCCCTTCCCCAGAAAGTACGTCAAGCACCGTCTTTAAACGTTTTTAAGCGTCGAGTACACGAGCACTTTCATAAATGTCAGAATCCCTCCACATAATCACATTCTTAAATATAATTTAACTTATATGTGTATATATTATATTTTACAAATGTATATTATATTATAGTATTATATTATATATTATATTGTATTTTACATTATTTTTATGTATTTTTTGCTATGTATTTGACTTAATTTCTTATTCAAGCAATTTACTAAATTTCATAATAAATTATCATACTTGACTTTATTACCTACTACCTAATATGTTTCTTCTTACCCCAACTTTTCTCTTTATACTTATTGTACGCACTGTGATTTCAACCCTGTCCCCACTACCAAAGGTTAACTGGAAGAGAATACCTCTAGGTATTAAGTTCGCCTTTGTGCATTGTAATCTTATTATGTGCAATAAAGAATTTAAAACAAACAAAACAAACATATGTCCTTCCCCGGGATACAACCTATCCCTATACCAAATTTCATCAAAATCGGTTGAACAGATGGGCCTAGAAAGCGTAGCAGACAGACAGAAACACTTTCGTATTTATAATATTACTAATGAATGCCCGCGACTTCGTCTGCGTGGTTTGAGGTTTTTTGGTTCCCGCGGGAACTCTTTCATTTTCCGGGATAAAAAGTAGCCTATGTGCTATTCCAGACTATAATCTATCTCTGTGCCAAATTTCAGCCAGATCCGTTCAGCCGTTGGGGCGTGATTGAGTAACAAACATCCGTACATCCAGACATCCATACATCCATACATCCAGACATCAATACATCCATACATCCATCCAAACTTTCGCATTTATAATATTAGTATAGATTAAGTATGGAAGTATGGATTTGTGTCTTTTCAGTGGGACAGCGAAGGCGGTGGCAGCGACCAAGAGCGTGGTATCGGCACCGACGTCGCGGTGGTCAGCAGCTGTGTGTTCGTGGCGCAACTCTGCATATCCGTGATCATGGGCTTCGCGGTGAAGATCACCGGCTCCACGGCGGCGGTCGTCTTCGTCGCTGCCACATTGGCGGGCGCCGCTGCCTTCACAGCCACTAAGATCACGTACCTTGATCTGTGAAGAGCACTGAATCGCTGTCATCATTACCCATACCCCTAACCGGCTTCTGTATACGGCATTCTACTGGAACGCTACATTGCTAGCTAGCTAAGTCGGACTACAGAATATTCCCAAATTGACCCTACCGGCGATAGTTTTTTTTGAATTGAGTATGCTGCATAGGCCCTACTGGCCGCTACAGCGTCACCGAGGGGAAGGGCGAACGCTAGGCGTCACCGAGAACAGAGCCCTAGGGCTCGATGACATCGGGGGGGAGCAACATCTTTCTAAGGGCGCCTCCTATGAGGCTCGGACCACGGCTTAGGATGACGTTGTGACAAAAGGGAGGTCGGTTGGACTAGATTAGTCCACACAGCCCCGAGGCCGTGGGTTAAGACCACGTCCGGGTGACATAAGATATCGGGGTCCTCGTCTTCGCCGTCGAAGACGCTGTGTTTGGTTGGTGTTTGTGTACAGTTGCCCTAAGTAGGGAGCATTGTCGGTAGAGATTTGGTCATCTGGGTCGTTAAGGACGTGTTTGGGACGTCTTTTGTCTGGTGGGTCATTTCGGTCGGGGGTGTATACCGGCGATAGAACCCGCAGCCCGCTTATAAGTCAAAACGCTAGCCGCTGCGTTAGGCCTTCACCGCCACTAAGATCACTTATCTCGATCTGTAAGCAACACTGAGCTATCGCTATCATCATTCATACCGAATACCGATACCCCTAACTGGATTCTATATACGGCATCGTACCGGAACATTGCTTGCTAGCCAAGGCCGAAACCCCCTACCAGACCGGGGAAAACTCCAAAAATGATCCAGCCGGCGATCGAACCTGGGACCTCCCGCTTATACAACAGCTCTCATCATTGCGCCAGGTTTACACGCCAGACGCCAGACGTCAGTTTGACAGATACGTGTGTATAAAGAACTAAATGCTTTGTTTACTGCAGCAATTATTATTAGTTCCAGGGACATTCGCATGTCATAATACTAAGTAGATATGCTTTCCTTCACATGTGAAAGAAATATTGTGTAGTGTAAATATATAATAGTTCAAAATACTTAACTTGTAAGCACAAGTATTTTTGCTTAGTCTGCTTGTTGTCTAGTTTTTCTTCTAAGCTTAGGTATACCTATAATCGTTATAGACAAATAATTTAAAAAATACGTTAGTTACATGGTACCGAGTATGTATTGTAAGAGACAATCCAGAAGTAGGTAATTGAGACACTTTTTTAATATATTTGTACTCTCATTTGGAACTTGCACGAATAAATAGTTAAACGTGTCGAAGTTCCACGAGAGTTTTAATGTAATTAGATAAAAATTGCAAAACTTAAAGCATATTAATTTGATCAGGCCACGATTGCTATCGTTAAGCTCTTCAATCTAAACACAAAAGTAGTCAATAATCGCTGAGCCTCCGTGCCGGTGACTGACTTACCGTCGCTCAAACACTCGTATTTATACTATCTATTTTCAATATGGCGTCCGTATCCGCAGATTAAATCGAATGACATGAAAAGAGTCAAATTGACAGACTAGCAATCGTATATATATTGTAATTATAGAGTAATTTCCCAAAGATATATTATTGTGATGTGCAACTCAACTACCTACTTACAGTATGCGCGCAAGTTGAATGCAGAGCTTTTTTTGTATGTGTCACCATACATTATCAACTCGCGCGCGAACTATAGGTACTAACTATAGGTTTAATATTTTGTGAAGTCTTAAGATATCAAAAAGGGGTGTTAAATAAGTTTGACCGCTAAATGTGTTTGTGTGTGTATCTAGAGCTCAAATAAATGATCAGATTTCAATGCGTTTTGTGATTCGAAGGCGCGGGTTAATAATCTGAGATGGATCTTAGCCTTAGGTATTTGATGAAAACCTGTTTAGTGATTTGAGTATTATCAGCTATTTTCCTTCGTCCGCGTGGATTAAGTGTTTTCAATTCCCGCAGGAACTCCTTAATTTTTCGGGATACAAATTATCCCTGTACCAAATTTCATCAAAATCGGTTGAACAGGTGGGCCGTGAAAGCGTAGCAGACAGACAGATGGACAGACAGACAGAAACACTTTCGCATTTATATTATTGGTATGGATAGTATGGATGCAACTATGCGTTATTTTATTTGAAGAATGTAAGGTGACTTAAACTATTACCCATTTTATAATAAAAACCAAGAAAATATTTTTCCGATTGTGCTTAAACAGCGCTGTGCCTGCATCTATATTAATATTATAAATGCGAAAGTTTGTCTGTCTGTCTGTCTGCTACGCTTTCACGGCCCATCTGTTCAACCGATTTTGAAGATATTTGGTACAGGGATAGCTTACATCCCGGGGAAGGACATAGGCTACTTTTTATCCCGAAAAATCAGGGAGTTCCTGCGGGAATCAAAAAACTTAATTCACACGGACGAAGTCGCGGGCATCATCTAGTATAATATAGTAGAAGAAAGAATAAATAAAGAAGAATAACGTGTTTAAGCAAAGAAATAAGATCTTTCTTCATATATAAAAAATAAGACATTTACATAAATATTGTGTTACACTGATTGCTGAATGTGTTCTTATAAATTTAATTATCTATCTTAGCTGATAAGATGATATACTATACAGTATAGTTTCTGTTTGGCCGTTTTGTAGTGAATGTAAATGATAAAAAGAAATGTAAAAAGTATATATTGTAATAATAAAGAGAAATATAAATATAAAAACATAGATCCGGCCTTATTTTATGTCTATATGAAACCCAAAAATCTTTCAGTCCTTAAGTTAGTAGCACGGAATAGCACTGGGTACCATTTTTAACACCAGAAATACTTACCTAAGCACCCAGAAATTGATGTTAAGAAAATTCCTTGGAAATGTATGTGTCTCTGTGAGTTCTAGGTTCAAGGTTATGGGGGTTGAAGAGTCAGTGAGTGAGTCAGGACTTTTCTTTGGCCTGTTTATGAGGTTTTCTTAGAAGATAAAGATGTATCTTAGTTTGTAAACTACATACCATGTAAATTCGCAAACTGACTGAAACTATACTTAGAACCTTAAAGTTATCCTCAGAGGGTAAAGAAATTGAGGCAAAGTTTAACCACTTTACAAGGCAAGTATTATTGAGTATTCACTATATTTTAGTTACCATAGAAGTTCCGTATAAACTGTATAAAGTTAAAAGTATAACTCAGTATCAAGAAAGCTGTCTGCTGCTAATCTGGAACCGAAAAGGTGGACAGTACCTTTTTTATTCCACTAAGTACTTGTCAGCACTTAGCAGCCTTTGACTGCGATATAACCTGGTGGCAAGCGACATGTGTTCTTTGATTCCCACGGGAACTCTTTAATTTTCCGGAGTGAAACGTAGCCATGTGTTAATTGAGTATATAAGCTATATCCATTCCAAATTTAACCAATCGGTTCAAGCATAACCATAAAAACATCCAAACACAAAAACATTCAAACTTTCAAACATACTAACTTTCACATTTAACAATATTAGTAAGGAGATATAATTTTCTTCCTTCACCACAGAGATCTTTTAATTTGTACTCAGAGCTGACTGTAACAGATTCATAAATCAAATTATAAGAATAAAATTCGTTCCTTTTTACCCGATCATTAATAAGAATCATACTGTTGGGCTGTCGACGTATCAAGGTCGCAAGGATTTTATTTTACACATTATCATCGGATTGTGTAGTATCTTCTTGACCTATATAGAGTGTGAATTATTGTCTCCTTGTCCTTGTGTGATACAAGGGACAATAAAAAGTTGATAAATTGGCCAGTTTCCTGAGCACTAACTTGTTATTACTTAGCTCGTTATCGATAAAAAATGCAAGCTGGGTTCCTTGCCTTCGATTTCAAGACTTTTAACTAACATGCTACCCTATTACATAAAATCTCCGTTTACCTTACAGGAGTAAAAGTCACTGTTTGTATGCAAATTTCCCTCACGAATCGGTTCACAGTCCAGCCATCGGATAGTTTTGTATTACAAAAGGTAGAGTAGAAAATGTTTCCAATTGTATTTCTTAGGAAGTAATTGAAAGACCTTCGCAAGAATTAGGTATATAAAAAAAGTAAACGGTTTGATGAAATTGTTATAAATATAACCTTCTATTAATAATAATTAATCCATCGATATGTCACTGTAAGATTGTGAAAACCGTTACATTGTAATCTATCTAGCGAGATTGTAAACTGTCGAAAGATTACAATTTAACGTATTATTTTTAGGTGGAATAATCTGTTAGGTATATTAACCCGATAAATAATCAGGTAGGTTCTACCTGATTATTTATGTCGAACCCTAACCTAACCTACAAGACAGAGACAAGAAAACGTATATACAATGAATATTTCAAAAATTGACACTCAGCACATTGAACGGTCCACAATCTGTCGACAGTTTACAATCTATCAAGATAAAAAGCGTTAGATTGCAATCTGACGGTTTTTGCAATTTTACGGTGACAGATATATTATCAGGTAAGTACGTATTTTTTTCCTTATTTACCAGTTTCGAGTGAGAGAAGTTGCTCTCTCAATCGATTTATCATGTCCGTGCTTTTGTACGTGGCGCAAAGAACTTATACTATAAATTCTAGCCGTTCCATTTCAGTTCATGCTAGAAATTGAAAATTTTATAACAAAGCTTTTTCTTATCATTTTAAACTGGATTTCTCTTTTTTATTACCTGGCTGCGCAAAACAGAGAAGTAGTTAGTGGTTATCACGTTGATGATTCTAAATCTGTTTCTCTATTTTTTTTTTATTCAGTTTAAAAAACGTCCTAGAATGTTCGGTAGGATGAATTGGCAAATGTTGGTTTTCCTCGTTCATCATCATCAATTAAGTCCACTGCCAGCCCTCTGAGCACGAGTTTCCTCTCTATCTTATGTTCTATAAAGAGTTTTAGCCATAGTCTACCACGTTGGCCTAGTGCAAATTAGCAAGTAACAAACACACCTGAGATCATTATAGCGATTTCTCAAGCATGCAGGTTTCCTCACAATGTATAGTAAAAACGCTGTAAGGAAACCTGCATGCATCGATGGTTTTCATTAACCGTTATAGCGAGCGATATTCATTTGCTTAAAACGTAGATAACACCGAAAAGATGGAAGTCTGTGCCCGGGGATCGAAGGCACCACTTGAAAAGGAGATCGACGTCTAATTCACTAGTGGCTATGCAGCACACCAGGCTATCACCGCTTGATCCTTGTGTTGTTCTCACTAAGTCAAATTACTGTACTAATACCAGGAACGATCCGTGGCGAGTTGCAAGTATCTACGTATTAAGTCCTGTACTTATTTTATATTCGCTTGTCAGACTAATCGCTTGCGACAGTCGCTATCATTATGCTTCGATGAAGGTAATCGAGACTTTCCATCGCAAGCAATCATTTGCGCAATAAAATGGCAGTAAAGTTAAATTATTCCGTTTGCTTTGCGATAGCCGATCACCGATAGAGGGCGCAATGCGGTCACATCAAACAGATTCGTATATAATCTGCTGCCTTGTAATTATTGCTCGTTTCAAAGTGGTGATGAATATTTCTGTTGTATCTGTTTCCAATATCTTCAGTCTACTTTATGGTTAAAAGTCATAGATAGCCAACGTTGGATATAAACGTCTCATGACTGAGGACTGGAGAGATAGATTTAAAGAAACTAACGCTTCTATACTTTTTTGTCAGTGAACTTCTATCGTTTAAGATAACATTTAGATTTTTGGTCTTTGATGCAGGGTTGCTCAGGAAGTAACCTACTAAAACTGTAACGAAGATATCTGTGGAAGAACCAAGGTAGGTAACTGAAATAGCAATAAGTGGAAGTGGCAGTGGGTATATCACACAACCAATGAATGCTGGTTCATGTGCAACGCGGGACGACATCAACCCAGCAGGCGGCAATAACAAAAAGGTAAAATGACCCAATTGGTCGGAAAGCCTAATTTATGCAAACCCAAAGCCTGGCGTTCGCTGTGTGTTGTTCTGTAAAAATTCTTGTATTAACAATGTTTCATCAAAATCGATTTAGTAGATAAAATTAATCAGATTTGAAAGTAATTTGAGTAGGTACATAACTAGTTACTCAAACCAACATTCATAAACTTTTCAAAGTTAGGTTGAATGGTAGGTTAATGGTTATCAAAAAATAAACGATGGATAAGAATTATTGGAACCCTCCGTCAAAATAATTAATATAATGGAAACAAACTTTCATTTTACAAATGATAGCAAAGTGCAAACTTACACAGATAAATAAAGGCACCGTACCTATTTACTTTGTAAACCTGTCTCGAAGTTTAAACATAAGTTGGAAGTATGGGGCTTCTCCACCGTCTGTGGAGGAAATCGACCCAGTGTAAGGCTTTGGAGGAGTCGAGCGGCCAGTTCGAAACTTTGTTTTTTGAACCTGTCTATCGAGTAACGTATTTTGCAGGTACTAGTAATCCTTTGAGCCAGAGACCGGGATTAATCTTTTAATGCTATTAGTTACTTCTAAAGAGCTATTTCTAGAGCCAGTCTGCGTAAATTTAGAAAACTCATTGTAGGGGAACAGCTGTTTTATGTATTTCGGAACTTATTTTTGGGTGAAATTAAGATTTTTTCCCCTCTTGGTGATAATACATACTAAACATATTGATTTTTGAGTTCTGTATTTTTCACAAGCCCTTCCACATTACATTGAACTTTTATAGTTTCTACTTCATTGGAGCAAAGACTGAGCTCTACTACGCGTCTTGACTGTGTAGCAATGATGCGTAAAAGCAGAAACCAACTGACCTAGTAAATAGAAAAGAGTTAAGAATTTCAGGTCTATTGCTTCTATTCTTTTTAACAGGATGGTCAGTGCTCGACAACAGCATCCTGTATCATATTTACAGCGGAATCATCAAAGCAGCTGTCGGATTTCTGATCTGCTGCGAAGCTTGGCAGTTGTTCAGTGGATTGACCAGCTTAGATGATATCATTGATAACGTGAACGCTACTCTAATTCACTTGATTGCTCTATACAGATACAAAAATATGGTAAGTACCTAAGTATTTCGATTTCCATCAGTGCATTTAGGAAATTAAGAATCGGTGATAGCCTAGTGGTTTTAGACACATGGCCACCTTTACGAAATTGTGGGTTCGATATCCGGACTCACCTCTAACTTTTCTCGGAGATCCCGGCAATGGGTTGAAAACATCTAAGTACTAAAATTCTACATCCATGGTTAAAAATGATGAATTTGGGAATTCATCATTTTTAAATGGCCTCTGGTCTGGCCTGGTGGCTAGTAAACGCTCTTTTCCATTCTTAATCCAAGAAAATGCTGTTTTAGAAATTATTATAATAATAATAATAATAAAAATGCTCAATACTTAAAAATAGCCGTGGTACCAAAACAGTAGGTATACGAATCAAACGATTTCAGCATTAACAAATATTTTTCATATTTGAATCCGGCCAGTGCATGGTCGCTTTCACTGCGTGTTTGTTATTGTATTGTACATAGTCTATATACAATTTGCCAATTGAAATATTGCCCAGAAACGTTCGACTTTGTCAATACGAAAGTTTACGTCCACCAACCAATAACTCATACCGTAACCAATAGATCGTCAAAACGTAGCTGCTAATATAACGATTAGCTGCGGCAGAAAAACAATCATTCGGGCAAAAGTTCACCAACATGGCAACAGGGCGATTCAATAAAAAAAGTCTTAACCCTTTCGCTGGCAATTGGCATGATGACTGATTTTGAAAAATGGTCAGTTTATGTTCGGAAGTATCTACTATATCGAAAAAATATCTTATTTCAGCAGAAAAATAAGGTTTAGTACATAAAATTGGCATTTGAAATTTAAATTTTAAAAATCACGCCAAAACGCTCGCGGGTGTCATGGCGTCGTTTGTGACGTCACTATTGTTTTTACCAATGTACTCTGATGTACTGCGTGCAGTAAACAATAAGTCTTCGTACAACAATTTAGATATTTTGTGTGAATAATATGAATTCTAAAGTGTGTAAGTCGTGTGCGGTCCCCCAGTGTGATAACAGTCAACAGATCAAAATGAACTCCAAACAAGTTATTTATCTAAATTCTGCTATTTATTTCTGCGAAGATCACTTGACGTAAGTTTTTGCTTTATTCTAATACTAGCTGATGCCCGCGACGTTCCCGCAGGAACTCCTTAATTTTCCGGGATAAAAAGCCCATATAAATCCGATGCGTAGTTTTAAAGATCTAAGCATACATTGGGACAGACAGCGGGAAGCGAGTTTGTTTTATACTATGTAGTGATGCTGTTTTGCTTATAGCACAAATAACTGCAAAAAGTTAGATGCGTGCCAATAGAATCGAACCCCAGACGCACCGAATAGGAGGCAGACGTCATATTTACTAGGCTATCACCGCTCATATTGAGTTATACGGTATGGTTTTAAAAAACATTTCATTAACATAACCTCTAATAACTAAGTACCATAAAGTGCTTAATATATAAAATAGCAGATTTTACGGGTTTAGGACCTATAAATTATTATGTTATTATTGTACTTACATGGAAGTTTTGACGTTGCGAAATTCTGCTAAACAAAAGTCTTTGTTTGATGCAAGATACTCAACCAACATCAACAAATCAATCCTGGGCAAATTAGAGCTAGTAGCTTTGGTAAATCCTTGATCCCTGGCTAACGATTTTAAATTTCTTGATTTTGGATTCAGTAAAACAAAGCTAGATTATGGAAATGATCTTATGGAAACAAAAAAACATGAAAATACTTGATAAACATTTAAAACACCTGTACTTATAGAGATTGTTTGCCGATTGTCAAAGCTCGAAAACGATTGTGACGTCATTCGCTTCAGTGGTGTTTTATACAATATGGCGGATTGCTGTATTTTATAGTTTTATTTTATGAAAATAAATAACAATCTCACTCGAAATAGAAAAATAAATGAGTTTTTTATAATCCATGAATCCTATTTCATTAGATAAATTCATAATTAAGCTTTATAATAAAAAAAAAACTTGCAGCGTGAAAATAGAGATATCTACAAGAGATTGGCATCGGCCATGGAATCGCCGTATTTCGACACGTCTACGACCCAACGCAAGAAATTAGTTAAGTTCTGGGCATCAAGGAACGAGAGGTTCCTAAAATTGCTACTCGCTCTTGGTTCTTGCACTTTGGCTGCTTGGTAAGGAGTCTGTTTTCTATTAATGACACCAAGCTACTGTTTTTAAATCGATTAAGCTGGTTAAGCAGATGGATTAAAAATTAAATATTTTAAATCGAAAAAGCTGGTTAGGCAGGTGGATTAAAAAATGAATACATCTGTACCAACTGATGCCCACGTCTGCATAGATTCAGGTTTTTTGGTTCCCGCGGGAAATCGCGATTTGCCGGGATAAAAAGTAGCCCATTGCCCTGCTGTTATTCCAGATTATAATCTATCTCTGTGCCAAATCTTATCCAGATCTGTTAAGCAGTTCTGACGTAATTGAGTAACAAACAGTCATCCATCCATCCATCCAAACTTTCGCATTTATAATATGAGTAGGATAGATAGATAAGCATTTCCGTGTGCTTTCAAAGCCCAGTTCAAAACTTGTACATGTTTAATAAGTTTCTACCAAAGTTTACGCGTAATTAGTTGCGCGGAATTTTACAAGTTTGTGTGCTTATTTGAAATTTCAAGTTGTTGAGAGCTTCCAAGTTTTAAAACAAGTTTGGATTACAAAGTGGTAAAATAAAACTGCTGAGTTTTTAAAGTTTCGCAAGGAATAACATCCATATTATGACATAGGTATTTCCATACGAATACAACGGTAATCGGGCCTCTCGAAGAAAAAAAGTGGAGGAAAATGAAATATTCATGAAAACAATTTATGGAGATACAAACTAAAATTCTAAACTTTTCACCTGTGGAAATCGGTTGCCTAATATATTGTAGAGCACGAAATTTGTCAAGATCCGTTTCGATTTTGCACTGTGAAAAGATTATCATCCTTTTACGGTGAATAGCAGCAAATAAGAAACAACTGTCGATACACGCTACTTTTTTGTTGTTTTCATTTCAGAGTTTAGTATTTCTTTTACAGGCATATTTATCCTCTAGTGGACGACATAGATTACAATCTGATGGTATCAGCTCGGTTCCCTATCGAGTACCAGACTCCTACGCGGTTCCCAATATTCTATGTGATAGTGGTGATAGTTTTCAACTACACATCACTATTTGTAATGATCAACGATCTGATCATGCAGGCGTTTCTGATGCATCTGCTGTGTCAGTACACTGTGCTTTCTGATTGCTTTGAGGAAATTATTAACGACTGCATGGATGAAGAAATTCGTAAGTTTGTTTATCACCTTTTTGTGGCATAGCAAGTTAGCCCTTGACTGCACCCACCAAATGGTAAATAATGATGCAGTATTAGGCGGTAGTTTCTATATAGCATTTTTCCCGGGATCAAACCCGAAATCGCCCACATAAAGACCTCTGCGCCAGGGAGGTCGTCACCAGAGCCTTTGTTAGGCCGCCGCTGGATGCAGGCCTTTCAGTACTGTCATAGTGGTTTTCAGCCTTCTTCAATAAGCCACTGCTATAGGTTGGCCAAGTCGTTTCCATCATCCGATATTTCCAAGAGGAAATGAAAGACGAATCTTAAGAATTCTTAAAACCTCACTGATTTTCCTTCCTGATTGATTTTGGTCATTATCGGGGTATTTCCATTTCTACTTCTACCTGAAAGCAATTATCAGTAGCACGTCACGTCATGCACGACTTTGCTCCCGTGGGAATTAAAAAAAAAACACCCAATTTTTTAAAATTCCCACGGGTATTTGAGCTACCGGTTTAAAATAAAGTCATGTGTTTCACAGTTTTTGAAAATAGTTAAATTTTTAAATCTACTTTCCCGCATTAGTTATTTTAAAAAATCGTACACTAGTTATGAGAACATACCGAACAGAATTGAAAAAGTAAAGATTGCCGTCTTCCCCCTCTGCGCAAAGCTCAAATGCCAAGTTTCATGGATAATACTTGAGAAAAAATTGATTTAACGAATTAAAATATACGACTGCCCTGCCATATTATTTTTGGGGTTTACCTCCATAAGAAGCGATTTGCATATATAGCCTTAGGAATCTTATTCACATTTTTTATTAAATGATATTTTTTGTGAATCACTAAATATTGAACTATAGTGTTATATATTTTTGGAATCCACTCATCATTTTCGAGATGATGATTATATAGTTAATCTTATTTTCGATTTTTATTTTTAAATTTTGGTCTTTAATGCGGGACCATCGTCACCCCATCAATTTTTTTAAAAATTTTACTAGCCTATGTTACCCGGAATAAGCTAGGGATTCTAACGATACCTCATTTATCAAAATCGGTTCAGGCGCATAGAAGTTATGGTGGAATATACAAACTCACATACATACATACATACTTAAATACATACATACATACATACATGAACCCTGAAAACAATATACTCCTTCTTTCAGGCAGTCGTATAAAAACTGACTTTCATACAAACTTTCACCCCCTATTTTGCCCCCATATGGGTAGAATTTTGAAAAACTGTGACACACGTAATCCTTTATTTTTTACCGAAAGCCAAAATACCAAGTTTCGTAGATATATAATATCTTGAGAAATGAAGGACTTTCATACAAACTTTCACCACCTATTTCATCCACTTAGGGGTGGAATTTTGAAAAATCCTTCCTTAGTGAGCGTCACAAAAGAAACCTATTGTCAAAATTTCAAGTTTCTAACCGGCGGCTTAGGCTGTGCGTTGATCCCTTAACGATTTTATAAATATAGATAGATCTTATTATCCGTACGCAATTTAACTAGGCAACCTATTCACGATATGTCAATGAGTATGTTATCTATCATTTATTTCTTATCACAAATAAATAACATGAGGGTATAAATTTCTTATACGGGATCTCCTACTATAAGCAAAATTTCAAATTTCTAGGTCTAAAAGTTTGAGTCTAGGCTTTGATGAATCACTCAGTGAGTGAATAAGTCAGAACTTTTCTCTATATTTAAAGAAAATTAAAGATGTAGAAGTTTGATGCTTATAAAAACTATTCAAATTTTGCTTTTAGCTATGGACCGATATAAATTGTTCCTTACTGACTCTTTTAAAGAGATTTATATAAAGCGACTCAGCAATTTGGTGGATCAACACAAATTCATTTTAAAGTTCGGTACCCACTTTCCTACTTTGAAATTTGAGTTGGTTTTCATTAAAAGTTTAGGTTGACACTTAAAAGTTTTGTATGCTTACAGCAATACGACAGATTTAAAACACTCTCTGAGTTCACCTATGCTGGGTCAGCTGGCAGCGAGTTCTATGCTTATTTGTTTCATTGGATATCAAGCTACTGTGAGTCTTTTCTTTATTCTTAAGGTTTTCGAGAAATGCCGTGGGAACTTTTTGAGTTTCCTTTTTGAGTTTGGGACAAAACGTAGCCTATGTGCGTCAAATCTGTTAAGTTGACGGGCATAACTGACCGATTGGCGTACTGGATGATACAACCAATATGCTTGGGATCTAGACTCGAGTTTATAATCACGATTGCCAAAATTATAACAAAACGAACTTAAAAGTCGTCTGATCTATTAATGAACATAATATATAAAAGAATGTATTTAAGCTCACATGCGAATTAAGAGGATTAGCAGTTCGCTCAAATTAGACATGGTACTTAGGTATAATTAGATATGAATATTACAGCTCGATTCGTTGGCCAACTAAAAAATAAACTTAAAATTAAGTGCGAACGTTTTATACCTATAGTGAGATTCGTTCATTTTTAGGTTAGAAAAAATATACAAGTTTGCCAATCGCAATGAAATTTATGATCGAAATCTAAACAATGCAATAAAAATTGTGAACTGTTTGCGCCTAAACAAGTAAAACAAACTTAAGTTCTACGTGCTTGGAATACTTATTTAACAGTATGAAAATATTTATTTTTACATTGTATTCCGAGCACGTATTACTATCAATCGCGTTAACACGTTTGCTGCGTCAGTAAGTTTTCAATACTTTCCATTCCTTCGGAACAAGGCCTATAAACCTGGTAATAAAACTTCCGTTGTGACGGCACAAGGCTTATAGACCCTGTAAAATTTAAGAAACTTAAATCCTTTTTTTGGCTTCATGTAAATATATATTTGTCTTTTTTGCTTTGAATATTAATAATAATGAATTAATTGACATACACCTGAAGGCGTTCGTTAACAACTTGTTTAGTTTAAAAATTATAGCTATATTCAAAATACAGGGCTTAATCACCCTGTGCCGCACTGAATAAGGGAAGTCTGGTGCGTATTTTAAGGATGTGAAATAAAAATATCGATAGCTGTAATTAGGTTTTAATATAATGAAAAAGAAAACAAACATGAATTAATCTTTTTCAATAAAACATGGGTAGCAAAAGTTTTTTTTTGCACTGAACACATTTAGTTAAATTTTTTTTAACTTTTTTGTCAGCTTGGCGACTGGTTAAAAAAGGTTCGGAGTTTTGCGTAAAATCTGACACAATTCCTCTTCTTATCACCTTTTACCAAAGTGTGTTTGTCAAGTTTTTGTGCGGGTTCTGAAAAGATAAATTTATTAATTTATTATTATTTATTTGTATGTGTGTGGACTCATTTACGTCTGCGTTGAAATTACCTATATCATTGTCAAAGTCCTTTTTTGTAAAATCTTTGATAATTTCCTCCACAAATTGAAGTTTTGGTATTTTATTCCCATCATTAAAATAAATAGTAATGATGACTCACCTGTCTCTGATAAAGTTAAATCTAATTTAGATTTAACTTTCACTGCTTCACTTTCCTCGCAAACATCATATTATATATTTTTTCGGCACCGTTTTGTTGGTCTTGACGCCATGTCGACACGTGCGTTTCTCACGATTGCAAGCCAACACTAGTCGCGCGAAGCTAACGCAGGGTGCGGTACCAGGTGAGCGGGGTACAAGGTGCTTCGACCTGGTTTCGCATTATGATGAAATTTTATTTCTTCCGTGCGGTACCAGGTGAAAAAACCTGGTATTAAGGTAGATACACCATTGGATTCTATTTAAATAATACATCTTAGATATATATTCATCTCTGTCCTACACCGAACCAAGTTAAAGTTAGGCCTTCCGCGCGACAAGGAAGTCTATACATTTCTTAGCCGCACTGTAAGCGTAGACGTGTACAAGGTTTTAGAACCTGGTTTCGCACTCAACGTGTTAATCCGCAATTCTTTTTATTTCGTTGCAGACTGCCGGAGCCAACAAAGTGAAGTTTTTCATGAGCTTTTTGTATCTCATGTACAATCTATTCGAATTGTTTATATTTTGCAAATGGTGTGATGAAATCAAATTACAGGTTAGTTTAATTAAACCATGGCGAGATTATTAATAAACCTAACCGCTAATTAATTAATTAAGTGCATCATCTAGTTTTACTTAATCAAGTAAAACTAGATGATGCACGCGACTTGTGCATTTTTAAATTAAGTTTTTAAAATTCTGTGGGCTTCGATGTTCCGGGAAAAAAGCGTATAAGTACGCAATCTATCTCTATATAATCAGTTAAAAATATAGGTCGTGAAAGCGTTACAGACAGATTGAATTCTTATAGTATTTATTCAGAATGGAAAGTAAGTATGGATTATGAAAAAATAGAATATAATATCTAAATTTAAAGTGTCTAATAAGAAAAAAAAACTATACGTAAAAATAAACCGATTTAGATCTAAATCGGTTGACCTTCATGTTTTTTTCCGAATGTATCCTACTTATATGTATACTTTTCATTCGTTCGGGTCCTTAAGCTTATTTTTCAAGAGCCTGTTCACGCTACTTGGGCCTTATTGATAAAATAACTACTTAAGTGAGTTCAAAAGATTTATACTAGGTATTCATGTTTGATTTTAATATACTTACTTCATTGATGTAGAATTTTAGTATTTACTTACTTAGTGAGTTTCATTTTATAACTAATCGTATTTTTCAGAGTGAAAACATCGGAAAATCGGTGTACTGTTCATGCTGGGAGCGTGGGCTAGTGACTACACCAGGGGTGCGCGCGAGTTTACTCATGATAGCCAGCCGCGCTCGCAAGCCACTCGTACTCACAGCTGGCGGCTTTTTTGATCTATCTCTGGCTTCGTATACCACCGTAAGTACCAGGGCAAATTGAACTGAAAACTTCCGTATTCGATCGCGACAACGTTAACTATCATTTTCATGGAATTAATTTTTTTGGAAGCTCTTTAAGTTGCTGGCATAAAAATTTAAGTCTATGTATTAATCCAGAGTATAATCTATCTCCATTCCAAATTTAAACCTAATCCGTCCAATAGTTTTTGTTTTAAAGAGTGACAAACATACACACATACATATTTTCGCCTGTAAAATATTAGTGTGATACTACACGTAATGTTCCGTAAACGCATACTCACGGCTCACGGTAAGCCTGATTGCATCGCAGTCCGTCGCACTTAGAGGTAGTTAATAAAGGAAGTAGCACAAAAGCATAGCACGCTATTTTTGCCATAGCACAGACAGCATGCTAGTAGCCTCTATGTTGCTACGGTGCTATGACGCGCGAGCGCGCGCGGTTCTTCGTAGTTCGTTTCGCAGCACTAGTAGTGCCCGTAGCGGCGCCCGCCTGCCGGTAGCGCGCTGGCCGACCGTTAGTCTCGCGCTGCTGTGATCGTACGTCTATTTATGCGTGCTATAGGATAGCATATTTAAAAGCATGCTAAAAATGTAGAGTTTATAGCCTGCAGCGTGCTATGGTTTTATAGCACTTTTGAACAACTCTAGTCGCACTCCATAATATTATATTGTTTGGTCATAACTCACAGGCCACAGCCTACGATCACGTCATTGTTTCATACTTACTTCTAATGGTCTCAGAAAGAGCTGGGCGCGACCTGGTTTGTGATAGCTAAGTATAGATAGATACCTAACTAACTTTAACAATAGCTACTTACTATATGTATAATAAACTACGTTTTCACGGCTCATATATTCAACTGATTCTGAATAAATTTTGTATGATACCGTACAGATAAGTATAGGTTTCATCTTATGGAACATATATGCATCTGAAGCTTTTTTTCAGCTGCTGAACTAGCAGACTTGCCCGCGATTAATAATATATAGCCTATGACACTCACAAATAGTGTGGCTTTCTATTGGTACCAAAATTTTCAAAATCAGGATTACTACAACTTATTCCACAGATTACCCCCTACAACGTCACAAACTCACAAACTTTACCTCTTTATAATATTAGTATAGATGTGAGCTCTAACTGTAGGTACGAGTACATAACAACCTAATAAAAACGTATTTTTTGTTGCAGCTAGTGAAGACTTCTTATTCAGCGATCACAGTCTTACGAAGACTACAAAATAATGAATAACTTACCTACTTTATAAAACAGAAAATTCCCGTACTAACATTTAAGAGACACAAATGAAGTAAAATTTTTTTTACCCTGTTTTTTTTTAAATTGGACGTAGTTAAGCAGAAAGGACTCAATCCAACCTTTGGTCAAAAATGAGTTATATATACCAAAGAGGTCCTAACGGTTGGAAAATCACTCAGCAAAAAAGATCTGTGATACTACAACGATAAGTTGTTTTTTTTAATGATGAGAACAACCAAACCATTTAAATACGGGTATTTTTTTACAAATCACAGTAACGACCCAAACTGCTTGGGTCGTTTTTAATAAATCCAACTAGAAAGAAGCAGGTCTATACTTAATATAACAGAAATTACTCAAAAAAAACTTTCAGGCCCTATATTACCCCTTTGGAGGTGGAATTTTGAAAAACTGTTACACACGTTCATCTTAATTTTTTACTGAAAGCTAAAATACCAACTTTCGTTTATAAAACTTGAAAAATATCTATCTTGAGAAATTACGGACTTTCATACAAACTTTCACCTCCTTTTTTATCCCCTTGGGAGTGGAACTTTGAAAAATCCTTTCTTACTGAGTGCCTACGTCATAAAATAAACTTACTGTCAAAATTTCAAGTTTCTAACCCCAGCTGTTTAGACTGCGTTGATAGACCAGTCAGTCAGGACAAACGATTTTGTATGTGTAAGAAGATAAGACTACCATCATCAATTATACCATCAAAATAAACAAAAACATTACTCCCTTATATGCGGCGCCTAATAACAAACAACGTCAATAAGTGTACCTACAGTGTACCTATATTGAATAAATGATATTGAGTATTGAGTATTGAGAACGACCTACCCTCCTGAATTTGCAAAATAATAAATATTTTTTATTTAAATATCAGTTTGTTCATAATTTCTTGTTATTTAAATTCTTTTTGAGAAATTAAAAGAAACACCCCATAATGTTAAACCCAATTTAGCAAAAACTACTACTTTTTTTTTCTTTTTTTAATAAATTGCACTAAAAATATACAAAAATTATGTTATTCGCCTAACTACACATGTAGTTTGTTGGTGAACTCGCGCTCAACTAATAATTGTATACCGTGCACTTATTATTCACACAACAACTATTATACCTTATAAACTACTAAGTATGTGATTAAAATTAAGTTACTATCACTAATTAAATGGTAATTAGATAACTATAATATTTTATTGTTAATCAGTGAAGGAGTCATTAATGAAAACTTCCTTTAGTTTTTTCTTAAGGACCCCTTCACTGAGTTTTTCACCTACTCCTAACCACCCTATGCTATTAAATATCTTAAACTAGTCGGTACCTACAAGGCATTGTACCGGAACGTTCAACCACTTGGAATTTAACGTGAAACGTCTAACCGTTAAGACGAAAAGTCTTTGCCGTTAGAGTACTACGGCCGAAGCCTCCCACCAGACCGGACCAGAGAATATTCAGAAATTATAAAGTCCCAAAATTACTCTATCGGGGATTGAACTCGTTACCTCACACTTATAAGACCACAACGCTCACCACTGCTCCAGGAATGTCGTCTCGCGAAATTCACAAAAATACGCAACTGAAGCATGGTTTGATGCGACGCGACGGTCAGCACGTGGACAGAAGCAATGCCACGCGATACGAGTTACGACGCCATATAAAATGACAGACGTACTCGTATCTATACGACAACGTAGGCCACGTGAACGGACAGTTACTGTTTGATACTGTCGCAACGCGTTTCGTTGCCGTATTTGTCGCTCACCTAGGACAAAGGACTACTGCCCGTACTATATGTGTTGGATTTGTAACACAAAGACTAATGAGATAATATACCAGACATATTATCATCATTTGAAAATGATTTCCTTAAACTTTAGTTACCTACTACCGTATACCGTATGGTTAAGCCGTATAGCAACAGTTCTTTGCTCCGTTCAACCATATTAATAGGCAGAGCTAGTTCATAATGAGCTACAAATGTTTATGTATGAGTGTCATAGATAGCATTAACTAATCGTGACTAAAATGGACTACAAATCATGACTGCGTTTTGTAGAATTTTTAAAGATGTTTCTTGTTTCTTGATTAGGTATTTAATAAAAAAACAAGAAATTTACGAATACTTAAGTGTAATTTCGACATGGCTGTCAAAGATGCAGTGAACTGTTTGGTTAAAGTTACCTTTACCTAAGTAATCATTTGAGAGACTCATGGGTTTTACGCCACAGGAACTAACTTAGTGCGACCATAAAATATGAAACAGGACTACACGCTATAATATTATTTAAATATGCAGCAAAAAAGAAAGACAGGTCAAGCGGTCCAGCAACTTTACCTGTATTGCTCGGGTTTTGAGGATAGGATACGCGGGCCGCATAATTCAATCCAATATTTCTAATTGTGCCCTGCTACCACAGACCATACACCCACATTGTTGCCAGCAAAAGCTTCGGCGTAGATCATTTTACTCTGGCCCTATTCCGGAAAAGCTGTATCAATCATTGCTGCAATCTCAAATTGTCATCATTGCCGGAATTTATGGTGCTATGGTATGGTATTATCGCTGATACAACGGATTTTGCCTGACCATTATCAAGAGAGTGTTATATAGAGTAGAGTGTGAATGTACTTCTGTACTTCTATACTCATATTATTAATGTGTAAGTTTGGATGGATGTATGTATGGATAACGGATCACGGATCTGGATGCACAGAGGCAATTTATAGTCTGGAATAACTTAGAGGCTACTTCTTATCCCGAAAAACAAAGAGTTTCCGCGGGAACCAAAACACCTCAAATCACGCGTACAAAGTCACAGGCATCAGCTAGTAGTATACATAGCCCATAGATTATTATGTACATCCGTACACTTTAGCGTAGCGCACTATAGCGCAATAGGGCTCATGGAATATTGTCCTATTCAGAGTTATTACGAAAATAACTCCGCTAGATTTCATCTAACTCAGCTGCTGGTTACTCTCTCATTTAAATGCTATCAAATTTCAATTCTATATGCAAAGCACTGCAATATTTCCCATAGTATAATTATTTTAAGCATCCAGAAATTAATTACTATTCATTTGTGCGATCATTCGATGACCAAATGGATTATGGGTCTTGAATGAATAATCGGAATTGAAATTTAATTGCAGTTTCAGTGATTTCAGCCGGAGTTTCCATTAGACTTGCGTTATTGAAAAAAAAAAGCTTTAGGTAAAAGATAATTATTAAAAGATTAAGGATACTTTCATTTTCTGCTGAAAATGTGACCTATGTCTAATTATAATTGTATGTACCAAACTTCGATATAATCGGTTGGGGCGCGAAAAGATGTAGAAAAGAGATAAAAAAAAGTTTTGTTGAATGGTAATTCATGCTATGTAAATTGAGAATTTCGCTTCGATTCATTACTAATTTGAGCCGACTCTTGAGGGTTGAATTTTCAAATTTCCTTTCACCTACTTATTATTATTATAAACACATGTATTCAAAACTTGATATTGAAATTCAGTTTTAAACACCTAACTGGTTCGGAATCTTGTTCCTACCGAGAAGAACCAGAAAGAAACTCGGTGGTTGCTCCTTTGAAAAAAAATACACAATTTCATTTTTGTGAAGACTGAAGATACATAAGTTATCGACTGCGATAAATTCAGTGATGCTCATCTCAAAAAGCTCAAAATATTCTTATCAGAATAGCTTTATTCAGGAGCATATTTTAATTAATTTCTTAAACTTGTGTAAAGGCAAGCTTGTTTGTGTTGTGCTGTTGAAGTTTTATTAGGTCGAGAGAAGATCGGACGAGAATAAGGGCAAGCATGGAAACACGTCCAGGTCTATTTAAACTTGGACAATGCTCACTAAACTTTACATTTATATAAGCATTACTGCAAAGTTGATGACGTATCAAACTTTACTGAGACAAGATGCAGAGTGTTCTAAAGTCTCTAAAGTCTTTATGGAATGGGATGACGAATACAGACGCCTTGCAGTTAGCGAGTGGAAAACTCGAAATATATTTTTTCGAGTCTATGTATAGAGTTATTTATTTCACAGGTAGGACAATTTAAGGCATTATTTTAGTGATATTATAATTTTAACAAAGGAAACAAGTTTATGTGTAAGTATATATTTCAAGCCAAAAAACAGGGTTAATTAATTGTTTTAGTTTGAAACTGCATCTGAACTGCAGATGAAATTTTAAAGTGATTTTTATATATTTTTTTTAGTGTCTAAGTTTTTGACTCGTGGTGAAATATTTCCGAAGTTTAAAATCACGACTCATGAGAGCGATGGATTGATTCGGTTTTTTGCATAGTATAGTTAAAGACTGAGAGTTCACATAAGCCACTTCACTTAAATTTATCGTATCGCGTGCATCATTTTGATATGTAATAAGTTACAATTACAGGACTTTCGACTTCGGAGCGTGGAACTCCGTATTTGATATACAGTACAATAGTCAAAACATCTCTGGTATTATTGGTCTTCAGCGAACTCTGGAAATTGTTCACTGTAACTTGGAATATCGAAGTGTTAATAAATGGCACGAGCGCTATACTTATCCAAATCAGCGCATACTTCAGATACCAAATCATGGTAAATAATATATTCATCACCATCGTCATTTAACCCATGTTAAGAAAAACCGCCAAGCGATAAAGCATTCCGGTACGATGCCGTGTAGAAACCGATTAGGCCCTGGAGTTTAATATAACTGCCCTACCTCTCACAGGTTTACCCGCTACTATCTCAGACTGCGTTATCTGATTGATGTGTTCGTATATTTATTATGATTGATTGAGTTTTTGTGTATTTTAGAGAAAAAATAAAGATGTTTTTAAGAATCTCGCATCGTCAATGGAGTCGCGCAATTTCGACCTGAGCACAAATCAGAGGAAGACTATACTGGATGTATGGCAAAAGAGGAGTGAAGCATCGCTAAAACTTAACTTGTTTTTAGGAACTTGTACCCTTATTGCGTGGTAATGAATTAAATTTACAAATGCTCTTTTCTAAAATTAAAATTACTTTTAGCCGACCAGTTAAATGAGATATCTTAGAGAAAATCGCTTTCGATAGAGAAGTATACCTACTTTTCTTACTTCTCAATAGGTATTTATTATTTTACCATTTAAAAAAATCTTTATATCCAATTATCTAAAAAAATAAGACATTATACGACTTTGACATGAAAAAATCGGTCATAATTTTTTTTAGGTACTGCTACGTCCCACTTATTGATACGCGCATCTGTTAATGAGCCTTATATCTGTATTGTGTGATGAGTAAGGATTAGTGACCCAAGAGCTATGGCTCTGGCAAGAACAAGCCCACCACCAGGAGTGGGAACTAGACCACCGTCTCGTAATGTGGTTAAAATCATAGACTTATTTTATGTACTACCGTAACAAGTCATAATGGAATAAATTAAAAAACACGTCTGCCCTGCCAAAAAACGAACTAAAAAGTTAAAAATCTAAATTAATCTAGTTAAATAGAATCTTATTCACATGTTTATTAAATGATATTTTTTTGGGAATCATTGGTTGGTTCAGGTGTATAGAACCATAACTTCTATACACCTGAACCAACCAATCATACATACATACATACATGAACCCTGAAAACAATATACTCCTTCTTTTAGGCAGTCGTATAAAAACTGACTTTCATACAAACTTTCACCCCCATTTTGCCCAGTCAGTCGTATAAAAATGGCTGCCGAACGGGCAATTTTTAGCATTTTTAACCTAGCAGAACCATAGATTTTTAAAAGTCATAATGTTTTTCCTTGAAGCCTATTTTAGTCCACTGTAAATAAAAAGATATACATATTATGTATATAACTAGATGATGCCCGTGACTTCGTCCGCGTGGATAAGTTTTTTAATTCCCGTGGGAACTCCTTAATTTTCTGGGATAAAAAATAACCTATGTCCTTTCCCGGGATACAATCGATTCCTGTAGGTACTAAATTTCATCAAAATCGGTGAACGGTTGGGCCGTGAAAGCGTAGCAGACAGACATAAAGACAGACACACTTTCGCATTTATAATATTAAATAAGGAAATATGGATTTTTAAATCCCTTGTCCTTTTTGCGCCAGGTTCATATACCCCCTAGTGGACGACTTGGACTACAATTTCGTGTTGGATGTTAGACTACCCTATGAATATCGAACACCGACGCGATACCCGATCGCATACATGGGAGTCCTGATTAATTTGTTTTACATAGCGTTTTTCGTGATGTCGAATGACCTCATCATGCAATCGCATTTGATGCACTTGCTCTGTCAGTTCGCTGTGCTGAATGATGGTTTTAGGAATATTTCGGAAGACTGTACATTGCTTTTAAAAGGTAAAACGTTTAAATTAACTTCTACGTGTGCTGTTGAAATATTTTGTTCATTCGAAAACTTAGGTATAGGGAAAAGGACATGACCAATAATTGCCCTCCGATTCGGGACAATGCACAGGATTTCCGTTTTTACAGTAAGGTTTAAAAATTCAAAACGAAATTATTATGGATTTATTATTCCAAATAAGGTCAGGGTTCAAATGACAAAAAAAACAGTACGTTTATTGTTTAAATCTTGAGCGTCCGCTTTCCTCTTTAAGCACTACTCCATTTTGACGTTCCATTATATCCATGCCTAATAATAATCTTGTAACCCTACATGAATACCATTTATGTACCTTAGTCATTATATTATGAATGATTTATTTTTGATCAATTAAATAGTAATGAAAAGGAAATGTATGTTTTGTTTATAATTATTTTTATTTTTTGACAAGTCTCAAACTAATAGATCGAACAAAGCATTTTGAAATACTGCGTTTAAAGGAACGCCCTTTCACATTGCATATGCTGCCATCTGTGGTCGAATAGTTGAACTTGTTAAACAAAAGTAGTGAGCAATACTTAAAAATATTTTCTAGACTCACCACTATAGATAGCGCCATCTAGTGTGGGAAAGCAGTTTTTGGTGAAACTTTTTAAATTTATTTTCTCAGTTTTCAGAGCCTTCAGACTCCTGAAACTTTTTTATTTGAAAAGTATAAAATATAACAATTACAATAAAGAAATAATACTTGAAAATATTTTTTTTAGACTCGCTCAACACAATAAATAGCGCCATCTAGTGTGGGAAAGCAGTCTTTTGGTGAAACGTTTTTTGTTCATTTTCGCAGTTTTCCGAGCCTTCAGACTCCTGAAACTCTTTTATCTGAAAACAGTGAAATATTAAAATTCCAATAATAAAGAAATCATTGCTGAACATTGATTTTTGACACCTAGGCAAGCTGCCATAGTTCCACCGGTCAAGTCCTTTTACTTAACCAAAATGCTATTTGATAACTTTTTGGTTGAGTTTAATCAAAACATTCATCACTATATTTTCTCTCTGCCTGGCTGATTTCTTTGCACATTCGAAAAGCCTGATTCCAGAGAAAATCTTCCGATGGGGGTTTGAAAAAAGTAAAAAATAATCTACACAGAGGAAGTTGCGGCGAAACTATGAATATTTTCATTTAGAGAAACAAGATTGTTCCAAATTCTTCAAAAATGAATATTTTCTTTGTAGATGAAGTTACGGACCTAAATCATAATATCCACTTGAACCAAAAATTCAGAAGAGAGTACATCAAACGACTTGGAAACCTGGTAGATCAGCACATTTTTATTTTAAAGTAAGTGCTAAGTTATACTTATTGAAGTATGAAGTAAGTGTTCGTCAAACAATTTGAACCCTCCGAGTATGGAACCATGGTTGTTATTATTTTTTTTCCGTAAGGAGTAGGTACTATGTTCAACAATACTATCCATTTTCTGTTTGGTGAAAGCTGAAAATTTGAAATAGCGGGAAATCTAAAAGAATTGGATCGTGTATCCCCTAATGTACCTACTCGTCTTTTTTTAAATTATTTTAGCCTTGAGTTTTGTGTCCAGTATCTAAATATCCGAATCTCAGTTTTCACTATAGACTGATTCTAGAGCTGAAACGAATATCGTCTGAAAATGCTAATTGTGATTATACTTAAATTCAATTTTTTTAAGTTGAATTATTGCCGTGAAAGAAGCTATAGTTATACGTTTACTGTTAAAATTATGGGACTCCCGTAACAGACGGACGGACGGACGGACGGACACATACAGATACATAGCCAGATAAGTACAGATACACAGCGGAGGCTTAGATTTGGGCCACGAAAACGTCTGTGCTATGTAGTTCTAGTCATAATTACTGAATAGTCAATACTTTCATCAATAATTTCTATTTTTTCAGCAATACTTTCAGGCTCCGTGACGTGATGAGTTTGCCTATGTTGGTGCAACTGCTGTGCAGCACGATCCTTTTTTGTTCTATCGGTTTTCAAGTTGCTACTGTAAGGATTTATTTAATTATCATTCACTAGCAAAATTATAACAGTGCAAATACATGGCTGTACAAACTGGTGATGTAGTGAGTCCGGTCGTGAGCGCAACCTAATAATTATTCGCTTTTATCTAAAACAAAAACCGACTTCATAACTATACCTATAAGTATCAACTTATTATCTGGGTATATATATTGTTTATTATTGTTGATTTTCTCAAAAAACAGTAAATCAATTTCGATAACATTTATATGGGACCACCTCTGAAGTATGATCTACCAAACAAAAAAAAATCATCAAAATTAATTCATGGTTGGCGGAATGATTGCGTAACATACATACAAAAAAAACATACAGTCGAATTGAGAACCTCCTCCTTTTTTGAAGTCGGCTAAAAACACAATGAGAATTGAGTACATTTTTTTATGGACCAGCGACCATAACGTACTTAACATTGTTTACGACCTCTATACGAATCATGGTCGTCTGGGGTGTGGTGCGATCCAAATTGTCGAGGGCAGGGACTGAAAAACAGATTCACAAAGGTATACAGAATGATAAGTGTTATAGGTTGAATTGATAACAGAATCAAAGCTGTAACCGTTTTATATGTGTTTTTAAATCTGTTAACCCAAAATACTTATTATTTCTGTAACAGAAATGAAAGTGTTAACCCGAGAGTTGTGACTGACAGCATCGCGAGTCGCGACTTGCGACACAGGACTCCCCTGACTTGAGCCCATTTAGCTGGAACATAATTTACCAAATTTATTCTGAGAAGTATCTATTAGTGATTCAACCAGAACTATGACCTCGCATCCTGTGAATTTTAAACTTGCCGGAGCCCAAAAAAAATGAAATAATGGTTAGAAAATTAGGCAGGCGCTCACTCTCTCTCTCTCTCTCTCTCTCTCTCTCTCTCTCTCTCTCTCACGTAGGCAAAAAGACGTATATAAAATAGATAGCTAATAAAATGTTATCAGTTTAAAATATGAGCTTTGATAATATAAATTAACTAGCGGACGCCCGCGACTTTGTTCGCGTGGCATATATATATATATGGCGGCGCAGTTAGTCGAATTTCTAAATCTTTTTAGGCTATAGAATTCGCGACAAGATTTCGTTTCAGTCTATTGATTCGTTTCCGATTCAACAGACTGTATTTCTAGATCTAAACTGCTCAATGAGGTACCTAGTTGTTTAGGGATGACAAGGGAACATCGGCACGTACATCGAAGCTGCTATGTGGGCATGGCGACGTATCCCGGTGAATTCACTCGTAATTTAGGTTCACAGGTCACTCTCACTGATTATCACTGCAGTTTATTGTTTTGGGTATATAATAAGTTTCTCTGGCAATGTATATAATTTTACAGCTGCGTCTTCATTAAATTTAAATTAAGAGAACATTTAAATTTTCAGTCCGCAAACGTGAATTTGACTAAATGTTTTACGAGTTTGTTTTATTTGGGATACAACATGTTTGTTCAGTACGTCATATGCAGATGGTGTGAGGAAATAAAAATTCAGGTTTGTTTTTTTCATAAAGTTTTCAAGAGATATGTATGTTTTGTTTGCATTCTTCGGTCTTACAAAATTTGACCTTCTGTTCTTCTGATTTCTGTTTAGAACTTTACCAATAAATTTCTCTAAGGCCGGCCCATACACGGATTGCTCGAGCAAATTAGTCAGTGATCAACATACACGGACCGCTCTTGCAGTCATAGTCAACAGCTTGAAGCTACCATTGATAACTGCTGCCAACCGCCCGAAGCAGTCGCAACTGCTCGAGCAGTTCAATGTACTTAGAAGACTGTAGTTCACTACGCAGTATGGCCGTGTATGGCCGGTCTAAGGCTGTCTTGCACAACACTGAATTTATACCTACTGATTTAGTTAAATTTTGTGATGTTGTCATCAATTTGATAATTAATTCCGGGGATGCTAGATATTATAATAAAAAAACAGATTTAGAAAATTTAACACAATTAACAGGCTCGTGCAAGTGCGAAATAGACTCCTAAGCCTCCTTTGAAGTCTATGGAAATTAGGGTTCGAATTTAAAAATTACAAATTTCCAAATCGCCCTTCCTGGATTCTGGTCGATACATGTCGCTTACAAGCTCTAAAACTCCTGGGACCTTGGATCCCATCGCATTATTATCCCAAGAAAACACTTGTCACTATGTGAATAATGGAATGGGGTCACGAGTCATGACCCTCAGCAATGAAGAATACAGCGCAGAGAGAGAGAGCTCGAATAACTGAGCCAGGAATATTTGGCATCTTCCTGACTCAGTTTTTAACTTTATTGAAATTAGCTTAAACATTTTTAGAGTGAACTTATCGGCGAAGCAGTGTACTGCTCTGGTTGGGAAAACGGTATAGTGACGGTGCCAGGTGTACGGACGTCCATCTTACTAATACTGGCGCGTGCGAACAGGCCGGTCCGACTTTCAGCTGGTGGAATGTATGACCTCTCCTTAGAGGCATATGCTACTGTAAGGCATTATCACTACCTACTTATCTTCTGAAACTACCTTTATCTTTCTACTGCTTATCTACCTAGTATCTACAATCAGATGATAATTATTATCATAATTTTCAATCCGTTGCTGGCTCGCTACCGAGCATGACTCTCTTCTCAGAATGTGGAGAGTTTGGCCATAGTGTTGGCTACGTGCGATTTGGTAGACTTTACAGATTACACACTTTTGAGAACATTATGAAGAACTCTGGTTCTCCGGTGTGCAGGTTTCCTCACGATGTTTTCTTACTACTAAATCCGATTGTGTAAAAACTTTATGCATCTGTTGTTGGCATATGTGTGAAGGTTTCTGACAGAAGATACATATAAATATTGATGGTGCAGTGCGGTGGCAATAAATACCTACTATAGCTCCATACCATCTATGTAGTAGAAAATAAAGGTATTATAATGTGATAGTCTCTTTAAGAGAAGTATGTCCATCAGTGGACGTCTATCGGTTAACAACGACGACGATTAGGTAGACATAACTTATATAACTTAACTATATTTATTTTCAGATAGTGAAAACATCTTACAGTGCCCTCACAGTTCTGCTCCAGATGCGATAAATTTCATGCAGAAGTGACTGCTGTTTTGCAATTAATAACATTGTTATAGTGAATATTTCATCGTAGCTCGATTAGAATTCGGAATTGTAATAAATTGAAACATTAAATAGAAAATATTAAGGAAGGTATTTGTTTGCTGGACAGCCTTTCGCTTGATGACGGTACTAGTCGAGGCTAGGTTGGATCCACGCTTAGAAGATACCTGTTCACACTTGCCTTGTAGGCAAAAACTAGATGTCGAGGTTTTGAGTATAATTTTTACCATGATAAAGGCAACAAATTGTGAGTTTTAAGTGGCTGTCTATAACAGCTGAAACTGTAGACCTCTGCGATAGACGAGAACCGTTAGACGGTCGAGTTCAAAAGTGCTAGAACGGGAAAGTGAGCAACTAGCGGGATGGACGACATCAAACAAGTCGCAACGACTCCCGATTAAGTCAGCGTAAGACCGAGGCATGTTGAAGTCCTTGCAAGAGACATGTGTCCAGCAATGGACGTCTATCGGTTAACGTGTGACGACGTAATAGTATAAATGCTAGGCTTAGAAACTTCTAGGCATGTTCAAGTTAATAGCCGCTGAGGGTGGCCTCGGAGGGGGTTTTAGTAGGTATAAAATATAAATCCTACGTAACCTGATTTCTCCCCCAGGTAGTTGGGTTTTTTGCGATTTTCAAAAAAAATCGCAATTTTTTAGCTTGACTAATAAATACCCTAGGACCTTTTTTTAATTTTTTCTTAAGTCGTTTTTTCCCAAATATTTACAATTTAGTAAACAAACACCCCCAAAAAACCAGTCATTTTTTCATTTTTCAAAATTACAAAAAAAAAGTTACCAGCCGATTTTCAAAGTTCAAATGCTCACGTGTCTCGATAAAGGACATGACCAGTAATTGCCCTCCGATTCGGGACAATGCACAGGATTTCCGTTTTTACAGTAAGGTTTAAAAATTCAAAACGAAATTATTATGGATTTATTATTCCAAATAAGGTCAGGGTTCTAATGATAAAAAAAATAGTACGTTTATTGTTTAAATCTTGAGCGTTCGCTTTCCTCTTTAAGCACTACTCCATTTTGACGTTCCATTATATCCATGCCTAATAATAATCTTGTAACCCTACATGAATACCATTTAAGTACCTTAGTCATTATATTATGAATGATTTATTTTTGATCAATTAAATAGTAATGAAAAGGAAATGTATGTTTTGTTTATAATTATTTTTATTTTTTGACAAGTCTCAAACTAATAGATCGAACAAAGCATTTTGAAATACTGCGTTTAAAGGAACGCCCTTTCACATTGCATATGCTGCCATCTGTGGTCGAATAGTTGAACTTGTTAACCAAAAGTAGTGAGCAATACTTAAAAATATTTTCTAGACTCACCACAATAACTAGCGCCATCTAGTGTGGGAAAGCAGTTTTTGGTGAAACTTTTTTTATTTATTTTCTCAATTTTCAGAGCCTTCAGACTCCTGAAACTTTTTTATTTGAAAACTATAAAACATAACAATTACAATAATAAAGAAATAATACTTGAAAATATTTTTTTAGACTCGCTCAACATAATAAATAGCGCCATCTAGTGTGGGAAAGCAGTCTTTTGGTGAAACTTTTTTTGTTCATTATCGCAGTTTTCCGAGCCTTCAGACTCCTGAAACTTTTTTATCTGAAAACAGTGAAATATTACAATTACAATAATAAAGAAATCATTGCTGAACATAGATTTTTGACACCTAGGCAAGCTGCCATAGTTCCACCGGTCAAGTCCTTTCTCAACTCTTGGTACTATTCACATCTCGATCCTCCCAAAATCCTCGGAGCTATGGCCAAAAATACGTCTCAGGCGATTTGCATCTGATAACCATTTGCAATTGCAAAAAAGGCATCTTCATTTCAAGCCTGCAACTCTGTCTTTTCTCTGTATAATATTTAGTAAGCATTTGTGTCCCTACAGTCCTTAGAAATATAAATAATCGATGCCACATGTCGGAGTATAATTACGGAAAGGGCGTGCGTATGTCACAGACACTGATTCCGAGCGTCTTTGAAATTAATACCACTTCCGTGTAGGTTTTTGAGATGTAAACTATAAATACCACATTTATTTACTGTTTTAAAAGCTTTACGATCGGTAGTCTGCTAGTAGGTTACAATGTTGCTTTATTATTTCAAAAGACTTTGGTTCATACTCACTACATGACGCTGAGTGATGCCTAGCCGAGACCAAAACAACCGTATACTTACGTATATTTAAATACGTGCTCTACTTACGGTAAGTATAAAGTGCATAGACTTACAAAAGTATATTTTGAATCCTCCTAAAGATGGGCGTAGATGCACGATTGAGTAGAGGACTCTATCACGATGAGAAGTAGGTACATGGTATACATATTCCATATAAGTATTATTCATAATTGATGTGATCGAAATACCACGAAGGCAAAGGCTGAAGGAATAGGCGATTGTATCAATACGCAAATATATTTTGTTGAAATCGTACAGAAAACGAGAACACAAGTAGCGCGACTGGGCAACTTATGCAGTTGATCATTGAACGTAATATCTTTCAAGCAGTTGTTGTAGCAACTGTGTATGTAGGTCTTACTGGTTCAATAATATGACTTTTGGGAAATCCTATATTTAAAAATCACAAAAAAGTAATTTATTTGACTAGTAGTCAATTAATACCCATTTTTTCGGTTTTCCGTGGAGACGCTGAGGGCTATGCACTCGGCGGGCCTACTCGCAATTTCTCATTTCATCGCGGTTAATTGCCTCGTATTGTGATTTGTGACAGAAGTGCTGGATCATTTTCTGCCTACAGCATCAGTCTGGTTGTTCAACGCAGAAATGCAGCCAGCATTCTTACCATTTTCCACGCGGGCATGAACTGTATAACTTGATTAGATTAGACTAGCAAACTCAAAGTTTTCTTGTAACGTTTTCAATAATGATTAATAGGCATTTTCTGAGTTAAAAGAAGGTATTTAAACTAAACATCCTAACTCTTGGAACTATTATTAATTTGTATGTTTTGCGATCCGGTGACACTATGAAATATGCAAATTTGAAGAGATATTAAAGCAAAGCTCTGCATATTGCACGTCCCTGTTCATCGTACCTGGGTCTGGGTACTGTATGCATGTAAGACAATTTAACAAGGCATCCTATTATGCTGTACAGCGCCTCTTTTGTTACTTTACAGCTAAATATAGCTGCTTAACGTCTAAACGAAATAGCTTGTAAATTGAGTTCAAAGAGGCCTTTACAGAATTTGAACCTATAGTTCGCGCGTGAGTTGAATGCAGAGTAAATGTATGGTGACACATACATTTACTCTGCATTCAACTCGCGTGTGCGAACTGTAACTAGTTCACAGAGTAGTTTATAGTACGGTCTATATTCTATACTATATAACTGATTTTCTTTATTCCCGCGGAAGCTCCTTAATTTTCTGGGATATAAGACAAACAAACACAGACAAACAGACAGATTTGGATTGCTTGGCTCATCGACTTAAATGTAGAATACTAGTGGGCCCACTAGTAAAAAGTGAGAGT
Source organism: Erebia palarica (assembly GCA_964035005.1). Lineage (NCBI taxonomy): Eukaryota > Metazoa > Arthropoda > Insecta > Lepidoptera > Nymphalidae > Erebia > Erebia palarica. The sequence continues at coordinate 5,805,751 of OZ035988.1, forward strand.
GAGTAAGAGAGTGAGTGAGTAGAGTGAGTATGAGTAGTTCATAGAAAAAAGTTAGGCGTCCGACACGTCGAGTGCGCTCCACACCTGTATAAGCCCGTCCTTGTCTCCGCCATAGCGCTGTTCCGCTTTTCACGACTAGATGGCGTTAGTAAAATAAGTCCACTTTCTTTGTTTGACAGGGCCCGTCTATGTAAATTGAGATCGTTGGCTTGGCTACATTTTATCCTGGAAAATTACACATTTCGTTGGAATCATAAAATCTTAATCACCATGGACAAAATCGCAGGCATCTAAAGTGCAAGCACCGACATAATTTATTTTTCGACATGCAAAGTTATGTGCAGTATCGAATGTACACAAGCTTTATTCAATGAGCAGCGGTAACATGACTCCGAGGTATTGTTTTATTTTAGGGTTTCGTACCTTAGGAAAAAGGCCCTCATAGGCGCTTAAAGGCTTAAGGCCTTAGGCTCTTATAGGATCACTTCCTTATTCGTTTTTTATCCACTACATGTTAGCCCTTGACTGCAACCTCATCTGATGGTAAGTGATGATGCAGTCTAAGATGGTAGCGAGCTAACCTGTTAGGGGCATGGCAGTTAAAGTAAACCGGTACCCCTATTCGGTTTCTAAACGGCATCGTACCGGAACGCTAAATCGCTTGATGGCACGTCTTTGCGGATAGAATGGTTACTAACGGCCGAAGCCTCCCACCAGGCCACACCAGGGAATATTGGTGGGAACCCTGCCGGTGATTGAACCCGCGACCTGCGCACGTTAAGACAACAGCGCTCAATATTGCGCAACGGAGGTCGTCAAAACCTGTCAGTCTGTCAACACCCATCTTCTAGGGAACGGGTGGGAGGTATCACGTTGAAATTAATCTCTCTAACTCTAAACTTCTAAACTAATATTAGGAGGAAAGATTTGATTGTTTGTAATGGACAATCTCAAAACTACTCATGCGATTTTAAAAATTCAAGTAACATAGGCTATATTTTATTTTCAAAAAATTAGAGATCCTTACAAAAATTGCAATAATATGAATTAAGCCAGAAAAAATCGTTTCATCTGAGAGCTTACGTGGCGTGCGCTGTATGGTCGAAAAGTTCCTCTTAAAAAGCTCTGAAAAAAGTACGCGAAAGCGTATATGTATATATATAATAAATAATTTATATTGTGTGGTGGTACGGATCCCTTTGTGCGCGAGTCTGACTCGTACTTGACCAGTATTTATTTCGTTATAAACTCCGTTTCGTTTTATCGGCAATTGTTTTATGAATCTTTTATAATTTGCCTCTGCCCGAGGCTATGCGCGTGCAATATGTTTATAGTATAATATAGATTTCATTTGAGACCTTTTATCATAGCACCCTGAAAACTGCAATCATTGTAAAACTCTAGAATGGAAAGAAAGTGTGTATGTGCAATTCACACACGGCAAAAGTGAAACTTCAGAAAAGTAGCCTACAACAGAATGAGATATATTATATGGCTTGTATTCTATCTCATTCTCTCGCAGGCTAAATCCTATTATGAATATTTTTGTCTCTTTTTATAGTCGCTTTTTCGTTTCATCGAATTTTCAAATCACAACGATTCTAAAGAAGTTTCACTTCAAAATATTTATCTTGCGAATAATTAAAAAACACCGTAAAGTGTACCTACTTCGAATGTCCTTCCGTGGTTGGTATTTGAAAACAGTATGCTCATTTCTTCATAATCACATACATAACAAGAACCAATACCTAATTAAAAAAATGGCAGTCATAGGGACTGCCGATAGAAGTGAAAACGTAAAAAATATTTAAATATTTTTTTTTATTTATAAAAAAATAAATAAACGATAAAACTAAGGGATTAAAGTTTAATTTCAAATGTAGTATATTTATATTTAAGACCTTTTGTCTTCGTAACAAGGCGAGCATGTAGCTGTTCGCGAGCATGTCGGTCACGCGAATCCACATTTTTACCCCCTACCATAAAGTGCTCAACGCGGTTAAAGAAGATTTCACTTAAAAAAGAATTTAAAAAGAATTTAAGAAGAATTGAATGACCTGCTACTTTCTGCGAAGAGCTATGCCTTGTGAGAAATAGAGCAAGTTTCTCGTTTTGAGATCTCAAAGCGCATAGCATCTTGACTCAACTCAGTCAGCCATTTGTATTGCATAGAGGCGTGTACCCACCAGCGTTAGTGCGGGCTTGATTACGAAAATTTCATGTCGGACTTTGCACGCAATTTTTGTTGTGTATATCAGTGAGGTTATATTTTTGCTTTCTATTTTAGAAGTACGAGAAACCACACAGTAGGTAATTACAAAGACTGAAAAACTTGAAACTTGAAATTCTTCCGTCACTCAAAGTTGGTAGCGGGTTAACCCTATAATATTAAACCCATTCGTCTAATCGATTTTTGCCGGTACGGTAGTAATTTGGTAAGTAGCCACGACCGAAGCCTTCTCATAAAACGTCATACTTACAACGAAACGCGTTGTTACTTGTAAAGTTGTGACGTCCCAACTTTCAACCTTGCTAGTACTGAAGTCTGAATTATTTTTACCATGGATATATTATATTGTACCTATGTAGGTACTAGATGGGTCCTTTCATTGAAAAAAGTTAGGCGTCCGACTTGTAGGGCATGCGCCTCACCTGTCTTTTTCCACGCCATAGCACTGTCCCGATTTTCAGACTAGATGGCGTTACTAAAATAAGTCCACATTCTTTGCTTGACAGGGCCCGTCTATGTAAATTGAGGTCGTTGTTTTTTAAGCCGTGATTTGTGGGCATAAGTAACAATAAAATCTCTCATCAAGACATAAGTAGATAGTCCTTGTGAATGTCCTTTCAATGTTTATGTTATAGTTTTTAAGTTCCTGGTACAAAATAAATAAACAAAATATGTACTTGCGTCTTTTCTTCGTTCGAGTCGTGTGCACTCGCCCTAACTGAGCGAACACGAGTATGGACTTACATTTCAATTAGCAATTTGCCTTCACTTACCCTTACTTACAATATCGCGGTCAGTCACCTAAGAGAAGCGAGTGAGCTACACAGAGCCTTTACTTGTTTTATAATGATGACCACATAGGTTCATGCCGTATACAGTCTTAGGGTGACGAGATACGAGCTAGATGCTTCCTATTACTGATAGCTAAACATTATTTCCGACGCCTTTATTTACAATCTTGTCATACTTCATATCATAATAATATTATAAATGCGAAAGTGTGTTAGTTTGTTGGTTTGTCCTTCAATCACGCCGTGATGGAAAAACGGATCGACGTGATTTTTGTCATAGGTATAGTTGAGAACCTGGAGAGTGACATAGATTACTTTTATCCCGGAAAATTAAGGAGTTTCCACGGGAATCACAAAACTTAAACCACGCGGACGATCTCGCGGGCATGGGTATAGTTAAATTTTTAGATTAAGTATTAACTCGCAATAACCAACATCAGTTCCCGAACAAGTCTTTTGTTTCCACCCGGTTGGTGTCCGCTTGCCCTTTGACAAAGGCCTCCTCTAACCCTTTCAAAACTTGTATGTCCCTTGACCCTCTAAAGTCTAAACCTGATAGCTATAGTTCACCCTTATAGACCGTATATATTGTGAAATCTATGGTAGCACTGGAAGGTCTTAGTAGTTAGTACCTACGTCTCATCATCATCGTCATCACGAGTCTCTTTTCAGATTAAAAATGGTTGTACCATAATCACCACGCTGGCCAAGTGTGGATTGACAGACTTCACACACCTTTAGGCACACAGATAGATAGGTATTGTATTGCCTGTATTGCCTCAGAAACAAAGATACAAAGTAAACACTTATAAAGTACAGAAAACAAAGTGTGCAAGGGCGGTCTTATCTGCACTAAAGGTGATCTCCTCCAGGCAACTCCAGGTCCGTAGGAGATCGGACCGCCTAAACCAATAGACTATTTTCGCTTATAATTAAATAACTTCCTATATAAAAAATACACATTTCACTTAAATGCAAACAGAACATTTTCAAATTACCAACCTTTGGAATAATCACAAAAACTAATCCAGCTAAAAATGTGCATTCTTTGTGCAGTTCTTATTATTTTATTCGCGGACCTTTGCCTTCTATTTATGTTAAATATCTAAAGAATGCAGATTTTATATTATTATACACTTTTGTAAAAGCTAAAGTCGGCATGCTTTTATAACTTCACGGTCGGCAATCTCACCAGTTTATTGTTTAACATTCCACAGCCCCGGGCGCATTTAAGCAAAAAATTGCCATTATTTAGGCATTTCATTCTCAGCCGTGGAATCCGTGTCTATAAACCGCATGGGATCACGTAATCTATTAAGCTTTCCGCTTCTAAAATTGGCATCCCTACCTTTTAAAGCTTTATCGGTACAAAACGTTCTAAATAGAAAGTGTATATAGCGCTATAAAGCATAATATTAAGTGTGCCTGGTATTCAAATGCCCCATTATGCAATCTCCAAGACTAGTATGTCCAATCGAGGACATAAAACATCTAATTACACATGGGCATGCCGCAAATATGGCAATCGTCGCTCTTTGTTTACTAGTGACGCATGGCGCTCGCTCGCTGCAATCTATAAAGTGCGGAGTCGTTTACCTTCCGTGCGACGCGACGGCATGTGTACTTGCGTAGATGCGTGAGCGCATGGCAGGCAGAGAGGCGGTGCCCGCGGCAGCGCGCGGACGATGGCGCGCTGGCTGTGGGCAACTACGCTCCTCGTAGTGCTCACTCACACGGCCGCTTGGAGGCCGCCATCGCAGCCCCTTCTCGTGCCCATCGCGCGCTCCCGCGTCCCCCGCCACGCGCGAAACCAAATCCGCCACCTGCACATCCTAGGATGGCACCTAGAACTGCAAGAGAACCGCGCGATACGCTCCCCCTACTACAACGAGTGCCAATTCTACAAGGGACGGGTGCTGTACGAAGAATCGTCAACAGTGACGGTGACGGAATGCGAAGGACAGCTTTATGGATTACTTCAAGTCGGCGGAGAAGATTTCGTGCTCCAGCCGACGAGGCCCGACGACGGCCACGTGTTGAGGAGACGTGATGTGCTGCAGACGGAACAACCGGTGGCCTACAACCTCACCGGGGACATGGTCACCGACATTGACTTTGACTTTGGAGAAGATGAGGTCATGCCAGCGATGCACGTGCGTCCGCGACATGAAGATCATTCAGATACAGACTACTATAGAAGTGGGCTTCGGACTTACACTAGACCAGTATCAGGTGTGATTCAGTGATAAAATTTGTGAAGAGTTAGTAAAATATGGTTACGGTATTATTGTTTTGTATTGTTGCAGGCGCGAAAGGATTGTGGCTTGAGTTAGCTATCGTTGCAGATCATACGATGCTGAAGTTCCACGGTCGCGAGCGAGTGAAACATTACATCCTAGCTATCATGAACATCGTAAGTACACGAGATACGATACTTGTACGCAATTAATTACAAGTGTCCGTTCGTTATTCAGACAATTTATGTAATACTTTAAAGGTCAGTGCCATCTTCAACGACCAGTCTCTAGATTCGAACATGACGCTGGTTATCAACAAACTGTTCATGTATGAAGACAAAGACCCCGTGATAAAGTATGGGAATGTGAAGAAATCGTTAGAAGCAGTAAACAAATGGAACTACCGGCACCTCATGAAATTACCAGCAGGTATGAGTCGAAATTAAATTAAAAAGTCATTTGTTAAACAGGTATAAAAAATTAATTAACATCCAATAAATCAAGAAATTTTCTCCCTTCTCCTAAAGATATTTACAATGATTACAACAAAAACAATAGCAGTAGTATTTAAATTTAAGCTATTTGATCATAACCAATCAGATTTTTAAAACTCGACTAAAGAATTGGCACAGAATATAGATATGAGTCCATTATTCTTATATAGTGGTGTATTGACAACTAACTGCATTCTGCGCACGTTTCGATCGGATATGGAGGGTAAAATTGAGGAGTTCTGGATCATTACGCTGTTACAACACGAAATCTTTTATCAATAACTAATGATTTTCTCTATTTCGTTAACGTGAATTTATAGTATAACGAGTAAATGTATGTGTCACCATACATTTACTCTGCATTCAACTCGCGCGCGAACTATAGGTTTTTTGTTAATTTTGTGGGACCTTTTTGATTTTCGATAATAGACGAAAAAATGATAATTGACCTTAAAAATGTAACAGAAAGACAGACACAGATGAACTAGAGACACGCCAACTGAGGAAATTCTCAAAATTCATTATATTTGGAATGCTTGCATACCGGGTAAAAGCAACGATGCAAAATGTTAATATAATAATTAATTATAATTCTAGATCCGAATACTCCCAATCCCTAAACATACCCACTTATTTAATATTATAAATGCGAAAACTCTTTTAAAACGATTTTGTAGAAATTTGGAACAACTTTTTATTCCGTGAGAATCAAAACATTATAACGCGGCAATATCGCGGGTATCATCTAACTACTTTATATTAAAAATAGCGAATGCCCGCGACTTCGTCTGCGTGGTTTCAGGTTTTTTGGTTCCCGCGGAAACTCTTTAATTTTCCGGGATAAAAAGTAGCATATGTGCTATTCCAGACTATAATCTATCTCTGTGCCAAATTTCAGCCAGGCCGTTGGGGCGTGATTGAGTAACAAACATCCATACATCCATCCAAACTTTCGCATTTATAATATTAGTAAGATAAGTATAAGTATAAGTATAACCTTACGGGGGTGACATGGTCAGAATTGACAAAACCCCTAAAAAAAATGGAGAATAAAAAATTAATAAATAAGTATAAGTATAAGACGTATAAGTATAAGTATAAATAAGATACTTCTCTACAAAACAGTAGGTACGGTACGTGCATGGCAGTACGTATGGGATGTCGGATTCAATTCGTGGTTCCACGAAACTATGAATCACTCCAAGCAATATCAATTAGCAGTTTATCTGATGTTCGGCGAATCTTTTTTTGGGATGTCGTTCCTTTTATTGGTGACACGGTAATCTGTCCTTATCTTTGCTATTAAACACAAGACAGGATGAGTCAATTAAAGTGATTGATGGATCAGTAAAAAGAGATTGTAGAGCTTTTACGACTCATCATTTAAATGTAGGCATTCAATTACTTAAATCTGAACCTTATTTGATAAATTTTAAAAGTTAAACTTGTTATAAGTTAAAAAAAAAAATTAATGATCCGCGGGCAGCGACTTCGTCGTCGTGGATTAAAAGTTTTGATTGCCGCGGGACATGTAATTTTCTGGGATTTCTATATGTATTAATTATTGTGTACTAGATTTAGTATGAAAAACTTTGCAAGTTTCGTCAAATCGCTTTTATGTGTAAAACTAAAAGATCATTAATATTGGTGCAAGTTACATTGTACCTACCTAGTTGTGGGTAAACAAAACATTATAAAATATGTCATTAGAATAGTTAAGTCAATGATCTTTTATATATAGTTAAGTATTGTAATCAGCTGTTTAGAGCCGTTCGTATTTTCCAATTAATTCCAGGAATTATGAGCTCTAGGTATCACATTTCGTCGGTTACCTAATATTTGTTTATCGGCAGGAACTGTGTTCATTTCATGCATTTCCAGCCTGATTCACTAGAAATTAGGTATGGTAGATAACATAGAAAACTAAAATTTACTATCCTAATTAGAGGAGTCAATAGCAATTTTTAAGTTATAATATTTTGTAAACGGATCCCTGAATCCTCAACTAATCGACGAAGACCCAGTACTAAGCAACTCGCTAGGCACTTCTGTTTATTACGAGTAACCTAAATGACACACTCATCTTAAATTTAGGGCCCTCGAGTTTGAGCAACTAAGTAATAAACTTTTATCTCAGGTAACCTTACTATCTTATCTTGCTCAGTTTACGAACATGCCCAATTCGTGGATCAGAAAACCGAAGAAAGACTTAAAATAAAGATGATTATTTAAAATAGAGCCCGACGTTCTGAAGCAACTTACCTGCAACTTTACTTTGATTTTATTTATTCGACTAGCGTTACTATTTGACTGGACTATTTTATTCACTTAACGATCTTACCACAATATCAAGGCCAAAAACCCTGTCGGGGATAGAAGATTCACTTGATGATTCGATAGCACTTGAAAAGTTTATTTGAATTTAGAATCTTGAGCTCGGGATCTCCCACTTATAAGAATTCAGCGCTCACCACTGTGGCAGGGAGATCGTCAAGATATATTATGTCTATCGTTTTAGCATTGGTGTTTGGTAGAGTTATAAATTGTTCCTATCTTTGTCCAGATAGTACCGGTTGGGACGCAACAGTGTGGTTGACGCGAGCCCCTCTTGGAGGTCCCTCGGGGTTCGCGCCAGTCGGAGGCGTCTGCACCCGGACCCGATCCGCCGCCATTGATAGAGATGAAGGCCTCACCAGCGCATTTGTCATCGCTCATGAGTTAGCGCATTTGTAAGTATAAAAATTTTATGTACTCGTAGGTTCCAAACATCCAATCATAATGGCACACATGGATTTTTCACTCCAAACACATAAAAACTTCTTTTTTTTTTACTTTGGTCTCAACTATTAATATTTTTAATTTTCTTTCCTAAAATTTCAAGGTTCAATTTTTTGTATAATTTTAAGTTTAGATTTTTTGTAGTGTAACTTTTAATTATACCCGCATAAAGCCTTTTTTTTGTGAATGATGTGCCCTCTTCTGTAAATTGTTCATTAAACCAGTGTCCTAATTGTGTCTAGTTTTTCAGGTTTTTTTTTGTGAATGATGTGCCCTCTTCTGTAAATTGTTCATTAAACCAGTGTCCTAATTGTGTCTAGTTTTTCAGGTTTTTTCAATGTAACAATTTTTGGTTGTCCAAATAAATAAATATATAATATATAAAACCGGAGTGTGTCGCTAGTTACCGGATCAGCCATATTATACACAAAAATATAGCCTAGGGCTAGGGAAATGTTTCGTTAGACTATATTTTTAACTAAAAATCTTTAATCGCAAAAACAATTTAAAATAAAATAACATTCAGTTATTATTTTTAACCAGACTCTCATAATATTTAATCCGTGATCCGTTTTTCTGTATTGTTTGTACGTAAGTTAGTCAGTAGGTAGGTACGTACTTAGTAGCAAACTCGTAAAAGGGTTCGGCGAGTTCCGTCGTAAATGAATGAAATAGACGTCATATTGTGCTCAACTGTACTCTATATTTACTCACTGAAACCGTTACGTTATAAATAGCCACGCTCTCATAATAATGTAAAGGCCAATACCTAAACGAACGTTTTGCGTTTTGAAATTATTCGCATTTGCGATTAGTACTACAATTAATATTTACCGAAAACAATTCAATACGTGTAGAAAGCTAGTATATAAATCATGCTAGCGTGGAATTTTTGCAAGAATGCTGGCTGCATTTCCGCGCTGGACAGCCAGGCTTTTATTAGTATTACCGTACATACATGATTACTTAAAAGTTATAAATTATGATAGGTCCTTTAAGCTGACAGTTAAAATAAATGTCATGATATTAAATAAAAATACACATTTTAATATTATACAATATTGGTAAATAAAGCACCACAAAATCAAAAAAATAGTGAAGAGGCATGTTTTGTGTACTATAACAGTAACAGTCCAATAAATTAATAGGATTTTTCCACGTAACGATAGGACTTAGGACTGGCCTTAAGTCTGTCTGATTTCCCTAAGGAAATCAAAAGAAAGAGTGTATTTTATTATAAATTTTTCACACTACTAGAATCAAGACGCTTTGCACGCTCGTACCAATTCATCGTGGTTAGGTATATACGGATGTGAAACATGAAAGACTGCCAATCCATGCTTCCATAATAATATTATAAATGCGAAAGTGTGTCTGTCCGTCTGTCCGTCAGTCCGTCTGTCTCAGTCCGTCTGTCTGTCTGTCAGTCTGTCTATCTGCTATGCTTTCAGCTGTTCAACCAATTGTGATGAAATTTAGTACAGGGATAAGTTGTATCCCGGAGAAGTACATAGGTTACTTTTTAACCCGGAAAATTCTAGAGTTCCCGCGGGAATCAATAATCCACGCCGACGAAGTCGCGGACATCATCTTGTTCGCTAATATAATCCAAGTTTCTCAGGACGGTCCAGTGTCCGTCCACTATCAGATCTTACATGATTAGGAATGAAAATGTGATCTATATTATGGAAAAAAGGTCTGAGACGATAGTTTGCGATGGTTCGGGCAGTTCCACAAAGAGTAAATAAGTGGAAACCCTACACATTATCTGACGTTTTTATGGCCATCTGTTAGAAGGAGGCCAGGTCTTTGAGCTAAGGGTAGTTTTCTATGACTTCCTGCTTCCTGTCTTTGTTTCACTGACAAATGACAGGATGCAATCGTCACCATCAACAGCTGGTTAGGATCAGTGTACTAGAGCTTTAAATAGCTGTTAGTATCAATTTAAATATAATAAGTCTATGACTAGTACCTACCTGGAATCCGATACATTACTATCTACATCCATGACTTTCAGTCAATGAATAAAATGTCAGAAGTTGCGAGACTGTGCTCCATATTTCCTCTTCAAAACAGTTAGTATAAATAGCAATGCTCCCTTTTTAAAGTCCTACATATGTGCCAACTGTGAAGCCAACATGAGTCGGCAGTCGAAATTTTCATTCAATAAAATTTTTCATTAAAGTGCACCAGCTCAATTCAACTCAGATTCTGATACAAATGCCCTGATTGGCACTACGAGCTACGTTACAAAATTAACGTATTCATACAGTTCCTAATATTTATAAATCTTATTTCAAACATTCAGTAGGTAATTACCACAGAATAGGTAATAGTACAGTTGGTATTACACTTATAGTAATCAGTTTGGACACATTCCCATCACGTGGCACTGCTCTCCCCATTTACTAATTAGTGTCTTAAGATCCGACTGGCTGGATCATTACTGTGTCCCTTTGATGTGAACGAGTCGGAAGGCGATTTGTCGGCACATCTGTAGATTTTTAAACACAGCAGAACATTTGGATCTATCAATACCGTTCCCTTCGCGTGTGCGACGATTGATAAACAACGGTTTTCTAAACTAACCGACATTTATTTACAGGAAAACCAATTAGTACTTTAAACTTTGATAAAATGGCCTTTTTGTACCGTTCTCTCTATTTAAAGCAGGTTTGACGTTATCTACTCTCGATAATTTATTCAACCGGGTATTTTATCACCTACTTGAGTTTTTATAATTCAGACTCTCCTATTCTTGTAGTATTTCCAAAGTTTTGCAACAATGACAGTTTTTCTGGTACTACATGTTCTAAATCACAATCACAATCACAATCTTATCTTCCTTTTTACTAATATTATAAATGCGAAAGTTTGGATGGATGTATGGATGTATGGATGTGTGGATGTGTGGATGTATGGATGTTTGTTACTCAATCACGCCCCAACGGCTGAACGGATCTGGCTGAAATTTGGCACAGAGATAGACTATAGTCTGGATTAGCACATAAACTACTTTGTATCCCAGAAAATTAAGGAGTTCCCGCGGGAACCAAAAAACCTCGATCCAGGCAGACGAAGTCGCGGGCATTAGCTAGTTTTCATATAAAAATTAATAAATAGTAACAAAGTACATAAACCCAAACCTGTATCACGATGAGCTTTTTATTACTTTAGCATTAGGTACATCATAACATGAATTAAGAATCGTAAAAAAAACGACACAAAATATCAAATGTTTTAACGCTGATGTCCCTGAATCGGCTGGGAAAAGAGCTCATAATCCTTTAATCGCTGAATGGATTTTCATTAAACATACTAAAAAGCATCCGAGATAAACCCACCTTTAAATAAAAAGCCGCATTTTAATCAGTCGTTTAAGCTCTAAAATAAGATACACATACGGTCAAACTTTTAAAACCACTCTTTAAGCGTCGGGGTAGGTACAAAAATAGAAACTGTATGCACAAGAAATGAAAACGGATCACTTTTGTTGTTACTCATTATTACCACAATTTCCAACACCAGATCCCTAGTCATAAAGTATTCCTGTCTAAAAAGGCACTTAGTTTGAAATCGACCTCAAGTGCCTTCAACTGTTTTCTCTATTTAACTACATTCAAAGCGAATCGGACTCGGAGTTACCGGGTTTGATCTACTGTTTGGTGATTTTTTATTGCCTTCATGTCTTAGTCTAAAAATAATATCAAAATGTTCCAGAACACTCGTGTCTAAAGAAAGTCAACATTCTGTGGTTTAAATACTTTTAAATCTTGTTTAATACCTAATTCATGATTTCTTTTACACGTAGTTAAATTAACACTTAATTTAAATTAACAAAATTTTAATGCTCCTTAAAAATGATACAAACTAAGATTGAAAAACATAAACGAGTTTAAAAATAAGTAAACAAATTTTTTTTCTAAGTTTTTTTTAATGTTGTTAATAAAATCAAGACAAGATGAATCAAACGATCCCAAACTGGATGAGGTTACGTCGTTTCATTGCAGAGTTCCCAGCCGCTTTCAGCTACATCATTAGATCAGCTCCATGTCATAATAATATTGCATTGTCATCCGATTACAATATAATACGATAACATAGTTGAAACAGTTTACTAACTTACTCATTCTTTAATAAGTTAATTTAAATTTAAATTTTTGACTGAGCAAAGCGAAAGTTTAACTTCTAGTTAAAGCGTTACATAGGGTTGCGGTATATTATTTTAAAGATAATTACGAGTAGAGTCCAAAAATATATATTTTTTTAATTTTTCCCCTAAAATTGACGAAATGGGGAGCTTTCAAAGTGGAGATTTTCTAACGTCCAAAGATGACCTCAGAACTCTAAATTTTCTGAAAGGCTGAGCCTGAAACTTGATCAATTATTTGAATTATATCCTGTGCTTGAACAACAAATACTAAAATTAGATAAATATTATAAGGAAACGAAATTATTTAATTTTTAATGACCTTCAGTATTTTTAACAGAACTTCACAAGGATGTCAATAGATGGCGCTCTGTAAAAGTTTAGTCGTTTCTCCAATAACTCTTTAGCTCTTTTGCGTCTAATGTTAAAGTTAACTATATTACAATATATAGTTATAACTATCTTATTGATACCGCGAGGTCTCAGTTCGGGGCGGACCACTAGTGTATTGTAAGGAAATAAATAAAACTATTATTATTATGCGATTTACATATACCTACATGCAAAACTTCAGCCCAATCGGGAACCGGGAAGTGGGTCTATAACTTGCAAGATTTGATTACAGACAGATACCGCGATTGGTTAAACTAAATAAATGCTTGTTAAAAACAAGCTTTTATCATGCGCATATTGGATTTAGAACGACGTCACTTAGCTAACCTTACATTGACATCCCAACTAAACGCAAATAGTATGCAAAATTTTAGCTCAATTGGATACCGGGAAGTGGGTCAAATTTCAACATAAACTGTATTCCAAGTATAGAAAATATTCAAAGTATGGCGACATGCGACAGTGTGTCACTGAAACTTAAAATGAATTTGAAATAATATAATTTGAAAAGTTGAACAGCGTTTTAAATAAGAATAAGATAATTGTTTTAAAAGAAATGTATTTCACTTTATCTAATTAGTAATTATAATTAATAATATCTTTTTCAGATGTTCTTTGAAAACAATATTTTTTAAATTATAAACTAACCTGCTTTATGCGCAGACATGATATATATATTTTCAAACAACGACTAGATATTACGTAGGTAAATCATTATCTATAAGACGTGTTTTCGTAGTCCCTTTATAATCATAATTTCAGCCTTTAAATATGAATTTGCACATAATATATCAAAAACGTTTAATGCTGCATACTTAAAGAACTGCGCAAAAAGCACCACTTTACCCTATAGTAAGATTTCCTAATCCATCCTTCACTTTTAGGATATTATATTGTGCACACCACAAAATAAGTAAAAAATAAACATAAATAAGTAACAAAAGACGGCCTTATCGCAATTATAGCACATAATACTTAGGTTCTAATAATAATTAATTACGGCAAAGTGCATTATAATAGCAGTGGTGTTTTATATCTCTGCCAGAAAACCCGAGGGCGAGGAAAGCACAAGGACATACAAACACAGGCCTAGTGGGACATTTTTAACCTATTCGATCGCGTTAAAGTTAACTATCATTTGTATGATCGAGCGCCGGCTGTCATCTGTTAGCAAGCGCTTGACAAAATTTGACGTTATTCCATACAAATTGTATTTAGCTATAATACGATCGAATAGTTAAAAAATCTCCCAGTAGGCCCCAGATACTCAGTATGCATTTCCTTTGTAAAGTTACATATTATTATCAATTAAATTAATGCACAAAGTTTCATAGTAAGTACATGCCAATGGTACATGAACACAAAGTCTCTGTGATCGATTAGATTAAAATGTTGTACGGCCCCAGACTGTTGAGTATTTATAAACAATAATAATTAATTACTTATTCAAGGACTTCGTTAATAAACCTCGAATCAAAAAGTTTGTTTTAATTTGGTCTGTTGAGATCTTAAATAATTTGAGAAACTTATTTTTCTAATGAGAAATGAGTAATAAATTATTAGTTTATCATTATTAAAATTATATCCTTCCCTAAGTAAGTGTTACGTGATACTTATATGATATACCTCATCGTCATTTCAACAATTCTTGGCATGCTATGCATTGGTTCCAGGTTGTGCTGCTTCATGCTTCAATGTATTTACTATGAAATAGGTTGTTCAAGTTACAACGCTTTACTCGGTATAGGTAGTCTGTGATCATTGATGCAACGTGAGCCTCAAAGGCGCCTTTGCCAGGCATTAATTAGTATTCAAGCTCTATCAGTACTCAATTCCCCTGTGACCCGACAAGGAGAATCATCGTGTTAGCTGTTCTTTAAGACTAGTTTAATATTCATAATGAAATAGGACTCTTACGCGTTCCCACCACAATAATTACTTATAATATTATTACGTTATTGGCGTAATTAATATATGGTGTGGAATGTGAGTCAAATAATTGCTAAGTATTTATTACTGTCGATAATATTATATCGGTTTGTATACGATAGTTAATACGATATATATTAGCTACCTACTAGCAGACTTGCCCGCGACTTCTTCCTCGTGAAATAAGTTTTTTAAATTCCCACGGGAACTCCCTAATTTTTTGGGATAATATATAGACACTATGACACTCACAAATAATGTGACCTTCTATTGGTACCAGAGATTACCCCCTACAACGTCTCAAACTCACAAACTTTACCTCTTTATAATATTATATAGTACAGATACATTCAAATTCAAAATATTTTAATCGTATAAATTGTTACAAGTGGTTTTGAATCTTCAACTAAACCTACCACTAGTTTGGAATGTAATTTCTACTCAACGAAGTCGATAAGACGGTCAACGAAGGCTCTCTTTTTACATATCATAAACTCATTTAAATGTACATTAAAGGCGGTTACAGATTAGCGTTTTTTCGGCGCGTGCTCGTTTTTGGAAGCAAATGTAGGCGCGCCCTTCGCTACAGGCGTAACTTTTGAGCGTTGAGCGCTTATACGAGTATGCTCGTACACTACAGACTACCATCACAGAATAGTCGAGCGAAAACGATAGAATAAGCGCGTGGACGTGCGTACGGTTTTATGAAGCGCAAAATGTGTGTGCGCATCATATACGCATAAATGCGTAACGCGCAAAATAATATGCTGGTTTGTAAAGCCCTAAAAACCAGGTGTAAAATGTAGCCAGGTTATTAAAGTGCTGCGCTGTCACCCTTGACCTCATTTCCTGACATGCTTTCCCTGTGACCTCCGATTAGGGTAAGTTCTGGATGTTAAATTAAAAAAGCCCAACAAAAAGTCAAGGAAAGAGAAAAGTAATTAAGTAATTTGTATTTATTATTCTTACGGAAAATCTTAACAATCCATACAATTTCACGATTGCGTCCATAATCCTTTGTTGATTAGATTAAATAAAAAATCATCGAGTAAACATTAGATACGCAATTTGCCAAATTAAGTAAATGAAGAAATCCTTTTTATTTCGCGGATTAACCCCAATACAGCGGAAAATATCCAATTTTTATTTATAAAAAGTGTTTGATTTTCTTCTGTAACTAAAACCTTATTAGGAGTCAAGCGTTTCGTATCAGATTTGAACTTAAGATTTTACATTGAGATCTTTTTTTTTTATTGCGTGATAGGCTTGCCCTTGACGACAATCATGCTTAGTGCAAAGCAATGTTGAGGTCTAGGTTGGAACGCGCTTGCCTAATAGATGCCTATTCACTCTTGCCTTGAAGGTACTTAAGTTAAAAGTGGCAGGAAACACGTGCGCTGGGAGGGTGTTCCACACCCTAGCGGTTCGTTTCAGAAACATCGAGCAAAAACGCTTCTTGCCAGCAAATTGGACGTCAACCACGTATCTCGCGCCCTATATGAGGGTCTTGACTTGAGGGATGGTGTTCCTACTTCTACTTCTTCTTCTGTATGTGCCTTTCTTCATCCATTGTTGGACATAGGCCTCCTCATGTGTACGCCATTCTTCCCGATGTTAGGCAAGCCTCGTCCATGTTTTCCCCGCTAGCTTGGGGATTTCGTCAAACCAACGACATGGTTGTCTTCCAACGGTTCGTTCTTCGGTACGTGGTCTCCATTCCAGTAGCTAACGAGTTCATCTTTGGTTTTACAGACATGCTCTGCCCACCACCACCGTCCACGTTGACCTGGATACTTTCAAAACAATATCGGTTAGTCCCGTCTTTTGGCGCAATGTGCTGTTTGTATATCGCTCATAGACCACGGTCTATCACCGAGCATGTCCCGCTCCATTGCTCGTTTTGCCACTTGCAAATTATTTTTAATTTGTTTTGTTTTCATTTTTCCGGACCGTAGGTCATGACTGTTCATACTCATACTCTTCTTCACCAATTGTACCTATAATGAAAATGGGACTCGTCAAAGCAAAACGTCCGTTCGTTCGTCCGTCCGTCCGTTTCACTGTCTGTCTATCTGTCGCGTTAATAGATATAGGTAAACCTAGTTTGTCATATACACATTTCTGGGCCTTGCGTGAAACTACTTGAACTATTATTGAACACCTTTCTAGGCAGCCTAGGGGAAATAGATCGAAAGATAATATATTCTACCCAATTAATTGCAATTTATCATACAAAAATACATAGCATAGCATAGCTCGAAGAGTCGCCAAGCTTAAGTGGTGGGGCACATAGTTCCTAGAACTGATAGGCGATGGGGTCCTAAAGTGCTTGAATGGTGGCCTACGGGAAGCGCAGCGTTGGACAACCCCCCACTAGGTGGATGGACGACGTCAAGTGTGTAGCTGGGAGCCGATGGCAACAAGCGGCACAAGACCGTGCTCTGTGGTGATCGATGTAGGAGACGTCTAAAGGTTGAGACGACGACGACGATACCAAAATAAGTTTAGATTAGCGTACCGTAACCCAGTTCGAAGAGCAGATTCAGATCGCGTCTATTTCGATTCAATTGATTGAGCATGATATAAATATATCCGCAAATGTTACATCAGCAGCACGTAGTAATTGTACCGGATATACTATTCACAGTGAGTTGGTTTATTTCTGATTTGTTTTTGATTACATCAGCTGCAAGATTTTGACGACCGCCCTGGCGCAGTAATGAGCTCTGTTCTGCTATAAGTGGGAGGTGCCGGATTCGATCTCCGGCAGGGAGGTTACACCCGCGGCTAATGTTACTACCCTACCGTGCCGTGTAAAAACCGATAGGGGATAATCGGCTTTTACACGGGTTTAATTTTATCTCGGGTTTAATTTATGACTGCCATACCCAAACAAACAGGTTAGCCCGTTACCATCTTAGACTGCATCAACACTTAACAAAAGTTACCATGAGGTGAGATTGCAGTCAAGTTGTTGTTTAGGTTAAAGAAAGTTGGATTTCAAAGAATAAAAGCTTCTTAGAACACAAGTCATGCTTTGTAAGTTTGTACCACGGGCCACCACAAGAAGAAGAAAAATACTACCACAGACCAAAATAGGATTTTAAAGGCGGTTAAATTACAAAACCCATCGCTTATCATCTGTATCAGCCAACCTCATACTAGATTACGATTCAAAGATACTGAAAAGATACCATTCCACGCGGGCATGATTTATGTAGTAATTAGGTTAAGCTAGCTAGCATTAAGTTCTTGAAAAGTAGAAGTAGATGGTGACATGTTTTCTAAAAACTAAGTCAAGTAGGTGTAGTACCTACTTGACTTAGTTTTTAGAAAACAATTAATAGGTAGAGATTGCTAGTGATTGCCATTAGTAGTTCGCAAAATAATAATTATATGGTCAACCATAATTGAACCATTTGAAGATATTATGTAGTCAATATAGCAACGAAATAGCTGTATTTTTAATGTGAGATAAACATTAATAAAATGTTTCATAAAAAAAACTCTTTTATTATAAATAAACAGTAAATGAGAGGTCAAGAAAAGTTAATTACTGAGTTAATAACTCACCAACTGTACAACTCTAATAATATTTTAAGGAAAGATCTTCCTTATTTTTACGGGCCCTATCGTGGTTGGAGAATTTTTAATTGGCCGTTAAAATTGTAGCTGGCAATAAAAGTGCGTGTTAAATGGGTCTTCTAAAGTGTAAATGGTTTTTCGTGTTTCATTGACACGCTTCAAAGTTTTCCTTTGAATTTTCAAACAGATTCCAATGATTTCAAAATTAATTCTGATGAAACGTTTTGAATTTCAAATAATTTTCTATAGCTAGAGGAGTTTTGAGTTTGGTTCAACATTTCCAGCCTTTAGGTAATGGAATAAATCGATAATTACTAGCTATATATATAAAAATAGATACTATAAGGCTAAGGGTTTGTAGATATACACGGATTGACGGTTTAAAAGCCTTTATTCGTGTATATCTACAAACCCAGAGCCCCATAATATACTACCGAGACGTGTTTAATACTTCCAAACATATTCGATACTAGTAACAAAAATACGGTAAATAAACATTACTAACAGTGAAGTCGTTGTCGAGGTCCGTCTACCTATATAAATAACACAAATTAACGCCTTTCTTAAAGAAGGTAAAAGTTCCAACTCTTAAAATCCCATTATTTTGGAATTTATGCAGCGAGTTTGTTATAAGTAGCACTGACTATTGTAATTACTCAAAAATAAATATAAATTTATTGGAGTTTACCTCCTTTATAATCGATTTTTGTAATATATAAGCCCGAGTTATGAAAATTTGTGGGGAGTAAATTCAAACTTTCTTCGTTACGTTATTGACTTTATGTTTCCATGACTATGTAATGTATTTTGAATAAAAATTATATAATTAATATTAAAAAATGTAGGTATCAAGCATCTTTCAGTAATATATAAAATGCGTTCATTTACCCTCATTTACTAATCTATATATTTTATAATCGTTCGTAAAGAAAGAGTCGTAAAAACTCTAGTCGTGCTGTCACACATAATTTTTTTTATTATTAATTTATTATTTATTATTATAATTAGGAATGCCTTCTCTAAAGCCCAATTGGAAAAAAATGAAGTTATTCCGTTTTGTACATGAAAGTTATACACTTCTAAATTGCCAAAGGGCTGGTTTCGGAATAATCAATCTGGGCACTTCTCAGGATTGCTTAGGCCTATCGTGGCATTTCGGCAATGGACTATCATTTCGATATAGTGCTATGTCCTCTCTAGTAGGTAATCATAAGTAATAATATTATAAATTAAAAAGTGTGTTTATTTGCTTGTCCTTCCATTACGCCGCAACGGAGCAACGGATACGGTACAAGTATTTGAGGACCTGGAAAGTGACATATATCAAAAAAACTTAAATCACGCGGACGACGTCGCGGGCACCAGCTAGTAAGTAATAATGTTCATCATGTAGAGCTAATAATGCTCATCTCAAAAACCCCCACGAAAATGCCTCTCGTAAAATTTTCCTTTACGCATTTTATAGCCTTCTTTATGTAAAGCGTTTCCTTTGCGGTAACAGCATAAAAACATTGGTTGAAATAACAAGAGTAGTCATATCGAATATGACCTACTAGATTAGCAATATCCTGAGAAATTGACTCATTCTAACTGGTGTAAAATCATATCGGCTCTGATAGTTCCTTATTTAAGCTGATTTGTGAGATGGTGATACTTAATGGAAAACAAAACCCAGCTGAGTTTGTTGTGGGCTATTCTCAGACCAGGGCGCGTTTGGAACCCTCATAGTCTTAGTTTTAAGATACCGTAACTAATTATTTATCACTATTATGTATTTTACGTGAGTAATTGACGTCAATATGTATACCTAGAGTGAGTACAGTGTACCTAAATTGAAAATAAATGAAATGAAATAAGCTCATCAGAGGTTTTTTTTAAAAATTCAGTAAACTGTCGATGTGCCTGATTATACATTGACCATCAATATTATCTTTACCATAATTATGATAATATTAAATTATTGCAAAATAAAGTTCCAAGCTTAATACTTTTCTATAATCATAACTTAGTGGCGCTCTATTGACTCTATTGAAATTTTCTAATCTATGGTCTAACAGCTAACTCAATGCCTTGTTCTGTACCAATATAAAGAACATTGAAAATTTAATTAAATTTAAAAATGTGTACCCAAGTCCTTCAAATATAGAAGTTTATTGAACCTGCAAACACAGTCAATGTCTGCGAATTGTTTCAAAGTTATCTCCTTAGTACTTACCTAGAAATGTAGAGACTATTATTCTATAGACTTGCTATAAGCATAGGCGTGTTAATTTCGCTTTTATCTGTGTGTCTCTATGTATATGTATATGTTTATCTGTATGTGTGTCGCTTTTATCTGCCTCGCTGGTGCCATGTACACATTTGAGGTGGTTAATAAAGCACGTAGCGCAAAAGCATAGCACGCTTTTTTCCATAGCACGGACAGCATGCTATCCGAGGAGCCTCTATGTTGCTACGGTGCTATGATGCGCGAGCGCGCGCGGTGCTTCGTAGTTCGTTACGTAGCACTATAAGCGCCCGTAGCGGCGCCCGCCTGCCGGTAGCACGCTGGCCGACCGTTAGTCTCGCGTAAGCTCACTGCTGTAAGCGAACGTCATATTAATATGCTTTCATGCGTGCTATAACATAGCATATTTAAAAGCATGCTAAAAATTTAGAGTTCATAGCATGCAGCGTGCTATAGTTTTATAGCAGTTTTGAACAACTCTAGTACAGATGCGGCCCCGGGTCGTGCCAAATAGTAAGAGCCGCCGCACATGTCACTCTCATAGGTGTAAATTTCGTACAAGAGAACCAGTTCGCAAATAAATCAATAAATCAATAAATCAATAAAAGGCCGGCATGGGCGATGTGTCAAACCACTTGAATGGTTAATCCCAATGCCAGCGCTATTTATACTTATTTCGTGCGATAGGGCTAGAACCTTTTCACACCGTACACTGAGTGAATACCAGTAAAAATACGAAGCTAACGCACAAGTAGGTACAACTCTAAATCGAACGAATGATGAATATTTGTTTCAAACGTAAATTAGAATTATCAAAAGCTGGGACTAAAATTTATGGTTCTAAAACTATACAAATTGAGGGAGCGCTACTGTAAAATACTCGAAGCTTACCAAATGAAGCTTTTAATGAAAATTCTTTTGATAAATTCAAGAAAAAATTACTCAAGCATTTTCAAAGTGAAATTTAATAACAAGATTAGTTTGAAGTTAGTAATTTCTGAATAAGGTAAGTTTCTGTAAGTGAACCTTTGTTCTTCTTTGAGAAAAAATAAATCTCTTTAAACCTAATTCACAGGCAAGTTCGGATTCTCACCACTGAGATTAACATAATTTGATTGTAGCTCATTAAATTACTGAAATTTGTTGAATTTATCATAGTTCGAGCTCTTTCAGAAGCATCTAAAAATATATCCACAGAAATATTATATAATATAGACACAAAAACCGCGCGTTTCACTCAGTTCCGTCGTACTTCCCTGTATTTGTACTAGTCTTAATATCACCACGATAAAGATTTATTTATCTACAAGCTAGCTTATTCAAGAACATACTCCTATGATCCGCACAGTTTATTTTCGCATTTCGCACCTTATGTTGTGTCATAGGTCATTACATCGGAGACACAGCCTTTTACAGTTAGTCAGGTCACCCTATAGCAACTCTGTATTTGGAATGCCTTTTACACGTGTAACCAATTACGTACCTACTTATCTTTTAGTTGGGATAAACTTAAAGAATACTTTTTAGGGATGAAATACTACAAGTCGTTATAACAAGAGGAATAGGTATAGGTACCCATTTGGAATGCAGATAACCGTAGGTTTGGGTTTATTTAAAATGTAGATTATGGGTATTAGATACGGTATATTGCAGCTAGGCTGCAATTTCCCATGTCTATCTTCACTTACTACGTCACAGGGGTATCGTCGACTAAATAAATCGACCGAAATCATAGATACCCAAAATTCGGATGAAGCTAAAAATATATTAAATCCTGGATCGTGGGTTGGGACTGAGTTGTCAATTAAAGTCCAAATGTCACTAGTTCGCTTCAGCCCTGACTCCTGAGTGACAAATTATCGGCACGAGTTTCGCTTACTGAGCGGCGTCTTTGATGATGGTTTTTATCAATTCCTATAAGTAAGCAGTTTCAGTCGGCTATTTCAGTGTTATGTCGCTAGGGTGACTTTGTTTTATTTCAGGATCTGTATTATCATTTTAAAAATAACACATCATAGGAACGACTTCATCGATAAGTATAGGTGTTTGAAAATCCTGTGGGAGATTTTGTATTTTCCAGAATAAACTAACCACTTCAAAATCGGTTAAACGGATTGGCAGAAAACGTTACAGATCGACTGTCAAACAGATACTGAAACTCTTACACATTTACTATATTATAAGTATGGATATACCATAATAACATTTTCTTAGAATGCTGACTAAATCTAAGTATCTCAATTTTACAGCAATCTTGAAAAACTTAGATAAAAATATAACCCAATCCAGATGCTATTGGGATAATAAAATTAGGTTTATCTCTTTTCCTCTTAGGATACAGTCACTCGAGAGAAAAGGATAGAACGCTAACGGTCATCCTAATAGCATCTGGATATTATGATAGTAAAACGTAAACGTAAGTATTTATTAAAATGCTGGCTATACTGAGGAAGTGTAAAACATGCCTTGAAATAAGTGTAGTATGATTCATAATCACCGATAATAAAATAATTAAGTTCAATGTTTAATCGAAATAGATTTGAAGTATTTAATAGACGATTTATGAAGATGCCGACAAAAACTACGTACTCGTATTTGAGTTACACTGACACAATTTAAATAATCCTAACTACATCCGAAATATCGATTGCCATCATAGCGGCTTCTTTAATAACGGGTTTATATTAATTCATAGCAGGCGGAATGTCTGATATTGACCTCCGACTAGAGTAACCAGATGATTTGAAGTTTTAAGGACATACCTTTTACAAAATAATGTGACATATTTTTTACAACTAAATTTTGATTACGCGACAAACGTACAATAGTCGTAAGTTTGTTAGCTATAAGTTTTGCAATATAAAAATACTTTATATAAATATTGGCTGGTGTTATGGGGTTGGGAAATCAGGACTCGTCCATGCTAAGCATAAATAATTATAAGATGCTAATGAGCCTCTCTTGAACATAAGAACCTCAGTGATCTTTTAATTAGATGCAGTAAAATGACATTTCGTATTTTACTAAACTCAAATAAATCTATTTTTCACCTAAATACCTTAAAATATCGATGGAAAAATTACATCGTATTTTTTTTTAGCAATACATATTAACATTTTTAATTTCACATAAAAATTTTACTATAATATTTAAAGCCTCAAAAATACAATATAATAACTAAAAAATATTATTAAAAGGAGTCCCTTTAATAATATTTTTAGTGATCTTATAAGGTAAAATTGCAGTATTGTAAATTAAAAAAGAAATTATGATGCTGGTAAAGTTGGTAAGTGCTCTGAGAAAATTCTTCCTTTTAAAATATTTTAATTTTGTAGCTAGTAATAAAAAATGGAATTCATGTTATTATATAAAACTGTTAAAATAAAGTTGACAATAAACTTGCTACTTATTACGAAAATAAGTATCATGATAAAATTGAAAATCCATGTTTTTTTCTCTGGAAACACTTTCGCCCCGAAGTTATATAAGATTATCGTGATTGCATTTCAACTCCCCTACAAACCTTTAATGCACAGAACAAAATGACTTAGTATGAGCAACATTTTAGATCGTGACCAGATTGAATAAAAGTACGTCAGCGTTGCAGTATGTTAGGTAGATATATACCTATCTCTCATGCTGTGGCACGAGCTGAGGAGGTGGCCCATTTACCGCACGTTTAATAATTTAAGTTTAATTTGTATCTTTATAAGTTTAGTTATTGCTAGTGCTGGTCAATAAACTTTTATTTATTTATTTTACCTACCTGTTATTGATATCCCGAATAAAAGTTATTGTTTAATGGCAACACTACTGTCGCGTATTCAATCATCCCACATCACATCAATAAACGCAAACCGTTGTGCATGTTTCTCATTGAATCTTTGTCATAATTATTTGATTCATTAGTAATCCTACTTCATTTTGTGTTACTAGAAGTTCATATGCAAATGATGCCTTACTATAATATTATGCTAAATGCTGATAAATCAATCACAAGACAAAGTTTAAATGTATTAAACTTAGCGACTTTTTCACATAAGTGCCCCAAAGCGCTGGAGCTATATGCCCCGCCCATTCGCAAATCCCAACACTAGAAAGGTAGTCATCGTTAATGATTTGGACTGATTCCTTTGTTCTAGGTTAGGCCTCACTCACGACGGGGAAGGGCAGTGCGAAGCGGAAGGACTCAGGGGGTCCGTAATGGCACCCACTGTTCTCGCAACGCTTCACAACTTTGCCTGGTCTTCATGCTCTAAGAAACAGTTTCATGAGAAGTCAAAGTTTGTACCTATTTTTTTATTTCAATTTTGTCTCATCCATAACCATTTGATACTGGTATATTGAGACATCAAGGAGTGTGTTAGTTTTTAAGTAGGTTAAGATTAAAATCATTTGTCTAATTATTAATTTTTAATTTGTAAATTATTGGAATATTTCTGGAAAATAAATTTATTTATTTATATCTACTGGATATCGGAATATGCGCGGGTTTTTTGTCGGCAGAGTAAGAAGTTTGTAAATAAATACATCAAAAACCTGTCACAATGCCAGATCTGAATCATGCTAATATAATAATATAAATGTGAAAGTGTGTTTGTTGGATTGTTGGTCAGTCCTTCAATAACGCCGCAACAGAGCTCGATAACGGATCGACGTGATTTTTTGCATGCGGAGAGCAGGCTACCATTTTATCCCGGAAAATTAAGAAGTTCCCGTGGGAATTAAAAGTAATTTATAAGTGTAAATATTCAATCCGTTTTCTGTCGAAATGCAGTACCTACAGTCTTCGAGCATTTTAGTGGTCAATTCCTCCGTCATCCCTATGCTCGCGACCTCCGCCAGTACCGTACGCCACCAAGTTTGTATCGGTCGACCACACTTCCTTTTTATACGACTGCCTGAGAAAAGGAGTCTATTGTTTTCAGGGTTCATGTATGTATGTATGTATGTATGTTTCTATGTATGTATGTATGTATGTGAGTTTGTATATTCCACCATAACTTCGATATGCCTGAACCGATTTTGATTAATGAGGTAGCTTATTCCGGGTGACATAGGCTAGTAATTTTTTTTTTAAATTGATGGGGTGACCTTGGTCCCGCATTAAAGACAATTGGAAAAGAAGTTGAAAAAAAAAATTAACTATATAATCATCATCTAGAAAATGATCAGTAGATACCAAAAATATATAACACTATAGTTCAATATTCAGTGATTGCCAAAAAAAAATATCATTTAATAAAAATGTGAATAAGATTCTAGTTAACTAGATTAATTTAGATTTTTAACTTTTTAGTTCGTTATTTGGCAGGGCAGTCGTATTTTTTAATATTTTTAATTATGACTTGTTCCCCTAGGATTCCAGTCGAGAGCATACCAAGCGATATTGTTTTGCTCCTTAAGTATAGCGTGGCAAATCCAGGCTCATTGCGTCGTTTAAATGTATATCTAGAAGTAGTAAATATCCTACTTCGAGATATAATATAAAGCATGTTTTAATTTTTAAATTAATAACCTACTCAAAGAATACAAAGTGAAATATTCTGCAGGAAATGGTGGTGCCTTCACGAGAGGAGCCGTGACGAGGGTGTGGAGCTCGGGGGCGCTAAGGAGCTCTCCAACTATGTGTTCACTATGGATGAACAGTGCCGCACAGAATTCGGCGAGGGGTGAGTTATTTATACAGCTAGGGTTACTATATCTCAGGGGCTGATTCTGTAGTGCACTATCTTTAAACTAAACTAAAATGACACAATTAAAAATATTGCTAACCCTTTCATAATTCTCACTGCAGAAGCCTGAAGCTGTCATTTTAGTTTAGTTTAGAGATTGTGTTATACATAATTGGCCACACTGTTTGTTCTGAGATTACAGGATTTCGGTGCTCTTGACAGGATTGCAGTCGGATTTTTGGAATCTCAGGATTTTTCAATTTTTCAATAAAATACTGTAGTAGGATAGACTGATTTTTTATTAAAAAGGTACAATCAACATAATTACATCTACTTAAATAACTTTTAGATACTTTCACAAACAAACGTAATTAACGTAATATTAAAAAAAAGTGTGAATCGTGACAAAATCTCAGGACATTTCAATTTTAATCTGGTAACCCTATGTACCCGACTACGAGAGGTTACCTGCGAGTGCCTATATTTTGGCAGCTATTAGAGTTGTTGTCGATCAGATATCGAACTATTGCAGTGTGACTGAGGAACACAACAACAAACAAACATACTTGGGTAGTGAAAAATTAAAATTCTACTGTATTTTACCCAAATTAACTATTCCAAGAGCTTTTGAATCGTCAAGTAAATACGTGGTTCGGAAAGCTATTCCTGCGGAGAACTAGAACTATTATCTATGACCGAGTCATACGTTTTCAAGCTTTCATTCAAGATGGGGCATATGTTGCTAGCAAGTTCCTGCTTTTTAGACTAGATGGCGTTACTAAAAATACGCCCACATTCTTGGTTTGACAGGTCCTGTCTATGTTAATTGAGGTCGTTGGTATAATATGGCTCGCTGTATCGCTGCATTGCTTTAAGTGATAGAAGTTGCACTGTAGACCGTTATCTAACTTATAAGAAACTTCTTTACACTTTAATTACACAAAATTAAAGAACAAAACAATTAACAAAGTTCTGCGTCTTCGACGTGTAGACAATAAGTGAATAGGTATAATAAATTAACTGGAAGAAAGAAATCCCCAGTAGGTACCGTGTGGGTTTAGCCGGTTTAACCCAAGCGTACCTATATCAAAACGATCTCTTAGCCAGAAACTCTGTTTTTAGCAAATCATATCAAAATATTTATAAGACAGTTCCTGTTGATCTTAAATCCGTACAATGTTTATTGAATAAACACAGAACTTCGAAGTAAATATTGCGGATAGTTCTGTTATATTAGGTATACTTTTGATAGATCGTGGGCGACTCTTGTACTCGACGAAAGCTTTGACGTCATGATAGCCACAGAGCTCAAAGTTGGCATAAAAGTGGCAAAGAAGCTTGAGCGCTAACAGTTAGATTAAAGTAGAAAGACAACTTCAATAGGCATGATGACTGATTTTGAAAAATGGTCAGATTATGTTCGGAAGTATCTACTATATCGAAAATATATCTTATTTCAGCAGAAAAATAAGGTTTAGTAGATAAAATTAGCATTTGAAATTTAAATTTAAAAAATCACGCCAAAACGCTCGCGGGTGTCATGGCGTCGTTTGTGACGTCACTATTGTTTTTACCAATGTACTCTAATGTACTGCGTGCAGTAAACAATAAGTCTTCGTACAACAATTTAGATATTTTGTGTGAATAATATGAATTCTAAAGTGTGTAAGTCGTGTGCGGTCCCCCAGTGTGATAACACATCAAAATTAACATCCAAACAAAGTTATTTATCTAAATTCTGCTATTTATTTCTGCGAAGATCACTTGACGTAAGTTTTTGCTTTATTCTAATACTAGCTGATGCCCGCGACGTTCCCGCAGGAACTCCTTAATTTTCCGGGATAAAAAGTCCATATAAATCTTCCTCTTGAATCATTCTATCTATTAAAAAAACGGCATCAAAATCCGATGCGTAGTTTTAAAGATCTAAGCATACATAGGGACAGACAGCGGGAAGCGACTTTGTTTTATACTATGTAGTGACGCTGTTTTGCTTAAAGCACAAATAACTGCAAAAAGTTAGATGCGTGCCAAGAATCGAACCCCAGACGCACCGAATAGGAGGCAGACGTCATATTTACTAGGCAATCACCGCTCATAATAAGTTATACGGTATAGTTTTAAGAAACAACATTTCATTAACATAACCTCTAATAACTAAGTACCATGAAGTGCTTAATATATAAAATAGCGGATTTTACGGATTTAGGACCTATAAATTATTATATTAGTATTGTACTTACATGGAAGTTTTGACTTTGCGAAATTCTGCTACACAAAAGTCTTTGTTTGATGCAAGATACTCAACCAACATCAACAAATCAATCCTGGGCAAATTAGAGCTAGTAGCTTTGGTAAATCCTTGATCCCTGGGTAACGATTTTTAATTTCTTGATTTTGGATTCGATAAAACAAAGCTAGATTATGGAAATGATCTTCAGGAAACAAAAAAACATGAAAATACTTGATAAACATTTAAAACCTGTACATAAAGAGATTGTTTGCCGATTGTCAAAGCTCGAAAACAATTGTGACGTCATTCGCTTCACTGGTGTTTTATACAATATGGCGGATTGTTGTATTTTATAGTTTTATCTTATCAAAATAAATAACAATCTCACTCGAAATAGAAAAATAAATAAGTTTTTTATAATCCATGAATCCTATTTCATTACATAAATTCATAATTTCATTGATTCTTGGATACTGTCATCATGCCTATTGTATACTAAAAAACGTATTGGCATCGTATTACAATTTCTTCGGATACTAGTGATATTAAATGAACATATTTCGTATCGAAACGTTAAAATATCTCGGTGACTTTATTTGTGGGGATTTTACTTGGTTTTCAATTTTGTGATGACTGGGTAAGTTTACCGAATCCTTATTTTGAAAACCATTCTAAGTAACTATGTTTATTGAGAAGTACCTCGAAAACATAGAAAGTTTTTGGCGTTTAAAATTAATTATGTGCGAGTAAAAAATTATGAAAATCGACACTACCACTGTCAGCATGGTAGAGTATAGAGTTCTAGGTTTTAGAGCCAGCGCAAACAGACGAAGACATGGTGGGGACGACTTTTTGATAACAAATTCACAATTCACATACCATTAAAATTGTACCTCGAAATACCTTTAAATTGGTATACTTTCTGGTTAAAAATAAAACAGGGATGAGGTACTAAGTCGTTGGGGATGAGGCGCGGCTCTTGGGCGCGTCCGCTTAATTATGTCAAAGTTAATGAAGTTATTATCAAGACGCCACACCGACTCTACTGGTGAGCTTTGTTGCACCTAGGTATAAAGTAAAACGGTTCCATTTTAATCTGAAGAAACGCGATGCGACGCACGCGTATTTATCCACAGCGGAACGCAGAACTCGGAACGGCTGAACTCTTCCTGTCTGCGCAGACTCTAAAGAACACAAAGAAGAACGCAAGAACGTTTTTCTATTTAACTTTTTATATAATCATGTAATTCAATGAATTGAAAATTCGAATTCAATTAATT
Source organism: Erebia palarica (assembly GCA_964035005.1). NCBI lineage: Eukaryota > Metazoa > Arthropoda > Insecta > Lepidoptera > Nymphalidae > Erebia > Erebia palarica. The sequence goes on from OZ035988.1 coordinate 5,835,753, forward strand.
CGAAAGTAAATAAGAAATCATTCTTCATCTTCAAGAAATCCAGAAAAATAACACTGAATTCTCCCTTTATTTTTCGTTCAGTGTTAATTGGATGCAGCCAGTATTTCCTTTTTTTAGACTCCATAAAAGCTTCTTCGAAAAATGAACTATCACGATACATATTTCACATACAACTTTTGTAGCAAAAATCGGAAGTAAATTTGACACCCTGTGTGCGTTAAGAACTCCTGGAAGTCTGACGCTGAACGCTTTTCTGCTAACGGGCTAGAAAACATTTTTACCTAGCATATATTTTCGAATCTAATTGAAATATTATGAACATAAATCATTAGTTTGTTGTTAAAGTGCGAAGTTATCATAAAAGCAGCCGCATCTGCTTCGCATCGACACATTATTAACTGTACGATATCTGTGACGTAACGGATACTCATTCACTGAAACGAGGAACAATATCAGCTACGTAATAACCCTTGATATCACGTACCTACTGCACTACACTATTTATTTATTACTAGCTGACTCGCCACCTCGATTTTAACCGTTAAACGTCCACTGCTGGGCGAACGTACCATCACAATACTGAATGAAGGTCAAGGCATGAATCTCCACAGGTTATCCTAAAGCACGAAAGAGTTTACTGAGATAATTGAGACCGAACCAACCGCTTTTACTTGAGATTTTGCAGGTAAACTGTAACAGCTGTAACGTACTCGTATAGGTCTAATAGAGAAGGTATTTCAAATTTCAAAGCTGTGCAAAGCCGGGGCGGTACAGACTGCTATGAATGAATGATGTTTTATTGAAAAGGAAGCTTATATCGAGCATTGTGAAAGACGAGCCAGCTGCTAGATATTGATATGAAATATGAATGGCTGGAATTTCTCATTTGTGTTAAACAATTGCCCTCAATAATTGGTAAAAGATTAAGTGTCATTTATCTATTTTACTTTAAACTCTTGATATAAACGCAGAATTGATTTTTATTTTCCAATATTTTCCGGTTTATTTTTTGTTAGTGGAAAAACATCGCAGGGATAAAAGTAAGACCAGGAAGTCCGCGTTACTCACTTTAATATGAAGCTAGATTGGTAAGTTAATGAGCTAGACATACTAACGTGATGGGACAAATCATACCTAGTTCCATTTCTAAGCGGACGTTTCACGCAGACGTTTTATCCTGTCCTGTCTCTAACTTTTTCTCTTTTATACTTACTGTAGCAGTTGTATCTTCAAAAATTAAGGACAATATAATATTACAGTAAAAGGTATGAAGGACTTTGTGGAAACGGGAATCAAATTGTGTTATAATAGAAAAGCTATAAACGTCCTTTATTCACTTTATTTTTGTCGGAACTCTTTTTTCTGACCGAGGTTTTTCTGTTAACTGTTTTTATCTGTTACTGAATGTTTTGTTTAACTGAGGTTTCCTTTCACTCGAGGTTTTTCTTCACTGGCGTTTATCTTTCGACTTCCTTTGAGTATTTATTTTAGCTGTTTCATTTCTCAGTCAGAAGTAACCATAGTAGCAAATTTAAGCGATGCTGCTTTTAGTCCTACTGTATTATAGTGGTCCCGGGTTCGATTCGCAGTCAATTTAGGAGTTTATAAAGTTAGAATTTTCTCTGGTCTGGTCTGGTGGGAGGCTTCGGTTGTGGCTAGGTAGTTACCACCCTACCGCCAAAGACGTGCCGCCAAGCGATTTAACGTTACGGTTCGATTTCGTGTAGAAACCGATTAGGTGTGTGGGCTTAATATAACTGCCATAACCTGAACAGCAGCCCTATCTAACTCAGTGGCTATCTAAAAACCTATATTTTTATCCATTGCAGGTTTGCAATTAAATAAAAATTACATTTTCGTAGCAAACCTTCAATGGACAAAAACTATATGTCAGTGGCTTTCATTATTTGATAGCCACCGATTTACAGAATATGGGGGCAGGTTAGCCCTCTACCATCTTAGACTGCACCAACACTTACCACCAGGCCAGGCCAGGAAACCTCCCGCCAGGCTAGACGAGAGAAAATTCAGAAATTATAAATTTCAAATTGACCCTGCCGGGGTTCGATCCCGGGGCCTCCCACGTTAAGACAACAGCGCTCAACACTGCGCCAGGGAGGTCGTCAAAATGTGGTGTATATCCCACAGCTCTGCCATATTATATTTCGAGGCATAAAGAATTACCTCAGTGTTATCTATTGCTATCAGGAACTTCACCGCGTCGTGGTTAATAATAATAGCTATATTATTACTATTATTATTATTACTATTAATATTAGTCGTCAACTGTAGGGTATGAACAATGGGTTAAGATATTGTTGATGATGAATTTTGATTATTACAACAGATTCTCAGTATGCAAGTCGGTGAAAGTGAAGTCTTCGTGCGCCCGGCTGTGGTGCGCACACCGCTCCATGCCTCACGTGTGCCGCTCCAAGCGAGCTCCGCCTCTTGAAGGAACACCCTGTGGACTCAATCAAGTGAGTACCTATTTACTGTGTCGTATCTGTTTTGAAGTGAAACCTCTTTAGAATCTTTGTGATTTGAAAATTCGACAAAACGAAAAAGCGACACGAAAAGCAATTTAGCCGGCGAGAGAATGAGATTGAATAAAAGTTATATTTTTCACATTCTCTCGTAGGCTACTTTTCTGAAGTTTCACTTCTGCCGTGTGTGAATTGCACACATTCATTTTTTTTACCTAATATGTATTGGAACTGCAAAATATATACATATCTATACTTCTATACTAATATTATAATTGCGAAAGTTTGGATAGATGAATGGATGTATGGATAGATGTTTGTTACTCAATCACGCCCGAACGGCTGAATGTATCTGCATGTTTGGCACAGAGATAGATTATAGTCTGGATTAGCACATAGTCTATTTTTTGTCCCTTTCCTAGAAAATGCCTATTCTCTCTTGCCTTGGAGGTACTTCAGGCATTCGGAGCACAACATTCGAAAATACGAATACTTTTGGCAAAGAACAGAGATAAATAAGAAAGAAAAATCATTTATTCATCCTGTGCCTCGTACACAAAATCAAACTTTAAAATTAAGCTATGGCTTTTGCACCCACATGGCACAAGATGAAAAGGCCCCGACTCAGCAAATTACTAAAAAATGTTTTAGTAGATAAAGGCAAGCGAAGATAAGTGTTGTTACATTTTTTATTGTTTTTTATTACATAAAAACTTTACTTTTGTTTTGTTTAAATTAATAATTTTTGTCAATGTGACGTCGTCGTCCGGGGCCCAGCTGAAAACCTGCGAAAATTCAAATTAAAACTAACCGTAACATATAAAGCGTAATATAAAAAGCCGTAATATAAATATTTTTTATTGCAGGACTTATAACTGTAAGAACATAACCCCAAGCGGGGGTCTTACAAATTCCTATCATTTACTCGAAAGGAATAAAATACAGGGAATAAAAGAACTAAGCCAATCACTTTGTAACTCTATGGAAGCATCGGTTCTGCCACATTTTCGCTATTCAAATAAAATAAATTGATATTATCTGCTGTCTTTATTTCAACTTGATATTCCAGTCTGCGTTCAACAGAATTTTTGTATGGAATATTATATTTATGAAATTTTCTTCGTATGAGACTCTTAAATATCCAATGTCTGGATGAGCTTTGCTCGGTTTTTTTTTTTGGGTAAATCGTGTTTTTTGGAAACTATATGCAATTTGGAAACGCACCTACTTATGCTATATTTGATCGCACCGCGGTATCAAAAAAAAACCTAAATCCACATTTACGAAGACGCAGGCTCAGGTATCATATTGTAGCGTAGGAAATAAATTCGTCCATTATTTAATGTTACTTAATAAACGTTTCTTTCTAATAATATGGAGTTCTTCTCTGTCTAAAATATTTCATGATTGAGAAAACTCCAAGCGGGGGAAATTCAAGAACTGAACAGTCAATTTGAATATAATTTCACAAAGTTCCCGATTCCGCATAGTTTCCATTAGTTTAGATAAGAGACAAAGTGCTAAGTTTGTTATTAAACATTTCCAAGCAACAAAATACGGATATTTGACACATTGTATTCATGATGTTGCCCGCTATTTTCAAATATCCCTTTGTAACTTACTGATTTTCCGGAATGGTAAGCGTGTTTCCCCGGAATGCATTGTAACTCTGTACCAAATTTTATCAGAATCGATTAAACAGATGGGCCATGAATGGGTAGCAGACAGACAGACACGCTTTCGCATAATACTTCATTCTAATATTTAAATACGAAAGGGTGTTTGCTTGTTGGTTCGTCCTTCGATCACGCCGCAACAGTGATGGGTTTGATTGATGATGTGATTTTTTTCATGGGTATAAATGAGGACCTGGAGAGTGTCATAGGCTACTTTTATCGCGGAAAATCATTCTGAAAGAACTTAAACCACACAGACAAAGTCGCGGGCTTCAGCTAGTAAGTAATAAGTAGGTATGGGTCGCAGGGAAAGATGTCTATCATTATATAAAGAAGTTAAATACGTAAGTAATTTCTTGACCAAGAGCTTTAGGTTGAATAAATTGACCATTAATGGTTTTAGCTCCCCTTTTTATTTCAACTGAGCACCAGCTTGAGGTAAAAGTACAAAAGTGAATCAACAGGTAGATAAGGGTCGAGGTTTCGTCGATTCCAATTTTACCCCAACCGCGAACTTTCATCTGCATATTAAATTGTTAGAATCCGCGTCCGAATTCACAATTCCAAATTGCTTGGAAAAGCACTATGCATACATATATTTTAAAATTCCATCAACGATTTTTAGCGTCCGTGTGCGTGCATAAATTTAATAAAACCTTTTATACATGGATTTCATTTCACATGTGCCTATACCTACATAAATGTATATACTAAGTAAGGACACATGTTACTAACACGTTTAAGTGAGAAAATAACACACGTTATTTACTTTTATGATAGGAAATTGGCAATTTGATCGCTTTACTGAAGGTAAAATGATACTTATAACTTCGAATATTATTTGATTGTTGCTATCTACATCAAGACACGCGGAAGCGTGTCCAGCCACAGTTCAAAAAAACTGGCGAGCAGCACCGTGTGTAATATTACACGAACCATTTGGAGCCACTTTTGACCCCCTCATAACTCAAAAACTATTTCACATAAACATGTCAAATTTGGCGCATATATTGAGACCCGTGAGATACATATGTGCTCCAAATTTCATAAGCACACCTCAAATGGTTATTTAGATATAAACGTACAAAAATCGTCATTTTTATGATCAAAGGATCAAAACTCTGACACGAGGCATGCTACCATTGCTTAAAGCCGTATTATTTTAATATTGTTGACGTTTATGTTGTAGTGTTATAATCATTATTTTAAGGACATCAAAGTACGTGACATTCAACCGTTATTTTGAAACAATACTGCTTTAAGCGGTGGTAGTAACTCCTTAATTATTGAAAATGACACATAATTATTATTTTAATGTAAATAATAATGAATAATAATATAGTCGCATTAAAACCTTACCTTCGTATTCATACATTTTGTGCAACGAAACGTCATTGACAGAATAGAAGAAGAAACTTATTTGAAGTCGTCAGTTCAAGCTGTCAGTCATTGTGATTTGTATTCATTGTTTATAGTGGTTTTAGTGATATCGACTGTTGACCGTGCTTGTTTTCAATGTTTCACAAAAAACTTTTGATTTTGAACTTTTGCAATCAAAATTGATGAGATGTAGAAATGTGCTGTAGAGGTAGTCTGACCATAGATGTAATCTGTCAATGTCAGTGTAACTCTAGGTATACTATATATTTTTCTTGAGAATTCTCGTCTTTAATTATCTTGTACAATGAGTCGTACAATAGAATTACTGGTGGGTGACACACTGACCTTACACCGAATAATAAGTACCTACTAATGTAAAACGTAAACTAAACTAATAGAAAAGTCCTATTACAGTGTAAAGGATTATTTGAATGATAGCAAGGCATGGGTATGAATTGTTATAGCGGCTGATAATGTAATGTTGTATTATAAGTACATATTATATATAATTTCAAATATTTGTGAGATGGTGATAATAAAAAAAAAAGCGGAGTTTTGTTGCGGGCTCTTCTCAGACCAGGGCACGTTTGGAACCCTCGTAGCTTTAGTTTTAAGATATCGTAGTTAATTATCACCATCACGTCTTATGCTCTGTAAGCAAAACGTTCAGAAGGTGTACTTTGTAGGTACATATTTTGAATAAATATGTTTTGAGTTTGAGATTGAGTTCAATAATTTCTGTACAAAAAGTAATGATATCCCATCAAAAACATAAATGTGAAATGAGAGCCAAATTCAAATTTGTGATATATATGCCTTGGTTGTTGACTTCAGCGACAAAAGAAGTGAGATCTAAATGGGTGCCAAGTTCAATGGTCAGTCCTGAAATTTATTTATAACAACATATAATATTTTATAACAACTTAAAATATCATTTCTTCTTATAACTTAGTACAAAATTTTGAAGACTAAGGCTTTGGCTTGGCTAGTTTCCATATACAAATTATTATTAAGTAGGTACCTAAAAGTACAGTTTCTACCAGCAAAACAAATTTTCGGAAGAATAAAATAAGAACTTACAGCTTTACAACTTGTGAACGCTATAATTCGTATATGGAAACTAGCCAAGCCAAAGCCTTAGTCTTCAAAATTTTGTACTAAGTTATAAGAAGAAATGATATTTTAAGTTGTTATAAAATATTATATGTTGTTATAAATAAATTTCAGGACTGACCATTGAACTTGGCACCCATTTAGATCTCACTTCTTTTGTCGCTGAAGTCAACAACCAAGGCATATATATCACAATTTTGAATTTGGCTCTCATTTCACATTTATGTTTTTGATGGGATAAATAAATTGCAGGACTGACCATTGAACTAGGCACCCATTTAGATCTCACTTCTTTTGTCGCTGAAGTCAACAACCAAGGCATATATATCACAATTTTGAACTTGGCTCTCATTTTACATTTATGTTTTTGATGGGATATTAATATGCAGCGACTGCATGTTTTACTCTGTCACTTACCTACCCGCCACCATCTCTATGCAGTCAAACACACATCTTATGTCTCCTATGTCAGTGACAAAGCGACTCGATACGTCGCGACTCGACAGTATTAAAACATAGCTGACCCAATGAGACCTACGTTGCCGCATATAATTAAACATCAAACGAACTTAGCAAGTGAAGCTCGATGATTATTATGTAAGCAGCTTCTTTCGACACGATTTTGGTTTACATGTTGTAGTTGCGTTCCCACCCATCAGCTTAGCTGTAGCTATAAGTTTGTCATTTTCTAAAGACCCGGAAGTCGTGTCGTGTTTCGCTGTGTCGTGTCACTTTCGTTGCTCAACTAGGAAAACGGGTTCACGGTCGAACGCAACGAGTAACCAAAAAGCAGAACAGTTCATGCGGTGCAGTTTCATGGCCTTAAATGATAATTGAAATAATAAATGAGCATACCTACTTAAGAAACTTACTTTAATTACTTACTTTACTTACTTTTATGCCGGAAAATAGAAGAGTTCCCGCGGGAATAAAAAAATCTTAATCCACATTCCACGAAGTCGCGGACATCATCTAGTAAAGAATAAATAAGTACGGAAAAGAAAACGAACCTAAAGATTTTTCTATTTTATTTAAATTAACGAATTCAATGAAATTTATTCTTAAATCTTGACAGCGGATGATAAATTGTACCTACGCACAAAATTGATGACTTCATGTTTAATAATTTTGTCCAACCAAATTGTTTGTATACAAAACACGATTTACCCGACGACCTCGACGGTCAACTTGGTGTTGTTTTTGGCATCATCCTTATAATTTCGAAGGTTTTTGTGGTGTCATGATGAAATTGTTAATTTTATGATTTCATTAAGAATCTCTTTGTTTAGCCTGCTGTTTAGCTGTACTGGCGTGGGGCCAAAGGTCAGACCTCTACCTTGACCGTTGAAAACTTTCGAGGATGTAAGGAAATCGCACGCAGTGTTCAAAAATAACAACAAGTATATATTATATTAGTAGACATGATTTAGGAATAACGTCAATAGTCTTTTGAGGTTCTATGCATTTCATTCCAGATGCGACTGAATCCTCAAATAAGGATTTTTAATATTAATAACTGGTAAAGTGTTGGTCAGAATTGAAGACTGGCTCTGTTGCGACTCCCTTGTTATACTATTTAAGTATACCTAAGCCTATAATGCGTTGTACATGTAACATACGAGTTCAATTCATTTATTCAATTTAGGTACACTATAGGTACACATATTGACGTCCATTACTTACATATAAAACATGATGGTGATAATTAGTTACGGTATCTTAAAACTAAAGCTACGAGGGTTCCAAATGCACCCTGGTCTGAGAAGAGCCCACAACAAACTCAGCCGGGTACCAGCCTCTTGTAGTTTATCTCGTGAATCGTGATGTACTCGCATGACCACCACTCACTTCCACGGCGCAGTGCTGAGCACTGTGGTGTTATAAATAGGAGGTCCTGGATTCGAACTCGGCAGGGTTTGGGAATTTGGGAATTTAATAATTTCTGAAGCTTAATAAAGGCGTAAGAACATAAAAAAAGGACTGGATAGGTACTTTTAATAATTACAAGGTTTCTATTTCACAGTCCACAGGATTATACGTTTTCTAATGAAAATAATTCGTCTTACCCAAAGGGAATTAAAGGAATATTCCCGAGAAAAGGCTTAAAAAAATTCAACTTCAGAGCTCGCGAATAAACACAAAGAAAGTAATCTTTGAATAATTTTATTCCGCCAACTTCTGACTTTAATCGTTTTAAAATGAAGCAGCTGCGAGGAATTTGAGCGGAAATAGAATTTTTCGTCCCTGTTTTCTGTAGCCGGATGTTGCTTATTATAATGGAAAAGTAGCGTGGAATCTAATTAAAATAGTTTAGCTCTTTCTTATATTTTTTCGACCCCTTCATCTCGTGACCACACATACAGACCTTAAAAAAAAGGAATTCTTACAAACATTTAAAAAATACTATTGGACACTATTACTATTAGGCTGTGCACGGGTAGCCATATCTTATCCTATGACAGCTTTCATTTTGGCTTACAGTCAGTATATCTATGATTTAAAGCATGAGGAATCTTCATTCCTCATACCCATGACTAGAGTCTAAAACACTCTTTCAAAATCTGTGTTTCCAATCAATATCTCATTATCCGGGTCATCATTTTTGAATCAAGAGCGAAAAGACATCTTCGAGGCAAGCGCGTCCCATCTTAAGCCACAATAGCATCACTTTCCAGGCTTCCATCTTGTGTGATTATGGTCAAGGTTTAAGAGGCCTACTACACTGCACTTTTTAAAGGGCCAACTTTTTTTTGACCAATTTAGGGACCCTTTCTCCTTAAATTTTATTACACTACACTTATTCAAGTATAAGGGCCCCTGTGAAAAGTGCAGTGTAATAGGCCTATAAGTCTGTGATTAACAAAAAAAGCAATTATATATTAACGATCCTGACAATTTGAACCATATAAACCGCCCGTACTTTGCTGGCTATTTAGGAATGTGTTGATCCTAACTTTCCTTATTTTAATGAAAAATAATAGCTAAACTTGTGTCCTTTTATAGTGGTGCGTGGACAGAATATGCGAGCCTATGCCGGGCCACGTCGTTGACAGTAAAGTGGACATAGAAGCGCCGGCTAAGCCTGAGTGGGGCGAATGGAGTGCTTGGAGCAAATGTAACGCGGACTGTGGTTACGGCCTTCGTTCGCGAGTTCGACGCTGCAGGCATAGAGGGTAATTTTATATTAATTAATAAATAAATAGATCTTCATTTGAGATACAGAAACAAAATAAAAAGTTTCAAAAATGAAAAATAAAAATGTAGGTACACATTGATTGTAAATAGGGGTGATAAATGGATTTTACTACCAAGTCAAAATCATTTCGCTGTGACAACTAGTCAAATCAACTTTTTTTACTAAATATTAAATACTTGATTGTGACGCTATTATAATAAGACGCTTTATTACTTTAATCGGTAATACGTCTTTTGGGAAATACTCTATTGAATAATCACTAAATGATATATTTATTTGACATATGCCTTTTGATCATATCTTTGACGACCTCCGTGGCGCAGTGTGTAGCGCTGTAGTCTTAACGTGCGGAGGTCCCGGGTTCGATCCCCGGCAGGGTCAATTTGGGAATTTATAATTCCTGAATTTTCCCTGGTCTGGCCTGGTGGGAAGCTTCGGCCGTGGCTAGTTACCACCCTACCGGCAAAGACGTGCCGCCAAGCGATTTAGCGCTCCGGTACTATGCCAGGAGAAACCGAATAGGTGTTTAATATAACTGCCATGCCCCTAACGGGTCAGCCCGCTACCATCGTAGACTGCATCATCACTTACCAATCAGGTGAGATGGCAGTCAAGGGCTAGCTTGTAATGGATTAAAAAAAAAATGCAACATCCCAATAGTAACTTTTTTTTCAGCTCTACGCGTGCACCGGAGGCGGCGTGCGAAGGAGCCGGGTCGCAGATCGCCACGTGTTGGTCGGGCAGCGCGTGCGCAACGATCAGAGACATGCGAGCGGACGTGTGCTTCCGCCACGCCAGCCATCTCATCCCTTACTTACACCCTGAAGGTGCACACATAATCTATCCTAACTAATTCTTACTAGTGGTTCGCCCCGAACTGAGACCTCGCGGTATCAATAAGTTAACTTTTAACATTAGACGCAAAGGAGCTAAAGAGTTATTGTAGAAACGAATAAACTTTTACAGAGCGCCATCTATTGACATCATTCCGAAGTTCTGTTAAAAATACTGAAGCACATTAAAAATTAAATAATTTCGTTTCCTTATAATATTTATCTAATTTTAGTATTTTTTTTCAAGTACAGGACATAATTCAAATAATTGATCAAGTTTCAGGCTCAGCTTTTCAGAAAATTTAGATTTCTGAGTTCAACTTTGGACGTTAGAAAATCTCCACTCTCCCCCCATTTCGTCAATTTTAGGGGAAACATTAAAAAATATATATTTTTGGACTCTATTCCTAATTATCTTTAAAATGATATACCGCAAACTTATGTAACGCAGAAAAATATTTTACTCCGCATTCGCTTCTATGAGTGCCCCGCTGAAATAAAGATTTTTATAAATTTTTAAGCTATATTTGGCTGGAGGCCATCGGTTTACATATTATATTTAAATTTAAAGTAAATAAGTTCGGTAATTCAGAAGTTATAAGGCTCTGACAGACGGACGGACGGACGAACAAGTGCAAATTCACTCAAGTTCGCTTCGCTTGGTCAATTATAAATGCAAAAGTGTGTCCGTCTTTCATTCTGCTCTATCAACCTTACAATTAAAACCAAATTTCTTACAAAGGCCGTTTGCATGAGACGAGACACGCGTGCCCACATCCCACTTGTGTTTCTTGAGTAAATTAATAACCTAAGTAATAATAACCTATTGCTAAACCTTGGAATTTGCTTATTTCTAATAAGCAAATTTCTATCTCTAGAGGAAAAGGTATCTCACTGTGGGGAAACTTACAAGAAAAACTAGTTTGTTTCGTTTTGCTCTCAAGTTCCTTAATGAAAAGCTTAGTGCGCTTTCCGCTCGATGTTTTCACAATGATTAAGCAACGTCGTACTACATGCTCTTATAATTTATTTATTTTCCAAATAAATGAATGAATTATGAATTACACCTTACATAAGATATTATTATAGATTTGGAAGTTTGGATGAAATACATAGTTGTGACGTCAGAAAATTTCAACACTCTTTTTTTCTTTCATCGATAGTTTAAAAAGGTTATAGATTTTGAATGAAAAATAACGAGTAAATTATTAAAAAACTCAGGAATTCCTTGTTACCTGACTAGCAAGTACGGTGACAACTTCAAAAATAAAACAATTTTTGCCATTTATAAACTACAGAGAGTAACTAAAATCGTTTTCAGATAATCATCACTAGACTAGATTAGATCATAGTCATAATAGCTATCGTGAATCTGATAAAAAATCTCTTACTTCTATGACAGAGTCGAAACACTGTGAAATATGGTGCGTGGATTACGCTGGCGGGGAGCCTTCGAGCTTTGGATCTCTACCGGATGGAACCTCCTGCAGCTATGAACGGCCGTTTGACCTTTGCTACCAGGTACTTTTTTTTTACTAGGAACTGCCCTCGATTTTGCTCCCGTGGATTATAAAACGCAGGAATTTATAAAAAAATAATGTTTGTGGAGCAATTTGGAAAGTTTAGATGAAAATAGCGTGAAAAATGTCTAGTCTCCTAGAATGTCTGGTATGTTAAAGTGCAGTGTCCTGTTACGTCCAGACTCAATATGTCCAGTGTCCTAAATCTGCTCGCACGAATCGTTTTTGCTCAACGTTTCTGATCCGAACCGCTAGGGTGTTGTACAGCCTCCCAGCGCACGTGTTTCCTCCCACATATAACTTAAGTACCTCCAAGGCAAGAGTGAATAGGCATCTTGTAGGTAAGCGCGTTCCAACCTAGACCTCATCATTGCTTTGCACTCAACATGATTGTCGCCAAGCGCAAGCCTATTTCTCAAAAAAAAACTTCTAGTATCAAAAGGTCTAGCGTCTCAAAATATTAATACTATTAATACTAATTTTAAAAAATTATACTATTAAAACTAATATTATAAATGCGAAAGTGTGTCTGTCTGTCTGCTACGCTTTCACGGCCCATCTGTTCAACCGATTTTGATGAAAATTGGTACAGGGATAAGTTGTATCCCTGGGAAAACATAAAGCTACTTTTTACCATGGAAAATTAAAGAGTTCCCACGGGAATCAAAAAATCTTAATCCACGCGTACGAAGTCGCGGGCATCATTTAGTAAACCATTTACATTCAAATGTGTGTTATATGATAAATGTTTTCATCATCACAATAAATAAGACTGGGATGCTGATGAATGGATGGGAATGTTGTTTTCGTAGATTGAACTATCTCATTAAAATTTTCTTTCTCCAATGACCAATAAATCGTTTGGTTCTGATTCACAGGGCACATGTGTACAGGGCCAGTGCAATGGCACCGACCCCGCCTGCAACTGGTGTCCAGACGGATACTGTAACAATAATACACACTTCCATACCAGGCAACTGGGCAAAGGTAATTTGGTTTTCAATCCATACTAATATTATAAATGCGAAAGTGTATCTGTCAGTCTGTCCGCTACGCTATCACGGCTCATCCGTTCAACCGATTTTGATGTTTGGTACAGGGGTAGGTTGTAACAAGGGCTGCTTTTTATCCTTTTCCGCGGAAATCAAAAACCCTAATCCACGCGGACGGCGTCGTCTGGTTATAAATGCGAGTGACTTTGCTTGTGAATTATAAAAGTCTTAGGAAAAATAATAGATTTATTGGATACTAGCTGATGCCCGCGACTTCATCCGGTCAAAACTAACACAACTAAGTATCTAAGTTATAAACCTATAGGTAAGAGTTTCAAGAGTTTGGCCTAAGGGGACTATGAGGCCGATTTTACAGAAGAGAAAAGATACAAATCATTTTTTAAATTCTAAAACTAACTCGAAAATGAAATCATGACCGAAAACAAGAATCATTGTAAATGTACCTCGTAGTAGGTTTTACAGCTTAATATTATCATCACTTTTTCAACAGCAACCACATGACATCTTTCGAGAAAAAGTGCGTATTTAAATCCTATGAACATATTATTATGTTTTTAAAAATGAAGTTAGGAGGGAAAGTATCTCAGGATTTTACATATATTATTTTGCTCGGATATTTCCCTACTGTCACTTTAACCTCACTAACCGCTCTCAAAATAGCAGAAAAATATCATCATAGTCGGCACCCAAAGGGCACTCAATTTTATAAAAAGGGTGGCCTGAAATAAAAAGGCTACTCTCATATTTTATGAGTTATGCCTCTATTGTCGTAGTCCCTTCCACACAACCTTGAGGTTTCGTTACAGGGTACATTTATCTAATAAGCTCACTAGCTTTCATAAATCTTTTTTTGACTATTGAGAGAATTTTCCAAGTCATTTATCAACATTGATTTGATGTTAGGGCACAATAGTTATTCTTCTTATCTGTTGAAACAAAGGTCAAACGGCCTTCGGTAGATAAATTTTTTGTGCAAAGTATCCAAGCGCTCTCGGATTTGGATAGTGACTTTACAATACAATGTATAGCTTTACTCGAGAAAGTGAAATATCACGGTCGCATTAATAAAACGCAGCTCCTTGGTTGGGCACGCTTTTTTTCTGCCAGGTTCATTACATCACACGAAGTTCTATAATTTTATAGATAATGTGTTAATTTATCCAACAGGTTGGACGCGATTAACTGTAATTCCTCACGAAGCCAACCAACTGTCTGTACACATCGGGACACCCGTGGCACTCAACATAGCAATCCGGGAACGCCGCCGAGACCGACCTATCCTTGAACTGATCAAACACTCCAAGCGCTTCGAACTAGACCACAAACAGGATAACTATCTGAAATACGATCCAAATGTACCGCAAAATCTACAAATCATCGAAGTGGATAGTAATGTAATTGATATCAAGGAAGGGGATCACTTCGGGTGGGAGGGGGAGGTTATAGCGGCGGGCAGTCTGCTCCGCTGGAATCAGACAGACACCGATGTATTTATAACTTCGGCGTCTAGACTTCACAGCGACTTGATGATTATGGTGAGTTGGTTATAAAATATAGATCATGCCTATGACAAAAATTAATTATTTCTTACCGATTATTAAATAGAGGGTCTTCCAAAAGACCTTAAATTTACATCCTCGGTTAGTTTTTAGTTTGATAACCATTTTAAACTATAGTATATAAAAGTGCGATGAAATTTCATAATGTCACAACTATGCATTTCAAACAAACATCCATTGATAAAGAGTTGCTGTATTGATTGAGTTGCCTTCATCCGTAGTGGATAAACAACTAAGTATTTAACAGCCGATCGAGTTGACCATCAAAATTATACAAGGAAATTCTTTCGCTCGAGGTGACCTCCAAATCCTTGGTCGAGATGACCCCCAAATCGTTGTTAGTTTCTCTTAAGCTCAAGAGTCACTGTGCGCAGTATCTACGTAACTCAGACTGACACATCCCATCCACAGCCGCCGTGTTTCTGGCTAGTTATTCTCATTACGAGCCAATCAGCTGTATATTTACTTGACGATTCGAAAGAACTTGTACAAGGTTATTTGTTTTTTTTTTAACTTTGACAGTAATACAATGTTATTATGACGCAATTTAAGATACCCATACATGCTACAACATATTAAATACACAGGACTTAGCTAGCTCGCCACGGCGCGTAGTCCGCTTCAACGTTAATTAGTTTAGCGTTTGACCTCAGCTTGGTCAACATGCATGTGCCAAATATAATTACTAAGTTTTTAAAACTTAGTAATTAAATTAGGGATGAGGTCAAAGGGTTTACTTTAATTTAAAGTTAGTATTAAAAATAAAGTTTATCATATTATATAATACAATAGGGACGAGTGGCCTAGTTGTGACAACGCATATCAGTCGATTACGATTGATAAGCAACGTTGACCCAACTCGGTAACTGGATGGGTGACCGAATTTGGAGGTTCAAATTTTGGCTTTTTCGCTTCCCCCGTTCCTCGGAGAGCACGTTAAGCTGGTTATTATCACTAACATCTGATAATAATCGTTACAAAATCCTACGAGTTTAAATACTCTTAATCGAGTCGTATGCAGAAGGACGTGGGAACCCACCGCTTTATTATCCCAAGAAAACTTCTACCATTATTGGATTAGTGGAAACTGGTCACGATCCTCAGTACAATGCAGAGAATAATACAATATATCAAAATGAAATATTGAGCAAATATTGGAAACAATAAGCAAATCCTAAAATTGAATAAAAGGTTTGCAAAACACTTTTAATCAAATGATCGTCTTTCGAGGAAATCTACCTCCTAGTATCTTGATGTTTCATATCTTGGTAGATTTCCACGAAAATACTATCGCTTTATAATACATTCGCTGGTATATCTCCAACAAAACATTTCATTTGCGTAAGAAATTCTTGTTTATATTTGATTCAAGCTCAGCATTGTTTCAAGACATGAACCTCGAGGGAAATAGGAGAAACATCATAATTATTTTCTCCTTTATTTTTATGACAAGTTACTTTTTATTATGATAAGTAACTATGCTATTGCCAAAAACTTTGACTTTATAGACCTTTGGGTTACATTTTGAAGCTCATTATGATTTCAGTATACTTATTCAAATAAATATCACATGCAGAAGTAAAAAAAAAATTTTTTTCGACTTACGCTTTTCATTTTATAGTTCCCAAATTTCATCATAATCGGTTGAAAAGATGAGACCTGAAAGCGTTACAGACAAACACACCCACTTTCGCATTCATAATTTGGTATGGATTTAAGTACAAAAGCAGACTAACTGTTAATGACCGTGAAACGGAGCGTATCATTTGGGCATGAGGGTTCTAGGGTCCGGACTCCGGAGGCAGTTAATTATTCAAGTTCGCTTTCAACTCTACTGAAGTAAATTAGGACCTCGCTCCACCGGCTACATAAACTGATACTTCTTATAACATGAGATGTGAGATTTTTGGCACAAATTGGCGTAAAGGTACTTACTTCAATATCGCATCTATAGAGGTCCCAGAATCTTAAGGAAATTTTGAGATGTATGAATACATCATACATAGAATGAACAGCTAAAAATTGAATTAGATCTATAGTATGTCAGCTACATTGCTAGCTGGTGATATTCTAAGTTCCAGAAATTTCGGTATATTCAGGATTGTGTTGCAAAATAACTGTTTTTTTTTCAATCGTGAAAAAACAACGGTGCAAAGTTAAATCATAATTAAAGTCATATTCATCGTATCATCAATTTTTTTCGGATTTAAATAAGACTGAACAAGCCATGTGACGTGTAACCGAGCGTAGCATTCGTCGATGAGAGTTCCAGGGTCCGGAGGCAGTAAATTATTCATGGTCGCTTAGGTATACTCAACAGAAGCTAATTAGGAACTCGCTCCACCGGTCACATACGCTAATGCTTCTTTTATAATTCTTTTATCCCTAGTTTTGTCAATTTTGTCTGTTAAATACAATAGGCACAATATAAAACATGCAATAATCAATAGAAAAGTTATCCAAATCTAAGATGATTATAATTAGGGAGCTCTGAGGCCAAAACTCTCAAGTTGAAAAAATAAAAGTATGACGTAAATCCAAAAGGTCTAACCAATGGTCTAATAGATCAAGGCCACAATTCATACTTCAGATATGAAATAGTATTTCATGTCCGAAATATAATCTGTGGCCGAAATGCATTCTGCTTTGCGTGTTCTTTAAAATATAGTTTTGATTTGATCCTCGTTTGAGTGTTAGATAGGTATTCTAGCCTAATTCACATTCGATAAGTAAACCTTGACTCTTGACGAAATTACATCAAATTTATAGATGCGTCAGTTTACAGTTAAACCACAGAGTAGGTAATAGCAGTACTATTACCTATTCTGTCATAATGGACTTTTTCTTTTTCTTTTATATTTTTAAAAGTTTGGGAGATGTTTTTAAATCCATACTAATATTATAATTGCGAAAGTGTTTCTGTCTGTCTGCTACGCTTTCACGGCCCATGTGTTCAACCGATTTGGATGAAATTTGCTACAGGGACAGGTTGTATCCCGGGGAAGGATAGGCTACTCTTTATCCCGGAAAATTAAGTAGTTCCCGCGGGAATCAAAAAATCTTAACCAACGCAGACGAAGTCGCGGGCATCATTTAGTTTGGATATAAAGAAACAGCAACAGGCCAAAGATACTTTTTTTTCAGGCTGTCCCTGAACATTCAATACCGCCCGAGGAGACGGCCGCCGTAGAAGTGTCGGTCAACTATACGACACCCGCCGGGCGTACCAGACCTATGGAATACAGGTAAGCGGTACACTTCGGTGGCTTTGCTCATTCAAACTCAAACTCAAGTCTTCTTTATTCAAGTAGACTTTTAAATCTTCGAGTGAATCTACCACTGGTTCGAAATGAAGTCCCTGCCGAGAAGAACCAGTAAGAAACCCGAAGAAATATACATTTATTTGGACAGAAGAAGATAGTCAAGACAATCAAGCTTAATTCGCTATAATGGGCCGACGACTTGGTAATACCTGTCGCGAGCTTTGGAAAACATATTATCAATGCGAAAATTAAGTATCAACAAAACTTTGGGTATACAGGCAAGTTTAAAATATTATACTTAAACATTACTCAGAACTTTTCTTATTAAAATCTAGTTAACTTCTATGCAACAGTCAACTTAATCAATCAATTTAGATATATTAGTAAATTTTATTGATTTTGCAAAATTGCGAAGTAACAATATATTCTGTTCTCAGTACACCATACACTGGTTCTGCTTAAAATATCAAACAATCTGCAGACATTTTTTAAAAGCTTCGGGCCACACCGCCCTTTCTTGTCTGACCTCCACCCTTATGGACCGGGCTTCCCCCCCACCTCGTCCCATCATTTCTGACGTCAAGCAGTTAAAGTGAAATAGTAGTAAATAGGTTGAGAAGCAGTTCCCTTTTATTTGCCGGATTTATGATCACAACTAAGTGATCGAAACTTTCAAATCCATAATAATATTAAATATGCGAAAGTGTGTCTGTTTTTCTGTCTGTCTGCTACGCTTTCACGACCCATCTGTTCAACCGATTAGATAGATTAGATTACATCCCGGGGCTACATTTTATCCCGGAAAATTTAAGAATTCCCGCGGGAATCCAAAAAAATATATCTATTCAACCAATTTTGATGATATTTGGTATAGGGATAGTTTGTGTTATGAAGGACAGGCTACTTTTTATCCCGGAACATTTTAGAGTTCCCGTGGGAAACAAAAATCTTAATTCACGCGGACGAAGTCGCGGGCATCATCTAGTAAATAATATACCGTTTATAACTCACGTGTTTTGTCGGAAAATGCCCGACTGTCAGTCGTTCAGCTGCCGTTTTGCGTGAAGGGCTATGATTATGGGCCGCGGGCGAGTTCGAAATTAGTCGGGCATTTTCCGACAAAACATGTCAGTTATACCTGTATATACTTATAGTTAAAATGATATTTACTTATTACACGAGTAAAATGACAGCCCAAAATAAAAAGGACTGTAATGTTTTCAGGGTTCATTTATATATGAGTTTCATTATTCCACCATAACTTCTAAATGCCTGGATATATTTCGATGAGGTATCATTAGAATCCATACATTATACTGAGAGACTTGTCTACAAATGTTTTGAAAAAAGAACTTTTTGGTTGGGCAGTTTTTTTTTAAATTAATTATTTTAGCTTGTGTGATCTGTGGATGTTTACTACACTGCTAGCAATAGTACCCGCCTACCATAAATTTTGCAAACTACCTATGAAACTATGTGTTCCTAATTGTTGGTATCTAAGTAAAAGTGATATCCACGAGTTTGACGTTAGGAGATTAGGGCCTTAATTTACGTTCATGTTTATATGCGTGTGGTTTGACCCTAATAAATTATGAGGATTATAGGCAATTAGTATTAATCTTCATGTACCTCACAAGTAGCCTCATTAGTCATACTATAATATGACTAATCGAAAACGGGATAATTAATGTACATAATAGTCAATACATAGAAATAATATCACAGAATATAAAATACTTAGGTAATTAATTATATCAGTATTTTAGATAATAATCTACGTATAGTTTCATAGGAATTCCATTAGTGCATTCATTATCACGCTATTGAAACGAACCACTCCTAATAACTAGGTAGCAGATGCCCGCAACTTTATCCGCGTGAATTTAGGTTTTTAATTATCCGGGATGAAAGGTTGATACTGTCCATCCAGGGGATAAAACGTTTGTATGTACGAAATTTTTTCTGAATCAGTTGAATAGATGGGCCGTGAAAACGTAGCAGACAGACATTTCGCATTTTATAGTATGGATTTCAACCTCTTTGAGCACGATATTTAATGCAATGCTTACTACCATCCAAACGATCTTACAGAATATTATATAATTCCGAATATTCTTGTAATATTGTGATCAAAATTTCTCAGTAAACGTAATTTGACGAAGGGAGGCACTAATCCCTTTGAAATTCAGACTGAACGGAAATAAGATTGCCTTATCTCAATATGAGGTTTCGAGTAACAGGAAAATGTTGAAGAAGATATGGTATGGTTTTATTTTTAATCTCTTATCCGAAGAAAGAGGTGTAACAAGTTGGATATGTACCAATCTGGCCGTTTGTGTGCCGATCTTAGCACTCTAACCCAATGGTTTTATCGAAGCGAAACTTTTTACCGGCTTTAGTACAGCAAAACGAAGAAAGTACGGGTTTAAAAAATAGTTTAAACATCAGAAAAACATTACCAACACCCGACATGACTTATGTTGCAAATTCTTCCATTATATCGATTAAGGAGACTTCCGGAAAAGTATATTCTTTTTCTTTCTGTCGAATTTAATATCAAATTCTTAGGTCTACGGTCCCTTGGAGTTGTAAAAATTTAAGCTTCTAAGTCAACGTAATCAAAAGGTACGGCCGTTTATACCGCATATTTTGCATATTTTTACACTCGCCAATAAATTGAAACCAATGGGTACTTCCCGTTGACCTAGAATCATAAAATTAGGCAAGAGGAAAGGTCTCACAGCACAATTAAAGGAAAAAATAGGTGTCGAATTGTTTGTCAGGCACTACCAGATGAGCGCCATAAATTATGTAAGCCAGTTATTTCACAGCTGATTACGTGTTTTTTATGACATCTTTCTTGTTAATTACTGAAAGAATTTATATTCTGTGGTGGTACGGAACCGTTGGTACGCGAGTCTAACGCGCACTTGACCGGTTTTTTATACGACTGCCTGAAAAAAGGAGTACATCGTTTTCAGGGTTCATGTATGTATGTATGTATGTATGTATGTGAGTTTGTATATTCCACCATAACTTCTATACGCCTGAACTAATTTTGATAAATGAGGTATCGTTACAATCCCTAGCTTATTCCGGGTGATATAGGCTAGTACAATTTATAAAAAAATCGATGGAGTGACCATGGTCCCGCATTAAAGACTGAAGTTGAAAAAAAATATTTGAAAATAAGATTAACTATATAATCATCATATAGAAAATTATGAGCAGATTCCAAAAATATAATATAACACTATAGTTCAATATCCAGTGATTCACAAAAAAATATCATTTAATAAAAATGTGAACAAGATTCTAATTTATCTAGATTAATTTAGAATTTGAACTTTTTTGTTCGTTTTTTGGCAGGGCAGTCGTGTTTTTTTAATTTTGTTAATTATGACTTTTATTTTCTCTCTTTATTGAGGAGCTTAGTCACTCAGTGACTATGTCGCTCCGTAAATTACAATCACAAATAAATATAACCTATCTAACTTTAAAATATTTTCGGACTAATTTACACAATAATTTTGATTTCTCGCAGACAGGGAATGATGGAAAGCTAATACAATCACAGATACTTAAACTACTATCCAAAATATTACATAATAATTATTACTTGTTTATGCTGTTTCTGTATTTTAGATAGATAGATAGATAGATAGATAAATACTTTATTGCACACATGAAAAATACAAGGTAAAGTTAACTATAAACTAGGTATGCAAAGGCGGCCTTATTGCTTACTGAGCAATCTCTACCAGACAACCTTTGGTGAGAGGATCGAATAAGATGTGTAGGGTAGTGTGGCACAATAGAATACACGTTATTATTAAGTAAGTAAGTACAAAATATAAAACATAATAAACGTATTGTATATATACATTACATGTAAATAAAATACATAAATATAACAATAAAAATATTATGCATAAACATACACAAATTACACATTTAAATATAAAAATTAAATACGCATAGTAACGAATTAAGATAAAAGTATGATTTATTTATTATGGCATGACTTGGTTAAGGAAATATTCTTTGAGACTATTTTTAAAAATAGGTAAGGATTTGGAGTCTCTAATATTTTTGGGTAGAGAATTCCATAACTGCACAGCATACACCGTGTACGATTTGCTGTAAAATTTTGTACGATGACTAGGAGTTTTGAGCTTATTATCCATGGTAGAACGCAGCTGCATATGACAATCAACAGCACCGAGAAAGTTGAAACGTTCTTTAAGATAGCTGGGAGTATGAGGAGCATATAGGATCGAGAATAGTAAAGAAAGAACATGAAAATTTCGACGCAACCTAATTGGAAGCCACTTGAGACGAGCACGATACGCACTAATGTGATCAAATTTCCTCAATCCATAAATGAATCGAATACACATATTTTGTAAACGCTCAAGCTTGTTTAGTAACTCCTCAGTGAGATCCGTGTAACTGCTATCAGCATAATCCAGTATAGGTAAAAGGAGTGTTTCAGCTAAGGATATCTTAGTTTTGACTGGAAGGAGATTCTTCCAGCGTTTCAGGGAGCCGATAGCAGCAAAGAGGCGTCGGCTGACGTGGTTAACTTGCGGTCTCCAGGAGAAGGAGGAGTCAATAATCAAGCCGAGGTTTTTAACGGTGTCACTAAAGGACAAAATCGTGTTATCCAGCACAATTGGTTCAGGTGATTTAGGTGGTCAAGCGAGCGCGGGTCATGCTCAGTGTCATGCGGTGGCGGCATCCGCATGATTCGCCCGCGCTGCCCTCGCGACCAATCACTCGCGACATAGTCACTCAGTGACTATGTCGCTCCGTAAATTACAATCACAAAGAATATAACTTATCTAACTTTGAAATATTTTCGGAGTAATTTATACAATAATTTTGATTTATCGCAGGCAGGGAATGATAGAAAGCTAATACAATCACAGATACTTAGACTACTATCCAAAATATTACATAATAATTATGACTTGTTTATGCTGTTTCTGTATTTTAGGTGGTCAAGCGAGCGCGGGCCATGCTCAGTGTCATGCGGTGGCGGCATCCGCACGATTCGCCCGCGCTGCCCTCGCGACCAATCACTCAGTGACTATGTCGCTCCGTAAATTACAATCACAAAGAATATAACTTACCTAACTTTGAAATATTTTCGGAGTAATTTATACAATAATTTGGATTTATCGCAGACAGGGAATGATAGAAAGCTAATACAATCACAGATACATAAACTACTATCCAAAATATTACATAATAATTATGACTTGTTTATGCTGTTTCTGTATTTTAGGTGGTCAAGCGAGCGCGGGCCATGCTCAGTGTCATGCGGCGGCGGTATCCGCGTGATTCGCCCGCGCTGCCCTCGCGACCAGCATTGCGGGCCGTCCCGATACGAGCGATGCAATACGCACAGGTACACCGTCATCGAATGAAATTAATAGATTTGTTTCACGTAAGACATCTTGTGCAAATGAAGATTCTCAGAATGAAATTAAATGAATAGATATTTTGTTTCACGTAGGACATCTTGTGCAAATGAAGATTCTACTTGTAACTACTGAGAAGAAACGGCAAGAAACCCAGCATTTAAAATTAAAATGGCTGGGTTAATCTTAAAGTTAAAATCTTATTTCTTATGCAAATCGTAGGTAGTTTAGTTTTCATTTTTTTCATGTATTTCCACCAATTTAGATAGCATTCATAGTTTCAAATGTTGATAGTTGACGAAAAACCACGTTGTAGGTTTAGGTAAATTGCGTATTTAAACCTCTAACGTGGTTTTTCGCAGTGCTCCCATCAAAACAACAAATTTTATTTTGATAATAAAATTTAATGAATAGAATGTTACAAATTGTGGATAATAATCAGCAACTAAATGATTGTGATTATATAAATCTAATTCACCATATCAGTCTGAGAATATCCTCTGTAGTAGGGCTTCTAGGGAAACCCTATGATCGGATGGCCAGGCTGGAAATAAATCAATTCACGGCTGAATACTATCGGGAAGGACGAGGACTTCCCAAGTGATTTTAAGTGTACAATATATTGGACCTATGCTAACAATCCACATCCATACTAATATTATAAATGCGAAAGTGTGTCTGTCTGTTTGTCTGTCTGTCTGCTACGCTTTCACGGCTCAACTACTCAACCGATTTTGATGAAATTTGGTACAGGGATAGGTTTTATCTCGGGGAAGGACGTAGGCTAAGAACATTTTATTTCGAAGCTAACATAATTCAAAACATTATGGAGTTATATAAAATATAAATAAATATAAGATTCCGATCAGTAGTTTTGTACCATCTATTTTATCCTTTAACGGTTAGCTACTAAATGAGGAATTTAATCTATAGCATCTACATACCGCGGCGTATTCGAAACAATTTCATAAATTTTCACCCTAAATTATTATACACGTGAACCTCTATTTAATAAAGTATGAATAATGAATCTGTTGGATCAGTGGATTACGTTCAAAACATCGGAATAGAACCCTGAGCTGAAAATTTGTCTTTTCGCGCGAAAAACTATTTTTGTTGTTTATTCGTAGTTTGAAAATCTGTTGTAGGTTTGCCTCTAAGATACATTTAAGTTAGTCCGTACGTTTGAATATGAATAGGTCTACTGAATCTGTCGGATCGGCAGGCTTACTTTCAAAACAAAACATCTGAATATAACTATAAACACGACCAGAAAGTGAGTACCTATTCATGCGAAAAACTAATTTACTTCGTTGATTCGTATGTTTGTTTGTCGAAAAAGATTTTTGGAACAGGCTTCATAGAGACGGTAATTTGAAAGCAAGCGGAAAAAGCGCGGATTGCACTATTTCTTCTTACTTCAGAAGAAATACATAAATAGGGCGAGCGCCAGCGATAAAAATCAATTCGTCTTCGTCGCTGGTGTTGTCACTGTGATATACGTAAAAATAGTGTCAGGTTCCAAGTTGGACGAAGGTTAAGTTAAAACCGTTTAATTTTAAATAATGAATCATCATTATAGGTACTAAAATTTTACAGCAATGCTAATGATATGACCCAAAACAAAACATCTGAATGTAACTATGACCGCGACCGGAAAGTGAGTACCTATTCATGCGAAAAACTAATTTACTTCGTTGATTCGTGTGTTTCTTGTCGATAAAGATTTTTAGTACAGGCTTCATAGGCACGGTAATTTGAAAGCAAGCGGAAAAAGCACGGATGACACTATTTCTTCTTACTTCAGAAGAAATACATAAATAGGGCAAGCGCCAGCTATAAAAATCAATTCATCTTCGTCGCTGCTGTTGATATATATGCTATGATATATATATGCGAAGGTTAAGTTAAAGCCGTTTAATTTTAGGTAATGAATCATCATTATAGGTATAAAAAATTTACATTAATGCTAATGATAGTGACCCAAGAGCTGGCGCTTATTTAGCTCAACAGCATAGTTTCAAATTTCAGCGGCAATTCAGTTACCATGCCCATAAATGATCATTTGGATGGTGTATATTTTTGTAAATATACCTAAATGTTATGACTTATTTGTAGTAGGTCATTGTTTGTATATATTTTAATTATTATTGTCAACTAGATGATGCCCGCGACTTCGTCCGCGTGGATTAAGGTTTTTTGATTCCGCGGCAACTCTTGAATTTCTGGGATAAAATGAAGCCTGTATCTTTCCCCGGATACAACCTACCCTGTACCAAATTTCATAGAAATCGGTTGAATAGATGGGCTGTGAAAGCGTAGCAGACAGACAGACACACTTTCGCATTTATAATATTAGTATGGATTTAAAAACATCTCCCAAACTTTTAAAATTATAAAAGAAAAAGTTCAGACACTAAAATAGTTTAATGTTTAAATGCTATAAATATAAATTTAAATTTATTACCCGTGCTTGTATATGTAGGTTCACAGTTCCCACAAAAATTTAAAAATGTTGTAATATGTATTGTTCCGCAGTTGCAATTTCTCTTGGGCGACGGGCGAGTGGGAGGAGTGCAGCGCCACTTGTGGGGAGAGGGGGGTGCAGGAGAGACAGCTGTTCTGTGTCCCAGCTAACATGAGGTGAGTATTAAAGCCCCATTTTATCATACTTTGCTTTGTGCAGAGCTTTTAAGGCCTGGGCATATAAAAAGCACGACGACAACAGAATATAACAATAGATACACGTGCATCCTACATCCATCCATTCATCCTCTGCTGGACTTTGGAGAGCGCGCCACTACACACGGTCCTCCGTCTTCTTCGTCCACACACTTCCCGTTTCATTTTTGAGCTCGTCGGTCTAGCCGGTCGGCCTAAAATTAGGTCATCCATCCATCCATCAACCCGTATGCATCCACTGCTGGACATAGGCCTTTTCGAGAGCGCGCAACCAAACACGGTCCTCCGTCTTCCTCATCCAACCGCTTCCCGCAACCTTGTTTAGGTCATCGAACCAGCGAGCTGGAGGTCGTCCTACACTGCACTTACCGGTACGCGGTCTCCACTCCAGAACACGTGTGCCCCAACGGCCATCGGTTCTGCGACAGACATGTCCTGCCCACTGCCACATGAGCTCACTTGTATACGAATTTATAAACACGAAAGTGCTTTTGTTGGTTTGTCCTTAAATCACGCCTTAACTGAGCCACTGATAGTAGTGATTTAATGCCTGGATAAAGTTAAAGACTTGGAGTGTGGCATAGGCTATTTTTATCCCGGAAAATCATCGAGTTTCCACAGGATATTCTAATAACTACGTTACCAGGGAAGAGGGATGTAGAGAGAGGGAAATGCTAGAAAGACAGGTGTTATGTGTTCGATGTGTATTTAGAGCCCCTATTATCTTACACTAGATGCTGCCCGCGACTTCGTCCATATGGAATGTAGTTATAGATTCGTGATGGTACTATTGAATTTTCCGGGATAAAAAGTAACCTATACTTTCCCGGGATGCAATCTATCACTGTACAAAATTTCATCAAAGTCGGTTGGAAACAGGGCCCGTGAAAGCGCAGCACACAGATAAATAAGACGCCAGACACACTTTCACATTCATAAAATCAGTATAGATTGGTTTGTACACGTATGCTAAATCACAAATCGCATTCGCGTTCAATATGATGTTAGCTTTGTGCATACCTGGATATAGTTCGGCTACAACGAGTACGATTGAACGACGGGTAGGAGAAAACAATAAAAAAAATAACGAATTGAAAACCTCCTCCTCTTTGGAAGTCTGTTAAAATGGAGAAAAGGCACGTTCTCTTGCTCTTAGAGCCGGTTGGCACCCTCTTGTCGCGTCGACGTAATCAAGTGAGGGCTGTCTTTGTGACTTCTAAATGCCTCTAGCGTTTGGTTTCGCTTCCACGCAAAAATTAAAGGCCTGGTTAAAAGCTCAATAGAGCGACGCGCGACTCTTGCAGATTGGAAGAACGTCAACTTCTTACGTTTATACGATAAGTACTAGCTTTTAGGACATCTACGTAGACTTCTTAAAAAGATGAATTAACAAAATTGTTGTTTGATTCCCACTGAAACTCATTAATTTTCCTATGTACAAATTAGGCTTGTCCTTCTCTGTGAGCAAATCTGTCGCTGTACCAAATTATGTCGAAATTGGTAGAACAGATGCGCCGTGAAACCATAGCAGACAGACAGTTTTTTGTATTTATAATATTATTTTCTTGGATTACTTATGTAGGTAATTGAAGAAACCACAGTGCGATTTTAATGTTCAAAGAGACGCGTGGCCGCGGCACTAGTCGCGCGTTGTTTTTGTTCAAGCCTTTATTGCAACTAATCTTCTTTGAGTTATAGGTACTCACCTACATTCTAGTTTTATCTTGCTTGAATAGGATTAGTATCCTTAGGTTTAGTATTAGGATTTTGAAGTCTTTTGGAAAAACTTGGAAGACGCAATTTGTAGAATGGCCGAGAAATAGAATTTTCCTGCATACTTTTACTTAACTTACTTAGGTTAATTAGTAGGTACTGTTGAAAGTTAGTTTACTAGGCGTAAACCAAACGACCATATAACCTTGTTTACCCAAGGCACAGGATTTAGTGTTTCAAAGCACTAAGCTTAAGTGTATTAAATCCGGTTTCTGTTTCGCTTAATCGCTTTTACTCTTTTGCATAACCTTCGGAAGTATTTCTGAATTATCTCTGGTCTGGTCTTGTGGGAGACTTTGGAGGTGGCTAGTTACCACCATGGTAAACACAATTTAGAATTTACAACCGCGCGAATCCCTTAGAGAGAAATTTAAGGAAATAGGTATTCTTACAGTAGCCTCGCAGTATATTTATAGGAATGTAATCTTCGTAAAACAGCACACTAACAATTATAAAAAAATGTGCGATCTGTATGATAGGCAAACTAGAGGCCGCCATAAGATTGTGACTCCTTCGCTCCGCCTCAAGAAAGTCCGAAGGTCGTGCGTGGAAATAAGCATTCTGTTTTATAACAAAATTCCACTATCTAACTTGAACTTACCTTTCCACGAGTTTAAGAATTCCATTAAAAGTATGCTTCTGAAAAAACTTATTATACTGTTGAAGATTACTTAAATGACAAAGGAGCATGGACTTGATTCGCTCCAGCAATGCTCTAAGGACAGCTCTTACTTATGTATCTACAAATTAATGAAATTGAAAATTATTTTTTTCAAAAGAGCAACCACTGAGTATCTTGCTGGTTCTTCTCGGTAGGAATAGAATTCCGAACCAGTGATAGATTCGCTTGACAATTTAAAAGTACTTGTAAAAGTTTATTTGAATAAAAAAACATTTGAATTTTGAATCGTTCGTTTCTGGGCGCCCTTACTCGTACCTTTATAATATACCTACCCGTAATGTATACTCGTGTAAGTAAATACACACGATTTCCAATAACATGCCTAGCATCCCTCAAGTTGGTTCTGTGTGTGAGTCGACGTTTGGTTTAAACAAATAAATGTACTCGTATTATTTTCTTTTCTTCGCGGGATCTCTTTGGTATTCTTCAATATATCTTCTATCTCTGTCAATCAATCGATACCATGCCATAGGATCAAACTAGCAGTAAGTACAACCTTTGAAAAGAAATCGGTTCTTCATGTTTGACGGTATTATGGAGTCAACTTAACTTAAAATTTCATCCCCTTCCTCAAGATCCCAACTGCTCTTTGGAATGAAAAATATTTTAGATATTCACCCAATCTATAATAAATCCATGTTGCATTCAAACCAGTTCAGTAGTTTTAGCGTGGTACGCGCACTGACAGACATATTTAAAAATTACGCTTTAGTCTTTGTGGTTGGTTTAGTATCCATTACTGTTGTAATTTTCAAATAATCTAATACTGATTATATAATTGTGAAGGTGTGTCTGTCTTTCTGTTTGTCACGTTTTAACGGTCTATCTATTCAACCGATTTTGCGGGAACGAAAAATCTTTATCAGCGCGGACGCAATCACGGGCATCATCTTGTCGGTATTATAGCTTCCTCCGTGTAAAATTTTCAGAAACAGAAATCATCCAGTAACAGATTTATCAAAAGTAAAACAGTAAACTTTATGCCGTTACCCTTTGTAGGTTACCATTTATAGTGACATTAGCATTGATAGTAAAATATTCATAGCTGGAATACTAGAATTATCATGCAATTAGTACAACTTGACAAATGTATATCGAAATGAGAATGGATGATAATTATTAGGTATGGTTTCGATGGTTGGTTATTTACTGAATAATATAATTATATTCTATTTTAATTCGCTACGTACCTACTATTCCCCCTCCAAGAGAACTATTTTACTACATCGTAATCTCAAGCGCTTGAAAAATCTGACAACTGATTTTTCTTGCAGCTTAACTACAAGAAGGGAAATGATAAAGCGAAGTGTGTCACCCGCGCTCTGCCCACCATCCGAGCCAGAGAAGAAGCAGCCCTGCAACCGGATAGCCTGTCCGGTGTACTGGCAAGAGATGCCCTGGACTCAGGTAAAGTCCCTTGATACCATCCTTGCAGTTTAACTACAAGAAGGGAAATGATAAGGCGAAGTGTGTCACCGCGCTCTGCCCACCATCTGAGCCAGAGAAGAAGCAGCCCTGCAACCGGATAGCCTGTCCGATGTACTAGCAGGGTTAATATGCCGTGAACTCGGTATATTTTCTCTTATATGCTGTTGCCTATTACTGCATGATGATCTTACTCAATGATGTAATGACGTTTTGAGAATATAAGTTAGCGTCAGGGAAAAAAATTCTAACCATCAAACTACGCAGTGTTCTATTTTGTGATATGTACGAAGTAAGACGGCACGGGCGTGCCAGAGGTATCAAATGTTGCTCTGTATTATGGTTTTGTCAGCTGTTGACCTTTCACTTCACGTGCAGAGTGAATAAAATAATAAAAAGTATCTATGCATGTGCACACTGCAATGTCGTACAGAGATTTTTGATAAGAAGTGAGAATTCTTGTTTAGACCAAGTAATTTTTTTCTTACCCAATAAGCACCAACAACAACAATGAACTAAGCAATTTAAGATGAATCAATTTTCGGGCCTTAAACTTAATAATATAATAAGAGTAGATATTTTCAACCGATTTCGTCTCTTTCTGTTACCAGTGTTCTACGACCTGCGGTCGAGGAGTATCCTACCGGCCTCTAGTTTGCCCGGCGTCCAACGAAGCCCTATGTGGCACGAAGCCCCGAGAACGCCGGCGACGTTGCAGGCTCCGCCGGTGCCCGTACCGACCGCCTGCTGACTGCCCTGCCACCGATGCCACGCAATACTGCGAGTTCTTCACCAGAGAACAGCTTCATAGGAACTGCGTCGTACCACCTTTCAAAAAGTATTGCTGCAACGCCTGCAAATCTGTTGGACGCATTGATGGAGTATCTTAACGAGTATCTTGACGATCTCCTTGGTGTAGTCGTATTCGTTGAAGGAATTTAAAAATTTCTCAATTGGCTCAGGTCTGGTCTGATGGTAGACCTTAACCTAAACCTAGTCTTGGTTAAGGCGACCCAACAAGCGATATAGAATTCCGGTATGATCCAGCGTAGAACTACGTAGAAACTGATCAGGGTAATTTAAATCTTGGTTGGTGTATGAGCGTTTATAACTGTTCTTTACAGCTTACGCGCTTCCGTCATATTATTAAACTTACCTTGAGGTAAGGGCTAACTCGCATTCAAACAATACTAAAATAATTGTAATGACTTTTATTTCAAATCAGTACTTTGGATATTTGTACTTATTCAATCTTTGCCGAAGTATTTATACATAATCAAGAGGGGAAGCTTTGTAGCTTGCTAGAGTAAAATAATAAACTTTAAGAAATTTTTACATAACAAGTAACAAGTACAACTTTGTTTAAGGTCTAGGCACAGTATATAGTATGTTCTACCTAAAAGAGAAAGTCTTAAGAGCATTAAATAAAAATTAAGTAAGTATGTACTTACTAGGAACAAAATCTACAAAAATTTGTTAAGGTGTGATGAAAATATGATATTGTGTAGCTATAATAAGTGTGTTGCACCCAGTATTCTAATGTCTGTTATAGGTAGTTGTCTATTTTATCAATATTTATGTATACTTAGGTAAGTAAACCTAGAATTGATGGTATTTTACATTGTTTGGAACGCAGTGCCATAATGTAATTGTACACACTTCAACTATTAAAATAAATGTAAAATTTCATGGAACTTGTTTTCATTTTGTATTCTATACTGATTTACAAAGCCAAAACGGAATAGTAACCTACCCGGTACCTAGTAAGTATATGGTGGAATGCAATAAATACATAAAAATACTGATATTTATCTGTCACGTGTTTCCAAACTTCCAAAGATAGTTGCACGACATGTCTAGTGAATGCATGACGTGGATCAAAATAATTGACCGGAAAGATATATATAAGGGTTGCAAACCTCGCTCGGTACGCAACCCTAATTATCGTGAGACAAGATTTTGACGACCTCCGTGGCGCAGTATTGAGCGCTGTTGCCTTAACGTGCGGAGGTCCCGGGTTCGATCCCCGACAGGGTTTGGAAATTTATAATTTCTGAATTTTCCCTGGTCTGGCCTGGTGGGAGGCTTCGGCCGTGGCTAGTTACCACCCCACCGGTAAAAGACCTGCGCGTCTTTTCAAGCGATTTAGCGTTCCGGTACGATGCCGTGTAGAAACCGAATAGGGGTGTGGGTTTATTTAATATAACTGCCATTCCCCTAACAGGTTAGCCCGCTACCATCTTAGACTGCATCATCACTTATCATCAGGTGAGATCGCAGTAAAGGGCTAACTTGTAGTGGATTAAAAAAAATTGAAGTTAAATTCAATCGGGTCAAACCAACCGGACCATGGGTTGTACAACATTAATAACGATATTAAATTTCAAACAGGAAAAGGTCGACAAATTGATAATAATTCAATACCGAAATTCTAAGAAAGCGGACATGATCGGAAAATCTTTTCAAGCCTTTGACCGACGAGCCTCAAAGCGAAATTTGATCGATTTGTTTACCCGCACGGAATCTCAGCTGAGCTCTTTAGGTATTTGCCTACTTATACTAACACCACTATGAAATTGATTACATTCAATTCTATTAAACTGTGTTAATTCAATTAATTAATATGTGTTTACCTATTATAATATCATTTAGTTTATTATACGACTGCCTTAAAAAAGGAGTATATTGTTTTCAGGGTTCATGTATGTATGTAAGTATGTATGTACGTATGTATGTATGTATGTGAGTTTGTATATTCCACCATAACTTCTATACGCCTGAACCGATTTTGATGAATGAGGTATCGTTAGAATCCCTAGCTTATTCCGGGTGACATAGACTAGTAAAATTTTAAAAAAAATTGGTGGGGTGACCATGGTCCCGCATTAAAGACTAAAGTTGAAAAAAAAATCGAAAATAAGATTAACTTATTCTAGATGATGGTTATATACCATCATCTAGAAAATGATGAGTAGATTCCAAAAATATATAACATTATAGTTCAATATCCAGTGATTCACAAACAAATATCATTTAATAAAAATGTGAATAAGATTCCAAAGGCTATATATTATGCAAATCGCTTCAGGAGGTAAACTCCGAATATAATATAGCAGGGCAGTCGTATTTTTTAATTCGTTATATTAATTTAGTTTTGGGCCGAAGAAACGCTGGACCTGCAGCCCGATTCTGTAACTCAGTGGTTATCAAAAAATGAAAGGTTTACTTCAATGGATAAAAAATATGAGTCAGTGGCTTTCATTTTTTGAAAACCACTGAGTTACAGAATCGGGCTGCTGGACTGAAAGAAGATTTTAATTAGTGTTAAACATTTTGAACAATACCAACTATCAAATAGGCAGTAGCTTTGAGTACTTCAGTGGGAAATCACAGGTATTTACGAAAGTCGCATATTTGGATCAAGTATAATATTAATTTTTAAATAGCGAAAGTATCTTTGTTCTCACGCAGTGTCGTCCAACGACACTACAGGCCTTGTTTATTTCATGTGAGACATACAGGTGTACCTAATGCTACGTCTTCTTTTGACTCTACCACCGGCTCAGAAAACAGATGCTCCTGAGAAGAGCCGGCATAAAGCCGACCGAGAATTCTGAATTTTATCACCGAGGTTCCCGTTATAATGTAGACAAGGGATAAGGATAAGGCTACATTTTTTGAAATTCTCGCGGGAGCCAAATTGCGATGATGTTTTGCACATTTTATCTGTACATTCGTTTAAATATTATTATACCTATAACTTCTAAAGTTCCTTGTGGATTTCAATGGGGTTTTTTGTTGAAATTTTTACATTTAGTAAGCTACATTTAGTCTAAGCTTTTCATATGGAGCTGAATTCAGCCCTCTAAAATCCGTATCACTTGCGTATTCCGTATTCTGGCAACACTCCGGAGACGTTTAAATCTACATACTGAGCGAATTCGAGCAAATTAACATCTCACAGCACACTAACGACGTGACCTGTTCACGGCCTCTCAAATAATCGTAATTATTTTAATATTATAAATGCGAGTTTGTTTGCTACGTCTTTCTTCATCTGCATCTTTTCATTTTTAAATGTTTAGACTAGTGCTTTTCAGACGATTTTGATGAAATTTGGAACACCCTTGGCTGTAACAAAAAATTGCACTTTAAAGCTTATGATAAGTTTTTTTTTCTTATATTGTTCAAGATAAAAAATACATTAATATTATGGGTATCACACTAGCCATCCTCAAAAAACTGTAACTTTAAGTATCACATTGGTCTATGATCGCAACGGATTCCTAAAACAAAAAGTGGTTATTCCCACACGCGTAACATTTCAATAGCTTTCAATATATTCCCCATACCGTGGAATAGACGGGTGATGAACGATGCGACAAAAATCATCCCCACTTTACGTGAAGGGTTGATATTTTTTTTAAATTTGTTGTTACCACTTTGTCGGCCTGATTAATATGACGTAGGAATAACGTATGCAAAATTATAGCTTTCTCGAACTAAGAGCCTATGACGTGGACAAAAAAACAGACGGACGGAAGGGCATTGCGAAACTATTAGGGTCCCTTATTGACTATGGAATCTAAAAAGCATTATTGGGACTTTTACACGAGGAGCAAAATAATCTTAAAATAATGTTTTAATTTTATGATAGTTAAATTAATATGATTAAAAAGAAAAACATTTGAATTTGAATCTAGAAGGGCATTCCAAACCAGGCAGTAGATTTACTTGGCGATACGAAAGCACTTGTAAAAGTTAATTTGAACAAAAAATCCTTTGACTTTGAATGCCTTAGAGTAATATTATACGAAAACGTCTGCGTAGTTGTGTGAAGATAGTGAAGTTACACAACGTTAAACTCCAGGCTAACGTGTTTGCGCCCCAACGACCTCAATTTACATAGACGGGCCCTGTCAAACAAGGTTTTTTTTTAAATATATTGGCTAGCGCTTGGCTGAATCAGACTTGCATGCAACTGATGCAGCCTAAGATGGAGCGCGCTTGCCTAGAAGATGGCTATTCACTCTTGATTTGAGGTTACCAATATTAAAAGAGGAGGGGAAAACGGAAATGAAATGTTAACCTATTTCACTATCGCCATCTAGCCTGAAAAGCGGGACAGCGCTATGGCGGGGACAAAGACAGGCTTATACGGATGAGGAGCGCGCTCTACAGGTAGGACGCCCAATTTTTTTCTCTAGTACCTACATGTATATTGATGTTGCGCCCTAACACAATATTCGCATTAATCAAGTCCATGCAATATTATGCAAATACCCTACCCATGCGAAGCCGGGGTCAGCTAGAGATAAACCAAATAATATCGTGCACGTGTAGAATATTAATAATACGCACCCGAAACGGACATGCCCAGAATTGAGTTATCCAAAGCTTTTATTAGGAGCTACGAAAAGATTTTATCTGGTGGGAAGCTTCAGCCGTGGCTAGTTACTACCCTACCGGCAAGACGTACTGCCAAGCAATTAAGCGTTCCGGTACGATGCCGTGTAGTAACCGGCTATGGTCCGGTATGGGTTTATTATAACTGTCATGCTCCTAACAGGTTAGCCCGCTACCGTCTTAGACTGCATCGTCACTTACCATCAGGTGGGATCGCAGTCAAGGGCTAACTTGTAGTGGAATAAAAAAAAGATTGCTCTTTCTAAAAAAAAAAATATTTTAGTGATTTCTCGGACGCCTTCGTAGAATACATATAATTAAAAGTATTATTTATACCAAAAAACAAACGATCGCAACTAATATAGTTTTGTAGACAACACAACTTACATAGATTTGAATAATATTAGGCAAGTTCGGTACCAAAGCGAATTTACGTGTCGAAACTTTGCAATCTAATCCGTTAGAATTTATAGCTGAGATGAGATTTGGTAATTCAGTTCATTACAAAAGCTTTAATTATCCTTACCTTACCCTTGTAAACAAGGAAGACGGAAGGGACAAGGATTTTGACGACCTTATCATCGTTGTGTCTTATAAGTGAAAGGTTCCGAATTCGATTTCAGACATTTATAATAATTTTCTTTATGATGCCCGCGACTTCGTCCGCGTAGAATAAGTTTTTTAATTCCAACGGGGACTCCTTATTTTTTCGGGATAAAAAATAGCCTAAATCACTCTCCAGATCCTCAACTCAACAACATGCAAAAAGTCACGTCGATCCGTTGCTTTGTTGCGGCGTGACTGATGGACAAATCAAGAACACACACACATTTTTGCATTTATAATATTGTTATAAGCACAATTTTGGAAAATAATCTGTATATTTTGATAGATATGTGGTCTGATAGGAGCTTTGGCCGTGGTTAGTTACTACCCTGCCAACGGTTTTGCGTTCCGGTTCGATGCCGAGTAGAGGTATGGGTTTGAATTGCCATAATATAGGAGGCGAGGGACGTGGAGGATTTAGAGACTTCGGACGCCTGAAAAAAAGCA
This sequence comes from Erebia palarica, assembly GCA_964035005.1. Classification (NCBI taxonomy): domain Eukaryota; kingdom Metazoa; phylum Arthropoda; class Insecta; order Lepidoptera; family Nymphalidae; genus Erebia; species Erebia palarica. The sequence goes on from OZ035988.1 coordinate 5,872,239, forward strand.
CTGTTGTTATGTATATGTAGTATGTATTGTTAGACTGAAATTGACGGATCTATCTATGGTCCATCTATGGTCTGATTCCCTCTACAGCGCTCTCGACCGTGACGGGCGATTGAAGGCGTTGAGAGGGAGATCGGGATGTGGTGGTGTAATATATATTTTAATCTATGATGGAATGTAAAAGATGGCTGGACAGTGTTTGTGTGTAAATTGCTATTAAAGTATGATTAAAATAGTTATCGAGTGTTTCAACCTAATAGTATAAACCGTTACTGTTTTCACAGATCATGTTCACAAACACATCCACATGTTCACAGTTCTATCAGTTCTTAACTCTTTAGTTTGTAATTTTATTTTACTTTTATCCGTATCCTGTAATGAGTGATCCCAAATAAAGATTTATGTATTACTTACATACATATTTTTACATACCAATTTCAATTTAGCAGCTTTATAGACAAGGGTTTATTTTACATTCGCATATCCATTATTAATTTGTTTTGTAATATTCATGCCACAATAAAGACATTTAAAAATCAATCATTATTAATTACGATTTCCATTTTTATTATAAACAAGGACTCATCACAAAACTTCGTCGAAATTGTCCTGTTGTCAATATCCGTCGCTTTATAATAATTATATTCGGGTTTACCAGATAACTGGATTTGCATTTGTTCCAACCGTTTCTCACCACAAAGGCATTATGTATTCAGATATTTATATTTGCGAATTCAGAACGAAATAAAATACTTGCTGGAATGTTCTAAATTTCCAGAAGAGATTGGCAAAACGACGGTGTCCTTTTTGTTCTTATTCCACTACAAGTTACCCCTTAACTGCGATCTCACCTGATGGTAAGTGATGATGCAGCCTAAGATGGTAGCGGGCTTACCTGTTTGGGGTATGGCAGTTAAGTATATTAAACCCATACCCCTAGTCCCCTAGTCGGTTTCTACACGGACTCGTACTGGAACGCTAAATCGCTTGGCAGTACGTCTTTGCTGTTAGGGTGGTAACTAGCCACGGCCGAAGCCTCCCGCCGGACCAGACCAGAGAAAATTCAGAAATTATAAATTCCCAAATTGACCCTGCCGGGAATCGAACCCGGAACTTCCCACGTTAAGACAACAGCGCTCAACACTGCGCCAGGGAGGTCGCCTTTGTATCTGCCATGCTTTTATTCCATTACAAGTAAGCCCTTGGCTGGTGGTAAGTGATGACGCAGTCTAAGATGGTAGTTAAACCTGTTAGGACTTAACCAGAAGGCCGTTAGTCCTGATAGTGTATGGTGAACTATGGCTATTACCCTTCTAATTTCGAAAGGAAACTCTTGAGAGGTTATGATTAGGATGATGGTTTTGTAAAATGGTAGCTTTATTTTCTACTACGAAAGCCAATGGGTTGGTAATATTACGTTAACGTAAACTTCTACTCAAGTGTAATTTCTAGGTACATCGAATTTACAGTCCAATAACTGCCCTTAGTTTGTTCTTACTTAGTATTCACCACTGAATATTCTTCAGTGGTATTCACTATGCTATTGTGTCCAAGCAAGTAGAATTTGAAGAACTATTTCACTTAAAAACTAATATAAACTAATATTGATAATTCGAAAGTTCTGATGGAATAATGGCTGGATGTTTGTTACTCAATCACGCCAGAATCGCTGAACGGATCTGGATAAAAATTGGCACAGAGATAGATTAAAGTCTGGCAAAGAGTTCCCGCGGGAACCAAAAACCTCAATCCACGACGTCGCGGGCATCAGCTACTAAATTATAATTAACTAGCAGATACCCACGACTTCGTCCGCGTGAAAGAATTTTTTTAAATTCCCATCGGAGCTCCCTATTTTTTCGGATTTATATATAGCCTATGATACTCACAAATAATGTAGCTTTCTATTGGTACCATAATTTTCAAAATCGGTTCAGTAGATCCAGAGATACCCCCTACAACGTCACAAAATCACAAACTCACAAAGTTTATTTCTTTATAATATTAGTATAGAAGTATAGATATCATGGAAAACAATATTTAATAACAATATTACCTATACCTTCGAGGTTACAACAGCTATTTACTGCAATAGAGCCACTGACAGAAAAGAAACTTGACAAAGCCGCTTCGCCAGTTCTATTTCCGACCCAATCGATCCCACCCAGAGATTACTTATGTACTAATAAAACTCGGTCATTGCAAGAAACGTAGGGATTTTATTACGATAAGACTTACGAGACTTACCTTTTTATATCGCCCATAAATTTTTGCATCAGATTTTCATAACGCAGGTTTGTTTGGAAAAAAATCGTATGTGCCTAATAAGTAAGTACAAGGTATTATAGCTAGGTACCTGTAATACGTTCTGTGGTCCAATTGTCTAAGCAAATCGTAATTATTTTGACAGCCATAAACGTACTACTCGAACTGTTTTAAGAGTTCATATATGCTTTTTGACGTGCAGGCATCTATGAACAAAGTTTGACAAATGATAACGATTACGATTTCCTTACACAATCGGGGGGCAGATTTTGTCATCCGGTTTAATTAAGAGTAATTTCATTATTTAAACTTTCTGAGAATGAGTCAGAAGGACTGAATAAAGCTTGGCTGCATAAAAAAGCTTGCGATAGGTATTTAAACTTTTTGATTTTGTTCTAAGCCAGATAACTTGACAAGACTTTATCAGCATAGGTACAAAAGACTAGCTAAAAACTAAAATAAATATAGAAACTGAAACTGAATCCAATAATTCACGCTACATAACATTTTTGTGATTCTGTGACCTGTGAACCGTGAGTGTGACTATCGGCTGACTATGCCAATTTATTATGGGGATCAGAGGTGCAATTGTCTAAGCAAATCGGTATCATTTGAGAGTTTAAAACGTATTACTCGAACAGTTTAAGGAGTTCATACATGATTTTTTTGCTTATGCAGGTTGGCATAGCCTGACATGCAGGGCAGGTTACATCAGCCCCACGATTGTGTAAGAAAATCGTAATGTTAATCGTTTGTCAAACGTATAATTCGACATGTTTATGGAATTCATAGATGACTGCACGGCAAAAAGCACGTGTGAACTTCTAAGGAATGTTAAAGTAATGACCTAGACTTGTTAAAATTGCAAAACAATATAGCTATCGCAAAATTATACGCGTCAAGCTCGAAACTAGTGCTGGGAGCGAGCTGAATGTGGAGCGACGATCGGACGTCGTTTCTTCAGACCCCGATTCACAAAAACACAGAAGAAACAAGACAGAAAGAAACTTAAAATATAGGTACCTAGAACGTAGCACATCTGTGGTGGAAAGACACTCTAAGAAACAGATTTCCGATATTACGTCTTCATTTAAATGATACTTAATAAGTTATTATCAAATAATAAACAACCCAAAACCCTTTTCAAGTAATCGATTTGATTTAAGATCCATTTAGAGATATTTTAGCAAATCGCACTGAACTGGGAATTATTTTCAACAGAATAAGGACTTCAATCAGTTTTAAGAGACCCTTCCAGTTTGGACATTAAGTCGTTTATGAATAAACTGGGAGCATTGAGAGGCGTGGACTTAATAATAATTAAATCTATGAAATTAGGCACTACAAAATCGTTTAACTTCTATTTAGAGTTGGTATTTGTTTTATCCTGCGACTTTTTCCACTTATATCTAGAATTTTATATAAACCTTTTTGAAATTCTTTAAAATCTACTTTATGAGGACACGGAAACGCTTTACCGACCTCGTAAACCTGCTTTAGGATTAAAACCATATTCATACAATATTAGGTATAAATACGATTCTGAGTTTGTTGTATACTTTCACAGCCCATCTTTTAAACCGATAGGTTGTGTCCCGGGGAAGGACATAAGCTACTTTTTATTGCTGAAATTGATGGCATTCCCACGGGAATTTAAAAAATAAACTTAAGGCACGCAAACATAGGCGCGGACATCAGCAATTAAAAAATATACCTATATAATTTTTTCCTCCTAAAAATTGGGCCTTTTGCAGTTTTTCTGTGTTCGTATAGGGTACGACGATACCTACGATTCTTTTCTATCTACTACAAGTTAATCCTTGACTGTTATCTCATTTGGTGGTAAGTGATGATGCTGCCTAAAATGGTAGCAGGCTAAGCTGGTAGGGGTATGGCATCTCAGCCCGTACCCCAAGAGGAGTACCTAACTCCATCCATCACACCAGATCAGAGAAAATTCAGAAATAATGAATTCCGAAATTAATCCTATCGGGAATCGAACCCGGGACCCTTCCACTTTTAAAAGTCTACAGCGCTCACTTAGGTATGCAACGCAAGGAAGGCCAACGAACACACATTGATTTCAGCTCTACGTTTGGCCTAAGTAGATTAAACCATTATACGTTACTATGGAAATTGAATCACTATCCAAAAAGCCAATTAGTGTTTGGAAACTGCCATTCAGGATTTAGTGTACTGACGAAAAGAGAATAATTGGTATGTGTCGCGATAGAGCTGACTGAATTAAACCTCTGCAAATTCGATCAAATCTATGCTAATGTATACTACTAATATCCTATAATGCTATTATATAAATGCGAAATGGTCTGTCTACTAAGCTTTAACGGCTTCAACTGATTTTGACGAAATTTGACTTCTATGTTGCATCCTGGGAATGGATATAGGCTACATTTTATCCCGGAAAATCAAAGGGCTCCCATGGAATTTTAAAAATCTTTGCCGACAAGGTATCGGGCATCATCTAGTTCTTTATAAGATACCAACTACGTACTCTTTTCACGCTTTTGATCTTTGTGATTGTGTGAATTATATTTATTTTATGAGCCACTAGACCATTATTTGGTTACGATCACGTGTTTTTTTATCCATTGGGATATTCCAGAGACCTATTTACAGACAGAGAAAGAGCTCTATTTTTCCGGGGTTTTTATTAATTAGCATATGCTCGGGATCGATCTATCTCTAAGCAAAATTTAGTCAAAAGCTGATGAGCCGTGAAAATTTGACGAAAATTGAAGCTTAATCTTGAATAAGCCCCAATTTTTTTATGAAACGAAGGGCCCACTGAAACAAAGATCAAAGTTAAATATTCAAACTTCTGGTGTTTACGTTATTGAAGAGAGGAAAACAAAAATCCTTCAACAATGTTTAACAACAAAGAAAACTTGAACAGTGTCTTCAGTTTTGTTCAGTTGAACAAGTAACAAAAATGGAGTCGCGTCATCTCATTAGCGAAGTTAAGGAACGAGAAGAGGCGATGTCTTTTCTACGATTTCAGTATAATTATTAGAATTACTTTTAGTCTCATAATAAAGCGATGGTAAACATAATATTATTTTTCGAGAACTTGTTATTTTGGGCTTACCTCTTATTGTCCGTTTTATTATTCTATAAAAACGCCCTTCACATAAAACAAGCTGTACCCACGACTTCGTCCGCGTGGTTTAAGTTATTTTTAATTCCCGCGGGAACTACTTCATTTTCTGGTACAAAAAGTAACATACGTCACTTTCCAGGTCCTCAACTACATTATATTATAACCATGCAAAAAAATTAGTAAAAACAAAAATTTCTTATTGATTTTGAAGAATTTTATTTTTATTTTCGCAAGAACTATTTATTTTCACTGGATAAAAATTATCCAAATCAAGTTAGTCATTTTGACGACCTCCGTGGCGCAGTGTGTAGCGCTGTTGTCTTAACGTGCGGAGGTCCCGGGTTCGATCCCCGGCAGGGTCAATTTGGGAATTTCTAATTTCTGAATTTTCCTTGGTCTGGCCTGGTGGGAGGCTTCGGCCGTGGCTAGTTACCACCCTACCGGCGAAGACGTACCGCCAAGCGATTACGCGTTCCGGTACGATGGCGTTTAGAAACCAAATAGGGGTATGGGTTTAATATAACTGCCATGCCCCTAACCGCTACCATCTTAGACTGCATCATCACTTACCATCAGGTGAGATCGCAGTCAAGGGCTAACTTGTAGTGGATAAAAAAAAAGTCATTGTGACGTCAAGGAGTAACAAACATCCAAAAACTTTCACATTCATAATATTAGTCAGATAAGATAAAATAAAATAAAGTAGAATAAATACGAGGTAGTCTCTAATTTGACACACTTCGGGTTTCATTCTTATAAAGAAATCAACAGGTCTCTTTCCAGCGAAGCCTTAATGCCTTCCGAGCTTTCTCAGACACATCATAATATAGAAGTATATAAAAATACATTCATCAAGTGGTTTCGTAAAACTTTTCTGTTCGTAAGTAGGCAGGTATATAAAATTTACATTTTTGTATACAATCAAGTTTGATTTTATTGCTATTCAACAGTCCTGGATCGCTATTTCACCCGGTGAGCGTTACCTAAGTGGTGAAACTGACAGACGAAAAATCAAAGATGAATGCAATCAGCTACGTATTTAGTACAGACAAAAAATTAAATTGAAAATGTCGATAAAAAAACTTCGTCCAATTGAAATTTTTAAGAATTAGGTAGTTAAGTACTTACAGGAATGGTCCAGTAAGTTTTATTATTAGTACGCGCATCGCTCATTCTCTTTTGCTATTGGCTAAAATGAATCGATGTAGCCAGGATACCCCAAATTCAGCCAATCAAAACAATTAGGTACGATTTTAGCAAAGTGTTACGCTAAGGGCCTGAGGTGGGGGAGCACAAGATTATTTGAGATAGGGTTGAGTTTTATGGCAGTACGTTGCCCATTTCATCTAAAGAAACAAGAAAAATAAAATCTAAAAATGACGCCATAATCTAAATTTAGATGAAAATAAATCATAAGAACAATCTCGTTTGGCCCAATCAGCCATCGAGTTTGTCTTTTGCCATGACGTAGCATTAAATAAGAGCAGCCTATGAATGAGGCTTTTCGGTCGATAATCACGGAATCACCTGCGCACTTAACCACTCCATCTGCAGATCAAATAACAGCTAATCCTTTACATCGAGTTAGGGGTGCCTCTTATGGGAAATCTTGAATACAAATAATAAAAAGATAATAATATCAATTAAGTCCTCGTACTCTAAATCCATAGTTTTTATTATTATAAATGCGAATGTGTATCTGCATGTCTGCTACGCCTACACGGCCCGTCTGTTCAGCCGGGTTTCATGAAATTTGGTACAGGGATAGGTTGTATCCTGGGGAAAGACATAGGAAAATTCAAGAGTTCCCGCGGGAATCGAAAAACTACATCCACGTTAGGTGTTGGGTGTTATTTACATACTTACCTAATGTGTTTTCCACACCTTGGGTTGGGGTGAGCTTTTTACTACTACGGCCGCATTAAAGGCCAAATGATTTAAGTAACCTTGCTCCTATTTATCCAAATAGATTTTTACAAATTCTTTACTATCAGTGAAAACTAATGTAACGAGAAAAAAACTAAAGAAACTTTAATTCTAAAAATAAAGATATTGTGTCCAAACATAAAATGACAATCGTGCACGACGTCTGCCGAGCTTATATTCGTGGGTATACTTACTAGTCCTCAAGTCCTTACCTAATAACGCGCGGCAGACTTGTGTCTTGCAAACGCCGACTGTTGCTGCTGCGCACTTACCGCTCTGTTTGGACACACCTTAACATGAAGGTGACGATTTGCGGTCGAATTCAGCTTGAATCATGAATCCAATAAGTCGAATCTAACTATTATTAAACATCCTTGTATCTTTTTATGTAAAAAATTCTCATCTCAACTAAAAATCTTTTGCGGAATCAACGAGCAACTCTTATGTAAGTGCTCGCATCTTGAGAAGGCAATTATGAAAGCGGTGTTGCGTGGCTTTTTGCTTGGCTTATAGCTCCAGGCAAGCATGACTTCAAAAGACTACGCGACGATACTTACAGTTAAAAATGTCATGCACTTTTTGAAGTGAAATCTTCTTTAGCCGCGTTGAGCCCTTTTTGGTAGGGGGTAAATTTGTGGATTCGCGTGACCGACATGCACGCGAACAGCGACGTGCTCGTGAACAGCGAGAACGCTCGCGTTGTTACGAAGACAAAAGGTCTCAAATGTAAATATACTACATTCGAAATAAAACTTTAATTATCTAGTTTCAAGGTTTATTTTATAATGAGTATTTTTGTACATATTATAAAAATTACTTTTTATTTTGGATTGAAAGGTTATTCCTACGTTTTCTCTGATGACAGAACGTCATAAAAATTAATATTTTCTAATCGTAATGTAGCTTTATGTGTTAGTCCTAAGGTGCATAATTAATAATATATAATAATATGATATATATAATATCTAATATAATATCTTTGTCTACATTTCCCAGTCAGAAACTCAAATGTTTAATGTGAAGTAAAATTTAATGGATTTAGTTTTCACTTCTATCGGCAGACTGCCAATTTTTTTCTTTTTATTCCACTACTGCTACTCACCTGGTGGTTTATGATGCAGTCTAAGATGGTAGCGGGCTATCCTGTTAAAAATATCGTATCGTACAAACCAGAGAAAATCCAGAAAATAAAAATTCCCGATTTAAAGCTGCCGGGGATCAAACCTGGGGTCTCCCACCATTAGGACCACAGCGCTCACCACTGCGCAAGGTTGGTCGTCAAATCCAATATGGATTTGTCGCGTACAAATACGCTTAAATGAGAATTGGCATCGATTTTCACTTAGACGAATAGGTCTAACGTATAAATCTAAATATTCGAATTTTCACCAACATTTAAAATATTTCACAAAGGTAAATAACTTTATACCTATTACAAATCGGATACCTACTAATATACATAAAATATAGGTAAGATCACTCGTGTAATGCTGGGAAGTTTCCCGTGGGAAACATTTTAAAAACAGAAATAATAAGAATTTTAGGCGAGGTTACAGCCGCGGTCAAAAACTATCATGAGATAATATTATATTTATGCCGAAAAGTTATACAAAAAATATAAGTGACATGCCAAGATACCTTATTATCTGTGCTCGGTATTTAAGGAGACCGCATACGGCTGGAAGTAACTAACTTCCTACCGCACTTCTACTGTACTTCTAACTTGGTTTTAACTTTCCTGAACTTGAGTTTTTCAGCCGTGAATGGTGTGAGTTCGGGTACGTCATAGAAATTGTCTAGTAGTATTGCTGCACGGTCTCTTGTCACTGCCGCCTATCGTCCATTTTGGAATGGAGTTTTTCAGCAGCATCGGCGCCGCCATTCAAGCAAAAAAAAAAAATTGAAAGTGGGAGATACTCTTATGATAATGACAAGTCATAAAGATCAACTCTAAGGCATCTTTTATATTATAAGTTTTGGATTTATAATACGTCTTCGATTGTTTTTTCACAGTTGACATTGGTTTTTTTTTGTGAATAAATAAAATATCTCTCATTTACTTTTAAAAGGTGTGAGGTGCGATCTCCTTTACTTGTAATTCGCCAAGTTATTTTCAGGGAAGGAGGAAAAATCCACGGAAACCCCATGCGGGCAGCCGGCAGCCCTCGAGAGCAAATAATGGCGAGGGCTATTCAATCTGCTCCCGACAGTTCCGATGATTTGATGTCACATAATCGGGGCTAAATAGATTCATTTGGTTGATTAAATTACTATCAATAGGCTATTGGCTTCATCTATACGATATTACACTAGTTGATCCGTCGCCCCGGCTTTGCTTATAGGATGATTTTTTTAATATCGACGAGGAGTTGATTTTACAAAAAGGTATAGTACTCCCTTACACGTAGATATTTCTTCACTAGATATTGCCCGCGACTTCGTCCGCGTAGTTTGTTTTTTTAATTCCCGCAGAACTCTTCAATTTTCCGGGATATAAAATAGCCTATGTCATTCCTCGGGATGTAACCTGCCTCTGTTCCAAATTACAATATCTGGAAAGCGTAGCAGACAGACAGCCTGATAGACACACTTTCGCATTTATAATATTAGTTTAGAAGTATGGATTTTATCTGAAAACTCAAATACCAATTATAGTCTTTTATTCAAACTTTCATCCCCTTTTTACCCCCTTAGAGGTATAATTTCCAAAAAACCTCCTAGGATGCCTAGGTCATAAAAGGCAACTTCTGTTGAAATTCAAATTTTCTAACCCACTGTACCGGCAGCCGTGCCGTAAGGAGATTTAACGTTCGATTCGATTAATAGAGATATTAGTTTAACTAACTAAATTACAAATGAGCAAATAGCAAAGTCATGCCGCCAAGCGATTTAGCGTTCCGGTACGATGCCGTGTTGAAACCGAATAGGGGTATGGATTTAATATAACTGCCATGCCCCTAACAGCTTAGTCCGCTACCATCTTAGACTGCATCATCACTTACCATCAGGTGAGATCGCAGTCAAGGGCTAACTTGTAGTGGATAAAAAAAAATTAAGGACTTACGTGTCAATCAAATTAATTAAAAGAACTCTTGCAAATATTCGGTTGTCGCATTTTCCGGGAATTCAATTCAATTAAAAGGTTTTCAGGGTAATTGTGGAAGCGCTTTTGTGTCATACGAGCTTGTAGAGTGTTTGTATTAAACAGTTTCGTTACTGTAGCTAGATGGTGGGTAGGTAGAAATAAAAGCTAATTAAAGCCTCCTTATATTATGAGATATTTCATCAACCAAATGAATTCTCCCTGCGTTGGTAATATAATTTATGTCAGTGAATCCGTTTATCCTTTTATATTCCACTAGAATCTAGATGATTCCCGCTACTACGTCCGCGTGGAATTATTTTCCAGGATAAAAAATGTAGCCTAATATTATGTTAATTTAAGGTAGAGGCTATCTCCATTCAACATTTTCTCTGAATCGGTTTAGTAATTGTGGCGCGGAGATATAACAATTAACAAACATCCAAACAACAGCCAAACTTTCACATAATTATATTTTTATAGTATTTTATTTTCATCAAAACTGCAAAAAAGCAGGCAGAAAATTACTTTAGACTCAATCAAAACTACTTTCAATCCCAGAAAAAATCTTTATTAAAGTAAATCAAACTTAATTAAGTAAATAAATATGCCCATAAGACCTGGAACGAAATCGGAGTATGTATCCCAAATTCGTTCTGTCTTGAGTATTAAAGCGCAAAAAAAAATAAGCACAATATTAACATCACTTGACTAGGTACCTAATACCTTAGACTTATTATATTACTAGATGATGCCCGCGACTTCGTCCGCGTGGATTAAGGGTATTTGATTCCCGCGGAAACTATAATTTTCCGGTATAAAAAGTAGAATGTCCTTCCCCTGGATACAAACTATCCCTTTACCAAATTTCATCAAAATCTGTTGAAGAGACAATTTTTTTTTATTCTCGCGGGAACTCTTGAATTTTCCGGGATAAAAAGTAGCCTATGTCCTTTTTCAGGCTCTAGACTATCTCTGTACCAAATTTCACTTAAATCGGTTCAGTAGTTAAGGTGTGATTGCGTTAGTTAAGGTGAGGTTGTGACAGACAGACAGAGATACTTTCTCATTTATAATATAAGTATGGATTTACTACCGTCCTTATAAAATATGAACTGTCTGAAAAAAACAGTCTACGTTTGGATATTCATACACTCAACACTCAAACAAGTGACAAAAACAAATATCAATAACGAATGCGATGGGACAAAGCACTTACGCGAGTTTGCAATGTTTCATAACTTTAATAACTGGGTACAAGAGTGAATTGACTGAAACTTATCAGGCCAGGCATTCCTCGCAAAGTTTGCTTTCCGTATCTAAGTGGTAATTTCACGAGGTAACATACTAATGTAAAATTTACATGAAAACTTTCCGAAGCTGGAACGATTTAGGAGCGTTTTAGGATTTTTTGAGCCCAGCAATTTAACTTTGAGAGAAAATTATAAACTTGGACAACGTTAACCTATATCGTGAGCCATATTGTTTTAGGCCCATAAAAAAGGTATAAACATGTGAAGATAGTCGCGCGAGCTAGTCTTTATATAACTACCACGCGTTTTAACACGCTTTTATTAGCTTGATCCGAATCCGAGAATTCTCGATATTATACTTAGCCGGAGTATTATCCATACTAATATTATCCATACTAATATGCAGCCGTAAGAGGCATTGTATTGCATTCGTGGATTATCCATACTAATTTATACTTTAAAGTTTGGATGAATGGATGTATGGATGTATGCATGGATGTTTGTTACAAAATCACACCACAACGGTTGAACGAATCTGGATGAAATTTGGCACAGAGATATATTATAGTCTGGAATAACACACATGCTACTTTTTATCACGAAAAATTAAAGAGTTCCCGTGGGAACCGAAAAACCTCAATCCACGCGGACGAAGTCGCGGGCATCATCTAGTTTTTAGGTTGGGCACTAGATCCGAATTACGTTTCCAGATTCTGAATTTTGTGTAGGATTTCTGTACGCGTGTGGCGTGTTTAGTTCAGCATAATGTAGAACTTCTCCTAATGCCTGGGGCAAATATATGGAACTTCCATAATAGTTTTGTGTCAGTTTTGCAGAGAGACGAAAATGTGGCTTTGTGTAAATTGACAAGCTCTCGGGCGGTGTCGCTGAAACTCACATTTTATGGGGAAACTTTATAAGTAGACCGAGGATATTGTAAAAATAGAAGCTCTTTTGTCTTTTAAAGTCGTCCCATTTTACCTATTTACCCTACATTAAACCTTACCTACCTTTACATGAATATGGAAATGCATTTTACCTAGGTATGGCTTAGTTGAATTAAAGCAAGAAGGTGGCCCCCAACTTAAACCTATCGTGATAGCTTTTGCGAAGTCAGGCGGTTAAATAAAAGTTAAAGCTACAGATAAGATATGGCCATTTTTAAAAAGCAAAGTGTATGTAGTGTGTATGACTGAGGTTAAGGCCCACTTATACAAGGTCGTTAAATTTAAATTCTATTAAAACGTGTTTAAGTTAAATTCTCTATACCTGTCCTTTTCACGTCAACATGCAACTAAGCTTATAATACGATATCAGGACCTATATTTTAGGATTTTTAGGATTGCTAAAATTATACTAAATATAAAGCTTTTGAGATAAAACCGCTTCTGGGATAGACTTTGAAATATATCTATCTTGATAATTAAAATATCTTGAACTAATTGTCAATAGGTACATAATTTATTTATAAAAGAAGATTTAAATAAGAGTAGCAGAGCATTTCAATACAAAATCTTTGATAAGAATTAACTAGGTAATGATTAAGCGACTCTGAATGCGACAGTTATTCACATTCAACTCCTTAGTAATATTCTATAGAAGACGAATAAGTAGTAATAGTATTGTCTATAAAACCAGATTAATATATATTTTAAATGCGAAAATGTGTATGTTCGTCTGTTTGTCTGTTTCTACTACGCTTTAACGGCACTTATTCCGTTAAACCGATTTTGACGAAGTTGGGTACAAAGATAGGTTGCATTCCGCGGAAAGACAGAGGCTACTTTTTAACCCGGAAAATCAAAGAGTCCCAACGCGATTTTACAAAAACTATCTAAGTACGCGGACTAGAACATCAAAGTTTTTTTTTATATTTGCAAGTTAAACAAACAAAATATCCTTCATATTGTTGAAATATGTAGCAACTAATACTCAAATATTCCTATCCCGGATCACTAGCTATACGCCTTTTATACACAAATATCACTTCAAAGTGTGTCAGGGTTAGACAGGTAACATTACCCTTACCCGTGTCCGGACCCCGGACCAATATTTCGCTCTACATTTGTTTAATACTGTACTCACAATAAGATATTAAAAATTATTATCGGTCTGTTTGTTTGTTTGTACGTATACCACTCAAATGCGACTGCTTCGTTTGTGACTGCTTAGTAGGCCCACTAGAACACAAATCGGCACCTCAGTTAAAAAAGTTTGACAACTTGAACTTATTAAATCGAAAAATAACCGAACAGAACTCCGACATTACAACTTTTTTGTTAGAAATCAGCGTAAAGTAGCGAACCAACGAACATGTCACAAAACAATAATAGGTATCATACTATTGATGTTTCTAGCTCTATAAGCTTTCAATCGAAATGCGACAATGTTGCATATCATACTATCGATGTTTCTAGCTGAAGCCGTGAAGTTTTCGATCGAACTGCGACAATGTTGCATACAGTCAGTGCGAAGGCGACGTGGCTTGTATAGGGGTTGCGCTCGTGTACAAAGAGTATGAAGGGCGGGACTGGGCGGGCGGCGGTCCGGGTTGAGGCTGCGATCCCGCGCAGTGGATCCCCGACCGCCGACTAGAGAGCACGCGGCGCTGCGCACGCAATACACGCACCCGTCGGTACGCGCCACGCTTACACGCACGTAACCCTACCCTCCGTTCACCCCCACCCACCCCCAGCCATAAGGTACCCATCCCCGCTCACCCTCGTGGATACTAATTGCGCGAAGCACAAATCCCCGCTAAATTTCGTTATGGACGCGCGCAATTATTATTCGCGGCGTTTTCGGTGTTTGCATGCGCTTCTCCGTCTCCGACCGTTTCACTTACAAATGTCCGTCAGTGTATGTCGTAGTTTGTTTACCGTGATTCACTTTTTTTTGATAACTTTATGCGAATATTTTTCAAGATTCATAAATATTAACACTGTTATTTATTATACTTTTAGCTTTGAAATCGAATTCAAAACATTAAGGTTCTACAAATTTACTATTTTACCGTCTACAATTTTTCCAAAATCATTAGAACTTTTAGTAAACGTTTTCATGGATAATTTAGAAAACGACCGACCTAATATTCCGCTTACAGCTACTATTTGTAAACATTAGTCTACTCACAATGAAGCCAGAACTTCTCTCGGGAAGTTTACGACTTTTACGTTATTTGCTTGCTGGAGTTTTTCTTTGAAATACCGCCGGGACCTTTCGGCCGCAGCGCTTTTGCAATCCATTCGATCAAATAATTGACTCGGATTCCGGAATTAATGAACGGATAATAAGCTACGGAATTCCCAGCTTTTTGATAAGCGCCCTCCAATAATGGTTTTTGTACACATTTTGCGAATGTTCCAACGAGTTTTTCAAAAGGTTTACCCATTTTTAGGAAGTTCATAGTTTATAAGGATTGTTGCCGTATTTTGAGTTCAATTTGGATTATAAACAAGTCTGTGAATTTGTATAGGTATTTCTACAATACCTTCATCGTAGCTTCTTATAAATAGCTCCTTCCTACTACATTAAATCTTCAATAAATAATTTCTGGTCTCAGTCAGCTTCCTGGCGTTTGGAGGTTGACGCTAATAAAACAACTACAATAAAATTTTTATAGGGAAGAATAAAAATTAAGTTGTCCTGTGACAGTAAAACAATAATATATTTAACTTGCATAATATGAATATAACAAATTAATGTATTAATAAACTTAGCTAGTAATAATTAGTTCTAGAGTCTAGATTGAAAAACAGTAAGGTAGTTTCTATACACATATTTAGGATGTCTACGTACAATATTATATTTATTATATTGTGTGCCTAAATGTATTTTTAAACGGCCGTCTAGCACTAAAGAACCATTGATAAATTATTCACAAACTCCTGATATCCCAGGCGGCAGCTTATCAGACTGTTACTTCAGTTTGGATACATAATGTAAACAACATTATCTTTGTCCTTAGCCAGTTATGATCCTTTTATCTCATTAAAACTGAAATTTCATTCGTGAAATATTAAGTGGCTAAGCAGATGCGTTTTTATCAATTCAAGTTTTTTTTAATTTATCAACGCAAAATTTTCGCTGAAACCAAGCTGAAACTAAATAATCCTATCGCTAAATATTATAGTTTAACTATTTTTTACGTTTAGTTATATATTTCTACATTTTATAGCAAGGATTTTTTAATAAGTAAGTTAATATGTTTCCTGTGCTGTGTTTTTGAAAATTTGTTAAATTACATCAAGGCAAAGTGAATAAAATGACAGGGATACTTTTGTCTCTAAAATGTAACTTCAA
This sequence comes from Erebia palarica, assembly GCA_964035005.1. NCBI lineage: Eukaryota > Metazoa > Arthropoda > Insecta > Lepidoptera > Nymphalidae > Erebia > Erebia palarica. The sequence goes on from OZ035988.1 coordinate 5,888,182, forward strand.
TACTTGAAACGCCCTACTCTATAACAATGATATGAACCTTAATGTGAATGTGTTGTAAATATATTATCACCTTCCTCGTGAAAAGTTTTGGTGAAAACTGCATTATCAACAAACAAATTCAGAACTTATAGATAAAAACAAACGAATGCGGATTGCTTGGTTTTATATGTTATCAAATAGAGATAGTGTGGATTATTAAATATCACAGATGTAGTGTCCAAATCGGTATGCTAATGTTAACTCGTGTAACCTTCGTCGTCATAATCGATTTCACTGCAAGTGTTGATGTATCGTTTATTGTTCAGTCATCGCTTCGCTTTGCCATAAATCGTAACAAAGCCAAAATTTGGTAGTTTCACAAGCAGGTGTACACCTATGTGTGAAACTACCAAAATAACTATAGTCTTTATAGCAATATAATAAGAAACTGACTGACTGCCCTACTGGTCAAATGCTAGAAGGCTGCGTCAAGAATTTTAGTTTTTCCACGTACGTGCAAGTCATTCTTTATAGGGAATCCATCCATGACGGGCTAGCTCGTCCCGAATCCTAATAAAACGGCAGCTTTGCACAATTTCAACAAATTACAGCTTAAAGATAAATAATAGTGTTATCATATTACTTAATTATTAGATATATGAAAAGGCACTGGCTCCTTCAAAGGGGTCGAAACCTGGGTATGCACCTCTAAATTTTCAAAGCTATATATTCTTGCAAATTTCTAGAGGATACTTGAAGAAGAAAGACGTAAAAGCTCTCTTGACTCATTTATTAACATGAACAATAAAAATATTACAGCGAGAAAATAAAATCACACAAGAACGATACGCAACGACGGGTGACAATGTAGTCCGCAGCAGATGCGCACGCATCCTTTTATACCATCTCTGACACCATCGTTATTTTTCTTAATCGCAGGGAATGTATTCCATTCTTGAACTTCATTTCTTTATGCTGAAACAAGTATCTTATGTTAGTAAATATCTTCAATAATGTATTTACTCGGTATCGGTACGGTATCGTGAGAAAACCTACTATGTCAAAACTAAAAAAATCAAAAACTTTTACAACTGCTTTTGGATCGTCAAGTGAATCTACCTGCGTGAGAGTGCTTTTAATGATGTTCTCAAAGGAGTGCCTATTGGCAATTGACGTGCGTGTTAACTAAATACTTAAACAATGTAATCTAAATTCTTCTGAGATTTATAACAATAATTATTAAGATTATTTACATTCTGAGCTGAAGTGAACCGGCAGTGATTTGAGATGATGATGCCCTTTATAAGCCAGATAAACTCGTGAGGCTATACTTAGCCGAACCATGTGGCCATGCGTACGCGTCACCACGGTTTCCGAACTTTTCGGAGTCCACACCCAAAATTTTTTTATGCGTATTCCTACAATATCTCATTCCTTTACTCTGTTAACAAGGTATGAGGTGTGTTGGAATTAAATCACATGTGTTCCGTAGGTACTGAAGTTCCCTTATTACTAAAAATATCTTTAAATATACTACAAGGTAGACCCTTCACTCAACCGAAGCAGACACATTCTTCACACCGGAACAGTTTCTTCCCCTTTGTCAAGCTCAGGTTCGGTCGGGTATGGAGAACTGCAGCCACTTGTGGGATGACTCTGCCAAGTATCAGCTTGATGCATTGGATTCGGGGGATCGTCGCGCCAGAAGACTCATTAGTAACGAAGCACTGGTCAATTCTAAACGCCAAAGCTTGGAACATCGGCGCCAAGCTGCCAGTTTGTCGGTATTCTACAGAATATATTTCGGAGTGTGTGCCCAAGAACTTTTTGGTCTTGTTTCCCCTTCACCTTTCAACTATCACCTTAACCGCAAGGCATCGTCAGGATCTGCATCCGTATATAGTTGGAATTCTACGGACACGATTTGCTTCCTCGTTTCTAATTTGGACCGCTAGAATATGGAATGGCTTCCGATCTTCCATCCGCTTATAATATTGGTATCTTCAAATCAATTGTGAATAGGCAACTACTATTACAATGTACTATTACCTATTCTGTGCTACTCGGCAAGCGCGCTCTACCTTAGCTAGGCTGCATCACTACTTCCAGCAAGTCTGATTGAAGCAAAAAAAGTCGCCTGTTTGGCAAAATGAGGAAAATGTTTTTCTGTAAACCAACTGTAGGTACAAGCTTTCAACTTTTCAATAGGGCACCAGCTCCAAAATTGTCCATAATTTATCAGGGTAAAAAGCACCTCAAAGTTTTCTACGTGTTTTCGGGCTCAATTCAAGTTTAGCTGTCAATAGAACTGTGATGGATCACTATGAAATTGGTCGTCAGAGTTTAATTTCCCAAAGGAAATATAATCGAATCGAATCATCGAGATTAGTTTATTGGCGGATGACTGTTCAATCAGTGTGGATCCATTTATCTGAACGGGGCTTTTGTTTAGAAAGTTATAATCTATTTATAAAGAAATTGTGAACCTCCTCCTTTTTGAAAATCTTTAAAAATACAATTTCAGGATTTTTGAAACTTCTATAACCTCCAAGTGTGTTTGTACGAAAGTCCGTCATTTTCTAATTGTATTCATGATTATTGGTAATATTTGGACTTTCAGTAAAAATTAGATTTTTAAATTAATTTTTCTTGGGGATGAAATTTCCAATTTTATGATAGTCCGCCCAAGTGAATCAGAGCGGTTAAGGTTTTCACGACTCAGTATAGCTACTAGAGCTATACATAAGTATATGTATATGTACCTTGAGAAACCTTTTAACCAGCTTCAGACTTACTGAGGATATTAATTGTGAATTCTATTTATGTTCTCTCCCACTGTCCACTTGTTCATTGTCTCCGTATCGATAAGGTTGTCTGTAAGACATCGCTAGTTAGCGATAAGACCGCCTTATTGTACCTACGTTTTAAGTTTTCATGTTTGTAATCTATTTCTTTTGTGTTTTTGTGGTGTACAACAAAGAATATATATACATACATACATACATAACTATTTTTAACATGTCATTTAAATACAGTGAGAGTGATTAGAGATCTTCTAGGCACACGTGCTACACCAAAGCTTTACTTTAGGTTGTGTCATTACTATTTCAGTCAAACCTATCTTGTACACCACACCATATTATACCTAATCTATTAAAGGGCCCGTGAGGTATGTCTAATTTATAATTTGGGATAAGCATATTAATGTCATGAAAATCTGTAAACATATATTCCATTTTAATCCTGTCATTCGACATGGGTTAAAACGGAAATCGGTTATTGTTGTTTGAAATTCTATTATCCTCTAATCACATCGCGGCTTTGTACCGCCCCGGTAGGTGACTATTCTATACATTAATTAATATGAAAGTTATAAATATCTAATGAGTTGCTAGGTGGTAAGGTAATTTTATGAGGAAACATCCATACTAATATTATAAATGCGAAAGTGTCTCTCTGTCTGTCTGTCTGTCTGCTACGCTTTCGCGGCCCATCTGTTCAACCAGTTTTGATGAAATTCGGTATGGGGATAGTTTGTATCCCGGGGACAAAGGCTACTTTTTATCCCGGAAAATTAAAGAGTTCCCGCGGGAATCAATAAATCTTAATCTACGCGGTCGAAGTCACATCATCTAGTAGATATTAGGTAGGTATTTATCATACAAAATAGACTCATAATAGGCCAGTCATTAAAATCATCGTAGGTCGCAAAAAACTGCATAAAACTGATTTATTTTGAAACTAGCTGATGCCCGCGATTACGTCCGCGTGGATTGATGTTTTTTGGTTTCCGCGGGAGCTCCTTAATTTTCCGGGATAAAAAGTAGCCATGTGTTATTCCAGACTATAATAATCTCTATGCCAAATTTCATCCAAATCCGTTCAGCTGTTCGGGCTTGATTGAGTAACAAGCATCCATCCATCCATCCAAACTTTCGCATTTATAATATTATAGTATAGTATAGATGTTATTGGCATGGGAATGGGATACCAAGTGTACCAAGTCTGCATTCTAACGCAAATTTTTGTGTCTACGTCGTTGAATAAAAAGGAAAAAATCCCTAAACGCTTTAGCTGCTCAGGGTCGGAAAGGGTTAAGGCTCACTCGGGCGAGTCAAATAGGCATGAGGCGGCACTAACTGGTAGATATAAGCTTGATTCCTGTGATCCAGTTCAGCAAATTAAATTTACCGGAAGATCGATTCGGACGTTGGAGCTAGACCAATCTTAAGTCAACCTTAGATCAATTAGTACGCCACGTTTGAGACAAGATACAGATACAAAATCAAAGGCCATTTGATACCTGAACCAGTCGATTTGGATAATTTCTGAAATATTAGGTCTGGTCTGGTCCACCCTAAGGGTAAAGACGAGTGCAGATTTAGCTTTCTAGTACGATGCCATGACCTGCCTAGACGCTGATTAGGAAGTTTAAACTGCCATACCTCTCACAGGTTAGCCCGCTGCCATGTTAGAATGCATCATCACTTAGAATCAGGTAAGATCGCAATCAAAGGCTAACTTGTAGTGAAAAAAACAGGGTCATTTAACTGAACAATTTATAGTAATTTTCGTGGGAAGATTTGAAATATTTTTTTTAAGTTTAAATAGGCACGTACTACGTAATATATTATGCATTTTATCATCATCATCAGCCGTTGTGCATCCACTGTTGGACATAGGCCTCTTTCAAGTAGCGCCAACGTGCTCTTTTCTCGGCTTTTCGCATCCAATCGATGCCAGCCACCGTCCGGATTTACCCATTATGCATTTACTAACCGAATATTTTTAACGTATAAAAAAATTTTAACTGCATCGGAAAACTGAAACAATTTTGCTTTGTATAGAGCTGTGTGTTGCTCACGCTTGGACACACAAAACCTTTTTTAACTTCACTCAAAAATCAACATGGAGCTTTCGCCAAACCTTTCAACTTTCAATATTAAACAGTAGGCAAACCGTTTTTATACAGGATACATATTCAGGCCAAAGTGATACTCTTTCGAACGGTCTCTTAACTTTATCATTTCAAACTTAGTTTCCTCATACATAAGTCATACGTCAACAATTTTCAAGCTCACTGCGCTCACATTATACGTAGCTGATTGTTTTCAGTGTGTTTTTCTTATATTATTATTCTGCACATAATAATATAATAACAATTTATTCTTTTTTTTTAACAATTCTTATACTTAACGAACTCCCTGATGGCACAGTGTTAAGCGCTGTTGTCTCAGCTTGGGAGGTCCCTGATTCGATGCACGGCTGGGTCAATTTTGGAATTTATTATATCCGAATTTTCTCTGTTCTGGCCTGGTGGGAGGCTTCGGCCACTCTACCGGCAAAGATATGCCGCCAAGCGATTTAACGTTTCGGTACGATGCCGTACAGAAACCGATTAGGGGTATGGGTTTTTAATACAACTGCCTATAACCCTAACAGATTAGCCCGCTACCATCGACTACATCGCGACTTACCATCGAGTAAGACCGCAGTCAAGGGCTTACTTGCAGTGGATAAAGAAAAAACTTTTTGTTAGCATTAATGAAAACTGAGAGCTTATTTGACTTTGGATTCAAAAAATATTAAACTAAAAATGCTTTGAAGCCCGGAAACTCAAAGTGATTCCTAAGGAGTTGTAAAACCCTTATCTATCGCGGGCTAGATACAAATATTTTTACAAGCAACATTAATATAATTAAAGTGATAATTGAAGAACATTATAGTATCCTCAGAGCTATCCTAATAGCGTAATTAAACCTTAAACCCGAAGCCCTAAGCCACGTAGGTACTTCGTTCTGAGTGATATAAGATCCCCCAAGGGCCTTCAACGACATTCCTCGTTTTATTATGAGCATTTTAACATGGCCACGTTTTATTTCATTACCGACCGACGACGACCGATTTAAGACCGACTTTATATAAGAGGAGGTTCTCAATTCGATATTATATTATATATTTTTTACCATTTCTCTTCGATATGGTATCTGGTACCTATCTATATACTATGCAGCGGTTTTAAAGTGTATTTAGATTGAATTGAGCTAATTTGTAAACTAACGAACCTTTTTGCTAACGCGTAACTTTGTAAACACTTTTCACAATGTTAAAGCAATCGAAAACACACACAAACTGCTTGTAGTCCACAAACAACATCTAACGTAAACATGCAGTGTATTATTTCTTCCATTTATCCAGTATTTATACAATATTTTTAATAAAAACTGAATGAAAACACAAATAAAGTCCCACAGATTAAAGTAAAATTTTTGTTTTGACGTTTCGTATTACTTGGATTTTATAGTGTTGCTCAGATACGACATCGCAACCACAGACTAAAAACGAATGACTAATACTGAGTAACCGTACTGAGTGACCGTAAACATCGATATAATTCGTTCAGAATCGAAAACATTGTAATCGAATTCTGTAAATCACGTTATTTTATTATATAACGTATACGAATGTTTTTCATTTCAAAATTATCTTATTAAGTCGTAAATACTAAAGTAATAAATAACAACAATATTATTTCAAAGTTTTTATTGGGCCGTTGATGTTTTGACTGACCCAATATTTAGTCGGTACCGATATGGTACAGGGAAACGGTACAGTTATTGGACTTTAAAGCTCTCATATGACTTTAATGATTGTACAACGAAATTAAAATACATATTTATACATAAATAATATATAGGTATGAATAAAAATATTTTTACGACACTTAAATAATGTAGTTATATAAAAAATATTTATACATATCCTGTTTTACTATATAACAAATACAAAAAAAAAATTGTATAAATCTTAACAATTGACCGCCATTTTGATCTTCTTTATTAATGAAAGATTTTTCAAAATCGATATCTGTTGTGGTTATCCTGAAAAAGGAAATCTTCGTTCCTAAAAGTGCCCACCATTTTCAACTTCTGTGTTACTGAATGAAACTATTCATTCAAATCGCAAAAAGAGATCGCCATTTTTAACTAATTTGTTATTGTACCTAATATTTTATTCAAAATTGATATCTGACTATGAGATTTCTGCAGGAACAATGGTTCAATTAATGAAGAATGGTTTGTTACTATGAAATTATATTAAAAGTAAAAAAATATATATTTAAATCGTTAAATAAGGTTAAAGGCAGGCCCGGTAGGAATCGAGACGCTGGAAAATAATTGTGAAATTGCCGTAAAAACATGTTTATTTATACATTATATTCATTTTTTTTATTTTAGATATACAATTAAAGTCATAAAAGTGATTACATATCCAATAACTCTACGGTTATGTAGCACTTCCCCTATTATTTCACACCATCTCGATACCTTCTAAATACCGGGTCAGCCAAAACATATTAACAGCTCCCCTGTAAAAACTTTGTAATAATTTTCTTGTTATTGATTACTTCAGAATTTACGACTTATTAGAATAATTTTCATATAAAAATGTCCGTAAATTTAATATAATAAAATAACGTGATTAAAATAATTCGATTAAGTTTTCGATTCTGAACGTCGATGCTTACGGTCACAGAGCGAGCTTGTATCCAATAACAGTACCGTTTCTCCTATATAAAATACGAGTATTCTTTGCATTGGAGATAATTCGTTCAGGAATCGTTCAATAGTTCATTCCTCATATAATTCAGCAATAGTCCCATCATTAGGGGTCATGTCAAAATAAGGTCACGTGATCAGTCGCCATATTTGTTTACAAATTAGCTCAATTCAATCTAAATACACTTTACACTGTTTTACGAAAAGCGGCGGTACATGATCCACTCAATAACAATAGCGGCCCTAGCCACACTGAAGATAACGAAAGCTTTGATTCCTTGGCGTTGGTTGTTCCAGCCGTAGTGTAATCAGCCCCCCGATTGTGTAAGGCAATCGTAATCGATGGTCAAAAAGATAATTCGACCGTCTGTTTAAGGAGATAGTCAATGCCTGCATGTCAAAAAGCATGTATGAACTCCTTAAACAGTTCGAGTAATACATTTTAAGCTGTCGAACGATTATGATTTGCTTATAGACAATTGGGCCTCTGGCTAAGGAAAACCGCCGTAATGCAAAATGCTTCCGTTTTGTAATACGGCGAACTCAACAATGTAATCTTCATGGTACTATTATAAATACGAAAATGTGTGTCCTGCTGTTAGTCTGTCTGCAACGCTTTCACGGACAATCTATTCAGCCGATTTTAACGAAATTTGGTACAGAGATCTTTGATCCTGGAGAAGGACATGGGCTACTTTTTGTTCGCGACAATCAAAGAGTTCCCGCGGGATTTTTCAAATCCTCAGTAGGTAAGTGGACGAAGTCGCGGGCATCATCTTGATCTATACACCTACATACTATCATAATATTCAGATGCTATTAAGATGACAGTTAGCATTCTTTCTCTTTCTCTCGAATGACTGTAATCATAAGTGGAAAAGATTTACCTATTTTCAGCCTCTCCATTTAATTATATTAGTACTTAATCATCTGTACCTACATAATATACTAGCAGACTTGCCCGCGACTTCGTCCGCGTGAAATAAGTTTTTTAAATTGCCAAGGGAACTCCCTAATCTTTCGGGTTAATATATGACACTCACAAATAATGTGACTTTCTATTGGTACCAGAATTTTCTATTATGGTTCAGAAGATCCAGAGATTACCCCCTACAACGTCACAAACTCACAAACTTTACCTCTTTATAATATTAGTATAGATATAGCCGGCTCTGTACGTGTCAACGAGGCAACCGTGTAACTGTACTGTGTATAGTAACATATATATGTCACCGTAAAATTGTAAAAACCGTTAGATTATAATTTAACTCGCGAAATTCTAAACTGTCGAAAGATTAGAATTTAACGCAATATTTTCCGGTAGATTGTAATCTGATAGGTATTTAAACCCAATAAAACCTATATACTTGGTTATTTATGTCGAACCCTAACCTAACCTGCAAGAAAGAGACAAGAAAACGTAAATAAAATGAATATTTCAAAAATTGACACTCAGAACATTGAACAGTTTACAATCTTTCGACAGTTTAGAATTTCGCGAGTTAGATTATAATCTAACGGTTTTTACAATCTTACGGTGACATATACAATAAATAACATTCGTGTAACGTATCAAGCTTGCGCTTACTGTCAATCTGTCACGGGACGGGAAACAGGCGAAAAGCTTCGTGATACGACCAACGTACGAATTTTTCTCCGCTGGAAATGACATAGGCACTGGAAAAGTCAGATTTAGCCGCACAACAGCGATTTATATTATGGCACTAAGTCGCAATATTATTAACTACTAGATGATGCCCGCGACTTGGTCCGCGTGGATTAAGTTTTTTCAATCCCTGTGGGACATTTTGCTGAGCCTGTTACGTTCTATTAACATAGCTCCATCGGTGATCGACTGGTTTCGGAGTTACCTCAGAGGTCGTCATCAGCGCATTAAAATTGACGAGACTGTTTCATCATGGTGTGATGTGACGGCTGGGGTACCTCAGGGTGGCGTGTTGTCTCCTTTACTGTTTGCTATCTTCATTAATTTTATTACTCCGTACATTTCTTCTCTCTACCACATGTATGCAGATGATATCCAAATTTATCGCTCTGCAGCCCTAGGTGATCTCGATGCTGCTGTTTCTGCCATTAATGACGATCTAGCTTCAGTTGCCGAATGGAGTAAGCAGTATGGGCTACATATTAATCCAGCGAAATCACAGGCAATTATCATTGGCAGTCCCGGATACATTGCAAAACTTGATTTACGAGACCTATCCCCGGTCTGCTTTAATGGCTTTATCATTCCATACTGTGATTCTGTTAAAAATCTTGGTATATATTTTGATTCACAACTGTCCTGGTCTGTGCATGTTAAAGTGTTGAGTAGGAGGACATTTGCAACAATGAACTCTTTGCGACGGTTGCGCTCTGTCTTGCCAATCCCAACTAAAGTTATGTTGGCACATTCTCTCCTTCTCTCTATTCTCGATTATGCTGACGCAAGCTATCTTAACTTGACTGAGGACAAACTTAACAAGCTTGAGCGACTCCAAAATCTTGCCATACGGTTCATATTTGGTTTGCGTAAATATGACCACATATCCGAATTTCGTCAAAAGCTCAAGTGGCTCCCTATTCGCCGTCGCCGGGATTTGCATGTACTTTCTCTTCTGTATTGTGTGCTATTTCACTTAAATACTCCTTCCTACCTCAAGGAGAAATTCAGTGTTCTTGGAGTGCAATCCGACTTAAGACCGTGCCGTACTTTAACCCTGAAAATCCCTCCTCACAAAACGAAGTTTTATACAAACTCATTCGCTGTGCAAGCTACTGAGCTTTGGAATGCACTTCCACTGACCATACGCCGGTCAAAGTCACTAGACATTTTCAAAAATGCTGTAAAAAACTATTATCTTTCAAACTGAATTATAGTATATATATTAGTCTATGTATATATATATATATATCTATATATATATATATATATAATAATATGTTATACAATATTGTTTTATTAATGTTTATTATTGGTTATTTATTAGTATGTAGCTATTTGAATGTATGTATGTTATAGGATGTCACCACCTGCAATGCTTTTTCCGTATTTTTTCCTATTCCTAAGGTTGCCTGGTAGAGATCGCTAGTAAGCGATAAGGCCGCCTTTTGTATCATGTGTTTTTTTTTCTATATTCTTTTTGTTTTTTTTTATCTTTATGGTGGTACAAATAAAGAGTATATAATAATAATAATAATAACTCCTTAGTTTGCCTATGTCTTTCCCCGCGGGATTCAGCCTATCCCTGTAGCAAATTTCATCAAGATCGGTTGAACAGATGGGATGTGAAAGCGTAGCAGACAGATAGACAGATATACACACTTTCGCATTTATAATATTAGTATGGACTATATTATAAAATTATTCGAATTATAAATAGGCGATAAAAACTCAGGGTGAGTTTTTATTTTCCCTTCTAAATTCAATGAGGACCTTTCCAGCCTACGTTCCTTAGAAACATCATAGGTGGCGCTCTAATACACACTAAGGATATAATGCCTTATGGCCTGATGCCTGAAAAAGTTTTTACGAAGAAAGCTAAATCCTGCCACTCACTATTACGTTTTGCGATACGATCATACGGTTGCATGATTTCGTTGAATTCATTTATTTTTTTCTGCTTTGCATCGAATTTTCATCTGATTACCACTGTATGTGAATTGGCATCCTATCTCTAACTAAATGAAAAAAATTTTGCTACTGAGCTGACTTCCATTTTTCATTTAAAATTTCAACATTTCATCTTTTCTTTCCCGCGCGGTTTATGACACGGCACACGTTATTTCACACTTTAGGCCCCAATTTCGCGCGAGGCTTATCGAAATTATTTTTCCGTGATTATTCAGAATCAAATCAAATCAATCTGTCGCCTATCTGATAAGAGATAAGTATAATTATCTACGGATACAATAGCTTGATATTACAGATATTACCACAATAATGATGATGAAAGGAAAAATTCAAAAAATCCATGCTAATATTATAAATGCGAATGTGTGTCTGTCTATCTGCTACGCTTTCACGGCCCATCTGTTCATTCGATTTTGATGAAATTTGGTACAGGGGTAGGTTGTATCCCGCAGAAGGACATAGGCTACTTTTTATCCCGGAAAATTCAAGAGTTCCCGCGGGAATCAAAAACCTTAATGACGCACGCGAATGAAGTCGCGGGCATCATACAATAGAACACAACACACAACAGAATTTCTTTTATTAAATAAGAAGAAAGATGTCATAACAACACATAATCAGCTGTGAAATAGCTGGCTTACATATTATGGTGGTATATAATATTATAAATGCGAAAGTTTGGATGGATGTATGGATGTTTGTTACTCAATCACGCCCCAACCGCTGACCGGATCTGGCTGAAATTTGGCACAGAGATAGATTATAGTCTGGAATAGCACATAGGCTACTTTTTATCCCGGAAAATTCAGCAGTTCCCGCGGTAACCAAAAAATCTCGATCCACGCTGACGAAGTCGCGGGCATTAGCTAGTGGTGGTATAAACTGGTAGCGCCTGACTAAAGATTTTCTGATTTTTCCCTATAATTGTACTGTAAGACCTTGCTTCTTGCCAAAATTCATGGTTCTAGGTCAACGGGAAGTACCCTGTACTTATATTTTTATTTATTGGCGAGTGTCAAAATATGCGGCATAAACAGCCGTATCTTTTGATTGCGTTACTTTAAAGCTTGATTTTTTTTACAGCTCCAAGGGACCGTAGACCTATATATTATATGATATTAATTTTAACTTCACGCATTCCCGAGAAAAAGGTGGTTGAAAGACAGACAGATGCTGATTGTATTATGAGAGATAGCTGCTCTTTTAGTAACTATCTATTGGTGAAGGTCTGCCCGCATGCGGATAGGTCTTTCACTAGATATGACCGCTCAAAGAGGAGTTAAGGTTACCAAAAATGAACCATAACTAGGAAGGCTGATTCTTGTACAGTATTAAAGTATGTGCAGTACCTATGTAAACAGTATAAAAACTGACGCTATTCATCGGGCCGTTCACTAGATATCACCTCTCAAAGACGTGATAAACTTACAAACTATAAATAATTATTAGCAATTATTAGATCGTATATATAATATGTCGTGTCGTCACGTTGATTGCTATTAAATATTATGAAGGCGTAAAAGAAAAGGACAGCAATTAATGTTAGCCTTCCTGGCGATAGTTATCAAAAGTGCAGCTATCTCTTAGTCTATTGTAACTCATTGATTTTAAGAGAAGCCGGGGCGAGTTAGCTTGTATATTGTTTTGTAAATACACCAAAGTACTTATTACCATAAAGTAAGTTCACAGCAACTTAATGAAGAAACTTTACCTATTAATTTTATTACCTACTCACGTAGATACATACGAGTGAGTGCACTTAGAACAAAGTTATACCGATACATTAATTCCAAGTCTTTAGAACTAAACCTTTGGACACTAAATAATTTATATGATCTCTTACTAGATTACTAGATGATGCCCGCGACTTTGTCTTTAAAGGATCAGAATGGTTAGATGGTTGAACGCGTTGTGGTCAAATCGCATGATAGACACGATACTCTTTGATCTATCCTATTATATTGGCGTATCATGTTAGCGCCGCTCGATGACTACAGATGGCGCTGTACCTGTGAGGCGGCAAAGCAGTCATTACGCGAGGTTTCCGCCAATCAGAGAAGTTTCCGCTCATGTGGCAGCTATGTTTAATAACGTGATGTCATAATATTGTTTAAAATATTACAATAAAGCAACTTGAGAGTCTCTAACCATTCTATACTCAGCGGAGCGACCGCATATCTTCTGCATCAATCATTGTTACAGTATCAATTGTTGTGATTGGCTGAATTTATGGTATTCTTGCTGCGTCAATGGATTTTGTCCAATAGTGGAAGAGTGTTATCCAATCAGAGGTGATTGCGATCGTTACACTGTAGCTGTCAGAGATACGCGGTCGCCCTTCAGATTTGCCTTGAGTAGCACGTGTCAAGAAAGTAGACCTTTTGTACCTTTTACAAGTATGAACCATAGCACAAATTTCGCGATGTGTCGATATTTTACAGTGACAACAGCGCGTTGTGGGCTGTATTTTCGTTCAATTAACTTTTTCAGCCTCTGAACATGCATTCGTAACCCAAGTTATATACAGTTCGCGCGCAAGTTGAATGCATAGCTAACAGTGACACCATTGAAATAGATTAGGTCATAAATAGTACACTATACTGTAGAGGAATAGGTACTAAAATTCTACATCAATGGGTGCCACATACATAAGCTCTGCATTCAACTCGCGCGCGTACTATAGTTAATCGCTAGGTAAATACTAGATATAGGTAAAACTCACATAAAAGATCGCTGGTAAAACTTGTATCACGTACTACAATCGCACTTTTTATTTAATTTTTATTAATATTTTGTATTATGTTTGTTTTCGTCTATACCTACTGTTTTAACAAGAGCTTTTATTTTAGGCCGTTGTACTCTTAATGTGCGTTTCATATTCTATTAAAGGAGCACACCTCGTTTCGCTTTAACGATTCCACATAACAGTATTCTTGAGTAGATTTTCATGTATTTTTCATCCTATGGAGTATAATATCTATCAAATAAGCCTCTATACTTCACAAGAGCGTTTCTTTTATCGTTTTAATAATATTACTTTTCCCTATCACATTATGATGCAGACGTCGATCCAACGGATCAGAAATCTTGGTTCAGTACCCCGACTTGATCCCGAGTATTACCTTTCAAGTAAAAAATATAGGGTGATATACGAGTATGTGCGTTGGCGGAAATCTGACTTTTAGTGTGGGCGGAAAAACGACGTAACTTTTATAGACCTGTAACACTGCACTTTTCACAGGAACCCTTCCACTTGAATAGTGTAATAAGATTTTGGGTGAAGGGTCCCTAAATTGGTCCTTATTGCTGTGTAATAAGCGACGCTCTAACTGGCGGCCACGCCCATTCCTACCTCAGGGCTCTGTAAAAAGTGCAGTGTAAGTTCAGTCTGCAGACCTATTTATTACGTTTCCTAGGTTTCCATGATGTTTTGGCAGAAGCCACGTAACACACTTTTTTAACCACCGACGCAAAAGTAATGTTTTATAAGACAACTGAGCGGGTCTGTCTGGAACTTTCTTAGAACGCAATCGAATAGACCGTTGCAAAGCTAAAGTACCTAAAGCTGTATAATTAATAGTTTACCAACCTAGATATAAAAACGACTAGTGATGTGCCGGATCGTTAAAACTGTATATCCGAATACGGATATTTGGTGACAAGATCCGCGGATATAACTTTCTTACTCAATCGGTGTCGGTGCGAAAATACTTGTAAGGGTTTTGTTATTTTGCTTTACATAGTTTCATAACTCCGCCTGCTCAATTACGTGGTATTGCAAGGCAATGAATGGCATGCACAATTGCGCAACCCGTTCGTTGGGTTCATCTAGTTAATATTCTAATACCAACTAGATGTGTATCAGTCGACGGCTTTTAAGAAGTTACCAATGAAGGAAATGCTATTTTTATATCATAATTGTTGCAGTGAATTGTTTATGCCATGGTGCAAATTATTATGCTTCCACCAGCCAGCTTCCGTCCGCTGTGTTCCCTTAAAGTTGCAATAGGGGTCTATTTAAGGAGCGGATAAAAAATTTGGAGGTCGCCATTTAAGCACCTTTGGACAGTTTATCTTTCGAACCATGTCACTTCAACTTCGCAACTCGTCGAGCCAGGTGTGTAACGTGTTCCTAATTTCTGATTTGATGACGTAGCACCGACGTAGTAGACTCCGCGCATCTCTCCATCGCCCACAGATAAATCCAGGGACTTCTCACCTCATTATCTTAGATATAAAGAACTTGATCTTCAGACACTGAGGAGATTTTTGAGGAGAAGACAAACGCTTTAAAATCACGTTTCTCGTTAGTTAAACCACACCCCCTTTAAACCCCACACTATGAAAGATTTGTGCATGGATATAACGGTAGCAAAAAAGTTACACTAAATAACAACTTTCAACTATCAATAAACTTCAAACTTCAACGGCAAAAGCGATATTACTTATCGTAAGTAAGAAGAAAAGTGAAAACAACTTTAACAACACTCAAACGGTTTTTCTCAGCGTAATTATACCCGAAGTCTGCCCCACGCACTTTGCGCCAGGCATCAAATGATATTATTTATGGATCTTCGGCCTGACGCCGCTCTTCCTTTTATTATTAGCCTTTTAACTTTGCCACGTTTTATTGCCCTTGTCTCCTTATCTCCCAGTTTAGTCCCCAAGAGTTTTGATAATGCTGGGTTACATATTTTCTCAAGCAATTCTTTTTCTCTACTTAACTAATTAGTTGTACCTACGTAATGCGTACAGAATTATGTGAATCCTCATAATTAGCAAAGGATAGGCCCTTTCTTGACTTTCTTTATGAATTTAAAGAAATTACAAGTAACTAGATGATGCCCGCGACTTCGTCTGAGTGGATTTAAACTTAATCCGGCGACGCGGACCTTAACTTAATTACTGTAGGTACAAATAATACTGGAATTTCAGTGCTGAACAGCCACGCTGATCCTTTGCGCAAAACATGAGCCAGTCATTCACGGGGCTGGGTGAAGAGGAAAATTTGGCGTTTTATATTTTATTATACTAAAGTCTAAAACAGCATAAGTATTTTCCTTTTTGCGATTTCACCTTACGATATTCCTGAGTAGATTTTCATGTAGGAGGAACAATAATCTTAATCTTTAGGGCTTTGGATAAAGCATAGAATAAGGAATAGTTATAGTTAGTACTTTGGTTATGCCGTAACACGTGATCACGAATAAGGCTCGTTTTCACATCGCCGTTTACCTATTTGATATAGGCTAGCATTTACTTGCATATTGACTGCCTCGTTGGTCTAGTGGTTAGCACGTTTGACTGCGGCCGACGAGGTCCCGGGTTCGAGTCCCGGGTCGGGCCATAATTAAGTATCGGGTTTCTCGGATTAGAAATTCCCAGTACTAGCCCGGAGTTAGGAAGTTGGCGGTGTTTCACCCCCGTGCCTCGGAGAGCACGTTAAGCCGTCGGTCCCGGTTATTATCACTAACATGATAATAGTCGTTAAAGCCCGCCAACCCGCATTGGAGCAGCGTGGTGGGTCTAAGCTCTAATTCCCTCTCTCCTATGAGAGTGGAGGCCTGTGCCCAGCAGTGGGACGTTAATGGGCTGTAGTGAGCATTTACTTGTAATCAGTCCTACTTGCAAGTGGTGATGCAGCCTATGGTAGAAAAAGCTTGCCTAGTAGGTACAATATGGAAACGAAATTAAAAGTGATTTTTGAATCTCGCTATGAACGGATATATTATTAACACCCGTTAATATTTCCTTTTTTTTTATCCATTTCTTTCTCCCCTTTTCGATTTATAATTGAAAAAGTTTCTGATTTTTAATTGTAGTAAAAGCAGATGTTTTAGATCACCAAACATTTTTGTTAACCAAACTAATTATTCGCTACAAATCGAGAGCAGGAAGTATAAGGAACCAGAAATAGAAATGATATTATAAGTGGGTATAATAGATAATTATAATTATAAAAGAGCTTAGTTCTTAGATTCTTAATTCTAATTCAGTTTCATTGACTTTTGCCACAGAGGCCCTAGACAGTTGGAAGGTCAGGTGTCCCAATAACGGCATCCCGAAGGAATGTTTCACACAAAAACTTTAAGATGTACCGTTGGTTTTGCTGACACATACAAATTTTGTATTAAATCTTACAAGTTACAAGTGACAGAGATCGAACAACGCTTCTAGCCTTATTTAAAAAAAAAACCAGGTATTGACTCATGCCTGGCCATCCAAAAATCTCGGCACTCTTTTAGATGACGAAAGTTTTTGTGTAGTCCTAGGCCTCAGGTTTGGAACACCCCTGTGCCATAAGCACATATATCCGTGTGGGAAAGAGGTTGATAAATTTGGAATTCACGGACTGTCTTGCGCAAGGAGCGCTGGCAGGCTGTTTCGGTATGGCTCTCTCTGATACGATCAAAAGGCTCTTGTCACCATCAGCGGAGCCGTAGCAGAAAGGGCTGAAACCGGCAAGCGGCGGAAATATACCTCCTATATTGGTTCCGTTTGCCGTGGAATCTGAGTGGCAAAAATTTTTTGCGAGACATTTGAACGCGGTTTATTGCCTCATTAGTGATTGGAGGGCTGGCTCATTTTTGCACAAAGGATCAGCCTAGCTGTTCAGCGCAAAAATGCAGCCAGCATTCTTGCCACCATTCCACGCGGGCTTGATTTCTATAGTAATTAGGTTAGCAAACAATACAATAAAGCTAGCTAGAGCTTTATTGTATTGTTTTCAATAAATGATTTTTAAATAAAACTTAACTTTCAGATAGCCAAGAAAAATAACAGTCTAGAGTTAGGGCGCTTTTAAAATGGAAAAAATGTACCTACTCTAATAAATATTTTTTCGGTAAACCTGGCTCTATGTATTTTCAATAGTAAAAAAGTGCAAAGCAGATATGTAATAAAAATAAATTTCCACCGCGGGTAATGACGCGTTTCTCGTATATCATCTCATGCGTACAAATTCCAGATAATGCTGGTGTTTGATGACATTTCGGTCGGATTTCTACTAGTCATTTGTGGCAAGGTTGTCTGTATAATAATTTATCATACCTACAGACAGCCAAGAATACTTAACTAGAAAATGCGACCACGGAGGCGTTTATTTATTTTATTATTATATATAATAGATATATTACATTATTATGATTTTGTAGATTATATTGCATGAAAATAGTTTTTTATGTTGCAAGTTACACTTGAGGTGCAACATTAACACTCTTTAACAGGAAGGAAAAGGGGTTTAAACCCAAGGGGTGCGGGATGCCTAAGGCTTAGCGCCTGGCGACATTCAATGAGATAGTTAGTTGGCACCGTACAGACGTGCGATATTAAGTTGTGTCTCACTCCGCGATCAAGGGTATTATCGCGTTATGAAGTCACCCATTGTAGTTATTAGTGATAAGACTTATTAACTTTTAATCGTCGTGTTACATTGAAATTAAATATCATCTTGCTTTAACGGTGAAGAACACCGTGAGGAAACCTAAATGCCCGAAAGTTAAGCAAAATGTTCTCAAAGGTGTGCGCAGTCTGTTAATTCACATTTGGCCAACGTGGTAGACTATGGCCAAACAGTTCTCATTCTGAGAGGAGACACGCGCTCAGTATAGCTCGCCTTGTGAGCAGGGCAATGGCAATTCTGCAATGGGCAGAAATGATGAATATTAATAAACACAAACAGGCATTAATTCGGAGGAACATTGACGTTGAAAGTTCGCGCGCATACATTTACTCTACATTTAACTCGCGTGCGAACTATATTTAAAAGATTCTGGTTTGTAAACATTGAATATTTTTTTGACTTGGCTTACCAGTTACTTAGTTCCTTATTAATTTGATTGTTCCAAGCTAAATTTTTTATTGCGAGTCTTAGAGATTAGATATGAGATTTTCACCGATGGAAATGATGACGGCCTGTTCCACTAGTCCCTACCGAGGTTTTATTTCCACTCTCACTTGAATTTTGATTTTTGTATTGATTACCCTTGTCGATATTTTGACAAATTAGGTATCTATCTTCTATCTAGAGCTTGAATAAATTATTCATACTCGTATTTACTAGTTGATACTGGTAGGTAACTACTAAATAAAAGGGGTTATGTCCACGTATTTATAGAAGACTTCGACCTTAAGTAGATAGGTACGCTCCGCATGGATCGATAGGCAACACTTAACACTCATAGCTATTAATGCAAAATGTTTGTGTGTTTGTCGGGTTTTCCTTCCATCACGCCGCAACTGAGCAGAAGATCGACGTGGTATTTCGTATGGGTATCTATAATTGCGGACCTACTGACATAGGTTACTTTGAATGCCAAAGATTTCTCAGCTGAAACTAGTCAATTTCAGACGGATACGTCATTCAGCGGGTAGAAAGTGATGATTTTCTACCCGAAAGGAGCGGAGGAGGACCTCCGCTCCTTTCAATTCTGTGAAAGTATCTTTTGTTTATTTGAAACCTTTAGAACTGCCTTTTTAACCATCATCTAAGCTGACAGATATGATAAGTATATTTTTTAAACAACAGCCTAGCAACTAAAATAAATAAGAAATAGAATTTTAATAAAATTCGCTCTTTCAATGCAGATTATATGAAAAATATAGAGTGCGCCGCGGGATAAAATACGATTTCAGACTTCGGGTGATGCCAGCCCTCGCTTCGCTCAGGCACCCACGCCTGGAATCATCTTGTTTCACCCCTAAGCACACAATATATTATATATACTATATTGTTGATAGTGTGATTGACGCTGTTTGTGCAAAACATTCGTTTTTGATGTACGGCAACGAAATACAATAACAAGGTGCTTCTCTATACCTATACGTTAACAGCTACGAGGTAGTTACTATCACAGAACGATCTCGGTCGCTTTAGTAGGTCACAACTAAGGTTGCCATTTTTATGGAATTAATATTTTTATTTAATGTTTTACATGAATTTTTTGAGGGGTATTTGAGGGGTAAGGGACTAGAGTTTTAATACAATGCTATTGTATTAAAACTCTAGTCTCTCGCTCCCAGTTTACTCATTAAATATATTGAGAATAGTTAATACTTATATTTATTAGGCAATGTAAAAGACACTGAAAGCTTTAATTCAAAATATTATTAATAATATAAATTATAATTTTATTTTATTCAATCATTTTTTATAATCGAAAAAAAGTCAACTTAATTGTTGGTATCGAAAACCGCTGTTATTGTTGGAAAACTAAGTAAGTATCTTAAAAATATGACCATTAGATTATAATATGATACATATAAATACCAAATTCTTCAGTATTATACCTATATCATCGTAAAGTCAATAATGGTTCTAAGAAAACTTATTTCGGCATACTAATGTAATAAATAATAATTATACATGCCTTGTTTTGTTTGTAAACCACAATTTATAGGTTCACAAACTATGATATAAGTAAATGGTCCGAGCTTTGTATGTTTATTGTTCTAATAGAAATGTATGACTTTAGTCGTAAATAAGCAGAATATCTTTGAATTCCACCCACATGAAGATCAGCTAATATTTATTGATATTTTCTATCCTTGGAATTTGTTTTATGAACAGATTGGACATTTGTAATTCTTAGAAGACGTAATAATGTTGAATGACTTTCATTTCTATAACAATATGATACAAAATAAGGCTTCGGCACGCTCGCTCTATCTATTAGGTACTTATATCAAAGTACTTCTTATTGTATCTAATTTGAAACATACTTACATGCATAATAATTATAATGTATACCTATATCAAATAACGTTATTTAGAAATACGAATAATTGTGTTACTAAACCGTTATTACACTTAGAGTTTAATTTTTGACAACAATTTATGTTTCCGTCGGGATTATTGTTAGTTGAAGCTGTGATAGCCTCAAGGTCTGACTTCAGTACCCTTACTCTGAGATTGATCGAATTTGAAATACGTCTCACTAAAGTAAGGTGAAAGTGAGTTCCTCCATACATCTACAGCCAGCGCTCCAAGCGGAAACATGGTGAACAAAAAGTCACCGAGTCATTCCCACTCCAAGTGAAATTCGATGAGACAGATCGAGTTTATAACTCACCAAACGTACAATAAATACGATATGACTAGTGTCATTTGCTATTTTGGCACTCCGAATGTTACTTATCACACAGATTGACATCACAAAATGCGAGAATGACGTCATTTTCACATTCGATGTCGGATTCGTAACTCACCGAAAATATTCGCTTACACTTGGCGTGGTGAGCACTCACGTCGATCAATGGTATTTGCAATGTTAAAACTGGGAGTAAGCATACAGCATGTCATGGGCCTAGGGTTCAAATCTCTGGCATGCGCATTTTGATTTACTATATGCGTTACAAGAAATATAATTTCTCTGAAGGAAACATGGTAAGGAAATTTTCCTCCATAATATTTTATGTAACTATTGAAGTTTGCCTATCCATACTTGGCGAACTTGGTGAACTTTGACCTAAATTTGAGAGGAGACCCGAGCTCAGAGATTATAGATTCTTATTATTATTTAAGTCTATTATTTCCGTGTTTGCTGCATTAATAAAAAACCGCTAGTGAATACGTGTTATCTATAAATCGCATGTGACAGCCCTGACCGCGCAGCCTTGGCGTAGGTACCTGTTGATATATCGATTCAGAACCCAGTGATAACACACTGTTGCACTTTGCTTCTGAGAGTTACGAATTACATTTAACTAACGTTCTCGATTATATGAATTTGAAACTTAATAAACGATGTTAACTTTCAACGTAGGTTGAATCGCACATAATTTCTTGCCTTAGTTCTAGTTTAGTTAGCTAGGCAACAATTGTTTTAATTATTTAAGCTAACAAACCCTAATGGAATAAAGATTAGTTAAACGTATTCTAACAGCTTTTAAAAGCTCAATTGTTGTAATGGACTGAATTTAAGGTATTCTTACTGCGACAAAGGAATAACGACGATAATTTTTGACGACCTCCCTGGCGCAGTGTTAGGCGCTATTACACGGTCTTAATATGAGAGGTCCCGGGTTCGATCCCAGGCAGGGTTAATTTAGGAATTTATAATTTCTGAATTTTCGCTGGTCTGGCCTGGTGGGAGTTTTGGGCCGTAGCTAGGTACCACCCTACTAGATAAGACTTTCTGCGATGTAATTTAGCGTTACGGTACCATACCGTGTAGAAACCGATTAGGGTTATGGGTTTAATATAACTGCCATACCCCTAACATCACTTACCATTACGTGAGATCGCTGTCAAGGGCTAACTTATAGTGAAAATTATAGTTTAAGTGGAACTTATAGTAAAAAAACGAAGGAGTGTTCAATCAACGATTGCGATCGTTACACTGTAGCTGTCAGTTTACAGTAATTACAGGGCGCCTATTCCGTAAAAGCTGCATCAATCATTGTTAAAATCTCAATTGATGTGATTGCCTGATATTAGAATAGAATAGAATAGAATAGAAAAATCTTTATTGGCAGCAATAAACACAGATGCACAAAATTAATCAAAATTAAAAATGAGTTACATACATATTATAAAATGTAAGTTTGTACAGCAGTGTAACGCTACCAACAGGTGAGTCACTCAGCTTGTGTAGGGGCTCCTGGCCTCTCAGACTTAAAACTGGCGATGCCGTCAGGACTCGCATCTGAGGTGCCAGGTGTCCCAACGCTGATTTTCAGTGACCGCCTTTCGATGCGTTCGATGCCTTATTATGCTATTCTTTCTATTTATTCCTATGGCCTAACCCATGCTGACTAAGTGGGCCGTGGATGTGTCGTTGATAATGATGGTATTCTTATTGCTACAAAGGATTTTGGCCAATTAGTCTAGGCAATAAAGCTAGTCGACCCCAACAATAATTCCTCAGGCGACGAAACTTTTCAGTATGATAAAGTATCATGAGTTAAACATATCTTATAAATATCCAATAAAACATCATAAAGGAAGTAAGGTTTTTTTATGCTATACCCAATTGTCAAAGCAAGCAGATACATTATCGTGTAAACGCAGTTTAGGTTTGATGATAAAATCGTTTTAAATATCGATGTTCTGCATGATTATTTCGCTTGATATTTCGGTTTTGAGTGTAAAGATACTACAAACTATGATTTAAAAAAGAAATACAGAAAATATTCAGTCGTAAATATTAAGTTTTAGGTATAAAAACCTAACTTGTTTTTTTATTGGATATTTTTGTTTTTTTTATTGGATATTTTTGTATGAATTATGGTTCATACTATACTAGCCCTGCCAAGTTTCAACGACTGAGGATTTAATGCGGGGGTCTCCATACAACGGACCGCCCCATTGCCTTATACTAAATAGGGAAAGAGCAGAGGTGATAGCGGTCGTTACAATGTAGTAATTATATTTTACCGTAGTTTCAGCCCCTGTTTGATATGGATACGTGACTATTGCAAGTTTAATTACCTATAACGTTACAATAATAACATATAGATAAATATCATTACCTGTAATTTTTTTTTATTGAAAACATTACAATAGAACTTGGAAGAAGCTAACCAGCCTGATCCTAACCTAATTACTATATAAATCATGTCCGCATGGAATGGTGGCAAGTGGCTGCATTTCCGCACTGGACAGCCAAGCTCTTCTTCTTTTCTAATATATGTAACTTGACGTTCATAGCAAAAATTATACTGGTGTGGTAAAAATAACGAGTGGAACGTTATTCATAATAATGAGTAACGCCCGCAGAGTGCCTCTTAATTAAATGAAAGCAGTGTCGAGCTAGATCCAAGTACCGAGCGTACGTTGGTACGTATATTAAATTCAAAATAGTTTTTGCTATAGAGTATGTTGAATTCAATACACAACTTAGTCCCTCCAAGCCCGTGCCGATTTCGCGAGAGACAAGCAACCTGATTCTCTCACTTTTAGTACTGTATAGCTCTTGCCAATGCCAAGTAAATAATAGTAGATTGTATTATGAGGGAGCAAAATAATATTTTTACGGTGAGGGCGCTTTTTTGAATCCAGAGTGAAGTGAGGGATTCTTTCGTAGAATCCTGAACGTAGCGAAAATAAAAGCGCCCTGTATGAAAAAATAAAAGGCACCTCATATTCAGTTGTAATATTATTATTTAATAAAACATAGAGTAACAACTAAATTGAAACTAAATACGTTGTATCTAATAATAAAACAACTAAAAACTCATATTTACATTTGAGACATTTTCGCAATTAAGAAAATTTATTGTTACAGTTTTATTAGGAATAGAGATTGTTGTAGGCTTTATATTCTGCTTGTTTGAAATAATGTCCGAATCTGGTTCATTTTAAGGAACGTGTGACGGTAAATCTCGTTGTTTAGATGTAGATGGGCGCGGCGACAGTGGCATGGATGGATTAACTGATGGTTGCAATTTAATGTTTTCCACGATGAATTCACATGTTTTCGCCTTGTTCTCAATGAAATCTTCTATATACCCCTCTACTACAGCACTCGACTTCCATCATCTATGTCGCTTGAGAACAAGTCCCCTCCAGAATCTGCCAAAAGGGTAGCAGAAGTACGACGAAATCAATGTCCTGTATACAGCTTGATATAAATAAATAAAAGCTTTATTTGGAATTAACATACACAGTGAAGGTACAAACACAAACTTACTAGTAGTAAAGAATAAAAAATAAACTAACTTACGAACTAGCTGTGACAAAATAAATCCAAAAAGTTCATCGGCTCAGCGTGATGCTGTTATTGTGTATCTATACCATTTCGCTGATTTTCAGCGGATCCCAAAAAAATATCTGGTAACTTCTAATAAGTAGCGATTTCTTGTGGCATGTCAGAAATTTTATTTTTTCCCATAACTTGTTTGGAGCACTTGCCATTTTGATAACGGATGAAAAACCGATTGGTCTTCATATCAGCGGGACGCAGGTCCAGGTATTTCTGTACAATAGTTTTGTATTCTCCTCGGACTACGAAGTATCGGATAATTTTTGTTTTTGTGTCCGTCAGCTTTGCTAACAGTAAATCATCCGAGTGATTTTCGACATCATCAACATTTATTTTTAAAAGTTCATTGCCACGACAAGCTCCATGTACTCCGAAAATAAAAGCCACCTGTAACAAAACCGAATGTGAATAAGACAAGTATCTATTTAAGCACAGGTTACAATAAAATGATTATACTTTACTAATCCACCATATACATAGTTACTTACTTTTACGGCAAGACCGACTTTGTCGGGTGCCTCATTAAGGAAAGCCTCCACGTTTTTGACTGAGAACACTTTCGATTTTTTAGGTTTAAATCCATCAGACATCCTCTTCAGATACGCTATTAATTTCGAATATGTGTCCAGTTTTACGTCGTTATTAGAACTGACCGTTGATTTTAGCATTGAGTAGGTACTCCAAAGAGTGGAAGGTTGTTTAGTTTTGGTTAAAGCAGGCAAAAAAAACACATTCTGAAAAATTCTTGGCGCCCCTTGCATTTCTCAATTCAATAAAATTACCATAGGCTTTCATATATTTCTCCCGGGATTCTGCAGGTAATAGATTATTCATCACATTTCTAATACTTTCAGGAGTTAATTCTAGACTTTCACTGTTACTTGAAGAACTCATTTTTCAAAACAAAACCGTGAATTTTTAACAATCCGTGAAAATTGACGAAAACGCGGGCTGTGGTCTGGCGGCGCGACTTTGGGCCGTCACACAATATTTTTCAATACATTTGTGAGAAAACTCGAAAATAAAAGTCGAGTAGGTAGGCACTAGGTACTCACTAGAAAATGGTTTTTCACGCCCATACTTATTTCGAGATTTTTGGCGGCAATTATAAGCACGGTTTTTTTCTCAGATCTAAAATACCTAAGTGTTGATTCAATTTTATGACTCCACATCACATCTGCCATTCTGCCAAATAAATATTTATTGATAATTTAGAAGAAAAATTCAACGACTCTTAAAAAAAGCGCGCTACGGCGCGTTGTTGTAATTGCGTTTTTTTAATTCGATTCATGGCTCTAGGTTCTAGTTCTTAGCTTCCAGCCTGGACTATTCAGCCTTTACTATTTTGATTTATAAAACTTAAAACAAATTTAATTAATTATATTAAATACATTTTTTTATTTTATGCATTAATTTCGTCAATTCACATCTAAATGTCATTATTTTTTAGGTTTTCTACAACAAAGTCAATATCATTATGAACCTTCTTGCAAGAAAACTCTTTATTTAGAAGTAACGTGGACTTACAAAAATTAAAAAAATGTGCAAATTTACTGCACGAGGGCAGTAAATATTTACTGCACGCGGGCAGTAAATTTAACTTACAAGCCCTGTTTACTGCCTTTTTCGAGCAAGTGCATTGAAAAGATATTTGCGGTGCACTTATAAAGAGGATTAAAAACTCATTACTGCCCGCTAAAGTTTCTTATAGAAAACACCACCTTTGGGTGCACTTATCATCATCATCGTGCGTTGCGTGCGGTACGTGCGTCATGAAGTAATATTATAAATGAGAAAACATGAGAATAATCTTTATAGATAGGTACGAGATTACGGATATAAGATTATAGATTAAAAAGTGGTATTTTCTGTAAAGGAGTATTTTCCCACAGCTATGATGCGGCGCGGTTCAATGGCGATCGCCGGCGGCGGCGAGCCTTTGATCGTTGTGGAGGAAAGCGGGGCTGAGGACTCGGAGGCCACCTACCGTGCACCCCTCCCCATCCGCGGCTTCTCCGAGGACCAGGAGTCCCCACCAGACCCCTACCACCTGTCCCCGTGGCGTGAGACGCGCAAGCACTCCCTTCCGACGCCCTCCTGCACTTCTGGACCTACTGCTAGTCAGGTAAGATTGACATCTTTATATTTTTATTACCTGTATCATGGTGTACCTACGTTTGTAAATGCGGATTTCTTCAAATTCCAGTGGGAACTCTGTCATTTTTAGGTTTTCGTACATCAAAAGGAAAAAGAAATCAAGCTTCAAAGGTCAACGCAATCAACGATATGGTCATTTTAATTTGTTTTATTTTGACACTTGTCAGTAGGTAAATCAAAACCTATTGGGTACTTCCCGTTGACCTTTAGAATCATGAACCGCAAGAAGCAAGTTTTGATAGCACAAGTAAAGGAAAACAATCGGAAATCAACAACGGACCTGCTATAGGTATTAAAGTCACACACTACAGCATAATTTCTGCACGCACACATAACCTTTTTTCGGGATAAAAACACACTCTTCACTGGCATGACTCACAAACAAGGTGTGTCAGTCGTCGTCAGTAGCTTAACCTAGACTATAATAGCTCTATAGCTTAGATTAAAGTGTGTCACGTTTGTGACTCATCAAAGCATATACGACTAAGCTAAACCCCGTGGTTATAACATTCTTTGATGGATTGCTTAAGCCTTAGATAATCCAATTTCGTCTTTTGGAATATTCGGAAGTATTTGGCAATTTTTTTATTTTTTTATCAGGTCCGCCGCCTTTCTGAAAGAGGTGAAGGCGCAGCACACGAGGCACGGGAAGCCGCTTTCTTGGCTACTCTAAGCCAAGTTTCACCGCAGCCAGGTGGTCGAAGGTATGCATACCTAAAATAAAATAAACCTACTGAATTCCTTATTCAAATTACATTTCAACATATAATAATATAATAACTACTAGAATCTCGATTATTTTTCTTATATGCCGTTTTCCTTTTATAAAATACGTTACAAAGAATTTTCTTTTCAGACATTCCGTTGTAACAATATCAAGAGTGCCTCAGGCGTTGTTCGGGAGAGGCCGTCGAGAATCAATCGCTGCGTTCTCCGGCCTCGGCAGTCGACGTGACTCCGTAGCGAGTATTAAGAAATGTTAGTAAAATAAATATTTTCTCGTCAATTCCTTTAGTAAATTATGAGTGACAGTGTTTATGATGGTTAACCAAATCTCTACTTACAGGCCCACCCGCTACGGACACACTTGGTAGCACGCACAATCTCCAACTGGACATAATGGACGACATCGTACAGGCTCGCAAAGTGCGAATGCGATTATGGAACACTTCGAATGAAAAGGTTTGTGAAGTGCAACCTCTGGATGAGCGATCGCCTATCAGCGGCTCAGTGAGGTACACCAACCGAGGACGCAGACATTCAGACTTCATGGGTGCACAGTTGCCGCCCATCCCCGCACGTCGTCGTGCGTCAGAAATGCCTCCACCTATCCCACCACGCACTGGCGCGGGGGTTGTGTGCACAGACACCGATCTCAAACTCATGCTCAACGCTCTCACATCATCAGCCACAGAAATCGACAGGTGCGGTAAACCCGAGATAAAAAATAGACGGTTAGCAGACATGCGCTCGAGCAGTTTCGATGCCTCAACACTGAGAGAAAAAGTAACCGAATCCGGAGCCACTTGGTTCACTAGGAGACATCAAACTCTTGCTACTAAAAAGAAAGAAAACGAAACCAAGAAACCAAAAGTGACATTTGCGCCTGACTCCAAACCAGCTACAGGTGACGCAGCTGCTGTAGTTTGGGACAAGCCGACAGGTTCCGTTGTGGACGCCAGTGCTCTCGGAAGCGCTATAGAAGTTTTTCTCCGAAGTGGCAACACTGCAAATCCTTTGCCATCTACGTCCGGTGCACAAATCCCTAAAGAGACTATATGTAAAACCGAGAGCGAAACTCGACCGACACCTAGCACGAGTAAAGCGGGGCGAAGCGAAGGCGAGCGTTGGTTTCTGAACAGATCCGATGAGGAAGAGCCTACGGAGGGATGCGATGGGACGCTTTGCTCGTCACTAAAAGACCTTTTCGTGTAGGCATTTCAAATTCAAATATTTCATAGTTGTCAAGTACTGATTATTTCTCAGGTGGCGAGTGAGGAGGCGAGATACTTCTTAGTCATGTACGCTCGATGTACCTTACTTCATGAATCTTTCAATGTGATATAGACTGAACGCCGGAAGCTGGCGCCGGTCGTCCTGAGTCGACTCGCGACCGACGTCCGCTCAGCGTTATATTATTTATAGAGTAAATTCTATTTTCATTGTAAATTTTTCGATATTAGAAATCAAAGTTATTAGAATTATTGTTAGTTAGAAAATTGTAAGTATTTGTAATAAAGGGCCGCGTTTTCCATGCCCAGCCGAAAGCCGGCTGCTCCACCGCGCGCCCAATATCCCCGCCCCGTCTCGTTGGACAGTCTTTATCTTGTAATCGAATGTTAACCATTAAACAATTTATCTTTGTCATTGTATAGCAGATAATCAAAAGAGACGTCGCGTTGGGAGAAACGTACGCTTAATAGACGAATGCGACTTCGTGTCGTCATATAATGTATCAATAAAATTTTTATCGATGTTTTTTGATATTTTATTTTTATTCCTAGCTTATACCTGTGGCTTCACTCACGTTAAGTTCGAGTTATATGGGTAAAATTGAATCCCCAGATTTAACAAGTTTACACCAGATTAAACTTTCAAAAATCCTTTCTTAGCGGATGCCTCCGTCATATCTGTAAATTTCAGCCTGAGCGATGTGTATTTTTAACCGACTACCAAAAAAGTTTTTTTTATGTATGTTACTGCATATCTCCGTGTTTTCGAAACCGATTTGAATTTTTTTTTTCAGTGGTTAGGTTAGGTTTGGTCCCATAAAAAATTCTGCTGTAGGTGCACCTATGGCTCAAAACTAGGGAGTTAGGAAATTTTGATGGTGAATTCATTTAATAGGTATCAATTCACGTATATACGACTCAAATCTGAGTCCCAACTCCTCAGCCCTAATGCTGCAGGGTACAGAACTCCGTAAAAATAGCGATTTAGAATTTTTTAATGGTGAATTCATGTTGTAGGTGTCATGAAACGACTTCATACTTAAACTCATGTCCCAACTCCTCAACTCTGATGCTGCAGGGTACTGCGCTCCTAAGCCGTGGGTATTAAGAGTACACTTAAAATTTTAAAATAAAAATTCTTTCCAAAAAACCGATTTCCAAAGCCACTGTTAGCCACAGTCCCTTAGGGAGAAATTCAAGGAAATAGGTATTCTTACAGTAGCCTCACAATATATTTACAGTAATCTAATCTTCGTAAAACAAAACATTCAGAATTACAAAAGAATACGCGATATGCATGATAGGCCAACTAGAAACCGCCATAAGCTCGTGACTCGAGCTCGTTCTATTCTTTAACAAAATTCCACTACCTATTATAAACTTGCCTTTACACAAGTTTAAGAAAACCATTAAAAAAATGCTCCTGAAAAAAGCTCATTATACTGTCGAAGATTATATAAATGTTAAAAGCGCATGGATTTGACTCGATCCAGCAATGCCCAGGACTGTTTTTACTTATGTATCTTAAGATTAATGCAATTGTAAATATATATTTTTTTTAAGAGCAACCACCGAGTTTCTTGTTGGTTCTTCTCGGTAGGAACGGCATTCCGAACCAGTGGTAGATTCATTCGACTATTCATAAGCACTTGTAAAAACTCTATTTGAATAAAAAATATTTGTATTTGTATTGTATTTGTACTGTAAAGTAAAAAACAATTTTTATTTCTACATCCTATGTTGAAGTCAGGCGAGTATATCAGAGATAGACAAAGTTGACGCGTCAGGCCTGACTTCAACATAGTGT
Organism: Erebia palarica; assembly: GCA_964035005.1. Classification (NCBI taxonomy): domain Eukaryota; kingdom Metazoa; phylum Arthropoda; class Insecta; order Lepidoptera; family Nymphalidae; genus Erebia; species Erebia palarica. The sequence continues at coordinate 5,918,973 of OZ035988.1, forward strand.
GTAGAAATCAAATTTTTTTTTTACTTTACAGTGGCATTGGAAGTCGGTTTTTTGGAAATAATTTTTATTAGCTATGCGTTGATGATCAGTCATAGGTATATCTTTTCCTTTTACTTATAGGTATCTACAGCTACACTATACATAGTGTATACACTATACAAACGAAAAGTACCAACGGACTGACTCATGTTCAAAAATAGTTTCAAAAGCCTAAAGAATTAAGGACTGTTGATAGATCGATCCTTTATAGATTTATAATAAAAATGCATCAAGTTGTAAATTTTAAGATAATTAAATCCAAAGTGAAAGGATCTTATGGTTTACGAGCTCGACAGACCGAAATCTAATTGAAGCCACTTACGAAACTTAAGCAATTAGCCGACGCCCAGCCTGCGGGTGATTTCTATACGCAACGTACATACCTATATATCCTATGTTTGCGATCCACAAGCGTTAAAGCTGGACTTTAGACGTACCTACATTACCTTTTCATTTCCAGAGCACTTCACTAAGTTCAAGATGCTCTAGATGATATACCGCTATAGTTAAGGACTGGAACAGTAACCAAAATAAGGGATTTAAACACTGTTTTTTGAAACTGTTGTAAAACAGAAACCCAATCTACCTGTAACCGTTTATATCTGATAATAAGTGTTTTTATCTGTAACCCTAATAGGTACATGCCCTAGCAAACTGCACGGTGTGATAAAGCGTTCTTCTCACTTCATTGGACTTTACACACACACAGACACAACATGGCCGTGTTTTTCTCAAAATAATTGCAACCGCACCACCGCTGCTTAAAGCACCGATGCTTTCACCTTAGGTTAAAATTTGAATACGCGTCAACAGTCAATGTGGCAACGTTGCTATTTCGGTTACACTTTAAAACTCTTTAAAACCCTTTAATTCTGGTACAGATTTATTTCTGTTACAGAAATAATATAAGTGTTTCGGATTAACAGAATTAAAAACACATTCAAAAGGATTTCAGCTTCGATTCTGCTACACTTGCAGCTTATATTTCTGTAACCATAATGAATCTGTTTTTCAGTCCCTGCCGCTAGTCATCTACATATTTACTTATTATTGACTCGGACAAGCCCAAACACGATACAGCAGATGTAAGTTGTCGTAAAGTCCAGAACTAAGTATAAAGAAAGTCTAGTTCACGGTATCAAGTCAAGTTTACGGTGATTTTTTTTAGTAAAAAAATGAAATTTATTAAGAACTATTTCGATTAAATAATATAAGAAATAAATAAAATTTATCCATCTACGCATCATGAAGCGCTACGGTCTTATACAGAGCGGCAAACATAGACAGAGCGGTCTATCTCAGAACAATATTATTATACTTACACACCGCTCTTTATATGGGGTATGTGTCACGTTCTAAAAAAGAACAAAGTTCACTTTGTACAGCTACTAACATCCTACATCAATGCTTTGTACAGTAAATACCTAAAGGCTCCAAGCTCAGCCCAGACTATGTCGATTTCGTACACCTCACTGAGTTCGCTCGTTACGCCTAGATAATAATATTATCTCGTAGCAGCAAATTCTTAGTTGAGCGGAGTGCTACGAAGAGCTGCTACGAAGAAATTCAAGTGCAAAAATTCTTTCACATTCAATTCACAAACAAATTACTTTTAAAACTAAATTACATAAACACGAAACAAACATAAATTACAATTATCAAAATCTATAGTTCGAAAACTATACAGTCTGAGGGAGCGCTACTATACAATGGCTTACCAAACGAAGTTTTTAATGAAGAATCCTTTGTTAAATTCAAGAAAAAATTACAGAAGCATTTTCAAAGTGAAGTATAATAACAAAATTAGTTTGTAGTAAGTAATTTCTGTATAAGTTCACCTTTTACTCTCTAAGCATTTATTTTTAGCATAGAAGTTCTCACATAAATTAACTTTTATTATTTTTTGGAAAAGAAAAAGGTCTTTAAACCTAAATTTAATTACGTTTACAGCGAAATCACGTTAATGTTTTATACGCGATAAAACATCCATGCGAATCGTCTGCGGAGGGGAGCGACGTTTTGTCCTGAAGTCTAGTATGAACGGTCTATGTAGAAGTAAATTAAGCAGACTATTTTTCCGTAGCGTGTTTTGCAAATAATAGATGTCCGATTTTTAATAAACCATTACGAGTGAACTGCACCAACGATCACCAAAAAGTGAGGGTTCTCAAGGTGAGAACCTTCACTTTTGCAACCCATAGTGGTTGTTGTCAGTGATGATCAAATGGTAGACATCAATTCCATCTTGGAGGAGTTGGTCCAGAAAGGTACGTATCTTTCGTACGCTTTTTAATTTATTTTTTTTCATTTCAACTAGTTCAATAAAAAATCAACTGATTAAATATAAGTACTTACTACTAGAATATTTTTCTGATTATTTATTATCTCATATAATTTATGCTTAGTAATTATGCCAACTTAATCTGAAATTCGTACGAATCACATGTGGGATACTTTCTAGGTATTGTAAATATTCAATTTAATAAAAAACATATAATTTATCATTTTTTCCATATTCAATTTTCATTTTTCTGGCACTATTGAACTTTATCTACCCGTTACTTGATAAGGTGATTGTATACAATATGCACAGCGTATTTTACACAATGGAGACATCGTTCCAGTTTTTATAGGCACTAATACTGAAATAGAACGCCTCTCTTTTCTTCTCTAGACCTATTGGGCCGTCGATATTTGAAACCTGCCCTTGACATAGTAGATTTTTAGAGTTTTTTTTTGTTTTTGAGCTCATTGTGCCTATGCCTTGCTTTATTTGATTCTTTCAGCGATCTATATAATATACTAATGAACTCTACTAATTTCAATCTAAGATAAAACTCAAAAATAAACTACGGTAGTTTAACTACCTTTGATTTTTTTTGTTCATTTAAAATCTATTCTTTATAGCTTCCTAAGGAAACAACAATAATAGTAATGGAATGGGGTCACGACCCTCAGTAATGAGGAATACGACGCAAAGAGAGAGAAGGAAACCAAACCAAACAAACCACTTCGCGTAGAAAAGCGTATCGCATCACTCCTTACTCCTTAGAGCTACTTAGCTGCTCAAATAAATCAAACGCTTTCACAGTCGTTACAAAAGAAGCGATCAACGACCTCTGGGACTACGCTCTAAAAGGGTATACCAAAAAAAAATATACTTGGGCTTTCTGCGTGCCATTGCAATTGTACCTATTTTAAAAGTTTCATAAAACTTTATTTTGGTAATAATTGTTCTATAGGCATTAGGGCATGGATGTAAATAAGTATAGATACCTACTAGTTGTAGGTATCAGTAGTTGTCATACCTACATTTCATTGGATATTTATCAACTAATCAGCATCTCTTAATCAAACGTCAGAAAGCACGTTGCTTAATATTATATGATAGGAACCTGTGCATTAGTAGCGTTATAATTTCTATAAGCAAATCATATCACGTTGTTAGGAACGTTGGAGGTAGTGATTTCTGTGGGGAATTTATAGTCGAGCGAGCTTTCACAGGTGAGCAGGATTGTGATTAAATTATCACCTGAGGCCATTGATGTAGAATTTTAGTAATGCCTGAGGTTGCCGCGCTGGCAACAGGCCACTACCTATACTTAACCATGCCTACCTACCAGGCCATAACCTAGCCATGCCTATTCCCATACCTATAGGTATGGGAAAGCTGTGGCGACCGATACCTCGAACAAGATAATTTACTGTCTTACAAACAACCAGTTAGCAAAAGCTTTAGGTAAATAAGTAACTCAAAATTCGAAATATTTATTTCATAAAGACCTTTATTTACTGAGAAAAGTCGGCACATACTCGGATCTTCCACTTTTTCACGCATCTCTCGCCACGCATCTCCGCTAAAAGGCCGCCTTAGTGAGTTAAGAGTTTCAATTTCTTTGGATATTGCTTTTACAAGTGAGGAGCGCGTCAGTCGAAGCTAGACGCTATAAAACGGAATCTGTGGCTTAATTGAAATCTCGATACGCTTCGACTCGACGCGATGTTACCAAGTGTGCAAAACCCCATTAGACACCCTCGCAAGAGAGAGAGATGTAATATTACTAGAAGAGGAAGAGCAAACCTATACTTAATGGCATGCGCGGCGTCAAAAAGTTGACATAAATTTAGTATAGTCCAACTTATCTCTCTCTCTCTCTCTCTTTCTATCTGTTTAGTTTTTGTTTTTATTTTATTTTTAACGTAGATTTTAATTTTTACTAGCAACGCTGTCATCGGTGATAAGCTTGTGGGACTATACTTCATTAATTTAACCCATTGCTGACTCACTACTGAGCACAATTCTCGTCACAGAATGAGAAGGGTTGCTGACGAAGACGGTGGTCCAGTGCGGATATTCAGACAACTTTAGTACTGACAAGACAAAAATAAGTTTTTTCTAGGCAAGCGAGCTCCAACCTCATCATATCATTGCTTTCGATTAGCATTATTATCGTGGAACACAAGCTATCACTAACCCACACCTGAGTTTCATCATAGTCCTATGACTATAATGATCCTCACCACAGAACAAAAAGTTTTTCTACCAGAGTTAAACACTGTTACAGCGCGTTAGTGAACTCATAATGCCTGCGTTCTTCAACTAATAAGTGATTTAGAGTAGGTAATGTATAAGAAGTACGGCTGGATGTCCTTACCCATCGGAGGTCGGTCATTCAGGACGTTGCACCCTCTAGGACTATATGACATCTCTCCTCGTGAAGCACATTTAAATCGCAGACGTCTCGGGTAAAGTTTGAAAGTTGTTTGCTTCACTAAAGTTACCGATTTTGATAAATGAGGTATCGTTAAAATCCCTAGCATATTCCGGGTGACATAGACTAGTAAAATTTAAAAAAATGATTTGGTGGCCATGGTCCCTCAATGCAAACTAAAGTTGAAAAAAAAATTCAAAAATAAGATTAACTATATAATCATCATCTAGAAAATGATGAGTAGATTTTAAAAATGGTTGTGATGAGTGATTCACAAAAAAATATCATTTGATTAAAAATTTGAATAAGATTCTATTTAACTAGATTAATTTAGATTTTTAACTTTTTAGTTCGTTTTTTGGCAGGGCAGTCGTGTTTTTTAATTTTTTAAATTATGACTTGTTATTCCACGTTAGATGGTGCTCATCGACGTCTATTATTTGTAAACACAAACGAATAAACTTTACAGAGCGCCATCTATTGACATCATTGTGACGTCTGTTAAAAATACTGAAGCTTATTAAAAATTAAATATTTTCGATTCCTTATAAAATTTAACTACTTTTAGTATTTTTTGTTCAAGTACAGGATATAATTCAAATAATTGACCAAGTTTCAGGCTCAACCTATCAGAAAATTGAGAGTTCTGAGGTCACCTGTGGACGTTAGAAAATCTCCACTTTGAAAGCCCCCCATTAGACGTACTAAGGACTTTCTATTAAACTTTAATAAAAATAATGACACCCAAACAAATGCAAAACCTCTGAATCTGAAATGAGAAGAATTTTCTAAACCTGAGCAAAAATACTACCTACTAATATACACATAGAAAATGGCCGTCACTTTATCTATGCGAGTTTCTTTAGAAGTTTTTTGAGACTTGTTTACCTTTGAGCTTAGCTAACCAAAAGATTACCTATAACAACACAGTTGATTTTTATCGAGGACAAGAAAATTAAATGGCAAGTTATGTAGGTACAATTGCTCTGTAAATTTTTCTCCATTTGTCTTTAGCATTTGCATTTCCTTTGAAATGCTGAGGGTTCTAAAGGCTCTAAAACGGCATTGTCCGTCGCTTTAATGTTAAACAAGCCAACAAAATCTGGAGTGCTCTCCACCGGAAATGGCTCTCCAGTGCGAAAGAACGCTGAATTACAGGTAAGTATTTGAAATTTCGTGGAATACATTAAAATTCAACTCGCTGTTTTCGTTAACTACTAATAACTAGTGCTTTTACAGCTTTCTGATCCTTCAGACTCGTGAAACGGTTTTATGTGAAAACTATAAAATTAAACTACTGCAATAATAAAAAAATCTTTGGTGCACTTTGATTTTTGACTGGTTGACTTAGAAGCTTGATTTTTTTACAGCTCCAAGAGACTGTATTTTAAGTATTTTGAATTTAGAATATGTGTATAAAAACTATCGAGTAAAAATATTAAAAATATAGATATATTATATAGTATTTGATATTAATTTCAACTTGATAACTCCACGCTTTCCCGAGAAAAAGGTGGTTGACACACAGCCAGACAGACGGACACTGAAGTGATCCTTTATGTGTTTCATTTTTCCTCTTGAGATACGTAACCAATTTTCAATGTGGAAATTTTTCAATCCAAGAGAAAATCGTCAATTTTGTTGAGTGCGCTTGGAGAGCTCTTCGTTAGTCCGTCAATTTATACCAAAAAGTTTGGATCATAATCAAACAATACCTTATTTTTAACTCTTACTCAAAATACCTGATAAAATAATATTCTCGACAAGGTAGATCCACCCCGTAAATTGGGATCCTATCGCACATAAATAAAAAATGCCAGCTTGCCACATCTGTGCCAAAATAATAAGCGTACCCTTGTTAAATATTTATAAAAGCCAGCACCGGAGGAGACAACGCTACATGGCCCTGTCTAATTCATAAAGTGCTCAATCGTGACTACATTCATGTTACAGTAGACTTATACCACTACGGCGCCACGAAAAAAATAACTTGACCTTGAACCTCGGTAGTTCATTAATCTATTTAATAGTTGTCTGCATGTAAACTGCAGTGATTTAGCCTCGTTGGTCTAGTGGTTAGCATATTCAACTGTGGCCGACGAGGTCCCGGGTCGGGGTATAAAGTATTGGGGTTTTCTGACTAGAAATTCTCAGTACTCCGGGCTAGAGTTAGGAACTTGGCGGTGTTTCACCCCCTTGCCTCGGAGAGTACGTTAAGCCGTCGCGTCGGGTCCGGTTATTATCACTAACATGATAATAATCGTTGAAGCCCGTCAACCCGAATTGGAGCAGTGTGATAGATCTAAGCTTTAATTCCCTTTAGAAGAGACTATGAGAGTGGAGGCCTGTGCCTAACAGTGGGACGTTAATGGGATGTAGTGGTAGTGGTAGACTACAGTGATTTAGAGTTTGGACGTTCGGCCTCCTGTTTTGGCGGTTTGGGGGTACGAGCCTCGGGCACGCTCTTATTTATTTTTCTGAGCATTTTAAGCACTTAAATATCACTTTAAGGTAAGGAAAACAGGTCTGAGCCAGTTCTTCATAATGTTCTTAAAATTGTGTGAAGTCTGCCAATGATGATGCCAATGCCAAGCATTTTCTTTGGTCTGGTCTAGTGGGAGGGACTTACCACCCTACCGGCAAACACAAGCCGCAAAGCGATTTAGCGTTTTCGGCACGATGTCGTAAACAAACCGATTAGGAGTTTGAGTTTAATATCTGCCATAGCCCATATCCCTAACAGGTTAGCCCGGTACCATCTTAAAACGTGCATCATCACTCATTACCAGGCCAAGGGCTAACTTGTAGTGAAACATACTGTTCTAAGTTTGATCCCTAGAAACACATAATCCCCAATATACTTAACCCAACATTTTTAAAGTATTATTAATTACTGCTCCCCTCTTTGTTTGCTTGGCAATTTGATGTGGTCATGGCTTCACCGACGGCTGCCTGTGATGAAATTCGCCCCAAACTTTAGTTTATTGCCAGACAACTTGCTCCCACAACTTTGCAAGTTCTTGGACATTTATCGTCTTACTCTAGAGTTGTCATAACTATAGAGACAATATTATGGAAAACACTTTCTCAACGTAACTTACGTACAAGGATGATTAACTTTTCTGTTTTCCTGCTGATACTGATGTCCTGCTTTTTATTTTTACTCTGACTCTCAATAATATCGCTAGGTAAATTTATATTAATACACAAAAGGAAAAGATCAACTCTAATACTTTTTTATTCAAGTAGACTTTTTACAAGTGCTTTTGAATAGTCAAATGAATCTACCACTGACTATAATCATAATCATAGCAGATGACTGATCTATCAACGTATGGCCCAAACCACTCGACTGATCAGACTTATGATTAGCACACAGATCTAAGCTACTGTAAAGTAGCATCCGCAAAAAATGATTTCTTGAAAACACGACAATCTAAAACAGGACTTAATTTGTATGAAAATCTAAATTCACGAGTAGGAATCTACAGGCAAAAGCTGGTTAGGTACCTTCCTAATAGGTATTTATGTCGCCGTGAGATTGTAAAAACCGTTAGTTTATAATCTAACTCGCGTAATTGCAAACTGTCGAAAGATTACAATTTAACACATTATTTTCCGGTAGATTGTAATCTGTTAGGTATATTAACCCGAAAGAACCTAAGCGCTACCTGATTATTTAAGAGACAAGAAAACGATGAATATTTCAAAAACTGACACAATGAATATTTCAAAAACTGACAATGAATATTTCAAAAACTGACACTCAGAACATTGAACAGAACATTGAACAGTTTACAATCTTTCGACAGTTTACAATTTCGCGAGTTATATTATAATCTAACGGGTTTTACAATCTTACGGTGACATTTACAAACAACTACTATTGATACCGCCGGTGGCTTCGCTCCCGTGGGAATTTCAAAAAAGGGACTGGCGTGAATAAAATCCCATCAAAAACATGAATGTGAAAATGGGAGCCAAGTGCAATATTAAGAATATTAGTGGTTCGCCGTCAAAAGTATTGCTATCTTAATGGGTGCCAAGTTCTGTAGATAATCTTATTTATTTATAAGAATACTAGATGATGCCCGCGACTTCGTCCGCGTGGATTAAGTGTTTTTAATTCCCGCAGGAACTCCTTAATTTTTCTTCCTTCCCCGGGATACAAACTATCCCTGTACCAAATTTTATCAAAATCGGTTGAAAAGGTGGGCCGTGAAAGCGTAGCAGACAGAAACACTTTCGCATTTATAATATTATAGTATTGATACAATATACTAAAATTTAAAAACACCACTTCTTTTCTTTCTGTTATAACAATGTTTACTAATTAAAAACATTACGTCTTGTTAAATTGGAACAGTCGAATATTTTAGACAAAACAGATAACAATGAGGTTTGCACAGTTTTGGTTTGGACGAGCTTACTCGGTCTTCACTCCGTCTTGTCTACATGCTGTTTTAATTGCACAGGAAAAACAGAGCATAAGACAGTTAAAACGAGTTAGTACACTAAGGTATATGAGTCCATATCTCGCATATAAATCGGTGAACTAGCGTATTTTGTCGGAATATTATGGACTAATTAATCTCATTTGAGTATATAGATTACAAATTGACTGGCTTCTCTATGTTATAAAATAATCCTCAGAGCCATAGAAATATCGTATCCAGGGTCCTACTATACCTGGGATTTTGACGTGATGAATAAATTAGGAATCCTAAACATACCGTGTTACCTTGTAATTAAAATGCTAAAAGGCACTTTCCACTCAGAAACCTCGCTTAAGTACCTATCTTCATATTAAACTTAGATCTAGGTCAAGGTTGAAACGGGTAGTAAGCTTTACCTGTTAATTAATATGAATAAAACAAGGTACAGGGACAATGATAATACTCTATTCTGTTGCCAACAGCAATCCAAGAAAATGTGATTTATTAAATACCTTAAAAAACTGCTTTAAACAATCCAAAATATCATCTGTCGCACCGAACACTCAACCAGTGTGTGGTTTGGGGATTAGTAGTACCAGTAGCTTTCAGTTTGAAAGCTGAAGTCACAATGGATAGCGGCTCATAGCTCGAAGACATGGGGTACCATTGTGCTCGGAGCCTTGGACGGCGATCTGCATGTTAACACAGAAATCGCAGCGTTGGGAGACCTCAGGCGTATGGTTTAAAACCAGTAAGCACCCCATTTGCTCACCCCAGTGAGAAAAAGTGCTTTGAATTTAGAACGCTATTTATTCGGTATTGCTTTTCATTATCTCGCAAAACGTACAAAAATTTCGTCACATCCGGTTTGACCGATTCAAAGACATGAGTGTGCAATTGTAAAACTCATTACAAACATTAATTAAAATCGCTCACCTCTGGCTACATAATATTACATTACCTAAACATTTTCTATATGAAGCGAGCTTTGAGCGCTCTACCGAAAAACAATGCTGCTTTTAATTGCAGTAACGGAGCGGTGAAAGACAATGACAATTATTAGCAGTAACAGCACCTATTCTGTGGTAATAGGAGTACATTTAACCAGTAACTGAAACACAACGAAATACTTTTCTTTACTTTGAAAAATTCACATATACAGAAGAACAAAGTGTTCATACAGTATTTTAATATTTTGGAATTATAACCATCGGTGACATCTGTAGTGTGGTATCTAAGATGGCTAGAGAAGAGAATCTGGAAGAAGAGTTTTGCTAGCCCCAATGGCATTTCTATTCTTCTAAAGTATCATTCAAAATCATCATCCTACCGGCGGCGCCATGTTATTATTATATTTCAACAGCTATTAAACACACAATTTAAGCACTCACTAACGAAACACTCTGTTATCTAATAAAATAAAATAACGTTTCATTCTACTACAAAAGGTACTAGTCGCTGAAATAATAAAGAAAGAAAATAGTTCGCAGCGTTCATAAATCACAGTGTCGACAATAATAAAAGTGCCTATCGAGCCATCGAGGCAAATAAAAGAATATGGAAAAGAAACGAGCGCAATGAATTGAAACCCTGGAACGAAAGTAATAGTGCAATTGTGAGGGAGCAAATCAAATCTGTTTCATGCGAATATACTCGCCTTGATATTTGTCTGTACATCTATCTCTAAGCTTCTTACTTTTTGAATAAAAAATTCGATAGCACTAACACAGTCCCTTTTTTACATGGAAGTTGCATGCAAGTAAGAAACTTTCTTGAAACGTTGTTCTGTTTGGCAGATGTTTGAACGTCACTTCCATGTGAAAAATTGCTGTTAATTATGAGGGTAACATCTAGCGTTATAACTATTTGACCTTGTTAGTGGTATCAAGTAGTTATAATAGCGATAGATGCCACCTATGTCTTTCAAAAGGCACTTTGCCGAAAATACCTGCTAAGCCGAAGCGTCTGTCTTGATGTCGCTATCTTGTATCGGGGAGTTCAGGTTCACAGTTTACGCAATAATTACAGAAACAGCATTTTTATACGATGCTGTTGCACTGCGCTACATGAACATTGAAAGACTGGGTGTCAGGCGTCAACCATAGAACCCTACCATCGATCGCAAAAAAATAACGTTTTGTAAGGTTAAAGTCTAACGATCTATTTATGGATCTACGTTCTTTTGTATGAACCTACATTCAATTAACGCGAGAGACTTACTGAAAACCTAGGCGAAGCCGGTTTGGTAGACTAGACTTATAAAATTCGTGCTACTTAGGTATTATATCGATGTTTAGTACCTATACACATCATAAATCAACAGCACTCGACTTGTATGTTATTAAAAAAGTATTATCGTGGTTTAGATACCGCCATGCAATTAGTCGGTATAGAATTTATTCGAAATAACTTAGATATAACTGCCTCGTTGGTCTAGTGGTTAGCATGTTTGACTGCGGCTGACGAGGTCCTGGGTTCAAGTCCCGGGTCGGGACATACTAGGTGTTGGGTTTTTCAGACTAGAAATTCTCAGTACTAGCCCGGAGTTAGGAAGTTGGCGGTGTTTCACCCCCGTGCCTCGGAGAGCACGTTAGTTCGTGTCGAGTCCCGGTTATTATCACTAACATGATAATAGTCGTTAAAGCCCGCCAACCCGCATTGGAGCAGCGTGGTGGGTCTAAGCTCTAAATCCCTCTCTCCTATGAGAGTGGAGGCCTGTGCCCAGCAGTTGGACGTTAATGGGCTGTAGTGGAAGTATTATACTGTGGTGTTATAGCATAATTTTTGATTAAAGAGTGGCCTTTCCAAAGGTAATCAATCGAAATGGTTACTCACATAATATTTAAGACATGTCTCATAAAATTGTTACGTTCTAAATCTATCCATTTCGCGGTAAAACGATGGAGGGATTGTTACAGTATACTTTGTTTACTATTACTAGGTAATATTTAGAAATCATCTAATAACGCAAAATTTCAAAGTATCGATACCGTTAGACTCAGGTTTTCCTATTAAACTGACAATGAGGCCAATTCTGTTGTTTTGGTAATTTTAGTTTAGTTTAGAGATTGTAGTAAATAGAATTGGCCACATTAACTGTTTTGTCCGTAAGTAACATATACACACTGAAAAAGCGACTAAAACTCTTCTTGCGTAGGGGGTTAAAAAGTGGTCCCGTAAGCCACATTGAAATACACAACATCAAAGCCCTGTAAGCGAGACCAAAATGAATACAAATCTAAAAACAAAACTATGCACAATTCTAGTGAGATGTGCAAATAAAGAGATGCCGACCCTTTGTTGCAGCTTCGTAATGTACTTAAACTTGTATGTGCCACACTGCGGGTGCTTGTTTGTAAAGCCTTTGAATACACAAGTGCAGTTTCAAACATGGTACTCTAAACAAATAACAAAATACAAACTCGCTTACAATTTCAGTACCGTTTACTACCTTATACCGTCGATAGCTTCCCGTGGTCATCGAGCCAGCGGGGGTTAGGATGTAAGTAATGGATTTGATTTTATTCCACCACTACAGCCCATTAACGTCCCACTGCTGGGCACAGGCTTCCACTCTCATAGGAGAGAGGGAATAAGAGCTTTGACCCACCACGCTTCTCCAATGTAAGTTGGCGAGCATAGATTTTATTCATGTCCTCTATAATAAAAAAATACTACAAATGGTTGTTTTTTACCATGTATAATAAAAAGCGGGAGCCCGTTTTTTATTATACTAAAATTAAACTAAATAAATCCTTATATACCTCCTAACAAAAAATAAACCCTAAACAAAAAGACCACCCCTGGTCGCCTCTGGGCCAAAGAGGTGGTCTACAAACTCGTTTACAAAGGAGTTTATGGAGAATTAAGCTTTTACCACCCTTATACCATTGAGAATCCCGCGACCATATAGCCTGCAGGGCTCAGGATTAGATGGATATGACTTCATTTCCATAAGAATTCGAACTGTATATACTTATAATACGTGAGTTGATACATGAGCTTGTGCCTAAAGCAGTTAAGACTTAAGACACCATCAAGGCCGGGAAACGCAGCTGAAATAGGTAGCTGAAACTGACTATAAAATCGACAAGGGGCTCGGTCAAAGAGAGCTTACTAGTTTTTTTCCCTTAAACTGATTTTATTCATACGGGATTATGTAGGCAGTTATCTTTTCGGGTGGTCGAGTGTTCAGAGTGTATTCAGAGTTATGGACTTTTAAAGAAATTAAATATCAATTGCTATAACGGTGAAGAAAAGCATTGTGAGGAAACCTGCATACCCAAGAGTTCTCCATAACGTACCTACTGAAAGGCGTATGAATCTGCCAATCCGCACTTGGCCAGCGTGGTGGAATGTTGCCAAACCTTTCCTCATTCTGTGAGGAGTCTCGTGCTCACTAGTGAGCCGGCAATCAGTTGATAAGATGATGATGATAATTATCGTAGACAAGTTCAGAGCGAATGTAAAAGTAATTTAGATTACCTACCTTTTACCCAGGAAAATACAGAATTCTTAAAGAACATATATCAACACTGCCAACAAATCTTTAATCAATTTATACCATCCCTCGTAAGTGCTGAAAAACGAATATAAAAAGTTACACATTTCCGAGAAAATTTAAACTCAACAAGTGGCCCGGGGCTTTTGTTTCTGCAGTGCAAGCAACTCTTATTGATTCAGCCTTCTCAGTGGAACTGGATAGTCTCACGTTGCTTATGTGACAAGCTATATATATAGCACAAATATAATCCTAACTGTCATACTAATATTATAATTGCGAAAGTGTGTATGTTTCTTGGTTTATCCTTCAATCACACCGCTACAGAGTAACCGATCGACGTGATATTTATGTCATTAGTATGTATATAATATATTTGTGTAAGTTTATGATATTATAATATCTCGTTTTATTCCATCTCACATCTTGTTGTCAAGGGTCACTGTTAGAGATCTCTTATAGCGATAAGTGCTTCCTTGTCCACTATGTTTTATATTTTTCTTCAAATCTTATAACTTAATGATACAAAATAAATTAAAAAAAGGAGTTCCCGCGGGAATAAAAAAAACTTAAACCATGCGGACGAAGTGGCGGTCATCAGCTAGTAGCTAATAAATGCGAAAGTGTGTCTGTTTGTCCTGCAATCACGCCACAACAGAGCAATTTTTATCCCTAAAAACAATGAAGTGCCTACGGGAATTAAAAATAAACTTTAACCACGCGGAAGAAGTCGCTGGCATCTTCACCTATTTATCTTACAAAAAGCATTTAATATACTGCTGCCGTAACACTCACGATGTTTATTTTTAAATCGGAATGTTTGTCTGTCCCGTCGCCTCACAACCACGATCCATATAACTACGTCGAAAAATAAACACAATATTATATTTTCTCGCTCATATAAGTACCTACACTACCGACGACCGATAGTAAATTTTGCATGTGTATAGTTGACGACCTCGAGTGTCATAGGCTACTTTTTATCCCGGAAAATCTAAGAGTTCTCCCAGGATTTTTGAAATCTAATTCCACTCGGATAGAGGCGCGGGCATCATCTATATAGATGTTAGCATAACTTTATAAAAGAAAATGTAAATCTCATTTCATACAAATGAGCTTTCGCTAATCTCGAGTACCTGTTGTAGCGACAAGACAAAAAGTTTTAATTTCCTTAAAAGTAGAAAAGTTTAGATTGTTTTCCGCGGCCTTAACGGCTAAGGGGCGCTGAAGAGAGGGGTGGAGTGCGGAGATCGCCAGGAGCACTACAGCAACAGGTCCCGGGAGAAAAGATCGATATACTCGTAGGCTACGGAGGCTGTGCCAGGAACATGCGCTGTGGTAACCTGAAACATGCGCTTTGTGATCGCTGTCGTGCTTTCATGCCTTACAGCAGGTACGTCAAAACAATCATATTTATACAAATAAACCTGTAAAAATTAACGTTATCGTGCTAGTATTGTGTGATATTTCAGTTTTAGCAATATAAGAAACCCAAAAATAGTGTGTCTCCAAGTGATAGTGTTCAGTGCTAGTGTGTCTAAATGTCAAATTCTTGTCTATGGTGAACTAGATTCTAGGTTTCTTCTGAGCTAAGTGTTTATGCTTAGTTAAGCATTTAGTCCTGCACTTAAACCACCTTAATGTTTAAACTTACTCTACTTACTGATTGTTACAGAGAGAAGATTCGTTATTTTCTATCTTTTAGGTTAGAAAATTGCAGCGTTTACAAACTGTAGGTTTCAACTTATGCAGCAGAAGTTTATGAATAATGACTTGTATAAAGATGTCAATTTACCTGAATGGTCCAAAATGGCACATGTTTCAAAACTCAAGCTCTACTGAGATACGTTCCTCTTAGGTTAGAGCTTTTATGGTTGGTCAGCGCTCTTAGCAGTTGTACCTAAGTTGTTACCACTGCTTAGAGCTTAGCTTAGCTTAGTTGTCAGGAGCAGAGAACAAAAGAATAGTTAATAAACAGATTCCTTGTTCTGTGGTTAGGAGCTAGGACTTTTGGACTTCGAAGCACTTAAAGCCGCACTGACTTCTTTGCGGTCGTGTTGAATTATCGTTCCATTGGGCTATATGAGAGTAAGTGAACAGAGAGTTCATCTGTTTGCCTGCACATTTGTGCAATATCATAACTAGTATTGTCAACTCTTTGTGGAGATAGGCCATAGCAGAAAATCGGTTAGATCATCGCATCATTTTCAGTATACTTATTCTTGAAATTATGTATTTTTAATGACACGCTATTATTAGTTTACTACATATGTACAAGTATGTAAACAAAAATCTTGAAAGTAAACTTTAACCAACTTTTAACCGTCGTATTAATTGGAAACTTTGCAATTATGTACCTATGTAATACTGACCATTTGTTTCCATCAGGCTGATCTGATGATGGAACCAGAAGTTGGATAGTGGAACTCTTCAACTGCTTCCAGTAAATTCTTCGAGTTTGGGCTCATTTAATTTGTTTTGACGAGTCCCATTTCCACATTTAGGTACACAATAGATATATACCTTAGTGAAGCATCTTTTTTATTAAATTTTTACTGACTAATTTCAGGCAAATCCGATCTCCTGCGCGACAGCGTCCATGTGACGTCAGCGGCAGCGCGGCCCAACAATGAGCTGTGGTGCTACAAGTGCCGCGCGGATGAACCGGACGACAAGTGCGCGGACCTGCGTCAAAACAGCTCCGCGCTCATACACAAGTGCCACAACGAGAAGAGGATATGCATGGTAAACTAATAACTATAGTCCGCGCTCACACTTCACAGCGGCAGCGCGGCCCAACAATGAGCTGTGGTGCTACAAGTGCCGCGCGGATGAACCGGACGACAAGTGCGCGGACCTGCGTCAAAACAGCTCCGCGCTCATACACAAGTGCCACAACGAGAAGAGGATATGCATGGTAAACTAATAACTATAGTCCGCGCTCACACTTCACAGCGGCAGCGCGGCCCAACAATGAGCTGTGGTGCTACAAGTGCCGCGCGGATGAGCCGGACGACAAGTGCGCGGACCTGCGTCAAAACAGCTCCGCGCTCATACAAAAGTGCCACAACGAGAAGAGGATATGCATGGTAAACTAATAACTATAGTCCGCGCTCACACTTCACAGCGGCAGCGCGGCCCAACAACGAGCTGTGGTGCTACAAGTGCCGCGCGGATGAGCCGGACGACAAGTGCGCGGACCTGCGTCAAAACAGCTCCGCGCTCATACAAAAGTGCCACAACGAGAAGAGGATATGCATGGTAAACTAATAACTATAGTCCGCGCTCACACTTCAGAGCGGCAGCGCTGCCCAACAATGAGCTGTGGTGCTACAAGTGCCGCGCGGACGAGCCGCACGACAAGTGCGCGGACTTGCGCTAGAACAGCTCCGAACGGTACCTAACCACAAGAGAACTCTTTATGATACCACGTTACGGCGCTGAAACAAAACATCCCTACCACCTGGGAGGCTACCAGCATAGATTAGGTAATATTATCTTCCAACAGCTGTGTTCCATCTGAACTACGGATATATGGGACCTTTATTTTTAATATAAGTATGGGACCTATTTCGTAAAGCAAGCAATGCATTTAGAGATGTGATATTACAGTACAGAAGTGTGTGTACTTACATACACAGGTGCACTCTCTGTTCCTTAAATCTCATAGCCTGATGGGAAAATCTGACACGACCGGAGTGAGATCAGGCGCAGGACTGACGGCTTACCGTGCTCTCCGAGGCACGGAGATGAAACACCGTCAACTTCCTAACTCCGGGCTAGTACCTACTGAGTATTTCTTGTCAGAAAATACTTTTTTTGTATTCAAATAACTTTTATTAGGTGGTTTGAATAATCACAGAGGTGGTTAGGTGCCAGGTGAGTCCATGCGTACTGCGACAGCAAATAACTCGATTCGATAGAGGGGTTTACCGTTAAAAATTCCACATCGGTGTTATCTGACTACAGACGGCTTCTCGAGATTTATTAGACTTTGCAGGTTCACCTATACCAGAGACCAGGGGCGGGCCGTCCTTTTAAATGGGCGTCACGAGTCACGACAGCTATTGCTGGTAGTGTGCACGCCTCATATAAAATGTATCACATTTCGATCGTATTCTGTCGAAGCCTCACGCCACAATAAGTACCTAACTACTTACTTCCTATAATCTATAGCTATTGTTTGTTTGAACTAGCTGACCCGCGCTAGTTTCACTCGTATGGAAACCTAACTAGATACTGACTATCAACTAGATATGCACTAGGATCAAGGTCATACACACAGGGTGTAAAACTTGCGATTTTGCAAGTAAGTAAGTAGGTCATTTTTGTCTATTGCCAGAAGGGACGGACACAATCTAAAAAAGATTGTCATTACTGGCAAAGAGGACGGAAAGAGACCTCAAGGACGTAGCCCGATTCGTTGGTCAGATCAAATCCGCACCGCTCTTGATAGCAAGGTCCACGAAGCCCTGCATGTCGCAAAAAAAACAGAGCAACACGGCGTGAGATCGTCAATAGAGGAATTATTGGCAGAAGGGGTCACGACCCTCATTAATAGGACGCAAGGAGGAGGATTTTTGTCTATGACGGTATCCAGTTAACTACTTAGGCGATAGGCACTTACAGGAAATGAGTTGAAAGAAAATGCTTCTTAGGTTTTCCAAAAGTGTAGAAGTTCCGCTCGCCGTCTTCGAACTATTGATCTGATCTTCACGAATTTCGCATAGGCATAAATTTTGTAAGGAAAAATAATTGTCTAAATCAACCAACGAAGGAACCCAATTGTGTTTTGGGATAAAAAGTACCTATTTTCTTTATGTTAAACCAAAGGTTAATGTGCCAAGTTGCATTCGAATCCGTGCGGTAGTTTCGGCGTATTGACGTAACGGACAGACAGACAGACAAAAATAAAAAACTAATAGTTTTGGGTTCTGTATCGATAAATAATAAAACATGCTGCAATAAAAAAACAAACAATATTTAAATGTGATACCAGAATCGTCCAGACACAGTTTTATTAAAAGTATAGAAAATTCCTTGCTGTTGTTGCAGGTAAAACGGTTCTCCTACACGACGTCAACCGAGAACTCCACCACAGCCCTAACAATGTGGGCTCTAGAACGCAACTGCACCAAGCATTGCGAGCCAGGCTGCATCGTCATCGGCGAGCGAACCAAGTTGTACTCTTGCACGTCGTGCTGCACCTCGTCCCTTTGTAACTACGGATCGGGGACCAATTCGCTATGCATGAACTGTGGTATATCAGCCTTGTTCCTCCTCCTTTATGTATTTTTATTAAAAGTATAAACTTGTACGTAAGGCTGGGAGAAGCCTCGTATTCACTAGGGGACAAATGTCGCGCGACAACTGTCGCTAGAGATCTCGAGCGATGTCGTCCACATGGTGAGAAATTTTGTCTCGCGACCTTTTACCTATTGTTACCTGTTACAAGACTTATCAAGCGATTTCGAATGATGTTATTGAATAGAAGCAGGCGTTACTTTGCGGAAGTCTATGATAATGAATGAACTAGAAGTTTAATTTGCTATAATCTGCCACAGTAGAAGTTTATTCATTAGAATGATGTTACTTGACTTCTCTAGCAATACGTGTCGCAGGACATTTTTGTTCCCTAGTAAATACGAGACTTTAGGACGCAAACACGCGGCAAAAATCAACTCTGCTGCTCCTAGGAGTTACCAGTAGCCGCTGTTTGAAGTCGTCACACTGTTAAACGTGTGCAGGAGAAGTCACTTTTCTACCGATGCACTCTACCTACAGGCGACGAACCTAGAGTTCCTCGTATTGTATTTACAAATCGCAGTGCTCCAGATCCATCATACAAATCTTACAAAGATATAAGTACACGCCATACAGTTCTGATGCGCTGTCAAATTTTCATCTGTGCCAATTATCTACTTAATATTTGACGATATCGCTACTTATATATATATTATCCACTTACACTTACTATATTACTTATTACTTACTATATATATATATACGGCATACATATATATATATATATACGGCAGCTTTATGTGCTATTGATAGGTAATTTTATATCAGTGATCATAATAAAATACTATATATGTAAGTGGATATATATATATATATATATATATATATATATATATATATATATATATATATATATATATATATAAAATAAATATTATATATTAATATTATTATATTTTATTATGATCACTGATATAAAATTACCTATCGTACGTATATTATGATGCTTTTATAAGATAGGATTACTTAGTTTTCAGTTTGAAGTAAACAGGTACGTACTACCACAGAATAGGGAATAGAACATTGTCCAGAAAGTTAAGTACCGCGAGAGCCTTTTAACAATCAGCGATCTGTTACGTCGTAATAAAGCCCAATTCAGCTCGCACAGCGAGTGAAAATAATTAAATATCTTTATAATATTTCTGTTTCTATCGCGTAACTCTTATAGGCCTATTACACTGCACACTTTCCACAGGGCCCTGTGGAAAGGGTGGGCGTGGCCAATAGTTAGAGCGTCGCTTATTACACAGCAATAAGGATCAAATTAGGGACCCTATATCCCTAAATTTTATTTCACTACACTGATTCAGGTATAAGGGTCCCTTACAAAAGTGTAATGTAATAGGCCTATTATCCCTTCAAACGCGGCGCTTGTAGCCTTAGGGTTGACATTTAAATTCTTGTAATTACTATGGGCCGGTAATCGTTTGCAATAATGACGACAATTACTTTAAAAACGAAATATTATTATTATTAATAGATTTTGTAGAAACCGAATAGGGGTAAGGGTTTAATATAACTGCCATGCCCCTAACAAGTTAACCCGCTACCATCTTAGACTGCATCATCGCTTACCAACAGGTGAGATTGGTCAGTAAGGGGCTAACTTGTAGTGGATAAAAAAGTCGTTACACAAGCCACATCTATCATATAAAATATCAATGAATATTTTACAATTTTAGGGGACGGGAGGCCCTCATGTCACAGTGTACGAGACAAATTATTATAACCACATTATGGATTAATCATTCCATTCATTCATTTCTTTCATTATGTTTTCATCATCAATTCATCGGCAGCCCACTAATCTTACTATTAAGCACGTCTCACGAGGCTCTTCTCAGACTGAGAAGGGTTTAAGCCATACATTCCTTCACGCTGGCCAATTTCTTCTTGGCAGACAAATTAGACTGTTTTATAATGATTATAAAACTCTAAGGCATAGTTTCAACTTTCCACGCAATTTTTGTTCACCGTAAGTATATATTTTAATTAAGATAGAGGTGCTTTCCCGGGATCGAAGCCCAGACTTGGAGGCTGAAGTCTACCCTATCTATCTATCACTATATAAATATTGGATACCATCTATGGTTTATATTTACTTTTGTTTATAACTGTATCTTGTATGGATATAAAAATATAACTATTAAATATAACATTTAAATTAGTTTTGCTAAGAACTCTAAGTAGGTACTTAAGTAGATAGGCAAATAATACAAACTTACCTTTCAGGGTCCTTAGGAAGTGCAAAGAGCGATAAGTTAGGTCTTAATAATTAGAGTTTAAACTACCTAATGCGATACGATATCGTTTACTGATCTTGCTTTGTTTATCCATAATGAGAACTCGAGTAAAAGTCAAACGTATAATTACGGTTCGCGCGCAACACTCGATACGAGTGCCGACGAGCGTCCACGCAGTAGAAGTTAAATATCTCAGGTCACGTGACAAGTGAGCAAGGCCTGGTACTACGTAGTCGGTAGTAGGTACGTACTTACTAACAAGTTATGTACCTATTTTTAATTTCAATGCATATGTATACACGTAATACGTATTAATAATATGTAAATTATCGACAGTATCTTTTCAATAAATTATGTCAAACATCCACATGTGCCTCTTATTTCAAAGCCTCCTCACATAAACTATAATTTAAGTATGTCCTTATAACTACTGTAAGTTGACTATGTTATATAGCTTAGTTACTCTGATAACCCCAATACAAACAACAAATCGGGAAAAGAATCCGACCGAGCTGAAGCGACAAACGCGGCAACGCGACGCGATGCGACAGTATCAAACAGTAGCCCTTCACGCGGCCTAGGTTGACGCGTAGATAGGTACGTCTGCCACTTTCTATGGCGTCGAATCGCGTCGCGCCGAGTGGCATCGCTTCTGTGATCAGTCGCTCACCTAGGGCAGTTACGAATTAGAAGCTCTTACCTCTACCTGGTAGAGTACCTACCATAGAAGAAGCGCCACTGCTCTACCAGCATGAACGCATGCCACATGCCTCTGCCATTACGTAAGACCATTGCATCATCGTATAGACCCTAATGTTTAATAACTAGTACCTAATAGCAAAGTAATTAGCTAAGCAGCCTTACAACAGAATAACACTTAATTGACCTTCAGTGATAATGTTTTTACTATGCAGGTTGTTTTAGCTTTATCTTGCTGTAATGTTGGCCAAAGAAAATATTACTATACACTAGCTGATGCCCGTGACATCGTCCGCGTGGATTGAGATTTTTTGGTTCCCGCGGGAACTAGTTTTCGGGGATAAAAAATAGCCCGTGCTATTCATTTCATCTAGATCCATTCCGACGTTCTGGCGTAATTGAGTAACAACCATCCTTCTATCCAAACTGTCGGATTTTTAATATTAGTATAGATTTAAAAAATAAAGACCGTAAATAGTTATATAAGTTAATTTATTATGAATAAACAATGCACAGAAGTAAATGCAAATTTTAGTTGCAACTCTAGATCATACTTTTTTTAACATAATTGGAATGACCTCAAACTTCATATAGATACATACTGA
The DNA here is from genome assembly GCA_964035005.1 of Erebia palarica. Classification (NCBI taxonomy): domain Eukaryota; kingdom Metazoa; phylum Arthropoda; class Insecta; order Lepidoptera; family Nymphalidae; genus Erebia; species Erebia palarica. The sequence continues at coordinate 5,941,512 of OZ035988.1, forward strand.
CTGGGAAGGTTCATTTTGGGAGGACATTACATTTAACTTAAAATATCGCATTTTATTTTATAAATATTACAGTATTATCTTAAGAAAGCTGGCCACAGTCCGCAATGATGACCTTCTTGGATGGTTTGCCAGATTGGGAGCCCAAAGATTCCACTTGCTTTACTACGTCCATGCCCTCGACAACATTGCCAAAGACTACATGTCTGCCATCCAACCAGGAGGTCTTCACAGTGGTGATAAAGAATTGAGAGCCATTAGTGTTGGGGCCAGCGTTTGCCATAGAAAGGGCACCAGGTCCGGTGTGCTTGAGGATGAAGTTCTCGTCAGCGAACTTCTCACCATAGATGGACTTTCCACCAGTGCCATTGTGGTTGGTGAAGTCACCCCCTTGCAACATGAAGTTGGGGATGACACGGTGGAAGGTGGAGCCTCGGTAGCCGAAGCCCTTTTCACCTGTGCAGAGTGCACGGAAGTTTTCACATGTCTTGGGAGTTACATCCGTTCTTAGCTGAAACAAGAATAATGAATCATTCATCATTTAATTCAAACTAAGAGAAATTCATTTCCTAAACAGATAAAGATAAACACTTCACCTCTAATAACTCGTTAGGTAGGTGTATGTTACAGTATATTATGTAAATGAAGTTGTTTATAAGTATGATTCATAAGTTTTCCTCCCGCCATTACTTGATTTCATTATCAGCAAAAAAGGAACTAGTAAGAGAATAACATGGACGGCAATAAGCGCGAAAAGTTACTAGGATAAGATGAACTCGCATGACCCAAAATGGCATTTTCCACTCTTAACACCTTTATCAAGGTCCTAACGGAATTGACCTTCAAGGACTAATCTCGGACGCTCTTAACGGATTACAATCATATAGATTATAGCTGACAGCTCTAGCTAGTGCACTATGCTTAACACATGAAGGAGTTTCCTCAAACGACAGGATACCAAAAACTGGAAATCTGGAAGGGTAATTTTTCACTATAGCGTGGTCCAGCATGCCGGCCGGGGTGAACGAACACTCCCTTCGGCCTTCCTAGACATTTAATAAAATATCAAGTTACCTCAACAACAATTCTTCCCAAGGGTGCACCATCAACGGCGACATCCAAGAAAACTCGTGGCAAACTCATTTTTGAAACTGCCTTTGATTCACCAACCTAACTAAAGAAAAGCACGGCAGAATGACGATGCGTCTCTCGTTAAATGCCGGACGGAAATTAAAGAAGTCATAGACAAATTTACTCTTTGATTTCCTTTTATTCGTTCAAAAACAAATACATTAACATTACAAAGCATTGACAGATATGGTGCTTGTACACTGTACATGTAAATGCGTCTTGTAGGTTTTTCGGATTTAACAGAATCTATATAAAATAATTCTTCACGCCAAAATTAAACTAATCTAAAGAAGTAACTTGTCCAATCAAACAATAGTTTCATGAAACTTAAATATTTTACCAATGTATTTTTACGTTTCAATTGACCTTACTAAAGACTAAAACGAGTAGCTAAGGAAGTACCTACAAGAACTTTCTTTCTTTTCCTTTCTATTGTGGTGTATTAGAAACTCCGTAGTAGACTCCAATTATCACTGGAAGACCTCATTGCGACGTTTTGCGATTCTCCTACATATCGAAGAACTGGCTGCGACATTTGACCACCGATTCTTGATTCTCCTACATTTAGATACGGATTCTCAGATCAGAATGTGTAGAGACACCTGAACAGGTTTTTGCTTCTTTTCTTTTATGGAGGGTAGAAGATAAGGAGTAGAACATCTAGATAGAACATCTCTATTTAAAAAAAGTGTCCGTCACAATGCATTAAATTGGGAGCGCCAAATTAGCATCAGGGTAAATTTAAAAGGAAGAGACAAAAATTTTTAGAAAAGTTTATTAGTAGGTTTGAGAAATAAACAAGGAAAGAAACCATACATCATTATTTTGTACAACTTAAGTTGTTGAAATTTTCAACAATTAATTACATAATTTAGTCGACAATAATATTAAATTTTTTAACTCGGCATACTTCACTTCAATCTATAAAATTGCTACATTCATACCATACCCTTTGCTACACCAGCGCCACTGTGGAAGGATTTTGAACTGTTATTCATGGCAACCACTGGACACTTTGTCAACTTTTGTCCCTTGTGAGCACAATGAGAAGTTACTGCTTATCTCTACCATCCATATTTTCTTAGCAGGCTTACGGCTTGCTTGACACCCCGCTAAGGTTCTTTCTTCTTTTGTTTAGTGGCTCCGCGCGTCGAGCGATTGTATTTGTTACCTCCATGGATTGAACCATAGTCAAATATTTTTTTTTAAACGGAGAAACATAATTTGTAATAATAAAATTAAAATTTAACAAAAAACCTAATTTTGGAAAGGATCATAGAAGGGTAGAACATAATATAAAATGGAATATACATATTTACAATTTAATATCATTATGATAAATGAGGAAAAGAGTTTATATACACAAGGTTCATCAGAGGACAAGAGGATGTCAACAGAAAACAGAAGTCGGAAGCGGGAAGGGGGAAGTCGGAACAGATGAACAAACGTGCCCCAAACGCATACGCGTCAAGATACACGTCACCCTCCTGCCCAACCTCAAACGTGAGAACCATAGCTTTGACGGAATTAAGTTATTAATCCTAGCTTAAGTTCTACCTTTTGACTGGCTAGACGTCGCCCAAGCCACTCTCCAAGATTCTTGAAGGGAATGTCTTGGTAATGTACACAAATCATAAGCAGAGTTACAATAGTCTGCATCTGCCATATCTCCGCATGAAATAACCTCGTTAGAAAGCTGATCAGCACGTTCGTTTCCCGAAATGCCAGAGTAACCTGGTACCCAGGAAAACACCACTGTATAGCCTCTTTCATTAAACGTAACTAGGAGGTTTCTAATTTTTGTAACAACATGGTTAACATTTGAATGGAAACCTAGTTAGAACCTTGCAGAGTACTCATAGAGTCCGTAAATATAATACATTTCTTGGTTGTACTAATCTATTACGTTTGGCAAGAAGTAGATTCAACAGATTTAGACAGACTCCCCCCCGACCAGACCCCGCTAAGGTTAAATTATTCTATGCTTGACACTGACATATGTCAAAATTGTCAACTGTCAAGATTCAAAGCGGCTGTCACCGCTGCCTTTGATTCTAAATTTTTCCTTTCCTTCACCAGTTCACATTTTAAAACTTAATCTGATTATTAAAAGGTGCTTTATTTATCTAAAAGTCTACAGTTAACTAAGACTAGGTATAAAAGTACTAGTATTAAAATTTTAAAGCAAAAGTTATATTTTTATTATTATCGTACTAACCAAAAATTTATACGAACTTGTAACTTAGGCCGAAATTTCGCTATTGCTATCAATAACGTATTAATTGTCGTATTGCTTGCACTTATTAGTGTCCTTAAGAACAGATTTTTTGGAAAGAATATACCTGTAAGTGTGATCTAAAATACTACTTGTGAGCTTAAACATTAGAAGAAATGAGTTTAGAATCAATAAGATATGAGAGAGGAAGACTGGAAATTCTGGACCAATTATTACTACCCCTTCAGACAAGATATGTCAAAGTACATGGGGTTGAAGATGGGTGGAAAGTCATCAACAAAATGCAGGTATGTTTAAAACAATGAATAAGCCCAATTTATAAACATAAGTTACTTTTAAATATGAAGTATAATTTAGGATTGAGTACTATATAAACATTACTATAAATTACATAATAAGCTTTGATACATTACCTGTTTTTAGGGTTTGTAGCTCAAGAAGAAAAAAGTCACACACATGTCCCTTTTGAGTATGTCCCTGTCTGCAATGCAGAATGAAATGACATGCTTTCATACACAAGTTGGACCGGACCTACCATGCATTTTTATACCCCTCTATTGCTCAATTTGAGAATAAGATGTTATTTATAAATGATTGTTTTAGGTGAGAGGTGCCCCTGCCATAGCAATTGTTGGATGCTTATCATTGGCAATAGAACTACTAAAAGATGAGTGCTCGGATAAAAAAGTTATGAGGCAAGAGGTCAGTGTGATAACTTGTTACTAAGTATGGCTATAAATTATCACTGTTAAAACTTTGACATCGCCAATACTAGATGATGCCCACGACTTTGTCCGCATGTATTACGGTTTTTGATTCTAGCAGGAAATCTTTAGTTTTCTGGGATAAATAGTATATTTCCTTCACCAGGATGCAAATTATCGTTGTACCAAATTTGATCAAAATTGGTTGAAAATTTGGGCTGTTACAGTGTTGCAGACAGCTGTCAAACAAGTTAGTGTTATGAACTACTTTTAGTAAAAATATTCCTTGCAACATTACAAACCATCTAAAATTATCTCTATGTATCAAGTACACCCTTTTTGATAGCATCATGATAATGAAAATTATCATGTTGTATGAAGTTGCCCTGACTGGTCATGATTGAGCTTACGTATTCTATATATTAAGTGTTTTTCCATTAATATTATTATTATAATATGATGTTCATTAAATCTTCTGTATTATGAATTATTATGGTGAAAATTGCTTGAAGTTTAGAAGTCATTTGTTACTTTGTTAGTACAATATGGAGAGTATTTCAATTTAAACAATTAATATATAAATGAAAACAAATATAAATATATTAAATCTTATTAAATTGTTATTTTACACACAGATATTTTAATAAAAAATAGATATTTCAAATGAAACAACTTTAATTATAAAGTTGTTTCATTTGAAATATCTATTTTATAATATTATGGTAATAGTGCTAACACTGTTTATTTGAATAATAAATTACAACAGCTTAGACATTGTACACATGCTACGAGTATTAATGTAGTACTCGTATGTAATCTTATAATTTATACTCCAATATGTTTGGTAATAAATGGTACATAATATCCTCTATTTGACTAACAATATAATTTGTTATATGAGGTTAATTTAAAATTACACTAATATTATAAATGGGAAAGTTTGGATGAATGGATGGATGTTTATTACTCAATAAGGTCAGCACGGCTGAACGGATCTGGCTGGTCACAGAGATGGATAATCTCTATCTCTCTTGTCTGGAATAACACATAAGCTATTTATTATCCTGGAAGATGAGTTCCAGCGGGAACCAAAAGCCTCAACCCACGCGTGACGTCACAATTCAGTATTTCATACAAAATCCCATACACGCGATTAGACGTTTTGAAAAAAGTTGCTGATTTGACTAGTTTTCAAATATCCAATTCCTGCAGGGATTCCGGGATAACACCAAATTAAATGAAAAGGCGCCGATCGAAAGCTCAGTCGCATCCAAGTTCGTAGTTATAATACATTGAAAATGGCATACCTAATAATATTAAAATAGATTATCTCATTAATCGCAGATTGAAGGCAAATTAAACTACCTGGTGTCAGCGCGGCCAACAGCTGTTAATATAAAATTAGCGGCGGAAGATCTTATTAGTTTGGCAAATAGTTTGAGCGCAGATGAGAATGTCACAGCTAATGATTTTAAAGAGAGGTATGTGCTGTCGTGTCATAATTATTTATAATTATAGCTTACACTTTTAGTTTACTTTAAATATTTTACTCATAAATATTAAGCAAATAAGTGTCTTGAAAAAAATTGTGTGTGTTAGCTCCGACGCACGACTGGAGTTTACTCTTTACGAACGTTTAGAAAATATATTATAGATTAGTAAATGAGGGTAAATGAACGTATTTTTTATATTACTGACAGCATGCTTGATACATTTAATTATATAATTTTTGTTCATCAAAATACTCATTCATAATAGTCATGGAAACAGAAACAAGTGTTACCAAGGAAACATAAAATCAATCACGCAAAGGTTTTGATTTACTCTCGAAATTTTTTTCATACCCCGGGCCATCGAAATATAACGCATTATTAGTCTAAGCCCCGGGCTATAAATATGCAAATCAATTCTAAAGGAGGTAAACTCCAAAAAACTGACTTCCTCTTTTAACCCCCGACGCAAACATCGTAGCTCCCAAATGGATGAACCGATTTTGACTTGGTTTTTGTTTTGTTCGAAAGATAACTTAATCAAGAGTGTTCTTAGCTATGATTTAAAAAAATCTGTTCTGCTGTTTGAAGATAATCAAATCTTCTAGTTAATGAAGTTACGTTCTTCACTTCCACTTCCACAGAACTTATCGATTTTGATTTTAAGATGATGCCCGGGACTTCGTCCACGCGGATTACGTTTTTTTATTCCTGGGATTTCCTTAATTTTCCGGGATAAAAAGTAGCGTCTAAAAATGTATGAAAACTCCCTCTGTACTAAATTTCATCAAAATCGGTTGAAAAGATGGGCCGTTAAAGCGTAGCAGCCAGACACACACTTTCGCATTTATAATATTAGTATAATATGGAATAGTCTCACAAAATTGTTATTTATCAAAGTCAAAACCGAGCGGAAAACTATATTTGAACGTACAGCTGGCAAAATAGGTGAGGAAATTATATTTTTGGAGGCAACTAGAAGCTAGGAGTTTTCTCATCTATTTTTAAACTATGAAATATGATTACAAACGAAATTTTTACGAATTGATTATTATATTTCACAGAAACTCTCTGACACCGACATATTTTTCAGTACTGCCAATGACTTATGCAGCCCAACCCCACGCGTCATATACACTTTCAATATTAAAACAATACTCGTAATCGATCGAGTAATTTGATATTTTGTTATATAATTTTTAGGTTCATCAAAAGTATAGAAAACATGTTAATAAAAGACATAGAAGACAACAAGGCGATAGGCAAGTTTGGCTGCGAGGCCATACTGAACAGTTTGGATGGCGATAGTCTCGTGCGCGTGTTAACACACTGCAACACTGGCTCGCTCGCCACCGCGGGATACGGCACTGCGCTGGGCGTTATACGGTCACTGCATGCGGCGAAACGATTAGGTTCGTAACTTTATTTATACTATAGTCCTTTTCACTGTCTAACGTTAGAAGAGACAAGATTAGTTTGGTTGCTGTCAAGCTATAATGAACAGTTAGGAAGGTGATAGTCTCGTGCGCGTGTTAACACACTGCAACACTGGCTCGCTCACCACTGCGGGATACGGCACTGTGCTGGGCGTTATAGGCCGTCGCTTATTACACAGCAAGGCCAAATTAGAGACTCTTTCTCACTCTTTCTTTCTCTTTCTTATTACACTACACTGATTCAAGTGTAAGGTTCCCTGTGAAAAGTGCAGTGTAATAGGCCTATTATACGGTCACTGCATGCGGCGAAACTTTATATATAGGTACTATAACCCTTTTCACAATGTCTAACATAAGAGACAAAAGTAGTTAAGTTGTTGTCAAGCTATAATGAAGCAGTTTAGTTATTATCAGTAGTGTTATTTATTTTCAACTAGATGTATAGTACTTCGTATCACCTATTCTAACGACAAAATATATGGGAAAATGAAAGAAAATGAGTTTTAGCGAGAAAAACGAACAGCAATTGATTTATATATATTTATATATGATTTGTTACAGAGCACGTGTACTGCACGGAAACCCGGCCGTACAACCAAGGCGCGCGTCTCACGGCGTATGAACTGGTTCACGAGAAGATACCCGCGACGCTCATAGTCGACAGCATGGTTTCCGCATTGATGCACGCGAGGAATATCACCGCAGTGGTGGTCGGCGCTGACAGGGTAGGCTGATGGAACAAAAAAAAAATACAAAACAATAATGCGGCAACCTGCCCAGTAGGAAGAAAGACCCGCAACTTTATCCGCGTGGACCTAGGTTTTTGAAAACTTTTGTGGGAACTCTTTGGGATATTGAATATAATAAAAATAATAAAGCTTTATTTACTCCATCTGTTACAATATAATATATACATATATATATTTTTTTGCAATATACTTAGTTTTGTTAGTTGAGTTAGTAAACATATAGAAATTTAAAGGTAAGTGTTAGTTAGTTAGTAATTTTAGTTTGAGATGGATCCCAGGGATATTGAATAAGCCTATGTTATTTCCTCTCCGGTTTGGGAATTTTCGGTATGGATTTCGTCGAAATCGGTTAAACTGATAAACCGTGAAAAAATAAATAGACAAACACACTTGCGCATTTATAATGTTAGTTTGGTTTGACGTTTTAATTGACTTTAATTGAAAAGCTTCAATTTATTTTTAATCTTTACATTTTCCTATTCAAGGTAGCAGCGAACGGCGACACTGCAAACAAAATAGGCACATATCAAATAGCCATAGTGGCGAAACATCACAACGTTCCGTTCTACGTAGCCGCGCCTTTAACCTCCATTGACATGGCTCTGAGCACTGGTGACCGGATCAAGATAGAAGAGCGGCCGGATAGGGAGATGACGCACATTGGGGAGCATAGGATTGCGGCACCCGGTTAGTATATCCTTCCTTAACTAGTTACTAGTCAGTATGTAAGGTAGCCTATCGGTATTTTAAAGGACATATTTCGGTGAGTGTGCTCAGGAGCTGTTCGATCTTGTACCTCCTTCACCTTTCTACCATCGTACCGCAAGACTGCGTGCGAGTTTCCATCCCTATGTCGTCAACGTTCCACCCACACGCACGAAGCGCTTTGCGTTTTCATTCCTTATTCGCATGGCTAGGGTCTCGAACACTCTACCAAAAACTGTGTTTCCCACCAATTACAATCCGGGTATCTTTAAATCAAGAGTGAATACGCATCTTCTAGGCAAGCGCGTTCCATCTTAGGCCGCATCATCACTATAATGAACCGCCTATAATGAATTTTATAAAAAAAATTTAGAGCAAAGTCTCAGTATCACATTGATTGTTAACGACCTATAATACTCCGCGCGCCAGCTCTGAGGAATCGGGGGCTGAGGTAGCGTTCACGCGAGAGTAATTTTGAGTTAATTTTACGATAGCAGTGTTATTATTGTACTAACTCCTTAAAGTACTGATTATTCTGATTGCAACAGTGATTAATTAGATTTTACGTTCATTTTGTACCACCACCACAGCCCATTAACGTCCCACTGCTGGGCACAGGCCTCCACTCTCATAGAAGAGAGGGAATTAGAGCTTAGACCCACCACGCTGCTCCAATGCGGGTTGACGGGCTTTAACGACTATTATCATGCTTATCATGCTAGTGATAAAAAACGGGGCATTTTGTGCAGTTCATTATAATTAAATATTTTGTACAATTTTTTTCTTCCTCATTGCACATACTATCTTCAAGATACTAAAGATGAGTCAGTATCGATAACGTAATATCGACTAAATCACAACTCTATCTAATTACGTCAACATTCCTTAAGATTCCTCGGAGCTCGCGTGCGGATTGTACATTTAGTAGTAGTCCAGCTATTATCACCACAATGTTCCGTTATACGTGGCTATAACCTCCATTGAGGCTCTGAACATCGGCTACCGGAGCAAGATAGAAGTTCTTCATTGTCCATAGTAAATAGTAAACTGGTCGGTGTTAACATAACGTTCCGATGCTATAGTTAGCGCCAATCAATTTGTCGTCTCCAAACTGTGGTGTGCGTGCCAATTTGCGCAGCTCACACTAACGCGAACGCGTAACGCTATAATTACGCGTAGTAAATTGCTATTGTGACGCGTCTTGCTGTTAACTTCAGGGGAGACTGTTTAATTGGCGCCAGCTATATGTGATCATGATCATAAAATATAGGCAAGCACGAGTAGTGGTCATTGCCCACTGGCTCAGCTTACAATCGTGCATTGTCGAGTCAACATCTGAAGATGCTCCGGTGACGGACTGAAACGTACGTTGAGAATAATTTGGAAGATTTGTGTGGTGTGGTGAATATCGCAAGCTACAAGTACAAGATACACACAGTACCACATAGATTTAACTACTGTGGCGGATTATAGCGAATTAAATTTCTACTTCTTTCATTATCATGGACTTCCGTAAAGTAACGCCTGCTCACTATCCAATACTACCTCAAAATGTCGACTTTAATACAAATAATAACCTTACTCTTGTTACAGGTATAAATTGCTGGAACCCATCGTTCGATGTGACTCCAGCCGCCCTAATAACAGGGATTATTACAGAAAAAGGTGTGTTTGCTCCCGACAGATTATGCGAAGAAGTTCCTAAATAAAAATAATTAAGTTTCGTTTTATTGAAATTATACTTATGTTTAGATCTTATTTAATAACAGTTCCTACCTTTGTAAATAACTGCGCAAACACTGTGTTTTAGATAGAATGTAGGTACAGAAGCTGCACGGGTTAAATTTTTCGGCGGTGCGAGATTCCACTTGACCCTAATATGCGATTTTTGAAGTTATACTTCTTTTGGCGCGTTAGGGAAAAATTATCAGAATGAATTTTTACGATGCGCGCGCACACCGGACACCCTGAAGTTAGTTGGTCAACATAAAAGTCTTGCAGAAAAAGCCCTACCAACATTATAAAAATAAATACATTTACTGTTTGTTGGGTGAACTGATTACTGGTTGAATGGTTCACAATCTTCTCTAACGGTTTTTACAATCTTACGGTGACAAATACAAGATATTTCTTATTTGCTATCAAACAGTGTAACTTCTTATGGGCGTACATAAGTACACACACACTTTTTTTACATCCTGATACGAATGACATGATTTATACGAATAAACGAAGTCTTACGACTTCTTAACTTATCTATAAGACTTCCAAAAGATTACTATAATATGTATTCGTATATTACTATGATGTTAATGCTCAATATTGTTTTAACAAACCAATTCCAATCCTCGTCAAAAAAAATTATGAACTAATGGAGTTATTGTTTCATAAAATAATCGAGCATTTCGTTAAATGATGGTGTTTCATGTAATAGTCAACTGACTATTTGTCGATTTGTTTATGAATGTCGCGCTTTACAAAAATACTCTAGGGACAGACAAGACTGTAAAGTTAGGGTGTGTTGTGTTGATTCGGTTTTGGAAAAATCCACATTCTTAAATACATAATGTCATACTTTTATAGCCTTAAATCATACTTATATTATAAATTTGAAAGTGTGTTGGTTTGTCCTTCAATCACGCCGCAACGAATCGACTTGATTATTTGCATGGATATAGTTGAGGACCTAGACTCTAGAGAGTTACATTTATGCTAATATTTATCTCGGAAAATTAAGGATTTCCTGTGATTATTAAAAAAAAACTTATTCCAAGCAGACGAAGTCGCTAGCATGATCTAGTTCACCATATATTATATTGAATGCAAGCAGGCGTTACTTTTCGGAAGTCCATGACTATCAAGGAACAGGGAGGTTCGCTATAATCCGCTAAAACAGACAAATCTATGTAGTACAACGTGCAGCATGCGATATGCAGCACCCACCTTCCCACTTATTAATGTGCTGGCAACCAATCAAGTAATACGCACGGCCACAACACCACACCATACAAATCTTAGGGTATGTTCCGTTATGAACTGACAGTATACTGCCGCAGTATCCTAAGGGAATGTATTGTGAGCACAGGCGTTCTCGAGGTAAGGTGCTCTCAGTGCTGACTGCGTTCCGTTTTAAACAGTAACCAGTTGGCTAACTATAAAGGAAGTATACTAAATTGACATCCAATACCCATCCAAATAAATCGCATCAATCTGATGCTCTGTTGCGGCTTGATCGAAGGATATACCAACAAAAAAGAAACCACTTTTGCATTTATAACATTAAGTAGGCTTTATTTTTTGGCGATCAATCACTTACGCAGGCGAAATTGCTGAGTCTACAACACCGACGCAATGTCGCCTGCTTATCGATGTTCTATCGGATATACCATGGGGAGTGTGCTCTGGAACTTCACAACCTTGTTCCTCCTTCTCCGTTCTACCACAGAACAGCGAGAAACCGTGAGCGTTGGCACCCTTACGTGGTTGACGTCCAATTTGCTCGCACGAAGCGTTTTTGCTCGACGTTTCTGATACGAACCGCTAGGGTGTGGAACACCCTCCCAGCGCACGTGTTTCCTGCCACTTATAACTTAAGTACCTTCAAGGCAAGAGTGAATAGGCATCTTCTAGGCAAGCGCGTTCCAACCTAGACCTCATCATTGCTTTGCACTAAGCATGATTGTCGTCAAGCGCAAGCCTATCATGCAATAAAAGAAATATATATATTAATATGTAAAGTATACATTACCTTAAATTATACGCAAATAATAATTCTTAAACTTTTAAATTAAAATATAATGTAATCGACTCTATTAACGAATCCGAATCATCGTGCCGCAGATAATATTATATACTTAGTTAGGTATAGAATTGCCAATAGTTACTTAACAATAATTATTATTATTGTAAGTATTATATTGTTTTATGAACATATGTGAATTAATAAATAGAATAGTAACTGAACTACTGTTAATATAATATACATGTATATTTTTTAAATATTGGATGTTGTAGCTTATTTTATGAAATGCGACGTACTTTTAAATTATTATAATAACATACACTGCTCATTGTTATATTAGATACGGTTTAACGCTTTTTACGAAACACGTTGTTACTATTATAATAAAAAATATATTTTTACTACACAGCATTTTAAATAATTATTGGGAGGTATAATTTTTAACCAACGACCTCAATTTACATAGACGGGCCCTGTCAAACAAAGAATGTGGACCTATTTTGCTAATGCCATCTAGTCTGCAAAGCGGGACAGCGCTATGGTGGGGACAAGGACAGCCGGCCTATTCTGTATCTCAGTGGCTATACAGGTTAGGAGCGTGCTCTAAAGGTTGGACGCCCAATATTTTTCTTTGAAAGCGCCCATCTAGTACCTACTTAAATATCGATGTTTTTAACCGACTTGCAAAAAAGAGAAGTTTCTCATTAGGTAGTCCAATTATTTTCAAGCTATTGCCGATTTATAATAATATAACTGGTTGGCAAAATATTATGATGATTATAACTTAAATACAATTGCGCTCAAAACACTAATGCCATGCCGGGCCAAATGACAGTGCTCGCACGTGATTGGCTGGCCATGTTTTGTTTTTGTTTTTAATCTACTACAAGTTGGCCCTTGAGTGCTATCTCAGCAGATGGTAAGTGATGATGCAGTCTAAGAAGGTAGCGGGCTGTTAGTGGTACGGCAGTTACATTAAACCAATTCCCCTAGACGGTTGGCGGCACCAGAGACAAGTAACATAGAGGATAAGGCGGCACGTCTTTGCCGGTAGGGTCACAGAACACATATACTCCTAGCGGAGTATATGGGCAGGGTGGTAACTAGCCACGGTCGAAGCCTTCCACCAAAAACCAGAAGATGTCAAGTGACTACCGTACCACCCATTGCCATTTTTTTGATAGTGGCAGCGCTAACCATCTTCTAAGCGAACCTCTATGAATAAAATACTTATTTTTAAAATATATATATTTAAGAAGGTATGATTTTACCGCTAGCCAAAAGATTTATCTTTTTCGATTAAGATTGATTTTATCTTGCTAAGCAAGTAATTATATTGCATCGTAACTATTTATTATACAAATATATAATATACCAAGCACAGAAAAAGTTTCTCTATTTGCAAATAAATTTGGGATTATCTGCAAATGAAGTGTTGCAAATATTTTTAATTTATTGCAAACATAAACATTATAAGCAAACCAAATGATTTTACTGCAATTTTTTTTTTGGTAATGTTGTAGAATAATCGCAAATCACTTTATTTACACCCTTAGGCCACGGGTTGTTTGGTACAAGTCATTAACTTCTAACAGTGTAGTGTCGCCTTTAATAATCCATAAACTAAAGATTCCACAAAGATAACCAGAGAAATGGCTGCCTGCGTAACTGAACATCATAGAGCATAGAGTATGTAGAAAAGATTGTCAATCTTTTGTCAAATGGCAACATCAATAAAATTCCAATATGTCAGTCGAGTTCGGACCTCGGAAAGTACAGAAAATGCCTTTTTGCAGTCATTTTGTACATAGAATTTAGGAATAAGTGAATATTAGTTAAACAGGGATCAATAATGCAAAAGTGGAATTGTTTTAGTTTGTTTTTTTTATTCAATAGAACTCAATAAGTTAAGTTTTCTTAGTTGATTAGGATAAAGAGGACGAAAATAATTTGTTATTTACTATATTGTTTTAACAGAATCTAAGTCGTGACTCCAACAGTGTTCGGAATAGTGCTGTTGTAGGCGTGTTTGTAGAGTTTTCCAATTATTAAGATTAATATTTGTTGTAATGTAAATAAAAAATATCGTTTTCACGCGCATGCGTTCCCATCGAAAACAGACAAAGGTTTTGTGTGGTTCGAAAATCAGCTGTGTGTGCGATGGCTTAGTGATACCAAAAGTGTGTGTTTGTAAGCGACAATGTTTAGTGAAATTGGATACATAATTCTTCTGCTCCTCGCCTTTCCTTACATAGAAAGTGGTAAGTGCTTCTTTGGTAACTAAGCTTGATATTAACAACATAAGCAGTAAACCAACAAAACGCAATTAAAACATCAGAATTTACAATGTGATCATCATTTAAAAATGTTAGTGGTTCACATTGGTCATTTTACAGTCCAATAAGTTCATAAATTGATTTCACAAATCCTTGGTCATTCTATGTTAAGTTGAGTCAATAAATCATTGTTATGGAGTGTTAAACTAGACCATTTTAATCGTAATAATAACCATTTATTTGCTGATTGTAGGTGAGTACATAGCAATTTGTTTATTATTTGGGAGTATATTTCTTGTGATTAGTGAGTCGCAATTTTTTTTAACTAGATGATACCTGCAACTTCATCCCTGTAGATTAAGTTTTTTGATTCCAGCGGGGACTCCTCAATTTTCCGGGATAAAAAGTATCCTATGGCCTTCCCTGGGATACAACCTATCCCTGTACCAAATTTCATCAAAATCGGTTGAACAGATCGGCCGTGAAAGCGTAGCAGACAGACAGACACATTTTCGCATTTATAATCTTAGTATGGGTTTTCTCAGATACACAAAACGTACAGTAGGTACATAAACATTTTACTTGCACTGATAACTAGTAGATAGAACATGTATTCCCATAGGAAAGCTTGCATTCTAGACCATTTTCTGTGAAAACTTAATACCTATTGGTCTGTTGCACTTTGTTAACTGTAAAGTTGTCAAACATCCCAATTTGCCCACAAAATATATAGTTTTATTTTAATGGTGGTGTTGTTGAATAAACTGTAAGCCAGGCCTATTTCCAGCTATAGTAACTCACATTAACCCCTGAAGTTCTGACACTTGCCCGCTATTACAAAATTAAAATTATAATGCACATTTTTTGGTTGTTTAAAAATAATAATTAATTGGCAAAACAACTGTACATAATACCAAGTGTTGATTTCCATTAAATCTCTTGTTGAGTTAACAGTTGTTATTTTAAGAGAATTAAATATCTTTAAACCGGAGTATGGGACCCATTAATATTACTTACTTACTTAATTGAAATAACAAACTCTTCTGTCAACTTGGAACAATCATGGAGAGTACTCTTAAGGTCTTAACCCTTCCTTTTGGCTATGCTGTAATCAAATGCTGCCATTCATGTTTATTTAACTGCTTTAAAGAGACCATTAAAATTGTAATTGTCAATTGTTACCAGATTAAATGGTTAAATGATGCCCAACCTCCTGTATGGGCCGATGGTTGGGATTTGAAAATGCACATCCAACTTTTCGAAGTTATGTGCATTTTAAGAAATTAAATATCACTTTTTTCAAACAGTAAAAGCATATAATATAATGAGAAAACCTGCATGCCCGAGAGTTCTTCATAATGTTCTTGAAGATGTGTGAATTCTGTTAATCTGCACCTGGCCAGGGTGGTGGACTATGGATAAACCCTTCTCATTCCAAGAGAAGACTTGTGCTCAGTTGTGAGCTGGCAATGGGTTGATAGTTAAGTAGAGAGAGAGAAAGGTTGATTTCAATGCTACAAAGTAAAAATAGTTGGTCAACCATTTGAGTTGAATAGTTAGCTACCAGGCAGATTTTATAAAGGAAATCTTATTATAAAAAAACAAATAACTTTGTTAGTTAGTCATAGTCTTTTATTTGCCTGTTACAATTCAAACACTTACTGAGTCATGTTTTACGACAAAAACTTAATTTTGGTTATCATCAAGGTTGTGATTTAACTGAGTTGTATGTAAGTAGTTACTTAATTAGAACAATGAAGTTTCTTTTTTAAATATGTAGGCTAGCGCTTGGCTGCAATTACATATACTAGTTATTCCCACCATTTCGTAACCAGTACATATAATTTTTATTATTATGTCGGTAAAATGGAAAAATATTGGTATTTCATCAGTATAATTTGTATTTAAATATATTTTCCAAAAACACGATTTTCCAAAAAAAATACTGAGCAAAGCTCGGTCTCCTAGGTACTTAAAATAAACATGCCAAGTTGCATTCTAATCTATTCAGTGCGATGCCAATAAATGTTTTTGGACTCAGTAGTTAGGTATATTGATAACTAGCGAATGCACGCAACTGCGTGGTTTGAGGTTTTTTTGGTTCCCGCGGGTACTCTTTAAATTTCCAGGATAAAAAGTAGCCTATGTGCTATTCCAGACTATAATCTATCTCTGTGCCAAATTTCAGCCAGATCGGTTCAGCCGTTGGGGCATGATTGAGTAACAAACATCCATACATACTCCAATACAATATCCAAACTTTCGCATTTATAATATTAGTAAGAAGTAAGATAAATCTTCCTCATTCATTCATTAAAGTATAATATTAAAGTTTTAGAAAAGAGGCAGGAGAAATCATGAAAGTGATAGCAATCATTTATAGACCTGACCTTTTTACAAGTTAATAAATCATCATATTTTACTAGCCATATCATTATTATTGTCCATAAAAGTACATCAAACATACAGTACTTAATGCATTGATCACAATTCATGTTGTGCTACTTTCACTCTGACCACAGTTCTGTCAATGTTCAATGAAATGGAGAATTACTATAGGCTGTGCAAAACCTGTTTGCAATATCTTGCTGATTCATAGCCTAAAGCACAACTATACAACTGACTTCCCAGAACGCCTTAGTTATTTGAATGTGGCTAATTCTGCTGTAAACAATTTCTAAACCAAACTAAATTAACTGTGCTGTCTTTTTCGCAGGGAGCATTATGAAAGGCAGTACAAGTCCTGTCATTTTAGTTTAGAGATAGTGAATGACATAATTAGTTGCATTAATTATTGTGTTAAAGCTGCTTTCAAAATTCATGTATTAGAGGTACCGGGTTCGATTTCGAGCAGGCATAATTTGGGAATTATAAAATTTATGAGTTGAGTAAGTAATACACTGGTCTGGTCTCATGGGAGGCTTCGGCCGTGGCTAGTTACCACTACTGCAAAGTAGTGCCGCCAATTTTAAAGTGCTCTGGTCCAATGTCGTGTAAAAACGTAAGGGTTATGTAAGTGCATATATCTGTCACCGTAAGATTATAAAAACCGTTAGTTTATAATCTAACTCGCGTAATTGCAAACTGTCGAAAGATTACAATTTAACGCATTATTTTCCGGTAGATTGTAATCTGATAGGTATTTAAACCCGATAAAACCTAAGTACTTGATTGTTTATGTCGAACCCTAACCTAACCTACAAGAAAGAGACAAGAAAACGTAAATACAATGAATATTCCAAAAACTGACACTCAGAACATTGAACAGTTTACAATCTTTCGACAGTTTACAATTTCGCGAGTTAGATTATAATCTAACGGGTTTTACAATCTTACGGTGACATATCTGACTACCATTCTCCTACTTAACAGGTTAGCTTAGCAATCATCTCAGATTGCATAATCCGTCATCACTTACCACTAGGTGGGATCGCAGTCAAGGGTTAATTAGTACTTAATAAGGGAGGGACGAGTGGCCTAGATGTGACAACGTATATCAGTCGATTGCGATTGTTAAGCAATGTTGACCCAAGCCGGTAACTGGACGGGTGACCGAATTTAGAGGTACAAATTCGGTCTTTTCGTTTCATCCGTGGCTCGGAGAGCACGTTAAGCCGTCGATCCTGGTTATTATCACTTTCACTTGATAATAATCGTTAAAAAAAGAGTTTCAATACCTACTCTTAGTCAATTCGTATGCGGAAACACGTGTTATTATCGAAAAGCCACCACGGAATATTACCCACCGAATTATTATCCCAAGAAAACTCATACCATTATGGAGTCGCTGTACTAATAATTTACCTATTTATTTTTAGCTATTTGTGTTATCAAAAATATATACCTACTTATCTATAGGAAAGAGACAAGCGTCAAGAGGAAATATCCACTTGGAACTATAAATTTGCATCCTTCAGCTACGCTTCATATATCAACGAGGGGCTTATTTCATTTGTCCTGCACAGTATCAACGCATTCACTATATAGTACCCCTAGTTATTATAGTTTTGTAAAACGAAGCTCCCTGAAAGGTACAAAACTACAAACGCACGCAGCTAGCACCCCTAGCAAAATTGTGCGAAACTCGCTCACATATTAAAACCATAAAATCAGCTAGCTGTATATTGTATTGATTGCACAAAATCATAACCGTCGCGGTCGCTTTCGCGTCGTTCTTTATTAGCCAAATTTCTTTTCTGTTTCTGTTCTTCCAAAAAAAAGAGGAGGAGGTAGGAGTTTTTTTTTAATGTATGTACACCGATTTCTCCGTGGTTTCTGAACGGAATTGAAAAAAAAAATTCATTTGGTAGAGTTCTTCAAATCTTCCTTCATGATGCTGCAGGGTAGAGAACTCCTCAACCATAGGGAGTTAGGAAATTTTAAAATAGTGAATTCATATAGGTAGTATGTAGTTAATTAAATAGTTACCAAACAACCTCATATAGTAGGTTTTTTGGAAAGATATTTTTAATATTTTCAACTCACAATGATTCTACAAAGGATGATTAATTAATCCTATGAAAAGGAGAACAGGCGAGGCGCGTCAAGCTTTGTTTAATTAAGCAGGTATCAGCAAAAGCGGTAGGTAGTTATGTCGCACACAGCCACAAAGTGATGGTTGCAGTCTAGTCGCTCGACGGTATAAATCTTTCTTGGAAGCCCACTCGGCCGTGACTAATTTCACAAGGTAAATGCTCCGTCATTTGCGATACTTCGATATTCCTGCTTTGATGTTTTTTGATTCGTGCGAAACAATTAGTTCAGCGTAGGTCGTTCGCCAAATTATTATGTTGCGTAGTTGAGAGCCTGGGCAAAGAATAATATAGGAAATATTACTGACTGGGCTTTCTTATAGTCCCTAATCTTACGTGGCTCTCTATCTCTGGCCATTCCCTGCAGGATGATGCTTTTCTCCAAGGTCGGTAGACTGCACCAGATCACTGCGTTTCTTCTACGATAGATGTAACACCATAGTTGAATTCAATCTTTTAGTCAGCTGAGAAGAGAGTAATAAGAGCCGAAACGGAAAGATAGCAAAGGAAAACATCGCAGTTTTTTTTCTTTTTTACGCCTCTTATACAAGTTAGCCCTTGGCTGCAATCTCACCTGGTGGTAAGTGATGATGCAGTCTAATATGGTAACCAGTTGGGGGTATGTTGTTAAGTGTATTAAACCCATACCCCCAATCGGTTTCTACACGGCATCATGCCGGAGCGCTAAATCGCTTGGTGGTACTATTTGCCGGTAGGTCGATTGACCCAGCCGGGGATCGAACCCGAAACCTCCCACTTATAAGACCACAGCGCTCACCACTGCGCCAGGGAGGTCGTTAAGAGGCAGTGATCTAAAATGTTTTATTGCGACACGATTTGCGAGTAGTTTTCTTTGTGAGGTGTGTGTTGAGCCGTTAAAAAGCCGGCATCAACCGAGCCGTTGATGATAAACTGCTTAGTGCTGTACATAGGCTTACCATAATGTAGTTCTCTTACTCAATCCTCATACTCACCAAAGTGACCCTTTCTCTTCACTTTACGTACAATCAAATGAGATGTTGGTCATGCGCAAATATGTCACCGGTAAATAAAAAGATATAATTTATCCTGAAGCATAAAACAAGATCCAAAATAGCCGAAATGCGTTCGAAGGCTTAAGGAGATATTTTCGCCCTACAGAATTCGTGATTAGGGACAGGAAATAAAGTGACACCAGTGTTTTCATTCTCAGTAGGTACCCAGTACCAACAACATGAATCGTTACGGAAATAATAAAGATAATAGAATAATTTATCGATAGAGTTCAGCTTCTTCTAATCCATACTAAAATGTTACAAATGCGAAAGTGGCTGTGTCTGTCTGCTAAGCCTTTACAGCTTTAAATTTCGTCAAAAACGGTTGAACAGATGTTCAACGATTTTTGACGAAATTTGGTACCGATATAGGTTACATACATCCCTGGGAAACCAAATACATACTTCTTATTATATTTACCTAATATTTTAGTTACTTTCTAAAAGTAAGACAATTTAGTTTAGAACCAGTAAGAAACACTGGTTATTGACATATTTATTATTTATTCCCGATTTAATGTCACAATCATGGCTACCATCTTGATATTGCACCTCGATCGCCCTCCAACCGTTCCCAACAGTGCTGCCCCCCTCGAGAGCCATATAGAGACAGTGAAGCCATAGACCTAATATTTTAATGTTCAGCCTAACATTACTATTAAGATTAGGCATTTGAATTTTAGACTCCTTTTAACCTGACTATGGGAGTCAGGTTAAAAGTAGAGATATTCCAAGTTTGGCAGGCGGCAGCTGTCTTTGGTGGGCTGTGGCCGGCCAGCCGTGTGCGGGGAACGTTTGCAGGCAACACACGTCACGATGGTCGTGACCTCGGCGGGTGGTTCAACGAACGCACTCGTCACCGTCACAGCCCGCGCTCTGCCCGATGCGTCAACCGTGTCTTTTACACGATCAACGATTACGTGTGACACTGGTTCTATTATCAGTATTATTTCCTAAACTCAAAAACTATTTAATACTAACAGATGCCAGCGACTTGTACCGCGTGGAATAAGTTATTTAATTCCCCCGGGAACCCCTCAATAGGGATGATGCCTATATCAAATATAAATGTTTTTTAACTGATTATTAAATAGAGGGCCTTCCAAAAGACGTAAAATTCACATTCTCGGTTATTTTTAAGTTTGTAACCCATTTTAAAATATAGATTAAAGAAAAAAGTGCGTTGAAATTATATGACGTCACAATGTGAATTTTATACAACTTCCGTACGAGAAGTGCGTTTTAAAGTTTGATAAAGAGTTGCTGATTTGATTGAGTTGTTATCATCCCTATTTTCCGGGATAAAAAGTAGCCTAGGTAGGTATGTCACTCTCCAGGTCCTCAACTACACCCATGCTAAAAATGTTGTCGATCCGTTGCTTTTTTGCTGCGTGATTGAACGACAAACCAACAAACAAACACACTTTCGCATTTATAATATTAGTACTTATGATAGGTAAGTACCTCTTAGTCAACTATCTTGTATAATATGTCACCGTAAAATTGCAAAAACCGTCAGATTGCAATCTAACGCTTTTTAGATTGTAAACTGTCGGCAGATTGTGAACCGTTCAATGTTCTGAGTGTCAATTTTTGAAATATTCATTGTATTTACGTTCTGTTGTCTCTTTCTTGTAGGGTAGGTTAGGGTTCGACTTAAACAATCTGGTAGTGCGGGTTAATGTACTTAACATAATATTACAATCTACCGAAAAATAATGCGTTAAATTGTTATCTTTCGACAGTTTACAATCTCTCTAGATAGATTACAATGTAACGGTTTTCACAATCTTACGGTGCCATAGTACATACCTACTGTGGTTATTGTGTAGACTGTAGAGAATAGACTTATATTATAATATGTTGACCTGACCTGACTGTACCTTAAGAAGTGTAATATTTTTAGGGTGTATGTATTTATGTAGGTATGTATATGTATAGTAGGTACGCCAAGTTGCATTCAAGTCTGTTATTAGCTAAGTAACTAAGTACTGTTGTTATTGTTTTTTGGTGTACAATAAAAGTATATTCATTCATTCATTCATTAATATTGCAGAACTTTTGTTCTAGTGTAGTTCAGGCGTATCTGTTTTGTTTAGCCTATTCTCGGGCTTTAAAGCGTCTGACTAAAGTTTTGGCCCATGGAAAGTGTCTGACACTTATGATACTATTTTAGAATAATATTCTACAAAACATATATATTATATATATATATTATATAAATCAGCCATGTAAATTTAAGTTAAGTAACTCTTATTTTTAGTTACCTTTCTTACCTGGTACCTGCCTAGGTGTCACAAGGCGAGCTGCACAAACACGCAGGTATTCAAAGAACATGAGACGCTACTGAGAACCTAAGATTTCATCTATGTGAAAATAAGTTATGTCTGATCGCTCTGGGATCTTGGACTATAAAGTTTTCAACTTAGTAAACTAAAATAATAAAGTTGTATTATAGCTCCTACGATTCCACGCAGCTTTATAAAGCGGCCTTTCCTAATCAGCCATCATGAGCGGATGACGCAAAATCCGGTTACTTCCATTGTCAACAGCGATAAGTTACTCGTAGGTATAGCCAAACAGACTGACTTTGTCATGATTAGGTACGACTCTGTCAGGATCTACCGTATTAAGTAAAGCAATTAAAATCTGTAAAGCTATGGCGTCGTTTAAAATAAATCCGGCCAAGTACGTTTAGAACTTGGACACGAAGGGTTCCGTACCATCGTACAAGATGTGACACTTGTACACTTGTACTTCCTCCCATTGTTTTTTTACTTAATTTAATGGAATACAGCCATGTGAGGCTGTGACAGACCGAGGGCGGAAGGACTGACAGCGGAGGCTCTGGTTCCAACGGGACCACAGGGCTTACGTACCTACACAAAGAGTGCCAACACTCTTTGTGTACGGAACCTTAAAAAATGTTTCACTAAACCACCGGTGCAGTGTTATTATCAGTAATTAAGCGACGTTCTTATAGTCTAGCATCTTAATATCTTGCTTTCAATGAGTGCACCGGCTTACAGGATGAAAATACTGGTGGTTTTTGTGAAAAATTGTATGGTTTGTAATAACTACGAGGTAAAAGTTCTTGTAAATTTTCAAGCAAACTACTTATTAGTTTATTAACTTTAAATTAAAACTAACATTTGTATTCATTTCAGCGTATCGTAGTCTAATTTCCCACCCCACAATAATATATTTACCTATCCCTATAGTTATATTTTCCTGTCCCTAACCAATTCGGTCTCTATAATCAAATCAATGCAAGAATTTAATTTTCTGGGCCTTTTACAACAGAACAAAAGTAGTATGTCGTAAAGTTCTTGCAACTCACAAGCGCGCGTGAAATTTATTTACTCATTCTCTATCGAACTGAAAGTAAAGCACACTTTGTATTAACGATAATAATATCTTTCGCGCAGATGTGTGATCCTCTGTGAAGAATAGAATCAAATATTGCAACGGGGCGGCCGTTGCAATATTTGATTAGGAGTACACAAACTGATATACAAATGTACAGACATCAGCCAACGACATCCAGGCTGCAGGTTAGTCAGTAGGGGTGGTACTTAATACCGAAACTTGTCGCGTTATCGATAGTCCCCCCCACATTTGATACTGCTTAAGTGGCCGAAGTCTCCTTAATGTCTATCGTAACGGAAGCTTGCGCCTCACTAAGCTATACCCAGGTAGGTACTTAATAACTGAATGTTATATCAGAACGAATTCATATCGTCAGTTATTTTATGCTATATTAGCTATGTTATTTTTTATTCATTCATATTTATATATATAGATATATATATTATATTTATAGTATAATATTTATTTAGGAACTTATATATGTAGGTAGTATTGTTTGTAGTTAATACGTATAATATATTATACTTGTACTTTGCGCACCATCCCGTTTGTATTCTCTTCTCTCTCAATCTCCAAAGGTTGTCTGGAAGAGATCGCCTTAGGCGATAAGACTACCTTTGCATGCTGTTTAGTCCAATTTCGTAGTTTTAATGTCTTTTTTATTTCCGTTCTGTGTGAAATAAAGATTTAATAAATAAATAAAATCAAAATCGGTTGAAAAGATGGGTCGTGAAAGAGTAGCAGACAGACAGACACGAATAACAGACAGAATGCGAAAGTGCATTTATAATATTAGTAAGTATGGATATAAACATTCATCATCAATTAACCTGAAATTCAGCTAAGGGCTTAACTGCACTCCCACTTATCAAACTAAGTATAGTAAGTAGCCCCTATAATTTTTATTAATGTCGATTGTTAAGGGAGGTCGCGCCCCACTTATCTACATGCACATAATCCTTGAAAACGATATCAACGCGAAAAGCAGGGACGCACCTCGAGAGCGTTCTAAGTAAATTTAAGTAAAGGCTTAGAAATATAAAAACGCGATGGAACTTCACAAGTTCATAACACAATATCATAAGCAAACTTACAAGTAACGAGGACTACGAGAAAAATTGTTTAAGCCAATTACCTACTTAAGTAATAGTAAACAATTTTCAGACTTATAAAAAGCTTATTTACTTATTATCACCCTAAAGCTCTGCTCGTGGAAATGGCACTATCTGAATTCTGATTAATGAACGCTATTTGAACACTCGGATGCAGAAAAAAGGATTTGTTAACTATCAATAATTAGAATATTATCTAGAATTTTCAGTGTGAGAATCGGCATCAAAAAACATTGACCGCCATGATAACATTTGGCTAAGGTTCCAAATATTCCCACGGTTTGGCTAATTAAGTATAGTATATATTTAGCAAAAACATTAATTGATAAGTTATCTATTTCGTTTTAAATAATATTGTATTGTTTTGGTTTTATACTGAGTAGTTTTGTTTTTTATCTTTTTTGTCCTAATTTAACCTAAGAGGTTACACAATAGTGTACATTTATATGAATCGTGTGCCACAATTCAAAGTTCAGTTTATTGGTCTGTTATTAGACTCATCTGCATTTTGAGTCTGCAAAATCAGCCATGAAACTAGATTTTTTAGAAACTGTCGATGCGGCCGTGGCATCAAAAAGTAATGGACGTTATAACAATATTTAAAAACTTTGTCAGTATTTAGGTACATATGTCACCGTAAGATTGTTAAAACCGTTAGATTATAATCTAACTCGCGAAATTCTAACCTGTCGAAAGATTAGAATTTAACGCATTATTTTCCGGTAGATTGTAATCTGATAAGTTTTTAAACCCGATAAAACCTAAGTGCTCGGCCTGGGGCCGGGCACTACTTGATTGTTTATGTCGAACCCTAACCTAACCTACAAGAAAGAGACAAGAAAATGTAAATAAAATTAATATTTCAAAAATTGACACTCAGAACATTGAACAGTTTACAATCTTTCGACAGTTTAGAATTTCGCGAGTTAGATTATAATCTAACGGTTTTTACAATCTTACGGTGACACATATAACCTTTAGATAATCATTGTCTACAGCTTAATTACTCTACAAATCGCCGATATTAACTATTCACTAAATTATTACTTTTAATCCTCAAACTACGTATGTACTTACTATTTATTTAACAAAATTAGCGATTTTAGCGACTGTAATTTTACGGTTTGAAATTAAAACTTAAACTCTAAACTACAATGTGCTGCACAGTTCTCATTAAGAACATAAATTGGGGGGAAAAAAGATTGAAACTATTCAACGGCGTGTCAGTGGAATAGGTCGTGTCGAGGTAAATGGTTCCTGTGTTGAAAACCTAAACGTAGGGCTTAACTCGAGGACAAAGAGTTAAATCGCGTTACAACCTTGGAAGGCCACGCTCCGTTGAGCATGACTCGACTCAACACACGCCATCTTAGGTCCGACGCATAGATTTTAATCTTTTATTCCTTTGTATCTCGAATATCGAGAAGTACAATAATTTTATTGAATCAGATGCGTTGGTCTGAAATCTAATGATTATTTATCGTTAGACCTTATAAACGATGTCAAGGACAGACACAATTTTACGCTTTGTTGGAAATGGTTTTTAGTAACTAACTATAAAGGTACTTACTTCACTAATCAGTATTTTACCAGCTATAGCTTAATTACTTAGCTTGTTTAATTCGGAAAACTTCTGATAAATACTGCGATTGCTCACTTGAAATCCGTTTAAGAATTTTACACAATCTGCCCTATCATACGACGGTATAGGTTTGTTAAACCCATAGAATACATATATATAGTAGGAATCTGTATGGTTAAACCTTACTCACGGGCTCGTTACACAAAGCAGCGTCGTCAAGTATGATAGTGATACGGACGTCCTCTTTGATTAAACACGCTGAATTAGCGGAGATGCGACGCCAGCCGTCTCGATACCGCCATGATAATAACATTGACTCACGCCTCAAAGATACCAAGGGTTTAATTACTTGTGCGTTGCCAAGACATTATAGTATTTGAATAATGGCCGCTCACGGAGCCAAACTGAGCAGACGCCTTCATCCTCGACAGTACGTGACTGCACACTGTCTAGTGTCTGCAGACATGACTCACAAATAAACATAATGTTATCGTGGCTCGTGTGCCGTTTTCACTGCTTAGTTAGTTATGACGTACTTTTTATTTTTTTATAATTGTATAATTATATTGTAGACCGCTTTCACTATGAATTACGAAAACTCTGTGTGAAACCTCTTTGCTCACTCGTATTTTATAAATTTGACTTGCATTTTTCATTATAGTCGGCTTTATATTTTATAAGTAGTTATGCATTTTCATAATAGAGTTAAACAAATAACGTTTAAAGTCAATACACATTAAGTACCTATAATATAACTATTAGGTATAATTGGTATGTTTTTATTCTATGCTTTTCAAAACTTATTAACGAATTTTATAGTTACTGGAGTTCAAATTTCGGCAGATTTTACGAACCTGCGATATTGAAGTGGATGCGATTTTTGCTTCGTGTTTGCTTTTTGTGTTTTCCATTCAATGAGATTTTGTTCGCATTTTTCGTAAAAACCCTGTAATAGTGTTTGTGTGGAAAGGCTTTGCGATACAGCCTATGTTTTATTTATTTACAATCCACCAGTGATTAAAATCCGTCGGTTTTTACTAGCTTACATTTTGTAACAGTATAAACTACTTAACTATAGATAAGTAACAATCTAGTGTCGAGTCGTGTCGTGACTCATAGTACGAGAGATAAGACCATAATAAGCATTTCAAATCTCTTGGTAAAACTATGTACACTTGACAGTAATTTCGTTTTGCTTTATGAATAGCAGTAACTAACTAGTTATTAACTAAGTAAGTATATATATTTATTATATATATAATAGTTGACTCAAATTATTTTCATCCAAAAAATATGGTGTTTCCAAACTTCCTTCATAGCTGGGCCAAGCCTTATCATTGCCAAATTTTGACCGACAAGAAATTGGTACGTGAGTACTTTATTTAAGTTAAGTAGCGTGTTTAGCGATTGGGCATTGTACGTTCCGAAATTATAATTGTTGTATCTAACAAGTCAAAAACCCAGCTGACTCTTCGTCTCGAATAACTATAGGTAAGCAAGCGATCTTTAATTACCACTAGATGATGCCCGCGACTAAGTCCACGTGAATTAAGGTTTTGTGATTCCCGCGGGAACTCTTTAATTTTCCGTAGCCTATATCCTTCCCCCGGATGTAACCTACCTCTATACCAAATTTCATCAAAATCGGTTGGACAGCAGACAGACAGACACACTTTCGCATTTACAATTTTAGTATGGATTTCGTCGTGGCAGGATTCTCAGACCAAGGTTCAAATAGATACTATGGCATGATATTGACGACCATCGAGTCATCTGAAACGCATAACATTTTACCAGTCTAACTAATAATATTTAGTTAGGGAGACGTTCGTCTAGACTGACACAAGTCAGTTGTGGCGTGGCTATTTGGTACTCAGAGGCCCAATTATGTAAGCCAATCGTAATCTTTTGACAGTTCATAACGTGCAACTCGAGCTTTATAAGGAGTTCACACATGCTTTTTGACGTGCAGGCATCTATGATCTTCTTAACAGGTCGAAATATACGTTTGACATATGATTACGATTACGATTTCCTATCTTAATCGTGGGGCTGACATATCTTCGACAGCCTGAGATTTTTTGATTGTCACGCGAGAACGCATTGCAATTTGCAATTTGCAACACACTACGAAATTGTTGTTTATTTGCTAATACCTATTACTTTTAAATCGAATCCTAAATAATCCGATATTAAAGTAGTTAACTCCTTAATGCCTGGTTATTAGAAATAGTTGTGCTATTGAATATTTTTACTCAAAGCTATGAGATAAAGGAAGTGCTTAAACATAATTCAATATTTCAAACAATTCACAAAATTCATTATATCGCAGAATCATAACATTAAACTGTTGCATAATTCGTTAGTAAAAAATACGTACTTCACTAGAAAGATATTTTTCAAAAAAAGACAAAGACTTAATATTCAGCCTTCCAAATTCCAATTCTTCTGTGTAGTCCATTCATTTTAGTAATAAACTAGGTCTAATAGTTTTCTAGAAATTACAGAATACGTGTTTTTAAACTTATTTAAGGCTTATTTTATTGAGCTGCGATTTTTAGTCAACTTTAACGCACCATAGCTTGTAAACTTTAACTCCTATCACAATAAACGTTGGGAGAGTTGTATTTTTTAATGTACTCACTGTATAAAACACAGTGGTTTCAAAGTGTTATGAATTTTGCCATTTTGCCCATACACTGAAACTTGTTTTCCTCGTCGCTCTGATTTAAGCGTGGGTCACGAACATGATTCATGACCCATTAACAGAAATACCGATAGGACTTCGTTGTATCCTTATGCGTTATCGGCTAAACTTTATAATTTAGATAACTTATTCATGTCATTAGAAAAATAAATTATAAGGGTTAACTTATCTTACGTACCTACTTACTTATAGTAAGTAAGTATCTATTACATGATGTTATTTTGGTTCAATTTAGATTTTTGTCATATTTGTTTATGCTAACTTTAAATACTTCGTGTAGTAGTTAACCAAGTTTAGATACTTAATTATTCTAAGGTATGGTATGTAATAAAAAAATATATTTGTTTCCTGCTCGTATCGTTAAGACAGCCACGCTATAAACTGTTTTAGTTCTTACTCTTACTTGACGTTTTCAGCGCTCATGTGGTGATTTGAGGTTTCGAGGAAAGGGAAAGGATAGGAAATCAATTAAATTCCCATTTTTTTTCATTATTATTATTTAGAAGTGTCTGTTAAATTCTGGTTATTAAAATTGAAGGTACAAAATAAATTAATATTTACTGTATGTTTCAATTCCTTGTTGATTCTTTGGCGAATTTGGACAATGTCCTTTCCGCACACTTTTGGATCTTTCAATGGCGAAGTTTTATTAGTTTAAATTATTTTTCTATTTTACCTCGTTTGTGTTATAGGTAAGTACTCTAACTCGATGCTACGTCATCATCACAAGAACGTATCTGTCTGTGCAGTTATCCATCCACTGGATGTAAGCATATTATCACCCTTATCACTAGGCGATCTTCGCTCTAGAACTAATCTTCTCTCCTACTCCTCCTCTCTTGGTCGCTCCAACGACCAACTGTTGTACGATAGATATGGACCTCAGCTGATATTGCTAATTAGGAATTACTTTAATTCTCAAATGCTGATTTCCTTGTTATGAATTTTAACATATTTAAGATACGCTCAGTTCATGAGGTTGCGGGCGAGGCCAGCTGTCAGTGTCCACGTTATCGCTCCATACCGTAGGCACAGACTACAGTCTGGTTTCAGTTAAAAGTTGATCAATTATTATGATCGTCAACTATAATGACATGAGAGTATTTCTAAACTTGTGCTATATTTCTAAAAGTGGTATAGTTTATTATTTAATTCTTCATGTAATACGGACCGGTCAAAAGTATAGATTGACCGATTCTTGAGAACGTGTTCTCAGATGACGTGGGTTTATTAATATTAGCCTTAGCAAGTGATGATGCAGCATATAAGGTGAAGCGCGCTTGTCTTGATTCACTCATGATTTGATGTTATCTTTGAAGGTACCAATATTAAAAATGGAAGGGAAGACGGAAGCCGTAAGGTCATTCCATACCCATAGACATGAATCATGATTGCCGTCATGCCTTACCTGCCTAAAAACTCGCTAACTACTCGGTTAATTAGATTTCGCAATCAAAACACCTAAGTAGGACCTACTTGCTTCCTATTGAATGTGTTATGTGTACCTCTTGACCTCTTGATTCAATCCAATCCAATAGTCATAATTAAGCCGGGTTTACTGCCTAACTAGATCATAACCTATCGATCGACAAGATACTCGTAGCTACTGTTGCAACTTGCAGTCGTCCGAATGGTGACTGCAAGTTGCACCACCACCACCACCACCATCCACATGAACTTACGAAAGGACAGTGAATATCTAAGTAAAAAGGCTAATCCACCAAAATTCCAATAATAATATCCACCAAAACGGAGATAGTGGAGTTGTATTGGCAGACGGATCAGATTGTTTGATGATCTGATATTTTTTTTTTAACGTCCGTTATGTTAAGTAGAAAAGAACCTGGTCTTAGACTGTTTCTTCATTAGTGGGTTCATTACTATTTGTCTGATTCAGAATGCCGCCTCGTTGAAACACCAAAAATAATTCGATTTCGTCATTCATAATGAATTTTTACATCTATAATTTAATCTAACATCTTTACTGTCGCATTTTGCTGTAAGGTTTTCAATTACTAATTATTATGGAACTAGGTACTTAATTACCTACTACGAGAGGGAATTAAGGGTTGATTTAGGTTTATTCAGGAAAAGCGGAATTGTTTTACTAAATTGTCCAATAATATTATTAAGTTAATAATAATTACTGTCGTAGTCGTTAACAATCATATCAAATGGAGAATTCGGGGGGTATTTTTATATGAAGACACAACTTACTACCCATAAAGCGCAATACGGTAACTATCAAAGTTTACCTGTAAAATAATGTATCTATCCTGTCGGAGTTTTCTATTGAATTTCACGCTTTAACATTTCACTAAAGTACCTATATGTGTTTGTGAGAGAAAATAATTGGGTCACTGGAGCTTCACTCGCTTCACATAGCAGATAACTGCACGGGTTTAATCCGGGTTTTAACATGTGGGTTACTATGCCGAATATAAAACTGAAATATAACCAATGCTATGAATAGTATGAGAAAATGTTATAGATATAAATGTAGGTAAGTATATAAATATAAACTAGCTTTCTCCTGCGCTTGTAGAAAATCAAGATACTTTTCCGGTTAAAAAAAGGCTTAGTTGCCAAAAAAGCCAGCTTCAACAACGACAGGTTCAACAATTGACTCGTGTAAAGATAACTGAATAGACATGCATTCTATAATAAACAAAGAAGACAAAACTTCATGCGCAATTCTATGGTCAATAAGTGGTAGAGCGATTCAGAGCAGAAAGGTTTCAAGGTTTGGAAATAAGCACCGACGGAACAACGAAGGCAATTAGTGGCGTATGACGCCGACACCGTCTCCTTGAGAACACTACAAAGTCTCGCCCGTTAATTATTGTTACCATATTTTTAAGACGTCCAATTTTCTTTCTCGCTTGTTCCACTTTTTTATTTTACTGAACCGCTATTTAGTTTAGGCTATTTAATGATCCTAAAACAATAAATCTCTCTCTCTCTCTGATTGGCTGATATTCTCTCACGTTAGACTAAAATACAAAATTGCAGGAACATTACATAATCTTAGATTTCCGAAAGTGTACCGTGTAGGTACCAATATTTAATTTTACTTAGAATTTGATTTTTAAAAAATTTAGCTAATGTCAACGATTGCGATTATCGCAATGAGATAAAAACAACTTCTCTGGCTTTAGGTATAGATACACTGCACCATCACTTACTGTCAGGTTAGATTATATTCAAGGCCAAAAAATCAATCATTATTCGTTACAAATTACGATGCCACTTTTTACTGAATTAGTTTTTGTACCTTGTCAGTAGTCAGTACCACAATTATTTCTATTAAACTATTAGATCCTTGAAATAGTTTTTGTATGCGAGCCGCTTGTAGCTAGCTGCTCCATATTTTCTTTAGTTATGATCCATAAGATTTTATTATTGAACTACCTAGCTGATGCCCGCGACTCCGTCCGTGTGGATTGAGGTGTTTTAGGGGTATGCAAAATAGATAGTAGCCGATTCTCAGACCTACTTAATATGCATATAAAATTTCATAAAAATCGGTCAAGCCGTTTCGCGGGAGTATGGTAACTAACATTGTGACACGAGAATTTTATATATATAAGATAACTAAGTAGTAAGGTCTATTTAAAATGAAAAAAATAAACTATTTTTTCATATCTTTGACTAGCTAATGCACGCGACTTCGTCTGTGTGGGTCGAGGTTTTTGGTTCCCGCAGGCACTC
This sequence comes from Erebia palarica, assembly GCA_964035005.1. Classification (NCBI taxonomy): domain Eukaryota; kingdom Metazoa; phylum Arthropoda; class Insecta; order Lepidoptera; family Nymphalidae; genus Erebia; species Erebia palarica. The sequence continues at coordinate 5,974,025 of OZ035988.1, forward strand.
CTTAATTTTCCGGAATAAAAAGTAGCCTATGTGCTATTCCAGTCTATAACCTATCTCTGTGCCAAATTTTAGCCAGATCCGTTCAGCCGTTGGGCGTGATTGAGTAACAAACATCCATACATCCATCCAAACTTTCCCATTTATAATATTGGTAAGAATAAGATTTGAGAACACTAATACTAAATTAAGTGACGAAACGATGCGTAAACTGCGGCGTTACGTGGTCAACTATTGCCTCACTGCATAAGTTGTATCACTGTCTTATCTTGCAGCGGGGTACTAGACCGTGGAAAGGAGGATGGATGGAGTAGGATTGTTTCGTGTTGGCCTAATTGAAACAGCGGTAAGGACTTTCGTCCTGTACACTGTTTGTCAATTAGAATGTACCTATCGGTAGTTTGTTGGCAAAACTTTTAAGTAAATGTCTTGCTTCTATCATTCTCTGTTAACTAGAGAGTTGACCTAAATAATGGATGATGAAGATGCAGGATTATGTGCGGCGCGCTTTCTTGATGTGATATATCCAGGTATGGACCAAAATAGATTGTTGATGATGTTAAAATTCTAACTAGGAGTACGTTATTGAAAGACATGATCACAGATGAAATAATAGTAACTACAATACTAAATAAAATACATAAGTAAATAATAACTACACGAGTACTTATCATCAGCCTGAAGTAAAAACAAAATATGACAGTCTGCAAATATATATAGAACTTTGTTGTTATATTCTATTCTATATTCGTTAATTGGAGCAAAGCTATTCAGATACGTTTTGCGCAGATTTTCAATAAGGCAATATCGACGAGGCTTGTTGAATTGATAGGCAGGTTGTAGGTAGGTAGGTACTTGAACTGTTTCGGCTTAGACTTTTTTTGATAAGTGTACACACAAAGTATAAAACCTTTGAAGATTGAGAGTAGACAATACCATAAGAATTCATTTTCAACGACAAAAAAACTTTTTATTGATGGAGGCAGTTTGTTTACCTTTTGTGTAAGCTCTATTGAAAAGCAAATAAAAAAGGATTGGCTTCTTTGTGTCTGTTAATTGGAGCAGCAGTTCAGATGCATCCCGTTCAGTCAATTAGGTCGTTAGGTACAAATACCGATCGGTAGTGGCTTCCCCTCAGTGTTTATATTGCTCGATTGTTGGCCAATTTAACCCAGTTGACGTGGTGATTTTATAACAACTGTCTGCTTTATTTTGTATACAATAACCATGTATTTACAACAAAATATTTCAAATATAACTTTATAATCTTCATTGCAATCGGAAGCTTCCATTGCCAATCTAATACCTTTAATATTTTTCGCTCACAAAGTAAACTGTGTATAGTTTACTTTCGAAACTAACTTTAAAATTTAAATCTATAGTCAATAGTTAAAGTATTTAACTCTCTTCCATCCACATTGATAACAGCTATTTTTCGTTACCAGCTAAGAAATAGTTCTATTTTGAATTTTGTCGTGCAAAAGGTTTTTTTACAAATCGGTAAGTTAGTAGGTACGTATTCGCGAACTGACTAATTCGCAAATATTTGTTCTGTCTTACAATTTTATTTAGTTACCAGTTAGTCATTCTTTATTTCAAATGTTTTAGCATTTTGCACTAGCATTTGCTGATTGCTAGATGTTGTGATCTTTGCTACGGATCACATTTTCTCGTTCTATGACTTGCAATTATTTTGACCTTCCACCTGCTATGGCAATTGAGAGTTTGGAGAGCAAATCGCCAGCTGGCGTGTCCTGTGTAAGATTATATATTATTATAAGAGTGCACATTGCTATTAAGTAAACTTATATTAAATAGATATTATTAATAAGTCAGTAGTATGTATAATAAGATATAATGAGTAGCAGCGAAGATTTTTTGTACTTATAGTTTACCGTTCAGTTAAAGCCAAAAAAGCTGTGGAAGGCAAGTTGACGATGGAAAGCTATCGATGTTCTGGTTGCTAAGTAATTGGTCGCGTCCCCTTGAGACCTCGGTTGCCAGTCAGTATTTCCTTCTCGACATTCACAGTGGTTGCCAAACCGCTTAACCTAATTAAGTTTCATTTCCACTTTCGTGAAAATAAAAGTCTAACGTTGCTGGTTGAAAAAAAATCTTGTTACTACCTAAACTCATGTACTTAAAGTACTTATAGTTCAATTAAGTATATCATATTTTTTAATAGTAAACAGAGTAAACTAGATGATGATCCCGCGCCTTTGCATTGATATTCCAGTATATTAGAGTCGACAATTTTTACCAAATTTCATCAAGATCAATTCACCGAATGAATTTGCGTATTGAACATTCTGCGTTAAGCTAACAATTTATAATACCTATAACTTAATATTTTTTCTGTACGACATAGTTACTAGGAGTAGGTGAATATGTGAACTGTGTGTTTGTGTGTGAAATGTGTTTCTAAAAGCGAACAATGAACACCTTAAGCCGGTTGTTCTTTATATTTTGAGGAGAATAAGGGAGGTTAATTCCAAGCATTGAGGGATTTTTATACTTCAGGGACAATCGAGTACCTAATCCGTAATCTCCGAGGGATCTTCCCTTGTAAAAGGTTGGGACGGCGCGATGTTACAAGTTTACAAGTGTATTGCATTTTATAGATTCAAACAAAAAGTGAAAATCTTTTCACTAGGCAGTGAGTCGAGTGAATAAAATGGCACTATGTCCTACAAAATTAAGGGGCAAAAAATTATGAAAATAAAAAGTTTAAAAAAATATCGAAAATAATACTCAAAATTCCAGAAGTCGCTAAATATCCTATATGTGGGGGCCTTTCATTGACATTTTCATCAAAAACGTTTCGTTCACATGTCTGTAATATATATATAACATATATAACAGACGAATGACCTGTTAGAAACAGCAGGAACAAAGGGGTTTAAATGAAATCAAAAGCACGTGCATACTCGCTTACCACACAATGCCATAATATCACAAATCACAATACACTTTATTATCAATGTCACATTGTCATCAGTTGATTGTTCTAATTAACCGGATGTGAGGTATGGTTAACTGTATCTTAGGCTCAAGGCATATTGCGGCTGACTTGAAGTGAAGCAACACAACTTTTCAAAAGCTGTGTTAAACACAAGAGGTTGTTGTTAGACTTTTGTCCAATGCAATAACCCATTACCCAACCCAGTCAACCCACTGACCAAATAGCGATCATATTTTAAGACCTTGTACACGTTGCGGTTGACATCGCCTTCTTGTGAATGAACTAGAAGTTTAATTCGCTATAATCCGCTACAGTAGACAAATCTGTGTGGTACAGTGCGTGTCTTTCACCTGCAACATGCGACACCCACCACCCAGCAATTCGCAAAGGCACAACACCACACCACACAAATCCTCCAAATCACTCTCAACGTACGTTTCACTCCGACACCGGAGCATCCTCAGGAGATGTTGACTCGACAATGCACGATTGTGAAGTGACTATCGTATCGCAAGTTCCGGCTTATATACCTTTTTGGCATGGCTCATACTGAAGCCCCGCCCCCTCCCCCATTACTGTATAAATTGAGTAAAGGTGAATTTGATACGTTTATTTGTTCATTTAGCAACTCAAATCCTTTATTATTGTGTTTAATTATTTCTAATTGCTCCCAAATGCACATTCGTAACCCTTTATTACATTTATGCAGGATTTTATATGAATGGTTATTGCCCACCTCATGTCCACTGTCCAAAAGATGTTTAGCGAAGTGGGACCTTTGTGGTTGATCGTTCCTATAAGCAGACATATGTTCCTTATAGCGCATCTCAAAATTGCGTCCAGTTTGACCAACATATGTGTGTGTGTATGTTGGTCAAACTGGACGCAATTTTGAGATGCGCTATAAGGAACATATGTCTGCTTATAGGAACGATCAACCACAAAGGTCCCACTTCGCTAAACATCTTTTGGACAGTGGACATGAGGTGGGCAATAACCATTCATATAAAATCCTGCATAAATGTAATAAAGGGTTACGAATGTGCATTTGGGAGCAATTAGAAATAATTAAACACAATAATAAAGGATTTGAGTTGCTAAATGAACAAATAAACGTATCAAATTCACCTTTACTCAATTTATACAGTAATGGGGGAGGGGGCGGGGCTTCAGTATGAGCCATGCCAAAAAGGTATATAAGCCGGAACTTGCGATACGATAGTCACTTCACAATCGTGCATTGTCGAGTCAACATCTCCTGAGGATGCTCCGGTGTCGGAGTGAAACGTACGTTGAGAGTGATTTGGAGGATTTGTGTGGTGTGGTGTTGTGCCTTTGCGAATTGCTGGGTGGTGGGTGTCGCATGTTGCAGGTGAAAGACACGCACTGTACCACACAGATTTGTCTACTGTAGCGGATTATAGCGAATTAAACTTCTAGTTCATTCACTATCATGGACTTCCGCAAAGTAACGCCTGCTTCTATTCAATATCGCCTTCTTGTTCAAGATGTAAACACAATGAGGCGCGAGCTGCTATAGTTACTAGGTTAGTTTTGTGTTCGCACTTCGCATCAAGCTTGCGTTCTACTAACCTACTGGCACGACTAAAGCCCAAGCTACATGCTTACAAACACTTCATTAACTATTAACAAAATATGATTAACTAACTACAATTTCTTTACCGAGTAAAGAGCTTTGAGAGATTATCTAAAAAAACAAAGCGCCATCGGGAGTTTGTTAAAACTATCAGTTTGTAAAGATAAAGATGGTCGCATTGCGCTCGTCTATATGGGTGGTTGGTCCATGTTATTTACCTTCGTATCTACTAGACACACTCGGGGTGCTCAACTAAAGACTTTCTAGTTACTTTCTAGCTAGATTAGTTAGTACCTAGTTCTAATATAACCATTCAATAAAGACCATTCGCCTAGCTAGATTTTATCGGTTCGGCAGTCGGCACTCAAAGGAACCGTGGAATTTGGTGGAGACGGACGATCAAACGTATTCATTTGACCAGCTACAGTTTGCCTCAAATCGATGCTATTGGGCCTAGCGCTTCACTGCTTTCAACGTGAACTCGAACTTAAAAGCCTATGATGTTGAGTAAAGTTGACATTTCTCCGTTAATTTGTTGAGCAGTTTTCACTATTAAACAAAATTATAGCTGTAGCCCCAATAGCAAAAGAGCGTTAGCCTATCAAAGGGGATTGCAATCGTTAGACGACTATAGGAATGATTTTTACGTTGGTCACTGTAAAGAGGTCCCAGCTCTGTAAGCAGGACTATACCTAGTTCTTGTGATGTGATCAAGATTTCGATATAGCTTAGCCAAATGATTTATGCCAAAGGCCCAGATCGTACATACACATCGGTTGCCCGCTGATAAGTGATTGATGTTGCCTCTCATTAATATCATTACGCGTGATGCTTAATATTTTGCCTTGCCTTGCTTTTGCCTTGTAACGATTCGGCGAAATACCTTATCGATAGTCGAGATTTCATTAGGATATTAACAAATTTCTTTGTCGACAATAAAATACCAGGTGAGTAAATGTTAACTGATTATATTAATAAACATGGAGAGGTAGAGTATTTCCATCAAACAATCTAATAAACTATTTACCCACTTACCTTCTTACGAACAATACGAAGTTAGTTAATTTATCAAAACTAGTTCTACATTTACAAAACAAAGATCTCTGAAGATTTTTATGCATCGAATATTTTTACTTACTTAAGTAAATTGTGTTTTAAGATCCGTCAATGGCTGCTCAGGTCTTTAAAACATCATATATCTGTTTCATATATCATAATCGGTATACATAATTATGCTAGTAGCTAGACACTGCTGCTGTAAAAAAATACACTGCTGTAAAAAACCCTTTTTGCCGATTTTACGAATAGACAACCTTAACGCTGTCGCAGTTGCTCCCAAATTGCATGCTTTTCATACTAAAATTATAAAGTAATTAGCTTGTAGTGATTAACTAAGTACTTAAGTAAAATACATTATTTCGATGGTTTTTTATTAGACTTTATGATAAAAAAACAAACAAATGTGCTGAAACGAGAACATGAGAATTAAATACATCGTACAATATACAAAATAGCGGCCTAGTTGCTACACGCGAGGACTAAAGTGTCTTGCAACAAAGAAACACAAGGAGTTTGCCTTTTATTCAGCAGTGAGTAATAGTAGTACTCACTCTAAACCCTCGTACTAAGGACTTGAAATTGACGTAGAGAGAGTAGCATCCTGAATAATCTTCCCTTTTGTATGATTTTAATTTCGTATGCGCAATAAAATATTGTGATAGCTGCATCGTTTTGTGGAGCGAGAGCTTTCCAGTTTTCCCTCTAACGTTCCTCGTTGTGTTTAAACTGTAATTTAACCCTTCGGTAAGCGGAAAGGTTGACGAGAATATATGGGCTAGTTGTCTGGTCGAGCTTATGTTACATTTCCTAGTGCATATTCGTTTTACTATCTCTGTGTGATTATGATTTCTGATTTGCTTTGGAATTTTTACATCATAAACTACTTAGATTACATTCGTAATGATTACATATTAGAATTATTGTATGAAGTGTGTGTTCACTGAGTAGTTATTTAATTATTTTTTGTTTACCGACTTTTTTTACTCAAATTATAGTCTTAAACTAATAGGAGAAAAAGTGGACAAAGGTAAAGCTTTTCTCTAAAAATGAATCTCTTCCAGCCTTCCTTGAAAGTGAGTAAAATGAAATTGTAAAGGTATAGATAGGTACAAAGATAATTACTACTTATTTGTCAGTTTAAATATTTACTTATTATATATTCATATACTTACTTACTTAAAAGTACTTTTAACTGGTCATTTTCCATTGAGGTAAGTAACAATTGATTAACATCTTTAATACGGACGGAGGACTTCTAAACTACCATGATGACAGCACTAATATGAAGTGCTTTATAAATACTTATACATTTTTATGGATGACATGTTATCTTCGAGGGTTGGTTATTATATACGCAGCAATTAAGCGGAATGGAGGCTGATTGTTATATGTACATATTTGGTAAATAATACCTACTATGTGATTTGGTTATGGTCATGTTAATATTATCGTTCAAGCTTATTATAATTTTATGGCTAAGCGTATTATGAGTTATTACATTAAATTATCTAATTATTACGGTCGGTGTGTCGACACGTGCAACACACATGTGGTGCGTCGGTTCGTCACACACGATGCATGTGAGCATTTTTTTCATAGTAGGATTAACTAATGTTTGAACTAAAATTTATAGTTAAGTTTTTTGAATAACGAAGTAGAACTTACATGTTTCGGTCTCGATTGTTGACTATTAACCATGGTTAATTTACTGCTTGTTGTGAAGATCATAGAATATTTTACTCTAGCAAGTTATTATATGTTTCTATTTAAGCATATATAGTACCTAAATAAAGGATCAGATTAGTTCAGTATATGAAATGATTAAGGCACTTTCCTTACTCTGAAATTCTGAAAGCTATTTTACGACCTCGTAATTCAGCTACCTTAATGGTTTCGTAATTAGCAAAAACCTATTCAAATAATTTCTGCCCAAGCGGTTACCTCTCCACTTTTTTATTTTTTAAGATTGGTTCGTGAAAATCCAGTTTAGTTTGGCAGGATAGTAAATCGGCCAGGAAGTTCTATCGGACTCGAGTGGACCAATTCGAGAGCTACTAAATCTTAATTCGATCCGACCGAACTGCACTATCCAATTAATGACGATTCAATCCATACATTTATTTTTGTTTTAAAAAATATAGTACTTATTATAATCTTACTAATATTATAAATGCGAAAATTTGGATGGATGTATGGATGTATGGATGTTTGTTACTCAATCACGACCCAACGGCAGAACGGATCTGGCTGAAATTTGGCACAGAGATACATTATAGTCTGGAATAGAACATAGGCTACTTTTTATCCCGGAAAATTAAAGAGTTCCCGCGGGAACCAAAAAACCTCGATCCACGCAGACGAAGTCGCGGGCTTTAGCTAGTGTAAAATAAGTCTTACTTAGTACTTAAATAAATTAGAAGTCTATAAATTAGCCCGGACCGAAAATGCCTGTCATTCTCTCAACATCCTGTACATAGTAGTACATAGTATACGGTGTTGAGACTTCTACCTACCATGTAGCAGAGTAGCGTGTGACTAAGTAGTTACTAAGTCCTAAACGCATCATTCAACTTTAGTTACTAGTTTGGGACGTAAAAAATAGCTCATAGCTAGTTTTTCAGGCTATAACTATTTCCTAAAAAACTAAATATATATTGTAACTTCATAAATACAGAGATATACGAGCGAGTTTCTCACGGGCAGTGATTAAACGAATACGAACGATTCGATTTTCCCTGGACACATTTTTCCCCTGACATTAATTATAAACTTTCCGAGAAGTCCCGGCCTTATGGACAATGGACGTAACTTCGAACGCGATTCACGGGTACTGGATTTAAGACTTTCTGGCCCCTACTTAATGTGGCACTTCAAAGAGATGTTTAATATCTAGATACTGTTATATCTATATTTAAAGCGCTTTGTTCACCCGAAGGCATTGCCTAACAATCTTGTGGTCTGTTAATTAACTATTATCCATTTTTTATTCGTGTCAGAGCGACAGTTGAGATAACTTCTAAGTGAGTAAAAATAGCCTCAAATATTATACTGTTGAGGTAATATTACGTCGACCGAATATGGTGGGATTTTATTTTTATTTTTTGGCTACATGAATTCGATCTAGCAATTTGAAATCGTTCTCAGGCGATCAGTTTATATCGGTGCGCAAAGGACATGACCAGTAATTGCCCTCCGATTCGGGACAATGCACAGGATTTCCGTTTTTACAGTAAGGCTTAAAAATTCAAAACGAAATTATTATGGAGTTATTATTCCAAATAAGGTCAGGGTTCAAATGACAAAAAAAAACAGTACGTTTATTGTTTAAATCTTGAGCGTCCGCTTTCCTCTTTAAGCACTACTCCATTTTGACGTTCCATTACATCCATGCCTAATAATAATCTTGTAACCCTACATGAATACCATTTAAGTACCTTAGTCATTATATTATGAATGATTTATTTTTGATCAATTAAATAGTATAGAAAAGGAAATGTATGTTTTGTTTATAATTATTTTTATTTTTTGACAAATCTCAAACTAATTGATCGAACAAAGCATTTTGAAATACTGCGTTTAAAGGAACGCCCTTTCACATTGCATATGCCGCCATCTGTGATCGAATAGTTAAACTGGAACACCCTTTCACATTGCATATGCTGCCATCTGTGGTCGAATAGTTGAACTTGTTAACAAAAAATATTTTCTAGACTCACCACAATACCTAGCGCCATCTAGTGTGGGAAAGCAGTTGTTGGTGAAACTTTATTAATTTATTTTCTCAGTTTTCAGAGCCTTCAGACTCCTGAAACTTTTTTATCTGAAAACTATAAAATATAAGAATTACAATAATAAAGAAATAATACTTGAAAATATTTTTTTGGACTCGCTCAACACAATAAATAGCGCCATCTAGTGTGGGAAAGCAATCTTTTGGTGAAACTTTTTTTGTTCATTTTCGCAGTTTTCCGAGCCTTCAGACTCCTGAAACTTTTTTATCTGAAAACAGTGAAATATTACAATTACAATAATAAAGAAATCATTGCTGAACATTGATTTTTGACACCTAGGCAAGCTGCCATAGTTCCACCGGTCAAGTCCTTTCCAGTAATTAATATCCATTGGCAAAGATATTCGCCATCGTGAAGAGAGAAATACCTACAGTTCTTTCAATTCATCCAATCGCAGTCATACGCACAGCAGCCTTGGAGTATCCAAAAGCTTCGAAACTACATTTTTCCCTCTTTTGTTACAGCATCACGGCGGCTCAGTGAATATGTGGAACACTACGAGCCCCTGGATTATGACGCAGAAGCCGTCCACGCACACCACAAGCGAACGCGGCGCTCGGCCAACCCCCCAGACCTTCACATCAGCTTCCACGCCCACGGGAAGCACTTTAAAATGCGTCTGCGGCGAGACCTGTCTGCGTTTAGCGAAGATTTTAAGGTATCTGTCTAGGATTTAGGTATTTTTAATATAATTTGTAGGTATTCAAAGACCGTCATGCAGAAGTGTGTCTGTCTGTCTGCGGTGGTATGCTACGATTTCACGGCCCATAATTTCAACCGATTTTGACTAAATTTGGTACAGAGATACTTTACATCCCAGGGAAGGACATACATAGGCTAATTTTTATCCCGGGAAATTAAAGTTCCCGCCGAAATAAAATGTCACTGGGAAAAACATTATCCCATCAAAAACATAAATGTAAAATGAGAGCCAAGTTCAAAATTGTGATATATATGCCTTGGTTGTTGACTTCAGCGACAAAAAAAGTGAGATCTAAATGGGTGCCAAGTTCAATGGTCAGTCCTGCAATTTATATATCCCATCAAAAACATAAATGTGAAATGAGAGCCAAATTCAAAATTGTGATATATATGCCTTGGTTGTTGACTTCAGCGACAAAAGAAGTGAGATCTAAATGGGTGCCAAGTTCAATGGTCAGTCCTGAAATTTATTTATAACAACATTTAATATTTTATAACAACTTAAAATATCATTTCTTCTTATAACGTAGTATAAAATGTTGAAGACTAAGGCTTTGGCTTGGCTAGTTTTCATATACGAATTATAGCGTTCACAAGTTGTAAAGCTGTAAGTTCTTATTTTATTCTTCCGAAAATTTGGCTTGCTGGTAGAAACTGTACTTTTAGGTACCTACTTAATAATAATTCGTATATGGAAACTAGCCAAGCCAAAGCCTTAGTCTTCAACATTTTATACTAAGTTATAAGAAGAAATGATATTTTAAGTTGTTATAAAATATTATATGTTGTTATAAATAAATTTCAGGACTGACCATTGAACTTGGCACCCATTTAGATCTCACTTCTTTTGTCGCTGAAGTCAACAACCAAGGCATATATATCACAATTTTGAATTTGGCTCTCATTTCACATTTATGTTTTTGATGGGATATATAAATTGCAGGACTGACCATTGAACTTGGCACCCATTTAGATCTCACTTCTTTTGTCGCTGAAGTCAACAACCAAGGCATATATATCACAATTTTGAACTTGGCTCTCATTTTACATTTATGTTTTTGATGGGATATCATTACTTTTTGTACAGAAATTATTGAACTCAATCTCAAACTCAAAACATATTTATTCAAAATATGTACCTACAAAGTACACCTTCTGAACGTCATGCTTACAGAGCATAAGACGTGATGGTGATAATTAACTACGATATCTTAAAACTAAAGCTACGAGGGTTCCAAACGTGCCCTGGTCTGAGAAGAGCCCGCAATAAACTCCGCTTTTTTTTTATTATCACCATCTCACAAATATTTGAAATTATATATATGTACTTATAATATAACATTACATAATCAGCCGTTGTAACAATTCATACCCATGCCTTGCTATCATTCAAATAATCCTTTACACTGTAATAGGACTTTTCTATTAGTTTAGTTTACGTTTTACATTAGTAGGTACTTATTATTTGGTGTAAGGTCAGTGTGTCACCCACCTGTAATTCTATTGTACGACTCATTGTACAAGATAATTAAAGACGAGAATTCTCAAGAAAAATATATAGTGTACCTAGAGTTACACTGACATTGACAGATTACATCTATGGTCAGACTACCTCTACAGCACATTTCTACATCTCATCAATTTTGATTGCAAAAGTTCAAAATCAAAAGTTTTTTGTGAAACATTGAAAACAAGCACGGTAAACAGTCGATATCACTAAAACCACTATAAACAATGAATACAAATCACAATGACTGACAGCTTGAACTGACGACTTCAAATACGTTTCTTCTTCTTTTCTGTCAATGACGTTTCGTTGCACAAAATGTATGAATACGAAGGTAAGGTTTTAATGCAACTATATTATTATTCATTATTATTTACATTAAAATAATAATTATGTGTCATTTTCAATAGTTAAGGAGTTACTACCACCGCTTAAAGCAGTATTGTTTCAAACTAACGGTTGAATGTCACGTACTTTGACGTTCTTAAAATAATGATTATAACACTACAACATAAACGTCAACAGTATTAAAATAATACGGCTTTAAGCAATGGTAGCATGCCTCGTGTCAGAGTTTTGATCTATACCTTTGATCATAAAAATGACGATTTTTGTACGTTTATATCTAAATAACCATTTGAGGTGTGCTTATGAAATTTGGAGCACATATGTATCTCACGGGTCTCAATATATGCGCCAAATTTGACATGTTTATGTGAAATAGTTTTTGAGTTATGAGGGGGTCAAAAGTGGCTCCAAATGGTTCGTGTAATATTACACACGGTGCTGCTCGCCAGTTTTTTTGAACTTTGGCTGGACACGCTTCCGCGTGTCTTGATAAGTATATATGGATTGTTGTTAAATTCAATTAAGTTCATAGTCCTCGAGTTTCTTACATTACAAGTTACAACTTACAAGTTGCAACTTCTGGGAGTTGTACCCATCGCGCGTTGTTCAACCCTATTGAAGGATGCTAAATAAATTCGTCACCCTTTTTGGCCGGATGGAAAATATTTCCTACAAATTCTTATTTTAATTATGAACCAAACGTATGTTCTTATATCTAACTAGGTTAGAATGATTTTCCCAATAACGATTATATTATAGACAATGAGTGGGCCTTACGGGGGAATGACATGGCACATAGACAAAAGACCGGCATACTCGTAGCTTAATACCGATAGTCAAGTCGTCTATAATTGTGAGCGTTTACCTACATGGACCGACGTTGCCTGAACAAAAGGTACATAACAGTGTTTCTGGTGTACCTACCTATTCTTTTTTATACTATATAGCGCGCAAAAACCTTATTCTGGTTACCCGAGCTCTATCCACGTATAATAAATACTTTAATATTATAAATGCGAAAGAGTGTCTATCTGTCTGCTACGCTTTCACGGCCTACCCGTTCAACCGATTTTGATGAAATTTGGAACAGGGATAGTTTGTATCCTGGAAAACTTTATTCATGTTACCCGAGCTCTATCAACGTATAATAAATAAATAAATATTTTATAGAGTTTGAGACGGCAATAATATTATTCTAGGTCCTAAAAGGAAAATGGTCGACAGTTTACAATTTCGCGAGTTAGATTATAATCTAACGGTTTTTACAATCTTACGGTGACATATCCATATTCCATACCTACCTACTAATATGACGATACGTGTGAAAGTATGTCTGTCTATCTGATCCTTAACATTACACTGAACTCTCAACCCAATCAACCACAATTCTACAAGGTACTGAACCGGCCTGCAAAGAAGTATAGATATGTCACCGTAAGATTGTAAAAAACCGTTAGATTATAATCTAACTCGCGAAATTCTAAACTGTCGAAAGATTAGAGTTTAACGCATTATTTTCCGGTAGATTGTAATCTGATAGGTATTTAAACCCGATAAAACCTAAGTGTACTTGATTGTTTATGTCGAACCCTAACCTAGCCTACAACAAAGAGACAAGAAAACGTAAAATATTTCAAAAATTGACACTCAGAACATTGAACAGTTTACAATCTTTCGACAGTTTAGAATTTCGCGAGTTGGATTATAATCTAACGGTTTTTACAATCTTACGGTGACAGATACATATCTTGAAAATGGACAGATATTTTCATCCCGGGAAATCTAAGAAGGGAACACAAACTTAATCTCCGCAAACGAAGAGCTTTAGCTAGTATAGGGTCAACGGTCTGACATGCGTCCATAAATTTGGTAATCAATAATGTGCAGTGAGTTTAATTTTATAAAATTAAAAAAAACATTTACGAGACGCATGCAGGTCTGTTTGCATTTATCTCTTAGATACTAGGATGAATTTGTTCAGGATTTGTTTACCTAGCCAAGCCTACCCTGTATTAACTGATAAATAAATAACCTGTAACTAAAATTAACTTTTTAAATACGGAGCTAAAATTTGACGAAAGAAAATCCAACGACATTCAAATACGCGTGCGTTGAAAAGACATTTACCTTCCTTAAAAAATTCAGTAACTGAACTATTCTCTAGCAAAATAGCACACGTAAATTGCCCACTTATAATGCGAAATTCACGCTTCGTGAAGCCCTGAAGCACGGGTGAAATTAGTGACACCAGGTGTTTTACGTAAAAACCGAGACTGCCAAAAAAAAATTAAGACTACTAGATTTCTTTTTTGCAAAAAGTAAATTTATTGTATCATAATTGGGCAGGCGCTTATATATAATAAATAACGTTTACTTATTTTCAGACCATTACTATTCACTTATTTTCACGTTTACTTTTTTTACAAACCATCCTACCGAAAAAAAATGGTAAAAATTTAATCTAGTTAAAAAATGTTAGAATTTGTTCCAGCGTAGGGTTTTAATTAAATAACTCATAGTATTCACTATTATTATGACATGGATATACATTTATATTTAAAAAAATTATCCATATTACGTGATTTTTGATAACTGAACTTGGTGTCCGAACGCATTCCATGCTTCTGGTCACATTAAGCGAAATGTAGTTGCATTGGGATTGCGAATAGGACCTTTGGATGGTGGGTATATAAGCCGTAAAGCTATCCGATTTTCGGGTAAACTGGGGGAGTGAAATCAGTCATAGGACAACCTGTAATTTCAAAGCTGCTTTCGAATACCTACTATTCTGAGCTACGCGCCGTCGCTAATAAAAGGCTGTTTGAATCGTTTCATAAGCCAACTGAGGCATTGCCTCCACAGAAACAAGCAAATAAACAAAACACTACATACAGGCCAGCTTTACGAGAGATGATTTACAATTCATATTTAAAAACATTTAATTAAAATAAATTCGTTCGTAGATTTCGTAGAAGGTGATGGTGATTTAGGTGATTTAAAACAATTTTTAAACACTGAGTTCCTTCTATAATATTTTGAAAAACCGAACATGGATGATGAATTATCATTTTTAGTTAACAAGATAATATTATAAAACATTTTTTTAAAACAAGGTTTTAAATACGCCATATTGAATTTAGTGAGGCGCCATTTTATTTTTCGTATTCACTGTAAATAATTTTAATTAATACGCAAATATCATGGGGTTGCATAAAATGTAACTAGTCCGCCATCTAATTGGTAGTCCGCCATATTGATTTAGAATAATGTCACTTAGCTAATCATGCATTGTAATCCAAACTAAACGTGTATGAAAATTTCTGCGGTTGGCGATAACAATTTTAAAATTCAATTGAAAGATTTGACTTAATTAAATACACAAACATTGCAGGTTAAATAAAGGCTTGTAATTAATACGACATTTTGAAAAATCGAGCACAGTTGTTTAGTTATCAGGTTTAGTTAAGTAATAAAGTAAGTAAATAGCATAAAGTTCTCATAAATTACCTTGTTTTAGGTGGAAGGATCTCAGGGTCAACTGCATGACGTTGACACATCACACATCTACCAGGGAGAATTGGTTGGTAAGTAAGAAAGAAACTCATGACTCACAAACCCCGCTAAATATGGGAACCATCCATACTAATATTATAAAATAAATGCGAAAGCATGTGACGAATCATGCGCTATGTTTTCTATTATAACACATTTATGTAGAGTTGAATTCAGATCACAGACTATTGACAATGATTGACATTCTCTATATCTGAGTTTTGCTAGTGCCCTGTCTCAAACTAAATGCCTTGAGTTTACACACTTTCCTGTAGAAGATGAGTCTAATAATGTAAACGTCCCAGTGGTTGGGAAAATGCTCGCTGTGTAAGACGAGGGTAAAGTTTGCGGGTGAAGTACACCGTCCTCTATTGTGCACTTTGATTCAGCACATGACGTTATCTACGTCAAGAGTCAAGACAGATCGCTATTGTTTGCATACCCTTTGCTACGACGAAAATTATACCTCGAGTGTTGATTATTAGACTTGTTTAATTATAAAGAAGACGTGAACTCTCATAAGTCAGAACGTTGGTGGTGAAAGATGAATCCGTTCCCTCCATTAATAATTCCAAGGGGGGCACTAAAACATATTTCTTTTCGCAATTACGGCGTCAAAGTCTCGCTCTCGGCTAATTGGGAGCTTTCGGCGGCAACTTGACTTTTAATGTCGGAGCGCACGCCGAATATACCGACAGACAGGATCTCCGACGCTTGCCTACGCTGCGGATGTTATCTATTTAAATAATTACTTCGCCGACGCTACAGAGACTACAGACATTCCTCATCTGAATATTTTTGAAAGTTATGCACAACAAAGTCTTTTGCCAAAAAGCGTTTTGGTTGCTATGAAGTTATAGAGCGGACCACTACAGCCCATTAACGTCCCACTGCTGGGCACAGGCCTCCACTCTCATAGGAGAGATGGAATTAGAGCTTAGATCCACCACACTTCTTCAATGAGGGTTGGCGGGCTTTAACAACTATTATCATGTAGCGATAATAACTGGGACCGACGGCTTAACGTGGTCTCCGAGGCACGGGGGTGAACCACCACCAACTTCCTAACTCCGGGCTAGTACTGCGAATTTTTTGTCAGAAAAACCCAATACCTAAATTACAGCCCCACCGGGACTCGAACCTAGGACCTCGTCGCCCGCCGTCGAACATGCTAGCCACTAGACCAAAGAGGCAGTTGTATAGCGGACTCATGATGCTAATCATGATGAATAGATATGCTTAAGCAATGCGTGCATTAGTCGCCGTGTAATAATTGTGAAAGTTTGGTACACTGCAAATGGATAAAGTTGCGAGGGCGGTGCGCCATCGATCGCAGTTCGTCGCCCTACTTACCGCTGTTCCGATGCACTTAGCCACCGAGCTGCAAACCACGTTGTGGCGGGTATATAGGTCGTCCTAAGTTGCATATTTTTAAGAAGTTGTCGAACGACCATTCTGTCTAATGTCTTCCTTAAAAAGTTTGATAGAAGTTTTGAACTAGATTTCTCTGAATACTTTAGCTCCGTTTCTGATCTTTTAAGTTTTTATGAGTCATTATGTACCGAAGAGATATGGTCCTCCTTTAACTGCATTTTTCTGTAAAATAATTGTATAACAAAGTAAGAATTTTCAAGAATTCAAAATTTACATGAACTTTGAATTCTTGAAAATCAAGTTTTCAGCCACCACCACCACTACAGCCTATTAACGTCCCACTGCTGGGCACAGGCCTCCACTCTCATAGGAGAGCGGGAATTAGAGCTTAGACCCACCACGCTGCTCCAATGCGGGTTGGTGGGCTTTAACGACTATTACCACGTTAGTGATAATAACCGGGACCGACGGCTTAACGTGCTCTCCGAGGCACGGGGGTGAAACACCGCCCCAACTTCCTAACTCCGGGCTAGTATTGAGAATTTCTAGTCAGAAAAACCCAACACTTATTATGGGAGTTTTCAGCATTGATGTATAATTTACTTAGATGATTTTTATTTGATTTTTTCATAGTGAACTATAATATAATACCAAATAATTATTAGGAACTTTAACTTTATACTGGGCATACTAATATGATAATAGATAATACATCTTAGATGAATAATAAGTTATAGTATGTAGGTATACCCACAGGTCCGTACCTAGTCAAAAAATTAACGAGAGTGATAAAAATAAAACAGCTAGCAACAAGCCCCGTGACTTATGAAAATGAACGCGTATTTTTCAACGGCTCTTTTTAATTTTTTACTAAAGACATTTTCGGAGCCCTGCGGTTTGCGCAAAACATCACATTTCTCTCATATTTACGCTTCTTAACTTGTGTAATTTCATAATGTCGCAGTCTGGCTCGGATTTTTCGAACAAAATTTATACTATGGCAATTTTCAACTCGTGCTTAGGACCGCGTAGGAGGCGAGACGGGGTTTTTCATTACATTCTGTTTTAATCAAAGAGTTCGTCTAGAATTATGCTAATGAGATTAAATCATAAAATTTATTAAGTAGTTGTTAACTGAGCTCGAAAAAAAAGCATTTAAGTATTTTTGTGTCCTAATTTTTTGCACATTCTAATAGAAATAAATTCTCATTCTAAGAGGAAGCTCGTGCTCAGTAAGTGAGTCTGCAATCGGTTGAAGTGATGGTGATGATAGAACAATAAGCCGTGGCCGCAGGCCAAACAAGTTGTAGACAATTCATTGTCTGGCCCAAATTGCGTGTAAGTGTGTATCATGCATACATTAATATTGTAGTGGCCTCGATATTGACTCGTTTTCTGTTTACCTGTATGAAACCGCGCAAATGAAGCCGCTGGCAATATCTAGTACATATTAAATTTCAATTTGCATATTGAAAGCTTTCATTCAAATCATCGCGCTTTATACTGGTTATTGAATATTTACGTAAACGAATAGGTACAATATCCCTTTTCAATAAATTGTCATATATCTCCCTCCTGCCACCTGCCCTAAATTAAATGACTCACCATAGTTCTATCAGATATCGTCAATTTTAACCCTAATACTATTTGTACATGAATTGCTTGCCACAATCTAATAAAAGTCGCATATATACCATACTTTTTTAATGAAAGTAAATTCATTTTAGACGGTCTGTTGCCAACAGATTTAAACATACATTTATTAGGTACATTGAGTTATTGTTTTACAGACCTTATATTATATAGTGTAGAATTGAACATTATCTTATTACTTAAAATATACATATTTACCAGGGTGGTTTAAGTAAACTTGACAGAAATATACATTGTAAAAAACCGGTCAAGCGCGAGTCAGACTTACACACAAAGGTTTCCGTACCACCACACAATATAATTACTCCTTTAGTATATAACAAAAAAGATGTCATTACAGCACGTTATCAGTTGTGAAATAACTGGCTTACATAATATGTCACTGAACCAGCGGCGCCTGACAAGCAATTCGACACCCCATGAGTACGGAACCCTATTTAACGATTTTATTTTCGGATATTTTCCTATACTTGTGCTGTGATACCTTGCTTCTTGCCAAATTTCATGCTTCTAGGTCAACGGAAAGTACCCTATAGGTTTTAATTTATTCACGTGTGTCAAAATATGGGGCATAAGCAGCCGTATCTTTGGCTTAGAAGCTTGATTTTTTACAGCTCCAAATGACCGCAGACCTAAGTATGTATTTGATATTAATTTGAACTTGATACCTCCAGTTATATTCCCGAGAAAAAAGAGCTTGACGTCTGTCAACCTCTTTTGTCAACGTCTGAAGACAGACGGGCAGCGAAGTGATCCTACAAGTGTTCCTTTTTTCTTCTTGAGGTACGGAACCCTAAATATATTGTTATCCTGTTACCCTAAACACAAGAAAAAAATTTGAAAGTGTTTTTAAACAAAACGCCAGATCTGAATATTATTAACCACTTTATTTGATTTGCTACAGATATAACTTATATGAGTTAGGCCGGTATTTGTAATTACCTCCTGTATTTTATTGAACGACTTAAAACCGGGCTCGACACCGTTATGAACGTAAACTTGACTTTATCAGAGGAAATACGAATACGAGGAATATTATTTGCCATACTAATATTACATATTCATCTGTCTGTCTTGTCTGTTTCGCATCTGTTCAACCTATTTTAACGAATTTGGTACAGAGATAGGTTACAAACTTACATCCCAGGGAAGGACTGGGTATATAGGCCGTCGAAAAAACCGATATTGAATTGAGCATAAAGTAGTTAATAATAGGTAAGTATGTGTGTCATTCTCATTATCTTCAGGGACAATAAGCACCAATGGAGTCGCTCATATCCTAAAGATAGCGATTTTAGGAGACCTAGTAACATCTCCAGTTTATTAACAAAAATTTCTAAATTAGCTATTACCAGTCAAGTTGAGACCGTATAAGTACTTCTAGTATATTAGCACCTCTCTGCGACTTTATTTAATATCGGTTAACATGATATTCTGCTATAATAAAGTGGACTTGATGCTAAGATTATTAATTATGATATTAGCGACGTTGGCAAAAGAATTATGAAGAAAGACTTTTTTTAATTTCCTTGTACTTGCCTGCCTTGCGAATTATTTTTGATCAAAATATATATATGGACTTTCACATGGGCTTTAATATCACTTGCTTCTAACGACTTTATTTACTGACGTTGAAAATTAAGACGTTATCCGAACGGGGCCATAAGCGACCAAATCGTTTCTAACAAATATTAAATACGATCGATTTTGTTTTTTGACGACCTCCGTGCTAGACGCTTTTGTTTTATAAGCCGGAGGTCCCGGGTTCGATCCCCGGCAGGGTCTATTTGCGAATTTATAATTTCAGCCCCCTGATTGTGTAAGAATTGTCGATCAAATCGTCAAAGTTCGGCGTCAAAGTAAAATAAACCATAATATCATTGAATTAGAGCTCAATTTCGTGTATCCATTCTCATACGTTTAGATACTTATGTACGATACCATAAACGTATGAGAATGATGGAAATCGGTTAGGGATATATGAATTTAATATAACTGCCATATCCAACACGTCAGCCCGCTACCACCATTTACCACCAGGGTGAGATCGCAGTCAAGGGCTTACTTGCAGTAAATTTATATACTAATATTATAAATGCGAAAGGATGGATGCATGGCTGTTTGTTACTCAATCACGTCAGAACGGTTCTGGAAGAAATTTGGCACAGAAATAGATTATTTATAGCCTGGAATTACACAATAGGCCATTTTTTATCCTGGAAAATTAAAGTTCCCGCGGGAACCGAAATACCTCAATACACGCGGACGAAGTCGCGAGCATTAGCTAGTAAATTATAATATAACTAGATAACCCGGTGTATCAACTATCCTAACGACAAAATATATGGGAAAATGAAATTGTTGTTTTTACTATCTTCCTCGCAATTTTTCCATAATATTTTCTCACCGTTTAAACCTTCCCTGGATTACGATTATAATTTCAAAACCAAAATCAGCTAAATCGGCCCAGTCGTTCTCGAGTTTTAGCGAGACAAACGCACAGCAATTGATTTATATATGTCACCGTAAGATTGTAAAAACCGTTAGATTATAATCTAACTCGCATAATTGCAAAATGTCGAAAGATTACAATTTAACGCATTATTTTCCGGTAGATTGTAATCTGATAGGTATTTGAACCCGATAAAACCTAAGTGGTCGGTTATTTATGTCGAACCCTAACCTAACCTACAAGAAAGAGACAAGAAAACGTAAATACAATGAATATTTCAAAAATTGACACTCAGAACATTGAACAGTTCACAATCTTTCGACAGTTTACAATTTCGCGAGTTAGATTATAATCTAACGGTTTTTACAATCTTACGGTGAAATATATATAGAAGAATAAAAGATAAACAAGCGACACACTTCCAAGTTTATATTATATCAAGTACATAAGTACGAAAGTAGGTACAATGTATTACATTGTAAGTTGTAACTTGTAACATTAAAAAAACACTATTTGTCATAAAGTACCTTATGCCCTGTTTTCTTGGTATCTTATGTAAATCTCACCCTTCATAACTTATACACTAGTAGACTGAAACAAGAATTAACTACACCACACTGTAACTCGATGAGGGTTGACTCGAATACAATTAGTTTGCAACAAATTACAATGCTCGATTACCTCGACAACTCGTACTGTAAACGTAGGGTTAAAGTAAGAGGGTAGAAATAGAAACTATTTTGATTATAAACATTATTGCAACCCTTCTAATGCTATTTTACCTAGTGCCTACTCATATCCGGTCAGGTTACTAGGAAAATATTATTATTCTTTTTGATCAGGTTGAACAATTTTTTTTTATTCCACTACAAGTTAGCCCTTTCAGATTCATTCACAAGTTTTAATTTTTTTCATGGCTTCAAAGTAAAAAAGTTTGTTAGGTATGTACTTAAAAATATTTAGTTTGTTCAGTTCAGGTCAGTAAAAAAATCAGTTTCAAGTTATTTCCAATAAATGAGTGAAATGAATCTATACAAATCAATATCAATATCTATTGATAACCGATGAAAGATCCTCGGCTGTCGTCGTGGTTGATTTGGACACTAACCCATCATCAGCGTAAACGGGAACTACATTCGTGTGCGAAAGTAATTGAAAAATCCGTCGCACAATTAGTATTCTTGAGTTCGTTCTCTGTATTCTTCTTCTTCTTGCCCTTGTCCCACGCCATGTGGGGTCAGCCAAATATGTCTTTCTCTGCCACTCGCTTCTGCCATTCGTCGATTCATTATCCACTACGCTTACACGCATATTCACAATCCATCCTCTCTTGGTCTTCTTTCTTTGGTCTTCTATTCTTTTGTCTTTCCAAATGCATATTCAACGTTATTTCGTTATATTGTTTTCTTCCCTCTGCATTACATGGCCATACCAATTACCATCCCAACCTATTACTCAGTCCTCATCTTATCTGTCACTGGCGCCACTTGTTCTCAATCTTTTGTTGTTTTATTATCAAAACGTGTACGAGAGTATCCCATGAGTAAGCTCAAAATATAAACGAAAAGTGGCGCAGTCGGGCCACGAGCTGCTTAATAAAGTACGGCCAGACCGCACTTGACCTGTTTTATTTAGCTGCAATGGAAATAATAGGCAGAACGTTGTTTTATGGATTGCGGTCATTGTCGCCTATTTAGCGATATGGAATTGGCTGTGTTTTATGTAGCTAAAGGTGAGGTCGTAACTATAAATCCAACCAAATTAGGTCAAAATCACCTTTAATAATGGTGTAACTGTGCTTGATGCTTTTTACTAACTTTCATATATTCACTAGCCACCTAGTGTTGAAGCGGTGTGTAATCTGAAACGTGAGCGTCTATGAATATTGATGATAAATAAATGATACAGCAACTGGTTAATTTAATCAACTTAACACTTAAGGAATCCTTATTCCTACTACAGCTGTTAAACTCGTAAAGATCTGGGTTTAAATTCATTTTTCTTCCATTGCACCTGTGGCTTCAATATAAATTAGGACTTCAATCACTTGGATCTGAAACCTAAAAGGTTTGAGTCGGACCCGATTCGACTTTGTCGAGTGCTGTAGTTAATGCTTTATATCTACTTATTACTCGGCTATGACACGATGCAATAGGAGTCCATTTTCAGTCAACGGAGCGGAAGAAGAATGAAATGGGAATTTGTGGAGACATCGAAAAGTGGCCTTTGCCTAGTCGTAGCTTCGTAGGACAGTTGTTATTAAATTACTGATCAGTGCCAGAGTGAATCAGTGTCTCTAGTAATTGTTTTCACATCTCGACATCGTTGTTAGGTTTAGAACATCGAAATATAAAGATAAAGCGTTACAGTCGTTTAAATTCAGTAGGTGGTATAGATAGGCACTGCTGATTTTTGTTTTACAATGCTACTCGATTGATGTCCGAACGTACTAAAACCTAAAACAAGTGATCTATTTTATTCTGCCTGCTATTTGACTTTGTCGAGGTGTTCTGTGGTAATAATATTGTGTATTAAAAAATCTAATCTTGTGTTTTCTGTTCACCAGATGAACCGCAGTCAACAGTTTTCGGCTCGGTGACGGACGGTGTGTTTGAGGGGAAGATCGTGCTGAACGATGGTGCTTACTATGTGGAGCACGCGCGGCGCTACTTCCCGCCGAATGGGACGCGCACTCACGTGCACTCCGTTATCTACCGCGAGGGAGACGTTGTGGACCCATACGCGCATAGAAGACACGGTAAGTCATAAACATAGCTTAGCTCTTTTTCTTCTTTCTCCTAGCCTTTTCCCACTATTTGGGGTCGGCTTTCCTCGTCTTTTTGCGCCAAGACAATCTGTCTTGGGTTGTCTCCTCTGAAACTGCTTTGCGCTCCATATCTTTGGCTACAGTTGTCCAACACTCGGCTGTAGGACGCCCTCTTCGCCTCCCGTTCTGTGTGAGTGCCAATGCTCTCCGCACAATATGATCCTCTCCGCGCTTATGTTAAGTATTAAAAAATAAGCTTAACTAACGGATTCAATTTCAAAGAGAACTTAAAAAAGCGGACGGCTTATAATAGCGCCAGCGTGTGTACAGGAGAATTCATAAGTTCTATTTTAAAATGGAAAAAATAACGTCAACGCCCGCCGTAAAAAAGCACTCGTCTGACCGGAAAAACGAAAAAACGTTACCTTCAGCTTAGGTTAGGAACTTTCTAGCCGAATAATATTGCTGAAAATTCTCTTCGGTGCTTGATCTGGGCAGATATGGTACTGACTCGACTTAAGCCCTGAAATTTCTTTAAGGCTCGTTCACGTAGTATTTCGCACGCATTTTCTGGATTGGTACTTCCCATTCCGTAGGAACCTATTCCACATTTCATATCGAATTCGTCAGTAGTGAAAATTGTTGACCGTTTTGCTTGAATATTAAAAATTAATTGAAACTAAAAGAAATGTTTATGAAATTGAATGAGATATTTTACTCTTCGTTTTGAGAATTAATTCTACTGTAATGAAGCAGGTCATATATATGCTTCTTATATTAAAACTAACTGGACGATTTTTATACATTGTTTTTTTTTTCATTGGAGGAATCTTTATTATTGATACGAAAACGGTTTATATTGTTTATATACCGCGATAAACTATAGGGTTAGGTGATTTTGGTGATTTTCAAACGGAACTGTATAATACATAGTTATACTGTAACTGTAAATATTTCTGCTTTCCCATAATAAGATAATCCCATCCGTGCGAAGCCGGACCGGTCATGTAGTAAGTGATAAATAACGTTATTTGTGACAGTCGTCAAACTTGCGCCAAAGTGTCGTCTCCATACAGAAATGAGTCACATCGTTTACCCAATTAAAACAGGTAGCCTATGGTTGTGATGTGCAACAAGATTAACAGTAGAAATTCGAAACTAGATCCAGTACGTAGATGGCGCCCAGAGACAGTTCGGTACAAGTTTCGCCACAGTGAGCGCACAGCAAATGAATTGCAACGTGAGTAGGGTTACCAGATGCAAAATTGAAAAGACCTGAGAAAAACCTGAGATTTTGTTACGAGTCACGTTGGCTCATCAATCATCATTCACCCTAAAACCAACGAGTATATATATATTTTAAGTAATGTTAATTACGTTGATTTAAGAAATTATCTGAACAAAATTCTTTATTGTTTATAAGTATGTTGGATGTAACTTTGTAAAAAATCTGAATAATCTTTTTTTAAATTGAAAAACTGAAAAAGTCTGAGATTTCCAAAACCCTTCAAGAGTTCCAAAATCCTGAAATGACAGCACAAATCCTGAGCTATGGTAACCCTAAACGTGAGGCCATTTAACAAAGTTTAATCTCATGTCCTCGGTACTGTCGCCTGATTGCCACACCGCTTGCATCGGAAAATTCGCTATAATTTATTACGAGGCATTTGAACGCTTTATTGGTCCACCAGTCATGTCATAAATTCATTCGACCGGCCATCGTTTAATTTGTTGAGTTGTGCCCCAATCAATGCTGGGATGCCTTTCATGTGTTTTATGTTTTAAATTTGCTTTTGCCCTTTATAATTTTGCTCTCGTTTCGAAAAACATTTTGAATAATAGGAGATTTATAAAAAATAAGCCGTGAATGTTTTATTCCAGTTTTTTATTTTTGTTACGTTACGACCATTGACTTCATTATGAAGTCCATGACTACGACTGACCACGATCTCACTTGGCGGTATGCGATGACTGATGATACAATACAAATCTGTAGCGGGCTGTTAGGGTTAACGGTTACTTCTTATCGGTTTCAACACGGTATCGTACCTGAACGATAAATCAGGCTTGAGACTATGAGGCTTGGTGGTGCGTCTTTAAATTAGATTTACTTGGCTAAATTTCGTTTAATTTAAATAACTTGTAAAACACCCACAATACAAATTTATTTAAACCATGTGAAAGGTGAATTTAGGTTTTGGTATGCGGCTCTCGTACGATGAAACTATTGATTTTACAAAAAAAGGTTACTACATAAATAGTAGGAAATTTTCTCTAGTTTAATTTAATACCTAACTATTTCCATCGTAAAATTAGTCCGAAAGGAGTTATTGTCAAAAAACTAGTACTGTAACTGTTTGGGCGCCATTTTTCCAATATGGCGGCGCGAGCGGCAAAGATACGAGGTGGCAAAGTAAAAATTCGGAAAGAGCACGTCGAAATCTATAAAATACACAAATTACAAAACTCCGGAGAAACTTTCCAGTTAAAACTACCTAATGACCATATTAATAAGAATTTCATCTAAACCGACACTTTTACACTCCTCAATGCAAGCAAACATACCTGAGAGAGGACGTGATATTACAATGCAGCGTGAAATGTTGTTATTTGTTCATGAATCGACGTACTTGCTCTACCTTGGGTTGCTTCAAGATAACTTTGTTCGCAGACACTATTTTATCCAGCTCTCGCTTCGGGGAGGAACAATTGTCAGATGTCGTTCACTCGTATTTCACAAATTGGAACGCTAAAATATATACATATCTATAGCTGATGCCCGTGACTTCGTCCGCGTGGTTTAATTTTTTTATTCCTGCGGGAACTCCTTAATTTTCCGAGACAACATGTCGCCTATGTCACTCTCCAGGTCCTCAACTGTAGCCATGCCAAAAATCACGTCGATCCGTTTCTCCATTGCGGCGTGATTGAAGGACAAACCAGCAAACAAACACACTTTCGCATTTATAATATTAAAGTATGATTTTGATTCAACTTAGAGTCGCCAAGCGTATATATGTCACCGTAAGATTGTAAAAACCGTTAGTTTATAATCTAACTCGCGTAATTGCAAACTGTCGAAAGATTACAATTTAACGCATTATTTTCCGGTAGATTGTAATCTGATAGGTATTTAAACCCGATAAAACCTAATCAAGTAGTGCCCGGCCAGAGGCCGGGTTTTATCGGGTTTTAATATACTTGATTTATGTCGAACCCTAACCTAACCTACAAGAAAGAGACAAGAAAACGTAAATACAATGAATATTTCAAAAACTGACACTCAGAACATTGAACAGTTTACAATCTTTCGACAGTTTACAATTTCGCGAGTTAGATTATAATCTAACGGGTTTTACAATCTTATGGTGACATATATATCAAAGTTAAAGTGCACCCTCCGTATCATAAGGTCCTAAAAGCAAATTAAATTAGCCATTACACTTGTTTTATACAAGCACTTATCTTTCATACGCTACTCCACCAACAATGAAAATAACTATCGGAATAAGTTTACATCCAGTTCTTCATAATAGAAAATCGTCCGAAATTAAGTTAACTACCACATCAAATTACTTAAGTAAACAACCAAAACTTAAATGATAACAAGTTTCAAATATCTACAGATTTTCAGGCGATATACTAAGTCTTACATAGAATTGCACATAAAGATAACTTTGTTAGGAATTGGTGCAAGTATTTCGCACGTCACCCGATTTGCGAGGCAACAATAAATTGACATTCACAGTTCGCTCGCATTCCTCAGATTGGAGCGCTAAAATGTATTCCGATTCAGTTTACGTTACTGTCATCAAACCGGTCCAATTCCGTGTTACATAATACATATTCATTGGTACGTAGGCCGCGCTGAAATGGTAATTTCACGTCAACAGCGTCGCTGCACGCTGTCACTGTTTGCATTTTTGTCAACTTTACAGGCAGTGGTGTGATTGGAAGCTACTATAAAAGTCTGTCTGTCGGATATAGGTATGTTTTAGTTATTTATGGTGATCCGGTTGTTTGATGTACCATTCCCTTTTAATGAAACTTTATCTTTTATTATTACAGTGGATGCACACATCTTCGCCAACTTTCAGGTTGACGAAGACATGGCATTATTTTAATAGACTTTTGAATTTCAACTTCGTACTTTCCATAAGTCAGCTTCTCTACATTAACATGTCATAAGTAGGTACTGTCGCTGTCTGACAAAATTGAACATTATTTTTATGAAAGCGTAACAGAACGTTGGTGGTTTTTATCAGATCTCTGATGTTTCATTATATTTAACTAAATACATAATTAACAAAATTACTGAAAATATACGCCGTATTCCGCGTTAAATACTTTCGGAAAAAAAATTGAAATGCAACATACCTACTAAGGAAAAATTCCTGAAATAATATATGTGTGAAATTCATCTGTATAATATTATTTTATTTCTTTGGGTTCGCAAACAACGACACAGTAGGTATAACATTAATCGACATTTGAATAATTTAAAAAAATGGGTATTTATTTAAAAGGAAAGAAGTGTTTATAAATGAATTCATGAAGGTTGATAGTTTTTCTGCAGATAATAAATGTTGCAATAATATGTAAGGGACTTATTGCCACTTATTTTCTTGTTTGAAATTGAGGACATGGAATTTTAAGAAAATGCCAAAAAAAATTGAAAATGACTCGCATAGGTAAAGTCTTAGTATAACAATAATAACTGTGGCGTGAACCACGTAAATCACAAAATTATTATGTCGTATGAGATAGTAAATTGCTAAATATAAATTAATACATGTAAATACGTAATACCTATAATCTAATCTGATATATAAGTACTTAATAATACTTTTATGAGTCCATTGCACGCAATTTAATCGAATGCACAGTTACAACTTAGGTTGAGACGATAGGGGTTTTCCGACCGTAGCCTTAACATCCTGAGTCCTGACATCCCACGCTTTATGTATCTGTGATGAATTATTACTTATCACTGTGAGGGTTTTTCAGCGCCAAGAATTGTGCATAGGTATGTATTATAATAAAATTTAATTATGTGAAAAAGCTAGCTGGTAAAATTATACTTATCCATATATACCTATCCATGTATACGTACTGAATTATTGAACCAACAGGAAGGGTCGTGTTTAGCATTTGTTTTCATTACAACTTATTGGACATTTGTATTGGGGTGCGCCCTTTTATATCTTGTCTATTGAACCTCTATTTGAATATGAAAGACTGGCTTTACTGAATACCTAGCACAGAAAAGCAATACAGACTGTAATAAAGTACCCTCCCTATACTATATATAGGAGTCATTTGTTTCATTGTTTAACCTGACTTCATTCAAACAATATCATGCGCTTAAATGAACTAACAAAAGTGTTTTGAACTGGAAAGCTTTATTAATTATTATACTCGTTATCTCTACCAAAGGTTTACATAACAAAGAATAACAGGTCTCTTTATAAGTGGAAAGGGAACATCCCTGAGCAATGAGGAATATGTCCTCATTGCTGAGGGATGTTCCCTTTCCATTAATTTTACATATATACTATAATAGTAGAGGGTTTTGATGCACTTTCGACTTTGTCAGAGAGGATTTCCCTTTTTAATGTTACGTCGTACGTACCCATAGCGCAAAACAGATCTCCGATGCCTCTCTGTGGCCTGTATGTCTGTCTATATCCAACGCATCCCTATCTCGTGGAGACGTAGACGAAATAAGAGAGACTTGAAAAATATATTTCATCTAGAATGTTGTGACTTGTGACCAAAAACATCTACATCACAAGGTTTGACTAAATAAGTTGAAGCAGTTTCGTACAAGAGGAAATTAAAACGTGTAAGTAACTATTACGACGTCATTTTCCACTGTAAAATTTATTCAAAATAAATATTAAATTTCATCCAATATAATCTTCAACTGTGTGCTTCAAAAATTTATGATTTTTGCCGCTGTAAAAATCCTTAAAGCTCTTCCTCTGAAGAGCGGAGCGTTGTGAAAATAAATGAGTATTTAAACAACACCGGCCAAGTACGAAGTCTGACTCGCCAACCGTGGGTTCCGTATGGCTTGTAAAGAAACTGAGAAAAGTTATTTAGTGCGTTTTTTTACCCTTTTATTTGTAACCGCATAAGAGTTTGTAAAGGTTTATTGCTGAGTTCTGAAAAACAGTTCCCGTTAGAGACTTGGTTTTCTTTTCAGAGTTAAAATTAACCTCTCAACTCATACTGACGCACTCGAGAGTCGGCAGTATTTAATCATTAGGTATTTAAAGAACTCCTAAGTATAGTCTATAGACGTTGTATTGAAATCTATACTAAGGAGTTCCTTTAGCAAAAGACTAAGCGATTTTGAGTGCCAATGTCTTAGGTGCAACTGCATAGAAATCTGTCAGATAATTATCAATAGATGATAATAAAAATAATATTTCCTTAATTAACTTAATTGCCAATTTTCATGTCTCTAACTTCAAAAACAAAGGACTCTCATGCAAACTTCCTACGCCCATTTCAACCACTTAGGGGTGAATTTTCTCAAAACCGTTTCTCAGCTGATGACCATAGAAGGAACCCACCTTCCAAATTTCAAGTCTGTATGCTTTATAGTTCTTGAGATATCGTGATTAGTCAGTGAGTCAGTAAGTCAGTGAGTGAATGGTATTTTGCTTTTATATATATATATGTCACCGTAAGATTGTAAAAACCGTTAGATTATAATTTAACTCGCGAAATTTTAAACTGTCGGAAGATTGTGAACCGTTCAATGTTCTGAGTGTAAATTTTTGAAATATTCATTGTATTTACGTTTTCTTGTCTGTTTCTTGTTATGCGGCCGGGCACTACCTGATTATTTATGTCTTAGGTTTTATTAGGTTTATATACCTAACAGATTACAATCTACCGAAAAATAATGCGTCAAATTGTAATCTGTCGACAGTTTACTATTTCGCTAGTTAGATTAAAATCTAACGGTTTTTGCAATCTTACGGTGACATATAAATATTAAAATTAAATGAAATAGCTTCTATTAATTTTCTTCATAAACACACAGTGTACTGTGTAACAATCCTCATACCACAAACGTGTTGGTTCAACTTACCTGAAAATTTTATCTTATTTCCTACGAATACCTACTTCGCATACCAATGTATTTCAGAATTACAAGTCTCATGTCTCGAGTAATGCTTTGAAAATTTGCGCGTTTGTAAGAATTTCAACCGTCGGTCGTAAAAGAAACTTGCTTATGTGACGTTGTTAACTTTTAAGTTGTTTATTTAACAAGTCGCTGTGAACTTTTTGACTAAGTACATACGGTTTGGAATGGCTTAAAATAAAGTTATAGTAGAACCACAGACCATTCTTATGCTAAATCTAAACTCAATAGGTTCACTACAATGATAAAAATTCAACCTTTACATAGCAATAAATCATAGCTTCGCTTGAACCTTGGAAAACTCAAAAACAAGATAATCCCAGCATACAGCGCTGTTATCTAGCATATAAAAAAGTTGGCAACCCTATCCGTCCGTCTGTCAGAGCCTTATAACTTCTGAATTACTGAACGTAATTACTTCTTATTTAAATATAATATGTAAACCGATGGCTTCCAGCCGAATATGGCTTAAAAAGTTATAAAAATCTTTATTTCAGGGGGCTCTATTATATTTTATAAAATATTTTTTACAGCGTTACATAGGTTTGCGGTATATCATTTTAAAGATAATTAGGAATAGAGTCCAAAATTTTTTTTTTTTAATTTTTCCCCTATAATTGACGAAATGAGGGACTTTCAAAGTAGAGATTTTCTAACTTCCAAAGTTAACCTCAGAGCTCTCAATTTTCTGAAAGGCTGAGCCTGAAACTTGATCAATTATTTGAATTATATCCTGTACTTGAACAACACATACTAAAATTACATAAATATTATAAGGAAACGAAATTATTTAATTTTTCATGAGCTTCAGTATTTTTAACAGAACTTTACAATGATATCAATAGATAGCACACTGTAGAAGTTTATTCGTTTCAAGTGCTTACAAATAGACGTTAGCACCATCTTACGTGGAAATTCATAAGTCGTTTATTGTCCAGAACATGGTTTATTATAAATTATTACAGATGTTACAATAACTGACTAATCTAAACTTAACTAATCTAATTCATTGTTATTTTACGTTTGTTCATCATACCTACTAAATTTAGAACAAGTTATATCTTTATATCGCGATATCTTGCAATGTATTACTAATGCAAACTTTTTATTACCGCCACCTTCCGTTGAATAGTAGTACTGATATTTAAGCTATAAAATGACACACCTAACAAGTTGGCGCATGTAGTTTTTAACCAAGTATAATTATTAATTATACACTGAAACTATCTTATGGATACCGCGAGGTCTCAGTTCGGGGCGAACCACTGGTTAATGATCTTGTTAAAAGGTTATGCTTTTATTATATCCGTATTTCTCTATTACAAACGAGCGAAGCCGCAGCACGGTCCTGAAACACCAAGGCGCGGGGAGATTTATAATTAAAAACCGCTGAATAGGTGTAGTGTTTTTTTATCCCATACGTACCGTTAGAGTGGCAATACACGGGCAGGGCAGCAGCGTGCAGCAGTCAAGCTTCGACTGCATAGCGAACTTATATATGTCACCGTAAGATTGTAAAAACCGTTAGATTATAATCTAACTCGCGAAATTGCAATAGTTAAGTCTAAGACAACCAAGACCATAAAAGTAGGCAAAATCTGTACAATAGCCAGCTTAATCGCTAAGGAGTGATCTATCTTGTATCTAGTTGGATAATATTTCTTTCAAATGACTTACACGAGCACCTAGATCGTATAATAGGATGTTAGTCGAGCAGTTGCAAGACATACTTACAGCACTTACGACTGATTTGGTGAAGCTATTTCGCGACTTCCCTGCATTTGCAGGTAAATTCTCAACTGCTCGAGCAGTTCAAATATGACTGCTCAAACGGTCCGTGTACGTTTTTAATTATAAACTACTCAAGCTGGTCGTGTATTGCGACTCTTTAGTGCACATTGGCGCTCCGCATCCGGTGAGATGCATTATAACGAAGCTCCCATACGACACCGCCAGATAACAGGAAATTACCGGCTGCGTGGGCATCTCCCCATTCAATTACCACGTTGAAGGACTATGAGGGCATCATTAGTGCTCTTATGCAATTTTTAATTTACAATAGAAATATAGCTGAGTTTGCTCTTTCTGCTTTCAGTGGCCCCCACTTTCATTCGCAAAGTACAGGATGATGTACTTTAAATTTACTTAAATTATAAAACTAAGTTAGTTTTGTTTGCTGGTACTTAAGTTAAGTGGTTTTGTGTTCATTCAAGACGTCAAGCTGCATTGTTCCATCTTTTTTTTAGGGGCATGGCAGTTATATTAAACCCACACCCCTTTTCGGTTTCATCGTACCGGAACGCTAATTCGCTTGGCGGCATCTTTGCCGGTAGGGTGGTAACTAGCCACGGCCGAAGCCTCCCACCAGGCCAGACCAGGGAAAATTCAGAAATTATGAATTACCAAATTGACCCTGCCGGGGATCAAACCCGGGACCTCCGCACGTTAAGACAACTGCGCTACGGAGGTCGTCAAATTGTGGTTTGATCCCTAACCAATATTACCTAATTTAGATACAATAAAGCAACGGAAAGTTTGAGTTGAGTTATAAATTGTTGCCAGGGGATTTTAACAATTTTGATTGACTCACGGGCTCGTCAAAAATGAAATTCACCGCTTGTCCCGTTAAATATTCGCCGGCTCAGTCAAAAGTTGTTGGCGCATGCCGCATATGTTTGATATTTGCGAACGGGCGCGGCGTCGAAACTCTAACAACTTCCCTCATTTGCAGTCGTCCATAGCCCCCGGCTTTTGCCTTTGTTTGTTTGTTTGCACTCCTTAAATATTTTTTTGTACTGTGAGATGGGATTACAAAGACCTTGCAATGGCAGAAACCTATTGATAATCCTTTACGCATTCTGCATTTGCCTTTCTTTCCATTTGAAACGAATTCGTTCTATTTTTATTTAACGCTTAGTCGGAGGTCTATAAAAATAGGTTAGAATATGTTTAATTTAGTTGTACGGTCTTCCCTGATTGGTTGACCAAAGAAATTAATTCTAGAAAAGTAACGTTATACAGCTGCGCTCAAACAAATACATAGTTAGGCTGATTTCACGTTAATTGTAATTAATCATAACATGCTTTAAATCTATACTAATATTATAAATGCAAAAGTTTTAATAATGCATGGATGGACGTTTGTTATTCAATTGGCACGGCATTCATTGGCATTATTAATCCAGCACGGCTGAACGGAAACCGGAAAATTATAGAGTTCCCGCGGGAACCGAAAAACCTCTGACGTTAATTATTGACGGTCTTCTTCCACCACCACTACATATTGTTACGAGAGCGTCGTTTTGTAATTTTACATTTTACCATTACAAAGAGCACAAAAGCTTAATACAGGTTTGATTAAAGCAGCATGTATTCCCAAACGTAGCTTTTTATTGCCACCTCTCATTAACTCCGACACAGCTGTACCACATTCGAGATTATTTATCTACCCTCCTCTCTATCCTTCATTCAATTTGACCTTTGCTAGCTTTTAATATAATTAATTGCTTTCCGTGTTATCTCAGTAAATAAATCATTTTACCGTTAAAGTTCTCAAACGAGGTATATTACAGGTAGTAAATTAGGTAAATATTTTAATATCTTCACAGGTTTCTGACCATCGTATCGGTAACTAGGTGATGCCTAGGTGGCCTGCGACTTCGTCCACGTGAATTTATTTTTGCGAAAATTCATTGATTTTTCTGAGTTATTTGAGTGTTCTTTCTCGGGATGCAACTTACCTATATCTTCGTACCAAATGTCAAAATTGGTTAAATGGGCTGTGAAAGCGTAGAAGACAGATGCATATTTTTTTTGAATGGATCCGTAATATAGACTAAACACGTTCCCAGTTGAAATGGTGGTACATAGCGATTAACCAAAATCCAATCTAACGACGACTACCAAGTACGTACGTAGTTACGTACCATTCGGTCTAATAAAACTCAAAATATACTAAATGTTTTTTAAAATAAACTTTTACTAGTGCTTTTGAATCATCGAGTGAATCTACCACTTGTTCGGAATGATATTCCTACCGAGAAGAACCAGCAAGAAACTCGGTAGAACCAGCAAGAATAGTACTACCTAAATATTCTGTGATTCTGCCTTGTCTTGGTTCTACACACAATGACAACAGTCTGTGGTCTAAGCGCCCTCCGAAAATCTGAGATGATGAACGGATTCGTATAAGCTTCATTTACTGCTGAACAAGAATCGTATTGGGGACCATTTATTTGCATTTAGCACATTCCTACTGGTTTTTCGACACTCCCTTGCCTTTCTTTGTCTGCAGCGACATAAGATTAGGGTTACCAGACGGCAGTATTTATCCTGGCTTTTTCTGGTCAGAATTCCGGCTGAATCAGGGTATTGAGTATTCGATGGAAAACTGAATCGTTCCAGTCTCACTAGTCGTATTCTCAATACTTTTAGTAGAAATCGGCTTAGTAACTGGTGCACAAGATGTATTGTAAAATAGATTGATTTATGCAGACTTCGTTCTATTACAGAACTTCCGTTAAACAGCGTTTAAGCAGCGTTTTCCTTATTAGGGTACACGTTAATCACGACAGGAAACTGGACTATAAATATAGATGTCGTTTCTTTGTAATAAGCTCTTTTGTTAAAGCTTTACGGGGTCTTTAGAGAAAAGCTCTATTCTCTTTTGGATTTTTTCTATCCAATGTGTGATAAAATGATAAGTTTTCCTTATAATTCCTTATACATACCTCTTTTTTAGCTTATTTTGAAAAAAAAATACCTAAACTATACGGCGCTTTCAAAGTACAATATGATAAATGTTTACTTTAATTCAGATTGTAAATTAAGTGAAAGTTTTGTTACGTATTTTTGGTTAAGCTTACTAAAAGCGTGAAAAAAGTCAAGTATAGTGGTCTGAAAGCGATTATTCACCGTAGGTATTTTAGTCCGTCATCTATATAGAGATTGCTGTCGCTTCGTTAACGCTATTGTTTTATCCACAATGCAATAATCAGAACCTTAACAATAGAAAGCTTTCATCAACACCAACGGCGAACAAAAAATAAGATGATCCTCCAAATTTTCTGGTGCCTATCCTAATTCTCATCGTAGCGTCACAACGACGCGAGACTTCGCGTAGGCAGCTGCTAGCGGTAGAGGAACCTGCCTCTAGAGAGGTGACCGCAATCCCTTTGGAGCCTTTATAAAAAAATTGGGGCTTTTGGAGGCTATATTATTTTGGAGGCTATTTTGATTATAGTAGATATTATACTATAACTTCCGTAGAACTATAGCAAAATTGACAACCTTTGCCAAAAAAAACTGAATACCTTACTTACTGGAGAAATTTAATGCAATCGTGCATTTAAATTTATAGTTCTGAAATAAAAAACTTCCGAAGTTTGCGTTATTTTCTACCAGCTTTTGCCCGCGGCTACGTTCAAGCTAGACTGCCTGAAAAAAGGAGTAAGTATATTGTTTTCAGGGTTCATGTATGTATGTATGTATGTATGTATATATGTATGTATGTATGTGAGTTTTTATATTCCACCATTACTTCTATACGCCTGAACTGATTGTGATAAATGAGGTATCGTCAGAATCCTGAGCTTATTCAGGGTGACATAGGCTAGTAAAATTTAAAAAAAAATTATGGGGTGACCATGGCCCCGCATTAACTTTGAAAAAAAAAAATTAATATAAGATTAACTGTATAATCATCGTCTAGAAAATGATAATTAGATTCCAAAAATATATGACACTAGTTCAATATCCAGTGATTCTCAAAAAAGTATCATTTAATAAAAATGTGAATAAGGGCCGATTTTTCGTCTGTCTAAAATAAAATAAACACAAAACCAATCACGAAATGAAAATTGTGCAAATTCGAGGTTATGAATTCTTGCGATAAACGTCATTCGATAAGCAAACGTCCTTTCCCAGTCTTATGCATTGAATGATATATGTGTCTATCTCGCTTGCACACATTTAGTGTGAAGTTGCTTCGAAAGGACCATAGATAGCTATCCCTAGACTAAAAGTTGATTGAAAAATTTAAAAATTATAATCCATTGATAAACTGTCAGATGATTTTATTCTCACGATAGTTATCCAGTCGTTTATCTGAGGATTGAAAAATCGGCCCTAAGATTCTAATTTAATTGGATTAATTTAGATTTTTAACTTTTTAATTCGTTTTTTGGCAGAGCAGTCGTAGTTTTAATTTTTTTTAATTACGACTTGTATGGGCTCCTTTAAATAATATCCATGTGCAAGTTTCCCTTTGGCTGACACTGTCGCGACGGGCGGCGGCGGCGGCGGCTACCGATCGCTTAATTTTATTTTTCCTTTCCCGAGCGTCGCTAACTCGAACCGCAAACTTGAACCGCAAACTCGGATTTGTCATGAATAATTTAAAACATTCCCTTGCATTATGCGAAATATTAGAACCTGGTCAGATCGATCGCGGCGAAATACGGGCGCATTGATGCTGTTACCCGAATCGGTATTTGCAAATATTTTATTACGGCTCTTTCAATCTAATTCAAATTTTAAACTGGGGACGATCCGGTTGGGTTTGCATTCGATTTTATTTGCCTGAAAGCCAAATAAACTGTTGTATGTTTTTGTGTTGTGATGTGAGTTATGACACACAAGAATTGATGATGGACATGTGAATACAATTCAGGTAGGTTTATGTTTGGCGTTATAAGTGATACCTACTTAACTGATTTGAACTGACATTTGTCCTATAGCAAAAACATTCGCGCGCCAGTTGAATGCAGAGCTTATGTATTCGCGCGCGAACTGTACCTACTTAATATCTTCCATAAGTTCCCCTGTCAATATTTCACCGACTACCATATTTTTCATCATGATCTTCATCTCAATTCTCAAACCATCATCAGCCTCACTGTCTCGGCAGCGCGGATCTACTCCTGTGAGAAAGGTCAGGGCCATAGCCCACCACGCTAGTCAAGTCCTGGTTGGCAGGCTCCGCGCAAGTTTGAAAACATTATCAAGCATACAGGATTCATCAAGATGATTTTTTGACCGTAAAGCAAGTGATATACCTACATGAATCTCTTGAAATGCACATTAACTAACTCCGAAAAGTTAAACGTGCGTGTGATCGAACCCTGGCCCCCACTCTGGACCACGACCGACGACGTCTGTATACCATTAGGTTATCATTGCTACAATGAAGTCCAAACTATCCATACTAAGTAAAAGGTACATACATACTAATTATAAATGCAAAAGTGTGTCAGTATGCTACGTTTTTACGGCCCATCTGTATGAAATTTGGTAATATTCAGAGGTAGGTTGCATCCCGGGGATATAATAATATGTATATGCATGAAAACTTTATCCCCGGAAAATAGTAGAATTCCCACGGGATTGAAAAGGAAAACCACGAACGAAGACGCGGGCATCATCTTGTTTGCCATATTTCTACCTAAATTATATAACAGAGGAAGCTAGCCGTTTGCTAGCCGTATTGTAATTTGCTGTCTGTGTCTGTGTTTCGTGTCTAGACGAGATGATAGTTTCGCAAAGTACCTTCAGATAAAGTTGGCACATGCAGAATGGCTAACATTTCCGAAATATATCGGGTCGTTTAGATTGCTACTATAATGTACAAAAACAAATACGTGCGTATAATACCTAATACAAGTACGAGTATAACATACTCATAGAGCAAAGTTTAACGCTTTTATTTTTGAAATTTTTGGTTAGCAACAATTTTTTATTGGTGATGTTATTTGAACAGGATAACCGTTGGATAGATCCATAATATCCTTGTTGACCTTTACGTGTCATGGAATGGGAGTCATATGGAATTTTACGTTCTTCAAGTTTCTAGTTAACTATTAGAATAAAATACGTCTAGAGATTTCAGTCACAACTTACAAGGAACATTGTTCGTTAAAAGTTGCACAGAATGCAAGAAGGAAAACTCTGAATGATGAAATGAACTGAACAAACTACGTAATTTTAACGCCCTCAAATTTTATAACAACGGAACATTACAAATTCTATGTATAGGTAATATTATGTCACGTGCGCTTCGCCGATACTCTACCAACAAATACCTAACTACATCTTTATTGGATTTCAGGTCACGTCGGAGGGTGTGGAGTCACAGACGAGGTGGTACAATGGATGGAGCGTATACAGAACTCTGGCGTGGACGACGACCCGCCCGTGTCTGCTACTCCCACGCACACGTACCACTCGCCGGCGCCAAACTCGCCACACCCTAACAGCTTGAGGGATGATTCCTCCAGGTATAAATACGTTCGCTTTCACGCCTCCTAGTCGTAGGGTAAAGGCTAAAGACGAGGTGGTGCAATCGATGGAGCGCATACAGAACTCTGGCGTGGACGACGACCCGCCCGTGTCTGCTACTCCCACGCAAACATACCACTCGCCGGCGCCGAACTAGCCACACCCTAACAGCTTGAGGGATGATTCCTCCAGGTATAAATACCTTCGCTTTCACGCCTCTTAGTCGTAGGGTAAAGGCTACAGACGAGGTGGTGCAATGGATGGAGCGCATACAGAACTCTGGCGTGGACGACGACCCGCACGTGTCTGCTACTCCCACGCACACGTACCACTCGCCGGCGCCAAACTCGCCATACCCTACAGCTTGAGGGATGATTCCTCCAGGTATAAATACCTTCGCTTTCACGCCTCTTAGTCGTAGGGTAAAGGCTACAGACGAGGTGGTGCAATGGATGGAGCGCATACAGAACTCTGGCGTGGACGACGACCCGCACGTGTCTGCTACTCCCACGCACACGTACCACTCGCCGGCGCCAAACTCGCCATACCCTACAGCTTGAGGGATGATTCCTCCAGGTATAAATACCTTCGCTTTCACGCCTCTTAGTCGTAGGGTAAAGGCTACAGACGAGGTGGTGCAATGGATGGAGCGTATGTACAGAACTCTAGCATGGACGACTACCGCTCATGTCTGCCACTCACACGTAACACTCGCCGCACCCTAACAGCTTGAGGGATGATTCCTCTAGGTATACTTATCTTCACCCTCTTGCACAACTATAGTCAGACGGCATGGACCATGGTATAGTAAGTTTAGTAACAAACAAAGGTGTGGTTTTTTGATAAAGAACGTTGGACGGTTTATTTATGTCGATGAAAAGAAAATAATCAATTTAGTGAGTTTTGACCCTCGGGAATTTAATTTCGGGCTGAATTTGTCGATCTATTAATATTTTTTGACGCACAAACGTGGGAATAGCAAATATAATAGAAGTGGTTTGATTAGTTTGTTTTGAATGTACTGATGGTTATACTAATTCTTTATTTACCAAAAAAACAACACAGACTTCGCAGTCCCCGCAAGAATTGGAGCATTGAAAATGACGATCGGTCCATGACGATCGGTCAGCGTATATTTACGTTTGCATGTTCAATAGAAGGAAGTACTTCCTCGAAACCCGCACGGGTTTGTTACGCTAACTTCCTTTCAAACTCGTGCTCAATTCGAAGCACAAGTCCTCCAATCGCGGGTTTGCGCCTTGATGGGCGTATTCATTTCCGTGTTCAATAGAAGGCAGGATTTGCCTTGATGCACGGAATCCGTGTTAGTTTGATGTGAGGTTTTTGATGAATAGGCAAGAAACCCAAAAAAAAATTATTTTTATAGGTTATAAACTCATAACGATTTATAAAAATGTAGATGCAAAATGGATGGGTTTCGCCAGAAGACCCGTTTCGTCGCCTCTTCATTCAACTTCACCTACTCGACCTTCATTTCGCTACCTTAATTCCAAAAAAGTTACTAGCCGATTTTCAAAATTCAAACGCTCTCATGTGTCTCGATAAATTCCTCAACTCGTGGTACTATTCCCATCTCGATCCTCCCAAAATCCGTGGAGCTATGGCCAAAAATACGTCTCAGGCGATTAGCATCTGATAACCATTTTCAATGCTAAAAAGAAATATTTGCTCGGTTTAACTCTGGTGTAATTTAATCAGAAACTAATAATGGATTTGATCCAGTTTGATCGTTACTAATTGATTGCCAGATTTAATTAACACAACACCAATGCAATAAAACCTCTTACGAATCGCTACTAAAAAACTTTAAAGCAATAATGTTATCTTGCTTCTATAGGAAAATGTTATCATGTTTGTGGTTTTTAAATTACAGTTTGCTGTGTAAAATCTCTGCAACTGATAAAATTTTAGTGTACTTAATAATTTTATATTTTTCCTTTAAATTATTGATGCCTACATTGCAATAAAAATCACATAAGGAAAAATACTACCGGCTACATGAGCCGAAAGAGGAAAAATATTAGCGTCTTCAGAAAATATTATGCTATAGGCAAACCACAATATGAGTATCATATCATACTATCAAACTATAATAATATAAATGCGAAAGTGTGTTTGTTTGTTGGTTTGTCCTTCAATCACGTCGCAATGGAGCAACGGATCGACGTGATTTTTAGCATGGGTATAGTTGAGGACCTGGAGAGTGACATAGGCTACTTTTTATCCCGGAAAAATTAAAGAGTTCCCGCGGCAATAAAAATAAACTTAAACCACATATTACAATCATAATATTACAAGTCTCTGGTCACAAACTCTGATCCCCTCCAGCCTATGGTGTTTAAGGTAATAAGGAGTTGTATATATTTTTTGTGTACAGGAACTGGGACTTCCATCATTACAACAAATACTCGCGAGCCGCGAACACGGGCGAGCATTCGCGCGCTCGGCGAGCGGCGTCGGACGAAAAGATTAGGAATATGTGTTCACTCTACATACAGACTGATCCGCTAATATGGCGGCATATTAGGGAAGGTTTTCCTGACGTAAGTTTTCAATTCATTTGTTTGAATGTTAATCCTCCTTATACATATTATAGATGTGAAAGTTTGAATGCTTGTTTCTGATTGAACAGATTTGTCTAAAAAAATGGAGACTTATAACCTGATTTAACACTTATGTTACATTTTATTATAGTTTCCGCGGGGTTCGAAAAGGCCGAAGTCGCGGCCATAATCTATAATGAAATATTTTATTTAAAAAAAAACCACAGCTTGCACTGCATCATATCTCAAAGTGCGGGTTCGATTCCCGAGTACTTATTAGATATTTTAATTTTAAACGATATTATTTGGATGCCGTTTAGGTTTCCTTACATACTCGTAGTTCCTAAGACCATAGTTCCATCTCTAGATAGACTTTTGGCCTCGCTGACTACTTCCAAAAAACAACTTCTATATATATGTCACCGTAAGATTGTAAAAACCGTTAGATTATAATCTAACTCGCGAAATCGCAAAGTGTCGAAAGATTACAATTTAACGCATTATTTTCCGTTAGATTGTAATCTGTTAACTTTATTAACCCGATAGAACCTAAGTGCCCGGCCTGAGGCAGGGCACTACCTGGTTTTTTATGTCGAACCCTAACCTAACCTACATGAAACAGACAAGAAAACGTAAATACAATGAATATTTCAAAAATTTACACTCACATTGAACATTCAACGGTTCACAATCTTTCGACAGTTTACAATTTCGCGGGTTAGATTATAATCTAACGGTTTTTACAATCTTACGGTGACATATTATATACACCAATTTTTACGAACCCTAATTTCAAGAAAACTCGGAATCGGATGCCAATGTAATATTAATCAGATTCCATGTCTGTCTGTTCGAATTTAGTAAAGTATTGCAAATGTTTTAGCACCGAGATCCACACAAAAGGAGCGAGGTGGACGCCAAAACCCGTGAAGAGATCCTCTCGCTCATATCGCACCACGTGACCGCAGTCAACTACATCTATCGGTACACGAAATTCGATGGCCGCAAGAAGGAGCACCGGAACATACAGTTTGAAGTGCAAAGGATTAAGGTATTTGTGTGACGAATATTTGGACTTCTTTTTGAATACGCCAAGTTATTCTCTAGGGAAACATTGCAATCGTATTAAAATTAAATTGGTATAAAGCCGTTTGAAGAATTAAACTCAAACTCAAAACATCTTTATTCAAAATAGGTACAAAGTACACTTTCTGAACGACATGTTTACAATTAATAAGACTTGATGGTGATAATTAACTATGGTATCTTAAAACTAAAGCTACGAGGGTATATCATTATAATTATCAATATAATTATATACAAATTCTGGAGCCACAAAGAAGTCTTGAAATCCAATTTACCCTTAAAGCTGAAGAGAAAGGTAATGCATTCCTGTCTGCTTCAGTGTCTGACACGGCTGCCAAACTTGGATATGTATATATGTAATAAAACTACATGTCATAAGATATAAACGTGTCAACGAGCCATAGAGCGTTTTAGCCGAGCGTTGGCGTCCTAAGCGAATGCAAATGGTATCTGGCAAAATTATCATCCTAAATTAGACAAACCATATCGTTTTTGTATGGGAAATGTCATGTTTAAAATAAAAAAAAAACGTAACGGCCTCGTTAATTTTCAAACTAACCGGACCAGTATGCGATTCCATTATTTTAAACAGGGATTATTTTAAAAATAATCATTTTGCTCTTGTTTTGTTTTAGAATAAGTGTTATTACTTAATTATTTAAAACAGTTGAAAACATTAAGTTTATCAAGAATTCCAATCATTTTCGGTTATTCGTACAATTTTTTAATGAATAATAGGTATAACTACTTAATATTGTATTTTCCGTATTCAGATCGACGACGATTCACTTTGCACCCCTCATGTATTCGGGAGCGAAACGAACCAATTCTGCTTGGAAAACATCGACGTATCGAACTTCTTAAACCTCCACTCACTGGGAAACCATGAAGACTTCTGCCTTGCTTATGTGTTCACATACAGGGACTTCACTGGAGGCACTCTTGGTATGACACTTTTACTTACAATTTCCGTATAATTATGTAATTCGCCAAAGAACCACAGTAATTATTATACGTGCATAAACACATTGATATGTCAATACCAGAAATAAAAATAAACTTGTAATGCCTGCTTCTAGGCTTAGTAAAACGAGCAAGTCATTTGTTGGAAACAGTGTCCAATTAGTGGAAGCAATAAGCTCCCAGAAGACATGTTGAATATGTCTCTGAATAAGTTCAAAGTTAATGTAAAACGTAAACTCCTTAAAAAATCCTATTACCATGTAAAGGATTACTTAATTGACAAGGAAGCTTGGTAATGATTTGATCTAATGGCTCTGATTTGTAAAATGGTGATAATGAAAAAAAAACCCGGCTGAGTTTGTTGTGGGCTCTTCTCAGACCAGGGCGCGTTTGGAACCCTCGCAGCTTTAGTTTTAAGATACCGTTACTGATTATCACCATTATATTTTACAAATTACTGTGTAAAATATAAGTTTTGTAAGTCAGTCTCTAAGTGTTTCTAAGTTTTGTCTCAATAAGTTTTGTGTACCTACCTAAATTGAATAAACATTATTTGAATTTGAATTTCACCAACATAGCTCTCAAGGCTAGCGCGTTTAGTGGCAGTGGGCTGGTCACGTTTGCCGCAGGACCGACGG
Organism: Erebia palarica; assembly: GCA_964035005.1. Lineage (NCBI taxonomy): Eukaryota > Metazoa > Arthropoda > Insecta > Lepidoptera > Nymphalidae > Erebia > Erebia palarica. The sequence continues at coordinate 6,018,470 of OZ035988.1, forward strand.
CCGCTGGAGTCGTTATAGGCCTATTACACTGCACTTTCCACAGGGCCCTGTGGTAAGAGTGGCTGTGGCCGCAATTTAGAGCGTCGCTTATTACATTGCAATAAGGATCAAATTAGGGACCCTTTCTTCCTAAATCTTATTACACTACACTGATTCAAGTGTTAGGGGGGTCCCTGTGAAAAGTGCAGTGTAATAGGCCTATAAGGTCCTAAAGCTCTCAAGGCTAGCGCGTTTAGTGGCAGTGCGCTTGGTCACGTTTGCCGCAGGACCGACGGCCGCTGGAGACGTAAGGTCCTAGAGTGAACAGGCGTAAGGTCCTAGAGTGAGTAGACGTAAGGTCCTAGAGTGAGTAGACGTAAGGTCCTAGAGTGAGTAGACGTAAGGTCCTAGAGTGAGTAGACGTAAGGTCCTAGAGTGAGTAGACGTAAGGTCCTAGAGTGAGTAGACGTAAGGTCCTAGAGTGAGTAGACGTAAGGTCCTAGAGTGAGTAGACGTAAGGTCCTAGAGTGAGTAGACGTAAGGTCCTAGAGTGAGTAGACGTAAGGTCCTAGAGTGAGTAGACGTAAGGTCCTAGAGTGAGTAGACGTAAGGTCCTAGAGTGAGTAGACGTAAGGTCCTAGAGTAGAGACCGCGTCTCGGCAAACGGAGTGTGGGGCGCCCCCCGGCTAGGTGGGGTGATGACATCCGGAGAGTGGCTGGCATCAAATAGACGCTAACACCCGAGGATAAGCAACGTTGGCGCTATCTTAAAGAGGCCTATGTCCAACAGTTGCATGCATATTGGCATGCATATTGCAGGATGCATATTGGCTGATGATGATGATGATGATGATAATGTAAAAATATAGTATGATAAAAGTTTTGTTTTTACAGCATCATTTTCAACTCTATTTATATATAGACTATATGTTTGACGACCTCCCTGGCGCAGTGTTGAGCGCTGTTGTCTTAATGTGCGGAGGTCCCGGGTTCGATCCCCGGCAGGGTCAATTTGGGAATTTATAATTTCTGTATTTTCCCTGGTCTGGCCTGGTGGGAGGTTTCGGCCGTGGCTAGTTACTACTCTACCGGCAAAGACGTGCCGCCAAGCGATTTAGCGTTCCGGTACGATGCCGTGTAGAAACTTAAAAGGGGTGTAAGTATGGGTTTAATATAACTGCCATGCCCCGCGCAGGTTAGCCCGCTACCTACTTGGACTGCATCATCACTTACCATCAGGTGAGCTCGCAGTCAAGGATTAACTTGTAAATTGTGTTGGATTAAAAAACCCTACATTTTAGGCCTCCATTCCTCTTTCGCTGATATCGGTCATGTACGACTAGGAAAACGCAATATGGTGCGTCATTAAGCACCAAACTGTAAGTTACCCCATTACCCATAATTTTAGTACTAAAGAAGTACCACTGTATATTTGCATTCTACTCGATATTAACCATAGGATCGTTGTTCAGGGCTAGCATGGGTGGCAAGCGCTAGTGGCGCCTCCGGTGGCATCTGCGAGAAGTATAAGACGTACACTGAGACAACTGGCGGCATGTACCAGAGCACCAAACGATCACTCAACACTGGCATCATCACTTTCGTCAACTACAACAGCAGAGTGCCGCCTAAAGTGAGCCAACTCACGCTGGCGCACGAGATCGGTCATAATTTTGGCTCTCCAGTAAGTAATCATAAAGATATAAAATTATTTAATGATTAACTGCCTCGTTGGTCTAGTGGTTAGCATGTTTGACTGCGGCCGACGAGGTACCGGGTTCGAGTCCCGGGTCGGGCCATAATTAAGTATCGGGCTTTTCTGGTCAGAAATTCCCAGTAATAGCCCGGAGTTAGGACGTTGGCGGTGTTTCACCCCCGTGCCTCGGAGAGCACGTTAAGCCGTCGGTCCCGGTTATTATCACTAACATGATAATAGTCGTTAAAGCCCGCCAACCCGCATTGGAGCAGCGTGGCGGGTCTAAGCTCTAATTCCCTCTCTCGTATGGGAGTGGAGGCCTGTGCCCAGCAGTGGGACGTTAATGGGCTGTAGTAGTGTAGTATGTATGTTATATGTACTAAACCACCTAAAGCTCACTCAGTGCTGGAATCATCAAAATCATGAATTGCAATAGCCGAGTGCGCCACCTAAATTGAACCAAATCACCAACATTAATTAATATTATAAGTGCTAAAGTGTGTCTATCTACCTGTCTGTTACCATTTCACAGCCCATAAGTTTTAAATCAATTTTAAACAACAACAAACAATATCGATTAATAAAATCGATATAACGGATCCAAAAAAGTGATCCCCTAAAAACATCCGTAGTTGGGTTACACTTATTTAATTAATAAGTACTTAGGTACTGCTTACTATCCCAATAAATAAAGAGTTCCCATGGGTTTTTCAAACAACTACATCCATTCTAATGAAGTCTTAGTACTAAATGATTTAAAATTTAAATAATTCCATTCCTCTCTTAGCATGATTACCCATCGGAGTGTCGTCCGGGTGGTCAAGAGGGCAACTACATAATGTTCGCGTCCGCAACATCGGGTGACCGCCCCAACAACAGTCGCTTCTCCACTTGTTCCGTGGGGAACATCAGCGCTGTACTGGACGCGGTGCGAGACGGCCGGAAGCGAGACTGTCTCAAAGAGAACGCTGGAGCCTTCTGTGGGAACAAGATCGTTGAGGATGGCGAGGAGTGTGACTGTGGTGAGTTGAGAAAACATTACGTTCTTAGCACGATAGCCAGTGTTATCTGGAAGGTTGAAAAGGCAAAGTATGTCTTGTGTCCGCAACATCGGGTGACCGCCCCAACAACAGTCGTTTCTCCACTTGTTCCGTGGGGAACATCAGCGCTGTACAGGACGCGGTGCGAGACGGCCGGAAGCGAGACTGTCTCAAAGAGAACGCTGGAGCCTTCTGTGGGAACAAGATCGTTGAGGATGGCGAGGAGTGTGACTGTGGTGAGTTGAGAAAACATTACGTTCTTAGCACGATAGCCAGTGTTATCTGGAAGGTTGAAAAGGCAAAGTATGTCTTGTGTCCGCAACATCGGGTGACCGCCCCAACAACAGTCGCTTCTCCACTTGTTCCGTGGGGAACATCAGCGCTGTACAGGACGCGGTGCGAGACGGCCGGAAGCGAGACTGTCTTAAAGAGAATGCTGGAGCCTGCTGTGGGAACAAGATCGATGAGGATGGCGAGGAGTGTGACTGTGGTGAGTTGAGAAAACATTACATTATTTACTAGCACGATAGCCAATGTTATCTGGAAGGTTGAAAAGGCAAAGTGTGTCTTGCGTCCGCAACATCGGGCGACCACCCCACTCAACAACAGTCGATTCTCCACTTTTTCTGTGGGCAACATTAGTGCTGTACTGTTACTTGAGATACCATTATTTTTCCTGTTCTGTATTTATTGCACCAATTTCAACCATTTCCAAAGTAAACAAAACTGAGTATAAGATGTTAGAAAGTACAGGGCTGCACTTATCTATGTAGATATTTAAGCTATTGTTACCTGTATTTTGTGCCACAAAGCGAACAAGACACGATTTTCTTCGTTTAAGTGGGCTTAGAAGAACCGATAACGTGACCGTATTTTAAACGTGTAACTTTTTCAAAACTTAGAATAACATCATATTTTGACTAAATGGAATTTTAATTGACAGGCTATAACGACAAGGAATGTAATGACCGTTGCTGCTACCCGAGACAGCTGAGTAACTACGACGTAGAGAGAAATAGTTCGGCTAAAGGATGTCAAAGGAGAGCATATACGCAATGCAGGTAAATGAGCATAACTAGATATTCAGAATGTGCAACTTGTTTTTGCGATCGCAAGTTTTCGACGGGTAATAATGCAGTGGGTTCCCAGGTCCTTCCGCATACGACTCAACTAAGTTTATTTAAGCTCTTAGTTTTTTGTAACAATTAAATTATCAATCTGTACGGGAGCAGGTGATATGGCTCGACCGTAACAAAGGATGATCATCCTCCGAGCGGGTGTTGTGCTCGGGGACCACTGGTCCGACCGTTCATCGTTGGAGGTCGTATATATAGCGTAATTCAGAGAACGCTTCGTAATCGTGAGTTGGGCTCTTCGTGGTCGCGTGAATCGTACTAGTAATGCCATCTATTGGATTATGTGCGGACTGCGAAGACCGCCACAAATCAATGCAAATAAATAATCAGTATCTAAAAAAAAATTGTCAGTCAAAGGGACTGCCGATAGAAGTAAAAAAAAAATATGAACCTTAAAACTAAGTTTAATTACGAATGTAGCATATTTATATTTAAGACCTTTTGTCTTCGTAACAACGCGTACATGTCGGTGTTCGCGAGCATGTCGATGTTCGCGAGCATGTCGGTGACGCGAATCTGGTAACGCGAATCCACAAGTTCACCCCCTACCAACTCGGCAAAAGAAAGAAATCTTTATTCAGGGATACAAGACAAATAAACATACTTATAAGAAGAAGAAGAAAAAATGGCGATATGAGACTTGGTCCCCAAAATGGTCTTCATTCAGCATGTGTTATACCTGTTAGGATACAGCGCTGATACTAAAGAAGTTTTCACTACAACAAGTCATAATTAAACAATTTAAAAAACACGACTGCCATGCCAAAAAACCAACAAAAAAGTTAAAAATCGAAATCAATCTAGTTAAATTAGAAGCCTATTCACATTTTTATTAAATGATATTTTTTTTTGAATCACTAGATATTGAACTATAGTGTTATATATTTTTGGAATCCACTCATCAATTTCTAGATGATGATTATATAGTTAATCTTATTATCGAATATTTTTTTTAATTTAATGCGGGACCATGGTCACACCATAATTTTTTTTAAATTTTACTAGCATTTGTCACCCGGAATAAGCTAGGGATTCTAACGATATCTCATTTATCAAAATCGGTTCAGGCGTATAGAAGTTATGGTGGAATATACAAACCCACATATATACATACATACATACATACATACATACATGAAACCTGAAAACAATTTACTCCTTTTTTCAGGCAGTCGTATAAAAATATGTATTGTATTATGTTTGTGTGGCAGTCCGTCGCAAGGCCCTTGCTGCAAAGCGAACACGTGCGAGTTCGTGTCCGCGGCGAGCAATCAGACGTGCCGCGAAGCCACCGAGTGCAGCCACGCCTCCTTCTGCTCCGGCCGCTCCGCCGAGTGCCCCGCGCCGAGGGCCATGAACGACCACACCAAGTGCAACAACGGTGAGATTTACCCCCGATTGTGTTAGGAAATCGTTATGAACGAACACACCAAGAGCTACAACGGTGAGATCTACCCCCGATTGTGTTAGGAAATCGTTATGAACGACCACACCAAGTGCAACAACGGTGAGATCTACCCCCGATTGTGTTAGGAAATCGTTATGAACGACCACACCAAGTGCAACAACGGTGAGATCTACCCCCGATTGTGTTAGGAAATCGTTATGAACGACCACACCAAGTGCAACAACGGTGAGATCTACCCCCGATTGTGTTAGGAAATCGTTATGAACGACCACACCAAGTGCAACAACGGTGAGATCTACCCCCGATTGTGTTAGGAAATCGTTATGAACGACCACACCAAGTGCAACAACGGTGAGATCTACCCCCGATTGTGTTAGGAAATCGTTATGAACGACCACACCAAGTGCAACAACGGTGAGATCTACCCCCGATTGTATTTTTATATGACACTAGCTGATGCCCCGTGACTACGTCCGCGTGGATTTAGGATTTCCCTCGACGTATATATATGTCACCGTAAGATTGTAAAAACCGTTAGATTATAATCTAACTCGCGAAATTGTAAACTGTCGAAAGATTGTGAACCGTTCAATGTTCTGAGTGTCAATTTGTGAAATATTCATTGTATTTACGTTTTCTTGTCTGTTTCTTGTAGGTTAGGTTAGGGTTCAACATAAATAATCAAGTAATGCCTTACTTGCTTAGCTTTTATCGGGTTAATAAACCTAATAGATTACAATTTACCGAAAAATAATGCGTTAGATTATAATCTAACGGTTTTTACAATCTTACCGTGACATATATATGTGTTTTTCCAGACTATAATCTATCTCTAAGCCAAATTTCATCCAAATCCGTTCAGACGTGATTGAGTAACAAACATACATCCATCCATCCATCCAAACTATATCATTTATAATATTTATTTGATATTATATAGAATTTAGCCTGCGAGAGAATGAGATAGAATTCAAGTTATATTATCTCATACTTTTCTGAAGTTTCACTTCTGCCGTGTGTGAATTGCACACACGCTTTTTTTGAACTAAAAATTCTTGACTTGGGATGTAAGCTGGTGAATGCGTGACGAGAGCGTTACGAAAAGTGTGATCGGGCGAAGGCCTCATAAAAAATATATGTCTTGTTCCTTGTACTTTACAAATAACTAATCGACTCATCTCGTTGCAGGCACACAGTTGTGCATCAAAGGCGAATGCAGCGGCTCTATCTGTCTAGCGTGGAATATGAAAGAGTGCTTCCTATCCTCATCGCCCACGAAGATAGGCGACGGAGTTACAGCGGTTGTGAACAGAAGAGCACTGTGCCAGTTGGCGTGCCAGACAGGGCCAGACCCTGAGTCTTGTAGGAGCACAGCGGAGTTCGCGAGCAAAGTTGGCCTGCCAACCGGCGGCATCAGCTTGAGGCCTGGCTCCCCGTGCGATAACTTCCAGGTAATTATTACTGTATTCTTTGTATCTCGCTCTGTTACTCAAGAAGACAGACGACGGAGTTACAGCGGTTGTGAACAGAAGAGTACTGTGCCAATTGATTGGCGTGCCAGACAGGGCCCGACCCTGAGTCTTGTAGGAGCACAGCGGAGTTCGCGGGCAAAGTTGGCCTGCGAACCGGCGGCATCACCTAGAGGCCTCCCCGTGTGATAACTTCCAGGTAATTATTACTATATTCTTTGTATCTCGCTCTGTAACTCAAGAAGATAGGTGACGGAGTTACAGCGGTTGTGAACAGAAGAGCACTGTGCCAGACAGGGCCTGAGCCTGAGTCTTGTAGGAGCACAGCGGAGTTCGCGAGCAAAGTTGGCCTGCCAACCGGTGGCATCAGCTTGAGGCCTGGCTCCCCGTGCAATAACTTCCAATCTTGTAGGAGCACAGCAGAGTTTACCTGCCAGCCAGTGGCATCAGCTTGAAACCTGGCTCCCCTTGTTATAATTTCCAGGTTATTGTTGGAAACTGGCTTAAAATTGCTGTTTATGTTTCGCGTGGAATCTCCCAAGAATGTAGACGGCGGAATTGTAAAAAATCAAGATGTAAAAAAATCAAGCTTGTGAATCAAAGCAATCAAAAGATATATGACCGTTCATGACCGGTTTTTATCCGTTTAAAAGAAGTTTCATTTATAATTGATTCAGCATATGAACGTGTAGAGTGTACCTAAATTATTGCGAGAGCTTTAACGCCACTGGTATTTTTTTTCATCCATCATTTGACTGCGATCTCACCTGATGGTAAGTGATGATGCAGTCTAACATGGTAACGGCCTAACCTGTTAGGGGCATGACAGTTATATTAAACCCATACCCCTATTCGGTTTCTACAAGCATCGTACCGGAACGCTTAATCGCTTGGCGGCACGTCTTTGCCGGTAGGGTGGTGAAGCCTCCCACCAGGCCAGACCAGGGAAAATGCAGAAATTATAAATTCCCAAATAGCCCTGCCGGGAATCGTACCCGGTGTTAGTACTTTGTAACGCATATCGCGTTAATCTTTACAGTTTATTGAAATCAAATTGTAACATTCAGGGCTATTGCGACGTATTCCTGAAATGCCGCGCCGTGGACGCCGAGGGTCCACTTGTGAGGCTGAAGAATCTGCTCTTGAACCGCGCCACACTACAAACGGTTCAGGCGTGGGTCACGGAGCAATGGTGGGCCGTACTGCTCGGCGGAGTGGCCCTCATCGTGTGTATGGGCGCTTTCGTCAAGTGTTGCGCCGTCCATACACCCTCCTCCAATCCGAAGAGACCGCCGGCGAGGTTAGTTTACAGCCACCATCGATTTGTACATGAAAATTCGTGGTACTTTTTATCATCTTTTTTTTTGACCTACCAACAATTACTATGTAGAAAGTATATGTCACCGTGAGATTGCAAAAACCGTTACATTGTAATTTAACTAGCGAAATTGTAAACTGTCGACAGATTACAATTTAACGTATTATTTTTCGGAAGATTGTAATCTGTTAGGTATATTAACCCGACAAAACCTAATCAGGTAGTGCCCGCAGGCCGGGCACTACCTGATTAGCCGGAGCATTGGTGGGCCGTACTGCTCGGCGGAGTGGCCCTCATCGTGTGTATGGGCGCTTTCGTCAAGTGTTGCGCCGTCCATACACCCTCCTCCAATCCGAAGAGACCGCCGGCGAGGTTAGTTTACAGCCACCATCGATTTGTACATGAAAATTCGTGGTACTTTTTATCATCTTTTTTTTCTATTTGACCTACCAAAACAATTACATGTAGAAAGTATACAAAATAATAAATGGTTTTTCTCCAACATGCTTGGAAATTTGAGCATTATTTTGACAACCTGCTTCGAGATAAATCGAACTTGCCGTACTGGCCAAATACATGGGAGCAGCGACCGGCAATAGTTGTATGAAAATCCATATCTGTCGTGGTTTAGCGGCCAAATAAATTACATAGTAAATTCATATCTGTCGTTTAATTTAAAAATGGAACAACCTTTTACTCCGAAACATGGCAACCAAGGAGGTAACTTATCAATCAATCAAAGGTTTTATTTAAATTTCGAACTAGCTTGCAAATAGAAAGCTGTTTATTGAAAAAAAACCAATGAACTGGATGGACTCACGTATGTGTGTCTCGGCTTCGCCTCGGCCCACATTTACACGTTTGTCCTTCAATGCCTAGTTGTGGCCAAGGCTTGTATAGTGCTTTTCTCAAATAATGCGCGGAAATTAAAACTAAGTAGTACCTAGACAGAACTTATTATTTAAAAATAATTTTTCTTACGATTTTGGCGGTAACAAGTTTTCTATTAGGGTTCTTGCCGCCTCTTGAATTTCAGATGGCGATAAAGTTCATCACACTCATTGTCTTCAACTCATTTTGTCAAATACATTTCAAAATCAATGACGAACAACGAATAACAATATTTTTTCCCGCGTTGAAGTGTTCATTTGTTTTTCTTTTTTCAATAAATAGCTGTCTATTTGCAAGCTAGTTCGAAATTTAAATAAAACCTTTGATAAGTTACCTCCTTGGTGGCCATGTTTCGGAGTAAAAGATCGTTCCATTTTTAAATTACACGACAGATATGAATTTACTATGTAATTTATTTGGCCGTTAAACCACGACAGATATTTTCATATAATTTTTGTCGGCCGCTGCTGGCATGTATTTGTTGGCCAGTAAAGTAATTTCGATTTATTGACGACCTCCGTGGCGCAGTGTGTAGCGTTGTTGTCTTAACGTGCGGAGGTCCCGGGTTCGATCCCCGGCAGGGTCAATTTGGGAGTTACAATTTCTGAATTTTCCCTGGTCTGGCCTGGTGGGAGGCTTCGGCCGTGGCTAGTTACCACCCTATCGGCAAAGACGTGCCGCCAAGCGATTTAGCGTTCCGGTACGATGCCGTGTAGAAACCGAATAGGGGTATGGGTTTAATATAACTGCCATACCCCTAACAGGTTAGTCCGCTACCATCTTAGACTGCATCATCACTTATATCAGGTGAGATTGCAGTCAAGGGCTAACTTGTAGTGGATAAAAACAAAAACAAAACAAAATCTCTAAGAAGGTTGTCAAAATAATGCTCAAATGTTTGAGAAAAAAAAGCTATCGCAAATATGTGTGTTTTCATTGTTTACCAGGCGACTGTCGGAAACGCTCCGGCGGCCGATGAACACGCTGAGGCGGATGCGGGGCGCGGCGGGGGAGGGGCGGCGCGCGGGGGGCGCCCAGCGCGCGCCGCGGCCCGGCCACCGGCGCGCGCGCCAGCACAAGGGGTACGCGCCGCCGCTCGCCTACGCCGCCAGGGACCTCGGTGAGCGCCCTACCGTCTACACGTTCCAACTTCCATAGCCGACTATCGGAATCCGAGGTGCGATTGCGATTGTGTAAGAATAGGCATGATGACTGATTTTGAAAAATGGTCAGATTATGTTCGGAAGTATCCACTATTTCGAAAAAATATCTTATTTCAGCAGAAAAATAAGGTTTGGTAGATAAAATTGGCATTTGAAATTTAAATTTTAAACTTCACGCCAAAACGCTAGCCGGCGTCATGGCGTCGTTTGTGACGTCACTATTGTTTTTACCAATGTACTCCGTGCAGTGTGCAGTAAGCAATAGTGTGATTGTCAAAGCTCGAAACAAACAATTGTGACGTCATACGCTTCTTGGCGTTTAATCCAATATGGGGGATTTATGTATTTTATAGTTTTATTTTATCAAAATAAATAGCAATCTCACTCGAAATAGAAAAATAAATACGTTTTTTATAATCCATGAATCCTATTTCATTAGATAAATTCATAATTTCATTGATTCATGGTTACTGTCATCATGCCTATTTGCCGATCCAATCGTCAAAGTTCGCCCATAGCCGACTATCGGAATCCGAGGTGCGATTGTGTAAGAATTGCCGATGAAATCGTCATAGTTCGCCCATAGCCGACTATCGGAATCTGAGGTGCGATTGTGTAAAAATTGCCCATCCAATCGTCAAAGTAAAATAAACCATAACTGTATTGTATTAGAGCTCTATTTCGTGTATCCATTCTCATACATTTAGATAGGTATGTACAATACCATGAACGGATGAGAATGGATACACGAAATTGAGCTGCAATAATGCCTCTTCGGGCGTGCTACAAAAGTTCAAAACAATGAAATAATGAACAAATATGATCTAATACTGTTACAAAATAAAAAATTGTTAAGAATATCAAAATATGTCAAAATCTAAAATTATATGTAAAATTTAAAAATGTCTGAGTGCGAAACACAATCGGGTCCAGGACTTCCTGTGTATGAGACTTTTTTGGGATATTTTTTTTATGACAAAGATTGCATTGTTTAGTATTTAAGAGGATGGCGAACGCCGCTCGCAACTTCTATTCAACCCGCAAATATAAATTTGCCGGTATATTGCTATCTCTATTTGGCTGATGACACATGATCGCGTGCAAACGCGATAACAATATGAGCGTACAGAATTTGTTATACGTTTAGTCTTGTTCCGTAAATACCAAAAATGATGAATGATAACTTGTTGTGTTTTTCACTTCGTGTTGTTATTCGGGAACTTGACAATATAGGCTATGCTCCTGGTCAATTAGTACGTAACATATCGTCGGTTTTAATATGATACAAATAAGGAGAAAACGTCATTCATGTCGTAAAAACAAGCAAAACGCTATGCGCTTACATTTAATTTTGGGAAAATATTTTGAAAGCATAATTATCCAGGGGCCTAGATAAATACAAGTTCAATCTTAATAATCGCATAATCTGGTGGAAATATTCTCGAATTACGAATCATTTTGGTATTACGTTTGTATGGGCAATTCACCCTCCGCTGGCACCTTAAGTGTTTCCTGTATTTTGTAAAAAAATAATAATATTAGTAATCCCAAATACAGTCCGACTAACTTATCTGACCCGGTGACTGCGTCGCTAGTAGGTATTTATGAAAAATATTTTTTTTCTATTAATATGAGTATATAGTTTATACAACCACTATAACAGGCGCTCACTAATATTACAATCTAGCCTTAAAATTATACTGTACTAAGTAACTTATATACTAAGTAGTCCATCGACGCATCTTAGTCTTTTTTTATTCAATTTAAAGACTATGTTTTATATACTAAGTAGTCCATCGACGCATCTTAGTCTTTCTTTAATCAATTTAAAGACTATGTTTTCGAGTTCTTTAGGGCAGCACTTACACTACGCTTTCACTATTCACTTATCACTAAGCACTAATCACTATTGAGAACTAGCTCAAAGGGCTTGATTCTAAGTCCGATGTTCGTGGGCTTCAGCAAATTTCGCAATTATTTTGTCGACATATTACAACTTTAAGGGAACAACAAATTAAAAACCAAAGTAAAACGTGCATGAAAATGTTTTCGGCAGCGTCTGCGAATGACACTTTTTTGGATATTTTTTTGTGACACAGATTGCATTGTTTAGTATTTAATTTTTTCCTGTATTTTATAAAAAAAATTAGTAATCCCAAATATAGTCCGACAAACTTATCTGACCCGGTGACTGCGTCGCTAGTAGGTATCTATGAAAAATAAATTAAAAACCAAAGCTAAACGTGCACGTAAATGTATTCGGCAGCGTCTGCGCCGGCGGGCCCGAGCGGCCCGAGCGGCCCGAGCGCGCGGCGCGGGGAGCCGTACGCCAACGCGTACCCGCAGTCGTACGAGATGCGGCCCGCGCACAAGGTGTGACAGTACGGCGACGAGGGCGCGCAGCTGGAGCTGGTCGCGCTGGCGCCGGGCGTGCCGCTGCTGCTGGGCTACGTGTGCCGCGCGCCCGCGTCCGCGTCCGCGTCCGCCCCCGCCCCCGCGCCCGCGCCGCCGCGCGCCACCGTCGCCTCGCAGACTACGATCACGCTGCACTCGCCCGACACGCTCGCCGTCGCGCATCCGCCCCAGCCGGAACAACAGCGGAACAAGTAAGCGGTGGACACTGTGTCGTTAAATACAAGTAAGCGGTGGACACTGTTGCGTTAAATACAAGTAAGCGGTGGACACTGTGACGTTAAAGACAACAAGTAAGCGGTGGACACTGTGACGTTAAATACAAATAAGCGGTGGACACTGTTGCGTTAAATACAAGTAAGCGGTGGACACTGTGACGTTAAAGACAACAAGTAAGCGGTGGACACTGTGACGTTAAATACAAGTAAGCGGTGGACACTGTTGCGTTAAATACAAGTAAGCGGTGGACACTGTTGCGTTAAATACAAGTAAGCGGTGGACACTGTTGCGTTAAATACAAGTAAGCGGTGGACACTGTGACGTTAAAGACAACAAGTAAGCGGTGGACACTGTGACGTTAAATACAACAAGTAAGCGGTGGACACTGTGACGTTAAATACAAGTAAGCGGTGGACACGGTGACGTTAAAGACTCTGCATGCTTCACTTGTCTATTCTAAATTCTGCGGAACAAGTAAGCGGTGGACACTGTGACGTTAAAGACAACAAGTAAGCGGTGGACACTGTGACGTTAAAGACAACAAGTAAGCGGTGGACACTGTGACGTTAAATACAAGTAAGCGGTGGACACTGTTGCGTTAAATACAAGTAAGCGGTGGACACTGTTGCGTTAAGTACAAGTAAGCGGTGGACACTGTTGCGTTAAATACAAGTAAGCGGTGGACACTGTGACGTTAAAGACAACAAGTAAGCGGTGGACACTGTGACGTTAAATACAAGTAAGCGGTGGACACGGTGACGTTAAAGACTCTGCATGCTTCACTTGTCTATTCTAAATTCTGCGGAACAAGTAAGCGGTGGACACTGTGACGTTAAAGACGACAAGTAAGCGGTGGACACTGTGACGTTAAATACAAGTAAGCGGTGGACACTGTGGCGTTAAATACTCTGCGTGCTTCACTTGTCTATTCTAAATTCTGCGGAAGAAGCGCATTTGTCTATTCCAAATTCTGCGGAACAAGTAAGCGGTGAACACTGTGACGTTAAATACTCTTAACCAGCCTTATCGAGTATTCGAAGTTTGCGTTGGGTTGGCTGCGTGCTTCATTTGTCTATTCCTGATTCTGCGGAACAAGTAAGCGGTGGACCACTGTGCGAGTGTGACCTAAAAGACTATAAAAACCAGCCTGTACAAGTATTTGAAGTTTGCGTTGTATTCGGAGTTAGCGGAGATGGAATCGCCCCATCTGCCACATCCGACACAGCCGGAACAAGTAAGCGGTGGGCACTGTGCGATTGTGACGTTATAGACTCTAAACCAGCCTTTACGAGTATTTGAAGTTTGCGTTGGGTTGGTTCCGTTCTTCATTTGTCTGCTCCATACCACTCCGAACAGCGGAACTAGTAAGCGGTGGTCATTGTGCGATTGTGACCTTGAAGACTCTAAAACCAATCTGTACAAGTATTTGGAGTTTGCGTTCGATTCGGAGCGAGCGGAGATCGAAATATTCCGCTTCACATACAAGTAGACAATGGGCATAAAACCAGCCTGCATAAGTATTATGAACTTTTGAATCAGTATAATATTACTATTAACTAGATCAGTTTTATGACTGTCAGACATCATAATCCGTCATTTCACACAAAACGATTGTAGGTATTTGAAACGAATGCCGCTAACAAAGTGTCTGATGTTAGCTCGCAAAGTTTAAAAACCCCCGATCATTTGAAATTTCTTAACTCCTCTTTTATGTTAAATTCACAATTTGTAATGTAACGCAACCCGCGCTGATAGTGTGTGTTCAAGTATTGAACCCTAACGCCTGCCATTGCTGAAACACCATATGGTCCAAGAGCTGGCGACGAATTTCGGGAAGGTCCTTTTGGCAAGCTGAATTTGTGAAAAAATATTATTTCGTCATTTGGCGAATCCAAGTCCTGCCAGTCTGGTAGAACGTTTTATTTCATAAGTCGTACTCATTTGAAAACTTTATTCACGTCTGGGAATTGTTTAAAACCACAAAAGGAAATAGCCAGTGGAACTATGGGAGCTTGCCTAGAGATCAAAAATCAATGTGCAGCAATGATTTCTTTAATAATGTAATTTTTATATTCTATAGTTTTCACACAAAGACGTTTCAGGAGGCTGAAGGCTCTGAAAATGAGGAAATAAATTAAAAATGTTTCACCAAATAACTGCTTTCCCAGACTAGATGGCGCTAGTTGTTATGGTTAGCGAGTCTAAAAAAATATTTTCAAGTATTACTAACCACGTTTCTCAGGATAGTAATTAAGCTTTGCATTCTTTGGGCATGGATGAGGATTATAGTGGAATAATAAAACTATATTTGCAAGAATTATGTAATTCCTCTAAAAATCACGCTACATTGTACTGCTGCCACACTAGATGGTGCTAAACGTTTTGGTTGGCGAGACTTTTCAACGATTCGACAACAGATGGCGCTAAACGTTTTGTTTAGCGAGTTATTTCAACTACTCGACCACAGATGGCAGACATGTAATGCCAGAGGGCGTTACGTTCCTTTAAACGCAGTGGTTATTTGAAAATGCTTTGTTCGATCAATTACACGTTTCATTGAGGCTTGTCATCTAACAAAAATAATTATAAACAAAACATACATTTCCTTTTCAGTACTATTTAATTTTTTAAAAATAAATCACTCATAATATAGTGACTAAGGTACTCAAATGGTATTAATGTGGGGTTAGATTATTTTTACAAGATTATTATAAGGCATGGATAAAACCGAACGTGGAGTAGAACAAAATGGAGTAGTGCTTAAAGAGGAAACTAGACGCTCAAGATTTAAACAATAAACGTATTGTTTTTTTAGACATTTTAACCTTGACCTTATTCGTAATAATAAATCCATAGTAATTTCGGTTTTAATTTTTAAACCTTACTGTAAAAACGGAAATCCTGCACATTGTCCCGAATCGGAGGGCAGTTACTGGTCATATCATTTGTCTGGCGATTTGCAGGTATTATCAAAATTACTCAATAAATACGTGATTAAAATTTCAGATTGCCTAAAGTAATTTTTTTGGAAATTTTAATAAAATATCTTTGAAGAGATCTGGTAACATACTTTATAACCGACCAAAAACGTCTGGGATCTTTTTAGAATTCTATATGTATACTAAATTAAAAGATTTGAAAAAAAAGTTGTCAAAATATTTTTTTTGTTTTTTTTTGCAAATGCTGCGCAGTATCGAACAGCCGTTCTACAAGACTAGCAGGACTGAATTCGCCAATTGACGAAATTATATTATTTCACAATATCAGCTTGCCAAAAGGACCATTCCGAAATTCGTTGCCAGCTCTCCGTCTAATAAGACCAATAACCGACCACCTGATCCGAATTAACGTTTTATGACTGTGTTTTGATGAACTGACCGATTTATGTGATAAAAGGATGACCTGTGTTCGCTTCAGATCAGATTCGTCTTTCTTACCAAGTCCAGGGGCAATATAACACAGACTTTTAGTGTGAGATCTATCAAGCATACTTTGACTTAGCTCTAACTTGAGACTGAGTAAAATAGTTAAAATAAGACAGATTTATGATACGCACATAAGTCCATCCCGTTTTAACTCTAAGTAAAGCCTGAGCAAAGTCAAAGAAAGCTCTATAGATAGCATTGAATTGCATGTGGGTGACGAGCCTTATGCGAAGACAAAAGTATTTGTATTTCTCTGACTTTGAAGTACATTTTACGGCAATCAAAACTCACTACTAAAAAAATTAAAAAAATAATTCTAAAGTCAGACGATGTGATAATTCGAACTTTTGGCTCAACACAGACTTTAGCTGCGGACATATGAATCGTAATTTCTCTGAGAGATGAGCTGACAAAAGCATCACAGTATTACCTAATAAAGTATTGTTTATTATACCCGCTGGACAGGCCAAGAAAAAATACAGGCAAAGTAAGTCTTTATTGATTGTTTTTTTTTCTCAAATATTTGTGATTCCCTGCGCGTGTCTAAAATTACCTACGGAGTAAAGCTTTTATGCCAATAAGACTCATGTACCAACTCTCCATTAATATTGATGTAATAATATTAAACTAATGACATTCCAACACAAAACTAATAGTGCCCGTGAGTGAGATTAATAAAATCATATTTTTTTTTTTTTTTTTTTTTTTTTTTTTTTTTACATTATAATTTTTTTTTTTTTTTTTTATTGAAAATAAGACAATAGAACTTAATGCTAGCTAGCCTAACCTAATTACTATATAAATCATGCCCACGTGGAATGGTGGCAAGAATGCTGGCTGCATTTCCGCGCTGGACAGCCAGGCTGATCCTTTGCGCAAAAAATGAGCCAGCCCTTCTGTCACCAGATGAGGCAATTAACCGCGGTGAAATATCTCGCAAAAATTTTTTGGCACTAAGACTCCACGGCCCAAGGGTCTCCACGGCAAACGATCATAAATTTTGAATTTGAGTATTGAGTTGATTTGAGAGTATGCTTGCGTAGCCATAACCAGCAACAAGAAAAATATTTCTTTTTTGTATGTCCGACAAACTTATCTGACCAGGTGACAGCGACGCTGCTACTTATTTACAGGTGTTTTTTGTGCAGGTGTTTTTTTTAATATACTGCTCTACTCTCTCTCACTCTGTCATACTGTTTCCTGAAGCAAAAGCTAGCAATAAATTTAGACCTTTCAATTTAGTTTTTTTCAGAGATCGTGTACATCAGAACTAGCCACAATTATGTCAGTTCTATAGTACAAAATTCTTAAATTGGCACGACTAGAAATAGAATAAAGATCCTTTGCAGGGTCGGCCTTTTTTGTAGTCATATCAATTTAATCTGATTTTTGTGCAGAAAAAAATGTTTCTTTTAGTATGTTTAAGTTATAAAGTTTAAGCTATTATACTCATCAGTTAGGACTGGATAAAAGTATATTACCTTATATAATTCAATGAGTAAACATATGTGCAGAGTGGAAGTTTTCTAATAAAGTTCGAAATTAATACCTATTCTGGTAATCTATTAGTGGTCAGTTTTGGAAAATCCAGAACTGGTACATCAACAAATAACTGTTTTCTTCATGTTTTCTCTAAGCGTTGTGTCATTGATGAAGTAAATTGTGCTGTATGCCACCAAATAAAAGAAAAAGAGTATAGCCGCATCGGCCCTTCCTCCTCTTTTTTCGTGTTTGGACTGTGACACCACTAGTGAATAAATTTTCTTTACATCGTGACACTAAGTCGTTCCAACAGTGTGAAGCTCCACTCTGTACGAATCTTTACTCTGTGGATTAATATCAACAATGAAACGGGCGCAAGGTGTTTAAAGAAGTCCCGCGAGCTCAGTGGCAACCGAATGGTGTTCTATCAAATTAGCCATTATTTTTATACGAGATGAATAGAATAGGACGCAAAGTTCCACCAGTAACGCTCCATGGAACCGCTCCGACCGGACATTTATGTATATTTTTGTATATAAATGACGACTATATAAAGGCTACAATGTAAAAAATATCATGCAAATACTTACTATAAACGTACCGATATTAGATTAATGTAAGATTACTGCGTTATTTTACTGAATCTCCGTAATTATTGTAATTTTTATAATGTTATTTTAATGTAATGTTATAATAACGTAAGCGGAACGTTGAGGTGCCATTATATCGATTTGTATTCCAAGTTTTGTTACGACTTCTTGTGTCTTTTATAATGTGATTTCATGAGTGATTGAAAACTATAAAGAAACCTGAGGGCTCAAATTGTTGACTAATGCTTTTTATAAGGTTTTCACTCAATATCATTTAAAACTTCAAAGTTTATTATTATGAATGTTTGACGTCGTTTTTAGACGCGTACAATTAATTAGTTACAATTTATTTAAAAAATAAAATTAAATCTTATATTAATTAGTCTTCCTTAATCAACATAACGATAATTGTTCACTTTAATTTGTAGATAATGTAATGTGAAATTTGAACAGTATTGCCAAATGATCAAGTGTTACTACTAGACTGAAAAATTTCTCAACATTATTGTAATAAAATTTGCATTTCTAATTTATTCCGCTCGATGCGGTTGTTTGGCTCAAATGTACTTTATTAAGTGTATGATGTAACATTTAGCATATCAGAAATAACACTCATTTATTTCGCATCTGAAGCTAAATCCAATCTGTTGTATAGTTCAGTTGAATTGATCTCTAAGTATTATTTTATTCAAATGTATTTCATAGTGTAACATTCGTCGTGCAAGCCAAAGAGCATGATGTATTTTTATTATATGATTTTTATACATTAATGTTAAGAGTCAATCTTTGTAAGTCACGTCACAGTATTACAATATTTCTTTACAGTGGGGCAACTATCACAACGTATTATGTAGGTTTAGGTATTTTAATGGAGGCGTAGCATCGGCATAATACCTCTCAATGAAATTGGAAAAAAAATAATATAATTACTTAACCTTAATAAAATAGAAAAAGTTAAAACTTAATGATAAAGTTAAAGTGGCAAAGTTAGTACGTGCAACAAAAAACTCGTGTGACTTAAACTCACATAAAGGTTATCCGTGACTTAGGGCTAATTGTTCAATCGTCAGATAAAGTTTATCGGCGGAATAAATTTGACGCATTCACGGATTTTCATACAAAATCTGTCAAAACGTCAAATTTATTCCTCCGTTATACTTTATCTGAAGATTGAAAAATTAGCCCTTAAAGTGGTAAAGCTGGTCAAGTGTCAACTTAAGTCACGGATAAGAGTGGATAAGAGCGCGACTCACCCTAAGTGTGGGTTTAGGTCAAGTAAAAGTATGTTAGGAGCATGGCTGCTTCTGATCAGTTGTGAATGTTCGATGCGGCTCGCAGAGTCTCCTCCACCAATGTTGCTCAACTGTATGTATTGTAAAACTATGGTAATAGTTGAATGCCATTTTAAATATGAATGTAAATTGTAATGCCCCTTTTATTCGTTGGCCCGACACACTTGGCGAATGTCTAGAAGTCCACTTGGTATATTTGCCAGTTTGTACATTGCCCACTGATCATGAAAGCATTTTGACGCAATTCGCATATATCGGCCACACGTTGGGCAACATTCGCCAAACGCGTTGGACCAACGTCAACTAGCGGCTCCAACAATACACAAGTTCTTGTAATTTGTACTATAAATATTGTATATTTGTATGTAAACCGCGAGGGTAATGTAATTCCGTTGTAGCGTGACTCGACCAATCGTCTATTTGATTGTAAGTACCTAACCATCGTGTAGTAATCAATGGCATTATGTCTTCTAAATGTAAGCTAGTTTACCTACAATAGAATATTTAAATGACAATGTGAATATTTTTAATTATAAACATGAATGTTACAACATGTGATTTCAAAATAACAAAAAATACAATAAATTTTACATGAATACCATCTTTTATTTTAATAATAGTTATGTACGTACACAAAGGCCGAAACATACCGGCTGTATACAGCTAGTATTTTTTTGGGGGTGGCGAGGGGCAACATACTCAGAGCGAATTTCTGTATCACTATTCACTGTATTTGTTTTATACGACATCGGCTGGATCTTAGCACCAGGAACTTAAATTTCTGTTGGTCAAACTACCACCAATCCACAGAGTACTTTGCTCATACAATTTTTTTACTAATCTGACCAGACTGGGAAACATTAAATTTTTGTCTCACCGATTCGCACCAAATAAGAACCTGTATACTAACTGGAATTGAGGATATTCTATTAGTCGTACAGATCATAGAGCTAGGATACGTCTTACTGAAATTAATTTGTACGTAAAACCTCGTATTCAGAAGAAATTATATACCGCGACACGTGGCGCTAGAGATGTCGAGCGACCTTTTGCCTATTATTGCCTGTTGAAGTCGCCAGACTCTCAAATGACACGTATCGCGGGACATTTTGTTCCCTAGTGAACGAGGCTTTACGTAATAGAATTGTTCAAGAACACGTAATAAAATGACCTATAGAAAGATAGTACTACTATAGGTATTCGAACCGATCCATTGAACTGTCGTGGTAGGTAAGGGGTGAATATAAAATAAAGGAAATAGGTATATTTTGGAGTGCGTATAATTCATATATACATGTTACATACAAAAGTGTAAGCTTTATTTATCGAACTTAAATTAAAATGTACGTTCAACATAATTTAACTAATTATGTAGATATTACGGTAGATAGGAGGATATAGTTGGCGTTATGTAAAAAAGCCTCTGGAGGATAGAGGCCACTGGCCTTAGATAAGATTATGTATATATAACTAATCTAAGCCACTCGTAGAGTCTGTGCATCGGTAAGTAAGTATTCTAGGTAGGTACTGTTCTCAAATACAGCAACTGCGAAACGGAAGGTGGCTGACGAACTAATGCGCGGCGAAACAGATATCCCTGCCTTATCTACTAATAATATTACAATAGGTACATTTTATTTGACGGTGCGGGTCACAATATCTTGTTATGGTCACAGAAAAGACTAGGTATGAAGTTTTGTATCACTTTAATTGTAAGTTTTTAGGCCTACTAGGAATTGACATTATTTGGAACATTTAGATGTGTGGTTATTAACGCAATGAAATACTAATAATTGTATGTTGCCATTCTTGTTCACTATACCAACAATACATAGAAAAGTAATCTAAATAATAGGTACATTGTACAGTTTTATAATCATGATTACAAATAAGAAAATGCCCTACTTTTTATATAAAATCGGTGGAACAAAAGTTCAATTAAAAAATCACAGAAGAAAAAATATAACAAGACAAGATTAAGAATCTTTAACACATTACATTTAGACCTTTTTAATAATAATTATTATTTGAAGACTATAAAACACAATACACGACGGAAGACCTCAACTGCACGCACATGTTAAATGCGCGAGTAGACGTGTAGGTACGGAAAAGTATGTATTTCATAATACTTAGCATAAACAGAAAAAGGGACGATTTCCCTTTATGTCACGACAAAGCTAAAATTTTAAAAAGCCATATTAGGCGCATATTATTTCCCTGCCAACTATAAGGCATTTACAGTGAGTGCTGTAGGTTCTTACAAGATATTCGTCGCCTTATACACGTAACCATCGTGCGTTGTTTGATTTTCATCAAAACAAGGTTTATGATAAAAATTATTACTATAGTATAATAATTAATTAGTTTATGATGATAATTATTACAGTAACGTATATATATATGTATTGTAACCAATAAAAAAACAATACTTATAAACAAAAAGTCCACTAAGAAATAAAATTGTTACATTCCATTTTTTCTTTCATTTTTTAGATCATATTATATCTACATAACAGACATGCACAAAGAAACAAATTAATAATATAGATGTGGAACTTAGATTTCATAAAAGAGGCACAAAATATTAGTGATTTACTGGAAGCAAATAGTACTTTTTAAGATAAGTATGATAAATGTGGTCTGTTAATGTAGTGATGAAATGACTATAGGTAGGTACATACAGTGATGAGGTCATTTGTATGTTGGTATAGTTTTATGAGGATGGTGATATCCTAACACGAGATAACTTCCCAGATTACTATTTGCTGAGTATGAACTATTTATTTACCTACTGAAACAAAAACCAAATCTGTAATGATTTGAACATGAAGGAGTGTAGCGGTTTTTATGGACTATGGGTTATTCACTTATTATTAATAACTGCTAAATGCTTTATACTGTGCTGCTAACAAAAGATAAGACTGTCATATAATTTATTACAAATATTAAATAATTTCTATATAATAACTTAAACTATCGCCTAATCTACGATTTTAGCGCAAGTATAAAAATTACTAGTCCTTATTAATACTAAATAATATGTAGTTGTAAAAGATATAATAGGCAAAGTAATGTTTACATTAATTATAAAACTTAATGAAAAGGAATATTTATCCAGTCTTATTAAAGCCCAATTAACATTATGACATCTATGCAACACTATTTCATTCAAATAATTATTATAATTTAATCAGTTTATGAACCTTAACACAAAAATTAATTAGTATTCATAAATACAATGGAATTTGTCATCGAAACTATTAGATAATTCCTATAATTATTCAATGTCTTTTAAATAAACGGAATTAAGAATGCAATAGCATCTGTTCTTGTTTATATACTTCATGGTACGCATTACGTATTAAAACATACGGAAAACATGATTCTAACAAATCCATGGTTAAAAATGGTGACTCCTGGACTATTAAATCGAGAAGTAAATATACGGACTCGCGATTTTTGATAGCTTCCTTTTCTGTCTCCTGTCCGAGCCGCAAGAGCGACGAGGACGCGAGTGCTAAAAACTCTTTCATTCTATCCTCGATGTCGTTTTGGCCACAAATTGTAAACAAGGCGCCAAATATGTGATTAATTGCCGGTGCCATGCAATGTATGTTGTTAGCGTGACCCTCTAAAGACGGTCTGTAAAACGAGCCCTCGCTCCGCGCCAGCCTCGGCAAGGAGACGGCCACAAACACCATAAGCAAACAGACAATAAGATGCTCTTCTTCCTCTAATTCAGCTTTATGTTGGCGAAGAGCTGAAGCAAGGGTGGGATCAACCTTGCACGACAGTCCGGCGGCTGAACACATCTCGGATATAACGCGTGTCGGGTCACCGCTGGGTAACTGTTGCTGAAAATCTTTGATGGAACTGATCAAAAACGGAATGCGTCGTTCCAATACATCCAGAAGCGACTCTTGCGCTATTTGGCGAAAACTCAATATCACGCCAATTATCGTCATCCTCTGCAGTACATTATCTACATGCTGCAGTCTTTTGAACTGTTCTCTCATTATTTCTGGTTTGTCAAAATTTGTTCTAAGCATCTGTAATACTTCTTTGTTCTGAACAACTAACTTTTTAAGCTCCTGGACTTGGCTGGCAATGTGCCACATGAGTGTTTCACTTAATAATTTCATACCATAGGGCCCAATCAATTCAGCTAGAGCTCTCAGTTCATTGATGTCAGAATACTCTTCAGCATTGAAAGGTATCGCACCCTCAGCAGATAAGCTGACGAAAGCCTTTTGATTCATTGAAAAGCAAATATTGCCAGCACTCACTCTTCTGAGTAAGATTTCAGAATACCACTGTGTGTACAGTGATGCTATGGATTTTTCGCCATGACTGTCCATATTTTGAGTTTGTTGCAACAAGCAATTGTTGAAGACTCTTGTGATATCAATGTGTACATAGTTCTCAACAGTTTGCAACACATTCATGTATGCTCTGACACTAACAAGCAACTCTGAAGGCTTAGCAATCTCACTAGTGTCTTGATTGAACATTACCATCCCAACTAATGCTTTCGAAAATCTCGTCTCCAAGTGTTGATGCAAATATTCACGAGGGGCAAACGTGTATTCCCAAACATTTACAGTAGAACAATAGTTGATAGCATAACACAATTCTGTTAGTGCCATATGGAGCTTGTCCATTGTGGTCAATTCTTCCCTGGTTATCCTGTAACTTTCATCACCAGGTTTAACTATTTCTATAGGGTTCTTTTTGTTTTTGTCCTTTTTCTTTCTGTTTGCCAGATGTGCAATTGTCTGTGCACAGTGTTTTGGCAGTAGTTTGTCACTCATTGTGCATTGTTCATCACAAATTGTTGTAATTATATTCTTTGCTTCTTTTGCCATTTCATCCAAGTATATATTGACAACAGAAAGGCTCCTTTCTCTGATGTGGTGCCTTTCCTCTGGACAGAGTTCATGAGTACAGTTTTGGAAGTGACTGCAAATAAGTGGAAATGCAATAATATAACGATTTTGGGCTGGAAACTCTAAGCACATGTGAAACTGGCTCTCAAATATTTTACTGTAAAAACAGAACAGTGACAAATCGGATGTTTCCACCATTATTTCATCAAGGTTATCCACCATTTTTGTATGAAATACCATTTTATCGATAAATTGTGCCAATTCCCTTTGATCTACCAAGTTCAGTTGGGCTTTTGCAACAGATGTGTATGCTTGCAATCTAAACCAATCTAAGCGGAATGCCCGGAAGTCAAAGATTTCATTACTTTCAACTTGCTTGACACTTAAATTAGCAGCTGTATTACAGAGGGAAGACAGGATGACACTTTCATCTTCAGGGCACACTTGTAGATTTTGTATCATTAAATTCAGGGCTACTGCATCAAAGCCTGATAAATACTGCACATAATATCTTTGCATGACCTGACTGTACTTGCGCACAAGAGCTCTGAGCTCCTCCATGTGAAATAACAGTTCTGGTAGCTGACGGTCAACCAGATCTTCAGTGGATTTTCCTTTAACTTTCTGTGGTGGGTTGTCATTGTGACGTAATAGCCAAAATACTTCATCTCTAGCATAACAGAGGCCTATAAATATCAATAATGCTTTAGGCCCCAGTAGTCCAGGTTGATCAGTTAAAATCAGGCCCAACTCCTTCAAAGCTGTTCTTAAAAATTTTCTCCTTTCCCTATGTTTATATCCTGCTTTTTGTACTGAGTGATGGTAGCAATCCTTAACCTCAGAAATTCTTTTCCCATATCCCTTTATTCCATCAAAGAAACTCTGAATATATGTATGGATGTAGATAACTTCATCTCTGAATAGTGCAACCACCCATCCTGATTCTAGAGCACTAACCCACATCTTATTAGCATGATCTTGCTGCAACATTTGATGACACAGGGCAAAACCAAATATTACCCATCTCTCCAGCGACTCTAAAGAGACATATTCACATGACATAGTGTTGGTCTCTGAAGGCTTTAGTAGCAGAGCAGGGTTGCTTACTAGACTCAACTTCTGCTCTGACCGCCAGTGCTCAGCAGTCATATTTCTCGCTGGGTACACATGCCATAATGAGTTTAGGGCACTCGATAGCAGCTTTTGGTGAGGGCCAAATTCTTCAGACAACTTTTTCAAAGGTGCATCATAATCCACTATTATTTGTCCCAACCGAGGAAAACTTGGATCAATTTGATTGTGGACCATCTCATGAGCAGCATTGAATAAACCAAGTACTGCTTTTCTATCTTCAACTCGTGAAAGTAAGATCATTAGTGAGACATATGTTGTTACTAAGTCCAGGTAATTTTTTGTCAGCTCAAAATTCAAGGTCAAATCCAGAGTGACTTGACAAGCATCCATAATGTTCAAAAGTTCGCACACATTGTCTTTGAAGTCTAAAAGATCAACAAATGTGTAGTAATATAGTGACAGTGATTTGATGATCTCATTCCTTATGTTGGTTATTGCTTGCAGGCCTTTTACGTCAATATTAGGGAACCTTCTCACAATATGTTTAATGGAGGACTCTAAGGTTTTATCTGATAGAAATGCAGGTTTGGACTTAGCATCTCCGCATGCTTTTTTAATGTTGTAAATTCTAGTTAACATGCCGATGCCTCGATCATTGAGTATGATAAGCTTTTCAGCCAGCTTCTGCTGACTGATATGCACAGACCTTGACATGGTAGACATTCTGAAACAAGGGAATCATACATTTGTTACTAAACATTGAATAATTGACCAACTATTAAACGGAAATAGAATATTGCTACATAAAGTGTACGAGTGTAAACCTAGTCAGCCACAAAGCCACAAGTTACAAAATTAACTACCTACTTCCGTTTTAAGAATACAAGTCAATAAAAGTACTGTTACCTACTTAAACATGTTCACTTTTAAAGTAAGAGATATCATATAATACTAAGCAATTATCTAGAACTAATGAATTTAATAATTAAGCGAGCAGATACGATAGGATATTTACCTCCTGCGATTTGATACGAGTTGCGTTTCAAGAAATTTTCACAGATTTTACCCTTTCATATTTTTACTGTAGATGCCATAACTCCTGTGTATGTGTAATAATTTAATATGTATTCTACTGGTCCAAAATAATAGCTAAACAGAAAAGGGAGTGCCTTTTTAACTAGAAACGCGTACAATCGGCCTCTTCGTTTATTTTGCCATTGACAGACAAGGCTACCAACATTCGAGTTTATGAATTTCAATTTTTTTTATGAATACTACCTGTGGTAAATAAAAGACAATACATGAAACACAACTCATGTTTCGATCTGTGTTTCGATCCGATCCTGTGATCCGATCAAACAGTTTAATAACTTTATGATTAGGACCAAAATTATTACTATGCGAATATGAATGATGAGAGACCATGAGAACCCCGCTAAAGACCCCGCTAGGGTTAAAATTATTTTATAAATAGTGGATAAGAGTATGAATTAAGACAACCGATGATTTGACATGAAAATCACAGTTGTTTGTTTGATTCTTTGTTTATGTTTGTGCTTGGTCGCGTTTATCTAGATAAATAAAAATATAAAACAATTGGTCGTGCTTACTTTTTATCTGTGCGAAAAACTTTAACTCTGCTTTAGCTTTTTCTGGTCGGTGATGGTGATCATTTTGTCATTCAAAGACTAGAATCCAGAGCCGTTAAACCAGTTAAATAAATAAAATATCATTCAAAGTCAAAGTCAATCTTCACCTTACTTGTCTCTGTTCACCATTACTTTTTGTGTCAATTTTTTATTGAAACTACCCTACAATAGAACTTAATGGTAGCTAGCCTAACCTAAATACAATTGTCATTTGTCAAACCAGAGACAAGTAACATTGTGTCAAACAAAGATTAATTTGGATTGAATTTGGAAATCGTGCTAGATAATTTCAATTGAAAAGATCTATTACATTAAATTTAATATTTTTTAGTTATTACATAAAAATATCGCAGTAGTTAGTTGTTAAGAGCGTGCTAATAACTCAATCAAAATGCCGCGAATAATGATAAAAGGCGGCGTTTGGCGGAACACTGAGGTTTGTTTAGATTTTTAAAATTCCATTTTTAACCAAAATCTTATTATTTTAGGAATGAAAAACCTTATAAATAATTTTATAACTTAATTTTAGGATGAAATTCTTAAAGCGGCGGTGATGAAATATGGGAAAAATCAATGGTCCCGTATTGCTTCACTGCTGCACCGTAAGTCGGCTAAGCAATGCAAAGCGCGATGGTACGAGTGGCTCGACCCGAGCATCAAGAAGACGGAGTGGTCGCGCGAGGAAGACGAGAAGCTGCTGCACCTCGCCAAGCTGATGCCGACACAGTGGCGGACCATCGCGCCCATCATTGGCCGCACCGCCGCGCAATGCCTCGAGCGATACGAATATTTGCTGTGAGTCTCTTAAACTCTTATGTGTGAGATCTGACTTTGACTTTGCTTAGACTTAAGACATGGTTAAAACGAGACAGATTTATGTTACTTGCATATTATGTCCATCTCTTTATAACTCTAAGTCTGAGCCAAGTCAAAGTACGCTCTATAGATCTCAGCATCAAACTTATAAAATGTGTATGCTTGAGTGTTGTATCATTTACTAATAATTGTTCAGATTGAGGAGACATTGAATTCGTGTATCTGTTATACTTTGAGGGTCTATTCATTCAACCAGGTTTAACAAATTTTAGGGATAGCTTGCTTCCAAGAAACTGACTATCATCTTCTATACTAGCAAATAAAAGAATTCCCACAGAATTTCTAAATTTGAATTCAAGCATTAGTAGTTATGGGTAAATTGCCTGCAACTTCATTTCAGGCCACTTATTATATGATATGATGTGGTATCACATTAGAGATGAGAGAAGAAATTAAATTCTGGACACTTTTGGCTCACCAATAGCTCACTAACATGTTTTCTCTATAGATAAACTATTCTGAATTCTAAACTACATCATACTAATATTATAAATGGGAAAGTTTGGATGGATGGATGGATGGCTGTTTGTTACTCAATGACACCCAAACGGCTGAACTGATCTGCATGAAATTTGGCACAAAGATAGATTATGGTCTGGGATAATACATAGGCTATTTTAAAACCCAGAAAATTAAGGAGTTCCTGCGAGAACCGAAAAACCTTAATCCATATGGCCAAAGTTGCAGGCATCAGCTAGTATTCTATAAATAATATAGGGCTACAGTCTTCTTATAATTGCAGGGATCAAGCTCAAAAGAAAGAAGAAGGAGAGGACATGGGGGATGACCCCCGCAAGTTGAAGCCTGGAGAAATTGACCCCAACCCAGAGACCAAGCCTGCAAGACCTGACCCTAAAGACATGGACGAAGATGGTAGGACAGCTGTTTGATGACCTAATTGAACAAAAACAAATTTGAAGTGTTCAATTATACTAGCAATATAAATTTTATAACAGTTTGTATATGCTTATTTTATGATTCCTTTAATTAGTTTAAGGTCTCAAATTATTCCATGTAAAAAAAAGGATTGGGGGCAAGTTTTATTTTATAAAACAAAACCAATTTAAAAAACTTTTTTATAAAATTATTATGATTTTCTGCATCAGTAAGCTGGTCAGATTATATCTTAAGGACATAACCCTATGAAATAGCTAAACTCTATTTTTACTACAAAAAAATAAATCTAATTAAAAGTAGTATACCAATAAGTTTGACAATAATGTGAGTAATAAAGTACCAATAGTCATCTCACTCAGTCATCCATTACTATAATGGATAAAGTAAAGACTTTGATATTATTTGGCAGAATTGGAAATGCTATCAGAAGCTCGTGCTCGTTTGGCCAACACGCAGGGTAAGAAGGCTAAAAGGAAGGCCCGGGAAAAGCAGTTGGAAGAAGCACGACGATTAGCAGCTCTGCAGAAAAGAAGAGAGTTGAGTGCTGCTGGCATTTCTGTGCCAATGAGGTAAGCCTTGATGTCATCTCCGTTCTCTATTATATTGATCTTAATAACTCAAAGGGCAAGGACCTGATTGAAATCCAAAAAATCTACACTTCAAAGGCTTCCAATTGCAATATTGCCATAACCATTCTAATACATGTTTTACTGCTAATTTAAAGGTGAAATAAATAATAACAATTCTTTAAGAAACAGGAGCAAACCAATCTGACCTGTGGAAGTGGCTTACTTCCCTTCATCAACTAAAAAAACTTTTTTTTCTTTTCTTTTGTCCATCTACAATCAGTCCTAGGACTATAAACAGATCTGTAGTATTTATATAGTCAAAAGTTCAGGTTTGCTCATCCAATGATTTTACATCCCTTCAAAGGTACCAGTATAATTAATTTTATTATTAGTTATACTTTATGCTGGCCAATCTTGCTCTTTTAAGGAAGACATCTATAGCTGCAAGAAGAAAAACTATATCAAAATCAGTTCAGCCATTTGAGAACTACTATGCCATAGACATACACACGTTAAACATAATATTATACCTCTTTTTACATCTTTTTTTTAAATATTATGTTTCCAAGTTTTTTAAATTCTTCTAAAATGAATAAGCCCTTATTTCTGATAAGTGACAATGCTGTTTAAGATGACAGCTGGCTAACCTGAAAAGGGTATACTAGTTTTCAATTTTTAGTTTTTGAAGAAATACTAACTAGTCAATTTAGATTTTAATTTATCAACATGGCTAAAATAAATATATTGTTATCAAAAAAAAAAAGATAGTCAATTTGGAAAATTGCTCAATTATCCAATTTAATTTGTTTGCTTATATAGTCATTGTCTATTTACTAGTCAAAACAAAATTAATTGTGCAGACGTAAAAAGAAGCGTGGCGTCGATTACAATTCGGAGATACCGTTCGAGAAGAGGCCAGCGTCGGGCTTCTACGACACTTCCACGGAAGTGGTGGATCCCATGGCGCCAGACTTCTCCCGCCTGCGCCAGCAGCATCTGGACGGAGAGCTGCACTCGGAGAAAGAAGAGGTAACGGAGAACTCCAGTATTTTTTTATTGAAGCGATAGCTAAACTTCTTTAGGCGCGTTGAGCTCTTTTTGATAGGGGGACACCATTCTTCTTAACACAAAAGGTCTTAAATAAAAATACAGTACATTCATATAATTTTTTTTTTAAATTAAAAAAAATATAAATATTCGTTTTCACTTCTATCGGCAATCCCTATTACTGACAATGTTTTGTTTTGTTTTTTTTTCGCATAGACTTCTAAAAAGCGCTTACGAAAGTCAGATCGATATAGTACAATGCAATATTAATACAAAATTACATTGATATGTCATAAAAATTAATAATTTACCCAAGTTCTACCTACCTATTCATACAAAATTTAAATATGTAATGTTATTTACAAATTACAATGTCGTACCTTCATAAAAAAGTTTCATAATTTCATAATAAAATGTCATAATAAAAATGGTACATAAGTTTTATCCTTGGTTGTTGAATAGCTTGTGCAGTGTTATATTTTATATGGGTTTTTATTATCTAAGTAATCTTTTATCTTGTAATAACTTTTTTTATTAAAATTCCTTTTATTTTACTTTTAAACTGTCTGTCATAAAGATACGTTATATCCACGGCCTAACCATTGATGTATTTAAATTACATCAATGGTTAGGCCGACGTTCTTGCGTTTGTAGTAGCTATTTACGCATTGTATTTACATGATAACTTACATAACTAATATTTGCAAAAAATACATGAGTTACAAGACTGTTACTTACATTTCGTAAGTTCCTCGTGTAAGCGACTTACTGAGTAAAGTTTACAATTATTACTGTAATCGTGGCCTATCGCCGCTTTTGTTTATGGCTTGACTGAATCAGACACGACAGTTAAATATTATTTATATACTTACTAGATGTGTCGGGCATCTCCTAGTATATATGTATTTTGTATAAAATTTTGATGACAGAGAGATCGTCGTAAGGATAAGAGCAAGTTGAAGCAACGTAAAGAGAATGATGTGCCGCAAGCTATGTTGCAAGGCGATGAGCCCGCACGGAAGCGCAGCAAGCTCGTTCTGCCCGAGCCACAAGTTACTGATCAGGTTAGTTTAAACTTTATAATTTTATAAACTTTAACTATAAGAATGTATTTTACTTGGTTCTATTTGTGTATATTTTGTTCTGTAGTGTATAACTAAGTAGTAACTTCACTTGTATTGTTCACCCTTCTGGACAGCGGTTTACCTTTAATTTGCATTAGTAGTCGTCGTCAGTTGATAGACGTCCACTACTGGACTGCGCTGCTTCCATCTGTGACTTGCTTGCGTCATCGCTGGTCCGAACCACTGGGGGTGCTGTCACACTACATTTTACATTGCAGGATTGCCATTCCAACAGCTTGGAACTAGCTATCTATCAGTTCTTCAAACTATGGCCCGCCCATTGCCGCGTTGCACATTGCCCGTTTCTTGAGGAGTTGGTATACTATGCTAAAAATTTGACATCAAGTTTGGCGTAACTAATATATCGTCACTTTTAACTAATATATCGTCACTTACAGCTAATATATCGTCATTTATAACTAATATCTCGTGGCAGGAGCTCCAACAAGTGGTGAAGCTGGGTCGCGCGTCGGAGGCGGCGCGCGAGAGTGCGGGCGAGGCGGGCGCGGCCACGGACGCGCTGCTGGCGCACTACGCGCTCACGCCCGCGCCCGCCACCGCGCTGCGCACGCCTGTGGACCAGCAGGACAGGTGAGGGGGAGGAGCTCCGACACGTGGTGGAGCTGGGTCGCGCGTCGGAGGCGGCGCGCGAGAGTGCGGGCGAGGCGGGCGCGGCCACGGACGCGCTGCTGGCGCACTACGCGCTCACGCCCGCGCCCGCCACCGCGCTGCGCACGCCTGTGGACCAGCAGGACAGGTGAGGGGAAGGAGCTCCGACACGTGGTGGAGCTGGGTCGCGCGTCGGAGGCGGCGCGCGAGAGTGCGGGCGAGGCGGGCGCGGCCACGGACGCGCTGCTGGCGCACTACGCGCTCACGCCCGCGCCCGCCACCGCGCTGCGCACGCCTGTGGACCAGCAGGACAGGTGAGGGGGAGGAGCTCCGACACGTGGTGGAGCTGGGTCGCGCGTCGGAGGCGGCGCGCGAGAGTGCGGGCGAGGCGGGCGCGGCCACGGACGCGCTGCTGGCGCACTACGCGCTCACGCCCGCGCCCGCCACCGCGCTGCGCACGCCTGTGGACCAGCAGGACAGGTGAGGGGAGGAGCTCCGACACGTGGTGGAGCTGGGTCGCGCGTCGGAGGCGGCGCGCGAGAGTGCGGGCGAGGCGGGCGCGGCCACGGACGCGCTGCTGGCGCACTACGCGCTCACGCCCGCGCCCGCCACCGCGCTGCGCACGCCTGTGGACCAGCAGGACAGGTGAGGGGGAGGAGCTCCGACACGTGGTGGAGCTGGGTCGCGCGTCGGAGGCGGCGCGCGAGAGTGCGGGCGAGGCGGGCGCGGCCACGGACGCGCTGCTGGCGCACTACGCGCTCACGCCCGCGCCCGCCACCGCGCTGCGCACGCCTGTGGACCAGCAGGACAGGTGAGGGGGAGGAGCTCCGACACGTGGTGGAGCTGGGTCGCGCGTCGGAGGCGGCGCGCGAGAGTGCGGGCGAGGCGGGCGCCTTGGAGTTGAATGTTGGAGTCATGGAAGCTAGGTCCACCACCTTCCATGACCCCAACCAACCACTCCATGAATAGAATTTTAGGATAGCCCGCGGTACTTCCTCTTGGCGAGTATCGCGGGCTATCCTACAATTCTACTACTACTACCGGCTCAGGTCCATCCGCGCCACCTAATAACATTGTAATGATGACCCGTGGAAAATGGCAGCTTGCTATTGCTCAAGCGGTTGGATATATCACAAGGCTACCGGCGCAAGTTCTTCGGAGTTCCCGGATTCTCGTATTAAGCGCT
Organism: Erebia palarica; assembly: GCA_964035005.1. Lineage (NCBI taxonomy): Eukaryota > Metazoa > Arthropoda > Insecta > Lepidoptera > Nymphalidae > Erebia > Erebia palarica. The sequence goes on from OZ035988.1 coordinate 6,051,910, forward strand.
GAGAACGGCCACCGTGGGGGTTTCACTTTCAGTGGGTAGAATTCCCACATAACCCGATGTCCCCACAATAGTTTTGTGGTATGTTTCTCCTCCTGAAAAAAAAAATAACTATATATATTATACTTGTCCTTTGACTTGCAGAATCCTCATGGAGGCGCAGAACGTGATGGCTCTAACTCACGTGGACACGCCTCTGAAGGGCGGCCTCAACACACCGCTGCACGAATCTGACTTCTCCGGCGCTCTGCCGCAGTCGCAAGCCGTGGCCACGCCTAACACTGTACTCGCCACGCCATTCAGGTTATGTGAATGAATGTATTATTGGGGAGGTATTTCATTACTTTGTGGGGTGGAGTGTGCGCTTAAAGAAAAAAAAAAGACTACGTTTTGCACTTTTTTCATTTAATTTAATTGTATTGTATATTAACTACTTTTTTTCTTTTTGATTAAGAGCAACTGTTCAGTGTCTTGCCGGTTCTTCTCAATAGAATCTGCGTTCCAAACTGGTGGTAAAGTCTTTGACACATTATAGGTGACACAAATTATGATAGTAATCATTCACGCCGTTCAGGTTATGCGAATGAATGTATTATTGGGGAGGTATTTAATTACTTTGTGGGGTCGAGTGTGCGCTTAAAGAAGAAAAAAAAGACTGCGTTTTGCACTTTTTTCATTTAATTTAATTGTATTGTATATTAACTACTTTTTTTTTTCTTTTTAATTAAGAGCAACGGTTCAGTGTCTTGCCGGTTCTTCTTAATAGAATCTGTTCCAAAACGGTGGTAGAGTCTTTGATACATCGTATTTGACACAAATTATGATAGTAACCAATCTTCACTAAAACAAATTCGCTCTGGTCTCGGGAAATAAATAATTTCATCTCATTGCTATAAATAAGAAACAAAGGCTAAATATTAGATTGCTTACAGATCATCACGTAGTGAAGTATCGACGCCTGGCAGCTTTGCTACTCCAGGGCACGGCGCGGGACATCCTGGTCTTATGGTAATTTTGTTTCTTGTTAGGTATCGGGTAAATAAGAAATTTAATTAATTTTTTTTGTTGTTTCACTAAAGACCATCTCTCGGCCTTAGACATTAATATGGTTATTATTTTCAGACTCCAGGCTTGCGTGACAAACTAAGCATTAACCCAGAAGACCGTATGAGTACAGGTGACACGCCGCAGCAGTTTAACCAAATTCAAAAACAGGTAAACATGCTTCGTCGGGTAGCACAAGTGTGTTTGAGACTGCTGGATTGCCAGACCCTAAAAATAAAATCGACGGCTTTTCGTGCTCCACCAGGCACGGAGTGTAATACCGTCAGTTTTTTAACTCGAGGCTCCTGCTCATGTTTGACGGATGTCATTAATGACGGAAAACCTAATAACTGACTTTACTTAGGTAAAGTACAAAAAATGGTCCGAAGCCTAACTTTCCAACGAGTTTTTTTTTTGGTCGTGAACTAGTATGACAACTCATTGGTATGCGTAATCTATAACGTATAGTGCCACCAACATCCAACATGACCTGGTAGCCAAAATTGGAAATCATTTTTATGCAGGTTTGGTTTTTGTTTTATTTTAGAAACACTAAATGTGATAATAGCGACGCTGTCACCGGGATAAGTTGGTGGGTTTGTGGCACTACCAAGATCACGATGGATACCACTAAACGGTCACTGTTACAGTTGAAAGCATCAGTACGCAGCGCGCTGCAATCGTTACCGGCGCCGCGAAATGACTACGAGATAGTGGTTCCAGAGCACGAGGCTGAGCCTGGTGAAGCCTCCACCACCAGCCACGTGGAGGACCAGGCCGACGTGGAGGCGCGTCAGCTCAGAGAACAGGACGAGAAACGTGAGTATTTGCAGTATTTCATCCGGCTCGAAGGACCGTTGTAGTACTCGGAAAACTACGATTACGATTAGTTTTTGATTGAAGTGGGACTGTCAGCCGAGTGATGGACCAGACCTAGATGCTTAGAGATCAGGACGAGAAAAGTGAATAGTTAGATGAAAGTGAGAGAGTATATCCGGCTTGAAGGACCATTGCAGTAAAACTAAGGGGTCGGAAAACTAAGGGAATGTATGTATAATAATAAAGATATTGTAAAAAATATTTTAGCACAATATTATTTCAATATTCTTTATTTATTTCATTAATTATATGTATATAAAAATAGTCACGGAGCTTCAACATTAGCTTTCTTGATAGTCCTTTAAGCACCATACATCTTTGGCGATGAATGGTTTCTACTGTTAATGTTGTATATAAATGATTTATTTTAATACAAACATTAATATACATAGTCATTAAACGCTTATGTATTTTGATTAAACAATAAAAAATTGTTGAGCAAAGATCAATGTGTCTAATCGATTAAAACTAATTCATAAAGAAAGTCGATTGTTAACAAAAATCGAATTAGTAACGCATTAGAACATCATTGAATTGAGCTGCCAAAAGTAAACTCAAACTCAAATAATGTTTATTCAATTTAGGTAGGTATACTACATTTATTAACGTCCAGTTATTTTTAAAATATAATGGTGAAATCAGTAACGGTATCTTAAGACTAAAGCTACGAAATGGTTGGACAAATATAGCTATGGCACTTAGCAATACGTGATCATAGAAACTAGGTTATAAATTTATTTATTACAATTTAATTATATTTAGTTCGCACTTTGTCACGTAGCATAAATAAGCATTATTTTAGTAAGCACTACATGATAGTACAAGGTTTCTCCCCACTCTAATGTACCTAATTTCTTAGTATATAAGGTTAGGAATAATCTGTAAATATATTGTCATTGCCATATTAACACCGAGTATCAGTGTTTGTACCAAAATTTTGTTTTTTTAGGTTTACGTTTATTTATTTATATTTTTATTTATTTGTGAGTATATATGTCACCGTAAGATTGTAATGACCGTAAGATTATAATATACCTCGCGAGATTAGGAACTGTCGAAAGATTGTGAACCGAACAAACTGCTTACAATTTAACGCATTATTTTTCGGTAGATTATAATTCATCGAAGTGAAACTGCTAAATTACAATCTGTCCCGCGTTAAATTCGTCAACTGTCCGAAGACTGTCCCTGATTGGTCGGTCTTACAGTAGGCCGTTTTGTGTCCATAGAGTTGGGAATGAAACAGAGGTGTCAGTCAAATAAAATAAATGAACTTCAAGAATTGAAGAATAATTTCAAAGAATTGTGACATAAAGTATTTATTTATTATTTAGTAGGTAATCAATAATTCTTACATAACATGGTTTTTACACAAATTTAGGAATATTGAAACCGCAAATATTGGCACCACATATTTATGTTCCAAAGCGTGAACAATTTTGTCTCGACGTCCATGTCCAGTGGCAATATGTGCGTCGAGTATCGTTTGATAATACTCTTCCGTTGGAATTATTTGTACTACAGGATCTGAGATATCCTTTCTCTTAATTATTAAAATTTTCTGGTTCCCAATATTCATTACATCGTATTTTCTTGCATGATGGTACTGCGTGTTTGTTGGTCGCCTACCTTAAGATTTTATTATGTTGTACTTCTCTGACAATTTTATCACACTTTGTATTCTTTGATTTGTCCATTAAAATTTTTTACTATTTTTATAATGCCCGCTGTAATAGTTTTGCAACTCTATGGTAAATTCACCCTGATTAACAATAACTGGTATTTCTGAGTATTGTTGATGGATAAGCTCAATATCCGACATTGTAAATGTTATCAAATGAGATCACATAGGTTCACGCGCATAAAAAATATTAAAACACGGAAAATATCCGGAATTTAAGGCTATGTTCGGTGATTAATACTAACTTATTTATCATTTAAACTGCACTTCTTTGGTTAATCACAGATTAATTTTAGTTCCACAACAATTTTATATAACTAATTCTAAAGCTGTGAGTTATTTTCAACACGAAATCAATTTACAATCACCAAAACACTGTTTGTTTACTTTCGACAACAAATGAATTATCAAATGAATATGGCGGCGCACGGCATATTCCGGTCAACCAATCAGCGCGCGAGGTGCGTTCCGTCGCACAATTTGACGGTTTCACTTCGATGGATTCTAATCTACCGAAAGTTAATGCGTTAAATTGTAAGCAGTATTTTACGGTTCACAATATTTCGACAGTTTATAATCCCGCGAATTATATTATAATCTAACGGTTTTTACAATCTTACGGTGACATATATAAGTATGTATGTTTATTTATATATTATATGTGTAGTATTTATGGTTTTTATGTTATATTTAGTATAATATATATGTATATGTATTATAATTTGTAGCTTTATATCAATATTTTTATATATTTTATTATTTCTGCACCATCTACCGGTTGTTTCTGTAGCTATGTCCTTTTAAACCATTGGTTGCCTGTCACTGTGAAGCGATAAGGCCGCCAAATTGTATACTTCCTTTGTTATTAGCTTAGTTTACTGTTGTTATTGTTTTTTGGTGTACAATAAAAGTATGTTCATTCGTTCATTCATTCATTCATCACTTCGGCTCCAACTCACAACAACCTACACGCATATCCGCAACAATAGCCTTATATTTTGTGGTGTGCAGGTCAGGCGGCGCGCGCGCTGCGCTCGGCCGCCGTGCAGCGCGGCGCGGCGCGGCCGGCCGAGGTGAACGCGAGCGTGGTGCGCACCGGCGGCCCGCTCACTCCGCTGCAGCGCGCCGAGGAGTTGCTCAAGGCGGAGATGCTCACCATGCTGCACTATGACGCGCTGCACGACCCGCCGCCAGGTGCGCGAGGCACACCACACCACACCGCACCACACCACACCGCACCACACCATACGCCATACCACACCACCATACCACATCAAATTACACCACACCACATCACACCACACACCACCACACCACACCACACCGCACCACACCTTACGCCATACCACACCACCATACCACAACAAATTACACTACACCACACCACACCACACCACCACACCACACCGCACCACACCATACGCCATACCACACCAAATTACACTACACCACACCACACCAAATCACACCACACCACACCAAATCACACCACACACCACACCAAATCACACCACATCACACCAAATCACACCACACCACACCAAATCACAGCATACGCCATACCACACCACACGCCATACCACCAAATAACTTTAGACAATCAAAGATTGGTTAGGTTTTACTGACGCATGGCAAGACTTCATTGTTTTTGATTTCTAATTTATTCATGGCCCAAAGCGGAGATGCTCACCATGCTGCACTATGACGCGCTGCACGACCCGCCGTCAGGTACACAAGGCGTACCACACAACATCACACCACACCACACGCCATACCACCAAATAACTTGTTTAGATAATCAAAGTTTGGTTAGGTTTTACTGACGCATGGCAAGACTTTATTGTTTTTGATTTCTAATTTATTCATGGCTCAAAGCGGAGATGCTCACCATGCTGCATTATGACGCGCTGCACGACCCGCCGTCAGGTACACAAGGCGTACCACACAACATCACACCACACCACACGCCATACCACCAAATAACTTGTTTAGATAATCAAAGTTTGGTTAGGTTTTACTGACGCATGGCAAGACTTCATTGTTTTTGATTTCTAAGTTATTCATGGCTCAAAGCGGAGATGCTCACCATGCTGTACTATGACGCGTTGCACGACCCGCCGTCAGGTACACAAGGCGTACCACACAACATCATACCACACCACACGCCATAACACCAAATAATTTGTTTAGATAATCAAAGTTTGGTTAGGTTTTACTGACGCATGGTGAGACTTAAAGGCAAAAAGGCTGTGGGAAGACCGATAAAATAATGGGCTGATGACATCAGTCATACAGCAGGAAAAAACCGCCGTACACAAGGCGAACTACACTAAACCACACCACACGCCATTCCTTAAAACTTACAATAACGATACTTAGACAAAATACATGAGATTGAAAACTACTTGAAATGAACATGCATGAACACAACATGCTTTAAAAAAGGACCTGAAGCTATACAACAATAAACAAAATATTCGCTGTAATAATTAATTTCTAATTTATTCATGCGAATACTGTTCCATGCATTTGTCAAACACATCATAAACCGAACGTTTTACGGCATGTTTTTATTTTGTAATGTATGGTGTCGCTTGAATCTTGTCAGATAGAAAAGTGAACCTCATTTTTTAAGGAGGCTTCGCCATGCGCTAAAATCGCTTTGAATTTGGCAAGGGCTTGGGGGATTTTAAATAGCTCCCTAATTGGGTATTTGACTACTATTCAAATATATTCTTTTTTAAGTGATTAGTAAATAGAGGATCTCCCAACAGTCGTAATATCCTCGTCCCCTGATAGTTCTATGTTCAATAACCATTTTAAACAATCGATTAAAGTTAAAAAGTGCGTCGAACATTCGTCGTTTTCTGCTCGTCATTCGTCGCATTTCAGAATTTTCATATAAATCCCCTGCTTAAGACGCGTTTTGACGTTTGAAAAAAAGTTGCTGATTTGACTATTTGTCAAATACCCAATTAACCTTCTAACCAGGTGTGGAGAAGAAGCGAGCGGTACAACTGCAGGCGTCACATCTCGCGTACCTAGAGCAGCACCCTTATGAGCAGTTCACGGCAGAGGAGCTGGCCGCTGCGAAGCAAGAGTTGCAGAAGGAAATGGAGGTGGTGCGCGCTGGTATGGGCCACGGGGACCTCGGCCTCGACGCCTACACGCAAGTGTGGGAGGAGTGTCTCGCACAGGTCAGTAACGCTACTAGGCACGACCGGTGCGCGCTGGTATGGCAACGGGGACCTCGGCCTCTACGCCTACACGCAAGTGTGGGAGGAGTGTCTCGCACAGGTCAGTAACGCTACTAGGCACGACCGGTGCGCGCTGGTATGGCAACGGGGACCTCGGCCTCGACGCCTACACGCAAGTGTGGGAGGAGTGTCTCGCACAGGTCAGTAACGCTACTAGGCACGACCGGTGCGCGCTGGTATGGCCACGGGGACCTCGGCCTCGACGCCTACACGCAAGTGTGGGAGGAGTGTCTCGCACAGGTCAGTAACGCTACTAGGCACGACCGGTGCGCGCTGGTATGGCAACGGGGACCTCGGCCTCGACGCCTACACGCAAGTGTGGGAGGAGTGTCTCGCACAGGTCAGTAACGCTACTAGGCACGACCGGTGCGCGCTGGTATGGCCACGGGGACGTCGGCCTCGACGCCTACACGCAAGTGTGGGAGGAGTGTCTCGCACAGGTCAGTAACGCTACTAGGCACGACCGGTGCGCGCTGGTATGGCCACGGGGACGTCGGCCTCGACGCCTACACGCAAGTGCGGGAGGAGTGTCTCGCACAGGTCAGTAACGCTACTAGGCACGACCGGTGCGCGCTGGTATGGCCACGGGGACGTCGGCCTCGACGCCTGCACGCAAGTGTGGGAGGAGTGTCTCGCACAGGTCAGTAACGCTACTAGGCACGACCGGTGCGCGCTGGTATGGCCACGGGGACGTCGGCCTCGACGCCTACACGCAAGTGCGGGAGGAGTGTCTCGCACAGGTCAGTAACGCTACTAGGCACGACCAGTGCAAGGCTTCTGCAGAGGGAAGTAAAGGTGCTTTAATTTTTTTTTCTGTAGAAGATAAAGGTTTTTCTTCCTTTTAATGAGTGAGATAAAGGTGCTTTTTTTATTATTCTGTAAATAAAGGTCTTTCCTCCTTTTGATGAGTGAGATAAGGGTGCTTTTCACATTCTTCTGCAGATAAAGGTCTTTCCTCCTTTTGATGAGTGAGATAAAGGTGGTTTTCACAATACGAGGAATTTAACCCGCCGCGCACCCCACCCAGCCCGCGTCCGCTCCCTGTGTGATTTGCGCTTTAGCGAAGGCTTGAATGACTAATCAATCATAAAAAAAGGTTCACCATTAGAAAGGAAGAATTAGACAAACATTTTTGAAGTTAGCTGATTCAGTATAATTCAGCCTATCCAAATTCATATTATACTTTTATCATACTGATAACTGACTATAGAGATAGACTGGTCACTAAGTTTAATTACACGACATTTTTAGGTTCTGTTCCTGCCAGGTCAAAACAGATATACGCGCGCTAACCTAGCGAGCAAAAAGGACCGATTGGAGTCTGCGGAAAAACGATTAGAGCAAAATCGAAATCACATGGCCAAAGAAGCAAAAAAGTGCTCTAAAATGGAAAAGAAATTAAGAGTCCTCACAGGTACGCCGTAGTTTGGCCGGATTTGTGTATAATACCCACCAATATGAGTGCTTAATCTAACATCTAGCGATCTAAGTTATCATTATCAAGCGCTCCGATCACACATCCATTCCATCCCTTAATTAAGCTTAGCAGCACATTTTGACGATTCTCATTGACGCTTATAAATTTATATTTGCATACAGCTTTCTATAAGAAATTAAAAAAAGAATTGCCACAAAAAACAAAGCGCTAGTCATAGTATTTATTCATCAATATTTTTGTTGAGGTAAAACTTTAAGCACGGAAGTAGTATTTAAAATAGTCCCCAAACAGAACAGCTGTTTTAAGTCCGCCATCTTTTGTCGACGTGTTATAAGTAACAGGTAGTAAGTGCCATAGATTATTTATAGCTCTATTTTTTTTACTTATAGGCCTATTACACTGCACTTACCACAGGGCCCTGTGCTAAGGGTGGGCGTGGCCGCTAGATAGAACGTCGCTTATTACACAGCAATAAGGATCAACTTAGGGACCCTTACTCCTTAATTCTTATTACACTACACTGATTCAAGTGTAAGGGTCCCTGTGATAAGTGCAGTGTAATAAGCCTATTTCGCCTATTGGCCTGGTCACGTATAATACCAGGAATAAATTTAAGGTTTTGACAGAAGTTTTATATGAATTCTGTCAAAGCAGCAGCCAACTCTGGATTAAAAGGAAAACCTGACGTTTTCGCAAGTGGGCCTTACTGATAAGATACCAAATCGTTTTCAGCATTGACTTGCCGCGTGCGTTTAGTATTCAAACGCGATTTTCAACGTAATTAATTATTTTTATTTTAGGCGGTTATCAAAGTAGGACTGCATCGCTTATAAAACAATTTCAAGAACTGCAAGATCAGATAGAGCAAGCGAATTTAGAGTTGTCCACATTCAAGTTTTTGGCCGAACAGGAGAAAGCTGCCATTCCACGGAGGATAGAGGTGTGTAACTTCTTATTTTTTTAATTCCACTACAAGTTAGACCTTGACTCCGATCTCATATGGCGGTAAGTGATGCAATCTAAGATGGTAGCGGGCTAAGCTGTTAGAGGCATGGCATTGCAGAACATTGCAGCTACAGGAAAACAATTTTTTTCCCCCTTTTATATCCCTTCTTGCGGACAAAGATAGCACTAAATGTAGATCTCGGTAGTACAATCGATTTATTAAAACAAAAATCTTAGAATCGGTCTTCAGACTAGTTTATGCCTTATCTAGTGCCAATTTATATCTAGTGAATTACTATTGTTTCTCACGCTTTCCAGTTTATGTTTTTTTTTTTTAAAGTCTTTAGTTTTTAAAGTTTAACTCTATTTTTCACGCTATGGGGTTTTTTTTCTTTTTTAGTCTTTAACGGAAGATGTAAATAGACAGACGGAACGCGAAAAGCAACTTCAGAAGCGATACGCAGAGCTACAGGCCGAGTTAGAGGATATACACAAAGGGAGGCAAAGCAAAGAAGTGGAAGCAAAAACGGTGGAAAAACTACACTAATATTAATAAGCATATTAATCTAATTCACAGTCAACCCTTAGATAAGGCAATAGCATACTATGTTGCAGATAAACTGTGAATATATCCATTCCCTTTTATAGTAAACAGTTTTATCTTCTTACTTTACTTTTACTTACAAATTCTGTGTAATACTAACTTTTAAATGACATGCAAGAAATGGACATACATTTTTGGTTAAGACATCGCCATAATTATGGGTTTTTTAATGCTAATATTTAGTAAAATACAAAGCCACTGTTTCATATTGTCATGTTGTGTATTAAGTATAGAAAATACGTTTATTTGCAAAACTAGTAGTATTCGAACTTTGTTACTCATGCATAACTTGACTTTGACGTTGTTCGGTTACTAATATAAGGAGATAATAGGCATGATGACAGTAACCAAGAATCAATTAAATTATGAATTTATCTAATTAAATATGATTCATGGATTATAAAAAACGTATTTAATTATCTATTTCGAATGAGATTGCTATTTATTTTAATAAAATAGAACTATAAAACACAGCAATCCGCCATATTGGATTAAACACCAAAAAGCGAATGGCGTCACAATTGTTTGTTTCGAGCTTTGACAATCACACTATTGCTTACTGCACACAGCACGGAGTACATTGGTAAAAACAATAGTGACGTCACAAACGACGCCATGACACCGGCGGGCGTTTTGGCGCGAATTTTAAAATTAAAATTTCAAATGCCAATTTTATCTACCAAACCTAATTATTCTGCAGAAATAATATATTTTTTCAAAATAGTAGATAATATGTACTTCCGAACATAATCTGACCATTTCTCAAAATCAGTCATCATGCCTATTGTCCGCGTGGTGTGTGGATTCACAGTGCAAGTGTGTGCGCAAATATAGACCGCAATTTATAATTCCCTCACTCTCATGACTAATGGAACGGCAATATTTCGGCACAACCGTAGAGCGATCAGTATGTATGTCACCGTAAGATTGTAAAAACCGTTAGATTTCGCGAGTTAGAGTATAATCTAACTCGCGAAATTGTAAACTGTCGAAAGATTACAATTTAACGCGTTATTTTTCGGTAGATCTGTGAAGTATATTAATCCGACAAAATACTACCTGATTATTTATGTCGAACCCTAACCTAACCTACAAGAAACAGACAAGAAAACGTAAATACAATGAATATTATAAAAAATTACACTCAGAACATTGAACGGTTCACAATCTTTCGACAGTTTACAATTTCGCGAGTTAGATTATAATCTAACGGTTTTTACAATCTTACGGTGACATGTATATCAGATAACCGCGAAATGGGTATTTGACAACAAGTCAAATCAGCAACTGTTTTTAAACCGCGTGCTTAACGCGGCGTGCGTGGTTTTGTATGAAATATTGAATTGTGACGTCATCAAAGTTCGACGCACCTTTTTTACTTTAGTCGGTAGTTTAAAATGGTTATTCAACATGAAACTAACAGGGGATTTGGTTATTACGACTTTCGAGAGATCGTCAATTTAATAATCATAAAAAAATAAAATTATTTGACTAGTAGGCAAATACCCAATTGTCTTACTATCGTTATCCTTATCGGTATCGTAATCGTTACTTTGTTAGTAACGAGCACTGCTTGACAGAATACCTAATTATTTTTGCCCCGATTTGGGAGTCGAGAATCTGTCATCCGAAGGCGAACATACTCAACTAGAACAACGTACTACTTACGCAGTGTGCGAGTTTAGGAGCGTTGACAGCAGTATATTATGGTGAATGTCATGCTATAAAAGTGTGACCTTTTATAGCATGACATTACAGCATATATTTCATGCATGGCATATATTTCAAAAATGTGGATCCCTCCCAAAATCGAATCAGTACAACCCAACTCCACGTAGTCTTATCTGCCCTATTCCTAGAGCAGTCCACAGCTGCCCGGGTATGGTACGTAGTATGGTACCTAGAATGTAGATGCGTATCTACATTGCCCGTAAATCCGCTCGAATTTGTCGTACCGAAACGTTAAGATAAATTCCGCGCAAGTTTTTCCGCACGACTGGTCCTGTCTCGGTGACGCGGATATTTTACTTAGTGCAACTGTCATTGCTTTACCAAAGTCGCAGAACCGTAGTGTAATTTCCACTCAGTGCCAAGTATTCGAGCGGCAAAACATAATAACGTCAAAGTAAAATAGACTTAAAAATCGAAAATAGAGCACTCACTTTAGAACTTGGAACGTTGGCAGTGGATGTTTCAATAAATTTGACCCTTAACTGAACGCCGTTAAAGTGCATTTTATTTTAACGCTAAATTGTATGGACGCTCGAATACCTACTGTCAACTATGTTGACATGTAAAATCTTGTTTACCATTAATTGACGGCAATGATAACGATATTCAAATTATCGAAACTAACGTACTATGTATAAGCGACACTGACTCGGAAAACAATACAGACATGAACACTAACGGTCAATTGAAATTACTAAGAGATCGAAATAATGAAGCTAACCCTGAAGCGGATGACGTATCGGCTAGTAACAAAGTCATAGCAACTTATGTTATCACCGATAGTGATAGCGATTTGGATGATGGATGGTTGGACCAATATTTACGTTACTGAAATTAAAATTAAAAAGGTCATAATTTTGGTGTCAATTTTCCCCACTGCCGCACAGTGAAGACATTATTACCTATAGGTATTTCAAAATATGTTAATTATTATCAGGCACGGTTTCAGGATAGGGGATGAAAGAAGCGCATTGTTATTCGGGATGAAAAATATCAGTCATTAGTAGTGATGCCATGATGATAATAATTAACATAAAGTCATCTTAAAACAAAAGTAAGGATGACTATTACTTCCTTCAAATTGCCACTTAAGCTTTAAAACTTCCAGCTATGTCGGTTACTCTGGTTCTCCTACGGATCTACGTAGGAGAACCAGCGGATTCCAATAGATTATTTAGAGCTAAGGTTATTTAGAGCATTTTAATTTAGTTTTGAGATTGTGATCAATTTTGTACACCATCTCTAAACTAAAATGACATCTTATCCGATGACTATCCCTTTCATAATACTCCCAGCGGAAAGGGGCAGATTAAGAGCTGTCATTTTAGTCAAGAGATTGTGATAAACAGAATTGGCCACATTGTGCTAAACCAAATTGGCTACAGTATTACAATTTGAAAGAAAGTCGAGGATTAATTTTTAGCACTATGTATAAATAGCGTGTATGATAATAGTCTAGTATTGTAATTAATTGTTTTAAAATGAATGAATTAATAAATAAAATTTATTATTAAAATGAATTATTTATTTCCTTCTTTCGAACAATTAAATATACACACTTTCATCATAAATCATAGTATTATGTAGGTAAATAGTTAGCAGTAGCATTTCAATCCGTTCGTTGCCTCTTTATAAACCTTTACGGCTATATGGTAAAAGAATCTTGCGGACTTCTACGAGGACTATACACATGACACGAAAAAAGTTCCCTAAAGGTGGCGCTAGTAGTCACAAGTTTATATATTGTATGAAAAAAGTAGTTCTACTAATTGCCACAGGCCGCCTTTTGTGACACGGGCTTTACAAGATTTTACATGTCAACATAGTTGACAGTAGGTATTCGAGCGTCCATACAATTTAGCGTTAAAATAAAATGCACTTTAACGGCGTTCAGTTAAGGGTCAAATTTATTGAAACATCCACTGCCAACGTTCCAAGTTAAAGGCCGTTAAAGTGCATTTTATTTTAACGCTAAATTGTATGGACGCTCGAATACCTACTGTCAACTATGTTGACATGTAAAATCTTGTAAAGCCCGTGTCACAAAAGGCGGCCTGTGGCAATTAGTAGAACTACTTTTTTCATACAATATATAAACTTGTGACTACTAGCGCCACCTTTAGGGAACTTTTTTCGTGTCATGTGTATAGTCCTCGTAGAAGTCCGCAAGATTCTTTTACCATATAGCCGTAAAGGTTTATAAAGAGGCAACGAACGGATTGAAATGCTACTGCTAACTATTTACCTACATAATACTATGATTTATGATGAAAGTGTGTATATTTAATTGTTCGAAAGAAGGAAATAAATAATTCATTTTAATAATAAATTTTATTTATTAATTCATTCATTTTAAAACAATTAATTACAATACTAGACTATTATCATACACGCTATTTATACATAGTGCTAAAAATTAATCCTCGACTTTCTTTCAAATTGTAATACTGTAGCCAATTTGGTTTAGCACAATGTGGCCAATTCTGTTTATCACAATCTCTTGACTAAAATGACAGCTCTTAATCTGCCCCTTTCCGCTGGGAGTATTATGAAAGGGATAGTCATCGGATAAGATGTCATTTTAGTTTAGAGATGGTGTACAAAATTGATCACAATCTCAAAACTAAATTAAAATGCTCTAAATAACCTTAGCTCTAAATAATCTATTGGAATCCGCTGGTTCTCCTACGTAGATCCGTAGGAGAACCAGAGTAACCGACATAGCTGGAAGTTTTAAAGCTTAAGTGGCAATTTGAAGGAAGTAATAGTCATCCTTACTTTTGTTTTAAGATGACTTTATGTTAATTATTATCATCATGGCATCACTACTAATGACTGATATTTTTCATCCCGAATAACAATGCGCTTCTTTCATTCCCTATCCTGAAACCGTGCCTGATAATAATTAACATATTTTGAAATACCTATAGGTAATAATGTCTTCACTGTGCGGCAGTGGGGAAAATTGACACCAAAATTATGACCTTTTTAATTTTAATTTCAGTAACGTAAATATTGGTCCAACCATCCATCATCCAAATCGCTATCACTATCGGTGATAACATAAGTTGCTATGACTTTGTTACTAGCCGATACGTCATCCGCTTCAGGGTTAGCTTCATTATTTCGATCTCTTAGTAATTTCAATTGACCGTTAGTGTTCATGTCTGTATTGTTTTCCGAGTCAGTGTCGCTTATACATAGTACGTTAGTTTCGATAATTTGAATATCGTTATCATTGCCGTCAATTAATGGTAAAGTAATAGTTTTATTTGGAGTAAAACTTGCAATATTTGTGTTCATTCCTTTGTTGACTGATTCAACATCCAGACATACATTATTAGGGTTGTTATTTAGCTCTCTTTGTAATTTACCATTAGTATTAATATCTGTATTGTTCTCTAAGTCACTGTCCGTGTCGCTTATAAAAATAGATGGTACGTTCGTTTCGATAACTTGAACATCGTTATCATTGTCGTCAAATGGTAAAGTAATAGTTTCATTTGAAGTAAAACTTGCAATATTTGCTGTATTTTCCTTGCTAGCTGATTCAATCTCTTGAACTTCATTAAAAGATTCGATATTTTGTTTTTTTAGTAATTTACTATTAGTGCTCATGTCTCTATTGTTACTCAAGTTTCTGTTATTATCGCTAACAGCAATACTATTTTCAAAAATAATTCCAGATTCGTTTGTATTGATATCTACTGAAATCCTTGTACTACTTGAATCAATGACATTGTTTACTATTGGTGTGTAAGCTGATTTAAACATAGGACCTTCGCTGTCAGATTCATTATTGGACTCTCGTGGTAATTTTCTATTTTCAGAGTCACTGTCTCTTTCGTTTATAACAAATCTTATGTTTTTAACGGAATTATTCGATAAAACCACAATGTTATCTGATTCATATACTGTCTCTTTGGTGTCACATTCATTATCTCGCTTTTCTGTTGTTAGTACATCTCTAGCTTTGTTTTTATAGGGAACATGGGTAGATACACTTGTGCTGCTTGTAGAGGTGTTTGCAGTTTTTATTTTCATTTGTTGATGGCCTGATTTCTTTGATTTATATACTGGACCTTCACTATCAGATTCATTAATATGTCGCTTTCTTAATGATTTTCCGTCATTACAGTTGTTAGTATTGACCTCCTTATCACTTTCATTATCGCTAATAACATAAATACTTTTAACTTCATTAGTAGGATAATTTGGCGAATAAATAATAGTGCAGTCTGATTGGTATCCTGCCTCTAAGTCACTTTCGTTATCGCTAATAACATAAATACTTTTTACTTTTTTAGTAGGATAATTTGGCGAGTATATAATAGTGCTGTCTGATTCGTCGTCGGATCCAGTAAACATATCTTCAATACAGCTCAATCCAAAATATTCTAAGGTATTCTTGGTATTCGCGTCTTTATTATGTTCTTGCTCCACATCAAAATATCGTTTGTCCTGTATATCACCGATATCGACATTGTCGTCTACATTATTTTTATGTCTTATGAAAATATTATTTTCAATTTCAGATAAATGTTTTTCAAAAAATTCCTTTACTTGCAAATTATTAGCGATTTCATTCTTTTTTTTATCTTTTTGAATAGAATTATTATTTTCGTTGCCAGAAGAAAGCCCACTATCCGACGTACTGTTAGCATATTGCAATAACAATTCATAGTTAAAATTGTTAATTAAATCAATATCTGGCAATTGAGGTGTTTCATCCAGCCATCCAGCAAAGCGCTCTATATTATTACGTCTCGATTTTCGTTGTAAAATAGAACAATTATTATACAAACTGTATTGGCAGAAATAACAATTTTCTTTAACATTTTTATATGCCTGCGATAATTTATTATCTAATATACTACTAATACGTGTGGGAATATTATTCCCACACCTATTAGTAGTGGCTCTTATGTCGCTACTTTTATTTGGAGACTTTGTTGTAATCTGTTTCTTCTTTGTCGGTTTCCTTTTGATAGGTGAAGTGTTGGAGTTCATTTGGTATTGGGAGTGGAACCTAAAAACAGGAAAAAATACCTTAGCTAAACTGCTACAGCTATAAGTTGGTCAATGCAATTGAAATAAAACTGAGAGTGAAGTATGTACCTACTACTTAATAATAACTCGACACGACCAGTGTCGAAGCAATCATAGTTGCGTCGTCAGAATACTGAGCAGAAAGTATCATTCATCCGAATGTGATCTCCAAGTAACCCTACAAATGACCGGCCTTCGGTCGTGTGATAGATTAGTTTAGCCACAGCGTATTGTTTTATATTTGTCACCGTAAGATTGTAAAAACCGTTAGATTATAATCTAACTCGCGAAATTGCAAACTATCGAAAGATTACAATTTAATGCATTATTTTTCGGTAAATTGTAATCTGTTAGGTATATTAACCCGATAGAAACTAAGTGCCCGGCCTGCGGCCGGGCACTACCTGGTTCTTTACGTCGAACCCTAACCTAACCTACAAGAAACAGACAAGGAAACGTAAATACAATGAATATTTTAAAAATTGACACTCGGAACATTGAACGGTTCACAATCTTTCGACAGTTTACAATTTCGCGAGTTAGATTATAATCTAACGGTTTTTACAAATTTTACGGTGACATATTCATAGTTCATACAGTGGCTAATACAAATGACAGACCGTTACCTTTCTCAACCAATCTAACCGCATAGGTTGAGAGCTATATACCTACTTATATGTAGGAAGCATACTAATTAGACATCAGAGAATGAATTTTGTATAGGAAACTCTGTGAGCTTTCTCCGTCGTGTCGCCCCAAAGCGTTGCTCTGTCTAGAAACTAAATACGAGTTAATACATATATTCACTACCTTATAGACCTAGTTTAGACGGCCCTCCGTCGAACGACTAGGAGGAAAAAATGTAGTTTAGCTATGTTTTTGCCCGAATACCTATTGAACTCTTCAATAAGTAGGTACACAGGAATAGGTAGGTATATTTTGGTTTTGGTTAAAATATAAATAATATAGTCTTCTTCTTGCCCTCTTCCCACGTTATGTGGGGTCGGCACATGTTTTTCTTCTTCCACTCACTTCTGTTATCCGTCAACCTCTTATTCACCCTATTTATACGCATATCCTCTTTCACACAATCCATCCATCTTTTCTTTGGTCTCCCTCTACTCTTTTTTTTCTTCCACATGCATATCTATGATTCTATCATTCTTCTCGTAATATGCCTTTCTTCCCTCCGCATTACATGCCCATAACATGCTAGCCTATTACTCCTCATATTTTCTATCACAGGCGCTACTTTCAAACTTCCCCTTATATATTCATAGTATAGCTACCAAATGTTACACTTACCCATGTATCTATCGTTTTAGATAACAGCTATAATCGCGATGTTCTCTAATTTAGAAACACAATATTTCTTAAGTCACAGAAGTAAACTTTGGTTACAAAAATGTTCATGTAAATATTTAATGAATTCAATAAAGTGGAAAATATAAAACAATTTTGTTATTTTACGAAGCAGAAAACATATATGTATAAGTACCTACTATCCGAATTTATATTCGGTTATTCCCGACCGAGTCATAGTTATTATCATTTCGTATCTAGGTAAATAACTGAATATACAGAATGAAAAGTAGAACACTTCGTAGCAAGCATATTATATTCATTAAAAAAGTTTCGGAAAAAAACACTAAAAAAAAAGAAAAAAAGTGAACACTCACTCCCTCAGAAATCTCACGTTAAAATAAAATAAAATATAACTTGAAAACTACTAAAAATCGCTAAACATACCTGGGGTAGGTATTTTCTGATAGGTCTAAGTACGAGGAATATTTTTTTTTTCTTTGGACGTCTCTATTTGGGCCAACCTGTATATATGCGTAGGTACCTACTACCTACAGGCAATATCTTTCTATTCCGTAATATTCGCAATTATAATAATGCGTATTGACTAATGATTATTATTTTACGAAGGCCACAGCCACAATGGTAGCCGATACATTCATAAATGATAACTAGTATCAAGTGTATTTTATGTCATGACGTAATGAATGTCCGTCCATCCTTATCAAGCGAATGAGGTGCCTGTAGTTTTAAATTAACCATCATTGTACCTAATATTATAAATTCCAAAATGTGTTTGTTTGTTGGTTTGTCCTTCAATCACGTAGCAACGGATCGACGAAATTTCTTACATGAGTATAACTACTAATAACAGGCAAAGTAGTGGCGGGTAGTAAGTAATAAATAATAATAGTGTTAATAGTTTATAACAACATGAGTGCAAAATTTATAATAGAAGATTTAATAGATAAATCTTTGCTTTTTCTCCGAACAACTTTTGATTGTAGAAAATGGTCGTCTGAAAATGTTTGACTGTCCGGGATAAATTAATGTAGCCTATGTCCTCTGACTCCCTCGCCTATCTCTGTACCAAATCGTTAGTAGGTATAAGTTGAAAAGATGGGGCGTGAAAATGTATCAGACAGACTTTCAAATCTAGTTATAGATACTTAGTGTATATAAATAAAAATCAATTGCCGAATGTATTGTAAAAGCGCATGCCTTCAGAAGGGCTGGACCGATTTTGATGGAATTTTTTGTGTGTATTTGTGAGGACCCCGGGGTGGTTTATATTCATAATAATTTGACCCGGTAGGGGACACTGCAATCGGGTTCTACGTTCAGGGCAGGACAAAGTCTGCCGGGCCCACTAGTTATTATAACAAAACTTTAGTACTTAGGTATGGATTCAACAACAACAACAGCAATCAACAGAAGTTTAATATTTTTTTATCTTATTTTAATGTTATCAGTATTTACTTGTAAAATAAATAAATATTGCCTAGAAAGTGATTCACCGATACAGGCTGTGATACGGATTTAACGAGTTCTCGATCAATCTCGATCCCGTAGTGTCTAATGGGTCCTCTAGATTTAGGAAATGGATTATGGGATATGGTCCCATAAACCTTCACATAAGTAAAAGAGACTTCAGAGACTTCAAAGAGGACGAGATGGACAGAGATTTATTGGATTTCAAGACGATCATGTCTACTTAGGATGACCTAAGTAGACATGATCGTCTTGAAATCCAATGCCGAGCTACCTCGAGGCTACTGCCGCATGACCTCGCTTACCTCGGCACCGTTCACGAGTTCGGAGCCACGGGTACGTCTGCAGTGGATACGAGCATCGGCATTCTGCGTCCTCAGGTTGTGTGTCAAGTATATATGCTTGGGCTGCCCTGCGGGGCGACCGCGTATCTCTGACAGCTACAGTGTAACGATCGCAATCACCTCTGATTGGATAACACTTTTCCACTATTGGACAAAATCCATTGACGCAGCAAGAATACCATAAATTCAGCCAATCATAACAATTGATACTGTAACAATGATTGATGCAGAAAGTCGCCCTGCTGATAATCTTAGGGTGCTTACAGAGTGCCTAGTGAGATTAGTGCAATGGTTGAGGACTGCGGAATTGGTATGGTCTTTATGCTAGGCGACTTTAATGCTCATCCCGACGAGATGTTTTTAATAAGATGGTACAATCACAGTAAACAGGCTGTGGTACAATTCTGTGACGAGCACACGTAGGTAAGTATGTGCTGAAGTTGAGATCAAACCTAAAAGCCATTTATATACTAGTGACAGTCATGGGTGCTCACGTTGGCTAGATCATTGCCTTGTTATTAGTATGGCTATAAAATACATTGAGTGCATAAAAGTGGTGAATAATGTGTCGTGGTCTGATCATTATCCTGTAGAAGTGTACTGTTAGCGTAGGTTTTTTTTGTTTCCCACGGGAACTCTTCAATTTTCCGGGATAAAAAATTCATCAAAATCGGTTGAGTAGTTGGGCCGTGAAAGCGTAGCAGACAGACAGACAGATACACTTTCGCGGTTATAATATTAATAAAGTATGGATTTATGGATTAGTATGGACACCTTAACCAAAATCGGTCGGGCAATCCTATAAAATACGTGAAACCCATTGTATATCTGTTTGTTATGAAAATATCTCACAACAGTTAAAACGCCAAAATAATAATTTATGATTTATTACGATCACCATAATTAACACGTATCAGTCTTTTTGGAACAGTATATGGAATACTTATATAACATCCTTATCTTCAAATGCCTTTTATTCAGTTATTAAGACGCTAGATGCAATGTGCAAGTCGCTTCGCAATAATTAAATAAACAACAATTACAACAAATACTGTTATAAGATTCTACATTAATTATTTATCACAGATTTAAATTCTCCAATATTATTTGGCTTCAATTCTGGACTTATCTTTAACTGTGGATATTAATAGCCAATCTATAACTCACTCCAGCCCCCCGATTGTGTAAGAATTGTCGATCAAATCGTCAAAGTTCGGCGTCAAAGTAAAATAAACCATAACAGCATTGAATTAGAGCTCAATTTCGTGTATCTGTCACCGTAAGATTGTAAAAACCGTTAGATTATAATCTAACTCGCGAAATTCTAAACTGTCGAAAGATTAGAATTTAACGCATTATTTTCCGGTAGATTGTAATCTGATAGGTATTTAAACCCGATAAAACCTAAGGGCACTACTTGATTATTTATGTCGAACCCTAACCTAGCCTACAACAAAGAGACAAGAAAACGTAAATAAAATTAATATTTCAAAAATTGACACTCAGAACATTGAACAGTTTACAATCATTCGACAGTTTAGAATTTCGCGAGTTAGATTATAATCTAACGGTTTTTACAATCTTACGGTGACATATCCATTCTCATACTTTTAGGTATGTACGATACTACGTAATGATCGACAATTCTTACACAATCGCACCTCAGACCCCGTAATCGTTTGCCATACGGTTAATTCGACCTTTATAAGGAGTTCATAAGATGCCTGCACATCTAAAAACATGTATGAACTTTTTAAACAGTTCGGGTAATACGTTTATAGTTGTCAAATGATTACGATTTCCTTAGACAATTGGACCTCTGATGCTTAAAATGGTTATCAAATTTAAAACTAACCGAGGATGTGAATTCTAGGTCTTATGGAAGGCCCTCTATTTAATAATCAGTTGGAATAGAAATAATTTATTTTTGATACAGGCATCATAAGTCAAGTATAATATGCTAACTGCTATCTTCCGAATCGCTCTGTATTTGCATTTTAGCATTTTTACGTTTTCTTCTAACAATTGGACTATCATCAGCCTCCTTCGACGATTTCGGCGTAGCTTTAGACGCCTTCCTGCATTTCCTTTTTTCTTTTAACAACATTTCCGCGAGCTCTAGCTCCGATACCTCGTTAACTTGAGTTAAACCAATATGAGAATCTACGCAGAAACTGTCCTGAAATATAAAGAAAAAATATGTTGATTACATAAGGTAGAGATCCGCAATCGTGCTACCAGCTTTAAACTTCGAAAGCCGTTATTTCGTAAATAACAGCTCCAAAATATTGTCGTAAAATCCAAGAAAATGTTGCTGTTGTTAGACAATGTCCAAAAAAAACAACATTCGAACAAGAGACACCATCTTATACCATAATAAACAAACAAACAATCAAACAAATCTTTCCTCTTTATAATATTAGTTTAGATGTCTATTTTCAATTTCATCAACATACATTCCCTTTAGTGATTACTAGAGATCTATTAGACATAGATCACTATCTTTAGAGATAAGATTTGGTGAAAGATAATGTACATAAAAACTCTAACCCCAACACCGCGGCTTAGGTGTTCCATAAAATGTAAGGTCTGTTGGTGAATACGGTAATTTGATAAACACAGCAATTGGGTATTTGACAACTAGTCAAATCAGCAACTTTTTGCAATTATCCAAACGCGCGCCTATCATGGGATTTTGTATGAAATACTGAATTGTGACGTCACCAAAGTTCGGCGCACTTTTTTACTTCAATCGATAGTTTTAAATAGTTAATTCAACATAAAACTAACAGAGGACGTGGATATTACGACTTTTAAGAGATCCTCTATTTAATAAACACTAAAAAAAAAATTTATTTGAATAGTCTACCTATTTTTAATATTTTCCTTTGAATAACTCACCATTTCATAAGCATCTTCTTCAACATACTGCGACAATACCTCATGCTTGTCGTATCTGGTCGGTAGTTCAGGAATTTTGAAAACGCCGTTCACTGTACTTCTGTAATAAAATATAAGGCCTCCATAAAAGATAAGGCCACCATAAAAAATAATGCCACCATAAAAATAAGGCCACCATAACACCACTCAGCTTTGGCAAACAACATGCATGTCATTTACATTATATGTAGAAAGAAAGAAAGAAGAGAGATTATGTATTCACTAGCTGATGCCCGCAACTACGTCCGCGTGGATTGAGGTTTACCGGTTCCCGCGGGAACTCTTTAATTTTCCGAAATAAAAAGGAGCCTATGTGTTATTCCAGACTATAATCTATCTCAGTGCCAAATTTCTACATAGGCTACTTTTTAGCCCGGAAAATTAAGGACTTCCCGTGGGAATTTAAAAACTTAAGGTTTTTAACCACACCACGCTGCGACAATTTATTTTGGTCAATAGCAAAAAAGTGTTGGCCAAAGAGGTCATAGCGATCATTTTAACGTAGAGCTAGTCATTTTACAAGTGTAATAAGGAGGGTAGAAGTGAAGGAGGAACATCTCTGTTTATAAAGTGTCCATCGATATGCATGTAAATTTAAAAGGAAGCGCCAAATATTATTAGAGTAGGTTTGAGAAATAAACAAGGAAAGAAAACATTCATCATTATTTTGTACAACGTATGTTGTTGAAATTTTCAATAATAAACTACTTTAGTCGACAATAATATTAAATTTTTTAACTCTGCATACTTCACTTCAATCTACAATTGCTACATTCATGCCATACCCTTTGCTACACCAGCGCCACTGTGGAAGGTTTTGAACGGTTATTTATAGCAACCACTGGACACTTTTTCAACTTTTCTCCCATAAGAGATGTTCCTCCTGATCTCTACCCTCCATACTTCCAACACAGCTTTTGTTGAAAATTCAATACGGCGGCCAGACCATAGACTACAAATCTGTGAACTTTTCTCCCATAAGAGATGTTACTCCTTATCTCTACGCTCCATACTTCCAACACAGCTTTTGTTAAAATTCAATATGGCGGCCAGACCATAGACTACAAATCTGTGAACTTTTCTCCCATAAGAGATGTTGCTCCTTATCTCTACCCTCCATACTTCCAACACAGCTTTTGTTGAAAACAATACGGCGGCCAGTCCATAGACAAATCGACAAATTTGCGAACTTTTCTCCCCTAAGAGATGTTACTCCTTATCTCTACCCTCCATACTTCCAACACAGCTTTTGTTGAAAATTCAATACGGCGGCCAGACCATAGACTACAAATCTGCGAACTTTTCTCCCATAAGAGATGTTACTCCTTATCTCTACCCTCCATACTTCCAACACAGCTTTTGTTGAAAATTCAATATGGCGGCCAGACCATAGACTACAAATCTGCGAACTTTTCTGCCATAAGAGATGTTACTCCTTATCTCTACCCTCAATACTTCCAACACAGCTTTTGTTGAAAACAATACGGCGGCCAGACCATAGACTACAAATCTGCGAACTTTTCTCCCATAAGAGATGTTACTCCTTATCTCTACCCTCCATACTTCCAACGCAGCTTTTGTTGAAAATTCAATATGGCGGCCAGACCATAGACTACAAATCTGCGAACTTTTCTCCCATAAGAGATGTTACTCCTTATCTCTACCCTCCATACTTCCAACGCAGCTTTTGTTGAAAATTCAATATGGCGGCCAGACCATAGACTACAAATCTGCGAACTTTTCTCCCATAAGAGATGTTGCTCCTTATCTCTACCCTCCATAAAGTGTACTCACTTGACGGATTTCAAGTAAAGCGCGTGCATGTCTTCGTGGTCGTGCGAGACGGTTTGGTCGCAGATGAAGTCGGCGATGCTGCCCGCGCTGTCGTCCGACAGCTCATCGCCGCTCGCGCCCTCGCCGTCCGACAACACCGCTTCCAAGTCTAGGAACTCGCTCGCCTTGCTCCTCTTCTGTTGACGTCAGTTTCATCCTTTTTAATAGGCCTATTACACTGCACTTTTCACAGGGACCCTTACACTTAAATCAGTGTAGTGAAATGAGGTTTAGGGAGAAAGCGTCCCTAATTTGATCCTTATTGCTGTGTAATAAGCGACGCTCTATCTAGCGGCCACACCCACCCTTACCACAGGGCCCTGTGGAAAGTGCAGTGTAATAGGCCTATAAGCGACTCCAAAAAAGGAGGCGGACTTCGACTGGTATGTTTTTGAAGTAAAACTTCCAAGTCTAGGAACTCGCTTGCCTTGCTGACGTCAGTTTTATCCTTTTAAAGCGACTCCAAAAAAGGAGGAGGACTTCGACTGTATGTTTTTGAAGTAAAACTTCTTTACGTGAGAGCATTACGAAAAGTGTGATCGGGCGAGGCGAACGGAAGTTGAGAGGGAGAAATAAGTTAATGAAAATAGAAAGAGAGAGAGTTACGTTTCTTATATTACTGTAGGGGCAAGAGAGAGAGAGGTGCGAGCACACATTATTTTTCTCTCTTTCTCTCATAGCCAGTTACTTCAGTCGTGTGGTCTAAAGCACACTCGTTTTTTTTGTATGTATGTATGTTACGTGATCATGCCGCCAACTATGAATAAGTTTTGATGATTCTGTTTTTTGTTTGGTAGATCACACTTCAGAGGTGGTCTCATATAAATTTTATCGCTTTTTGAGGAAATCAACAAAATATATATACCCAGATAATGTTTTCTACTTTTTAGTTTAAGTTGGTAATTAAAAGGTATAGTTTTTTTGGAATCGATTTTTGATGTAGATGAAGGCGAATAATTCTATAATTTGAAACTTCATCCAATGGGGGGGAAGCCCTAAGGGGGTAAAATAGGGCTTTGAAATTTGTATGAAAATCGAACCTAACGTGAGCGAAGCCCGGGCAAAAGCTAGCAGGCACATTATAAATACGAAAGTGTCTATCAGTTACAATTTCAGATCTTAATCTCTGAATCGATTGATTGGTACAGAAATAACTTGGATACTTATTATTAGTATTATAGCTAATTAATAATTATAAGGTAGGTGGTACTGGTATATTCACGCGTTAAGAATAATTTAAGGTTTTCATCAGGCACAGATAAATATTTGGCAAATATACTTACTTTTTTCACTTTGTGTTTGAATACGCGCGTTTCAGTGTCATACATGTTAACTTTTTGTCTCCCATAGGCCTTCTCACTATCAACAAAATCCTCATCACTGTCATCGAACCTTAATTTCCGTGAAGACAATGAATAAGGTCCGGTTGTGTTTGTACTGTCGTTCATTACAAGATTTTTTGGGCTCTGTTTACTATCGCGGCGGAACAGTTGCAACTTGGCTAGGTTATTCTGAAGTTTCTCACCATCTTTAAGTTTTTCGGGACTACTTAAGGGCGAGGGATCTTTGTTTTCCTTTTCAATCTTAAAAGTTGGCGAATTAATCATGAAATTCACTTGAGTGTTATTAGAAAATGTAATATTCTTACTAGAAGTAAGCACGGAAAGGACTTTTTCCTGCAAAGTTAAGGCTTTACTGCGATTTTCGTCTAATTTTTGTTTTTTACTAAAATATGGTGAAGCTGCTATCTCATCGTCAACTTCTTCACAGAATTTTCTTTTATTAGGTGTCCGATTTGTCTTGTTTTCATCTTTTAGTAAATTATTTTTATTATCACCAGGCATTTCCATCAGGTCCTCAAAATCGCTGTCACTGTCAGATATAATTATACTTGGCGTGATATTTATTTTAGAATTAGACTTTATTTGTTCTTTAAAGTTGCATGATTCATTCTTCGGTCTTTCGCGTTGGGTTAAAAATATTGGTGATGTCTCCATTTCAGACGTGTTATCATACGGTTTTTGTATACTTTTTTCATTGCCTTTATCTCGCTGTGTTAAAAATATTGGCGAAGAGCTCCTATCAGAAACATGATCAGTTCTGCTTTGCGCATTTATTTCATTGCAAACAGTATTATTTTTTAAAAATGGACTTTTGCTATCTGATTGATTTATCATATTTACAAGCTGCGTTATCGTAAACATACTTTTGTCAGTTGTTTCACCATTTCCTTCTTTAGTTGTTAGAGACGACTCGGGTACTTTTAGAGTCTCTAAATTGAGTTTTTTCTTGACACTAGTCAAAGGTGTCGAACTTTGAACACAATTTGCACCTTTAAATTTATAACCTTGACTACTAAGAATAGGTGACGTTGATGGCCTTACAACTTGTGTAGGTTTTCCAGATAATATAGAAGGACTTGAAGGGCGCACATTTATTATGGACTTTGTATTTGTTTCAACTACTTCAACTGATCTTTCTTTTATATTATAAGGTGACAGTTTTGTATTCGATGAGGCATTAACAATTTTTTTCGATTTTGCTTTGTCATCTGACTCAGCCTCTGGAACGTCACCGTCAGATTCTGCAAAGATATCATCAAAGCTGTCCAATCCAAAATATTCTAATGTCTTATTAGGATCGTTTGAATCATCATCTTTTTCTTTTATTTCAGGCGGACTGCTATCAGCAAATATATCATCCAAATCACCAATATCAAAATTTGTGTCCTTCTCGTCCACATAATTTGTGTGTTTCTTTTCCTCTTCAGGTGAATCGCTGATGAAATCAAAATCAAATTGTAAATCGAAATTTTTATCATTACCTGATGCGATTTCTTTTCTATATTTTTTAATTATATCATCTGATGGACTACTTTTGAGTTCATCACTTAAAATATCCGACTTACTTTCAACGTATTTTAATAACATCTCGGCGTTAAAATTGTCAATCAAGTCAATATCTGGTAAGTAAGGTTGACTATCATTTAGTATTGACAGAGGTTGTGATTTTTTTGATTTAAATTTTTTAATGACCAAGCAGTTACACACATTCTCGCAAAAATAACATTGTTTTGCAGAATTTGCTTGTTTCACCGATAAGTCCACTAGCAGATTAATAATTCGTGTTGGCAAAGTACCGTCGATATCTAAGTCATTAATTAATTTAGTGTAGCTTTTGGTGGATTTAGTGGCTGTACTAAATAAAGCTCTTATATCACCATTTTTGATCGGAGACTTTGTCAATGTAACCTTCTGTTTCTTCTTAGCTTGTTTCGGCTTGCAAGGCGAGGCAACGGTGATACGTTTGAATACATCTTGTGTACTAGGAGCTGTAGACATAAAAATAAGTATTACACACAGAGCACAACATTCACAACATGAAAATTGATGACTTTAAATAAGTAAAAAACTTAAACTATTATTTATTTAAAACAAGTTAAAAATGTAAAAATCCACGAGTGCCATATAAGACCGCTTATGGCTGCATTCTGTAAAGAAGTGAAAGAAGTTGTTCTAAGCCGAAAAATATGTAAAAACCACCTTATAATCAATACACAAGTTTTGAGGAAAGTTCTAACAGACATGAATATCACCTAGATACCTTTTCCGTTCCAATACTTTTTGCCCTAGTGGTAGGCTTCGGCGTACCAACGTGCCGTCAAATGATTTAGCGTTCCGGTACGATGCCGTGTAGAAACCGATAAGGGGTTTAATATAACTGCCATGCCCTTAACAGGTTAGCCCGCTGCCATCTTAGACTGCATCACAACTTACCATCAGGAGAGATCGCAGTCTCAATGACTTACTTGTAGAGGATTAAAAAAAACATAAATAATTGCAAAGTGAACGAACCTATTTAAATGAGGACAATATAATCTTACTTGGATTTTGGGAAGCGATGAGTAGGTCTGAACCCCCCTTGCTTGTTTGCTTGTATTGGAGTAGGTCTGTGAGAATTTTCGTGTCTACTGAGTATCCAATGCTGACAGTCTCTTGTAAGGTTCTCTGTAACTCCAACCATTTTGTCAATTTCAAATGACAATCTTCTTTATCAAGTTGCGCGTTTAATCCTTCTGTAAAAACAAGAGTTTACGTAAATACTCGTATTATTTACATAGCATCCTTTAGGAAGCTATTTATAACGCTTTTATTAAGTAAGCCTTTAAAAAATGGCTTGCTGTTCATTTTCATGGAAATGTTTTGAGGGACGAGTGACGTAGTTGGGACAACGCATATCAGTCGATTGCGAATGTTAAGCAACGTTGAACCAAGTCGGCAAATGGATGGGTGACCGAATTTGGAGGTTCAAATTTGGCTTTTTCGTTTCCTCTGTGCCTTGGAGAGCACATTAAGCTGTCGGTTCCGTTCATTATCACTAACATCTGATAATAATCGTTTCAAAAACGTAAGTACACCTGAAAACTCTTATACGAGTCGTATTCGGAAGGACGTGGGAAACCACAGCATTATTATTCCAAGAAAACTCCTACCATTATTTGATTAATGGAAAGGGGTCACGACCCCAAGTAATGAGGATAACGACGCAAGAGAGCACACATTATAATTACAGGAGTCAATTCAAAGGTCAGGTATTTCTGTTGATCAATAAATAGTAGCTGTCGGAGTAGACTGCCCAAATGCATTCAATTTATATGCTTACTGTAGATGAATTTGATCTGTTTGCAAAAAATTTGCTACTATACACATGACTTGCAAATGCATGAGTAACAAAAATGACTTGGCTGATGCAAGCAATGCGAACTTAAATGACTTAATATTAAATAATCTCGCATTGTCTTGCCTCCTTCCAACTATGGAGGGTAGAAGGGAAGGAGGAGGGGAGGATCTATGTATATGTCACCGTAAGATTGTAAAAACCTTTAGATTATAATCTAACTCGCGAAATTCTAAACTGTCGAAAGATTGTAAACTGTTCAATGTTCTGAGTGTCAATTTTTGAAATATTCATTGTATTTACGTTTTCTTGTCTGTTTCTTGTAGGTTAGGTTAGGGTTCGACATAAATAACCAGGTAGTATCGAGTTTCAATACCTATCAGATTACAATCTACCGGGAAAATAATGCGTTAAATTCTAATCTTTCGACAGTTTAGAATTTCGCGAGTTAGATTATAATCTAACGGTTTATAATGTTACGGTGACATATATAAAAAGTGTCCGTCGAAATGCATTCAGTTAGGGGCGCTACATTAGCATCATGGTAAATTTAAAAGGAAGCGCCAAATATTATAAGAGTAGGTTTGAGAAATAAACAAGGAAAGGCAACATTCATCATTATTTTGTACAACGTAAGTTGTTGAAATTTTCAATAATGAACTACTTCAGTCGACAATAATGTTAAATTTTTTAACCCGGCATACTTCACTTCAATCTACAATTACTACATTCATACCATACCCTTTGCTACACCAACGCCACTGTGAAAGGTTTTTGAACGGTTATTTATAGCAACCACTGGACACTTTTTCAACTTTTCTCCCATAAGAGATGTTCCTCCTGATCTTTACCCTCCATACTTTTAACACAGCTTTTGTTAAAAATTCAATACGGCGGCCAGTCCATAGACTACAAATCTGCGAACCTCTAAGCAAAACACGAACTACTGCTTACGAATTTTCTTAAAAATTCACCTTTGCTCATGGACCAATATTCAGCAGGTTCAGCAAAAAAGTTACCATCTCTGTAACCATTCGGAAATATTGTATCAAACTCTTCTTTTGTAAGCCATTCCTTATTTTGCACACCATTTTTGGTTGTGCCAACTTTACTAGTGGATGATCTGCCTAGTAACATGTGCCTTAAATCCTTTTGTCCCTAAAACAATGTAATTTTTTATAGACGCGTTCGTAGAGTCGTGCTACAAAAAAGAACAAATTTTATTTTATTCCCCATAAATTTTCATACCCTTGGCTTATATATGAAAATCGATTCTAAAGAAGGTAAACTCAAAAAAAGGAAATTTAGGTGATTGATGTCTTTTAGCGTGACTTGAGATTTGAGTATACTTACTTTTTTCGATTTCACGGAATCTGCTTTAGCGTCCTCTTTTTTATCTGTATTGGGGACGGTTATAAACATCTTCTGGCACTCTGGCATAAAATCTCGAGGAATCATGCGAGGGTTTAACTTGTACAAGTTGTTTTCAACTTCTTTTGACTGCAATATTTTCTTGTTTAGACCGTCCCTTTGGCGCATGCAATCTAGCAGGGTCTACAATTATATTTTTAATATAAATGTTATATCGAAGGTGATCATCACAATTCAAGATTCAAATATTTTTTATTCAAATTAACTTTTACAAGTGCTTTTGAATCATCGAGCCTGAGAATCTACCACTGGTTCAAAATGTATTCCTACCGAGAAGAACCAGCAAGAAACTCGGTATAACAAAACTAAAGAGAATATATGTTATTTCCTATATTTTCTTTAATATTTTCTTTCGTGGAAGCCATACCTGATGTTCCCTGCCTTCAGTGACCAAAATGTGTACTTGACCTCCTCGCTCGCGACCGGTGCGACCGCATCTGCAGTAAGAACACGTTTGGTAATGATGTAATGATGGTACCAAAGTAGGAAAAGTTCGAAAAGTTTCGCGCATTTTCAAGCAAATTGTATGATGTATCCCTAACAAAACAATAGTTAAAGTGTGTATGTCTGTCTGCTACGCTTTCACGGCTACTTTTTATTCCGGAAAATTAAAGAGTTCCCGCGGAAAACAAAACCTTAATCCACGCCGACGAAATCGCGGGCATCATCTAGTGTAACTTTAAAACCAATGTTGCCTCCAAAAACTTCGATTAGGTTAAGTTAACAAGCCGGCTCAGCCGCAAAGACCAAGGGCGATGTGGTGCTGCTGTGACATTACCTCTGCACGAGGCGCACGGGCGAGCGTGTGGAGACGTCGAAGCAGAGGATGAGGTCGGCGGAGCCCACGTCCAGCCCTTCCTCCGCCACGCACGTGCACACCAGCGTATTGCACTCGCCTGAACGGAAGCTGCGCATCACACGCAGTCGCTGCTGTGACATTACCTCTGCACGAGGCGCACGGGCGAGCGTGTGGAGACGTCGAAGCAGAGGATGAGGTCGACGGAGCCCACGTCCAGCCCTTCCTCCGCCACGCACGTGCACACCAGCGTATTGCACTCGCCTGAACGGAAGCTGCGCATCACACGCAGTCGCTGCTGTGACATTACCTCTGCACGAGGCGCACGGGCGAGCGTGTGGAGACGTCGAAGCAGAGGATGAGGTCGACGGAGCCCACGTCCAGCCCTTCCTCCGCCACGCACGTGCACACCAGCGTATTGCACTCGCCTGAACGGAAGCTGCGCATCACACGCAGTCGCTGCTGTGACATTACCTCTGCACGAGGCGCACGGGCGAGCGTGTGGAGACGTCGAAGCAGAGGATGAGGTCGACGGAGCCCACGTCCAGCCCTTCCTCCGCCACGCACGTGCACACCAGCGTATTGCACTCGCCTGAACGGAAGCTGCGCATCACACGCAGTCGCTGCTGTGACATTACCTCTGCACGAGGCGCACGGGCGAGCGTGTGGAGACGTCGAAGCAGAGGATGAGGTCGACGGAGCCCACGTCCAGCCCTTCCTCCGCCACGCACGTGCACACCAGCGTATTGCACTCGCCTGAACGGAAGCTGCGCATCACACGCAGTCGCTGCTGTGACATTACCTCTGCACGAGGCGCACGGGCGAGCGTGTGGAGACGTCGAAGCAGAGGATGAGGTCGACGGAGCCCACGTCCAGCCCTTCCTCCGCCACGCACGTGCACACCAGCGTATTGCACTCGCCTGAACGGAAGCTGCGCATCACACGCAGTCGCTGCTGTGACATTACCTCTGCACGAGGCGCACGGGCGAGCGTGTGGAGACGTCGAAGCAGAGGATGAGGTCGACGGAGCCCACGTCCAGCCCTTCCTCCGCCACGCACGTGCACACCAGCGTATTGCACTCGCCTGAACGGAAGCTGCGCATCACACGCAGTCGCTGCTGTGACATTACCTCTGCACGAGGCGCACGGGCGAGCGTGTGGAGACGTCGAAGCAGAGGATGAGGTCGACGGAGCCCACGTCCAGCCCTTCCTCCGCCACGCACGTGCACACCAGCGTATTGCACTCGCCTGAACGGAAGCTGCGCATCACACGCAGTCGCTGCTGTGACATTACCTCTGCACGAGGCGCACGGGCGAGCGTGTGGAGACGTCGAAGCAGAGGATGAGGTCGACGGAGCCCACGTCCAGCCCTTCCTCCGCCACGCACGTGCACACCAGCGTATTGCACTCGCCTGAACGGAAGCTGCGCATCACACGCAGTTGCTGCTTCTGGGACACCACTGTTTTGCCGTTCTTACCTGTACAACAACAGCGTTTATCACGGAAAATCATCCACTATGTAAACCTCTAACCTGCTAAATGCGTATCAATTTGCTAACAAGGTTCTTTTATTAGTTAACTCTTGCCAGAATGGTCGTGGTTATGAGTATTCTTGAGTGCAAAACATACAGGGAACGACGACATAGACGCAGGGGAGGTTTCAATGGGATCAAATACCAATCTTCCTCCATCCATCCATCCATCAGCCTGTATGCATCCACTGCTGGACATAGGCCTTTTCGAGAGCGCGCCACCAAACACGGTCCTCCGCCTTCCTCATCCTACCACTTCCCGCAACCTTAACCTGTAGGTCATCTGACCAGCGAGCTGGAGGTCGTCCTACACTGCGCTTACCGGTACACGGTCTCCACTCCAGAACACATCTGCCCCAACGGCCATCGGTTCTACGACAGATATGACCTGCCCACTGCCACTTCAGCTTGCTAATCCGCAGAGCTAAGTCAGCCACTTTAGTTCTTCTACGAATTTCCTCGTTCCGGATTTTATCCCTGAGAGAGATTTCCAACATAGCCCGCTCCATAGCACGCTGAGCGACTTTTAATTTGTGGCCGAGGCCTACCGTCAGTGTCCACGTTTCCGCTCCATACGTCATTAGTGGCAGGACGCATTCGTTGAAGACCTTAGTCTTCAGGCTTTGCGGTATCGACGAATCGAAGACTTGACGAAGCCTAGATAATGCTGCCCAGCCCAACTGAATTCTTCTGTCAGCCTCCTTGTCGAAGTTGTTCCTACCGAGTTGTATAATCTGGCCAAGGTATATAAGTAAGGTAATTGTATTCGTGAACAACTTCGATGCTGACATTACCGACAATCTTCCTACCGTACTGTAATTTATCTAAAGAACTTGGTTGCGATTGTACTGTTCAGCTTATTCAGAGATATCTTGATTTTTCAGCATATTTCCAGTGCGACGATCTTTCGACAAGTAGCGTGTGCCATATTCAGTTCATTACAAAACACGGCAAATCTTTTTATGTGTGAGTGTGGACAAAGGGTAAAAAATTTTTTTTCGACACATACCACAAATATACGTGTTATTATGTATATTGTATCGTTAGCAAGAAAAAAATTTGAAGGCGGGCTATCATATTTATATAACATTATGTTATAATGACGGTTTAATATGCTTACCAGAAGCACCTTGTCCCACAAACATTTGCGGAACGATGAGTGGTCGACATTGAAGTAGCAAACAGTGGACTAAATTCACGCTTTCCCGATATTCACAAAAAACTGTAATAAAAAATGTCATTTAAAATGCAGTGCTTCCTCCGGCTATAAGGAATCGAGGACCAAACAGTGTTTGTCTATGACTATGTCTCAGTTTTATATTATATTCTTATTTCTTACCTATAGCTTTAGTGTCTTGTCCGTTTTGCTTTGCTTTATTGAAATGGTCCAAAATAATCTCTTTAAGTTTATCAAATTTGGGATGGCCAAACGACAGTTCCTTTGGCATCTAAAAACAATAAATGGTATAGGTGATGTTGCATATGTAAAAAATAAATTATTATAAATTATTTTTATATAAATATTTAATTTTCACCACCGAAAGCTTTTTTCTAGCTCTAATATTTTTTGAGAAAATTCGAAAACACCGCAGTCGGGGAGACGTTTGAGGGGGGAGAGGGGGGGCGAGTCCGCGGCCTAGGAGTGAGGATTTTTGAAGAGGTACTTCTCAGACCCCAAGGAACATTTGTGCCAAAAATCAGCTTTACAATTTTTAGGGTTTTTGATTTTTTTTATCCACTACAAGTTAGCCCTTGACTGCGATCTCACCTGATGGTAAGTGATGATGCAGTCTAAGATGGTAGCGGGCTAACCTGTTAGGGGCAAGGCCATTAAACCCATACCCCTATTCGGTTTCTACACGGCATCGTACCGGAACGCTAAATCGCTTGGCGGCACGTGTTTGCCGGTATGGTGGTACTAGCCACGGCCGAAGCCTCCCACCAGGCCAGACCATGGAAAATTCAGAAATTATAAATTCCCAAACTAACCCTGCCGGGGATCGAACCCGGGACCTTCGCACGTTAAGACAACAGCGCTACACACTGCGCCACGGAGGTCGTCCAAATTTTATGTCATAATTAATTTAGGGTCAATGTTTATTAGTCCCGTACTATAAATTCAAAGTCTTACTTCAGGTATAGTCCCATCAGGTAAAAGGCTCCTATCCAAGGAAAGAGGATCTATTCCGAGGTCATCCCGCAACCGCTCCAACAAAGCCGTGAGCTGGTCGTCCGACTGAATCCAGGACTTTTCTGGATGCTCATCGAAAAAGTTAAGGAACACTCTCGATCCGTGTTTGACGAGTAACTCCAGGCCGTGGAATAGAGATATTATTAGTGTGAAATCTTTCATTATGTAATTATGCTGCGGATGCCTGTAAATAATAAACTAATTATTACTTGTAAAACCCTCTTATAAGATCGAATATTTTGTTTTGTTCAAATGATATAAATCAAAGCTGACCCTTCAATATTGATCATAGCAAAAGGAGGTAGAAACAAGGAAAGAAGCAATTTAAATTTAAATATCTAATCTGAAATCAACTGCGTGGTTACAGTAGCCTTATTACGTAGAAGTTGCATCATTATTCATCATGGTTACAATTTCAAGTGTTGTGATTGGCTGAATTAATGGTATTCTTGCTGCGATTTATGGATTTTGGCCAATAGAGGAAGTATTAGCCAATCAGAGGTGATTACTATTGTTACACTGTAGCAATCGTTTTAACGTAATAAGGGTTATAGTAGAGGAGCCCAAGTGGGGATTTTTGGATTTATTCCAGCGCGTCAGATATTGATGGCGTATACGCCACACATGTCTGTGTTATCGGATGTATGTTAATCTGCTGGTTTGCATGGTGGGGTTGGCAAATTCGAGCGCTTCAGATATTCAGACCTGTTAAGCGGACCCAAAGGAAGCTCCTATCCAAAATTCACGATTCCAACGTAACGCAGTCATAGCGGTTTTGTGAAAAAGCAAAATTAAATGCCATTTTTAAATACTCGAGCGCGTCAGATTATCATACAGACGGTTCAGCTTGATGTCCCAAACGTGCTGACCCATACTTTTTACCAATTTTCTTAATCTGATGATTTGAAAAAAATACCTGTAGATATTTCTTTCTACCATCTAATCTTCAAAATCCATTAGATCTCCACGACGCTCGAGTACATCCACATTTAGCATCATTGCCTCCCCTACTATTAAGTAATATTAGTTGACAGTACAAATGAGTCAAATGCAATAAGGCCTTAATATAAATATTATAGTGGGTATAAGGTACCTGGAACTACGATCTCTTGTTTGATACTCCTTATAAAGCATCACAATCCGACCTTTGGATAGGTTTCCTAAATTTTGCGGCAGGATATTGAATTGTTTCAGCCTCCTCGCGTAACCATCTAAAATCTATCAACCAATTGTATTCATACAAATCTTTTGACTTGCCTTTAAGTGAAAAGGTTAGATGGAGTTGACTTCTTGACTTTTATGGAGACCATGGATATTTTTTATGGGTCTTGGTATGCGTATGTGAGCAAAAATTATTAATTTTGGCGCTAGTCTGCATTGGACCTTGAGAAATAAGGGTAAATGTACACTTGCTTTGTGTTTCTACTTTCTGCTTCATTCTTTATAGCCCAAAACACAAGTGCATTTTGTCAAAAAATTATAATTATGATAATCATTAGGTGTTCGACTCGCCTATATGGAGTCATTTACATTTCGTGCTGAAAAAAACGTTACATGCAACCCGTCTAATGGCCAAAATTAATAAAATCAATCTATCATAGATTACAGATAGACTAACTTTATTTGAACGTTCAACCGAACAATTTCGTTCCGAACGTTGCGGCCGCAAAAATTTGCGAAAAGATTTATCACACCAATGTTAACAGAATTCGACCCACGAAATTCATCAGCGTCAGAGTAAAATGAACCTAATAGTCCTTGATAAAAAATTCAGTACCGCCGATTTCCGACTACACACACACATATATAGATATATATATATATTGTGTATGTGTTCGTCTTATTATACTATATATGACGAACTAGAGCTTAACACCAGCCGATTTTACTACAACACTTAACTGTTTTGATGATTGGTCTAACTACCAGCCCCCCGATTGTGTAAGAATCGTCGATCAAATCGTCAAAGTAATCTAAACCATAGCAGCATTAAATTAGAGCTCAAATTCGTGTATCCATTCTCATACACTTAGTTATGTACGATACCATAAAAAAAGTAAAAAATCATGAAGATTGGTTTACAAACTTACCTCAACATACTGTTTCCTCAAAAGCGTGAGTTCCGGGCCGAGCGGGATCACAACCGTGTTAATCTTTCGAGAATGGCTGTACGATGCAACGTCTATGCACCCCTCTGTACGCAACTCTAAGTGAGCTATGTTTAGATTCTTTACTACCTAAAAACACGACATTAGTGATCATCTCTGACATATTAGATACATTAAATATTTATAACTAGCTGATGCCCGCCACTTCGTCCGCGTGGATTGAGGTTTTTGATTCTCGCGATTCTTTAATTTTCCGGGATAAAAAGTAGCCTATGTCACTCTCCAGGTCCACAACTATACCCATGCCAAAAATCAACAAACACTTTTGCAATCACAATATTAATATGATAAGAAAACATTATTTTCAGTAACTACATCCAATAGAAAATCTTACTTACACATTTTATTAGACCAAAAACTATGCTAATAATAAAATCAAATTCATATAGAAAAGCGCCCGGCGGCGTAAAAAGGCACTTTGACTGTGAACACATTCAGAAGAGTTCATAATTTCTAATTTAAAATGAAAAAAATAACAGGGGCTAAGTAATGATATCAGAAATGCTTCAGAAGCAAAGCTGGGGAGAGTCGGCTATTCTTATAATTATCAGCCATTAATGCCAAGTCTGTATAACGTAATCTCTAAACTAAACCAAAATGAAAGCTTTAAAACTAGTTCTGTCCCTTTCCGCAGGTAGTATTATGAAAGAAATAGCAATATTTTTAATGCTGTCATATTAGTTTAGAGATTGTGCACTACAGAATCGGACCGATTGTGCTGTTCCGTGATGAGCGCTTTCCTTATTTTTAAACTTATAACTATACATACACTTATAACATCTTCGACTTTACTTCCAGGAGTGGCGGATAAACCAAGCACCCGGTACACAGTGTGTCCCATTCCAGTTAGTGTGGAAATTATCTGACAGTATGCATAGTTTCCTCTTGCTCTATGTGCTTCATCTATGACTAGGCATCTTATCTTCTGAGCTGGACATATGCCCGACTTTATGTCATTGTATATCACTTGTGGGGTAGCAAAGAAAACTCTTTTCGTTTGCCAGTGTGTTTTTCTTGTATTGACTGGCATGTGCCCTAAAACAATGTCAAAAAAATAGATAAAGCAAGTCATGTGTATAGTAGCAAATGTTTTGCAGAAAGATTAAAGGCGTCTACAGTAAGCATGTGAATTGAATGCATTGAGCAGTCTTCTCCGATTACCTTTTTTTTTTTATTGCATGATAGGCTTGCGCTTGACGACAATCATGCTTAGTGCAAAGCAATGATGAGGTCTAGGTTGGAACGCCTAGAAGATGCCTTTTCACTCTTGCCTTGAAGGTACTTAAGTTATAAGTGGCAGGAAACACATGCGCTGGGAGGGTGTTCCACACCCTAGCGGTTCGTATCAGAAACGTCGAGCAAAAACGCTTCGTGCGAGCAAATTGAACGTCAACCACGTAAGGGTGCCAACGCTCACGGTTTCTCGCTGTTCTGTGGTAGAACGGAGAAGGAGGAACAAGGTTGTAAAGTTCCAGAGCACATTTCCCATGGTATATCCGATAAAACATCGATAAGCAGGCGACATTGCGTCGGTGTTGTAGACTCAGCAATTTCGCCTGCGTAAGTGATTGATCGCCAATTATTCTTCGGGCACGGCGATCTATCGAGCCTAATGTATCGAGTTGGTACTTGGCGGATCCATCCCAAAGGTGGCAGCAATACTCCATGCCAGAACGAACTTGTGCCTGATAAAGAGTGAGGCGCTGTTCTGGCGTGAAGTACCGCTTCACTTTGTTCAGGATACCAAGTTTTTTGGCAGCTGTTTTGGCCTTTGACTCGATACATTTCCCGAAATTGAGGTTGGGAGACATGTCAATTCCCAAGAGCTCAATGTGATCACTAATCGGTACGGATATACCACGGAAAGATGGAGCCAAGGTGAAGGGGCTCCTCTTTGCGGTAAATAAACACGCTTATGTTTTGGTGGCGTTGAACTCGACTAAGTTGACGTCACCCCAATCGGACACCTCCTTAAGAGTACCTGCTATTTATTGATCAACAGAAATACCTGACCTTTGAATTGACTTGTGTAATTATTCTTTTAATATTTTCTGCATCGTATTCCATAATTAGTGAGGGTTGTGACCCCTTTCCATAAATCAAATAATGGTAGGAGTTTTCTTGGGATAATAATGCGGTGGGTTCCCACATCCATCTGCATATGGCTCCACTAAGAGTATTTTAAAGTTAAACTCTTAGGTTTTTGTAACGATTTTTAATAATGTCAGATTAGTGAGATTCTTCTGTATATTTAAACTTAAATTGAATATAGTTTTCAGTGAAACCTTTGTTTCCCTTACCTGTCATTTCAATAGTGTCTGAAGGAGGCAGTGCAACAATTTTGTAACAGGCCTCAATCTGTTGCGCTACTAATGGTCGAGTTGGTGCCGTGAATACAATCTTACCCAGGGGATACCAGCGATAATAGTTGTACATGATCACTGCTGCAATGAAAGTTTTACCCAAACCAGTTGGGAGGCTTACCTATTCAACGAAAAAGAAAATTTAATACAATATTTTGATACTATTTGAAACATCTTTTTTTATAATAACAACCAATGCCAACCAGTAACATCCAAAGTAACCAATTTTAAAAATACAGGCCAAGTGCGAGATAGACTCGCCCATGGAGGGTTATTTGGTTATATAATTCATCATCAAAACCATTCATTTTTTTCCTATTCCATCATAAGTCGTACTAGGGGCAACAAACTAAAAATCGATTTAAAAATGTGCAAATGAAGCCTTTTCATATTATGATCTAGCACCCTACTTTGCAACCCTTAATCTGGCCCCTTCTCAATTATAATATTTTAGAATTAAAAAGTTTAGTAACTAGTGGTTCGCCCAGAACTGAGACTCAACTATGGACATTAGAAAATCTCCACTTTGAAAGCCTCCGTGTCGTCAATATTAGGGATAAAATAAAAAATAAAATTACTTTGTACTCTATTCCTAATTATCTTTAAAATGATATACCACAAACCTGTGTAACGTTATAAAATATATAAAATATATAAAATATATAAAATATTTTACTTCGCATTCGCTTCTATAAGAGCCGCCCTGAAATACAGATTTTTATAACTTTTTAAGCCATATTCGGCTGGAGGTCATCGCTTTACATATTATATTTAAAGTAGTTTGAAGTAATTACGTTCAGTAATTCAGATGTTATAAGGCTCTGACAGACAAACCAATGGACCAGTGCAAATTTACTCAAGTAGACTCAGAGACCTTCGCTTCGTTCGGTCAATAATTTAAGTTAAGTGAAAGAATAATTACGTACCTTTTCAGTGCAAGTCAATACAGGTATAATTATCGTTTAGAAGTTCAGATTTTAGAACATTTCACAAGGTTTAATATAATAAACAAATTTAAATTTTGCACTTCTACAGTAAAGGTGCACCATCCCATGTGAAACCAGTGTCGAATACTTACAAGAGTATTTTTCAAGATGGCAGCTCTGATAATGTTGAACTGGTAATCTCTAACAGGGTAGTTTGTTGGGTAGACCCATGTCTTGCCTGTTATCTTGTCATACCCACTGATTTCTTCATCACAACACAAGGCACTGCAATTATATTTCATCTTATGGGCCTTCCTAATAAATAATAACTCACATACTGATGTATATGTCATATGTATGACAAAAATGTGTGTAAATTTTTATTACTAAGGGCCTAAAGTAAATATTGAAAAATTATCAATCTTTACTAATCCTCAAATTATGGTAGTTACTTACCATAATGCAGAATGAAAATTCAATATTTTTATTTATATTATAACTAGCTGATGCCCACAACTTATTCAGCGTGGATTGAAGTTTTGTGGTTCTCGGGAACTCTTAGGATAAAAAGTAGCCTATTTGCTATTCCAGACTGTCTATCTATCTCTGTGCCAAAATTCATGCAGATTCGTACAGCCGTTCCTCCGTGATTGAGTAACAAACATCTATCCATCCATCCTTTCAAATTTTCCCATTAATAATATTAATGTAGATATAAGTAAATGTGAAGGTGTGTCAGTCAGTCTGTCTGCTTCAAATGATGAAAATTTGTTCATATGTTGCGTTCATATGTTGATGAGTTGCGTTCAGCCGTTGCATTTATTTTGTTCAATTTTGTTACTTACCTGATGTTGAGTAAACTTTTGTCACCAACTTCTGGAGTTTGATTGAAGGCAGAATTATCAAAATTTGCCAGAAGCGAGGAATCATCAAAGAATTCATCATCAAATAAACTGCATGATTTATTCGCATTATTAGCCATTTTATTTTCATCATCAGGGTTTAGGCATTACTGATTACACAGACATTTAGTTCACTGTAGTTTTCTGCTAGAATAGAAGCAGCGTAGAGAACATAGATAATACACTATGTAGAGAAGCAGTAGAATTTTAGAACAAAATTATAATTAACACAGGATGTACATCAACCTACTTATTTTAATTATGTACTCATAACACTCGTATTTATTTATGTAAAACCTGTTGTACATAGTACATAATATCCTATATGTTACTTGTCTCTGGTACATAACTAACAATTCATGGAGGTTACCTCCATGCATAGATTATGGCATTTAAAGCTCAATTGTTTACCATAGATTAACTTGGTAGGTACCAGTCATAGAGTAAGTATAACTGATAGGCCTATTACACTGCACTTAGATCAGGCACCCTTAATTTAGAACAGTGTAGTGAAATAAGATTATGGAACAAGGGTCCGTAATTTGTCCATAGTGCTGTGTATTATGCGACACTCAAATTTGCGGCCACGCCCACCCTTATTCCAAGGCCCTGCATAAAGTGCAGTGTAATAAGCCTACTATTGCTGTGTATTATGCACAGGTAATCAACTTATCAGCCACGCCCACCCTTACGTGATTAAAGGTATTTAATCTGAGCATTCTCAATTGTTTTGATTGGCTTATTATTGGAATTTTAATACGTCAATGGATTTTGGCCATTAGTAGAAGACAAAGCTTTAGACGCATTTTGATTTTACTATCCTTGTCTCTGATTTTTGCTGTCTACCAGAGACAAGTAACATCTACCATATATGAATTACCTGTCTACGATTTTTGTTTTGAAAAATTCACCGCGATTTTGTGATTTTGTTTTCAAGGTTCCGGTTTCAAGTTTCAAAACAAACTTGTCCGGAACTTTTTTGCCGATTTATTATTTGCTGGCATACAAGTATTATCAGCCAATTCTGCAAAATTCTCGTCTACTATCCATGACTATCAGCACTTTTACAAATACACTATTATTACTACACTTTTAGCAACTGAGTAGGTTTTACTTTTATTTATTCAACAATGGATTTAGAAGACGGTTTGGATGATCTTTTAGCTGAAGTTTGTGAACCCTCTTCGCCGAAGAAACTCAAAACAGTTGAACAAGAATGTTTAGTACAACCAGGTTAAAAAATAAAATTTTGTGTGTAAAATAAAATATAAAATAAATAAGTCATTATTTGTGAAAGACCTTCTAATTCATTTAATAACTGAATTATAGGGACGTCTACTTCGATACCTACAAAGTCTGCTATATCCAAAACTCACTGTGTTTTAGTGAATCAAAAACAGGTACGAATCTATAATTTTTATTCATACCATAAAAAGTTCACTGTATCATCTTACTTCATTTAAGTACTAATGAAGTGGCCTAAACAAATGATAACCAAAACCAAGTAAAACATTGCTGAATAAAATAAATTATCATCTCCATAACATCAGCCTATGGACATCCACTGTCGATAAAATAAATATAAAAAAGTTATTTCTGTAATAGGTTCCTGCTACCATAATATGTTGAATTTTTCTGAGTAGAATGGTAGCCTGGCTGTTAAGTATTATGTGAATGACTGTTGCGAAGTTTCACTTGATGTAGAAATCAAGCAGCAATAGTACATAGAAGTTAAGTTCAGTAATTTATTTTAATTAGTAGGTTACTAAGAGTTATACTCTGGCTCTGTTACATAAAATATTTTATGATCAACAAAAGTACAGAAATAATTCCTTCAATGGGAAATTGTACATAAGTAATTCTTCACAGAAAACTCTTAGTTATCTAGGTCTAAGGACTTTAACAAGAACAATTAATTTATTTAGTTTATATCAGTACTAACTTTGACATTTCTTTTAGAGGGGAAACCCATTACTGAAATTTATAAAAAGCGTCCCGTGGGAATATGACGAAATTATACCTGACTATGAAATAGGTAAAGCAATTTGTATTCTTTTCCTCTCTGTACGCTATCATAACTTGAACCCGGATTATATACACAACCGGTTAAAAGAGTTGGGGAAAAAATATGAACTTCGAGTAATGCTGGTGCAGGTGATTATTCTTTTACTGCTTCATTTTTAGTCCTCTAGAAGTTATGTTTACATACCAAATATTAATTATTTAAATATCAAATGTAATCTCACCTGATGATAAGCTTAAGAATATACATAAGTTAGTTATAGGCTAACATGGTATGGCAGTTTGTATAAAGCAATAACTAGCAATGAAGGAACTAGAAATTCAATTCGCTATCATCATAGGTAAATTGATGTGATACAGTCTGTATCCCACACCTATAGCCCGCGATATTCACCACACCACAGAAATTCTCCAAGCTACCCTCAATGTACGTTGCACATATATTTACCTATTGTAGCAGATTATAGCGAATTTATTTCTAGTTCCTTCATTTTCATGGACTTCCGCGAGGTAACGCCTGCTTCTATCCAATATGCCCTAACTAGCGACAGAATTATATAACATGGTGGTAACTGTTACTAGAATCGTAAATTCGAAAATTAATGCTCCGGCAGATCAAACCCGGCATTAGTCCTATTTAATACAATAGTATACCCTGCAATCACACACATCAATCTCCACAGAGCAATCTTGTGCCATTCAATAGTACACAATCTATAAATAGAAATACTTTTAGATGCCAATTTAGTATAGTCCCACAAACTTACCTGACCTGGTAACAGTGTTGCTAGTAGATACTATGAAATGTAAAATTAAAAAAAACTTAACAGGCATAGAAATTTGTTCCAATTATGTCCACTGGGTCAGGTAAGGACAGATTGACGGACTGTATACAGATGCTCCTGAACTCACTATTGATAGACATAAATAGATGGTTGATAAATAGATGAATCTTTATTTTATAAAGATAATAAATTTCAGGTGGATCTCAAAGATCCTCACACAGCATTGAAGAATTTAACAAGAATCTGCCTTTTGACCGACATGACTCTGATGTTAGCATGGAGTCCTGAGGAAGCTGCCAAGATAGTTGAAAACTATAAAATATTTGAAAACAAACCACCAGATAGGATAATGGAAAAAATTGAAAATGATCCCCATCAAAAGGTAAATTTTTCCAGATGATTTAAGACTTACTTCCTGGTTTAGTGGCGTAAAGTGTATAAACCAGCAATATTCAAACCTGCATTTATCTGGGATTGACACCATAAGAGGTTCAAATCATGCCGCTGTCACAATTTTTGATATGTAGATTGTAGGTATTTAATATTGTTTAGCAAATGTGGGTAAACACTATTTAATA
This sequence comes from Erebia palarica, assembly GCA_964035005.1. NCBI lineage: Eukaryota > Metazoa > Arthropoda > Insecta > Lepidoptera > Nymphalidae > Erebia > Erebia palarica. The sequence goes on from OZ035988.1 coordinate 6,096,816, forward strand.
CAATTAATACAATTAATACAATTGGTATTATGTACTAATACATACTACTACACTTTTACTAATTTAGTAAACATGTACATGTCATACTAAATTCGAATATTAATTTTATTTGTGGATATTTCAAGCCAGCTGCGAGTAACGTTGTCACGACGGGATCACGAAACTCGTAGTCGTGCTACGGAGGTATTAATTACGAAAAAATATAGGCTTACATTCTGTGTTACTCAAATACATAATGTATGTATGTTTTGTAACCTATTACTATTGTTTATGATCTAACCTGAAATACTGTGTACAATGTTTGAGGAGGGGCGGCGAATAACACTGCAATGCAGTTTATACTTTTGCAGTATCATCGTTTGTATATCTTTATATTTATAAATAGAAGTTAAAAATGTTTCACAATTTTTGATAGTTGATTAAACAAAATGTTCCCGTCCTAAGTTATGTTAACTTTTCCAGATAATAAATGCCCTTTCATCTATAAAACCAGTTAATAAGACAGATGCAATGACACTAATAACAAGGTTTAGTACACTGGAGAATATTATCAGAGCATCTGAAACCCAACTCGCGGAATGCCCAGGATTCGGAGCCACCAAGGCAAAAAAACTTTACAAAGCCCTACACGAACCATTCTTAAAAAGGGGACACATAAACAAGGATAAGTCAAAAAATGATGAATTCTCTGACAATATCTGCTTAGAAGATGTAGAGAAGCTAGAAAAGGAGATTCAAAATTAAAAGCAAACCAAGTGCTAAGTATTTTAATTTTTATACTATGAGTAATTTTTTAATCATAATCTATGCATAAGTTTTTATTTTAATATTTTTGGTTGTTTTAGTTAACAGTTTGTAAAATAAAGTTTTGATCAAAAATGTTTTAAGTAAACTTTTTTGCTGTATACAGTTGAGAATTTAGATCTTCAATTTTTAAATAGGTGTTAAACTAGCGGCACGCTATGATGGCCGGTTTGACGTTTGTCCGCTCATGAAGTTCCGTATTAATTGATAACGACTTTGAAGGAAATAATTGTATTACTTTATTGACGATAGTGATGTGCAGAGATTCATAAATTTTATCGAATGTAGTTTTAGGTTTAGGACTCAAAATTTATTTATTAAATTGATTTCTTAAATGTATACAAGTGTAGAAAAATCAGTTTGCACCATTTAAGGGGTGAATGTACTTGTGAATATGAACAATTTTCACTATGTGGACAAACCTCTGAAATCGCAAAAAAATATCAATAAATTTTTAAAAATGGAATCTAATACGATCGTCACATAGGATCGCTGGCTAGCACAACTACTACCTCCGGCAAACTCGCGTCAATGCTCAATGCAAAACAAAGCAGTTTCGAATTGACGTTGCTTCGAAAAGTATAAACTGTCAGTGCAATGCGATTGTGATATAGTTTTGACCTGGCTTTGGATTTCAAATATTGATACTGCATTACTGTTGACCCTTGCTCGTTAATTTGGACTCTGTTCAAGCCCTTTGTTGTGGATTTCGTCGATATGACCGAACGTACGCAGAGAACTGTTCTAAATAGTCAGACACGTGAGTTCGTAATACGCCTTCGTAACTATTTCGATCGTGAAGCTCAAAATGGAGGGCCAATTTTACCTATAACGTCAGTGGTTGAACGCGTAGCTGATGCGCTTAATATTGGACAACGAACTGTTAGACGGATAACTAAAAAAAAATATGGCGAGACTGGCACAGAAGAAAATAAACTTCACACACCAAAAAAGAGAAAACGAGCAAAACCAGTCGTAGGCATCGATAGCTTTGATGCCGATGCTATCCGAAGACATGTTTACGGCTACTATTTACAGAAGGAGTATCCAACAAGAAAAAAGTTGGTGCATTCACTGAAGGAAGCTGGATTATTCTTCGGTGGGGAAAGTTCTTTAACGAAGATTTTGAAGACCATTGGATTTCGATACAAAAAATGTAACAAACGCAAAATATTGATGGAAAGATTTGATATAGCGATGGCAAGGTATACTTTTTTACGGCAAGTGAAAGAAATCAAAAATTGGCAAAATGTTGTGTTCTTGGATGAAACATGGCTTAATGCTAACCATACTGTAGGCCGTTCTTGGAACGATGACACAGCAGCATCTACTTCCAAAGTTCCTGTAGGAAAAGGATCGCGACTTATAATTTGTCACGCCGGAACCATCAACGGGTTTGTCGAAGGTTCTCTCATGGCTTTTGCGTCAAAAACCACTGGAGACTATCATGAAGACATGAATGGAGAAAAGTTTACTGAATGGTTTACCTCAATGTTGTGTAGCCTCCCTGAACCATCTATTATAATTATGGACAACGCCCCATACCACTCGATGCAAATTGACAAGCCACCTGCCCAATCCCAAAAGAAAGCTGATATCGTCGCATGGCTTCGTAAAAATGGCGTAGATGCAAACATGAATATGTTAAAAGCGGAATTAGTACGTCTTTTAAAAGAAAACAAACCAACCAAGATCCGATACGTCATTGACGAAATAGCATTAGAACATGGGCACAGAGTTATACGGTTACCGCCTTACCATTGTGAGTATAATGCGATTGAGTTGGTGTGGGCTCAAATTAAGGGATATGCTGCAAGACACAATACAGAACCCCCATTTACCACAAAAAAAATGCTAAAATTATTAGAAGAAGCTTGTGAACATGTGACTAAAGGAGACTGGGAAAAGGTTGTGAATAGAACTGTTAAATTAATAAGGGAAGATTATGAAAGAGATGTGAAAATAGATAATATTATAGAAAACGAACATATAATTATTAATGTATGTGATGATAGCAGTGACGACAGTGAAAATAGTAGTATGGACGAATCTGATTAATTATGGCCTTTTGTGGCACCTTTTTTGGTATCTTTTGTATTCATATGTTTCTTGTGTGCATATAAAGTATGTATATTCATTTTCGTTCAAATATTCAGTTCGTTCAAATAAATTAAATAAACATATACATTTTTGTTTTATTAAACCTATTTAATCAGGTACAAAAACAAAACTTAATTGTTTTTTGTTCGAGAATAAATTGACATTCCACATCACTATTGTAATGTGTCAAACCGGCCATCATAGCGTGCCGCTAGTGTAGTAGATCGATCCGTCAATGCGTCGCGTAGAGTAATTGATTCTTAGAGCAGCCAATTCAAATATTTATATTATTGTGCGATTTTTTAAAATCTGAATTTTCGCGAAGAGTCGCAGAACGAAACCTGTGTAGTAAAAGTATTTGTATATGAACCCTGTAAGTATATTATAGAATACCTACTAGACGATGCCCGCGACTTCGTCCGCGTGGATTAAGTTTTTGGATTCCCGCGGGAACTCTTTAAATTTCCGGGATAAATAGCCTATGTCCTTCCCCGGGATGCAACCATTCCCTGTCAATTTCATCAAAATCGGTTGAACAGATAGATCGTGAAAGCATAGCAGGCAGATAGAGATACACTTTTGCATGCTGCATAATTGCGGCCCGCCAGATTCGCAAAGCGTTTTTCTACCGCTACAATTACGAATGACGATTTCTGAACGAGACGGACGCATCGAACACGTCGAAAAAAAAATTATAACGTTAATTGTGAAGTGTGAATGAATAGTTAGTGTTTTTCCTTGTGCGTTAGTGTGATCAACATTTACCTTACCACTTTCTATTACGTAACTATTATAGGCATACAAATAATAAGCAAGAATAACATTGTTTTATGTAATCAATAGCATTAATATAGCAATGTAATTTAGAATTTAACTAGGACTTTCGTAATTTTCTAGATGTCGTAATTTCTTATCAGTCATATTTTTATGAGAATCTATGACTAAAATAATGTAGACGCAGCTTGGGTAAAGTTGTGTCCATACTTTAATATTATTATAAACTAGATGATGCCCGCGATTTCCTCTGCGTGGACTAAGGTGTTTTATTCCCGCGGAATTTTCTTTATTTTCCGGTATAAAAAGTAGCCCATGTCCTTCCCCGGGGACAACTTATCCCTGTACCAAATTTCATCTAAATCGGTTGAACTGGTGGGCCGTTAAAGCGTCGCAGACAGACAGACACAATTTCACATTTATAATATTAGTTTAGATGCGAAAATGTGACTGTCTGCTTTTCATGGCTCATCTCTTCAACTGATTTTGATGAAATTTGGCACAGGATAGGATACATCCCGAAGAAGGACATAGGCTTATCCTGGATTCTGGGAAAAGAGTTCCAGCGGGAATTAAAAAAAACTAAATCCACGCTGACGAAGCCGCGGCATCGTCTAGTAATGATGTAGGTACCCATACATACACCCAAAGAACATTTTCCTGTTTGCGCAGTCGGGTAATTTCATAGAAATGAACACTGGTTTTGGTTTGTACAATAGGTAGGTACATGGTGCTTTTTCATGATGTATGGGGTGTAATGCAGGGTTTTTTGTGAGTTAGTAGAGATACAGGAATTCCTTATCTAAAAAAATAAAAACTGCATTCAAAGATTTAAAAGAAAGGCAAGGAATTGAGTCTGCACTTAAAAAAAAAAAGACTGATAAAGTGATTTTACAGTTTACTGCGCAGCTAATCGATAAAGTACCTAAGTAATACGTTAAAAGAGAAATATGCCAAAAAGACGGTCTCTAAAATAATCAGGAGCCTACATACCTACCTGTATTACATTACCATGGGGTCCATATTTTCGTTTTACTTTTTAAACTTTTTAACGCTTTCAAAGTTCAAATAACAAGCCTCGGCTGTTGGCTGGGTGCGGAGCGCGTCGCGTTCAAAATAAAACATCAACAGCGTGAAACCGGCTTCGCTAGTGGATGGACGTTCATAATACGTACGCTTTGCCTAGTGCGATCGTAAAATACAATCGGCGGGAAAACTTTTTCAAACGTTTGTATACAAAATCAGTTAAATGTACGATCAAGTGATTTAAACTAATGTTAAATTAATTGTATTTTTATCTGTGTATAATCTGTGTTGATATATTTGGAGCATATTAATTCAAAGACAAGACTTAATTTTCTTATTTTGTCGTTATTAAACTTATGTGGTAGATAAGGTTGGTGATTAAAAAGTGTGGCGCATTTAAACAATAGGTGTGAAGCAAGAGACTAGAGGTGTGAACTTTTGAGAACCTTTTTATCTTTGGTTAACCAAAAGGCTGTGTAATCTAGTACGTGGCTCGAGGACTATAATCCAAGATTTACATAAATTTTTGTATATACTCAGGTAAGTTGTTTATTGTTAGACTAGCTGATGCCCGCTATTTCGCCTGCGTGGATTGAGGCTTTGGTTCCCGTGGGAACTTTAATTTTCCGGCATAAAAAGTTATGTTTTATTCCAGTTTTATCTATCTCTGTGCCAAATTTCATCCAGATCTGTTCGGCCGTTCTGGCATGATTGAGTAACAAACATCCATCCATCCAAACTTTCGCATTTAGTATAGATTATTAGATACTGCAGCTTGTATTTCAATGTACCTATTTCCACTTCTAATCTTCGGTCACTGTCTGTCTCTAAAAACATTATAACTAGCTTGATGATACCCGCGACTTCGTCCGCGTGGATATAGGTTTTTTAAAAATTACTAGGGAGCTCTGACTTTCTGAGATAAAAGTATAATTAGCCTTATGTCCGTCGCCGGGATGTATCATGCAACACATATCTCTATACCGAATGTCGTGAAAATCATTTGAGATACTTAGGTACAGACAGACAGACATACACACTTTCGCATTTCTAATATTACTAGCAGATGCTTGGTTTGTGTGCTTTTGATTCCCGCAGGAACTCCTTAATTTTCCGGGATAAAAAGTAGCCTATGTAACTACTCACTATCCTCCTCAACTATACCCATGCCAAAAAATCACGTTTATCCGTTGCTCCGTTGCGGCGTGATTGAAGGACAAACCAATAAACAAACACACTTTTGCATTTATAATATTATGTAGTTAGTATGATACAAAATACGAAACGAAATATGGATTATAATTAGATACCTACGTTTATAATAACTATTATGTAGGCAACTCCATTTATCGAAATCGTTTGCATAAAATGTTAATTCGGAACATTTTATGTTTTGCGAAAATGTTTGCGAATCGAGAATTCGAAATTTTGCAACGGTTGCTTTTAAAATGGCATGTTTACATAATTGATTGTTTACAAAACGTGTCTCTTTTTTATACTTATTAAAAATGATGATAAATAAAACATTAAGTAAATAATAAGTATAATGTAGCCAGCCTAGGAGTCCTATTATTATAGGAAACTTATATTGATTACTAGAGTCTGATGACTTCTTCCCCTATGGTTAAGAATTTTTTGATTCCCACGGAAACTTAATTTTCCTGCCTAAAAAGGCCTTCCCCAGGATGCAACCTCTGTCTGTACCAAATTTTTATCAAAATTGGTTGAATGGATGGGCCGTTAAAGCGTAGCAGACAGACCATAGACATTCTGCAGTGCCATAGGCGACGCGCGGTCGGCGGACGAGTCATCGATTGAGCTGACGATCGAGCATCGATCCATTGAGTTTGACGACCACTGAGCATTCAAAAACATAGAGAAGAGTCACTGGAGAGAACCTACAGCAAAATTTTGGTGAACATATTAAGTTTTGTAGAACGACATACTCGTACAAGTGTTTTCAGTAAGATATTATGTACCTTTTCCGTGGTAAGAATTATTCACATGACTTGGCCTAAAGAGTTTATCAGTATTTATTTATGTAACCCTGATAATGATAGGTGGCAAGGAAAATATTCTAGGAGCTAAGTTAGCTCTTATCATAATCGCAATCCTATTCTAGCAAGCCTCTTGCTAGCAATCCTATTGGTGCATCTCACCCTACGTATCCTTCCAAGATCTTCCTTCTTCCTTAAAAGAGCTTACATGCAGGCATCTGCTTACGTACCTATGTACAGTGTACTTATCTATTTACATCGCCGGTTGCCCATTAATTCAAACTACAACGAACAGGTGAATATGGCACGTGCCTTAGCCAGGTGATACTGAACTTTTTATAGGAACTATATAATTATACTTTGTATCCAGATGTAGACACTGTGGATAAACTACTGTGTTATTTTTACGCTAGCTGCCTATTATTATTTTATAAGTAAGTGCCTATTTGTGAATTAAATTAAAAGGCTAAATAATTGGGTATTACAAAAACGATCGTACTGGTAAGGTAGTCTTGGACGAATAAACCACCGAGCCGATCATGAGTACAATTGTCTAGTTTAGCCTGACCGAAACTAAAAACCTCTCCTCGGGGCGCTACTATTGTGTTTCTCATTGTTACACCACATAAAGCTTTTACAAGTGCCTTGCAGGTTACACAGTCAAGCTTCAAGTCATATAAAAATAATTAAGTATTTACTAAGTTAAATTGTTTCCCCAATATGGTGAGGTCTTTTATGTTTCTGGATAAAAACTGAAAGTCGTTTCTTTAATATTTTAAGATACTGGCAACCCGATTAACGTTTTGTTTAATTTCCTGCCAACTTGTACCGAAGTATACAGCTTTTACTAGTCAGGCTCTACTTCTAAAATGTAAAATGGATAGATTGGTGGATTTTCGTAAAATAGCATATACAGGTTTTTATTATTTAAAAACCTGTATATCTATGCTATGAGAAGCTTAAGTGCCAATTTTCATGTCTTTAACTTCTAAAACATAGGACTTTCATACAACCTTCTGACCCCCATTTCTCCCTATTAGGGGTGAATTTTCTCACAATCGTTTCTTATTGCTGATGCCTACGTCATAGAAGGAACTACCTTCCTAATTCTAAGATTCTATATTTCATAGCTCCTGAGATATCATGATTAATCAGTGAGTGAATAGTATTTCACTTTTGAGTACATAATATGTAGGTATATAGATTATGGATAGATAATACGAGTGGATCGTGCGTCGTCAATCGTGATCGCTTTCATCGTGATATGACATGGTATGGAACAAAGAGAACCTAAGTCACAGCTCTCATTGTTTATCTATGTAGGTAATTAAGCAACTTATAATAATATCTTACCCTTTTTAATCATATCTATGAGTTTAGTTGAAATCGCATAGTCTTTAAAAACATCAGGAGTAATAAATCATAACTATTACAGGGGTAGGCTGTAACTTGTACATCCCGGGGAAGGTCATAGGCTACTTTTTATCCCGGAAAATTCAAGAGATCCCGCCGGAATCAAAAATATCCGAAATAAATATCCGATCCGGATATACCACGACCTTCACCGATCTGTTATCCAGATGAAACCCACTTTTTATTTTTAACGCCTAAAATAGGTATCCTATCAAAATGTGGTCCAGACTATTTTTAAGTTAATTAATTTTAATTAATTTTTTTTGAGAAGGTTATTATAGCCAATGCTATTCCTACCATCGCGTTTGTTATAAAATTACTTATATTTTGATAACGTCATTGTATAGCCAGCTCTTGACCATCAACCTTTGGACAATGAGAAATGTTTTTATGAATTAGTGACGTGGATTGATGCTTTCCATCCAATTGACTACAGAGTATGCAGACTACAAGTATCATAACTTGGGTACCGTAGGTACTCAGTACCTTATGTACCTAGGTGTTTATAATACTTTAATACCTACTTAATATTGGTATGACTTTTAAATTTACGGCCTAATTAAGAAGAATAATAATAACTTACTCTTAGGCAAAAATGAAGCAGCGACCAATTTTGTAGAGTTACACCACATAATACCTAGGTACTTTTAATAAGTAGTACTAGTACTTACCTACCTTTCAAGCTGCAAGTACAAACTTTATAACGTATCTACCTACAGACAACATCAGTGTTCCATACAATCGTCTATTTCACGTCCGTTGCGATCAGTAACGCTTACTTCGTCATGGTTAAAATAAAAGAAAGTTCCTAATTCTTTTCAGTATTAAGTAGGTATACGACCCGTTTCGGAGCTTTGGTGGTCTTATAACTCGTACACAGCGTCACTAGCTAATGACCAGTCGTTGAAAAGCTTACGTATGATGTAATCTCGGCTAGAATATATTAAAAGTTGAATTATAAGTTCGATGTCATTGTAGGTTTCATTTCAAGGTTCAATTGTAATTTTAACAGGAATCCCTATAGAGTCGTCCAGTCCGTCTCTCCGTCTGTAGGTATGTCTGCCACAGGTATTTTATAAACCAACTATTAAAAAAAATTCTAAGTAAAAATGTCGAACGAAATGTCGGAATAATAATCTATAGTAATATTTGAGGTGAGTTAATTTGACTCGTGCCGTCTACGGGTCGGCGCACGCGCAGCCTCCGGTTTTGCTCCTTTTGTGTCACGTATTTTAAAGCTTTTACCTTTGCTGTGTGCGTATAGTTTTGCTTGTGTTAATCACACGTGCGTTGCAAGAAATCCTCGCTTTGTTTGACTTTCGTATATAGGTACTTTTGTATGTAGTTTGTAAGTTGGCATCTATAGATCTACTACCTAGTATTGCTGTTGATGTTGAAAGCAGTTGCACAGTCATGGTGGAATGGAAATATTATTTAGCATTCATATGTTATAATGCCTTACATCTTTAGTAATAAATTGACTTTGAAGTCGGCTCAACATGATGCAGTGGTTTATTTCAATAGCATGCTAAACGTAAAATCTTTGAAACATATTTACTTATAAGTACGACTCTTTTGGTTGCAAATTGCAATAGGTATAGTTGAAAAGTGTAGACCTATATTGACTATAATAAATATCATAAATTACCTACATAACTCTTTATACAATACCTAAAACGCGTTTAAACATTTACCAAACGGCAGCAAAGTTCGGACTTTGTAAGGCCTAGTGCCAGACGTAAAATTGCGAAACCAGTAGCCTAGGTAGGTACAGGTTTCTTATTTTATTTGATTTTTATATGCTGTATCTAGCCTGTGGATGTAGGCGGCCGGCATGACAAAGCCGTGGACAAGTAGGTAGGTAAAAAACTGACTAGGGTGACTTTTCATGTAGTCCCTACTTACCTAGTCTATCCCATTGAGCTCTTTATTTTCCAACGTAAAATGGTCTCCAATATAATGTTGGTACCTATTTTGTATCCTTTAAATCTTTGTCAAAATAGAAATAATCTTTTAATTGTGTTAAAAATAACAGGTAAAGCAAGTGGATTTTGAATACAAATAAATTATTCTTAATGATAGAAGGTTGAACCAGAAGATTTTTCTTAAAATTGTTTTTGTGTGTGCGTCGTGTCCAGAACTCCTAACCAGACATGGTGCTGAGTTTCTAACTACTAAAAACTTGCACCGAATTGTGAAGCTCCTTTTGTAAAATCGGCAAAAAATACGGGATATCATAGTGATTAGTGACTCTTGAATCATACCTACTAATATTATAAATGAGAAAGTGTGTTAGTTTGTTGATTTTTTGGTTTATTGGTTTGTCCTTCAATCACGCCGCAACGGAGCAACGGATTGACGTGATTTTTTTGTTGGTACCTATAAATTAAGGAATTCCCGCGGGAATCAAAAAAACTTAAACCACGCGGACGTCGCGGGCATCAGCTAGTATCTAAAATAAATCGGCTTGAAAACAACACCATGAAATTGCTAGGCGGCTAGATTTTCAGGTACAAGTACCTACCTACCTACTATGAAAAAGTTCGCACAATGCTCTGTCTAGTCATAGACGAGATACTTGAATAAGTAGTCTAGTCATGATAATGTAGTGTAAAACCATTTGTAATAAAACGACAGTTAAAAGGTAAATGGGTAAAAATCCAATAACATTTTATGACTGCGTCAATAGTTCGATGGGTTTATATTATTATAGAATATCGCCTTGAACTTTGGCTCGGTCTCCACTTGAACCGTTACTGGAAAGCTTTTAAAGTTATCGCTTGAAATTATTCCTAATGGAACACTTGAGAGCTGAGACGGCCCCTTTACTTCGAATAAAGTAACACTTTAGCTCGGGTCGGAAGAAATGTGGAGTCGCTTGAGTTGGTCCCATTTTTTTGCGACACAAGTTTTTCACACACTTGCGTAGGTCAGAGGTCAGAGTTGTTATTGCTCTTTTTACCTAGGTACTCTCTTTTTATTCAAGATGAAATAAATTACTATATTAGCCAATTTTAAGCATAAAGTACTTACCAGTATAGTTAAATAATATAATTTTAAGAAAATCTTATTTTATCATAAAATAAAAATTCTTCAAATCCATACTAATATTTTAAATGGGAAAGTGTGTCTGTCTGTCTACTACGCTTTCACCCACTAAGGCACATTAGAGGGTTCCCGTGGGAATCGAAAAACCTTATTCCACGCGGACGAAGTCGCGGGAATCATCTAGTTTAATATAAGATTAATTTTAAGAAAAGGGTTCAGTTTTGATAATTGTTACCCAAACGATTGCACAACAAGCAGCTCGTGCTTTGCTTTAGGAATTTTCTGAATCTTGCTTCCTAGGTATATTTTATTCAACCAAATACGATGTGCTTTACGGCGAAGGAAATCCTCATCACCAGAGATATCTCAAGCCTATCTATCTGTTAAAAGGCAATAATATTCAGCTTATTCCTATTTCTATGCATGTGGCGAATTTATCACAAGATCCCTAAAGCTTAACGGGTACCTATAATACTGGTTTAAATTACAACTTTAGTCGCAGGCTAGTTTGCCAATACACTATAGGTAAATAGGTCCTAGTCTAGTTTGTAATTCTTACTCTGAGTACCTACTGCTGACAGATCACTAACCCACGAGATGAGTTCATATTGATGACTTTAAAGGCACTTCTACCTAATAAACGTTGCATCTGTTTTGTAACGCACTCAAGTACCTAGGTACTAAATGGGCAGTGGCTTGAAGCCTTGAATACCATTCGAGATTAAATGTTGGGCACCCGGTCATAAGTTGATGGGACCTTCAACCTCTGATATGAAAAAACTGATCGAAAACATTAAAATTATATCCTTACCAGCTGATGCCCGCGACGTCGTATCTATGGATTGAAGTTTTTGGTCCATGCGGGAACTTTTTTCCGGGATAGAAAATAGCCTATGTGTTATTCCAGACTATAATCTACCTACCTACTGTGCCAAATTTCATACAGATCCGTTCAGTCTTTCTGACATGATTGAGTAACAAACATCCATCCATGACATGTAAAATTGCTGATGTACGTTTTAAATGATATACCTAGGTAGACCAAAAAAAAGACCATCCATCCATCCATACATTCGCGTTTATAATATTAGTATTTATTTAAATTTCACTAAGACTGCATATTATAAATGCTTGTGTCTGTCTATTAATAGGCTTCTAATTTTTCACGGTCCATCGGTAGGTATATATATATATATATGTCACCGTAAGATTGTAAAAACCGTTAGATTATAATGTAACTCGCGAAATTGTTAACTGTCGAAAGATTGTGAACCGATCAATGTTCTGATCAATTTTTGAAATATTAATTGTATTTACGTTTTCTTGTCTGTTTCTTGAAGGCTAGGTTAGGGTGCGACATAAATAAGCAGGCACTTAGGTTCTATCGGGTTAACATACCTAACAGATTACAATCTATCGAAAAATAATGCGTTAAATTGTAATCTTTCGACAGTTTGCAATTTCGCGAGTTAGAATGAAATCTTACGGTTTTTACAATCTTACGGTGACATATGTACCGATTGTGATGTTTGGTATACAAACAATATTGAGATAGCTTACAAACGGACAGGCAGACTTCATTCTGGAAAATTAAAGAGTTCCAGGATTTCGGAAAAAACTACTCATTGCTACCTACCTGCTTACCAATAGAAGGCAATGTGTGACCAGCATTAGATCGTTGCATACGAAGAAATGTTGACGCGTACATAAACAAAAGCTTCCGTATTATGCATTTGTAAATAGATGTTAAACCAGGAACGGGATGGTTTGCGCAAGTGATATCGGGGAATTAACCTCGATTTTTGTTAAATTATCGATTTCGATAGATCGGAAGTGATGCCACGATCTGACCGAGAATAGATCGTGTGTGTTTGCTTTGTATTTAGAAACACTTTATAAACAAATGTTACACGTTGCACATCCGAAATAAATTGTAATATATAAATCTCTCGAAAAATATACCTACATGTTAATAATGTCCTCCCGACCGAATTTCGCCACGGCGGGCGGTCTATCTCCAGGGAGATTAGCCATCTGCGCGGGAGATATTATAGTACACAAGTATGTGCGCATACATGGGCGCACTCTCTGTTCCTTTACTCTCATAGCCCGATGGGACGGAAAATCCGACACGACCGGAGAGACATAAGGCGCAGGACCCACGGCTTAACGTGCTCTCCGAGACACGGGTGTGAAACACCGCCTACTTCCTAACTCCAGGCTTACCTATTATGCTAGTACCATTGACGTAATAATGCTAGTACTGAGAATTTCTTGCCAGAAAAATCCAATACATGTTAATTGTTATGGCCCGACCCGAGACTCTAACCCGGGACCTCGTCGGCCGCAGTCGAACATGCTAACTACTAGACCAACGAACCACGGAACTAATCATATTTTAATCTATATCTAGATACCTAGGTATTAGATATCTCTAAGCTATAAATTTCGATTGTACGTTGTTTGAGTTTCATCAAGATCGGGTCAGCGCACCGAGATGTATGAGTCTGTGGGTCAGCGTTACAGCTTTGGGTCGGTGACAAAAAGTTTTTTTTTAAAATTAAGTTCAACAATTGATATTTTTACATCGATATATTTACATAGGTAGGTACATGTACATATTGTAAGATGTAACATTCACAAATCAAATTTTTAACCGAATTCCAAAAACGAGGTTCACAATTCTGCGCGTATTTTTTTTTTTTTTTAATATGTATGTCAGTGCATATCTCCGTGGTTTGTGAACCGATTTGAAAATATTTTTTTCAGTCCTTAGAGAAAGTTCTCGAGGTGGTCCCATAAAATTCTGATTCCAAATCCTTAATCCTGACACTAAAAAGTTAAAAATAAAAATTATTTCCAAAATACCGACTTCCAAAGCCACTGTAGCTGTAGCGAGCCTGATGCTTCAACTTTGCTTATCTATGTTATACCCGCCCGACTTTAATATTATAGTGTGTAGAAATCAAAATAATTTTTTACTTTACAGCGGCTTTGTGGTAGAGTCTTAACGTTTCATAAGTGACACAAGTTGTCCTACATGAAATAAATAAATCATTTATCATTCATTTTATCATTTGGGGGTCGGTTTTTTGGATTTTTTTTAATGAAATAAATAAACACACAACATGCAAAATTCCATACCTGCAATGTAATTTCGTATTTATAGACAAAAGATTTAGCTACGTATCGTGATTTGTGTATAGGTAGGTATGTACAAGCTTAAGTTATATTATAGTGTCAGAAGCCACGCGTGGAATGCGGCTAGCCCCATTGGTGGTTATTATGTGGCGACTGGCGACCGAGGGACATAAGAGTAATGAGTGCTCATCTTTATGTACCCACCTTCGGCTTCCGTGTGCATGCCTGCATTCCCTCGTAATCACCCCAGTTGCGATACTTCGAATGTTTGTTTTGAATCATACTTATCTCCTAATGCCAATAGTGACAATATTATGATGAAAGAAAGAAAGAATAACATTTATTGACAGCATTGTACCTGCCACACAGAATAATACCTTAAGGTAAATTTTACCATGGCGCTTCCAGTGGGTACCTGAGCATATTATACTCATGATCAAATGATAAATGATTTATTTATTTCACGTAGGACAACTTGTGTCACTTATTTATGATACGTTAAGACTCTACCACCGGTTCGGAAAGGTGATTCTACTGATAAGAGCCGACAAGAAACTCAGCAGTTGCAGCAGCTCAAGTAATAGAAGCACCATGATAAGTGCTAACGCTTGCCGTTTGTGGCACAACCTGAAAAAAAGGGTCAGCATAATGACCTGATATTTTTTCTTGTTCCTATATCTATTTATACCTAATACATCTTAGGTATCCTTATGAAATGAGAAAGTTTTTGTCTGTCTAGATAGGTACCGTCTAAGAAGCACCATGATAAGTGCTAACGCTTGCCGTTTGTGGCACAACCTGAAAAAAAGGCTCAGCATAATGACCTGATAATTTTTCTTGTACCTATATCTATTTATACCTAATACATCTTAGTTATCCTTATGAAATGAGAAAGTTTTTGTCTGTCTAGATAGGTACCGTCTATCTGTCTGTCAGACATATTCTTACGGCCTATTTGATTAAATATTCCTACATCCATGTGTTTTGGTTTTAAAGTTGGAAATTTGGTTGTACTACCGGTACCGAGATAGCTTGCATCCTGGGGACAGGGACGAGGTTTCCTTCTATCACAAACAATAAATTCACGGGATTTTAAAAACAAGGGCTAAGTCGTACCCCTAATTATAGCTCATTCTAAACAGATGCAGAGCGCTAATAGATAAGGGTTAGCCAGAGCTATCTTAACGAAAAATACATTTGAAAAAGTAAGCAGAGTACAGGCATGACTTTTCAATAATATTTTTGGTTTCAAACAAGATACTCCATTGTTTCAGATTCAAAATGTCGCTCCATAAGACACGTCGTGCATATCTTATCGAAATGACGGGCCTGTGACGTGTAATGGCGACCGCGATGGCGACTCCCGCGCACGAGATCTACCTTCACGGCAATGAGCTACGGCCTCAGCACTCCAGGGAAAGCTCGCGGGATTCTGGAATTTTCCACACTACCAAGGGTCTTTGGAACGCCCCGGGTCAGAACAACTGCTTTCTCAACAGTGCTGTCCAGGTAAGCAATAAATGTTATGTTATATTTAACTATATTCATTTCATTACACGTATAGGTAAAGACCGCTGGCCTATACCTGTGCAGCAGGCGATTTATCGATTTATTTGGTAGTAAGTACAAAGTTCGGTAAATGGTTCGTTCATCAACCTAGCATTTTAGCAATAGTAGCGGTCTTCTCTGGAAGTACTTAGAACTTGGAACAAACCTTCATACTTAGATATAATTTACGTGTTATAGAGGAGACAACAAATAATAAAGACAGTCACTACTCACTAGCACGACTTAGATTTTGTTAACTAGGTTTACTTTAAGGCTATAATGATATAGTCCGTCGCGCTCTGGCCACTGCCTCCATCCCTGCACAACTGGAACCCTCCGGTTTGTTCAGGGATGACGGCAAGAGGCCGGATGGGATGACTATAGTACCATGGTCGATGGGTCGTGCACTGGTGTGGGATGCAACCTGCGTTGATACGTTGGCAGCGTCCCATCTATCAGGCTCGTGCCTAAAGGCGGGTGCTGCTGCTGAATCTGCTCAGTTGCTTAAGCGTCGCAAATACTCAGCCATTACTAAGGACTACGTTTTTGCGGCGCTTGCTTTTGAGACTCTGGGCCCATGGTCATCGGACACGAAGAATTTTATAAATGTTGTGTCCCAAAAACTGATCCACGCCTCTGGTGACCAAAGAGCTGGCGCTTATTTAGCCCAACGGCTTAGCCTTGCCATTCAACGAGGTAATAGCGCCAGTATTTTGGGCACCATGCCCATTAACGATCACTTGGATGGCGTGTATTTTTTGTAAATATAATTAGTTTTTAATTTAGATTTTAATTTATTTCTTACTTTTAATTCTAATATATATGTATAGTTTATTAAAATGGTCCCTTTAAGGCTTAAATAGTAAAAATATTCAGAATTAGGCCTACAGGTCAAAAGTGCCTATCTACTATTAATAATATGTTCGGTGACATATCCACATAACGGTGAGCGCTCATTAACACTAGACCATCTTCGTTTTTCTGCTAGGTTAAAAGTAACATTACTATTTAAGAAATACAGTTTATTTTGGAATGACTCTGGCGTTGGACGCTGAGGGTCGAGCGATGACGTGACTCTACCAATATAAGAGAACCTGTTTACATTAAGCCTTGGTCAGACCACAACACGTTACTGCAGCGTGTTCATTAAGGCTCCTGGATGTTCTATGACAAGGAACAACTATACGACAAGGAGCAACGTTTTTTTAAATATTTGTTTAGAGACTTTTCGTCCCTCTGGATATGTCAGCCCCAGCCCAAAAGAAAAAAAAACATATAATAATCTTAAAAGTAACAGAAAATTAAATAAGTTTATATGTCACCGTAAGATTGTAAAAACCGTTACATTACAATCTAACTCGCGAAATTGCAAACTGTCGACAGGTTGTGAACCGTTCAATGTTCCGAGTGTTAATTTTTGAAATATTAATTGTATTTACGTTTTCTTGTGTCTTTCTTGGAGGTTAGGTTAGGGTTCGACATATACAATCAGGTAGTGATACAATCACTCAGGTTATATCAGGTCAATATACCTAACAGATTACAATCTATCGAAAAATAATGCGATAAATTGTAATCTTTCAACAGTTTTCAATCAGTGTAGTGTAATAAGATTTAGGAAGTAAGGGTCCCTAATTTGGTCCTTATTACTGTGTAATAAGCGACGCTTTAACTAGCGGCCACGCCCACACTTAGCACAAGGCCCTGTGAAAAGTGCGGTGTAATAGGCCTATAGTTTCTAGGATGATTTAAAATATTAAGAGCTTTTCCCGCGGTTGTGTTTGTTCAGAGCTTCAGAATATATTATTATAGTGATAACGCGTCCTATTCTTTTCCTATTTAGTCAATTACTTGAGCTTACTATATTGCCTACCTACTGCTAATACCTAGTGCACTTTGAGCACGTTTGAGTATAATCTGCACGAAACATCTCTGACGGTTTTTGCAAGGCTTTGTTGATAAGTAAGCAGTATAAGCACTACGCAGTCAGCAATCAGCGCATAAAAAAGAAAGAGTTATCGCACTGATTGTGCTTAGCTCCAAACTCCAGGTGACATTTAATCTAAAGTATCAAAAAAATTGGGCTCACTATTCACAGATAACAATAAATTAGGTAAATATATCTAATTATTTTCTAATATCTTTGCCAAGTACAGAGGTGGTGGGTACTTTTCTGGACATTACCAAAGACATTACCGTTCACTGCATTTTTAAATTTTTTTATGATTTCCCTAATAACTTTTACTTTCTCACGAGCTAAGACCTTCAAATATGTATTTCGTAATTTACGAAATCGATTTCGATTTCTTCACTATCCAATAAATCCTTAACAAATTATTTTATTAGCTTTGACGTAATATAAGATGAGAATCTTACGCATCACTTCCTTCGTGGGGTCCGAAGGAGATCTGGTTTCAATTTTGATAAAAAAGTTGCGGTCAAACGCTATGGGTAAAGTAGACAGAGATGTTATTATTTTATGGGATGAAGGAGAAATTTGTATATTATCTAATTTACTTGGAAAATTCCTTTTCATATTCCTAGTAATTCCTACCTTTTACCTTTTTAGATCAACGATAAAATTGGTATAAATTAAATATAATAGAGTTGATAGAGTACATAAATTCTGGGCATATAGCTTTGAATTTACAATTTCCAAAATTTTTAAAGGCACAGAGAATGATCGAAGAAAAAGTTTTTCTAGAGCTTTATAGACCATTGCCTTACAGTAGGAAATTTAATAGGCTGTTACTTCAGTTTTATAGATAGGTGCTGTTAAAAATGATCACGTTGTTCCGACACGCCATATTTAGTGCACGCGTGATGATGAGATTCCAACGTCGTTGACCGGTTGATAAACCGATCCAATTTACATACGCGTAATTACGGCTACGGGTAACAGAGGTAAGACAAAAAACAGTTCTTGGCTCTCTTGGTTTACGATTAAGACGGGGGCCTTGTTCGGCGTTGATTAAAATACCTTTGGAAAAATCTTAGGCAGGTAAGAATAGTTCGCGCGCGAGTTGAAAGCAGAGTAAAATGTATGGTGACACATACATTTACTCTGCATTCAACTCGCGCGCGAACTGCACCTTCCTATTAAACTTAGAAAAAACGCAAGTATCTGCTAAGTATATTATGAAAAATATTTTAATGCTGCTACAGTGATACCATTTCAGAATGCTTTATAAGGTCACTTACGGCTTTAGGAACCTTACGTTTACAAGCAGGAAAGAGGTTACATGGCATCTACTATAAAATCGTCCACCATCCTACGATTATTGCTACCACAGAATTTACCCAAACTTCTGCTATTTCAAAAGTCAAAGGTATATTTCGTTCTGTTCTTCATGAAAACTAATTGCTATTAAGCATACCTATTAGCGATCCCTGTCGATCAAAACTATGATGATCTGCTATTCGTTCTAAGTCCCGAAGCTCGTTTTAAAAGATTTTACGCATTAGTGGTTCTCTAATGCAAAAATTCCAGGTTTGACATACTACGTTAGGATGAAGGATAAAACACTTTCTGCATGCTTTGATAATAATGCATGAAACGCTGGATTGTACCACAAGGTACTACGTATAAGGAAAAAGCGTGAATTGTTGGCACGAGCGAGGAATGTTACAAAAAAACGAGTTATCCTGCAACTGGAATTTGTGTCTGGGGATGCGTTGACGTGAACAACACAAAGATTGCGTCCCGGGTTGATTGATTCAAGGACAATAATCACAATTATTTCTATGATGGGAACTTTTTATTTTGAAAAAAATGTGGTTATGTTTTCATTTCAGCCATTTTTAATCTTCTTCTAGCAAACTTAGTTGTTATATTCCTACTTTGGAGTTTATAAACTCCAATGTTATTTTCCTGTAAATTTTAGCTATGGTTAACGTTTGAACTCTATTAATAACATTTATTATGATCATGTTGGGAATTGTGATTAAAACTCGCAATGGAGACATGTCACATATTTGATAATCGTTTCAGTAATTGACATGGTCGACCACCACCATAGTGTCGCTAGTTGACATGATCCACCTTGGTCGATTTAACATATAGATATAGATAATATACATAGAGATAATTTAATTGGAGACTTCATCCACGTGGATAAAGACTTTTTGATTTCCGCGGAAACTCTTTAATTTTCCGGGAGAAAAAGTAGTCTGTCTTGTGTGTGTCCCCGGGATGCTACCTACCGTACCTATGTATCAAAATCATCAAAATCGGTTGAAAAGATAGGCCGGGAAAGCGTAGCAGACAGACATACATATATACAGACAGAGATATATAGTCACAGACAGACATACTTTCGAATTTATAATATTAAGTATGGATTTGATGTCCGGTGGAGTCATTAGGTTCATTATGTAAGTTAATTTTCTTCTTAAAAGTCTTGGAATGGATACACCTTACTGTAAATAAACCTATCTGCAATTCTTGGTAGGCACAAATTTCGCCTTATGTTTAAGTGATGAGTTTCTCGTTAAATTGACTCTATCTTCCACCTTCGCGTTCCCATAAAATCTACATATCTAATTGGAGAACGCGATAGCCCTATCAATCTTCCTAACAGATTTTAAAATTGCCTCATTGTCTCGTGATCACCCTATTTTCAAATTAAATCTGTACGGTCATTGATCTTTCTCTTGGCAGCCCTTTATTAGTTTATTCCTTGCCTTAATCCATATTACAAATGCGAAAGTGTCTGTCTATATGTCTGCTACGCTTTCCCGATTTTGATGAAATTTCGTATAGAGGTACGTTACATCGCGGAGGAGGATTTAGGATACTTCTTACCACGGAAAATTAAGGAGTACCCCCGGGAATTAAAAAAAATAATTCAAGGGGAGGAAGTTGCGCGCATTATCTAGTAAGTACTTACGTAGATAAGTAGGTACAATCTGTATCCTTCTGTAAGGCTTATCTGCTACCATTTCCTTAAGCTCATCAAGCGTCATAAAAAGCTCTTCAGTCATACGTCACATCATTGTTATCTCTATGTCATGTATATTACCCTAACATGGTGTTTACTCGCTTAAGTAGTGATAGGTATGTAGGCACCATTATCTCTTCATGCATACCTAGTACCTACATACATAATTATCTCTTCCTTGTTTAGAAACTGCTAGGACTGAGGCCACCAAGGGGTTATACTTCATTGTTTCAACAAAAAAGTATGTTTTATGATTCTGACTGATGAAATAATCCAGAATTATAAACATTAGGTACTTAAACATTGAATAGTAAGTATGTACTCTTTAAACATCAAAGAAAACGTTTGAAGATTACTGATGCAACGTTTTGCTATATTAACCAAGTCCAAGATCTATCGAAGAAAGTTTATAAACAATTTCAACGTAGGTAAGCACTTCAAATCCCCTCTCTCTAACTTTTTAACAACATCAAACCATCTCCAGCCCGCTACTGAGCATAAGTCTCCTTTCAGAATTAGAAGTGTATTGGACATAGTCCACCACGCTGATGACCAGGTGTAGATTGGTAGACTTTACACCTTTGGGAACATTATGAAGGACCCTTGGGCATAAGTAAGAGCCTAACTCCGAAAGGTTTTGAAGTACGCTCCTGAAGCGCCGACCAACCGAATAGGAGACCAACCTAACCTCATCTAACCGCTATATCTACCACCGGTTTTTTTCAAACCACTATGAGATTACTTTTATGAATACGTATGTACCTAAGTACCTACTTCACAGTTCACAGTCACACACAAAAGTAGCTACAGAGAAATCTCTAAAGTCTAAATACAGTAACTACGCAATCCTAGAACTTAGAATACGCCATCCTAAAACATAGAATTTCTCCGTGCCTAGTATCTTCTAGTTATGGTAATACATATTTTTTGTCCTCTACATAAAATAGAAGTGCGAGCGAGAAATAAACCATTGGCTTTGGCTCCTGAAATGTAATTCCCAGTAATAGCCGTGTTCTGAGTTTCTAAACAATCCTCTTTGAACAGGTGCACGTGTGCTTACATAAGTTATTTTACAAACTATTAAGTGTTCTTCTCACGTACACTTGTTTATATTTGGCGCCTTTGCTTTCTATAATATCTTCTCGAATTTCAACTTTTTCCTTACCAACTTCTAGTTACTAGATTGAATTGAATGGGTCTTGGCAAACTTATAGTTTAGCTAACACGTTGGATTTACTTATAGTACCTATCTATATTTTTTTTATTCCGAAAAACATCACGGTTTCTACTTTCCTTACTTGATACTTCAAATATAAACAGATTTTGACTTTTGATTATTTTGTTACACGGTTTATAGTTTATACTCTGCGGTTAGTCCTTCGGAGATGGTAGGCGGAACTCTTCAATGAGCAACCTAGTAAAATCATATAGGTACTAATATTAAAAACGTGAGTGTGTTTGTTGCTTTGTCCTTCAATCACACTGTAATAAAGCAATCGATTGACGTAAATTTTTGCATGGATATAGTTGAGGATCTGGTGAGTGACAGAAAATCTTTTTATCCCAGAAAATCAAGGAGATCCTGTGGGAATCAATAAAACTTATTCTTCGCAGACGAAGTTGCAGGCAACAGCTAGTACTTTTGTAAAAAGTAGATGTTTACGTGTAACACATAAGGTAAGCTCTCCCATGCGAAGCCCGGGCGAATCTTTTACTTTAATAATACCGTTGTATTGTACACGTTATGGGAATTTAATCCAATTCTAATTTTGTACACGTAACCTGTATCCAGTAGGCAGTAACATCAACACATGCCTATAAAGGTCCCGTGACACGAATTCTTCGTACCACTGCACAGCAAACCAAGTAACCAACACATCGTCAAACGGCTCCAGTAAACACAAACGAGGTTGTTTACGTACCTAATGTGTGTAGCAAAAGCTTTTTTACATTAGTCTGGTTTTCCAGCTTTAAATATTACAAAGTCAGAAAAGCTTCTTTGTATATACGAGGGACTTTGAAAGCCATTTAAAGAATCGCATCATTTTAATACTGATTAAAATGATGACGGATGATTAAATGACGGTCATCCATAAAGTACGTCACTGATGTAAAAAGTTTAGCACAATACCTATCTAAGCTACGAAAATGAATCGTTCTTATTGATAGTATGAATACTGCAAACCAACAATAACACAGCTGTGGTGAAGAAGCGGCCTTTAAATAAATCGTAGGTACCTAGACCGACGATTGTTAGTAAAAGCTGAAATAATTAATTAATAATTTTTTACGATTCGGCGCTTTTTTTAAGTACTATTATTCGTAATAATGAATATTATATGTTCTTCGAACACGTAGTCTACTTACTAAATAAGTTTCTAACTTTTTGAATTTATCGCGAGCAATGCATTGTGGTCATCCGCTGAAGATTTACAGGTAGGTAAGTATCTAATAGTAAGTAGTTACTACTTTTTTAAATCTATAACTTAGAGCTAGAACCCTAGTACAAGAAAGACAAGTGCAATACGAAGAGTCGTGGTCTTTATTGTTGCTCACATTTAATTGCAAAGGTAGGACTAAACGGTCAGCTTTTTGTCCCAGCACCTGCGACATTCCGTCGTGCGCTGACTCTGCTATTTCCGTCACAGACAGAGTACATGTTTTACTGCGAACCATAAACATTGATGTCACAGGAGGTGGGCTCACTGGGGATGTTCGCGGATTAGAGCTCTCGTACATCGATAGCACAGTAAACAGATACAGATTTATTATGTCAATAGTAATGGGCAGTTTTATACCTTTGTGTTGAAGTACCTCCAAGTGTGGTTTTGAGCATCTTTTAGTTTTTTACGGATTTTAAACCAATGATTTACTTATCGAGGTACCATATGTAAGGGTCGACTGCATCGATGGTAATCGTTAGATTTGTCCACCAAACAGGCCGAAACACAAAAAGGGACCGAAAAAGGCGGTTACTAGATCGAGTGCGCTTCATTTGCAATTATTGATTTGCTTGAAATTACAAAATTTATAATATATGAACTAATTACAACATTTGTATAAATCTATTTCACCAAACTCAAAGCATCTTATTTCTTAATCTTTGATTTTAATTTTCTTTCTTTTTAACTATAATATGTCTGATAAATACTCTTTAATAGTAGTACCGCTTTGTTAACAATATTTCCTTTATTTTATTTTTGAAAGATTACTGTTGAACTCAGATTACGGTCGGCCAATGCTGCTGGTAGTTCATAATTTTGAATGGTTTTATGTACCTAAAGATTTGCCAAAATATTTATCAAGCCTATAGTTATCTGTTGCTTTTTTTTCTCTTTATTGAGGAGCTTAGTCACTCAGTGACTATGTCGCTCCGTAAATTACAATCACAAAGAATATCACTTATCTAACTTTAAAATATTTTCGGACTAATTTATACAATAATTTTGATTTATCGCAGACAGGAAATGCTAGAAAGCAAATACAATCACAAATACTATCCAAAATATTACATAAACTTAATCTAAATGCTTCATTCCGAACACACTACAGCAATACATGGTAGATATCTTCAATTACTCCACAGGTGGAGCAATTGGGAGATTCTGATTTTTTCATAAGGAAGGCAAAGTTTGTTGGAATGTGTCCGGAACGAAGCCTTAATACTATGATGAGGTCAGAGCGATTGAGGTTATACTTATCGAACCAACAAAACCTCCAAGGCTGGGACTGCATCGTCCTGTACCCTTCTCCCTAGATCGCTCATCGAAGTATTCGTTCCAGAGACAATGGCATCTTAGTCTCACCTACCCAACCTATCTGTTGGATTGTTGGATAAGTATGAGGTGGCTTAAAACGGGTGCCTCCACGCTTCACCAAGAGGCAAGACGATATCGTCACGGGTCGCCGCGTCCGGAAGGAACGACGTGGGAAACGTCACGCCCCTCTTTAATTCACCTGCATAATGCGTGTATGTGATAATTAACACTTGCAGTATAAATAATATATGTTATATTTTACGTACGGTTATTGTAGTAAATCGTCAACACTAAACGTAGAAGAAAAAGTGCATTAGTATGTAATTGAGTACAAAATAATCCAATAAATAGTATATTAAATTTAAGAAACAAAAGTTAGCCTACTTATAATTTTCTAAGATAGTTTAGAAATTTGTGACGACCTCCGTGGCGCAGTGTGTAGCGCTGTTGTCTTAACGTGCGGAGGTCCCGGGTTCGATGCCCGGCGGGGTCAATTTGGGAATTTGTAATTTCTGAATTTTCCCTGGTCTGGCCTGGTGGGAGGCTTCGGCCGTGGCTAGTTACCACCCTACCGGCAAAGACGTTCCGCCAAGCGATTTAGCGTTCCGGTGCGATGCCGTGTAGAAACCGAATAGGGGTATGGGTTTAATATAACCGCCATGCCCCTAACAGGTTAGCCCGCTACGATCTTAGACTGCATCATCACTTACCTACCATCAGGTGAGATCGCAGTCAAGGGCTAACTTGTAGTGTATAAAAAAAAAAAAAACTCTTTGACGAAGTCAAGATAATAAAGATTGAAATTCACTTCAACTAGTTCGTTTGATTATTGAACTATTGCTGAAACAGCGATCCTGACAATGTAGGCTCGCGTAGGTAGATGTAGATCGCGGCCAATGACTGCAGCGAAAGATAATAAAATAATAGTCAATTACTTAGGCAGGTCAGTAAATAAGTACCTAGACGAAGACGTGCGAGCATTGTTCTACCTTCCACGAGGGTACTAGCTTCTAGCTTTTAAAACACAAAGTTGACAATCAACTATGTTTAAAGAACTTGTCATTACATAATTTAACGTAATACAGGGACCTCCTATCTTCACGGAAATGCGTTATCAAGTCTTAGCTGCAGGTAATACCCTACTTCCGACGATCTAAAATTTCGACAATAAAATAAGAGCAGATCTAATGTGTAAATAATTGTGGCTGTACTAGTTGTTCCCTTGGATAACTACTTTATGAATGAATTATGAGAAATTTTAGTGTACCGTGTATAAATAGTAGGTAGTATTGGGTATTGTTGCAGTCGCGCGAGAAACCGTGAGAACTGAGATGTAGATCTGAAGCAATAATTATGATTTTTACAAAGGGTCAAATGGTATTGCGTGCCATAAAAGATTAGTTTTCTTTACACTTCGGGTACGTATCAGATGTAAGTAGTGTTGAAACGTTAATTTACAGGCGTATTAATTCTAAATGACTATTATTACTGGGGGCTTAGATATGGGGATGGGAAATGCTTCATACTGACTACCTACTGAGTGTTTTTATCCTTTTGTTGAACTCGCACTCTTTTTTCTTTTGAGTTTGATTTAAAGTTGATATTGCGAGATTTGACCCCGCGCCATTTA
Organism: Erebia palarica; assembly: GCA_964035005.1. NCBI lineage: Eukaryota > Metazoa > Arthropoda > Insecta > Lepidoptera > Nymphalidae > Erebia > Erebia palarica. Next base: position 6,122,995 of record OZ035988.1, read on the forward strand.
TGGTTCGGAGGAGAACATCTTAAGCGATCTGTATTACTCATAAAATTCCTAAAGGAAATCTATATGTCGATTGAAAGCTCATCGCTTGAGGTTTGCCGGGTATATTAGGCGGCGAGTAACTTGTTATAGATTTAAACCTAGATAACATATGGCCCTCTGATAATACAGTTATCAACATAATATTATTATTATTAATCACGCGCTCTACCAAGTACCTATAAACTCATTAGACTGGTCTATCAATGGAGTGGCGCACGACATTAAGGTTCACTGGACATTTTCATTGGATCCTAAACTTTAATTAGAAGTGGTGCTATGGAACAGACACGTATATTATCTGCTTCTTCCTTAGCTTTTTTTGCATTATGTGATTGTTAGTCTTGCTGTACAAACAATTGCCTTTAGTGCCTTCTGGCATGGTTGATGGTATCACCAATCCATTTCGGGTACGATTTCGTGTATAAAAACTAGGAACCAAAATAAGATAAGTGCAGCGGCCATACTGCCAACGCTTAAAGTTACTTGGGCATACTTCAGCAAAGCTATACTTCAGCAATATGACAGTTTGATGTCACTTACCTTAAAGTTCCTAAAATAAGGATTATATTTCTAAAACACGAAAGTCAGCAATAATGAAACAATATGGCTTTAAGCGTTGCAGTTGGCAGTATGGCCCCAGGGCCGTGTGTACGAAACGATGTTTTAGACTGCATCATCACTCACCAGGTGTCCCAGGTTCGATCGCAGTCAAGGGCTAATATTATGTAGTAGAATTAAAAACCAGCCAAGTGCGAGTCGGACTCGCGCACCGAGGGTTTCGTACAAACCTGTAGTAAGTTTAAAATTATTAAAAATATTTATATTATATGATGTAACTAATGCTTTTTGCAATTTATCCTTTATCTGTGCGATAAGACGCTGCTTCGTACCAAATTGCAAGATTCTGAGTTCACGGGAAGTACTCTGTAGGTTTTGATTCCCTTGCGAGTGTCGAAAATTTGCAGCATAAACGGCTGTATCTTTTGATTGCGTTGGCTTAGAAGTTTGATTTTTTCACAGCTCTAAGGGACAGTAGACCTGAGTATTTGATATGAATTTCAGCTTGATACCTCCATGCGTTCCTGAGAAGAAGGGTCGTGACAGACAGACACACGGACAACAAAGTGTTCCGTTTAAGTAAGTGTTTCGTGTCAAATAAGAGTTGCGTTTCTTTTCTTTTGAGGTACGGAACCCTAAAAAATATAAAACGCAAACGAAAATTTAAATATATACTTACTCTGTAATCGTGCGTCAGCTCTTTCCGTTACATCATTGCATGCATTAATAAAATAATAGTATCAATCATTGCTAGTATGCGATTAGGTACTGGTCTGTGTTCTTACCTAAATGGTGACATCAGATATCGTAATCATTACGAACAAAAAATTTAAACAAATACCTATAAAGCAACGATTTTGTTATTCCTTTACTTTTTGAGTTACCGTAAATCGCCTATCGCCTTGAAAATTTTGCACAATTTACACGAAAGTGTTCGACTATTAAAGTTTAAGTGACTGAACCGTGACCTCGCGACCTGCTCGACTTGATGACTCACCAATTGTATCGTCTCAGTCGGTAAACTGGACTTGGAAAAACTTCTATTGTTCAAATACAACAGTGACTACACTTGAATGACAAAATATCAGACTTTGAGCTTTACCACCTTCTAATATAGTCAATTATGGCGGGTAAAAATTAGGTGGACGTTTTTTATTTGCGCTATTTGCTTGAGTCTTAAGTTGACAGAGTTTATTGCATCCATTTCTGAAAAACGATGGAACTAAAAAACGTTACTTTATTGCCTATAACTTGTGAGATATTTGTCTTGAGTCATATTTTGTTATTATCGCCGGAGAATTTATGAGCTAGTTAACGATTTAAGTCACACTCACAGCGACTTTACAGAGATTTAAATACTTAAAGCAAAGTAGTGTTTTTATAATATATCGCTGTAGAAACCCAAACAATAGTGACAAATGGTAATTTGGAATAACAGAAAACAGTTTTAACTTTTAATCTCTAAATCTTAAGACGTACCAACTGTTCGTGTGGGAAAATCAGCGAAGCAAGACACTTGGGGTAACGTTCTAATTGCTACAGGTGGTCAAAGGTTGGCTGATCCCAGTCTATGGTCTCGATAAGTATATTTAAGAAGCAAATAATTAATTAATTGTGGAATTGTATTCATTCCTATCCAATATTATGTAATCATAATACGCAGCTAACTAGAGAACTGCTTAGATGTCTGTTTTCTTTCTATAAAACTTCGCGCAAAAAAAACGTTTGACGACCTCCGTGGCGCAGTGTGTAGCGCTGTTGTCTTAACTTGCGGAGGTTCCGGGTTCGATCCCCGGCAGGGTCAATTTGGGATATTATAATTTCTGAATTTTCCCTGGTCTGGCCTGGTGGGAGACATCGGCCGTGGCCGTTACCACCCGACCGGCAAAGACTTACCGCCAAGCGACTTAGCTTTCCGGTACGATGCCGTGTAGAAACCGAATAGGAGTTTGGGTTAAGTATAACTGCCATGCCCCTAACAGGTTAGCCCGCTACCATCTTAGACTGCATCTTCACTTACCATCAGGTGAGATCGCAGTCAAGGGCTAACTTGTAGTAGATAAATAAAAACTTGTGATAACCTCGAAGCTTGGGAATACCCGATAATAAGAGCCGTAGTACCGTTTGACCTAAGAGTAACTTTCATCCTGGAGACAGTCACTTTCTATCCTGGGAAATTAGAAATGCGACTGAATTTAAAAAAAGCTAGAAAGTGCTTATGTTATTTCGTATTAATTATATTTAAGAAGTCATTGTAAGGTAGTCACATCCGTTTAATGAACTCGTAAAGGATGTGGTTATGAAGGATTACCTGTGTAATTTTATTGTGTCGTATCCAACTGCCCATTATGCAAATGTTCCGCATTACTGCAGTAGCCAGCCTAGAAACATACGCTTTTATACACATGGCATTAAGAAATTGCTTTCTAGAAAATGTAGAGTCACCAATTACCTACCTAGTATAATATATCATCATCATTACAATAGAATTAGATTACTAAATAAGTAAAAACTAATTAAATAAAATTCCCAGGCCACGTTTGCCTGACTATATAGGTAGTTTCTTATCTCAGTAATCACTGTAGCGATTTTCATTCTGTTCACTCGTTGAATTGAACTTGGATTTAGTAATTCAGGCCCACTTACACAGGGGCTCTTATATTGATTTAGTTAAATATTTTAATGCTTGCAAATGCATATTGTAGTTGCCGAAAAGGGACAGCGTTACAAAATTAGACTAAATCAGTTTAAATGTCCTTGTGCAAGCGCCCCTAGACTTATTTGTCAACGATTCAGGCTTACTTATGCGGTGTACCTAAAATACTATTATTTAAGAAGGTTAACTTCAATTTCATTCAATAAATAATATAGTTAGTTAGTTGATGAAAATCCAGCTATCTGAAATGTGGCAGATAAGATCAGTTATCATAGGTTTTAGGTTATCTTGCGTGTAGGTTTTATTAACGTGTATCGTACCTATAAAGGATTTCAAGAGCTTCAATTGTAGCGTGAGCGGCTAACGGCTAGTCTTTATTAAGTTTCCGCTTGGTCGTCCATGAATATAATTTGATAACCTGGAAGTCTTAGGGACATCTCTCACGGCGATCGCCAGCACCTCGCTCGGTTGAGGCAAAGCGCCGTTCGTGGGAAATATAGCCCGGTCGCGCTCGACGGCGCAAGACGTGGTATTATAAGATGGAAAAATAAATATATAATTTAAAAACAATATAAAACATTACCGCAACTGTTCATACGTTTTCAATCACAGGGTTTTATTGGAACGATAATAATTTTTTGATGACCTTTCTCGTAGTATTTGACGCAGCGCGAGCAATGATTAGACCTATTTCTGAAAACAAGATAATTAATCAATTGAAAATAATACAATAGAACTTAATGCTAGCTAGCCTAACCTAATTACTATATAAATCATGCCCACGTGGAATGGTGGCAAGAATGCTGGCTGCATTTCCGCGCTGGACAGCCAGGCTGATCCTTTGCGCAAAAAATGAGCCAGCCCTTCTTTCACCAGATGAGGCAATTAACCGCGGTGAAATATCTCGCAAAAAATTAAGAACTAAGACTCCACGGCCCAAGGGTCTCCACGGCAAACGGAACAAATAAGATTAAGATTATTAAGATTAATAATAAAATTAAGATTATCTGTTTCCTATGTACTTATTAACAATTAGTAGTAGGCAGGTCCACGCTACTGGTGGCCCGTGACACGCTAAAGCTTAGCCTGGCAATTCAGAGAAGCATTAGCGCCAGTGTCTTTTAAGCATCATGACCACAGAGTACTATATACGCGTAGTAGATACGTATATCGGAAATACATAGACTCGTGTGCCATGACCATGCGAATGATCATTTGGACGCTGTATAATTTTTGTTTAAAGAATTAAACAAAAATTAATACGTATATGTACCTATACCTATTTGAAGATTTTTCTAGTGGATTACTTTTGTAAATATTTTAAATAGGTACTTACTTAGTGAATAGAATACCTAGGTACTTTTCAAGTGACTGCGTATAAACTTGAATGAAATTTCAGCTTATTTAAACATCCAGTAACATACATACCTAATATAGGTCTCTCAGGCTGACTTCAATTTAGATGCCTATTTTTTATTTATTTCACACAAAAACTTTGGGATGTGCCGTTGGTTCGGCTGACACATACAAATTTGGTTCAAAATCTTACAAGTGAAAGAGATCGAGCAAGGCTTCTAGCCTTATCTGAAAAAGAATCCGGGTATTGGCTTCATGCCTTGCCATCGAAAAATCTCGGCACTCTTTTGGATAATGAAAGTTTTCGTGTGGCTCTAGGTCTCAGATTGGGAACACCCCTGTGCTTCGAGCACAGATATCCGTGTGGAAAAGAGGTCGATAAATTTGGAATTCACGGACTCTCTTGCCAAAGGAGCGCTGGTAGGCTTTTTCGGCATGGCTCTCAATGATACGATCAAAAGGGCTCTTGCCACCATAGATATTCCTGCGCTCATTGAGCCGGCAGGGATTAGTCGGGATGATGGCAAGAGACCTGATGGATTGACGCTGGTTCCCTGGGAACGGGGACGGGCGCTAATGTGGGACGCAACATGCGTAGACACATTGGCCCCGTGTCATATCAGGGAGACAGCATCAAGGCCGGGAGCCGCAGCAGAAAAGGCTGAAACCGGCAAGCGGCGGAAGTATGCCTCTCTCATAGAGAGTTACATATTTGTTCCGTTTGCCGTGGAGACCCTTGGGCCGTGGAGTCTTAGTGCCAAAAATTTTTTGCGAGATATTTCACCGCGGTTAATTGCCTCATCTGGTGACAGAAGGGCTGGCTCATTTTTTGCGCAAAGGATCAGCCTGGCTGTCCAGCGCGGAAATGCAGCCAGCATTCTTGCCACCATTCCACGTGGGCATGATTTATATAGTAATTAGGTAATTAGGTTAGGCTAGCTACCATTAAGTTCTATTGTATTATTTTCAATAAAAAAAAAAAAAAAAAAAAAAAAAAAAATATATAAGATTAGATAGGTACATCTATTGTCTACATTAGTTCGATACTATAGCTGGATCCAAGGCTCTAAGCGGTTTAAGACCGTGGCTTGTAAAGGATAAGCCTACAAGAGACCTAGGTCCAGCCGTGAGCGAGAATGACGACGACTAGTTACGAAATTAAAGCGACCGCGAGATAGCGTGTAAAATCTATCTCCAAATCAACATTAAAAACTATGTGGAATGACTAGACGTAATAAAGATTTCATAACAGATAGTGTGCGAACGCGAATGTTTTTGCAATCTTCGCTTAGGGCAAATATTTTCTTTCATAACAGCCGTTGAAATCTGGCGAAAGTGTGTACTGTGTGCAACCTACCTAGTGTTGTACCTACCTTTGGTATAGAGGTAGGTTGCGTAACCGGGAGAGCTCATAGACTACTTTTTACTCCGGAAAATTTAAAAGTTCCCGTGGTTATTAAAACTCTTTAATCTAGGAGGTCGAAGTCATGGACATCATCTAGTTTAACATAAGGTTAACACCAAGAACTAAACTATTAAAGAATGTATGGTTTTGTAAGTTACGTACCTATTTATAAGTAGGATCTAGGTAGGTACTTTAAGTATAGTCATGAGAATCAGGTGTTGTGTATACTTACGCGGTAACGTGCTATGTGTCATATTATCAATCCTCGAAAGTTTACCAATCTGGGAAGCAATTATACTGTGAACAATAGAAGTTTGAACACTGTGTGAACGAACATTGGAGATTCATCGTAAACGTGTCACATGTAATTAATGCTGTAAGAGGAAGTAGGTAGGTACCTATATAATTTGAAATCGGTTTTATGTAACGCGGCAATTCTTAATTGATCGTTTCGTAATGTGTGATAATATTTATTTAGAATTTTTTGAAAACCATAATGCCTAGTGTAGTTATTTTAAACTAAATCCTTCCATTTTATATTCAATATCAATTGTATTTACCGACGTATCAATGGTCACTTACATGTAATTTTAACCAATATGGAGATGGTAAACAGGTTAAATTTTATTGCTCTCAAATAAGTTAAATATATAGATAGTCGATTTAGATTTAGTACTCACAATAAAACAAGATTTCGAACACGTAATAAATCTTAGCCGTGATTCCTTACAGTTTAAAATAGCAGTTGTGTAGCTGTAGAGCCAACTTCATTGCTGTATTTATTTTGCAGGCGTTTGTTAATTTGTCTTTGTATGCCTCTTTACTTAGGTGATTGGCTCTTCGAAAATTAATTAATTTATAGAATTGGTATCTTTTAAAATCTATGCGAATTTTTTGGGATCAACAAAATTGTTGGTATCAGGTACTGTAGATCTCGTTCCATTTGGTTTTTTTAGTTGTTTGTTTTTTTATAGGCCCCTGCATACGCGACCAGTACCTACCTACCTAGCTAAATAAATCGGATTCGCTCTAATTTCACTAATAGCCAATTTTGGTTTTAAAATGATTTCTTTGTTGTTAGTAACTCGACATCTACGAAATACGAATTTACAATAAGTGCACGTTTATCCATGGTTATCTATTCTGTTTGCGATTGTTTTCACTATAGTATTTGAATGTTTTGTTAACGGTAAACGATTTTTGGAAAGAGGTTAGTCTACTTCTTAGCACGAAACTTGTTTGGTTTTACTACGTCTTACTACGGACGCAAATAAAGTCTGAAGATATTCGATTGTGCTCCCTATTCAAATAGCATTGAGTCAATTTTCGGTTAGCTGAGCAAAAAGGCTTCGAGGCAAATGAAAGTGCAAATGGGATGGTGGTACATGAAGGAAAGGGATAGATAGAACCAGTTCGTCGTTTTGTGTACTCGTCTGTTTTTAAATTTAAACGGTCGACCAGGTCTTTTACCTGGGCTAAAGCTACTGCACTAAAACCTAATACTAGAGGTTTTTTAGAAAAGCTTTAGATACGTCATAATCACTGTGATCCTTAGAGGTGCAGGTGCGGACACCTACCAACCTAATGTTTTTCAATTTTGATTAACATGTTCTGGTCTTTCTGTTAAGAAATAATATGTAGCTACCAATTGTTAATGTCTAAGGTACTTACTTATATAAATTTTTTCATAAATTTTGTGTCCAAGATGTTCCTATAAAATCCAACTTGGTACTTTATGGGGTTAGTGTCTATCTAGAAATTTTACTCTACATAATTCTACCTGTGTAACAAAACATTAATTAATATTTATCATCAAAAATGGAACAAGAGTCAGCCATCATCAGTATTTATATTAAAAAAAACAATCATTATTATAAAGCTCTCTGCTTTAAGCTCTATCAAAATATTGAGTAAAGCAATATGGATCTTTAGACTTAGAGCTTAAGGTTGTATTTTAAAACTACATTTATATAAAAATCATCGTCGTAAGTTCTTTAACAATAAAAACAGTTTTAAATTACTTTTTTACTTCATCCGAAGGGTTGAAAAGGGAAGCGTGAAATGCCTGATTGTTGACTCACAAAAAATACTAGTGATGAATAATAATGCAGCTACCTTACCTCTTTGTGATTGGTATTAAAGGAGATTAAGTTTTCCTGTGTGTTTTGATGTCGTCTTTATTTTAGTGAATAAAGATAGAGTCGACCGGTTGACATAAGGGTTGACATACCTACCTACTCTAGCGGCACGCTATGATGGCCGGTTTGACACATTACAATAGTGATGTGGAATGTCAATTTATTCTCGAACAAAAAACAATTAAGTTTTGTTTTTGTACCTGATTAAATAGGTTTAATAAAACAAAAATGTATATGTTTATTTAATTTATTTGAACGAACTGAATATTTGAACGAAAATGAATATACATACTTTATATGCACACAAGAAACATATGAATACAAAAGATACCAAAAAAGGTGCCACAAAAGGCCATAATTAATCAGATTCGTCCATACTACTATTTTCACTGTCGTCACTGCTATCATCACATACATTAATAATTATATGTTCGTTTTCTATAATATTATCTATTTTCACATCTCTTTCATAATCTTCCCTTATTAATTTAACAGTTCTATTCACAACCTTTTCCCAGTCTCGTTTAGTCACATGTTCACAAGCTTCTTCTAATAATTTTAGCATTTTTTTTGTGGTAAATGGGGGTTCTGTATTGTGTCTTGCAGCATATCCCTTAATTTGAGCCCACACCAACTCAATCGCATTATACTCACAATGGTAAGGCGGTAACCGTATAACTCTGTGCCCATGTTCTAATGCTATTTCGTCAATGACGTATCGGATCTTGGTTGGTTTGTTTTCTTTTAAAAGACGTACTAATTCCGCTTTTAACATATTCATGTTTGCATCTACGCCATTTTTACGAAGCCATGCGACGATATCAGCTTTCTTTTGGGATTGGGCAGTGTTATGTAGGTAGTCAAACAATTCAGTTGTCAATCTATTCTTACGTCCGCCATTAAACCAGTCTGCGATAGTCCGTGTTTCATTTAATACATTACATTTGGCGCAGTTCGGTTTTGTGATTAAAATAATGCCATTTGGTAAAATCGAACCTTTTGACGTCGGTTCCCACAACTGGGATGCATATTGTCGACGGGTGAAGCAATTTATTGCGTTAAATAACATAAGTAAAGAGTTACACGTGGCCACGTTGGTCACGCACGTCGGCATTACGTGTTACGAGTTGATGTGCGATTTATGCTCACCGGAATTACCAGAAAACAAAACCTTCGAACAATTAGTGAAAATTGTTAAGGATCATTTGGAGCCACAAAGGTCGGAGATCGCAGAGAGGCACATGTTCCGGCAGCGGAAACAGTTACAAGGGGAGGCAGTGAGTGATTATCTGAAAAGTTTGAAGCATCTCGCTAAACATTGCAACTTTCGAGATAGTCTTGAGGTCAATCTAAGAGACCAGTTCGTTTCCGGTCTTCATAGCGAAGACATGAGGTCTAGACTGTTTGCCGAGCGGAACATCGATTATAAGCGAGCAGTGGAGCTCGCGTTGGCGCTCGAGGCGGCGGAGAGGCACGCGGCAGAGGCGGCGTCCGGGGCGAGCGCAGCTGTCGTCCCGGAAGCGCTGCACCGCATCAGACCCTCGACGGCGCGTGGGGAGCGCGGGCGCACGGAGCGGCGCGGAGGAGGCCAGGCAGGCAGCCAGGCGGACGGGGCCGAGTCCTCGAGACGCGGCTGCTGGCGTTGCGGGCGCGGACACCCGCCTTCCAGGTGCAGGTTTAAGTCGTATACCTGTGATACTTGCGGATCCAGGGGCCACCTCAAGGCCGTTTGTACAAATGGTGATAAGTGTAGTGATTCGACGAACCAGAAGAATCCCAAAGGTCAGTTTTTTTTAAATGATTCCGATGACAGTGACGTAGGGTTTTACAATATAACCTGTGATGGCAGTGATGGCCCATATTATCTAAAACTTAATGTAGAAAAGTCAGTAGTAAAATTTGAAATAGATACTGGTAGTAAGATATCTGCAATTTCGAAATGTTTATACGATAAGTATTTCTCGAATTTATGTCTTCAACATAAGAATTTAAGGTTAAAATCTTACACCGGTAATGTTATTGAACCTCTTGGATATATTATGGTAAATGTTAAATATAAATCTAGTTCACAAAAGTTACAGTTGTTTGTAATAGGAAACGGTGGCCCTCCTTTATTGGGTCGCACTTGGATCAGGCTATTACAAATTGATGTTACTAACTGTCATAATCTATCCGAGAAGTGTGAAAACAATAATAATATTGAATCGTTAAAAAAGGAATTCCCAGATGTATTCGCTGATGGGCTAGGGACATTTAAAACTCGAATGCAATTGCATCTAGCCGATAAGACTCCAGTATTCGTTAAATCGCGCCCGCTTCCCCTCGCCCTCCGCGGCCCGGTCGAGCGAGAGTTGGAGCGGTTGCAGCGAAATGACGTCATTTATAAGGTAGATCGGTCAGATTATGGGACACCTATTGTACCTATTATTAAAAAAAATGGCGATATTCGTATTTGTGGAGACTATAAGATAACAATTAATCCATTGTTAAAAGATTTTCATTATCCACTTCCACAAATCGAAGATATATTTGCCACACTCGGGGGTGGCGAGCAGTTTTCTAAATTGGACTTGTCCCATGCCTATCAGCAGGTTTTGTTAACAGAGGACTCGCAACCCATGACGGCTATAACTACACATGTAGGTACTTTTGTTTACAAGCGAGTGCCTTTCGGAATAAAATGTGTTCCCGAATATTTCGAAAAACTGATCGAAGAAACTTTATGTGGTTTATCTTCTACGGTAGCTTTCCAAGACGATATCTGTGTAACGGGCAAGGATAGGGAGACACATTATAAAAATTTACGTGCTGTTTTAGCTAGATTACAAGAGGCCGGGTTGCGAGTAAATTGGTCTAAGTGTGAGTTCTTTAAAGATAGTGTAACGTATTTAGGATACAAAATCGATAAAGAGGGCTTACACACTGATGCTAATAAGATAGAAGCCATCGTGTCTGCACCATCACCGAACGATGTAACGCAGTTGAGAAGTTTTTTAGGTCTCGTTAACTTTTACAATAAATTCTGTGTGAATATGAGTTCTGTGTTGAAACCTTTATACGATTTGCTAAAGAAAAATGTAACTTGGAATTGGAGTCCGGAATGTGAAAGTGCCTTTGCGAAAGTAAAAAAAATCCTCAGTAGTTCACCGGTTTTAGCTCACTACGATACGAAGTTGCCTTTGTTGTTGTCAGTGGACAGTAGCGCGTACGGCCTAGGCGCGGTTCTATCGCACCGCTATCCTGACGGCTCGGAACGCCTTATCAGTTGCGCCTCGCGTACACTCAATGATGCCGAGCGTAATTATTCGCAACTAGATAAAGAAGCTTTAGCTATCATTTTTGGAGTTACTAGGCATCATAAGTATCTTTTTGGTCGGCATTTCATTTTGCGTAGTGATCACCGGGCATTGAGTTATATTTTCGGCAAAAATAAAGGTATTCCACAAACTGCGGCAGGCCGTTTACAGAGATACGCAGTTCGCCTAGCTGCTTACAACTTTAATATCGAATTTATTTCCTCATCAAAGAATTGTTTCGCAGACGCATTGTCTCGTCTGCCGCTAGTCGAATGTTCTAGCAGTCGATATAGTGCACCAAAGGATAGTGGCAACAACAGTTATTTATTTTTTATCGAAGACAAGTTACCTATCACATGTCATGAAATTAAAAAGGAAACGGTTAAAGACACTACCTTGAATAAGATAATGAGGTATGTTAAATTCGGATGGCCAGATCAAGTAGAAAATGAATGTTATAGGCAATATCACATAAGACGAGATAATATATTCTTAGAACAGGGATGTTTAGTTTGGGGTTACCGCGTTATCATACCGGCCAGCTTGCATAGTGCAGTTTTGAATGAATTACACTCAGGACACATAGGTATCGTTAAGATGAAGCAGCTGGCGCGTAACTACCTATGGTGGAGCGGTTTGGACGCTGATATCGAGCGCGTTTGTCGCGAGTGCGTGGCGTGCAGCGCGCAGCGCGCACAGCCGCCGCCTGCGCCGCTACACACGTGGGAGTGGCCGACGGAACCATGGTCGCGATTGAACGTTGATTTTCTAGGTCCTTTCCGCAATAAATACTATTTAGTTATTTTAGACGCTCATTCGAAATGGTTAGAAGTAGAATCAGTATCGAACACATCCGCGGCGACTGTTATAGCTTGCCTGCGCAAAATATTTGCTCGACTAGGTCTTTGCAAGGTCATTTGCAGTGACAATGGTCCGCCTTTTTCCTCGTCACAATATTTGTCATATTTAACTAAAAATGGAATTAAAAGAATTTTAGTGGCCCCATATCATCCGTCCAGTAATGGCGCGGCTGAAAACGTTGTTAAAACAGTCAAGTTAGTCTTGAAGAAAGCGACAATTGAAAATGAGGATTTAGACAGAGCTTTATGTAAATTTTTATTTACATACAGAAATACAGAGCATTCTACCACTCAAAAAGAGCCTTCCGTCGCACTGTTGGGACATAGGCTACGCGGCAGATTAGATTTATTGCGACCGAGTACTCGAGATGTCGTTCGCGATAAACAATTTCTTCAAGAGGAACGTCGCGGTGGCTTATTGCGCGAAATGCAATCCGGCGATCGTGTTCTCGTCCGTAATTATAATGATAATTTGGTTAAATGGAAAGAGGGTGTGGTAGTTAATAAAACAGGACCAGTCTCGTATGTAGTTAAAACTAACGATGACAACCGCACTAGTAGAAGACATGTCGATCAGATTCTACACAAAGGCGTTAGAAAATCTAGGTACTCATTATTAGGTACAGACAGCGAAAATCCGGAGGGAAGCGGAAGTGGTAATGAGGTCATTGGTAGCACCGAAAACGCGCAAGTCGCTTCAACACCTAATAAAGAGGCTGAAAGTATTGCTAAAAAGGCACCTTCACCTTCTCAAAAGACTATGGATATTAGTCCCAATAATGAACCTTATCGCATGGCATTAAGACCGCGTATTAAAAAAATAATGAAGCTGTAATATATGTTTATTTAAGTTAATTAGTCCAATAGCACTTATGTTTATAATGTTTTTATTCTACTCCTAATGTGTGTATTAGCTTGTATAAGAAAATATTGTTTGTTTGTTTTTTTTTGTAAACCTGTCAAGATTGTTATACCTATTCTCTTCCTATCATTATATTTAGCTTTAACTTACCTATAGTTAATTTAAGAGAGGAGCAGTGTTATGTAGGTAGTCAAACAATTCAGTTGTCAATCTATTCTTACGTCCGCCATTAAACCAGTCTGCGATAGTCCGTGTTTCATTTAATACATTACAGGCAGGTGGCTTGTCAATTTGCATCGAGTGGTATGGGGCGTTGTCCATAATTATAATAGATGGTTCAGGGAGGCTACACAACATTGAGGTAAACCATTCAGTAAACTTTTCTCCATTCATGTCTTCATGATAGTCTCCAGTGGTTTTTGACGCAAAAGCCATGAGAGAACCTTCGACAAACCCGTTGATGGTTCCGGCGTGACAAATTATAAGTCGCGATCCTTTTCCTACAGGAACTTTGGAAGTAGATGCTGCTGTGTCATCGTTCCAAGAACGGCCTACAGTATGGTTAGCATTAAGCCATGTTTCATCCAAGAACACAACATTTTGCCAATTTTTGATTTCTTTCACTTGCCGTAAAAAAGTATACCTTGCCATCGCTATATCAAATCTTTCCATCAATATTTTGCGTTTGTTACATTTTTTGTATCGAAATCCAATGGTCTTCAAAATCTTCGTTAAAGAACTTTCCCCACCGAAGAATAATCCAGCTTCCTTCAGTGAATGCACCAACTTTTTTCTTGTTGGATACTCCTTCTGTAAATAGTAGCCGTAAACATGTCTTCGGATAGCATCGGCATCAAAGCTATCGATGCCTACGACTGGTTTTGCTCGTTTTCTCTTTTTTGGTGTGTGAAGTTTATTTTCTTCTGTGCCAGTCTCGCCATATTTTTTTTTAGTTATCCGTCTAACAGTTCGTTGTCCAATATTAAGCGCATCAGCTACGCGTTCAACCACTGACGTTATAGGTAAAATTGGCCCTCCATTTTGAGCTTCACGATCGAAATAGTTACGAAGGCGTATTACGAACTCACGTGTCTGACTATTTAGAACAGTTCTCTGCGTACGTTCGGTCATATCGACGAAATCCACAACAAAGGGCTTGAACAGAGTCCAAATTAACGAGCAAGGGTCAACAGTAATGCAGTATCAATATTTGAAATCCAAAGCCAGGTCAAAACTATATCACAATCGCATTGCACTGACAGTTTATACTTTTCGAAGCAACGTCAATTCGAAACTGCTTTGTTTTGCATTGAGCATTGACGCGAGTTTGCCGGAGGTAGTAGTTGTGCTAGCCAGCGATCCTATGTGACGATCGTATTAGATTCCATTTTTAAAAATTTATTGATATTTTTTTGCGATTTCAGAGGTTTGTCCACATAGTGAAAATTGTTCATATTCACAAGTACATTCACCCCTTAAATGGTGCAAACTGATTTTTCTACACTTGTATACATTTAAGAAATCAATTTAATAAATAAATTTTGAGTCCTAAACCTAAAACTACATTCGATAAAATTTATGAATCTCTGCACATCACTATCGTCAATAAAGTAATACAATTATTTCCTTCAAAGTCGTTATCAATTAATACGGAACTTCATGAGCGGACAAACGTCAAACCGGCCATCATAGCGTGCCGCTAGTTTAGGCTTTTTCAGGGGTCAAAATCAATTTCATTCTTTAGTCAGATTTACACATAGGATACAAAGACAAATCTAGATAGTAGATAAGTAGTTATGTAGATTCGTACTTACTATTCAGAGAGAAGAAGAAAATATGTGGTCTATATCACCAGCGTACCTACCTACTTTACCATTTGTCTTATCAGCATTAATCTACTAAAAGAATTATACATATTATACATAGTACTATATTAGCCTTCTGTTAATCAAGTAATATTCCTTGCAAGAAGTCACTCCAACTTTTTACAAATAATACTCGTCTAACTTGAAATCAAACACGTCCAGAAATGGCCGCTAAGTAATTGCCGATAATTAATACGTTTCTCTAATTACTCGGCTCAATAGCGAGGGCATAAATAACAAGACTTCTTTCTGTCCGTCAGAAAGCCGAAATCCTCTTTCTTTTAGGGTTTCAGTTAAATGTGTTATTACTTTATCTTTATTCATTACAATAATTCTGTTTTGTCCTTTCGGTTACTTCTAGACCTATACCGAACGCAAGTCAAGATTCAACGCAGAAAATGTTTACTGTTAGCTTTTACTAGAGCCTAACTATCATTAAGTCCAAAGAAAAACAGAACTATCTCTCGGCTAACTCAACTAAGTAGCAATCTAACAGAAAAATTAATCCGTAAGTATGATTTATCCACGTAGACGTTATGGTACCACAAACATATTTTGTTAAGAGTTTTGTAATATGTATTTCCATTTTCACCTTTCGTGCGCTTTGTTCATATATTCTTACTCTGAGACAAGTCTGAGGCTTTGTGTTTTTCCTAAGATGGGTTTACCTACTTATTTGAATTATATATTTTATTTATTCCTGTGCGAAGCCAAGGCGGGCTGTTAGTCATGTATAAAAATAAACTCTTCTGCATTCTTTATCCTTAGTGCAAGGAATGTACGTTTAATAATAATTGAAAGGCTTCTACACGACGCATCAGCGAAGCTTTATAAAACATCTTAAAAACCTTGAAGGTGCCTTGAAGATGACATTTACTGGGTAAATAGGTAAATATGCCGACGTATATTGATCGTTATAAAGTTGATATTTTTATAAGTGTTGGCAATATTTTCTGTATTTATTTTAACGTGGGGAAATATCCTAAAAATAAAAATCTAACCTACTGCGGTTACATAGCCACATAATTATATTCTGTAATTTGAGTTAACTATGTTGTATATTGACACTAATATAATGTTGGTAAAAAGATTATCAATGAGAGATTCATACCCTGACAACGTTGCCTCACTAACTAGTAAATTCGTAGTTCTGGTTAATATTTTAAGTGATACGTTTAACAAGTAGGTAACTTGTTTATTTCTTTGTGAAGGATCTGCTAGCGTGAAATCAAATTACACTTCTGTCGGATATTTAGGTTTGGCACGGAATCAGTATCCGGTTTTTTACCCTAATCTAATTCTTAAAGCTGTATTTAAAGTTTAAACTCACCGGTTTGTAAATTATATGTAATCATAACGCATGTTTCCATCTAACTCCTACTACCAATTTTGATGTTTTAGTTTCATAAAAGGTGAGTCAATCTAGATACGATAGTTTTATCGAATATGTTATAAAAGCTAGGTAGGTATGTTGTTCTTGTTTTAAGGTTGCGTAATTTTAAGGTAAGATGTTATTAATTGTTTATTTAAACTTAATATTTTATAGTACCTAATACCTGGTGCTGATTTTATTTTATTAAGGTTTTATATGGCGCCAATTTAATAAATAATAATAATTATTATAATTTGCTATGCACAAACAACTTGTTTCGAACGTAAAATCATAAGTCGCAAGGTGTTCCTAAAAACGACTAAATAAAACATCTTATTGAGTTTTTTATCAAGCATCATCCTGTCAGATCCCCTCGCAACTATTGACGAGGTTTTTTCAGCAAACACCTGCCTTGAACGACCAAAAAACCTTTCGATGTAAGCACGTTTATGGAATTATATATTTGAGTTACCCGGTTTTAATTAATTACACGTGAGTTAGTATGCAGTTACGGTATTATTAGAATGTATATATGTCACCGTAAGATTGTAAAAATCGTTAGATTATAATCTAACTCGCGAAATTGCAAACTGTCGAAAGGTTACAATTTAACGTATTATTTTTCGTTAAATTGTAATCTGTTAGGTTTATTGACCCTATAGAACCTAAGTGCCTGGTTATTTATGTCGAACCCTAACCTAACCTACAAGAAATAGACAAGAAAGCGTAAATACTATGAATATTTCAAAAATTATCACTCAGAACATTGAACAGTTCACAATCTTTCGACAGTTTACAATTTCGCGAGTTAGATTATAATCTAACGGTTTTTACAATCTTACGGTGACATACATATTGATGAAAACTATTGTAATTTAAAGTATTATTAATACCTACAATTATTATTTATCCAGCTCCATAATATTATTTATGTATTTATGCCATTAGTCTTTATATTATACTTAGATAATTAGCTATAGGTAAGTTCTATGTTTGGTAACACTATCTCCGAGGATTTTTGTTATTTTAAAGGTAAAAAATTTACAAAATACAACATTTTCAATTATATAAACAGGATCCAAAATAAAACTAAGAATAGTAAGGTGTTTAAAAGTTAGTTAAAAATATATTATATCTGAATAGGTATTTATATAAAGACACATAATACTCTTATGAAAAAAAAAACAAGACCCTCTAAAATCCTGGTATCGTAAGCCACATCCAAAGCTGTTTACGCGGTCATCTCGCTGTCCCGCGGGCGATGGACGTCATAAACAAAATGGCGGCCAAAAGCCTCCAAGCGTAGAGCGGCTCCATGCCGTAGCCGTCACAGGCTCGCGCGCTAGTTCCGCGCTACGCCACCGTGTGGAACGGCGCTGTAATCGCCGCCGGCGTGAGCGCCTCACTAGCCACTACAGACTACACTCCCACGTACTGACTCCCGTTGTAAACACAACTCCCGCGTGCGAAGTTTTCATTTCCCATCGTCTAATCGTTTACCAACAAAATGACACCTTAGTGATGTGACGCGAACTGTGTTTTTGTGAACTGAACGGATTTCTGTACACGATGACGAAAGCTAAGATGACCCGGAGCAGCGCTCTTTACCACAGTGCAAAGGTGAGGCTATAATTTTCAATTATGTGAATGAAAATTTACTCTGTTATTTCCCCTTTACTGTTGAATTAATAAGTAAAGACTTTTAAAGTTTATTAGTAGTATGTTTGTTAAACATTCTTAATATAATAAATCTATTTCGATGAAAATATATTGTAGTAGAGTCAACTGTACCAAACTTTCATTTGATGTACCTACTATCTACGTAGTACATACCTAGTCGTAGTTTTTACTCCACTTAAAAAGTGAAAGAGGCATTAGTTAATCGCTTACTGTCCAAATTCTTGTATAGAAATAAATTCAAGGTAATCTGGATTCCGACGTATGCTTCGTGAATCTTTATTTCTCCCGCTCTCCCGAAGGCGGCACCTACATTGGCTTTTCAAAATAACGATGTCTTTTGATGAAAGTTTAAATATTTCGACAATGCAGGCAACGTTATACTAATATTATCAATACCTCGTCGCTTTAGTTTTAAGATACCGTTACTGATTATCACCATTATATTTTATAAATAACTAGACGTCAATAAGTGTAGTATACCTACCTAAATTGAATAAACATTATTTGACTTTGACTTTGACTTTGAAAGTTTGGATGGATGTTTGTTACTAAATCACACCAGAACGGCTGTAGGACAGTCAATCCACTCGGACGAAGTAGCGGGCATAAGCTAGTAGAGTTTAAAATTATGAATTTTATTACTTAAGTACCTTCTTTTATTAATACACATTTACATAATACTGCTGGATTTAATGGCTTCCATAATAACGAGGTGAAAAAGAAAAAAATACTACCTTTATAAATCTTGTTGCTAACTGCAAACGAAAGAAATGCAGAAAACGAACAAAAATGACAGTGAATTCTGTCCCATAATGGGAAGATTGTTCTGGTTTTCCGATGTCCTGCTCTTCTAAAAAGGGCAGTAAAAGACATCAACGAGCGTGCGTGAAAGAGTAAACCGAATGTATGCGGCATTTTGTTGATGCGAAAGCAAGACGGATGTCATCTATAGTACTATAGTAATTTGTGTACCTATTCTACGTAATTATGGACCGGGATTTCGTATACAGGTACGTATACGCAGGTAGCCATTGCACGGTTGGCCGATCCCCCCATTTCAAAGGGCAAAGGGATGCTCTCCATTATAATAGGGCAGTTTTGGCTGTATGGAAAATGCATTGCCTTTTAAACTTTAGGATCTTAGTTCGTTTCGGGAGGTGAGTGCTAATGATGCGTAAACATTTAAAATATAAAGACGTTGACTTATTTAATATTTGATTTAACTTTGACAAACATACAAGATTTTTTATGAAAACGTGTGTAGTTTTTAATATTCGGCATTTATGCCTCGCCTGCATCGGAGTAATTGGAAGCTTTCGTTACAGGACTCAAAGGTCTACTATGTGAAGTAGGTAAAATATGACCATTATACAATATCACCATATAGCTATCTAGAGTACCAGCTCTATGAGTAAGTAAGCAGCTATAAAAGTAAGTAGGTAAGCTTTATAAAAAAAAATTGGATATTGGTACGATCAACATTTTGTAGAAATTTTAATATAACTGCTGGCTGCTGACTGGTTTTTGAAAGCGCGGGCATTCGCCGGAGTAACCAACTCTTAGGTTCAGCCAACAAAAGGGAATATTCACAGGGTGCCTCGTTAGTGGACGCGTGTTCTACTAATATAACAGTAGGTGTAGCTGTTATCAAGCTCTCACTGCTTGATACGCGTTGATAGACCTTCCTTTAGGTAGTATTTAATATTTTATTGAGTTTCTCGCCGGTTCTTCTCAGTAGAACTGTTTTCCGAACCGGTGGTAGTCAGTCAAAAGCAGTCGTATCATAGGAGATAACTATAATTATTATTATATCCCGTTTGACAAGAATCTATTGAGATATGTAATTAATGTAACCGATGTTTTTTCAGGAAACTTACCAATTAGAGATCATTAAAAAACAGCTCGGTAATTCCAGACATAAAAAATCAAAAATCACAACTCCCCCAGTTTTCCCTTCCGAATAGTCCCACTAACTTATCTAGCGTCGCTAGTAGGTATGAAAAAAAAAATTAACAGGCATAAAATTTCGTACAATTTTCGCCACCGGGTCCGATAAGTTTGCTGGACTATACCTAATTGTGTAGATTGCTTTCCCCAAATGGAAGATAAACAAAGATCTATGTCCTATCAATAAAAAAGGACATGATATGGAATATTTTTCTTCGTGAAAATCTGACAAGTGCTTCATAAGATTGTTTAATAATGTTATGACATTTGCATGAGATAAGCGATCAGCATGCCATAATAAAACAGCTAATGAACCTTTGACAAGAAAAGATAATAGAATAATCTGGTAGTAATTTTTTGATACAGGACAGGACACCTGTATGTCTTGGAATAAATAAGTTGAGGTATAATATTCATCCAAGTATTTAATTTAATATTAGCTAGCATAGCTATACTTAGCCGGAAATTGACGTTTAATATAATTACTTACATATATTCAAAATTCTTTATTTCTTTACTAGCGAATGCCCGCGACTTCGTCTGCGTGGATCGAGGTTTTGTGGTTCCCACGGGAACTTCTTAATTTTCCGGGATAAAAAGTAGCCTATGTGCTTTTCCAGACGATAATTTATCTCTGTGCCAAATTTCAGCCAGATCCGTTCAGCTGTTGGGGCGTGATATACTTAGTAACAAACATCCATACATCCACACATCCATACATCCATCCAAACTTTCGCATTTATAATATAATATTAGTAAGATTCATTATGCCTTTGCATATGTAGGAAGTTTCTTTTATGTTATTTTTTGTGTGCAATAAAGTATTTATTACACACAAGAAAAGAGTTATTTCAAAATCCCAAAATGAATCGTAAAATTACTATTATACTTCTACCATACCTTTACTACTGTTTTAATCATACTTTTGCGGGTCTAAAGTCAGTCTTCATGCCCTAGGGCCGTAATCTATCGCCCAACTAGTTGACCAACCCCATACTGTAAATATGCACAACAGAGTCTAGGCTCCAGACTGGTCGACCAAACGATCGTACCATTTGACATAAAAGTTTTTAAACCAAGGAGTATGTGTACCTGCATAAACACTGCCAGCATGAAAAGCAAAAAGTTTGAAATAAAAAGTTTAATTTGTCTTATCTTTTTATTATTTACTAGACCTATGTATCCCACTTACTATGATTTGCAATAAATATCTAACCGTTACAGTTTGTTTTACTGTTATGGTAGAAGTATAAAGTAGAGTATACACCACCGGGATAAAGCAGTTTTTTTCTTGGGCGCTTGAATCCCTCACTGCACTCAGGACTCAATCTTAATTCCCTCCCTTTGGTCGGGAATTAACTTATAACACCCTCGCTGCGCTCGGGAGTTAAATTTGGAGTCCTTCGTTACGTTCAGGATTCAATGTAGCGCCCGTGACATAAAACAGTGCTTTTTGCCCTTGGTGTATAATCTACTATAATGTAGGTACTATAATATGTATTAATAGCTCTACAGTGTACATATTATACAGAACGAGAAGGCAAAATATTTTAGTAAATGTACTCTCTATCCACCGCGTCCGATTCCGGAATATACGAAGCCAGTCTGAGTTTTCTGGACTCGGTGTTTCGGGTTTCGGACGGTTTTGGATCAATGCAATGCACATATATCAACGTTCGTAGTTCGTATCCATAAAGTGTACTCCTATTACGAGTTGTATTGTTGTAAATTCAAAAGCAGAGACAAAGCTGGTTCTAATTCGAATAAATGTAAAGTAGGTATCGCATTTTATCGTTCTACTGTTTAGATTTCTTACAAACGAGTACAAAGCGTGACCGCCAACACGGTGTAAATTACGTGACTAAATTACATGTCACATGAGCAATGAATTGTCAACCTTATTCCTAAAATAATACAGCTTACTCGATGTACACATCAGAATTCAGAACTATGTTTTAGAGCATCTGCCCATGCAATTTTTTTACCTAATTGGCCGTAAATGGATCGCTTCATTATACCTACTTACTAAGAAATACTTAAGTGAACAATGTTGAATTACGGATTCTTTCTTTTTACGTTCTGTTCCACTAATCATTAAATTATCGTGCTTACTGATTTTCTCATTGCTAAGCTCATGGTAAATATGTTCGTAGACACAATAATTATTGAATATGATCACGTACTTAGGTAGTTTCCATACCAAACACGTAGGTAGCTGAGCTTAATTTACAGAATGATATGTTTCTAGGCTAGGTATAGTAGTCACTTATTTATTTATTTTCATGAAAAACCAAATGAAAAATAATTACTATTCTTCACCATTTTCTTGTCTTCCATAAATCGCATTCACGGTTATGAACTTATAACGTACCTGCTATTATTACCTATTCTGTGTTTATACTTAGTATGAAATATAGGTCATTCTATTCGAAGTCAATTTACGCTTTAATATTAACTTTTCAATACTTTGAACGTATCATTAACAAGACTTCACGTTACTGCTGATAATGATGTACAGTGGAGAGTGATAAGTGATGATAATCGCTTTTCTTTGATATTTTCACGGAGGCAGTAACAAGAAATCAGATGATTTCTTGTTACTGCTGCCGTTTTACCTCTTATATAATGGTGCTATTACACTGCACTTTTCAAAGGGCCCTGAGGTAAGAGTGGGCGTGGCCGCTAGTTAGAGCTTATTACACAGCGATAAGCAATAAGGACCAAGTTAGGGACCCTTTCTCCCTAAATTTTATTACACTACACTGATTCAAGTGTAAGGATTCCTTGCAAAAGTGTAGTGTAATAGGCCTAATAACTACTAGTAACACTAAAAAAAAGAGAAATCTTAATTGCTTTCAGAAAATTCCGAAATGATAAAATGGCGTCATTATTTACCAACACATATACATTACTATGCAATATTTGAGTACTCCAATTTTTGTGTTTTGTAAAGTTTTCGTATCATAATTGAATATACAGTTTAAATGATTTGAGGTATGCACTAGTACCTAATACCTACGTCAATATATATTTAGGAGAGTCGCTTCCGTAGGGGAAATTCACTATCTATATTTTCATTCAAATCTGCTTCCGGCTGTCTGCTTCTGATCTGTACGTGTGGCAATTAAATTACGTCATAACACGTCATTTTGTATTTGTATAAGCAACTAGCAGACTTGCCCGCGACTTCGTTCGCGTGAAATAAGTTTTTTAATTTCCCATGGGAACTTCCTTATTTTTCGCTATATATATAGTCTATGACACTCACAAATAATGAGGCTTTCTATTGGTACCAGAATTTTCAAAATCGGTTCAGTAGATCCAGAGATTACCCCCTACAACGTCACAAATACAAATCACAAACTCACAAACTTTACATCTTTATAATATTTGCAATTACAACTATGTATATCTCTTCCAATGAAGATTAAGGAGTAATAGGTAATTAGTAATTACTTACTTCCGCATATTGAAATATATTTCATAGCACACTATATGAACCATGTGTAATTTTCAGTAAGTGTACGTATGTGTTCATAAATATAACCCCACAAAAACTGTTTCTTATACCAACACTAGCTCAGCCAGATGGTCACGGTATATATGTCACCGTAAGATCGTAAAAACCGTTAAATTATAATCTAACTCGCGAAATTGCAAACTGTCGAAAGATTACAATTTAACGCATTATTTTTCGGTAGATTGTAATCTGTTAGGCATATTAACCCGATAGAACCTAAGGGCACTACCTGGTTATATATGTAGAAACCAACCCTAACCTACAAGAAAGACACAAGAAAACGTAAATACAATTAATGTTTCAAAAATTGAAACTCAAAACATTGAATGGTTCACAATCTTTCGACAGTTTACAATTTCGCGAGTTAGATTACAATCTAACGGTTTTTACAATCTTAATATATATATATATATACACACACTATGCAATAAATATTCATATAGTAAATCATTCCATGAAAGAGAATAAATTATGTTATGATTGAATCGTGCAATCGCCACTTCCCACGCTGGCCAAGAAGCGTCAAATCGTGGTCAGGAACTGCCTACGAGTCGATTATAAATTCTATATGTTAGATGCACCACTGCACTCCCTCCTAACAAAAACGTGTGGAAACCGAGCCCTCCTGATATTTTTCATAATAAGCATTTCTTTGTGAACCAAAGAAAGCTATAATTCGCGCGCGAGTTGAATGCAGTGTAAATGTACCTATGCGTCACCATAAATTTACTCTGCATTCAACTCGCGCGCGAACTATAGTTACTCTTGTATTAATTTAATAAGAAATATAATATATTAATACACTAAAAGCTCCATCCGTATGGAGATACAACAAATAATATAATAAGTTAAAATCTATACTAATACATATTATAAAGAGGTAAAGTTCGTGAGTTTGTGACGTTGTAGGGGGTAATCTCTGGATCTACTGAACCGATTTTGAAAATTCTGGTACCAATAGAAACCCTCGTGATTTGTGAGTGTCATAGGCTATATATTATCCCGGAAAATAAGTGAGTTCCCGTGGGAGTTTAAAACACTTTTTTCACGCGAACAAAATCGCGGGCAAGTCTGCTAGTATTTAATAAATCTATCTGTCAATATTAAAGTTAAAATATTGAACACATCTTCCATATTGTAATACTAACTACAGTGCACTGACTGGATATCTACATGTTGCTTCATTCAAACCTGTATTAAGCTTTTGTGGTTTTTGTAATGTTAAAATGTAAAATAACAAAACGACGCTCTTATAACAATAAAATATGTATACATATAAGTTATATTTAAAATAAAATGCTTTGGAACGAAGTACCTTATGGGACGATGCGGAGGAATACCCTATCCGGCAAAAAACGTCCGAACGAAAATGCGTGGAGTAAGATTTTTATGTATAGTTTATTCGAAATTAAACCTTAACATTAAAGCATTAAAGTCCAATTTCGAATGTAGTATATTTATAGTTAAGACCTTTTGCCTTCGTATGTCGACGACATGCATGTCGATGTCGCCGCGAATCCAGTATTTGAGTAATAAACATCCATCCATACATCCATTCAAACTTTTGCTTTTATAAATAATTAGTGAATATATATTAGTATAGATTATGCTATAAAAAGGTACTTCAGGTCCTCCGCCCACGCCATACTTTTTGTACCGATTGTCTGACTGTCGTTTATAGATTGACACACTGTCGTATTTATAATATTAAAGATTTGGATATAGTGTCAAACAAATTGTAAAATACTCAGAAAACCCAACCTGCCCAAAGGTTTCTTTCTTATCTATATTTACAACATCATAAGCATTCAGGCCTTAAGGGGAGTGAACACTGGGTATATTTTACCTATACTAATATTATAAATCCAAGATAGATGGATTGATGTTTGTTACTCAATCACGCCAGAACGGCTGAACGGATCTGAATGAAATTTGGCACAGATATAGATTAAAGTCTGGTATAACACAAACTACTTTTTATGACGCAGAGTTCTTATTTTGTTTGAAGCGTGACACGCAGATGTCTAAACTGAGCATAATGCTAATGGATAAGAAGACGAATGAAAGTTTTGAAACAATGTCAACATAAGGCTCCAGTCAACATCGTTGATAAGATAAGCTTCCACGAGATTTACAAACTGTGTTGTGACGAAACATTGAAATGTACACAAAATAAGTTTGCGTTAGATAAGTTTACAAGGAACTCAGAATGTAGGTAATGTTATTTACATTAAATGTCATAGATAGTGATTAGGTAAAAATATTTTCAGTACTTTGGTACTATTAAAGAAAGAGAAAACTCATCTTGATATAGATGCACCATATCTTAGTACCAAATTTTGTTAAAATTGTTAGAATAGTTAGCCGTGAAAACACACAAACAGACAGACACTTTCACATTTATATTATTAGTATGGATTTAGTCGACCCCACAAAACACGAAAAAATAGAATACAAATGATAATTACTTAATTGAGCTATCGTCTCTCGGTTATGTAAATAAACGATTTGTAGTACCTACGCTCGTGTTCTGGCATTATAGCTATGTCTAGTTAACGTATAGCTACGAGTACGTGTTCGATACTATCAAGCTCCACAAGCTATAACGAGTTGCCGGCGCCGCCGTACGTAACGGGACGGAGGCTAGCAGTTTGTTACTATCTGACGAGTTCTTACTTTTAATGCGATGAGTTTTTGAGCTTTCTTCTTAATGTTAGTGCTACGAAGCTAATAGCTAATGCAATAGAACATGTCTGTGTATACGTAGAGTTTCTACGACTAACGCAAGGTGCTATCATAGTAGGTAAGGTTGTATTATTTGCCAAAATATGACAGAATGTAGACATACCAATTTCATAGATACGAAAGGACATGGGCTACTTTTTATGCGTTCCGGCGGGAATCAAAAACCGGACGAAGTCGCGAGCATCATCTAGTTAGACACCTACCAGAGTGAATACCTTTAACACATAGTTTTCCACAAAAGTTCACGTAGAATCTAAGTATATTCACATTAATATAGGGAGGGGAAATTTTTATTATGGATTTTATTGGTTATTGGTTCTTTAGCTGTTTACTTGTAAATGAAAACACATGGTATAGTAGAACAGATACGGCAGTTGTTTTTAATGTCTAGTTAAGTCTCTAACAGTACCTCGTTACGTGACTTGAAGATCTACCGATCTGCGGTCGGCAGCTTGTAGGCTTTAACGGCTCCTGCGCAGCTGTCGTCCTTCCGCCACTGCATTGTTGAATTGTAGCGTAAATCCGTCATTTTTTTAAATCTAACGTAGTACATAAACAAATCCACCTCTCTTATATGTGCTAAGAATTGTAAGTAGTGGCTAAATATGAAATTCCTGGGTATTAATTCATTAAAGGCATATATATTATACGACCTACATACATACATCCTATATTATATTATAAGATAGTTTATAAGTTTTATGTATACATTACTTTAAGTAGTTAGGTACTTTTTATTTTATTTTATATTCTCTTTTTTTGTATTTTTATTAATTATTTGTGTCAAACTATGTATACCGGGCAACTTAGCCTTTAATTAAAACCTTATTATTATTATTATTATTATTCGACCTGTAAACAAACTATGTATATAAAATATATTATACTTCTACCTTAACAGTAAAACAAACTGTAATGGTTAGATATTTATTGCAAATCATAGTAAGTAGGATACATAGGTCTAGTAAATAATAAAAAGAAAAGACAAATTAAACTTTTTATTTCAAACTTTTTGCTTTTCATGCTGCCAGTGTTTATGCAGGTACACATACTCCTTGGTTTAAAAACTTTTATGTCAAATGGTACGATCGTTTGGTCGACCAGTCTGGAGCCTATTTAGACTCTGTTGTGCATATTTACAGTATGGGGTTGGTCAACTAGTTGGGCGATCGATCGACTAGATTACGGCCCTAGGGCATGAAGACTGACTTTAGACCCGCAAAAGTATGATTAAAACAGTAGTAAAGGTATGGTAGACCGTAGAAGTATAAAATATATTATTAGGTACTTACGTATTTTAGTTCCATACCACAAAGTTTCTTAGAATATCATATAAGTACGTCACCTAGGTACCTAGGTATTTTTTTGGGTTCTGAAGTTTAGATTACCTAGTGCCTACTACTTACCTATGAGTAACGTAGAGTCGATTCCGATTTAAATACATGGTATTATAGGTAACTGTGGATACTTTACGTTTTATTTACCTACCCTATTTATCTTACCACGTTGTCGTCCATCGGGCATTGATAAAATAGAACAGGTGCATCACTAATTTAATGATAAAAATTTCTACTGAAACCGGCTTGAAATTATTAAAAATGTTCAGCAATTACTAACATAATTACATACAAGCAACATACTAATGATAACGTACAGGAACTCTGTCTTTCTCTACCCATACTAGAGGATAGACATAGTTTAACGCTTCTTTGTCACGTGCGATTTTTCGTATGTTTACATTCGCGTTTTATCGTTGCAAAATGGTCTTCTAAATAAAGATTTTATTTTATTAGGTTAGTAAACAATGTCTTAACGATTCGCTAACGTAATATTAGTCCATGTGTGCAATTTTACGAAAGTTATTACGAATTTACGATCACTTTCATAGTAATTAATTAAGCTTCTATATGGACTTCACACCTTTTTCGTCGATTTTACTGTACCTACTGTGTTTATATGCCCAACGACTACAAAACTAATAAAATAAGCATCGCAGCGTTAAATTTTACTTTTTGTTGATTGATTTTTGTAGGGCAGGTGAAACTACGTTAGGCAAACTTACGATAAAAAATAATGTCCATGTTTATAACAGATGCACAATCGGTTTGTAGGTAACTTTTTATTTTTATTTTTATTTGAAACTATTTTGACACATTTTCAAATAAAACTAAGACAATCAGCATCATTGTAACGCATCTGCCCCAACCTGCTTCTCACCTGCCTGGTCTGCCAAAACAGTGCAAAAAACTACGTAGCAGCAGGTGCATACCATAATCGGGCATACATAATACTATATGGGTTAGTGTACATTGTCAAGGTCCATCTATTTATGTGGCAATTGGATATTTGTAGAATTAGAATTACAATTTTTTCTGTGCAAACATAGTTGTTCGAAATGAGCTATTATATCTGGACTGGACTTATCAGTATATGCACAATACTTAATCCGAT
This sequence comes from Erebia palarica, assembly GCA_964035005.1. NCBI lineage: Eukaryota > Metazoa > Arthropoda > Insecta > Lepidoptera > Nymphalidae > Erebia > Erebia palarica. The sequence goes on from OZ035988.1 coordinate 6,151,745, forward strand.
CTGCCAAACTATCTCAAACAAAGGGTGGTAAATATGAATAGAAAATAACTTCCTGGATTACTGTTTGTGCCGTTTGTATCTTCCATGGATAGTTATAAATTGATTATAGGTTTTCGTGCTTAGATCAAATTAAAACCATTTTATAAAATGCTTAAAATCTGCGATAGTGGAGCGTAAAAACACACGTCATTATCATGTCGTTATAATAAAATGCAATAGATATTAGATATCTTCCTAAAAAGGTATTATTTTCTATTGTAGGACATATTTTTAATTTATTAAATGTCAAATATGAATATATCTCGAAAACGGTGCGTAGGCGACAAGAAGTGTATAGGTGTTTATTTTGAAATACGATGGAGGTTTTACCAGTTTTAATTATGACACGATACGATAATAATTGTTGTAGGTACTTAATAATGATTGCAGCCGAAGTTTTCTTTGTAAGTACTAAGTAGATTCTTTAATACGCTCTACATTAAACAAAATCTACAGGCGGTTCTTATAAATATTATACATTAGTACAAAATTAGATGACGCAGGTGTATTTCTTATAAATAAAATTCTCGTGTCACAATGGTAGTTACCATACTCCTCCGAAACGGCTTGACCGATTTTTTGAAATTTTTTATGCATATTCAGTAGGCCTGAGAATCGGCTACTATCTATTTTTCATACTCCTAAAACACCTCTATCCACGCGAACGGAGTCGCGGGCATCAGCTAGTAATATATATGCCGCTAAACAAGGGCCTCGAACATGTCACATAATATGAGTTACAATGATGGTAAGATCCTTTTCGGTCGGTGCAAAGTTTTTTGCGACGTCATATGCCGTTTGCACCTGACGCTAAACGTGCCACGAAGCCCGTGTCGCTACTCGCTATCATATCATAAGTAACATCTAAAGCAAAAGTACTTAATATTTTTAATTTTCTAAACGAACTAGGTAGATAGTGACCTTTTGAATAAATGATGTGGTCACATCAGAAAAGTAAAAGCTTTGTTGTTCACGGTTAAAAGCACGGTTCAACTAGTCGACCACTGTACTGAAGGCACGGAGTTGAAAAGCATCTAGAATAAAAAAGTAAAGAAAAAATTGTGAATTAATTGTCCCTAGGTGGTTATTAGTGTTTTTAAACTAACCCCGTAAGTCATTGATGTAGAATTTTACTAATGCTGTAAGCATATTTAGTGGTAAGAGTTACTACTAGACTCAGCTGTATGGCAGATAAATAGTAAGTAGGTATTAAATAGTCCCACCAACTTATCTGGAGTGGTGGCCAAAATTGGAAATAATTTTATGCCTTTTTAATTAATGTTTTTATTTTATTTTTTATTTTTACTTAGCGACGCTGTCACCCGGTCAGATAAATTTGTGGGACTTTAATTGTGAAGAGACCTAGAAATTGCGAATAGAAATTGGAAAATGGTTCCAAAAGCCTCCAAGTTATCAATTGGCAAGATTTTTTGTGCCATCGGAGTCAAGTTGTAAATATTTTTCAATGGTGATAAAACTAACGAGCAAAAATCGTGAATTCTCGGAGGTTGTTGTCATATTTTTATAACTTGCTAACACAGCAAAGGATTTCGTTGAATCCGTTGCAATTTACAATGTTATATTTTATTTACTTGCCTGCCTAAATATCGTTATGATAATGGTTTACCATGGACCCGATTCTCCTAATCTCTTCAGATTGATCCATCTTAGGCTGTATTCTCAATTCCTTACCTTAGCATCAGGTCAACTAGTAGAATCTTTAAAAAAATGTGTCTGTCTGCTACGCTATCTCGGCCCATCCTTTAACTCGATTTTTATGAAATTTGGTACACATATAGGTTGCATCACGGGAAGAACATGGGCTTTTATCCCGCAAAATTAAGGAGTTCCCGCGAGAATGAAAAGAACCTAATCAATGCGGACGAAGCCGCGGGCATCAATCCTCTATTAAAATGTTCCTATCTGACCGTGAGGGCACGCCCATCAAGAGTTCCTCATAAAGTTCGGTTCTCGAAGGTGTATAAAACTGCCAATCCGCACTTGGCCACCGTGGTGGACTATGGCCAAAACCATCTCAATCCGATAGGAGACTCGTGATCAGTAGTGACCCGGCAATGGGTTGGTAAGAGAGATTCAAGGTGTACCTAATATTAAGTTGTGTGTTGTTACAGGTGCTCTGGCATCTGGATATATTCCGGCGCAGCTTCCGCGAGCTCACTGGCCACGCTTGTCTTGGACCCTCGTGCATTTTCTGCGCTTTAAAGGTAAGTTTATATATTATTGGTTGTTAAATGTATATCTGTTTTCTATATAGGGCAATCATGTGGCTAGTAAGCGAAACATTTTAGTCCTAGACAGTGCCATCATGAGCTACTATTGGGCTAAATACAATTATTTTTTATCGCTGAATTTGGTACTATTCTGCAGGCCCGATTGCATTTAGATCACAAGAAACCATATTTTTCTGCGATTACAGAAGTACCGATTTATTATTCATAGCCATATTATGTAAAACTTGCATCAATCATTGTCACAGTCTCAATTGTTGTGATTGGCTGTATAATTTACGGTATCCTAGCTGCGACACCGGATTTTAGCCAATAGCGGAAAATGTTTACCAATGAGAGGTGATTTCGACTTGTAACGTAATTATTTTTTCGTAATAAGGCTTTTGCTTCTTGTGAATCTTGAAATTAAATCAATATTTTTAAAGAATGAAAAATAACGGATTAAGCTTCTCTCGTTCTGCAAAAAGGAAACATACCTGCTTAAAATGTATGGGCAGCAGACAGCAGTCCAGCTTTTTATACAAATAAAGCATTGAACTAAATCTTAAGTTGAATAGTAAGTACATTAAAAAACCTTCCAAGTGCGAGTCGAACTCGCGCAAGGAGGGTTCTGTACAAACAAACAAGTTCCGTACAAGTTTAAAATTATTAAAATTATTTTTATTATATGACGTAGCTAAAAATGTATGCCTTTTAAAATTAAACAACGTATTCGTATTGACGAGTGGCACTGACTGACTTTTATTAATTTTTTACCATAGAGCAAGATAGAAACATGTCTACAGACAATTGCACAACAGAAGGCAGCATTAGTAATATATTGTGTAGATATTAGACCTTTAACACCCCCACTATATCTAACAATATGGATATACAAAAATATTACAATCTTTGAATACCTAATACATTCAAAAACTTATAATGTTTCACAACACATAAAGCCTTCGTGAATACATCAGCTGGCATCTCAGCTGTAGGCAAATACTTCACATTTACAATTTTATTCACTACACATTCTCTACAAAAGTGAAACTTAATATCTATGTGTTTTGTACGCTTGTGAAACATTGGATTCATAGTCAGCTTTTGTGCACTCTGATTATCATTGAACAAATCAATGGTATACAAGTTTTGTGTAATTTCGTATAGTAAGTTTCTCAAATAAACAGCTTCTTTACATGCTTCTGTAATAGCCATGTATTCGGCCTCACTACTAGACAAGGCTACAGTAGTTTGTTTTTTAGTTTCCCAAGAAATTACACAACCAGATAAAGTGAAACAGTATCCTGTATATGACTTCCTATCTATAACATTTGCACCCCAATCTGCATCTACATATCCTTCTAATATTGAATTTCCATCAGCAGTGTACTTCAAACCGTAATTTTTAGTAAATTTTAAATATCTCAATAGACGCTTTACATATGCACAATTATTAAATTGACTCAAGAATCCAACTGCATAAGTAATATCAGGTCTGGTTAGAACTGCTAAGTACATTAGACAACCAATAATTTGCTGATATGGGAATTTTCCAACATAGTTTTCCCCCTTAGATACATGCAACCTAGTTTCCATTGGAGTTTGAATGGGTTTGCATTGACTCATGTCAAATTTTTGTAACACCTGATCAATATAATCAGACTGGTTCAATGTGATGGTTTTTTCAGATTTATTAACGCTTACATTGACACCAAGACACTTTCTGATTTCACCTAAATCTTTAAGTTTGAAATGGCTAGCTAATACATTTTTAAATATTCTGTTTCTTTACAATTATTTGAAAAAATAAAAAAATCATCCACAAAAAGGGTAACAATAGTCCTCAAATTATTTCTAATTTTTGTGTACATACATGGTTCTATTTTAGATCTCCTATACCCAATATTTAACAAACATTCATCCACTCTCCTATACCATGCTCTTGAAGATTGTTTTAGCCCGTAAATTGCCTTTTTTAGTTTAAGTACTTGACCCTCATGAGTCTGCTCGGAAAATCCTTCTGGCAATTGCATAAAAATGGTTTCATCAAGAGCACCATTCAGGAAGGCTGTAGTTACATCAAGGTGAGTAATGTCAAATCCTAACTTAACTGACAATGCAAATAGTAACCTCAATGTAGTATGCCTCACAACAGGAGAAAATGTTTCTGTATAGTCTATACCTTCAACTTGTGAGAAACCTTTAGCAACTAAACGAGCACGGAACCGAACTTTGTTATCACTATCAAATTTTTTACGAAGCACCCACTTACACTGTACAACCCTACCATCTTGTGGACTATCACACAATTCCCACGCATCATTTTCTTTGAAACACTGTAGTTCTTCTTGCATGGCCAACATCCACTGTTTCTTTTCTGGTCCGTTTAAAGCATCATGCAGTGCCAAACCTGCCTCATCATTATAGGTTTCAGCACTTGTACAAAGATTCGACATACCATATCTCTCTGGTGGTTTTCGTGTTCGTCTGGGTCTATCCATGAAATCTTCATTTTCACACTGAAGTGTACTCTCCGAGTCTTCATAATCACTTGGAATATATGTTTTGTCATTGTCATCATTATAGGAACAATTATTTCCATTGTTGTAGTTATCTTCAAGACTAGATGTTGATTCAAAACTTGTTACCTTCTGGCCTTGTTGTTCTGGTTTAGCCTCATCCCCCACTGAAGCAACATTCTGGTCTTGCACTTGAATCATACATTCAGAATTGATTTCTGGCTCAATGATGACCACATCTCTACTTGTAAACACAGTCCTTGTTTCTGGATTATAGACTCTGTATCCCTTTATGTTATCTGGGTATCCTGTAAGAATACATTTAACAGATTTTTTATCCCATTTCTTACGCTTTTGTTTAGCAACATGTACCATGACAGTGCTACCAAATATCCTAATATTACTGATATCTGGTTTTGTGCCAGTCCATAGTTCATATGGTGTTCTATTATCCAACGCAGCAGCCACAGTTCGATTCTGCAGGTACACTGCCGTATTGGTGGCCTCACCCCAAAACTCTTTTCCCAGGTTTGCATCAAACAGTAGACATCTCGCTTTTTCTACGACTGTGCGATTGAATCTTTCACATAAACCATTTTGTTCTGGGGTGTATGGGTTGCTTTTCTGGTGGATAATACCAGCACTGTTTAGGTAATCTTCAAAATCCTTATTGCAATACTCTAAACCGTTATCGCTTCGTATCACTTTTATTGTTCTTTTTGTTTGATTTTCCACCTGTGCTTTGAATATCTTGAAATACTTCAGAGCCTCATTTTTGTGCTTCAGAAAATAAACAAATGTTTTGCGACTATGATCATCAACAAATAATAAGAAATACCTTGCTCCCCCTATCGATGTATGCTCCATAGGGCCACAAATGTCTGTGTGCACTAAATCTAGCAAGTTACTGCTTCTCTGACCACTGCCTTTAAATGGTAAGCGACACTGTTTTCCTTCACAACATGTTGTACAAGAAGCCTTGCTTATTTCTACTTTTTTATCAAATGACATTCCCAAGACAGCATTTTGCATTTTGTTTAAGTATTCCTTGTTGACATGTCCTAATCTGCGATGCCATGTTACTCCTGATACAGCTGATACAGCTGATGCAGCCAAATTCTCCTGGGATACCAAGTTTACTTTGTATACCCCATTGACCAATACTGCTGTAGCCACTAACTGTTGCTTTTTATTATAAACACAACAGCCTTTATCTGTGAAAGACAAACTGTTTCCTTTTTTAATTAGTTGACTGACTGATAGTAGGTTAGTAGTCAGAGTTGGTATACAGCATACGTCTTCTATCACGATGTCGTACTCAGAATTATCAGTTTCAGTCGTTATTTTAACATTGCCAGAACATAATACTGTCATTTTCTCACTATTAGCTACGACAATTCCTTTATTTTGTTCATATCTGGCATTCATAACCCAACTTTCGTTTGCTGTTAGGTGTACACTTGCCCCGGAGTCGATATACCAATCATTTTTATTGAAATTCGCACTTAAAAATACTGCACTAAATGCGTTTGATTGCATTCTTTCTTTATTTTTCTTATTTGCTGAATTATTTTCGTTATTCATGCACTGATTTTTATAATGGCCGACTTGTTTACATCGGTAGCATTTCACCGCCTTATTGTTTGACTTCGACGAAACAGTAGTACTACCAACATTAAAATTTTTCTTTGCCATAGACAAATTATTCTTATTTTGCTTTGCATGATTTGAATGACTGACGAAAGCACCGTTCATTTCACTCTCGTTGTAATCTACCGACTCCATGTCTAATAATTTTGTCTTGATATTGTCTGCCGTAATGGAAATGCCCGAATGTTCGATTGCCATGATCATTGGAGCAAAACGATCAGGCAATCCAGCCAACAACAATGACCCTGTCCATTGATCATTTATTTCGAATCCCGTTCCACTTAATTTTTGCGCTGTATCGATAATCTGCGTCACGTATGACGTCATCGAACTGCAATTATCTCGCCGGATTGAAATCAAATTTCTCAACAGACTTATTCTCCGTGAAAAGCCACTATCATCAAATAATTGCTGTAGTTTATTCCACAATTCTTCCGATGATTTAACGTTTTTGACGTGGACATACAACGACGGATCGATGGTCATAATCAATTTGGCTTTAGTTTTTTCGTCATCTGCGCTTGCTATTTCTTTTTTCGATTCTGGCTTGATACAATGTTTCATGCCTTCGAGAACTAAGAAATTTTCTGCAGCGAAACACCACTCTGAATAATTATCGCGTCCCTTTAGTTTCGGCACATTGATAAGGTAGTTGGTAGCCATTTTGACGAACAGTTTCTACACTTATACACTGCGATAATTAATACGATCAGTCAGTTCACAGCTAAATCGCACTGTATACTGTCTTTTAACACTTGCTTTACTGCAAAATCCTTGATAAAACGACTCAAAACCGCGATTTTGTGAGCGTATAGCCCATAACCTAAAATTAAACAACGTATTCGTATTGACGAGTGGCACTGACTGACTTTTATTAATTTTTACCATAGAGCAAGATAGAAACATGTCTACAGACAATTGCACAACAGAAGGCAGCATTAGTAATATATTGTGTAGATATTAGACCTTTAACACCTTTTCGCAATTTTTCCTTTATCTGTGCTATAAGACATTGCTTCGTACCAAATTTCAAAATTCTGAGTTCACGGGAAGGACCCTGTAGGTTATGATTCCGTCACGAGTGTCGAAAATTTGCAGCATCAACGACTGTATATTTTGATTGCGTTGACTTAGAAGTTTTATTTTTCACAGCTCCAAGGGACAGTAGACTTGAGTATTTGATATGAATTTCAGCTACCTATATGCGATACCTCCATGCGTTCCTGAGGAAAAGGGCCTTGACAGAAAGACGGACGGACAACAAAGTGATCCTATAAGGGTTCTGTTTTTTCCTTTTGAGGTACGGAACCCTAAAAATGGTTTGTTTGGTCTCGCACGGCGCGAGTGGCCAATCAGACGTGACCTTTTCGTGAACAATGAACAGTTCAGTGCCTTATTTGACCTCAAATCTTTGGGTCCCAACTTTCGACACGTCTCGAACGTTAAACCGAAATGACGTCGCGGTTTTTCACAATAAAAGGTTGTTATTTTCGTCGTGTATGTCCATCACGTTTAAAACATCTAAATAAAATCCTGAGTAGTGATTTGTCCTACTGAAAGAGAAAAAGATGTAGGTGCTTTCGAAATTATTGCCTTTTCGTTTTTTCGAATGCTAAAAACGGTAGCGCCGATCGTGTATAAATTGTTTTATGCATTTTGGCCAAAGTGTGACAAGCTTTTATTAAAGGTACCAAAAAGAAACAGTAAATTTAAATAGTTCTACCGTGTACGGCTCTCTTTTTTGTCAAAAGAATCAATAAAGTATTGCTGTTAGTAGTGCCGTCGAGTTAGATTGAATATGGATCAAACTGTCGAACCCCCGATAATACCTACTTATATAAACTATAGGCACATAAGATACTTCTACCGCTGTTTCTAAATTTTGATTAGATATCAAGTAGATTATATTTAATTTATTTAGGTATATTCAGACTTCAGATACTAAATAATAGCATCATATTAGGTATAGGTATGTCGATATAGTGTGTAATAAATGAGACAACATCCAGTTTTTCACAAAAGTCATTACGTTCTTTAACGCAACTTCGCTTAAAATAGCTCCTTGACCGAAGAAATATAATATTATGGCACATTCAAGCTCTTAGAACTGGTCCGTAGGTATTACGAGTTACGACGTCGTGATTTCGCTGCCTAGCTCTATCTTGCAGTCGGGCCTTTGCCTTGAGTTTATGAGCCTTTGTCTGTAAACTTTGTGGCTTTGTCTATGGAACTTTTTCAATACCGTCTATGTCTCACATCATGTATCACATAAATTTAATGTAGAATAACTTATTATACTCCTACATATTAGTAGGGGCCTAGTGGTAGAATCGAATAAAGGAGGTAGAACAAAGAACATTCATTTATGGTATGACCTAAGTTACTCGTTACTTTAAAATAAAGTGCCTAGTGTCTATAAATGTACAGTATGTACCCTTTTATATTGTTTCCAAAATGAACGGAGAGTTTCCTTTATTTTCTTTAAGTAAATAAACGAATTTAAGTCTTAATACTATATTAGAAATTAGGGTTTAAATAAATACGATTTTAGTTTTGCTGGCTGATGCTTGTGCAGACGATAATAAAGCCGTATGCTTGAATAACCTGAAATGAGTTCGTAGAACTTTTGTCCTCGAGTTCAAAGATTTTAGCGAACGTAGACGTAGAGTGACGGATTATTTATGCGGCAACTCATTATAGTCATTAAACATAACGTAGATTTCTGAAAAAAACGTAAATGAGTACATATGTAGGTATTTATGTATTTTTTATTCCCGCGCGAACTCCTTAAATTTCTGGGATAAAAAGTATCATACCAAAAATCACGTCGATCCGTTGCTCCGATTGAAGGACAAAGTCAAACCACTTTCCCATTTATAATATTTGTATGAAGTATGATTGCAGGAAAAACCTTGTAAAGCTATCCATATTTATAATGCTTGCCATATTCCTTGTTTCTTTGTTACTAAGTGACAGTATACAATATATCACCGTAAGATTGTAAAAACCGTTAGATTATAATCTAACTCGCGAAATTGCAAACTGTCGAAAGATTACAATTTAACGCATTATTTTTCGGTAGATTGTAATCTGTTAGTCATATTAACCCGATAGAACCTGATTATTTATGTCGAACCCTAAGCTAACCTACAAGAAACAGACAAGAAAACGTAAATACAATTTATATTTCAAAAATTGACACTCAGAACATTGAACGGTTCACAATCTGTCGACAGTTTACAATTTCGCGAGTTAGATTATCCTAATGTAACGGTTTTTACAATCTTACGGTGACATACACATAACTATACACGTATACACACACACACACACACACACACACACACAACACACAAAATAACGAAACGATGGCATAATATTATTATACCTACGTGTGTAGTGTGTACTGTATAGGTAATTACTTAGCGTATTACACGTAATCACCATTTACCTACGACTCAAATAATAAAACCCTGTAAACTAAATTAAAATGGCACGTAACACGTTTTATTTGTCTCGGTAACTTTAGGAGAAGGTACTTACAATAACAAGATACTTCGTATGTGGGGTGCTTGACTTCTTAAGTTACCAAAGTGCGCGAAATTAACCACAGGCATGGACACACTACCTATATCATGTAGGTATCCACGTTATAAGCATGCAAAATATTACCAAGTCAATAATTGAAAAGTAAAATAATTAACAACGTTTACTACTCAAAATATCCACTTGACGCATACTGTCCTGGGTCTGTATTCTATATCGATATATATATCTTATATACATAAAAATCTATTGCTGTTCGTTTGTCTCGCTAAAACTCAGAAACGGTTTAACCGATTTTGATGGATTTTTTTGTGCGTGCTTGTGTGGGTCCCGGGATGGTTTATATTCACAATTGGACCAGGTAGGGGGCGCTGCAATCGGGTTATATGATCAAGGCAGGACAACGTCTGCCGAGCCCACTAGTAGTAAATATTTATTCTTGTAATAAAAGGTCACCATCTCGCGATTTAGGGCACTAAATCTCTTTTGTTTAACGCAGTTTTTAGGGCATCTTATTGTCTACTTTTTACTTGCATAATTTAAATGAGATATCTACCTATAAGTAGGCCAAAATTTCCATAGTGATAAATCTACAGCTAGAGTTTCTAACTTCTAGGAACATAGAAATCCTTCCTCTGTGGTTTGCTTGCTAAAGGAAGCAACAACCATGAAAAGAGGTTTTCATCTAGCTGTTGCGATAATATGCCATCTACTCCCAACTCGCTCGAATAATACCACAAAAGCAACACAGGTTTTATGATCGTTTAAGGCCTAAATCGACCGCGGTTTTAGAAGCTCGTCGGTAAAACTGGTGGATCGCAAGAGCGGACTAACAGTCCGCAGTCAAACAGTCAGCCCACGAGCTACGAGTATAAGGTGAAATCGTCGTAACCGTTTACCGCAAGTTTATGCCAACTCGTGCATGCAATCATTGCCTTAAATAATTATATTTTCTAAAACTAATATTGTTCGAGATTATCAGTTGGATTGATGCGCTGAACAGCCAGGCTGATTCTTTATGCGACATGAGTGAATCATCCAGCTCTTCTATCACCCGCAGTGAAATATCTCGTATCTGGTTCCCATGTATCGAAATATATGGAGATAAAATGCTAATAATATTCGCCTTTACATTATTTATCTACATTGTCATTTACCCACTACTAACGCATGTTATTGTTACCATGGACAATCGCTATGACATGTTCAAGTATACAAGAAGGTATGTGGCAATCACAATCTTGCATCAATTGATTATAAACCGGTTCATAACTTTATACATATTAAAACAGGCATATGTACTTCATTCTTATAAAATTACTTGTACCTAGTTATGAATTTACATATGAATTAAAGAAAATATTATTAATCATACAATGCCTGTAGACTTAGAACGATAAATATCGAAACAAGCCTGCAATTTATTACTAACCTAGCATAAGCATCTCTTTATTTAGGTATGTTTCTAAGTGTGGGGTGCCCTCCTCTTGCTGAATGACGATATAAATAGGGTGGTAAGAAGTGGCTTGATTTTAATTATTATAGAAAGCCAAAGGCAAGGCCCTGAGATTAAAATATAAGAGGACAGGGTGGTGTGGATTCGCTTTGATCAACAGACTCATATTATAACGATGAAGTACAAACTTGAACACATAAGAATATAGTTAATATAATTTATCAAAAATTCCATAGTTGTAATTATTATAATGTTTCATTTGAAAAGCATTAGTCTGTAGCAAGAATTAGGTACTAATTAGGCACGTTCCTAGAAGTGTGTCGTGGCTGTACGTGCCCGAAGCCGCATTCAAACTGGGCCAGCCAATTATGGTATTATTACACCGCGCAATATCTACCACTGGACTTATCATTGGGATATCTAATATCTACGTATTCATCAAAATATTGTACTTTTTATAGACTTAGGCCCACATTTTCTTTTCTATATCTGTCCTTTTCATATCAACCCCGGAATAAACTTGAATTCACGACCGCCATACCTAATAATTGACATTAAACAGACGTATGTAATATGTATAATACATAGATATTTATTAAAATAATCAATATGTGCTTACAGTAAACAACCATGCACTTAACATGTTAATGCATTTGTGTGTCTCATTAAAGTGTTTCATTCTGAACTTTGTGTAAATATTGTGTATTCTGCAGGATATATTTCGGAGAGTGTGCTCAAGAACTATTCGATATGGTTCCTCCGTCACCGTTTTTTCATCGAACCGCTAGGCATCTACAAGGTCTGCAGTCTGCAGTTGCACCCTTCGCAGTCCAAATTCCGCGGACTCGTACGAAACGATTTGCTTCCTCGCTCCTAATTCGAACCGCTAGGATATAGAATGCCCTTCCGGTTTCCGTTTTCCCCTCCTCTTTTAATATTGGTACCTTCAAATTCTAGACAAGCGCGCTCCACCTTAGGCTGCATCACCACTTGCAAACAGGTCTGATTGCAGCCAAGCGCTAGCTATTATTTAAAAAAAATGTAATTATAATGTAATGTAATGTAGTGTAGTTTTTATTATTACTGAGTAGGTAATAGGTATATCTGCTTCTTCAAAAATAAAAACTTAAATTCTCATACTTAGTGCGTGTAAAAAGGCAATGATAGTTTTTAACTTGGTTCAGTATTGACGAGGAAGACTTCGATTCGGTTTTTCACAATTGATTTAGTGTGGCACGCGTTTTATGTACTTGGATCACGCGAGAATGTATCTAATAAGTATTACGGATGAGGATTACCTAATAGGTTTATTGTATTACGGCTTTCTGTATACAATGATACAAATGTATAAATACAATTAGCGGTTGCTGCGCACTATTTCTGATTTCTAATAGAATCAAGATTTGTGCCCGCTGTAAAAGGCTTAACGCTAACAGTCCAATTCGATCCAAATTTCGAAATCCTTTTCTTCTTCTCTCTGCGATCGATTTTTTAAATCTTTTCTTTTCTTTTCTGAAGACTCCCAAATTTTTATAAAATGATTTTTTTGAATTGATGTTTGTCTTTTCAAAGTTGTCAACTCGAAAAAGGGACGCGTGATGACAAAAGTTAAAACATAGATGGACAAACAGAATTTCGCATAAATATAAATCTTCTAGCTTTTTCAAAAATACTAATCACAGATTTACCATAATATGGCCAATGAGCTTTCTATGTTGTATACAAGTACCTAGCTCATATTAGCTTTAGGTATAGCTCAGTCACGAAACTCTTTGAATACCCTTGACCGATGCAAGCCCCACAAAATAATGGTAGATAATACAAGACACGGCAACGCGGCTGTCCACTGAGGAGCGCACGCGCAGCTGCAGGACCGGTTTTACTTCTCGTTTACGTCGAGATCTCCGTACTATACTATACATACACAGTACATAGTAAAGCATCTAAACGAAGGTACTTATGAAGCTTTTAATTAATTTCAATCGAGTTATCTTACTATACTAATATTATAAATGTGAAAGTATGGATGTTTGTCCGTTTGTATGTTGAATTGGCTGAAATGTGGAATAAAGATATGTTATAACCTAAATTAGCTCATATATATCTTTACATTTATTTCAATTAAAACTAAGAAATAAATTAAAATCTAAATAGGTTATAGAATTAGGTGTTACATAGGTTACATTTTCCCCGGAAAATTAATATTGATCCTGTGGCTGATCTTTCTCTGAAGGTGTCGGATTGCCATCCCCTTGGACTATGAGAGTGAGGAAATAGGAGTGCACCTGTGTTTGCGCAAGTTTAAATGCACTAGCATCCTTAAGGCATTATTTTTTACATGGATTTTTTGAAGGGAATCAACGCTTTTGTTGATTTGGAAAATTAGTTACTATAGTACCTACCACAATTTTTTTCACCAAGTACTTACATAGTTTTGATTTATAGAAACAATATCTTCCTAATGATCATGTACATTGCTTAACACCTACTTGGCTTATTATATCCTCATTTAAACCTTGATTTGGTTTATTTTACTGCATTATTTGCATAAATAACACATGTAAAGTGAAAACATAGGAAATAAAATGTTAGATATAGTCACTAGACTCCCACATTAAACCAGTTGCAAGGTTTTCCACCCACCGAATTAGCACGTATTAGCGACAGATTAACTGTCAGGCCCGGTACAATCTAATTCTAATGGCTTGTCGTAAATTTTGTAAAGGAATAAATTAACTTGTAAGCATAGACTTCTTGTAAGTAGTTAAACCTAGTTTTTGTAGGTCGGTTAAAATTTTTAACCGACCTACAAAAAAGGAGGAGGTTCTCAATTCGGCGCGTATTTTTTTTATATATGTTACTGCATATCTCCGTGGTTTCTAAACTGATTTGAAATATTTTTTTCCAGTGGTTAGTGGAAGCTCTCGAGGTGGTTCCATAAAAAAATCTGACTCCAAATCCTGATGCTGTAGGTGTACCTACGGCTCAAAACTAGGGAGTTTTTTTATGGTGAATTCATATTGTAGGGGTCAAGCAACGATTTCAAACTTAAACCCAAGTCCCAAGTCTCAATTCCTCAACTCTGATGCTGCAGGGTACTGCGCTCCTAAGCCGTGGGTGTATGTATATTAGTCCTAAGGGATAAAGAGTACACTAGAATCTTAAAAATAAAAAATTCTTAAATTCTTTCCAAAAAACCGACTGCAAAGTAAAAAATTATTTTGATTTCTACACCCTATGTTGAAGTCGGGCGGGTATAACAAAGATAGGCAAAGTTGAAAACATAGTGTGTAGAAATCAAAATTATTTGTTTACTTTACAGTGGCTCTGGAAGTCGGCTTTTTGGAAAAAAAAAATGTATACGCGTGAATGACCCGACACAAGAAAAAATATCTTGTAATATGTATGGTTCACATATATTATATTGGGACCGAATTTCTTATAACACATTACTCGTAAGAAACAAGCTTATAATGCGCAATAGACCTTACAGTTCCACCCTCTCTCACTCTCCAGTAAGCTTTTATTTAGTCTAATGTTCACAAATATGAAAAACGTTATTCGGATGTCCGTCTTCTGTGCTCATTAAAAAAATTGCTTAACATTAACTCCGGGTTTTTAATTATTATTTCCATAATATAGTACTTACTAAATTTTATCAAATAT
This sequence comes from Erebia palarica, assembly GCA_964035005.1. Taxonomy (NCBI): domain Eukaryota; kingdom Metazoa; phylum Arthropoda; class Insecta; order Lepidoptera; family Nymphalidae; genus Erebia; species Erebia palarica. The sequence continues at coordinate 6,166,852 of OZ035988.1, forward strand.
TATACTTGTTTTATGCATTTAAAATAAAATATAATAGAACCTTCATACGTGTAGGAACGTCACTAATTTCCATGAATTTATTTAATTTTGGTAGGTAAGTATCCATATTTAATCAGAAACCAGATAAATTCTAAGTATATTGTTTGCTCCAAGAACATTGGTTTAACCTTTTAAAGCATTTCCAAGAACATCGCTAAATACCCCTTTGCTTCTACTTTATCTACGTAAACCAATAGGTACCCAAGTTCTACCTAAGCTTACAAGCTAAGTTAACCTATCTATATAAGTAAGTCAATACCTATAAATCATTCATTTGATTCTAATAGATTAGGCTTAGATATTGACCGGTCAAAGAAATCCGATTAGCCGGCGCCACGTCTATGCTTCGCCCACAGTCCACACGCATTAACACCGTATATTAACGTTAACGTATCGTATACGTTACGTAATAATTTCACTTGATTAATACTAAATCTTAATCGCTTCCATTTTTACTCGGTTCATGACGTGGGCAGGTAGTGGGTTTGTTTAATAGTTTTTATTGTAATTTTATGTGGTTTTACATTCAATCAAATGAGCTTCTGCTTATCATAATAGGTATGTGATTATCATGAATAGAAGCCGCACATGTCAGTGTCTAATACATACGCAATTATAGTCCGTCAAACTTATATTAACTCTATAGTCAAACTTATCTGACCCCGTTGGCCAAAATTAGAACTAATATAAATGCCACTTTAGACTTCGATTTTTTTTTCATAAGAGTATCTACTAACGACGCCCGACTAACGAACTAAGCTATAATTAACTACTCATCTATGTTTGTGCGGTAAGTGCGTATTCATAATAATATTATTAAAAAAATAAAAGATCACGGAAGCTCGCATTGGTTTTGTTAATTTTTGCAGACATTTAAGTATCGCATCTTCAAATTCAAGTAAGTATATCGTTGTAAAACTGACTTATCATTATTTACCTTCTTATATATTGATTGCATATAGATTCATAATAATATGAACATTTACTTTTATGTACTACGCAAACTTCCAACAAAGATTTAAAGCGGGCAATATTCCAGACAGATGACTCACAAAAACTAAGAAAACAAAACCTTGATACACGAAAGTGTTTAAGAAATTACACAATAAGTCTAAAATTGCATGCGGCACGATCTGTCTCAAGCTTTATGTGGTCTGCGCACACGTCACTCATAATCGCACATATGTCATTGCCATCTGACACACGATCGAAGGCTCTGTCTTCGTGTTTATAGTAATAAGTTTCTGATGCCCGCGGCTTCGCCCGCGTGGTTTAACTTTCTTCTGATTCCCGGTTAGCCTATGTCCTTCCCCGGGTACAACCTACCCTGTGCCAAATTTCATCAAAATCGGTTGAACGGATGAGTCGTGAAAGCGTAGCCGAGAGATAGATAGACATACTTTCACATTAAAATTTTATAATAAGAATTAGTATGGATTTTACGAGCTGATGCCCGCGACTTCGTCCGCGTGTTTTTTTTTGATTCCCGCGGGAACTTTTCAATTTTCCGGGATAAGAAGTAGCCTATGTCACTCCTCCTCCAGTCCTCTCTCGTATACCCATGCCAAAAATCACGTTGATCCGTTGCTCCTTTGCGGCGAGATTGAAGGACAAATCAAAAAACCAATACACCAACAAACCAAGAAATAAACACACTTTCGCATGTATAATATTAGTATGAAGTACAAGTGATATAGAAGTACAGCTATTATACGTACCAACGACCTCTCTGGTGCAGTGGTGAGACTTGTGGTGTTAGAAGCGGGAAGTCCTGGATTCCAAATTTTAGAATTATTTTTGGTCAAGTGGGAGGATCAAGCTGTACAGTCCTGACATATCACAAGTTGTCCTAAATGAAATACTTAATCATTTGATTTCATTAAACTGCCATAGTCCCAAGCTAGGCAGCTTTCATCGTAGATTGCATCTGCATCATTCAGAAATGTCACAAAGGCAGAAAGCATATTTTTTAAATTAATTGTTATGTAATTTATTGATACATGTAGAATGTATAGATATTAGATAGTAGATACATAAATGTATCTTGTGTCATAAAATATCAGTCATGTCATGTCAGAGATGGTATTTCTGCTAATTAACTAAAGAGATTTAAAGAGTTCAGTAATAAAATAACGATTGTTTTTTATGGTTCTTTAAATAAAGGTTAACGACTGCATCAAATTGCTTTAGTTTCGGTGTAGTTCATTAGTAATCAAAAAATTGTTTTCAACGTTGAAAAGGAAGACTCTTATTCAATTAATCAAATTTTACTCTTCTTATTTAGAGAAACCCTTAACCTATGTAGTAAATATTATAAATATATGCTCCTAACTATAGTATTTCAATGACATTTATACCTACTACTTATCCACGTCCAAACTAGAAAAAGTCAAAAATCATAATATTATTTCTATTATTTGGTTAGGTACAGGCTATAGTCAGTACAACGGTTTTCCGGGAAGTTGGGAAAAAATTACGTTTTTATTTCTCTACATTCGATTGTTTGGCCTAACAAAAGATTAGACGGGCATTACCAATACTGTAGTTAAATAATCGTTCTGTTCTATTGTTTTAGTATTTCGAAATATCCTTCTATACAATGAAAGCCAATATTAGCGATTTCTGAAGTTGCAAGCTTGCGCTCGAAATAATTAAATTACATAAATAAAATTGTGTGAAGATTTTACAAAATACATAAGATCTAAAGCGCCTTCATTTTCATTCATTCATAAAGTTCACAGTTCATTTTTCGCCGTTTTGAAACAAATGAAAATATTTTTTATACAGCCTGATTAACTTATGAGTTACAGTAACATTCTCATTCAGCCTTCGACCTCCGGCCATTGGTCAGGTACAAAAGTGGTTTGGAATGTGAATTGTTTCGAACCATTATCTTAGCGCGGTTTTATCTGTTGTAATTACAAATACAATCACTCTCAATTCGTATGGCACAATATGCTAGGTTTAGAACAGTCTAACTCTATTGTTAAAAAATCTAATAGTAGTTGTCTGTTTATTTGTTTTGACGCGCATTCACTCCTATATATATTATTTGAATAGAAACTTTCGTTGAGTGATGCCTAATATACTTATCAAAATCGGATCGGCAGTAGATACATTGGAGTGGCAGTAGACAATTTAATAAAAATTCGTAAGAATGAAGCGTATAATATGGGGCAATCTCCAATAGGTACGATGGATCGCGATGATTAAGGTTGGCGGGAAATACGTAGCTACGAGTAGGATGCGGAAGGCTGAGATCCAGGTGTGATGGCGCTTAATAGGGAATGCCTTTACCCAACAGTGGAAGTTCATAGACGGACAATGACGTTGACTGAAAATGCTGTGACGTCACGTTATAATGTTCACATCTTGCTCGCCTTGTAAGTATACGATCACCTCGAGCGACCCTAAGCGAGCGTGATCCGAAGAGGTGACTTCAAGAGGGTGAAACCGCGGGGCGATGCTATGTGTGGTACTTTTATACACACTAAAATCAAGACTTTCCGTTTTGCAATACATAAAACAATTTGCACTGTGCATAAAAGCTTACAAATGGCTTTATGTCGACAAAACTATTAACAATTTAGGTTTACAACGGTTAATAATTGGGCTATTTGTTTTAGGCAAGGTTTTAAGTAATTTTCTTAGATTAGGTATGTTACAGCCGAAACTAACCGCACCGGCATTTGTTTCCTAATTGTTGCTAAAATTGCTTAGTAGGTAAAGGTACCCTAAGGAAAAGCAGGAAATGCAGAGGAAATACGGCTCGCCTCATAATGAGCGATCAGATAGGAATATCCACACGTTAATCAAGACTTTTCTTGTAGTTATAATGAATAAAATAATAATAATAAAGCCTTTATTACTGCAAATTTTACAATACGTATGAACTATTCTACATACAATAGAAACAAATTACTTAATTATTAAAAACTTATTTATTAATTTTAAATTTATATTTACAGTTCTTTCTTTATTTTTAGTACACCCTTTGGACGAAGGCCTCTTCCAGTCGTTTCCATACTTCCCTGTCTTGTGTCAGTCATTGCTTTTCTTGTAGTTAGTGAAACATAAAATTTTACGAATTATTATTTTTGAGTATCCACGTGTGAAATTTTACTCGTACTATCAATGTGTTAAACGTGTTTTGGTAAAATGAAACTAAGCCGGTATTCGGAACTTCGGATTCGGAACTGGTCGCAAGAGACCCGTGTGCAGAAGTGGAACATTGGCACACATTTGAATAAGATGCGAGAAGACAACTCGTTGGCTTGGTTTTCGTAAAAAGCACAACACTGCTGAAGACTGTTGTCTCAGCTTGTGTTTACAACGTCCCATGTCTCTTGTGAGGTAAATAGCGCTTGAAGCATATGATTGGTTTCTAGGTACAATCTTAATCTTGTTCCTCGTCATACCTATCTTATCGCCCTCTGCCAGAACCGCTCGCACCAAATTAATTCACGCGTCTTCCTTCAATGAAGGTTTCAACTTTCAGTCTAATCTCTAAAGCTTATCGCTCTATGTTATTGGTTGTCCTTCTCAGAGATGTGATCAATCCGATCCTATTTACGAATGTTGATCTGAGCTATTGATCTTTCCTTGAGACACGCTATGTTTTGGGTGCCAAATTTGATTAATCCAAATTATCAACAGTTTGTGATCCAACTCCACTTAATATGACGTTGATCTGTCCGTCTTGGAAGTGGTTCCATATTTTGAGTCTCTATCTGAATATTGTACCCGCATACTTAATAATACTTTAATAGCCTGTTTATCCTAACCCAGATACGACAAAGCGTTTATTCTAAAAAATAACATAGAACTAGAATTTAATGTACTTGGTAAATTCAACATCTTTAATTCATTTTATTATACAAGTTGCAACGTATCATAAGATAAATAAATAAAATGAATATTGTCGAAATTCATTTTAGCCAGTCGATAACTGGTAAAAGTGGAGCAAAATGCTATGAGAAATTCGACTTTCGTATTCGGGTTCTTATGAGTATTCGCAGCACTAAATATAAGTACCTACCTACTTAACTCAGTAAATTATAGCTATTCGAGCTTATTTTTGGGGAAAAATTCAAATATACATATAAATTTGCATTAAAATGAGCATCTAAATTAACTAAGAAAAAATATCGGACTAACACATTTCTTGCCAGCTGAGAAAAAATTCCTGACATTCCTTCTGATTTATTTCTTCCTAGAGCGTTTCCTTTATACCTAACGAGAGAATTTTACATTTCCCAAATACCTGCCGAAAAGCATAAACGCAAAATTCTTACTGAAATCTGGAAAGGAAAAGGAATGTCCCTTGAAACTGAAAGGATACATTTTTGTTAGAAAAAAAGATTTTTAGGAAATTTCTCTCAAATAGCGGTCAGCGAACCTTTTTTTGGAACTTCCAAACTTAAGAAGTTCTTACAATTAATGCTGTGAACCTTTTACCGTTAGCGGAAGAAATACATCAAGTGCGTAATGATAAGGCATTGGGTTACACTATCGTTATCAGCTACGTATAGTTATGTATGTGCACGGGTGTCGTGTGTTCGTGGAAACGCATCGGGTTGCACAAACTGGTTGCTGACTGACCCGGCTTCTAGTGCTGTAATCTCGAGTCTTTTCCTAGGTTAGTGTTCGATTCTAGAATGGCTAAATCTATTAGGTAACTTTGTATTAAACTGACAGAAATTATGAAAATATGTTATTTTATGTAGGGACATGTATTTTTTATAGTACCTATTGGCTATAGTTTATCAAATCTACTAAATTATATATTATGTAGGACCTACCTTATATTTGAAAATGAAAGGAACCTTGAATAAAATATTATATTAGAGACTAGATGATGCCCGCGACTTCGTCGTTCGAATTGAGATTTTTAATTCCCGCGGGAACTCTTAAATTTCCCGGGATAAAAAGTAGCCTATGCCATTCCCCGGGATGTAAACTATCTCTGTACCAAATTTCATCAAAATCGGTTGAGTAGTTGGGCCGTGAAAGTATAGCAAACAGACCGACACACTTTCGCATTTATAATATTAGTATGGAAGTATGGATTCGTCTAAGATTGAAAATTGAACTTTCACTAGATGATGCGGTGTACCTTTTATTTTTACTATTGGTTTTAACTCGCATAAACTACTTTCCAGTTTCCAGAATGTCTCTTCTACTGTTAACTTAAGCTAGCTTAAGTGTAACTTAAAATTAACTATGAGCTTAATGTACGTATATATCCCTTTTCATTTCGTCGTTAAGGTTAAGGTTGTCTGGAAGAGATCGCTGCTTAGCGATAAGACCGTCTTATTGTACCTACTTACCGTTGTTTTCTTGTTTGTAACATGTTGTTTTTGTATATTCGTGGTGTACAATAAAGTATACACATACATACGTACATGTATAACTAAACACTAACTATGGTTATTTTCGCACATAATGCAACGTGCAGGCTGCTAAGTATCTAGTTGACGCTACAAATGTAAATTGAAAAGCATAATCATAAGCTTCTAGCCACAAGACTTCATCTTTGCTATATCGAGACGAGATACTAACTGGACTCCCTCTTACGTCGATCTCGCGTCTCGCTTGCCCTTGTGAACTTGTATACGAGGCGCCGAAGCCTATATTTCCTGTCTCTTTTATACCCGAGCGCCTACGCAGCCTGTCACACGCCTGGCATACACGCTTCGATCCGAACGCCGCGAACAGACGCGTTTATTTTGATAAAAATTTATATACGTCGATAACTGTATATAACTTTGAGTGAATATATAGATTTGTGTAGGAGTTTTGCAATTTGTGTCAGTGTAAGTGTTTTAGTGTCAAAGGTCAAGTGCCACAACCAAGTGAGCGGTGTAACATATTGGAAGTGAATTCTAGTGAACATTCACGAGGTGATCTCAGATCACTCGTTAGCCTTGTCTATTGGGCCGAATATACAACCTCTATCAACTTAGGTATTTGAATATGTGTCTGCGACAACTTGTATATTGCAACGATACCGCTCGTTCAGGGCCAAATTCCACTTTTAAGGAAATATCATACGTTAATTTATATACGAACAACTTACGGTATTTTTATTGGAAAACCATAATGACTTCGTGTACGTGTACCTACCAAGTACATTCGAATACTTTTTTTTTTACTTGTATGTAATCAATTGCTGATTAAACTTCTTCGCTTCCACTTTAGTTTACTTTACTTCATTTTTCAAAAAGTCACATTAATTATAATTTTATCATAATTAGCACAGGATTGCAGAAGGAACGGAAGATAGACTTATAAGATAATAAAGAAGACCTATTAAATACTACTAGGTATTATATACTAGTTTTTTTCTTTATTATAAGTAAGAAAACTGAATAGTTTTCCCGCGAATTCATCTACGTAATTTTCTGTTCCTTTTAAACTTCCTATGGGAATCCTTGGTTATTCCCTCCAAAATATTTTATGTTGTTTTGAAGATAAGCCCGCGCTGAAAAATAGAGAGACTAAACTAAAATGACAGCTCTGCTAATATTATTGCTATCCCTGAATTCTTTCATAACGCTCGACACTATGTGGAAAAGTATAACACTAGATTTAAACTAAACTAGCTTGGAAAGTTGTAGTTTAGAGATTGCGTCCAACCGAATTTGGCACGATATATATCCAGTTGTTTTAATGAGTTTCATATTCTTTTTAAACCACAGATGCTTTAATCTTATTTATTTGTATAGGAAAGTCATATTGTTAACTTAGAACTAGGTATACGCCCGGTTACGAAACTCCCAAATAAATTCGTTATCGTTTTTGTACCACTAAAATCGGAAAAGTGTCGACATTTACCATTCGGTCTGTCAATAGAGGGCACAATCGATATTGTTATTCGCCGTACTTGGTAACAATTGTTGTAATACGAGACTAATTAAACTCGTATTGAACCCATTGTCTGTTCAGTGTACACTCACACATACCTCTATCTGAGAATTTGTGCACACTGTTCGATAAACAATCACTTTACGTATGAATTTGTATTCAACATAATTTTTTTATCATATCGTCAAGACTCATATTTTAACACTCATCTCTAAAGGAAATCCTCAAAATACCTACTAAATGTACCTGAGTACCCTACTAAAATTGGTACTTAGGTACTTAATTCTCTGAAAATACCTATATCGCGCTTAGGTACTTATTTCTGATATACATACTTATATCTTGGTTTTAAGGTTTGATGATTGATCAATCATCGTTTTATAGTTCTAATTATTTATAAAAATCGACAATTCCAATTCAAATGGAAACTTTTAGTTCTACGTCTTACATGTTATATCTAAATATTTTGTTCTTGTCCACAATATCTCAAAATGTATTAATTATATTTTTTATTGCTTAAAAAAAGTACATAAATTAATTTACCAAAAAAAAAATTATCTTGTGCAATACCAAGCGTAAAGCGTTAGTTTATCAAACGTATGGTTACAGTTTACTGTCGTACTTACTTACACATTATTATTTAAGCAGGTAGGTAATAGCTTTAACATTTACACAATAGGTTACTTCTCTAGCTTCGATTGAATCAGATGTTGCATAGAACAAATCGATTGCCGTATGTGTAATCCACCGTAAACACAATCGAAACGAATGCGCATATTGGTCGATTATTTTCTTCTCCCCTCTCTCTACAACCTATTCCTATTACGAACTTCAAGATACCTGCCTATATTTTAGTAGCATGCAATCATAGTCAGTATTTAAGAACATATATAATTATTACCCTTAAACACATAAGTAGGCTTAATAGTATTTTATTTAGTATTATCGGGGTGTCTTAAATCTATATACACTATACAGTGTACTGACATCACTGTATAGTATATATCGTGTATCGTTTTGTTATGTTATCTTCAATCATAAAACATCACTTAAAATCATCGATTTTCCAAACCAATCGGTGTTTAAAGTTATACATCTCCCTTAAAGGAGCATTTCCAGACACCAAATCATTAGTTTGGCGTATACTAAAACAAGTAACTAATTCTGTGGTATTCGATTTATAATAAAACTTAATTGACACTTAATCTAGGGGTGTGCTTTTCTTTAAAGAGCATTATGAAAGGGAGACTGCTCACATGAATACAATAAAATGTCCTGTCGTTTTAGTTTTTTTAGCGATTGTGTACTATGGAATTAGCCTCAACAAAGTATAGAATTATCTGACGTCCTTATTTTTAGTAGGCATTTGCAGCAAAGTCGTTAAAACAATCAGAAACGGTTTTTAGAAACGTTAATTGTGATGTTAATTAATTGGTTTGCACAATTTACATTTTCTTGCATTTATTTCGCTGAATAATTCATTACGACCGTATGTATACTATCTACCGAAATCTATAGATTATCAGGTAGAATAAGAATAGTATACTGGTAGATTTCGCTTATATTAGAGCAACAATATTTGCTCATTGTTCGCATTTAACTGCGCTTAGATACCTACTAAGACCTACTTAAGATTATTTCGAACCTTATGAAGCAGCAATATAATGTTTCCTTTGTTTGTAAAATATACCGTTTATTTTAATAGTAGTAAAGTTCAAGTTTGCTTAATATTACAGTATTTAAAGATTAATGTGCTTTTAGATGACTTAAATAGGTATTCAAGATATTGCCTCATCGAATATTGGGCAAAAAAATAATAAATCCATACAAAGTAATGGCATTTGGAAGTATTGAGATAGATTGCCGCCCAGATCCGCTTGTGAATGGGCGTGTGGTTCGCAGAAATGATGACTAAACTTCTTTGCCTCGAAGTTCGAACAGAAAGTCTTCTGACCTTCTTTGTGTAGCATTTCGATTTTCCTTATGCGCCTAGGAAAGTTTTAGCCTTAGGGAAGTGCTATAGGGTGAATTTTAATAGCTTTTTCATGGAATATAACCTATATCATACCCCGTAACAATGTAATATCATAATAATATATTGCTTCGGGTTTCCCTATCGTAAATTATACTCATAAGAAAAGTCTATAGTGTTAAACTGCAACCGTAAAAAAATAGCATTACCTATTTATATAGCGTGGCAGAATAATTTAAAAAATCTAAGTTCTACACATAATTTCATAATGTAAAACTTGCGTGTTTCGCCAAAGCTCTACTTTAAATTTGAGACTTGGTAAAGACCCAAAATTATAAATAACCTCGAAAAATAGTAAACATTAAAAAAGAAAATGAAACAAAAATTTTTTTCGCGTCATATAGACTACATTTACTTAGCTTTTATCTAGAACGGGACGTAGGTATGTAAAATTGTAAGCGTTTTACACATTTAGATATGCGAAAGGGGTTTTAACTTCTGAACAAAAAACAGCTGTCTTTTCCTTAACGAGTGAACAATACATATGTAGGCGTGCATATTAGGTGTGAACGATATTAGAAAATGATGTAAAAGCGACGATATAATTTCAATGAAGCGAACCGACCGTGGGACGGTTCTCACAGGGAGCCGAGTGCCGACGATCCAGTTACGGTACGCTCTCTGACTGCCGAGTGTGAGAAACACTAATCAGATATAGAGTAAACATCATCAAGTATAATTACAACGCCCTGCGAGTATTATATTAGGTGCTATATTTTAACTTTTTTACGGTACAAAGTTATGTCAATTTTTAAGCCAAAGTTTTGAATGGAGAAAGGCTCTTACCTAAAGTGTTTTGGATTTAGATGTTTGAAAATCTCGTGGGAACACTTTGGTTTTGCGGGATACAAAGAAGCCTAATATCCTTTCTCATGAAGTAAGCTATCTCTACCAATTTTCGCCAAAATCGAAAAAGACGGTCCGCGAAAACGTGGCATACTGACAATACACACACTTTCACATTAAACCCAATATTGGTATATGCGAAAGTTTGTCTGCTTTTCTATTAAGTACCTACCTTAACGTTTAAAGTTTAAAGTTAATTTATTAGATTTTAAAAATTAATTCGTATACAGGTAGGTTGCTTTCCGGAGACGGACATAGGCTATTTTTTCACGGAGAATTAAAATTTCTATCGAAGAATTAGAAAGAACCCAATTTCTACGCGGACTGAGACACGGGTTAGTAAAATTATTGCGTAAGGGTTTTATACATATCCCACAGACAAGTGTTTTTCAGTAATAATATCGGTTTTCTATTTTGGAAACTATTTCTTTCTAAGGCTAATAGGTAGTAATCTTAGTAGGTATCCTAAGATTTAAAAAAATATGAAGAAGGCAATCATAATCATTATGACTCATAATGATTATGACATGATTCACATCATTATAGATTTAGCTTATCGTTCCCATTCATTCATAACCATGTTTATCTAGTTAGCCTTATAAAAATTGGCATGCGTGGGTTCATTTTATAACGTTACCTTAAGTAGGGTTTGACATAAAAATTCTATGTAATGAACTTGTACGAAAATAACACAACGTGCTTATGTTACAGAATAAGTTCGCAGGGACAAAGTGGGTTGAAAAGAACAAAAAAATTGCTCTAGATACGTTGTAAATAAAGGTGTGTCGAAAGCTTCTTGAGACACATTTTCATTTGGAATTAGCCCAAGAACAATTACTTTTCATTTAGAATTAGCCCAAGAACAGTTACTTGTTGCTCACCGCTGTGCGTTATGATGTTTTAGGCTATGTTTATGATAAGTACTGATAAGTTCTCATTAAGTGAAGTTTTTTGTAAATTTCTTTTGAGAATAAAATTCTTTAACCACAACAATCAGTACAACGAAGTTTTATCGAACCTTACACGAAGTTTTTTCGATGTTGGAAAACCCGCGAGTTAGACTGCTGTAGAACGTGGTAGGAACTCGCATTTAATGGATTAAATACATTTTTAAAGTATCAAAATATTGAATGGACTATGAAATGTTTTTATCATAAAAAAATTGTATGCGTTTCAGCTCCGTAAATGACTGGAGTTTACTCTTTACGAACGATTATAAAATATATAGATTAGTAAATGAGGGAAAATGAACGCATTTATATATTACTGAACGGATACATTTATTTATATTAATTATATAATTTATATTCATCAAAAGACAGTACACAGTCATGGAAACATAAACAAGTGTTACCATTGAAACAAAGTAAATAACATGACGGAGAAAGTTTGATTTTACTCTCCATAAATTTTCAAGCCCGGGGGGCTTATGTTTGAAAATCGACTCTTAAGGAGGTAACCTCCAAAAATCGCAGAAATCTACTACGGCGGTCTGGTCAAAGTTGATTCTGCCCGGTTTATCCGTTCTTTGTCCTTACCGGCTATAGCCATAATATGAAGCCTATTTTAGCCTATGGTAATGTTTCGCTTACATGTGCTAAAATAAATGAATCACTCACTTATTTTAAACTTTTAAAATTTCCCATTACGATAACCAAGCACAATTTTAAAATCGTTCACCCTGACTTAATCGTTTCCGTTTTGCTTATCTTCGTACCTACGATGTTACATCTTATTTATTCACGTACATAAGTGGAAGATAATTAAGCTTTTTTCAAAAACTGTTTAACTGTTGCACTCAGCAGCGTCACTAACCATTACTTAGGGAACTCCATAGTTATACATTTTATATTTAAATCTATACTAAGGAGTTCTTTAAGTAATGATTAAGCCACTCTGAGTGCGGCAGTAAATCCTACGTAGCCGTACTCTGAAGAGTTTTATGGTTAGTTTAAGGGTCCATGTAATGGTTTAATTATTAGTTGCCTCAACGCCTTCCTAACATCTTGAGAGGCGTCAGATTCTCAAATATCTATGAAAGCTATGAAAAAATACTTAAAAGCTTTGTTTTGGAAGCGTCTAGATAGATAGCTATTAAAAATCAAGCAAGAAAAACCATGATATCAAATTAAACCCCGATGGTCTAGTGACAAAAGATAAACTCTTTGAAAACCTTTTCCTGTTCAACATTTTATTATCATATCATAATATTGGGAGTTTCAAATCGAATTCATTTTCGTAGATTTTTAAAATTCCTCTTTTGTTTTTCGAAATAAGAACTATTCCGACCTCTAGTTGCAACTAGCTCTTGCTCTAGTTTTAGTATAGTCTAATTAATTAATTTTTTTAGTGCTACGTTTTCATCATTAATTAATTCCCAAAAAAAAGATAGACCAATCACGACGACGTCCTCCGTCACGTCACGTGGTTTGACGACCTCCTTGGCGCAGTGTGTAGCGCTGTTTGTTGTCTTAATGTGCAGAGGTCCCGGGTTCGATCCCCGGCAGGGTCAATTTGGGAATTTATAATCTCTGAATTTTCCCTGGTCTGGCTTAGTGGGAGGCTTCGGCCGTGGCTAGTTACCACCCTACCGGCAAAGACGTGCCGCTAAGCGATTTAGCGTTCCGGTACGATACCGTGTAGAAACCGAAGAGTCATGGGTGTAATATCACTGCCATGACCCTAACAGGTTAGCCCGCTACCATCTTAGACTGTATCATCACTTCCCATCAGGTGAGATCGCAGTCAAGGGTTAACTTGTAGTGGCAAAAAAAACATCTTGAAAAATTGTCCCTATAGTTAATGTTGTCGGTTGTCGTCAGAGGCATGGAAGCTGACCACATATTTTACGACTCCAGCATACTTCCACTCTGACTCACTCCGAGAAAGTACACTCAGCTGATAATTACGTAACAAATTACTATTTTACACGCTTCAGTCCGTACTAATATTGTTATAAACGCGAAAGTGTGTTTGTTTGTTGGTTTGTCCTTCAATCACGCTGCAACACAGCAACGATTTGAAATGCAATTTTGCACAGGTACCTATATCTTGACTTATCCTACTTTGCACAAGCTGCTGTCCTACGTGAAATAAAAAAAAACATTTGTCATGGCACAAACTGTTGTCCTACGTGAAATAAAAAAAAACATTTTATGTTATAAAGTTGATGCCATAGTCTACTTTTTGACCCAGAAAATTAAAGTATTCGGATGATACCGCGGGCATTAAGTAGTAGTATTATCTCAATGTTTTCATCCCTGTTGTGTTGAGTGTTGTGCTATTGACCCATATCAAACACGTAACACGACGTTAGGTCATTTGTCAATCTTTTTATTTAAAAAATCGTTCCTTTACATTTTTTTCCAATATGAGTCATTATATAACATCATCGTACGTGATTTATTGTATGTTTAATGTTTATGGTATAAGGGGAACCTACCTGTGCGCTTGATTATGATTCACGATGGTTTGAAACACCCTTTAATTTAGCTAGGTAGGTATGTCTACATACTTCCTACCTGGTTACAGCTCTATGGATCACTAGATTTATTACTTTGGTGTTAGTCATTAATAGACATACAATAATTTAAAAAAGTTATGCTATTTTATATAAAGGAATAATTAAAGGAACAGTTCCTAACAGTTGGCAAATCCATAACAGATTTTTAAAGACGGCATTATATTTTACATTTACGTGAGCACGTGTTCCGGAATAAAAAGCTCTATAAAAGTTTATGGTTGAGCTTTGTGTTTGTAGTTTCAGCTATCGCTCTAAAAACATAAACAAAGTGCATCATGTGGATAGAGATGCATAACGTTTACATACATACGTTAGAAAGAGACGCAATTGAGCCCACGTGAGGGACATCAACAATAGATTACAAAAAAGTAAGCCTACCTGGAAGGTAAAGGCGCTCGGTTTTTCCGCCCCCGCACCGCTGCCTCTACTCAAGCCAGTCTCATAGAAAGCCTTCTCGCAGGCGATCGTATCGGGCCCTATGTGTTTTAACTTTTAACCGATATTTTACAGTTGAAGTAACTTCATTAGCGGTGATTATTATCGGTGTCTGAGTGGTTTCCTATCGTGGACAATGACGCAATTCGGCAGTTGTTAATTGCTTCCCGTTTCAACCAGAACCACCTGCCAGTCTACATCGCGGCCGGTGTATTCCCGCCGAAACCACCTTTATAATCCAATCCATTATCCACACATGGCCAAATAGGTGCGAGTAATAAAACTTTTGTGGACATATTTGAACGTAACTAGCGAATGGAGTGGAATTCGAATGTTAAGTTGGTTGGACGTGTGTAGTTTACTTATTGCCTTATACGAAGTTGTCGCGGACTGCGGTTGATAGAGATATGTATATTTAGCGCACGACCATTGTCTTCGATCACGACCGGTATGGAGATTGAATCTCAATGAGGGATCGTATTCAATTAATTCGCTGACTGACGATCGTGTTCGTGTCAGTGCGAGCGATGCGGACTAGTCGGTGAAATGATCAAGTTTCGGTACAAGCGCAAGGAAACTAACGATGGAGGGAAAGGCGGGACAGCGATTCAGAAGCAGAAGATCGAGGGACTGAAGGACAGGGAGCTTTTGCCTCCTAAGGATTTAATAGGAGGCTCGCTAGCGGGCGTGCGGCACAATACGCTCCCGCGCTCGCGCCCGCCCTCTGCTGCAAGACGGGACCCACCCGAATCACTTCTAAGTCAAACCACACTGTCTCTTTTCAAAGTAAGTGTGCTTAACAGAATTTAAATGTACACAATATGCTATATGTATTACAATTAAGTGTTTAATTCATTATCTTGTCTAATGAATAATCATTAAAACCAACGTCTACCTAGTTAGGTTATTCGTCAACGCGAATATTTAGTACCTAATCGTGATTGTTAACTTGTAATGATCCCAGTAGTTTGCTTAAATATGCAACAAGTACCTACCTAGTGCATACCTAAGCATCGGTTCACAGTAAACAATTTGCCTAATACAATTTGTAATGATTTCGTAATTATGGGATTGGGCAAGTCAATAAAGGTGGCATATAAATTATAATATAACGTTTTGTGTTGCTTTTATGTGTGTGCTCTAAGCACACACATAAAAGCAAGATTAGATTGGATCTGAAAGAAATATATTATATATTAATAAAGAAAGGGTAACCATAACAAAGAAAGGGTAACCATAACAACTAACATTGGGGTTCAATATAGCACAGTTAGTCGTCTTGATCTGAAGGAGACTTACCTAAGCAATTTAATGAACTCATTCTCCTAAATAAAAACCATTATAAAATGAACTTAATTTAACGAATTAAAAAATACGATTGCCCTGCCATATTATTTTTGGATATATTATTTTTACCTCCTTAAGAAGCGATTTGCATAATATATAGCCTTTGGAATCTTATTCACATTTTTATTAAATGATATTTTTTGTGATTCACTGGATATTGAACTATAGTGTTTTATATTTTTGGAATCTATTCATCATTTTCTAGATGATGGTATAGTTAATCGTATTTTCGAATATTTTTTTCAACTTTAGTCTTTAATACGGGACCATGGTCACCACATATTTTTTTTTTAAATTTTGCTAGCCTATGTCAGCCGGAATAAGCTAAGAATTTTAACGATACCTTGTTTATCAAAATCGGTTCAGGCGTATAGAAGTTATGGTGGAATATACAAACTCCTATACATACATACTCGTACTTACATACATACATACATACATACATACATACATACATACATACATACATACATACATACATACATACATACATACATACATACATACATACATACATACATACATACATACATACATACATACATAATACATGAACCCTGAAAACAATATACTCCTTTTTTCAGGCAGTCGTAAAAAAAGCTTTAAACTCTGATTTTTAATTCCGTGGAATTCTTAGTGATACCATAGTTAACAGTTCCCAAAAAACAAGGGTAAGAAATATATGTAATGCTATGGATTCTAAAGATTTTTATAAGAGTGTTAGTTTACATTCAATTGATAATTAATTAATAGAGCACTATTTTAATTTCAAGTGGCAAATGTTACGAACATTTTATATTTGAATACATAATGTGCACACATGTGATTCATGCATAATAGTAGGATCCAAATACTTATTACCGACTGAAGACTGAAAGAGTCCTTAAGTAGCAAGAAAGAACAATTTTGCTAAGAAAGGATAAAGAAAAATCCTACAACTCATGATAGTAAACTTTTTTGTAAATAATGAATTATTAGAATAATCATGATCGTCATCATCGCTATCATCATCCTCGTCATCGTAACCGACATTTATAATGAACGTGTCTCAGACACTGTCAATCAAATGGTCAATACGGCATAGTTTGTCCTCTTCTTTAATAACTTAGGCTATGCACTCTTGGCATTGGTGTGACATTGTTCACTCCCTTGACCTAAAGCTCTTTCACTTCCGCCATTTTATAAGTTTTATTGTTAAGTTTTTAGGTAATACATCTGATCAATTTACTTCATACTGTAGGTAATTTTTAACCTTAAAAAAACCTGAGTCTTTATATAAAAAAGGCATACCAAAATGTTTGTCACAACTGAACGTCAGCAACATCAGAATTCCACGGAATTAAAAATCAGAGTACCTATAGGTACTCTATTTGTAATGCATAATTACTTTGCTATTACTTCACTCTATAGTCTATGTTAACGTAAGTAGGATATTTTTATCTCGAAAAAAAATAGGGTTCCTTCGGGATAGATGATGAAAATTTTGATCCATTTGACTCCGTAACTCGGTCAAATATGACCCGATTTATTAGTTCTTTTTCTTTACAAAGCCTACTGTCAGATTATAGTATATCTGAATACATATAAATTTATGAATACATATAAATTTCAAAAGATCTGATGAATAATTACCTAGTTAGGAGATGTTGGGCGGAACTCCTCAACGGGTAACAGCAAATCAACCTTAATCCACACCAACGAAGTCGCGGGCATCAGCTATTAGCTTAATAAAAAGTAGACTTTTGACCATACGACTGTATGTACCTATACATGCTGTAGTATATATTTATGTACCTATACCTAAGGTAAGCCAAACCGTGCAAGGCCGGGGCGGGTCAACTAGTAAACATTATGTGTGTTAATAATTATTATAAATACCTGGAAGTAAAACTGGCAAGCTGCTGCGAAATCGTTTCCTGTATGGTATAATAAATACCTATACCCAATAGAATGATGGCTAAATTACCTATATACACACAAACGTTCGAAAATGTTCTATTAAGTTGCCTCTTCACTTAGATACGGTTTTGAAACGTGATGTAACGCTTGTGCAGGCTTATTAACACGTCAATAGTTTCTTTTTTTTAATTTCGCAAGAAATCTTTGGTAAGAAATAAGGGCTATCGTGGACAGAACTGCAAATTCAACGCGTAATTTGTCCTTCCCGGGATGTAACCTACCGCTATACCAAATTTTATCAAAATCGGTTGAATAGTAGGGTCGTGAAAGCGCCGCAGACAGACAGACACACTTTCGCATATATAATATTAATATACCTAGTATGGATTTATAATACACTGTATTAGAATTAGATAATTTCGATTTAAACATCCGCAAAAAAGCGCTTACTCATTATAGCTGAAGCCGTATGATTTTGCAGTTCTGTCTGCGCTGTCCCTTAAAAATTAAAAACTATACAGGTACCAGTAAAATAGAGAAAACTTGTGATGCGTTGGCCGTTTCTGACCCCCTAAGAGGCTATTGTGCTGAAGCCTCCAACGGCAATTTGTTTAAAATGTAAAACAACGAGCGTATTCATTCGGACGCAAACGATGGCCAAGCGTTGTGCTTTGAATTAACTATTGTTTCCTGAAGATACTTTTCACAAAGACAACTGTCGTTTTGTAATACCTATTCACGATCACGTGGTAGCATTTGTTAATGTTACAACTTTTTTCTTTGTACCTAGAAGTGGCGAAAGGTCCATACTACACGATTCCCATCGGCTTTCTGCTTCTATCCAATAGTTAAAACTAATTACTACACGTGACCCATGCAACCAAAATTTTACATTAATTACCTATATAAGGGAAATTAATAGAGTTTGCAAGGAAGTAAATACATAATCACAACACAAGCTGCTACGAAGTAGTTATTAGGTTCAATTCACAATCATACAATGGGAGAAGTGGGTACCTAGCCGAGTTCTCACCTTTTCTAGTGTTTTGCTCGATATTAATTTCCGTATATGGCGTAGGTATCTCATGCTCTCTTTGCATCAATGGAAAAGTGCATCGTAAAGCAATAACCTTTAAAAAATAGGAAAATGTTCCAGTCGTGTTGTGTTGTAGTGAAAAGTCTGTCAAAGGATTTTGGTACTTATGTGGATCAATTACATTGACCGTGGATAGTGGTAGAGCCATTGTGAGGTGGTACATAGAACTATCCATTTATTTTTTATTATTTGCCAGGACCTCTTAGATACGAGTACTTACGCCTCATGTTTATTTTATTCAAAGTTATAAAATAAGTTCCGATGTAAGTTGTTGATACCTACTACCTACAACTTTTCTGTGGTCTGATTCATGGTGAAGTCGTGGTAAAAGATGCTTGTATCCCAATGATTGAATAAAAAACACAACCAACTCTGATTGGCTTACATTCTTTCGCTATTATTTTATCAATTGCCGCAGAAAGAATACCATAAATTCAACCAATTGCAGCCATAATGATTAAAGCAATGATTGATGCACATGTGACGGATTCAGGCTACTGAGTCTGCTTTTAGATTTACCTAACCTTTTTTATTAGATTACCCACTAGGTACTCCTTCTGGTCATAATATTATGAAAATTAAGTTTTTATAGTGTGCTTTGTTTGTCGCGTTCGGTGCAAGCGGAAGGCACGGTGCAATGCGTCCGCTTCTCAACCGGATAACAATATTTTTTCTGTAATATTTCACGCCTTAATTTATGTTTCAATAATATAGTATTATAAAATATTAGATAGTGGACAAATGGGAGCTGGTCAGGTTGTAGTGGTATAAGGTGTTAAGCATCTATTTGTTTTATACATACACAGATATAAATACTTAACTATTTTATTTTATTGCTATTTTTGGAACTAAAGAGTTATATTTATATTTATTATTCATCTGTTATTTATTCGATTAATAGTAAATTAGGCTCACAAAGATATAATCAAATCGAAGAAACCTCCAAGAAACGCGAAATTTTAAACAAGAAACTTGAAAATTGAAAAATCTATTTCAGAACACCGCGCCGAAGTGCCAGCGCTTTAGGTGTTCTGACATTGGCTTATAACCCAGTAATTTGGTGCTCAAAAAGGGGGTTACCTGGAAAGTTTCTAGGGAGTTTTGAGAACTTTATAGTGTATTTTATAGATTTCTACGTGCTCTTTCCGAATTTTCACTTTGCCCTCGTATCTTTGCCGTTCGCGCGCAATATTGGAAAAAAGGCGCCCAAAAACAGATTTTTGACAATAACTCCTTTCGGACTAATTTTACGATGAAAGTAGTTAAACAATAAATTAAACTAGAGACAATTTCCTACTTAATGTAGTGACCTTTTTTTGGTAAAATCAATAGTTTCGTCGTAAGAGAGCCGCAAACTAAAACCTAAATTTACCTTTCATAGTTCAAATAAATTTGTATTGTGGGTATTTTACAAAGTGAAAATTCGGAAAGAGCACGTCGAATTATAAAAAATACACTAATTTTCAAAACTCCCGAGAAACTTTCCAGGTAAAACTACCAAACGACCGTATTATTATTACAAGTATCATTGTGAGCGCAGTGCATAGGTAGGTACGTCATGTACTGACTATATAGTTAGGTAGAGAAAGTTAAAACTTATCTAAATAAAATAAGCGGGTAATTTGGAAGTCACAAATAACAGTAGGTAGATAATATTGTCGAAACAACCGATGTTAAACCGTACATAAAACAAAATGATTACAAAACGTAAGAACAATGCGTAAATTTTTACGTTGACATCAACGCCTCGCCGGGGCATGTTTCTGACCTATCATATTCGTGTCATACTGGTTTTGATACAATCGAACACCGGTTCAAATTTCAAACTTTATGTGATCAATATAAAGATGGATTTCAAACAAAAGCCATGCCTAATCACAACTTTCCGTCTATACAGCTACCTTATTTTTACGTCTAACTTTTTGTGTTGATGCTTATTACAGACCTATGCATTCTCCCAAATTTTTGTGTGAAAACTTTTGAGCTACTTATAATTGTTTCAAGTATTTATTTAAAAGTAAACGAACGAATGATAGATAAATACCTTCTAAGTTTTTGCGTGTTATTTCGTGTACGCATTCACAACCAGCGCTCCAATCAATACGTTTCGAAATTAAAATCGATCAAGTACTGACTTTGTGACTCAAATCAAGAGGTTTTGGGTCCTTTTTCTTTGAAGCGCGTGTGATCGAACGCTAGATTACGATCAAACGTATTTGCAATGTAAAAACTTATACCAAGGGCTCAAAGCACCAAAGGAACCAACAAAGCGTGCAATTTCATTATATACCCATTCTATCTTCTATCTATCTTCTATATATATAAAAATCAATTGCTGTTCATTTGTCTCGCTAAAACTCGAGAACGGCTAGGCGGATTTAGCTGATTTTGATTTTGAAATGTTTGTCGTAGTCCAGGGAAGGTTTAAACGGTCAGAAAATATGTAAAAATTGCGAGGAAGATAGGATAGCAGGACGTCTGCCGGGCCCACTAGTGAATAATAAAAAAATACATCACCTAAAACACCGAACTGACAGAAACCTGAAATGCAAACTTTTCTTTTCATTTCAGGAGCTATTCGCCCAGCTACAATGGTCAGCGGAACGTGCGCCAGCGGCCGACAGTCTTCGCAGGGCGCTGGGCGGGGGAGGCGCTCGCTTCCAAATCGGTTGCATGGCCGACGCGAGCGAATGCTTCGAGCACCTCCTTCTACGCGTGCATGCCCACGTGGCGGCCGGCAGCGGGGACAAGCGAGACGATGACGCCTGCAGGGCACCGCACTGCGTGCCACACAGGAAGTTTGCGATGATGCTGGTGGAGCAGTCTGTGTGCGGTGCCTGTCAAGCTACTTCGGAACCTCTGCCTTTTACTCAGGTTTGTAACATGAACTGTTCTTTTTTTCTTTTTTTTTTTTATTATATGTATAGGCCAGCGCTTGGCTGCAAAGACTTGCCTAAAGTGGTGATGCAGCCTAAGGTGGAGCGCGCTTGCCTAGAAGATGCCTATTCACTCTTGATTTGAAGGTACCTATTATTAAAAGAGGAGGGTAAAACGGAAGCCGGAAGGGCATTCCATATCCTAGCGGTTCTAATTAGAAACGAGGAAGCAAATCGCTTCGTACGAGCCCGCGGAATTTCGACTGCGTAAGGGTGCAGACCTTGTCCATGTTCGATTTAAGTCATTCACTAAAAGCTATTAAGTATATATTCTGATTTCTGTTTAGATTGGGTAGATTAACAATTACCAACACTTTAATGCGAAGACAATTTACGACGCAAACGGATCTGCGGATCTACGTAATTTTTTACAGGGATATCGCTTTATAGACCTGGAGAGTGCTACAGTCTATACTCAACAGTTTACTACTTTTTATTATAGTATCCACGGAGTTTTTAAAAACCTAAATCCACGCGAAATAAGTTGTCGAGGGCATCAGCTATTAATTTATAAGTAGGTATTTACTGCCTACTGGATCTGATCATGGTATGAATGTACACATAAATGGGATGGGATGGGACTCACGCAGATGCGGAATGTAATCTAAGGTGCTTTTGCAGTATCAAATACCTACCGGCAACATTTCGCGGTTTATGTATCTGGGGAAATTACTAATAAGGATTCCGTTTATTTCCACAGATGGTTCACTACGTGTCAGCAACTGCTCTCACCGCGCAAGCAGCTCTCGGCGAACATGGTGACAGCTTTGGTCTGCTACTGAAAAAGGCTGGAGGCATGGGCGATATAAGAGAATGCCCTGTAAGTGCATAATATCATTTCTTTTAATTATTTAACATGATACATAACATAAATAAACTATAAAAAAAAAGGTAATTGTTTCGGTTTGGTGAGTTGAAACTATATCTGTATTTTTTCTTTTTCCTTAGAATGCGTGTGGAGCCAAAATAAAAATCTGCAGAACACTAATGAATCGTCCTGAAGTTGTATCCATCGGTATGGTTTGGGACTCCGAGAGGCCAACTGCCGAGCATGTAGCAGCCGTTTACGCAGCATTGGGTACCGAATTACGTCCAACTGATGCATTCCACGCATGCGTTGACAGAGCCTGGGCAGCCCGCGCCACCCATCAACTCGTTGGTCTTGTCACGTACTACGGCAAACACTACTCGACTTTCTTCTTCCATAGTAAGCTAAGGTTATGGATTTACTTCGACGATGCTGACGTCAAGGAAATCGGACCCGAGTGGTCGCAAGTTGTCGAAAAATGCAAAAGAGGCAGATTTCAACCTCTTTTACTTTTATACGCTGCAGTCGATGGAACACCTTGTGACACACGACACGCTCCAAAAGATGTAGTGCCATTCCCCGCGCCCGAGCCGCGAAGAGCGGTCACTCCGGCTCCTGAACGGCCGATGGCTGGTTACGCTAGAAGAGCTGTCACGCCGGGGCCGGATAATGATAGCGATTATGTGAGCAGAAAAAATGTAGAGAACATGTTAGATGTTCAAGCCAGTCGACGGGCACAGTTGGCAAGAAGTCTGAGCACGAGCTCCGCTTCGGACACACAGGAGAGACCAAGAGCCCGCAGAGATTCGGGTAACTGGAGTGGGGATAGAAACAGTGCATCATCTGCTTCCTCTTCTACAGTTGAAAGTCCATACATGTATCCGAGAGGACGTGGGCCTGGTAGCATTCCGAGTAGTCCGACTAGAAAGGGAGAATTATCCAGCGGTGGTTCTTGCGACGCTGGTTATGATTCGTACTCCTTATCGTCTACCGACAGTCTTCCCCTTCAGCAAGGATTAAGGCATAACTTGCAACTTGCTCAGATTCCAGAGCTGACTACTCGAGGTGATTGCGAAGCTCTTTGTCTAGAAGCAGATAGGTTATTGGAGAAATCACGTCATGCCGAAGACGCAGCTGATTATGAAACTGCTCTGGTTCTTTGTGATGCTGCAGCAGCTAAAGCTCGCGCTGCTATGGATGCACCTTATAACAATCCGCATACGATGACATTTGCTCGAATGAAACACAATACTTGTGTGATGCGGGCTCGTAGCCTCCAACGTCGTATGGCTGGTATGAATAGGGTCACTGAAATTCCACAATCAGCGGCAGTGAGAAACACTAAATGTGGTCTTGAAAGTTCGCCAACGACAATTGAAATTTATGCGACACTGCCTAAAAAGAAAGGGTCAACGAAAAAATCACCAAAAAACATAGAAGATGATATAGATAATCCTCCTAAAGAACGTCCACCACGGCATAAATCTCGAGACGAAGAAAAAGTTAGAGAGAAACGTTCAAGGAGCGAAGATCGCAGTCGCGCTCGAAAAGAAGTATCTGTAGTTCCGGAGAAAAAGGAAGAGCCCGCTGAAGATAAGAAAGCAAACAAAAAACAGCATAAAATTCGTAGAAAACTGCTAATGGGAGGATTGATAAGAAGAAAAAACCGTTCCATGCCAGATTTGACAGAAGGAGCCGACGCTAACAATGAAACTAAAAATAAAGAAGCACGTGTTTCTTCTATAGATGATGCAGACGTAGGAAGAAGAAAAACTGAGGACAAAAGTAATTTGAGTGGTTATTTGTCTGAGGGACACTTAGAATATTCGGCGGCGAGTGGAACAAATCCTAATTTAGAGAGGAGCAAGTTAATGAGAAAAAGTTTTCATGGAAGCGCTGGCAAAATACTTACCGCGGCAAAAGTACCTCCACCGCCACCACTGCGAACGACTTCTCAGCTTAGCGGGACTAAGTTTGAATCAGAAGTAATAGAGCACGGCATCCAATCACGGCCACCACAACCTTTACCACCTTCTACTCAAGGCGAATATTCTTATGCTCAAGACAACGAAGAAGATGGCGGCTTCTCTGAACAATATGGTGAAGAGCACCAATCTTTGCCCTTTCTACCATCTTACGATGATAATCACTATAACAATAATAGACTAGACGATTCACCAGACACGTCCCAAAATTTTCATACAGTTGTTACTAAAGCTATGATCCATCAAGAACAGAGTCCTGTTAAAAGAGATAACATGCCAAACATATTACCAACTCAACATAATATCCAAAATCTAACTCACGTATTTGATAATGGTGTTGATGTTGTCGATTGTGCAATGCCAAACAGAAGATCTCCGCCAATGTTCGAACTGCCACCGTATCCTAGTCCAATGAATTCTGTTAACCACTCGAGGCAACCAAGTGAAGAATTTCCTCCACCTCCACCGCCGATAGTTATAGCACAACAAAACTTAGTGCAATTACAGGATGAACTCCTTAAATTACAACTGCGTAATAACAACGTCGATGCTAATAATTATGGTAGGTACAGCGATAGTGAAAGGGACTTACAAAAAGATTCTCTTCTAGCCCAGTTACAAGAAAAAAGAAATGAAATTCTAAGAAATGAAGAATGTATTACAAAACTTAATCAATTAGACACCATCGGTACCCCTGGAGATAATTGGCTTAGAGAATTACAAGCAAAACAAGCGGCCCTTAGGTTAAAACGGTCAGGTTCTCTCGAGTGCCAGCTCTCGAATAGTAATGAAAATCCAACACAAAGCTTTGAAAATAGTAACAATGTCAGGAACATTGCTTCAAGATTTGAACACAACACACAAAGTATATCTAACGAAGGAGAGCGAACTCATGTCGGTTATGTCGGTATTGGTGGAAGCCGCGATGTCATTAATTGTTCTAATCAATCAAATAATAGAATGTACGGAAGACGTGCTTCATCATCATCTATCGACCCAAAGTATACAGAAGACGAAGACCTAAAGAACGTAAATGATGCAATTTATGGCGACCGTACGAAACCTAAGAAAAAGACTGTTTCTTTTTGTGATCAAGTTATATTAGTTGCGACTGCAGAAGATCAAGAAGACGATAGTTATATTCCCAACCCAATTTTAGAAAGAGTTTTAAAGTCTGCTATGAATAAACCAGAACTTACAACGATTCCACTACAAACAGATAAATCGTCACTTCAAAGAACGGAGTCGTTTGATAGTCAATCTTCGAGATCTACTATATCAACGTTATCCCAAAACTCATATGTACCCAACGATGGCGGTCATGCCGACTACTACAGAGTACAAAATTCCTACCCGACGTATGAAATTGCTCAAACTCGGCCACAACAACAATTTAATCCTCAGAAAAGTACTTCTGTGCATGGAACGAATTCACCAGTACTATCGAATCCGAATCCAAATTTGTCAAATAATAATCAAATTTATCAAGCTCTTCCGGCTAGTGCTCAACAGAATGCCAGTAATCCGATACCCTATAATCAACCACCTGCTGCATACCCCAATCAAAGCAGTGCCAGCCCACCGAACTTTAGCCAAAATCCTGCAAACAGACTTACACCTACGCCGCACAACGCCCCCTATATGACTAAACATATTCCAAATATTCAAAGAACTTTGCCGAATTCCTATCCGCAACCAACGAATCAAGCGCACCAATCGCAAAACAACAACTATTATCACCTTAGACCTTCGCAAACCTCTGTGCCTTATCCTGGCTACTACAACCCACCGACCAGTTACGCTAACACAGATTACTCTAGTCGATACCCCCAAGTGAATAGTACAAATCATTATAACAACAACCATTCGGCTTACCAACGAGTCCCACCGCCCCACGGAGACTTGCCTGTCGACAACTATAATAACAATAACTACCAGAAGATTCCTAATAACTATTACCTCGACAACAACGCGAACAACCAAAGTCGCATCAGTGATGCAAGACATTATACAAATTCTCAACAGCGCACCCCAATGTACAACCAGCCTTCGGATAACGGTGCAAGCGTAGAACAGTATCAGTATACTCAAAATAGTTATAACCCGTATCAGCATTTGCCGCCACCGAAACAAATACAGAAGAAATCGGTGTCCTTCGAACCGGGGACAAAGGGAGGGACGGACTCTCCTGTGCCGTCACAGATGGCTGGAAATTACGCGAACGACAGCCAGGCGATATTGATGCCTGGTCAAAAACCACCTTGCAATTTATGTCGCAAGAAAACTGTCAACCCACCATCGATATACTGTCCCGATTGCGATTACTACATGTCAAGGTTTAAACCCCGCTCATAGCATTCAGGTCTATGACGAAATACGAATAAATCCTACCGAATGAAAAGATTTTATAAATAGATTGTAAGTAGTTATTAAAAAAAAATGTAAACAGCGAATGTAAATTAAATGCTAATGAATTTAATGAGAGATAATATAGGTACCTAAGTATTTGATAAGGCAAAATAAATTGATAAGAATACAATATTCATTGAAGTGAATACGACTGATCTCAATTAAGCCTTTTAAAGATTATTTCCCTTCTTTAAATTACCTAATTAATCATAAGTATTTTTTCCTGCCTGTTCTATAGAACCAAGTAATTATAACGTGTACCTATATGTAGGCTATTTTTGTATGCAACATTTTTACATCATTTTGTTACTCTAAAATTTAAATAAATAATAATTTAAAATTACTTATGTTTTATTTCCACTACTCAGTACTTCGGGGCATCCATTGATTAGGTGAGGCGTTTAGGGAGGGGACAAGAGGTCGAGCGAAATCTCACTCAATCTCACGTGCGGAAGAGGGTGGTCTCTGCAAATATCACGTAATTTTTTTTCCGTAAGAAAAATTCCGCGTGTAAAATTGCGAGAAAACTGGGTTAAATCCAATAAAAATGTTTCTCCACTTAAATATGACTGGCACATGGCGATTCTATCAATCTGGGATCCACAGTCAGCTGGGCGACCGCGTATCTTCTGCATCAATCATTGTTATAGTATCATTTGTTTTGATTGGCTGAATTTTTGGTATTCTTGCTGCGTCAATGTATTTTGTCCAATAGTGGAAGAGTTTTATCCAATCAGAGGTGATTGCGATCGTTACACGTTAGCTGTCAGAAAAACGCGGTCGCCCTGCAGAGGTTCTGGAGCAGACAAAGTCTGTCATCAGCCATTGCCGCTTTGTCTCAGCTCTAGGCTCTATTATTGGCCTATGCTATTTCAAAATCGAAACATGTCACTAAGTACTAACGAAAATTCACCTCGTACCTAACTATGCCTGCAAATTATCCAGGACTTCCTATGTTCCCTCCTAACTACAATATGGGGCGTTCCAACGGGCGTTGCGTGGGACGCATATATACACAAGCCGTCATCGAGTTAGTTGTTCCTCTGCCTACCTACTGCAAATGTTCATAGGCGGCGGCTATTCTTGCCGCTTGCCTGGCCAACTCATCAACCCACACATAGCTAATGTCACTGAAACAGCGTGATGCGCTGAAGACGAATGCATTGATCTCTCACCTCACCTTGACCCATGGCCTAAGACATGGAGGATTTTATGCTTCAAATCAACCCCAAAATCAATCTTTCTAGGCAGGCATTATAAGGTTGAGGTCTGAGCAGTTGGAGTAAGTATTGTGAAACCGAGTTTCTTGCTGGTTCTTTTCGGTAGGAATATTGAACCAGTGGTAGGTATTACTCGACGATTCAAAGGCACTCCTAAAAGTTTACTTATATATAAAAAAATTTAATTTTGAAACAGTTTATAATTGGTAATAATAATTAATGTCTAACAGTTCACAATCGGCAGATTCTTAGTGCTGCATCTGATTGTGAAATTGGAACCTGTAGCCCTAATTTATGTTTCTTGCTGTGACAATGAATCTGTGCAATGAATTTTGGTAAATAGTGAAAGAGTGTCAGCCACAGAATAGTAATTTTAAAAATGTGTAAAGTAGCGAGGTCTAGTTTATTTACTGAGGAATGTTAGTGCTCAGATCAAAAGAAACTAATATCCATAAATTGAGGGCTAGGGTCATCGAATAGGTTCCATTCCACAGTCTATTCTAAGGTCAGTGAGGTAGGCATTAAGCAAAGCGGTTGCTGTCGTCACGTTAGAAACGCCTAGAACCCAGAGCCGAGGCGTAGTGTCATTAAAAACATGACGAGTCACGGAGCGTCAAGTTGGCAATTCAGCAATGTTGCCATACAGAATTGCTTTCCGATTTTATGGCGGAATTAGTGATTTATGGGAACTACCAGATTACTATCAATATATAAGCAACCATAAATCAAAACATCGGGTTAAAAAACAAAAAGGTAGCACACATCATTGTACTAAAAAATTGTGTTGTGACTCTGTAATAATTATTATTGTAATGTACCTAACTTAAAAATTGTGCGCCAATCAATGGTATATTTATATTTGATATTTTTATCTACTTTGACTTTCTGGTAGGCATAATACATTTAATTATTAAATATAATGATGTTAATTAATAGATAATTTCACAATTGAAGGGTAAAATAAAATAGAACTTAATGCTAGCTAGCCTAACCTAATTACTATATAAGTCATGCCCACGTGGAATGGTGGCAAGAATGCTGGCTGCATTTCCACGCTGGACAGCCAGGTTGATCCTTTGCGCAAAAAATGAGCCAGCCCTTCTGTCACCAGATGAGGCAATTAACCGCGGTGAAATATCTCGAAAAAAAATTTTGCCACTAAGACTCCACGGCCCAAGGGTCTCCACGGCAAACGGAACAAATATGTAACTCTCTATGAGAGAGGCATACTTCCGCTGCTTGCCGGTTTCAGCCTTTTCTACTGCGGCTCCCGGCCTTGATGCTGTCTCCCTGATATGACACGGAGCCAATGTGTCTACGCATGTTGCGTCCCACATTAGCGCCCGTCCCCGTTCCCAGGGAACCAGCGTCAATCCTTCAGGTCTCTTACCATCATCCCGACTAATCCCTGCCGGCTCAATAAGCGCAGGAATATCTATGGTGGCAAGAGCCCTTTTGATCGTATCATTGAGAGAGCCATGCCGAAAAAGCCTACCAGTGCTCGTTTGGCAAGAGAGTCCGTGAATTCCAAATTTATCGACCTCTTTTCCACACGGACATCTGTGCTCGAAGCACAGGGGTGTTCTTCATCGAGTTGTTCATCTGAGACCTAGAGCCACACGAAAACTTTCATTATCTAAAAGAGTGCCGAGATTTTCGATGGCAAGGCATGAAGCCAATACCCGGATTCTTTTTCAGATAAGGCTAGAAGCCTTGCTCGATCTCTTTCACTTGTAAGATTTTGAACCAAATTTGTATGTGTCAGCCGAACCAACGAAGGGTAAATAGATATTTTATTAGTTTAGAAATGGTGTTCAACAGACATAGTCACAATTTACGGCTGTATTATGACAATTTTTATTCATTTGCCTAACTTCTACAAAATATATTTACGACTATGATAGAGCAGACATTAATTATTACTCTATTGCTTTTTTTTAGTTAAAAAATATTTTATTTGTTATCTTTTCTGTTCATGGTATTAGGTATCATATGAAATTGGCGTTTTGTCGTACTGGCCACTTTGATCTCAAATATCTCCTCTTTGGTTAGGAATTTCAATTTCAAATTTATACAGCTATTTACTCATGCTTTTGTGTTTTGAAAACCCTTAATTCATTTGTTTTTTCCTCTTTCCTTGGTTTTTTTTGCGTTTTTTGAGTTTACAAAATGGAAAACTTGAAATATCGCGTTATTTACGAGTACGAGTTCCATCGTGGCACCAGTGGTGCAGAAATGGCTCGAAGGATTAATGATGTGTATGGCGGTGGTGTCACAAAAGAAAACACAGTGCGTTTTTGATTCCAACGTTTTTGTTCTGGAAATTTCCACCTGCAGAATAAGCCCCGTGGACGGCCGGAAACCAAAATTGATAATGAAGAATTGAAGGCTATTGTGCAAGCGGATCCATCGCAAACCACGTCCGAGCTCGCTGCAGGCTGCGGTGTTAGTGATAAAACAGTTTTATCCACTTGAAGCAAATTGGGAAGGTGAAAAAGCTTAAAAAAAAAGACAAACAAGCGTTGGAAAACTAACTGACATTTTTTAGTCAAATTACCTAGCATACCTTCCCTTTAATTACCGTATTACTTCACAAATTTAAATACTATTTAAAGGAGACACATTTCCCTATAGACACCATAACTTATTCTTACTCTTTAGTACATATTCTAGTTGAACGTTTAGACGCTCTTAAGGCGCGCGCCGACGCACCGGGCGAAGAAGGAGCAGGATGCAACGGATCCGGCGCTTCCTGAGCATCATCATAATCCGAAAGCTCCCTTTGTTCCTTTATCGGAGACGGTTGACCATCGCCGGGTGTATCAATGTCGCCCTCGACCTCGGCACCGCTAGCAGCCCCTAATTCGTCTGGCTGGCTTGTGCTCGCGCGCGACAGCGAGTACCTATTTTTTTTCATCGGGGAAAACTGGTGGTCCTGGTGGCTGCGCCACTCGATGCCATGGCCGACGCTGACCTTATAAGACACAGGACCTGTTTTCTCCGATATTAGTCCCTCTGACCATTTTCCCCCTTTTTGGGTATAATCGCGCGCTAGCACAGCTTCACCGACTCTAAACTCACGAATTCGCCCTTCGCTTCTTGCCCTCTGCTTATCCTGTGCCTCGCGAACAGTAGAAGCGACTTCTGGCCGCAATGCATCAAGCCTACTCCTGAGTCTATGTCCTAACAAAGCGACTGCTGGTGAAATTCCTGTGGTCGCGTGATCACAATTTCGATATTGAAAAACAAATCTATTTAAAGCAATCGATATGTCCTCGTTCTCAAATTTAGCTCTTTTGATAACCTTTTTAACGGTCTTTACCGCGTTTTCAGCTTCCCCGTTTCCTTGGGGTCTATAGGGTGCCAACGTCGTGTGCTTGATACAATTCTTTAAGCAGTACGTCAGAAACTCTTCAGATAAAAATGGCGGCCCATTATCGGTGACGAGTTGGGCTACAAGCCCAAATCGGGCAAACATTGACCGGAATGCTTTGATCGTCGAACTAGTTGTGGTGCTGGGCATTTCTGCTACCTCAATCCACTTCGAGTGTGCGTCTACAACAATCAAATAACGCTTACCAAAGCATTCCGCGAAATCAGCGTGTAAAATTCCGCGAAATATTCTTCGTTTTGTTCATACCCAAGTGTCCCTCGTGGAGTTCTCTCAGCACTGCCTTCCTTAACCTCGATGGGATTATCACTCTATACTTATACATGAGGCATCCTAAATCTAAACATATATCACTTTTACGAGCAAAGAATGGCTTTTCTTACACATAACCTTCAGGTGGCCCCGCTGATGGCACTCGTTACAGGTAAAATGGGCGTATCTACACCGCCCCCGATGCTGCCGACCGCACCGCCAGCACGGCGCACTCGCCGCACTCGCTGCGCCGCCGCCGCCGCCACCGCTCGATCCAACCGAGCCACCCGGGCCGCCTGCACTGCTCCTGCCCAGCCGCGGGTCGCGCACTCGCTGGCTACGCGCCGCATGCAGGCCCTCGCCCGCGTCCACGCCGCTCGCCGGCGGCGTTACGCAGCCTCCGCTCACCACGGCGTGTCTTTCCACTGCTTCCAAAGCCAGAGCTAGTCCACTGCCGTTTTGTAGTCTAAACTTTTCTCGGCAATAATTCGAGATCTCATTACGTCACTCGAGAGTTCCGAGACGAATTGGTCACGCAAATTTTCTTCCAATCACGTGCCAAAATTACATGTGACCGCCAGATGTTTTAGGTGCTGCAAATACTCCGTAAGGGTCTCGCTTGGTCGCTGTCGCCTTTGCCGAAAAACGTGCCTCTCCGCTATCTCAGAACGTTTCGGCTCCAGATGGTTGGTGACTAGCTCGGTGAGGGCGTCAAATGTCTTACTCTCTGGATGATCGGGTGCACAAAGGTCACACATCGAGAGCTTCGCCCACCACCGTAATCAGCATCGGCACTTGGAGTTCTTGTTTAATTTCGTTGAGTGGCGCTGGTGTTTTACACGGCGCACGTACGCTGGCCATTGTTTAAAAGTCAAATCGAACGGCTCAATTTTCCCTATCGGCATGTTTACTCGCTTACAATTGATACGTAACTTTCACAACAATAAAATTAAAAAACCGTTTAAAAACACCTACTAGCGTCCTTTACGCGTAATATTAAGTTAAAACGATTAAATTTTATTTCCTCGTCGCCAATGGAAAGTAACAAACAAGCGTTGGAAAACTAACTGACATTTCTTTGTCAAATTACCTAGCAAAAAGGTACCTCATGAATTGAGTGCAGCAAACCGAAAAACGCGCGTCGACTGCTGCGTTGCATTACTCAACCGGCACAATAATGAAGGGATTTTAAATCGAATTATTACCTGTCATGAAAATTGGATCCTGTACGATAATCGGAAAAGCTCATCGCAATGGCTGAACCCTGGCGAACCAGGAAAATCCTACCTCAAGCGAAAATTGACTCAAAAAAATTACTTGTGAGCGTTTGGTGGACTAGTGCCGGTGTCGTTCACTACGGCTTTCTTAAATCTGGCCAGACGATAACGCGGATGTCTATTGTAAGTAACTGCAAACCATGATGGAAACAATGGCTGCTAAACAATCAAGGCTGATCAATTGCTCTAGGCCACTGCTGCTTCAGAACAACGCTAGACCACACACTGCACAACAGACGGCTACCAAATTAGAGGAGCTTCAATTAAAATGTCTAAGACATCCGCCGTACTCCCCGGACCGTGCTCCAACAGATCACCATTTTTTTCGAAATTTGGATAACTTCTTGCAAAGGAATAATTTGAACTCCGATGGGGCAGTCCAAAGCGCCTTCAAAGATTTTATTGATTCCCGTCCGAATGGTTTTTTTAATAAAGGGATCAATGAACTACCTATTAGAGGGCAAAAGTGCATAGATACAATGGTACATATTTTGATTAAATAAATATATTATATTAAAAAAAAATCGACTTTATGTTCCTCCCTTACAAAACGCCAATTTCATAAGTAAGGACCTAATATTTTTGTTTTGAGACGGTAAAATAGTTTCGTATTCCCAATTTAAGAATAAAAGAATGTTTTACGGTAATTGTGGACCTTACCACAGCAACCCTGAAAATTGTCATTTTATTTCAGTCCTCTAATGGCGACCACCAATGACGGGTCGCCTGCTGGAATCTGACGTTTAGCTATTATTTAGGATATTAGATATTGTGTTTACGTAAACATGACGGGAATTTTACCAAGTTACCAACGATTTGTTAACGGGGTACCCGTGCCGTCCATTTCCAGACGCTCGTTTCGTCTTCGCGAAAAATATTTGATAATTTCTGTTCTCTTGACATTTGGGATCGTGTGGCTAGGTGCACTGTTCTATTTGCCCGAGTTTAAAAGTTCGACGAGTGTGAACGATAGTGTTTACAATGTGTACAAACGCATACAGAAAGCGGGCCCAGAGCTTCTTATGCCACCACCCCTCGCTCAAAACGAAGTCGGAGACTTTCCTGTGGTGGGAATCGCTCGTCATGGTGAGGGAGGAGACGACCCTCACGTAGTGGAGGACAGGAACCGCTTACGAGCTAAGATAGACGAGGACATGGGCATGAAGGTGTTAGAGAGGCCGCAGTTCGATGTAGCGCCTTCTGGGTCATCATCTCGGGGGCCAAGCAAACCTCCAGTAGATGCCATAGAAGAGCCTGCATTAGGTAATAATGCTGCTAACAAGAATGTATCACCGTCAGAGCGGAAGGCGGATAGTTTAGTACAGAAGTATGTGATACCAGCATTAGATCCTGGCACAGATGAAGATGTCAGGCATAAAAGGGATACCGTTAAACAGGTAAGCTAATAGATGTAATCAGAGCATTCTTTATCTGTGAAATAGTCCTAGTCAAACACCTGAAATAGTTGCTAATAATTGTTCTATGATCAAAATATTGTAACATTATACTTAACTTAGATGTTTGACATCATTGCAGGAATTACTAAAACTGTGACTAAGTTGGATTTGAATAAAGCTTATTACTTTGTTAATGTTTGTTTTAATAAGATTATACTAGTATAAGAATATACGCTACATAGTATTTGGGTTGGTTTACTTACCTACTTACTACTTACCAGTTTATATTTTGCAAATGTTAATTGTATATGTTTAATACACAAAGTTACAACTTCACTGTAGCTTTGCCACGTGGATTTAGGTCTTAAAAATGTCATAGGCATCTATGAGATTTTGATTTTCTACTAATTAATTTGCCTAAGCCTAAAAATTTGCCCAAGTAAGTCTAAAAAGGTTGATAAATTCAAGATGCAAGAACCTTTTTAGTGGATTGGTGGATAAAAGCTTACATATAGACTCCTGCATTGACACATATATGAACATAGCCTTTATGTAAGTAATGTTAAGCACTAATTGCATCATCTCATTCTTGAAAAACTAAGCTTGTTGTTTAGTTTTCTTGTGAAACAAGAATTTCAACATGTCGGTAAACTCATGATTACTCACAAAGTAAGTATTTTATTACTTAAAATACAAGATGATGATTAAGTTTTTGTTTTCTTGCAGGAACTCCTAACTTTTTGGGATTAGAAAGATTTCAATTTCAACAAAATCAGTTGAAAATATGGGCCATTAAAGCATAGCAGACAGACAGAAACACATTCGTATTTATGATACAAATACTTAATTATGAATATATTAAGAATCTCAGCAAATACTCCTTAGCAGCTTATGTTCATAAGATTGAAGCTGGGGTTTCCAGTAGTTACATATCTACTTGGTTTTTTTAAACATGATGCTATGACATAGTTACTTACTTACTTATTATTTTCTAAACTTTTGTGGCATCAGCTGTAGATTTATGCCTTAACGGCTGATGCCCGCGACTTTGTCTACGTGGATTGAGGTTTTTTGGTTCCCGCAGGGACTCTTTTATTTTCGGGATCAAAAGTTGCCTAGGTGCTATTCCAGACTATAATCTATCCCTGTGAAAAATTTCATCCAGATCTGTTCAGTTGTTCTGGCATAATTGTGTAACAAACATCCATCCAAACATCCATCCATCCAAACTTTCACATTTATAATATTATAGTATATAGTATAGAAGTATAGACTAGCTAATGCCTGTAACTTTGTCCGCAAGGTTTAAAATTTTTACCCAACTGCAGAACAAACAGGGTTATTTTATTTAAGTGATTCCCATGGGCACGCCTTAATTTTGCAGGATAAAATGTAGCATGTCCTTACCTGGGGCACAACCTATGGTGCTGGTGATTCAACTTGCCCGAGGAGAGGCGTAATCTCTCTTGCCTCATCCATAATAGTTTGCTACTAATATTACTTTGTCTGTGCATCACTGTGCTTCCTTTGGACCTAAGTAAGAGTACCTGAATTTTCTGATTAAGTACCTGAAAATTATTGCTACAATTTCATTATTGTTCTCTTATCAGTAATATAAGCGTAAATACTTTAATGTTCCAACTTCAAAATATGATGTAGTTAACTAATGTAATCTCTATATTTACATAACTATAAAATCATCAACTCACTGACTATTGCCACAAACCATTGGGTATATAATCATATCATTTTTTACTATGAAATGTAAAAAAGGATTAAAGAAAAAAAATTGTGTTTGTTTGTTTTAAGTACTTAGTATTATAAACTTAATGCAGGCTTCACACCATTGTATGCGGCTCAAAGATTTAATTCAAAGTTAATGTTTGAATTATGTTAATATCCTTACAGTGGATTATCAATTCCCTGCTGATGACGTCATGGGGATGTAATTACAAGTTTTTGAATAAGAAATTGTAGGTACCTTAGTACATATCTATTTTAATCAGTCATTTATCCAATTTAGGTGAACTGTAGCTGTACACAAATTGACGTCCATTACTTACTTAAAAAACATGATGGTGATAATTAGTTGCGCTATCTTAAAACTAGTGATGTGCTGGACATCCGTATCCGTTACTTTTTTTATGGATCCTTTACAGATCTCTTACCTTGTTAATTTTCAATACATGTAATTCTATAAATAGGTAGCAATGAAAAACTATTAAATTCCATTCAGAAATTTTATATTGCAAACATTTATCGTAGTGAGTTACCAACCATAACAATGAACACTAATATGCGTAAGATGAATATATGTTTGTTACTCAATTACGCCAGAACGACTGAACGGATCTGGACGAAATTTGGCAAAGGTAAGTATAGATTATAGTCTGGAATAACACATAGGCTACGTTTTATGCCGTAAAATTAAAGAGTTAACGCGGGAACCAAAAGACTTCAATCCACGCTTACGAAATCTTGGGCAAAGTTTACACTACTAAACTTTGCAGACTTTTTTTAAAACTCATGTACAAACACAATCATTATCTATGCTGTCCAGTGTCACACTAAACTATAAACAAAACAAAATAAAGACCCGCGCAATGCAAGTCGAAACTTGTCCTTACGCAAAGCGTCAAGTGGCATCGACTATCGTTTTAAGAATTTTAAGGTCACGCGCACTGACGTCTGACACCAATTGAGTAAGAAAGTAAAGATCCATAACCGTATCCGGATCCGTATCCGCGGATATACATTTTTGACGATCGGCACATCACTACTTAAAACTAAAGCTACGAGGAGGAAGATTTTCTTAAAATGATTTAAGTTTAGGTAGGTATATCTTACTAGACGATGCTCGCGAGTTCGTTACGAACTCCTTAACTTTACTGGATAAAATGTATGTCCTTCCCCAGGATGGAACCCACTCCTATACCATACTATTTCATCAAAATCGGTTGAACAGATAGGCGGTGAAAGCGTAGCATATAGACAGACAGACACACTTTCGCATGTATAATATTAGTATGGATGCCAAACATATGGTGCATAGGTAAGTACCTACCTCAGTGTTTTCCTGCAAACTTTCCCTTGTGCTCTGGTCGATGAACCGTCGCGGCACTCAATGGAACTCGCTTACGACATTGCTTCCACATTTCCACATTTACCACGTGAGTAGTTACTAATACTAATCATAACGCTCAGACATGACGTACTTAGGTAGGTACTTAGTTTCCAGGAGTTTTTTGATTGTCTTCAGAATCTCTTCGCCTATCCAGTTCGGTATAAGGGAAATCTTTAATTTTCCACGATAAAAAGGAGCCCATGTCTGTCTCTAGGTCTCTTTAATACCTAAATATGCATGCAACAAATCAGGTTGATCCGTTACTCCGTTGCGTCCTGATTGAAGGACAAACCAACACACACTCGTATTTATTACTTAGAGAGGATTTACTATAAATACTTACCTAGATTACGAATATCTTATCGATGTCATTGCAAACCGGTTCTGATACACCTAATAATATCAATGTAGGTAACTAAGTATAGCAAATGTCAAGGAGCAATTTTGTCCAATTTATATCTAAGTACTAGTACTAGTAGTAGTTAACAACCATTAATAACTCTAATTACATAATATAATGTCCAGTGTCCAATTAACTGTATCCCTCGACCTGCGTTCGGATCTAGCGTAGGTACAAACCAGACGGAATCTGACCCAACTGTTATGGAAGCCTAGATATAAAATTCCTTCAACCTGCCTTTATACTCGCTTTAAATAGTGCTGGTCATAGGTACATTGCAGCATGCAGTACAGCCGAGCGCCAGTTATAATCATCAATTCACGTTGATTTTTTTAGCAAAATAGGTGAATGATGTCCGCAACTTCGTCCGCGTGTATTTAGTTTATTTGATAACCGCGGAAACTTTAATTTTCCGGGATAAAAAGGAGCCTATGTCCTTCCTCGAGATGCAACCTATCTCTATACCAAATTTCATCAAAATCGGTTCATTAGATGGGCAGTGAAAGCTTAGCAGACAGACAGACACACTTTCGCATTTATAATATAAGTATGGATTGCATTTCTAGACAATTTAACTAAGTACCTACTGGTAACTCCTGAAAAAGGCAATGCTTGCGTTTGCGGCTCGAGTAGCAGTCACACTGCTCAAACTTCGCAAGACCGTTAGAAAAGCAATACTGCGTCGCAGTTATTGAGTTAACCTACTCGTGAAAGAAGTAATTTTTATTGATAACACCGTAAGAGGGTAACGGTGATGGGCCGACAATCGGTTGTGCTCCACGCCGACTTGACACACATATGACACAAAAATCAACGACCTACAAGTACAAGTACTCAGCGTCAATAACCGTTCACGGAACCGCAACACACTTTTGAACAATATAATAAATTATTATTTGATAATGAACTTGTTACGAAGGTCGAACCGGTTCACATTATAGTTAGTTATAAAGCAAAGGTCTCAAACGTATAATATTTACGAAACAACATCTCTGGGCGTGAATCATAATTTATAAAAGCCAGTTAATCAATTTCCTTTAGAATCTAGATGCTTAAACTGGAATTGCGTGACTAGAAGTGACTTGCAAAAAATTGGCTTCTATATTCTATGGTTAATAACCATATTGGATTCCTGAGTAGTTATAATTATAACAGAATTTAGCAACGTTCTATAAGTAGTAACTAACCAATAAATTAAGGCATTTACATGTATATTTTACATTGATGGGTAGGTACGTGAATAACTAATTAACCCGATTTCTACCTATTTAAATATGGAGACCACGAAAACGGTATGTCGGAAGACAACGTCTTGATTGTCCGAGGACATCATTAAAGCGGATAAGAATAATTAAGTAGATAAGATTAGCTTGTCAACGAAAACAACGGCAAACTGGAGGTACAGGTATAAAATATAAGTCCCTAACAAATATGATAAAAGAAATCTCGATATCTGCGAAGCAAAAACTTTCGAATTATTTCATTATCGAGAGTTAAAACGGCAATAAACTACCTACTAGTTAATAAAAATGAAAGTCTTATGCTTAGCGGAACCTTCGCAAAACGGCTCAAGATAAATATAGACTGCCGCTCTACTACTAATTTAAACTTCAAAGATAGAACTCTGTTAATATCACAGTTTATTATTCCTTTGATGTAATATTGCAGGGTTGAATATTTTCCATTAAACCTTCCGCCCTTTCCTAAATGCAGCATCAAGTAAGTTTGCTGCGTTACATGTACCTACCGCAAAATATGCTGCTATCGTAATAAGGGTTGTCTATTCTTAATTAGAAATCGAGAGGCACAAAATAAATGAAGAAGACATGTTTACTTTGCTGGTAGACGGTAGAGCGTAGTTGAATTTTCCTAAAAGTGTTTTTCTTGTCAGCACTGGAAAGGACCATCATTTCAGTAAATAAAACATCGAAGTTAAATGAATCGGGTTACTTCCTTATTTGGTTACCGAGTCTCTAGAGAAATCGACATGATAGCAAGCTTTTCGTTTTGTTGTTCACTTCGAGAAGTTCATGTTTCCTAATATCTTTCAAAGATAAAGTCACTCTCACCGTCACGGTAATAATAAATTTCGGTTTCTTACAGCTAACCATAAATCTATTCAGTTCATAATATAACTACTGAATAATTTTGTGATTGTATACTACGTTCATAATCCAATTCTCTCTAGTAATCCTCTGTAATTGTCCTTCTGCTCCCTTTACGCCAAAAAGTCACTTCCAGCTATTCAAGCGACCTACAGAGACCTAGCATTCAGTCAATTTTTTTTTTCTTAATTTCATTGAGCCACAAAGTTTCTTACACATACGATAGAGACCAGTGATCTTCCGCTATTCGATACGTCAGATCCCCGTTCCCTTCGTTGTTCACATAGTGAGGTTCAATATTATAACTGCGGTGTTCATAACCAAACCAATTTCGATAAAGCCAACAACGAAATGGCGGTTCATCTGGTTGTTCTGTACCAGGCCAATCTGCAAGTATGATTGCGTAGGAATGAAATGCCTTACTATGTTATGTCAGGTTTCTGTGTCAGCCCTAGAGTTAACGCGTGTTGTAATTAGCAAACGGGACGGTGTCCCGGATCTCTTTTATTGCCCTTAATGTCCGAACCGCGGCAGTTGTATCATCTCCCATTGTCTCGTAAAACGTTGATTTCGCCGGCATCATCATGAACTCTTGCATCCGTATCACACGTGGGTGATTCACTGTAACTATCTACTAAGTAGTGTCCTTAATTGTATTAATAAGTAAGTAGATAATAACTTTTTCTAGAGATATCTTCCTGTTCTGCATCCAGTAATGTATTTTTTTGGAATGTTAACTTGTAACTAGTCAAAAATTTAGTTAAAAGTATAAGCTGGATAAATTAGGATAAATTCTAATATATCCAGCTTATACTCTGTCTGTATACAGTTGTTTCATCCAGTCCTTGCACCCTTTTTGGGAACTGTTTTAGATAATTTGTAACGAGTAAGAAACAAGTTTTTACAGAATTGTAAGATAGTAACTGCTTCGTTACTTACATACTTAGTTAATTTATACATTTACGAGCTATCTGGATTGATAATTTCAGGCTCTGAAGACTAATAATAATAATATTCTTATTATTTTCTTACTTATCAAGTAATAATATTTTATTGTTGGTTATTTATTACTAATTAATTACTTAAGTCTTAAGTACCTAGTTACATAACAGTTATAATATTGCCTACAACAGGACTACCTACATAATATTACTTACCTATGGCCGCGATTACACTTAAGTTTTTACGTGAATAGTTTACTTACGTAAGTAACTTATTTTGATTTATTTTATTTTAATTTTCTCATTTGAGTGACTTACGTGAGTAAAACTTTAGTACAAGTATAATTCCGGTCTAAGCCCTTTTTTAATAGCGAGCAATTTGGGTAGTTATGCAAATTTCTTCCCAGTTTGCCATTATCACAGCGCGTGTGATAAGAATAATTTATAGGAATTACGTGCAAAAGTAACAATATTGAACGTGCAGGTCACGTGTTATCGGCGTGTTCAAAATTATGCGTGCAAAATGGGTTTTTATAAAAACAGGTGGCCTTATTTACTTAATATCTTTCTGACATACAACTTTAATCCATCCGAATATTATATATGCGAAAGTATGTATGTGTTTCTGTCTATCTGTCTGCTACGCTCTCAAGGCCCATCTTTCGATTCATCGATTTTGATGAAATTTTAAATAGAGATAAGTAGAAAGAAATTGTTAATTCATTCAATAACAACAGTTGAGAGTGTAACAACAATATTGATTAGTCATTAAAGAAGGTTTTACACAATAGGGTTACATGTGAATTTTAAAAAAATAGCCAAAACTTAGCCCTACTTACAGCGCAGTAAGGAGTTAACGAAATAGAGTAGAGTTTAAATACTGTTTTTTTAACTATTATAAAACAAAAACACTTATGACGGAAACAAAAACGATATTGTAACCCAATCAATCTGTAACCGTTTATTTCTGCTAATAAGTGTTTTTATCTGTAACCCGAATAGGTACATGCCCTTACAAACTGCACGGTGTGACAACGCGTTCTTCTCTCTTCATTGGACATTACACACACTGACACAACGTGCCCATGTTTTTCTTAAAACTATTGCAACCATCGGTGCTTTCACCTTAGGTTCAAAGAATACGCGTCAACAGTAAACTTGGCAACGTCGCTATTTCGGTTACACTTTATAACCCTTTATTTCTGGTACAGATTCGTTTCTGTTACAGAAATTTAAGTGTTTCGGGTTAACAGAATTAATAACACATTCGGGTCACATAAAGGGTTAGCTTCGATTCTGTTACACTTTCATTCTGTAACCTTTATGAATCTGTTTTTCAGTCCCTGGTGCGCAGTAAGTAATGTGCGAACGGCATTAATGGCATCAGTGTGTCTGATATAAATGTGGGTAGGGGTAATCACATTTTAAATGTATTAATTGGATGGCTGCCAAGGTGTCACAAGATGCGCCATGTGGACTGCAATAGGTACCTATATTCCTTAGTCTTATAATATATTCGAACGGAAAGCGATCTAGTTTCGTCATGTCCGTTTGTCTTTTCTAAATTTCCGACCTACATATATACATATATTAGGCTAGATGATGCCCGCGACTTCGTCTGCGTGGAT
The DNA here is from genome assembly GCA_964035005.1 of Erebia palarica. Classification (NCBI taxonomy): domain Eukaryota; kingdom Metazoa; phylum Arthropoda; class Insecta; order Lepidoptera; family Nymphalidae; genus Erebia; species Erebia palarica. The sequence goes on from OZ035988.1 coordinate 6,209,808, forward strand.
TAAGGTTTTTTGATTTCCGCGGGAACTCATTAATTTTTCGAGATAAAAACACAATAACCCGGGATACAAACTATACATCGGTCGAACAGATGGGCCGTGAAAGCGAAGCAGGCAGACAGACACACTTTCGCATTTATAATATTTATATTAAGTATGAAAGTATGGACTATTTGCTCTTCAATATATTTTTAGATGTTCTTTATGATATTTTTATTGTATGTATTTCTCCAGATTACCTACAACCTATTCTGGTTTGTGCCTCAATCACGCTGCAACAGAGCAAAGGATAAACGTGATTTTTGCATGGGTATAGTTGAGGGCCTGGAGAGTGACATACCTACTTAAATTTAATAAAAAGTCATTTATTTCCATATTGAAATACAATTCAAAAGTTGTTATGTACTTTTTAAGCAATTTATTTGTTCTTACAACTCGTTAGTAATGTTAGCAATTAGTATAAACAGAATTTAATTTACAAATTACAAGGTACTATTTTTGAAGCTACTATTTACCCCGGAAAATTAAGGAGTTCCCGCGGGAATCCAAAAAAAAACTTAAACCATGCGGACCAAGTCGCTGGCATCAGCTAGCTAACTACGATATGACATGGAGGTAACTTTAGGTATCTGTATCTATCATAAGTAGCTGATATACTACTTAGTATATATATAGCTCAAGGAAGTCGATTTGCTCCGCGCCGAAGCTGTGATCCATGTTATCAGTGTCGGTGAGCATCCGGCGTACTCAGCGATTCTGGTACCATAGGGTATATCCATTAACCATTTTGGATGGGTGATGATGAGTTAATGACCGTGGGTAGGATATTAAATTCAACTTAGTACTAAGTAGGACTATAATAGTTTCAAAGCACTTGTCACTATTTAAGGTATCTTATAAGTACTTAAAACTGCTTTAGAACTAGGTTCAATGTTCTTAAATCATACCTGCTGCTCAAATGTCTCAAGAATGTACAAAGATGTTTGGCGATGTCGACTGACGTCGAAAGACGTCTTGTTTCGAGACATTTTGCCTGTTGCCAGATATGTCACGTCACATCACGCGTGTCGCGGGGACATTAATATTATTGTCCCCTATTGAATACGAGGCTTCAATCTATTTATAATATACCTACCTAGGTATTCTCCGTATTCTTTTCAGGAAACCCTTTAAATTGATACCCATATCATGAGGTTGATACAAAATTACAAGTCCTCCACCTCTGGGAGTCTGCCATATTAGATTAGAATGACGTAACTTAGCTTATCATTGCATTGTAATCCAAGCTAAATGTGTATGCAAAATTTCAGCTCAATCGGAAACCAGGGTCTAATTGGGTCTGATTTTATTTGCAAGATTTGATTATACACAGACACCGGGACAGGTGAAACTAAATATAAGTTAAAAAGCTGGTCGATAAATCAGATCGTTATTTCAAGTAGAGCTTTTGCATAGGGCTTATAACTAGAAGAGTGAAAACTACATTTGAGATTCTTGTAGTTACCACGTTATCTTATTTCAGGAGACCTTTAGGAAGCTGTAACCACGATACCAAGTTCCGAGCTCAGTTAACTATTAGTACACAACGCAACGACCTCCCATGCCACAGAATGTTCGCACTAAGCTGATTCGAACTTGATAGCCAGAACAACAGATATTTTCACTCAAACTTTTTATCATCTAATACATTTACATCCATATTATTAATGCGAAAGTGTCTCTGTCTTTCTGTCTGCTATACTATAACGGCCCATCTTTTCAAATGATTTTCATGAAGTTTAGTGTCACCGCAGGCATTATGTAGTATTTCATATTAAGTAGTGGCGTAGTTAATTATAATCAAAATGTTTGTTATGTTTTCGCGGGTTAAGCGATAAAATAATTAAAATTATAATAAGTAATTTAGTAATTATGTTAGCAATTAATATGTATTTACCTACTTAGTTATCAACCGTGATATAAATAATACTGTCACATACCAACTAGGTACAATATTCGTAGGTTATTACAGAATCGGTCATGGATGGTATAGTGCTGCTATAAAGTTAATTGTTTCGTTTGGAGCGAAATTTCATAACGCATTTTATGTGACATGACTGTGTCGCATCCATTGTTGGGGGTAAATTGCGCGTATCCTCATATTGCACTAATTTCAAGTCTCGTATTTTAAATGGTAACATTGAAAAATCTGATTTTGAAACATAAAAGGTAAAATAGGAGCGGGAGTATAATCCATCATAGATCTAATTAAGATGATATTTTAATGGATATTTCGTTTGTTACAGGTACGCTATAGCTATTCAAAAAAAATCATATCCGTTCTTCTCTGCAAGAGTTGCAGGTTAGAAATACATTGCTGGAAAACTGAACTACCTATAGTATTTACCAGCTGGTGGGTTACAAGTTGGGTATGGGGTAGTATTTTCAAAAACAAGCTAACTCGCCTCGGTCTTTCTTTGAGAATTTCTGTAAATCTTTAGCGAGGCTCTATTACCTGTTGTATGATAATACTGAGAACCTATGTACTAAGTAGGTCTAAGTACCTACATACAAAAATGTCCAGTTCCTAGAATCAGCCAATTCACCTACGTTGTCAGTTTCTCTTTTTATTTAATTAGTTGCTTTGATTGAGAAATGAATCGTCCCGTTTTCTTATTCCTTCGATCATTTTTCCAAATGTGAAAACTCACAAAGCAACCGCAAACGATTACTCCTCTTTACGTAGTGACACGCAGACGAGAGGGTCTAAAAGGGGATACGGGCGTCGACCACATAAATAACAGGAAGCTGAAGAATTTAGCCGTCAAGCCCCCAAATGTTTGAGAAAACTTGTTACAGAATAAATCTCTTTCACAAAACCCAGAACACTACTATATTTTGTGTGCTTATTTGGGACAATAGTTCTTTTCCATAAAATCTGTATGAATTGAGAATATTGCTACAATCTCGACTGTTGTGATTGACTGAATTTATGGTTACTATTCTAGCTGCAACAGTGGATTTTGGTTAGTAGCAAAAAAAGTGGTGATAGCAATCAATTTACCGTAATAGGGATCGAGTTCAATGATGAAAGCAATCGCATGTTTAAAAAATAAGTTACTTAATTTAATAGCGCAAACCAACGAAATTATGTAATACGAAACTTGTGATTTGGCGGTGGTGAATGCCGAACTTTCTTGGGATAGTACTTAGATCGCGATGCTTCTCAATAAGATATAGAATATACCCTCAAATACCTTAAAAATGTGAATTGTTTTAATTAAGTAATTTAATGTCTCTACTTAACTCACTTGTCGATCTCACGAATTTGTCCATAGACGTACTATACGTAGTATAGGTTAGTATTCTGTGCTATTGGTATTTCATGTTCAGGGGCTTAGCAACAATCAAAGTCCTACGGTGGCTGGTACGCTCACCGCAACGGGCTGTAAAGCCAAGCGGAATCGTGGTCGTAAATTAGAAGACAGCGTCCTGGGCATAAATAACCAATTGTGCTGTCAACGCGTGGGCGCCATCACTAAGCTTCAATATACCCCCACAATGCATCGCCATTGCGTGCCGATTATTTTTTGAGTAAATCTCAGAATAATAAAACTTTCTCTATGCAGCAAAACGAAACAAGATAGTTAAATTCTTACAAGTTCGTAAGAATAATCAACCACGAATCAGCTAACCAGCTGGTGTGATTTCCCAAATTTGCGAAACAAATATAGCTTAGCGAATATCATAAGCAGTCATAAAACTTCCTAGGCCTGCACGAGTAAATAGAAGTACATGTGTTGAGCAAGAAGTTAATACCTAGTTTGTTATCTACATTTACGCCCAGTATGAAAGAGCCATCATATGCGTTGAAATATGCTGGTCTATAAAATAGAACGCGTCATCGTCTATTTATTGCTCTTGGTTTATTTTCAGGAATTTTTTCAACTATCCAATATGGTAAAAGCTAATTTGTCAAAACTCCCGATCGCCGATACGTGGCGTATGGTTTCAATGCGCTGTAGAGTGATAGAGATAAGGATGATTTAATGGACAGTAGGTAGGGAAATTTACAGCCATCGCGTCCTTTCGTGACTGTATGCAGATTCAGCTCTCGAAGACTGTTATGGTGACGAATTACAATGGAAGCTCTTCCCCATATGACAAATTTGGAGCAATTACTAAGTAGTCTTAATGACTAGACGCACACATGACAATGACGAAACACCTCAATCCACGCGGACGGAGTCGCGGGCATCAGCTAGTAGTCTATAAATATAACGTATAGAGTGTATTCTAACGTAACGTAAAGGTATTGGTTAGTGCTTTAGCCTGCGAGAGAATGAGATAGAATACAAGATATATTTATTTCATTCTCTCGTAGGCTACTTTTCTTAAGTTTCACTTCTGCCGTGTGTGAAAGGTACCACACACACTTATTTTCCATTACTTTTACTGTTTATGTGGCTTCAACTCTTCGACCATGATGCTGCATATGTACCTACTGCCCACATAAATTGTGAGGACGAAGATGGTCAGATGTGTAAATATTGTGGTTGATACCCTCAATATATCCATGGATTTTTTATTGGACTTCGGTTTCCAAGCCAACTCCTTAATCCTGATGCTTCCAAGATTCCATTCAGTCCACACTCCACAGCTAAATGTTCTCATAACCTGTGTGAACGAAGACTTCGATTATGAAATTACCATATTGTAAGACTTATATATTAGTTTACTAACTTGTCCTTTTACACTTAATTACATTAAATGTAAATTCAGATAATGTACATTTAAATAAAGAACAATTCTATGAAAACATATTCTTTCAATCCTGATAATAATTGTTATTTAATTAAGCTAAAATATTTCCAAAAAAATTCTTTGCCCGGCTAACCACCATTGATGTTTTGCTAACAGGTTTTAAAACTTCAAAGGAACTTAAATGTCCCTTGTGCATTTCAATGCATAATTTTGGCGCTAACTAAAATATACAAAGCTGTTTATGATTTAAGTCAAAAAACATATCTTAATATAGGTACATATATTCTTCACTTTATATTTTATAAATAGGAGCAAGATCGTTCGCTCTGGCAAAAGTCAGTGTGCAAACAGCTTACTGATCATGACGATGACAGTTATGTCAAAAACACTTCAATGGTTGATGGATATCCATGGGATATCCAGTTGGCATTATGGATGACGGGAACAAAGAATCTCACTTTGCTTTTTGCACGCATCTCTTATCTGGTAAACGATGAGTGCTATTGAGTTCCAAAATCTTTTTCCTCAGCAAGGAATGCAACGATATGTGTGCTGTGAATGTACCTATACCATTCATGTAGAGGTTGTATGATAAATATTAAAAGCCAGTCGCTTCGTATTATTTGTATCGTATGTTGAAAACGTTGTAAATCTAACTTTTTTACTCAAAATAAAATTGTTTCGACAAGATAAATCTGATCTCCATTGATCTTAATACCGTCCGGGTCCCCTCGATAAGAACTTCTTAATGAAATACGTCGTACTTCCCTCGGGGAATACATTAAACATTACCCCCTGTCGTGATGTATCGTGCTCCGCTTAATCACATTATCTTTAGCGAGTGTTTGCATTTGTAATTTTTCTCCCAGCATTTTGTATTTTATACGTGAATTCGCTTGTGACTCGAGCTCATAATGTGCGTCAAAATTGGATTTTGCTTTGGTCCTTTGGATGTGAAGCCATACCGGCTTCCGCCGAGCCTCTAAATTAATCATACTTGTGCTACAGTGGGACATTAATCATGTATTGTTGCGTGTAGGAAAGGCTGCCAGGCTGGCGACGTTGTCGTATGTTCCCGAACGAGCATAATTTTGGGACGACGTACGTGAGTTGACGTGGCGCTTTTTACAACTCTCATTGTTTCACTGGCCTCGTACTTGCTACACCTCATTATTTAAAAATTAGACCTAATTTTGGTCTGCAGCGGCATACTCGACATTTCAATTAGTGTTCATTTGGCGTAAGCATATTGTGGTTGTTGAAATATTGATATCCCTATGAGGAGAGGTTCTGATAAAAAGTCTTCTCTGTCTGGAATATTAAGCGAAATATGTCATATGCAAGTATCACCGTCTGTTCACGTTGTTCAGGACTTGACGAGAGATAAAGTTACATATTAAAATTAAACTGAACTAGGTATTACAATTCTCGTTTTATAGATCAATGCCAAGGGAGAGATACTTTCAAGATCACTTTTTTAATGAAATAAAATATTTTTGAACAAAACCTGGTTCCATCGAATCATGGCACAGTTTAAGAGATTCATTTAAGAGTTTAATTCTGATGAAACAATAATTGTTATGGAAATCCTGAAATCACGTTAAAGAAGTGGAACTTTAAATACGACTTCACTTTAAATGAAGGAAGCAAATAAGTCGGCAGGTCTAATAAAGAGCAGCCTTGCCTCGTGCCGCCGTCTCCTCCGATTGAATTCTTGGCAAATAAATCCTATTCCAGCCTGCAAAACCGTTCCGAGAGCGAACTTCGTTAATTACTTTTCACCTTTCGTCTCACAGGAAAAATATTTCCAGATCCAATTATGGCGACCTGTTTGTACAACTAATTGCCTAATGTTTTATTATTTTTAAGGTTCCGGTTTTTTACGCCACTACAAGTTACGCCCTTGACTGCAATCTCACCTGATGGTAAGTGATGATGCAGTCTCAGATGGAGCGGGCTAACCTGTTGGGGTAATGGCGGACTAAACCCATACCCTCATCGGCTTATATACGGCATCGTACCGGAACGCTAAATCGCTTGGCGGTACGTCTTTGCCGGTAGGGTAGTAACTAGCCAAGGCCGTAGCCTCCCATCAGGCCAGATCAGAGAAACTTCAGAAATTATAAGTAAATTCCCGAATCGACCCTGCCACCCCCCCTTTAATAGACCACAACACTCACCACTGTGCCAGGGAGGTCGTTAGAAATAATAATTGATCGTTAGGAAAATAACTTAAAAGTTTATATTAATAAACAAGCCGTGTGGTGCCGTTTGACACCCCGTCGCTTTACTTGTCACACACAGTGTTACTTGACACTTTACTTGTCGCTATTCAATAAAAATAAAACAAAATAATTAAAAAAAATTAAATACGACTGCCTTGCCGAAAAAAACGAACTAAAAAGTTAAAAATCTAAATTAATCTAGTTAAATTAGAATCTTATTCACATTTTTATTAATGTTTTTTTTTGTGAATCACTGGATATTGAACTATAGTGTTATATATTTTTGGAATCTCCTCATCTTTTTTAAGATGATGAATATATAGTTAATCTTATAAGATTCGATTTTTTTTTCAAATTTAATCTTTAATGCGGGACCATGGTTCCCCCCATAATTTTTTTATAAAATTTTACTTGCCTATGTCACCCGGAATAAATTAGGGATTCTAACGATACCTCATTTATCAAAATCGGTTCAGGCGTATAGAAGTTATGGTGGAATATACAAACTCATATACATACATACATGAACCCTAAAAACAATATACTCCTTTTTTCATGTAGTCGTATAATTAAAATATTCTAGTGGGTCTCCCCGAACTGAAACCGCGGTATCCATAAGATAGTTTTAACTATATAATATAGTTAACTTTTAACATTAGACGCAAAAGAGCTAAAGAGTTATTGGAAAAACGAATAAACTTTTACAGAGCGTCATCTATTGACATCATTGTGAAGTTCTGTTTAAAATACTGAAGCTCATTAAAAATTAAATAATTTCGTTTCCTTGTAATATTTATCTTATTTTAGTATTTGTTGTTCAAGTACAGGGTATAATTCAAAAAATTGGTCAAGTTTCAGGCTTAGCCTTTCAGAAAATTTAGAGTTCTGAGGTCAACTTTGGACGTTAGTAAATCTCCACTTTGAAAGCCCCCCATTTCTTCAATTTTAGGGGAAATTAAAAATAAATAAATTTGTGCCTACGCTATTCCTAATTATCTTTAAAATCATATACTGCAACCCTATGTTACGCTATAAAAAATATTTTACTTCGCATTCGCTTCAATGAGAGTCCCCCTGAAATAGAGATTTTTATAACTTTTTAAGCCATATTCGGCTGGAGGCCATCGGTTTACATATTATATTAAAATTTGATTTAATTACGTTCAGTAATTCAAAAGTTATAAGGCTCAGACAGACGGACGAACGGACGGACAAGTGCAAATTCACACAAGTAGACTCATTTAGTGAGTAGGATACGAACCTGCGACATATTGTTTACGACGCGGCTCTTTTCCGGCTGAGCTGCTGAAAGCTTCTTATATGCGTTGGCCTAAAGAACCCTGCGGATGCACTGAGCGTACGTTTTCACTTAAAGTGTCTTGGTCCGTCTACTGCTAAGGGTCTTTTCACAAACGCAAACAGCTTTTTACAAGCTTTTTAGCTTAGAAAACCTACATAGTCGTTGCACTTTAACACATTGATTTAAGTAAAGTTAGTTTTCTTAAGAAGTTTTATATAACTTCATCAGTACGGCGGCTAACTTCGTCTGCCACTGCCGCTAACTTGCTGGGCCGTTGGGGCGCCGCTTTGAACAACTAAAGCTTGCTGCTAGCTAATCGGGAACTGGGAAACCTGTTTTCTCCTTTCATTGGTTAAAGTTTACAAATATATTGAAACTAGATGATGTCCGCGTGGATTAAGTTTTTACAATTCCCGCGGGAACTAAAAAGTATCCCTATACCAAATTTCATCAAAATCGGTTGAACAGGGGGCCGTGAAAGCTTAACAGACAGACAGACAGACACACTCTCACACATAGTACACACTTTCACAATATTAATATGGATGTTGAAGTTTCAAATTCTTTAAATCAGTTTCATACTTTTTATACGGCATTTTCGTCCCACCCTGGTGGAAGACCACCGCTGTTCTCCTTTCTCCACAGTTTTGTACCGCTTGTGTCCAGCAGCTTCTTGCGACTCATTTGAAGTCGTCTGACCTTATTACTATATTAAAATTTGTTTTCTGTTACGTAACCAATGTGTGTAGGAGGCATCATTATCAAAGTAATTTCAATTGAGTAAGTACAAAATTTAAAATAAAATAATTAAAATACAAACCTCAAAACAAAGGCATTAAAGTTAAATTACGAATGTACTTTTGTTCTAAGAAGAATGGTGTCGGTCGGTCTCACGTTTACACATTTTTACCCCCTACCAAAAAGCGCTCAATACGCCTAAAGAGGTAACTATTATTATACTATACTAAAAAGAGGTAAGATTTCAAAAAAACTTCGGCATAAGATTGAATATTTGGTAGATATGCCTGCCTTGGAGTGATTTAAGTAGATAGGTATCATTGGATGCTGTAATTAACTGTAATTAACTACTCAACCGTAACAAACAATTGTGCGCAGTTGGCCGCAATTTATTTTTAGACGTATAACGTTGCTAATCCTATTGAACCTAGATCGGGGTAACGTTCAATGTCCAAGGAAAATACAGTAAAGAAAGTAAATCCGAGATTTTTATTCTTTCTTCCATTAGGTACTTATTAACTATAGTAACACGTACCTATACGTCTTACTGTAAGATATCGTCGCTGATCTGCATCCTATCCACTCAGCCATCGAACATAATATCAAAAGATTTATTTTACTCAAGACGAAGGTAGCATATAATAACTTGTTTCTTGCTTTTTAAAAAAAACTAAATGATTTATTTATTTCACGTAGGACAATTTGTGCCACTCATGACATGTCAAGACTGTACCCACCGGTTCGGAAAGGTGTTTCTACTGAAAAGATTTCTTAATTTATTTTACTTAAACTTAGTCGGGCTACGTACAGTTTAACTCTTTTTATTATTAGATTTAGCTTTTGAATTAGTATACCAATAAAAATTGCTATTGTACCTAGTACCTAGTAGCGTGCACTGGGTTTGAAGCTAGCTATGTTAGTCAAAATATCTAATCACCGACTGTCATGATGAAAAATGAGTATTTCCATTTGGGTAAGCTTTGCTTTTGTATCTCTATGAACTGCACGCCACTGCTAGTATCTAAGTAAGGTATTTAAACACCAAAATAAATCCTAAGCTCTCTTCTACCAAATTTAGGTTACGTTACGTTTAGGTACGTTACATTTAGGGTACGATACTTTTAGGTTAATACGGGTATATCTATAGCAAAATCTCTATTCAATTCTTTATCTTAGTAGGAAAAGGCTATAGAAAATGTATAAACTCGGGCAGCAGCTGCAGTATTGCGGTGCATTCATGTAAGTTAAGGCATCTTAAGTACGCGGCCTTAGCTGGTTTGGCAGCGTGCCCCGTGGATTGTTGCTCGCATTGCACTCTCGATCTCGGCCCGACATCTGCGAAACATCGGACGTTTTATTGCTAATACTTATGCATTAGCTATAAAACGATAGTTACATAGGGGTTAATAATGCATTATTATACCTTGTATTACAGTTCTTTATTATCTTTTCTTGTCTTAATGTATTTTATGGTAGGAGCTTGCCACACCAACACAAAAGCTTAAAGCCTCATGTTCACTTGGGGACAGATCTCCCGCGACACGTGTAGCTAGAGAAGTCGGGCGACGTCGCTCGACTTCGCTTGATAACGCACGACAAGGCTTGCAGCAAGCCACAAAAGGTAAAAGCTCGCGAGACAAGATGTCGTGCGATTTTGAGCGACGTCGCCCGTCATCTCTACATGCTTCCTAGACTAGTGAATACGAGGCTTAACACCGTCTGTCGAACGATCTAAGCGTTTTGCGCATTATACGAAAATTTCTTGAGTCTAACTAAATGTCTTATAAGAAATTCAGTCGTATTTTTTTTACGCGCATACATACTTATGTTAGTCATAAGACACAAGAAATTTTCTTATAATGCGCAATAGGCCTAATTCGTCAATGAGACGCCGGCAGATCAATAATAACTAAGTAACATTATATCCTAAGACTTTCCGGCACAGGAGTGGGACTTATCCTAAATATAATTAGGTAGATTATAGGATATTATATGATATCCTACTGTCTTTGGCAACGTTAAAAGATTTTTGCATTAATATGTTTTAATAAACAAGAACTGTTTAAGCAATTGAGTCATTATAATAGGTATGTCCCAACTATTTGTTCGCCCTCTAGCTAAATAACTACTGATATAACAAATATACTGAAGTTTGCTATCATGCGATATAAATAATTTATTTACCTACATCTATGCCTACATGAAATGTGGAATGTGGATATTCAATTAATTAAAAAAAATATTTAAAAGTCAATACTCAACGAGTGCATACTTACACGTACGTCGCGACGTAGTTTTTTTTTCAAAAAGTTTCAGCGAAGTACAGACTCATGCAGTGCATTAATGCGTCCTGGCGCCCCTGCATCACTAGCCCCTAAAGTATCATGTCTGCCGTACTACCGTGTACTTACCCACTATTTTAATAAGTACTGCAAGATCAACGTAGCTACGTTTTCTTTTCTAAAATTTTTTTATTTTGCGTATAGAGTTACCTTAAGTACTTGTAACTAAAAGGAATGACTGACATGTGAAGAACTGAAGACCCTTCGGGTCATCTATGCTGGTTTTTTTAAAAGTTTTATTAGTTAGATTAACCACAGGATCGGAAAGAAAATTCTAGTTCTACTGAAAAGAGTGGACAAGAAACTGAACAGTTATTTTTTGCAAATGTTATAATTTGTACCTACACAAATAAATCATTATTAAATTATAATATTATGATGCCACGCAGATGCGAATTTTTCAAAAATCGTTGGCAGGATTAATTTTTCCGGGATAAAAATCCTAAGCGGGTTAATAAGTCTTTCTCCTTCCTCGGGATGCAACCTATCTCTAAACCAAATTACAGTCGCGGGTATTAAGGATACCATTCTAATCATCATCATCATCTATTAAGGATATACCTAATTTTAGTTTTAGTATTAGTATTATAGTTTTTGGATAATGTTTATCAAATATCTTACTAACGACCCGCAGGTCTGCTTTCGTGGGAATTTGAAAATTCGGTTTTATTCCATGTCTCCACTAAAGTGAACCTCTGTGCAAAATTTCAGCGTTCTTAGGCTCGAAGTTGATGAGTCAGAGTGAGTGAGTCACGACTACTGTATGAGATTTCGCATCCAAGTAGTTTTATGTTTAATGTCAATCTAATGTATCTGTTATCTATTATTATAAATGCGAAAGTTTTGATGGATGTATGGATGGATTAATGGACGTTTGTCACTCAACCACGCCAGAACGGCTAAATGAATCTGGATGAAATTGGGCACAGAGGTCGATTAAAGTCTGGAATAAGAATAACACATAGGCTACTTTTTATCCTGCAAAATTAAAGAATTCCCGCGGGAACAAAAAACCGTCAATCCACGTGGACGAAGTCGCGGACATCAGGTGGTTGAAATTTAATTATGTTTGTCCATAATATATTTTTTAAAAAATTCACAGCTTTCGCAGCCCCGCAAGAATCTTAATCGTCTACTATAATAGCAGATATTTAATAGAAGTCCCCGTGCCCCACATATTAAAGAAAAATTATAGGACCTAGGACCATTTTACAATTTACAATTTACTAAACAAAACGCCCGACTTTTTTACATTTTTCAAAATTCCAAGAAAAGATACCAGCCGATTTTCAAAATTCAAACGCTCACACGTGTCTCAATAAATTCCTGAACTCTTGATACTATTCCCATCTCGATCCTCCCAAAATCCTCGAAGCTATGGCCAAAAATACGTTTCAGGCGATTTGCATCTGATAACCATTTTCAATGGTAAAACCCTATGTATCTACGTTCATTATTATATTTGTATTTACCTACTAGTTCCTACAGTCCACACGTTAAAACAATCTTTAAGATTTCTTTCGAAACTTTTCTTTGTCTGTGTAACAGACTTTCATATGTCAACGTGTCCTCCACAACTCCTTGCAGTAGTTACGGGTGCACGAACTGCATAATGCATAGTGCAGCGTCTTCGCCACTTCTTTACACCCCGCTCAAGCGATAGTTTAGTCTTGCTCATGAAATTTTAAAGAGAGCACTTTATTGAGTAAGTAGTTACTTACTTTTTAGTTTGCTTTGTGATTTACGAATCTTTGACTCTATGGTTGCTAATCTACAGCTTTGTAATCATTACAATCTCATCTTCCAATTTATCATATAATTGTTATTATAAAATTAATATATCGCTGTTTGTAACAAACTATGGCGCCTAATCTAGAGACTCGTTAGAAAACTAACAACTGTCTGCCTGCTTGAGAGCTTAATAGCTCGTACGTAGCCTTTGTGCGTCTCCTTTTCTATTATAAAGGAACTTGTTCCTACTTCCCTGCCGTGTATGTGGTGTAACGCATAAGCGATCTTTGAGAATGATAGCAGACGAGTAATTAGCTGGGGGTCGGACGGGTCTTTGAGTGGGGGTATTCAAAATAGGTATTAAAAAAATCAACATTCCAGGCTTTTTATTTATCTCCATAGTTTTGGTATGAGATGTGGGGTTTTAGCTTTTAATATTTCGGACTACAGTCTACTCGTAGAACTATTTCTGAAACTTACTTTATGTTTTTTTAATCTACTACACAAAACTTAGGTTATTTTGACTATATTTTCAAACAAATGTTTTGCAGTTTACTACTGGTATCTATATACAGTGTCGTTTCAAACTTAGTGTCTCGTTCTACAAAACTACCTACTCTTATTATGACGTACCTAGTTATTACTTTTTTGGAAATACCAAAAATATGGGTTGGCTTGGAACTTAAAATGTAACTTCCGATATACAGACGAATACCCGGCATGAAGCAATAATTTCCTTACAAAATAATTACGGGACACTTAAATTATTAGGTAATGGTAACCAAGGACGTAACTACGAAATCCGATCCCCATCCAAAGAAAATCGTAATTGTTGGGTATAGAAAAGGTATTTTCCGTAGCAATCTTCAGATAATTCCTAGGTAACAATATATCCCAGTTGCTGTCTCTACAGGAGAGAAGTATTGGAATCCTCCCAAGCGCATTGGAGAGCCAGTTGTAAAGCACGTCACGACCGGGCCCTGTGCAACATAGTTTGTTACATTCCGACATTGAGTTACAGGCTTTAGAGATTCAGATCAGGACACATCAGAATTTAGGAGTCAAACGTTGAGGGTCACAGCCCATGTAGATATGATAGAGACAGTAAGCTTGGAACTAGTTAGTAATTATAATAAACACCCTACTGGCATTTGTGAGTAAGTGACTGTTGCGGCTCCTTTAACCCTTTTTTTTACCACTACAAGTTAGCCCATGACTGCGATCTCACATGATGGTAAGTGATGATGCAATCTATGATGGTAGCGGGCTAGCCTTTTACTTTTGCTAAGTTACCGTATGAGTTTTATCATGCTATGGTATTGCTTTTTTGACAAACAGAGTAAAAGACGGCCCAAGACACAATATTTAATTGTTAAATTTAAAGTAGGCACAGAATCACAAGATCCTAGGTAAGCTGCTGGCTCAATCCATTTTTATATGTCATACCTACTACTGAGGGCTATAAACTTACATAATGCTTATTTTAGAAATGTTATGTATTTAAAATTGGTAATTGTACTATTATTATTATACTAGATGATGCCCGCGATTTCGTCCGCGTGGATTAAGTTTTTTCAATCCCCGCAGGAACTCCTAAATTTTTCGGGATAAAAAGTAGCCTATGTCCTTCCCCGGGATACAAAATATCCCTGTACTAAATTTCATCAAAATCGGTTGAACAGGTGGGCCTGAAAGCGTAGCAGACAGACAGACAGAAATACTTTCGCATTTATAATATTAGTATGGCATACTAATACTAATATTATAAATGCGAGATATGGATTATTACTGTAAGTACCCCTAAGGAGTACTTACTGCACCAACTCAGTTAGGGCGTTTTGCGTGACATCATCACAAAGATCTAGTGATATGACAACTCTTTGCTTTCCAACAGCTTTATGACCCAAGGCTCTAAATGTCTGTTCCGCGGCTCTTACTTTTTATTAGTCTTAAGGTAAGCATTTCTTAAATATTATGTTTTGTACAAGTTCAAGGGCTCAAGTTCAACTACGTGCAAGTCCTGTTAAGTGTAACGTATATATATATTTACTTATCCTTATCATCAAGGCAGGTGCGCTAAATCTTAGGCTGCATCATCAATTCATCACTTATCAGGTATTTAGTATGATTGCAGTCGAGCGCCTATATTTAATTTCATATTAGTAGTAATAATTCGACTTTCATTGCCTATATTTAAAAGAAAGAAAATTATGTTTTAAAAAATATACAAAAGCCAAGCGAGAAATAACTAAAAAATTATGAATGCGAATAATAATAAAACAATCTAAACTTAAACGTTGTATCTACTTTAAAACTTAATTGTTGTATTTCCATTGTTACAGGTAAGCGCTGAAACCCACTCCACTCCATGTAAGCGTAGCAAAGTTAATTCAGATTGTGTGGCAGGCTGTTAATTCAGAACGTGCTGCCCTGCGTCAGAAGCAATCTCACTTTATTGTTTCCTACAGAGTTATTTAGGCACTCCACAATTCACTCTTCCGCCGCTGCGCAATCTTTTACGAGCAGCATAAAAAATTGCGTTTTTTTTTGTATTTTCTCTGACTTAAGACAATGTTGAAATGACGGGCTTGGGGTAACAAATTCGACTCACAACTCACTAAATTACGCTCGTTTTCTGTTCAGAGTTGAAGTAGACCGCACCACGACCAGATGACTACAACAAAAATATCACTCAGCAGTGGTCGTGTATGGGCACGCTGCAGCTTTATGAAGTTGCATTGTCGCGGCCACAAAATACAGCTTAGGCTGCCTGCGTGATCCGTTGTCCTAGGTGAGCGACAAACGCGGCTACGCGACGCGACGCGATATTTTATTTTATTTTATTGCGTGATAGGCTTGCGCTTGACGACAATCGTGCTAAGTGCAAAGCAATGAGGTCTAGGTTGGAACGCGCTTGCCTAGAAGATGCCTATTCACTCTTGCCTTGAAGGTACTTAAGTTATAAGTGGCAGGAAACACGTGCGCTGGGAGGGTGTTCCACACTCTAGTGGTTCGTATCAGAAACGCCGAGCAAAAACGCATCGTGCGAGCAAATTGGACGTCAAACACATATGGGTGCCAACGCTGACGGTTTTTGGCTTTTCTTTAGTAGAAGTTACGGGGAAGGAGGACATTATAAAACAGTAACTGACTCTTCACGTGGTCTACGTTGCCGAATATATACGTCTGTCATTTTCTATGGCGTCGTATCGCATCGAGTCGCTTTGTGCCGCTTTCGTCGCTTATACCGAAGACGACGGGTTAGAATAGTGTGGAGGTTGATAGCATATTGCATACTGCAAAACGTTGCGTTTGTGACCGCGATATGATTGATACCTATTGACCACACTTTTACGACAGCTGTTGAACGCGACTGTCAGTGTGCCTGGCGACTTTTTTGCCGCTGTGGTATGAGTGAAGCTTATCTGAAAGATTCCTAAACCGAAAAGTTTTGACCTTCCTTGAAATATTATGAAACGTCGGGTTTCCTAATTTTTTAGACCATTTTCCGAATGGAAAAATCCACTCAGCGGCAACCGCGAGTGATTACTCCTCCTTTCGTAGTGACACGCGGAGGAAGAGGGTCTGAGTGCGGATTCGGGCGTAGGCTACATAAATAATCGAAAGCTTAAAGATTTAGCCGCCGACTTGGCTTGAAATATCAAAGCGAAGTTGTACTGAATTGATCGCGTGGGGCAACCCCCGCGGCGCTTTGTCACATTTGTATCGCTTATCGGGCAAACTGATAACTGGAATCACATTTCGAATGGATTCTTACATTTGCAAGAAAGTGCGTAGGTTCAGTAAATATTCGCTAGACCTTATCAGTAGTAGGAAATTTAGTCACAGCTTTATAGTCGTTCTCAACCGATAGACGTCCGGTCCACTGCTGGTCATCGATTCCCATTCAACCGGTCTTGTGTCCTGCGGAACCAAGCAACTCGCTTAAGATCGTCGGACCATCTAAGGAGGTAACTCCCTAGTTTCAACGCTGCATTTTCCTCTACGTGATACGGCCAAGAATATTCAATTGATCAAATCCCAAGTTCTTGGATACGGCACTTTGAACTATGTTCGCCCCGCTCTTAACCACTTCAGCTTAGCAACTCGCTGAGCTTCGTCTATGTTTTGAACACGCAGTTAAAGAGATGCTCCGAGAATGACTCCGTTTACACCTGCCGAGTGAATTTGAGTTTGAGCTATCAGTATCAGACCCATAACTACGGTGCACGTTTCATCTATCATCGCGGTGATGATCTCACATTTCAGTACAGAAGATTCCACGCCAGTTGGTTATTGGAAATTTGATTAATATTCTGTGAGCATTAGAACTAATTCACGTCATAGCCGCGACAGTTATTAATTAGCTCCGCATTATGCTCTGTTTTCATGTGGCATTAGCTGTTCTATTAACTAGGTAAGCCGCTTAAGCTCTGGACAGACATAACGCGTGATTGTACCGTTTCAAAAGCGGCGCGGATTCGTCCGTCCGTCCTTGTGTGATGTAAGCTGAACTTTGGATATTTGTGAGTGGTTATGTCAAAAGCTGTATAAAATGGTTTAAACCGTAAATGGTGAAATGGGAGTGTCCCTATTTTATCGGAGTTCACACTCACACAAATGCGAAGGTCAGCTTACACCTCGATTATACCTTATACATTGCGGACCTATCAGTCCGTATGAGTTCGAAATGCATGCGCTAGGCATTCGTTCAAGTAGAGTTCAGGCAGAGTGGCGTGTCCAACCTATGGTTCCACTGCCGACACGCTTTGTATCTGTCCAGGTCTTAAAGGTTCGGACTGCGATAAAGCCAAAATCGCGATAAGATTCGTTCGCCGTGTCAGCGATTCAAAAGCCTCAATGCCGGTACAAAGTAATGTTCCCATAATCCTGATCTCATTACGATAGTTTTCATATTCGGCACCCTCGGGCCTCGGGCCGAGACACATCGCCGAAGATAGGGGACGCCTCGCGTCTCGTGCAATGAATTAATTTGTTCCCTGCCATTATGTGAACTAGATCGCCGTAAAGATATCTTACCTTCTCCTTTTCGATACCTCAGGTGAAGAGCGTGCGGTAAAATAACGCTTAAAGAACAGCCCGTCTCAAGTGATGATAAACTGTATGCTAATTCTATTTAAACTAAGTAATATGTATGAAAACTAGGTATGTAAAACAAATCATAGAAGAGCTATCAGTAGTTACTAAATATTATAACTTTATATGCGTGTTTGTTTGCTGGTTTGACGCCGCAACAGAGAAACGAGCCGACGTAATTTTTTGGATGCGTATAGTTGAGGACCTGGAAAGTAGCATGGTCTATTTTTTGTACCGGAAAGTCAAAGAGGTCCTCCGATATATTTAAAACAATCATTAAAATACTTCAGTATTTCAAACTACCTATAAATACTTAGTGGATACCTAACCAAAAAGAGATTATCTGAAATGTTGTTTGTTAATTTTTTCGAAAATATTGGATGATTTTTGTCATGATCTCTTCGCGTTTGCTTAGAGAAATTACTGAGTTGGTTTACTTTGGAACATGCTAATTTGTCAAAATTCTTGATCGTCGATACGAGCTTTATGGTTTTCAATGCGCTGCGCGGCGATAAAGATAAGAAAGATTTAAGGGGCTGCAGGTTAGAATGAATTAAGTACAAATTTGGTCGGAAATGTGAAATGTGAAATGTGAAAAGAAATGTGAAAGTTTGGATGAATCAGGAAACGATCCAAAACAGGGTCTGGTCAGCGCTTCAGAAGGTAAAGCAAATTATGACGGTTCATATTTCATAATACTTATGTATGCAATAGAATTCACACCTGATTGATTGATACTAGATTAAATTAAATACTATTGGCTACAGGATTAAGGCGGTCAGTTCCTTAATAGATATAAAAATGTGTGAAAGAGATGCTTGGAGAATGATTCCGTTTACACCTGCCGAGTGACTTTTGATTTTTCGGAATAAAATTAGCATTTTAGTCCTTACCCAAACAGATAGGCCGTGAAAACAGCAGACATACAAAAACACTTTCGCATTATAGTAGGTATTAGTATGGAAAAAAAGAAAGCATATATCTTCAGTCGATTTTAAAATACCTAGGTACGAAATCCACATGTTTTTTAGTAACATTAAAAATAAAGTTATGTGATCTGCGACGTAATTAATGTAAAAGGTCACGCACCTAGAGTACAAGGACGTTTTTTTTTTAAAGAAATGACTCACGAATATTCACGAAGAGCTGCTTTATATAAATGGAAAGAAATAAAATTAATATTTTTAAATAGGTGATACCTATACTTAGCTCTTTATTTATTTTTCCATTACTGGCTTTATGTTGAGCTCACACAGTATAATTTTTATGAACCACCTACGTCAATAATATCTGCTTATTCCTATCAAAGATTAGATTATAATTTAAGCTAACTAATAATTGATGCCCGCGACTCCGTCCGCGTGGATTGAGGTTTGTAGTTCCCGCTGGAACACTTTAATTTTCCGGGATAAAAGGTAGTGTATGTGTTATTCCAGATTATAATCTTTTGCTGAGCCAGATTTCATCTAGATCTTTCAGCCGTTCTGGAATGATTGAGTAACATCCATATTACGAAACTTTCGCATCTATACTAGTATTATAAATGTGAAAGTTTGGATGAACCAGGAAACGATCCAAAACGGTCTGGTCAGCGCTTCAGAGGACCTTTGATCAACCAACCTCCATTGATCATCCATTTGAGGTTGACCAAACTTTCATGCGATAGCTACTTGAGTCTCACAATAATGACTAATAACACAGATTAAATAATAAGTGTTAACATTAGACTGAAACGACAAATTCGCTTAAGTATAATAATAAATTGGCTACTGCTTAAGTATTGGTTATTTCAAAGCAAGTATTTAATTCCATGTTATTTTTCTGGATATACCTATTGTATTTCATTACTAACTCAGAATTTATAGAGCTTTCTGCCACCCTCTCAGATAACGTGTAGCAAACACGTATAAATTAGGTACCTTCAAGGAAAGAGTGAATAGACATCTTCTAGGCAAGCGCGTTCCAACCTAGACCTCATCATTGCTTTAGACTAAGCATTATTGTCGTCAAGCGCAAGCCTATCTCACAATAATAAAGAAAAGGTTTCTGCTTGTAAATCTTTGTTAAGCTATTTAGTGGCGTTCTTACTACTTTTTTCGCTTTGCACGCCGTGTCAGGCAATTTGTAATAATATAGAGTAAACGCGTGCCTGTAATGTCGGTCATTACTCTGACGACCGTCTGTTGCCTCATGCCTGAGAAATAAAAACGTTCCCTTCCTTTTGTACTAACGTTTAGCTATCGGATCAGTGCTTATTTCTTTGTTTCTAAGAATAAAAGAAAGGTAAAAACATTTTAGACCTTAGTTCCTATTCAATTCTTGAATAGGATCTAAGTAGTTTATATCCAGTTCTTCTCAGTAGAGTTTGCTTTTCGAACTGGTGGCAGAATTGAATGACATTCAAATGAAAAGAAATGTTCATTTCGTGTATTTTTCTCTGCTTTTACTTACCAAAATGATATATTTAAAGTTATCGTTATAATTCGTTTAATAAGGAACAGTATCGATTTGTTCATTTATGTAATGTATATGTCACCGTAAGATTGTAAAAGCCGTAAGATTATAATCTAACTCGCGAAATTGTAAACTGTCGAAAGATTGTGAACCGTTCAATGTTCTGAGTGTCAATTTCTGAAATATTCATTGTATTTACGTTTTCTTGTCTGTTTCTTGTAGGTAATATACCTAACAGATTACAATCTACCGAAAAATAATGCGTTAAATTGTAATATTTCGACAGTTTGCAATTTCACGAGTTAGATTATAATCTTACGGTTTTTACAATCTTACGGTGACAAATATAAATTCCTTGCTAATGACCCCTTTTAAGCCACGCTCGATCGTCCGACCGGTTAATTAATTTGACATGTGGACTGATAAGTCACGTTCTGTTCCATGGTTAAGGTTGCGGGAGCTTGAGATTTGTCGCCAACGATCTCTATGGAGTACGTATTAGGTATCTACGTCGTACGTAGCTATATTCTATGTTTGTCGCATACTTAATCCTGCTTACCGCTGCTGATTTGTACCGGGAAGTTCCCGGTGTAGTTACATACCTATACTAACACTCAATTATACGCGGTACTTTTTACTGCTTTAAACTTATTTTAATTTCTAAAGTTACTGTGAAAGCTCGAACAGCAGTAAATCCGTAGATTTCAGTAAAACTCAAGATTTAAAAAGTTTTTATGGTAAAAGTCCCAAGTGTTCTGTGATTATCATTAATCTCGGACTCAATTTACTTAGTAAATCTCACAGTTTCACTCAGATTCACAGTAAAGCCCGAATAATAACTAGTTAATTCAGAAAGCAATTGATCCCGCAGTGTAGGCTGTCTTTCAGTGTTTTGTGAAGCGCGAAGCCTGTAGCTTCTGGTGTAGACAATTTTTTAAATTCAATCGTCTTTTACTTACTTTAATTAAACTAATATATTAGGCAACCCAACAAGTAAACCTTGCACATTGGTAAATGCCGACTCCAAACTTATTTTTAAAAATATGTAAGTAGTTAGGAAACTTTTTTTATTTTAATCCACTACAAGTTGTCCCTTCGACTTTCTATAAGATATCGTACCGGAATGCTAAATCGCTTGGCGGCACATCTTTGCTGGTAGAGTGGTAACCAGCCACGGCTGCAGCCTCCCACCAGGCCAGACCAGGGAAAATTATGAAATTATAAATTCCTAAATTGATCCTGCCGGGAATCGAACCCGGCACCTCCACACGTTAAGACAACAGTGCTCAACACTGCGCCAGGGAGGTCGTTAAATATCGACATAATTTAGACACATACGAAATATTCAGCATTTCAATTCGTTCTCGTTTGCCGTAAACGAATTATTCTAGATGTTGGAATGTTTGAGTGCCCTCAAGATGTAGTCAAAGTAAAAACTCACGACGGTCGTGAATAATAAACCAAGTTTCTTAATACTTGAGAAAGTCACAGTAGACGTCCGCGTGACCCAGACCTTGTCGCGAGCTTGTAGAATATAGATGAAGTCTTATGAAAAGATTCTAACAATACATCTAGTTACTATGTTTTTGAGAGCTTTTACATAATATAATAGAGCTGTCGCGGGTCGACCTATACATAGGCATTTGTTGAGGTAAATTTTCCTTCCTTCGGTTCGGTTCGCTTCGGTTGTTCACATTTACCAATTAGGTAATCAGGCGTGAATGCAATGAAAGCTAATAGCCTCAGCCTCAGGAGAGGTTTTCAAGCCATAGAACTATTATTCTAAGCTCTAAAACCCTGCAGACTTGCAGGCTAGTGAGTGAGATAGAAACTTTTATTACTGATACAAAAATCCGATGAATTTATAAAGAACTATACCAACGATGACCTAAGACGCGGCTTATTAAATGAAAAGAGCGGAAATAAAAAAAACTTGTTATGTTTTTGCACTTTCAAAAGTGACTAAGCTAAGTTTGCATTGCTTTGCATGCTTTGACTATGTTTATTTCTTGTAACTCATTTCCTGTTTCTATGTGCAATTAAGTTTTAAGTAATAAATAAATATAAATAAGTTTAACCACCACTAAGTAGCCGCCTGGCAGTCCGGGGCGTCACTTTGAACAACTTTAACTTGATAAAAGCTATGGCCGGGAACAGGGAAGCCTCTTTCGCCCGTTTTATTGCTTAAGTTCGTTCATACGTGTCTTGAAAAGTTAAGGAATAGGCTTTAAATTTTTCCTTGAACGTTCCTTTTGATGTCGGATAGAAGCAACGTGAAATTAAGTTTCTTGAGTTTGATGACTTGAAGTTGAATTGAGTAATATTGTTCTCATAGTTGATGACCAACTACTTATTAGGTAAATATTACTTTAGTACTTATAAATGATTGTAATTAGGTTTGGTAAGTTTTTGACTAGTTAGTGTTTTGGTTTGTAATTTGTATACTAGTTTCATTATTTTAGCCCACAGCTACATCAGTAGGTAGTTCCAAAGACAACATCTAGGGAAGACAATAATTAGTTGAGACCTTTCTACATATTTCAAATCTTTGTTATATTAATGGTACGCGCCACGCGGCTTGGTCTCCGTTGGTATCATTTTAAAGGGAACCTCAGCTTTCTAGGTCCAAGGGCTGGGTGGTGATCAGTCAGTGAAAGAGGATTTCTCTTTTGACTGATTGTATGAAATTATTTGTATTCTTTGATGTATAATTGTATATTGATCTGTTTGAGTACAAGGTTTTAAATTAAAATAGATATACAACGTTAGGATCCAACAATTATTTTTGTCATACATTATATTGGGATTTGTCAAGGAGAATTTCTAAACATAAATACGTAACCACTCGAAAAAGGCTTTTAATTTAAGAAAGTACAATGGTATTTGTGCTAATCCAAACTAATAATGGATCCAATGGTAAATAATTGGTTGGTAATACAAAAAGGCTTTTTACGTCAGTTTCATCGCGAACTCGCCAAACAAACAGACCTGCCCTAGAATGTCCGTTCTGTATAGTCGTTCAGCGTGAAACGAACTTAACAATTACTTAACAACGTTACGTCAATAGTTACGGCACAATTCAACCAAAATGTTTTAGGTTCCATCTATATGTATGGCCATACTTTATTAAGCCTAAGATAAATTGTTAAACCAAAGCATTTAAACTGAACTAAATAAACAATTCATTAGACTGCATCATCACTTACCATCAGGTGACATTGCAGACAAGGGCTAACTGGTAAAAAAACCTATTATTATGATATTCTACAGTGTACTTACTTACAGTTCTCTAATAATTCTGTACATTCTGTAGGTACACTTACGGTAAATCTATTAAATTTATAAATAAGTGAAAGTTTACAAGCAAATCTTTCCAAATTGAGAACTTACAACGCCTAAAGGTATGAAACGCTTCTAAAAAGCAAATACATTATAGTCTCAAGTCATAATACAAGAATTTAGGTATTTCACACATTTAAGCCTTCAGAGTCACGTGCTTCATACAGTTCCTTGTATGTACAACTCGTACTTATATAAATCGTACACGCGTGGGGTCCTGAACTCTTGTCTTATGTCGCAAAAATTAGGCGAGCGTTGTTTCAGGACTATTATGTACGTAAAAGATCGAAGTAACCTGCAATTTCGCGAAAACTGCAAATCTTTTGGACGTAGAGAAGCAGATCTCGATAATAACTTAAAAAGCTGTATCTCGGCAGCAGCTGCATCATTGCGGTGCATTCATATATGTTAAGGCATCTTAAGAACGTGGACTTAGCTGGTTTGGCAGCGTGCCCCGTGGATTGTTGCTCGCATTGCATTCTCGGCTCGACATCTGCGGAACTCCTCGCAGTTTATTGCTACTAAAAAACTATTAACACTAAAACTGAATTTAATTCTTTTAAGCCAGGCTTATATCAAAAACCCTACGCAAAAAAAAAATTAAAACTAACCAAGATGGCTTTACTAAGGAAGGTTTTCTATCATAGTGTCAATCTACAAGCTTCTTCCTGTCGGTTGTATTGCCGGTCATACAGATCCGCGACAGAACGCATGAAATCACCCGCAGGACAGCACCACGACCAATTCAAAAACACACAATTCGGCTTCACAGAAAATCTAGCTGGCTAACCTTTTATTATTGGTGGAATAAAGCTCAGTAGACCGCGGCCATGAGTTGAGCACGTGGTTTCCCTAGGGAGTTTATTATCGAGGCTTCCAGAATACCTTTTAAATTCAAGACCATTCGAATGCAGCTAGAATGCTTAACTAGTTATATCATACCATTGTAAATGGATTCTCTAAGTAAAATCCCTGTGATAGCCTCAATGAGATCTGCAATTTCAAACATTTTGATACATATTCGGTTGGAATATTTCCACATTATTTTTATTATGCTTCAAGATGAACTAAAGACTGAAAAGATAGTTGCAAATGCGATTAACTAACTCCAAAGACAACTGCTAAAAAGATTTACTGTAAACGTTTTGGTTCTTTTAGGATTTTGGATTTACTCCAGTGCGGCAGATACATATAAAGGGGAATCTTTTTATCCTGTAGAGTACCTTCACCATATATGAGCCCTGTATATTGGTGGGTCTGTCTAGGTTCAGCAGATCAAAATATTAGATCAATAAAATCGATCATGAGACATACTCGAGCGCGTCAGAATAATGTAGAGTGAGTTAATTACATGCTGAAATGTGTACATTCAAATAATTTGATGATTTGAGCGAGACCTAAAGGAGTTGGAGTTTTAAAGTTTGTAACTCTCCAACTCCTTTAGGTCTCACTCAAATCGTCAGTTTAAGGTAGAGTAAGTTAATTACATGCTGAAAAGTGTACATTCAAAAAATCTGACGATTTTCTTCGCTCGGTCAATAATCAAGAATGAAAGATACCTAATTTAAATATTTAACATTTTAGACATACCTACTTAAAAGATAACAATAATTAACCAATATTATAATGAAACATACCTAGTTATTATAAATTATTTTACCCTAAATTTCTATACGAGCTTATAATATTGAGTTACGATACTTATTATATATCACTACCTATATACCGATATTTAAGTTACTTTAGTACCATTTACATAATAGTTCCTACAAAAAAAACTTCTTCGTCTTGTGACGCAGTTTTGATATAAATCACTTCCGAGTTCTATGACAGGTATTTAATAATAACTACCTTGGCAAAACTCTTGTGATGCAGTTACAGTTTGGAAAACTTTTCCCTTTATGAACTTATAACTTTGTCGTAAATACGCCGCGTCTTATTACGTTAAAGTATTTGAACTATACAGGAAAATACCGTTCCTTCTTGTTAGGTGTTCCGTGCAATATTCAAACATATTTTGTGACTTCGAGAGGTTTAGAGATATTCGCTGTAGGTACTCATAGGTACTATCTACCTGTTTATCCCGATTGTGTTTAGTTGACGACTTCCATAAAGTAATGGAATTATAAATTGTAATACGTAGTCAAATTTATTTGGTCGAGGCTTTACCACAGACTGAAGTCCAGAGCAAAAGCTTGTATTCTTCTATTCTTTTATCCAAAGTTGTAGTTGTATCCAAATTTGTGAGAATAATGCGTCAGATTCAGGCGCACATCTAACCTCCCATTGGCAAAACGTCATGCAGTTAAAATGAGGAGGATTTCGCTCATGCGATTGGATCGCGTAGTTCCATTAAAGAACAATGAAAATCCAATACTTTTAGCTCAAAGGATTCATTTAATTTGCTTGGCATTTGACTTGAAAGGACATTACAACTCCGATAATCGAAATATTCCTGGAAACCCCGAAAACGAATTGATTTGCAGACGATAGATAGCTCACTGTGCCTCTTTGTGCTCATGACAAAGGTAGAGTACATAACTAAACTCACACACTCTTGGGAGTCTTACAAAATTTACCTCTTCGACCTCTCCTATCACCTGACATATTATGTCTTGGGAATCTGAAACTTTGAAATAAAGCACAACTAGCTGATGCTCGTGACTTCGTCCGAGTAGATCGAGTTTCTTTGGTTCCCGCGGGAACTCCTTAAATAAAAAGTAGCGTATGTGTTATTCCAGTCTTAAATCTATCTCTGTGGCAAATTTTATCCAGAGCCGTTCAGCCGTTCGGCCGTGATTGAGTAACAAACATCCATCCATACATCCATCAATCCAAACTTTCGAATTTATAATGTTAGTATAGATATGTGATTAGTACAATCACTATGGTATTAGAAAGTAGGTGTCATAGGATGTATGTATATTGCAAACAAGTAAACTAATTATAGCGAAAACATATTCAAACTAAACATTCTTACTGTCCTTATAATATGTCCTTAACTAAGTACATATTTAAACAAGTGCGTCTTGATACATTTCATTGTCTTAGAACAAATACTACTGAACAATAATCAACATAATAAAACGAATATATCTATATGACGTTAAATCAATGGTCTTAAACGCATAAGCGTTAACTCTAATTACTATTTACTTTAAACTAAAATATTACAGGACTTAAGCGTGGTTTTAGCATTTCAAAAGCTTCTCAAAATTCAAAGCACGCTATCGAAAATGAATAGTCCTCATAAAAGGAAACAGAGGGCATTTAAGTTCTTGAGTAAAGAATGGTGCCGATTCTGTAATGTTACATCTCTAAACTAAACTAAAATGGCAGCTTTAAATCTAGTTCTGTCCCTTTCAGTAGGGAGTATTATGAAAGGGTTAGTAATATTTATAATGCTCTAATTTTAGTTTAGTTTAGAGATTGTGCACTACAGAATCAGCCCCAATTTATGTGATTTAACGAGCCTTAAAACTGGAGCCCAATGAGTACTGGGGCCTGAGCAAAACAATCAGCATCTGAAGCTAACTGACTCATTCGAGAGACTAGAGGTGGCTTGGCATCTAAACGGAAGCTGTCGTAGCTGCAGTACCGAAACTTGTTTATCTATTTCAAATACATGAAAATGTAAAAAAGGTCAATCGGGTTTCGCACAAAACGCATCGTATTTCAATCACAGACTATTGAATAAATAAAACAAATGTATGCGATCCTCATGAAAATGTCATGAGTCAGACTAAACTATCGTAGAGCGGCGTGCAAAGAAGAGATGGAGACGCGGCAGTAAGGACTGAAACAGAAGCCGGAATAAGGGGTTTAAACACTGAAACTGTTATAAAACAGGCACACTTAAAACGGAAACAAAAACGATACTGTAACCCAATCAATCTGTAACTGTTAATATCTGTTAATAAGTGTTTTTATCTGTAACCCTAATAGGTAGATACATGCCCTAACTGTACGGTGTGACAACGCGTTCTTCTCACTTCATTGGACTTTACACACACTGACATAACATGGCTGTGTTTTTCTTAAAACAATTGCAACCATCGGTCCTTTCACCTTAGGTTCAAGTTTTAATACGCGTCAGCAGTAAATTTGGCAACGTCGCTATTTCGGTTACACTTTAAAACACTTTGAAATCCTTTATTTCTAGTACAGATTCATTTCTGTTACAGAAACATAAGTGTTTCGGGTTAACAGAATTAAAAACACATTCAACAAAAAGGTTACAGCTTCGATTCTGTCACACTTTCATTCTGTAACACCTAAATTTCTGTAACCTTTATGAATCTGTTTTTCAGTACCTCCGCGGAAGTCAATTCACTATGCGGTCGGGCTTTCTTGCTATCTGCAAGATGTGAATGAAATGTAAAAAATATAATTTGATGAACTACATAATAAATTCTTAAAAAACATATGTGGGGAATCTTCTCCTGTCAGGTTGCATGGCAATCATGGCAAAAGAAATTCTCCTCAGGAGCATTCAGGCTGGTGGCCTAATTGAGTCATTACGATTCGATTTAATAATATTGTAAATAAAAGTGAAATTTGTTTTACTGTCTGTTCAAATAATAAAAATAAAAAATAAATTTCAATTTTAATTTCATTTTTTAAATTTTAATTTTGAAATTGATCAGGTAGTTTAGGGAGAAATAATTCCTCCTCACCTATCCGATCAATTTCAAAATTGAAATTAATAGTTTTTTTCCAATTCTGAGAATTTTAATCGCAAAAAGTATAATCTTTTTGAAGCCTAGTTACGACGAACTCCCAAGAAAAAGATAAGTACTTATTATAAAAGAAGTAGTTACTAAAGAGTAAGTTTTGTTTTCATAAAAATCAAACAGTTGGAGGAAAGATCAAACTCAGTCTGAACAAACTTAAGGCACTTACGAATACGTGACCATATATATCTAGGTTGCAAATTTATTTATTACAATTTAATTATATTTAGTTCACGTTTTGTCATCGTATAAATAAGCATTATTTTAGTTAGCACTAAATGATAATTTCAAGGTTTTCCCCCACTCCAATGTACATAATTTCTTAAAATATAAGGTTAGGATTAATCTGTAAATACATACTTATATGCTATTTTAACATCGAGTCTGTGCGTTTCAATTCTGAACCAACTTGCAACAAACTGCACAATCCGCAACAAAACTAATTCAACCAAATACAGACTTGATTTAGCTTTTAGCATTAAACTTATGGCATTCATTGAATATATTCCTAGTAACACGATAAAGAAACTAGGCCACTCCAATCTCTTAAAAAAAGAGACAGCTATTGATTTAATTTGCATCCCTGAAAACGCTGACAGGCGAAAAACTATGGTAATGCGTCCTACGTACCGAAGTCCATCAATGCTGACAGCGACACGTTCTAATAGAAAATTTTCATATTCATAAGGACGTGGCGAATTAGCATATAAAACGAGCAACTTGACTCCCTCCCTGGGCTGCTTTCAGTGCCCTGTTTTCTGCCTTGACTCCTTGTAAGACGTCAATGCGAATAATTTTTAAGTTTATTTTTACATCCATCTATAAAAGCTAGATTTGTAGAATTTCAAGCTCAATCCAAGTTATTCTAACTCTTTGGTTTTCGGAGATTTCCTGTAATTATTTATAGGCAGAAGGAAAAATTTCATGGATTCATCAACGGATTTCATGATTCCAAGGAGACTACTAGATATTGTGTTGGGTTACTTAAATGATACCTAACAAAAATGAGCCAATTATATTTGGATAAGATATCGGCACGGAAAACTTAGTCAAGCATAGGTAGTGTTATTGACTTCGTCTTCATTAGCATTTATTTATCTAAAGTTGGGCATTAATTTCCTCATTAGTTCGCAATTTTTTCCTGTCTGGTTTCTTCCAAGTTAGTTTCCATAAGCTTGGTGGTGTCTTCGAGCTATCTTAGCTGTTGTATTGATTACGTGCCTACTTATTCCGGTAGTTTCGTGTTACGGTAATGAAGAACTTGGTTTTATAAAAACGGATGAAATTTAAAAATAATTTCTCATCCAGGGCATATTTTGGCCATGTTTGCGAACAAACTTTTCTAGTTTACCTTTGCAGATTCCGAGAAGCTGGAGCTTCTCGAAGATACCTTTGAAGATACCTTTGCTCTGTGTATATCAAACGCCGCCGACGCGTCGCACCGGAACGAGTAACTTTGATTACTTTATTTTTAAAATATTTTTGTAATTTATTGCTCTGACGATTTTAATAATTATTTTGATCTCACTGATACTTTTCTTTATAAAGTTAAAATTAAGTTTTAGAGGGAATAAGCAAGTAATAAGCTCTGTCTTTCGGCTTACCTCCCCAACTTTTTACAGAAAACGTGTTAAATGGTTTTTTTTTAAATTTATTTAGTACCAAAAAGTTATAAAATAAGAAGAAAAACATACATAGTGACAAGGAGAGCCATATATATGCCTTGGTTGTTGACTTCAGCGACAAAAGAAGTGAGATCTAAATGGGTGCCAAGTTCAATGGTCAGTCCTGAAATTTATTTATAACAAGATACGAGATTATTCATTTTTGTGTTCATTTTTTTTTATTAAAAGTGAAATAAGAATACTCGTCATCGATTCATCATGGCTTTTAATTCGCGCCACATCGAAATAATACCATGAATGGCATTTATAAGTATTTATTAAATCAATCGTCTTTTCGAGGTCAAATCCAAGACGATCGAATTTGCCACAGTTAGTTAGTCTTAGAAATGATATTTTAAGTTGTTATAAAATATTATATGTTGTTATAAATAAATTTCAGGACTGACCATTGAACTTGGCACCCATTTAGATCTCACTTCTTTTGTCGCTGAAGTCAACAACCAAGGCATATATATCACAATTTTGCACTTGGCTCTCATTTCACATTTATGTTTTTGATGGGATATATAAATTGCAGGACTGACTATTGAACTTGGCACCCATTTAGATCTCACTTCTTTTGTCGCTGAAGTCAACAACCAAGGCATATATATCACAATTTTGAACTTGGCTCTCATTTTACATATTATGGTGGATAGTCACGGATTAAATAATATGGAACTTACTTGGTTTTATAAATTATGATGACACTTTTAAAAACTGATTCAAAGATTCAATTATGCAGGGTAGCAGTTTTTATATTGGAATAGTTTTATAAAGAAAAATAAGAAGTCCAGAACAGAAATGCTGGAACAATATGGGTGCTCGGCTAGCGTACAGTTAGCTGCGGTCGCAGCAGCTGACGCTGGCACGCTCGACTTGGAATTGAAATGAATTGTTGTTTGCACAGCCGACTCACGCTAGTGTATGTGCGGTTCAGCGGTTGCTACTGCCTCCTGAAACTGTAACCCATATAGGTAATAAATAGGAGGCACTTATCTATTATCATTTCTTTTTACAGCTTTTTTTAATTAATTACTGATAAGTTAGCTCTTGACTGTGATCGAACTTCGTGGTAAGTGATAATGCAGTGAAGATGGAAACGTGGTAATTTTTTTGAATAATGTGGATGGTCACAGATCGTACTAATATTATAAATGCGAAAGTGTGTTTGTTTGTTGGTCTGTCTTTCAATCACGCCTCACGAAGCAGCGGATCGACGTGATTTTTAGCATAGTTATAGTAGAGGACCTGGAGAGTGACTTGGGTTCCTTTTTATCCCTCAAAATTAAGGAGTTCCCGTGGGAATTATAAAAACTTATTCAACACAGACGAAGTCGCGGGCATCAGCTAGTGTAAAATATTTTTACTTGGTTGTATAAATTATGACTCTTTTAAAAACTGATTCACAGATGCAATTATGCAGCGTAGCAGTTTTTATATTGGAATAGTTTTTATAAAGAAAAATAAGAAGTCCAGAACAGAAATGCTGGAACAATATGGGTGCTCGGCTAGCGTACCGTTAGCTGCGGTCGCAGCAGCTGCCGCTGGCACGCTCGACTTGGAATTGAAATGAATGAAAAGTCCCCAATTACATCCATGTTAATATTATAAATGTGAAAGTGTGTCTGTCTGTCTATATGTCTGTTTGACTGCTACACTTTCACGGCCCATCTACTTAACCGATTTTTAACGAAATTTGCTTTTTATCCCGGAATAAAAAAAACACAGATTTCGCAGTCCCCGCAAGAATTAAAAAAGCGTTGAAAATAATACAAAAATTTATTTTTCATAACACAATACAAGTTGAATAATAACCCATTTTTTATTGAGATTTACTTCCCTAAAATTACACAACTAAATTACTTACAAGCATTACTTACGTGCTTACAAGGCATCTTTTAACACCATTAACATGAAGATCGGTAAATAATCACTCTAGTATTTGGTGATTCTTAAAAAAATTAAATTTTCTTCTTCAATATTAAAAAAAAATATTAACCGAGTTTCAAAATTCCAACTCGAATGCACTTCTCGCCTGCATCCGCATCTTTTAACACCATTACCATGACGATCGGTCAATAATCATAGAAGCTACATTACTTTTTTTATACGGAAATACCCGTTTTTCTACATTTCCAAATCTAAAGGGACCACAGGTCACAATTACTAGTGGTTCGCCCCGAACTGAGAATTCAGAAATTATAAGGCTCTGACAGGCGGACGGACGGACGGACAAGTGCAAATTCACTCCAGTAGACTCAGAGACCTTCGCTTCGCTCGGTCAATTAAGCGATTTTCAAGCCATTTTGTAGCTAAAGTAATACCTTATGACCCTTTTTTAATTTTATTCTTTAGTTGGTTTTTTCCGAAATATTTACAATATAGTAAACAAACACCCCCCAAAAAACCCGACTTTTTTACATTTTTCAAAATTCCAAAAGAAGTTACCAGCTGATTGTCAAAATTCAAACGTTCACACGTGTCTCGATCCTCCCAAAATCCTCGGAGCTATGGCCAAAAATACGTCTTAAGCGATTTGCATATCTGCCACCAAATTGTGTAAGAATTGTCGATCAAATCGTCTAAGTTCGGTGTCCAAAGTAAAATAAACCGTATCATTATTAAGGAGCTCAATTTTGTGTATCCATTCTTATACGTTTAGGTATGTACGATACCATAAACGTATGAGAATGGATACACGAAATTGAGCTCTATTTCAATGCTATTTATGTTTTACTTTGCTTTGACGCCGAACTTTGACGATTGGATCGGCAATTCTTACATAATCACACCACTGATAACCATTTTCAATGGTAAAACATCAATCCACGCGGACGCAGTCGCGGGCATCATCTCTAGTATGTAATAAACAGGAACTTGCAAATATTAAGGGTGGTCGGTAAATGTGATCACACATTTAGCCGTGGCACAGCTGCATCTGGTGCCGGCATCCTCGACTCCAAATTGAAATGAATTGTTCGCGCAGTCGACGTGGTTTATGCGCGTTTGCTCCCACCCGCCGAAATTGGATTTCAAATTTGATGTCTTTTGCCGATTGCCCGCAAATCTATTTGAACAACATCGCTGATCTGTCTTTGAGAAGCTCTCTGAACTCACGCGGTTTTGTTGATTTTCCTTGAAGGATATTTTAATATATTTCTGTAAATTTTAACACAAACTCGCCTCGAGAAAATCGATGCCTGTGACAAATCGGTTTCTTCAATTATTACGACATTTCTTTGATTTTACCCATCTTCACTAATATTATAAATATAATGCGAAAGTTTGGATGCATGTATGTTCGTTACTCAATCACGCCAGAACGGCTGAACGGATCTGGATGATGGAGAGAGTGATTATAGTCTGGAATAACATATAGGCAAAAACCTAAATCCAAGCGGATGAAGTCGCGGGCATGAGCTAGTAATATTATATACCCGTCTTACCTCAAATATCTTGTCGTGTATTTTGTTTTAGAAGATATCCAGTAATTAATTGGTTTGGCTGCTTTCTCCTTATGTTAACTCATACATAAGCTAAACATAAATATGTGTGAAATCACGCACCCTCTTCGATAAAATGTGAAAAAGGATCTTAAAAGTGATTTTTCGAAAGAATCTTAATATTTAGTCTACTTAAAAAAACTTGGTTACGTATAAAAGGGCAAAAGGCTGATATTGATTGCGGCCAGCAGAACCTTTCGTATCGTGTTTCTATTGCTAATAGCCTTCCTGCCATTAGTGTTTCCATCGCCCTTCATTAATGTATTTTTGATACATAACACCAACTAAATTACTAGAAAATGATACCTTAAGTTGTAGCCATCCATCGACTACAATTATTATTTTTGGGGAAATGTTCCAAAGTCTGAAATTCATTCTCTCTACATTTTCGATTTAAGGGCAGATTATATTATGTACCACACGAGTATTTGCCACATATCCTCTGCTGACACTGGTCTGGTGCGGTGCCTGGTATACTCATGCAAGGGCTTGCATTTATCAGTTTTGCTGGTCCATTGCTAGGGCGATCTGTAGATTTTTATCAACTTAAACCAATTTCGATAAAATGTAATCATCTGTTCATAACAAACCTTAGACTTAACACTTATACATGTCACCGTAAGATTGTAAAAACCGTTAGATTATAATCTAACTCGCGAAATTGTAAACTGTCGAAAGATTGTGAACCGTTCTGAGTGTAAATTTTTGAAATATTCATTGTATTTACGTTTTCTTGTCTGTTTCTTGTAGGTTAGGTTAGGGTTCGACATAAACAATCAGGTAGTGCCCGGCCGTAACCTAACAGATTACAATCTACCGAAAAATAATGCGTTAAATTGTAATCTTTCGACAGTTTGCAATTTCGCGAGTTAGATTATAATCTATCGGTTTTTTCAATCTTACGGTGACATATATACTTAGGTAAATGCTATCACGATTACATTTGTTCGTGACATAATCTGCTTAATGTTCAAAACTTGGTAGAAACGCGTTTTATTGATAGACGAATACAGGTAGTATTAAAGGCCAAAGGGAACAACCAAATGACACAGTATACCTAGACAATGTTTTGTAGCAAGAATCTATTGCTTGCGGTTTTTCAAAGCATTGTATCGCAGTATCAAAACTCATGATTCTTGTACTTGGCTATCAAGATGGAATCGTTGAAATATGTATTTTATATTGGTCCTGCAGACTGCACGCGCGCTGGTCGTGTGAAAAATCTTATTGCCACAGTACAATACTCCTCGTGACTCCAGATGCGATTCTGTGTATAGATTATGCTCTGACATAACTTCCAAGATATTTATTACATCGATACAGAAACAGTTTATCGAAGTGTAGGCACAAGTAAATAAATCATTGCTATGAACTCCGAACGGGAAAATTGCTACTATAGTAAGAGTGCATGGTGTATCTATAGCTGTGGCTCCAGGGCATTAGTTACTAATTCAAACCAGTAATAACTTCTCACACCTATACTTACTTCCATAATAATATTATAAATGCGAAAGTTTGAATGTACCGGATGGATGTTTGTTACTCAATCACGCCAGAACGGCTGGATGGATCTGGATGAAATTTGGCACAGAGATAGATTATAGTTTGGAATAACACAGTCAAACTTTTATCCCGGAAAATTTAAGAGATCCCGCGGGAAGCATAAAACGTCAATACACGCAGACGAATTTGCTCGCGTCAGCTAGTCTTTCATAGTATACGGTAATTTCCGGAGACAATAAGTCGTTTTACGGTCTGATTTTACCGTCACGGCACCGAAACGCACTATCTTCTTTAAGAGCAATCTATTTATTAAGAAAACGATTCTGTGCGGTTTAAATTTTCAACCAAAACTGTTGCCCAAACACATATTTCTTGTGAGGTGAGGATGGAAATATGCCAATGCGAAAAACGCAGATTTTTTTTCAAAAATACTTTTTTTATTACTCCTTATTTGTACACCACAACACAAAAATATAAAGAACACAAATACAAAGAAAATACACACGAAAAAGGAAATACTTTCATTTAAGTAAGTATATCTTGAGCAATAATTTGGAGAAAATACTTACCTAATAGGAAAACATCCATAATGTTGGTTCTAAGTTCATTGATTGTTATGGATGTTCCAAATAAAAGCATGGTACTGTTAACACAATTAGCAAGTTTAAAGTGAATGAACGCAGTGCTTATGTAATTGCATGCAAAGAGGGCACTACCCGCAGGTCTGAGTGGAATGGCGGCATTGCGAGAGGTCGTTCATCGACGCTGACTGGATAATGTACGTGCCAAATGCTAACTTTGCTAATTGGAGCCAAAACGATGGCCCTGTTTCATGACACGATTACGTTTACAACTTTTAATATCCAGATTATTTACTGGAATCAACATTTTTTATCTCTATTTCTCTTCTTCGCATCATCCTATTTTTTTGTAGGGCAAAGATATTTCTTCTCATTCCCACGTACAAGTTTAACAACCTCCCTGGCGCAGTGTTGAGTGCTGTTGTCTTGACGTGGGGGGTCCCGGGTTCGATCCGCGGCAGTTTCAATTTAGGAATTTATAATTTCTGAATTTTCTTTCTTTCTTTCTTTTTCTCTGGTCTGGCCTGGTGGGAGGCTGTGGCCGTGGTTAGTTACCACCCAACCAGCTAAGACAAGGCCAAGCGATTTAGCGTTCCGGTACGATGCCGTGTAGAAACCGATTAGAGGTATGGTTACGTGTTTAATTTACCCCTAACATACCCCTAACAGGTCAGCCCGCTACTAACTTGTAGTGGAATAAAAGAAAAAAACTATAGCTCTGTACCAGTCAAGATCAGTTCGGGTGATCCGTAAAAATTTAATAGCCCGACAGACACGCTTTCTCATTTAAAATGTTGTTTGTTTTAATAGTATGGAATCAAAGAAGCGGCGGTAATAAAACAAAGTATTTAGGTTACGTATACTATATGAAAACTTCGTATGTTTGGGATCTCGCAAGTCTGGGAACTTGGTACTTTGGTAGCTTTGTACGGACGACGGATACGCTTTTCATTGCACTGAAAGTTATCGACGTTTAGTTCTTTTTCGATTTTCTATTCTTTTGTCTTCGAAACACAATAATACTCACTCTAAAAGCCAACGTCTCCACACCATACTACGCTTTTAGATTTAGAACTTATACTGTAAAGAAAATCGCTCATGTCTTCCCTATTTCTTGATCTTGCGATAAAGTACCATGGCCTCTTATCGCTTAGTACTGTAAGTAGTAATAGTATTCTGTGAGTTAGCCTGATCGTCAAATAGTGTTTCCATCCATTTCCAAAAATTCACATAGATTATGTTGTAGCTAGATGCGTATTCATCATCACTCGCAAGGGTTGCTATGCTGCGTATGACATCTTTGGGTATCGCACTGACCTGCCTGGTGTTAGTTTCAAACAAGATCACAGTAAGTTTGTCAAAAGTCGCAAAACTCTTTTACACGTTAATCGAAGTGAACTAGAAGCTTCAGACCTCGTCACCCACATCCCACTATTTCACTCTTTTAATGTATAATGTTGTCGGTGTAAAATAAAGTAAATAAATTGTCGGCCGCAGTATAAAATTTTAAACAAATGAAATCGCGGACAATGCATCCCGGTTAGTATTAAAAATGCACAAGTGGGCTCTAATTTCGGTCAAAGCACGTCCAGTTTTTGTCCCTCTTGTCGTATAGCGGAATTATTGCGTTGTTTGTTGGAAGCTGGCCGAGAGCTTAATCTACCCGCATCGTTTTTGTTTGGCTTTGTGTTATGTATTAGTCTACTGCATATTGCTTTATTAGACTCTAAACAGCTAGACATTACTACCTAGCTTTTTTTTAAATTTAGGTTTCTTAATGGCATATCTTACCGTAACATAAAACGATAAGCGGCCAAAGCCTCTCACTTGAATAGATCTACTTTAAAATTTATCAATTTCCAAAATCTCCAGACTCGAAATTCGAACTCCAGACGTCTCATTGATAAGACGGCCACTATTATAAAGCATATATGACAGCCTTTTTCTTTTCACATATAGATTTTATGATTCGGGTGATGTCAAGACGTGGTATATCTAATTACGAGTGATTAGTTAGTTATTTATTTTAGTTAGACTTATTTCTCGTATGTATATACAGCGCACAGAGACGCATTGGCTAGTCGATATAGTGATCTAAATAATACGAATGATAAATTCAGTGTTTGCAAAATTTTCGAATTGAATTCTAAAACGCTTAAGTTTGATGTTAACTCCTAACAAATAACTTTTTCATTTGGAATACAAACTAAACTTCAGAAAGCATGTCGGAACTACGTAAGCAACAAATTCGTTTCAACTCCAAAATTTATATGCGCACAGGCTAGGGGATTCGAGGGACTTAAAATGGAATTGACAATCGTTTAGAAACTTCTAGCTATTTCGTATTCGCAAAGGGCGATTTCTTTGAGGTTAGTCAATAAGAAGCACCGAGCGATGCGGTGCATCGTAGTCTTGCTCCGAAGACCCGATATTACGGAAAGAATATTACTATGTATATCTAAATGTGCATCCCGCATACATATTGCGCTCCGTCGCGTTCAGTGAATCCCCAAAGCTTCTTGTTAAAGTTTATTCAGCTTCTGTAACTGAATGACAGTAGAAATATAATATTTTCGTTGTTGTATTAAAAAGTCTTGTTTAGGTTATTTAGTCATGTCAACCGTGAATATTTTCTCCTGTTATTGTATTGTTATCAATTATTGTTTTGATGTATTTAATAGATATCTACAGTTTAACATGTTACTGAAGTCTCTTGAATATTCTTTCTACAGAATATAGTCTTGAAAGGCTAGATTGGTCCAGCCACTCCCTAGTGAATCACCTAGATGTGACAAAATTGTACACGCCTTTTGTAAATTATCTCCATTCGGCTAACCTATTCATTTTAAGTGCCGGATGTATGTATGTATGTATATATTTTATTGTACACCACCAATATACAAAAACAACATGTTACAAACAAGAAAACAACTATAACTATACAATAAGGCGGTCATATCGCTAAGCAGCGATCTCTTCCAG
This sequence comes from Erebia palarica, assembly GCA_964035005.1. Lineage (NCBI taxonomy): Eukaryota > Metazoa > Arthropoda > Insecta > Lepidoptera > Nymphalidae > Erebia > Erebia palarica. The sequence goes on from OZ035988.1 coordinate 6,248,743, forward strand.
AAAACCTTTTAACGTTAGGTAGAAAATGAAAAAAAAGATAAAGGGAGGTGGTGCAAAAATAATAATAAACTTAAGTACTAATAGTTACTACTAAATAAACTAACCAATACCATATATTATAACATATTTTGATAAACTAATATATACAAAATAATAATAATAGACATACCAATAAATACATAAATAAGTACTTTTAAGAAAGAAAACAATAAATATGTCGTTGTAAACAGTAAATAGGTATGTCGTTACTTATGATAACAAAGAGATAAGTAATAATTTTTAACGTCAATTTTAAACTTACTAAGGGTTTTAGCACGATGAATATGTGAGGGAAGTTCATTCCATAGGCTAGTGGCCCTGAGTGCGAATGAACTTTGGAAATGTTTAGTCCGATGCGTAGGCACCTTAAGAATAAGTTTAACGGCCGACCGGAGGACCCTATCTGGTCTATGATGCCGGATCTGGAATACGTGTATGAAAAAAATCTGCTATTTTTCTGTATGACTAAGCGACTATTTTGTTTCTCAAAAATGTTTTTATATCCACGTGCGGTGTACCAAAACACATACAATCACACATTAGTCTTTTTGCATTCCATTTTATAGTTACGCATAAGTACTTATACTCTATAAAGATAAATACAATGGTCGGTTCTTGCGATTATATTCTTCTAAAGCCATATTTTTTTATGTTTTCTATTGGGTAAGTGGTAATGCAGTCTAAAGATGGTAGCGGGTTAACCTGTTCATATGTTATATTAAACCCATTCCTTGTCACCTAGACATATATGATGAGTGTATAAAACTTTAATAAAAGTATTTTTGCAAGCTCTTTTGATCCCCAGCCCGCCTTTTCCATGTTCGGAGTCATGCGGTTCCCGGTGAAGTGACATTGTCGCCAGTATAAAACGCTCCGGGTGTAAACATTTGCGGAAAACGTCTGTATTTATTGCAGCAACAGCAAAATCTATTTCTTGTAGCAGCGTCAATATTATGGTTACAATGAATTCTTACCGCACCGTACTTTTGGTGGAATACTGAAACTTTTCGTAATACTGAAAGGCTTTTTAAAACAGTAAGCTATGTTGGAGTATTCCTTAGTTATGTATTAAACTTAAGATCGAATACTGAAAATTCTTTTAATTAACTTTTCGGTGTCTTTTCATCATTTTTTGGGTTCCGTACCTCAAAAGGAAAAAACGGAACCCTTATAGGATCACTTTTTGTCCGTCCGTCTGTCTGTCAAGACCCTTTTTCTCAGGAACGCATGGAGATATCAAGCTGAAATTCATATGAAATACAGGTCTGCTGTCCCTTGGAACAGTGAAAAAATCAAACTTCTAAGCCAACGCAATCATAAGATACAGCCGTTTATGCTGCAAATTTTCGACACCCGCAATTCTACAGGGTGTGAACTCAGAATCTTGAAATTTGGTACGAAGCAACGTCTTATAGCACAGATAAAGGAAAAATTGCGACAAGCATAAATTTTTAGTTACATCATATAGCAAAAATATTTTTAATAATTTTAAACTTGCAACAGGTTTGTACGGAATCCTCGGTGCGCGAGTCCGGCTCGCACTTGGCCGGTTTTTTTTTTAAATTTTTAACTTAATCGACTGCTTTTGCCTTTTTGTACAAATAGAAAAGTAACTTTGCCAGTATTACTGTAATTTTAATGTATCCCTTTGTATTATATATGTCACCGTAAGATTGTAAAAACCGTTAGATTATAATCTAACTCGCGAAATTCTAAACTGTCGAAAGATTAGAATTTAACGCATTATTTTCCGGTAGATTGTAATCTGATAGGTATTGAAACCCGATAAAACCTAAGTGCCCGCCCTGCGGCCGGGCACTACTTGATTATTTATGTCGACCCCTAACCTACCCTACAAGAAGGAGACCAAAAAAACGTAAATAAAATGAATATTTCAAAAATTTACACTCAGAACATTGAACAGTTTACAATCTTTCGACAGTTTATTTGCGAGTTAGATTATAATCTAACGGTTTTTACAATCTGACATATATCCCCTTTTTTGTAAAAGTTGTATTGATCATTGTTACAACATACAATCTCGTTTGTTGTGATTATGGTCAATAGTGGTAGAGTGTCAAAACCAATCAGAGGTTATTGCGATCGTTACACTTAACCAATATTTTAACATAATAAGGCCCCTGATTCCAATTAATTTGTGTGGTTAAAAGACCTGTCTTTAAATACATGCAATGCTAGAGCTTACAATACTAGCCGCAGTAAATGGCAAGTAGCGAGACTTCTTAGAGGACAACTTGCAGGCAGTATTCAGAGACTTGAAACAACTTCAGGCTCAAGTTTTGCTTTGCTGTTGCTTCGGTAAACTGAAGTGCTAAGTTGCTGACAAGCTTTTGAAGCAAAATTATCATTGATCTAATCTATTTGATGTTACCTACAGGTTTTTAAATGAATCGCCTGACCTTGATATTATCAGGGGAGTGAAAGAATAACATCTAACCTTAAATAAATTCGGAAGGTCAGATTGGTAGATACGTACTAATATTTTTAAGAGACACCAATCAGCCCATATTAATATTAGATACATTAATTTAGGGTAATTGATATCTTTGCTATTTAGCGATTATTCGCTCTATTAACTTTTAAACTGTTTAGAATCCACATAAAAGTGTGTAGGGATCTCGGCATATTTGGGAAATTATGATTTCCAGTTTCCATCAGGTCTCGTCTGGTGCAATGCTTCGGCTGCTGCTAGTTACCACCTAACCGACTAAGACTTATCGCCAAGCAATTTAGCGTTCCAGTCATTGGTTCCAGTATAATGTTACGTTGTATTTGTGTATAGGTTACTAGGACCTATCTTACTATAAATGCAAAAGTTTGGATGGATGTATGGATGTGTGGATGTAACTATGGATGTATGGTTACCCAATCACGCTCCAACGGCTGAACGTATCTGGCTGAAATTTGGCACAAAGATAGATTATAGTCGGAATAGCAAAAACATCAAACCACGCGGACAAAGTCGCGGGCATTCGCTAGTAAGGGATAAACTGCCATACTGCTTCCAAGTTTATCCGCTTCTATCTTAGAGTCGCTGGACGCTGTCAAAATTCGCGCCCCTTTATTTCTTGGTAGGAATTTGTGCTTAACCATGTTGTGGAGAATCAGATGTCAAGAGAGTTATGTAATATTTTAGATCGCGATTTGTAAGTCGCTTCTATTCGCTATAACTGTGTGCCAGAGTTATACCTTAGATTTTACTATTACGAACGTAACTTTTAGGTCAGAAATCTCAGAGGAATTGGTGTACATAGAACCTCCTTTTAGGCAGTCGGTTAAAAATGCTTCTGTCCGTGACGAGGCTCAATTCCGCCTTTCTCGTGTCGCAGGCTCTCCGCGTCCCCATTGAACATCGTTAGTGTTAGTAAGAGCTGTCCGCGGAGATAAATCTTCCTTGCAGTTTTTCTACTTTTTCCTTTTAGTCTAGGTGATCAATTTCAGTGTGAGAATTTCGCTGCGTAAGCACTTTAGATAAAAGCTTGTTTTTGGAAATAAAGCTGTTAAAATTCTTACTATGATTTAACATTGCCGTCCCATTTATGTGCTTTAAATAAATGACAATATGTACCAAAATATGAGAACCAACATGAACGCAAAATTCTGTGATTTTATTGCTCTACATGTCCTTAGCCAACTTCAAAATAAAGGTATGTTGTACCGGTATCAACTGACCGGAACAATTATTGAAGTGAAACTTGAAAATTCGATGAAACAAAAAAGCGATACCAAAAAGAGACAAATTTATTCATAATAGGATTTAGCCTGCGAGGGATTGAGATAGAATACAAGTTATATTTATCTCATTCTCTCGTAGGCTATTCTAAAGTTTCACTTTTGCCGTGTGCGAATTGACGTGTACACACTTTTTTTGATTCTGCGACTTCTACTGAAGTATTAAAGTGATGTAACTAGCCAGAAAGATCGTAAAAGCAAGTAACTAACACAATATTTAAGTAAACAAAGCGAAACCGCAGACTTAAATTTACTGAGTCGTAGTTCGTGATCTTCGAAGTGCAGCGGCTCTTCAAAGGCTTTGGATGCAGGTTTTACCCAAGCCGAAAGTCTTAAGCCTTAAATCCGTCAGCTTAGCGAGGAATGAAAGTTTGCACTAGAGATATACGGAGCCTAGAGCCAAGGCCTAGTCTAGACGTGTGAAAATATTACTCGTATAAATCCTTAGGTAGTAAGGGTATTATGCTGCATTATAAATACGTCTACTCCTACGTGTCTCTGTTGCCCGACTAGTACTTTTTTATACCCAAATATCCTACAGAAAAGTAATAGGTGTACTATAGAACTTTCTTTCTTGAGGTTTATGCAGCGAAGCTTACCGACTTTTCAATGACCAATTAAAAGTATAACTGAATTGTTATTTGAGACATTAAGAAAGAGAAAAGAATATTAGTACATACGTGACGCGGTACATTAACTGTTGTCGTAAATATTTCCAAGGGTCTTTATTGCATTGCCTCGGAAACGGATATAAGAATGAAACCATACCATAAGCAAAGCGGTTAGCGTAATTTCATTAACTTTACTAATCGCTACGCAATTATAGTGCGAAGTATATATACAGTCCGCGCGCGAGCTCTGAGGAAACCTATGGAATGTTAAAGTTGACCTAGAATGTTTGACCTAGAGTTGTTTAAAGTGCAAAATAATACTGATATCGCACAATTACACGCCTCAAACTCGAAACTAGTGCTGGGAGCGAGCTGCATATGGAGCGACGATCGGGGGTGGCGTACAGGCATCGTTTCTTCAGACCCCGATTCCTCGGAGCTCGTGCGCAGACTTATACTTAATAGTATATATTATACTTAAAACACCTAGCTCTATTCTAATCCATACTTCTTACTAATATTATAAATGCGAAAGTTTTGGATGGATGTATGGATGTTTGTTACTCAATCACGTCCCAACGGCTGAACGGATCTGGCTAAAATTTGGCACAGAGATAGATTATAGTCTGGAATAGCATATAGGCATTTTTATTCCGGAAAATTAAAGAGTTTCCGCGGGAACCAAAAATCCTCAAACCACGCGGACGAAGTCGCGAGCATTCGCTAGTAATATTATAAATGCAAAAGTGTGTCTATGTGTGCTACGTGTGCCGAATTTGATGAATTTTGGTACATGTATAGATTGTATCCCGCGGAAGGCCATAGGCTACATTTTATCCCGGAAAATTCAAGAGTTTTCGCGGAAATCAAAAATACTTTATCCACGCGTACGAAGTCACGGGCATCATCTAATATTTTAATAATTAGAGCAAGTTCACACTTGGGTAAAGTATGACGTGGGTTTCAAAGTAAAATGTACCATGTTCAGAGAGTGCGAACGCAAAATATATTTTCTAAAAAATGATATGTGCACATTTCATACCCTGTAAATGAGTTCGAAAGTTAAACTTCCCGGCCTAGGCCAGTAAAGAATGTATGTATTTTCATTACATATCATAAGCTTGAATTTGGAATATCTTCTGAATAACTTCCTGAATATCTTGTAACTTGTTATAATGTTTTTTGGCCTAAATAGTTTAAATTTGGAACTCTACCGTATTACGCGTTCAGCACTCACAGCGCAAAAAAAAAAGTATTTATTTTTATCTTTATAATATTGAAAGGCGGGAATTAACTACATACCAAATCGTTATAATTTATTAGAGGATATTATGGATTTAGATTGTACGCCTCCTTTTCTGAGAGCGGAGGCCGAATTAGCAAAAAATAATTTAATTACATAATATAATATATAAAAAAAGTCACTTGTTTAATTTTTTAGAAAAGCACTATACACACCTCGACCTGGAGAGCATTTCTGGTCTCGTATATAGTCTAACTAACACTCGACCAGAAAACGCGTACTTCCCGCTCTCGCGATTTAATGTAATCCAAAGAGCAGAAATGGCTTGTTGCCTCACTAGTCATTTCACAATCCTCTCTACAGAGCGTCGTAAAAGCACCGCGGGAAGTCGCGAGGTTTCTATTTTTTTTCGATTCATTGAAGAAATTTTAACAAGATGCTAACAATGTAAATAATATCCGCGCGGATTGCATTGAAGTCTAAAATAGCTCTAACGACGCTTTGAAACATTGCACTTGGAAAGTTAGAAAGTGATAGCCTATCCTTACTAATGTACTAGCGAATGCCCGCGACTTCGTCTGTGTGGTTTGAGGTTTTTTGTTTCCCGCGGGAACTCTTTAATTTTTCGAGATAAAAACTAGCCTTTGTGCTATTCCAGACTATAATCTATCTCTGTGCCAAATTTCAGCCAGATCCGTTCAGCCGTTGGGGCGTGATTGAATAACAAACATCTATACATCCATACATCCATATACCCATCCAAATTTCACATTTATAATATTAGTACGAATAGTACGAATTAGTACGATTAGTATGATAAGTAAGAAGTAAGATGTATGGATGTATAGATGTTTGTTACTCAATCACGAGAGGACGACTGAACGGATCTGAATGAAATTTGGCACAGAGATAGATTATATAGTCTGGAATAACACCTAGGCTACTTTTTATTCCGGAAAATTTAAGAGATCCCAAAAACCTCAACCTCGGGAACCCAAAAACCTCAATCCACAGACAATGAAGTCGCGGGCATCAGCTAGTTAGGCATAACCTTTAATGGATTAGGCGATAAGAAGTACCTAATCAAATTACCTCCAGACAGCAAAGGGTAAGCCTGCACTTCATAATATCACCTGCACGTGGTTTGGTTTCGAGTTATATAATGTTAAAATGAAAAAAAAACCAGAAACAAATCAGTTCCATTCCTCGAATATATGAGTTGTGGCAGATCTAACTTAATTATTTTGCCATCTTAAATAATTTCGGCCAGATTTCAAGTTTGACACTGTTCTACAGGGTAAAAAATTCCTACGAAAGTAAATTTCACCACATGGCGTCCAATTTATTGCAAACTGTGACATAAACTTTATAAGCCGTTTGTAACATCAAGATATAATTATCTTTTATATTTTACAGTACTTTTACTTCAAGTATGGATCTACTCCATAAAAAAGACAACACCAAATCAGCACTTAATACGTTTAGACATACTTCGTGGCAGCAGCGACGTATGTCGTTGGCATGACATCTTGTCGTGTTGCTTAATGATAAAGTACCTAGATGCCCGATTTAATTTTTTTATATTTTTTTTGGTAAATCGTGTTTTTGGAAATTATATTTAAATACGAAAACAGTATGTAACTGATGAAAAATGAATAATATTTTTCGATCTTACCGAAATATGAACTGGTTTTTTAAATAAAAAAATACGAGTGCAATTGGGCTCCTAATAGTAGTTTTTCTCACAAAAGAAGGAACTTGAAAAGAAAGGGAAAAAAATAATCGGACTGGATACATCTGGACTCGAACCACCCCGTGTTCTGGTTTTACGTCCACCCCATTTCCCAACTGAGCTATTATAACCTTGTAGATAATGGCGAAATTTACCTTCGTATTCTAATGATATTTTTTTTTATTTGATAGTTTTTCAAAACCATTAGGATTCATTTTCTAAAAATGAATCCTAATGGCTTTAAAAAACTCCTACAATATCAATATACAATATGTTGTTTGTTGTTATGGTATTATTAGGATTCATTTTCTAAAAGTGAATCCTAGCTAGATCGAAATCCCTGAAACCCCGTGCATACATATATATATATACACATCAAACATACCTCTAAACGTGCAATTACAAGAATTGCACGTTTAAGAGGTATTAGATTAACAACACGACAAAATATCATGCCTTTTAGGCCGATGTCACAATGTGAATTTCTGTCGTGCTGTCATGCTGCAGCCATCGCGCGTTTACTTCTACAGGGTAACTGTTACATGAGTAGGTCAAGTTTATGCTTAAAATGTACTCTTGTAGCGTGTTCTTCTTCCACTTAGCATAATCTCGTATATTATGCAGTCGCTCAACGCTTTGTTTTGTTGATTAGACAGGTACAATACTGCAAAGCACTTGTACAAATTTCCTTACGAGCTCTTTAATAACTTCGCTACTTCAATGTTCATTCATATGAATATTTTTAGGTGAGAATAGGTATATCACTTTTCAGTACAGAATCCAATTTCCTTTCATGCATGTCATGTCTCTGTCAATCCGTTTCCTGTTGTTTATTTACCTCTCAAATTGAAAAATCTACTTTAGTCCCTCATCTAGTTTGCCAAGGGTAATTTTCATTATCTGATGTTACTTACAATTTTCATTAACTACTAATATTATGTCCATTCATGATGCTCATTCTGGACTACTAGAATTTTTACCACGTTAACTAGCTGTTGTTACTGAAAAAAATTGGGATATGGCTACAGGACTTCTCAGATTTGTAGGCTCCCTGTACCTGAGCTTCTTGCTCGTTAGATTGGTGTATATAGGAAAGAAATTCTGAACGTGTTCGCCAATCCCATGCAGCGGTGGTACCAACGTGAATCTTTAACGTTGGTACGTTGAATTGACAGACTATAGGTTTACTACTATTCGGTGTTTGAGTTACACATATCACGCTGAAAAGTCATAAACTTTTTATAGTTAAAAACTAGAAGATGCCCACGACTTCGACCGCGTGGATTTAGCTTTTTGATTCCCGCGGGGGAAAAAAGTAGCCTAAGTATGTCCTTCCCCGGGATGTAATCTACCTCCGTACTAAATTTCATCAAAATCGGTTGAATAGATGGGCCGGGAAAGCGTAGCAGACAGACAGACAGACACACTTTCGCATTTATAAAATTAGTATGGTATGGTTGCGAAAGTTAGATATTATAGAATGGATAAGTATTCTCGCGCCACTCTAGAGGCCTAAAAATCGCAGCCCTACAAGCACCTCCGCCAAATTACGCGATCGCAGGTGTTCCAGTGTGCTCGGCATAAATGTTTGTTGTTACATTTACGTGCGTCCTCGGTGTGTTATTGAAAGGCTGGTTGGGTACTACTGCCCTTTTTGTGAAACAGGCAAAGGTAACGTACCATTATACTTATTAGAAAATAATGGGTTACACTTGAAAATTAACTTTTATGGTATTATTTGTTCTTCATCGTATTAGTCTTTACAGAGTTTGCACGTGGGTATGTAGTTCGGTACGAAAGTTATACTGTGCAAGATTAGTTTAAATCACAAATTTATAACAAATGACAAACATAAAAAGTAGTCACCAATTTTTTAATTTGACTTAGCAACTAATCAATACTGGACATCATATTATAGAAAAATAATATGAGAATAGTTCTCATGAAAAAGACAAAAGTAGATAAAATAAAAGAAAAAGTATAGTAAAGGTTAATAATTAATAAAGTTTTTTGGGACTTCATAACGTTTTAAGTTTTTTTATATTCTGTGTTTTATGAGTTGTACCTAAGCATGAATTGTTAGGTGGAAAGTAAAAGCGATCTGAACATGGCATCACTCCCTGCATGGTCTATGTTGGCAACACTGATCTAAGGTAAACTCTGTAATGGCGGCCGTGTTTTTCAATTTGTTTACCGAATTGCGTAATAAAAGTATAAATAAATGAATAATCAGTGTTTGCCCTTAATATAATTTATGAATTAGGTACGGTAAACATTAATGTATATATACGCAAAACCACTACAAATTACTTCAATTAAGTACCTACTAATTTTATACTGATCCCCATAAATAAAGCGCATCGTCACACTTAAAAATTGCACGCTATTCTGTACAAAAGCTATTTCGCTTGCAGATAAACAATTGATATATCGTTGCCAATATACACGCACGCCCCATATACATTCATTGAACAGAGTCGCGTTTACGGAAACTAGGTAGTTTGCGATGCACGCCTACACCAACTTCCGTCCCGCGTTAACAAATAGGGGCGCTGTTGTAGGCCTGATAGGCGGGCGTTTCGTTGCGCTTAGGACAACTGCACACGAAGCGTTTTAACGCTCAAGAAATGCTGCGTTGTTGTGACCTTGAGTCATCACTACAACAGACAAAAGCACGACACAATTGAATGTAAAGGGGTTACCGCGTGGGAACGCTATGATTCTCTGAATATATTATGCTGCAACAGTGTATTTTCCAGGCAATACTGAGATAGTGTCAGCTAATCAGAGTTGATTGCGATAATGAAATTCTATCTGTCCAGCTACGGCGCCGGTAATATCTACGCCGGCAAAATGGGCACTGATTACCTATCATATAAAATGTTATAAGAGGCAAAAAAGATTTGCATTGCAATGATGATACAACAGAACATTCATCAAAAAATAACTTTGCAAGGAGTGATCCAGACTTCTGTTTACCACGGAAACAAGGGTTTTTAGGTTTGTACCTTCTACATCTATCCATGGTATACTATAGTTTCTACCAAGTACCAAACCTTGGTAACTACTTGGCTGAAATTAATTACCAAAAGGTTCGGTATATCGTTGCTTTACATCCACATTCCACGGCGGGCTATAAAACCATATCGTGGTACGAAATATGGTTATATGCTATGTATAATATGCTACTTAAGGATCGAAGCCCTCTAGGAATTCTTCGCAAATCTGTCACCCGCTGTCAATTGTTTTCATACACATACAACCACAGTCTACCCAGGCACACATAGAAAGGATTCAGCCCCTACCACGGGTGCACACAATATGCGATCAATTATCTCACTATGGCAGAGATAATATTATTATTTATTGATTGATAGATAGATGATACGTACGATTTCGTCTGCATTCGTTTTTATTTCGGCGGGAATTTCTCAATTTTTCGGGATAAAGTTAACTTATGTCCTTCCTCGGGATGTAATCTTACTCTATACCAACTCGGTTGAAAAAATAGGCCGTTCAAATACAGGTCTTTCGCATTTATAATATCATAGTATGGATAATGGAGGTGCTTCTTGATAATATACCAATTACCAACCGACTAATTCCTGCTAACTGATTTATAGCTATAAGACTGTATAGGTAGGTAGGTAGGTAGGCCTTTATCATATAAACACCTATCTATAGGTGTTTATATGATAAAGGTTGAAAGAAAAGTAAATTAAATTAATAATTAAAATAATCATGGCGCTTAGTATTAGAAGTAGTTCTGCATAAATAGTTTAAAAACGGTGTAAGACAGCACTAGGAGATTCCATTTCCATCTGGGATGTGCCATGTAGACGTAGTGGTTTTAGAAGTAGTCGGCTTCTGTGTTCCATACTTCAACTAGTAATATCTGGATGACCGAGCTTTGCTCGGTATATTCTTTTTTTTACTGCCTCGTTGGTCTAGTGGTTAGCATATTCGACTGCGACCTATGAGGTCCCGGGTTCGAGTCCCGAGTCGGGCCACAGGTATTGGGTTTTTCTTGCAAGAAATTCTCACTACTAGCCCGGAGTTAGGAAGTTGGCGGTGCTTCACCCCCGTGCCTCGGAGAGCACGTAAAGCCGTCGGTCCTGCGCCTGATCTCTCTCCGGTCGTGTCGGATTTCCGTCCCATCGGGCTATGAGAGTAAAGGAACAGAGAGTGCACCTGTGTATGCGCACACACTTTTGCACTATAATATCTCCTGCGCAGTTGGCTAATCTCTCTGGAGATTGGCCGCCGTGGCCGAAATTCGGTCGGGAGGGACATTATTTTTTTTTTTAATCGTGTTTTTTGGAAAATAAATTTAAATTATAAATTATATTTTATTTTTAAAATAAAACATTGTATTATATTTAAAAAAAGGGGAAAAATAATCAGATTCAAGACTCTGGACTCGAACCGGGGTCTTCGGGTTTTGGTACAGCCCGCTTTTCCACCTGAGCTATTATAACCTTCTAAATGGTGGCGAAATATAATGTAGCAGTTTTTCATCGCCCCTAAACCCCCTGCATTTCCTATCCTCATTATGTAAAAAAACTTCGTTGCTTAGTTGAACTCCTTTCCACTAAAGCTAAGCTAGGTACATTATTGTATTTTTTTTTTCTTTTTATTAACTGCCGAGTTATTGTCATATGTTCTCAGTAGAATCTTCTTTTCAAGCTGGTGGTAAAGTCCCGTTGATTCATCATAAATGACACAATTAATCCTAAAAAAACCTATTTCCATTCTTTATTTAGTTTTTGGTGTGAAACTTTTATAGCACTTTGGAATGGGAAATAAAACCGATATTTATTAGTATAAACTATAAAGTAATTATATTTTTGATATAAAATAAATAAAAATTGTCCTTGTAACATTTTGCCAAATTGGTGTTTATATATAACGAAATAGTTTTATGACAGCAAAAAACGTATATAATAATATCATGACTATGAGATAGCTGCACTTTTGGTAACTATCGCCAGGAAGGCTGATTCAGTATTAGGTGGGTGTAGGGCTCTCCACTGATGATCTCTCCGATCTCCGATAGTGAAGGTCTGCCCAGAAGTCGCAGGCATCAGCTAGTTTTTCATATAATCTGCATTGAGTGCGAGTTTTATGTATTTCTTAGTGGCCAGGTTGTTGTTTCCAAATGTTGATGGTAAAATGACAAATATTAAGGTTTGAAATAAACAATAGATACTCTGACAGGATTGCAAGAAGGGCTGCTACGTCATTCAGCAGGTACAAAACCAGCACTTTGATGATTTACGGACGTATTCGTCTGAAATTGACTAGTTTCGGGTGGCTCAATTTTTTTCAATTTTGTATATTCTATTTTATTTTATATTTTATTTAGGATTTTTCAATTAGTTTACTATTTACAAAATATTTGAACTTGTTGAGACACATCTCCTATATTTCTTCTGTGAGTTTATTATAAAACTAGTTTTTTGCTCTGTGCGTGAGCTGCTTTAGCAGCTCACGGGTTGTGATTAAAAAAAAAACAAAATGGCGCTGATTTTTTAAAACTTTGGTATCAGTTTCCTGTTTTGTAATCCCAGGGATCCTCAGATATCGATTCGGAAAAAAATCGGTAATTTAAAAAAGAATTTTAAAATGGCGCTGATTTTTTAAAACTTTGGTATCAGTTTCCTGTTTTGTAATCCCTGAGAACACTAAATATCGATTTTGAACGAAATCGGTCAAGTAACAAAGAATTTCAAAATGGCGCTGATTTTTTAAAATTTTGATACCAGTTTCCTGTTTTGTAATCCCAGGGAGCCCTAAATATCGATTTTAAACGAAATCGGTCAATTTACAAAGAATTTCAAAATGGCGCTGATTTTTTAAAATTTTGATACCAGTTTCCTGTTTTGTAATCCTAAGGAGCCCCAAATATCGATTTTGAACGGAATCGGTCAATTAACAAAGAATTTCAAAATAGCACTGATTTTTTAAAATTTGGTTCCAGTTTCCTGTTTTGCAATCCCAGGAAGCACTAAACATCGATTTTGAACGAAATCGGTCACTTAACAAAGAATTTCAAAATGGCGCTGCTATTTTAAACCTTTGGTATCAGTTTCCTGTTTTGTGATCCCAGGGAGTCCTAAATATCAATTATGAGTGAAACCGGTCAATTAACAAAGAATTTCAAAATAGCGCTGGTTTTTTTTAAATTTTGGTAACCGTTTCCTATTTTGTAATCCCAGGGATCCTCAGATATCGATTTTGAACGAAATCTGTTAATTAACAAAGAATTTCAAAATGGCGCTGATTTTGTAAAATTTTGGTACCAGTTTCCTGTCTTGTAATCCCATGGAGTACTAAATATCGATTTTTAACGAAATCGATCAATTAACAAAGAATTTCAAAATGGCGCTGATTTTTTAAAACTTTGGTATCGGTTTCCTGTTTTGTAATCCCAGGGATCCTCAGATATCGATTTTGAACTAAATCTGTAAATTAACAAAGATTTTCAAAATGGCGCTGATTTTTTAAAACTTTGGTATCGGTTTCCTGTTTTGTAATCCCAGGGATCCTCAGATATCGATTTTGAACGAAATCGATCAATTAACAAATAATTTCAAAATGGCGCTGATTTTTTAAAACTTTGGTATCGGTTTCCTGTTTTGTAATCCCAGGGATCCTCAGATATCGATTTTGAACGAAATCTGTTAATTAACAAAGAATTAAAAATGGCGCTGATTTTGTAAAATTTTGGTACCAGTTTCCTGTCTTGTAATCCCATGGAGTACTAAATATCGATTTTTAACGAAATCGATCAATTAACAAAGAATTTCAAAATGGCGCTGATTTTTTAAAACTTTGGTATCGGTTTCCTGTTTTGTAATCGCAGGGATCCTCAGATATCGATTTTGAACTAAATCTGTAAATTAACAAAGATTTTCAAAATGGCGCTGATTTTTTAAAATTTGGTATCAGTTTCCTGTGTTTTAATCCCAGGGATCCTCAGATATCGATTTTGAACTAAATCTGTAAATTAACAAAGATTTTCAAAATGGCGCTGATTTTTTAAAATTTGGTATCAGTTTCCTGTGTTTTAATCCCAGGGATCCTCAGATATTGATTTTGAACGAAATCTGTCAATTAACAAAGAATTTCAAAATGGCGTTGATTTTTTAAATTCTGGTACCAGTTTCCTGTTTTGTGATCCCAGGGAGCCCTAAATATCGATTTTGAACGGAATCGGTCAATTAACAAAGAATTTCAAAATAGCACTGATTTTTTAAAATTTTGATACCAGTTTCCTGTTTTGTAATCCTAAGGAGCCCCAAATATCGATTTTGAACGGAATCGGTCAATTAACAAAGAATTTCAAAATAGCACTGATTTTTAAAATTTGGTTCCAGTTTCCTGTTTTGCAATCCCAGGAAGCACTAAACATCGATTTTGAACGAAATCGGTCACTTAACAAAGAATTTCAAAATGGCGCTGCTATTTTAAACCTTTGGTATCAGTTTCCTGTTTTGTGATCCCAGGGAGTCCTAAATATCAATTATGAGTGAAACCGGTCAATTAACAAAGAATTTCAAAATAGCGCTGGTTTTTTTTAAATTTTGGTAACCGTTTCCTATTTTGTAATCCCAGGGATCCTCAGATATCGATTTTGAACGAAATCTGTTAATTAACAAAGAATTTCAAAATGGCGCTGATTTTTTAAAACTTTGGTATCGGTTTCCTGTTTTGTAATCCCAGGGATCCTCAGATATCGATTTTGAACTAAATCTGTAAATTAACAAAGATTTTCAAAATGGCGCTGATTTTTTAAAACTTTGGTATCGGTTTCCTGTTTTGTAATCCCAGGGATCCTCAGATATCGATTTTGAACTAAATCTGTAAATTAACAAAGATTTTCAAAATGGCGCTGATTTTTTAAAATTTGGTATCAGTTTCCTGTGTTTTAATCCCAGGGATCCTCAGATATCGATTTTGAACTAAATCTGTAAATTAACAAAGATTTTCAAAATGGCGCTGATTTTTTAAAATTTGGTATCAGTTTCCTGTGTTTTAATCCCAGGGATCCTCAGATATCGATTTTGAACTAAATCTGTAAATTAACAAAGAATTTAAAAATGGCGCTGATTTATTAAAACTTTGATATCAGTTTACTATTTCGTAATCCCAGGGAGCCTCGTCGTGGGTGAGACGGAACCGTATCAAAATCTTACATAGTTCTACACTTGTAGTCTCTTCAATATTCGCCATATAATTTGGTATGAAAAAAAAATTCCGCCATCTTGTTTTTTTTTTTATTTCACTTAATAGACCTCCTCGTCCTGATCATTTCTTGCCATGGAACCACACTTCCATCTCTTATACTCTCCGAGATAGACACTAACGAAATTTGTATGGCAGCCATCTTGAATCCACAATTTTTGAGTTTTTTTAAACTTTCTGCCAATTGGATGAGGTTTCGAATGACATTTGTTCGAGCACCCCCTACCTATCTTCAATACCTTGGCCGTGCTCTTTACCCGTCTCCGAAATCTTCAATCATCAGCTGTCTCCATATTTTTCTTCAAGTTATATTTTCTGACTTCTATACGAAGCCATCGGTGAAAAAAAAATTTTTCATACAAAATTTTACAGGAGGAAGTTTTTGGGGAAAATCTCATAAACTACCCCAAATGTGGCAACACTGTTTTGATATCTCGATTCTGCCCGTCGACTCACACAATCGATCCATACATGTCAACTTTCCCAAATGTTGCCAACCGCCTCTAAGACGTGATTGAAATTTTCAAAAACACAAAAAGAATACAAAATGGCCGCCACCTCGTTTCACAAAAACTTTTTGCATAGCTTTATAATTTTCCTGTGAACTACAGGATACAGCGCTCCTGATGACGTTTCAATATTTCATCTCGCTCGCACCCAGTCGAAATGATAGCCCCTGAAAAAAGACCATGTCGAAAATCACTTTTTCTTTGATAAATTCCAGTGTTGCCAGACCTCGGCGACGAAATTACCCAAATGTCATTCGTACAAGTGGGACACGTGGTTGCTCGTACTCGAATTTTTAAAAAAGTTTGTATTTCGATTTTTTAGTTTTTGGGGTAAATCTTGAAATTTTCCCGAGAAATGGGGTAATTTTTTTTCCCCAATCCCTACCTCGAGTCTGTACCCACAATCTCCCAGTAGAAGTCGAAACGCTCCGACGTTGCCAACTGTGAGAAATTTGAATTTTAAAATTGCGTTTTTTCGTAACTCGAACCGAAGGGCCACCGTGACAGCCGCCATTTTGAATTCTTAAAAACGTCCCCCATTCTGTCAAAATACAGGAAAATTGTAGGCGGGAATAGAAAAAAAAATTATACTCGACCACGCTGTTTCGGATCTGTGGCGCCGCGGTTCGAGGTCGAAAAATCAAAAATTTTAAAACACTACAGCTCGGCCGCCATCTTGTTTTCCCAATTTTTTCCACTTTTTCTATAGATCTTTTCCTAATTTCTTCAATCACTGCGAGTTGTAACGTAATCGGTTTTAAAACAAAAGAGTTACAAGAATCACGTCGGCCGCCATCTTGTTTTTCCGAAATGTCATAATTTTTCCCTACTCGACTCCCGCACTCGAACACATCTCCCATACATCATTATATCGTTTTCTGTCTCTTTCTAGGAGAACAATTATGTCAATGAGTCAGTCAGTCAGTCAGTGAGTGGTAATTTAGCTATATATAGTATAACTAGTTTTTCGCTCTGTGCGTGAGCTGCTAAAGCAGCTCACGGGTTGTGATTAAAAAAAAAACAAATTTTTTTAAAACTTCGGTATCAGTTTCCTGTTTTGTAATCCCAGGGAGCCCTAACTATCGATTTTGAACGAAATCGCTCAATTAACAAAGAATTCCAACAGGGCGCTGATTTTTAAAATTTTGGTACCAGTTTTCTATTTTGTAATCCCAGGGAGCCCTAAATATCGATTTTAAATGAAATCGGTCAATTAACAAAGAATTTCAAAATGGCGCTGATTTTATAAAATTCTGGTACCAGTTTCCTGTTTTATAATCCCAGGGAGCCCTAAATATTGATTTTGAACGAAATCGGTCAATTAACAAAGAATTTCAAAATGGCGCTGATTTTTTTAAAATTTTGATACCAGTTTTCTATTTTGTAATCACAGGGAGCCCTAAATTTCGATTTTGAACGAAATCGGTCAGTTAACAAATAATTTCAAAATGGCGCTGATTTTTTTAAACTCTGATATAAGTTTCCTGTTTTGTGATCCCAGGGAACCCTAAATCTCGATTTGGAATAACATCGGTCAATTATTAAAGAATTTCAAATGGCGCTATTCGTTTAAATTTTGGTACCAGTTTCCTGTTTTGTAATCCCAAGAAGTTCTAAATATCGATTTCGAACCAAATCGGTCAATTAACAAAGAATTTCAAAATGGCGCTGATTTTTAAAACTTTGGTGTCGGTTTCCTGTTTTGTAATCCCAGGGAGTCTCGTCGTGGGTAAAACGGAACCGTATCAAAATCTTGCGTAGTTCAATACTTGCAGTCTCTTCAATATTCGCCATATAATTTGGTATGAAAAAAAAAATTCCGCCATCTTGAATTTTTTTTCATTTCGCTAAATAGACCTCCTCGTCCTGATCATCTCTTGCCAAGAAACGACACTTCCATCTCTCATACTCTCCGAGATAGACACTAACGAAATTTGTATGGCAGCCATCTTGATTCCACAATTTTGAGTTTTTTTTTTACTAATTGGCAATTGGATGAGGTTTCGAGTGACATTTGTTCGAGCACCCCCCACCTATCTTCAATACCCTGGCCGTGCTCTTCACCCGTCTCCGAAATCCTCAATCATCAGCTGTCTCCATATTTTTCTTCAAGTTATATTTTCTGACTTCTATACGAAACCATCAGTGAAAAAAAAATTTTTCATACAAAATTTTACAGGAAGAAGTTTTTAGGGAAAATCTCGAAAACTACCCCGAATGTGGCAACACTGTTTTGATATTTCAATACTGCCCGTCGAGTTACACAATCGATACATACATGTCAACTTTCCCAAATGTTGCCAACCGCCTCTAAGACGTGATTGAAATTTTCAAAAACACAAAAAGAATACAAAATGGCCGCCACCTCGTTTCACAAAAACTTTTTGCATAGTTTCATAATTTTCCCGTGAACTACAGGATACACAGCTCCTGATGACGTTTCAATCTTTCATCTCGCTCGCACCCAGCCGACACGATAGCCCCTGAAAAAAGACCATGTCGAAAATCACTTTTTCTTTGATAAATTGCAGTGTTGCCAGACCTCGGCGACGAAATTAGCCAAATGTCATTCGTACAAGTGGGACACATGGTTGCTCGTACTCGAATTTTTAAAAAAGTTCGTATTTCTATTTTTTTATTTTTGGGGTAAATCTTGAAATTTTCCCGAGAAATGGGGTAATTTTTTTCCCCAATCCATACCTCGAGTCTGTACCCACAATCTCCCCGTAGAAGTCGAAACGCTCCGACGTTGCTAACTGCGAGAAATTTGAATTTTAAAATTGCGTTTTTTCGTAACTCAAGCCGAACGGCCGCCGTGACAGCCGCCATCTTGAATTTTTAAAAGCCACTCCCATTCTGTCAAAATACAGGATAATTGTGGGCGGAAATAGAAAAAAAAATTATTCGCGACTACGCCGTTTCGGATCTGTGGCGCCGCGGTTCGAGGTCGAAAAATCAAAAATTTTAAAACACTACAGCTCGGCCGCCATCTTGTTTTTCCAATTTTTTCCACTTTTTCTCTAGATCGTTTCCTAATTTCTTCCATCACTGCGAATTGCAACGAAATCGGTCGGAAAACAAAAGAGTTACAAGAATCACGTCAGCCGCCATCTTGTTTTTCCGAAATGTCATAATTTTTCCCTACTCGACTCCCGCACTCGAACACATTTCCCATACATCAATGTATCGTTTTCTGTCTCTTTCTAGGAGAACAATTATGTCAATGAGTGAGTGAGTCAGTGAGTGGTAATCGAGCTATATATAGTATAACTAGTTTTTCGCTCTGTGCGTGAGCTGCTAAAGCAGCTCACGGGTTGTGATTAAAAAAAAAATACAAAATGGCGCTGATTTTTTAATACTTTGGTATCAGTTTTCTGTTTTGTAATCCCAGGGATCCTCAGATATCGATTTTGAACGAAATCTGTCAATTAACAAAGAATTTCAAAATGGCGCTGGTTTTGTAAAATTTTGGTACCAGTTTCCTGTCTTGTAATCCCATGGAGTACTAAATATCGATTTGGAACGAAAT
The DNA here is from genome assembly GCA_964035005.1 of Erebia palarica. Lineage (NCBI taxonomy): Eukaryota > Metazoa > Arthropoda > Insecta > Lepidoptera > Nymphalidae > Erebia > Erebia palarica. Next base: position 6,268,406 of record OZ035988.1, read on the forward strand.
CGATCAATTAACAAAGAATTTCAAAATGGCGCTGAATTTTTAAAACATTGGTATCGGTTTCCTGTTTTGTAATCCCAGGGATCCTCAGATATCGATTTTGAACTAAATCTGTAAATTAACAAAGATTTTCAAAATGGCGCTGATTTTTTAAAACTTTTGTATCAGTTTCCTGTTTTTTAATCCCAGGGATCCTCAGATATCGATTTTGAACGAAATCGATCAATTAACAAAGAATTTCAAAATGGCGTTAATTTTTTAAAACTTTGGTATCGGTTTCCTGTTTTGTAATCCCAGGGAGCCCCTTCGTGGGTAAAACAGAACCGTATCACTTGTAACGCCTCTCCAATATTCGCCATATAAATTGGTATGAAAAAAAAAAAACCGCCATCTTGAATTATTTTTCATTTCGCTAAATAGACCTCCTCGTCCAGATCATCTCTTGCCAAGAAACCATACTTCCATCTCTCATACTCTCCGAGATAGACACTAACGAAATTTGTATGGCAGCCATCTTGAATCCACCATTTTTGAGTTTTTTTTAAACTCATCGCCAATTGGATGAGGTTTCGAGTGACATTTGTTCGAGCACCCCCCACCTATCTTCAGTACCCTGGCCGTGCCCTTAACCCGTCTCCGAAATCCTCAATCATCAGCTGTCTCCATATTTTTCTTCAAGTTATATTTTCTGACTTCCATACGAAGCCAGCAGTGAAAAAAAAAATTTTCATACAAAATTTTACAGGAGGAAGTTTTTAGGGAAAATCTCGAAAACTACCCCGAATGTGGCAACACTGTTTTGATTTCTCGATACTGCCCGTCGAGTTACACAATCGATCCATACATGTCAACTTTCCCAAATGTTGCCAACCGCCTCTAAGACGTGATTGAAATTTTCAAAAACACAAAAAGAATACAAAATGGCCGCCACCTCGTGTCATAGAATCATTTGATACAGTTTTATAACTTTCCCGTGAACTACAGGATACACCGCTCCTGATGACGTTTCAATTTTTCATCTCGCTCGCACCCGGCCGAAATGATAGCCCCTGAAAAAAGACCATGTCGAAAATCACTTTTTCTTTGATAAATTCCAGTGTTGCCAGACCTCGGCGACGAAAATACCCAAATGTCATTTGTACAAGTGAGACACGTGGTTGCCCATACTCGAATTTTGCAAAAAATACGTATTTCGATTTTTTAATTTTTGGGGTAAATCTTGAAATTTTCCCGAGAAATGGGGTAATTTTTTTCCCCCAATCCATACCTCGAGTCTGTACACACAATCTCCCCCTAGAAGTCGAAACGCTCCGACGTTGCCAACTGCGAGAAATTTGAATTTAAAAATTGCGTTTTTTCGTAACTCGAACCGAACGGCCGCCGTGACAGCCGCCATCTTGAATTTTTAAAAACCACCCCCATTCTGTCAAAATACAGGATAATTGTAGGCGGGAATAGAAAAAAAATTATGCTCGATTACGCCGTTTCGGATCTGTGGCGCCGCGGTTCGAGGTCGAAAAATCAAAAATTTTAAAACACTACAGCTCGGCCGCCATCTTGTTTTCCCAATTTTTTCCACTTTTTCTATATATCTTTTCCTAATTTCTTCAATCATTGCGAATTGCAACGAAATCGGTTGGAAAACAAAAGAGTTACAAGAATCACGTCGGCCGCCATCTTGTTTTTCCGAAATGTCATAATTTTTCCCTACTCGACTCCCGCAGTCGAACACTTCTCCCATACATCATTGTATCATTTTCTGTCTCTTTCTAGGAGAACAATTATGTCAATGAGTCAGTGAGTGAGTGAGTGGTAATCGAGCTATATATAGTATAATAATAATATAATAATAATAATATAATATAATAATAATAATAATATATTTATATATAATAATAATAAAATAATATAATAATTATAAAGGCATACTGTTACCGACAACTGAATAACTAATTTTACAAAGTCAGGAAGCGGGTCTAAATTCTCATATTTTCTTGTATGGTCATTATTTTCTTTCTTGAATTTATTGATGTTTTTATGCACATACCTATACTAAATCCATACTATCCGTAATCCATACTAATATTATAAATTAATACGTGAAAATATTACGTGAAATTATGATTGTTAGTCTGCTATGCTTTCACGACTCATCCGTTCATCCGATTTTAATGACATTTAGTACAGGAGTAAGTTGTATCCCGGGCAAGGACATAGGTTAGGTACTAATTTTTATCCTGGAAAATTAAAGAGTTTCCGCGGGAATCAAAAATCCACGCGGACGAAATCGCGGGCATCATCTAGTTTTCAATTATGTATTGGTCGATAAAAAATTATAACAATTATTAATTTATTAGTAATTTAGCCGAATAATTATTTTATTAAAATGGCAATAAAAGAAAAATTATGTATTGATCGTGGACCGTCATAATTTCAACTTCTTTGAATTTAGTTTTGTATATGGCACGAACAGTCCTTTCTGCAAGACGAAAACAGAATGACAGACATAATACTGTGAAAGTAACCAAAATATACCACTCTCGCAGTTTCTAAATCTGTCAAGTGGCGAATCTTTCTAAAATGCAGCAGAACTGAGTCTGTTCGATAAGTCATCTATATGATGGCCCCATTGGAGTTTCTTACGTTTTTCCGAGAAAAACATCTGTATCCACTAAATCTAATTCCTCATGATCAAGTTGTACAGTGGGTTTTACCTGTTTTATCATTATATTAATATCATTTGTAGGTAGAGTGTCCATAAGTGGATGTAAAAGGATGCTCTACGCAAAACATTCAATAAAGGTCGAGTATAGATGAATTGAATGAAGGGGCGACGCTTCATTCAATTCATCTATACTCGACCTTTATTTCGCTGCCTAAAATCGATATTTCGCCAGTTACCTCCTTCGGATGACTGTTTTAATAGAAAAAAATCTACAGAACCAAAATACCTATTCAAAGTTAGTTCAATCTGTAGTAGTGGAGTGTGTGCACAGAACAGGCAAAATAAGACAAGAGAATAAAATACCGTTTTGGGTTCAGTAAATAATAAAATAACCACCAATTACAAATATAATAAATTTAAATATTTTCAAAATAAATATTTTATATACAGAAATCGTCCAGTTACATTTTTTTATACGTATATTGATCGATGATTAGTTTTGTTCGATGGTAGTGGATTCATTAACGTTTGTGTACGGATACTAACAGTGACAGACGTCATTTCAGAAGCAAGGGAACGCAACCTCCCGCTTTGAGAGCCCGGAGGCGTATGGAATCTGACTGCCGAATTTCATGAATATATAACAAAATTTTGAGATGCGCGCCCGTACTAAATCTGTATGAAAAATTCGTGCTGTAAAAATGAGGAATGTTTGGAACCAGATTGTAAAAAAACTAAGTTGTATTGAAAATATTATTTATTTAAAGTGTTCTTTGATCTTTTACGATTAATTTGAAATAACTTTTGTTTAAATCATGTCTCAAATTAAATCACAATAGTCGTAAAGTGATAACGCCTTTTTTGAGATTTCCATGAATTTCCCGATAATTTTCTGCTTTTACTATACGACTTTTTGACCACTTTTTTTAATTACGTCATACTCCATTTATCTGAGTAGCGAATGGTATTTATTTGGTAATGAAATTTTAATTTTTACTATCCTAAAAAGTGGTAGAAGAAAACCATGTTTTGAGTACATCCAGCCTTAATAGAAACCGTACTATATGTAAACGTCCTTACATGCACCGTTTATAAATTCAAATGAGTGTTCAGTAGGCGCTTCACGTATTAGAAACAGCTTGAATAGAGCCACTATAGGAGTGAAACGGTTAATGGAACGATAAAGGGAAATATAAATTGCCATTCGCACCTACTGAAATCAGTGCACAACTGCACACATTGTCTGTATCTCCGGCTAGTCTCATACATTATAGCGTGTTTAATTACTAAATTGCCTAGCTTCCATTACAGAAATAGGTTACTACTCTACCCTAGATAATTATGACAAGCTGTTAATATATTTGCATTACTTATTAGCCCATTAAAAGGTGCTTATTATAGGTGCTTAACTAGCGTATCGTACTTCCTCCGTGAGGAATAAATTTTTATTTTATTCGCGTGGGAACTCCTTATTTTTTTGGGATAAAGTACCCCATGTGCCCCGATTACCGATGTACCGTATTTTTTATTTTGTTTATAAACGAACGATCTATTCGCAATGTGAACGATATACTTAACAGTCTTATTGTACTTTGGCTGGTCTGGTCTAGTCATGTCGACGTAAAGTTCATACAGTTGAGTCTAGAAACTTGAGATTTTGCACGTGAGCTTCCTTTATTACGTAGAGAATTTTGAAAAATTCCGCCAAGATTTAAAAAATACTATATCAATGTCACCGTAAGATTGTAAAAACCGTTAGATTATAATCTAACTCGCGAAATTCTAAACTGTCGAAAGATTGTAAACTGTTCAATGTTATGAGTGTCAATTTTTGAAATATTCATTTTATTTACGTTTTCTTGTCTCTTTCTTGTAGGTTAGGTTAGGATTCGACATAAATAATCAAGTAGTGCCCGGCCGCAAGCCGGGCACATAGGTTTTATCGGGTTTAAATACCTATCAGATTACAATCTACCGGAAAATAATGCGTTAAATTCTAATCTTTCGACAGTTTAGAATTTAGCGAGTTAGATTATAATCTAACGGTTTTTACAATCTTACAGTGACATCAACACGGAATAAACTCTAGCCAATGGCTATTATAGACTCATTATAAAATAAGGTGTAGATGCAATAATTTTGAAATAGTCTACGAAAATAGAGCATTAAAAGGTCAGAGAACTAATTAAGAAAGAGCCATGATATACACCCATAGGAAGCTTAAATTATCTCACAGGTATATATATACCTATATAACGAGCTGGGAAGAGACAACATAATGTATTGAAAATATTGTCTCTTATGATAATGATAAAGCAAACCCCGTTATGGTATATCTAGCAGGGATACGGACACTCCCAGATTTTGCAATTCTTCACGTCTACGAGTATAATTAATAATAATACGTGACATCAAACTGTATTTTGAGTAATATTGCTTAAGTATTGCTTTAAGCGGTGGCAGTATGGCCCCTGGACTCTTAAAATGCCTCTTTGCTTGCAGGAAGTGGGCCATTTGATTTTTGTGTGATTGTTTTATGTTTCAGAAAAATTACGAAAACTACAAAAACATTTAAAAAAAATGGAAATTATGAAGTCTTGTAATTTTAATGGGTGTAGGAAAGTCTATTTGAAGATTTACTTTTGAATGTCCAAATAGTACATAGAAATTGATATCATGATAAGTGAACCACAAATCACGATAGGTAATAAATTTTCAACAAAGCAGAAACTCGAGCTATTATAACTAGTTATGAGGGCAGTATAAGAAACTATTTATACAGATATTAATAAACTTTTTCTCGCTAATATCATGAAAGGATGAGAAGATTGGGCCCTTAACTTATCCAATATTCTACCTACACAAAAGAACTGTGGGCGGGTTTCATACTTTTTTAGGAACAGCTTTCCTAATTGTATCTTTTGTATATTAAAGGTTTTGATTTTCTTCGTGGAACGTTCATGGATCGCTTAAAGCAGTATTATTTCAAAATGACCGTTTTATGTCACGTGCCTTGACGTCCCTAAATAAGGATTATAATTCTAAAACTAGAACATACTACAGAACTAGTCATCAATATTGAAACAATAAATCATACGGCTTATGCCCCCTAACTGCTATTTGCTTACAAACTTTTATACTATACACAATTTCCTTTAAAAACCAAACCAATCTTCGATCAAATCAATCTTAGTTACGAGTTCTAGATATTCTGCAGAATGAAAGTAGTCACGTTATCGAGATCGAACAACATTTTTTTTCAGCGTTTGCCCTTTTCAGAAGGTGGATAAACGTCATCAAGCGTGCCGTGGAGTGCCGCTTGATTCAGGCGACATAAGTACGTGGCTTGTGGCAGTTGGTGGTTAAAAGAAACCTATATCAAAATATCACAATGAACATCTGTTTGTTGACGATGAAAACGATAAGTGGCGATATTTATTTGATTACAGGGCGTTATTGCTAACTCAACCTATTTCCAAATCACGATCCAGACAATTAAAGACATGTCAGACAGTGTCATTAAGGGTAGTTTAGGTAAATAAGAGATCGCAGCAACCGTAGCACCTCCATAAATTGAAATTTTCAAAAAGAATCGAAAAGCAATTTGTTCTGTAACTATCAATCTTTCGAGGAGTCGGTTTTAATATAACTCCAATTTAAATTTTAACCTTCCCTTTGCCCTCGTCAAATTAAGCCTCTCGTGAAAAATACTGACAACTGCGAGTGTCTGAGTTTCTAATTAGTACCTCCATCGCGGCGGTTATCAATATAATTTTTTATATGAAGACTAAAATCAAGTAAACGTACATACTCATATACACCCGTGGAATAGAAAAATACGCCTGAGGCACAGAAAACTACGCCTGAAAAATTATAAATGGTGTATGATGCGAAGAACATTTGGACTTTTAAAGATCACAAAAACAGTGCTATTTGATGTTAGTTGATAGAACATTTATGCGAAATATAAAGATGCTAGATCCAGCAGTTAAGGCAGGCGTTGTTTGTTGGGGGGTCTCAATTATAGAGATAACCTAGGTTTGACCCAGTGCTTTGAACTATACGTGGATAGATCAGTTTCTCATTGCATACTCTAATATGATCAGTTGGGGATATTATATTTAAAACATATATTTTTGCTAAATATTTTGGATGCTTTGCGGTTCAAGGTGCGGCAACTCGGGCCGCGACGTCCGCCTAATTATGACAAATGACCGGGCGTTGCTTCTATTACGTCAAAATGTTTATACGAATACGCCCCTGGGACCAGCGAATCTACACAAATAATTGGATTTGCATTGTTCGCATCATAATACACGAACCGCGGAAATTCTATTTGTCAGATGGGTTTTTATCATACCTATTGTTCAGAGATTACGACGAGAAAAATTAAACGTATAATCGGCTCTTTTTTGCTGGCGTATTGCTCGTCAAATTCAATGCATTGTTTAGGTAGGTACATACCAACTCTTTCAACCTCTGGTTTAATACGAGTATTAACAGTTTCTTCTTTAAAATATTTCGACCAAAGTAAACTAAATCCACCACCACCACCACAACAGCTCATTAACGTGCCACTGCTGGGCACAGGCTTCCACTCTCACAGGAGAGAGGGAATTAGAGCTTAGACCCACCACGCTGCTTCAATGTGGGTTGGCGAACTTTAACGATTATTATCATGTTAGTGATAATAACCGGAACCGACGGCTTATTGTGCTCTCCGAGGCACGGGGGTGAGACACCGTCAACTTCCTAACTCCGGGCTAGGGCTGGCTAAGTGAGAATTTTTAGTCAGAAAAATCCAACACTTAATTATGGCCCAACCCGGGACTCGAACCCGGGACTTCGTCGGCAGCAGTCAAACATGCCAACCACTAGACCAACGAGGCAGTAAACTAAATCATTAGATTGTATTTCTCGGGTATATTCACAATATATTCGGCTATCCTCTACATTTTATAGACTTATAACTTTACCACTGCTCATTTTTCCGTGTCACGTTTCGTTTAGGGAATACTGGCCTTACAAAGTTCCTTGATCGCTACCTCTATAACAGGCATGAAACACGAATATGCTCAAGGGCGATATTGGATATCGCTTACGAAAACCCATATTTGTCGCGATGGCGATCTAAGGCTTAACTCTTAACACGACATTACCACGAATCTGTGGTTGTACTGCGGTTAAGCTGTCGATATGCGATTTACAACTTGGGAACAATAGGCCTCATTGCTAAGGTTAAATATTTTAATCTTTAATTACTATTTATAAAGGAAGTTAACTTTTAAATACAGTCAAGTAGTCACTGTAAAAGGTTCAACAAAAAGTGTATTCTTAAGTGAATAGCAGTGGTCCATTAGAAGGCCAGGCAGCGAGCCGGGGATAACGCCTTTCGAACAAATCGAATCAAGAGGGGGATGTCCCATTATGCAGATTTTCCATTACTGAAAAGCTCGTTCAGTCCTCCACCTAGCGTTTCCACTCGTACACCATGCTTATCGTGACATAATATAAACGACGCAAACTTGGAACGACGGTCGTCGACCGATGTGACCTGAGGGTTGATATTTTTGTTAACAAACTTTTCATGAACGAAATTATGAATGATTCAAATGGTTTTCAGTATTTTATTGGCCCTCCAGTTTTGGATTTCACCTACTCGTACCGATTAAGTCAATTATAAAAATAAGCTTTTCTAGGTCGAGAAGTGCCAATTACACCGTGCTTGATATATGAAATCACTTGAATATCGAGATACTTTTTTTATAAAACTAATCTCAAAAAATGTGTGCAATTCACAAACGCGGCAGAAGTAAAACTTCAGAAAAGTAGCCTACTAGAGAATGTATAAATATAACTTAAATTATATATAATATATATAAATAATAATAATATTAATATAATTATAATATAACTTAAATATAACTTCTAACGGACCCTCATTCACTCTCTTTACAGCAGTACATCATAATTAACAAAATTAAAAAACACGACTGCCCTGCCAAAAAACGAACTAAAAAGTTAAAATTCTAAATTAATCTATTTATATTAGAATCTTATTGACATTTTTGTTAAATGATATTTAATTGTGAATCACTGGATATTGAACTATAGTGTTATATATATATTTTTGGAATCTACTCATCATTTTCTAGATGATGATTATATAGCTAAGCTTGTTTTCGAAAAAAAAGCAACTTGAATGGGGTAATGTCTTTAATGCGGGACCATGGTCACCCCATAATTTTTTTAAAATTTTACTAGCCTACGTTACCCGGAATAAGCTAGGGATTCTAACGATACCTCATTTATCAAAATCGGTTCAGGCGTATAGAAGTTATGGTGGAATATACAAATTCACATACAAATATACATAATACATGAACCCTTCAAACAATATACTCCTTTTTTCAGGTTTATCGTATAAAAAGGATTGACAGTCTATTGATGCTGCATCAGTTCATTGATGCAGTATCAATAGACTTATAATATATCTAGCTGATTGTTTTTTTTTTTGTAATTTTGTTTGTGTATTTTAAGTTAAACGCTATTTGTTAACTGGTAACCCCGCATTTGCGAGATCAGCTAAATGCATGCTGGCTTGCCAGTAATTGGGGGTACACTCAAAAATGTTTTCTACGTGTTTTGTTATTTTTATGTTGTTTTTGTGTATTACCTGTTGGCAAACCATTAAATAAAATAAATAAAACTTGTATTCTATCTAATTCTCTCCTAGGCTAAATCCATTTATCATTATGAATATGTTTATCTCTTTTTAGTCGAATTTTCATTTCATCGAATTTTCAAATCACAACGATTCTGAAGAAGTTTTACTTCAAAAACTGCGAGTGCGAACGTAAAAAAAATTTACTCAATAGTCAATATCTGTACAAACATCAAGATCTCTTGAAAGCAAATAAACTTCAGTGATAGTCAAAGGGTCGCAAACTGTCTTTTCTTTGAACACCAGTTTTCTTTTAGAATTCGCAATGCAATGGATGCCAATGCTTGAATCCAGATCGAGTCAGATTGAGGACGTTTCATTATGCAGATTTTCCGTTAGTGAAAAACTTGGCCCGTCCTCAGACCATCTTTGCCTTATCGTGACAAAGCGTCGTGAACTTATCATTTCGAGCGATGCGACCCTAGTACATTTATTATTCCCACTATAATCTTAATAAAAGCCAAATGACTTTGTCCATCAGGTCACGAAGTTTTCAGATCTAAAAAACCTTTGAATTATACGGCTGGTAATTCGTTCGTGATTTGATGACCCATTTCTACAATAACAGTGCCCACTTAAAATTTATTGGTAACTCGATTTGCGTACCTCCCGTATTATATCCCATCAGAGAGATTTGAACCAATGTGGAAAGAATCTCTATATTTAAGTTTATGGTATAATGTAGTAACTGTCAGTCACTCCAAATTCAAAAAGATGGTTAATGACTCGTGTGCTGGGAATTTTAAGATTTAGTCACTTTCATCTTACTATCTTCATGATGAAGATATTCATATATCATTCATAATCGGCACTTCATCACTTCGTGGATACTGGACCATTCCTGCCTCGGATTGGAAATGTGTACATCTAATCCTCTGTAGAAACTTTTCCCTTACGAAGTAAACGAAGCAAAGCGAACTAGCAACCCGTTAAATTAAAACTGAAACAGAAAAGAGAGCCGGCGGCGGACGGGGAACGGAGAGTGACATCGATTAAGGGACGGGACTAGATTGTGGAGACATCTCGTTAACTTAATTCTGTAGGGCTGCTTACGCGGCTGAATGTCATGTTCTTGTGATGTAACTTGTATTATGTTCCGTGGAAATTACGATTCGTTTTAATTATTGATTACACTTCGTCTTTAGGATACAAGTTAACCTGTGACTACGGTTTTATTATTATCGACGCCAGCAATCGATTTTGAGTTTTATCATAATGATCACTAACTCAATGATCAAAATTCAATTTTAACAAAATCGGTGTCGTATGATCTCTAGTGATGTTGCAGTCTAAGTTGAAAGGGGCTAACTTGTAAGGGGTATGTCAGTATATATTAAAAACGGCATTATAGCGGAACGCTCAATCGCTTGGTGGCAGCGTTGCAGGAAGGGTATGGTAACTAGTCACGGCCAATGCCTTCCACCAGATCAGACCAGACACAACTTAAAATAACTTAAAAGATGTTGAGTAATGGTGTAGAATTTTTGTAAATTTTAAGGTTAGACATCGGAACAGTCAAGAAAAAACTTAGTTGTAAAAAGTTCGATTGCTAAATGATTTGCAAAATAGGATACTGGTAAGTCCAAAAACAAAAGAATCTCATTATTTCACACTGTTCAACTCACAGCGTAGGCTGTACAAACGACAATTTTCTGTATATTTAAGTTAAATTTTATACCCCGTAACATGATAGTAATGTTCATGCACGACAGAAGCCATCTATCTACAGGGATGACAAATTCTCTCGTGTTTCCGTGCCGTACTCCCTTTACTGTTGTTCAGCAAAATAGGTTTCAGATAGCGCAATTATTATTCAACACGCCCACAAACACCAAAGGTGTCAAAGCTTCCCTGGCAGTGATCGATTGATCCGTGAAACCAACCATTATGTATACATATGGAGCAGGACCGGCGCTTATTTACTTAATAAAATTTAGATATGACATACCTGGACCAATGAGCTGAGAAAAATTTGTGAGTTTAGCTCCAGGAATATTATGACAGCTCTACTTTTAGCGAATTCCACGCGGACTAAGTCGCGGACATTATCATGTAGGTATGCAATAATTTCTACTAAATGTCCCGTGTACCCCTTGTATATTCGACATATTATGCCTCGAAGAGAACAATGATTGTTCAGCGTGCTCCTAAGCAAGCGTCTGGAGACGTCATATTGTCGACTGACAATGATCGATTGCCCTCTACACTCATGCCAATGTTCTATCAGCCCCTTCAACCGTCTAATACTTTAGTTTTTAAATAGTAGCTTGTCCGATACAAACACTTCTCAAAATACTTATACGACTGCAATGATGACGACCTTGAGTCGGTTACTATGAAGTAGGAACGCCTCTTCCTCAGACCGGAGTTCCAGACACCCGAATTTTAGACTGTTCAAGCTAGTTGACATAATGTAATTTTCCCATCCCACATAAAATTGGTGACACCCCCAATGCCCGTATAATCACAAAATAGGGAATAGTACTTTGGTATAATCTTTTTCCACTTTATTCCAAACACATTTAACTAAATAGCGTTTACTTTAAGCTTATATTATTATCATATCATTATTGCATCAATATTGACAAAGCTTGCACTCCAATCTTCTTATCTAAAGATTAAAATTATTGTCCCATTCTTGGTTGAGTGTTTTACCACATCTATTTAGTTGGCTTAATAATAAAAATGTTTTTTAAAAGCAAAGTAAAATCGTCGGTGTTTACAGATAGAAAGCAATAGTAGGTAAATAGTACGTCTACCATATAATATGGATATGGTCTTTCTAGTATCCACAGCTGTAGGTACAACCAATAAATTTTCGCAAACGTCCCTCCGTGTCATCGGTGTCTGACAGATAGTTGGATGATCGTTCAACCCGCCCACAGGCGCCGGCCGGAGGTATCAAGTTGTTGCTGTCAATGATCGATGGAGCCTTGCGGTCATCCCCCGGAATATACACATCTTTTAGTTCGAGCGAATCCCTTTTAAAAACTAGCTTCATAAATGTTTTAGATATAACACGTGAATCGATCCATTTGACCTATTTTTTTTTAATTATTCAAAACCACCGCTAACGATGGAGACTTTTAGTGTAAGTTTACAATAACTAAGAGTACATGTGCCTAAAATTGTATAAAGATGTTTAATATCAATAATATTAAATTACTTGTTAACTTGTATCCTAGTTACGCGTTTACTGTAATCTCTGCCATGGCTTTGTTAAAAGATCTCTAGGTCTTCACATTCGTAATATAAGTTGACCGTGACGATAAAATAGAAAGTTGTTTTATTTTAAGACTCGAAAAACTGCACCAATTCCAAAATAGAAAGTTTAGAATTTTCCCATTTAAACTGATACGGACGAAGCGATGTGCGTTACCACATTACAATCTGCACTTATAATTATATGGTCCATATTAAATCTTATCTCAAGTAGGTAGTGGGTACATAAGACATTAATATAAAATCGGGTTAAAAAAAAAATTGCTTCAATCAGGTCTGTCTCTGTTGTTTAATTACTTGCCAGATTACCTAAACACTATTATTATTAGTGACTTTGTCCTATTACTCCGACTCTATTATAGCTTTTGTTTCTTTATTATCGCCTATGCCTATTTTCTAGTACGTTTAACGCTATTTACCTAAATAATTAATGAATTTAATTATAATTAAATTCCTTATACAAATCAATACAATTAGTTATAGTTTTTGTCTGACGAACGTAACTATATATTCTCAAAGTATATTTTCGAAACTCAAAGTATATTTAATCAAATTAGGTACACTTATACTTATTATATAACATGATGGTGATAATCAGTTAAGGTATCTTAAAAATAAAGCTACGAGGGTTCCAAACGCGCCCTGGTCTGAGAAGAGCCCACAACAAATATTAGTTGTGTTGAGGCTTCCACCAGTATATGCTAGTTAGCTCTTTTTTATTTACAACTAGACGATGCCCGCGACTTCGTCCGCGTGGATTAAGGTTTTATGATTCCCGCGGAAACTCTTTAATTTTCCGGATAAAAAGTAGCCTATGTCCTTCCCCGGGATACAAACTATCCCTAAACCAAATTTCATCAAAATCGTTTGAACAGATGGGCCGTGAAAGCGTAGCAAACAGAAAGACAATCAGACGGACAGACAGACAGACACACTTTCTGTCACACAGACAGATACACTGTAAAAGCAGTCATATTATGGAACGCATTACCCCGAGAAATTCGTCACTCCGAATCGATACATATATTTAAATGTCGCGTGGTTTAAAAATCATTATCTCTCTATGTAAGTGTATTATAACAAAATATATGTTTTATAATACATATTATATTTATTTATTGTATTTTATACTATTGTTTTTTTTAATATTTTTTCTTTTATGTGCATCGGCCACATGAGCTCCTAGACCCAGTGTCATCAGCTTTGTACGCTCGGGTTGCCTTTAAAAAATCACTTTAGTAATAAGGCCGCCTTTGCGCATTACCACAGTTTTCTGTCTTCTGTTATGTATGCATAATTTCGTACCTATGTGTTATGATGCAATAAAGACTTATACCACCACTAGTACTACTTTTGCATTTATAATCTTATATATAAAATTCTCGTATCACAATGTTAGTTACCATACTCCTCCTAAACGGCTTGACCGATTTTTATGAAATTTTATATGAATATTCAGTAGGTCTGAGAATCGGCTACTATCTATTTTTTAAACCCCTAAAACACCGCAATCCACGCGGACGGAGTCGCGGGCATCAGCTAGTATTAGTATAGTATGGAAGTAGATCGATAGATAGATGATTTATTTGTTCACGAAAACAATTCACAATTTGTGCTTACAGATGTAAGTCGATTGTCAATTAATTATTGCCTATTACAATCATTCGTGAACAAATGAGTAAGTATGGATTTTCTTGCCAGGAAGGGCATTCCGCATTCCGATCCGTGGCAGATTCGACGCAGGACGTGTATTGTTGTATGAACTCGTATTTAAATCAATTAATAAGTTCGTTGGACAAGAATAAAGTCCATGAGTTCTTCATATAGTGTGTCTTGCCTTTCTAGTAGGTAATTCACGTAATATTAGTTAATATTTGTTGATCATTGTAGGTTGCGCGTTACACAAATAACCGAATTGCGTTCGAGACGGAACTTTCACAGATCGAAAGCTCTAGTACAGCTCTATTTAAATAGGTAAGTACTTTTCAAACTTTGATCTATTTCGGTTACCTACTAAACCCAGGCCGTGTATAGTTTGACCCGAATTTCACGATAAGCCAAGGGAATAACTATTAGGTACCATATGATTACTACAGATTAAATTAACTTTATTTACTATAGACGATGCCCGAGACTTCGTGGTGGACTGATGTTTTGTGATTCCCGCGAAAACTATTCAATTTTCCGGGATAAAATGTAGCCTATGTCCTTCTCCGGGATGTCAATTGTAATCTTTTTTTTTTTTTATCCACTACAAGTTAGCCCTTGACTGCGATCTCACCTGATGATAAGTGATGATGCAGTCTAATATGGTAGCGGGCTAACCTGTTAGGGGCATGGCGTTAAACCCATACCCCTATTTGGTTTCTACAGGCATCGTACCGGAACGCGTAATCGCTTGGCGGCACGTCTTTGCCGGTAGGGTGGTAACTAGCCACGGCCGAAGCCTCCCACCAGGCCAGACCAGGGAAAATTCAGAAATTATAAATTCCCAAATTGACCCTGCCGGGGATCGAACCCGGGACCTCCGCACGTTAAGACAGCAGCGCTACACACTGCGCCACGGAGGTCGTCTTTTTTGTCTTTTACACAAATTGATGCGTATTCAGCAGGGCGGCCGCGTATTTTCTGCGTCAATCATTGTTACAGTATCAATTGTTGTGATTGGCTGAATGTATGGTATTCTTGCTGCGTCAATGGATTTTGTGCAATAGTGGAAGAATGTTATCCAACCAGAGGTGATTGCGATCGTTTCACTGTACCTGTCAGAGATACGCGGTCGCCCTGCTATATACCGAAGTAAATTAGATTGACATGGCTAAATCTAGTGATGCTATCTTTTTCTTGTAAAACACCCACACTACATTTGAACTGTGGAAGGTGAATTTTGGTTTGCGGCTCTCGTACGAAGAAACTATTGATTTTACAAAAAATGGTTACTACATAAATTGTAGGAAATTTTCTCTAGTTTAATTTATTCCACTACTATTTTCATCTTAAAATTAATCCGATTGTTGTTATTGTTAAAAAAACACAATTTTTCCAATATTGCTGTGCGAGCGGCAAAGATACGAGGTGGCAAAGTGATAATTCTCGAACGAGCACGTAGAAATCTATAGAATACACCAATTTTCAAAACTCCCGAGAAACTTTCCAGGTTCCACCCCCTTTTTGAGCACCAAATGACTGGACTAAAAGTACTTTCGTAATATCGATTCGGCCTAAATGTACGCGCAAATCCAATATTGTGGACATCAAAACATTTTAGTAAGGCATCTACTATTTCGTAAGACTATTTGTGGGTATCTGTTCGGGCCATAACGGTAAATCTGCCCTCAGATTTACGCCAGTGGCAGCGGACTCTGGTGTCGCCTTTCGCACTTAATTAACTACTTACCGAATATCTCGGTACTCCACAAATATTGCGAACACTGCATTGTTTTGGCATATTTATTGTCTTCATGGTGTCAAAAACATTCAAGGAAACTTAGGTACGAAGATAATACATCAAAAAGGAAGAAACTACACTTTCCGGGAAACGAACCAACTCAAAACACAAAAAGTTATCCATACTATGTATAATATTTTTTTGTTTTTTTTATAATATTATAAATGCGAAAGTTGGCTATCTGTCTGTCTATCTGCTACGCTTTCCCGGCCCACCTTCTGAACCGATTTTGACGAAATTTGATACAGAGGTAGGTTGCACCTCGGTGAAGGATATGAGATTTTCATCCCGGATTAAGTAGTTCCCGGGGGAATCGAAAACCTTTAATCTACGCGAACGAAGTCGCGGGCATCGTCTAGAAATATAATAAATGCGAAAGTGTGTTTGTTTGTTGGTTTGTGCTTCTATCACGTTGCAATAAAGCAAAGGATCGGCGTGATTTTTTGCATGGGTATAGTTAAACGGACGATGTCGCGGGCATCAGCTAGTAGTAGGCATAATAATTAATTGATTTCCATTTTCCGCCAACTTATAGTTTTTTTCTACATAATAATATAATATTATGTACCTAAAGGTACTTACTTATACAATACGATGAAAGTCTAATCGGGAAATATCATTTGAGGTTAGAAGATATAAGTAAAGGTTATCTATCTATGTTAAACCGAATCGAATCGAATCGTGTAGTTTGAACTCTACTATCAAATTATTAGGAGCAGTGTGTTAAATTGTGTAATACTTATTAATAAATACATCACAACGATAACTTTAACCATATGTACACCAGTATTGGGTTTACGATGACTGGGAAGAGGGCGAAATAACGGAGAAAGTTTGATTTTACTCCCCATAAATTTTCATACCCCCGGCCGTCGGCATTTTATTTATATGAAAAAAAAATAGATTCTTAAAGAGTAAACTCCCAAAACCTGAACTCTTTGATTTGCGAAATGAAATCAAAGACAAGCAGTAAAAGGTAAAAGGTTTCTTGTTGTGACTATTGAATCTATACGTGTATTTTCTTTCTATAATAAATGGCAGTCCAGAGCCGGCTTCGCTCGGTAGTAATTTTTGAAAATCCGTTCCACTCACTGCGACGTAGAGACTAGATACTTACATTGTCCACATTTTTGACGACATCTCTGGCGCAGTGGTGAGCGCTGTGGTCTCATGAGTGGGCTGTGGCAGGTTCCGGGTTCGATTCCCGGCAGGGTCGATTTGTGAATTTTTAAATTCTGAATTTTCATTGAATTGTCCCGAGACTGAGACCGGCTTAGGTCGTAGCCAACTAACTACGTCTTTGCCGGATGGGTGGTGACTGGTGACTGTCACTCTACCCTACCGGCCGCCAAGCGATTTACGGTTCCAGTACGATGCCATACTCCAAACAGGTTGGCTCATTACTATTTTCTACATTATCTCTTACCACCAAGCGAGATCACAGTTAAGGGCTAACTTGTAGTGGACTAAAAATGCTAAATGTCAACTTTCTATACCCACCGGTAAAGATCAATCAGTATTTTTATCCTCGGTAGATGATAAAAAAGAAAATGTTAGCGAGATGATTATGTTTATCTTTCACTGAAGCGTATTGATTGACATCGTCGCATTCTCTCTTTGTTTTCATTTACGCATGCCGAAGGAATGCTCTTCAGCATTCACGGGAGTGAAATAATCTAGCCGAGTTTTAAAAATCCCAAATTTTTCGTTTGTTGAAAAAAGCCCTTAAGAATGGAATCATTGTCTTCTAGTTCTTGTCTAGTTTGTGTGTAATACGAGGAGGTCTTGAATCTAATTATTTTCTTTTTCCAAGTAAGTAACCTCTTTTTATATGTATGAGTAGGTATGAAATATAGTGAAAGTGATTTAAAAAGTATAATGAATTTTATTCATTGGGATAACTCTCTTTTGATAGGACTTTACCACCGGTTCCAGTTTCTACAAAATGTACAAGCTGGGTGCCCGATCTTTACTCGAGTGCAAATCACGGCGCGAAAGTTCACCCAAAGCAAGGCTTTTAGTGACGTCATTCGACGCTAAATATGCTGCTTTATGACCGTTATCTTAGGAGATCAAGTAAATAGACGTTAAATTGACGTTGACGTTAATGAATGAGTAAGTTAATACCTACAAGAATTATTTATCGATGAAATCAGCTTAATATGGTGACTTTAAATATCTTCATAATTATTCCATATATTATAGTTACTAATCATCGAGTAAATAACTGAAGAACGTGGTTTAGGATGAAAACACACTACGGAAAAAATTACTGGCACTAGGCGACAGTTTGTACTGAGCAGGAGGTTTTGTCCTGTTCAGCCCGTAGTGACAAAAGAGATCTTTTGTCTGTGGACGTCCATGACGGCGATATCTTTAAATTGCTGGCCGCTATTCTATTCCCTGTAATAAATATTATACCTAATGATATCTAAACGTACGTTGTCGCTAACCAACACGGATTGAGGTCAGACAGATGGATATCGTTAATCTGACTTATAGGTATGTATTATCGTAACTTAATATCAAATTTTAATACTTACTTATAAAATACATTAGAAGACGGGGAGTAAAATTCGTAGATACTTAAGTATACTGTGAATCGATATCACGAATCGATTGTTAATTACCGATAACGTGTGCGAACGTCAGTTCTTCTTCAGCATACTTCACTCAGACCAGTTAGAAACGCGCGTGCGCTTAGTCGCGCAGTGCCCGCAATTTAATCAAAGGTTACATACATTTTAATGGGCATAAAAATAACGTAGCCATTTCAATTAGTGAAATTTAATTAGTTGTAAAACCATTCGGTGATAAATACAAGTTTTTTTTCATTTGGTTCTCTAGTAATTAGCTTAGATATTAAAAAGGAGAGTTTTGTGCCACAAAAAGAGTGGTTATTAGCCAGTTAAAGTTACCTGTGTTAATTTAAAGCAAAAATGCGTAAAATAATTCGTTATGCCACTGCGAGTGTGATATTCGTAGTGACTATGATTTTGCTGGTCAGGGTGTCCCAGTTGGATAACCAAAGTGCTAATAGGTTGTGGAGGATGGCGCGAGAGGTTCATGGGGACAACGCAGAACCCCCAACACAGCCGGTTTGGGATCACAATACAACTGTTAGCAGGCAACGTAAAGTGGCAGAGGTGTGTAATTGTGTATTGTGGTGCAATTCCATTAAAATTGTGTGCAGTATATTTGTGTGCGAATAGTTCCATCAAGAATGGATGAAAAAACGCGAACATATATTTGCTCCACCGAGAGAAACATTTGTGCCGCACACTGGTGGAATCGCACCAATGGGTCATGACCATGTTTCGAAATTCTTGTCTGGTGGGATCTTTGTCCATCCCTTGCTAATATTATAAACGCGAAAGTTTGTATGGATGTATGGATGTTTGTTATTCAATCGCGCCAGAACGTCTGAACTGAAGTTTCAGTGAGTCTGAAGCTACTTTTTATCTTATAAATTGAAGAGTTCCCGCGGGAACCAAAAAGCCTCAAGACAAATTCGCGGGCACTAGCTAGTGCATAATATAGTTGTGAGTTACGACCCTTCGAGCATACAACCAACTACAAGTCTACCAGCCAAGACTGGCTAGGCCCTAGCCGTGGCTGGTAGACTTGTAGCCTTGTAATGGTATGATGTTATGATATAAAAATACGTTATATTTAATTCATTTATATTATGTAATATTTTTATCCCATCAAAAACATAAATGTAAAATGAGAGCCAAGTTCAAAATTGTGATATATATGCCTTGGTTGTTGACTTCAGCGACAAAAGAAGTGAGATCTAAATGGGTGCCAAGTTCAATGGTCAGTCCTGCAATTTATATATCCCATCAAAAACATAAATGTGAAATGAGAGCCAAATTCAAAATTGTGATATATATGCCTTGGTTGTTGACTTCAGCGACAAAAGAAGTGAGATCTAAATGGGTGCCAAGTTCAATGGTCAGTCCTGAAATTTATTTATAACAACATATAATATTTTATAACAACTTAAAATATTTTTATTCTTTTTCACATTTATGTTTTTGATGGGATATATTTTTGAACTTGGCTCTCATTTTACATTTATGTTTTTGATGGGATATCATTACTTTTTGTACAGAAATTATTGAACTCAATCTCAAACTCAAAACATATTTATTCAAAATATGTACCTACAAAGTACACCTTCTGAACGTCATGCTTACAGAGCATAAGACGTGACGGTGATAATTAACTACGATATCTTAAAACTAAAGCTACGAGGGTTCCAAACGTGCCCTGGTCTGAGAAGTGCCCGCAATAAACTCCGCTTTTTTTTTACTATCACCATCTCACAAATATTTGAAATTATATATATGTACTTATAATATAACATTACATAATCAGCCGTTGTAACAATTCATACCCATGCCTTGCTATCATTCAAATAATCCTTTACACTGTAATAGGACTTTTCTATTAGTTTAGTTTACGTTTTACATTAGTAGGTACTTATTATTTGGTGTAAGGTCAGTGTGTCACCCACCAGTAATTCTATTGTACGACTCATTGTACAAGATAATTAAAGACGAGAATTCTCAAGAAAAATATATAGTGTACCTAGAGTTACACTGACATTGACAGATTACATCTATGGTCAGACTACCTCTACAGCACATTTCTACATCTCATCAATTTTGATTTTCAATAGTTAAGGAGTTACTACCACCGCTTAAAGCAGTATTGTTTCAAACTAACGGTTGAATGTCACGTACTTTGACGTCCTTAAAATAATGATTATAACACTACAACATAAACGTCAACAATATTAAAATAATACGGCTTTAAGCAATGGTAGCATGCCTCGTGTCAGAGTTTTGATCTATACCTTTGATCATAAAAATGACGATTTTTGTACGTCTATATCTAAATAACCATTTGAGGTGTGCTTATGAAATTTGGAGCACATATGTATCTCACGGGTCTCAATATATGCGCCAAATTTGACATGTTTATGTGAAATAGTTTTTGAGTTATGAGGGGGTCAAAAGTGGCTCCAAATGGTTCGTGTAATATTACACACGGTGCTGCTCGCCAGTTTTTTTTAACTTTGGCTGGACACGCTTCCGCGTGTCTTGAAACTATAGCAAATTCAAATTACCTAATATTATCACAGTTGACAGCTGATAATAATATTATCCGATGAAACTTATTAAAAATTAATACGTTTGCTATCTATGTACGGCTCCACCGTATTCGACGAAATTTTGGTAAAGAGATAGCATCCCGGGAACGAAAAGATGAATATTTTTGGTTGGAAAGTAAAAAAAATTACACGGGATTTAACATGTTGTGATGGTAGCTGTATGTCTAAAAATGTTTTAGAACTGATTGGATTCGCTCAACTTAGATAAATAATAAAATGATTTTCTTCAAGTTTGTTAAAATGAAAAACGGAATTAACCTTGAAACTTCGTAAGATCTGGAAACCGTTCCCTCGAAATGTCTATTTCCATTGCCCTAATTCTATTTAACTGTTAATTAGGAAAGTGTGGGGTTTTTCACAGTCATTGGCGAACGGAGACACTCCGCAAAGTTGTTGGAACCCAATAATAATTAATGGTCCCGACGTAACTCCGATATATATCCTTTCATTAGTGTTCGGTCGAACTCGCCGCCGAGATTAAAACTTGCGCTTCGGGCTACAGCATGCAGACTTTATAAAATGTACCGCCTTCTTTTCCGTACCGCCTTTGAGAAAATGTGGACGTCGTCACAGAGTTTGTTTCACAAAAACAACTTTGGCTA
The DNA here is from genome assembly GCA_964035005.1 of Erebia palarica. Classification (NCBI taxonomy): domain Eukaryota; kingdom Metazoa; phylum Arthropoda; class Insecta; order Lepidoptera; family Nymphalidae; genus Erebia; species Erebia palarica. Next base: position 6,290,246 of record OZ035988.1, read on the forward strand.
TGGGACTTCAAGCACAAACAACCATGCTTTGTTTCTGAAATGCATTTCTAGAGCAATGTTTTTCGAATTTTCTTTTATGAACTTGGCATGTAGTTTTTGCCTTTTTGCTGTGATCGCAGTTTCAGATGGGTATTATCTACTTATTTTATTCCGAATTGTTCATCCGAACTATTACTTGACTGGGTAACGTACGAAGTTTTCTTGCTGTGCTGTTCAGTCTTTTTTTTATCCACTACAAGTTAGTCCTTGACTGCGATCTTACCTGATGGTAAGTGATAATGCAGTCTAAGATGGTAGCGGGCTAACCTGTTAGGGGCATGGCAGTTATATTAAACCCATACCCCTATTTGGTTTCTACACGGCATCGTACCGGAACGCGTAATCGCTTGGCGGCACGTCCTTGCCGGTAGGGTGGTAACTAGCCACGCCCGAAGCCTCCCACCAGGCCAGACCACGGAAAATTCAGAAGTTATAAATTCCCACATTGACCCTGCCGGGGATCGAACCCGGGAACTCCGCACGTTAAGACAACAGCGCTACACACTGTGCCACGAAGGTCGTCTTCAGTTACTTGGTTTATTTAACATAAATGTAGCGAACTAAACCTAGCTACAAACTCCCCCAAAAATTTTATATATAGGCATATTGACCTATCCATCTGAAACTCTTATTATTGAGAGACGACAAAGATGTGAATGTCAAAATATAACGTATGGAATTATGTAGTCAATTTCCGTACATTCATTCTTCTGTTCGTTTTTTCACCGAGCGAAGCGAAGGTCTCTGAGTCTACTTGAGTGAATTTGCACTTGTCTGTTCGTCCGTCCGTCCGTCGTCTGTCAGAGCCTTATAACTTCTGAATTACTGAACGTAATTACTTCAAATTTAAATATAATATGTAAAACGATGGCCTCCAGCCGAATATGGCTTATAAACTTATAAAAATCTTTATTTCAGGGGGGCTTTCATAGAAGCGAATGCGAAGTAAAATATTTTTTATAGCGTTACATAGGGTTGCGGTATATAATTTTAAAGATAACTAGGAATAGAATAAATATTTTTTCTTTAATTTTTCCCCCAAAATTGACGAAATGGGGGGCTTTCAAAGTAGAGATTTTCTAACGTCCAAAGTTGACCCCAGAACTCTCAATTTTCTGAAAGGCTGAGCCTGAAACTTGATCAATTATTTGAATTATATCCTGTACTTGAACAACAAATACTAAAATAAGATAAGTATTATATGGAAACGAAATTATTTAATTTTTAATGAGCTTCAGTATTTTTAAAAGAACTTCACAATGATGTCAATAGATGGCGCTCTATAAAAGATTATTCGTTTCTCCAATAACTCTTTAGCTCTTTTACGTCTAATGTTAAAAGTTAACTATTACAATATATAGTTAAAACTATCTTATGGATACCGCGAGGTCTCAGTTCGGGGCGAACCCCTAGTTTTAATATCAGTGGATGCTAGTCAAAGGTATCTTGTAAGGCTTACGACAATATCGACATTATTGGCAAAGTGTAAATCAATTATTATACGACTGCCTGAAAAAGGAGTATATTGTTTTCAGGGTTCATGTATGTATGTATGTATGTATGTGAGTTTGTATATTCCACCGTAACTTCTATACGCCTGAACCGATTTTGATAAATGAGGTATCGTTAGAATCCCTAGCTTATTCCGAGTGACATAGGCTAGTAAAATTAAAAAAAAAGTTGATGGGGTGACCATGGTCCCGCATTAAAGACTAAATTTGAAAAAAAAAACCAAAATAAGATTAAACTATATAACCATCATCTAGAAAATGATGAGTAGATTCCAAAAATATAAAACACTATAGTTCAATATTCAGTGATTCACAAAAAAATACCTATCATTAAATAAAAATGTGAATAAGATTCTAATTTAACTAGATTAATTTAAGATTTTTAACTTTTTAGTTCGTTTTTGTCAGGGCAGTCGTGTTTTTTAAGTTTTGAATTAAGACTTGTTATAATTCTCCGTTTCCTTGTCCACAGATGATGCGCCACGCGTGGAACAACTACAAGTTGTACGCGTGGGGCAAGAACGAGCTGAAGCCGATGTCCAAACGCGCACACTTGACCAGCGTGTTCGGCGGCGGGGACCTGGGCGCGACCATCGTCGACGGCATGGACACCCTCTACATCATGGGCATGATCGACGAGTTCCGGGAAGGAAGGGACTGGATCGCCGATCATTTCCATATCAATGAAATTGTAAGCTTCGTACCTTTTTTTTTTAATTTATTTTTTATCCACTACAAGTTAGCCCTTGGGGCCTTGACTGCGATCTCACCTGATAAGTGATGATGCAGTCTAAGATGGTAGCGGACTAATCTGTAAGGGGCATGGCAGTTATATTAAACCCATACCCCTATTCGGTTTCTACACGGCATTGTACCGGAACGCTAAATCGCTTGGCGGCACGTCTTTGCCGGTAGGGTGGTAACTAGCCACGGCCGAAGCCCCAGGCAAGACCAGGGAAAATTCAGAAATTATAAATTTCCAAATTGACCCTGCCGGGGATCGAACCCGGGACCTCCGCAAGTTAAGACAACAGCGCTACACACTGCGCCACGGAGGTCGTCAAAACGTATGTTCCTCGTAGCTTTAGTTTTTCACCACTGCAGCCCATTAACGTCCCACTGCTGGGCACAGGCCTCCACTCTCATAGAAGGGGAATTAGAGCATGGACCCACCACGCTGCTCCAATGCGGGTTGGCGGGCTTTAACGACTATTATCATGTTAGTGATAATAAACGGGACCGACGGCTTAACGTGCTCTCCGAGGAACGAGGGGAAACACCGCCAACTTCCTAACTCCGAGCTAGTATTGAGAATTTCTGATCAGAAAACCCCAACACTTAATTATGGCCCGACCCGGGAATCTAACTCGGGACCTCGTCGGCCGCAGTCAAACATGATAACCACTAGACCAACGAGGCAGTCGAGCTTTAGTTTTAAGATACCGTTACTAATTATCACCATCATGTTTTATATGTAAGTAATGAACGTCAATATGTGTACCTAAATTGAATAAATGAATTGACATTTCCATATCAATGAAATTGTAAGTAGATTTTCATTAAGGTTAACCCGTAAAGTTTTTTTTACCCACTACAAGTTAGCCCTCGCTGCTTTCTCACCTGATGGGAAGTGATGATGCAGTCTAAGATGGTAGCGGGCTAACCTGCAATGAGCATACATATTTGATTTGAACTTTTTTCCGCGGCTTCGGACTTTATCAACAAACCTTCTATTTAGTGATTTAATGTTCCGGTACCGGTAGGTACGTAGTTACTACTTAGTATACCCACGATTAGCCTAATTGGTGATCTATGGCTTAAACTGCTATACCAGGTCCCGGTTATCGCGTTTTTCAAAGAGCGCCGTCATTAGCCAATTATTACCATCATGACAGATTGTAAACAACTAGGTACTAATTTGTCTTAAAATAAAAAAAAAATTGTGACTGGTACCAATTCAATACACGCTTTTCTATCGACTGAATGAAGCCATGTAAGTTGTTTAGAGGGGCAAACCTGAAACCCAATAATTTCAGGCAAGTCAATGGCCTCTAACGAATAAAAACCTGCCTTAACATTGAAATATATAATCTAGTAGCAGAGAATAGGTTACTTGTACTAATCACCTATAATCAGTGGCACTGGTCCAGTGTAGTACGTTGACCTAAGGAATAATAAAGGATGATTGTACCATTTAGTACGAAGTGGACTCAATTGCAATTGTTACAAATGAGAATATAATCCATACTTATATTATAAATGCGAAAGTTTGTGTGTCTGCTACCGCCCATCTTATCAACTGATTTTGATGAAATTTGACACAGAGATAGGTTGTATCTCTGGGAAGGACATAGGCTTTAGATCCCGGAAAATTAAGGTCATCATACATAGACCTTATCTAAAATATTGACAGAATTTTTGATGGTTGGATTTTATTGCTATACCTTTCATAATGCTCCCTAAGTCCATACGGAAAAGTATAAGTAGCGCTTTTTAGTTACATTCAAACTTTTCTATAGAGTTTAGTTCAAAAGTTGTGGACAGCGATTGTGTAAGCCTGTAAGGAAATCGTTATCGTATTCTTTAGTCAAACGGATAATTCGATTGTTTAGGAAGTTCAGATATGCTTTCGCGATAAAATGCATGTATGAACTGAAAGCTGTCGAATGATTTGCTTAGACAATAAATGGACATCAGAATTAGCCACATTGTAGCTTGCGAACACGTATGCAAACAAAGAACTTACAGGCAGCGTAATAATTTTGTTGATTTATGTTATCGGTACAGAAATATTTAATTATTTTTATTGTGTTAGTGGGTTAGACTACTTAGCAGATTTATAACCTGGTTAAATTAGCCATATTTGATCATTTGCAAACTAGAATTTGCCCATTTCTCCGACTCACTGACTTCATTATTTATCTATAATAAATAAAAATGAATGGCTAACAACTGCCGGGCCCACTAGTAATTTAATACAGACCACATAAATTCTGTGTATTTATAAAATACAATTAATTATTTTGGTAATAATTCTTCCGAAGTAATTGTTTAATTTTACAAATATATTTACTTTATTAACTTGAAATGTGCAATAGATAGATAGAATAGAATTAAATAATATTATAGATATCATGCATGCAATTGCAACGTAAGCTATTAATTTTTATCTATTTTATAAGCCTTGATTTAACTTATTGGGTACAATAATGGAGTAGTTTTACCCCAAAAAAGCCTGAGTGTTAAATGTTTTGATTTTTATGTACTTATTTTGATAAAGCTGTTGAGTAAATAATATGAAAGGACATGACCAGTAATTGCCCTCCAATTCGGGACAATGCACAGGATTTCCGTTTTTACAGTAAGGTTTAAAAATTCAAAACGAAATTATTATGGATTTATTATTCCAAATAAGGTCAGGGTTCAAATGACAAAAAAAAAACAGTACGTTTATTGTTTAAATCTTGAGCGTCCGCTTTCCTCTTTAAGCACTACTCCGTTTTGACGTTCCAATATATCCATGCCTAATAATAATCTTGTAACCCTACATGAATACCATTTAAGTACCTTAGTCATTATATTAAGAATGATTTATTTTTGATCAATTAAATAGTAATGAAAAGGAAATGTATGTTTTGTTTATTATTATTATTATTATTATTATTACTCTTTATTTTGTACACCACAACACACATAAAAAGTACACAAAAAATACATAATAATTATAATTAGTTAATAATTATTTTTATTTTTTGACAGTGGCATTTTGAAATACTGCGTTTAAAGGAACGCCCTTTCACATTGCATATGCCGCCATCTGTGGTCGAATAGTTGAACTTGTTAACAAAAAATATTTTCTAGACTCACCACAATACATAGCGCCAGTGTAGTGGCTAGTAGCTAGTGTGGGAAAGCAGTTTTTGGTGAAACTTTTTTAATTTATTTTCTCAGTTTTCAGAGCCTTCAGACTCCTGAAACTTTTTTATCTGAAAACTATAAAATATAACAATTACAGTAATAAAGAAATAATACTTGAAAATATTTTTTTGGACTCGCTCAACACAATAAATAGCGCCATCTAGTGTGGGAAAGCAATCTTTTGGTGAAACTTTTTTTGTTCATTTTCGCAGTTTTCCGAGCCTTCAGACTCCTGAAACTTTTTTATCTGAAGACAGTGAAATATTACAATTACAATAATAAAGAAATCATTGCTGAACATTGATTTTTGACACCTAGGCAAGCTGCCATAGTTCCACCGGTCAAGTCCTTTTCAGTAAATGTTATTATTAGACTAAAAGCATGTGTGCTCTAATAATGCCGTAATGTGTCGTAATGTAAAAACAGCTGATGGTATTTTATTCTAGACATTAACTCTAGTCTGAAAACCAAACGAACGTACCACTACCAACTACTAATATTATTTTAGTTCTAGGGAATAGAGTTCAAAGGAGATGACCAGTAATTGCTCTCCGATTCGGGACAATGCACAGGATTTCCGTTTTTACAGTAAGGTTTAAAAATTCAAAACGAAATTATTATGGATTTATTATTCCAAATAAGGTCGGAGTTCAAATGACAAAAAAAAACAGTACGTTTATTGTTTAAATCTTGAGCGTCCGCTTTCCTCTTTAAGCACTACTCCATTTTGACGTTCCATTATATCCATGCCTAATAATAATCTTGTAACCCTACATGAATACCATTTAAGTACCTTAGTTATTATATTAGGAATGATTTATTTTTGATCAATTAAATAGTAATGAAAAGGAAATGTATGTTTTGTTTATAATTATTTTTATTTTTTTACAAGTCTCAAACTAATCGATCGAACTAAACTAAACGAAATACAACGTATAAAGGAACGCCCTGTCACATTGCATATGCTGCCATCTGTGGTCGAATAGTTGAACTTGTTAACGAAAAGTAGTGAGCAATACTTAAAAATATTTTCTAGACTCACCACAATAACTAGCGCCATCTAGTGTAGGAAAGCAGTTTTTGGTGAAACTTTTTTATCTATTTTCTCAGTTTTCAGAGCCTTCAGACTCCTGAAAATTTTTTATTTGAAAACTATAAAATATAACAATTACAATAATAAAGAAATAATACTTGAAAATATTTTTTTAGACTCGCTTAACACAATAAATAGCGCCATCTATTGTGGGAAAGCAGTCTTTTGGTGAAACTTTTTTGTTCATTTTCGCAGTTTTCCGAGCCTTCAGACTCCTGAAACTTTTTTATCTGAAAACAGTGAAATATTACAATTACAATAATAAAGAAATCATTGCTGAACATTGATTTTTGACACCTAGGCAAGCTGCCATAGTTCCACCGGTCAAGTCCAAAATTGCAATGTAAAATTTAAACGGTTTAATATCGCCCGCCTGTTTAACCGATACCTATTTCTGTGATCGCTACAGCACTAAATAATGCTGCTGTGGTATGTATCTTAAAAACATATGAGACTTGTTCTCATTCTACTGAATATTTATTTATCTTATGATATTCCTATTAGTCTCTAATAACCTAACTCTAATAACCTTCAGGCATGCTAGAAGCCCATAATACATATGTGTGTTATAAGTTAGGTACCTTTGAAGTACCTACTTATGTACTTAACCGATGTAATAATGCGGTACCTCGTATGCAAACTACAAGTCGTTCCTGCCATGGAAAAGTTGACTCCGTCTTTTTCTGGTCGTGTTTAAAATATCGATTTCATTTTTTATTTTTAGCATTGTTCACAAAGAGTCGATGCTTTATCTCCTTTCCTTTTACAAAAAATGTATACATATTATGGAAAAGTACGTTAACACAACACGTAAACATTTTCCGCTTCGATTCCAGGACACGGATCTGTCAGTGTTCGAAACAACGATTCGCTTCGTGGGCGGCCTCCTGTCATGCTACGCGCTGACCGGCGACACGGTCTTCCGAGACAAGGCTGCTGAGGTGGCTGACGCGCTGCTGCCTGCATTCGACACGCCCACTGGCATTCCGTACGCGCTCATAAACCCATCCAATAAGGTTAGTGTTCATAATTCATACAACTACACCGTGTAAACCGTCTGTCAGTGTTTGAAACGACAATTCGCTTCGTGGGCGGCCTCCTGTCATGCTACGCGCTGACCGGCGACACGGTCTTCCGAGACAAGGCTGCTGAGGTGGTTGACGTGCTGCTGCCTGCATTTGACATTCCCACTGGCATTCCGACCGCGCTCATAAACCCATCCAATAAGGTAAGTGTTCATAATTCATACAACTACACCGTGTAAACTGTCTGTCAGTGTTCGAAACGACGATTCGCTTCGTGGGCGGCCTCCTGTCAAGCTACGCAACGACCGGCGACACGATCTTCCGAGACAAGGTTGCTGAGGTGGCTGACGTGCTGCTGCCTGCATCCGACACGCCCACTGGCATTCCGTTGCGCTCATAAACCCATCCAATAAGGTTAGTGTTCATAATTCATTATACACCGTGTAAACTGTCTGTCAGTGTTCGAAACAACGATTTTGTTGACGGTCTCCTTTCTAAACGCGCAGAGTCGCAGACTGCTGACTGATTGCATTATTTCGAATAGTAGCGTCATAGAAACGAAAATAATTGCATACCCTTGAAAATTAAAATGCTTTATAAAAAACTAGCTGATGCCCGCGACTTCGTCGAAAACTTCGTCGAAATCGTTCGAAAACCTCAATCCACGCGGACGAAGTCTTACTCGTCGAACGAAGTCGAACGAACTCGTCGGACGAAGTCTTAGTCGAACTTTCGTCTATATCTTACCTGAAGACCGTTCTTTTAAGTTTTTTACAGTGCCACAAGTTCACACAACCACAAGTTACTGTAAATTATATTTCATAACAACTTAAGTGATCTTATTGTAAACAATTAATTAACAAACTAAGAGGACGCAGTAAGAATCGCACAAAAAGTCAATCTCTCTTCGTCCAACTAACTTGGAACAATATTTCTAATTAAATCATTGTCGAATCGAAATCCGATGGCCATTGCAAACCGCGGTTCGTTATCACATCAAAGTGAGTGCCGCTAACCCACTTTAGGGTTGCCACATTATTTTTATTCCCTTCATTTGCAAAATAGATTTGGCTTTAAATTGTATTGACGTAAATTATAAACTGATAAAGGTTGGTCCCATCACCCCATGCTCGTCGCCAGTGAAAGGTTCTCGCGATGAAACAACGTTTTCCCGATCGTATAATAACAAGGAATCGGCCAATGCTCTTCAAAAAAATTAAGTAGGTACCTACCAAGTACCAACATTAGATAGGTTGGTATGCATGATCGCAAACCTATAATTTCTACATTACCTACCTTAGTAATATATAATAGCCCTATGTAATATGATGTGTATCATGCAATAAATAAATTCTGACTCTTCTATATTACCTTTTAAAACGAATTTTTTGAAAATTGCCTCCTTCCCACACATCATCATCCCACTGAGTTTTGTATCTTTCAATTTATGAATAGAGGTAACGTTTGGAATTTTCTCGAAATAGCTATATATTATTACCAACGTTGTAATTTGGTGGGTTCTTCGATATTTCCGCATATCATACGTAGGTATAACGTTGGTATTTTTAATGAGCCTATTTAATTTGTTGTTGCCAACCTTACATCTTGTTATCATTCCCTTTCCGAATCACTCATTAGCCAAAGCGCAAATGTTTTTTCCTTATCAATAAAGCATTCCATACTAAATTAATTCGTCGAATGCGCAAACAGCCGTATATTTATTGATATCGGCGATTTAAATAATTTTGATAACCGTAAACTGGTACAAGCACTTTAGTTCATAGTGAACATAAGCCGCGGTTTACAGAGACGTCATTAATACAAGTTACATTATATTATAATCCATACTAATCTTATCTTATCTTACTAATATTATAAATGCGAAAGTTTGGATGGATGGATGTATGAATGTTTGTTACTCAATCACGCCACAACGGCTGAACGGATCTGGATGAAATTTGGCACAGACATAGACTATATTCTGAAATAGGCTACTTTTTTCCCGGAAAATTGAAGAGTTCCCGCAGGAACCAAAAAACCTCAATCCACGGTTACGAAGTCGCAGGCATCAGCAAGTAATTTAAATGCGAAAGTGTGCCTGCCTGTCGATATGTCCGTGTTTGTTTGCTATGCTTTCAGGGCAATTTTGCAAGTCCAAGCATGCAACCTATCTAGATCAAAGTCCTAATGCACTTTTTAGTCTGTAACTCTGTACTGTAGCAGTGCTCGCGCTACAACCTCATTCGTGTGTACTAAGCTAACGAACATCATACGATCTTTGGCGCCCAGTACACTATCCAATCAGATTTCCTCCGCAATCAAAACAGATCCATTGTGTAAGAATTTAAGAAACAATCACATCTATCTATATCATACCTCATCATCCTTTTTATTCGCTTAACCTATGGTAACGATTGATTATGTAGGACCTAGGCTACTATGGAGAGCAATATTGTGTCATTCTTGCATCTCTGCTACTCGCCACTTCTGTGATAAGTAACCTAAGTTAAGTGTAAGCAATCAAGAGACGCCAATTTTTATTTATCAACAAGTAGGTACTTGGCATTGCCAGTTGATAATCAGAATTTTAAAGAAAATACATTTATTTACTCAGTACAAAATATAATTAAAATAAAATTTCCTTTCACTACAAGGTAAGGACGAAAGCTGTGGTATTATATATGTATTTGGAAACATAAACAAACGATGGTTCAAGTAAAGGTCGAGACTTCGAGAGGAACCTGACTCCTGAGTGTCCTTATTACAAATTTGAAATAAGTACTTAAAATTCAATAGATTCTCGTACGGCTCTCGAGATCTCTCGAAACGAGACGCTGTACCTATAATGATCTCTCCAATTATCCCAGTCCTATTGTCATACCTGTACTCGATAATTGGCGAGTAAATCGGATTATCAGAATTTGTCATTTGTTTGATTAAAGCGACTAGCGACTTCACAAAACTAAAGACAAAAAAAAGGCTCCGTCTTTAGTTTTCTTCGAATAACCTGTCCATAAAAAACCAAACCTAATAAAGTATATAATATTTATTTCCATACTAATAATATAAATGCGAAAGTTGGGTTGGATGGATGGATGTTTGTTACTCCATCACGCCAGAACGGCTTTTATCCCGGAAAATTAAACAGTTCCCCAGGAACCAAAAAACGTCAATCTAAAAAAACCAAAATTTAGTTTTACTACCGACAGAAGAAAAGATATTAGGTATAACGAATTTGAATACAATCAAAACACAGAGATGAAATATTAAAATAAGGCTACAACAACTTGTAAGTAGCATCTACAAAAAAAAAAGTCGTCATAATTTAGGCGACCTCCCTCGTAAATGCCGTTTACTCGGTAAACAATCGAATGGATTGAGAAATCAAAAGGAATTGTTTGAAGCTCCGAAAGGAAGGAATTATTTATTTTCAATGAGTTCCCAAGACTATCCACTGTTATGAATACCCTATTAGACCCTGTCCTACGTCAGCGACAAACGCGACATCGCGAGTCGTTACGACGCGCGCGACGCGACAGTAACAGACAGTACCCTTCACATGGCCTACGTGGTCGTAGATAAATTTGTCATTGCTAAGTCATGACAAGTTTGCCATGTAATCGTATCGCGTTGTATTGCGTCGTGTCGGATAAATTTGTCATTGCTAAGTCATGACGAGTTTGACATGTAGTTGTATCGCGTTGTATTGCGTCGTGTCGGATAAATTTGTCATTGTTAAGTCATGACAAGTTTGTCATGTAATCGTATCGCGTTGTATTGCGTCGTGTCACTTTCGTCGCTCACCTAAGACAATGGGTCACATCAAACTTATATATTATAAGTCTACTAAATTTGGATGAAGCACAAGCTAATAAACTAGTACCATGTGCAGCTCGCGCGCGAGTTGAATGCAGAGCTTATGTATGGTGACACACAATAAGCTCTGAATTCAACTCGTACGGGAACTATAGTATAGTTTTTACTTTTTAGATAACAAATTATCTGTTAACGCTTTAGCTAAGCGAGATACGAAAAGGTATTCATATTAATTATTAGGTACCTACTAACTTGATTATACCTACTAAACCTAATTTAAAAGTTTAATAAAAGGTTTATTGTTAAAATTTTAATATTTACAAAAATAAATGTAATTAATTAGGTACATAAATTCATAAAAATAGTTAGTTACCTAATTATTTTAATTAGTTCTCACACAATTATCTTAATTTGTATAATTTATTTATCCGAATTCTAAGCAGGTCTACTACCTAGTAGACCTTCAACTATATTGATAAGTAGGTACTAGTACTAACTAGTACCTACTTATCAATATATGTACCTATAGTCGAAGATCACGTGGAAATTACATTTATAACAATTACTAGCTGATGCCCGGGACTTCGTCTGCGTGGTTTGAGGTTTTTTGGTTCCCGCGGGAACTCTTTAATTTTCCGGGATAAAAAGTAGCCTATGTGCTATTCTAGTATATTATAGTAATCTATCTCTGTGCCAAATTTCAGCCAGATCCGTTCAGCCGTTGGGGCGTGATTGAGTAACAAACATCTATACATCCATCCAAACTTTCGCATTTATAATATTAGTAATAAGATAGGATGTACTCTGTACTTGTAATGAAATTGAGTATGAAAATGCTAAAGCGTGTTTGTTGGTCTGTCCTTCAATCACGCCGCAACGGAGCATCGGATTGACGTGATTTTTGGCATGGGTAATTGGGTATAGTCGAGGACCTGGAGAGTGATATGGGCTACTTTTTATCCGGGAAAATTATTAAAAAGAAAACAAATCATATACCTAAATTTGAAGATAATAAAAAATTAATAAAAATCTGTTTAGTCCCATACCTGATAACTAGATTAAAATAGCTTGAAACATTGATGATAATTTAATTATTACGATGTAAGTAAAAAAAGTGAGAGTTTACAATTATGATTATAATTATACGCAATTAGAAGATATTGAATAATTAATTAATAATGTTTTCTCAACAGGTAAACCGGCAGTACCACTGGGCGGGCGCCAACAGTATTCTATCAGAGGTGGGGACGCTGCACATGGAGTTCTCCTACCTGAGTGAAGTGACAGGAAATGACAGTGAGTTTACTTGCATCTCTCAATAAGGCCCACTTGCGCAAAGTTAAATTTTCTATACCTGACCTTTTCATGTCAACCACGGAATAAACTTATCAAAAAGCGACAGCATCACAAAATTTAACTATTAATATCACCTTAAATCGGCCTTATTCTCTTAAAAGATCTGTAAACAATACTTTGCTTTACATCCCTGTCGGCCTAGCTGGAGATCCTCATGGAGATCAATGAACAGAAGTGAAACTTTTTATCGAAACCAAATAATGATATTAACTTATCAGGTTAGCCCGCTGCCATCTAAGACTGCATTATCACTAACCACCACATGGAATTGCAGTCAGCAGCTAACTTGTAGTAGAAAAACATGGACATAACATTAACAATGCTTTCTTCAGGAAGCGTTATGAAAGGGATAGCAGTCATCTTAGTTTATAAAGAGATTGTGTTCTAAACAATACACTGTGTCGTGACCCGTCAGAAGCGTCTATTATGCTATAATCCGCCAACAGAAAATATCTGTATGTAACATCTAACATTCTAATTCTGTATGTAGAAGATGTAACACCTAGATAGTGGGCACAAATTATCTTCCGACCATTCATATAAAATCTTACACAGTTGCGATAAAGGTATTCGACTGAGCATGTTGGAACAATTGGAAATAATAAAACATAATAATAATAACCAGTTTAAATTACTTAATGAACCAGTTAATAATTCAAATTCACCACTGCTTCGTTTATTTGAAGAGGGTAGGAGTCCGGGGAGTAATGGGCGGGGCAATAGTAGTGGGGTTTAAAAACGGTATATAACACCGCCCATTTGACACGAACGTCACTAGACAATCTTGCATTGTATCTCCTGAAGATACTTCGGTGTGTATAAAAGTCTTGTGTAGTGGTGCATGTGAGTGGTGGTGGCATTGCTTGCTTGGGAACTTGGCTTTCTTTCTTGGTTGGGAAGGTAAACGGTGCTTCGCTTGCAACTGCATATTGACCATACAGATTATTTTCTGTTGGCGGATTATAGCAAAAATAATTGTAATCTTTTCTTGCTAAATCATGAACTTCCGCATAGTAACGCCTGATTCTATCCAATAGCGTCTATCATGTTTCATATGTGTATAAAACTTTATACATTTATCAATTATGGATAGAGACAGACACGACACAAGGCGTCACGGCACAACATGAAAACTATACGCATAATTTGTTATTTTATATGCAGTTTACAGACAGAAGGTGGATCGTATTCGCGAAGTGCTGCATAACATTCAGAAGCCGGAGGGTCTCTACCCGAACTACATCAACCCGCGGACCGGGCTGTGGGGCCAAAGTAAGCAGGAAATTGTTTTATTACACTTAGGGCCTGTTTCACTATCGCCAAGTATGCTTTAAATGACTTAAATGACAAATGAATTCGCCAGATAAGCAAGTTTCTATTTAAAAAAGGATTCCTATACAACATTTGTCAAAACATCAAACTTATTCGTCAAATAAGGTTTACTTGGCGATTGTGAAACCGGCCCTATAGATAAAGTATGCCATAATAATACGAAAACATTAGCTCAGCAGTTTATAGCCGTCTTTGAATTCAATTTTGAGAAATACTTTTTCGATATTCTAGCAATAAATAAATCTCAAACCATTTACGGCAATTTTCGCCGAAAGTGACGTTTGAACGATAAGTGGTACATAAAAGATGGCGGCTCTGAAAGAGCTGTTCTATTTGGTGGCAAAAGTGACTCGACGTTAATTTTGTCCACAAATAGTTACCCTCAAGCAGCTTCAGAATTTTCCCTCTAAAATGTTCTAGGGCACACATCACTCGGCGCTTTGGGCGATTCCTTCTACGAGTACCTGCTAAAAGCGTGGTTGGTGACAAACAACGAGGATGAGCAAGCGCGGGTGATGTTCGACGAGGCGATGCAGCCCGCGCTCGATAAGATGCTGCGTACTTCGCCCTCTGGTCTATCCTACCTCACCGAGGTCAAGTACGGACGTGTTTATGAGGAGAAAATGGACCACTTGTCTTGTTTCGCAGGTGAGTTTTGGGAGGTTTACTTTTAAGGCCATCATTCAAGAGGCTTCCAACCGTCCAAATGGTGTGGCCGCTTTCCAAAATCTACCCGTGAATGTCGAAAACGTATACTGTTTTTAAAACGACGTCCCGACCGTGATCCAAACGGATCGAAATCTAGCACGCCATGCATCTTGGATGTCGCGGCGTGGCGTATATGGAGTAATATTTTTTTTTAATAATTTTATTTGGGCCATAGAACTGGTAACAATCTTGTCTTAACTTATAATAATTTCACTTAGGTAAAGAATAAGATTGCACCTTCTAGATATGACCACAACATGCAAAATTAAGCTGTCGCTATGTTAACAAATTATTAACAATCAAAAAATATTAATGTAACTCGCTTAAAAGTAACTCCAGTACGAAAAATAGAAATAATAATAATATATATAATAGTATAGTAAACGTCTATTTACTGCAATTTTTATCTAATCTAAGTTCTCAAAGTGGGTTCTACTGCTTAAAACGTTCGCTAATCCTGCCCATATCGCACATTGCAGGAGGCATGTTCGCACTGGCGTCAACAACCCTGCAGAACACGCTGAGCGACCGCTATATGGACGTGGCCAAGAAACTAACGCACACCTGCCACGAGGCTTATGACCGCGCGGACACCAAACTCAGCCCTGAAGCTTTCAGGTATTTAGTATAAGCTTTTATTTTATTTTAGAGTTTTGCTTTAAACAGATAAATTGAAAAAGATTATAGTAGGTACTCCTCGCCACTATAATCGCCAATCTTTTCAGTATTTAGACTATAGAGAGAATGAGGTGTCAACAGCTTGAAACAATTTATTCAAGGCTGGCGGATTCTGCAGGCTTCTGATAGTTGACGATACTTCAAGATGAGGCTTAAAGTGTCAATAAAACCATAGGCGTATCTGCTGAAGTTTGGTTTTACATGACCTCTTAAGTCAGGTCTAAAGCTATAGCTGAATAATCTATTTTTGGCGATCATTTTAGATCTGCCATCCATCTTGAAAATAATAGTTTCACCTATATAATAACGTAATTTCAAAATTGGCGACTTCGACACTTGTCTGGACAAACAAGATAATTATGCTGGCCACTAAAATGAAAATAGTAATAGTTGCGATGATTACTATTAATTTTATCCTTAATTATGAGATACATTCTTTTGCGCCGGGCCTGGGTACGTTTTGGGTTGGGTTCCTATCCCAACACGTTGGAAGATTACACTAATTACCTATCATGTATAATGTTGCTTTTAATTTGACGTGACAGCTTCCGCACACTTTAGTACGAAAAGTTTCCGGATGTTAATTTGAAGCGCTTTGTCATCAGGTATATTTTTATTTATAAACGTCACAGTACAGTCGTCAGCAAAAAGAGTTATTGGATGTGGAATTGACTTTGGAAAATCGTTTTTATAAATTATAAATAAGAGAGGGCCAAGAACACTCCCTTGTGGCACACATATACGATAATGTATGTATGTATGTATATTCTTTATTGTACACCACAAAATATAAAAAAACAGATAACAAACATGAAAACTTAAAACGTAGGTACAATAAGGCGGTCTTATCGCTAACCAGCGATCTCTTCCAGACAACCTTATCGATACGGAGACAATGAACAAGTGGATAGTGGGAGGTGGTGCATAAAAATAAACTTAAATACTAATAGATACATAAACTAAACAATATCATAAAATTATAACGTATTAATACACTAATATATATAAAAACAAATAAAATAGACATACGTAAGACTAAATACATAACTAAATACACATATAAAGATTGGACAAATTAAACATGTCGCTATTGATGATTACAGAGAGACATGTAATGATTTTTCACGTCAATTTTAAACTTATTAAGAGTTTTAGCTCGATGTATTTGCGAGGGTAGTTCATTCCACAAGCTAATGGCCTTGAACATAAATGAATTTTTGAAATATTTTGTACGATATTTGTGGCACACAATCCTCTCCCTCCCTCCCCCTCCCTTGTGGCACACATATACGATAATGTCAGATTTATAAATTATTTGGATTTCTGGTCGATACGACTGTCTGAAAAAAGGAGTATATTGTTTTCAGGGTTCATGTATGTATGTGAGTTTGTATATTCCACCATAACTTCTATACGCCTGAACCGATTTTGATAAATGAGGTATCGTTAGATTTCCTAGCTTATTCCGGGTGACATGGGCTAGTAAAATTAAAAAAAAAATTGATGGGGTGACCATGGTCCCGCATTAAAGACTAAATTTGAAAAAGATTTGATTTTTTGGAATCTAATCATCTAGAAAATGATGAGTAGATTCCAAAAATATATAACACTATAGTTCAATAACCAGGGATTCACAAAAAAATATCATTTATTACAAATGTGAATAAGATTCTAATAATCTAGTTAAAGATTAATTTAGATTTTTAACTTTTTAGTTCGTTTTTGGCGGGGCAGTCGTGTTTTTATAATTTTTTTATTTATGATTTATTTATAAAAACGAACTATTCCAGGTTTTCGGGTGCAGCGGAGGCGCGCGCGATGAAGAGCAACGAAAAGATGTACCTGCTGCGGCCCGAGACCTTCGAGAGCTACTTCATCCTGTGGCGCCTCACCAAGGACCAGAAGTACCGCGACTGGGGCTGGGAAGCTGTCCAGGTGAACATATTAGTCATATACAGTGGTTTGCAATTCGAGCCACAACCTCAAATTACATAGACGAGGACCTGTCAAACAAAGAATGTGAACTTATTTTACTAACGCCATCTAGTCTGAAAAGCGGGTCAGCGCTGTGGCGAGGACAAGGACAGGCTTATACAAGTGAGGGGCACGGGCTACAAGTTGGACGCCCAACTTTTTTCTATGAAAGGGCCCATCTAGTAGCTACCCACATATATATGTCACCGTAAGATTGTAAAAACCGTTAGATTATAATCTAACTCGCGAAACTCTAAACTGTCGAAAGATTAGAATTTAACGCATTATTTTCCGGTAGATTGTAATCTGATAGGTATTTAAACCCGATAAAACCTAAGCTAACCTGCGGCCGGGCACTATTTGATTATTTATATCGAACCCTAACCTAACCTACAAGAAAGAGACAAGAAAACGTAAATAAAATGAATATTTCAAAAATTGACACTCAGAACATTGAACAGTTTACAATCTTTCGACAGTTCAGAATTTCGCGAGTTAGATTATAATCTAACGGTTTTTACAATCTTACGGTGACATATATATATATTTTTTTTTTTTTTTTTGAGGGTAGGCGCTCAAATTGTAAACACACGTTTTTTTCAGACTCTTAAGTTTTTAAGTATTAATTTAATAAATATAATATTTTGGTGTACTAAAATGTGTTAAAAGTGCCTCTTTTACCTACCTGTCAGTGTTTCCTTTCAAATTTCAAGTGATTTGTGCTTCTTTATTTAATACAACCACTTGTTAATAACTTTCACTACTTGTCAACACATTATTTTTTCTTTGACAATGGATTCCATCAAACAAACTATAACTGAGCTTAGCGCCCACTTTAATACTAGGATGGAAGAATTTCAAAAAAGTTTAATGCAGGGCCCAAGTTCAGCCACCACTTTGTCTACTGATATAGCAGCGCAATTTAGTTCCTTTAGGAGCTTTGTGATGGCGTCACTTGAAGGACTCCAACTACAGGTCCAACTCCTGTATAAATCCCATGATGAAATGGAGATGAGGAGCAGACGCAAGATTTTGCTGATTCATGGCATACCGGAGAGTAAAGACGAAAAGGTAGAATGTGCTGCCACTAAGGTGCTCACGGACCACTTAAAGATTTCTGTTGATGCTGGAAGTGTAACTCGCTGCCATCGTCTGGGCCACTCAATATCGCAGAAGCCAAGAGCTGTGCTCATTAAGTTTCATGACCTTACACTCAGAAACAAGTTGTGGTTTGCTAAGACTGCTCTAAGGAACTCTGGCATAACTCTATCCGAGTTCCTCACTAAGGAACGTCATAACATCTTCGTCACGGCACGCCAACGCTTTGGAGTCACCAAGTGTTGGACTAAGGACGGGCAAATCTACGTGGTTGGGCAAGATGGCTCGCGGCATCGTATCAGTACGGTCGCTGAGCTTGATGCTATTCGCGCTCCAACCCTTGCTCTGTCGACTGGCGTTGGTGCGCCCACGTCTGCTCCAGGAACCCCTAAAGTTGCAGCAGCTCCTCTGAATATTAGATCCAAGAGGGCCGGCAAAAAATAAGACTATGTTGTTTTCTCGTTGTTTAGTGTTTGGCCTGTATTTTTTGCTATTGTTACCTATGATTAGATATCAATATACCTATGTAGTTACCAGTGAAAGCACTACGTGAGTCTATCTAGTCAAAACAACATTGACTTTAAAAATTTATAATAAAACCTGTTTTGAGGTAATCTAAAAATGTATATGATCTAAGCTTTGTTATTGTTACTGACACTTGACATGTTTGAAAATGACAAGTAGTGACAAGAAAGATGACGTACTTTACTGTCTGTGCTAGGCCTTCTTGTTTTTGGCCAATTGCCAAAGATTATGAGGGAATAGCACGGGTATAGACATACTTTGTTCATTTCAGTTTACCTCTATTTTATTTTATTTTTTCTTTAAATTGATACATTCCATCTCTAGGTTATTAATATTATTAGTTTAGAATAATAAGCATGTATTACCATTTTTAAATATATTAAGCAATCTTTACACAATTTTTGGTGGGTAATAGAACGAGGCCGATACTACAAAAACACTCTTTGAAATCATTATAGTATATTTATTTTGTATTTTATTTAATCTTATTTGTATTTTGTATTTATTTATATATTATATTTTTCTATAAAAATGGCTAATAATGATAGCTTGCACGGCTGCACCGATGACGAATTTTACTCAGCTTCTAATCGATCCGACACATCCGACGATAGTTTCCTCAGCACTTCTATATCCCTTCACTCTCAACTTGGCTCTACTCTGTCATTGTTTCCTAAAAACTTTAACGCTATTCATATTAACGCTCAAAGCGTCCCCTCTCATTTTACTGATCTCCTTGCCTCTTTTGAAAATAACAATAACATCCATGCTATCCTAGTCTCTGAGACATTTCTTAAACCTTGTTTGCCTTCATCCTCCTATTCCATTAATGGTTTCCACTTGATACGGAATGATCGCACGGGTAAGGGGGGAGGGGGTGTGGCTATATATCTTCGTAGCCATATTCCATTTATTATTCTGGACAAGTCACCCAGCATGTACTCCGAATCTGCTGAACACATTTTTATTGAAGTTTTGTTTGGTCAACTGAAACTACTCCTTGGTGTATACTACAGTCCTTCTCTCCATATAAATTATTTCCAATCGTTTGAAACTTTGCTTGAACAATATGTACCCACAGTTGACCATACAATAATTATGGGTGACTTTAACACGTGCCTCCTCAAAGGAGATGCGCGTGCAAAACGTTTATCTGACATCGTAAATAGTTCCAACCTGCTGATGCTCCCTTCCTCGGCTACACACTTCTTTCCGAACTGCGCACCTTCTCGGTTGGATTTGATATTGGTCTCCTCTTCAGAACATGTCAATTTACATGGTCAATTTCCAGCTGAAGCGTTTTCATACCACGATCTGATTTATGTCTCATATAAAATACGTCCTCCAAAGGCGAAGCCGACAATTGTCATGCGACGCAGCTTTAAGAGCTTTAACAATGATAAATTTCTACATGATCTTCATAACATAGACTGGGACGCTATCTATACTGCATCTACTGTGGACGATAAAGTAAATTTATTTAACTCAATGCTAACCGAATTGTTTGACGTGCATGCACCTTTACGGCCAATTAAGCTGAAACACTTGCCTGCTCCCTGGCTGACTAAAGATATAAAAGTTGTAATGGCTAAACGCAACTCAGCTAAAGCTAAATTTAAATTAAACCCTACCGATGAGAATCTCATTAAATACAAAAAACTTCGGAACCGTTGTAGTAAACTTTGTAGAGATGCGCAGCGCAATTATATACATGACTCCATAGACAATGGCAATCCTGTAAAAACATGGAAGTTTCTGGCTTCGCTAGGTATTGGCAAGCAACGAAATCAAGCCATTAAGAATGTCAACTTGAATCATCTTAATATTCACTTCTCTACAGTTACTCTGATGGACAGCCTAACTAAAGCTAACACCTTAGCCTGTATCGGTGAATCGGCTAGACATTATTTCCCTCCTTTTAAGTTTAAATCAGTTACGTTGAATGAAGTTGAAAAACATATTCTAGCAATTAAATCCGATGCAATTGGGAGTGATGGCATAAGCCGAAAAATGGTGCTATTGGCTTTAGAAAAAGTGACCCCAATTCTTTGTCATATTTTTAATTACTCCTTGTCAACTAGTATCTTTCCCAGTGTATGGCGCTCAGCATTTGTTATACCCGTCCCTAAAACTGCTAATCCTTCGTCTTCTTCTCACTTTCGTCCTATTTCCATATTACCCTTTTTATCCAAAGTCGCTGAACGAATAGTGTCCTCTCAACTTCGCATCTACCTATCTTATAATAACCTCCTTAATCCTCTTCAGTCAGGTTTTCGACCAGGACATAGCACTGTCACTGCGCTCACAAAGATCTGCGACGACATTCGATATGGGCTTGATAACCAGCTCGTTACAATTATTGTTCTGTTGGACTTCAGTAATGCCTTCAACACCATTGACTTTGATTTAATGTTAGCCATTCTGAAGTCTAATAATATATGGCAGGAAGTAGTCAGCTGGTTTCATTCATATTTGTGGAATCGTAGGCAATGTGTCCGTGTTGGTAATGAGTCCTCTTCCTTTTCTTATGTTCAGGCTGGTGTCCCTCAAGGGGGTGTCCTGTCACCTTTACTCTTCGCTATTTTCATTAATACAATTTCCAATTTCCTCTCCTCTTCCTTCCACCTTTACGCCGATGATCTGCAAATATATACTTCTGTACCTGTAGATCAAATTACTGCTGGAATAAGTAAAATCAATTCAGATTTATGTAAAATAAGCTCTTGGAGTAAGTCGTATGGCCTTAATATTAACGCCAGTAAATCACAGGTCATCATTATAGGCAACCCAGCACAAACCCGTAAGGTTGATGTTAATTCCATAGAACCAATTGTGCTGGATAACACGATTTTGCCCTTTAGTGACACCGTTAAAAACCTCGGCTTGATTATTGACTCCTCCTTCTCCTGGAGACCGCAAGTTAACCACGTCAGCCGACGCCTCTTTGCTGCTATCGGCTCCCTGAAACGCTGGAAGAATCTCCTTCCAGTCAAAACTAAGATATCCTTAGCTGAAACACTCCTTTTACCTATACTGGATTATGCTGATAGCAGTTACACGGATCTCACTGAGGAGTTACTAAACAAGCTTGAGCGTTTACAAAATATGTGTATTCGATTCATCTATGGATTGAGGAAATTTGATCACATTAGTGCGTATCGTGCTCGTCTCAAGTGGCTTCCAATTAGGTTGCGTCGAAATTTTCATGTTCTTTCTTTACTATTCTCGATCCTATATGCTCCTCATACTCCCAGCTATCTTAAAGAACGTTTCAACTTTCTCGGTGCTGTTGATCGTCATATGCAGCTGCGTTCTACCATGGATAATAAACTCAAAACTCCTAGTCATCGTACAAAATTTTACAGCAAATCGTACACGGTGTATGCTGTGCAGTTATGGAATTCTCTACCCAAAAATATTAGAGACTCCAAATCCTTACCTATTTTTAAAAATAGTCTCAAAGAATATTTCCTTCCAAGTCATGCCATAATAAATAAATCATACTTTTATCTTAATTCGTTACTATGCGTATTTAATTTTTATATTTAAATGTGTTATTTGTGTATGTTTATGCATAATATTTTTATTGTTATATTTATGTATTTTATTTACATGTAATGTATATATACAATACGTTTATTATGTTTTACATTTTGTACTTACTTACATAATAATAACGTGTATTCTATTGTGCCACACTACCCTACACATCTTATTCGATCCTCTCACCAAAGGTTGCCTGGTAGAGATTGCTCAGTAAGCAATAAGGCCGCCTTTGCATACCTAGTTTATAGTTAACTTTACCTTGTATTTTTCATGTGTGCAATAAAGTATTTATCTATCTATCTATCTATCTATCTATATATATATATATATATATATGGATATAGATATATATATATAAATCGCGAAGGACTTCTTGCGTCTTTACAAACTACCACCCTGCGGCGTCCACTGAATGTAGTGAGATTTTTAATATTTTCAGTGCGTATGTAAGATGTTTTAATCAGTATCATATCAGAAGTCGACGTCAAATTTCATTTAAACGTTAAATGGTGATATTCAAATTAAATATTTCTAGCTGAATTTGTGCGTCCGTTCACTCTTAAATCTTTCTTGTACACTGAATACCTGCGTATACCTACTAAACACTGCATGCACATTCCCGCCTCCATCCGAATGTATGTTTAAATCAATTCCGTATAATGCTCTGCATATATCATAATGATTATTATAAGTAAATTACATCTATCTACTACTGAATTCAGATTGGTTCCGAATAAATGAATTTGTGCGTCTGTTCACTCTTAAATCTTTCTTGCACACTGAATATCTCCGTATACGTTAAAAACACTGCATGCACATTCCCGCCTCCATCCAACTGTATGTTTAAATCAATTCCGTATAATGCTCTGCATATATCATAATTATTATTATTATTATTGTATTCTTTATTGCACACAAGAAATAAATAGAAATATATAATTACAAAAAGAGAAGCTTAATCGTAGTGAAGCGTGCAAAGGCGTTCTTATCGCTAAAGCGATCTCTCCCAGACAACCTTTGGTGATTGGATTGGCGAAATCATGGGTTGCGTGGCAAGCAATTTAGTTTTTCTAGAATAAGATAGACTACATAAACACTACATACTAATAATACACATATAAATATCTACCATAAATAACTATTTATACATAACATATAATAGACTACATTCTGCTCCATTACATAGATAGATAGTAGTTTTTCAGACAACGTTTAAAGATATGATAATGACTAGCTGATGCCCGCAACTTCGTCCGCGTGGATTGTTTTATTTTGGCTCCCACGGAAATCTTTAATTATACTGGATAAAAAGTAGCCTATGTGTTATTGGCTATTGCAGACTATAATCTATCTCTGTTCAAAGTTCATCCAGATCCATTCAGCCGTAATGGCGTGATGGAGTAACAAACATCCACTTGAGATATTTTTGGTTCCCGCGAGAATTCTTTAATTTCCCGAGATAAAAAATAGCCTACGTGTTATTCCAGACTATAATCTATCTCTGTATTAAAGTCATGAACGTTCATGATTAAAGTTCATCCAGATCCGTTCAGCCGTTCTGGCGTGATTGAGTAACAAACATTCATTTGAGAATTTTTTGGTTCCCGCGGGACTTCTTAAATTTTTCGAGATAAAAAGAAGCCTACGTGTAATTTCAGACTACAATCTATCTCTGTGCCAAATTTCATCAAATCAATCCGTTCAGCCGTTCTGGTGTGATTGAGCGTCACTCGTTCGTGTGGCATAAATTTTTTTCAATTTCCACAGTACTTCATTATTTTCCGGGATAAAAAGAAGCCTACGTCACTATCCAGATCTTCAACTATACTCATGCAAAAAATGTTATTGGAGGACAAACTATCTATTAAACGTCTTTGGGGATAAAATTTACAAAAAAATGTGAATCAGGTATTTCTTGACCCAAAATTCCAATAAAACCCAACCAAGTTACCACAAAATACCAAGTTTAATTAATGGCTCTTAAAAATTTATGACAGACTTTCATCCCCTATTTTACCCTTTTGGGGGTTGAATTTTAAAAAACTGTGACACATGTACTTCTTTATTTTTTACCGAAAGTCAAAACACTAAGCTTCGTTTATGTAACTTGAGCAATATCGTGAGAAATGACCGCCTTACATACAAACTTTCATCCCCTATTTCACCCTTTCAGAGATCGAATTTTCAAAAACTGTGCAACATGTATTTCTTCATTTTTAACCCGTAGTTTACAAACCATGTTTCATTGCTATAACTTGAGAAATGAAGGACTTTCATTCAAACTTTCAACCCCTATTTTACCCTTTTGGGGATTGAATTTTGAAAAACTGTGACACACTTACTTCTTTATTTTTTACCGAAAGCCAAAACACTAAGCTTTGTTGATATAACTTGAGCAATATCCTGTGAAATGAAGGCCTTACATACCAACTTTCATCCCCTATTTCACCCATTTAGGGATCGAATTCACAAAAACTGTGAAACACGTATTTCTTCATTTTTAATTTACAGTTTAAATACCAAGATTCATGGCTATAACTTGAGGAATGAAGGACTTTCATTCAAACTTTCAACCCCTATTCTACCCTTTTGAGGGTTGAATTTTGAAAAAACTGTGTCACACGTACCTACTTCTTTATTTTTTACCGAAAGCCAAAACACTAAGCTTCTTTGATATAACTTGAGCAATATCCTGTGAAATGAAGGCCTTACATACCAACTTTCATCCCTGTGAAAACGTATTTCTTCATTTTTAATTCGCAGTTTATATACCAAGTTTCATGGCTATAACTTGAGAAATGAAGGACTTTCATAAAAACTTTCAACCCCTATTTTACCCTTATGGGGGTTGAATTTTGAGAAACTATGACACACGTACTTCTTTATTTTTTACCGAAAGCCAAAATACTAAGCTTCTTTGATATAACTTGAGCAATATCCTTTGAAATGAAGGCCTTACATACCAACTTTCATCCCCTATTTCACCCTTTTAGGGATCGAATTTTCAATAACTGTGAAATACGTATTTCTTCATTTTTAATCCGCTGTAAATATACCAATTTTCATAGCTATAACTTGAGAAATGTAGGACTTTCCAACAAACATTCAACCCCAATTTTACCCTTTTGGGGTTTGAATTTTGAAAAACTATGACACACGTATTCCTTTATTTTTCACCAAAAGCCGAAAAACTAAGCATTTTTGATTTATCTTGAGCAATATCTTGAGAAATGAAGGACTTTCATACAAACTTTCAACCCCTATTTAACCCTTTTGGGGGTTGAATTTTGAAAAACTGTGACATACGTACTTCTTAATTTTTTACCAAAAGCCGAAACACTAAGCTTCTTAGATGTAACTTGAGCAATATCTCGAGAAATGAAGGTCATTCATATAAAATTTCAACCCCTATTTTAACCCTTCGGGGGTAAAATTTTGAAAAACTGTGACACACGTACTTCTTTATTTTTTACCGAAAATACCAAGTTTCGTTGATATAACTTGTAAAATATCTTGAGAAATGAAGGCATTTCATACCAATTTTCATCCCCTATTTCACCCCTTTGGGGGTCGAATTTTCAAAAACTGTGAAATACGTATTTCTTGATTTTTAACTCGCAACTCAACTCATATATTAAGTTTCATGGCTATAGCTGTCATAAAAAAATTCAACCCCTATTTACCAATTTAGGGGTTGAATTTTGAAAAACTGCGACACACGTAATTCTTTAATTTTTATCGAAAGCCGAAATACTAAGTTTCGTTTATATAACTTGAGATTATCTTGAGAAATAAAGGACTTTCATGCAAACTCTCATCCCCTATTTCTACCCTTCGGGGTTAGAATTTTTAAAAACTGTGAAACACGTATTTCTTCATTTTCAACCAGTAGCTCGTATACCAAGTTTCATGGATATAACTTGAGAAATGACGGACTTTCATACAAACTTTCACCCCCTATTTCACCTCCTTAGGGGTGGAATTTTAAAAAATCCTTCCTTAGTGAGCGCCTACGTCACAAAAGGAACCTACTGTCAAAATTTCAAGTTAATAACCCCAACGGTTTAGGCTGTGCGTTGATCCCTTAACGATTTTATATATATAATATTAGATTAGATCAGATTAGATAATCACTAACCATAATAATAGACCAAATAAATAACCACTTTTAACGCACTTGCAAATAATTCACTTTGGTGGCAAGCTTCACAGCCGGCACATGTCTGTTTGTTTACAAGCCCGCCGCCACGCGCCCCGCGCCATCGTCCCTCGTGAACCCCGAATAGGCCCCTCAGACACCGTACCTAGTGCCCGTTTAAGGATATTTAAGAGACGCAAGATTGTTGTCACGAAAACATGATAAAAACTTTACAAATTAAGTACGATATTCAATGGACACGATAAGATGGGTGAACTGAACTCAAAGTATACGTGGTAAATTATACGCTGAACACTAGCGCCCTCCAAATTTCAGCCGGACGATGGCGGAACTATATTATACGCTAAAAGGCATTGCAGTGATGAAATTACGTCCATGCCAATTTTTCGCCCTTACATTCTAACTGTCATAAGGGACCCTTGGGCTAAAAATGAGGGTCGGTCAATCTTGCGTCCGTATTCCGGACGCACAAAGTCAGTGGGACGCAGCATCATCGGTAAATAACGCCATGTAGGACGCAACATGTCCTTCAAGATGTATATATATATATATATATATATATATATATATATATATATATGGATTATTTTATGGTTCTGTATGCAAAATAAAACAAAAGCGGACTCTTTTCTTGTAAGATTTGGTGAAACTCCGTATTTAATTGGTAATTTAACGAGGGAGATTACCAAAAATGCATATTTGGGTCTAGTAAATACTACTTATGCATATGTCACCGTAAGATTGTAAAAACCGTTAGATTATAATCTAACTCGCGAAATTCTAAACTGTCGAAAGATTAGAATTTAACGCATTATTTTCCGGTAGATTGTAATCTGATTAGTTTTTAAACCCGATAAAACCTACTACCCGATAAACACTACTTGATTATTTATGTCGAAACCTAACCTAACCTACAAGAAAGAGACAAGAAAACGTAAATACAATGAATATTTCAAAAATTGACACTCAGAACATTGAACAGTTTACAATCTTTCGACAGTTTACAATTTCGCGAGTTAGATTATAATCTAACGGTTTTTACAATCTTACGGTGACACATATAAGTACTATTTACTTTACAGACTTTATCTCTACTAGAACTAAGGCCCAACTAACACATTAGAAATACTAGAAGCTCGTTTTTAAGTAAAGAGTTGCTGATTTGACAAACTGATGCCCGCGTGTATTTAGGTTTTTTAAGTCCTAAATATATTACATGAAACTGAACTTCAATCTGTTAATTCTATCAATGTTTTTGGATATCTCCCTACTGTCTCCTATTTCACTCACTCACTTTTGTATATGGAGATTTTCAACCCAAAATTTTCACTTTTTCGTACAATTGGCCAAATAGTAGCTGTTATGAAGTAATGCGGTTAATTACATTTGGTAATTAATTTTTATTGATATAGAAGACTAAGTGATGCCCGCGACTTCGCCCGCGTGGAATGATGATTATTGATTCCCGCGGGAACTCTTGGATTTGCCGAGGCACAAAGTAGCCTATGTCCTTCCCCGTGATGTAACCTACCTCTATGTACGTATGGATGGATGGAGCACACACTTTATAACATAGCGTATTTAAAAGCATGCTAAAAATTTATAGTTTATATGCCCTAGCGGGAGGATATGTCACCGTAAGATTGTAAAAACCGTTAGATTATAATCTAACTCGCGAAATCGCAAAGTGTCGAAAGATTACAATTTAACGGATTATTTTCCGGTACATTGTAATCTGTTAGGCTTATTAACCCGATAGAACCTAAGTGCCCTACTTACTACAAGCTTGCTACAAGCACTACTTGCTTATTTCTGTCGAACCCTAACCTAACCTACATAAAACAGACAAGAAAACGTAAATACAATGAATATTTCAAAAATTGACAGAACATTGAACGGTTCACAATCTTTCGACAGTTTACAATTTCGCGAGTTAGACGGTTCTAACGGTAATCTAACGGTTTTTACAATCTTACGGTGACATATATATAGCAGTTTTGAACAACTAGATCTAGACATGAGATTACCTTTGTGTTTTCGCAGGCTCTAGAGAAGCACTGCCGGGTGGAAGGCGGGTACACGGGGCTAGTGAACGTGTACCATTCCTCGCCGCTGGGTGACGACGTACAACAGAGCTTTTTCCTCGCCGAGACGCTCAAGGTAACTGTTGGAATTCGAACGATAGTACTCAAAAATTGCCAGTCATAGGGACTGCCCATTGAATTGGCTAATTGTTTTTTTTTTTATATAAAAAAAAATTAAATATTCCTTTTCACCTCTAACGGCAATTTTTTTTTCCTTCGGGGCAGGTAAAAATCCCTACGGACTCTAGGTAACTTAACCTTTTTTTTTTTTTTAACGTTGGGAAATGCGTTTAGGCATCCCGCCCGCGGAAAGGGCGGATATGTGGGACTCATTGGCATTTCCAAAATACCCACTAAAACCCAACGGATCCGGCCGCGCTTAGTTGGGAAGCCACAGGTTCACTTAAATGGCATTTCTACTGTGGCTAGGTAACCTAACCTAACCTAACCTAACGGCAGGGCATATCTGGCTTGGACGGACTATAATAACCTCCCCCTGTCTTCGAGGTCAGCACGTAACCGCAACTGCATTACTTGGTGCTGACTCTACTTATATTATGATTAATTAATTGTTTCTTGGTATGTCCTTCAATCACGCCGCAACAGGGCAACGGATCGGCGTGATGTTTTGCATGGGTATAGTCGAAAACCTGAAGAGTGACATAGGTTACTTTTTAACCGGGAAAATTAAGGAGTTCCCGTGGGGATTGAAGAAATATTTTCCACGTGGCTTCGTCTACGCCGTCAGGGTCATCAGCTAATCTATAAATATATATTTATATTGGGAATGCGAAGGTGTGTATATAGGCCTGCCTGCCTGTTCCAGAGTCCATATGTTAACCGATTTAGACGAAAAGATTTGCATCTCGGAAGCTAAATTCACGCGGACAAAGTCATCATCCATTACTTACTCCTGCGAGAGTTCGCACACTAATGGTCAATTATTAATATCATGACGCTAAATTAAATGACTAATGATTATAGTGGGTGCTTTTTAGTTTTTGGCATCGTGCCAAAATTTGGCTTCCACTCACGATCAAGTTTTCCCTGTATAATAGTGATCGTGACTTAAGTCAAATGACTTACCATCGATGGCGAGCTTCAACACCCATTATTTTTTTTTTGGTTGTTCCCCAGTACCTGTACCTACTATTCTCGGACGAACCATCGATGGCGAGCTTCAACACCCATTAATTTTTTTTGTTGTTCCCCTGTACCTGTACCTACTATTCTCGGACGAATCATCGATGGCGAGCTTCAACACCCATTAATTTTTTTGTTGTTCCCCAGTACCTGTACCTACTATTCTCGGACGACTCACTGCTGCCGCTGGAAGAGTGGGTGTTCAACACGGAAGCGCACCCATTCCCCGTCAAAGACCGCAACCCACTATACCGAGCCGCACCCAAGCCGCCGCTGTTAATGCGCGAGGACAACCGTCTCTAGACCACAACGCATTGGACTTAACTGTTATGAACATTACCTTTTGGATGGATTAAACTTTCGGCTGGTGGACCGCAAGTTGCAAACTTTCTGTATGTTTTTGTTCTCCATTTTGATTAATAATATAAAAAAAAGAATAATTTGTACAGGTAATTTGTAATTTCAATTGGGTTTTGACTTTGGATTGTTTTTCTAATGCTCGCCATTGACGCTATATAATATTTGCTTACTGAGGCATCATGTCAAATTACATTCGAATTTTGAAATCTCGATCGATGGTGCTTCAGACAAAAAAGCGTGGCTCGATGCCGAACGGATTTCGCACTAAACAATCAAAATGGCATGACGCCAAACGACTCAATGCTATGGATTATGATAGAATATCATGAAGCCAAATGACTTAAGCCTGTTGATTATTGTAGGCACGGCATTTCTGTGGGTTGGCATCGTGCCAAATTTGGTTTACAGCAGGGCGACCGCGTATCTCTGACAGCTACAGTGTAACGATCGCAATCACCTCTGATTGGATAACACTCTTCCACTATTGGACAAAATCCATTGACGCAGCAAGAACACCATAAATTCAGCCAATCACAACAATTGATACTGTAACAATGATTGATGCAGAAGATACGCGGTCGCCCTGCTGATTTCATGTCCACGATCATTTATTTTGCGAATCATATCCTGGCTTAAGTACTGCCGTCAATGGCCGTCATAAGTGTGAGAACGCATTAGGTACTCTTGTTCATGTTTATGATCGTTGTTTAAAAAGGATTTGTAGGTTTCCGCTGTGCGATTGGTCCACCATTCAACCTATAAATTTGCACGCGGTAGGAAAGTACTGTACCCGTGCGCAAACACACTCATATAAAACTATTTTTTTCCTTTAGCCTCAGACAGAAAATTCTACGGAGTTCGGTCTTATACTTATACTTTATATTAACAAATCTATTAAGTTAACAAAGTCTATGTTCACTTAATTTTTTTCTTTTTAATATTATTATGCGTCTTCTTCTGGCGTTATGAGTTATGCCCTTAGAATTTTAGTTTCAAAACTTTTATCAATCTTACCACCGGATATTCGACGTTTTTATTCATATAATTTCTTAATTTCAACCCACTTAGGGATTTAAATACTCATAATAATTACGAGTAGGTATATTCGGCGAGCTTGCTGGCGAAAGCATATCTCAATATAAAAATAATAATAAAATATTGTATTCAATAGTCAATAGTGTATTTAGATACATTTGTTGTTATTCGCCAAATGTAGTACATTTTAAGCCGCGTTCACACCAATAAATTTTAAAATACCGTGAAAGAGATTCGAGTTTGATGTTTGTCATGACGCTAATTTTTATTAATATGGACATGGATTTAAGCATGCTTACGTAAAATAAAGTCGCGTTATTTTCTAAAGAACTCGTTTATTTCATAATATAAGAGGGATGATTGTTAAATTTGATTTTATATGAATTATTATAATATAGTAAATTTATTCGTTAAATGGCAATACATGTAACATTATATATTTATATACTACTTTATTTATTTAAATTTTATTACTAGGTAATATTTAAAACTCATTTTAATCGTGCGGTTATCGTATTGAGATGAACCTTGAAATAAAGTTACTATATTAACTTGCGTTACTTTACTTACTTTACGTTTAATCTGTGAAAAATATTAATTGATACTTAACCTTTTACGTTTCCTAAGCATTACCTCTTCGCCAAAATTCTGTTTGTTTTCTGGCTTGCCATGATCATGTGTTGTACAAATTAACCGGATATAATTTCAAATACGGTGTGATATTTTAAAGCTTAAGTAAGTCAATTACAAAATAGGTTGGGCATGTTAAAACAACCGCAATTACTTTATTATAATATATTTGAGCCACATTTAAATATACCTACCTAATACTTATACATACAGTGAGCCTATTGAATACATTACACACTCACTGAATAAAGCAAATATACATAATATTGATAGTAATTTATAGTAGATAATAGAATTTATAGTAAAAATTATGTATTTAAAAGTAGTCGCAAATATAATAAAACAGAATTTTAATAGCACGGGGAACTGTTTTACATTAAGTTAACAAATACATCAAATTATCACTATAAACGTCATATTATATAAAAATATTAATATGTTATATATTACACATTATAATTTATTAATCACCACATTCACGTGACACAATATTATGTTAAAACATTTGTAGTTCCAATTTATCTTATATTCTTATTAGATCTCATTTTATATTAAAATTATCATGAAATAAATATTGCATTTGTATTTTTTATATTTAAATTATATTTTCAACTATAGGCTAAAATAATTTTAAAATGAATAATGGTAATGGGTTGGTCATATATATATTTCATAATATTATGTGGAATAAATAAGTTAAAAGTGAAACACGAAATAAGCTGGCCTATGTATTTAGATATGTTAAATATATTATTAGCTAATACTATTTCAGTAATATAATATATTCACAAGTAATAGTGAGTGTAACGTTTTTAGCACACTAACGGATTTGCACGCGGTGTGCGGTACGCCCATATCCATACCGCTATAGGCGCTAATCGTTTCATATTCGCGGGTACATGAATCAGTGTGCTAAAAACGTTTGGGAAAGATTTACGTTTTGATCACAGCTAAGCCACGTACAGACAACAATTGATTTTTTGCTTAAAGATAAAACACCCTTAAGCAATATACGACGTTTTTCACTAAAAAGCATACATGTTATTCGTATGATGTTAAAAGTTGATGCTCCCGGGCGAAATCGATGTAATTAAAAGTGTAGTTCTTGTAATTCACGAGTGCGCATGGCTCATGGTTGTGTTAAAATCGTGTCTGTATACATCTGGTTACGTATAAATGTGTGCGTGATTGCACGAAAGACTGACCACTCCAACGGGCATACTTACTAAAATCTGTCCACTAGAGTTGAGCTATTTTAATCACGTCATCTTTTCTGCCACTTGACCAATAATTATATTATGAGTATTGGAAGACGACAGTCTTGTAGATATTCCCATCATTATTGGTCTAATAGCAGATGAGATTTCGTGATCAGACGTTAGAGAAGTTGAAAAAATAGCTCATCTCTATTGATACAGACTATAATATAATAAAGTGCTCAGAATTAGGTTAAACACCAGTAAAGTTACGCACGCTCGTGAGTTGCAACTTATAACTATAATGGGGTAAAAATGTTAATTAATCTGCGTCGCGGCTAGGATAAGTCATGCAAGCGATATAGATAAGTTTACAATTCAGCCACTCAGCGTACCTCTATTCTGGCAGTATCGGTTATAAGCTCCTTACATACTGTGCCTGTAATGCCTTGTGTACACAAAGCAAGTTAATGCACTTGAGTTACAAGTACCGTGTACAATGTAATCGACCTGGCAGTGTTAAATGCGTGACAAATCCATATTATATGACTTACTAGACGCTGCCCGCGACTTCGTCCACGTGGATTAAGATTTTTGATTCCCGCGGGGACTCTCATTTTCCAGGATAAAAAGTAGCCTATGTCTTTCCCCGGGATACAACCTATCCCTGTACGAATTTCATAAAAATCGGTTGAATAGATGGGCCGTAAAAACGTAGCAGGCAGACAGACGGATACTCTTTCGCATATTTATAATATTGGTATGATAGCACGGCGCAGCGTTCAGGAAGCTTCGAGATGTCTTCTCGCCTAAAATTCCAGTGTGACTGCAGACCAACGGTATATCGGTATCCGTGTATCCACTTCCAAGTGATGACGTATACAGTTGTGGCCATATAATTAAGAACGATTTAAAATTCCAGATTTTTTTATCTAAATCATGTAATGTATAGTTATGTGTTCCTACTTAGAAGTATAAAATAGCCACATGAATAGAGGAAACGGGCCGTGAAAGCGTAGCAGACAGACAGACACACTTTCGCATTTATAATATTGGTATGGATTCATACAAGTAAACTATGCGCGTTACTTGCACGCATTAATACCAACATGTATACAAGGCATTACACATATTAATGCACCTGTTATTAAAGCATACTGATTTTATGAACTAAAAAACTGTTTGTCACTAAGTATGCGAAGAAAGTTAACTGTAGTAAACTTAAAGCCCTTTGATATTGTAAGAAGGTAGTTCAATTTGTGTACATTATGTATATAATAGTCATAGATTAATAATAAATAATTTAAATAGTACTAGATATTATGTGTGTAGTCGTTAATTTTTAACCAAGGGATGTGTGCGCGGTTGTTGTATGTATTTTATTAATTTTCTTATTTTATTTTGTATAATAATATAACAAAAAAAAACTGCCATCTTAATTTCTGTTGTATAATATATTTATGTGATTATAAGGTAATAGGTTTTATGCGTGAGTATGAGATGACTGATGAATTCAATTTTTTACGACTAAAATGTTGACGCGAGCTTTTTTAAACACCGTTTCACGATATTTACTTTACATTGCATCCATCGTCGGTCGTCTTGCATAATAGTCGATTTACATTACTCCAGTAGAATTCTAGGAATCAACGTCTATACTACCCATCTAGTGCTCTTTCATTTACTTCTCAAAGAAAATATTGTACCTCACCAAGTTTAAACAAACATTAACCTAATCAAGGTATAATAAACAATTAGCTATTCGAATTCACTACTGAGGCGCTGTTTTTATTTTTAATCCAGTAAATTGAGTAATAAGAAGCGGCCAATAAATTTCGCAGATCATTCCAATTAATTAATTAAAAACAAAACAAAAAGTTACAAATTTTCAAAGTGGCTGTTTAGTCTGTAGTTATTTATATTGGCCAAAATATGTTGATAACCCTCTTTTCTACCAAATTAAGATTGTAGTATAAAATTTGTATTACGTATGAAATACGTAAATTACCTAATAATCTCGCGTTAATGTTTTACTGTTATACTTAATCCTTTTATTTTAGGAAATAGGATCTATGATTATTAAGTAATAAGTTAATGAAATATAGTAATGACTAGATTTTTTTTTAATTTCCTTGTTCTGATTATTACATTCGATTTAAATGTATTTTAGGGGAATTAAAGATTAATATTTAAAAATTATTCCAAAACTGAAATGATTCTTACTTTATTTTTGCATTTAACTTACCTTTGAAATAACCAGCGGTGTCTTCGTTTGTCCGAAATGAAGGGCGCCTTATAACAAGTGCTATAAAAAATTAACACAAGTACTTCGCTACAAGGTTCCCACGTGCCGTCCGTTTCATGTCCCTGCAGAAGTGCAACTTAAAATGTTACACTATAGCCATTGAGCCTTGGGTGTTACTTTTCAAGTTAACAATTACATATTCTACTGTCCTTGGCAGCTGTATTATTGGATAGAAGCAGGCGTTACTTTGCGGAAGTCCATGATAATGAAGGAACTAGAAGTTTAATTTCGCTATACCACACTGTACCACATAGATTTGCCTATTTTCGCGGATTAAAGTTCCTTTTTATATAAACTTCTAGTTTCTAGTAGTCTTCATTAGCTGTACCTATTCTGTGCTATGGCTAACGTTAACTTGAAAAGATAAGATAAGAGACACCAACCTAGCACGCTCGTTTGTTCGAAACAATAAGGTAAGACATTTGAAATTAACTAAAAAAAATTGGATTTCTAAAACGCGCAATACATTTTTTTGCCTTTTCACATTAATGTTCTTTCATGATCATAATTTTTTTTTATTGCGTGATAGGCTTGCTCTTGACGACAATCATGCTTAGTGCAAAGCAATGATGAGGTCTGGGTTGGAACGCGCTTGCCTAGAAGATGCCTATTCACTCCTGCCTTGAAGGTACTAAGCGATAAGTGGCAGGAAACACGTGCGCTGGGAGGGTGTTCCACACCCTATTGGTTCGTATCAGAAACGAATCATCATAATAAAATCAATCAATCAGAAGAATAATCTTAATACGATGCAAAAATTTTGAAAATTACCCTTAAACTGCTCAACCTCAATATAAAAACTTGTTTTCATCAAAGATCCTGTTATATTAGAAAGCTTTTAACCAAAAATTCTAAAACGAACTTGGTTGCTTTAAGGCTTGCTCTACAAAACTTTCTAATAGAACTTGAATCTTGTTTATATTAATATTATTAATGATTAATTACTATAATATGGATGAAGTTAGTAGTATTTAAACAACAATGTAAATTTCAGTTATTAATAAAACATGTTTACATAATTATTTGTTATTATTTCGTATTTTTCCTTACTTACTCAGCCGGACTCTACATTGCTGTAAACTATGTTTTGAATTGTGTTTGTGTAAGAAAATCGTAATCCGTAGTTACTTTTGTGAAACCCTCATAATAATACGAACTTTTCATAGATGCGTGTACCAATTTTTTTTTTATCCACTACAAGTTAGCCTTTGACTGCGATCTCCCTTGATGGTAAGTGAAGATGCAGTCTAAGATGGTAGCGGGATTACCTGGTAGGGGCATGACAGTTATATTAAACCCATACCCCTACTCGGTTTCTACACGGCATTGTACGGGAACGCTAAATCGCTTGGTGGCACGTCTTTTACCGGTAGGGTGTTAACTAGCCAAGGCCTCCCACCAGGCCAGACCAGGGAAAATTCAGAAATTATAAATTTCCAAACCCTGCCGGGGATCGAACCCGGGACCTCCGCACGTTGCAACAGCGCTCAACACTGCGCCACGGAGGTCGACAAAAATCACCACCAATATCGAAATGTATCTGCAGTACCTACGCGCGCGAATGGAATGCATTCGGATTTCGAGCCTTGACGCACTTGTACGCATCTCCACACAGCTTCGGTGGATACACCCTAGCTGAAAAACATCTCTTCTCGCCTCCGCTTCAGACATCTCCGCGCATCTCCGCTCTGATGGAGACCGGGCCAACCTCAGGGCCCGAATGCATTCAAATCGCACGCGTACGATATAAGGAGTTCGAATGATCCGTTTGATAAACGAAACTTGCATACTTATTATACGTTTTAAGCTCTTAAACATCCAATGTTTTTCATTACGATTTTCTTACACAATCTCATATCTAAAAATAGATTAATTCACATAGAATCTGTAATTGGCATTGATAAAGCACTATTCAGGCATAGCTCGAATTAGGAAACACCTTAATAAGCCATTGTTCATGAAAAGGCTAATGATGTAACTACATCCATATTCCAAACTACTCGTAATATTAGAAAAGCGAAAGTGTATTTGTTTGTTGGCCTGTCCTTTAATCATGCGGCGACAGAGCGACGTCAGGGCCCACCACTTTGACCCACTGGTGGGACTTCGGGATTCCACAATGCACTCGTGGTCCCACTATACATACATAGGCACAATATACACATCCATGGCTCAGCCCACATAAAACAGCCTGGTGTTTGGTTGTAATAAATTAATGTTAACATAGGAGGATTTCTGCACGTCAAATTAAAATCGGGGACAGAATCCTTTCCCCTTAGACGACGCTTTCACCTCGAAAGCTTCCTCTAAGGGCTGAAAAAGAAAAATCCAAATCGGTTCAGAAACCCCGGAGATATGCACCGACATACATTAAACATACGCGCCGAATTGAGAACCTTCTCCTTTTTTGGAAGTCGGTTAAAAATAAAGAAGGTCTGATCGTCTTAAATCCGTTTGACAAACGATTACGATTACAATTTCCTTACACAATCGGAGGGCTGGTCTTGTATTACATAATGTATGTTTGACGTTTATGGCAATTCACTGATCCGTCTACGTGGGTGACTCTGACTCGCATAAACCTATTAGAAAATTAGAAGCGAATATTTAGCACATAATTTTAGGTATAATAAATGTAGGCCCGTATTAATGCGATCCGTCAGTCTCAATCGATCTATGCATAAGACCGAGACTTGGGACGTGTTCTAATTTGATATCGGCTTACTTGTAGCAATAGTACGTTGCACGGGCCGTAAGTTCTTACTGAATCTAACTTTTTTTAAAGTACCTAACTACCTACCAATCCAGTTTGAAATAAAACTTAGAATATCGAACAGAGCAGAATATCGACAGATATCGATATGGATATGGAATCATGAAACCCGACCTATAAAAAGAGAACTCATTAGACTTACCAAACAAGGCCGGCCACAGCAAAGGGAGGTAGGGTAGATACCCAAATGTCACGATGTGATTGCGCGTCCTAGCCCCTAACAATTGCCGGCGATGCCCGCCCGAAACGTCCAATTAGGGAGATGGCTTTGTTTGTTAAATCGTCTAGTTCATCTTTATAGCCTGCGGTGGTTTATTGGGACTGTAAAGTTCGTCAAATTTCGTTGCGATACAGCTGACTGAATAACGTAACGGAAATAATAGGTAGACAACACTAAAACTGATTAAAGTTAATACTTACGTATTTTCCAGACAAAAGAGCTAGGTACATACATACATAGGTACATAAAAATGTAACTTTTTTAGGCAATTGTACCCTACTAAGTATTTCCTGCCCCATTCTTGAGTTAGACTTTTCACGATACATAACTATCTTCGTATCACGATTTTAGTGTTAGGTAGTTGGCGCACGTCGATCCATCGCGCAAACTGCAGCGACCGTTCAATAGCTTAATTAATTATGTAAAACGTAAATTATCAATCATTGTTACAGTATCGATTGTATTCTCGCTGCGTCAATGGATTTTGTCAAAAATCGGAACAGTGATAAAACTAATTATTAGTGATTGCGATCTGTACTGTAGCTGTAATTTTTAACCAACTTCCAAAAGAGGAGGTTCTCAATTCGGCGCGTATTTTGTTACGCACAGTCCCACAAACTTATCTGACGCGGTGGCAAAAATTGGAACTGGATTTTTAATGCCTGTTTAGGTTTTATTTTATTTCTCATATATAGTAGCGACGATGTCACCGGGCCAGATAAGTTTATCGGCCTATTAATATCATAGCTGGAATGTACCTTTATACTAAATTAAATTATTTATTATTATGCTACAAGAATAGTTAAAGATTTTGTAAAAAAAATCGCGATAACGATGCAACGTAACCAGATCCAAAACCTTAATTAAGTAACCGTCGGAAATCAAATATTGTTTCAGCTAGCGTCAAGACAATGTTCTTTATGGGTTTGGGACGCTCCCTGTCCCCATTCGAACCACCAAAGGGTGGTGGGGTTGCGTTGCGCTGAAAAGGTTTTCCCATCAGGACCGCTGAAATAGTTCCGCGAGTCTCGAAGTGACGAACGCGCTTTAGCGCTCGCAAAAAATACCTTACTTAGGTACATAAGTGCTCTGTGCAAAGCAGAGTTATCAGCTTTAAACTTCTTTTGGTAAAATGAAATCCTGAAACACACATAATTTTTAACTAATTCGTTACCTTTCTAGTTAATTTTGAGTCTTCACTTTATACTAGGTACTGCTTAAAATAGTTCATAAATTCGCGTTAATTTTCTTTTGATACAATAAATGTTACGGGAAAAGTGTTTTTCGTTTCATCAAAAATTCTAATAAATAGTGAAAATAATAAATAATACAATCTGAAAATAATAAAAAATCTACGCCATGCATATTCTGGTCGTAGCGTATTTAGTTTGCAGTCTCATCTTTGAAGGTAAGACCCATAATTTTCTTAAAGCTTTTTTATTATTGTGTTTATTTAGTTAAGAAGATATACTTATTGACTACATCCTTGGCGTATTGGTGAGCGCTGTGGTCCTATTATGGGAGGTCCTGGGTTCGATTCCCGGCAAGGTCAATTTGTGAACTTTCTCTGGTCTGGACTGATGGGTGCTAGTTACCACTCTACCGGCAAAAATATACCGAACTGATGCAACGTTCCGGTAAGACGCCGTGTTTTAACCGATTAGAGGTATGGGTTAAATGTATGTGCCATACCCCTATTAACAGGTTAGCCCGCTACCATCTTAGACTGAATCATCACTTACCATCAGGTGAAATCGCAGTCAAGGACTAACTTGTAGTGGAATTTTTAAAAAAACAGGTGCGTAAATAGAACCCATTACCGCTGAGCAAGATGACACTACAAGATCACTAAACGCTTTTGTCAGTTTTTCTAGAACTCGAACTACATCTTTTTAGTAGAGTGAAGAGTCCTGCGAGGTGTAAAGAGTTAGTAGTATAGTTACCACCACTACAGCCCATTAACGTCCCACCGTTGGGCTCAGGCTTCCACTCTCATAGGAGAGAAGGAATTAGAGTTTAGACCCACCACGCTGCTCCAATGCGGGTTGGACATATAGCTACAATAGGGCAAAGGGTGAGGTTTGAACCTACTACGTTTGGATTCCAATCCTCCCTTTATCCGTTAAGCTGCCTGGGGCATCTATGACACGTGAATGTATAGATACAAAAACGTCAACTTGGTTGTTTTCTTTTCCTGAAAGATATGCAAAATCTATGTCTATACTTTAATATTATAAATGCGAAAGTTTGGATGG
The DNA here is from genome assembly GCA_964035005.1 of Erebia palarica. Lineage (NCBI taxonomy): Eukaryota > Metazoa > Arthropoda > Insecta > Lepidoptera > Nymphalidae > Erebia > Erebia palarica. The sequence goes on from OZ035988.1 coordinate 6,331,025, forward strand.
ATGGATGTTTGTTACTCAATCACGCTAGAACGACTGAACGGATCTGCATGAAATTTGGTATATAGATAGATTATAGTCTGGATTAGCACATAGGCTACTTCATATCCCGGAAAATGAAAAAGTTCCCGCGGGAACCAAAAAACCTCAATCCACGCGGAACAAAGTCGCAGGCATCAGCTAGTGTTGTAACTTGTAATAATACATTATTCAACATGGCGGTAATGTAATGTTTAAATGTATATTGTCGTAAGTAATTAAGTTTTTTAATTAGCTACACCGCTCTAATGTATGATCTTGCTCTTAACTTCGGGCCTCCACTAAAGTAAACAAACCGGCCAAGTGCGAGTCGGACTCGCGCACCGAGGGTTCCGTACAACCCTAAGTAAGTACCGTTTATGTAAAGGGGATTGAAACTTTCTGGCATAGCGACCTGCCGCCATTTTGATTTTTTTTCAAAATCGCGGCGCACGATGAAAGTGGTATGTATGGATAGAGGACACATAGACGAACAAATAATGTCAAGTAACATAGTACCCCAAAGTGTCACGTTCCCAAGATAATTGGAGGTAAAGATAGACATATGAGGACAACGACAATCATTAAAAATAGACTTATTACGTGTCTACAGGCGTCAAATTGTATCCAAATAATCGTTCCCAGGTTGATTATTATTATTACTGTTTATTAGAAGAGAGTAGGTACATTACTTACTACTAGGAGTACGAGAAAACTACTACTATAATAAATTATTTAGCTACTAAAGCGCATCATAATGAAACGCAGTCGACATGTCGCGTTGGTCGCATGTCACTTAGCATGAAAACATTTTTTAAGTGGGTAAGTATTGCAGCTAGTTAGATATGTAGTACCTACTTGTCCCAAAAAATAACAACTATAGTAAAAATAATTGTACTGCCTAACTACTGGTTAAAATAAAACAAAAGGCATGTGATTGATGTTAAGAATCATTAATTTATTGCTGTAAGTACAATCACGGAATAAGGAATAATACTAACGTACAGAAACTGCACTAAAAAGAATTATAATATATCTAACACGTATCATGCATATTTGCATCGAGTGGGCTATCAGGTTGCTTCAAATCAAAATGTTGTGTGTTGAAATCACGATAAAACAAATGTCATCACGATAAAGATCATGTCAATCACGATATAGAATATATGTGCTTGTTTTAATTCACCTGATACAAGATTAATTATCATCGTCTGCATCCCTAATTACATAATCCAAAAACTCGGCAGGAGGTCGAATATGGGTTTCTTGATGCCGAACCCAAGCCATGTACCATATAATGCACATAACATGGGCACAGCATCCGAGGGTTCGCATTCCCACAAGACAGTTACAGTAGTGTCCAATGATTTTATTTCTGCCTTGTAAACTATTATCCAGCAAGATGTAAACGAAATACATGCGGGTGGTTTGATGTCGCGAATGTATTTTAGCTCTTGCGAGCCAAGGATTGAGAGCTACAATGCCGAATTGGGTAAGATTATAATCAATTTCTAAATCTTCATTGTAGTAGTTAATTGTAGTAGTAGTTTTCTCGTGCTCCGAGTAGTATGTAATGTACCTACTCTCTTCTAATAAACAGTAATAATGATAATCAATCTGGGAGCGATTATTTGGATACAATCTAACACCTAGGTAGACACGTAATAAGTCTATTTTTAATGATTGTCGTTGTCCTCATATGTCTATCTTTACCTCCAAATATCTCGGTAACGTGACACTTTGGGGTACTATGTTACTTGACATTATTTGTTCGTCTATATGTCCTCTATCCATACATACCACTTTCATCGTGCGCCGCGATTTTGAAAAAAAAATCAAAATGGCGGCAGGTCGCTATGCCAGCTTCCATACAAAAAGGTTCAAACCCCTTTAAAATTATTAAATATATTTTTATTATATGATGTAACTAAAAATTTATGTTTTTCGCAATTTTTCCTTTATCTATGCTATATGACGTTGCTTCGTACCTCTCAAGATTCTGAGTTTACGGGAAGTACCCCGTAGGTTTTGATTCCTTTGCGAGTGTCGAAAATTTGCAGCATAAACGGCTGTATCTTTTGATTGCGTTGGCTTAGAAGTTTGATTTTTTCACAGCTCTAAGAGTCAGTATTTGATATGAATTATAGCTTGATACCTCTATGCGTTCCTGAGAAACAGGGTCTTGACAGACAGACGTACAACAAAGTGATCTTTTAAGGGTTCCGTTTTTTCCTTTTGAGGTACGGAACCTTAAAACTTTTAAAATCCTATAGGCATGATTAAATACAATTATTTACAAATTTCATGAATTTGATTCGTCAACCCACACAGGTAATAATAAGTTTTCTACATACAAAATCAATATCATAACGAACCTCCTTGCAAGAAAACTTTTAATTTGGAAGTAAAGTAAACTTACATTATTAAATAAATACTTAAACTGCAAAACATAAAACTAAAAAACTTACTGGCTATGTTTTACCTACTGAGTTACTGACTTTGTAAGTGCATTTTTCATGCAACTATTGAAAAGTAACTGCCGATTAACAGAGAACATTCACTCAGGTTCCCTTAATACAGCCTACAAGTAAGAGCGGCGTCTCCCAGGGATAGGAAAGAGACGAAAGGTGTTCATCCTGGAATCCAGAGGCTGAATGGGTGCGAGCGTGAGAAATACGGGGTGCTGATATTCCCGTTTTACCAGGACTACACGAATTACTAGGAGCCTTGTGAGAGTTTTATTGTGAAAGCCTAGGGCTAGGCTACGTATGGCTTTTTTCAATGTAGTTTAAATATATGTGTTCGCTATCATTTATTTATATTATATGATACATAGGTTTTATACGTAGGTTTCATATGTAGAAGTAATTTTATTGTACAATTTAAAATATCAGTAGTGTACAATTAAAAGATCTGCAATCTGTTGAAATAACCTGAACATTCTAAAATCTAATAACTATACTATACTATTTATAAATAGGTACATACTTTAATTAGTATAAGCCCGTCACAACTGTTTCAAGGTCACCGCCTAGCCTTTTACTCAGGTACCTACAGTCTCAACTCTATTTTATGGCTGTGTCAGGCCGTAAAGCTGGAAAGTCATATAACGCCCCATAAGGCGCCGCCCGGCACTCCCCTGACATTTATCCGTAGCCCATAAAAATAAATATCTACCAGGGAAGCATAGCGGGCGAGGGCTTTTGTAAAGGCCTCGCCGCACCCCTATACCCCCTTTACTCCCATGCCCCACTAACCCATTTGGCGTTTGCGCCATTTAAGCTACTTCACTAACATTTAAATGTGTAACCTGGGTTTTTAATACAAATTACATAGCTGAAGCTGACAATAGTCAGACAAAAGTTACGCATTCAAAGATTTTCATCAATCCCATAACTACTCAGGTGATAGGTCAGGACTCAGGACTCAGGATTCGTATAACGTACCCGCACTTTTACTCCAAAATGTGTTTTTCCATCGCTCCATCGGAGACTGCATAGTCAATTCGCTACCAGGTGAAGCCGCACTCATTTGGTGTAGTTAAATTCCCAAAATGACCCTGCTGAGATTCAAACCCGGGAATTTCCACAGTGATACCACAGCGTACCTACACCACTGCGCCAACTAATATTGTACAATACGCTCTGTTGAAAAAGGTTTCGTGTAAGCTCTACAATCTACATCTATCAATATAAATATCAAGTCAATTAACTGATATGTCCAAAAGTGTGCGAGAACAGATTGCGCGAAAAAAGGGGTCACGTCATCCAGGCCGGCGCGGAATCGCGTGCGTCCGTGATAGATGACCGCTATTGTCTTTATTAGCCGCCCTAGCCGCCCGCTCAAACTACCTATAGCGTTAACGGGTCGGCCTTTAGCACTGGTTGACGTAATAATACCAAAATAAGCCGAGACATTAGACATGTATAAATGCCAGAAATCACATAGATAATCCAGTAACACCAACAGCTATAATAAAATCCATACTCATATTTATAATATTAGAATGGATTGTGTGATGCAATGGTCCGTCCATCTTTTGAACCAATTTTGATGATTGGTACAGAGATTAATCCTGGGGAAGGACATAATGTTGGGGAAGGACAAATTGTTGCTCATAACATCTTAATGGACAAACTCGAAAACTTTGGTATTAGAGGCCCAGCGTTGGATTGGATTAAATCTTTTCTACAATCCAGAAAACAGTGGGTAGAAATACAAAATATAAATGGTTTGCATGAAATATCTACTTTAAAATCGACATATGAAGTCAATAGATATGGTGTTCCACAAGGCACTGTTCTAGGACCTTTATTATTTCTTTTTTACATCAACGATTTACCAGACATTTCAAATAACTATACTATGACACTTTTTGCTGATGACATTTGAATACTTTTGACCTGTAATGATAATGATATAAATAAATTTGAATCTGACATAAATATTGCTATAAAATCAACAGTCCATTGGCTTGAACTTAATAATTTACGTATTAACATAAGTAAGACAAATTATGTTCAGTTTAGAAATTGTAATAATAAGCATGTAAATCTGAACATTAAGTATGCAGGGAATAAAATAAAAGAAGTAGAAGAATGTAGATTTTTAGGAATACAAATAGACCAGCACTGCTCATGGAAAGGTCAAGTTAATACTGTTTGTAATAGACTAAACAGATTTGTATATATATTACGTAGACACAAGTAGTATCAAAACTGCTCTTACAGCATAGGCATACCATGGGTACGTATCATCAGTGCTTCGATATGGCCTGATAATTTGGGGAAACTCAACCGATGTTAATAGGGCATTTGTAGAGCAAAAAAAATGTATTCGAGCATTTCTTAGTATGGCACCCTATCACTCATGTAAGCCTGCTTTTCAAAAGCTCAAGATATTGCCGCTCCCTTGTATGTACATTCTGGAAATGGCAAAGTTCGTAAAGACAAACCCGCACAATTTCAAAACTCTTCATGATTTTTTTGGAAAAAGAGCACTGAGATATCAGAATAAACTGGTATTTGATAGAGTCTCAAAAACAGCACTCTTTCAGAAAAATTGTTACGCTATGTATATAAAAATTTTCAACAAGCTACCATTGGAAATAAAAAAGCTTCCTACAAAACAATTTATATACAAACTTAAAAAATGGTTACTTGCAAAGAATTTTTATACAGTGAATGAGTTCTTGCAACAAAATAACTTAATCGATAAACGAATGCTTCATGAATCAACCTAATTATTATTTATCATACATATAGCTAATTGACATAAATACTGACTTTCTTTTTTTTTCTATATTCTTAAATTTATGATATTATTAAATCAATTAGTGTACCTATTTCGAGATTTGTAATATTTTGACTTTTGACTTTTAAGTATTTGACATTTTATATTTATTGTACATAGACTTAGAATAATTGCTTTCGTTCATTAAGATTCAGATTTTGTTATTTTTAAAATGCTCGACTCCATTAATTTTTTTTTTTTTAATTTTGCACGCCATTATTTGGCAGATTGTAATATGTACCATTTTTATGTAACATCTTTTCATGTAACTTACAATCATGCAATAAATGAATAAAAATTAAAAAAAAAAAAAAAAAAAAATTTAAATGTCTAATTTTACTGCTTAATGATTTAAAAATTTAGGTTAGTTCATACAAGTTATCATTTACAAGGAAAAAAACGCTTATTGTCTATAACAATTTTTTTACCTAAATTCAATACTTTTTCAATACTAGTTCTTTACTTAGTGACATCAAATAACTGCGCGGATTTTTCCGTTTGGTCTGAAGTCTGAATTGATCCTACCTATTTAAAATCTTTGGGTACAACGCAATCGCTTTTTTTAACGAAATTAGTGGTCTCAAAACTGCACAGCGACAAAGACAAACTTTTTCGGACACATGCTTTTTAAGGTTCCGTAATCTGTAGTCAATAAGGCACCCTTATAATTTCCATCCGTTCATCTTATCATCCGCAGCTCAGAGGCACTACTAGAGTCTAGAATGTTGTACTATGGTATTATTAATCACGCTGACAATAATAATAAAATAAAATTTAGCAAAACCCATTTTCGATTCAGGGATCCGTTTGCGAAATATGAGCCTATTAAGTGCTTTTAGTGAACCCACTTAACCGATTTTTATTTTTAGGAATAAAGTAAGTGATAATGATTTAAAACGGAGTCGAACACCCGTGTGAGAAAAATGCATCCTTAAATCTGTTCCGAAGATTTATCAATCGAGATCGAGAGCACAACGGAACATCGATGATATTTTTAATTCACTAGTGGGCCCGGCAGACGTTATCTTGCCCTGAACCTAGAACCCGATTGCAGCGCCCCCTACCGGGTCCAATTATGAATATAAACCAGCCCTGGACCCACTCAAACACACACAAAAAATTCCATCTAAATCGGCCCAGCCGTTCTCAAGTTTTAGCGAGACAAACAAACAGCAATTGATTTTTATATAAATAAATAGATTTTAAATTATATTTATAACTAACACCAATGTTTACATTATTTTAAAACAGACGTCAACGCACTTCGTACGACTGCACTCGTGCTACGTCACGCACCGTATGCCGTACATATTTGTGCCACGGAGTGCAACGACCCCGTTGCATTGAATGCAATCGCGGTGCAAGCCACTGCCTCGCTGCTATGCACGCCTGGTGCCGTGGCCGCGTGCATTGTCCCGCCGCACTGGCCACTTGGCAACCAGACAAACACACAAACACCCCCCCACATGTGTGCATTGTTTGTTATTGGCATACTGACCACTCGTGGTCAAGTACGCCTACACCCTCCTTGGTTGCTTGCTTTTGAATGCACTTGCTGGTATCGATAACAAGTGGGGATAGCTCAAATCCCTACGACTACTCGTACAAGATCAATCACGAATTCACGACGAACAATGCCTATTGAAAAAAAATCAAAAAGACGTAAGATAAGACGTATTCTTTTTTTACTATAAATATTATCTCAAACTGTGTTAAAGCTGTTATACGTATTATTAACGTATTAACGTACGTACCGCGTCTAGTAAAGTTAAGAAAAGACAAAATACCTCCTAGAAGTAGATACAATTAATAAAATCATTTTAAAAAGCTAAGTGTGCCACAGCCCACAGTCAAACCCTTAAGTTTTAAATTCAATTTTAATCTTATAGCTGATAGAACTGAAGGTAGAAGAAAAGTTGGCATCGCACTGTATGATCCTCACATTATATCCCGTAGTCCGTTCCTATGGCGCCTGTGACTTGAGTAGGCTTTCAAACCGCGATACATCGAGGATCTTATCAATTTCCTAACCCAACTCACAACAACAACATTTAATATTTTATTACTTTCTCTAACATTTCGACGATTTTCTTTCGTGTCTTTAACAATGGCAAAGCAAGAAGTAATATTAATTAAATGTGCGGGGTAAACCTTGGAACTAGAGCGAAGCAGACATAAAAGTTTGCTTATGAAAAGCGAGAGTAGGTAGGTATATTATAATATTATGAGAGTAAGAATATTTCATTTTATTTTATTGTAACTTTCGCTCAATTAAGCATTTATATTCTATGCTATAGCGTACCTAATTAATTCATAGATCTATGAATAATTCATTAAAACTATGTCATTTCTCAATCCTTCGTCAGGGCAGCTATTCAATCCTTCATTTAATAAACTTACGTTTTTGAAGTGAAAAAAAACCGCCCGCCCAAAGTGTACTAGGCCCAAAGTGGGGCGGGCGGGCACGCTCTACACTTGGGCCTACGAATGTTGATGTGAGCAGTAGCAGTATTTTGTGCACCCACTCCCCCTGTGTACATCTTAAGTTTTATGCTTCCCTATTGATTTGAATTCAACAAAGTTAAACCCTTTCCTCAGGTCAAAACCGTCAAAGGTGGTTTGCGAAAATTCGTCAACCTTCTTACTTTCATTATGCACCAGTATGTAGGTGGATATTGTTTCTCCCACGCGGACATCCCCGCCTACCCAGCCAGCCTTACCCGGGTGTTAACAAAATTCACTCAGCCACACAGCATTCCTATACCGGATGTATTTTATGCACCCCTGTTCGAAACAGATTGTATGCTTTCAGGTTGAAACTATGCGTTAAGCAACCGTTTTGTGAAGTTATATATATGCATTTACGCCTGTGCGGTGGTTGGTCTAAAAGGAACCTTTCCCTTTTTCTGGCCCTTGCGGCCCTTCAAGTTGTATGCTTTAAAAAGCTTCCAACGTATTATGTAGCCCTAATACATGATCGATCTAATTACGCATATCATTACAATTTTTTTCACTCGTCCCAAATTAAGAACAAAAAACCAAGCAACCAACCAAAAATAATCGACATTAATTGTGCAATCGACCTTTACACATAGGTAAATGTGTAGATAGATTTTTTGTGTATTTGGTTTTGGTCTAGTAATTTGTATATTGATCATACTTATTAATAACTAGTAATTAATAACTAACTATGCACTGTAAATATTACAATTTCATTTTTCAATTGATTTAAATAATGTATTGAACCTGAATTGTTTTTAAAATAACTAAACACTTAAACAAAAAAAATTGTGAACAAAGATTTTCTCAAATTCCACCTTTTAAACCTGCGATAAAGTAAATAAATAATAATTATATTTTAGCAATAATACCTGTTTTCGTTATATATTCTAACTAACGAATCTGCGCAATCGCGAACTTGTCGTTACTGACAGGGTAAGTAAACCCGCCCCAAAGCGCCTCGTTGGATCCCTTTCCATTCACCTGTTTTAGGAACCAATATACCGTGCTCTATAGCTTTGAACTCCTATTATGAAGTATTGATTTCCGTTCACGTAGGCTTCTCTATGCCCATGGAGCCTTAGTATTATCCGAATGGTTCGACATTATCGGTAATCGCCGATACCATCCCAATAATCGAACCAGGGACGGACAAAAGATATCGATAAAATACAGGAACTGCGGAAGGAAAGAAGGATACCTACCACCCAACGAAATGCAATATTAATCACTTTCTTAAGGATACCACTTTTTTAAGGATACCACCTAACAAAATGCAATATTAAGCAATTTTCAAAACTTTGAAATAGTTTTGTTCTCAGTGCTCAGTTTTTGAAATTTCTATCCTCAAGGTGTAAAATAGAGTTTTCCCTTAATCACGCCGCAACAGAGCAACGGATCGACGTGATTTTTTTGCATGGATGAGGACCTGACATGATGGGAATTAAAAAACTTATGCCACGCGAATGAAGTCGCGGGCGTGCGCTAGTATTTAATATGCAATTTCAAACATTTCAAATTTTAATTTTAATAAAAGAACCTGCATATAAAATCATTAACTAACCTATTCTTTAAAAACCTACGTCAGATTTATTAATTTTGCATCCCAATTAAGTACCTAAATTGTCAAACAATGACTCAGAAAGAGAGTAACTTCAATAATCCATAGTTATTTATTTACCTATTACTTATATATGTCACCGTAAGATTGTGAAAACCGTTCCATTGTAATCTATCTAGCGAAATTGTAAACTGTCGAAAGATTACAATTTAACGCATTATTTTTCGGCATATTGTTATCTGTAAGGTATATTAACTCATAGAACCTAGTGCCCTAGTAGAAATAGTTCCCGATAGTAGTAGAGTAGTGCCCGATAGAACCTAGTAGAAAGTAGTGCCTACTTGATTATTTATGTCGAATCCTAGCCTAACCTGCAAGAAAGCAAGAAAACGTAAATACAATGAATATTTTAAAAATGGATACTCACAACACTGACCGGTTCACAATCTGTCTACAGTTTACAATCTATCGAGATAAAAGCGTTAGATTGCAATCTGACGGTATTTGCAATCTTACGGTGACGTATATATGTAATAGGTAAATAGGTTTTCCTGTTATGACACTAGTTTCCTTGCTTTGTCTGCTCTCATTTCCATCATGAATGAATGAGTAAGAAAAGCGATAAAGGCGGATCTGCAACAACACTGTCGACGATGAAACCAGGCAATCAGAAATAAGTAAGAGAATATCACTCGATCGCTTCATGGCTTGGCATTTGTGGCGGGTAGCAAGACTCAAGAGGGGTAATAAGATAGGTATCTATCTATCTAACAAAAAAAAATGTTTGCATATAAAGGCCACTGGTAAATATGTAATATCTGCCAGTATCATGATTATCTATAGATTAGTCTTTACAAAATATACCTAAAAAGCTCTTTCCGGCTCGTATAGGTACACTTAATAACGTGATACTCTGTTAAATTCTCAAAGGTTTGCGAAGCTGCCAATTCGCGCATAGCCAGCGCCATAATCCAACACAACATCAGAATAATCTGTGAATAGACTCATGATATGAAGTTGGATGGTTGATGATAAATTTCAATGCACTAGAATTTAGATGATAAAAGCCTAATGTGGATGGTGGGCACTGAAACTTCCTGATGGTCCCAACACGTCGTCATTATAGAAGTCATTACTGCAAAAGCTTGTTGAACTTGTAGAAGCCGACAAGAAACTCAGCAGTTGCTCTTTTTTAAAAAACTAAATATTAGAATACGTAGGTATAAGAATTAGATACAAGTGTTAGCTACTATACTAGGTATCCTGTATGATAAATCCTGTCCTGATTACCTGAATGCCAATTAAATAGCTGTTAACATAATAATCGGTTCACTAATGTTTAACGAAAAACGTAAGTATGTATAACAAATGATAATTTGACAAAAAACGTTTAAAAAACTATTCAGTTGACAAAAATATGATATGTTTGCGGAATACGATAGTTGTCATTAGTTGACAAATGCCTACTCAATTATCAAATGTTTTACTTTACTATACATAAATTAAATAAAAATATATAATTTATTTTAAAAAATATTATTTCATCCTCATAGAGGGACTTATCTTCATTTCAATTGGCCTATCCGGCAGTATGTAAGGGTTCGCGCTTTTTATCTTTCGAAGAGCAGCAGATTGCTCGACTTTCAGGTCCAATGGTATGATGCCGCCCAATAAAATGCTAGTGTTGGCCGACACAGTCTTATGAGCTTTGCATATTATGATTGCGAACATTTGCTTACTTCTTAACAATAATATTATGCAAAGAAGTTCCTTAAAAAGAAGAGAATTTTAAGCTCAAGACGACAAATATCAATTTCATATTCTTATCGATAAACTCGATTCTAATATTTCTGAGTTTAAATTAATTTTATTTCCCGAATAATATGTAAAAAAACAGTAAAGTGGACCAAGCGAACGCTCATTAATGAATCCGTAGGCGAAGGGCCAACGCTGTGGTGCGTAACATCTTGCGTAAGGCAACCTCTCTCGCGATTGGTTGAAGAAACCACGCCCAGTGCGTACCTATTCAAACCTTGAAATTCGACAGGCCCTTGCTCAGCCCTTTCAAACTCCTCACACTCTTTGCTTGCCTGGTCGACTGTGTTTTATTATAAATAATTTAAAAGGGCCCTTATTATATTATTATTACTATCGGTCCCTTCTTATTATTTTATTTTTATTTGGGATTTATCTTGTCCAATGGTCGAGCTTACTATGAAAACCATCTAAAATGTGAACGTCAACCTTTTATTATGTTTAAATGGCAGACCCCATGGCAAATAAAACAGTAGTAATTAACAGTATAATTAAACAAGCAAAGGGCCTCCCATCGAAGCGAAGGTGTAAATCACGAAGGGTAAACAAACAAGAAGTAATGGGCATGTCACTCCCAATGACTTTGAATACCAGGATATCATGTTTGTGGAAGAAATCATTGAAGAAAGGGCTTTTTGTATGAATGATCTTAACTGCATGCCTCCAGGCGTAATGCTGCATGCTATAAATATTATGTTATCACAACCTGTCACACTCACAAGTCGTAACACACAGAGCAGAAAGTTTTATTTTGTAATAATAGGATAATTACTTAGTATATTACCAATATGAAGTACGAAATTGTATTTTTTAAGTACTCTTATTATTTATTCTCGGAGGAATTTTGTTCACCGCGCCCTGAGAAAATTCCTCGTAAAGAAGGGAAATTGAAGAAGAACCGATGAAAGATTTCATCGGTTCTTCAGGATTCTGCGCCTTCGTATACGATGGTGAAAAAATTGCCCGGCTATTTGAACAAGGACGAGAGAGCTGTGAAGATGACCTCGCCTGGACCGCCCTCTCAGTTGTCACGGTACTGACCGAAGACGTCTAAAAAGTCGAAAAAATCCTTCTGGCTGACCGAAGAATTAAATTGTGGCAGATTGCTGAGGAACTGTAGATTAGCAAAGAACGAGTTGGAGAAATTTTACATGAACTTTTGAATATGAGAAAAATTAGCGCGCGCTGGATACCGAAAATGCTCACACCGCTTGACAAGCAACGTCGACTCGCAAGCTGTAAAGATTTTTAGGAGTTAGTCGGCGATAACAAGGAAGACATTTGGCAACGGATAGTCATCGTAGATGAAATATGGATTCGCCAATATGATCCGGAGTCCAAACAAGAGTCCATGTAATGGATAAAAAAAGGCCGCCGAAGAAATTCAAGGTGGAAAAGTCGGCGTCTTTTGGCGACTGTTTTCTGGGATAGCGAGGGAATTTTGTTTATCAACTAACTAGTAACCGCCAAAGGGAACTACGATGAATGGCCAATATTACGCCAATTTATTGACTCAGGGTTCGCGAGGCTATTGTACAGAAACGACGTGGGAAACTGACGCGCAGATTCATAGAGGTATTCACACCGCACATGTTGCGAGGCAAGCCCTGATAGACACGGGGTTCTCAGAGATTGACCACCCTCCGTATAGCCCAGATCTAGCACCTAGCAACTTTTTCCTGTTTTCCAACTTGAAAAAGGACTTACGGGGCCGGAAATTTGCAGATGACTACGAAATTAAAGCTACGATTGATTGTCATTTTGAAGAGAAAGATACAGAATGTTTTTTGGGTGGGTTAAAGCATGTATGCGACATGTGAGAAATGTATTTCACTTGAGGGAGATTATATTGAAAAATAATAAACAGAAACCATATATTTTCTTTCAATATGTACCTTAGGCTGCGAACTTATCAGCCGTCCTCGTATTTCAGATTTTTCTGTTTGCCGGTGTTTATTTTTCATTTTTCATCATAACTCATTTTAGATCTAAAACCAAGAGCCTCAATAATAAATCAATATTTTAGATATGTGCAAATAGCCCTATAATTTTGAATTCTTACAATTAATTAGTTTACATTTTTATAGGTACCTACTTGTCTTGTAATCGAAATATATATATATCGGCCCTCCATTTCGATAGTAAGTACTAAGTAATAGTATAATACATATTAGTTATTGAATTATTGGTTTTTGATTAAGAGTTTGGACAAGCATTAAAACAAATACAAAATTCCCAGCACATTTTGTAATAACTGAAATGAGCAGGGCCTTAAATAACTATGGTCTTTTAGGTTTGAAACGATTTTTTCTAAGTTTTTAAAGTATTAATTTATACCACCATAACAATAAAACCCAAGAAACTAACTAACTAGATTGCGTATTTTTTACTGAGCCAACTTAACTTAGTTTTTAGGTAAAAACGACTCAACAAGATGGCCTCACCTGAATCTCCGAGACTAGGAATGTATAAACGTAAAGTGATGTCAAAGAATGCCACAATGAATTGCTTTGTTTTCGGAAAACTTGAGTTGAGGAAATCATAGCTGAAAAAAGCATTTCTTGCTTAAACTCAAATAATGTGGTCGATGCGCTTATTGCAGTTCCATACTTTCAAAGGCTCTATTGAACTGCGTTAAGCAATTAGCACTGAGTATAGAGAAATCTGTTTCGTTATTATTGGTTTTTATAGTCTCAAAGATTTTCCAATTTGGTTAAATTAATCACTTAAGTATTTATCCCTATTTCGCCTCGTATACTTAAAATAAAACAAAATAAGTATACGAAATTAAATCGCGTACATTAAACTACTTCAGATCTTTTGAAGTTTTTTTTTTTACACAATTTTACCCCCTACCAAAAATAGTTCAACACGGCTAAAGAAGTTTTGACTTCAATAAAATCAATACTACCAATAGATATAGATGCGATAGTGTATCTGTCCGTCTGCTTCACTTTAACGGCCCATCTTTTCATACGATTTTAGTGAAATTTGGTATATTAATAAGTTGAATCCCGCGGATGGACTACTTTTTACCCTGGAAGGAGTTCCCGCGGGCATAAAACAAACTAAATTCACGCGTACGAAGTCGTGGGCATCATATTATACTGTTTAGTAATTCAAAAGGAAATTGAAGTGATATGCTGTACTCGTAGTATATTCTGTAGGTTGAACCTACAGATATATATTTTTAGCACGCGCACATGCGTAACACGGTCGCAACTCGCACCCCTTGTGTCGAAAGATTACGTACGGCCAACATACGGGCGTGTCATGTGTGGAAATGTTCTCCAGGATGCCTATGGTACCCTGGTACATGTAGCCCACATGTTCAACCCTTTCGAAACAACAAATGACGACTGGTTGGTTGGTTGGTTGGTTGGTTTTAGAGGAGAATATTTTATACTCCTCAACTATTTATTTATTACTCAAATGTTTGTATCAAATTATTATGTTTTGCATATACCTAGGGCTGAGCATTGAAAAACATCATTGGTGTTGAACTTTTCTCTCATATTTTCGTAAATCTAGCATAGAATTATCGTAGAGACCTACTAGGTATGTAGACGCAGAGGAATTATTATAAAAATGATAGTTCTTTAGGTAGGTACTAGCGACGTACATACTTAGTTAGAGCTTGCTTAGAGCCGTGACAGAGAGCAGTGGCACAGTAAACAGATACAACTGTTTACTGTGGCAGTGGTGTGTGCGGTGGAACGTGCTTTCTAATAAAGCATTTCAAAGAAAAAAAGTTTGTGTGCAAGTCACTCACGGCTGAAGTGAAACTTATGCCGTGTGTGACTTCTCGTAGGCTACTTTTCAATAGAAGAAGAAGTAGAATGAGATAAATCTATTTCATTCTCTTGTATTCTATCTCATTCTCTTGCATCTCACATCCTAATTATGAAATATGAATATGTTTGTCTCTTTTTGGTGTCGCTTTTTCGTTTCATCGAATTTTCAAATCACAACGATTCTAAAGAAGTTTCACTTTTTTCGTCGACATATATTTTCACATCAGATGATACGTGTTTTATTTTGTTCTTTCCTATTTATTTACCTACCAGAGTACCAGTCGGGACTTACAGAGCTAACTAAACGGGACTTGTGCATTTTATAAATTGCAACTGACGGCGGCGAATTTTGCCGTGTTTCGATTTCGACGGCGAAACACGCCCATATCGCAGTGACATGCGTCAAAGCCGACTTGCTTTACAGGGGGTTCAGAAATCGCAGAAGATACACCGGTTACGACTTGCACACAAACCTTCAAATTACTACCAGAAATGCAAGAACCATGATGCAGCATAACACTGCAAGCTAGCTCGCTCTCACGAGCATGCATACAATTCTTTATCTCTCTCGCGTACTAGCCTACACAACCACACGTTCGATAGAGTTGCAGAAGGTAGGTCAAGCTATAATGGTAACAGCTTTGTAAACAGTCAACGCTTAACTAATCCATGTTTTAACAGTTAAAATACACGATACACATTACACACAGAATAAACCATCCATACTCACTCACGCAGCACGCTGTTATGTATTTATATAAGTAGTTGTGGTATCTATTATGAAATCTATTTCGTAGAATCTGCAAATATAGCCATTTATTATTTTTATTAGTTTTTGGCTCAGATGAAAACTTTTGAAAAACTCCCGTTCCCCCTCATCCCCTCAAGATTTGCGAAGCAAACTTTAACGAAAAATAAATAGACGTGTCTGTCTATCTTGCTCAGTTTTCTAGAAAACAACACTAAACCCTTACAAACAGTTTTACGGCCCCAACTCCCAATTAAAATTATTTTATTTTGAGATTATTGACTAATTAGGTAATATTATTATTTGAAGGTGGTTCTAACTTCTAAGCTTCGGAGCCACGATGGCCGAGCCTGACTCGCACTTCAAGACTTTACATAATATACTATACAATACAAATACTCAACTTTTCATTTTCCTTGTTAAATTTTATTAAAGTGAGTAACTATGTCTGATTACCAATGATTAAATGATGATGAGTGATGACGGTACATTTTAGGTAGGCAGAATAAAATAAATAATGCGACTTCGACCTCACATTCAAAATCTATCAAAAAGGGTAGCCTGGTACCACACCTAGTTATTTACTAGAACTGGTGCATGGTAAAATCATGATTCAAGACGTGTCCTACCTGAATTCAATACCACTAGGGTTGTATGAAATATGAATGAATATCTAATAAACGCATTCATAAACCTTCTCATGTGCAATAGAAACCTATTACTTACAGAATATTCGTCTACCTTCTGCATGGTTACGTGCGCCTAGTCTCAGCAATGTTTGACATGCTTACTGTTATTTTAAAACTTAAAATTATTAATTATGCTTACTTAACGCATTTAATTACTTTGATTAAATTTGCATGGTTTGCTGGTCTCTGGATTTAATTATTCTCAATGATCAGTCCATCACCGGCCCACTGCTGTGGTACTTGGATGTCTTAGTTCTTACAGAATGAAGTTCGTTGTTTGATAGATATAATATTAAATACCTAGTTTATATCTACAACATTAATTCCTCTATCCTCAGTCCCCACAAACAGTTCCCGGAATCTCCATGGTGGGCAGTAACCGAGTAGAGGAGCAATTGGACAATCTAGTGAATTGTCTCTCTTGAGTAAAAAAATTGTGTGCGTGCAATTCACACACGGCATAAGTAAAACTTCAAAAAAGTAGCCTACGAGATATATATAATGAGATAAATATAACTTGTATTCTACCTCATTCCCTCGCAGACCTATTATGAATGTTTGTCTCTTTTTGGTATCGCTTTTTCGTTTCGTTTTTCGTTTTATCAACCAGAGGCGGATTAAAATAAAACATAAAAAGCAATTAACAAATCAGACTTTCTTTCATTCTCATTCATTCAATTCAGACTCGTTCGTCAGGTGGCGCCACTTGTACCGTGATGGCAACATCCGTTTCATCGTATTTTCAATCATATCACAACGATTCTAAAGGAGTTTCAATACGTAATTCGGACCAGAACAGTTCGAGAAATTCGTGTACATAGTATCTACGTGGAAAAAAGTTGGGCATCCCAGTAGCAAAACGTCCCACTGCTAAAAAAATGTCTTGTCGAATCTCATCTACTTTTTGCAAGTTAGTTAAAATATACATTTTTTAGTTTATTGATAAAATATAAATGATAAATGATTTATTTATTTCATGTAGGGCAACTTGTGTCATATATGATACGTTAAGACTCTACTAATTTACTTAATTCTTAAGTATTAATCGAATTGTAATACATCATTTAATGTAATCACTCGTGCACGGTTAGATAAATTTACCCATGGTCCCACTCGGATCTATGGGTTAATCCAGTGCAACCATGGGTAAACACTAAACACTCGTCATGTGACGGCCATACAAATTATTAAAAAAACCAAGACTAACGTGTTTACTTATTACCTATGTACCTGCTACAACAAGACGTCGTGCAATCTGGGTACAGTAATGTAACCTTTATAATATGTAAAGTCTAAAGTCTAAATGATGGGCAATGGGCATTTCAACAATCATTAATAAGGGTGAGCGCACATTTGCTCCGTACAGAAGTAATGCACCCTACCGCGCTGCACCGAACGATATTCCAGGAAGGTGGATGTTTAAAATTCGGGGCATAAAATCCAAATAAATTCTTTAATATACAGTGTAAAATATAGTGCTTTTTTTGGTGGCTCAAAGAATTGCCCTCAGTAGTTCAACTATGGTACTGGTAGTAGTATAGAAAAATACAGTTACACTTAAAAATAAAAGTTTAAATAAGTATTAAATGTCGATAGGTGTGGTAAAACCCTTAGGAACAGAAGGGCCTAAACGACCTTGTTTAGGTTAGAGTTTTCATGGCCGATAATAATCAAGTACTAAATACACGAAATGTTTTAGCCGTGGCGCGGTGCAGTGCGGTCGATTCTTACCGCGGCGCTGATAAGTGTGCGCCCACTTTCATTCGCTGCTATCCCCTGCGTATTATGCCACTTGTACCCTTCACTAAAGCTTTTATCTCTTACCGACCTATATTTCCCTAGTACAAAAAGGGGGTAAACCATTGTTTAACGCACACGCATTACGCACAAAAAAATATTTGTTACTTTATGGATTGATTTGGAAGAGGATCAAGAAATAAAGTCCGCCTATTAAACGATTGTAACTGTGATTTATATTCTGTCAAAATATTTAAAAAATAAGAATGGAATAAAAAAGCTTGTCTATATTAATTAGTTAATTTAAGAAAATAATAAAATTTGCAAAATAATGCTACTGCATTGCAAAAGTGCAATTTGCATTTTATTTTAAGTATTCTTAAAATAAAATGCAAATTGCACTTTTGATAGCAATTCATTGTGTGTAAATGAGTCAGTTAAACAAACGAACGCGATAACAGCCCGGTGATAATTTTATACTTAAGTGCATGCGGTGAATGGCCGCTGCAAAATGCATCGGGTCGATCGTAGCTCGTTATCCTTGAGCGTCAAGCAAACGAAACTGTGGTTGAGCGTCTATCCTTGCGCAGGACGATGCGTCACAAACAACCTCTTATGTTGATTTGCTGCCCTGGTGTTTCGCAGGATATTTTGTCCCTTTGGGACAAGACGGTATCTATCCTAAGGGACGTTATTTAGCAATTCATAATGTAAATCTTACGACTTATACACAGTAATTTGCAGTATAGTAATACTGCAAATTGAACAAAAGCCTGAGGCATTATATTCGAATGCTCTGCGAGTAAGATGTTAATTTAAAAAAAACACAAAGGCTCTTATTTTTATTTTTTATTGAGCATATATACATAGACATATATACATATATAGATAACAGAGACTATTTTGCACGAATTTTAATACCACTAATATATATATTAATGTAATTGAAATAATTGGGACTGCCTACGATATTCGACAACAATATTATGTCCGTTGACGCAATCGCAAATATGCGAACCCTGTCTTAAGTGATTATGATTCCCTATTACTAATTATTTTACATGAATAATTTAAATAGAATAATTAAGTACTCGTAATATGCTTCTTGCAGTTTTTTAACTTATACTTATGGTAAGTTCGTCCAGTTTACTTTTTGAAAAAAGGTACTCACAAATTTTTGTAAACTTAGCAATAAAAAGTTAACCATGTAACATACTCGTTTGCAATGGTTCAACAAATAACGCTGAAACGGATGTGAACAGATTTAAAATGCGCCTTTTTTATGAAAAAGCATAGGTGCGAAAAATCAGCAATCTATCTCTTCTCAGCTTCTATATGTCAATATATCGTCGTCACTGTGGTGTGGGCTATCGAACCCTACAAAAAGTTACGGCAGGTGTATGATGTATCGTGGTTTAGCTAGTTGATTTGGTCTCAAATTTCGACTCTCTCGAAAGTTGGTATCAAATATTATAGGATATGTTTCGAAAAATAGATGATCAAGGATTCTTGTAGCAAGAAGAGGGTGTGGTAAAGAAAAACACGTTTCACTTGTCAAGAACTTGTGTTCACGCGGAAACGGCAATAAGATACTGTTTGATACAATATTAAAGTCCAATTTTGGAGTACTCACTAAGGCGACAAAGTTTAATTGTACAATAAAATCTAATTTGTACTAAAATCACATTAGGAGTCCTATTGAACTTTAATTCATTAACCAGACCAATGCAAATTACTGGTATCGATTTACCTGTTTATACCTGCTTACCCAAGAGCTGTGACGGAAAAAAATTAGTCAAACTAACGTTTGCATATTCTATAGGCTTCATACTTTCGATTGGTATGGAATTTGTCTATTATGTAAACCAGTGAAATATTATAAAAAATAATAATCATATTCTGGACTGAAATTTTTAAGTCAACCCATTTGCAATATATTTATTGACATATTTAATTTGATATAAAATACTTTAAGCCCAATAAACAGCTCGGTGAAGGTCGTTTTATACTGGGATCTTATACTATCGATCAAAAACAAAATCGGCCGATCCAACCGTACAAAAAAAATGCAAAGGAGTCGGTCACGAAATCGACGATAAAGGCTTGAAAAATAGCCTGACGTGGGCGAAGGCCCTCAATGCACCTTGCTGTAGCTAGTGTTTCAGCTAACCGTAAAAGATATGAAATAAAATGGATTGGTTGAATCCAGATATTTTCATAAACAGTGGTAGAGCCACAGCACAGGATGCTAAATAAAAAAAGAAAGTCTATAGAAAGCTTTAGGAGTGCGACTCCTAAAGCTTTATATTCTCCTGTTAGTTGTTGACGTCATTCCAACAGGCCAGACATCCCTAGGGGACCTCCCAACGCCCGACTTGAACCAGCCTACTGAGAAAAAATATAACAAGTTCCAAGCGTCTTCTTCTGGCCACCAAATATATGAATTTAGTATTTACTTCAAAGCAAAACTCGCCAGACTCCAAAGATTACGCCCCCAACTCAATGTGGAGCCCCGAAAGGCGAAAACCAGTTACAGGAAGGGTGCTAGAGCGAGAACGAACGAATATTCCCCTCGTATACTTAGGATGATCGCATACTGCACCCCACAAGGCGCCCAAGTCGTCTCCAAAGGCGCAAAGTTATATGAAAACTTTCCATTTTATAATTATTTAATTAACTTCGTAGGTCGTGGTTTTACTTGTAAATCAAATTAATAGGACCATGGGGAAAAGTTTCATTTATAAAATTATTTATTCCCGTTTATATCTCCGTGACCCAATTTTCGCCACAGTCTCAACGGAGACGCACGCAAACACAGGAGCGTTCTATACTCTCACTCATAAAGTCATAATCAGATGGCCATTCGACACGAACGGAGAGATATCAGATCAATCGAAGGTCCTTATGAACTCTCCAAGTTACGGTGCGCAAAAATTTTATAGCTCACCGTGTTATTGTCCCAAGATTACTACCATTAAATGAAAAGGTCATAAATCACCACTCTCAACAGTGAAGAATACGAGTCGGAGAACCTATTAAGAGCATATGAAAATAGGAAATGTTTAACGCAGAGAAATCATAATACCTATACAATTATAACAAGAGCAAGTTCTCGTACGGCTCTCTTTTAGTGTGCGACCAGTTTTATTGGTCCTGAGAGCTTTCGACGAGCTTTCTACCTCGCGACCTCTATTTACCCGCTGCAGTCCTGGTACGTTCCCGCGCCAGAGCCGGTGTTGTCGCTAGCCGCTTTCTCCTTCTGACGAGCTTTTTTAGGAACCCTCCTCTGCGAGCGAGACCATATTAAATGATTTGTCTCTGTCTATCGTGTGGTAACTTTACCTTTTGTAGGGCCGAGATAATGATTGGGCAACGGACTAATTTTTACGAGCAGTTCTGAAGACCGTTTAAGTTCTGTTCTGATTAATCATTCATCTAAAAAAGTTAATAATAATAAGTCATAATGGGTTTTTAATAAAAATAAAGTTATACCTAATCGCAGATGATTAATCTAAAAGAAGCTTCAGACTGACTTTTACCTACTTGGTTTCCTGAATATAACGCACAGAGACTGTCTGTGATAAAAAGTATATTTTCTGTCTTCAGGGATGTGCAAGCTATCTTGCCTCTGTGCCAATTCATATTATGTTGATCAATAACATCGGTTCAGAGGTTGAACAGAAAAAAGGTAACTGACTAACCGATCGACAGACTTGGTTCTGGTATAGTCTGTACCATGACTAGTCCTATCTGTCTATAAAACAGTAAATAAATAAAATATAAATAAATACGATCTAGCGTGCCGGTTCAACACAAGGCAGAAGCCAATAGAGATCTTTTAGTAATCTCATCACATCTAGAGATTATAATTAACAAATATTTTGAGTCCGTCAAACTTATCTGGCCAAAATTGGAATTGCCTATTTAGTTTTTGTTTTTATTTTATTTTTAATATCTGCTAGCGACGTTGTCACTGGGCCAGATAAGTACAATGTGGGATTTTAGAATTATGTTTTAGGTCTGTCCTTCAACGTCAATATTTTCAATTGGTTACGATAAAATTTTCTTTGTATAAAAGTATAAGCTAATGTCACTAATGAAGCGGTGATAGCCGAGTGGTTGAGACTCCCTGATTTCCATAGCTTGTGGGGCCCTGGGGGTTCAATCCCCGGGTAAGCACCTAAAAGTTTTTAGAGTTATATGCGTTTTAAAACAATTAAATATAAGCTCTAACGGTGAAGGAAATCATCGTGAGGAAATCTTCAAAACTATTAAGTAAATAGCTCATTGCACAAAATTGTAATACAGTCAATATCAACTGAATCTGACAATTTCTAAGAATTCTAGGAATTCTAATTCCCGTTGGTCAGAGTAATCCAATCACCAATCTGACCACTGGGAAACACTCCCTCTGGGTCAAAGGGCTACTTGTATCTTAATCGTATTCCAGATAATTTTGATTACATTTTTTTTTTAATCCAATCTTGGCCATCATTCCCTTGTACCCAGGCTAAGCCGATTATACAGGGAATTTACAATAAAGGACAAAGCCATTGATTTGTTTTGTGGAAAACTACAGAAATTCAAAGTCAAACTACTCAAATCACTTGACTATTAATATCACATTGTCAGATGATCCTCTTTGTTTTTTTTCTCAACCCTGTATTTTAAATTTTATGCATCTAAGTTTTTCTTTTTCTTTTTTTAATATTTTTTTTTTTTTTTTTTTACTTTTTATCCAGTTTTTTTTTAAACAATAGTTAAAATGAATGTTATATAATTATTGATAGTTATTTTCATTAATTTTTTATAGTCTTGTATCAGTAATCTTAATTATTTATTAATAATTCGCCAATGTATTCTTGTGTCAGTTATGTACGACTTTTCCTATGTGCATGATGTAACTACCTATAAATTGAATTGCTTGTTACCTATTGCCTAAGCCATTCAACATTTTGTATTCCTATTACTTGTAATTCTGTTGGTAGTTCAAATAAATTAAATTAAATTAAATTAAATTGAAAATCGACTACAAGTTAGCCCTTGACTGCGATCTCACCTGATGGTAAGTGAAGATGCAGTCTAAGATGGTAGCGGGCTAACCTGTTAGAGGCATGGCAGTTATATTTAACCCAAACTCCTATTCGGTTTCTACACGGCATCGTACCGGAACGCTAAATCGTTTGGCGGCACGTCTTTGCCGGTAGGCACCCACCAGGCAAATACCACCAGGCATGCATGATTCCATATCAAGTATCATGGATTAACAGTACCTAATGATAATATTTTTGGTCAATTCTAGTATGTTCCGGCGTCCGCATGACAACCACCACTACATCAAAGCCACCGCCAACATCGCCAACGCCCATCACGATGGCCTACAGTCCCGAGCTGCCGACAGTTCCGCCGCAAGTCTGCACCGAAGCCACCAGCACCACAACGCCGCTCGGCAGACTGCGCCGAGCTATGAGGGACATCAGCTACGTGCAGAAAAACATCTTGGACGCTTTCATTATATTCTACACCGACGAGCATTTGGTAAGATTTATGAAACTAAGTAGTTAGGTAAACGATAGCCTACAGTCCCGAGCTGCCGACATTTCCGCCGCAAGTCTACACCGAAGCCACCAGCACCACAACGCCGCTCGGTAGATTGCGCCGAGCTATGAGGGACATCAGCTACGTGCAGAATAACGTCTTGGGCGCTTTCATTATATTCTACACGAACGAGCATTTGGTAAGATTTATGAAACTAGTTAGGTAAACGATAGCCTAAAGTCCCGAGCTGCCGAAATTACCGCCGCAAGTCTGCACCGAAGCCACCAGCACCACAACGCCGCTCGGTAGATTGCGCCGAGCTATGAGGGGCATCAGCTACGTGCAGAAAAACGTCTTGGACGCTTTCATTATATTCTAAACCGACGAGCATTTGGTAAGATTCATGAAACTAGTTAGGTAAACGATAGCCCGATAAAATATAGATATCCCCCCACTTTTTTAGATGTAAAATCCATCATATCGATTTAGTCAGTGTAAAATGTAGCCTACGTGACCCGGACCATAATAACGAATCGATTGACACCTCATTCATCAAAATCGGTCCAGTAAAAAAGGCGCTACGGTGGACCATGCATAAATACATTCAATGTAGCCTGTTACCCGGACTATAATGGAATAAATAACAAAATCCATTGGCTAAAATCATTCATCAAAATTGGTTCAGTAGTTAAGCCGTACATCATATAATTAAATATATAAATATAAATATAATTAAATTAAATACATACATAGACTGCTAACATCATAGCAACATTTCCTTTTGGCTTTGCCTTAGTTGGGTAATACAAGAGAAGATGTTCTGCCCCCCGATTGTGTAAGGAAATCGTAATGGTAATCGTCTGTCAAACGTATAATTCGAACTGTTTATGGAGGTCACAGATGCTTGCACGTCAAAACGCATGTATGTACTCCTTAAAAAGTTCGACTTATACGTTATGGGCTGTCAAATGAATACGATTGGCTCAGACAATTGGGCCTCTGTTTTGTTATTTATTGCAATATTTTTCGTTTGAACAGAGCGAGGAGCCATCAGCGGACGAACGCAGATTAGAATACTTCAGCGGTTGGGACGGGCCCGGCACTGCTGTGGTGCTGGCGGACGGCGACGCGGTGGTGTGGGTCCCGGCCGGGGAGGCTTCGCGTGCTCGTGCCTTGCTCTCGTGCGCATGGCACGTGATCGACGCCGACAACCCGAGCCAGACCGGCATCGCTGAATGGATCGTTGTACGCACATCTCTAGCTGGTTTACAGCCTTGCATGCTGTTTATTTTTAAATAAATAAACAAAAGTTAATTGACCAGCACTACAATTCAATATACTTAGTATAACTAAACTTATACAAATACAAATTAACCTTAAATTGTTAAACGTGCGGTCAATGGGCTGCATATTTTTGACGCCCGCGACTTCGTACGCGTGGATTCCCGCGGGAACTCTTCAATTTTCCGGGATAAAAAGCCTGTACTCCCCGGGTCACAAACTATCCTTATACGAAATTTCGTCGCAAACTCGGGTTAACAGAACAAGTCCGTGAAAGCGTAACAGACAGACAGACGCACTTTCGCATTTTTATTATAATTACTTATATTATTATTAATTATAATTGGGTGACTACAAATACATTATTTTTTGTGATTATTAAATAGAGACAAACTATCCTCATACAAAATTTCATCAAATTCTGGTTAACAGAACAGAGACCGTGAAAGCGTAACAGACAGACAGACGCACTTTCGCATTTTTATATTATTATTAATTATAATTGGGTATTTGACTACTATTCAAATACATTATTTTTTGTGATTATTAAATATAGAATCTCCCAAAAGTCGTAATATCCACGTCCCCTGATAGTTTTATGTTGAATAACCATTTTATACAATCGATTAAAGTAAAAAAGTGCGTCGAAATTTGATGACGTCACATTTTACGACGAGACGCGTTTTGACGTTTGAAAAAAGTTGCTGATTTGTCTATTTGTCAAATACCCAATTTTTTAATAAATAATATTTATTGATTGGTGGAACTCTCGCATCCATACCGGGGGCATCTAGGGGCACCCGGAGTTCATAAGATTGCTGCAGTGAGAATTTAGAATGGCCGCGCCCCAGCCGGCAAAGCAATATGACGTGCTCGCGCCAAGCACTCACGGGATACAGGTTACAGTCAACATTAAAATATGTGATACGCCTCTAACTACTTCACACTTCAGTCACCTGCTTGGAATAATTTTACTATTCCCGGTACCTACCCATGATAGCCTAGTAGTTGGCATACTAGCTTAACCTAGAGTAGCGGCCAAAGACTGGACACTGGTTGCGCCTCTTTCCTGTTGGAGATGAGACAGCTCTGCCACAAAAATAGCATTAGTAGAAGCCAGCGCCACGGTGGCGCGGTGGAAGAAATAAAACAGTGCATTTAGTAGCAGGGGGGTCGGTTTAACTTCCAAAATTCCTTTCCCAACGACTTTGTCTACGTGGTTTGAGGTTTTTTGGTTCCCGCGGGAACTCTTTAATTTTCCGGGATAAAAGCCTGTGTGGTATTCCAGACTATAACCTATCTCTGTGCCAAATTTCAGCCAGATCCGTTCAGCCGTTGGGGCGTGATTGAGTAACATTCATCCAAACTTTTGCATTTATAATATTAATTTGGTCTAATAATATTAAAAGAATTATTGGCCCCGTGTCATATCAGGGAGACAGCATCAAGGCCGGGAGCCGCAGCAGAAAAGGCTGAAACCGGCAAGCAGCGGAAGTATGCCTCTCTCATAGAGAGTTACATATTTGTTCCGTTTGCCGTGGAGACCCTTGGGCCGTGGAGTCTTAGTGGCAAAAATTTTTTGCGAGATATTTCACCGCGGTTAATTGCCTCATCTGGTGACAGAAGGGCTGGCTCATTTTTTGCGCAAAGGATCAGCCTGGCTGTCCAGCGCGGAAATGCAGCCAGCATTCTTGCCACCATTCCACGTGGGCATGATTTATATAGTAATTAGGTTAGGCTAGCTAGCATTAAGTTCTATTGTATTATTTTCAATAAAAAAAAAATAAAAAAAAAAGAATTATTAAAGAAGACTAATGTCTGATCTATACAGAAATTCGCGCCGCGTAGCGCTCGCATCGGCGCCGACGCGCGTCACACCTCCATCAACGAATGGCAGACGCTGCTCGACAAATTGCAACCGGAAGGCATGCAGCTCATCGCCGTTTCCACCCTTCTCGATCTGCTGTGGAATGAGGAACCCGACCCGGAGAAACGGAGACCGGAAGTCAACAGAGTTGTGGCTAAGTTGCACAATTCCTCTTACACAGGTAAATACCTATTAAAATTCTAACAAAGTGTATATGTCACCGTAAGATTGTAATAACCGTTAGGTAGATTATAATCTAACTCGCGAAATTCTAAACTGTCGAAAGATTAGAATATAACGCATTATTTTCCGGTAGATTGTAATCTCATAGGTATTTAAACCCGATAAAACCTACACTACACCTGCACTACTTGATTATTTATGTCGAACCCTAACCTAACCTGCAAGAAAGAGACAAGAAAACGTAAATAAAATTAATATTTCAAAAATTGACGCTCAGAACCTTGAACAGTTTACAATCTTTCGACAGTTTAGAATTTCGCGAGTTAGATTATAATCTAACGGTTTTTACAATCTTACGGTGACATAGCTATCTAAACTAGATATAGAATATAGAATCAAATATTATAATACACAACAAAATTATAAGATTTCAAATAATAATGTGCGCAGCATCCTTGCCTGTTCCGATAAAGGTGAAGCCAAGATGCTAGATCATAACTTAACCAAGTAGGTAGCTAGAGGTTTTACATCTTAAAAATAAAATACGAAATAACATTAACAGGTATGACATGG
This sequence comes from Erebia palarica, assembly GCA_964035005.1. Taxonomy (NCBI): domain Eukaryota; kingdom Metazoa; phylum Arthropoda; class Insecta; order Lepidoptera; family Nymphalidae; genus Erebia; species Erebia palarica. Next base: position 6,358,617 of record OZ035988.1, read on the forward strand.
CGTCAAAAAGTAGAACTTGTTCGCAACGAGCTTCGAGTAAATGGCGCTCAAGCCATGGTGGTGACCGCGTTAGACGAGGTGGCGTGGCTCCTGAACGTACGAGGACGGGACCTGCCCTACGCGCCTCTCCTGAAGGCATTCGTCTTCGTCAGTATACGGGAGGTGCGCGTCTATGCGCCCCAGGGAAAGCTGTCCATGCCAGTACGCGAAGCCCTTGCAGTGTACAATTGTTTTCCTAACTCTGACAACTGTACCAGGTAAGTGAAAGACTGCCGGGCGACCGCGTATCTTCTGCGTCAATCATTGTTACAGTATCAATTGTTGTGATTGGCTGAATATAAGGTATTCTTGCTGCGTCAATGGATTTTGTCCAATAGTGGAAGAGTGATAACGAATCAGAGGTGATTGCGATCGTTACACTGTAGCTGTCAGAGATACGCGGTTGCCCTGCTGAAATTATTGAATTATAAAAATACGTGTCAAAGAAGTTCGTATTGTATTGGCATAAATACTAAAATTATAAATAACTCTATTCTACTAATTCTAGTAATTAGTACGCGTATGAGAGATTTACTCTGGCATATTTATACTAATCTATACTAATATTATAAATGCGAAAGTTTGGATGGATGGGATATTTGTTACTCAATCACGCCCCAATGGCTGAACGGATCTGGCTGTAATTTGGCACATAGATTATAGTCTGGAATAGCACATAGGCCACTTTTTATTCCAGAAAATTCCGTTTTTGTTATTCAGTTTTTGGTTCCCTCTCCTCCCTCAAACCCCGCAGACGAATTCGCAGGCAATTGCTAGTATTTAATAATATTATGAATGCAAAAGTGTGTTTGTTTGTTGGTTTGTTCTTAATTACACCGCAGCCGAGTACCGGATCGACGTGATTTTATGTTTGAATAGGTAAAATATTAGGTAGGCAAAAATATTTCAAGCAGACGAAGTCGCGGGCATCAGCTAGTATAACTGTAAGTCTTATTTAGAGTACCTCTGAGTACCTACAAGTATCATACTTCAAATCAATGCATATTTTTCTCACGTCTTCTCAATTTTTTTTGGTGGAGATTACATTTTTTTAAAATTAATTTGTAATGTTTACCTAACGCATTCTTTGCGATCTTTACATAATTCTTGCTATAAATATCTACGAATATTTATCTTTATTAATTTGGAACTTTCTAGGGTGAAGGACTACTCAGAAATATATTCGGACTTACGAAAAGCGACCGAGTCAAAGATTATCATACCGACCGAGGTGACTTTCCAAAGAGGCGCATCGGCGGCTATCGCACAGATTATCCCGCTAACTAAGCGGATGCTGCAACCTTCGCCGATCTTGTACTTCAAGGCGCAGAAGAACCAAGCGGAGGTTATGGGAATGCATAAAGCGCATCTACGTGACGCTGTCGCCATGTGTACCGTCTTGAGTTACATGGAGGTCATGGTAAGAAACCTATTATGTAGAGTTGCATCGACCATAATAACATTAGACCTATGTGATTTGTGAAAAACTTCGTTAAATCGTTAAGTTACACATAGTACCTATAATTACCTATCAATGAACTTCTTTTTTGAATGCAGCCTCAATCCAATTTCCTGCGCCCACGGTCGTGCGCCGATTTCTTTCTTTCGTATCTTATTATGTAGATGATTTGGTATTTTCGTCTTTTCCGCGCCTCTAAGAGCACGTTAAGCTGCAGGTCCTGGCTATGAATACAGTTTCATCTAAGACAGGGGTCTTCAACTTTTAGATGTCAAAGGCCAGAAACATTTTTATTTTGGTTTGGCGGGCCGCAAAGCGAAACATATTTTCTATCAATTTTTATCTCGCTAATAGGTAAGTTATGAAAAAAAAACAATTGATACGACTTTAATTAAAATTTAATTAGTCTACAAACTGAAAACTCAAGCAATTATTTTGGCAAGCAAACACTGGGCTGCCAGCAAAGCTTTCGTGGGCCGCAGGTAGAAGACCTCTGATCTAAGATTTGAAATCGTTGGTACCAGGGCATAATATGTATTATTTTTAGGGGAAATCTGGCTTAAACGAGCTGACAGTGGCGCAAAAGGTGGACATAACTCGCGGCACGCAGGCTGGCTACGTGGGCATGTCAATGCAGACGCGCGTCGCCTTCGGACCCAACGCCGCTGATCCACAGTACAGAGCCACCAAAGCCAGCAATAGAAGGATATTCCCCAACTCCACGCTTGTCATACAGTCTGGAGGGCAGTATTACGGTACAGTATGCTATATGTATTTGTCACCGTAAGATTATAATCTAACTCGCGAAATTCTAAACTGTCAAAAGATTAGAATTTAACGCATTATTTTCCGGTAGATTGTAATCTGATAGTTATTTAATGATAATATAGACGGCATATAATTTAAAGGTAAGCCCCTATAAAACTTATACGTATGAATATGTCACCGTAAGATTGTAAAAACCGTTAGATTATAATCTAACTCGCGAAATTGTAAACTGTCGAAAGATTGTGAACCGTTCAATATTCTAAGTGTCCATTTTTGAAATATTAATTGTATTTACGTTTTCTTGTGTCTTTCTTGTAGGTTAGGTTAGGGTTCGACATATACAATTAGGTTCTATCGGGTTAATATACCTAACAGATTACAATCTACCGGAAAGTAATGCGATAAATTGTAATCTTTCGACAGTTCGCAATTTCGCGAGTTAGATTATAATCTAACGGTTTTTACAATCTTACGGGGACATATTCATACATAAGTTTTATAGGGGCTTACCTTTAAATTATATGCCGTCTTTGATTCAGTGACTGCCTTCGACTCTCTGGATCTCAGTTATTTTTTTTTGTTTACACGAAGCTTAAATTGAAAATACACAACTATTGATAAATAAAATGTAGGTATATAATAAAAAGGAACAATGTTAATAAAAAGACAATGTATTAAGTATAATAGTGAAAAATAAATTAATCTAACTACTTTTATAAATAAAAACTTAACTCTAAAAGTTACGAACTAAAAGCTGGCCGATTTATCGCTCACAGCGGAGACAGCTGACGCTATATAGATTTTTAAAAGTATTTGCGGTACACGATGTTTTGTCAGGGTTCCTCCGTCTTAGTTCCTAGATTATTTGACCTTTATTGTACCTAATTACGTTGATATTATATATGCTGTTGCAGTCCTTTTAACTTATATAGGTATTTAGAGTAGCTAATTTTGTTGAGACTTATCCCTAAACTGATAAATATGGTTAAACTAAATATAAGCATTTGTTGTAGAGGGTACAACGGCAGTAACGCGCACCTTACACTACGGCGTACCAACAAGAGAGGAGCGCAAGGCATACACAACCGTACTGCGCTCGCTGGCAGCACTGTCAATGCTGCAGACTCCGGCCGCGCTGCCGGCGGCGCACACCGACCCTATCGTCAGGGCGCCTCTGTGGGCCTTCCGGCAAGATTATCCAACGCCTACTGGATATGGGATGGGAGCCGCTTTGAACAGGAAAGAAGGTAAGCAACTATCGTAGGTATATATCGCGGCCTTGGCTACCAGACGTGATAATGTCACCAAACACCATACATATACATATGTCACCGTAAAAACCGTTAGATTATATCTAACTAGCGAAATTATTTAACGCATTATTTTTCGGTAAATTGTAATCTGTTAGGTATATTAACCCGATATAACCTACCTGATTGTTTATGTCGAACCCTAACCTAACCTACAAGGAACAGACAAGAAAACGTAAATACAATGAATATATCAAAAATTGACACTCAGAACGTTGAACGGTTCACAATCTTTCGACAGTTTACAATTTCGCGAGTTAGATTATAATCTAACGGTTTTTACAATCTTACGGTGACACATATATGACTACTGTTCTCGTATGAAGGCACAGTCTATGCTGCAGACACCATATCAAGGCACCAGCGTCGCATATTATATACCAAACTTATCGCCAGGGCGCCTTTGTGCTTTGTGCACCTTCAGGCATCCGCATGATACGGAATGGGAGCCGGATAAAAAATTAAAGAGGGTAAGCAACCTACAGTAGCAGGCTCTACGGTATGAACGAGCTATCTAAGTACGCTATATATTATATACGCTTTCTGGATATGGGAGGATGAATATTTAGAATGACTAGAATTTACATAGTTAGTTAGGTACCTACTTAGGTCCATTGAGCTCATGATAACCTATGAATTTGAGTTTGATTTCCAAATAGTCTTTGTACTCGGTGGTCAAGACGACTCTCGAGCCTTTGTTTTCAAAAAGTTAACTCTAGAGAAAAGTCAGTGTCTGACCACTTTCACGATCAAATAGAGAATTGTAAGTATACAGATTATATCACATATTTTATTATTTAACTATACAGTAACATCCAAACTTCAACTCGAGTTAACTAGTATGTATATAGGTACCAGCTCACTCGAGTTGGTAGGCACTTGAGGCGTTAAACAGAATCCTTTAAAAAAATTTAACTGTTTCAGATCCAGTTGTAATCGACTACAGGCAAGACATCAATTTGCATACGTTTAGAGAAGGATACTTCATTACTTGCGGTAAGATTTTATTGCAAAGAAACAGATCGGTATAGCTATACCTACTTAAAATGAGTTGTTTAAGTCACAATTCTTTTTCACACAACATCTCAGCAGACGTTTGACGTGCCTACTTAATTAGTAGTAAGGTACGTAAATAAGATCAAGAGTGGAACGAAGAAAGAAAAAACAGTGGATAGCACCGATATTTTTTTAATTTCGTATTACACTTATCACTTATCAAATAGTTATCGCACGTCTGTCCCGAGTCCCGCACCGAGTCCCTATAACGCAGTGAAGCCTGCACTAATTCCTGCTCCATCCCAACCACCGAGACGTGAAGTTTTCTTTCAATGGGTTGGTAACTACTCCTACGTCACCGTTCCTCTCGTCGTCGTCGTCGTCTCAACCTATAGACGTCCACTGCTGGACGAAGGTCTCCAGCATGAATCGCCACAGAGTACGGTATTGTGCCGCTTGTTTCCAGCTTGAGATCGTATGTCCACCTAGTGGGAGGTCGTCCAACGCTGGACTTCCCGGTGCGAGGCCGCCATTCAAGCACTTTGCGACCCCAACGCCTATCGGTTCTACGAACTATGTGCCCGCCCATTGCCACTTGAGCTTGGCGACTCTTCGAGCTATGTCGGTTACTTTGGTTCGCCTACGGATCTCATTTCTGATTTGATTACGCAGAGATACTCCGAGCATAGCTCTCTCCATCGCGCGCTGAGTGGCCCTGAGCCTTCTTATGAGGCCCGTTACCGTTCCTCTACAATACTTATATTTTGTTTCAGAGCCGGCTTGGTACGAAATGGGAAAGTATGGCGTGAAGTTGGGGAATGTTCTGGAAGTGGTACCACGGCCTAGCGGATACCTGGGCTTCCGGGAAGCGACGCTCATTCCTTTCGAATACAAACTGATTGATAGGACCCTTCTAACAGAATACGAGGTAAGTAAGATATACTGAAATGGTTTTCAGGCGAGATCGCAGTCAAGGGTTAACTTGTAGTGGATAAATAAAAACATCAATAGTTATAAGTAACCATGAATGATGGTAGATTAATAAATTTAAGTCACTACACATTATGGCGAACGACTTTAGAAAGGCCAATTTATAATAAAAGCCCGGAGGTCGAACCCGCGACCACCTGAATAGGAAGCCCGGCGTTAAAACCACTAGGCTATCACCGCAATAATTACTATATAATATGTATGGAAATTCCATATTTATGTTTACCTATTTTATAGATCAACTGGTTGAACGCTTACAACGACCGAATAAGGAAGACTGTGGGGCCAGAGCTAAAAGACCAGGGTCTTACCGACGTCTACTACTGGATGATGAATAAAACGATCCCCGTCGAGTCGCCCAGAGCTAAGAACAGTCCAAACTCCGCCTTCTGTCACACTATAGGTTTAGAAATTACTTTGGTGCTAGCTTCTGTTGCCTTGTTTCGATCATTATATTAATTGCATTCTATAAGAAATTACACCCAGGTTCATCATCATCAACCCACCACTGGCCCACAGCTTAACACGTGTCTCCCCTCAGAATGGTAAAGGCTAAGGCCATAGTACACCAACCTGGTCGTGTGCGGATTGGCAGACTTCAAACACCTTTGAGAATACCTTTAAGTATTCTAATTCAAATGTTTTTGAAATGTCGCGAGTGAATCGATCGCTATCTATCTAACGAATATATTCGAGTAAGTTACATAATAAATGGTTTAAAGATATTTTTATCATACATTATATTTGACGTGCAAAAATCATGTTTAAAGCAATGTGTTATATTTTAATAATCAGTCAGGGCCTAAATATTTATAATTTCTTAAAATTTAAAAATTTCTCGTAGATTTACAGATATTATTGGAATTTGCGGCGAAAATATCATGAATGTATGTTGCAACTTGCATCCAACGTTCAACTCACGAAGTATTTTTTACTGATGTGGAGTGTGGACGTGTGATGTATAATGATTACGTTACTCATAAAATATATAGTGTATGTTAGGTTATAACTTCTAGATAGGTATACAATACTTAACAGCTATACATAGGTAGGAATATATATTATGACCAAAAAATCATTTTCTTGGCAGTCTCACATTTTAATATTTGGTATAGATTTAAGATAGACCTACCGCACCGATAACTGTACAAACATGTAGGTATTATAATAGAATTAATGTTATGGTATGTAAGGATATGAAAGGGTCTAGCCATAACACAGAAAGTAGTTTGGTACTTAGTGAATAAAACCACTTTGGATATTGATGTTATTTTGGATGTATTGGTTAATTGGTAGAGCTTGGCAAACTTATCTGTGCATGTGGCGGAGGCATCACTGTCTATAAAAAAACCTTTTAGGATCAACGCACAGCTATGATTGTTAGTTCGAAATTTCGCCACACGTATTGATAAGTGTGTTGGAGTGTAATTTATGTTAAATAAAGTTAGCAATATTGTAAACGATATAAAAATATTTTACTAAAATATAAGTGCCTATATTTTAACATAAAAATATTAAGATGGTTTAAATGCACCGAGTGCCTTATTAAATACTGTGTAGTGTGTACATTGCTTTAATATTAATAATATATTACCAGAAAAAAATATACTTTAGGTATTAAATATTATTACTTAACTAAAACATATAGAGTATTTTTAAAAGTTATGTTGTAAGTATTACTCATCTTATGCACCGATATACCTACAGATACAAAAAAAATAATAATAAATATTCTTTAATAAAATATCGTATATTGTGAAGAGGGTATTTAATAAAACAGATTTCATTTTTATAAGTTAAGTATAATGATACATCTGAATGTTACATAAAAAATTGTAACAAGAAATTGTGCGTGGTTACTTAGACAAAATATAATAGTTTATCGAGAACCCTATATATGCAATAAGTAGTTACCGTAAGTAGATGCTTCGATTCTTATCTATTAAATAAGTTTATGTATTGTAATAAAAAAAATGTTTCTTATAGACCTTATGCGTTAACCCAGACTAAGTAGTGTGGTGGGACATTCATGTTTTCAAGTATTATCATAAGCAATATCTTAAATATTATAAGTTAGATGCTTGTACTGTTTACCCTTCTCATCACTGCCAACGTTAACATATCAATGTCACTATAGTAACGGCGTGAAATAAATAAAATTAATGATTAATTAATAGTGTTCTTTATTTACATTGGTCCGTTCAAATCATACTACAAATCACCTTTAAGGTTAGTTAACACGTACCGATTTCTTAAAACCAATTAAACCCTAGGTTTTTAATTAAACCCTACCAACTAAAACCAAGTGTAGAGTACAAATATCTCTCAGCCTACATATTTTGGTATAGATACGTAAATATCACACATATCCCTACTTTAAATACATTTTAAAAGCTATCATAACCGTTGATAAAAAATCATAACCAAGTAAAATTTGCAGTGTTCAATAATAATAAATATCTAATAGGTTCCTAGTTATTATACTTGTATCGTTTATATAATATACATGTCAGTCTCTCAATCATATTTTATAATGTTTTACATAGTAAACATCTACAATTTATAAATACTTATCTATAGAGCGGGGAAATTTACTAAAAACATGACCAAAACCATTATTACTTTGTAATACTATTAAATTAATTCGTCCAAGTATAAAATATAATAAGTCAATTTTGAGAAGCAAAAACAAGATTACTGTGATTAGATTATATAGTGAATAATAGGTAAAAAAACTCTAACATAGAACAGAAGTCCCATATAACTTAACAGATTTCTTACTTACAGAATCTGTAAATTGGTCACCAGGCAACAGAATCATTTTATTTTTTGGTGGCGAGGTATTTCTTCCGAATCGCGACGAATCGAATAGTCGAATAATCGAAGTCGATTCGATCGATTTAAAAGATTCGACTCAGCGCACTTTGCAACGACTGTAATCGACGCAGTTTAAAAAATTGCGATGCGATCCGATCCGATTCGGCTCGGCGTGCCATAGTGGAGCTTAGCCTAGTAAAGCTAAGCTGAGTACTAGACTACTTGCGGTCAAAGTAATCATAAAACATGACGTCACACGTCGTTTTGAATAACAAAGGTAAAAAAAAATATTTTGCAGTAATGAAAACAAAATAGTAAATAATTTATTTAATCAACGTGTAAGCATATAAATAACTCATACATAAATGGCTCTTAATTACCTTAAAAATAAATGAGACTAGTCAAATATCCTAAGCTGTTAACCATTCACTGTACTTCTAACATAAACAGGGTGCATTGTGAGAGAAACATAAATGCGAATGAGGGATGTATCTTACTGTGAAACGATTTCAACATAATCCTATCTTATCACGATTTTGTTTGTCACTCGCCAATAATGAAAGCTAAAGGTGGACTTTGAATTACGCGACAGCAAAGCTAGACTGCGACACTATCTAGGGCGACGACACTAGCTCTCTACTATGTAAAATGTATGAGGAAGAAAATCGCAAAGTTATCCTTAAGGTCTGCGCACATTATACAGACTCAACACCAACTCCACTATAACTCAATGAGGGCTACAGTTTTTATTCACTAGTTGGCGCCACTGACGAGTAAGGTCCTTATTATAGCTGTAAATTCGGTACACAATCATACTTTTCAGAAAAATACGTTTTTAAATAGTAAGCACACAGGAACCAGGGACCTAATGTTAGTACCTTCTGAATTCTTCTTTCAACCCGCTTAATTTTGCACTCTTTTTTCTTAGCTCCGCTTTCAAAGCGCAGAGCACTGACATCCATTGAGACGTATCTTACATCTTCATTAATAAATCTGGTATTGCTAAATAAATTAATTAAATAATTAGACTCGCAAAGGCCCAGTGATAATACCTATTTGACTTTTCGGAGACCTCACTCTACACTAGCGCCTCTAGCGGCGAATTGAAACGCGGTAGCCCCCATTCAAAGAAAAGCATGTAAAATGTCAGCTTTATGGTGTTGTTTACGGTAGAATTTTGAACATTATAACAAAGGGGTCGATGCTAAGCATATGCGACGACGACGTACGACGCGTTCTCCACTTCTTTTAATTAAATGTCAAATGTAAAGGAACACGATATAAAGTTCGCATTTCCATGCTTTACTATGAGTTGTGCGAAGACCGACATCAATAGGGGGTTTTTTAATCTAAATTTATTTGGGACTTTTGTCCGTCACGGACACGTCAGCACCATCGATCAATAGGGATGTTGTCAACTAATGAATCAGCAACTCCTTACCAAATTTCAAAACGCGCGCTTTTTTTTTTATCCACTACAAGTTAGCCCTTGACTGCTATCTCACCTGATGGTAAGTGATGATGCAGTCTAAGATGGTAGCGGGCTAACCTGTTAGGGGTATGGCAATTATATTAAACCCATACCCCTATTCGGTTTCTACACGGCATCGTACCGGAACGCTAAATCGCTTGGCGGCACGGCTAGGGTGGTAACTAGCCACGGCCGAAGCCTCCCACCAGGCAATACAGGCGCTTAGTAAAAATTTACCATTACTTACTAATAAAGGATGTGTATGTTACAATGACAACAACGTTAGATCTTTTGGAAGATAGAACTAGACCTAGAACAATTTTATATCCGCGCCCAACCATCGCTCATACCCCGTACACTCATATACTAGTGCCGCCCGTTTTTAATTTTGCAATAGCAGGGTTATATTGTACTATAAATAGTCCAACACTTAAAATATTCTTTGTCTGTGCAAATAGCTGTTTAATTTTTAAATTCCTTAAATTCCTGATTATTCTGATTGCGACAGATTAATTAGATTTTGCGTTCATTTTGTACAGTTCATTATAATTAAATTTTATGATACAATTTGTTTATTCTTTCTTATTGCGCTTCATATCCTCATAGAATTATTATTTCATAATTAATTCAATGCACGCGCACAGATATTAAAGATGTGTTAGTATCGATAACGCAATATCGACTAAATCACAACTCTATTTCATTTAGTCAATATTCTTTAAGATTCCTCGGACCCTTCCGCGCGAACTGCAGGTTTATTTCATTTGACATTGGCAACATTGCGATTGTCGTAGTCTCGATCACAGCTTTCATGATAGCTCCACTGATGTAACCAGTACACCAGTCTTATTATTATCTAAGAATTTAAGACAGGATGATGTGAAAACTCCAACCATATTCCAATAAATGTGTTATCGCCATTGAAATCGAGAATATAAATAATAATTCTGTATTCCTAGTTAACTTGTTCTCGTACAAAAGTATTCAATTGACTGGAAAAGCTTTATAAGCGACCGTAAGCTATACTAACACGGCAGTGCGTTTGTATGTGTATGTGTGTGTATGTGTGTTCATCTCCTGAGATCCACCATTTCGACAGGCGCAGTCTGGTCTAACCGTATGTGAGTAACAGTCTGGAAATAACAAATATTGGGTATTTAATTTTTTTTCATTTCCTACAAGTTAGCCCTTGACTGCGATCTCACAAGGTGTCATGATGATGCAGTCTAATAGGCCTATTACACTGCACTTATCACAGGAACCCTTACACTTGAATCAGTGTAGTGTAACAAGATTTAGGGAGTAAGGGTCCCTAATTTGATCCTTATTGCTCTAAATTGCGGCCACGCCCACTCTTACCTCAGGGCGCTGTGGAAAGTGCAGTGTAATAGGCCTATTAGTTTGTAGCGGGCTAACCTGTTAGGGGTAGTCAGTTTCTACACGGCATCGTACTAAAACGCTAAATCGCTTGGCGTGTCTTTGCCGGTAGGGTGGTAAGTAGCCACGGCCGAAGCCTCCCACCAGGCCAGACCGGAGAAAATTCAGAAATAACATATTTTCAAATTAACCCTGCCGCGGATCGATCCTATTTCAACCCAGGATCATAATTCCACAGCGCATACAACTACGTCACGAAGGTCGTCAAAATCTTTCTGAGGTAAATTTTCTATATACGCAGCTTAAGTATAAAAAGGCTCGTAATCCAGCCTTTTTATTTTTTTAAATAGCCGCCAAACAAAATGGCTGCCTTCAGGCAATCGGTTATCAAGGTGGTTAGTTAGTTAGTATTTTTAAGTTAAACCGAACTAGGTACTCAATTAATCTGAGAGAAATTAATATTGAAAAAGAAATCCTTGTTTCTGCTTATATGTTTCAGTTCAAATAATATTGATCCTAATAATAATAAGGTCCCTCTATCTGGAGGCCTGACCACTGGCTGCTTGGGTCTTTCCCCGCAACAAGTTTGGAGTTTTTTTTATCCACACAACTTACCTATTATACTGCACTTTACAGGGCCCTGTGGTAATGGTGGGCGTGGCCGCTAGTTAGAGCGTCGCTTATTACAGCAATAAAGACTAATTTAGGGACCCATTCTCCCTAAATCTTAATACACTACACAGATTCAAGTGTCCCTGTGTAAAGTGCAGTGTAATAGGCCTATAAGCCCTTGAGTGCGTTTTGACCTGATGGTATAGATGATGCAGTCTAAGATGGTAGCGGGCTAACCTGTTAGGGGCATGACAGTTATATTAAACCCAAACCCTGTTCGGTTTCTACACGGCATCGTACTGGAACGCTAGATCGCTTGGCGGCACGTGTTTGCCGGTAGGGTGGTAACTAGCCACGGCCGAAGCCTTCCACCAGGCAAATTTGTGGAATTATCCTTTTTTTAGTTTTTGGTAAGTATATAAATGAGAGAAATAAATCCAATATACTACACTAGCTAATGCCCGCGACTTCGTCTGCGTGGATGGAGGTCTTTTGGTTCCGGCGGGAACTCCTTAATTTTCCGGGATAAATGTAGACTATGTGCTATTCCAGACTATTATCTATGTCTGTGCCAAATTTCAGCTATATCCGTTCAGCCGTTGGGGCGTGATTGAGTAACAAACATCCATACATCCATCCAAACTTTATAATATTAGTAAGATTATTATTACTATATTATATTATAGTATATTATATTATAGTATATTATATTATAGTATATAGTATTATAGTAAGATAAGATTAGTTAGATTACTTACATAAAACAGAGGCGGATCGTTGGGGTGCGGATGGAATCCGCTCTGCCTACAATTAGTAATGAATTGCATGCCATAGTCCGGCGTCAGGGCAAAATATCCAGTCCTATAAATAACACAACAAATATTAAACCATAATAGTCAACTATCCAATATAATTAATAATAATAAACTACTTTTTACATGCGGAAGAAACTCTTCAATAACTTTACAATGGCGTTTATAGATCAACATCGAATATTCGAACTTTGTTTTGTAGAGTCAAAACTATTCTAAACTAGTGGGCCCGGCGGCGTTGTCCTGCCCTGAACCTAGAACCCGATTACAGCGCCCCCTACCGGGTCCAATTGTGAATATAAACCGTCCCGGGACCCACTCGAACACGCACAAAAAATTCCATCAGAATCGGTCCAGCCGTTCTTAAGTGATGCGCTTACATACATTCGGCAATTAATTTTTATTTAAATAGATAATTATTCGGTTCTTTACCGCTATTAAAGTAGATATCTTCAAGTAATCAAGTCAAGAGTGAATAGGCGTCTGCATTATTTCTTGCAAGCCCTAAAGCAGTATTATTTTAATATTGTTACGCTCTTGTTTCAGATTTATAATCCTTATTTATGGGTCGTCAAGGTACGTCATATAAATGTGTAATTTTAGAATAATACTGCTTTATCGGGTAGTATGGCACTGGTGTGGCTACAACTGTTAGCCTATGAAAAAAAAAAACTAAAGTTCGGGACGAAGCAACAACCTCAACTTACATAGACAAGCCCTGTCAAACAAAGAATGTAAACTTATTTTTCTAAAAAATGATATGAAATGTGCACATTTCATACCCTGTAAATGAGTTCGAAAGTTAAACTTCCCGGCCTAGGCCAGTAAAGAATGTATGTATTTTCATTACATATCATAAGTTTGAATATGGAATCTTTCTTCCTGAATATCTTGTAACTTGTTATAATGTTCTTTGGCCTAAATAGTTTAAATTTGGAACTCTACCGTATTACGCGTTCAGCACTCACAGCGCAAAATATATATGTCACCGTAAGATTGTAAAAACCGTTAGATTATATTCTAACTCGCGAAATTCTACACTGTCGAAAGATTAGAATTTAACGCATTATTTTCCGGTAGATTGTAATCTGATAGTTATTTAAACCCGATAAAACCTAAGTGCACTACTTGATTATTTATGTCGAACCATAACCTAACCTACAAGAAAGAGACAAGAAAACGTAAATAAAATGAATATTTCAAAAATGTACACTCAGAACATTGAACAGTTTACAATCTTTCGACAGTTTAGAATTTCGCGAGTTAGATTATAATCTAACGGTTTTTACAATCTTACGGTGACATATATAAAAAAGTCACTTGTTTCATTTTTTAGAAAAGCACTATACACACCTCGACCGGGAGAGCATTCCTGGTCTCGTATATAGTCTAACACTCGACTAGAAAACGCGTACTTCGCGGTCTCGCGATGTAATGTACTATTACGCCATAGTCCGAAAAGCGGGACAGCGCTATGGCGGGGACAGAGACAGGCTTATACAGGTGAGGGGCATGCCCTACAAGTCGGATTCCCAACTTTTTTCTATGAAACGGCCCATAGGTATAGGTATATATAGCGAATAGGTACTAGACCTACATACTCACTCATTGTATTTGGGCGCGCACACGATAGCGATGGCCTCAGGCATCATGAGCTGGTAAGAGCATTGCGTGTGCAGGTCCACAGACGACAGGAAAGCCGTCTGCGTCGGGTGCGTCTGTAACCCACAGTCACACAATACTTAGTTAGTTATGCTACAGACGTTCTATTACACGAAGCCCGTTACACAACACTTATACAATCACATGTGTTTGTTTGTTCGGTATGTATGGTTGGTTGGTTGGTTGGTAGTGCGTGCATGCGTGCATGCGTGCGTGCGTGCGTGCGTGCGTGCGTGCGTGCGTGCGTGTGTGTGTGTGTGTGTGTGGGTGTGTGTGGGTGTGTGTGTGTGTGTTGTGTGTGTAGTACCAATAATATACTGTAGCAGCATCCTTTTGTACTGCTGTAAAGAGAGTTCTGAATCCCATGAGAGCAAACGGTATGCAAATATAAGACTTTTTCGGGGCACGTAAAAAAAAATTTTGGATAGAAAAATTGGGCAGTTGCTACCGTTATTTGATTACACGTTATCGTTTTAATAAGTTTTCTCACATGAATCCAGCCGAGTGTAATAAGGTTGTGCTGATCCTGGTAGTGGAAGATTTCCTCCTCATTGTTAGTACTGCAAGAGTCGGGTGTTCCCGTTTGCTTGGGCACTATCACGTGCGTTATTTTCAACTGGTCGCGTTCCTGAAACAAATATGTTTCCTAACTTAGTTCCAGACACGAGAGGGAACCCCGTTAATGTCCCATAAGAATTTTACGCTGAAACAAAACTTTTTGGTCTGATTTGGGACTAGGGTCTAGGATACATAGATAGCATACCTCATGATATGCTGTCGCTAGCCACTCAAGACGGAAGCAGGTCTTGAATATTGGTGCACAAAATGTACGTATACACCACTAAGGTGCTTAAACTTTGCAGCATATTATAACAGATGAGGCGATATTATATAAGATAAGCCACCCTTGGGGCGCGCTGAAACATAAGGTCGATAGATTGTCATGGAGAAGAATAACGTCTGCCCCGTGTTAGGGCGGCATAAGGCGATACATTATAAGAGACTAGTGTCTGCCCTGTGCATCACATATAATTTAATGAGGAGTATAACGGTTAAACTGCCTCGTTGGTGTAGTGGTTAGCATGTTTGACTGCGGCCGACGAGGTCCCGGGTTCGAGTCCCGGGTCGGGCCATAATTAAATATCGGGTTTTTCTGATTAGAAATTCCCTGTACTTGCCCGGAGTTAGGAAGTTGGCGGTGTTTCACCCCCGTGCCTCAGAGAGCACGTTAAGCCGTCGGTCCCGGTTATTATCACTAACATGATAGAAGTCGTTAAACCCCGCCAACCCGCATTGGAGCAGCGTGGTGGGTCTAAGCTCTAATTCCCATTCTCCTATGAGAGTGGAGACCTTTGCCCAGCAGTGGGACGTTAATGGGCTGTAGTGGTGGATAACGGTTAAACACCAGCAGCGGCAGCAAATACACACCAGTATGACGGCAAGGATGCCGCAGAGCTCAGTGTTGCGCGCAGTGTTGGTCGCGGCGATGGCGAGGAAGCGCGACAGCAGCGCCGCCGGCACCACCACGGCGCGCAAGCGGCGATCCGACACCAGCGGCGGCAGCAAATACACACCAGTATGCCGGCAAGGATGCCGCAGAGCTCAGTGTTGCGCGCAGTGTTGGTCGCGGCGATGGCGAGGAAGCGCGACAGCAGCGCCGCCGGCACCACCACGGCGCGCAAGCGGCGATCCGACACCAGCGGCGGCAGCAAATACACACCAGTATGCCGGCAAGGATGCCGCAGAGCTCAGTGTTGCGCGCAGTGTTGGTCGCGGCGATGGCGAGGAAGCGCGACAGCAGCGCCGCCGGCACCACCACGGCGCGCAAGCGGCGATCCGACACCAGCGGCGGCAGCAAATACACACCAGTATGCCGGCAAGGATGCCGCAGAGCTCAGTGTTGCGCGCAGTGTTGGTCGCGGCGATGGCGAGGAAGCGCGACAGCAGCGCCGCCGGCACCACCACGGCGCGCAAGCGGCGATCCGACACCAGCGGCGGCAGCAAATACACACCAGTATGCCGGCAAGGATGCCGCAGAGCTCAGTGTTGCGCGCAGTGTTGGTCGCGGCGATGGCGAGGAAGCGCGACAGCAGCGCCGCCGGCACCACCACGGCGCGCAAGCGGCGATCCGACACCAGCGGCGGCAGCAAATACACACCAGTATGCCGGCAAGGATGCCGCAGAGCTCAGTGTTGCGCGCAGTGTTGGTCGCGGCGATGGCGAGGAAGCGCGACAGCAGCGCCGCCGGCACCACCACGGCGCGCAAGCGGCGATCCGACACCAGCGGCGGCAGGAAATCGCTTGTGCCTGTGTCCCTGGAAATCAACACGAAATGAAACTATGATGCGCTTGCCCGTGACTTCATCCGCGTGGAACCTTATTCTTAAAAAAAGAGATTTGAAAAACAAATTGATGAATTTTTCACCAAAGGCATAAATACCAAGTATATTACTTGAACCGCCTCTTTAACCTATTTGGGGGTGGAATTTCGAAAATTCCCACACTAGGAAACACAAGGAATATTCTCTCATTTCAAATTTCTATGTTCAGCCGATTGGGCTGTAAGTTTTCTGTCAGTCACTCAGGACAAAGCCTTTTATAGTTATTGATAAGTCAGTCATGGTCACCATCAAAATTAAGCCCGAATAAATTCTAAATAAAACTAGATACAGCACATGCTCCACAGATTGGCAGAATGTTGCGGGGTAGTACGCTTAAGGGCTCGTTCAGGGAAACGCGTGGCGTTGATCGGCGGGCTGGTTCTATAATAGTTGCCAAAAGCGGTAGCTTCGAGATCTATTTTATTTATTTATTTTTATTATTTTTGTACAAAATATTGTCTTAAAACTAATTTTAAAAAAGTGGACAAAGGTAAAGCTTATCTCTAAAAAGAAATCTCTTCCAGCCTTCCTACCGTAGCCGCCGCGACGGACATCGTTACCTCGTACCGTAACACGTGCCGCTCCCGCAGTTAAATTAATTATTACTACTACTATTAATATAAACAACACTTCATGGCCCTCACTATTAAAAAAATACACAATGTACACGAGTTATACAATTTACACATCAAAAATGAATTTCTTCTTACAAATAAATATTAACTTTTGTACGTTAAAGCGCTAAAACTCAGGAACGGCTTGACCGATTTTGATGGAATTTTTTGTGTGTGTTTGAGTGGGTCCCGGGATGGTTTAAAGTTTATACTCATAATTGGACCCGGTAAGTGGTGCTGCGATCGAATCTAGATTCAAGTGATCTTAAGTGATTACCGCCGCCGGTGAACATTTGCAGCACCAGAGGAACCTCTAATGCGTTGCCGGCTTTTGAGATATTTGTTTAATCGAGCCCCATACTATAAAAATGCGGGAAAACAGAAGATGGAAGCTGGTTCCATAATTTGCAGGTACGTGGCAGAAATTACCTGGAATAACACGAGGTGGATATTCTGGTAATAGTTTGTATAATTTTAACATTTATAAACGGATATAAATTAATCTATAGCGTTAAATTTCACTATGTGAACAACAAAGGGAACGAGGATCTGACGTATCGAATAGCGGAAGATCCCGGCAGTACGATTGCGTAACTTCTGCATCAAACATTGTAAAAGTATCAATTGTTGTGATTGGCTTTCTTGCAGCGTCAATGGATTTTGTCCAATAGTGGAAGAGTGTTAACCAATCAGAGGTGATTGCGATCGTTACACTGTAGCTGTCATTTTTAGCCGGGCGCCCTGCTGGTCTCTATCAAATGTGTAAATGTCACCGTAAGATTGTAAAAACCGTTAGATTATAATCTAACTCGCGAAATTCTAAACTGTCGAAAGATTAGAATTTAACGCATTATTTTCCGGTAGATTGTAATCTGATAGGTATTTAAACCCGATAAAACCTAAGTACTTGATTGTTTATGTCGAACCCTAACCTAACCTACAAGAAAGAGACAAGAAAACGTAAATAAAATGAATATTTCAAAAATTGACACTCAGAACATTGAACAGTATACAATCTTTCAACAGTTTAGAATTTCGCGAGTTAGATTATAATCTAACGGTTTTTACAATCTTACGGTGACATAAATAAGGAAACTATAGTGGCTCAATTAAATTAAGAAAAAAAAACGAGGTAGAGTTGTTAATATAAAATTAGCATACTGTGGTCTCGACGGCGGTATAAGCGGCGGCGTAGGGTGGTAGGAGTGCGGTGGTGCGCGCGGGGGCTCGCTCGCGAAGTCGTCCGGGTACAGAACGCCGTCCACGGGCGGAGCGGACGGGGACACCGCCCACTCTTCCTGCAGGCAAAATTCATAATAATGTCCTCCCGACTGAATTTCGGCCCCAGCGGCCTATCTTCAGAGAGATTAGCCATCTGCGCGGCATATATTATAGCGCACCAGTGTGCACTCTCTGTTCCTTTACTCTGATAGCCCGATGGGACGGAAAATCCGACCAGGGAGAGGTCAGACGCTGGACCTTCAGCATTACGATCTCTCCAAGCCACGGGGATGACACACCGCCAACTTAGCAACTTACAACCTCGAGAAGTCGGGCGGGCATAAAGGTCAAAGATAGGCAAAGCTGACGCATCAGGCTCGCCCGACTTTAACATAGTGTGTAGAAATCAAAAGTATACATATTGGAACGAAGTTCCTTATCGCGCGTTGCGAAAGGGGGCTAGACGGAAAAAATTAAGACCAAAAGTTGTAACGACACCCCACAATTTGGCAAAATAAAAATTATCATTATCGTTATCATTAATAGCAGGATGTCTCGCAGTTGGGTATTTGACAACTATTCAAATAATTTATTTTTTAATGATTATTAAATAGTCTCCCAAAAGTCCTAATATCCAGCTACTGTAGCTTGAAATATCTCAAAAACAAGCGTTTTGCCAAGATTAGAAGTATGATAAACTTACTGCATTAAGTAAATGAGGTTTGGTTTGACCATCCTGCCTGTTTTCGTCAGCTTGAAGCCGCTGGGCAAGCTTAGCATCATCTTGTTCTTGCTTTCTTTTAGCAGCTTCAGCTATCTTTCTCTTTTCCTATGAAAAAAAAGAGACAGATGTGGAACCACCTTCATTTCATATTGTCTTTTTTTTAACATGAAAAAAGAAAAATATATGTAGATTATATTTGATATTTCATTGTACTTAAAAAATGTAATCAATAAAATATTAATATAAATCGAGTGGTACTACAAAATTGCATTATTAATGATTGCCAACAAACCTAGTGATAGAACAGTCTAAGTTGCAAGAGGACTAAAATTCCTACTTCATCTATAATGTTATTAAGAATCTACCTAAGAATCAACATGTGTTTGAAATATACAGTAATTCTTACCTTATTTTTTAAGCTTTATTTCAAATATTATAATTCAACGGACACTTCAAATTAATTACAAAATAAATAAATGGGTATTAAATTGACTATTATATGTTTCCGTCTCTCGATTATTAACAACAGATCAATAGCTTACAGGTTTAAATAATATGCAATACCACCGCTTAAGCGCTAGATCCGTATCATAAGAAACAGGATAAAAGCAGCTTAAAGTGCTGTGCGCTAGTATTCTGAATCTCGCAACGCCATCTATTGAAAGTACAATAATTAAATATATCTAACGCCATTTATAATGTTTTTGATGAACTACGGCGAATCTTTTCTTATCTACATACTGTTTACAGCTCTATTACAATTGGATAAAGATGGTATTTATTTGTTTAAGCAGATTGATTATGAAAGTTAAAATAACCTCAAAATTGAAAATATTTTTGGTAATAAGTCATTTCTTAGCAAGTGTCCGTTGCTTTTATCTGCTCTCAAGTATAAAAAGTTATTTATTTGAAGCCAGTAATCAATGTTTTATGACTGTTGGTTCTTAGGCGAACTTTGTATGGGGACTGAACAATGTCCTTTGGTGGCTGTACTTTTTTTGATAAGATAATAGTAACAATAAAATAAGATAAAGAATAAGTACAATATATGCTATTGTGATGCTGATCATTAAGTATGGCATCTTAAAAATGAAGCTACGAGGGCCAAACCAACCAACCAAACCTGTCTCTACTTCCTTATCTGAGAAGAGCCCACAACCAACTCAGCTGGGAATTTTTTTCCGTTCTAATCTGTTTGTACACTGTCTTGTCTGTATGTCTTGTCCATACGTGAAGTACATACCTCATACTCCTTATAATGTGCATGCTCCTTTGCATACTGGTCTAAGAGTTTCTGTTTTAATTTTTCAGCTTTGGGCATAACCTCCTTTAGCATCGCTTGATTCACTGCTCTCACATCAGGGGGAACTGTACTGTAGTCTGGATGTTTCCTGATCTTTTCCACAAATAATGTCATGAATTTCAAATACAACATATAGGCATTTTCTAGACTATTCTCAGCTAGATAAACATTGGCCATCCGCACCATCTCTAAGCCTGAACGGTAGTACCTAAAATGATATAATAATGATGATAATGTATTGATGTGATCATAGCACTGGAGCAATCATACATGTAAACACATGGAATCACTATCATGTCTGATTATAATTGGCTAAAACCTTGCAACAAGAATATCATAAATTCAGCCAATCATCACCATTATAAGTAAATTTGTTATGTTGCTAAGCTATGGATGTGTGTTGAATCCAGCAATTGGAGCACTTGATCTTACATCTAGCTATCTAAGCTATAAAAATCACTCATTGACGCGAATAAAGCATTAATCTGTAGCTATGTAACAAATTTAATTATGCAAGTATCATGAATACCTTCTATTCAACTAAATCTAATTACTTAGTGACAAATACAATATGTATCTATTCCTTTCCTATTGAATGCTTTTACAACAACTAAAAGATAATCACTTTGTTGTAATTTTCATTCACGTTTAGGTGCTAAATAATGAAATTAAAGGATGGGAAATACTATGACTCACGACATAAAACATATCATAGCAAATGAAGGTTTCAAGGCCTCTTATGTAAAATACTACCTTCTAGGTGGGACGTTAGGATCAACTTCCACCATAGCTCCAAAGTTAGCGAGCTGTTTCACCCTGGCTGCCGGCTCCAATGATGCAAGATCCAGTGTTCTTAGCCGTTTTTCATTTGACTGCATTTTTATACTATAACCGTAATTCCTTCTCACGCCCAAAGAATTCTTACAAAAACGTGCGAACTTATAGTTAGTAGAACTTAAAGATTCGTAGCTTAGAGCTTGAAATACGAGAACAACACGAAATTCAAAATTGAAAATAAATTGAAAACAATTAAAAATTGTCAGCTGCGAGGTGAAGTTGACAGCTGTCAGGTTCAATTGACAGTGGAGTGACGACTAAAGAAAAAATCTCGTGGATTGTTCTAAACGAGGAGTCTATGAGCGATCATAAATTCATCGTAACGAGCATTTATAACAAAGAAGATGAATATAAACCAATGTATACATACGGCAAGACAAATCTTGAAGATTTTAACAACTACTTCAGGAAAGAGATAGACAACAAAGTAGTTGACTATGAACAGTGTGGAAGAGCTCTTAGTAAGGCATATAGGAAAAGTACATGTCGGGTAAAATGCGATGATGACTACAAGCTCCCATACTGGTGGAACGAGACCGTTCAAAAGAAGGTTAAAGAGACTAGGAAAAAAAGGAGAAAATTCCAGAAATGCAAAGAGCCAACGGAGAGAGAGAAACTGAACGAGGAATATAAAATTGCTAAAAGAGAGCTCAAAAAACTTATAGCTGCATCAAAGGCACAAGCTTGGGATGCCCTGTGCGCAGGCCTAGAGTCTGACATATTTGGCGAAGCATATAAAATTGTAAAAAGCCAGATGCAAATAGCATACCCAAAATCTAGCCTAACCCTAGAACAAAAAAGAGAAATTTTCAATAGCTTATTTATAACCTCACGACACTCAGGAGTATTAAAAGGGGAAGTGATAGAGGATTCGGATTTTGAACATATATCATTTACACCGGATGAAATTAGAGATTGTGGCGCAAAAATTAAAATTAATAAGGCCCCTGGTCCTGATGCTATACCACCAGATGTAGTGAAGTCTGCTATCTGTAACAATGTCGAGTACTTTACATGTCTTTTCAACAAACTGCTGAAAAACGGCAGTTTCCCGGACAACTGGAAGGCTGCTAAGCTTATACTAATAGAGAAGCCTAAAAAATGTAAGAACGAGGTTGCCAAGTATAGGCCTATCTGCCTCATAAATGTCATAGCAAAAGCATATGAAAAGCTTTTAAACCTCAGATTAACACAGGAGATAGATAGAAGCGGGGGACTAAACAATAATCAGCATGGATTTAGGACAGGCAGGACAACAGTTGATGCCATCGAAGAAGTCGTCCGTGCAGCAAAAGAAGCCCGGATAAAGAACCTTTGGAATTCCCTCATATTAGTTGATGTCCGAAATGCTTTCAACACAGCCACATGGTCCTTAATAATCAAAAAGTTAAAACGCAGGAACATCAATAAGCACCTAATAAACGCAATAGTGGACTATTTTACGAATCGCTCCATTAAATTGGACAGTAAAATTAGTGCTGAAATAACTGGAGGAGTTCCACAGGGTTCAGTACTGGGCCCTACCCTGTGGAACATCCTCTACGATGATGTGATGGACATCGAAGTTCCGGATGGCGTTATACTGGTGTGCTACGCGGATGATCTAGCTATATCAGTAACTGCAAATGACTCTCACGAGATGATAGTTAAAACCAACGAAACGTTGCATAGCGTGGATTTGTGGATGCGCCGAAACAATCTAGAGATTGCCCCGGAAAAAACAGAAGCAATCGTTTTCAATAGAAGAAAACCTGCAGACTACGTGTTTGACTGTGGAGGAACGGTTATAGTACCAACACTGAACGTAACATATCTTGGAGTCAAGCTTGATTGGGGTCTAACGTTTGGCCCACATCTAAAATCTGTTTGTGACAAAGCATCCAGGACTGCAGGAGCTCTAAGTAAGCTACTGCTTAACACAAAGGGCCCAGGTGACCGGAAGAGAAGAACACTGGCTTTGGCGAACCAATCCATAATCCTATATGCGGCACCTATCTGGTCTCCTGCGATGAAATTTGCCCTGCACAAAAGTCGGGTCCTTAAGGCCCAACGCATGTTAGCCCTGCGGGTATGCTCCGCCTATAAAACTGTTTCCACGGACGCAGCGCTTGTACTGGCTAACCTAACGCCCATCAATTTACTAGCGCTAGAGAGGACCAAATTGAGGCACAAAAAGGACTCTGAAAGCATAGGATCTGCCAAAAAGGAAACCCTAGTAAGCTGGCAAAAAGAGTGGGATACTTCTTCCAAAGGCCGCTGGACGCACAGACTTATCCCAAGTCTAGAAAAGTGGACTAGCAGGCAGCATGGTCGAATGTCTTACAGGCTAACGCAATGTCTAACGGGGCATGGAGTATTCATGTGCTTTCTTGCTGGTATTGGAAAAAGAGAAGACGCTAGTTGTATGTACTGTACCGAAACCGACGATGCGATGCATACAATCTTTATATGCAAAAAATGGGATAGGGAAAGACAAGAGCTCGTTAAAAAGATTGGGGGTATATGTGCAGATACATTAGTGCACAAAATGCTTGAAAAGGAGGAGAATTGGACAGCAGTAACAAACTACTTTGAAATAATAATTAAAGAAAAGGAGCAAGAAGAAAAACGCAGACTAAAAAGGCCGTGAAAAAGACGCAAGTGTTGCCGTGTTGTAGGCTGAAAGGCAGGTACACGGCCAACAGGCAGACAGTAGGGGTTTTAGTCGGTATGAGTCCGGCACTACCCGTGTGGTAGTCCATGAGGATTTCCCCTGCTGTATAAATCCAAAAAAAAAAAAAAAAAGGTTCAATTGACATTGACAGTTATTAATAATTTTTTTTTACATTTCACAGAAGATTTTTACCCATAGACTTATTTGTACCTGTGGTTTTTACAGGTTTTTACCGACATGCATGTTGAACTCAGACAGTCAAAGTCCGATCTGCAGTGCCTGTTAGCGGCGTCACCACGAAGGTATTGATGGAGTGCGCAATCTAAATACCAGCATGATAATATGTTAGAATTGATGTAGAATTTTAGTAGGTACCTATCTGTGCCTAGTGTGTAGTCGAGGGAGATCAAGCTTGAGACATCAACAATTTTGCGTATGCCATTGACTCCTTGGTAAATCGATGGCGTATGCTCAAACGTTCAATGACGAAGTCCACGGTCGGTGCCAACTAACAAAATATCAATTCACTATCAACAGTATCTAACAATAGTTAATTCATCCGCACTGCTTAGCAGTGCATTACCCTATAGTATCAGGGTTGACGAGATGACATTGATAGTTAAATCGTGTAGTATATGTCACCCTAAGATTGTAAAAACCGTTAGATTATAATCTAACTTGCTATTTTGTAAACTGTTCAATGTTCTGAGTGTCAATTTCTGAAAAATTAATTGTATTTACGTTTTCTTGTATCTTTCTTGTAGGTTAGGTTGCGGCCGGGCACTTAGGTTCTATCGGGTTAAAATACAGATTACAATCTACCGAAAAATAATGCATTAAATTGTAATCTTTCGACAGTTTGCAATTTCGCGAGTTATATTATAATCTAACGGTTTTTACAATCTTACGGTGACATATAGACCAAATTCGCCCTTTACACCATTTAATTCAGATGAATATCATAGAAATAAATTAACGCGCAATAGAATCAGGGGCGGCGGGGTGCGCTATCGTTATCGCAGTGCTAATATAATGTGCTGCCCAGTGCCGACTGGCTGTTATTGAGTATGGAGGATACTATGGTGAAAGCGTAACAGGCTGTATACAAATTACAAGTATGGATTCGTATGGATAGCTTTATTTATATGTATGTAGGTAGTTCGGATTTATTGTCACTTATATAATAAATACCAATCAGATGACCAACCATTTTATTTTGATAAGTATTAATACAATGTCGTAAAAACACCTTCGAAAGTAAAGCTTTGTTTAGACCAAATTATAAAAAAAAATATTTATGAAATGGTTATTTGTCGGACGACCTTATAAGATAGATATTACTATCGCGGACTTTTTTTTAGAACTTTTTGAGAGGAAGAATTCCATTAAACATTGTTTTCGTGTGTTGTTTCGTGTGTGGCGTGCACGGAAGCTCTCAGATCTGACGATTTTTTCCGACTTCATTCAAATTATTGCAATTTTCGGGATCTCTAATTTTTTGACTGTTAGAGTAGCTTTCTATAGGTGAAAGATATTTTTTTAAATCGGTTGAGTAGTTTTATATTTATACTTAAAACAAAAGGTCTTACACTAACATAGTACATTCGTAATTAAACTTTAATGCCTTAGATTTAATATTTTTATTGAAGTGAAAACTTCTTTAAACGCGTTGAGCACTAGATTTTGGTAGGGGGTAAAAATGTGGAACGATGTCTCGTGGAATACAGTTACCTTTGAACTAAAGATTTAATTTAGAATAAAACACACAGTTACTGTTATAAATAAAAGTTCTGCAATATTAATTTGCTATTTGTAGTATACAGGCGTCGTTTTGTTTAGTCTATTTTCGAGCTTTGAAGCGTCTGACAAAAGTTTTGGTCCATGGAAAGTGTCTGACACTTAGGATACTATTTCAGAATAATATTCCATAAAACATTTATAAAAAACAGCGATATAAATTTAAAGTAACTCTTTTTTTAGGTACCTTTGTTACCTGGTACCTGCCAGGTGTCACAAGGCGAGCTCCACAAGCACGCAGGTATTCAAAGAACATGAGACGCTACTGAGAAAAGGTTTAATTTAAATGAAAATAAGTTATGTCTGATCGCTCTGGGATCTTACTCTATACCAACGGCTGAAATTATCTAATTTCCTATTTGAGTATTAGCGGCCAGAAAAGCGTTATTTTTAAATAATGAAAGAATTTCCAAGCGAGTAGGTATATGAGAAAAAACATTATTCTCAAATATGCAAATTACTACACTTAATTTAAAAGAAATATCGTATTCAATATATTACACATCTGCAACACAAGGAGTAGAAAACATAACAACAGCCAATTAATGGACACCAAACACAAACTGAAAACATTAACATGAAAGCATGAATTACATTTTTATAAAATCTGTGCAATATTAAAAAATATGGGTAAAACGAAGGAAAGAGGCCGTATATCCAAAAACATGGTCTCTTTCTTAGCGTGTAGACAAACATATCATCACACATATCACATTTCCATGACTGAGCGCCAAAGTCATTGATAGTTTCTCTAACATTCCTTCGAACTGTTTGACACCAACAGCATACTCTTAGATTACTTAGATTACTGTATAATTTTTGTCCCTTACTTTCATATTTTTTATAATTAAGAACTGTTCTTGGTCTCACTTTGCCGCCCTTTTTAAAATAAATAACCTTTTTTTGGCAACATGGACTTGATTTTCCACTTATTAATTTACCTGAGTTGGCCATTGGATGTCGTAATAGCTTGTGATGTAAAGGATCACGCATGTTCCACGGTGGTGAGAAGACTCCCTTAAAAGATACGTTTTTAGATGGTTTTCGATGAGGGCTGTTAAAAGTTTCATTTTTTGGTACTCGAATATTTTGTGGTAACTTTTCAAATATATTTTCTCTCTCTAGTTTACGAATTGGAGATGAGTTACGGTCTTCCTTTCTTAGGCTTTCATGAAACATCGATGAATCGCGGTCTTCTTTTTTAAGATTTTCACGCATAGATGCGAGTTCATGAATTGGAGATGAATCAAGGTCTCCTTCTTTAAGATTTTCACGCATAGATTTGAGTTCATGAATTGGAGATGAATCACGGTCTTCTTTTTTAAGATTTTCACGCATAGATTCGAGTTCATGAATTGGAGATGAATCAAGGTCTCCTTTTTTGAGATTTTCACGCATAGATTTGTGTTCATGAACTGGAGTTGAATCACGGTCTTCTTTTTTAAGTTTGGCACGCATAGATTCTATTTCATTAACTGGAGAAGAGTCGCGGTCTTGCTTATGTTCAAGTGTTTCATGCATAGATCTTTGATTTAATGATGGCTTTGAAAACATTGGAGTTAGCTTGTTACATATTTTGTCTTCCCTATTTTGTTGAACAGGTGAACTTTTTCTGGAATCTTCTAAATTTGGCAATTTTATTCGTTTACCTGATTCTTTATGTGAGTGTCTAGTTTTATTTTTTTGTTCTGTACTATTACATCTACAGTCATGATTTTCCTTACGATTTTTTGATGGATTTTGAAGAACCTTACTGTCGTTTTTTTTATAATGAAAATCTCTTTCATAGTTTTTCTTCGAACCTTTGCCTATAGGCTTCATTAGCCATCCTCTGCTGTTTGAGTGATAAAGTATGTATTTTTTCTTAGGATTTGGTTTTTTTTTGATTTGGGTAATTTGATTCCATCGAGGATGACACGGACACGGCTTTATAAGTTGCTTTTTTAGTAAAGAATATAAAGAGTTATAAGCATAACGAACTTTTTTAGCTAACCTCACGAAGTATCGCAAGAGTAGAGTAGAGTTCAAGAAATTATGCCTACATTTAAAACACGAACCACACTGGCAGTGAAAATCCTCCATTTCACTATTGTCTCTAAAAATATTTTGTGGTCGGAGTCGATACATTATGAGCAAATAAAAGCATAAGGTAATAATGCAAGGAGCCCATGCTATTACCGCTAGGCCAAAAAGAATATATTTGAGCGTAGATTATGCTAACGATACAGGTTTATTTGCAAGACATTTGAAAGACAGTGAAGAAAATGGATTTGCGCAACCAGAACAGTCACGATGCTTTAATAAATTATCCGAATTATACGTAAAATCGTCGGATCGTTTTTCGATATTTGGGTTCAATATACAATGCGAATTGATTTCACAGACCTCAGCCTCTTTTTTGGAGACTGGAAAGCATGATGGCGTCAATGAAACTTGTTCATGTTCCCATGAGCACGGCTCTAATCTAAATGTTTCATCACCACAAAGTTTGCTAGTTTGTTCTTCTGTGTGGCAAGGTTGAAAAGCACATGGGCAATCTACCAAATTGTAATAAACCGGCATTGTATAACCATAAGTAGCTGTTCTGTAAGTGTGTTCATCCTCCTTTTGAGATTTTCTTATACATCTATCATCTCGGCGATAATTTCGGTAATCAAAGTTGCATGCTGGAACACACTTACTTTGGCTTTTTGGTAGGTAATAAAAAAAACCAGGCTTATGATAATTACTGTTCGAATTTAATCCAAAGAAGTCGCCGGATGATTTAGAATCGTAAAATAGATCCAATCTTCTGCATTCTCTACAAATGTTTTGGTTTCTAATTTTTTTCGAGAAGTTCTTTCTTTTAGATGTAAATAAAACTTGTAAATTATTGTCCTTATATGACTCAACGGAAGGATAAGCTTTCTGGTTTCCTTTCTTTTTTTCTTTAACTAGGGCTTGAAATGCAGCTGTCTGAAAAGTCTGTTTTATTCTGTCGGTAAATACCAAACTATGTGACGATACTTTTTGTTTTAGGTCATATAAGCTTATCGACCTCTTGTGAAAGGATCTCTTGAATGGACCTATAAATAATAGTTAGTAGGCAAGTACAGGTCTAAAGAAACGTCATCAAAACATTAATTATAATTAAACAAAATACGCACTGAAAGATGTTTCTCCAAAAACACGTCTAATTACATTATTTACTCTTGGTGACCTTTTTCTTTTACGTAATGCAGTATAAGATTTACTTTGCATCTTCATACATGATGCGTTTTTGCCAACAGCGTTAGGTGTTCGAGATTCTAGATCTTCCTTAGTATTGTCGCCATGATCAGTGCCGTTGATGTGTTGATAATTGACACATTTTTCTTCAGATAATTCAGAAAAAGAATTTTCAGAGTTGAAATTGATTACGTGCAGTCGATGAATACTTCCAATTTCATAACTCATACTCTTAAATCTTACTTTCTCGATTCAATTCTTTGCGTAAATTCTATAGCTATTTTTGAATCTTATTCATCACTAAAATAAAATAATAGGTATTATAAATATATATTTTAGTATGTAAAATAAACCTTATAAAATATAATATTATGTAGGTAAACATAAAATCAAAATATAATGTCAATAATGCCATTTTGATTTGACAAAATGTAATAAATCTATAGATAAAAATAATTTTATGGTAAGTATAAAAAATAAAAAATCGAAGGATCCCGTACAGTCTACACAATATAAATTCTTTTGAAAGATGTTACAACGTCATAATAATCAGCTGTGTGTGTGTGTGTGTGTGTGGTGTGTGTGTGTGTGTGTGTGTGTGTGATACCTTCACGCGTTTCCAAGAGAAAGCGCGTTGACAGACAAATAGACAGACAGGCGGACAACGAAGTGATCCTAATAATAGGTACCTACAAGGGTTATTTGGTAGTAGAGATGCCACCGTAAGATTGTAAAAAGCGTTAGATTATAATCTAACTCGCGAAATTGTAAACTGTCGAAAGATTGTGAACCGTTCAATGTTCTGAGTGTCATTTTTTGAAATATTCATTGTATTTACGTTTTCTTGTCTGTTAGGTTAGGTTAGGGATCGACATAAATAAACAAGGCAGGTGGCACTTAGGTTCTATCAGGTTAATATACCTAACAGATTACAATCTGCCGAAAAATAATGCGTTAAATTGTAATCTTTCGACAGTTTGCAATTTCACGAGTTAGATTATAATCTAACGGTTTTTACAATCTTACGGTGACATATAGATATAATGGAAAAATGTCATGAGACGTGTAGCTCATTCAAAATTTTACCATAAAAGTTCAGGTGGCATCCCTTAAAACAGCTGATTCAATATAATGAACTGCAAACAATACGACGCATGTTATGCCTCGTTGCCAGCGCGAGCATTGCGATAAAATGCAGTAGTGATACTACAGTAATCATTATTCTACATTAAATGAAATTCTCAAAGTAAAAGCCCGGCTAGAACTCACGTATTGTTGTAAAAAAAAAGCCCAACTAGTTTCGGACTTCGCAAGTCGAAATCAGTCCCATATCCTTAATTTATGAGCCGTCTTTCTATGTGATTAATGTCTCTGAAGTTTTGATCAATAATTGATTATTCTGTGTAGTGTTAGTTTTTTCAATGATTTGTAAATTGTAATGAATTGCCAAATTGCATAACGAAACAATAATAATAATTATTATCGCTTGTAGTACAGTTCTAGCTTTAGGTTTAGAAGGAACAAAAGACTCCATATTTATCTCCAAACGGTTGCCAAAATTTATTTTCCAAAATTAACTAATTAATATTGAATGGAAGTTTTTGATAATCAATTTTGACTTTTTAACTCTGCCATAGTTTTTATAACGTCAAAATTGCATGGGTAGCCGCCGGTATGTTAGACCATTTACCTTACACCTTGTATATCCACCACTACAGCCCATTAACGTCCCACTGCTGGACAGAGGCTTCCACTCTCACAGAAGAGATGGATTTAGAGCTTAGACCAACCACACTGCTCCATTTCGAGTAAGCAGGCTTAAACGACTATTATCATGTTAGTGATAATAACCGGGTCTGATGGTTTAGCGAGCTCTCCGAGGCACGGGGGTGACTTCCCGCCAACTTAACTCCGGGCTACTAATGAGAATTTCTAGTCAAAACAACCCCATACTTAATTATGGCCCGACCCGGGACTCGAACCCGAGACCTCGTCGGCCGCAGTTGGTCATGCTAACCACTATATATACTCATAAATAAAACAAAACTATTCGTGTTAGTTAGAGCTTTATAGTTATGATTTCATTTTGCAGAAACAAATAGTAAAACATTGTCATTGTCAAATACCTACATCAGTTATCACAGCAACAAGCACAGAAGCAACATTTGCATATTTCTAAGCAAAGTAGACATGGTATCCAAAAGAGGAATCCTAAGAAAAACATTAAAAAGAATTTACAATTCTTCAACTGAGCTCTAGAGTTTAAATAATGAGGGTACATTTCAGGCCAGCGATGATGAATCCATAGCTGAGGTGTCCTTCGCAGTGTCATAAGATAGCAATCCCCAGCTGCTGCATCCCAGTGTCTTTGATTTGCGTTTCTAAATCCTTGGGCGTCATTTCTTACGAGATGGCATGGGCAGGGCTGTAAAAGTATTCTTTTAAAAGCAGCCACGAAGTCTCCTCTATTGTTTTTCAGTTTTTTTTTAAATATTTTACTATCCATTCTGAAATATCTATCAAAAAACTTATGCAGTGTATTGTCCACTCCATGTTTCTTTTTAGGCTTATTTCTTTTACAAGATTTTGCTCTCTTTTTTTTCTTTTGTGATATTTTGTTACTTTTTCTGTAAATTTTTTCGCATTTTCTTAACTTCTTACGAGCATCCTTAATTTTCGCAACGGTCGCCAAATCTTTCTTTGTCATTTTACTACTAGCTCTGTTTAGTTCTTCAAGTTTATTTTTCAGATATTTATCTACTTCTATCAGTTCTTGTCCTTTGGTTTTTATTGCAAATGCCTTTTTTCTAAGATTACATATTGCAGTACTTATGTTTGACCGACTATTATTATAAAAACACCAACGCATTTTTGTCGGGCTGTTTTAAATGGGTAATTTGTTCGTTACCTTGTCTTCCACCAGGGTTGGTGGTCTAGGTAGGTAGGTATCGACATCAGGAAAGTATCCAGTGGGTTAACTCATAATTTTGAATAGAAAGGTAAGCGTTTCACAAAGATTTAGACCAAATTATTTTTTTTTGTATATTTTTCATTATTTAGAACTTAGAATATCATGTACAGCATAATTTCATAGTGATAATAACATGTTTATGTTATGGTTATAATTGTTTCGCTGTTGTCAAATTATTGTCATCTTTAATATGTCCTAAGTTGTCATTTCGAGACGTAGATTAAGAATTTAGCATAGAATTTTTTAGTAAGTACTTAAATTTCTTAATAATTAATTAAGATATCATAGGTAACATCAAAATGGGTACGCTGCTTTCGTATCTACACGATACAATCCGGATCTGTAAGAACAATAAAAAAAAGAGTTGAAACCTAACAGTATTATTAATTATTAACAAAAAGATCATTGATAAATAGGTAAAATATGAAAAGTTAGCCCTCGATCGAATTCGTGATACGCATACGTAACGTCGCCCTGTAAATATCTATTTCTGGACAACCATGCAATAAAATCAATCGTCACTTTTTGCGCTTTTCTATTGGAAGTCGGAAAGTAACTTCCGCAACAATGAGCTTACCGTAATTTAAATTAAAGTTTGAAATTCCAAAGTTCTATTGCTAATGGACGCTATAGTAAAAACTTCAAGACCGCTGCGGAAGTCCCTAAGCCCTAGTCCCTAACAAGAGACTATCACCACAATAAATTGTATCTGTTTACTGTGCTATCACCCATATTCTAAGACGTAAACTCATGATTGAATAAAATAAGACTTTTTTATTGCGAGATAGTCTTACGCTTGACGACAATCAGGCTTAGTGCAAAGTAACGATGAGGTTTAGGTTGGAACGCGCTTGCCTAGAAGATGCCTATATTCACTCTTGCCTTGGTAGGAGGCAATGTACCTATATAAGTTATACGTGGTAGAAAACCTACACGTACGCTGGGATTGGCGGTTCGCATCAGACACGTCGAACAAAAACGTTTCGAGCGAGCAGATTGGACGTCAACCAGTGGCGTCCAGTTCATAAAGGCATAAAAGCACAGCTTACCCAAATGGAAATACGTCAATGCATATTTATCATCAAAACAGGTAGTAAATAGGTATTCTGGACCAACTTATGCCTACCCCAGCTTCAAACCCTGTGCACGCCACTGACGTCAATCACATAAGGATGCTAACGCTGACGGTTTCTTGCTGTTCTGTGGTAGAACGGAGAAGGAGGAACAAGGTTGTGAATTAAATTGTGAATGACTGTTTATTTCTAGTAGTTATTGTATTAAAACAATATAATTCATATTCAGTCGATACTTGATCTTTGAAATTGAATGCTACACATAAAAATACGCCCAAAAATATGAAGATTAGCCACTCTTACAAACGAAATATTATATTCGTTACAGTATGGCGTAATTCGTGACGTTCTACCTCGACTCATGTTCCGCTCACACTCGGTCAAGGAACCTCATTAATATTTCCTTATCCTTAAAACAGCTAAGAATACCAATTTGAGGGATGTTCCAGTTCTTCCTTGAAGCTTAAAGTGCGGTTGAGTCGAGGGGCTTTCGAAATTACGACTATATGGGCATATTTCCAGCAGAGGATGTCTATCGGTTGACTATGATGATGATGATGATGACGACTGTAGAGCACGAGATGCAACGAGCAACGATGTTTGACTCTTGACTGGAGAAATGCGACTCCCAAAGAAATGGAAAAACTGCAGCTTCAACTTGACTCGGATAACGACTTCAGAGAGTTTATAGCTTTACAATTTCTAGGAGCTGTTTTATAGGACCTTTGAGTTTCCAAGCCTTGCATAGACACAGTCCAATTCACTAGATAAGTTAATTCTCACTTCTTACCCTCTTTTGTTCAAGACATCATTGCCCATATGCAATTCTTCGCCACGACAGCTATTTGTAGCAACCTGTATCATGTTAGCACAGCGCTTTGCGACAAGATTGTTAAAAGTCACAGTTGCAGCAAATAGTTCCCATGCTCTGTTGTGGTTGCAAAATAAGTCGGTGCACCCAGGTTGGTTGCTTCCTCCATTGGGGAAGAAGTCGGCATCGGCTACCGCTAAAGCGATGCCGAGGCCTAAAACACTGCCGTCAGAGTGAATAGCTTCTACATATACCGCGTCTGATGGTTTCAGACAGTTTGAATTCCCATACCATAGAGGTCCAGCAGGATCCAATCCTATAAAATAAAAAGTTGCTGTTTTACTCAAATTATTAAGGTGTTACACAGGGCAGCTACAGGTCCCCTCTTGTTTCTTGTGTTACGCTCTATGTTCGTGAAGGAATTCGCGAAACGAAAGGAATTTTTAAACGTATTACGTAAGAAGGAACTATCAAAACACATTTATTATTATTAATTTTTAAATTCTTTACGGTACTGATTATTCTGTTTGCGACAGATTAATAAGATTTTACGTTCATTTTGTACAGTTCATTATACCTAATAAGTTTTATTTTACAATTTGTTTTTCTTCCTTATTGCACTTAATATCCTCATAGAATTATTATTTTATAATTAATTCAATGCACGCGCACAGATACTAAAGAGGTGTTAGTATTGATAACGTAATATCGATTACTTAAATCAGAACTCTATCTCATTACGTCAACTGTATTTCCCATTTACCACTGGATTTTTATAAAACCACACGGTCAAAATTATGCGATAAATCTTATGATTAACAAATTAGAATTAATTAATACTAATTATTATGTCCCTTACCAGTAATACGTGCTACTTTTCCACCTAATTTCCTGCCAACGATGCCGGCGACATGAGCTCCTAGACTGAATCCAATCAGATGCATATCGCCAAAGGACGCCCCAGTGACACTGTTCAGGTAGCTGAGAAACTGTCCCAGCTCGCTTCCGATCCTCGGTACACCAGAAACTGATGCCCCGTATGGAGCATTGGCTACAGGACTCCAGTCCACTGCAATGATGTTCACCTCACTTTTCTGAAGATACGCTGAAATATTTTTCATATTTTAATCCTGCTTGCCCCCATTCCCAATTCTCTCTAGTCTAGTCGCAGTGCCGTCACATCAAAGTATGAGAGTAACGGATTAAAGCGGGCCACTGTGACTGCGAATACCTACTTTTGTACATATCTTGCGCAGTTGGCCAGTCTCCGTCAATTTGGTCCCTATGATCGATATTCCACTTAGTTCAGATCTTAGTTGATTAGTTTAAAAAAAGTGATTTCTAGCCAGTACTAAGGAGAAATAAAATATGGTTAATCGCTGAAATATGGTCTATATTCTTCAAAAACCATCTTTAATTTAAATCCTTACCATCTCTTACAGCTACGTTGAAACTAGAATTCGAGTTATCCACCCATCCGTGAATAAGCACCACAGTAGGGTTCTTGACATTGAACCTTGAGGCGGTGATACTTTTAGCATTATCTATCACTAATCTCTGGGATGATGTAGGGTTGCGTCTGAAATTGGTATAGGTACCTACAATTACTGAACAAAATCATTCGAGAGGAAGTCAAATTCGCATAATGTTAAAAAACCGTTTCTATAGTATAGTGAAAACTGAGATTGGTTAGAGTCAGTAATTATAGTAGACGGATGTAAATAGTCACACCATAATAGGAACCTTTAAATCACCATTGCGGAAAGCAATCCTAAAATCAACTCTTTTAATAATTTACAGGGAAATGAATTTAGGAACTCCTAAGTATTTAGGAAGATTCTACAAATTGAAAAGGAAGCCTAGTTAAACTGCTTACTACGCTTTATGATCTGAGCAGATCATATTCTGTTCTACGTGGTTCTAAGTCTGGACATATATTGTGTGTCCAACCATCAACATCAAAAGTAATAATTTGGAAGGTATTATGATGACCCTTGAATTGCCTACGAGCGAGGCACATTTATAGTTACTCACTACAATACACTTACTTCGTATAAAGATAATACGCGCTGGTTTCCTCTTGTCTGCTATATTCCAAATCAGAGACATCCTCACTTACTCCACCCCCGGCATTTAGAGCTTGAACGGAACGATGATTGACCTGAATACGATTCAATGGATCTGCTAATGCAGAATGAGCTAGAAATATAAAGGAAAACAAGTCATAATTAAAGAAATTAAAAAATACGACTGCCCTGCCAACGAACTAAAAAGTTAAAAATCTAAATTAATCAAGTCAAATTAGAATCTTATTCACATTTTTATTAAATGATATTTTTTGTGAATCACTGGATATTGAACTATATAGTGTTATATATTTTTGGAATCTACTCATCATTTTCTAGATGATGATTATATAGTTAATCTTATTTTCGTATTTTTTTTTCATCTTTAGTCTTTAATGCGGGACCATGGTCAACCCATCAATTTTTTTGAAAATTTTACTAGCCTATGTCACCCGGAATAAGCTAGGGATTCTAACGATACCTCATTTATCAAATCGGTTCAGGCGTATGGAAG
Source organism: Erebia palarica (assembly GCA_964035005.1). NCBI lineage: Eukaryota > Metazoa > Arthropoda > Insecta > Lepidoptera > Nymphalidae > Erebia > Erebia palarica. The sequence goes on from OZ035988.1 coordinate 6,395,102, forward strand.
TTATGGTGGAATATACAAACTCACATACACACATACATACAAACATACATACATACATACATACATACATACATACATACATACATATATGAACCCTGAAAACAATATACTCCTTTTTTCAGGCATTCGTATAAAAATGTTTATATAATTGCATCATTATAATACCGTGGTGTAAACTGTGTTGTAAATTAAAAGCAGCATTGGATTAGCGCCGTTGGACGTTGTAGGTGGATGGGCGTTTGAACACAAGTGGTAAGTACAAAACCATGTTCTGTGGAGGTCTTTGAAAGGTACCTTCGAGCTAAAGCTAAGAATACAGAGGTCAACATCAATCGGTTTAGACAACGACTATGATTAGATGGAAACTAAAAAAATGTTTTAGAATTAAGAGGATATCAATAGGTGAACAATTTTAAGCCTCAGAAGCTTGAATGAAAATACCTATCTGAGAAGTCGTACCTAGAGTCAGAACAAATATAAAAATTAAGAAGAAGGCGAAATAATATTCTTTAACACTCAACACTCGTAAATTGAAAAGAAAAGTGATACACACCTACTATTAGCATTAATAATATTAATTCCGTCATCCTTTGCACTTAACTGAAATCTTTCTAACTTTTATCTGTACAAAAAGAATTTATATAGATACGATTTACTTTGTCCAATGCCTTCGTTTATTTACATTGTTTTTATTGACAAGGATTAAATTTATTGTTCATATCTCACTAAATATATTACGACAGTTAAATTTTTATCCATGATATTTTCCTTTTGGATAAGTCACATCCAGCAATTACACTGGTGCGTTTCTACAAAATATTTCATATTCTAAACGATCAAATTATTCAGACGCGAGTGTACCGATTGTGGGAGGTGGAAGTTAGAACCAGCTTCCTCCTGCGGCGTTCCTATAGTACCTACTACTAATAAGTAATAATATACAGGGACTGAAAAACAGATTCATAAAGGTTACAGAAATATATAAGTGTTACAGAATGTAAGTATAACAGAATCGAAGCTGTAACCCTTTTGAATGTGTTTTTAATTTTGTAAACCCGAAACACTTATATTTCTGTAACAGAAATGAATCTGCATCAGAAATAAAGAGTTCTATCACGTTTTATAGTGTTTTAAAGTGAAACCGAAATAGCGACGTTGCCAAATTTACTGTTGACGCATATTCAAATATGAACCTAAGGTGAAAGCACCGATGGTTGCGATTATTTTAAGAAAAACATGGCCATGTTGTGTCAGTTTGTGTAAGTCCAACGAACTGAGAAGAACGCTTTATAACACCGTGCAGTTTGTTAGGGCATGTACCTACCTATTTGGGTTACAGATAAAAACACTTATTAACAGAAATAAAAGATTACAGATTGATTGGGTTACAGTATCGTTTCTGCTTCCGTTATAAGTGTTTCTGTTTTATAATAGTTTTAAAAATCAGTGTTTAAACCCCTTATTTTGGTTACTGTTTCAGTCCTTAAATATGGTGCTACTGCTATGCTGCTGCAAGTAATTTAAAACTTGGCAATCTCTGGTGCCGCAAATCAATATTTAACTCAGCATATTGCTGCAGCTTCGACAACAATTAAATTAACATATAAGTAGGACTAGTTAGATTCAACCTTATGTCCTTTTTTCTTACCTGGTGTCCCTTTGAGCACTACTGAATTTAAAAAAAAAAAACACAATACCGTGTAGGTAATCGTATAAGCTTAACTAACGACATATAAAGGGAATTAGGAAGTAAACTCGATGAGGTTTTAGTACCTAAGTACCTACCTGAGCGACTTAGAGGCAACCACGAAATTCTAGTACCTATGGTTCTATCCTTGCCCTTCGATTCTTATGTAGTGACGCATTTTATGGTGTACCTAATGTTCATCATAAAGATAATATTATAGTAGGTAATACTCTATGATATATGTAGATTGTAGACATAAACTGTTTTTATCAACAGAGTAATAAAATTAATTGGTCTCATGAAATGAACCTAATATTGTATTGTTTAATTTCAGTTAGGGTAACAATACTGTCTGCAAGTTGCTACTCCAAGTGACTGGTGAGAGGTTCCAGGATGCTCAAGACTACGGCTTGTAATCATCCCTATATATCTAAGTAGACCTAGATGTTTCAGTTGACGACGACAACAACATCTTAAGTGAGCGCTGAAAATAGGATATTCGAAAAATGTACCAATATTGGTTAACAAGTGGGATAAATAGAGTATGAAACCTTGTACGGAAGTTCGTCAGTGTACGAAATTTATGGAAATTTACGTTTTAAGGCTCCTGTTTATGAATATAAGTCAGTTTTATTTGCCTTTTGTACATGCACTATTTAACAATCTTGGGGAATGAATCTCAATTTTCAAATTGCATTGTTAGCTACCTACCTACGGTACCTATGAGTGCCTAATTCCAGAACAATATTTCATATTCCAGAGTCTAGACCCAGTAGACTTATACTTTGAAAGGGTTTTATCAATTTCTCGAACATCGTAGAATTCCCGGAAGTTCCTAGTCGAGAATTCTCGAGTCCCGAGAAAAAAATAGCCCGAGAAATCAGAAACCCTAGTGACTCAGTGAGTAAGGACTGAAACAGTAACCGAAATAAGTGGTTTAAACACTGTTTTTTTAAACTCTTATAAAACAGAAACACTTATGACACGATACACGGAAACAGAAACGATACTGTAACCCAATCAATCTGTAACCTTTTATTTCTGTGAATAAGTGTTTTTATCTGTAACCCTAATAGGTACATGCCCTAAAAAATTGCACGGTGTGAAAACGCGTTCTTCTCACTTCATTGGACTTTACACACACTGACACAACATGGCCATGTTTTTCTTAAAACAATTGCAACCATCGGTTCTTTCACCTTAGGTTCAAATTTGAATACCTACGCGTCAACAGAAAATTTGGCAACGTCGCTATTTCGGTTACACTTTAAAACCCTTTATTTCTGGTACAGATTCATTTCTGTAACAGAAATATAAGTGTTTCGGGTTAACAGAATTAAAAACACATTCAAAAGGGTTACAGCTTCGAGTCTGTTACACTTTCATTCTGTAACACCTATATTTCTGTCACCTCTATGAATCTATTTTTCAGTCCCTGTCAGTGAAGCCTAGTGAGACCGGATGAGAGCAGCGGGGCGGTTTCCGGTTGGTGTGTTAAACAAACACGTCTATGAAGTTGATAAGTAGGTATGTATATTCTTAGAAGACAAACAAACGTAGATATCGTAGTGAATATACCTACTTTTTATAAGCCTCTGCAAGTTGCATTACTTACTGTAAGTCTCTGATAAATAGTAGCAATAGGCATAGTCTAAGGCTATAGGTATTTAAATTTAGTTTTACGAACTCGGGCCTAGAATTAATATTAAAGAAAACCCGTAACTCCGTGAGTCACACAATCCGGAACTGCATACAAGTCTTCATTGATTGATAAGAATGTCGTATCTACAATTTTTCGTGGATTTCCAGTTTCCTGATCAAGGAAAGGTCAGCGGCATTTCGCTTCGTTCGTCGCTGGGTGCGCGGACGCAGAACAGAATGCCCCTAGATTTAGCTGCTTGCGCACGTATCGCGCACCAGTGACCAGTGGCTCGGACGGTTTCATAAACTCGGAATAAGTGACAGAACAAGTGAAAATCAATTCAGTTTCAAAGTGAGCTACAGGAGGTCGGATCCCGGCGAGTCCGGATATTTTTAGAACATTGCATCGTCCTGTTCCGAAACTGGTTTCGCAATATCACAATCCTTGCCCGGTAAGAAAATAACATTTTAATAAATTGTACAGATATTAATAAAAAACTGTTCTGTTGACCTGTTGCATAAAAATGTTATAGGTGTGTGGGACCTGTTTACTTGGATACCTGCTTGACTATATCTTTTATGTTTTTTCTTTGTTTATCTTATTTTTAACCCTTCATGAATCATGACCCTACTATTAATAGCGTTCTACATTTCTTACAAGTTACCAGCACAACGCATATTGTTCTGCTTATCACTTATCAAACACACAAGTAACATCCAATTTGGTATATTTATTACTTATCAAATAATTTTAGAATGTATCTACCTACCTATAATTAAATGTTCATGTACTTATGTATTTTAAGAATGAAAGAGATGGGTTCCACTTTTAAATAATACAAATCTAGGAAAAAAACGAAGTATATTTAATTAAAAATTAACTACCGAATGTATGTAAACGCATCACTTCAGAACGGCTAGACCGATTTCGTTTGTGTGGCTCCCGGCTTTGTATAGGTTCAAATCTCGGTTACGCATTTCTAACGTAACCGTAATGTAACAGACCTAAATAAACTTAAAGTCAGCAAGTAACATTTCTGTTTACCAGAGGTTATTGTACGGTCAGTATAATATTATAATATGCCAGGCAAACAGCTTTACCGCTGGGAATTTAATAAGCGTTAGTAAAAAAAATATCACCCAATGTGAAATCAAGTTCTCCATATACCTACTTACCACATAATATACCTATCTACATAGTACGATAGTCTGAGTCTGCTATAGGGACCCAGACTTCTGTAATAGTATTTTTAAATTTTCCATGGCTGACTTAAGGGAATAAATTGACTTCTCAGTTTTCCTTTTCGCACGAACTCGAAAGCGGTGTGCTATGCACATAATATATTGTACAGACCATAGTGTGACTCGATGGGAACTCTCAACTCATCCAATTAATACCTTAAACGCTCGAGCTTTTCGGAGAAGTCATCTGCAATTTATTTAGATACCCTTTAAATTTTCATGTAAGTTATGAATAGACGGTATACCTATAGCGTGAAAAACTATCGTCTAGAGTCGGGTTAATCGTAGCCACAGTAAACAGTTTGTATCTGTTTACTGTGTCGTAGCGCTTACAAGATTTTCCGATAAGTTTTCTTAATTTATTCTTGTACACTACATAACTTTTGAGTTTGATTTCGGTCAGCTTAGGAATAGAGCTGAAAGTGAAAACCCAAACAACGTACCTACGATGTAGCTATACCTTTTAAGGTATACCTCCCCATAGTTGTTAATTTGCAACTGCTTGATCACAATTAAATTATTGTTAGATTAATATCAGTAACATACCTACCTACTCTCATCGCCTAGCTTAATAAATGTTTATTGTTCTCAGGCCCGGAGACAATGGCGCAATACCAGTTCTTGTGTTTGGTGATCGTGGCTGCGTTAGGTAAGACCCTGATAAAACCTACAAATATTTGACCCCATTGTTGAAATGGTGTTTTAATGGCTAGTGTCTTTAGAGTTGACAAATACTTATTGTGTATTTCAAATAAGAAGATCATTTCAACGCAAATCTACCTCGTACATTACCATTTACCAAAAATCAAACTAAAAAACTAGTAAAAACATTTTTACTCAAAGTTAACTAGGTATACAGGTAATAAATCCCTATACTCACATGTTTATGTTAAATACTTAGTACGATTTTTATACGATCTAGAACTCCACTATCAATGTAGAGAATAGAGATGTAGTAGTAATGTAGCGACTCAACGTAAACAAAATTTTAAGCCTATTCTTAGTCATATATTACAGAAATCACTAACTAATTTAAGATAACTTTATAGAGAAAATATATACTACCTAGAGAAAATATAATGTTAAGTTAAAGAAGAACTAAAGTTACATCTAAGTAGAAATAATTATCTGACCCGAGAATTATATATTCCGAGCATTCACAGATTTTCCTTTTAATATTCATTAACTAGTTGCAACTTGCATCACATCCCGTTCAACAAACAATTTTCCGACAACATAATACCTATAATAATTAACACTACCGCTATCGTGATTCGCTGCAGGTCACCGCAACAATCTAATTGCATTTTAATTATTATAATCACAATCACAATACCACAAAGTATCCCATTCCGAGAACCACGTGAGATCGTGGACGTGATTCATACCGTTTTATCCCCTGAGATGTTAAATTACTGGAAGCGCAAACCTCTTACATTAGACGTCATAAAAACACAAATATTTTATGAAAAATATTTAACTAGTCCACCGTAACACTTGAGTCATAGTATGATCAAAATAGTGATACATATAGGTATCTCTACCAAGTACCACCGGTTCACTGAATGCTCCTACAACCAACTGCAGTTTACTGAATACCTAGGAACTTTACCTAGGAAATTTTGATAGACAATAAGACCTACATCAGCGCCTCTAGCAATGGCAGTTGGTAACTCTCTGTCCAGTTTCGACAGTTAAATTATTCACGATCGTTGATCATTTCCATTAAAGTAGGATAGTAAAGCAAATATATTCGGAAGTAAAGCCGTATTTGCGATGATTAATATTTCACGTATCTAAGTGATTTTTAAGTTGTCTGTCGTAACTGTGAGTCATACAGAGACTCGGCGAATGAATGAGATGTTGCCAATTTGCATTACTCATTTACCTTAAGGTGACCTTTTCGATGCTGCGTAGTAACTTTACCTTTGAAATCGTAACCGCGTTCCAAAGACTAGCTTATACAGGCTGTGGATAAACAGGCTCGCTTATCGGCTGCTCTACCAATTTAACGTTCTTCTTACTTTTAAGAAGAAATGTGGTGAATATGTTGATGGTAGGTACCTATCGATGATGACTACCTAGTCAGTTGTACTAGACTAAAAAGCTCGACAGTTGAAGAACTGTCCCGTGAAAAATAAAGCTAGCGAAAGCTTAATTAGAAGAGTTTTTCGAGTGACCTCCCAACTTTCGACGCACTCAAAAACATCTGCCTATAGGTAGTTATAGTTTAAACTGACCGCAGATAGAGTAGGTACAAATAACAAAAAAAATGGCAGTCATAGGGACTGCCAATAGAAGTGAAAACCAATATTGTTTTTTTCTAATTAAAATATATATATATATAAATAACTAGCGGCCCGTCCCGGCTTCGCACGGGTAGACATAAATAGGTACAGTCACAGAATAATATAATAGTACTGGTACAGTTCATAATGGTGCACCCCTTCTCCCGCACTGCCCCTCTCACGAAGAGTTAGTTACTCGATGCGCTGCGTGGCGGCCGCCGCCGGCATGTATTTTTATTTTAATTTCATGATATCTTTTGAATGGAATGTCCGATTTCAATAATTCAAAAAGTAATCATCAGGTATTGAGACAGTCTTGAATATTAAATTATTTATTTGGATACAAATTTATAAATGGTATGGATAACACGGTCTGATTTTGATCGGTATTTCTATCAATTTGTTAAATGTAAAAAAGTAGTTATAGTGACGTAACTACAATAGTTAGACACATGGTCTCGCGAAGTTTTTTGTAGATATTGATATATTCTATAATATTGTCGAACATTTTTTTGTCCTATCATTAATACTCTTCGCAGCGTATGCGATGAAAGACATGTTATGGCTAATTTTTTTACACCTTCGGTTGGTTTTAATAGGAATTTCTAAAGATTTCTATAGTAATCTAGTACTAAATATAGCCTATGTTACTCAGTGATAATGTAGCTTTCTAATGAAAAAAGAATTATTAAAATCGGTCCAGTACTTTTTGAGTTTATTCGTTACATACAAAAATACAAATCTTTCCTCTTTTTAATATTAGTGTAGATAGAAACAATGATATTGATTTGATTGATAGATATAAACAATGATAATTTATATATATAATATCATTGGATAGAAACATTTCAAGTAATAAAATCTGCCAACAATTACCCACCTTTGGCGAATGGCGAGTACCTAAACTGCCAACCGCAGCAGACCGCGTGCTAGAAAATGCGTAACTGCGAGAGATAAATGACAATCGAAATATTCGAACATTTTCCCAAGTGTGACCTTTTAAAAAGTTATGCAAAGTTTTGCAAATGTATTTTTACTGAGTTTGTTTTTTTAATATTAAATCAATAGTTTCATTCCCTAAACCAGACAAGCTCTATTTCGTGTTTCATTCATGTTGCTACTAGGTTATCATATTTTAGATTTACATTTAAGTTTATTTTATGATTAATTTGTTGTATGGCATTAGTATTTCTTAATAAAAAATAGACTCTAATTAAATTTTGCCTTAAATTTTCTCGATTTCAGCCTGTACATGGTGTTTCGTATCAAGGGCTTTGGCGTTCCGAATAAGTACTTACCTATTCGTGACCAAGAACACGATGTTGTCAAAAAGTTTCTAATTAATTTGTAGACTAGTATTAACACTTCGCAGAAAGCTAGGAAACATAAAACGAAAGGACCTACATACCTACTTGCCTATTTATTTAAAATTATCCAAGTGTAGAACATAGTGCATTTATTGTACAATCCATATCCATATCCATACTAATATTATAAATGCGAAAGTGTGTCTGTCTGTCTGTCTGTCTGCTACGCTTTTACGACCGATCTGTTCAACCGACTTTGATGAAATTTGGTACAGGAAAATACGTTGTAACTTGTATTCCCGCGGGAATAAAAAAACTTAATCCACACAGACGAAGTCGCGGGCATCATCTAGTTCATTCTAAATTAATAACGTCCTTATTACGATTTACGGCCAAGGTGCGGCGGCCAATTAAGTGTGTGCGAAAACACACTCTTTATTCCCTTACTCTCATAGCCCGATGGAACGGAAAACCCGACACCACCTAAATACTACCACCACAGAATAGGTAATAAATGGTACAATTACCTGTCGTAATAAGTAATTATTTTGAGTACCCAACCGATATAGTAGGTAATAGAAATCCTATCGGTAAACCTGTTGTGCCATGCCCATTAGTTTATTAAATCTATTGTATTTTTTTAAGGTGTACATTAAAGTATATTTTACTTTTTTTTAAAGCTTGGGTATGTATATTTGAGTATTCCATTTTAATAAATATACCTTCTTAATAACATTAAAGATTCGATAGCCAAAATAGCACTCTAATGATCTATTGCTATTTTTGGACGTCGTTAATTTTATTTTTCGACTTTGTAACGTGTGCGTTTTTTATTAAACTGTATGTAGAGGCTGAAAAATTATCGTTATTATTCACACAAAATTATTTAATTTGAACACTCCCAAGATTGAAAGTTGCGTTAACGTTAATATTAAAGAAATGCAGCCATCTGACTCCACAATCTAAGGCCAATCAGTCATTATTGTTTGCAACATGAAAGACCTTTCTCCGTAGCGCGTGAGCTCTCATACATGTTCAACATTAACTGCAACTGTAGTAACCACAATTCATTACACTCATATAGGCCATGCGCTTAATTTTTGTGATGAATTTCGGATATTGAACTAGCGGAGTTACCTACCTACATATGAAAAAACAGATAAATGCTCTCAGGTATAGTGGAATAAAAAAAAGAAAAAAGGTTTCTTTTTTTTATTCCACTATAAGCTGACCCTTGACTGAGATCTCATCTGGTGGTATGTACCTAATGATGCAGTCTAAAATAGCGGTTTAATCTGTTAGGAGTTGGGCAGTAATAATAAACTCATACCCCTACATCGGTTTCTACACGGCTTCGTACCAGAACGCTAAATCGTTTGGTGGTACAGGACTAAGAACGTCTTCTTAGTCCTGGTTCCTACATAATGTAATATTAACTATACTATACCTACATTACCTAAGAAAATTGCGTATATTAATAATAACACCAAAGATATCATGATGGGTAGAGAATATAAATCGATATCTATACAAAAATAACGTGCAAGATCTCTTATTTTCTTAAACATGTTATTCAGAAAATATTTAAAAATCTATCCTGGAAATATGGACGTATGGTCACCCTACTACGTCCAACTTTGGTTAGTATTATTAAATGGAATAAAATGTTGGCGCGACGAGAAATCTTAGCCACTTTCGATATCAATATACTTAATACGAAGGTACGTACATGGCATTCATATTCATACCGTCATACGTTCTACGTATCTACGTTCTCTGGGAAAAAAAAAGTTTAGGCCTAATCAGTGAAATGATGAAAAATTAAAAGTAAGTAGGTATCTACTAATCTACTAAGTTGAGTTTCTGATACTTGATAGAGGTATAATTAATAATACCTCTATCAAGATAATTTTATTAGCTACGATTTTTAATACACGTCATTTTTTAATAAATATTAAGGACTACCTAGTTGATGGTGATGTTGAGGACTAGAAGGTAGTTTGATGTTCTTAAATTCCCGCGGGAACTCTTAAATTTTCCGGAATAAAAATTAACCTACGTCCTTCCCCGGGATGTAAACTGTCCCTGTACCAAATTTCATCAAAATCAGTCGAGTAGTTGGGCCGTGAAAGCGTAGCAGACAGACAGAAACTAGTATGGATTCACGTTTTTTGGTGTTTATATTCAAATTCATTGGGAGCAGGAATTTTATAAAAAAAATATAGGTACGACTAGGTAGAGCTAAGAAACCGTGCTAATTAGTGACAACGTTTTTTTCCATCAGGCCTTTTATCATCTAAAGATCTTTTTATACTGACCGTAACCAGATAATACAGAGACTATTTGGGCAATTGTGATAATTGGCCACTTCACAGCCCGATAAAGAAGATTTTCCAAGTGCTCCGTTCTATATGGTCTTTAAATGTTTGTTTTAACAAAACCTGTTTGTTTAGTCCGAGGTTTACTCATTCGCTTGAGTAAGGTAGGTATGCCATTCTGCTGGTTTGCCCTTCGCGTGATTATGCCCTTTTAAAGTCTAGAATAAGTTTATTCCACGAGAGCAACGACGCTATAACTAAACCTAAGGTCTAACAGAGGAGGGACATATATATTTATTTATTTTATATCTTTATTTTTAGAGATTATTCGCTTGGCGAATATGCCTCTCTGTAGAATAATAGGATTAATAATTAAGTAAGCAATACTATTTATAGAAACATACCTATTACGGAACGCGATAACAGTGATCCAAATCGATCGATCTAGTGAGCAGCTGTCTATAGGTACTTATTATCATAGATTCAGTTACTTAGGTACAACTTCTGTGGGTATAATCATTGATGTAGAATTTTATCGATGCATAATATTATATTCTACTAGCGGACCTGACAGACGTTGTCCTGCATGATACCGACTGCAGCGCCATCTGCCGGGCTGATTTGTGAATCTAAACCATCCAGGGCGCCATCCATACCAAAAAATTCATTCAAATCGGCCCAGCCGTTTAGGAGGAGTTCAGTGACATACACACGTACAGTAGAATTATATATATAAAGATGATCTGTATGTACCTATACTGGAGTCACAGAGTTAATCTTTACATGCTATTGATACATTTATTTATATTAATTATTAAGTCATGGAAACAAGCGTTACAATGGAAATATCAATAACGTAGCGGAGAAAGTTTGATTTTACTCTCCATATATTATCATACCCTGGGCTTATACTTAAGTATATGAAAATTGATTCTTAAAGGAGGTAACTCCAAAAATTAAAATATCTCACCAACGACGTTGATAGAATTCGAAAATCGAAACGCAATAACGTCAAAGTAATACGGAACCTTTAAATACTTATCCATTTATTATAATAAAAAAACTCACCCAACGAACGTAAAGTTTCTAACTGAAGCGCTTAGTGTAATGTACGGACAAACTCGTGCTTAAAACCAAGGCACTAAATGTCTATTTTACTTAAACGCCAAAGTATTTCGATGTTCGAATTCGTGAGGTGTAAAATCTTATATTAACACTATTGAGCTCTTCCGGCAGCTGTGTCGTGCGATCTGCGAACAAACGGGATGCAATACAAGTTGCAACAACGCAAGATTGCCATTTACGTTGACCTCCTAAAGAATAAAGCAAAGCTCTATATTCTATGAGTCTATAGTCTGCATCATACTCGCAGGTCGATACCGATAGTTTGCTTTGTTCTACGTCGGGTGTACAAAAAACTTTATCATCGCTCTCAAAAAGTACAGTGGCAATGGGCAATCATAAATAATCGCAAAAGTGTGTTATTTGTCCTTTAATTACGCCGCAATAAAGCAACGAATCGACATGATTTTTTGCATGGGTATAGCTGAGGATCTGGATCCGTGACTATAGGCCCGAAAAATTTAGGAGTTCTGGTGGGAATTTAAAAAAACTTATTCCACGCGGAAGAAGTCGCAAGCATCAGTTCTATTCTATTGCTTAGATTCTAAGCTCAAATATATTTCTAAATTCTAATTCTATTCTAACGGTAGCTATATATGTATATACCGTTAAGCAGTGTTTTATGCCTCTTATGATCTGCAGGCCACTGCCTACAAGTTATGTAGATTCTGAGTAACTAAATGTATGAAATAAGTAAGAAAAGTTCGGCCCCGACACTGACGCTTTGTCAGTTGACTGCTACAGAGTACAGACCTTCTTAAACCCTGCTTTTTACAAGTTTAAGGGTTCCGTACCTCAAAAGGAAAAAACAGAACCCTTATCTCGTCCGTCTGTCTGTCAAGACAGTTTTTCTCAGGAACGCATGGAAGTATCAGGCTGAATTTCATATCAAATACTCAGATCTACTGTCCCTTGGAGCTGTGAAAAAATCAAACTTCTAAGCCAACGCAATCAAAAGATACAGCCGTTTATGCTGCAAATTTTCGACACTTGCAAGGGAATCAAAACCTACAGGGTACTTCCCGTGAACTCATAATCTTGAAATTTGGTACAAAACAACTTCTTATAGCGGATAGCGGAAAAATTGCGAAAAGCATAAATTTTAAGTTCCATCATGCCTACCTACTTATAATAAAAATATATTTTAATAATTTTTAACTTACTACAGAGTTGTATGGAACCCTCGGTACGCGAGTCCGACTCGCACTTGGCCGGTTTTTTTTTAAGTTAAAACTCTTCTCAAATAGCCGTCGTCGGTCGTAACTTCCACGTCTCGCACTGATCGTCCGTGAGATTTGGAAATTACCTACATACTACAAGCAATTAATTTCGCAGCACGATCGCAGCGGGGTTCGCTGCCTTCATACCTAGGTACTGCCTCTGATAACTTTCTGTACCTATTACAAAGACAAACAAAGTTTCCATATTAGGTACTACGAGTATCATTAAGGACTGAAACAGTAACCGAAATAAGGGATTTAAACACTGTTTTTGAAACTGTTATAAAACAGAAACACTTATAACGGAAACAGAAACGAAACTGTAACCCAATCAATCTGTTACCGTTTATTTCTGTTATTAAGTATTTTTATCTGTAACCTTAATAGGTAGGTACATGCCCTAACAAACTGCACAGTGTGACAACGCGTTCTTCTTGCATCATTGGACTTTACAAATTACAACACTGACACAAAATGGCCATGTTTTTCTCAAAACAATTGCAACCATCGGTGCAAGTGCATCGTTTCAAATTTGGCAACGTCGCTATTTCGGTTACACTTTAAAACACTTTCATTTCTGGTACAGATTCGTTTCTGTTGCAGAAATACAAGTGTTTCAGGTTAACAGAATTAAAAACACATTCAAAAGGGTTACAGCTTCAATTCTGTTACACTTTCATTCTGTAACACTTACATTTCTGTAACCTTGATAAATCCGTTTTTCAATCCCTGAGTATCATTACGAATTAAATTAAATTACGAAGTTCCTTTAAGTCATTGTTCCACGACAATAATATTAAAATGCAATTTTACTGACGTAGTGACCACAATAATAACGATCTCTATGTACCTACGTGCTATGTAGATATGTATATATAGGTTCACAATTCTGGATTCCGTATTTAAATTAGAAGCTCTAGCAATCCAGAGCATTAGGAACTTGCTATATCTGAAGGTTTCGACATTGTCCAATCTCGTACTTGGGGTACTTACCTGCTAAAAGTTTTGGTATTGTAGACTTTAAGTTTGTCAATGTAATTCATATTTTTCTATACTTACTAAGAAGGTATATAGGACAACGACCAGCAAATGCAGATTAAGCTGCTTTACATAAGGCGGGTTATAATTAGCTGGTCTAGGTAGAAATGATGCCAACTTATGAATAACGAGTCACGGAAGCTGTCTCCTGCTTGGTAATCAGTAACGACAGCACAAATTACGGCTTACACAGACTTACACACTTGCGTGACCAATTAACGTTAAACGCGCATTAATACAACACGACGTGTCGTGATTAAGGTTGTCTTTCCAACAGCGACTGTGTGGATGTGTGTGAAAACCATAAAAAGGATTGCTTTTCGAACTTTTAACCACAGTTCTGAGTTCAATTAGCTATAAAACTCATGGTATCCTACTGCTTTTTATGCAGCCGTCAAATTCAGAAATTATAAATTGGTTCCCAAATTGACCCTGCCGGGGATCGAACCCGGGACCTCCGCACGTTAAGACAACAGCGCTACACACTGCGCCACGGAGGGCGACATGTGAGATGTGGAAGAATCTAAGCTAAAATAGGTAGGTATATATGTCACCGTAAGATTGTAAAACCCGTTAGATTATAATCTAACTCGCGAAATTGTAAACTGTCGAAAGATTGTAAACTGTTCAATGTTCTGAGTGTCAGTTTTTGAAATATTCATTGTATTTACGTTTTCTTGTCTCTTTCTTGTAGGTTAGGTTAGGGTTCGACATAAATAATCAAGTAGTCACTTAGGTTTTATCGGGTTTAAATACCTATCAGATTACAATCTACCGGAAAATAATGCGTTAAATTGTAATCTTTCGATAGTTTACAATTACGCGAGTTAGATTATAAACTAACGGTTTTTACAATCTTACGGTGACATATACATTAGGTACCGTACTAGAGACTACCACTAGAGGATAGAGATATGATTTTCTTTCGCTTCATTGCACCAAGTCTTCAATTCCTTCATGCCACATGAAACATCTGTGGTGGACAACCAGCCTAAACATAAGCTATTATAAAAGTTGCAAGTAAGGTAAGTTGCTTTCACTTTAATTTATGGAGGTTATAACTTATAGGTAGGTACCTACCGTATTTCAGTTTAGCAGATAGAAATTATTACAAATTGAAATGAGTCATTTCTTTCTCTAAGCCTCATTTATTTGAGCTTAGAAAGTACCTACTTACTACCTACCTACTTAATGCGTATAATAAATATGACTAATGACTGATGTTCCCCTTTTCCGTATAACTCCAGTACTCATAGGACCAGCTCCACCATAACAAGTTATCGTTGTGGACGAAGTCAGTATTCTTACCTTCCTAATTAGGATGTCTATTATAATGGTAAAAACTCTAGCAACCCTGACTTGTAAGTCCAAAGAGGCTTTTTTTAATTGTCAAGTTTAACGTTAACGGTGAGCACAGAGCACAGTGTGGTGCAACTAGACAAGTAGGTAGTCCAAGTATGTTTATAACTGACATCATTTCAAATTTTTTGGAGGAACTCTTTAAATTTACCTACTTAGGTTTAAAAAAATCGTGTGAACTTTTGATTTTTCATGTCTCTTAAAAGTTCCGCATTTTATATGTATGCATACCCACTAAGTATGAATTACTTATGCCGTGATAAGTAAAACGTAATAAGGAAATTTCGTAAGCTTCAAGAACCGGGTTTGAAGAACCGTTATTAAGCACACTAAAGTCTGACCCACTGAAATATTGTGAGCTTATCAAAAATAATTGTCACATTTGAATATAAGCACGTCTCGTGCTTAAGCCGTTAAAATTATGGAGTTGGTAAACATTATGAACAGTGTGTTTTAAGAATAAGTACCTACTTTGTTCAATACCGTTAAAAGCTATTTCAAACCCCACTATATTTGTGACCCACTAATTGAAATACCTATACGGTTGCTTCATCAACCAAAGATACGTAAATATTTACCTTAAGATAAGCTAAGTGGTTCTCTATGCCACTAGCTAGAGACGTTTGCATTGGTTACCAGCTACCTATCTACTTAGGTATTTCGGATATAAGTATTAACTGAGTCTAGTGATAGTAGATATGTTCATAAGTCGTACCAAAAGCAAAACATCAAATAAGTAAGTATCTAGTAAAGTAGATCATTACCACTCTGATTTCCTTGGTAGTTTGTTTTTATGTAGATAGGTAGGTAGGTAGGTAGGTAATGTACATAGCTGTATACATATTACATAATTACCTACTCATTTTAAGAAAAGTGGCAGATTGTACGACAAGCTCCACCGTCAGCATCACCACTTGTAAGCGTCTGATTGCAGCCAAGCGCTAGCCTATAACTAAATTTTATAAAAAATAACTAAGGAATACCTATAATAATTAATAATTATTCCTATACCTATTGCTCACTTTGTTCTAGGTATCGGAACATGTCACAGTCAGAATACGATCCAAGACACGAGGACACAAGACAACACACCACCTAGCATGCTAAAAGAGGTAGAGGACAACAGCCGATACAAGACTCTAGAAGCCAACGCCACTCTGCTGAAGCTTCTGGTTGACGATAAAGACGGAGTTAGCAGGTAGGATTTTATCGTCAAAATATAGATGAGAGATTAGAAAACCTAAAGAAAAAGAAAGGATAACCCAGAAGTATCTGAGTATAGCCCGTGTCACGAAATAAGTCCTGGGTCTACTAGTGGAACCACATACCTACTAATGCGAAAGTGTGTTTCTTTATTCGGTTATCCTTTAATCACGCCGCAACAGATCAACGTGATATTTTGCATGGGTATGGTTGTGAACCGACGAGTGACATAGGCTTTTTATCTCGGAAAATTAATAGTTCCCGTGGGAATTACAAAATCTTATTCCACGCGTACGAAGTCGCGAGCATCAGCTAGTAGGTAAAAAAATACCTATTCAGTGAGTGGAACTAATACATTTTACATATTAACAAAAATTGCATCTAAAGGTACTTGCGAGCTGCGAATATTATCGCGGCCCTCTAGGGATCTTCGTCACACGGACTATAGATAATACTTATGTAAAGTCAGTATCAAAAGCACACAATCATTACGAGTATCATAGTACAACGAATCAGCAATCCGAAAAAAAGACTAATCCATAAGTTATAGATTCCTAAATAAGCCCACTCTGGATTCAAACTTAATAACTTCCTTCCGGCAGGTCGTTAAAATTCAAATAGGTACATATCAAAGGCTCTGGAAAAGCTATAATGTATATGTCACCGTAAGTTTGTAAAAACCGTTAGATTATAATCTAATTCGCGAAATTGTAAACTGTC
Source organism: Erebia palarica (assembly GCA_964035005.1). NCBI lineage: Eukaryota > Metazoa > Arthropoda > Insecta > Lepidoptera > Nymphalidae > Erebia > Erebia palarica. The sequence continues at coordinate 6,412,247 of OZ035988.1, forward strand.
GAAAGATTGTGAACCGTTCAATATTCTGAGTGTCAATTTTTGAAATATTTATTGTATTTACGTTTTCTTGTGTCTTTCTTGTAGGTTAGGTTAGGGTTCGACATCAAGACACGCGGAAGCGTGTCCAGCCAAAGTTCAAAAAAACTGGCGAGCAGCACCGTGTGTAATATTACACGAACCATTTGGAGCCACTTTTGACCCCCTCATAACTCAAAAACTATTTCACATAAACATGTCAAATTTGGCGCATATATTGAGACCCGTGAGATACATATTATGTGCTCCAAATTTCATAAGCACACCTCAAATGGTTATTTAGATATAAACGTGCAAAAATCGACATTTTTATGCTCTACCTAGGTATAGATCAAAACTCTGACACGGGGCATACTACCATTACTTAAAGCCGTATTATTTTAATATTGTTGACGTTTATGTTGTAGTGTTATAATCATTATTTTAAGGACGTCAAAGTACGTGACATTCAACCGTTATTTTGAAACAATACTGCTTTAAGCGGTGGTAGTAATTCCGTCGTCCACTTCCTGCGGCAACTTGCATTACATTCTACGCATAGTGCATGCACAACTAAATAAAACAAGAGTTGTTAAGTAAAAAAAAACTCCGATTACATAAATCATACTGCAGGTCTTTGTTTAAATTCGTTATTTTGTGTTGTTAACTATTGAAAACACTGAAAATGACACATAATTATTATTTTAATGTAAATAATGATGAATAATAATATAGTTGCATTAAAACCTTACCTTCGTATTCATGCATTTTGTGCAACGAAACGTCATTGACAGAAAAGAAGAAGAAACGTATTTGAAGTCACCAGTTCAAGCTGTCAGTCATTGTGATTTGTATTCATTGTTTATAGTGGTTTTAGTGATATCGACTGTTTACCGTGCTTGTTTTCAATGTTTCACTAAAAACTTTTGATTTTGAACTTTTGCAATCAAAATTGATGAGATGTAGAAATGTGCTGTAGAGGTAGTCTGACCATAGATGTAATCTGTCAATGTCAGTGTAACTAGGTACACTATAATATATTTTTCTTGAGAATTCTCGTCTTTAATTATCTTGTACAATGAGTCGTACAATAGAATTACTGGTGGGTGACACACTGACCTTACACCGAATAATAAGTACAGGTACTAATGTAAAACGTAAACTAAACTAATACAAAAGTCCTATTACAGTGTAAAGGATTATTTGAATGATAGCAAGGCATGGGTATGATTTGTTACAGCGGCTGATTATGTAATGTTATATTATAAGTACATATATATAATTTCAAATATTTGTGAGATGGTGATAATAAAAAAAACATTATAGCCTTCACAAGTTGTAAAGCTGTAAGTTCTTATTTTATTCTTCCGAAAATTTGGCTTGCTGGTAGAAACTGTACTTTTAGGTACCTACTTAATAATAATTCGTATATGGAAACTAGCCAAGCCAAAGCCTTAGTCTTCAACATTTTATACTAAGTTATAAGAATAATTAATGATATTTTAAGTTGTTATAAAATATTATATATGTTGTTATAAATAAATTTCAGGACTGACCATTGAACTTGGCACCCATTTAGATCTCACTTCTTTTGTCGCTGAAGTCAACAACCAAGGCATATATATCACAATTTTGAAATTGGCTCTCATTTCACATTTATGTTTTTGATGGGATAAATAAATTGCAGGACTGACCATTGAACTTGGCACCCATTTAGATCTCACTTCTTTTGTCGCTGAAGTCAACAACCAAGGCATATATATCACAATTTTGAACTTGGCTCTCATTTTACTCATCATCATCATCATCATCTCATGTTTTTGATGGGATATATATTTACATAGTGCCCGGCCTGCGGTTCTATCGGGTTAATTATTGTTATTATTATTATTATTATTCATTTATTTCAGGCATATATTATAAAATACAAAGAATACTTAAAGAATAAAAACAAAATAAAATACTATACGTAGGTTAATATACCTAACAGATTACAATCTACCTAAAAATATTGCGTTAAATTGTAATCCTTCGACGGTTTGCAATTTCGCAAGTTAGATTATAATCTAACGGTTTTTACAATCTTACGGTGACATATATATCAACGCAGACAGCATCTCGAAACATTGTGACCTTCCTGACTTCCTCAGACTGGAATTATCTTATCTTACTAATATATTTTTATAAATGCGAAAGTTTGGATGGATGTATGGATGTATGGATGTTTGTTACTCAATCACGCCCCAACGGCTGAACGGATCTCGCTGAAATTTGGCACAGAGATAGATCTGTAATGGCACAGAGGCTACTTTTTATCCCGGAAAATTAAAGAGTTCCCGCGGAAACCAAAAACCACAAACCACGCAGACGAAGTCGCGGGCATTCGCTAGTTGTACATAATTAGAAAAACCGTTAGCTCTTAGAACTGTTCACATTACATAAGTATCGAAAATGTGTTTAAAGTATTGTTAAGTTAAACTAACTGCCTACAGCATAGCGGTACATAAAGCCACCATCACGTTTTAACTTCGTGCATTTTTAGGGTTCCGTACCCAATGGGTGCCAAGTGCCAAGCCAACTAGACCCTATTACTAAGCCTCTGCTGTCCATCTGTTTGTCAGTGGGTTGTATCTCATAAATCGATATAGATAGGTAGACAGTCGAAATTTTCACAGAGTGTGTATTTGTACTACCGCTATTACATCAGAATAAAAAAAATAAAAAATAAGAGGATGGGGGCATACGTGACTTTTGAGCGCCTCTCATAATAAAGTATTTAAAAAGTACCCAGACGTACATGGTGTTAAATTTATACGATGGTACGGAACCCGTCGTATATGTGAGTCCACTTGCACTTGGCCGATTTTTCAAGTAACTGGGATTTCACACGAAGCTTACACCCACACAAGGTATCAATTACAATAATTTAGTTACAAATGGTTGACCAAAATTAACCACAAATAAGACTAGTCACGTATGGTTAATTAGCATATTATGTACTCACGACTAAACACACAACAATATGTAATGAAAAGTTGTACCTAAGTAGGGATTCCCGCGGGAACTCCTTAATTTTCAGAGGCAAAAAGCCTATGTCACTCTCCAGGTCCTCTACTATACCCATGCAAAAAATCAAGTCAATCCATTGCTCTGTTGCGTCGCGATTAAGGGACAGTCCAATAAATAAACACTCTTTCGCATTTATAATATTTGTACCTGTATGATAGTAGTACCTATACATAATTAGATAAAGAAAAACAGAATGCCCTCAAAACCGCAGATCTGAGCTTATGAATGATGTGAAAGAAAAATTTTGTAATTGTCAGGTCCGAAGTATTCGACATGCTACACTCAAAGGATGAAACACAGGACCGCATAGATCTACTCACATTCCCGCAAGATGCGGAAGACAGCAGTGCAGCTGTTCCTACAATTCCTGACTCGCAAGCCGAATTCCTTCAAGGTAAAAGGTTTATACTTGACTTTAATAGTCCGACTTGACTACTTCAGCAGGTTTTGCTCACTTTGCCCCTTCTTAATCAGATTTAAATCAATCATTAAACATGGTATCTAGGTATGCTAATATTATAAATGCGAAAGTTTGGATGGATGGATGGATGTTTGTTACTCAATCACGCCAGAACGTCTGAACGGATCTAAATGAAATTAGACTCAGAGATAGATTAAGTACCTATAGTCTGGAATAATATTGAAAAACATGGAAAATTGAAGAGTTCCCGCGGAATCCAGAAAACCTCAACCTCCTCAAACGTCCGGATCCGTAAGTCATCACTGGCAAGTGGTAATACGTACAGCGAAGAACGTTGGTCTGCACACACAGGAATCTGCGAGAAGACATATTGAAGCTTCTCGATCGCTGCCCCGTGCTATATATATCCTGTAAACTATTTAGCTCTTTTTCCAAAAATACAGCTGAGGAACCGGTCCGCAAAGACTCCCAGCGGCTTCAGTACGGGGCAGGGAGTGGCGAGCCCATTGGTTTGGCTGCGGGCATCATGATTGCTGTCACTTGCAGTATCGTCGCGCTCGCTTACACGGCGCTCATTGTCTGGAGACGGATATACTTGTAAGTAAAGGAGACCTCATTAAAATGGGCTTAGCAATTAACTTTATCATTTCAATTGAATGACTAGGCCACACCATTTGATTAGTGTAAAATCTTGGTAGTTAAGTACCTATCAGTTCTGTCCAAGCATACCTACTGCCGTGCCATCCAAGGATACTGGCTTCACGGAAGATCAGCCCTGTTTCGTAACAGCACATGCTGAGTGAAGACCATTTTGGGGATCGAGCCTCATTTCGCAATTTTTCTCCTTTATAAAGTCTACTTTGTTTTATACTTGTATCCCTGAATAAAGACTTCTTTCTGTGTTTCTTCTTTTAGGGCAGATCTGTGTAATAACACTTTGGAGCAGCCAATGTCCAACTCCTTTGATCATTATGAAAATCAACGAAGATGAAATATATTTCCGATTCGTGATCGTAACGTTTGATTGTAGGTACTCGTAACTAAATAAAAGGGCGATGTTGTAAATCACCGCAGGGTTTCCCATAAACGTTGTAGTCCATATTATTTACAGTTTTTTTATTAAGTACGCTTTTGAGTAACGACCAACGTTTATTTAGTGGCTTCTCGATGAACACGAAGCCGTAGCTCGTCTAAAGGCTTGGTTAAGCACAAAGCGTGTCAAAAACAAGCCCACGATGGCCCCTAGTATAGTTGTAAAAACAAAAAGAGAAGGCGTTCATGCTGAAAAGCTTAAGGTGCCATTTTTTCAAATTCTTTCACAAGAAAAAAGAAAATATTAAAAACTAATTTCACTACCTAAATTTATGTTTTTTTTCGATTATCTCATTAAAGATGAACGATAGGTAAAAATGTAAACCTTAATTAAAATGTAGACCTTAATTGTAGATCGTAAAAAAAGCAACAAAAAGAATTGTATCAAAATTTTCGTATCTCAACGGAGAACAGAGTCATTGTGAAAAAACTGAATTTAACCTTTTTTTGATGGCGGAAAATGCACATAGGAAATCTTGGTCGACAATTTGACGTTAACATTTTCTAGGTCTCCCCCACGTAATATCCAAAATTTAGCTTTCTCACTTCCAAATGTATATAATGACTGGACTAAAACGCTTTTGTCCCTTCGTTATTTAAACTTGTAAGATTTGTGTTGGGTACATTGCCATCGCGCATAGCTACCATAACGCCTTATGTCTGACAAGGGCTTTAAGAGACTTGAGAGGTAACTTGATAGGTACATCGTGTTCCTGCACGCGTAGGAAGCGGTCAAGTGAGACGGAAACGCATTGTGGAGAGCCCGAGTGGGAACTCTACCTCCAGACGGGTGTTTATTGTTGCTTTTTTTTAATTCACTCACACGAACAGGTCTTTTTTATTATATAACTATGGCTGCGGTGCAGTGCAGTTTCAAATGCCTACTTATACCTATATGAACAACAATGGCTCTTCTTTGCTGAATCAATTATGATGAAACAGATTTCAATACATACCTATACCCAATTTAGTAAATATAATTAATCTATGCGTATACCTACTTACCTATCTGTGCCCGTGTGGTGTCCGTAAACATGAAAACAAAATATAAGTATCAAATAAGCAATTATCATACCTTGTTACAATCTTGGTTCGTCCAAGATATGCATAGAAAATACATAGAAAAAAAATATGGGACATCTCTCTATAAGAAGTTTAGACTTTAATGAGGTCCCATATTTTTTCTTTATGTTCTATGATAATAATTATTGCTCATTTGATACATAAAATAATGGCTTAGGTACACCTACCAGGGTGATATTCGTTTGTGAACTAAAAAACTGTCAAGGATCATTAACACTATTGATTTATCCATTATTAATTAATTAAGTAGGTAGATACTGTACCCAGTTAAGAGGTGTTAGAATTGTCCTCTATCACCAATTTGATATGGCAAAACATGAGACCAATATTATTATGCTGTTAGATTCAACTATATAGCGTTTTAATTAAGTCATTACAGTAACTTAAAATCATTTATTTCCAGAAAGAAAAATGGCCTGAAGCACGAACTCTTGCGAAACGAAGAGACAATCGCAGAAACTAGAATTGAGGTAAATATAATTAGGTATTGTTGACCAAGTGCCTACCACTTCATCCGCATGGATTTAGGTTTATAGGTTTTTGTAGCCCCGTGGAAACTCTGTAATTTTCCGGAATAAAAAGTAGCCTATGTCCTTCCCCGTGATGTAATATATCTTGTAGTCTGTACTAACCAAACTTTGAACAGATGATTCGGGAAAGCGTAGCAGACTTACAGACAGACACACTTGCATTTATAATATTAGTATGGATTGCGTGGAGTTCGTGAAAACACATCGCTGACCCACTGGTCACTATACTGATCACGGGTCTCGTCTCACCATTAGACGGATTAAGGTCATAGTCCACCACGCTGGCCAAGAGCGGATTGGCAGACTAGCACACCTTTGAGAAAATTATGGAGACTCTCAGGCATGCAGAATTCCTCGCGTTGTTTTCCTCACCGTTAAAGCTATTATGGCTTTCGATACAAAATAATTCATTGTTTTGTTTTTGCAGTTGTGAAGACATTCGACGTGAAGCACTTGGAAATTCTGCGATAATATATTGTCAAGACTGAATTTAATTATGAAATTTCTAAAGCATAAAATCTCTTGTCAGAATAGGTATATCTAGCCACAAATCTTGCGACGACTACACTATGTGATAATAACTGATAGCTATAAAATATTTATTTATTAGATTTTAATAAATAGTAGCGTTCGTTTACAAAAAACCTTGTACTCATACCTTTGTAAGAAAATTGTATTAATAATTACTGTACTGAGCTAAACTATGAAGTTACGAGAATTATTTTATCATTTATTATATCAATTTGATTACCACACTAATGTCTTCTATGAAAATGGTATTTGTAATGTTTTAAGTGTTAATGAGCTGATTTTTTATTGTATATTTTGCTATTATTTGTAAGTGTCTATGAGGTCATGTCTAATTTTTTCCAATAATTATTATATGCAATAACAATAATAATAAAGAGAAGGCAAAGAAAGTCTGTGCCATAATTTTTTAATCATCACAATTTAGTCATACTAACGTCCACTTGCACAAAGACTTTTAAATTGATTTAGTTAAATATTCTAATGCTGTCCCGTTGTTGGCAAGAAAAATAACAATTTGGCAAAAAGGGGCAGCATTACAAAATGTAACTAAATCAGTTTAAATATCCTTGTGCAAGCGGCCCTTAATCTTTAAAGTATTATGCTACAAACACATTGTTGTGTTGTTTTGTGTCGGAACTAGCATAGCAGCGGAACGCCTCTACAGATTAGTATGCAGAATTGGACACGTCCTAATATTGTTGTGTGTTGGAAACACAACATAAAATGTGTACATATAGTCTATGTACAGATAGTGCACAGTTCATTCACCCTGTCACATAATATGTACAAAAGAACGACTGCCCGCTTCCCTCAAAAAGCGCCACAGAGCAAGGACGTGTTATCTCGCTTACTAAGTATCTATAAATTAAATTATTGTGCCACCAGTTAGTTGTGATTTTACCTCATCAAGCACCCGATACTACAGTCCACTATAAACCTCCCACAGTGTGTATGTCTTGCGAGTAAAAGGTCCAAACATAAAGCAGGAATCAAGCGCGGCTGCCGCTCGCAGAATGCCGCGCTGTTATAAGACGTTTACTGCTAGCGCGCGGCAGTATTGTGTCCTGTAAACGCTCGTGTTGGTGCCGCGCTATGTTTGGACACACCTTTAAGAATTACGACACACTACAATACAAAAATGTATTTGCGTCTTTATTGACATGTGTATTAACATAATTTATATTTAATTCATAAAAATACGTGTCTGTGATGTAATAAATGCTAAGGGAACGCTAATGTGTTTATTTTTATTTATTTTTTTATTTTGTAAGTAAAAGAAAAATATTGAATAAAAGCGAGAAAATGCAAATTTTATTTACGATTGTTCATTTAAAACCTGTAACAACAATCCTTAACAAACAGTAAAAATAAAACATCAATTCTAAAAAAAAATTGTAAACATGGTAAAATGAAAACTATTTAACTTACGTGTAAACAATTACTACATAATATAAACCCACCTTTATAAATGGTACTTGATTATCATTTTTATACATTTAGCGACTGAAACCCTTGAACTTGAAATAATTTTGATAAGAATTAGAAGTTGTGACCGTTAATGCTGATCGCACATTCATCCGCACCGAAAGAGCCAACTAATCAACAAAGGGGGTGTGATTTTTGAAATCTTAAATGACTATGAATGAGTTGAATGTATGTGTGACCATATATTTGTTCTGCATTCAACTCGCGTTCGACCTGTAGGTACTTAAAATAGAAAATCGGAAAAATAAGTATATGTTATGAAGTTACAATCAAAAATACGGCCTGTTGGCTATGCAATTAATATAGCTGGACAGATGATTTCAGATTCATTACTTCAATGGAATTAACACGCAAAGGAACAGTGGACGTCACCCGCTGCGTTTGGTGCGGTAAGATGTGCGAAAAAACTTCAATTTAATTTTTTGCAAGATATTACAATATTTGCCAATATGTCAAGTGTACTTAGTCTACTCTAATCACAATTTTTTTCACATATCACCTGTTTACATAACTACACTGACGTTAGTAGTTGGCCAGATGGACTTCTAATGGATCATACAGATATCTATTAATTAATACTTTTTTGCAACTTAGTACTGCATAAAATGCAATACAACAAGCTCGACTTAGCATAACAACTCTAAGTACATAATTAAGAAGAAAAACTGTAATAGTATTTTTGTACTACAGAAGGTTATTATGTATTGACGTTAGATCATCGTTCGATCGTCTGGTTTTTCAAAGGATAAAATAATAAAAAAGACGAAATTAAAATCGTAAATATTATAATTCATACCTGAATTAGCCACCACCTATTTCAGTACTGTTGCACAGTACAAATGATTTCTTGTATATACTTGTAAGATCCATTTTAGAACCCATTGGCCATATTATTTGTTATGGTTTTTACTTGTTCTCCTTATGTCTAACAACCACTGGACCGGTATTGTCACCTGTCTCCTTGTTATGGGTCCCATGGGCGCCATCACAGTATGGCCACTGAAATTGAAAATAATTACAGCTAGTTACATTCTTACAAACGTTCTATACACCTCATGGCCTAGAGTCGAGACACACTCATGTCAAAGAGGAAGTTCTATAATTATGGTTTGTCAAAACCAGTATGATAATTTTTGCAGATGTCATTGCATAGTAGTGCTTCAGTCTGTCTCACTCTGGTCCTTCACTATCTCTATACACGTCTCATCTGTCAAAATTAACATCCTGACAAACCTTAATAAGGAAGACCATGAAACAAATACATAATATAATTATCACGTATTTATTTCATGGTCACACAGTACTATGAGTATATCATGCTAATCTCTTCAGACGAATTCTCGTATAATTATGATCGAACTTCACTTACAGGTAAGTTTATTTAATCATTAATTAACTTTATCAGAGAAACTGTAATATAAACATTTGCAAGAAATCAAATCATTTCACATTCCAAGAGTCTGCAACTATTAATTAGATTGCATAAATGTATTACAATTTACAATAGTAACAGTAATGTTTACTTGGAGTATTATATTTAAATCTGCAATATCTAATTTTGACACATACTATACTCAATCTATCAAATTAGAAACATCTAGAGAAACACTCAAACATCCTAAAGGCAGTCACATATCTTTACTGATAAGAATGTATGTCACAGCTCACACCATAAAGTTTATTTTGGTGATATTTGCAGATTTGTCCACACGAAGCATTCTGAGAATCACAATATTTTAAGAGCCACAAATTATTTGTCAAGCATTGAATAGAAGCAGGCGTTACTTTGCGGAAGTCCATGATAGTGAATGAACTAGAAGTTTAATTCGCTATAATCCGCTACAGTAGACAAATCTGTGTTGTACAGTGCGTGTCTTTCACCTGCAACATGCGACACCCACCACCCAGCAATTCGCACAGGCACAACACCACACCACACAAATCCTCCAAATCACTCTCAACGTACGTTGCACTCTGACACCGGAGCATCTTCAGGAGATGTTGACTCGACAATGCACGATTGTGAAGACTTCACAATCCTGTGCGAATTGCTGGGTGGTGGGTGTCGCATGTTGCAGGTGAAAGACACGCACTGTACCACACAGATTTGTCTACTGTAGCGGATTATAGCGAATTAAACTTCTAGTTCATTCACTATTTGTCAAGCCTAAAGGTGTGTCCAAACATGAGCGATAAGTGTGCTGCATCAATTGACTGTGTTTACAGGACTTATCCATGAAAATGAATTTGCTTCAGAAGTCGAATAACAGCGCGGCAGCCGCGTATATGTTTGGACACACCTCAATGAATGTCAGGGAGAAACCACTTCTTTACTTTTGGGTAGTAGGAAAACAGACTTAAGTTAACTTACTGCATTAATTGTTCTGATAAATTGTATATTTTTAAAAAGAGGGTAATTTTTTTTTGTTTTTTTTTTTTGTAAACCATAAAGAAGAGGGATAACCTTATTAACTTTAATCTATTGCTTTATTTTGTAACGATTTGAATGACGTACTGTGTGTACGTAGCTCGTAAAAGTAATACGAGATATAAATATTTATATTTGCACGGGAAGCGACATTTCGCGAAATTCGAGACCAGTCGCAGACCTATCAAATCCGCGTAATGGCGGTGGCACCGACGAGGGGATAAAAAATAGTTATCACATGCTAACAATGAAATATTGTTATGAGTGAAAAAATCTAACTCAAGAATGCCTTGTGGTGGTAGCCGGGAATATGCTAACAGATGGCGCTAATGGTAGCATATGAAGAAATCCAAATCCAAATGACAGTATTTGGAGCACGATCACAAAGTTTTATATGAAATGTGTGAACTATGCCACTTCCATAGTTCAATGGTTGGGCCTGTGGTCCCCAGGTACTAGCCCGGAGGTAGACCTCTTTTTATTGTTACTATCAAGCCATATCACCTGCTTCAGTAGTCTAGATAGCACTGGGCAAATTGTGTCACTTATGTGTTTTTCCAAGATGGTTCTTTTGGTTTGTTTACCTAATTGATATGCTAAGGAAAACTAGACTAATATTGGATAGAAGCAGGCATTACTTTGTGGAAGTTCATCATAATGAAGAAACTAGAACTTTAATTCGCTATAATCAAAGGCAATGGGTAAATCTATTGCCGCAATAAAAGACTAAAGTTGTAATAGCTCAATGCCTTCTTTCCATTACAACTTCCGATCAATAATTTGCTACTCTACTATGTGTAAATAAGATTAAACTCACATTTTTACTCCTCCAACATCTGCACAAAGACACCTTCTCAGTTATGTCTTCAATGTCAATGAAGTCCACCACTTTGTTGATGTCCTTTCTGATGCCAGGGTTCACCAGTCCCTTGTCCGCATCATTGGCTTTCTTGATTGTTATGTAAGAGTAGTAGGATATACCACCAACCGCCAAGGTCGGGGGAATAAGGGCCAGCCAATCGCGAACTGTAAAACCAAACCAAAAATTTACAGCCAATATCACTAGCCTCACATAATGTAACTTGTTTCGTATTAGGGTGAAAATGTACTACCACATACTACACTTGCCACATAGACTAAACCAATTTGGTTGAAATTCAGAATGGAAGTAGCTTATACCCTGAACTAATAAAGAAACTAATAAAGAGTTCCTTTGGGAATGAATATGAGGTCATGGGCATTATCTAGAAAATTCTATATAAAATAACCACCATGCTTGTAAGTTGTACCCATGTAGGTAAATTAATTTCTGATAATGTAACAACAAAGAATTAAAAGCTAAATGAAACCTTATCCACTCAAGAACTCTACAAGCATTTTGTGAACATTGCATGTTATCAAATATGTATAAATACAGCATTGTAACTAATAATGTGAATGTATAATTATTAATTGAAAGTATGTCAACAGCCTTGATACTTCTGAATATTTTATTTTATAATATTAAACTGAAATTTCTCAAGAAAGGGAGTCCATGTGAAATACTGCGTTTTTCAATTATATTTTAAAATTACAGAAATTTCGGTAAGAATCATGAAGTTCGACTTTGATTTGAAAGGTTAAAAAACATAACCTAATTAACTGAATTCTTCCTAAAGTACAAATGACGCAGAAAAAATTCTAATATTTATTATGTTGTGTGATACAGAAATAAGAACATAATAGAAATACAAGTGTTAGAAAACTCACAACCAAGTCTAAACCACCCTCCGAAGGAATCAGGAATTGGTAAGCTGGCCAAATAGTTAGGGATGGTAACTTTAACAATATTCGACACAAAATACATTATTGCTACTGATTTCCACCAAAAAACTTGTTACACAACAAAGGGCTATTAAAAATTGATAATTGCTTTAAAATGATTGTTGATGAAAACCATAGATGAAAACTGAACTGCAGCTCTGCAGCCTCTGCAAAATGAATCAAATTCGCTTCTTTCACTTGTCAGTTGAGTGACAGAGCGATTGGCTAGAAATGACAGCTACAATATAACGATCGCAATCAGCTCATTGGATAACAGTCTTCTACTATTGGATAGAATCCATTGACGCAGTTAGAATACCATCAATTCAGCCAATCACAACAATTGATACTGTGACAATGTGATTAACAGATGCAGATACAAAATTAGGCTGCAGCGTAGGCATAGAGTAAGAACATAGAGTAAGAATATCCTTTTGTCTACGAACGTAGGGTTACAGAGACACTTGCCCAATCAGTGGCGAAGACAATGACTTGCAATGACATGATAGATTTTGAAATTGACAATGTCACTGTCAATTTATGACGTATTTTTTTATAAACGGCTCTACGGCTCCAGGTTCTAACCCTTCTGAGCCGGATATGACATTGACAAGAAATGCTGACCTGACTGAGGAAACTATTACAAGTCCACGAAGGCTTAAGCCGGATGTGAGTGAAACAACATCGCTGTTTATGTTTAATGGATTTTATGAACTTGTCACTAAAATCAAATTGTCTATTTCTTTTAACACGTGCAACGCCTGCGAAAGTTTAAAAAACATCTATACATTTTGCCCCGCGGGGTTAGAGGGGGAGAGGGAGAGGAGGGAGGAATTATAAAGATAGTAATTGGTTGTATGAATAAACACTAATTACTCGAAATCAAAATATAAACAAGATGACAGAAGTTTTCTCGATGAAAAGAAAGAAACTTCCTAAATAGAGGGATAAAAAAGTCCATCTAAAAATGCAAATCTGCGAATAATTTTGACCCAGTGTAAGCTAGCAACCCATAGACGGGCTAAAGATATTTACATCCCAGAAAATCAAAGATTTCTCCTTGAGACCAAATCATATTTAATTTTCTTCCTTTAAAATTATTTTGATTTTTGACGGTAAATGTTTTTAAAAACAGCGTTTCAAAAACGCATGCGCAGGAGACGATGCACGCAATTTTTTGTGCAGGTTGTAACTATACGTTCATCTCAGTTAATAAAAAAAAAATATATATATTTAATAGCATAAATTATAAAATAATAGTAAAAACATATTAAATTAATAATAAAATAATAATAATAGTATAATTGATCTAGATGAGGAACGAACGAGGATGCAGCCGAAGCGATTTCCGTCATTCGGACCGATCGCCAGGGGAGGAAGCGAGTAGCAGACTCGACGAAAGAAATAACGCGTAGTGAGCGCGGCGTTGTTGGCCGCCAAAGCGCACAACTATGTCTGGGTCTTCTCCTCCTCATGATGGCGAGAGTGGGAGCGATTCATAGAATTAATATTTTATTGAAAATAAAGTAATAATAACATATTTTATGATGTGCAATTAATGAAGCATTTCGAACGCATTACATCGTTGGATGCTGTCTGATGTAGGGAGCCTTGGTACTATGTGCCTCGTGAACCTGGCTTGGAGAGTATCCGACGATACTTGATCTGCCTATGGTGGATCTATATACATACTTAAAATACAAAATACTTACACGTATTTATGATCGCATATTACTATCGCAGGTTGAGTTGGCCACTGTGGAATATAAGTTACTCGCTTCGGCGATGCCTCAGCACGGCTGGTTCTGCCTTGATGTCTACCTAGTTGGACGTTAAGAAGGGATTGGTTTGTTGTTGTACCAGAGAGCTTGCTTTCTGTGCGCAGTGCACTTCGTGTGCACTTCCATGTTCTACAGTATGTCTGATTTTACCTTGCGATCTACTTAAAGACTACATATGCATATCATTTCTAAATTTACGACGTTCGCTACGTTCGAACAATAACCAATCATGGTTGATAGGACGCTGTTTATTAATATCACTACCTATCTTACGTTCAAACAATGTTCTACTACCCATGGAGGTTTCCGCGCTACATTTTATCTAACCATACTATTACTGAAGGTTGCATCACGCCTGTAGACTCTGTTTCGTTGCGGCGGACTATCCTGCAGAGCGCCTGGTGCATCCTTGAAACCTATTACAGGTATATGTGGGAGTACACCACTCTAAAAATGTAACTATCCAGCTATATGCTGACATAGTCGAACTCACCACTATAAAGTATGATGACATACGTTGCGCTATTTCCGCGGTTGATGTCCTAGTGGTTGAAAGGGGGGGGAGGGCTGTTGACTTTTGGTATTCTATGAGACTTATTGGTCCATGCATTAATATGCCTCTTGGGATACTAAGGGAGGGAAGAAGCCTACCGTTGGTGGCGGGGCGGAGCCAGCCAACCATCATTTATTTTTTAGAAAAGTAAATGATGCCATTCATAGCATCTTCCTTATCTCATAAAAGGAAGATGCTACCACTAGGATTAGTTCGTTTCACGGTGACCTTATGGAACAACATTTATGTTGTTAGATAAGATAGAAATCTTAACCCTGGGTTAAAACTTATAGTATTAATAGAAGGTCTTACACTCATACTCAAAGCATAAATGTCTCGAAGTATGATATGATCCTTTAATGATCCTATACATAATGACTGGCTCACTTAGTGTATGTGCTAAATAAGTAAGGTTCTTAGAACGAGCAAAGCGCAGTATACTTGAACTGAAAGCATGGCAGTATTGAAACAATACAACACGCGTGAAAAACGCGTGTCATTGTTTAGAAATGAATCAATACTCGAACACGCGGGTAAACCGCGTGTCATTGTTTAGAGATGAATCAATACTCAATCACGCATATTATAATTCATATAACCTCGAACAGATTTTATGCTTTGATATTAATCAATACTTGAACGCGTTTATAGATTTTCTATAACTCGAACGAGCTTCTAAAGGCAGTCATATGTAAGCTAAATTTCATCTAAATTGGTATATGATCAAGTCGTTGGGTTGATTGGACTCGAAGCTTCCGAAACTCTAAAAGATCGTGGTTTATTATGGATGCCGCAATATATGTGGGTCTTACTGCTAGATACTTCACGTGCCATTCTAAAGAAATATTGAATTTTATTGGTAGAGTAAGGTGTAGATTCTTAGGGACCCCGGCAGGTTAGTTACAAGGTGCTTTTGCTGATTGTGTGGATATACAGAATCAAAGATGTTTAGGGCAAAACATGTGTAGTAACTCTAGTCATAACCTAGTAATATGTGGGCAAAACACGATAATAGTCTTTCACTGTAACAATAAGTACGTATAGTACTATTATACAGGGCATCCCACGGCTATTCCGCATGGACTCCCCTCCAGAAAGATCCTAAGAAATACTTGAGATTTTAAGGAGCGAGATAAATAACCTTCCAGATGCAGAACGATGAAATCTTATTTTTCAGCAAGATGGGGCTCCTGCTCATAACAGTCAGAGAACAAGGGACTTTCTCAATGAATACTTTCCTTCCTGGATCGGGACTAATGGACAAATAAGATGGCCGCCAAGATCCCCAGATTATTTTTATGGGGTTATGTTTATAAGAACCGAAAGTGCCCACGAGCTACAAACAGAAATTAGACGTATAAATTTAAATATTCACCACGAAAAGATAAAAAATGCGACAAGGAACGAAGTAATCAAAAGAGTGGGACGTTGTATTGAACAGAATGGGGCACATTTTGAGCATTTGATAAATTAATAAAAAAAATTACAAATTAAATTGTGGAATTTGGAGCCATTATCCTACTAATTATAATTTGTATCAAAATGTTTAAATTCATGTTCTTCCTTTTATTTCTGATGCTAAGTTAATTAGCAAAAATAGTCCTTTTAATGAAGCCTTTCGATCGGTATTATATAGATAGAGGTAATTTTTTTTTCTCGTATAGCGGGTTCGAGTCTCGGTTCAACCAGGAAATTATTTAAAAATCTATTCTAAATGAAAATGAAGTCTTCTTTCAGTAAAAGGTTCCATCTACGATAGTTAAGGTAAAAACTCCTTTCTACTTCCCCTCCATGCGGCATAGTCGTGGGACGCCCTGTATATTAAGGTGGTCGTGGTGGTGGTGGTCTAGGCTCGTATTTATAAAAAAAAACAAAAGAACATCATGTGATCTCATGAGTAAGAATGTATAGCGTATTCTCTGTCTATGTTTTATCTGCTCTAGTCATAGAGGTAAGAAATTAGATTAGTACCTATGGCTCTAATGGGCTCTGGCCACTGGCTCTGTCTGACTCAGTCTATATCTATGGGTTAACTGGTCTCTGGTTATCTGTATTTTTGTCTTCGTTGTGCTGGGTGCGTTTGCTATCGTACGTTGTAATTATGAATCTTTTCATCGGTTTAATTGAGTAATATCCATTAAATTTGTTCCATTAAAAGTTAAAAAGTGGTAAAAGTGAAATCCTGAGCAGGATATTAACCAATGCCGCTGTATACTGAATATGGCTGACGAAAGACTAGTGGTCCTGAATCGTTGTGACAACTTGGGATTCGGATTTTCTTTGCTCGGTGAAGCCGGTTTGCCACATATTATTTACGAAATCGAAGAAAATTCTCCTGCAGCTCGCAGCGGTGAGGTAAGCGAGCTATTGCCATCTATTTACGAATGTTCCACACGAAAGCAACATCATAAATTCCTGAATATATTTTAAACATACTGTACAAAATTATTGAATCCCAACTACAGTTCAAACTGCAGTTGTTTTTTGCTTTTTGGCCTTAACTTTCTTGTTCATAAATTCATGTTATACTTACATTCACTTAGTATATTTTAGTAGGTGAAGAGGAGAGGGTGTGAGCAAAACAGATGTAGGTAACTAGTTATCATATTTTAACAACAGATTTAAACACACTAAAAATATGCTTAGTTTTTTAGTTGATAAGTATTTTATGCAAAATTATTTACAAACTTATAATAAGAGAAATAATTTATATCTATACTTAATTTTCCGGGATAAAAAGTATTGATAAGTAATTAAAGATAAAGCCGGAAGCAGGTTTTCAATATTTTCAAATTTTGTCTGTCTATTTGTCAGTTCACACTGTCAGGCACACTTCTCACAGCTAACTCTCTGGGGGTCAACATGTAGAATTATATTTTGTATATCAAAAATCAATATGATTCCTTCAAGCTTCTCGATCAAAGTTTTTGTTCGTATTTACTTCATGAGTTCATCAAATCTAAGCAGATTTTGACTATTATTTAGTTAAAAACTATACCAAGCTTTTACTGTCAGGTTAGTGCCATGTAAAATGAAAAGATCTAATGAATAGTTTGTATATTGTGGACGAAAGAAACATTGATATTGATCAGTGTCTAAAGTAAAATTTTAACTACACATAAAGGCTGAGGTGAATAAGGGAAGAGCCATTGCCAAGCCTGGAAGAATCAACTAGTAATCTATATAATTATAGGCCCATACAAATGCTAAACTTAATAAACAGGTCCAAAAGCTATCCAATATATTACTTAAATTTTGGAAGCTAACTTGCTACCTATATTTTATTATAATGATCATCTCATCTCAACCTATCACCAGCCCACTAGGTACTGAACATGGGCCTCCTCCTCTCTCTGTGTACTAAATTTTAACAAAATTGGTTGCACAGATGGCCCATGAAAGTATAGCAAGACAGAGACATGCAGAGCAAGTAGTTATAGTATAGATGGTTTTGGTTTGGTCAGTTGGATATGCTTTTTAAGTTTTGAGAATAGTAAGTATTGGCCTCCTTTTCAAAATTCTTGCTAAGAAGCTCTTAACAAACATACTTTATTTTTTATTTTGTTTATTTAACTTACACTAACAATTTACATATACAAGAATATACAACAACTATGTTTGATTAAACAGTTGTTTTTCTATTAAAATTAAGTTATTCAATAAAATAAATTACTCACAAGTCACATCTATGAGAATGTTAGTCATAGTATATAAGAGCTTTAATGGATTGGGGGAATGAATGGGCTAGTAGGGGACCAGCTCATTATGAATTAGGCACAATTACTCTGTAAGCAGTGCCTAGGGCATACAAGCCTAGTTTAGTAACAAAATACAGAGTGTTATCTTATGCTTCCATTTTGGAGCTATAATTCTCTCATCATATCTAATCAATGAAATAAACGTTTGATCTTGATATATATGGAGGAGTTCTTGGAATCTTTAAATGCATTTTTTATAAATTAGACTGGCCTACACAAATAAAATTGGAATTTGGAATGGAATGATAGCTTATACTTAACATGAAATTAGGCTTAGACTATATTTTATCCCAGACAATTAAAGAGTTACCTCGGGAATCAAAAACCTTTATCCACACAGATAAAAGTCTTGTAAATTTCGTTTATAATAAGGTTTATAATATTTAAAGATTTTGTCTTCTTTATCTCAGCTGTTAGAATAACATTCTGCATATTTTGGTGAATACCTTTATGTCACTAAATACACTAATAACTCAGCTTTTGTACTTTTCTCTATAGAAAAGTGTAAAGCTGAATCGGGCTGAATAACTGTACTTACTTAATTAGGGCCTTAAATCAATTTAGTATGTAATATAATACTTACCTCCTTCCTTTTTGGTTAACCTGTTGTGGTTTACCATGAAATTGAACCTTTAAATGTCATGAATAGTATAGGTAAAGTGATTAAATGCACACACTAGCTAGCCTACGGCGCCCACTTTGCGTAATATGTTATAGTTATTTATCAATCTTATTATCAGCATTACTCCCTATTGTATTCCATAGTTTAACTAGTCGCATGAAAAATCGATGCCTCATTAAAATCGTCTAAGTTTTCGGTCCACCTGTCTAATGGGCCGAGCCTTGCGACAGGAGAACCTTCGTTCGTCGCCTAAAGGCTCAATTGCATCTAAGATAGTCATAATTAAAGTTAAATTTGACAATGTAAGAAAAGTTACTGGGTTTCAAAAGTCAGGGTTTTATATAATAGTTTTTACCAGACATGTATCCTTTATTATGTATGTAAAATAGATATACATATATTGGCTTGTGCCCCTAATTTTTGCTTTTGGGTGATCAAATTTAACAAATCGATGGAGTGCAATCGACCCTTCAAGAGGCATCACTGCACTATTCCACAAGAGACACAAGTGGTCTCTTTTGGAATGCCCTGTACCAATCACAGAACTCGCGAAATCTTGTCTTTTCAGAACTAGATAATCGTAAATATTTTTTTACAGTTCTGGCGCTCTTGTGTACTTAATTTAAAGTTCCTTGTGCTATTAATAATATCTCTAAAAAGCAGATAAAAGTGGTTACTTATCAATTCCACGAAAGTCGCACCGCAGTTTTATACTATTTTACTAGCAATAACTACATTAAGCAGACTTGATAAATCAACTTCACTATATTTTAGTTAGTAATTCTTTGAAGTTGTTACTTACTTAATACCTATTACATTTATGTACTGAACTGATTAATAGTATTTCCTGCTGTATTTAGCTACCCAAAAAGAAAATATTATACAAATGAAGTAAAATATTATTTCATCGATAAAATAAAAGTCGTAAATCCGATTCGCGACCCCTAGACCTCTAGCAAAGTGCAATTCCACTTCATCATTAAGGGATGATTCACATTAGACTGGGCACGAGCCGTGTCTCCTTTCCGAGGTACGAACGTGCCATTTACCTTACGTTTTATGTGAACAGAGGGATTATTTAAAATAAAGAATTCCTGCGGCAACCAAAAAACCTCAATTCACGCGGATCAGCTAGTCTACTATATTTAAAGTACAATAAAATTATTATTGGTGCAGATTTACATTAGACACGACATGAACACATTGGCCACATAAATTAATTATTATATTTAAAATTTTATCCGTCGCACCTCTTGCCTCGTCCTCGTCGGTTTGACGCGAGGCATGGTTGAATGTGAATAATAACTAATGGTCATGAGGTCAACGTTGTAAACAATTTTAATGAGATGACATAAAATTTTCATAAAATAAAAAACATTGCGACTCGCGAGCTCTACTCAGTCGACAGGATTGTATGACGCACTGCACTGATCCTAAAACATGCACTAGAGCTAATTTTACTCATGAATTAACAACACTGTACAGTGTACATGTACGTCGACCTACAGTCTACACATTTAGTTATGACTATATTAGTCACAAAACTACACATTTGTTACTAGGCGTTGTATGCGTAATTAATACGTGATACCTAACTTATTCATCGTATAAAGTAATCTTTGGTTGAGGTTTCATGAAACCAAACAAACAACAAAAACGATTTAGATTGGACGGAGCTATAGATGGAACTTCGTCTAAAACTTTCATCCTATTCTGAGGCAATCTATTGTTTTACAGGATAAAAGATATCGTAGATAGGTGTATCCAGCATAATAGCTATTTCACGTCAGTATAGTGACAGCGTGATGCATGCCCGGGCAATGAGAGAAAAATAAATTATCTTTTTGGGTTCTAATTCATAGTATACAGTATTTATTATTTATATTGATAAAAATTTCATTTAAAATTAAATTTATTATACGGAAATAATGTAAGCAAATCGTCAAGTTTATGAATATAGTCTATTATAGGTAAGTCAGTAGATTTGTATGGATGCATTAGTTAATACAAAGTAGCCCTTTAGAGCTACTGCCATTGGCGTCATCGAAAGATCGATCTCCTCTCAATACTTGTGAAATTGGAACAAACCACTTGACAGAACGACATATTGGTCTGAAAGTCCAGAAAAGGCTTTTATTTCATTTTCATCGTGATAGCTATTCTTCATTTTAACTTTTATATAGTTCCTCCTCTATTTTCGAATGCACTTTAAAAAATAACTTTTACTTGAGCTAACTTGAGATAAAAGTAATTCCAATTATTCAGCGCTCTCATACATCTTTTTCTGGTTAGGTTATAAAAACAACATTACTTCAGCCCGTTTATCCAGATCTTTTAGTCTCATAAAGTGTAAGTTCGATGGTTAGAAAGGCCAAGCCGGTTTCTTTAAATCAAGTATACAATCAAAGCTTTAAATGTAAAAAAAATATCAGTGCAGTGCCTTACAACTTTCACGCTCATGTTTTATGTGATGGCTACCCTTCCTATAACTAAGGAAAAAGCATTTTTGTTTATAACTGACGAGCGAAGCGAGGTAAATTATAGTCTTCCTGAGTGAATTTGCACCTAAAATTTCATCACCAATTTCGGACCCTTTTACAGTTTACGAAGCTTTAGCTTTCTAAAATATGCAATAGTGACAACAGTCAGACCGAAGGACATGTGGCATCATCAGAATTCCTCTTTCACCATTTTCCCCTAGTTTTTACTGTAGGTTTGTTTTTAAAGATGTTTTCTCCTAATTGCTCGTAAATTGCTCCATTATTTAAAATATAAATAATACTTTAATTGGCTTATTTCTGGCCGAACGCAAGCAGTTCCCAACAATTGTCCGCAGGACGATTATAGAAATTGCTGGACAGTTGGGACAGACAGACAGCTGGGTCTCACACACGACGCATCGCGACTTTGATCGTTTTTGTCTTTATCTACTCACGGTTAAAACAAACACACAACTAAACTAGCACGGTTACTTACACCTTTGTCATTTATATCGAAATATGTTTCTGTCACCGTAAGATTGTAAAAACCGTTAGATTATAATCTGACTCGCGAAATTGTAAACTGTCGAAAGATTGTGAACCGTTCAATATTCTGACTGCCAATTTTTGAAATATTCAATGTATTTACGTTTTCTTGTCTGTTTCTTGTAGGTTAGATTAGGGTTCGACATAAATAACAAATTAGGTTCTATCGGGTTAATATACCTAACAGATTACAATCTACCGAAACATAATGCGTTCAATTGTAATCTTTCGACAGTAATTTCGCGAGTTAGATTATAAACGAACGGTTTTTACAATCTTACGGTGACATATCCACATAACCCATACATCACAAAACGTAATGTTTTAGCGTGAGTTAAGGTCAGTCAATTGTGAGTCGTTTGGAATAACCTCTCTATTTAATAAACATCTAGAAATAATTTATTTTTGATATAGGTATCATCCCTATTCCCGCATGGAATGTCTATCAAACACAGTAAAATGACTAATCCCAGCGCTGGTGAAATGTTTGCAACACTTTCTATCCATCTATGAGCGGTCGAAAGTAAAAATATCAATGCATAATGGTTGCTAGGTTGCCCGTACCACCTTTACGAGAGACAAAATGTAAGCGCTTTCGATTTTCCAATTATTCATTAGTGGTGTCAATCAAGCGCGACAGTGTCAAGTATTGGACGGATTACCATAACTCTTTGATTGTAATCGGTATCGTAAATGTGTATAATAGTATGCCATTCATTAATGCTAGTGTATATTATAATATGTGCTACTATAGTATTGACACTAAAGGCTCCGGACCGCCGCGCCGTATTTTGTAATTTATATGGAAAGTAGTCTAGGTAAACAAAAATAGACTGAAATAAGCGATTGTTAATACGAAATGTACGATCTTGGTACAGGAGGATTTTTAAAACCCAAAGGAATACAACTGGTTTTTAGTATAAAAAATCCTAATAAGTTACTTCAGGGTTTTATAGGTATAAGTGTGCCAAGTTTCATTTAAATCCGTCCAGTAGTTTTAGCATGATGAGCCATGAAAAGGTAACAGACAGACAAACGGACACGCAGACGTTATAATGAGAAACCTAACCAATGTATCTACCCAGTTTATTATGGTAAGAGGGTGCAGCTAGTTACCCATACAAGTTAGTCGTTCCGGTAGGATAGGCACTACCAGTTACTACCCATAGTCCGTTTAGCCTGTGCAATCCGATTGGCGTATTTAACCTTAATATACTCGTAACAAAATCAACTTGCTCGCAATTTTAAAGAATACTGTCGGGAATTTATAAAAAGGGACCAAGTAAAACCGTATAATTAAGAATTTACGACATACTTTCACGCCCTAAAGAAAATTTGATGAGAAAACCGTATTACGTTATGAAAAGTGCTGCTCTGTTTGCTATTATAAAGAATATTTTTGGCCTTCTACTAAGAATTTACTGATTTTCATAAAGTTGCTGGCTGATTTACTATTATATTTTATTAATTAACTACCAGAAGACGAAGAGGCTTATGTTTCTTATTCTTAGGTACGGCTATATACACGCCTGAACGGATCTGGATGAAATTTGGCACAGAGATAGATTATAATTATAGGGAACCAAACTTCAGTCCACGCGGACGAAGTCCTTCTGAGTGCCTCCTTAAAGTTTAGAGTCGGTCAATAAACATCACACCTTCCACACTTTCTTTCTGCATAATCTATAGAGTTCCTTCTACACGGCTTCTAGAATCCACGTTATACCCTGCGTTTATGTCTTACTCTGGTCATGGTCTAGAGTCGGTCAATAAACATCACATCTTCATAGTTACTCCGCAGATTTCTTCATACTCGTCATGGTCTAATACATCTTGACCATACTTAGTTAAATCTATAAAGATTAGTAACAAACTCTAGTAATATGCAAAATGTTTAAAATGACGTCAACGTTATCATCAAATTCAAAGTAAATTGGTCTTAAAGTTCCTATAAGGACATGCAGTAAGTAGTCCGAATTATGATTCATGAACATGTTAAATGGTTCTTAGTTTATCTATAGTTTAAGTACCCATATTTGTTCTTTAAGCCACCGTAAGATTATAAAAACCGTTAGATTATAATCTAACTCGCGATATTGTAAACTGTCGACAGATTGTGAACCGTTCAATGTTCTGAGTGTAAATTTTTGAAATATTAATTGTATTTACGTTTTCTTGTGTCTTTCTTGTCGGTTAGGTTAGGGTTAGATATATGTATAAATAGGTTCTATCGGGTTAATATACCTAACAGATTACAATCTACCGAAAAATAACGCGTTAAAGTGTAATCTTTCGACAGTTTGCAATTTCGCGAGTTAGATTATAATCTAACGGTTTTTACAATCTTTACGATGACACACACTGCAGGGTAAATGAACAGTAAATCAGACCGACAGCTCATGGTCGGTCATGCATGGAGTATTGCAGAAACCTTAGTGACCGCTGTGCCAAGTTCCTTGTACCTACTTGGTGTGTAGTATCTACTAATATGTACTAGACTCTACTGCGTAGACATTAATGACTTGGTATTGACTTTGCTGTGTTATCGTCGCTATTTTTGTATCCACACAAAATGTATTCATACTTATATTATAATTAATACGAAAGTGTGTGTCTGTGTCTGCCAGTCTCATAATTATTATAAATATAATATAACGCTTTCATATCTGTTCAACAGATTTTGACAAAATTTGGTACAGACATTTATTGCGTCCCGGGGAAGGACATAACTAAGCTATTTTTCTAATGCTCCATAACTTTTATCAAAATCGATCCATTAGATTTCGAGGCACAGCTTGACCTGAATTTCAGCGCAGGCCAAGCCGAGGGGAACAGCTAGGCGATATGATTACAACAAAATATAGGGCGTCTGGCTCTGAAATTGGGACACCTGCTTTTCGCTACTCCTACGTTAGGTATATATCAGCTATGTTGTGACGCTATGTGGTAAAGCTGCTTTTGTTAGGATTTTGTTATCCGACACGGTATGGATGTATCATGTATGACATGTTTACCAGTCTGTGTTTGTGTGTTAATTCGGTTTCCTCAAAACTGCCAAACTTTTCAATTTCAATTAATTTTTTTAATAAGCTGTCTATATCTGGGTGTTTCAGATGTTATAGGCTTTATGACGCCAGGACATATCCAATATAATGTGACAAGCAAAAGTAGTAAATACCCTCAAGAAAATTGACATGAGTGATGAGATGGGTCGAGTTTGGTCAAAAGAAATTTCTCATTGTGTACCTACATTATAATTTTATGATTATTTTTTATTTATTTATTTAATTTATTTATTAATACATTACAATATTACAAAAATAGTTTTAAAACTATTATTGTAATGAACATAAGATGCTCGCGTCTCTACGTCCGCGTGGATTTAAGTTTCAAAATCCAGGGGGAATTCTTTGATTTCCAGGAATATAAAAAGCCTATGTTAATCTCCAGGTCCTCAAGTACACCCATTCAAAAATTATCGTTGATCCGATGCCCTGTTGCCCCAATCAACAAACACACTTTCGCGATTTAAAGTATTAGGAGAAATAACTAAGTAAAAACTAAAAATGCAAACCTTTCGTCTTTGGCATTGTAATCGGGTTTTATAGTAGTTTTACTGGAACTGGGTTTTACTAGAAAACATTATCATAGGAGCGGAGCATGAACGATTAAAATTTATTCGTCCATGATTTGGAGTTTTTTTTCAAACTTAACAATAGAAATCAATTCTATTAATCAATAATAAAAACTACATCCTATAAATATTTTCTAATGTGACCGGAAATTAGTTAGGCCGATTTTTTCCTTCCCCTGTACTCCTGTTGTAGCCTGTAAGTGTAGAAAATTGTATTGATACCTTATTATAAGAAATAAATACGAGCACTTCCTTGGGAAGTTCCACGTACAATCATTGTTAATTAATATCTTTTATTTCTAGCCAAGTTACCGAGTAGTGTGAAACAATAATATAATTGTTTCGGTTTGATGGATTAATCTTTAATCAAATAATATCTAATGCATAACAACAGGTATGTTGAATTGCGCGCAACCTTAAATAAAATGTTATTTAAAACATTAAATAAATGATTATAGTATAGTAGCCGTAAATTTTCTCAACGCATCTACAGAAACAGAAAAAATTGTTATGGTAATATTTTTGCAGTTACGCTTGTTATTTATCTCCACTTTAATCTGTAAAAAATTAAATCAGACAGCCAAAAATAAACTAGATAGGTATGCATATGTACAATGTACATGTAAGTAATACAAGATAAGTATTTTTAAACAATCCATTAGACTATAGTACGGTAAAAGCTGTGCCAGTAGGTATTCTGTTGCTTTTTCACTCGGTAATAATTTAATTTTTAATATTATTGTACGAGGATTATGTATAGCGAGAGGTGTATGTAAAAACTTAGATCAGAAGATACAGGATCGATCGTGATCGTTTCATTTTTAACCGACTTCCTAAAAGAAGGAGGTCAATTCGACGCGTACTTTTTTTTATAGCAGCTCTAGGTCTTCTTTCACCTTTTCGAACCGTATTTCGGTGTCGTATGCGCAGTAAAGATACAAACGACTTAGCAAGTTAGAGACTTTGACATGCATCCTTCGCTACGCATCCTCGCATATCATGTCATCGCTGATGTAAAGGCAGCCTTAGTCTCTCAGACCTTGATGAAAATGTTCCTTCCTATTGTGAATACGTTAATCTATTTATTACGAGGTCTTGCGTACATCCGCGGAATATAAATTGAGAATCATACAATATTTTTTATCTCCCAAATGCTTAAGAGTTATTCTTGCAAAACGACTGTGATTGCATCTTCCATTGTAACAGGCTTATCTCAGTTTCGTATAAAAACTGCAGTGTTATTTTAGACTGGCCGCATATAAGGTATCCGGTAACTGTTTGGCAGAAAGTTCACTAAAAGTAGTTCACTAGTACAAAGGCACTTTGTACTAGACCCCGCAATCTCAATTTGGCTCTGTTACCGTCAGATATGGGCGAGAAAGATGTACGGTACGAGACGAAAAACCCACCCATAGGAACTCTTCACTTTCATAGCCTCGCACATCGCATATCTGGTGGAAAAATAAGTACTAATACTATTCTATCGACAATAATTATTGTTTATTAACACTATATGCGGCCAGCTTAAAAAAGTTCAAGTTCGAGTTGAATGCATAGTAAATGTATCTGTCACCATATGTTTACTCTGCATTCAACTCACGCGCTAACTATACATATACTCGAATCCATTCCTTTAACATTTATATTAAAGCCCGACATCTCTTTTATCCTTTATTTTTTGATTTTCCCGTTTCCTCATTCCGGGAAATTACGTGATATCTCAGACCGTACTTATATCTCCATTTTATTGTCATGATACAATACAATGGATTTTATGTTCGTGGATAGACTATTGCAATTTAAACATCATTATATAACACAATTTGAGCAAGGAAGTATCAAAATAGAATTTTCCTTTTAAGTATTCTCAATCACTTCCACCTTCTGTTTTCCAGCAACATCATAGAACTGGCTTTCCTCCGCTGTATTTCCTTGACTCAGAATAAAACTAGAATAATATGGGGCTAATCAAGGGGAAGATAAACAATTTCATCAAACGCCGGCAAGTGGCAACTCATTGGCGTTTCTCTGGTGATGCTAATGATCATGGGCGGCGGTAATCACCCAATAGGTACCTACCAGGCGATCCACCTACTCGTTTGCTCGCCATACAATAAAAAACTAGCCAAGTAAGGATTTACGAACCTACCTACTTTCATAACCAACCTAGAATCCAGATAATAACAGCTATAATACTCCTATTAACAGAAAGTTTATCATAATTATTATACTCGTAAATAATAATACGAAGGAAAAATGCAATTTTACGAAATTATAGTCATTTCCAACCTGAAAGTTGTGTAGGTAGCATCTCTATTCTCTGCATATTTCTTGTTATATATAATAAACACCAGGCATAATTGACACAGGTTTAGTGCAAAACGCAGTCGGGTTTTTAATATTTTTTAAAATCAGTATGTGTTAATTAAGGTATATGCAACACACTCCCTCGTAATAAGCCGTAGGAAGCTAGAGGTCGACGTTTGCTGACCCTGCCTACTTATTAGCGGGCGAGTGTCAACTTTTGTCTGTGTCAAAACTTAAAATTCAAACATCACTATAGAACTAGATTCAATAGGAAGTAAAAATTTAAGAGTGCTGTCTAATAAAATGGTTGGCGGGAGACTATGTATTGTCGAAGACACTTTTGCAACGTCTCAACTAAAGGAAATTCCTAAAGATCTTCGTTTTACAACGAGCTTGAACAAAACAAGGAGATTATTACTAAGGAACATTCCTGAGTACTGAGTGGTCTATAAATTTAGTAAGAAAACATTATTAGTTTATAATATGTGCTTGGTGGTCACTGATGAGCCTTTTAGGAGCATTCATCTTTACTTTGTCATTTCAATGCGATATGTTTGAGTAGTACAAAGTTGCGTTTTGTACCCAACGTCGTCCTCGCTTATATATCAATTAAGGCCAGCGGAATACTATTAATCATCAATGAAATAAGATATTGGGAGCATCTAGAAAATACTACTTATTGATAACCCAATATAGGGTGTGGTTTTGAGGATCAAGAAAGAGGAAAGCCCACTATAACAGGTCACGGTGCGTAGGTTTGCTCGATACAAGTGGGCGTAGATAATAATTTATAATTAATATAGGAGGGATGTAACAAAGTTACGCATATGACTCTGAAAGGTCTTAAATTGATTAAAATTAAATTTTTTAATTAAATTGATTAAAGCGCAAAGCACTTCCAGTGCTTTGCGCTTTAATCAATTTAATTTTGTCCGGCAGAGTACCACCAAGCCTCTACTTATAAATATGTTGCACCTCTATGTATATTATATAGTCTCTATATTTAAAGTGTATGACATCATTTGTTAATCTTCCTGCTATAATATTAAACTATCGTAGATAACAATGACTTAATTTTTACCACGATTATAGTGCGGAGAAAAAAAACTACGAAAATTTCATAATGGTTTGGATCTCATTCAATCCAAATTCTATCGAACAGCCTATTGTAAATTTTTTGCACTATGAGTTCGACTTCAGCTCCTTTACGACTAAGAATTTTACTAAGCTTCCCTTCCCTTATAGATTTAGTGAACTGGTAAGCGTCATCGTAGCGATTGGGCAGGTATATCAAAGAAAAGGAAAACGCCAGACTATGTATAGAGCTTTGCCCCACTTATTAAATTTCGTTTACAAGCATGCCGTATGTAGGATTTAATAGATTTTTTATTACTGATAACTATACATATATTTTGAAGCCTCTAATACTTGCGGTTTTTTATTAAAACTAAGTTTAATTTGCAATATTATTTTAGGTTATATGCATTTTTAATTGTGAAATAAGTAAAAAAAATGCTGTGTATCGTCACAATGCTCTTGCCAAGAGATATTATGGCTTTAAAATGAAGTAGGAGTGCTATCTTCTCTAACGATAGAATGGTTGACTAATTGGAAATAAAACAACTGTTAGTAATAATTGATTTATTAATCTTCATATTAAATATGTAATCAGTCGCTACATTATCAAGAAATACTGCCGTGGTGCATCAATATCATTTTGATGGTAAGCCCAACATGGCAACAACATGTCTTAGGATCCTGTTTACACTCCAGTGACAATTTATGCACCTCAACGTCGTTACCCAAATCGCAAACAATGGTCATCCATGGAATATAGCGTAAAGTCGGCGAGATCGAATCAATATTATAGATCTAGCAAGTTTTCGGTGAAACATTCAAAACAAGCACGGTAAACAGTGGACATAATGTACTCTGTGACAGTGGACTTCACTGAAACCACGATCTAATCACAATCAAATGATCACAAATCACAATGACATTGACATCTTCAAATACGTTTGTCAATGAATTTTCATTGCACAAAATGCGTGAATGCGAAGGTAAGGTTTTAATGCAACTATTATATTATTCATTGTAATTTAAGTACATTAAAATAATAATAATGTGTCATTTTCAATAATTAACAACACAAAAAACGAATTTAAACAAAGATCTGTACTATGATTTATGTAACTAATAGGCGTTTTGTTTTATTTAAAAACTTAACAACTGTAGTTTTATTTAGTCGTGTATGCGTAGAATTTAATGCAAATTGCCGCAAGATAAATAGGAAGTGGACGAGGGACTTGAATTACTTTTTTTTACATTTTTAAATCCGCAACTTTTTTATCAATAATTATTAAATCATACGTGGTCATAAATTCCTAAGATAATTTTAAAAAGTTTACATTTTGTGTAAATTATGAAAATTGATGGGGCAAAATCTGGCATTCTCTTTTGCTTTTGTTATATTAAGGTGCCTTACTAAATAATATAACGAAATGCATGCAATTTTATTGCCTAGCATTTTGTTGTTCGTCCTTCTTGACCTGAGCTGGTTCATTATGAACCATTTTAGTCTAAATTACAATAGGGTTTTGATTGAAACTAATTATTCTGTGTCTTGCAAATAATCGTACCTAAACCTAGTGGATACAAATTGTATCATGCTTTGTAATAGGTATAGATCTCGTTGTGAAATAAGTTCTGTTATTTGTGATCGAATATGTAAAAAATATTTTATTTACAAAGCGATGCCTAGAAATAAGTATGATTTTTAGTCTCACTGTATCGTTTACACTGCCAGTTAATATTTTTGATTCAATCTTGATATATACCTTAACCAACATAAAAATAATTTAACTCTTCGATATATTCATATTCTTCAACTGAGGAATCGTTTCCATTCACACGACATCGAGACAAAAGGTCCACAATTAAATAGAATATCATAGTCAACAATGCATTGTATTAATTGTCACACTCATAAAATCTTAATTATTTTACTATTGCGCATGTCATGCCTTTTTTCCAACTTAATTGTCGCTATAAGATAGGAAACCGAGCAATTTTTTATAATACACTTTAATGTTTCGGACTAAGTAATTTAAACTCTACCACTACCACCACTACAGCCCATTAACGTCCCACTGCTGAGCACAGGCCTCCACTCTCATAGGAGAGTGGAAATTAGAGCTTAGACCCACCACGCTGCTCCAATGTGGGTTGGCGGACTTTAACGACTATTATCATGTTAGTGATAATAACCGGGACCGACGGCTTGACGTGCTCTCCTAGGCACGGGGGTGACACACCGCCAACTTCCTAACTCCGGGCTAGTACTGAGAATTTCTAGTCAGAAAACCCCAATACTCAATTATAGCCCGACCCGGGACTCGAACCCGGAACCTCGTCGGCCGCAGTCGAACATGCCAACCACTACACCAACGAGGCAGTTACTAGACCAACAGGGCAGTTAATTTAAACTCTATAAAACATTAATTAAGTTCCATTAGGTACTTAGCTCTTTTCACACTTTGAATATTTTTTGTAAATCTGAGATTTTTAAATTACATTTTGAAGTATCGTCTGATTGAATTTTACATTCCAAACATGTGACTAGGCATAAAGTATTTTTATTTCCAAATTTGGTCAGTCTGGTTGTTTACCTTACTTTTGATAGCCGTAACTCTGATCTTCTGGTAGCCTTGGAATTTTGTAACATCGCTCTTGATATTATGATGCCTTTAATTGTGAAGATAGGTATTTATTTTCTTTATGCCAATATTTTGAGCGTGTGCAAAAGAAATTAAATGGTCCAGATATGACGTAAAATTGAGTTTTTATTTAGATAGATCTGCCCGCGCGAATTTATACAGCCAGATAAACCTGTCATTCAATTCTACTACGTGCAGTTCTGAAACCCAGTTAAAATTATTATCTACGATGTTAAATGTTGTTTATTCGCCCCCGCTTCACATCGTCGCGTGCACCGCAACGACCTTCCGGAAATTCATGGTCTTGGTCAATATCGGGAAATTAATGCGTTTATCGTCCCCTGCTTAGAGTTTCCCCTTACCGAGGCCAGGTGGAGCAGCCAAGTAATTCCTATTTCCTGCGCCCTTTTATAGGAGCCCGATTTAATTTATCATCTAAACTTGGCCCATTAGCGCTCCCTCGTTTGATAACAGTTGACAGTGCGGAGCGCGTCGTGCGCCCGCATGTTCGCCTCTACACACCATTTTTCGATACAACTCGTCTTTAACTACGCTACAAGTTTTTTATTCTCCACGTCTTCGAAACTACATCCGATCTTGGGAGTGTACATAAAAATCAAATAAAAACTTAAGCATACCTATATGTTGATTCTAGTTTTTATATTATCTCTAGCCAGTTGTAAAGTGCATCAGTGAGTGAATCATTGAAATGAAAAGGAAATGGCGAAACTGCCTGTTTATCCTTTGTGATGTTGTGTGAATGATTGATAAGTTTTGTTTAGTGTACTACGTGTTGTGTAGGCCGTGTGTCTTGTGACCTTACTTGGATATGTATATACGAGTATGTAAAGCGTATAGCATAGTGTGCGTTGAACGCTAAAAGTAACATAAAATATTTCTGACGTGCTCCACATGCCCGCTACGATATTTGGTGAGTTGCTTAGAATAGCTTGAATTAGGAATTCTTTTATTTTTCCTTTCTTTATCGGACTTACAATCCTATTTCTTACAATTTCTCGACTCCGCGTGGATTCAGATTCTTA
This sequence comes from Erebia palarica, assembly GCA_964035005.1. NCBI lineage: Eukaryota > Metazoa > Arthropoda > Insecta > Lepidoptera > Nymphalidae > Erebia > Erebia palarica. Next base: position 6,445,144 of record OZ035988.1, read on the forward strand.
AGAATCCCGTTGAACATAGTTGATTTTCCTCGATAAAAACCTAGCCTACAATCAGTGGCGTGCACAGGTTTTGAAGCTAGGGTAGGCATTAGTTAGTCAGAATCCCTATTTACTAGCTGTTTTGATGAAAAATGAACCAATTTGGGTAAGCAGTGCTTTTACGCCTCTACTGCACGCCACTGCCTACAATCAAGTTTAGGTATCTATATCCGTCATGGGAGAATCTCTGTATCAAAACCATAATGCCTCTAAAACAAGATGTAAAGGATCGGTAAATAACCCTATACCTACCTACTACCAACGAATTCATCAATAAGATAAATTTATTATTATCCTTAGTACAGTTGTCAAATAATTGTAGTATTGTAATTGCTTCAATATGATCATATTAGCTGATGCCCGCGATTTCGTCCGCGTGGTTTAAGTTTTTGATTCCCTTAATTTTCCGGGATAAAAAATAACATATGTCACTCTCCAGGTTCTCAACTATACCCATGCCAAAAATCATGTGATTGAAGAACATACCAACAAACAAACACACTTTTTCATTTATAATACTAATACATAATTAAGATAATATTTAGTTTCGAACTTCTATTCACATACTCGTAGGTACATTACTACACACCCAGTATTAATGCTCCATCTATTGTTTATGTTACTTTGCCTGCTACTTTGTTATCTGCACAATGGATAGAAGTTATTGTACAATTATTTGTATTAATTAACTATGAATATTATTATTGTAATGATTTACTGGCTCATTTATAATAGTATGCAGTTAAAATAATCCTGAAAGCATATTTATTACGAGTATTGACCTGAGAAAATGCTATTTAATAATGATATTGATGAATGAATAATGAATGAGATGATGAATAATGATTTAACAGTATTCATAGGAGATTTGATTTAATTATTTAGACCAATTCTCCTATGAATACATATACTCCTATGAATATTGTTTAATTATTCTAACCAAATTTATGAATACAGTAAGATCAGTGCAATTTGAAATTAAAATTTATCGATAATACAAGCATCGATACAGTAAACACTAGGTGTAATGAAAAGTTCCTTTCAATAGATGTGCTCTTAACCAGATGAGTGTTCACCGTGCGGAAATGTGAAAGGAAGTAGGATTCCTGCTAGTAACTCTGTTATCCTCCTTCAAATACTACCATCTAACTACAAGGCTTTGCAATTTTACGTGTTGACATCAGCAGCCTTACCATCGCATTTCCGTTATGCGTAAAATGTTTGGTAAGATTCGGAATGTCCTGCCATTGCATGTTTCCTGTCTCGGAATCTGTCATTTAGAAGACTTCGCGTTAACATGAGGCGTCGTTTTCTAGAGAACTAGGCATTATGAGCATGATTCCATTCATTCCAACCCAACTTTCGAGGCAAGACTCCATCACAAAATATTTCTTGCGGTACTGCCTATTATTAGCCCTATTCTGTGACTTAGTTCAGTTGAAGGTTTGCTATGGAATAAAAGTAGCATTTTCATATTATCAAATTTTCAATGGTCATTATATGTTTCAAAGTATACCAATGTCAGTGTAGCTTTCATTTTTTGATAGCCACTGAATTAGAGAATACGGTGGCTGGAATCTTCAAAATCCAGTAGGTAGAAACTTAAAATCTAAAACAATTGATGGGAAACTAAGATTTAAAATCAATGAAACTTCATTTTAAAATTATTTCATTTAAGATGTAATTTTTACGCTATCAATTCGCTATATAAAGTCAGCTTAACAAAAGTATGTATTTGAGTAGGTTTTAAAATGTCACGTATGTATTATCTGTATCTCCGATACATGTGTGTGCGTTGGTATGTGTCTTTGCTAAGTATTTTATTAGCTTGAAACCATTAATGTATACTTTTATCTGCTTCCATGCTTGAGACACAAACTGAAAATTCACACGAATGCTACTGTTTAGAAAGCTTTATTGTTGGACAATATATTTATATAACTGCGTGATGCAACGGATATTTTCATAATATAATGTTTACATTAATACAAGTACATAAATTAACATAACCTTTAATATTAGCATTATTATTTCATGCATAATTATTAGGTAAATATCGTGGGAACGAAAGTTTATGGACTAAGTTCGAAATACAAGAATCAGTTCAGTGCAAAATAATTCCTTGTTAAGCCAAAATATACGAAAATGAAGCAAAATAAAATAATAAAGTTAGTTAACACTTACTATGAAGGATCTAGAAACTAACCCAGGGGTATGGTCGTTTATTTAAATCATCCCCCATCTGGCATCGTACCGGAACGCTAAATAGATTAGTCTTGCTGGAAGAGCTGTGTAAAAGTGGCAGCAGAAGGCTATACAGAGGCAAACACAAATTGTGTACCTCAAATATTATTAACATCTTTAAAAAGATTTCGAACCAGTTTAATTTTTTATTGTTGGAATGAATAAATGAATCGGACTTTCATTACAGGTAGAGGCGGGAGACGTATTGCTCAAGGTTAATGGGACTGATGTGGACCGGTTCACTACCCGAGAAGGTAAGGAATTCGCCATTTATTACCCATGACACTTATATCTCCGAACCGTCCTCGAGGGCTACCGCTTACTGCATAAGGGCGACTGCCCACCGAAGCGTCAGGTCCAGCAGAGGAAGATCAATCAGATCATACAGAGATGACTTAATCAAATTAACCCGTTATCTATCTGTAACAAGCGCGGTCTTTTTAATCATACATCCTCTCCGCGTCGGTGGAAACACACCCTTAGGCCTGCTTGCAGACACGCCGGATTACGTTTAACCCACTAATAAATTTGAAATTTCGACAGAAATTTTATACGAACTCTATACATGACTTTATAATAATCGAGAGTACCGGAAGTAATGCAACGACTGTCCCCTTTTTTCCCTATTCATTCAAACGTTGATCTTCGATTAAGCGAAACTAGCTTCTAAAATTTTCTAAACTTCTAAGTGACGTTAAAGCCGATACTTATGGACGTAAGAAGTTCCATAAAATCAGTTTAACAGAGTGCTATCGCAAAATTGGAAAGAAATGTGATGCTAAATGAAAATAGTCCTGGTTGTATATAAAGTTTTTCGTAAGGTCGGTCGCCCCGTACAATGTAGATAAACAGGTTCACATCAATCACGTCTTCAAGCCTAAGTTCAGCCGCATTTGTGACGTTGTTATCGTTAACTCAATGATCGAGTTATCGCTAATCCCGTGCGTGCGGGCCCCCGCCCCTTCGCTCAATCACCTAAGTCTCAAGACACATTGTCGGAGAGCCGACGCCTAGCGATGCATTTTTTCGAAAACGCTGCAAAATAAACTGAGGTATTATCTCCACACAGCAATGTGTAATACAATCTACATGTGCATATTTTGTTCACGTACAAATCGTGATACACATAAAGTTGTAAAGAACTACTTCGAACAAAAAATTCTTAGTGCTTATTACATAGGTTGTACCAACAATATTGAATGTGTGACTTGTGTGTAACAATAATATAATGTACATTTTTATTAGACACTGAAAAGAGTGTAGGACCTTCTTGCTTTTTTTTGGTAGGTCATGATGCATACCTAATTGATGCATCACTTAATAAAATCTCTTTCAAAACATAAGCTCGAGGTACTTACTTAGAAAAAAATGCTGCATTTTATTCGGTCTTTGGAAAAGTCGTTGCACAATTTTGCGTTCGAGATCTTCACACAAGTATTTCTAGGAAAAAGATAATTTATTTATTTACACCATCAATTTTAAAAGCTATAATAAAAACAGTAAAATATTTAAATGTTTGCATTGTAAACGATTTTATTTTATTTAACCATTTCCAATTTCAGTGTTAAAATGCTTGCGACTTTCGTCAGATCCTGTCACACTACGACTCAAAAAGGGTGAGTTGACTGTGAATTTGGCAGTTATTTTGTTTGATCTTTATTAGCAGGCATTCAGTCCATAAATTATCTGATATATTTTAATTTAATTAAGCCCTTTTGTAAAACAAAATCTCACTGAAAGCGCGCGTATGTTTGCACGATTTGTAATGCAAAGAACAGTGTTATTCATGTCATACTTCACGGCGTTTTATTTTACGGCGTATCCAACTTTTAGCCTGAATGTAAAAATTACTCATCTTTTCTAAAAGAGCGGTTTTTTTCAAAACGTTGAATATTACATATATTTTACTTAGTACTTATAATTGTAACAATTTGGATTTTCTGATCCAGCTAACGATTGCCTCGTTGGTCTAGAGGTTAGCATAGTCGACTGCGGATCACGAGGTCCTGGGTTCGATTCCCGGTCGGGTATAAAAATTGTTTAGGTAGGTATTGGGTTTTTCAATTAAGAAATTCTCAGTGCCAGCCCGGAGTTGGAAGTTGGCGGTGTTTTACCCCCGTGCCTCGGAGAGCACGTTAAGCCGGCGGTCCCGGTTATTATCACTGACATGATAATAGTCTCTATAACCCGCCAACCCGCATTGGAGCAGCGTGGTGGGTCTAAGCTCTAATTCCCTCTCACATATGAGAGTGGAGGTCTGTGCCCAGCGGTGGGACGTTAAAAGGCTGGAGTGGTGGTGGAGGATTGAAGCTGTTTTTGAATCTGCTACCTGTTAAATATCCAATAAAACCTTTATTAACTTAATCGTACGAGTATGTTGAAACATGAAATTTGATAAGAGCATTTCGGTTGCCAGTAATAAAATTGGTAGGTATATCCCATTCCCGAGTGGCTTAGCTGAGTTTACGAAATAGGCGCGGCAAATAAAGAGTGGCGATACAGTGAGCAAATTTATAGGTGGCTCCCGGGATTCGACCTGGAATAACCCTGCCCACTAATATATAATAATAATGCCTCGCGTCGGCTATGAAACTACTTTTATGCTCCTTGCAATTGCTGAACCCGTCTTCTTATATTTAAAGCTGTGTTACGGGACTGTCACTGTTCAGCTTAGTCACAGCTCCCTCAGAGGAAATATACCTGCTATTACTTAATTCTGATTACTAGCCAAATCTTATACAGAGTGGTCCAAATAGTGAGCAAAGAAAACAATTAGATTCCTCGTACCTTACCTATTAACAGTCTACTATTCGTTATCTGTGTGTGTCAGCAATCAGCATTAAAGCACTGTTCGGAAAGCTGTCCGATCCGGAAAAAATGGGACGCTCTGGCCAGGTCGAGGGTGGCATACTGCTGAGGGCAGCCAAAACAGGGAACAGGTGTTTCGGGAAAACATCCATAATAGTGGGACTCATAGTGGGTTCGGATACCATCTCCATAGATTTAAGCGTAAGAACAGCCCAGAACGTAAAATTGATAAACAGACACAGCAAACCGTCATGCATATCCTTCCAGAATGCCCAATATATAATAGACGTAGATATGTTACCGAAATATATATGGACAGAAGGATATGCATCGACAATCTATGGGAGATGGTAGCCGAGGCTAAATTAGGGAAAAATTATGTAAGAAAATTGAGAAATTCGAAACCACAAAAAAATAAGACTTACAAAGAATTATAAAATCTAAACACAAACAAAAATAAACAATCAAAACAAATAAATCAATTAATATGTACTAAATTAAAAACCTTACAAATAACGGAATTGAATAAAACACAAATCTTAAATAAATAAACACATTTAAAAATAACTAATAAGCCTACAAATAACAAAATAAAGTGTAAACAACACAGTTAAAACCGATAAATGTTACAACTTAATAAACGAATTAAAAATAAAATTTTATAAAAGCGACCCACAAATTAATAAATCAACATATTCTACACATTATAAATAAAACAATAATAAAATAAAATTCGGCACAAAGAATAACAAATTTAAGTAATTAAAATTAATAAGTAATAAACCAACAAACTACAAAAGTAGGCGAAACTAATAAAAGTAAAAAAGGGCTCCGACCACCATGTCGGAGGAACCAGGGTCCTCTTACAGCAAGAGGTATTTAAAAAAAAAAAAAAAAAAGCACTGTTCGAGATTGTAAAGTGTTAAGAGAGGTTCATAGCTATAATAAGCACTATCAGAGTGTCGAATCACCTATCCAGTCAACGACTAGACTGTTTTCAGGCTAATTGCTATCTTTATCGCTAATTGCAAGCTAACCATCATAATCCATACTTATTATTATTAATTCAGAGGCGTATCTGTCTGTTGTCTGGCTGTCTGTATGCTACGCTTTTACGATTCATAAGTTTTACTGATTTAAATGTTTAACACAGAAATATGTTGCATACCTACGGAAATAGCTACTTTTTATCTCAATATTAGGTATTACTATTAAATATTAGTATATAGAGTGATGTGAATGTTCGGCTTGATGATTAAGGTACACTAGTGCCTTAATCATAATACCTAATTCAGATTTTCCGTGCTGCAGACCCACAGATAAAAGCAAACGTGAGGCGCTATATGTCAGCCGCCGCAGAGCGTCGCCTTAGCGTGCCGCAACGCACAAAACAAGACAAGTGAGTATTCCTTATCCATACTAATTTTATTATTTTTCATTACTAACTTTGAAGCCTTAAGTATAAGCGTCAACGAACGAACCTAAAGGATGACTTTTTTAGCATTTCCCAATTAATGATAATGATGATTTATTTGTTCAAAAAATCCAAGTACAAAGTTTCTTAAAATTACCTTGGACCCAAAACATGACTTGAATATTACCCCCTAACTAGGATAGCCCGTGTCTTGGAGGCCAGTCTCTTCCCAGTGTCATGTAAAATAATATTAGCAAAAGGGACTGAAGTAAGATTAGTAGTTAACTTACGTTAATAGATCCATAATAATATTATAAATACGAAAGTGTCTATCTGTCTGCTACGCTTTCACTGTCCGTCTACTCAACCGATTTTGATGAAATTTTGTAAGAGATAGGTTACATGTTATATCCCAGGAAAGGACGTAGGCTACTTTTTATCCCGGAAAATTTAAGAATTCCTACGGAAATCAAAAAACATCAATCCAACCGGACGAAGTCGCGGGCATCATCTAGTAAGATGATAAACAATTAATCCATAATCCATTCCATCCATTGTATAGTGTTCGTTTTTTGTGTTCGTGTGCGTGTGTGGGTGGGTTTTGCTCTCTTTGGTCTCTTGACGGTTCAAATCCCCCAATCGCAGTTGCAATTATAGTAATTGTCATACTTAGTTTAGATTTTGCAAAGTGAAATGATTGTTATTACGAATGGCTTTCTGAGGCATAGAGGAAAACTAAGGTAAAATTGGACCTCGTAAGTCGATCACCTTCTATAACCTACATGGGTAAAGTTTGCTAAACCAGCGTAATGGACTGTGGTATGTTTCAATAAATCTCTAAATCACCCATAAACGCGTACGGGAAATATCGATTTAACACTTATTATAACAATACATCCAATGCTTTTAACCCAACTGCAGAATAAATTTTTAAATAAATCAATGTATGTACCTATATTTTTTGTATGTGTATGTATGTATGTCACCTTTTTAACAAACAAGATGCCCCATAAATATATACATATTTATGGGGCATATTTTATCTTTGTCAGGTTCGCTTCGAACTATCACAATTTTTTTGGGTCGGCCGTTTGACTATCATTCATGTCAAAAGGATTGCAAAATTATTTATGTATTTTCATGACCATGATGCCAGAATTTATAATTTATTAAAAATTCAGTTTATTTTTAATAAATTATAAATTCTGGCACAAAAATGTGTGTTGGCGCCAACGTATGTTAACGAAATGTTCAATATAATTTATAAATCGTTGGGATCTAAGGCTCAAGAGACATCGCAACGGATAAGAAAAGGTCCAACGACTCTTAAAATGTTTCCATAATTATATTGAATGCGATAATTAATTACGGTATCTCACACCGAAAGGGTTTAAAATCACGCCCTGGTCACAGATTAAATAATAGTAGTCCCAGAAGAGGCGCACAACAAACTCAGCCGGGTAACCTCCATTCAATTATCTCGCTGACATTCAGAAATAATCAGACTCAATAAACATAGCGCGAGACCGGTCATTGGGTTGTAATGAATGAACTTCACTTTTATTTTCCACTTCTGCCTTGAGCGCAATTAGGTATTTAAAATATTTTTTTTGATGGCACTTTTCGTTCCGGGAACTTTTTATGTGAAACTTTTTGTGAGTAAAATCTGATTGTTGACCTTGTTTTTATTAACTAACACCGAAAACCTTATTTAACATTTTAATTCACTCGGTTTTCTGAGAAGCTATGAAACTATCTATCTAAAACTATGCAGGTAGTAGGTACTAACTGATGCCAGCGACTTCGTCCGCGTGGATTGAGGAGTTTTGGTTCCCGCGGGAACTCTTTTATTTTCCTGGATAAAAGTAGCCTATGTGTTATTCCAGACTATATTATAGTCTTTACTTTTTCCCATTTTTGATTGAAAATAATATAATATTACACCCGATTGAACTTTCCTATACTTAAATGTAGATATTAATATAAGATTATATTATAAAAAGATTTAGTATTCGTAATTGGGAAATAGAATGTTTGTGTGTAGTCTTACGTAGTGAACACTTTTTATTTTTATACCCATTATTTATATTAACACCTCCCTACAAAAGGTATATTTAGATGCGCCTTATTTTGGGCGTAATCGTAAACCAAACCCCCTAAAGTTTGACAGCTGATATCCGAATGCGATAAGCGATCGCCGCCGCCATGTGTGTCGCAGACGGTCACCCTCGCCCTCTTCCGCGTAGTTAGGGTTGACACATTTACTAATTACTAATGTTTTTTTTTTCGTTTATTTGGTCTACCAACAGCTACATTACTTAAAACATACATCAGCAATTTTACAATAGTTTTGGTACTTAATCAAAATGATTAGCTTCTTAAAGGTAAACGCCGCATGCGCTTTAGTGGTAAGTTCTTTTACAACTTATAAATAGGTACAAACACAAAATCAATTCATGCATTACAATTTAAAGAAAAAAAAAACAAATCTTATTCAAAATTATAAAACTAATTAAAAACTAATGTCTAAAACTGGCTGGTTGACATATTAATGGACAAGCCCAATCACTGGGTCTAGAACCTTTGTAACGTTGACTAACAACAAATAAACAATGCTTGATGAACTTAATTTGGAGTTAGGTTTTTTTTAGTTTCCGTGGGAATTTTTTGAGTTTCCGGGTTAAAAGTTACCTATATCCGTCCCCTGGATTCAACCTATCTCTGCTATGAAGTTTCGTCTAAATTGGCTAAACAGTATGAGTGCGTGAGTTACATAATAATATGTACTAGATTGAAAAAAAAACAAAGTTAGAATAAAAATTTAATTTTAATTTTATATACTTATGTTAAAATTAATGAGCAACATGAAATTAAAAAAACAAATTTTGATAAATATTAACAATAATTAATGATCATTAAGAATAACGACATAATGTTAGTCCTTTCTATTAGAAAATAAATATGTAATTTAAAATGAATTATATTAAATTACAAATTATTTAGATACGTCATACACACCGATGACAACATTAGCTGATAGAGATTTTTAAAACATTATTACTCTAATTTTAGAACTAATCAGGTCTACCATTATTATCTGTTATTCACATAAATAAAATAATATTATGCTTATTGTTATCAGACACTAACCTACTGATTTACTGTATTGTATTAATATTATCAATCCGAAAGTGTATGTTCTGTATAATATGCGATATTTGCAATATTCTCTATTGACTGATCTACTAAGTTACAGCAAGAGTCAGCAAAGTCATACATACTTAGACCGAATTTGTTTACTTAAAAATCAATATACCTGCCGGAGTGTTGACAGGCCTGCATGTAAAAAGCATTATAGGGCATCCCTCGTATGCCATGAGTCCATGACCGAATGTGTAACAATTACAAAGTAAATATTATTATGTAGGTAGGTAACTAATATCAAACTAGCAAATATCCGGAATTAAAGCAAAATGCAAAAATACTATTAAGAATTGAGAACCTACTCCTTTTTTGGAAGTCGGTTAAAAATAACCTTTATTGCTATTACATGAACGTGGCTTAAATGTGCTTAAAAAAGTGTTCGATAAAGTTTTATGTTGCATCCGTCATACCTACACATAAAACACAGTGTAATTTTAATGTTGAGTGAATATTTTTTACGTTGAGAATTTCTCTTATTTCTTTGGAACCAAAGACATAATCCGTAATTATATGTAATCACTGTCGGTTGTCCATCTTTCGCTGCTTTTTTTACAACGTAAAATGGAGAATTTAGCTTTTTAAACGCAACTAACGCGATACGGAAATTGCATTCAGGGGGTTACTACCATCCCTTAAAGCAGTATTATTTCAAAATAACAGCTTTATGTCGCCAAGCGATTCAGCATTCCGGTACGATGCCGTGTAGAAACTAGACGTGTAGATCTTAGACTGCATCATCACTTACCATCAGGTGAGATCGCAGTCAAGGGCTAATTTGTAGTGGATAAAAAAAAAAAGTCTATCTGGGTATAAGGAGATAGTAGACGATGCCTGCGACTTCGTCCGCGTGGATCATCAAAAAACTTTTTTTTGATGCAACCTAAAGGGCAAAATACACAGGGAGTTCCTTGTATTTATATGGACGGGTGACGCTGTGTGATTTCGTCAATATAAATACAAGGAATGCAACCTGCCGCTGCTACAAGTAACCCGCGCCCGTTCCCTGTGTGTTTTGCCCTTAAATCTTATCTTTTTCTTATGAAAACCCCTAGTAGGAGCCACGTTGGACACGGATATTGGGCTTTTTGTGTGTGTAAATATAACTATTGTAAAATTTACCTTATAAGTGGAATCTCAATTTATAGTCCCACAACCTTTTCTGACCTGGTCGCTGAAAGCGTCGCTTGAAAAACGACTGCCATTTTATAGCTACAGTTTAAACTGTTTTGTTAACAAAAATACATTGATTATTGAATCACGATATTCATGTAATCATGTAAATGAGTGTACCGATGTTTATTTCATTTTAATTGATACACTCTATAGTCTATATGATAATTCGGTCGTTATTTCTCCGTGTAACACGAATAATGAATGAAACATACACTTTACTTTCACTCTTTAGGTACGTTTGTTTCGGAGATAAACAAGATAGATAAAGAACTTTAACTTGATAGTTAAAAATAAACATCAAAAACTAGTCAGCTACTTATTTAGTATATGCAAAATCGATCAACAGTACGAAATATATTTTTTCAAATTTCAGATATTCACAACGGTTTTCACCGATCCCCTTAACTGATAAGTGTTTATAAACTTGGGTATTTTTTGATGCCCACCATAAGGCAATGCCTGACACGTTATTAATATGAAACCGCCGAGATCTTTTTCGTTATCATCGATCAAAATACAAAGGTTAAAAAACGCCGAAAAGCTTGTATTATTAAATGAACGTCATACACATTATTTTGGCGAACTTTTTGTAGTCTATAATTTTAATGGTTATCAACTAAAACTAATGGCGTTTATTTTAGAAGACATTATATTTAACTTACTTAACTTACTAGCTGATGCCCGCGACTTCGTCCGCGTGTGTTGTGGTTTTTTGGTTCCCGCGGGAACTCTTAAATTTTCCGGGATAAAAGGTAGCCTATGTGTTATTGCAGACTATAATCTATCTCTGTGCCAAATTGTATCCAGATCCGCTTTGCCGTTCTGACGTGATTGAGTAACATACATCCATCCAAACTTTCGCATTTATAATACTAGTATAGAAGATAATAATCTATAAAAAATAATTCATTATTGTCATAGAAAACATGAATATTATGTGATTGTTATGGAAAACAAATGAACTTACAGTATACCTACATAAATAAACCCTTTACCTTTTCATAGTCGGATTTAAAGCACTTTCATTCATTCCCGTAAAGCGGGACACTCGCGGCGATTAAGAAAACGTTGACCTCTTTACTATAATGAACCTGTGAAATGGAAGAGTCGCGTGCACAATACTGAATTGTTAAGCTTGCCAGCACTTCAGAGTGGCGTTATAAACTCGGTATAACGAGCAGCCTGCAGCTTGCTTCCTTTGCCCTGCTTAAATACAATTTTCAACTTTATCAAAAAACCAACTTGAAGTTTGTTGTCCGTCGAGACCATAGGAATTCGAATCAAAGAAGCAGATACAAATTGAGAAATAAATTTTAAATCGCGTTTTGTATGGCTGAAATCATAAGAGTGGAATTTAAGGCCGACCGCATTTTATCAGAAACTAGCTGATGTCCGCGACTTCGTCCGCGTGGTTTAAGTTTTTTTAATTCCCGCGGGAACTCCTTAATTTTCCTGGATAAAAAGTAGCCTATGTTACTCACCAGAACCTCAACGATACCCATACCAAAAATCACGTCGATCCGTTGCGGTGTGCGGCGTGATTGAAGGACAAACAAACACACTTTCGCATTTATAATATTAGTATAATAATAGTATAGTTCGCGCGCGAGTTGAATGCAGAGTAAATGTATGTCACCATACTCGCGCGCGAACTGTATGTCTGACAGAAAAATCTAAGGCGCACCAGAAGGCACTCAGCTCGTGCATTTTGTACTGCAACAGTCCAAAACAGGCAACAGTTAAGTTATTATTAACTATTCATTTATTTCATCTAGATCGGGTTCACCACCATCGAGTAATTCAAACAGCAATTCATCGAGCAACTCGTCTAGCAACGGGTCGGGCGGCCAGTCGGGTGACAGTTGCGAAGGATTGCTGACGGAAGAGCGGGTGGAGAGGCGGTTGCGCGTCTCACAGCCTAAGTTCGAGGCCTATATGATGACCGGAGACCTTATGCTCAACCTGTCCAGGGTTGAGCATCCACATCACAACCACCACGCACCTACACATCGAACACATTATCACAGGTATTATTTTCTTCGACGCTATATCCGCTATCCATTCGCGAAACAGTATGGATGGTTGTTTCGCACCGTTCACGGACTTTCGGCTGCGAACCGCATTCGAGTGAGGAGCGGGCCTTATATTTTCTTTATTTATTTTTATTCATAAGGTTCGCTAGCGATTTTTACATAGGATAATCATAAGTTACATAAATTCATCGATACGTGCCAATGTATGTAAAATCATATGTAAGCAAACACTACAAATGCTTATGCTACATAAAGGCTGCATTCTCGGCGGAACCGCGGTTGCGATACGCTCGCGCCCTGTATTTTGTATGAAATGCTTACAGCGGCGAGCGGAAACTCATTAGCGGATCCGCGATAACGCCAAGCGTTTATCACTATGTAGCGTAATTTTTTTTTTAAATCTTTATTTATTTTAAAGGGCTTTTATCGGACAATCCTATTGCAGCTTATCTATTATTTTTAACTATTCTACTTACTTAATTTATTTAACTACATAATAATTCTAATTATGTATCTATTCTATATTTTATACTATTAATATAAAAGTTAAATAGGATTTTAGCTGGAACGGATTCCGGTTCAGATAAAATGCTATTTAACCACCAAATATCATAATTTTTTAAATTCAATGCCGACAGAGCTTGTACCCTCAGACTGTTAAGTAGCATAGTTGATATGGGCGGGTCCGTGAATACGCAGCTTTGAAGTATAGACTAGGGTGAAATTTATTATACTTATGACCTTATCACATTGAGGGCCTGCCTAAACGGGTCAGTGAACATAAACAAACACACGTTGCCAACGACAAGCGACAGGGATTTCTCAGACACGTGTTGCCGGTATGGCCACTAAAATGCCAACACTTTCCGCTTCACTTTTATCTTACCGCATCATAGTTCGCCGATAGGGGCGAGAGCAAGTCATCGGTCACCGACTGTCGAAAAGCCGCGCCTCCAATGTTCCACTCGATTTGTTTCCGTGGTTTTTTAAATAAAGTACATGATTTATAGAACATTGCAATAAAATATTGCGATATTTTTTCAATTATTTTTATTTATTTTATTTAATGCCTTTAAAAAAATATCAAAAATTACACCACAATTTTGCAGACCAAAGCACTAGACTAAAAACACAGGCTGGCGTTTGTAAATTGCAGCCCAAATAGACTGTAGTCTGCGTTAGGGCTGACAAAAAGATCGACGAAGTTATATCACTAAAGTTCACAAAATGTAGCATGATAATTTACTTATTCTAAATATATCTGTTTAGTAAGAATGACGACCAAAAACATTTTATTTTAGATATTGATGTAACTCACGTTAGTCTTATAGCTTAAATTGTCTATTAAGGCAACATAATAATAATTATTTAATACATATGTTATAAATATAGTAATGTTTTTCAACGAGTTCAATTCAAGTGTAGTATAAAGTTTTAAATATCTATTATGTCTATGTATTGTTGTATATGTATATGTATATGTATTGTTTGTCCAGATATAACTCTACGCCTGCGTCGCCGAGTGAAAATCGGTTAGCAGCTCGCGTCGAGTTGTCACAGCGGCACAATTCCTCACCCGACACGGGCTTGGTCGGGGACCATGCCAACAAATTGTAAGGATTTCCAGGCCGTTACCTGATTTGACAGTGCGGTAGCGGTGATTTATCGGTATATTCGGTGCCGAAACTCTACCAAGCCCCTTCAAATATGCGTTTACGGTAGCGAAAAGATCATACGCCTACGGTGCCCTTAAGGCCGGGTAAAAATCAACAGGAAATCGCGCAGATATCAAATTTCATCAAAATCGGTTGAGTAGTTGGCCCGTGAAAGGGTAGCAGATAAACAGACAGACAGACACACTTTTGCATTTATGATATTAGTATGTATTGGCGTTTCCGCAGCACGTTAACGAAAAGATCATGCGTCTACGGTGCCCCTAAGGTCGGAAAAAAATCAACAGGAAAACGCGAGCCAAGAAAGACGCAGGCATGTCGTTCCCTTATATTTAAAAACGACACTGAAGCGAATTAATGCGCGCGTTTTTTCTCGATATTTTATTTAATCAAAGAATAGACGTATGACATAGACAATGATGCCCAACACAAAGCAATGTTGAGGTCTAGGTTGGAGCGCGCTTGCCTAGAAGCGTGCAGTTCATAGAGGCATAAGAGCACTGCTTACCCAAATGGAAATACGTCAATGCTAATTTTTCATTCTGACAATCAGTAAATAGGTATTCTGACTAACTAATGCCTACCCTTGCTTCAAACCCTGTGCACGCCACTGCCTAGAGGCCTATTCACTCTTGCCTTGAAGGTACTTAAGTTATACGCGGAGGGAACACATGCATGTCTCCGATATATGCCGATCCCGCACCGGAAAATTAGGCAACGGCCTATGCTACTGTAATCATCATAGTAATATATCAACCAATTGACTCAATAACTGTCAGTTTCGGCAGGTTCAATTCACAGCCTGCGTCACCCGCGGGAGGTAATGCAGCTTCCAGTGAAGTCGCAACACGCACACAACAACATATAGTTCGAACCTCGAGGTCCGAAGATCATTTACAGGTATTTAAACAGAATTTTATAATAACCACCCTCTAATGGTAATAATTATATTTTACACCTTAATCGGCCGCATGCGGTGAATTTAAAATGGGAATATACTAAAAATAGTAACATTTTATTTATTTTATTTTATTACATCTTATATCTTTCCAACTTATATCTTTCATTACAGGTATAACCTAATGCGATAGACTAAATGATAAATGATTTATTTATTTTATGTAGCACAACTTGTGTCACTTATGAAACGTTAAGACTACCTACCTACTACCACCGGTTCGGAAAGCTGATTCTATTGAGAAGAACCGGCAAGAAACTCAGCAGTTGCTCTTTTCATAGAAAATGACATAATACTACAAAAATAATAATAAGATACTTACTCCAAAAAAAAATTTACAGTAAAAAAGACTAAATTAACAAGAAAAACATACCTATCTTATGAAATTAACTTAATACAAATGTAACCGTCTTTATGAACTCGCTCAGTCGGCAGCTGAAGAGGTCCCTCAGTTCAGTCTGTGCCCAGAATTTCTATGGCATTGTAGCGTTGAATACGCAGACTTGCACGTTACAAAGTAATCGTGGATGGAAATTTAAAAGCGCCTTCATATATTTCCATTAGTTTAACTTGCCTGTGTTATCCTAATGCGCTGGACGTCCAGGGTAATATCGTCACGTTTATTTATATCTGTCACCGTAAGATTGTAAAAACCGTTATATTATAATCTAACTCGCGAAATTCTAAACTGTCGAAAGATTAGAATTTAGCGCATTATTTTCCGGTAGATTGTAATCTGATAGGTATTTAAACCCGATAAAACCTTCTGAGTGACTACTTGATTATTTGTGTCGAACCCTAACCTAACCTACAAGAAAGAGACAAGAAAACGTAAATAAAATGAATATTTCAAAAATTTACACTCAGAACATTGAACAGTTTACAATCTTTCGACAGTTTAGAATTTCGCGAGTTAGATTATAATCTAACGGTTTTTACAATCTTACGGTGACATATCTAATATATAAAATTCTTGTGTCACAGTTTTAGTGTTTATACTCCTCCGAAACGGCTTGACCGATTTTGATGAAATTCCATATGTATATTCAGTAGGTATGAGAATAGGTTTATAACTAATTTTACACCCCTAAGTGTTAAGGGTGGTACACTCCAAAAAGTTTATTTTTATTTTTTGGTCAAATATTTTTTGTTATTTTTTTGTGGTGTGGAATTGAAAAATACATTTAGTCCTAAATTTTTACCCTCCTACCACCGACCCCTATGTTTTGATAGCATTTTATATTTTTCAACCCTGGTTGATGGCTGATCAATGGGGTCCCGTTTTGCCAAATTCCTCCGCTTGGGAGCAGCAAGTTTGATAATTCATATGGCAAAACAACGCTTGCCGGGTCAGCTAGTATCACTATATAAAAGCCGCACAATGTGTGAGAACGTGTCGTAAGTTCCAGAAGGAGTCGTCGCTGAGCGCGGTGGCGGTGGACTTGGAGGAGGACGTGACGTCATCGCTCAACACGCTGCTGGACGCGAGGCCGGACTCCGCCACGCCCGCGCCTCGCTCCGACTCCGACGAGAGGGACAGGTGACGTCAACACTAGTAGTCCAGCAGGGCGACCGCGTATCTTTTGCATTTTTTTTTTTAAATATACACTACAAGTTAAACCTTGACTGCATCAATCATTGTTACAGTATCAATTGGGTATTTGACAACTAGTCAAATCAGCAACTTTTTTTTCAAACGTCAAAACGCGTGCTGAATCCTGAAACGTTTGCTTTGCTTCCTCCAGAGCTGCAGGAAGCAAAGCAAACGTTTTTGAATTCTCAGGAAGCTCTTCCTGAGAGTGTGAATAAGTTTATTTTGGTATGATTTTGCAGCAGTCAGAGGACACAGGCAGAGACCTTAGAGTAAAGCACTTGTCATATATTTGGATATTTGACAACTAGTCAAATCAGCAACTTTTTTTTCCAAACGTCAAAACGCGTGCTTAGTGTGGATTTTGTATGAAATTGTAAGTTGTGACGTCATCAAAATTCGACGCACTTTTTTTTGCTTTATTCGATAGTTTAAAATGGTTATTCGAAATAAAAGTAGCGGGGGACGTGGATATTACGACTTTTGGGAGATCCTTTATTTAATAATCACTAAAAAATTATTTATTTCACTAGTAGTCAAATTCCCAATTGTTGTGATTGGCTGATTGGTATTCTCGCTGCGTCAATGGATTTTGTCCAATAGTGGAAGAGTGTTATCCAATCAGAGGTGATTGCGATCGTATCTCTGTAGCTGTCAGAGATACGCGGTTGCCCAGCAGCACTAGGTAGCTTAAGCTAGCCATTGGCGATAAGTCATTTGACTTATATCAAGGACATCATATTGGAGAAGTTTACCATATTTTTAGTTAAATTTATCATAAAAATTAAGACAAAATAAAACAAAAATATGAAAGAATCATTAAAATGAAAAAGTTATGGAACTTTAAAGTTGCGCTTGCAAGACGGGTGGCGTGACGTCACACCACCCTATCAACCGACTATAAAGCCGAATAAAAGAAATAAATGGACTTAACATGACTTCATTGTGTGTGAAGATAATTTTTAAGTATTAAATCTCGGCTAGGTAGGCATTAATTTGTGTGTGAAGATAATTTTTAAGTATTAAATCTCGGCTAGGTATTAAAACTCACTCACAAAATTTCTCACTCGAGTAAGACACAGCAATCGGTGTACATTAAATAATTCAACTTGTAAATCGTCATTTCTCAGTCATTTATTGATTGATTTAAAAAAAAAGTCACTGATTTTATTAGTTTTAATCTATATTTTACTTCCGTTGTGTTAAATATGATATTCACAACATCATGAAACTTCTTGCCCACGCCATGAAAATTGTTGCCCATTCACGGCATCAGCCCAAAATACATAACCTAGGAATTCCTTAATTTTCCGAGATAAAAAGTAACCTATGTCCCTTCCCGAGATGCAACTTTTCGTCAAAGTCGGTTGGTAAGATGGGCCACGAAAGCGTAACAGATAGACAGACACGCTTTCGCATTTATAATATCAGTATGATTTTATTAAACCCTGTAAATTATCATTGTTAACTCTGCAATGAATAGTTGGTGAATTAATGAGCTGTTGGCTGTTTAATGTTATTAATATTAATATTCACAAATAGTTGTGGTACCAGGATCGTGTGGACGTACAACGCGCCGGTGTCCCAGTGCAACGGCTCGGCCGCCACCTCCAATTCCACTTCCATCTCTGACGGCATGTCGCAGCGGTGAGTTGGAGCTTTAATAAACTAATAGGCCTATTGCACCGCAAGTTATAGTGTCGCTTGTTACACAGCAACAAGGACCAATTTAGGGACCCTTTCTCCCTAAATCTTATTACACGACACTGATTCAAGTGTAACAGTCCCTGTGAAAAGTGCAGTGTAATAGGCCTATTAACAAGGTATCCAATGAGGCATTTCCTCCTCACCAGAGTATTTTTTTTTTAATCCACTACAAGTTATCCCTTGACTGCGATCTCACCTGATGGTAAGTGATGATGCAGTCTAAGATGGTAGCGGGCTTAATTTCTTCTGAATTTTCTCTGGTCTGATCTGGTGGGAGGCTCCGACCATGACTAGTTACCGTACTTGCAAAGACGTGCCACCAAGCGACTCAGCGTACCCGTACGATACCGTGTAGAAAGTTAGAAACCGAAAGGGGTTTAATATAAGTGCCATACCCCTAACTGGTTAGCCCGCTACCATCTTTAGATTGCATCATCGCTAACCAGCTGGTGAGATTGTAGTCAAGGGCTAGCTTGCAGTGGAGTAAAAAAAAAGGTTTGAAAAGAAATTAAATTTACTTTCAAACCTACCAATTTAGTTAACTGGAAAATTGGGTATTTGACAACTATTCAAATAAGTAATTTCATCTCCAGTCATTATATCCACGTCCCCTGTAAGTTCTATTTTCGAAAACCATTTTAAACTATCGATTGAAGTAAATAATTGCGTCAAAGTTTGATCATTGTTCAGTATTTCATAAAACGTACTTGATAAGCGCGCGTTTTGGCGTTTGAAAAAAGTTGCTATTTGACTTTTAGTTGAATGTCCAAGTGTGTACATGTTCCAAATGTGTCGCAGGTCATCGTCTCCGTTGTCGCCTGCGTCAGCGTCGTGGTCAACTGTTCAGTATTTCATAAAACATCCTATAGGCTAAGCGCGCGTTTTGTCGTTAAAAAAATAATAATCCGATTTGACTTTTTGTCAAATACCCAACTGTGTACATGTTGCAAATATGTCATTGTTTGGTGTTCACGTGTGTCGCAGGTCGTCATCTCCGTTTTCGCCTGCGTCAGCGTCGTGGTCAACTGTTCAGTATTTTATAAAACATCCCATACACTAAGCGCGCATTTTGTCGGTTAAAAAAAAGATTCCGATTTGACTTTTTGTCAAATGCCCAACTGTGTACATGTTGCAAATGTGTCATTGTTGGTGTTCACGTGTGTCGCAGGTCGTCGTCTCCGTTGTCGCCTGCGTCAGTGTCGTGGTCAACTGTTCAGTATTTCATAAAACATCCTATACGCCAAGGGCGCGTTTTGTCGGTTAAAAAAAAAATCCGATTTGCCTTTTTGACAAATACCCAACTGTGTACATTTTTTTAATGCCTTTAAAAAAAAACTAAAATTACACCTCAAATTTTGTAGACTAAAACACAGGCTGGCGTTTGTAAATAGCAGCCCAAATAGACCGTAGGCTGCGTTAGGGCTGACAAAAAGATCGACGAAGTTATGTCACTAAAGTTTACAAAATGTAGCATGATAATTTACTTATTTTGTTAATTTGCTTATTTTTGACATGTTCCAAATGTGTCATTGTCGGTGTTCACGTGTGTCGCAGGTCGTCGTCTCCGTTGTCGCCGACGTCAGCGTCGTGGTCGGCGCTGTCGCCGCACCGGCCGGCCTTGGCGCCGCACCACCACCGTACGCTCAACGGTAACATTCCCCCCCCCCATAGATAAAATATTCAAGCAAAGACTGGTTACAGTAGATTTGCCAGCTGTAACAACTGCCTTTGCTGGACGTTTTGGGCCTTTTTTTGTTGGACAGGTCTACAGCAATGTATCACGGTCATGCAACATCAGGAACTGTTCAACAAGGAAGGCCAAAAAAGCCATGACATAATGGCTGAAATCACTAACATACAAAGACACTGAAAGCATACTAACAACTTATAAAACATAAACTTAAGCTCTTTATATATTATAAATATTATATGTGTAGGTATACGTTTACGGTTAAAATTATTTTACTCTTGTTATGTTAATACTCACGCTCACATCATAATTATATTTACATTAACATACCTTTTAACACCATTATTTCGTATAGATATGTGTACTCATAATGCAAACTGATGTCAAAATTCAAAAATTATTTATTTGTAGTAACATGTTTTTTTACAATGAGATGTTATTTATTATTTTTCCAGTAGAAATGTTTCACCTTATAATCAGGCATGCAAAATTACATGTTTATATTATGATTTACTTAAATTTAAAAATTCATCTATTGTCATACCTAGTCAGTCCTCGGTTAAGTCTAATTTTAGGTACTTAATCATGATATGGTCTCCGCGATACGGGTTTCCTAGTGCGGAAACCAAAGTTAAATTAAATTGGCTGTAACCTGTGTATTGGTAATAAATATACTTTTTTTTTATAGCACCACCTCCCACTAGGCATTTTCCAGCTTCTTGTTGATTCTTGCTTTATACCCATTACAAGTTTTCTTTTAACTGCAATCTCATCTGGTCGTAATTGACCATACAGTCTGAGATGAAACCGAAAAGAAAACATTTTGTTTGCTAAAACAACAAGATGCTAGCGCCTTGACACTTACTTCCTTTTTCTTTTCTTACTCGTTTGTAAGCCTATGGTTGGCGGGTGGCTACGAAACTCCTGGACTAATGTTTGTAATATTTGCAGATATTGCCAAAATCATATTATCATAATAATATTATTATAATTTAGGAAAAATAATACTGAATCACGCGCGTAGTTTGTTGAAATGTTTGTAACTCAGAACCTGTACCCCGGTCTCGAAATGAATTTTTGCTGAACTGATAAATAGTATTATAAACCACAGAGGGCCAAGTAACAAAGAGGGTTATATGACCGCAATGGCTCTCTTTGGCATTATAACTCTCAAAGTGATAGTATGATAAGAACGCGATGTTTATTTCAAAAGGATGTTTAGTTTAATAATATCTACTGAGTTTGCTGCAGGCTCTTCTTAGCAGAATCTTTCGTCTTTACGAACCGGTGGTAGAGTTGACTCTACCACGGGTTCGTAAAGACGAAAACATGACGTAACATAAGAGACACCTGTAAGTCCTACATGTTATATATAAATTGAGTTTGAGGGTCTATTGAAATCTGAAAATAATATACATTTCAAGGATGACAGAGTATTATTATTATTATTATTATTACTCTTTATTTTGTACACCACAACACACATAAAAAGTACACAAAAATACATAGAAAACAAAGAACTAAGTAGTATACAAAAAGGCGGCCTTATCGCTTAGTAGTGATCTCTGCCAGGCAACCTTAGGAATAGGAGAAGTAAGGAGATTAACTCGCGGGTGGTGTATCAATATAAACATACAATCAAATACCTACATACTAATACAGAGTAATAATTAGAATACTGTGTTCTTTGTAGGTGATATGAGCTTATCGGAAGCCGTATCGAATATTTCTAGTCCTGACTACCAAGACCAAGACGACATGTTCGACACAGGCCGGGAGTGTCCCAGGATGGAGCTCTCCGACCCATCGGACTCCGACTCGACCATTCTAGTCTCCGAACCCTGTCACAAGCGAGCCAAGTCCAATTCCTCGTACTCGGAACACGGAAGTGACGTCACGCTCAACGGCGACAACAAAGACTATAGGATAGTTATACAAGTGAAGGGACCAGAGAAGAACGCAAACGCTAACGACAATGTAAATAATAATAACAATAGCACTAACTACGCACAAAACGGAAAGGAGAATGGGCACAATTCACCCGAGAATCAGGGTTATCAGGTATGGTTTTTTTCCTTCCAATATGGTTGATGCCTATGTCAAAATTTTATTATTTCTTACAGATTATTAAATAAAGGGTCTTCCAAAAGACCTAAAATTCAAATCCTCGATTAGTTGTAAGTTTGACAACCATTTGAAACTATAAATTAGAGAAAAAAAGGGCGTTGAAATTTGATGACATCACATCTATGTATTTCATACAAACTTTCATACTAGGTGTGTTAAAGATTGATAAAGAGTTGCTGATTTGATTTAGTTGTCGTCATCCCTATTGTTACATTTATTAAAATTAAATGAATTAGATACGGTTCCTATTATGATGCCTATGGTGGATTTATCTTACGTAAACCCTTTAACCAGACGTGGCACGATGTTCCGTACAACCTACAATCTTTTAACAATGAAAATAATATCCCAAGTTTAACGAAATAGATATTAATTTTTGCCGCAACTAACAGACAACCAACCCTACGAAATCCATACTTTTTAATATTATAAATATGTCTGTCTGTCTGCTGTACTTTACGGCCCAAGTTTTCAACCGATTTTAATTAAATTTACTTTACATTTACTACTACTGGCTACTTTTTAGTCTGGAAAATTAGGGAAATCCTCTGTGGAAGTCGCGAGCATCATCTAATAAGATATATGTATTCCAATTTTCAACCCCGTTGCACCTGAAAGCAGGGGCCTGACATTGTGTTCATCTATGAGTACATATACTTCGTTTATAGGCTAGATGGTGTAGACAATAACCCGGCTGAGTTTTTTGTGGGCTCTTCTCAGACGGCACGTTTGGAACCCTCGTAGTTTTAGTTTTAAGATACCGTTACTGATTATCACCATTATATTTTATAAATTACTGGACGTCAATAAGTGTAGTAAACCTACCTAAATTGAATAAACTTTATTTGAGTTTGGAATTTGCCGTTATATTGTAATTGAACTTTATGGTAAGAGGAAAAGAAAAAAAAATACTTCGTTTTAGGAATTATGTAGCGGCTCCGACGCCGGTTCGGACGAGGGCTCGGACGTGGACTCCCTGCACTCGTTCCACTACAGCCCGAAGGCGGTGGACATTCCCTCCGCCGAGCGGCTCGCCAAGCGCCTCTACCACCTCGACGGGTTCAAGAAATCCGATGTGTCACGGCATTTGAGTAAAAAGTAAGTTCTGTTGTTCCATTATGGGACGACGCGGAAGGGTACTCTAGCTGGGAAAAAACGTCCGTAACGAAAATGAGTAAGATTTTTATTACGAAGACAAAAGGTCTTAAATAAAAATATACTACATTCGAAATTAAACTTCAATTAATGCTTTAGAGTTAAGGTTTAAAAAATCGTAAAAATAGAACTTGAAGTTAATATTTATGTAATAAGGAACTTCGTTCCTATCTGGGTGTCCACACGACACCACGCTTTTTTTTATTGCAGGCAGGCAAAGCTATGGAGATGTCTTTGTCACTCTTGAATGGAACAAACTTAAATAATTATGTAAAGCAGGAAACACTGACGACGGAAGGGTGTTCCATTACTAAACGATTTGTGTCCGAAATTTTGAATCAAATCAATTGATTCATCATTGACTGATCGACTTATACGGAAAAATGAATCCATCATCGATCGATTGTGGACCACGAGACCACGAGATCGGTGGGACCGCGAGATGTAAAAACTAGAAGTTTAATTCGCTATAATCCGCCATAGAAGGCTGTGTGATGTATATCGCGGGCTGCTAGTTCAAGTTACGCACTGTACCACATAGATTTGCCTTCTGTGGCGGATTATAGCGAATTAAACTTCTAGTTTTTTCATCGTCATGGAATAGCAAAGTAACGCCGGCTTCTATCCAATATTTGGAACGCGAGATATCAATATTTCTTAAAAAGTTTCACACACAGAATAGCTCTCAGATTGAGAACCCTTTCTCAGTTTGGCATTGCAGACTTCACACAGCTTTGGAGGAAAATGCCAATTCTGTATAACACAATCTCTTGACTAAACTAAGCGTTAGCAATATTTTAATGCTGTCATATAAGTTTAGTTTAGAGACTGTGTGCAACAGAATCAGCCCTAGGTTTTTCCTTCATACACCTTTATGTTGACTACTTATTCTTAAAATCCTTAGAAGTTCCGCACCCTTGCAAGACGTTTAATAACGCTCGTCTAGTGAAAACCGGGTATGCAAAATGGCGGGAAATTTAAAAAAAATATCAGGCATCCCCAAATGACTACATTTTATTTGTTTAACCTCGACTTATGGAGGGTAATGTTGAAGGAGTAACATCTCTGTATATAAAAAGCGTCTGTCAAAATGCATTAAATCAGGTGCGTGACATTAGCATCAGGAAAAATTTAAAAGGAAGCGCCAAATATTATTAGAGTAGGTTTGAGAAATGAACAAGGAAAGAAAACATTCATCATTATTTTGTACAACGTAAGTTGTTGAAATTTTCAATAATTAACTATTTTAGTCGACAACAACTTTTTTTAACTCGGCATACTTCAATCTACAATTGCTACATTCATACCATACCCTTTGCTACACCAGCGCCACTGTGGAAGGTTTTTGAACGGTTATTTATAGTAACCACTGGAAACTTTCAACTTTTCTCCCATAAGAGATGTTACTCCTACTCTACCCTCCATATCTCGAGTGTTGTATACAGTGTTACCAGTATCTAAAACTCCAATTCCAGCAACGAGTTCTCGCGCGCCGTGGCCGAGGAGTACGTGAAGCACTTCGAGTTCAGCGGCGCGACGCTCGACGAGGCGCTGCGGTCGTTCCTCGCGCGGTTCGCGCTCAGCGGCGAGACGCAGGAGCGCGAGCGCGTGCTCGTGCACTTCTCGCGCCGCTACCTGGAGTGCAACCCCGGCGCATTCAACTCGCAAGGTCGGTGCACTCTACCAGTAGCAGGCATGAAGCACTTCGAGTTCAGCGGCGCGACGCTCGACGAGGCGCTGCGGTCGTTCCTCGCGCGGTTCGCGCTCAGCGGCGAGACGCAGGAGCGCGAGCGCGTGCTCGTGCACTTCTCGCGCCGCTACCTGGAGTGCAACCCCGGCGCATTCAACTCGCAAGGTCGGTGCACTCTACCAGTAGCAGGCATGAAGCACTTCGAGTTCAGCGGCGCGACGCTCGACGAGGCGCTGCGGTCGTTCCTCGCGCGGTTCGCGCTCAGCGGCGAGACGCAGGAGCGCGAGCGCGTGCTCGTGCACTTCTCGCGCCGCTACCTGGAGTGCAACCCCGGCGCATTCAACTCGCAAGGTCGGTGCACTCTACCAGTAGCAGGCATGAAGCACTTCGAGTTCAGCGGCGCGACGCTCGACGAGGCGCTGCGGTCGTTCCTCGCGCGGTTCGCGCTCAGCGGCGAGACGCAGGAGCGCGAGCGCGTGCTCGTGCACTTCTCGCGCCGCTACCTGGAGTGCAACCCCGGCGCATTCAACTCGCAAGGTCGGTGCACTCTACCAGTAGCAGGCATGAAGCACTTCGAGTTCAGCGGCGCGACGCTCGACGAGGCGCTGCGGTCGTTCCTCGCGCGGTTCGCGCTCAGCGGCGAGACGCAGGAGCGCGAGCGCGTGCTCGTGCACTTCTCGCGCCGCTACCTGGAGTGCAACCCCGGCGCATTCAACTCGCAAGGTCGGTGCACTCTACCAGTAGCAGGCATGAAGCACTTCGAGTTCAGCGGCGCGACGCTCGACGAGGCGCTGCGGTCGTTCCTCGCGCGGTTCGCGCTCAGCGGCGAGACGCAGGAGCGCGAGCGCGTGCTCGTGCACTTCTCGCGCCGCTACCTGGAGTGCAACCCCGGCGCATTCAACTCGCAAGGTCGGTGCACTCTACCAGTAGCAGGCATGAAGCACTTCGAGTTCAGCGGCACGCAGGAGTGCGAGCGCGTGCTCGTGCACTTCTCGCGCCGCTACCTGGAGTGCAACCCCGGCGCATTCAACTCGCAAGGTCGGTGCACTCTACCAGTAGCAGGCATGAAGCACTTCGAGTTCAGCGGCGCGACGCTCGACGAGGCGCTGCGGTCGTTCCTCGCGCGGTTCGCGCTCAGCGGCGAGACGCAGGAGCGCGAGCGCGTGCTCGTGCACTTCTCGCGCCGCTACCTGGAGTTCAACCCCGGGTTCCTCGCGCGGTTCGCGCTCAGCGGCGAGACGCACGAGCGCGAGCGCGTGCTCGTGCACTTCTCGCGCCGCTACCTGGAGTGAGGCGCTGCGGTCGTTCCTCGCGCGGTTCGCGCTCAGCGGCGAGACGCACGAGCGCGAGCGCGTGCTCGTGCACTTCTCGCGCCGCTACCTGGAGTGCAACCCCGGCGCATTCAACTCGCAAGGTCGGTGCACTCTACCAGTAGCAGGCATGAAGCACTTCGAAGGCGCTGCGGTCGTTCCTCGCGCGGTTCGCGCTCAGCGGCGAGACGCAGGAGCGCGAGCGCGTGCTCGTGCACTTCTCGCGCCGCTACCTGGAGTGCAACCCCGGCGCATTCAACTCGCAAGGTCGGTGCACTCTACCAGTAGCAGGCATGAAGCACTTCGAGTTCAGCGGCGCGACGCTCGACGAGGCGCTGCGGTCGTTCCTCGCGCGGTTCGCGCTCAGCGGCGAGACGCAG
This sequence comes from Erebia palarica, assembly GCA_964035005.1. Classification (NCBI taxonomy): domain Eukaryota; kingdom Metazoa; phylum Arthropoda; class Insecta; order Lepidoptera; family Nymphalidae; genus Erebia; species Erebia palarica. Next base: position 6,472,340 of record OZ035988.1, read on the forward strand.
GAGCGCGAGCGCGTGCTCGTGCACTTCTCGCGCCGCTACCTGGAGTGCAACCCCGGCGCATTCAACTCGCAAGGTCGGTGCACTCTACCAGTAGCAGGCATGAAGCACTTCGAGTTCAGCGGCGCGACGCTCGACGAGGCGCTGCGGTCGTTCCTCGCGCGGTTCGCGCTCAGCGGCGAGACGCAGGAGCGCGAGCGCGTGCTCGTGCACTTCTCGCGCCGCTACCTGGAGTGCAACCCCGGCGCATTCAACTCGCAAGGTCGGTGCACTCTACCAGTAGCAGGCATGAAGCACTTCGAGTTCAGCGGCGCGACGCTCGACGAGGCGCTGCGGTCGTTCCTCGCGCGGTTCGCGCTCAGCGGCGAGACGCAGGAGCGCGAGCGCGTGCTCGTGCACTTCTCGCGCCGCTACCTGGAGTGCAACCCCGGCGCATTCAACTCGCAAGGTCGGTGCACTCTACCAGTAGCAGGCATGAAGCACTTCGAGTTCAGCGGCGCGACGCTCGACGAGGCGCTGCGGTCGTTCCTCGCGCGGTTCGCGCTCAGCGGCGAGACGCACGAGCGCGAGCGCGTGCTCGTGCACTTCTCGCGCCGCTACTTGTATGGCTAGCATGCGCACTACGAATAAAATTATGTCTACCCGTTATCTCTCTCTGTCTAGCGAAGCTAACAGGGTTACTTGTCTCGTCACGTCAAAAGCAGAGATAAAAGTAATATATTGCTTATCTGTGGTATTTTTCACTATGAACCTATACATGTTGACTATTTTTTTCTTGTAATATACCGCATTTTGTGCATGTTAGGGTAAATGAAAAATTTGCCGGCAACGACAACATCTCTCTCTCGTCGCAAGATAATCTCGTTGTGCGCGTGCTAAGCACACTGGAGTACAACCCGGTGCATTCAACTCGCAAGGTCGGTGCACTGTACCAGTAGTAGCACTTCGTATTCAGCGGCGCCAATTATGTTGTCTCTCTCACGCACAATACACAAGTATAGTGTGGGAGTGAAAGGAAATTATTGTGGCCGCCATTCTCAATTATTTTCTTTATTAGCACGCGTCATAACTGCCGTATTTCGTCGTTGTCTCAACCGATAGACGAAGGTCTCTTGCATGGATTTCCACAGGACACTTCTTCGAGCTATGTCGGCTACTCATGTCTGCAAACTTTCAGTCTTCAGCCACTGAGTCATTTGGTCGAGAAGATTTCACGATATTTCCCGAACGCTGCCGATGCCCTTTCATTTATTCAACTTAGGCACACTCCACTTATTGACGTCCAATTACTTATAAAACATGATGATGATAAGTGATAATCAGTTACGGTATCTTAAAACTAAAGCTCCAAACGTTCCAAACGTGCCCTGATCTGAGAAGAGCCCACAACAAACTCAGCCAGGATGTTTTCACCATCTCACAAATCATCTTAAACTAAGGAACTATCAGAGCCATTAGAGCAAATTATTGCCAAGCTTCCTTGTCATCTCGCTCAGTTTTATTAAATTGTCGAATAATTTCTCCAGATGCGGTACACACGTTGACGTGTGCGATAATGCTGCTGAACACGGATCTACACGGTTGCGGCAGCGGCACCTTCCGGCGCATGTCTTGCGCGGAGTTCATAGAGAACCTCGCGGAGCTCAACGACGGAGAGAACTTCCCCCGAGACACGCTCAAGCACCTCTACCACGCGATACGCAACCAGCCGCTGCAGTGGGCCCTGTAAGTATGGAGGGTAGAGTAGAAGGAGTAATATCTCTGCTGAACACGGATCTACACGGTTGCGGCAGCGGCACCTTCCGGCGCATGTCTTGTGCGGAGTTCATAGAGAACCTTGCGGAGCTCAACGACGGAGAGAACTTCCCCCGAGACACGCTCAAGCACCTCTACCACGCGATACGCAACCAGCCGCTGCAGTGGGCCCTGTAAGTATGGAGGGTAGAGTAGAAGGAGTAATATCTCTGCTGAACACGGATCTACACGGTTGCGGCAGCGGCACCTTCCGGCGCATGTCTTGTGCGGAGTTCATAGAGAACCTTGCGGAGCTCAACGACGGAGAGAACTTCCCCCGAGACACGCTCAAGCACCTCTACCACGCGATACGCAACCAGCCGCTGCAGTGGGCCCTGTAAGTATGGAGGGTAGAGTAGGAGTAATATCTCTGCTGAACACGGATCTACACGGTTGCGGCAGCGGCACCTTCCGGCGCATGTCTTGCGCGGAGTTCATAGAGAACCTCGCGGAGCTCAACGACGGAGAGAACTTCCCCCGAGACACGCTCAAGCACCTCTACCACGCGATACGCAACCAGCCGCTGCAGTGGGCCCTGTAAGTATGGAGGGTAGAGTAGGAGTAATATCTCTGCTGAACACGGATCTACACGGTTGCGGCAGCGGCACCTTCCGGCGCATGTCTTGCGCGGAGTTCATAGAGAACCTCGCGGAGCTCAACGACGGAGAGAACTTCCCCCGAGACACGCTCAAGCACCTCTACCACGCGATACGCAACCAGCCGCTGCAGTGGGCCCTGTAAGTATGGAGGGTAGAGTAGGAGTAATATCTCTGCTGAACACGGATCTACACGGTTGCGGCAGCGGCACCTTCCGTCGCATGTCTTGCGCGGAGTTCATAGAGAACCTCGCGGAGCTCAACGACGGAGAGAACTTCCCCCGAGACACGCTCAAGCACCTCTACCACGCGATACGCAACCAGCCGCTGCAGTGGGCCCTGTAAGTATGGAGGGTAGAGTAGGAGTAATATCTCTGCTGAACACGGATCTACACGGTTGCGGCAGCGGCACCTTCCGGCGCATGTCTTGCGCGGAGTTCATAGAGAACCTCGCGGAGCTCAACGACGGAGAGAACTTCCCCCGAGACACGCTCAAGCACCTCTACCACGCGATACGCAACCAGCCGCTGCAGTGGGCCCTGTAAGTATGGAGGGTAGAGTAGGAGTAATATCTCTGCTGAACACGGATCTACACGGTTGCGGCAGCGGCACCTTCCGGCGCATGTCTTGCGCGGAGTTCATAGAGAACCTCGCGGAGCTCAACGACGGAGAGAACTTCCCCCGAGACACGCTCAAGTACCTCTACCACGCGATACGCAACCAGCCGCTGCAGTGGGCCCTGTAAGTATGGAGGGACAAAGTAGAATAGGAGTATCATCTCTTATGGGAGAAAAGTTGAAAAAATGTCCAGTTGTTGCTATAAAGAACCGTTCAAAAACCATCCACAGTGGCGTTGGTGTAGCAAAGGGCTACACCAATCCTGTTTTTCGAGAACTTGACAATATAGGCTATGCTCCTGATCAATTAGTACGTAAGATATCGTTGGTTTTAATATGATACAAATAAGGGGAAAACGTGTCATTTATGTCGTAAAAACATATAAATAAATAAATATCTACCTACACTCGCTTTGAAGTTCGAACCCTGTGCACGCGACTGCCAACAACCTATAGTATAGGTCCTATACATTAATTTCCTCTACAGTGACGCGGAAGCGCCCGCTGGTGGCGGCGAGAACAAAGCGACGCAGCCCGTGGGAAGCAACCCTTTCTTAGACCTGCCGGACCAGAGCCGCGCTGTGGAATACAAGAAGGGCTACGTTATGCGGAAGTGCTGCTTCGATGCTAATGGGAAAAAGAGTAAGAGAATCTTTGTGTCACCCGTCATTATAAAAAGTACGGTATTTTTTGGGTTTTAGGTCCATATATCAAATGAATTTTAGGTCCGATATATGGACCTATGTAGGCTTATTTACATTCAGTAGTCAGCCGCCTGTCAGTCGCAAATAAGTATCCGTTATGCGGAAGTGCTGCTTCGATGCTAATGGGAAAAAGAGTAAGAGAATCTTTGTGTCACCCGTCATTATAAAAAGTATGATTTTAGACTACGGTATTTTTGGGTTTTAGGTCAATATATCAAATGAATTTAAGGTCCGATATAGGGACCTATGTATGTCAGTCGCTAATAAGTATCATATTGATGTTCGGGATTTTACTAACACTGTACTACTCGTATAAAACAGATGTTAATGTCTTTATCAGATGGCTTAACTTTTAATAAAGAAATCTTAAATTTTAAGAACAACCTGTTTATTATTTAAATTAGAGCTATGGAGCAAATAATTAGTGATTTTTAAACAATGCCTATGCTTGTAAAAATACCCTAGTAAAAATGAACTTCTTAGCGTTTCTGTGCTTATAGTTCAAACTAGTATCAAAGTAAATTTTAGGCTTTAATTTGAAATGATATAAAATAACATTAATTTAATTGTTTAGATTGTAACGTTGCGTATGTATTGTAATGCTTAATTATTGTAACCTCTTTCTTTTTTTTTTGAGAAAAGAGCAACTGCTGAGTTCCTTGCCGGCTCTTCTCAGTGAAATCATTTTTCCGAACCGGTGGTTTTTTATCCCCTGCAAGTTAGCCCTTGACTGCGATATCACCTGATGGTAAGTGATGATGCTGTCTAAGATGGTAGCGGGCTAACCTGTTAGGGGCATGGCAGTTATATTAAACCCATACCCCTATACGGGTTTTGCACGGCATCGTAATGGAACGCTGAATCGCTTGACGGTACGTCGGTGGTAACTAGCCACGGCAGAAACCTCCCACCAGGCCAGACCAGGGAAAATGCAGAAATTATAAATTTCCAAACCCTGCCGGGGATCGAAACAGGGACCTCCGCACGTTAAGGCAACAGCGCTCAACACTGCGCCACGGAGGTCGTAGAGTCTTGACGTATCTTAAGTGACACAAGTTGTCCTACATTAAATAAATAAATCATTAATTATCATAGCTCCATTTGGTCGACGCGGCTGGAAGATGTTCTACTGTACACTACGCGATCTAGTCCTGTACCTGCACAAAGACGAGCACGGGTTCCGGCGGAGCCAAATGTCGGATAACTTGCACAATGCTATCAGGTATACTTCTCCAGTCTCAAGATTATTATTAAGACCGTAAATGTACGGGCACGAAATTAGCGACGGCGCCATCGGGGCGACGCGATTAGTCGGAGAGCTGGCTGAATTTTAATAAACTATTTTTGAAGAGGTCTGGTTATACTTTGTAACCGACAAAAACGTCTGGTATTTTTTTTTGGAATTCTATAAATAATTATTTTTTTAAATAATTAAATTTAAAGATAAAAAAATTAAATTGCCAAAAAAATATATTTTGGATTTTTTTGCAAATGTTATATAATATATGCTGCGCGGTAGCAAACGCTCTACTAGACTAGAAGGACTGGATTCGCCAACTGACGAATTTTGGCGAATTCAAATTTCAGCTCGCCTAAAGGACCTTGCCGAAATTCGTCGGCAGGTTTCGGACCTCATCGCCCCGCTGTCACCGTCGCTAGTTTCGTGCCTGACGCCTAAACCACAACAGCACTAACCTTGACATACATTCTGACTCTTTACCTAAGTTTCGTAATAAAATCATGTTATCTTGAAGAACATAGTGTGGTTTTAATATAATATTGCAAGCTGTGGCAGCCTCTAAGGGGGTTTACAAATGCATATTTTTCTTTTAACTAGCTTTATTTTTCCTGTTATTGTATACATACCTGTTGGATGTCCTTAAATAAGTAAATTAAAAAAAACATGAACCTAGCCATAATTATTCTGTTTAGTAAGTATAATTTAGTAGTTAAGTATTATAGTATAAGGTCCTATTTTCAGTTTTATCCCCGATAAGTTGTTCATTCTTGAATGTTTTTATCTTTGTAACGAATAATTAGAAAAGTTGTGTTTACTTGTAAGTGGTCCACTACATTTAGCTTTTTTTTTAGAATAAAATTAGGTACTTTGAATGTTTTAGTATACTGTGTAAGTGTCCCATAGTAAATCTAATAAATAAAATAAAATTAAAATAATTGATCTGTGACAATTATTGCTTTCGATTAAGCATTAGCCGGTTTGTTGTCCACTGCTGGACATAGATTTGTTCTAGAATGCGCTACGCATCGGTCTTCTTAATCCACTCACTTATCGCTATTTTAAAAAAGTTGTAGCTCCAGGGTACAGCGGAAAAGGGGTAACGACCATCAGCAATGATGAATACGATGCAGACAGAATGAACTTATTTTAAAAAGTAATCTTTTCAGGATACATCACGCGCTGGCAACGAAAGCCACGGATTATACGAAAAAGCAACATGTGTTCAGATTGCAAACCGCTGACCAGGCGGAATATCTATTTCAGACTAGGTAAGTGTAATTGTGATGTTTAATTTGATTGGGCGAACGCGTCAACTACAACTCTTAGTACGAGTAAAGTCTGAAGAGAAACCTCATTACAGTCAGTTGACGTCTAGGATAAAGTATTTTTAATGAAAAATGTTTTGTTAAATTCAAGAAAGAATTACTCAAGCCCTTTCAAAGTGAAGTTTGATAAAAAGATTAGTTTGTAGTTAGTAATTTCTGTCACCTTTTCACTCTCTAAGTATTAATGTTTAAACATAGATTATTGTAAGTTTTTCTTAGAGAAAAATAAATCTCTTTAAACCTAATGTTATAGCGATTCGAAGGAGCTATGTTCATGGGTGGAGACGATAAACTTCGTCTGCGCCGCGTACTCCGCCCCGCCGCTGGCCGGCGCGGTTGGTTCGCAGCGCAAGTTTCAGCGACCGCTCCTACCTTGCACCCACACTAAGCTGTCCATGGTAAATCATATCTACGATAAGATTAAAGCGTCGTATTTAATGAGCACGTGTCGCTAGAGATGTTGGGCGATGTCGACTACCGTCGCCAGACACCTTGTCGCACCTCTTGCCTGTTGCCAGACTTGTCGTGCGCCACGTCGCCCGACATATCTAGCGACACGTTGTTGCGGAACATTTGTCCCTTAGTGAATATGAGGCTTAACGCACACTACGAAACAAAATGTTGTCCATGGTAAATCATATCTACGATAAGATTAAAGCCTCGTATTTAATGAGCACGTGTCGCTAGAGATGTTGGGTAATGTCGACTACCGTCGCCAGACACCTTGTCGCATCTTTTGCCTGTTGCCAGACTTGTCGTGCGCCACGTCGCCCGACATATCTAGCGACACGTTGTTGCGGAACATTTGTCCCTTAGTGAATATGAGGCTTAACGCGCACTACAAAACAAAAAGTTGTCCATGGTAAATCATATCTACGATAAGATTAAAGCGTCGTATTTAATGAGCACGTGTCGCTAGAGATGTTGGGTAATGTCGACTACCGTCGCCAGACACCTTGTCGCATCTTTTGCCTGTTGCCAGACTTGTCGTGCGCGATGTCGCCCGAAATATCTAGCGACACTTTGTGTTGCGGAACATTTGTCCCTTAGTGAATACGAGGCTTAACGCACACTATAAAACAAAATGTGTATAGCCTTTACGCACAGTTGAACTGAAAATAGGACGCGGGATCCTTTCTTTTTATAAATGAATGAGTTCCTTAAACTTCGACCCTTTTTGGTTTTTCACTTAAAGCTTGAAAATATCAACAATAATTTTCTATCGGGATATCCGCTTCTAAAAATCTCCTGTATAAAATCCTGGTTGGGTGAGAAAAATGGGGCGATAGTGTATGTTGTTTTTGTATTTTCTGATCCTATTGTTGGTGATGTGTGCTTGTATATCAATATTTGGAATGTTTTTTTTTAATTTGTTTATTTGTTCACACTAACAACTTCCATACATCATAATTACAAAAATATTTCCAACTTTACCCGTATGGTTGTCCATTACAGGTGTGACACTAAGGTCTAGTTACTAACATGTACTTACAATATTTAAGAGATCTTATTCTTACATATTATGCTTATCTAATTATTATGTCACCGTAAGATTGTAAAAACCGTTAGATTATAATCTAACTCGCGAAATTGTAAACTGTCGAAAGATTGTGAACCGTTCAATGTTCTGAGCGTCAATTTTTGAAATATTCATGGTATTTACGTTTTCTTGTGTCTTTCTTGTCGGTTAGGTTAGGGTTCGACATAAACAATCAGGTAGTGCCCGGCACTTAGGTTCTATCGGGTTAATATACCTAACAGATTACAATCTAACGAAAAATAATGCGTCAAATTGTAATCTTTCGACAGTTTGCAATTTCGCGAGTTAGATTATAATCTAACGGTTTGTACAATCTTACGGTGACATATATATAAAACTCAAAGTCCTGACTGACTGACTGACTTATATATCAACGCACAGACAGATTTTGACAGTAGATTCCTTTTGTGACGTAGGCGCTCACTAAGGAAGGATTTTTCAAAATTCCACCCCTAAGGGGGTGAAATAGGGGGTGAATGTTCGTATGTTATATTATTATTTGTTGTCAGCGCGAGCAACTAGCGGACCACGAGGAAAGGGCGGCGCGGCTGGAGGAAGAGCTGGCGGCGCTGAGGCATGCGCGCGACCACCCGCACGCCTCGCGCGACAAGGACCATTACCTCGTGCACGAGGTATGACCATCATAATGCATCTGTGGTACGAGTGAGTGCTATTAGGCCTATTACACTGCACTTCCCACAGGGACCCTTAAAGGCCTATTACACTGCACTTTTTACAGGGCCCTGTGGTAAGGGTGGGCATGGCCGCTAGGTTGAGCGTAGCTTATTACACAGCAATAAGGACCTATTTAGTGACCCTTCGCCCTAAGTCTTATTACACTACACTGATTCAAGTGGAAGGGTCCCTGTGAAAAGTGCAGTGTAATAGGCCTATTACTCTTGAATCAGTGTAGTGTAATACGAATTAGGGAGCAAGGGTCCCTAATTTGATCCTTATTGCAGTGTATTAAGCGACGCTCTAACTTGTGGACAGGCCCACTCTTACCACAGGGCCCTGTGGTAAGTGCAGTGTAATATGCTTATAAGTACTCGTCCGCACCAATAGGAAGATCTTCCTCCGGGCTGGTGTTGTGCCCGGGGACCTTTCTGGTCCGACCGTTATAAGTTGGAACGGTCTATATACAGCGCTATTCTCAGAAAACTTCGATATCGTGATTCAGGCTTGTATGGAAACTTATAAGTTTTCAGTTGATTATCTTATTCTGCGGTGAAGATACAATAAGCGCCATCTAGTTTGCACTGTGGTAACCGCTACAGATCTATTAAAATGATCAAGGAAAACATACAGGAAAAAGTGTGCCCTTATTCCTTAAATAGCTTTTGAAATTAGTGTGCTAATGAAGAATAAACTGCACCGTTGGTCTAGTGGTTATCATGTTCGATTGCGGCTGATGAGGTCCTGGGTCGGGCCATAATTAAGTGCTGGGTTTTTCTAATTAGAATTCTCAGTACTTGCCCAGAGTTAGGAATAGAGCGGCGGTGAAACACCACGGGCACCATAGTTTATCAGTAATGTCTGTGAAGCGACCACGCGTGCGAAGTCACAGGCACCATAGTTTATCAGTAATGTCTGTGTTGCAGATAAAGAGGTACCGCACGTACGCGTACGTGATGCGCATGCGCGGCGGTGGGGCGGGCGCGGACGACAATGCGCCCGCGCTGCCCGAGCGCGAGCGCGCAGCCGCCGCCAACCCGCCGCCCTGACGCGCCATGGCGCTGTTCGCCGCCTGCGTGCTCTGATGCGTCGCCTGCCGCGTGGCCCCGCCGTGACACCCCCCCGCTCCCCGCTCGCCCGCGCCGCCCCACTCACACCGGCCGAGTGCGGCCGAGCCACAAACTTCGCGACTAAGAACAAGCGGGTGTGATAAAGTGTAAATAATCCCCACCCCGGCCGAGTGCGGACGCTGTATGGATATAGCCACAAATATAGCGGCAAGCTCAAGACTTTTTTTTTTATCCACTACAAGTTAGCCCTACTTACAATGAACAATCGAATGAGATAACTGATAATGCTGCTCATCACAAGTGACAACAGAGTGCGATTACTGCGGATGCTATTCAGTAAAGCCTCAAATATAGCAGTGACCGGGTGTATCCAAGTGTGAATGTTATACTGTAGAACTACAAATATATAAGTTACAAAGGAAATGTATGCTTGAGAAAAAAATATTGGATTGATAAGTGATGTATTGTATGAACTCAATTCTTTTTTTTTTTTTTGAAGTAGTCATCATTAAAACATTTTTATGTAAAATTTTAGCAACTAAATGGTAGGAAATTCTGTCATGCATGTGCATGTGCATGCAAGTGCCATTGTAACTTATGTAAATGAGGCAATACCGTATACGAGTGACTCGTGTTTTATGAAAGTGTCGCGCAAATACAAGCTAAAACAGTAGCTGTCCCCAAACTTTAGACATAAGTGATCCAAAGTAGCAAACAAAATGGGTGTCAAAAATTGTGTTCAAACATTCTCTATGCATACAAAGAACTATAGGATTCTTCAATGACCAAGGGCAAAGCAAAACTTGGTAATATAAAAATTTTAAACCAGGACTACAATCAACTTAAATATACTACATTGTAGTATTGAAGTGAAACCAAAGTGGCAGTCCTAATAACTAGGGCATCGAAACTCGGTTCAATTTTAAAAACCCGGGTTTTCGGGTCAAAGAGTAATCAAAACCCGGGTAGTCCGGTTTTTTCGAGCATTTCGATCTTTTTATTGTAATTTTTTTAAATACACTAATCGGCGTTTATATATCGATTTCTTACAATGAATATAAAATATAAAGGATGAGGAAGAATTTAAATAAATGAAACATCACTTTACAAATATGAAAACCAGTTTTAATGTTTAAAAAAGTGTTAAAGATTTATTTTTTCTTTAGAATATCTTAAAACTTAGTAAGTAATCTAGTCTTTTTAATCACAGACTTGCAGAGATTAGTTTTAACAATAAATGAATTATTTTGGTAACATGTACTTATTGTATTTAAAAGCTAATAAAAATAATATCTGCAATAGACATTTTTGTAGTATCACAAATAAATAAATAAAAATAAATAATAAATACATGCCGGCGGCCGCCGCCGGCATGTATTTTTATTTTAATTTCATGATATCTTTTGAATGGAATGTCCGATTTCAATAATTCAAAAGTAATCATCAGGTATTGAGACAGTCTTGAATATTAAATTATTTATTTGGATAAAAATTTATAAATGGTATGGATAACACGGTCTGATTTTGATCGGCATTTCTATCAATTTGTTAAATGTAAAAAAGTAGTTATAGTGACGTAACTACAATAGTTAGACACATAGTCTCGCGAAGTTTTTTGTAGATATTGATATATTCTATAATATTGTCGTAAATTTTTTTGTCCTATCATTAATACTCTTCGCAGCGTATGCGATGAAAGACATTTTATGGCTAATTTTTTTACACCTTCGGTTGGTTTTAATAGGAATTTCTAAAGATTTCTATAGTAATCTAGTACTAAATATAGCCTATGTTAAAAAGAATTATTAAAATCGGTCCAGTACTTTTTGAGCTTATTCGTTACATACAAAAATACAAAAATACAAATCTTTCCTCTTTATAATATTAGTGTAGAAAAAACCAAAAAACCCGACCCGGGGTTAAAAATCAAACCCGGGTTTTTTTGTAATTCCCCGAACCGGGAAAACCCGGGTTTTTTTCGGTCCGGGTAAACCCGGGCTCGATGCCCTAGTAATAACCCACCTAATAAACCTACGGTTGCTTACTGAAATGCTTCAAATGAAATTGTAGTAATTGGTAATCCTATTCAGTCACAACCACCATTTCACAATAATTCTCAGCCTATGTTGGTCACCATTTTTTTTACGATGCCTAATTATTTTTTGTGTAGGTAATAAAACTGCTAACTACTTTGATAGAAGCTAACCACCAACATAAGTAATTGATAAAATGAGGCACTTTTAGACCTGATCTATGAAAGTACGTTAATAACTCTTTATAGTACTAATATTGAAAATGTAAATAAAATATTACCTGATAATAATAATGTAATATTATTGTGATGATCAAGAACTTGGAACATACAAGTACATTTAGAAACTTTATTAAATACCTAAAATTAATGATATTACCAAAAATATGAGAAATAACGCAAATTATTATTAAATTAACTGAGTATCGTAGCTATTTCTGTGACTCTGCTATATGTGAATATGAATTTCATGTACATATTGAGCTATATGCTAAGATATCTCTTGCCTTTTCACAGCTGTTTAAGCCTGTCCAAATGTTAATATGGCTCCACATGGATGACAAACAGCAAACAACAATGTGTTGTCTTATCTACCAATAGCCAACGACCTCATTTTACAGGCCCTGTCAAACAAAGAATCTGGACTTATTTTACTAACACCATCTAGTCTAAAAAGCGGGACAGCGCTATGGAGGGGACAAGGACAGGGTTATACAGGTGAGGTGCATGCACCACAAGTCGGACGCCTAACATTTTTCTATGAAAGGGCCCGTTTAGTACCTACATAATATATATCGATGCCAATAGAAGTGTTGGAAAGTATAGCAAACACAAATGTTGGTAACATTAGAAACTAGCGAGTGAAGATTGCAAGAGCTGCTTAGCTATGCCTATTAGCATATGGATAGGGCAATACTTTGTTTAATTTTAAAATTAATGATGTACTTACTATTATATGACTACTAAATGATACCTGCGACTTCTTCCACGTGGAAAAAGGTTTTTAATTCCCACTGGAACTCCTTAATTTTCTGGGGTAAAAAGCCTATGTCAATCTCCAGGTCCTCAACTATACCCATGCAAAACATCACGTCGATGTGTTGCTCTGTTGCGGCGTGATTCAAGGACAAACAAACGCACTTTCACATTTATACTGTTAGTATGAAGTATGATCTGAAAATAATATGTACAGTAATAATCAACTTATGACTGCAGCTGGCATTCACTTATGAATTATCTTCGTATACTGAGGAATTAGGGACTACTAATTAGGGTGGTGACTAAGAAATGAATAGTAGTAGTTTTAGTATGAATGATTTAGAAGAAAACAAAATGTTTTATCCAACTTGCCATAAGACTGAATGAGACATCCAGACCACATTCCATTGTTGTTAAAGTTTGCATAAAATTACTTTTACTGAATCAATATGGAAAAAATAGCAATTGTGATAATAACTTAGAATACTATATACTTAACAAATAATGTGGGTCTAAATAATATCAAACATTTTAAATACAAAACAAAATGATCATTATTACCAGTAATACATGTCACCTAACTTTTCTATCTTATAATTAATTACATAAAATAAAGTTTCAAAGTAAACATACTTTACAGAGACTTTGAAATAAACCAGGTGGTTTATTTAACAGCTTTCTACCAATAATGAGGAATTAGTTTGAATTCCATTTATGAAAAATCTCAAAAGTTTGGATATTTTAGGATGAATAAAAAAAATATTGATTAATTTACTATTTATTTCACCACCATTAAATAACACGAAATCATTGCAATTTCCATGCTAGCGCTGAGTATCATAAAAAGTTAACACATATATTATAGTGAAGTTATGAGTACATGTTGTGACTAATATCAGTAGATACAACTCAAATATCCATTTATCTAGTCCTGTCTTCCTTGAATAATTTGCTTTAATAGCATTTTCCAGATCTTATTTTAAAAAAAGTGTGGTGTCGCGGGACGCCATATAGGAACGAAGTTCCTTATTACATAAATATGAATTTCAAGTTATATTTAAACGATTCTTTTTTCGTTTTTTTAATAATTAAAAATATAAACCTTAACACTAAAGCATTAAAGTTTGATTTCAAATGTAGTACATTTATATTTAAGACATTTTGCCTTCGTAAAAAAATCTTACTCATTTTCGTTACGAACGGTTTTTGCCGGCTAACCCCTCCGCATCGTCTCATAAGGAATTTCGTTCCAACAAGATAGCAGATATTATCTCTAAAAATCAATGTGTATTAATAAGTAAATATTGGTAAACATATTCATGCTTAAAAGCAAGTATTATTATGTTTAACATATTCATTAGTGTAGAATGAATTAGCCCCATTGTAGTGGTCCTCCAAACACAAATGTCTCATAAAATATGTTAAATCTAAGTAAATGATAGTTATCCATAGATAACGGTTGGGATAATGATATTTTATTACATAAATGCCCTAGAGCATGATAGAGTACATAAAATAAATTGAGTTTATTAATTTGTATCATTTTATAAAGTTCATTCTTGGCAATCATGCTAAATGTTTATGATGTAACTAGCTGATGCACGCGACTTCGTCCGCGTGGAATAAGATTTTTCAATTTCCACGGGAACTCCTTAATTTTCCGGGATAAAAAGTGTCCTATGTCACTCTCCAGGTCCTCAGCTATACTCATTTCAAAAATCCGTTGCTCCGTTGCGGCGTGATTGAAGGACAAGCAAATAAACCAAGAAACAAAAAAACACACTTTCGCATTTATACTAATAAGTATGATGGTTCTCTCTACAGTCAACTTTACTTTCATTTAATCTGTATGAAAATTTTCATTCCATTTTTAATTTATAAAGTTGGGAACGAAATTTGGTGATAAATTATAAATCTTGTTTAGTTTTGCTAAGGCTTCATGTAGATGTACTCAGTATGTTATTTAAATTTGACTTTGGGTGAATTTATAACAATTTTGTAAATAGATTTAAAGTGTTGAGACTGATATGTGAAGTTATTTATTTCTTTTATAAATCAACCAGTGTCAAATCTTGGGGCTCATATAACTTAAGCGCCTAGGATCTCAAAGGCATTGCTATTGTATAGTAATATTGAATTGCAACTGATTCTTGGAAGGAATTATGAACATCATTATTAGTATTACCTGTCAAATATTCCTTGTAACAAGCTCTATTTATATGTTGTATATTCATACTTATAGTAAGTAGGTTTAGGAAAGTGATATGGAATGCATTCATCAATATTCCGTTAGCAATGGCAGGGGGGATAACTTATGCAAGTCTTCATTGCCTAATCAGATATGTGTTAACAGCTACTATTTTTTAATACTTGTTAACCAAGAAATAATAGTAATTAATTTATACCAAACAGTCTATAAATTTTTTAATGGACAATAAAAATTTGGTTGGCACAGTGAAGATTTGTAAAATATCGAAATTTCTGCGTAAAATGATTTACACGTTTTACTTTGTACTTGATCAAATTTACATTAAGGTAATAAAAAAATAAATGTAGAAAATGATGGTTGATTAGTATCTATGTACCTAAAAGATAACTTGAAAAATTATATTACGAAATGTTTTAAAGGAAAAATAACAAATCAATTTTTCTTTATCATGTTTATTTTACAACATACTTTTATTTTTTATTATTTACTAGAAAATGTATAGTTTGATTAGTTTTATTTTGTTTTAAATAAAAATGTTTGCCTTGAGCTTGTGAAAATGTGTGCTTATTTACACCTACTTGAATGTATATTTAATTTTTTAACCAGCTAAGGGAATCAAGTTATAGTATTGTTTGTTTTGTTTATTCTAATTAGAGGATGATTCACAACAAATGCAC
Organism: Erebia palarica; assembly: GCA_964035005.1. Taxonomy (NCBI): domain Eukaryota; kingdom Metazoa; phylum Arthropoda; class Insecta; order Lepidoptera; family Nymphalidae; genus Erebia; species Erebia palarica. Next base: position 6,487,794 of record OZ035988.1, read on the forward strand.
CGCATCGAATCCATATTTTATATTCAGTAAACGAAATTAAAGTGTCTCACAATATTAAAAATCCATATTTGTATGGAACGTGCATATGATACGGACTAGTCGCCTGAAATCGTATGCCGCCATCAAGAACCTATTGGCAGCAGCATGAGAATCGTCCTTGGTGGTCTCTTCACATAGACCTAGGGCGCTACTACTACTTCAAATGTCAGTCTTATGTCACTTACCTCCAAAATAGGAATTAATTTATTTCTAAAACACGAATGCCAACATTAAAATAATACAGCCATAAGCCACAGGCCTTAAGCAATGGTAGTATGGCCCTGGCTATTTTTTTTTCTTTAAATAATGCAGCTAATAAAATCTTTTCTTCAGTATTACCAATTTATGATATTAATACAAAAAAGATGTCATTGTTTTGGTTGCCTTGATTTATCCATACTAATAATCAAATTAAAATTGAATGCAAAAGTTTATCTGTCTGGTAACATCCTGGAGAAGGACATAGGCTTTTTTCCGCAGGAATAAAAAACTTCAACAAGTTGCAGGCATCATCTAGTCCTCATAATATTTAATTAATACAATAAATAATTAATGAACACTAACATTGCATTGATTACTACAGTCAGGTTAACTCCTTAACTACACACAAACTGGTTTTACTTTGGCCTATAATGTGATGGGGACGGTAATAATAATATAATATTATATAAATTTAGAACTTACTAGAATAATTCAGTTAATACCTAGTGCCAAAAGAATAGTCAGTATTCTTCTGCAAGGGTCTTTGTAAAGGATGTGCGAGCAATTTAACTATACTATCATGGATTTTAGTAGCATTCCTCGACACTTCAAATACATATGAATATCCATTATCCAGGTCTTGAAGGGCATCATAAACTTCTTCACATTTATAAAGAGCACATTCTTTTTGATGCACTAATAAAATGTCAATATAAAAATATAAATGTTTCTTCAGAAAATCAAAATAGGGATCATCCTGAGGAATAACTGGAATACAGTTTGAACGAGCATACAGTACAATCATACGCACAACATATGGAGGTGGTACCATACATTCTGATTGCTTGTATTCTGGGATTACGATCTCCTGTTTTAATATTTGAAAGATTTTGTGGAAATCAAAGCTTTCTGAAGTACTATCTTCACTATTGGCATAGTCAATAGCATTCAAAATGTCTTTAACATTACTAGTAAAATTTTGCAGAAAGCTTGGTTCTGAATCTTTCAAAACAAGCAATGCAAATTCAGTCTTCTTATTAATAGCATGTTTGGAGTATATAAAAAAATCCAACACTCTCTTCAACATGTTAATTCGAGTGTATGTTGTACCATCATTTAGCCTAAAGACTGAATTTTTATCCTCATGGCAAACGTCCAGGCAAATAATAATCCTCTCTGGCACGTTAACATTCGGTAAGTTGGGTTTTTCGAAGTTAGCTAAAATCTGTTCCTGTAGATTCGAATATTCATCGCTCAATGTATTCTTGGGCTTGACAGAGGAACTGAAAATAGGTAACTGTTGTATCATTTGATCTTAAATCATAAAAGATACATCGATGTAATGCAATACAAACAATTTATTGTGGCCGATTCTGTTTTACACAATCTATAAACTAAAATAACAGCTCTAAATCTAGTGCTGCCTCTTTCTGCAGGGAGAATTATGAATGGGATAGCAATATAGATAATGCTGTCAATGTGTACATCAGAATTGGCATCATTGTTTTAAAATGAAACCATTGGAATATCTCATATATCATTGGAATATCTTCGTAAAACTAACCATGAGTCCTTAATCTCTTGGGATGCAAAAATGTCTGGCGAATCCATGGTAAATGCAGCTTTAGGGCTAAACTATTTCCAAAAATTAGTAATTACATGCAAAACAAAAACAACTCAAACTTAACCACAGATTACAGCAGCTGGGCGACCGCTGACAGCTACAGTGTAACGATCGCAATGGATAACACTCAGAGGATTGATCTGAGCTCAGAGGTGATTGCGGTGATGCACTATTGGACAAAATCCATTGACGCAGCAAGAATACCATAAATTCAGCCAATCACAACAATTGATACTGTAACAATGATTGAGAGCTGAGTAGGAAAACTTTTTTTGCAATGAGCTCATTGCGTCGTCTTCGTTCTGTTTTGCTAATTCCAACCAAAGTTATGTTAGCACATTCTCTCTTACTTTCTATTCTCGATTATACAGACGCAAGCTATCTTAATTTGACAGAGGACCAACTTAACAAACTTGAGCGACTCCAAAATCTTGCTATTCGGTTCATATTCGGTCTTCGTAAATATGACCACGTATCTGAATTTCGTCAAATGCTCGAGTGGCTTCCTATTCGCCGTCGCAGGGATCTTCATGTTCTGTCACTTCTGTACCGTGTGCTATTTGATCTAAAAACTTACCTGAAGGAGAAGTTTAAATTTCTGGGAGATCAGTCCGAAATACGAACAACCCGTAAATTAACTTTATGCATACCATCGCATAAGACAAAGTTTTATGCGCAGTGTTTCACAGTGCAAGCTGTTTTATTATGGAATGCTCTCCCATTAAACATACGACAATCAAAGTCACTGGAAATATTTAAAAAATCTGTTAAGAGTTTCTATTTATCACCATAATACAGACGACTTCTTTTATTTAGTATGATATTACTTAAACTAAAAATACATAATATATATTAGTTTATTTTCATATATTTATTATATAAGTATTATATTATTTGTGTAACAGTTTATGTATTAGTATGTAGGTATTTGTTTGTATGTTTATATTGATACACCACCCGCGAGTTAATCTCCTTACTTCTCCTATTCCTAAGGTTGCCTGGCAGAGATCGCTACTAAGCGATAAGGCCGCATTTTTGTATTCTACTTAGTTCTTTGTTTTCTATGTATTTTTTGTGTACTTTTTATATGTGTTGTGGTGTACAAAATAAAGAGTAATAATAATGATGCAGAAGATACGTGGTCGCCCGATACTAGCAGAGACAAGTAACGTATAGGATACTAGGATCTCAATCTGAGATCCCAATTGGGTTATCCCAAAATTAATTTTTAATGATTATTAAATAAAGGATCTCCCAAAAGTCGTAATATCTAGGAAATTATACTAAATAATTATCTAAACTATCATAAATATTAACTTTGGGATGTGCCGTTGGTTCGGCTGACACACACAAATTTGGTTCAAAATCTTACAAGTGAAAGAGATCGAGCAAGTAATCGAAGCCTTATCTGAAAAAGAATCCGGGTTTTGGCTTCATGCCTTGCCATCGAAAAATCTCGGCACTCTTATAGATAATGAAAGTTTTCGTGTGGCTCTAGGTCTCAGATTGGGAACACCCCTGTACTTCGAGCATAGATGTCCGTGTGGAAAAGAGGTCGATTTTGGAATTCACGGACTCTCTTGCCAAAGGGGCGCTGGTAGGCTTTTGCGGCATGTCTCTCTCAATGATACGAAAAAAAGGGCTCTTGCCACCATAGATATTCCTGCGCTCATTGAGCCGGCAGGGATTAGTCGGGATGATGGCAAGAGACCTAAGTTCCCTGGGAACGGGGACGGGCGCTAATGTGGGACGCAACATGCGTACACACATTGGCCCCGTGTCATATTAGGGAGACAGCATCAAGGCCGGGAGCCGCAGCACAAAAGGCTGAAACCGGCAAGCGGCGGAAGTATGCCTCTCTCATATAGAGTTACATATTTGTTACGTTTGCCGTGGAGACCCTTGGGCCGTGGAGTCTTAGTGCCAAAAAAATTTTGCGAGATATTTCACCGCGGTTAATTGCCTCATCTGGTGACAGAAGGGCTGGCAAATTTTTTGCGCAAAGGATCAGCCTGGCTGTCCAGCGCGGAAATGCAGCCAGCATTCTTGCCACCATTCCACGTGGGCATGATTTATATAGTAATTAAGTTAGGCTAGCTAGCATTAAGTTCTATTGCATTAAGTAGGTAAGTACCTAATATTTTGTTCTGATCTAGAAAAACTAGTATTTATATATAAAAACAAAATTATAAGCCGTAGTTTAAACTTGGTATCCCTCTCGCATCATATAGCCAAGGACGCGAGCGTGACAACAACTCGTAGGAATAGTACTTTTCATTTTTGTCGTAGACAGAGAAGGAGGTTTTTCTAGACCGTTTTTTGCAATTTGTGTATCTGACATAATGATCTGACATATATTACTGTCTCTGGTTTTTTCATGACAAGCTGATGACAAGTCTGTAGATAAGGAAAACATAACCTACAAATTGGAATATAATAAATAAAATAAATAAATGTTGTTTTAAATATCATTTTCAAACGTATTTAGACACTGAAATAATTATGGATTACCATTACGAACAGACAAGTGAAGTGGAGGCGTTAGACTCGATTTATTATGGAGACATGCAAAGTAAATTAACATTTGCCATGTATTGGATTTAGTGTATTCGTTTACTTATTTATTTCTTATAGTTTTACAGACAGAGCCGCTGCACAAGTTCAGTATACCGATCAAGTCGGAAGGATATGACGATGGGGAAGGGTTGACGTGTGAGTTGGTGTTCACCTACACCGCAAAATATCCTGAAGAGTTACCTGTACTTGAGATTAACACAGATGCAAATTTTGACGAGTTTGTGGAGAAGAATGAACTATACAAGCATTTAATTGAACAAGTAATTTATGTTGTTTTTAATGTTTCCTCAAAATATTTTTTTTCCATGACGCCCTATGATGTTGATGCCCCAAAAACACTGTGTGGATAAGTAGAGGATTTTGAAAATGCCAATTTATCTTGGAACTAATTTTTCCAGGATATATTGTAAAAAAAGTACCCTTCTCTGAGATGAGACCATCTCAGAAAAGGAAATAGGCTATGAAACCATGGCTCCACCAAATTTAATGAAAATTGATTGAACAGATGGATTGTGAAAGCATAGCGGACAGACAGACATGCTTTTGCATTTATAATAGATTAGGGCAAAAATATTTTATTCCTACTCAAGTTTATTAATCTAGAACTTTTCACTTTTATAAATGGCATTTCAATGTAGCTGTAGAATAAAAAAATATGTATAACTGAATTTACAGGGTTCCGAAAATCTAGGCATGGTAATGATATTCACACTAGTGTCAGCTGGACAAGAGTGGCTCAATGTGAAGTGGGACAGCATTCAGAGAGAGAGAGATGAAGAGGTGCTTGCTAAGAAGAAAGCTGATGAAGAAGCAGAACAGGTAGGTGTCTAGTTTTTTTTACAACTAAAAGTTACCCCTTGACTAGGATCACATCTGGTGGTAAGTATCAATGCAGTATAAGATGATAATGGGCTAATCTGGTAGGAGCATGGCGTTTATATCAACCCCATTCCCCTAATCAGTTTCTGGAATTATTATTATTATACACTTTATTTGTACCACCACAAGTCAAAATAACAAAGACAAAAATTGGAAAAAAAAATAAACACAGAAGTAGGATACAAAAGGCGGCCTTATCACTTAGGTAGAGATCTCTACCGGGCAACCTTACCAGGAGAAAATAGACTGCAGGTAGATCTATAATATACTTACATTCAAATAACTACATACTAATACTTAAACCAATAATAATCAAAATATAAATTACTAGCAATCTGCCCTGGCTTTGCACGGGTAGCACTAATAATCCTAATAGTCTATACCCAATGTAGCCAGTGGGCAGTGGGCAGGTTTTACATTTTAATATTACATTGTAAGAGTATGGCCCATCCTCGCCACACCTGCCACAGCCACCAGCCCTTAGATAATAGGTTTTTACTCTAAGCGCCGGCCTGAGTCGCGCCATTTTCCCTTGCACGTTACATTTTTTCTTTGATATCTCATAAGATATTAATCTAAATTAAATGGTGTAAAGGACAATTTTTATCTTAATTAAATACTTGAGATGACTTATATATTTATTTTGATAAGGAATATTATGGGAATATTATTAGGAATACCATGTCAGTAAAAACACCTTCGCAAGTAAAGCATTAGTTTAGACCAAATTTGAAAATCATAAAAATGGTTATTGTGACTCAACTTTAAAAGATAGATATGTGCTATCGCGGACTTTTTTTTAGAACTTTTAGAGGAACAATTCCACCATACATTGTTTTTGTATAACTTTACCTATTTAGGCAGCACACGCTACGTAAGCTCTCAGAAGAGACGATTTTTTCCGACTTCGTTGACATTATTGCAATTTTCGTAAGGATCTCTAATTTTTTTCAAAATAAAATAAAGCCTATGTACTCGCTGATAATGTTGCTTTCTATAGGTGAAAGACTTTTTAAAATCGGTTGAGTAGTTTTTGAGTTTATCCATTACAAACAAACAAACAAATCTTTCCTCTTTATAATATTAGTTTAGATAATAATATAATAATAATAATAATCTTTATTTAAAGGTAAAAACCCAGTACAATATAATTACAATTACAAAAAGACTTACAAATAAATATAAAATAAAATAAAAATATAGAACAAAATATATAAACGTTATACGTACAATTCATACGTAGTCTTACACATAATCAAAACATGACGATGCATGCTATTATCTACTTTTTATTCGCATCCTGGTGCACTGACAGCCAGTGCTTGAAGATGGAACAACTCAGATCTTCTGCCAACGTACTGAGGATCTCGTTGCCGGAAGCACGTAAACGACTCCAAAAGGAAGCTATTCGTGATCTTATGATCGCAAAGAAATCTGGTACTCTGGCCTTAGTGAACATGTCCGACGCACTGCAGTACCGAGGCAGCTTCATCAGGATACGATAGGCGTTATTGTATTGTACCCTGATGTTGTTGATAGCACGTGTGGTGAACTTGACCCAAAGCTGACATGTATAAAAGCTTAAGCAATATGCTCTAAACAATGTCAGCTTTACTTCGTCACTGCACTTTGCAAATCTGCGTGCGAGCATGTTGCATCTCACAGACAGAGCACGACGTTCCCTCTCTATGTCTTATATAACTAATTATAAAATATATTTTTTAATTAGCTATATTATATATCTATATATTATTTTTTTTAGCCACTTAATCCCTCGGCTGCATGTCTTTGCTAGGTGCTAGGTGGCACATTATTTACTTTTCTGAGTGGATCAAGGTTTTTTCAAACTCCAATTAGAATTTCAAGTTTCCTTAATGCAAGCTATCTCTGGACTCATCTTGATCAGTTCAGCAATTGAGCTGTGAAAAGGAAGAAATTCAGTCACAACATTTATCTTCATTGTGGGCAGGTGTCCATACTTGTTTCCACACAACATTCGATGTCTGTTGTATTTGTATATGAGGTCTATAGTAATAATTCAAAATTTAGTCTGGCTGGTTGGTGCAATATACACCTTTCTCAATATAAGAATCAACCTTAGGTATCAAAGTAATTAACTTCCAGTTTGCATGTTGTACGCCATTGGTTCAACAAATGTGTTTTCACTTGTTTCCAGAAAAGGTTTGAAGGCACACGAGTGACAGTAGAATCGTTCCTAGCGTGGAGAAAGCAGTTTGAAATTGAGATGGGTATACCCGCCAAAAGGGAGAAGGAAGGCAAAGACAAGAATAAATTAACAGGCAAAGAATTGTTCTTGAGGGACACCACACTTAATGAATCTGATCTTAAATTCCTTGAAGATGGTGAGTTCTTATCATTTGAATTTCTTATAGTGCATCACAAAAATCATGTTCCCAGAAAAATTTCGAAAATTTTTTACATTTCAAAAGCATGTAAACTGCGCGATAAATTGGCGCAATCGCGTAGTAGAAATTAATTGCTATATTGCGCCATTTCACCTCTTTCCTTTATTACCTATATTTGGAGTGTAAGGGCTGGGTTTACAAGGGTTTTTGACGGCTAAGCGACTTAGCATTTTTTGAAATAACATCGAAAATCAATTTACATAACCCATTAGACACTAGTCGTTGTGCTAATAGTCTTGAGGACTAGTATCTAGTGAATCGATTTTCGATATTATTTCTACGAAAAAAGTCAATAATGGTTTGGCAGTGAAAAATGCTCTGCACTGCGCTCTGCCAGATATGCGGTTTTAAAAATAAAGATATCTTCCTTATTTAGAATGAAATGAGTTTTAATTTGCAAAATATAAATATTTAAAATTATGGCATTACAAACCAGTGGTAGATTCACTCGACGAAAATTCAAAAGCACTTGTATTAAGTTTGTTTGAATAAAAAAAATATGAGATTGAGTTTGAAAGGATTCAATACTCAATACTCAATATCATTTTCTAAAAAATGATATGAAATGTGCACATTTCATACCCTGTAAAATGAGTTCGAAAGTTAAACTTCCCGGCCTAGGCCAGTAAAGAATGTATGTATTTTCATTACATATCATAAGTTTGAATTTGGAATCTTTCTTCCTGAATATCTTGTAACTTGTACCAATGTTCTTTGGCCTACATAGTTTAAATTTGGAACTCTACCGTATTACGCATTCAGCACTCACAGCGCAAAAAAATATAATTAAAAAAAAAGTCACTTGTTTCATTTTTTAGAAAAGCGCTATACACACCTCGACCGGGAGAGCATTTCTGGTCTCGTATATAGTCTAACTAACACTCGACCAGAAAACGCGTACTTCCCGGTCTCGCGATGTAATGTACTATTATTCAATATAGGTACACTGTAGGTACACTTATTGACGTTAAAAATTACTTACTTATAAAACATGATGGTGATAATTGGTTACGGTGTCTTAAAACGAAGGCTACGAGAGATTTATAATTATTGTACCTTACAGGAGATGCAGTCAAGGTAGATGAATCCTTGTTTCAAGACTTGGATGATTTGGAGCTCTCTGATGATGAAGATGACGAGGACTATGTACCGGGCCAGAGCAGCGACAGTGATTAACACAAAGCCTTGCGCTGCCAGTAGCGCGTACAAATCAAACATGGCCTTATCGTTATAGTAATACAGTTAATTTTTGTTTGATACACCACATTATAAGGTAATTCTGAAACCTTATTAAAATGTTATTTGTAAGCTTTTAAAAAAATAAGGTTAGAAGGTTAAATATGTGTTGCGATGTTAAAGTTACTTCTGTTATAAATCATCAATCTATATCTATACTAATATAATAAATGCGAAAGTTTGGATGGATGTATGGATGGATGGATGTTTGTTTCTCAATTACACCAGAATGGCTGAATGGATCTGGATGAAATTTGGCGTAGTCTGGAAGTACATATGCTACTTTTTATACAGGTAAATTAAAGAGATCCTGTGGTAACCAAAAACCTCAATCTACGCGGACGAAATCGCGGGCATCAGCTAGTTTTTTATAAAGATAAGATACGCGATTATTTTAATGACAAAGAATTGCGTAGTCCCTATGGCAAATATAATAACACAAGTTGACCTGTAGCCCTAGATGAGCGACGAAAGCGACGCGACGCAATACAACTAGAAAATATGTTACTTATCCACGGGACAACATATGCCACGTGAAAGGTCTGCAAATATTTAATACTGTTGCATCCCGTCCGACCGGGACGCATTGTCGCGTTTGTCGCTTATGTAGGACGATGCCTGTACTGAATGCTGATAGACGTCGTGAAAATATTCTCGCATCAACGATTGTATATGTCACCGTAAGATTGTAAAAACCGTTAGATTATAATCTAACTCGCGTAATTGCAAACTGTCGAAATATTACAATTTAACGTATTTTTTTTCGTTAGATTGTAATCTGTTAGGTATATTAACCGGACAGAACCTAAGTGCCCGGCCTACGGCCGGACACTACCTGATTATTTGTGTACCCGATAGAACCTAAATACCTGATTATTTATGTCGAACCCTAACCTAACCTACAAGAAACAGACAAGAAAACATAAATACAATGAATATTTCAAAAATTTACACTCATAACATTGAACGGTTCACAATCTTTCGACAGTTTACAATTTGGCGAGTTAGATTATAATCTAACGGTTTTTACAATCTTACGGTGACATATACATTTGTCCTTTAGGCCAAACACACTTATCGGGCATATACAGCAACAGGCATATACACTTATCGGAATATTAAGCTAATTTTTACAATTCAATAGGTTTAAAATTTAAATACCCTACGTATTTTATTCCTGAATTGCTATTGTAAACTATAAATCATGACAGATCTATTTTAGGATTGTTAATTTGCGCCTTTTGGACCAGTGTTTAAAGTTATTTGAAGGTATGCGTTTTTGAGATGAATGAAATTTTTGGTTAGTGCTGCAGCTTAAATAAACTTGAAGCGGACCCTTTTTCGGTTAGATTTTCTATGACAACGTAACGAAATAAACCAATAAAGTCGCACATCAAACTTCCATGAGTGATATCACATCCACCTTGCGATCATTGATATCACATTATATCAGTCGTATGCTTAGTAATATCGCAGAATATTCTTATAATCTCATGATGAGTGATGACTGATATTATGTTTTCGTGTCCAACAAAAATAACTGTATATATAACGGACTCGAGAGATGAATTAATCAAAAAATGTAGCATAAAAATAATCATGCTTTGTTGCATGCAGGATTAAGACTGCGTTAGTGAGTACTGAATGAATGAGAAAATATAGTCAGCTATTTTAAAATACATTTTTTATTTAAAATACCATGTACAATAAAATGATTCGAGCAATCTTACTTGGTCAGGCAAAAATAAGTACTGACTCATGAGTAGCTATTAAATTTATTTTTGTCTCTATAGGCATAAGCTAATTTTGCTATCTTTGTCACTCGTTGGATGTTCGAGAAGGCAAAGTAAGATTACGCGAATTGTACGGGTTTGTGTTGTTGTAAGGGTTTCGACAATATTAATTTAAATATCGGCTATTGTAATTTACTTTTGGGAATGATACAAAAAATATAATTACGGGCCTACCATATCACACTACGTACCTAATACGTACTGATATCATATCAGTACGTATTAGGTATGACTAGGCTTTATAGACATCAGACATCATATCAGTGATATATGATGTCTGATGTTTATGAAGCTCACACGACGAAATTCCCGCTGTGAGTGAAACCTTAGAACAGTGTGGTTAGCCGCAACAAAATATGATATAGAAATATGGATGGTATGATGGTATAGAAATATGGATGGTATGAAGCATACCCACACGTCGTCGAAAGTCATGACTTTCGATATGGTTCGACATAGAAGGAAAATAAGCTTATTTTCTTGGGGCTTCGTTAACTGCACCTCTAAACTTTGTAAGCAGAAGATACCACTTGTAAATATTTGAAGTAAAATCATGCCTCTGTTCCAAACTTTTTTTTTAAATCTGCCTTGAAAAAACTGTGTGTGAATCTGTTAAAATAAGTTGTTATTTGTAATAAAACACATTGTTTTTATTCAGAGAATAGTTTTATTTACACTTTCTCTAGATATATTTACAACCAACAGATATTTTGTATAAAAAGCGTTTGGCTATAACACATATTATGTTCCTCAACATTCAAGTACAAAAAAAATTCTGTTAGAGCAAACAAAACAAATCACTAGCTTTTACATCACATTATATTAATATCCGCTCACATAGATTAAATAAATTATACTCCTAACATAGTAACTATAATTATGCGTAATTAAACGCAAATAACCTGACCAACGTAACATTATTTTCATTTAAATAAACATAAATTAACAGCAAATTTAAATTTTATGTCTTGAAACTTCAGTACTTATACAAAGTCTACGCTTCAAACATATATCTAAAGTAGCGTTTGAGTTTTCATGTTAAATTAAAATCATTATAAATTAAGTTGCATATTATATTAATTAACGATAGATATGTATAGGTAATTTAATTTGAGAATACTAATATTGTAAATTCAAAACCGAAATTTATCTTCGAAAAGGTCTTTGGTGGTACCTACTTACAATAAGGCCAGAAATAAAAGTTGATTCTTATAATATTCTTATAAAGCGTCTCTATTGTCTGCATATGTAACACAAGTTATTTAGTGTGCATATATAGTCGTAGTAAAAACCATCGTCGATTCAATAAGCACTTATGTCTAACGTTGTGAACATCATATTTTTTTTTGTAATTATGTCCTCTTACGATTTATAATGGTTTCAAAAATGCCCAGACCAGAATATGGTTTTGGACCATAGGGGCCAAGATAGGCCCCATAAGTCTAAAACTACTAAAATGGTCCACACCCTTTCAATAGTGACTGGTGTAACTAGTAACAATTGGACATTCTGAATTAGTTTAATTAGGTTTGTACTGCAGACATTCTGATTCAAATCGACAATAAAATTTTGACTTGACCTGTTTCTTCGACTTGTAATTTTTCGGCCTAATTCCAAATATACAAGATATCCTTAAAATATCAAACAGCATTACATACTAATAAATCAAATATCATATTTAACTATTTATTTAAACCACAAAACACAATACTTATTTAAAAACATTTTTTCAATTGGTGAAACACAACATCCAGATTTGTAACAGGTTTAGTTAATTCCAGCAAGTTCTCAAAATTGCAGAATTCCCAAAATACTTAATTGAAATGGCTTATTTAGAATTAAAACTGGACATTCATTAATCAATGTTAGATTTAATTTTAATACCCACAAAATGTTGTACAATTAAAGCTCTTGCGTTTTCTATGATAGCGGTGCTCTAATTTACATTACAACCTGTCTTGTCAAGCTAACGTTTTAAGATATTGGCAACACAAGGTTCGTTCAAAACTCAAGGCTAAACAACAAAGAAAATATATATATTTAGGTATGCCCGAGTTAATTTTCCCGCCTAATTGCACTCTTAGTTTCAGTCGAATGTCGTCACTGAAGTGTTTAAGTCACCGTAAGATTGTAAAAACCGTTAGATTATAACACAACTCGCGAAATTGTAAACTGTCGACAGATTGTGAACCGTTCAATGTTCGAGTGTCAATTTTTGAAATATTAATAGTATTTACGTTTTCTTGTCTTTCATGTAGGTAAGGTTAGGGTTCGACATATATAAACAGGTAGGTTCTATCGGGTTAATATACCTAACAGATTACAATTTACCGAAAAATAATGCGTTAAATTGTAATCTTTCCAATTTCGCGAGTTAGATTATAATCTAACGGTTTTTACAATCTTACGGTGACATATACTAACTATAGCAATGCTAATAATATAAATAACTTAACATTGCTGATAAATTAATCACGAAGCGGCTGCTATGAATTGGCACCTCTGTCATAGAACACCCAGAACTTTACTAACACTGTATTATTATTTTTGTTCTTCTTTTTTGACTTATGTTTAACGTTATAGCCTAATAAACAAAAATCAAAGTGCAAAAAAACAAAAGACTCAATTTTAAGTAAGAGTCATAAAAACATAGGTATAGGGTTAAAACAATAAACACTGTGTATAATACAAGCGTGATAGATTTTGGTGCAACAACACTAATAAATTAAATTACGTACTTATTTTAATTTTAATATGTATAATGTTATTATACAATAAAGTAGTTATAACAACACCACAATTTATGGCCACCAGGGTGCTACGCTGAAATTAGAAGCATATTTTGACTTTGCTCAGACATAGATCGACGACATATATCGGTCTCGTTTTAACCCTGAGACACAAATCAGTCTTATTTTAACTTTTAGTATGAGTCCGAGCCAGGTACAACGGACACCCGAGTCCAATACCTATCTCTCATGCTGTGGCACGGGCTGAGGAGGTGGCCCATTGACCGCACGTTTAACAATTTAAGTTTAATTTGTATTTGTATAAGTTTAGTTATACTAAGTATAGTGAATTGTAGTGCTGGTCAATAAACTTTTATTTATTTATTTATTTAAGTACGAAAAATAATCCCAGGATAGCAAGAAGAAGAGTCTGAGCAAAGTCAAACTGCGCTCCACATAATATGTATAGAGATCTATCTCAACCCTAGTATGGGAGACGCCAAACTTCTTGAATGCTCTGATGTAGTACCGGTACCGGTAGTTTCGCATTAGTAATAAACTGGTGTCGTGGGGAGCAGGAGTACCTGGAGCAAAACACCCGCTTGACTTGCTTATTCCTTTACCGGGCGGGGTCCTTAACTTCCACTTCTACTGCTACTCCTTGCGGACTACCTTATAGTACGTTATTATACCGTTAGAGTTCAAGAAGTTTGGTGATGACCCTACCTACCAGCCGAAGGAAGTGAAGGCCACCTTTAAAAATTAGCAACAAAAATTAAATTTCTTAATACTTTACGATAACCATCCACAATAATACAAATTACAAACTAAAGAGAAAGAGCTAAATGTAACTTTCCAACATATAATAGCTCTGCCTCTATCAGCTCTCAGAAAATATCTTCTTATGACTAGAGCTAACATATTCGCTAACTAGATTAACTTAGACATCTTTAATTTTTTTGTAAATTATGTAGGGTGAGAACGTCGGGTTTAGACAGAAGAAGGGATATGCGGCGGCCTTTTTGATATAACAATAATTATCAAATCAGCAAATCTTTTTACATTTTTTAATCTGGCGCTCTTCGGATGCGTTAGTGCTATGGGCACGTACTTATTGGTCGTTTATCACGTTAGAAAAAGGCCTAACCGACACCACACGACAAAGTAATTTGTTTGCGTTATTAATTAAGCAAGCAATTATGTTACAATCTATTAGGTAAATGATTTTGCGAAATAAGACGGCAATCGGCAAAAGTGTGTTATGTTATTTACATCCTTCAGCCGAATTAAAAAGCTGATACGAGCTCAAGCTAAATGCTAAACTTAATTGCTGTTTTCGTTCCTATCTACCAATAGATATATTTTTACAATCGGTCGTATTGCTTACAAAATCTGATTGGAATTGTGTAATAAGTATTTGGACAAACTGGCATCCATTATTATCTGCTAATTATATATCGAAAAAAAACGAATTGGGAATGTCTATTAAATAGAATATTGGTTAATGCGACCAACTATAAAGACTATGCTTTTCAGGCTATACTAAACTCGCCGGCATATTTAGCGGAACATAAAAAAAAGGTTTGATATCAGTATCATATAAGGTTGCTGGCTGGTTTATACGTCATTTAATTTAAAAAGAAATATTTTCAAATTAAGAAAACAACTGAACATCACATTTTATGCAATTGTTTTTATTTTATTCAAATACACCTTATCTGGAGCGAACTTCGAGTATTTCTTCCTTCTGAGTTTAATTTAAAATTTCATTGAAATACTGTTTTTTGTTAGTTTTTTTTAATCGCGTATCTTTCTGGAGTTAATGACTGAATTATGCCTGACATAGCCCCAACGGAGATTGCCAGGGCAGTCGAAATGCGAAGAAATGGTCAAACCTACAGAGTGATATCCAGAGATCTTCGTCGACTAGTTTCAACGATCCATCGCAGTATCCAACGGTTCAGGGAGACCGGTACTTATGTGAGAAGAGCAGGACAAGGCAGAAAAAGACGCACTTCGAGTAGGGATGATAGTTTCATTCGGCTTCGTGTACGTAGGAACCCCCGTTTGACGGCCGTCCAAGCCCGACATGAGTTAGAAGCAGTGCGGGGTGTAACCGTAAGTGAGCGTACGGTACGAAGAAGGCTCGAAGAAGCTGGTTTGGGGTAATTTGTGCCCGCCAAGGCTCCAAGGCTCGAGGTAAATCATCCTAGAAACAGGTTAACTTTTGCTCAGGAACATCGACTTTGGAACGCGGACCAATGGAGTAAGGTATTGTTTAGTGATGAGTGCAGAATTCTCTTAAATCAAATTGACGGCAGGCAAAGAATATACAGACGCAAAGGAGAACGATACATTCAGACAAATTTTGAAACTACAGTTGCATACGGTGGTGGATCAATAATGGTTTGGGCGGGCATTTGTACCGCTCGGGGTAACTCAAGCTTATCTTACCTAATGATATGAATATCACTGTTATGGAGTGGCCGGCGGGATTACCGGATATGAACCCAATAGAGCACGTTTGGGACTTGCTGAAAAGAAAAGTTAAGTCCAGAATTCCAGCTCTTGCCAACGTGGGAGAACTGCGAATCGCCATAGTTGAGGAATGGCGGAGACTATCCCAGGAGACCATCGATAACATCATTCTCAGTATGCCTAGACGGGTAGAAACTTTAATAAGAACACGTGGAGGAAATACGCGATATTAATCACCATTTTTCTAATTTAATTAATTGTTATTTTAATATTAAATTTCACTTCTCCCGGTTACATGAAAAGTTCAAAAATGTACCATTTTTCACAAATAGCCTTTACTCGCAAAATCTGTTCTTAATGTGATCTCATTTTAAGTAAAACAAATGAAACTTTAAATAACGAAAGAAGTGTAGTAAGCAGATTTTAAAATAAAACCATATTTTTTTAATTATGGACCTTTTTTTTATGTTCCGCTAAATATGCCGGCGAGTTTATATCTAATAGCCTCCATTGACTAGCTTCAATTTTTATCAAAGGTAGATCGAAGAGTAAACCCATTTACGTATCACAAACCGTCACTGAAAAAAGAAGTTGTAGCTCTAGTTTTCCGTAAATAACCACCGATAGACAGCGTAATTGGCTCCGTGATATGATACTAACCATTGCATTGTCAAGTTCTATCAAAAAAAGCTCTGTAGGAAAAACAGAATTGGGAATCTACTAAATAGGCATGATGACTGATTTTGAGAAATGGTCAGATTATGTTCGGAAGTATCTACTATTTCGAAAAAATATATTATTTCTGCAGAAAAATAAGGTTTGGTAGAATTCGCGCCAAAACGCCCGCCGGTGTCATGGCGCCGTTTGTGACGTCACTATTGTTTTTACCAACGTACTCTGTGCAGTGTGCAGTAAACAATAGTGCGATTGTCAAAGCTCGAAAACAAACAATTGTGACGTCATTCGCTTCTGGGTGTTTATTCCAATATGGCGGATTGCTGTATTTTATAGTTTTATTTTAACAAAATAAATAGGAATCTCATTCATAATAGAAAAATAAATACGTTTTTTATAATCCATGACTGTATTCATGCCTAATATACTAAAGGAAACTAAAATATGACTTAAGGAAATAATAAGTAGTTAGAAAACACGCCATTTTATAATAAAAAACGCTGCAATGTAACGGCATCGTTATCCTAGAAAACTAGAGCTTATAATGAGCTAACAGGAAAATAATAAGAATAATTAATAGAACTATTATTTGTTAGTAGTTGCCTGACATATGTCATCTGAGTTACAGTACCCCTTCACAAACCGAGTCCACACTAAGTATTGGATATAACCCACAATACAGCCGCGCCTCGTTCATATCACGCCCCGCAGCGGTTGTAAAAGCCATAGGAGCGGAGCCGCTTGCTGTAAGTGACGGCGAGTGCTCATTTGAGTCTTTGTGTCACGTTGGCGAGCGCGACCGCGAAAGCCTGCAGAGCTGAAAACGGGTACTGGAAGTCTAATGTGTACGCGTTGCCGTCGATACGACCGAACTGCATCACCTAGAAAATAACCATTATACCCTTAGCTGTTTTTTATGGTGGCTCGCTTAAGATAAATTCTCGGTAGGTATGAGCAAGGACATCCAACCTAACCGAATTATAGAAAACTTACAATAACATTCTTCTTCTAATCTAATAATCTAATGTTGTTCTTCTTCTTCTATGTGGGCAAATAAATTATAATAGTAGTAGTAATAATAGAGGATCTCCCAAAAGTCGTAATATCCACGGCCCGTTAGTTTTATGTTGAATAACCATTTTGAACTATCGATTATAGTGAAAAAGTGCGTCCAACTTTGATGACGTCACAAATCAATATTCAATACAAAATGCCATGCTAAGCACGCGTTTTGACGTTTGAAAAACAGTTGCTGATTTGACTAGTTGTCAAATGCCCAATTGAAGTAATTGGAATAACTTTTTACCTGCTTGCCGTGGTACTCTATCTGGAAGTTCTTAGCAGACTCCTGCGTGACGCGACCACCGAAGTCGAGCTGATAGACTTGGCTGTTCTCGTTCCACATGGGCGCCTTGTTGTGCATCACCAGCTGTCGCCGCGTGTTACTGCGCCCGTCTGCAGCAGCGGACGCTGTTGCCGCGCTCATGTTGCCACCAGCGCGCTTGATCTGAAGAGGAAACCACATTCATTGAAAAGCAGTCAAAGTCAAATAATGTTTATTCAATTTAGGTAGGTATACTACACTTATTGACGTCTAGTTATTTATAAAATATAATGGTGATAATCAGTAACGGTATCTTAAAACTAAAGCTACGTGGGTCGTTACTTTATAGTCTTAGTTATATAGTTAATGGGCGCAAGTATAAGCTCAAGATATTTCATACGGGATTTTAAGGATTTTTCATAAGATCATTTTCTTACGTACCTATCGATATTAGGATCTTATTTAGTAATTTCAGAAGTAAAACCTTAATGAACTGAATGTTGGCACGTTTGGCCTGCGCAATGCTGCTTTCGTCGTCGTCACGAGTTTTCTTCGATGTCTGGTAAGCCTCAGAAAATATTTTAATATAGTAAGATCTTTAATTGAATTGCATTAAGTTTAACTTGTTTATGTAAACGAGCTTAGTAGGTGTTTTGGGTAAAATAATATTATTATTTATCAGTGGTACTAGGGAATCTTCATAAGAACATAATGAACATAATTAACCTTATTTCTAAGTTGTGCCTTCTGGAAGCTTTCGAGATCTCTATAGTTCTTGCTGTTGACTTCATTGTAGCCGTTTGAGTATTCGTCGTCGGAGCTTTCGGAAAGCTTCTTGTTTCTTCTTCGATTCAGAAGAGGTGAGTTGAGCAGTTGTCTAAAAATGCAAAAACAAATTACTTATATTATTTCCTGATGTTCCTTGTTGTGATAGGTAGTTAGAAAGTATAAAGACTTCTGTTAGCTTCTCTAGTTACCTACCTATTGCTATAATCATTACTCATGTGTTCACAGAAATTCCTGGACACACGTATCATTGTTTAAGTTATTCACTACCCCGGGCTCCGTGATACGGACATCTTACAAGGGTATTTACGGCTGCATAAAATCTTGACCATTCAAGAACGCAAATTATTCGAACGCCTTTCCAAGTTACCAGCCTCGTATAACTTAAGTAGATCCCTTCAAGGCAAGAGTGAATAAGGGGTCTTCTCTGTAAGAATCCTATATTCTTTAAGGCATAATAATTATTATTGTCGTCAAGCTCTAGCATATCTTAGAATAAAAAAAAACACAAATTTTTATTGTCAATCGAAAAACCCAGGATCTTTATTTGACTCTCGCTCGAGAAACGTTCAAGATGATGATTTGTTGTGGTGTACAATGGTCTGTTCCTGGTGGAATTTGAACCATAAACCTTTTAGTTTATATGGTCAGCGTGTTGAGAGAGCTACTAAAGTTTATAATTATAATTGTTAATTATTTCGTGGATTAATTTGTACCTAACAGGCGATGCGGAGGAGTACTTGAACCATAAACCTTTTAGTTTACATGTCAGCGTCTCGAGAGAGCTACTAAAGTTTATAATTATAATTGTTAATTATTTCGTGGATTAATTTATACCTAATAGGCGATGCGGAGGAGTATTTGAAGCATAAACCTTTTAGTTTATATGGTCAGCGTCTTGAGAGAGCTGCTAAAGTTTATAATAGGGATGATGACAACTCAATCAAATCAGCAACTCTTTAAAAAAATTAAAAACGCACTTCTAGTATGGAATCAGTGGCGTGCAGTCCATAGAGGCGTAAAAGCACTGCTTACCCAAACGGGCTTATTTTTCATGAAAACAGTCATTAAATAGGTATTCTTATTACCTAATGTCTACCCTAACTTCAGAACTTGTGCACGCCACTGTTAATGGAATTTGTATGAAATTCACAATAGTGACGTCATCAAATTTCAACGCACTTTTTTTCTTCATTCTATATTTTAAAATGGTTATCGAACTCAAAACTAACTGAGTATGTGAATTTTAGGTCTTTTTGAAGATCCTCTATTTAATAATCAGTTAGAAATAATTTATTTTTGATATAGTCATCATCCCCATTATAATTGTTAATTATTTCATGGATTAATATGTACCTAATAGGCGATGCGGAGGAGTACTTGAACCATAAACCTTTTAGTTTATATGGTCAGCGTCTCGAGAGAGCTACTAAAGTTTATTATTACAATTGTTAATTATTTCGTGGATCAATTTATACCTAATAGGCGATGCGGAGGAGTACCGCTGTCTCCGCGAGGTTCTCGGCGCCGGTGAGGCGGGCGCGGGAGACGCGGAGGAGCGCGCCAGGCGCGGAGACGCGGGTGCGGAGCTGCTCTCGCGGGACACCGCCGCCGCGCCCGCCGCCGCGCCGCGCTTGGACCGCGACGCGAGCAGCCGCAGGGCCAGCTGCTCCAACGAACCTACCCAGTGAGCGGCGTGCTATAGCTAGCTCGCGGGCAAAACATACAGGGAACGGGTGCGGGCGGCCGCGGGTCGGGTCTGGTGTAATTCCTTGCATTTATATGCGCAACAGATGCGGAGCTCTGGTGCGCAGAGTGCGGGGCAGTACCAACAGCATTCTGAAGTTAATTGCCAGCAGATTGGACTGCATATATGTGGGTTATTGCTGTGCTATTTCTAGCGGAACGGCACAGCGATGACTTATATTAAGGTTTAGTTTTTTTTTTTGGGTAAAGTACTAACGTAGGAAATAAGTTTGTATAACTAACAAAATATGAGTCATTGTTGCTCGAAATAAAAGAGTTATTATTATTATTATTATATGGACGACATCACACAGAACACGGGCGCGGGTTAGGCGCGTGGCGCGTGACGCTGTGTGATGTCGTCCATATAAATACAAGGAATTCACCTGCCGTGTACCCGACCCGCGCCCGTTCCCTGTGCGTTTTGCGCTTTATTGTTCGCATATTGTCCCGCGCAGTGCTCGGATCGTTTACGTTACGCGGGAGACACGGTTCACAAATCTTGATGAATTTCACCTAGCAATACGTGAATACTCGGTGTGCCGGTCACAGAAATTAATGGCAATATAGCTCCCTCGTTTGCTTTATCATTTTGTAACTCGTGACAGGCACGTAACGGAGACGGTGAGATCCCTGCTGCTGGTCTTATATGCTGGTCTGGTATGAGATGAAAGCGTAACCGGTTTTTTAAAAAGTAGATATTCTAAATCTAAGTTATCTCTATTAAACAATATTTTTTCAAATCTCTAAGTATGCTCAAAACTTGCGCTAAAGAGTCAAAAGCTATATTTTTGCTTTCTATCTTGCTTAGGGAGTTCATTCATTTATGGGTTGCAAATAATATAAGCCATTGATATTTTGAGTAATAAAGAATTGTATGCTTCAATAACTGTGCGAAATGCATATCACTCGGCTGTGCTGTTGTAGCTTATCAGTCCGAGTTAAACCATTCGGGAGAACTACGCCGTGATCCAGTGAAGCCGGCTAATCCGCGAAGAAACTACATGCGTGTTTGCGAAGCGAAGTGCTGGAGTCTAAGTCGGCTAGCTGCGAAATCGTATCGCGTCTGTCTCACCGGTGAAGTATGGGGCGGGCGGGTGAGAGAAAGCATCTACTACTAACTATAATACTTGCTGTAGTCGGAGTCGCTGTCGGTCAGCGGTAGGGGTGCGGGGGCACGTGGCGCGGGCGGAGATTGCACACAGCACGCGGCGCAAACGAAAGGCGTGTCCGAACCACGCTCGCCAGGCGCGGTCGCGCGGCACGCGGCACACGACACCATATCCCTCCTGGACCGCCGAACGCGACCTTCTTCTGTACTTGTCCCGCTGTTGTCCTCCCCCGTGCTGTTACACCTACTGCTAGAATTCGCCGAAACGTCAATTTTTGCGCTAAACTCCACTTTGGTCTGCCTCTTCCCCTTCTCCGCGGTTATCGTCAACTCTCCCGAGTCCAAGCTCTTCGATTTCCCGCATTTCTTCAGACTCGGTGTCTTGAAACATTCTACCTGTTTAATATCGTTCGATTTTAAATATCTTCGCGGGCGTCGCTGGCGTTTATTGTTGACTAATATGAGCCGCCGCGGGTGTTCGCCGCGCAGAGCGCTCAGACTGACTTGAGCGTGTAACACTTGGGGGTCGACTAAGTCCAAGTAGCCCACACTACAGCTACGTGTCATCGTGTCGTACACGGGAATGCTCGCGCATACCGGACTAATAGGTACGACGGTTGTCGTTCTCTGCACTCTACTCTCGCGAACTTTGTCCGTTACATTATTTATATTCGTATCCACGGGAGTCTCCTCGTCGATGTATTTCAGGTCTTCGCTCTTTTGAACATTCTTTAAGGTATCTGTACGTTTGGTCATTGCGTCCGGATGCACCTCGTGCTCGTAATTCTTATTGCATAGAGATTTTAATATTCGTGCGTTCATTTCAAAGGAAGATTCGCCTCTACTGCAAATGTTCTTTCGCAATTTTGACAAGCAGTTATCTGTGACATGATTGTCGCACTTTTTTATAGTGACTTGCCTACTAGGTTCTAAGCTTAGATTCAGACTGAACGATTGCTGTTCAATATTAGACAGATTTCCTTTGAGCGAGCCGTTATCCCTTACGCTATAATCGGTCCGCCCACCGCAGAAATCTCCTCTTCCTCCACACGTAACCGTTTGTGGGGACGGTCTTTCGAAAATAATATCAGTCGGTGCCACTGCATTTTTGGGTGACTGTAAAGTAGGAACGGAACTCTCGCATCTTAACGGCGATATAGCGTGTCGATTTGATACTGCGTTTGTATTATTCACGCGTCTCTCTGTCGGTTGAGCGGGATGTCGAACGGTTGAATTGTAAACATTTTCTCCCACATTATTCATAGTGTCATTGGTATCTATAAACGGGAATTCGTCGTAGGATTCTGCTCTGGCTAAGGATGGGTTAGAGTTATTATTGGGCGAATAAATTTCGGACTGATTTATTAGGTTATTCGTATTAGTCATTCTGTCAGTCACGATGAGCGGATTGAATTTTTTCCTAATGTTATTGTTCATATGTGATGGAGAGTTTGTTTCGCTGTTTGAAAATACTTCTTCTTCGTCCTCGGAAAATATATTAGGATTAAACGTAGGATCGGGACCAACGGGATAATCATCTCTCAGTTCTGTTATCGTCAGAGTCATCTGACGCGGTTGAAGGTGTAGCAAAGACGTCTTGTATGTGACTTGGCCGAGATTTGCTGGTACGTTTTTAGCCAATCCATGCATTTTGAACTTCGTCCCCCAAATGTTCGATGTAACTTCCACTAACCGAACATCCTGAAAATGAACGACATTTTAATGAATCTATTTGTAAAATATAGTAAGTAGGTACGTTTAAAGACTTTTTTTAAGATGAATGATATACTACCTCAGGCAAGGAATCTATATAGGCTAATTCATCAGCAGTCTCGTCCTTTTCGCTTGTATTACGTGTTTTGCGTCTTTCGCGAGCTCGTCTGCGTCTTTGCAACCGTGGAGATCCCGAGCAACCTATAAGCAAGGATATTTTTGTTAGCTCCTAAGTCACAGCTTACAAAATGAGCAATGAAGGAACTAGGAGGGATAATATACGCGAAGAGCAGATTCCGTCGCCGTGATGTTGCCGCCGTTTCCGCTTGAGCGACTGAAAAAGACAACCTACCAAGACAACCTTGTGCAAGAATGACGATAAGTAATTTCACTTCAGTCAAACCATTTAATAATCAAAACTGACTTCCGCCAAAAAAATTTACCACGGCACGGCATCAGTCTAATTGACATTCGAATTTCGAATTTTCGACTGACGGGACTTGACGCCATGGCCGCCGATGCAGCTCGACTCAGACTGAACTATACCTCAACTATACCTTACTCTCGATCCGACCCGACCCGACCTTCTTCTCGCTCGGTGTCTGAGGAGCAGGAGTCGTCGTGCGGCGGCTGGCGGGGCGCGCGGGGAGGAGATGCCGCCGCCGATGCTGCTCGACTCGCGACCTTACTCTCGATCCGACCCGACCCGACCTTCTTCTCGCTCGGTGTCTGAGGAGCAGGAGTCGTCGTGCGGCGGCTGGCGGGGCGCGCGGGGAGGAGATGCCGCCGCCGATGCTGCTCGACTCGCGACCTTACTCTCGATCCGACCCGACCCGACCTTCTTCTCGCTCGGTGTCTGAGGAGCAGGAGTCGTCGTGCGGCGGCTGGCGGGGCGCGCGGGGAGGAGATGCCGCCGCCGATGCTGCTCGACTCGCGACCTTACTCTCGATCCGACCCGACCCGACCTTCTTCTCGCTCGGTGTCTGAGGAGCAGGAGTCGTCGTGCGGCGGCTGGCGGGGCGCGCGGGGAGGAGATGCCGCCGCCGATGCTGCTCGACTCGCGACCTTACTCTCGATCCGACCCGACCCGACCTTCTTCTCGCTCGGTGTCTGAGGAGCAGGAGTCGTCGTGCGGCGGCTGGCGGGGCGCGCGGCGCGGCGCGCGGGGCGTGCGTGGGGGGCGGGGGGAGGAGATGCCGCCGCCGATGCCGCCGCCGGCGCTGCTGCTGCTGGACGCGCTGGCGGCACCGCTGCTGCTGCTGCTCGACTCGCGCAGCGAGCCCGATACGCATTCTGCAACACGATCAGTAAAATAATCAGTAGGTACGTTATTTCGTACGAAAATTTAGTACCTACGCAAGTGTAATGTGCTAACGCAGGCTTTTTCTAGCGCGACCGGATGAAAATCAGAGGGTCAATTGTCTAAGCAAATCGTAATCATTAAAACGTGTACCTATTACTCGCGAACTGTTTAAGTAGTTCAAACATGCTTTTTGACGTGCAAGCATCTATGAACTCCGTAAACTGGTCGAATTATACGTTTGGCAAACGATTACGATTTCCTTACACAATCGGCTGGCAGATTAGGTAAATACAAACCTTCTGCCTGCGGATCGAAAATGACGAACTCTGGGCGGATCTTGCTGGTGCGGCGGCCTTTGAGCAAGGGCACCAGGCCGCCGAGGTGCTCGAGGTAGAGCGTGTAAGCCCCCGCTTCCTCGTCGTCGTGGCGCAGCATGGTGCAGTGCAGACGCGCGCCCGCTGCCGGCGGCCGCGACACGAAGCGGCGCAGCTCGCTTGCTTCTGGCACGTTACACTGCCAAAGAGAAAGCGCGTTCCATCATAAGTATACTCGTATTATTAAATGTTTTCATCTTCTTTTTATCTTTTGGTTTGAACTCTGAACCACTGTGGGCCAGCAGCTGCAGCGGCGCGCCGTGCCTGTGTGTGGTCGGGGTACGTACGCGGATGGTGTGCGCGAAGAGGCTGGCGAGCGCGGGCTGCAGGCGCGGCGGCAGCGGCAGCTTGGCGGCGAGGCGCGGGTGGCGCAGCGCGGCGGCGGCGCGCACGCGGGCCAGCAGCTGCAGCGGCGCGCCGTGCCTGTGTGTGGTCGGGGTACGTACGCGGATGGTGTGCGCGAAGAGGCTGGCGAGCGCGGGCTGCAGGCGCGGCGGCAGCGGCAGCTTGGCGGCGAGGCGCGGGTGGCGCAGCGCGGCGGCGGCGCGCACGCGGGCCAGCAGCTGCAGCGGCGCGCCGTGCCTGTGTGTGGTCGGGGTACGTACGCGGATGGTGTGCGCGAAGAGGCTGGCGAGCGCGGGCTGCAGGCGCGGCGGCAGCGGCAGCTTGGCGGCGAGGCGCGGGTGGCGCAGCGCGGCGGCGGCGCGCACGCGGGCCAGCAGCTGCAGCGGCGCGCCGTGCCTGTGTGTGGTCGGGGTACGTACGCGGATGGTGTGCGCGAAGAGGCTGGCGAGCGCGGGCTGCAGGCGCGGCGGCAGCGGCAGCTTGGCGGCGAGGCGCGGGTGGCGCAGCGCGGCGGCGGCGCGCACGCGGGCCAGCAGCTGCAGCGGCGCGCCGTGCCTGTGTGTGGTCGGGGTACGTACGCGGATGGTGTGCGCGAAGAGGCTGGCGAGCGCGGGCTGCAGGCGCGGCGGCAGCGGCAGCTTGGCGGCGAGGCGCGGGTGGCGCAGCGCGGCGGCGGCGCGCACGCGGGCCAGCAGCTGCAGCGGCGCGCCGTGCCTGTGTGTGGTCGGGGTACGTACGCGGATGGTGTGCGCGAAGAGGCTGGCGAGCGCGGGCTGCAGGCGCGGCGGCAGCGGCAGCTTGGCGGCGAGGCGCGGGTGGCGCAGCGCGGCGGCGGCGCGCACGCGGGCCAGCAGCTGCAGCGGCGCGCCGTGCCTGTGTGTGGTCGGGGTACGTACGCGGATGGTGTGCGCGAAGAGGCTGGCGAGCGCGGGCTGCAGGCGCGGCGGCAGCGGCAGCTTGGCGGCGAGGCGCGGGTGGCGCAGCGCGGCGGCGGCGCGCACGCGGGCCAGCAGCTGCAGCGGCGCGCCGTGCCTGTGTGTGGTCGGGGTACGTACGCGGATGGTGTGCGCGAAGAGGCTGGCGAGCGCGGGCTGCAGGCGCGGCGGCAGCGGCAGCTTGGCGGCGAGGCGCGGGTGGCGCAGCGCGGCGGCGGCGCGCACGCGGGCCAGCAGCTGCAGCGGCGCGCCGTGCCTGTGTGTGGTCGGGGTACGTACGCGGATGGTGTGCGCGAAGAGGCTGGCGAGCGCGGGCTGCAGGCGCGGCGGCAGCGGCAGCTTGGCGGCGAGGCGCGGGTGGCGCAGCGCGGCGGCGGCGCGCACGCGGGCCAGCAGCTGCAGCGGCGCGCCGTGCCTGTGTGTGGTCGGGGTACGTACGCGGATGGTGTGCGCGAAGAGGCTGGCGAGCGCGGGCTGCAGGCGCGGCGGCAGCGGCAGCTTGGCGGCGAGGCGCGGGTGGCGCAGCGCGGCGGCGGCGCGCACGCGGGCCAGCAGCTGCAGCGGCGCGCCGTGCCTGTGTGTGGTCGGGGTACGTACGCGGATGGTGTGCGCGAAGAGGCTGGCGAGCGCGGGCTGCAGGCGCGGCGGCAGCGGCAGCTTGGCGGCGAGGCGCGGGTGGCGCAGCGCGGCGGCGGCGCGCACGCGGGCCAGCAGCTGCAGCGGCGCCACCACGCGCCACACGCGCGCCGTGCACACCGCGCCGCCCAGCCCCACGAACAGCCGCCGCGCCGCGTGCCCCCACGTCAGCGCCGACACGCGCGCCTGCGCACACACCACACCACTCTCTGTTATCGAACAAACAACGCAGCACAGCACAGACCAGCAGCCCGATTCTGTAACTCAGTGGCTATCAAAAACTCGACATATAAGTCAGTGGCTTTCATTTTTTGATAATCACTGAGTTACAGAATCGGGCTGCAGAACCGATAAAGCAGGCAGTCGATCGAATCTATCTGCAATATGTCGATAAAATAGCTAATGCATTTATGCAGTAAGAATCATCATACATTCAGCCAATCCCAGTGCAATTGCGATTGACCCGATGTGATAATCTCAGCTTTTAAGAAAGCTTACTACGCACTTCTCTACATAGTACTTTTCATAATCATAGAATCATAAGATTCTAAGTAAACTATTAAAAGTAAAGTTAGTCTTAGTTAGTCTTAAACTTAGGTAAGTACCTATTAGTTTTAAGTACCTAATAACGAAGTACTTTACCTGGGTGTATGGAATAGGAACGGTGTAAATGAGGGCGCCGTTGTCA
This sequence comes from Erebia palarica, assembly GCA_964035005.1. Classification (NCBI taxonomy): domain Eukaryota; kingdom Metazoa; phylum Arthropoda; class Insecta; order Lepidoptera; family Nymphalidae; genus Erebia; species Erebia palarica. The sequence continues at coordinate 6,515,412 of OZ035988.1, forward strand.
GAGTAGAACTTCACAACGTTTTTATAGGGCGGCGAGTCCTCCGGTTCATTTGGCTCTGAAAATAAGTATTTTTTTAACGTTAACTGCGCGATAGTAGTTTTATATTCAGACTTCAAGACAAATAGACGTAGGTAATTTGTTCTCCCGATCTACTACGAACGACTACGAAAAATCTCCACAGATATTATCGCGAGAGATATCATAATTTGGTTTCCTAATTTCCTAATTTTACAGTTCGATGGGACAGCAATCCGATACGACCGGAAATAGATCAGGCGCAGGAGAGCGCGTGACACGGCGGAGACACACCACGAACAACCCAATACGTATTTATCGACTAGACCCTAAAATCGAACTCACTATTCACAGTCAAGAATATACAACAGTACTTACAAGATATAGGTAAAGTAAGAATACCTAGTCGTCGTCGGTACCTTCGACGCAGAAAAGATTTGAAAAAAAACAAGAAATGTCTTATTTTGATGTAATTAAACATTGAAAAGTCCCTTTTCTCTGCACGGTTTTAAAAGAACAAGCAACTTGAAAGACTAAGAAACTTGTTCTATTTTCATTTGCACGCCGATTAGAAAAATGTAATATCCAAGCGAAACGCGATGATATGACGTAGCCGACATATTTTCTCGCCCTCCCAGCCCCTACTTTATTTGTGTTACAGTTTAACTTGGAGAAAGGGTTCGCAAATGCGGCACGTCAGACAGTACGCAAGAGTGTTTCTTTAGGTTCGGTTTTTACGTATAATGTCTGCAGCCTAAATCTACAAGTAGCTTATGAACTATGAACTCAGGTACTAGATTACGCCCGCGTCCCTAGACTTCGTCTGTGGGGGTTAAGGTTTTTGTGGACCCATGGGAAAGCTTTAATATTCCGGGATAAAAAGTATAGCCTTCGTCCCCGGGATGCAAGTGCAACCTATAATTTTTTTTAAACTCAGTTTAACGGAAGGGCCATAAAAGCATAGCAGACAAACACTCTTAAATGCATTAACTATAATATTAGGATGGATTAATATGGATTTTGGGCCTTTATCTGGTAATATGATAATGAAAATAATACATGAACTCATGATACTTTCACAAAATAAATGCTTAAGGCTTTAAATGTCAATATCGTAACGAATCTATTTTTAACTTTTAACTTGTGTTATATTGATTGATTGTTCTGCTTACATCATAATCAGTCCTGTGTTTTAAGTAAAAGCTATAATTTGTATTGTTATAATATTCTTATCATTCAATTGTTTATTTTGTTTGTTTTTGTTTTTTGTGTAACGGACCTAGATCCGGTTAGCTGTCTGCTATGGCTTGCTGGATCTTATCACAGCTAATTTAAGTTAATTATTATTAGTTAGCTTATTTTTTTTTTCTTTTTTCTCCGACCCATAGTGTGTTTTTTTTAAATATAATATTGCAAGCTTTGGCAGCCTCTAAGTGGGTTTACAATAATGCATATTATTCTTTTAACTAGCTTTATTTTTTCCTGTTATTCTATTGTAACATGTTGGATGTCCTTAAATAAATAAATAAAAAATAAAAAAAATCTCACCAGCGGTTAAAGTGCCAGCCACAGCGAGTAATTCTCTCGAGTTAGCCCACTCCATGACCAGCGTGGCGCCTCTCAGGCCAGTGTGGATCCGCGCTGGGCTCACGTCGTCGTGGCCGCGCAGCATCACGATCTCCCCGCTGCCGAGAGCCACCGCTAGGACGTGGCCGCCGTTACTCTCACCGGCTTCTTCACCCTCCTCCATTTTGAACTTCTCGCACGACCACGCCATCGATGTTATACCGCCCTCGGCTACCAGTTGTACCTGTTGATTTTTTTAAACCATTAAGTTGGCTTTAAGACGACCTCCGTGGCGCAGTGTTGAGCGCTGTTGCCTTAACGTGCGGAGGTCCCAGGTTCGATCCCCGGCAGGGTTTGGAAATTTATAATTTCAGATTCTTCCCTGGTCTGGCCTGGTGCGAGGCTTCGGCCGTGGCTAGTTACCGGCAAACCCTACCGGCAAAGACGTGCCGCCAAGCGATTTAGCGATCCGTTACGATGCCGTGTAGAAACCGAAAAGGGGTATGTGTTTAATATAACTGCCATGCCCCTAACAGGTCAGCCCGCTACCATCTTAGACTGCATCTTCACTTACCATTAGGTGAGATCGCAGTCAAGGGCTAACCTGTAGTGGAAAAAAAAGAGCTGGAATGTCATTCCGAACCAGCGATAGATTCGTTCAACGGTTGCAACAAAAGCAATGGTAGGTAACAGTTTATTTGAATTGAAAACCGGTCAAATGCGAGTCAGACTCGCGCACAAAGGGTTCTGTACCACTACACCATATAAATTATTTTATTAAATAACAACACATAATAAGCTGTGAAATCACTGGCTTCCATATGACACTAAACGGTTAGCGTCTGACAAACAATTCAAACACAATGACTACCGAACCCTAATTCTCGATTTTCGGATTTTTTCCTATACTAATGCTGTGAGTGCCTTGCTTTTTGCCAAATTCCATGATTCTAGGTCACCGGGAAGTAAACCCTTAGTCGAGCCTATAGGTAAATAAATAAATAAAAGTTTATTGACCAGCACTACAATACTTAGCATAACTAAACTTATACAGATACAAATTAAACTTAAATTATTAAACGTGCGGTCAATGGGCCACCTCCTCAGCTCGTGCCACAGCATGAGAGATAGGTAAATATAGGTATAAATCAATAATTTATTGGCGAGTGTCACAATATACAAAATATGTGGCATAAACGGCCGTATGTTTTGATTGATTTTTTTACAGCTCTAAGGGACCGTAGACTTAAGTTAGGTACCTATTTGATGTCAATTTCAACTGGATTCCTCAACGCGTTCGCGAGAAAAAGGTGATTGACAGACAGTCAGATGGACAACAAAGTGATCCTATAAGGTTTCCTTTTGTCCTCTTGAGGAACGGAACCCTAAAAAGATTGAAGTTTAAAGTTTGACCAAGGACGACGTTTTTAAAACACGAAATAGTTGACAATCGCTTACGTAATACTTATAAATTAGAAAAACCAAAACTGGGATCGCTTCTTGACTCTGCTATTCGATGACTTCGAATAAGATGAAACGTTACAAACGAATGAACAAAACGAGCTTTTTGGATGCAATCGATCAAGACAAGACAGTCACAGAAAAAAGGATCTGGTGGATTCAGTTGAGCTATTTCCAAGCACAAGATCCGATAAAACCTTTAATAAAAATTGGTAACGATTCGAAAGGGCCTACGGGCGATCGAATCGGAATGACGGAAAAACCAAGATTTTGCTAGAGAGGGGCGAGGGCCTTTAAAAGTTAGGGTGCATTCAAATGCGCGATTTCAGGGCTATGTAAATTCAATGCAAATTTGAACCAATTCGCAAATTGCAGAGCATAAAAAGTTTTTTTATTCCACAACAAGTTAGCCCTTAAGTGCGATCTCAAATGATGGTAAATGACGATGCAGTCTAAGATGGTAGCGGGTTAACCTGTTAGGGGTATGACGGTTATATTAAACTCATATCCCTAGTCGGTTTCTACACGGCATCGTACCGGAACGCTTAATCGCTTGGTGGTACGTCTTTTCCGGTCGGTTGGTAACTAATCACGGCCGAAGCCTCCCACCATACCAGACCAGAGACCAGAGAAAATTCAGAAACTATAAAATCCCAAATTGAGCCTGCCGGGAATCGAACCCGGGACCTCCCACGTTAAGACAACAGCGCTCAACACTGCACCAGGAAGGTCGTCAAAGTAGGAAGATATGTATCTCTACAGGCCTCTCCAGGTACGTGTCTATTAATAGCCTAATTTGTCCGTCACACACTCATAGTACCTAACTACCTAGTACCTACGTCCTACACGTAATTGGATTAAGTACAGTAATTAATTCCTATGTAAGTACTTACCGAATATAATATATGTTGTCTATTATTTGTTAAAATATGGACTTGTTGTATTTCGCAAAATACAGCTACAATTATAAACTTGTTATAACATTGCTATGAATATCATGAACCTGCTTTATGAAAAAGGTTCTACCACATTCATCATTAAAGTCATTTTCTCAATGCATTGTCATAACACAAACGTTTTAGAGCAAGTAATTAGCCAAGCCATAACTATTTAACTTTTAGATTGATTTTTTGAAAATGTTGTAGTTTTTGGTTCGACAATGTAAGTAAGCTCTGCGCGAAGGAAATAACTATAGGAAGGAAATATCCTTGCAAAGTTGTCAACTGTATCGACCTGGAACCAACTGGGAATAAAATATGGTCACGATGATAATAAGTTATTTAAAGTTACTCTATAAATATGGTATTTTTTTGAATTCCCTATAAGTTAGACTAAGATCTCACCTGGTGGTAAGTGATGATATTATAGTCCAAGATGGTAGCGGGCTAACTAGTTAGGGGTATGTCAGTTATATTAAACCCATACACCTCGGCTCTACACAGCTTCGTAACGGAACGGCGCTTGGTGGCGCGTTGCTGATAGGATGGTAACTAGCCGTAGCCGTAGCCTCTGGACCGGACCAAACCAGAGAAAATTCAGAATTTAAAAAAATCCTAAATTAACCCTGCCGAGGATCTAACCCGGGACCTCCGGCAAAGAGTAACAGCACTCAACGCTCATACGCCAGGGAGATCGTCAAAATGGCGGAAAAGTGGTAGGTATCTGTATACCCAATTTTAGCAGAACGTTTGGTAATTCAGCAAGCGTTGAGGGTTAAGAAGATGTAGAGCGTTGGCAATGATTCAAAACCAATACGCCACGAGCTTTAATTTATTTTCTAACTGTGCAAATTAACACAAAATGTTGCTCTGCAATGAACCCGTGGAACTTGAAACAAAAACTTGATTTAGTTACTGGAAATGGCAAGGCCCATTGCATATTATAAGAAAATTTCTTGTGTGTTATTAGTAATGTCTTATAAGAAATTCAGTCGTAGTGGTTGTTGTATGAGACCGTACATATTACAAGATATTTTTTCTTGTTTCGGATCAGACACGCACATACAAAATTTAAGACATTATTCATAAGGCACAAGACATTTTCTTATAATGTGCAATAGGCCTAAGTGTCCACAAGCGGTCATTTTTGCAATACTCTCTCTGGATTGTATTACACCCACGTCCGTATAATCAAGACGTATCGTATTCTCTAGGATATTCCTCATCTTATTCTTGAAAACCGAGACTCCTTTCCATAAAAGCAATGGTACCTAATTTTTCTTGGGATAACAATGTTGTGAATTCCGAGATCCTTCCGCATAAAAATTTCTAAACCTATCGAAGGGAGCCTACCAAAAATCTTGGTGCAGATGTTTTCTAAAACTAATACGAAAACTAAAGATTTTGTGGTGAACCCTATTTAACATTTCTCTTATTTTCACTTTCATTAATAAGGTTACTTTCACTACAAACAAATTGTCTCATACCTACCGCCGTTCCACGTTGCTCTGAAATTGAAATCTGTAGGCAAGCATACTCAAACACGTTCGTCGTTCGTGTACATTTCCGTGCAGTGTTTTACCCCAAGGTCCTATCAAATGAGGCGCGGAGATTTGCACTGTAGCGAAACAATCGATATATGTACATTTTTATATAATACACCCTGACTTATTTTATTATGTACCTACATCGACGAATTCAACTTAAACACACTATTTTATAGACATTATAGAACCGCTTGACGGACGAGTTGCTCGAGACGAGAGATCTAGTTGCGACAACGCATATCAGTTGACTGCGATTGTTAAGCAACGTTGACCCAAGTCGAAGACCGAATTTGGTAGTCCTAATTTGGTCTTTTCATTCCCTCCGTGCCTCGGAGAGCACGTTTAGCCGACGGTCCCGGTTATTATCACTAACATCTGATAATAAGCGTTAGAAACCTAAGAGTTGAAATGGTATTCTTAGTTGAATCGTATGCGGAAGGACCCGGGAACCCACCGCATTATTATCCCAAGAAAACCCCTGCCATTATGTGATTAATGGAAAGGGGTCACGACCCTCAGCAATGGGGAATATGACGCAGAGAGAGAGATAGAACCGCTAGGCTACCCCTCGTAGCATACACAGGATCGCAATCCGCGAGATAGAAGGTCTACGCCGTAGACTCTACGGTGTACCGTGTGTATCAATCGTATCGTATTTTGACGACCTCAGTGGCGCAGTGTGTAGCGCTGTTGTCTTAACGTGCGGAAGTCCCGGGTTCGATCCTCGGCAGGGTCAATTTGAGAATTAATAATTTTTGAATTTTCCCTGGACTGGCCTGGTGAGAGGCTGCGGCCGTAGCTAGTTACCACCCTACCGGCAAAGACGTGCCGCCAGCGATTTAGCGTTCCGGTACGATGCCGTATAGAAACCGAATAGGGGTATGGGTTTAATATAACTGCCATGCCCCTAACAGGTTAGCCCGCTACCATCTTAGACTGCATCATCACTTACCATCAGGTGAGATCGCAGTTAAGGGCTAACTTGTAGTGGATAAAAAATGCAAGTTTTAGTATTTTCATTTCAACTGAAGTATTAAAGAGATCCGTAAGAGAACCAGGGTCACTGACATAGCCCAAACCATTTGCAAGCTAAAGTGGCAGTGAGCAGGCCATGCTTGTCGAAGGAGCGATGGCCGCTGGAGCCGGAAAGTTTTAGAGTGGAGACCGCGTACAAGTAAGCGTAGTGTGGGGCGCCCTCCAGTTCGATGGACCGACGACATTAAGAGGGTGGCGGGAAGTGGCTGGATGAGGAAGGCTGAGGACCGGGTGTGGTGGCGTTCTTTGGGAAAGGCCTATGTTCAGCAGTGGACTCCGCAGGCTGAGATGATGATGATGATGATGATAATGATGATGATTAAAGAGACGCTACTTATAGAAAAGTAATTATATAGCGTTATTATCATAGAAGTTATTATTATAGATTATTTGTTCGTTCGTGGAAAGTTATAATTATTTTCAAGAATTTCTTACCAATTAAAATGAAAGCAATCTGAAAATTGCCTTCAGCCTTTTAAAAAAAAGTCTTGTACTTTTACTATTTTCAAATAAGAAGTAGGTACTAGATGATGCCCGCTACTTCGTCCGCGTGGATTAAGTTTTTTTTATTCCCGCGGCAACTCCTTAATTTTCCGGGATAAAAATAGCCTATGTATTTCTTCGAGATACAACCTATCCCTGTTTCATCAAAATCGGTTGAACAGATGGGTGGTAAAAGCGTAGCAGACCGACATACGGTCAGACACACTTTCACATTTATAATATTATATTAGTATGGATATGGATAGTACGGATATGGATTATTAATTTCAGGTTGAGGTACGCTGTATAGTCACACGATCCCAATACTATTACGCATTTCGAATGTTAGGTAAATGGCACAAACACTTACCTAATATGTACTGTGTAAGTATAAACCCACCTACTATGCGCGACTGCGAGTATTTGTTACGCTACCAACGCTACGCAGTAAATCACACGACTTTAGAATTCACTACGTGAGCCTATGTACTTACTTATTAAAATTTCGACATACATTAGGTACTAAATACGCAGATATTGTGATTTCATAAAGCAACACACACACATGGTTAAAGATAATAAATAATTGATTATGTTTATTACTTAATGCGGTTTTTTACATTAGGTAGATATGTACCTATCAGACAAGGTTCTTAGATGATAATATATTGTACAACCATAGTCCCCGAAATTGCGCTTCAATCGTGATTTTTTTATATTTTACTTATTAGATGATGCCCGCGACTTCGTCCGCGTGGATAAAGATTTTTGATTCCCACGGGAACTCTTGAATTTTCCGGGATAAAAAGTAGCCAATGTCCTTCCCCGGGATACAACCTATCCCTGTACCAACTTTCATCAAATCGGTTAAACAGATATTTTTTTCTCCGCGGGAACTCTTGAACTTTCCGGGATTAAAAGTAGCCTATGTTATTCCCCGGGATACAACCTAGCCCTGTACCAAATTTCATCAAAATCGGTTGAACAGATGGGCCGTGGAAGCGTAGCAGACAGACAGACAGGCACACTTTCGCATTTATAATATTAGATCGGATTATAGTATGAAAAGAATGTTGGATAGTGTGTTATATGCCTTATAATATTTATGGTAAATGTTCCAAATTATCTATGACCGAGACGATTCGCTCTATTTCATAGGCGCCCGCCATGGCGGCTGACATAAATTAATCTTGTGCTATTAAATAAATAACTTTATTTATAATTTAATCAATTATTGTGATGTAAACAGTGAACTAAATACATTAACGTACTATTGACCGTACTGCATTTTATTTCCGTCCGTGCAGAGTTGTGGAATGTGAGCGGAGTGCTCACATTCCACAACTCTGCAACCTCAAAAACTATCAAAGAACAGTCCACAGCCAAGGCTTGCGGGAAATCATTACGCTGTTCTAGAAATGAGCCTGCCTGAGCTGAGCGTGCCTCAGAGAGCACGTTAAGCCGTCGGTCCCGATTATTATCACTAACATGATAATAGTCGTTAAAGCCTGCCAACCCGCATTGGAGCAGCGTGGTGGGTCTAATAGGCCTATTACACTGCACTTTTTACAGGGCCCTCTGCCAAGGGTGGGCGTGAGCGTCGCTTATTACACAGCAATAAGGATCAATTTACGGACCCTTACTTCCTAACACTTATTACACTACACTGATTCAAGTGTAAGGATCCCTGTGATAAGTGTAGTGTAATAGGCCTATAAGCTCTAATTCCCTCTCTCTCATGAGAGTGGAGACCTGTGCTCAGCAGTGGGACGTTAATGGGCTGTAGTAGTGGTGGTGGTGGTGGTTCTAGAAATGCTAGTTACTCTCGTCTTACCTGCGACACCATAGCTCCATGCACGTCCATCACGACCAGCTGCGCTGAGGCAGTGCCCAGGTACACCTGGCTGTCGTCCGGCGTCCAGCAGCCGCACGTGATGCGCGCGTCCAGAGACAACATGGACGACCAGTAGCGCTGCCCGGCCACCGACCCCACCAGCACGAAGCCGTCCTGACACACCACAGATTATCTATAGCATTGCATCATATTTTTATACGACTGCCTGAAAAAAGGAGTATATTGTTTTCAGGGTCCATGTATGTATGTATGTATGTATGTATGTATGTATGTATGCATGTATGTATGTATGTGAGTTTGTATATTCCACCATAACTTCTATACGCCTGAATCGATTTTGATAAATGAGGTATCGTTAGAATCCCTAGTTTATTCCGGGTGACATAGCCTAGTAAAATTAAAAAAAAATGGGGTAAATTGATGGGGTGACCATGGTTCCACATTGAAGACTAAAGTTGAAAAAAAAATTGAAAATATGATTAACTATATAATCATCATCTAGAAAATGATGAGTAGATTCCAAAAATATATAACACTATATAAAGTTAAATCATTTAATATAAATGTGAATAAGATTCTATATAACTAGATTAATTTAGATTTTTAACTTGTTAGTTCGTTATTTGGCAGGGCGGTCGTGTTTTTAAATGTTTTTAATTATGGCTTGTTATCTAGCCTCGTTATTTAATTATATATTATATAGTATACCAGCGAATGCCCGCGACTTAGTCTACGTGGTTTGTAAGGTTTTTTGGTTCCCGTGGGAACTCTTTCTTCGCTTTCTAATTTTCCGGGATAAAAAGTAGCCTATGTGCTATTCCAGACTATAATCTATCTCGGTGCCAAATTTCAGCCAGATCAACCTGCTGATGTTAGACTGCGGCTGACAAGGTCCCGGGCTCGAGTTCCGAGTCGGGCCATAATTAAGTATTGGGTTTTCCGACTAGAAATTCTCAGTACTAGCCCGGAGTTAGGAAGTTGGCGGTGTTTCACCCCCGTGCCTCAGAGAGCACGTTAAGCCGTCGGTCCGGCGACTATTATCACTAACATGATAATAGTCGTTCAAGAACGCCAACCCTCACTGGAGCAGCGTGGTGGGTCTAAGCTCTAATTCCCTCTCTCCTATGAGAGTGGAGGCCTGTGCCCTGCTGTGGGACGTTAATGGGCTGTAGTGATGATGATGATAAGTAGATATAGTTACAAGCCGTGACGTCACCTGGAGTAGGACTCCAGCTGAAAATCAGCGCTGAATGCTCTTGTAACTTATTGCAAGACATTCAGCATTATGCCCCTTCCCTGATGCCCTTTTCAGATTCTGTCATACACAACAAGCGTTACCATGGTGCCTCTAGGACTCGACCGTGACTTCATGAATTCATTCGTTGGAAACAGTGTCCGCTTCTACAATAAGCTCCCAGACATGCTGAAGATGTCTTTGAATAAGTTCAAAGTTAATGTAAAACGTAAACTCATTAAAAAATCCTATAACCATGTAAAGGATTACTTAAATGACGAGGAAGCTTGGCAATGATTTGATCTAATGGCTCTGATAGTTGCTTAGTAAAGATAATTAATTGTGAAATGGTGATAATGAAAAAAAAAACCGGTTTAGTTTGTTTTTGGGCTCTCAAACCAGGGCGCGTTTGGAACCCTCGTAGCTTTAGTTTTAAGATACCGTTACTGATTATCACAATTAAATTTATTTTATAAATAACTGGACGTCAAAAGTGTAGTATACCTACCTAAATTGAATAAACATTATTTGACTTTGACTTTAATGCGCAAGAACTGGAGGCGCCATGGTAACATTTACATTTAGGTAGATTTAATGGTAATAATTAATAGTTTTTCTTTCTTTTCTTTCATCAGCAACGCCATTTATGCCCGTATATATGACTCAGCTAAAAAATGATTCTCAATGCATCGGTCTCAGCCCTACATAACTAGTAGATTGTACAAAACTTGAGAACATGTCTTTCTTGATCTCACTTTATTGATACGGGCGATCGTGACCGACTTTTGTGGGTCTTTAACTACCTATCTATTCTACTAAGGAAGCGCCGTGATTTTACAATTTTGGCACGTAACTCCCGTGTTTCGGTTTTTATAAAAATTCACACTGAGGCAATTTAGGGCATTTATATTAAAGCATTATACCTACCTAATGTTCAAATAACTAGCTAAACTTTACCCTGTGCCTTATTTTACGCGCAATGTTTACTTTCGAAGTGTCAAATTCCTCTGCTCGGCCTATCTACTTAGTTCATAGTGAAACCTTTTAAGTAAATTGAAACGACGGCTCAAGAGCCGTATCACATTAGCGAATAAACCGTGTATGCAGATGACATAAAAAATCAAGTATGTTTAGCTAAGAGTATCCACCATCCATTAAATCATCTTGAAATGATTTTTAAATAAAGTTTTTAAAAATTCGGGTAATTTATGCTCAGGAGCCTGAAAATCCAATTTTAACAAAAAAAATTACGCCACTAAGTAGTTTAAACAAGTTCCTATAACTAATAATTGTGCTTTTCAATCTATCATAGTTTGTATTATAAAAGGCTGTGACACACAGATAGTCGGAATGGATGAAAATATTATAAGGGTTTATTGTTTACTTACTTTATAGTGAAACCCTTAAAGTGCTATTGATATTGGTGTATCAATTTCATAAAATGCAATGAATACAACGTACCGCGTCTGAAATTGAAAACAAAAAAATTTTTTGCGCATCCAATATCAAGCTCAAGCCACGAGGGACTTTACCCAATAAGTAATATCTGTGCTAATATCTTGCAGAGATACAATGAAGACTGTAATTGCGACATTATGCGTAGGTTTAATATAATCTGCTCATTTTTAGGGCAGGTGGAAAAACAGTACTTGTTGGTACTTAGTACAAATGGTGGTAGAGAACTCCATCCGTAGAACTATTTTCGCACCTTATTAGATCATACTTTATAATCAATAATAAAGGTGTAGATACTGACGATTTATTGGAAGCATAAAGTCTCAAAGAACTACCCTTAGTGGTATGGGTAATGCTTGCATATTTTTTTTAAATAGGTACTTAATGATTACTCCTTACGTGATACAAAAACAATCGCAATCTTTAAAATCGTTGTCGGTTCTAAAGGATTCAAAAATTACATTTTATATTAGGTAAGTTATCGGTATGCTATAAATATAGAGAATAGCTAAAATACTGCGAAAGTTTATTAAGTAGAAAGTTTTAAATGAACGGCATCGTTTTACAGGATAATCTACGATTTCATCTTACCTGATACCGAAGAGTAATTTAACTCGCATAATGGCTTCATAATCACGAGTAAACGTAAACTTGCTGGAACGCAGATACCGGCGCGTTGAATTAAATTACCCAATGAAATCGTCTGTGAATGGGTCCTACTTATACCTTACTTAATAATTCTATACTTTAAATAAGTATAGGTTTTGTCCAAGGACTGAAACAGTAACCGAAATAAGCTTTAAGTGTTTTAAACACTGTTTTTTGAAACTGTTATAGAACAAAAACACTTATAACAGAAACAGAAGCCATACTGTAACCCAATCAATCTGTAACCGTTTATTTCTGTTAATAAATGTTTTTACATCGAAATATGTCTAAGTGTTTTTATCTGTAATCTTTGCTACTTGTCCTAACAAATTGCACGGTCTGACAACGCGGTCTTCTCGCTTCAATGGACTTTACACACACTGACACAACATTGGCCATATTTTCTAAAGCAATTGCAACCATCGGTGCTTTCACCCTATGGCCAAATTTGGCAACGTCGCTATTCCGGTTACACTTCTTAAAACAGTGTAAAACTCTTTCATTTCTGTTACAGATTCATTTCTGTTACAGAAATATATGTTTTGGGTAGGTACTTATAATTCTGTAACCTTTATGAATCTGTTTTAAAGCCCCTGGTTTTGTCTGTGTAGGATACTTAATTTTTATTGTATTTTGTAGGATAGGATACCCACTTAGGTAGGTATATCTTAATCGTCTACTATAGTAGCAGATATTTAATAGAAGGCCCCGTGCCCCACATATTAAAGAAAAATTCACAGATTTCGCAGTCCCGCAAGAATCGGAGCATTTACGAAAAATATAAGAAATTTTTATTCAGATTTACTTCCCTAAAATGACTCAACTACATTACTTAGAAGTCCTACAATCTTTTTCCTAAATTTTTCAAAAGTTCATTGATCGATTTTCAAAATTCTAACTCGAATGCACATCTCGTCTGCGTCCGCATCTATTAACACAATTACCATGACGATCGGTCAATAATCATAGAAGCTACATCAATTTTTATTTACGGAAATACCCGTTTTTCTACAATTCCAAATGTAAAGGGACCACAGGTCACAATTATTAACCGATTTTCAAATTCCAATTTTTTGTCGCTATTTTGTAGCTAAACTAATACCCTAGGACAACTTTTTCAATTTTTGTCGGATAAATAACCGACTTAAGAAAAAATGAAAAAAAATCGGAAAAATTTCCGAAATATTTACAATTTAGTAAACAAACACCCCCAAAAAATCCGACCTTTTTACATTTTTATAAATTCCAAAAAAAGTTACCAGCCGATTTTCAAAATTCAAAGGCTCACCCGTGTCTCGATAAATTTCTCAAGTCTTGGTACTATTCTCATCACGATCCTCCCAAAATCCTCGGAGCTATGGCCAAAAATACGTATCAGGCGATTTGCATCTGATAACCATTTTCAATGGTAAAAATACAATACAAATAAATGCCGCTAAAGTTTCATACTATGCCGTTCGGTTTTAAATTCCCATGCAAATAATAACATCATTGCAACGATGAACGATAGTAAACTCTCTGTAAGGGTATGTTTTGCCTCACCTGATAACATATTAAGGCCATTCTGCCATCGTGGGACCACGAGAAGTGCGTGACAGGCGTGCTGCGGTCGTTGATGAGCTCGATACTCCACCGCCCCTCGTACTTGATCCACACGAAGATCACTCCAGAGCTGTCGCACGATGCGAGCTTCTGGTAGGGCTCGTTCCATTTTACCAGAATCACCTGGAACGATACTAGTAGTTAGTAAGTTAGTAACCATAGGATCTAACCATACGTCCATGCTAGTAACTTGAAATATTTTTTTTGCTTTTCGCAGAAAAGCAGTGGGCGGGCATATCACATTTTACAACCTTCCTGGTTCAGTGGTGAACGCTGTTGTCTTATAAGCGGGAGGTCCCGGATTCGATCCCCAGCAGGATCATTTTGGGAATTTATAATTACTGTACCGCAAATGAGCACTCTAGTAGAGCCTAGATTCTAGAATCTAGAGCATATTTACGCTGAATGGTGGACACTGACCATTTTATTAGGTGACAGGCAGAACATTGTATAATCAATAGGAACAGCTTACGCTTGATGGAAATTTCTACATTTGTACGAAAAAATCCACACCTATTTAAGGAAATTAAACGAAATCAAAACTACAACACTCGGAATAAGGATAAAATCCGTTTGGCGATGCCTAAATGCAATATCACTGTTTGCTAAAAGCCCACATTCAAGAGCAGTAACAATATTTAATAAACTACCAGATGGCATTAAACCGCAAGTTATAGGAATAGGACTATTTAATAAATAAATGCTATCTATAATACGATAAATTAATATCTTACAGAATATTAAACCGCTAACCATTGCTATAGGCATCATAATATTTTGACATTAATTATTCTTCTTCTTTTTTTATTATCCGTCTTCATAATTATCCTATTGACTTAATATTTGGACAAATTTTTCTTACTTTTAAATTCTTTTTCTTTTGTAATTGACAGTGTGATGTTTATGTGACTATAATTGTTTAAAGCATTGATTTATTGTATTGTTCATGTTAAATGCAAATAAATGAATCTAAAAAATTTACTAGGTATGCTACAAAACTTTTTCACAAAAAGTCCTAACAGTTTCGCTGTACTCTCCGATGGTTTCGGATTTACTCATACTGCCCCAGTTAAAAAAACGGATAAGTATACCTAATACTAATGATAATTATAAATTTCAGATAGCAACGTAGCCCTGCAACTTGCTAGGTATGAGAACAAGTAAAAGTAAATTTCAGACGGGATTCATAAATTCCTTCAGGAAGGAATAGCAACAAGGTAGACTCATTACGAAGAACATTATATCAACCGGATTCAAACGCCGCCGTTTCCATTTTAATTATGCACCAGAAAGAAATTATAGCTCGCTTTTAAACATTTGAGCCTTTCAGCGAATTAAACAGGATGGTTAATTACTTAGGTTAGGTACTCAACTTTTGAAGACGAACTACCTACCAGCTGAGCCAGCTAAGGGTTGATGATAATGATGATGATAACTCAAATATAACATTAGTAATAAATAGTTACCCCCAGTAATTATAACTTTTCGATATACCATGCCTATTTTATCTGCCAACGACATTTTCTCGTAAAAGAAGGTAGTAAGTTCCCGTCCATACTTTAGCATGATCTCAGATCATCTATGATCATATGATCTATGATCTCAAATGTTTGTGACTTCATCTGGCAAATTTATATCTGATAGAGTCGAAAGATGTACCTACTTAACTCATAACCATAAGCGCATGTTCTCCCAGAAGGGAGATAGAAAACATTGGTAATCTACAGCACTCATTGTAAATGCGTAAGTGTGTCTGACTGTTCTAGATTATATTAGGAAAAAAGTTTAAATTTCACTCGACCCTTTGGTCGAGTGAAATTTGCGTGACCACGTAAATTAGGTACATAATAATTTTTTTTTTAATTCAACCATTTTAATTCAAAACTTAGCTAATCTCCCAACATCGTATTCAAATCAAGGTATTTTTAAATCAAAAAATAAATTTAAATTACTTAATGATGCGCGCGAATTGGTCCGCGTGTAATAAGTTTAAGAAGTATTTTTTTTAAATTTAACGATATTTAAAAAAATACTTTTTACTCTCTTTAATTTTACAGGATAGCCTTCCTCCGGGATGTATCTTTTGATATCACAGACTGAGATATTTTCATTATTTTCTACATTAATTTGGATTACGCGTCTAGAATAATATTAGAACAAAAGCAATTCCTTGGGATGGCGCGATCTTGTCCAATTAACTCAGCCATTCAGCGCGCAAGTTATGCAGTTAATAATACCTATTCAACGCTTATTCAAGGTTCCACACAGGCACGGCTTTATAATAGGTTGAAGTTTGTTTTTGTAATTATATACCGTGTGCTACTTTCGTATTTACCTTTCTGAACAGGCTGACCAACTACGGCCTCAATAGGATGGAATTTCTTAAAATATATTTTATTATCCACTACAAGTTAGCCCTTGACTGCGATCTCACCTGATGGTAAGTGAAGATGCAGTCTAAGATGGTAGCGGGCTAACCTGTTAGGGGCATGGCAGTTATATTAAACCCATACCCCTATTCGGTTTCTACACGGCATCGTACCGGAACGCTATATCGCTTGGCGGCACGTCTTTTCCACGTCCACGGCCGAAGCCTCCCACCAGGTCAGATTAGGGAAAATTCAGAAATTGTACCTAAATTTCCAAACCCTGCCGGGGATCGAACCCGGGACCTCCGCACGTTAAGGCAACAGCGCTCAACACTGCGCCACGGAGGTCGTCAATTAG
Source organism: Erebia palarica (assembly GCA_964035005.1). Classification (NCBI taxonomy): domain Eukaryota; kingdom Metazoa; phylum Arthropoda; class Insecta; order Lepidoptera; family Nymphalidae; genus Erebia; species Erebia palarica. Next base: position 6,531,978 of record OZ035988.1, read on the forward strand.
GTTTTTTATGGAAGTCTACGTTGTAACGAGAACTTTCCTAAGTATTATGCATGTAAAATCTCAAATATAAATATTATGTTAAACCTTGCTGTTGGATCTCTTCGTTGATGTACATAGGTCAGTTTCTCCCACAGATCTTGGAATCCGCTTTCATATTTTAATCTGTAGTTCCTCCCTTTTTTATTGCAAAATATATTTTGTTAATCGAATTTTCTTGAGTATTCGAAACTATACAAAGCTATAACTATATAACGTTTCAAATGTCCACTCGTATTATAAATTCGTCTGTTCGTCGTTCTGTTCGTCTGCCCCCCGATTGTCTAAGGAAATCGTAATCGTAATTGCTTGTGAAATGTCGATGTAATTCTACCTGTTTAAGGAGTTCATAGATGCCTGCACGTCAACAAGTATCTATGTATGAACTACTTAAACAGTTCGAGTAATACGTGTTAGACTTTCAAATGATTAGGATTTGCTTAGACAATTGGTCCTCTGTTGGTATAGAGACAGAGCTACGTTTTATCAAGAGAAATTAAAGGATTCCCATGGGATTAAAAAAATCCAAAAGGCGAACTCACGGGCATCATCTTTCGTGATTACACATACGGTTTGTTATTAAGAAAACACTACGGATACATCCATCTTCCAATCCATTTAATATATCATACACGAGATATCGCATCGCGTAACACGCCTCAAGTGATACAAACAAACTGAATATTTTAGTGTCAGAACGTATGAAGTATTTATAAACACGACGACGTTGATACCCACTCTGTTATTCGCTCAATATTAGATCAAACTTACTATTTACTTAATAAAAATTACACACTGCTTTATGCCTTTAAGTAATAACTATTACAGTAAGTAGATATAAAAAACAGCATGAAAATTTGGTAGAATTCTCAAGCATCTACCAATGTAATAATTATAGATTCGGACAAAATAATGTCTCATGTTTTTAGGGTTCCGTACCTCAAAAGGAAAAAACGGAACCCTTATAGGATCGCTTTGTTTTCCGTCCGTCTATGTGTCAAGACCCTTTCTCTCAGGAACGCATGGAGGTATCAAGCTGAAATTCATATCAAATACTCAGGTCTACTGTCCCTTGGAGCTATGAAAAATCAAACTTCTAAGCGAACGCAAGCAAAAGATACAGTCGTTTATGCTGCAAATTTTCGACACTCGCAAGGGAATCAAAACCTACAGGGTACTTCCCGTGAACTCAGAATCTTGAAATTTTGTACGAAGCAACGTCTTATAGCACAAATAAACGAAAAATTGCATAAAGCATAAATTTTTAGTTACATCATATAATCAATTTTTTTTAATAATTTTATACTTACTACAGGTTTGTACGGAACCCTCGGTGAGTGAGTCCGACTCGCACTTGGCTGGTTTTTTTTTTCAAATTATCCCTGGTTATTAATTAATCTTAAAACATAAGACAAATCTCTAGTTATTACAATTGTAGTCGCTTGAGAATTCTATTTATTTATTTTATTTTTATTATAATAGGAAAATCAACAGCGATTCTAATAACAATAAAACTTAAACACTATAGAAAACAGGATTAATATGGCCAATTACAGATTTTCTCAAACATAAATTACAATTAGTGAGAGCGAGTTAAAGAAATATTCAGAAACTAAATGTAACTAATGTGAAACTAATTTGACATGTTGCATCATTGTTATAATGATAAGTTTAATGTATTAGTTTGTGACTATGTGTGTATATATGTGTGCGTGTGCAGACGTTTGCTTGCATGCATGCAAATATGTGTGTGTGTGTATGTGTGTGTGTATGTGTGTGTATGTGTGTGTGTGTGCGCGCGTGTGTGTGTGTTTATGTGTGTATGTATGTTTGTGTAATGTGTATGTATAACTATTGGTGGAGTTGTGTTGTGTGTCGCTTAAAGGTATTTTTAGAGTGGTGGAAGAGGTCAATTTCCGAGTAGATTTTATTATAGGTACGAGTCATTCTAGTTATTGCGGAATTTTGGGAGTAGTTTTTCCTTTTAAATGCCACGTGGAGGAGTGAAGTATGTCGAGTCCGTTTAAGAGGTGCAACTAATTTAATTTTGGACAATAGGTAGGGACTATCAATTTTACCGTTAATTAAATCATATAAAACTAACATATCAGCTATTTGCCGTCGCTGCCCACAAGTATTTAATTTATAGCGTTTACAATTATCCTTATAGTCAAGAGGCTCAGAGTAAGTACGAAAATTTAAATGCTTTATAAACTTGCGCTGTATCTTCTCTATTGTCTCGGTAGGCTTTATGTAGCAAGGTGACCAAATGCTGCTGCAATATTCTAAGTTACTACGCACGTATGCGAAGTACATTGTCTTAAGTGTACTAATATTCTTAAAGGGTTTACAAGATCTTAAAACAAATCCCAGCATAGAGAAAGCCTTATTAGTTATTGCTTCAATATGAGGATTAAATGACATTTTACTATCAAGAATCACTCCCAAATCACGTACTTTATCAGTTTTCGAGATGGATTGGCCGTCGATGGTATAATCAAATTGTATCGGGCTTTTATTTCTTGTAAAAGTTATTTTCTGGCATTTGCTGATATTAACCTGTATTCTGTTATTTTTATAATAGCGGGCAAGTCTATTTAAGTCATCTTGTAACTTCTCACAGTCTTCTACACTATGGATTGCCATGTATATTTTAGTATCGTCAGCGTACATTAAAAACTTTGAATTAAAAAAAACAATTATTAATGTCATATAAGTATATATTATAGAATAAGGGACCCAAATGTGAGCCTTGCGGGACACCTGAGGGAACGTCACAGAAATCGGACCGACAGCCTCCAACGACTACAGCCTGAGAGCGATTCGAAAGGTAGGATTTAACCCATCTCAGAAGGTCTCCATGGATGCCGAGGTACTTTAGTTTCTTTAACAAAATGACGTGATCCACACGATCAAATGCTTTTTCAAAATCAGTATAGATCACGTCAACCTGAACCCTATTGTCCATTGAAGACATCACATCCTCGGTGAATGTCATTAAGTTGGATAATGTGGACCGTCCCTTGACGAACCCATGCTGCTCAGGTGGAATTGCGTTTATCAAAATAGGATATATCGTATTGTAAATAATTTTTTCTAGCATTTTGCCAAATACATTCAGAATAGAAACAGGACGATAATTTTCAACTTGACATTTATTTCCCTTTTTATAAATCGGGACAATATGAGCTTCTTTCCACTTAGACGGAAAGAAGCCTTCAGCTATTGACCTATTAAAAATAATTTTAAGAGGTGTAATAAGAGCCCTGCTTGCATGGCTTATAAAGTAAGGCGAAATTTTATCACTACCAGGACTTTTCGATGTATCGAGCATACTTATACTTTTTTTAATTTCGTTGTGGTCAACGTTGACGGAGTGAATGTGTGACGTACTCGAGTTTGTTGGGGGGATGAGCTCTGTATAAGGATATTGATTAAGAGGTTGAGAAAAAACGTTGTAAAAGAAGTTATTAAATTGAGCCGCGTGATCTTTGTTAGTTATAGATTCAACATTTTTGTAAATGAGTTTCCTTGGTAAGTTAGTAATATTACGCTTTGATTTTGTAAATGACCAGAAACGCTTGGGCTCCTTTTTTAAACAGTGTTCAGTGAGTTCAGTGTATATATTGTAGCATTCAGCTTCTACATCTCGTTCTCTCTTTCTTAACCTAGCAAATTCTTGGTAGTCCAAAGGATCTTGAAATTTTTTCCAACGGGCATGGACCTTGGACTTTTCACGAATAATTTTTATAAGAGATTTGCTATACCACTTTGGATACACGTCGCTTTTCCTTGCTATCTGTAAGGGTACAAACTTAAAAATACTATTGTAAAGATACTCATAGAAGCAATCTACCGCGTCATCCAAAGAACCTTCGTTAAGGCATGTTTCCCATGGAATTGTCATCAGATAATTCACTATGTCATCATAATTAGCTTTATGAAATTTAAGTTTTAGGTGCGGATCTGTTGTTAATGGTTTGGGAGATAAGATTGGTACGTCAATTAATAAAACTGGGTGAAAATCATCTTGTTTTAGTAAAGGGGATAACGCGAGAGATAGTTCTACAGAAAAATTAGAGAACACCAGATCCAAAATGTTATTATGTGAATTTTTAAAAAAAGATTGTTGTATCATACCCATCATATTTAAATGTTGAATTAGTTTAATGCCTGCCTCCTGTACAGACTGAGCCCCTTTGTTCATGAAAGAGGGCCCATTTGCAGACCAATGTATGAAAGGCATGTTAAAATCACCTAAGATCATGAAGTAATCATTTTCTATTTTATTGTTGTGATGACAAATTGAAAGTAAAAGTTCTTCCAACAATTGCGATTGGTTGATAGTATTACCAGGTATGTATGTTGCAAGTATATGAAGGTTTTTATTTGAGTGTAAAAAACGCGACGGTATACTTATTGATACAGTTTCCAATGCACGACATGATGTGCTAATGTCCAGCACTGATGCGTTTAAGCTTCGTTTTACGCATATCAGCACACCACCTCCTATTGCTTTGTTAGAAGCTGAGAGGTCCCTATCATATCTGAAAACTATTAAACCATGCCGTCGTTCTTTTAAAAGAGTAACAAATACTATACCTGCGATTTAAAATTTTTTGCGATAAAATAAAGTTATCAATCAAATAATATACAGTTGTATTTAACTTTTATTTTAAAAGGCACATAGTGTTAAATCTTGCACGATGGTACGGAACCCTATGTGTGCGAGTCCGACTCGCACTTGGCCGGTTTTATTAGTATGGCATTCGGCTCATTAACATATTACAGAAGTCAAAGTTTTCTATAAGAACTAAAACTTTATAATTTAAAACTAGTTTGCTCATTAAACTACTTGAATACGTTTTGAATTAATCTCATAAGTCGTTAAGTGTAGCAATGCTGTAAAAAGATAATTGAAGTTGGCTGTAAGATGAAAAGCTTTCTGAGACAGGGGTATTGTTTAAGTTTGACGTGGCTTTGCAGTTCGTCTGGTTAAACGCGAGGCGTATTCACAAAGTAAAGAAATAAGAAAATATTGTCTGTTTTTTTATTATATGGAACAACTATTGTTTTCGTTAAATAAAAGTTTTGTCTTTATAGCAAAACAAAAGTCCTAAGATGACTAATTTTAATACAATTTTATTAAGAGGTAAAGGTTTTAATTATGCTTGTCTTGACTGCGATTTCAGCCTCTGGTTAAGAACAATGTTATAGCAACAATATGAAGATGAAAACGTGCAACCTGTAAGAGTTATACAAATTTATTACATCCATTGTTAAGTGTATACAGCATGGTAGATGAGTAAGTCCAGAGACTTTATTAGAAATAGTTTCAAAAACGACTTTCGTAAGATGAATATCTCTGTCTGCGACTAAAACCTCGCAGGCGTAGACGCCTACGGACTATGTCTTCTACGATCGTAGGTTACCAGCTGTCTATGTCATCGACCTATACAAATGCTATAATGGCCGCCTACATCTACGCGCCCTACGAGAATGTCTACGACACATCCAGACACTACCTTTGCTATGACGTACATTTAGTAAAGGTACGCTGCAGTAGCCGGTCGTGATACGACGTAAATGTGATGCCCACTACACTATGCACATTGCCGATCCACAGCCATTAATATTGTAGTATAATGTTCAGTTCACATCAGAGGTATCCGCGCAGTTTGTAGTGACAGCTCGTACGAACGGCGCAGGTGTGACGACTAGCATGTGACGCCCACTATAACCACCTATAACACGCACATTGCTTGTCACATGCCATCCCTATTGTAGTAGTGTTCAACTCACATCAGAGCGGTGTCCGCGCAGGTTGTAGTTGGTGCGTAGTGGCAGCTCGTGTGGACGGCGCGCATGTGATGACGTGAATGTGACGCCCACTACGCCGCGCACGTTACCTGTCGCCAGCCATCCTTCTTGGTAGTAGTTGTTGCGATTAAGCTTCCACCCTTCCTCCTGTTGACAAGCCAAATAACAATCATAAACAAGATGCAAAGAGATTGAAACTAATCATTTTAGATTCATTTTGGTACATACCCACCCGTGATCAACAATAGAGAAGTCAAATAAGTCGTGTTGTGATCGTGCTAACGTAGAACGTTTTTGTATTCACGCAATGGTCACGTAAGTAATCAAGTTCCAGCGCGACACGTCCTTTTATAATGCAACGCATTCCTAATGTGATGTTTCAAGGGTGACATACGAGAGGGTATGACAGTTTGTACAACGCTACGCGTGATATTAGGACCCTTTTGTTACTTACAACCTAAGTTTACAACCCTTTGTTGCAGATTACATTACGCTCCGTAACTTTTCAGACCCTGCTTAATTTAGACTGTCGCAGTATGTGGCTATTCACTTAAACAGTGCGTACAAAAATTGATTAATAAAAAATTGGCTAACATTGCTACAAAGAAACATCCATCCATAGTAAATATGTATTACTAGATGATGCCCGCGACTTCGTCTGCGTGGATTAAGTTTTTTTGATTCCCACGGGATCTCCTTAATTTTCCGAGACAAAAAGTAATCTATGTTCCCCAGGATACATTCTATCCCTGTGCCAAAATTCATCAAAATCGGTTGAACAGGAGGGCCGTGAAAGCGTATCAGACAGACAGACGGACAGACAGACAGATACATACTTTCACATTTATAATATTAATATGGATAAATGCAAGTGTGTCTGTCTAGTGTCTATCTGCTTCACGTTCTATCTAACCGTAATATCTAAATTTTTACGAGTAGGTAAAGAGATAGAGAGATAGATTCCTTGTGAGGAAAAAGTACGGGCTTACGCTATTTTTATCCCGAAAAATCAAAGAGATTCCATGGGATTTTTAAATACATAACCCAGACGATGTTGCGGGCATGATCTAGTGCGAAAATACTTCAGGGTTGCCAGTTATTTAGTCATGAATTTAACAATAACATAGTATGTTTCGCCTAAGGTTTACGGTTTAGGGACGCAGGGCACATTCGAAGCTCGGACTACGCTACTACAGATTGTACTCGTAACGCTGAGCTATGTCTGTTGATTAAATAAAACATTATCTTATACACCCACCCACAGGCCACAGGCTCACAGCATAATATATTCTCATCCTTTGAGAATTATTCAAAATGAAAATAATCTTTTTGTTTATTCGACATACATACGTTTGCATACGTAATTATTGTTTGAACATGCTCATTAAATATGTACCTACATTGTATTTTATACACATATAATATTATGTGTATTGCCAACGACTAGGTACTTTCGTTAGAATTATTTTTACTTTTCCCTGGGACTATACTTATTGGTTAATACTTAATACCTAAGCCGGGATAAAAAGCAGCGTATTTATGGCAAACCAGCTGTTACAAAGAGACGCGCCACTACTTATCTATAATGTATGTATATACTTATTTGTATTTGTTGTCTTGATTCTTTAACCGCTTTAAAGACCTTATACCCAGCTATTCATTTGAAAAATTGTTTATACAATATGTGCAAAAGATTCATTGAAAACTGGTTATGGGTTAATTGTTATACTATATTTGTATACCCTATTGTTATGTTATGTTACTGCGTGTTTTCAAAAAATAAATAAAAATAAAATAAAATAAATCTGATGAAGTATGTCCGACTATCTGTATGTGTGTTACTTAATTATTCACGGCCTATTTGTCAAAACTGGGTCTAACGCTTCTGTTTAGGCACGGGATTTTATGAAACTAACACTAAAGATTAAATAATAAATCCACGTAGACTAAGGACTACCACAGTCAATTAATAAAAGTTTATTGCGTAGTTCACTGAGTTCGTTAGTGATAATATTATAATACTAGATGATGCCCGCGTGGGTTAATGATTTTTATTCCAGCGGGAACTTTTTAATTTTTCGGGATAAAAAGTAACTTGTCCTTCCCCGGTATACAACCTATCCCTGTACCAAATTTCATCAAAATCGATTGAACAGATGGGCCGTGAAAGCGTAGCAGACAGACAGACATACACACTTCCGCATTTATAATATTAGTATGGATATCAAAAATTTTAATAATATATTATAATATTATAGTTCCACAAACATATATAACCCAGCTTCGCAAATAAATATTAAAAATAAAATAAAAACAAAAACTAAACAGGCATAAAAATTAGTTTCAATTTTGGCCACCGGGGTCAGTAAGAATAAATTTGTTTACGTTCCGTAGACAAGTGACGCAGCGTTCAGATACGACGTAGAGGCCTACGGCACTTAACGTACGCGACGGCATACATTCAAGAACGTCGTAGACAAACATGAGTTATTCTCAGTGGTCACCACCAGCATTGTACCAAGGTGTGACATTTGGGATTTTTATTTATAGCGATGGCACTTCAATGGGCTCGATTGGGATTCATGATAGATTTTTATAATTACAAAAAAATACAATTCATTTGTTCCCGGTCTCCACAGGTAAAAATATAAATCATTACAAATATTTTATGCCCATTCCCTGGTTTATTAACCTGTACTTTTTATTTTTGAAGTGAAACTTCTTTAGAATCGTCGTGATTTGAAAATTCGATGAATGATAACGAAGAATTCGAAAAAGCGACACTAAAAGAGACAAACATAGTACTTATTCACAGTATGTTTTGAAGGGATTTAGCCTGCGAGAGAATGAGATATTTATCACATTCTCTCAAAGGCTACTTTTCTGAAGTTTCTCTTCTGCAGTCTGCTATGTGTGAATGCACACACACACACACATTTTTTTATAAGAATAAAAATATAACCCACTTCCGGTTTCAGATTGAGATGACGTAAATCGCAATTTTACTGTGACATGGATCTGTTGATGGAGCCGGAAGGCGGCTATGACAACTCTGTAATAAAATTACGTGAACCGATGGGGTTTCCCCTGTCAAGACTTACTGTCAAGACAAATCAAACGAGCTATCAAACTCGATGGAGTTTGGGCTTGTTTGATTCGCTCGAAGAACTCTGGTTCAAGATGATATCCAGGGTCTGAGGATGGAGTGGTTCGTTTAGAATAAATAAGCTATTAACTTAAATGCATAAATCTAAATCATACGCCCTAAAATAGATGTGAATTTTAATTGCAATCAATGTGAGATGTAATGCCATATCCTGGCATATGCGACATGCACCGGAAATGGAAGAGAGATTGGCAATTAGCCATATTACACTAGGTAGACATTTGCAGACTGCACTACCAAAAGGTACCTACACCCTACGGGGTTGAAAATTAACCGGATATAATTCATTTCGCTCACAAATTGATAGACTAGTACATACCTTATTACTTTACTTATATATTCCTGGTAATGACAAATAAATTGTAATTGATGTATTTACTTCTTTTGTTCATACTTTTATCTATTCTTTTATAACTCCAAACCCGTATACTAATTAAATTGCAAACTCAGTAGGAAGTAGGAACTAAAAATCTTCGTCTGGCAGCAAAAATCCGCGTTGGCCGACGAAAAACTCACGTCAAACATCCGCTCCTGTTGGTAAAGGTGAGTACAGAAGATGGTAGCGAGCGAGAGAGTGTAATTTTATCAGATTAAATTATAGTTACTTGTACTGTTACTGTTACTGTTACTGTATGAAGTATGGCAGTTATTATAAACCCATAATCCTAGTCGATTTCTACGCTACATCGTACCGGAACGCTAAATCGCTTGGCAGCACGTCTTTGCTGGTAGATTGGTAACTAGCCATGCTGGAAGGCTTTCAACAGATTAGATCAGAGTAAATTCAGAAATTATAAATTCTCAAATTGACACTGCCGGGAATCCAATCCTTCAAATCCAACCTTCCACTTATAGACATCAGCGCTCACTCCTGCGCCAGGATGATCATCAAAGTTAATTAATATAACGTGACACCGAGTATTCACTCTGCTAAAAGTTCAATCATCGAATATTTGCATTCTGCAAACAAAACTCAGCGTTCCACTTTAATTAAAAATGTGTGAAGTAGACTGTAGTGTTTTATACCTACCTAAATAATTTTATTTTGTGAAATTCAGATATTTAATGCGAAACATAGGTAAGTAAGGACAAAATGGATTTCTCCACTTTTACTTATATAACAAGTTTACTTCATATAATATGCCTATTAGCTATCTTTGCTCGTGGAATATGGTTGTGGTAATAATCTAAGATCTATTTCGTGGTACGACTATGATTACGAATTATATACTGATGATGATTTCCTTTGCCGAGTTCGACAACAGCGACTGAATCTCTGTTAGGTATTTGTATTTGAATAAGGGCTTCGTTCATGTGCCCTGATGTGACTTATGTACCCTATTTTAGCACGGAATAAACGCGCGCAGTGAGGACATGAGAGGGTACCATCAACATAATTGTAAGTAGTATTGGAGGGTGGTCTACTTTTAAGTTGTTGACGGTAAATATCCAGATCTAGTCTCCTCTTACTCTCAAATTCAGTATTATATACACACAGAATTATATACTACGATTATTATAGCTATACATATAGTTTGAAAGTATTCAGTATAAAGTAAGTCTTAAAAGTTAAGGACAGAAAAAACCAAAACCGCCACTCCTTATCATTTTCGATTCCGTACAGTACCAGTTGAAGGTAGGGGTGCGAACTACGAACTTCGAGTAAATAGAAACCATTCGATCCATTGAGCGTGAAAACATTTCACCGAGGCCAGCTCTTGGCTTGAATATTTCATCCAAAATAAAGTATCGATACTTTAACTTGTACTGTAAAAATTCACGTGAATATCTAAAATTTTACGGCAGGTACTTGTACATTCTAATAATTCTACATGCTCTACGTGTATAGTTTCAACAAATATTGACTAGAAATTTGAGTATTCACTATCTATAAGTAGAGTCTAGAGTCTTGAACCTACTGATCTGGCACAACCTCTAGTCGCCTTCGTCGGCGTAGGTACAGCAAACAAGAAAGTTTGTACTAGGTACTAACATAATTAGCCCATTAATTAGTGTACGAAGATTTGAAAAGAAATGTATACCTTTATTTAAACAGTAGTGCCTAATTAAAATTTAAAAAAAAATTCCGATAAAAATCCAATATAAAATAAGTAGGTAATAAAATAGGTAAGCACCTATATTTATTTGTAAAATAAATATTAATTCTACAAAAGTAATGCAAGCATCAATGATAGACTTAAGATTATGATTATTCTACGTAGTTTATGTGGGCCTTATATTTTATGGGCAGAATATTATACATGTTATATGATAAAAAACGTTTCTACCTACTTTTTGTCTTTACATAGGTATTTGATTGCATAAAATTTATCCTTTTCAATTTATAGACAGATTTGCTAGAATTAACGAGCCTAAATTATTAGGTAAGATGATTACTTACACTGAGTTGCACGAAACAAATTGAAAAATTTAAATGGTGATTAACCTAATTCAATCACAAGACTTCATACAATCTTGCGATTAAATTAGTTTCATCTCGTTTGTTTCGTGCAACTCAGTGTACTAAATGTATGATATAAAATTGGCCTACTAACCCACCCCAGTTGTCAAACTATTCTCCTCAAAGGAACGTCGCAATTTTGAAACGAGAACATTGAACAAGCTTCCAGGATGCTTTCAGGCATAGCTTTCAGGTAACGGAAGATCAATACACCACAGTTTCATTATAGTGGACAGTCTCATCTTTCTTTGATATACTTAATTCTGGAATTCAGATCAAAATAAGGCATTATACAGTATTCTCCTGTCGTGCCTATTATTAATTATTATTACACAAATCTAACTTGAAAATCATAGAATATTTTTTTCTTTCCGCTTTCTTCCTGTTGTTCAAGCAAACAGTAATACTCTTTAAAATTAAATGCATCTGGTTTCAGCGCTAAAGTTCAATTCTTGACTTTCATATACTTGCCGCGTACCTACTGCACTGTATTCCGAATATTATTATTATAATTTTGTAAAAATGTCTATATAAGTACTACCTAAGTACCTAATTTTGTGAAGTATGTAGTTTACATTGTCATTAGGTACATCCTATTTTATGTAAACACTGTAGGTACCTATTATATAAACAAATATTTTTTTTCAGTCATGCTATTATCTCTTTGGTTAAGTACTATATGAATTGAGTTACTAGCTGATGCCCGCGCCCTCGTCCGCATGGATTGAGGTTTTTTGTTCTCGCGGGAACTCTTTCATTGTCCGGGATAAAAAGTAGATTAAGTGTATTTAACATTATTGAAAACAAAACTCTTAATACAATAAATTCTAATCTCATTAAAACAATTAGTAAATGTTTATGTTTTCCTACAAAAATTATATTACCAAATAAAAATATTACTAATACTATTAACAGTAAAACTTATTGTACTTAGAAGCGGACAGTGTCCGCTTCTACAATAAGCTCCCAGAAGACATGTTGAAGATGTCTTTGAATAAGTTCAAAGTTGCTGTAAAACGTAATCTCATTTAACTAGTGGTTCGCCCCGAACTGAGTCCTCGCGGTATCCATAAGGCAGTTTTAACTATTGTAGGTAATAGTTAACTTTTAACATAAGACGCAAAAGAGCTAAGGAGTTATTGGAGAAACGAATAAACTTTTACAGAGCGCCATCTATTGACATCATTGTGAAGTTCTGTTAAAAACACTGAAGCTCATTAGAAATTAAATAATTTCGTTTAATATGTAATTTTAGTATTTGTTGTTCAAGTACAGGATATAATTCAAATAATTGATCAAGTTCAGCTCAGCCTTTCAGAAATATGAGATTTCTGATGAGGTCAACTTTGGAAATTAGAAAATCTCCACTTTGAAAGCCCCCCTATTTCGTCAATTTTAGGGGAAAAATTAAAATAAAATATTCTTGGACTCTATTCCTAATTATCTTTAAATTGATATATACAAATATATAAAATTGACATATATAGGTACCGCAACCCTATGTAACGGTATAAAAAATATTTTACTTCGCATTCGCTTCTAGGAGAGCCCCCCTGAAATAAAGATTTTTGACCGAGCGAAGCGTCTCTGAGTCTACTTGAGTGAATTTGCACTTATCCGTCCGTCCGTCCGTCAGTCACAGCCTTATAATAATTTTTATAAAATATATTAACCGATGGCCTCCAGCCGAATATGCCTTAAAAAGTTCTGTCAAAAATGTTCTTACCATGTAAAGGATTACTTAAATGACAAGGAAGCTTGGCAATAATTTGCTCTAATAGCTTTCGATAATACTAATCCTTCCGCCTTCTTCCTTAATATCTAATACTTCCGTAGTTTATGATGATTTGTGAGATGGTGATAATTTAAAAAAAACCCGGCTTAAGTTTAGGCTTGTTATGGGCTCTTCTCAGACCAGTATGGCTAGCATGCGCACAACGAGTAAAATTATGTCTACCCGTTATCTCTATTTGTCTACCGAAGCTAACATTGTTTCTTATCTCGTTACCTACGTCAAAAGTAGAGATAAATGTAATATTTTTCTCTATGAATCTTTACATGCCGACTATTTTTATCTTGTAATATACCGCATTTTGTGTATGTAGGGTAAACGAAAAATTTGCCGGCAACGAAAACATCTCTCTCTCTCGTCGCGAGATAATCTCGTTGTGCGCATGCTAAGCACACTGGGCGCGTTTGGAACCCTCGTAGCTTTAGTTTTAAGATACCGTAACTGTATATCACCATCATGTTTTATAAGTAAACACCTGGGTGACCGAGCTTTGCTCGGTTTTTTTTTCTTTTATAAATCGTGTATTTTGGAAATTATAGACATAATTATATATTTTTTAAATAAAATATTATATTATATTTAATAAAAAAGGGAAAAATAATCGGACTGGAGGACATCTGAACTCGAACCGGGGTCTTCTAGTTTCGGGACCGATCTGTTTCCCATCTGACCTATAATAACCTTGTTGATGGTGGCGACATTTACCATCGTATTCTAATGATATTGTAGCAGTTTTTCACTGCCTGAAAACACGGATAAAACTACATTTTCTAAAAATGAATGCTAGCTAGATCGATTTATCGCCCCGGAAACCCCCTACATACTAAATTTCATGAAAATCGTTCGTTCGTTTCCGAGATTCAGATTATCTTCTATATATTATATTATATAAAAGCGAAAGGTACCTGACTCATCACGATATCTCAGGACTATAAAGCATACAGACTTGAAATTTGGAAGATAGGTTCCTTCTATGGTATAGACGGCCGCTAAGAAATAAGTTAGATACTTGAAAATCGGCATAAAGGTTATTAGTTTTAAGTAATAATAAACTGCATAAGCAATTTTACGAAAATCTACCCCACAGAAGGTGAAATGAGGGCTGAAAATTTGTATGCATGTCATATGTTTTTGTAGTTACAGACTTCAAAATCAGGATTGAGGTTATTAGTTTTAAGTATAATAATAAACTGCATAAGAAATTTTACGATTATCCACCCCAAAGGGCGTGAAAGTCTTAAATAATAAAATCCTGCCGATGCTATATAGCTGCTATAGCAGCTATCGGCAGGTTTTGCAAAAGGTCTACTTATAAGTAGGCCTTTTGCAGTGGGAAAATCTCATAGGAAATCTGAAATTGTACGCGGACGAAGTCGCGGGCGACCGCTAGTATATACATATAAAAGTATTGCTCGTTTAAAGGTATTAGATTTGACCTCAAAAAGTGTACCTAATTTGAATAAGCGAATATTTGATTTGATTTGATTATAATCTATCTCTGTGCCAAATTTCATTCAGATCTGTTCAGTCGTTCTAGCGTAACAAACATCGATCCATCCATTTAAATTTCGCATTTTTTATATTAAGTATAGATGATGAAGGACATTGGAGGTAGTCTCGGGGTAAAATGTTACAATGGAGCATAAAAGGTATATTATTAAACCCGTACGAAGGATATATACGTACCTACGTACTGCAATTTGCAAGGAATGCAAATAGAAAAGGGCTAAGCTTTCTAAATGACGGTCTTCGGTCTAAGCGCGTTCAAAGCCCTTTTAAGCCGGCTTCACACGACATAATGCCGTATTACAGTTGAAGATACATACGCCTATATCACGTTTGTATTTCTAGGTACTTTGTAATACGGTAAATTGTAACAAGACACTACATAGTCTCTCTTTACATTGATATGCATAAAACACAATGGCTCTACTTTGCCCAAGAGCTCGGAGCAGACGCTACATTAACCTTACTAACGCTCAGGAGTAAGTATGTAAATAATAACCCTTCTGGCATCTACTACATTACTCACAGTTAAGGTATAACTTGTAGTATAATTAATAAACAAAGTAAGTATTAATTTATAAACGTATAGCTACCTAATAGAAATTTTATATGGGGTAGCTAACCTGCTGTGTACTTACTACTTAATGCGAACTTCTTACGTCCTTGTCGCCAGTTTTTAATCCACACCGCTAATGCCTTTGGCAATTTGATAACCATTAGTTGAACTTTGATATTATTATAGATGTAACTAAGGTACCTACCTATCTTATACTACCGATATTACAAATGCAAAAGTGTGTTAATGTCTTTTGGGTGGTCTCTCAATCGCGCCGCGACGCGACGGGTCAGTAATTAGTTAGACCAGAGAAATGGGTTATCTGGCTACATTATTTAGATATACTTACCGGGAAATCAAAGTTCCCATGGGATTCGTTAAGCCCAAATCCACGCGGACGAAGTCCGGTCGCGGGCGAACAGCATTATGTATCTAGGTATTTATATATTATAAAAGATCGCTGCTAGTAGTACATTATAATGAAACGTGAGGAACGTAGGGCAAGAGCCCCTGTTTTGGCCAGTGCCCCGGTTTTGGCCACTTGCAACTTCGGATGTCCATAAATAAGAAATAGAGAACAAACTTGCTCATAATCTGTGATCAACATATATTTTGTCTATAGTAAGTTTTAAAAAGTGACAGGTGTGGCAGCTTAATTAGCGACAGACGTTTTTGTTGCGTTAAAAAAATAATCCTACGAATTTTAGATAAATCCTTAAGAAAATCGATAAGCGACTCTTGGTAAGTAATCGATAAATATTTAGATGATCTTTTAATTTTGTGTTTTGGTTTTGATAACATCGAATGGAATGAATGTCTAGAGGCTTGCTTTTGAGGTTATTTTGATAGATATCGAATTTCTAATACCAAAACTTGAGGTGGCCATGACTAATACATTAATTTACTACTTTGCATCGGCTTTGGCCATGTTTGTGGCCAAAACCAGTTAACATAAAACATCAGTTTGGGCCATATTATTGTGCTATGGTCATTATGGTATTTTGCAATTGACTTAGAGTTTAACTGCTTGGGTTTGGGTCAACTTGCTATTTTATTAATTATAGATTCGACGGAATATAATGGCACCAATTAAAAAAAAAGAAGACATTGATAAAGTCAAGAGGAAGCTTTTTGCTTATTCGCCTTCGAAAGTAGCCTTGGCCTTAAAAGCTATACGTGGAGGCATGAAAGTTGCTACTGCTGGACGAACATACCAAGTACCACGTTCTACGTTACGCCACAAATTGTCTGGACGTGCACCAGACACACACGTTGGACCTCAAGCTGTACTTGGAAGCGAAATCGAAAACTCTTTAGTTACTTGGATAAAAGAATGTTCACGAGCTGGTTTTCCTATTAACAAGGACGGCTTATTAGACTCTGTGAAGAAAATTGTAGTAACTGGAAACATGAAAACTCCATTTATAAATAATCGTCCTGGAAGAACATGGTTTTTATCTTTTATGTCAAGACACCCCGATTTAAGTAAAAAACATGCTGAATATATTAATAAAGCTCGTGCAATGATAACAGAAGAGAAAATCAGAAAATGGTTCACTGAAGTAACTGATCTTTTAGGGACTGATTGTGAAATTCTTAAAGAACCAAAGCGGGTGTGGAACTGCGACGAAACGTCGTTTTTCCTGGCACCTAAAGGTGGACTTATTTTAGCACCAAAAGGTGAACATGTTTATGATACATCCAAAAATAGTGACAAAGAAAATATCACAACTCTTTTCACTGTCAATGCTGCAGGGGAAATGGCTCCACCTTTAACTTTGTATAAATACAAAAGACTGAGTCAAGAGATTGTTCAAAATGCACCGGAGAACTGGTCGATTGGTAAGACTGATAAAGGATGGATGACTGCAGAAAGCTTCTATGAATATATTGGAAATGTGTTCATACCTCATCTGAAAAAAGAAGGTATTCAGTTCCCAGTAATTCTATTTTTAGATGGACACAAGTCACACTTAAGCCTTCACTTGTCAACATTATGTAGAGACAATGGCGTCATCGTAATAGCTTTGGTACCAAACACGACGCACATGCTACAACCACTAGACGTCGCTGTGTTTTTCCCCCTTAAACAGAGTTGGTTGAAGTATGTTAGGAAATGGCGTATTGACCATGAAGGAGAAGAGATAACGAAATTTAATCTCCCTTCTGCTTTGAAGGACATTCTTGTTAATGACGCTAACTTTGCCGATAATATAAGAGCAGGTTTTAAGACTTGTGGTCTTTATCCTTTCGACCCAGATCAAGTAAACTATAAAAGAATAATTAGAACACAAACGATTGAACAAAGTGCTAGCTCAAGTGTACATGTGGCAGAGTCGACACATTTGCAGTATCTGGAAAGCAAGATTTCAACAGATCTGCTCAAAAAATTTATCGAAACCTACAATAATGGATTGGATTGGGATGGTTGTGTTGAAGCATCCCAGTTGTATAAGATATGGGTAAATTTTAAGGATGATATCACCTCATTTCCTTCTCAAGCGCTCAATGACTCTCAATCTTGCTTGATAGCACAATCAAATGATGTAATCCCTACGTACGAGGACACTAACTTAACTACTAAAAATAGAGAAAATGTGGAAGAGGCTGCTGTTACTAAAACAAACATTGTGTCACCTTTTCATATACTAAAGAGCCCTAAAGATACCATGGATTTATTGAAAAACTGCATTAAATGGCCTGAAATGACTCCTAATTCATCTTCTACTCGCAAGAAGGATTACATCCCATCTGTCCTTACTTCAGACAGGTGGAAAGATATCATGATGGCTAAAGAAAAAGAAAAACAAGACAAAGAAGAGCTAAAACAAATGAAAAAGAAAAACAAATTGGACGCCAATTTAAAGGCAAAAAAGACAAAAGTAATGAAGAAAATTAGTAAAGTTTTAGAATCGGAAACGTCAGAAGACGAAGAAGATAGACAAGACAATTCTGATGCTTCAGAAGGGTTTTTCTCTAAACAGGTTGATGATAAAGAAAACATTAAAAACTTTGAAGTTGGCGATTTTGTAATTTTTGTATATGAAAGTGAGCATTTTGTCGGTAAAATTGAATCGGTTAATGCAGAAGCGGTTTTAATCAGGGCAATGCAAAAATCTTTAAAAAATTGGAAATGGCCAGAAAAACCAGACGTAAATTTATATGCCTTGTGTGACGTTAAAGAAAAAATTAAAACACCACAGAAAATAAATTCCAAACGGGAATTTTTTCACGTGCCTGAAATGGCTAAATATTCGGAATTTATAGATTAATAATGTTTTGTGTGTTTAAAATAAATAAAGATTGATAAATTCATTGTTTTATTTTCATGTAAATTTAGGAGAAAATGTTACCTAATATAATGGCCAAAGCTAGTGCACTGGAATGGCCAAAACTAGGTGAAAAATGGCCAAAAATAGTGAAATGACACCTTTTATATTTAAAAACAAATAACAATAGAAAATATTGACTCTCCTTATTCGGCTGTACGAAATCGTAATGATGAAGGATTGCTCTATCCTAAGGAGTTTTGAAATCAACTAGACACGCAGAATTGGTATTTAGGTGATTTTTTTGAAACTGATAAGTCCTTAAAGTGGCCAAAACGGGGGCTCTTGCCCTAAGTAGGATATTCAATTTCAGGAGAGTAGAAAATAACGAGGTCCCAGATTCAAATCCTGCCTGTGGTCTAATAACGTACCTATGCTTATGTATTCAAAAACAAGATAGGCATTGTTAGATGTGAAAAGGTAACGACGAGTAACACCATTAATTATATTATGTACGTATTAATCCTTGTATATAACGTCAGCCTGTCACTGTAGCATCAACGCTAAGTTCCACGCACACTGGCCGAGTAGAAACGCAGTCTTTTTTAAACTAAGCTTTATTTACTTAAGCAAAAAGGCATCAGCGCGCAGCAAACCCAGGCGCATTTCGTGTCCCTGTTTTGCTTTCCCCGGTGTATTGTCAAAGTAGGTACTAAATTGCTTAAAGCTGACTGTCGAAAGACCCGACCCAACTCCAGTCAGCCCTTAGTTGCCAACGAAAACCCAATAAATAAGTAGTGGCCATAGGGATAGTCCTCAATGTGATCCACTACAGTGGCTGAAACACTTGGCAACCAACCGCCAATCAACCGCTGGCAAACCGATCCATCTGGCAAACAAAGTCAAACTCGCAATTATCGGGATTTGCCAGACCAGTGGTCACATGTCCATATAAATACCTACCAACCTGTAGGTTAACCAACATACCTACCTACTACTTATCTACGAATTATTTAATACGAAACCTACAAGACGCCCCGTAGAATAGGTATAGTTAAAAAGTGAACATAAACACTATACCTATTAGGTAGGTACGAGAACCTAAGAAAAGTAGATTTCAGATAATGAGCTTTCTTATATTTAAGAATATACCTACTAACTAGAAACTATTATTAGAATTTCTGAAAACAAAAATCAATTTAACAATTCTAACCGTAATAAGGACTAACTAACCTAGCTTTAAAATTAATCTGATACTTTGATTATTTTTACTCATTAGACAGATAGGTAGTTACAAATTATTTTTGGCTCTTCCAACCGAACTCACCTCTGGCAGCTCATCGGGAACTTTGCCCATCCACGACAGCGACAGTATCGTGCAGTCACATTTCGCGTTTACGTTCCTCTCGAAATGTAAATGCATTATGAAACACTGAAACCTTTTTAACACTCGGAAAATAAACCGCGCGCGTAATCCACGTCAGTCACCAAACAACGCGAATTTATCATTTTACAGATAGCTTCATTTTGAAAGCAGGATAAATGATAAGGGATGGGTCGTGTCGGTCGCTCGGCCGCCGTGACAGAGGGTGACAAGGTGGCTTTTCCAAGGGCTGTAGCGCGCAGATATTGATTGCGCGGTGGGAACCGCGCACCGCGGCCTCTGTACTTAGTTAGCGCTAACTGGGAAAAGTGGGAAAACTCGGAAACGCGCGGACTTGGCGCCAAGGTTAAATGTCCGAAAGTGGCCTTTGTTTTGCCTCTTTAAATGGAACAATTGCAGTTAAATATGAAAGATGCAAATTCCCATTGTGGAAAAGTGGTTTTTCGTTTGATAGTGATTTAGGTATATTTTTTACTTCGAAATACATAGGTACTTAAATTGTATAAAGGGACTCTAATACACTTATTTAGTTCTATTTCGTATGTATTGCATTTCCATTCATTTTCGTCCTTCAACGCTCATTTATGGCTTATGTTGGCTGAGCAATAACTAATTAAAATCGTTACATTTTATTAGTATGAGTATAGGTATATGTAATGAAAAGATTTTACTACGTTCTTTAAGTAGGTCCTAACTACGTTATTTCTTATATTATAACTTACTCTACAGTATGAAGTTATACGCTATCTAGATTTGCAGGTAACCTTCATTAATTCATTGGGCGATAGGCGGCACGTAGAAGGATCGTAGTAGGTCAAGGCATAACTATCTATTTCAAGGGCCGAATTTATTTTAGCCCCTAATGTAAGTTCACATAACTAAACTTGTAAATTAACTGAAGTAATCTATCAATTATCAAAACTTTAACTTTTAGTAAAGTCAGGAAGATTTTACTGACTTAGAGTCAGCGCAGACTGGCATATAATATTATATAGTTCTAATCTAAATCAATAAAAATTGTAAATATCATGTATGCAAGGTTGGGATGGTGATAGCTAATAAGTTTACGCTGACCCTTAGGAATATGACCAAGAAATAATACTTCAAATTACCAAAATACATTTAATTTAGACTATCAGATAAAATATCACAGACAAAGCAAATTCGGACTATAAAAATTTATGATTTAAAAATTAAAATTTAACTTCTTCCATGGATCCCCAAGTGTAACCAGTTTTAACTTTAACCGGCAGTGGGACATTTAACTCCACAGTGTCCTCCATTAACTTTTTAATTGTATGAATAAAGGTATCCTTCTTCGATTCAATAACTTCATAGATCAGTTCGTCGTGCATCTGTAGAATCAAGCGGGGCTTGTCCACAGCAGCGCTTGTATCGGTCTCTATGGCACACATCGCAGCTTTCGCTATGTCGGCTGCGGAGCCTTGGATGGTCGTGTTTACCGCTTGTCTTTCTGCTGTACCTAGGAATATTTAAATTCAATTAGTTACGTTTGGAAACAATATAAATTCAAACCTAAAACCCGATTGCTAAATCTTAGCATCTTCTAGTAATTTAGGACATTATCTTTTAGTGATATTTTGATGAGTAAGATGGGAACATAGACAATGATTTCGCACACTAGGCAGCACAATATTTACACATATATTAACTATTACTAGCTGAATCTCGCGATTCGCGTGGATTTAGATATTTTCTTCGGTTTTAATGTATGCAAACTCTGTCCCTATAATATCGGTTTAGCGATTGAGGCGTGTAATGTCCTCGTTACTTTCAACTCGATCGAATGAACGATGCGTATATCAGACAAACGAACGCACGAAGACCGAAGTGGAACTTCAATGAACGAATCGAGTTACTCGACTCAAAGGCGACATATAAGATAAAATCGTTTATTTCGTCTTCGTCGACTTCAAAATGTTGAATTCCTAAAATCACTATTCCTAAAATGTTAAAAACTCGACATTTTAGGAATACCTAGGCATTTTAGGAATTCAACATTTTGAAGTCGAAGAAGAAGAAATGTTGAATTTGAACTTGCCAATATGTTGAATCCTTAAAATGTGTATTCCCAAAATGAACGACGCATGCGGCATGCATAATAATGTGTATTTTATGTAAATTTTGGTATGCATTGTGCAAAACTAAACTGACTAGGGCTGTCGTTTTTCTGTAGGTCATGTTTTAATGGACAGCAATATATTTAAAACTGCAATATTGGTGTAATTTAGATATTGTGTATAAAAGAACTAGCCACATTGCATTCTCTACATATACAGCGTCCTCGCTTATTTACGGGTCAAACGAACACTAAATATTGATAGAAGCTTTCAAAGGTTTTATCTACGTAACCCGGTAAACAAGACTTACTTCTTTTGGACACTAGGTTGCTATTTATGTCCGGCAAATATCTCCTACGTCTCATCAACGTCTGCACGTAACCGTTCTTCCGGCATTCATCGACAACGTCCTGAGTGAACACCTTGATCGCTGGATAGGTTTTGTAGAAGGTGTCCATAAACATAGCGGCTTCTATCTCGTCGACATCGAGATGTTGCGCCAAAGTTCTGTTTCCCATCCCGTAAAGAATACCGTAACAAAGCTGTTTTGCCTTCTGGCGCAGGTCATCGTCAACCTAACGAACGACGAGCATTCATTGAAACAGTCAAAATAAAAAGGAATACTAAAACGCTTATTAATACAAAATTATGTATCCGGAAAAGCGTCAATGTATAGATTTCATAAATCAGTATATTTATAGATTAAGCCTATTAAGAAAATAAAAAATACAAGATAATTCATTTAAACATCGCCATTATAGTCTTTTTGAGCGAAAACACACTATGACCAAACGAAACAAAAAGTCTGCGTGAAATGTCCGGGTCAGAGAGGAACGAGGTGTTGTCTTGTCGCACCAGTTTGTGCAGCTTCATATAAAAATAGGTTACAGGGACATTTTATGCGCCAGGCAAAGTTAATAAATTGGTAGCGTGTTTTCGCTCGTAATAATAAAAATTAAGTACCTGTTCTTCTGAAACGCCACTCCAAGAGGCCGCAATAGACTTGAAAACGTCGACATTCGACTTCATAATCCTAGTCAAAACCGCATCCTTGCAATAGTGAGTCAGAATCCTCATCTCGAGCTGGCAATAATCAGCGGACACGAATACGTATCCCGGCGACGCTTTGAAAATATTCCTACAGTTGAACTCTACTACGTCCTCACAAGGTTCAATGTCGTCTATCACTTTAAGATATCTAAGAGGAACGGTAAACGTTCGTGGAACATTTTGGAGGTTCGGCTCGTGCATACTAATTCGTCCGGTGCAAGTGAACATAGTGTACGAGGGGCTTATCCTGGAAATTAAATCGTTTATTCATAGCTGCATCTTCAAGCTGCGGCATTTTCACAACGCTTGCTTTTACTTGATAGTCAGATACATATATTTTCATGAATAATTTAATATTTACCTGGTTAAATAAGATCTCTGTGATTGATATTATTCAACAGCTCCTTCAAACCCCCCTTAAGCTATTTTTTGGATGTGGTAGGGTTGACGACCCCGAAGACCTCTTTGGCTTTCCGGGATCGATTCCCGGCAGCGTCAATTTCGAAATTTCTGAATATTCTCTGGTCTGGACGTCTAGTGGGAGGCTTCGGCCGTCGCTAGTTACCACCCTACCGGCAAAGACATACCGCCAGGCGATTTAGCGTTCCGGTACGATGCCGTGTAGAAACCGACAAGGGGTATGGGTTTAATATAACTGCCATACCTACCCCTAATAGGTTAGCCCGCTACCATCTTAGAATGCATCGTCACTTACCATCAGGTGAGATCGCAGCCAAGGGCGGCTACCTTGTAGTGGAATAAAAAAAGGGTTCGTAATACCTAGTATCATTTCCAGGAGAGCTAAGGTGAAAGTTATGGAATGCTAAGGTGCTTAGTCTTATTGGGTTTCATGAAAATCTCTCGCTACGGAGTCTCGCAAGTATCATTAGCAAAACTGGCCTAAGCTAAAATGGGCGAGCTCTAGTTTTAGGGTTCCGTACCTCAAGAGGAAAAAAGGAATCCTTATAGGTTAACTTCGTTGTCCGTATGTCTGTCTGTCAACCACCTTTTCCTCGGAAACGCGTGCAGGTATTAAGTTTAAATTAATATCAAATAATTATTTCTACAGTCCCTTGGAGCTGTAAAAAATC
The DNA here is from genome assembly GCA_964035005.1 of Erebia palarica. NCBI lineage: Eukaryota > Metazoa > Arthropoda > Insecta > Lepidoptera > Nymphalidae > Erebia > Erebia palarica. Next base: position 6,556,190 of record OZ035988.1, read on the forward strand.
AAGCTTCTAAGTCTACGCAATCAAAAGATACAGCCGTTTATGCCGCATATTATGTTGCATATTTGACACTCGCCAATAAATCAAAATATATGGCACCTCCCGTTGACCTAGAATCATGAAATTTGGCAAGAAGGAAGTTCAGCACAAGTGCCTATAGGAAAAAATTCGAAAATCGAAAATTAGGGTTCCGTACTCATAGGGTGCCGAATTGTTTGTCAGACGCTACCAGTTTAGCTCCTTATGTAAGTAGTTCACAGCTGATTACGAGAACGACACCCTTTGTGCGCGAGTTTGACTCGAACTTGACCAGTTTTTTTCTGAATGGATTATCTTACTCGGTAAGCCTAAGCAACCAAACCTCACCAAGAAAGACTATGAATAAAGAAACAAACTAATATATGGATGAATGAAAAGTTAGTTACAGGGACTTTTTGTATGCCAGACAAAGATTTAAAACAATAATGTAAAACAAACCTGTCATCCGCACTGTAGTTGAACGCGCGCTCAGTGAGAGGGTACAGGGTTTTGCTGAGCACTTGACCAGTTTTTTTTCTGAATGGATTATCTTAGCACTCGGTAAGCCTAAGCAACCTAACCTCACCAAGAAAGACTTCAAATAAAGAAACAAACTAATATATGGATGAATGAAAAGTTAGTTACAGGGACTTTTTGTATGCCAGACAAAGATTTTTAACAATAATGTAATACAAACCTGTCATCCGCACTGTAGTTGAACGCGCGCTCAGTGAGAGGGTACAGAGTTTTGCTGAGGATGGAGTTGAGCTTCCTCCAGTGAACCACGATGCTGGCCAGTTCACTGCTGTGTGCGCACAGAACGCTCTTCCGAGTGCTCACTTTGCGGCCACGGTATATTCCTAGTGCCTGCCAACATTGACATAGTACTCGTATTTGGTTAATCAAATTATACATAGTAATTGATGTCAATTACTGCGTAAAACTGCTTCGTTGGTCTAGTGGTTAGCAAGGTCGACTGCGGATCACGAAGTTCTGGGTTCGCGTCCCATTCGGGCATACAAATTGTTAGTGTATTGGGTTAAGTTAAGAAATTCTCAGTGCAAGCCCGGAGTTAGAAGTTGGCGGTGAATCACCCCGTGCCTCGGAGAGAACGCTAAGCCGTCGGTCCCGATTATCATCACTAACATGATAAAAGCCCGCCAACCCGCATAGAAGCAGTGGGGTGGGTTTAAGCTTAAATTCCCTCGCTCCTATGAGAGTTTACAATTTCGCTAGTTAGATTACAATCTAACGGTTTTTGCAATCTTACGGTGACATATATAATTAAGTAAGTTTTTAATACCTGGTATGTAAGTTTTTATACCTCATTGTATTGTCAAAACCTTGTTATCTTGTTTACATGACATATATAACCATATAATGTACATGTACATATTAGTGTACTCAATAAATAAAATTAAAAATTAAAAATAATGTCGTTTTCATAAAACGAAACTAATGTGTGTAAATATTGTAACCTGAAGGATTGGACATTTATTATTCCTTTTTTTTCTATAATAGTGTACAGTTCTGAGTTCTACGTTCCACATTGAATAGCCACTGCTGAAATATCAAAGGTACTTTGTCAACCGCGGTTTATTTTGTGTGCTAAAACTATGAATTTATTATCTACTCATGATTATTTTCAAGACATTCGCACCTTAGCCACATCTTTCGAGGAATTGAAGTTGAAATGATATCCGCATAATTTAAAAGCTTTCTTTTGAAGGACTTCTTGAGAGTTTTTCACATCAATCAGCAGTTGCGACGCAAGGTTTTTATCCACATTGACGCCGTAGTACTCGCAGTTTCCAAGTATCTTTGCGATTCGAGTCTCCGTATCTATAACAATACCTTAAATTAATGATTTAAGATTTCGTGGTTTAACGAAATACTTAGAATGGCTACGCACTAAGATAACTACGACGATTGTTCAATGAGTCAGAGCATGAGGTAAAATAATGCAAACCAGAACAGCGTTATATGAACAACCAAAGTTATTAGAGATGTTTTAAATGTGTTTTGTTGGAATGAATTTGCTGCGAAAAGGCTCAGTTTCTAACTCTCTCGCAGCACCAAATTCCCGTCGTAACAGAGTTATATGCAACTTGGTCGAATTTAAATACATATTCGTATTTATCGTGATACCCAAATCACTACATGTTTTTAATCAATATAAGTTCTGCTCTGCAATCAAACTAGATCACTTTACAGCTAAGTTATACCTACTAATGCCTCTTTCCGTTTTGATTACGTTAGTCAGAGCAATTTTAAAACTTACGAAATTTCACAAAAATATAATTACAATGGTTGCGTCATGCACATTAAGTATTTTACTTACGTATTAATTTTACTTACGTAGAGATTCTTCCAAAAAGGGATATTTGGTTAATACCGTCGATCTCTGATTTTCTGCAACGGCCCAAACGCACCAGGCCTTTAAACAAGCTATTTCGTACGCGTCTAAGTCATTATACGTTTTATTTTTGTCGTCTACATTTATTGGACTATTTGGTAAATGAATATCGCAGTATTTTTTTGTCTTAAAATAAATAAAAAATAATTAAAACTAAATTTTTCTAGAACATAATAGATCACAAGTATTTCGTTTTCAGACTTACCAGTTCAGTGATTTTGGAACTTTTCTCATCACTATCTAGCAACCATTCCGTCAATGATATATCAGTACAATTTGATAATAAATCTTCGCCAAGCCATCTCTTAATATTTACATAGTTTGACTTCGTACATAACATCTTTAATTTAAAGGATGCATTGGAAAATAATCGAGCTATTTTAAATTTTACTGCTGGCATAAACTTACTTAACGAAGTTAAATCCAAGTACACACATAAATTATGTTCCAGACACAATGCTATTCCTTTTATAGGCAACTCTTCTCTTTTATCTATTTGTTGTGTGGTAGAAACAATAGGTTTTTTAAATATTATGTTGTTCCCAATAAGATCAATAGATTTCTTTGGCATACTATTAGTATCCAAAATTATAGAAACTTCTGTGGCATTTTTTAAGTATATAAAGTTAGCATTTACATCGTTTTCTCGCAAAATGTAACACTTCACGGCATTTTTTGCAAATTTTAAAGTAAAATATTTCGTGTTGGGAGATTTCAACTCAAGCTGAACTCCGTTATGGCTCTGCATGCTGAGTTCGGATGATTTAGATTTTTTTGCCAAGGATTGTGAACTGTCTTTACATAAATAAGAACGACGTTTAAGCGGGCTGATGTAACTTTTTTTCAGCTGCGGTTCTCTAAAATCTTGTGTATTTACGATTTCATTTTCCTGAGATTTAATCAAATTCCCATTAACTTCTTTAACGTCCTCCTTCTCGTCATCGTAGATTAATTTAATATCTTCATCCTCATCAACTATTATTATAGGCGACTTGAAAACATTCAAAATCGATTTGGAATTAATATCAATGAAGTCTATACTGGTTTGAATATTTTTAATTGGGACATCTATTTTTTGAAGGTTATTTTCTACTAAACTATCTGATATTAAATCAAAAGATTCTTCGAATATACATGAGCTGTCACCTTCAGAAGAAAATAAGCTAATGTCTTTGGCAGAAGTAGATTTTGAGGTAAACATATTATTATTTTCTGCCTTAAGAGCTTTCGGGCTATCTATACTTTCATCAAAACTAATATTTGGTGAAAAAATGTTATCTGATGTACGAAGTTTAGTAACATTGTTCAAAACATTTTCTGTTAAATTTAATGATTCCCACATAAGGTCTTCTTTTATAGGGACACATACAGATTTTGTAAAACTATCTTCTTCGCTAACGTTTAGGCATTCTTCTTTGTTTATTCTCAAACTATTAATTTTGTTAGCATTATCATTCCTATCGGTATTCACTTCATGTATTTCGTTTTTACTTGTGTGTAATGATACGGCATTTTCACCGACGTTGTTTTCGTCACATGAAGCATCATTCTTGCAGCCAAGTTCATTATTTTTACTTTCTTGATTTGATATCCCTTTCATATTATTTTTTGAGTCAACATATTGGTTTTTTACATCAATTTTGGTTTCATGCCTTTTACTATCAATTAAATTTATATCAACTATATTTTTATCTATAATGAAGGAATTTTCCGACGACCTTAAATCTGTCCATTTGATTTCTGACACACCAATTTCATTCGTTAAATATTTTCTTGCTTCCAAAATAAGATTCTCTGCAGCTTCTCTAGCAGTCATGCCACAGCAGCCAGTAATCCAAATATTTTTTATTTTATTTCGTTTTCTAACATCAAGGTCGTCATCTCCTTCCCTTTCCTTTTCACTTTGGAAAGGCACAGATTTATGAAGCGTATTTTCAATCACATTCACCTCAGCTGATGCTATACTAGAAATAGTTTCAAACCCAGCATCAAATAGAGTTCTAGCCCTGACCCCATTTAAAGTGGTCAGTTTCATTAGCTCCAATAATTCCGAATGAATCCCAAACTGAAGACGATCTTGAAACTGCGATACAAGTGTTTCCATATTCTTCCAGCCCAGTTGATGACAAAAAGCTGTGACCATGCCTGAAGTAATATAAAGTAACAAATGATAATCCATATCCATACTATCATTATTATAGATGCGAAAGTGTGTCTGTCTGTCTGTCTGCTAAGCTTTCACGGCCATCTGTTCAACCGATTTTGATGAAATTTGTTACAGGGATAGGCTGTATCCCGGGGAAGGACATTTTACAAGGACATGGACAGGCTAATTTTTATCCCGGAAAATTAACGATTTCCCGCGGGAATCAAAAACATGAATCCACGCGGACGAAGTCGCGGGCATCATCTAGTATTTCATAACTCTATGGGGAAGGGATGTTACTTATCTCTTTGCCAAATTTCATCAAAATCGGTTGAGTAGTTGGGCCGTAAGAGCATAGCAGAGAGACACACTTTCGCATTTATAATATTAGTATGGAAGTATGGATATTATCAACATAGTAGTGCACAAACTTAATAAACACACATACCTGCAAAGGTTGCTGATGATTGTTGAAGGCCTTGTAAGAAGCCTCGCGTGCATTGGAATTTAGAAGCAACTTCTGACAAAGAAACTTCATTTACCAAGTCTTGCAAAGCTAAAGCTGTATAAAATCTGGAAGGAATATTCCAAGATAAGATGTTATTTTGTACTAGCTGATGCCCGCGACTACGACGTCCGCGTGAATTGAGGTTTTTTGGCACCCGTGGGAAGTCTTTGATTTTCCGGGATAGCTTATGTGTTATTCCAGACTATAATCTATCTCTGTGCCAAATTTCATCCAGATTCGGCCGTTGGGTCGTGATTGAGTAACAAACATCCATCCATACATCCATCCATCCAAACTTTCGCATTTAAAATATTAGTATATATTCAAGATTGCATTGTATAGTTATGATATCAATTTCAATATTGTATATGCAATTTTTTACCTTTTGTGGATACTCAATTTAGTCTGACTAGTGTTTGATTTATTGGCACTCCTTAAACATCTAATAATAAAGCTTTCTTGAACTCCTACAAGCTCGCCAACCCTTTTCATTGCAGCAGTTAGAGATTCCCACAGGGTTAGCAGATGTAACCAGTCTATATCATTCCATTGATTACTAACACTGTATGGTGTTACAAGATATATTAAATGAAGATCAGTTTCAAGTACTAAGCATTGACGAGCTTTTTGTACTTCACAAAACAATGATAATCCATCATTTGGTGCCATTGATGATGACAGACATGCTTTTCCCAATGATGTAGCTACATATCTTTTTTCATCATCTTCTGTTTGAATTCTTACAAGTTCAAAATTTATGAGTTCTTTTAATGTATCTTCAAGTAAATTATTTTGTGATGTAGAAATAGACTGTTGAGCTGAGAGCAGGGTACATTTAGTATACAAGTCTAATTCTGATCTGTAGCAAACTTCTTGGCTTGCAATTATTTCTAGAATGGCCCTCATAAATTTATCTTTATTTTCAATGCAACTCTGTACAGGATCTAAAGTACCCATCATTAGCTCAAATCCAATTTTTTGCTCAGCTGCAGTACAGATAAGAACACTCTCACCCTGTGTATCTTTACCCATACGCCCTGCCCTACCAATCATTTGCTTGTATGTTAAAATATTAATTGGTTGCTTTTGAAATACAGGAGACCTAATAATGACTTTCCTAGCAGGTAAATTTACCCCAGAACTCAATGTAGATGTAGCAACCAAAACTCTAATGGCACCAGACTTAAAACCTCCTTCAATAATGTCTCTCTCATCAAATGTAAGCCCTGCATGATGATAAGCAACCCCAAATGAAATAATATTTTTCAATATTTGATCCAGGCCTACAGGGCAATTCTTTAATTGTTCTAGAACTTCCGAAATATTCTTTGACTTTAATTGCTGTCTTAAAACTGTGCCTTGTTCATTATCGGTGCATCCTAACTTGTAAAACGAGGATGCAATACTTTGTGCCAAATTTTCACATCTATTCTTAGTCATACAGAATATCAATATTGAACATCCTTCTTTAAGAGTTTCTAAGCAAAGTGTTAAAACATAATCACATTCAATGCCCACATTAGGTTTATTAAAAGATCCTTTGAATTGACCATCTTTATCATAGTATTTGTTACCAACTAAACAATATTCATTCAATGGTATAGGCCTAAATTCAGTAACATAAAGTTCAGCTTCTAGCCAGTTTGCTAAAATTTCTAAATTTGGCAATGTAGCAGACATTCCAACTATTTGTATTTTCATGTTATCTAACTTTGACGAAATATACTTAACTTTTGTCAAAAGGAGCTCCAAAATGTACCCACGATGGGGATCTCCAAGCAAATGTAGCTCATCTACAATTACTGCTCCTAATTCTGATATTTTACCTTCATCTAGAAGTTTGTTAATTAAACTGTTTGCTTTTTCAATAGTACAAATGGCAATGTGGACAGCCTGTAAGCCTCCTGGAGGTGACTGGGAACCCATAAACCCTTCAACCCTGACACCAGAGCTGGATAAGATATCTTGCAAGTAAAACATTTTCTCCCTCACTATAGAGACAAAAGGCAAAATAATTATTACCTTTTTTTGTCTCTCCAAAACTGTCTTAACTGCCAGTATCTCAGCCACCAAAGTTTTTCCTGCGGAGGTAGGTGCTGAATAAACAAGATTCCGACATTCTAGAAGAACTTTTGAGTTACTGAGACAATCCACTTGCCAATCAAACATTTCTGTAATTCCTTTTTTTTCATATTTACTTGCTATTTCATACGGTAGTCCCCAGTTTTTTAAATTTTTATTGTAGGTCCTATTTTCTGCCTTTATCTGTGACAATAATTGAACTTTACAGAAACTATTTTGCTTTTCAATGATCGTTTGTGAAAGGCTGTTTTCTCTTTTCGAAAGTAGGAACTTTTGTTTTTGGGTTAATCGTCTAGGCTGTGATTGAACACAATCTTTAACATAACTTAGAGAACTCTGAATATCGAAGGAATTATCAAAACATTCAGCAAGAAAAGAAACATTCTCCGTAAGTAGTTGCAAATCAATTTCATCTCTTTCCTCCATCACCATTTCCACTTACACTTTACCAACTTCGTGACATAAATTCATAACATATTTGCGTTCCATAAAATATAATATGAAAATCATTTAAAACTTAAAAACATAAATAAAACTTTGAACACGTTTGAACATAACGCACCATTTGAACTTCAAATTGAATATTTAATGACTTCAGTGAAGTTTGACATTGACACGGACACAATTTGATATGGATTTGTCTAAAGAAGGGCTATTAAGTAACGCCTGCATCAATCATTGTTACAGTCTCAATTGTTTTGATTGGCTGAATTATTTATATTTGCCTTTGATTATATACAAACAAACAAACAGACAGACAAACAAACAAACACACAGACAGACAAACAAACAAACAGACAGACAGACAAACAAATAAAAACAAACAAACAAACAGACAGACAGACAAACAAATAAAAACAAACAAACAAACAGACAGACAAACAAACAGACAGACAAACAAACAAATCTTTCCTCTTTATAATATTGTGCTTCAATCAATCTCTAACCGTTTATTTTATGTGTTTTTATCTGTCACTTGCCATAACAAAAGGCACGGTGTGACACACTGTTGCCAACTCTACTGTTTTAACAGTAGATTTACTATTTTCGCTTTGACATCCCAGTTTTCTGTTTTTCGTATTTGTACTGTTTTTAGGTGATGCTAAATAATTCCCAGAAATTCCCTAAATAAAGCAATTTGCGGTAAATATCATTCATTAGTCATATCATTAGTAGTATTTATCAATTAACTGGATACACTGGATTTCTTTGGATTTAATAAATCCCATTTTTAATATCCCTTTTTAGAAGCATCTTTGAGACAAACAAATATTTATTATTGTCAAATTAATTGCCGTTTCGCCTCATATAAATATTTGTAATATTAAAAAGCCTTTTTTGACTATAATAAATATTTAATAAATTTTATTTTTACAAATATGCCAAAAGAGGGATCCATGCGTAAAACTCAGATGACACTTTTTCATAAAAATTTGGATAGCAAAATACTGCTCAATTTTTTTTTTCTCAGCAATGTTAATAAAAAAAAATTAAGTGTTTTTTTTGTATTTACTATTTATCCCTTAAATTAAAAAAAATAGGTTTCTATATTTATTAGACAAATTAAGAAATCTTATTAAATTGAAAGAATGCTTCTATCAGTGTATGAATGTTATATGCCGGACAGTAGATTTGATGTTTTGAAATTACTAATTTACTGATTTCTACTGTTTTTTTTAAGTTCCATTTGCTGCTTTTTCCTGAGGTTGGCAACAGTGGTGTGACAACGCGGTCTTTTCACTTCATTGGACTTGACACACACTGACACAACATTGGCCATGTTTTTCTTCTGTCAATTGCAACCATCGATGCTTTCACCTTAGGTTTAAGTCTTTTGTGTTAACCACTGGGCGACCGCGCATCTCTGATAGCTACAGTGTAACGATCGCAATCACCTCTGATTAGATAACACTCTTCCACTATTGTACAAAATCCATTGACGCAGCAAGAATACCATAAATTCAGCCAATCACAACAATTGATACTGTAACAATGATTGATGCAGAAGATACGCGGTCGCCCTGCAGATTTAAAAACACAACGAAAGCGGTAACAGATTTGATTTTGTTATCAATTCAACCTGTAACCATTGAATTATATGTACAAATAATACCTCAATGCTTGTAACACTTCTAATTAGAATTCTGTAACCTCTAAGAATCTGTTTTTCAGTCTCTGCAGACGAACATGGCCATACACAGAGTACATTGAGAACAATGTAACCCTGGACATGGCATTTTATTTTTGCCAAGTAGTTTCGTTAAAAATACCCAACCAAATTCAAATCCCAATTTCGTTTCCCCAGAATCACAAAAAAGGAAAGTCAGCGCCAAATAAAAGATCATTTTTATATATTTTTAAATAGAAATACACATCATTGCAATATTCATAACGGACGTTATTGTTACTATCACAGCACTATAAAATCAAAATTTAAGCATATTCTAGTCATTCAACTATACTTTAAACAAGTACAATATCATAAACTAATCTCTGTAGCACTGGGTTCTTTTCCCTCCGTTAACGCGCGTGACTCGTGAATGAATGTGGCGTATGTGACTCCCTGGAAATCATAAGAACATTAAACTAGACATTAAACTAGACTAGACTAGTCCAGTAACTATACTAAAAAATATATCTAATAATACAACTGTCCAACCGGTATAGGGCAAAATGTGTAGATAGTTTCCATCGGTAACACAAAGCAAAAACATTGTTATTATACCATATATTATATGAAAATTCTGATACAAACTGCTAAGGTTTGGAACGCCCTACCGGCGCGTCCGTGTTTCCGGCCACATTGACATGAATTGAGACCCTTCAAGGCAAGAGTGAATAGGTATTTTCTAGGCAAGTGCGCTCCAACCTAGACATCATCATTGCATTTCAATCACCAAATAGGGGTATGGGTTCAATATAACTGGTTAGCCCGCTACAATCTTAGACTGCATCATCACTTACCATCAGGTGAGATCGCAGTCAAGGGCTAACTTGTAGTGGATAATAATAAAAAATATTGTCACCAAGAGCAATCTTGTAATAAAGAAAAAATACAAAAAAACCTGTGTTTGTGTAGATGTTTTTGTGTAGTGTTTCGGGAAAAACACGAGCATAAAACGCAGTATCCAGTATGCTAAAAGATTTTAGGTAGTAAGAAAGTTTTACTTTACCTGTTGTGCAGCAGCTCTTACAAATCCGTCGTTAGCAGACACAGTGAGGGCTTTAATTCTATGTCCGAAATTAAAAATGATCTTTGATCTTAGCCTGACATGACCTCTCACTTTCAAAGTTTGCCTTGGATAATCGTCCTGACCTAGAAAAAAAAATACCTTGTACCAATTGTAAAATATACCTACTTAAGTTAGTCAAGTTAGCACCTTCTCTAAAGTCTAAACAGTATAATTACTATGGCAATTTATTACGAGTAATAACCAAATAATTTTTTCTCATATAAGGGGAAATTTAAAAACATTGTTGCTTGACTTCAGTCAGTGCCAACTGCCAAGGCGTTTTTTTGACACTTCCAGCAATAGATTCATTTCATATTCTGGATACTGATGGGAGTTTGGATAGTAATGGGAAATTTCACTCAACTCAAGGTACTATGTTGATTTATTGACTCAAGTAGTTTTACTTGGTGTGGCAAGTTCAGAGATACTGTGCTGTGCATGTTTCTAAAATTATCCATTTTATTACCACCTGCCAGGCCCACAAAACTATCTACAAAAATTATTTAATAAATACTACAACATACCAACCTCCATAATCATCGTCATAGACGGTGATCCGCTCCTTTAAGTCTGTCGTACGTTGTTTCTCCATTGGGCCCCCTAACGTATTGATGATCTTTTCGAAATCATCCCATGCAGTTCTGCAGCATATTAAAGTTTTACCTAAAATTAATTTCAAACATTTGGTTTGGTGGTAGTAGGAGGTATTTTATTTCCATATCTGATGTAATAGATTTTGGGGAAAAAATGATGTAGAAATCCTATTGTAGTCCTTCCCCTTGACTGCGGTGGCGCTAGTTGGCGCTGAAGGACATCCGCGACGGAGTTTTGCACGGTGTCAAATTTCGCGAAATTTCGCGGCCCGCGCGAATATAAAAAATCATATCTCATATTACATGTACGAACTACGTAAACACAGTACCTCATTCAAATCGTTACGAAATACAGCAATAGATTAAAGTTATTATGGTTATCGCTCTTGTTTATGCTTTACACAGAAAAATAACAAAAACAACAACAAAAAATGACCCCGTTTTTAAAAATAAAACCTCAGAAAAAAAAACAATATAATCAGTATCTTTGTTTTAAAAAGATATGTACCTCTATGGTTAGTCATTTCAGAGTAAAACAACAAGAAACAAAGACTCTTTTCAAAGATTCTCATTCAAGAACAAAAACCATGAATAAAAAATAAAGGTGTCAAATTACGGTTTCGTGTTTCACTCGCACGAAATTTCTACCCATAAATTCATCTCATAGAGTAGGGCCTCCAAAAAATTCCTACTGTGTCCTTGTCTATCCTATTCGTTTCAGCCAAAGTTAGAGAGGAATCGAGTTAGTAGTTTACTCTGTAGAAAATCATTCTACGGCGTCGGCGATGACGCATTCCGCCATTTCGCGCCGGAGCCAGTAAATGGCCGCGTGCCAGTTAACTAGTGGTGGGTCGTTATCGTATTTTCGACAAACGAAACGTAACCGTTTCGCCGACGACGAAAACGGTTGCAGAAAACGGTTATTGTTGCAACTGGTTTGCAAACCAGTTGCGACGACAACCGTTCTTTAGAACGAAACATATTTGATATGGAAAGAGTTTTAGTGAAACGCGTTTTTTTTAGTGAAAAGTTAACATTATCGACTGTATGTCATAGGCATAAAGTTCACTTTTGATTGTAAGAACTGTTTTGAGAACGAACGTGTCGTTGAATAAATTCATTCTCGACTGTATGTCATCGACATAAAGTTCACTTTTGATTGTAATAACTGTTTTGAGAACGAACGTGTCGTTGAATACATTCATTTTCGACTGTATGTCATCGACATAAAGTTCACTTTTGATTGTAATAACTGTTTTGAAAAACGAACGTGGAACGAGGACGACTACCAGTTATTCGAAGACTGGTTTGTGCAACGAAAACTGTTAACTGTTTTACCCAGGACGTAAAAACGGTTTCACCGTCGCAGAGCCGAGAACGGTTTTTTGAAACGGTTTCTCGTCGCAACGCCCACCAGTACAGTTAACCCTAAAACCACCAAAAGCCATTTACTGGCTTCGTGACGGCCCAGGGGTTGTACGTTTTGAATAAAGTGGAGCGCAGCTGTGCGCGCTTCGTGCAATCAGACTAATAAAAAAATTAAGTATGAGAAAACATAATAGCATATCATGTAGACCTGTTCGGTCTAATGAACACGTCTGCTGCGCTTCAATATAAATGCAGCTTTTTTTCTGGTATTTTTTTATAGTTAGCCTATATGCCAGCCCCATCGGAAAAAAGGAAGCTTTAGAATTGATCCGACTCGTCGATCGGAATGCATTTATATCTACAGCGTACGGCCTGACCGCTGACCTTCACTTACGAATACATTTTTATTTTATTACACTTAATAAAGCGCAAACTGACTTGCAGTTGCTACCGACGCGATGTCACCCTACCTTTAGAACGAAGACCTGCCATGGTACCTATTATCTATAGTTGTTCGACATAGGTTTAACAATTAATTCATATTGTATGGCTGTAACCTTATATAATAAACTCACTGACAGCACAAAAAGTTTGCCGATATCTAAATTTAAGAATAAATTGTTTACCTATTTGATTGACGAATGTTTTTATAATATAAATGAATTTTTAGCTAGGTGTAAGATATGACATTAAATAAGGATTGTATCAAAATTTAATTACTGGGTTAGGACATTTTAATTATATTTTTTGTAATGTAACTCTATTTATTTTGACAGTGTTTAATATCACAATTATGTGAATTATGTATCACAGTAACTGTACTGCCAATTTTGCACGCCAAATGTGTGGCGAAATGTGTTAGCACAATATAATATTCATTCTCCAGCTTGTAACACCTACTCACATTTAGCAAAATAAAATTAATTATAATTATTTAAAAAAAAAAATATCAGTTGTAAGCTATATTAATTGGAATTAATGTGACGGCTAAAATACTCTCCTCAAATAGCCAAAGCCCATAATCCATCCAGTTACAGACATGGATTAATGTTACTCAACTAGGCCACATGTCCCTATGTCCACGTCACTTTTGCCTCACCTTCAAATAATTGTTCTAGTATTGGCTTCACTGGTCTCTCGGCCTCCCAGGCAGCCTGCTCTGTGAGAACTTTCTGCTTGAACACATAATTGCAGTGGCCGTTGGTTAAATTGCTCACATAAGCCATCATGGCTGTCACATCTAAATTCAAAATCTTTATATGCTCTTCGATACATTGGGACAAACATCGCAAACTTATTTCATCACTGAAACAAAGGACAAGATTCAAGATTTGAAAAAGACAAACTGATTTTTATGAGTTGTATTTTCCAAAAAAAAATAGACTAATAAGTACATACTTATTTTCAAAAAACTCCTCATCACTACTAGATTCAAATGAATCGTCAAACTCATCAAGTTGTTTAGAATCAGGTAAAACCTCTCCCTTTACAAAAACTCCTTTTGCTTTCAGTTTATTTGCAAGAGACTCTTCAATTCCGCTGACGAATTCAAACACAACCTGGTGAAAGTAGAGACAAGCACATTAATATTCAGACACTAAAATTATAACAGCCAAAAACAAAAAAAGTCCTGTCTCAGAGACAAATATCGAACCATGCTAGATGATACTAATTGCAATTTATTTTAGGCTATGTCTTTCTAATCATATTTTTATTATTTTGTCTTTATTTATAAATATGATTTAAGTTTTTTGATTCCCGCAGCAAATCTTTAATTTTCCGGGATACAAAGTAGCCTATATCCTTTCGGCCGTGAAAGTGTAGCAGACAGACAGACAGACACACTTTCGCATTTATTAGTATAATATTAGGATGGATTAGTATGGATATTATAATAAAATCTGGCATTGTATCCATATTATTTTTCATATGAATTACTAACCTTTGGAGATTGATACATACATGGATAAAGCTTAGCACACTCCACGTAATCATCCGCTTGATCAAGTATAGAACGTGCGCCATATGATGCCTTGCCCGAGCTTAGAGCTGATAGTGATTTGGGATTCCGAGCAATTACTGCAAAGTGTACAGACAGTTACAGTTAGTTACAGAGAAGTGTAAGGTACAGACGAAAATGTAGCCTTAAAACAGTTATAGATAAATACTATTGTTATACTGTAAGACCTAGAAAAATGGGCCCATGATGACACAGGCAACTGCGGATGGTTATTGAAAAATCCGATAGAAACTTCGATTTTCCAGGATCAAAGCCTTTTCCTTCCTGGGATGCCTATCTCTGTATCAAATCTGTTAAAAAGATGCATGCAAGCATAGCAGACAGGGCACTATTTTATAAAAATAATTGCCTCATTGCCCAGTAGAACTGAAGTTTTCCAATAGCTAAGTGACTGCTTTTGCTATATGCTATAACATTCAATTAAATTAAATTCCCAGATGTTGGCTTTTAGGTAAGCCACAGGGGCACAGGTTGTTTCACCAGTATAGAGTATATGGATAAGGCACGAAAGAGATTGAACATGTACAGTACAGTAACAACATCGAAATATTAGTCTAAGAGTAACAAATAAAAAAACAAAAATCCTGTCTGCTTGGATACCAAAAAGTGTAAAGCAAGACATGAATTGAATATTTCATTATTATAAATTTACTTACATCGTAACATCATATTAATAAAATGTATCAAGGCGCAGACGCACGTCCAATAACTAAGCCCTAACGTGCGACTGCGGCTTGATATATTTAAAGTAAATTGATAATAATGAAATACTTCAACTCATGTCTTGTTTTACACTTTTTGGTATCCAAGCAGTCGGGTTTTTTGTTTTTTTTTAATTACTTTTTTATTTCAAACTTTTTAGTTAGAATTAATTGTAAACAGGCAACGTTTTAACTTCCGAAGTAGCACCAAAGGTACTTTAAGCATCGATTAGTCTAAGCTTTTAAGTATTTTGTGGTAGGACTTTAGAACATTAATTTATTCGTAATGACGGCAGTGTTGATCTCCTTAACCATCATCAAATTTGCATATTATGTTATAATGCTAATACTAATTTGATAGAGTTCGTGTATCTGCTATTTTTCCTAAAAATGTACTCCTTAATTTTCGAGTCCTATTACATCGACGTCACGAGACCTCGGTATTTACGGCGTCCAATCGCTTTCGTAAGCCAATGAACATCGGCCACTTACGAAAATGCCCGTGGACAATGCAAAAAATGTATTTTTAAGTATTTTCAAAATCCACAATTTGTACGTACTTATTTAGTAGTAGCTAAGTGGACCCGGAACCAATTTTTTATTTTTTAATAGAAAATGTGAGTCAATGATAAGTGATATTAATAAAGTATATTATTATTAATATTATTTTGTGACAAGCTGATGCCCGCGACTCCGTCCATGTGGAGTGAGGTGTTTTAGGCGTATGAAAAATAGATAGTAGCCGATTCTCAGACCTACTGAATATGCATATAAAATTTCATAAAAATCGGTCAAGTCGTTTCAGAGGAGTATGGTAACTAACATTGTGACACGTGAATTTTATATAGGTATAAGATTTCAATGATTCGTGACTTGTGAGAGTACGCCCCACCAGCCGCCTCCACCCTAACTGTCACTACCGCCCGCGCCATTTTCTGTTGCACGTAACTGGTTTCTGGTGCACTATAGAAATAAAGTAGTATTATTTCTATACTATCACATAAAATATTCATCTGAATTAAATGGTTTACAGGACATTTTTATCATAATTTAATACTTGAGATAACGAACATATTTATTTTGATAAGGATTCATAATATGTCGGTGAAAATACCTTCACAAGTAAAGCATTGTTTTAGACCAAGTTTGAAAATCATAAAAATGTTTATTGTTAAGGCGCTGTGAGCTCACAAGATCAAAATACAGGCGCGCGGGGGTGAACCGTGGGCTCAGCTATAGTATACTGCCCGCTGAGTTGGACGTTCATATTTTTTTTACAGATAGGTCTTGATGAGGTAAGCCTCGCACTAAAATATTTTACTCCGAATTTCAATACTTTTCGAGATATAATTTTTTGAAAATCGCAAATTTTCACCACTTTTCACAATTTCTTACGACATTTGCCATACATTATAGAGCTGAGGCGTATATACTAGAACAGATACAGGGACTAGGCATTTATCGATACTAGGTCGCACCTGTTGCCAAATTTTAAAATACTTGATCCACCTAGTCCCAGAGAGGCTAGTACTTGTGGTCTGTGGTACTAATAATGACGCGGCACCCGTGGCCCATTCAAAACGTGTCATTTGAATTTGAACCATATTTCGATACATAAATAACACGACGCGCACTCTTTTCACCTTGAAATATGGTTCAAATTCAAATGGCACTTTTCGAACGGGCCGAGTGCAAAAATATACTGTCCTTTTTTAACTATACGACTCCGCAGTCTTTCTATCTTTGTCTGTCACTTGTCTTCTTTGTCACTAGTAGGGACTTTACCAGATACTAGTATCCACTAGTCTCTAGTTTTGTGATGTGACTAGTATCAAGAGTATCAAGTACGATACGGACTTGTGCAAGCCGCGCTCGCCGTATTGATACCTACTCGATGACGTCGGAATCTGTTACGCGCATCGGACTTATTAATCGGTTTTCATAAAGTTTTGTAATGTGAATAGAATAATAATAGAAATAATAATAATAGAATAACAATTTAGAACTTTGTTAATAAGACATTTTATGACAGACACGTTACTACTACACGTACTATGTACTTTAAGTACACGTACTTTATGGACTAGGTGGAACAGGTATTTGGATCGAGTATTTCTACGGAATTGGACTAGGTGCACCTAGTACAAAATTTACCTAGTACGACTCATCTCTAATACATTACAGACTCATTGACGTTTAGTTGGCGTACTAAAGTTTCGTTTTACGTATTAGAATCCGTTCCAAACATAAAAAGTATTACAAAATATTAATAATCGAGTAATAATCATATTCAAACCACAAAAAATGTCTATCATAGCATTTATTAGGCAGAATACTAGTAGGTATATATTTTCTGTACATGGACGTTTTTTATAATCATTCGAATAAAACATCGAGTTTTATGTGTACGGATTGTTGGAAAAACGGAATGCGTGCGTTGGCGCCAGTGTCCAAATGTTACTATTGAATTCAAATTTCAAACTGAGTCATCGTTTTACGCGCTTTTCAGTTGAGAACATTTTTATATATTTTTTTTTTGTTTGACTGGCGTCTTCGAAGCATCAGGCCTCGTCGTCGTCACCATCTTCTAGCGTTTCGTCGAGAAAAGTGCAAGTGTTAGACTCTAATGAGCCACTTGCGCTCACCTCTTCGCGTGTTATTGCTCGCCAGTGCAAGTGTTAGATTCTAATGAGATGATGATAATGCTTGCAAGTGCTGCGTCTTGTGTAGTGCAGGTGTTGGACTCCAAAACCGCACACCCCGACTCCACGCAGTCTTGTCTGCCCTACCCCTAGTGTTTTTTATAAGCGCGAAGCCAGAAGCTCGTGTAGGAGGTCCTGGATGAAGCGAGCCTACGAGGCCGAGTGGAGCGAAGGGGGGAGGTGGCGAGCGAAGCAAGCCGGCGACATCCGCAGCGAAACGAAGGTCGAGTAGCTTCATTCAGGGGCGACGAACCGAGTCTTCTGGCGTAGCCCACTCTTTCCCTCCCTCTCCCATTACTTTTACCCCTCCCCCCCACTCTCTCCCTCCCTCAAAGCCACTTTTACCCATTCTCCGTCTTAACTATCAGAGTTAGGCAGAATTTCGGTAAACCTAACCTCAAAATTTTAAAAAATTAATATCTCGGAAACTACTAAAATTCGGAACGTCTTACTTGCAGGGGGGGTATCAGGGCCTTTGCACTAAGAACATTTTTCTGTTGTATGGGGATATTAGTTCCACAACTCCCTAAAGGATGGCGCTCATGGCGCTTATCTTGTACTGAAAGTATGTATACTTAAAAGTCTGTGATCAGGGTCTGTGATGGCGCTGAACTAAGTGTTCGTTCAGAAGCTTATGTTTTAGATAAATTAATGATTTTGCCATTTATATAAACGCAAAGCTAATAATATATAAAACTTTTTTTTTTGAGCAGAATATGAGTTATCTTAGATAATTTATAAAGATTTATCTGTTATAAATTAAGTTTAGTGGAATGAGTTAGAAGTTTAATGAAACATTTGTGTTTTAATTTCCGAACGTGGACAGCCGCCATTTTAAAGTTTGAAATTCGACATTGACATTGACGTTTTCTGGCATGCCGGATGCCGGGTGGACAAAATTATTATTTTTTTGATAAATTCGTTACAATGTGAAACTATATTAATAGAGTGTGTATTAAGTGTGTACGATGTGAAAAACATGAAACTGTGGAATAATTTTTATACTTTATGTATATTTTTTGTAATTGAGAATATAAGAGAAAATAATCAACATGCGTTTCATTTACTAACATCTAAACATCTTTACAGTTTGTGTTTATCGTGTAATAATTTATCTTAATTATTACAAGGTCACTTAATTCTATAGTTGAAGAATTAGGTGATCTTGTAATAATTATGATAAATTATTATCACTTTGTAATATAAAGTACTATAGCATTGTGCTATGGTTATATATGTATACATATTTTAGTTGGACAACTTCCCGATAGATGTCGCTGTACATGGAAAGTCGAGTAGCAACTCTATACCAGTATATATAATGTACTCTGTGGGGGGTATATCCCCTCCCCCCTCCCCATCCCCCCCCCCCCGCGGGCGGTATACTATAGCCGAGCCTTTTTTAAAATTGTGTTTCGAGATGCGTCAATGGCTGCTTAAAGGTCTTCAAAACAGCAAATTATTTTTACAAGCATACAATAAGCCACCGTTTGATGGATATCATGGATGGATGGAGCATCAGCTAGTAGGTAGGTAAAAAATCCTATTCAGTGAGTGGAACTAATACATTTTACATTTTAACAAAAATTGCATCTAAAGGTACTTGCGAGCTGCGACTATTATCGCGGCCCTCTAGGGATCTTCGTCACACGGACTATAGATAATACTTAAGTAAAGTCAGTATCAAAAGCACGCAATCATTACGAGTATCATAGTACAACAATCAGAAAAACAGACTAATCCTTAAGTCATGTTTAATTTAATTTAAGTCATAGATTCCTAAATAAGGCCACCCAGGAATCAAACTCCATAACTTCCTTCCGGCAGGTCGTTAAAATTCAAATACATATCAAAGGCTCTGGAAAAGCTATAATGTATATGTCACCGTAAGATTGTAAAAACCGTTAGATTATAATCTAACTCGCGAAATTGTAAACTGTCGAAAGATTGTGAACCGTTCAATGTTCTGAGTGTCAATTTTTGAAATATTCATTGTATTTACGTTGGCTCAAATTTGGCTTCCGAAGACACTTGGAAGATTAAGACAAATCTAGTGGTGCAAGCAAAATCGGATCAGCCGTTTTATCTGTAGTGCGACACAAAGGAATACACTACAAATGAAATTTTGAAACCTCGTAAATCCTAAATCATCGGTAAAAAGCCTATTCAGTTCTTTTTTAATCCATTATTAAACAATGTATAATGACTAGTATTTAAAGTCTTATAATAGCTGAGCAAATAAGACGAGTAGCAAGTAGCTATAATTGAGAATTTAACTAAAACTAAACTTTAACTAAATTGAGAAGCAACTAAGTTGGTCAAAAATATAGTACCTTTTATCCATGTCCTGCCCTCATCACTTACAATGTCCACCAAGAGCTTACTATCATCATTGATATGAAACACTTTACACACAGACATCACACCAGGTCTGACGGCACAATCAACTATTGCCCCCAAGTGTCTCAAGTTAGAACATGACAACTGTTCAATTTTCACTTTCCCTGATTTTTGGATCTAAAACAAATTTACTTTTAGTGAAGTACTATAAAATTGTAACAATGTTAATTGTAGTAATTTCTGTAAATGAATCTTTCAGGGTTTGAATGAATAGGTTTTATAGTATTACTGTGTTTGTACTTAATTTAAATAAATAAAACACCAGTCAAGCGTGAGTCAGACTTAAAGGGTTCTGTACCACAACACAATATAAATTCAATATTCAATATCATGTAATCTGCTGTGCAATAACTGGCTTACTTATGGCACTAAACCATTAACCCCTAACAAACAATTTAACAATGAGTTATCAATTTTCTGATTTTTTTTCCTATACTCATGCTGTGAAACATTGCTTCTTGCCAAAATTCATGATTCACAAAACCATAAAAAGGATCCTATATGTAAACATAATATTGAACATACCCTTTTAAGAAATTCTGTTTCTTGATGAATTTTTCTTTTAAGCTTTAGGGCACCTTCTAATTCCTGTTTGTTCAGCAGGCGCTCCACAAGGGATTCACCATTTTGTATCTTTTCATCTAGCATTTTTAAAAGTTCTTCAGGTGTATAGCTCATTTTTATCTAATTCGTAAAAAACTGTAATAGGTACAATATTAAATAGAACCTGTTGTGAGAACTGAAGGAACTACAATGGTTGGTACAGTCGTTGTAACAAATGAAATAGGTATATTTTAATTTTTAATACCGATTTAATTTATAAAATGCTAAGTATGTCCATTTGTCTGAAGAAAGGCGAATTAAAGGTATATGATTGAGTATTCAAAAGGCCTACGATAATAAAAATATATAGCAAAAATGGTTGAAAACCTAAATAAATAAATGCTATTGTTTAGTTTATCCTATCATCCCTAAATAATGTACTCTGTAGTCTGTGCATCCAATGTTAAAGCTATTTCGTTTTTTAATTTTAAATGGTAGTGAATAGTATACCGTAGCATAAAGTATCGATATGATATTCAGAAAAAGCTATATTACCCATTCCTAAGCTATTACGGCATGCATGTACATTGAGTTGAGAACTTACTGTAATATTTTTCGCAAAATTTTCTAATTTTCCTAATTTCCAACAAAAACACAATAAATTGCCTCTCCTCTTTTTCTTTTACTCATTTGACCATAGACTGAAGAGCAAGGAACATAGTTTATGCAAAGGTTATAGCTCTGAACATAGAGGCCTATTACGCTGCACTTTATACAAGGCCCTGTAGAAAGTTAGGCGTGACCGCTAGATTGAGCGTCGCTTGTTACACAGCATTAGCGTGAAGTTTGGGAATTAATTTCAAAATATTTACTAACTCGATTCCTTTGAAATTTTTTTCTATGCGAATAGGTCAGACAAGGACAGAGTATGAATTTTTTGGAGAACCTAATCTATGACATGAATTTATGGGTAGAAATTTCGTGCGAGTGAAACACGAAATGTAAGGTGATAGAGTCTGGCTAACGAAAGTAGAGACTGGAAAAGAGCGGCAAATTTAAAAATTGTTAGTATGGCAAACTCAAAATTAGTGTGACAGACCTGGAGTAACCTAATTTGATACTTTAGAATTATTTTTCTTATTTTTGTTGAAACCGATTGCATACTAAAAAACCTACCACCTGCCTGAATGAAAAAACAACAATATTCAATAATAATTTATTTTAGTCACTTTAGTCAAAATCTGAATCCAAAGCTTCTATCTGCAAAGATTCATCAGAGTCACTGGTGTCACTATTTCCAACGTTGATTATGAAACTTTCTAAATTTTCTTCAGTAATTCTATCTCTTTCTTTGTATTTAATTTCAATATGCATGACATGATCACACATTATCTTCCAATCCTCTGATGTAATGCTTTCAAACGACTCTTTAATCATTCTTTCTAACTCTACTGTAGTCAAGGCTACATTTTTACTTGCCACTTTACGTTTAGCCAAACTCCATACAAGCTCAATAGGATTTAAATCACAGTGGTAGGGAGGAAGTCTCAAAACCTCATGACCATTCTGCTTTAAAAGTTCATCAGCTTTGTATACTGGGTCTGGTGTGTGCTGCTTTACAAAACATAGCAGCTCTGCCTTTGTGTGGTAATCTTCATACCGGATATCATTGAAAGTAAGCCATTCTCTTATCTCATTTTTCAGATTTTGTGTTGTTGGAGCTTTATTAACAATGACGGAATGATAACTTGCATTATCCATTACTATTACACTCTGCTCATTTAAATTGGGTATGAGCTTTTCTTGTAACCATTTATTGAAATTTGCAGCATTCATGTCATGGTGGTAGTCCGCCATTGTCGATTTTGTGCTAAAAACTAACAATGAGTTTGGCACAGGACCTTTCTCTGATCCAGCATGTACAATTATGTACCTTTTTCCCGTTGAAATATTTTCAATTGCACCACTCGAAGATGGATTTTCTTAAATTCATAACCATTAGCTAGTAGTATGCGGCGAAGAGTTTCCCGACATCCATTAAATCCTATGCTTTCTTTTAATTCCATTAACAGTGTCCTCAATGTAGGAACTTGTTTTCTGACAATATAAAAATCATTGATTTTGTTGCGAATAGCATCTATGTCGAAACTATCTAAGTTAGACACTGTGGGTTTATGGGGCCGTTTTTTTCCTGGGGTATTCCACACACCATCATTCAGCGCACCTTCCTTTTTTATTCTTTTTAAAGTTGCAACACTTACTCCTGTAAAGAATGATTAAACAACGATTAGGTACAGTATTGACAATAGCAAATTATATTATTATTATACATTATATTTCTTGTGTATAAATCTTGTGCTTAGTAAAAAATTACCAGTAATTGAAGCTATTTCTTCCAAGTACTGATTCTGGGTTCTCATCCTGTCATTCTGCTCTAAATCAGTAAGTTTTTCAATAGTTCTCACTATTTCATCGACTCCTGCTACATCCTCCAGATTTTCTGTCAAAGAAAATAATTTGTGTTACAAATTAATAAATGTAACATTTACTTACCTACCACAACCAATGAAAAATAACCATTTAATTGGAAGTTGCATTTAGTAGGTATTATTAAGGTGTTTAATGAAATGTATAATGAATGTGGATGAAAATAGAGATATAGTTTTTTAAAAAGAGAAATATACAAACAAAGTATCAAAATAATGCGTCATACTGACTTAAAAAATCTAACACAACACGTAAACAATCTTGTTTTTGTTTGAATTTTGCATCTTTCTCTCGTTGTTTTTCTTCAAATTTGGAAATCATGCAAAACAACATCTTCCGCACTCCACTTTTAATTGTTTTAATCATTCTTAAACGCGTAAATGCTCGTAAACAAGATCACAACCACACAACTAATCACTGCAAATCACCGACGACCACAGACAACCGCCATCTTGTTAGGGCAAAATGTAGTTGAGTATTGCCATATAAAAAGTTTGCAAATAATTCGAGTCTCTACTTTCGTTAGCCAGACTCTATATTGTTTATCCCTTCGTCTGGCGCGCAATTTTATTAGGGGGATCTGCGGCATTCTCAAGTGCGACCCCAAGTACATCTCAAGTGGCGGTGTCGAATTTCATCCGCCGGCCGGCCGGGCGTGTTTATTTAAATCATATCGTATCACTTGTAAGAGCTACGTAAACACACAGTACGTCATTCAAATCGTTACGAAACATAGCTATAGATTACAGTTAAAAAGGTTATCGCACTTATAATAGAGTTTACACAAAAAAATAACAAAAACAACAACAAAAAATGACCCCGTTTTTGAAATAAAAACCTCAACAAAATAAACAATATAACCTCTAACTTTGTTTAATTCAAATGTAAGGGTCCCTGTGATAAGCGCAGTGTAATAGGCCTATAAAGAGCTCTGAAGAAATAGCGCGCCATCTTTTATATAGAATAGAATAGAATATGTTTTATTTGCTGATACAACACCTAATAAACTTAAAATACAAAAGTACTTACAATCTAACTTAACTTAATCACTCAACGTCTAGAATGTGTCGTGCCAACAAAACCTAACCTAACATAACTCAGCTTGATGTTGTGGGTACAAAATGTAATGGTAGAACCACACTGCGTTATTTGTTATTCGTTATGCGGCTACGCTGTATATGTCCAAATATGTGTTTTATGTGAGCAAACAACAAACATGCTATCCACACTATGTCCTAGCTATGTCCACACTTCGTGCTATGTGCCAGATATTTTAGTTTTGTGGTCTGTGGTCCAAGTAATAATGTTCTCAGTTCGGTGCTGTGGTCACAAATAAAATGGACGTGTTGACTGTGGCTGCAGCTTATTTTTACTTCAATGCAACTTACCAATACCTGTTGTACAAGTACAAAGTTCCAAGACCGCGCAGAAAACGTTGGTGGATGATCACGAGTCATAGGAAACGAACTCTGTAAGTAGTATCCATAAATATCAGTGTTACGAACCGTCCGCGTCAGTTAAACTAGTGTAGTTATTAAAATGAATTTGTCTTTTCCAGGGAAAGTATGGAGATGCAGTTCCAAGAAATGTTGGCAGAACCGTCGACTGAATTTCATAATTTCTGTAGAATGTCATACACCGATTTTGAGTTCTTGTTACAAAAAGTTGATCCAATAATTTCAAAAAAAAATACAAACTGGAGAGATTGTATACCGTCTAAAATTAGATTAGCTCTAACTTTGCGATTTTTGGCCTCGGGAGACAGTTATAGGAGCGACAGTTATAGGAGCCTACATTATCTCTTCAAAATATCCAGTCAAGCTATTTCGAAAATAGTACAAGAAGTCTGTACTGCTTTATATGAGGTTCTCAAGGATCGCATTAAGGTATATAAAGAAACTTATATTACTAATAAATCAACTTTATTGATATAATTATTATTAATGAAAGAGCGTAACAAGGCGGTTTTTCTAATGCTTTGGCTTTATAATTACAAATTGATTTAAATCACTTGCTCGGCCCTCGTAAATAGTAATGGATGGTTGTGTGGCTGTAGTAACTTCCGAGTTCATATACTCTAAATTTACAAACTGTGAACTCTCTTGCTGAGGTGTGTCCTCCATAGAAGGTCCTGTATGAGTGGTTTGTCTTGTACCTACTACTTGTGGCCCAATATTTTCCTGTTGAGTTAAACTTATTGGCTGGGGTGATGGTGTAAATGGATAAAATTCAGTTGATGAAGAATTTTTCCTGTTGCATTCCCATTCCAAACGTTGATCATAAAATAACTGATTTATTTTAATCATCATTAAGTCTCTGCAATCTTCTGGAAGTCTGCTTAACTTTTTTGCTACAAGCCTTCTAAAAATGCTACATTCATCCTCTTGTTCATTGTGCTTTAACTGTGTTACATCTTGTAGTATATTAAATGCTAAATCCATTTTTTTTTTGCCTCCTGAAGTTCTGGATTACGCTGCCTGTTCCTTGTTGCAGTTGGTGTCTGTTGAGACCACGACGAAGCATCAGTGTTTATGTCATCTGTCTGTTCTGCTTTCTGTCCGTTATTGTTAGCACCAGTGTTTATGTCATCTGTCTGTTCTGCTATCTGTCCGTTATTGTTATCCTGAAATAATAAAATATATTTAAACTGATACTTATTATTTCTTTCAGATGCCGAGTACCGAACAAGACTGGTTGACTGTGGAAAATGGTTTTCACACCAGATTCCCACATGCCATTGGTGCAATTGATGGGAAGCATGTAGTTCTGCAAGCACCATTTAACAGTGGCTCAGAATACTATAATTATAAAAAATCATTCAGCATTGTGTTGCTCGCTCTGGTAGACAGTAACTACTGTTTTATGTTTGCCGACATTGGATGTCAGGGCAGAATAAGCGATAGTGGTGTATTAAAAAATTCTACTTTGTGGAATAAAATGGAAAATAATTTGTTACAACTACGACCAGCAACTCCACTTCCAAATGGAAACATCCCTCTACCCTATGTATTTTTGGGTGATGGGGCATTCGCACTACACAGAACCTTAATGAAACCATATCCAGGAGAACATCTAGAAGGTACAAAAGAAAGAATATTTAACAAAAAACTTTCATCATCTCGAGTTGTTGTGGAAAATACATTTGGCGTAATGTCTTCTGTGTTTAGAGTGCTTCGTAAGCCCTTATTACTTCAACCAGATCCAGCAATAAGAGTGGTAATGGCTTGTGTAGTTTTAAATAATTTTTTGAGAATGAGTAAACATTCAAGGGCTTTTTACAATCCGCCAGGTACATTTGACACTTAATCTGGTAATAACTTAATAAGAAATGGCTTGTGGAGGGACAATGTTCCTGACAATCCCACTTTAAGAAATATACGTCTCATTCCTAGGAGATCTCAGAGGACAGCAGTAGATATTAGAAATGCGTTTGCTAACCACTTTCACCATTGATGTATTACACAGGCAAATTAAAATACTCTTATAATAAAGAAATATAAATAAAACGAAATGTTTTTATTTACCTCTGTATTCATAGATGCATTGCATTTGTATATGCCCGACAAAAAAGAATCCATGAATTCATAGGCGAACCATGATGGTCTGAAAACTTCAGATGCACCTGCACCTGATATTTCCGACTTTCTAACCTTGGTTTTATACCCTCTGTACATGGACATAAGAGAGTCCTTCTTCTTTTTAAGTTCTTTGACTGTACAATTTGGTTCTCCCATATTATTTTTTATGTCAATCCAGGCATCATTAACTTTTGTTTTTACTTTGTGGCCACCATTCTTTGGGTCCCAGATGCAAGGATGCATCTGATACAACTCTAAAAATCGCATAACTGAGTCGTTCGTCCACTCCATTGTCGCGCTAAGCAAGACACGACCACAGAACACATATACTCTCTAAACGGACACTACAAAGAGAATATAATTATTTATAATCACGACCGTCAGCAGCGAACGCGAGTGACTGAAGTACTGAAGGGAACGAAGTCTGGGCAGTCGACACAAATATTCGTCTTGTTTGTGTCCTTTGAAGTGTGCTAAAAACCGACAAGAGGACGGATAAGCATATTTGCTATTCGCGCTTATGCGTTATTCGTGCAAATAAAGCAAATATAGACGAATGAACCGCCCACACTTGGTCGTATGCGGCCAAATAAGGCGCATAACGAATAACAAATAACGCAGTGTGGTTCCGGCTTAACCGCAACGCTGTTATTATGTTAGGGCCAAATCGAGGTGAAACTCTTAATAGGCCTATTACACTGCACTTAACACATGACCGTTATACTTGAATCAATGTAGTGTAATAAAATATAGTGCGTAAGGGTCCTATATTTGGCCTTAATGCTGTGTTATAAGCGACGCTCTGAATTGTGGTCACGCCCACCTTAGAGTTGGGCCTTGTAATAAGTGCAGCGTAATAGGCCTACAAGATACGTCATGGTTACTTGTCTCTGGTCATGGTCACGTGACTGACGTCAACCAACTGGCCAACCGACAGCCAATTCCACATATTGTTACTTGTCTCTGCACATAACCAAACTATAGTTATAGAAATGGCTGACGCTACAGAAGCGGAAAAAACGATCGCTGAAGACTTGGTTGTAACCAAGTACAAGTTAGCAGGGCAAATTGTTAACCGTAAGTATTGGCACCAAGAATTTATATTTTCCTTCCTCATAACACAGTTTAAAAGTAGGCCTCTACGTTTGTGATGTTGGGACGCGTGTCCGGTGTCAACGCCATGCGGGCAATGTGGAGTCTTTCGTTACTATTAACTTCTGATCCTTCATTTTATTACCTAGATTTTTTCAATTTTATACCTTATATTTGCTATTCCAGGTGTTTTAGAACAAGTCCTAGCTAAATGCGTGCCAGACGCTTCGGCGCGTGAAATATGCGAATTTGGGGACAAACTGCTACTAGAAGAAACAGCGAAGGTCTTCAAGAAAGAAAAGGATTCCAAGAAAGGCATAGCGTTTTCAACATGTGTCTCCGTTAACAATTGTATATGCCACTTTTCTCCCATCCCCAGTGAAACAGACTACATCTTGAAACAAGGGGATCTTGCTAAGATGTGAGCATTATCTTTAATAATAAGTTTTACTTGAGATACATAATTACACACACAAAACCTTCGGTTTCCCCAAAGAGGTCACCTAACTGTAACCAAAATATAGATGCTATCAGATCTACATCTGCCCTGGTTAGGGCGTTGTAGGATCTACCTTGCTCTCCCATATGTTCATGCGATCTGAAGCACTAAGTACTATTGGTTTGTGCCAGTCTCTTTGCCTAAGCATATTTTTTTATTATTATGTTGGTAAGATCGAAAAATTTTATTCATATTTCATCAGTATGTAATTTGTATTTAAATATAATTTCCAAAATAACACGATTTACAAAAAAAATACCAAGTACAGCTCGCTCACCCAGGTACTTATTGAATTATATGAGTGAGATTTTAATCTCACAGGCAATTCCAATGGCTGTTCCAATTCCTAGGTCAGATAGTAATAATACATATTTTAAAAAATGTGTTAGGATTGCTCTGGATGTTAAGATGGCACAAATTTCAGTAGCTATCTAAACTGTTGTTTCACTGTACAATATTTTGTTTTCCTGTTTCCTCTGCCTTTTCCAACTTGCAAGTACATTAAAAATAACCCAATCAAAAGGACAACTTTAATCTAATGTGTCTAGGTGTACAATAAAAGCATTTTTCACAAAATTATATTGATTAAATTGGATGATATAAATAAGCAACCAGAAGTGATTTAATAAAAAAAATAAAAGCAGTTAACATACCAGAAATTTAATACCAGACATAAAATTTTTATTCAACAAAAAACACTAAAACGGTATAAGGAACAAATTTTAATCTTAACAATCAAAATTTACTAAAAGGGAACAACACAACAAACATGATTTAGAGTTCGGTACAATGTTGCGTAGAAACCGTATAGGGGTATGAGTTTAATATAATTGCCATGTCCCTAACAGGTTAGCCCTCTACCATCTGAGGCTGCATCATCACTTACCATCGCAATCATGGGCTAATAGACTTGTAGTGGATAAAAAAAAATGTGATAGTTCATGTGTGACAAAGTTATTGCTCCAAAATTTACATGAGAGTGGCTCAATGCTCGTACAGGTCCCACTTTTTATTAACAGTGACTGATGAGCGATCAGTTTTTATTAGTAGCTAGTGGGTACTCTTATAATATTATAATTGTTTCATTTTGCAGTGACCTAGGCGCCCACATTGATGGCTTCATTGCAGTGGTTGCTCACACAGTTTCGGTGGGTGGAGGAGAGGTATCAGGTCGAGCGGCTGATGTCCTTCTCGCAGCACATCTGGCCAGCGAAGCCGCCTTGAGGTTGCTCCGACCAGGGAATGAGGTGCATCATATTTTGGAATAAGATATGCTTGCATGCCTAAAGAGATATCTATACTAATATTATAATAGTGAAAGTTTGGATGGATGGATGTTTGTTACTCAATCACGCCAGAACGGCTGAACGGATCAGGAAGAAATTTAGCACAGAGATAGATTATAACTGGAATAACACAAATAGGCGAAAATTAAAGAGTTCCTGTGGAAACCAAAAACCTCATTCCACGCGGGCATCAGCTAGTTAGTTATAAGATTATTGATTTAAGTTAAAGTTTTACAACATTAATGAAGTGAAACTAATCGGGTTGTGACTTGACATACAATCAAATCTTTGTCAAATAGAAGTAGCCCAAACTTTAGTTCCACCCGTATTTGAAATAGCTATCAAACTGAACAGCTGTACTTAGGCTGCCGTCTTCTGCTGATTATTGAGCTCATTATTAAAAAAACTGTCTTATTCATATACTAGATGATGTCCGTGACTTCGCCTGCCTGAATTAGAGTTTTTGAAGGCCTATAGTATACCCTTCCACGGAATAAAACCTACCCCTGTACTAAATTTCATCAAAATCTGTTGAACAAATGAGCAGTGAAAGTACAGCAGGCGTCTGTCTCATACAACTGTTGTCTAAAGACACGCCTTCTCATTTAAAATATTACTATGAATTATGACTCGTTACTATTTTGGTAATCCACTGTGTGATATTAAAAATATTTTCAATTATTTTATAGAACTATGCAGTGACAGACGTTGTCCAAAAAATCAGTGCAGAGTTTGGATGCAAGCCTATAGAAGGCATGTTGTCACACCAATTAAAACAGTTTCGCATTGACGGGGAGAAGAGTATAATACAAAACCCATCTGAGGCCCAGAGGAAAGAGCATGAAAAGGCTACCTTTGAGACGTATGAAGTATATGCTATGGATGTACTAATTTCTACTGGAGAAGGTGTTGTAAGTATTTGTTTAATAGAAAATATTTTGATATAAATAATATAGAGAGACAGCAATGATTGGATGATACAATTGATTGTTGTCTTAACTATTACAGACATATTTCACAAAGTGGTTATGTTTAGGGCTGTGTGCATACATAAACACCCTGAATTCTTTCCAGGCTGGTGGACAAATTGCTTGTCTGGCAGTACTCAGGGGAAAGTAAATAGTATGAACAATTATAATTGAATTAACACTCATCATTATTTTAATCTGTTCATATACTGACACAAAAATCCTATAATTTTAATGTAAAAGGTCATAATTGACCTTTAGTATAGGGTATTAGTATTTAAGTTTATTATTATTTTTGCACCACCTCCCTTTATCTTCTTTTTCATTTTCTCCCTAACGTTAAGGTTGTCTGGAAGAGATCGCTGCTTAGCGATAAGACCGCCTTATTGTACCTACTTATAGTTGTACTCTTGTTTGTAACATGTTGTGTATTTGTGGTGTACAATAAAGTATATACATACATACATACATACATACAATTCTTATCTACAACTTGTTTTTACAAAGTCTTGTCTCTACTAAATAATACACCTTTATTTATTTATTGTAGTATGAAACAATTTTTTTTTAATTTTGTTTTAGGGTCGTGAGATGGATACAAGATGTACAATATACAAAAAAACTGATGAAGTCTATCAACTCAAGTTAAAGGCATCAAGAATGTTCTACAGTGAGGTGAGGAATTATTGGTTGAGATTGATTGAGAATAATTGGGAACAACACTAATAATTGCAATGCACAAGCATTAACAATTATTAGTGTTAACCCACACAATGACAGTTTTGAGAAAAAGACGTTTAAATGTCAAAATTGTGGGTACATTATATGGGTTGATAACCCTAGAATAGAAATAGACCCTGGGTCATAGAAATGTTTTCTGTCAAAATTATCAGATCATTTTGATCTTTACACGGTCGATAGAAGGTGCATTTTAAAAGCTTTCTGTATACTTATCTCATTTTTGGCATGTGTGTGGATTGGTTCCTGTTTGAATAAGTAGGTCCAATTAGCACTAGGCACTGTCTTGTCAAATCCCTAAATAAATTTGAATCAATATCAACAATTTGATATTGTGGAAACTTTAGGGTACAGAGACGTAACAAGTTTGAGCCAATATATTTAGCTAAAATATATGGGTATAGATCATTACAACAGTTTAATATGAATAACAGAATTATTATGAATGGCACAGTTCAACAGCTCCTAATGTATTTTTTGTTCGATTTAGGTCCGCAATAAGCATGGTTCAATGCCATTTAACCTTCGGAGCTTTGACAAAGAGACCAGTGCTAGGCTTGGTGTCGTCGAGTGTGTCAATCATAAACTTATTGAACCCTTCCAGGTAATTTTTTTTACACTAAATACATGCTGCGATTTACTTTACACTAAATAAAAAAAATGTTGGCTTCTAATCCTGCTAACATGAGAATATGACAACTTGTATGTAACTATTATCTAGGGTATAAAGTATAAACAGGTGTTGCTCAAAATGTTTTGATGTTACTTATTATTATCGTCATATATTATTATAACTATTATTAACTTGCAGGTGCTATATGAGAGGCCAGGTGAATTGGTAGCACAGTTCAAATTTACGGCGTTACTCCTCCCTAGCGGCACTCACCGCATCACCGGTCTGCCGTTCGACAAGAGTCAGTGCAAGACTGAACGCACATTGAAGGATCCTGAACTTAATGTAATTCGAATTTCAATATATGTAATACAAAAACTAATAAATACACTGCTATCACATTACTATTTCAAAAGTATTTTGTCATAAAAAAAGAGCTTTAACATTTCACATTTTATTGCTTATCTGTTTAGGTTTAGTTCTCTAAATAAGAAATACAGTGAAACATTATATTTAAGTACAAGAGTTCACAGAGTGAAGAGTATGATGTAAGATCTGTTGTAGTTCTATGCCCTGTAATCTTTCAAAATATACTTTTTAATAGTTTGTTTTGAACAAGCACAGGGTAAAGAAATGTAATTTTTTTGAGCCGATTTGTTACTTTTGACACTTCGGTTTGAAGTATTACTACAACTGCAAAAACCATTGAATTTAATGTATAGATTGGCTATTCAAAGTAAAAATTGTGTACTATGAACTATGAAGCTTTTAAACTTTTTAAGATTTAATGATACTGGCCTGATGGTAATGATTACTTGATGGTTGGCTCATTGCCAAAGTGAGTTGCAACCTGCCAAATTATTTGTTTGAAACGGCCTATCCAGTGTGTATAAGTTAGTTGCATTGACAATGTTTGATGCCTGAATTTAATCTCATCTAAATGATTTTCTACAGGCACTACTGAACTCATCTGCCAAGTCAAATAAGAAGAAGAAGAAGAAATCTGGTGCTGAAGAAGCCATGGAAGTTGAAACTGCTGCCTAGCAATTGAATTAGTTTCTGCCGAAAGACTGAATTCAACAGCTTTCTAACGATTCTCACATGGACAATTTTCTGACCAACTTGTACAGTGCATGATAAATGGAGCAATAATATAGCTTATTCCTCTATGGATAATTTTCAATGAGTGTTTCCCATTCAGTGTTCATTGAACTATAAAAAAATCAAAACCCATTATGGCATTTTAGCTATGAAATTATTGTTAATGTTTAGATGTTTATGTACAAATTAACACAATTGTAAATGTAAAATATTATGAACAAATAAAATCATTTCCATTTAAATGTTCTAGTACAATAAAGAAACTGTAGGTCAGTTAGAATTATTTTGAAAAAAACCTGTACAATGTACCTACCAACCATAACCTGCTGGAAGTTTTATTTACATCTGAGTTAAAGTGTAATGATAATAAAATAAGATCATTCCTTCCTAATAACTCCATTTGTTTGATGAGTAATACTTTACTGTGCACAAAATTTTATTCTGACATTAATTTAAATTTCAAAATATCAGTGCAATGAAGAATGACCTGTTGTATTTACAATTATTTTGAAGTACTCAATTGTTTATGTAATAAAAGAATTCTACAACAAATTGACTAAATTAGGATAATTAAAAAAAAAAAGTAGATGTAATGTGGGTACTTCAAAATAATAGTAATATGGCTGTTTTTAGTTCCATAAATATATATAAATAAATTATAGTAGGATTCTGTACATTTGAATGTCTTAAATACAATGTTGTATTGTGTGATTGTATTTTTCAAATATTTATGGAACTAACAATATTCCAAAGTAACAAAATGTGTGATGTAAGAAAGGAATAAATCAAACTTGACCTTTCTGGTCTTTTTTTCGTAATAATTGTTATTTTTATTTAAATCTACCATCTTTTCCTTACAGCTTGGTATTTAATTAATGCTACTTGGTGGATATGCAAAATACAGCCTACAGGGTATCCCTGCTTGCTCTTGGGCTATGTGTATGATGCACTGTCTTATCTCATACAGCATTAATAATAAATTAAATTATAAACTAACTCGCGAAATTGTAAACTGTTGACAGATTGTGAACCGTTCAATGTTCTGAGTGTCAATTTTTTAAATATTAATTGTATTTACGTTTTCTTGTCTTGTAGATTAGATTATATATCGTTCATAGGTTCATATCGAACATCGGTTACATGGCATAGGTTCGACATAAATAATTAGGTTATTTCATTATTTAGGTTCTATCAGGTTAATATACCTAACAGATTACAATGTACCGGAGAATAATGCGTTAAATTGTAATCTTTCGACAGTTTGCAATTTCGCGAGTTAGATTATAGTCTAACGGTTTTTACAATCTTACAGTGACTAACAGATCATGAAAAATCATGATTTTATTTCGAAATGATCTGTAAAGGCTTGCTGATGTGTAATTTGCATGCAATGATTTGCTTTAGCACCTTAGCTTTGTAGGCTTACTAAATTTTTTTTTTTTTTTAAATATAAAATACTATAGGTACTTAATTTTTAAAAAATACTATCTTAGGTAAATTGAAACACAAATTCTACTTAAAACAACACATTTTAATAATAAAATAAGTTAAGTATAACTTGACAGTTGTTTTCAGTTGCTTCCCAGTGTTTTTTTTACAACTACTTAGTATTATCTTGACTTGTTTCTGGACTTGATTGAATTGGTTCTAGTGAATCCGAAACAAAGTTATAAGTCTTGAGCGCAGCATCTGATGCATGTGTGGGGAGGTTAACTAAAAATCTGAATGTAGCCTTGACACCACTGTTCCAGTAGTATTTAAACAAATATGTCAGCCTATCATTTGAAGGCAGAGGGGGAAGCTGAAAAGTATATTCAGATGTTATTTTAATACAAACAAAACGGTAGATAAAATGGCCATTTCTAGACTTGGGAAGAACAAGATAAGTAGAGAGGGTATTTACTATTAAGTATTTACTCAAACAAACCTGCCCTTTATTCTCAAAGTTTTAGCTATGAAGCCACTGTAATTTTTTATCCATTGGAGGTTTGATATGAAATCTTACTTTTATTTTTTACCAAACCTTCAGTGGATCAAAAAATATATGTTGGTGGCTTTATATTTATCGATAGCCACAAGAGATTGGGGTTGTAGGTGGTACATATGTAGGGCTGTATCTAGTATTGGGTGGTTTCACTTCAAAGTTGCCCCAACATTTTTGTGAACTAGATGAATCAGATACCTACAAATATATTTGTTGATTGATAGGTGTGCTTTTGCAAGGCCACACTTCCACTACAGCCCATTAACGTCCCACTGCTGGGCACAGGCCTCCACTCTCATAGGAGAGAGGGGGAGATTAGAGCTTAGACCCACCACGCTGCTCCAATGTGGGTTGGCGGGCTTTAACGACTATTATCATGTTAGTGATAATAACTGGGACAGATGGCTTAACATGCTCTCCGAGGCACGGGGGTGATACACCCCCAACTTCCTAACACCGGGCTAGTACTGAGAATTTATCAGAAAAACCCACCACTTAAATATGGCTTGACCTGGGACTCGAACCCAGGACCTTGTTGGCCGCACTTGAACATGCCAACCACTAGACCAACGAGGCAGTTTGCAAGGCCAAATGAAAGTATTTGAACGCTGGTGTTTGTTTGTACTTGTAGGTACTTTGAAGATCCATATCTTAAATTATAAATGCGAAAGTGTCTGCTTGTTTACTACATCTTTTCTGGCGATTTTAATGAAATTTTGCATAGGGGTAATATACATCCTGTGGAAGGATATAGGCCTACGTAAGGAAAGTTGAGGAGTTCCCCTGGTAATTTAAAAAACTCTGGCATTATCTAGTACGTAAAATGATAACGCTAAAACTTATAGGTACGTTTAAGATAATAAGATTGCATTACCTCATATGGAATCTGTTTCTTAAGTTCACCAACATAGGGAGACATGCCCTTTTCTAATTCCTCATATAGTTCACTAGTTGTTGTACTGTCTTTCCATACTCCTTTATCTACTGTATAATAAACTGCTGAACCAAGTAAAGCAGATTTTACAGCAAACCTGAAATAGTTTGTGAGAATTAATAATGCGAATCATAAGATTTGCTCAAGATTCAAAATGATAGGAACATACTTTATCATATTGGCGATGAGTCTGTTTTTAAGGTGTTCGTGGTTTTAATTGAGGAAAAGAATTATGTAATTTTTTGGTAAAGCATCGCAAAAATCAATGAAAATGAAATCAAATTCTTGGCCAGTTGACATTGACACTTGTCCGTTTGACAGTTGAAAATTGACATTGAATACCACAGATGAAACTCGGAAAACGCTCAGAAATCATTGCCTTAATAGTGGAGTGCCTGGAGCGTTAAAAACATGAAAACCTCGGATTTTAATGTGAATGAAAAATAATTCAGTGGGACGTTAGCTTAAAATAAACAAAAAAGTTTACCGATTAAAAAATTGTGATTGTGTGTGTGTTAAAAAAAAATGAAAATATGAAAGTCCTTCATTTTACAAGTTATATTTACGAAACTAGGTATTTTGGCTTACGGTAAAAAACTAAAGAACGTGTGTCACAGTTTCTCAAAATTCTACCACCAAAGGGGTAAAATTGTTTTCTTCCATCCACGCCGTGTCAACATCTTATGTTCCTTGGTGTGTCGATTAAGTCGTCCAAATCTTTTCGAGTTTCGAGCCAGAGAGAATGTAATCACTATAGTCGATTTCACGAAGCGAAGGAATTAATGTAATCAAATATGGCTTCAGGTCACGTGATTAAAATTGTCATTGGACATATAGTGATGCGAACATTGACAGACTAGTTGTGAATGAACGATTGAATGAATACATTCTGAAATCGATTACCACACACTATGATTACGAAATAACCTTGTGATGTTGAAGAAGATATTATAATTAAACATTTCACTAACATCTTATCACTTACTTGATAATAGTCGTCAAAGCCCGCCAACCCACCTACTATTAGACAGTCGAAATTGCTGGGATTGTCCAAAAATTCCTTTGGTTCAAATTGGTAAAGCAGATAACCTAGCTAACCTACTAATAAAAAGGTAATACAATAAATAAAATAATTTGTATGCAGCGACGATTAGTATTAGGTTGTAAATAGAAAATTTCACTTCACGGAAACAGCACCTATATTAAAAACGTTGTATCCGAAATATCTAAAAGTTAAATAAATTATGAAATATTGAAAATTTCATTGATTACTAATAGGTAGTTAATATAAAATAAGTTACATACCTTGTCTAAACAAAATAAATTCCGAATAATCCAATTCTTATGCAAGAACGATGTCCTTGAAGAATAGCAAATGGTCGTCAGTCCAAAGTTTAACACAGTCCAATCGTAGAGCAAACAAAAATCCGTTAATAAAGCCAAGTCGTTGAAAATAAAAACTAAAAATCGCCAGAGAACACCCGAAACGTACAACATCAATAGAAGCAGCGAAACGAATGACCGGATTTTTTTGTGCCGGCGCGGCCGCTGACTGCTTGCCGTAATAAAGAGATTAAAGATCTGAGGGCCTAGACAAACGGCATTCGATTCGCAGCGATTCCATTTCTTCTATCGCTAACGCTTTACCGTAAGCGAACTTCGTCTGCTAGACAAAGTTACCTGCGATTAACGAACGCCTATTCCATTCGGCTGTTCGATAAAAAGTAACTTTTGTCTATGGTCTTTCGTTATGAAACGTCAAATTCGTGCGCCAAACTTTGAATAGTTTGTGTTTGAGTGGTGTTTCTAAAGTGCGAGCGTGAAGTTGTTAATTAATTTAAAACTATTTCCTCTAATTAATATTATATTTCTTGGTAAGTATCAAAGTGCTTTTGTGTTTTATAGAAACAAATGAGATTTCAACCAGGCAAATAAAGATTTAGAATACTTTTCCCTTCTATGAATAAGGTTAAATGTTTTGTTTTCTCGCGTAGAAATGGAACCAAGAGGAAGGGCAAGTGGTGAGCAGTTTTCAGCTCTTTTGGAATTTATGGAAAGGTAAAATATTTGTTCCATACGTATTAAGTTTCTGAAAAGTCAAATTCTATACAGACGACCGAATGGCAGTCGTAATGTAAACAATGACGTGATTAACAGTAACGTAGTTAAAGGGCTCTTTGTTAACTCATATTTCAGCCACGGTGACTTGTCTAAACCGCTGGTGCTCAAGGTCGCATTAGAGCAGATTGTTGCCGGGAATAGTATCTTCTTTGGCGTCTAAGCCAAACACTTTCATTATGCGCTCCCCACAGTAAACGAAGCGTATGCATTTTATATTATTAGCACTAGGTACACTAAAATTTACAAACAACTGACAAAGTTACAAAATAATGCAAAAGACAATAATTTAATCACAAATTCATTCAAGAAACGTCTAAAAATATCAAAACAATCCACTCAACTTCACAACAATGGCGCTATTTGTTTCGTTTTCTACAGGGTAATGGCGTTCGTTAAAGTTTCCATCAAAAGAAGCGCTCACTATAGATAACGCTTGTCAAAAATGCCACTTGGCTAGCACTTGTCGACACATGTCTATGGGATTAGTCATTCGACATTGTCGATTCTTTCGATGGAATCGATTTAAATTAACTTTGTCTAGCAAATTTCGATTCGTTTAAATTATACCACGTGACGTTTCTATAGCTAATGTCAATCCCATACATTTTTGGACTTTTCTACTAGCGCCATCGCTAATAGAATGTCACTTTGTCTAGGCCCCCTGCGGACCTAATATAACGATATTCGATTTTTACAATCGACTAAACCCGCTCATATCATTCAGTCTATGGTTTACTTTTCATGTCACATCTCTATGGAATCATTCAATTTCTATATGTCAAACACCCATTAAGTCATTAGTCTGTGTTTCTATTTTGGGATTCTTGCAAGTTATTTGTTAGATTAATAGCTTCTTAGTGCATAAATTGAATTACTTTTTAGTATACTAAGAAATATAAATGTTTTACTTCAGGAAATAAGACATTTGTGAGTGATTTGCAATACACAACAGTGAAAATATTGTTAGCAAAGTTGAAATGTCGTGACTGGTATGTTTTGTTTACATGATTTACTCTGCCAATTGGAAGCGACTTTACGTTTTATTTCGAGCTGGGATCACTTGGGATCCATAATATCGTGCAGCCTGTCAGAGTGTCAGGTAACAGGTTGAAAACGTCACGATCATAGAGTAGAATGTATGTCACGATCGTTGATAAAATGGTATCAAATGTCGTAATCGGCGCAATGACTGATAAAGTGAGAATTTGGGTTCTTCGTTGTCTGTCAGTTGTAAAAAACGTGTATCGTGCGAAGGAATGCACGTATAAAGTCTGATTGAAGCGTGAAGGCTAAAGAGTAAAGTTACCGATATATTCGCAGTAAAGTTTTATACCGCCTCAGTACGCGTGTTGTGTAGGCGGCACCTAAACGTTGTGCTTACAATCCACACACAAGTTGTTGGTAATAGTGTATCTCGTCCCAACCTGTAATAATGGCTGAGAAACAAATAAAAAACCGTGTCTGTATAGTCGGTTCAGGAAATTGGTAAGGTTTGAGTAGTTTTAGTCATGTAACAAAATCTTAACAAAATAGTACCTTTGTTTACCGTGACCTTAGTATAGAACGATGACATAACAAGTAAGAAAATTGTCCACGAAATTGTCTCATAAATATAATTTATTTTAATAAAAATAATGACTAAGGAAATCTTACAAATAAAACTTAATGATTTTGCATTAACTTCAAAAGTAAAATATAGGTATTAGCTGTGTATCGTATTCTGCTGTTGTTGAAAATACTTAATAATCACTTACAAATACTTACTCAGTATTAATTCTACTCTATATTGCTAGGGGTTCAGCAATTGCTAAAATAGTTGGGCGCAATGCAGCTCGCCTTCCCAATTTCGAGGACCGGGTTACTATGTGGGTGTATGAAGAGGTGATCGAAGGAAAGAAATTAACAGAAATCATAAATGAAACCCATGAAAATGTAAAATATCTACCAGGACACAAACTTCCACCCAATGTTGTAAGTGGGATATTGTAATTTGTCTATTATTTCCCTTCATAGTACGTACTTTTTTTAAATTATAACTCTTTCCAGAGATAAATTAAAGATTCTTAAGTACAAAAATGGGAAGATAAAAAAAAAGAGTCCTTTAAATATTGACATAGGATTTTTAGTTCATAAGATTCAGTCCTGTTACTGATGCTGTTTTTTTGAATTTTTGTTTCACATAATCTTAACAAGTTAATGCTATTAATGTGCTAAATAATAGCTATATAATCTGTTTCATACCAGTTACATGTTCAAATTTATATGTTTATTTTTTTAAGTAAATTTCTTGCTGATTAAAAATACCTATTAATTTATTTTCTAAGTAAATTAATAGGTATTCAAACAATAGAGACACATGCTGAGTACATGTTCTTTATTTTTACACCATTTACCTACTGGAACACTTTAATGTCATTGTTACACATTATTTTTTGTGAAATTACACTGTTAAGGTTATTGAATTCTGTTAGAAATTTTATCATATTATGTTATTTTGTACTTATTTAATTGTAAGAAGCAAGGTTGTAATGTTTTTGAGTATATTT
The DNA here is from genome assembly GCA_964035005.1 of Erebia palarica. Classification (NCBI taxonomy): domain Eukaryota; kingdom Metazoa; phylum Arthropoda; class Insecta; order Lepidoptera; family Nymphalidae; genus Erebia; species Erebia palarica. Next base: position 6,596,864 of record OZ035988.1, read on the forward strand.
AAGAGAGAATGAAAATTATACAGTGTATTTCATTTATAACATCCTCTGTTGGAATGACTTTTTGGTCATAGCAACACCACACTTAAGTCCTTAAGTGTCCTTAAGTTGAATTTAAAGTATATTTTCAGAGGAAAATAATGTGGCTGTAGCCACTTCGAATATAACGCCAATTTCAGAATGAAAAACAAAATGCACTATATTTATATTATCAAAACAAGCTTTTGCTCACCGCTTCGCTCATTTTAAGTAATCTTTATGTGAAATTCTAAATCCTTTTTTACCTCCTTAGGGTTTGAATTTTCATAACCCCTTTCCTAGAGGATGCCTTGGTCATAGTAGTTAGCTGTATACCAAATTTCAGCCCAAACAGTTCATTAGTTTGAGCTGTGCGTATCAGTCACACTATATGTGTTCATTTTATATATTTAGAAGATAATAGTGAAGCTGGAAGTTTCTTATTTTTATGTATTTTACCTTTCTTTATTTATATTTTTAATTCGTGATTTTTAACCAATAGGTAGCCATTCCTGACATTGTGGATGCAGCGCAGGATGCAGATCTATTGATCTTTGTTGTGCCTCATCAGTTTGTTCGCACATTATGTTCCACTTTATTGGGAAAAATAAAGCCCACGGCAGCTGCACTTTCACTTATCAAGGTATGTAAATATTTTTTCCTAAAATCTGTAAGTTACTAGTAAAGTATGATAAGCAAAAAATATCAAGGTTACCATATTATAATTAATAGTCATACGAAAGGCTGAATGGATCTAGATAAAATTTAGCACAGACATAGACAATAAAACATAGGCTACTTTTTATCCCGGAAAATTAAACAGTTCCAGCGGGAACCAAAATACCTCAAACCACGCAGCGAAGTCGCGGGCATCAGCTAGTAATATTAAATTTAAAAAAGCTACATGTGTCCTCATCAACTACATCGTCTTATTGAAATTACATTGGCAATAGTATAGGCTTCTACAGCAGATAAATTAATATAATATCTAAGACAGGGTTTGCCAACCTTTCGCTATTCACGTGCGAAATGAAAACCTTGAAGGTGACATGCTGTTTAAAAATATTTTTACGCTAACTACTACGATACGTTCGATATAGATAGATGATAAAAAAATAATGCAATGTGAATAATAATATTTACTACATGCATAAATACTGTTCATAATGTCCTTTAAACCGCCATTCGTAGTAAATTATCACTTTCTTGTACAGATAATTACTTATTGTTACTATCAACCTTTGCCAATTAGTTATTTGACAACTATTGAAATAAATATTTTTTTAGTGATCATTAAATAGAGGATCTCCCAAAAGCTGTAATATTCGCGTTCCCTGTTAGTTTTATGTTGAATAACCATTTTCAACTATCGATTTAAGTAAAAAGTGCGTCGAACTTTGTTGACGTTACTGTTCAATATTTCATATAAAATCCCGTATTAAGCACCCGTTTTGAAGTTTGAAAAAAGTTGCTGATTTAACTAGTTGTCAAATAGCCAATTGGTAAAACAAGAACTCCTTGTTGCTCGGCTTCTAACGGTCGATCTTTTTATTTAATAAAAGTCAAATAGTCACTTTTTGAACTTGAGAAGTTATTATAGCTAGTAGGTACCTATAAGGGAATATACCTACATAATAAGAACAAAAACTTGAACGTCGTTTGATATGGCTCCTATAGTGGCAGGCACAGGATTACAATTTACAAGACAGGTCATAATGAAAAATAAATAAGCAATAACATAGAGCTATTAAACTGAGAGTTTGCAGCGTGTTTATACATCTACGACTTGCACGCTAATGCCTCTAGCCCCTAAAAGACGAAACTGTGTCATGGCAATAGGGATGATGCCTATATCAAAAATAAATTATTTCTAACTGATTATTAAATAGAGGGCGTTCCAAAAGACCTAAAATTCACATCCTCGGTTAGTTTTAGGTATGATAACCATTTTAAAATATAGGTTAAAGAAAAAAAGTGCGTTGAAATTTTATGACGTCACAATGGTGAATTTCATACAACTTCCATACTAGAAGTGCGTTTTTAACCCGGCGTCATTGAGGTTGGGTCAGAATGACCCAGTGTATTTAAGAATGCAAATATTTTTTTACGTACGCGAGCGTCGTTGGCCGTCTTCTCAGTAGCTGGAGCCAACGCTGTATTCTAAACGTTTCTGAAAAGAAATGAGTCCAACGGTGACCGCGCTGGAAGCTAAACGTGCTTATTTGTCAAAAGGGTCAATATGACCCATACTCACAATTAGCGTAACAAAATTTCGCGCCTTTTTTTATGATTTTTGTACTGAATTTTTTTTGTTCAAGTGTTTATTCAAGTTTTTTCTTATGTTTTTATGTTCATGTTTTTGATTTTATAATTTAGGTCTCATATATGACTGAAAATACTATATTTTAGCGTAGTAAGGTGATGAAATTCTAAGGGATCTCAATTTTGTTAATATTTTGGGAGTTTCAGTAAAAGTTTAAATATTTTGAATAAATGTTCTGTGATTCATATCTTTTTTCGTTTATTCCTAAGATCAGAGTGTAAATATACATTATAATGACAAGGATTATGAATATATTCAACAAAACATGAAAATATCGTACATTATATACATGGGTTATATTGACCCACCTTAACATCCGTGTAACAATTTTGTACCACAATGACGCCGGGTTAAGTTTGATAAAGAGTTGCTGATTTGATTGAGTTGTCATCATCCCTATTGGCAGTACCTCTCCTGTTGGCTTTACCATTGCGTTGGTTTGCATTTGCCACAACCATATAAATGGTTGTGGCAAATGCAAACCAGCGCCAATTTACTTAAGTAAGTTTACGTATCGATAAAGTCTTTATTTAAAAACAAGCAATGCTTTTTTACAACGATCTTAGCATTGGGTGGATGCAAAATGAAATTAATATTCACTATGAATTTGGCAGGGCTTCGATGTAGCGGAAGGCGGCGGCATTGACTTAATCTCGCACATCATTACGAGATGCCTGAAAATTCCTTGCGCTGTCCTAATGGGTGCCAATATCGCTTCAGAGGTGAGTTCTTATCTAAAGGGCATAGTAACTAAATGCAAGCGTTCTTGGGAAGTGATATTTGTAGTCTACATACATACATAGTATAGTTGTCAGGTAGGTACTATTACATTTTGCCTAATGGTGTTCACACAATATCGTGTCGTGGCTTGTTGTTTATCTTTTTGTCGTCCTCTGCTAGTCTGCAGTCGTGAAGCTCTGTAGCACATGCGCGCACATGTATATGCGCTTCGATTGACTGGTTGTATCACCTGTATGCCATGCGACACATCACTACACAGTTGAATGTGTTCTTGATTTAAGGTGTGACTGAGTTCTACATACATACGATTTTTTACATACATTGTAATTTGTATTGTACGTGAGTAAAGGGCGGCTAATGCCCGCCCTTTACTCACGTATCAAGCCCAAGAACGGCGCAAAGCAATGGGGATGGTTGTTTCTGGCTGCAATTCGCTCGCGAGGCTATGGTTTGTATCTTGATATACATCAAAGTATAGAGTTAATAAAGCAAAATTAATCAAAGTAAGCTACAAGTAAGTTAAACGAGAGTCTATATACATATAAAGTTGAGCAACCTATAGTAAACACGAACTTCGACATGCACAATTAGGTTAATTATGATTCGGTATTATTGGAAAAAGAAACCTTTGGAACTACATAGTTCTCTTTATTTGCTCTTTGTACCTATCTACTTATTTAAAATTACATGTACTACGTACATTGTATAATCCACCTAACCTAGCCTTTCATTGCGTTGAATAATTAAAACGGAAGGAATTTGACCTAAGGTACTCAGCATAAAATTATCTAGATGGGCTATTAGGTATTGCCACTATAAAATGATTGCATTGCAATTCATACATCAGTGCAAAGATATGTTTGTTTAGCGAGTCATAAATCCTAATCCGAACTCCACAATTCTTTTGCGATCTATCTTCATATTATATTCAATTAGATATTTGAAAAATCAACAACCAATACGTCTTCTTGGATCTTCCTAGACGATGTAGTCTTGTATATTCTTGTATATATATTGTAAACTAAAATACCGAGAAATATTGCCAAGATGGCACGAATTCTGGGAATACAATTCTGATTACTAAATAAGGGCTAAGTATTTGTTAGTAACTATAGTGAGTTGGAGAAGCTCTATTCACTTTATCTGTGAGAGAGAAGGACTTTGCAAGGGCCAGGGAGGACGACAATTGTGCTCTTTACTACGCATAATTTTGTTGGTTTTTGTTCCTAAAAAGTTTTGTATGGTTTACCTAATTTTTTTCTCATCCTCATGATAATTGTTAGGTAGCCGAAGAAAAGTTCTGCGAAACAACGATAGGATGCCGGGACGTGATGCTAGCGCCGATGATGCGAGACATCATACAAACCGAGTACTTCCGAGTTGTGGTCGTTGACGACGAGGACGCTGTGGAGATTTGTGGTGCTTTGAAGGTAAAAACCCGTTGAACCTTCTCATAATAGCAGATGCCCGCGACTTCGTCCGCGTGAAATAAGCTTTTTAAATTCCCACGGGAACTCTTGAATTTTCCGGGATAAAAAGTAGCCTATGTCCTTTCTCAGGCTTTAGACTATCTTTATACCAAATTTAATTTAAATTGGTTCAGTAGTTTAGGCGTGATTGCGTAACACACAGACAGACAGAGTTACTTTCGCATTTATAATATTAGTATGGATGACACTCACAAATATTGTGGCTTTCTATTGGCACCAGAATTTTCAAAATAGGTTCTAGAGATTACCCCCTGTAACCTCACAAAATTTACCTCGTTTCACGTTTCACTTGTTATCAGTTTGTACCGTTTAGTTTCTGGCAAAAGAAATAATTACAATACCTATCTTTGTGCAGGTAAGCTACTTCAAGTGCTATATTTTACAGTTACAAATTCCAATTTCCCAGACCTCAACTACCTATATTTATGTAGAAGTATATCACTTGGCAGTAATAGATAGATAGATACTATAAAAATTATGAAGGCGTAAGAATTTATTTAACAGCAATCAACGTGACGACATAATAATTGCTAATATTTTTTTACAGTATGTATGTTCATAACATTTGAGAAGTGATATCTAGTGAAAGGCCCGATGAATAGCGTCAATTTTAATACTGTTTACCTAGGTACTGCGCATACTTTAATACTGTATGAGAATCGGCATTTCTAGTTATGGTCCACCCGCATGCAGGCAGACTTTCACTATCGTCATCAGTGCAGAGCCCTACACCCACCTAATACTGAATCAGCTTTTCTGGCGATAGTTACCAAAAATCCAGCTATCTCAGTGTCTTAGTCTTTAACTAAGAAGCGATGTCGTGATGGATTAGTAAATTAAAAAATGGTGACCCGGAACTCTTTAATATCTCGTCTTGTCCTTTCGTTCAGAACATAGTAGCAGTTGGTGCGGGATTCGTGGACGGCCTGGGCTTCGGAGACAACACGAAGGCCGCAGTCATCCGGCTGGGGCTCATGGAGATGATCAAGTTTGTGGATGTGTTCTACCCGGGCAGCAAGCTCAGCACCTTCTTCGAGTCGTGTGGAGTTGCGGATCTCATCACGACGTGTTACGGTGAGTTACGCTATGAACTACACCGAAAAAGTGTGACTCGCACTTGACCGGTTTTTTTTAATAAGTAATTATTATTTTTGAATTTATTTTAATACTGACCAATCATATCAATGCAGTTGGGTATTTGAAAAATAGTCAAATCAGCAACTTCTTTTCAAAAGTCAAAACGCGTCCTAAGTTAAGTTAAGTCTTACTTAAGTCTTATTTAGTTAGTACTTAAGTCACTTATATGAAGTTCTGAGATGTGACATCATTAAAGTTCGACGCACTTTTTTACTTTCATCGATTGTTTAAAATGGTTATTCAACATAAAACTATCAGGAATGTAGATATTACGATTTTCGGCAGATTTTCGGCCTCTATTTAATAATCACTAAAAAATAATTTATTTGAATAGTAGTCAATTACCCAATTTTATTGACACGCTACTCATATCTGTGCCTGTATAATATGTAGTTCCAAAGTACATAGGTTTATAGGTTCAAAGATATATTACACATATATATTTGATATCATTAACAGGATATTTCATTCATATCTCGGTTATTCTGATTTAATTAGGTTTTATTTTAAAGCAACAACTTGCTTGTATTAGCTTTTGCATTAAAATAAATCTTTAAAAGGCATAATAGTAATTGAAAATGTATGCACCTGTATTTAATTGGACTGGATATGATATATGATAGAATATGCAGTGCTTTCGTAATAACGGGCTATTACTCTGATTTGTTACAACGTTGGTATTGGCTCACAATTTGAATATCCTTTTCATGTATTGTTCTAATTTACCCAGGTTATTTAGTATTTTAGTAAATTCTCAGTAGTGGGAAATGGATGTACTCTATCATAGCGTTCATATCAAATCAAAAATGGGATATAATATCAATTATCAACTTACGATTTTTAAATAAAATCATCATATTCCAATTGGGGCAAGTAGAAAAGAATATAGCTAATTAACTATTCATTAAAACAGACGTCTACCTATAAAGTTAGATACATCTATCTGTCTTCGTATCAGTGGAAGTGCAGGTCCGCAAAATCCACAGAGTAGAGATGAGTAGAAGGTCAAATATAGCTCAACGTGTTGCGAAGCTAAACTGAAGATTTATGGGATAGGTACGAATGTAGTGCGAAGAAGTATAGACATTGGTGCCCAGGACAAACTACATCAAACGAGTCGCAGGGAACCTCTAGACATGCGTATGTCACCGTAAGATTGTGAAAACCGTTAGATTGCAATCTGACGGTTTTTGCAATTTTACGGTGACACATACATCAATGCCACTTAATTAAACTTCGGTAGAGAGTAGGTGTGAATATAATAAAAACAAAAGCCACAACATAGATCGATTGCTGATACACGGGATATTAAATTTACTTGGCACTTACAAGCGTTATTGCAAAGCTTATCAAAGCCCAAGTGATAGTGAGTGATTATTATATATTGCAAGATATAATAGTTATCATGGCCACACACTGCATATCGCTATAGATATTTCAGTATTCTAATTTAATATATTAAACATGTAAATAAAAATTTTAGGACACTATAATATCTAATTGCTAGGCCCACAAAATGTACCTATATCTAATGTAGGGTTTTATTAATACTGATTAAGAACATGAATGATAATTTCTTTGTAAATTTTTTTACCTACTTAGTGCCTATAGAACACTACTACAGTCTTAGGAGATACATTATTTTCTACCAGTTATTTGACGGAGAGGTTTTTACACGCTGATTGGTGACAGGGGAGGGAAATAAATTTTGCAGCCTTCTTTCAGCTTGGATTCCAAGCTGAAAGAAGGCTGCAAAATTTCTGCCACTGAATCAAGAGGTTAGGAAGCAGCTCGGAGTGTAGTGGAGTGCAAATTATGGAACCAGCTTCCATTTCCTGTGTTCCCTCATGATTATAACATTGGGCTCTTCAAAGGGCGGATAAACAAATTTCTCAAAAGCCGGCAATGCCTTGGCGGTTCCTCTGGTGTTGTAAATGTTCATGAGCGGCAGTTATCACTTAATATCAAGTGCCTGCTCGTTTGCTCGCTATATATGTATATGTCACCGTAAGATTGTAAAAACCGTTAGATTATAATCTAACTCGCGAAATTCTAAACTGTCGAATGATTAGAATTTAACGCATTATATTCCGGTAGATTATAATCTGATAGGTATTTAAACCCGATAAAAACTAAGTACCCACTACACTACTTGATTATTTATGTCGAACCCTAACCTAACCTACAAGAAAGAGACAAGAAAACGTAAATAAAATGAATATTTCAAAAATTGACACTCAGAACATTGAACGGTTCACAATATTTCGACAGTTTAGAATTTCGCGAGTTAGATTATAATCTAACGGTTTTTGCAATCTTACGGTGACATCTATAATAAAAAAAATCAAAGTGTACGGGTGGGATAGGACGCATAAATTTTGCATATTGTTTAAGGTGGCAGGAATAGAAGAGTGGCAGAGGCGTTCGTCAAAACAGGTCGATCTATCAAAGAGTTGGAGGACGAGATGCTCAACGGACAGAAGCTGCAGGGACCCATCACCGCGGAAGAAGTCAATCACATGCTTGCCAACAAAAATATGGAGAACAAGTTAGTACACATAACAACAGTAAAAACAACTTTGATGTTAAATCTGCGCTATGGGTGATTTATCGATTTTTGTTCTGGCGGGACGGTGGGAATGTCTGTACTGCCGTTAAGCGACTCAAAATGATCAGGCAGCGCTTGCTTTCTCGCATAGAAAATTATTATTTTTTGTTACCTTGACTTTAGTTGAGTTAGTTTTTTTAGATTAGTGTATTATAATTTATTAGTGTTAGGGTTTTATTAATAGTGAAGGTGAAGGTATTATTTTTGAATTTGAACTAATTCGGTAATTCAGAAGTTATAATGCCCTAACAAACGGACAGATAAAGGATACCTCGTTTGATACCTCGCTTTGTGCTCAGTAAAACTAAACTAGCGGCACGCTATGATGGCCGGTTTGACGTTTGTCCGCTCATGAAGTTCCGTATTAATTGATAACGACTTTGAAGGAAATAATTGTATTACTTTATTGACGATAGTGATGTGCAGAGATTCATAAATTTTATCGAATGTAGTTTTAGGTTTAGGACTCAAAATTTATTTATTAAATTGATTTCTTAAATGTATACAAGTGTAGAAAAATCAGTTTGCACCATTTAAGGGGTGAATGTACTTGTGAATATGAACAATTTTCACTATGTGGACAAACCTCTGAAATCGCAAAAAAATATCAATAAATTTTTAAAAATGGAATCTAATACGATCGTCACATAGGATCGCTGGCTAGTACAACTACTACCTCCGGCAAACTCGCGTCAATGCTCAATGCAAAACAAAGCAGTTTCGAATTGACGTTGCTTCGAAAAGTATAAACTGTCAGTGCAATGCGATTGTGATATAGTTTTGACCTGGCTTTGGATTTCAAATATTGATACTGCATTACTGTTGACCCTTGCTCGTTAATTTGGACTCTGTTCAAGCCCTTTGTTGTGGATTTCGTCGATATGACCGAACGTACGCAGAGAACTGTTCTAAATAGTCAGACACGTGAGTTCGTAATACGCCTTCGTAACTATTTCGATCGTGAAGCTCAAAATGGAGGGCCAATTTTACCTATAACGTCAGTGGTTGAACGCGTAGCTGATGCGCTTAATATTGGACAACGAACTGTTAGACGGATAACTAAAAAAAAATATGGCGAGACTGGCACAGAAGAAAATAAACTTCACACACCAAAAAAGAGAAAACGAGCAAAACCAGTCGTAGGCATCGATAGCTTTGATGCCGATGCTATCCGAAGACATGTTTACGGCTACTATTTACAGAAGGAGTATCCAACAAGAAAAAAGTTGGTGCATTCACTGAAGGAAGCTGGATTATTCTTCGGTGGGGAAAGTTCTTTAACGAAGATTTTGAAGACCATTGGATTTCGATACAAAAAATGTAACAAACGCAAAATATTGATGGAAAGATTTGATATAGCGATGGCAAGGTATACTTTTTTACGGCAAGTGAAAGAAATCAAAAATTGGCAAAATGTTGTGTTCTTGGATGAAACATGGCTTAATGCTAACCATACTGTAGGCCGTTCTTGGAACGATGACACAGCAGCATCTACTTCCAAAGTTCCTGTAGGAAAAGGATCGCGACTTATAATTTGTCACGCCGGAACCATCAACGGGTTTGTCGAAGGTTCTCTCATGGCTTTTGCGTCAAAAACCACTGGAGACTATCATGAAGACATGAATGGAGAAAAGTTTACTGAATGGTTTACCTCAATGTTGTGTAGCCTCCCTGAACCATCTATTATAATTATGGACAACGCCCCATACCACTCGATGCAAATTGACAAGCCACCTGCCCAATCCCAAAAGAAAGCTGATATCGTCGCATGGCTTCGTAAAAATGGCGTAGATGCAAACATGAATATGTTAAAAGCGGAATTAGTACGTCTTTTAAAAGAAAACAAACCAACCAAGATCCGATACGTCATTGACGAAATAGCATTAGAACATGGGCACAGAGTTATACGGTTACCGCCTTACCATTGTGAGTATAATGCGATTGAGTTGGTGTGGGCTCAAATTAAGGGATATGCTGCAAGACACAATACAGAACCCCCATTTACCACAAAAAAAATGCTAAAATTATTAGAAGAAGCTTGTGAACATGTGACTAAAGGAGACTGGGAAAAGGTTGTGAATAGAACTGTTAAATTAATAAGGGAAGATTATGAAAGAGATGTGAAAATAGATAATATTATAGAAAACGAACATATAATTATTAATGTATGTGATGATAGCAGTGACGACAGTGAAAATAGTAGTATGGACGAATCTGATTAATTATGGCCTTTTGTGGCACCTTTTTTGGTATCTTTTGTATTCATATGTTTCTTGTGTGCATATAAAGTATGTATATTCATTTTCGTTCAAATATTCAGTTCGTTCAAATAAATTAAATAAACATATACATTTTTGTTTTATTAAACCTATTTAATCAGGTACAAAAACAAAACTTAATTGTTTTTTGTTCGAGAATAAATTGACATTCCACATCACTATTGTATTGTGTCAAACCGGCCATCATAGCGTGCCGCTGATATAATTCATGATTTTTGTTTTACAATGGCAAATGACCGCGTTTCCGTCCGCATTCCTGATTACTGTAACTATACTGGTTGTACAAGGTTTTTTAAAGGTAACCTTGTACTTTCGTACAGTGAAAATTTAAATTAATTCATTCAAGTAGTTTTCGAGCTGTTCCCTTTACAAACAACAATCAAATATGTAACTAATAAATCACTTGAAATAAAAATTAAATAAAAAAATTATCTAGGCAGATGCCCGCGAATTTGTCAGAGTGGATTTCGGGTTTTTTCAAATTCCCGTGGGAATTATTTGATGTTGCATATCCGTACCAGGTCGGTCCGTCAGGTCCGTCCCATCAAAATCGGTTAAAGTAATGGGTCAAAGAACTAAAGTGACCGACATAGCTCTTAGGGCTGGCACATTGAAGTATCACATTGAACGGGCTTCGAGTGAAGACCGCGTCTTGGTAAACGGAGCGTATGGCGCCCCCTAGCAAGGTGGAGCGATAATATCCGGGTGGCTGGCATCAATTGAATGCGAAAAGCCGAGGAAAGAGCACGTTGGCGCTACTTGAAAGAGGCCTATGTCCAACAGTGGATGCACAATGGCTGATGATGATAATGATGATGATGAATGGGCCGTTAAAAGATTATTGACAAGCAGATGGACATACAGACACACTTTCCCATTTATAGTATTAGTATGGATTACTAATTAAATTAATTGTTTAACAGTGAGTTTGATCAGTCTGCAGAATTTCTTGCCCTATTATTAAAAAACAAATGAGTCTGTGATAATTATACAGTGATGTGACCGCGTACATAATCACTGAATGTGATGTAACAGAGATGAACCGAAATAGTTGCTCTTGGCTTTCATCCACGACATACCTAAAGGTCAATAAGAAACATTCATTGGTTTCATTGTCATTACCTTTAGCGTCATGTCGACCTCACAGTGCTGATTAGTGATTACTATATATCGCCTGATAAATTTAATTAGGCTGCCTCTATATTTGTATTATTGAGAAAAGCAAGGCAAGTATGTTTATATTTAGTTGGTATCTGTCCGTCATTCCACATAATTACTACAAATCTATAATTACATACAGTTTTGGAACGAAGTTCCTTATGGGACGATGCGGAGGAGTACCCTAGCCGGCAAAAAACGTCCTTAACGAAAATGCGTGAAGTAAGATTTTCATGTATAGTTTATTCGAAATTAAACCAAATAAACTAAAGCATTGAAGTTTAATTTCGAATGTAGTATATTTATATTTAAGACCTTTTGTCTTTGTAACAACGCGAGCATGTCGGCGGCATGCATGTCGATGACGTCGCGAATTCACATTTTTATCCCCTACCAAAAAGTGCTCAACGAGGCTAAAGAAGTCTTCACATTAAAAATCTTAATAAAAAATTTATACCTGAATAATTATTTTCTTTTTACCTCCAATCTTTCTACCACAATTCTACAATGTGTTGACAGATTGCGCTTACAACGACATTCGTGGGTTGTGTAAACATCCATATTTTGCTATTTATCTAGCTTGAGTAAGTTCGAAGCAATTGTAAATATATGAGTCGTCTGCGCAAGCGCACTCCAACCTTAGTTAATTATTTATCATTGCCCTTTATCAGTAAGTAGGTAAGGCAAGATTGTAGTAAACCACAACTTGCCAGCTTATTTTCAAAAACGTTTTTATAATAAACTCCCAGATGGAGAGATAGAGATGTCTCTCAACAAGTTCCAAGTTTTTGTAAAACGTAAACTAATTGAAAAGTCCTATTAGAGTGTAAAGGATTATTTGAATGATAGGAAGGCATGGGTATGAACTGTTACAGCGGCTAATTATGTTATAATTATAAAATATTGTTATAATTATAAATCTATATAAGTAATTTACGATATTTCTACGATATGGTGATAATAAAATATGAGTTTCTTGTGGGCTCTTTTCAGACCTTGGAAACCTCGTAGCTTTAGTTTTAAGATACCGCAACTGATTATCATCATATTTTATAAGTACCTAAATTTAATAAATATAGGACTTTGACTTTGACTAACGAAATATACACGTTAAACGTTTAATTTTACGTACGTTTCACGTTTCAGATTCCCCCTTTTCACCGCAGTGTACCGCATATGTCGAGGCGAGTTGAAACCTAGCGACTTCATCGACTGCATCCGAAGCCATCCGGAGCATATGTAAGAGATTTCCATACGCCTCGCTTTATAGCCTTAGCGTTCGTAGATAACGTAGAGTAGACTGTGTACTAAACCTCTAGTGTAACAAATTCAATAGTTACTTGTAAATAAAAAAACATACATCGCAAGGTGCGGTTTTTAAAGAAGTGGCGAGTGACAGAATTTAAATTCAAATTCAAATGTTTTTTATTCAAATAAACTTTTACAAGCACTTTTGAATCGTCAAGTAAATCTACCACTGGTTCGGAATGGCATTCCTACCGGAAAGAACCAGCAAGAGACTCGGTGGTTGATCTTTTTAAATAATTAATTTAGGTACAATTAATAAATCGATGTGTACATAAGTAACCGCTGTCCTTATCATTGCTGGAGCGATTAAATTCATGAGACTTGTAGCGGACTCCGAAGACATTGCGATAATTGGGTATTCGACAACAAGTCAAATCAGCGACTTATCAAACGTCAAAACGCGCGTTTAGTATGGGATGTTGTATGAAATACTTGTGACGCCATCAAAATTCGACGCACTTTTTACTTTAATCCTTAGTTTAAATTAGTTTTCAAACTTGGATATTACGACTTTTGGGAGATCCTCTATTAAATTATCAGTGAAAAGTAAAATTTATTTGACTAGCTGTCAAATAACCAGTTGTAATAGAATTAAAGTAACGAATTTTGATGGAACATAGCGGGCGATGGATGGAGCATCCCTACGTAATCAAATGGAAAATGAGGAGATTCTTGGCAGAACCTATACCTCGACGGGTTGCGACGTTGAAGTGGCAATGGGCGGGGCAGATGACAGTTTGATAGACGTTGTAGTGCTGGAATGGATTCAGCAATAAACCTCTGTTTACCTGTTAACCTGAGTTGACGATTAAAACGATGAAAAAGTAAGCCAATCAAAGTTGATTGTAATACTGTAGTAGGCAAAGTTTTGTTCTAGATTCTTGAACAACTTTCTAGAATCTAGAGGGATGAAGTCTGTTGTGGAAGAATATGACGTGTCACTCGTCACTGCTCTATAAACCGCACCTTAAGCATTGCATAATACTTCAGCCCTTCCTTTGCAACTGTATATTTACATTTAATTTATGTCGCTCATATTTACTAACTGTTCTTGATCATTTTAAAAGGTTCTAAATTGCGCACTTTTAGTTCTAAATTTGTACGAGCCATTCTTGTGCCAAAAATATCATAATATTGTTTATATTATAGCTTAAATTTGCTGATTATGAATGAGTGTTATTATACTTATCTAATAATATTAATAATTAACTACTGCAGAGATCTTCTTCATGTCCTTACCCCAAAGATGTACAGATAAATCATAAAAATATCTACCTTCAATGAAGTATATAAAAATCGAGCATAAAACATTTGTTTGACTGCAAACCTTAGGTAGGATAAGGATATGGATGCTTTTCTAAGAAGCAGCAAAGTTTTCAGTAATAATGTAAACTATTCTAAATTGGAAACAAAAATGCCACACGTACTGTAAAATTGTATTAGCAGTGTTAGTTTTGTATGCAGCGTCTACTTGTTAATATGAGTTATTACTTATTTATAACACCAGCATTAAACGAGATTAGGTGTCTGTAATAGATTTTGCGCCATGATCCTAGTGCTGGCTGATTAGGTTTACATAGTTAAAATAGATATTAATCTATTTTAATAACTTTTATAGTGTGTTAGTCTACGAGCTCACGGTATTTACTCATAACTTATCTTTAATTTCAATTAATCTAATTAATCTTCTAAAGCGTCTTACGTTTAATATTTAACTAAGGAATAAATTCGATATTTTGACGACAATTTATAATTTCTGAAATTAATTAATTATTAATTTATCTTTGTCTGGTTTGGCGGGAGGCTTCGGCCTATGCCGATACTGTGTGCCGTACCAATTATGGGTTTTAACTTTAAATATAAATGTCACTCTTACCAGGTTAGCCCGCTAGGTGAGGGCTAGCTTGTACAAAAATCTGACAAAACGACATCATAAAAATCAGGGGGTTACTACCATAATTTAGAGCAGTATCACATAAAACATATCCATAAAACATAGTCTAAGAAACGGGACGGTTTGTTGTATGTAGACCCCAGCATTAAATCCCCATTTTGTACACTCAAAACCGAAATATTAAAAGAAATAATCATGCATAACATCAATATTTAAAACGATCTTATTATAAAACCTAAACTGCGTCTACGTGATAACGTACCTTCCTGCTTTAAGAATTGGGTATACTATAAAAATACCTTATTTCCTTTCTATTTTTTGGATATTTATGAAATACGTTTAACTCATAATACTTTATCATACTGTTATGTTTCGTCGCCTGAGGAATTATTGTTGGGGTCCACTAGCTTTATAGCTAGATTTTAGAATTTTAGGAACTTTATAAAATATAATGTTTTTAATTGAACATAAGGTGAATAATGGAACTGATTCAATGTTGAAACTGTAAATACCGTGAGCTTTTACACTATTTTTAGTCGTTACTCGTACTTTGGTTGAGCTTGTGAATGTTTTTATATAAAACAGCATGCACCAGCAATTATTAACATCTGTTGTTAATAATCCTTATATTATGTACATTATTACTAATACCCCTGTTATCTTTATGATGTAGTGTTAGACCATCGACCACTTATTATTGTTTTTATAATATCTCCCAGAGCCTTTTATCTGTCAAAACATAATTTTTATGGAGTGGTTGCTGAAATAAGCTGATAGAATGTTGATTGTAGACTAGAATACGGTACAATACGTATTAACGGACATTTAAATACTTTAGCCTTAAGTAATATACTAATATAATTAGTTAACATATATTTATATTGATTCTTCATAGATTTATGTTGCAAGTTTCTTCGTAGTGCGTAGTGAAATATAACGATAGTGTAGATAGTGTTATGTTTGAATAAAATTCGTATTTTATTGCATCTTGTTTTCTATTTCTTAAGCCGGCTTCACACTCACGCCAAGAGCATTCGATAAGAGACGAGAATGCCCTCCAATCCTACAACAAGTCGGATATTCTCGGCGTGAATCTTGAACCTGCTTAGTGCTTATTATTTGAAAAGGGCAAGGGTTGTTGGCGCTATTAATAACTTTTTATAGTTCCTAGAAAACATTGCTTGGATTATTTTTAATAGCTCGCTTTTGCTAACTATGCTAATAATTCTGTTTTGCAGATTTGCTCCTAAAAATATAAGCATTTACTAACAACTTTAAAATGTGAAAATGTGACAATCAAGGATGAAATATTAACTACTTTTATAACATTATTTGTGGTATTTTATTTGCATTTTGCATGTTTTTGCTGCATTTTATATTCCTGTTTCGCATATCTTTATTTTAATAAATACTTTTTGGAAGGTTGTGTGTTTTTATCAGTAACTAGATTGAAAATAAATATTAATACAAGTTTTTTGGAATACTGAACAAGGACAACAATTTGAATTTCTTATGCAAATAAAGATACCGAACTTGTTTCCTCTGAGCGGTTTATTCATCCATATCTCTCATTTTATATTTCCCATTCATTTATTCATGTACTAATCGTTGTTTTTCATTATGTAACAACATTTCACTAATATTATAGGATGCAAGTAACGCCAAAGTGTTCTCTGTGACCTGAGTGAAGCCATGATCGCATCGCGTCTGAGTTTGCACAATCATCAGCAGAGTCCTTAGTGTAATTTTCTAATAATCTAGTGAACTAACGTGACATGAGTCTTGAAGTGAATCTGTCAGTGGGGCTAATTTTGTTGTATACCTACCATATCTTAACTAAATTGACCTTTGTCCTTTTTGTGTAAGAGATTGTGTTAAACAGAATTGGCTACAGTATCGACCACTGTCTTAAAGAACAGTAATAAGACATAAAATGTATGCGCTCCTTGATCATGTTTAAATAGAAACTTATTAACTCCGCCCATCGGCTATATTATGATAATACACGTATTGTGGCAGAATTACAATTCACGACGACGCAAGCATGCAGAAATAAAAAAAAACGTATCGGCCACATAGATATGGCAAGTACCTAAGTAACTAAGTCACGTTTTTAAACTGAAACAAGGCCCAAATGTGATAACGACGCGAAGGTAAATATGTATTTTTGTATGGCATCTACTCCATTCCTTGGTAAATTTATTCAAGAGTATCCTGTAATGACTTGAAAAGTTAGACTAAGGGCTCAGACGTTTTCTGATTAAATAAGTTAAAAACAATACTCTTACAATTAGAAAACGACTTATTACATATCATAAGCACGGCAATCATTGTTATGTTATCACTAGTGTTCGTTTGTTAATGTAAGTGTTTTATTGGTCTTTAACAATGCTAAACATATTTTTACGCTTGGCAGATAATATTTTTACTAAGTAGATATAGAGTCTGACTAGTGAAAGTTGCGAAAACAAAATGGCGGAAATTTTAAAATATTATCTAATATTTTAAAATTTTCGTCCCAAATTTACTTACTACCTACAATTAATATTATTTTTGTATTTCATTCACGGCTTTCATTAGATAGACTATAAAAATTAAAAATAAAGCCTTACTATAGAGACCTGGACAGATAAAGCGCTTCAAAAAAGGCTGCTCCGTGTGCTCCACAGTGTAAATGCTTTGGTAAAGTTCCTGGCATTACTTCTACGAGCCGCTGTAAACATGTTGTAAAAGCCTGTGAGTCTGTTCAGGCCTAAAAAGAGCATTTTATGTTGTTCGTTATTCTAGTGATTAATTATATTTAGATTGAACTTATTCAAAATAAGTACCTACTTGCGAAGAATAGTATTAAATTGTCTAAAGAAAAGTATATTTGAATATTAGGGAGTACAAGGTCAAAAAGTCATAGAATGACAGTCTGCTCCTCTAAAATTTTCGACCCTTCATTGACTCTTCAAGGGCGCTCCACTCTACGGTACTTATACTGTAATGACTAATGGTCGCCTTAGATATAGTGGCGATGGCCGTTGCAGCCGGAAAGATTGGTACAATATTTTGTAAATTGGGTGAAAGAATATATTTTGGTAAATTACTATTCAAAAAATTAAATTAATCGGTAAAGTATCGGATCTTATCCTATAAATGGTAAGTCATTAATTCCAGTTCAAGGTATTTAAAAATATTATTCATATAATATTATAGTAATTATATAATTACTTATCCAAAATATATTATTATTAGGTCAGAATTTTGTAAACAGTTAAACGGTTAACGGCTAATGGTTGAAAATATTAGTAAACATTCTTTACTCCTGTGCACTAGCGAGTGAAAAAAAACATTGTTTTTTTTACTACCGTTAACCGTTTACTGTTTAACCGTTTAGGGATATGTTAACCCCTCCAGTTTGTACAGTAAAGATTCTTAATTAGAAATACGTATGTACGATTATGCGTACTGATTTTAATTTTGCTTAGGGTATATTACTAAAGTTGAGTCATAAGTCATATAATTCTTGTCATAAGCATAACAGCTAATCAACCTATTACTTTGCCCATATTTTCCCACAAATACCTGAAGGCAACATTGTAAAATAACATTTATTTCGAAAAAAAAATCATAATGACCATTGTCATTAGATTTTGAAAAAAGCAGAAGCCTCTTGTTATTTTTACTAACCCTTACTTTTTCAGGATTCGGATAGTTAAAAAATCCCATTGCTGTATTTGCTAAATTAAGCGGAGAAGGTAAGATATGAAATGGGCTTCTGTTTTTAATTTAATTGAATAAAGGAGCAGACTCATTACTGTGTTGTGGCGTGTCGTGACGCGACACAAGGCGAATAGTAGGTCATATATTTTATATTATTTATAGATGTGCATGCTAGATATGAGTGCTGTCTAGCGCGCTAACGCTCGGGCCCCGTTTTGATTGGTCGATAGTTGCAACAAATCACAACACAGTTATATGATTGCAGCTTTTATAGCTTTCAGTTGTGAAAACTAAAACATGAGCGTAAGTAGAGATCTAGCAGCTAGTCCATACAAATACTTATTGAATGATTAAATTTTTTTTCATACATTTGTGTATACATTATTTTCGCTTCCTTTTCACATTTGCAAATATAGCCCACATATACATTTTTGACGACCTCCGTGGCGCAGTGTGTAGCGCTGTTGTCTTAATAAGTCCGGGGTTCGATCCCCGGCAGGGTACCATTTGGAAATTTATAAGTTCTGAATTTTCCCTGGTGGGAGGCTTCAGCCGTGGCTAGTTACCACCCTACCGGCAAAGAAGTGCCGCCAAGCGATTTAGCGTTCCAGTACGATGTGTAGAAACCGAATAGGGTTATGGGTTTAATATAACTGCCATGCCTCTAACAGGTTAGCCCGCTACCATCTTAGACTGCATCATCACTTACCATCAAGTGAGATCGCAGTCAAGGGCCAACTTGTAGTGGATAAAAAAAACATCTAAGCGCCACATTGAAAATCTTTGATGTGAACGCTGTGTGCGTTTCATTTATTTATATTTTATGACTGGCGGTTAAGTAACTCTGGCAACACGACAGATTATTGTATCCTAACTAATATTATTAAGTGAGTTTGTCTGTTTATTTGTTTGTTACGCTTTTACGGCCCATCTTCCAATTTTGATGAAATTTGGTACTGACATAGGTTGTGTTCGGGAGAGGGACATAGGTTACTTTTTATCCCGAAAAATTAAGAGTAATTCCCGTGGGAATTAAAGATTAAATTCGTGATTGGTTATATTCCTATTACTTTTATATTATGTACTTATTTCAATATGTAGGTGTTTTATTTATCATATGAAATTGTTATAAAGTTTGTACGTATATTTATATTATACATATTACATATTAATAATATCAATCTTCTATTGCAGGAATAGAGTCGCCTAGATATAAACGTGAATGCACGCTGGATATCTCCTAAACATTATTAACATGACATGTATTATATTGTTTTTATTTATTGTTCGTTACTTTCAATAGTGTATTATTCTATATCTTTTAGCTGGGTATTTATATAAGAAATATCACAATCTATTTTAATTTATTCTATGTAGTTTATGATATTTAACAACCCGGGAGCAATGTTTACTTCTATTATATTGTGTTTGTCTTTTAGTAACGTTTAAGTATATTTATTTATATAGTGTATTATTTTTAGTGTAAGTATCCACCTATTATTAGAATTAGGGTAAGTAGCCTAGCTGTCCTAGCCCTAGAAACTACATATTTATAAGGTACAATTATAGGTGCTCATAATTGTCATGATAAATAAAAAATTCAAATAGTTGGCGATCATATATTATTAACTTTCACTGTTGTAGAGGTTATCTAATTTAAAAATGAACGCACATCAGTAAACATTCGCGTTATTTTTGTTCTAGAGGACTAACAGGTCCTTCGAAGGCTTCATGTCAAATTGAGGGTAACTGAAAAACTAATAACGAAGAAAGTGGCATTTGTGTAGATCTACAACCTACATTGTATGACTGTAAAACATTTGGAGGCGACCTCATTTTTAGAATAGTCGACCTCCATACATGTACTAATGTGACATGTCCCGTTATAAGAGGTTAAAACGTCTCTGAACTGGAGGGAAGCTTAGGTTGTGGCAGTTTGCTCCATACCTCAAATCAATTTAGCGTTCCGATAGGTACTGTGTCGCTAAGAGACCGATAAGGGGGAAGAATATCGTACCCCATACAAGTTAGCCTGCTTCCAAAGTTCCATCTTAGCATCATCACCTATAAGATGAGTTTGCGGCAAGGGCTAATTTGTATCAGAATAAAGGGAGGAAGAGGAGATCATGATTATTATTAATATCATCTCAGTATCTCAATTCGGTCTTTGATATTGTTTCAGGAATAAAACAAATATTTTTGTTATACTGGCTTTAATTTTATAACAAAGTCTATATGATATTGATCACATATTTTCTTTTATCCAACATGTTCTTAATATATCCATTATAAAAATCTAAAGCTGATATTTCTCTTTTGCCTACTATTCTAAGGGATTTGAAATAAATAAACCTTTTGTCCTTACATAATATCCGAATAGCTTGCGTGGTTTCACAGTATTCTAGGGTGCCAATAGATTTGTCATTGAACTCTGGATCTGCTTCAACTAGAAATGCATCAAACAATTTCATCGGTTTGTCTCGAAACTTCGTTGATAACGGATATAGTCCATATAAGGCGCGATATAAATTATAAACTTCTTTTGCGCTTTTTTCAGTCCAGCTTACTTCACTTATACATTTATTTATCTTCTTTGCTAAAACAAAATTTGAGTAAGTATATTAAAAAGTTCACTTTATTAAAGCAGTCTTCAACATTGCTCATGTTGAAGGCCAGCAATGATTCAGACCAAATGGCGTCAAAGGGTGTTGCTCTTATAGCTAGTTATAGCTCCTTTTTTGAAATGGCTAAGACACACAGACAGACTTGATGTAACTATAAGTTTCTTGTTTTACTACAGAAAACTAAAAAAATAATTTTAGAGTAACATCTTTTTCACTCTTAATACCCCATATAGGTACATAAAGCTTTTTCTGACTGACATGAAGAGTGGTGAGGCTTATAATCTTCAGTAAATGGTAGTTACCATATGTGACTCCCTCATTGCTTTGTGGCCAACTGTTCTCTATGCTGCTGGGCAAACATCTTAAACAGTCAATGAGCATTTCTGCACCAATGTCTGACAGTTGGTTGGTTAACTCTGGTAGCTTTATATCTTTGGGAATAGGTACTCTTCTTTGGCTTATTATTTCACCTGGAATTAACACAATTGATATTCAATATAATCCTGTCATATAAAATCTCTAAGCTAAATTGACAGCTTAATTAAAACCTAATAAAGATTGCCTCTTAGGGAAATCCTTTGTTCATCATTGGGCAGCAATGTGATGGGATAGCTATACATTATAGCTATCATTTTAAAAATTGAGTAATCAACTTCTTAAGATTTGAATGAAATTAGTTTTAAGTATATCTATAGATTAGGAAAGCCAAGAATGAAAATTTGGTGTAAAATAATAATTAGAAGTTTCTAAGTAATAATTTACAAGAAATTGATCTCATGAAGCCAAATCTAGTCACTCATTGAGATGGACTTACCTACATCAAAAACATCAGGTTTTATTTTCATGAGAGAAACACCACCAACTTCATCACCATGCAGCAATGTGTATATGATAGGTGCTGCTCCTCGCCAGCGGGGCAGCAGACTTGGATGGACATTAATCATCCCTCTGTAAGATTATATATTTTGTACATATAGCACATCCATACTAATATCACAGTGTAAGTATATTTTCATACAGTGGGTTGATGCTTGTACAAATTTAGTATGAATGATGGACCTACCATTACAAAAGTAGCATATGTGCTACTAGGCTAGGCTGTAAATTTTAACAACAGTCAGGTGTCAGCCCCATGGTCATACTAAAGCAGATCAGCGCTGGAAGAGATAGGCTGCTGTCTAATTTCACATTAAAGTGTTGATTTTGTATTCAAAACTCTGCCACTTAGGAAATATGATCTGGGGCCCCCATCATACCCCTGCCACCCTAAAGGGTTGCTTTGCTTTTTTAATTATTTTTTATTGTGAGATTGGCTTGCTCTTGACAACAATCATACTTAGTGCAAAGCAATGATGAGGTTTAGGTTGGAACGTGCTAGCAGATGCCTATTTACTTTTGCCTTGAAGGCACTTAAGATATATGTGGCAGGAAACATGGGTGCTGGGAGGGTCTATAAAAACTAAATGCTAATCATCATGCTAACGCTTTCATAACACTTCCAGTGGAAAGGCACAAAACAGAATTGGCCACAATATCTCTTGCTTTAAGAGTGAATTACGAGGAAACCTTCATGTTTTACCTAGTGCTTTCCAAAATATTCTCCACTACTACCACTACAGCCAATTAACGTCCCACTGCTGGGCACAGGCCTCCACTCTCATAGGAGAGAGGGAATTAGAGCTTAGACCCACCACGCTGCTCCAATGCGGGTTGGCGGGCTTTAACGACTATTATCATGTTAGTGATAATAACCTTAAGCCGTCGGTCCCGGTTATTAACTCTAACTTCCTAACTCCGGGCTAGTACTGGGAATTTCTAATCAGAAAAACCCGATACTTAATTATGGCCCGACCTGGGACTCCAACCCGGGGCCTCGTCGGCCGCAGTCAAACATGCTAACCACTAGACTAACGAGGCAGCAAAATATTCTCAAAAGTGTTTAAACTCTGTCAATACATACATAGCCAGTGTAGTGGAATGTAGCTCAAGTTGAGTCAGTGTGGTAGACTGTTGCTTATTTCGAGAGGAATCTCCTGCTCAGCAGTGTATCAGCAGGGCGACCGCGTATCTTCTGCATCAATCATTGTTACAGTATCAATTGTTGTGATTGGCTGAATTTAAGGTATTCTTGCTGCGTTAATGGATTTTGTCCAATAGTGGAAGAGTGTTATCCAATCACAGGTGATTGCGATCGTTACACTGTAGCTGTCATTGATACGAGGTCGCCCAGCAGGTATGGCTTGACAATGATGCATCAATTTATATAAAAAATTATAATTAACTTACAGCGGAAACTTTTTGAGTACATCTTTTTTGATTAAATGGCCAAACGCTACAACCAATCCTATATCATATTCACCATCATTGATGTCTAAATGTGGCCACTGTAATATCCTTATATTTCCAGCATAAGCATACTTTTCTATTAAAGTCTTGTTCTTACTGCTATTCGCCGTGACCAGATCCAAGCGTTTGACAATATCTCCATTTTTCCTGATTAAAAATAAACATTTCACACTTGTTTAATTGTTTTCTTTCAGTTTTAAAATAACCTGTTTGTACATACCTGAATTGGTTTACCTTTTGTAAACTATTTAGCGCGATAGCCTCAGAACCAAAGAACAGTATATTATAATATCTTTTATGGTGATTATTTCTTATGTAGGAACATTCTTTTAAAAATATTTTTAAAAGTGGTGCTAGGTTAAAAATTTTACTTGGCATTTTGTCTTGATCGCAGTCGATGTCGATTGGACTTCGATTGATTTTCGTGACAGTGACACTGACAAATGTATTATTGATTGTCTTGTCAATTGGGTATATGACTACTAGTGAAATAAATTCTTGTTTAGTGAGTAATAAACTTTATGATCTCCCAAAAGTCGTAATTTCCACGTCCCCTGCTAGTTTTATTTTGACCATTTTAAACTATCGATTAAAGTAAAAAAAGTGCGTCGCACTTTGATGACGTCACAACTTAAAATTTCATACAAAATCGCCTAAGGACGCGTTTTGACGTTTGAAAAAAATGTTGCTGATTTGACTAGTCAAATACCCAATTAAATGATACAAGTGCATCAGAGACAAGTAACATTTAAGACAAAGTGCATACAAGTGCTTTACTCTATGGTCTATGTCTCTGCCTGTGGTCTCTGACTGCTGCAAAATCATAGCAAAATAAACTTATTCACACTCTCAGGAAGAGCTTCCTTTCCGTTTCTGAATTCTCAGAAACGTTTGCTTTGCTTCCTGGAGCTCTGGAGGAAACGTTTTTGAATTCTCCTATTAAGACAGTTATTCACGTCATTAGTCAGAAATTTTACATTTTAAGTCTACTGTTACGGCTAAAAGCCGCCATCTTGTAAAGATATCGAAAAACATAATCCAACTCTTGAACTCATACAGTAAGAATATAACTCATTTAAATATAGCAAGAGTAGTTATTGTAATAATAATACCACTAGTGAGCGAAATGAGTATATATTGTTAATGCCAAGGAGTGACAAAGCGCGAAACTCGCTGTTCTTGTCCTGCTCAGCCTCTGTGTATATAGGAGATGATAATATGAAATAAAATATTATTTAAATTGAAGCTTCCGGTAACTAAAAATGGTGTATGGGCGGAACTTAAGGTTTATTAGGCTGGTATTATGGATACTTAAATAATTGATATAAAATTATCATTCATTCATAAAATATATATGTTAGAAATAATTAAACATAATATTTTGAAAAACACTAGTACCTATTAGTATTTTATAATGAACTAGCTGATGCCCGTGACTCCGTCCACGTGAATTGAGGTTTTTTGGTTCCCGCGGTAATTTTCCGGAAAAAAACTAGCCAATGTGTTATAATCTATCTCTTCCATCCATCCATACATCCAATATTTCGCGTTTATAATATTAGTATAAATATATTTATCAGTTGAAAGTAAAACTTAGTAACAAAACTGTTTCATAATATTAGTTGGAGAATATAATTGGATATTATGGAAAAAATGTTACTGAATGACGTGATATTATGAATAACTAGCTAATACCCGCGACTTCAACTGCGTGGATCGAGTATTTTTGGTTCCCGCGGGAACTCCTTAATTTTCCGGGATAAAAAGTAGCCTATGTGCTATTCCAGACTCCAGGCAATCTATCTCTGTGCCAAATTTCAGCCAGATCCGTTCAGTCGTTGGGGCGTGATTGAGTAACAAACATCCATACATCCATACATCCATCCAAACATTCACATTTATAATATCAGTAAGAAGTAAGAATTAGTAAGAAGTACGAAGTAAGAAGTAAGATAAAAGTAGGGTGATATTAAAAATTATTTATTTCTAAAATTTAGAGGTAAAAAAAGCAATTGATAATATTACATAATACATAACTTCTTGCGTTTTCGGATTGATCTTCTAAATAAACAAGTAATAAAATTTAAAAAAATCCCGCGACGAACTTGCACCTCTCCTTTGTGCCCATAGATTTGAAACATTAATTAGAACTTATCAGAAGTATGCATATCTAAAACCATAAACAGAACTTTGTCGGCCCAGTAGTTTTTCAAAAAAATGGTAATCACGATCAGAGGGCCTCTTGTTGGCCAGCGTAGTGGACTATGGCTAAACCCTTTTCATTCCAACAGGAGGCTCTTGCTCAGTGGTGGGCGCTGGCTGGGTGAAATGATGAGTAAAAATATAATCATGCTGCAACGCCCCCGTGTTGGCCAGCTTGGTGGACTATGGCCAAACAGTTTTCATTCCGAGAGGAGACTTAAATTGGAGCCTGCAATGGGTTGCAGTATGAAGTATTCTGTTTTGAGAAATATCGTTATTAGTTTCTGGACACAAATTGAGGTTCAATTCTTGCAAGGGTTTCCTTGCCTGTTGCCTAGGTGGTAAATTCTGCAATAAGAAAGAAATAGTAAAATTATATTATTTGGATTAGAGAAAAGCATTACCGATTATTTTTTATTATTCATTACAAACAAGAATATTGAGTAAAGATTCTTACTGGTATACGTAGAAATGGGCAGGCATCATCTATGATTGCGCTGGTGGTTTAGAGTTTTAGTGTAATTATTAATGTCATTCCCATTGAAATGATGACTATATATCCTGCTTCCTTTTGTAGGCTTGAACTCAGGTCTGTTTATAGCATTCAGCCATCTAAGCCTTATTTATTCATGATATTTTGGGAATCTGAAACAATTTTAAAACATTAGTTAAAATGATACACAATAACTGCAATGAAGGGACCAAAATCCACTTAAATAGACACTGTAATTTTCGAATACGAGACACCATACTGGAGATCGGGTGTCTTAATCACTAGGTTATCATCGCTACAGCCTAAAATGTGTTTGGCAATTATAAGTAGAAGCTGACTGTTTAATTTCATCTCTCTACCCCTCAGAGTGAGAAACAGTAAGAGTGATAATATGAAGTTTTAATTTTATCGATATAATATCGGTACAATCCCCACACTATATATACACTCCAAACAAAAACTAATGAAATAATAATAATCCAAAATTTTGGGGAAATTGGACGTGGATTCAGTAAAGAAGAAACTAAACTATAATTAGACGAAATAACTTAAAATATTCGGCACAAAAAGAAAAACTAGTCGACTTTGTTACTCACCTATGAAATGACATTCCTGGGCGTTTTACATTATTATTAGTATGACATCCCACAACTGAGCACTTCACCATAGTTGATTACATAAAACTACAACAAAATACATGAAAATACTCACAGAACAGTTAATTAGTCACAACCGAAACACCGGAAGCACAACAGACGTATCTAATACCAAAAAATTGGCTTCAAGGGGACCGTTTAGTCAGTATGGGACCCTTTAATGTTGGTGAAACGGAAACGATCCCCTAACAGGCCCCTAAATATGCTATCGGATCCCTTAAAACTTATGGATCGCCGGTGAAAGTGGGCATAAGATACCTAGGCACTCGATCCTTTCTCGCACGGGCGGCTGTTTCTATTGTTTCTGTGGTGTCAGCCCGCCAACCGGCAACAGATGGCAACGTTTAACAGCCGCTATTGAACGACAGTTTGAATGCATTTTGAAGATCATTAATTTAACCCTCGTTATTCGGGACTTTGTTTTGTACTTTGTAACTGAAAAAAATTACTTGTGACTTTTACTTGCTGATTAACGCTAATCGAGAAGTAACTACTCGAAATTTTACTTGAGCATGGTGAATAAGGCCCTAAATCTAGTAAATTATGTTATACAGAGTGTCAGGGCCTGTGGTCAGGGCACTTGGAAAACCATGGTAAGTATCTTTGCATCAGGAGTGGGGATAGCTGAATTCCAAAACCTAAAGCCCCACCCGGCACCCATGATGCATGGGGGGAGAAATAGTAGGCTGTACTTGAAAATCCTATAGAACCCACATGTGGGACCAAAAAGTGGGTCAAACAGTCCGAGAGGCTTCAGCCTTGTATACCTGGGTATACGCTTCGTGGTATTTGTGTAATGTGTACAAGTTAATGTACCTACCTACCTAAAATTAATTGCTAAATAATTATTTTATCCCACGTTTTCTCGTACTTCAATGATTCATTTAACGTTATCGCTGTATAAAACGTTACCTAACTTGCTTTTGCCTAGAGTTCGCAATTTAAAAACTGTAGCAATTAGTTAAATAAAGTTGTATTATTTGGCCCATTGTGTAAACCACAGAAAAGGGAATCTGCTTATTGTGGTCTAAGTAAGCTGCAGTAGGACGGAAGCCATCGATAATTACTAGACGATGCCCGCGACTTCGTCCGCATGAGGTTTTTTGGTTCTCGCGGGAACCCTTTAACCGGGATAAATAGTAGCCTTTGTGTAATCCAGATTTTAATCTATCTCCGTTCCAAATTTCAGCCAAATTAGTCCAGTAGTTTTTGCCTGAAAGAGTAACAAACATACAAACTTTCTTCTTTATATTATTAGTGTCATTATGTAGTTAACTATCTACTGGGCCTTTCATAGCTCAATATGTTCCACCTAGATGAAAGCTGGCGAAA
The DNA here is from genome assembly GCA_964035005.1 of Erebia palarica. Taxonomy (NCBI): domain Eukaryota; kingdom Metazoa; phylum Arthropoda; class Insecta; order Lepidoptera; family Nymphalidae; genus Erebia; species Erebia palarica. Next base: position 6,625,178 of record OZ035988.1, read on the forward strand.
TGCCTAATCGTGTCATTGTACCTTATTGGTACCAAAATGGTAATTACCTAGCTTGGTAAGTATTCCCAAATTGTACCTGCCGGGAATTGAAACCAGAGACTGACATTAATAAGATCACAACGGTTGCCACTGCCCCATGGATCATGGACGTCGTCAAAGTAACTAAGCTAATGGGTTGAATGAAGAAAAGAAAAAGAATAACCATTTTTATTTCACTTTTACAAGTTTTTTTGATACAAGATCTATTAAAAAATAGTATTTTACTTCAACTATATTATTTACATATCATGATTATAGGTAGGTATATTATAGTAAAATAGATTTCATACATACTTAGATACTTAATCATTTTTAAACTGAACAATGCACATTTATTATTTGCTTATGTAGGTATTAATAAAGAATTTAAGTTCTTGTTCTTACTACCTACCCAGCGAAGGGCTGTACCTAAACTATACTTACCTACTTAGTAGTAAGGTAGTACGTAATTGCCAAGCATCTTTCAATTGACTGCTATTTTTTTACTCATTGACTTACCAATACCTGTTTTTACTCGTTTAAATTAATTAACTGAAACCAAACAAATAAGTAGGTATATAAGTATTTCGGGTTCTTTTACTTACCTACTTACTTCCGCTTTTACACGGTGCGGTGATTAGGTACCTACTATACCTACTTATTACCAGAAAACGTTATCTACCTATTTAAAACGAGCTTTTAGTTAACCGACGATGGAAACTTCTTTTTTTTTTAAATTCTGGCTTAGAATACCAAGATGGCGGGGGAACCATACTTTCCTCTAAGCTTTTTAAGCTTACGCTTCCTTGGGACTTTTGTGACCCTTGCCTTGCTGTTACTCTAGATGATATGGTTTCTATGTTTTTCATCCCTGGATGCGGGATGCTATATGGAATGTCTTTCATTTCTATGACTTCTACGTCACTCTCGCTTGAGTCTTTACTTGGCCTGTGAGCCTTGAACGCTTCTGTGGTCACAGTAGTTTTAAATGTTCCCGTCATACGTCGAGACTTGTCTCTGAACAAAAGCTTCTGAAGCTCTTTTTTGAACTTAGGATGAGTGATAATGTAAATAAAAGGGTTGATACACGCAGCAGTCTTGCAAAATAGAGCTGGTATCATTGAAGCCAGCGGTGTGATTAGGTCTTTTCTCCCAAATATGCCAAGCAACGCGACAACAGCATAAGGCGTCCACGAAACAAAAAATAATGCGATTACAACTATAACAAGGAATGCTAATTTTAATTCGGCTTTGCGTTTCGTTTTCTCTTTAACGTGTCTCGATGAAAGTGTTTGTTCTTGGTTTTTTGATGAAATATTTCTTTTTCCGGCAACGATACACAAAATCCTCGTGTAACAAAAGGAAATTATGCATAGAGGAGCTAGCCAGCCGGCGCAAAAAAACGCAAAAATAAAGTAGCGAGGCGGAATTTCTTCCGTGAGGTAATCGAAACTGCAGCTGGTTAAGAAGCCTTCAGGTACATAGTGGCCGTATCCAATATCTAAAGCTGGTATGGTAGCAAAGATTCCGGCGTAGATCCAGGCACCGACGGCGAGCAGTCGAGCGCGAATAGCTGTGAGTGCCCTTAGAGGTTCAAGAGGATGCACTATGGCCCAGTAGCGGTCTAAAGCAATAGCGGTGAGAGTAGCTATAGACGTAGTTCCGCTAAGTCCACCGGCGAATCCATACACCACGCATGCTTAAACAATAAACAAGCATTTAATATTACGCAATGTCACGCCGCGTCGCTTGAATATCCCCCACGCGTTCTAGAATCTAGGGAATTTAATATTTGAATTAGGTCATCTTCTATTTATATAAAAATCAATTGTTGCTCGTTTGTCTCCCTAAAACTCGAGAACTGCTCGAGCTTGACCGATTTTGATGAAATTTTTGTGCATGATTGAGTGGGTCCATGAGTGGTTAATATTCATAAATGGACCCGGTAGGGGGCGCTGCAATCGGGTTCTAGGTTCTAGGCAGGACAACATCTGCCAGGCCAACTAGTCTTTCAAATCATTTTCAAATATTATACTCGTACTTTAAGCCTCGTATTCACTAGGGGAAATTAATGTCCCGCGACACGTGTCGCTAGAGATGTCTGGCGACATTGGGCAATATCGACTAACGTCACCAGATATCTTGTTTCGCGTCCTTTTGACTCCTTTTGAGTGACGTTGCGTTGCTTGACATCTCTAGCAACATGTTTCGCGGGACATTTGTACTTACTTTAGTTGCTTTACGATACAAATAACTTTCGATGTCTTCCTTGAGATAAAATTTTATTAAATTGGAAAACTGTTGGCTTACCATATTTGCCTAAAGCTGGGCCAAGGTTAAACGAATTGAAAATGAAAATTGGAGTTTTGGCCAACATCAGAAAGTCACTGAGAGCTAGGTTGGCCACTAGGATGTTTCCGGGAGTTCGAAGTGTGCGGCATCTGTAAAAAAAACACTTTATCTTTATGAATCTATCAACGCTCAAGCAGTATGTTTCTGCATATGGTAGGTACTGTTATGCATTATGGACAATGAAAATACTTCATTGAAAAAGTAAATAATTTAATATTTTATTATTATTATAATTTAATTTTAATAATTCACGGTCTCAGGACTCAGGAGGAATCGATGTTCGAATTGTAGGAAATTAATTCTATCTGGACATCTCCGCTTACTGATTTAGTTTTCTATTCATTAATCCGTTTTAATCATCTATCTATAATATTATTTAATTATGCTGGTTAAGAAACGTTAAGTAACCCAAGTTTGTAATTGTAGATGGGTGACCTGAATTAAGGGATTCCTCAATTGGAGCGGTTTATTTCTCTCTGTGACTCCGTAAGCACGTAAATATAGCCTTATTAAATAACAGGACGAAATAACCCAATAAACTTCAGTAAGTATCCATGAAATCGTAAACAAGTATCTAGATCTTTCTTTTTATGTTAGAGAAAATGCTAATTAGCTACGTAATATTTAAAACTGTAATTATTTATTGAAGTCAAAAGTATTCGTACCTAGAAGCTCTGTACTCAATGATGTCCTTTTTGAAAGCGTTTTACTGCACAGCAATACATACCATAGAAATCGAGAACCGTAACTCCCAGTCAACTTTCACCATAACTATAAAACTACGTTTCCATTGAGGTAGGTATAGACGAACGGAGCGGAGAAGAGACGTGTAGGATCAAAATCGATACAGTAGAATCGACTAATCACATTGGTCGAAATTAACATCAACCGCCAACCGCCATAGCGGTGACGTGAAGAAATGGATCAAATTGTATGGTATGCGAGTTGTACCTACTGGCACGAGGCGGAGCGGAGAGGGTTGGGATCAGTCCAAATTTCTCTGTATGGGTCTGTTCGTCATAGAGGAACGAAAGGTGTTTTTATTTAACGTGTATAGAACATTGTTTTTATCTAACGCCAACATGACACATGTACGCTCTATAATAGGTACCGTTTTATTAACTACAAAACCTACAAATAGTGCCCTCAGATCCGCTCGTCTCCCATTAGTGGAATAAATCTTTAGTTCCCAAAACTGCTTACAAAACTTCAATAATGTGAATCCCTGCCCATGTAGAACTCGTTCCTAGTAAAATCTTAGTTATTATAGCCGTTACTATGTTACGTGTGTCTTCCCAATATCTATTTAAACAACAGATCACAGTTGACAAATGAATTTCGGTTTTTACGACTAAATTAACATGCAAAAATTTACAATACATTAGAGTAGGTATATTTGGAGAGTGTATTGAAGAGTATATTTGGTGGAACCAATGCATGATTCGGATGCACTGTGAGACTTCGTGATTACGGATATTAGGATCGGAGGTACTTATGACCTAAATATATAATAATAATAAATTCGAACGAACAAATAGTATCTCTTTTCATTTTAGTTGCGTAACGAAGGTGTACTTCAATTGATTCAACATGTATTCTCGAGCTTTATTTGTAGTAGGCCTTACAAGTATTAGGCAGAACTTAATATCTGAGCAATTTCCGAGCTACGCTTAACTTAACAGGCAGGTAATTTATGTATCCTGTGTTTACGAGGAAATAATTAAACTATTTAGACCTCTCACCGGCTGTGTATTATCACTGACCTTATTATAAAACTTATAAAGGTATTGACTTAGGTACTAAAGTAAAGACGCTTCGATTTCATATAAAAGCTTAATTAACTATTGAATTTTCAAACAATGCTTATCCGATAACCTTAAGGGTATGTCTGTTGAAAATTTAAGGTGAAAACACACAACCGTAAAGGACAAAACGTCAACGTCTGCGACGGTTTTTTTAAATGGACCTGCAAAGACTGGCGCGACAAGAAGAAACGTATTTACTTTCAAGCTTGCGCCTTTTCCGCTAATGTTTTGTACTGACCGTTCCCTAGTATGTTCTCGCTATAATGTAAGTAAGCCTCAGTAGACTAACTAATCAAGTACTGCCCGCGGTCGTATCTAAACAACTACATATAAATATACTCTATACGAGTACTTGTCTAAATATTTAATCTGTGATATTACTTCTTGGTCTATGCTCAGTTAAAGAGAAGTATTGTCACTTTGATTTTATATAGGAGTATATATAGGATTTTATTTAAATTGAAGCTTCTGGTAAGTAAAAATGGCGTATGGGCGGAGCTTAAGCTGGGGGTTAGGGATGGTATTATCGATACTTGTATAATCGATATAAAATTATCACAAATAAAATTAATAAATAATTAAACATAATATTTTGAAAAAACACTAGTTTACATAAATTACGAATATTTATATTTTATATTCGTATTTTCTAATGAACTAGCTGATGCCCGCGATTACGTCCGCGTGAATTGAGGCTTTTTGGTTCCCGCGGTAACTCTTGAATTTTCCGGAATAAAAACTAGCCGGCATGATATTCCAGACTATAATCTATCTTTGTCCCAAATATCATACAGATCAGTTCAGGTATAATTAACAACATCATCCATACATCCCAACTTCGCGTTTATAATATGTGTTAGTATAGATTTCATTTCATTCATTAGTAGGTATAGGTTCATGTGAACCTTACAAACAATACTGTTTCCTAATATAAGTTGGAATTCCTAGATATTATGGAAAAAATGTTACTGAATGTGATGATATGAATAATAAAAGTAGACTGATTTTAAAATTGATTTATTTTAAAAAATTATAAAAATGCATACAGATAGTAAAAAAAAACACGATTGCAGCGCAGCGTTGTGGACTTTGACCATAAAATATATCGAAGAACTTTCTCGCAAGCTAAACATATCCAATGCAAAAAACCGCATCGCAATCGACCCAGAACTTTTTGAGAAAAATGGTAACATTGAAGAATAAAAATCACGATTGCAGCTTAACTTGATGAACTATGGTCCTACATATCTAAGAACCTTCTCAGAAGTTATGCATATCTGATGCAAAAAACCGCATAGTTATCGGTCCAGTAGTTTCCAGGAAAATGGTAACAATAAATTTTTTATTTATTTATTTATTTTAAGGCATAAAAAAGTACAAATGGGCATTCTTATAATCTAAGAATACAGTTTTACGTAAGGCTATAACGTTTTACAGGCTAAAATCACCTTTATAAACATTTAAAAGAGCTATGATTACAGTAATTATTAAGTATTATGACGAGCATTAATAAATATGCTTTACAGTAGAAATGCAGGCAAGAATTAATATTTATTACCTACACTTGTCATACGTGGATGAGACCTGAATCTAAATTTAAATACTATTGATACAACTATCATTAGGATACAATGTTGGTAAGCTAACTACTTACGCTTAAATAAGTAAAATCAGTTTATAATGTAAAAGATAATCTTATAGTTTTAGAATTTACAAAGATAAGTAAACAATTATCGCAAAATATCACGATTAAGTGGGTAGTCAATCGCGAGTGAGACAAGCGGTCCGCGCGTCGAGTCACCTACGTCACCGATAACCGGTTAGGACATAGTGATGGGGAAATTTATATCGACCATATTTGTCGAGTCGTATTGAATGGTGAGTTTGACCTATCGACGAAACTAGTTTATTTTGGTTACAAGGGTTTTTAAACAGGTAAAACTTACGTGTTAGTTTTAAAATAAAATCTTTAATTAGTGGGAATTTAATACGGTTATGTAACTTTTTTAAGTTTGTTTTGAATGGGGTATCATACGAAATTTTTAACGCTTTATTTTGGATAACTTGAAGGCTGTTATAATTGGAATCGCAGGTACTGCTCCATACAGGTGCCGCGTAAGTTATGCATGGGCGCACTAGCGTCGAATAAATTTTAGTTTTTGTAGTCGAGCTTAAGTTAGATTTTCGATTCAAAATAGGACTAAGAGCATTTAAAGCTTTCATTCCCTTTAGTCTAAATGCCTTCGTGTTTTCGGTCCAGTTTATCTTATGATCAAGGTGTAAGCCAAGGTATTTAACTGACTTACTCCATGGTATTGAGTATTCATTAATTTTGAGAGTTCTAATCGGCATCGCACGTTTTCTTGTAAACAGGATAGCTTCAGTCTTAGATGTATTGAGTTTGAGCTTCCATTTGGTATAATAAGAATGTAGCAATTCCAGCGACAGCTGAAGCCGGGAAATGACAAGATCGATATCCTCTGATGATGTGTAAGTAGCCACATCATCTGCAAATCCTGCGATGTGCGTATGGGGCTGCACAGGGATGTCATTAAGGTAAACCAAAAATAGGAGTGGACCTAAGATGGAACCTTGCGGAACACCACTTGGAATAAAGCGCTGCTGTGACGAGTTGTCACCTATATGTACACAAAATGATCGATTGAGAAGATAAGATTGAATTAAGTGAACTAGTTCCAGGGGGACATTATATTCAGGAGTCAAAAGTTTATGTAGTAGGCCAGAATGCCATACCGTGTCAAATGCTTTCTCAACGTCTAACAATACCATTCCGGTTGACTTATTTAGGTTTAGGTTTAGTGCGACATGTTCAGTAACCCTAGCTAGTTGTTGGGCAGTTGAGTGACCTTGCCGAAACCCGAACTGTTCCGGAATTATGGTATGGTTAATGGCTTTCAGCAGTCTCGTGTATATAAGCGTTTCAAGGAGCTTACCTAGGGAGGACAAAAGGCTTATTGGACGATAACTTAAGGGCAAGGTTTGATCCTTACCAGGTTTTTTAATTGGTATAATTTTGGCAATTTTCCAAACAGTTGGATAATAACAATTGGTGAGACAGCCATTGAAAACTTTTGTTAGATATACAACTGCTTTATGCGATAGATTTTTAATAATAATATTATTTATATTATCTACGCCAGGAGCTTTTCTAGGCTTTAGTTTTTTAATTAACTCTTTGACTTCCGCAGGTGTCGCAAGCTGTAAGCTGTTTGAGGTGGTAGCTGAATTAAGTTGGCTCATAGATAGCTGCACTTTGTTTTCAACGTCATTATCACTAGCCCAGTCTTTGGTGAGATTCATACTATCGAGGAATGCATCAGCTAATGCCTCACATTTCTCAATTTCGGTAGTGGCTAAGGTTCCATCAGGACATTTCAAGGGGGGGGGGGGGTATCTTGTTTACTATTTAATGATTTGACAGTACGCCACAGTTCTGAGGTAGCATTATCCACTCTCGCGAGCTTAGTTTGCCATTTGAGGTCATTTATATACTTTATTTTACTGTTAATGGTTTGCTGGAGAGAATAGACGTCAGTTAGAATGTTACGTTTACTATTTTTGTCAGATGTTTTGAGTGCAGTTCTGCGTAAGGGATTTTTTCTACGGATAAGTTTTCTGATATCACGTGGCAATTTATTATTATTATTATTGATGGTTACCTGGGGGATAAAAGTTTTGCGAGCATGTTCAATGAGGGAGGCTAAGTGGTTGATGGAGTCGTCAATGGCGTCACAGGTGCTAAAAATACTAGATGATAGAATTATATTATTGTCAATGAACTGTTTAAATCCATTCCAGTCAGCCTTAGAGTAATCGTATTGGACATAAAATTTGCGATTAATTTTTTGGCAAACACTAAAAAATACAGGTAAATGATTAGACGAGAGCCTAGTTAGTGTTTGTAGGTCAGAAACATTATGGACATTTTGAGCTATAACAATATCTGGCGTGGAAGGAGTATAATTCCCATGATAATGGACCAAAGTTGGTTCACAGGGGGCGTGAACATCAAATTCTTTAATAAACATGTGTTCATAAAGTGTATTACCATGCAAATTATTATTGGGGCAATTCCAGTAGACATGCTTAGAATTGAAGTCTCCCATAATTAAGCTACTATACTCAATTCCTAGCAAAATGTCGAGATCGCTTTCTAGTAATCTTAAATTGGGGGATTGGTAGGCAGATACAATCGCAACATATTTACCATTGAGAGCTACTTTAATACCAACACATTCCAGGTTGACAGTTTCAGGGATGTTAATAGGTAAATGAATAATATCGCTCTTGATTAACAATGCAACACCCTGCCCGCGACCATTAGGGTTCTTATCTTTCCTGTAAACAGTGTAACCTGGTGCAGAAAGATTATAATTAGGACTCAGTCTCGTCTCACTCAATGCGATGACATCTACATTAAAGTCGGAGGATAAGTCAAGAAGTTCGGTAACAATAAAGTGCACAAACTAACGCACACCTCTTAGGGCAAACACATATACCGTCTCTGTTCCGTCGTGGGTACAAAAATGATTACTCAGAAATTAAAAAATGGTGTGATAGAGCCGATTGAATGCGAAAATCAAGAAAAAATGCCTAAAAAGACAATAGTTGCATTTGAAAAAAAACCTGTGCATATCCGCGGGCCACTTTAGTGGTCCGCGCAGCCAAGGAATATACTAGTACTTTATAGTAGTATATTAGTTATTGATTTTTAATATTGACGTATCGGGGATTGGAGATAGGGTGTCTTAATCACTAGATTATCATCGCTACAGTCTAAAATGAGCTTGGCAATATTATAAGTAGAATCTGACTGTTCAATTTCATCTCTCTACCCCTCAGAGTTAGAAACAGTAAGAGTTATATGAAATTTTAATTTTATCGATATTCAATTTATTTGTAAACAATACAATCCCGCACTATGTATATACTCTATACAAAAACTAATGACATAATCCAAATTTTTGGGGACAGCGCAATAATTTACGTGTTATGGATTCAGTAAAGAAGAAACTAAGCTATAATTAGTTGAAATAACTTAAAATAGTAGCCACAAAAATAAAAACTAGACGACTTTGTTACTCACCTATGAAATGAAATCCCTGGGCGTTTTACATTATTATTATTAAGACATCCCACAACTGAGCACTACACCATAGTTGATTACATAAAAGTACAACTAAATACATGAAAATATTAAAAAAAACAGGTAATTATTCACGACTGACTCGCCGGAAGCACAACAGACGCCATATTTTATAGTTGACAAAAAATTGGCTTCAATAGCTAAATTTGATGACGTCATATGACAATTGCGCGACACATTCACGCAATAACATAATGCACCTGTCTCGTTCTAAAAACGTAGCTTTTAGTAAGTAAGAAAAGTCAAATCATAGTTTTACATGTTTTATTAACAAAATGCATCGTATAGCTATAATTGAGTAAAATGCAACATATCCTCTCCTTTATATAAAATCAAAGTATGGTCAAGCGTGCCTTAAATCTGTGAGCGTGCCTTATATTAACAGCTAGGTTATTGATCTGAGATTCACAGAGTACTTTGTCTATAGATTATCTTCTTATTTTTCTTTATAATATAAAACCATTAAAAATATCGTTATATAAATCTGAATCTGATCACATTTGTCTAACTTCTATAATTATTATATTATTATGGATGTTTTATACCTTGCAGTCCTGGTAATTTGTTCTCTTAAATTCTCTTTATCCATACTGATATAAATGCGAAAGTATGTCTGCTATGCTTTCACGGCCCACCTTTACAACCGATTTTGATGTAATTTGATACAGAGATGGTTGTAGCCCGAGGAACGATAAAGGCATACTTTTTATCCCGGAATATTAGTTTATTATTCAATAAAAGCTTAATCTACGCGACTTCGTTCGCGGGCATCATCTTGTTCTCTACATAATAGTGATATACAATTTTTCAACACACAACACAACTAAATATATTCAATACAGTAATTATTCTATCATTTAATAAGTATGTTTTTTTGTATTGTTTTGCACTTTATATCCTGTCTGGTTGGCATTGATACCACACGCCGATCCAGTTTCACGATGCAAGTTTAGTATGTATGTATTCACTATAATATGTACATATCCAGTGGATTGAGTGCATTTGTATTTATCTAGCTAAAAATAATACTTTATATGGAGCCTTTAACAAACGCCTCCTAATCTAATTGTGATAACACACTACGGACAGAACAGGGTAAAAAGTTCAAGCGAAACGCCCACGTCGTTTGGGACACACGTTTCGTTGTGTCGCACTTTTCTGTGCAGTTCCATATAAAAGTGCGCACGCACTGAGGTTTTGTCCTTTCTATAATGAGTTTTCGCCCCTAGATTGTTACTCAAAATGCCGAATGTAACAACGCTACGGCTATGCTACGCCATCGCTACGGCACCGCTACGGACTCACAGGTCACTACAGCCTCGCTACAGTATCTCTACAACATCGCTACGTCACCTCTACCTCTACTAAGTGAACTGTGCCTATACGTGCACAAAATTTTCAGAAACTAAGTTTAAAACAAAATATGTTTATTTCAATGGTTTCTGTTTTGGTACTGTCTAACTAGGCTTTGCTACGACGTTAATTACTTCTTTCTAAATTCATAGTATGTGGATTCTTGAATTTTGCAATTTATTTGGGTCACTGAGGTTAAAATTTAAACTACTAGCTGATGCCCGCGTCTTCGTCCGCGTGGATTTTACGTCTGAGTTTCGTGGGAACTGTTTTTTTCCAGGATAAATGTATATATAATATATAAAACTGAATAAATGACCGTCAATCTATATATATATATATATAAAAGCGAAAGGTCACTGATTCATCACGATATCTCAGGACCTATATAGCATACAAACTTGATATTTGGAAGGTTTGGAAGGTTCCTTCTATGGTGTAGTCATCCGCTAAGAAATGATTTCGAGAAAATTCACCCCTAAGGGTTTGAAATGGGGGTTGGAAGTTGATATGAAAGTCCTTTGTTTTTTGAAGCTAGATACGTGAAAATTGGCAATTAAATTATTATTTATAAAAACATTAAACCTGTATAAGCAATTTTACGAAAATCTACATAAGGGCTCCCAAGTTTTTGAAGTAAGAGACTTGAAAATCGGGATATAGGATAATAGTTTTAAGTTATAATAAACTGTATAATCAATTTTAGGAAAATCTACCCCACAGAGGGTGAAATGGAGGTTGTAACTTTGTATGAAAGTCCTGTGTTTTTGAAGTTAGAGTCTTGAAAATCGGGATTTAGGTTATTCGATTTCAATAATAATAACTTGTATGAGCAATTTTATGATAATCAACCCAAAGGGGTTGAAATGGGGGTTGGAAGCTTATATCATATAAGCTTCCAACCCCCATTTATGATCTAAGTTTTTGAAGTTACATACTTGAAAATTGGCATAAAGGTTATTAGTTTTAAGTAATAATAACCTGCATAAGCAATTTTACGAAAATCTACCCCACAGAGGGTGAAATGAGGGTTGAAAATTTTTATGCAAGTCCTATGTTTTTGTAGTTAGAGACTTGAAAATCAGAATTTAGGTTATTAGTTTTAAGGAACAATAAACTGCATAAGCAATTTTACGATTATCCACCATAAAAGGCGTGAAATAGGGGTTGAAAGCTTGCATGAAGGTTATAAGTTTTTGAAGTCAGCATTAAGGACTTATTAGTCTTAAATAATAAAAACCTTCCGATGCTATATAGCTGCTATAAGTAGGACTTTTGCAGTGGGAAAATCTCATAGGAAATCAGAAATTGTACGCGGACGATGTTGCGGGCGACCGTTAGTCTGTCAATATAATTGAAGATCTGATATCTTCATTCATTCAGGTAATTTTTGGCACGTACGTGCAAATTATGGAACCAGCGTGATCGTAATCTTGTGTTCCCTCATGATTATAATATGGGGCTCTTCAAAGGGCGGATAAACAAACTCAAAAGCCGGCAACGCATTTGCGGTTCCTCTGGTGCTGTAAATGATCATGGGCGGCACTTAACATCAGGTGACTCGTAGCTTTAGTTTTAAGATACAGTAGTTAATAATCACCATCACGTCTTATACTTTGTAAGCATGACGTTCAGAACGTGTACTTTGTAGGTACCTAGTTTGAATGTTTTGAGTTCGACCCGTTTGCTCGTTTGCTCGCTATATTTAAAGAAATACGTGTATGGAATTCGCGGTATCGAGTTTTAAGTCTTTAAAAGCATTTAAAGACTAAGAGAAATCGCGTATTTATTGAAAGAAAATAACAATATCGAGCGAAGCCAGTATACACCTTTGATGGAGAGACTGTTTCCGGGAAAAGATGCTGAATTTTGTGAATACTTCCGGTTTCTGAAAGAATAACACGCGATTCAACAAACAAGCGATAAATTGTGATCTAGTTGCCGAAGCGCCAATCTACGCAATTCATACTTTGTTTTTTATTCTACTAAAAGTTAACCCTTAACTGCGATATCACTTGATGCTAAGTGATTATGCAGTTTAAGATGGTAGCGAGCTAACTAGTGAGGGGTACGGCAGTTATATTAAACCCATACCCCTATTCGGTATCTACACGGTATCGCACCGGAACGCTAAATAGCTTGGCGGTACGTCTTTGCCAGTAAGATGTTTATTTTTTGTCTAATTGTATCCTATTACTTTTACGGAAAATGCAAAACGTGAAAGCGGTTTCTTCTGTCTATTAAATTTCAGCTCAACTACTGAAACCGCTCCTGATGTTGGCAATAGACGACACCCGCGACCTCGTCCGCGTGGATTGAGGTTTTTTAGTTCCCGCGGGAACTCTTTAATTTTCCGGGATAAAGCCTTTGTTATTTCAGGGTATAAGCTATGAGCCAAAGCTGGCATTCTATAGACAAGGAGAAAAGTTGTAGGCAAAAGCTCGTTCAACAAAGCAATTCATATCATTATTATAAGAGAATACTCTGTGTGACTGAAAAAAGCAAGAATGGTTCCGCAGTATTAAAGGCGGTGTAAGTAGAACAAATAAAATAATGACTCCGTGGTAAACTCGATCGTTATAGAACTTGACTTTGCTATCAGTTACAGCTGACATACTAACAGTCCTCTTTTCATTGACTTCCTGTTTCCATTCATAGATATGCGTTTGGGAATGATAACAAAATATATGATCCTTCGAATCTAATGCGAAAGTGAGTTTTTTGGTACGTCCACAGCAGAGCATCGGACTGTCGTTATTTACGTGGGTATAGAAGAACCTATAGAGTGACATTGGCCCGTTTTATTCCGGAAAATAAAAGAGTATCCCGTTGATTCTAAAACCTAAATCCACGCAGACGAAGTCGCGCATCATCGATATCATCTAGAGCCCAATAATGCTACCACAAATATGCGAGTGAAATAATATAGTCTTACCTACTCGCTGAATATATACCTAATATAAAAGTTAAACACCGAATTGTCTCAGAACTCTAATCAAAACTCTTATGATATGAGTTCATAAGAGTTTCAAGAGCGTCTTGGAATCATAAACTTCGCAAGCACACATATTTAGTTTTTGTCCTTGACGTTTTAAGTCTTTGGACATGCGAAGATGTTGCTTGTTATATAAACTCTCAAGCTCGCTGAAAAGTTTGAGTGGACGCTTTTAAATTAAATTCACAATACCGAATAACGGAAAAAGGGTTTGATATCTGGAACCGAGGGCAAATGCAGGCGATTTCATAACGACGAAAACTAGTTGACGTACCTCGGCTTTGCACGGGTAGGCTCTTACTTACTTACCTATTTATGGATTATTAACGACGCTTATTACTAAGCTTTTAAGCTGATTTTAAGCAGTGGACATCTATAGGTTGAGACGACGACTACGTCGACGACGACGAAGCTAATTTTGATTAATTTCCTCCTAAGAGTTAGGAGTTCCGCCCTCTATCTCTGAACTATTTACAGACATTAAGTTCAGATCAAATCGAGCAGGTATGCTAATAGAAATGAATATTGTTCATATTGATAAAAGTTAAATTTGGGCTTAGGTTGGTGTGGTTAGGATAAAGTGCCACTGGCAAAAGGTGCTACTGAAAACTTTGTAAAATAATGATGTTACCGAGTTGTATATATCTGCGAGCATACTTATTGGGAATTTGTATTCATCTGAAATTTTATTTTGTAAATATCGCTCCATTAAATATTTTTCTTCTTTCAGCGGCTTGCTGAACGAAATTTTGTTCTTGTAGCGATAAAATAAAAAAAAGATTTTATTTGAGATTGAATATAATAATATTATTCGATTGCCCAACCCCACAAGCGACTCTGTAGCGACCTACGCAGCATATTCAATTAGAAAAAAAGGCATCGTATTCAGTTCTCCATCATAATATGATGGAGAACTGAATACGATGCCTTTTTTTATTTTTATTAATAATATTATTATTAATAATAATTTTACAAGTAAACTCTTTTATTTTTATAAACGAAAAGCAAAATCGAATATTGGATTAGAAGTTCTGTTAAGAAAGGGTCATATTAGTAATACATACAGAAGGAGTTAAAATGTTTTTTTTCACCATAGCATTGTCTTGAACTCGCTGATTAGTGATCATAAAGATCTCTTATATTTTATGTGATGTCTTAGAGAATGTAACATTCTTTTAGGGAGACGTTAAAGTTCTTATAGTTATTTTGCATTCTGGGTCTGCTTCAAAAATAAATTCATTTATTTCACATTTTTTGTCCGTTTGTCGTCAAACGTACCTATTCTATGACAGGTTCAAATTTTGTAATCCTAAGAAAATAGTAAGTACCGACCTGTAATATCCTAAATTCTATATGAATTAGGCAAGCTTTGCACGACTTACGTCCGTAAGGCTCACTTGCACAAGGACTCTTAAATTGGTTTAGTTAAATATTTAATGCTGTCCTTTTTTGGTAACTACAATATGCATTTGCCAAAAAGGGACAGCATTACGAAATTTAACTAAAACAGTCTAAATGTCCTTGTGCAAGTGGCACTAAGAACGTAAAAAAGTTTAAGTTAAACTTAAAGTTTTTAGAATAATATACTTGCAACCTAAAGTGACTCTGTGGTTAATTTATCTTTAACCGTAACCAACTGCGATGCAATCGACTCTGAAAATACTCATCGTCTCGAATCTCATTTATTATGAGTTATGAGTATGACGTAGTAGTGAATAGAATTGGTTTTAGACTGGGTAATAAATTTTGCAAATGGATGTAGGTCTCTGAAAACTGTATCCTCGGGCTATTTATGTTTGAGACCGCATGCATTTTGAAGCATTTAGTACGTAAGTACGTTTCTAATAAATCGGAAAATATAGTACACCACTGATACGAGGTTAAAGTTGATTATTGTAAACCAGTTTGTTAGCCCGAGCCGTCGGCAAGTCATAAAGTAAATGATAAAAATCGTCGATGGTAAGTATCTGCAAAGAAAACATTTGAATTTTTAGTCAATTAAAATTTGGATGGGTGACACAATAAGAATAAAGACAGTAAGACTATTAGTGATTCAAGAGATCGGCCATCGACTAAAGGAGGGGGCTGTGACTCACGCAGGGGTCAACTGCTAAATATTATGTTGTTTATCGCCATTTATCTTGCGCCTTGATTGGCACCTGACCCAGGAACAACCAGTGGTTGTCTTATGATGAGGTTTTTTCGTTAGTAGGTAAAATTATTTAGATTAGTTAAGAATTTGTAGTTGTAATTTAGATTTTAATTTAATTATATACAGTTAGTTTAACTACTTATTTTTAATGATGCAATTAATTGTTGCTATTTTAATTTTATGACGTAACTAACTTTACCCGCGGCTTCGCTTACGTTAAGTTCGATTTTCATACAAATTTCAAACCACACATTACAAAGGGGGTTTTAGGACCTTTTCAAAAATCCTTTCTTAGCGGATGCTTACGTTATAGTAGAGCTGTATGCCAAATTTCAGCCCGATCCATCAAGTGGTTTGAGCTGTGCGTTGGTAGTTCAGTCTGTCAGTCACCTTTTCTTTTTATAATATATTAAGAAGATTATCGGTTATAACATTGCTAAATTATCTTACCCTAAATTATTAGTTCATAACTTCATAACTTAAGTACCTACTCAGAAGTCTGATCATTTTGAGATGTCATCTTACGAGAATCGTCAAGTTATATAAATGTATACATTTAGATTAAATCTTATAATTATATTAATAATCAGTATCATCAATATAATTATAAGATCCCGTCCAGTTTTGTGATTTCTATTAGTCCAGGTCCAGTGACCTGGAGTAATTTCGAAATCACGAAACACCAATCACCTCACGTCATTCATCCATTCATATGGTGAACCTAATTGAAAATGTCTATAATATAAATAAACCTACAGCTAGTAATTACCTTCCTGTACAGTTAATGTCTAAGAAAGGTGTGCGCTTTCTTTCTAATTAGGTAGCTCTTCTTTTATTCAGCAGGCAGGTATCTAAATTGTAATCAAATAAACCCTTACATCTTCTTCTAGTTTTCCATGGTACTGAAGTAATATGTGGCTATTAAATGAATTGAAATGTGGAAAGATATTCGTGGAGACGTCTTTATTTTGTGCAGTCTTAATATCTACTCTTTACTAACCAAAAGAATTAACAAATAAACCTTACTTGCAATTGCTATAATATTATTTCCTATTCTAACCTACTTACATTTTCAATGCACCTTTCTTCTAAATCGATGAGTATTTATGTCACCGAAAGATTGTAAAAACCGTTAGATTATAATCTAACTCGCGAAATCGCAAAGTTTCGAAAGATTACAATTTAACGCATTATTTTCCGGCAGATTGTAATCTGTTAGGTTTATTAACCCGATAGAACCTAAGTGCCCGCACTACCTGCTTATTTATTTCGAACCCTAACCTAACCTTCATGAAAGAGACAAGAAAACGTAAATAAAATGAATATTTCAAATATTGACACTCAGAACATTGAACGGTTCACAATCTTTCGACAGTTTACAATTTCGCGAATTAGATTATAATCTAACGGTTTTTACAATCTTACGGTGACATATACAACCTACATCGATTTATTGAGGAGTTGGATCTTTGTGTTGAACTGAGTACATATTACAACTCCCCCGAAAATCTATGCAGTTCAACCCTCTTCTTAAAGAAAAAAAATGTTGAGCGGTACTCCAATTGGGAAAAAAGGTGAAATACAAAAATAAATGTTATCCTAATGGAGAAAGAAAAACATTTTTAACGCTTGTGCTTGTGCAATTTATTTTACTACTTCGTATGGGCATTCGAACAAAATAATAATGAAATAATAGCGAATAATAATTGATTACACTTTACATTGTAAAGGTTTAATTCTACAAAATAAGGCAAGAATCCTTGATCAACTTGCAATAATTACCATCTTAAGTACCTATAAATATTATAGGCGTATTTTGTCGATCAAGGTACCTACGCGATTCAAAATCACTACTTTGTCACCTATGAATCCCTGTATCACTACTCCTACCTCTGTCATAATAAAATTGTCGCCGTAGCATCGCTTCGAGCATTTAACTCGACATCGATTTCTTCATATATGTACATATTACAGTACATAGGTCTTGTGTATACTACTCGGATTTAGGTTTTTTTGAAAAATTTGAGAGAACTCCATGATTTTGCGTATTAAAAAGTAGCTTATATCCACAAAATCTTTATTTGTCACATTAAATATATCCTAACGCGGGATGCAATCTATCTCTATACTTTTCATTTTAGTTCAGATATTGTATAGGCATAACATAATTGGCCTTAATCTTGACGAATCATAGAAATACGCCTTTTAATTGGCTGTTGAATTAATTTTCATAATACATAAGTACCCCATGTCCTTCCCCGGGATGTAAACTATCTCTATACCTTGCGTCAAAATCAATAATAGAACCCTTTGATACCGAAGTTCGAACTTCAACTGACGTCTGATACTTTATTGGAAGTGACAATCAGAGTGAACGGACACCGTGGAAAATAGATCATATTATTTTCATTTAAGTATAATTATAGGTAAGTGTGTCTGTCTGTGATTAATAAAAAACGTTTTTTTTCAGATTAACTCTTGGCTACGATTTAACCTGGGCCCTATTCAATAAATATTATAACCCGATAAATTTGTAAAAAAGTGACATACTTAATTGCAAATTCTGTTTCTTTTTTTCACATACTTTGTGTATGGTAATTGACGAGATGACGTCATAGTCTTAAGAACCTGGGTCCTCCCACGTGAGTATCAGACCAGAGCGTTAGAAGTATTCGGTACTGGAAGATACTTGGTATGTAAATATAACCTCGATACGATATGGATTTAAAAATGAATACTATTGCTAATATTTTTAGTAGATTGTAAACTTTCTGCGTAGCCTAGTGAGTAAAAGCAGAGTAAAAGCAGATTTTGAGATTCAATCCCAAAAGTTCTGAAACTTTGCAGTATTGTCGGAGCGGTGGTATATTTGAAGGTGGAGCGGTAAGTATTTACTCAATAAAATATTTTGTCGTTGTTTTTTGTGATATATTTTATATTTATTAGATACATTGAAGCTTATGCTGTAAGCCAAATATAACTAAGGAGGCGGGCCCTTTGACCACACAGTTTTAAATTAAGTAGTATACATATTATGTACCACTTGAGTTCATTTGTTAAAATTTTGTTAGTTATTGTGTGGGTCAATAAAGATTCATTCATTTATTTATTTATTTACTATAAAAGTATCAAACAGATTTTTATTTTCCGATATTATATTGTCTTTTCTTGCTGCGCCAATGCCCGATTCACCGCGAAAACATTTCATGCATGACTAAAATATTGCCTGGCTTCATAATATACATACTTGTAAATACATAAATATATAATACAGTGATCGAAATAATATTTTCGACTTTGTGATTTAAATATTCCTTTATTCGTTGTAGAAAGGCTTTGTTGAGGTTTATCAATTTAATTCAGCAGTTTTTCAATTGAGTTGTTCGAGATTATCAATATAGGGTATATCTATATCGAACCGCGGGACCTCCTCCTTAGGAGAACTTAGACTCCTACTTAGAAGAAGAAAAGCTCTCATCATCATGCCAGAGAGGTCGCCAAACTAACTTACTAAACATATTAAAAAACTCGTCGAATTATTACTTACAAAATATCTAATACCATACCACAGAATTACAAAATAATACCTACTTAAGATACCATACCTACTTAAGATGACGATCCTAAAATATTAAATAGTTAAAAAGGGCTTGCGTGATTTGTAAGTTATTTATTATTCATCAAAGCTGGAATAAATAGCTAATAGCTTATAGTCTTAGCATTAAATACTGTTGAAGTCTTTAATGCCATGACTATTACAGTTTTGAACTGTAAAATTACACGTCGCTGTAAAGTAGAACGCAATTTTTTCTTGAATATGTGATTGATTTAATACAAAATCTTAAGTAACTTGGTTGCTACCTAGTTATGATATTTTATACTCAACCCCATGGAAGGAATTATATTTAAAGAACAAATAGACGAACTCATCTCTGTAAAATCATTAAGTAATTGACTATATTGAGATCGAGACGTAAGTCTGAAAATACCTTAGATAAGTATTACCACAGAATAGGTAATAGTACAGGTTCGCGAAATTGATGAGGGAGGCTCCAGCTATCCAGCCAGCTATGGGCTATATTAAGTGTTATGAGTTTGGAAAAGTTTCTCAGAAGTTACTTAGAAGCTAAGTAGATACCTGAGTAACTAAGTTGGAAGGTCAAATATTTGTAACATCTACTACGGAAAAATAATTATTACCTATTTGTATGAAGAAATGTTTAATTTTAAGTAGTTAAAAAGTAAAATAAATACCTGTTCTTACCTAAACATAATGCTAGGAAAAATACTCAGACCCTAGTACTACAGTGAAAACATAATTTGTTTAAGTTTGTAATTGGTTTTTGTTTATAATTATTCTACTAAAAGTTACGAAAGAATTATTATGGTCAAAGGAAAGAAGTCTTTATAAACGACTGCCTGAAAAAAGGAGTATATTGTTCTCAGGGTTCATGTATGTATGTATGTATGTATGTATGTATGTATGTATGTATGTATGTATGTATGTATGTGAGTTTGTATATTCCACCATAACTTCTATACGCCTGAACCGATTTTGATAAATGAGGTATCGTTAGAATTCCTAGCTTATTCCGGGTAACATAGGCTAGTATTTTTTTGAAATTGATGGGGTGAAATTGAAAAAAAAAATCGAAAATAAGATTAACTATATAATAATCATCTAGAAAATGAAGAGTAGATTCCAAAAATATATAACACTATAGTTCAATATTTAGTGATTCACAAAAAAATATCATTTAATAAAAAATGTGAATAAGATTCCAAAGGCCTAACCTATATGCAAATCGCTTCTTATGGAGGTAAACTCCAAAAATGATATGGTGGGGCAGTCGTATTTTTTAATTCGTTAAATTAATTTCACTTGTTTAAATTAGATGTTGTCAATAAAAAAAAATTTGACTGTGGTAGGAATTTCTGTCACAGCCTACTTACAAGATATTTATTTTAATAACATGTTCATACTGGATTTAATAAATATATACTGATTACTGAGCTACGTGAAAGGCATAACCAGCGGATAGCCAAAGCGCAGTCTTTCTGATAAAAATAAATAAAACTTCTTGATAAAAATTCAAACGAAGCTTTGGCTACAGTGACAACCAATG
This sequence comes from Erebia palarica, assembly GCA_964035005.1. Lineage (NCBI taxonomy): Eukaryota > Metazoa > Arthropoda > Insecta > Lepidoptera > Nymphalidae > Erebia > Erebia palarica. Next base: position 6,646,146 of record OZ035988.1, read on the forward strand.
ACATTGTGACAACTGTGTATTAGTGCGCTTTCTAATAGCTATATTTTACTGTATATATATCTTTCCTTGTATTATGTGGTCTATCCGTTTTTGTTGATAATTAATGTAACTAATAAAATCCATTTATTGCATACTCTCCATAATTATAAATTCTCTTTTTTTTTGTACATAGTCTCCTTTGTGGATCTTCCACTCCACCTGAAACTGGCAAAGTACATTGTGCTGGTGTGGCACTATTAAAAGCCATAAACAAAACAACAACAACAACTAGTGCGCTTTCTTCGTGCTTTTTTCACCACGATCGTATGTCAAAACACATATAATAATAAAAAGGTTGTAAAAAAGTTTGATTCCATTGCTTGAGTCGGCCCTTATGAGATTTGTTAGTAAAGTTCTTCAAATCGAGACAGCGCGGGCGTTTACAAAGATTTATTGTTTTAGCACTGTAGCATTATTTATTTAGTCACTTGGCATGAGATTTAGGCAAACTCAAAATTCAGTAAGAAACTGTTACACACGTGATAACTGATAAGTAGGTGAAAATCTACTACTTCGACAGTGTTATGTCATACGGCATAGACTGTAAAAATAGAATTTGCTAAGTCGAGGCTATAATGCTATTGATGAATTTCTTCAAAATTGCATGTAAGAAATTGGTATCGTATTCGGCAACCCACAAGTCAGTGTAATTCTTGTAACATTATATATGTATTTTGTATTAACTATATATTGTAAGATTATTTTTCTTTTTAAAAAGAGCAACTGCTGAGTTTCTAGCCGGTTTTTCTTAGCAGAATCTTCTTTCCGAACCGATGGTAAGAGTCGCGATATTTTATAAGTGGCACAAGAGAGTCACAAGTGGTCAAATAAAACGTGATATAAATAAATCAGTTAATTATTGAGACGGATCAATGAGTATCGAAGGGTTTCCGTAATTTGCAGACTCAGCAAGTCGTAGGATACGTAAATGTGTAAGATATAAATAAGTACATATGCTACCGCAACTCTCGTTATCTAACAAACCCAAACTCAAACTTCAAGCTGGGTTTCTCCAATAAAAAGCGTGTCTCTCGGAGAAGATTCTTAGTGAACTATGGTCTGGGGTGCGATGTGATCTTCAAGTATAATGTTTTAGCCATGCCGCTCACGGTTCAAGACCGCGATATTATTTTACTGCCACTGCACTTTGTCACGGGGCGCCAATGTAACTTTTTTAGATTGCAATAAAGCAGTAGTGAAATAAAAAAGATTTATTAATGTCATCATTATTATCATCATTATCAACCCAATGAGAATTGGGCTTAGGTCATAGTCTACCAAGCTGGCCATTGCGAATTGGCAGACGTCATATTATAAAGAACCCTCATGTTTCGGTTTCAGTTTGTTGTTTTTCTTCACCATAGCCATGTGACATTAAAGGAAATAATAATTTAAACGCACGTACATTCCGCAAAGCTAAAGTCAATATATTATTAATGCACTATACTTATGTCTTAAAAGCAAGTCCACTGCCAATTTACTGTATGAAAAAAAATTACATCTTGTGAAGAAACATTTGTGTAATTTAAATGTAATAAGCAAGAGACGAGATAACGGCGAGAAATCTCTCTGTTTTTTGCAATAGGTACCATTATAATAGATAACAAGTTTTTCGAAACTTCTTAATTATTGTCTAAGAGGAAATATTTGTTTGATTGTTTGTTTGTTTGTAATGGATAAACTAAAAAACTACTGTACCGATTTTAAAAATTCTTTCACTTATAGAAAGCTACTTTATCAGCGAGTAGCATAGGCTATATTTATTTTCAATAAAATTTGAGATTCCTACGAAAATTGCAATAATGTGAATTAAGTCGGAAAAAATCGTCAAATCTGAGAGCTCCCGTGGCGTGCGCTGCGTAAATAGTAAGAGTTACACGAAAACAATGTATGGTGAAATTGTTTCTCTCAAAGAGTTCTAAAATAGAGTCCGCGATAGCAAGCATATATCTTTTAAGGTTGTCTCACAATAACCATCTTTATGATTTTCAAATTTGTTCTAAAACAATGCTTTAGACCAAGGTGAAGGTGTTTTTACCAACATAGTATTAATCCTTATCAAAATAAATATGTTAGTCATGTAGTATTTAATTTAAACCAAAATTGCCATTTAATTTAGATGAATATCTTATGAGATATCATAGAAATAAAATCGGACGGTTACGAACGCTATGTATTAGGTGGACTATGCGTACTCCTATAAAGTACAAAGTGCTAATTTGTAAAACCTGTGTTTATGAGTATGGACTATTATGATGATAAGTGCTACCCGTGCGGAGCCGGGGAGGATCGCTAGTGTATAATATGAAGGTAAACAATAATATACCTACTGCTGAATACTGAATTATTGACCCATTCTCGGAGGAAGTGGGTAGGGGCGCAGATTTTTTTCCAAGTGTCGTTGAAAAGGTCTTTTAAAAGAACTCAATGACACAATTGAAGTTTCTTTTAGAATTTTTTCTCCGTTAACACAATCTCAGATATCCTTCCTTCTCTCTCTTACTGCTTCTTTGTCTTATTGGGCTGAGGGCCTTGGCCCTTTATAAATAACGCAATGGTAGGCGAATGTGGTACTTAGGTTGCCAGATCCTTCCTCATACGACTTAACAGATTTCAGGATTACTGATTGTATTTCTTCTTATCTGTCAATATTATAGCGATGAAAAAAAATTGTACCTCACTATTTTCACAGTTCGTAATAAATGTAAATCACTCTGACAATATTGTGATGTATTTGAAATCAGAGCGTGTATAAAAGTCCGAACGCAAAAAATATCGCGAATCGATACCGTGCACTAGTGAACACTGTGACTTTTCGCAAACACTAAATTTGATTTTTAAGTTTAGACACCAACATAATTACAAAAATTTATGTCTAAAACTTATAATAATTCATAGTTTTAAGTAAACTTATTCCTTATACATATATTTCACTCTTCACATTTTTATCTTTTTTTACTCTTGGCACGACTATCGATGACACGCGATGGACGAATATTTAAATGTAGAGTTGCGTTAAATGACAAATATATTATCAACGGACCTCGAGCTTATTATATTATTATTGCTCTAAATAATGATATTCACGACTACTTATTTTCTAGTCAGTTTGAGGCCGTTTTTCCCACCGCCTTTAATGTGCCTAATAGGCCTATTACACTGCACTTTTTACAGGGCCCTGTGGAAAGTGTTGGCGTGGCTGCTAGTTTTGACGTCGCTATTACACTGCATATTAAATATCGGGCCCTAACTCAGTCTGAACGAGAACGTCAAGAGAGTTGGACGTGTATCTTAATTTATCGTTCACTGATTATGACACCCACGCTTCCCTAGATGATTACCGCGACTTCGTCCGCGTGGATCGCGTTTATAGTATTAGTATGGATGCGAAAGTGTGTCTGTCTGTATGCTACGATTTCAAGGCCCATCTATTCAAACAATTTTGATGAAATTTGTAACAGCGGTAGGTTACGTCCCGGAGTAGGACATAAGCTACTTTTTGTTCTGGAAAATTAAAGAGTTCCCGCGGGAACCAAAAAAACCTCAATACAAGCGAAGCCACGGGCATTAGCTAGTAGTTCATAATATAGTATAGTAAATTACTATACTATTCCATAGTATAGTTCATATAGTATTTATGATATTTTCTCCATAAATAAGGCATTTCTTCGTACATGTCTATCAGAACAACAAAACTTTTTTTTTAGCACTCGATATATTGCCAATACCCACGCAAGCCATAGAGACAACTACTCTCTAGGCTGGTCGTGCGACGACAGAGCTCCCTATCCGCCCTGCATGTTATTACACTACCCGGTGTGCACAGCGCTTATAGGCCTATTACACTGCACTGATCACAGGGACCCTTAAACTTGAATCAGTTTAGTGTAATAAGATTTAGGGAGTAAGGGTCTCGCAATTGGTCCTTATTATTGGTCATTTTTGCTGTGTATTAAGGACCAATTAGCGGCCACGCCTACCCTTGCCACAGAGCCCTGTAGAAAGTGCAGTGTAATAGGCCTATTAGGCAGTTAGGCAGGCCGGTACCACCCGTTCTCTCTAATCAGGGACCCTTCCTCCCTGAATCTTATTACAGTACACTGTTTCAGGGGAACGGTCCATGTGAAAAGTGCAGTGTATATATATAGCCTATAACTCTCAGTCTCTCAGTCTCTTTGTCTCATTCAATTATACATTCTAAATTCTAATATCTCTCGACTCTCCGCCCGTCTGTCTATTTGTTTGTTCGCTATGATTAAGCCCATCTTTTCAACCGATATTGATGTTTGATACAAATATAGGCTACGTCCTGAGAACCAGAGCTTACATTTTATCTCAAAAGATTATGAAGGAGTTCTCGCGGGATAAAAAAAATAACTTAATCCATTCGCACGAATTCGCAGGCATCGTCAAGCAATAATATAAATTGACTTTGGAGGACTTCGAAACTAAATCATTTATTCATGCTAAAAATATCTTCCATGCTATTTGATTTCGTACTACATAATTTGATTTACGAGAATGATTTAGTTATCTATGCCTATAGTTAAGACTTCAGACAATATCCAATAGCTATTAGGCTAGTGGCTATTTACTTTGATTTATATTATATCTAGATGATGCCCGCGATTTTGTCCGGGTGGGTTCAATATTTTTAATCCCGTGCGAACTCTTTGACTTTTCAGGATTCTTTTTTTCTCTAAAAAGTTTAGGGCCGTGAAAAGATAATAGATACTTGATGCACACAGATGCACTCTTGCAATAATACTAGTATTATGGATTAAAGTATGGATTTGGTTTGAAAATCAATTTGTATTTAGTGTTTTATGTTCCTATATACCTATCGTCAGGAAAAAACACTAGAAAAATGAATTTGTTCAAGAAAAATTTCAATTCCAGATTAACTTTCCACCAATTAATTTAGGTACATTAACGTAATATCATAAGTACGTAATCAATTATAATTGTCTTTATAGAATTTAGTATATTTTGAATACAGCGAAAACTTGTAAGAAATACAGTTGCCATAAGTACCTAATTGAGATCTGACAAAAATAAATGCTCGGCTTTTATCCTGGGAGACTAATTGGCCTATTACACTGCACTTTTTACAGGGACCTGTGGTAAGGGTGGGCGTGGCTGCTAGTTAAAGCGTCGCTTATTACACAGCAATAAGGACCAATTTAGGGACCCATGCTCCCTAAATTTAAGAGTGTAATAGGCCTACGGTTTGTTGCATGGAGATCCGTGCTGCACTGCATGAAATCCTCAGTCTTTGAAAAGTGCTAAGATTGGTACAAAGTACTTGTTTATAGTATTATATTTAGAAATATCTTTATATAACTATATTCCCCCACCCAGCCCATCCAGACATAGGTCTAGAAATATTTGCATGCTTTATGACCACGAAAGCGAAACTAAGATGCGTGTACGGAATAGGAAATGTCGGTGTCTGCAGTATCCAATTATTATTTTCTACGTGGTAAGTTGTCTAAGATTTTATTGCTAACCATCCATACTAATATAATTTTTTTTTATAATGGCGTGCCAGACGAAGGGTTATGAAAATTTATGGTTATGACGTAACTTGACATCCATCAAATAAGGATTATATAATTCTGAAACAAGAGCGTCATAGCAAGATTGAAATAATACTACTCCTAGCAATGATAGCAGGCCCCTAGGGTAGATATTAATACAGATATTAATGAAGCAATTTTTAGTGATCTTAAAACTTTATATAACGGATAATGGATACCTCTTGGTAATAGTAAACTAAATAGAAACTCTATATTCGTAGTAAGTGTTAGCAGCAGTAATAATACTGTTTGTTATTATATCTCATGAAACAGGAAGTATAATATTAGGCAATTTGACTCGTTTCATGTCATTCGATTTAATCTGCGGTTACCGACGCCATATTCAAATTAGTTAGGTAGTATAAATACGAGTGTTTTGACATAATGTACTCTGTGGTTTTGACGATGGTAATTTAGTCTCCTGCAGGCAGACTCGGCGATTATTGAATACTTTTGTGTTTAGATTGCAATTTGGTTTAGAGCTTAACGATAGCAATCGAGGCCATACCAAATGAATATTGTCTTTAAGTTTAGCTAACTTTTATCTTATTACATTAAAACTCTCGTACAAAAAAACTCTCAAACATGCCGGTTTCCTCATGATGTTTGCCTTCATTATAGTAATGTGAAAATTTGGCAAAACGCATAAACTTTAGGCTCCGGACCTTCGACTAAGTAGAAATCTAGTCTTAAGCAATTGCGATTGTATAATTGTTGCATGGAAATAGTGTATGACAAAGAAAAAAGTGGAGTACCTATCCATACTATACTAATATTATAAATGCGAAAGTAACTCTGTCTGTCTGTGTGTTACGCAATCACGCCTAAACTACTGAACCGATTAAAATGAAATTTGGTGCAGAGATAGTCTAGAGCCTGAGAAAGGACATAGGCTTATTTTTATCCCGGAAAAGCCAAGAGTTCCCGCGGGAATAAAAAAAAATTGTCTCTTCAACCGATTTTGATGAAATTTTTTATAGGGATAGTTTGTATCCAGGAGAAGGACATATGCTACTTTTTATCCCGGAAAATTCAAGAGTTCCCGCGCGAATAAAAAAAATGTCTCTTCAACCGATTTTGATGAAATTTTGTGTAGTGATAGTTTGTATCCAGGGGAAGGACATATGCTACTTTTTATCCCGGAAAATTAAAGAGTTCCCGCGGGAATCAAAAACCTTAATCCACGCGGACGAAGTCGCGCGCATCTTCTAGTACCTAATATTATGCAGGTAATTATAAAGTCAGTATATTATGGAAGTCTTAGTCACAATTCTATCCATATTTGAATTGGTTCTAATATTGCGTAGTCAGCAAGGAATCCTTTTAGTTCCGCCTGTTTTTCCGCCCGTCTGTCTGTCCGCGGCTTAGCTCAGAAGTACTAGAAGGCTGTAATTTAGTATGGGTATACACTATATATCATATAATACATAATATTAATCACACCGACAAAGCGGTAAAATAAAATCTAGAGTTTTTTTTTATTGCGGGCAACTGCGGAACCCTATAATGTGCGTAGCCCGCCACGCACTTGGCCAGTTTTATTATATAATTATTTAAGAACGCAAGTAACCTGGCTTAGTTAAATTTAGATCAAAGAAACTGGTTCATATTTTTATTATTGTAAAATTTTAGTCGATTTTGTACCTAGGTACCTAATTACTATTTGTAAACTTTTAAAACGGTCGAATTCCTCCCACGTTATTTGAAAACATGAATGATGTAGCAGGTAAAAAAAACTGTCGCTAAGGCTGGAATATTTTCTGGTCTCTTTCATTTCTCCTACGCACTATACAAATCATCAACTCGCCGTGAAATTAAAACCAAAATGTCTAAAATATTGCTGCGAAACCAAAAGCGCTTCCGTCTCGATGATTTTCTTTTTGAAAGTTGATAATTTCTTTCTATTTTATGAAGAGAAGATTATCAGCAAACGTAAATGTCACAGATTTAGACGAAAATATATGAATACGAGTGGGAGATTACAATTAAATTACTGCTTGCTTGATAATAAATGACTAAGCAAACTTTTCGATTTGGTAATATTAGCTTTCTATGACAAAATAAGTAATCAAAAAGTTAGTACGTAGGTAACAATATGTCGAAATGTAAACAATATTTTTTTGTAAGAAAATATGATGCTGTTTTTCTGCTTTTCTTTTATTACTTAAATTGTCTAAATCTTTTCATTGAGTATATAAAGTGCAAGATGAAGCAATAATATTACCTACTAGTTGATGCCCGCGACTTGATCCGCGTGGTTTAAGTTTTTCGTTTTCGGCGGGAACTTTCCAAATGCCTATGTCACTCTTCAGGTCCTCAACTATGCCCATGCCACAAATCACGTCAATCCGTTGCTCTGTTGCAGCGTTATTGAAGGACAAACCAACAAACAAACACACTTTCGCATTTATAATATGATAATATGATATAATATTTGCTTCATGATGAAGCACAATATAATAATATAAATACTGCATAAAAGTGGGATATTGCCCATATTGGACATTTGCGAAAAATAGGTATAGATTTGGTTGCACTTAATTTTGTATAAGGTCAGTTATAAGGTATATATAACAAAATTAATATACTTTTTGTGTTTTTGTGACTATTCAAAGCTATGTGAATAAATACATAAGGTAATGTTTTGTTTAATCAAAAAGTTTACAATTACGTATTAATAACTTAATTTGCGGGCTTACTACGTGTTTTTTTGATACTGACCTATGGTACATAAAGACGACGGTAAAGTTGCCGAGGCAGCCAGCAAAAGCCATCGCAATATACAGCCCTCCCAGCACGTAATACACTGCAGGCTCGGGAGGTGGAAAGCGCAACCAGTGGGGGTTTATGTACTGTATATAGTCGTCTGTAAACAATCCATACCGACGCCACAGGTCTAAAGGCCAGCGCTGCTTAAATCTCCGAATTAATAGAGGCTCTTCTGGCTCAATGGCGAACCCATCATCACTCAAACTTTTGTCTCGGATCACGTACCCGACATCGAACTCCGCTGCATCTCTCTTCAATCTGGGTTTGACAGAATTTTCTAAATATCTCACAACCAAAGCACATATTCTTTTACGTTTTTTCCACATTTTTAAATTAAAACAACGCCACACGATCTCACTGTTACATTTAAAAGTATCTAAACAAATAAAATAGTTAATAACGACACTTTCTTTCGAGTTGCTTTTAATTGATGGCACGAGTTCACCTCTCATTTCCGGAAACGTATCAACGTTTTTACACTTTATATCCATCAAAAATATAATGACTATTATTTTTGTAGTCGGTGTCATAATATTTCCGCGCGGCGGGAAATTACGATGCGACCGAAAAGTTATAATCAACGGGAGTAGGTACAGCCGTTCGGATTGCTTCCCGTAACGAAATGTTATTCTCGAGCGAATCTGTCATCCCGAACGGAATTGGTACATGCGCTCAACTATTTTTGTGTTGCTTTATCACTGGATAACGTGTCTCATAGAGATTGTCATTATACACTTTTATTCAAGAGTCGCAATGTACTCGTAACTACTCAATATCAGCCAGCGAGTCAGACTCGAGCACAAAGGGTTCCGTATCACCACAAAATATAAATACTTTTAATAAATAACAAGAAAGAAGCTGTGAAATAACTGGCTTACGTATGGCGCTATATAAGTTGGGAACCCTAATGCACGATTTTCGGATTTCCTATACTTGTGCTGTGAGACCTTGTTTCATGCCAAATTTCATGATCCTAGAACAACCCTATTGGGAAGTACCCTATTGATTTTGATTTATTGGCGAGTGTCAAAATATGCGACAATAAACGGCAGTATCTTTTGACTGAGTTGACTGAAAAGCTTGATTTTTTACAGCTCCAAGGGACCGTAGACCTAAGTATTAGGTATTAATTTCAACTTGACCTCCACGCGTTCCCGAGAAAAAGTGATTGAGAGACAGACAGATGGACGGACAAAGAATAGATCCTATATTATGGGTTCCTTTTTTCCTCTTTATGTACAGAACCTTCAAACAGATTTATCTTAACTTTTGTAAGTTTTATGAAATCATTAATTATTTAACTTGAACGACGATGGTTTTGTTGTAAAAATAGGAAGTTTAAACCATGCCTAAAGTTTTCCGAATAAGGCAACGTATAGTCATAAAAAGCTGTGATTCATAAAATTAAATTTAATTAAACTTTAAGAAAAAAGTAGAGTTAGGGGCCAAATTAAAAAATAAAGTAAATAAATCTTTTTCTTCACATAGGTAATAAAAAGTACCTAATTCAAAAGAGACAACCCTTAGGGAATTGAACAGACCTTTAAAAATACGCCTCCATTTATTAACTCGAAGCCATAGTCTGAAAGTCAAAAGATCTTTATTCAAAGGTACACTGTAAACTTTTTAAACGACAATAAAATAAAACGCCAGGGTGATAATCTATACTTCTATACTAATATTATAAATGCGAAAGTGTATTTGTATGTCTGTCTATCTGTCTGTCTGCAACGCTTTAACAGCCCAGCTTTACAACCTTTTTTGACAAAGTTTGGTATAGAGGTTGTATTCCGGGGAAGGACATAGACTAAATAGACTTTTTATAAAGGAAAATTAGGAGTTCCCGCGGGAATTAATAAACTTAACCCACGCTGACCACGTCGCGGGCATGTAACTCATAACGATATCTTAAAAATGTTACGAGGGTTCCAAACGCGCCCTAGTAAGAAAAGTTAGCTTTTTTCATTATCACCATCTCACACATCATCTTGAAAGCTTTCTTGACTGACTAGTTACTTAAATTAATACTTTTATAGTAATAATAATCATGATCCCATAAGTTAAGTAATTGCAGAAACCGAAAGATATTATATTTTCATATTCTAATGATCCATAGTCTCCGTACCCGATGTAATTATAATTAAGATCCTTTGATATATAATATAATTTAGGTTTCATAATCAATTCTGGAATGGTCGTTACCTGATTGGTACCTTTCTAAATATGCAGGAATCAACTTATCAAGTTACGTGCTTTACTAATTTGTTACAATCGTATCGCTTGTTAGATACCTAGGGTGACACAATTATTACAAGTTAGGGCAGTTATATCAAACTCATACCCCTAGTCGGTTTCTACCGGAACGCTAAATTGCTTAGCGCAACTAGCCACGGCTGAAGCCTCCCAATAGACCAGACCAGAGTCAATTCAGAAATTATAAGTTCCCAAATGGACCCTGCCGGAAAAAGAACCCGGGACCTCTCACATTAAGACAACAGCGCTCAACACTGCTCCAGGGAGGTGGTCGAATGTATTAAATTTTGTTAATAATAATAAAGTTTTTATTAGAGGCATTGTAATTGTTATATGGTAAAAACTAACCTGAAATACATGAAGAGCACCATTATATTGCCCCAACAGCCGGCCGTTGCAAACAAGAGGTAAATGCAGCCCAGTATCTTCTGCACTGTCACATCCGGCGGAGGAAATTGTAGCCAGTGTTCGTTGATCAAATACAAGTAGTCATCCGTGAAATATCCAAACTTTCGCCAATTCGTCACAGGCCATAGTTTTTTGAATTTCTGAATAAGAACTCGCTTTGAATACAAAGTGTCATTTGAATTGGAAATGCTTTTAGATTCATTCGAGTTAATTGATCGGATACCAATTTCATCGAAAGTTTTGTTAACTTGCGATATCTCCCTCTTCGTTCGTATACTGCGTGGATTATCTTCCAAGTTTTGTATCAAGGTAGAATGATAAGTCGAAAGTTTCACTATAATATCGATACATAAAAAACACATTAAAATAAGGAAATAAAGTATGTAGAAGATAACTTTTTTCATTGTACATAGATACGTAAGACAGGTAGACGATCAGGTCTTGCTGTGTTTAGTAAGACTGATGCAAGGTACCTAAGTATTCAGCTGCCCACATGGTTATAAGTACGAGTGGCGATTTGAGTGCTCTGTGCCCTAGGGAGCGTTTTGGGGCTGTACTTAAATTGGATTAAAGTGGCTTGCTTTCAGCTATATTCTCTACATGAACCGCTAATAAAGACTAATAAAGGTTGAGAGACCTTGTAAATCACTTATCTAATTGAATGTCTACTACAAACGTGATTTACCTACGGTCGTAAGCCGATGGTTTGCTGTCTTCTGCCATGCTTCTATTGAATATTGTTTTCCTTCACAACAAGTAAAGCAAAAGTAATATTATATATGTCACCGTAAGATTGCAAAAACCGTTAGATGCTAATCTAACTAGCGAAATTGTAAACTGTCGACAGATTGTGTTCTGAGTGTCAATTTTTGAAATATTCATTGTATTTACGTTTTCTTGTTTCTTTCTTGTAGGTTAGGTTATGTTAGGGTTAGGGTTTGACATAAATAATTAGGTTTTATCGGGTTAATATACCTAACAGATTACAAGCTACCGAAAAATAATGCGTTAAATTGTAATATGTCGACAGTTTACAATTTCGCTAGTTAGATTAAAATCTAACGGTTTTTGCAATTTTACAGTGACATATATAAATGAAGGGCATAAATTTGTGTAACGTAACGATACAATATTTACTCTTCCGATTCCGATCTCCCCCGGTAACAGATAAATCAAATGGATTTATTCGTGATGAATGCAGTAGTTCCAAAATACATCAATCACAGAGATTGCATTTTGAATGGGATCATTTTATTGGCAGTGTGCAGGCAGAGTGCGTTTAACCTTTAAATAGGTATAGGCATAGTACGGATCTAGGTAGGTATAGTACGGACCTACAATCACCAGCCACCACTCTTAAATCAAACTTCAAACTTCAAAGTCTTTCTTGACTAACTAACCGTTGCTATACAACATTTCTTCCAATTATAGTAACCCGAAGCTTTGAGTTATTATAAATGCGTGTTTGTTTTGTCCTTCAGTCACGCCGCAATAGAGCAATGGATCGACGTGATTTTTTGCATGGGTATAGTTGACGACCTGAGGGCGACATAGGCTACTTAGGCTTATCCAGGAAAATGAAGGAGTTCCTGTGGGAATTAAAAAATAAAAAAAACTTTTTTCACGCAGACGTTGAAAGTCGAGTACATCAGCTATTAACGTAATACAATTTGAGTTGAAGGGTTGTCATGTATTTTAAGAACTAAAACGATTCACTTCAAATATGAAACCGCCCGCGTCCCATGACCCAAATATAATTTCTTAAATATTGAAAAAGCGCAGTTTCCTAATATTTTCCTTTATAGATCAGTGCCGTACCTAGTACTTACCGTAATTTCCGCAGAACTGAAAAGTTACAGACGATAACCCCGAAACATTTTAGAAAAAAGACCTGCCTTTTGGGCCCTCACATGTCTATTTTTATAATAGACAGTATAGTCTTCTATAGTCTTCTAGTCTTGTTATAGGCGGAAGAAAGATTTATGTTTAATAGATATGTCACCGTAAGACTGTAAAAACCGTTAGATTATAATCTAACTCGCGAAATTCTAAACTATCGAAAGATTAGAATTTAACGCATTATTTTCCGGTAGATTGTAATCTGATAGGTATTTAAACTCGATAAAACCTAAGTGCCCAGCCTGCGGCCGGGCTCTACTTGATTATTTATGTCGAACCCTAACCTAACCTACAAGAAAGAGACAAGAAAACGTAAATAAAATGAATATTTCAAAAATTTACACTCAGAACATTGAACAGTTTACAATCTTTCGACAGTTTAGAATTTCGCGAGTTAGATTATAATCTAACGGTTTTTACAATCTTACGGTGACAGATATATTGAGTATTTTAGCGGAAGCTAAGCTAGCATAATAATTGTAGTATACTTCTAAAAAAGAATCTTCAATCTTTTTCATGAATGTGTAATTTAAACATTTTCTTCCATTAGTCTAAAACAAAAGCGAAAGCAATGGAAAAAAGCAAAATGCTGGTTGTAGACGATTTGGAGGGACAATCTACTGAAGCGAAGGTACGAGACCGTATATCGTATGAATAAAACACTGCTTGAACCATCGTCGATGCATTTTTATTTATTTGTGTTCTCATTTCAATTGCAAGTATTATATTGAAATTCACTTATTTCATCTTCTCTATTCTTATTGCTTTCTACGAATACGAGAGAAATATTGCTTTCTTGTTTTTGTGACGCTATGGAAATATAATATTCATTATTCTAAACGTATGTATGCAGGGATTTATATTTTCTCTTTTCTGGAAATCTAGACACGAAACGCGTGAGCTGATTTTGGTAATTCTTGTAGCATTAGAATAATGTCAGCATTTATAATATTTTTATCATATACAATAGTATGAATGAAATTAAGGAATTAATTAAGGCTGCTTTTTAGAAATGTTTATTTAACGAAATTGGTAGGGTACTTAAAGTCATGAATGAAAAAGTTTTTATCAGAAAACCAGACAAAAAGGTATTTTTAATTATTCTATTGAATTTACTATACTTCACTACACTATTACAAGAGAAGTTTTTAGGATTATATCTGTTTATTGAAAGAGAAAGTGCTTTAGGTAAGTTAATATTTCAGATACCTTGAAAAGTTTATTCAGTCCTTCAGCTGTACAAAGTATAGGCATTTGTATTGGTTCAATATTTACTTACGTAGCTACCTACCTATTACTTGAAGAAGTACCTACCGAAATATTACGTAATAGACATGTTATACAAAAAATAGAAAACCATGGACTATTTTATTTTCTACTTTCTTGGCTTTTTATCTCACAGATCTGAGAAATGAGGTAGAGAGGGTAATTTATATTTGTTAACTTATCTGACAACTGAAATGGAACGATCTATGTCAGGAAAAATAACTCGATTTTTTGTATGCTACTACAAGTTAGCTCTAGACTGCGATTTCGCTTGGTGGTAAGTGATGATACAATTGAAAATGGTAGCGGGTTAACGTGGTAGGGGTATGGCAGTTATACAACTAATTGATTTATATATGCGACATCGTGTCTTTACTCGTTTGGTGGCCCTACTTGACCGGTAGGGTGGTAACTATATAGCCGAAGCCTCTCACCCGACCAGACCAGAGAAAAGACAGAAATAATTAATTCTTCAATTGAACCTGCCGGGATACTCACCACTGCGCCAGGGAGGTCATCAAACATGTTCCAAAACTATGTAAATACTAGCTGATTCCCGTGACTTTGTCCGCGTGGAATAAGTTTTTTTTAATTCCCACGGGAACTCCTCAATTTTCCGGGATAAATAGTAGTCTATGTCACTCTCCAGGTCGTCAACTATACCCTTGCAAAAAATCACGTCGATCAGTTGCTTGGTTGACCAATAAACCAACAAACAAACACACATTCGCATTTATAATATTAAGTATGAAGTATGATTTTAAAATAGATGTACAACACTCTTCAGAAGAAAAGCTTAAGCTTACTTTCATTTAATGTTATGGTATACAACAGCTTTACCGAAATAGGCCGTAAAGCTAATTTTAATAATGCCTGTTTTCTTCAAAGAAACGACGCATTTCGCCAGTTATTTTCATCTCATCAAAGCGTTAACATGAATAGCAATCAACCTTGTATTTATTATGTATAGCTATATTATTTTCATACATCCCCATTCGTCGATGATTTATATTAACGAGCCGAGCCCGTAGTGTGTTTGATAAGGGCACACACACTACGGACACGAATGCCCTCGTCGTATGGCAAACACGTTTTGTACTGTCGCAGTAGTCTGTGCAGTTCTATATAAAGGTACGTGCGCGGATTTTTTGCCTGCCAGACATTTTTGGTTTTGGCCTTCGTGTGTTTTCGCCCTAATGGCCCAAGATCCCGTAAAATAGGAAGAGTTTGATAAAAGCGTAGAGTTAGTAGGTATACCTAATGGCTCATATTCAAGGAACTCGTTTATAAGCATGTTGATGAAATTTGGTAGAGAGATAGGTCCCGGGGAAGGATTTATCCAGGGAAGGATGATCTCGGAAAATTAAGGAGTTCCCCTGGGAAGCAAAAACCTTTATCCACGCGGATGAAGTTGTGGGCATCAGCTAGTAGGATATAGAATATATATATCATCGTAAGATTGTAAAAACCGTTAGATTGTAATCTAACTCGCAAAATTGTAAACTGTCGAAAGATTGTGAACCGTTCAATGTTCTGAGTGTCAATTTGTGAAATTTTCATTGTATTTACGTTTTCATGTCTGTTTCTTGTAGGTTAGGTTAGGGTTCGACATGAATAATCAGGTAGGCACTTAGGTTCTATCGGGTTAAAAAAAAAGATTACAATCTACCGAAAAATAATGCGTTAAATTGTAATATTTCGACAGTTTGCAATGTCGCGAGTTAGATTATAATCTAACGGTTTTTACAATCTTATGGTGACATATATATATATATATAATATAATAATATATATATATATATAAATATAAGTTATCAAAGACCCGTCCAAGCCTTTTGACCTAAAAAGCTGTAATTTTGCACGGAGGCTCCCTTTTTATGTAGATAAGGAATAAGATCGGATTCATCGAAATTCCCACGGGAGCTTAGCCGCAGGCGAGCGCTAGTACCAATTGTGGTGACAGGAGCAGGACTACTTTTGTAAATCCGATTCGGGCTGAATGTTATACAATCAATTTCATTTACAAGCACAGTAAATGTTTCAGCACAGTTCTTTTATGCTGTAAAGTTGTTTATTAATAATACCTACCTATATTTAAAGCTTGACATATTTTTTATGAATTACGAAATCCGAAACTCCATGCGAGTATATTAATAAGCCATTATAATATTTTACTCGAAGATAATAAAAGGTAAAACCTATTTAAATCTCAAGAAAACCATTCCAAGAGCTCGTACAAGATTTTTCACAATACGCCATTGTCATACGTCACAATACGGATTAGAATAAATTACTTGAAATATACAAGAATAAAAGCTAGATGTATATTAACTATTATAGAAATAGAAATAGAAATCTTTATTAAAGAAATTAACTTAAGTACAGATACAATGAATTCCTGGCCCCTAAACTAGGAAGACCCGTATCTCAGGGGCCAGTTCCTTCCCAACAATTAATAATATTTATTTTTCAAAATATGCGGTGATTTATAAAAATACAATTTTTAGTTGTTTTACATTTTCGTTTATCATTAGGTTAGTCTATTACAAATTAAAGTTATTAGAATATTAAACAACATTATTATTTTATACAAATTAAGGTTAGTAGAATATTAAATATTTATATTAGAATATTAATTAAAAAATGGAAAAACCCATTTAAAACAAATTAAGTGTGAAGTTACATGCTTAAAAATCTTAGATAGTTTTTGTGTCTCTCTCTCTCTCTCTGTGTGTGGGTGTGGGTGTTTGGGTGTGTGTGTGTGTGTGTGTGTGTGTGTGTGTGTGTGTGTGTGTGTGTGTGTGTGTGTGTGTGTGTGTGTGTGTGTGTGTGTGTGTGTGTGTGTGTGTGTGTGTGTGCGCGTGAGTGTGTACGCGCGTGTGTGTACATACGTATCAATGCACTCATGCAATATTTTGAACTAAATATGTATTTACAATTCTTTCTGTTTCTTCATAATCATAGTTAATTAAGAATTTCTTTAAGCAGTTTTTTAGTCCATTTCTATTCATTTTATAGATTTTCATCTTTCTATTAATACATCTATACAAAAATGGGCCTAGGTAATTGAATTGTCGTCTAGCAAATGTTGTCTTGGTAAAGGGTAGGGTAATAGTGGTTTTGTAGGGATTACGTCTATGGTTACTTTCCTGTAACATGGGACACGAATTATGATAGCGAAGTACCGCATGTAGTATAAATAGTTGGCGTATGGTTAGAAGTTGAGAATCTTTATATAGCTGTTTTGTAGAATACCTTCGTGGTATAAGCAGCATCACTTTAATAACGGATCTTTGCGCTCTTTCCAGTTCTATCATATGTGTAGCTGCTGCACCCCCCCAGGCTGGAATACAGTAAATGAGCAGGGATTGGCATAGTGCAGTATAAACATTGCAAAGTACCTTTTTGTCTACATAGTCCCGTAGATTTTTTAATATAGGTATAAATCTTCTCACTCTCTTTGCAGTTGTTGTGATTTGAGGATGTCAGTTAAGATTTTCATCTATAATATTACCTAGGTATTTCATCTGTGGTGTCTGCTCTAGATTTTCACATAAACACGGGGTATTATGGTTTCAGTTAAGTTACAAGGGTAGGTATGTAATTTTAGTTTAAAATCATGCGCAGGCCTGCTCTATTTATACTGAAACATACAAATTTTGTTTTCGACGCATTAACAGTCAACAGGTATGCTTCTAAGTTACCTACATGTAATTTTTCGGATACCTAGTTCAGCTGTTTTTTGTACCTCTTCCCAGGATGAACCGTGAAATAGTATGGCGGTGTCATCAGCAAATGCAAAAATGTGTCCATTATGGATTTCTAGCTTACATAGATTATTCATGTAAGCCAAAAATAGGGTCGGGCCAAGTGTACTGCCTTGAGGAATTCCATAAGTGACATTGTTGCTCTTGCTGGTGGCACCGGCGACCTTCACAATTTGACTCCTGTTGTGAAGATAATCCTTAAACCAGAGCAGTGGTACACCACGTATTCCTAGTTCTTCCAACTTATATAAAAGTATTGGTATGGAAATTGTATCAAAGGCTTTTTTTAGGTCCAGGAATACTCCCACACACTTCTTTCCTCGGTCCATGTATCTTGATAATAAGTTGGTAAATGAAATCACTGCATCTTCTGTGGACCTTCCTACTCGGAAGCCAAATTGATTGTTTGCCAGAATGTTTTCCCGCTCTAGGTATTTGGTTAGCCGAATATTAACTACTTTTTCAAGTATTTTGCTTGATGTACTGAGTAGAGAGATTGGTCTGTAATTCCATGGTATCCCTTTTTCACCGCTTTTGTAAATAGGTATGACTACTGCTTCTTTAAATATGTTAGGGAAAGTACCACTCATTATGCTAAGATTACAAAAGTGTTCAATCGGGCGGCAGAGAATATCACGTTTAATTTTTAGTAAGCCTACCGGAATATTATCCTGCCCTGGCGCACTACTAGTTTTAGTGTAGATAATATCCCTTTAATTTCATTTATATTAGTGGGATACATTGGCATCGAGTGTAGTTGGCGTGTATCTTGTTTAAATAGCTTAATCAATTGACTTTCATTTTTGCCTAATGTATTAAGAATTACCTCTGCCAGGTTGCTTCCAACAGTTGTGAAGTAGTTATTTACTAAGTTAAGTGAATCTACAGGCGTTGATGATAAATTTATAAGTTCATTAGCTACGTTCTTTTTCGTCGTTAAGTTACAAATTTCCTTTAATATATTCCATGTACCACCTTTGTCTCCTTTTTGTTCTAAAAGTTTATTTTTATAGTACGTTAGCTTAAGATTCTTTACGATATTTTTCATGTGTTTCTGTATCTTGTATATTTTAGTTTAGTTGTCAAGTCTTCTGGATGTTTTTTTGATAGCATATGTAGCCTATCTCTTTTTTTGAAACATTTAAGTAAACCAGACGTAATCCATGGTTTCACCGGTCTTCTTTTCCGTGTTATTGTAATGGTTTCTGTGTTATTAGTAATAATTTCTCGTAGAATATTTATAAAGGTATTTGTGGCTTCATTTGTGTCTGTGATAGTTAGAAAGTCGTTCCAGTCAAAGTTTTGTATGCACTTTCCTATAGCCTCGTAGTTTATTTTAGTTCGTGTGTATGGGCCAGGCGTAGGTTTTCTTTGTGTTGGACAGCCGGGAATGGACAACAGAATAGGAAAATGGTCTGTAACGTCTGTCTTAAATATGAAACTTTTGGGTTTCCCTCCTAATTTGCACATAAAATGATCGAGGCATGTTTTATCATGCGTTGACAAATAAACAGCTGGTGAAAGTCCATGGCTTGCAATTATCTCTAGATAATCCTGTGTATTTTTGTTACTTGTGTTTAATATATCTATGTTAATATCTCCAGTAAATACTATATTTCTAGTACGTGTTGTAGTTAATGTGGTATCCAATGAATTTAAGAAAGGGGTTACGTCTTTAAAACAGTAGGGTCTATATATACCTAGCACAGTCATATTCCCAACCTTAGCAGTCAAGCCATTAGCTTCAGATATATTAGCCTCATAAAGCTATATATAGTATAATAACACCGTCATTCTGGTTGAAGCTCCGCTTAGTGAAGTGCATGTTATACCCATCTATTTGAGGTGGTTTTGAGGAATCGTTACACCAGCACTCGGTTTAAACAATAAAATCAGGATGAATATTTAGATTGGCGATATAGATTAAGAACTCGTCAAGATTTTTGTTTACACTTCTAATGTTAAATGAAATAATGTTAAAGGTTCGTTCTCCGTCAATAATAAAGTTTTTTGGGTCTCCAATTTGCTGGCAGGGTAATAAGCAAGTTTTATCGATGTCACTACATAGGTTTTCGTTATCGTTAAACACTGTATAGGCATGATATTATTATCATTATCTTAGGTAGTAATGGCGGTATTAGCAAATCGTTTATTCTGTAGGCAATTGAATCGTAACTTATAGTTTTGAATATTCGTACATTGTTTATTTGGTAGTGGCAGTGTTTAGTCCAAGAGTTAGTGGATAATTTTTCTTTGTGTGTGTATATAGGTATGACAGTCCGAGTAGTTGAAATTGTGTGTAATGTGTATATTGGTAGCTGTAAGTAAAGTATGGCGTACGCTTGTATGTTAATAATGTAAATAATAGTGCATGCAATTTTTTTATTCCCCATTATAGTAAAACTAATAAATAGTCACAATTTGTTTGTTAACTTATTTAGGTCTTCTTCGCAAGTGACACGAACTGCGGTTTCACCGTCCTTCCTCCGTATATATATGTTGCCGTGTGACGTCCAGCAATATTTATAGTAGTTGCTTTGCGCACATTGGCGTGCGCAGAAGAATAGTCGTTTTGCCTTGGGCGTGAGATTTTCCGAAATGTAAATTGGTACGTCCGGGCCAGTTCTCTTAAGGCTGCCAGTTGTTAGTGTTTTATTTTCCTTCTGGTATTTTTTTACTGATGTGAGGAATCGTTCCTTATTTACTACCGTTGTGTACTCGGCAATAATAGGTTTGATACTGCTTTTCGCGCTTGAACGAAATATATCTTTAATTGTGACTGTACCCTCTGTCGATTTTACTAAAATGCCGATGTCTTTGAGTATATTTAATAAGTCTTCTTTCGCCTCGCTCGAGTTTGAAGGCACATTCCTTATGCCTATATATATATTCTATGCTGGCCGATCGGCCATCTTTTTCCAATTTTTCAACTCTGCTTTCAAGCTCTCTTATATAACATAAACTTGATTTCCTTTCGGCCTCCATGTTCTCCAGCTTGTTTTTCATATCTTCGTACTTGGACGATATGAATTCCATAGCTTGACTTAAATCTTCGTTTTGGCGTTCGATTGTTTGAAGACTTTTTGTAAAACTTTGAACTTTTGCTCCTGTTTACTATTTGAGTTTGCTAATAACATTTTAATGTCGTCCAAAAACAAGCACAAGTCATCTTCTCGTGTGTCGCCCCTCTTTCTTTTATTTCGATCCAGTACAAACGAACATAACGCATCTTCTTCACGCTCCGTGCAAGACACCAGGTTAGGGTCTGAGTCATAGGGATAGGCTTTGGTCTGTTTCGTAAGCGAGGCGTATTAGATGATGACCGCGACTTAGGCCGCGTAAATTAAGTTTTTTAATTCGTGCGGGAACTCCTTAATTTTCCGACATAAAATCCTTCCCCGGGATACAACCTATCTCTACCTATACCAAATTTTATCAATATCGGTTGAAAAGATGAGCCGTAAAGCGTAGCAGACAGACAGACATATAAACAGTCGCGCATATAAACGAACTGATGCCCGCTACTTCGTCTGCGTGGATAGAGGTTTTTGGTTCCCGCGGGAACTTTTAATTTTCCGGGATAAAAAGTAGCCTATGTGGTATTCCAGACTATAATCTATCCCCGTGCCTTTCTGGCGTGATTGAGTAACAAACATCCAACCATACATCAATACATCCATCCAAACTTTCGCATTTATAATATTAGTATAGATACCTAATAAATTGCCTTCTAAACATCTCTTTCGCTTTGTTAAACACATGGACAGAAGTTTAACTTTCGACTCTGTGTTTTAAAATGTTATACTATGTCGAATAAGTGTGAGACACTTTCTTGAAAGACTTGTATAGCACTTAAGTTAGGTAACTATTGATCGCGAGAAGCGGAACTTTTCAATTTTTCACTGTGTAGATAAACATTCTAGACGGTTACTTCAAAGTAGTTAGTTGTTTGAAAAAGGAGTTTATCGAAGCAGTTTCTATTAAGTTTTTGCACTATATAATTTTAACATGGATTCACAAGATCAAGTATCATTTAAAGTTTAAAAATTTAATTTTCTGCGTGCCTTGTATATGTCACCGATTGTAAAAACCGTTAGATTATAATCTAACTCGCGTAATTGCAAACTGTCGAAAGATTACAATTTAACGCATTATTTTCCTGTGGATTGTAATCTGATAGGTATTTAAACCCGATAAAACCTAAGTGCTTGATTATTTATGTCGAAACCTAACCTAACCTACAAGAAAGAGACAAGAACACGTAAATACAATGAATATTTCAAAAATTGACACTCAGAACATTGAATAGTTTACAATCTTTCGACAGTTTATAATTTCGCGAGTTGGATTATAATCTAACGGTTTTTACAATCTTACAATTTATTGAACAAGATGATGCCCGCGATTTCAATGATTTTCCAGTAGGTATTTGACGTTTTCCTTTTCCGGAATGCAATATATTTCTCACAAATACCAAATTTTGTGAAAATCAGTTGCATAATACAATATATGTAATATATGGCCGTGTAAACGTAGCAGACGGGCAGACATAAGCACAGAAAGACAGACAGTTTGTAAATTCGACTTGTATTTTGTACAAACCTTTGATATGCCGAGAAAAAGCCTGAATTTTCACGAGCTCTTTGCAAAGGACAGTGAAAAGTTGTGATTGGAAAGGTTTCAGGAAAGGTGGTAGTGCATGGATCTCACGTTAGATGTCGTTTATTGGAAAGTGAGGTAGTACCACAGTACCTAGTGGGAAAGTATATCCCCAGTCTGGGTAGTACGTAGAAATTTCAGGACTTTCCGATAGAGTGTGCTGGTACCTAACGAGGGGAGTCGCAACATTTATATTAGTTGTTGGGGTGCGCCAACCTTGCTCTTCTTATATAATCGTTTCTTTTGTGGGATGCATTGATTGAAATGGTACAAAAGAACATTTCAAGAACCATGAGTTTGGTGCGGAAACGGCAAGGAAAAATTTCAGGGCCACCACTACCAAGTTTGAAGTACCTACACCCGGTACTTGGATTTCAGACTGTTACTCACAAAGTGCTTTATAAAATCATGCTAATATTATAAATGCGAAAGTGTTTTTGTTTGTTGGTTTATTGGTTTGTGGATTTGTTGGTTTGTCCTTCAATCACGCCGCAACGGAGCAAAGAATCGACGTGATTTTTAGCATGGGTATAGTGGAGGACCTGGAGAGTGACATAGGCTACTTTTTATCCCGGAAAATTAAGGAGTTCCCGCGGGAATAAAAAATCTGAAACGACGCGGACGAAGTCGCGGGCATCAGCTAGTTTATAATAATTAAGTACCTATATATCCCACTTCTTTGAAATTATCAATCTGATTTGTATTGTTTTGAAACTCAATCTTATCGAGGAGTTTATTTCCAATATTTTTAAGCTTGTAATAATACTATAAAATAGTAATCATATATTTACGCTAAGTAGGTGTTTTACTTGTGAATGCTATCACTGTATACATATTTAATCACCAAGACGCAGTCTGATACATTATAGGTAAGTCATCAATCAACATACTGGTAGCCACATAATATTATCTACCCACATATTATGTAATTCCGTTCACGGCAAACCTATGTTCTTGGATGACTTGCATAAGTTTAGGTTGGAGTACCCTTCGTGCATTATGTATGTAACCAACAAATTTTTTTGTAAACGTGACGTATGACTTTGCACAAAGCAGTGCTTATCTCACACAGTCACTTGAACCACAGTCACAATTGTTTGAACTTGTATTGTTACTTATGTAATTCATACTGCAACAATGTGTTTAAACGTTTGCTGAACGAGCTGGATTAACTCCGACATGAAAGTAGTATTCACGATATACTGTGGTAGGTTAACAACTAGATATGTAGTCACGTAGGTTATGGTGGTCCTAATTTGACGAAAGCGAGTGAAGTGCCCTCGAGATTTTTCACGAGATTAAGCGTTTAGCCTGTTAGATACGGTACGAGTACGTACATGGACTCGAGCTTTTCCCCCCACTCATATTTTGCTCACTTCGAACTAATACTACCTACGTAATTCTCATAATAACGAAACTTAAGTAGTAAGTAGTTAAGCTTTATATGAGTTTTCCTCATATTAAGGATGTTATAAGATAAAACATATCATATTAAAGGAATGACGTGATTTTTCTTTGATACTATTATCTAAGGCTGACTTCACATTAACCTCATATATTTTGGTGGGATATTGAAACTCGAGTGCGTGGTCACTTATAATCCTATCTTCTGATGGTATTAAAATTACATTAGACTAGCGGTCCGCCCCTGCTTCTATGATGATTAGTGATACGGTGCGTAGCACTAATCATCATAATAGTCCATACACCATAATAGGCAGTCGGTACTGGGCAGCACATCGGGTTTTACATTAGCATTGCGATATCTTTTCACCCCGCCTGCCATTGCAGGTTACGGCCCCTATTTCTATTACGCGTTGCATTATTTATATGATATCTTCTAAGATATCTGAATTAAATGGTGTAAAGGACGAATTTGGTATATATTAAATACTTGAGATGACAAACTATTTTATTTTGATAAGGATCAATACAATGTCAGTAAAACACTTTCGAAAGAAAAACTTTGTTTTAGACAAATTTTAAAATCATAAAAATGATTGAGACAATCTAAAATATAGATATATGCTATCGCGGACTTTTTTTTAGACATTTTTAAGAGGCACAATTCCACCGTATATTGTTTTCGTGTAACTTTTACTATTTACGCAGCGCACGCCACGGAAGCTCTCAGATTTTACGATTTTTTCCGACTTCATTCACATTATTGCAATGTTCGTGGGGATCTCAATTTTTTTTGAAAATAAAATATAGCCTATGTTACTCGCTGATAAAGTAGCTTTCTATAAGTGAAAGAATTTTTAAAATCGGTTCAGTAGTTTTTAAGTTTATCCATTACAAACAAACAAATCCTTCCTCTTTATAATATTAGTTTAGATATATCAATAAATATTAAGGTTTCTTATTTACATTTCTTCCGTGATTTCCTAAACCGAGGAGATGCCATAGCTACTAACTACATGATAATGCTATTAAGTTGAAACTGTACAGCTGTTATGTGCTAACGTTCCTGATTACACGCGAGTTATTCACACAAAGATAGATGATTAGATCATTTTAACAATCTCAATTTTGCGATTGACTGAAAGCAATACGCAGCCTGCGACAATGGATTTTGACCAATAGCGGAGAAATGTTAACTAGTCAAAGGTAATTAACACACCGTAGCAATCATTTTAACGTAATCAGACCCAGATTTTAGGTACTACACCCGTGCAAACTCGCTTAGTTACCACTGGCATGGGGCGGATGGGCCCCATCAATGATATTAATTGTTCGGAATCTGTGCTTGGTGCTATGAGATTGACGGAAATTAACAATGCTCGCCGAATTTGCATGTGTTAGCAAATATGTCTCGCCATTTTTGTAACCAATTGTCAAGTAATAGTAGCTTTAACACATCCTTCATCCCAGGTACATTAATTATACCTACTTAATAAATAACTTACCTGTGTTCGTACACTTGCGAAAATTGCGATTTTGCGTGCAGCTTTTCTGTGACGAGCAAGAATCACGTAGACTCCCACGAAGAAGGGATTTCGAGTTTCACGCAAGCATAGCCAGTAATCTAATATAAGTTATACTACTGTATTAACAAGATGTTTGTCAATGTGTATTGATTAGTCAATGATTTTTATACTAATATACTAGCTGATGCCCACGACTCCGTTCGCGTGGATTGAGGTGTTTTAGGGGTATGAAAAATAGATAGTAGCCGATTCTCAGACCTACTCAATATGCATATAAAATTTCATAAAAATCGGTCAAGCCGTTTCGGAGGAGTATGGTAACTCACATTGTGACACGAGAATTTTATATATAAGAAAAATCTTGTTCTGTAAAAATGTAACGAGAAGTCGATCAGCGTTCCAAATCGTATTAATTTTTAGTGCTGCTCCACGTTACATTTTTTTGTAAGAAACCTGGAACAGTGGCGTGACGATAGGGTGGCAGGACTGGCACTATGCCAGGGCTACCGCCCAAGAGGGCCCTGAGTACGCTGCACTGTAGCGTGGTTGTTTCTTTTTAAATTTTAATTTGACAAAATTGACATTTTTAAAAGACATTTTATAGGTGGATAGGTACATGCTCTTTACTAGTAGCCATACTTGTTAATAAGCATACATTCATATTTCACGTGTTCCATGAGGCTGCAATATGTATTTCCTGAAACACTTGCTGCGACTGCAAAAAACAAAGTCAATAAGTAATAATTCGTAAAATATTGCAAAATTTTACTCCAACCTTTTATATATGTTTGTGTATATGTGAATAATTGCACTTAATAGTATGTAACTAAACTCGTAGTTAAGCTTACTGAGAACCTCAGAATTTATATTTGAATACCTATTCCAATTTCGGATTAGCCTGTCTTTGATAATGGTAATTTACTATCGGTTTATCCAGCAAGTATGCAGGAAGAAAACCAAGGTAAAGGAAAATCTTTCCACGAGTTTTCAAAAGCTTTCTCGTGTTATTTTGATATATGTAATGTCGTTAGACAAAGGGGCCTCCCGGGACCGAGTCGGTCCATTCCAGTTTACGTAACTTGTGATTGTAGCAGACCGTTCAAACTAAGCACTAAGGATCATGAAGTGGATTTGGTAGCTTTTACATAATAAATGATCATGCAACTAAATTGAATTACTGATGCCAGAGATTAAATTTACATGCAGTAAATAAATGAAAAAAGCTAATACTACTTATTAGTAGTTTAAGCTTTTTTATTTCACTATGATTGGGTTCTTCCACTTTGCCCCACCACGTTGTCCCATCAGTGGGACAAAGCTTGATTGCAATCTCACCTAGTTGAAAGTGGTGATGCATTCTAAGATTGTAGTGGGTTTACCTGGTAGAGTATCGCAGCTATATTATAATATCCCATGGTAGCATTGTACTGGAATGATAAATTGACGTCTATGCCGTAAGAGTGGTAACAAGCCACGACTGGAACCTTCCACCAGATTAGACCAAAGACAATTTAAAAAAATTATATTGGCGATGATTGAACCTGGGACGTTCGATCCTCAGCAGGGACAATAACAATAGCTGCCGCGCTCAAAGTAACTTAATCATTACTTCAGAAACTTCTTAGTACAGATTTCAATACAAAATATATACTATAGAGTTCCTTGTGGTGTCGTGGGACACCAGTAGGAACGAAGTTCCTTATTAATTTCAGGTTCTAGTCGAGGTGAAAAGAAAATAATATAATTTTTTTTTTATGATTTTTGAAATGAAAACTTCTTTAACCGCGTTGAGCACTTTTTGGTAGGAGCCGACATGCATGTCGCCGACATGCTCGCATTGTTACGAAGACAAAAGGTCTTAAATATAAATATACTACATTCGAAATTAAACTTTAATGCTGGTTTAATTTCGAATAAACTATACATAAAAATCTTACTCCACGCATTTTCGTTTTTTGCCGGCTAGGGTACCCCTCCTCATTGTCCCATAAGAAACTTCTTTTCAATATAAATAATATAATTTTAATTAAACTTATAAGACCACAGCGCTCACCACTGCTCCAGAGAGGTCATCAAAAGATGAATTATGTGATAGAATAGTGAAACTAAATAAAAGTTGTTCAGCATGAAAACGGATTTTAAAGTAGTGATATAAAAGAAATGAAAAGCCCGTTCTATCTTATAACAGTTTTATTAACAATATAAATAGATAAATTACAAATTTACTTCTCTACAATTGAGCTGCGCTACTCTACATGGGAGCAGTCCAATGTGCTTATCGTATTACATTACACACTAGATACATAACATCGTTTAACTTTTTTTTCATTGGGTCCTATTCTATCCATCCACACAGAACAATAGGCTCGATTTTAGGATTACTTCTCGTTAAATTATAGTAACTGGATGATATAAGACATACGTACGCACGTCGTGAGGCATTCATAAAAATCATTAATATTACTTTGCTTTCGCTCTCACATACTCAAATTTTTGCCCTCTCCTTTCGAGACCACTTTAACTCCGTCTCTTTTTTAAAATTTAAATAAAATCAGGGCGAATACGCACTACGGATAGGACAAGATAAAACATCCGTCTTTTACTCCACTACAAGTTAGCCCTTTACTGCGATCTCACCAGGTGGTAAGACTGGTTCCTGATGTAGATTAAAATGGTGGTGGTATGGCAGTTAAATAAAATTTATACCCCTGATCGGTTTCTACACGGCGTCTTACATTGACACGTCCGAAGCCTTCCACTATATCCAAATGATACCAAATTGACTCTGCCGGGATGGTACCCGGGACCTGTGGGAACGTCCAATCCGTATGGAATACATATTTCGTCTAACGCTAGTTTGTACAGCTCCATAAATAAAGGCGCAGGGACCTATTATCCGCTAGATTTTTTGTCCATTGTATGTTTTCGCATACATACATTGACACATAGGTACATAAAAAACACAATTCCATGCTACGAGTCTTAATAAAAACCGACCCTAGTGTAATTAACGCACAATTTATCTTTAATTTACCTATTCAAAAATAATATTTAAACTATATAATTCGTTCGGCACTATTCGAGTGCATACTTTATAGTACCATACCATTGACTTACCAATACCAATAGTTGGTAAATAGATGGTACCATAATATAATATGGGCCGCTTGCACAAGGACATTTAAACTGATTTAGTTTTTTTGTAATGCTGTCACATTTTGACAATAGCATATTGCGTTGATATTGCGTTTGCCAATAGTGACAGCATAACCCACTTGCACAAGGTCGTTAAATGTGTTTAAGTTTAATTTTCTATACCTATCTTATTTTAGCGTCAACTCTGGTATAAACTTATCAAAAAGTGACAGTATCATAAATGTAACTGAATCAGTTTAGCCAGTGTTGCGCAAGTCAGCCTACAATATTTAACTAAATCAATTTAAGACTCCTTGTGCAAGTGCGCCTAATTATGTTACACAAAAAGCATACTGTTTTACTTGTTTAAAACTATTCGATTTTATTACTATACACAAACGTTTATTTTAAACTGTAATAATATGATAATGCCCGCGACTTCCACGTGTCCACGTGTTCCACGCAAAAATGGGAACGTGCGAGTTTTCGATTTTCCGGCACAAATCCGGCATGATCTAGCTTTTAATAAATGGGCCGTATGAATTTTAATGCGATTTTTGAAAGCTTTTATTAGAAAACGAACTATAAAATACGCTAACTTTGATATTTAAATATTTGCTTTTTGGGTCTTTCATCTTAATTTATTGACTTTAGAAACACGATTGGCTAAAGTTTTGTCGATTTCCCAGGTATTGTTAAAAAGTTTGATCTTTTCAGTTTTATTCGAAAACAGTAAAAAGTTTTCTGTAATTTTTTTTAAACTACGCAGATAATTCAAATTTTGAAACTGAAACTATTGAATGAAACTAAGTGAATGTTTTATTTAAATGACTATAGTTTACTTTTAAAACCCCCCGTTGCGGCCAAAATTGCTATATTGCTATCTGTTCGATACACTCCAGTGAATAAATCTATCTTTCTCTCGTTCTTCGCGTTGTTTGGTTCTTGCATACAACATACAGCGACACACTTTCACATATTGTATAATATTATTTATTATGGATATGGATTCAAATTTACAATCATTGCCGTTAATATTTTTCAATTCCATCCAAATTTTATAAGGCTTTTATTTAAAAAACCGTTATTACTTTATAATATCTAGAACATTTATTTAATTCTATACTAGATTAATATTATAATGTTTACGATATATTTTATAATATTATATTATAATTTTTTGACTACTTAACGCTCAAAAAACGTATTTCATTGTTAATAAACTTGTTGTCATGGACATAATATTATTTTAATCACTGTACGTGAGAACTTGGCGTAAATTAGCCACCCAGATGGCTAATTTACGCCAACAAAATTAAATAAGACCAAATCGTATTTACGTAAAAACCTGTGTTGTGAAATTTGTAAGTAAGAATAAAGTATAAAATCTAAATTAGCAATCATCTAATCTAAAAAATATGAACAGGCGTCCATATTGTTGACGCTCATATGCAAAGTAGGTAATTATACCAATACATTCACACTGGTTATTCCATAGAATGTGGGTCTTTCTGTCAACGGCTATTTAGTCATGAACTCTATGGCCTGATGGCCAAACAGTGTACATATATATGACGTGAATGTTTAGTGAGGCTTCTTTATTTTTGGATTAGATGACCGCTACTATCAAAGCAACTACATTACAGAGAACTATGTTAACTATGTTATCTGCCCGGAGCAATAATTACAACCTCAATTGCTTATGATGAAGGGTTAAGTCTGCAAAATATTTTCGAATTATATTCTAATAATGTATTATCTATAATTATTATTGCCCGGATACATAATATAAGACAAAACAACCCTAAAATACTATATTTTGTCCCTTGCTGTTTTAAACATGAAAAAATACTTCACACGTTTTAATTATTATTGGTTGTTCTTTTACATAGGTATTAGGAGCAATCCTATTCACGTTGGTATTTTTTTTTGTAAGCTTGAATCCCATGTGAATGAATGAATCATTTCTGGGTAAATTTTTTATGGTATACCAGATGAGTGAAAGCAGCGTGATTTGGCTAAAACGGGCTTCTTAATAGTGAAATCTCCTAGATACTCGTTCACAAAATTGAGCAACCATTACTTAAATTAAATTTTTATTTCGTACTTACTTACCTTTGTATATCATAAGGTAATATTTTATTTATATATTTATGTTAATTCACTCTGTTATTTAAATAACATAAATTTTATCGTTACATAAATTCGGGATGGATACTGTGCGCTTATGCACGGAAACTGATTTTTTCAATGGAAATAATGAACTGAAAAACTAACCATTTTGAATAACTAGGTTTTGAATATCTAAATATTTCTTATAAGTAATAAAATCGATATAATAAAATATAATGTACATGTTCTATTCTACGACTTATTAAGTAAATTGGTTAAAAATTTAAGAATTTTCTTACCTTTTAGAAGATATAATATAAGATTGTTATGAACGCTACTTACATAGAGACAGATTTGGAAAAGTAAATTACAAAGAGTACGAATGATAACGAATAAATTGACGTTGAAATGTTCATTCACTAGTATTAAAAGTATTCTATCTACTGACATTCTTAGACACAGAAAATGCTTAATTGGTGAATTTTGCTTCACAGGGTCGGACTTTAATTAATAAAATCAGTAATTAATCTTAGCAAATAAATGGGTACCTACTTGAAATAATCATATTTATATTACTTGGGCACAAGCACTTTAAAACCTTGATGAAGTGTAAACATAAATCATACTAATATTATAAATGCGACAACCAAACAAACACAATTGTGTTTGTTTGTTCTTCAATCACGCTGCAACGGAGCAACGGATCAACAAGATTTATGGCATGGGTATAGTTGAGGACCTGGAGACTGTGGTGTGGAGACATAGGCTACTTTTTATCCCGGAAAATTAAGGAGTCCCCGCGGTTATCAAAAAAACGTAAACCACACGGACGAAGTCGCGGGCATCAGCTAGTAAATTTATAAAAACTGTTAGTGTTTAATTAATATTTACATTAAACTTTTAAATCTGGAAATTTAAATGAACAGTACCATAAGCTTAATTTATTGATGCCTTTTTTTGACAGGAATCGAAACTTTTATTTATTTTAAATTAAACTTTGCTAGTTCGAGTACCTATAGTAATATTAATATTTTTTCATATTTTGTAAATGATTTGTCAATCTAGTATAGGTAGTAGAATCCAATGCCAGTAGATGGAGCTAGGTTACGTTAAGTGAATAAGATATTCATGAAAAAAGATTTCGTCTCTACCAAAAAATAGCTCTACAAAAAATCTTATCCTATCAAGAGCAAGAAGATACGACAGGTGACTTACAAGTTTAATACAAAACGGCTATATTGCTATTAACACGATGAAATACTAGTACAGAAGTTAGATAAGAAGATAGGAAAGATGAATTACATATTAAGTCCTAGAGTAAAATACATGTACGTGTCGTGGAATAGAACACGTGACGGCAGGACGGGTGTGCGTTAAGACGATATAACTGCGGCGACCGTTCATAACAATTTATGACTGTAATTTGTTTGCTGCATATCCCACCCCTCTCTGAAGTATACCGTTATTTTTATCTCTACATACATTTCATGAACACAGAATCGTGCGATTCTTATACCGTTGTCAACACGAATGTTAGCCAAAAATTAATATATTTTTAAAATATTTATTTAAAACGGGGTACATATTATAATTATTAAATATGCTAAAATCTAAATATTAAACTAACTATTAAATAAATTTAAAATAAATCCATAAATAACAAAAAAACAAAAATAAAACCCTAATCAAAAAGACCACCCCTAGTTGCCCCTGGGCCAAAGGTACCCATCAAGCTTGCAGCATTGCCACGCTGAATGGCGATGGATATCGATAATAATTTTTAAAATTAAATTGGTCCTTCGTATCAGCATTTTCACGTTTAGATAAAATTTGAAATTTCTTATTCAATTTCAACTTGGTCTAAATTATGGTTTTAATTCAGGACGCGACTTTAAGGGCGGCTTGCACCAGGACATTAACTATACTGATTTAGTTAAATTTTGTAATTATGTCACTTTTGGCTTTTGCCAAAACGTAACTGCATTAAAAATTTAAATAACTAAATCAATTTAAGAGTCCTTGCGCAAGTGGGTCTAAAATTCCTACAAACAAATTCCGTAGGAATGATTAAATCTTGATAAACTCAACGTCAATACATGTAACTTTGAAGTAATATATATACTCAGGCACATTATAATTTTTATAATCTATTAAAATATCAATTATTACTTACAAACAAATTACAGTACAAAAGTGCCTCAGCAAAAGGCGGGTCGCAATATATAAAATACAAATAGATACCTCGCTCGTATGCCTATCCGTTTCTTTTGGAATTAATTATCCTAATCCTTACATGGTATTAGTGCGTTTATATTACCTACCCATGATTGTTTGCCTGTGGAGAATGATCCAAATACCCACAGTCTGGCAATCTACCTCAAATATTTATTATATAGGTATTATTATAGGTACATTTAAAAAGTATGAATAAATGAAAATGCGCCCTGTTTTGTCAGCTGTTAATTATTTTAAATACTATGGTACGTAAATGGTTAATATAAAAAATGCTTACAAAAACGATTGCGGGTGAATTTATGATTTGTGATGCGGCCCGCTTTTCGCCAAGCGTTTACCCCATTATGAAGGTGGCGGACACCGAACCAGGGTTGAGGTGGCGATTTGATTGAAGTGCTTATCTATTGGCACCCTGTCATCGTAGAGCGTGGGCGCCTGAAGAATAATGCCAGCTGTCCCGACCAGGACGGCCAGCGTGAATATCCATAGAAATAAACGATCCAGCACCATTGCGACATATTTCCAATCTTCTTTCACCTGGAATTGGACATTTACTTTATTCTACAACGTAGGCGTTTGCAAGATTTTTTGAATTAGCTGTCTGTGTGGCTAGTAACAGATTTTCATTTCACTAACGTTAGTAGAATTCAAGCTTCGTTGGTTTATAAAGTTATTTTCCCAACAAAAATACCTGTACTGAGTATAAGTTATTGTTCTTATGGTATGATTGGTTGTAAGCTGTATGAGGCTCCATTTTAATTGGTGAATTGGATCTACGTTGTCAGTTTTCAGGCAAGGCAGGGCAATCAATATTGTTAATATTGGTTTATTTAAATACCTTAGTAGAGTCTTCGAGCATTCTCGTATGCTCGGCAATGAAACGCACGCAGAAGCATGTTCTGTGGACTTCAGGCGGGCAGGAGGAATGGCTGAAGCCTGGCGGCGGTGGCTCCGGAACGGGACTCAGAGCTTCTTCCTCGGGCACTGGAAGCGCGCCGCCTTCGCTCGACCCGTGTACTACGCAACTGCCCCCGAAGCGATTACTGTCGCCTAACCTACGATGTCAATTTTGCCTATTCGTTTTAAAATCTCTCAATCAAACTCAATGTACAGATCTAAAAGTAGTGCGGCCTTTTACAAGTTTTTTTTAATTTAAAATGATATTCTATACATATTAGAGTTTATTTTTAAATATGCCAATAATTTAGTTTGAGATTTGTGTTCAAACGAAAAGCTCATTGATGCATAGTACTGAGATTTTTTGCAGTGTGACCAAAAGTTTAATAAAATACCTGTGTTTTATTTCTCAGTTAAAATTATGAGAAAGAAAACTACGTCATTGGCCACCGACAAGCAACTCTACGTCTGAAAATAAGGTACCACCCACGAGATACACTCTGATAAGAGATCAAACGTGTAGCTAATCTTACTTGTAAGTACTTAAGATCTTTTGATCTTAAATCCATCAATACAATCACAATGCAGGTGTCGGCTAACAGTGTCAGTTAAAAGCTTTTGATAACTCAAGGGGCATTATATACCTAGTGAGCCGCTTGGCTTAAAACCGCTGATAGAACACAATTAAGTCTTGGAATAAAGGATGATGGAAAGATAAGGTGGTAAAGAAAAAGATAATGAAATTTTTATTACAATTTTAGCGTACCTAAGTCTATCCAATATTTTTGTACTTCCATTAATCTTCTTAATAAGGCCTGGATATTACGTGCTTTCGCTTTGTTTTTATTATTTTCCCAGTTGATTAAACATGTTAGAACAGGGAGAAAACCTAATGAAGGCGCGTGTAGTGATCCGATAAAGTAATTAATCAACTCAGTTAGACATTTCCCGAAGGACAATTTCGGCTATAGCTCATTATTAATGTCTGAGTATTACAAGAAAGAAATAATTTCTTGCTCGATTGATTCCCATAAAATGTTATACTATAATGTCCTTTATATCTACGAGTATATCGCTTTTCCTATTATATTATTTTTCTGTTCTTGATCTTAAATGAAACCAGATATCGATTTGCCTCTCCAATAATTCCCGACAACAATAAATATCCCTACTTAAAATATTATTTATACTCAAAGTAATTTCTATTATAAGGCAACTTTTCAAGCTTATTTCGTGCGTACATTAAATGATCTAAAGCAGGCTTTAAATATGCCTATAACACACAGATGGACAGACGGACCAAACGAAACTATAAGAACATTTGTTGTAGACGTCAGTTTTTCCTCCAGACCATTAATATTGTTGTTACCGTACTTGCAGCATTGTATTATACTGCTGATGTCTACAAGCGCTCTTCGAGTTCCTAGTTTTACTAGGAACTGTAAGGGCATAACCATAATTCGGACAGAAGTCAAAACATCTACGCGAAGGACCACGTCCAAGTCCACGTAAAGGACATAACTTCTTTATTGAATAAATTATGCCGCGTTAGTCTGTGCAGCTCGATAAAAAAGATCGAGCGCGGACTTTGTGTCCACCAGACAATTTTTTTGGGCGTAGTATGTTTTTGCCCTAAATATGAATGAGTTAATAGGTTTATTACACTGCACTTTTCACAGGGACCCTTACACTTGAATCAGTGTAGTGTTATAAGATTTAGGGATTAAGGTTCTCTAAATTGGCCCTTATTGATGTGTAATAAGCGACGCTCTAACTAGCAGCCCCCGATGAATTTACCCCGACTGCACGTAAGGCAGACAATTTTTTTTGCGGTAGTATGTTTTTGCCATAAATATGAATGAGTTTACCCCGACTGCACGTAAGGCAGACAATCTTTTTGGCGGTAGTATGTTTTCGCCCTAAATATGAATGAGTTTACCCCGACTGCACATAACGCAGACAATTTTTTTGGCGGTAGTATGTTTTCGCCCTAAATATGAATGAGTTTACCTCGACTGTACGTAAGGCAGACAATTTTTTTGGCGGTAGTATGTTTTCGCCTTAAATATGAATGAGTTTACCCCGACTGTACGTAAGGCAGACAATCTTCTTGGCGGTAGTATGTTTTCGCCCTAAATATGAATGAGTGTACCCCGACTGTACGTAAGGCAGACAATCTTCTTGGCGGTAGTATCTTTTCGCCCTAAATATTAATGAGTGTACCCCGACTGCACGTCAGGCAGACAATTTTTGCCCTAAATATGAATGAGTTTACCCCGACTGCACGTAAGGCAGACAATTTTTGCCCTAAATATGAATGAGTTTACCCCGACTGCACGTAAGGCAGACAATTTTTGCCCTAAATATGAATGAGTTTACCCCGACTGCACGTAAGGCAGACAATTTTTGCCCTAAATATGAATGAATTTACCCCGACTGCACGTAAGTGGTGTGCGTCAAGTCCTCCTTGCTGGGCGTGCGCGTGAGGGGGCGCGCGGGCGCGGCGGGCGGCGGCCAGGCGCCGGGCGCGCAGCAGTCGTCGTCGGCGGCCGCCAGCCGGTACGGGTACAGCGGCCGTGCGGCGCCGCCGCAGCGCACCACCACGCCGCACGTCGTGAAGCGCGACCTGTCACGCCGACATAACAACGCTATGTAGTTCAGATAAATTCAGATACTTTATTAACAATAACAAATTGATTTCATCGCAATTTTATGAATATACTACAATAATGGAGACTTAATAATATTTAAATCCTTAAAAATATAGTATAATAATTTAAAAATATTATTAAAAGGAGTCCCTTTAGGCATGGTTCCGAAGATACTGGCAGCGTTCCCCCTTTGAAAAGCTAGGCTAATTCTTTGTCCGAGGTAGCTGCCAGCTCTTCGGTCTCCTTTGATACTTTATTTGCATAATATGTGTACAAATAAGATGGTTAATTTCGTTACATAGTCCCAACATAATTAGCCAGACCGGCGTACAAATATTATTTAGGTTATGATTTATATTGAATTTATTACATTACATTCTTTCTATACGATTTACCTACATTTTAAACTCATACCTAATATTTATTATTTTATATAAATTCTTTATTATAAAACGAACAACAATGTTTATTATTAAAATACCTAATTACATAAAAGTTAATTTACATTCATAATAAAAATAAATACGTATTACATAATGAAATTTAAATTCTTTAATTACACTGTCAAAATTATTAGTCATGTTTGATCAATTATACCTAAATGAGAATGTCAAAAGTGAAAATGTCAGAACCGTTATTTTTATCCTCCTAAAAATATTCTTCCAATGAGTAAAAATTTTTCCCTTGCAACCATTTTTTAAGTTCAAGCAAAAAATATTTTAAGGAAAGTATTTTTATTATCAGCATAACTGTTCTTACTAGTTAATGCCCGCGACTTCGTCAGCGTGGATCGAGGTTTTTTGGTTCCCGCGGAATCTCCTTAATTTTCCGGGATAAAAAGTTGCCTTTGTGCTATTCCAGACTATAATTTATCTCTGTGCCAAATTTGAGCCAGATCCGTTCAGCCGTTGGGGCGTGATTGAGTAACATACATCCATACATCCAAACATTCCATACATCCATTCAAACTGTCGCATTTATAATATATTTAGTTCTTGTAACTCGAGTTTCACTGTTCTATTTTTAAAAAGGAACACTTACGAAAAAAAAGAGAAATGGTACTGCAATAGATTTATAATGTTTTTTAAATTCTCCCTTCAATTATTGTGATTTGGATCGAAAGGAGAAGTAACAACACTAGTTTCGTATATGCCACTACGCCACAGACTCGGTGAACACTTCGTGTATTTTATGAACGTGTACCTAGCACGTATTAGACTCTTAGAACTCAGGCGCATCTCGAACTCACCAAGTTTTAGCGTGTAGCTCTGCTACGTCAACCCCTAAGTTACGTAGCGGAGGTCTACACGATACGCTACAACGCTACGATTCTCCTACGGAACTTTTACGGAGATCACAAATGTCTTTTAAATAGGGAACACTTATTGAAGTTCTTTAGGCGCGTTGAGCCTAAAGAAGCTTTTTGGTAGGGGGTAAAAATGTAGTTTAGCGTGACCGTGACCTACATGCTCGCGTGACCGACAAGCTCGCGAGACCGACATGCTCGCGAACATAAAAATATACTACATTTGAAATTAAAGTTTAATGCTTTAGTGTTAAGGTTTATATTTTAATAATAATTAAAATTTAAAAAAAATATTTAAAAAAAAATATTTTTCACTTCTATCGGCAGTACCTAGGACTGCCAATTTTTTTAATCTTAAATTGTTGTTGAAATAAACATTTTTTTTACTTCTAAAAATGAAATGATACCAAAGAACATTTTAATATCACTTAAATACACGAGCAAAAGTCAATACGAGGCAAATAAATATCGCGCTATTATTTATGCCATGTTCGAGAAACATATTTGAATGTTTCATTTACACAACAAAGTTAAATTTCAAACTCGAATTTCACGACGAAATTCCAATTTTATTCATGAGTTCATGACATTACATTAATAGTAGATTGTTTATGTAGGTTTAAGTTGAATGTTTAAAGAGGCCGGGTCGCATTTGACGCTACAGAGAGCCGTTTACGTAACGACCTGTGGCCGCAGCGAGTATGCCGTATGGCTTGTCTATTGCTTCGCCTTATTATAGAACATCCACAAATTGAATCATAGTTTGTCTCCACGGATGAGTTGCTTCGACCGCTCTATTGCGAAATGATAAAAGTTATTGAAACGTAATAATAGCACAAAATAAAAGTCCGGCCGCCGTCTTATAAGAAAGAGCTAATCAACCTCACATTGTAAGTACTACAAATACAAATTATGAGATACTCAAAAAGTACTGATCGTACTATCGTACTAGGTACGACTCGCTAAATGATATTACTCGTACGCGTATTTTAATCGTATTTTGCATATAATATGGTGATAAATTACGAAGTGAGTCTTAAATTATTAGTTTTAATCTGCGAATTGCCGTGGATGTCGGTTTATTAAAATCTCATGGAAACTCTTTGATTTTCCGATAAAAATAGCATATCCCAAATTAGGAATGCGAGTCATCTCTTCATCATACGATTCGTAAGGTAACAAAGCAAAGACAAACAAACAGATTTTTAGCGGGCGTCATCTAGGAATTCTATAAAGTTTATATACTCTAGCAACCTAGTTATCTGTCACATTGCTACGTTTTCAGCTGATGCTGAATAAAACCATTGAACCAAAACAATCTCTACTGAAGAGAATTAAGAAAAGGTTCATTCTTTGTTCTTGCCTAAAACCCAAGTGTTAATCGAGCCCCTAAGTTCGGAGTATTGATCTACAGAACAAATATTTGAAATTCGGTCTACTGTGAGCTGTATATTTAGTTTAAATTGATACTCATGTTCGCTCACTGTATCATCATCATCACTCATGTTTATAATCCACTTTATGTAGGGTTCTAACTTCAACTACAAATATAAGTTCTGTTTATAACAGTAATAGAGCGTGTTCATTTGTAACAAGTTAATTTTGATAAATTGAAATGAAACGTGTTTTATCGTTACTACAAACGTTATTTGCCTAATTATTGGCCTATTAATTACACAGGTAAACACAAAATTCTACTTAGACTTTAAAGCACAAAATTTCGATATAAATATATGACATGAAAGTTTGCTTTGTTATTTAGGAGATTTTATATTTATCAGCATCATATTTACACGTTGGCGACGACATTTTAACGCGGCGTTAAAATGTCGACGCGGCGTTGGTCCAGCGGTTTGCGTAGTCGACTGCGGATCACGAGGTCCTGGGTTCGATTCCCGGTCGGGCATAAAAATTGTTAGGTATTGGGTTTTTCTATTAAGAAATTCGCAGTGCCTGCCCGGAGTTGGAAGTTGGCGGTGTTTCACCCCCGTGCCTCGGAGAGCACGTTAAGCCGTCGGTCCCGGTTATTATCACTAAATGATAATAGTCGTTAAAGCCCGCCAACCCGCATTGGAGCAGCGTGGTGGTCTAAGCTCTATTTTCCTCTCTCCTATGAGAGTGGAGGCCTGTGCCCAGCAGTGGGACGTTAATAGGCTGTAGTAGTGGTGGTAGTGGTGGGTCGGTTATAATCTTACCTCGTCGTGTCGAATTTATATTGCGGTCGCTTCATGAACAGCAGTCTTGGCAGGATGTGAATGAAGACTCGCTTTACCCACGGGGCCATTCGGTGTGTTTGCGGAGACCGGAAATGAACATTGAGCACGACTACCGTAACGCATATACTGCAACAAATAACCTTGTGTTACTAAAAATATCATAGCTTAATCAGTCCGAAGAATAATATATTACGCCACTCGACTATACACCAAATTGACACAACACGCAGAAAACTAAGTTACCTTAATATATATTATAAAGACTGTATTAACTGCCTCGTTCGTCTAGCATTGGAGCAGCGTGGTGCGTCTAAGATCCAATTCCCTCTCTCCTATGAGAGTAGACGCCTGTGCCCAGCAGTGGGATGATAATGGGCTGTAGTGGTGGTGTTGTTAGAAAATGTGGTCTTCTCATTTAGTAGTAAGTTATTAGCTTATTACCGCGAGCGCGACCAACTGCTACTTTTTTTAATAAAGTTGTAATTCTTATCGAGAACACCTACTTGCAGAATTAAATATCAAGTTTCTATATACAGCGATTTACCATACGTTGATATTATAATACGTATATAATCAGTTCATGCTTTTATATTATATGAATGAATAGGAGTTTCTATATGACCATCAATACCAGGAATATGGACCATCTCGGCAAAACGTTCATTGAAAACGTTACAATAAAACTTGTAGCTAACTAGAGTCTAACCTAATTACTGTCAAATCATGCTCGCGTGGAATGTTGTTAACAAGAACCTTTGAGCCATGGTTGGAAGGTCTAAGATTGGCAATCCTTTTTTAAATCATTATAAGATACGATTGATTACAATCGCTCCTGATGGGAAGCGAAGATGTGGCCTAAAGTGGGACATGCTTGCCTAGAAGATGCAACCTACTCCCTCTTAATTTAAAGATACCCAGATTGTTAAGAAATGGGTCAACCTACGCTAACAACATCACATCTAATCAGGCAAATTGTTATCCAATATCATCTAATTATAGGCAGATTTCTCACTTAATCAATGTCTTCTGAGCCTGATTACAATTTATCTATATCAGCTATTACTCGGTTCGGTGTGAGCGTCTATCTAAATTATAGCAGTTAATCAAGATATATGGGCTTAATTCTGCGAGCGGTGCGGATAAAATTATGTACGTGAACCCCGAGATCTCATGTAAGCAGTTTAGTATACTTATTTACCCTTCCAGCAAGTGCTACCAATTTCTTGTTACGACTGAACGTGACTGTGCTACAGCTACTCCCAAGTTTCATGCTTGCTATGTTATAGTAAAACCACAAAATAGTCCCTACCTTGTAAAACTATAGCTTATGTCCGGAATCAAGAAGTTATACGAGTAACCTACAACCTTCGTTAAACGAGAGTAAGAGTTTCTTTAATTTACAATACTATTTAGTTTTATCATTTTATACATTCATTTAATAATTAAAAGTTTAATTTAATGCAAATCTATTTTTAATACTGGAAGTTTGAACACAATTAATATCGATATGATGTAAATGTCCGTAGGTTTCACTTTCAAAGAAGAGAAATAGTATGAAAGATATCACATGCCTTTTATTAGTATATTTATTACTTTACGGACCTCTAAGTAAGAAATGGAAGGCGTCGGCTATAATATTCTTTGAGCGCAAAGTTTTGCAATCAAATTTCTGGTTTAAATGCCAAATTCTAATTTATATGGAAATTCTATGGCTTGTACCTGGTTCGACTCAGCTCTGCCGGGGTATTTCAAGGCGCCTGAGGTGAGCTTCGTGTACGAACTGTGTGAACGTTGTGCTTTCAGATAATGTAAATTTAAACTGAAACTTATACTTAAAACACCGTTTAAACTGAAGTGGCGAGTAGCGAAGTGGTTGTATAAAGAGTACCATAAAAACTAAAAGTATTATATTTTACAGAAAAATATTAACAGTAGCTAGTAGCTTATTAGGTACCGCAAGAATTACCGCGTCGAAAATTTAATCTAATAATCACGCTGTATACATTTCTTTTTATCCTATTTATCCTCTGAATTTGAATATTTTAAACAGCTACCTTATTAACTGA
This sequence comes from Erebia palarica, assembly GCA_964035005.1. Taxonomy (NCBI): domain Eukaryota; kingdom Metazoa; phylum Arthropoda; class Insecta; order Lepidoptera; family Nymphalidae; genus Erebia; species Erebia palarica. Next base: position 6,688,333 of record OZ035988.1, read on the forward strand.
CACTTTTAAGTAAGAATTCGCAAGCCAACAATAAGAATGATCTTCTGGAAATATTTTGACCAACAGTTTTTCAATAATTACCTAGTCGGTATAGTAATGAGGACTTCCGTACGTAGAAGTACCTGTACGCAAACAGAAGTTGATCTTTGTCTACATGGATTAAGCTTTTATGGTTGGCGCGGGAACTCTTTCTTGTGTTAATTCAGGTTAAAAGCGACTTCGATTCCAAATTTCAGTCCGGGTCCGTTACATTTGTACATTTTTAGATTATTTATAGAAAGAGGCAAATACTTAACCTTAAGAGTCGTTCTTGTTTACTTTCGTTCTGTACAATCTCATTAATTTTGTTATGGCTATGAGAGAGCTCGACGCGAAGTCAACTCAACGCTCGGGTCAAGAATCACAGAACATACTCGTAAGAACCAGAAAAGTTAAAATATATTACCTACACACGATATTCGGTTGCGAAATTGCTAAAGAACGTGTTATGATATTGTCTTGCTTTTGATGTGATGTGTCATCTGAGGAAATAACTTTTATCGCTAACTATACATAGTATAAAGCAATATTGTTATCTGTCTGTATAAGATAACTTCTAAGTTCTAAATAGTCCATAATTAAACCCACGAAAGCGAAACTAACTTAAATCTCAAAGTACAGCTTAAATTTATGATTTTTGAAACTAGAGATTTTGCTGCGTTAGTGTTACATTTAAGATTTTTATAAATTCCACCCAAGCAAATCGGGATGTGTCAGTAATATTATACGAAAGTACGTCTGTCTATTAGACTGTAATTTTTTCACGGCTATCAGCTATACCGACATCAGCATCAGCTACACCGACCTTGACAAAGAAGCTTTCGTCGTTCGGAAGACGGATCTTTGCCAGTTTTCCCGGAGAAAATAAAAAAAAATAAAAAAAACAAATTCTTTGCGGACATAGTCGCGGGCTATAAATATAAAATGGTAATGGGAAAGGGAATTATCGCGCAACGTTACGTGACAGTATAAATTACATTATTTCAAGCCATGCCAGCCATGTTTTGTTATACATATTGCCCTTCGTCGTCATTGCGAGCTAGCCAAAATTTATATTGTTATTTATTCAGCCGTAAAAATGCATGGATTTTGTTAAAAAATACGATGAAAGTTCATATTATTTAAACCTTACATAACTACCGTTAAAATACATCTTGCTTACCTAATTGAGACCAAAATCATTGCAAAAATTAGGTATTTTCCGAGTAGAGGCACAACGAGTGACGTCGGAGGAATGATCTCTACTACCAGCAGGAAGAACACGTGCAGGCTGATCAGAATTGAGATCGAAAGCGTTACCTGTGTACAAACACATGCATTTAAAAGATATTATCTTTTATACATTCAATCAATCAATACTTATTTAACCAAATTAAGTACACTGTACACTTATTGACGTCCAATCTATACTAATATTATAAATGCGAAAGTAACTCTGTCTGTCCATATGTTACGCAGTCACGCCTAAACTACTGAACCGATTTAAATGAAATTTGGTACAAAGATAGAGCCTGAGAAAGGACATAGGCTACTTTTTAATGCGAATACGGGCTGTAAAGGGTTGAAATAGGGGATGAAAATTTGTATGGAAATTACGTCATTTTTAAAGCTACAAGCTTGAAACTTATTTTTTATGCTTCTGATTAGATATAAATAAATACGACGTCCAAAGTATGTAAAAATGTTACCCTAAAGGGGGTGAAAATAGGGGATGAAAGTTTTTGTGAGATGACGTCGGCTTTCGGCCCAGAAAATAAAAATAAGAAAAAACTGTGAAACTGAAATTACATCATAAATGCGAAAGTGTGTTTGTTTGTTGGTTTGTCCTTCAATCACGCCGCAACAGACCAACGGATCGATGTGATTTTTTTCATGCGTATAGTTGAGGATCTAGATGGTGACAGGCTACTATTTATCCCGGAATATTAAGGAGTTCCCATGTAAATTGAAAAAACTTATCCCACGTGTACGAAGTCGCGGGCATCAGCTAGTAACTTATAAAACATGACGATAATAATCAGTTACGGTATCTAAAAACTAAAGCTACGAGGGTACCAAACGCACCCTGGTAGACTATTCTCTAACTCAGTGGCTATGAAAAACAGAAAGCCCCTGACATATATTTTTTATCCATTGATTGTTTGCTATGAAATTTATGAAAAACATTTTCCTAGCACACCTTCAATGGGTAAAAAATATATATCTGTCTGAGAAAAGCCCACAACAAATTCAGCCGGGTTTTATTCCAATTATTACCATGTCACTAATCATTGAGATATTGAGATAGTAACCGACTGCTTACTTATCACTTCCACCTTGTAGGTAAAGTTATTTAAAAGTATTATGATACCCGCGAGTTCGTCCGCATAGTAAACGTTTTTTGATTCCCGCGGGAACTTTTTAATTTTCCGGAATAAAAAGTATCCCATGTCGTTCCCTGGAATACAACCTATCTCTGTACTTATTTGTATCACACCTTCACCAAAAAATGGTTGAACCGTTGATGGGCCGTGAAAGCGTAGCAGACAGGCACATAATATTTGTACTGATTTTACCTCGCCAAATAGCTTCATTTCACACAGTTTAAGGAGGAATAAATACTAATAAAACTATAGATGATGATGTTTGAGACGTGAAACTTAGGCCAGGAAAAATTTTGCCAATTTTTTACAGACTACGTAATGATGTCGTTATCGCTTTTTGCTTCTAATGCTTGTAACCTGGGTGAAATAAACGTTCGCGTTCCATAGTGAAATTACAAAACAGAGCATCAAAATGTAACATTTACAAATATTTTAGTTTTTGTTTGTTTGTATGCAGTATGTAGACTAATATCACTAATATGCTATATTCTATTAATATACCTACCGGTCTTTCTAGTGAAAGCTGTTAGCTGACTCCAAAATAGTGGAAAATAAAAAAAATAGTATAAAGCAATATTGTAATGTACCTATTCGATTTTATTTTGGTTTAGCCTAAACTTCTGTATTAAGTCCCAATGAAGCTTGTTTCTAATAACCTAAATTAAAATTCTCAGTTTTCACTGGAAGGACTCGCATATTAAAATATAACTATTTTAGTAATTTTTTAGTTATTATTATCGTTCGTATAACGTAGGAAAACATAGAAGTGGGATTTTATTTCTTATATTAGGTATTGCTAGCCTCCGCTTTTCTTCAAATCAAAATTGTTTGGGACCCGGGCTTATACAGCAAAATTGAGAAACGGTGGGCGACGAGAATAAAATATGTCGCATATGACAACCATTTTCCCCCGATTTCAAATTCTCACATTGCTCACAAAAACACCGAAATTCATCTTATTTTTTTATTGCGAGATAGGCTTGCGCTTGATGACAATCATGCTTAATACAAAGCAATGATGAGGTCTAGGTTGGAGCGCTTGCCTAGAAGATGCCTAGGTATTAGGTACTCTTGCCTAGAAGGTACTTAAGTTATTATTGTGGAAACTAAGTTGATTGTGGAACACATCAATACCTACTTGTCAGATTTTAGTTGGCCCTACAATATTTTTAACAACTTACTCGCAAAAGACTGCTATTGTATTTTTACTTAAATTTTTTTAGTAACTAAGTGTTTTATATTCTTAACAAAAGCAGGTGTTCCGTGGTACAGGCACGTCTCTATGTTTACAATGCGTCGCGCGTTCTATGATGAGAGAAAACATACTACGTAAACGTTTCGGATATAAAATAGTGGTGTCTGAAATATCGAGTGGTGGTAGGGAGAAGGTTGAAGGGAGTAGGAAGGAAGGGAATGTAGCCTAACGGCCTACGTTTTACGGCCCTTAAGTTTTTTACAAGTGATTACTTTCTTATTATATAAGCTATAAAATGACGGATTGACTGACATATGAACGTACAGCATTATAGTAATAAATCCATATTAATATTACAAATGCGAAAGTGTATGTATGTCTGTCTGCTATACGCTTTCACATCTCATATGTTCGACCGATTTAGTTGAAATTTGGGATATGTTGTTGGTATAATTTGTATTTCGGGGAAGGACATAGGCTACTTTTTATCGCGGAAAATGAAAGAATTCCCGCAGGAATCAAAATATCTAAATCCACGCGGACGAAGTCGCGGGCATCATCTAGTAATTATAATAATTAGTCCTGTAGTACAGCTCAAGCACTGGACCTACACCCTTGATATGTCACATGTAGTTTTCCTTATAGTGTAGACCATATGAATTTTCATAAATTCTACGTGAGCAAATCCAGGGTGAGTCAGCTAGCTGTGTAATTAAATAAAAAATACATTTACTGTATAATATAACTAAGTCGTTTCCACCCTCTATACGGTATGTAACCTACAGTTTCGTTCTCGTAAGCATGAGCAAGCTTCATAACCATCTCTTCAATTAGAGAGAGCTTTATGAAGCTTTACGACATAAAGATTCAACAAGTTGTTATACTGCTTACAAAAGTATTTTTTATTTTGTCCGTCGTTATAAATACAGACACGTCACCGCACTTTGTTGTTTGCGAACACGTTGCTTGGACTTTTTGGTCGACTTTGTGTCGAGTTTTTATAAAATTCGAACGCTTTTAGCTGATCCATCTTCTATCATAGGTCTTTGCGATTTAAAAAAAAAGCGCTGAATAATGAAAATAGATAATTTCGGATACTCAACATGAAGTTTACAGGGTACGGCTTTTATTATAGTGGGTAGTGATGAACACAATCATGCTAAGCGTATCTATTCAGTTACATAAAATTTCTTAACTATAAATTGATAGGGCTAATAAATGCTAAGTATCCCATCCAGAATGTTTCCAGTGAAATAAGAAGGCGCTGCATTTATACCGAATAAGCAGCAATATTATGCTTCCGTCTAGGTTCATATGGCGTTAAAGTAGAGAAGGTAGCGCGCCAAATCCCTGCCACTGAACACTTCTGTATTATCTAGCTTAAACGTAATTTAATTTACGTATAAAAGTACAAAGCACGCTCTTGATGCAAATATAATTGTGGCTGCCCTGAGTTACTGTTTGCTTTGCTTACCTTTTCACCGCTATCTGAGGGCAAATAGAATGTGAGGACAGTGAGGAAGGAGATTCCCATGCACGGTATGATGATGTTCACGGTGTAGAATAAAGTTTTCCGCCGCATTGTGATGTTGAACGTGATGTCCAGGTACGGCTCGTCACAGCACGTGTAAAACTTCTCGTTTCTGGTTGACATAAAAAAAGAAATAAGTTTTGTAAAGATATAAGTGTACCCTATTGAATAAATAACTCAGAGTAGTTCGCTAGGATACCAAAATTTACGCGAAGTGTGTTAGACCTGTATCAGGAGACTAGTAGGTAAATAAAATGTAGATGCATGAGCAATTTCGTAGAGTGGGTCGTAAAAACATGAAGCCTCGTAATAAGCCTCGTAAATACTTCCAATAACACTTTAATTAGTATTTGTTATGAATTATTGTGATACATGCTTGACCCGTTCAATGTCACATGTGCACCAGTTATTGAAAAATAACGTATAATTCGCGTGCGAGTTGAATGCAGAGTAAATGTATGTGTCACCATACTACTATGTGTTAATATGCATACTTAAAAATAGCATTACCTATTGTTTTCAGTCAGAACAATAACTCGAATGTTAATGTTTATTACGAGTAAGTATATTGAAAATATAATGCAGGGACGGCAGGCTATTATCCGGAAATCAAATACTTAATAATTGCTAATCAGTTCAATTCATATAAACAACAAAGCACATAGGTATTATTTGAAAGCACAATTTCATTTAGAATGTATAAAGATTATAAAATATATTTGTATGATTTTTAGCGGGTCAGCATAAGCCAAAGAAGGATTTAATAACAAAGAAAAGATTGGACCGCGAACGGTACTGCGGGGGGGGACATTATTGAAGAACTTTTGTATCCATTCGCGGTGGAAGCCATTTTATGGGCACATTTGCACCGAATCGAATCAAATGTAGGTAAGTCAATTGCCGAACACTGAATGCCGAATTGCAAATTCACGATATTCTGCATGTGGCGAAATTGGAATATTCGCGTGAGATGCCGGAAATGCGATCCAAAATATTGGATCCAAAATAGACCTAATATTATGTCAAGTTAAAACTATGTAGTTTTGCTTTAGTCTTTCGGTAATGATTGGAATGGATTAAGTTACTGCTGATAAAATCATTATATACCTAACTTTAAAAAGTTAATTAGCTGTGTGCTGATATAATATACTAGTAAAGGTACCTTTGAAGGCTATATGGTTATAGCATAAATTTATAAAGTTTTTCTGTTGAAGCGATACTGGTATTTATTGATTCAGTATTAAGATTCGACGACAAAGCTATAATAAATTCACCTCGACGGTAACGGATCTTTCATACATTAGATATTTGTCTAAATACCTATATTTAGTAGATAAGTATCTTAATAATATAATTATTCGTCTCGTTATGATAATAAACTTTACATTATGGGCTTCACAAATTCACTAATGAAAGCAGTACTTCTACAACAACCAATAACTAAATAAATATTAAAAAAGGTTATGTAAATGTAAAATAATAACTTCAACTGAATTTAAAACAAAAAAATTCTTACATAATATTATAAATTGTGGCGAGGATAATATTGAAATAAAGTAGCAGCAATATTAAATATGAAATAAAATCTAGAAAGTTAAATGAAGTCGAGACTTCAGACTATGTAGATAAGTGTGAGTTTTATTTTTGCCTTTTTCGCGTTTTGCATTGCACGGGTGCGCGAGATAAAATCTAATCTCGTTCATGCCGTCAAGTCATCCTCGACTTCCATTTTGCTTCCATTAAATAAAACAGAAAATTTGTTTTTGCTTTTTCGCCAAAATATTGCAAAATATACGATCTACACCAACATTTTGCCAGTATATTTCGGCAAAATATGTGATTTTGTTGCAAACATGTCAAATTGGTACAGGTATTTTGCACGTGAAACCACGATTTGAATTTATCATTTACTAACAAGCATGGCATGCAATGTTTCGGATAAGTCTTACACCACATTCCGAATATTTTGAAAATAGGTACCGACTCAATAAAAAATTACTTATTAGCCTTAGGTGACTATTTGGATAAAATTAATATGAACTATCTGTCGTTTGCTTACAATTCATATAAAAAATATATGTGTATATCTTCCTATCTTTATATATCTATAGCTTATCTGGCTATAATGTCACTCGTGCATGTGACTTTAATATTTAATCTTGCGTCAAAAATCTTTTACGAACCTTACAGCAGGCACTTCCAAGATGTCCCATTCGACGGACATATAGAACTCTGAGAGGTCCACCCCGACGGACACCACATTACTGCCTGCCTGCTCGTCCATGTGCCTGAGGTCCACCTGTGCATACATCCTTATTCCGATATTTAAGCGTAATTCGTAAAGACTTAAAAACAAGGCCCACTAATCTGGATAATCAATGCATTGTTGAAGATAAAGAATCAAAACTTTAATATAGGTAACTTTAAGGTAATTAGAAGAAGTACCTATAAGTCTATTAGCGAAGCTATAGCGTATTGTATCGCATGTTAGATACTAATAATAATAATAATTGTTTTTTTTTTCACAGTGAAAATGTTGCGTAAATATGATAAATATGATTCCGTGTATCGATTTTCGTTAGATATAATTATAATCGTTTGAGGGATTAGGGCCTTGAAATTGAATATAAATTCCAAATAGAATGAATACAGATAAAAATATATTATAATGACACAACACAGACATACTCACCTACTATTTGGCGACAAATATATAATACGCTTTTACTTAAAGAAATATAAAAAGAGCATGTTTATTTTTACGTAGAGCAAAAGTTGAATTAATAGGTTAAAAAATGCGAATTTATTATTTCTTTATTTCATTATCTAAATATAAAACATACCTACTTGTAATAGCTTTTGCTCTAACGTAAACGTTATTTCTTAGTTTATGCTTATAAGTTATTAAATTCTTATTTTATCAGGTATGTTTTAACTCATTCGTTTTATTGCATTTATTTATCAGTTTAATTTTATCATACATGTCCCCTGTCACACAATGTGAACCTGTACGAAAAGGAGAAAAAACAATCTGAAAGCGGCAAAAGAATAAGGACCACAACTTCGAGAATTATGACGCCTTGCAATTTAAATTACAACTGAAACATCTTACCACAGAGTGTGTCAAGTATCTGTATTGACTCAGTTTAGTTTTATTTTTAAAGACCACACGTAACAGCAATATGTCGGAGTCATGCGAATTAACATCAACGCGAAACACAACACCTAGAACAATGTTACGAGCTTTTAGTTTTCGACGAGTAATGACAGAGGCCACCTTAAGAACAGTTTCGGTAACTTTGGTTTATGTATCGTGCAACATTCGCCATTGTGACGTACTCCATTGTCGCATGTCTGACTCGTCAAAATACAAGGAGAACGGAAGCACCGGCTCCGCCGCGAATGTGTGTGTCGCGGTGCGGCACAATGTAGCCGTGTGTGTCGCGTGGAGGCGAAGCCGCGTGTCTGTCCTTCTGCCAGCGCCCTACCACAACAACGCTGTCTAAATGCTAACATAATGCTAACATAATTCAGAGCCACTCTGCTATTGTAACTAAACATTAACGTTGTTGCAATACGGCGTAAGCGATTTCTTGTGTAGCGAGTGCATGCAAGATCTTCGTCCAATGAAACCTCAGGAACAGACTTTAGTTTCGTTGGAAGACCGATCGCTCTAATGTTTGCGCGGCTAAATTTAACTGTGTATGGTTTTCTTTTGTTATAGTTTTGAAATGACATGTCATGCAATGGTCAGCGACACCGAATTCTCACAGCCACTAAAGTCGCTAATAGGGAAAGGTATAAAATATGCTTTATGATGACCGTTAATGCTCCAATATACATATAACGAGCAAAGATGTGGAAGTATTCAAGACGCTGTGTTGTGCTTCAACTGTCCGCGTGTACATATAGTGTAAAGCTGTGTAGACGTGGTAACGGTTCGAGGCCATTAGCCGTCGTGATCGGGAATGCAATTGGTTTGGAGCCAAGCTGTAGTCATGCAGTGAGTACAGTGTGTAACACAGAGGAGGCATGCAACAAGCATTCGTGTCAACTGTTAGTGTAATCGATAGTGTGTTTGGCGCGAGCGGAGCCAGCTAAAGGAGAGCACGGGAAAAACCATTCCACACGATCAATACAAATTTGAAATATTTAAGAATAATTATTGATGTTTTTTGCGTAACCTGTAGAATGGTTTCGTTTTGGGGGATGTAAGGAAAAGGATTAAAGTGAATGACGTTGCATCCCATATCACCTGACATTTAAAATTTTATACCTTTCCGTGACGAGCGAGGTAGGCCGTTCGAACTAAGTGGAACCGATCGTGGATATTCTGGAGCATTCGTGGACACGTACGTTGACAAACTGCTATTCCACATACTTAAAACGTCACCACGTGTTTAACTTTCAACATGTCACAGCTAAGGAGCGAGCCGGAGGCGGCGAGCGGGCGGCGTTTCGGACGCGCGCTCATCGCCTAGCACCGTCATGAACAGTCAATACGCATAAACTGTATCAACATACCACACGATTAGAAAAACAATATTAATTACACGACGAAAAACGTTCGAGCCAACAAGCTACTGCATGGACACGGCCTGGGCGGGCGGGCCCTACGCTACAGCCCGCGCGCGCGGCTCCAAGCGGCGAACAGCGGGGCGTCACCTTGAAGCCGTCATATGTCCAGCTGCCTAACTTAAGCACACAGGTTTGCACGTCGTAAGGAAAGAACTCGACGTCGATAGAGCAGGACGACTTATACACCGCGGGCGGCTGCCAGACCACCATGCCGTTGTAGTACACCGTGGCTTTAGTCATCAGCGTCACCTCGTAGTTGCCGTCAGCGCTGCGGACAAACAATGCGGTCAGCCAGGGTGCCGGGAGAGGCCCATTAAATTACCTTAAATCCGTCGTAAGTCCAGCTACCAAACTTAAGAACGCACGTTTGCTCGTCGAAAGGAAAATATTCCACATCTATTTCGCAGGAAGACTTGTAAATTGCGGGCGGTTTCCATTCGACCAGCCCTTGATGATAGATGGTCGCCTTGGTCGCCAACGTTACCTCGAAGTTGCCGTCGGCACTGCAATATGAATGCACATTTACAAGCCGTAACGCGCCCTATATGTAGCCTTTTGTTTCATAAATGTGTGTTCTGTGATCATCTTTGGCGGCGTCGATTGTTAGCAGGCTCGTCCGTGATTGCGGTTTAAAGTGTGGGTACCTATATGTCACACATGAAATACATACAATCTAATAAATTACTCTGTTGTGATCAAAGATAGATATTCGCAATATTATCCATGATTTCATACCCTACGCGTAATATTATGAAAGTATGTTATTTTGACAATGTCTCAACTTAGCGGTTAAAGTTTTTAAAAGTTTCTGTTTTGTCGAACAGACAACTGCTACTGCACTTTTATAGGAAGGGCATCATCAAACTACCCTTAAAATGGCAAGAATATGTTTTAATATATTTTTAAATACCTACCTGTATTACTAAAAGGTAAATTATAATAAGAAATTAATAATAATATAAAAAAATTATTAGCATTTAAATGTGTAGTTAAATAAACATATTTAACTATATTATCTCATCGGTACCTGTTTAAACTTAGCAGGCATATTTTATTGATACCATTAACCAATTCCGAACCTTTAGAGTATCTTGTCAATTTCAATACAAAAAATACTTGCAAATTCACTTAATGGAATCACAACGATATAGAAAATCCTTAAATAAAATGGCGTAGTGGACTTTACTTCAATATACCTAGTTATTTACTTGTATGTCAAAAACTAACAGGTTTTGGAGCCGCCATAGTTAAGGAAATAGGGGAGGAAAATGTGGCAGGGGTATTGTAGAGATTATTAATCAAAGTCCAAACTCAGATTCGACGTTTTGCTAGGCCTAAATATTATGCAAAAATATCAAGAAAAATGTTGGAAATAGTCTTCCGCGATCAATCGCGTGGAGATATCAAGTTAAAATAAATATCAAATACTTATGTCTACTATCCCGTGGAGCTGTAAAAAATTAAGCTTCTAAGTCAACACAATCAAAAGACACTAAAATACATAGATTGTGTATATCCATGGTTTAGATGAGATGTGTGTGTGGGTGTGTTTAGACGTTAGATTGTGTCATTGTTGTGTTCTATATTTTATAGAAAGCATGTTGTAGATAAAAGTGCCAAACCTCTAAGGCTACGAATGTTATCTACATAGGTAGACTACGATAAACGATATTATAATATATTTCACATTGATCACATGGATGAACTGTCTTGCCAGAAAAGATGAAGAAGGAAAATATTACAATTTGTTACATTAAATGTTTCATATTATATAAACATCTCGGCAAATGTACTGTTAAGGTAAAATTTAATTTGACAAAAAATTAAAAGAGCGGCAGTATGAGTAGGATGATGTTTGTTATCTACAGTTTAGAATGGCTTGCAGAAAAGCTATGCGAGGACACTGGCTGCTGAATACTAATAATTTTCTCTTTGACCTCGGCGCCAGTTATTTGATGTTCCTTTTATTTTTTATAAGCCCTTAAACAAACTCAAACTCAAAGTATATTTATTCAAAATATACTTTGAGTTTGTTCTACAAAGAACACCTTCTGGTCGTCTTCTTTACAAAGTATAAGACGTGACGGTGATAAAATGAACTACGGTATCTTAAAACTAAAGCTACGAGGGTTCCAAACGTAATAATATTACGAGTTTAAAATTTGTTGTCATAAAAGAGATTTGTTTCTGTAGAAAGAATAGATATTCCAAAAAGTAATTCAAACGGTCTGTCTTATTCTTATCCCTTTCTGTCCAACAAAGCCACAGCCACTTTAACCACAGAATAGGTAGTGGCACTACCTTAACCTTTACCTACCCTTGCAACGTGCCGAGAATTAAAATTATCAAACCAAGTTATAAATTATACTTATTATGTAATAAATTTTATGAATTCTTAATTTTAATTGTTATATGCTTTTATTTTTGAGATAAAATTATTGTTAATTGAAATAACGAGTCTCGAAATAGCTATAAGTCATCCATTTAGCACCGTTTGTCACTGTCACAATATACACAATAAACCTATTAAGTACAATTTACATATTATTCCGAGTGCTAAATGCAATACTTAGTTATGATAAATTGCCACAACTTAGTTGCATACATAGCTAACATAAGTTCATGAAGTGCCTTTTGTACCTAAAATAATATATCTAATATGGTGGAAAAGATTGCCTCGTTGGTCTAGTGGTTAGCATGTTTAATTGCGGCAGTCGAGGTCCTGGGTTCGAGTCCATAATTAAATACTGGGGTTTTCTGACTAGAAATTCTTAGTAGTAGCCCGGAGTTAGGCAGTTGAAGGTGTTTCACCCCCGTGCCTCGGAGAGCACGTTAAGCCGTCGGTCCCGGTTATTATCAGTAACATGATAATAGTCGTTAAAGCCCGCCAACCCGCATTAGAGCAGCGTGGTGGGACTAAGCTCTAATTCTCTCTCTCCTATGAGAGTGGAGGCCTGTGCCCAGCAGTGGGACGTTAATGGGCTGTAGTGGTGGGTGGAAAATAAAAAAAATATTGGAAAAACAAGATGAAAAAACATAATATACCTAACAGACGATTAAAAATAATTTGCCCGTGTGACATTAACGAAAGCAAAAGCTTTAAAATTATTTTTATTTAATATCTCTTTCTACTTTGATAACTATAGAGTTTAGTTTTAGTTTCTTAAGTTTTTAATTTAGATCACTTTAAGACAAAAAAATACCTAATATATATGTCACCGTAACGTTGTAAAAACGGTTAGATTATAATCTAACTCGCGTAATTGCAAACTGTCGAAAGATTACAATTTAACGCATTATTTTCCGGTAGCTTGTAATCTGATAGGTATTTAAACCCGATGCGGGCCGGGCACTACTTGATTGCTTATGTCGAACCCTAACCTAACCTACAAGAAAGAGAAGAAAACGTAAATACAATGAATATTTAAAAAATTTACACTCAGAACATTGAACGGTTCACAATCTTTCGACAGTTTACAATTTCGCGAGTTAGATTATAATCTAACGGTTTTTACAATGTTACGGTGACATATATAAATAAATTACTATAAAGTCGAAAAAAATATTCTTGCAAATAAAATACTATAACATTTTTCTTCTTCGCATTGCTTCCCCATTGCCTCATTTAAAAGTTTTCTAAAATATAAGTTATTAATTAAATTGTTAGTGTTAAGTTATTAGTGAATTATTTAAAAGCGTGTTTTCATCTCACTTGTTGTATAGTACGATATCAGGCCTCCATATGTGGTCTGAGGGCACGTGCAACATGTGCACGCCGCCGTATTCGCGCGGCTCCCAGCGGAGCTTGTAGTCATACCAAGACTGTTCCACCCACAGGTTCGTTGTCATTATTTGATTTTTCAAGTTCTGAAACAATATTCACCTTATTACAATAAATCTATACTTCCATATTTATAACTAAACTAGCTGATGCCGGCGACTTCGTCGCGTGGTTTATGTTGTCTTAATTCCTGCGGGAAATCCTTAATTTTCCGTGGTAAAAAGTAGCCTATGTCACTCTCCAGGTTCTCAACTATACCCATGCAAATAATCACGTCGATCCATTGTTTCGGCGTGATTGAAGGACAAACCAATAAATAATCACACTTTCGCATTTATAACAATACTAGTTGATGCCCGCGACTTCGTCCGCGTGGAATAGGTTTTTTTAAATTCCCACGGGAACTCCCCAATTTTCCGGGATAAAATCACTCTCCAGGTCCTCAACTATACCCATGCAAAAAATCACGTCGATCCGTTGCTCCGTCGTTGCGTGATTGAAGGACAAACCAACAAACCAATAAACCAACAAATAATATGCTTTCGCATTTACTATATTAGTATGATTTATGCGAAGTAACTCTGACTTCTTACGCATTTTACGGCCCAATAGCTCAAACGATCTTGACAAAGTCTTCTTGGTCCTGACGAGGATAATTATATCCCCGAAAATCAGAGTTCACAGGAGTTATATTATATAAGTTTATCCTATTGACTGATATAGTAGGCATCAACGTTACGTGTACATCCAGATAGCTGGGGCTTGAGCTTTGCTCGTTGACTTTTGCAGAGGGCAAAACGCCTACCCGAAACTAAGGCGAGAAACGACGTTTTGAGCTGTCGTCTAGTGTGCGCGCTACATATAAAAGAGAATGACGCGGACACTAACGCGAACCTTTTTTTCCTGTCCGGTCCTAAGTGTTTTGTCGTCTACTCGCCCTTAGTAGATTAGTTTTCTAAATACTTCCGTAGATCGTCAAAGGATTTTCAGATATTTCAGTAGTCAGCTACTTGGATATTATGCGGCATTTCTACTGCAACTTGTACTAGTTACCTAAATAATAATAAATAATCATTTATTTGCCAGAATATTTTTGAAGTATTATATATCGTAAAGCATGTATATTCTTAGACTGTGCTATAGATATAGTGCTATATAGCACGCCTTTTGAAATTAACTTGGGCGAGTAAGGAAATGAATCGATGAGGCTTCTGTGATATATTGATATATTTCAGATGTACCTATAAAGGTTTAAATTCCAATATATTTTTATTCGATTCCAGTTCAATAATCAGTAATTATTTCGCAGGTACATATTGTGGAAATGTTGAAATTAAATAAATTGGATTGATTTAGTAATAAGTATCAAATAGAGCGTAGTAGTCGAATAAAGCTCATATATTAAGACATAAAAAATGCGAATAAGATTCCTTATTTCCTTCTTAAAAATACAACCACTTTGGCACTTTCCACTTTCGCAAAGGGTTATCTCTGCGAACATAACTGCTTAAAGCAAAGTCAAGCGTTTTTCAGATGCTCCTAAGTTCTAATATCGTATCTAATTAGTTAGCCTAAGCCCTAAGGAAATTAGTATCGATACGGTTTAGATCATTTTATTGCGTTACAACTTCTCTCTGTGTATGTTATAGTTAAGTCTTTGTATTACTTTTGAAATTGGACTGCTATCCAATCAGTGGTTATTTAAAATAACAACTGAAATACCTACTAAGAACAACACACAATTAATATATAAGTAACATAGAAACTCCGAAAGGAACTGGTAGATGTGCGTTCTTCTGAAAGCAGAAGCTGAAGTCTTAAGTATAATAGTACAGCATGTATTTAATTAATTAAAATTATTGATTTAAAAAAAAATACTTACAATTGAACGATTCAGATCATGTACTTTCTTCTTCCTCAAGATAATGGAATGCATTATTTCTTTAGATGTTAAAACATCATCCAAAAAATGCTTCTAGATACAATTTTGACCGTTACGTTTATGCGCTATTAACATCGGTGCTATTAACATCGGTGGTCAATTACTAAAACTACAGTAGTCGAATGGTCTGGAAAGTTTAAAAGTCGAAAAGTCAAAATTTATACACGTCATAGTCGCTCAGAATGAGGTTAATTAAATACTGTATGCAAATACGAACTTTGACTATGTAAAAAAGTTGCCTGTTTTCGTTCGCATGTATCGTTTTGATGCAGTAACACGAAGGTTTTACTTTTAGAGGATATTATATTTTAAAATTCGTAACATGTCCGGTAAGTCTACTACAAAGCTAAGTTACTCTGAAAAGTTTCGCAAGCTAGTAAAGCTGTCTATAATACAATAGCTGCCCCGTGAGCTGACTCTACGAAGTTCAGTGTAGATAATTTAATGCAATTCTAATACAAAACCTAAATAAATATAAACTAAGAATTTTCAAATCCCCTGACACTATAAAATTGCTGATTGTCTTCAAACGGCAAAAAAAATTTACTTAAATCGAACACCTTTCAATTAAAAAAAAAACTAAATTTAAATCGGTTCATCTGTTTGAAGAACTAAAAACCGAAGTACCCACAAAATAATAACAATGTTCGTCCTACCTAAATTCGTAAGCAAGTTCTAGAAAGGTCTATTCTGTACAAATGGGTAATGGAAAATTCCGTCGCAAGACTGGAATCAAACACGCCAAACTAAGCCAAATGAAACAGTTTAAAAAGGATCACAATACGATTAATGTTATCTAACCCAGAGGCCTGGCTCGTAACTGCGAACACGTATTTATTATTTCAAGCTATTCCCGGAGTGGTACCTACGTAAAATACACGAATAGAAACAATTCTTCACACGAAAAGGTAAACAAAAGGTATCGCAAAGAATGCGGAATGCGAAACATTGCTGGATTGTACTTAAAAGGGGAGACATGTGTGCTATATAGTTAGGTATACATTTACAAAAAAGTGACAGGTAACTCTATCATTAGTTAGGTATTACGTTTTGGCCGACTTCCATAAAACGATGTAAACGATGTAGTAGTAGTAAACAATTTTTTTACCTTTGTTATATTCGTAAAACTCTGTAACTGGTTCTGAGCATGACATTCCTTACTCTTGCAGCTAACTGTTTCAGATATTTCAAGACTTTTATTGTGAGTTTGTGACCCTTAATATTTTTTTTACTTGTGTCATTTTGGCTTAATTGAGCGACAAAAGCGACGCAACGCAACGCGACGTGAAGCGACCCCATGAAATATCACAAACTTATCTACGCGACAGCGTAGGCTACTTGAAAGTAGAAAACAATAGCTGACTTTTGTTTTATTTTAACGCGTCGCGTCGTATCGAGTCACGAGTATTAAGAATCAAGGGTAAAATACATAAAACCTCGGTAAGACCTGCACTGACATACGGAGCGGAGTGCTGGACCTCCTTAAAGAAACACGAACAAAGACTGCATACCACCGGAATGAAAATGTTACGCTGGGCGGGTGGCGCAACTCGTTTAGACAAGATTCGCAACGAATACGTAAGGGGAACTTTCAAGATAACTCCGGTGCAGGAAAAGCTTAAGGAGAGTAGGGTACGACCATATAATGCGAAGAAGCGATGACTACCCTATAAAGAAAGAGCCACCAAACCACGAGGGAGAGGCAGACCCCCTGCCACATGGTGGTCCAATGTCGAGAGGGACGTTAGAGCCCTTAACATCACGCCAGTGACAACCCAGGACAGAAAGTCCTGGAGCCTACGTACAAGGAGGCCCGACCCCAAATGAAATGGGTAGAGGCCATGTGAAAGAAAAAGCGTCGTATCGAGTCACGTTGTCGCTAACGTAGGACACGACCTAAGACAAGTACTTTTAATTTTTATTTTAGTCTTATTTATTTTACATATCTAATGTTATTTTCTCGCAATCGAAGTGAAGCTTCCTCTCCCGCAGGTAGGCCTAAACATCTCGTATGAAATGATTTATTTTAGTCCGTTGTTTAACAATTTTTTAATTCAAAATCAGTCAAAGTCAAAATCCTCATAAAACGACGCAGAAATAGACCCGTAATGTAAACCACTAATGCATTATGAAAAAATCCATGATAAATCTTTCTCTTCCATATTGTGTAGGTACTTCTTTGAAAAACGCCAACCCATTGAACATGAACAAATTATGTCGGAAAGGTTGAATAGAGTATATAATTCTCGTTGCATTTCTATTAACTTCGAACTCTATTTCTCTGTAGATGTATTTAACTCTTGATGCATAAAGGTTTTCCGTCAGAAACTTACCTACTTAAGAATTCTGATGACCATGAGCCATACCGTGCCTATGAACTTATCGTGTAGGTCGTTGTGTACCTACATAATAAATGCTTCTGTAATGTCGGGTTAATAAAAAGAACCGTTTTTCTTTTTATTTGGGTTTAAGGCTGTTAATAGTGCTATTATTCTTGTACTATTCTAGAACAATGCCCTTCGCTAGTGTCACGGAATGTACCTAATGTACCTATTTACTATAGTTTCATTTCAGTTTGTCATGTGTGTCAGCATTAATTTATGATTCCATTCGTTCTGAACTTTTATACTTCATACTTACATTTAGATTTATTCAAAAATGTATTCAAACACCACCCGTGTTTTGCTATTTACATTTTGCACTTTCAATGAATAAGTACATACGATACGTATTCTGTGACACGGACGGGCCATATTGTATGCCGAGTTGTTTTTCGCTTCGTTACTGGTAATGTGCCTATTCATGAACTGAGGGACGTGGAAAACCAGAAATGCCTTCGTTATATCACTAATCTATTGTACCTACGAAAGTCTATGCTCAAAAGCTTGGGCCATTGGGTGAACGGTGACAAAAAGATGGCAACCGAATAAAACAAAAGTTGACCGTACAAAATATTGGGTCTTCGTAATTGATTAACCATAAAAATTTGTCGAAATTGTGAACTGGTGAAACAATGGTAACCACAGACCCATGTCCGCCATTCATAAAAAACAACTCTGCATGTCCGCGGACATACTAGTATACAACGTAGGTAATAGTTTAATACTGACATTACATTAGGAGGAATCAGTTACCCGAACGACTTGAGTAGGTACGATTCGGTACACTAAAAGTATTCAAGAGCTGCACTAAGATTCAAGCTCTAAATTCACACTCTGAAACTCACCAAGCTCGAATCCTTCGAATAATGGAGAACTATTGTAACGGGTTCTTTTACAATACTGGATTTGACATCACGTGACGAATTTTGAATCCGAGAAAGTTAGAGGCTAAGATTAAATAAGGCGGAGACTTTAAATAATAAATAGAGAATGACACTTCCCTTCAATAGAGGAAGTAAATCGCCAAATTGATCGTGAAGTATTGAATTCATTCATTTATTTTATTGGTATCTGCGACGACGTATTGCGTCTTGTAAATTTTATGAGATACCTACTATTGTATGAATTAACAGGAACCACAAAAGAATAACTTTTGTTTTGTTTAGCAAATGGTTTAAAGTGGTAACACAGTAAAAAGTGGTAATATACCTACAATTAGCTGTTTGAATAAAGCCTGTACCTATTACTTACTTATAAATTATTATCTTATTCACGGGAACTCTTAAATTTATCGGGATAAAAGTAGCCTAGCCGCGGATGCAGCCTAACCCTGTACAAAATTTCATCAATACCTTGAACAGATGAGCCGAGAAAGCGTAGCAGACACAGCTACACTTTGGTATGGATTTAATCAAAATCCTAGGATTTTAGTCTGTCGTTTTGTAACACTTCTTTTCATATTGAGTTAAATGAAATATCTGTCCACGATATCTGACATAACCAATTCTATATTCTTTACCTGAATGCATGACCTCTTCAGTTTTCAGTAAGTTAGAACAACACGTGACCTGAAAAACATTGGGTCCGTTGTTTAACGGACTATGAAATTCGAATCGCGTATTTTGTGTGAGCAGTTACGGTATTAATTTAAAGTTTGTGGTGAACGCTTGAATCATTCGAGGTGAAAGTTTAATAAAGTGGTTATACAATACCTAAGTAAGACTTAAAAATAACAAAAACTATGATTTTGTTGTAATGACAACATATAAAACTACTAGCTGATCCTGCGGTATTGTTCCCGTGTCCTAAATATTTTTACCATTGAAAATGGTTATCAGATGCAAATCGCCTGAGACGTATTTTTGGCCATAGCTCCGAAAATTTTGGGAGGATCGAGCTGAAAATAGTATCAAGAGTTGAAAAATGTATCGAGACACGTGTAAGTGTTTGAATTTTGAAAATCGGCTGGTAATTTTTTTTGGAATTTTGAAAAATGTAAAATGTTGGGCTTTTTGGGGGGTGTTTGTTTACTAAATTGTACATATCTCAATACAAGATTGCTCGAGTTTGGTACGTAGTTTGCAATGAGTCCCAGATTCCTACTCCATTCTCATAGCAAGTTCAATAAGTTACTTATTGGTTTACTCGGGACAACAACTTAACTATGAGGAACTTCATTTATTTAAAACTTTTTATTAATTTATGGCAGAACACGTCAATAATAATTTTATTCTAATATTATACTATCTATACTAAATTTGAATGAATTTATCAGTCATATTTTCATTCTAAATATGCCTTAACTCTACATTCCTAAGATAATCCTAAAATACGCATACTTAAAACTATCTTAAAATACATAACCTACCTAATTATAATAATTTATAAGTACTCAATACTCAATTTGATTATTACATACAGGACATACAAGTGTCTCTTATGTTACTACCACCGATTCAGAAACAAAATTGTATTGAGAAGAGCTTGCAAGAATCGCAGCCTTTGCACTTTTCAGAACATTGTTTTATGTCGAATAAAGTTTTATGGTCTCTAAAGATGTGACTGGTGATTTACGAAATGAATTGATAGCAAGTCCTTAGTAAGGACACATTGTGATTAGTGAAATAATATAAGACCCAAACCTCCCTAATAGCTTTTTGATGATACGGTGGTTGATAACAATAAAACCTTAGGTTGAAGTTATGTATACCGACAGCTATTTTAGACTTAGGTAAGTACATACTAAGTAACCATAATATTTTCGTAGCTTTAAAATTAAGCATTTCTAAACCCATAACTTTAACATTATTAAGTGATAAGTAAATATTTATGAATTTCAAAATTGTATGAAAACTCAAAAATTACGATCATAGACGAGCTATATTCACGTGATTATCTAATGAATGATGCACCTATTGAGACAAAGGTAGAATTCAAGAACCCTATAACAAAAAGATAAAATAACATAAGGCACGTCACATTGCGAATCAGATTTATAAGAGATTTGATTTATCTGCCTTTCCATTACAAATGTGCGACGATGCGAATGAAACGGAAGGATTTGTGAATCCACTCAATAGAGCTGTCGAGATATTATGATATCAAAATGAAACCATCCTAATCATTGGGGAGTTGCATACATACCTAAACCGTTTCGCATACAAGTAGGTAGGTATCCTGTGAAAAGGTAGCAGAAGAAAATATGATCGCACTTAAAAGTTCCACATTTTTAGATTTAAACTGGTATGTATCTATACATAAGCACAAAATAGGGGTTAAGTAATTCGATTTGAGATGAATTGATTATATCCGGTCAGTAAACATATCAATACTTTTTGCTCGAATTGAACATCATATAATTCGAACAATCGATAGACGTTGGGGTCCCAGTGGCGACCTCTCGCAAGTCGCAGGATATAGTAGTGTTTGTTGGCAGACTCCCCCACTGTGAACAGATGACATCAAATGACGTTGCAGGGAGCCTGAGCTGGATATAAGTGGTAAAAAGGCATACCGTGGCTTGTGAAAATCCCTACAAGAGTTCGGTTGACAACGACGATGAATGCTTATATAACACATACCATTTGAAATACCAATAGAAAATGAATATATTTTCCTACTTTTTATAACTTACTTTTCCTACTTTTTATTTGTAGCACAATAAATAAATAAATAAATAAGGGATATTTAAAAAGTGTAATCCGACAACGGAAAAAAATTCAGAGAGATTAGTTTTTTTAGATGTAAAATCAATTTTTATATAAAGTTATAGCAATTTTGTTTGTGCAAAATGTAGTGTCATACAGACCATAATAACGAAACGATTAACACCTCATTCATCAAAATCTGCTCAGTATTTAAGGCGCTACGGTGGAATATACCTACATACATACATGCAAAGATTGCTTAAATCATAAATCTTTCTTTTGGCTTTGCGTGAATCGGGTGAAAATTCATGAAAAATATCTCTATTCCTTGCACGCACCCTGAGATTAACAACGCGTTAGTGTTTTTTCAGAATTACGTCTAAATGACTCTAGTGATCTTCATTTCTCACTCAAGGAGCCCTAGGAATGTGCGAAGATGCGTAGCGAGGTGTGTTAGTGAAATCCAACTATCAACAGAGCCAGTCTATACCAAACAACGAAGCACATTACTCTTGTGGAAAATGAAGATAAGCTCAGTATTGAAAACCAAGCGAGAAACTCTCACACTGTCGCAAATTACAGATGAAAATAGGCATGTCTTGAAAGTTTAAATATAATTGGTACTTAACAAGCAGTTCGTATTAATTAATAAACGGTAACCCGACTAGGGATAAAAATTCAGAGGCACCACTTTTTTGGATGTAACATCCGCTTTTGCTAGCGCAAAATGTAGCATTGTAGCCTATATCACCCGGAACATCATAATCAATCGTTTGATACCTCATTTATCAAAATCGACTCAGTAGTTTAGGCGCTACGGTGGAACATACATATATTCAAACATACATACAAATATCCTAAAATCGTAACCCTTCTTTTTGGCTATGCCGTACTAGGGTAAAAATATAACATTCTCACAGAATATCTAATCTTTCATTAGACAAAAAATACATAATTGATTGCACCGGATCATGGAGAAGTCAATATTAGGTCAAGTTATTCGGCACATGTTTCGCATAATGGCCATCGATTTATGGTAAAACCATCAACTTCCCATTGAGCTTCCCTTTGAAGCAAGAACTAAGAATATAAATTGATGACTAAATCATTTTGATAGATGATCTACTTTCTTTGTACTAGTAGGATATACTTCTTTGTAAAGATTATAATAAAAATGTATAAAATGCAGGTAACATTCTAGAATCCAAAATTGGGAACCTACGTTCAGCTACTTTTTGATGTACTTAACTCTGGCTGAAGAAATGTTTTTTTTATTAACTGCAAGGCCGTACTTTTATGAATGCAAACTCGCCCAAGAGTCCCACTCCCAAAGCTTAATGCAATTATTACATAATATTACAACTTTTTATTGGCAAAAAATAATAGTACCAAATTTTCGTAAAAGTAATACAAATTCGGATTAGAAATGAGTGAAGGAAAAACCAAACTTATGACTAATGCACACACCTTCCCTATTAACCCTAGAGTATGTAAAAAAATATGTCTACCTTGGAAAACAAACACCTTTTAAGCCAAATTGCAATGCCGAAGCGGTGGATAGAAGAATTACAATAGCCTGGAATAAGTACTGGTCGCTGAAAGAAATTTTTAAAAGCTGATTACCAGTGACTCTTAAAAAAATTGCCATGGATTCTTGCGTGCTTCCATGCCTTACGTACGGCGCCCAAACCTGGGTTTTTACCAAGAATATCAAAAATAGAATAAAAGTGTTTCAACGAGCCATGGAGCGCAGTCTCTTAGGTATTAAAAAAATCAAAAATTTAAAGCATCGGATATAAGAACAGAAACAAATATGATAGACTTTCAAACATATTGCTAGACTGCAGGACGAGAGATGGACACAAAAGGTCACTAAGTGGATTGGACCTCAAGGCACAAGGAGACTCGGCAGACCCAACTCTAGATGGGAAGATGACGTCATATCCGTTGCAGGCAGAGACTGGATGGAGTCAGCTAAAAATAGGAAAAACTGGTCAGTTTTGGAGGAGGCCTACACCCATGAGGGTTTCTCATCTTCACACCAATAGATAGAAGCAAGCAATATTAATAGCAGATAGTAATAATAGTAAAGAATAGTAATTAAGATATAGTAATAGCACAGTTGAATGTAAATTAATTTGAAATTGTATTAATTAATTATTAAAATTGTATTGTAAAATCAAACTAAATAATATCGTATGTCTAAAACTAATGCATATATGTATATGCATTAGTAATACTAATACTAATATAATAATTATTTTATTTAATTTATTTTTTAATATTGAGTAATTTAAATAATAATACATATAATATACGGTACATATTTTGATAACAGGTAATTTTAGAGTATAATATATTGTATGTAATGTTAATAATTATATAATTTAATTATTGTAGTTTAGTTGGTTAAGAAATGTTAAGTATAATTGAGACAAAGTATATAGGTACTAAAATGAATGTAATTGTAAAGATAAGGAAAATGAAAGGCTTATTTATTTTATTTATCTCCAAAAATAATGAATTCCTCTTTGCTAGTGATAAAGAATTTCCATAGATCCACCTAATAGGTGGGTTCCATCCCACCTAATAGGTGCGAACCATTAACACCGCCACTTTATTACATCTTTAAGATGTTTCTCAAGATAACTAGGCATCGCGTATCACATTATCTTTTTTATTATTCTTTGATATATTACTGTAATTCGAACAATGATAGGAGTAAATAGTAACTCCCTTTTATAAGTCTGAATTCTTGAATTACCTATGCGTCATTCGAATTTAGATGTTGTTAATATGTAAAAGATTCAAATTTCAAGTAAGTGCATAGTATCGTTGGAATAAAAAATATTTTTTATTTTAGCTTTTAAGAAATTAAAGGTCCCAGTAATTAGAAGAGCAGGATATTATTATTTGAATAATACATTGAGAATTTACAAACAGAAACCACGAGATTCCCTATTGGAGAGATTTATTAAAATTCATTGAAAATATATATAACTAGAGACAGTGCGGCGTAGGGCGATTATAGAGGTACAAAGAAGCGCGAAGACGACACTGACTGAATGTTCCCACTTTAAAAGCTTTTACAAGGTTTGTGTAATACTGCTATCACAAAGTGGGTCGCTGGTCGTGATTTGTGGCTATTTAAATTCCAAATGCGGCGCGCAAGTGCAAATAAGAATTCATGCACAATGCATTCCAATGCCGATGTAGGTCAGTTCCATTGCACTATGGGAAACGAAGTGCATTAACTGATTCGCATGGCGCACTTACGACATCGATGAGCTGGCTGAGCTTAAGCTTGATGCAGACGCGGAGCACGTCGGTTGTGTTGACAACGGGGCGCACGAGTTTGTTGTAGTTGGACAGGAGGTCATCGTAGAGGCGTTTGGCGTCGGGGTTGCCGGCGGCGACGGTGCGCACGAGGCAGCAGGCCGCCAGCCACCAGACGAGCGCGGCCATCAGCTCACGGACTCAGGCATAGTTACGTAAGGGGCGCGGAGGCAGCGAGCGGCCCGGGCGCGGCGCTGTGCCGACTGCCACTCGACCCGCCTCACACCCGCCCCGCCGCCCGCCCTTGCCTGCCTCGCCTCGCCTCGTCTGCCTTGTACTTTGCGCGCCCTCAACCTCCCTTCTTGTATCCGCGCGCTCTTCACGCTAAACTCTTTCGTATTTCGATCAGGCTCAGGCTTGAGTAATTATCGCTAAGCTTCGTCAATTGCGGCGCTGTTTTGAATTATTTATTAAGGACCTGAGTACTTTAGAACAGTATTTGTTTAAAGAAATATTTATTTTTCAACTGAATGTACCTACGCGTTATAAATCCAAAATTGCTCCTTGAAAATACCCACTTCCCCTGATCAATGATCATGGGAAAATCAATAAAGATTCCGATTTTCACAATAAAAATGGCATTAAAATCGATTTACTTGGACTTTTATGATACCAGAACAAATAAAAAAACATTAAAATATAATAGCCTATTTCTGAATAATATCGTATAAAAGCTTTCAATGCTATCTGACATATTTTTTTCGACAATACTACGACTTATGCACTCGTAGAACTTAGAATATAGTGCCTCTTCCCAGTGCAACGAGTAAACTATAAATACTTCCGAGTCGATAAAGTAGCGACCCTTGGAGCACTCTTTACTGACGACTTTACGGTCACGTAAGCCCTATAAAATCTAGAAAATAAAAAAGGACTAGTTTTGACTTCTATGAAGTGTGATGTAAAAGTTATACGAGTATGTAGCTCAGAGAAATTATCCACCCATAATTTAACATTTAAAACCTTTTTTTAAAACAAAACACTATGACTATTTACAATTAGTACCGATCAATAATTTTTAAGAAAATAAGATATCATAATCCATTACCTAATCCTACGTCCGCGTCCCTCGTACTTCGTAGCTGGGTTGTACGAGTACCTGCGTAGCAGTCGAAGCTTGCGTAGCACACGGACAACTTTGTTGCTGGGTAATTTTAGAACAACTGAGAATTCGTTTTAACCTTTAACCCTACCGACTTAATATACATGTTAATATAATGTGGAAGTTTGTCTGTCTGCCCGTCTGTCCGTCTGTCTGCTACGCTTAATTACTTAAATTTTATTCGCATTATGGTTTAAGAAACCGATATAATTCAGATTAAAATTTACTATACAATGATTGAATTTATACGAATTAATATCAGTGGGCAATAAATTCCGTGGTTAGTAGGTAAACACTGGGGTGAATTAATTTGAATTGTTCCCCCAAATAATACGGTAAGTCGTCAAATAGGTAATTCTCTCTGGATTTTCATTTTCATATTCTATACTATAATATTTGTTGGATGTTTGCAGGGGCAACGGATCGATCTAATTTTTTACATAGAGTAGATTACTTACGTGGAGAGAGGAATCAAAGAGATTTCTGGGGATTTTAAAAACTTGATTCCACGTGGACGAAGTCACGGAGATTTATTATAAAATTAGTCAATTCCGAATAACTATCACTTTATGATTTTATAAGAAGCCTCAATTTACGATAAAAGCAATAAAATACTAAATCGGGAACGAAAATTCACTTTGCTAGAGCTGCGTTAGAACGGGGTGTCGGAGCTATAAAATCCGCTCTATATTCTAAGTGCTACTTTGAACAATTTACTTGAAATCTCGAGTTACATAAACAGAATTGGGCTGTTGGCCTTCGAGACCCTTTTATTTAACGGTATTAGGCATATAATATATCAAAGTTGCACGAGAAAGCTTTTCAAAACTCGGATAAAAGATTTTTCCTTCTCACGGAGCAAATTCGTCTCAGTTGCTGTCGTCGGCTGGATTAGGCTAACAATAAGTTATGTCTTAGACGCTAGATCTTCTATACGTCCCTCAATACACTAAAACTCCGGGCATAACGCTCACGTCGTAAATACGAGAAACATGTTTCGTCCTGTCGCTGTAGTCTGTAGGCCTCCATATAAAAAACTAGCTGATGCCCGCGACTTCGTCCGCGTGGATTGAGGTTATTTGGTTCCCGTGGGAACTCTTTAGTTTTCCGGGATAAAAAGTAGCCTATGTGTTATTTCAAGAGTATAACCTACATCTGTGCCAAATTTCATCCAGCTCCGTTCAGCCGTTCTGGCGTGATTGAGTTACAAACATCCTTTCATCCATACATCCAAACTTTCGCATTTATAATATTAAAGTATACATATAGCTATGTACGCGGACTTTTTGTCCGCCAGATAAGAATGCTTGTCCGTTATGTTTTCGCTCTTAGGGCCCCCACAATATCATACTGTAACAACATCATGAGCTAAACGTACATTTAAGGCTTATGTTAGGTAGGTAGTTCATTACATTCTTTTTTTCTATATTAAGAAAATTCAAAGGTGTTATAGTGGAGATTTCTCGTTTTTTTACCTTTATTAATCAAGTTCCTATATTCAATTTCAATGAGTGCCTTTTCCGTAATAGGGATTTTTCAGTTCTCTTTTTACGCCCTTATAAATATTCCGTCTGTGTATTATATTACCACCGTCCACCGAGTAAGTATCTACACATCTTTCAAGGAATAGTCCCAAAGGAATTACATTTTGCTCATCCTCTATCGCGTCGTCCTTATTGCTTTGATAACGTTCAATTTTATCGCGGGTCGCTGTAACTATAAACGACAAATTACTATCGGTTTTTATTACACGTACTTTAGCAGTGTTAAGATCAGAGAAAATCTATACTAATATTATAAATGCGAAAGTTTGGATGGATGGATGGATGGATGTTTGTTATTCAATTACGCCAAAACGGCTGAACGGATCTGGCTGAAATTTTGCACAGAGATAGATTATTAAAATTAAAGAGCTGAGCTCCCACGGGTACCAAGAAACCTCAATCCACGCAAAGTCGTGAGCATCAGCTAGTATGCACATACTTAGTTGGAAATATAATTCGCTTTCACAAGTCACAACATCATACTTAATATTATAGATGCAAAATTGTGTTTGTTTGTTGGTTTGTCTTTCAATCACGCCACAAAAGAGCAACGGATCGACGTGATGTTTTGCATGGGTATAGTTGAAGACCTGAAGTGACATAGGCTACTTTTTATCCCAAACAATTAAGGAGATCCCGGGGAGTCACTTTCTAAAGATACCCGGATTGTAATTGGTGGGAAATACAGTTCTCAAATGTTATAGTTTTTGTGTAACCTGCTCTGTCCATGCCCTCTGTAATACTTGGCTAATTAACTGGCAATTTCCAGCCTAAGCCAGCCGTCTAGAAGCATAAAATGCAGCGAGCAGGAGTTTCTTTTTTAACGTGACTGCCATAAAAAACATTCATTCCCTGTTTCAGTGATCACCTACGTTAAAGAAGGAACTCCTGTGCATAATTTTTTGCTTTTAGACCAAGCTCGTACCGCACTGGATTTGTCTAGCAGTCTACTAGTAATAATTAGAGCTATACGGTTAATTTCGATAATGGGAGAAGAGCGAAGGGCAAAATAAAGACGGATTTAGGCTCACAGCTGCCTCTCGCGCAGTCAAACAAGAAAGTCAAACAAGCTTTGGTGCCGGGATAACGTTAACGACTTTAATATCTTTTGTTATAATAAAATTGGGAAGTGTGAAAGATTATAATTAAAGAAATGTATTAGATACCACTAAGCCACGGTAAAATCTATACAAGTTAACGGTGTTTTAATTTGAGCGGAGTCTAGTTTGACTTTTGGATTTTACCTTTATTTACATACACACCGAAACTTATCATCCCACGACATCTTTGAAGCGAAAACTTCTTAAGGTGCGTTGAGCACTTTTTGGTAGGGGGTAAAAATGTGGAAACGCGAGACCGACACCGTTCTTCATAAGACAAAAGGTCTGTATAAACATTCGTCATTAAACTTTAATGCCTTTGTTTTAAGGTTTATATTTAAAAAGTGATGTGTAACCGTGACTGTCACCTCGCGACACCGTTCTTCTTATGACAAAAGGTCTTAACCCTACATAATATAGTAGGTACACTCGTTATTAAACTTTAATCCCTTAGTTTGAAGGTTTATATTTTAATTATTTTAAAAGTGCTGTGTTGTTATTTTAAATAATTTTAAATATTCGTTTTCACTTCTATCGGCAGTTCCTATGACTGCCAATTTTTTATTCAACTGTCACGTCCACGGGAAGTGCTTCATAATTTTGATGAGTGTGCGAGTAGGTCCCGTTTTATGTAATTTTCGAATAATATAAACATTCCGCGAAAAATCTAAATAAATTGTAGTAAAAATTACTGCATTCAATCAATTAAGAATTTGAGCAATGAGGTACACGGCCAAACACGGATGGTATAGATATAGAAATCATTATTAAAGAAATTAACCAATACAATGAATTTGTGGACCCTAAACTAGGAGGACCCTTATCTTAGAGGCCTGTTCCTTCCCAAAGGTTTATTAAAAATAAATATTTTTTTAAAAGCACCTGCTGTGATTTCTAAAAAGGTAACCATTTTTTCTTTTTTTATATTTTATTAGTTTATAAAGGCTAATTTAGGTTATATAAGAATACTAGTGATCCGCCCCGGCTCGCACTGGTAGCACTAATAATCATAATAGTCTATACCCAATTTAGCCAGTGGGCAGTGGACAGTGGGCAGGTTTTACATTTTAATATTACATTGTAAGAGTACGCCCCGCCCTGACTACACCTGCCACCCCTCAGATTATAGGTACCTACTATTTAATCTGAGCGCCGGCCGCAGTCGCGCTATTTTCCCTTGCACGTTACATTATTTCTATGATATCTCATAAGATATTTATCTAAATTAAATGGTGTAAAGGACAATTTTTATCTTAATTAAATACTTGAGATATTTATATTTTAAAAACACCAAGTTTAGACCAAATTTGAAAATCATAAAAATGGTTATTGTGAGTCGACCCTAAAAGATAAATGTATGCTATCACGGACTTTTTTTAGAACTTTTAAGAGGAACAATTCCACCATGTTTTCGGGTAACTTATTATTTACACAGCGCACGCCACGTAAGCTCTAAGAAGAGATGTTTTTTCCCACTTAGTTCACATTATTGCAATTTTCGAGAGGATCTGTAATTTTTTTGAAAATAAAATATATTATAGCCTATGTTACTCGCTGATAATGTAGTTTTCTATAGGTGAAAGAATTTTTAAATTCGGTTGAGTAGTTTTTGAGTTTATCCATTACAAACAAACAAATCTTTCCTCCTTATAATATTATATAAGATTTAGATAAAGAAGCATACTTTTATACCGTTTGAAATAATAGAAAGAAAAAAGAGCAAAGTTACAGTTTCAACCACCTCCAAAAACCTCATGGTTTTTTTTTGTACACACAGACTTCTCAAACAACTTATGTACACAATAGTACGTGTCTGCTTCATATTCTATGGCGCAATATTTGCTCACCAGTCATAAATTACAGGTCTAGGGAATTACATCTGTGTACATATTTACTAACATATATGAAAAACTAGCTGATGCCCGCAACTTCGTCCGCGTGGATTGAGGTTTTTTAGTTCCCGTGGGAACTCTTTAATTTTCCGGGATAAAAAGTATCCTATGTCCGTCTCCTGGTTCTAAGCTACCTCCCCACCAATTTTCAGCCAAATCGGTTCAGCCGTTCTTGAGTTATAAATAGTGTAACTAACATGACTTTCTTTTATACTTTTAAATAGATATAGTAATAATTTTGACTACATGCCTAACAGTGCAGACAGTAAAATATTTTCTAAATATTAAACTACTACTACCTACTACTACTACCTACTACTATTACTAATGCGCAATTCACAAACGAGTCGCATCGCTGATGCGCAGAGCTAGAGGGAGTACTTACCAACGTCCATTTTGAGGGTCTTCATAAGCCTGAGTGCCCCATGCTGAGGCACTGGACACATACCCAATACCCATGTCTATTTACCTAGTGCCCCAGCATGAAACCGCAGATATTTTAATTAGCTATTTGGTTTTTATGTTTTTGTTTTGTGTATAAGAACAATTAACATAGTTTTTAAGTTAATACTGTACTATCAACAAAATATGCCGGACCTTGCTTCTCCAAGTATCATGATTAGGTGCGGTCAACGGAAAGTACCCTATATTGATTTATTGGCGAGCATCAAACGCAAAATATGCGTCTCTCATGTTTCCATTTTAGGTCTTAGAAAAGAGCCCTAAGCTGTCACTTCAGTTAATTACTCAACGAGATTTTAATTTAGATTGTTCGGACCTTGACGGTTAGTAATTCCATTCATGTTTAAGCTATTCTTCACCAATTAAACCTGCTAGTTACGTAACTTGAATTGATTATTTCTTATTTTTGTGTCCATGTACCTATTTATGTGTTTATAATTTGCTTTTGATAAGTTTTTCCTATCAGCCCCTCGTCGACGGCACTGGACATTGACAAATGACCTGAACAAAAACCTTGCTCATTTCCGGCCGCCTCGATCTTGACTCGAGAGGCTCTCTCGGAAAATGTTAACCTTTTCCCGTAATCTTTTAAAACCGGTGTAATTTGCTCTCACTCTTCCCAAATAAGTAAGTAGATATCTTTACTAGTAGGTGAGCATAGGGATAGTCTGACATGTCTAGATTCCCAACTTCTGTCATAGGTATTTATTTCTTTCGAATTTCTATGCCCCTTTACCGTTTTACAAAAAGGTAGTTTACAAAAAGTGCGGTTTGAACAAACGGTAAACTCAGTTATTAATTTATGGAATATGGTCTATCCGATAGACGGCTTATAAAAATAATAACAAATAATGTCCTCCCGACCGAATTTCGGCCATGGCGGCCATCTCCAGAGAGATTAGACTTCTGCGCGGGAGATATTATAGTGCACCAGTGTGTGCGCATACACAGGTGCACTCTCAATTCCTTAAGTCTCATAGCCCGATGGGACGGAACATCCAACACGTCCGGGGAGAGATCAGCCCCCCTTTTGTGTAAGAATTGTCGATCAAATCGTCTAAGTTCGGCGTCAAAGTAAAATTAAACATAATCGCATTGAATTAGAGCTCAATTTCGTGTATCCATTCTCATACGTTTAGGTATTACGATACCATAAACGTATGAGAATGGATACACGAAGTTGAGCTCTAATTCAATGAAGTTGCGGTTTATTCTACTTTGACGCCGAACTTTACGATTGGATCGGCAATTCTTACATAATCGCACCTCAGGCGCCAGGCGTATTGGTAGGCTTTACGTGCTCTCCGAGGCGCGGAAGTGAAACACCGCCAACTTCCTAACTCCGGGCTAGTACTTACTGAGGATTTCTTGTCAGAAAAACCTAATACTTAATTATGGCCCGAACCGGGACTTGAACCTGTGACCTCGTCGGCCGCAGTCGAAAATGCTATGGACTAGACCAACGAAGCAGTCAGACGTTTTATACCATGTTTGTAAAGCGCGCTTAAAGTTAGACCAATTGTTTACCTACAGGCACCTAAAAAACTTGCATAAATATCATATTGACCTTATGTTATTGTTATTTACGTACAACTCGTCAAAATGATCCAAGTGGTATGAGGTTTTTTAGTCCCGTACGAACTCTTTAAATTTCCAGGATAAAAAGTAGACTAGAAGCCGTGACCGGGATGCAAGATATTTGAATCAAATGTACCATTTAATGATATGTTATCCATAGTACATAACATAGTTTTATAACATAGTTTTTTTTGATTGATTTGATTGATAATAATTATTATTTTTCGTTAATACTTAAGTTTATTTTAAAATAAGTATTTCTCTTAAGAATACCGACTACGTAAGTAGGTACCTACTACGAAATGTGTAAACAGGCTTGAGACCTGCCTACCTGCCTACGCAATGGATGAAACGTTTTTGTCGTTCTACTTACTCAAACCTATACAAATACCTAATCTAATCCAGCCTGTACTGTCCCACGACTGGGCAAAGGCTATACCCTCTGATTTTTCCTGTCTATAGAAATACCTATTCACCTAAAATGGTATTTGTAATTATTACAAAATAGGCACTTAGTTATCTAATAATTAGCGAAAATGAAGACAAAAAAATTCAAGCAGCTCATCGTTTTCATAAACATTTGTTTTGCACCACACTTGAGCACAGTATTACTCCGAACATAATATGCTTTAAACAGACGTGTAGAGTTTAGTCTTTTATAATTTAAATTCAGCACATTGGTGGTTAATACGCAAAATCGATTTTCATTAAAATTGTTTGCTTTTTATCTCTAAACAGCTTCAATTCGTCATAGACGAAACTTCTATAACAATTATAGCAGTTGTGATAGCCTAGTGCTTAAGTCTGTGGCCTGAGGACTCCTAGTCGCGGGCACTTAACAGGAAAATTTTAAAACATAAAATGATGGATAACATTTGCAAGCCGTAGGTGTCAACCGCTACCGCGAGCGCTAAAGGCGTGGGTCAGCCCAGGGGCTCAAGTTGAAACTCGGGGCAAATAACCAGCCTGCCAGCGACATTTCGTTGCATGCCGCGCAATGCAGGCACAGAATAAGTTGTTAAACTTACCTTTCAAGTACAGAAGAATTACTCCGCAAAAGACGTTAATAGCGACTCTTGATATAATGTAAAAGTGCGATTCAGCTCACACACCGCAGCGAAATTATTGATCTACCTACACATCCCATCTTTTATATCACAAAAGCACTTTATCCATAGAGTTAATACTTTATCCCTTCTGACGTGGCGCGTTTAGCGTTAGGGCTGTAGGTAGGTACTATTACTTATTCTGTGGTTAGGGTTAGCTAAGATTCTCACCTATTGTCCGTAATACAGACCTAGTGCAAGGATAGACCTAGAAAATAAATGCAGGCACATTATTTTCATCGTCATCGTCCGACGGAATGCAGGGTAGGTATTCGTATTGAGGAATAGAAAAGGCAATTTCTTGCTAGGTATTATTTTATTCCACTACAACTTTAGCCCCTGACTGCAATCGGACTTGGTAGTAAGTGATGTTGCAATCTAAAATAGTAGCGGGCTAACCCGTAACGTATGTAACCGGTTTCTACGGCATCGTTTCGGAACGCTAAATCGCTTGGCGGCACGTCTTTGCCGGTAGTTTGATAACTAGCCACCAGCTAGAGAGAAAATTTGAGATATTATAAATACCCAAATTGATCCTGCCGGGGATCGAGCCCGAGGCCTTTTTGACGAACTACCTGGCGCAGTGGTGAGCGCTGTGGTCTTTAAAGTGGAAGGGCACGGGTTCGATTCCCGGCAGGGTCAATTTGGGAATTTTGACCGAGCGAAGCGAAGGTCTCTGAGTCTACTTGAGTGAATTTGCACTTGTCCCTCCGTCCGTCCGTCTGTCAGAACCTTATAACTTCTGAATTACTGATCGTAATTACTTCAAATTTCAATATAATATGTAAACCGACGGCCTCCAGCTGAATATGGCTTAAAAAATTATAAAAATCTTTATTTCAGGCGGGCTCTCATAGAAGGGAATGCGAAGTAAATATTTTTTATAGCATTACATAGGGTTGCGGTATATTATTTTAAAGATAACTAGTGGTTTCTCCAATAACTCTTTAGCTCTTTTGAGTCTAATGTTAAAAGTTAACTATTACAATATATAGGCAGTTAAAACTATCTAATGGATACCGCGAGGTCTCAGTTCGGGGCGAACCACAAGTTAGGTACCTAGTAGATAATATTCAATAGTAGAGCCACGCCCCGTAGTAATAACATATTGTAGAATGGTACAGTCAGGTAATAACACAGTTATTACGGAATATGTCTGCTCTAGCAAAATATAATTTTATCCTCACCGCCCTCGCTCCGCCATTAATCCCATATCTTTTGATTAACTGATACTGCACAGGAAAAAGATAAACATCACTTTTGGAGTAGGTAGGCGTAAGTATGCCTAGAAATTACGTGTAATTCGTTAGTTAAGTAATCAGTTTAATTAGAATAATACATGTAGGTTTGAAATATACTAACCAATAAAATGAATCATACGTAGGCATTGACTTACCAATAAATCGATGTACGTAGGTATATAACCATATTGTAATTTTCCTGACTAGGTTGGTGAACTATGTCCTAAGCCCTCCTTATTCTGTAATTTATACATACACAAATCGAATATAAGCGCATTTAACTTAAAATTTCAAGCTTACGGAAATCCAAAGTAATGACTTAAGTAACCCTGACATACCTAGGTATTAGCAATACATTAATTAGGTACACTCACGAAGTCTTGCACGAGTGAAATTATATTTATTGCCCCAGCGTGCAGCGGGGATCTGATAATCCTAAGTAAGTTGTCTAAGCAGTGCAGCAAACAGATTTTTTAAAACTACCATAGGTACCATAGGTACTTACTATAGGATGGGAAATGATTTTCATAATGTGTTGAGGATGGCAGAAAACTTTAATCGCGTGGCATTTGCCCGATCGGAACCATGCCCAATGATCGTCGGCATTGCAGCTGTAGTAAGGCCGTCATGATATAGCCGCCTCTAGATAGATCGACTAGAGCAAATAATCGAGAAAAGATATAATCGAGTAATATATAAACTACCTACCTGAAATCGCGTGGTAAGAAATAGGAAAGATGCATACATGCCATTCCAAACCAATGGTAGATTCACTCGACGATTCAAAAGCACTGTAATAGTTTATTTGAATAAAAAACATTTGAATTTAGAATATTTCTTTTAAATTTTATTCTTCTTATACATATAATACTGCGGATAAAGCCAAAGTCATAGCGCAAACACACTTCGGAGATAAATAGCGCAAACACGTGCGACAGGACAAAACTTCTTTAACCTCCAAAGCGGACGTTTCGCACAAACTGTGACATTCCAAAGCCTGTATTAATAGGCTAACATTAGCTAAGAACAGATTCTCAAATATTGGTCAATCTATGCATAAGACCGGTCTTTACAATAGATTGACCGATACTTGAGAACGTTTTCTTAGTTTATATCGGTTTATTAAAATGGGCCTTAGTCTGTGCTCACGCTAAAACCTCAATCTTTTGCTACCGTTGCCCTATGGAAAGCTAACAGATAACACACCCCGAGCGACCGAAGTGTCGCGGCTACTAGAAATTATTGTAAAGGCGTTCAACT
The DNA here is from genome assembly GCA_964035005.1 of Erebia palarica. Taxonomy (NCBI): domain Eukaryota; kingdom Metazoa; phylum Arthropoda; class Insecta; order Lepidoptera; family Nymphalidae; genus Erebia; species Erebia palarica. The sequence continues at coordinate 6,724,411 of OZ035988.1, forward strand.
AAAAATATTACGAATGTCACGTGCTAGTTGAAAATATAAAGTTCAATATTTATTTTCAACAGACTTTACAGTATTAAGTACCTACTCAAATATTATCTCCAGTGCAGATATCTCGTGCAAATTCAGTCGGGAGGGTAATATGTCGCCGGGAGGAGACATGATATCAAAAACCGAAAATGTGACAAATTACTCTTTCGATTTATTCAAATACCCACATTTAACTTTTAATGATTCCCAAGACCAAAGTGCTGCTCTTTAAAAAAATAGCTTAATACTTTATCAGAATCTTGACTATCTGCAATAATTTTCTTAACACTATCTAAGTAATCAGGAATAACAGATGATTTTAAAATGGACGATAAAGAATCTGAAACTAAGCCCAATTTATTTTTGTCTGATTTGAATTGACTATCTCGTTGTTGTTCATTTTTATTGTCTTCTAGTTTATGATGTACGTTTTCTGTCTTGTATATTTTTAATGCGACATCTTTAAAAGTTATTGTTGTGTTCGTATTTTGAGGAGATCCTTGAAGCGATGGTATTTCAGTAGTTAAATTAAGTTTTTCATCAGTGCTTGAATATTCGTGGATATCTTTAAGTTTCTTTGCAATATTTTGAGATCCTTGTAGCGATTGTATTTCAGTAGTTAAATTTAGTTTTTCATCAGTGCTTGAATATTCTTGAAGTTCTTTCTTTAATCCTTTTAATTCATGTGTAACAAAATTATTTTTTAAATCTATTTGCTTTGCTGCTACATCCAAAATATGATTGATTCCGTTAACTGCTGTGTCGTTTTTACTATTCTGAATTTCCTCCAAAACAGGTTTATTATTCAATTGCATTTTTTTAACTTCATTTGTAACATTTTCTGATATGTTTTCAGATTCCTGGTTTATCGTTTTACGTATTTCTGCTGAGCGATTAACCTCCGCTTTTAAATAATCTGATGCAGTTTTTAGATACATATTATGGTTGTCAACAATGTTAATTATTGTTTTATTAACATTTTCGACTGTATATTCTGACTCGTGAGAAATACGCTTTGTCGATTGTCTATGGTGAATGACCGAATGTTGCTCAATCTTAGAGACAGTTTTGCTTTGACTATCATTTCGCATATTTAAAGATTCGACTTTTGGTTTTTCTGTGCCTTTACATTTTTGGTTGTACAGTGTACGTTTATCAAGTAGTCCGCTTTGTACCAGTACTTGTCCGACCGCTGAAATAGTACAATAGAAGATATCCTTTACGTCAGGGACAACACCACCTAATAATTTTCCAATTCCATTGTTTATATTAGAAATGGCGCCACGAACACTGTCAAAAAAAGACGCTTCAGTCTGCAAAGCAAAAATATCAAAAATATAACCTTGTCTTGTAAGATATTAGCACACTATTAGCGTTCATTGAGGCGAACATTTGAATTAAACAGTATTAAAATACTGGTGAGGTACAGGAATTTACTTGGAATCTCAGATTCCATTTGTTTTTTTTTTAAATTTCGAAAATTATTTTGGTTTTTCTCTTCACCACTGACGGAATGCCAAACAAGTACCTAAAAGCAGACTTTTCTTTATTATTATAACTCTTCCTTTTATTTCAGGGGTTTATTACATGCTCTATCAATTTTCACAACAAAATCTATACTAATAAAATGCTAGTTTGGATGGATGTATGGATGGATGTTTGTTACTCAATCACGCCCCAACGGCTGAACGGATCTGGATGAAATTTAGCACAGAGATAGATTATAGTCTGGAATAGATTATAGTCATAGGCTACTTTTTATCCCGGAAAATGAAAGAGTTCCCAAAAATCACTGCATACGTAAGTATACGGTACGTGACATTGAAGAAGTAAAACTTACTTTTATAAACAGAAGAATAAAAACAAATGAAATTCCCTTCATTATAAAAAAGAACTAAATTATGACTTTTTTTACACAGAGGCACAACCTTTAAAAGAGGATTACTACGTAATAACTAACAACAGTGTAGTCTGTATAAATATCGATATAATTTTTGTATAGTATAAATTGTGACGTATATTTGCTGAAGCGGGCGAGCCATTTTTCGCACCTGTGCTAATATTTTATTTGACATTACTACTACTACTTAACTCGGTATGAGTTATAAGAATATAGGCCCAATTAGTGTAAATGAAAACAATATTAGCATATTGATTTTGCATTCTATCGTACTTAGAGAAAACGAAAAATAAATAAAACGTCCATATAGTTAATAGTCAAGATTTTATTAATTTAAATACCCTACCACTCTCTTACATATCACAAATCTTAGACTAATAATTGCTTTTAACAATGTGACAATAAAACAATATAGGTACCAGATTACAATTTTATTCAAAAAAATTATAAAATTAGATTTTACACATTATAAATCTTAACTAATATAAACTATGATAGAGCAAGAAAAAATATATCTACAAAGTTTAAATAAATACAACAATTTAGGCAGTATCGTCGTTGACAGGATAGCAGAGTTATTGCAAATAAATACCTACAAGCAGCTTTATAAAATGTAATATAAATAATTGGGATAGTTTGTTACTCATAATTGAGGTTTTCACAAATACATTTATGGAATAAATAAAATTATTAAAATATTTTTTTTTAAATACCGACTTCACTAATAATTAAAACTAAACAGGAAAAATAATTTTATTTAATACATAATTTATTTAAGCAGGCTTTAATAATAAAATAGTATTTTTTGGAGTCGGTACCAGACCAGCGTGCCAGACAGCAAACGTGGTTGGCGTTTGCGTCCTCGTTTAAAATATTTTTTTCCTTTCAAGCGATGTTAGTAATTAGTTAGCCCCATTTTTAAATTTCGCCCATTTCTGCAACCACCATTGTTCAATGAAAAAATAATATGCCGAATTGAATTTTAGCATATGTATGTTAATATTATTATGTATGTGTAGACTTTTAACCATGCATAGTACATGCATGGTTAAGTCTACACATACTCTGATCGCGAGCGATTCGCTCTTATTCATTGAGTTCCGTCCTCCATCTCCGGAGATATGTCAGATCTTCACCAAATTTAAATGGGATCAACCTGACGATACGTTATTTAAAAAAAATATATATATATTGAAATCGCTTCAGATTTTACAGTTAAGGAGAAACATCGCCAACTGTCGAATTGAGAACCTTGAGAAATTTTTTTTGAAGCCAGGTAAATTTTTTTCGTAATGTTACATTCCAAGTTATATAAAGAAACTCAAAATCATCAATATTATTATCAAATTACACGTTCGCCTATTATATTGTTATTTTGTTATTTATTGTCATTAGTTAATGTATTTTGTTATTTATTTATAATGGCAACAGTTCTACATTTTTTGAACTTTCCCAATTGAATAAATCTTTCACTTGCAATATTTTTAACCGTAGCAATAGGTAATTTTTTTTTAGAAAAGTTACTAATTATTATTGTTTATTAACATTATTTTTTATCTTATTTTAAATGGTATTACAATATGATATTTAAATGTTTAACTTATCAATTTATTATTTTTGTGAGATTTTAAAATAATGTGTTGAGATGTGCCTTATGATTGGGCTTATGTTGCCATGATAAAGAATATTTTTTTTCAGCCATTTCCCCTCACTCAAGTTCCTTGTACTCTAGGCGACGCGGCCCGCGAGCATAATGGAGATTTTAACAACAATGTACATATTTGCATGTATCACGCCTTATACCATCTTTGAGCTGCCAGCATATGATACTAATCACAGATTTATTTGTCGATGTTACGTATTGGCACGTATTGAGCAAGATTTTCCAAATATAACAATAAAATAATACAAATAGCCAGACATCTTAAGTTAATCTGCGTTTGCATTATTTTGTAGCTAATCCAAAATTTACAGATATTCCAAATACAGAAAACTGCTGGCGTACTCAAGTACATAAACTTGAAGCTCCCATGAATCAAATTTGAACTCATTCTAAAAGTATTGTTTTTAGTTATTTATAAAAAATCATTTTGTACAAATTATAATGTAGGAAAAATATATTTTTAATAACTGTCCAGTTAAAGTTAGTTAAAGATTGTACTTTAACTTTTCCACTTAACGTTACATGGCATTTATAATCAAAATAATATTACTTCACTAGCTGATGCCCGCGACTACGTCCGCGTGGATTGAGGTTTTTTGGTTCCCGCGGGAACTCCTTAATTTTCCGGGATAAAAAATAGCCAATGTGTTATTCCAGACTATAATCTATCTCTGTGCCAAATTTCATCCAGATCCGTTCAGCCGTTCGGGCGTGATTGAGTAACAAACATCCATCCATCCAAACTTTCGCATTTATAATATTTATTTGATATTTGATTTGATTATATTATTTATTTACATCTACATTAAGGTACCCGATTATCATATTTATATCTTAGTCTAATGTACGAATTCGCAAGCAAACATCACCAAAGATTCAAAACCTAGTTAATGGTTACCGAATTGGATATTTGACAACTATTCAAGTAAATTATTTTTTTGTGATTATTAAACAGAGGATCTCCCAAAGGTCGTAATCTCCAAGTCCTCTGTTAGTTTTATGTTGAATAACTATTTTAAACTATCGATTAAAGTAAAAAAGTGCGTCGCACTTTGATGACGTCAATATTCAATATTTCATACAAAATCCCATAGAAAGCACGCGTTTTACGTTTGAAAAAAGTTGGTGATTTGACTAGTTGTCAAATGCCCAATTAAGAGAAATCCAATTATAAAACCTTATTTTTCGAAAGTGGCGCAAAGTTGCTTGCGACGACGCGTCCTTTGTACAATATTCATAATGGTATATCGTCACAATACAATGGCAATTTAATATAAAGAAAGAGCTGTCACTTATAAAATAATAAATTACCTTCATAATAAAATTATAATTGTATAAAATTTGTAAATATACAACACATAAAATGGTGTTAAATAAATTTTTTGAAATTTAATTAACTGATAAAAATAATATTTGCACAGTGGAATGTAACGAGTGCATCCACAAAATTGATTTTCTATTTAATTATGTTAATATAAAAACGTCCTTAAATAAAGTCCTTAAATAATAATAATAGTCCTTAAATAAGTTCGACGAAGAGGTAAAATTAATAATCTATAACTGTCAGTTAATATTAATATTGGAATTGCAGCTACGTCATTGGATGAGATAACTACAGACCCCGTGTACTTGAGGAGGTAGTTATAAAATGATGGGATTTGAAATTGTCACTTAGACAAGTTACGCAGCAAAATTTAAAAAATCTTTGTATAAAATATTAAAATCATAAGAAAAGATATGGCTCTGGCCTTAAATAGAGTGCTAAATACGAATAGTATTGAAATATATTATTGAGCATTTGAATAATTGTTATATTACTACATTTTCTATTTATTTATTTATTATTGAGTTACAAGTAATACTTTGTAATACTTGTAGCCTTTCGTAAACATTGACTATATTTTAATTCAAAGAAAGTACAATGGGAATAATTTTAAAATATCTATTATATTCATTTAAATTTTAAGTCCATGCAGCATACGTCTATTGATAGTATGCTCTTATATACAACAAGTAATAATTATTGCTTTGATATGTTCACATAATAAAGTAGGTATAATATTATGAAACCCTTTTTTAATGAAATTATACGATTTTTCTGAACTAAACAATATTTAAGGAATAATAAGTGATGACAGACCAGAACCGATGTGACATTAAAAGCATTGTGTAAATATGTATTCAGATGGACCACAGCGGCAGAAATATCGCCAACGTGTCGGTATTTTAACCCTCTAGCTACAGCTAGGACATATCAATAAGCTTTGTCTCGGCCACATATTACAAAAAAATAAGAATTGTCACGATAGTGTCGGCCGCTTACGTACAAATACCGCGTCCCGCGAGTCAATCTTACTGACCACGCGTTTGCGACAGCCGTTGACACGAAGGCAGTATCTAGAACGCGTTTAGGTACATATTATAACTTTGCACCTGGCGACATTTTAGCTTTTGTGGTGTGTTTGTGGCACCTCTAAAAATATCCTCAATTAAATCCTTAGCCACATCCTTAAATCTGCTGGTCTGCAAGTTAAACGCAATACTTATAATTCTCTGTTACACCTGTGGTATCTCATAGGTTACTAAGATTTTTAAAAGATAGAACGTAGATTTCTTTATATAATTTGAAATTTCATAAAAAAATGATTCATAAGAGTAACTATCATAAGAGTATATTATCTAATCAACATTTGTTTCACTTATAAAATAAACATAACAAGAGATCTTTAACAAAATATATTTCGCACATAATATACAATGACATCAATTTCCGCTCAAAAGGAGCCGCCACAAAAGGTATATCAAAATATCATTTCATTAATATAATTTCCAAAATAACTCTTTAATTAATTACTTAGTTACTACTAGCCAATGACAAAACATAAGGAAAATATTACGTTACAATAAATTATCAGGATTAGATTCAAAATTTTTAATATATTAATGACATTACGTCTGCCCATCATTACCCCTGATTTATTTTTAAATTTTCGGGGTCTTATTCTTTTTCATTTAGCAATTCCCGCGCAAGAATGCTAGATGCTATCACGAAAGTGCGATGCGATAATGATAATAAATATGCGAGTGCAATATCACATTGCGATGAACTTTTGCAATTAGCCGAAATTATGGGTATACCGGATGTAGCTGCATATTTTATATTAATTCTATTAATTGCTAGCAAACAATATGAGTATTGCATAAAATGCAAGATTGCAAACAAACAGCGACTGGAATTGCTAAAGGACAAAAACCATTACAGAATAATGTGGGCATGGTATAATCCATTTTCCTTAACTAACTTAACAAGTGCACTTACTAATAACGACTATTCACGGCGCATCTTACGTTCTCGCCGCGCATAGGTATGTTGCCAATCAAACAAATCTACAACCCTTTATCAAAAGTCAAAACACGTGCACGCACGGGTTGTTTAACTAGCAGAGCATTTTACGAAGTATATTTTGGAAGACACTATTTTTAGAACTGTTACATGTTATTTCGTATGATTTGTTCATAGTATAAGTCAGCTATGGGAAAATAAATTATAGATATGTTACGTACAAACATTTAAACCAGACTTACTGGGTATTGTCAAGGGGTAGTGACGTCATCGTCGGGTGGGTTCTCTCTCTTTGGCGGCGGGGGCGGGTTGAGGGGCGCGTCCTCGCGGGCCGGGGGGAGGGGCGCCACGTGCAGCTTGGGCAGGGGGGGGATGGGCGGAGTGGGCGTGTCTTCGCGCGCCGGCTGCGCTTGCGGGTTCATAGGGATGCCGTTGTTCATCCGCTGGTAGTGTGGCTTCCACGTATTCGCTGGTGGTGTGTAGTTGAGGTGGTCATATTCCATTTCTGAAAAAAAAAAAATAAGAGCTAGTGGGTGGTGCTCGCAGTAGAGAACACTTGATTGCTTCTCCATTGAGGTCGCTTATTTTTAAATATGTATAAGTTTGCTGCATCTAAAACGAAGCCAGGTTTATCTCTGTATAACCAACAATAATATAAACAATAAAATTATATTTACTAAAATTAGGGCTAGTGGGTGGTGCTTTTGTGGTGCTCGCAGCAGAACACACTTGATCGCTTCTCCATACACATAGTCGCTTATTTTTAAATATGTGTAAGTTTGCTGCATCTAAAACGAAGCCAGATTTATCTCTGTATGACCAACGATAATAAATACAGTAAAATTATATTTATTTCAAAAACATATCTTTGGGTAAATAAACATTTATTAATGTTGCAAAAAATACGTTATGACATGAAAGAACAATGACTTTCGAAGTCAAAACATCGCTCTTAAATATATGCCGTCCTGAATATTCAGGTAAAACCGGTTTCAGATAAAATTGAATTGAGGAAATACAAAATTTATACACAGTAAATAAATAAATAGAAAACAAATTCAGAGTGTCTTACCATATCCCTCTTTGTGTTTGATCTCGTCATACACATGGTCCAACTTATTGTCGTCGTCGATACAATGGTACAACTTCGGATTCGTCATATCCGCGTCCTTATTCTTCATCGAAGAGTAGGGATCATATGCTGGAACAAATACAATAACGATTAATCATGGCCGAAAGGTCAAAAAATGGTTTATTGGTCCCAAAATGCCATATCAAAAATTTCCCACGCGGTCCAAGTCACGGGCATCAGCTAGTAGGCAATATTATGAATGCGAAAGTTTGGATGGATGTATGGATGTTTGTTACTCAATCACGCCCCAACGGCTCAACGGATCTGGCTGAAATTTGGCACAGAGATAAATTATAGTCTAGAATAGCACATAGGCTACTTTTTATCCCGGAAAATTAAAGAGTTCCCACGGGAACCAAAAACCTCAAACCACGCAGACGAAGTCGCGGGTGTACGCTAGTAGGTAATATATCGCACTGCGAAACTTTTTTTTTATCCACTACAAGTTAGCCCTTGACTGCGATCTCACCTGATGGTAAGTGATGATGCAGTCTAAGATGGTAGCGGACTAACCTGTTAGGGGCATGGCAGTTATATTAAACCCATACCCCTATTTGGTTTCTACACGGCATCGTACCGGAACGCGTAATCGCTTGGCGGCACGTCTTTGCCGGTAGGGTGGTAACTAGCCACGGCCGAAGCCTCCCACCAGGCCAGACCAGGGAAAATTCAAAAATTAGAAATTTCCGAATTGACCCTGCCGGGGATCGAACCCGGGACCTCCGCAGCCGCACGTTAAGACAACAGCGCTACACACTGCGCCACGGAGGACGTCAACCTAACTTACTGTTATGAGAGCTGGAAGCGCCCATCCTCAGTTTCTCCAAGGTGGTGTTGGTGAGCTTGCCGCCGGCGCCGAGGTTGTTGTTGAATATATGCGTCGCGTTGTTCAGCAGCGTCGTCGAATCGTCCCCGCGCGTCGAGCTCGGGAAAGAGTATACGGGGTTGTCGAAGTGCTGTTGTTCTGTGTTTAAAAAAAAAACTGGTTAAGTTTTGGCATGGCTTCCAGGTGCAAAACAGGGTCCCCGTACAGATGCTAGTTGCTATAACGGGATTAGAAAATTTGTTATAGTCAACTTCGCGGCACGTAAAGCCGTTGATAACATGATTAAACACAATTGAAGAGAAATCGGCTGTCGATTTCCCTTGAATCGTGATTGATTGCCATCTACTCTTATCAGGTTATGAGAGTGAGGAGGAACTGGTGTTTATATATGCGCCCGTGCATTAAAACAACTCCTGTGATTAAGCTAGTCTTCGTTGAACCACCAGCAGCACCAGCACCGCCGTCAGCCCCGCGCTCGACCCGCCTGCTGGAGATGTAACGAGGGGTGTGCGGCTGACCTGGCTGCAGGCTGGGGTCGGCGGTGTAGTGCACGTGCGCGATCTCGCGCTTGAGGTTGCGCACGCGCTTGCGGTAGTACAGCAGCACCAGCCCCGCGCCCGCCGCGCACGCCGCCACCAGCAGCACCAGCACCGCCGTCAGCCCCGCGCTTGACCCGCCTGCTGAACACAAAAAAACGTTAACATTTTACGGTTTTGGTGCGGTTGACGTAACAGTTGTCACCGTCACCCCTACCGCTCCGTGCTTTACCTCAGAAACCGCCTCAGTTAAACGATGGCCTATATGTAATAACATAACCATCCAGTGGACTGGGACAGTTGTGTTTCAATTTCATAAATATCGATACTATAGATAGCGTTCGACGATAGTTTCCCATGTCCTGTATCGGATGTGTTGCTACTGACCGTTGGCGCGGTCGACGACGATGGCGTCACTGGCGCTGATGTCGCAGTGTTCGCCGATGTATCCGCGGTGGCACACGCAGCCCTTCACCGGGTCGCACGCCCAGTTGCCCTCTGACGAACAGTTGCACGCCTCCATACAGTGGTCGCCAAAGTAGCCCACCGGGCAAACTGCATGCGAAAGAAAACACCATATCAACACAATGATATATAGAACAGAGCACACACAATAGGAATGATGCCTATATCAAAAATTCAAATTCAAATGTTTTTTATTCAAATAAACTTTTACAAGTACTTTTGAATCGTCAAGTGAATCTACCACGGCATTCCGAACAGCACTTATATTAATATAAACCTTAAAATTAAGGCATTAAAGTTTAATTACGAATGTAGGTACTATTTATACTTAGGACCTTTTGATTGCGATTCAACATTTGTACCCCCTACCAAAAAGTGCTCAACGCGCCTAAAGAAGTTTTCACTTCAATAAATCTAATGACATGACATCTTCCCTCCTGAATGGTAAAATATGCAATTATCTAATATATAAAATTCTTGTGTCAGTTTTAGTGTTTATGCTCCTCCGAAACGCCTTGACCGATTTTGATGAAATTTCATAATTATGTATATTCAGTAGGTATGAGAATAGGATTATAACTAATTTTTACACCCCTAAGGGTGGTTCACCCCAAAAAAAACTTTTTATTTTTTGGACAAATTGTTATTTTTTTATGGTGTGGAATTGAAAAGTACATTTAGTCCTAAATTTTTACCCTCCTACCACCGACCCCTATGTTTTGATAGCATTTTGTATTTTTCAACCCTGGTCGATAGCTGATCAATGGGGTCCCGTTTTGCCAAATTCCTCCGCTTGGGAGCAGCATAATAATTCATATGGCAAAACAACGTTTGCCGGGTCAGCAAGTATTATTTATAATATTAAAGTATGGATATTATAGAGCGTCTCACATTGCGTGCAGTAGCTGCCGGTGTAGCCGGGCGGGCAGCGGCAGTAGCCGTCGTTGGGGCGGCAGGCGGCGCCGCGCGCGCAGCGACACGGCTGCGTGCACGCCGCGCCCCACCAGCCCGCCGGGCACGCCTCGCCGCACTGCGGCCCGCGCCAGCCCGGCAGGCATTGGCACTCCCCTGACACAGTACAGTAATACTACATAAACAAACAATAGGCATCCACCACTACAGCCCATTAACGTCCCACTGCTGGGCACAGGCCTCCACTCTCTTATGAGAGAGGGAATTAGAGCTTAGACCCTCACCCACCACGCTGCTCCACGCCAACTTCCTAACTCCGGGCTAGTACTGGGGATTTCTAATCAGAAAAACCCGATACTTAATTATGGCCCGACCCGGGACTCGAACCCGGGACCTCATCGGCCGCAGTCAAACATGCTAACCACTAGACCAACGAGGCAGCTATGGCACAATAGGCATGATGACTGATTTTGAGAAATGGTCAGATTATGTTCGGAAGTGTCTACTATTTCGATAAAATATACTATTTCTGCAGAAAAATAAGGTTTGGTAGATAAAATTGGTATTTGAAATTTAAATTTTACAATTCGCGCCAAAACGCCCGCCGGTGTCATGGCGCCGTTTGTGACGTCACTATTGTTTTTACCAATGTACTCTGTGCAGTGTGCAGTAAACATTAGTGCGATGGTCAAAGCTCGAAAACAAACAATTGTGACGTCATTCGCTTCTTGGTGTTTAATCCAATATGGCGGATTGCTCTATTTAATAGTTTTATTTTATCAAAATAAATAGCAATATCATTCATTTTTTATAATCCATGAATCCTATTTCATTAGATAAATTCATAATTTCATTGATTCTTGGTTACTGTCATCATGCCTATTGGGTATTTGACAACTAGTCAAATCTGCAACTTTTTTCCAAACGTCAAAACGACGAAGTTGTGACATCATCAAAATTCGACGCACTTTTTTTACTTTATTCGATAGTTTAAAATGGTTATTCAAAATAAAACTAGCAGGGGATATTACGACTTTTGGGAAATTCTTTATTTAATAATCACTAAAACATAATTTATTTCACTAGTAGTCAAATACCCAATTTAAGAGTATGTTCCGATATACACTGCGAGCACTGTTCAGTGCTCTTACTGGGGAGGAATTCGTTCCGTTGATAGGCATATTACACGTTTTACAGGGCCCTGTGGTAAGGGTGGGCGTGGCCGGTAATTTAGGGGCCCTTTCGCCCTTAATCTTTTACACTACACTGATTCAAGTGTAAGGGTCCTGAAAGTGCAGTGCAATAGGCCTTTTAACAATTTAAGGGTATGTTCCGATATACACTGCGAGCACTGTTCAGTGCTCTTACTGGGGAGAAATTCGTTCCGTTACGGACTGACAGTATACTGCCGCAGTATCCTGACGTCATAAATCGTCGTCATGTTTGTACTGTGAGCACTGGCGTTTTCGAGGTAAGCTGCTCTCAGTGCTGACTGCGTTCCGTTTTAAACAGTAACCAGTATAGCTAACCATAAAGGAACGGCTTCGCAGTATACTAAATTTACGTCGCAACGTCGCACCTTACAGTGCTCGCAGAGTATATCGGAACATACCCTAAAACAAAACTAACCCAACTACGGAAAAAATTCAAAAGTGTTCGCTTTTTTGGACCTAAATTTATTTTATTCGTGTAAAATGTAGCCTAGACACCCGGAACATAAACGAATCGATTGGCCGATCAAAATCGACTCGGATCGGCCGAGCGTGCTCGTGCCCCTTTGAACGCACATAGGGTTAAGTGTGAGAACGAGGTTGTTGGTCCGAAGTGGCCGACTGATACACGGGCGTTCCTGTTTCCCTAGACGAAAACTGTGTTGCGGCCGATGCCGAGCAAACTGATCGAATGTTAGGATCTCTCCTCCAGCAGGCAAAATACAGGCGCTCGCTATCTCAGTCATATGCAGACAAGCCACTGTGAGCTTGGGAATCTTGTATAACCTCACGTCATTGGTGAATGTGCCTACTACAACGGCGATTAAGCCTTCACGATTGGGCTTGCTCATGTAACGTTCCAAACGGGACAGAAACAGTGGCGGCCGGTTGATATGGCTCATGCATAACCGTCTCACGATTAATTGATTGAACTTGGCATCTGTACGTTTTATCTATATAATTTTACGAGCAATCTCAAGTATACACTATACATCCTCGGATTTGACTTCGGCGCGCCGAACTTTCCTATCGTGTTCGTGGTTGATGTCGACACCTATATTGACAAATATATATAGTATAATATAAAAAAAGACGAACATAATCCACTCACCAGTAACATGGTGGCAATCGGCGCCGTTCTTACAGTTGCACTTCTGTTCGCAGCCGGCGCCATATGTCCCCAGCGGGCAGGGGTACTCGCACGTCACTCCTGTGTAACCACTCGGACACGCGTTCTTGCCAGTTATCGGGTCGCACGATGAATTATCTATGTAAATGAAGTTAAGTATAAAAAATCCCCAACACAAATAATTATTTTACAGTTTGTCTGCGAAACATAAAACGTGTGACAGTATTTTTTGTGTTTGTACGAAAAATGCATTCCAAATTAGTTTGCCGTTCCAACTACTCTAATTCTTTGCATAATTTTCTCATAAGAAAAAAAGGTCTCCCGGCATTTCATTAACAACAATGCAAGCTAAATTGTCGATAAAGTTCAAACATTGCTTATAAACTTCAACATATTGTTCTTCAAATGTTTACAAATCAATAATTTTTTGGCCATACTGACTGAGGATAAAGTTCAGCCCTATGGTAATTTTTACACAAGGTATAATAACTATGTGAACTGTGAAGAAGACCTGAAGATTTCGGTTAGGAGAACATGATTAGTGATAACGTTATGAAAGCCTGTCATCACACGGAGTATGTCATGGTACGAAGGAGCCCGTATCGCACGAGTTGTTGGCGCAGGGACAGCGCTCCGATCATTGCTCACCGAACTCCCCACCTTGCATTGCGTTGCTCACCCAGTATATGGTGCGGGCACGTCTGCTTGCAGGCGACGCCGTAGGTGCCAGGCGCGCAGGGCACATCGCAGAGCTCGCCGCGCCAGCCCGCCGCGCACACGCAGCGCCCCGAGCCCGCGTCGCACGACGAGTTGTTGGCGCAGGGACAGCGCTCCGAACATTGCTCACCGAACCTCCCCACCTCACACTGTGTTGCTCACCCAGTATATGGTGCGGGCACGTCTGCTTGCAGGCGACGCCGTAGGTGCCAGGCGCGCAGGGCACATCGCAGAGCTCGCCGCGCCAGCCCGCCGCGCACACGCAGCGCCCCGAGCCCGCGTCGCACGACGAGTTGTTGGCGCAGGGACAGCGCTCCGAACATTGCTCACCGAACCTCCCCACCTCACACTGTGTTGCTCACCCAGTATATGGTGCGGGCACGTCTGCTTGCAGGCGACGCCGTAGGTGCCAGGCGCGCAGGGCACATCGCAGAGCTCGCCGCGCCAGCCCGCCGCGCACACGCAGCGCCCCGAGCCCGCGTCGCACGACGAGTTGTTGGCGCAGGGACAGCGCTCCGAACATTGCTCACCGAACCTCCCCACCTCACACTGTGTTGCTCACCCAGTATATGGTGCGGGCACGTCTGCTTGCAGGCGACGCCGTAGGTGCCAGGCGCGCAGGGCACATCGCAGAGCTCGCCGCGCCAGCCCGCCGCGCACACGCAGCGCCCCGAGCCCGCGTCGCACGACGAGTTGTTGGCGCAGGGACAGCGCTCCGAACATTGCTCACCGAACCTCCCCGATTCGCATTGTGTTTCACAACGGACACCTGACAAATTGTCGATTTGATATTGGAATATATAGTATATGCTAGCTAATGCTGGTAATTGGATGCGAGTCAGATGACGTAGTCGCGATATAAACCAAAAATTTGATTTGAAGTCTGTAAGCCAAATTTTGGCACCATGCTAACCAACGAAAATTTCGTCCATACCATAATCCACAGTTTTAGTTATTTGGCTTCATGAGAAATGCGAAATAAAATGTGTAAATATAGTGACTGCTAATATACCTACACTATCTAGTAGGAGAATATCAGCTGCGTCAACAGAATTCCAGGAATGTACCGTTTGTACACAAATCCAGCCTGTACGACACGCATTTTGACGCACGAAATGATTGGCTACGCTGCCCAACAAGTACTCGATGTTACTAGAAGAGGCACATACTTCCTATGCCTTCATTGCGCCTCAGAGAAAAATGCTGAGGCGCAACGTGATTCGCGGCATTCGTTGCCGAGCACACAGAAGGCGTCATTAAACAAACTAAAATAAGAGGCCAAAAAATAGTTTTAGTTCGCAGTAGATTTTCGAATATTTTCCTACGTGAAAAGGCCTTTTCATCACACAAATCCACCGACATTCTTAAGATTTAAATGGTGCACCCCATTATGTAAAAGGGTGAAAAAATAATAATTTGAAAAGGTACAAACAAAGTTTTTTGTGTCCAACATAATCTGAGTTGCATTTCTTGGGTCTAAAATGTTAAGTAGCAACAATTTTTACTTTCCACATCTGAAGTATTTGTATTGGTTGTATTCATTAGGTTTTAATAAAAAACACTAAAATATTAAGACAAGAATATTATTTATTATCCAAAACCCCGAAATGCACATTTCCATTATCAAAAGTAAAAATTTTTATAAACGCAACCGCGAATCTATCAGTATAGGTTACTGCCACCAATGCTTTGGTTCCAGTATTGAGATCAGCAAATGTCTTTTGCAAAGCTAAAATTACCGCATTAGCATCCACAATATCTTCATTTGTATTCCATGATAAACATTGTTCATAGGATCTTGATAAATCTCGCCGCAATATTTCGTTTTTTTCACGCAATGTAACAGTTGGGTTTCGGATATTCGGTTCTTTATATTTATTAAATGTACGTTTCCTCAGGTATATCAATTCCAGAGCTTCACTACTATTTAAATTATTGGTAATGAATTCGTCATCACAAATGGTATCATATGAAATAGTTTTCTGGATCATATCTGTTGCAAAATTAAAGACAACATTGAGTTCGTAATTTAATATCATACTTACGTTTCTTCCTAGTGAGACCTGTATGGAAATCAGGTTTATATATATATTATGTTCTCATATATCTTATCAGATTACATACATCAGTCAGTACACCAGTTCATCAGTTCAGATTACATATTAGCAACAGATACAATTTACCTTACTATATAAGAGCAATAACTAGCTCACATTGTAGAATTACATTTAATTAGAGTATAATTTTATTTTTCGGCACAGAGCTCTTAAGATCTATATATCTAATAATAATCTAATCTAATGAAAAGGGTCTAACCATAAATTCCTTTCATTTTGAGAAAAGGCTCGTGGTTAGCAGTGGGCCGAGTGAGTGATTATGATGATGAATGAAAATAAGAAAGGTCTAACCATAGACCCTTTTCATTTTGAGAAAAGATTCGTGATTAGCAGTGGGGCGAGTGGGTGATTATGATGATGAATGGCAATAAGAAGGGTCTAACCAAAGACCCTTTTAATTTTGAGAAAAGACTCGTGGTTAGCAGTGGGCCGAGTGAGTGATTATTATGATGAATGAAAATAAAAAGGGTCTAACCATAGACCCTTGTCATTTTAAGAAAAGATTCGTGGTCAGCAGTGGGCCGAGTGAGTCATTATGATGATGAATGAAAATAAGAAGGGTCTAACCATAGACCCTTTTCATTTTGAGAAAAGGTTCGTGGTCAGCAGTGGGCCGTGTGAGTGATTATGACGATGAATGAAAATAAGAAGGGTCTAACCATAGACCTTTTTCATTTAGAGAAAAGATTCGTGGTTAGCAGTGGGGCGAGTAGGTGATTATGATGTTGAATGATGACAAGATTTACACCAATTATTTATTTTTAATATCAGTCGCAAGGCGTGGCAAGTATAAATAATTGTTAGTAAATGTTTGTTACGGAAATGACAATACACACTAGATACAGGTAATAAATATAGAGGGGATAGATGACAAAGAATGAATGGAGGATTCTGACATACCCTAAAATTTAAAACTACCAGTTTCTTACCTCTCCAGCTACTATCACAGATACAAGCGCCAGTAATGTGATGGCAGGCGACGGCATTTTTCGTGCAGTCACAAGGCAACGAACAGTTCTGTCCGTAGAACCCTGGGCGGCAACGGCGCTCACACTTGGTACCTTCGTACCCGGGGCCGCATACGCATTCGCCTAGACAATAAATAAATAATGTGTATCTGTGCACTTCACACACGGCAGAAATGAAATTTCTAAAATGTAGCCTATAAGAGAATGAGATAACTATAACTTGTATTCTATCTCATTCTCTCGCAGGCTAAATCCTAATATGAATATGTTTGTCTTTATTGGTTCATCGAATTTTTCAAATCACAATGATTCTAAAGAAGTTTCATTTAAATAAAATATTTCTTCCTCCTATACGTTTATTTATTAAATAACTTATTTTATAGAGCCCGCTCATCATTGTATCCCCAGTTTCCTCCGAAAGTAGAATAACGTCGATAACGCACCAAAACTAACTACGGAATCCAAACTTGCCAGTCTGGGTTGTCGCTTGAGAAATACTATGGAATCTAAAGATAAATGTTATAACAATATAGAAAAACATTGGACTTACCATTAATAGGATTGCATGGGGCCCCATTCTCACAGCTGCACTGTTGAAGACACTTCAGACCAAACGTTTTCCCATCGCACGGCCGATCACATTTGAGCCCGTCAAATCTAAAACAAACATACTTTTTTATTCATTGCAGTAAACGAAATATAATTTGTGGTGAAAGTAAAATATTGTGTGTTTCAATACTCTTCAAGGCTTCTAATATAGCTTTGACCTTCGAATTCCTTTCCTGCAGTTAATCTTAAAGGTGCTTTGAATTAATCAAAGCACCTTTAAGGTTTTAAGCGTTGGCAATATGACTAATTCTCGGATGTATGAGTCGAAATATCTAAATAACTGATAATTAAATCCGTAAAGAAAAAATATATCACGGAAGATAGAGAATTAATAAATATTTTTAATGTAACAAAATTATATTTTTGTCAAACTTAAGGAATTTTTGAAAGTATAAAAAATACGTACTCTTTGGGATTTTTTCCTGAAAAAAAAACCCCAAAGAACGGGCACGCCTCCTTCACGCTATCCCGTCAACATTTGCCGAACACAGCTCTAGAGCAACGCTTTCTCACTCACCCAGGCTTGCACTCGCACTGGCCGGTCTCGTGCGAGCACGTGGCGTTGTTCTGACAGTCGCACGTGTCGGCGCAGTTGTCGCCGTACAGCGGGAACGGGCACGCCTCCTTCACGCTATCCCGTCAACATTTGGCCGAACACAGCTCTAGAGCAACGCTTTCTCACTCACCCAGGCTTGCACTCGCACTGGCCGGTCTCGTGCGAGCACGTGGCGTTGTTCTGACAGTCGCACGTGTCGGCGCAGTTGTCGCCGTACAGCGGGAACGGGCACGCCTCCTTCACGCTATCCCGTCAACATTTGCCAAACACAGCTCTAGAGCAACGCTTTCTCACTCACCCAGGCTTGCACTCGCACTGGCCGGTCTCGTGCGAGCACGTGGCGTTGTTCTGACAGTCGCACGTGTCGGCACAGTTGTCGCCGTACAGCGGGAACGGGCACGGCTCCTCACAGCGCAGCCCGCGGTATCCGGGCGCGCACAAGCACGATCCTATCGACATAAGAATATTAACATAGATATTTATATTATTGATACGTACTTAAACATGTGTACTATTTAATACTAGCAGATGCCCGCGACTTCGTCCGCGTGAAATAAGTTTTTTAAATTCCCACGGGAACTCCCTAATTTTTCGGGTGAATATATAGCCTATTATAACCTAGCCTACCCGTAGCCACAAATAATGTGACATTCTATTGGTACCAGAAATTTCAAAATCGGTTCAGTAGATCCAGATTTCCCTCTACAACGTCACAAATTTTACTTTATATTAGTATAGATTTATAACTAAATGAGGCCCACGGCTTCCTCTGTGTGAATTTAGATTGTCCGGGGAACTCTTTAATTTCCCGGGATAAAAAGTAGCTTATGTTACTCTCCAGGTTATCAAGTAAAACCATACAATAAAATCACGTAAATCTGTTGCAGAGCGATTGAAGGACCAAGCAATAGTGGATAAATGGATACTAATAGTCATGAAATCGATAATATATTCATTGATCAATAAACAAATGATAGGTGGTCCATCTGGTAACGGCCATACCATTGACCGGCGAGCAGTGTCCGCTGTTCTCACAGCGACAGGTGGAGCGACAACCCTTGCCGAACGTGAGCAGCGGGCACTGGCGCTCGCAGAACTCGTCGCTCCATCCCGCCGCGCAGTCACACTCGCCCGTCCACGGGTCGCACCTAGGTAATTTTAAATTCGATTGTTAAGTTTCACGCCAAAATTGACCAAATGTAGCTACCTTAATATTACAAGTATTGCATAAGACCTTTACTGTAACTTAGTTTATCCAATTAAATGAAACTTACAAGTATGGCATCTTATTTGTGGGGCAGAGCAACTGATATCCAAACTCTTTAAATATTGCAAAAAAAAGCATTTCATCAATTTGTAAACCCAGATTATGTTAAAAGCTTCCTGAAAAGTGAGTCCTTCCTTCCTCCAAAGAGAGTTCCTGAGTTATATTAATATTTTTTCATTGTTATTAGTTTGTTAGTATAGCGACAGCTTAATTTTGCATGTTGTAGTCATATCTAGAAGGTGCAATCTCATTCTTTAACTAAGCCTAATTATTATAAGTTAATACATGATTATTACCAGTTTTATGGCCCAAATATTAAAAAAAAGTTTGGTGAATGAAATTAGTGTACTCTAGAACACGAACAAGTGTTTGTGATAATATCCACTACACACTACAACGCGACAAGTACTCACATGTCTGTGGTGGCGGGGTTGCACCTGCACTCGTTGTCGCATCGCTTGCCCCACAGCCCGTCGGGGCAGGCGCGCTGCTCGCACCACGTGCCGCGCCAGCCCGGCTTGCACGTGCACGAGCCGGTCTGCGGCGAGCACTCGCCGCCGTGCTGGCACGAACACTTGCCGAAACACCCCACGCCGTACGTGCCCAGCGGGCACGGGTCCAGACACTGAAAACGACGGGAAGTCGTTAGTATACTGACAATGCCAATGCTCATATAATATAATGCCACGGAAGCTTAATTCCTACAAAACAGAGAAATCTACTCTAATACTAGATCTATACTAAAACTAATCTATACTCAATATAGACTAATCTAACGTGCAGCATGTAGCTGGTGGATACATATATCTTCAAAAATATTTAGTTGATTGCTTATCCAGTATGTGAAGAATATAGGGTGGGTGGATATCGCATGCTGCACGTTGTGCTACAGTAATTTGTGTTTTTGGACCATTAGAGAATAAATAAGTAAATTTTGTTCCTTGGTCATCATGGACTACCCCACAATAACGCCCGCTTCTATCCAACATAACATTATATTATAATAATAATTCACTATAAGACAAGCAGATGATATTTGCAAGCCCACATCAATAGAGAGACCTTCATCTTCCTGTGGACTGGTGTTTTGCCCGGGAACCCTTCTGATCCAACCATTTAATCCCAAGTTGCATAATATATAGGCCATGTTAGCAAACACTTCGAAATCGCGATTCAGACCCAGTCACTTGGTTCCGATCTCTTTGTACGCCGCCGGTAGCGCCATCTAGTAGCCTAAGTGCGCAGACCGCCACATTACGTACCTTGTCCCCGGTAAAGCCGGCCTCGCACTGGCACTGCCCCGTGACGTGGTGGCAGCCGGCGTTGTTGGCGCACTCGCAGGTGCGCGCGCAGCCGTCGCCCCAGCGGCCCGCTGGACACTTGTTGGCGCACACGGCGCCCGTCCAGCCCGAGCCGCACTCGCACTCGCCAGTCACGGGGTTGCATTTACCGTCGTTCTGACAGTTGCACAGCACCGGGCAAGGCTGGTTACGCGGGCACTCTTTCTCGCATCTGTAAGAAAGCACAGCAAGGTCACAACTAACATTTTATACAGTGAAGTATAATGAAAAATGATTAGAATATTTAGCAGTTCCATGCACGACGTATAATATAATTTTTAAACAATTTAGTAAAAAAATTGGTAGAAAGATCGTAGATGTTTCAATCATTTCGATCGAAGTTTTCGAGTAGGTAAACAAACGCCTCGTTTGGGTTTTGACAAATCTAAACATTGAATAGCATTGGTTAAGACTTCGGTTTCGAACCCACTTAATAGGAGGCCTGCTAGGATAGCACCTCTAACTTTTGCGAGTGTATAAATTACTTGCTTGAAAGTTGGTTATCCTTGATGTGCTGCGCACGCGCACTCGCCCGTCAGCGGCTCGGACATACCACCGTTCATGCACCGGCAGTCGTTTTGGTGATTGCAATTTGCGACCCCAATCACCTCAGTTTATCCGAGAGAACTTACAAAGGTCCAGTGAATCCAGGCGGGCAGCTACAAGCCCCGTTGGCCGGGTCGCAAGTGGCGTTGTTCTTGCACTGGCAGATTTGGTCGCAGTTGTCGCCGAACGTGGGCGGCGTGCACGCTCGCTCGCCCGTCAGCGGCTCGCACGTACCACCGTTCATGCACCGGCAGTCGTTTTGGTAATGGCGATTTGCGACCCCAATCACCTCAGTTTATCCGAGAGAACTTACAAAGGTCCAGTGAATCCAGGCGGGCAGCTACAAGCCCCGTTGGCCGGGTCGCAAGTGGCGTTGTTCTTGCACTGGCAGATTTGGTCGCAGTTGTCGCCGAACGTGGGCGGCGTGCACGCTCGCTCGCCCGTCAGCGGCTCGCACGTACCACCGTTCATGCACCGGCAGTCGTTTTGGTAATGGCGATTTGCGACCCCAATCACCTCAGTTTATCCGAGAGAACTTACAAAGGTCCAGTGAATCCAGGCAGGCAGCTACAAGCCCCGTTGGCCGGGTCGCAAGTGGCGTTGTTCTTGCACTGGCAGATTTGGTCGCAGTTGTCGCCGAACGTGGGCGGCGTGCACGCTCGCTCGCCCGTCAGCGGCTCGCACGTACCACCGTTCATGCACCGGCAGTCGTTTTGGTAATGGCGATTTGCGACCCCAATCACCTCAGTTTATCCGAGAGAACTTACAAAGGTCCAGTGAATCCAGGCGGGCAGCTACAAGCCCCGTTGGCCGGGTCGCAAGTGGCGTTGTTCTTGCACTGGCAGATTTGGTCGCAGTTGTCGCCGAACGTGGGCGGCGTGCACGCTCGCTCGCCCGTCAGCGGCTCGCACGTACCACCGTTCATGCACCGGCAGTCGTTTTGGTAATGGCGATTTGCGACCCCAATCACCTCAGTTTATCCGAGAGAACTTACAAAGGTCCAGTGAATCCAGGCGGGCAGCTACAAGCCCCGTTGGCCGGGTCGCAAGTGGCGTTGTTCTTGCACTGGCAGATTTGGTCGCAGTTGTCGCCGAACGTGGGCGGCGCGCACGCTCGCTCGCACGCGTCGCCGCGCCAGCCGGCCGCGCACGCGCACTCGCCCGTCAGCGGCTCGCACGTACCACCGTTCATGCACCGGCAGTCGTTTTGGCAGTTGCGGCCCCATTTTCCATCGGCGCAAGCTGAATGTAACATTGAATAATCAAATAAATAATTAGTGATTTATTAGGAGAATAATAATAATAATAAATCACGGGTGTTTTTGGTGGACATCACCATTCCACATGACGAGAACCTTGTGAGAGCTGAGACGGAGAAGAAACGTAAGTATCTTGATCTGGCTCACGAGGTTTCCGCCATGTGGCATGTGGGGTCCGCCGAAACTATCCCAATTGTCATATCTGCGAATGGGTTAATCCCAGTCAGCCTCGCTCACCATCTGAGGCGACTGGGGTTCCGTGGCAGTTCGCTCGCAGCCAGGATGCAGAAAGCGATGTTGCTAGACTCGGCTAGGATAATCCGCCGGTTTCTCAACCTGTCGCCCTGACCTCCGGCCGTCTGGTCTTCCCTGCCGGGGTGTAATCCTCCGCCCGCTACAACTATTTATTTGTGTATTTGTGTATGTAAGTTTATTAATTTATATTTATTTACGTAAGTTTATTATAACTCTTTAGGTCATATATGTATTTATTTGAGAGGCGTGAGAGCTAAATTTATATCGAAAATAATAATAATAATCTTTATTTAAAGGTAAAAACCCAGTACAATAAAATTCCAATTACAAAAAGACTTACAAATAAATAAAAAATAAAATAAAAATATAGAAGGTAATAAAAACGTCATACGTACAATTCATACGTAGTCTTACACATAATCAAAACATGACGATGCATGCTATTGTCTACTTTTTATTCGCATCCTGGTTCACTGACAGCCAGTGCTCGAAGATGGAACAACTCAGATCCTCTGCCAACGTACTGAGGATCTCGTTGTCGGGGATAATTAGGGACTTTATCTTGATTTTATTAAATCACTAGATGATGACCGCGACTTCATCTGCGTGGATTGATGTTTTTGATTCCGGCGGGAAATCTTCAATTTTTCGGGTTAAAATATAGCCTATGTCCTTCCCCGGAATGTAACCTATCTTTGTACCAAATTTCATGACAATCGGTTGAGTAGTTGGGCCGTGAAAGCGTCGCAAACAGACAGACAGACACACTTTCGCATTTATAATATTAGTATTCCTGCACTGTGAAAATTTACCGCAGATTACTGTGACATGATTATGGGAATTTCATGTTTTTTTTTTCATGCACATACGATAAAAACAATGATACAATTTTTTTCATGCATAGCTTCAAACTATAATTTCCATGTTATATCAGAATTCTATGGGAAAAAGCACGTATTGAAATTTCGAAACATTTCACTTCCTAAAGTATCCTTTCATATCCCAGGTATATATATATCTCATAAATAAATTCTGCTTACAGAATGACACAATTTATAGCTATAGCCATAAAATTAAATAACGTCGTATTAACTTTCATTGCACGAGATATACCCACTCGTTACAAACAGTGCATTTCAATTTGATTTATTATTACAACGGTTCAATGCCGATCAGTGTCAAGACCGACGGCGTATCAATTTAGATAAGATGAAATTTCCCCAGTCTCGTCTTCGGATAAACCAATTGCAAATGATATTCCAATTAAGGACTGGACGTGTGAATTGAGGCGAAATTCATCAAAATCCACTCACATATATCGCAGGCAGGGCCCCCATATCCGTGCGCACACGCACACGTGTTCGGCGCCACACACTTCCCGTTAACACACGGCTCAACGCACACAGGCAGACATTGCCTCCTCTCGGAATCCGGCGCGTAGCCCTCGCAGCACTCTTCCACCGGCCTCTGTTTCACGAGGGTCTGAGTTTTTAGAACCTGCTTGAACTTGATCTTGTATCTCGAACATCGTGGTGGTACGTTGAAACACCACGCGTATTCTTTCACTTGGTACGGTTGCTGCTCGGATATCTTTATTGTTGTCGTGTACCTTAAACATATGACATATAATTAAGTATACGTAAACATTACCAATATGTACAGTTACAAGACTCAAACGACTCTCTCTAAAATATACAAGAAACAGAACTTTAACTACAACACACAACTACAAGTTAAATTCTAGCTACTGAAATGTCAGGTGAATAATCAATGATTATATATGCGATTTATATATGCAATCTCGTGAGAAGATGTGTGATAACTCGATTTGTGAGACGAGGAATGCGGTTGAAGTCATCAGAACGTTGTCTTCAGTAAGTACAGAAAAACGCGTCGCTTTCAGAATTTGCGGTCTAATTATTATATCATAAGGTTCTGGTTCTGGTGTTATAGATACGATAACACCAATGTGGCATAAATTCATAGCTATAGAAATCCAGCACGGTTTCTTGTTATTATGATAACACTGGTGTCAACAATTCTATTCAATTTCAAATTGATTAGAACCGAACAATTGAATAATCGTGTTGTGGCGTGTGTACCTACCTACTCACAATTCACAATAACTTAGCTATTGCCAAGTCTGGCAAGCGTTTCGGGGCGTCCCCGTTTTGTCACATCTGCAGCATCGTGAATCGTGCTTTGTGCATCATAATCATTCACAACGATGCATGATGCTACAGCAGTTTTAGATATCCACACTAATATTATAAATGCGACAGTGTGACTGCATATTTTCAACCGATATTGACGTGGTATAGACATAGGTTGCAACTTGCATACCGGGGAGGGACAGGCTACATTTTATCACGGAAATTAAAGAATTCCCGCGGGAATCAAAAAATCTTAAACCAATTACAAAATATGTGCCGTCTTATAGCGCGAGAGGGGGTATGATTCTCATTCTCATAAATAAATTATTATTTAATTATTTATTTAGTCTGTCGATGTCAGCCAACGTAAATGTGATTTGAACCTTATGATAGCGACTGTGACATATAAACCCAGTTTACCAATATGACTAATAAACTTCTAATAATTCATCAAACAATACATATAAGTTATTGTTATCACTTTACGTTAAAAGTGCGAAGTAACAGATAGTAATAATAAAATTATTAGGTATTATGAAGTTCAAGTCTAAAGGTTTCAACTACTGATGAGTACATATTGATAAAGACGTAATGAAGTAGGTATAACAATAAAATAACAACTGATAAAAATTATAGTTAGGTAAGTGTTCTTTTGATAATTAATATAACAAGTTAAGAACCCATCGGTATACCTATTAAGCTAATCGCTGAATCTAATTATATACTTGTTAATAAAGCAGTTCTTAAAATTCGTTATTAATTATTTACAATATCTAAATATATCAGCGGGTTTAAATGGAATATTGCGTGCATAACATTTATTTCGCTAGCACCAGTTTTCTCACAAGTAAAGGTTCCTCTAGGTGTAGCACCTAACCTACACATAATATACCTACGTGAGTATTAAATATTAATGTGAGCGTTGCTTTTTAAAAGAGGCCAGTCAGCGTTTATAAGGTTTAACTAAAAACTTTTCAGGTTTAATGACGTGTTTGCAACTTCTTTTAATTAAAAATGCCTCATAAGGCTTCTTCAGCTTCAAAATTATAACATGATATTATTTTCGTTTACATGCTCACTTTACAAAGTAAGCATCGGCTTCGTAACCAGCTACGAAATAATTACAATATATACAACAGTTCTTGCTGGTCTGGTGGTATGGTTTGTGCCACTGTGGTACCGCTACCAAAGAACATGTTATAAATTTTTTGACAAAAAAACATATTTGAAAAATTAAAAATACATAATATACTTACGATTCTTGTCTAGTGCACACATTTGGTCCTTCAAGTAATGCTCCAACCGACACAATCAGTGCCAAAAACACGCCTGCCTTCCACATCTTTCGCTTGTTACAGGCCCGCTCCCCGCGACTCCATAACAAACGTATTGTTTGCGCTCGTTTACGCTGCAGTATGCATTCAGCCTTTCCTTGAGTTGTTTTTAAATCAAAAAGTGTTGTTTTACCTAGAACAAAGCAAAAGCTATTATTAATATCATAATTTAAATATGCTACAGCCAATAACGTAATTGATACATGAATGGATGAATAGGTTTAAGGCCTGTGTTGTACAGTGTTTCGCATTCGTGTATGCCTAATCTTATAATAAACTAGATGATGCCGGCGACTTTGACTGCGTGGATTAAGTTTTTTCAATTCCCGCAGGAACTCCTTAATTTTCCGGAATAAAAAGTCCCCGAGATACAAACTATGTCTGTACCAAATTTCATCAAAATCGGTTGAACAGGTGGGCCGTGAAAGCGTAGCAGACAGATAGACAGAAACACTTTCGTATTTATAATATTAGTATGGAAGTATGGATGGATACCTAGATCATATTAGGTCCTTACGTATGAAATTGGCATTTTGTAAGGGAGGAACATAAAGTAGTTTTTTTTTTTTTAAATAATATGATATATTTATATAATCAAAGTATGTACCATTGCTATCTATGCACTTTTGCCATCTCATAGGTAGTTCATTGATCCCTTTACTAAAAAAAACCATTCGGACGGGATCAATAAAATATTTGAAGGCGCTTTGGACTGCCCCGTCGGAGTTGAATTTTTTCCCTTGCAAGAAGTTATTCAAATTTCGAAAAAAATGGTAATCTGTTGGAGCAAAGTCCGGGGACTATGGTGGATGTCTTAGACATTCCAATTGGAGCTCCTCTAATTTGGTAGCCGTCTGTTGTGCAGTGTGTGGTCTAGCGTTATCCTGAAGCAGCAGTGGCCTAGAGCGATTGACCAGCTTCGATGGATCCACTTCCACAATAGCCTTGAATTCTTCAGTATCAACTTTGGTCTCCGGCCGTCCACGGGGCTTGTTCTGCAGGTCGAAATTTCCAGAACGAAACGTTGGAACCAAAAGCGCACTGTGTTTTCTTTTGCTACACCGCCGCCATATACATCATTAATCCCTCGAGCCGTTTCTTCAGCACTGATGCCACGATGGAACTTGTATGTAACTATATGTACACGTAAACAACGCGATATTTCAACTTTTCCATTTTGTAAACAAAGTGACTCAAAGAAAAAACCAAAAGAGGAAAAAACAAATGAATTAGGGGTTTTCAAAACACAAAAGCATGAGTAAATAGCTGTATAAAGAAACAAATTCCTAACCAAAGAGGAGATATTTGAGATCAAAGTGGCCAGTACGACAAAACTCCAATTTCATATGTAAGGACCTAATAAATATATCATGTATCAAGATGTACAGCGCAATATTTATAAATCAGCCTATATTCCAACTCTCGGGTCGTGTACTCATTTTCCATCACCTAGTTCCAACCTCAGATGGTGCACGGTTCACAATCCAACCGTACAATTTGTTCCATCAGCAGCCAGCACTAACCTACTTCTTATATTACACATATAATTTAACAATAAATCAGTGTGCAAAATAACATCGCGACAATCACTCGTGCCGCCCATCAAATATCATTAGCAATAGAGCATTAATTATTAATCAATCAATATATTATTTAATGGTCCTAGACCGAACAGGTGGCGACCCTATACAAGTCTGTGCGACATCGGCTAAGAATAGGTTAAGAAGTATCGGTTAATCTTTGCTTTTAAGATCGGTCTTAAGAATAGATTGACCGGTACTTGAGATTGAGTACTTTTCTCGAAAATATTACATCCAGATTTCTCTTGAAATCCAGATATATTTTCTGGTTAGATACTTAATTATTAAATAAAATTGAGAACTTTGAGCTCCCCTGTGTAATCACACCGTCACCGTCTCAACACCCTCTCATTTTATTACACCAATAGATTAACACTTAATTGACTAATTGACTTAGTATAAAAAAACATAAAAATGTAGTAACCATAGTCAACCAGTATCAAGTATCAACTTAGACTGTAATCCAATTAAGTTAGGTACTAAGTAACTAATTATTATTAATAACTCAATTCACGGATCTATTGATTGGAACCTGAACAGTGAACTAGTGAAGAGGGTGACTAGGGCACATAACGAATACTAATTCTTTAAATGTTGCTAGACATACCTACTTAATAAAAAGTAACGCTATAATTTACGTTGAGAATTATCCATTTATTAAAGAATGCCCTAACATCTAGTATACCCATAATAAAAATTGTATCTACCATTGCTATAAAACTGTAACGGTTACAAAGGTTAAACTTCAGGTTAGTTAGGACTTAGGCCCGCTTGCAGAGGATTACGGGTTATATTTTTAAACGCAGAGATACGATTTCCAACGATAAAGCAAGCGATTATTTATTTTATAATTTCTTTCAATACATATAACTCTGAATAGTGAGAAGTGTGTACCTGAGGATCAAAACCCCGACCACTTGAATAGGAGACCGAACTTGCAAACCTGTCACCGCTAGTTCAAATTCAATCAAAACTAATGTGCAATATGGAATCTATGTTTAATTTTATTCTAGAAAAACACCATGTAAAAACATAGCAATTTATTTATGGAGTCTAATCTTCTGTGAAATGATCAGTCCTACCTGCAAATCGTCTATCGTAAAAATCTGAACGAATATATTAAATTTTCTCTTGATGGATTGATTATCAGAAAATAATAATTTACCTCATTATTGTTCATACAAATCGTCATGTAATAAAAACACATAAATGGCGTGAATATATGTGCTTAAGTAATTTAAGGAAAAATATGTTAATTTCGGTTTAACCGAAAATAACATATTTTTCCTCTTATATGTTAATTTCGGTTAATTATATTATTGATAAGTGTGTCATGATTTACTAACTGAGGCACTAAGTAGGTACTTATATTCACGCCATTCATGTGGTATTCAAGCGTTTTTTAAATAGATTTGCCGATAGCGACAGGAAAATTCGATACAACCAGTTTCATTGAATCAAGAGCTTTTTTTGAAAGTACAATAGGTACGTCTTATTAGTTGACCCGCCCCGTCCTCGCATAGGTGGCTTACCTTATAAAGATTATTACTAGGAATTGTGAGTTGTGAGGGTATGTTGTGAGTAGTGACAGACGTAGCCAGACACAGCCTGCCTCTATTTATAAGAGAGCTGCCATAGAGAAGCCTCAGCTTCTCAGCCTCTTTGGTGACGAAGCGCTGGTCAATTTTAAGCCCCAAAGCTGGGAACATAGGCGCAAAGTTACCCGTTTTCTTCAGGATATACTTCGGAGAGTGTTCCCAAGAATTCTTTGATCTTGTTCCCCCTTCACCTTTCTCATATCGTACCGCAAGGGATCTTCAGGGTCTGTATCCGTATATAGTTGAACTAGCTGATGTCCGCAACTTCGTCCACGTGGATTAAGTTGTTTTAGTTTCCGCGGGAACTCTTTAATTTTCCGGGATAAAAAGTAGCCTATGTGTTATTCCAGACTATAATCTATCTGCCAAATTTCATCCAGATCCGTCCTGTCGTTCTGACGTGATTGAATAACAAACAAACAAACAACCATCCATCCATCCATCAATCCATCATCAATCCATCCATCAATTATTAGTATACCTACCTAGATTCCCATTTCCCTCGGACGTGTATGGAACGCCCTTCCGGCTTCCGTTTTCCATCCGCTTATAATATTGGTATTTACTATTTTCAAATCAAGTTCTCTTCATCAATCATCATCTCCTAGGCAAGCACGCTACACCTTAGGCTGCATAACTACCTCCAGCAAGCTCTAGTATCCGTATTTTATAGGGCTAAGGCAATCCTAGTCATCATACTTATGTACCTAATGTGTTGTGAAAACATTAGGCGACGTCAAAGAACAAAGCAATTAATACAACCGTTACGTCTTATGAGTTAAATAGGTCACTACGTGCTGGTATGGGCGCTGACCAAATATTTACGGATCATCATGTTTATGCCATTATTGAATCTACCTACTTATGAGCCATGCTGTTTTCATATCTCATCTAATCTAATATATATATATAAATCTATCTATCTAATATATATGCCACCGTAAGATTGTAAAAACCGTTAGATTATAATCTAACTCGCGAAATTCTAAACTGTCGAAATATTAGAATTTAACGCATTATTTTCCGGTAGATTGTAAACTGATAGGTATTTAAACCCGATAAAATCTAAGTGCCCTACTTGATTGTTTATGTCGAACCCTAACCTAACTTACAAGAAAGAGACAAGAAAACGTAAATAAAATGAATATTTCAAAAATTGACACTCAGAACATTGAACAGGGCGGTTCCTATCAACATTTAGAAAACCATTATGATACAGGAACATCTTGTTTCAATGTGTTAAGTAATCTTACTGAGAGTGAGAAAGCTACCATGACCGCACAAAAGTATTATGGTTCTACTCTTGCCTACATGATGGACAGAACGAATGATACTCTAACATTGTCTATTCCTTGCTTTCAGAGTAAGCGAGATGTAGCTATATAAATTTTTTAGCGCTATCTCGTCTACATCACGTTTCATTTCATGCATAAAATAACAGTGTTGATACATTTTTTATTAAATATTATAACTTTACAAAGTTAATATACCTTCATAAAGTGCAATAATTAACAAAAAGTTTATTAATATTATGAAATAATTTGAAACCAAATAATAATTGTTTGTTTGCTCTGTTTCCTTAACGTTGTGTAAAACGAAAAGGTTATTTTAAATGTCAATTGTCAAGCAAGGCACGTAAATAAATAATAGTTTTATATAACTTTTTGGAATAATATGTCGGGCCTCGAGTAAGTATAGGTAATTACCTATTGTGGCGCTACGCGCGATGATCGAACAGGATTTGTGATGCAGCAGTGCACTTAATGCAGTGCATTTCAAGTGGTTTGTGGTGGTTTGCAGCAGATAATATAATGTTCAAAATACAAACGATTTTATTGAGATAAACTTTTACTAGTACGGATCAACGCACAGCCTAAACCGCTGGGGTTATTAACTTGAAATTTTGACAGTAGGTTCCTTTTGTGACGTAGGCGCTCACTAAGGGCGAAGCCCCATTAGTGCGTTGCGTCGTCGCTGCGTCGTTTTCCATATATTTTTTATGACATACCACATTAGACCGTAGCGTCGTCGCGCGCGACGTTTCGACGGATCGACGGACAAGAGACGAAGCGGGAGGGAGGGTGATGCGCTGCATTGTTGGAGCTCCGCTGCGACGACGGACAGTGATCCACTGCTAGAGGAGGAAGCTATACGAGCGTAACATTTTTTATCTTACCATGAGTGAGCAGGATATTGATATAGATTTTCTCATATCCTTGGCCCAAGAAAGACCCATTATATGGGATAAATCACACGAACACTACAGTGATAAATTTCGTAAAGCGAATGAGCTGTTTGTAAAAAAATATTTCAAGATTACGAGGAGTTTGAGGACCAAAAAAAGAAGAAGATTGGTGAGGCGTGCACCCTCTTGCGTTGCGTTGTCGCAGCGTCGACGCAACGCAGGTGTGGCATACTATGCGTTGTTCCGTTGCGACGACGCGACGCATCGCACAAATGGGGCCTCGCCCTAAGGATTTTTCAAAATTCTACCCCTAAAGGGGTGAAATAAGGGGTGAAAGTTTGTATGAAAGTCCGTCATTTCTCAAGTTAGATCCATGAAATTTGGTATACGAGCTACTGGTTGAAAATGAGGAAATACGTGTTTCACAGTTTTTAAAAATTCTAACCCCGAAGGGTTGAAATAGGGAATGAGAGTTTGCATGAAAGTCCTTCATTTCTCAAGTTATATAAACGAAACTTGGTATTTCGGCTTTCGATAAAAATTAAAGAATTACGTCTGTCGCAGTTTTTCAAAATTCAACCCCTAAAGTGGTAAAATAGGGATTGAATTTTTTTATGACAGCTATAGCCATGAAACTTGGTATATGGCCTGCGAGTTACAAATCAAGAAATATGTTTTCCACAGTTTTTTAAAATTCGACCCCCAAAGGGGTGAAATAGGGAATGAAATGCCTTCATGTCTCACAATATTTAACAAGTTATATCAACGAAACTTGATATTTTGGCTTACGGTAAAAAATAAAGAAGTACGTGTGTCACAGTTTTTCAAAATTTTACCCGCAAAGGGTTAAAATAGGGGTTGAAATTTTGTATGAATGTCCTTCATTTCTCAAGATATTGCTCAAGTTACATCTACGAAGCTTAGTGTTTCGGCGTTTGGTAAAAAATTAAGAAGTACGTATGTCACAGTTTTTCAAAATTCAACCCCCAAAAGGGTTAAATAGGGGTTGAAAGTTTGTATGAAAGTCCTTCATTTCTCAAGTTATAGCCATGAAACTTGGTATATAAACTGCGAATTAAAAATGAAGAAATAGGTACGTGTTTCACAGTTTTTGAAAATTCGATCCCTAAATGGGTGAAATAGGGGGTGAAAGTTGGTATGTAGGGCCTTCATTTCTCAAGATATTGCTCGAGATAAATCAAAAAAGCTTAGTTTTTCGGCTTTTGGTAAAAAATAAAGAAATACGTGTGTCATACTTTTTCAATATTCAACCCCCAAAAGAGTAAAATAGGGGTTAAAAGTTTGTTTGAAAGTCCTACATTTCTCAAGTTATAGCCATGGTATATAAACAGCGGGTTAAAAATGAAGAAATACGTGTTTCACAGTTTTTGAAAATTCGATCCCTAAAGGGGTAAAATAGGGGATGAAAGTTGCTATGTAAGGCCTTCATTTCACAGGATATTGCTCAAGTTATATCAACGAAGCTTAGTATTTTGGCTTTTGGTAAAAAATAAAGAAGTACGTGTGTCAGTTTTTCAAAATTCAACCCCCAAAAGGGTAAAATAGGGTTTGAAAGTTTTTTATGAAAGTCCTTCGTTTCTCAAGTTATAGCCATGAAACTTGGTATATTAACTGCGAGTTAAAAATGAAGAAATACATGTATCACAATTTTTCGAAATTCAACCCGCAAAAGGGTAAAATAGGGGTTGAAAGTTTGTATATGAAAGTCCTTCATTTCTCAAAATATTGCTCAAGTTATATCAACGAAGCTTAGTGTTTTGACTTTCGGTAAAAAATAAAGAAGTACGTGTCTCACAGTTCTTCAAAATTCAACTGTCAAAAGGGTAAAATAGGGGTTGAAAGTTTGTAAGAAAGTCTG
Source organism: Erebia palarica (assembly GCA_964035005.1). Classification (NCBI taxonomy): domain Eukaryota; kingdom Metazoa; phylum Arthropoda; class Insecta; order Lepidoptera; family Nymphalidae; genus Erebia; species Erebia palarica. Next base: position 6,757,917 of record OZ035988.1, read on the forward strand.
TCATTAATTTTTAAGTTAGAGCCATTAAACTAGGTATTTTTTGGTAACTTGGTTGGGTTTTTTGAAATTTTGGTTTGAAATGGAGAAACACCTGATTCACATTTTTTTGATAATGAAATGCTGTGGGAATTGAAAAAAACTTATGCCACACGAACGAGTGACGCTCAATCACACCAGAACGGCTGAACGGGTTGATTTGATGAAATTCGGCATAGAGATAGATTGTAGTCTGAAATAACACGTACTTAGGCTTCTTTTTATCCCGAAAAATTTAAGAAGTCCCGCGGGAACAAAAAATCTCAAATGGATGTTTGTTACTCAATCACGCCACTACGGCTAAATGGACCTAGATGAACTTTGCACAGAGATAGATTATAGTCTAAAATAGGCAATAACACATACCTAGGCTACTTTCTATCCCGTATAATTAAAACCAATTCAATCCACGCGGACGAAGTCGCGGGCATCAGCTAGTATATCTATATAAGTACCAAGGTATCAAGACACGCGGAAGCGTGTCCAGCCAAAGTTCAAAAAAACTGGCGAGCAGCACCGTGTGTAATATTACACGAACCATTTGGAGCCACTTTTGACCCCCTCATAACTCAAAAACTATTTCACATAAACATGTCAAATTTGGCGCATATATTGAGACCCGTGAGATATATTTGTGCTCCAAATTTCATAAGCACACCTCAAATGGTTATTTAGATATAAACGTACAAAAATCGTCATTTTTATGCTCTACCTAGGTATAGATCAAAACTCTGACACGGGGTATACTACCATTGCTTAAAGCCGTATTATTTTAATATTGTTGACGTTTATGTTGTAGTGTTATAATCATTATTTTAAGGACGTCAAAGTACGTGACATTCAACCGTTATTTTGAAACAATACTGCTTTAAGCGGTGGTAGTGACTCCTTAACTATTGAAAATGACACATAATTATTATTTTAATGTAAATAATAATGAATAATAATATAGTTGCATTAAAACCTTACCTTCGTATTCATGCATTTTGTGCAACGAAACGTCATTGACAGAAAAGAAGAAGAAACGTATTTGAAGTCGTCAGTTCAAGCTGTCAGTCATTGTGATTTGTATTCATTGTATATAGTGGTCTTAGTGATATCGACTCTTTACCGTGCTTGTTTTCAATGTTTCACTAAAAACTTTTGATTTTGAACTTTTGCAATCAAAATTGATGAGATGTAGAAATGTGCTGTAGAGGTAGTCTGACCATAGATGTAATCTGTCAATGTCAGTGTAACTCTAGGTACACTATATATTTTTCTTGAGAATTCTCGTCTTTAATTATAATAGAATTACTGGTGGGTGACACACTGACCTTACACCGAATAATAAGTACCTACTAATGTAAAACGTAAACTAAACTAATAGAAAAGTCCTATTACAGTGTAAAGGATTATTTGAATGATAGCAAGGCATGGGTATGAATTGTTACAGCGGCTGATTATGTAATGTTATATTATAAGTACATATATATAATTTCAAATATTTGTGAGATGGTGATAATAAAAAAAAAGCGGAGTTTATTGCGGGCTCTTCTCAGACCAGGGCACGTTTGGAACCCTCGTAGCTTTAGTTTTACGATACCGTAGTTAATTATCACCATCACGTCTTATGCTCTGTAAGCATGACGTTCAGAAGGTGTACTTTGTAGGTACATATTTTGAATAAATATGTTTTGAGTTTGAGATTGAGTTCAATAATTTCTGTACAAAAAGTAATGATATCCCATCAAAAACATAAATGTAAAATGAGAGCCAAGTTCAAAATTGTGTTATATATGCCTTGGTTGTTGACTTCAGCGACAAAAGAAGTGAGATCTAAATGGGTGCCAAGTTCAATGGTCAGTCCTGAAATTTATTTATAACAACATATAATATTTTATAACAACTTAAAATATCATTTCTTCTTATAACTTAGTATAAAATGTTGAAGACTAAGGCTTTGGCTTGGCTAGTTTCCATATACGAATTATTATTAAGTAGGTACCTAAAAGTACAGTTTCTACCAGCAAGCCAAATTTTCGGAAGAATAAAATAAGAACTTACAGCTTTACAACTTGTGAAGGCTATTATTCGTATATGAAAACTAGCCAAGCCAAAGCCTTAGTCTTCAACATTTTATACTAAGTTATAAGAAGAAATGATATTTTAAGTTGTTATAAAATATTATATTATGTTGGTATAAATAAATTTCAGGACTGACAATTGAACTTGGCACCCATTTAGATCTCACTTCTTTTGTCGCTGAAGTCAACAACCAAGGCATATATATCACAATTTTGAATTTGGCTCTCATTTCACATTTATGTTTTTGATGGGATAAATAAATTGCAGGACTGACCATTGAACTTGGCACCCATTTAGATCTCACTTCTTTTGTCGCTGAAGTCAACAACCAAGGCATTAGTGGTGGGTCGTTATCGTATTTTCGACAAACGAAACGTAACCGTTTCGCCGACGACGAAAACGGTTGCAGAAAACGGTTATCGTTGCAACTGGTTTGCAAACCAGTTGCGACGACAACCGTTCTTTAGAACGAAACATATTTGATATGGAAAGAGTTGCGTTTTTTTTAGTGAAACGCGTTTTTTTTAGTGAAAAGTAATACATTAACATTATCGACTGTATGTCATAGGCATAAAGTTCACTTTTGATTGTAAGAACTGTTTTGAGAACGAACGTGTCGTTGAATAAATTCATTCTCGACTGTATGTCATCGACATAAAGTTCACTTTTGATTGTAATAACTGTTTTGAGAACGAACGTGTCGTTGAATACATTCATTTTCGACTGTATGTCATCGACATAAAGTTCACTTTTGATTGTAATAACTGTTTTGAAAAACGAACGTGGAACGAGGACGACTACCAGTTATTCGAAGACTGGTTTGTGCAACGAAAACTGTTAACTGTTTTACCCAGGACGTAAAAACGGTTTCACCGTCGCAGAGCCGAGAACGGTTTTTTGAAACGGTTTCTCGTCGCAACGCCCACCACTACAAGGCATATATATCACAATTTTGAACTTGGCTCTCATTTTACATTTATGTTTTTGATGGGATCATAGCTACCAAAGCGGGCAGACGATGTTATGTTTACAAGCGATTCAATTTCCGCTATCGAAATGATTTCTTGTTCGTAGATCACCACTCACCATACCGATAGCAGGATTCCGACCAGGGTGAAAATTAAACGGGAGAATTGGCCTAAGGCGATTATTTCCTCACAACCATACACAATATACATTATTAAACAATATAAGTAGTTACATAGGTAGGTATCCACAAGCTGGTAAAATCTTCGCTTGTGAACCTAATGATTTATAAATCACTAGCGAATGCCCGCGACTTCGTCTGCGTGATTCGAGGTTTTTTGGTTCACGCGGGAGCTCTTTAATTTTCAGGGATTTAAAGTAGCCCATGTGCTATTCCAGTCTATAATCTACCTATCTCTGCGCCAAATTTCAGCCAGAGCCATTCAGCTGTCGGAGCTTGAGTAATAAACATTCATACATCCATACAAACTTTCGCATTTATAATATTACCATAGTAAGATGGCATACCTATAATTATGAAGGTACGTAGAGTTACATAGATATGTCAATCTTCCTTACTGTTCCTATGAAGCTTGACAAATGCTTCCCCAAATTATCATATGTTGCCGATTATACTACGCGTAGAATTACAGAAAACGCACGGGTACGCTGATTCGCCGACCGCCTACGCCCGGATGCTACAAATGATAAAACATTCAATTCCAATTAACAGGAAAGAGAAATGTAGGTACCTACTACTGTATGTAGTATGTGCCTGGACCTACCTGCGTCCTTCAACCTTTTCAAAATTGAAGTAACTATGATGCAGAGAGCAGAATTATTCAAGTTACGTCTTCATTCTGTCATCCACTTGCTAATCAGATTGAGTACGTTGTATCCCATAAATCACTCTAATTAACTGCAGTTTGTGGGTCCTTCCATGGAAAAAGAAACGATTAACTACCTATTAGGAACACGCTACACTTTAGGGACTAAATAGGTACTTACCTGGATACCACGTACGCGAATAGTCGCGTAGGTACGTGGAATCCAGGTATTTAGTTCAAGATATTATAACCTCACTTGTAATAAATATTGAGTCGAACATCCATAAGCATGTACCATAAGTGGTGTAATATTTTTATCTTGTATTTAGGCACGTCGGTATTAGCCTGAAAACTTGTTAAGCAAAAGCCAAAGTTTTATCTTTGGGTGAAACGCTCTGGCCATTTCTGGGCCTAGGCAATCCTCCGAAATGCGGGTGCATCGCGATTGGCCTAGGCCCTAGGCCAATTGTGATGCACCCGCATTTCGGCTTTAGACTATCACATACACTCTAGTCTAAAAACCTAAGTTCCTATAAAACGAATTAATGAGTTAAGTAAGTACTTAATAAGTAAGCAATTATACAATTGATCAGAAAATAAGAATGTTAATTATATTAAGATATTTATGTATGTTTCCAGTTAATCTATTTTTAGTCCAGCCTCAATATGTATCTCTAATTAGTTACCATTTACCACACACAGATGATAAACAAAATGATCAGAATTATTTTATGTACAAAAAGTTTGAGTGAATCTGCTACCCATATGTGATATACCTACCTAGTAGGTTTTTCTATCATGTAACTTCCCAGAATAATGAGCCCATGGAGCGAATCACATATTTTAACCGTACCTCGTTATAATCGTTTATCGTTAAAAAAAAAATATTGACATGTTTTTTCCAAAATTGTATTAAATGAAACGAAAGACGCTAAATAATCTATATCAGCTTCATCTTTGTCCAAAATAACCATCAATTACTGGTAGAATTAAATTATTTTTTTCCAGAAAAAGAGTGCTATGCCTAATACACCAGAAAATAAGTTATTTCCAAGAACAGGTTCTTCTATGACTTGACTACTAGAAAAATGATGAAACCAGGTAGAAGAGACAAGAGAATAAAAAATACCACTAAAAAAGAATTATTTTTCCCAAATTTTAAAAGTTGTTTTAGATTTAAAATATGTAGGTATATTTTAATTTGAAATGAAGTATTTTAAATTCTTCATAATATGTAGAACACCCAAGCACTGGTGTAACTGGTGGGTACTGGAGTTTTAAGATTCAATACATTAAGTAAGTAATTAGATTTTAACTTAGTGATTTCTTAAAATAATATATTACACGAATGTATCTAGTACCTTAACTTGGTTGGAATCATTCAATACAATCATTTCAATTGATTAACATTTTTGTTCTACAACACAGTACATAAAGGATATTACACAGCAGGTATTATAATTTAGCCACCCTGATGAGTTTGGCTAAATTGATTTTTGAATTTAATACTGATTGATGAATCAGTAACACATGCAAGTAACTGTTTAGTTACTTTAGGTAGGTAGTATAATAAACTTCTGTTTCCTACGTGTATATACACACAGTCACACATCTATTTGTTGCTATTTATTAATATTAAAAAGAGTCAGAGCAAACTGTAAGAGGTCTTTGTTCATGAAAAGATGATAAATAAACCATAATGATACTAAATATTTTTACAGTGGTGTCAGAAGTTATTTTATTAATAACACATATTATGAATATAATTTATCCAACAAAGATCACTATATTTCAACAAACGAGGGCCAGCTGAAAATTTCGGGGCTTAGGGTATTTAACAATGAGTAATTAGCTTGTCACTAGGTGCAACACTCAGTAGTATTATAAAAGGAATCATTAATTAAGATTGTACTCATATTTCAATTATTTATCAAACAACAAACATCACCATGCCAGCCGAATCTGGAAATTCTTGGAATTTTGAATACTGCACCGTGATAAAATTCTTCATAAAGAAGGGAAATACACCGAAAGACATTTTTGAAAAGATGTTATCTGTTTTTCAGGATTCTGTGCCTTCATGTACGATGGTGAAAAAATGGGCCCCCCTATTTTAACAAGAACAAGAGAGCTGTGAAGAAGACCCTCGCCTGGGCCGCCCCTGTCACCGTACAGACTGAAGAAAACATCCAAAAAGTGGAAAAATTTGTTCTGGCCAACCGAAGAATTAGAATAATTCAATTTATTGACTCAGGTTCGCGAGGCTATTGTACATAAACAGCTGAAGAGCGGAGTACTCTTTCTGCAAGACAACACGCCCGTTCGCAGGCCTCACAAGGGTTCAAAAGGGTTCTCAAAGATTAGCCACCCTCCGTATAGGCCAAACTTAGCACTTATATTAAGGGTTATAGTCCAAGCCTAAGCATGAGGTCTACTGCACTATGTAAAGTGTGAAGGAAAGATATGACCCATAAGGGTTGCTTGCTTACCATTTTTGTATGCAACCTGGAAAAGGCAGAAGAAACATCAGAAAATAAATACTATACAGAACCATAAGAAAAGTTTAGAAAACGATCAAATAAAAATAAAAAGGAGTTGGATACGATCAAACTCAGTTTTACTTAGGATTTGGGTCATCATGATGCTGAGTTCATTTAGCTTTCTAAAGGTAAAATGGAAGACTTTCACTTATTTAGTAATTATTTTAAAGCGTAAATGATATTATTATTACTTACCCGGAAACAGCAAATTAAATAATTAGTTTATTGTGTCTCAAGATACACAGTGATTCACTAGTTTACACTTCACCTTCAGTACTACGTATTTACAAATGGAATAAGGAACCACAATAAAATAATAAAAAAATCATAACACTGTCAAACTAAATTTTTCCTGGAATATGGAAATTCGAGGGAATTTCAGATTTAAATTATAAAAATAGAAGCCAACAAGCACACAAAAAACGTATGATCAGAGACAAGTAACTTATATGCGTATGATTTTATGCAGAGACAAGTAACATACAATCTCAGACAAGTTAACGAATCTGCTAAGAATTGTCAAAGCCAGCACAGAGTACATTGAGTATAGGGCACTAAGTAGTAATATTGTAGTCTTTGGTCACAGTATTTTTGGACCTCTACAATCTTAAAGGTCCAAAAATACAAAAAAGCGATTTTCGCGCTCTGTTACTCCTTGGCATTAGCAATATATTTCACTTCTTTCACTTGTGGTATTATTATTACAATGCCTACATACTCTTGCTATAAATTCTTACTCTATGTTACTCTATGTTTATTAATGCACACCTTAGATTAAATACCTAGGCACTGAAGCATGTTTATTTATGCCCTAGCTGGGGCCTGGTAAAAAAAAAACTGAAAAAATGACATGACGTTTAAAACCACAAATAAAAATAACGTGAAGTTTGGGAATTAATTTCAAAATATTTACTAACTCGATTCCTTTGAAATTTTTTTCTATGCGAATAGGTTAGACAAGGACAGAGTATGAATTTTTTGGAGAACATGATCTATGACATGAATTTATGGGTAGAAATTTCGTGCGAGTGAAACACGAAATGTAAGGTGATACCCTCTATTTTTTATTTTTGGTTTTTGTTCTTGAAATAGACAAATGGAACAGAATCTTTGGTTCTTGTTGTTTTACTCTGGAATGACTAATCATAGTGTCAATAAACCTTTAAAAACAAAGTTAGAGGTTATATTGTTTATTTTGTTGATGTTTTTATTTCAAAAACGGGGTCATTTTTTGTTGTTGTTTTTGTTATTTTTTTGTGTAAACTCTATTAGAAGTGCGATAACCTTTTTAACTGTAATCTATAGCTATGTTTCGTAACGATTTGAATGACGTACTGTGTGTTTACGTAGCTCGTACAAGTGATACGATATGATTTAAATAAACACGCCCGGCCGGCGAAATTCGACACCGCCACTTGATATCTTGAGATTGCCCTTGAGATTGGCGCAGATCCGCGGTAACCGAATAAAATTGCGCGCCAGACGAAGGGATAAAATCTGATTCGAGTACGAGAGACCACGTGTCGCACTTGTACGAATGATATTTGGGTATTTTCGTCGCCGAGGTCTGGCAACACTGGAATTTATCAAAGGAAAAGTTATTTTCCACATGGTCTTTTTTCAGGGGCGATCATTTCGGCTGGGTGCGAGCGAGATGAAAAATTTAAACGTCATCAAGAGCGGTGGTGATTTATAAAATATTTTATAGTCTCTACCTCTAGCTAGGTTCGGCTACCTGTCCTAGCTAGACTTTCAATTTTCCCTGTAAATTTTTCTTATCTCTGAAAATTTCCCTTTTAATTCATTCCGCAAAGTTGAACTAACAAAATAGTCTAGCTACTTAGGAAACAATACATCTTTCCACAACATCAATCCAAGTAACAAGTTTAAAATTCAGCTTATAAACTTGTTACTTGGCTTTTGCCATTGCCACCATACTAATATGTGTCTGTCAATGAATGACCCCTCGCATCAATATAATAATACACAAGCCGGTTGTTGCTAACAACATTGTGGCAACAACACTTTACATTCAAGGGTTTCGAAGTTACAAACTTGACTTATTTAATATTTTAATTCCAACTAATAGAATAACAGCTATCCTTATATCCCAACATAATTATAAACTTTAATATTATGACACTGATTAAAGTGGCATATTTTTCATAAAGCTCAGTATTTTTTTTTTGCTTGATCCTGACAACATGGTTTTTGTCCAGGTTTAATATCATCTGGTATTGCATTATCATTGTACTGTATATTATCTATTTTTAGGGTGTCATTTGTGATCTTAGCCTCTGAAATTTAAAGTCACATTTATTATATGTTTATTATAAACACATTAAACGGTATTATGCTACTGGATCTGAGTACTTGTTTGTGATCCAGTACTCAAGATACCAGGTGATTAATATGAAAGGTGCAATTTATAGATATAAGGCAGTGTGGTATCCAGACTTTCCGTTTCTCGCACATTCTAGCCTTTTTAATCATCATAACTCTCAGTATACTTTTGTGACAAATGTGGTCAAAGTCTGGACCTCTTCTCTTGAGTCTTTTATACCTAGTTTTTGATACCATTCTGCCCTATATGATGAATTTATTCTTTACACAGGTTTATTTACCAAATACACCAGGTTTAACTTCTTTTGCTTGAATAACCTGAGTTTTTAATTCTCTTTCTACATCTTCTGCAAATTGAATCATCTGAAAAATGGATTAAAATGAGTACTACGCAATTTGGGATGGTGGTAAGAGTTATCTAAAAAGATTGTTTAAAACATATTAATTATTTTGGTACTATTTATGCATTCATGTTTCACATTCACTTTTATTTTGCATGCAATATGGTTTGGTTATGTAAAATAAAATATTAATGCAGGACAGTAAAACTCTCTTTCTGTTTTATTTTTTGACTGCTGAGCATTGTTCTTGCGATGCATCGGTTGTATAGACTCTTGACAACGCCAGGGAACTTGTCCCGCAATAGTAAACTGCACTATGGGTCTTTGTTTCTATTGATTCACCATATTCAGGCAATGCTATAAGCTAGTCGCCAACAGTAATAATCCTTTACCTTAGTTCACATAATGGCAAGAGTTTTTTTCCCCATGATAATAATTCCACATCCAGGACATAATCTCTCCAAACTACATCTGATTGATAAAAAAGTGCAATTAAAAAAAATAGTTTACTCACTGCTTTGATAGCATCTTCATCTTTTACATGTTTATTTTTATTAAATTCCTCATTAATTTTAGTTCTAGCTGCAATTAAAGCTCTTTCATCACCGTTAAAGATTTGCAGACGGGCTCTGTGTAATTTTTTGAAATTATGGAGCACCTAAAATTATTATGTTTGCTATTATATAAATGGCTGTAAGACCAGTAATTTATTTATTTCTGTTTTGTATTTGTAGGTATAGAGATAATTTTGTATCTTTTAAAACACAATAAAGCAGCGCTGTACGACAAAATAGATTCTTTCTATGTATCGACTCTAATGATAGTTTCATTAGAACCGTAAATAATTTTCATAAAGCCTTAAAACTAAACGACAAAATTACCGTTCTTTTAAGTGCACTCATTATTCTTCCTGTTTGATTAAAGATTGAGAAAACAAATCAATCTTTCCTTCTATAAAATAAAATAAAGGACTTGACCGGTGGAACTATGGCAGCTTGCCTAGGTGTCAAAAATCAATGTTCAGCAATGATTTCTTTATTATTGTAATTGTAATATTTCACTGTTTTCAGATAAAAAAGTTTCAGGAGTCTGAAGGCTCGGAAAACTGCGAAAATGAACAAAAAAGTTTCACCAAAGACTGCTTTCCCACACTAGATGGCGCTATTTATTGTGTTGAGCGAGTCTAAAAAAATATTTTCAAGTATTATTTCTTTATTATTGTAATTGTTATATTTTATAGTTTTCAAATAAAAAAGTTTCAGGAGTCTGAAGGCTCTGAAAACTGAGAAAATAAATAAAAAAAGTTTCACCAAAAACTGCTTTCCCACACTAGATGGCGCTAGTTATTGTGGTGAGTCTAGAAATTGGTTACTACTTTTGGTTAACAAGTTCAACTATTCGACCACAGATGGCAGCATATGCTATGTGAAAGGGCGTTCCTTTAAACGCAGTATTTCAAAATGCTTTATTCGATCTATTGGTTTGAGACTTGTCAATAAATAAAAATAATTATAAACAAAACATACATTTCCTTTTCATTACTATTTAATTGATTAAAAATAAATCGTTCATAATATAATGACTAAGGTACTTAAATGGTATTCATGTAGGGTTACAAGATTATTATTAGGCATGGATATAATGGAACGTCAAAATGGAGTAGTGCTTAAAGAGGAAAGCGGACGCTCAAGATTTAAACAATAAACGTACTGTTTTTTTTTGTCATTTGAACCCTGACCTTATTTGGAATAATAAATCCATAATAATTTCGTTTTGAATTTTTAAACCTTACTGTAAAATCGGAAATCCTGTGCATTGTCCCGAATCGGAGGGCAATTACTGGTCATGTCCAAATTTAATGTTACAATTTTTTATGGCTCATTCCTCCTACGAAACAGAGACAAGTAACATAAGTCATAAGCTAAGAAAGTGCACTTTATAATATGTACTAGAGACTTATTTCTTTTATTTAATTGTGAAGAAGTAGCCCTCATTAATTAGAGGTCGAACTTCTTTTTCTGGTCGGTGAGGTCGAATAGAGTTCTATTTACTGCTTTTTAGTAGTAATTGGTTTACGTACGTACGTTAGTAGTCTGTGGACAGAAAATATAAATTGTGCGCGTAGGTAGTATACAAACTGTTATCCTAGTAATCTGTGACTGTGGGTATAGAGAAAAATGTACAGGTGAAATGTGAGGCTCAGAACCCAGAGACGTAAAGCCAGAGCCAATAAAATAAAAAATAATGTGGTGATAACTTGTCTCTTGTTTGGTCTGTGGTTATGTGGATAATCTGTGGATAATGGATGGTGTAAAGTTATTAAAATTTCACCACTTTCGCAAATAAATTTTATCTAAAATGCTTGGTCGAAATATAATATCAAGAGGCATTCTATTGCGAGCTCTTAAAAATGTTGCTAATAACCGTAACCAAGTAAGAAATGGTAGTCACGGGTGAGTACTTAAAATATCTTTTCCACCAGTTGATTGAATGGTTATGTCACTATCGTTTGTTAAAAATAGTTACTGTAATTAATTAATATATTATTGGTTAAACGCAAAATCGCTGTACATTAAAAAGATCATATTTTGCAACATCAAGCTGAGTTAGGACCCTTTTGTTGCACGACACATTCTAGACGTTGAGTGATTAAGTTAAGTTAGATTTTAAGTACTTTTTGTATTTTATGTTTACTATGTGTTGTATCAGCAAATAAAACATATTCTATTCTATTCTATTCTATTCTATTATCTTTAATACACTTAGTTCTGTTTGAAGACATTACTCTGTAAACTGAGCAACTTTTTTCTTCTTCTTCTTCTTCTTTTTTGTTTAGTGGCTCCGCGCGTTGAGCGATTGAGCCATAGTCAAATTTTTTTTATTTTTTTTTTAAACGGAGAAACTTATTTTATAATAATAAAATCAAACTTTTAAAAAAAACGGAATTTTGGAAAGGATCATAAAAGGGTAGAAAATAATATAAAATGGAATATACATATTTACAGTTTAATATCAATAAGTAAAATAAATGAGGAAAAAAGTTTATATACACAAGGTTAACTTTTTTCTTGTATATTTAAAAATTCTTAATCAGAGAATTTATATACATCTATTTAATAATAAATGACAGATAAACCAAAAATATTTCCATGATTTTAGAAAATAATGAGCATTTTCTGAAAAAATTGTTACAGGGGACTGTTGGCGTTGTCAGGGAACTGTATATTTAAATGAAAAATACAATATTCAGTACCAAAACTAAAGCTTTTTTATTTTCATTTGGAGCTTAAGAATGAAGTAACTAAGCAATAAAAAATGAAAAAAATCAAGTAATTTTGTAATACTGAAATTCTAATACTAAAATCATAATATATGTACATTACTTAGTATCAATGAAAATAACATACATTAAAATAATGTTTTTAGTACTTTGAGTCTTACACTCTATTAATATATTCTTATAATCAGTCTCATTATAATTACAGATAATTAATTATTACTTAAATGTGACACAAAAAGGTAAACTTAATAGTATCAAAAATGGGACTTGATAGATGGACTGCATAAGGTCTGCACTCCAACTGCCAAATTGCATTTGCGAAAGAGTTTTTGTGCGGCTGACATAACTGCATCGAAACTGCAAATCTTGCTGCATGTTAGCAGCACGATTATAACACAGTCCTAATGCAGTTGAATCAGCTACAATAGAACTGCATAGCTACCGCGAGCTGTTACTGAGTGGAAACGAACAGCTGCTGTGCAGGCCTATTGCAGTTGGTGTGCAGATCCAATGACTGCACACAGTATTGAAGAAAACTTAGTTTGAACTGCATCCAAACTGTAAGCCGACTGCGCAGTTTTAAGTTGATTGCTTCAAATACTGCCTTAAAAAAATTCAGTCGGGGAGCAGCTGTATTGCACTCCCTACCTAGTTACTAATTGTTTTCCAAACTTTACAGGTGATTCAAATTTGTAGTACTCTATTCCCTTATAAATTTAGTCCTTTGTACTGTTGAGGGGCAGAGGACTGTTGCCAGGGGACTGTTTAATTTGATTTTATTCAAAGGTAGCACAAAATATATTTTGCTGTACACAGGGTGTTTGCTGTGGTGGTTGCTGTACATCAATGATAACAGTATAAAGTTTCTAAGGTATCAATTTAAAATAAACCTTACCAGAGGATTGACAGCTGTCAGGTAACAACGTCAGTTCCACTGACAAACGCTCGTGCAACACTAAAAAATATGTCGTCCGGGGCTAAACTTCAGACTTCGGTTGCATATTGTTACACGCAACAATGCAATTTTTTAAGCTTTAGACTACGAGATACGTAATTTAAAACATAGACAGGGGAACTGTTCGCAAAATGCGGGGACCAACTTTAATTTTTTTAGTAGAATTGTAAATTCATATTACGATTATCAATTATATTCAGGAATAAACAGGTCCCATTAACAATAATAAAATATTGTTTGAATAATCAAACAACTTGATTGATTCCTATTGCTATTGTCTTGATTAATTTAATCTGAACTGACCGTACTGCGTTGGTGACATGTCAGGGGACTGTTTTTTAGGTCTTTATAAATGTTTTTTATGCAATAAAGTTTATTTTAATGGATATTGTACTCCAAGTAGAGGAAGATTAGGTTATTACCTATGAAATATATCTATGCTTTTATATAATATTGGCCTGAGACAACGAGCTGCCCAGTTTACAGAGAAACACCCTTGAAACATAATCAGGAGAATGTAAAAACGTATAGAATTGGTTTTTGCTCTCATTTTCGAGTTTTTCTTCCTACATTTGAAACAAACTGGACTGGAAACTTACAGAGATATTTTTTTTATATTCCAGGATCTGGTCATACAGAGTTCCTCCACCAATGCCATGTAAGAAAACCATATATCAAGCTGAGATACTTGGAGGCTTGTGCTGGTGGTGGATTCTCTACCATTGTGCTACTGAGCCAGAACATATTTATGTGGGTCTCACATTTTTATTATCAGTACTAGATGATGCCCACGACTTTGTTCGCATGGATTTCGTTTTTATTTTATGCCCACTGGATCCCTGATTTACCAGTATAAAAAGTAGCTTATGTCCTTTTCTGCTTTGCAACCTATCTTTATACCAAATTTCATCTATATCGGTTGAAAAGGTAAGTTTACCTCCTTTAGAATTGATTTTCATATATGTCACCGTAAGATTGTAAAAACCGTTAGATTATAATCTAACTCGCGAATTTCTAAACTGTCGAAAGATTGTAAACTGTTCAATGTTCTTAGTGTCAATTTTTGAAATATTCATTTTATTTACGTTTTCTTGTCTCTTGAAGGTTAGATTAGGGTTCGAAATAAATAATCAAGTAGTGCAAGTCAATAATAATCACTTAGGTTTTATCGAGTTTAAATACCTATCAGATTACAATCTACCGGAAAATAATGCGTTAAATTGTAATCTTTCGACAGTTTAGAATTTCGCGAGTTAGATTATAATCTAACGGTTTTTACAATCTTACAGTGACATGTATAAGCCCGGGGTATGAACATTTATGGGGAGTAAAATCTAACTTTCTCCATTATGTTATTGACTTTGTTTCCATGGTAACACTTGTTTATGTTTCCATAACTATGTAATGTATTTTGATGAATATAAATTAGGTACATAATTAATTTAATTAAATGTTTCAAGCATGCTTTCAGTAATATAAAAAATGTGTTCATTTACCCTCGTATACTAATCTATATATTTTATATTATAATTGTTCATAAAAAAGAAACAGGAGTAAGTTCACTGAAAGGTGTTTTCATATTTTACAGGGTGAATGGCCATATGTCGACCCAAGCACCTGGACAGATGAAGAGTTGGGCATTCCTCCTGATTCAGTTGGCTCATTGAAGAAGTGAAGTAATAATATTTAAATAACAAATAAATTGAGTATGTAGTTAGTTTAAATTATAATCAATAAAGTTGTATGCTATACAGTAAAAGCTCCTTATTCGCGCTTCCTTCACTTGCGTTTTCACTATTCGCGGATCTAATCATTAAATCGGTACATACTGTAACACGACATAATTAATCTATACCACATTATTGCTTTATGCGTAATATCCGTGGTATAATCTGTGGTTAGTTACTAGTCTGTTGCCGCCATTTTTTTGAATTTAGTTTAGAACGAGGCCTACGGTAAAAGGGTGCGTGATACTATTGTATATTTTTAAAACTGAGATTTATTTGATTAAAGAGATATTATTGTTATGCTTAACTATTAGAAAGATTATAAAAGTGATACCACATTGTAAATTCATACGAATTCCATAAATATTGATTATCGAGAGTAACTTGTAAATACCAGCTAATAAATGTCAGAATAAATAGTTTGATTTTGTAATTGTAACCGATGATTTCATTTTAATTGACCCTTTCTGAGATGGCGTATCAATACTTATTAATAAAAAGGATTCCAATAAGTGTCCAACCCAATCGCCTTCGTAAACGCGTCGTCAAATGGACAAATAAAAAAGAAATAGACCTTAATAAAACTATGCCTAAAGTATGTATGTTGTTAAATGATATCGCCGCTGTAATGGTTCGGCCTTAAGGCCCGGACTCTACCAAAGATGTGCGCCGTGCGGATGTCGCAGAGACGAAATGTTTTTCGGCTAGGGTGTATCCACCGATGCTGTGCGGAAATGCATACTGGCTAGACACTGGAGCGGAGATGTGTGCTAGCTAGAGCGGAGCTGAGTAGAGCGGGACTGCTGCGTGCGCCGAGCGGCGCCGCTCACATCACTGCGCGCCGTCGCCAGCTTGCAAGTCACAGCTCATATCTCCGTATCAATCGCGCCATACAAATATGATACATCTCCGCTCAGTGGTATCCACTGAATCTGAGCGGAGACGAGATGTGGGAATAACAAAATTCTATTGGTTGTTTAAATCACATCTCTCGTCTCCGATCTGGTGGAGTCCGGACCTTAGGCCCTCATCTCCGCTGATAAAAAGTTCTGCCGACTATTATATTCCTTTATTTCGGGTACTCAAGATATATAAAAACAACAAACAGCAACAGTGTAATTATTGAACCGATTGGAACCGATGTAAACTTTTCAAATTCAAACCAGATTCAAACCCATTTTGTAATTTTTGACAAGTATTTTGTGATCAAAGCGTTTTAAGTTTTTTATTAACTGGTTTAATGGCTCTGAATTCTAGTCCTTCTGAGCCTCGAGTTAAGATAAGAGACTTCAGACTTGATAATGTAACTTTAGGCTCAAATTCAGAAGGACTAGAATCCAGAGCCGTTAAACCACTTAAAAAAATAAAAATAGCTCAGTCAAATTTTAAGAAAATATTTTTCGTTCTCGCCCTAGTTATAAGTTGATTGATGTTGATCGTAAATGAATAGAATCGTTCGTGTTGTGCAAAAAACAATTGAAATAAGTACGTGATAATGTGAGTCTATTGAAATAGATTGATTGTTAAAAAATGGAGACTACAGCAAATCAAAAGGGTGAGTATTCGTCATCAGTCCTAGTTATTGACTCTTGAGTATTGTTTGTGTAGATAACTGTAAGTTACAAAATGATTTAGGTTGACGGTCGTCTTAATTTTTAATCCTTTGATGTTATTTCGTAGTTTCCGAATGCAGGTCAGTCACCTGCTTGGTTACGAAAGTTCATGTTCAATTAGCATCAGGTGTGCTTGTGTATGAATTATTGAGGAAACATTGACGTTGTGTTCGAGTATCGCCAAGTTAGTCGTATGACTCATTTTTATGGCATTGTGATGTCATGTGAATGCTAATAAACAAACGCACAACACTCCTTAAATTAATATCATGTGAGAAACCACAAATCCAATGCTACAATAACATAGTAATTTTGGGAAATAGGCATGGTAGATGTTATTGCTCTTTTTTAAATTATGTAGTAGAAAATTCGAGGTAATATTTACTTACATAAAGAATTGTATATATTGATCTAAACAATCAATAATAATTATGATTGTAACCATTTTTTAAAATTATATTAGCACTCACAAAGTTTTACAAAATTAATGACAAAGTTGCATGGAAGCAACCGGCCTCGCATCCAGTGACTCACAAGTCACTGTAATACTTGTAATCAGCTTTCTGAACGGGTGGTAGAATCTTAACGTTTCATAAGTGACACAAGTTGTCCTACATGAAATAAATAAATCATTTATCATTTACTGTAACAGTGGTACACTGTCTCTACCAGTAAATTGTGAATGGGTCAATTTTTATTTTATTTTTAACATACCAATTCATTTATTGATAGCTGTAAGACATATTGCTATAGTTATCTATCTTAGACACTAATCTGTTATCAAACTTGATAAATCGATTATTACACAAAGTGACATGAAATGACAAAAATTTTTTGCAAAAGGCTATGGTGAAGCATATCTGCAACTAAGTAATTTAGTCATATTATGATACCTTATCTAAACTTCTTTATTTCTGAGTTATTCAAGATTTATTCATTTCAATCAAAAATCATACCTTTGTAAAGAATTATACTAAGTTTTATTTATTAACTGGTGCCATCAATCTGCTTGGATTGAGGTTTTTTTGTTCCTGTGTGTTTTTTTGTTCCTGTGTGTTTTTGTTCCTCTTTAATTTTCTGGGACCTTTGTGTTATTCCTGACTAAAGTGTTTGACAAATTTCATCCAGATCCGTTCAGCCATTCTGGTGTGATCGAAACATTCATTCATCCAAACTTTAGCATTTATAATAAATAATAATTAGTAAAGATAGATTTTTTTATTCATTCAAAACCAAATTTAGCTAGTAAACAGCAATTTTTTTATTTCAGGCCAAGTGATATATTCTAAAAATAAAACATGTAGATACATATGTCACTAAGTAAGTAAAGATTTTCCTAAAAAAATTATAGAATTTTGCATATAAATTCTTGAACTAAATTCCTTATTGCATGAACTATTCAAAAAGGTACAGCCGCAGCAAAAGTCTACGAGGTTGATTTACAACCATCTTTAAAAAGCAAGCCACCTGTGTCCTAGTCCTTGAAATGCTCAATATTATCATACTATGATGTATGCAAATTTTTTGTTTGCTTGATGATGCTACCTTGCCCTGGGATGGGGATTAAGTATTCTGTGGTAATAGTGTAACCTAAAGTCAGGAAGAGACATGTCTTATCTGACCTGTACAACAATAAGACAGTGCTGCAATTTAATAGCGTATAGTGCCATCTGTCCTCATTTTAATTTTAATTCCATTCTTTATTGTTATAGTATCACTCACTCTTTTCGAATTTCATTTGTGTGTGTGTGAATTTACAGTTCAAGAGAGCAAAAACCATCGTAAAAATCATGTTTCTTGCATGGGGGCCAAAAAAGGGGGCCTTTTATTATAATATATTAAATCCGCCACCCACATCTGCGCGGCTCAATCGCAAGACAGATTGCCGAGATACAGAAAAAAAATAAAAATAAAAAAAATAAATAAAAAAGCCTTTTATTTCTTCAAATTTTTTACAAATAATTGAGAATAACTAGAAAATATGTGTGCAAAGTTAGAAAATTCATTAAAAACTATTTTTAGAATTATTTTTAAGTGTACATAGTAATATGAAGAACCCTTTTTAGGTCAAGGCCTCCTCCAGCGAAACCCATTTCGCCCTATCTTTGGCTATGGTCATCCAGTTCGGTCCCGCCACTTTTTTGATGTCATCATCCCAACGATAATATGGCCTGCCTCTACTACGTGTACCTTTTGGGCCGGGCCAACTCGTTACTGCGATTGTCCATCGTTTGTCATTGAGTCTAGCAACATGGCCAGCCCACTTCCATTTAGATTTTAGTGTGTAGGAAAGGGCATCTATTATTTTGGTCTGCTGTCTGATGACAGAATGGCGGATTTTATGTAGGCGTCTGATTTTCAAGATACTCCTTTCCATCGCCCTTGGGCAAGACGTTATCATTCTCTTCGCCTTTTCTGTAAATTTCCAGGTTTGGCAGCCATACGTCAACGTGGGTAATACATTTATATTCATAATTTTTCTTTTGATTTTCATTGGCATTTTACTTTTTAATACCTCTTTTAGGCTCCAATATTTATTCCAGGCAAATTTTATTCTTCTCTCAATTTCCTCTTCGTTGTTTTTGCTGTCGAAAGATACTTGTTTTCCCAAATAAATGAATTTCTTGACATACTCTATCTGTGTGTTTTCTATTTTTATTGGAATTTCTTTACTATTAGTCATTAGCTTTGATTTGCTAAAGTTTATTTCCAGTCCTACCTCTTTGCTAGCCTTGCTCAATGAGTCCAACATGTATTTCATTTGAGCGCTACTTTCCGAGAAGACGACTATGTCATCGGCAAATCTGAGGTGGTTGAGATATTTTCCTCGAATGTATATACCCAGTTTTTCCCATTTTAATGAGCTGAAAACTGACTCTAGTACTGCTATAAAAATTTTTGGAGATAAGGGGTCCCCTTGTTTTACTCCTCGCTTGATGGGAATCGGTAGACCTGTTGATTCTAGTCGGATCTTACTGATACTGTTCTCGTAAACATATTTTATTATAGCAATAAATTTTTCGTCTATGTTTAGCTTATGTAACGACTTCCATATCGCTTGATGTTTCAAGCTATCAAATGCTTTCTGATAATCAATAAATGCCATATATAGAGGCTTCCGGTACTCTTGAAATTTTTCTATTAGTAGTTCTACAGCATGTATATTATCTATTGTTGAAAATCCTGATCTGAATCCCGCTTGCTCGATTGGTTGGTTGGACTCTATGTTTTCCTTTATTCTTTTTTCTATTAAAAAAGCAAAAAGTTTGTAGAGGCATGGTAATAAGCTTATCGGGCGATAATTGGCAATATTGTCAGGATTTCCTTTTTTATACAGCAGTATGATTGTAGATTCTGACCATTGTCTAGGAGTGATGCCTGACTCTAGGATACGGTTGAATAATATAGAAAGAGGACCCGCTAAGCTAATGCCCGCTGCCTTTATTGATTCGTTAGATATGCTATCGGAGCCTGGGCTCTTATCGTTTTTTAAAAGTTTAATTGCATCTAAAACTTCAATTACGTCAAAAGGAATGTGTAAGTTGCATCTTGACTCTACATTTTTGTTTGCGATGACCATGTCTGAGTCGCAATTAGTGTTTATTTCGCTATATAGGTCTTTGTAAAACTCTGTTGCGATTTTGAGAATTTCCTTGCGATCTTGCACCAACTTGGTAGAGTTCCGCAGGCTAGTTATCCAAGTTTTATGGTGATTAAGTTCCTTGTACGCTCTTTTCATGCTGCCAGTAGTTCGTAAGTGTTTTTCAATTGTTTTTTGTCTATGTTCTTCATAGTCAATTTTTAAATATTTGCTGCTAAGTTTATATAGAGCGCTGAGCTCGTTTTTCATAGCTCTTGTTTTTGGCTTTGTTTTTTGTAGCTCATATTTCCTGGTGAGTAGTTTTTTGGTGCGGTCTTGTATGACTTCGTTGCTAGATTGACTAATTGGTATGTGAGCATGCGTTTGGCTAGAGGATATCGCATGGATTATGTTATCATAAAATCCTTGAATTGAAATTTCTTGGCTTTCCATCATCATGTCAATGCAGTTATTTAGATATTCTGTATATCTGGAAACCTCTTCCTCTCGTAGTAGTAAGCTCTTTGGTAGCTTGCTAAATTTTTTTCTTGATTTCTTAGGTATCTGGAGCTTTAAAGTGGCTCTAACTAATCTATGATCTGAAGAAAATAACAAGTTAATTACTTCGATGTTGTTTATGCTATTTCTTAGATTCGATAGTATGAAGTCTATTTCGTTTTTAGTAGAGCCATCAGGTGACCTCCATGTCCACTTTTGTTTCTCTTTTTTCCTGTAAAAGGTATTCAGAATTGGGAGATTGTTTTCGTAGGCAAATTCTATTAGCATGTCACCTCTGTTATTTCTATAACCGTACCCATATTTGCCCATGATCAGGTTCTCACCAGGTTTTGCTTTTCCTATTTTGGCGTTGAAATCGCCTATAATCATTAAATTTTTTTCCGACATAGAGAGAGCTGAGTTTATAGTTTTGTAGAACTCTACGATGTCTTCATCAGATGCAGCTGCAGATGAGATACAGAAATAGACAGGAGAAATTATAATATTTAATAGAAATACTAACTCTGTGAAATTTCAAATGTCCAGCTATTATGGTTCATGAGATACAGCCTGCTGACAGACAGATGGATGGACAGCAGTAGCTTATTAATAGGATCTATAGTTGGTACCCTTTGGGTATGGAACTAAGAACACTTCAATAAGAATTAACCTAAATTAGAATTAGTTTAAAAAGAATATTTTTCTTGTGTGTGTATGTGTGGGTGCAATAAAGTATTTTTATCCATCTATGTGAAATATTACACCATTGTTCTATTTGACTGGATGAAACCTTTCCTTACAGTGTCCTGTATAGTCAACTATTCATATGATGCATCAGAAACAGATGAGTTAACAATAAGGCCTGGTGAAATATTGCGTGACGTGGAACGACTGCCAGGCGGCTGGTGGAAAGGAGAGCTGCGTGGTCGCCGTGGCATGTTTCCTGACAATTTTGTTTCTGTTCTGACTGAACAGAATAATGCAAGGTATACTTCATCCTTTCTTTATAAATAAACTAGCTGATCTCTAGCATGTGTTGGGAATGTGACTCTGCCAGAGACCTTCCTACACGTATGAAACAACACCACTAACAAAGATGCACCAAAAAATATAGTTAAAGCTAGTTAAATATGTGTAAAATTGAGAAACAAAACACTTATTAAATGTCCTTAATAATTATAACAGTAGTTGCTATTTAAAAATTATAGTTATTTTAAGTAGTGTTTTTAATTATCAATTTTATTGTTTCTCCAATTACTAGAATAATAATAATGATTGTCCATCGTATTATCTAATCTAACGTGATAAAGCTTTGATGTCACTTTATGCTAGTCACCTATTTTTGGTTAATGATAATAACACATTTCAGAATATCAAATATATTCTGAAATGAAGAAATTTTATATTAAATTAGTTAATAAGTGCTGAAAGGACTTTTAATGTGTCAGTTAGAATAATAAGGGCGATCAATACTAACATGTGCAAATATGAGTTTTTGAGTGGATTTGTATATAAGTGTTAATAAAGTGCAATTTGCAATAGGCCGGGAGGGGTGCAAGGGCGGTGTCGCGCTGTCTTCAGCTACCAGCCTGCTAATCCTGACGAGCTGCCACTGTCAGTTGGTGACGTACTTGAGGTCCTTGGAGAGGTATGTCTATACTTTCTCTATTTGATTTTTTTCGGTAGATGCATCTCCTGTGCATGTACTTTGACAACAATGATTTTATTGATCCCAAAAACCTGTGTTTTATAGCCTTCTAAGGGATGACATTGAATGTCGGGTATGAGTAAAGACAGCAGGTTGCTTAAAAAATTACTGTGTGGCCATATTGAAACAAACGATTCAGCTGCAAATCTTCGTTAAAAAAATATAACTGTTTTCCAAAATTGTTGCAAGAGATTTTGTGTGGCTTCACATAATATTTTCAAGTTACCTTCCGTTTTTTACCATACATGACTAGTAAATTCAAAAATGAAATATTGCAGTATTTTGATAATAATTCTATAATAAAATATAGTGGATTCAAAATATAAAGAGGGCTTCACCTTCATATTTAACGCCTATGGTCTAAGATCCGGTATAAGAAATGTGTACGTTCATCTGTTATTTATTTGTGATAAGAAATAAATGATAGATAACATACTCATTGACATATCGTGAATAGGTTGCCTAGTTAAACTGCGTACGGAAAAGATCTATATCTATCATCCATCCATCCATCCATCAGCCTGTACTCGTCCACTGCTGGACATAGGCCTTTTGGAGAGCACGCCACCACTCACAGTCCTCCGCCTTCCTCATCCATCCACTTACCGCCACCTTTTTAAGGTCGTCGGTCCAGCGGGCTGGAGGTCGTCCCACACTGCGTTTACCGGTACGTGGTCTCCACTCCAGAACGGGTCTGCCCCAACGGCCATCGGTTCTGCGACAAACATGACCTGCCCACTGCCACTTCAGCTTACTAATTCTCTGGGCTGTCGGTTACCTTAGTTCTCCGTCGGATTTCCTCATTACGGATTCTATCCCTCAGAGAAACCCCAACATAGCCCGCTCCGTAGCCCGCTGAGCGACTTTAAATTTGTGGAGAAGGCCAGCTGTCAGTGTCCACGTTTCCGCTCCATACGTCATCACAGGCAGGGCACACTCGTTAAAGACTTTCGTCTTTAAGCTTTGAGATATCGACGAGTCGAAGACCTGACGAAGTTTTGCAAATGCTGCCCAACCCAGCTGGATTCTTCTGTCAGCTTTATCGAAGTTGTTCCTACCAAGTTGTATAACCTGACCGAGGTGGTTGTATTCCCGAACAACTTCGATGCTGACATTTTCGACCGTAATGGGTCTTAAGGTGACGTAGTCATTAAACATGACTTTGGTTTTATCCACGTTCATCTTAAGACCCACACATCTGGAAGAATGGCTAAGGCCGGACAACATTTCCTCAAGTTCCTGCGGCGAGTCAGCCAGTATAACGATGTCGTCTGCAAATCGCAGGTGTGAGATATATTCGCCGTTTACGTTTATGCCTCTACATTTCCAGTGATTTTCTTCGAGAGCGCATGTGAACAGTTTTAGAGATATAACATCTCCCTGTCTCACACCTCTTCGAATTGGGATCGGATTTGTTTTTTGGTCTTGGACTTGAACGGTCATTGAGGCAGCGCGATAAAGAGAGCTCAACACCTGGATCTAGTGCCAGTCGACTTGGCATCGCTGCAGTGATTCCAAAACAGCCCAGGTTTCAATGGAGTCGAAGGCTTTTTCGTAGTCCACAAACGCTAGACAAAGGGGGAGATTATACTCCTGAGTCTTCTGTATAATCTGCCTCAGAGTGTGAATGTGGTCCACGGTGCTGTAGCCTTTACGAAACCCGGCCTGCTCTGGAGGCTGAAATTCATCAAGTCTTCGGGCGAGACGATTCGTAATAACCCTCGAGAACAGCTTGTAGATATGGCTCAGAAGTGATATTGGCCTATAGTTTTTAAGAAGGCTCTTGTCTCCCTTTTTGAAAAAGAGGACTGTGACACTTCTGCTCCATTATTTTGGTGTTATACCCGAATTGATGACAGTATCAAAGAGGTGTTTGAGTTTGTTTAAAACTGGAGTACCTCCTGCTCTCAGGAGCTCCGCAGTGATACCGTCATCGCCTGGAGCTTTGTTATTACGTAACTGTTCGAGGGCTATCCTAATCTCGCCCACGTCGACACCCGGGAGGTCATCGGTGTAATGGCGCACGAGTCTCGCACGTTTGTCATTCGTGGATTGTTGGGGCGTGGGTCTTGGAGCATGGGCTGAATAAAGCTGCTCATAGAATTTTTCGATCTCAACTAACACCTCTGGTTTTGAAGCGACGATTCGGCCGTCTGATGTCCTCAGCTTAGTCAGATGGCTTCTCCCAAGATTTTTGACGAATACTTTTGATCCTTTATTGCGTTCGATCGCATCTTGAATATTGCGTGTATTTGCGAAACGCATATCAAAGCGTATTCGTTTTTTGATCAACTTGTTTAGAGAATGCCTATCTGACACATCCGAAGACATATTCCGTCTCTACTCCATCAAAACCAGGGCCTCGCTAGAGATCTTGGACGAAGAACTCTTGCTTTCTTTTGCAAGGTATTTGCCTCCTATCTCACGAATGGTCCTCACAAAATCGTCATATTCCTGATCAACATCGTCGGTGGTTTCCAGCGAATCGAATCGGTTCCTCAGTTCTAATTGGAACTTACCTGTTGTTATATTGGGTTGGTTTAGTTTTGGACGAAGAGTAGACCTCACCATACGACGTCTCTGCAGTTGGAAGTCTATATTCAGAGAGCCTCTCACGAGGCGGTGATCGCTCCCGGTATTGAACCTGCTAATCACAGAGACATCTCTGAATATATCCTTTCGATCGCTCATGATGAAGTCTATCTCGTTCGTGGTCATATGATCGGGGCTCTGCCACGTCCACTTTCTGTGTGCTTTTTTCTTAAAGAATGTATTCATTAAGAACAGCCCTTGCCGTTCAAGAAAGTTGACAAGCATTTGACCCCTACGGTTCCTAACACCATTCAACTCCATGTGACCCAATTTTCGATTCGTCGCGTTCTTGTACTCCCACCTTTGCGTTGAAGTCCCCCATAACAACATTGAAGTAGTACTTGGTAGTATTATTTAGTACCTTGATTACATCTTCGTATAGAGTTTCTACTTCTTCATCAGCGTGTGCCGACGTGGGTGCATAGACTTGTACTATTTTCAGAGAGTGTCTCTGATTTAACTTGAGTATAACGTATGCAACCCTCGTCGAAACGCTACTGATCTCCACAATGTTGCTAGCGAGGACTTTATTGATTAGGAATCCCACTCCGCCTTGGGACGTTTGGTCGCCTTCGCGATAGTAAAGTACGTGGCCTTATTCTAGGGTCAGCGTATCCTCCCCCTCTCTTCGGATTTCTGACAAGCCCAGAATATGCCACTTGATTTTGTCCAACTCTACTTCAATTTCGGCTAGGCTTTCGTCCGACCTCAGTGTCCTGGTATTATAGGTTGCCAAGTAAAGTCGTTTTTGATGGTAGCTCACCGTCGCGCGGAGATTCTTCGCACCCCCTGCCCCGCTGTAACCGCGACTGCAACCGTAGTCGGGAATAGCGGTGCGACCGGGAACTGGGGGCCTTTGTGTGTTGGCGCTGTTCATCCAAAGAAATGCCCATAATGACCACGCTGGGCACGCGTGTTGGTCATCGCAGTGCTAGACTGTTTGCGCCGGTGTCGCTGCTGTTTTGAAATGGTTATCCCGCCATTTGTGAGGTTGGCTGTTGGAGTACTGAGATGTCGGTGCACTCCCTTACCCCCCATCTATATATTATATTAAATCGGTATATATAGGGGTCAACGCACAGCCTAATCCGCTGGGGCTAGAAACTAGAAATTTTGACAGTAGGTTTCCTTTGTGACGTAGGCGTTCACTAATGAAGGATTTTTCAAAATTCCACCCCTAAGGGCGCGAAATAGGGCATGAAAGTTTGTATGAAAGTCCTTCATTTCTCAAGATATTATCAAATCATATTAACGAAACTTGATATTTTGGCTTTCGGTATACGAGCTATCGGTTTAAAATAAAGAGTTACGTGTTTCACAGCTTTTGACATTTCTACCCCCGAAGTTGTGAAATACCGGATGAAAGTTTGTATGAAAGTCCTTCATTTTTTAAGATATTCTCAAGTCATAAATAAAATAACTCTTTATTTTAAACCGGTAGCTCGTATACCGAGTCTCATGGATATAACTTGAGGGAGGAATGACGAACTTTCATACAAACTTTCACCACCAATTTCACCCCCCTAGAGGAGGGAATTTTGAAAAATCCTTCCTAAGTGAGCGCCTACGTCATAAAAGAAACCTACTGTCAAAATTTCAAGTTTCTAACCCCCGTAACTTAATTCGCTGATATAACTGTTGTGGTAGAGGATCCTGAAACTAAAAATCTATACTATAATATTATAAATGCGAAAGTTTAGATGGATGTATGTAGGTATCGATGGGTGGATGTTTGTTACTCCGCTGGAACGGCTGATCGGATCTGGATTAAATTTAGCTCAGAGATAGATTATAGTCTGGGTTAGAACATAGGCTACTTTTTATAAAAAAGTATAAGAGTTCCCGCGGGAACCGCAAAACCTCAAACCAGGGATCAGCTAGTGTTATAGGCGGCAAGTATTTGGCGTAAAAAATTGTGCGGTAAATCGAGTTTGTTACAGACCGGGAGACGTTTAAGCTGAGCTTTGCTTTGCTTTGCTTGTGCGAATAGGTATCGAATTTAAAAACAATATTGGTTCTTTCTTGCGTGGGATGTCACAACGTTTTAGTCTAGAGTACACAGCTCTACAAAAATATATGTTTTTGTTGCCATGGATATCTCTGCGGATTTCTATGTTTTCAAGTCCACAGTTTTCGAATATATTCATGAAAGTACTGAATTGGCTCTGGTTTTTATGATTTTGGCTTATTTTATATTTCTAATAAATCACACTTTAAGTGGGCTTTTTAGAACACGAATTAAATTTTTCTTTCTAACTTTCAAAATTAAATTACTGTATTACGGTGTATGGTCCATGCCTACTAGGTAAATCGTGGCGATTACTTCAAAGAATACAAAATGCATGCGCACGTTTTTGTTTTACAATTCCACCAAGATCACACGTTACACCGTATTTAAATCAAATTAACTTGCTACGAATGAAAAATAGGTATAATCTACTTTTAGGCACTTTATTGTTCGGCGTTATCAAATCTAAACAGCCGGAGTATCTGTACAAAAAGCTAGTTTGGCGGAAGTCAAGACTTGGAGCTAGAACGATGATGCCCCCGCTTTTGATGCCACGCCATAGGTCTGCAGCTTTTCGTGGTAGTTTTAAATATCTTACCACGAAATGCTGGAACAATGTACCGCCACCATTTCGCGACGTTAGCTCTAAATTTGCTTATAAAAATTATATTGTGCGTATTTACTTGACACTCAAAGCTTGTGGCATTAAATTCTATGACTTATTTAATCTCAATAATTTGTATTGTAGGTTGATTTTCTAATTTGGTTTTTAAGCTGATTAATAATTTAGATTTTAAAAGTGTTTTTTTCTGTTATTTTTAATTGTCTTACTTATTCTTATTATTTTTACTTTTTATATTTTTGTTCTTTGTATAACTTTAATTTTGCTGTCACCTGAACTTCCCTCGTTTTGGCCCTAACAGAATAACAGTGTTATGGTTACATTTTGTACGGGCACAACAACAAGCTGAGTTAGGACCCTGGGGTTGGCACGATGTTATTATAGTTGGCATATTCTATACGATGAGTGATTAAGTTAAGTTAGATTTTAAGTACTTTTTGTATTTTATGTTTACTATGTGTTATATCAGCAAATAAAACATTTTCTATTATATTCTAATTAAAAATAAATTCTAAATAAAATTCTAAATTCTAGTTAAAATTCGGTTTCTGCGCATTTATTTGGCAATTTTTTTTATTCCACTACAAGTTAGCCCTTGACTGCGATCTCACCTGATGGTAAGTGACGATGTAGTCTTAAGATGGTAGCGGGCTGTACGATACCATCCTGTGCTGATACGATTAACGCCTAGTCGGTTTCTACACGGCATCGTACTGGAACGCTAAATCGCTTGGCGGTACGTCTTTGCCGGTAGGGTTATAACAAGCCACGGCCGAAGCCTCCCATCAGACCAGACCAGAGAAACTTCAGAAATTATAAATTCCCAAATTGACCCTGCCAGGAATTGTACCCGGGACCTTCTACGTTAAGACGACAGCGCTTAGCACTGCGCCAGGGACGTCGTCAAAATTATAGGGAAATTGTGCAAAAGAAATGTAGGAGCAACTATTAGGTCCTTACATATGATTTTGTCGTAATGGCCACTTTGACACAATTTTCAATAAAACAATTATATTTAAGGATATAATACTTGGTTTATCTCATTTTAACTGGCTAAAAAAATAAATATGAAAATAAAGATTTAAAAAAAACCAGAGCCAATCTTCCAAAACCATCCATAGTTTCGTGAATTGTTGGCATAGATATACTCTTTTTTTTTAATCTAAATTTATTTGTGACTTTTGTCCGACACGGACACGTCGAAACCACTCTTACATCAAGTGCAACAAAACGACTGTTGACCAGTGTAATTATTCGTTACACGGTTGTTTGGTGTTGTTAGGTAGAGGAGGGCTGGTGGCAGGGGCGGAGAGGCGCGCGCGTGGGCGTGTTCCCCTCCAACTTCGTGGTGATGCTGGAGCCGCCGCCCGCGCAGCCCGCGCCCGCCGAGCCCGCGCCCGCTCTACCGCCCAAGCCAGGTATTTTTATACGACTGCCTGAAAAAAGGAGTATATTGTTTTCAGGGTTCATGTATGTATGTATGTATGTGAGTTTGTATATTCCACCATAACTTCTATACGCCTGAACCGATTTTGATAAATGAGGTATCGTTAGAATCCCTAGCTTATTCCGGGTGATATAGGCTAGTAAACTTTTTAATTTAAATGGGGTGACCATGGTCCCGCATTAAAGACTAAAGTTGAAAAAAAAATTTAGAAAATACGATTAACTATTTAATCATCATCTAGATTCCAAAAATATATAACACATTAGTTCAATATCCAGTGATTCACAAAAAAATTACATTGTGACTTGTTTTTCTATAAATAGTTCTTGCAAAAGGGAGGATGACAACTCAATCAAATCAGCAACTCTTTATCAAACTTAAAAACGTGCTTCTATGAAATTCGTGGAAGTTTTATGAAAATCACAATAGTCATAAAATTTCAACGCACTTTTTTTCTTTAATCGATATTTTAAATAGTTATCGAACTTAAAACTAACCGAGGATGTGAATTGTAAGTCTTTTGGAAAACCCTCTATTTAATAATCAGTTAGAAATAATTTATTTTTGATCGTCATCCCAATTCACGAGTGATCATGAGCGCATGGTATGGCAGTCATATTGAACAAATAATATCCGTAAGCCACGGTCGAAGCATCTCACCAGACCAGATTAGAGACAATTTAGAGATTATAAACTTCTCTAATATATCGGTGGCGTGCCACGTAAGGTCCCAAGAAAGGCAAACCAGAACCCAAGCACTGCCAATCCTATTTTTACGTCTTCTTTTACTTTGTTTCATTTGTGTTTATTTAGAATTTCTAAAATAATTTTGGAAAGAGTGTCTGATGTACGACTTTCAGACATATCAATAAAACCCAAAAATCGATCATTAATATCGTTAACAGAGTAATATCTGAGAATTGCGCACAACTGCTCTCTATTACTAGCATCGGGTGTTTCGTCAATAATAATCGAAACAAATTGAGTCATATTGATCTCGAACATGATGTGAGACTTCATAACATCAGCTACAGAATGAACTATATCATTTTGAATTTTGTTAGACAAATAACTCGGTCCTGATTTGCCGCTTTGTTGTTTTTGCATATGTTTTTCTAAAACTAAATCGTACTTCGACAGTAACGATAAGTTCTAAAAAATTGCCTTTATATAATGAGTATTTGGACTCATCGTGACCTCTAAAAGGCAGTTCTTGTTGTGCTAAATGACAAACAATATCAGTTAATCTCTGAAAAACACTACGATTGTGATCTACGCGTGAATTATGATTTGAAATTTCATTTGCCAATTGGCGGGACAAAGAAGTTTCTATGCGTTGTTTTCCGAAATTACAAAAAGAAATAACGGAACTCATATGTATTTGGGAATTTTGATGCCTTCTTATAGCACCAGTTAAATTATTTAAATCATCATAGCCACTCGTATTCCAAACATTATTTTCGTTAGAAAAAAATATGTAACACCAACAATATAATTTATTTGTATGAGAACAACCGACAATCCATTTAATTTTATACGCGGATCTGTTAAAATGCCATTTTCGATTTTCAAAAGTTTGTGAAATACAAAAGTCTGGAGTAGGTTTTGGTGAATTTACAAGAAGATTTTTCTGTTCAAAAGTTAAATTTTTTACCTTATTTTCGCCAATCAATGTTTGCACACACTTTAAATTGTCACAAGGAACAATATTAATTAAATCTAAACTCATTTTTTACAAAATTTACCAATAATTCACGAATTATATTAATTCACTATGTACTCCCACAGCAAAAAGCAAACACTGAATTTATGAAGGTTTAGTCCGTATCACGAAAGAATTCGCAAGCGGTTATTGAACTGAGTTTGCAGGACGCGCGAAATTTAAACACGTAATTTAAACTGATCGATTAATTACTGAGTTATTATTGAGTTTGTCTATTTGGGTGTTTGTTTTGGGCAAGGCAAGCCAGGCTTTTTAGCATATATAGTGATTTCGCCTCTGTGTGATAGCATAGTGGGATAAACGCGCGCCCTCCTATTCGGGTGGTCGGGGGTTCTATTCTCGGGCCCGACTTCTATCTTTCGGGAGTTACGTGTGTTACAAGAAATTCATTATCACTTGGTTTAAATCAAGAGTTTTCTTTAAAGCAAGTCTTTAAATAAGTGAGGCATAAAATGAAACATACAGACTCCAATATTGGAACGCACACGACCTACAAAAACCGACTTCCTAAAAGGAGGAAGTTCTCAATTCGGCCCGTATGTTTTTTACTTTTTTTATCTCTTTTGAGTATTGTTTCTTGCAACCGCTGGTGTGACCGGAATTGGTGATATTATTCAATTTATGTGCCATATTTATTGAAGAAAATTTCAACGTTGCTGTTTCATACAAGTTGTGGGGTCCAATTGACTTCTGTTATCGCAATGACGTTTTACTTGTTTTATTTATGATGATTCTTGAATAGAGCTTTGTTACATTAGAACTGAATAAAGCTTCATTAAGATGAAGTAGCAAGAACAACATACATATATAATTATCATAATTTCATAATGTTATCGCTGCCAAATTATAAGAAGTCTTTATTTTATATAGACAATTATTCTCAGTATCGTCTACCGTGTATCAGATACTTATAATTTCTGTATGTACTTTTATCAAAGAAAACGTAACTAAAATTTGTTTTTTTAATAATCTTCTCAGGTTATTTTTATTTAAAACTAATAACCTACATCCCGATTTTCAAGCCTCTAACTTCAAACACATAGGACTTTCATACAAACTTACAGCCGCCATTTCACCCTCTTTGGGGTGAATTTTCGTAGTATTGATTATATAGGTTATTATAATTTAAAACTAATAATCTAAATCCCGATTTTCAAGTCTCTAACATCAAAAACTTAAAACCCTCATGTAAGCTTCCTACCCCGATTGCACCCCTTTTGGGATAGATTTTCGTAAAATTGCATAAGCAGGTTATTATTTATTTAAATTTAATAACCTAAATGCCGATTTTCAGGTCTCTAACTTCAAACATCAAACTCAAACACAGGACTTTCATACAAACTTACAACCCCTATTTCACCCTCTTTGGGGTGAATTTTTGTAAAATTGCTTATATGGGTTTTTATTATTTATAGCTATTAACTTAATTGCCAGTTTTCATGTCTCTAACTTCAAAAACAAAGGACTTTCATACAAACTTCCACCCCCCATTTCAACCCCTTAGGGGTGAATTTTCTCAAAACCGTTTCTTAGCGGCCGTCTACACCATAGAAGAAACCTATCTTCCGAATTTCAAGTCTGTATGTTTTATATTTCCTGAGATATCGTGATGAATCAGTGACCATTCGCTTTTATATATATAGATGTTGATCAGTGAGATGGGAAATACAATGTTCTTAAACGAACTTAATCCATACTAATATTATAAATGCGAAAGTGTGTCTGTCTGTCTGTCTGTCAGTCTACCTGCTACGCTTTCACGGCCCTCCGTTCAACCGATTTTGATGAAATATGGTACAGGAATAGGTTGTATCCCGGCAAAGGACATAGGCTACTTTTTATCCCGGAAAATTAAAGAGTTCCCGCGGGAATCAAATAAACCTTATCCACGCGGACAAATTCGCGGGCATCATCTAGAATAGATTGTCTAAAGTGCGTAGGAAGCGCTATTGGGTAAAAAAGCTATACCATACGTCTTAAGGAAGGACGTTATTATGTGAATGTAGAAAGTAGATTTTTCTAAAAAATTATATGAAATGTGCACATTTCATACCCTTTAAATGAGTTCGAAAGTTAAACTTCTCGGCCTAGGCCAGTAAAGAATGTATGTATTTTCATCACATATCATAAGTTTGAATTTGGAATCTTTCTTCCTGAATATTTTGTAACTTGTTATAATGTTCTTAGGCCTAAATAGTTTAAATTTGGAACTCTACCGTATTACGCGTTCAGCACTCACAGTGCAAAAAAAAATCATAATGTTTTTTTTTTCTTATAGTTAATTCCCAAGACCAATGTACATTCCGACGTACAAACAAACATAAATGTACCCGGATAACCAATTACAATTTCAATTAGTAATTCAAATATAACTAATTTAACTTTTAATATTTCTTAAGTAGGTTGCTTTTTTATTTACTTTCTTTTCATTACATAATATAATATATTTAAAAAAAGTCACTTGTTTCATTTTTTAGAAAAGCACTATACACACCTCGACCGGGAGAGCATTTCTGGTCTCGTATATAGCCATGTCTAACTAACACTCGACCAGAAAACGTGTACTTCCCGGTCTCGCGATGTAATGTTAAGATAATTATTTACTATGAATTTGAGAACAAATCTGTTAACGTAAGCATTATCTTTAAACCAATATAGGAAGTATTATTGTTATTATCTACTTATAAAATAACTGCAAATTTGAATGGTTGTAGGTACGTAAGTAATTTATGACATTCATTTACCTAAATGAAACGTGACTTTTCGGCGAACTAAGAAATTCCTTAGAATGTACTCTTTCAACTTACTCGTTGACAATGAATTTTAAGTATTGTATTAGTAATGTTACATACATTGCTAAACATTTGAACTGCTTTATTCTTTGTTGCTTTTTACGGCAGCTAGTTTGAGTTTGCTCATTATTGACGGCTTCGTCCGCGTGGATTTCCTGTTGTCCAATATCGCTCAGATATTATGTTCTTCGGTTTTATAAAATATATAACTTCCAATAAATTATTAAAGAAAGTTTACAAGATAACAATGTAATATTATGTAATCAGATTATAATATGATGTAAAAATAATATAATCTGGGTTGATGGAAATCTGTATCTGGATGGGTAATCGAAAACCCATAATTAATAGAAAGAGATCCCAGCCCACATGGATAAAAACAAGCCAATATCAGACGTAAAGCAGACATGAACAAATGCCCAAGTTTTGTGTCTGAGCTGAGTTCTGCAAGTTATTGCTAAGCTAGAGTCATCGATATATACCTACTCGTATGTAGGTACTAGATGGGCCCTTTCATAGAAAAAGTTTGGCGTCCGACTTGTAGAACGCGCTCCACACCTGTATAAGCCTGTCCTTGCCCCCGCCATAGCGCTGTCTCGCTTTTCAGAATAGATGGCGTTAGTAAAATAGGTCCACATTCCTTGTTTGACAGGGCCCGTCTATGTAAATTGAGGTCGTTGACTAGAGTACATATTTTGTCTTGGGGTAAAATATGGTGCAGTGTTTGATGTTTAATATTGTTGCAGTGAAGGAGCAATGCCGGGTGTTGTTCCCATACGCCGCGGTCAACGACGACGAGCTCACGCTAGTGGAGGGCGAGATCGTGAACATCGTGTCCAAAGACGCGCCGGACCGCGGCTGGTGGAAGGGAGAACTGCATGGCCGGGTCGGCCTGTTCCCGGACAACTTCGTCCAGCTATTGCCCGCTGGTTAGTACCGGAGTCTTTACCGATTAGTCGGGCATGTAACTTGTTCGCGCATAGCTTATCAACAAGTAGTCTAGGCAATAAAGCTAGTTGACCCCAACAATAATTCCTCAGGCGACGAAACTTTATAGTATGATAAAGTATCATGAGTTAAAAGTATATTATAAGTATCCATAAAAAATCAGAAAGGAAGTCAGGATTTTTTATGCTATACCCAATTGTTAAAGCAGGAAGGTACATTATCGCGTAAAAGCAGTTTAGATTTCATAATAAAATCGGTTTAAGTATCGATATTCTTCAGATTATTCCATTTGATATTTCGGTTTTGAGTGTAAATATATCTACCCACCCACTATTTTTTAAAAAAAGAAATCGAGAAAATATTCAGTCATAAATATTAAGTTTTAGGTATAAATACCTAACTGCCGGATATTTTTTTTGTTGGATATTTTTGTGTAAGTTTTGGATCATCCAATACTAAATCCCACTCAAGTTTCATCGACTGAGGATTTAATGCGGGGGTCTCCATACAACGGACCGCCCCGTTGCCCAGACTAAAGTGCGCGTCTGGGACCTTATTCAGTGTCTTACTAGTTAATTTAATCGTTACAAAAACCTTTTGTTTTAATACTCTTAGTCGAGTCGTATGCGAAAGGAACTGGGAACCCACCGCATTATTATCCCAAGAAAACTCCTACCATTATTTGATTAATGGAAAGGGGTCACGACTCTCAGTAATGAGGAATACGACGCAGAGAGAGAGTTTAGTTAATTTAAAAGCTAGCTTTGGGGTATTTTTCCATAATATTATAGACTAGCTGATGCCCGCGACTTCGTCCGTGTGGTGAATGTTTTTTTAATTCCCGCGGGAACTGCTTAATTTTCCGGGATAAAAAGTAGCCTATGTCACTCTCCAGGTCCTCAACTATACCCATGCCAAAAATCACGTCAATCCGTTGCCCCGTTGCGGCGTGATTGAAGGACAAACCAATAAACCAACAAACACTTTCGCATTTATTATTAATTATGCAAAAGTGTAATTCCTAATACTAAAACTAAGTAGTTCTGAAAAGAACTTTTTAAGTGAAGCATAAAAATGTGTTAAAAAAACTCGAAATATTCAATGTCGCTTGCGTCCACTGCGTAAGGAGCCGACCGCGCGAAGAGCCGCGCGGCTACCTAGTTCATAATGGTGCACCCCCTTCTCCCGCACTGCCCCTCTCACGAAGAGTTAGTTACTCGATGCGCTGCGTGGCGGCCGCCGCCGGCATGTATTTTTATTTTAATTTCATGATATCTTTTGAATGGAATGTCCGATTTCAATAATTCAAAAAGTAATCATCAGGTATTGAGACAGTCTTGAATATTAAATTATTTATTTGGATAAAAATTTATAAATGGTATGGATAACACGGTCTGATTTTGATCGGCATTTCTATCAATTTGTTAAATGTAAAAAAGTAGTTATAGTGACGTAACTACAATAGTTAGACACATGGTCTCGCGAAGTTTTTTGTAGATATTGATAATATAATAATTAATAATATAATATTGTCGAACATTTTTTTGTCCTATCATTAATACTCTTCGCAGCGTATGCGATGAAAGACATTTTATGGCAAATTTTTTTACACCTTCGGTTGGTTTTAATAGGAATTTCTAAAGATTTCTATAGTAATCTAGTACTAAATATAGCCTATGTTACTCAGTAATAATGTAGCTTTCTAATGAAAAAAGAATTATTAAAATCGGTCCAGTACTTTTTGAGTTTATTCGTTACATACAAAAATACAAATCTTTCCTCTTTATAATATTAGTGTAGAAAACTCAGTCCCGGTGATCTTATGTAGGAAAGTGATGCTATAATAAAAATTATCTTCCGCAGCGAGGAATTCAAAAGTTTGAGTGCATGTTTTATCCATAAATATTAAAAAAACTGTGCGTGTTCGTTAGTGCGTTCGCCCATCGGTTAAACTGTTCCAAATGTTGTACATGTTGTAATATTGTAAACCTCATCAAACAACCTATCATAGAAAATAACTTTCAAACATTTTAAATAATTTTATGATTAGCAAAGAAATACTTACTTACGTAGTCTGGACCGTGGAGTAGTAGCTATAAAAAAACAAAAGCGTGCTTGATCTGTGACCGATTTGTAGCTAGCTTACGTAAAAGTTGTTACGATAATAATATGTCGTCACAACTCACAAGGTTAGCTGCAGCTATGTGACAACAGCTACGATAAACATTCGCAGCGTAGGATTAGCTATTCGAATGTGTCCAACCAAACACGTGTTTATCTATGTTTTATTGTAGGGTCCTTTTTCGTCTCACCAAGTGTCATTTACGTAGTAATTTTAGTTTCACGTAAGTGCTACAAAGTTTTTTTGCGACAAAGTTTTTATTGATTACACTCGGAATGTTATCGCTGGTGTTTACTGTGGTGGCTATCAAATATTAATGACAATAACCTTATTGCACCAATTTTATGAATATTTTAGAGTGTAGAATAAACATATTAGGACTAACATGTCTGGCGCCTGGCGTTTCCATTAGGAACATTGTTGAATGTTTGCTGAAAAATTAAGCGCGTTTTCCTTTTTGCGCGGGAAATGTAAATACGAGAACGGGTGTAATGTACACAGCGTAAGAGGAGGATGAAAGAAATGTAAGATATTTTTTATTTGTAAAATATTCCAAGTAAAATACTTTCTTTATTATTTTATTTTTGTTATCTTAAATAAATCGTATTAAAATGTTTTAATGACAATCGCATGAATATTAAAAAAGTGCTACCTTAGTTGAATTAGTTATACTACTGATATACTGATATGATATCACTATGTACTAACATTATACAATGTTAGTTCATAGCGATTAGCGAAATAGTTCATTTATATTTGCAAAATGACCCCAACAAAACAGAGTGCGTTCACAAATAATCTCTAATCTAAGTAACCTTTTTTAGGGTTCCGTACCCAAAGGGTGCGAACTGGACCCGCCTGTCAGCGGGCTATATCTCATGAGCCGTGAGTGATGCTAGACAGTTGACCTAGAGAGTTTATAGATTAACTACAAATAATGAAAATAAAATAAAGTTCTAAATTTAAAATGTTCTAATTTAAAAAATACATAGTGTTAAATCTTGTTTTAGCGTTTAGAACCACATTTAATACCACAGTTATTTACCTGTACAATAGGTAAATAATTTGAAAAAACCTTGGAGAATGGATCAATTTATGGTATTATCCTAAAATGGACTCCACTCCGCATCAACCGGCGCTAAACTTTTATTTTGATTCATAAATAATTACAATTTTATGATAATTTTATGAACTATGCTATATCGTCCGACTTATATTCCCACTATATCATATCCGCGACTTCGGCCGCGTGAATTAAGTTATTTACTCCCACGGGACCTCTTTAATTTCCCGGGATAAAAAGCCGGCCTATTTCCTTCTTTGGGATGCAACCTATCTATCACAAATTTCGTCAAATCAAAAGACGGGCCATTAAATTGACAGACAGACCCACTTTCGCATTTATCTTAATATTCATTTTGGAACATAGATTAAATCCCTGTAACATGTTTCGGCAAAATCGGGTGGGTTGTGAAAAGGTAACATTCTGAAAAAAACACTTTCGCATTTTATATATTAGTATGGATTTCTTAATTTTAGATAGTGACACAATTTTAGTATTTAGTTCGCCTACTCAAGTTTTAGTGTTCGATGTTCTGCTATTGACATTTCTCATGAAGGTTGCGACTTGCTAGTGGTCTTAGTCGTGATTTTGCGTAACCTTACCTCATCGCGTCGTCGTGCCTTTGCGCCGTATTTTAGTATTATAAACTGTTGAGTGAACGTCAAATACCTACTTCGCAGTTTTCCTTCAATTAAAATGGGAGTAGAAAGTGAGTTTCAGTGTTTATCCAAATAGAGTCGTATAATTATTTGAGTTTCGCAATACCAACTTTTAAATTATTCATTTATATACGCGAAGACTGTTATGATTTATCAAGTTTATGCAGGTATTAATTTTCATGGGGTTACTATTTATATTGTGATCATGTTTTATGATAAAATTTATTATAATTTTTTGTAAAAAAAACTCCGTTAGAAGTTAAACATAGAAGAGTTGTATTTGATAGCAATATATTTATTACATTGACAATTATTATTACAATTATAGTCAATACCTGTTCTGATAGCTAGTTAGACGGTAAACTTTCTTCGTATTACATTAGTTAGTTACATTTAAATAATAAATAATAATAATTATCTTACATATACAAAATGTGAGTTCACCTTACAATATGAACCCACCTGTATAACGTTGCAATAAATTTGTGCTAGATCGGCAAAGCGGCAGTCTAAACAAGACTTGAATAAGTTTACAGGAAGTGATAAGTGTTTGCGAGTGTGATAATACAATTGTTATTCAGGATGATACATGGTTTTAATTTATTTTTTTATGATATATTTCGGGACTTTTCGGCTGCAATTGCCTCATCGTAGTTAGTTAGCACGTTATTTATAAAAATAGTTTCTGTGAAATAATCTGGTCGTCGTTTCCGATCACTTGTGGTTGTTTTACTGACTTGTATAGTCGTGCAGCGAGGATTTCGCAAACTCCCAAGTCATTGTGATTTATGTATTTATATTTTATTAGTCGTGAATTATCGTCAGTTCACCTAGTTTTATAATAGAAAATAAAAGAGTTCTCAAGGACACCTAAAAAAAATCGAAATCCACGCGTAGACGTCAAGTAACTATTCTATCAGTAACTAGTATAAGTAGGAAACTAGTAGTGTTTATATTGTGACAAAAGTTGCCATATTTTTTTTCGCTGGTTTCGTCAGCTATCGTCCGGTAAACTCCCTTAATCAAACACACACATACCCCGATTACATCATCATCAATAGAAACTCGTAAACGTATGAAGCCTAAACTTAAATACATATTTCTTTATTTACCCTAAGATTATGGAATTCAAAGGCTTGTGTATCTTTACAGTACCTCTAGAGGTGGAAGAAAAGAAACCTGAGCGGCCGCCAGGGAAGAACGCGAATACCACCCCACTTTACCCTATACTTAACAAATACACTGAGAAAACTGCCTCCGTTAAAGAACTGACCACATCTAAAGTAAGGTAGGAATCTTATTCATTATCTAGCCCAATATAATACTAAGAGTCTCAAAGTACCATAGGTCGCGTAGGTTTATTATAGTCCATGTCACGAAAGAAGTTCATTGCTACATTTTACATAGATTAATTGCATAAACATGCTACAACTACCGCCGCCTCTAGGGGACTTTTTTCGTGATACGGACTATATATGCGACCACCATATATACACCGTGTGCTGTCAAAACTCACGATCGTAAGGCAAATGACAATCTCACACGAATAAGCGAGTAGGTTTCAATTCCACTTTCTTTTGTATTTTAAATATTTCATGTACTTATTAAAGCTTTTATTTTTCAGCATGCACAAAGAAAACACATTGAGCAAAGAAAGCAGCACACAAAGTACAATCACGCACACAAACAAGAACGAGTCGGAGAAATTAATACACAATGAGACTGTGGCAGATGGGACACTGGATGGACAAGTAAGATACTTCTGATTTTGCATTTATAACTAATACATAAGTAAATATTTAGCTTACTAGAAAATGAAAACTGCATTCAAAGATTGACAAAGTCTCATAAATCGAATCAAATCGGTCGGGTCTCAGCAATCGAATTTGCTTTTTTCTCTGAAAAACTAAATACGTAGAACAAGTGTCATAAACTAGTTTAGGTTACATCTATTATTTTTATATCAGGAATGAGAAACATGAAACTAAAAGTTCTAACTTTGAATAGTGTACAGTTATTTTGAGAGCGGTCATTGAAACGAAAATTGAAACCAAACCATCTATAAATAAAAAATGTATAATATGAAATATCACAAAAAGTTCATTAGGTTTTGTATTTCAGTCGGACAACTTACCCAACAATCAGGAAAAAAATGTTCCGTGATTAATAGCATTGCAGAATGTTTAATTAGAAAACAATGATCTATTGTGTCATTAGAACAGAGGGACAGGATTATAAATTTCTCGTCGAAATATAGTTGACTAGCTGATGCCCGCGATTTTATACGCGTGGATTAAGTTATTTTTAGTTCCCACCGGAACTACTCAAATTTCCAGGATAAAAACTGTGCGAAAGTATGTATGTTTGTTAGTTTATTGGTTTGTCCTTCAATCACGCCGCAACAGAGCAACGGATCGACGTGATTTTATGCATGGGTATAGCTGAGGACCTGGAGAGTGACATAGGCTTCTATTTATCGAAAAATTAAGGAGTACCTATGGGAATTAAAAAACGTATGCCACGCGAAGGAATTCGCGGGCTTCCGCTAGGTTTTTAAAAACAAGACTGTGTCTTGTTGGTCAGGTTTAGTCCCATATGATTTTAAACAAGGTGACAACTATAATTGTTTTGATCACGTTAACCATAGATGGAGAAAAATGAAAAATACCTATACTTACCTTATATTTTTTATAATTTCCAGGTGAAAAAACCGCCAGTGCCATTAAAAAAGAGTCCGACCCCAACTTCGAGCGTGGGGGGTTTGTTCAGCGGACTCAAAAACAAAATGCTGTCGTCATCGGAGAAGACGTAAGTTGAAGTCGATAAATCTATACCTACACAACAGTCATTAAATTGACTTCCAGAGCTCTGGATGACAGTTGAGGGCATGTATCTGTTCCTGTGTACAGTACTGTTTTACATTACAGCGAAAGGTTGCCAGACAACCTGCCAGACTAATAATGCGGCAGTACAGAAATTGTATACATAATACTAGATGACGCTCGCGAATTTCGATTTTCCGGGATAAAAAATCCTTTCCCGGGATACAACTTATCTCTGTACCATAATTAGTTTAGATAAAACCAGCCCAACCAAACAAATATGTACGTTTTTCCTAAGTTGTAGTCTAAGATGGTAGTGGGATAAACTGCTGAGGAAACGGCAGTTATATTAAACCCATAGAATCCGTTTCTACAAAGCATCGTACTGGTAAAACTAACTTTCTGGTAGGGTTTATAACGAATGTCGCTTTCATATTTAATTGGGAAGATTCTTATGTCAAATATATAGCGAGGCTTCCAAAAGACTTAAAAACCACTTACACTAATAGAATAAATATAATATTCAACTAGTTTTTCGCTCTGTGCGTGAGCTGCTAAAGCAGCTCACGGGTTGTGATTAGAAAAAAAAACAAAATGGCGCTGATTTTTTAAAACTTTGGTATCAGTTTCCTGTTTTGTAATCCCAGGGATCCTCAGATATCGATTTTGAACTAAATCTGTAAATTAACAAAGATTTTCAAAATGGCGCTGAGTTTTTAAAATTTTGGTACCAGTTTCCTGTTTTGTGATACCAGGAAGTCCTTAATATTAATTTTGAACGAAATCGCTACAAGAACAAAGAATTTCAAAATGGCGCTGAGTTATTAAAATTTTGGTACCAGTTTCCTGTTTTGTGATGCCAGGGAGTCCTGAATATCGATTTTGAACGAAATCGCTACAAGAACCAAGAATTTAAAATGGCGCTGAGTTTTTAAAATTTTGGTACCAGTTTCCTGTTTTGTGATCCCAGGGAGTCCTGAATATCGATTTTGAACGAAATTGGTCAATTAACAAAGAATTTCAAAATGGCGTTGGGTTTTTTAAAATTTTGGTACCAGTTTCCTGTTTTGTAATACCAGGAAGTCCTAAATATTGATTTTGAACGAAATCGCTACAAGAACAAAGAATTTCAAAATGGCGCTGAGTTTTTAAAATTTTGGTACCAGTTTCCTGTTTTGTGATACCAGGAAGTCCTTAATATTAATTTTGAACGAAATCGCTACAAGAACAAAGAATTTCAAAATGGCGCTGAGTTATTAAAATTTTGGTACCAGTTTCCTGTTTTGTGATCCCAGGGAGTCCTGAATATCGATTTTGAACGAAATTGGTCAATTAACAAAGAATTTCAAAATGGCGCTGGGTTTTTTAAAATTTTGGTACCAGTTTCCTGTTTTGTAATACCAGGAAGTCCTAAATATTGATTTTGAACGAAATCGCTACAAGAACAAAGAATTTCAAAATGGCGCTGAGTTTTAAAATTTTGGTACCAGTTTCCTGTTTTGTGATCCCAGGGAGTTCTGAATATCGATTTTAAACGAAATCGGTCAATTAACAAAGAATTTCAAAATGGCGCTGGTTTTTTAAAATTTTGGTACCAGTTTCCTGTTTTGTTATCCCAGGGAGTACTAAATATTGATTTTGAACGAAATCGGTCAATTAACAAAGAATTTCAAAATGGCGCTGATTTTTGAAAACTTTGGTATCGGTTTCTTGTTTTGTAATCCCAGGGAGCCCCTTCGTGGGTAAAACAGAATCGTATCACTTGTAACGTCTCTCCAATATTCGCCATATAATTTGGTATGAAAAAAATGTTCCGCCATCTTGAATTTTTTTTCATTTCGCTAAATACACCTCCTCGTTCTGATCATCTCTTGCCGAGAAACCACTCTTCCATCTCTTATACTCTCCGAGATTGACACTGACGAAATTTGTATGACAGCCATCTTGAATCCACCATTTTTAAGTTTTTTTTAATTCATCGCCAATTGGATGAGGTTTCGAGTGACATTTGTTCGAGCACTCCCTACCTCTCTTCAATACCTTGGCCGTGCTCTTGACCCGTTGCCGAAATCCTCAATCATCAGCTGTCTCCATATTTTTCTGATACTGCTGGTCGGGTTACACAATCGATCCATACATGTCAACTTTCCCAAATGTTGCCCACTGCCTCAAAACCGTCATCGAAATTTTCAAAAACACAAAAAGAATACAAAATGACCGCCATCTCGTTTCACAGAAACATTTTACATAGTTTTATAATTTTCCCGTGAACTACAGGATACACCGCTCCTGATGATGTTTCAATTTTTCATCTCGCTCGCACCCTGCCGAAATGATAGCCCCTGAAAAAAGACCATGTCGAAAATCACTTTTTCTTTGATAAATTCCAGTGTTGCCAGACCTCGGCGACGAAAATACCCAAATGTCATTCGTACAAGTAAGACACGTGGTTGCTCGTAACTGAATTTAAAAAAAAATACGTATTTCGATATTTTTATTTTTGGGGTAAATCTTGAAAATTTCCCGAGAAATGGGGTAATTTTTTTCATCCAATCCATACTTCAAGTCTGTACACACAATCGCCCTGTACAATTCGAAACGCTCCAACGTTTGTAACTGTGAGAAATTTGAATTTTAATATTGCGTTTTTTCGTAACACAAACCGACCGGCCGCCATGACAGCCGCCATCTTGAATTTTTAAAAACAACTCCCATTCTGTCAAAATACAGGATAATTGTAGGCGAAATAAGAAAAAAATATTATGCTCGACCACGCCGTTTCGGATCTGTGGCGCAGCGATTCGGGTCTAAAAATCGAAAATTTGAAAACACTACAGTTGGCCGCCATCTTGTTTTTACAATTATTTCCACTTTTTCTATT
Source organism: Erebia palarica (assembly GCA_964035005.1). NCBI lineage: Eukaryota > Metazoa > Arthropoda > Insecta > Lepidoptera > Nymphalidae > Erebia > Erebia palarica. The sequence continues at coordinate 6,802,077 of OZ035988.1, forward strand.
AATCGTTTCCTAATTTCTTGAATAATTGCAAGTTGTAACGAAATCGGTTCGATAACAAAAGAGTTGCAAGAATCACATCGGCCGCCATCTTGTTTTTCCGAAATGTCATAATTTTTCCCTACTCCCATCCCGCATCCGAACACATCTCCCATACACCATTGTATCGTTTTCTGTCTCTTTCTAGGAGAACAATTATGTCAATTACTACACACTACTACTACACTTGTAGTCTCTTCAATATTCGCCGTATAATTTGGTATGGAAAAAATTATTCCGCCATCTTGAATTTTTTTCATTTCGCTTAATAGACCTCCTCGTCCTGATCATCTCTTGCCAAGAAACCACACTTCCATCTCTCATACTCTCCGAGATAGACATTAACGAAATTTGTATGCCAGCCATCTTGAATCCACCATTTTAGAGTTTTTTTCAAACTCACCGCCAATTAGACGAGGTTTCGAGTGACATTTGTTCGAGCACCCCCCGCCTATCTTCAATACCTTGGCCGTCTCCGAAATCTTCAATCATCACGTGTCTCCATATTTTTCTTCAAGTTATATTTTCTGACTTCCATACGAAGCCATAAGTGGAAAAAAAAAATCATACAAAATTTTACAGGAGGAAGTTTTCAGGGAAAATCTCGAAAACTACCCCGAATGTGGCAACACAGTTTTTATTTCTCGATACTGCCCGTCGAGTTACACAATCGATCCATGCATGTCAACTTTCCCAAATGTTGCCAACCGCCTCTAAGACGTGATTGAAATTTTCAAAAACACAAAAAGAATACAAAATGGCCGCCACCTCGTTTCACAGAATCATTTGACATAGTTTTATAATTTTCCTGTGAACTACAGGATACACCGCTCCTGATGACGTTTCAATTTTTCATCTCGCTACCCCAGCCGAAATGATAGCCCTTGAAAAAAGACCATGTCGAAAATCACTTTTTCTTTGATAAATTCCAGTGTTGCCAGACCTCGGCGACGAAATTACCCAAATGTCATTTGGACAAGTGGGACACGTGGTTGCTCGTCCTCGAATTTTGCAAAAAATACGTATTTCGATTTTTCTAATTTTTGGGGTAAATCTTGAAATTTTCCCGAGAAATGGGGTAATTTTTTTCCTCAATCCATACCTCGAGTCTGTACACACAATCTCCCCGTTAAAGTCGAAACGTTCCGACGTTGCCAACTGCGAGAAAGTTGAATTTTAAAATTTAATTTTTTCGTAATTCAGACCGACCGGCCGCCGTGACAGCCGCCATCTTGTTTTTCCGAAATTTCATAATTTTTCCCTACTCCCATCCCGCACCCGAACACATCTCCCTAACATAATTGTATCGTTTTCTGTTTCTTTCTAGGAGAACAATTTGGTCAATTACTAAACACTACTACAACACTTGTAGTCTCTTCAATGTTCGCCATATAATTTGGTATGAAAAAAAATATTCCGCCATTTTGATTTTTTTTTATTTCGCTAAATAGACCTCCTCGTCCTGACCATGTCTTGCCAAGAAACCACAGTTCCATCTCTCATACTCTCCGAGATAGACACTCACGAAATTTGTATGGCAGCCATCTTGAATCCACCATTTTTGAGTTTTTTTTAAACTCACTGCCAATTGGACGAGGTTTCGAATGACATTTGTTTGAGCACCCCCCGCCTATCTTCAATACCTTGGCCGTGCTCTTCACCCGTCTCCGAAATCCTCAATCATCAGGTGTCTCTACATTTTTTTTCAAGTTATACTTTCTGACTACCATACGAAGCCATAAGTGAAAAAAAAATTTTTCATACAAAATTTTACAGGAGGAAGTTTTTAGGGAAAATCTCGAAAACTTCCCCGAATGTGGCAACACTGTTTTGATTTCTCGATACTGCATGTCGAGTTACACAATCGATCCATACATGTCAACTTTCCCAAATGTTGCCAACCGCCTCTAAGACGTGATCGATATTTTCAAAAACACAAAAGGAATACAAAATGGCCGCCACCTCGTTTCACAGAAACTTTTTGCATAGTTTCATAATTTTCCTGTGAACTACAGGATACACCGCTCCTGACGACGTTTCAATTGTTCATCTCGCTCGCACCCAGCCGACATGATAGCCCCTGAAAAAAGACCATGTCGAAAATCACTTTTTCTTTGATAAATTCCAGTGTTGCCAGACCTCGGCGACGAAAATACCCAAATATCATTCGTACAAGTGACACACGTGGTTGCTCGTACTCGAATTTTTAAAAAAATTCGTATTTCGATTTTTTTATTTTTGGGGTAAATCTTGAAATTTTCCCGAGAAATGGGGTAATTTTTTTCCCCCAATCCATACCTCGAGTCTGTACACACAATCTCTCCGAAGAAGTCGAAACGCTCCGACGTTGCCAACTGCGAGAAATTTGAATTTTAAAATTGCGTTTTTTCGTAACTCAAACCGAACGGCCACCGCGACAGCCGCCATCTTGAATTTTTAAAATTTTTAAAATTTCTGTCAAAATACAGGATAATTGTAGGCGAAATAAGAAAAAAAAATTATGCTCGACCCCGCCGTTTCGGATCTGTGGCGCCGCGGTTCGGGGTCGAAAAATCAAAAATTTTAAAACACTACAGCTCGGCCGCCATCTTGTTTTTCCAAAATGTCATAATTTTTCCCTACTTATAACCCGCACTCGAACACATCTCCCATACATCATTGTATCATTTTCTGTCTCTTTCTAGGAGAACAATTATGTCAATGAGTCAGTGAGTCAGTGAGTGAGTGGTAATCGAGCTATATATATTATAACTAGTTTTTCGCTCTGTGCGTGAGCTGCTAAAGCAGCTCACGGGTTGTGATTAAAAAAAAATCAAAATGGCGCTGATTTTTTAAAACTTTGGTATCAGTTTCCTGTTTTGTAATCCCAGGGATCCTCAGATACCGATTTTGAACTAAATCTGTAAATTAACAAAGATTTTCAAAATGGCGCTGAGATTTTAAAAGGACATGACCAGTAATTGCCCTCCGATTCGGCACAATGCACAGGATTTCCGTTTTTACAGTAAGGTTTAAAAATTCAAAACGAAATTATTATGGATTTATTATTCCAAATAAGGTCAGGGTTCAAATGACAAAAAAAAACAGTACGTTTATTGTTTAAATCTTGAGCGTCCGCTTTCCTCTTTAAGCACTACTCCATTTTGACGTTCCATTATATCCATGCCTAATAATAATCTTGTAACCCTACATGAATACCATTTAAGTACCTTAGTCATTATATTATGAATGATTTATTTTTGATCAATTAAATAGTAATGAAAAGGAAATGTATGTTTTGTTTATAATTATTTTTATTTTTTGACAAGTCTCAAACTAATAGATCGAACAAAGCATTTTGAAATACTGCGTTTAAAGGAACGCCCTTTCACATTGCATATGCCGCCATCTGTGGTCGAATAGTTAAACTGGAACGCCCTTTCACATTGCATATGCTGCCATCTGTGGTCGAATAGTTGAACTTGTTAACTAAAAGTAGTAAGCAATACTTAAAAATATTTTTTAGACTCACCACAATACATAGCGCCATCTAGTGTGGGAAAGCAGTTTTTGGTGAAACTTTTTTAATTTATTTTCTCAGTTTTCAGAGCCTTCAGACTCCTGAAACTTTTTTATTTGAAAAGTATAAAATATAACAATTACAATAAAGAAATAATACTTGAAAATATTTTTTAAGACTCGCTCAACACAATAAATAGCGCCATCTAGTGTGGGAAAGCAGTCTTTTGGTGAAACTTTTTTTGTTCATTTTCGCAGTTTTCCGAGCCTTCAGACTCCTGAAACTTTTTTATCTGAAAACAGTGAAATATTACAATTACAATAATAAAGAAATCATTGCTGAACATTGATATTTGACACCTAGGCAAGCTGCCATAGTTCCACCGGTCAAGTCCTTTTGGTACCAGTTTCCTGTTTTGTGATACCAGGAAGTCCTAAATATTAATTTTGAACGAAATCGCTACAAGAACAAAGAATTTCAAAATGGCGCTGAGTTATTAAAATTTTGGTACCAGTTTCCTGTTTTGTGATGCCAGGGAGTCCTGAATATCGATTTTAAACGAAATCGGTCAATTAACAAAGAATTTCAAAATGGCGCTGGTTTTTTAAAATTTTGGTACCAGTTTCCTGTTTTGTTATCCCAGGGAGTCCTAAATATCGATTTTGAACGAAATCGGTCAATTAACAAAGAATTTCAAAATGGCGCTGATTTTTTAAAACTTTGGTATCGGTTTTGTTGTTTTGTAATCCCAGGGAGCCCCTTCGTGGGTAAAACAGAACCGTATCACTTGTAACGTCTCTCCAATATTCGCCATATAATTTGGTATGAAAAAAATGTTCCGCCATCTTGAATTTTTTTTCATTTCGCTAAATACACCTCCTCGTTCTGATCATCTCTTGCCGAGAAACCACTCTTCCATCTCTTATACTCTCCGAGATAGACACTGACGAAATTTGTATGGCAGCCATCTTGAATCCACCATTTTTAAGTTGTTTTTAATTCATCGCCAATTGGATGAGGTTTCGAGTGACATTTGTTCGAGCACTCCCTACCTCTCTTCAATACCTTGGCCGTGCTCTTGACCCGTTGCCGAAATCCTCAATCATCAGCTGTCTCCATATTTTTCTGATACTGCTGGTCGAGTTACACAATCGATCCATACATGTCAACTTTCCCAAATGTTGCCCACTACCTCAAAACCGTCATCGAAATTTTCAAAAACACAAAAAGAATACAAAATGGCCGCCATCTCGTTTCACAGAAAAATTTTACATAGTTTTATAATTTTCCCGTGAACTACAGGATACACCGCTCCTGATGATGTTTCAATTTTTCATCTCGCTCGCACCCTGCCGAAATGATAGCCCCTGAAAAAAGACCATGTCGAAAATCACTTTTTCTTTGATAAATTCCAGTGTTGCCAGACCTCGGCGACGAAAATACCCAAATGTCATTCGTACAAGTAAGACACGTGGTTGCTCGTAATTGAATTTTTAAAAAAATACGTATTTCGATATTTTTATTTTTGGGGTAAATCTTGAAAATTTCCCGAGAAATGGGGTAATTTTTTTCATCCAATCCATACTTCAAGTCTGTACACACAATCGCCCCGTACAATTCGAAACGCTCCAACGTTTGTAACTGTGAGAAATTTGAATTTTAATATTGCGTTTTTTCGTAACACAAACCGACCGGCCGCCATGACAGCCGCCATCTTGAATTTTTAAAAACAACTCCCATTCTGTCAAAATACAGGATAATTGTAGGCGAAATAAGAAAAAAATATTATGCTCGACCACGCCGTTTCGGATCTGTGGCGCAGCGATTCGGGTCTAAAAATCGAAAATTTGAAAACACTACAGTTGGCCGCCATCTTGTTTTTACAATTATTTCCACTTTTTCTATTAATCGTTTCCTAATTTCTTGAATAATTGCAAGTTGTAACGAAATCGGTTCGATAACAAAAGAATTGCAAGAATCACATCGGCCGCCAACTTGTTTTTCCGAAATGTCATAATTTTTCCCTACTCCCATCCCGCATCCGAACACATCTCCCATACACCATTGTATCGTTTTCTGTCTCTTTCTAGGAGAACAATTATGTCAATTACTACACACTACTACTACACTTGTAGTCTCTTCAATATTCGCCATATAATTTGGTATGAAAAAAAAAATTCCGCCATCTTGATTTTTCTTTCATTTCGCTTAATAGACCTCCTCGTCCTGATCATCTCTTGCCAAGAAACCACACTTCCATCTCTTATACTCTCCGAGACAGGCACTAACGAAATTTGTATGGCAGCCATCTTGAATCCACCATTTTTGAGTTTTTTTTAAACTCACCGCCAATTGGACGAGGTTTCGAGTGACATTTGTTCGAGCACCCTCCGCCTATCTTCAATACCTTGGCCGTGCTCTTCACCCGTCTCTGAAATCCTCAATCATCAGGTGTCTCCATATTTTCTTCAAGTTATATTTTCTGACTTCCATACGAAGCCACAAGTGGAAAAAAAAATTTCATACAAAATTTTACAGGAAGAAGTTTTTAGGGAAAATCTGGAAAACTACCCCGAATGTGGCAACACTGTTGTTATTTCTCGATACTGCCCGTCGAGTTACACAATCGATCTATACATGTCAACTTTCCCAAATGTTGCCAACCGCCTCTAAGACGTAATTGAAATTTTCAAAAACACAAAAAGAATACAAAATGGCCGCCACCTCGTTTCACAGAATCATTTGGCATACTTTTGTAATTTTTCCGTGAACTACAGGACACACTGCTTCTGACGACGTTTCAATTTTTCATCTCGCTCGCACCCATCCGAAATGATAGCCCCTGAAAAAAGACCATGTCGAAAATCACTTTTTCTTTGATAAATTCCAGTGTTGCCAGATCTCGGCGACGAAAATACTCAAATGTCATTCGTACAAGTGAGACACGTGGTTGCCTATACTCGAATTTTGCAAAAACTACGTATTTCGATTTTTTAATTTTTGGGGTAAATCTTAAAATTTTCCCGAGAAATGGGGTAATTTTTTTTGCCCAATCCATACCTCGAGTCTGTACACACAATCTCCCCGTAGAAGTCGAAACGCTCCGACGTTTCCAACTGCGAGAAATTTGAATTTTAAAATTGCGTTTTTACGTAACTCAAACCGAACGGCCGCCGTGACAGCCGCCATCTTGAATTTTTAAAAACCACCCCCATTCTATTAAAATACAGGATAATAGTAGGCGGAAATAGAAAAAAAAAAATATGCTCGACCACGCCGTTTCGGATCTGTGGCACAGCGGTTCGGGTCTAAAAATCAAAATTTGAAAACACTACAGCTTGGCCGCCATCTTGTTTTTCCAATATTTTCCACTTTTTCTACTAATCGTTTCCTAATTTCTTCAATAATTGCGAGTTGTAACGAAATCGGTTGGAAAACAAAAGAGCTGCAAGAATCATATCGGCCGCCATCTTGTTTTTCCGAAATTTCATCATTTTTCCATACTCCCATCCTGCACCCGAACACATCTCCCATACATAATTGTATCGTTTTCTGTTTTTTTTAGGAGAACAATTAAGTCAATTACTACACACTACTACTACACTTGTAGTCTCTTCAATATTCGCCATATAATTTGGTATGAAAAAAAAAATTCCGCCATCTTGATTTTTCTTTCATTTCGCTTAATAGACCTCCTCGTCCTGATCATCTCTTGCCAAGAAACCACACTTCCATCTCTTATACTCTCCGAGACAGGCACTAACGAAATTTGTATGGCAGCCATCTTGAATCCACCATTTTTGAGTTTTTTTTAAACTCACCGCCAATTGGACGAGGTTTCGAGTGACATTTGTTCGAGCACCCTCCGCCTATCTTCAATACCTTGGCCGTGCTCTTCACCCGTCTCTGAAATCCTCAATCATCAGGTGTCTCCATATTTTCTTCAAGTTATATTTTCTGACTTCCATACGAAGCCACAAGTGGAAAAAAAAATTTCATACAAAATTTTACAGGAAGAAGTTTTTAGGGAAAATCTGGAAAACTACCCCGAATGTGGCAACACTGTTGTTATTTCTCGATACTGCCCGTCGAGTTACACAATCGATCTATACATGTCAACTTTCCCAAATGTTGCCAACCGCCTCTAAGACGTAATTGAAATTTTCAAAAACACAAAAAGAATACAAAATGGCCGCCACCTCGTTTCACAGAATCATTTGGCATACTTTTGTAATTTTTCCGTGAACTACAGGACACACTGCTTCTGACGACGTTTCAATTTTTCATCTCGCTCGCACCCATCCGAAATGATAGCCCCTGAAAAAAGACCATGTCGAAAATCACTTTTTCTTTGATAAATTCCAGTGTTGCCAGACCTCGGCGACGAAATTACCCAAATGTCATTCGTACAAATGGAACACGTGGTTGCCCATACTCGAATTTTGCAAAAAATACGTATTTCGATTTTTTAATTTTTGGGGTAAATCTTGAAATTTTCCCGAGAAATGGGGTAATTTTTTTCCCCCAATCCATACCTCGAGTCTGTACACACAATCTCTCCGAAGAAGTCGAAACGCTCCGACGTTGCCAACTGCGAGAAATTTGAATTTTAAAATTGCGTTTTTTCGTAACTCAAACCGAACGGCCACCGCGACAGCCGCCATCTTGAATTTTTAAAATTTTTAAAATTTCTGTCAAAATACAGGATAATTGTAGGCGAAATAAGAAAAAAAAATTATGCTCGACCCCGCCGTTTCGGATCTGTGGCGCCGCGGTTCGGGGTCGAAAAATCAAAAATTTTAAAACACTACAGCTCGGCCGCCATCTTGTTTTTCCAATTTTTTCCACTTTTTCTATAGATCGTTTCCTAATTTCTTCAATCACTGCAAGTTGTAACGGAATCGGTTGGAAAACAAAAGAGTTACAAAAAGCTCCTCGGCCGCCATCTTGTTTTTCCAAAATGTCATAATTTTTCCCTACTTATAACCCGCACTCGAACACATCTCCCATACATCATTGTATCATTTTCTGTCTCTTTCTAGGAGAACAATTATGTCAATGAGTCAGTGAGTCAGTGAGTGAGTGGTAATCGAGCTATATATAGTATAATATTGATAATTATTTTAAAAAAGCGAGTGTTACTTAAAAAAATTACGTCCAATATTGATGAAGTATTTCATACGAACTCCGCTTATAAGCGGAGATTAAGAGTTGCTGATTTGACTAGTCAAATACCCATTTTGTCGTTTTTCAGCGACAAGTCTTCAACAATGGTATCGACGATGTCGAGCGGGAGCAGCAGCAGCGGCGAGTGGGACCGCACGGACGGCGTTACGGCCAGCAAGCCCAGCGCCAACGCCAACGCGGCCAACGCCAACGTTGGTGCCAATAGCACCGCCAACACGTTCGACCACATCGAGAGAAACTCCATACTCAACGATCCGAGAGCCGGCAGGTAACTTACATCAAATATTTTTTATTTTTTTTAATGTATGTAATTATGTATGTATGTATGTATATACTTTATTGTACACCACGAATACACAACATGTTACAAACAAGGATACAACTATAAGTAGGTACAATAAGGCGGTCTTATCGCTAAGCAACGATCTCTTCCAGACAACCTTAACGTTAGGGAGAAAATGAAAAAGAAGAATGAAAAAGTGCAAAAATAATAATAAACTTAAATACTAATAGCTAAATAAACTAACCAATATTACAACATATTTTGATAAACTAATATATACAAAATAATAATAATAGACATACATAAACTAAATAGACATACAAATAAATACATAAATAAGTACTTTTAGAAAGAAAACAATAAATATGTCGTTACTTATGATAACATAAGAGATAAGTAATAATTTTTAACGTTTTAATTGTTTTACTTTTAATATAACACTTCTTAAGACTACATCAGTAGTTCTTGGCCAGTATGCCGTCCTTCTTGATGAGCCTCACAATGCAGTCATCAGACTCCCCCATGCGGTGGATGGTTCCGCACACCACATACATTTTGCTCGTGTCCACGTCCGCGATCACCAGCTGCACCGACGCGTGGTCCTTGGCGTGAATCAGACGGTTGCTGGCCGAGCATTTCCGCGGGCAGTACAAGTCAACGAATTCGCCAGCGTCGTTTTGCATTTTATTTATCTAAAATAACACGCGAAAACTCAAACGTCAGAAGCGAAAAGGGGTATACACGGGTTAATTTAAAAAGACTTATTACCTCTTAAAGGTATTTTACATACGTTACATAATACCGAACAACTACGAATACCTTTAAAAATAGGAGTCGCGCAACCCCTGGTACTATTCAAAATATTAATACCTATTTAAATTGGTCGTTTCGAAATGCGAATACGTTACGCGACGCGCGGCCAGTGGTCAAACCACTGATTACCTGACTAAAAATGTGGCTAAGAAGAATGGTTCAGCAAATATTTTTTTTGTTGAATTCAGTAAGTATTATGTACGGAAGTTACCCTTCACAGGTTATTTATTAATATTTTTAAAAATTTATTAATTTTAGTAATTAAAAGGTCTATGCGCGTTGATTGCAACAGACGCTAAAGTGTGAAGTTTTTGACTTAAAGAAACTTGTATCGTAAATTAATCAGCAATAAAGGCTTTATCTAATACCTTTAAACAAGCAATTCTTGTATATATAATCTGAATCTCGGTAACGGCTAAAACGATTTTCATGTAATTTAGTATCCGGGCGGTTTCGGGGGCGATAAATCGATCTTGCTTGGATTCATTTTTAGAAAATGTAGTTTTAATTTTTCAGTGAAAACTGCTACAATATCATTAGAATACGAAGGGAAATCTCGCCGTCATCTACTAGGTTATAATAGCTCAGATGGGAAATTGGGCGTTCCAAAAACTAGAAGGCCCGGTTCGAGTCCAGATGTCACCAGTTCGATTATTTTTACCTTTTTTTCCATGTTCCTTCTTTTGTGAGAAAAACTATTATTAGGAGCCCAATTGCACTCGTGATTTTTTATTTAAATAACCAGTTCATATTTTTTTATTATTACGTCGGTAAGATCGAGAAATATTATTCATATTTCTTCAGTATGTAATTTGTATTCGCAGAGTGAAGGCGCCTCGACGGCGGCCGCCCAGTCAAGTCCTACGTGATGACACGCCGCAACAGATTGGACTGACAAACGGACACGAAGGTATGACTTTATGCGCAAAATTAAGACATAATAAAACAAAAATATGAAAGAATCATTAAAATATCTCAACGAATGAAAACAAACAAAATGCGGTCGTGAGACGTCACACGACCCTGTCAACCGACTTTATAAAGCCGAATAAAAGAAAGAAATGGACTTATTTGAATTAAAAGCACTTAATTTGTCTGTGAAGAAAATTTTGAAGTAGGTAAAAACTCACTCACAAAATTTCTCACTCGAGTAAGATACAGCAATGGATGTACATTAAATAATTAAACTTATTAAATAATTTATTTCTCAGTCATTTATTGATGGATTTAAAAAAAAAACACTACTGATTTATTGGTTAATCTACATTTTACTTCCGTTGCGTTAAATATGATATTTTCAACATCATGAAACTTCTCCATTGGTTATTTTAGTGCCAACGGACAAGCCAGCATCAGACAAAGCGGAAGAAATCAGACCACGTGCACGGGAATGGGAGAAACACAAAGCGCCGTGGATGGCGGAGCTAAAACTCAACCAGGCAAAGAAAACGAGCTTCGGCTCAGAAGGGAAATCGCGGTCGGTTTCTACGTCGTCCGAGGCGAGTGGAGTTGCCAGCAAGGCGGGCGGCGGGAGTACAGACAGGTTAGTTTCCTATGTTTGATTTTGTATTGTTTGTTTGCACCTTTGATTTTCTATGTAACTGCCGTGTTGGTCCAGTGTTTGGTTCCCAGCATGGCTAGCATTAAAGGAGTAAAATTATGTCTACCCGTTATCTGTATTTCTCTACCGACGCTAACATGGTTACTTGTCTCGTTATGTCAAAAATAGAGAAAAGTAATATTTCTTATCTGTCGGATTTTTCTCTACGAACCTTTACATGCTAACTATTTATTTCTTGTAATATACCGCATTTTGTGCATGTTAGGGTAAACAAAAAATTGCCGACAACGACAACATCTCTCTCTCTCGTCACGAGATAATCTCGTGGTGCGCATGCTAAGCACACAGGTCTCATAATAGGGACGATGCTTATATCAGAAATGTTTTTTTTATCCACTACTAGTTAGCCCTTGACTGCGATCTCACCTGATGGTAAGCGATGATGCAGTCTAAGATGGTAGCGGGCTAACCTGTTAGGGGCATGGCAGTTATATTAAACCCCCCTATTCGCTTTCTACACGGCATCGTACCGGAACGCTAAATAGCTTGGCGGCACGTCTTTGCCGGTAGGGTGGTAACCAGCCACGGCCGAAGCCTCCCACCCAGGCCAGACCAGGGAAAATTCAGAAATTATAAATTCCCAAATTGACCCTTCCGGGGATCGAACCCGGGACCTCCGCAAGTTAAGACAACAGCGCTACACACTGCGCCACGGAGGTCGTCAAAATAAATTATTTCAAACTGATTGTTATATAGGTCTTCCAAAAGACCTAAAATTCACATCCTCGGTTAGTTTTAAGTTTGATAACCATTTTGAAATATAGTTGAATATGTGTTGAAATTTGATGATGTGACAACTGTGAATTTCATACAACTTCCAAACTAGAAGTGCGTTTTTGAGTTTGTTATAGAGTTGCCATCATCCCTATAATTTACTAATGTTTTTTTTGACAAGAAATGCTCAGTTCCAGCCCAGAGCTATTAAGTTTTTTCACTCCCGTGCCTCAGAGAGCACGTAAAGCCGCCGGTCCGCCTGGTTTCAGTACGGTCGTATTGGAGTTTCCGTCCCATCGGGCTATGAGAGTAAGGGAATAGACATTGCACTTGTGTTTGTGCATACACATGTGCACTATAATATTACTTGTGCAGATGGCTAATCTCTGCGGATAATGCGTGGTGTCAATTCGGTCGGGAGGACATTAATTGACATTGTATAATGCGTCCAATCTAGTAATATAATCGGAAAGCCTGTATGTACTCTAGGCAATAAAGCTAGTAGACCCCAACAATAATTCCTACGACGGCGAACCTAAGGCGACGAACCTTTACAGTATGATAAAGTATCATGAGTTAAACGTATTTTATAAATATCCAATAAAAAATCAGAAAGGAAGTAAGGTTTTCTATGCTATACCCAATTGTTAAAGCAGGAAGTTACATTATTTCGTAAACTCAGTTTATGTTTGATAATTAACTATCGATGTTCTGCATGATTATTTCGGTTTGAGTGTAAATAACCTACACATATATAGCATAGATTTTAAAAAGAAATCGAGAAAATATTATAGTCATAAATATTAAGTTTTAGGTATAAATACCTACCTAACTTCCGCATGTTTTGGTTCATACCATACTACCACCCTGCCAAGAGGATTTAATGTGGGGGTCTCCATACAACGAACCGCCCCGTTTCTTACACTAGTAGCCATATTACGCAAAAGCTGCGCTCAATCATGGTTAAAAACTCATTTGTTGTGTTTTGATGAATTATTGGTATTCTTGGTGCGACAATAGATTTAGACCAATGGCGAAAAAGAGTTCACCAAACAGAGGTGATTGCGTTCGTTACACTGTAGCAATCACTTAAACATTATAAGGCCTTTGACCTTTATCTGTCAACTCTCTTGAAAATTATGGTTTCAATGACATCTTGGTTAATCATACCCATTGATGTCTTTCAGAGTTAATTTCTCACAATAAAGTAATAGATTCAGAACCAGTTTGATACAAGTTATGCAAGTTCAAGGGGCTAATAAATAAATGGTACTTTAATAATGATCTAATCATTGAGTCATCAGGATGTCGTAACTGTGTTAAATCAATGCAGAAATAATTTTATTGGATTTTTTCCTAGTTCCATCGCTGATTCTGTAGTGATTTGTTGTATATTATGATTTGTAGGATATTGGATTGCGGCCTGGAGGAAAAACGGTCGAGCCATTCAATGGAAATGTCGAAGAGCACTTCGGCGATCAGCAACCGAATATCAGTTTTAGAAAGCCTAGAGTCTAGTTTAGAGGTAAGCTACGTTTTATCAATTTATTCTCATACATTTATCTCATCCTACATTTATATTATATGTGAAAGTTTGCATGTTAGTGACTTTGTATGTTTGTAACTCCTTTACTTTTATTGCTATTCTAAGGAAACATTGTGGCTAATTCTGTTTTAGAAAATCATTAACTAAAATGGCTGGTATATGTTATTCCATACTGCTCCCTACTGACTGCCTCGTTGGTCTATTGGCTAGCATATTGGACTAAGGCCTACGAAGTCCCGGGTTCGATTCCCGGGTCGGGCCTTAACAAGTATTGGGCTTTTCTGACAAGAAATTCTCATTACTAGCCGGGAGTAAAGAAGTTGGCGGTGTTCCACCCCCGTGCTTCGGAGAGCACGTAAAGCCGTCGTTCCTGCGCCTGATCTCTCTCCGTTCGTGTCGAATTTTTCGTCCCATCGGGCTATGAGAGTAAAAGAACAGAGTGCACCTGTGTATGTGCACACACTTGTGCACTATAATATCTCCCGCGCAGATGGCTAATCTCTCTGGAGATTGGCCGCCGTAGCCGAAATTCGGTCGGGAGGACTTTAATAGTATTTAATATAGCTGTTATATAATTTTGTTATAGTCAAAAACTCGACAGTCAGGGGAACAGAAAAATCCTCCAGATCGTCCTCCAGACCTGCCTACCAGTAAACCACCGCCCCTTCAATCTCCCACTGCTGCTGGTAAGTTTAGTTATTATTTATACGACTGCCTGAAAAAAGGAGTATATTGTTTTCAGGGTTCATGTATGTATATATGTGAGTTTGTATATTCCACCATAACTTCTGTATAGAAGTTATGGTGGAATATACAAACGATACCCGTCCCGATACGATACGATACCTCATTTATCAAAACCTATGCGTATGCCTAAACCGGTTTTGATAAATGAGGTATCGTTAGAATCCCTAGCTTATTCCGGGTGACATAAGCTTGTAAAATTTAAAAAAATTGATGGGGGTGACCATGATCCCGCATTTAAGACTAAATTTGAAAAAAAAAACGAAAATAAGATTATTATATAATCATCATCTAGAAAATGATAAGTAGATTCCAAAAATATATAACACTATAGTTCAATATCCAGTGATTCACAAAAAATATCATTTATTAAAAATGTAAATAAGATTATAATTTAACTAGATTAATTTAGATTTTTGACTTTTTAGTTCGTTTATTGGCAGGGCAGTCGTGTTTTTTAATTTTTTTATTAATATTTATTTGTTACCAGGTATGTAAACAATAAAGTTCTAGCCCGAATATACCTAAAGACCTTGAGTCTACCAGACCAAAACGAAGTTTGTTGCGTTGTTATTCTTCTCGGACCAGGACCCGTTTGAAACCCTCGAATTCCCACGTGAACTCCCTAATTTTTCGGGTTAATATATAGCCTACGACACTCACAAATAATGTGGGTTTCTATTGGTACCAGAATTTTAAAAAATCTGTTCAGTAGGTCCCCCTACAACCTCACAAACTTTACCTCTCCATAATATTAAGTATAGATGAAGCAAACTATGAATACCAATATTTTACTTTGGAGTTTTCATACCCAAAGTTGTATTTTATTGATATGGATTTCGTAACTTACCTAGATGATGACGATATAAATCGATAGCGTTGGGCGTTAAACATTATATTATATGATAAAAATACGTTTGCATGGAAAAAGTACCGCGTCAGCTTGAGCCCTTTTAACTCACGGTTATTGAAAGGATAATGCTTTTTACGACCAGACATTGTTTTATAATTATGTATTGTTATTTAAGGTCGAACGTTAACCGCGATGTTGGAGGACATAAAGAAACCACCCTTTATAATTATGTATTGTTATTTAAGGTCGAACGTTAACCGCGATGTTGGAGGACATAAAGAAACAACCCTTTATAATTATGTATTGTTATTTAAGGTCGAACGTTAACCGCGATGTTGGAGGACATAAAGAAACAACCCTTTATAATTATGTATTGTTATTTAAGGTCGAACGTTAACCGCGATGTTGGAGGACATAAAGAAACCACCCGCGCCGTCTCCTCCGACCGCGTACACGCGGACGGCGAGCGAAACCACCGACAAGTCTCCGAACAGGCCAGACAAACTAACACCTATCGACAAACATGAAGTTAGCTCGATAAGCAAATTCTCGAGTGTAATCGAGAAATCGAGTAGCTGTAGTATCGAGAAGTCGGAGGAGAAATCGATGAGTGCGGGTACGCTGGAGAGGCGGTTACACTCGCTGAAGGCGGACAAACCGGCCGAATTGCCTGATCGAGGCTCGGAGGCTTTGATTGCACAGCTCAATAACAGAGTGAGTATATAAGCTTTGATTTGTGTAATGTTCTACAAAGCGATACACTAGTTTCTTACATATAAAAGTAATTTGAACGTCTGTTATGATTTCCATCATCTCAAACTCAAAACATATTTATTCAAAATAGGTACAAAGTACACCTTCTGAACGTCATGCTCTTTGTTATCAATTTCCGGGAGACATCTCTGCTATGGAATTATTTCATACCAAAAATTTTATTTACCCAACATAGCAAAAGTCAAAATGATTGAGGGATTCATTAAAAATTAATTAAAACATTTAATTTTAATTGTCATTTAATGTAAACTAGCGAATGCCCGCGACTTCGTCTGCGTGGATCGAGGTTTTTGTTCCCGCGGGAAATCCTTAATTTTCCGGAATGGATAGTGCTATTCTAGACTATAATCTGTCTGTTTGCCAAATTTCAGCCAGATTGGGGCGTGATTGAGTAACAAACATCCATACATCTATACATCCATACATCCATCCAAACTTTCGCATTTTTAATATTAGCAAGAAGTAAGATAAGATAATTTTATTAATATTAAATTTTTCGTTTTAGATATTAAACTTAGAGAAGCTATTAGAAGTGCAAAATGCTAAATTCAACGCGGCCATTGAAGACTTAACCGACAAGCTAAAGCAAGAGTCTGAAAAACGTCACGCGCTGCAGATGGAAATCGAAAAACTTGCGCACTGTGTGACACAAGTCTAATATAGTGTATTGAATGTTGTTGGCATCAGCAAAGCATGCGATATGATGCGGTTGCGCACATGAAATATAGCATTTGATACAAATCTACGAACTGAAATTCTTGATAAAGCAGGGATGAAATGTGAGATTCAGCTGGTAAATTATAAGTATTTATTTTCATTTATCATACATGGGGCTCATGGAATTACAGCAAAGTGTGGCTAATTGTGTTACAATCCGAACTATATTAAACTAAAATGGCCGCATTGGTTTCATTGCAATCACTTTCAAAATTGTTTCTGCGGAAAGGATCAGCACTAGACTTAGTCCTGTCAATTTAGAGTTTGTGTACGACAGAATTTGCCATATTGGCGAAGTACATTGACGCATATTTTTTTTAAATGTTACATTACAGATGAGTGTGTATTTCAGTTTTGACTAGAAAAATATGCCTTTAACTTTAGGCTACGGCCACAATGTTTGCAAGCTTTTGACATGAAAAAGACTTGTATCAGGGTGGATATGTTTTACCTAAAATAGGTAACTAGATTCAAAATCACATAATTATAATATTATATTATCTATTAAATTCAATTACTAACCTGCCTAAAATACGTTTTTCATATCAGAGGCCCGTACAATTTGAGTAAATGATAAAGATTCTGTAGGTTTTTTTTTTGGTTTAAATATTTTGAAGACGAAAATGAAAAAAAAAATCTAAGTGATTTATTTTTCAAAATATTCCACATACATTTTGTTATTATATTGTATCGCATATGATATGAGAAATTCCTTAGCAGTTCGTACTTAAGGTATGTAGATTATAGAAAGGTAAAGGCCTTAATCACGACAAGTAACTATATAATAATTTGATATTTAATACTAAGATGTTGTTGAGAAGTTGTTATTTAATATTGCTCTTCAATTTTGTTTTGTTGTCTTAAGTGCTATTTTGTAGTCTGATTTTTTTTAAGCAAAGTCTTAAGATTATGCATGTAGTGATATTCTTTTTTATGTATATTTTGGTCAAGCACATTGATTGTACTAAAATCCTGGTCATTTATTTTTAACATTGAAATAATTCCTACAATTACATAATATAATTTGGTGGTAAAGTTTCACACCATCCACAAAATTATTGAGTAGCTTTGTCACTGTAATCTAACCATTTTACTTTAAAAAAAATCTGTTTAAAAAGATTATGATGTTATTTGCATAAGAATCGAGCCCACCAGTCATATTATTTTCTTTTTGCTTTAAGATTTTGGTCTATTTCATGCTGTTTTAATATTTAAGTATGAGTAAATTCTTATTGAAAGTATTTCTTGAGGTCTTGTCAAGTTGAGTGTACATAATGTTCAAACAGGAAATTCTGAATACAAAATTCGTGCCATTTATATTTTTTTTGTACATTGAGAATATTATACTAAGTCCACTCTATTAATGTGATTATTTGAGGCGTTTTGTTCTATTGTGATTTTCACATTCCATGTTTGTATGCAAACTGTACATACCACGTTATGAATGGCCTTATTTATTGAATTGTATTGTCCGATTGATGCAAGGTTTGCCATATGAAACTGAATAGTTCTAACAGTAAAATGTTAGACATATTCAAACAGTTTAATTTGGGCAATCTTATTTTCTAGCGTAATTTGATATATAATCATATCGGTAAAACTAATTTCGGAATTAGTACGATGGATGATGTATTAGTAAAATTACGTATCGATACTGTAAACCATTGATTTATAACAGGTTACGTTATGCAGTCTAGCTCTAGATGATAATTATTATAAACTCGCCGGCATATTTAGCGGAACATAAAAAAAGGTTTGATATCAGTATCTTAAAAGGTTGCTGGCTGGTTTATACGTCATTTAATTTAAAAAGAAATATTTTCAAATTAAGAAAACAACTGAACATCACATTTTATGCAATTGTTTTAATTTTATTCAAATACACCTTATCTGGAGCGAACTTCGAGTGTTTCTTCCTTCTGAGTTTGATTTAAAATTTCATTGAAATACTGTTTTTTGTTAGTTTTTTTTAATCGCGTATCTTTCTGGAGTTGATGACTGAATTATGCCTAACTTAGCCCCAACGGAGATTGCCAGGGCACTCGAAATGCGAAGAAATGGTCAAACCTACAGAGTGATATCAAGAGATCTTCGTCGACCAGTTTCAACGATCCATCGCAGTATCCAACGGTTCAGGGAGACCGGTACTTATGTGAAAAGAGCAGGACAAGGCAGAAAAAGACGCACTTCGAGTAGGGATGATCGTTTCATTCGGCTTCGTTTACGTAGGAACCCCCGTTTGACGGCCGTGCAAGCCCGACATGAGTTAGAAGCAGTGCGGGGTGTCACCGTAAGTGAGCGTACGGTACGAAGAAGGCTCGAAGAAGGTGGTTTGGGTTCATTTGTGCCTGCCAAGGCTCCAAGGCTCGAGGTAAATCATCGTAGAAACAGGTTAACTTTTGCTCAGGAACATCGACTTTGGAACGCGGACCAATGGAGTAAGGTATTGTTTAGTGATGAGTGCAGAATTCTCTTAAAAGTAAATTGACAGCAGGCAAAGAATATACAGACGCAAAGGAGAACGATACATTCAGACAAATTTTGAAACTACAGTTGCATACGGTGATGGATCAATAATGGTTTGGGCGGGCATTTGTTTGGGAGTTCGCACAGGCTTGGTAGTGATTGACAGGGAGTCTGACTGCAGACCGCTATATCAGAGAAGTTTTAGAAGAAAATGTCATACCGTTTGCCCCATATATCGGTGAAGATTTTGTTTTTATGCAGGATAATGCTCGGCCGCATACCGCTCGGGTAACTCAAGCTTATCTTAATGATATGAATATCACTGTTATGGAGTGGCCGGCGAGATCACCGGATATGAACCCAATAGAGCACGTTTGGGACTTACTGAAAAGAAAAGTTAAGTCCAGAATTCCAGATCCTGCCAACGTGGGAGAACTGCGAATCGCCGTAGTTGAGGAATGGCGGAGACTATCCCAGGAGACCATCGATAACATCATTCTCAGTATGCCTAGACGGGTAGAAACTTTAAAAAGAGCACGTGGAGGAAATACGCGATATTAATCACCATTTTTCTAATTTAATTAATTGTTATTTTAATATTAAATTTCACTTTTCCCGGTTAATGAAAAGTTCAAAAATGCACCATTTTTCACAAATAGCCTTTACTCGCAAAATCTGTTCTCAATGTGATCTCATTTTAAGTAAAACAAATGAAACTTTAAATAACAAAAGAAGTGAGTAAGTAGATTTTAAAATAAAACCATATTTTTTTAATTATGGACCTTTTTTTATGTTCCGCTAAATATGCCGGCGAGTTTAGTATATGACTTGAAATCTGGTCAGTCAGTCGGATGACATGTTTTGCACACATATATATTGAAATACGTACGAAATACCTAAGTGAAATTGAGAGCCATATTTAATTAGTATTAATGTATTTTTGTATTTGTACAAAATATAATATGATATGTCCAAAATAATAAGTCAGCAACTATGTACCTTTTTGTAAAACATATCTTCTTGATTTGTTTCATGTACAATATTAACGAACATTTATTTACATTCGAATAGTTATAATAATAATCGATGATGACGTGTATTAGTGTATTTAAATATGCGAGATTTGTAATAAGGTTGTGTTGTACCATCCAATATTTACATATTTTGTTATTTCGTTGTTACGCTATTTTATAAAATTACCCTTGAATGTGTATTGAACTATGAATTTGGATCGAAAATATTTGCGGTCATGGGCCAAATACATTTTTCTTTAAAGGCGATTATTATTATTCAGGCAGTGACAATACATGTAGCCTAATTATGTAAAACGTGCCAATCAAAAACAACAATGATTGATTCATTATTGTTTTTGATTGGCCTGAATTTATGGTATTTTTACCCCGTCAATGGATTTTGAACAAAAGTGGAAGAGTGTTAACCAATCAGAGGTGATTGCGATCGTTCCACTGTAGCTGTCATTTTTACGTAATATGGCTGCAATCACGCATGATGCATTCAGTCCATCACTTTTATATCTATTTAAAATAAAAAGTATAGTATGCTGGTAAAATTATTAGGTACTGACTGGTTATATTAAAGATTTTTTCCGCTGTACATTATGCGACCGTAAATATTTCCGATTGTATTTTGTCAATAATACTAATGTGAATATATAAACAATATATTTAAACTATTATGTTAGATTACGTTTTAAAAACATTGTAACTTACTTATTGTAAATATCGGATTGTCGCAGATTTTTCTTATGTTACAAATATAATTAAATATGTATTGAAAGTTACGTAGCAGTTAAAAATATTATTAAAAAGCTTAGTATTGCTTGGAGGTTGTAGCTTATATTGTGATAAATATCGCCTAACGCATAGAAACTCGTTAATTTGAAAAACATTTCAGCTTTAATAGTGCACAAATATGTCACATATTGAACATTTATAGAATTTTTATTATGCAAAACTAATGCTTAATATCATAGAAATTAAATATTCACATATTATAGGTAGTACAAAAATATATAGCGTCAGTATAGTAAGAATTACGGTATTTCAATGAGAAATATTTGTATTCCAGGGCATTGTAATATTAACTCGTATTTTGTTGCTAACAACCTTTTTATTTAGGATGTTATGAACTCTTTTGTAAAAACTGAGCGAAAATGTGCCATAATTACATACTGATACGTTGTTAGGTGATGTTATACTATTTAGTCCAATTTTGGAATTATTTTCATGCTTCAAAATTAAAATTGATAAGAAAAAGTTTTCTTACATAACCACATTTTTCAACAGTTTTGTTTATAAAGAATAGTCCCGTTCACAATTTACTGCCAGTGGCAGCATTCTTATGCTGAGATCTATAGAGCGTACTTTGACTTGGCTCAGATTTTACTCTGAGTTAAAACGAGATGGACTTATAACTTAACATACATCTGTCTCGTTTTAACCATGTCTTAAGTCTAAGCAAAATCAAAGTTCGCTCTATAGATATCACACTTAGATCTAAAAACTTTAAAATACTTTTTTACTTGTGTGTGTTGTGTAATTAGGCAGAGTAGTCTCATAAAAACTATCGTTTTATTTTGCCATCTATCTTTGTAATACACATTCAACAGCATGCCAACAAGTCTTACCGAACTGTACTTTTGGTTTGGACAGTTTCGTAGATATGAGGAGTTTATTATATAAACTTATGATCTTTTTATCTTATTTCATAATTTCAAAATTATACAGAGTGGCCCAAATAGTGAACTCTAAAGAAAAAATTTAGATTCCTCGTACCTAGAGGAAAAACTTAAAAGAATTGTAACTCGAAAACTTCCAAAAATCGCTGAACATACATCGGCTATTTTCTGATAGCTCTAGATACGAGGAATCTATATTTTTTCTTTGGACGTCACTATTTGGGCCACCCTGTATAGTATATTATTTGACTTTACTTTTTGCGATAGCTGTTAATTATTATCTCTGATAATGATAATAATTCAACAGATTTATTTCATACAATAATGTAATCTTATAAATCTTGACACCTTTGAAATGAGAAAAATTATAGTGTAATTTATTCTACACTTACGCAATCACGTTATTATAATAAGTACTAGCTAAATATCCTAGATGTTAAGGAAGCAACATTTACAGTTATTCCAAATTTCATATAATTTACAAATGAGTTCATAACCTTTATTTGGCTTATAAAACA
Organism: Erebia palarica; assembly: GCA_964035005.1. Lineage (NCBI taxonomy): Eukaryota > Metazoa > Arthropoda > Insecta > Lepidoptera > Nymphalidae > Erebia > Erebia palarica. Next base: position 6,824,546 of record OZ035988.1, read on the forward strand.
AGAGTCAATTCAGTGGGTGTACCTGAATTTTTATAACGACGGTTTACACGTGTAGTAAGCAGTGTTACATTTTAAATATTAGCTATCCATACTAATATTATAAATGCGAAAGTGTGTCTGTCTGTCTGCTACGTTTTCACGGGCCACCTATTCAACCGATTTTGGTGAAATTTGGCACAGGGATAAGTTGTATCCTGGGGAAGGACATTGGCTTTTTATCCCGAAGAGTCAAGGAGTTCCCCCGGGAATCAAAAAGCTTAATCCACGCGGACGAAGTCGCGGGCATCATCTAGTTTATTTATAAACTTTTTCTTAGTATAATCAATCGTTTTGTTAAATCAGCTGGATTAAAAGACTTCCATAAATTATTTTAATAATATATTGAATATTTATTCAACTACCCACAGAAAGGCCAATTAATTGCATTTATTAATTCTGATGTAAATACCTATAAATATAACATATGGATTTTAAATGTACATAATATAACAAAGCTTGGCGGGAAGTAGGTACATTTTATTGTATCGTGGGGTTTATAAGATAAACCGCAGTTAACGCTGTGTAATATAGGACAATTATTTAGTACTTAATTTATTTTCCTTATACAATACTGTCCCGTCTCCGTGCATTCCTAAAGTTTTGAAGGATTAGTATATTCTTATTATGAAGAAAATAAATAAATTTATGACTGCATTTGTTTATTATTTTGCCAAAGCAATTACCCCGTATTGTAATCTATCATCGTCCATATAATTGAAATGATAACAAACGGTAATTTAGGTATAAAATGGAATGTAATGGCCATACAACAATCACTATATATGTATATTATGTACAAATTATTGTAAATTAAAGCTATATATTATTGTATGATATAATACAGACTATAAAACTAAACTACACAATAAACATTCATATATTATTGACCATTGCATTGTAGATATTTACTTACTAAATTAGTAAACGACTAATAATAATGTTTCCAGTTCTATATACAAATCTATCAACTAGCCTTATGCTGTGAGTTGAACACTTACTTTTTTATGGCACCATTTATAGACAAAATGTTTGTTGTAGATATCATAAATCGCTGTTGAGAATGAACCTGTTGCCCTCTGAGTGCTTTCCTGTATATTTGTAAAAACATTTGCCGTATGCACCTGCATAGAAAAGAAACAAATAATAATAATCATTATAATATAAACGTAAAAATTTGGATGTTTGTGACTCCACAACCGATTTGGAATAGAGATAATATTCATACTAATATTATAAATGGCTCCCCAGGCTATCCCAGGCTTCAAATATATCATTCAGAATGTATTTGAAGCCTAAGAGGAATCACGCGATGCACTTGGCTTCTTCTGTGATTTATTGTGTTGGACATGAAACATTGGTCAGAAAACTGGACCATTATGGAATTAGGGATGTAGCATTGAAGTTAATGAGATCCTACTTATAAAATAGAATACAAAAGGTTGACGTCACAGGAAAGCGGTCTTCCGGGTCTTTTGTAAAAATAGGGGTTCCACAGGGCTCAATTTTAGGACCTTTTCTGTTCCTCATTTACATTAACGATAATCGCTAAGGATAATCATGGGATAGTATTGTTTACTGATGATACATCGTTATTATTTAAAATTAATCGATACGTAACAGCTCTTCTACACTAATATTATAAAGAGGAAAGATTTGTATTTTTGTATGTAACGAATAAACTCAAAAAGTACTGGACCGATTTTAATAATTCTTTTTTCATTAGAAAGCTACATTATCACTGAGTAACATAGGCTATATTTAGTACTAGATTACTATAGAAATCTTTAGAAATTCCTATTAAAACCAACCGGAGGTGTAAAAAAATTAGCCATAAAATGTCTTTCATCGCATACGCTGCGAAGAGTATTAATGATAGGACAAAAAAATGTTCGACAATATTATAGAATATACCGATATCTACAAAAAACTTCGCGAGACCATGTGTCTAACTATTGTAGTTACGTCACTATAACTACTTTTTTACATTTAACAAATTGATAGAAATGCCGATCAAAATCAGACCGTGTTATCCATACCATTTATAAATTTTTATCCAAATAAATAATTTAATATTCAAGACTGTCTCAATACCTGATGATTACTTTTTGAATTATTGAAATCGGACATTCCATTCAAAAGATATCATGAAATTAAAATAAAAATAGATGCCGGCGGCGGCCGCCACGCAGCGCATCGAGTAACTAACTCTTCGTGAGAGGAGCAGTGCGGGAGAAGGGGGTGCACCATTATGAACTAGCCACTAGGTAGCCGCTCCTTACGCAGTGGACGCAAGCGACATTGAATATTTCGAGTTTTTTTAACACATTTTTATGCTTCACTTAAAAAGTTCTTTTCAGAGTTACTTAGTTTTAGTATTAGGAATCACACTTTTTCATAATCAATAATAAATGCGAAAGTGTGTTTGTTGGTTTATTGGTTTGTCCTTCAATCACGCCGCAACGGGGCAACGGATCGACATAGGCTACTTTTTATGCCGGAAAATTAAGCAGTTCCCGCGGGAATTAAAAAAACATTCACCACGCGGACGAAGTCGCGGGCATCAGCTAGTCATGAAGTAAACAAGTCTTTCTCTAAACTTGTGCAGTGGTTTGAAGCTAATAACCTGTTCTTTAATAGAAAAACAACAAAGTGCATTCAATTTACATTACGAAATGTTAAACAGGTTAAAACCACAGTACAACTGGAGAATGAGGAATTAGATTTGGTGGAAACCGCTGTTTTTCTCGGAATAACGTTAGATGCTAGACTCCAATGGGGCCATCACATAAATGACTTGTCGAACAGACTTAGTTCTGCTGCATATGCGGTTAAAAAGATTCGCCAGTTGACAGATGTAGAAACGGCGAGATTAGTTTATTTTGGTTATTTCCACAGCAGTCATATGGTATATTATTATGGGGTAATGCTGCTGATATAAATTTTGTTTTTGTGCTGCAGAAGAGGACTGTTCGAGCCATAAATAATATGGGACCAAGAGAGTCACTAAGAGATAAATTTATAGAAATCAAAATTATGACAGTGCACAACCAATATATTATATTTGAAAATTTAGTATACGTGCATAAACACATTGATAAATTCAAGAAGAAAAGTGAGTCATAATGTCAATACTAGAAATAAAAATAAACTTGTAATGCCTGCTTCTAGGCTTAGTAAAATTACCAATTCGCTTCTACAATAAGCTCCCAGAAGACATGTTGATGATGTCTCTGAATAAGTTCAAAGTTAATGTAAAATGTAAACTTGTAGAAAAATCTTATTACCGTGTAAAGGACTAAAACGACAAGGAACCTGGGCAATAATTTGCTCTATGGCTCTGATAGTTCCTTAGTTAAGATGATTTGTGAGATAGTGATAATAAAAAAAAAAAATACCTGGCTGAGTTTGTTGTGGGCTCTTCTCAGACCAGGGCGCGTTTGGAACCCTCGTAGCTTTAGTTTTAAGATACCGTAACCGATTAACACCATCATGTATTATAAGTAAGCAATTTTTAGCGTCAATATGTGTACCTAAAGTGTACCTATGTTATGGACCAGGTGATTAATTCGGGCATTATTTATAATGCACGAGCATTATGAATAATGTCTATGCTTTATCGGGCTAAGTGATTAATTACTATCTTAACTTCATTATTTATCACATTGCACGGTCATTATTATATTGATACATGACAATCGGGCAATTTGATAATAAAGCTATATTTAATGCGGTGCGAGGGCGGGGAAGGAAGTACGCATGACGTGACACGCTTTGACCAATCAGAGACCGCCATTCAGCGTTAGGCTCGTGCGGCGGACTTCAAGCGCTGTTGTTATGTTTAGTTTTGCATTGTAAGCGAATACGGGCGGACGCGAATGGGTTTTACTTTACGGTTATAACGCGAGCGTGTTAGCGAACTATAGTGAAATAGCTGTTAGTGTTTATTTTAATAATTAATCATGGATATTTCGAAATTAAACGAAATGAATCGTCAATTTGACGAAAGATTGAGTGAATTAATGTCACTTAAAGGACAAAATACTCAGTTTTTCACCAACGAAAGCTATACTGAGATGATTGAAAAAGTTAAATCTGCAAAATCAAAGAAGTCGCATAAAAAACCCGAAGATTATCAGCGTTTGCGAAGATTTGACGTCATGGCTGTTGGAGAAACAGAGAAATTGATTGTTCCAGTCAAAGACCCAGTCAAAGACAATATGATTAGGTACTACGTGAAAAACAACGAGATATTTCAGATTTTGCATGATACCCATCTGAGTGTAGGGCATGGTGGTAGAAACCGGATGGAGAAGGAGATAAATTTTCGGTATAAAAATATTACGAGGGAAATGATTATCATTTATTTAAACCTTTGTGAGAGCTGTGAAAAGAAACGCAGCGTTCCAAAAAAAGGATTAGTTGTTAAACCTATTCTTAGCGGCGAAATGAATGCAAGATGTCAAGTCGACCTTATTGACATGCAGTCACAAGGAGATAATCAGTATAAATTTATACTTGTTTACCAAGATCATCTCACAAAATTTGTGCAACTCCGTCCGCTCAAGACCAAAACTGCTGAAGAAGTTGCATATGTACTACTTGATATTTTTACAATATTCGGTGCACCAAGCATTCTTCAAAGCGATAATGGCAGAGAGTTTGCTAATAAAATTGTTCAGGAAGCTTGTGACATGTGGCCTGAATTAAAAATTGTACATGGTAAACCAAGACACTCCCAAAGCCAAGGGTCAGTAGAGAGAGCAAACCAGGACATAGAGAATATGCTGAGTACGTGGTTGGAGGATAACAACACTAAGAAATGGTCGGAAGGATTACGTTTTGTACAATTAATGAAAAATAGAGCCCATCACACAGGTATTAACTGTACTCCGTATGAAGCCATGTTTGGAACGAAGTTGAAAGTAGGGCTTAAAAGTTCGTCTATACCACACGAGGCTCTGCTTGATATTAATTCAGAAGAAGATTTGGAGAAACTATTATCTACTGAGAGCATCGCCGCCGAAAATGATCAAGTAGAGTCCGCCGAAACTGATCAACTCGAGCCCATCGAAACTAACCAAGTGGACGAGTCTACCGTAATTGAGGAGTCTGAAAAAACTTCAGTTACAGATTCAAACCCAATACCCACAAATGAAAACGAAAACCTAGAGCGCAAAAAAGAAAATGTTATGGCAGTTAGGAAACTAGCTTTAACGAATTTGCAGAAACAAGCAAATAAAATGTTGGATGTATCAAGCGCTAAATATCCCATGGCTGCAATTGGTGACACTGTAAGAGTCCGAGTTCCCGATGTTGATCGCGCTCGTAGCGATGGAAGAAATATGCTTGCTACAGTTATTGAATTAACAGTCAATAACCTCTATAAACTGGGAACAAAACTAGGTGTTTTAAATCAACTATATTCAAGAAACCAATTTACTGTCTGCAAGGAAAGGTTTATTTCGCCTGAAGATGTTCCAGAGACAGAGATTTCGCTGAGAGAGTGTTGTAGAATGTCCTCTAAATGCGGAGGGCAAGGTTATAGTAGATGTAGTTGTAAAGGTGGTTGCAAGTCTGATAAATGTAGTTGTCGCAAAGCCAAAAAGTTGTGTACCTCAAAATGCCATCACAGTGGCAGTTGTTCTAATAAATAAAACTGTTACTTGCTACATATTGTATAATTATTGTTTCCAATTTTGTTCTATTTTACTTATATTTTCATTTGACTTTTATTAAGAGAAGATGCTAATTATGCCAAATAATGAGTCTGATTGCTTAGGCTTTAGTTTATTTTATGTTTTATAATAATAAGTCATTTCTTTAAAACAAAGATATGCTGTGATTTTTTTTTTGTTTTAAATTTAATAATATTTTATGTTATATTTTTAATATGTCTTTCCTTAAGTTTTAAATGCAAAACTAGTGGATTTTTAAGGTAGAAGTCCTTGGTAATTAATCCAAATAATGAGTCTGATTATTTAAGTTGTTTAATATTTAGTTATATGACAATAACAATAAAAAAATAGTAATTAAATATGTTTGTATTACTCTGCCTAAAAAGTGATGGGCAATATGAATAATGCCCGGTCAATTTGATTATTTGAATAATTATTATCAAATTGCACTCTCATATTGGGCATTTTTCATAATGACCGGGCATTATTTATACTGCCCATTTTATCACTTGGTCCATAACACCTATATTGAATAAATGATATTGAGTATTGAGGAATGTGAAAGTGTCTGTTTGTCTGTCTGCTACGCTTTCACGGCCCTTCTATTCAACCGACTTCGATGAAATTTGATATAGCCGCAGGTTACATCCCGGAGAAGAAGCAAAGGGTACTTTTTATCCCGGAATATTAAGGATTCCCTCGGGAATAAAAAAAACTTAATCATCTTCTAGTACTGAATATACAACACATAGGCTACAATTTATCATGGAAAATTAATTACGGCGACAATCGTAAAACTAACCGAAGTCGCGGGCATCGTCTAGTTATAAATTAAACAGTTTGTTGAGGTAAGGATACCTTTATGTTTTCCCAGTGAATTTAAGTCGACAGGTAAGGGCCGAGCCAGCGGGCCGGCGGGCGGCGGTGCGGGGCTTGTGTCGGCGGGTCTGCGCACGCGCATGAACTCGCCGCGCGTCGCCGCCTCGCGCCGCTCCGCCGCCGAAACCCGCCGGGAGTCCAGGAAACGCAGACTTTGTACTTTATACAGAACGAAGTATCTAAAATCCATTTGATGTGTATTATTAAGGTGCCAGCGGAAGATGAATTGCCCATACAAACGTAATACCAGAATAATTCGTAATTCGAGAATATTTCCAGCATATTATGCGATTATTAAGATTGAACTTGTATTTATCTAGAGCCCTGGATAATTAAGTTTTCAAAATACTTTCCCAAAATTAAATGTAAGCGCATAGCGTTTTGCATGTTTTTACGACATAAATGACATATTTTCTCATTATTTGTATCATATTAAAACTAATGATATCTTACGTACTAATTAATCAGGAGCATAGCCTATATTGTCAAGTTCCCGAATAACAATACGAAGTGAAAAACACAACAAGTTATCCTTCATCATTTTTGGTATTTACGGAACAAGACTAAACGTATAACAAATTCTGTACGCTCATAATGCTATCGCGTTTGCACGTGATCATGTGTCATCAGCTAAATAGAGATAGCAATATACCGGCAAATTTATATTTGCGGGTTGAATAGAAATTGCGAGCGGCGATCACCGGCCTCTCCGACCCTGTTTTTTTATTTAAATTATTTTTGTACAAAATATTGTCTAAAAACTAATTTTAAAAAAGTTCTAAGTTTTGTTCTAGTTGAACGACGCAGGTGACGCAACGCAATAGGATTAAATAAAAAAAAAGTCACCTACCTATGTCATTTAAGTACTTACCTATATCTCTGATAGTCGGTGTCGTCTTTGTCGATATCGGATAGTTGGTTTGGACAAGCTTTGTTGCTGAGGAGGCTTAAGTATGTGAGCGATGGAAGTTTCGCACTTATTTTATTGACGAGACCATCTAAATCTGTTATCTGTAAACGTACCAATCATTACGGAAAAGAAAGTCAGTTATTGACATTTTGATACAAGTATAATATTAAAAAATCGGATTTCAAAAAGTGGTGTAAATGTATCTACTATTCATACTCATATAAATATATAAACATGTACTGAACTTTTGCATTGAACCCGAGTGATTTACTGTTTCTGCTGGAGAGTTATCTTTATTATTGAAATGGGAGTTGGGACAAACCTGACGGTGATTTATAATAAATGAGATTTGACATGATTGATTTAACAGTAGCAAAATTAGCAGCAAATGCGTTCTAACTCAAATTTAAATGTTTTTTTTATTCAAATATTTACAAGTGCTTTTGAATCGTCGAGTGAATCTACCACTGGTTCGGAATGCCATTCCTACTGAGAAGAACAAGCAAGAAACTTGGTGTTTGCTCTTTTGAAAACAATAATTTACAACTTCATTAATGTGTAGATACATAAGAAACCGCTGTCCTTAGCATTGCTGGAGCCAGTCAAATCCATGCCCTTTTGTCATTTACGTAATCTTCAACAGTATATTATGCTTTGTTCAGACCACACATTGTTGACCAGGCAAGTGGAACGCACGGGCTGTTCTTTTTGGAGTCTGCTTAAACAAAAATAAGTTAGTAGGTACTCGGATTACCTTGTTGTTGTTGATAGACAATGTTTTCAATCGAGGCATCAACGGAAAACAAACAGAATCACCGATTTTATTATTGTCTAGTATTAATTCTTCGAGTTCTGTGAAATTCTCCAAACCTTTCAGGGTCTCTATGTTGTTGTAACTGTAAATATTAATTCTATAGTTATAGAAAACTATGGTGGTTTAATCCTAGTGGCTACCCTTAAGGCAGTTTTTTTTACTGCGGTTTATGAGGCGGTACACAATCTGCAGTAGAAGAAGCTCGGCTCTATTACGGTATTGGCTAAAACTCTTCACACATCTCAACACATCTATCGACACTTGAGCCAGTCCGAAGAATCTTTAATAATCTTTATGTATATTATGATTTATGGTATAGTCCTTGCAATTCATGAGCGCGCGTGAACTTCTAGTCATGCACATTACGTAAGTGTGATGATGAGTGCCTCCGAGAGGCGGGCAGTTTTCGCCGGTTCTGCGTCGATAGGATCGGTGAGACTCTAACGAAATTAGCCAAAATTCATTGCTTACATACCACAGTAAGAATATAATAAGTTCCACCAATGACACAAATTTCGATTGCAACAATGATTGATGCGGTTTTTTTGTAATTAGTTTGCGTTGTGAGTTAGGTGCGTCATAGATCATTTGTTAATTTCAGTTTTATGATATTTCATCAAGTAATCACGCTCTGTCTGAATTACCTACTTACCTCAAATCTAGATAGTTAACTTTAGTGCCATACATTTTCCATAACGCTGACGGTATTTTTTGACAATCTTGACCACAGTAACTTAACTGAAACAAACAATTATTTAGAACATAATCTTTTTTGACAGGATAAAACGCGGAGATCTGGGATGTAAAAATCCTATGTACGTGACAAACAGCGTTAAACTTTGTCTATTTCCATTACTCTCTATGTAATCAAAATTGGGTTTTAAATATATCTAAAATCCAATCTCTTACAACTTAAACTAGCCTCTTGTTAGCTGTAGTATCACTATAGATTGGCTACTACTCCGCATTATCCAAGACAAAAGGTCTTAAATATAAATATAATACATTCGTACCTATTTAAATTTTATTCACCTACTTTATTGCTATTTGTCACCTGTCAAGTAACAAATGAGAAAGTATGTAGCTAAAGAATTAAGAAAAAACTGGATGGTAAATTGCTACCTTTTTTTAAAACTTTATGATAATGTATGTATCTTTGTTGCGAAACGTGACGCAGATATCAGAGCATTCCTCCGAAAACAACTTCAATAAGTTACAATGGCAAAATCATTTACAATGGATATGCATTCATCGCATAATATAAGTTATATTTGTTAGGTAGGTATATGCCAAGTAATCAATAACAGACCAATATATACCTTACTTTGTTCAGAAATCCACTGTGACCCAGATGAAATTTTTATGGAAAATTGCCGGGTCAATCTTTATTGACAACTAAATGGGGGTAAAATTGCAGAGATTTGGTACATGCTTTGAAGCATAGTGTTGCCATTTGTGAAATATGAGCTTATAATGGTATATTTGCAACAAAATCTTAAGAAATCGTCCATGACATAGTCTGAGTGATTCAGATGATAAAAATCGTGGACAAACTTACAAGTATTTTTTATATTAGGAAAACTAGATTAATATATTGTTTTTAGTAAACAACAAGTTACAATAATCAAAATCTATTTTTAAATATAGTGATTTGATTCTGTAAAATCACAAAATGGATATTTCTTTTTCTATGGATCACTGGAGGTAACAAGAACTAAAAATTGTTTTTATACAAAATTAATTCAATAATATCCATTTTTTTCTTGTAGGAGTTGAAGAGATAGGTTCATATTTGAAAACAAATTTGATAAAATAAAAAAATCAGCACTCCTCTGTACTTAATTTAATAATATATAAGCTGGACAAGAATTTTCGAGAAATGTACATACTTTTAATATGATAATATGATAATGACCCTTATTTCAAAACTATAACTAGTTGGCAGTACCCATAAATGTAGTATTTCAACATTATTTGTAGTACTTTACTTAGGTATTACAGGGAAAAATACAAAACTTTTGCATCCTGGGCTGCAACACAGGCTTTTGTTTATAGTAGGTCTATATGCCATGATTCCAGACTGCCTCGTTGGTCTTGTGGTTGGCATGCTCGACTGCGGCCAACGAGGTCCCGGGTTCGAGTCCCATGTTGTGCCATAACTGAGTATTGGGTTTTTCTGACTAGAAATTCTCAGTTCCAGCCCAGAGTTAGGAAGTTGGCGGTGTTTCACCCCCGTGCCTCGGAGAGCACGTTAAGCCATCGGTCCCGGTTGATATCACTATAAAAATTGTATGATAAGTCATTAAAGCCCACCAACCCGCATTAGAGCAATGTGGTGGGTCTAAGCTCTAATTCCCACTCTCCTATGAGAGTGGAGGCCTGTGCCCAGCAGTGGGATGTTAATGAGCTGTATTGGTGGATGTGCCGTTTGGTGGACTTTTTAATGTGATTTTGTTACTTTTTACTATCCTTCATTGCCAAGTATTTACTTAATTATTAAGATAAATACAAAGATATTGAAATAAAAATTTACTTACTCGTTTTTTTTCGAAAGATATCGCAAAGTCATTATTAAGAGAAGACGATTCCATTGTATAATTAATTTAACACAAACAGTCTACGAACGGCTATAAGTATGCATAAAAATTATTCAATGCTTGGTTACACATACGATGAACTCCACGAAACAAGGGTTCGCTGTTCTCTATTAATTAATGTGTACTTTAATAATGTAACAAAATCAAATTCATAGCAAAAGCAAAAAATTCGATCACGATACACAAGTTTTTATTTTTTTGTAAGTACAGAAAACAACAATTTCAAATAATAACTTGTATCGGAATAATCAAATTAAATTATTTAGTTTAGTATAATTATCGATGTATTTTTGCTTAAACTTTGATAATTTGAAGAATTGCAGATAGACACCGACCAGAAAAAGTAGCTAGGTACTATCATAGATAACCTGAAGCAGAGACAAGTCGGTTTGATTATGTATATAAGAGAGGATGTGCTGTGCATTTTACTCAATTAAACGATGCATTTTATTATTAAAACATGTAAAACTATGTTTTGACTTTTCTTACTTACTAAAAGCTACGTTATTAGAACAAGACAGTTGTGTTATACTATTGCGTGAACGTGTCGCGCAATTGTCATATGAAGTCATGTTTAGCTATTGAAGCCAATTTTTTGATAACTATAAATGGCGTCTATTGTGCTTTCGGTGTTTCAGTTGTGATTAATAACCTGTTTGGTGAATATTTTCATGTATTTTGTTGTACTTTTATGTAATCATCAATGGTGAAGTGCTCAGTTGTTGGATGTCATAATAATAATAATAATGTAAAACGCCCAGGAATTTCATTTCATAAGTGAGTTACAAATTCGTCTAGTTTTTCTTTTAGTGGCAAATATTTTAAGTTATTTCGTCTAATTATAGCTTAGTTTCATCTTTACGGAATCCAAAACACGTCAATTTTTGCACTGTCCCCAAAAGTTTGGATTATTTCATTACTTTTTGTTTAGAGTGTATATATAGTGTGGGGATTGTATTGTTTACAAATAAATTGAATATCGATAAAATTAAAACTTCATATCACTCACTCTAAGGGGTAGAGAGATGAAATTAAACAGTCATTTTCTACTTATAATATTGAAAAACTCATTTTAGGCTGTAGTGATGATAACCTAGTGATTAGGATACCCGATCACCGGTATCGTATTTGAAAATTATAGTGTCTATTTAAGTGGTTTTTGATCCCTCCATTGCAGTTATTGTGTATAATTTTAACTAATGTTTTACAATGGTTTCAGATTCCCAAAATATCATGAATTAAGGCTAAGATGGCTGAATGCTATAAACAGACCTGAGTACAAGCCTACAAAAGGAAGCAGAATATGTAGTCATCATTTCAATGGGAATGACACTCTAAACCGCCAGCGTCTCAAACATGATGCCTGCCCATTTCTATGTATACCAGTAAGAATCTTTACTCAATATTCTTGTTTGTGATGAATAATAAAAATAATAACGTAAACTTCTCAATAATGCTTTTCTCTAATCCAAATAATAAAATTTTACTTATTCTTTCTTATTGCAGAATTTACCACCTGGGCAATAGGCTATTAAACCCTTGCAAGAATTGAACCTCAATTTGTGTTCAGAAACTAATAACGATGTTTCTCAAAACAGAATACTTCATACTTCAACCTATTGCAGACTCCAATTTAAGCATGAGTCTGCTCTCGGAATCAAAACGGTTTGGCCATAGTCCACCAAGCTCTCCAACACGGGGGCGTTACAGCATGATTATATTTTTACTCATCATTTCACCCAGCCAGCGCTCACTACTGGGTAGGAGCCTCCTGTTGGAATGCTAAGGGTTCAGCCATAGTCCACTACGCTGGCCAATAAGAGGCCCTCCGATCGTGATTACCATTTTTTTTTAAAACTACTGCTGTTTTTGGTTTTAGATATGCATACTTCTTAGAAGTTCTAATTAATGTTTCAAATTTATGGGCACAAAGGAGAGCGGCAATTTTTAATTTTTAAAATCAGTCTATTTTTATTACTCATATTATTACCAGGTTATTCAGTAATTTTTTTCCATTATATCTAGATATTCCAACAAATATTATGAAACAGTTTTGTTTGTAAGGTTTACATTCAACTGATAATATAAATTTAATCAATTTTATTAATTTTATTTTAATTTAATTTCTGGGCATGGGCTAGTTTTTTTTCCGGAAAATTACCGCGGGAAACAAAAAGCCTCAATTCACGCGGACGGAGTCGCGGGCATCAGCTAGTTATATGTATGTTTAATTATTTATTAATTTTATTTGTGATAATTTTATATCTATTATATAAGTATCGATAATACCAGCCCTAACCCCCAGCTTAAGCTCCGCCCATACGCCATTTTTATTTACCGGAAGCTTCAATTTAAATATGATATTTCATATCCTTCTCAATGTACATAATCAAAGGTATAGTAGGCCTATTACACTGCACTTATTACAGGGCTCTGTGGTAAGGCGGGCGTTGCCGCTAATTAAAGCGTCGCATAATACACAGCAATAAGGACCAATTTAGGGACCCTTCCTCTCTAAATTATATTACGCTACATTTATTCAAATGTAAGGGTCCCTGTGAAAAGTGCAGTTTAATAGGCCTTTAAGTAGGTACTGTTGAAACTCGAGTCTTTAAGTCTTGAATTGCCACTGTAAAATCATCCAAATGTCAATCACAGCGCTGCTAGACGGCCGCCTCGCGTTTCCCAAAATTCAGGTTTTGACGAAAAAATCTTCAAAATAGGCAAAATCATTATTCAATTCTATATTTTAAAAGCTAACACTATTGGATGTAAATCTTCAACCGCGGTTTCTGCAGTTTTATACAATTTTTCAGATTAAAGTAAAGTAAAAATCTTATGTAAAAATGCAACAAGGTAGTAATGTTACACTTTCAGGACGTTCGATCAGATTCTGGAAAAAAAAAACCAATCAAATATGTTGCGCACCACCAAGCTATATTAAGCAAAGACAGGAGTGGTACTTACAAATAATATCTTCTTGAAGGTATTTTGAAGGACCTACTTATCGCTATCCCATTTCGACTAACAAATTAGAGCGGGAGGTCGGACAGCAGTCATGGTGTCAGACCTCCCGCTCCCGATCGCTCGGCAGTTAGATTGATTGGCTTCAAATAGGTTTTTAGGGTGCGCACTCCATCTCCATTAAATACCTTCCAACCTTGAACCTTAGGTATATGCCTATTACACTGCACTTTTCCCCGGGCCCTGTGGAAAGGGTTGGCGAATGTTATTAAACTACCCGATCTGCAGTTAGGCAGGCCGGGACCACCCGTACTCCCTAAAGAAAGACCCTTCCTCCCTGAGTCTTATTACACTACATTAATTCAAGGTAAGGGTCCGTGTGAAAAGTGCAGTGTAATAGGCCTATTAGATTAGCCTTGAACCTTTTATACTCCCATAAAGGTAATAACATCCTGTCACGGACGCCACTTTTAAACTTGCGCTCCAATAGTAATATTAGAAATATTTAAATTAGTTCCGGCGAGTATCAAAATCCGGGACCCTCATTAAAACTCACCAGTCACCACTGGGCCAGGGAAGTCTTCCAAAACTAAAAAATGAGAAATAGAGAGAGAACTATTCTATTTATTACACGATAAAACGTTGAAACGAACTAATCTATTTTAAACCGACTTAAAAAAAGGAGGTTCTAATTCAACGTGTATTTTATTTTAAAATTATTATTTATTTATGTAGGTTAAAATGTCCATGGCAACATTGAAATTGTTATTTATTTTTCTATCAGCTATTATTATACATAGGTACATACTTATCTAATCATCGGTAGTTTAGGTACTTATTTGATATTGGTGTTTGTTGTAATTTGTACGACGCATCGCGCAATCGGAAAAGTCCGTCGAATACGAGTAACGTGTGTTAAATAATTTGGTGTTTTATATCTAACTAGGTATTCATAAGCAGAAGTACAGGTACCTATTATGGCACCAGAAATAAAATATAATAAAGTAAGTTAGCAATTTAATTTTAGTATGACAACCATTTTTTTTGGGAGGCCGGTATCTACAGCGAACAGCGTCGTTGTCGGTGTTATAAAAGGGTGGCAATATTATTCGAAAATGTGATCTAGACTCCCAAAACCGAATCGGTAATCCGACCCCACGTAGTCTTCTCTGCCCTACACCTAGAGGTGTTTTTTATAGCGTCTTCTGGCGTAGCCCATCCATTTTATATAATCTACATTTTTATGGACATCCTAAATGATCATTCTTGATGAACTATGATTTTTCATAATGTACCTATTTCATGAAGTAATTATTATTTCTTCTATATATATGATTTCGCGATTTAACGGTGGCATAAGTTAATGTTACCTATTTCTAGGTAATGTTGTGAAATCATCTAAATAACGTACAATAAAGCAGACTAACGTATCGGAACTGTTAATGTCAACATTTCCTAGGAAATTCCTAGGAAATGTGTTTCCAGACATTAGAGGTAACAATATAATATCAACTATCAAGTAGGTATTCTTACTTATTCATGGATGATAATTATTTAGATATTATGTAGGTAGGCAGATGCCGTATCTATACCGTATCGCTTATTATAGTATCGTTTACGTCATGCACTCTGAGTTAACGTAGGTAAATGTAGATACCTAAATTAGTAAGAAGATAAGTATTGGCAGCATGATAATAAAAGACCTTGTGGACAACTCGATCAAATCAGAAACTATTTATCAAACTTAAAAACTTACTTCTAGTATGGAAGTTGCATGAAATTCACAGTTGTGACGTGATTCAATTTCAACGCACTTTAATCTAGTTTTTAAAACGGCTAATCTAATCTATCTAATATAATGTATAAAATCGTTAAGGAATCAACGCACAGCCTAAACCGCTGGGGTTGGAAACTTGAAATTTTGAGAGTAGGTTCTTTTTATGACGTAGGCGCCCACTAGGAAGGAGTTTTCAGAATTCTACCCCTAAGGGGGTGAAATAGGGGGTGAAAGTTTGTATGAATGTCCGTCATTTCTCAAGTTATATCCATGAAACTTGGTATACGAGCTACTGGTTGAAAGCGAAGAAATACGTATTTCACAGTTTAAAAAAAAATTTACCCCGAAGGGTTGAAATAGGGGATAAATGTTTGCATGAAAGTCCTTCATTTCTCAAAATATTGCTCAAGTTATATCAACGAAGCTTAGTGTTTTGACTTTCGGTAAAAAAAAAAGAAGTAAGTGTGTCACGGTTTTTCAAAATTCAACGCCCAAAAGGGTAAAATAGGGGTTGAATGTTTGAATGAAAGTCCTTCATTTCCAAGTTATAGCCATGAAACTTGGTATATAAACTGCGGGTTAAAAATGAAGAAATACGTGTTTCATAGTTTTTGAAAATTTGATCCCTAAAGGGGTGAAATAGGGGATGAAAGTTGGTATGTAAGGCCTTCATTTCTCAAGATATTGCTCAAGTTATATCAACGAAGTTTAGTGTTTTGACTTTCGGTAAAAAATAAAGAAGTACATGTGTCACAGTTCTTCAAAATTCAACCCCAAAAGGGTAAAATACCTAGGGGTTGAAAGTTTGTATGAAAGTCTGTCATTAATTTTTAAGAGACTAACTTGGTACCTATTTGTTGGTAACTTGGTTGGGTTTTTTTTTTTATTTTGGATTGAAATGGTTTTGGTAAATTTTATCCCCAAGGACGTTTAATAGATAGTTTGTCCTTCAATCACGCCGCAACAGATCAACGTAATTTTTTGCATGGGTAGGTATAGTTGAGGATCTGGATAGTGACATAGGCTACTTTTTATCCCGGAAAATAATGAAGTGCTGTGGGAATTGAAAAAAACTTATGCCACACGAACGCTCAATCACACCAGAACGGTTGAACGGATTGATTTGATGTAATTTGGCATAGAGATAGATTGTAGTCTGAAGTAACACGTAGGCTTCTTTTTATCTCGTATAATTAAAGATTTCCCGCGGGAACCAAAAAAATTCGAAGTCGCGGGCATCAGCTAGTCAAACGTAAAACTAACCGAAGATGTGAATTTTAGGTATTTTGAAGACCCTCTATTAAATAATCAGTTTGAAATAGGTTTATTTTTGATATTATAGGCATCATCCCTATTCAAAGCGTCGAGTCTGATAATTGTTAAGTAATCTACATAGTAGGTACATACCTATAAAAAGTTGCAACGTCACTTTGTTTTTTGAGTAAGTAATTCAAATGCTTCATTTCAATTTTGAAACTAGACTATGCCCGCAACTTCATCCACGTAGATAAAGCTTTTTTGTGTCCTTCTCCGGGATACAATCTGTCTCTACCAAATTTCATTCAAATTGGTTGAAATGATGGGCACACTTGATACACATTCGCATATTAAGTATATAATATTAGTATGGATTACTGGATGATCCCTGCGACTCGGTCTGAGAGGATTTAGGTAGTCCACAAAGCTGGTCAAGTGCGGATTGCCAGACATCACAAACCATTCTGAACATTAAGGAACTATTTCCTTACCGCGATGTTTTCCTTTATCTTATTATAAGTAGCAAGTGATGCTATAGGTATGACCGCCTGACATGTTTTTATCCGTAATGTGTTTTCGTCTTTGAAGCGAACGAGGACACCAGAACTAAATGTAGGTAAGTGCCTAGACCTACCTATGCACAGAGTCGTTAGAAGATGAGAAGATAATAATTAGGTACTAGCTAATTGCGCTATATTTTATCTGCATATCATCATGAGTCGATGGTTTAACAAAATAAATTGGTGATATAATAACCTAAGTCTACCCACCCTATCATCCGTCATCACCTTTACATTTTATTATCTACTATTTTAGATGTCGCCCACGACTTCGTCAGCGTTTCCCGTGGCCTGATCCACTTGTCCCTACCAACGCGACGTATCCGTAATCTTACATCAATCAATCAATCAATAACGTTATCAATCTCACAAAGTAGCTTTTGTGTTTTGTCCTTCCCCGGGCTACCTACCACCTATCCCTGGACCAAATTTGAAAAACTCTGATTGGTTATTTGTTGTGGGCAAAAATGCATTGCTTCAGCAAGAATACCATAAATCCAGACAATCACAACAATAGAGATTTGATGCATTTTTTGAATGAATTTGCAACTTAAATTATTTATTGATCGGCGGGCGTGGCTTAGCCTGCCGACCATGGAACTAGGAATCTCGGCTACGCTCGATTTTGATGAAATTTTGTATAGAGGTTGTATCGCGGGGAAGTACATAAGACTTTTTATGCCGGAAAATGAGAAAGTTCTCCCGGGAATGAAAAAAATCGACGCGCACTATGTCGCAGCCATCGAATCTACTTATTAGCAAATAAAAATCGCTCGAATTGGCTTTTTGCTGAATCCAGTAATCAGGATGCTATTATTGAAATTTTAAACATGTCCACCGTAGGGGAGTCCAGCGAATAAGCGGATATTGCAGATGGTACAGGGTAGGTATACCTAATAAGCGCTGATTAACAGATCCCGAAAAACCTTCGAGCATTTAACCAACAAAATACCATTTCCAAAGTGGTGGTTGAATGCAACTTGTCCGTGATAATAAATATCATGTTATTTTAGATCGAAATAAATATGACTTTCTATACTTACTTATATTGTTTATTATTTTTCACAGATTTTTATCGACAATCAGTGGGTCGACGCCGTGGGCGGGAAGACATTTGAAACTTTTAATCCCCATGACGGTGCTACTATTGCCACAGTGGCTGAGGGATATAAGTTAAGTTGATTAATAATTTTAAGAAATAATTACTCGGCTCGTCTTGTATAAAATGATGAACTGACTGACTGACATAATATACCTAAACGTAGTCGTGTCTACGGTAGGTATGTAACAGCTTTTAACTTTATCTGCTGGTTAAAAGTCAAATTCATTTAGTTATTGACCTACCTCTTTATGTAGCAATCATTTTTCATTGGCTGACACTCTTTCTCACTTCTCACAGCAATCTAATAGCATTGTCAGTGTAACAACTTTCGTGCAATAGAGGCTGAGGAGGTCACAGTCAAGGGCTGGCTTTGTTATAGAATAAATGAAAATGTCACGCCATACAAAAGAAAAGCCCTGACTCACTCTCTGACTGATTGATTCATAAACGCCCCACCCCAAAATCTTAAATAGAAAGCTGAAATTTTGCACTGATGACTGAGGTTTCTTTTTTTAATGTTAATGAGGAATAAGGCTGGATTTTTCGAAATTACCACGATAGGAAAGTTTTGTTTGGTCGCTAGTAACAATTAAGTATATTCTATCAACAGGAGGATATTTATGCCGCCATTGAGTCCGCCAAGCGTGCCTTCCATCGCAACTCGGAATGGCGCCTCATGGACGCTTCGCAGCGAGGCAAGCTCCTCAACAAGTTTGCAGATCTTGTAGACAGAGATTCAGATTACTTGGCCGAACTTGAGACTTACAACAACGGCATGGTGTTATCGCTGAGCCGCAGATTCGTTGCAGGAGCCGTTTACCACATACGATATAACGCGAGTTTGGCAGACAAGATTCAAGGCAGTACTATACCTTGTGGTAAGTGAAACATTATATAAGCAAGTACATACTTACTAAGGCGATTCTTCATCTACTTCTAGTAGTAGGTATGGTAAAAGCACTAATGGCCGACACATTAAGGAGCCCGCTAAGTTTGCTCTTCTCTAAGAAAAACATAATTTATTGCAACAGAACAGTTAAAGTAATTTATATGGGTCTAGTAACTACTAGATAATACTCTTATATTGTAAAAACATTAATATTCAACAGTTTTCTAAACAAAATTTCTATTTTAATGAATCTAGTCCGAATTACCAATATATAACTCCCCAAAAAAGTTAAGTCACTAATAGTTGACACCCCCTTTGCACTAATAGATGACATACATTTTTCATGTAGTTTTTTGAATGAAAGCTCATTTAGGGATAAAAATAATGTTTAAATTCATCCCTAAACAAGAGTAAGTACGTAATTTTAAGAATCTACACAACTAAAAGGCTTATTTCATACCAAATGCAAAATATTTCTTGGTTTTTTGTCGGTTATATCCCCCGTATTGGATTTATTGTAACTTCACATACCCCATGACATACGGAATAGTGAGACAAAGCCATCGACATCGCATTCATCGAAATCTAATGAGTAGGTAGTTTAGGAACGAATAAATCTATGTGTATTAATTTTCTACACACCCACATCAACACAGACACGCACACTAAGACAATACTGACACTGTAGGGGGTGTCATCTATTAGATACCTCTTGAACAGTTTTGAACTTTTGGTTGGCTTGACCAAACAGATGAGACTGTCTACTATTGGTATAGGTTATCAGAAACTTATGAAACTTAGACAGAACTCTATTTATAGATAATAGAAACTATACCCATTCCCAGGTTTACAGGAAATTAATGTAGGCTGTAACCCCAATAGATGACACCCATGTCATCTATTACATTTTTACTGATTTTTGGTACATGATTATGATGACACCCCTCAAAACGAGTTAAATGCTCAACAAATAAAAAAATCACACATCTCATTATGTAATTTAGCTTGTATATGCTTATAACTAGCAATAAAAATAGCCAAAAGGTGCCTAATTACTTAAAAAAGTAACCTACAAAAATTCAACCTCCTTAGCAAAACCCTTAAGGAAGCACAACGCAGGTGTTCTTTCATAGTTCCTTCCTTAATTGACTTCAACCATCAAAATATTATTATTGCATAATAAGACAGCAGTAAGTTTTTGTATGTCACCGTACCATCGATCGATGCCGTCGATCGACACCGATCGATTGGTCTGGTAACACCCTAAGATTGTAAAAACCGTTAGATTATAATTTAACACGCAAAATTGCAAACTGTCGAAAGATTACAATTTAACGCATTATTTTTCTGTAGATTGTAATCTGTTAGGTATATTGAACCTAAGTGCCTACCTGATTATTTATGTCGAACACTAACCTAACCGACAAGAAACAGACAAGAAAACGTAAATACAATGAATATTTCAAAAATTGACACTCAGAACATTGAACGGTTCACAATCTTTCGACAGTTTACAATTTCGCGAGTTAGGTTATAATCTACAATCTTTACAATCTTACGGTGACATATATAAAAATCAGATAAACCTAGGTATCTTTTAGTTCAATTCAACTTTTGATAGGTACGATTTCTATTACTAGGTATAAATATATAGAGTGGCGGCTCATCATGAGCGGGATGGAGTGATGTAAATTGTCTACTAAGGAAGTGCTTAGTCTTTTACCCATGAACATTACAAAGGTATGGAGTACTAGCTGATACCCACGACGTCGTCCGGGTAGGTTCCCGCGGGAACTCTTTAATTTTCCGAGTTAAAAAGTAGCCTATGTGCTATTCCATACTATAATCTATCTCTGTGCCATCTAGAACATTTCATCTAGAAACGTTCAGCCGTTGGGGCGTGATTGAGTAACAATTAACATGCACCCATACATCCAAACTTTCGCATTTATAATATTAGTGTAGATTAGTATAGATATATATATACTCGTATAAGTATAGATGGACTGCAGGACGCTCAGGACCATAAGCCCAAAAAAATAAGTAATGTGAAATTTTGGCTTAAGCGTTTCCTTAAATTTAGGGATACTTAAGTATTTGGTGACCACGGACATTTATAGTTGTCATGTGATGTACTTATCTACTTAATTGTTAATGGTTTTGTTTGATTAGATGGCGACGCTTTTTCCTACACATTGAAACAACCAGTAGGAGTATGCGGCCTTATCTTGCCGTGGAACGCTCCTATGCTCATGTTCATCAGCAAGGTCACCATTGCGCTAGCGGCAGGTGAGTCTGCTACCGTTAATTCATCTTGACTCGACTATGTAAATCCATAAAGGTAGGTATAGCTATCCTATACCTATTATATAAAGACTAGGAAAGGATCGTTATACTGTAACAGTTTATATTCTTTGCGTATCTAATAAGGCCCCGGGAGCCATAGTAAATTAAAATGTCAGCTGCAGCGTTTTGCTCGCAATCATCTGGTTCTGAATGGCAAAAACACTATTTTTCGCTATGGGCTAAATAAAATCGATGGTAACAATAAGGGTAGGAAATAGGAATTACGAATTTTTCGGCCGTTTTATTAAAACTAGTTCTTTTCTTTAATCAACTACGAGGTAGCCGTTGATTGCGATCTCACCTGATGCTAAGTGATGTTGCAGTCTAAGATGAAAGCGGGCTAACCTGTTAGGGGTATGGCAGTTATATTAAATAACCCTAATCGGTTTCTACACGACATCGTACCGGAACGCTAAATAGCTTGGCGGCACGTCTTTGCCGGTAGGGTGGTAACTAGCCACGGCCGAAGCCTCCCAGGCCAGACCAGAGAAAATTCAGAAATTATAAATTCCCAAATTTACTCTGCCTGGGATCGAACCCGGGACCTCCCACGTTAAGACAACAGCGCTCTACAGTGCGCCATAGAGGTCATAATTCCTATATAATAGGTAAATAATACCTATTCAGTACAAATATGTAGGTAGTAGTAGGGAGTATTTTTGCCCTTCTTCAAGATCGATTGGGATTAAATTCATTTAGTTAACAGTCAATATAACGTGCTCGTATTTTCAGACTTCAAAGCGCGCGAGCTCATGACCGATTTTCTTTAGACAACCTTACATTTTACTGTAACTTATGTTTCGTTCTCGATTGGTAATGGTACATTTTGCTTGGTCAATTATCACTAATCATCAGATGGCTGATGAAATCGAAAAAAAAATATAACTTTTGTTTTGTTATCAGTGGAAAGTAGCTTTGATCTTTCAATAGTCAACCCATTCGAGGCATGATGGATCACGATATTCATAAAACCTGTACCTTTACCTGGTAATCAGATGAGAGAAGGTCGTTTGTATATAGCGGGATCTATACAGTGGTCGTGTACTACTTGTACTTGTATGTACTTGTGCTGCAGCGCAGTGACCAGTAACAATTTACAGTGGGGTCGTGTAACTACTTGTCACAGTCTAAGGAGACATGAGTCGCTCAACGAAAGCGTCTCTAAAGTCTAGAGTTAGTGCAACGCTACAGGCTAGGCAAAGACGTGACGGAGGAACTGGCAGAATTTAAAATATAAATTCTCCATTTTCTGTGTCTAAAGTCAAAATTGTATTCAGTTTCCTACCTCTCTCAACCATAGGTGATAAAAGTGACATGGTAGTCGGATCTGTCATTTTGTATGGGCGTCGCTCGCCGTTCCACTGGAGGAATATACCTACAGTAATGAATATACATATTTTTCATTACTCATACACGGAAAGTAGGTCTGAAGTTGCCTGAGAAGCGGGTTGAAAGTAATACTTTTCAGCCCTAGGGAGAATCGTTTTCAACTGACAGCTGTCAAATAATTAAAAAAAACTAGTTGTCACATTTATAATGGAGTTCAAATGAAACACGACTCCGAGTGCATCCATAGACAAGAAGAAAGATAGACTTTATTCATAAAGTAAAGACAACTGATTCATAGACATTCATAGACAATCATAGACAATACTTGACTATTAAAAAGCTAAATGCATAGCCCGCCGGCTAGGCCAAAGAAAAAAAAAAGGCGTGTTCTAATTTTAACATAAACTTTAAATAAATATCTCACCAAAGTTGTTGATTTATATGTAAAATAAAGTTCACTCAATTTTCTTTAGCTAATTTCTATTTTTATTTTGACTTTCCTTATATTCGTAATGAAAAGCACAGTGTTTACCTCGGGATAAAGACTTATTTAGTCCCTCGAACTATAGGCCCCCTCGCTGCGCTCGGGCGCCAAACCCCGTCTCGGGACTAAATAAGTTACTTTCATCCCTAGGGTAACAATGTACTATTACTTACGGTGTGTCCAGTAGGACTAGCATGCGCACAGGCTCCGGCGCAAGTTCTTAAGAGTTCCCGGAGCCTTTCATCATGCGCTGAGGGTGGTTACCGGGGGGGTTTTAGTGGGTACAATCCCACATAACCCGGTCTCCCTCCTAGGAGATCGGGTATCTTACGAAGATTTCCCCCCGTCAACAAAAAAAATAAAATAATGGACTAGCATGCGCACAACGAGTAAAATTATGTCTACCCGTTATCTCTATTTGTCTAACTAATAAGCTAATAGCTAATCTAATTGTCTCTTTACGTCAAAAGTAGAGGTAATAGTAATAAGTCTGTGATATTTTTTTCTACGTCTTACATGCCGACTATTTATTCTCGACACAAGAACAAGTTAAGCATCCCTTGGTCTAGAACAGTACAATTTGGTAATAGCTCTTACATTATGTTACTGAAACTTTATAACCGATTACCGACCGAATTCCATCAAATAAACGATTATTTTAAATTCAAAAATAAGTTAAAAGACTATCTAACCCAAAAATGATACTACGCAATTAGTGAATACTTTAATTAAAATATTGTGGAATATATTGTTTTGTGTTAAGTAATAAGTACCTATACTAGTTGATAAGACTAAATTAACAATATATTATATTAATTTAGCAAGAAAAGATTACAATTATTTTGCTATAATCCGCCAACTGTTGGCGGATTAAAGCAAAATAATTGTAATCTTTTCTTGCTAAATCATGAACTTCCGCAAAGTAACGCCTGATTCTATCCAATATTATATTAATTATTATATACTTACCCATTTACACAATATTGACATTGTTATATAATTTGACATTGTGATAATTATTATGATGAACTTGATGATGAAGGAAAATAAATAATTTAATGTGTAAGAATATAATGATATTGATTTGGAAAATTGAAGAGTGACTAGAGGATCGTCTAAATGAATATAAATAATTCATGCATAATATGAAGACTTTAGTTGACTATGTTGTAGTCTGTTTGTGAAAGTGCTTTATTATAAATACTTAATTTAATTTTAACATTATAATTTCCTTGTTAGGTTAAAGCTTGTTAGCCATACTATTTGTACGCCACACTGTAGTAGGATACATGAGACTTTTATAATTGTAACACCTTTCTGTATCTACTGTATTCACAAATAAAATTAATGAAATGAAAAAATTAAATGTATATAAACGTATTTTGTGCATGTTAGGGTAAGCGAGAAATTAGCCGGCATCGACAATATCATTCTCTCACGTCGCGACATATCTCGTTGTGCGCATGTTAGGTCGACTAGATCGGGCTTGTTGATTTGCACATGTTTTACGATCACTGGAAGTCCAGTCTATTGACTCCAGAACTGAACGTGTGTACCAAGGTTGTACGGTGGTGGTGAAGCCCGCGGAGCAGACGCCGCTGTCGGCTCTAGCGCTGGCTGCGCTGCTGGCCGAGGCCGGAGTGCCGCCGGGCGTCGTCAACGTGGTGCCGGGCTTCGGCGAGACCGCGGGCGTTGCGCTCACACATCACCCTGATGTCGCTTTGATTTCTTTCACTGGATCACTGGAGGTAGGTGCTTCGCCCTAGTGTGTTGTGGATGTGAGATTGGATTGGCACAATTGATGTGAAGACCTGCACAGTGCACCCTTTTCTGTATGGACAACCCCGATCGAGTTATTGTTACACCCTATTGTGGCGTGCAGGTCGGCAAATTGATACAGCAAGCGGCCGGAACCAACAATCTGAAGCGAGTGGTCCTCGAGCTCGGCGGCAAGAGCCCGCTCGTTATCATGGACGATGCCGACTGTGAGTATCTTTTAAATTTGGGGTAAGTATTTTCTGGTTCATTTCGATGTTTAACAATTTCGTCTGCGATAGTTGTGCCGTCTCCGCTGCGCTGCCAACGCCTCCCTAGTCCCTGAAATGAACTAAGTTAGCTCTTGAATGCGATATCACGGTGGCATGTGATGATACAGTTTAAAATTGTAGCGGGCTATTAGGATAAGGCAGTTATATGTTTCTAATTTTATACACGACATCGTACCGGACCGCTTAATCGCTTGGCGGCATGTCTTTATCGTCTTTAACATTGGGTGGTAACTAGCCACGACAGAAGCTTTCCACCAGACCCGATAAAATTTAGAAATTTTTAATTCCTAAATTGACCCTGTCAGGGATCGAACACGGAACTCCTAGTTAAGACAACAGCTCTCAACACTACGCCAGGGAGGTCGTCAAAAATGATTCGCCGAGTTTCTTGCTCGCTCTTCTCGATAGGAATTAGATTCACTAGATGATTCAAAAGCTCTTGTAAAAAATTTTTTGAATAAAAAATATAATTGTTTTTTAGTGAATAAGGCTGTGCCGTACGCTGCCCAGGCAGTGTTTCTCCATCAGGGTCAAGTGTGCATAGCTGCCTCGCGTTTGTTTGTACAGGCAGGAATATATGACAAATTCGTTCAGAAGGCCGTGGAAGTCGCTAAGTCTTGGAAGCTAGGGAACCCTGTGCTAGAAACTACTCAAAATGGCCCACAGGTAATTATACCTACGAAGACTTTTGCAAGTTTATCTTCTCTTTACTCTTGCATATAAATACCTCGGGTAAGAATAGTTCACTTTCCCTGTTTAATAATGCACTATTTTATAGAGAAGTATGGATCTTATGTAATTATTCTACAATAGGGATGATGCCTACAATAAAAACTAATTATTAAATAGAGGTATTAAATAGAGAACTAGTTTGATAACCATTTAAATATATGGATTAAAGAAAAAAAGTGCATTGAAATTTGATGTCGTCACAACTGTGAATTTCATACCTGAACTTCCATACCATTCCATACGTTTTCAAGTTTTATACAGAGTTACTGATTTGATTGAGTTGTCATCATCCCTATTAATAGTATTTCGTGATCTTTTCAGATAGATGAGGCTATGATGAATAAAGTGTTGGGATATATAGAGAAAGGTAAATCAGAGGGCGCTAAACTACTTACCGGGGGTAAACGAGTCGGCACAACGGGTTTCTACATCGAACCCACCGTGTTCGCTGATGTTAAGGATGACATGACTATTGCCCAGGAAGAGGTACGAATGTGTATATATGTCACCGTAAGATTGTAAAAACCGTTAGATTATAATCTAACTCGCGAAATTGTAAACTGTCGAAAGATTGTGAACCGTTCAATGTTCTGAGTATCAATTTTTGAAATATTCATTGTATTTAGGTACGTTTTCTTGTCTGTTTCTTGTAGGTTATGTTAGGGTTCGACATAAATAATCAGGTAGGTATAGAACCTAACAAATTACCTATTTAGATTAACCTAGAAATTGTAATCTTTACTTTAATGTAATCTTACGGTTTTTACAATCTTACGGTGACATATATATTAAAACGACATTTTTTTTTACTCAGCCTAAGTGTAGAATTTTCTACAAATATATTTTTTATGACGTTTGTAGATTTTTGGACCTGTACAAAGTATTTTAAAATTTGAAACCTTGGAGGAAGCGATCGACCGCGCCAACGCCACAAACTATGGCCTCGCAGCGGGTATCTTCACATCCTCTATCGAAAGTGCACTTCAGTTCAGTAAACACGTGGAAGCGGGGAGCGTTTGGTAAGAATCTTAAAATTATGGAAGACTAGCTGATGCTCGCGACTTCGTTTTTTTTACATTTATGAAATTTAATTCCCGCGGGAACTCAGTAATTTTCCGGGATAAAAAGTAGCCACTTCGTACATAGTATGAACACTATGTAGTACATGTCCCTCCCCAGGTCCTAAACTATATCCATGCCAAAAATCACGTCGATCCGTTGCTCCGTTGCGGTGTGATTGAAGGACAAACCAACAAACCATCAAACACTTTCGCATTTATAATATTAGTAAGATTCTCAAAGGGAATATGAACTCAGTGAGCATCAGTGGCTTGTATAGGGTTTGAAGCTAGGGTAGGCATTGGTAAGTCCGAATACCTAATTACTGACTATTTTAATTGGTAAAAAATGAGCATTGACGTATTTAATATTGGGTAAGCTATGCTTTTATGCCTCTATGAACTGCACGCCACTGGTGAGCATCGTTCTCTTCTATATTACTTCAACACACTCAAACGACTATATTCTTGGAAAATCTGATAAATTTCGTGTTCATCTTAGCAGCTCACTGAATTATACCTACATAATATAAATTATAATAATAAACCTAATGACAGCCGTTTTACAATAAAATTGGATCCTTTCCTTATCATCATTTTTTTTTAATCCACTACAAGTTAGCCCTTGACTGCGATCTCACCTGATGGTAAGTGATGATGCAGTCTAAGATGGTAGCGGGCTAACCTATTAGGGGCATGGCAATTATATTAAACCGGTGACCAGGTCACCGCCAGACCAGGGAAAATTCAGAAATTATAAATTCCCAAATTGACTCTGCCGGGGATCGAACCCGAGACCTCCGCACGTTAAGACAACAGCGCTACACACTGCGCCACGGAGGTCGTCAATTTATAGATACTTACTCGTAGTACATTAGCACCCAAAGCATTTTGTAACGAAAACTACACTTTTGTTTTTGAATTATTAATTTTCATCAATTTATTTAATTATTTATTTTTCTTAGATTTAATTTATATAAAGATGTTATTAGGTATGCAAAAAAAACTTGTAAAGTTTTTTTTGCTTGAGTAAAGTGAAATCTATAAAATGTATAAGTAAAAAAAAATAAAAAAATTCATCAATATTAAAAACTAGCTGATGCCCGCGACTTCGTCCGCGTGGTTTTTTGTATGGGAAAATAAAGGGAAAATGTTTTTTCTTTTATGTTATTTTTTCATTAATTTTACAATGTTTTTAATAGTTATTCGGAACGGAAACAAATACAAATAATCAAAAACCATGAAAATTGGTCCAGCCGTTCTAGTTATAAGTGTTCGAACAAACCCGACTTTGTTTTATATAAGATGTAACTAATAGAAATGTTGTCAACAGGGTAAACACGTATCTGCATCATGGACCACAACTTCCTTTCGGTGGCTTCAAAGAATCTGGGATTGGAAGGGAAAAGTAAGCACTTTTCGATTTCTAGAGCTTGAAATTCTAAATCAACAACTCAACTCTCACTCAATACAGCCCATTAACGTCCCAATGCTGGGCACAGGCCTCCACTCTCATAGGAGAGAGGGAATTAGAGCTTAGACCCACCACGCTGCTCCAATGCGGGGTCGCGGGCTTTAACGACTATTATCATGTTAGTGATAATAACCGGGACCGACGGTTTAACGTGCTCTACGAGGTACGGGGGTGAAACACCGCCAACTTCCTAACGGAGTTAGGAAGTAGTACTGAGAATTTCTATTCAGAAAAATCTAATTAACCTAAATTAATTATGGCCCGACCCGGGACTCGAACCCGGAACCTCGTCGGCCGCATGCAAAAATGCTAACCAATAGACCAACGAGGCAGTAAATCAATACGACTAATATTAATTCACGAGACTGCCCAATAGGAATGTTAAAGTAACCGAGTAGGTAGAGGTACTACCGGATACGTATCGTGAAACTGTGTACTAAGCGAGTTCATAAAATATTATATGTAGTATGGTAGACGCAATTTTTGGCAAATAATTTGCATTAATTACTCTTTGTCCCTGACTCAGATATATGTGGATATCGCTTTAGCAGTGCCAGTTATATTAATTAAATAACATTATATAACTAATTACTAATTATCCATCTACATTATAAATAAAATCATCATTTCATCTGTGGCCAAGGTTTCTTATTCTAGCTGCGAGTACATAGACAGACATTATATTACCTTAGTATTATATTTTTTGTTCCAGTGGCCTCGATGCGGTGAACTCTTATTTAGAAGTAAAAACTGTTGTAATATCTTTACCGAAGAAAGTATAATTTTATTTGAACTGTTGAAAATATAAATTCAATATAAAATATTTCCTTTGTATCTGTGATTTTATTTTCCATAAAAATTGTAAGATGCATCTTTTCTTATAGATGATATAGTGGATGGTTTAGAGCGAAGACATACTACAGACAAAAAGTCTTGTCTGCCGGAAAAAAATGTCTTATGCGTTCATGTTATAGATCTAATTATATCTTATCTTTTTTCCCGTCTTACTTTTTTAGGTGCTGAAGTACGACAGCGTTTTTCAATTATTTGTCTTTGAACGAGTGACACATCGTTTTCACATAATATGTGAAACCTTAAGAAAGAAACCTACCAAATCTATATATAATCCACATTATAAATACATTTATTATAAATGCAAAAATTTGTTTGGTTGGATGGATGGATGTTTGTTACTCAATCATGCCAAAACGGCTGAACGGATCTAGATGAAATTTGGTACAGTGATAGATTATAGTCTGAAATAACACATATGCTACTTTTTATCCCGGAAAATTAAAGAGTTCTTGCGGGAACCGAAAAAACATCAATCCACGCGAATGAAGTCGCGAGCATCAGCTAGTTCATAATATGAATTTGAGAGGTTTCAAAAGTTACTACTTAAACGAGTAGGTAGTACTCATTGATGTAGAATATTAGTACCTGCTACTACCTACCTACTTACTTATTTGAAGCTTTGGTTCCTTTGAAACGCGGCGAACCGCTCCGCTCGGTACTCGTATATACCTACCTAATCTTATAGGTACTGAGGATTTACATGAAGTGAAGTAAGAATAGGAAATACATACCACGAGATGCCAGCAAAACTTCTTTTTTTTTTTTTTAATTATATAGGCCAGCGCTTGGCTGCAATCAGACTTGCTTAAAGTGGTGATGCAGCCTAAGGTGGAGCGCGCTTTCCTAGAAGATGCCTATTCACTCTTGATTTGAAGGTACCTATATTAAAAGAGGAGGGAAGCCGGAAGGGCATTCCATATCCTAGCGGTTCTAATTAGAAACGAGGAAGCAAATCGCTTCGTACGAGCCCGCGGAATTTCGACTGCGTAAGCGTGCAGACCTTGTCGATGCCTTGCGGTTCGATAATAGAAAGGTGACGGAGGAACCAGATCGAATAGTTCCTGAGCACACTCTCCGAAATATATCCTGTAGAATACCGACAGACAGGCAACTTTTCGCCGATGTTCTAAGCTTTGCAGCTTCGAGCTGACCAGCGCTTTGTTACCAATAAGTCTCCTGGCGCGACGATCCACCGAATCCAATGCATCAAGCTGGTACTTGGCAGAGCCATCCCATAAATGGCTACAGTACTCCATGCACGATCGAACTTGTGCTTGGTACCAGGATAAAAAGCTGTTCCGGCGTGAAGTACCGCTTGACTTTGTTGAGGATGCCAAGTTTCTTGCCAGCTGTTTTTGCTTTGGATTCGATGCATTGTCCAAAGTTGAGGTTGGATGATATGTTGATACCAAGGAGCTCGACACTGTCGGTAATTGGAACGGATATATTTCGTAAAGTCGGAATGAGTGGGAATGAATAGACACGCTTGCGTTTTGGTAGCGTTAAACTTGACGAGATTGGCGTCACCCCAGTCGGACACCTCCTTCAAGGTCAAGTTGACTCGTTCTACCAAAGCCTCTCTGTGCTTAAGAATCTCAGCTCCACTGGCACGGGGACCGGATATGTATCTCTCTGTAACGGTGCTGTCATCAGCATACCCAAAGATACCGGGTTTTAGCATGTCGTTTATGTGCAGCAAAAAAAAGCGTTGCAGAGAGAACTGATCCCTGAGGGACACCGGCATTGATCGCCATGAGTCTGGTCAAACATGAAGGTACTAGACATGTTTCAGGATTTTTGGTGGATCAGTCAGTTTTTCTATAGAACAGTTCCTGCGCGAAAAATATCCATACGGACTAAGTCTCGGGCATCATCTAGTTTATTTTAAGTTCATAGAAGCATAAAAAAATAGGTCTTTAATAATGTAAATGAAAGCATGTTTTGGTAGACACACCTTCGCATTTTTATTTTTGATACTATTATATTATTGAATAACTTAAATGAATGCTAAATTGTTGTATAATTATTTTGTTGGACGGGCTCTATATGGGGAAGAAGTTAGGGCGGGCGGGCATGCGCTGGTAGGCAGGCGGCGTTATAACTGTACACCATTTGCCGAGCCGCCCGTTGCGAACGCGTCTGTTGCGCAAGTTCTCAAATGAAAAGTTACGAGTTTTAAGTTAAAAGTAATTGAAATGTTAAAATTAAAATACTTAGTCAGTCGCGTTTAAAGTACTTTGAGGCTTATTAAGTTAACTTAACCAAGTACTAAAATGTTGTGTATCGTATTATTCGTTTGGGCTGTTACATACTTTGTGTGATAAATAAGTATTTGTGAGAAAATAATAGTTTTGTTGTGTTATGCGTGTGAATATCGTGATGTATAATTAATGTGGCGTATAAATGTATAATTAATGTGTAAGTATTTGAGCAGTTCTGAGAGACGGTGAAGTATTTTGGTGAGTAGGTATTTTGTTGTATTTTGTATCCCATCAAAAACATAAATGTAAAATGAGAGCCAAGTTCAAAATTGTGATATATATGCCTTGGTTGTTGACTTCAGCGACAAAAGAAGTGAGATCTAAATGGGTACCAAGTTCAATGGTCAGTCCTGATTTTTTTTTTTATAACAACATATATAATATTTTATAACAACTTAAAATATCATTTCTTCTTATAACTTAGTATAAAATGTTGAAGACTAAGACTTTGGCTTGGCTAGTTTTCATATACGAATTATAGCCTTCACAAGTTGTAAAGCTGTAAGTTCTTATTTTATTCTTCCGAAAATTCGGCTTGCTGGTAGAAACTGTACTTTTAGGTACCTACTTAATAATAATTCGTATATGGAAACTAGCCAAGCCAAAGCCTTAGTCTTCAACATTTTATACTAAGTTATAAGAAGAAATTATATTTTAAGTTGTTATAAAATATTATATGTTGTTATAAATAAATTTCAGGACTGACCATTGAACTTGGCACCCATTTAGATCTCACTTCTTTTGTCGCTGAAGTCAACAACCAAGGCATATATATCACAATTTTGAACTTGGCTCTCATTTTACATTTATGTTTTTGATGGGATATCATTACTTTTTGTACAGAAACTATTGAACTCAATCTCAAACTCAAAACATATTTATTCAAAATATGTACCTACAAAGTACACCTTCTGAACGTCATGCTTACAGAGCATAAGATGTGATGGTGATAATTAACTACGGTAAGTATCTTAAAACTAAAGCTACGAGGGTTCCAAACGTGCCCTGGTCTGAGAAGAGCCCGCAATAAACTTCGCTTTTTTTTATTATCACCATCTCACAAATATTTGAAATTATATATATGTACTTATAATATAACATTACATAATCAGCCGCTGTAACAATTCATACCCATGCCTTGCTATTATTCCAATAATCCTTTACACTGTAATAGGACTTTTCTATTAGTTTAGTTTACGTTTTACATTAGTAGGTACTTATTATTCGGTGTAAGGTTAGTGTGTCACCCACCAGTAATTCTATTGTACGACGCATTGTACAAGATAATTAAAGACGAAAATTCTCAAGAAAAATATATAGTGTACCTAGAGTTACACTGACATTGACAGATTACATCTATGGTCAGACTACCTCTACAGCACATTTCTACATCTCATCAATTTTGATTGCAAAAGTTCAAAATCAAAAGTTTTTAGAGAAACATTGAAAACAAGCACGGTAAACAGTCGATATCACTAAAACCACAATAAACAATGAATACAAATCACAATGACTGACAGCTTGAACTGACGACTTCAAATACGTTTCTTCTTCTTTTCTGTCAATGACGTTTCGTTGCACAAAATGCATAAATACGAAGGTAAGGTTTTAATGCAACTATATTATTATTCATTATTATTTACATTAAAATAATAATTATGTGTCATTTTCAATAGTTAAGGAGTTACTACCACCGCTTAAAGCAGTATTGTTTCAAAATAACGGTTGAATGTCACGTACTTTGACGTCCTTAAAATAATGATTATAACACTACAACATAAACGTCAACAATATTAAAATAATACGTCTTTAAGCAATGGTAGTATGCCCCGTGTCAGAGTTTTGATCTATACCTAGGTAGAGCATAAAAATGACGATTTTTGTACGTTTATATCTAAATAACCATTTGAGGTGTGCTTATGAAATTTGGAGCACATATGTATCTCACGGGTCTCAATATATGCGCCAAATTTGACATGTTTATGTGAAATAGTTTTTGAGTTATGTGGGGGTCAAAAGTGGCTCCAAATGGTTCGTGTAATATTACACACGGTGCTGCTCGACAGTTTTTTTGAACTTTGGCTGGACACGCTTCCGCGTGTCTTGATCTGTGAAAGTTTAAGTGACTTGTTCATTGCAATTTTCATCTCTCTTTATATCTACATATTAATTTATACATTTTATACGGAAAGCTAGCGTCGTGACAACATGTAGCATGAGCTCCGTAAGTTAATTGCAAAGCTAGATGAGTATCAAACTTGCGTCGCATTTGTTAACTTGAAAACAGTTCATAAATGTACTTTTAGCTTCACTTTTAGGATTCCGTACCCACAAGCTGTCAATGGCACCATATTACTAAGCCTCCGCTGTCCGTCCGTCCGTCTAGGTATCTGTCAGCGCGGTGGTCTGTATCTCATGAACCGGAATAGGTAGTCAATTGAAATGTTCACTGTGTATTTCTATTGCCGCTATAATAAATATTAATAAATAAGCCTTCATTTACTAAACTAGCTAATGCCCGAGACTTCGTCGGCGTGGATTGAGGTTTTTCGGTTCCTGCGGGAACTCTTTCATTTTCCGGGATAAAAAGTAGCCTATGTGTTATTCCAGTCTATAATTTATCTCTGTGCCACATTTCATCCAGATCCGTTCAGCCGTTGGGGCGTGATTGAGTAACAAACATCTAACCATCCATCCATAGCCAAGAGCTTTTCTTGAAGCGCGAAACTGTAAACTAATGACGATTAACAGGGATTTTTTAAAAGTTATTCACTGTTTCGTACTAACTGGGTGGCGTGGCAGTCATTTGATAAATTGGTAATTTGACCATGTTTTGTAATAAATTGGTATCAAAAACGAATTAACAATTATTATAATATGAATACGCGACCCGACTTTCCTACTTTCTTAGTAAGGATCGATGCTTACATAGAGTAATAATAATACCAACATCAACAAATTTAAAGCAACTAACTAGGTTTGCAAATTCTACAGGTACTAGTAAAATTCCACCACTCTGTATATAACCGATCGTGAGTGTGAAATCTGTAAGCGAAATTTTGGCACCATGCCAAACCACGGAAATTCCGCGCCCAAATAATCTACAGCCTTAATCAATGGTGTCATGATATTTTGACCGTGGGCTATGTACTATTACCTATTCTGTGCTATGGCACCCATCATCTTTGTTTACTCCAATACAAGTTAGCCCTTGACTGCAATCTCACCTGATGGTAAGCGACGATGCAGTCTAAGATGTTAGCGGGCTGACTTGTTGGGGGTTTAATAATAAATAAATAATCTTTATTTATTTATCAAACTGATTATATAATTTCAATAATGTGAAACCCTGCCTTCTGAAGTAGTAAAACTATGTTACAGGAGACAGTGTCTAGCACGGTATGGCAGTTATATTATTAAACCTATAAGAACCCCTAATCGGTGTCTACATGGCATCATGCCGGAACGCTAAATCGCTTGCCGCTAGGGTGGTTACTAGTCACGGCCGAAGCCTCCCATCAGGCAAACATAATCCGCGCATAATCGGCCAGTAGGACGTCCTTCGACTTACCCCGTTGATTGAGATTTCGAAATTCAAACCCCATTTGGACTGATGTCCCGTGAGTGAGTATACACACACAAAATCGTCTTACTATAGACCGGCTTAAAGTATAAACTAGTAATGCCGCTATGTAGTCTGAGTCTTTACGGAAAAACTTTGGGGAATCACTTTTGGAGAAATCCTTGGGGGGTGGATTATTAGCTTTAATAATATGGTCCCAAAAAAACTTTCAGATTTGTCGTTAAATTGTTTTGATTAAAAAAGATCGTAAAGAACACTTGTTGACTCGAGGCTATTATACAATCAACAATAATTATTGTCGAATTTCTTTGTAACAAAGTACAACACACTTACAATATACTTAATTGTAATATTTTGTTTTTTAAAAAGAGCAACTGACTGTTACTATCTGTCTTGCCGGTTCTTTTCAGTAGAATTTCTTTCCGGACCGGTGGTAGAGTCAAAACTTGAGTTACTGTTAGAGGCGCTTGTACATAAAAAAAAAATATATCTTTCTTCCACAATGGTGTTACATACAAGCATTTAACATACAATTGTACATAAGAATATGTTGTTGTATGTCATGGAATTAATAAATTGAGTATTAACTATTGAGTAAAAAGATATAACATATTCATCAGCAAATAATGAAGGGACATAATGTAGCTGATGCCTACCAACTTTTGTTATTTGCGAACAAAAATAAAACTTTTATTGAGCTCGATATGTCTGGATTTGAAACTCATTATCTGCTCTGGCAGACAAAATAAATAGAAAGGTTTTATTATAAATTGTCTAATATTTATTTTGAGTAAACATTTACAAAATCATCTGCCACTTTTTTGTTGTTATCTATATGCGTTAATGAGTTATAACAATGGCCTAAATAATGTCCTATGTAAATGCTGGTAATAATGATTGAAACATATCAATTGAAGTGTATTTTATACTAGTGTCTCTGTCATCGACCGATGTATGTTGGCATGCTTCCTTTTTAAGAAACCTGGGTTCCAGGACCCATAGTATTCAATATTAACGACAGAACAACAAGACCTTACTACCTATAAGGTTGGAGTAGGTAATGAGCAGACAATAATAAGCTAACTGCTAATCTAGCGATAACAGCCTAGCCTCAGCCTCTACTCGGGGTGTCCGGAGTTCGATCCCCTGGCACGCACTTCTAACTCTGCGGAGCTATGTGCGTTTTAAGCAATTACATATCACTTGCTTTGTCACTTGGTTTCCTCAGGCGATGTTTTCCTTCACCGAAAGTTCTCCATAATGTTCTTAAAGGTGTGTGAAGTCTGCATATCTCCATTTAGTCAGTATCGTGGACTATGGCCGAAACCCTCCTCATTCTGATCCGGCGATAAGGTTTTGACGATAATGATCGTGTTTGGTCCTGCATTACAGTTACCATCCGTAATACCAGGTGATACCAGTTCAAACCAATAGGTAGGTAGGTATTCATGCAATGTTTATTGATGCATCAATAAACATGTAGATCATTCATTGATCGTGAACCATCCTCACATAGCTCGAAATTCGTTAAACACAAATAAAAATATAAAACAAGCCAAATATTTGGATACACCTGTGTTGCTGTACAATACTTAGTCAGTATTCTGTGGTGTGTGTTCACAGTTCCGGGTTCTATTACTGCTGTACCAAAACAACAAGCACATTATAAGATAATATATTTAAATACTTACAAGTTTTTCTCTCTCTCTCTTGTCAACCCATTGCCGGCTCACTATCGCACACGAGTGTCCTTTCGGAATGAGAAGGGTTCGGCCCATCGTCCACCACGCTGGTCAAGTGCGTATTGGCAGACTTCATACACCTTCGAGAACTTTGTAATGTTAAAATGAACCTATTGTAATAGTATTATTGTATTTGTAACTAAAATTAATTTTATCTCAATTGCCTGTTTATATTAATATTTGTACGTCAACACGGCTAATATGCTGTAGGTACTCTGTTTTATAACCTAACATCTTATGTACTTACATTAGACAAATAAAGAATATTATATTCATGAAGAACTCTCGGGCGTTCAGATTTCGTCACGATATTTTCCTTCACCGTATGAAGCAAGTGCTATTTAATTTCTTAAAACGCACATTTAACCTCGAAAAGTTTGAGGTGCGTGCCTGGCGTGCCTGGGAATTGAACCCGTGAACCCGGACCGGGGTCGGGTGTCTTAACCATTAGGCTATCAACGCATCTTAGCTTAGAAGTTTATACTTAAAGAATTATTTAGTATTTTGAAAGTATTTAACCAAGTGAAGCTATTGAAGTTATTGCGGCAAACAAGATTCTTGAAAAGCCGTTATGAAAATGTGTAAGTACCTAAGTATTTTTGGTGTTGAAACTTTAGTCTGAATTATGTGTTCTAGTACATTAAAGTAACGTTAACAATAATGAGATTTACCAGATTAAATTAATGACAGTACCTATTACAAAAGTTACTCGTAGATAATGTTGCGCAACTTCTACAAAATTTTGAAACATTAGCGTTCGAGAACAAGCTTTTTACGTTTTCAACATAATAATTAAGTAATTATAGCAATTTCTCTTGGATCTGCTCTCAACATGAGAGAGGTTACAACGGGAATTATTTTATGCCAAGACACAGGTTCGATCCGCGGCAGGCTCAATTCGGGAATTTATAATAATTTCTGAATTTTCTCTGGTCTAGCCTGGTGGAGTGGAAGGCTTCGACCGTAGTTAGTTACCACCATACCGGCAAATACGTACCGCCAAGCGATTTAGCGTTCCGGAACGATGCCGCGTAGAGACCATTTAGGGGTATGGGTGAGTATAAATGCCGTGCTGCATCATCATTTATCATCCGGAGAGAACGCAGTCAAGGGCTAACTTGTAGAAATGGATGAATGAATAACGTGGATAGAAAAAAAGTAAGCAAAAAGCTATAATAATATCGTGAAAAAACTAATTTCTGCTTTTTAAGTGTCGACAATGTCTTTGTTAGGTATACTAACGTTCCCTTTAGCGTGTATTTAATGTTAAAAGTCAAAGGAAAGATCGTCATCCACATTCCACACTCCACACTCGTTCACATTTTCCTCAAATTAAAACAAAATGTTATTTATCCGAACCGCCTTTGTAAATAGAAATGAGCTTCTGTAATCTGTAGTCACTGTGTCTGTAGATGGGGATAGGAATGTGAGACTTTTTATACCCAATCTTCAGTAATAATTTTATGGCTTATATTTTCGACCTTTTGTTTGAGCGTGTCGAAAAATATTTCTAAATAAATTTCATGGAGATGTACTATGACAAACGATCTTCGCTCTAGTGTTGAGGGGTATACACGGGACCCATTATGCAAACTTACGTTCCAACTTAAGGCATGTCAGGTCCCCCAACTTGTCCCTTACACTTACACACGCAATGCGCAACGACGGTGTGAAGTTACTGTTAAATTGAAAATAGACATACAGACAAAATTTGTTTTTTTCTTAGACCTAAACATTGCTTTGTATTAAGCATGATTGTCGTCAAACTCTTTTTTTACATAATATGTATATATAGGGCTCGTGCATGCCGGCGATATCGCGCAACTTAAGTCGTAGAACCACAGTAGAACTTCCAGTGACGAATCACAGTGCAGTGTGCGGGTGAGTGGGGGTTGGGGAACACCAGCGCTCTGTGATTCGCCGTTGGAAGTTGCTGCGACCGAGTCGCACGTTATGGCCGGCAGCGATAGCGGTTTAAGCGCTTTCATACAAGCGTAGTCTCCCCAAAATACCTGGCTATTAAGTAGAGGTGGTTAATATAAGCGTAGCGCAATAATATAGCCCGCCATTGTTCCATAGCGCAGATAGCGAGCTATGTGAGGAGCCTCCACGACGCTACGGCGTTATGAATATCACGCGATCACGCGTGGTGGCTCGTAGCACTTGTAGCGGCGCCCGCTTGCCGGTAGCGCGCTGCTGCTGGCCGATTAGTCTCGCGTAACGCACTACTGTGATTGAATGTCATCTTTGCGTGTAACGAACTTTAGCGCGCTACGAAGTTTAGCGTGCTGCAAAACATATCGCGCCTGCCGGCCATCCACACGTTTTCTTATAACAAGCGCGTTATACAATAGCGTATTTAAAAGCATGCTTAAAATTGATATTTTATAGTCCGTAGCGTGCTATGGATGTATAACAGTTTTGAAAAACTCTACTATTAAGTACATCTTTAACGCAATAAGGGCGTGGAATGCTGCTTCCAATATCGGAATTCAAGTTAATTATTTACTGCTAAACATCGACCTATTCCTATAGGCTGCTTTTATCGCTATCCACAACTTTTTTCTTATGGGGTCGTGTAGATACCTATGGTATTTAATTCTGTTTCATGTAACTTCCAAGGCACTAGTTTTGGTTCATCTTAAAAATATGCAAACTATCTTTGTGCTAAAAATCAAGTACGGTTAAGCGACTGAGTCGTGAAAAACAGCTTATCGAAAGATGAAAAGACAAGCATTCGTAGTTTTGTAAATATTAAGAACCAACCTACTAGCTGATAACTGCTGCGCCGCCGTAAAATCCGCGTGGTTTAAGTTTTTCTAAGTCCCGGAACTCCGGTATAAAAAGTAGCATATCCTTCCCTGTGTATGTGCAGTAGATGCCCGTAGCAAATTTCATTAAAATGTTGGTTGAAAAGTTGGGTCGTGAGAGTGTAACACCGCATTTCTAATATTCGTTAGGATTGTGTTTGTTGGACTCGGGTGATGGTCCTGTGTGTATTACAATACGTAGGTAAGGCACTTAATGGACAACATTTCCTTCGCAGGCGTGCAAGTAAGTTATTCAAGGGTACACTTGTGTGAAAGATTGAGCGATTACGGTTAACGAAACGAAATTTATTCGTATGTACAGTCTGTTTTTGCTACAGCCTGAGTATGAATAATAAAATTAGAAATAAGAATCTACATGTCATAGACCCTGGAATAATCAGAACGTGGGAAAGAAACTTCCCAATTATTAATAGCTCCCAAAAGTAGTAAATAAAAAAATACTTCTATATAGGTATTTAAAGTACAGATTATTTTAGTATTCAATCTAAGGCCCCAACAGGTATGATAGCGAAAAGTGCGCAATTGAAAACCTCTGTATTTTAAAAAATCCGGCGCTTATGCCAACCGCCGCACCGCACCGGTTAAAGCGGATTCACTTCTACAAATAAGTACCTTGTTAGGTACAAGTCACTCATCATAGTATTAGTTTGTCTTTATATATTATTTTTAGTAGGACATACACATAATTACTGCTATATCTTCAGCAAAATATTACTATGCCGCTACTACAACTACCAAGTACCAACTAATATCATTATCCATATATTTATCAGCTAAATGATCGGTAGACATGGCATTTTATTTCGATCTGATCATAAAAATCAGCTGCCGTCGATTTATGACCGGTCGTCATAAATGTCGTATACCATCACTACCGTGAATTACGATGGGTATTTATGTTTTAATAACAATTAAGTATTCTTATGGACGTTGAAAATAAAATAAATAAATAAATAATCATTTATTTGCAAGTATGTTTGTAGGTACATAATGTTGGTAAAATAATAATCTGTTCATAAACATTCAACTAAATTAATAGTGTGCAAATATTAGGAATAATTAGTAGGTAAGTTAATAAATTATTAGGATTTCAGCTAAAAAATATCAATTAAATTAATTAAAGTCGTTTGTATAGTCTTTACAATTAATCTCTTTGTAATTATTCTACTTTACTTACTTACTGTGTTTATTATATTATTGAGTATATATTAAATATATATATTTATATAGGTATATTTGTATTATATATATATATATTTATATTTGTAGTTACACATATTTACATCTATTTATTTACTTTATCGTGTATGCATTTCTTATTTATTTATTTTTAAATTACAGCACCATCCCGCGCTCTGGTTTATTTATCCTTTCACCAAAGGTTGTCTGTAAGAGATTGCTTTACCAATAAGACCGCCTTTGCACATTTCTATGTAGTCTTACTAGTTATTACTGCTTTAAAACTGTATACTGTATATTTTTTGTGTACAATAAAGATATCTAAATAAATAAATAAATAAATAAATAGTACTCAGGTGCATAGGTAGTAGGCACCTACTCGTAGTTGGCATTCTGTGGCTAAAGCTTCTGCTGAAATTTATGAAGCGTTTTTTGACTTTGGTAAAGGCTTTTCTTACAATTAAAACGAGATTAACTCATGAATTAATATAAATCTAACGCAACAGTATACTTAAACAACAATTTTACACAAAAATATTTTGTACATTCAAATAATCTGATAATTAGAGCGAGACCTTAATAAAGGAGTTGGATTTTTTAAAGTTTGTAGCTCTCCAACTCCTTTGGGTCTCGCTCAAATCGTCAGATTATTTAAATGTACACTTTTCAGCATGTAATTAACTCACTCTACCTTAATCAGATTTTATTTATCTAATATTTTAATCTGCTGTCCTAGACAGACCCACCAATATACAGGGCTCATAAATATGGTGAAGATACTCTACAGGGTCCAAAGAGTCCCCCTTTATATTAATCTGCCGCGCTGGAGTAAATCCCCTCTTGAGCTCCCGTACTATAGAGCGTGCATACAAAATTACGTTGAGTTTATTCAAATAAGAATCAAATTTCGTTTGTTTAACGCGCTGTCGAAGGACACTCTTAAAAGCGACGCCGCGTCGCTTAATGCTATACACTGAGGTATTAATACAGGTCGATATACATTATTCATGCAAAGGTGACCTTTACTAGCCATTTCATAATACGACATGAAACTAGAAACAGCTGAAATGATATATTCCTACTTAATCCGGGAATCAGACCTTTTACGGTGAGAGGTGATTATGTTTAATTTGCATTTCCTTCCTTTGAAACCGTCGCTACGCTCAGGATATTTAAGTACCTTCGC
Organism: Erebia palarica; assembly: GCA_964035005.1. Taxonomy (NCBI): domain Eukaryota; kingdom Metazoa; phylum Arthropoda; class Insecta; order Lepidoptera; family Nymphalidae; genus Erebia; species Erebia palarica. The sequence goes on from OZ035988.1 coordinate 6,867,117, forward strand.
TCGTGGGGCAATCTAAAAAAATTAAATTCAATGAAATATACCTAAATTCAATAAATAAGAATATTCAATAGAAATAACAACTTTGCAGTCTCGCATAACAAATAGGTAGGTACATAGTAAGCTTTTTTCAAAATTTTAATAAGTAGGTATTAATGCTTTTGTCATGCCTCTATGTAGCGGTAATTGTACTTAGGTACGGTACTTATACTCGCAAAGTTGAGATTTAAAATGGCTTTGACACTCAGACAGGTGAAAAGACAGATTGGACGAAACTCGGGTTTCTTATTTATTACAGAACCCTGAACCAAATGCTCTCCTTTTTAGGGGTTCGGTGGACGAGGGAGGACTGGAGGAAAATTCGCAGAAAACAAGGATTTATAACAGGACAGGACAGGGCGCATATTATGGCAGCCCTAGTCACACCTGAAAAAAATAGGTCATCGAATCGAGCCGGATGTTTTCGTGACGCCCTGGCGACATGTAGTTAGATACTGTAGAAAATAGGGAAGTTGATTAGTGGAGTATGGTCGTATGGTCACAAGACGCTATCCGACGTTTTACAGTAACCACCGAATAACATTATACAGGCGACGAAGTAACTGATTGACTGATTGTAGTCCATGAACTAGAAGTTTAATTCGTGAAGTGAAGTGACTTCACAATCGTGCATTGTCGAGTCAACATCTCCTGAAGATGCTCCGGTGTCGGAGTGAAACGTACATTGAGAGTGATTTGGAGGATATTTTGTGTGGTGTGGTGTTGTGCCTGTGCGAATTGCTGGGTGGTGGGTGTCGCATGCTGCAGGTGAAAGACACGTACTGTACCACACATATATTTGTCTACTGTAGCGGATTATAGCGAATTAAACTTCTAGTTCATTCACTATCATGAACTTCCGCAAAGTAACGCCTGCTTCTATTCAATATTTGATTGTAGTCCGACCTCGTTCATCTATAAAATAACTAGCTGATGCCCGCGACTTCGTCCGCGTGTCTTAAGTTTTTTTTGATTCCCGCGGGAACTCCTTAATTTTCCGAGATAAAAAGTAGCCTATGTCACACTCCAGGTCTTCAACTATAACCATGCCAAAAATCACATCGATCCGTTGTTCCGTTGCGGTGTGATTGAAGGACAAACCAACAAACAAACACACTTTCGAATTTATTAATATTAGTATGAAGTATGATATTCTTTAGTTACCTAATCAATTTTGCCAATTAGTAGTTCACGTCAATTGAGACGAGAAATTCAATGGTCTTTGAAGAAATTCAAATTCAAATGCTTTTTATTCAAATAAACTTTTACAAGGACTTTTGAATCGTCGAGTTCCAAATACTCAGATTTACTTAATTATAAATTACATTTATTGCTTTAATTTAAAATTGCTTATATTGACTTGATTTAACTTGTACTTACCTAAGTTTTTTTTCGACGCAAAGAAAGTGGGTTATAAGTTTGAACTGAGACCACTTTGTCACGTATGGCGTCGTAGCGCTCGCAATGGATGGATCTAGATCTTTTTAAACTGGAGTGGTATTGATGAAAATCTATTCTACGAATTAAGGATTATCTGCTCACTTTCGCTACACCGGGATCTTAACCATACTATTAATATTATTTAAGCATATATAGTAGATTATTAACCGAGGGGATAAAGCAGTGTCTTCTGTCGCGGGTGACGATTTAAGTTCACCCAAGACTAAGACAGTTTTATCACAGAGGAAAATACTCTACTTTTCGTACCATTTGCGAAAAAATTAACACAATAATAATATGAGATAAGCATTTATTAAAAATAATGACAATTAAAAGTAAAAGTTAACATTCGAAACATTGGCCCAATTATTGATAGAGAGAGTTACATTGGAAGCAAATTATTTATAATAATTGCGGCAGCATTTGCACTGATGGAATCCGACAATTCACTGTCACTGTCGCTTTGATTTAACATCGTAACGTATTTTTAGAACTTATTTATAAAAATAAATTAAAATAAACTTAACGTTTATGTATTTGAAGAAAACAAAAACGCGGCAAATTCCTAGACTAATATTTTTTTGTCGGAAAATCAATGGCATCAAGCTCATACGGCCTCGTCGGTTTTCGTAATTTTATTTAATATTCATATCTGCATAATAAATGCGTATTCCTTTTTCAAAAAGATGTATAATGCTTTATATACAAACTCAATGATGTAAACACAGATGTAGTTCAGTATAAATTTCGGTAAGTATTCCAAATTTAAATCACATTCTCCCCCTAGAGGATGAATGAAATTCAGTACAATTTTCTTTCCCTGTTTTTAACAGATTAAAAATGACTATTGTTATGTTCGCTTTTTGTGGCAAAGAATGTCACTTTTTTGAGCAAGTGGTACGAAAATAATATTACCATCCATTTGTCTAATGGACTGCGATTCACGAAGTAAGCTCGATGACACTGCAATATTGCCTGATCTGATACTCGTCCATGTTAGTCTCCAGTCTGCCTTAGTATACCTAAAACTTACAACTACTACAGTTAGGTACGTTAGGAATAGGTAATACTTTTAGTTTTGATTCCATTAGTACTTATTTGACTAGTCTGTCTGTTTGAATGTACGCGACAGTAGCTTTGGAGGTTTGGTATGGAAATTTTCTTGCAAAATTTGGATACGCTTCTATTTCAACAAAATCCTATATTTTTTTTAATATTTCAGATTTTTCGCTTCGAAAACTTCCGAGTCAGGGAATGGTATTTTTCATCATAAGTCATCAATCGTCGCAATATACGGATACGCTTAAGTTTCTTTAAAATTACCCGCCCACATCTGCATCGTAATGGTTGTGAAGAAATCTATCAGAACTGAGTACAGAAGCCGTTTATTTGTCAATTCGGTTAATTTTATTAACTTGGATACATACAGTAAAACCCGTTTACCTAAGACGATTTCAAAGGGACCCAACCAAAAACGCGTCATAAGCGAGAAAGCGTATCTATTAGGTGGGATATGGCCAATACAATGTATTATGGTAAATACGAGGAATCAATTTTTTTTCTTTGGCCATTGGACATCATTATGTTTATAATGGAACGGTTACTGACGTGTTTCTGGCTGACTGATGGACTAATCTATCAACGCCAAGTTCAAACCACAGAACGGATAGCTGAAGGCAAAAAGCAGGGCGACCGTGTATCTTCTGCATCAATCATTACAGTATCAATTGTTGTGATTAGCTGAATTTATGGTATTCTTGCTGCGTCAGAGACACGCGGTCACCCAGCAGATAGCTATTAAGTATAACGTTAGGCATCCGATAACAAAGGAATTTTGCAAATTCAACCCGTGAAGGGGGCAAATTGTATAAAGATCGAGCTTAACGCGAGCGAAGCTGCGGGCAATAAACCTAGTATAGAATAGTGTCCTCATAACCCGATGTTGGTCGAACTGAAACAAAATTCTAATGAACCTAAATGGTTTTAAAAATAAAAGATAAGTATAATTCTAATTTTGGGTTGAAAAAATATTTTTCCGAAAAAACAAAAATCATGCAAATACGTTGGAAGAAGAGTGAATTAATTGAATGTTAATAAATGGATGATGGAATAATATTTCTACACTTTATTCCCTTTACCTATAACAGACTCGCTTTTATTTTTCTACTTTTGTGTCTTCGAGTTTTTACGCTTTTGAAAACCTCTATTCTTCAATTAAAAATTAAAAATACCCAAGCTTACGTAGGCAACTTGACTCGGGTGCCTATCCAGTGAATCTAATTGAAAACGTAGCGGAGCGAGTACGCCTGAGCGAGCAACAGAGACGTCCTGAACCTAGCGGCATCCCACCTTGCCTCGATTGCCTTGATCCTGCTTAGCTTTTACTAAATTTTAACCGCAAAATGTCTGAAGAGAGCACGCTGGCATCGATTTACCAACTAACTACAGCAGTACAGATTTACTAACTATAAGTCAACGCGCGCAGGTATACTAATTTCCTTGCTACTGAAGTCATGACATACAAAAATGGGCGGGGTAGTGGCGTGAATTTTGTGACAATCCATACTAATATGATAAATGCGAGTGTGTATGTCTGCTACGCTTTCACGGCCTACTGTTCAACCGATTTTTATGAAATTTGGTACTTGTATAGTTTGTATCCCGGAGAAGGACATAGGCTTGTAAAAACTTAGTCCACGCTGACGAAGTCGCGACACCATCTAGTATTTTATACTTTCCTAGCTCTGCTCCGCTCTTTTTGGTCGCCTGATCTAACTCTAGTCTAGTCTAGCTTCAGTCTAACAGGCGCATCGACAATACTTGAAGAATATGAAATTTAGAAAGAGAAAAAACTGCTCAAGAGTTTCCGTTTGGAAGCACAGCGCGATGTTGAACCGCCAAGCTGCTGAAAATAATTCGCTTCGGCTGCTGAATCGCTCAGACGCCAATGTGCGCCCAGTGTTTACTTTAAGGAAGGGAGCGGGTTTTGTCGACTTCGTCTGTGTAGATTTACGTTTTTAAAAAATCCCGAAGGAGCTATTTGGTTTTCTAGGATAAAAAGTAACGTTGGTATGTTTTGGCTTTCTGAGGGATGCAAAACTTTCTAGCGTTCAGTTGAAAGCGTTGAAGATAGACATATTTTCTAATTTATAATAGTTATTAGTAAGATTTTCGTAAAAATTTACACTAGAAATGCTTTTTATTGCTTTCGGGTTTTTTGGTTCCCGCGGGAATTTTTTAATTTTCCGGGATAAAGAGTAGCCTTTGTGCTATTCCAGACTATTATCTATCTCTGTGCCAAATTTCATCCAGATCCGTTTAGCCGTTCTGGCGTGAATGAGTAACAAACATCCATCCATAGATCCATCCATCCAAACTTTCTCATTTATATCTAATATTAGTATAGAGATAGATTGTACATACTAGCTAGATAACTTATGGAAATGGGTATTATGAAAAATTCATTTTGCATGAGATATTGAATTTAAAGAAGATAGCTCATAATCGGAAAGCATTTCACCTGCTGACCGCCAAACTTCAATTTAAAGATGGCACCTCATGATGATTGAAATTAATTTCAAATTAGTGGTTTGGTTGTGGCCGGTAGGTATAATTTCCCTTGATGAAAACGCTACATGGCTTTAGGCAAAGCGGCTATCCTGGTTACCTATACTGGTCACTGGCTACAGTATCACAGTAATCATAGCTTTAGTTTTAAGACACACGGCGGAATTTAATGAGCGCATATGACGCGACCCATACGCGTGTCAGGCGCAGCCAGAAACCTTTACACACAAAATCAATTCTCTGTCTTTTCCACGTAACGTGAATAAAATGGTAAGACTATTAATTAATATTTATACATATTAATGGTAAAACAACACTTATTAACTAAATATTTTTAAGTCTGTTACTTTGCGAATAATCGTCAAAAACTGTTTTTTTACTTGTCCTGAAAAGTTGAGATGTTGCAATTGCCAGAGATATTTACTGTATAATACTTACTGTGTAATAATTAATTAGGTAAGTATAGTATATCTGCATACTACCAACTCATTTCTTATTTTCATTTTCAGATACTATCCTAAATGGAAGTCAATCCAGCCATATATTAATAATAATGATCTAAGGTCGCAGCATGATATACATAAGCAACTTTACAACCAATAATGTTGAGATCAGACACGCCTGTTCAATGGCGGATTGCGATGCCAACATCTCGCAAGAAACGAACAGAACTGAAGCCAATGATACACTGCCGTATGAATATGTTTGCATTTTGGAGCCGCAATCCGAAGATTTCGTCTCATCTTGTTTTTTTCAAATATGTGTGTATTTAATGTATGGTATAATTTTCATAGTAGCTCTCTTAGGAAATGGATTAGTATGTTTTGTGGTGCATTCATCGCCCCGAATGAAAACTGTGACGAATTATTTCATAATGAATCTAGCTGTAGGTGATATAATGATGACTTTATTCTGCGTACCATTTTCGTTCGTTTCAATGTTAATATTGCGTTACTGGCCGTTCGGAGGCGTGATGTGCAAAGTGGTTAACTATTCTCAAGCAGTGTCGGTGTTAGTCAGTGCTTACACGCTTCTCGCTATATCGATAGATCGGTATTTCGTCATTACGCGCCCTTTGAAGCCCAGGCTGAGCAAGATGGCCGCCAAGCTGGTGATGAGCGCGGTGTGGTGCGGGGCCTTGGCAACCGCCGCTCCAATACTGATTGTATCGCAACTGCAGAAGCCTTCCTTGTGGCATCAAGTTTGCGAACTGTAAGTAAGCATGACGGAAAATATTTTTGTCTAGTAACTGTGCAACCTACCTTTAACTACACCACAATTCTCTCGTAACACTTAAAATCCCTAATTAGGGTTGCGTACCCTTATAAATCAACCCTTATAATGACATGATAGGTATGACAAGGGATGGCAATTTTATTGTTATACTTAATAGAAACGAATAGCATTTTATTTAGTAGATATATTAACGGAAAACCTTATATTCTGTCAACTCATGCTTACCTGGAAGTTATCCAAGTTTCTATGGTCAGTAGTTTCGGAAAATGGAAGAGCATATCATATTACAACAGCATTAGAATCAAGTGGCTATCAATATAATGGATTCGTGCATGCCATTTTTCACAGGTCTATATTACCTATACACAATAGATAATAAACTCGCCGGCATATTTAGCGGAACATATAAAAAAGGTCCATATAATTAAAAAAATATGGTTTTATTTTAAAATCTACTTACTACACTTCTTTTGTTATTTAAAGTTTCATTTGTTTTACTTAAAATGAGATCACATTAAGAACAGATTTTGCGAGTAAAGGCTATTTGTGAAAAATGGTACATTTTCGAACTTTTCATGTAACCGGGAAAAGTGAAATTTAATATTAAAATAACAATTAATTAAATTAGAAAAATGGTGATTAATATCGCGTATTTCCTCCACGTGCTCTTATTAAAGTTTCTACCCATCTAGGCATACTGAGAATGATGTTATCGATGGTCTCCTGGGATAGTCTCCGCCATTCCTCAACTACGGCGATTCGCAGTTCTCCCACGTTGGCAGGAGCTGGAATTCTGGACTTAACTTTTCTTTTCAGCAAGTCCTAAACGTGCTCTATTGGGTTCATATCCGGTGATCTCGCCGGCCACTCCATAACAGTGATATTCATATCATTAAGATAAGCTTGAGTTACCCGAGCGGTATGCGGCCGAGCATTATCCTGCATAAAAACAAAATCTTCACCGATATATGGGGCAAACGGTACGACATTTTCTTCTAAAACTTCTCTGATATAGCGGTCTGCAGTCAGACTCCCTCTGTCAATCACTACCAAGTCTGTGCGAACTCCCAAACAAATGCCCGCCCAAACCATTATTGATCCACCAGCGTATGCAACTGTAGTTTCAAAATTTGTCTGAATGTATCGTTCTCCTTTGCGTCTGTATATTCTTTGCCTGCCGTCAATTTGATTTAAGAGAATTCTGCACTCATCACTAAACAATACCTTACTCCATTGGTCCGCGTTCCAAAGTCGATGTTCCTGAGCAAAAGTTAACCGGTTTCTACGATGATTTACCTCGAGCCTTGGAGCCTTGGCGGGCACAAATGAACCCAAACCAGCTTCTTCGAGCCTTCGTTACACCCCGCACTGCTTCTAACTCATGTCGGGCTTGGGCGGCCGTCAAACGGGGGTTATTCCTACGTACACGAAGCCGAATGAAACGATCATCCCTACTCGAAGTGCGTCTTTTTCTGCCTTGTCCTGCTCTTCTCACATAAGTACCGGTCTCCCTGAACCTCCAACGGTTGCGATGGATCATTGAAACTGATCGACGAAGATCTCTGGATATCACTCTGTAGGTTTGACCATTTCTTCGCATTTCGAGTGCCTTGGCAATCTCCGTTGGGGCTAAGTCAGGCATAATTCAGTCATCAACTCCAGAAAGATACGCGATTAAAAAAAACTAACAAAAAACAGTATTTTAATGATATTTTAAATCAAACTCAGAAGGAAGAAATACTCAAAGTTCGCTCCAGATAAGGTGTATTTGAATAAAATTAAAACAATTGCATAAAATGTGATGTTCAGTTGTTTTCTTAATTTGAAAATATTTCTTTTTAAATTAAATGACGTATAAACCAGCCAGCAACCTTATATGATAATAATATCAAACCTTTTTTTATGTTCCGCTAAATATGCCGGCGAGTTTATTATGTGTATTATCTTTTTTCTCTTAAAAATAGTAATAGTAAAATATGTAGTCAAAGTCGCGCTCCGCATCTGTTTGTTTGATACGGTTTTCCCAATAATTTGAAGTTTTTTTTGCAATTACTTAGTAGTAATTTCGTTTATACTTTCTTTATCCCCCTATACGTAAACTTCATGATCATTGAATTGTTCTGAGATGTAGGGAGGAACACCTGAATGGGTTACAGCAAATCACTCACAATCCGTGTAAACTGTAAATGCTTAATAATAAGTAGACTTTGAACCCTACTTTTCATTTATATGAAAAGTAGGGTTCAAATGCCCTTTTTGTAAATGTTATGTCCCAAAAACTGATCCACGCTTCTGGTGACCAAAGAGCTGGCACTTATTTAGCCCAGTAATAGTAATAGCGCCAGTGTTTTGGGCACCATGCCCATTAACGATCACTTGGACGGCGTGTATTTTTTCGAAATATAATTAATTTTTAATTTAGATTTTAATTTATTTCTTACTTTTAATTGAAAAACCCAAATTTATTTTGCAAAAATAAAATATTAACAATTTAAACTATATAGCGTATTTTAGGTATCTGATATTTAAATATCTACCTGCTATGTATCCATGCCATTACATTTTATAGTTAATTTTTTTATATCAACTTCATATTAAAACATAAATATAGTTCCATTTATGTATTCAAGAACCATTAAAGTTCTATAAAAGGTTAAAGATACTGATACTATCTTCTGATACGCAGGGACTGGGAATAGACTATTTACGTAACTTTATGGCTGTAAAGGGATATACGAGCAAGTTAAAAATAAACTAGAGACTTATCTTAAATAGATACCTACGTATTTATCTGTACTTCTATACAATATTATCCGGTGATATCTTCGAATAGGTACATGGATACCTACTAGTATAGCTATACGTATCTGTAAACTACTTAGAAAGCACACTCCATAGAATCTTGTTTCACATTAAAACGCAACGGGGAAGGAAAAATAGAAGAAGTGAAGGCAATCTTTTGATTTGATTGATTTGAATTTGAGCGAGAACTCAAGGATGGCAGCAGTCTAGATAAACTTGGAAAATAAAACATTATCTAAATGCCTACAATATTTCATATAATACCTTTTAGAACCGTTTCTTAAAAACCAAAAATATAACTGATTCTGAAACAGAAATATGTAGTTATATAAGAATGTTTATAGGATGTAGGTATCATTGAGCTTATAGGCATAACCCTTCAACGTGCAACATTTGCAATAAATTATGCCCAAATAAAGTTTTTACTTAGTTCCATGGAAGTTTAACCCTTTATGTAATATCATAGTAGAGTGTGTGCTAGAGTGTATTTCTGAACAGAATATTATCTTATACAAGGGGTTCAAAAATTCTGTATGCTACCAATTTTCTTCCAAAATCTAGGTCGCATTTTTAAGGCTGTTAATGTCGCTAGAGCACACCCAGATGATAACAAAATATAGTAAGTATTATTCAACATATTTTCACTTATCATCAAGTGATTATACAGTCAAGCCCAAGTGCAAGTGGAATAGCAAACATAAGAAACGACCCCGTGTCACTCTGAGCGTCGCCGATCTATTGTGATCGCAACCATCTATAGTTCCTGACTAATACCACTTGTTGCCAAGAATAGCAGCAACTTATCGTCCGGAATATTCTTAGCCTCCTGTGTACTGGGTGATGATTTTATTTATCTTACGGCAGGGACATTTGCAGCGAGAGATGGGCGTATGCTGAGCAAAGTGCGCAGTACACGTGGGCGCTACTGGTGTTGCAGTTTGCGCTTCCTCTGACTGCACTCATATGCACTTACGGGCGCATCGCCCACGTAGTGTGGGGGGTCCGTCCGCCCGGAGAAGCGGAGACTGGGAGGGACTCGCGCATACAACATTCAAAACGAAAGGTATGGCTATTACCCGCGACTCTTCGCATGGAATTGTATCCTTAATCCATATCTACTAATATAAAAAAGCGAAAGTGTGTCTGTCTATGTTTCACGATCTTTTTGTTGAGCTTATTTTGGCGAAAGGGAAATTTTGCATCTTAAGGATCTACGAACTCTAGCTCTAGATCTAGCTTTTCATCCCGGAAAATTAAAGAGTTCCGACGGGATATTTAAAAAAAAACTAAAATTACACATCTTGTAGTGAATTAATTAAGTTTAATTTTGTAAGTATAATTTATTTACAGATGGTGAAAATGATGATAACGGTGGTTGCCGTGTTTACTATTTGCTGGTTGCCACTTAATATATTTATCGTAAGTATCTAAAATCCAGCAATCACCAGCAATCTCACTTGTTGGTGAGGACATGATTTATGACTTGGTTGGCTAACTTGTCATTAAAAAAGTCGTTGATGTAAGAACATAAGTTATTTTCACTATTTATATAAAAAATAATATTAAAAACAACTTCAATAATAACCCTTCCATTAAAAAATTTTGTGAGTAGAATTTGGAATCTGCTACATCTTGTTTCAGACGCGGCTTTTATCTGAGCTTCGAAAACTTCGTATTAGTGTTTGAAATAATCAACACTCTAACTAAAATAATTACAAGTAGGTACTGTCTCTCTCCGTCTATACTCGAGGGAGACAAAGTTTAACGCTTTTACCAGTCCTCCCCGCGTTTTATTCTACCAAATAGAACTGATGATCTAAAAATCACTCAATACAGATGCTGTGGACAGCGCACGAGGACGACGAAGAATGGGGCAAATGGGCCGGGTTGCCGTACATTTGGTTCGTGAGCCACTGGCTGGCGATGTCGCACTGCTGCTGCAACCCAATCATTTACTGCTACATGAACGTGCGGTACCGCAGCGGATTCAAACAGGTACGATTGCAACAGTAAGGCGGAAAGGTATATCAATAACTGTATGATTGTACAGTATGACTGTAAACATACATAAATTTGTATTTTAGATGTAATTTGTCGGAATATGCCCTACAATTTTACTAAATAAGTAATTATTTCTAACGATAAAACGATTATATCTTGGATGAAACAAAGAATTACATGTATACATTTTTGATTCATTAATGACAACAAATTTTTATAAATCATAATATTTTTGAGTGCTTTCTTCGGAAAGAACTCAAAAATATGTACTAGATTGAGAATGAGAAATTCCTCCTTCTTGAAAGCTGGATCAAACATACAAAAAGGCATATAAGCAATTAAATAATGTATTGATTATTCGCTAAATATAGCATAGCGGTATTTAAAAGCGGCAAAAGGCTTTAAAGTCCTCTGTTCCTCGACCTTACGTCTACGATATATACAGTGTAGCGCGCTACGAATGTCTACATTGGAACGTAGACCCCCGTAGCACGCTGCATATTTATTCGTAGTATAACGTAGTTGACCGAAAACACACAATGGATCTAAAATAGTTGTATGGTGGAGATAAAGTCCGCGTGACTCCTTTCTAAGTAGACTAGCGCAACAGGACAAAAAGTTTCCCACTGACGCTGACGTTTTGGCCTGTCCAGTCCGGTGTTACCTACTTTTATTAGATACTTTTACATACACATTATTACATACATTTTATTACATACTTACGTTTTTTTATCCACACTTAGTTAGCCCTTGACTACAATCTCACCCGGTAACCTGTTAATCCTTTACTAATTAGATGCTGAATGATTTAGTAAGTTGACAATATATTTTAAGATTTTACATGTTAAATGCGATTACACCTTACTTAATTTAGTAATTGAACTACTTAGCACGACTTAATTCAAGATAGCGTTATATAGCCTTTTAGTTAAATAAGCTTGTTGTTTATGACAGGTGCTCGGGAAAATACTGTGCTTAAATAATAACGACGGCAGCCGATTACACCATCGATCAAGTGTTTGTGAAGGTGTTCCCTTGTCAGGTAATGGTTCTATATGTTTTTAAATTATTTCATTCTAAATCATAAGTCATCAAAGTATCAACTTGTTCACAGTACTTTTAAGTTGGTTCATTCCATATGGGCCTATTCGCAATGAAATGGAATCGTTTACTTATATTATGTAGTGTGCAACTGCATAATATAAGTAAACGATTCCATTTACCGCGATAGGACTAAATATGTTTCCTATACGACGCGGACGTTCATAGTGTTCCATGTGGTTCCAATCCTATCCGTAGTGTATTTTCACCTTAAGATGAAACTATTATATTATACTCAGACAGATATAGTTCAAAAATCAAAATTAAACCAATAAATATAGACATTGGTACCGATTCTGTAATTTAAAATCTATTTAGCACTCTATTTTTCTAGTTGTTTTAACATTTAACACTAAATTCGAACACAAATGCACCTAATAATGCATAGAAATTACACTTGAACTATTAACGCAAATAACTTTTTGTGAAAATTCGTATTTATTTTGCTTTATTCCGCTTCTCTAAACTTAGCGACCACCCTCCGAGGTCCTGTCTAAAATTAGAGAAAATTATTTAATTTTAGTTTGACGTTTCTTAATTTTAGCGTTTAGAACGACGACCAGAATAGCATTTCGCTATTTTATCGCTAAATTGAATAGTTAGAACTGTCAGGCATAATTTTAGGTTAGAACTGTCAATTAGGTGTGTTGTCAGAATAGCAGACGTCTCTAAGTCTAATATAAGAGATTTTAAATTTAGAGAAACGCACAGAGAATTGGCACCATTGTTGACAATTCTGTTTAGCACAATTTCTAAACTAAAATGACAGCACTAGATTCATAATACTTAATAGTATTATGAAAGGTATAGCAATATAAATCTGTCATGTTAGTTTAATTTAAAGATGATGTAGAACAGACCCGTCATATCTGATACCCTGATGGTAGGGTTAGATTGCGTTCTCACTCGCTTATCTAAGTCCATAGCGTTTCTCAATCCTTCAAAGATTTACGTGCGCAGACGCCATAATGACACTTTCATATTTTTTACTTAATAGAGATGGTGTACATTTAATCATATTCTTAGCAGAAATGGTTGGCAATGGTTCTTCAAGACAAAGGAGTCTCACAAGATGCAGATGCAACTGTCAAGCCACCGCCGGGAACACGGATGAAAGTAGGAAATGCACGTCATCCTGCGTTTCAATCAGACAGCATATTAAGTCAGCTACGAGGCCTCTTCCACCTAGAGCTGCATCCGTTCGCTCACATTTTGACTAGTTTGTACTTGCTTTGGTTGTGTATGTACAGTTGTTATAGGTAACTAAAAAAATAATTATGAATGGTTAAATATTGTAAAATTCGTCCTTAAGACAACGTGCGATCGCAACTGAATCTCACGTAAAATAAAACAACTGAACTTTAGGAGGGAGTTATATACATATTACATACCTTAATGAATTAGCAGACCCGAGCTATTGGAAAGTTTTCGCGTTAATTTTACTATTTTACTATTTACTTATCGTCCTTTATTTGACTAACTCCATTTAGTGTAGCCACATTGTTTTATTTTGTATTCTCCCGTGAATAAAATGCCACGAATTTCGAACAGGATTCCGTTTATTTTTTAGTCAAACTATTTTAGTCATATTCAAATAAATTAAACTATTGGGAGTCAAATAAATTAAAAATTTCATAGAATTTAATATTAGTCGGTTGCGTAAATGAATAAATTTTATTTACCAGACATAGACTTTTTATTATTACTGGTATCAACTTTTAAAATAAAATATGTCTTCACCGCAAAGCATCTTTACTTTTTTTTAAAATAACTGTTGTATTAAATGTCTTACAAATTATATAAATATACAATGAAAACAGTTTAAAGCACTTGCATTTTCAATCATTTATCATTTTCAGCAGTTTCGTTTGGCTATATTTGTCAAATCAGCCAGAGAACGGCCTCGAAAAAATAAAGAGAGCTGAGAGAGTTACGATTTTTCATATTTGAATTGAAGTGTGGGCGTTTGCTAAAGTAAGTATGAGTAACTAACGAAAAATTGAATTAAATTTATGATATTTATGTATCTGTATTATGAATGAGTTGACAGCAGCTGTTCAACATTTGAAACAAATTTGTTAAGTCATGAGTTTTAATTATAATACTTAGCTTGAGCAAAAGCTTATGTACGGCGTTTATTGCAGTTTCTACCAGATACAAGTTATACCACAGATCAATTATACGAATGGGTAGAGGATTGTCTATGAGTAATTTGTCACTAGTTTGGATCTTCCTATTTTATTCCTTAGTGACAGGTGGGAGCAAGAAAGGAGATTTTCAGCAACGTATACAAATAATATCTATTATTATTACAAAATACAGTGTGTATGTCACCGTAAGATTGTAAAAACCGTTAGATTATAATCTAACTCGCGAAATTCTAAACTGTCGAAAGATTAGAATTTAACGCATTATTTTCCGGTAGATTGTAATCTGATAGGTATTTAAACCCGATAAAACCTAAGTGCCTGCTTTGTTATTTATGTCGAACCCTAACCTAACCTACAAGAAAGAGACAAGAAAACGTAAATAAAATGAATATTTCAAAAATTGACGCTTAGAACATTGAACAGTTTACAATCTTTGTGTATTATATTATTTGTGTAGCAACAGATCATACTATTGTATGATCTGTTGCTTATACACACTGTATTTTGTATTTTATAATTATATAAATTCACGCTGCAATTTTTGCTCCTTACTTACTGGTTGTTTTCCTATTTATCAATTACAGTGAATAACACAGCTCTAATAAATGATCTGGATAGTGGTATATCCGCAGCATTAAGTACATATGTGACCGAACCCGAGCTATGTATCAAATACCTAGGGGATACTGCAAAACAATTAACCGTTTTATCACAGAATATAAGAAGTATACGTAAAAATCTAGACTATCTAACTGTCTTTTTGAAAAAGCTAGACTTCTTGCCGGACCTAATTATTTTGACCGAGTGCTGGTTATTGGATAGCAATACTGTGTTTCACTTAGATAACTATGAGCAATATAACTCTAAACAATATTTCAATCAAAACGACGGCATCGTTATTTACTTTAGACATGGCCTTAATATTAACATAACAGAGCCCTCATTTTCCGATGCAAACTGTCTATTACTAGAGCTGAGCAAAACTGTATCAATTGTGTGTATCTACAGATCCCCGTCTTTTAAAAATATTGATAATTTTCTTAATTCACTGGAAGACGTAATAAAAAATTGTAACAGCGATAATTGCTTCATTGTTGGTGATATTAACATAGATATTAAAAACGATACGAATGATATAAAGTCAGAAGAATACTTAAATCTAACAGCCCAATACGGCTTTATTCCTGGTCACATATTCCCAATTCGAGGCCCTAACTGCTTAGACCACGTTTTGATAAAGTCGCGTATCACAAGTTCTGTAGTAGTCTGCAGATCGGATATAAGTGATCATGACTCGGTCCTTTTTGCAATAATATATGGAAATAATATTACTAAACCCAAACACACTTACTCAAAGAAGATTAACTATGACCAAGTAATTAAAGATCTTCAGCTTATAGACTGGTCTAAACTGCACGAACTTACTGATGCTGATACAGCCGCAGACGAACTGATAAACATTATAAACAAAACTGTTACTGAAAATTCTGAATTACGACCTATCCATCGCTCGCACTGTATACTCAAACCGTGGATGACGGCAGGGCTCATCAGATCTGTAGAGAAACGGGACCGTCTCCACACGTCTGCACGAAAAACCCCAAATGACCAAACTAAGACAGATAACTACAGAAAATACAGGAATACTTGTAATAACATAATACAAAACTTGAAGGACGATTATGACAGAAACAGACTACTGGACAGTAAAGGAGATCGCAAAGAGACTTGGTATGTTCTTAAAGAAATTTGCCACCTTCATACTAAAAAAAGTAATCAGCGACTAATTACTAATAGTTCCCAACCGACACGCGTACTTAATGACGCTAACAACTACTTTTCTACTATAGGAGAAAAACTTGCTATGAATATACAAAACAATTCTGGAAAAACTGAATCTGAACTAGCTAAAGACTACTTAACAAAGGTAATTGGAAACAATAGCCCACATTCTTTCTTCTTGACACCTACTGATGACATAGAAATTCTAAAGATTATAGGTAACCTCAAAAAAAGATCTGCGTCTGGTGTGGACAATATTACAAATGAACTTTTAAAGAAGTGCAAACTCGTATTGGCTAGTCCAATTGCCTTCTTGTGTAATTTCAGTTTGTCTACGGGCACAGTTCCAACTAAGTATAAAACAGCAAATATATGTCCAATACTAAAAGATGGGGACCCTGCCGTAGTGTCAAACTATAGGCCGATCTCACTGCTCTCGTGTCTGTCTAAAATTACTGAAAAGGTTGTCAATAAAAGATTACTAGACTACTTAGAATCAAATAATCTTCTATCACAAAACCAGTATGGGTTTAGAGCTAGTCGTTCCACAGAAGACGCAGTTACGGAACTTACTGACTTTGTGTCTGTTAAGTTGGATCTAGGAAGTAAATGCATTGGTGTCTTTCTGGATTTAGCGAAACCGTTTGACACTTTATCCAGGAAAGTTTTGTTAACCAAACTGGAGGCTCTGGGAATACATGGTATTGCACTACAATGGTTCCAATCGTATTTAACAAGTCGTAAGCAAAAGGTTTCTGTCGGTGATTTATCCAGTGATCTAGCTGAAGTAAATTTCGGAGTGCCTCAAGGCAGTGTACTAGGCCCTACCTTGTTCCTAGCTTATATAAATGACCTGTGCTCACTCAACCTCAAGCAGGCACAATTCTTTACTTTTGCGGATGACACTGCGGTAGTGTTTTACGGTGATAGCTGGAACTCAGTAGAACGTCTGTGTCAACAGGGACTTCAAGAGGTGTTTGCTTGGCTCAGAAATAACCTACTAACTATCAACACGAATAAAACAAAATTTATTAGTTTCAAAATTTCTAGCAGAACTGACCCAATAGAACAATTAAATATTAAATTACATTCATGTTCCAACTATCATAGTAAAAATTGCGATTGTCCTATACTCGAACAGGTGAGTGACTTAAAGTATTTAGGAGTAGTACTAGATGAATACCTTCGGTGGGATAAGCAAGTACACGCTCTGAGTGGTAGGCTACGCAAATTCATGTTTATATTAAAAAAAAAGACTGAGAAATGTGGCTGATGCAGAGGTGATAAGGCTTGTTTACTTATCATTTTGTGAATCATTACCAAATTACTGCTTGCCTGCCTGGGGTGGAGCTGGGAAAACTTACTTACTTACTGAAGACTGCTTATAAAAAACCTTACCGCCACCCCACTGATAGCCTATACTCAGAGTGCGGTTATTTGCGCGTTATATATTAAGTCTGTTATACTGAGATTCAACACATCGGCAGACTTAACAATGATTACACGCTCGCGTCTCCAGAGGTGGAGGTGCCCTTTATTACGTACACAGTGGGCACGCAGATGTTTCCGTTATGCTGGACCATTTCTGTATACCAAAGTCAATAGAGCACTTCAAATCAGCCCCGGATCTAGGGGGGGCAAGCCGGGGCCCATGCCCCGGGCGGCACCCGTACCCCGGGCGGCACCCATACCCCGAGCGGCAATTTCAAACTTGGCAGCTCAACACACACAAGTCATCATTAACTTTGACCACTGAGACGTCCAGTACTTTATGGACAATAAGATAGATAAAATAAAATATTTTTCGCTTTCGCGGGGCTATAAAGAGGAAAGATTTGTTTGTTTGCAATGGATAAACTCAAAAACTACTCGACCGATTTTAAAAATTCTTTCACTTATAGATAGCTACTTTATCAGCGAGTAACATAGGCTATCTTTTATTTACAAAAAATTGGAGATCCTTACGAAAATTGCAATAATATGAATGAAGTCGGAAAAACTCCTTTCATCTGACAGCTTTTGTTGCGTGCGCTACGTAAATAGTAAAAGTTACACGAAAACAATGTAATGTGGAATTGTTCCCCTCAAAAAGTGCAAAAAAAAATCCCCGATAGCATCTTTTAAGCTATCTTTTAATGTTGCCTCACAATAACCATTTTTAAGATTTTATAATTTACAACAAAGCTTTACTTTCGAAGGTGTTTTACTGACATTGTTTTAATCGTTATCAAAATAAAATGGTTGGTCATCACAAGTATTTAATATTAACCAAATTCACTCTTCACACCATTTCATTCCGATGAATATCTTAGAAGATATCATAGAAATAAATTCACGCGCAACAGAAATAGGGGCGGCCGGCCGGGCGGAGATACCACAGTGCTAATGTAAAGCCTGATGTGCTGACTGCTACCCAATGTCGACTGGCTATTATTGGGTATGAACTATTATGATGATTAGTGCTACACGTGCGAAGCCGGGGCTGAGCGCTAGATGAAATACAGATAAAGAACAATATTTTTCAACTTAAAACTACGAAATATATTAAAATCTAAATTAAAAACTACACATTAAGTTCAAAAGAATTTTACTGGCCACAATTTTTTTTTAATAAAGAAATAAAATGTTAATTAAAATATCTATTGAGAAGTTATCAAATAAAATTAGTATGTATGTAGACAAACTGAAGCAAACTTGAAGTTTCTATCAATAATAGAAGCATTATTCGATGTATTGTAGCTGAATAATATGTGTATAATTTGTTGTTGTTAAGTTGTACGTTCACATTGTAAATTATTCTTAAGTTTTTTATTGTTACCTACCCTCGGAAGGAAGTGGTTTCCACGATACAGGGAATCCTAGTGTGGAAACCACTGCCCCAATAGTTTTAACCAAAAATATTGTAATGATTTTCAAAAATAAATAAATGAATAAATGAAATTGAATAAATATGCGACAAAATTAACTTTACGGAACGTCACGTGCAGCAATAGTGTATTTCCAAAATTGACAGTATCAAAAGACAAGAGGTTTCATTCACTGATGTTAAAAGACAAAATTTAATAAGATATCGATAAACTCAGTTTTTATTTAATGGGCCTATTACACTGCACTTTTTACAGGGCCCTGTGGCAAGGGTGGGCGTGGCCGCTATATAGAGCGTCCCTTATTATACAGCAATAAAAATTTAGGGACTTTCTCTCTAAATTTTATTACACTACACTGATTCAAAAGTTAGGGTCCCTGTGAAAAGTGCAGTGTAATAGGCCTATAAGTCCTCGATCCATTTATATATTGATACATCCATGAGTTGTACCTCCTTCTATCACATTATGAAGGACAAGCCGGCCACTTTCACCCATGTCACAAGATCAAGGTTGAACGAAGGATTAATCGTTTCAGGAATTTGAAGGACAAGTATTTGCAAAAATGAAATATTGTAAATACTTTCTAAATAGCAACTACATACATTGTTTTTTCTAAGCGCTATTTTTAATAAGTTTGAACGGGTTTTCACTTTTTACCACTTGTCTTTAAATGATAACTCAGTTTTACTTAGTAACTCTTTAATTGTATATTTAATTATTTTTATATCGCGTTCAACAAATACAAATTTTGATTAATCACAATTTATTTTCGACACTAAATCTGTTACATGAGCAAATTGATAACAGGTGATGATAACAACCTATGTGAAAATCATCTGGGCTAATATCATCAATTTACATTTTTAGTTAATAAAATATCTACATTGTAATTTTGATGTTTCATAAAAGCTGAAAGCTGGCATTAATAGTTATAATATTAGATGGCCCTAGATACGCCTGTCAATGAAAGGTTCGCAGGTTATGAGGATAAATACAGAAAGAATACCTGCGGGTTAAAAATACCTATTTGTGCGGATGGAAACGTTCAAGGTAAAAGCTTTCTGTATATACAGTGGCGTAATTAGGGCCACAGCCCACACGTCCAACGACATTGTGATTGCTACCTGATACAATTACAGAGCATATGATTTCACTATGCTGATAATGTATAGACTATAGGCTCCATACATAGATAATATGGGCTTTAAACTGTAAATATCCATATACTTTCTAATATTATATTTTCACAGCCATTTTGTTAAAATATTTTAAGGGTACATCCCAAGGAAAGACATTACTACTTTTTATCCCGGAAATAAGAGAATTTCCTCTGGAATTACAAATTATCTAAACTACGCGCACGAAGTTGTGGGCATCAAACCAGATGGAAGAAAGAAAGGAAGAAAAAACATTTAGGTATCGTAAAATTTGCTTTTTACTCTCTCCAGTCTCCAGGAATAAAGAATATTATGTTTGTTATAAAGTATGAACTAGCAATATGCAGTAAGTGTTTCGTTATGGTTTTACGACGCAGTTACTGCCAGTTATTAGCGTGGACAAACTGTCTTAGACCCGTAAAAAATAATAACAAACTTGCCTACTTGTACTTATACATATAAGTCGCTAAAAATAAAGGTTTCTAAGATGTATTATCTATTATGTACCTATTAGGCGATAAGTATTCTGTATGGGAAGTTAGGCGCAACGCTCATTGACAGAGCGGAGTGGAGCTGAGTCGTAGCTTCTTTAGCTTAATAAGTACTAGCTGATGCCCGCGACTTCGTCCGCGTGGTTTAAGTTTTTAATTGTCGCGGGAGCTTCTTAATTTTCCGGGATAACAAGTAGCCTTTGTCACTCTCCAGGTCCTCAACGATCCGTTGCTTCGTTGCAGCGTGATTGAAGGACAAACAAACAAACACATTTTCCCATATAAAATATATGTATGATGGCATACGGTTGAAATTGTTGTATCCAATAGGGGTATGGGTTTAATATAACTGCCATGAGCCTAACAGGTTAGCCCGCTACCATCTTAGATTGCATCTTCACTTAACAAAAGGTGAGATCGCAGTCAAGAGCTAACTTGTAGTGGATAAAAAAAAGTGTAATTAGCGAGCCCATGTAGCACCTCGCACAGCACATGAGCGAGCGTGGCTAACAGCCGGCCAACCTTCACACAAAGCGTTTTGCATAGCACCCAGACAATATGCGAAGGACTAGGTTTGCGCAGGCCCTAAAAAAATCAAAAACGCAAAGCACAACCGCACAGTGGAGTGGAGCCGAAGCGCAATTCTTGATAACAGCTCAAACTCAGCTTTATTCACCTTGCTACAAAACTAGCGACGCGCCCGTATGCACACCGATCGGTCGGCGCATCATCGGTTTTACGAAGGACAAAGTAGCGGGCAAAAGCTATCAATATTTATTTCATTACAACTTTAGATTTTGATTAGTGTATAACATACCTAAAGCTAAAGCCATTTTAAGTATCTAATTAGACCCTTCGGTTAAGCCCAGTGTATGTCAAAGGATATAATTTCCTCTCCCGGACACAATAAGTAGATCCCTTTCAATTTTGATTGAACAGCTATAACGAGTGTTTTATTTAAGCATAGTAATCAATTTATTCGAATGTTTATTAAAACTGAAGTGATGTTTTGGTCATTGATTGCATTAATTCCCTTAGGTAGTTATATTTTATTTTGTGGTTATGTTTAATAAGATTTGTTATATTTTATCCTTTATCCCCTTTATTTACTGGCAAATATCCTGATAATGGTTAAAGTCGTTTACGGGGTTAGTTGGTACTTAACCAGTATCAGGATATGTACTGTATTGGACTCCTGTATTGTGTTGGAATATTATATTGGACTGCTTCGTTGGTCTAGTGGTTAGCATATTCGACTGCGACCGACGAGGTCCCGGGTTCGAGTCCCGGGTCGGGCCATAACAAGTATTCTAAAAGCCCATTCTGACAAGAAATTCTCAGTACTAGCCCGGAGTAAGGAAGTTGGCGGTGTTTCACCCCCGTGCCTCTGAGAGCACGTTAAGCCGTCGGTCCTGCGCCTGATCTCCCGCCGGTCGTGTTGGATTTTCCGTCCCATCGGGCTATGATAGTACACACAGAGTGCACCTGTGTATGCGCAAACCCTTGTGCACTATAATCCCGCGCAGATGGCTAATCTCTCTGGAGATAGGCCGCCGTGACCGAAATTCAATCGGGAGGACATTATTATGTATTGTATGACGCAACGCGTCGTGCGCAGAGGCGAAGGTTTTTGCTTCTTAAAAATATAATACTATGTCGATTCCTCTCTCTCTTCCTCTCCTCTCCTCTTTAGTATAAACTAAAAGGATAGACAAGGAAACAGTGGGAATTTTTGAGGGCCCTACTCAATGAAATAAATCTATGCGTGGAAGTTTACGTAGACCTGTAATTTGACTTACTAAAATTCGTGCCAATATAATTTAAAATTCATGCCAAACGATAGAACTTAAATAACTTTCAGCCTTTAAGGGTTCAGAAATTAGTGAAAGTTT
This sequence comes from Erebia palarica, assembly GCA_964035005.1. Classification (NCBI taxonomy): domain Eukaryota; kingdom Metazoa; phylum Arthropoda; class Insecta; order Lepidoptera; family Nymphalidae; genus Erebia; species Erebia palarica. The sequence continues at coordinate 6,889,639 of OZ035988.1, forward strand.
TCATTCTTCGTAACATTTCGATTAGTTACGGTCCGAACACACAAGCGTCAAAGATGGGACGTCGACTTTTTGAGCTCAAAATCCCTGCCATTCTGTGGCCGATAATGTAGCCTAAAACTTTTTACATATTTTATTTCGTACAGCGAGTAAACGAGTAGGCGGGAATGCCCAGTAAGGGATACCACGCGTACCTACGACGAGTAAAATTATGTCTACCCGTTATACCTCTATTTGTCTACCGAAGCTAACATGGTTAGGTACTTGTCTTGTTACGTCAAAAGTAGAGATAAGAGTAATATTTTTTAATAACTGTGTTATTTTACTCTACGAACCCTTACATGCCGACTATATTTTTATACGACTGCCTGAAAAAAGGAGTATATTGTTTTCAGGGTTCATGTATGTATGTATCTATGTATGTGAGTTTGTATATTCCATCATAACTTCAATACGCCTGAACCGATTTTGATAAATGAGGTATCGTTAGAATCCCTAGCTTATTCTGGGTGGCATAGGCTAGTAAAATTTTTAAAAAATTTATGGAGTGACCATGGTCCCGCATTAAAGACCAAAATTGAAAAAAATAATTCGAGAATAAGATTAACTATTTAATCATCATCTAGAAAATGATAAGTAGATTCCAATAATATATAACACTTTATTTCAATATTTAGTGATTCACAAAAAAATATCATTTAATAAAAAATGTGAATAAGTTTCCAAAGGCTATATATGCAAATCGCTTCTTATGGAGGTAAACTCCAAAAATAATATGGCAGGGCAGTCGTATTTTTAATTCGTTAAATTAATTTCACTTGTTGTTGTATTAAACCCCATTTTGTGCATGTTGGGGTAAACAAAAAATTAACCGGCAGCGACAACTTAATGATTGATGATGTCGTATGTCATTTCATTTTTAAATCCGATAAAAATATAAAGCGAGATCTAATTGGACGGGTTCTTAAAAAGTTAAGGGCGCATCTATAATATTTTCAAAAGCAAGTAGGGTATTTGTTATTTGTTCAAGCGTGAAATCATACATATACATAAGGAACTTTTAGGCCGGCTTATATTTTACTAGCTGATGCCCGCGACTTCGTCCGCGTATTTTAAGTTTTTTTTGATTCCCGTGGGAACTCCTTAATTTTCCGGGATAAAAAGTAACCTATTTTACTCTCCAGGTCCTCAACCATCAAAAATCAAGTCGATCCGTTGCTCCTTTGTGGCGTGAATGAAGGACAAACCAACAAACAAACACACTTTCGCATTAATAATATTAGTATGATTCCTATAGTAATATTATAATTATGTATGAAAAAGCTGACATGGGCTGGACAAAAAGTTTACCCTACCCAATCCGTCTGCGCCCTAAAAGTTATTTTGTTGTTTTATGTATAAAGAACCTACATAGTAAGATGAGGGAACGCAAATTATGACAGATCACTTTGCAAACTATAAGGACGAAAAGCACCAACAGTATAATGGCTAGTATACCTACGGTGCTGCCTCGCCACCGCGCCGCTCCGGCGGCCCTCCGTCGCCAAGTATGTGTACACAATTTCCAAGTAAACAAGCCATAATAAAAAAAAAATCAAAACACGACAGCCCCGCCAAAAAACGAACTAAAAAGTTAAAAATCTAAATTAATCTAGTTAAATTAGAATCTTATTCACATTTTTACATGATATTTTTTGTGATTGACACTGGATATTGAACTATAGTGTTATATATTTTTGCTATTTAATCTACTCATCATTTTCTAGATGATGATTATATAGTTAGTCTTATTTTCGAATATTTTTTTTCAACTTTAGTCTTTAATGCGGGACCATGGTCACCCCATAAATTTTTTTTTTAATCTTACTAGCCTATGTCACTCGGAATAAGCTAGAGATTCTAACGATACCTCATTTATCAAAATCGGTTCAGGCGTATAGAAGTTATGGTGGAATATACAAACTCACATACATATATACCTACATGAACCCTGAAAACAATATACGCCTTTTTTCAGGCAGTCGTATAAATAAAAAATCGACTAGGCGTATGCGCGATGTACACTAGCTTCAGAGGCCCAATTATCTAAGCAAATCTTAAAAATGTATTACTCGAACTCTTTATGGAGTTCATACATGCTTTTTGGAGGGCAGGCATCTATGAACTCCTTAAACAGGTCGAATTATCCGTTTGACAAACGTTGACGATTACGATTTTCTTACACAATCGGGGGGCAGGTCTGGTGCCGGTGCGGCTCCGGCTTCATGTACCGGAAGCCTGATATGGGAATCATCTCTCGGAGTCACTCAGCGGGCGATAGAGAGAGAGAGCTATACTTGGAGTTTCTTTACGGGATTCAATCAGAATGAGGAGATCTGAATGTATGGTCCGTAACACGCCGAGCTATGTTACAATTATCATAACTAGACGTGTTGCGAAGCTGAAGTATGACCAGAGAGTCAGACAGATACACTTTCGCATATTAGTCAAGCCATACCAAACGCAAGTGTCCGAGCAAGTCATAAAAAAATTCCTCGTATATAAAAATATACCTACGATGCTAATATAAAAACTGCTTGAAAATTAAAACCTCGCTAGATAAGTACACCATTATAAGTAGATATTCATAATAATTATGAATGCGAAGGTTCGAGTGTCTGCCTCGCAACCCACACGGCCCATATTTTCAATAGATTTTGATGAAATTTGCTACAGACATAGGCTACTTTTTTATCCAGGGAAACTACAGAGTTCAAAAAACGTTGATCCAAGCTCTGGCTGATGCCCGCGACTTCGTTCTAATCTATACTAATATACTCATACTAATATGATTTATTTTACTTTATGATTTTTTGATGGATGGATGTATGTATGTTTGTTACTCAATCACGCCAGAACGGCTGAACGGATCTGAATGAAATTTGGCACAGAGATAGATTATAGTCTGGATTAGCAGTTAGCACATAGTCTACTTTTTATTCCAGAAAATTAAGGAGTTCCCGCGGCTACCAAAAAACCTCAATCCAGGCGGACAAATTCGCGGGAATCAGCTAGTTCATAATAATTATATTAGTAGGTAGGTAGTTCTTCATTTATTAGAGTACGAAGTAAGTAGCTAACGTGTATATTATGTAAGTTTTAATGTTTTGAATACATTGTCCCTCATTGTCGGCTTCACTAACGACATCGTCATTCGACTCGGCGTGTCTCGTTCCTAATTTTATTAATGGATCAATTACCTTAAGAAAACCTTATTAGTTAATTAGCGACCACAAAGCTATGTAAGTATAAAACTGCAGTGAAAAGGTATCCGTAAATAAAAATTACGTTGACTGTATTTCAGGAAGTCAAACAGTAGGTAAGCTTAGTGGTACCGTCTTTGCAAGTAGAATTTTTTAATTTAGACATATAAATTCCCAAATTGACCCTGCTGGGAATCGGACTCCCTCTGTAAAACCACAGCGCTCACCCCCACTGCGCCAAGGAAGTTGTCAAAACTCTTAAGCTTAAGCTTAATTATTACTATTACTTTGACGACCTCCGTGGCGCAGTGTGTAGCGCTGTTGTCTTAACATGCGGAGGTCCCGGGTTCCCGAGTACCGGCAAAGACGTGCCACCAAGGGATTTACGATGCCGTATAGGGGTATGGGTTTAATATAACTGCCATGCCCCTAACAGGTTAGCCCGCTACTATCTTAGACTGCATCATCACTTACCATCAGGAGATCGCAGTCAAGGGCTAACTTGTAGTGGATAAAAATGATTTAATGCTTTTCAGTGCTTTTGAAGCATAGCTTTGAAGTCTGTCCATTTTATTACACAGATACATATAATAATATGATAGACAGCCCAGCCCATTAACGTTCCACTGCTGGGCACAGGCCTCCACTCTGGCACTCTCATTGAAGAGAATGAATTAGAGCTTAGACCCACCCCGCTGCTCCAATGCGGGTTGGCGGTTATTATGTCAGTGATAATAACCGCGGGACCGACGGCTTAACGTGCTCTCCGAGGCACGGGGGTGAAATACCGTCAACTTCCTAACTCTGGGCTCGTACTGAGAATTTCTAGTCAGAAAAACCCAATACTTGAATTATGGCCCGACCCAGACTCGAACTCAGGACCTCGTCGGTCGTAGTCGATCATGCCAACCACTAGACCAACGAGGCAGACTATAGAGCAGGTCATCATCATTTTAACTTATCATCGGTCCACTACTGAGCACGATAGACTCCTCGCAGAAAGAGAAGGGTGTTAGCCACAGTCCAACACGCTGACTGTGTGCAGTTTGGCATCACACACCTTTGATAATATTATAAAGAACTCATGATGTTTTTCTTCACCGTAGATATCATATCATTCTCAGAAAGTTAGAAGCGCGTGCCCTAAGATCGACCCCTCGAGGATACCTTTACTATTATTGATTCCGTGCTTTTACGTTTTACCTCCTCAAGGTATTATAGATGACTAGGCTATCACCACCTTCAGGTACTCAGGTATATTATCATACCCACTCAACTCGTTCTTACCCCCATGATGCCCGCGACTTTGTCCGCGCGGATTTAGGTTTTTTGGTTCCCGCGCTAACTCCATAATTTTCCGGGATAAAAAGTAATTCATCAAACTCATATGTTTTAAATTCAAATAAACTTATTACAAGTGCTTTTGAATTCCAGACTATAATCTATCTCTGTGCCAAATTTCATGCAGATCCGTTCAGTCATTATGGCGTGATTGAGTTATCAAACATCTATCCATCCATAGCCATGACATTCAACCATCCATCCATCCAAACTTTCGCATAAGTATTATAAATACTTGTGGTTTGCCCTCGCGGTATCCCTAAGATAGTTTTAACTATGTATATATTGTAATAGTTAACTTTTAACACTAGACGCAAAAGAGCTGAAGAGCTATTAGAGAAACGAATAAACTTTTACAGAGCGCCATCTATTGACATAATTGTGAAGTTCTGTTAAAAATACGGAGGCTTAATAAAAATAAATAATTTTGTTTTCCTTATAATATTTATCTAATTTTAGTATTTGTTGTTCAAGGATATAATTCAAATAATTGATCAAATGTCAGTCTCAGTCTTTCAGAAAATTGAGAGTTCAGAGTTCAGTTCGGACGGGACTTTGGGCGTTAAAAAATCTCCACCTTGAAAGCCCCCCATTTCGTCAATTTTAGGGGAAAAATTTAAAAGAAAAATATTTTTGGACTCTATCCCTGATTACCTTTAAAATTATATACCGCAACCCTATGTAACGCTATAAAAAATATTTTACTTCGCATTCGCTTATGAGAGCCCCCCCTGAAATAAAGATTTTTATAATTTTCGGCTGGAGGCCAGCAGTTTACATATTATATTTAAATTTGAAGTAATTACGTTCAGTAATTCAGAAGTTATAAGGCTCTGACAGGCGGACGGACGGACGGACGGACGAACGGACGGATGGACAAGTGCAAATTCACTCAAGTAGACTCAGAGACCTTCGCATCGCTCGGTCAATTAGTATTAGATATAACATTTCTTCCTTGGTTGTATATTTGGAAAAGCCACATAGCATATTTTGTTTAGCATGAATTGGCAGTTTTCATGATTAATAAACTGTGGGTGTTGAGTAATAGACATAGGCACGTCATAAGGAATATAAGGAAGGAGAAATATGGTTGCGGAAATTGATACTGACAGGTAATCAAATAATAAAGGTAAAAACACGATTTTTAAAATGATTTAGTTACATACCTACAGATTATATTTTAGATTTTAAATTGAACGGTAAATACCTATCTGCTACTTAGCTATAACACAATCCAAAGGTATGATCTAATTAAAATTATGACTAGATTCACATAAATTCTTAAACGTAGCGCTTAAAATACACATTGATGAACATTCTGAGAAAAGGGATAATTAAATCATCCGCATACAAAAAATATAAGTATATTACCAGCAACTATTTAAAGTTATTCAAGTTCTGTATTAATTACACTCCCCTAAATTAATATTCTGCAGAAACATTACAAAATGACATCAAGATTTTATATTTTGATACATAGTAAGTACATAATTACAACTTTAAAATTTAAAATAATCTCCGACTAATACTACTTTTTTTTTCAGACCGAAAACACACTATGGACCGGACTGGACAAAACGTTTGCGCAAAATGTCCGCGTCGAAGGAGAACAACGTTACCTACAATGGTTACCTGACTAGTGTGTGCGATTCCATACAATAGTGAGTTAATTAGCGGACTATTTATTCGCCAGGCTCAAACTCTCTTGTGAGTTGTACCTAACATATTATGCAACTCCCCCTCCACTTTCCTTGTCACCACAATAGTATACTCGTACCTAAAATACCAGCAAAACTGTGCAAATTAGTGTTGAAGCCGTGAAGCGTGACATATTCCCCGCGGGGACGTGTAGTAATAGTAAATTGTGTGGCTAGGGATGGAACTAGACGATCTGAAATCGTGTTTCATCCCACGTCACACACTATATTTGCGTTTTAATAAAATTGTATTTCTTATTTAATTTGGCTGCAGAAATATGAAATCTGTCAGTTTACAAAATCTACCCGAAAGGAGGAAACGTCATTCGGCGGGCAGAAAATCATCGTTTTCTGCCCTCGGGCGGCTTCTGCCCGCTGAATGACGTATTCGTTTGAAATTGACTAGTTCCGCATGGCTCACTCAGCAAGCATTGAAACTCGCACTTTCAATGCAGGTTATATGAACAACAATTTGTTTAAGAGTGACAGCAGCGATTCATTGTCAGTCCTACTTATACCTACCATATACGAGTATTTCTATTATCTTATTTAAGAAACTGCGCTTGTCACGAAATTTTTGCCATAACGCTGTCTTTTAAAAAGGCTTTTTTGTTGCGAGCAATCCAGGGCACCCCTTGCAAACATCCAACAAAGGAATGGAAAGTAGACGTTATCATACCTTAATCGTTTGGCCTTGCCTTTCATTTCGACGGAATGTTTTGTTTTGGATACATCAGACATGCAATCTAAGAAATATAAATAAAGCTTTAACAAAGTTATATATAACTAGATGATGCCCGCGACTTCGTCCACAAGGATTGATTAATTATTTTTAATTCCTGCGGGAACTCTTCAATTTCCCGGAATGTATACTCTGTGCCAAATTTCATCAAAACCGTTTGAGTAGTTGGGCCCTGAAAGCGTAGCAGACAGACAGACACACTTTCACATTTATAATACTAGATGATGCCCACGACTTTGTCCATATAGATTAAGATTTTTGAATCCCGCGGGAACTCCTGAGTTTTCCCGATATAAAAAGTAGCCTATGTCCTTCACCGGGATTCAACCTACCTCTGTACTAAATTTCATAAAAATAGGTTGAAAAGTAAGCGTAGCAGACAGACACACTCGCATTTATCTAATATTGCTTTAAACAAGCAATTCTTGTATATATTTACCTATATATATAATCTGAATCTCGGAAACGGCTCCATAGAATTTCATGCAGGGGGTTTTGGGAGCGATAAACCGACCTAGCTAGGATTAATTTTCAGAAAATATCGTTCTAACCGTGTTTTCAAGCAATGAAAAACTGCTACAATATCATTAGAATACGAAGGTAAATTTCGCCACCATCTACAAGGTTATAATAGCTCAGGTGGGATATCGGGCGGTCCCGAAACCAGAATACCTCGGTTCGTGTTCAGATGTTTTTTTTCCTTTTTTTCAAGTTCCTTTTTTTGTGAGAAACTATTATTGGGAGCCCAATTGCACTCGTGATTTTTTGTTTAAATTACCAGTTCATATTTTTTTATTATTAGTCGAAAAATATTCAATTCATATTTTATCAATATGTAATTCGTATCTTATAATATATATGTCCCCGTAAGAGTGCAAAAACCGTTAGATTGTAATTTAACTAGCGAAATTGTAAACTGTCGACAGATTGTAAACCGTTCAAAGTTCTGAGTGTCAATTTTTGAAATATTCATTGTATTTACGTTTTCTTTTCTCTTTTTTGTAGGTTGGGTTAGGGTTTGACATAAACAATCAGGTAGTGCAGGGCACTCAGGTTTCATACGGTTAATATACCTAACAGATTACAATCTACCAAAAAATAATGCGTTAAATTGTAATCTGTCGACAGTTTACAATTTCGCTAGTTAGATTACAATGTAACGGTTTTTGCAATCTTACGGTGACATGTATAAAATTCTCGTGTCACAATGTTAGTTACCATACTCCTCCGAAACGGCTTGACCGATTTTTATGAAATTTTATATGCATATTTAGTAGGTCTGAGAATCGGCTACTATCTATTTTTCATACCCCTAAAATACCTCAATCCACGCGGATTTTAGTTTAGTTTAAATATAATTTCCAAAAAAAACGATTTACCAAAAAAACGAGCAAAGCATCCAGGTAGGTATTAATATTATTATGGATTAGTATGGAAATATATTAGTATTAGTATAATGAATAGTATGGATTATGCCTTTTTACCTAAAATGACGAAAAAACTTGTACCACTGAACTTTACCTTTTCCTTACATTTTTTATTGTAAGGTGATTGGAAAGTACATGTAAGAACTACCAAATACAGTCCCAATGAGAGAAAAAATAAATGGACGTCAAAATGTAACCATTTCAATTAATATCTAATACCGGAAACTCTTTGATCGCCCCTAAATTTATAGGTAAATTTATTCCCTATTCTGTGGTAATACTTTAAATAAGATTAAACATTGTAATTCGAAGTAGAGGTTTTTTAACCGACTTCAAAAACGGAGGAGGTTCTCAATTCGACTGTATGTTTTTTTTGTATGTATGTTACGCGACCATTCCGCCAAGTATGAATCAATTTTGATGATTCTTTTTTGTTTGGTAAAAGAAAGTAAGAAAATCAACAAACTACAAAATGTATACCCAAATAATGTTTTTTACTTTTTTGTTTAAGTTGGTACAAGGTAAGTATAGTTTTTAAGTCGGTTTTTGTTTTAGATAAAAGCGAATACCTATCTATATTTGTTACCTAACATCAACTTTTTAGATTAACAAGTCAGGCCAATTTTAAGGATATCACTGCCTCGAATAATCGATGGAATAATATTATATCATATGTAAGTAGGTATCTCTCTGAACATCAAAATAAAAACACTTCTAAAAATATTTAGTGTTTCGTATGTAATGTTGAAGATGATTTATTGGAACTATTTGTGGTTTGCTCCACCAACTATGCAAGGACGCAAACACGTATAAATAGAGAAGTGAAAAGTGGAAGATGCCCGGACACTGTATTTTCTTAGCATCCTGCATCAATGAAATATTATTATTGATCAAAACGTGAAGTATTGATTTATAATATGAGTATAATCAATCATGTGGAGTCTATACCTATTTTTAATGTTTATGAGGATTGCGTAGGAATCATACTAATATTATAAATGCGAAAGTGTGTTTTTTTTTTTGGTTTATTGGTTTGTCCTTCAATCACGCCGCAACGGAGCAACGACGTGATTTGTGGTATGGGTATATTTGAGGACCTGGAGAGTGACATAAGTTACTTTTTATCCCGAAAAATTAAGAATTTCCCGCGGGAATAAAAAAACTTAAATGAACGAAGTCGCGGGCGTCAGCTAGTGTGTTAAAAATGTAGCCCGTATTCGCTCAGACAAGGGTTATCAACTGATTAGTTATATTACCTAACTGTATTATATCAGTTTACCTTTGGTCTCAATATTTTGGTGACAGTTAAATTACTGGTCTAAGAACAGAGCAGAACTGATATATTTGATTTTATCATAAGGATAGCCAAGCGCTATTTTAAGATGTAAGAAATGGATGGCGACAGCCGACAGAATAGCATTGGGTCCCCTGCCGTTGAACAGTAGTAATATTATGTAGTAGGTAAGTATATTGATGTCGTGTCTATTCGAACGATTTAGATTGATAGATTAAATGTAGTTGAGGTGACTGGTGAGCGGTGGTATGCGCTCACAATCAGATTCATTCAGATTTAGGAACCACCTCATAGATATAAAGGAATTACTTATTATCTGACCGGCATCAATAGCAGAACGTTCAACGTGTCAGTCAGCGCTTGAATTATCAAAGAAAAAAAATTTGGCATCTGGCATTGTCTTTCAGTCGGCGCGCGGCCAGTGAACTTGTTAGAACGAAATTACACATTAAAATACACTAGGTACAGTTCGCGCGCGAGTTGAATGCAGAGTAAATGTATGTGTCACCATACATTTGCTCTGCATTCGACTCGCGCGCTAACTATAGGTACTGGACAAGACAAAACGTCTACTGGAAACTTACATGTCGGAGGAGAATAACTAAGGTCCTAACTCCTATCCTGCTAGTGTACGCAGCTTCATATAAAAGAATCTCTCTCTCTACAGTCGTTCCTTCATTGCTTCATTCCTGGCTAGATCCTATTTAACCTCGAACGCATTATTTGTTTCTATTTGCTCTTGTTGGCAGCCATTCTCACTATATTATAGAATTTGGACGCGTTCGAAACACTCAGCTGGTCAGACCACCTAATTGGTGAGCGGCCTCTCGCTCTTTATAACAAGTCAAAATAAAAAAATAAAAAAACACGACTGCCCTGCCAAAAAACGAACTAAAAAGTTAAAAATCTAAATTAATCTAGTTAAATTAGAATCTTCTTCACATTTTTATTAAATGATATTTTTGTGAATCACTGGATATTGAACTATAGTGTTATATATTTATTGTTTCTACTCATCATTTTCTAGATGATGATTATATAGTTCATCTCATTTTCGAATTTTTTTTTTCAACTTTAGTCTTTAATGCGGGACCATGGTCACCCTATCAAATAATTTTTTATTTTACTACCCTATGTCACCCTGAATATGCTAGGGATTCTAACGATACCACATTTATCAAATTTTATCCGCCAAATAGTATGTGTCCCTAGTGTGTTTTTTGCCCTTAATCGCAATGGGCGTTAAAAGATTTAAGTTAAAGCTATTGAAATCGCGATCGCAACGAGAGTGCTCGAACGGGCGCGAGTCGTGCAGATGTCGCGCACGCAGCGTAACCGCGCCGCGTCGACGTCGTAGACGAGCACGTCGCAGCTTGATGCAGTCGGCTGCCGCTGCAACTGCTGGTGGTGCCCCGGCGAACGATCCCGTTGACGCCGACCAGTTCTGCAATACAAGTCATATTAAAAAAATTAAAAATCCTGCCCAAAAAACGAACTACAACGTTAAAAATCTAAATTAATCTAGATACATAGAATCTTATTCACATTTTTATTAAATGATATTTTTTTTGTGAATAACTGGATATTGAACTAGTTATAGTGTTATATATTATTGGAATCTACGCATCATTTTAATATATAGTTAATCTTATTTTCGATTTTTTTTTTCAACTTTAGTCTTTAATGCGGGACCATGGTCACCCCATCAATTTTTAAAAAAATTTACTAGCCTATGACACCCGGAATAAGCTAGGTATTCTACCAATACCTCATTTATCAAAATCGATTCAGGCGTATAGAAGTTATGGTGGAATATACAAACTCACATACATACATACATACATGCATACATACATACGTACATTGGCATCGAAGTAGATGATTTCCCTATCTATTTGGTAGAGGAGAACGTGTCTATTATATTATATTGTTGTAGTACGATTGGTTTGTCAGTCAACCTTTGGAAAATGCGACGGTTGCAGCAGCATGAATGCCATAAATTATTGTGTTTGAGTTTAAGTTTAAAATAAAGTCAGTTTGCAATTGTGCTTCATGTATTACGGTGTTATTCCGCTGCTGATATGCATGAAGTGAAATAAAAAGTAGTGTAATGTGCGTCTAACGTGCTATATATTATAGGTGGGGCCCATAATATATAGCACGTTAGACGCCTTCTTCTTCGTCTAATATCAATAACTAAAATTGTATTTGTATGTCACATTTGAATACGTGACCGGTTTTCTTGATTGTAGCAACGTAATTAATTATCACAACTTTCGTTGAAGCGGACCGGTTTCACTCGGTCCGGTCCATTTAACTGAGCTGTTATCATCAGATGATGTAGATGAAAATACGTATGCCGACTGAGCAAACATAAAACAGTTTTATGACACTGAATTAGTAGTGTTTTACGAGTCACCGTGACGTTAATCTTATAAATATATTGCTGAGTTTTATTTATGAGCCGACAACTTGCTCACTGAAATGAAACTAATATAATATCTATCAAAACGTATTTTTTTTGACGAAGTAAGTACCGTACGATGTTTTGATTTAAAATCATAGACGAGTATAATAATCATTGGTCTGATGGGAGATGGGATTGGGAAGGCTTCGGCCGTGGCTGGTCACAACATTACGTAAAGACATGACGCCAAGCGATCTTAGTGTTCTGGTACGATGCCGTGTAGAAACAGTTTAATTTATTTAAATAAATACAACCCCTTTTAGTTAGACCTAGATATTAGAAACAGAATTTATCTTTGGAAGAAAATCAAAATAATTTATATAGAATTATTTATATTTTATAGCTGTGATCTGTTTTAATAGTGTTTTGGTTCAAGCCGATAGTATATTGTTATTGTGTAGAATATTGGCTATAATCATAAATTTTGTCGTAAGCTCTAAGCTACTCTCGGGCTGTTTCGAAAATTGAAAAGAAGTTTCAACGGTAAAGAGGTATCTATTATCTATCAATAGTTTTTAATATACTCGTGTAATTTTGTACATGCATCTTATCCAATCTAATAGGTATTATAAATGCGAAAGTGTGTATTTTTTTCGGTCTGCTACGCTTTCACGGCCCATCTGTTCAACCGATTTTGATGAAATTAGGTACAGGGATAGGTATGTATGCCGGAGAATGACATAGGCTACTTTTTATCCCGGAAAATTCAAGAGTACCCGCGGGAATCAAAAAAATATCTCTTCAACCGATTTTGATGAAACTTTGTACAGGGATAAGTTGTATCCCGGGAAAGGACATAGTCTACTTTTTATCCTGGAAAATTAAGAGTTCCCGCGGGAATCACAAAACTTAATCAACGCGGACGAAGTCGCGGGCATCATCTAGTTTTTATACATATAAACTTCAAAGCATTTTGCACAGTCGATTTTTTGGTACCGTAATACACATTGGAAATTTACCTGACATGGGAATACCATCACACAAACTTGATCGTCGGTGAGACCGCGTTGGATGATCACGAATAGGCAGCATATGTCCCAATACCTGCAAAAAAATCTACATGATTCGGCTCTACCAAGAACTGAAAAACAGATTCATAAAGGTTACAGAAATATAAGTATTACAGAATGAAAGTGTAACAGAATCGAAGCTGTAACCCTTTTGAATGTGTTTTTAATTCTGTTAACCCGAAACAATTTTATTTCTGTAACAGAAACGAATCTGTACCAGAAATGAAAGTGTTTTAGTGTAACCGAAATAGCGACGTTGCCAAATTTACTGTTGACGCGTATTTAAATTTGAACTTAAGGTGAAAGCACCGATGGTTGCAATTGTTTTAAGAAAAACTTGGCTATGTTTTGTCAGTGTGTGTCCAATGAAATGAGAAGAATGCGTTGTCACACCGTGCTGTTTGTTAGGGCTTGTACCTATTAGGGTTACAGATAAAAACACTTTTTAACAGAAATAAAAGGTTACAGATTGATTGGATTTCTGTTTCCGTCATAAGTGTTTCTGTTTTATAACAGTTTTAAAAAACAGTGCTCAAACCCCTTATTTTGGTTACTGTTTCAGACCTTAGCTCTATCCACGTATGGACGATTCGCATCAAGTTGAACGTGTTTGGCGACAGCCGGTTAACTGTCGTCGGATTTACGAACCCTGAATACAAAAATCATAGTTGTGGGGAAATCGTGTTTTAAAAAGTGAAAAAACTTAGCTCCTGTATATTTAAAAACGATACACATAGTGGGCATGCAATCAATAGATAAGTTTTAATATTGCCTACGAATATACAAAATATACGAAATATCTCAAAATAATATTTTTTAGAGTAAAGAAAAGGTAATGGTTACCTTTTTAAAATAAAACAACAGTCGTATAAAAATAGTGTGTGTCACTCGGGGCCAAATTTTTTGTTCTCGGGTGGCGTATATTGAATTCCTCGCTACGCTCAGGATTCTACTTAAGAATCCTTCACTTCGCTCTGAATTCAAAATAGCGCCCTCGGGGAACAAAAATTTTCTTTGGCCCCATATAACAAAAATAACTATTTTCAGGCAGTCGTATAAAAAGAACTTTGAAGAAAACTCACCTGTTTAAAGCCTCTTCGGTACCTTGTATTCATATAGCAGTATATGATTGGATTGTAGCAGCAATGTGACATCGCCAGCCAGTGGCTCACGAACCAAACGTAAGGCATGCCCGGCCACGTTGCCCACTCTTCATCTTGTTCGTGGATTGTCCATAGAATCTACCCATGAAAGGAAAAATTTCTGTAGTTATAGGTTTAACAAAACTGTAACTGGACGAATTTTGTACATGGAATTCATTTAAAAAAAAATTAATATCAGTGCAGAGTTCAAATTATTGAAACAATCTTCTTCTGTCTGCCACATGCATCTCGCTGCAACCATTGAATAGCTTTGAATGGAGCTTGGCATACATAAAGGGCCTTTGCACTTAGAACATTTTTCTGTTGTATGGGGATGTTAGTTCCACAACTCCCTAAAGGATGGCGCTCATGGCGCTTATCTTGTACTGAAAGTATGTATACCTAAAAGTCCGTGATCAGGGTCTGTGATGGCGCTGAACTAAGTGTTCGTTCAGAAGCTTATGTTTTAGATAAATTAATGATTTTGCCATTTAAATAAACACAAAGCTAATAATATATAAAACTTTTTTTTTTGAGCAGAATATGAGTTATCTTAGATAATTTATAAAGATTTATCAGTTATAAATTAAGTTTAGTGGAATGAGTTAGAAGTTTAATGAAATATTTGTGTTTTAATTTCCAAACGTGGACAGCCGCCATTTTAAAGTTTGAAATTCGACATTGACATTGACGTTTTCTGGCATGCCGGATGCCGGGTGGACAAAATTATTATTTTTTTGATAAATTCGTTATAATGTGAAACTATAATATTAGAGTGTGTATTGAGTGTGTACGGTGTGAAAAACATGAAACTGTGGAATAATTGTTATACTTTAGGTATAGTTTTTGTAATTGAGAATATAAGAGAAAATAATCAACATGCGTTTCATTTACTAACATCTGAACATCTTTACAGTTTGTGTTTATCGTATAATAATTTATCTTAATTATTACACGGTCACATAATTCTATAGTTGCAGAATTAGGTGATCTTGTAATAATTAAGATAAATTATTATACAACACACTTTGTAATATATTATAGTACTATAGCATTGTGTTAAGGTTATATATATACATATTTTAGTTGGACAACTTCCCGATAGATGTCGCTGTACATGGAAAGTCGAGTAGCAACTCTATACCAGTATATATAATGTACTCTGTGGCTAGTACTCTATGGGTTAACGTAATAGCTAGCTAAAGGATTTTATTTATCCTGAAAACCAAAGGATAGGATGTAAATATTTTCGATGATTTTAATCGTTTCGTTGATTTTAATTCGTCAAATCTGAACTGATTAAGACAATTATTATTTTTCTTTACAAAATTTATGCTATCAGGTTGGTGAGTGGTCCCATGTAAATTTTGTGAATTATTGTGAAGAGCTCATGAATATTGGAGATGTAGGATGGGACTCGGGTGAAATCGATTACGATCAGTTTTGATTTATGAACGTAGATATTTAACCATATTATACAAAATATAGGTACATCGTGTAAAGGTAGATCGTTCCTAATTCGAACCGCTAGGATGTGGAATGCCCTTTCAGCTTCATTTATCCCTTCTCTTTTAATATAGGTACCTTCAAATCAAGAATGAATAGGAATCTTCTGGGCAAGCGCACTCCACCTTAGGCTGCATCACCACTTGCAAGCAGGTCTGATTGCAGCCAAGCGCTAGTCTATTATATGTATATTTAAAAAAACATGAGTGAAGGCCTTAGCTACATAAGCTAGGTACATAAGGCACCCGTGCGAAGCCGGGTCAGGTCAACTAGTATAGGCAGGTACCACTAAATTGCGATAGCTCTAGTATAAATTAAAATAAGCACCTCAAGTACCTATTTTCCGAGAAATACCACAATTCTCGTATGGCAACTGGCTTCCTTAGAGGTCCTAATTAAAATATATCAATACCTACCTACCTGTACCCAATAAAGAGTAAAATAATGTTTGATTAATTGTTTACAAATATAGGTACATTGGTGTTATTTACAAAACTTGATTTCGTTGCCTAAAACTCACTAATGGCTTTCGCTCATTTGATCCCCATGCAATGTAAATTATAAACATAACAAAATAGGTACACTACATACAGTATGGGTACAGTTAACACTCTTTGCTACAAGGGCTTATGGAAATTGCGCGATTGATTAGTGGTAAGTATTTCTACAGCTGAATGAATTCGAACCTAATTTAACCTAATTGTTTAACTTTGTCATATTTACTACACCCTACGTATTGCATGTATTAAATTGTTTTCTTTATTATTAAAATATAAGTTGTATAGTAATATGTCACCGTAAAATTGTAAAAACCGTTAGATTATAATAAAAATTGTTAGATTAACAGTTAGATTAAACCCGTTAGATTAAACTCGCGAAATTGTAAACTGTCGAAAATTTTTGAACCGTTCAATGTTCTGAGTATCAATTTTTGAAATATTCATTGTATTGACGTTTTTTTGTCTATTTCTTGTAGGTTAGGTTATGGTTCGACATAAATAATCAGGTTAGGTTTTATCGGGTTACCGAAAAATAATGCGTTAAATTGTAATCTTTCGACAGTTTGCAATTTTGCGAGTTAGATTATAATCTTACGGTAACATATACATGTATAGATACTTGCGATAAATATATTGAGAGGGAGCCAGCATACAGTAAAAACGACCACCACCGTCACCATCATCTTAATCATCTGAAAACAAACCAGAACTGTTAATAACAAGTAGCTATGTAGATGACTCGGTTAGATAGAATCTGATAAAGTAATAACTGGTAGTCGAATGTATCATTGCACGTAAAAGCGGAAGTCATTAAAGCTACCTTTAAAATCTACGAAACCTACTAACTAACGAGACAAGCAACCAGAAATATGTCGTAAAAGTTCCAAAATTGTGATTAGATTGGACTTCACATAACAAATATTTAATTTGGGGCCTTAATTATTTAAATTTAGCAGTACAAAGTTTTATCAAAATATATTATTCTACCAACATTTAACCCTATTTGCTAATCGAGTCTTACTTTTTAGGGTTCCGAACCTCAAGTGGAAAAAAGGAACTCTTATAGGATCACTTCTTTGCCCGTCTGTCTGTCTATCTCTCTGTCTACCTGTCAGTAACCTAATCCTAATTTTTATTGTCACCGGGCACATAATATAACCACTTATAAAACATTCCAGCCCATCGCGCTACTCGAATCCTAACGGAAATAACAATACTTAGTAGAATAGTATTAAAAGGAAAACACTGGTTATTTACATAATAATCATTTATTATTTTAATTTAGCAATTTAGACGAACACGGCAGCCGTTACAGAGAGTACCTACCATAACCAGACTGCTGATGCTGCCACCGTAGACCACGCAGGCGGTGATATCGTGTTTAACTCGCTTTTAGTTTCCATCTAACAATAGTAACACTAACACAATAGTTTATATTCTAACGTTTTTTTAAAAAACTTAATTGCGCTAGCTATGTACAATAGGCGGACTTAAAGCTCGAGAGATTTATCTCCCAGTCGACCTTTAGAAAGTCTGAAATGGCGTATTGTTGGATGTGCTAAGTTTGAAAGTACGAGTCATAAAAAAATAATAAATAGGATTTAAATATTACTACATATGGAAAGGAATATATATTATTATTAGCGTTCACTGAATGTCGGCAATAAATTTTAAGCTAATATTAAGCAGTGTAGGTACTGTTGTTTCAGCTTAGTTTTGTTCTCTCCAAAATACTATAACTAGTTTCTTTTAAAGCAATGATATCTGATACCTTTAAACGAGCAATTCTCGGTAACGGCTCGAACGATTTTCATGAAATTTAGTATGCATAATGCAGGGGGTTTCGGGGGCGATAAATCGATCTAGCTAGGATTCATTTTAAGAAAATGTCGTTTTGCCCGTGTTTTCGATTACGAACACGATTTACCTAAAAAATACCGAGCAAAGCTCGGCCATCCAGATATTGTTTGTTTTAAACTTTTAACTCGCGCATAGATTATTTGTTTAAACATTGAAAACACGAGCCTAATACTTAATTTTATTCTTTTGTTTGTTGTTCTTTTTCCCTTTTGTATAAGAAGAAAAATCTTTTTAGAAAGATTTCATCAATGATCAAACAGTGCTCCACGTTACACGTTGAACATTTTAATCCAGCCGCGTCGTGTCGTACCGGATTACTAATTAAATACTTACTCGTAGCTAGAACGCTAATAGTAAAACTTTTTAAATTAAATGGTTAACCTAAGTAGGTAGTTAATAACTAATAATATAACTACTAGCTATGTACTTATGCAGAGAGATCTGTTATTTTTTTTAGAAGTCGTTGGATGCATCATTAATTTGGTTGGCTTAGTCATTCCTTGGAGTTTAGGAATGAAGGATTAAAGTCAACTAGATGGCCAAACTACTGGTTGCAAGTTGTAATCTTAGTCTTGTTTATTCAGGTGGTCTGGTGCTTAGTATAATATTACTACCGTAAAAGCCTTATAATTTTACGATTAATTGTATTATATTACCGACCAGTAATTACCTAACTAGATTTCAGAATATTTAGTCACTTGAAATCAGATAAAGTTAGGAAGTAAATTGAGAAAAATCCTCATTAGTGATCCTACCAGGTCCAATTAGAACACCAAGTTTTCCATACTCACAGAACATAGAGAATCATTTTTCTTAAATCACAACTTACATGTTCTATCAAGAAACTCCTCAATTATTTTTACGGGCCCATACGACTAAGAGTATAGAATAAATGCTGATAAGTAGTTTATTTAGGGTTTCCCTTGTATTAGGGTTCCGTATTATAATTGTACAAGCCGATGCCCGCGACTTCGTCCGCCTGGAATAAGTTTTTTAATCCCCACGGGAACTCCTTATTTTTCCGGCATTAAAAGCCTATGGCACTCTCCCGGTCCTCAACTATAACCATGCAAAAAATCGCGTCAATCCGTTGCTCCGTTGCGACGTGATTGAAGGACAAACCAACAAACAAACACACTTTCGCATTTATAATATTAGCATGATTTTAAAAGGTACACAATAAGGCGCTATTTGCTGGAGTATATATAATATTTGTATTTTGTTTATATTAAATTTCTGATACTCAGAACTGTGTAAGGAATCAATCAAACTGACAGATCTAAAGATCACGGTATGCTCTACACGGCTCTGCAGCCTGATTTGTTTATTTTAATAGATCTTCGTTTGAAACTTACATCAAATCATCACCCCACTAGGTATCACAAGGTACTTATTTTGAAATAAAGTCCTTCCGGCTTTTTTGTTTGTTTGTCTGTCGGGAAAAATCACAACTTAAAAGAACTGTATGCATTTTCATTCGGTTTTCGACATGAAAATTCGAAAACCAAAGCCGTGTATTGGAGATTTCTGAGGTGTTTCTTGCGAATAGATTTAAATTAAATTTTAAAAAATCCAACTGCAAATCTATGTGTCTACCTAATAGTACTAGTTACCTACTCTAAAATAATTCACTATTACCTCATCAATGACGTCATATTACGTCAGATTAGGTCCCCGTTTCACTTCACCAAGTACGAAAGTCAATAAGGATTCCGGATCAAGGTCCAGGGACCCAACTTATTGGTCTTAAATATAACTATTCACTACCTACAATATGAAAATGCGAAAGTGTGTTCGTTATTATTGTTTGTTAGTTCATTGTCCTTCAATCACAATTCACAGCTACGGATCGACGTTTTTTTGCATTGATAAATAGTTACAGACCGAGAGTGAAATCGATTACTTTTATCCCGGAAAATAAAGAGATCCCAAGGGATTTTTAATAAACCTACATTCATGCGAGGAAGTCATGGGCTTCATCTAGTGACTTATATTGAGCTTTTAATATTATAATTAAGACGTAGTTACGACTGTTTTTTTACCTAACTTTGTAAATTGTTAGTAAACAGGTGTTAGTAAACAGTATGAAGAATGCATGTACTATACATGTACTAAGGATTTTATCTCCGTGTAAGATAAGATTGACGTTGGTGGTTGGTTGGTAAGTGCAGTTTCAAGTTTGCTTATTCCCTCAAGTATCACAAAACCAGCTAAGTAAGTACCTGCTACCTACATAGGACAGGACGAAGTTTCGACAAACAATAACAAATTATATTAGATAGGTTACTTTCATAATTAAACCATAATATTACTCTTGTCTCTTATTGTCTCAACACACTTTGGTCTCGACGTAGACTTATAAATATTAATTAGGAACGGGTAAATACCTAAATGGTAACAACAAGGGAATTAGCTAAGAACTTCATTAACTTAATAAGATCTAAGTAAATAAATATTTATTCTCAAGCTAGGTTCGTAATATAAAATAAAATGCATTTATATGCGTAATATAAATGCTTTTTACAAAAACACTCTCGGTAGGTGTAGGATCTAGAAGGATTCACGGAGTACCGATTTCATTCCGAGCTTACCTACATTTATGAACATTTACTATTTATGAACTCACAGAAATAATAATATTTTGTTCTTGCAATTAACTAGTAATTCAAACACCCGCTATATAGTGATTATTAAGTAGAAACAAAAACTTGGGCAACGTGTGTTGTGTACTTAGTTACCGACCAAATCCTCAAAGCTTTTTTAACCCTAAAAGTTTAATAACTGGCTTGAAATATCGACACTTTTACAAACCTTTCGTTTCGAATGCTGAATCCGCATGTCTCGAGCACTCTGCGCTTCACCAGGAGGACGTCCCCCCCAAACCACATGGGCTATACGCGCGTAAGTGCATACAAGCGCGGCGAGTGGCAGGCCAAACTGAAGTGCCATTAGAGCACAGGAGTAATGGTGGCTTTGCTCCGGCCGGTCCCACTGTTCCAGGCAAATGTCCCTGCAGTTAAAAGGGTCATTGAGTGGAAAGCCAATCCCCAGCACAAGGCTGAGTTCGCGACGAATTGTGTTGTTGCTAGTCGTTTTCGTAGTTTTATTTTATTTATTTTCTTTTTAAGTCTAATTTAAAATGCAACAATGTAACACAATAAAGGCTTTATTTATTTATTTAAAAATTTAATGTCAATCAAATTGTGAATAATATTAGTTACCTATGAAATTGCCTTTCTTCAGTGCTGGTAATTTCAAATAAAAAAAAGTTTGTAATGGCTCTGTATTCTAAATTCAAATTAATTTTGATTTAAAACCATGACATTATTTTTACAAACTCAGTCTTTTGTTTTTTGATTAGCGTTGTATTTTCATTACATTTCAACATTTTTCGACATAATGAATACTTTAAAAATTCGTGTAATTATGGAATATGAGTTCCGTCGTGGCACCAACGCGACACAAACGGCACGTAACATCAAAAACGTTTACGGAGAGAACTGTACAAACGAACGCACAACCCGTTATTGGTTTTCCCGGTTCCGTTCTGGAAATTTTGACTTGAAAAATGATGCTCGTGGTCGTCCGGAGACTTTGGTCAACAATAATGAGTTAAAGGCGATTGTGGAAGCTGACGAAACTCAATCTATAGCTGAGCTAGCAGCAGCTTTTGATGTAAGCATCAAAACAATATTGATCCATTTGCGACAAATTGGCAAGGTAAAAAAGCTTGATAGATGGGTGCCCCACGATCTTAACGATCGCCAGCGCATCGTACGCGTCAGAACCTGCCTTGCGCTGCTCAACAGGCAAAGAAATGAAGGAATTTTGAAACGAATTGTTACGTGCGACGAAAAATGGATTCTGTTCGACAATCGAAAGCGCTCAGCAAGTTGGTTAGATCCTGGTTCAGCACCAAAGCAATGCCCACAACTTTTTAGTGGGTAAGAAATTCAATTCCTGAGAAGCAGTACAAAATGCCTTTGAAGAGTTTGTTGCCTCCCGTCCAGCTGATTTTTACAAGAAGGGCATCAATAAACTGCCAATGCGTTGGCAAAGATGCGTCGATTGCATGGGTGATTACTCCGAATAACAGAAATAAAAAAGTTTGAAAAAATAAGTACTTTCACTTATTCCATACGAATCTGCAATTTCATAGGTAAAGACCTATTATAACGTTCACAATATCTATCCTAAAATCTCTTTAATAATAAATAATACTCTTTAATAAGTCATAAGTATCTTTAACAATTTATTTATATTCACCATTATATCAAAACTAAAATTATTATGTTATTTAGTTAGAATCTCTAATGAAGATTCTACCTTTTCTCTGCTCAACGCTGAACCCAAATTTAAAAAAAAGCCCTCAACCAAATTGGAAGTCGCAAGAGACGGCAATTATTAATATATTCTGCTAACATTAATTGTTTTAACCCGTTGGGAGGGAATACTATTAATTATATTACGTTGGCTACGATTAAAATGTTACAACTCATCTCTGAAGTAATAAATTAGACTCCTTTATAGTTCTGACGTCTCGCAGGTGCACATACGGAATATTAATGAAAAGGTTGGATATTCTATTGAATATATTATATACACCTACAGCTGAAGTACCTAAGCTTACACAATAGGTTTAGGTGTACTTACGCTTTGCAATATTGATGCCATTCAGTGGGTCTCTCAATCCGGGACACGATGAATATTGGGCCAGCTGTTGAAAGAGCCCCTCCCCAAACTGCAGCCACTACCATTTTGGCCGCAGTCTTACCCAACCTAGGTTTTAGCGGCCTCATGATGGCCATATATCGGTCAATAGAAATGGCTAATAGCGTATACGCGCTCACTAACACTGAGACAGCTTGCGAATAGTTTACAATTTTACACATAACAACACCAAACGGCCAGTACCTCAGCACTAGCATTGAAACAAAAGAAAACGGCACACAGAATATAGTCATCAGAATATCACCAATAGCTAGATTCATTATGAAATAGTTTGTCACCGTTTTCATTCGCGGGGAAGTTTGTACAACGAAACAAACT
This sequence comes from Erebia palarica, assembly GCA_964035005.1. Lineage (NCBI taxonomy): Eukaryota > Metazoa > Arthropoda > Insecta > Lepidoptera > Nymphalidae > Erebia > Erebia palarica. The sequence goes on from OZ035988.1 coordinate 6,912,913, forward strand.
AATCCATTTCCAACGAGAGCCACTATGAATACTGTGCAGTACATGAACAATACGGTAAATTGAAATATTGAAGTTGAAAGGAAACTGCCAGGTGGAGCCGGCGCACAGATCTCGTCGTGTTCCCATGTTGCGTTACCGGAGACACCTCTGTCACCACCGTAGTCTGTAGTACTTAATGTATAATTCGAAGTGAAGTTGTAGTGTGTACTCGATTCATAATTCTCAAACGGTTCAGAAGGATCTAACATCATGCGTTACATTTTCCTATCGAAGGTATTCTGTTCTTTGCTGCCACGTGCTGTAATAACATGATAACTGTAACAATAGAGAAAAATAATCTTTTTTAAATCATAATAATATGTAAACTTTAAAGGTCTAGCCCCACTACAGAAGCGCGGCGCGTAGCGGCAAGTATTCTTCCTACAATTATGTCACAGTGCATGGGTCCAGTATGGCATGCGCACAACGAATAAAATTATATCTACCCGTTATCTCTATTTCTCTACCGAAGCTAACATGGTTACTTTTCTCGTTACGTCAAAAGTCAAAAGTAGAGATAAAAGTAATATTTTTTATCTGTGGTATTTTTCTCTACGAACCTTTACATGTCGACTATTTTTTTCTTGTAATATACCGCATTTTGTGTATGTTAGGGTAAATGAAAAACTTTGCGCGCATCAACAACATCTCTCTCTCTCGTCACGAGATAATATCGTTGTGCGCATGCCAAGCACACTGCTCCATACAAACAATACAAAGAACATTTGCCGCCACGTGCCGCGCCGCGCTGTGTATCCGTAGTGGGGCTAGACCTATAACATACAAACTGTATGTTTTGTTTCTTGATTTTGTAAATTTATGATAAAGTAGCTTTTCCGACCAAATTTGTTAAGCACTCAGTATACAGTCAATCTAGATAGCGATCTACGATCCGTGATCCCCTATGAATGAGCGTGATCCAAATCACACATGCATACGCGGACGAAGTCGCGGGCATCATCAAGTAAACTAATTTAATTAATTAACTAATTAACTATTGTTAAATTAATTCTAGTAATTATATATAATTAAATGATAACTCTAGTAAACTATACGTTTTATGTTACCAGAAATGTATGAAAATTTGGAATTTTATATAATCCCAGTAAATGTATGCAATCAAGAGCCATTTTAGGATATATTATGTTATAATATTTATATTTCCAAAATGACATTAAGTATTCGTAGTTAGAAACTTTCGGTTTTGTAATATTCGGCATTAAATCTCGAGATCACGTACCGAACTCACTAGAATATATTATGTATGAATTTTACCCAGAAATCGTTACAGTTGGATAGGTTGGAATTCTTGGTTATTTATTTACCATCCAGATACTAGAGCACCTAGAAATTGCCGTTTTAAGAAATATATCTTAGAACTCTTAGGAAACACATTTCCTGCCAATTTTTCATATTTTGTCAAATTACCGGAAATTTACAAATATATAATAACAGAAAATGTTTGTTGATTTTCAACAAAATAAAAGCTCCTGGTGCAAACAAAGCGAAGCTTAACAGTCGTAACTCCCGTCAATAATTTACGGCGACAACGGACCGCACTCGCAAACACACGTGTCATGTATCACGTTTTATTTTCCAGTGACATCAGCTTTTCCTTAGAATGTTGATAGAAATTGATAGCCGAAGAAACGAGACATGTTTATAACATTGCTATTTGCTACCGAAAATAGGAAGAGTTAATTTTAAAGCGTGAAATTGAACATCAAGGGTTGATTGGTTGGTACCGTATACAGGATTCTAGCCCGTTGACCTAGGTGAACGACAAAAGCGACGCAACGCGGTGAGACATGACTCTATAGAAAATGACAAACTTATCTACGCAACAACGTAGGCGACGTGGAGGGTCAGCTAGCGTTTGTTTCTGTCGCGGCGCAATTACCACTTTGTTGTTCCCCTAGAAGAACGCGGGTAACACTTCACCGCCTTTCGCTCGGCTTAGAGCGAAAATGCATCAGTGTTCTTTTTTGGACATCATTCACTCTTTTACTTTTATATGTAGCGCGCACGCTAGTGTGACGGAAAATACTTCGTTCTCTTCCGACGCGAAAATTTCTTGCAGACGCGACCGCGAGTTCCAGTCCAGTTTCTAGTTTGTTTTCACTATTATTATAAAATCTGTACTGTTAATAAAACAAAATATACGAAAGTTTGTTTGCTTGTCCTTTAATCAAACCGCAACCGATCGTCGTGATTTTTAACCTCGGTATAGTTGAGGACCTGGTTATCTACTAGTTTCAAAGAACAATACGTCCGATGCAATAAGATAGTTTTGTATGCTTACGACGGCCGTTAAATACGATAATAATTTAGTAATACCGTATCTGCTTAGTGCATAATGAGCTATTAGAAAAAGTCATCACAAAAGTTAGAATAGAATAATTATTGTCATTGGTGACCTGGCAGAAGCTAGGTAGGGCAAAAAAGAAATCTTGAATTTGACCATACATAACTTGTGGAGCTATATACCTGCATCTCAAGCATTTATAGTTGGTCTGTACTACATGAAAACACAGGAATACCTACCCAAAAATGGCCTAGACATAATATCTCTCAGTCTTTAAAGTAGTTTCGTTGTAGGCGAGTAAACAAGAAAGAAATGTGTTGATTCCTGAAAGCATGAAATTGCTTTCACAAAAATAGATTGAACTAATGGTATATGGGTCGGGCTTCGGAGTGATGAATGAGTTAGCATTAAGATAAATTCATTATTTATGCAAGCAATAAGAAAATACTTTTTAATAAAATACATCATTACCTACCTACTAGCACAATTCTAAATTAACTATTCAGATCATTATATTTCAGGCCCATAAACGATAAATCAAAAATATGTATGTGAGCGTACTGACGCTGACTGGCCACTTACACCGTAATAAGGGGTTTCCCTCTTTAGGTAAGTACAAATTATTTGATTTAAGGTGTTACACCCACACCCACACAAACACACACACACACCTCCATACGCACACCGACACACACACACACATACGCACACCGCCACTCACCCGCGCGCCACTTTTTTTATTATATTATACAAAACTGTAAATTATATTGTATATTGAAAATAATACAAAAGAACTTAATGCTAGCTAGCCTAACCTAATTACTATATAAATCATGCCCACGTGGAATGGTGGCAAGAATGCTGGCTGCATTTCCACGCTGGACAGCCAGGCTGATCCTTTGCGCAAAAAATGAGCCAGCCCTTCTGTCACCAGATGAGGCAATTAACCGCGGTGAAATATCTCGCAAAAATTATTTGGCACTAAGACTCCACGGCCCAAGGGTCTCCACGGCAAACGGAACAAATATGTAACTCTCTATGAGAGAGGCATACTTCCGCCGCTTGCCGGTTTCAGCCTTTTCTGCTGCGGCTCCCGGCCTTGATGCTGTCTCCCTGATATGACACGGGGCCAATGTGTCTACGCATGTTGCGTCCCACATTAGCGCCCGTCCCCGTTCCCAGGGAACCAGCGTCAATCCATCAGGTCTCTTGCCATCATCCCGACTAATCCCTGCCGGCTCAATGAGCGCAGGAATATCTATGGTGGCAAGAGCCCTTTTGATCGTATCATTGAGAGAGCCATGCCGAAAAAGCCTACCAGCGCTCCTTTGGCAAGAGAGTCCATGAATTCCAAAGGACATTGTTCCGTCCCCATACAAAGTTCGCCTAAGAACCAACAGTCATAAAACAATGATTACTGGGTTCAAATAAATACCTTTTTATACTTGAGAGCATATTAAAACAACGGACACTTGCTAAGAAATGACTTATTATCAAAAATATTTTCAATTTTGAGGTTATTTAACTTTCACAACCAATCTGCTTGAACAAATAAATACCATCTTTATCCAATTGTAATAGAGCTGTAAACAGTATGTAGATAAGAAAAGATTCGCCGTAGTTCATCAAAAACATTCCAGATGGCGTTAGAGATAACAAATTATTGTACTTTCAATAGATGGCGTTGCGAGATTACAACTACTCAGAATACTAGCGCACTTAGCACTTTAAGCTGCTTTTATCTTGTTTCTTACGATACGGATCTAGCGCTCAAGCGGTGGTATTGCATATTGTTTTAACCTGTAAGCTATTGATCTGTGTTTAATAATCGAGAGGCGGAAACGTATAGTAATCAATTTAATACCCATTTATTTAAATTGTAATTAATTTGAAGTGTCCGTTGAATTCTAATATTTGAAATAAAGGTTATAAAATAAGCTAAGAATTACTGTATATTTCAAACACATGTTGATTCTTAGGCGAATTTGGTCAATGTCCTTTATCGACCTCTTTTCCACACGGACATCTGTGCTCGAAGCACAGGGGTGTTCCCAATCTGAGACCTAGAGCCACACGAAAACTTTCATTATCTAAAAGAGTGCCGAGATTTTTCGATGGCAAGGCATTAAGCCAATACCCGGATTCTTTTTCAGATAAGGCTAGAAGCCTTGCTCGATCTCTTTCACTTGTAAGATTTTGAACCAAATTTGTATGTGTCAGCCGAACCAACGGCACATCCCAAAGTTTTTGTGTGAAACATTCCTTCGGGATATCGTCATTGGGACACCTGACCTTCCAACTCTCTAAGGCCTCTGTGGCATAGGTCAATGAAACTGAATTAGAATTAAGAATCTGAGAACTAAGCTCTTTTATACTATGCACAGAGGACAGAAAAGCAGGAAGAGCAACACTGGAAATTTTTCTCACGCCGATGCCACCATACTTGACTGGTGTATAACGCTGTATATCGGTGTATATTGTATATCGCTGTTGAAGAAAAAAACAAGTAGGTAGTTGGTACTTACAAAAACTTGACATACTGTCGAAGCGGTATTGGAACTGAGGTCGATACCGACAGAAGACGGAAAACCTCCGTTGTATTACAAATACACTTTGTGGGTGTTCTTGTGAGATTGCTGCAACACTATTTAGTTTCAATCGCAGGACGGTGTAACAGTTTCAAAGTTGCACGGCCAGCTCAAAGCCTAACTAATTCTACAAAGCTCTGACAAACCATTGACACAGAATACTTATAATAAAACTAGCTGATGCCCGCGACTTCGTCCGCGTGGTTTGAGGTTTTTTGGGTCACGCGGGAACTCGTTGATTTTCGGGGATAAAAAGTAGCCTATGTGGTATCCAGACTATAATCTATCTCTGTGCGAAATTTGGCACCGAGATAGATTATATTCTGGATCGTAGTATCCAGTAGATCGTAGTATAGTATCCAGATCCGTTCAGCCGCTCTGGTGTGATTGAGTAACAAACATCCATTTTGTAGAGGTCGTTCTTACACGGCGTGTCTATGACTTACGTTTGTCTCCAGAGATAACCCCATATTTTTTGTACCTTTTCTTCTTCATGTACCAGTTACCACCCCTCCTATTGCTAAGAATCAGCGGTAGAGATAATTACGTCACTGTCTACTGTATTTCTATATAGCTATACTATTATTACCTATCTCATAAGTTTTATTTCAATATTTTTTGGTTCAAATATAGTAGATTGTTCATCAAGGGCCTAAATTAAGCCATTTCGTACGAATTCGTAATTCGAAATGGATTAAATAAATATATGTTATGGACCAAGTGATAAAATGGGCAGTATAAATAATGCCCGGTCATTATGAAAAATGCCCAATATGAGAGTGCAATTTGATAATAATTATTCAAATAATCAAATTGACCGGGCATTATTCATATTGCCCATCACTTTTTAGGCAGAGTAATACAAACATATTTAATTACTATTTTTTTATTGTTATTGTCATATAACTAAATATTAAACAACTTAAATAATCAGACTCATTATTTGGATTAATTACCAAGGACTTCTACCTTAAAAATCCACTAGTTTTGCATTTAAAACTTAAGGAAAGACATATTAAAAATATAACATAAAATATTATTAAATTTAAAACAAAAAAAAAATCACAGCATATCTTTGTTTTAAAGAAATGACTTATTATTATAAAACATAAAATAAACTAAAGCCTAAGCAATCAGACTCATTATTTGGCATAATTAGCATCTTCTCTTAATAAAAGTCAAATGAAAATATAAGTAAAATAGAACAAAATTGGAAACAATAATTATACAATATGTAGCAAGTAACAGTTTTATTTATTAGAACAACTGCCACTGTGATGGCATTTTGAGGTACACAACTTTTTGGCTTTGCGACAACTACATTTATCAGACTTGCAACCACCTTTACAACTACATCTACTATAACCTTGCCCTCCGCATTTAGAGGACATTCTACAACACTCTCTCAGCGAAATCTCTGTCTCTGGAACATCTTCAGGCGAAATAAACCTTTCCTTGCAGACAGTAAATTGGTTTCTTGAATATAGTTGATTTAAAACACCTTGTTTTGTTCCCAGTTTATAGAGGTTATTGACTGTTAATTCAATAACTGTAGCAAGCATATTTCTTCCATCGCTACGAGCGCGATCAACATCGGGAACTCGGACTCTTACAGTGTCACCAATTGCAGCCATGGGATATTTAGCGCTTGATACATCCAACATTTTATTTGCTTGTTTCTGCAAATTCGTTAAAGCTAGTTTCCTAACTGCCATAACATTTTCTTTTTTGCGCTCTAGGTTTTCGTTTTCATTTGTGGGTATTGGGTTTGAATCTGTAACTGAAGTTTTTTCAGACTCCTCAATTACGGTAGACTCGTCCACTTGGTTAGTTTCGATGGGCTCGAGTTGATCAGTTTCGGCGGACTCTACTTGATCATTTTCGGCGGCGATGCTCTCAGTAGATAATAGTTTCTCCAAATCTTCTTCTGAATTAATATCAAGCAGAGCCTCGTGTGGTATAGACGAACTTTTAAGCCCTACTTTCAACTTCGTTCCAAACATGGCTTCATACGGAGTACAGTTAATACCTGTGTGATGGGCTCTATTTTTCATTAATTGTACAAAACGTAATCCTTCCGACCATTTCTTAGTGTTGTTATCCTCCAACCACGTACTCAGCATATTCTCTATGTCCTGGTTTGCTCTCTCTACTGACCCTTGGCTTTGGGAGTGTCTTGGTTTACCATGTACAATTTTTAATTCAGGCCACATGTCACAAGCTTCCTGAACAATTTTATTAGCAAACTCTCTGCCATTATCGCTTTGAAGAATGCTTGGTGCACCGAATATTGTAAAAATATCAAGTAGTACATATGCAACTTCTTCAGCAGTTTTGGTCTTGAGCGGACGGAGTTGCACAAATTTTGTGAGATGATCTTGGTAAACAAGTATAAATTTATACTGATTATCTCCTTGTGACTGCATGTCAATAAGGTCGACTTGACATCTTGCATTCATTTCGCCGCTAAGAATAGGTTTAACAACTAATCCTTTTTTTGGAACGCTGCGTTTCTTTTCACAGCTCTCACAAAGGTTTAAATAAATGATAATCATTTCCCTCGTAATATTTTTATACCGAAAATTTATCTCCTTCTCCATCCGGTTTCTACCACCATGCCCTACACTCAGATGGGTATCATGCAAAATCTGAAATATCTCGTTGTTTTTCACGTAGTACCTAATCATATTGTCTTTGACTGGGTCTTTGACTGGAACAATCAATTTCTCTGTTTCTCCAACAGCCATGACGTCAAATCTTCGCAAACGCTGATAATCTTCGGGTTTTTTATGCGACTTCTTTGATTTTGCAGATTTAACTTTTTCAATCATCTCAGTATAGCTTTCGTTGGTGAAAAACTGAGTATTTTGTCCTTTAAGTGACATTAATTCACTCAATCTTTCGTCAAATTGACGATTCATTTCGTTTAATTTCGAAATATCCATGATTAATTATTAAAATAAACACTAACAGCTATTTCACTATAGTTCGCTAACACGCTCGCGTTATAACCGTAAAGTAAAACCCATTCGCGTCCGCCCGTATTCGCTTACAATGCAAAACTAAACATAACAACAGCGCTTGAAGTCCGCCGCACGAGCCTAACGCTGAATGGCGGTCTCTGATTGGTCAAAGCGTGTCACGTCATGCGTACTTCCTTCCCCGCCCTCGCACCGCATTAAATATAGCTTTATTATCAAATTGCCCGATTGTCATGTATCAATATAATAATGACCGTGCAATGTGATAAATAATGAAGTTAAGATAGTAATTAATCACTTAGCCCGATAAAGCATAGACATTATTCATAATGCTCGTGCATTATAAATAATGCCCGAATTAATCACCTGGTCCATAACATATACATTAAAATAAATTACAACAAAAATTTAAGAGGCTAAGAGATTTAATTTAACTATTATAGGCGCGCGCCTAGGAGACAGTCACGTTATGTTTAGTGCGTAAATATCCCAAGTTTATAGTAGTTCAGAGTTAACGTTACAAAGTGAATTATATATCAACTTGTAGTTTAAAAAGTGACTCAAGTGATAGCGTTGGTTTCATCTTTAAACGCTTACTGGTACGTGAATTATAGATCTAAACTTTTAAAATAATTCTTAAAACGGCTCTGTACCTGCTTGGCTGCCGCACGCATCGTGCATTGTATTGCTTCGCGGTCATTGACCCTGCCTTATGCGCTCCGCACTCCTCTCTCCTAAGCGCTTGCAAATTCAACGCCTATCGCCGCTCCTTGTCGCTCGCTGATCCGTTACTATCACTAGCCGTTGTGTACCTACAATATGAATTGCGCGGCTTGCTGTGGAATTTTGAACGACGGCGAAGAGTTTTTGTCTTGCAGCAAAGAGGAATGTTGTAAACAATACCATCTCCTATGTAGCGGCGTGAAATCTATCGAGACCATAAATGGCTCCTCTTGGATATGTCCCGAATGTATTTGCTCTTCAAAAAAAGGAGGGGACAACAGCTTAACACCGGTAGGCCTCCATAAAAAGACCCGGGACCCAAATGTCACGTTCCGTAAAAGACCCACGGTAATGAACGATGAGGAGTTGCATGTCAACAATATTATTTTAAGGGATTTATACTATGAGGTGAAGGGACTTCGCGAAGAAATATCGTTACTTAAAAATCAACTTAATCAAGCTACTTTATCCATCACAGCCTACCAAAATAAATTAGATGAGATCAGCATCTCAAATAAAAACTTATTAGAGCAAAATATTAAAGTGACGCGGCACATTCAACCGCGAAAGGTTAAGCCCTCTGAAGAGAATGCTAAACCTATACCCGCCTCGAATCTAGATAGGACATTTGTTGGATTAAACTCCTCTCCACCATCGAATGCGGTACCGTGCCCACAGGAAGCCCACTTAATCACTCGACCTGCTTCAAATCTGAGTGTCCAGCCTACGACAGTTGAAATATCGGAAAGTGAACGACAGTCGGGGTCTTTAAGCGAAAAAGCTGATAATGGCGAATGGACTGTTGTTCGCCGAAAGAAATCGTTGCGGCCCGTTTCATTGCTAGGTACAGCGAGTCCATCTGTTACATCTTTAAAAGCAGTAGAGCCGCGCAAATACCTACATCTCTGGAATATGGAATCCGACGCACAAGATGTTCTTAGTTATTTGCAGCAACTCTGCCCTAACGGAACCTGCACTGTGGAGGAGCTTAAGCCTAAAGGAAACTATAAATCCTACAAATTAGCAGTACCTGAGGCTTACTATATGACTTGTTACTCACAAGATGTATGGCCTATTAACGCTAAAATAAAAAAATGGAGTCAATTTAAAAAGCCTCTCGGATCGGTACGCTCTAGTAAGGTTGAGTCCCAGCTGCCCTTTCGTGGCCAAATCAAATCTGGAAGCGCACGACACTAAGGCCACTCTCAACATCCTATACCAAAACGTACGTGGTATCAAAACCAAGCTTAATGTCTGGAGAAACAGCCTTCTGCAATTATCGGCGGATGTCGTCGCGGTGACCGAAACATTCCTTGACAATTCGGTTGAGGATCCCGAGGTAGCAGGTCGTGGTTGGAGTATAATTCGTAGAGATCGCCGCACGCCTTGTGGTGGAGTCATGATCCTTGCGCGTCAAGGCATCTCAATGCGTCGCCGGCAGGATCTGGAGACAGAAGACGGTGAAGACCTATGGGTAGTCTTCACGTTTCGCAATCGGCCCGTCTATGTTTGTGTAGTTTATATTAAGCCGAGCGCAAACGACTCTGATTACTTAACTTGGTTTTGTAAAGTCGAATCGTTCATTCACAACATTAATGGTTTTGTTTTTATCTTAGGTGATCTAAACCTTAATAGTGCGTCTCAGAATATCAAAAATTATTTTTGCTACTTTATGTCATATTGTGATTTTGCTGAAAAAAACCAAATTAAAAACTTTCATGGTTCAATATTAGATGTTGTGTTAAGTAGGGAGTCTGCAAATATAGCCACAGTGGTGGTCGTCTCAACCGAGGGCATGGTCAGTCCAGATGCCTATCACCCGCCCCTAGAGGTTACCGTTAGTTTCTATTCGCTGCCTCACCATGATTGCATAGAACCTAGTAATATTAGTAGGTCTAAAGATTGGAATTTCAAACAATGCAATTACGAGTTATTATCACAGTTACTCTCTGAAATTTCCTGGAATGAAGTCTTTAACTCTACTGACGTGGACACTGCGGTGTTTTACTTCTATGAAACTCTTTATAGGCTCTTTGACGAGTGTATTCCTAAGAAATTTAGACCTAAAAAGATTTATCGATATCCTGTTTGGTTCACAAAAGATATAATCAAGGATTGCAGACGTAAAATTGAACTGCATAGGATATGGAAAAAGACACAGTCTGAGGCAGACTACAAACGTTTTTCTGATATAAGGTCTAGATTAAAAGAGCAAATACCACTTGCGTACGACGTTTATATCAGAAATATTGAGACTGAAATCAGAAAAAATCCGCAAAAATTCTGGTTTCATGTCTCAAGTCTGCGATCAAAGGGTGGATTTGAACCCACCGTGGATTTTGATGGTGAGCGCTTGTCAGGCACTGAAGCAGCTCAAGCCTTTGCGAATTTCTTCGCTAGCGTATTTCTTCCTGATGTACCGGAACTGAATGCTGAGAAGGCTAGCAGTCTTGATGGCTGTTCCAGTAATACTATAAGTATAATGAGCTTTTCACCAGACAATGTAAAGAATGGTATAAGTAAGCTAAAGCTCAGTAGCTCCATAGGACCGGATCAAATTCCACCCTCGATATTAAAAAAGTATAATCAAAAGTTCATTTTACCTCTTTTCCATATATTCAATCTTTCTTTGAAAACAGGCGTTTATCCTTCACAGTGGAAACTGTCAAGAGTTACGCCTATTCCTAAATCTGGAAAGGCCATGAATATTGAGGATTTTCGCCCGATTGCCATTTTGTCTTCGCCAGCTAAAGTTTTTGAGAGCGTGTTACAAGATTTATTATATAAACAAGTTAATTTATACCTTAGAGATGAGCAACATGGCTTTAGAAGTAAGAGATCAGTAAATAGTAACCTGTTAATATTGGTTGATTTCATTTCTGATTGCTTGGATCACAGTAGTCAAGTGGATGTCCTTTATTTTGATTTCCGAAAAGCATTTGATAGAGTCAATAATGACATTTTATTAACAAAGTTAAGTAGAATTGGCTTTGCCCCTAATCTTCTACGGCTAATATCAAGTTACCTTCGTGACCGAAAGCAATTCGTTCGACTTGGCCTCTACGAGTCTGAGCAATATCATACACGTTCTGGTGTTAGTCAAGGCTCGATATTGGGACCTCTTTTATTTTTGATAATGGTTGATGACCTACCCTCAGTACTCAATAAGGCTCGGTGTCTGTTATATGCCGATGATTTAAAGTTATACTCCAAAATAGAATCAGAGTCGGATTGTGTCGCTCTTCAAAGTGACATTGACGCGGTAATTCGTTGGAGCGAATTTAATAGAATGGAATTTAATATATCCAAATGCTCCGTAATGACTTTTCAACGCAAGAAGCGTCCTATCCACTTCGCTTATAGGATGGGCACGGACCTCTTGCCTAGAGTGACTTTCATAAAAGACCTAGGAGTTACCTTTGACCCCAAACTCACTTTTCATAGTCACATTACTACGCTCGCCTCCGAATCGTTTCGACGGCTGGGATTTGTGTTGCGGAATACCCGTGACTTCCATGACCGCCGCACTATAAAACTATTATTTGATTCGCTTGTGCGTAGCAAATTAGAAACCAGCTCTTGTGTTTGGAATCCTTACGAAAGTACATACGCTCTCCAACTTGAAAAAGTACAAAAAGCCTTTCTGAGATACTTATACAAGCGTCTCCATGGATATTACCCATATCTCTATCCAACAAAGTTTCTTTTAGGCCACTTGGGATTTAATGCACTGGAAACCCGGCGAGCATGCGACCAACTAGTCACTATGTGTAAAATTCTTACAGGAAAAATAGACTGCCTAGAGCTTCATAATAACGTGTGCCGCATATGGGCACCTAATAATTACACCCAATTACGTCAGTGCCGCTGTCGCCGATTTTTTGCTGTCCGGCCTTGCCGCACTGTGTCACGGGCTAGATCCCCAATACCGCGCACACTGACCGCACTGAATACGTTGTTGACTGAGTCTCCCCCCTGTGATTTATTTGCAGACCAATGGAGCATGGTTGTGAGTAGGTGCTTGAAGTTTTGCGAAAATTACAACTCGCAAACCATGCAGCTCTCATAAATAATTGTTAATGATATATTATTATTCTAATTTCTATTATTTTTATTTTTATTTTTAATTAAGTATTATTTTTATTAATTTTTATTTGTGTTAAGTATTTTTTTTTTTTTTTTTACAAAATTTGTATTTTTTAAACTAACTGTTACTGTTTATTAATTGTGAGTTGTGCTGTGTAATTTTTAATTAATTAGTGTAATTGGCCTGTCCGTACTAATTAAATTAAATAAATAAATAAATAAAAAAAAAAGAGATTTCGCGGTAATCCGCAATACCTACTTTATTATAAAAATTCTGCAATTCTTCAAGCATATTTTGGCGATCTCCGTGGCGCAGTGCTTAACGCGCAGAGGTTTCGGGTTCGATCCCCGGCAGGGTCACCTTGGGAATTTATAACATCTGAATTTTCCCTGATCAGGTCTGGTGCGAGGCTTCGACCGTGGCTAGTTACCACCCTACCGGCAAGGTACGATGCCGTGTAGAAACCGAAGGGGTATGGGTTTAATATAACTGCCATGGCTCTAACAGGTTAGCCCGGTACCATCTTAGACTACATCATCACTTACCATCAAGTGAGATCGCAGTCAAGGGCTAGCTTGTATTGGATTTTAAAAAAAGATTCATAATCTATGTACCACCTTGGGCAACTAAACAATACATACAACAGCTATAAGGCGTACGAACATTACATATAAATACCTTTATTAAATTTTAGTAGACCTACACAGACGTTTTTTTTTATAAGTTAGCGTTGGCCACGAAAACTATTATTAACTGCACGTTGACCGATGTTTTTTCAAAAGTTCGTGTGAACTATTTGCTTTTTCGAAAAAAAAAGTAGCATAGATATCGCACTCGACACTCCGTCTTTTTTACACAAAATCACGTCGACTCGTTGCTCCTTTGCGACGTGATTGATGAACAAACATAAGCAAACACGAGCCCACAGTGCGACGCACGTGTAGTCAGCCGATTCTTGAAATTAAATAATAATCAAGGACCGCGCATTAAAGCTGGCCAACGAAGGTGAGTAACTTGAAAGTCGCGATATCAATGAAACATTTGATTGTAAGTGTGACTGTACTATAAGTTTTTAATATTATAATATATTTTCATTTCAAGCATTTTCATGAACCCAAAAATTTTCCCACCTCATGTTATACGTTGCACATACCTATATTCTTCGTTTACAATCTTTCCCACTGCCAAGGGTAACTGATAGAGATCTCATAAAGAGATAAGTGCTTCCTTGTCCACTATTTTACTATTTTCTACGTATTGTTAGACTGAAATTGACGGATCTATCTATGGTCCATCTATGGTCTGATTCCCTCTACAGCGCCCTCGACCGTGACGGGCGATTGGAGGCGTTTTTTTTGGCGGTAGATCGGTGGATTAATATCAAGCGATGGCTGTACAGTGTTTGTGTGTAAATTGCTAATAAAGTATGATTAAAATGGTTATCGGGTGTTTCTACTTATTAGTATTTTGGTGCAAAATAAATTTAATAGAAGAAAATCATATTTTATTGTCAATAGCGAAATAACTAGCTTAATAGTTAATAGCCACTCGACGCGCCGCTACATGTATTCTGTGCCGCTACTCCACTCGCCGTTACCCAGCGTCAGCACATTCGTGACCAGTCGAATCAACGAGTGAGATTTGAATCTACGTGAACGTTCGGATTTCATTGCGCTCTATAAATCTTGAGCTAATAAAGCGTAGCCACAAGGTCAGGGAAACATGTACCTACCGAAAACTTTTCTTTTTCAATTTCGAAATGAGGCCAAAATTTATCGACTGTACAGCTACAATCTCACATAATGGGTTTCCACTCTGAAAATTATTAGGTCGCCCTTTCGAAGTTCATCAATCATTTGGCCCTTCTAGTTATATTATAGGTATTTATAATGCTTAATAATATTATATCTACCGTTATATATTATCATAATATGGAATTTGAATACTTTGCATTGAAACTTTAGTTTTTTTTTAAGCTTTGGGAAACCTTCTTGTTAAACTTTAAGAAAATTGAAAGTTGTATGAAAGTCCGTTGTTTTTCAAGTTATAGCCATGAAGGTTGATATTTGGGCTACTGGTTTAAAATGAAGAAATACGTGTTTCACCATTTTTGTAAATTCTACCCCCAAAGGGCCGAAGTAGAGAATGTGGGAAAGTCCTTTATTTAAAAAGATATTTTTCAAGTTATATCAACCAAACTTAATATCTTGCCTTTCGGTAAAAAATAAAGAAGAACGTGTTTCATAATTTTTAAAAATTACACCCCCAAAGGGGCCAAAAAGGGGTTGAAAGTTTGCATGAAATCCCATCGTTTTTCAAGTTGAAGTTACCATGAAACTTGGTATTTGGGCTTCCGTTTTAAAATGATGAAATACGTATTTCACAGTTTTTGAAATTTCTATCGCCAAGGACGTTAAATAGAGGGTTTGTCCTTCAATCACGCCGCAACAGAGCAACCGATCGACGTGATTTTTTGCATGGGTATAGATGAGGACTTGGAGAGTGACATAGGCTTCTTTTTATCCCGGAAAACTAAGGAGTGCCTGTGGGAATTAAAAAACTTTGCCACGCGAACGAAGTCGCGGGCATCATCTAGTTCATTAATAAACAATCAAACGAGACACGAAAAATTATAGGGGTTATATGAAATTGCTTCTTTTTTTTTTGAACTTTGAAACTTTGAATTAAAATTAAACCAGCGTGATGTCAGATTTCAGAGTGAAACATTTTTCGCATGAAAACTATAACATTCCAATAAAAAAATATGACATAATTTTGACTGTTCGACTTTTATTTGTTTTTTTAATCAACTTTTAAAACGAAGATGGATGCCGATGCCGATGGATGAAAATAAGACCAATTTTTTTAATACCTACGAGAAAAAAAATTAAATTTTTCGTTTTAAAGTACGTACGAAATGCCAATTTCATACATAAAACTTGCTGACACATGCATTTTCACAGCACGAAACTGCTTATGAAAACAGTGTCGTAATAAGCTCAAGTACTATAGGAATGGGTCGGGCCGTCATATACGCTATGGTAGTAAGCCCCCTGAAAATAGCGGGTCTTCGTATTGTCGCCGTGTGCGTTTTCGAACTGAATTTAGGGCGCCAATCGTAGCTAATTCTGCTGTTCACAATTTCTAATTTAAATTAAAAGAGAATTGTTAGATTACTCTCCCTTTCATAATGCGGAATATTTAGTTTCTGTTTAGAGATCGTATTAAACAAAATGAGCCACTGTTTCAATTACATAGAGAAATTCGAATCTTCATAGAGTTTTAATCCTGCCTGTCTGCCTGCCTGGGCTGTGGCCATGGCTACCTACCGGCAAAGACGTGCCGCTAAGCGATTTAGAGTCCCGGTACGAGCCTTGTAGAAACCGATTAGCCCGGCAACCCGCATTGGAGCAGCGTAGTGAGTTAGCTCTAATTCCTTCTCTCTTATGAGAGTGCAGGAGGCCTGTGCCCAGCAGTGGGACGTTAATGGGCATCAATCACGTCGCAAAGGAGCAACGAGTCGACGTGATTTTGTGTAAAAAAGACGGAGTGTCGAGTGCGACATCTATGCTACTTTTTTGAAAAAACATCGGTCAACGTGCAGTTAATAATAGTTTTCGTGGCTAACGCTAACCTATAAAAAAAACCTCAAAGTAGGTCTACTAAAATTTAATAAAGGTATTTATATGTAATGTTCGTACCGCCTTAATAATATTCTTTACTAAAAGGTACAAACCCAATACAATAAAAAAAAATGACAATTTAAAAACTAAAATAAAATAAAATAATAATTATTGCCATTGGCAATACTTATTATAAGTTATACATATTATGTCAAAATAATGAGCAGGCACCTAAATGGTACTTTTGCATCAGGTTTACTTTCCATTTGCCTCCTGGTGCACTGAAAGCCAGTGTTTAAACAGAACAGTCCATCCTCAGTCAACGTACTGAGGATCTCGTTGTTGGAGGCTCGTAAGCGACTCCAGAATGATGCGATTCGCGATCTTATGATCGCAAAGAAGTCCGGTACTCTGGCTTTAGCGAACAAGTCCGACGCGCTGCAGTAGCGTGGCCACTTCATCAGGATACGATAGGCATCATTGTATTGCACCCTGATGTCGTTGAAGGCACGCCTGGTATACTTGACCCAAAGCTGACATGTGTAGAAACATAGACAATATGCCCTAAACAATGTCACCTTCACATCGTCACTACACTTTGCGAATCAACGTGAGAGCATGTTGTATCTAACAGCCAGAGCACGACGTTCCCTCTCAATATCCTCATCATCATGGAGACCCTCAGTCAGTATATGTCCGAGGTATTACATCCTACTTCCCACTTGCCTACTGCTAACGTAACAGATCAAAATATCAGCTTTAGTCAGCAGTATACAGACAGAATATGTGAAATATAAAAATACCTTGCATTTTTCATTTAAAAATTCCAATCCCAAGCTAAAAAAAGTACGTACAATTTTACTTTTGGTGCGGTATGAGGACCATTAGTCCCGTAAGCACCTCGAACGGTGAAAGTCGATAGTGTTGGTTTAACAAGTTACGATGATTGTTTACCTATTAGGTATTTTAAATGTGAGTAAATTCATTAAAATATAGGTTTTTCAAGTAATCTAAGCATACAAGGTGTTTAACACCACGTTCCTACATAACGTTAACCAGTACGGGGTTATATTTGCCTCTTAACGCGCCTACTTGTAGATAGCCAAAATTGGTGTGCGCAGCTCTCTTCAATAACTCTTTCTGGCGTACTCATTTAAAAGTTTATAAAATGTGAATACATGCCATGGATTTCGCCCAAGTACCGATAATCTTTTTTCCATCAGCGTGATCCGTTTTATCGGCTTCCACGTACAGTGTACCAGGGCGCAGTAAATTTTTTACGGCCACACTCGAGTAATTAATGAGTACTCTTTCGGCATTCGCGAATCTTTTATAGCTTCCAGGTGGTAAATCCTGTATAGGTAAATAGGACTTTTAACGCTACATGGATTTTACTAATGGATATAATATGATACATGAATAAGTGCAGTGGCAGTACTTAGTAAAAAAGAAGAAAAATCGAGCATAGATCTGTATTCTCGTAGGCTACGGGTCCCTCCTCCCTACAAAACTACGAGACGTACCTAGTCTACAAAAGCAAGGTAGAACATAAGAAAAGGACCTTATACTCTCGCCACATAATACTAACTTTTATGTAGGCACTATTGCAATGTAAAATAATTGGGATGGTGACAATTCAATCAAATCAGCAACTTTATCAAACTTAAAAACGCGCTTTTAGTATGGAAATTGTATAAAATTCACAGTTGTGACTTCATCAAAGGAGATCGGCGAAGTCCGACCCAGCTAATTTAAAAACCGTACAGATTCAGAAAGCATTTAATATTTTTTAATATATTTCAAAGTATTTTTCTGTGTAAACACCAAATTTTTAGAAGATGGGGATCAAAAATAAAAATAATTACGACACAATAAAAAAGTCATTTTAATGGCAATACGGAGTGTAATAGGTTTTTCTTCTTCTCTTGGTTTATGGCTTTGAGTAGCGCCAAGCCAGCACAATGCACTTCGCCAGTGTCGAGTAACTTGAGGGAGGCACGAAGGAGATTGGCCGGTTAAAGAGTGCCAAAATTACTAAAAATATTATGTAATAGAAGGCATTAATAGGTTTTTAATCTGAGGTAAAAGTAGAAACTAACGTGTCAAATGTCAATTATTGTCAACTCAATCAAATGTCATTCGTGGACTGTGGTAGAGATGTGCCAATCGAGGTCGCGAATCAGTCGCTGGTCTAGAATCTAGATATATCGGACACGTACCTAATTACGATTTTGCATCGGTATTAACGCAATACAGCATTGATACAAAGGCGATGCATTATCGATACAGTCTTGCGGTGTAGTAGGTACCTACCGGCACCCCCGCTCTTCTTTTACCCGATGTGGCCAGAAATAGTAGCGCGCTACTGAATCGATGGAAGAAGCCGCCGTGGGCGACCTCCCTTACCTAAATCTCTTGCATGAATTATAGTTCTTATTATTCCCAATACTTCCAAATAAATAGTTATGGCACCATCAATTTGTATGGCCACGTTATGGATTAAGTAGTATAGTTTTAACGTAGTAGGTAGGTACGCAGAAGCCTGTAGTGTTTTTAATGTACCTACCTACCTACATGAAAAGAAACCGTGTTCTCTTTGGTATATGGACAGATAATAGGTGATCTGCAGTGCCTAATAGATTTTTATAAGCTAATAAGTGGTCATCTGGCTTAAAAACAATGAAATGAAAACCTAACCTCACATAACTATCACTAAGAATATCTTTTTTCTCCCAGCTTTATTTGATTGACTTTGATAAACTTTTTTGTTGGTCTGGTTTAGTATAAAAAATATGAGAAGTTTGATGCGTGAACGTGACCCTCAAGCCTGGGTCGGAAACTATATGGGAGCTCGCCGATCTCCTTTCAACGCACTTTTTTTCTTTAAACTATATTTTAAAATGGTTATCAAACTTAACTTAACAAACAAAACTAACCGAGGATGTGAATTTTAGGCCTTTTGGAAGACCCTCTATTTAATAATCAGATAGAAATAATGTATTTTTCATATAGGCATCATCCCTATTATGGTGATACTATTGACCATACAAAAAAGGTACATAAAACTATGTAGCTAAGATAAAATTTAATAAGAAAACTATTTGATTTGACGGCGGGAATTCATCATGTCGAAAATTATCCATTTACAAATTACAGGGGATTAATCAAGATTACTCGAAAGAAACAATCAAATAACTTTGAATTCGTTTTCTGTAAGCCTATTGACAGCGTCTTCTGGCACATTAATTGTGCTAAGCTCAGCTGTATTCTTGAGACGGCGAAGATAAAGAAAAGCATTTTTATAAATATTTTCATTCCCAAGTACCAATACCTCTTGCTCAAACCATTTATCTTTCACCAACGAACAAAAAATCGCTATTTACCACGTGCAGCATGCGATATGCACCGCCCGCCCTCCCGCTTCTATAAACATCCAGGAAAAGCAAGCAAGCGATAGGTATGTGTCAAGATAGGTACGCATTGCTACCACACCACACCACAGAAATCTTCCAAAGCACTCTCGATGGACTTTTCACTTCGATACCAGAGCATCCTCAAGAGATGCTGACTGAACAATAAACAATAATTTTAAAGTGTTTTAATTTTAAAGTGTTAATAATTGTGCATTTCTTAATTATTTTGTGTATGTATTATTTACACATTACTTTGGATGTATCCGTACGCTACCACGCCGATCGGCACGCACAAATCTCTGAAAACATTATGGAAAACTCTCAAGAATGTAATTTTCCTCGCGATCTTTTCTTTTACCATTTAAAAGCAAGTGATATTAAATTGCTTCTAGCAATATGTACGTTTTAGGCAGTTGAATTTTCTACTGAAGTGAAGTTAGAGGCGCGTGCCCGGATTTCGAACTCCGAACAGACGGCCGGAGAACCACTAAGCTATCACTATTTAAAATCTAAATCGGATGGCGAAAATGGATGTATTTTGGGACCCACTGAAAAGGGTAGCGTTCATCATGGAAACTTATTAATAATTGTAGAACGTAACAAAACTAAGAAAAAAGCAAATAGTAAGTAAGTCTAAAAATGTGGGAGAAAAAAGGTACACCTTAAAGTAGAATATAAACTAAAAATTATTCATCAAAAACTATTACTACGGGAAAGGTCTATTGTTCAATCAATAATTTGTTTCAGTATTAGTATGAATTAGTAGCTAGGTACTTATGCGTAGTTATAATTAGGTAGGTACTTATGTCTGCGAGAATTCCGCAATAATTCTACTCACACCATATTTCGAAGTAACTCTTATCTGCTTAGATCTTTCTTATCTTTTAACAAATTGAGTAACAATAATATCAAAATAGATCTCTTTTGCACCGCTGGTACCTCTATGCGGATTCTGGCCAGTGAATTCTTCGACACCTATAGCCCAAGTTGAAGTGATTCGCTGACCAATAATTCAGATTGCTTTCTCATTCTATAACCTGATCTTCCTTACATTAAGCGTCTTATTATTCCTCTATATACTTTGATTAACACTTGCATTAAGTACCTACTTATTTACTTTTCCTATGAGAGCTTTTTTCTTTCTCTTATAACTAAATCCATGAGAAGGAAGTCGCGGGCATCAGCTAGTGTCATATAAGTAGTGATCACTGATGCTGATAAAATCATTTACATAAAAATTAAAAAGTATCGATACGATTAGATATCGATATTTTTAAAGTACTCGTGTTAGTATCACAAGACGATAGTCATATTAAGAATACTCATTTCAGTAGGTATCGATGATACATCGATGGTGTCGGACATCCCTACAAAAATAAAAAATAATGACAAGTGTTGTCATGTCAACAGAATATCTATCTTTGTCAATTGCGTTCCGTTAGTGCAAGATGGCTTATTTTTTAATAAATTATAATAATTTATTTATTTTGAATCCCGTATCTAAGAGTCTCAATATTTTTATATAAACATCATGTAAACATATGATCCCATCAAAAACATAAATGTAAAATGAGAGCCAAGTTCAAAATTGTGATATATATGCCTTGGTTGTTGACTTCAGCGACAAAAGAAGTGAGATTTAATGGGTGCCAAGTTCAATGGTCAGTCCTGAAATTTATTTATAACAACATATAATATTTTATAACAACTTAAAATATCATTTCTTCTTATAACTTAGTATAAAATGTTGAAGACTAAGGCTTTGGCTTGGCTAGTTTTCATATACGAATTATAGCCTTCACAAGTTATAAAGCTGTAAGTTCTTATTTTATTCTTCCGAAAAAATTTTCGGAAGAATAAAATAAGAACTTTACTAAGAGTTTCTACCAGCAAGCCAAATGGCTTACTGGTAGAAACTGTACTTTTAGGTACCTACTTAATAATAATTCGTATATGGAAACTAGCCAAGCCAAAGCCTTAGTCTTCAACATTTTATACTAAGTTATAAGAAGAAATGATATTTTAAGTTGTTATAAAATATTATATGTTGTTATAAATAAATTTCAGGACTGACCATTGAACTTGGCACCCATTTAGATCTCACTTCTTTTGTCGCTGAAGTCAACAACCAAGGCATATATATCACAATTTTGAACTTGGCTCTTATTTCACATTTATGTTTTTGATGGGATAAATAAATTGCAGGACTGACCATTGAACTTGGCACCCATTTAGATCTCACTTCTTTTGTCGCTGAAGTCAACAACCAAGGCATATATATCACAATTTTGAACTTGGCTCTCATTTTACATTTATGTTTTTGATGGGATATCATTACTTTTTGTACAGTAATTATTGAACTCAATCTCAAACTCAAAACATATTTATTCAAAATATGTACCTACAAAGTACACCTTCTGAACGTCATGCTTACAGAGCATAAGACGTGATGGTGATAATTAACTACGCTATCTTAAAACTAAAGCTACGAGGGTTCCAAACGTGCCCTGGTCTGAGAAGAGCCCGCAAAAAACTCCGCTTTTTTTTTATTATCACCATCTCACAAATTTTTGAAATTATATATATGTACTTATAATATAACATTACATAATCAGCCGCTGTAACAATTCATACCCATGCCTTGCTATCATTCAAATAATCCTTTACACTGTAATAGGACTTTTCTATTAGTTTAGTTTACGTTTTACATTAGTAGGTACTTATTATTCGGTGTAAGGTCAGTGTGTCACCCACCAGTAATTCTATTGTACGACTCATTGTACAAGATAATTAAAGACGAGAATTCTCAAGAAAAATATATAGTGTACCTAGAGTTACACTGACATTGACAGATTACATCTATGGTCAGACTACCTCTACAGCAGATTTCTACATCTCATCCATTTTGATTGCAAAAGTTCAAAATCAAAAGTTTTTAGAGAAACATTGAAAACAAGCACGGTAAACAGTCGATATCACTAAAACCACAATAAACAATGAATACAAATCACAATGACTGACAGCTTGAACTGACGACTTCAAATACGTTTCTTCTTCTTTTCTGTCAATGACGTTTCGTTGCAAGAAATGCATGAATACGAAGGTAAGGTTATAATGCAACTATATTATTATTCATTATTATTTACATTAAAATAATAATTATGTGTCATTTTCAATAGTTAAGGAGTTATTACCACCGCTTAAAGCAGTATTGTTTCAAAATCACGGTTGAATGTCACGTACTTTGACGTCCTCAAAATAATGATTATAACACTACAACATAAACGTCAACAATATTAAAATAATACGGCTTTAAGCAATGGTAGTATGCCCCGTGTCAGAGTTTTGATCTATACCTAGGTAGAGCATAAAAATGACGATTTTTGTACGTTTATATCTAAATAACCATTTGAGGTGTGCTTATGAAATTTGGAGCACATATGTATCTCACGGGTCTCAATATATGCGCCAAATTTGACATGTTTGTGTGAAATAGTTTTTGAGTTATGAGTGAGTCAAAAGTGGTTCCAAATGGTTCGTGTAATATTACACACGGTGCTGCTCGCCAGTTTTTTTGAACTTTGACTGGACACGCTTCCGCGTGTCTTGATTATAATTAATATAAACTTGTACTTGAACGATGCCTCCTTAATTTTTAAATTATGTGGGTCCAAACTCGCCATTGTTCTTTAATTTCCGTTTTAATAGGGATACATAATTCTGTTACAATACCTTTAACAGTTCCGACTTCTAAGCCACAATCTGCCAGCCTACACAGATATACAATGGCTGATTTACTTGTGTACTCGTACATTATACATTACAGTGAAAATAATAAGAATTTATGAGTTTTCCTACTTTATAATATCAGGTATGAACATTGTTTCAAAACGGTATAATGATGCATCGTTATTGAGATTCTGTTTGAGACGAGAGATTTTTGACATTTTGCAGATAATTTCACGGATCATTAGCAAATGGAGGTTTTGAGCCGGGAACAGTCGATCATCTACTTACAATTACATTGTCGTGAGAACAAACCACATCGAGGTGAGCTAAGAGCTTTTACACAAAGGAATTTCTAATGACGTGGATCTTCGCGCAAAATAATAATCTAAAGCGATAAGGGATACCTTACTCGCCTGTCACAAGTCGTTATTCTTTGTGGCTGCGCAATTATGTAGATAATCTGCGACAATTCTTGTAGCAGAAAATTACAAATACCTACTATTAAGTTTATTTGGATAACCTTTGCTCCTTAGCGCGAAAGGACACTGAGGACTAATGTCAAAATGCACGTTTAGTATGGGAACATGTGAACTACAGGCTCGTGACGTCATCAACAATCAACGCACTTCTTGTGTAATGGACTGATTTTGTAGAGTTCTGACTTCCTGACTGCCTCGTTGGTCTAGTGGATAGCTTGTTCGACTGCGGTCGACGAGGTCCTGGTTCGAGTCGGGCAGTAATTAAGTATTGGGTTTTTATGACTACAAATTCTCAGTACTAGCCCGAAGTTAGGAAGTTGGCGATATTTTACCCCCGTGCCTCGGAGAGCACGTTAAGCCGTCGGTCCCGGTTATTATCACTAACATTTTAATAGCCGTTAAGCCCGCCAACCCGCATTGGAGCAGCGTGGTGGGTCTAAGCTCTAATTCCCTCTCTCCTATGACAGTAGAGGCCTGTGCCCAGCAGTAGGACGTTACTGAACTGTAGTGGTAGAGTTCTTGCTTTTTATGCCTTATAAGCTTTGAGAGAATCAGCCTGCTATTGGCTGACAGTCTTCTGAGCAGGACGATGGCACATTTTTTTTCATTCTGAAAACAGACGTATGCATATTATAAACTTGTTAATAGCCTTTTAATATGAAATACCTATTCCATTTCCAATCCCCTTCCAACGTATTAATTATTCAGAACAAAATTAGTATCATTGAGGGAGTTTTTATTTCGCTAAAAATAAAAATGAAAATCTGTTTTAGCGAAATGAAAATACTCGCATGCTAATGCTAATGGGTGTATGTTCAAAGTTTGTTACGACCCACGAGCTTTTTAATCACGTATTATTCTTCTAATACAAAGAAGAACGAATGTGTGCGTAAATTCAGAAATTATAAATCTCTGAATTTTCCCTAATCTCGTCTGGTGGGAGCATCGCTTGTTACCACCCTTGTGCCAAGCCTACCAAGCAATTTAGAGTTCCGGTATGAAGCTGTGTAGAAACCGATTAGGGGTTTCTTATTATCTTGGTTATTAATTTAACTTAAAGTCATACTCTAGCAGGTTATCCCGCTACCATTTTACCTAGACTGCATCATCACTTATCAGTTATCACCAGGGGAGAATGCAGTCAAAGGCTAACTTGTAATAGTGTATTCTATCACAATCTACCACATCTGTTTTAAATAACAAAAACAAAATTAAACCATAAAACATTAAAAGTGACAACCCTATTGCTTCAATACAGCGTAGGTAATTATTTTATCAACTAGGCTTAGTTTCCATACTGGTTATATCTGTTTACTGTGATTCTATGGTACTGGATAAAAAAGTCAATCTGCAGGAGTTTTTTTTTTTCAATTGGAAACTTCAATTTTTTTTCATGCTAGGTATTTTCACATACCAGCGGCAACATACCTACACTCATATTGATAGATCAAATTGAGTTATAGTCAAACAGCATAATAAACTTTGATGTGGCATTATAAATCACAAGACGAACACTTCAAAATGTATACGCATCATAAAATTATTATAGCTGTTATATACTCGATTTAGGTGGTTGAAATCAATATTTATATTCTATAGGCAATTTCTTTAAGTTTATGGTTTTGATTAGCTTTAGATCAGATACCTAGATAAGCTTTTAGTCTTGTTCATACATGGAATGCAAGCAGACTGCTAGATTATTATTATTATTAAATGCAATTATACTAATATAATTTATTAATTTATTTTATAGTTCAATCCATTGCTGTTCGTTTGTCTCGCTAAAACTCGAGAATGGCTGGGCCGAATTAGAAGGAATTTTTTTGTGTGTGTTTAAGTGGGTCAAAGGCTGGTTTATATTCATAATTGAACCCAGTAGGGGGCGCTGCAATTGGGTCCTAGTTTCAGGGCAGGACAAGGTCTGCCGGGCCCACTAGTAATATAATATTTCTGGATACTAAATTATTAGTTAAGATCATTTTCTAAATGGATATAATAGCAATAATAACACAAAACAACTTAAAATTAATAACATAAATGATTGCAAATTAAAATTTGAATAAGACAGCGTTAACAATTACAATGAGAGATGCGTGGTTTGCGGTACTATACCTCCCCTTCCATGAGATTTTGTCCCAGCATCTCATAAAATCCGTTAAAAAATGCCGTTCTAAAATTTTACAGCAAATAATATCGGAAGTCAAGTGGGCTCAGATTTTTTTCTCGGAACCAAGATATCAGCATCCAACCCCTACTGAAGGTTGAAAACAAACTAGGAAGTGTGTCATGTCTTATCTCAGTTACGTAGGTAGGTATATATATTGTATAATATAGGTAGGTAATTACCTACCTATATTATACAATATATATAGTATTCCAACAAGATTTGAAAAAAAAACTTCAGGTAAGTTTACCATAACAATCCATAACACTCCAATGATACAGAATCTATACCTATTACTTACTGAAAATCTTACTTACTTAGGTCCTTACCTATGAAATTGGCGTTTTGTAAGGAAGGAACATAAAGTCGATTTTTTTTAAATATAATATACTAGCGACCTGCCCCGGCTACGCGCGGGTGCAATTTAGATTTGTAATTTTTTCGTAAAAAAAAACAAAGTAAACAATTTACACATTTTTTATATAGTTTTTTTATTTAGTTAAATATAAATTAATTAAAATTAATTTAATTATTAATTATATTTAATAATAAATTAATCACTGTCAAAGTTGACCTAAGTTTGTTAGCCTGTGAATGACGATGGCAAGATTACATGTTGACCGATATTTGAAGGGCCAGTACTCGGTCTTGATTAAGAGCATCTCTGAGATGGATGCCGTTCTTGATTTTGAGATATGTAATTTAATCTTTCTGATATCATTTTAGCCATCATGTCGACACAATATTGACTAAATAAGTCTCTGTATAGTGTAACGGATTAAAAGAACTAACTCTAACCATCAATCTAAATGCATAAAATTGCATGCAAGAAACATTTTTATTACGTGCTGAATCTTGCTGAGGAATGGTCAATTAATATCCGAAAGAAGACTAGAAGACTTTACAAACTCTCGGAGACTCTGTATAGCTGGCCATCTCTACCATGCAGCACTCTATCACCGGGCCCTTTTTCTTCATCAACCAAGAGAACGACTGTCGGCTACCTCGTTTCCAGTTGGAGCATTATATCTACCTCGGTGTTCTGTTTGTGGTGTGCGGTCTGGGTGAATAATTAACTTTAGGTTATCTGAAGAGTTTAGTTCAAATTTTTGTTTAAAACTAACAAAAATTAGACGTAAACTACGTAAACACGTAAACATTGTGACTATTTAAAGCGGTTTGTAATTCCCTAATTAAATCAATTTTCAGCATTGGGGCTATGTTTGACCGCAACGATAACTGATCTGCGTCTGAAATAAAATATATATTTGCGAGTATTGTGGGCTTGGGCCTGATGGTGGTAAAAGGCATCCTATGAGATGATAAACTTGCCCACCTTTAAAACCTTCTATTTTAAAGGTGGGTATAAAATTTCCTTCTCTAATTTCTTTCACGCCAAACGAAGTCATTTGAAAGATGCTATTCCCCTATGCTAGTCCCTGCGCATGTTCGCCATAAAATGACCAGATAGTGGACGATAATTTGTCGACGAAGGTCTGTTGAGAATAATCAACTAGTGGATCTTATCTGAAAACCAATCTGTTACTGTGAACTAAAACTCGATCGTGAATTCTATTTGTTGACGCTTGCTGTCTTTCTCTCTGTGCTCTAAATCGTTGGGAACGCTCAGCACTCGACTCTCGTGCGCGTAGCTGTGTGGTCCCCAAATTTTGTCCTTCAAAACGCTGTGAACACTTGACTCTCGTGCGCGTACCTGTGTGGTTCTCAGATTTTACTCAGCAAGACGTTGTGATCGTTCAGCACTCGATTCTCTGGCCCGTGATTGCGACACGTATTCTCTCTGACTTGCAAGACGATTTTCATTTTCAAATGAAGATTCTCCAATACGACGTATTTTCACCCTCGCCTGCGAACTATGTTTAGAAAGTTGAGACCTGTCTCTTTTAGGCATTTCGCAGTCTGTCTACAGCAGTTAGATATTAAAATGTTAGTAAGTTCACTTATATTTAATTATGTTTGTTTTGATAAATATGATAGAAAAGACAGTCAGAATTTGAATAAAATAAAAAAATTACTAGGCAAAAAAATTTTCGTAAGGGTCGTATTTTTATAAAATAAATTATTGCCTATGTTACTCGCTGACAAAGTAGCTTTCTATAGGTGAAAGAATTTTTAAAATCGGTCGAGTAGTTTTTGAGTTTATCCATTACAAACAAATAAACAAACAAATCTTTCCTCTTTGTAATATTAGTTTAGATTTATTTAATCAAAGTAAATACCATTGCTATCTTTATATAAGCACTGCCATAGCATGCACTTTTGCCATCTCATAGGTAGTTCATGCTAAAAAAAACTATTTGGACGGGAATCAATAAAATCTTTGAAGGCGCTTTGGACTGCCCCATTAGAGTTGAAATTTTTCCCGTGTAAGAAGTTATCCAAATTTCGAAAAAAAATGGTAATCTGTTGGAGCAAGGTCCGGGGAGTACGGTGGATGTTTTCATATTCCAATTGAAGCTCCTCTAATTTGGTAGCCGTCTGTTGTGCAGTGTGTGGTCTAGCGTTGGCCTGAAGCAGCAGTGGCCTAGAGCGATTGACCAGCCTCGGTTGTTTAGCAGCTAACTTTTCCATCATGGCTTGCAGTTCAAGTTTTCCATTTTGTACACTGAGTGACGCAAAGAAAAAACCAATAGAGGTAAAATTATTAAATGAATTAAGATTTTCAAAACACAAAAGCATGAGTGAATAGCTGTATTTTGAAATTGAAATTCCTAACCAAAGAGGAGATATTTGAGATTAAAGTGACCAGTACGACAAAACTCCAATTTCATATGTAAGGACCTAATATTACGGCTGATTTGGTATTTATTCTATTTGACTAATCAGGATTTCCTAAAGTTTGGAGGCCCTCTTAGCCCTAAGGGTAAGAGAGCGCTCTGTTACTCAGTACAGAGTGGACCGTCTCATACGCCCTTGTTCAAAAAATTGTCCTTATTGTGTTTCCGCTCTTACCTATTTACGATAAGGGCGGACGAAACACAATGAGGAAATTTTTTTGTCTTTCAAACAAAATGTCCGTGTGCTCAATTTTACCTAGGTAAATATGGAGCTGCACACGCATGTGCGACAGGATGAAACATGTTTCCCCTTCGAAGCGGCCATTTCGCGCGGATTTTTTGGTAGTGTTTTTGGCTTTTACCTCTGGTTTTTGCTCTAAAAGAAGCCCTCAAATCGCAAGCCTCGGTGGCTTCGCATGAGGGCAAATACACACTACGGACAATAAACTTTTGCTTGGCCTTTATGCCCATTCATATTCATAACAGCTCCATATCAATGTCTTCAAGCAATATTATATAAGGCGGTACAGACTACCACGACATGGTGAGACGCGTTTTCCTTATTAGCTAGGTACGCGGGTGCTATGCGCAGACGTTTGGCCCTGCCTTATCCTGTCCGGAGTGTGATTTTGCCCTCATATGAAACCACCGAGGCTTGCGGTTTGAGAGCTGTCTGTCTGTCTGCCAACCGATTTTCGACAGAGAGGTTGCTTCC
The DNA here is from genome assembly GCA_964035005.1 of Erebia palarica. NCBI lineage: Eukaryota > Metazoa > Arthropoda > Insecta > Lepidoptera > Nymphalidae > Erebia > Erebia palarica. Next base: position 6,942,557 of record OZ035988.1, read on the forward strand.
AGGGGGAGGTATAGGCTAATTTTTTTCCGGAAAACCAAAGAGTTTTTAGATAGGTACTAATAATTATCATAATACTAATCTAATTGATATAATCATTGAACTAATTAATATTCGTGATAATAAAAAAAAACCCCGGTTGAATTTTATGTGGGCTCTTCTCAGACCAGGGCGCGTTTGGAACCCTCGTAGTTTTAGTTTTAAGATACCGTTGGTAATTACCTCCGTCACGTCTTTATACTTTGTGTACCTGATGTTCATTAATTATAGAAAGATAGATTAATTGATAAATTCTTTATTGCTACACATACAATAGAAATAGCTTAATTATAAACAGAAAACATTAACACGTGCGCAAGGGCGGTCTTATCACTTAAAGTGATCTCCTTCAGACAACTTGTACTAAGTACCAACTTTGAATAAACATATTTTGACTTTGACATTATGAAATTTTTGAACTTTATGGTTTATGAAATCTTGATCTCATAAATCACCTCCATGAAATCTTAGCCAAACTAAAAATAAACATTGCCATCAACGACAATAAAAAAATCTATCTATATTACAATGATGCAAGGATGGATGGATGTTTGTAACTCAACGGCTGAACGGATCTGTATGAAATTTGGCACGGAGATAGATAGATAGTCTGGAATAACACATGAGCTACTTTTTATCCCGAAAAATTAAAGAGTTCCTTTAATTTTCCACTTTTAAACCGCAATCAACGCATACAAAGTCGCGGGCATCAGATAGTTTTCACATAAATCACACGAATACTTTAGTATGACATACCTTAAATGTTTTTGTAAATTTTCCACTAAAAGTTTCAGCACATTCTATAGTAACGTATTTAAACAGCTTACCAATTGAAAATTTTGCAAAGTTTGTTTAATAAAAGTTTTTTAAACTCCACACATATTATACAAAGATTTCACACATGTCTAGTAAATAATTCTGAGTATTTTTGTTCGTCGTAACTTCGGGAGTTTCTTGGAAAATCGAGTAAGGCGTGCGAGCACCGCGCGGGCGAGATTAGACTCACATTTTCGCGCCTCCGCCATAACAACACGCGGTGCGCACAGCTTTTCATTTGCAGAGGTTCTACTGTAACGTTATCGTAATATTATGTAGCGCGATTATGTAAGAAAATCGTAATCGGCTACGTTTGTCAAACAGTTCTTCAGAATTTCAGAAGAAACGACTTATTGTCATAATTCGAACAGTTCGAATTCATAGATGTTTGCAAATCGAAAAGCCTTTGTATGAATGGCCATTTGATAAGCGTAAGTATCACGATTTTCTTAGGCAATCGTAAATTCGTTATTTTGGATTGGAAAATAGCGGAAAAGATTTTGATTGAATATCTCCATACTTAATGACACATTTTACGTTACTTTTAACTCTAATAGTTACAAGTTCTAGCCTTTGCAGCTAAAACTATTTTTTTATCATAAAAGTTGTACCGCTATTGCGCAACCGACAACTCATGTAAAGCGCCAACGATTTATTGAGGAAAAACTTCTTTAGAATCGGTGTGGTTTGAAATTCAACGAAACGAAAAAGCGACACCAAGAAGAGACAAACATAGAATTTGGCCTGCGAGAGAATGAGAATACAAGTTATATTTATCTCATTCTCTCGTAGTCGCTACTTTTCTGAAGTTTCACTTCTGCCGTGTGTGAATTGCACGCACACACTTTTTTTTATATCGTAGTATAAGCACAGAGTAGTTAGCGCCTATTTTTACGTTTTCGGTATTATTTACCTACTAACGCGCATATGTTTATTTTCCAAAAAAAGATGCATAATATAATAGGTATATTATGTGATAGTGTCAGGATGCGCAAAGGCCCATTCAAAGTCTGCGAAGTAGTGGTTAGTACCTATGAAGCCGGGTGTATTAAAAAAGCCAGCACAATAGTACGTCGGGGATACAAAAAATTTATAACTCTTATTTTTTAGTCGCAAAAAGTTTTAATGAAACAATTACCTTGGCTCTGGTAAGTACGACAATTTGAAACTCTTTTAAAGCAAGAGGTAAAAATTAAATTTTAATTAATTATTCTTACAAGATTGAGCAAAAATAAGCTGTAGTGAAACTCGAGCGCAATCAATTCGAAGTTTTTAGGGTTCCCTGCCAAGATAGCAATGCGACGTGAAATGGCGCAACTTTCAGTAACCATCTCCGGAATTAACATAGCTTAAACCAAATAGCTATAATGTAATATGTTTCTTTTGAAGTTACGGAACCTCGGAGGGGTGAGTCTGACTCGCACTTATTTTTTACTTGATTGAATTACAATGTCATAAGTTCACTTCTGGAACAATTGATACTCAGTTGATACTAACTGAAAATATATATATATTTCATGTATATTTTTCAAGTAGGTATGGGACGGGACAGGGCGTGTGATGAGAACTGTGGATTATACAAATGACAAGTGGCTGGGGATGTTTGCGAATTTATAAGGTGACATAATTTTGTTTTACTTTGCTGGGAGGTTCTTTTGCTGTTGTACCTAATATTTATTGGATACATACAAATTGCAAGGTTGGTCAAGCTATAATATTTACAACGAACACAGAAGCTTAAAACAAGCTATGTACATACTAGGTAGGTACGTATGCAATAGTGGACAAAACGTAAATTAATGAGGGCAACTAAAACCGTTTTTCACATAATATCAGGCCACGAGCGAATGTCGCTTAACGAGGGTAAACAATTTTAATTTAATTGCCTTGTAGGTGACTGCTTATTCATCGGAGCGTAATTTTCCATTAGATTTGGTACATACCTAACCCGGCCTATGCCTAATTGAGGTTGCTTGGGATGCGTTGCGTAGGTTGTTAATAGCTAATTTTATATATGCACGTAAACAGTAAACACTCTACATTTTACGACAGCGTGCTAGAGCGGTCAGTAGGTAAGGAAACAATGAGGTAGAAAAATTTGTTCTATCCATGTAGTCGACTTTAAAGAAATAAAAATTTGAAAACAACACACAGATGCTACAATTTTCTAAACAAACAACTCACAAGTCAGTGGTTTAAGTAAATCCCGCGCCACTGCCCAACACTATGGAAAAAATTCAGAGACTACTATGACTACGAAAATCTACCTTATTCGTGTATTGACCAGCAATATTTTATAAGAATTAGTTTTATTTTTGAATCCTTACCGCATTTTCATATTTTAGGATCCTTGAATATATATATATATATATATATATATATATATATATAAATCGCGAAGGACTTCTTGCGTCTTTACAAACTACCACCCTGCGGCGTCCACTGAATGTAGTGAGATTTTTAATGTTTTCAGTGCGTATGTAAGATGTTTTAATCAGTATCATATCAGAAGTCGACGTCAAATTTCATTTAAACGTTAAATGGTGATATTCAAATTAAATATTTCTAGCTGAATTTGTGCGTCCGTTCACTCTTAAATCTTTCTTGTACACTGAATACCTGCGTATACCTACTAAACACTGCATGCACATTCCCGCCTCCATCCGAATGTATGTTTAAATCAATTCCGTATAATGCTCTGCATATATCATAATGATTATTATATGTAAATTACATCTATCTACTACTGAATTCAGATTGGTTCCGAATAAATGAATTTGTGCGTCTGTTCACTCTTAAATCTTTCTTGCACACTGAATATCTCCGTATACGTTAAAAACACTGCATGCACATTCCCGCCTCCATCCAACTGTATGTTTAAATCAATTCCGTATAATGCTCTGCATATATCATAATTATTATTATTATTATTGTATTCTTTATTGCACACAAGAAATAAATAGAAATATATAATTACAAAAAGAGAAGCTTAATCGTAGTGAAGCGTGCAAAGGCGTTCTTATCGCTAAAGCGATCTCTCCCAGACAACCTTTGGTGATTGGATTGGCGAAATCATGGGTTGCGTGGCAAGCAATTTAGTTTTTCTAAAATAAGATAGACTACATAAACACTACATACTAATAATACACATATAAATATCTACCATAAATAACTATTTATACATAACATATAATATACTACATTCTACTCCATTACATAGATAGATAGTAGTTTTTCAGACAACGTTTAAAGATATGATAATGACTAGCTGATGCCCGCAACTTCGTCCGCGTGGATTGTTTTATTTTGGCTCCCACGGAAATCTTTAATTATACTGGATAAAAAGTAGCCTATGTGTTATTGGCTATTGCAGACTATAATCTATCTCTGTTCAAAGTTCATCCAGATCCATTCAGCCGTAATGGCGTGATGGAGTAACAAACATCCACTTGAGATATTTTTGGTTCCCGCGAGAATTCTTTAATTTCCCGAGATACAAAATAGCCTACGTGTTATTCCAGACTATAATCTATCTCTGTATTAAAGTCATGAACGTTCATGATTAAAGTTCATCCAGATCCGTTCAGCCGTTCTGGCGTGATTGAGTAACAAACATTCATTGGAGAATTTTTTGGTTCCCGCGGGACTTCTTAAATTTTTCGAGATAAAAAGAAGCCTACGTGTTATTTCAGACTACAATCTATCTCTGTGCCAAATTTCATCAAATCAATCCGTTCAGCCGTTCTGGTGTGATTGAGCGTCACTCGTTCGTGTGGCATAAATTTTTTTCAATTTCCACAGTACTTCATTATTTTCCGGGATAAAAAGAAGCCTATGTCACTATCCAGATCTTCAACTATACTCATGCAAAAAATGTTATTGGAGGACAAACTATCTATTAAACGTCTTTGGGGATAAAATTTACAAAAAAATGTGAATCAGGTATTTCTTGACCCAAAATTCCAATAAAACCCAACCAAGTTACCACAAAATACCAAGTTTAATTAATGGCTCTTAAAAATTTATGACAGACTTTCATCCCCTATTTTACCCTTTTGGGGGTTGAATTTTAAAAAACTGTGACACATGTACTTCTTTATTTTTTACCGAAAGTCAAAACACTAAGCTTCGTTTATGTAACTTGAGCAATATCGTGAGAAATGACCGCCTTACATACAAACTTTCATCCCCTATTTCACCCTTTCAGAGATCGAATTTTCAAAAACTGTGAATTATGTATTTCTTCATTTTTAACCCGTAGTTTACAAACCAAGTTTCATTGCTATAACTTGAGAAATGAAGGACTTTCATTCAAACTTTCAACCCCTATTTTACCCTTTTGGGGATTGAATTTTGAAAAACTGTGACACACTTACTTCTTTATTTTTTACCGAAAGCCAAAACACTAAGCTTTGTTGATATAACTTGAGCAATATCCTGTGAAATGAAGGCCTTACATACCAACTTTCATCCCCTATTTCACCCATTTAGGGATCGAATTCACAAAAACTGTGAAACACGTATTTCTTCATTTTTAATTTACAGTTTAAATACCAAGATTCATGGCTATAACTTGAGGAATGAAGGACTTTCATTCAAACTTTCAACCCCTATTCTACCCTTTTGAGGGTTGAATTTTGAAAAAACTGTGTCACACGTACCTACTTCTTTATTTTTTACCGAAAGCCAAAACACTAAGCTTCTTTGATATAACTTGAGCAATATCCTGTGAAATGAAGGCCTTACATACCAACTTTCATCCCTGTGAAAACGTATTTCTTCATTTTTAATTCGCAGTTTATATACCAAGTTTCATGGCTATAACTTGAGAAATGAAGGACTTTCATAAAAACTTTCAACCCCTATTTTACCCTTATGGGGGTTGAATTTTGAGAAACTATGACACACGTACTTCTTTATTTTTTACCAAAAGCCAAAATACTAAGCTTCGTTGATATAACTTGAGCAATATCCTTTGAAATGAAGGCCTTACATACCAACTTTCATCCCCTATTTCACCCTTTTAGGGATCGAATTTTCAATAACTATGAAATACGTATTTCTTCATTTTTAATCCGCTGTAAATATACCAATTTTCATAGCTATAACTTGAGAAATGTAGGACTTTCCAACAAACATTCAACCCCAATTTTACCCTTTTGGGGTTTGAATTTTGAAAAACTATGACACACGTATTCCTTTATTTTTCACCAAAAGCCGAAAAACTAAGCATTTTTGATTTATCTTGAGCAATATCTTGAGAAATGAAGGACTTTCATACAAACTTTCAACCCCTATTTAACCCTTTTGGGGGTTGAATTTTGAAAAACTGTGACATACGTACTTCTTAATTTTTTACCAAAAGCCGAAACACTAAGCTTCTTAGATGTAACTTGAGCAATATCTCGAGAAATGAAGGTCATTCATATAAAATTTCAACCCCTATTTTAACCCTTCGGGGGTAAAATTTTGAAAAACTGTGACACACGTACTTCTTTATTTTTTACCGAAAATACCAAGTTTCGTTGATATAACTTGTAAAATATCTTGAGAAATGAAGGCATTTCATACCAATTTTCATCCCCTATTTCACCCCTTTGGGGGTCGAATTTTCAAAAACTGTGAAATACGTATTTCTTGATTTTTAACTCGCAACTCAACTCATATATTAAGTTTCATGGCTATAGCTGTCATAAAAAAATTCAACCCCTATTTACCAATTTAGGGGTTGAATTTTGAAAAACTGCGACACACGTAATTCTTTAATTTTTATCGAAAGCCGAAATACTAAGTTTCGTTTATATAACTTGAGATTATCTTGAGAAATAAAGGACTTTCATGCAAACTCTCATCCCCTATTTCTACCCTTCGGGGTTAGAATTTTTAAAAACTGTGAAACACGTATTTCTTCATTTTCAACCAGTAGCTCGTATACCAAGTTTCATGGATATAACTTGAGAAATGACGGACTTTCATACAAACTTTCACCCCCTATTTCACCTCCTTAGGGGTGGAATTTTAAAAAATCCTTCCTTAGTGAGCGCCTACGTCACAAAAGGAACCTACTGTCAAAATTTCAAGTTAATAACCCCAACGGTTTAGGCTGTGCGTTGATCCCTTAACGATTTTATTATTATATATATAATATTAGATTAGATCAGATTAGATAATCACTAACCATAATAATAGACCAAATAAATAACCACTTTTAACGCACTTGCAAATAATTCACTTTGGTGGCAAGCTTACATCACAGCCGGCACATGTCTGTTTGTTTACAAGCCCGCCGCCACGCGCCCCGCGCCATCGTCCCTCGTGAACCCCGAATAGGCCCCTCAGACACCGTACCTAGTGCCCGTTTAAGGATATTTAAGAGACGCAAGATTGTTGTCACGAAAACATGATAAAAACTTTACAAATTAAGTACGATATTCAATGGACACGATAAGATGGGTGAACTGAACTCAAAGTATACGTGGTAAATTATACGCTGAACACTAGCGCCCTCCAAATTTCAGCCGGACGATGGCGGAACTATATTATACGCTAAAAGGCATTGCAGTGATGAAATTACGTCCATGCCAATTTTTCGCCCTTACATTCTAACTGTCATAAGGGACCCTTGGGCTAAAAATGAGGGTCGGTCAATCTTGCGTCCGTATTCCGGACGCACAAAGTCAGTGGGACGCAGCATCATCGGTAAATAACGCCATGTAGGACGCAACATGTCCTTCAAGATGTATATATATATATATATACCTATATAATATATATACCTAATTTAAATAAAACTGGAACTAGACAATTTCTCTACATTTTTATTTTGAATATTTTCATTGAAATTAGTATCGATGCAGGATGCACAATACAATTTTCTTTTTCTTTATTTCCGTCCGATAATAACTGTGCACGCATATAATGCTGAATGGATATGAATTGAACTTGGTATATTTTTTTGGTATACTCTGAGTTAACATAATTTATAATTATGTATATGTCACCGTAAGATTGTAAAAACCGTTAGATTATAATCAAACTCGCGAAATTGCAAATTGTCAAAAGATTACAATTTAACGGATTATTTTTCGGTAGATTGTAATCTGGTATATTAACCCGATAGAACCTAACTACCTGATTATTTATGTCGAACCCTAGCCTAACCTACAAGAAATAGACAAGAAAACATAAATACAATGAATATTTCAAAAATTTACACTCAGAACATTGAACGGTTCACTTCGGTTGTCGAATCTTTCGACAGTTTACAATTTCGCGAGTTAGATTATAATATAACGGTTTTTACAATCTTACGGTGACATATACAAACGCATTAGCTCCATGGATGTTACAAATAAAATTATTATATTATTTTGGGTATATTTTTTCCATAGTGTACACATTTTAGCGTATTAGTCTGTACCTACAAGAATAATCCCTGGATAATATTTTTTATTTTACGTAATGCATGGGCAAGACAAAGCACCTACCTTCGTGTAGATAATTTATACGTGTGTATATAATTTTCTTCTTTCTTTATAGTAAATATTTATTTACTTTGCTGACGGTAAAATTAAAAAATATCACATTCAATTTTGAAATCTACTTACTTATACATAAGCGTTATTAACACTGGCACATAAATAATAAAGTTTTCAGTCGTAAACCTAAAAGATGACAATGAACAGTAGCAGTCTTTTATTACAGCATCACTATGGTATACTTTCAAATCTTCAATGACGTTTTCTACAAATTTATCTCTATCTAAAACTTGCAAGTAGCCATCACTCAGTTTATCCTCCTCTGATGTTGGGTTGTCCTTTTTAAAATCTATGAAATATACCATTTTAACTTTCTTAGGCCCCTTTGTTTTACCTTTCTGGTATTTACTTTTCCTATGCTTTGCTATTTTCGGGTTTTCTTCATCTGAATATTCATCATCGAAATATTCCTTTTCGTCATAGTATTTATCATTGTCATCACTTTCCAAGTATAAATTATCAACAGAAGGTTTTTTATGTTGCGAATGTTTGTGGTTTGGTAACTTTAATTCGTTAATTACATCAGGATGATAATACGCGATCGAAGAATCCGTTGGAATTCCTAGAAATAATGTTGAATACACATAGTATGGGTAGTACGAGAAAGGCATTACGTTTCTTGTACATTGAGGTTCAGTAACACATTTTTCAGTTTGAGTACACGTTTGCTTTGAATGTTCTGAGCATCGAAAACTGCAAGTTGAATGTGCATTAGTTTTCATACAAGTACACTGACGTTTAGTGCATTGATGATGGTTTGATCTTAAATAATTAACAGGCATTGCAGCAAAGCTTCTCACGCCAAGAATTTTGCTATGTATACTGTCATTTAATTGTTTGTTATCTAATTCTTTATCATTTTCATAACTTTCAGGTATAGATAAGTTTTGTTGATCATTCGTAGTGCAGACTGTATTGATATCAGCATTTTTATGTGCATTCTCTGATTGAGGTAAAGATTTATCAATTGGCCATCGCTGTTTCAACTCCAGTGTTGGTGTTCCTATATTATTTTTAAAAGTTATATAAAATGGAGATACGTTAGTTTCAGTCTTATCGTATAGTTGTTGCTTTATCGATAGCATTTCATTGGACAACATTTTGTCAAATATATTTGACTTTAAATCAGGTGCCTCATTTGGATTTTGAATAATATGAAACAAGGATTTATGTTTCGACATAACTGATCCGCTTTCTGTCACAATTTCAGAATCTAAAATAGAAGCAGGTTATCATAATATCAATCGTTAAAGGGCTTTTAATATTAAATGAATACATAAAAGTCAACAAATTAACGCAAAACTGTACTTACTATTGAAACTAGAATTTACTTCATTTTCATTGAAAGCTTCATTTCTATTATTCACACTAAACCCATTGATTTCCAAAACATAATACAAGAAAGAAGAAAGTATAATGTAGAAAATAAATATCATAACCACTATTTCTTATTCCATCCATTTTAATAAATTTTTGCGATAGTTCATCATGCGTCAAGATACAAAGTGATCGAATGGGCCATGCTATGTTTATTTTTATTATTGTCATATCGAGCAATCTTTTTATCTTACAATTTATTATGGTAAAGGTCAAATTTTTCGTTATAGTGATATATTTTTCAGATGTTTTCGCATTTGCAACTAAATATTGTGAAATATGTCCGGAACATACGCTTTGCAGATACAAGGTACACTTTAAATTCTAATTTTCCTAGTCCCTAAAGTTACGACGGAAAATATCAAAGCCATTTATTTTACTAGGCGAAATTAATTAATTAAGGACATAGGCTACTTTTAATCGGAAAATTAAGCAGTTCCCGCGGAAATCGAAAAGCTTTAGTCCACGCGGACGAAGTCGCCGTCTTCATCTAGTATCAAATACTAAGGTATATATATGGTCCTTGGAGGATTCAACGCAATAAAAATACTAATTAAGCTGCATATTTTGAGTATTTTAACGATCGCCAGTAAATCAAAACCTATAGGGTTTCCCGTTGACGTAGAATCATGAAATTTGGCAGACAGCAAGGTCACACACCACAAGTATAGGAATAAATCCTAAAACCGTTAATTAGGGTTCCGTACTCATGGGATCATGGGGTATCGAATTGTTTGTATTAACTACTCTACTATTTCACATCTGATCTATCTTGTTATTTACTAAAACAATTTATATTGTGTGATGGTATGGAAATGGAACCCTTTGTTCGTGAGTCTGACTCGCACTTGGGGCAGGTTTTCTAAATAAGTTTGTTTATAGAAGTATACAGTACGTACGGTACAATAAAGTTGACTAATACCCACTAAACTCTAGTTAGTGTGTTAGGATTCAAGATCGATTCATGACGTAACGTAAGCGACACCTGTGTGTCTTACATGTATTAAATGAATTGAGTATTGAGTACCCAGTAGTAGTTTTTGTCTAGCTACCTATTATGCTTACCTAGCTAAACCTGCTCATATTTTGCAACAGTAAACAATCTCCGCAGGTGCCGGGTCCAAGTCCACAATGTGTAGGATATGACACAAACGCATTACTTTCAGAGGAAGATAGGAATGCCGTTCTTGATAAAATAAATGACCGTAGAAACTTTATTGCGATCGGTCGTTCACGATTCTTGCCCTCGGCTGCTAACATGAAAAAGCTTGTAAGTTCTTACGTTGGTTAACTGAAAGTTTTGACATGAATGTAGTAACAGTAACGTACGAAGGTCGTTTTGCTATCTACTTTTGTGCTAAGAGAGAGTACTGTACATCCATTCCAAGTAGAGATTGAATATATATTGAAACTTGAAAGTTAATTGAAAATTAAATATAATATTAATTAAATCCATACTAATATTGTAAATGCGAAAGTGTGTCTGTCTGTCGCTTTCAAGGCCTACCTGTTCAACCGATTTTGATCAAATTTGGTGCAGGGATAGGTTGTATCCCGGGGAAGGAAATACATCCCGGATAATTAAGAAGTTCCCGCGGGAATTGAAAAAACATAATCCAAGCGAACAAAGTCGCGGGCATCATCTAGTTTTAAATATGTGGTACGTACAACAGCTGATATCGAGGCTTGGCTGTTGTATTTATATCAAAGCCTGACTTGTTTTGGCTTTACCAAGATAAATTAAAGTTATATCAACGTAAATTAACTGAGCTCGATTGCATTCAAGCAGACTGCAGATTGCCACGGGGCGGGCTGAAGTTATTCTACTCATGATGCAGTAATTAGAAATTGAGTTCGCATAGTATTCCGTGCTGTTTTGTTTACATAGGGAATTCTTTGGAGTAGTAAATAATTTATTTACTTTATTATACTAGATGTGGTCTGAAGAGCTCGCTACATTTGCTCAACGATGGGTTGACCAATGCGACCAATTTCTAAGACCCGACAGAAAGGATAAATGTCGTGACTTGGGTAAGAGAAATGAAATAGCCAGACTATGGCAAACATACATGCTGAGATTTAATAATAATATAATGGCCTCCCGACCGAATTTAGGCCACGGCGGCCAATCTCCATAGAGATTAGCCATCTGCGCGGGAGATATTATAGTGCACAAATGTGTGCGCCAACATATGTGCATTCTCTGTTCCTTTACTCTCATAGCCCGATGGGACGGAAAATCCAAAAGGACCAGACAGAGAGAAAGCAGGACCGACGGTTTTACATGCTCTCCAAGGCACGGGAGAGAAACAGCGCCAACTTCCTAAGTCCGGGCTAGTACAGTAGTTCTAGTCAGAACAACCCTATACTTAATTATGGCTCGATCCGGGACTCGAATCGAGGACCTGGCGGCCCCATTCGAACGTGTTAACCACTAGACCAACGAGGCAGTTAGCACAGATTAGATGCTATAGAGACTTCGCCAAAACGCGTTTTCCAGTCTAGGTTCGCCACTCACCAATCCGAGGTACACCTTGGAACCCTAACTATTTCTCCCAAAGACTAAGAATATTAACTATTGCTCCAGGTGACCCGAACTATTGCTTCACTTTGCTACGAGTATGTATACCTTTACGGGCTCTTCTATGTGTCTCCAGGTGACAATTTACCTGGCTTAAATATCACTCGCAGACAGACTCAAAGTTTTTGTATTAGACCCACAGACCGATAAATATCTTCCAAAAGTCATAAACTTACTTTTATCTGCACCTACCTTGCAGATTCAATCTTGTTGCCTGTCAATTGCATCAAGTAGGATTTCATCGGAATGTTACTATCAATTTCAGATGATTCAGAGGTGGGACAAAGCATCGCGACAATAACAGGTTCATCAGCCCTTTACAATGTGAGAAGTTTCGTGGAAATGTGGTTTATGGAATCAATGGACTATACTGGCAGCGTTACATATTACAACCAGTACGTACTGACTACTCTCTCTCTCTCTACTATTGTTAAAATGTAAATATTTATCTTTTTATTTACTTGTACACTGCTCATCTCGCAGAAACCACTAGAACGAAAGAGACAAAACTTTCGCAGATCAGAGGCGACCGTAAGTTCTGGGTAATTGGGTGTTATCTTTTTCAAATAGACTATAAATTTTTGTCTGCCTTATGTAGTACATTGCAAAAGTCATATTCGATTAATAATAATTTGTAGGTTTACTTGTGAAAATATCTTTACACTAGCTGATGCCCGCGACTTCGTCCGCGTGGTGAATGTTTTTTTAATTCCCGCGGGAACTGCTTAATTTTCCGGGATAAAAGCCTATGTCACTCTCCAGGTCCTCAACTATACCCATGCCAAAAATCACGATATTTTGTCGATCCGTTGCCCCGTTGCGGCGTGATTGAAGGACAAACCAATAAACCAAAAAACACACTATCGCATTTATTATTAATTATGAAAAAGTGTGATTCCTAATACTAAAACTAAGTAGCTCTGAAAAGAACTTTTTAAGTGAAGCATAAAAATGTGTTAAAAAAACTCGAAATATTCAATGTCGCTTGCGTCCACTGCGTAAGGAGCCGCGCGGCTACCTAGTGGCTAGTTCATAATGGTGCACCCCCTTCTCCCGCACTGCTCCTCTCACGAAGAGTTAGTTACTCGATGCGCTGCGTGGCGGCCGCCGCCGGCATGTATTTTTATTTTAATTTCATGATATCTTTTGAATGGAATGTTCGATTTCAATAATTCAAAAAGACGTAACTACAATAGTTAGACACATGGTCTCGCGAAGTTTTTTGTAGATATTGGTATATTCTATAATATTGTCGAACATTTTTTTGTCCTATCATTAATACTCTTCGCAGCGTATGCGATGAAAGACATTTTATGGCAAATTTTTTTACACCTCCGGTTGGTTTTAATAGGAATTTCTAAAGATTTCTATAGTAATCTAGTACTAAATATAGCCTATGTTACTCAGTGATAATGTAGCTTTCTAATGAAAAAAGAATTATTAAAATCGGTCCAGTACTTTTTGAGTTTATTCGTTACATACAAAAATACAAAAATACAAATCTTTCCTCTTTATAATATTATATTATAGTGTAGATTAATAATGTGACCTATTTATCTTCTAGGTCTCGAGACAACAACACTAATTACTTTACGCAATTAATTTGGGCTGATACAAATCGTGTTGGTTGTGGAAAAGCCAAGTTTTTTGTGAGTTTCCTGCATCTTACAGTTAATGTCAGCATTTTCTAGGAAATCCTGATTTTACGGTTCATATACGTTACAGTTTGAAATTTTACATTAATAAAGTTCAGAAATAATATGAACTTTACCTATAACAACAACAACGATCCCTACTTTACAGTTAAATCGCGAACCCGAGATTTGTCTGGCTATGTATCTCGCATCACTACGTAGGTAAATAGATATAGAGCTCAGGTTAAGTGAGTAACTGGGAGTCTCTATATGTTTAAAGAATCCATTAAAATTACTATTTCATCTAGTAATTTACAAAGAAAAACATTGAGTTATTGACTAAGTAACAATCAATTCTTGTGTATAATACCTAATGTTATGGTATTAGCATGTCAAAAAATTTCAGTTGAAAAATGTCAAGCCTGTTATAGCAGAAAGACTTGTTTGCAATTTTGCACCGAAGGCTAATATACACGGAAAGCCTGTTTATACTATAGGATACGCTGCTACCCAGTGTGACATTGGAATGAAAAGAGATGTAACTTATCCTGGATTATGTAGTCGTCGGTTAAAGCCTAAAGGTAGAATTATTGCTTCGTGCTGTAACACTCACGTAAGTGAGCGTAATTGACAATCATCCATAATAAGACTAGTCAATTAGTCACTTGTCTGTTAGCCACTCATCACTGACTCGACCAAATCAATGAATCCAAACATCACATCATCACCCACCCAACGGCACATTGATCTATCCCTGTAAGTTGTCGAGAAGATGGGGAGACTGGCTACGGAATTAATACTCAAGGTTACAAATACATTTGACCTATGGAATTAATAATTTTAATATCAAATAATATGACTAAGGTATCTTACACCAGCTAAGAAAAGAGCTAATAATTCTCAAACGATTTGCATCAAATAGCGTAGAAATACCTCGGATAAACACTCCTTTGAATAATAAAATAATAAAATTGGTCCTGTCCATCCGTTTGAATGTAATGATGCCACAGACAGACGGAAAGACAAAGCCAAGGATAGCCAAAGCTTTCAAACTAATAACACCTCTGTTTTTGCGTCGGGACTTATAAAGAGACACGTAATAATCGTACTTACTTTCAGGTACAATGCCTTCTACGAGGCCATCATATACTAGCACAATTTTTCTAAAGATTCGTAATTTGTTTAACGATAATTCAGCAGAACAAGAAATTGATCCCATTTATAACAACCTAAAACAGACTAAAATGAACTTAAAAATAATAACTGGAAAAAGTAGTCATGAAAATCCAATGCAAGTCTTAAATTTCTTAAATAATTCTTACGGTTGGCACTTTTTTAATAGCTAAAATATATTAAAATTAGATTTTAAAAAGGTTAAAAAGTATCTTTGAGTAGAGGTATCTCAGAATATTTTCAACTAGGTGATCAGTCAACATGGAATTTCTGAAAATCCTTTTCTTAATGAAAAATTTTAATTGTGTTAGGTACCTATACTCTACAAAACATTTGCAGATGCTGTGAAACGCAGTTATCCCTATAAGAATGAAGAGAGCTGGATTAACCAACGACAAAATAACTCGACTCATTATTATGGAGATCATGTAGCGCGTGAAAAGGGCCATTCTAGAGTTTATCATGGTCATGATCACAAAAACGAATTTGATTATTTACATCCCGAAAATCAAAATGCCCGAAAATTCAATTTTCCAACCAGTTCACTTCTTAATAATGTGGAACAAGATTACAGGAAACATAACATTGACCATCAGTGTACTCGTAAGTCAGGAAGAAATCCTACCTTCCATGAAACATCAGAATGTCTACCCTGCAAACAAAATGTAAACAAATGTACAAGAGGTCAAAAGAGCGATTGTCGCCAGAATAATGATTGTCAAATGACAACACACAGATGTGAAACGCAAGACTTTCGAACTACGATGCATACATATTCACGTGTATTTTGCGCATGCACTTCCCTTTCCACTGATTACCAATCGGACTTCAATCGATGTGCACACACTACCAGTTGCGAGTGTGTTAATGTAAATAATTGTCCTACTAGGCCCTGTGCACACATGTTAAGAACTCTTTTAAATAAACCGGATGAAAAATTAGACAAGCAAAGTGATTTTCAATATTACGATGTTTTATCGTATATTGGTCAGCAAACAACAAGCAGATCAATTATGAAAAATTCACGGATTCTTACAAATGAAAATCCTTTTCAACCAAACAGCAAATATCTGAAAAGATTAGATAGGAGAAAACAACTTAGCCGAAATTACAGGCAGGTAAATTAATAAATTGTTAATATTTTATTATGATGTAATGATCTATTTCTAATAAATAAGTTATTTTAGTGAAAGAAAAAGAAGAGGTACAGGAGAAGAAGATACCTTTAAACCATTTTGGCAAATGGATGAATATGAAAACCGAAATAAACCACAGTTAAAATCCATGAGATACACCACACTATCGAATAAAAAAAATACAAAAAACATAAGATCTAGAAAACCTACAACCAGTACGAAAACTGAATCCATTACAGTAGCGTACAAAGAACGGACTGGTAACAGTAGGCGAATCACTGAAAAGTATTTATCTTTTGATGAACTTATGCATCTAAGGAAGAATAATACGGAAGATTTAGGTGGTCGGCGTAATTACGAAGAAAAACCAATATTAAGAGAATCTAGTACACCAGCAATAGAAGACACATCGCCTTATTCATTTAACACGCCCTATATCCGTGTGAAATACTGCACTCGTAAATTAACTTGTACGTGGACTGCTGCATCATTAACAGATAGTGCAGGCAGTATTATTTCGGCAGTTGGTGGAAATGCTATCGGTGGTTCTCGAACCCCGCCTGGCTATGTAGAAGGATGTACGCGCACTTCTACGTGTACTCGTGATTATATGAACAGAAATAAGATGGCAACGTCACCTATTGAAACAACAAGCCCTGAACCAGAACCCGGCGAAGATGAGGACTATTGTGAACGTCGTTCCTTGAACAGGCGTTCCAACAGTAATATTAAACAAGGCAGCCAAACAAATTATTTATTTGAAAATGTATCACATCTTAACACATCTTTATTTGAATCTTTCAAAAATTGCATTTGTAATGAGAGAAATCTAAGAAGCAAAAGAAAAGATTATACCATCCAAAATGATCCAATATCAATACATAAGCATCTAAAAAGAGAAATTAAAGACCACATCAAATATAAAACTAATTTATTATCATACAACGATTTGTACAATTATGTAGTAAGGAAAATAATTGAGATGTGGAAAATTGCGAGAAAATCATATTCTCTAAATAAATGTCATTGTAATGGTGTTAACAAAATAGTTAGTTTTGATAATTTATTCATGTTTTTAATATTTTTAAATATGTACATGTAATAAATTTTTAGCAAAATATTAATATCTATCTACCTTGTTATTATTTGTAATAGTATACATAGAAATATATACTAATAAAAATAATATTAAAAATTACAATAAAAATTGGGTACCCATAACTACTGTAAAATAATAATAACAAAAAAATAGTTTTTTCGTGGAATTTATTAAGGTAGAGCTACAGTGAAATTTTTCGTTCAGGTGTAAATTTCGTAAGTCAGCCGCAAGTTGTTTCAACAAATCGCTATATTTTATGAAAATGGCATGACGATCGTCCTCCGTGGCATGATCGTAATATAATCTTCTTTTAATTCGTTTAAAAGTCTCATTATTAAAATTAATAAAACTCTTACTGAAATCCAAATCTCTGAGACATTTTTCTATGTTGGTAACAAAAGTCTCTGAAATTATTTAACACAATTTAAATTGTATTAATTAAGTTTTGTCTAATATTTAAAGAATGATTGTACCGTTGCTATTATTCAAAATATGTGGGTCTGCTATTACACTTTCTGTCATAAATTCCGATTCAAGAATTTCTTCTAAAAAATCTTTTGTTTCTCTATTTTTCTTTAAATCGTCAATTTCTAAGGATATAATATCTGAAACCTGTGAGTTTTCTAAATCATCATATATTTCAGTAGTTTCTGTTTGTGTTTTATCTTCCTCCTCTGGGAAAAAATAATGACCAGTAAATTCGGTGTTAGCCTGGACTTCAGCAAGTTCCGCTTGAATTTTAACAGGGCTAATGTTCGGAGACATTTGTGAATGTTGACTTGTTACTTCAGCAGGTGAAAATCTATCTGAAAAAAATATTTTGATATTCACAATACACATTTTATTAATTGGACAAACGACTTGATATATTTAAAGTACAGTCCATCAAACTTGACTGACCGGTTGCCAAAAACTAAATATATAAAGTTCAAAGTCCTGACTGACTGACTGATATATCAACGCACAGCCTAAACCGCTGGTCCTAGAGACATGAAATTTGAAGGGTGTATTCTTGGTGAAGATTAAGTATCTACTAAGAAAGGGTTTTTCTAAATTCCACCCCCAAAAGTGTAAAATAGTGATAGTGCAGAAACGTGATTTTTTGCATGGGTATAGTTGAGGACCTGGAAAGTGACTAATGAGTGGCATACTTTTTATCCCGGAAAATTAAAAAGTGTCCACGGGACCCTTAAAACCTCAATCAACGCGGACGAAGACGCGGGCATCAGCTAGTTGGAGCAAATTTTTATGCCTGTTAAGTGTTTGTTTTTATTTTATTTTTCATAGAAACTAGCGACGTTGTGACAGCGTCAGATAAGTTTGTGGGACTTTACATACCACTGTGTCTAAAGATGACAGCTTCTACTAAATCAGCGAGTAGAGTTGAGTTTATATTCTCCTCGGGTGTAGACTTACTTATCGTAATTTTTGCTTTGGTACTATAAAGTTGATTTACAATAGCAGCAACAGTTCTGTCAGTAAAACTAGGGTCTGGAGTAGACGCATTAGATATTAGTAAATCCTTTAGTGATTGATCACTATTCAACTTGTGTTTCAATAACTCTATGAACTCGTCAACTGCCAAGACGTCTTTGCATGGCAGAATTGGGGGTTTAAAATTGGATGGGTCAGTCGATGTTACATGAAATAAATGAGATAAGATATCGAAATTATTATCATTATCAGTGATCATATCTCTTGTTGTTATATTTCGTCCCTCATTTAATTTCTTACTTTCTTCTGTTACTTCAATATTCTGACCTTCCTTAGTCAATAAATTAAGGTTATTGAAATGGGCTCTATTAAAAAGATTGTGCGTATATTGTTTGTTTAGTTGAGACTGATCATTACGATCCGTTAGGGTCGTACGCGAATAAGAAGCTGAAATAAAAGTACATAAGTATACAGTTTATTTTGATAACAAACGTGAAACAATAAATCTATATATATAAAAGCGAAAGGTCACTCACTGATTCATCACGATATCTCGGGAACTATAAAGCATATAGACTTGAAATTTGAAAGATAGGTAGGACAGCTATTGGGTAGACGTCAGCTAAGAAACGGTTTTGAGAAAATTTACCCCTAAGGGGTTGGAAGTTTGTATGAAAGGCCAAAGTCTAGTTTTTGAAGTTAGAGACATGAAAATTGGCAATTAAGTTATAAATAACAAAAACCCATATAAGCAATTTTACGATAATTCACCCCAAAGAGGGTGAAATAGGGGCTGTAAGTTTGTATGAAAGTCCTTTGTGTTTGAAGTTAGAGGCTTGAAAATCGGGATGTAGGTTATTAGCTTTAAATAATAATAACCTGTGTAAGCAATTTTACGAAAATCTACCCTAATGGGTGTGAAATTGGGATTGGAAGCTTGCATGTAGGTTATAAGTTTTTAAAATCGGCATTAAGGTAGTTACTAGTTAGGTATTACTTACTAGTTTTAGCCGCTATATGTACCTACCTAGGCTTTTTGCAGCGGGAAAATCTCATAGGAAATTAGAAATAGTACGCGACTGAAGTCGCGGGCGACTTCTAGTATGTATTTATTTATGAGCCCTAATCAATTGTCTATCAACAGTGTTTGATATCTATACTAATTGATGTATGGATGTTTGTTACACAATCACGCCCCAACGGCTGAACGGATCTGGCTGAAATTTGGCACAGAGATAGATTATAGTCTGGGATAGCACATAGGCCGGAAAATTAAAGAGTTCCCGCGGGAACCAAAAAACCTCAAACCACGCAGACGAAGTCGCGGGCATTCGCTAGTATTTAATATCTCTCATAAAAGTAGGTCGGTATATTATTTACTCAGACTTCTGCTGTTTCATAACTGCAATGACAGTTTTAGTAAGCTGTGTGTGACATCAGTAAAGTAGGTAAAATATGAATTTTTGAAATTATTGATTATTTCTAGTAGAACTCAGCCTACAAATACCACTAAAGTTAGAAAGAAAGCTGGTGTGCATTCAAAATATATCTATTAACGCAACAAGTTTTTAGCTTATCTTACAGCAT
This sequence comes from Erebia palarica, assembly GCA_964035005.1. Classification (NCBI taxonomy): domain Eukaryota; kingdom Metazoa; phylum Arthropoda; class Insecta; order Lepidoptera; family Nymphalidae; genus Erebia; species Erebia palarica. The sequence continues at coordinate 6,962,968 of OZ035988.1, forward strand.
AGATATTTGTATTCTGAATCGCAATGACCACCGTAAGGGCATTGTGAGCAGGGTACACCGTTATTGTAAACAGCTTGTCCCACGATGTTACCTCCCGGTGCAAAGTTACAAATTAGCCTGTAAACAGTCCTATTTCTCTTCTCGTTTGAATCCGTGTTTATTTCCTGAAAAATTGTTTCAAATTATTCAAAAAAAAACACGCAGGTCATATCTTAGAGCTATGGTTAGAAGAGCCGGCAAGAAACTAATACATTTTGGCGACACACGCTCATCTTATACGACTAACATGGTAATCATGTTTAAGCTTATGGGACTAACAGTAGCACATAGATAAATATGTATAACCTGCATTAGCATTTGTCGATACAAAACTAGTGTTTTGTTTTTATATCGCCGATGATCTAGTTCAAGCTTTTAAGCCACGGCTAGTTACAGACCGGCAAATACGTGACGTCAAGAGATATAAGCGCTCCGTTACGATGCAGACAGATTAGTGGAACTAGGGACTACCAAATCAGGCTAGCCCACTACCATCTTTTACAGCATTATCACTTACCGCGAGATGAGATGGTGAAAATGAAGAAAAACATCATGTAATGTTGCCACTGACGTTGGAATGAATACGAAATGAAAGAGTGTCTTCCCACAAAATTGTGTGGTCTTACGATGCGAATCACGTCCTATGATCACGTCGCAAGTTTTGGTGAAGCGTTCATTCCACGATCACGTCGCGGTTTTGAGTTTCGCTTGTAGGTAGAAACTACTTGAAAAGTATCTACGGCGATAAGGTAAGAGTGGTGTACTTATTGAATTATGTGATACTTATTGAATGTGTGATACTATTGAAATCCATACCTCTGTCATACCGGTGTCCGGTAGCCTTAAAACCCCATAAATTGAGATTGGCTGAATTTTTGGTATCCTTGCTGCGACGATGAATTTTGGCCAGTAGCGAAAGAGTCGATCAAGGGTGATTGCTATCGTTTAACTGTAGCAATCATTTACCTATACGTAATTTATAACGAGCGCGTGTCGCTGCGGCGCGTCTGCGGTGGTGGTACACCACAGTATACTATGATAGTATACTACGGTATATATAGGCCCAGGTTAGGCCCAGCACAATTCTATGCCCAGGTGTGTATGAGTTCGACAGAAGCTGGGGTAGCTGGGGTAGGTTTGTCAAAGTAAGAGACCCATATCATTGACTGAGTGTATTTTACCGTTATTCTCGTGAAATTCCTGCTATATAAGAACGAGAAAGTGGCCTAAGTATCTACTGCCTGTGACAGCTTCAACTTCGATCCTCGCTACACCTTAGTCTCGTCGTGAGATACGCGGTCCATCCAATTGATTCGAAATTACGACAAATAAATAGCCGAATTTGCCGTAATTATTATTAATTTAGGTTATTGAAATTTTACCTTAAATTTAACACCTCCACACCCAACCCGCGAAGATTCCGCCCATATTAGCTGTGTAAAATAATCCAAGTGCTGCAAAGAAGTCAATGACGATCTAGAAAAAGTGGGAAGAAAAACATATTATAAAAATAGATTGTTATTGAAATCCATCATGCTCGGTTTCATTAAAATTTAATTTTATATCGCTTTTCAATGTTGCCTCGCTGGGCATTCAATGCCGATTTTGACCCGACTGCGTTACAGCCATCGATGTTACACCAAAGACAGGGTAATGTTTTTCACCTGGTTATCATATGGGTACTTAATTACCTTACTCTTTAGTTATACCCTCGCTGGATGAATTTTAATCAATTATGTGACCACAAAATAGAGCTATCTGTTTTGTGGACGTGGTGACTACCAATTAGTCTAAGCCAAGGCTAATTGTTTTGCTTTTATTAAAATCAAAATGCCTTTTGTTAGTTGTGATAGATGGCTAATTGGCGATTTCACTTACGGTTTGTATCGAGGCAAGTAGGTCCCATTAATGTTGAGCAATTCCATGTACCACAAATCCACGAGCGTTGGCGCAGTTAGCCCAGGCGCATCGCCGTAGATCGTGCCTATGCTTTGACCCACGGAAATGTTTTCTGTGTAATACAAAATTATTTGTAAGTAGGTACCTAAGACCAGTGCAGACTGCAAAGTAATATTATTTTAAAAGCGAATCATTTTAAGGACGTTTGACTTTTATGTAACTGGCATAGACTAAATGTAAACTAACGCGGCGATGAACATAGGCTGGGTAGACCGATTTTTATTGCTGTCCGTATGAGCACAGTAAACAGATGTATGAGTGAGTGAGACTATACAACTCCTTGAATACCTAACATGCAGGTGGGTACCTATTCTATCATACTAATATTATAAATGCAAAAGTGTGTTTTGTGTGTGTGTGTTGGTTTGTCCTTCAATCACGTCGCAACAGAGCAACGGATCGACGTGATTTTTGCATGGTTATAGTCGAGGACGTGGAGAGTGACATAGGCTACTATTTATCCCGGAATATTAAGGAGTTCCCGTGGGAATTAAAAAACCTTATTCCACACGGACGAAGTCGCGGGCATCAGCTAGTCAGGTATATATACAACTTTGGTATTGGTACTTGAGCACGTCTGTCGCTCATTCTGTTTGTTTGTTTATCAGTAAGACGTTAAAATAAGATGTGGTCCAAAATCTAGAGTCTTACCCAAATCGTGACACCATTCAGTTAAATGAGAGACCTCGTTAATACACTGGTCTGCCAACCTTTGCGCAAAAACCTCTAATTCGTCGCTCCATTCCTGTTAAGACGATTTATTGCTGTTTTTAAGATTAGTTAAATATAAATTAACGTCGGTACGAGTATGCCCTTTCCACACGAGTAGTGAGTATACCACCATGAAAATTACAACACCGCGGCGGGTTCTGTAACAGTACTGTCTGTTCCAGAACGCACGTTGCAGTCGGTAGGTACGTAGCACATATTAATATAAGCAGATTACTGGTTTCATGGTACTTAGGATATTATTATTTATTTCCTTGCACTGATTCGTATTTAATATAAAAATGATTTCCAATAAACCGACTTCCAAGGCCACTGTAAAGTGAAAAATAATTTTGATTTCTACACACTATGTCGAGGTCGGGCGAGCCTGATGCGTCAACTTTGCTTATCCTTAGTCCTTGATATATCCGCCCTGCTTCAAATTATTTTTTACTTTACAACGGCTTTGGAAGTCGGTTTATTGGAAAGAAAAAATACATACATAAAAAAAAATACGCGCCGAATTGAGAAACTCCCCCTTTTTGGAAGTCGGTTAAAAATACCAACGATTTATAAGTATGGAATATTCTTCACTTTCGTGAACTGCATTGGCCCGTGATATCATATGATTTTATTAAATTAATTTCTCTAAATTAAACCTACCTCAGATTAGTTACTAGGTAAAAGAGGAAGTAAAGCGTAGCAGATAGATACGGAGACAGCAGCAGCAGATAGATACGGAGGCAGAGACAGATGGACAGACAGACGGACAGACAGACGGACAGACAGACAGACACACTTTGGCATTTATAATATTAGTATGGAAGTATGGACATATATCTCTCTCTAGGTCTTTAACCTACTTACCCATGCAAAAAACACAACGATCTATTGCGGTGTGATTAAAGGACAAACAAACAAACAAACTTTCTTTCGCATAGTTTATGATAACATATTCTGTAACTAGTGGTTCGCCCCGAACTGAGACCTCGCGGTATCCATAAGATAGTTTTAACTGTATTGTAATAGTTAACTTTTAAGGTTTAACATTAGACGCAAAAGAGCTAAAGTGTTATTGGAGAAACGAATAAACTTTTTCTAAAAAATGATATGAAATGTGCACATTTCATACCCTGTAAATGAGTTCGAAAGATAAACTTCCCGGCCTAGGCCAGTAAAGAATGTATGTATTTTCATTACATATCATAAGTTTGAATTTGGAATCTTTCTTCCTGAATATCTTGTAACTTGTTATAATGTTCTTTGGCCTAAATAGTTTAAATTTGGAACGCCGTATTACGCGTTCAGCACTCACAGCGCAAAAACTAATTTATCTTTTAATATTTCATAAGTAACAAGTTGCTTTTTTATTTACTTTCTTTTAATTACATAATATAATATATTTAAAAAAAGTCACTTATTTAATTTTTTAGAAAAGCACTATACACACCTCGACCGGGAGAGCATTTCGGTCTCGTATATAGTCTAGCTAACACTCGACCAGAAAACGCGTACTTCCCGATCTCGCGATGTAATGTACTATTACAGAGCGCCATCTATTGACATTATTGTAGTGTTCTGTTAAAAATGCTGAAGCTCATTAAAAATTAAATAATTTCGTTTCCTTATAATATTCATCTAATTTTAGTATTTGTTGTTCAAGTACAGGATATAATTCAAATAATTGATCAAGCTTCAGGCTCAGCCTTTCAGAAAATTAAGAGTTCTGAGGTCAACTTTGGACGTTAGAAAATCTCCACTTTGAAAGCCCCCCATTACGTCCCAAACTAAAAAAAAATTTGGACTCTTCCTAAATATCTTTAAAATGATATACCGCAACCCTATGTAAGGCTATAAAAATATTTTACTTCACATTCGCTTCTATGAGAGCTCTCCTGAAATAAAGATTTTTATAATTTTTAAGTCATATTCGGCTGCAGGCCATCGGTTTACATGGATATGTCACCGTAAGATTGTAAAAACCGTTAGATTATAATATAACTCGCGAAATTCTAAACTGTCAAAAGATTAGAATTTAACGCATTATCTTCCGGTAGATTGTAATCTGATAGGTATTTAAACCCGATAAAACCTAAGTGCCTTGTACTTGTTTGTTTGTCGAACCCTAACCTAACCTACAAGAAAGAGACAACAAAACGTAAATAAAATAAATATGTCAAAAAATTACATTCAGAACATTGAATAGTTTACAATCTTTCGACAGTTTAGAATTTCGCGAGTTAGATTATAATCTAACGGTTTTTACAATCTTACGCTGACAGATCATACACTATTTTATGTAATTACGTTCAGTGATTCAGAAGTTATAACGCTCTGACAGACGGATGGATAGGGTTGCCAACTTTTTTTGACAAAAAAAAATGTATAAAATAAAGTATTTGGAAGAAAAAAAAGTATTTTTCAAATTTTATGTTTTTATGTCAGAAACTGTCCTGTTACATTCACAACACCACATCTGACATCTAACATTTCATTCAGTAATTATAAATCGTTTCCATAATCCGTTTTAACATATGTGTACCGTTAAATAGTTAAGTACCCATAATCAGTATTTTGTTTTACGCATCACAGTAAAGGTTGAAAATAAAGTATTTTCACATACTTTATTTGTATGCAAAAGTATAAAGTATAATTACCAAAAATAAAGTAGGATACGTTTTTATTAAGAATGGTTGGCAACCCTAGGAAGGACGGACACGTGAAAATTCACTCAAGTGGACTCAGAGACCTTCGCTTCGCTCGGTCAAATAGTCGAGAGAACAGTGAACACCTCTACTTGAATCTAAGTATATACCTACCTGCTTAGGTGTAATCTGCAATGCAATCCCGGTTTTGTCAGCAGTTCACACTCACAAGTCACAAATTGATCTATTTTCTTTGATTCCTGTTTTGAAAAACAAATTCAATGCAAAGTTTTACCAATTTCAGCATATTCTCTGCAGGAGGCAATGAACGAATCTCGCCTGACGCAACTTTATTTCTCCGACCATTTATTCTGTCCAAGACTTTTTGTTTTTCTTTTTCATTGCTCAATAATTTTTCATAGTTTATGCAATCGCGTGCGGGACCTGGAGACTGTACAAGGGGTTTAAACGCTAAAATAAATTCATTGACTACTTCTTGCCTACTAATTACTAGCTGACTCCGGTAACTTCTACATGAAAGTACATAACTATCCTTTTCTCTTTTCCAGGGTTGAAAGTACGGTCTACCTATGAGCCAAATGTCAAGTTTGTCTAGATTACCAACCTACTAGAAGGTAGGTCTCATGTACAAATAATTTCATTTAAGATCTGATGAATAACTGAGGTACGAGTGGCCTACATTAACCCCTCAACAGGTAAATAATCTATATGTCACCGTAAGATTGTAAAAACCGTTAGATTATAATCTAACTCGCGAAATTATAAACTGTCGAAAGATTGTAAACTGTTCAATGTTCTGAGTGTAAATTTTTGAAGTATTCATTTTATTTACGTTTTCTTGTCTCTTTCTTGTAGGTTAGGTTAGGGTTCGACATAAATAATCAAGTAGTGCCCGGCCTTTATCGGTTTTAAATACCTATCAGATTACAATCTACCGGAAAATAATGCGTTAAATTGTAATCTTTCGACAGTTTAGAATTTCGGAGTTTTATAATCTAACAGTTTTTACAATCTTACGGTGACATATATAAAAGCGAAAGGTCACTGATTCATCACAATATCTCAGGAACTATAAAGCACACAGACTTGAAATTTGGAAGATAGGTTCCTTCTATGGTGTAGACAGCCGCTAAGAAACGGTTTTGAGTAAATTCACCCCTAAGGGGTTAAATTGGGGGTTGGAAGTGTGTATGAAAGTCCTTTGTTTTTGAAGTTAGAGTCATGAAAATTAAAAATTAAGTTAATAGCTATAAATAATAAAAACCTGTTTAAGCAATTTTACGAAAATCTACCCCAATCGGGGTGAAATGGGGGTTGAAAGCTTACATGAGGTTTTTAAGTTAGATACTTGAAAATCGGCATAAAGGTTATTAGTTTTAAGAAATAATAAACTGCATAAGCAATTTTACGAAAATCTACTCCACAGAGGGTGAAATGAGGGTTGAAAATTTGTATGCAAGTCCTATGTTTTTGTAGTTAGAGACTTGAAAATCTGGATTTAGGTTATTAGTTTTAAGTAATAATACCTAAACTGCATAAGCAATTTTACGATTATCCACCACAAAGGGCGTGAAATAGGGGTTGAAAGCTTGCATAAAGGTAATAAGTTTTTGAAGTCCGCATTAGGGACTTATTAGTCTTAAATAATAAAAACCTGCCGATGCTATATAGCTGCTTTAAGTAGGCCGTTTGCAGCGGGAAAATCTCATAGGAAATCAAAAATTGTACGCGGACGAAGTCGCGGGCGACCGCTAGTAGGTATATTATAAAATGTAGATTTTTTACCCGTACTAAGGTATAAATGCTGCAACCTGCAGTTTAAAAGGTAAGTTCAAACGTCCGGCGGGTAACTTAGTATTATTAGGTATACAATTAATGTTATTTAATCAGACCTTAAATTTACACATTATGTGTTGCTTGGAGTTATTACAGAATTCTGAAGTGCAATAATTTTTTACTAAATCACATTGAGCATAATTTATTTTGCAGAAAAATAAACTTGAAGTGATTGCTACAACTATTTTTATGATCATTATCTGTATCAATATTTAAATTGTAAGCGGTTAAAAAACATGTCGTCTAATGAAAATAATATTCTAGTTGGTTATGACTTCAAACGTTTTAAATTGAGTATCTTCTCTTAGCTCTTTAGGCGTTTTAATAAAAGGATACTAAGTAATTATTTTTCAGTCTGCTTGTCGTGGAAATTTACCTTTAAATTAAAACACTAGTGATATTGTATAATGAATAAATACCATTTAATATATTACATATTTAAAGGGGCGGGTAAATTTCGAAAAGAAACGAATCAATCTTTTTCGTGAATCGAAAGTTCTTTACGAATCGAGACTACGACTAGCTACATCCCTAGTTCTATTTGTCCACAGAAGAGGTAAGGAGGAACATGTCTATATATGAAAACTGTCCGTCGAAATGCATTAAATTGGGGGCGCCACATTAGCATCAGAGTAAACTTAAAAGGAAGCGCCAAATATTTAGGTTTGAGATAAAAACAAGAAAAGTAAAAATTCATCATTATTTTGTACAACGTAAGTTGTTGATATTTTCAATAATTAACTAACTACTTCAGTCGACAATAATATAATTTTTTTTAACTCAGTATACTTCAGTTCATCTTTATTTGCTTCATTCATACGACATACCTTTCACTACACCAGCGCCACTGTGGAAGGTTAATACAGGTACAGATGATACTCGACACTGGCGAAGTGCATTTTGCTGGCTTGGCACTACCACAGGGCACTACTCAAAGCCATAAACCAAGAGAAGAAGAAGGTACAGATGATACTCCTTACCCTCTACCCTCTATACTTAAAACTAAGGCATTAAATTTTAATTACGAATTTACTATATTATTATACTTAAATTACCTTTATTATTTTGTTTTAAGAAGAACGGTGTCGGTCTCGCGTATTCCACATTTTTACCCCCAGGGGTGGCCGGGCTCCGGGCGGTAGATATTTGCGAGGCCCTTATGTTTTAAAGAATTTATGTGAATTGAAAGAATTTCTATACTTACATGATGCTTGACAAGAAATGCAAAAGTTATAAATAAATTTAGTTTCAACCTTATTATAATCAGAGATTCAGAAAATATGTTTGCGGCTTTTTCTGGCTGGGCTGGGCTGGAGGGCTGTCCAGAATAGTCGCCTATGCCATTAAATGCTTGCACTCACACATTGTGAGTTTTGTAATGCGCGGCTGACCAGTGATTCAAATACACATTAATACTCAATGACTTTTCTACTTGGGCTGTAGCGCGAGGGCACGAGGGCCCTGCAAGAGCGAGGCCCCGGGCGGTTGCCCTGCACGCCACCCCCTAAAGCCGCCACTGTTTACCCCCTACCAAAAAGTGCCAACGCGCAAGAAGTTTTCACTTCAATAATTCATAGACAACCATTTTTCATGTATCACTGTCCGTCACTGTCACGTCAATTTAGAATTAATTATTCTAGGAAAGCCTGTGAGGAAAGCCCACTTCATTGAAGCACAAGTCCTTGTTGAAGCATGATGTAATAAATACTCTATGTTTCTAACCTCAGTATATATAATTTACTCTGTGTTCTAACCACAACCAGGTCATTGATCTGAGACAACCAGTGACAACCACCGACAAGAAACAAAAGGTTCTAACCACAGAGTACTTTTTTCTTTATGGGAATCTAACCTTTAGGTTACTTGTCTCTGAATTTAACCTTTTTCGGTCAGATAAAGCCAGAGACAAGTAATACTTGTCTCTGGTTAACTTGTCTCTGGTCTCTGCAAATAACCATAAGTTGAGTGATAGGAAAACTACAGAAGTCAAGAGGTGATTACCTTGATAATACTAATTCTCATATTATTTAGGACTTTTAAGTTTAAACTAAATATTATAATGAGTCGTCACTTAAAAGCTTTAATTGGGCCTAGTATTCTCAATGCAGACTTATCGAAGTTGCATGAAGAATCTCAAAAACTTTTGGATAATGGTGCAGATTATTTACATTTAGATGTTATGGACGGTCATTTCGTTCCCAATCTAACATTTGGACATCCTGTAGTGAAGTGTCTCCGTGGTAAAATAAAGGACGCCTTTTTTGAAACCCATATGATGGTATCAAAACCAGAGCAGGTATTTTAATAATATTATTTATGTACTCTGTCGCTACGCTCCTTGTATTAATGTAAAACACGAACTTCAAATAGGTATCACACCTATTCACTTACTTGGAAACTGTTGAGACCAGTGAGCCAATGTAAAAATTATATTCATAATCCTAAAATCATAGGCAATTTATGCACCTATATGTTTCAGTGGATAATCCCCATGGCTGATGCAGGTGTCAACCAATATACTTTTCATGTTGAACCAGTAAATAATGTAGAAGATGTATGCAGAAATATAAAGGAAAATGGTATGAAGGTCTGTGCAGTCAGAAGTTCAAACTCATTATCATGGTAATAAATGTTTGCATTTCTTACCATGATAATAATGAGCTGTTAATGTTATGGTTTGGAAATTTATCTACGCCAAAGTGATAGTTCTTCAGTCATACTGCAATCAATAATAATGTAATAATAACTCAGTGTGATTTTTTCTCATGGGTAACCTAGAAAGTGACATAGTCTACTTTTTATCCCTAAAAATTAAAGAGTTCCCAGGGATTTAATCTAAAACCTATGTTGCATCATTAGCTAGTGAATAGTAAATTGATTCACACTTCACATGATACTTCACATATTACAGATGGAACTTGAGCACCTCAAATCTTGACTCTCAGCCATGTGACTATTGCAGTCAGGATAATGCATGCATAATATCATGAGACCTGGGTAATAGTACAGTTGCTTTACTATCTATTGCTCAATAAATGTACTGGAAATGGTCTAAAAATGTATTGCTGCTACTCTCAGAACATAAAATTGAGCTTTTCAAACAAAATAATTTTAATTAAAGAATTCATATCTAGGCATGAACAATTGATTCCAGGTTGGAGTAGCAATTAAACCTGGTACGCCTGTATCAGAAGTGGAGAAATACATTAACATTGCAGACATGGTGCTTATAATGACAGTTGAACCTGGTTTTGGAGGACAAAAGTTCATGGAGAATCAGATGGAGAAAGTAAAATACCTTAGGGAACATTATCCTTTACTTGATATTGAAGTAGATGGTGGAGTGGGACCTACAACAATAAATTGTTGTGCTAATGTAAGTAATTATTTTATACAATCTCATAAATTAGTAAGTAGGTACTGTGTTTTAGTAGGAAAACAATATAAAAGAACAAGACTTATTAAAGATAGTACTTATTTAGGGATGCAACATCGATGTTAGGATATCGATGTTTTTATCACCATTTACAAATTACATAAACTTTTGACAGCTTGTTCCTGTAATGCAAATGAAACATAAATTTATATAAACATTGATGTATCGCAGAAACGACCTTAGCTCAGTTTTCTTAATTCTTGCTTTCACAAACATCATCCTTTACATCACTGTCACTACATCTTTTTCTTCACATCTTACATCTTACTACTAAATACTACGTTTATTCTATTTTTATTTAAAATGTCTTGCCTTACCCAACATTCTCTACCATACTTACTATTCAACAGTGTGGGCACGTACTAAAACATCCCTACCACAATTTAAATGTGCATCTAAGAAATATAGTAATTTTTAATAGAAATGAAAGAAATGGGTATAATAATAATAAACTTTTATATTATTAATTTTTATAGGCAGTTAAACAATAAGAAATAATTATGAAAAATATAATAAACAGAAAATAATATGTATCATACCTAGGTATCTTCTTCTTCTCTCACTGGGCTTTTCCGCACTTAAGCATAAATGCCCGTTGTGCGTGAGACCTCTGGTGCGTCTCCCCGCTGGATCACTCCAGCCAGCCGAGCTCACTCCAGAATCCAAGCAGGCCGCCCAGGTCGGCGAGGACTTCCGAAAGTGTTGCTGGGGAGCCAATGTAGGCTTCTCGTTGAGTGGATACAGCACTACACTCGAGTAGTACGTGTCTTGGTGTTTCTTCGCTCTCCATACAGGCTCTGCACAGAGGGCTGTCGGTTATACCTAGAACATATAGGTGTTTGTTGAGTGGACAGTGTCCTGTTATCATGCCTATAGCCGTCCTGAGTTTAGCTCTGTTTAATTGCAATAGTTTCTTAGTTAGGCGTTGGTTTGGGCTAGGTATAGCCTCTTTTGTTTGTCTACAATTGGTGGTGTTTGCCCATAATTCGGCATGTGTACCTACTGTTTGTTGTTTTAACCAAGTTTTGTACTCACTGAAAGGTATTGGAACGATCGGTTCGGGTCCCATTACCTTCAGGTTTGAGGCTCGTCGAGCCAATTCGTCGGCTGCGTCGTTACCTATGTTGCCGCTGTGACTCTTAACCCAGTCAAGTGATACCAGGTTCGATTTTGTTAGTGTTTGTAGTGCGTTGTGGCAATCCAATACGAGCTTAGATGAGATCGTGTTTTTGGCCAATGCTCGTAGGACTGCCTGACTATCACTGTGGATGTTGATATGAGAGTCTGTTACCTGTCTGTCGACCATAGCCATGGCCGCCGCAGTAATACCGACGCACTCCGCTTGAAAGACAGAGTTGTTCTTACCGAGCGCGCGAGCGATATGTATGTTCAGCTCGGGACAGTACACTCCTGCACCAGTCCCCTGGTTGGATTTTTACCCGTCTGTGTAGGCATTTATCGTATTCATAGTAGTTTTATGTGTTTCGGTCTCTACGATGTTGATTTTATAATCTTTCTCGATTATGTGTTCTTTCTGTGTTTTGTCACAGAGCCATCCTAGCATTGGACACTTCTTGTTTTCGACCAACAGTATCCGGGTGTGTGATGTGTTTGTATCTTTCCACAGCCCATAAGCTTTAATTCTTAGCGCTGCGAGGGTAGCTTCTTCTCTTATGTGAAGATGTAGGGGGGGAATTCCCAGTATTACCTCTAAGGCATCTGTTGGGGTGGTGCTCATGCAGCTAGTGATCGCTAGGCATGCTTGTCTTTGGAATTTTTGTAGTTCCTGTTGAGTTGTTGTCTGAAGTGTTCTGGGCCACCATACTAGTGACGCGTATGTTAATGAGCTTCTTACCACTGTCAGATATAGCCAAAGCATTATTTTTGGTTTTAGACCCCATGTTTTCCCGATCATGCGTTTGCATTGATTTAGGATTATTGTTGTCTTTTGTATTTTCGTGTCTACATGTTTCTTCCAGTTAAGCTTGTTGTCTAGTATTACCCCCAGATATTTGACTTCTGTTGATAGTGTTAGATTTGTACCGAAGAGTGTTGGCATTCTTGGTACATCTGGTTTCCTCTTGTTTGTGAACAGTACTAGTTCAGTCTTTTTTGGATTTACTGTTAGTTCATTGTCTATGCACCATTTCTCTATGAGTTTCAGTGCATCTTGCATTATTGCACAAAGTGTGTTTTCATGTTTACCACCTATCAGAATCGTTATGTCATCTGCATAACCTATGGTGTAGAATCCGTTGTTGTTCATTTTTGTTATCAAGCTGTCAACAACTAGGTTCCACAGGATTGGAGATAATACTCCTCCTTGTGGGCACCCTTTGGCTACTATGCCCTTTGTGTGCCCATTTATGTCAAGTTGAATGACCCTTTTTTCAAGTAGGGCTCCTATCCATTGTCTTAGAGTTTTGGGTACTTCGTATCGTTGTAAAGCATTGTCAATACTCTTAAAGGTGGTTTTGTCGAAAGCTCCTTCAATGTCGATGAAGGCTCCTAGTGTTGATAGTTTGTTTTCTTGGTCGTGCTCTATCTTCGTTACCACGTTGTGGAGAGCCGTCTCTGTTGACTTGCCGGTACTGTAGGCATGTTGATTTCGGTGTATTGGTATGGTCCTTAGGGCTCCGTCCCTAAGGAAACGGTCTCCGAGTCTTTCCAGCGTTTTCAGCAAGAAGGATGTAAGGCTGATAGGCCTGAAAGCCTTCGGTTCGGTGTAATCATTCTTACCTGGTTTGGGCAAGAATACCACTTTCACTTCTCTCCACGAGATTGGTATGTATTTAAAGGCTATACAAGCTTGGAAAATCTGTACTAGCCATGGTGTTATCTCTGTAGCCCCCCACTGTAGGAGGGCAGGGAAGATTTTATCTGTTCCTGCTGATTTGAAGGGGTGGAACGTGTCTATGGCCCACTGTACCTTCTCGTGCGTGACTATTCTGTTAGCTATTTCCCAGTCTGCTTCTGTGGGTGTACTCTGTAGACCATCCGCCCAGTCTGGGTTGTCTACTATTCTACTGCCCGAGAAATGTGTTTGTATGAGAGTCTCACTGACCTCTTTGTCGTCTTTGGTATAGCTACCGTCAGCTTGCTTCAAAGTGCCTAGTGTGCGATTGTTATCGTTGGCTAGAATTTTCCTGATTCTAGTCGCCGTGTCATATGATTCTATGTTAGTGCAGAATCCCTGCCATGCCATCTCGTCTTTGCTTCGTATGAGTTTCTTGTATTGCGATTGTGCCTCTTGGAAGTTGTCCCAATCGAGGTCCTGGTCTGGTGTTTTTTGCTCTGTTGAAAAGGTGCCTTAACCTTTGTCTTTTCTTTTCAAGGTCCGGGCCCCACCAGCTATGTTTTGGTTCTTGTTTTGTCTTTCGTGTCTTCATAGGGCATGCTGCCTCGTAGCATGTCCTTATTTTTCCCATTAGGTCATTTACATTGATATCTATCTGTGAAACATTCTGGAACTTGGGTGTGTCCCTCTGTCCTATGTGTCTTGTTATCAGTGTTTTGTAATGTTTTTTATTTGTTCTCCTCGGATTTCTTCGAGGTAATTCTGGTGTTTTGGTTAGATCAAGTTCAAAGCATATTCTGCAATGGTCTGACAACGATGGTTCCTTGCTCACATGCCAGTTTTTGACTTGATCCACTATGTTTTGTGATGCTAATGTGATATCAATTATCGTTTGGTATCTACTGGACACAAAAGTCGGTTCTGTACCTTTGTTTATAATGCTAAGATTAGTTGTTAGTAAGAATGTGACCAACGACTCAGCTCTTGCATTATTTTTGTCGCAGCCCCACAGTATGTGGTGCGCGTTACTGTCAACAGAGATGATCAAATCTGTCCCTTGTTCTTCACAGTGGTTGATGAGGTCCATGACTTCCTTCGTCGGGATCTGGCCCTCAATTGGTAGATACAGTGATGCCAAAACTAGTGGTCTAGGCGTCCATCCGTTGTTCTGTTTCATTTCATTGTGTATTTTTATTGCTGTTAGGTCTCTGTAACAGTAATGTGTTAGTAGTGTCGCCGTAATACAGCGTGGTACGTATATACATGTACGTGGTGCCTCTTGCGAGCTATGGTAGAAGACCTTACCGTCGCAATTGCCGAGGCCGCATACACGATTAGCCCGAACCCACGGCTCCTGAATTAGGGCTATAGTCTCGGCCGCAACCTCCAGCTGTTTTCTTAGTGTGGCCGTCGCTAGGTGTTTATGCTGGAGGTTGGTCTGCACTATATTAATGTGCGTGAATGTTGGGTAGGGATTACAGGTCCGGGGACCGTTCTTTGTTTCCGGCCATAGGGGCCCATGTTTTCAGCAGCTCTTGAAGGTCTTGAGTTGCTGTGTCCGTCAAGTCTGTCGCGTCCGTCCCCGCCTCCTCCTGCCACTCTGTCCTGTCTGGTTTAGGAGTCAACCTAGGTATGTCAAAACAAAACATTGTTCATAAAACATTGCTGATGAACACCGATGTATCGCCGATATTTTAGTTTCAACATCGATTTTTATGAACTGAATGAAATAAAGTAGGCCTATACATAGCATTGCTCTAGCTTGGGTACCTATAATATTAAAAAAAAACAAGGGCACAGAAAAGGCTATTTACGGCACTGATTGCATGTTCCTGCAGCTTGAGATTGACAAACTAGATTTGTCAATAAAGCAACACTTTTTTTCAGGCTGGGGCCAACATGATTGTATCTGGAACAGCTGTTATTGGAGCTTCAGACCAGTCGGCAACAATTAAACTACTGAGAGACACTGTGCAAAATGTCATTGATAAAAAGTTGAATTTATGATTGTATAGGTATTATGCTGCAACAAAAAATTAAAAGAAATAACGAAATAATTGTCAACACCAAACTTCCAAAGCATTATTTGTGGTATGGTTTCAGTGGATCATACATGGCATAAAAAAATTATTCAAAGAAATAAAAAGTAATGGTGCAATCCTAAAATATATTTTTGCAATAATTGTATAGTATACTTGTACAAAATATACACATTCCTATAGGTATAAAGCGTCTTACATAATAACATTATAAGCTTTTGTAGTTTTGTAAAATAAAAGATATAACTTTTCTCTGAGTTTTAATCAAATCTACTAAAATCTAAATTGTTTTCATCACTTGATAAGTCTGCTTTTGAAGTTGGGAATGATGAACTGACTGCTATTCCACTATCTTTGAATACCATAGGTTCAATGATTGCTTTTAATTTTGTTCTCAAGCTTGACATTGCAATGAGAATAGCTTCCTCTGTTCGAATCGTCCTTGAACCCTGGTTTGGCAGAACATTTACATAGTGGTTGAAAAGTAGAGATGGGTCGTCAACTTGTAACTGTTCGTCACTTTCTAGAGCTGCTTCTATTCCATGCAAACCTCCAAAAACTATAAGAGCATGATTGTAATTAACTCCTTTATCTGGTAAATCATCTATAGGAGTGCCTCGGTCAGATGTTCCTATCGTTAAATCATACCTGTAAAAAAATAAAAATCAGTCGAGTGCAAGTCAGACTTGCGCTTAATGGATTCAGTACCACCAGACAAGGCAAATTATTTTAGAAATAAAAAGAAAGATGTCATAACAATGCTTTGACAGCTGTGAAATAACTAGCTTACTTAAGGGTCTTAACTGGTAGCACTTGAAAAAAGAATTGAACACTTATTTGAGACTGAAGATTAATTTTTTTGAAATATTAAAGTTATGTTAACTGATATAATATTTTGACTTGACATATCTTATTAACAATTTTAAGGTTTATAAAGCTTACCCATCTTTATAAGGGCACTGTGTAAAAAGTTGACTTAAACTGTTTACAATTCTCACAGTATATCCCCAATAAACTCCTGTTTCAGCCCTGGGAGTTGACAAGCTCACAATCTTTCCTTTTAGCTTCTTGCCTCCCTCTAAAATTGGCAACATTTTAACTGTAACTCGGATTCCTGGGTTTAACAATTTATCCGTAGATACATCCTGTAGTAATCCCACATTGACTTGAGAACCACGTCCAGGTTTCACTTTCTTATTCATTGTAATACCTTCCCTGTAACAACAACACAAACTTGTAACCATATAATCTACAAATATTTGTAAATGTTGGCTTTGCATGAGACAAAAGACATAAAACTAATATTATAAAGAGGAAATATACAAATTGTTTGTAATAGATAAACTCAAAAACTACTCAACCGATTTTAAAAATTCTTTCACATAAAGAAAGCTATTTTATCAGTGAGCAACATAGTAGCGTGCGTTATATTTTTGCCATAGTACCTATAAGTGACACACAAGTAGTATAAAATGAAGAAAAAAACTTGCTCATGAAACAATCCTAACTGTTGGTATGTCAAGTAAAACTGTTGAATATGTCCCCAAGGATACTGATAATAGAACTGCAATGTTACATAATCCACTGAGAACCTTAGAAATTAAATTATCTATTCCTACTACTCTTGGGGATCAGACATTTTCAAATTTAGACAGTATGGATTTGAAGTACAATAAATAAAAGTAAGCAAATATGTGTCAATCAAAATAACATGATACCTGAATTTGAAATCATTTGACTGTCGCAAATGGTGCGGTGCATCAAGTGGGTTGAGAAGGCCAGCAAACTCCAGATCTTTATGCAATGGGAAAAAATGTTTTCTCAAGTACTGAGGGCACTCCAAGTACTGCAATATTCTTGCCAATTGGACGCAACTTCTGCGCGCCACTTTGACACCATCAGCCTCTTCTAATTTGGACTTTTTCGTATTTATCTTATCACCAATATCGTCGTATACGATGATTTCGTCAACACAAAACACACATGCAGCTCTAGCGATTTGTCCGGCCAGATAGGTACGCAATTCCGCTGACTGAGCATTTTCCAATATAGATCCTGGCACAGCTATGCTAACAGTAGATATTTCTGCATTCCTTTTCTCTAACTCAGTTTCTTTTTTATTTTTTAATTCTATTTCCTTTTCAAGAGCTAACCGCTTCTCACGTTTGATAATCTTTTCTTCGTTTCTTTGACGTTTTTGTGCTTTTCGCTCTTGGTTTATTTCACGCCAGCTTTTTCCAGGTTGTTTTACTGTAACAGGTTGTGAAGACATGTTTAATTCTTTAGTGTCCTCAATTCAATTCTAGTTTTTATGGCTTGCGTTTGTACCAAATGGGTACAATATAACTCAATTGTTTAATGTCCTCAATTGTTTACTAAATTACTATCCGTCTATCACATTTATAATACAAAATGATTAGAAACACGCGAACACCAGGCGAACACATTGAGTTCCCAAATCCCAGCTGGGCGACCGCGTATCTCTGACCAGAGACAAGTTAACTCTGACAGCTACAGTGTAACGGTCGCAATCACCTCTGATTGGATAATACTCTTCCACTATTGGACAAAATCCATTGACGCAGCAAGAATACCATAAATTCAGCCAATCACAACAATTGATACTGTAACAATGATTGATGCAGAAGATACGCAGTCGCCCTGCTGGTTAAAACTTGTCTGTTCAGTTGAGTGGTATAAATGTGAAAGTATGGATGGATGTATGGATGTCTGGATGTATGGATGTTTGTTACTCAAACACGTCCCAACAGCTGAACGGATCTGGCTGAAATTTGGCACAGAGATAGTTTATAGTCTGGAATAGCACAAAGGCTACTATTTTCCCGGAAAATTAAAGAGTTCCCGTGGGAACCACAAGGGTAAGGCCTTTAAAAATGGATGATTTCACTTTGGCTAGGCGTCTGATATTTTTTTTCTATGAAAATGTTATGTCCAATTACCTTTCCCCTAGACAAAGCAAGGTCTTTTTTAGTTGTTTTAATATCCTATCATAAAAACATTACATTTTGTATTATTTTGAAGAAAATATTATCAGAGTAGAACATTGCTCCATACAAAAACATGTCCCAAATTATATCCGTTGTAGTTAGTTAGTAGAAATTTATGGTTTAACTTAAATATTAACATCTTTTCATAAAACTGTCGTAACATATGTATGTTACGATAGTTTGGAGTAATAAAATAATACTTATTTTAGGAAATTACATTGCGTCCGTGTATTTAGAGCTTCTAAGTTACCGATTTTATGTTACCACAATTTTCTCAAAAAAAATGAATTGAATAGTAGAAACTATTTTTATACCATGGCAACACTATTGGCTCGTCTAAATACGCTACATTTCTGTTATGAGTCATCAATTGGCCTTGCCTCTGCCATTGGCCATTGTTGTGTTTAAACTAGCGGCACCCTATGATGGCCGGTTTGACGTTTGTCCGCTCATGAAGTTCCGTATTAATTGATAACGACTTTGAAGGAAATAATTGTATTACTTTATTGACGATAGTGATGTGCAGAGATTCATAAATTTTATCGAATGTAGTTTCTCATGAAGTTCCGTATTAATTGATAACGACTTTGAAGGAAATAATTGTATTACTTTATTGACGATAGTGATGTGCAGAGATTCATAAATTTTATCGAATGTAGTTTTAGGTTTAGGACTCAAAATTTATTTATTAAATTGATTTCTTAAATGTATACAAGTGTAGAAAAATCAGTTTGCACCATTTAAGGGGTGAATGTACTTGTGAATATGAACAATTTTCACTATGTGGACAAACCTCTGAAATCGCAAAAAAATATCAATAAATTTTTAAAAATGGAATCTAATACGATCGTCACATAGGATCGCTGGCTAGCACAACTACTACCTCCGGCAAACTCGCGTCAATGCTCAATGCAAAACAAAGCAGTTTCGAATTGACGTTGCTTCGAAAAGTATAAACTGTCAGTGCAATGCGATTGTGATATAGTTTTGACCTGGCTTTGGATTTCAAATATTGATACTGCATTACTGTTGACCCTTGCTCGTTAATTTGGACTCTGTTCAAGCCCTTTGTTGTGGATTTCGTCGATATGACCGAGCGTACGCAGAGAACTGTTCTAAATAGTCAGACACGTGAGTTCGTAATACGCCTTCGTAACTATTTCGATCGTGAAGCTCAAAATGGAGGGCCAATTTTACCTATAACGTCAGTGGTTGAACGCGTAGCTGATGCGCTTAATATTGGACAACGAACTGTTAGACGGATAACTAAAAAAAAATATGGCGAGACTGGCACAGAAGAAAATAAACTTCACACACCAAAAAAGAGAAAACGAGCAAAACCAGTCGTAGGCATCGATAGCTTTGATGCCGATGCTATCCGAAGACATGTTTACGGCTACTATTTACAGAAGGAGTATCCAACAAGAAAAAAGTTGGTGCATTCACTGAAGGAAGCTGGATTATTCTTCGGTGGGGAAAGTTCTTTAACGAAGATTTTGAAGACCATTGGATTTCGATACAAAAAATGTAACAAACGCAAAATATTGATGGAAAGATTTGATATAGCGATGGCAAGGTATACTTTTTTACGGCAAGTGAAAGAAATCAAAAATTGGCAAAATGTTGTGTTCTTGGATGAAACATGGCTTAATGCTAACCATACTGTAGGCCGTTCTTGGAACGATGACACAGCAGCATCTACTTCCAAAGTTCCTGTAGGAAAAGGATCGCGACTTATAATTTGTCACGCCGGAACCATCAACGGGTTTGTCGAAGGTTCTCTCATGGCTTTTGCGTCAAAAACCACTGGAGACTATCATGAAGACATGAATGGAGAAAAGTTTACTGAATGGTTTACCTCAATGTTGTGTAGCCTCCCTGAACCATCTATTATAATTATGGACAACGCCCCATACCACTCGATGCAAATTGACAAGCCACCTGCCCAATCCCAAAAGAAAGCTGATATCGTCGCATGGCTTCGTAAAAATGGCGTAGATGCAAACATGAATATGTTAAAAGCGGAATTAGTACGTCTTTTAAAAGAAAACAAACCAACCAAGATCCGATACGTCATTGACGAAATAGCATTAGAACATGGGCACAGAGTTATACGGTTACCGCCTTACCATTGTGAGTATAATGCGATTGAGTTGGTGTGGGCTCAAATTAAGGGATATGCTGCAAGACACAATACAGAACCCCCATTTACCACAAAAAAAATGCTAAAATTATTAGAAGAAGCTTGTGAACATGTGACTAAAGGAGACTGGGAAAAGGTTGTGAATAGAACTGTTAAATTAATAAGGGAAGATTATGAAAGAGATGTGAAAATAGATAATATTATAGAAAACGAACATATAATTATTAATGTATGTGATGATAGCAGTGACGACAGTGAAAATAGTAGTATGGACGAATCTGATTAATTATGGCCTTTTGTGGCACCTTTTTTGGTATCTTTTGTATTCATATGTTTCTTGTGTGCATATAAAGTATGTATATTCATTTTCGTTCAAATATTCAGTTCGTTCAAATAAATTAAATAAACATATACATTTTTGTTTTATTAAACCTATTTAATCAGGTACAAAAACAAAACTTAATTGTTTTTTGTTCGAGAATAAATTGACATTCCACATCACTATTGTAATGTGTCAAACCGGCCATCATAGCGTGCCGCTAGAGTAAGTGGCAAGTGCACTACACTAGCGGCACGCTATGATGGCCGGTTTGACACATTACAATAGTGATGTGGAATGTCAATTTATTCTCGAACAAAAAACAATTAAGTTTTGTTTTTGTACCTGATTAAATAGGTTTAATAAAACAAAAATGTATATGTTTATTTAATTTATTTGAACGAACTGAATATTTGAACGAAAATGAATATACATACTTTATATGCACACAAGAAACATATGAATACAAAAGATACCAAAAAAGGTGCCACAAAAGGCCATAATTAATCAGATTCGTCCATACTACTATTTTCACTGTCGTCACTGCTATCATCACATACATTAATAATTATATGTTCGTTTTCTATAATATTATCTATTTTCACATCTCTTTCATAATCTTCCCTTATTAATTTAACAGTTCTATTCACAACCTTTTCCCAGTCTCCTTTAGTCACATGTTCACAAGCTTCTTCTAATAATTTTAGCATTTTTTTTGTGGTAAATGGGGGTTCTGTATTGTGTCTTGCAGCATATCCCTTAATTTGAGCCCACACCAACTCAATCGCATTATACTCACAATGGTAAGGCGGTAACCGTATAACTCTGTGCCCATGTTCTAATGCTATTTCGTCAATGACGTATCGGATCTTGGTTGGTTTGTTTTCTTTTAAAAGACGTACTAATTCCGCTTTTAACATATTCATGTTTGCATCTACGCCATTTTTACGAAGCCATGCGACGATATCAGCTTTCTTTTGGGATTGGGCAGGTGGCTTGTCAATTTGCATCGAGTGGTATGGGGCGTTGTCCATAATTATAATAGATGGTTCAGGGAGGCTACACAACATTGAGGTAAACCATTCAGTAAACTTTTCTCCATTCATGTCTTCATGATAGTCTCCAGTGGTTTTTGACGCAAAAGCCAAGAGAGAACCTTCGACAAACCCGTTGATGGTTCCGGCGTGACAAATTATAAGTCGCGATCCTTTTCCTACAGGAACTTTGGAAGTAGATGCTGCTGTGTCATCGTTCCAAGAACGGCCTACAGTATGGTTAGCATTAAGCCATGTTTCATCCAAGAACACAACATTTTGCCAATTTTTGATTTCTTTCACTTGCCGTAAAAAAGTATACCTTGCCATCGCTATATCAAATCTTTCCATCAATATTTTGCGTTTGTTACATTTTTTGTATCGAAATCCAATGGTCTTCAAAATCTTCGTTAAAGAACTTTCCCCACCGAAGAATAATCCAGCTTCCTTCAGTGAATGCACCAACTTTTTTCTTGTTGGATACTCCTTCTGTAAATAGTAGCCGTAAACATGTCTTCGGATAGCATCGGCATCAAAGCTATCGATGCCTACGACTGGTTTTGCTCGTTTTCTCTTTTTTGGTGTGTGAAGTTTATTTTCTTCTGTGCCAGTCTCGCCATATTTTTTTTTAGTTATCCGTCTAACAGTTCGTTGTCCAATATTAAGCGCATCAGCTACGCGTTCAACCACTGACGTTATAGGTAAAATTGGCCCTCCATTTTGAGCTTCACGATCGAAATAGTTACGAAGGCGTATTACGAACTCACGTGTCTGACTATTTAGAACAGTTCTCTGCGTACGTTCGGTCATATCGACGAAATCCACAACAAAGGGCTTGAACAGAGTCCAAATTAACGAGCAAGGGTCAACAGTAATGCAGTATCAATATTTGAAATCCAAAGCCAGGTCAAAACTATATCACAATCGCATTGCACTGACAGTTTATACTTTTCGAAGCAACGTCAATTCGAAACTGCTTTGTTTTGCATTGAGCATTGACGCGAGTTTGCCGGAGGTAGTAGTTGTGCTAGCCAGCGATCCTATGTGACGATCGTATTAGATTCCATTTTTAAAAATTTATTGATATTTTTTTGCGATTTCAGAGGTTTGTCCACATAGTGAAAATTGTTCATATTCACAAGTACATTCACCCCTTAAATGGTGCAAACTGATTTTTCTACACTTGTATACATTTAAGAAATCAATTTAATAAATAAATTTTGAGTCCTAAACCTAAAACTACATTCGATAAAATTTATGAATCTCTGCACATCACTATCGTCAATAAAGTAATACAATTATTTCCTTCAAAGTCGTTATCAATTAATACGGAACTTCATGAGAAACTACATTCGATAAAATTTATGAATCTCTGCACATCACTATCGTCAATAAAGTAATACAATTATTTCCTTCAAAGTCGTTATCAATTAATACGGAACTTCATGAGCGGACAAACGTCAAACCGGCCATCATAGCGTGCCGCTAGTTTAGTGTCATTTGTTTCAAAGACAAGTAACATATAGATTTGTTTGGGGCAGTGCCGAATTGTCGCAGTGTAAAAAAAAATTGACGGGTTATTTTAAGGTAAATATGATTATTTTATTAAAGAACTCCAATTATTTTATGAATTTAATGTTTAGGGAATAGTTTGAAACTGCGTACGCGTTTATATTGATAGCGTTACTCCATAAAATTAAAAGTATTAGACTAAAGGCTAGTTTTTATGTTACTTTTATGTGACTTATGTTACCATTTTTTAAGTTACGTAACATAAAAGTGATTTAAGGCTTAATTCATAATTGCAGATTTATACAAATTCCTAAAAAGTATTAAGTACCTAAGTATTTACCTAATTAGGGTATTATTAACTATCTGATATTATCATAATTTTATAAAAATTTAATTCAGCTGGCAAATTTTACCAAAACAATCCTCCTTACTAATAGATGTAAAGGTACACAAGGCCAAGGCCCCTAGTTCCCGGCGGCCCCGCTATTCCTGGCTCTGGCAGCGGTCATGGTAACGGCGGGGCAGGGGGTGCGAAGAATCTCCGGCAGAGATTCCGCTGCCAACCCCGATGACTAGACCTGGCAACATACAACGCACGCACTTTGAGGACCGACGAGAAGATCATCGAGCTGGAAGAAGCAGTAAGCAAGTTGCGTTGGGAAATTATAGGATTGTCTGAAGTCCGAAGAGAGTGGGAGGACTCGATAATCCTCAAATCCGGCAACTTGTTTTACCACCGGGAGGGCGACCAGCAGTCCCAGGGTGGTGTCGGATTAATCGTCCACAAGTCCCTCGTCAACAATGTTGTTCAAGTCGAGAGTGTGTCGAGCAGGGTAGCGTACCTTATACTCAGAATTACCAAACGGTATTCGCTGAAGGTTATACAGGTCTACGCACCGACATCGGCACAACCCGACGGGGAGGTAGAGGTATTGTATGAGGATATCTCAAGAGCCATACATACCTCTAGATCCTACTACAATGTTGTGATGGGGGACTTCAATGCAAGGCTGGGTGAACGAAGCGGTGCAGAGGTGAGAGTGGGGCAATTTGGATATGGGCGGAGGAACCACAGGGGCCAAATGCTGGCCGACTTCATGGAGAGGGAGGGCCTCTTTATGATGAACTCCTTCTTCAGGAAGCGTCCACACAGAAAGTGGACTTGAATAAGCCCTGATGGTTCCACGAGAAATGAGACTGACTTCATCATATCAACCAGGCGGCAAATATTCAATAATGTCTCTGTGATCAACATGGTGAAAACCGGAAGTGATCACCGCATGGTAAGAGGCACATTGAATCATAACATCAAGCTGGAAAGGGCCAGACTGGTGAAGTCTACTCTCCGACCTTCTCGTGCTCATATTCAAAACCCCGAGAGCTTTCAACTGGAACTGCAGAATCGGTTCGATTGCCTAGCAGATTGCGAGTCTGTGGACGATTTAAACAACAGGCTGGTAGAAACTGTCCATACCGTAGGCTCGAAATTTTTTATGACCCACCGTCCAAAAAGAACTAAAATGTTTTCAGACCACACTCTCAAACTCATGGATGAGAGAGCAGGGATGGGACTACAGTCTTCAGCAGACGCGTTTGCTTACAGGCAGATTAATAGGCAGATCTCTAAAGCACAAACGCGTGACTTGCGAAACTTCAATACCGAATATATTAAACATACCATCGAGCGTAACAAGGGCTCCAAAATATTCGCAAGAGATCTGTCTATCGGGCAGAGCCAGCTGACGCGACTAAAAACTGATGACGGTAGTCTCATCTCATCCAAACCTGAGATATTGGGAGAGGTGGTAAAGTTCTATGGACAGTTATACGCCACAACACAAAAGCCTGTTGAGGATTTGGCTAGAGATCCCAGAGCCAAATTGACTCGACACTATACCGAAGATATCCCGGACGTCAGCCTCTACGAGATTAGTATGGCTCTCAAGCAACTCAAGAACAGCAAGGCACCAGGTGAGGACGGAATCACAGCAGAACTCCTGAAAGCGGGTGGAAAACCGATACTTAAGGTCCTTCAGCGATTGTTCAATTCCGTCATTCACGAGGGCTCAACGCCACAGGCATGGTACAGGAGCGTGGTGGTTCTGTTCTTCAAAAAGGGAGACAATACCTTCCTGAAGAATTATAGACCCATCTCGCTGCTCAGCCATGTCTATAAGTTGTTCTCGAGAGTCACAACGAATCGTCTCGCTCGTAGGTTCGACGACTTCCAGCCTCCCGAACAAGCCGGATTCCGAAAAGGCTTTAGTACCATAGACCACATTCACACGCTGCGCCAGATTATACAGAAGACTGTAGAGTATAACCGGCCATTATGCTTAGCGTTTGTGGACTATGAGAAAGCCTTCGATTCGGTGGAAACTTGGGCTGTGTTGAGGTCACTGCAGAGATGCCGGATAGACTACCGGTATATCCAAGTGCTGAAGTGTTTGTACGAAAACGCCACAATGTCAGTACGTATACAGGACCAGACTACAAGGCCAATCCAACTGCAGCGGGGAGTGCGACAGGGAGATGTAAGCTCCCCGAAGCTCTTTACCGTTGCGTTGGAAGACGTTGGAATTTATAATTTCTGAATTTTCCCTGGTCTGGCCCGGTGGCAGGCTTCGGCCGTGGCTAGTTACCACTCTACCGGCAAAGAAGTGCCGCCAAGCGATTACGCGTTCCAGTACCATGCCGTGTAGAAACCAAAATATAGAGTTATGGGTTTAATATAACTGCCATGCCCCTAAGAGGTTAGCCTGCTACCATCTTATCTTCACTTACAATCAGGTGAGATCGCAGTCAAGGGCTAACTTGTAGTGGATCAAAAAAAAAAGAAAAGAATAATAAAAATAGACTAATTCTAAAAGATATTTATTGCAGGTCTCCTATGAAACATTAATAAGAACTTCTAAGAAGTATGCATATCTAAAACCAAAAACAGCAGCAGTTTTAAAAAAAATAGTAATCACGATCGGAGGGCCTCTTGTTGGCCAGCGGAGTGGACTATGGCTGAACCCTTATCATTCCAACAGGAGGCTCCTATTCCGTAGGCGCTGGCTGGGTGAAATGATGAGTAAAAATATAACCATGCTGCAACGCCCCTGTGTTGGCCAACTTGCTGGACTACGGCCAAACCATTTTCATTCCGAGAGGAGACTCATGCTTAAATTGGAGCCTGAAATGGTTTGAAGTTTCAAATATTCTGTTTTGAGAAACGTCGTTATTAGTTTCTGGACACAAATTGAGGTTCAATTCTTGCAAGGTTTGAATTGCCTATTGCCCAGGTGGTAAATTCTGTAATAAGAAAGAAATAGTAAAATTTTATTATTTGAATTAAAGAAAAGCATTATTGAGAAGCTTACATTATAGTTTTTATTTTTCATCACACACAAGAATATTGAGAAAAGATTCTTACTGGCATACGTATAAATGGGCAAGCACCATGTTTGAGACGCTGGCGGTTTAGAGTGTCATTCCCATTGAAATTATGACTACAGATTCTGCTTCCTTTTGTAGGCTTGAACTCAGGTCTGTTTATAGCATTCAGCCATCTTAGTCTTATTTCATGATATTTTGGGAATCTGAAACAATTGTAAAACATTAGTTAAAATGATACACATTACAATAACTGCAATGAAAGGACCAAAAACCACTTAAATGGACACTGTTATTTTCAAATACGACACCATACCGGATATCGGGTGTCTTAATCACTAGGTCATCATCGCTACAGGCTTAAATCAGTTTGGCAATATTATAAGTAGAAGCTGACTGTTTAATTTCATCTCTCTACCCCTCAGAGTGAAACACAGTACGAGTTATATGAAGTTTTAATTTTATCGATATTCAATTTATTTGTTAACAATACAATCCCCACACTATATTTACACTCCAAACAAAAAGTAATGAAATAATCCAAATTTTTGGGAACAGAGCAAAAATTTACGAGTTTTGGATTCAGTAAAGAAGAAACCAAGCTATAATTAGACGAAATAACATAAGATATTCGCCACAAAAAGAAAAAATAGACGAACAAAGTCGTCTATTTCACTCACCTATGAAATGAAATTCCTGGACGTTTTACATTATTATTATTATGACATCCCACAACTGAGCACTTCACCATAGTTGATTACATAAAAGTACAACAAAATACATGAAAATATTTATAAAACAGGTAATTATTCACAACTAAAACACCGGAAGCACAACAGACGCCATTTATAGTTGGCACAAAATTGGCTTCAATAGCCAAATTTGATGACGTCACATGACAATTGCGCGACACGTTCACGCAATAATATAATACACCTGCCTCGTTCTAATAACGTAGCATTTAGTTAGTAAGAAAAATCAAAACATAGTTTTACATGTTTTAATAATTAAATGCATCGTTTAACTATAATTGAGTAAAATGCAACATGCATTTTACTCAATTATTCATAATAATTATCCTCTCTTAAATATTATATAATCAAAGGTAACACCGACTAGAAGAAAGCACCTTACACCACCTTACAAGTTTTGTTTGACCACCACAATTTTTTATTATAAATATAAAATTATATTATATTACAATAATTATAATAATATATTATCAATAATTAATAGTATCACACGAATGTTTAAATAAATACCTATTTATGTAGTTTCATGTATTATTTTATCTGCACTCGTATTATGTTAAAATCGAAACCATAAAATGTTAGTAACATACCTACATAATAATTTAACCAAACTTTTCTTGATATTATTCCGTACATTTCATTGCCGTTTGTAGAATGCTAGATGACATAAAAAATTACAAAGTATTACAGAATTAGAAATTATTTATTACATAATACACTTAATGTTACAAAGGTGGTAAAAGATAAAAATACAAGTGTATTACCATCGTCATGGCGTGCAATACTTAAAAATAATCGATGTAGCAAATCACGGTATTAATTAATTAGATAAATAGGTAAACATTTAAGAAAATTTTTGAAATGTCGACAATACCTACATATTTTCATATCAACTGAGCCTGAAATTGAAAATGTCATACATTTAGATTAAGTATTAACGATAAATTAATATTAAGCACTTGTTATAAGAGTCAAAGAAATATTTCATTATAATTATTAAAGTCAACCATGTAAATGTATTTGCATAAACCCAGCGTAAAATTTGGCTTGCCAATTGCGATCATTGAAAACATTATCTAGGTTGTAGACGGCTATAACGTATGCACTTATGCACTTTTACGGAAAATATCTTAGCAGACAGGCAGACATACACACTTCTGTATTTATAAAATTAGTATGGATTATTGTAATAGATATTGGGTCCCGGCAAAACTTCAAATATACTCATTTTAATACCTAACAAACTTTTCTTATCAGTTGTACTATGAAAATTAGGCCCTATTTCTTTCATTCACTTGAGTAAACATTAGTTACACATGCTTAAAGTTACGATAATATTTTGACCATTTACTTGTGAAATGTTATTTCATCGATTTTCCTTTCGCTGCGGCTTTTGCAGCCTAATATACTGCAGCCCACCATTGAGCAATAGCTTAACGAACACAAAATTTCACAAACGATTCCACCTACAAATGTTATAATAATAATAATATAATAATAATAACTTTGATTTATTATTATCTTACTTATATACTTACGTAACTAACCTCCTATATACATAAGTTTGTGTGTCACTTGTTACTGGTGTGACAGGCAAAAAAATTTAACACGTTAACGGGGACAAAAAAAATATATTCAATTACCTACCTTTCATATAAAGGCATTAAGCCATGAAGCCATTAGCCATCTCGTTCTAGCAATAAAAGTTGAAATATGGCGCAAAAAATTAGGTTTATAATCTGAGCCTTACACCATGGAACTGCTCTCAGCTCTGCTATATTAAAGATCTGAAACATTGTCTCTGATCTGAAAGATTGACGTTATCAGATTGACGCAGGATCGACGTTGACTATCAGGCCCTACCGAGTCCCGAAGTGCAAGGTACCAAGAGTTATCGGGTTGTCCATCTCTTTCATCTGGCATTGTATCCCCCGTTGGTCTCTCGCTCTAATTACGCACACAAAATATTTTTAAATTTCGCGGGGTTTTCACTTCACGTTTATTGGTCGACGCCATTTTCGCTGAAAAACCGACGCAAGCCGAGAATATGAAAAACTTATGTCCTACTGTGGTCCTAACCTTAAAATGAATTAAAATTGTTTTATCAAAGTTTAATATTTTGTACTATGAATTGCGGTGATTTGTGTTACTTGTTTTGTTATTTAACTGGTAAGCGATTAGGCGTAGTTTCAAGTGTAAAGCCTACACAGACTTCTTGGAAGTGACTAGTGAGGTTAGTTTGACTGTTTTTCCCATCGAAATATTACGCATAGAAGGTTAGTAGTCGCGCGCGAAGTGTAACCGTTTTATAGTAGTTTGGGCTACGTACGCCTGTCAGCGCGTTAGTGTTCCAGACCGAGTTAAAGAACGAAGAGCTCGCGCAATTAATTAAAAAAATGACGTACTGTGCAGTTATAGGGTACCACAACTCATCACACCATCACCAGAAACATTTAAAGATTCCATTCCACGGGTAAGTACTTTCAAACATCTTATATTCTTCACATAAACATTATTCGAAACATTATAATGAATTGTAAATATAACCGACGCCATTACAATGAAATGTTGCTAGCTATGGTAGAAATATTTCACCCCATATTTAATTTTTCTCAGTCTAAGTACCTACTTGTCTTTAATCCCAAATCACATTAATACAATTATGTATCATTAGGGTGACTAAATATAAGTAGGGTGATCACATACTGTAGTAACAAAAATTGATTTAATTTTTTTACAGATATCTCCAAAGAGCGACATGGACATCGAATCTTTTTTTGACACGCCTCGAAAGCATACGCTTCGGAGACAACTAGCCAAAAAGATCTTTTTTTACACAAAGTAAAAAAAATAGGGCATTGCAACAGAAAGCTCGTTACTTAAAGAAAAAAAAAATATTTTTCGAAGAATCTTAGTGAACTTCCTAGAGCAAAGATTTATCGATAGTGACAATTCGATATTTTATAATTAGTAGTTGCTAAAAATTTATTTCTTGTTGATTAGATTCTAGATTTTTATAACGAAACTTCGAAAAGATTGAATAATTACTTATGAGTGAATAATTATTTTCACAATTTAATTAAACTCGTCAAGTGCATGTCAGAACACCCATGGAGGTGTTTTATAGGTCATGCTAGTTTCGTAAAAGATGTTTACCTCATAATCATTATGAGGTATTTGAGGTATATTATATAAATACATTTGAATAAGTTTTCAACAAGTTACTCGAATAGGGAAGGGAATAAACTAAAAATTTCTTTGACTATTCCTTTCTAATTTCAGGAGATGCTTTATATCTAAACTAATATTGTAAAGAGAAAAGATTTGTTTGATTTTTGAATGTTTAATAATGAAACGAAAGGTATGAAATGTTTTAATACCTATTAAGCAAAATTATTTACATAGTATTAGTTTTTAAGTTATTTTATAGTTTTTTATTATTTTAATACAATTTCAAGATTTAATTTTATTTTTTACTTACCGAAATCCATTTCGTTATAATGCAAAGACTCAAACTTATTCTGAGTGAATCTTTAGGTAACTTATAACACTTACAGGGCATTTTCTGAACGCCACCTTAACATACGAATAATAAGAATGCGAAAGTGTCTGCCCGTCTATCTGTTTGCTACATTTTCACGGCGCACGGAGTGTTTAACCGATTATAATGAAATTTGGTACATAGGTAGGGCCTGGGAAAGGACATAGGCAATTTTTCAATCAAGAAACGAGTTCCCATAGGAATCAATAAACCCTAATCCAAGCGGACGTAGTTGTGGGCATCACCTAGTAATCAATGACTAATGAAAAAAACAATTAACATGATTATCTGACACTTATTCATTCGTTTCATAATTCTAAATACAACCTAGCTTTTACCTATCCAATTTCCCTACTTTTTGGGGAAAATGCAATTTACTTGCAACATTATTCGCACGCTTGTGTGCGTGTCGTCGAGCGTAAATACACTACGCTCACGCACATATAGTGCGTAAAAGTGTTACGCATTAGGGAGGTCCTGTTGTATGAAACTATCGGTCTTGGCGTTATTAGTCTAAGGTTTTCCCTTGAAAATTGGTAAGTATGGTTAATCTTTGGATATTTAAAGGTAAATTATCAAAGATATTAATAAGGTATCCTCATTTGAGCAACTAAGTATAATGAACACTTAAATTTAAAATGTGAAAGTAGGTAGGTATGTATTTTTGTTGGTTGGTTTGTCTCAATATTATTCTTGTTTCAATCAAGCTGCAATAGAGCAAACAATTGAAGTGATTTTACATGGGAATGGTTGATGATCTGGAAAGTAACATAGGTTACTCTTTATCTCGGAAAATTTAAGTGATGAGTTCCCCGAAAGAAATATTTCGATTTTACGAAAGTCTAAATTCACGAGTAGTTGGCATTATCTGGTGATACTTGTGAAATTGATCTATCCATTGAAGAAAATAATGTAAAACAGTACCCCGAATGGTAGTTTAAGACATGCTTTTGAAAATATGTAATTATAACATTTGTAACAATTATTTTCAGAAGAACATGCTTCATGAATACCACAGCACACATACATGAGATAGAAATATACAAGATGCGAGAAGAAAGAGCTTCTGGACCGAGATACTAACCAAATTCTTGAGATTGCAGTGTAGTTTGGCACTAGTGTATTGTAAGTATAATAATATTAACATTATTGTTGCTTAAGTTTAACCACTCTAAACTAGTTAACGATGCAAAAGATACATGAGTAGTTGGCATTATCTGGAGATCCTTGTGAAATTGATCTATCCATTGAAGAAAATAATGTAAAACAGTATCCCGAATGGTAGTTTAAGACATGTTTTTGAAAACATGTAATTATAACATTTGTAACAATTATTTTCAGAAGAACGTGCTTCATGAATGCCACAGCACACATGCATGAGTTAGAAATATACAAGATGCGAGGTGAAAAAGCTTCTGGACCGAGATACTAACCAAATTCTTGACAATGCAGTGTAGTTTGGCACTAGTGTATTGTAAGTATAATAATATTAACATTATAGTTGCTAAAGTTTAACCCCAAACTAGCTAACGATGCAAAAAATAATAATTATAGTAATATGTATAACCTATGATTTCATAAAAATATTTTATATATAGAATCATAATATCAATACACATGTACATACACATGTAAATGTACAGTGGCAGTATAATATTATTATTTAGTTTATTACTTTATTTATGACGAAAATAAATACTATTTCAATATTTTACAGGTATGCTGTATTCCTGTGCAGTTGTTCAGTATGGAAGTATCGAAGACTTGGGAAAAGCAGATGAATACATATATTTATTATGTATTATGTATGTTTTGCTGGATCAAACACAAAGTTTAATATTATATAGTTATTATTATTATATGTTATAGTTTTTTTATATGATTTCGATGTAAGATTTTTGTTCATAATAAATTAATTTGATCTCTGAAATTTATTTTAATTTTGTTTTTGAAAAATTCAATGGTATCCTGAATTACTAGCAAACTACTAGAAAAACCGGTATTTGGTAAATAAATCTAAAACCGATACGTTCAAATCAAATCACTATTACCGGTTTTTCGCATAGCTTGCTCATCCCTAACTACTTCCGGTTCCGCTAATTGCGTCATCGAAATTTAATTATGTATATCAAGTTAGAGCGAGTCGATCTGGTCATGAATGAAACCCGTCGCAAGACGTAACAGGCTAGAGTGAGAGACGTGATTTTTTATGAATGAATTTTAAAGATGTAATTTACATTCAAGGTCACTCCTACTACTGTCCGATAAACTTCAAATTGTGTCTATGGAGTTGCCTGTCTATATCATTTATGTTACTTTTCTCTGTTGACTATTGTGCTGAACAGAGACAAGTAAGAAGGTAACTCGTTAATTTGCCGTTTTTAAAAATTCCACCTTTGTTTAAATGTATTGTTTAATCTTATCTGAAACTTGCGATTTTGTCCGCGTAATTTGTTTAATTAATTCCACGGGAACTTCTTAGTTTTCCGGCACAAAAAGCCTATGTCCTCCCCGTGACATAACCTTTGTCTGTACCAAATTTCATTAAAATCTGCTGAAAAGATAAACGGTGAAAGCGTAACAGACAATTGCTAGATTTAACCAATTTAGTAGATCTTGGCTGGGAACAATATTGTAGAGATAAGGCGTCTTCCTAATAAAAGGCGATGAGAGTCCTGTTTAATTCCCATGGGTACTTACTCTTTAATTTTCTGGGAGTAAAAGTAGCCTATGTCCTTCCCTGGGATACAACCTATCTCTGTACCAAATTTAATCAAAATCAGTTGAACAGATGGACCATGACAGCATATGGATATATACACTTTTAGATTTTTAGTATAAGCACGGATATAATATTATATAGGACATACGCATTACACAGAGCCTGATTATGTGCAGAAATATCTATGTTTTTGGAAATATTTAAAGACTAGAATCATATGACACACAAAATACTTAAACTGACATATCAAATTATAAAATAATAATATCAACAAACTTAACTGTCAATTCAATGAAACAGGAATGGCTAGTCCAAAGCTGAATTAGCATAACTAAGTTTCGGCTTTGGACTGGAAATTTGGGCACTTCTAGTTTGGCCTGAAAACTCGCTCGGGAAAAAGCTGAAGTTTTAGCTTTGCACCAGAGGGCTAGGTCCAAAGCATACCTGTTTTATTGAATTGACAGCTATGTTGTAGTTATTCATATTTTATAATTTGATACATCAGCTTAAGTATTTTGTCTGTGTCTTAAGATTCTAAAGTCTTCAAATATTACCAAAAACAGATATTTCTGCATATAATCTGTTGAATCGTAACTTAAGCTATTCTGAACTGCAGCATACTAATTGGCCATTTCTTAGTCTATAATAATAACTTAATTAGTATATATTATTGACATTGTTTATTCCACACATAATACTATTTTAGTAAGATTATTGCGTCATTAATTTACATCATATTGTGTAGCAGTAGGGCTGCCTCATGTTTGGCTATAATTAATTTTTAGTGTCTACCACTGTAACTGCAACTGTTTAAGCTAGAAGTTGTGATAATACAAAATCACAATTTTAGTAACTGGCTGAAAATACATCTTGTTGCAAGTTCTGTTTTATTTTAGAGTGCTAGCCAGTCAGATTTTATTGTGGTTATCACATTGTAGCTATCCAACTTTGATGCTTAGCCAACTGATTCAAATTTCAAATGCCATTTTTTAGGGCTTCTAGTCATTTATATAAAGGGTCAACTACATAGAGTACGTTTAAACTTCGTATTGTACAGAATAAAAGCAAAATATATCCTTATATAAATTAAAAAAACAGGAGGTACTTAGGTATAATAAAATCTTTTATTTGAATTATTATATTATTTGAATAGTGCCAATAGAAATACTAATATTGTAACTGTATATAATGTTTAGTATACGGACCCAAAAATTATTAATTATTCTCAGCCCTAACCTTGTTTACCAAAGCAACATTTTTGTTATCAGGACCCCAAGCAGAGGTCAACCTTGATAGAACATTGCTCTCTCCAAACAGTACGATAATACAAGTTATAAGGTATAGACATGGCCACCAATGGTAAATTAGGTATGTACTTAAGGAATAATTATTTGTATTATTATGTATTTATCATAATACATAGGTGTTTATACCTATAAGAGAATTAAACTTTACTTTTCTTGTTTTACTGCATCCTAGGCGTAAGTATACGGATAAAGAATGGTGTAATGAATAACATGTTATCATTAAGGTCAAAGTAAGTGCTACATTGTATTAACTACCTACTTACGGTGATATTGTTAAAGATAAAAGTTTATTTCTATAAGGTCGAGAGGGGCTATTCACAAAAAAAAGGGGCAAAAGTTTACACTTCAGTACTTTCATCCCATTTAATGTACCTCCTGTTTTGACAGAATGCATATAAGGAAGTTTTTATCTGTTACTAGATGATTCCTTCAATTCCCGCAGGAACTCCGTAATTTTCCGGGATAATAAGTAGCCTATGTCCTAAACCGGGATAAAACTATCCCTGTACCAAATTTCATCAAAATCGGTTGAACAGGTGGGCCGTCAAAGCGTAGCAGACAGATGGAAAGACAGACAGAAACACTTTCACATTTATAATATTAGTGTGGATACGGAGTATTATGCTGTTAAAAATGGGGTCTTAATATCTCAATTCTGAAAAGTTAATTTTTTATTTAATAATTATTTTATATATAAAAAAGTATGAACTTATATAAAATACTTCAAATAATACTTGTATTTAAAAACATGTCAGCAAATAGTTTTAGTAGTTGTCTAAGCTAAAAGCGAACACGCCTCCCAATATCTTAAAGCTCACATTATGCTAGTTGGTATTCAGCAAGACACACTACTAATCTACTACTGGTACAAGTCCACAAAAACAGACAACTCATATCCACAATCAAGCGGAGAAAACTGACTTTCTTCAAACATCTACAAAGAGGAGCTCAATTTGCATTCCCCAGACAAGTTTTGGAAGGAAGGATTGCAGGAAAAAGAGCTCGAGGTCACCAAATATGCTCTGTATATTTGGCGACCTCGAGCTCTGGATAGGGCTTAGTTACTCGAAGTTAAAAGATGGAGGCACATGATCAGATTATGACAATGAGTACCTACACACAAAATGGACGTCGTCATTTCGTCGTCGTCGTTCAGTCACCCGCTATTTATTGTGGGGCGCTTAACAAATGCATTCTGTATCTATACAGCTCTACTCAGCGTGTCCGACAAGAGCGGTCTGCTGCCTCTAGCGAAATGTCTTTCCGATATTGGCCTCGGTTTGGTGGGCAGCGGGGGAACTGCCACGGCTCTCCGCAATGCGGGCCTGAAAGTTCGCGACGTATCTGAGATCACGGGCGCCCCTGAAATGCTCGGGGGACGGGTGAAGTCCTTACATCCTGCTGTGCATGCTGGAATATTATCGAGGTAAGAAAACAAGCAGGTATAAATAGAATTTGGCCAAGTGTGATTGAACTCGTGCACGAAGGGCCATTCCACCACCATACCATCATACCATCGTACAAGACTTATCACTGTTCTTTTTATACGACTGCCTGAAAAAAGGTGTATATTGTTATCAGGGTTCATGTATGTATGTATATTCCACCATAACTTCTATACGCCTGAACCGATTTTGATAAATGAGGTATCGTTAGAATTCCTAGCTTATTCCGGGTGACATAGGCTAGTAAAAGTAAAAAAAAATTGATGGGGTGACCATGATCCCGAATTAAAGACTAAAGTTGAAAAAAAAATTGAAAATAAGATTAACTATATAATCATCATCTAGAAAATGATGAGTAGATTCCAAAAATATATAACACCATAGTTCAATATCCAGTGATTCACAAAAAAAATATAATTTAATGTGAATAAGATTCTTATATAACTAGATTAATTTAGATTTTTAACTTTTTAGTTCGTTTTGTGGCAGGGCAGTGGTGTTTTTAATTTTTTTAAATTATGACTGGTTAAATACAAGTTTGTTGTATATAGCAGCTTTGCTAAATATAATATTATAATGGTGGTATGTCTATTAACAGGTTAACAGATTCAGACCAGGCTGACATGAAGCGACAGAAGTTCAACATGATAAGTGTGGTAGTTTGCAACCTTTACCCATTCGTCGAGACTATATCTAAACCGGATGTCACCATAGCTGATGCCGTGGAAAACATTGATATCGGTGGTGTAACCTTACTCCGAGCAGCGGCCAAGAACCATGACAGAGTGACAGTTATCTGTGATCCCAGTGATTACGATAAAGTCATTGATGAATTGAAACAAAGCAAGGAGCATCAGACCTCTTTGGAGACAAGGTTTGTCATATTTTCTTACTACAACCAGGACCTTGATTAAAGTATAAGGCACTGACCTCATACTTTAATCTTTAATGAAGTTTACCTGGTTTATATTCCTGGTTCAATTCAATATTTTTAAATTGTCTCACATGTAGTTTGGTGGCTTTAGCTGTGGCTAATCTTGCCTTAAACTGACCAAACCTAAGCCATTTTAGAAAATACAACTTTTCTGAATTGGGCCAGTTGAAGACCTTGTTTTTCCAATATTTTCAAAAACAAAAGATATGCCGATTTTTCTGATGATATTTATTTTTTGCAGACAAAAACTAGCTCTAAAGGCCTTCACACACACATCTCAATATGATGTTCACATCTCAGACTATTTCCGTAAACAATATTCCGCCGGCGAAGCGCAGATGACTTTGAGATATGGTGAGTAGGTACACTTTTTTGAATGACTGATAATAACTAGCAACCCACGCCGCGGCTCCACGCGTTATGTCACCAGATTAAATTTTTAGTTCTTTTACAATTATATTGTTAGTTAATCGTCTTAAGGCCCCTTATACAAATATCATACTTTTTCAAGTACCATTTATAGATAAATGGAATAACAGCTGTTGGGATATTATGGTATTAAATTAAAGGTAATGTATTCATCTCTAGTTAGACCCCATAAAAAATGCACACCCCCATACAAATTTTCGGAATAAATACGTTTCTACGAACGCAAGAACTGCTGAAAATGACGAAAAATGGGGTCTGGATAGGATAGACCCATAAAGCTAGATCAGCTACATATTTTAACTTGAAAATAACAAAAGAGTGGGGCTTATATAGTCCTCTACCCAAATGCTGGAACATTATGCATACAAATAAATACTTTGTCATTTATGTGTCAACACAAAAAATTCTTCATAAATTTTCTATGGAAAGAAGCCGGCCGCTTGGCGTTTGGCGCTCAGTACGCGCTGAGATGCGCTCGTGAACGGGTGGGTGTATCGCTTTTTTGCATGAAATTTATTACGACAAAATTAACACCGTGTTGTATACTGCGCTTGATAAAACTTGATATTGTTTACGACACAAAGAAGAAAGTTCTCAATTACCCTTTTTTTTACCCGATTACAGCAAAGCCAAAAGGAAAGGGTACGAGATTAGGAGTCTATGTATGCCTATGCGTGTGTGTGTGAGTGTGTATGTATGTTTGATGTATGTAAGAATGTATTAATTGAAGTCTATGACACTCCAGAGCCCTTAACTACACTCAATTATTATTATAGCCAACTATACCCATGCAAAAATTTAGGTCAATACGTTAGTCTGTTACGGCGTGATTGAAGAACAATCCTACTAACAAACTTTTTCCCAATAATTTTAGTACGGTAAGCGCCATTTTGAAATTCTTTTTTATCGTCCTGATTTCGTTCAAAATCGATATCTGGTGTTCCCTGGGATCACTGAACAGAAAACTTTACCCAAAATTAAAAAAAAAGTCAGCGCCATTTTGAAATTCTTTGTTATCGTACCGATTTCGTTCAAAATCGATATCTGGGGTTCCCTGGGATCACAAAATAGGAAACTTACCAGAATTAAAAAAAAGTCAGCGCCATTTTGAAATTCTCTGTTATTGTACCGATTTCGTTCAAAATCGATATCTGAGGATCCCTTAGACCACAAAACAGGAAACTGTTACCAAAATTTTAAAAAATCAGCGCCATTTTGAAATTCTTTGTTATTGTACCGATTTCGTTCAAAAGCGATATCTGACGATCCCTGGGATCACAAAGCAGGAAATTGGTACCAAAATTTAAAAAAAGTCAGCGCCATTTTGAAATTCTTTGTTATCGTACCTATTTCGTTCAAAATCGATATCTGGGGTTCTCTGGGATCACAAAACAGGAAACTTTTACCAGAATTTTAAAAAAGTGAGCGCCATTTTGAAATTCTCTGTTATTGTACCGATTTCGTTCAAAATCGATATCTGGGGTTCCCTAGGATCACAAATTATGAAACTTTTACCAGAATTATAAAAAAGTCGGCGCCATTTTGAAATTCTCTGTTATTGTACCGATTTCGTTCAAAATCGATATCTGGGGTTCCCTAGGATCACAAATTATGAAACTTTTACCAGAATTAAAAAAAAGTCAGCGCCATTTTGAAATTCTCTGTTATTGTACCGATTTTGTTCAAAATCGATATCTGAGGATCCCTTAGACCACAAAACAGGAAACTGTTACCAAAATTTTAAAAACTCAGCGCCATTTTGAAATTCTTTGTTATTGTGTTACCAAAATTTTAAAAAATCAGCGCCATTTTGAAATTCTTTGTTATTGTACCGATTTCGTTCAAAAGCGATATCTGACGATCCCTGGGATCACAAAGGTTATTGGACCGATTTCGTTCAAAATCGATATCTGGGGTTCCCTAGGATCACAAATTATGAAACTTTTACCAGAATTATAAAAAGTCAGCGCCATTTTGAAATTCTCTGTTATTGTAACGATTTCGTTCAAAATCGATATCTGAGGATCCCTTACACCACAAAACAGGAAACTGTTACCAAAATTTTAAAAACTCAGCGCCATTTTGAAATTCTTTGTTATTGTACCGATTTCGTTCAAAAGCGATATCTGACGGTCCCTGGGATCACAAAGCAGGAAACTTTTACCAGAATTTTAAAAAAGTGAGCGCCATTTTTAAATTCTCTGTTATTGTACCGATTTCGTTCAAAATCGATATCTGGGGTTCCCTAGGATCACAAATTATGAAACTTTTACCAGAATTATAAAAAAGTCGGCGCCATTTTGAAATTCTCTGTTATTGTACCGATTTCGTTCAAAATCGATATCTGGGGTTCCCTAGGATCACAAATTATGAAACTTTTACCAGAATTAAAAAAAAGTCAGCGCCATTTTGAAATTCTCTGTTATTGTACCGATTTTGTTCAAAATCGATATCTGAGGATCCCTTAGACCACAAAACAGGAAACTGTTACCAAAATTTTTAAAACTCAGCGCCATTTTGAAATTCTTTGTTATTGTACCGATTTCGTTCAAAAGCGATATCTGACGATCCCTGGGATCACAAAGCAGGAAACTGGTACCAAAATTTAAAAAAAGTCAGCGCCATTTTGAAATTCTTTGTTATCGTATCGATTTCGTTCAAAATCGATATCTGAGGATCCCTAAGATCACAAAACAGAAAACTGTTACCAAAATTTTAAAAAATCAGCGCCATTTTGAAATTCTTTGTTATTGTACCGATTTCGTTCAAAAGCGATATCTGACGATCCCTGGGATCACAAAGCAGGAAACTGGTACCAAAATTTAAAAAAAGTCAGCGCCATTTTGAAATTCTTTGTTATCGTACCGATTTCGTTCAAAATCGATATCTGGGGTTCTCTGGGATCACAAAACAGGAAACTTTTACCAGAATTTTAAAAAAGTGAGCGCCATTTTTAAATTCTCTGTTATTGGACCGATTTCGTTCAAAATCGATATCTGGGGTTCCCTAGGATCACAAATTATGAAACTTTTACCAGAATTATAAAAAGTCAGCGCCATTTTGAAATTCTCTGTTATTGTAACGATTTCGTTCAAAATCGATATCTGAGGATCCCTTACACCACAAAACAGGAAACTGTTACCAAAATTTTAAAAACTCAGCGCCATTTTGAAATTCTTTGTTATTGTACTGATTTCGTTCAAAAGCGATATCTGACGGTCCCTGGGATCACAAAACACAAATTCAAAATGGCGCTGATTTTTTTAAATTTAAATACCAGTTGCCTGTTTTGTGGTCCTAGGGAACCCCAGATATCGATTTGGAACAAAGTCGGTACAATAACAAAGAATATCAAAATGGCGCTAATTTTTTAAAATTTTGGTACCAGTTTCCTGTTTTGTGATCTTAGGGATCCTCAGATATCGATTTTGAACGAAATCGGTACAATTACAGAGAATTTCAAAATGGCGCTGACTTTTTTTAATTCTGGTAAAATTTTCATATTTTGTGATCCTAGGGAACCCCAGATATCGATTTTGAACGAAATCGGTACAGTAACAGAGAATTTCAAAATGGCGCTGACTTTTTTAAAATTCTGGTAAAAGTTTCCTATTTTGTGATCCCAGGGAACCCCAGATATCGATTTTGAACGAAATCGGTACGATAACAAAGAATTTCAAAATGGCGCTGACTTTTTTAAAGTTTGGTACCAGTTTCCGGTTTTGTGATCCCAGAGAACCCCTGATATCGATTTTGAACGAAATCGGTACGATAATAAAGAATTTCAAAATGGCGCTGACTTTTTTTAAATTTTGGTACCAGTTTCCTGTTTTGTGATCCCAGGGATCGTCAGATATCGATTGTGAACGAAATCAGTACGATAATAAAGAATTTCAAAATGGCGCTGACTTTTTTTAAATTTTGGTACCAGTTTCCTGTTTTGTGATCCCAGGGATCGTCAGATATCGATTTTGAACGAAATCGGTACAATAACAGAGAATTTCAAAACGGCGCTGACTGAAATCGGTCCAATAACAAACATTTCAAAATGGCGCTGATTTTTTTAAATTTTGGTAACAGTTTCCTGTCTTGTGATCTTAGGGATCCTCATATATCGATTTTGTACGAAATCGGTACAATAACAGAGATTTTTTTTAAATTTGTTACCAGTTTCCTGTTTTTTGTTCCCAGGGAGCCCCAAATATCGATTTAGAATGAATTTAAAAAACGATAGTTCCGGTTTTGTTGAAGCAGAGTTCAAACAGCCGTATACTACGCAATACACTCCTTGCATTTTTAAAAAGATCGCGGAAATAGATTTATACGTGACCACTCATCATGACGCGGCAATCACTACTGACGGCAATGTCGATGCGCATGTTTGTGTGAGTGAGCTGTTTCGAACGTTTCTAGGTAGTTTCATCCGTTTACTGTGGTCTAGCGTAGAGTATACGTGCTTGCAGAAATATTTTGTATTGTGGCGAGTTAAATACCTACAGATTTTTACTATAGGGATTTAAGAAACACGTGTTTCAGGATTTTTGGAAATTCGACCTCCAAGGAATTTTTAAAAATTTCACCCGAGCGAAGCAGGGGTGCGTCTGCTAGTATTTACTATAATAATGTGGCGCGGAGGCATAGATAATAATATGTAGTAAATAAATAATCAAATATTTCAAGTTACAAAATTGATTAGTTGGCTATAAAATCGAGCGTAGAGCGTAGTGCTATATATGCGTACAGATATATGCTGTAGTGTGGCGAGTTATATACCTAAAGTTGGCTGCGGCCTGATTGTATAAGGACCCTTAAAGGAGAAGCTTTATATCATATCAGAAGCTATCTTCGAGCACAAGTCAGTTATATGCTCGAAGCAAGCTATGTTTATGAACTTTATGGAGAACAACTCCACAATATTG
Source organism: Erebia palarica (assembly GCA_964035005.1). Classification (NCBI taxonomy): domain Eukaryota; kingdom Metazoa; phylum Arthropoda; class Insecta; order Lepidoptera; family Nymphalidae; genus Erebia; species Erebia palarica. Next base: position 7,005,891 of record OZ035988.1, read on the forward strand.
TTTTCATATGACTATGATACGTGTAATTTATTGTATACAGCGCAAATATTCAGTAAATAGTAATTACATATTATCAGTTAAGCTGAGTCAATTACGTATCAGATATTTTTCGCGATCAGGGCATCTGTTTAATGTTTTTATTAATTTAACTGTCATTTCGTCATAGGTATGAACCCACACCAGAAGCCAGCACAGGTGTTCACAACACATGACCGCTTGCCCCTAAAGACGATAAACGGTTCGCCAGGCTTCATCAACCTGTGTGACGCGTTGAACGCGTGGCAACTTGTGGTAGAACTGAAGCAGGCGCTCGGGCTGCCGGCCGCCGCTAGTTTCAAACACGTCTCGCCCGCCGGGGCTGCGATAGGTCTACCTTTAAATGAGGAAGAAGTAAGTCTCCCGTGGGGTTCAACTGGTGCTGTTGGCTGGTGTCAGATAGAAAGGGGTTTAGAGGCATAAAAATTAACAGAAATTATCTGTAAGAAAAAAAAATTTACGCTGTGCACGCTGTTCATTTTTTACATAGAATAAAATTTGGCCAGATCGAATGTACAGTTGCAGAGTAAATACAACAGGAAGATTTGTAACTAAAAACTGAATTGCGTATTGAATATCGATTTCCTTTCCGTGGGTTAAGGTGTGGAAATTCTTCACTTTTCTGGGATAAAAAATAGCGGCCCATGTCGGCCCATGTCGGCCTCAGAGATGCAAGCTAACTATGCCAAATTTCGGCATGTTTGGTTGTGAAAAGTTATTAGACGTACTTTCGCATTTATAAAGAAATTCTTTACTTTTCTGGGAGAAAAATAGCCCATGTCCGCCTCAGAGATGCAAGCTAACTATGCCAAATTTTGGCATGTTTGGTTGTGAAAAGTTATCAGACACACTTTCGCATTAATAAAGAAATTCGTTACTTTTCTGGAAAAAAAATAGCCCATGTCCGCCTCCGAGATGCAAGTTAACTGTGCCAAATTTCGGCATGTTTGGTTGTGAAAAGTTATCAGACACACTTTGGCATTTATAAAGAAATTCTTTACTTTTCTGGGAAAAAAATAGCCCATGTCCGCCTCCAAGATGCAAGTTAACTGTGCCAAATTTCGGCATGTTTGGTTGTGAAAAGTTATCAGACATACTTTCGCATTTATAAAGAAATTCTTTACTTTTCTGGGGAAAAAATAGCCCATGTCCGCCTCAGAGATGCAAGTTAACTGTGCCAAATTTCGGCATGTTTGGTTGTGAAAAGTTATCAGACACACTTTCGCATTTATAAAGAGATTCTTTAGTTTTCTGGGAAAAAAAATAGCCCATGTCCGCCTCAGAGATGCAAGTTAACTGTGCCAATTTTCTGCATGTTTGGTTGTGGAAAGTTATCAGACACACTTTCGCACTTATAAAGAGATTCTTTACTTTTCTGGGGAAAATAATAGCCCATGTCCGCCTCCGAGATGCAAGTTAACTGTGCCAAACTTCGGCATGTTTGGTTGTGAAAAGTTATCAGACACACTTTCGTATTTATAAAGAAATTCTTTACTTTTCTGGGATAAAAAAATTGCCCATGTCCGCCTCCGAGATGCAAGCTAACTGTGCCAAATTTCAGACACACTTTCGCATTTATCTCTAATATATAAAATTCTTGTGTCACAGTTTTAGTGTTTATACTCCTCCGAAACGGCTTGACCGATTTTGATGAAATTTCATATGTATATTCAGTAGGTATGAGAATAGGTTTAAAACTAATTTTTACACCCCTAAGTGTTAAGGGTGGTTCACCCCAAAAAAAATTATTTTTTATTTTTTGGTCAATTTTTTTTTGTTATTTTTTTATGGTTGGAATTGAAAAATACATTTAGTCCTAAATTTTTACCCTCCTACCACCAACCCCTATGTTTTGATAGCATTTTATATTTTTCAACCCTGGTCGATAGCTGATCAATGGGGTCCCGTTTTGCCAAATTCCTCCGCTTGGGAGCAGCATAATAGCAAGTTTAATAATACATATGGCAAAACAACGTTTGCCGGGTCAGCTAGTAATATTATATTATTGTTTGGCAGGCATCCGTATGCATGGTATCGGACTTGCTGCCGAATCTGACGGCGCTTGCGTGCGCGTACGCACGGGCGCGCGGCGCGGATCGCATGAGCTCGTTCGGAGATTTCATCGCGCTGTCCGACCCGTGCGATGAGATCACCGCGCGCATCATATCGAGGGAAGTGTCAGACGGAATCATCGCGCCGGGGTACTCGTCTGAAGCGCTCGAACTGTTGAAGAAGAAGAAGGGAGGTGGCTACTGCGTTTTGCAAGTAAGTACTTATAACCCTATTACACTGCACTATTCACAGGGACCCTTCCATATGAATCAGTGTAGTGTAATAAGATTTAGAGAGAAAGGGTCCCTAAATTGGTCCTTATTGCTGTGTAATAAGCGACGGTCTAACTAGCGGCCACGCCACAGGGCCACAGAGCCCTGTACAAAGTCCAGTGTAATAGGCCTATTACTTCGGCGATATAAATATAACCCTTTGATGGTTGGTTCCTCTCCCTGTAATTTTCCAGGGTTAGAAGTAGCTTGTCATTCCCCGGGATACAACCTACCTGTGTACCTTTCGTTAAAATCTGTTAGAAAGATAGGCTGGTAAAGCGTAGCGAACAAACAGAAAAACACAGTTTCGCATTTATAATATTAGTATGGATTAGAACTTAGTCTGTGCTTAGGTCTAAAATAATTGCTTTCGTTTTCTTAAGTAACCAATAAAAGCGATATGGTCTCTAATCTTTAAGAATCATCTTTGTTTTACTACTAAAATGGAAGAGTTTTTGGCGTTTAGAGCGTTAAGATTATTATAGTGGATCAAACCGCCTCAATGAATCCACAGAAGAAAAAGAAAGCTTTCAGTCCAAAAATCATATCCATTATATTTTGTAAGACGTTTCAAAGGAAGATCAAATTTGTATACACACATACCATTAAAGTTTGTTTGCTTTCGCAGATGGACCCCAGCTATACACCAGATTTGATGGAACAGAAGACTATCTTCGGTCTTACCTTGGAACAGAGACGCAATGATGCCAAGATAACGTCGGAATTGTTCAGTAATGTTGTGACAGAGAAGAAGGCTCTCCCGGCAAACGCCGTGAGAGATCTCATCGTGGCGACCATTGCTCTTAAATACACTCAAAGCAACTCTGTGTGCTACGCCAGGGATGGACAGGTGAATTTGAGAAAAAGACCCGGCCAAGTGCGAATCGGGACACGCTCTGTTATGAGTTTCGTACATACCATACATACAGAGAATGGACACTAATCTAGCTATGGCTTCTGTGGTTTCTATATCTGACTAATGGCATAGAAAATAACGTATTATTGATCTTGAGGGAATGACGCCGTTTGAATAGCCTGTAAAATTGGCAGAGCACTGTGATTATTCTAAATCGCGACTAAGCTACGCGCATTAGAGCATGTGCGCGATTCGTTTGCGTAAAAAATTTACCTTCGAGCGTTCGACCGTTCGAGCGTCAGGGTTGTCAAAATGCACAGGGCCTTTTATTTGTTGGATAGGTATAAAATCTATTTGTAGTAGAATTAGAAGATGATTGAATATATTATGTCAGTGCGAATAAAATCAATGGATTGTCAGTTCCTATAAAAATAATACGCGTTTATAATATTATAAATACGTAACATTAGAAGATAATTGAATATATGTCAGTGCGAATACAATCAATGGATTGTCAGTTCCTATAAAAATAATACACGTTTATAATATTATAAATACGTAACATTATTTATCACTGAAAGATGGTTTAATTTTCTCGTACGTTTACTTAGGTTATAGGAATCGGGGCCGGGCAGCAGTCCCGCATCCACTGCACGCGGCTGGCGGGCGGCAAGGCGGCGCTGTGGTGGACGCGGTACCACCCCGCAGTGCGCGCCCTGCGCTTCAAGCGAGGGGTCACGCGCGCGGTCATCTCCAACGCGATCGACAACTACGTCAATGGCACCGTCGGTGAGTGTAGTGACAGGCATCGCGGCCGGCAGCAGTCCCACATATTCCCGCTAATTCTTCAACTAATTCCATTTCAAACCGTGTTCATAACAAATTATTATATGCTAAAATACGGGAAAATATTATATGAGAAAATAAATATTGCTATGGGTGATAAAGATATTACTACATTAAGATATATATTAGATGAAGAATTAAAAGCCCTAAAAGGGGGGGCGACGTCGCAGGGGGCCACTACCCGACATCGCAAGAAACATCTCCGAGTCGCGGAACATGTCCCTAGCCGTCACGCGCGACATTCGTGTCCCTCGACAGTCGCTCTTTGTTCCATAGCAGGTGACGTCTCGAGCGACATCTCGATCACAACTGAGTAGTGTGGATAAGCCAAAGCAAAGCGACTTTGTCCTATAAATAAGGACGCAGAGACATACCATGTACTTAAATGTCGGGCGATACTTTCCTACAATTTTTAACCGACTTACAAAAAAGGAGGAGGTTCTCAATTCTTTTTAATTTAATTATTTAATGTATGTCGGTGCATATCTCCGTGATTTTTGAAAATAAAATCTGTCCTTAGTGGAAGCTCTAGAGGTGGTCCAAATCCTCAATCCTGACACTAAAAAGTTAAAAATAAAATAGTTGACGCATCAGGCTCGCCCGACTTCAACATAGTGTGTGGAAATCAAAATAATTTTTTGACTTTACAGTGGCTTTGGAAGTCGGTTTTTTTGGAAAGATTTTTTTATTTACCTAGACTTTAATGAAGTATAAAATAAAATCGTAAATTTAACATAACAGGTACCGATCTACCCCTCGACCAATGGAACTCGTTATTCGAGGGCACCCCGCCCGCGCTCCTAACTGCACAGGAGCGAGACGAGTGGGTCAAGAAGATGGATAAAGTGGCACTCGCCTCCGATGCCTTCTTTCCCTTCAGGGACAACATCGACAGAGCGGTGCAGGTTTGTATTCACTTATCTCCACCCAATACGCTGGAACGAGCTATTGTAAACTATCACATGAACTTGTGCTCTTTTAGAGCCATGTATAAAACTGAATTACAGCAGGATTGGTATTGACTCAATTAAAAGCTCCAATCGCCATGGTGCCCTTAACGATGTAGTCCGGCGCGCTCCGGCCACTGCCTCCATCACTGCACACAAGCTATATTTTTGTGAAAAAGGAGTAATTACTTAAGCCAATTGTATCAAGAGACCGCCTTAGACCGTGTTGTGGAACCTCTTAAGTAATACACTTTTTAAAAATGTATCACTGTGGACTTTCCAACAAGGCTCTGCACCTGGCCACAAAGCACGGAATAATCAAGCCTGGCTCGAAGCCAACGTTATTAAGAGCTGAAGACTGGCCCTCGTCTAGCCCAGATCCGAACCCCTTGGACTACAAATTGTGGTCGGTTTCAGAGGACATGGCCTGCCCTAAACGATACGCTGACATTGAGTCTCAGAAATTTCTAGAGCAGGCAGTAGCTAAAGACACGAGTCAACATTGCGTAAATCATAGATTCGTGGCCAGTCAGTTTAAAGGCCTGTATCAAAGCCAAAGGTGCCCATTTCGGATAGAATATTTTTTTAATCATTTCCCAGACTTCAATAGGTAGGTATATTATAATAATATATACGTTCAATATTACTTCATTAAAAAAATGCATTTTCATTTGTAACAGAAGTTATGGCCAGACTAAGTATAGTCTAGTATATTAGTATAAGTATCTATCTATTTGAGTGTAGGAATTCTAAATATTTTTGTAATAAAATTTTTATTCATATTGTTCTAAGTATCACGAAACGCTCTTACACTTTTACTCTTACATAGTTTAATACATTATAGTTTTCTGTAAGATTATATTACTTCTCATTCTGCACAGACTTTTCCTTCCTTGTTTAATATTATAGTTTTTTATTTGAGCCCCCAGGATATCTATCCCTGTAACAAATTTCATCAAAATCGGTTTAACAGACGGGCCATGAAAGCGTAGCAGACAGACACACTTTTGCATTTATAATATTAGTATGGATTATTAATATTAATTATTATTAATAATGCATTATTTCAGTGCGGGGTCGAATACATTGGCAGTCCCGCTGGCTCCAACAACGACAAGGAAGTTATCGAAGCATGCAACGAACACAAGATCATTCTTGCGCACACCAACCTTAGGCTTTTCCATCATTGAGTTCTTTGTTCAACGGTTGACGCTACACGCGAGTTAGGTAGCACTTATTGTTTTGCAGGGTAGTTAGACCTAGAGCTATAATGCAACCAATTTTTTCACGAATAAACTGAAAAACTTTATCATTATAACTCATAGACTAAAAGCCCATGTTGATGAAACATTCATTTCCAGAACATAATATTTATCAGATAACTGTTATTTTTCTAGAATATTTTTATATTTCTATTTGAGTAAAAATCACTGTATCCTTGGAGTATTGTAATGTTAAGACTTTTATATTTTGACGAATATATTATTAATGATAATGTATTATTACTATTTTAAAGAAAAATGTTGGCGTTACTTATTAATGTTATATTATATAAATAAGATTACTTTAATGAATTAATGTTAGCATGGTCACTGCTGTTATTCTCAGAATCTCTGTTTTTTTTGACATTCCAAAAGTTCCTATTGTATAGCGTATTTGATGGTGCCCTGTGTATCTATTTTACCCAAGTTTTTTACCATTAATAAAAAACGTATAGGTATAATTATATGTATCGTGTGTTTATTATTTTATTTCCATTCCATATTCGCATCGTAAGTACCTCATGTGATTCACAATAAATACGAAAGAGTGCCCATCTATCTGTGCTATTACCTATTTGCGGCTCAACCGCTAAATTATCATCGGTACAGATAGAGGTACTTGTGCCTAGAGGCGGACATAACAAAGAATCTTTTTATTCGAAGAAAACAAAAGTTCTAAATGGCTTTTTAGGAAACCAAATCAAAGTCTCAGGCTAAGCTAATAAATAAGACATATTGAAGATGTCTCTCAAATTCTCAATAAGTTGTAAACTTACTGACAAAAGGGGAGAATGAATGAGCCCAAGAGATTTTTGGATTTAATCCGCGGCAGATTAATAAAAGGGGAAATCCTTGGACCCTGTAGGGGCGTCTGTCTAGGACAGCGGATCAGCGCGAATACTCGAGCGCGGCAGGTCTGCCGTCTGGTAGAGTGAGTTAATTACCTTCATGCTGAAAAGTGATCCTACATTCAAATAATCTGACGATTTGAGCGAGACCTAAAGGAGTGGGAGAGTAACAAACTTGCAAAAAAAGGCGACCCGACATACTCGAGCGCGGTCGAATAAGTATTTTTATTTTGAAGGAAATAATACAAGATTAGCAGGAATAACAATCTGCTGATTACCACAAGTAACAAAAATCGTCGAAAAACGTGCAGCTCCAGTAAATTAGGTATTCCCTACTTTGCGCTACTTTACTATTTTCCGTTGCCATGAGTAATAGGCCTATTACACTGCACATTTTTTTACAGGGCCTTGTGGTAAGGGTGGGCGTAACTCTCTGTAGACCCTGAGGAGGCTAAGAACATCCCGGCCAAAAAGCTGCACTGCTGTTTCTAGCAGCAAGCAGCATTGGTCAGGAACTTTAGATAATGGCGATCACAATAGATCGGTAACGGTCAAAGTGATACTGGGCCTCGCTACAGAGCCCTGCAAAGCCGCATCAACAAGAAGAAGAAGAAGGGTGGGCGTGGCCGCTAGCTAGAGCGTCGCTTATTACACAGCAATAAGAATCTTAGGGACCCTTTCTCCTTAAATCTTATTACACTACACTGATTCAAGTGTAAGGGTCCCTGTGAAAAGTGCAGTGTAAAAGGCCTATAAGTCATTATAATTACAAAAATTATTAAAAGAAATACATTGTACATTGTTTTTATTTTCATGCTATTTTTCGTGACTTATTTCATTCAGAGACATCATTCCAGATATTTCTAAAATCATTAATGTTCTGCGGTACCTACTCGCGTACTTACTAATAAGTTTAAACTACTATTAATACCTACGGTCATTTGGTAGTTTCACCTGGAAACTTTCTCGGGAGTTTTGAAAATTGGATATTTTGTAGATTTCGACGTGCTCTATTCGAATTTTCACTTTGCCACCTCGTATCTTTGCCGCTTGCGGCGCCATATTAAAAAAATGGCACCCAAAAACAGTTTTTTGACAATAGCTTCTTTCGGACTAATTTTACCATACGATGAAAATAGATAAGTATTAAATTGAACTAGAGAAATTTTCCTACAATTTATATAGTTACCTTTTTTTGTAAAATCAATAGTTTCATCGTACGAGAGCCGCAAACCAAAACCAAAATTCACCTTTCACAGTTTAAATTGTATTGTGGGTGTTTTACAAGTTTTTTAGACTAAATTAGACTAGATTTAGCCAAGTCTAATAGTTGTAGAAATCCAAATGATTTTTTACTTTACAGTGACTTGGAAGTCAGTTTTTTGGAAATAATTTTTATCCTAACGTACAAGTTACAACACATGGTTATAAAATACTAGCGGCCCGTCCCGGCTTCGCACGGGTAGCCATAAATAGGTACAGATATTTAAGTTATAAGCATGCTAATTAAAACGACCATGAATCACTAAATTAGAAAAAAATTGTATGCTTATTTTAAAGCCTCCCTGTACACAACGTTGGCTGTGGTATTTGTAGGTGGCAACAAAACGTATTGATTTTCAGGAGATCCTACTCGAGAAAGTGCCACATACAATTGCCCGTGGGAAAAGCACTCTTTCCATATGTCGATACCAACTATGGAAAAAGTTTGTCCCTGGGATTTATTTACGCGGCTACCTAGTTCATAATGGTGCACCCCCTTCTCCCGCACTGCCCCTCTCACGAAGAGTTAGTTACTCGATGCGCTGCGTGGCGGCCGCCGCCGGCATGTATTTTTATTTTAATTTCATGATATCTTTTGAATGGAATGTCCGATTTCATTAATTCAAAAAGTAATCATCAGGTATTGAGACAGTCTTGAATATTAAATTATTTATTTGGATAAAAATTTATAAATGGTATGGATAACACGGTCTGATTTTGATCGGCATTTCTATCAATTTGTTAAATGTAAAAAAGTAATTATAGTGACGTAACTACAATAGTTAGACACATGGTCTCGCGAAGTTTTTTGTAGATATTGATATATTCTATAATATTGTCGAACATTTTTTTGTCCTTTCATTAATACTCTTGGCAGCGTCTGCGATGAAAGACATTTTATGGCTAATTTTTTTACACCTTCGGTTGGTTTTAATAGGAATTTCTAAAGATTTCTATAGTAATCTAGTACTAAATATAACCTATGTTACTCAGTGATAATGTAGCTTTCTAATGAAAAAAGAATTATTAAAATCGGTCCAGTACTTTTTGAGTTTATTCGTTACATACAAAAATACAAATCTTTCCTCTTTATAATATTAGTGTAGATGTGATACTAGCTGATGCCCGCGACTTCCTCCGCGTGGATTGAGGTTTTTTGTCCCGGCGGGAACTCTTAAATATTCCAAATTTCATCTAGATCCGTTGAGCCATTCTGGCGTGATTGAGTAACAAACATCCATCCATTCCAAAGATTAAAATCTTTGATCCATTTATTCATCCATCCATCCAAACTTTCGCCTTTATAATATTAGACATTAGTACTTACTTAAAGAAGTATAAGTAATTGATTAAAAGTAAATTGAAAATGAATTATTTTAATAAGCTAGTTTACCTGTACTAATCAAATGTTACAGAAATACAAACCTACAAGTACAAAATAAGACATATAGTGTTAACAAAACAAGGGCAACTCGGGGATTTTTGTGAATCATGCTTATCAGAAGTACCTACTTGGTTCTTCCCCGTTGCACGCTACGTCATCATAACCTTGAACATACCCTGAACGTTTGTTAATGTGTTTCCGTCGTCAGTGATCACCCTAAATTTCGGCAGAAATTATAACAAAAAAAAATGCATTTTTATGAAATCATATTGTGAGGTATACTTCGCACATGTAAGTATGCATTACACAATAATTATTTTATTTTCGTAACGTTTAAAAAAACTTAAATAATGTGTGCGATATAAGTATGTTAAAAATTATACTTAGGAAAATGATGTGCTACGATAGCTATGATTTTAATGAGATTACATTATTTGTTTTTCTACGATGGATATTATTTTAAAGATACAGTGGTTACTAGACGTCAATAATATGTTCAACGCAGCGCATATATCAAAAATCTTAAGTATGTACTGTATGTGTGTATGTGTGTGTAATGAATCACTTACTTACTTACTTACGTACTTACTATTTCGGCGCACTACATCTGTACTGAGTGATGGTTCATACAAATGTAATTGAGGAAGATTTTTGCAATGCGATGTGCGCGTCCTGCCTCAATGTGTACGACGAGCCTAAAAACCTATTAAATAAAAACCTATTATTTGTGTTCATTCACAAGCAGGGAATATTTTATACACATAGAGCAACACTAGTAAGAAAATGTCAAAAGTTACAATAGTCAAAGACAACTGAAAACATAGCTTGCTGTGTTGCTGCTGTGCTATGTAGCTTTCTAATTATGCGTTTTTATTTATCAATTTAACTGATTAATATTTAATATTGCAAATGTAATTAAAAGAATTAAGTCTACTTAATTTAGACACTTTAGTCGTGTTAAGCATTATATAATTCCTAATCGGTGTTATTTAGTTTTTTTAATCACGCAATAAAGTTTGTTTGTATTTATATAGTGATTTTTAATGAATTATGTACCTATTTAGTAATTAGTAATGTTCATTAATTGAAGTGGAAAGTGATATTAAAATATAAAAAATGTCAGCAAGTGAAGCAGATGATTCGAATTTGGAATCTCCGTTTTCGCAATCGGACTCCCCGTACAGTTCGCCGTCCCAACAAGTGCCACAACTTGCAAATTTCTTAACAGAATTGTCATGTAAAGAGGCAACGCAACAGAAAGGTAAGTAATCAAGTCATCCTATGTAAAAAATAATTATTACTAATGGCCAAGACTACAATTACTTTTTGGTTATGGTTGAAGTACAATGTAATTTGTATTGCGATTTGTGTATTGTTTTCTACAGTAGACCTCTAATATAGATAAATCATTTGCTAGAAAACTATTTAGGAAATATAGGTATTCCCTGCATAAAGGTATTGTTGCTATTCAGGGTTAGGATCCTGAATAGCTAAACAGATACCTTGTCGCCAAACTAAATTAAAGAAATATGTATGCACAAACCAAACCACCTACTAGGCAGCTAATTCACCCTGGTTTCGCACTTGTTATTGTATTCTATAGATTAAAATATGTGAAAGTTATACATATAAACCTTTCTTTCTGGAATGTTCTTAATGGGGAATATGGATATCATAGGGAATATGACCACAAACAGTCAAGTCATTCACAAATTCTATTATCATTAGCAGACACCAACTGTAAACAATTGTGTACACATATTATATATGTCACCGTAAGATTGTAAAACCCGTTAGATTATAATCTAACTTGCGAAATTCTAAACTGTCGAAAGATTACAATTTAACACATTATTTTCCGGTAGATTGTAATCTGATAGGTATTTAAACCCGATAAAACCTAATTACTTACTTGATTATTTAAGTCGAACCCTAACCTAACCTACAAGACACAGACAAGAAAACGTAAATAAAATGAATATTTCAAAAATTGACACTCATAACATTGAACAGTTTACAATCTTTCGACAGTTTAGAATTTCGCGAATTAGACTAGAATCTAACGGTTTTTACAATCTTATGGTGACAAATATATAGTCTAGAGCACGTATAAAAAACTGGTAAAGTGCGAGTCGGACGCATGCACTGAGGGTTATGTAACTTGGAAGGATTTGGTTTAATAATTGTTTGACCTCTAAATCACTAAAACGGTGCTACAAACTTACTTACAATTAAGTAAAGAAGTTAAAAAAAGATTTTGTAGTAACTAAGTCATGTTTTACTGCTGATTTATAAAAAAAATGACCTAGCAAAACTTTTTTTAATTTTTCCAGTAAAGTTTACATACTTAAATCTTTGAAAAAATTCCCTCTGGACTTCAAATTTCTTGAAAACTGTCCAAGTTAGAAACTTCCTTATATTCATTCATCCTGTAAAGTTTACATGAACTTCTATCAACACAAATTATTTCAGATTTTTCACTTAGCAATTTTCTGGGATAAAGGAACAGTTTTTTTGTCTTTTTTCAACATAAATTAAAATTAAGAGACTAAAATGAATAAGTAATTAAACAAATATTTTAGAATGTGCAAATAAAGCCCTTTCTTATGATATCTTTCTCTATCTAGTAAACTTGCTTTAAAATTTCAACTCGCCCATTTACTTATTTCATATGTAATAAGGTTTGGTAAGCATTATTTAAAATTATTCCAAAGGGGTTTGAATATTTTAGTGTAGTGCCTGGCCTACCTGCCATCCGGCCATTTTTATTTTGTTTTGAAATAACAGCCACTCATAAAACCAGTATTTTAAGTAGCCGCTATTTCGAACATAAAATAAAAATGGTGGGACAGTAGGTAGGCCAAAATATTCAAGCCCCTTTCAAGTCAGCATATTAGTTAGTAACTAAAATATGCAAAGTCCAATGGAAAGGACACAGTCAGTGGCGTGCATAGGGCTAGTTGCTAGGGTAGGCATTAGTTAGTCAGAATACCTACTTACTGACTTTTATTATGAAAATGAGCATCAATGGGTTTCCATTTGGGTAAGCAGTGCTTTTATGCCTCTATGAACTGCACACCACTGGACACAATCAGACCTTAAGGATTGCTTTCCTACCCTTCAGTTAAAAAGTTGGAGTGGTTATTTATTGGCAAACTTTGTAAGCATTTCAGTTGTGAATTTGATTATCTACACTTTAGCTTTAAAATTTTACTGTGCAATCAATATTAAAAAAATATTTTTGAATCCCCTCCTTATAAGTCATGGATTTACTATCTATATTATTAATTTTTAATAAAAAAATTATGAAAAACATTGAAAAAAGAAAATTGTGGACAGGGAAGCTGTTCTCCATAAATTAACTCATTGTGTGACCTTTTTGTGAATTTTAATTTTTTTTTAATTGAGCAATTCTGCTGGAATCTTTCTATAAACATATCATTTCAGCTAGATGCCAAAACCCTTATTCAAATACATTCAGATAAACAATAAAATTTTATAATATGAAAAAATTTTACATGAAGTAGGCATTTGAAGAAATATCACAAAATAAACATATTTATTTTAGGCCCTAACTAAACTTTAAACACTTGACCTCCTATATGGGGTCCAGGTTTAATCCCCATGCATGCACATCTAATTTTTTGAAGTCATGTGCATTTTTACAAAAATCAATATTGCTTTATTTGGAAATCATTGTGAGGAGAACTGCACTCCCAAGAGTTCTTCATAATGTTCTCGAAGGTGTGTGAAGTCTATGGCCAAACCCTTCTCAGTCTTCAGAAGTGAGCACAAGAGTATATGCTGATAGCCCCTACTAATATGTGTTAAAATTGATTGTAGGCAATATGCCGCATCTGCAGATTGTGGAGCAACCACAAAACCACTTCCGGTTCCGATACAAAAGTGAAATGATCGGTACACATGGCTGTCTTCTTGGAAAATCCACATCATCAAGCAAGACAAAAACCCATCCTACCATTGAAGTAAGATGTCAAATATTTTATATCAACACTCAAATCTTGAATATCACTGTTTGATGTCCAATAACTTATAAAAACATGATGGTGATAATAAGTTATGGTATCTTAAATTAAAGCTATTTATGTTTGCACGTTTTTTTTGACTGCATATGTTGAATAAATATTATTTTGTAATTTTAATATTTTATGTTGTGCATAAAAATTGATTGTAGTTCAAAAAATCCAAATGTTATCTTACTTATCTGCGATAAGTTCACATTCAAACTAAAATAAATAGGGTTTTTAGATGTGTAGTAGTAATAAAAAAATCGGTTAATTTGTGTTAAGCTAATTTTCTTAAGTATTATTTGGTGGTTAAGTTCCATGAAACTGTGTTAAAGTAAAATTGTAACATAACCAGGAAATGGTGATAAAATTAAAATTTTTCACCATCCTATAAACTCACATTCCCATAAATATTATTAATTAGGATTTTGAAACCTTGGGTTATTGCAATCTGAAGAAACCTCTAATTTTAATGAAAATAATATACATCCTATTTTACTTGCTGATAATAAAGTAAAAAAACAAGTAAAATATTGTTTTAGATATCATTTGAAGTTGGTTTACTTAAAGAATCTTTATTGTAGTTACATTCCATTAATTTTGCACAGATCATTTGTAATAAATAACGTATGTACCTATTTTTAGTTAAAAAATTGGTACGGGAGGGCACTTATAAGATGCAGATTGGTGAGGCACGATGCAGATGAAGAACATCCACACCGGTTGCTAGAAGACGACCAGGACCGGGATGTAGCCAGTGTTCTGCCTGAACATGGGAGTTACAGAGTAGCGTACGTAACTCCTTAGTTTTCTGGGATAAGAAGCCTATGTGTTATTCCAGACTATAATCTAGCTCTGTGCCAAATTTCATCCAGATCCTTTCAGCCGTTTGGGCGTGATTGAGTAACAAACATCCATCCATGCATCCATACATCCAAACTTTCGCATTTATAATATTTATTTGATTTAAAACAGTTGCCACATACTGAAAAATTATTTGAATAGTTCCAATTGCAAAAATGGCAGGTTAATGCAGGTTGAATGCATTAGAGATATCCTATAACTTGTAGTTCTCTGTTCTTCAATATTTACTTAGTTATTTATTTCATTACAGGTTTAGTGGTATGGGAATAATACATACTGCCAAAAAAGACGTTGCAGCGTTGCTGTATCAAAAGTATATGCAAGAGAGAACTGAAAATGCACCTATGAGTGAAAATGGGGTAGGTAAAAATTTGTTTTAAAATTTTACTTGTATTTATTATTATTATTATTATTTGTATGTTTTTGTTTATTATTACTTACTAGACAAAGAATCGTCACCCATGTACTGTCTTAGGATATATTAGATTTAGTTAAAAAATATATATAAATGACTAGCTTTTGCCCGCAGCTACCTTTTACTTCGCTCATGTTAAGTTCGATTTTCATACAAATTTCAAGCCCCTATTTTAACGTTTTAATTTTATTTGTCATCAATGCTACCCGTATGCTAAATTTCAGCCCGATCCGTCCAGTGGTTTGAGCTGTGCGTTAATGCATATATAATGATGACTGAGTCATCTTATCCTTTTATATATTTAAATAAATATACATGATAAATGAAAGCGGTTTATAAGATTAGTGTACTATATGATGTGATGTGTACTACGTGATGACCATCATTCAAAACACCTAAACTTTAATATAGGACTGCTACACTGAAGCTGCGCGAACTTACCTACCGTACAAAGAGTCTTTATACTATGGCATCGGCTTCAATGGATCATTTTGTTTGCACACGGGTGACAACAAAAAAAACTAACAACTTGAATGTACAATGTAGTATGTACCTACTCACAAATTACAAAAAATGGTCTTTATATTTTTTGCTCAGCCTGCGTTTGCTCCGTAGTAAATCTTTCTCTAATTACTTCATTGCTTACGTTTAAAGATGTAGCGAAACTTTTTGTAATTTTTTTATAGAGCCCGTGACTTCGTCCGCGTGGTCTATACAAATTTCAAACCCCTATTTCACCCCGTTAAGGGTTGAATTTTCAAAAACCCTTACTACTTTTCTTTCTATCTACGTCATAGTAGCTATCTGCATGTCATTCAGCCAGTTTCGTCCAGTGGTTTGAGCTGTTCGTTCATAGATCAGTCAGTCAGTCAACTTTTTCGTTTATATATTTAGACCATAGATTTAGGATAGGATTCAAATCTATGATTAAGACTCGGTCAGGAGAAATTGAAAAAAATATCGGCGTTTTTATGGTCTTTTTATTTTCTTTGTTCTGACCACGTTCGAAGCTTGCGTCACCATTTAGGGAAAACCACGTTACTGTCCGCGCGAAACGCGGATGTTTTGCCCTATCCGTACTGTGTTCCCCGTCCGTGTTGTTGGGGAAATGCGTCGTTTTGTCCTGTCGCGATGCAGCTACATAGTATGAAGATGTGCGCGCGAACTTTTTTGTCCATCAGACTTATACACTGTTTGTGTTTTCGCCCTTAGTCATTATTTAAAATGTTGTTTAACAATAAAATGGCAATATGAGATTGTCTGCTTGGAAGCTACTGAAAACGAGATCGTGTCGTCGTGTACTGAAACATTTAAAAATTTGAATACCATAGATAGATTAAGAATTGGACTTCGCTGCGCAGCGAAACCAATCCACAATGTGTTTATTACATTATTTTCATAGTAGGTCAAAATAGGTATTTATATGAATAAAAAATAAGAATTGCACTAAATAGCAGCTCGGCCTCAGACGATAGCTTATCATGACGATAATACGGAACTATCCATAAATGAATATTACGATGACCGCATAGGTTTGCACAAGCTTAGCAAAAATCCTACAAAATAACCTCTATACCTACCATTGATAAAGAATTGGTCAGGAGCGCAGCGGATTGAGCGGAAACCAATCCTAAATCTATGCCCTATAGGGGCCTATACTGTAAAACAAAATATCGTTCTGGTGGCTGGTGTAAACAAAAAATGCCAATGAGAAATGAGACCATAAATAAAATACTTGAAACCGCATCAATGTTTGTCCTCGACATTCCAAAGTGTAAAGTGAGTGTTATTTGGCTCTCGAGATTAAGAACACACCACATGTTTTGTTATGCGGATCCAAAGTTTTGGTCTTTAGGTGGTATATTGATGTACTTATACAAGTCATAATTAAAAAAAAATAAAAATACGACTGACCTGCTAAAAAACGAACTAAAAAGTTAAAATCTAAATTAATCTAGATCTTTACATTACGTACTAGGTAATTCACATTTTTATTACCTATGTTTCTCAATTTTCATCCTAATAGTTTTAAATATTAGTATTATTGTCTTTGTTCTCACCTGCGTTCGCACAGTCAACGCTTGTGAGTTGCGTGAACAAAATGCATTTCCGCAGTTTCCGTTTTTTGCAAGCCTGACCTCCTCTTAGGATATAGTAGCGATTGTATATTTGTATTTTCAAAATCCAATGCCATAATTGTTCTCTGAAGATATCGCGAGGTTTTCCTTAACCTTTTATTATAGAAGAAATTATGCGATGTGCCATGTGTGTAATTAATGGGTCACTGTGGTTGGGATAAACGAAACTAAAAAGTAAATGGAGCGTTTCACTTGGATTTTAAAGGAACCTTTGTATTATTTATAAATAACGATTAGAACGTAGTATTATGTAAATTTTGTATCTCCGAACTTTGCAGAAGCAACTTATATTTGGCTGAGGCTTCTTATTAATGTTGTATAATGTATTTTGTATTGTACAACTGCTTGAAAAGCAAAACTATTTTACTAGTGGTTCGCCCCGAACTGAGACCCCGCGGATTTTTTTTTCCACGTAAGATGGTGCTAACGTCTATTATTTGTAAGCACAAACGAATAAACTCTTACAGAGCGCCATCTACTGACATCATTGTGAAGTTCTGTTAAAATTGCTGAAGCTCATTAAAAATTAAATAATTTCGTTTCCTTATAATATTTATCTAATTTTAGTATTTGTTGTTAAGTACAGGATATAATTCAAATAATTGATCAAGTTTCAGGCTCAACCTTTCAGAAAATTAAGAGTTCTGAGGTCAACTTTGAACGTTAGAAAATCTCCACTTTGAAAGATAGAAAAAAAATAGAGTAAAAAAATAAAGATAGAAATAGAGTAAAAAAAATATTTGTTTACTCTATTCCTAATTATCTTTAAAATGATATACCGCAACCGTATGTAACGCTATAAAAATATTTTACTTCGCATTTGCTTCTATGAGAGTCCCCCTGAAATAAAGATTTTTATAACTTTTTAAGCCATATTCGGCTGGAGGCCATCGGTTTACATATTATATTTAAATTTGAAGTAATTACGTTTAGTAATTCAGAAGTTATAAGGCTCTGACAGACGGACAATTTTTTTGGCAACCGTAGGACGGACAAGTGCAAATTCACTCAAGTAGACTCAGAGACCTTCACTTCGCTCGGTCAAATATGTTTTCGACATAAATAGGTACTTGTCTTTAAAGACTTGTTTAAGTATTTTGTAGAGTTCCAGTAAGTAAGGGCTTGGTTGAAATCTTTACAAGTGTCAATCAAGTTCAACAAATAAAACTTAACGCATGCATATTATGGACGAAATACATATACCTAGGTACCCAAAATATACAGTCATTACGTTCTTCACGCCGTTGGAATGGGGAACTTCTTTATTAATTAGTCGATTCTGTCAAAAATATCCAATTCGTTTGTTAAAAAAATGAAAAGGCGAAAAATTATGTTAAAATCATAAGTACTAACCGTGTGTATAAAAAAAACATGCCATACACAAGTTATGACTGTGCTCGAAATATTTTAGCTAATGTTGTATTGTTAGTATTGCGGGTAACTGCCTAGCCTGTGGTCGTGCCGTCCTTGCGATAGCAAAAATCGGTCGGCATATTGCAGATAACTGTCTAGTCTGTGGTCGTTTGCCGCCATTGCTATATCAAAAATTGGTCGGCATTTAAAATTTCAAAGTATTACCATGTACTTTTGTAATGGATGCGGTATGTAATTTTGTATATTATTATATTTTTTTGTAGATTCGGCTCATGTGCGAGAATAACGCGAAAAATATCAATTTAAATATCGTGAGACTAAAATTCAGCGCCCACGAATTGAACACAGAGAAAGAGATTTGCCCACCCGTGTTCTCTGAACCCATTCACAATATGAGTAAGTTTGTTTTTAAGTTGTAAATGTTTAATGATTATGCTTCCCAATACTCTTATAAATGTTTGAACATCAACATGCTGTAGTTGTTTATTATATTACTTATTGTAATAATGAATTCTAAGTTTATATTTATTAGTGTACCTAAGCTAATATTGTTATATTTTGTATAGTTGTAATACTTTATTTCACGTAAGCCTGTTATGCTATGTTTAAGACTCTTTTCTTGACTATCGACTCTCTCCATTAAATGAGTATTGATTATGATACTAACCATTGCTATTAAATCGTTAGTAAAAAAACCTATACTCAATCTGGCTTTTTTTTTTCAGAGAGTGCAGCAACAAATGATTTAAAGATATGCAGAATAAGTCGATGCTACGGTCGACCCCAGGGAAGTGATGACGTCTTCATACTCGTCGAAAAAGTCAATAAAAGTAAGTTTTAACTTTTTTTGAGTTCTGAACTCAAAATAAAAATCGCAATTGTATAGCATCACCCTTGTTTCCATCACTTTGTCCGCTTGGTGATTTCAAACCGGTGAGACGAGACGAGAATTGTATGGCAATATTTCCCGTCTCGCCCATTTTTGATGTGAAAGGTCTGGATGTGCGATTTTTTTTTATCCACTACAAGTTAGCCCTTGACTGCGATCTCACCTGATGGTAAGTGATGATGCAGTCTAAGATGGTAACGGGCTAACCTGTTAGGGGCATGACAGTTATATTAAACCCATACCCCTATTCGGTTTCTACACGGCATCGTACCGGAACGCTAAATCGCTTGGCTGCACATCTTTGCCGGAAGGGTGGTAATAGCCACGGCCGAAGCCTCCCACCAGGCCAGACCAGAAATTCAGAAATTATAAATTTCCAAACCCTGCCGGGATCGAACCCGGGACCTCCGCACGTTAAGGCAACAGTGCTCAACACTGCGCCACGGAGGTCGTCCTGTTGTTGATACAACATTGAACCATATTGCTGCAGGAATAGAGTATTTAATACTATGCAAAACGGATAAACAAATCTCGCACCGGCCATCGAAGTCGCGCGCTACCTCACGCTTTTAATTATCTCCGTCCCATTCCCTTCTCGCCGTCACTGTGTGATTTCAAATCCCGCCCAGCACATCCACGGTTAGCCTCACCGATCTGAAACCAGCTACGGTATTGATATAAAGCTGAAATAGTTTGTTATGGGTGGGTCAGGATGGGAAATAATTAATTCGTATTTCACTTTACACAGTTTATTATACGCAGAAGCTGTGCACGGGATGAATGTAACAAAAGGTCTGGCTTGAGACACTTCAAGTACAATATCACCCACCCCAAGTTACAAAAATCATATTACAGTTAACCTCAACTAAACTTATCTTACACACAGCCGAAATAGTCACACAGGAAATAATAAAAGCTCCAAACTGTGAACGCGATCTCGATGTTTAACATAAACATTTATAGGCGCCGAAACAAAGGCCCGTTGATAGGTACTTACTAATAACGCAACTCGCAAGATCGGGCAAGGTATATATATGTCACCGTAAGATTGTAAAAACCGTTAGATTATAATCTAATTTGCGTAATTGCAAACTATCGAAAGATTACAATTTAACGCATTATTTTGGCACTACCTAATTATTTATGTCGAACCCTAACCTAACCTACAAGAAACAGACAAGAAAACGTAAATGCAATGAATATTTCAAAAATTGACGCTCGTAACATTGAACGGTTCACAATCTTTCAACAGTTTACAATTTCGCGAGTTAGATTATAATCTAACGGTTTTCACAATCTTACGGTGACATGTACATACGACAGTATGTAAATATATAACATTACAGGACATTAATGAGTCCCAAGAATTGGCGCTAGGAAGAATTCTATAACAAGTTAGAGGAGCTTTTTAGTATGTAGGATAGGTGTCATGTAAAAGTCAAAACATACCTAAGATACTGAGCTATAATTAACGTAACTCTAATTATGAGTAAGTTAGTAGATATACCAAAAATAATTTTGTAGAGGTTTTTTAATAATATTAGGTAGGTAGGTATATTTGTTGATTTATTGTATTTTTTATACTTGTGTTTTTTATGTAATCACATAAAAAATTTAAGCTAATAAGTCATTAAGTTAATCGCTTCAACTATTTACAAAAGCTGATAATAATCGCTCAATCCCTAAATAGATATAAATTAAACAAGCTTGTGGTGCATTTTAATTATATTTACTTAGTAATTAATTAATAGATAAAATTAGGTCTAAAAAATAATTCCTTACACAATGTTTGCAAATGACTCCATTATGTGTTAAAGTACTAGAACAAGAAAACAAAGAGAGCTCTCATGTCAGTCACATTGTGAATAAAATTCGATTTATAACGACTGTTATCACGGTACTGTTTTTTATATGTTTTTTTATATGTATCTATTACACTTTACTTAATATTTTTATGTTACGACATTTGTTTTCAGAAAACATAATGATAAGATTTTTTGAATTGGATGAGAAAGGTGAACGTGGCTGGACTGCCACAGGAACGTTTTTGCAGAGCGATGTGCATCACCAATATGCGATTGTTTTCAGGTAACTTCTAAACACTTAAATTGCTCTTTATAGCATAAACTTTCTAGGCAGACAACTTTACCTTAGGCTGCATGATGCATCGTCACCTACTGTAAATTAGTGTGATATCAATGAACCGCAAGTCTAGTAGTTAAACAAACTACCCGACCTTTTTTTATTTTTTTCTACCTTTTTGTTTTTGTTTTAAACAGATGTTAGTTTTTATTTTTGTTTGTTTATTCAATAACAGGACGCCGCAGTATAGGGACCCGAAAACACCAAAGGATGTTACCGTTTATATGGAGCTAGTGCGGCCGTCAGACGGAAGGACCAGCGAGCCCAAAGAGTTTACCTACAGGGCGGAAACTATTTATAAGCATAATAAAAAAAGAAAAGCCAATTCTTACTCCTCATACTCTTCCGCTGAAAGCATATCAGGTAAATCTTACATTCAAATAATAGATTCTTCCTACTTTCCAAGTCGGTGTTAGAGCATTTACAAACATATAGAACATTATTCTTATTATTGTTTATTTTCACTGTGAATAAGTCTTAAATCATTAAAAATCATTTTTAAAACAATCTTTATCATCCGCCATATTTAATTTAGTGTGACGTATTTATATTTTTCGTATTCTACTCAGCAAACCCAATTGTATGCATCTTTATGCAATGGGGGTGCATAAAAAATAACTAGTCTGCCATCTTTAGGAGTCCGCCATTTTGAATTTATAATGTCACTCAGCTAATCATGCATTTTCATTTAAATTAAATATGATTGCAAAGTTTCAGCTCCATCGGTTGGGGATAACTGTATTAAATTCAATTGCAATATTTGTCCTAAACAAATCCACAGACATTGCAAGTTAAATACAATATTTTAATTTCAGGAAGTTCAATGAAAAGCTACAGTGATTTGCCCATATCTGTAGAGAATGTGAGTACCTTTTATTTAATGGTCCGATCAAAAGCCGAAATCTTAAACAATTTTACACAATGTGAATTTTACTTGCACTACCTTACTAACTTGCATGTACCTACCTATACTTTTATCGATGTAAAAATATCGCTACTAAACCTTAAATGAAAAAATAAAATAAGAACAGCTCCAAAAGTTATGTTCTTGACTTGTCAAAATGACAATTTATTATGAAACTGATTCTATTCTCGGCTGTAAATAAATGAATAAAAAGCGAATGCAAATATTTAATAATACTGTTTAAATTACAATTAAAACTGTTATGTTAAAAATGATTTCTTTTTTTCAGCAAAACAATAATTTCTTAAGAAACGAAGAAGATGAAGCGATGAAGGAGATTCCCACATACACAATAAAGGTAAGATTTTATGATTTCATTATAGAATAGGCCCCCTAGCCAAGTTGCATACGTTTCGTGTCTATTCTCTTTCTTTAATCGTTAACGATTTAGCGAAAGCGATCAAAAACGCTAACCATAGACTATTCATTAATTTTTTTCTCACCGTGGTATAGACTTAAAGCACCAACGATTATAGATAGAAAATAGACACGGAACGTATGTAACTTGGCTAGCGGGGCAGGTTGTTACTGTCGATTCCCCAACTAGATGTTATTTACTGAAGTAAATCGGTGCGGAGCTGGGAAAGTATTAATCGGCGCTTTTATAATAAACTGGACGTCACGTTATGCTGGATGTCGACGTCGCGATTTTACCGTTGACGTCAATGTCCACAGCAAAAGTGTATCACGTGGACGTGTACGTTGCTACGTTGTGGATGGTTTAAAAGCGTCTTGTATATTTCCACATTCATTTTAAATCCCTGTGCTATCGTGATGCCTTAGACATCCACGGTAATATAGTCACGTTAGAAATTGTAAAGGCGCACATTAGAGTGGCCCAGTTTCAGTGGACACGGCTTTTGTAAGGCTGCTAATAAATATCAATCGATTAAAACTCTTCATAAAGGAAGTCGATTGTTATCCTAAATCGAATCACTCACTCATTAGAACATCATTGAATCGTGCTGCCAAAAGTAAAATAAACGATTGGCCAAAAATAAGCAAATGGTTATAATAAGACGAAAATTGTAGGTGCCCCAAATGCAGCAAGTGGCGCCGACAACGGACTCAATGATGGCGGAAGCGATCCTGTACGATATGGGCTCGACTTCGCCGCTAGTCAGCGGTATGGAGACGTCGCTCAAGCTGAGCCCCATGCTGGGCCAGCCCAACGTGCCCGCGCCGCCCGGCCCGCCCGAGCTACCGATGCACTCCTCGGAGATGGAACGCATCCTCGAGCGCAGCATCGACCCCGAGGACAAGAGGCTCTTCATGGCGACGGACCTGAGCGGTAACTACACCATTGACCCGACGTACAGACACCGCTCAAGCTGAGCCAGCCCAACGTGCCCGCGCCGGCCGGCACGCCCGAGCTACCGATGCACTCCTCGGAGATGGAACGCATCCTCGAGCGCAGCATCGACCCCGAGGACAAGAGGCTCTTCATGGCGACGGACCTGAGCGGTAACTACACCATTGACCCGACGTACAGACACCGCTCAAGCTGAGCCAGCCCAACGTGCCCGCGCCGGCCGGCACGCCCGAGCTACCGATGCACTCCTCGGAGATGGAACGCATCCTCGAGCGCAGCATCGACCCCGAGGACAAGAGGCTCTTCATGGCGACGGACCTGAGCGGTAACTACACCATTGACCCGACGTACAGACACCGCTCAAGCTGAGCCAGCCCAACGTGCCCGCGCCGGCCGGCACGCCCGAGCTACCGATGCACTCCTCGGAGATGGAACGCATCCTCGAGCGCAGCATCGACCCCGAGGACAAGAGGCTCTTCATGGCGACGGACCTGAGCGGTAACTACACCATTGACCCGACGTACAGACACCGCTCAAGCTGAGCCCTCAAGCCTAGCTAACACAACTGATTGGTAATTTCGTCTGCTGACTATACAGTGAGGTGAGCGAATCTCGACATCGACTCGAGCGAAACTCTGTGCACGCCACTACTCTAAGGAAAAAAGATTAGGAGAAAAACTAAGCGTTTTAAGTGGCTTAACATAAGGTTCTTAAAGTCCTACTGTTAGGCTGAGGCATCATAGATATGGAGCCCTTTTTACTGCGTGCATGTTAGTGATATAGTTGGAGGATAAGATATTTGGCTTGATTCAGAATTTGTTAAAGCTTTATCAGTTTTCTCATAATGATTTCCTTTCCTTATACGAATATAAGGAAAGGAAATCATCATATATCCTGCGATACGAACCATACACTAGAAACATATCTCATAAACTCAACCGTTACTAAATCTTACTTTAAAATTATGATGTTTTCAGAATACTTTCGAATACAACAGTTCGAGGGGTCTTTAGCTGATATGAGTGAGGTAAGAAAAAGAAACTACTATCACATAATTTCAATGAAATACGTATACCTATAGTAAATCATATTATATTTTTAATTTCTTAGCCTGGCGTTATGGACTACCTCAAATGTTCAATGTTCGCGACGGATTCCGGCAGAGCGGCGGTCAGTGAATTTCACATTTCTCTATAAAACCTATTCTTATATAGATATTAGAATACGTTTTATTATTATTATTTAGGAATTAAACTTAAACGAACGCCATAATTTTCAAAAAGAACATCCATCTTTGGTAGGTTACCAGGCCCTATAAAATCGCCTCAAAATAAGTCATCGTTTTTACTTTAAGCACGTAGACAAATTCTATTATACTAGATGATGCCCGCGACTTCGTCCACGTGAATTAAGTTTTTACATTCCCGCGGGTTTTTCA
The DNA here is from genome assembly GCA_964035005.1 of Erebia palarica. Classification (NCBI taxonomy): domain Eukaryota; kingdom Metazoa; phylum Arthropoda; class Insecta; order Lepidoptera; family Nymphalidae; genus Erebia; species Erebia palarica. The sequence goes on from OZ035988.1 coordinate 7,031,221, forward strand.
ATCAACTCTTTAATAATCCGGGATAAAAAGCCTATGTCTAATTTGGTACAGGGATAGTTTTTAGCCCGTGATACAAACAGCTATCCCTGTACCAAATTTCATCAAAATCGTTTGAATAGATGGGCCGTGAAAGCGTAGCAGACAGACAGACTTTCGCATATATAATATTAAGTATGGATTCTTAATTTTTATTTCTTGTTTAGAAACAAAGTGCCAAAGATTCTATGGATATCACTGTCAAAGAAGAATTTCCGCAATATAATATTAAAAAGACGAACGCTGGCGAATATTCCGCCGTTTATAAATCCGAAGATGGCCAGGAAGTAAAAAAGGTGAGTATATAACGATAAGAATCTTGAAAATATTCACAAATTAGAGGGATAAGTACGAAGTGAGAAGTAAAAATACCGCGACGAGACAGTACGACATAAAAAGTTGTGTAGCGAAACAAAAACAAAGTTACAAAGTAGAGAAGTTGCGCTTGAGGTTATTAATAATTAAGTATTTTTAAATTAACCTTGGATTATCTGACGTTCGCTTTGCCTATTCAACTTAGCCGGCATTCGGCTGACTTAGGGTCTGTTCAGACCAAACGGAAAAATTCTTGCGCATTTTTTGATGTCACTTAATGTATGTATCAGTATAAAGCGCTAACACAGGGTTTTGCGCTTTATACTGATACATGCATACATACAACACGCTGCCTGTGTGTTTTGCCCTTAAATATAAAATTCTAAGCAGACAACACGGCAAGAAATGATTGTTGTTAGCTGTTATCGTGCGTCATGTCTTGACTCTCTAATTTGTGATATAAGTCGGTGGCGTGCAAGTTCTAGAAGCATCAAAGCACGGCTTACTCTTGTTAAATCCCAAAAAAAAACCTCAAGGTTTTTGAATATTGGTCTGTCATGAAATAGATACCTAACTTTCCAAAGCCTACCCTAGCTTCAGACCTTGTGTTGCTACTGATACATGTGTAATTATTATAATTATTAAAGAATTAGGTTATTTTTTTATCTCTACAAAAAATTGTTACCTTCTCTGACAAGACTGACATAATGTGATACTTAGATTAGTAACTCTCAATAATTAATTGTAAACGAATGTCTAGGATTTTTCTTCTTAGTTCTTAATTCGTTTTTATCTATATCATATCTTTTTTAATACTTTTGTCCTTTTCTCGACGTAAAATTTATATTCAATGTGGCCGATTCTGTTTAACTTAAGTAGAATGACAGCTTTAAATCGAATGCTGCCCCTTTCCATTGGAAGTGTTCTGAAAGGCATAGCAATAAAAATGAAGATGTCATTTTAGTTTAGAGATGGTACACAACAGAATTGGCCTCAATGTCACAGATACAATGTACTGGTTTATAGGGTTTAATTGATCACTAACATTCATAATATCCTGGTAGCATAATGTGGGCTGTTCCAGAAGTTGTCAGTTAAACCAACAAAATGTTTTGTTTTTATTTCAATATTAATTTTATTAGTTCGACTAAATCACCGTTCCAAATAATATATTGAAAAATCTTGAAAAATTATAGATTGAATTTCGGTCGCATCAGAACTTCAGAAGTCTTAAATTTTCTTCCACTTTTTTTTTCATTATGGGGAGAAAAAAAAATTATCAAACCTGTAGGCTTTAGTGGCTAAATGTTCTTTAGTATAGCGGCCATGAGAGCGGGGGCGTTGCCTTGGTGAAAAAGAATGCCCTGCCATCAATGGCGTACAGTTCATAGAGGCACAAAAGCACTGCTTACCCAAATGGAAATACGTCAATGCTCATTTTTCATTAAAACAGTTAGTGAATAGGTGTTCTAACTAGCTTATGCCTAGCCTAGCTTTACAACCTGTGTACGCCACTGCCAGCCATGTAAAAAAACCCTCAGGGTTTGCTATTAATAGCCCACATTTTCTAACGAAACTAACAAAATGCATTCCAATAAAATCTCTTAATAATATTTTTATGTAATGTGCACATATAATTGTGCCCTAAAACTGCAGATTTTGTTTCTTTTTCGTCGATTACATGTGGAATATGTTTGAATTGAAAAAAAAATATGTAGATGGCCACAGATTTTTGTCCAAGGAGGTTAACATCCATAATATAACCATTTTTGTTATAAATTCACAAAAACACGAGTAAAAACTAAAACATTTTGGAGCAACCTAAATAATTTTGATAACCAGTACATTACAGTTAATACATTTCGTCTGTCTTTGGTGCCGCTTCCACATAACTGCTAACGGTGACATTTATTATCAGAGCATTGATTAAGTAACTATGATGCAATCACTGCAATAATTCTCGTCACTTTTAACAGTAAAAATATGATTAATATAAATTATATGATGCCTCAAGTAGATAGTCATAATTGCAATAAAATCAAAAGCTACTTCACCTATGACCTGATATAATAATACCTATTTCGATTTACAGAACTCTTAAATATCCAGTATTCATTTGTACTAATTGCACCTTGGGAAGGGGTATCCCATTCTATGATATAAAGACATGCTTGCGTTGTTCATCTTTTATTACCAATTCATACATAAATAATTTGTGTTGGACTATTGTGTTTTGTTTAGTAAGCTCAAAAACAATTACTTATTGTTTTCTATTTTAATTTTTAAGATTATTTTTTATTAAGTGTATCAAATTTCTATTCTTTATAAAAAAAACGTCATTTTTTAAATTTGTTATTTGTTTTATAAAGCAATTATATTTTGTTCGGTTCTTTATCTTATTGTTACAATGGTAGTTTTTGTTACTTCACAATGTTAAAAACATTTTATGATTAGGTCGCATGACGTCTCTTTCATAATTTTATCATTTATTTAGAACTAGAAAACTCATGTTGATTTTTTCGTTTGTTCTTTATTATTATTTTGTCAAATAAAACTACAAAGTTTAAACTTTAAAGACTTATTCATAAAACACCTCTCCCTGATCTCTTTCATAATATAGGTTCATCAGTAAAGCTATCAATTTATATACTAATTAACTTTGTACTTAAATAAGCCATGTAAGTCAATGAATATATTTAGTTATTTAGCAATATTTGAGAAATTTAAATTAAATTTTATTTGTTTGAGAAATTATTAAAAGTTGATCACCAATCATCAAATCATCATGCATGGCACCTCATAATGATACTTTATTGAAGAGAATGATACGTATTGACATTCATATTAAAAAGACCAATAAGAGCGCACAAAGGGCCTCGATTGACTAGTGCAAGTATTACTCACGACATTGCTACACAGTGTTGTAGATGCGCCTTTAATGAGCGCAAGAAAAGTAGCGCCATAGGTTTAAATCGTATCATTGACGCTAACACATTTCGAAATATTAAGCATCGGCCTCTATTCTAACGGGCGTATAGCGAATGTTGCGTGGAGTCTGTATACCATCCCGTGGCACAGACTACGTTTCTGTACAAGAACAGGATACCATCGCGCCGTCAGTTCCGTGCCTTGCGCTATACGATGGTGCACAGCCTCCATGCAAACGTTCCCGCCGTCCCGTTGTTTAAAGACTACTTCAATATTTCACATTCTCAACGCAAGCTAAGACATGTATTGTACCCTGTTGTATCTCTTCGCACTGTGCAAGTCTTACAAATGTTGCGGGGATATATTTGTAGCTGGTGAAGGAGTTGTGCGAAATCATCAGGAACAAAACGGCGTACAAGAAACAAGTCGTCAGGAGTAAATTGGAAAGGCTATTCGATATGCGGCTATGCAACGGAGATACGTAAGTGTTTTTTAATTATTATATTGCGTTTTCTAAATATATTATAGAAAAAAAAGAAAAAGTCATGAGAGAATTACAGATTTCAATAAAGATCCAGGAACAGTTAAGTCCAAAAAATTTAACTCGGTCCTGCATTTTTGGGGGGCATAGTCCGCACGGCAGTGTACCCGCTAAGTCGAGCAAATAAACCACATTTGCAGGGCCGTACCATCCTTTTCTTGAACTCATAATACAGCGCCAGAGAAATCAAAAAAAATATATAATAGTAGTTTATGAAACTGTTGCATAATAAGGATTATTAAAACAAGAGTGTGTTTAAAAACTGATCGTAGCGAAGTTTTCAATAGTATCACACGAATAAATAATATTAAAGTGTCTTTCTGGTTTCTAAGAGAAACCTAATTGAATATTTTTTATACTTTGGCTTTGAGTAAAAGTAGGTTACCTAAACCTACTTTTATAACCTACAGCTAAGTTCTAACTATAATTCTCTTTCAGTTTCCTCCACATGACCCTATGCAGTAACCAGCCAAGTTTAGAATACATTGTGAAGCTGATACATAGTATGAAAATGACGAAACTGCTGAATTTAAAAAATAATCAAATGCAAACGATACTACATCTTGCAATCATCAATGATTCGCCAAAGCTTGTGTCGTTTTTGATATCAAAAGGTAATTTAGGACAACCAAGTAATTTAATCTTCTACCTGTCCTTATCCACGCTATGTGGGGTCGGCACAACATGCCTTCTTTTACTCACTTATTTCATCCGTCAACGTATTATCTACCCCTTTTATACGCATATCCTCTTTCACACAATCCATCCATCTTTTCTTTGGTCTCCCTCTGCTCTTATTTCCTTCCACACGCATATTTAACGTTCTTGTAATATTATGACTTTCTTCCCTCCGCATTACACGCCCATATCATGCCAGCCCCCTACCCCTTATCTTTTTTGTCACTGGCGTTACTTTCAAACTTTATATATATTCATTCCTGATCTTATCCATTCTAGTCACACCACACTTCCATCTCAACATTCGTATCTTTCATCTGTCCCTTTTTTTAAGCAAGTAATGTAATATTTCAGATTATTTTAAAGATGGGTACTTTATTTGTTATAATCCATACTTATATAAATGCGAAAGTGTGTGTCTCTCGACAGACAAAGTCGCCGAAATATGGCCCGGGAAAGCGTAGCAGGTATGCTACGCTTTTCCGGCCCCTCTTTTCAACCGATTTTGATGAAATTTGGTACATAGGTAGGTAGGACATTTTTATCCCGGAAAATTAATGAGTTCCCGCGGGAATCAAAAAAACCTTAATCCACGCGGACGATGCGGGCATCATTTAGTAGGTTAATAATTTGATGACAGACAATACAATTAAAAGAAAACTGAACTGTAAAAAATTGAAGAAAAAGAAACGAAATTAATTAAATGAATTGTTCGTTTGTGTGCGCTTTTAAAATTTCAAACGTGACGATAATAATATTATCCTAGACGTCCACTGTATCACAATAATACACGGAAGTAAATTATGGAAATATACGAAGCTCTTGAATCTACGATAAATCTACGATGACTTTGACGTCAACGGTAAAATCGAACACGTCGACGTCCAAGATAACGTGCCGTCAAGAATTATAAAAGCGCACATTAGTTTTAACATCAATGTCGAAATAAAATTCCTTATTTGCAGGATGTAATCCAATGGAAGAAGACCATGAGGGAAACACCGCAGTTCACTACGCGGTCATCTGTCAAACGTGCATAGTACCCTTGCTGGAAGCCATCAAGACTCATGGCATCCCTTGCGACATCAACGCTTATAATAACGGTAACCTTGGTACCAAACATCATTTTTATTCACTGCATCAGTGGTCTAGTGGTTAGCATGTTCGACTACGGATGACGAGGTCCTGGGTTCGATTCCAATTACACTACAGAAGTTATAAACTGTTTTCACATCAATTACCACTACAGAAGTCATAAACTGTTTTCACATCAATTACCACTACAGAAGTCATAAACTGTTTTCACTTCAATGAACACTACAGAAGTCATAAACTGTCACTTCAATTAACACTACAGAAGTCATAAACTGTTTTCACTTCAATGAACACTACAGAAGTCATAAACTGTTTTCACTTCAATTAACACTACAGAAGTCATAAACTGTTTTCACTTCAATGAACACTACAGAAGTCATAAACTGTTTTCACTTCAATTAACACTACAGAAGTCATAAACTGTTTTCACTTCAATTACCACTACAGAAGTCATAAACTGTTTTCACTTCAATGAACACTACAGAAGTCATAAACTGTTTTCACTTCAATGAACACTACAGAAGTCATAAACTGTTTTCACTTCAATGAACACTACAGAAGTCATAAACTGTTTTCACCACTACATCAGTATACAGAATGGAAGTAATATAGACGGCAACTTATATTTCACTGATCGCAGCACGGAAATGATGTGATTGGTTGTAAACAGAAAAGCAGAGTCCGTTGCACTTGGCGGTGATATACGCGTCCGTGGCGAGCGCCGCGGCGCTGCTCGGGCACGGCGCCAGCGCGCACGCGCGCGACGCGTGCGGCCGCACGCCGCTGCACCTCGCCGCCACGGACGACTGCCTCGACGTCGCGCGCCTGCTGCTCGACGCCGTGCCGCCCGTGAGCTACCAGCTTTTTTTTATTCCACTACAAGTTATAGGCCTATTACACTCCACTTTTCACAGGGACCCTTACACTTGGATCTGTGTAGTGTAATAAGATTTAGGAAGTAAGGGTCCCTAAATTGGTACTTATTGCTGTGTTATAAGCGACGCTCTAACTAGCGGCCACAGGGCCCTGTAAAAAGTGCAGTGTAATAGGCATATTAGACTTTACTGTACTTTTCACAGGGGCCCTTACACTTGAATCAGTGTAAATAATGTAATAAGATTTTGGAAGGGTCCCTAATTAGGTCCGTATTGCTGTGTAATAAGCGACGCTCTAATTAGCGGCGACGCCTACCCTTACCTCAGTGCCCTGTGATAAGTGCAGTTTAATTAGACTTTATAGGCCTATTACACTACACTTATGCAAGGGACACTTCCACCTGACTCTGTGTAGTGTAATAGGCCTATAAGGGTCCCTTTGGTCCTTATAGGCCTATTACACTACTCTTATGCAAGGGATACTTCCACCTGATTCAGAGTAGTGTAATAAGATTTAGGGAGAAAGGGTCCCATTGCTCCTTATAGGCCTATTACACTACTCTTATGCAAGGGACACTTCCACCTGAATCTGTGTAGTGTAATCAGATTTAGGGATAAAGGGTCCCTAATTTGATCCTTCTTGCTGTGTAATAAGTGACGCTCTATGTAGCGGCCACGCCCATCCTTACCACAGTGCCCCGTGAAAAATGCAGTGTATTAGGCCTATTACCTCTTGTCTGCGATCTCATCTGATGGTAAGTGACGATGCAGTCTAAGATGGCACCGAGCTAGCCTGTTAGGGATATGGTAGTTATATTAAATCCATACACCGTAGTCGGTTTCTACACGGCATCATACCGGGTCGCTCAATCGCTTGGCGGTACGTCTTTGCCGGCAGGGTGGTTACTAGCCACAGCCGAAGCCCCCCACCAGACCAGACCAGAGAAAATTCAGAAATTATAAATTCCCAAATTGACGCTGCCGGGAATCGAACCCGAGACCTTCCACGTTAAGACAACAGCGCTGAACACTGCGAGGTGAGGGAGGGAAATCGCCAGGGAGGAGCTTCCTCGTAAATATAACGTAAAAGTTCGCGTGGGATAGATAGACATCACCTGCGCGAATATTTCTTTCTTTTATTTGTTTCACCTTACAAGTATGTATGCTATTACGGCGAGACAAGTGAAAGACCAAGTTCATAAGATTACGGTTTCTTTAAAACACTAACCATTTACCATACTCTCGTACAAGGAAATTATCATCAATAACAATAAACGCGTTGTCATGAGTGACTGACAGACAACCTACAGCCCAAACGGCTGAACGTAATAATTTTTTTTGTGAGAATATTCCATGATCTCCCTAAAGGTGTGCTAAGAAATAATTTTTCGAAATTCCATCCCCCAGGGGGTTAGATGAATGTTTGTATGAAAGTCTGTCATTTTCAAGTTATATCAATGAAACTTGGTATTTAGGCTTATTGCTAAAAACAGAGACGTATGTGTTACACAGTTTAAAAAAATCCACCTCCAAAGGAATTGAATAGGGGGTGAACGGTTGTACGAAAGTCCGTAATTTTTTAAGTGGCATCGATGAAATTTAGTAATTGGACTTTCAGTTAAAAAAAAGTGATACGTAGTTCACCGTTTTGCAAAATTAGTATATTATGTACCTGATGTTTGATGAATTTATGATCATTCTAACAGAATCTTTTCATTCAGATGAAAGTCTGTATAGTTTACTGAATTGTGTTGACTAATGAAACCGAATTTTTCAGAGCGTCATTGATTTTGAGGATGGAAACGGTTACACCGCATTGCAAATAGTTTGCGACGGTCGCATGAGGGATAACACCCTTGAAATCGCTAAACTTCTACTTGAGAAAAAAGTAAGTGATACAACGTTATTTTACTTTAAAGCGGAGCATTTTTTATTGATAAGGTTTGCATGTTTATATCTATCTTGTATTCCAAACAAACAAAAGCCCTGTCAAACAAAGAAAGTGAACTTATGTCGGGGACAAGGACAGGCTTATACAGCTGTGGAGCGCGCTCTACAAGTCGGACGCCCAATTTTTTTCTATGAAAGTGTCCAACTAGTACCAACATACATATATATGATTTCACAACATGTCGATTTTTTTTACTTTTTACCCAAGGTTTCAGGGCGCCGGTGGTTTTTACAATGTTTGTTTAAAAAAAAATATATCATAGACCCTATCGATTGGTTAAAGAATATTAACAGTCTAACTTTTACATTTTTAGTTGGCTGGATTTCCGATCGGGTACGCTTTTAATAAAATATGATTTTAATTTTTAATGCAGATGTTCTTATTTTTAAAAACAAAAATGTTTCATTAAAATTTGATATCTTCAATATTCAGTGTAATTTTCATCCATATCCCGTTCGTTTTTCCCACCGTTTATTTCAACACTTTCATCGAAAATTATTAAAATATTGAATTTGAAATCGAAGTATGTTATCAAATGTATGCTCCTGAAAAAAGCTCGGGAAAAAAAGGATTTGACTTTCTCCAGCAATAATTGCGACTCCCTTCAGACTACTTTATCTATGTATCTAACCATAAATTATTATGATTGAATTTTTTTTAAAGAGTAACCGCCGAGTTTCTCGTTGGCTCTTCTTGATATATAATACTAGCTGATGCCCGCGACTACTTCCGCGTGGATTGGGTTTTTTTGGTTCCCGCGGGAAATTCTTAATTTTCCGGGATAAAATGATGCCTATGTGTTATTCCAGACTATAATCTATGTCTGTGCCAAATTTCATCCAAATCCGTTCAGCCGTTCGGGCGTGATTGAGTAACAAACATCCATCCATCCAAACTTTCGCATTTATAATATAACGAAGTATAGAAGATAAATTTCATCCTAACATTACTTACATAATAAAAGTTAATTTGAATAAAAATCATTCGCATTAAAGGGCAAAACACACAGGGAACGGGCGCAGGCCGGGTGGGGTGCGCGGCGGGTAGAATTCCTTGTATTCATATGGACGTCATCACACAGAACGCGGGCGCGGGTCGGCCGCGTGACGCTGTGTCGTCACAATACAAGGGATTCAACCCGTCGCGCACCCCACCCGGCCCGCGCCCGTTCCCTGTGTTTTGTGCTTAAAAGTGTTATGTGTGTGCAGGCGGACCCCAGCCGGCACTCGGAGGACAGCAAGCCCGCGTGGCGGCTGGCGCGCGACAAGCCCGCGCTGTTGGCGCTGCTGCAGCGGTACGCGCCGCTGCCGCCGCTCGACGACGACGTCAAGTCCGAGCCCGAGGACGAGTACGAGTCCGCGGACGATGGCGTCAGTACCCACTATTGTTACTATTGTTGTGAACAGTGTCCAACAAACTAATAGGCCTATTACACTGCACTTTTTACAGGGCCCTGTGGTAAGGGTGAGCGTGGCCGCAATTTAAAGCGTCGCTTATTTAGTACAATAAGGACTAATTTAGGGACCCTTACTCCCTAAATTTTATTACGGTACACTGATTAAGAGAAAGGGTCCCTGTGAAAAGTGCAGTGCAATAGTGGCCTATAAATGCTTTGCTCACTTACTCGAGGAACGAGTGGAGTAGTTAAAGGCCTGTTACACTGCACTTTTTACAGGGCCCTGAGGTAAGGGTGGGTGTGGCCGCTATGTAGAGCGTCGCTGTACACAGCAGTAAGGACCAATTTAGGGACCCTTACTTTCTAATTCTTATTACACTACACTGATTCAAGTGTAAGGGTCCCTGTGAACAGTGCAGTGTAATAGGCCTATTAGTTGTGACAACGCATATCAGTCGATTGCGAATGTAAGTGTTGATCCAATTCGGTAACTAGATGGGTGACCGAATTTGGAAGCTCAAATTTTGCCTTTTCGTTTACTCAGTGCCTCAGAGAGCACATTAAGGCGTTGGTCCCGGTTATCATCACCAACATCTGATAATACTCTTAGTCGAGTCGTATGCGGAAGGACGTGGGAACCCACCGCATTATTATCCCTAGAAAACTCCTACCATTAATAATGGAAAGGGGTCACTACCCTCAGTAATGAAGAATACAACGCAAAGAGAGAGAGCGATGGCCCACGGATTGCATACTCACGGTCAAAATGTCTTGAATGATATTGGGTACAGAATTTCAGTGGTTCGGCAAGGCGCCAAAATTTCATACACGATCAAATTTTTGTATAATTCCGCGACTCAATTCGACGCGGACTTTAATGCTCGAATTCGAGCATTAAAGTCCGCGTGTAGGCACTGATGCTGAGATCTATAGAGCGTACTTTGACTTGGCTCAGACTTTACTCGGAGCTAAAACGAGATGGACTTATGTGAGTAACATAATTCTGTCTCATTTTAACCATTTCTAAAGTCTAATTGGCCTATTACACTGCACTTTTCACAGGGCACTGTGGTAAGGGTAGGCGTGGCCGCTAATTAAAGCGTCGCGTATTACACAGCAATACTTCCTTATTGTTGTGTAATAAGCGACGCTCTAACTAGCGACCACAGGGCCCTGTTAAAAGTGCAGTGTAATAGGCCTATAAAGTCTAATTAAACTGCACCTATCACAGGGCACTGCGGTAAGGGTGGGCGTGGCCGCTAATTAGAGCGTCGCTTATTACACAGCAATACGGACCTAATTAGAGATCCTTTGTAAATCTTATTACTCTACACTAATTCAAGTGTAAGGGTCCCTGAAAAAAGTGCAGTGTAATAGACCTATAAAGTCTAATAGGCCTATTACACTGCACTTTTTACATGGCCCTGTGGCCGCTACTTAGAGCGTCGCTGATTACACAACAATAAGGACCAATTTAGGGGCCTTATAAACACTACACTAATAGGCATGATGACAGTAACCAAGAATCAATGAAATTATGAATTTCTCTATTGAAATAGGATTCATGGATTAGAAAAAACGTATTTATTTTTCTATTTCGAGTGAGATCGCTATATATTTTGATAAAATAAAACTATAAAATACAACAGTCCGCCATAATGGATTAAACACCAAGAAGCGAATGACGTTACAATTGTTTGTTTTCGAGCTTTGACAATCACACTATTGTTTGCTGCACACAGCACAGAGTACATTGGTAATAACAGTAGTGACGTCACAAACGACGCCATGACACCGGCGAGCGTTTTGGCGTGAATTTTAAAATTTAAATTTCAAATGCCAATTTTGTCTACCAAACCTTATTTTTCTGCTGAAATAATATATTTTTTCGAAATAGTAGATACATCCGAGCATAATCTGACCATTTTTCAAAATGAGTCATCATGCCTATTCAAGTGTAAGGGTCCCTGTGCAGTGTAACAGTCGTATAAGCAAAGTCAAAGTTCGCTGTATAGATCTCACAGTGAGTGTGCGCGTTGCGTGCAGGAGGCTGCGGAGGGCGGGCTGCCGGAGCTGGCGCTGTTCGTGGAGGAGCTGGCGGCGCAGCTGGACGCGCGGCAGGCGTGGCGCGAGCTGGCGCGCCGGCTGCGCCGCGCGGACCAGGTGGCCGCGTACGCCGCCGCGCGCAGCCCCACCGCCGCGCTGCTCAACCACGTCAAGGTACTCGCACCGACTTCTGCAGCGGCACAGCCTGTTTAGTCAACACTGCGGCGCTATGGTTCTCCCCATGCAGTACAGCTGAATGCAGGGCTAAGACTCTCCCAATGGCGCACAGCTGAATGCAGCGCTCAGGTACTCCCCATGGCGTACAGCTGAATACTGGGCTAAGGTTCTCCCCATGCAGTACAGCTGAATGCAGGGCTAAGACTCTCCCAATGGCGCACAGCTGAATGCTGGGCTAAGGTTCTCCCCATGCAGTACAGCTGAATGCAGGGCTAAGACTCTCCCAATGGCGCACAGCTGAATGCAGCGCTCAGGTACTCCCCATGGCGTAGAGCTGAATACTGGGCTAAGGTTCTCCCCATGCAGTACAGCTGAATGCAGGGCTAAGACTCTCCCAATGGCGCACAGCTGAATGCAGCGCTCAGGTACTCCCCATGGCGTAAATGCTGGGCTAAGGTTCTCCCCATGCAGTACAGCTGAATGCAGCGCTCAGGTACTCCCCATGGCGTACAGCTGAATGTAGGGCTAAGGTTCTCCCCATGACGTACAGCTGAATGCAGCGCTCAGGTACTCCCCATGGCGTACAGCTGAATGTAGGGCTAAGGTTCTCCCCATGACGTACAGCTGAATGCAGCGCTAAGCTACTCCCCATGGCGTACAGCTGAATGCAGCTCTCAGGTACTCCCCATGGCGTACAGCTGAATGTAGGGCTAAGGTTCTCCCCATGACGTACAGCTGAATGCAGGGCTAAGGTTCTCCCCATGCAGTACAGCTGAATGCAGGGCTCAGGTACTCCCCATGGCGTAAGTACAGCTGAATGCAGCGCTAAGGTTCTCCCCATGCAGTACAGCTGAATGCAGGGCTCAGGTACTCCCCATGGCGTACAGCTGAATGTAGGGCTAAGGTTCTCCCCATGACGTACAGCTGAATGCAGCGCTAAGCTACTCCCCATGGCGTACAGCTGAATGCAGCTCTCAGGTACTCCCCATGGCGTACAGCTGAATGCTGGGCTAAGGTTCTCTCCGGATTTATCGCCGCGGAAGCGGCTTGAGCCGATCCGAAAAAGCTTAACATATACGGTATTAGGGAGTAAAAAAGACGTCGCCCACCCTGGCCGAGGCGAATCGACGTTTTCCAACGGCTCGTTGGCATTTTTATTCTTAATACGGATATAAAGCTTTTTCAGACCGGCTCAAGTCGGTTCCACGGCGATATAATATTGGGGAGACCCTGATGCCTCTTCAGCTGCACGCTATAAACTTATGCTCTTGGTAAGCTGCATCCAATTCTTCCTTGTTACTTTTACAATATAGTCTTGCCATCGTCCAAGCGGTCGGCGAACCCTTCCGCGACCATTGCGAATGAATATCCATACTAATATAATAAATGCGAAACTGTATCTGCCTGTCTGCTACGCTTTCACAGCTTATCTGCTCAACCGATTTTGATAAAATTTGGCATAGGAATATTCAGTATCCCGGGGAAGGACATAGGCTACTTTTTATCCTGGAATAAAAAACTTAATTCACGCAAACGAACTCGCGGGCATCATCTAATAACAAAGTCAAAATATAACGCTATGCTACGTACATTATTTCTGTCATCATTGGGTAATATTCACTGATTCTTTAATATTTTAGGAGTGTGACGATAACTTCACTTCAAAATCATTGGCGCTATTACTAGACGACATTGGATGTGCGGACGCGGCTATGATCGTAAGAAGATATATCAACGATTGACACCACATGCTCAAAGTATTATTGAAATGGGTTAGTTATTATTGAATTGGGAAAGCTTTAGGTTCCTAGGTCAGCGGGGCTTTTTCATAGCGACCAGTTTAGGCTGAGAATCAATATTTTATAGATATTTACAATTTATGTACATAAAAATAACTATCAATACAATTGATCAAAAAACTAGATCATGTTAGCGCAAAACAAATAATCGTCTCTGAGCTGAGGTGCGAGTGCTTGTTTGCGCAGCTCTCACACAAATTGTCGGAAGTCAACGTACATACCAAGGATGTAACGGAGGTCGAAGGAAGGATTATCGGAACCGAAGTCTGAGTTTTTAAATTTGATTTATCGGAGTCTGAGCCGGAGTCGGAGTCAGAGGCAGAGTCAGTAGTGGTCTCAAGAGAGGTATTTTTCATGATCAAATAAAAACTCGTAGCGGAAGGCGGGGGTGGCGGGGGACTCCCAACGCGACGGGTATGAACCAGTTCGTAACGGTCGACGCAGGCCGCCGTCGCTATTTGCTATGCTTCGACCTCCGATTAAAACCTCAGATTTAAAAGTTTCGGAGCCGAAATCGGAACCGAAGGTGTAATTATAATCGGAAGTTCCCACTTAACGGAATCGGAGTCGAAGCTTCGTGACATCCCTGGTACATACGTGCGAAAATATAACGCGTCTTGAGGTTCTCAGAAACTTCAGACGCTACTGTTTGATTGGCGCGAGCTTTATCTATACTAATATAATAAATGCCAAAGTTTGGATGGGTGGATAGATGGATGCATGGGTGAATGGATGGATGTCTGTTACTCCATCAAGCCAGAACGGATCTGGATGAAATTTGACACACAGATAGATTATAGTCTGGAATAACACATAGGCTACTTTTTATCTCGTAAATTTAAAGAGTTCCCACGGGAACCAAAAAACCTGTTTTTTTTGTTCCGTGCAAAAAACCTCAATCCATGCGGACGAAGTCGCGGGCATCAGCTAGTTAATTTAATTTATTATTAGATTTTTATGAAAATGCTTCATGAAAAAAGATTTCCATGTGACTTAACCCTTATGTATGAATTTTGATCGACAAAAAGTATTCTCCCGATGAAATCGTGTCTGTTTCAATATACATACAACATAATGTACTAAAGTAAAAGAAAATTTAAATATATGATTTGTAGCCTAAAAATGTTGATTTCAACATGAAAACACGTTCGTGTCGTAGTTATGGACAGATAACTAAGACAGGAACGTGTTATCATGTTCTCATCATTATGCGTTGCCAATAAGGATGGTGCCAACTCAATCGAATTATATCAAAGCATTCAGAGAGTTTGTATGAAATACATAATTGTAACGTCATAAAATTTCAACGCGCTTTTTCCTTTGAGCGATTGTATAAAACGGTTATCAACCATAGTTATAGTTCCCTGCATAAATCAAACTTTAAACCGAAAATGACATGGAGTTGAGGTCTTTTTGAAGACCCTCAAATTAATTAATTAAAAATCAGTATAAAATAAAATATTTTTGATATAGGCATCATCCTTATTGCCGTTTGCCCCGCTTCGCGTTTCATTACCCAAAACTGCAGCGATATTGTGCGAGTAGTATTGTGGAAAGGCATTCGGCTACAATGTGACACAGTATAATATGTAAGACGGGCGCTGAAACCGCGCAAACTACTCTTGGAACCCAGAGATGAGATTAATTTCTAAGCATATGTAAATAAACTATTTTTATATTGTTGATGTAAATTATAGTTATGTAAGTTTTGGTCAAATCCATAAAGAGTATCAATTTGTAAAACAGTTAAGTTTTTTAGATTAAGTTTTTTTTTTAAATATATTAGGCTAGCGCTGGGCTGCAATCAGACTTGCAGACATTTTTTTATGAGTAAGGGCCGATTTTTCAATCGTCAGATAAACGACTAGATAGTAGATATTCGATGGATAGCGCAAATTCGTATTTATCAATAGACAGATATGAGTTAACTGTCGAATAAAGTCTGTAACGGACGAATATATTTGCTTCTTTGAGAGTCGAATAAAGTGTTATCTGCCTGTTTGTTATGACGTTTTCTAGTTTTTAGCTTATATTGTATAGCTCGTAGGGACCTATGACTTATGTGCCTAGTTTTTATAATATTATTCTTTCATTCAGAATTATCAATTTTCATTCCGTGTCCTCCTTGTACGAAATATACAGTCATTAGTGTTAGGTACCTATTGATAACAATGGATATTTTCCACACTTATTTCACGCTGCATCTTTGTCTATATTGGTCACGACATCTGTTTTTTTATTTTCTAACTAGCTGATGCCCGGTACTTTATCCGCGTGGATTGAGGTTTTTTGGTTCCCGCGGGAACTACGAGAACGGAGCTAAATACATAGTACGTATAGATATTGACCGGTATTTCGTTACGAGTTAGGTTAATAAGTTTACTTCCGACTTTTGAAAGTTTGACGCACTATCACGTTTTTTTACTTGCTCCATATTTTTAAGAAAGCATTTTTAAGAAAGCTCTTTTAAGTGTGAAGTTGCTTCGAAAAGACCATAGATAGCTATCCCTTGGTTAAAAAGTGATTGAAAAATGGAAAAATTATAATCCCATGATAAACAGTCAGATAATTCCACTCTCACGATAGTTATCCAGTCGTTTATCTGAGGATTGAAAAATCGGCCCTAAGATGAATTATTTTGACATTAATTTAAATTCTAAGCAATAAATTCCAGTGATTAAATATTTTATTGGTCATTAATGAGATTTTTTTAATTAATTAATTTTCGACTATGACAATGGAAATTTTTACTGTTCTTTAATTACAATATGCATTTATTTTAAATATTCACTATCTGGAGCAGTGGATGCTCTTCAAACCAAAATTATCTATTTTTATAATAAACGTATTGTTTTATTCATATTGGTATTATTTTTTTGCATCATCAATCGATAATGATAGTACTATTCTAGGGCATATGGAAAAAGGAACTCGGTTGTGGTGCTGTAAATTCGATAATGTGCAACTTTAAATACCGCGCAGTCTTTATATTTTTTGAATTAAGTGGAAGTTAAGAAGAATCGATATTCGTTATTGTCCCAAGGTGTTGGATAGCAGGCGGAACACACTGTTCCACTAGGTGATGATACGGTGGGTCCCGGTCAAGTGCCAGTACGATTTGTCCACACAATATAAAAAACTAAATAACATGAAATATGTCATAACAACACGTACCTATAATCAGCTGTAAAATAACTGGCTTTCATATGGCGCTTAACGGTTAGTGCGTGACAAACAGTTCAACACCCATAAGTGCATACCAAACCCTAATTGAATATTTTCGGATGTTTTGTACTTGTATTGTGAGACCTTGCTTCTTGCCGATCCTTTAAGGGTTCCTTTTTTATTCCTCTGATTCGCTTACGTACTTGGCCGGTTTTTATTTTCACACGGCACTAGTACCGATTATCTTTATTTACTGCTTGTCACAGCTCTATTCCAGCAACGGCTTCCACCGCCCTAAAAACTGACTATAAAGTTTTATAACTATGAGGTAAATAAATAAAAATAATTAGTAAAAGAGATGACAGTTTATTTAATCTATATTTACCACAAAATTTAAGCATCTACCGATTCTTACATAACCTTAAACCAGGGCCAATTGCAAATAAGTTTCATTCGGATACATAACTTTATTAATAAATAAATAGCTTGGAATACTTCTACTACAGTAAATTTCATTTAAGCATACACCTTGTAAGTATACTATCACACAACTATTGATATATCCCTACAAAAAAGTTATACATAATCACAGTAATAACTAATAACAATTTAGAATATTTTAGAACATTTATAAACAAAATACTTTTCTAAATAAAATAATATGTTCGAGTGCTAAGTTAGTATATTTATTGCATAATACATAGTAATTTATTAGTAAAGAAGAATATTGTGTCATAAACATGCTAAATACTCTATAGTTAGATTAACGCAATGTTATGAACTATCACATTGGTGCCTATATGATAATATAGGCGGTCGAAATTATGAATAATAATTATGCTCGAGTCTATCTGTGGTCATTAGAAAATTTTCATATCAATGTTGTTATTTATCAAAAAGCCCATTCGATTTTTGTAAATGTAACAACATATGTAAATAAATTATCGACAGACTACAGATAGGATAGTGATAAATTAATAATTTCGACCGTAAACCAAACGAAAAGTAATGCGGGCCTTTTCCTGCTAATTTTAAACCTGTCAATTTAATTATGAGATTTTAGGTGTTGGCTGTGACGGAAATCAAATTTAAGAGTATTTATGTTATGTTAGTAATTATGTAATCAGTGTTATGGATATTTGAAGACAAGGTGAACTGCTGGGTGAGATTTACTAAACTGCCTGTACAATTAACAGGAAAAACCTTATAACCCCCTTAGCCAAGTCAAACCTAGTTTATAACTAAAAATATAATGATAGACTATAGGTATTTCTACTTAGCCTAAAGTCACAAATAAAAGTACTTCGGTCGTAGCAATTGTATTAGACCCGAGCCTCATTGGCGCAGGCACTTACAAGCAATAAGGCACTGCCTACCCTAGCGAGGAAACCAGCCCCATTATGAGGAAACAAAGAAACTTAGAAAACGCAATGGGTCGTAAGTAGTAGTAAGTAGCGTAAAATCTAGCGCGAGAAATGAATGCCAGTTTGAGGAATATGCCACTGGTGTGATTTATGTCCTAACAAAGTAAATAGGAAGTTTTAAAGGTTTTTGGTCGATAATTTGCGTATCTCTTGCCTGAAAAAATTAGTTTTAGCTTGCAGAAGAATTATATTGAATGCATTCGGGCCTGAGTAGCTGTCACCGTAAGATTGTGAAAACCGTTAGACTAATCTAATCGAATTATTTTTCTGTAGATTGTAATCTGTTAGGTGTAGAAACGATAGAACCTAACCTACAAGAAAGAGGCAAGAAAACGTAAATACAATGAATATTTCAAAAATTGACACAAAATTTAATGGTTCACAATCTGTCGACACTTTACAAATCGAAATAAAAAGCGTTAGATTGCAATCTGACGGTTTTTGCAATTTTACAGTGACATAGCTATGTCATCATTTTCACGCTTATACGCAATAAATAGTAGTTCTCAGAGTAGACGGAACGAGGTTACTACCGCTTTAACTCAGGGCCCGAATGCAGTTAGCAGTATAAGTGCTAGTATTGTATATGCTAATATTATACATGCAATCCTTTACGTGTGTCCGTCTGGTTTCACGGTCCGTCTTTTCAACAGATTTTGATGAAATTTGGTTGAGATAGGTTGCATCCTAGGGAAGGATCTACTTAGACTTCCCGTGGAAATAAAAATACTTAATTCACGCGGACAAAGCGGCGGTCACCATCTAGTTAATTATGAGCACAAAACCGAGGGGGTTTATATTACGTGCATTTTCTATTATGTTAATTATTAACCAAATATTTTTAGCTGGTCTATACTTGGAGCTGACGCATTTATCATATTGAAAAGCTCGAATTAAAAGTAATAAACACTGCTTTTGGCATTAGCTTATCAGCGATAACGGCTAGGGGGTGGGGTCTGCCAAGGATAATGCGCAGCAACTTTCACTAAGCTTTACTCCGCAGGGCGACCGCGTATCTCTGACAGCTACAGTGTAACGATCGTAATCACCTCTGATTGGATAACATTCTTCCACTATTGGACAGAATCCATTGACGCAGCATAAATTAAAAAAAAATTAAATTAAATTAATTAATTAATTAAATTAATTACCATAAATTCAGCCAATCACAACAATTGATACTGTAACAATGATTGATGCAGAAGATACGCGGTCGCTCTGCTGCTGTTGCCTCCATGCTAGTGATTACGGTGAAATGAGCAACAGTGGACGTAACGATCGCAATAGCTAGCCAATTGGCTGACAGCTAGCCAATTGGCTCTTGGAATTGGTCAAAATTCTTCTTTTGATTAGTGGCTCCGCGCGTCGAGCGATTGAGCCATAGTCGAATTTTTTTTTTAAACGGAGAAACTTATTTTATAATAATAAAATCAAACTTTAAAAAAAACGGAGTTCTGTAAAGGAATTGGTCAAAATTAAATATCTCGCGGGCGGAAAATTGAAAGATTACAAAAAGTAGCCCCGCACCCACAACAACTTCGGCGTCCATCTCTGTCAAGTGTGCGAACCCGACGCGAACCTTCGCGAGAGTGGCACCGAGACAGGTTCCTGCCGTGATTCGCGCGGGAATGTGGAGAGGCCATGACCACGCGTGTAGTTTCGTGCGATCGTTACACTGTATCTACGGGTACTCCCTAATAGGCCTATTACACTGCACTTTTCACAGGGAACCTTGCACTT
This sequence comes from Erebia palarica, assembly GCA_964035005.1. Taxonomy (NCBI): domain Eukaryota; kingdom Metazoa; phylum Arthropoda; class Insecta; order Lepidoptera; family Nymphalidae; genus Erebia; species Erebia palarica. The sequence continues at coordinate 7,051,387 of OZ035988.1, forward strand.
AAATCAGGGTATTGTAATAATATTTAGGGAGAAAGGGTCCCTAATTTGGTCCTTATTGCTGTGTAATAAGCGACGCTCTATCTAGCGGCCACCCTTCAGGGCCTTGTAAAAAGTGCAGTGTAATAGCCCTATTACTACAGATGATTAGTTCGAACGTTGAAGTAGTGGGTTTTTTCCAGTTGTTACTGCAGTTGAAACAGTTGAACTGCTGGAAAATAAATCCCACCGGGCGAACTAATCAGTTGAACTAAAAAGCTTATTGCGCATTGCAAGAAATTTTCTTGTGTCTTATGAGTAGTCATATAAGAAATTCAGTCGCAGTGGTTGTTGTATGACTCATATTACAAAATATTTTTAACCGACTTCAAAAAAGGAGGAGGTTATCAATTCGGCTGTACGTTTTTTTGTTGTGATGTACGTTACGCGATCATTCCGCCAGTTATGAATCAATTTTGATGATTCTTTTTTGTTTGGTAGATCATACTTGAGAGATGGTCCCATATAAATTTTATCGAACTTGACATATAATGTTTTTTTTTACTTTTTGGAATAAACATTATTTGACTTTGACTTTGCTACTTTTTATCCCGGAAAATTAAAGAGTTCCCGCGGGAAACAAAAAACCTCAAACCACGCAGACGAAGTCGCGGACATTCGCTAGTTATTCATAAGACACAAGACATTATCTTATAATGCGCAACAAGCGGAAGAAGCGCTGTACCAGCTCACCGCGCCGCGATCGCCGCCGGCGGCGGCGGGGCCAGCGGCGGCGGCGGCGGCGGCGGTGGGCGGCGGCGACGGTGGGCGGCGGCGGGTTGCGGCGGGCGGCGGCGACGGGCGGCGCGAGGCGCCTAACCGGTGGCGCGCTGCCCGCGACTGACCCGAAGGAAGCGCCCGCGCTCGCTCCAACGCCGCGATCGCCGGCGGCGGGCGGCGCGGGGCGCCTAGCCGGTGGCGCACTGCACGCGGTTGACGCCGGGATGGTCGTCGTCCTCGTCGTACGCGTTGGCGGCGTGCTGGCGCCGGCGCCGCGCCTCCTGCTCCGGGTCCAGCTCGATCAGCTGGCACTCCTCCGCCAGCTCGGGGATCTCCACCTGCGGCACCACACACGCACGTCACTCGCACACTCGCACGTGCAACACAACAACAAATATTCTTTAACTTATAGGCCGTATTACACGTGGCCGCTAGTAAGAACGTCGCTTATTACTCAGCAATAAGGACCAATTTAGGGACCCTTTCTCCCTAATCTTATTACACTACACTGATTCAAGTGTAAGGGTCCCTGTGGACAGTGCAGTGTAATAGGCCTATTAGTCGAAATACTTATAAATTATCTTACCTTATCTATATGTCACCATAAGATTGTAAAAACCGTTACATTATAATCTATATATATATGTACTAGCTGACCCGGCCACGCGTTGCTGTGGCTAAAGTTTTTGTTATATTACATTATAGTAAACAATTGTGACTGTCAAATAATAACAGACAAATAATTAGCTGAATTATACGGTATTTCGTTCACTACAAAATAAATTTAATTAATTTTATAGCGTCAACAACACGTGGTAATTATGCTGTTAAAATGTAGCTTATATGACACGTTCGTAGATTTACCATAGCAGCGCCATCTATTGATTACTTACTCAACCCAGTCGAAAGGTATCGACATCTGTTAGAATCATTTGGAGTTAACAGATAATTGTGACTGTCAAATAATAACAGACAAATAATTAGCAATAAATTAAAATTGCGACTATAATTTGAGATTTAAACTATCCTATCTCTCAAGTTGGATCGAACTGCACATGGTGTGCGAATTTTATTATAATCGGTTAAGTGGTTTAGGAGTCCATTGAGGACAAACATTGTGACACGAGATTTATATATATTAAGATATATATATAGTAAAGATAAGTTTACAATTTACAATTTCGCGAGTTAGATTATAATCTAACGGTTTTTACAATCTTACGGTGACATATATATAATTTATACTAATATTATATATTTTTTTATCCTCTACAAGTTAGCCCTTGACTGCGATCTCACCTGATGGTAAGTGATGATGCAGTCCAAGATGGTAGCGGGTTAACCTGTTAGGGGCATGGCAGTTATATTAAACCCATACCCCTATTCGGTTTCTACACGGCATCGTACCGGAACGCTAAATCGCTTGGCGGTACGTCTTTGCCGATAGGGTGGTAACTAGCCACGGCCGAAGCCTGCCACCAGGCCAGACCAGGGAAAATTCAGAAATTATAAATTCCCAAATTGACCCTGCCGGGGATCGAACCCGGGATCTCCGCACGTTAAGACAACAAAGCTACACACTGCGCCACGGAGGTTGTCAAATGCGAAAGTTTGGATGGATGTATGGATGTATGGATGTTTGTTACTCAATCACGCCCCAACGGCTGAACGATCTGGCTGAAATTTGGCATCGAGATAGATTATAGTCTGGAATAGCACATAGGCTTTTTATCCCGGAAAATTAAAGAGATCCCGCGGGAACCAAAAAACCTCAAACCACGCAGACGAAGTCGCGGGCATTCGCTAGTCGCTAGTAATTTATATTTTGAGGATCGATAAATTGCCTTCAGTACAGATGCAGTGCAGGTGTGAATGTGAATCAAACTGTTGTAGGTGTAAGCAATTGTTGTGTTAGTATGTAAAGTCAAAGCAGTTTAGCCTGTAATAATTCAAATTTCAACCTATTGGAAAAGAAATTGCCTAATGGCAAAAAAAAACTTGCTATCTTACCATAGGTCTCGGCGGCAGGCAGTTCTCCAAAGCAGGAATAACTTCAGGCGGAATAGAGCTAGGGAAATTGACTAAAAACTGTATGATGAGTTGTCCTTTCTCAAATGGATTTTTATACATTGGCATTCCTGAAAACAAAGAGCAGGATAAACTAAATAGAAAGCTTATTATTTTTTGGAGGTAAACACGAAATAATATATTACATGTGTTTTGATTTATTTATTTCACGTAGGACAACTTGTGCCACTTATGATAAGTCGTAAGAATCTACTGTTCAGCTGTGGTTCCATAGTAAGGTAATACAGAAGTGGCCAGTATTTTTTTAATCATCTTTTAGCGTCATATTTATCGGTCAGGGTTGAAACACCACCAACTTCCTGACTTCTAGCTATAGCAGCGAATTTCTTGACAGAAAAGTCTATTTTTTGCAAAATTTTTCCCCAAATCGAAAATTAAACACAGTGACCCTTGTCATCTACACCTACATGAACATGCAAACCACTTAAGAGATCATCTATAGAGTATGTCACACGATTGGGGGCGACGAAGTGTGACAATGTGTGACAAGGGGTGGGAGGGGTCCTGAGTTTCGTGATGTCAAATTTCAAAATTTTATACATCTAAGTATTAAAATGCCAAATTTGAACTATTAAAGAAAAACGAAATATTTCCAACTCTATCTGTATCGGTAAGGTTTAAAACTAATTTCAGAAGTGCTGTTTTAATTTAATTATTCCTAGATGTAAATTTGCAAGATAGGTGACGTACTTCATGGATGACCCCTAACCAAAAAGGTACTTGATGTAAATTACCTTCATTCAAGACGCACTTGACTTCCCCGTGCTTGGTGACCTCTCCCGGCATCACAGTGATCACAATGTCTCGATCGTCCAAGGTTCGGATCACTTTCTGGAAGCCGCAAAGCGACTCAACCAGTTCAATATTAAGCCTAATTATAAGGTCATTGCCAGATCTTTTGAATACCTGTAAAAGTTAGTTAGAAAAGATATAATGTTAATAATACATTTTTAATATTGTTGGTTACCATCATTGAGACTCTTTCACCAATCTCTATATATATTATGCAATGGATTGGCCAAACAAAAACTTTCTGACTTGAACTTAGTCACAACTCATAAACATGATTTTGAAGGTACTGGTGCCAACTCAGTTGAACACCATCTCTAAATTAAACTAAAATGACAGCTCTATTTATATTGCTCTCCCTTTCATAATGTTCCCTGCCGAAAGCGGCAGCACTAGGATTAATGCTGTCATTTTAGTTTAGTTATGAGATTTTGTTATACAGAATTGGCCCCATTGGCAAATAAAAATTGTATGAAATAAAAAAAAATGTTAAGATCATCATGTGGGCTGTTAGTTCAATATTAAGGAGTGGATATAATTACCTCATGTTCTTTCTCATCTAAAACAATAATAAGATCTCCAGCCTCCAACTCTGGCTCTTGGTCACCTTCACCACTAAAAACTATTTTCTGTCCGTCTGTCATGCCTTTGTCCACATGAACTTCGAGAATCTTACGGTCTCGCACTGTTTTTCGTCCCTGAAATTGTAAAATTAATTTTGACATGTATTTATGTATCACAATGTTATTAATAATCACGAAAAACTCATATTCCCATAAGGGTTGTTAAGCCATCAAGGTTTTGATTGTAGGAAGACCAGTGTGTTCCTACTATTAGACGCCACACTGTGACGCACCGCTGTAGTGGGGATTATGTATACAATTTACAGGAGGTTAGTAGTGGTTAATTTACAGGGGTGTAGTGTATATGTCACCGTAAGATTGTAAAAACCGTTAGATTATAATCTAACTCGCGAAATTCTAAACTGTCGAAAGATTGTAAACTGTTCAATGTTCTGAGTTTCAATTTTTGAAATATTCATTTTATTTACGTTTTCTTGTCTCTTTCTTGTAGGTTAGGTTAGGGTTCGACATAAACAATCAAGTTGTGCTCGGGGCACTTACGTTTTATTGGGTTTAAATACCTATCAGATTACAATCAATTGCGAATTTAATATCACTAAAATATTACTTATTTTTGACTTATGCAACATCCCAATTGCATTTAAAACAATAAACATGTGAACCTAAGTGTATCGTTTATGTTTGCATCATTTTTTTTTAAAAGAGCAAGCACCGTGTTTCTTGCTGGATCTTTTCGGTAGGAATGGTATTCCGAACCAGTGGTAGATTCCAAAAGCACTTGTAATAAGTTTATTTGAATATGTTTAAAAATATGTTTGAGATTGAGTTTGCAAAGTAGTACTCACTTGGCAGACTTTGCAGCGGTCCTTGGGATCGATGATCTCGCGCTGTCCGCGGCACTCGCCGCACACGGTCTGGATCTGCTGGATCATGCCGGGGCCCAGCTGCTGGACCTGCACCTGCATGCCCGTGCCGCGGCACGTGGGGCACACTTGCACCGCGCCCTACGGAGCGCCGGATAATGTACAATTACACTAATTTTCTCAAACATGCTTGGAAATTTGAGCATTATTTTGACAAACTTCTTCGAGATAAATCGAAATTGCCGTACTGGTCAAATACATGCGAGCAGCGGCCGGCAAAATCTATATCTGTCGTGGTTTAGCGGCCAAATAAATTACATAGTAAATTCATATCTGTCGTGTAATTTAAAAATGGAACGATCTTTTACTCCGAAACATGGTAACCAAGGAGGTAACTTATCAAAGGTTATATTTAAATTTCTAACTAGCTTGCAAATAGAAAGCTGTTTATTGAAAAAAAACAAATGAACACTAACGCGAGAAAAAATTATTGTTGTTTGCTGTTTGTCATTGTTTCTGAAATGTATTTGACAAAATGAGTTCAGGTGAAGACAATGAGTGTGTTGAACTTATAGGCCTATTACTCTGCACTTTTTACAGGCCCCTGAGGTAAGGATGGGCGTGGCCGCTAATCAGAGCGTCGCTCATTACACAGCAATAAGGACCGATTTAGGGACCCTCTCTCCCTAAATCTTATTACACTACACTTATTCAAGTGTAAGGGTCCCTGTGAAAAGTGCAGTGTAATAGGCCTATTACTTTAACGCCATCTGAAATTTAAGAGGCGGCAAGAGCCATAATAAAAACTTGTTACCGCCAAAATCGAAAGAAAAATATTTTGAAATAAAAAGTTCTGTCTAGGTACTGCTTAGTTTTAATTTCCGCGCATTATTTGAGAAAAGTACTATACAAGCCTTGGCCACAACTAGGCATTGATGGACTAACGTATGTGTGCCTCGGCTTCGCCTCGGCCCACATTTACACGTTCGTCCTTCAATGCCTGTTTTGCTGGCCGCTGCAGTAATGTACTATATACCACGCATTTCCGTATTTGGATAAAAGCAGACGTTACTTTGTGGATGATAATGAAAGAACTAGAAGTTTAATTCACTATAATCCACCAAACCAGAGAAATCTATATGGTACAGTGTGTATAAAGTAAAATGTATGAAAATATAATATGAAGCTGCTTTTAAATTTTAGTCTACAATAGCATTGTAATGTGTATATCAATAAAATACATTGTTGTGGTGGACATTGATGCCAACAATAAAATCGAAAACGTCAACGTCCACAATAACTTGCTGTCCATATTTAAAAGTGCACATTCACATGAATGTTATAAAATTGAAAACCACCTATCACATAGGTGTTAGCATTGTTTAGCATCAATGTTTATCACTGCTTATTCTAAAGTCAGGAAAGAAAACATCATGAGTTAACCTGTATGCTTGTAAGTTCTTCATAATATTCTTAAGGGTGAGTGAAGTCTGCACTTGGCCAGCATGGTGGACTACAGCCAAACCCTTCTAATTCTGCGAGGAGACTCATGCTCAACAGCGAGCCAGCAATGGGTTTAAATAAAGTGGTGATGGTGATGATGAAGCTCACTAACCTTCTTCCCGCCCCGGCCCTCGCACTTCTCGCAAATAACATTCTTCTGCAGCGCCAGCTTGCGCACAGCACCCTTATACAGCTCCTCTAGCGTCACGGACAGCTGGTGGATGACGTCCTTGCCTTTGCGCTCGCGGCCGCGCCGTCTCCCACCGCTGAAGCCGCCGCCGAAGAACATGTCGAACAAGTCCATGGGCGACGAAAAACCACTGCCGCCCGCGCCACCCTCCTTCAGAGCCTGTTCCCCGCCTACATCAATGAATAAATAAATACATTTTTATTTCAAGCAGTACAGAAACCCTTACCCATAGTAACCATTTCATAAAATTAAGGTGAACAGAAAAAATCAAGCGTGTCACAGGGAGCAGCGGATGGATACAGGCTGTGTAAGACAATAGAGTGTAGAAGACCCTACAAGGGAGCTTTGCTCAACCGTGGACGTCTATCGGTTGAAGACGACGACGACAATAGTAACAATTATTATATAACATGAAGCAGAAACAGTAAACTCAAAGGAAAAAAGTTTAAAAAATTTATTAGTATGACCTACTTTAGAGGTCCATTTTAATTTTATTCCTAATCGTTATCAGAGAAAAACCTCAAGTCATAAAACTATACAAGCAAGTATTATATGAGACTAAATCTAGTAGTGACAGTTTTCCAAGAAATAAGCTATCAAAACTGTGCCAGTGGCACCATTATCAAATAGTGTATTACTTTGATAGCTTAATCTCGGAAACTCGAAAACGCTTTAGAGGTTTTGTCTTATATATCAAATCATCTTTATTAAAAATAGGTACCTACAAAGTACACCGTTTGAACGTCATTTTTACAAGGAATAATACTTACTAAAGCTACGAGAGTTCCAAACACACCCTGGCCTGAGAAGAGTCCACAACAAACTCAGCCAGGTTTTTTTTGTTTATTATCACCATCTCACAAATACAGGAAATTACTTAATTATATTTATAATTATAACATAATAAGCTGTTGGAACAATACATACCCATAGCTGCCTATCATTCAAATAATCTTTTACACTATATTAGGAATTTTCAATTAGTTTACGTTTTACAAAAACTTTGAACTTGTTGAGAGACATCTCCAATATGTCTTCTGGGAGTTTACTTAATACTTGCTTGTGCTAATGCCAGTTTCTTTTTACCATTTTCCTACCAGAGGCCAAAATCTTAAATTTTTTTAGAATATTAGTCTGAACTAAATTTACTTTATGAAGTCTAAAAAAAGTTAGGTTATCAAAGTCTTAAGTTCTAAAATCTTTTTATAAGTAACTGTGGATTCTTTGAAAAGTTAAAATACTTATTCTAAAATATTAAGGTTAGAATATTACCTTGGTCATAGATTCTTCTCTTGTCTGGATTTGAAAGTACTTCATAGGCTTGTGAGATCTGTTTGAACCTCTCACCCTCATTGGGATTCTTGTCGGGGTGGTATTTTAATGCAAGCTTTCTATATGCTTTCTTTAGTTCATCAGTTGTACAGTTGGGTTTGACACCCAGAATGTCATAATATGTGGTTTCTTTCACCATCTTGATTTCTGAAAATGTTATTTAACTTTACAAATAAATAAAATTAAGTATAACCTAATCCAGATGCTATTAGGATAATAAAAATAGGTTCTCTCTTCACCTCTCATGATTACAGGCACTCGAGAGAAAAGGATATATGCTAAATATCATCCTAATAACACATCATCTGGATAAAATATAATAGTACTTAATAAATGTCTTAATGTCATAAGAATGCAATATCATGTAAAAGCAATGATTATGTATGCCATTGAAAACAAATAAATTGTTAGGTTCTATCAGGAATTGGGTCAGGTGGGTTACGGATTTACATCCTAATTATTAGTAAAAAACTTATTGATCTAAAACAGTATTGTAAATTACAATACAATTCAATGTTTAGACATATCACTGAAATGTAGCTTAGGTGCCAGCAAACAAAACATAAGTCAGCTTTCTCTTTTTTAGGTTCTTAATAATAAAGCAAAAATGGTATGACAGATTTAGAGTAACTTGAATGACTGAGAAATGTCAGATTTAATAATTTCGACTTTTGGCACTTGTGCTGTGACCGAATAACTTCCATGTCATGGAATCAGGGCCAGTCTGTTCATATAGACGAATTACTCTTCCTGTGTCTGTGGCCAGTGGTGAGCTCAGTCTTTCTAAATTAAAAAATACCTGCGCTCAACAATTACTCAAGAAATCTTTGTGGGTGGTTGTTTCTACATTTGCCAAAATTAAGGAAAGAAAACTAAATCATATTTTTGTTTTTTGTTGGAGATTTTTTTTTAAGTATTACTCTTCCATATTATAATATCCACTCTATCAAAATATAAGAAAGCTGTATACACTATCTTTTATGTAATAAACTAGGTTCTGCCTGCAGCTTTGCTCACATTAGGATCGATTTTCATACAATTTCAAGAAGTGAGACCAGTTTTTGCGATAACTCCTAAGATATTATTTGAAATTGTATGGTGATAAGGACAATTATTATATACATGAAATACAAAAGGTACTATCTTATTTAATTTGATAAGCATTAATATTGTATCCGTCAAAATAGTTTTCCAATTACTACAATTTAAGGGACCATTTTTTAATGGGTTATGATTACCTATTAGTCTTGGTAACTAAGGACCACTTATCAATCATAACCTACAAAATATGACCCACACATCAAACTACAGAAACATAGTAAAATGTTATTTAGAATATTATATCTATGTAGGTACCAGATTTCGTAATATTGGTTTACAATAACGATATTTTAATATTGAGATTGAGTGATCGACTTATGCTGAGAATTTGTAGCACATCATATTAATCAATATTTTGTTAATTGGATTAGGTTTGAAACATACATCATCATCTCTCATTTTTATGATTTTTATTGTGAAACACCTCATAGGTTAAACGAACAGGAAGTTAGACGTTCGCTAACAATGCCACCATGCCAATTTGATTGCCATGAATCTTCTAGAATAGTAGCTTTATCAAATTATATGTATTTTTATAATACATATTACATACCATTATTTTTTAGAAGAAGACCGACGCCCAATTTATAAAACAATGATTTATTCTATTAAAAACGTGTAATATCAACTTATAATTTACTCTTTCACTAAACTTAGGTTACGAATATAATCGATTTTGGGTTTCTTACCTTAAATAATATCCAGTCAGGTATTTAATATCCGTTTCACGCAACTATTTTCACAAAATCAATGTAAATTGACTAGTAAAATGAAACAAAGCACCTCAGCAATCAGCACAATATATGAATCGCAATTCTCGTTCTCGAAACTCCGATTCCATTCCAGATTCTACTGAGCAGAGACAACTAACATATAGGATATAGACAGGCAACTCCATAGACACGATTTGAACAAAATAGCGGGCAGTAGTGTGAGTGTACATCGACGCACAGATACACACATACGAGCTTTAGGTACATCTATATATTTCATTCATAAAAAGATCGTGCATCTCACTCTTCCACTTTATCCATTCATTTATATTTGGTTATGAATGAATTTTCATTCATGACCAAGCCTATCCTTTCTTTCACGATATATATAGCCTACTGATAACGATATCTACTATGGTTATGGCGGAAACGGAAATAGTAAATTTAGGGATGAGCCAATCAATAGGGTTGGATAATCAATATAATACCGATTTTTCTCACATATCGATTTTCGAAACTACCGATTTTTAGTTCAGCAATGATATTTTTAAATTATTTCTAGGTTTAAAAATAAAAGATGAAGGATGTTAAAACTGATTTAATTATTTTCATATTTTAAGCTACCACCGGTTCGGAATGTTGTTTCCAATTGAGAAGAACCGGCAAGAAACTCAATGGTTACTCTTTTAATAATATATTTTTGTGGTGTTTACAATAATTATAAATGTGTAAAAATTAATGTTAATAAATAATATATATGGACGCTGTTATACAATACAGTGTCAACCCACAAAAAGTCGAAAATTGAGATTTGAATGCAGATCGCTTCTTTGAGTGATTTGCTACGTTTTTCAAAAAGGTTTTAAGCGGTTTGAATCATTTTAATAGCAAAAATTCAGGAAAAACTCTTGACACAAACCTCTAACTGTCATAGTTAATTTTGCAATAGTATTTCAAATACCTTAGCACACAATTGTACCATTAAAAGCGCCACCTGTTTGATGCCATAATGAGTTATGCGGGTTGAAATATTATTGCAAAATTCCAATGCGTTATTTTCAGATGTCAATTAATTTAGACGATTTAAGTTAGTAATGGAAATTAATAGTTAGTAAAGTTTTAAATCGAGTTTTATCATAAATCGAGTGAGAGTATTATATGGTTTAAGAAGTGACAGTATTACTGAAGGTAAGTCCAATAATCAATGTATTTCATAGGTTTCTGTGAAACTGTATTTTTGAGGTTACTTTGCCGGTAATTTCTGCGAAAAACCGATTATAAGGTATAAATTGTAGTAAATACGTTTTCTATACACGAAATTCCAAGTAGTCACTGAATTTATACAAAACTTTACCTATAGAAGCAATAAAACTAAATATATTGCATGACATCTTATTGCGAAACTACTATTTGGTTATTTACGTTAACTTGTAAAGGAATCATACAGCTTGACACATTATAGCAAAATGAACAAAAAGTGTAACTTGTTTGCATTTTATTTGTAATAATCATTTAAAGTCCTCAAAACATTTTAGCAAAATGGGAAACAAACGATCTAATCTTACAATTTTATGTTATTGTAGGTATATACTTACTTCGTTCTTACCTTCTAAAAAAGGCAAAAGACGACCTCCCTGGAAAATCGAAGCATTAAAATGGTGCTCATGCTTTTACATATTCTCCATACTACAGAAAGGCTAAAAAAATAACTAGGTATCCGATTTTTACAACCAGGACACACATACCTCCCTAATGATTCTGAGTTTGGGGACGTTGAATGTGCTTTAAAGTCTCAGATTCGACTCTATACAGATGATGATTACATCAGGGTGATGGAAAATTGCAGAAGAAAAAACAAATTCACAGTCACTAGACTTAAAAAAGAAGACTGTGTTTTAGTGGCGCCTATCCTCAACCGAATCACAAATAGAAAAATATATATAGAAAAACAAAAGATTTCGTGGATGACAACTTTTGAAATTGAGTTGCGTAAAGATGATCCCTCAAAACTTTTTATGAAGTCAAAACTTGAAGAAGACTTTAAAGTAATTGACATATCAAAAGGTTCAAAAGCGCGTAAAGTGAGACCTAATTTTGAAATTAATTTACCTATCCTGTACCCAAATGGTCGTGAGCTCTCGAGTGCCAAAGTCAGTGACTTGAAGGAAATTATGAAGTTGATTCCATCTGACGCTAAACCATTCTACAATTTTTTGAGGAACGTTAGGTCAAGTGATTTTACAGATGATACAGAAGGCTTTGGAAATACAATTGATTTTGAAATTGAAGATATAGAACAAGATCAATAGATTTGATTTGGTTTAGTTCATTTCAAAAAACGTATTAGATCTCATATAGGTTGCTTTTATTACAGCCATGGTAATTTTTTATTATTTTAAGATTACTGTTTTCAAAGATTTAATGGATGGTTTATCCATTTTTATAGAATATTTATTTTCGTTGTTTTGAAGTCAGTAAGACATTTTATTATATTTCGAAAAGATTTTTATTTTTGTATCAGATTTTTTCCCGGTAGGTAAGTATATAATTTAAAATAATGTTAACAATTACAAGCAAGTTTACAAAACTGTTGAGAATGAAACTAAAAGTTTTATAATTCTGTGTTTAATTAATTTTAAGAATTAGGTACATGCTGATACAATATATTGTGAAATATTTTAATATAGCATTATGTTTTTATTTTCAAGACTGCGAATAATTTTATGTTGTGTTGATTTAGATGTCACTACTTTTTAGGTTTTTTTTTAGTTTTTTGTTTAAGATTTTTTTAGTTTATGAGTCGAGCAAGGTGTCAAGAATCAACATGGTAGAAAACTGTTAAAAATATTAGGTTTTTTCTTTCTTTTAGTACATAACTAAATGATGTCCGCAACTTCATCCGCGTAATTTAGTTTTTTAAACCCGCAGGAACTCCTTAATTTTCCGGTATAAAAACTCTATCTTTCCCGGTATGAAACTCTCTCTATATCAAATTTCATCAGAATCGGTTGCAAAGATGTGTCGTTAAAGCACAGACAGACAGACACACTTTAAAATTTATAATATTAGTATGGATAAAAATGAATAAATTTAAGACTGATTATGGTTTCTGTTAGTGTTTATTTTGTACTTAATAAATTTTAATAAAATAATAATTTGCAACTAAAATTTTGTTTTCTTATAACATTTTTTTTAATGGTTAATCGTATTTTACAAAAAGAACAATACAGTTTTAAGTTCCATAACCTACAACAAGTTGATAATGGGTCAGCAATTTAAAGTTAAGCAATAGTGTGTTATGGATCTTGAAACTGTTTTTATAATAAAATGAGTGATACAGAATTTAGTTATAATGAAACTTGCATTTTTCTCGAAAACTATATAAATATCTTCAGTTTTTTATGTTAGAATAGTATATTTATGTTCATATATACATATTTGCTTAAATAAAAAATCTCAATTCAATTATTTTTTTAACAAATTGGTCAATATTATGAGTGAAACTTCAAACTCGATTTACTCAAAATGGCCGACATGTGGGTTGACACTGTATTGTTTAACAGCGTCCATATATGGTAACAATTGATTTGATTTATAAAATAGCGTTTGTCTCTTGAAACTTAAGTCGGTAAAGTAATTAGTGTTTTTAGATACTGGCAACATTGAAGCAAAAAAAAAAACATGCCACCATTTATTTAAAATTTCCCGCCATTTCTCCCGCCTCTCCAAAATTTCACTAGACATACACTTTAAATTTATTATCTATATATTTAAAAGCGAAAGGTCACCCACTGATTCATCACGATGTTTCAGGAACTATAAAGCTTACAAACTTGAAATTTGAAAGATAGGTTCATTCTATGATTGGTGTAGACGTCAGCCAAGAAACGGTTTTGAGAAAATTCATCCCTAAGGGGTTGAAATGGGTGTTGTAAGTTTGTATAGAAGTCCTATGTGTTTGAAGTTAGAGACCTGAAAATTGGCAATTAAGGTGATAGTTATAAATAATAAAAACCCATATAAGCAATTTTACGAAAATTCACCCCAATAGGGGTAGGAAGCTTACATGAGGGTTTTAAGTTTTTGATGTTAGAGACTTGGAAAATCGGGATTTAGGTTATTAGTTTTAAATTATAATAACCTGTATGATCAATTTTACGAAAATTCACCCCAAAGAGGGTGAAATGGGGGCTGTAAGTTTGTTTGAAAGTCCTTAGTGTTTGAAGTTAGAGACTTGAAAATTGGGATGTAGGTTAATAATTTTAAATAAAAATAACCTGTGTAAGCAGTTTTACGAAAACCCACCCTAAAGGGTGTGAAATTGGGGTTGGAAGCTAGCATGTAGGTTATAAGTTTTTAAAATCGACTTTAAGGTTATTACTTATTAGTTTTAGCCGCTATATATACCTACGCTTTTTGCAGCGGGTAAATCTCATAGGAAATCAGAAATTGTACGCGGGCGAAGTCATGGGCGACCTCTATTAGTCAATAATTTTCAAAAATAATAACTTTATAAAAAAAGTCAGGTACCGCATATAATATTAACATTGGTTCATTGTAGTGCAAAAAACATACATTGGCGTGGCCTTTTTACTTGTGTTTATAGTACAAGCACAGGTATTACTTTGCATGATATCAGATACTAGGCTGGATTTTTAATTTGTAGTAAAATGATTATTATTACTAAAACCCAAAACGGCATGCCAACTTACATTAGTATTTTATGATAATAATACATACAGCTTGGAAAACTTATCTGGGCATGGTTCGAGGCGCCGATATCTATTAAAAAAACAACATTTAAGGATCAATACAAAGTAGACTGTTAGTTCCACATTAATTAGGCTCAGGTATGTTTGCCAAGCTATATAAATACTATTCATTATAGTTATATTCGTTTCTAGATTGATATCTCAAGACAACTAACTAAGAGAATTAAAAAAAGTAAGAATATACTGAAATTTGGTACTACCACAATATAACTTTTTATACCAGTGCTTAAAATAAATTTTAATTTTATGTATTTAAGTATATTCTTACAAATTCTAATTTCATGCTAATCTCGGCTTTAATAATTAATCATACACAGAAGTATTTACAGTACTTGCATAATGTACGTAGAGCAAAATAAAATTTACAAAATGATCACAAAAATATATACTCCAACAAAGTGATACCATACATTTTTGATATTTTTGGTTAGGGAAGTGAAAATTAATTAAAGTTTTGCAAAAATCAACTCTTTTTTTGACCGTGTATATAGTTATGCGCCATTTAAATATTTTTATACTTAGTCTGTCTAGTGAAGTGCAATATGAAAGGAAATTTTAAAAAGTAGTTTGGGTATCTCTGGAAATACCTGAAATAAATAGACGCACTTGATCTTTTCGTATATTGCCCCCGTTAAATGATAATAGTAACGTTAGAATAATGCACTTAGCTTTGACTAGACAGGCCAGAGTAAAGAAATAGCATTATTAAAATCAGTCCAAAAATTAAGTATATTTGCACCAATGCTAATTAATTACATAGTTTTCCAAAAAATGTGAAGATAAAATATAGTACTTACTTACTTATAGTTCAGTACCAAACTAATATGTGTTTAATGATTTTCCCTAAGAGATTTTTAGAGTACATAGTAGTTGTTGTACCTTTTAGTGAACCTGTGAAGTTGTCACTATGCACTCACAAAAAATACTTTTAAAACTAAGGCTATATCAAACTTCTGCTCTATTAAATATAAAGACTTGCATATGAGATGTACTATATTTTGTTGTGAAACGACATCTTAATAGTTACCATAATATTAATACTGCATATTTATCAAAAGGATAATCTAAACTCATAAAAATGTTCTCAGAAATGTGAGGATATTCTCAAGTTCGATACTGATTTAATACTGAATAGTACAATCATAATCATACTTATATTTATATCAGACAACACTAACATGAAATAGTAGGAAAGTAGTACTTAATTACCTCAATAATATATTATAATAATGTATAAAATAGGTAAGAACTTATATAAAAAAAATGTAGGTAGGTGTGTTTTATCTTCACATTTTGGTGCAAATACCTACGAGTGTAATTATAGTCCCACCAACTTATCTGACCCGGTGGCCAAAATTGGAACTAATTTTTATGACTGATAATAATTTTTAAAATATTTTATTTTTAGTAGATCGCAGCGACGCTGTCACCGGGTCAGATAAGTTGGTGGGGCTTTAATTATTATTTCGTAAACTGAGTTTCTGTATCAACTTAATAAGTATTGAATTCTAAACCAAGAACTCCACCACCACTACAGCCCATTAACGTGCCACTGCTGGGCACAGGCCTCCACTCTCATAGGAGAGCGGGAATTAGAGCTTAGACCCACCACGCTGCTCCAATGCGGGTTGGTGGGCTTTAACGACTATTACCACGTTAGTGATAATAACCGGGACCGACGGCTTAACGTGCTCTCCGAGGCACGGGGGTGAAACACCGCCAACTTCCTAACTCCGGGCTAGTATTGAGAATTTCTAGTCAGAAAAACCCAACACTTATTATGGCCCGACCCGGGACTCGAACCCGGGACCTCGTCAGCCGCAGTCAAACATGCTAACCACTAGACCAACGAGGCAGTCAGAGAGACCAAGAACTCATCTTTGTATAAATTAGCCACTAGGCAGTTACCTACCTAGATTATTTATCAAGCAGTAAGCACTAACAATATTTTTAACTGAGTGTGTCTCTGCTATGCTTCGGCACATCTTATTAACCGATATTGAGAAACTTGTTGTAAACATAGTTTGCATACACCGGATGGGCAGCATACGTTTTAAGCCGGAAAATTAAAGAGTTCCCACGGAAATCAAATGATGTTAATCCAGAAAATCCAAAGATAAACTCAAATCGTAATTCAAAAAAAAGTGCACAAACAAACGTACAACCTCTTATGGCAAACACATATCCCGTCTCCGTTCCGTCGTGGGTAATTAATACCTATTATGTTGACACAGAAAAGTTATTGTACACAATGCAACTTATTTTAAAATACATAATTATTGGATAGATGAGAACAGAAATGGAAAATGGATATAATTATATTTTAACTGAGATTCTGTATTAACTTAATAAGTAGGTAGGTATTTAGTTTTAAACCAAGAACACACTTTTGTATTAATTAACCACTAAAAAGTTACCAACCTAGTTTACCAAGCCAGTAAACACTAAAATCTCTAAACAAAGACAATCCAAACTAATTTTATAAATGCGAACGTGAGTCTGTCTGTCTGCGACGCTTTAATGGCTTTTATTCAACCAACGCTGACGAAATTTGGTACAGCAATAGCTTTCATGCATGTGAAAGACATAAGACTTCTTTTTATTCCGTATAAACGAAGTCGCGGGCATCGAGTATAAAATATATTAATAAAGTTTTCATCCTTAACAGCTTTTATCTGTGATAAGGAGGATATGACAATGTTACTCAAAGACTTTGACGTCGTACTATAACTGGCACCCTTGGTAACTTAGTAGCAATCAGGTTTTCCATTCCTGCTCCCTTTTCCCTTGAATCAACATTGTGAATTCTTCTATTAAAATAACACACCATTGTCTAACTTGCATTCTTATAACAAACAACCAAAAAGCTTTCAAAAAATTTGATTTGTGATCATTGCAAGTATACCAAGACGTATCAAGATCTTCAAATTGTTTAAATAATTCAGAATATATGTAAACTTTACAAAGTGTTGGCAAGATATGGTCGATAATATAAATACAACGCCATACTAATGTCGACAGTTTATCTGAAGGATAATACAATTTTCTGTTAGTAGAATCATATTCTTTAATTGATATTAAAGAATGAAATGGTTCAATTTCGTTAGACAACAGAGCGTTTTTACAATTTTGACATTGCGAACAATTTAGTCTGGGAAATAAATAACGACAGACTGCACCAGCAATATAAGCTACAGAATGGGTCTGAAAAATGTTTTCAGAAGGAATACATTTTTCAATAAAAATAAAATTTTGAGCATCAGAGCTGCGGTCAATACTATCAACATTATGTTTCCGGTTAGTAACTAAATTTCTTAAAGTGCCTAGCATTTTATCATCATCCCTAGTACAATTTGTGTATAAAGATTTCCCAGTTGAAATATCATTCATGAGCAATGTCTTATACAATGCAACAAACTGATGACAGTCTGGATGTGTGTTACATCCACCCTGTCCTCAAATTTGTCCAAAAAAATTTTCCAGAGGATCCTGGTTTAAACGCTTCAGACTTAAGAATTTTATTTCTGGAATCAATCTGAGATCCGACCAAAGGTGCTTTACAGTTTTTATGTCATGAATGAAATTGTGTAACATCAATGGCTTACTTTCTTTTGAGTCTGAAGCGTCAAATTTCATTGATTCTAACTTTTTCAAAGCTTCATTCCAAAAGTCTAAATGGTTTGAGTTTAAAGACAAAGCATTCTGTAAACTACCACGTGTATGGCCGGTACAATTCAGGCTGTCAAATAAATTATTAAAGAACAAAAGAATCTCAGCTGTGAAAAAGCCATCATCAATGTTGACTAATAGCACATTATAATTATGCAGTCTTCTAAGGTCTTCATATATCTTCATCTGGTTGTTCAACAGTAGCGACACCTGCCTGCTGAACACTTGCGCAGCATACACAACCTGTAAATTTTAAAATGCTCGTCATTCTTACAGAATCGCATAATCTATGTTACTTATTATAAATTTTTTTCTACTATATAATATAATAATTCTGTATTCAATAGCATGCTGCATTCTTATTTTTTATTTTAAAATAAACGATTGTTTCTTCTGACAGAAATTTGATATCAAATCAATCAAATGAAATATCAAACAAATGTTATAAATGCGAAAGTTTGGATGGATGTATGGATGGATGTTTGTTACTCAATACGCTCGAACAGCTGGAATAACACATAGGCTACTTTTTATCCCGGCAAACTAAGGAGTTCCCGCGGGAACCAAAAAACTTCAATCCACGCGGACGTAGTCGCGGGCATCAGCTAGTCTTCAATATATAAATATTATTTTTTCTATACTTAATATAATAAATGCGAAAGTTTAGATGGATGTTTGTTACCCAATCACGCCCCAAAGGCTGAACGGATCTGGATGAAAATTGGCACAGAGATAGATTATAGTCTGGAACAATACACAGGCTACTTTTCATCCCAGAAAATTAAACAGTTCCCGCGAATCGAAAACCTCAACCCACGCGGACGAAGTCGCGAGCATTAACTAGTTAAAAATAGAGGAATGCTTCCTTTGAGTGGAATTTCATATAGCTTCATAATTTAAAGTACATTTCCTCCAGGGTCCGTTTGTGTTTTCCACCCCTTAGTAAGATTTTTATCTATAAATCTTTATATTTCCCCCAAAAATTCTAGAAAAAATATATATACTAACCAAATAGATACTAAATTATTGTGCAGAGCCAAATGCAAAATACGGCAGGGCGACCGCGTATCTTCTACATCAATACATTGTTATCAATTGTTGTGATTGGCTGAATTTGTGGTATTTTGTCCAAGTGGAAGAGTGTTATCCAATCAGAGGTGATTGCGATCGTTACACTGTAGCTGTCAGAGATACGCGGTCGCCCTGCAGCTGAGCGCTTACGCGGAAATTAGAACACGTGTCAGAATGACTGTCCACTTAAAAAAAAATATTTTTTCATTATTAATTAGTACATAAAGGCCTATTACACTGCACTTTTCACAGGGACCCTTACACTTGAAATAGTGTAGTGTAATAAGATTTATTGAGAAAGGGTGCCTACATTGGTCCTTATTGCTGTGTAATAAGCGACGCTCAAACTAGCGGCCACGCCCACCCTTACCACAGAGCCCTGTAAAAAGTGCAGTGTAATAGGCCTATAAATATTTAGACAAAGGTACTAAATAAGTACTAATATCCTATATAACTTCTTTTTGGTGTCGCTTTCTCGTTTAATTTTTTTGTTTTGTTTAATTTTCAAATGACATTGATTCTAAAAAAGTTTCACTTCAAAAACACATAATAATTTGGACACTTGCCTTCATCTTGTCATAAGAATTTGGTTTGACATGTTTGTCTGTGAGTTTGGTTGTCCTTGCAAGACCATGTGCACCATCTAATTCATAGACCCTCAAGACATATTCCCATTGAATACGCTTGTTTCCGATGAGCAGGTTCTTTTTCTGAAAATTATTTCGAAGGCATTTTAACAAATGGGGTACGTCGTACATATGATACACCTTTTTTCCATTAATTTCATAATGTATTATATTATATGGATCATTATCGGAACCAGACCTGAGTATGTTTTCACGTGTATCAGATATTAGTGAATTTATTGCAGCAACATTGGCAGAGCCCTGATCTGACACAGTTGATCTAAAATTAAATCCAGATTTAAAAACTTCAGCAATAATCTCTTTAAGAATATTTTTGAGACTCAATGTTTTAATACCATCACGGACAAAGTAAAAAGCAATGGGTATAACTCATCACTTAAATTTTCCGAGATAAAGAGTAATCTATGTTACTTTCCAGATCATCAACCATTCCCATGTAAAATCACTTCAATTCTTTGCTCTATTGCAGCTTGATTGAAACAAGAATACAATTGAGACAAAACAACCAACAAAAATACATACCTACCTACTTTCATATTTTAAATTTAAGTGTTCATTATACTTAGTTGCTCAAACGAGTTAAATGAGGATACCTTATTAATATCTTTGATAATTTACCTTTAAATATTCAAAGATTAACCTTACTTACCAATTTTCAAGGGAAAAACAGTCAAACTAACCTCACTAGTCACTTCCAAGAAGTCTGTGTAGGCTTTACACTTTAGACTACGCCTAATCGCTTACCAGTTAAATAACAAAATAAGTAATACAAATGACCGCAATTCGTAGTACAAAACATTAAACTTTCATAAAACAATTTTAATTAATTTTAAGGTTAGGACTTATGATTTTCATTGTCATCCTCGGCTTGCGTCGGTTTTTCAGCGAAAATGGCGTCGACCAATAAAAGTGAAGTGAAAACCCCGCGAAATTTAAAATATTTTGTGTGCGTAATTAGAGCGAGATACAATGAGTACTACAATGCCTGAAATGTATGATGATGAAAGAGATGGACAACCCGATAACTCTTGGTACCTTGCACTTCGGGACTCGATAGGGCCTGCTACTGAGCAGCAGAGACAAAAAACCAATTTAAAATGTACTCTTTGCAAGTAACTTAAAGGATACTGAGCAGAGACAAGTAACAGCGACACACAGAGTACATTATATACTGGTACTGTTTTTTTTATATCTAACTGGTTTAATGGCTCTGGATTCTAGTCCTTTTGAGCCTATTGATACTGGTACTGGCTTGACAAAAACTAAAGAGTAAACTTAGAGTAAAGACCACTTTCCAGTGTATTATTACCAAAGATTATCCTTTGATTTATTATCTTACTCTATGAAAGACACCGTAACAGTCAATCAAGAACGTAGACAGAGAAGAGAGACACGGCGTCAGCGTACATACACAGTACGCGATAGCGATAGTTTAACATACCTACATGTACTTTAACAATATAACAAGTTCGAAACTAATTTGATTGGAGATAGAAGAAATGCTCTAGTTTATTATACGAGTCGAATAATGAAATAATCCAAATTTTTGGGGACAGCGCAATAATTTACGTGTTATAGATTCAGTAAAGAAGAAACTAAGCTATAATTAGTCGAAATAACTTAAAATAGTAGCCACTAAAAGTAAGACTAAACGACTTTGTTACTCTTTGTTACCTATAAAATGAAATTCCTAGGCGTTTTACAATATTATTATTACGACACACCACAACTGAGCACTTCACCATAGTTGATTACATAAAACTAAGCAAAAACACATGAAAATATTCAAAAAACAGGTAATCATTCACGACTGACACACCGGAAGCACAACAGACGCCATTTATAGTTGACAAAAAATTGGCTTCAATAGCTAAATTTGATGACGTCATATGACAATTGCGCGACACATTCACGCAATAACTTAATACACCTGTCTCGTTCTAATAACGTAGCTTTTAGTAAGTAAGAAAAGTCAAATCATAGCTTTACATGTTTTATTAGCAAAATGCATCGTATAGCTATAATTGAGTAAAACGCAACATATCCTCTCCTATATTATATAAAATCAAGGCTTTGTCTCGTGTTTGTCTCTGGCCCTAACCATAAATATGTAGAAAACTTTCTCTGGCTCAGATTAAACCAGAGACATTAACATGTCATAAACTCATAAAATATGTTACTTTACCTATGTTACTTGTCTCTGCTTTACTTGTCTCTGATGTTACTTGTCTCTGTCTCTGCTTGTCTCTGACCTAACCTCAACCTCGCTCAACTCTGAACTCGTTTTGAGATAAAATAAAAAAATACCGACAAAACTTATGAAAGTCTTAGATGAAATCATAGATATACTAAAAACATGTGACACTCTTAAGTCGTGGCTGTGATTTTGTGAATGAATTGTAAATAAAATTCAAATGGGTCGCAAGGAAGAAAATGAAGATGAACTGCCTGGGTTTGATGCGCCAGCCCAAGGAGACACAGTGGAGAGTGATATTACTCTACAAAAGAAACAAAAAAAAGGATCCGGAGGTTTTCAGTCAATGGGGTTCAGTTTTCATGTATTAAAAGGCATTACCAAAAGAGGTTATAAACAACCTACACCGATTCAACGAAAGGTAAAAAATATATTTAATAACTTCTAAAAAAATTGAGCTGCTTTTGGTAGGAGCCAAACTCTTAAGGGCTCAGCTATAGTTTACTGCCCGCTGAGTTGGACGTTCATATTTCTTTTTACAGAAAGACCTTGATGTGTTACGCCTTGCACTAAAATATTTTACTCCGAATTCTAATACTTTTCAAGAAATAATTTTTGGATAATCACAATTGTTCACCACTTTTCACTATTCCTTACGACATTTGCCATAGATTACAGACTCATTGACGTTTAGTTGGCGTACTAAAGTTTCGTTTTACGTATTAGAAACTGTTCCAAACATAAAAAGTATTACAAAATATTAATAATTGAGTAATAATCATATTCAAACCGCAAAAAATGTCTATTGTTGCATTTATTAAGCATAATAAACTCGCCGGCATATTTAGCGGAACATAAAAAAAAGGTCCATAATTAAAAAAATATGGTTTTATTTTAAAATCTTCTTACTACACTTCTTTTGTTATTTAAAGTTTCATTTGTTTTACTTAAAATGAGATCACATTAAGAACAGATTTTGCGAGTAAAGGCTATTTGTGACTAAACAAAATGAAAGAATAGAAGCAGTGCGGGGTGTAACCGTAAGTGAGCGTACGGTACGAAGAAGGCTCGAAGAAGCTGGTTTGGGTTCATTTGTGCCCGCCAAGGCTCCAAGGATCGAGGTAAATCATCGTAGAAACAGGTTAACTTTTGCTCAGGAACATCGACTTTGGAACGCGGACCAATGGAGTAAGGTATTGTTTAGTGATGAGTGCAGAATTCTCTTAAATCAAATTGACGGCAGGTAAAGAATATACAGACGCAAAGGAGAACGATACATTCAGACAAATTTTGAAACTACGGTTGCATACGGTGGTGGATCAACAATGGTTTGGGCGGGCATTTGTTTGGGAGTTCGCACAGACTTGGTAGTGATTGACAGGGAGTCTGACTGCAGACCGCTATATCAGAGAAGTTTTAGAAGAAAATGTCGTACCGTTTGCCCCATATATCGGTGAAGATTTTGTTTTTATGCAGGATAATGCTCGGCCGCATACCGCTCGGGTAACTCAAGCTTATCTTAATGATATGAATATCACTGGAGTGGCCGGCGAGATCACCGGATATGAACCCAATAGAGCACGTTTGGGACTTGCTGAAAAGAAAAGTTAAGTCCAGAATTCCAGCTCCTGCCAACGTGGGAGAACTGCGAATCGCCGTAGTTGAGGAATGGCGGAGACTATCCCAGGAGACCATCGAAAACATCATTCTCAGTATGCCTAGACGGGTAGAAACTTTATTAAGAGCACGTGGAGGAAATACGCGATATTAATCACCATTTTTCTAATTTAATTATTTGTTATTTTGATATTAAATTTCACTTTTCCCGGTTACATGAATAGTTCAAAAATGTACCATTTTTCACAAATAGCCTTTACTCGCAAAATCTGTTCTTAATGTGATCTCATTTTAAGTAAAACAAATGAAACTTTAAATAACAAAAGAAGTGTAGTAAGTAGATTTTAAAATAAAACCATATTTTTTTAATTATGGACCTTTTTTTTATGTTCCGCTAAATATGCCGGCGAGTTTAGTATATATTTTTTGTACATGGACGTTTTTTATAATCATTCGAATAAAACATCGAGTTTTATGTGTACCGATTATTGGAAAAACGGAACGCGTGCGTTGGCGCCAAAGTGTTGAAATGTTACTATTGAATTCAAATTTCAAACCTGTGAGTCATCGTTTTACGCGCTTTTCAGTTGAGAACATTTTTATATATTTTTTTGTTTATCTACCATGTCGTCTTCGAAGCCTCACGCCTCGTTGTCGTCACCATCTTCTAGCGTTTCGTCGAGAAAAGTGCAAGTGTTAGACTCTAATGAGCCACTTGCGCTCACCTCTTCGCGTTTTATTGCTCGCCAGTGCAAGTGTTAGATTCTAATGAGCCACTTGTGCTTGTAAGTGCTGTGTCTTGTGTAGTGCAGGTGTTGGACTCCAAAACCGAATCGGCACACCCCGACTCCACGCAGTCTTGTCTGCCCTACCCCTAGAGTGTTTTTTTAAGCGCGAAGCCAGAAGCTCGCGTATGAGGTCCTGAATGTCCGCCTCATTCAGGGGCGACGAAGCGAGTCTTCTGGCGTAGCCCATACCAATTAAGAAATTAACCTCTTTCCCTCCCTCTCCCACTACTTATACCCCTCCCCCCCCACTCCCTCCCTCAAAGCCACTTTTACCCATTCTCCATCTTAACTATCAGAGTTAAGCAGAATTTCGGTAAACCTAACCTCAAAAGAGTAACAAACATCCATACATCAATTTAAACAAACTTTCGCATTTGTAATATTATAGTAAGGATGTTATGTGTATTAATTTGAATTGGAATTAATTTTCAGACAATACCATTTGCATTGGAAAACAAAGATGTAGTAGCCATGGCCCGCACAGGATCTGGGAAAACAGCATGTTTTGTGTTGCCAATACTGGAAAAGCTCATGTCACCTGTAAATAAGCCACTTCAAGGGAAAAATTTGCGAGCCCTAATATTATCACCTACACGAGAATTAGCCTTGCAGGTACAAAACCAAGCATCATAAAAAATAACAAGTGACCTTTTTTTCACTTTTCCTTTATATGACAAATAATTTAAAGTAATGTACCTATGTATAAAACACAAATATGTTGAATATGGACTTATTTATTTTACTGTAAAAATTTCAGACATTAAGGTTTGTACGTGAATTAGGCAAGTTTACGGGGCTTACGTCAGCTGCTATCCTTGGTGGTGAATCTATCGAGCAACAGTTTGGGATTATGAGTGGTTCTACACCTGACATTGTGGTTGCAACACCTGGTCGTTTTCTGCATATTTGTATTGAGATGAGTCTCAAACTGGACAATATAAGTAACTATGTTATTTTTTATCTTTTTTTTTAAGCAATCCAAGGCCAAGATTTTATTTGTAAACAAATCCCAGTGTGAGTGTAAAATGAACATTTTGGGTTACTATAAGACGGCAAAACTTTCAAATTATTGTCTCTATTAAATTATTCCCTACATTAAATTATTTTTTTTCACAGAGGTTGTAGTGTTTGACGAAGCAGATCGACTATTTGAACTTGGGTTTGGTGAACAACTCAAAGAAATTGTTGCACGCTTGCCATCCAACCGTCAAACATTGCTATTTTCTGCAACACTACCAAAAATGTTGGTGGAGTTTGCCCGTGCAGGTCTCAGTGACCCCGTGCTCATAAGACTAGATGTTGATTGGAAGTTGCCATCTACCTTATGGCTCGGATGGATATATGTGAGGGCAGAGTTGAAGACAGCGGCCTTGCTTCTATTGCTAGATAAAGTTTTAACATCTAATCGTCAAGCTGTAGTTTTTGCTGCCACTAAACATCATGTTGAATACTTGCACTTGGTATGTGTGAAAATAATAACTTGTGACTTCATTAGCATATAATAACTTGTGACTTTATTAGCATATTATTATAACATAGAGTGGACAGCTTATTACATTCTTTTATTTTGTAATATTGCAATAATATAAATATAATTATTGTCATAATAGTTACTTTAATCATAAAAAATGCATTGGAGAGGATGTGATTACAACTTTATATTACATTTTCTGTTCTTTTAGATACTACAAAAAGCAGGAATATCATCAACATATGCATACTCAGGATTAGACCCATCAGCCCGCAAGATAGCCCTAGGCAAATTTACAAATAAAAGGTGTTCAGTACTTCTAGTCACCGATGTTGCAGCCAGAGGGCTGGACTTGCCGTCATTGGATACAGTCATCAATTATAATTTTCCAGCCAAGCCGAAACTGTTTGTGCATAGAGTAGGTAAGTGGCCTCATATTATCTCTTATCTTGTTAATTATCTCTAATCTCTGGTGCACCATGGTTTATACAGAATGATGAAATCCATAGATACTTGCAAATTTCAACAATCAAAGAGGAAGTTAATAAATACTCTAAAAAGTGTAAGCAAAGACTAGAAAAACGCCCTAAAATATTGGCACATAAACTGCTGGTAAACGCCAATACAAAATGCCTTAAGAGATGGCATGTACTGGATTTGGTTGAGAGATAATCTTCCTCGATGAACCTAGAAGAGGATATTCATTGGAATACCCGTCAATATATAACCAGCAAACCAATTCCTAAGATCTGATTATGGCTAGAATGCTGATGGCAGATAGATGACATGGAAAAAATAAACTTGTTAATGACTGAGAATAATGGTGCTATTTAGTGATATTAGTTGCGTAAAATAAATGGTCATAAAACATTCCTGTAAAATGGAGCATAGAAAATAATCTGGGTTTAGTTAAATCCCAAACCCTATGCCAAGTGGGAAAACCTTTAATTGGCCGATTTTCATAAGACTATCGTAAGAAATAAGATATATCTCATTTCAGGTCGCAGCGCACGCGCGGGGAGGTCTGGGCGCGCCTTCTCATTAGTCGCTGCTGAGGACGTGGCTCATCTAATCGACCTACAGCTATTCCTCGGCGCGCAGTTCACTTTACCCTCCGAGGTACCTAGCTCTCTCGTATTGTGTATATTGTATTATGTATTGCTTGTTTCCTATTATTAACTACTTTGGCTGCTTAGCCAAAGTTTTGACTACCAATTTCCGACTAAAATTTTTATTTCTCTGATTGTCACGTTGTATAGTCCTTGTCTGGAAAGAGGTCGCGGCAATCAGTGGAACTAATACATAGTTTAATAATTGCATTAATATGTGACTACTAGTGCCGCCTCTAGGGGACTTCTTTCGTGACACGGACTATATTCCGACAAAGATCTAATAGCACTGGATGACATAGAAAAGGGGGCGTGGGTGTGCAATTATAGTTTGTAAAAGTAAAGTGAGGTTAATAATTGCCATTTAGAAAGGTGAGAGCAGCATTAGGTAGATTTTGGCCACGCGCCCAAAAACCCTTGTTGCCAATAACCTCAATCTACAGCAGGCCCTGTGAAATAAACAATGTCGAACTTAATTTTCTAACGCCATCTAGTCTAAAAAGCGGGAACTTGAAACATATGCGCCATCTAGTGTGACAGCTTGAAAACGTATGATACGGTCATAGAATGATAGATTGCGTCAACCAAATGCTTGCTGAAATTCAAACCTAGACGTCAGTGTACTCTCTAAACTTAAAACAACTTAAGACAGGTGAGGAGCATGCACCACAAGTCGGACGACCAAATTTTTTCTATGAAAGCGGCAAGGGCCCATCTCGTACCTTCGTATATATCGATGCTTGTTGCACTGTACAATATTATAGTTAGTGTTTGTGTGTCCAGGTGAGCGAGTGCGGTGCGGCGTGCCCGAGCGGCGTGTGGGGCGCCATGCCGACCGCCGCACTCGAGCTCAGGCACCAAGACGTTGTGGCGTGGGAGAAGAACCACTCGGAAATCGTAAGACATATAGGCCTATTACACTGCACTTTCCACAGGGCCCTGTGGTAAGTGTGGGCGTGGCCGCTAGTTGGAGCGTCGCTTATTACACAGCAATAAGGATCAAGTTAGGGACCCTTACTCCCTAAATCTTATTGCACTACACTGATTCAAGAGTAAAGGTCCCTGTGAAAAGTAATAGGCCTATTAGTCCTCCTATTTAGAATTTAGATTTAGATTTACGTGACTTCTCCTTTTTTATACGACTGCCTAAAAAAAGGAGTATATTGTTAAGATTTAGGTAATTATTATTAAGTCGGTAAAGAAGACTTTCTGTTATTTTTATTTTTTAACTGTCTTATTATTCATTGTTCTTTAGTTCAATAACTTAATGATATTTCAGACACTAACACCTGAACTTCCCTCTGAACTTGTGATTGCATTTTGTGCTCACAATATTTGGGGCCCTTTCGTTGAGCACAACACATTTTAGACATTAATTAAGTTAGATTTTAATTATTATTATGTGTGTTTAGTGTTGGGTCAGCTAAAAAAACGAATTGTATTATATTCCTTTTTGAGCTTTTGTCACTTCTATCGTGACGATATTACCGTGGACGTCCACGGCATCACGATAGCACAGGAAAGTAATACTCAATATCATTTATTCAATATAGGTACACTGTAGGTTCACTTATTGACGTTAAAAATTACTTACTTATAAAACATGATGGTGATAATTGGTTACGGTATTTTAAAACTAAAGTTACGAAACTAAAGTTTTTGGTGCTTTGCTGTGGACATTGACGTCAGCGGTAAAATCTAAAACTTCGACGTCTATGATAACGTGACGGTCAGAATAATTATAAAAGCGCACTTTTTAGAGCGAATAGATGGACGTATTTTGATACAAAATACGTCCATGAGCGAATACACCGTACAAAAAAAAAATTGTGGGACAAAATTCCGCGAAAGTATAACACTGTCTGAATTTCGTAGATCTACTACAGTCCATTAATGTCCCACTGCTGGGCACAGGCCTCCACTCTCATAGGAGGGAGGGAGTTAGAGCTTAGACCCACCACACTGCTCCAATGCGGGTAGGCGGGCTTTAACGACTATTATCATGTTAGTGATAATAACCGGGACCGACGGCTTAACGTGCTCTCGTAAGACATATAGGCCACCGCCAACTTCCTCCGGGCTAGTACTGAGAATTTCTAGTCAGAAAAATCCAATACTTATTATGGCCCGACTCGGGACTCGAACCCGGGACCTCGTCGGCCGCAGTCAAACACGCTAACCACTAGACCAACGAGGCAGTTTCGTAAATCACCGTATCATTATTTATCAGAAATCATTTAATCTAATATATAAAATTCTTGTGTCACAGTTTTAGTGTTTATACTCCTCCGAAACGGCTTGACTGATTTTGATGAAATAACATATGTATATTCAGTAGGTAGGTATGAGAATAGGTTTATAACTAATTTTTACACCCCTAAAACACGTCAATCCACGCGGACGGAGTCGCGGGCATCAGCTAGTGTTAATATATTTTGGTGTAGGAAGATGCAGCGCGCGTGTGCGGGCGCGGCTGGCAGCAGTACATCCGCTGGCGCGAGGCGGCTTCGCCTGAGGCTAACCGCAAGGCCAAGCTCACGACGCCGCCCACGCTGCCGCACCCCTACCTCGTCGACCGCTCGCAGATGCAGGCCGAGGAACTCGTCGACCAGATCAAGAACTTCCGACCCAAGGGAGTGAGTATGTCTCCACTACACAGCCTTTCAAACATGTTAGGGTGCGTTCTGTGACATCCCAACTTCTTCAATTAATAATTACATTGGGATGTTGCCTGTGTCAAAAATTAATTAATTTTTAGTGATTATTTTATTTGTGGATGTTTCAAAAGATGCGTTGAAATTTGTTGACTTCATTAGCAAGTATTACGTACAAAGTTCCATACTAAGCGCTCGTTCTGACATTTGTAAAAAGTTGCTAATGTGACTAGTTGTAAAATATCCAATTAATTATACAATATATATTTATGGCAAAGTGTACTATTCTGAATTTTTTACTGGTCTGTTGAGAGGCTTCGGCCTTGCCTATTTAGTATTTTCCACTCTACTCGCAAAGAAGTGCTGCCGAGTGATTACGCGTTCCTGTACCACACCTAGGTTGTATATAATTATCGTACTCCTAACAGGTTAGCCCGCTATCTAATTACACTGCATCATCTTCTCAATGGCTAACCTATACTGGATTTAAAAAAAAACGTGTGCGTCTCGACAGAAGTGATAACTTTAATCCAAGTTGAACTATTTAATATTGAAATTGTTTTACTTGAAAAAAGCTTAGGTTATTACTTAAATTCTATTTATATTAATATGATAATGTGATGTGAGGAAAGGTTATTTATTATTAAAATCTTTTATTGATTTTGAATATATGGAAGCCGAAAAGTACGAAATACGGCTAGCGCTGTGGGTTAGAGTGAGAGAGGAGGAGTCTGCCTACTGCTGCCGTATGCGTGAGAGAAAGGGAAGCCAGACAGACTGGCGCCGTAACGCGTTATGTTACGAAACGGTTTACCCTCCCATAAGAAGTTATCAATTTAAATATATGTCACCGTAAGATTGTAAAAATCGTTAGATTATAATCTAACTCGCGAAATTGCAAACTGTCGAAAGATTGTGAACTGTTCAATGTTCTGAGTGTAAATTTTTGAAAGATTCATTGTATTTACGTTTTCTCTGTCTGTAGGTTAGGTTAGGGTGCGACAGAAATTAACAGGTACTATCAGGTTAATATACCCAACAGATTACAATCTGCCGAAAAATAATGCGTTAAATTGTAATCTGTCGACAGTTTGCAATTTTGCGAGTTAGATTATAATCTAACGGTTTTACAATCTTACGGTGACATATTATATATCATAACGGTACGGTTTGGCATCCAGACGATCCTAGAGCTGGCTTCCAAGAACGACTCTCCGATGTATCTGGCGATGAAGGCCAAACGCCGCGCGCACGGGAAAATGGTGCAGAAAACCAGAGAGGGCAAAATCCAACAAGTGAGCTCCTTAAACAATGTATTTTTTTATTAATCACAAACCTGAAAGTAGTTTTCAGGGCCCATCCGTTTCACCGACTTTGACAAATTTGTCACCCCTATCCGGCCGCACTGATCCGGGATGCAAGCTGTGTCTGTTCATAGCTTGCATCCCGGATATGTGCGGCCCGAATCGAAGATTTCCGACAATAGCATCAATGTAAAATAGGTTTGTCCCATTGCAACGCATGGCGGGCATTGGCCTATTAAATAAATTTTAATTGTTTGTTTTCGTTACGTAGGCTGAAGGCAATTTAAATGAGAGTGCTAAAACAAACTCTACTGAAGAGTCCTCAGACGTCAAAAGTGCAAAGAGGAAAAGGCCGGCGCAACGCGATGAGAACTATATACCGCATTTCGCGAGCGATCAACACACTGAAGCCGGGTATGTCTCATAATAATTGTTACTCCACTATCACACTATAGAATGATAATTTCAGTGGTCCCATGCGACTCGCTTGACGTCTGTCCACCGAATGGGGAATCTGCCAATCAGCGTTCTCTCTCTCTCTCTCTCGCTCGCTCGCTCTCTCTCTCTCTCTCTCTCTCTCTCTCTCGCTTTCTTGCAAGAATGGGCCACATTTCTAATAGGCCTATTACACTGCACTTTCCACAGGGGCCTGTGGTAAGGATGGGCGTGACCGCTAATTAGAGCGTCGCTTATTACCCAGCAATAAGGACCATTTTAGGGACCCTTTCTCCCTAAATCCTATTACACTACACTGATTCAAATGTCAGGCTCCCTGTGAAAAGTGCAGTGTAATAGGCCTATAAGCCCTAGAGGAAAATTTGGAAAGTATTTGAGTATTAATTAGTAATGCCTTTGTTTCTTTAGATGTTCGTCAGCCTGGACACACATAGGCCTATAAAATTGGTATTATGTTATAAATAATGAACAAACATTAAAGTACATTAGAATAAACTAAGGACAGTTATTGGACTGTAAATTTGATGTAGAAATTAATTAAGTAGAAGTTTAAGCTAGAATATTATTACTTACTAGCCCATAGGCTAGATGATATTGTAATGGAACTTTATGGTAAGAGGAAAAAAAAACTAACTTATGATTGTCGTCAGAATGGCGGTGAACTTCGCGGCGAGCGCATCGTCCGCGGAGCTGGAGCTGCGCGGAGACTGCGAGGCGGGGATACGCGGGCGCCGCGCGCAGCTGCGCTGGGACCGCAAGCGCAAGAAGATGGTGCACGTCGACCCGGTGAGTGACAACCCTACTTGAGATGCACTGCGAGGCGAGGCAGCGATGGAACCGCAAGCGCAAGAAAATGGTGCACGTCGACCGGTGAGTGCCAACCCTACTTGAGATGCACTGCGAGGCGATGCTGCACGGGCGCCGCGCGCAGCTGCGCTGGGACCGCAAGCGCAAGAAGATGGTGCACGTCGACCCGGTGAGTGACAACCCTACTTGAGATGCACTGCGAGGCGGGGCAGCGATGGAACCGCAAGCGCAAGAAAATGGTGCACGTCGACCGGTGAGTGCCAACCCTACTTGAGATGCACTGCGAGGCGATGCTGCACGGGCGCCGCGCGCTTCTGCGCTGGGACCGCAAGCGCAAGAAAATGGTGCACGTCGACCGGTGAGTGCCAACCCTACGAGCCGTTTCTGGGCCTAGGGTACCCCGGCGAGTCGATGTCGTTGGATTACACCACACCGATTTATTTTAGGAAGAGAGAATTTTGCGACGATTTGCGAAACGGTCGATTGTCTCTGACGTCTGACAGTTGTAGTTACATGTTACAGGCCTGCGTTCAGGAATTGTGACGAATACATTCATTTTGAAATTGAAATCGTTGAAAATTTGGAATTTGGAAAAGAAAAGAAAACTTTTGAATATGTGTACTAGCACTCTTGTTCTACGGAACGGGTAGTGTCTAGAAATGTATAAGGTGTTGTGTTTACAGGACGGCGGGCGTAAGATGATCCGCACGGAGAGCGGAGGGCGCGTGTCTGCGTCGTTCCGCAGCGGCCGCTACGACGAGTGGCGCCGCCGCAACGCGCAGCCCGCCGACGACGAGCGCCCCGAGGGAGACGCCACCGCGCCCAAACCACGTGAGCTACCTCCATTTCCCAATACATTTGCTCGTTAAGTTGCCCTAATTTCACTGCTATTTAAACTATAAAGTAGAAGTGTCGTAATATTAATCTGTGGTCGAGATATCATCCATTATTTTGAACTGTCAAGTTAGCGTCCATTGTCTCTGCTCTCTTGCAAAAATGGTGTAACTGTTCAATATATATGCAACACGACACACCACATTTAAAAACGTACACATTGACTGACAAAATATGCTAGTATGTATTATATTGCGGTCGGGGTACGTTGTGAGCGTGATAAGTTGTGCTACATGGACTCCTGAGCGGTGATTGCGGTACCGAATCCTGCGATTAACACGAAGCAACGGGCGGGTGAGTTTAGGGTGTATTACTATTTATATATTGTATTGTATTATAATACAGAGGAATTCCGGTTCCATACCGGCCCAACGGCGGACAGCAGACCAGCGGCAAAATATTACTATTAATAATTTACAATTGCTCTAATTTCACTGCTATTTTAACTGTAATGTAGACTTTGTTGTAATATTAATCTGTGGTCGAGATATCATCTATTATTTTGAACTGTCATGTTAGCGTCCCTTGTCTCTGCTCTCTTGCAAAAATGGTGTAACGAAAATGTTTTAGAAAAATGTCTCTAATTGTAAAACTTGTTGTGGTTATTATAGGAAGTTTAATTTACGAAAATAAAGTCTTTTAATAAGCACCTGAATAAGAAAACTATAGACTTCTCCCACTCTTGGGTGATAAAAATGTTACCGTACATTCTTAGCCTACGTAGGAGTGTGGTAATAATATGTTGCATTTGTAGCATGAATAACTTTTAAAAGTGAACATAATAATAGTTTAATATATGCAAGTATATTATTTCGTTTAAATTATTACTGATAACCAATATACCTGGTGCCTACCTGAATCAGGCCTCAGGGGTCGTTTCCGTTTTGCTGCAACAAAGGTTTGGAATGATGTCCCACCTCCTCTCAGCGAATGGAATAGTAGCGAGTAATAGTAGCGCGATCACGTTAGAAATAAGAAAATGAATAAGGGAATTTTTATTTAAACGTCTAGACACACGCACCTAAAACTTCCTTTCACAAAATTTGATATAAAAGACCATAAAAAGGCAAATTATCCAACTTTTATATCCGACTAGCTAATGCCCACGGCTTCGTGGTTTGAGGTTTTTTGGTTCCCGAGGGAACTCTAATTTTCCGGGATAAAAAGTAGCCTGTATGCTATTCCAGACTATAATCTATCTCTGTGCCAAATTTCAGCCAGATCCATTTAGCCGCAGGGGCGGATACATCCATCCAAACTTTCGCATTTATAATATTAGTGAGACTAGATGATACCCGCGACTTCGTCTGCGAAGATTAAGGTTTAAATATCCCCAGTATAAAGTTATTTTTTTTAAATCATTTTTCAGTACTATTTTACCTAGAAAGGGATGTTACTCTAGTTTTTTTTAACTTAGTTATATTGTACTAAATTTACCTTCAATAAACAAAAAATAAGTAACAACAAAAATAGACATGACATGACATGTCTGTGGTGGTATTATCGTATTTATCGCGGTTTATTTTGATTTCCAGCATCAGAGTTCCGTCCTCGCTGGGTGAAGCACAACGAACGCGTCTCCAAGAAGAAGGCCGAAGCATCCTCCAACGAGTTCCGCAACAAACAGCAAATCGTCAAAGAGCGCCTACGCCGGGATAAAATCAAACAGAAACTCAAATTCAAAATGAGTAAAAAGAAAAAGAAATGAGATAAAGTACACTGGTAACAGAAATAAATGTTTCTCTATTAAGTCTTGAGAATCTTTTAAATCCATTTCTTAATAAAGGTCTTTTTTAAATTATAATATCTGTTGGGGAGTTCCGTCCTGCATTTTCGAAGATCATCATCAGGCCTTCCCCAAATTAAAATGGAACCAAACCCAATTCAAATGCTATTTTCTTCCTGAAATCAGTTATGACCCTCAGGTCATAACTGATTTCAGGATGTTATGACCCTCAGGTCTAATTCTCAAATTAGGATAAGTCTCCATACGTCTTATTGACGTACGGAGGGCGTAACACCGCAAAAAATCTAAAAAGTCGAATTCAAACCTTTTTCAAGTGTATTAAAAACATTAACGTCGTTCTGACGTAAGATTTGAATGAAAGTTGAAAAGTTTAGGTATTTTTTTGCAATAGCTTGACATATTTTATGAGCTTGTCATGGCTAACGCGAACAAGCAAAAACAATATTAATTTTTCTCTGATTATATTGATTATTGGATAATATCTTTTTAAAAGCTTGTGCTTAATAATTATATTCTTCCTTTTTTTAAACAACTCGAAATGTGGTTTAACATTATTCCACCGTACGCCATAATCGTTGGTGCGATGGCTGGTCCAGGATACGCACTGTGGTGGATACATTACCTTTCTTTCGGGAATGTAAGTTATAATTTCTTCTGTCTCAGATTTCTGTACCGATTTGTCTGGTCAGTGGAAACTAGAACAGAACCTTATTAATATTATGACGTTTCATCAATTAAGCCAGTTTAAAAAATAGGTAGATTTACGTATACCTCCTTTTATGGTGACACCATTTTCGGTACTGTACTATATTGTATGATTCTATAGCATTACAGGCGTGGTAACCACTCCCGATGGGATCGCGTGCTATACAGCCGAGACTGGCGTCTAACAGGGAATCCATACGTGGTTAATGTATGTAGAGTTTTACTAATTTCCAGCACTTTTGTAATTAATTTTTTTACCCAATCTCACCCTGTACCCTTTTTTGTATTACAGGGTCTGAAAGAACTTCCCGATAAATGAGATATTTATGCATGACTACCTTTTTGCTATCGAACAAACCTAAAATTGTAAAATTCTGTTACTTTAGTGTTCAAGGTTTTATTAAAGTTATATTTTCGAGCAATTATTGCTGTAGAACTAGAGTGTGGATGCGACTGACCTAAATGGCTACCGATACGGTTCACATGTTCTAGCAATTTGTGCTTGATCAGGCAGCTTGAGATGTGCATCGAGCTTCTTGAAAGCCGAAAAGTCAACCGGGGCTTGATTCAAGCTGCTTGACCGACTCGGAATACCGAAAACTATTAATCGTTACAGTAAGACCAAAGTCATTATTTATAGGCTGGATGGAATGAAAGAATTAAAACAAATTAAAAAATTTGATATAATATGTATATTTAAAAAATTAATGTAACCTACTTACAAATTATCTGTACATGTTGATAATTAACATGAATATAATTACTTTGAGAAGAAACATTAATTTGGACTTTGGATAGTAAGTATATCAATTAATTTAACCTGATTTATAACCGTAAATTTATTTTAAACAATGATAAAATTATTATTTACAGCTTAGAAAATAATTTATAATGGCTTCGTCAAGTTTAATACTACTGTGAATTTTGTGTAAATTAATAATAATTATTATTAAAATAAATTTATAAACGGATACATAATATTTAAAAGCAATTTGTTCCTTGTGATATTTTCGTTTTATGTGTCTTATAAATGGATATCAATTTATTTGCAAATAAATATTAAGCTAAATTATATTTTCTGCGTTTAGGATGTATATTCGATAAGAACAGTAATAATGTATTCTTGCGAACATTTTCTACATTCACGTTGTATTCTTTGTACTATCATATCCAGATGGAATAGTATATTGTGTGCTTAGGGGTGAAACAAGACGATTTTAGACGAGGGTGAAGTTGCCTGCCTGAGCGAAGCGAGGGCTGGCATCACCCGAAATCTGAAATCGTGTTTCATCCCGTGGCGCACACACAACTTTTCATATAATTTGCATTTAAAGTGCGAGTTTTATTAAAATTGTATTCCATAAAGGTAATTTATTTTATTTGCTAAGTTGTTGTTTAAAAATATCATATCTGTCAGTTTTGTTGATGGGTAAAATGTCAATTAAAAAGGTTTGAAATAAACAAAAGATAGTATGACAGGATTGAAAGGAGGGCTGCTACGTCATTCAGCGGGTAGAAAACCATCAGGGCAGAGTGTTGGTTTTCTACCCGCTGCATGACGTATTCGTCTGAAATTGACTAGTTTCAGGTGGCTCAACAGGCTTTGAAACTCGCATTTTCAATGCAGGTTATAAAAAAAATTAAAATGGTTTGTGGGATGTTATTCGAACGGAACGTTATGCGTGCTAATGATTCTTCTTGTTACAAATACAGTCATTTACGAGATAAGGATAGAAGGCTTACTATTATCCTAATATAATCTGGATATGATAATAATTTCTTGCTTTTGAACTGAACATAATTAATAATTGTCATAATTTTAAAAGGTACTGGTAAAATTAAACTTTTTGTAATCATTCAGTGTTCAAAAATTGAAGTAACTTTGAACATTACAAAGACTGACTCTCAAAGATACTTTAATATCGAATATATAAATATATTAGTATAATATAATATGTATCTTTAATAACATATCAATAGTACTTTAGTTACCACATTCACGAATTAAGCAACATTAGGTATAATAATGTTATGTTAAATATACTATAATGCCAGTAAAAACTTTTTGGAACAGCTCGATACATTATGCCTATTTTAGCAGAATATACTATAATTCTCCAAAGTATGTTCAACGCTTTAAAAAAAAACATCGGCTCGCGAGCCTGGCTCACGCCGTAGTGATGTGCCGGATATCCGTATCCGTATCTGCAGATCTTGACATCAAATATTCGTATTCGGATCCGTATCTGCGGATACACATTTTTAACGATCCGGCACATCACTAACGCCGAGGTTGCACGACACCAAGATTAAACGTCGTTTACTCGTACAAAGTTTAAGTGGCGAATAATTAATTATTTAGTTACCAAATTCCATACGATTCTTGTGATTTAATTTGTTAGACCTCGTTTCGTGCAACTTGGCGTACTTATTATATCAGCATTTGCGTTGTTTACCAACTGATGGAATGAGCGTGGAAATCTAGATATGAAAGGTAAATTTTATTTTCTAATTAACTAGGAGCTTAGGCTCAAGGCATATTAGAATAATGTGCTCCCGAACGAATTTCGGCCACGGCGACATATCTCCAGAGAGATTAGCCATCTGCGCGGGAGATATTGTAGTGCACACGTGTGTGCGCAATCACAGGTGCACTCTCTGTTCCTTTACTCTCAAAGCCCGATGGGATGGAAAATCCGACACGGCCGGCGAGAGGTCAGGCATGACCGACTGCTTAACGTCCATTACGAACCACGGGGTGATATTCGCAAAAAATTAGGTACTAAATATTTTAACATAGGGTACTAATTAGGTACCAAATGTTGGTGAAATTTTACGCTGATCCATCACTTTGGGCAGTCATTCTGATGCACACAACAAGGCCACTTGCGGCCACATCTCTGAACTTTGCGCTAGCCGTAGTTAATTTATTTTAACTTCATTTATTACTATTTATACTTAAACGAACAAAATACATTTTAAAAGGACAGGTATATTTTTATTAACAATAAAATAAGGGTCCCTATTAGGGGAGACCCGACAAGCGCCATCATCACGTCAACATCCTCACATTATTACACACGCATGCGGTGTTTCGGTCGGTACGCAGTCTCCCCGACTTAAAAAAAATAACGATAGAGTACAATATTAGTCTATATCCCATATATCTCAGACCGAGTGAACACCATTAACTATAGGTAAATAATATGAGTTTCGAGTTTTACCATACCTATCTAATCAACAATAAATTCATTTATTTTATTACATAATGTGGCTAATTCTGTTATACACATTCCCTACATTCATATCATTCCTGCAGAAAAGAATAGCATTAGATTAATGCCCATCAATTTAGTGGGCAGAAAAATTTGCCACAATGCCTAACTACATATATCAAGTTTTATTTTATAGACTTTTGTCGATTTTATCCGGCAACTTTGGGGATTACGATCGTAATTTCATATTTTAAAACAATTATATTATGTACATATTAAAAACTTAAATTTATATAATAATTAATAAATGACCTAAATTAAACTTGGTGCTGTCAAATTAGTCTGGCGTAGGACGCGCGGCGACAGCTAATTCAGAATGCACCCTAACTACTTTTCATCCATGAAACAATCAGTCTTCTCATTGCAAATTTATCGATTTTATATTTACACTTTCCAAAAATTTATAGTTCAAACTACAAGCACAGTGGTCATTTACAAAGAAAACTAGATTTATGAAGCCTAATTATAAGTTCTATTCAGCAATATACAAACTTGACCTACGAAGTTATTTTGTTCAGTGACTCATCTCACATCAATACACTACTAGATGTGAAACTTTGACTTATTTACTGATATCTCAAGTAAGTCTCGGCAAATTCAAAGAATAATAACCTTCTCAGCTTTAATGGCTAAAGTGCATCTATTATACTCTTCCAAGCACTAAGTGAATATCGTTATAAAAAATGGACGGGTAAGAATGTGATTTTCATAAATAAAAAATGGTGAGCAAGTTAATCAATTTTAAAACAAATAAGATATGATTTTATTTAGCTAAGAGCGTTTGGTATGTGATCCCAAACTTGAGTGGTGAGCTGCATGTATGTAGTAGCGTCAATATTAAATAGACATCACCGGGAGCTGCGGAGGTGGTAAAGAGGATTGTATTGGATAGAAGCAGGCGTTACTTTGCGGAAGGCCATAACAATGAAAGAACTGGAAGTTAAATTCGCTTTAATCCGCCACAATAGGCAAACCTATGTAGTATAGTGTGAAGCTTGCGATATTCACCACACCGCACAAATCTTCCAAAGTTGTAATGCAATTTGAATTGTCAATTCAATATCTCCTGAAGATGCTCTGGTGTCGGAGTGAAACGTACGTGGAGAATAATTTGGATACACACTACCTCATAGATATACCGTATTATAGCTAATTAAACTTCCAGTTCTTTCATTAAAGAGCATTGTGTTCATTGTAGCTGCATAAACAAGAACTACAGAGTATTCAAGAAGTTTGATGTCACATTAATAATTATTGCAATATATAAAATGGTTTGTTGGACTGTTCGGTCCACGTGTTCGGATGCATATTTATTCTGGCCTGTTAGACCATGTGACGAACCCACTGTAGCACTGGCCATACTGAATTTGTGTGTGGCTTACAAGAACTTTTTTGTGAAACCAAATGTTATTTAAATAATATATCTCCGCTCTAGATACTCGTGCTATACTTATTACTTATTAGTTATTAATATTACAGTATGAATAAACAGCAATTTGGTTACATTTCACATATATTTTTGATTAAATTTTAAAGTTACAAATCTTTTCAATAACAATTTTGCTAAACTCCAAATGTACGGCCCCTGAATTTATTATGGCACTAATAATAATAATTTTAAAAAGCCATTATTAATTTAAATTAATAAAAAAAACGCAAGGTACAAATGTTTCCTTGCCACCAATTTTTTCTTTCAATTATTAATTTAAATTAATAATAATTAAAGTCTATTATTAATTTAAAATAATAATAATAAAAAACGCTAAGTACAAATGTTTCCTTGCCACCATTCTTTATTAATTTGTTTTTGCACCTTTTCTTACATTGTTATAAACAAAATTGTTAACAAGTAATTTGTAATATCCAATAATATGATACACAAAAAATAAGCCCAAATGGATACGATTTATTACAATCATATTCCCATTAAACTTAAGTAAGACAATCGATTCACTATTGAAAACTTTATCCCAATAAATGTTCAATTTTATTTCTTTATATTTCAAAAACCTCATACAACTAAAACTCATTATAATATAACCATACTAATATTTTAAATGCGACAGTGTGTTTGTTTGTGATTATTGGTTTGGCGTTCAATCATGCTGCAAAGGATCGATGTGATTTTTGCATGGTATAGTTGACCTGCAGAGTGACTGAATGTCTGTTTTGATAACTAGGATTCCAATATAGATATTTGCTTTTCAAGACCCAAAAACATTGAAATGGCACCCATATCAATTTCTTAAGATTTACTACGGCCATCTTGGATGAATTCAATATGAACATTATTTTTGTAATCATTGCACCAAAATCATATGCATTTCTTTACATGTCAGTCATGAAATAGGTAGTATAGGGGACATAACCAATCCTAGTGTATACTAATTAGTCTATTTAGTGAAAGTCGAGTCGATTTTTGGATACTGGCCACACTAGCGTGTACAAATTGTAGACTAAACACAAAAAAAATACTGGTATATTTAGTTACCAGTCTTATTTAATTTCCCGACATTTTACACTTTCAGTTATCGCGAGACAGACACTAAAGTTTTGTTTTGCCGATTCCATGTCACCCCGCAGGATTGCTCAGTGTGATTGCTACGCCTCGTGTCGCGTGACTGTGATACGTTCATTACGTAAGTAGCTGTTGGTGCGCGGGTGTGTCTCGCGCCAGCACGCAGTGGGTGCGTGTTGTACTAGCACGCAGTGGGTGTGTCTCGCGCCAGCACGCAGTGGGTGTCTCGCGCCAGCACGCAGAGTGGGTGCGTCTCTGCGTCTCGCGCCAGCGCGGCGTGGACGCGCGCCTGCTAGAGAATGCCATTGGTGTAGTACTGGTAGTTGTCGTAGAGGCGCGTGGACAGCGAGTGCTGCGCGTCGCGCACGAGCCGGTCGACGAGCGCGCGCAGCTGCGGCTCGGTGCGGCCGAGGTGGAAGCGCGCGCGGAACGCCGACACGGCGCTGCTGCTGCGCAGGCACGGCAGCTGCCCGCCTGAAATGAAAATCAGTGCTACTGAATTTGTGACTTTGAATTAAGAGCATTTTTTCTGTTTTTTTTTATCCACTACAAGTAAGCCCTTGACTGCGATCTCACCTGAAGGTAAGTGATAATGCAGTCTAAGTCTTATGGTAGCGGACTATACTGTTAGGGGTATAGCAGTTATATTAAACCCAAATCCCTTGTCGGTTTCTACACGGCATCGTACTGGAACGCTTAATCGCTTGGCGGTATGTCTTTGCCGGTAAGGTGGTAATTATCCACGGCCGCAGCTTCCCACCAGGCCAGACCAAGGAAAATTCAGAATTTATAAATTCCCAAATTGACTCTGCCGGGGATCGAACCCAGGACCTCCGCACGTTAAGACAACGGCGCCACTGAGGTCGTCAAATTTGTTTTCATTTTACTCTGACGCCAAGTGTTTCGACATGACAAAGTGGGTGGGTAAGCTTTGTGTGGGGAATATTCTCATCTATGCGCATGACGTCGACGAAGTATACTATGATCTGGTTGCAGTGCTACTGAATTTGTGACTTTCAATCAAGAGCATTTGTGTTCATTTTACTCCGACGCCAAATGTTTCGACAAGAGAGAGTGGGTGGGTAAGCTTTGTGTGGGGTATATTCTCACCCATGCGCATGACGTCGACGAGGTGTATGATCTGGTCGCAGTGCTTGCGCGCGGCCAGCAGGCCGCGCAGGATGAGGATCTTGAAGTACGCGAACATATCAGAGCTCTCGCCGTCCATCACGTCCACGAATTCGCTCGTCAGCTGCGTACGTAATACAAGTAATAAAATTATTCGTGGTCCGAAAGTCCTTCGTGGGAATGAGCATTATATTCTTTAACAAAATTCCACAACCTATTTTAAACTTGCATTTACACAAGTTTACGAAATATAGTAAAAGTGT
The DNA here is from genome assembly GCA_964035005.1 of Erebia palarica. NCBI lineage: Eukaryota > Metazoa > Arthropoda > Insecta > Lepidoptera > Nymphalidae > Erebia > Erebia palarica. The sequence continues at coordinate 7,094,395 of OZ035988.1, forward strand.
GCTCCTGAAAAAAGCTTATTATACTGTTGAAGATTACATAAATGATAAAAAAGAGCATGGATTTGACTTGCTCCTGAAATGCTGCGGACAGTGGTTACTTATTTTATCTACTCATTAATGAAATTGTAATTTTTTTTCAAACGAGCAACTACCGATTTTCTTGCTGGTTCTTCTCGGTAAGAATGTCATTCCGATCCAAAAGCACTTGTTAAAGTTTATTTGAATAAAAACATTCGAATTTTGAATGTGAATTAAAATTTTAAAAACCCACGACGAACTGCAGCGCCCCTTTGTCGCCTATAACTTTGTATAACAATAATTATAACTTGTCAGAAGTACACATATCTAGAAATGGTAATCATGATCATGAGGGTCAGCGTGGTGGACTATAGCCGTAAAATATTCATAAGAACCTTCTCAGAATCTATATACATATTGAATGCAAAAAACCGCATTATAATTGGTTCAGTTGTGTTCGAGGAAAATGGTAACAAAAAAGTGCACAAACAAACAAACGCACAACCTCTTAGGGCCAACACATATACCGTCTCCGTTCCGCCGCGTCGTGGGTAATAATAACATTGACACATTGCCAACTAGCTAATAAACACGTCATCGTCTACGTTGAAGACGTGCGTTTAGATACACTTAGATTAGATATGGTAGTATATGATTTTCATGGACTCTCCTTCAAATTAATTCAATGTTTATTTATTCAAATTAGGTAGGCACACTGTATAATTTTTGACGTCCAATAACTTATTACACATGATGGTTATAATCAACTACAGTATCTTAAAACGAAAGCTACGAGAGTTCCAAACTCACCCTGGCCTAAGAAGAGCCCACCACAAACTCAGCCGGTTTTTTTTATAAATTATCACCATCTCATAAATCATCTTAAACTAAAGAACTATCAGAGCCGTATTGAGCAAATTTCGTTAATATCGGTTAGACAGAGAGGCCTTTAAAACGTAGCAGACTGGCATACTTTCCATTGTATGTATAAGTTAAATAGAGGGACTTTATTGAGCTCGATTCAGGTTTTGCCCATCCAAAACTGGTGTTTTCAAATGCTTTTGTATAACAATAATTATTGGTTCCTGGCCTGCGAAGGGTATTTGACAATTCAATACAAATACAATTTGAAGTTGAAGGTCTGTGCAATATGTTCAATGAAATAGCTTAATATCGTAATAGATATAATAATAGATACCTTAAATGGTGAACTTTCAAAGCCCAAGTTCTTCGGTGAAATCGAGAATATGAATCCAAAATCGATGTGGATGATGTGCCCTGCGCTGTCCAATAGAATGTTTCCATTGTGTCTGTGAAAACAGTCATTATTCTTTTACACAATTTTCACCAAATTTGAAAATTAAATGTATAAAGGGGGTCTGGTAATGGTATGGTATGGTGCCTATGGGTATGGTAACTTCCCTCATACTTCAGATTGACCTTTTAACTTGTGAATACCGCGTAGTGTTAGGTTATGGTTATTATGAAAATTGGTCTGCTAATGTTACCCATTTATTGCATAACAGACACATCATATTGATTTATGATAATTGAATCTAACATTATGTCCTAAAGTTAATTTTTATAGTTAGATATTTGTACACGACAGTGGTAGAATGGGAGCACTTTGATACAATATTCACAGATAAATGAATTGAAACCTCCGTTTTTTGACGACCTCCCTGGCGCAGTGTTGAGCGCTGTTGTCTTAACGTCCCGGGTTCGATTGGTGAGAGGGTCAATTGGAAATTTATAATTTCTGAATTTTCCCTGGTCTGGCCTGGTGGGGCTTCGGCCGTGGCTAGTTACCACCCTACCGGCAAAGACGTGTCGCCAAGCGATTTAGTGTTCCGTAACGATGCCGTGTAGAAACCGATTAGTGTATGGGTTAATAATAACAGGTTAGCCCACTACCATCTTAGACTGACTGCATCATCACTTACCATTAGGTGAGATCGCAGCCAAGGGCTTGTATAGGATTAAAAAAAAAATTGGCAGTCATAGGGACGACAGAAGTGAAAACGAATATTTAAAATAATTAAAATTTAAATATAAACCTTAAAATTAAGGAATTAAAGTTGAATTAAGAATGCACTATATATATATTTAAGACCTTTTGTCTTAACAGGAACGGTGTCGGTCCACCACTACAGGCCATTAACGTCCCACTGCTGGGCACAGGCCTCCACTCTCATAGGAGAGAGGGAATTAGAGCTTAGACCCACCACGCTGCTCCGAATGCGGGTTGACGGGCTTTAACGACTATTATCATGTTAGTGATAATAACCGGGACCGACGGCTTAACGTGCTCTACGAGGCACGGGGGTGTAACACCGCCAACTTTCTAACTCCGGGCTAGTACTGAGAATTTCTAGTCGGAAAAACCCAATACTTAATTATGGGCCGACTCGGGACTCGAACCCGGGACCTCGACGGCCGCAGTCAAACATGCTAACCACTAGACCAACGAGTCAGTTTACGAGATATTGGTCACCGTTCCACATTTTTACCCCCTACCAAGAAGTGGTCAACGCGCCTAAAGAAGTTTTCACTTCAAAAAGCATCACCTGTCTTTGAGCGGATGTGATAGCGAAAAAAAACGAAACCGTTCTTAGAATGGCATCGGTAATAAGGAATAGAGAATAATGTACCTTATGTTATGGACCTTTCTACAAATAAAAGTGGCATCGGTTATTACCGCCCAACTAGCAAAAATAAGTCATATAAGAGTTGTGCAAACGTTTTTGATAAAACTGAATGGTATGCAATTTAAGTCGTACAAACGTTTACACAACGCGATTTTGGCGCAGTTACTATGGCTATAAAGTCGTACAGCTGTCGTTCAAAAGTCATATGCAAGAACGTTTAGTCAATTAGGTGTTATAAAACTAATGTTTTAAGTGTATTTCGGCATAGTATGGTTGTAATTTATTATTTGTATGAGTATTTAGTCATATAGTTATCATAGCGCAGACGTTTGTCTGACCAATGAATCGTTTTGATGCAGTATTGAAGCGTTTTCAATCATATGTAACAATAATAATAAAACCTGTCTTGTGAGCAGCTCGGCGCGTTCAAAAAATTTAAAAACAAAAAGAGTGAGTATATGTATTTAATTATTTTTCATAACTTTTATACTTTAGTGTAGTTAATCAATATTTACAAGTTTAAAATGGGATGTATTAATTTTTGAGTTAGGAAAACTTAATGCGAATATCACTTTTGCGATCAACTTTTTAGGTTTATTAATAAATTTTAAATGCCCCCTTAATTTTTTTAAAATTTAATTATATTTTCTTTAATAAAAATAAATAATTATTTGTCATAATGCCATTAAGAGTTACAAAATACTTATATACAATAAATACTGCTGTGTTAAGAGTTAAAACTCTTAAAGAACGCCTTCAGCATGGCATTATGAGTTACAAAATACTTCTATACGATGAATACTGCTGTGTTAATAGTAAAAACTCTTAAAGAACGCCATCATTACAAACCTTTTAGAGTTCCTTAAAACATTTTAGTAATCCGTCATTTGTCATTCTAAAGTTTTTTGGGAATTTAACTATAAGTATAGATAGGTATATTATAGACTTCGCCTAACGTATTAGTCACAATTGTATTTTAAGCAAGTAATAATAATTGCAAACATATAGTACAGTTGGTATACTAACCTAAATGTAAATGATTGTGCATCAAGTACCTATACCTACCTAGTACTTTGCCTACTATTTTTTTTTTAGATTGCAAATATGGACGTGGCGTTTCTGGATGTGGACGATTATCTTAAGAAAAGCGATTATGGATTATTGAAAGAATTAAAATGGCCGTGGCAAAAAACACATTTTGTCAAAGTTGAAAAATGTCATAATTGTCGGTTTCCAACTTTATCCACTACGCTTAACCATTTTGTCATGCCAAATAACAAAAATATAATAATGCTGCTTCACTACAATTTTTTTTGGTGCCAGCACTGCAAAGATTTCGCTATTTATGATCATTATCCATGCGATGAATGTATCTGTAACGAGTAGATAATCAAAAAGCAAATTAAGGTTCATTTTCTACTATCATGGTAGGTGTGTTTTATGAATTATACTATAGAGGATGCCCGCGACTTCGTCCGCGTGGATTAATGTTTTTTAATTCCCTCGGGAGCTCTTTAAATTTTCCGGGATAAAATGTCGCCTATGTGCTTTAATCCTGGGTATGAGCTATCTCCATTCCAAATTTCAGCCAAATCGGTTCATAAATTGTAGCTTTTAAGAGTTACAAACATCCATCCACCTAGTTTTAAAATAAGTACGTATTTGACTTTTATTTAGTACCAGTAGCACAGAATACATAATTATAAGTTCCATGATCTGTAAATTACAAAGGCCGGCGAGTCGCGTGGCGGCGCGGCTCCCCGCGCTTTCCGACCGGCAACATCGCACGAGCGCGCTGACTGACGGACGCGGGACGAGTCAGTCTACTGTAGTCGCTCAAAGTGTGACGTTGCTGCGTTAGTTTTTATGTTTACAAGTATATTTCGAACACAAGCACTGATATTTTATTAAAAAAATACCGACGCGGACGTACCTAAACAACAAAAAATAGGAAAGCAGGTAAAGTAAATACTTTTACTATAGTACTAGTTGATGACTGAAACTTGAATGAACGTTTTTGATTCCCGCAGAATTTATTTTATTTTCCCGGATAAAATATAGCCTATGTTTTATTCTGATGTACCTATACACTATACTATAACATTGTGAAGTTTCATCAAAATCCGTCCAGTAGTTTTTATGTGAAAGAGTACGTTATAAACTATGCGTCTTAGTGAAGCTGGTAGGTGGTCGAACTCCTCAGTTTTACATAATAACTCCATCGTATCCGGTATTTGGGCTCGTTCAAGGTCTCATGATGAAGCCAAAAGCTGGTCAAATAAACTCTTCAAGAACTTCAAGTACGTCGGTACTTACTTATAAATCTGTTGGGATTGGTGGTGATGGGTATTTGAGTTCGTATTTTTGTGGGGTTAGTAGGTGTGATCACGTGTTCAGATTTTTTAAAGTTTACATCTCCGAAACTAAAGAACTGCGTCCCATCAAACTTCTTATTTTCGAGGTAGCTATCTACTACAAAAAGGTAGATACATCATTCATCAAGTTTATAAGAGCGTACTTGGCTTATTTCTTATTTTATGATTCCAGCCATGCCATACAAAATTGTTCAGACTATAGAAAAGGGAAGATCTGTTCTAACTAGTATCCCGGATACTTGGGAAAATAGTGGAATTTTATTATGGCCTACAAAACAACCGGACAAATTAAAAAGAAATGAAAAAAATTATCCGCAAGCCAACTGGGTTAAATCAAGTTGTATTGTTAAAAGAAGAAACCTACTATCCTATGAAGAAGCAGAAAAAGAAATTGAAAATATGTGTAATTACTCTGATACTGAACCATTTGCTGATACAGAAAATGAAGAGCCAAGTCCACCTAAGCAAAAAAAAAGACATCACAAAATTCAACCTAAACAATATTTTAATAATGAAGATTTCAATAGTATAGCTCAAGCTTGTTTGCTGGTGAGTAGCCACCATTGTTTATCTACTTGAAACTATTTGGTATAACTATATATTGATAACATAATTAATTAAATTTATGTATTAAAACATCAATAATTATGTAATATAATTATATTGTCATTAATTACCTTTATGAATATTAATAATTGTAAAATTGGAATGCAAAAATAAAATGAATATGAATATTATTTCAGGACAAAGGCCAAACCTCACGTTCACCTAAGGCGTTAAGAAAAGATGACGTCCTTCAAAAGGTTGCTCCAGCAGCTAAATCAATATCAACTAGCGAGGCAAACTTTTCAAAACCAGAAACTTGCACAGATTTAATTGCTACGATGTCCACATTTTTGCCAATAGATTCTGCCAATACATTAGCAGTAGATTTTGACAACACAGCTCAACAACCAGCTAATGATGGACTTTATTACACAATTGAAGAAGAAAATCCAAGTTTAACAGAAAAAATTGATACTATAGTGACTCAAATTCCATTAATTTTAGAAAATCAAACACTCATAATTAATAACCAAAAACTATTAAGCGAAAATCAACAAAAAATTATTACTAAAATTGCTGAAATATCTGAATTTGTGAAATATTGCAATTCGTCTGCTACTAAGGAAAGTAGTGAACAAATACAGTTTAAAATTATAAGTTGCCCCGACGACGCGGAAATACTAGAAAGTAAACTAAAGGATGAGGAATATAAAAAGAACTTAAAAAACAAATTCTCCGTAGTTTGTAGTAAAGGGAAAGGTCTTAACAATGCATACATGTTAATTGATTTAATTTTTACCAGACAATTCTTAAACCAATGTTCTTGGGCTGGAGGTTCCAGAAAAGGGGACTCTAAAATATGTTTTCGCGCATACACACGAATATTTGATTTCTTTTTTGATTTAATTAGAATGACGGACAATAATTTCACAAAAGTGGATTGTACAACTTTTTTTAAAAATATTCTAAGAAACTCAATGTCAAGAATAAATTGCAAGCAAATGCGAGCTTCCTCAAGCAGAAATAGACCAAAAATGATAAAACCTAATAAATTAGAAACCAAAGTAACACCAGATGAAGCCCCAACTGCTTTCAAACCAAGTTTTTCTGAAGAAGCTCAAATAAGCAACTCAAGTAACGAAGAATCCCTGTGTTGAGTAGAATTACTTGAGAAATTTCATGATATGTAAAGAAAAATAAATTATCCTTCGCAATGGAAAATGTTCACTAATTTTGACTTTTAGCTCTCCGTATTTTCTGTTAAAAATAAGAAATACACGTGAAATAATTATTACAGTTTTCCGAAAATAACGTCATGCTGTAGTCACTTGTTGGACTCGATATTTTTCGAATTTCAAATGCCCGTAAAATCATAACTTACTTAGTTTTTTGAATGAAACAAAAACTACTGTATTTGTATACATTTAATAATATACTGTGACAAATTTTCAAACGATTTCGCATACCTAGTTAGTAACATTCTCCATTGCGAATTGTGAAGTCAACATCTCTTGATGATGCTCCGGTATCGGAGCGAAACGTACTGTCTGTTTGGCGGATTATAGCAAAGGAATATTTATTTTTCTTTACAAATCCGTTTTAATAAAAGAAACATGGGTATTTTTTTATATATTTAATAATTTTGTATGGTATGGCATTTATAATAATATGTTATTTTTTGATTTTTGGTTACAAACCAATATTCTGTTGTTTGAATTATTACTTTTATAATAATACGCATTCCAAAATACACCAAAAATGTTATAAGTGGGTACATATTTTTAGTGTATTTTGGAATGCATTAAATCAAGAAAAATCTTGTTCTGAAGGTTATTTAGCGGTACGTACATATAAATGTCTATTGTGACACTCTAAAGCCTGGCGAGTCGCCTACAGCCGAATCGATTTCATTTAGATGTCCAACGCACTTTATCGTTTAATAAGTATATATTATATATATTAAAGATGCAACTATTAATAATTACAGCGCCTCTCTCTAACTCAGTGGCTATCAAAAATGAAAGCAGCTGATATATATTTTTTATCCATTGAAGGTTTACTATGAAATAAAATAAAATAAAAATTCATAGCGAACCTTCAATGCATAAAAATTTCATTGTGTACATTTTTGATAGCCACTAAGTTAGAGAATAGGGGGCTTATCATTGTCACTACGTTAACAATACTTATTATTGTTGTTGCTGGGTACCGATTCTGTAAATCAGTGCCTATCAAAAATGAAAGCCACCGACATATATTTATTATCCATTGAAGGTTTGCTATGAAATGGTAAATGACATTTCTCTTCAAACCTTCAATCGATAAAAAATACATGTCAGTGGCTTTTATGTTCTGTGATAGCCACTGAGTAATAGAATAGGGGGCTGATCTCAAATATTATGTTGATTTTGAATAAAACAAAATAAGTAAGTTTGAAAAATTAAGCTGTTTAATTTCCTTTCCGAATTCTTACAAATTTAATCATAAATAAAAATAATATTTGGTATTTGGTACTTGCAAAGGTAGAAACGGTTTTTAAACTCACACTCATGTGAGTGTGAGCACAGAATAAATATAATAGTACTGGTGTGATTTTAAATACCGTTTATAAACTCAGGTATTACCTTTGCAACCATTTTATAAACTATAACAATTTACAATGTATGTAGTAAAGGCACAAAAAAATAATCTGATTTATATTCAATGACGACAAGTTTACATTTTATATGAGATAATTGGTAAACTTTCTTATCTTTGGTGACATTACTGACACATTTGTATACATTAAATATCGAGGACTTTACTGGTGTCTCAAAAACGTCTTTGAGATTTTTAATACAATAACCATATAAAGATACTAGGCCATCATCACTGGAAGTAATCGATATTATTTCTACAACTTCATTTCCAGTAGTCAAAAACCACTTATTCTGCCATTGTGGAGACAAAATAAAACTTCCAAGAAAAAGAACTGGAATCTTTCCATCTTTGCTTCTGCATTCTTTAACAAACGGAATCGTTTTCTGATCATCGCTTATCATTTCTAAATCAATTGAGTTCCTCTCATTTAAACGTTTAGCGATTTGTGCAAGAGGATTATTACCCTGTCTTATTAACTGTTTTATTTGGTTGAGCTTATTTTCAAATGGATAAGTACTAAAACTTTGCAGTTGGCCAAACCTTTGAACCTCTTCAATAATATGTGACAAATTATGAATATTACTAGTCATGTATTCCTCTCCATATAAATCCCTAAATTGTTCTATAAAAAACAACAAAAGCTGCTCTGCTAATCGAAAAAAAGTAAAATATTCCTCGTTTGAATATATAGTTATTGCGCAAAAGAAAGTCAAAAAATGATGATAAGCTTCTCCACACAATACATCTTTCAAGATGATGACACTTAAGTAATAAAAAAAACTGCGATACTCCGACCCTTTCCAGTAAGGTAACACATTTAGTGGTCTCATTTTTCTATGTATTTCTTTAGGTAATTTGCAACTTAACAGAAACTGAGAAATTTTTTCATAATCTTTGGCGCACCACTTTGCTATGTACGTACCAAAACTGCCATCTCTCCAGCCTGTTAAGAGTCTTTTCATGATTCCTAGATCAATTAGGTGTAGAGAATCACCAACAGGGAAATCTTCTACCATGTCAATAGGTAGTTGTAGTAGAGGCGTGTCATATTTGTGGTGTGCCCCATATTTTTTTAAGCGAAAATCTTCATCCTTTCTTTTTGGACAACCTACTCTCTTAAATATCACGGTACGGCTTCGATGTGAATATTCGCCTAATACTGTGCACTTCAGGCATCCATGCTTTCCATTGAAATTACAAACTCCTGAAAGATGAAACAAAAATGAAAAAATATTAGTTAGATAATAGTTTACGAAATAAAATTGAATGGCCGTTAACTTTAAACAATCACCCAAAAGAATCTATTATAAGTTTAGTTTTTTACTTAGAGAAAATATTGTGTGAGTAAAAAATTTAGACAATATTAATATCAACAAGGTTAAGGAATTATAATCGTCATCATCAATATTCATTTATTATACATATATGAATATTGACGATGAATTTAACTTGTTGAAATTAATATTTCAATAAAATAATGGAATTTTAAACTGGAAATTAAAAAATATGTCCTTTACCTACTTACCTTTTATCAAAGCTCTTGCTGGTGAATCGCATAGAAAAGCCCTTAATTTCACTTGAATTATTTGGCGAATTCCTTGCTTATTTATTAATATCAAACCATTTTTCTGCAGATTATTCATTTCATTAACAAAATGATATAAATAGCCATTCAAATCAGTAGGCTTATTTTGACCAGCATAAATACCGATCACAAATACTGGTAAACGTGGAATTTCAAAAATATTGCAAAGTATTGGCCAAAACTGAAATTTTGAGCTATTGTACACCGGCAAGCCATCAATATTAATATTGAGAGAAATATTATCTGGTATATCACTAAGGTTTTCCAATCGTTCCTTAAGAGGACGTATTAGTCCATTGTGCCAATAATTTCCTGAATCTACAGGTATAATATTTACGTCCATCGTGTTCGTCATTAGAAGTGTTCTTGGGTCTTTTGGTAATACGAAGGGCAGTCTTTTATTTAAAATATGAAATAAGCTTTTGAGTGCTATATGTGAAATCTTGTACTCTAAAGCCCATTTTGCCACATGTGCGCGGAATTCAAAATCTGGAATATCTTTTTCTATATTTTCTGCAAAATCATCATCGTTCACAATACTCAGTTTTTCATCCAAATCTTCATGACATCGATTTTCTGCAGAAAAAATAGGTACGGAACCATCACCTGTCGCGTTTATTTGGCTTGGCTGGTGGGTATCAGTTTCACTAGACGATGACGCTTGAATTGGTGACCTGCTGCTTGTCTGTGCATGTAAACACGTGTCTACTGTAGAAAGTAATGATGAATAATTTTTATTAACTTTCCGCCTATAAGTTCCGCTCCTTTTATATTGCTTCCACTTTTTCAAATTAACTTTAAACATTACTGCGAATATTTAAAATGTCAGAACTCTGACGTTTTGAACCAAACAAGTCATAAGCCCTATCTTTTAGTCATACGGTGGTTTCGGATATGACTCATATATGACATTATTGCCATGGAACATTCATAAGAAACCGAAATTATGACTAGTCTTAGAGTAGCGGATATAAAAGCTTTTATATAATCAAATTGCTATAAGGTGTCATATATAAGTTGTAATACCAGCCGAAATGTCCCGGCTAAAACGTTTGTATGACTGTGTATTTTCTACGATTAAATTGATTTATAGCTATATCATACAAACGTTTGTACGAGGACTTTTTATTACAAAATTGCATTAAAACATAGATGCAATATACATGATGCCTGTACAACGTCACGTTTTAAAACTTGCTAATATACGACACCTATGTGACGAATTAGTCATAAAAGTTTAAAATGTTATGACCATTTTGTTAGTTGGGCGATCACACACACGCACGCACGCACGCACGCACGCACACACGCACGCACGCACGCACGCACGCACACACACACACACACACACACACACACACACACACGACCAAAAAGTCAACGCGCCTAAAGAAGTTGTCACTTCAAAAAGCATCACCTGTCTTTGAGCTGCAGCAGATAGCTGGTGAGCGCGTACGCGGCGGCGGACTCGACGAAGTTGTTCTGCGCGCGCAGGAAGCCCTCGCTGGTGGGCGGCCCGTGCTCCAGCTCCAGCCACGCGCGCAGGGACTTGCCCGACTGCTTCTTGATCTGGTGCAGCGACACAGAGTTCAGCACCTGAACATGAAAACATATGAAAATGATTTAATTCACCTAGGACAACTTGTGCCACTTATGATAAGTCTACCACCGGTTTGGAAAGCCGACAAGAAACTCAGCAGTGGCTATTTTTTTCTCTATTTGGTATCGATTTATAAACAGAAAACACCTGCAGCCCTACCAGCTAAAAATTGTCGCAATCCAAAAATATCCATAGGGATCATATTTGTTTTGGTCCTTATAACTGGCTTCGCGTAAGCTTTTTCAGGAATGAAGCAACGGGTCGACAACCACAGAGTAAATTTAAGAAGCCATGCGCGTATGTTAGTAAATTTTCTTTTTACGATGCAATCAAAGGTACCATAAGCTAGAAATTTCTCGAGATACTGAAATTGTCTATGGATATTTTCATTTGTACATGATTTTGTGCGCAGTAAATAAAGTACATAAAGCAACATTTTTTTTTAAAGTTATCAATAATGTAATATTATTCCTTGAAAAGCATTATTATGTATTTGTTGTAAAAATTATTTTGTAAATTATTATGATGTTGTTTGTTGCTTGTTTACGTGATGTTTCATTGGAACTCGATAATGAATAAGTCCGAAAGTCTTTTATTTTGTTATTGAATCAAGTGGAAGAACATAATACTTAATAAGTTTATCATATGGGCCGTGTAGTAAGAGTCGACCGTCGGGCATGCTTTTTAAAAAGTTCGAGAGTAACTAATTAGATTAAAGAAATACTTAAATATTTTTTGTATTTGTATTTGGATTCTACATGTAATAGTACCGGAACGCTAAATCGCTTGGCGTCACGTCTCTGTCGGTAACTAGCCACGGCCGAAGCCGCCCACCAGGGAAATTTCAGAAATTATACGTTCCCAAATTGTCCCTGCCGGGGCTCGAGCCCGGCACCCGGGAACTGCACACGCAATATCAGCAGCTCTTTTTTTATCTACTTCAAGTTAGCCCTTGACTGCGATCTTACCTTATGGTAAGTGAAGATGCAGTCTAAGATGGTAACGAGCTAACCTGTTAGGGGCATGGCAGTTATATTAAACCCATACCCCTTTTCGGTTTCTACACGGCATCGTACTGGAACGCTAAATCGCTTGGCGGCACGTCTTTGCCGGTAGGGTAGTACCTAGCCACGGCCGAAGCCTCCCACCAGGCCGGACCAGGGAAAATTCAGAAATTATAAATTCCCAAACCCTGCCGGGGATCGAACCCGGGACTTCCGCACGTTAAGGCAACAGCGCTACACACTGCGCCACGGAGGTCGTCAAAATCCTAAATTGTCCCTGCCTGGGCTCGAACGCGGCAATACCAGCAGCTGGCGGGCACTGACCGGCTGTATGAGGCCGCACTCGCGGTCGAGGCACAGGATCTCGTAGGGGCGCAGGCGCAGCGGCACGCGCTCCAGCTCCCACACGGCCTGCAGCCGGCGCAGCAGCTGCGCGGCCAGCATCTCCTGGCGCAGGTCGTCGCCCACCTTCACGATGCAGCCCAGCAGCCGCCAGCCCGCGAGCGCGCCGTACGGCGACGCGGAGCGCATGCGCGACAACTTGCTCTCCCACGACTCCTGCAACACGACGCACGCCACCGTTACACCGCAGCCTGAGGAGATACTTCATAACTGTCACACAGCTGAAACATCTGATCACAACGTTTCTAATGGTGTAACCTAAAGGAAGTCCCTTTAGGTTAAACCATTAGAAACGCACCAATAGACCGGCTGCATAATACGTAGGTCACACTGAAACTTTTGCGTAACTTAAAAAAACAACATGATATAACCAAAATATTATGTTCATTGCTTTTCAAAATACTCTCCTTTACATTTTAAACATTTTTTCATGCGATCGAACCATTTTTTTAAACAGGACGACCACAGATCTGAAGGCATGTTTTCTACGTGCTGGTTGAACGCTATCACTGCCTCTTCGGAGTTGGTAAAAGTGAAACCTGTCATCAAATCTTTGATTTTGGGGAAAATACAGAAATCACAGGGTGCTAGGTCGGGGCTATGTGCAGGATGGGTGACGAGTTGTACTTTTTCGGAAGCTAAAAATAACTTTGTTTTGTTGGCCGAGTGTGAAGAAGCGTTGTCATGATGTAGGAGAACGCGGCTTTTTGGTCGTCTTTCGCGAACTTTTTCTAGCACCCTGGTAGATGGTAGAATACCACTAGGCATTAACACACTTTTGATCTTCAAGTGGAATTGTGCAGATGGGACCCGTAGCTTGGAAAAAAAACGCGATAATTTTTTTACCAACGTTTCTCGCCTGCCTCACTTTTGTTGGCCTGTTCTCATTTTCAAACACCCATTCACAAGATTGCTGTTTTTTTTCGGGTTCAAAAAAATAAATCCACGTTTCATCTCCTGTGACAATGTCATAAACAGCATTAGAATGTCCGTGGTTGTACTTCAGTAGCATCTGTGAGCACCATTCCACGCGAGCCCGCTTCTGCTCCGTTGTCAGTTCATGAGGGATCCAACGACAACAAAGTTTCCGAACTTTTAATTCTTCGTGTAAAATTTTCTGAATTTGGCTCATACCAATTCCCAATAGCCCTCGAATTGTCTCATAGGTAATCCGCGGGTTTTCTTCAATTAGCCGCTTAACAGTAGCCACATTATTTTCGTTGACGGCAGTTGAAGGCCGCCCTTCACGAAATTCGTCATTTAAAGAAACCCGACCTCTCTCAAATTCAGCAAACCATCGCCTCACGGTGCTCAAACAAGGTGTTTCTCTCCCAAAAGCATTTTGAAGACGAGCGGCACAGTCTTGCGGAGAGAGAGAACTTTTAAAATCATAAAAAATCATCGCTCTAAAATCTTTTCGACTTAGTTCCATTTTCGTTACGTACGTAGAACTTTGATATGTGATAAAAAACAATTAACAAATGATTTCCCGCCAATTTTTTTTTTATTATTAATTTATTTTTTTATTATTAAGGTTGCAAGTCGTTTGAAAAAATATAACATTCGAAATTCAAATAGTTCCGATTAGCTAGAAGTGCAAAACTTTTAGTGTGCCCCATGTATGAGAAATTGTCAGAAAACTTCCAACTTTCAACACACGCCACCACTACACCACAGCCTGAGGAGATACTTCATACCTGTAACAACAACGTACGACAACGTTTCTAATGGTGTAACTTAAAGGAAGCCCGGCTGCATAATATGAGAATAGTCAGAAAACTTTCAAAAACATCAGGGCGAATACACTGATCAACAGTGGTCATTCTTCACGAACTCTGGTAGGTAATACTGTTTTAACTACCTCGATCACCCACAGTTTTTCTGTGATAGGTCATGATCAATTATGATATTACTAGCCGATGCCCACGACTTCGTCCGCGTGGATTGAAGTTTTTTGGTTCCCGCGGCTTCATTATAGTCTTATTATGTATCTCTGTACCAAATTTCTTAGATCCGTCCAGCCATTGCAGCGTGATTGAGTAACAAACATCTATCCATCTATCCATACGTCCAAACTTTTGCATTTACAATATTAGCAATAAGTATTTATTAGTATTGATACCGACAAACGCATGCCAACAAGCAAGCCAGCAACAAACAGGTCAGTGATTGTATTATAGTTTTCTTTATTCCTTTTAAAAAGATGTTCACAATATTTCCATTAGGAGATAAATAAACTCGAATGACGTTACAAACGGTAACTAATATATTTGCTATGAACTTATGAATCACGCGGTTATTATTGCAGCGCAGTGAATACAATCAAATCAAATATGTAACAAGAAGTAGGGGTTTAAGGCTACCAAAAGGTATAAACAGCGATAATACAAGCTGACGGGGCTACCCCGCCCTGCCATTAATACGATTGATGCGTGACTAACGCCGGCCAGACCGTGTTTCCCCTGTTTACTGTGGTATCGATTGGAACTGTATATAATTGGCGGCTCGTCTGTTTGTTCCGACTGCTTGTTTACATACGTGTACACTGTGCAAGATCAAAGGAGAATGGTAGTAGGAATGTAGTGTTTACTTAAACAATATTTATGATGAAATACGCCTTGCCGTTAACATTTTTACTCTAAGGACCCCAGATTGAGTTGAGAGGAACTGAGTATATTTTCGTTGACAACTTTAAGCTCAGCTCTAACAAGTTGTTGTCAAATTGTTGTAACTAAATCTAAACTAATATTATAAAGAGGAAATATTTGATTGTTTGTTTGTAATGGATAAACTCAAAAACTAGTCAACCGATTTTAAAAATTCTTTCACCAATAAAAAGCTACATTAACAGCGCATATGCTACATTTTACGAAAATTGCAATAATGTGAATTAAGTCGGAATTAATAGATAGTTACATTTATATTAAATCGAGAGTAATAATAAATCATTACGTTAATAAGAGTTTAACTGACTTGTAGAAGAAAAAATTATTATAAGTGACTCGATGGACACGGTTACATGTTAAGCCTCGCCCTATTATAAAATTGTGGAAAAGCACGACATGATGTCCTAATTTAGTATAATTAGCTATTAGGTCACATCATGTATTATGAAAATTAATTCAACAGCCAATTTAAACGCGTATTTCTATTATTCTTCTAGATTATAATTATTGAGGCCAATTATGTTGTCCAAAATATTTGAACTAAAATGAAAGATCTAAGTGTATTGCTATCTCTTTAATAATGCTCCCTGAGGTTTTAGGATATCATTATATTCAAACCTGTCAATGTATTTTAGACTGATTTTATGTATAGAATTAGCCAGAGATAAAAAGCATCTGTGATCTAAATTGTTGTGTGATAGAAACACGATTTGGACCAATCTTCGTCACGGATAATTGAAATACGGTGAAGGTAATCGTCGCGAAGAAGCCTACACGCCTGAGAGTTTCCCGTATAGTTCTCAAAGGCGTGTAAAGTCTGTCTATCTGCATTTGTTCAGCTTGGTGGACTATAGCCTAAGCCCTTCTCATTATGAGAGGGGGCTCGTGATCAGTAGTGGGGCCATCAATGAGTTGAAATGATGACGACTAAATCCGCCATCGCCTGCAGTTAAAGCCGTGCTTACTGCTCATACGTCACTATCTCAAAAAAATTATTACAAAATAGGCTACAAATTCTGTGGGGAGGAGCCATCTTGCCCCCTTGCCATCTCTTTTTCGGTACACCATGAATGGCTAAGATTGTTTTTTTTATACGACTGCCTGAAAAAAGGAGTCAGGGTTCATGTATGTATGTATTTGAGTATGTATATTCCACCGTAACTTCTATACGCCTGAACCGATTTTGATAAATGAGCTATCGTTAGAATCCCTAGCTTATTCCCGGTGACATAGGCTCGTAAAATTAAAAAAAAAATTGATTGGTGACCATGGTCCCGCATTAAAGACTAAATTTGAAAAAAAAATCGAAAATGAGATTAACTATATAATCAACATCTAGAAAATGAGTAGATTCCAAAATTATATAACACTATAAGTTCAATATCCAGTGATTCACAAAAAATATCATCTAATGAAAATGTTAATTAGATTCTAATTTAACTAAACTCGCCGGCATATTTAGCGGAACATAAAAAAAGGTTTGATATCAGTATCATATAAGGTTGCTGGCTGGTTTATACGTCATTTAATTTAAAAAGAAATATTTTCAAATTAAGAAAACAACAGAACATCACATTTTAGGCAATTGTTTTAATTTTATTCAAATACACCTTATCTGGAGCGAACTTCGAGTATTTCTTCCTTCTGAGTTTGATTTCAAATTTCATTGAAATACTGTTTTTTGTTAGTTTTTTTTAATCGCGTATCTTTCTGGAGTTGATGACTGAATTATGCCTGACTTAGCCCCAACGGAGATTGCCAGGGCACTCGAAATGCGAAGAAATGGTCAAACCTACAGAGTGATACCCAGAGATCTTCGCCGACCAGTTTCAACGATCCATCGCAGTATCCAACGGTTCAGGGAGACCGGTACTTATGTGAGAAGAGCAGGACAAGGCAGAAAAAGACGCACTTCGAGTAGGGATGATCGTTTCATTCGGCTTCGTGTACGTAGGAACCCCCGTTTGAGGGCCGTGCAAGCCCGACATGAGTTAGAAGCAGTGCGGGGTGTAACCGTAAGTGAGCGTACGGTACGAAGAAGGCTCGAAGAAGCTGGTTTGGGTTCATTTGTGCCCGCCAAGGCTCCAAGGCTCGAGGTAAATCATCGTAGAAACAGGTTAACTTTTGCTCAGGAACATCGACTTTGGAACGCGGACCAATGGAGTAAGGTATTGTTTAGTGATGAGTGCAGAATTCTCTTAAATCAAATTGACGGCAGGCAAAGAATATACAGACGCAAAGGAGATCGATACATTCAGACAAATTTTGAAACTACGGTTGCATACGGTGGTGGATCAATAATGGTTTGGGCGGGCATTTGTTTGGGAGTTCGGACAGACTTGGTAGTGATTGACAGGGAGTCTGACTGCAGACCGCTATATCAGAGAAGTTTTAGAAGAAAATGTCGTACCGTTTGCCCCATATATCGGTGAAGATTTTGTTTTTATGCAGGATAATGCTCGGCCGCATACCGCTCGGGTAACTCAAGCTTATCTTAATGATATGAATATCACTGTTATGGAGTGGCCGGCGAGATCACCGGATATGAACCCAATAGAGCACGTTTGGGACTTGCTGAAAAGAAAAGTTAAGTCCAGAATTCCAGCTCCTGCCAACGTGGGAGAACTGCGAATCGCCGTAGTTGAGGAATGGCGGAGACTATCCCAGGAGACCATCGATAACATCATTCTCAGTATGCCTAGACGGGTAGAAACTTTAATAAGAGCACGTGGAGGAAATACGCGATATTAATCACCATTTTTCTAATTTAATTAATTGTTATTTTAATATTAAATTTCACTTTTCCCGGTTACATGAAAAGTTCAAAAATGTACCATTTTTCACAAATAGCCTTTACTCGCAAAATCTGTTCTTAATGTGATCTCATTTTAAGTAAAACAAATGAAACTTGAAATAACAAAAGAAGTGTAGTAAGTAGATTTTAAAATAAAACCATTTTTTTTTTATTATGGACCTTTTTTTTATGTTCCGCTAAATATGCCGGCGAGTTTAGATTAATGTAGATTTTTAACTTTTTAGTTCGTTTTATGGCAGGGCAGTCGTGTTTTTTTATTTTTTTTTAATTCTGACTTGTTTTGCTTCCTATACAACATTAAATAAATCTATTATTTTCTCATTTTTGTTTCCCTAAGGCTGCCATTACACCAATGGCGGGACGGGGTTGCGGCGGGGCGCCGATTGGGTGCGTGACTTGACGTTGTTGTAGTGGTGTTCTGAACTGGATCGGAGGGTGCACTCGGCGGGCGGCAAGGTGTCGCGCCGGAATTAACGCAGGCGGGACTTTGCTTGCACTACCGGTCCCAGTCGGCGCCCCGCCGCAGTCCCGTCACGCCCGCTGCCAGTTTTTTTGTTTCGCACCCAGTTATACTCTGACGATATTGTGTTAGAGACCTTTTTTGTTGCGGTTTTGCTCTGAAAAGGGTGCCAACCCACGATGGTCGTGAGATTGGAAATGTTTTTTTTTCCGTGTGAGCGGCACTATTTCCAGATTTGAGTGCTCCGTCAATTGTGTAAATAACAATTAAAATAAATATATATGTTGGATATATAATAAAATGTTATGTTAATTATTAGAATTATTATTAATTACATGCAAAAATGATTCATAGTCAATTTGTCGTTTCAGTTAGTATATCAGTATTTAAATTTTTATAAGCTCTTAAAGTCTATAGATATTAGTCAAATTGGTTATAATTATTAAAAAGGATTGTGAACTTTTATTTTTATTTTATTAGTTTTCATTAATTGATCATATTTAGTTGTTATGTCCAATACTATTGTGTAAATATAAATTATATAATTGCGTAAGTAAATAGAAGATTCCCTCCTTTCTTCTTAACCCTCTTTGGTTTGGCCCGCTGCCAGTTTGAATATTTCTGTGTGCGTAGGTTGTGGTGTTGGTACCTTGAGCGCGAGCGCGGAGGGGTCCTGCGGGTCGCGGCGGAAGGCGTTGGGCGGCGGCGCGGCCGTGGCGTCCGCCAGGCGACGCCGCACGTCCCCCGCGCCCACCGCCAGCGACTCGCGCGAGCCGCACGACGACGTGGACGCGCCCGACAGCGCCGACGCCGCCGACAGCACCGACATCGCCGACACCTTCATCGAACCCACAGATTATTAAAAAAAGAACAATTGGGTATTTGACAACTAGTCAACTCAGCAACTTTTTTTTCAAACGTCAAAACGCGTGCTTAGTATGGATTTTGTATGAATATTTAAGATGTGACGTCGTCAAAGTTCGACGCACTTTTTTACTTAAATCGATAGTTTAAAATGGTTAATCAAAATTAAACTAGCAGGGGACGTGGATAACACTTTTGGGAGATTTATTTAATAATCATTAAAAAATAATTTATCTCACTAGTAGTCAAATACCCAATTACAGGGGACATAAATAATAAAAGTAAAAAGAACTGTAATCTGTGTATATTAACCCGATAGAACCTAAGTAAGCTCTGCCTGATTATTTATGTCGAACCCTAACCTAACCTACAAGAAAGAGACAAGAAAACGTAAATACAGTGAATATTTCAAAAATTGACACTCAGAACATTGAACGGTTCACAATCTGTCGACAGTTTACAATTTCGCTAGTTAGATTACAATCTAACGGTTTTTGCAATCTTACGGCGACAAATATACGTTTTCAAATTATGTAGGTTTTGACAAACAGCGGAATGGACGCGGTCAAGGCCGGGACATGAAGCAGTTGCAATATGGAAGACGTTAAACAGCGCAGCCGCTGGCTGAGCGCTGGGCCCGACTGCGCTATGTGATATCGTCCATAAAACTATTACCTACATAACAACTGCTTGAAGTCCGAGTTTTCGTCGCCCGGGCTCTTTCCGATGTCTTAATTTTGTCAAAAAAGCGATGCTCAGAGAAAACTGCTGGCCCATGCCCGTTAATTTAGATTTCAATTTTATAGAAATTATTATCAAATAACATTATTATGAAACTCAAAAAGTTTATTGAAAAAGTCCTTTTTATAATATATTTTTTTATTCAAATAAAAACTTAATTATTTAGGTTTTACTAAAAAAATAAGTTAATAAAAGGCTGCTTAAACATTCTCAAACCGAAATTTGAGGACCAACCGACTATGGTTTGGTTTATGTACTCGTATTAGCAGTTAGTACTCGATAATTGGTACATTCCAGGTCACTGCTTGCAACATAGCAGGTCTGTTGAATTTTTAGCCTTTGAATTAGCATAAAGTTTTGGATTCAGTGTCAAGTTATGCATGTGACTACATGCATTATGAATACAGTTTATACTTACTTACCTAATCAGTCTGAGTAGTTAGCTTATAATTGATCCTAAATGTAAGTATAATTTTCAAGACTAATGCTACATTTACATCTTTATTAAATTATAATGTAACGATTGACCGACTACTGGGAATGGAACCCAGAACCTTCAACTCAATAAGACACTTACCGATACGCGAAGTCATACTAATAATATAAATACGAAAGTGTGTTTGTTGGATTATTGGTTTGTCCTTCAATCACGCCGCAACTAAGCAATCGATCGACGTGTTTTTGAGGACCTGGAGAGTGACATAGGCTACATTTTGTCCCGGAAAATTAAGGAGTTCTCATGGGAATTAAGAACACTTAATCCACGCGGACGAAGTCGCGGGCATATAAAACAACAGACACACACCTGTGACAAGCTATCCGGCGCTGGCAGCCTTGCAGAGTACTGGGTACTTAGTTCTTCGTCCTCGTGACTCCAGCAATCGCCCGCGTCTGTGTCATCCAACGCCGAGTACAGGGACAGGGCTGGCCACTCCGGAACGAGGTTCTCTTCGCTCTTGGTGTGTCTAATGGGCGGCGAGTGAGGCGCGGGCGGCGCGGGCGGCAGCAGACGCGGCGGCAGCGGCTCGTGACCTTCTGTTTCTAACACCTCCACGTACATTATATACGGCGCCTGTAAATAATGTACCACTGACTGTTGGAAACACAACATAAAATGTTCATAGTCTATGACGTTCACCCTGTCACATATTATGTAATAAATAGAACGACTGTCTGTCTCTTATCTCAAGAACCGCCACAGGGTTAATACGTGTTCATTGTATCTCTTTAAATTAAATCACTGTGCCACGAGAAGTCTTGTTTTTACCTCTTCGAGCACCCAAACCAGCCACTACAAAATTCCTACACTGACATTGCTTCTTTATGCTCATTTAATGCATCCATAAATATTTGACCTCCAGTTCCCTTAGACGGGATTTAGGAGGTCATCTGGTACGAAGACCTTAGTACCAAGAAGAGGATTTATATCACAAGCTTCAATCGTACCTATTGTTTAAATTGCAAATTTTGCGATTCTTAAAAGCTTTTCACTTGTAAACTTAATGTAAAATAATTTTGATATATCTGTCACCGTAAGATTGTAAAAACCGTTAGATTATAATCTAACTCGCGAAATTCTAAACTGTCGAAAGATTGTAAACTGTTCAATGTTCTGAGTGTCAATTTTTGAAATATTCATTTTATTTACGTTTACTTGTCTCTTTCTTGTAGGTTAGGTTAGGGTTCGACATAAACAACCAAGTATTGCCCGGCCGCTGGCCGGGCACTTAGGTTTTATCGGGTTTAAATACCTATCAGATTACAATCTACCGGAAAATAATGCGTTAAATTCTAATCTTTCGACAGTTTAGAATTGCGCGAGTTAGATTATAATCTAACGGTTTTTCAATCTTACGGTGACATATCAATATGTGTCTTTATTACTTTATTGTCATATCTTTCCTGGTAGGTAGACTACAGTGAATAGTTAAATCTAAACTTCTAACGTTCTCCGTATCGTTTTGGGACCTTGAATCAACGAGCCCGGTGCATGTTTGTAACACTCAGTTATCACAGCGATTAACTGTTTACATTAATGATGGCATGTAGCATCAATACATAAATTTAGCATATAATCATATCACAAGTTTTATACAACACTGCGCGATAATGCATTTTACAAGAGTACCATCTTCGACCTCTACTTTACAATTACTTGTGTTTGCGTGTTCTTTCATCTCACCCTGATCGTAATTGTAATAATAGCAACAGCAAGCAACTGCCAGCAACATCATGAGAGGATACGATCACGAGATTAGAAATGATCCATGATTTTAATATTTATTGATAATCGCGCCAAAGCATTATATTTACACATAACTAGAGGATGGCGACTTCATCCGCGTGGATTAAGTTTTTTGATTCCCCGGGAACTTTTTAATGCCGTCCCCGGGATACAACCTATCCCTGTACCAAATTTGATGATCGGTTGAACAGATGGACCGTGAAAACGTAGACAGACACACTTTCGTATTTATAATATGAGTATGGATACCTAATCTATAATTTTATACAGAACTGGTCTGTTGACCAGCGTGAATAAGTCAGTAGACCGCAGGCAAGATCTGTCTGAATTAATGATATACTTATATATTATCAACAGGGGTAGCGAATGAACAGAATCAACCAAAAGAAAATCGGTTTCCTAGTTGCGAGGAGTGTATATGTCACCGTAAGATTATAAAAACCGTTAGATTATAATCTAACTCGCGAAATTGTAAACTATCGAAAGATTGTAAACCGTTCATGTTCTGAGTGTCAATTTTTGAAATATTCATTGTATTTACGTTTGCTTGTCTGTTTCTTGTAGGTTAGGTTAGGGTTCGACATAAATAATCAGGTACCTAAGTGTCCTAGGGCACTTATTTTCTATCGGGTTAATAACTAACACATTACAATTTACCGAAAAATAATGCGTTAAATTATAATCTTTCGACAGTTCGCAATTTCGCGAGTTAGATTATAATCTAACGGTTTTTACAATCTTACGGTGACATATATATCTATAGGTGTTATATCTGAGTCGACTAATAGAATAATTTAAAATAATTAAAGTTAAACTCAAATAAATTACTGACACTTTAAGCTAAATAAGTGCACCAGCTGTCATGGTTCCTTTCCGCCGGCACTGCCCTTTTCAGCAAGCGTTCGGGGCCGACAGGTATGTTTTTACTGTGTCCGGTATTCACAAGCAGCTTATTTATTAGCAAGTAGCAATAAACTTTTAGAGGCTAAATAGCCGAGAAACTTTATAGTTTTTTTTTGTAAATTATGACATAATGATTTTTCTAAAATCAAGTGTTAGCATTTATGAATAATAAGAGCTCATTTGACTTTAAATTGTATTAGAGAAATAAACTCGCCGGCATATTTAGTGGAACATAAAAAAAAGGTTCATAATAAAAAAAATATGGTTTTATTTTAAAATCTACTTACTACACTTCTTTTGTTATTTCAAGTTTCATTTGTTTTACTTAAAATGAGATCACATTAAGAACAGATTTTGCGAGTAAAGGCTATTTGTGAAAAATGGTACATTTTTGTACTTTTCATGTAACCGGGAAAAGTGAAATTTAATACTAAAATAACAATTAATTCACTAGACACTGCGCATACTTGGTCTATCGAAAAACCATGCGGCCGCGAGCCTGCTTGATATCATTGCCATTTTCCAGTTTTATATGAACTGTGCTTAGGGCTGATTTTTTAAATTTTCATATAATATAGTAAAGTAATCAATATAACCTGTTTCTGATAAGGGTCACCTGATGTTAAGTGATTACCGCCGCCCATTGTTATTTTGCAGCACCACCAGAGCGTTGCAAGCTTTTGAGAATTTATCCGTCCTTTGAAGAGCCCCATATTGTAGTCATGATGATGGAAGCTGGTTGCATAATTTACAGATAGTTACGCTTTCGCCTCGCTGTCCATCAAAAATGCAGCCTTAGTTTAAAGTTGTACAGTACATACCTTATCCTTACTGTTGAGCACAGCAGCGGCGTGGGGAGGTATCCTCAGCACGTAGTGTGGTTTTTGATGCAGAGGAAGCCAGACTCGCGCTGGCAGGTTCAGGTCGAGG
Source organism: Erebia palarica (assembly GCA_964035005.1). Classification (NCBI taxonomy): domain Eukaryota; kingdom Metazoa; phylum Arthropoda; class Insecta; order Lepidoptera; family Nymphalidae; genus Erebia; species Erebia palarica. The sequence goes on from OZ035988.1 coordinate 7,118,837, forward strand.
GTCGCAAGCTCGGCTCGAAGGCGGCCATTACGCCTCTCCTTGTCCGCTACGCTGGCCAGTCTCCGTCCGATGTTCGTTAACGCTGTGAGGAACTGAAATATCGTTACGGTTAAATAAATCAATGCGATAACTCAAACAGGTTACATGAGTGACTAGAGGGGGAGACGAGGCATGTCACCCCATATCACGAAACGACGACGGCATGAGCTAAGAAAAAGTTTACAATATTAATATTTTATGATTGTCGCACCAGAGCATTATATTTATACATAACTAAATAATCCCCGCGTGGGTTAATGTTTTTTGATTTCCGCAGGAACCCTTTAATTTTCCAGGATAAAAAGTAGCCTATGTCCTTCCCCTGGATACAAACTATGCCTAAACCAGAGATATGTTGTTTTATTCCCGCGGGAACTTTTGAATTTTCCTGGATAACAAGTGAACTTAATTTAACGAATTAAAAAAATACGACTGCCCTGCTATATTATTTTTGGAGTTTACCACCTTAAGAAGCGATTTGCATATAATATAGCCTTTGGAATCTTATTTATATTTCTATTAAATGATATTTTTTTGTGAATCACTGGATATTGTTATAATATTTTTTTTCAACTTTAGCTTCACTGCAGGACCCATGGTCACCTCATCATTTTTTTAAAAAATTTACTTGCCTATGTCATCCGGAATAAGCTAGGGATTCTAACGATACCTCATTTATCAAAATCGGTTCAGGCGTATAGAAGTTATGGTGGAATATACAAACTCACATACATACACACATACATACATACATACATACATACATACATGAACCCTGAAAACAATATACTCCTTTTTTCAGGCAGTCGTATAAAAAGTAGCCCATGTCCTTCCCCGGGATACAACCCATCCTGTAGCAAATTTCATCAAAATCGGTTGAACAGATGGGCCGTGAGAGCGTAGCAGGCAGACACACTTTCGCAGTTATAATATTAGTATGATGATGGCGACTCGCCCGCGTGGAATAAGTTTTTTTCCCACGGGAACTCCTTAATCCCGTCCCGTCCGGGATTAAAAGTAGCCTATGTCACTCTCCAGGTCCTCAACTATACCAATGCAAAAGATCACGTTGATCCGTTGCTCTGTTAAGGCGTGATTGAAGAACAAACAAACAAACACACCTTTGCATTATACTATATATTTATAATATTACTAGTGGTTCGCACGGGTAGCACTAATAATCCTAATAGTCTATACCCAACATAGCCAGTGGGCAGGTTTTACATTTTAATATTACATTAAGATTTTAAATTACCAAGGTGTAAGAGTACGCAGTCCTTACTACATCTGACACAGCCGCCAGCCCGCCATGATGTAAAGGATAATTTTTATCTTAATTATCTAATTAAGATAAAAATTTAATAAAAATCAAATATGTTATTATCTCAAGTATCTACTTGAGATGAATAACATATTTATTTTGATAAGGATAATACCTTCGCAAGTAAGGCATTGATTTAGAACAAATTTGAAAATCATAAAAATAGTTATTGTGAGTCACCCTCAAAAGATAGATAATAATACGAGTATATGCTATCGCGGACTTTTTTTTAGAACTTTTTGAGAATATCAATTCCACTATACATTGCTTTCATGAATCTTTAACTATTTACACAGCGCACGCTCCGTAATCCCTCAAAAGAGACGATTTTTTCCGATTTAGTTCACATTATTGCAATTTAAGCAAGGATTTGAAAATAAAATATAGTATTGAATAGAAGCAGGCGTTACTTTGCGGAAGTCCATGACAGTGAATGAACTAGAATTTTAATTCGCTATAATCCGCCACAGTAGACAAATCTGTGTGGTACAGTGCCTGTCTTTCACCTGCAGCATGCGACACCCACCACCCAGCAATTCGCACAGGCACAACACCACACCACACAAATCCTCCAATGTTGATTCAAGTCAGTTTCAGTCAGTTTCAGTGTCAGTTTTTCATTCAGTCCAAGATGTTGACTCGACAATGCACGATTGATGCAATACGTAGGTATGTACTGTTTGTTCGAAGTTTGTTGTTGCGTGTATGGCCTTAAGTCTCAAGGTGCCGAAAAAGTAAGTGCTACAAAATTTAAATATTCCAAGCGAGCCATTCTATTCGAAAACATCAACAGTTTTAAGTTAAGGTCTTTGATAAAAATTCAATCATAAAAAAATTCAAAAAATTAAAACAAATTTCTACGCATTGAGCTCGTTCCTGATGATTTAATATTTCTTACGACAATAATGGATTCCAAGTTTTCTTTAGGAAACGTTCTTACCTATTATAATCAAATTATTTTTAATTCTAGATTAAATCGTACCTACTAGTACATGCTGTTATTTTTGTTAAATGAGTATAAAGAGATGGTGGAATATGTCTCTGCTCTCCAAAACATAATCGTGCAGATATAAATAAAAACGGGGTACCTACTTAATAAATTATAATAAACAAACTAAGTACTAGAGTAGGAACCTAATAAGAATGAGTTATTATTTATCGAAACAAATTATTTATCAAAATTCAAAATTCAAAATGTTTTTTACTCAAATAAACTTTTACAAGAACTTTTGAATTGTCGAGTGAATCTACCACTGGTTCGGAATGACAATCCTGCCGAGAAGAACCAGGAAGAAATTCGGTGGTTGCTCTTTTGAAAAAAAAATTGCAATTTCATTAATTTATAGAATACATAGGGAACAGCTGTTCTTAGCATTGCTGGAGCGAGTCAAATCCATGCTCCTTTATCATTTACGTAATCTGCAACAGCATAGTAAGCTTTTTTCAGGAGAATACTTTTAATGGACTTCTTAAACTTGTGTAAAGGCAAGTTTAAGATAGGTTGTGGAATTTTGTTATAAAATAAAATACTAAGCAATTAAAGTAAAGTTTTAATTTATTAGCATTAGATCGTCATGGTGGACTTATCGTACGATCTACCACCGTGAAAGGTTGTGGTTGTGCGTCTCTTAAATCCGAATTTAGCTGCTATTTGGCCCCGGACGGACCTATCACAAACATGAAGAATCAAACAATACAACATAATATTATAATCAAAGTATCAAGTGTGTCGTCGTTTATCATCAAGAAGGTTAGTGTTTACGGTTGAACATAGACCTTCCCTTGTCAGCAACACCATTACACGTTACAGCTCGACTTCAGCCTTCCTCATATAGCTGCTTCCCCCCGCACCCTTCTTATATCGTCAGTTATAGGCAGTAACCCATGCAGTAGCCACATCAGAGGTGCGATTATGTAAGAATTGCCGATCCAATCGTCAAAGTTCGGGCGTCAAAGTAAAATAAACTATAATGAATGAATTAGAGCTCAATTTCGTATATCTGTCACCGTAAGATTGTAAAAACCGTTAGATTATAATCTAACTCGCGAAATTGTAAACTGTCGAAAGATCGTGAACCGTTCAATGTTCTGAGTGTCAATTTTTTAAATATCCATTGTATTTACGTTTTCTTGTCTTTACTTGTAGGTTGGGTTAGGGTTCGACATAAAAAACTAGGTAGTGTCCGGCCGCAGGCCGGGCACTTAGGTTTTATCGGGTTAATATACTTAACAGAATACAATCTACCGAAAAATAATGCGTTAAATTGTAATCTTTCGACAGTTTACAATTTCGCGAGTTAGATTATAATCTAACGGTTTTTACAATCTTACGGTGACATATCCATTCTCATACGTTTAGGTATGTACGATACCATAAACGTATGAGAATGGTATTTATGGTATCGTATTTATGGACTGCCTGAAAAAAGGAGTACATTATTTTTAGGGTTCATGTATGTATGTATGTGAGTTTGTATATTCCACCATAACTTCTATAAGCTTGAACCGATTTTGATAAATGAGGTATCGTTAGAATCCCTAGCTTATTGCGGGTGACATAGGCTAGTAAAATTAAAAAAAAAATTGATGGGGTGACCATGGTCCCGCATTAAAGATTAACTATATATTCAACATCTAGAAAATGATGAGTAGATTCCAAAAAATATATTAAACTATAGTTCAATATCCAGTGATTTACAAAAAATATCATTTAATAAAAATGTCAATAAGATTCTAATTTAACTAGATTAATTTAGATTTTTAACTTTTTAGTTCGTTTTTTGGCAAGGCAGTCGTAATTTTGATTTTTTTAAATTATGACTTGTTAAATATCGTGATCCTAAAGAGCTCTGCCTTGGCGACGATGATGGATTTGTGTGGTGTGGTGTTGTGCCTGTGCGAATTGCTGGGTGGTGGGTGTCGCATGCTGCAGGTGAAAGACAGGCACTGTACCACACAGATTTGTCTACTGTGGCGGATTATAGCGAATTAAAATTCTAGTTCATTCAATAAAATATAGCTTATGTTACTCGCTGATAATGTAGCTTTCTAATTATAGGTGAAAGAATTTTTAAAATCGGTTGAATAGTTTTTGAGTTTATTTATTATAAACAAACAAATCTTTCCTCTTTATAGTATTAGTTTAGAAATAGGTAGTTTGATGATGTTAAACGACTAGAAGTTGTGCATTTTGATCGTCTTTTTCTAGGACAATACTGAATTAAATAAATACCTAGTAACTTATTTCCTTTCACATAGGGAAAACGAACTCGCTACCTCCCCGATCCATACTACTTACTTAAGTAGGTACGAGGGAACAGAAATCTATAATGTTTCAAAATAAACTAAGTAAGAAAGTAGGTAGGTATTTTTAATTATAAAACTTAATCTAATTATATACATAACATTATATAAATTATGTAAGACGGAAATTTCGATACTTTACTAAAATCGAAAGTTGCTATCTATGTCATAGTTAAATAACTTCTATTCAAGTAAGTATGTAAGTTATGAATAATATTTAAACGATAAAAATGAAACGCAATCTTTAACGAGTCTTTTATTACCACTGAACGAATGAATCTGAGTGAATCTTTTATTATCTCCTTAATTTATGTCATCTCTTTTCATAGTTATTACGTATTAACTGATTTTGAAGTTCATCCTGCCTGCAACAGCAATTAATCTATATTCTATACTAACATTTATAAAGAGGTAGTTTATGAGTTTTGTAACGTTGTAGGGGGTAATCTTGGGATCTACTGAACCGATTTTGAAAATTCTGGTACCAATAGGAAGCCACATTATAGCGTAGTGACATATATTATCCCCAAAAATTAGGGAGTTTTCATAGGAATTGAAAAAACTTATTTCACGCGGACGAAGTCGCGGGCAAGTCTGCTAGTGCCATATAAAACGATTCTAACAACGTTTTATTATTAATATGTTCTTTATAATAGTATTAATAGGATAGGTTTCACAATTATAGTGCGTAATAAATGATTTATTTATTTCACGTAGGACAACTTGTGTCACTTATCGTCAAGACTCTACCACCGGGGTTCTGAAAATTGATTCTACTGAGAAGAGATGGCAAGAAACTCCGGAATAATTATACGGGTATGATGTTTGGTAATTTTATAAACGGTATTTTTTGTTTTGTGGCTGTAATTATTATTACTATTACAATGCTATAAGTGTCAAACAAAATTGTCATAAAAATTTCTTATTTGATAATTTTTAATTCACATGTAAGAAGTTATAATGAACAATTTAAATCTGAACTCAACTGATAAAATTCTAAGTAGGTACCTACCTACAAGGCGGAATTTATTAAACATGAAATTTCCATAAATATGTTTTTTTTTATCCACTACAAGTTAGCCCTTGACTGCGATCTCACCTGATGGTAAGTGATGATGCAGTCTAAGATGGTGGCGGGCTAACCTGTTAGGGGCATGACAGTTATATTAAACCCATACCCCTATACGGTTTCTACACGGCATCGTACCGGAACGCTAAATCGCTTGGCGGCACGTCTTTGCCGGTAGGGTGGTAACTAGCCACGGCCGAAGCCTCCCACCAGGCCAGACCAGGGAAAATTCAGAAATTATAAATTCCCAATTTGACCCTGCCGGGGATCGAACCCGGGACCTCCCAGTTTAAGACAACACCGCTACACACTGCGCCACGGAGGTCGTCAAAATATGTGAATTAAATATGAACTATACAATATACCTACTAATTAGCATTTATTTTGTTTGATATTAATTAATACAGTATTAGTTAAATGTGTACGACCAGTTTAATTCTGTCGAAACGAGGATTTCATTTACTGTTTACATAACTAACGGCTAGTCAGAATTAGTCGGAAATAACAAATTCCGCACATTATAGGTATTTTTAACTTTATTTCACGAGGTATACAGTAAAAGTAATTAATTCATTGTTTATAGTAAACGAGGATAGTCCTAAAATGTGATTTCTAATAATAATAGACTGACTGAATTATTTGCAATTATTGACGAAATTAAAAAACCATTCTGCATTGAACAGTGCGGCGATGACGCACCCATGACATCGCCGGTTTTTAACCGGCTTCCAAAAAAGAGGTTCTCAAATCGCGTATGTTACTGCATATCACTGTGCTTTCTAAACCGATTTGAAAAAAAAAATTCAGTGGTTAGAGGAAGCTAGCGAGTTCCCATAAAAATAAAAATTAAATTCTGGCTCTAGATCCTCAATCCTGACGCTATAAGGTTTCCTACGGCTCAAAACTAGGGAGTTAGATGATGGTGAATTCATAAAGTAGGTATAAAGCCACGTGTATACGATTCAACTCTGAGTCGAGAAGAAATTCGACTTGGCAAGGAAGATAAAATTCACACACACAGTCACACTTTAAAATATCACAGTGATGAATCATAAAGGTGAAAAAAAAACAGTCCTTTGTCATCATAAACTGGATGTACCTATACAGACAATACTGAATTAAGTTGGCTAATTAAGTAGATACCCAGGCTCCGGATGAATCAACTTGGTAATTAAAGCTTGAAAAACGATGGCGAGCCTCGACTATTCGTCACTTGAGCCTGAAATTCAATTAATTTTGTAAAATTACTTCCATAATTTTATGATAATTACATAAACTAGTGTTTCTATTATACACTAAAGAAATCACGCGGCTTCGCTTCCGTTGATTTTTCTAAAAATCCGACATTTTAAATCCTTCCCTTTATAATGCACACAGTATCATAAAAGGGACCCCATGTCACAAGTCATCATTAAAAAAATTCAAAAACGCGACTGTCCTGCCAAAAAAAGAACTAAAAAGTTAAAAATCTAAATTAAATAGAATCTTATTCACATTTTTATTAAATGATATTTTTTTGTGAATCACTGGACATTTTCTAGATGATGATTATATAGTTACTCTTATTTTGGAATATTTTTTTTCAACTTTAGTATTTAATGTGGGACCCGTCAATTATTTTAAATTTTACTAGCCTATGTCACCCAGAATAAGCTAGGGATTCTAACGATACCACATTTATCAAAATCGGTTCAGGCGTATAGAAGTTATGGTGGAATATACAAACTCACATACATACACACATACACATACATGAACCCTGAAAACAATATACTCCTTTTTTCAGGCAGTCGTATAAAAAGTAGCCCATGTCCTTCCCCGGGATACAACCCACCCTGTAGCAAATTTCATCAAAATCGGTTGAACAGATGGGCCGTGAGAGCGTAACAGGCAGACACACTTTCGCAGTTATAATATTAGTATGATGATGGCGACTCGCCCACGTGGAATAAGTTTTTTTCCCACGGGAACTCCTTAATCCCGTACCGTCCGGGATTAAAAGTAGCCTATGTCACTCTCCAGGTCCTCAACTATACCAATGCAAAAAATCACGTTGATCCGTTGCTCTGCTATACAAACTCACATACATACATACGTACATGAACCCTGAAAACAATATTCTCCTTTTTTCAGGCAGTGGTATAAAAATTTCAGCTTTATAGATTCTTTATGTATAGGATTTGGGCTGGGCGTTGATGAGTCGGTCAATAAACCTTTCTTTTAATTTTATGCGATAATACTCAAAATATTGTTTGTTGAAATCAGCATCATTGAAATCTATAGGTAAGGTCTAGAGGTAAAGAGGTAATCTCTGGATGTACTGAACCGATTTTGAAAATTGAGGTACCAATAGAAAGCCACATTATTTGTGAGCGTCATAGGCAATATATTAACCCGAAAAATTAGGGAGCTCCCGTGGGAATTGAAAAAACTTATTTCACGCGGACGAAGTCGCGGGCAAGTCTGCTAGTATCTAAATAAGTGTAACTAGAATTGAGGGGCACGTGGCCTAGTGGCGACAACGCACATCAATTGATTGCGATTGTTAAGCAACGTTGACCCAATGTTGGGTGGATGGGTAACCGAATTTGGAAGTCCGAATTTGGCCTTTCGTTTACTCCGTGCCTCGGAGAGCACGTTAACCCTGGGAACCCATCCCATTAGTTTCCCAAAAAAAAACCCTGCCATTACCTATATGATTAAAGAAATGTCACGACCCTCAGAAATAGATAATAGCAACGAGAAATACGACGCAGAGAAAGAGAGAGAGAAATTAGAATAATTTATATTCATTTTGATCTCGTCATTCGCGCCAATTCGACTACAGATGAAAGAATAAAGGCGAACGAATGCGAATTTAATCCTATTATTAATGAATCACATAAGTCAATACCATTATATTTCGAAGAAATCCCTTTACAAAGATTATACAACATAATCTTTGTACTCAAAAATATCTTGGTTCGGAAGAATATAATACGAGCAACGTCATATTATTAGACCTAAGGAGTTAATTAAGTAGGTAAGTGTTACAAAATTAATTTAACTACTGAGTATGAACACATATTAACTACATACCTATTTCTAAAAGTAAATTTATATCATAAGTAATTTTAACAAACTAGCAATTGCACGAATAACATTATAGATTAAATAACATTACAAACTATTTGATTATCAAAATAAAAACAATGACTTTACATTCACATGTGAATACACATGACCTTCAGCTAGGTATTGAAAGGGTTTAGCACGAAAAATAATAATATGTGTAGAGCGGAGAGCAAAACAACCCGATACTAAGATTCTACAAGTACTTCTGTAAAAATCATATAAAAGTGTTGGAAAGTATGGATCTGTATGAGCTAATTATCTAATAGGTATATATACAAGATATACTAATCTCATTTAAACATCATAATAATATTATGATTCCGCTAAGATGCATCGATCACGTTTGTTGGAAGGTAATTTATTGTTATATATAAAGAAAATGCAGCTCGTTACATGCAAATCTGATAAAAATATTAATTATGTGTATTTACCTGTAGCTGAGGCGCTAGCCTTGGCGCCCCGCACGAGCACTGCTCCCCGCACAGGCAGCCATTGTCGAAGGCACGGCCAGACGCAAGGTCTCCCAAGTGCCTTCCAGTCGGCGTGGCCAGCCTCAATGCAGACGCATCTGATTGTGATCTGTGATGACCTCTTCGGGCCGCTGGCCTAATTTCCTCGGCGAGAATAGAATCTCTCAACTTTGTCGCTCTCGATCTCTTAGCATCACCACAAAAAGCAGTCAATAACCACGCTAGTCGAAGCGAAAACTCAGCACTTTGTTTACACCGATACACCAAATAGGGTCGCAAAACGTCCGCTACGTCTCCCATTTCTATATACATAGTCGATAACTGCGGGAGGTAAAAGTCTACATCTTCGTGTGGGAATGAGAATAGTTTGTTTGCTAGGTAGGTCTGCACACCGGGTTCTTTGGAATTAAATAGATATGAAATCGCCATACTCATATCAAACAATTTACTTTCAAACAATCGGAGGAGAAAGTCTGTTTTTTTCGACGCGTCAGAAACACAGATGGTTCTAACTGGTGGTTCGTCAGCAGTATCGGGCGGGTCCGGCGGTTTTTCGGATTCTTCTGGGTTGCCCGAATCGAGACTTTCCCTCGATCTGGCAGCAGCGGGAGGTAGCGGTCGGTCTTCATCGTTGCCATCGGGTGGCGTGTGAATTCCTGAGTCGTCGGACCCTGTAAGCACCTCGGGTGGTAGTGCGAGCCTAGGTGCGGGCGCTTCGTTGGAAAGTCGAAGCGGTGCGCCCTCCGGTGACGTCGGTGTCATATCCTCTGGTATCCGTTGAAGAACAGAATCCAGGGATCTGTTCCTCTGGTGGCCGCATCCTGGTGGCGGCCCACTGGCTTGACTTGTCGCATGCCTGTGGACAAAGAAACATATCATTCGGGTTACGTTTTTTCCTATGCAGATATAAATAGATAAGTACTTTGTTAAATGGCAGTCATAACTTATAACGCACTTGTCAAACGGATCTTCGTAATATCGTATTCCAACGACAATAATTTTCTTAACCATTTGTAGAGCTCACATGAACACTTTTAGAAATATTACACTAAATATGTCATTATATAGTTAGCGTCTCTCCGCGAACATAATCGTTATAGTATTCATCCAACGAGAATTGTGAATAACTCACTAACAGCGCGCAGTTTCATGCCGCGTAATTATAACACTAGCATCGCGAGCACACGTCCAACTTCACCGTGGCTTTGCACTAAACTGCTTTTGCTTTACGTAATCGTAATTCGTACACACTCTGCATACCACTCCAACAAGGATCACCTCGATTACGCTGTACGCAGCTGGAACGCGACTAGACAATTATTGAAGAAATAACAAGTCTTTGTTAAATTTAATAGATAAATTTATATACTTAAAATCTTTTTTCTACAGTAATTGTTATAATAATAATTTATAAATCTAATTAATTTTCGATATGTGTGAGATGGTGATGATTTAAAAAACCTGGCTGATTTTGTTGTGAGCTCTCCTCAGACCAGTGAGAAGCGTTTGAAAACCTTGTAGCTTTAATTTTAATTATTATCACCATCACGTCTTATACTTTGTATGAATATACTTTGAGTTTGATTTTGAGTTAAATCTGCATTAATAGTATTTTAGTGTTTAGTTTTAAAGTTTTACAGAGTTATTTAGCGTCTAGGGAATTGCGAAATTGCGTCTACATTGAAAGGTATATTGAGTTTTCTTCATTAATTAGGTTCACTCTATCAACTGGTGATACTCGGAATGTTGATATCATGAGCAAATCGTTATCATATTTCATGAACATGCGTAAATAGCACGTGTGGCAAGTGTTTATGTCACTGAGCGATTTGTTCTCTTCTCGGGCGATTGTTTGTATTCGTCAGTGGGGCATAATAAATGCGGAGAAAGCGGCAACGATCCTAAAAGATAAGAGCACTTAATACCTAGATTTATTGTATAAGTATTTACAATTCCGGCTAACAGTGAAATTCAGACCGCTAACTAGCTATTGTGTCGTGCACTGCAAACTATTTCTTGATGAGGCAAAAATAAAACGACCTCACTTGGGACGAGTTCATTCATATTATGGCAACCTAAAGATCGACTTGGCAAAGTACAGGCCATATAAATCCTCTGTCCCGGAGAAGGAACATTTGTATATAGTTACCTGCATTCAATTAAAGTAAGCAAGCAGCTAATTTAATTACTTAACAATTATTAACATCCTATTATAGGATCGTTATCGGACACGAGCCAAAATATTGCGTGCCTGCTAACCAGATGTGGCATTGATGAGCCAAGCGCCACTGATACTGGAAATACTTTTTTTAAACAAAATATTTTAATTTAGTTTCTACTAGCTGGTGCCCGCGACTTCGTCCGCGTGGTTTAAGTTTTTTTATTCCCGCAGGAACACCTTAATTTTCAGGGATAAAAAGTAGCCTATGTCACTCTCCAGGTCCTCGACTATACCCATACCAAAAATCACGTTGGTCCGTTGCTCCGTTGCAGCGTGATTGAAGTACAAACCAACAAACAAACACACTTTCACATTTATAATATTAGTATGATTTTTGTTTATCTTAAAGCTGTGTAGGTATATGTCACCGTAAGATTGTAAAAACCGTTAGATTATAATCTAACTCGCCAAATTCTAAACTGTCGAAAGATTACAATTTAACGCATTATTTTCCGGTAGATTGTAATCTGATAGGTTTTTAAACTCGACAAAACCTAAGTGCCCGGCCCGCGGCCGGGCACTACTTGGTTATTTATGTCGAACCCTAACCTAACTAACCTACAAGAAAGAGACAAGAAAACGTAAATAAAATGAATATTTCAAAAATTGACCCTCAGAACATTGAACAGTTTACAATCTTTCGACAGTTTAGAATTTCGCGAGTTAGATTATAATCTAACGGTTTTTACAATCTTACGGTGACATATACATATACTAATATAGTTCAGTTTTTTCATTTTGGACGGCAAGTGGAGTTAGGTCGCTGATCGGTGCTCTTGCGTTAGCGTTTCATGGTTTCTGCAGTTTGCTACATTCAACGAGTGCTAAGAAAACTAGCTAACTGCTAACTGGTAACTAGCAATCTGATTAAAGGAGCGGAAGAACGTTAACTAATTCATATTTTTGTTATTACAACGTAAGCTGTATCAGTCATCCCTGATCAATTCATAAAAGAACATGGATGGAGTTATTTCGAACCAGAATATTATGATTGAAGTCTTAGCAAGGAACTACGAATGTAATAAACAGATTTCCAATTCTATGGGACTAGTTTACTTAATTCTCAAGTGATTCTTTTCACCTGCACAATAAATACTTCCTAATCAATCATTCCTGGCAATGCCGTTTTCTGAACGTTCATTCTGTTTCTAATAGTCACAAAGGCAAAAAGTTAATGAATGACGAGAATATAGTATTGTTTGATCGTCAATGATAACAAACTGAGTAGAAATCATTCAGAGAATTAGAATTTAGTACACCACTAGGTGATGCCCGCGACTTCGTGAGCGTGGAATAAGTTTTTTGATTCTCACGGGAACTCCATAATTTTCCGGGATAAAAAATAATCACTTTCCAGGTCGACCACCAAAAACCACGTCGATCCGTTATTGAAGGGCAAACCAACCATTTATATTTTTTAACCGCACTAGGGAGTAACAATTTCAGTTACAACTTTGTGTACACCCGGAGAGCATATTCGGATATAACCAATTGAAGCTAAGAAACAGTTGTTTTTAGTTATTAAGGGGGTATTGATATTTGATAATGACGACGACACTATAAAGATAAAGTCGCAGACCGCAGTCCTAGTCACAGAGTAGGAATTAAATAAAAGGAAAAAGGAGCATTAAATATAAAGAACGCATATTCAAAATATCAAGTAAAAGAAGAAATTACATACTTGCTCAATTTATTTTATTTTTAGAAGAAAGTAAATCTTATCTAAGTAGTACTTATCTGATAAATGGAAATGAATATTCGACTCATTTACTGTTCAAATTAGGTAAGTTAAATATATATTTACGGTTTGAGTATTTCAACTTAAGGTATAGGTAAATTGGTCATACTCATATTATATGATTTCGCTTTTATATAATTAAATAGATTAATAATCTGTAGGTAATAATAATATGTAACCGTGAACGAGAAGCGAAAGGAAACGACTCTTTCGACATTGACGTAAGACATTTTACGTTCTACTCACTTTCTTATACTTATTTATTTATTCAATTATTTATGAAATTAAGTAAGTATTTATCTACTTCTAGTAATTGATTAGATCTTCACTAAATAGTTAAAAAGACTTCACAAGATACATGTTGTAGATGTAGGCTTGTCGATTCGATTCTGATTTCTGTTACACGCGCAAGTTACAAGTTTACAACTAAGGGCCGTAGTAATAAGCCGACATCTGTTAAGGACAGGTTCTCAAGTCTCGAACAATCTATGCTTCAGTATATGTATTTAAATAATATTGTCATCAGTGGTTGTTCAACGAGACTCATAATCACAGCATAATTTCCTATTTCCTACGTATACTATATACCAGGCTGTGTTAAAACGCTACATTATACACAGTAAAACTTGTTTATGACTAAAAAGATTGGCCAAGGTAGTCTTAAAGGCTTCTGAACCGTGGCAAAAGTTATGTAAGCGCATTCTTGCTTACAACTGTACAAGTTCCAACAAGGAAATAGTAAAAAGTAAACATGGCCTGTGCAGTGAGCAGTGAGGTGAGTGAGTGTGACCTGTGCACTGATTAAAATTCATTCAAATTGGTTCATGTTTTATACTTCTTATTGGCATAGCTCGTAACCAAAATTTGAGAGACGTTGGTTAAAACCACCTTTGACCGCGAAAATCAGTCAAAAGTAGTGTTGGACCAGTTACATTGGTGGCCAAAGGAAAACTCACCCAACTCGCTACGTTACATTGGCGTACTTCTAGCGTAGTCCATCCATTTTACGGGTTTGTATGGACATCGGACACCCTACATTAATGATATGTTCAAACGTCTTTGAATAAATAAAGCGCTATCCCAAGTCAATATTACCCAATATTTTCGCAATCAAAAGTGGTTTTGACAGCCGTTCTTAGTCAAAAATACTATTGGATTGTTTTTCGCAGTTAAAATGGTTTTGACCGCTTATGACTTTTGACTCTAACATGTATAAATTTGTTAAAAGAGTCACTATTTTTTTAATAGTTTTAGAATAAAAAAATCACTGCTAAGATTTTTTTTAAATAAGTTTAAAAAACATAATAATTATAAGTAATCTATAACAGCCCCTTAGTTTTAAGGAGTTATTATACCAGATAAAAAAGCCTAAATGATGGAAAATGTACGAAACATACACGGGTAATTAAATTGAGATAATCCTAGTCAACGATCTCTTAAAAGACCTAGTTTTATTGAGCTTGTTTTTTTAGACTTTGGATTTCTATATTGTACAACAAAAATATGTAAGCATTGCTTATTATTTCCTTAAAATTTACGGCGATCGATCAAAGAATAGAGGTTTACCCAGTTCACGTACTACTTAATAAGTAAGAAAGATGTCAAAACAGAAAACTCTTTTTTTTCGGAATTTTGCAGTGTTTATACTTAAGTATTATTGTATAATGGGCTTTTAGGAAATATTATAAAACTTGTAATGAGCAGTCTTTTGTTCATTAGGTACAAAACATCGGCTTTAGAATAGTAGTCTGGGTGCGCAGTTTTTGATTCTACTTTCTTCGACAGTGAAAGTGCAAGTTTCATGTGATCGTATAACAACATAGCTTCAGAATAACTACCTCTTTGATGTGGTTTGTTTATGCACAGGGGATGTGGAACATGATAGAAAATCATAAAATCAACCAAACATGAGACAAAATCTTTCCAATATGACAAATATTTCCCTGTCAAATATGAATCCTATTGTTCTTAGGGGGGAAAACATCCTATATGCTAATGAAGGATATTGGCTTTAAGGAATAATCATGTCATGTTGCATTCAAATCCATCTAGTAGTTTAAGCTATAGATAACATTATGCTACAGCGTGATGCGTGCATATATAGAAAAACAGACAAATATTATAATAATTATTTTTACGTAAGTACACTTACTTAAAGTTTTAATATAGAATTAGGCTATTCTGCCTAATTCCACCGACAAATATGGAAAATGCGTTTTCAACATGATACAACACAATTACAATGCTACATGGTCGAACATTAAATTAATGGAATGTTCATTGTGTTCACAGTCAGCATGCGGGAATGTAATCTAATAAATAAGTAAGCCCATTCAACTTATTAACGGTACCCTGTACGGCTTCAATGACTCTTGGCCGTATCTCTTATGTCACATAATAATATTATATTGATACAGAAAAATAACGCTTTATGAATTTATTGATCTAATTTGCAAATTGCTGTCCCAAAGTGATCTATCATATTGTATTTACTTATAAATACTAGGAAATAAATTTAACTTGTAAATTGTAGACCAACAAGACGTTACATGATGAGAAAGTTGTATTTTCCACAGGTTCCTTACCTTACAATCATGAGATACTTCGCACATACTTACGAGTATAATATGCAGATATTCATATTTAGTAGGTACGTGAAAGCTACTCATTTCTTTCACAGAACAACTATATTACCCGCATATAGTTAATGCATAGTTACCAGTATAAGCTTAATAACTATAATTGAAGCATTTAATTAAACAATCTTCGAAATAAAAATACATTTTAAATACTGACATCTAGAACTTTCGTTAGATTCATGATAGAATCAATAATATAATTTTATGCGTTAATTGGTAAGCAAGTAAGAAAAACCTCAGATAGGCATCTAGAACAAAAGCTCAAAAAGGTTTTGTTTGTGAGAAATAGCAAGATACAGGATATCGTATTTCCAATCGCTGCTTTTATTATGATCAAGATTCACTGTGATTGGATGACCTAATTATCATAATATTATGTTTATATTGTAGTTATTATTTTGGGGTCGTGATTAGTTTGATCTATGATTGATGATGACGAGTCAGCCTATAATGTGTATCATAGTTGAATCTAGTAGTTTTAATATACAGTTGCTAACAACAGCAAACATAATGATACGAATGTTCTGTTATTGTGATGATATTATACTTGTGAGTTGTGACCAATTTATAAATTGGTATGATTCATATACTTAATAATTAAATAAACATCCATATCCATAAAGTTATGGTCAATCAAACTAAGCTTAAATGGAGTTTATGAGCCTGTGTTCGAAGGAATGCTGATGGCCTCTAAATTGAGAGAGCCTGTAGTTATTGTTATGATTTTTGAAGTTTTGATTTCTTATTTATTTAACTAGGCAGTAGATATACGGTGCATCAAATAAAATCCGTACTAATATTATAAATGCGAAAGTGTGTCTGTCTATCTGCCACGCTTTCACGACCCATCTATTCAACCAATTTTGATGAAATTTGGTACAGGTATTGGTTATATCCCGGGGTAGGACATACTCGTAGTATACTTTCTATCGGATAATGAAAGAGTTCCCGCGGGAATTTAAAAAAACATATCCACGCAGACGAAGTCGCGGGCATCATCTAGTTCTAGTACATACTATGTTTTAAGTATTGGTATTGGCCAAATCGAATGTTATTCATTTTAGCACATTTCATGAACGCGCGTTGTCTGCACGCAATATGCCGAAGACCTTGCCCAGAAGGGGCGATTCCAAATTCGCCGCGAATCTTTGTGCGCGTACGTTGCGAGCATGCAGAGCGCGGACAATTTTTTTTGTCGCTCCATTGATACGTGCACTCGCTATAAAGTTGGCGCGTACTGCAAGCAAACAAGAAGTCTCTAGTAGGCATCTCAACTCGCCTCGCCAACGCGAGTAATTAAATTAAATAAATAAATAAAAGCTTAATTGTATCTTATTACTACAATTTACACATAACACTTATCAACTAAATCCTACGACTAAAAAAGTAAAATGAAATCTAACAATATATACAATAGGAGGCAAACTCAGCATTACTGAGCATTGATAACAACAATGCTCAGCGCTGGTTTTCAGTTTGCTCCTGTTCTATTTGATTGTACAAAAATTGCGCTGCGCCCTTTGGCTTATATTTAGACTATAATAATTCGCGCGAAACGCTTCGAGGCGAGTTTTCCCCTTCTGGACCAGGTCTTATAAGCTCTAAAGTCAAGGCTTTATTTATAGCCTTGAGACCATTAAAAAGCTTTGAGGTGGTTGACATGGCACAAAAAATAAAGAAATAACAATTCAGTTACTGACATCAAAAATTGGATCGAATGAAACAATCTACTTTTCAATCAACATGAAGGTGTTGTAACTTGATAGCTTATCGTCATCGTTGGCATAGTAAATTAATTCATATTTTAACAAATAAATTATACTTACTTAAAGTTTGATAAGCTTAAAGAAAATTACTGGTTACAACTGCTTAACCCCAATTACAATAATTTAGGCATATGCAGGTATATCATGGTATATTTATTAAATGAGACATGTCCGCCTGCATGCTTATCTAACAAGAGAAATAAAATATTTGTCTAAAAATTAACCGAGATCAAAATTATGGCCAAGTTCTTTCTTTCAAGGCTTTTAATGGCTAAATACAAGTAACAAGTACTTTAATTGGCCAATATTTTTGATAGGAAGTTGGCCATATAATTTGTCATTATAATGTTTTTCTGGGATCTCACTTTTTTTTAAGTATTTAAATCAAAAGCGTCAGCAACCCGCCCAAATGAACCTTTCCAATGAAGTCCATATCTCCCTAAATAGCGTACCGATTTTGATGAAATAAGGATCAGATACAGCTCAGAATATCCGAAATACATTAAAATCTGATAAGTAGCGTGCGTAATGCTGGACTAGACAGGTTAAATCACTTTTTAACTTCACCTGAGTGTAGTTCAACTGTTGGGCAATTTTCGATTTTTCCGTTTATTTACACACTGACACCTATCCTACGAAATTTTAACTTCGTAAAAATACGCACTGCCTGCGGTAGGCCGGAACTTGGTCAGGTCTGGCGCACTGCCGCTGCGCCTCAATTAATCGCATTTCGCATTGACTGTTGGTGTGTGGGAGCTTTTTTTTTAAACCACTTCAAGTTACCCCTTGACTGCGATCTCACGTTATGGCAAGTCATGATGCAGTCTAAGATGGTAGCGGGTTAGTTAGGGGCACGACAGATATATTAAACCCATACCCCTATTCGGTTTCTACAACTATCAAGATTGAGGGGAAATTGGAATAATCAAAAATGTATAAATATATATCCGCGATCCCTTACCCTAAGTTTTAATTCGATTGATATGATTTCTATGACATTAGCGTCAAAGTAAAATACATTTATTTAGAGCTTAATTTCGTGTAGGTATACATTTACGTTTACGTATACGATACATTTACAAATTAGAATTTGTGATTTAAATTCAATGCTATTAAGGAACTTAAAATCATCGTTAAATCAAATCACGTTTGGGTCTGGTTGGGTGCAAATTGGTCCAGGTGCACGTAGGCAGATGGTTGGCCTCGTGCACCTGCCGCGGCAATGTGACGTTGGGAGATACTGGAAACAATCACAGATGCTGACGTTGCTTTTGAATTAAAATTTAAAACCCACACTAGAATAAGTAAGCCTTGTACCAACTATCAATATACCAAAATCCACTAAATTATTAAGTAACGAATATGAAACGGTTGAACTTTGTTGAATTGTTATAGCAACCCTCACAAAAGTTTATACGCTAAAACCTCCAAATTAACTGCCATTTTTTTTTATTTACAAGAAGTTCACTATCAGTTCAATGAAGTAGGTAGGTACGTAAGCCATTGCACTAACAAGCGGATTCAAAAATCCGTGGGCTATTGAATTAATATTTTTACTAACTATTAAAGTACAGAAAATGTAATATATGAGCGCTGCTTTCTTCTGCGGCCACCCTATTTTACTTCCGGGAACAAACTCAACAGTATCATGTAACAAGACAGCAACTCAATTTTAAATCTTTATGGGAACTATTCTATATGAATACTTCAATTTAACACGTTAATAATGTATTATGTGTATGTACGTGGCAACGTAGTCCCACGTCATGCCGTTGTCGTCAAGACTTGACTACATATTGGTACTTGCAAACAATGGGTTTGTTTCAAATAATTAATTTTCAAAAAAGCTGAATAAACGCCAGAATCCATTGAGCGTCCACAATAGGTCGGCGCATCAAGCGTAGAAACAATACCATTATAAAACAAGAGGCTGAAACGATTGCAATAAAAACCACGTGTAAAGATTACATTATCCTACAAAGCATTTATTTCATTTCTTCATTTCCGTAAGTATTTTTATGAGTCCAAGAGGTACGCACAAACTACACTAGCTTGTTGCCGCGATTCTATATATAATTCGATATAAAAAGTTTCTTTTAAATATTCAATATCAATAAATACCTTTATATTTTACTTCTTTTATTATTATTTAGATTTTAGACTATATCCAGTGAGAGCGTACTATTTTATTGTTATTAAGATTTCTAATAAATTATTTTAAGTTTTTTTTAAGAATACTTTAAGCTGTGTACATAATCATTATTATAATTTTTTTCTAGTTTAGTTATACTCTTACATCAATAAGTCATGAGTTTAATTTATTATTCACAATTTACTCGCTTTGATTTCGCTTTTATATAATTAAATAGATTAATAATCTGTAGGTAATAATAATATGTAACCGTGAACGAGAAGCGA
This sequence comes from Erebia palarica, assembly GCA_964035005.1. NCBI lineage: Eukaryota > Metazoa > Arthropoda > Insecta > Lepidoptera > Nymphalidae > Erebia > Erebia palarica. The sequence continues at coordinate 7,138,935 of OZ035988.1, forward strand.
AAGGAAACGACTCTTTCGACATTGACGTAAGACATTTTACGTTCTACTCACTTTCTTATACTTATTTATTTATTCAATTATTTATGAAATTAAGTAAGTATTTATCTACTTCTAGTAATTGATTAGATCTTCACTAAATAGTTAAAAAGACTTCACAAGATACATGTTGTAGATGTAGGCTTGTCGATTCGATTCTGATTTCTGTTACACGCGCAAGTTACAAGTTTACAACTAAGGGCCGTAGTAATAAGCCGACATCTGTTAAGGACAGGTTCTCAAGTCTCGAACAATCTATGCTTCAGTATATGTATTTAAATAATATTGTCATCAGTGGTTGTTCAACGAGACTCATAATCACAGCATAATTTCCTATTTCCTACGTATACTATATTATCTACCAGGCTGTGTTAAAAGGCTACATTATACACAGTAAAACTTGCTTATGACTAAAAAGATTGGCCAAGGTAGTCTTAAAGGCTTCTGAACCGTGGCAAAAGTTATGTAAGCGCATTCTTGCTTACAACTGTACAAGTTCCAACAAGGAAATAGTAATAAGTAAACATGGCCTGTGCAGTGAGCAGTGAGGTGAGTGAGTGTGACCTGTGCACTGATTAAAATTCATTCAAATTGGTTCATGTTTTATACTTCTTATTGGCATAGCTCGTAACCAAAATTTGAGAGACGTTGGTTAAAACCACCTTTGACCGCGAAAATCAGTCAAAAGTAGTGTTGGACCAGTTACATTGGTGGCCAAAGGAAAACTCACCCAACTCGCTACGTTACATTGGCGTACTTCTAGCGTAGTCCATCCATTTTACGGGTTTGTATGGACATCGGACACCCTACATTAATGATATGTTCAAACGTCTTTGAATAAATAAAGCGCTATCCCAAGTCAATATTACCCAATATTTTCGCAATCAAAAGTGGTTTTGACAGCCGTTCTTAGTCAAAAATACTATTGGATTGTTTTTCGCAGTTAAAATGGTTTTGACCGCTTATGACTTTTGACTCTAACATGTATAAATTTGTTAAAAGAGTCACTATTTTTTTAATAGTTTTAGAATAAAAAAATCACTGCTAAGATTTTTTTTAAATAAGTTTAAAAAACATAATAATTATAAGTAATCTATAACAGCCCCTTAGTTTTAAGGAGTTATTATACCAGATAAAAAAGCCTAAATGATGGAAAATGTACGAAACATACACGGGTAATTAAATTGAGATAATCCTAGTCAACGATCTCTTAAAAGACCTAGTTTTATTGAGCTTGTTTTTTTAGACTTTGGATTTCTATATTGTACAACAAAAATATGTAAGCATTGCTTATTATTTCCTTAAAATTTACGGCGATCGATCAAAGAATAGAGGTTTACCCAGTTCACGTACTACTTAATAAGTAAGAAAGATGTCAAAACAGAAAACTCTTTTTTTTCGGAATTTTGCAGTGTTTATACTTAAGTATTATTGTATAATGGGCTTTTAGGAAATATTATAAAACTTGTAATGAGCAGTCTTTTGTTCATTAGGTACAAAACATCGGCTTTAGAATAGTAGTCTGGGTGCGCAGTTTTTGATTCTACTTTCTTCGACAGTGAAAGTGCAAGTTTCATGTGATCGTATAACAACATAGCTTCAGAATAACTACCTCTTTGATGTGGTTTGTTTATGCACAGGGGATGTGGAACATGATAGAAAATCATAAAATCAACCAAACATGAGACAAAATCTTTCCAATATGACAAATATTTCCCTGTCAAATATGAATCCTATTGTTCTTAGGGGGGAAAACATCCTATATGCTAATGAAGGATATTGGCTTTAAGGAATAATCATGTCATGTTGCATTCAAATCCATCTAGTAGTTTAAGCTATAGATAACATTATGCTACAGCGTGATGCGTGCATATATAGAAAAACAGACAAATATTATAATAATTATTTTTACGTAAGTACACTTACTTAAAGTTTTAATATAGAATTAGGCTATTCTGCCTAATTCCACCGACAAATATGGAAAATGCGTTTTCAACATGATACAACACAATTACAATGCTACATGGTCGAACATTAAATTAATGGAATGTTCATTGTGTTCACAGTCAGCATGCGGGAATGTAATCTAATAAATAAGTAAGCCCATTCAACTTATTAACGGTACCCTGTACGGCTTCAATGACTCTTGGCCGTATCTCTTATGTCACATAATAATATTATATTGATACAGAAAAATAACGCTTTATGAATTTATTGATCTAATTTGCAAATTGCTGTCCCAAAGTGATCTATCATATTGTATTTACTTATAAATACTAGGAAATAAATTTAACTTGTAAATTGTAGACCAACAAGACGTTACATGATGAGAAAGTTGTATTTTCCACAGGTTCCTTACCTTACAATCATGAGATACTTCGCACATACTTACGAGTATAATATGCAGATATTCATATTTAGTAGGTACGTGAAAGCTACTCATTTCTTTCACAGAACAACTATATTACCCGCATATAGTTAATGCATAGTTACCAGTATAAGCTTAATAACTATAATTGAAGCATTTAATTAAACAATCTTCGAAATAAAAATACATTTTAAATACTGACATCTAGAACTTTCGTTAGATTCATGATAGAATCAATAATATAATTTTATGCGTTAATTGGTAAGCAAGTAAGAAAAACCTCAGATAGGCATCTAGAACAAAAGCTCAAAAAGGTTTTGTTTGTGAGAAATAGCAAGATACAGGATATCGTATTTCCAATCGCTGCTTTTATTATGATCAAGATTCACTGTGATTGGATGACCTAATTATCATAATATTATGTTTATATTGTAGTTATTATTTTGGGGTCGTGATTAGTTTGATCTATGATTGATGATGACGAGTCAGCCTATAATGTGTATCATAGTTGAATCTAGTAGTTTTAATATACAGTTGCTAACAACAGCAAACATAATGATACGAATGTTCTGTTATTGTGATGATATTATACTTGTGAGTTGTGACCAATTTATAAATTGGTATGATTCATATACTTAATAATTAAATAAACATCCATATCCATAAAGTTATGGTCAATCAAACTAAGCTTAAATGGAGTTTATGAGCCTGTGTTCGAAGGAATGCTGATGGCCTCTAAATTGAGAGAGCCTGTAGTTATTGTTATGATTTTTGAAGTTTTGATTTCTTATTTATTTAACTAGGCAGTAGATATACGGTGCATCAAATAAAATCCGTACTAATATTATAAATGCGAAAGTGTGTCTGTCTATCTGCCACGCTTTCACGACCCATCTATTCAACCAATTTTGATGAAATTTGGTACAGGTATTGGTTATATCCCGGGGTAGGACATACTCGTAGTATACTTTCTATCGGATAATGAAAGAGTTCCCGCGGGAATTTAAAAAAACATATCCACGCAGACGAAGTCGCGGGCATCATCTAGTTCTAGTACATACTATGTTTTAAGTATTGGTATTGGCCAAATCGAATGTTATTCATTTTAGCACATTTCATGAACGCGCGTTGTCTGCACGCAATATGCCGAAGACCTTGCCCAGAAGGGGCGATTCCAAATTCGCCGCGAATCTTTGTGCGCGTACGTTGCGAGCATGCAGAGCGCGGACAATTTTTTTTGTCGCTCCATTGATACGTGCACTCGCTATAAAGTTGGCGCGTACTGCAAGCAAACAAGAAGTCTCTAGTAGGCATCTCAACTCGCCTCGCCAACGCGAGTAATTAAATTAAATAAATAAATAAAAGCTTAATTGTATCTTATTACTACAATTTACACATAACACTTATCAACTAAATCCTACGACTAAAAAAGTAAAATGAAATCTAACAATATATACAATAGGAGGCAAACTCAGCATTACTGAGCATTGATAACAACAATGCTCAGCGCTGGTTTTCAGTTTGCTCCTGTTCTATTTGATTGTACAAAAATTGCGCTGCGCCCTTTGGCTTATATTTAGACTATAATAATTCGCGCGAAACGCTTCGAGGCGAGTTTTCCCCTTCTGGACCAGGTCTTATAAGCTCTAAAGTCAAGGCTTTATTTATAGCCTTGAGACCATTAAAAAGCTTTGAGGTGGTTGACATGGCACAAAAAATAAAGAAATAACAATTCAGTTACTGACATCAAAAATTGGATCGAATGAAACAATCTACTTTTCAATCAACATGAAGGTGTTGTAACTTGATAGCTTATCGTCATCGTTGGCATAGTAAATTAATTCATATTTTAACAAATAAATTATACTTACTTAAAGTTTGATAAGCTTAAAGAAAATTACTGGTTACAACTGCTTAACCCCAATTACAATAATTTAGGCATATGCAGGTATATCATGGTATATTTATTAAATGAGACATGTCCGCCTGCATGCTTATCTAACAAGAGAAATAAAATATTTGTCTAAAAATTAACCGAGATCAAAATTATGGCCAAGTTCTTTCTTTCAAGGCTTTTAATGGCTAAATACAAGTAACAAGTACTTTAATTGGCCAATATTTTTGATAGGAAGTTGGCCATATAATTTGTCATTATAATGTTTTTCTGGGATCTCACTTTTTTTTAAGTATTTAAATCAAAAGCGTCAGCAACCCGCCCAAATGAACCTTTCCAATGAAGTCCATATCTCCCTAAATAGCGTACCGATTTTGATGAAATAAGGATCAGATACAGCTCAGAATATCCGAAATACATTAAAATCTGATAAGTAGCGTGCGTAATGCTGGACTAGACAGGTTAAATCACTTTTTAACTTCACCTGAGTGTAGTTCAACTGTTGGGCAATTTTCGATTTTTCCGTTTATTTACACACTGACACCTATCCTACGAAATTTTAACTTCGTAAAAATACGCACTGCCTGCGGTAGGCCGGAACTTGGTCAGGTCTGGCGCACTGCCGCTGCGCCTCAATTAATCGCATTTCGCATTGACTGTTGGTGTGTGGGAGCTTTTTTTTTTAAACCACTTCAAGTTACCCCTTGACTGCGATCTCACGTTATGGCAAGTCATGATGCAGTCTAAGATGGTAGCGGGTTAGTTAGGGGCACGACAGATATATTAAACCCATACCCCTATTCGGTTTCTACAACTATCAAGATTGAGGGGAAATTGGAATAATCAAAAATGTATAAATATATATCCGCGATCCCTTACCCTAAGTTTTAATTCGATTGATATGATTTCTATGACATTAGCGTCAAAGTAAAATACATTTATTTAGAGCTTAATTTCGTGTAGGTATACATTTACGTTTACGTATACGATACATTTACAAATTAGAATTTGTGATTTAAATTCAATGCTATTAAGGAACTTAAAATCATCGTTAAATCAAATCACGTTTGGGTCTGGTTGGGTGCAAATTGGTCCAGGTGCACGTAGGCAGATGGTTGGCCTCGTGCACCTGCCGCGGCAATGTGACGTTGGGAGATACTGGAAACAATCACAGATGCTGACGTTGCTTTTGAATTAAAATTTAAAACCCACACTAGAATAAGTAAGCCTTGTACCAACTATCAATATACCAAAATCCACTAAATTATTAAGTAACGAATATGAAACGGTTGAACTTTGTTGAATTCACAAAAGCAACCCTCACAAAAGTTTATACGCTAAAACCTCCAAATTAACTGCCATTTTTTTTTATTTACAAGAAGTTCACTATCAGTTCAATGAAGTAGGTAGGTACGTAAGCCATTGCACTAACAAGCGGATTCAAAAATCCGTGGGCTATTGAATTAATATTTTTACTAACTATTAAAGTACAGAAAATGTAATATATGAGCGCTGCTTTCTTCTGCGGCCACCCTATTTTACTTCCGGGAACAAACTCAACAGTATCATGTAACAAGACAGCAACTCAATTTTAAATCTTTATGGGAACTATTCTATATGAATACTTCAATTTAACACGTTAATAATGTATTATGTGTATGTACGTGGCAACGTAGTCCCACGTCATGCCGTTGTCGTCAAGACTTGACTACATATTGGTACTTGCAAACAATGGGTTTGTTTCAAATAATTAATTTTCAAAAAAGCTGAATAAACGCCAGAATCCATTGAGCGTCCACAATAGGTCGGCGCATCAAGCGTAGAAACAATACCATTATAAAACAAGAGGCTGAAACGATTGCAATAAAAACCACGTGTAAAGATTACATTATCCTACAAAGCATTTATTTCATTTCTTCATTTCCGTAAGTATTTTTATGAGTCCAAGAGGTACGCACAAACTACACTAGCTTGTTGCCGCGATTCTATATATAATTCGATATAAAAAGTTTCTTTTAAATATTCAATATCAATAAATACCTTTATATTTTACTTCTTTTATTATTATTTAGATTTTAGACTATATCCAGTGAGAGCGTACTATTTTATTGTTATTAAGATTTCTAATAAATTATTTTAAGTTTTTTTTTAAGAATACTTTAAGCTGTGTACATAATCATTATTATAACTTTTTTCTAGTTTAGTTATACTCTTACATCAATAAGTCATGAGTTTAATTTATTATTCACAATTTACTAGTATTTACAAAACCTATTTTTGATTCAGTTTTCTCTAAAGATTTTCCTTTTACACCAACATAAGTTATTATCATACTCTGCCAAAAATATAAAGGCTATATCATTGAAGTTCGCATCGAAAGGCGGTCACTGAAAATCAGCGTTGGGATACCTGGCACCTCAGACGCGAGTCCTGACGGCATCGCCAGTTTTAAATCTGAGAGGCCAGGAGTCCCAACACAAGCTGAGTGACATCACCTTTTAGTAGCGTTACACTGCTGTGTACAAACTTACATTTTATAATATGTATGTAACCCATTTTTAATTTTGATTTATTTTGTGCATCTGTGTTTATTGCTGCCAATAAAGATTTTTCTATTCTATTCTAATCTATTTTATTTATAGCCTGACCAGGCAAATAAAAACCTCGCCATGTTGTGGTAAAAAATGGAACTAATATTTTTATGGCTACTAGCTGATGCCCGCGACTTCGTCCGCGTGGTTTAAGTTTTTTTTATTCCCGCGGGAACTCTTTGATTTTCCGGGATAAAAGTAGCCTATGTCCAGGTCCTCAACAATACCCAGGCCAAAAATCACGTCAATCCATTGCTCCGTTGCAGCGTGATTGAAGGACAAACCAACAAACAAACACACTTTCGCATTTATAGTATTAGTATAGCATACTTAGTGTGACAGTGAGAAAATGCAACAGTGGCGCCCCGAAAAGGTATTTTTATTTTGCTTGTCAGGCTGCGTGAATGAATTTTGCGTTCTCTGTCCAAAAAGTATCTTTTGATTCAGGCATGCATGGCTCCAAGATGCAAGCTGTTTTTGTCAAAATGGCTTGAGTTATTGAGGGCTGAGGCGTACCTACACAAGTAACATTCAAATATACTGGCACAATACAGATTTACTGTAGCACTTGTATGTAGCACTTAACTATCTCTTTATGTACCCCTAGGTACATACCACTTTACTCACTTGGAAACAATGAAACTAGAGAAAAAAAGTGGTATTTCCTCGTATTGCTATAAAGGCAATTAGTTTTCTTCTTGTGCAGACAAAGTGAAACACAGCTGACATTCGATACGGACCAGTAATTGAATGACGAATCGTGAATGAATCGCGTCGCGGGAGTCGGGACTGGAAGTGTGGACTCCGAAATAGCGAAGTAAACAAAGACTCATCGATGACATGAGTTCTTTATATAAATATTGCGAGAAATCTTTAAGTTTCCGGGATTAAAAGTAGCCTATGTGTTCATTCAGGTTATGTACTTACTTACCTAAATATGTTTAAGTTCTGTATTTTTGACGAGTCAAAGATAAAAAATTACCACGCTAAATGGGTGGAAATTTCTTTAAAAGGTCTTTTGTATACGAGTTTATTAAGTTCAGAGTGAACAACCAGCCGTCGTGGGTGAGAACTGAGAATGCTGATTGATGATTTCCGTCCATTGTGTCCTCAAAACGCTCCAACTAGAAATTGGTCGCTATAACTATTAGCCGCTGACTTTACGTTACTATATTATTATTTACATTATCTTGGCTTTATCACGTGGGAACTCTTTGATTTTCCGGGATAATAAAAGTAGTCTATGTCCAATTCCCCGGGATACAACCTACCTCTGAACCAAATTTCGTAGGTTGAAAAGATGGGCTGGGAAAGCGTTGCGTTTTCCTCAGTTATCCAAAACATTACCTACTGAAAGAAAATAATATTATCATGTGATAAGGCAGGTAGGTAAGTATTAGGTACTTACCTGCACTATCTATCTTCAACTAACTATGCAGTATGTACATAAGTAGAGGTACGTGATGATAATAATATTATGAATATTCATAATTTACGACGACCTCCCTTGCGCAAAGGTGATCCTTGTTGTCTTATAAGTGGGAGATCCCGGGTTGCAAAGCTGCCGAAGGATATCCTGAATGAAGCGAGCCTACGAGACCGAGTAGGGCAAAGGGGGGACGAAGCATCAAGAGAGCCGCCGACATCGAAGGTCGAGTAAACAAAACTGAATGAAGGGACGAGTGACGACGAAGCGAGTCATCTGGCGTAGGTAGCCCCATGAAAAAAAAACTGACCATTTGGCTTTTAGATTTGATACGTGATAATAATATTAATAAGTATTTGAAATATACTGGGTCACTTTATTTATTAATTATACCAATAAACACTATAACTGGTTATCCTAATTCAGTTATGTAATAGACAGGGTAGGTATATAAACAACTTCAGTAACGAAATTTTGTCCTTGCATGTTATTGGAACTAACAGGGGTCTAGAACTCTAGACTTAGAGTGTACAGTCAAATGATTAAAAAAATAAACTGTGACTGTGCCTCGCTGCATGCCTTGAATACCATTCAACTGATTTCCAGGGTCATCATAACTTATTATAGTCAATCAGTCAGATTGTTAGATTAACATTTAACAGAACTAGTTAGGTAAGTACCTACCTATCTTCCAAAAGCCACTAACAAAAGTAGAGCGAATCCATCTAACATTAAGTTTCATGAGAATACACATATCACAAGAATAGTTACATTTAAGTAACATCATGAGTACCTAATCTAAGTATCTATCCGGGATAATTTTTTAAATATCGTATTACTGCATATGAGAACTGTTCAGGGGATAGTCTTAAAGCAGCGTGTGCATATATACTCATTACCCACTAATGTCTAATCGCTAAACATAACATAAAATCACAATGAAAAAGGCCTTGGTCGGTTTGTCGCACATTGGCTTAATGGAGGTCGCTTACATTCTATTTTAAAAGTCAATTGTTTTTGATTGATAAGCAATAAGACAATTGGTTTAGTTATAGTTTTTAGTTTAAGTGCAAAATGTTATGTTATTATTTATATTGAACTAGATGATGCCCGCGACTTCGTCCGCGTGGATTAATGTTTTTTGATTCCCGCGGGAACGGCTCAGCTATAGTTAACTGCCCTTGGACGTTCATATTTATTTACAGAAAGACCTTGATGTGGTAAGCCTTACACTAAAATATTTTATTCCGAATTCTAATACTTTCCGAGAAACATTTTTTTTTTTTGAAAATCGCAATTTTTCACCACTTTTCACTATTTCTTAAGACATTTGCTATAGATTACTGACTCATTGACATTTAGTTGGCGTGCTAAAGTTTCATTTGACGTATTAGAATCCGTTCCAAACATAAAAAGTATTACAAAATATTAATAATCAAGTAATAATCATATTCAAACCATAAAAATGTCTATCATTGCATTTATTAGGCATATATTTTCTGTACATGGACGTTTTTTATAATAATTCGAATAAAACATCGAGTTTTATGTGCACGGAACGCGTGCGTTGGCGCCAGTGTCCAAATGTTACTATTGAATTTAAATCTATGAGTCATCGTTTTACGCGCTTTTCAGTTGAGAACATTTTTACTTTTTGTACTCCTGACCGTGCTGACTACGTTTAACTGCCATGGCGTCTTCTCGTCGTCGTCACCATCTTCTAGCGTTTCGTCGAGAAAAGTGCAAGTGTTAGACTCTAATGAGCCACTTGTGCTTGCAAGTCTTGTGTAGTGCAGGTGTTGGACTCCAAAACCGAATCAGCACACCCCGACTCCACGCAGTCTTGTCTGCCCTACCCCGAGAGTGTTTTTTTTTTAAGCGTGAAGCCAGAAGGTCGCGTAGATGGTCCTGAATGAAGCGAGCCGAAGCTTCATTCAGAGGCGACGAAGCGAGTCTTCTGGCGTAGATAGATATTAACCTCTTTCCCTCCCTCTCCCACTACTTATACCCCTCCCCCACTCCCTCCATCCCTCCAAGCCACTTTTACCCATTCTCTGTCTTAACTATCAGAGTTAAGCAGAATTTCGGTAAACCTAACCTCAATCAAAATTAAAAAAAAATAATATCTTGGAAACTAATAAAATTCGGAACGTCTTACTTGGAGGGGGGGGATATCCCTTCTCCCCCCTCCTCATCCCCCCCCCCCATCGCGGGCAGTATACTATAGCCCAACCTACTAAATATATTCAAAACATGTCTATAGTTATACCACCCTTCCCAAAATATTCGCTATGAGCAAAGACTTTCAAAACTTGGACTTACTTCCCTCAAAAGTAGGCGAGAAAGAGGTGACCCCATTGAAACAACAGACAAAATACTACACAACAACTATAATGTCCCAAATATGGAGGAAAGGTCAGGTCATAATATAGTATATATATCACCGTAAGATTGTAAAAACCGTTAGATTAATTTAATTAACACTCAGAACATTGAACGGTTCACAACCTTTCGACAGTTCGCAATTTCGCGAGTTATACTAGCGAGTTAGAGACGGTTTTTACAATCTTACAGTGACATATTATATTTTTTATTATATTTATATATATACGATACGATAATTGTTTCGTTGTCGTATACAATATTTTACTGTGTGATTATGTAATTTAGTCAATGTGACAAATGCTACAAAGCACAATCTCTAAACTAAAATGACAGATCTAAATCTAGTTCAATCCCATTCCGCAAGGAGTACTACGAAAGGGTTAGCAATATATTTATTGTCATTTTCGTTTAGTTTAGAGATTGTGTACAACAGAATCAGTCTAGATATGCAGATATTAACGCTCGGAACGGCAGGAAATCGGGTGCCGCTTTCCGCCGTTTGGGCTGCGCATTGGCCACTTTTACTTTCGCTCCATTCACCTGATCTCAAAGAGTTACTGCTCCACATACTATTGTATTAATATATTCTGAAGACAAATAAAATAAAAGCCTGAATGAATAATTATTCATTAGTTACTTTTATGTTTTACTAGCTGATGCCTGCGACTATGTTCGCGTGGTTAAATTTTATTATTGCCCACGGGAACTTTTTCCGGGATAAAAAGTACCTTATGTCACTCTCCAGGTCTTCAACTATGCATATGCAAAAATCACGTCGATCCGTTGCTCTGTTGAAGGGCGATAGGACAAATCAACAAACCAACAAACAAACACACTTTTGCATTTATAATTTTAGTATGATAACTTATTCAGGTACTTGCAACAGTTTTTTAGTTTTCTACTTTAATAATAACTAGCTGATGCCCGCGACTTCATCCATATGGATTGAGGTTTTTTAGTTTCCATGGGAACTCTTTTAGTTTTCCAGGATAAACAGTAGCCTAGATGTGTTATTCCAGACTAAAATCTATCTCTGTGCCAAATTTCATCCAGATCCGGTTAGCTGTGATTGAGTAACAAACATCCATGCATCCAAACTTTCTCATTTATAATATTAAGTAGTATAGAAGTATAGATTAATAATATTATCTTAACTACAAAGCAAGTAAGTAAATAATGTGTTATATTAGTTAATTAGCTTATGAGACAACCGGAAAGTTAGGGACCTTTGTTTATATGTACCTAATAACAAAATTTCATAAATAAATATATTTAATAATAATTAGTAGTTAAGTAAGTACCTAACTTAAAAACAAAAATAGACTTAAAGGCAAAACATTATTCTCTTATTTCTACTTTTTCATTAGCATTTAAATATGTATAATAAGCAATTAATGACACACTGTTGTTTTGGAAAAAGAAACCTGCCATTTATACATAATCCAAATTAAAAGCTGGACGCTTAGAACCTCCCAGCTATCACCTCTAAAGGGTGTCTTCTCCACCATTCATCCTCCATCACACGTCAGTGACGAGGTATATTGTACCCATTTAGTACAAATGCAGGCGATAAAACCAAGAATTGAATTGAATATTAATTTAATTATCTCATATTGCTCACAAAAATAACTAGGCTGAGCTGCATTCTTGTAATCCGAAATCTTACAAGACATGTGAATTGTGGATGTCGATTTAAAACCTTACCTATAAACTTTCACTATAGCTGTTTACTATGACTTATGGATGCTCTACAGAGACTACTATCTAAACACTATTATATTATTATTTATTTATTTTATATTAAGTAGTTATAAAGATAAGTGACTAATGTAAATCCTTGTGTGTGTATTGTATTGGTGGTAAGCAGCTAGGGTTGATGCTTCTGACCAGACCAGACCCAGAGTCAGTCTAGAAATTATAAATATCCAAATTACTGCTGTGGGAAATCAAAACTGTCTCCAAAACCATATCTACACAAAAAATAACTAAGTACATAGGCATATTAAATTCATAATAAATAAGCTATAGTTAAGTTTTATTGTAATAGACTATGAAGAACAATTATAAGTTGGTATTCTTTAATAAATAAATTAAAAATAAACAATTCCTCCTGACTAAGTTAAAGCCTTCCAAACCCACCAAAGTTGGCAAGTTAAATTGCAGACTCTCTGTCAGTAATGTCAAAATTCATTCTTATTGATATTTGCGAGAGCATATTTGGAGGATAAATATAAAGTTTTGTAGTTTTGTATGAACAAGGATAAGGTAAATTATTATTTTCTGATAAACATGAAGGGAAAATCAAATATATTAAGTAAGTTCAGATGTTTACAATAGAACAGATGCAGAAAGGACTGATTCTTCATAGAAGCAGTTTTCTTTTATTTACTTACTATGCACGTTAAACATTGACACATTACAATAGTGATGTGGAATGTCAATTTATTCTCGAACAAAAAACAATTAAGTTTTGTTTTTGTACCTGATTAAATAGGTTTAATAAAACAAAAATGTATATGTTTATTTAATTTATTTGAATGAACTGAATATTTGAACGAAAATGAATATACATACTTTATATGCACACAAGAAACATATGAATACAAAAGATACCAAAAAAGGTGCCACAAAAGGCCATAATTAATCAGATTCGTCCATACTACTATTTTCACTGTCGTCACTGCTATCATCACATACATTAATAATTATATGTTCGTTTTCTATAATATTATCTATTTTCACATCTCTTTCATAATTTCCATTTTTAAAAATTTATTGATATTTTTTTGCGATTTCAGAGGTTTGTCCACATAGTGAAAATTGTTCATATTCACAAGTACATTCACCCCTTAAATGGTGCAAACTGATTTTTCTACACTTGTATACATTTAAGAAATCAATTTAATAAATAAATTTTGAGTCCTAAACCTAAAACTACATTCGATAAAATTTATGAATCTCTGCACATCACTATCGTCAATAAAGTAATACAATTATTTCCTTCAAAGTCGTTATCAATTAATACGGAACTTCATGAGCGGACAAACGTCAAACCGGCCATCATAGCGTGCCGCTAGTTTAGTTATAATATATTAATTCATAGCTCAAACATACAGCAACTTAATTTATGGAAGGAATAAATTTTTTCAAAAGAGCGACCACCAAGCTCTTTGGTAATTTTAAGCACAATTTACTCCAATATTACTCAATTAAATTTAATATTTTCATACCAGAGCCCTGTTTGTTTCACCACTCACTATAAAGGTAAGAATTTTATGAACATCACTCTACCCTACATGAAAATGTAAATACAAACATTTTTTTCATATTGAGTATGCTGCTTAGGCCCCACCGGCTGCTTCAGTGTCACCGGGGTTTGAACGAGTTACTTTTATGTCATTCTTTTGGCCACATGTAATGTACATAATAATAAAAAATACCTATTATTAGGACCTTCTTATCTTAATGGAACGCTAATAATCTTAGAAAATAATTATGTTACCTCTGTTATTAATCAATCCAATCAATGGACATGCTTACTTATGTACTTATTTAATATTTAGCAAATACTAGCTAATGCCTGCGACTTCATCCATATGGATTGAGGTTTTTGCTATCCACAAGAAGTGTATAATTTTCCAGGATAAAAAGGCCTATGTGTTATTCAAGACTATAATCTATCTCTGTGCCAAATTTTATCCAGATCTGTTCACCCATTCTGGTCTGATTATATAAGAAACATCCATCCATCCATCCAAACTTTAGCATTTATAATATTAGTATAGATTGAAGAGCTATAAATAATTAGCAATTAACTAGGTAGACTGATATCATGATATTAATGTAGTAGCAGATGCCCGCGGCTATATCCATGTGGTTTAAGTTTTTTTGACTCCCGCAGGAACTCCTTATTTTTCCGGGATATTAAGTAACTTAAATCATTCTCCAGGTCCTCAACTATAATCGTGCCAAAAACGAAATCATCGATCCGTTGCTCCGTTGCAGCGTGATTGAAGGATAAGCCAACGAATAAACACACTTTCGCATTTATATTAATATACTTAGTATGATTAGTCATCATCAGTCACTCATTTAGAACTACTCACCTAAAATCCAAGCTAAGGTTTCTTTGATGGGTAGGCGGCTTGGTCTTGATATCACTGCGACTTCCGTGTATAGGAACATTTTCCAACATACTCACACACTAAATTACTCACAACACACAATACCCATAACAAAACTCCGTAAAGAAATCAAAGGGTAAATAACAACATGGCGTCGGTGCACGTAAACGATTGTTGAAGTTTATATTTAATACACAGCAAAATATGCTACCAATGTAAAGAACTATCCTCCTCGAGTCATTTATTAGATTAGTTTGCACTCATTAAAAATAAGATCAATCGATCATGGAAGTTTTGGATCACTTGAGCTTTACTACGATCAGCGAGACAGTAGACACGGTTCTTATCAAAATCAAAATAGTAATTAATAATTATTTGGGTTCATATCCGTAAAACATCAGATTGTTTTTTCTAAAGAAATTGATAGAAAAAATGTCTTCATTTGATTCATACACAAAAAAAATACACAAATAAATTAACGCCTTGGCTGTACTGTCAATGAATAATTTTATTTTTGGATGATCCAGCAGTGTGACCAGACTTAAATTGACGATTCTGCTAGCGAGTACCTCGAGTAGCGGCTGAATCAAAAACTGCTAAAATCTGATAAACTATGTTGAAAAATGCTTACATCATGTTAATACACATTCATACAAGTCATAAGTTTTTATGTATGTATATTTTAATCCTCAAATCATTTGCAGTGACATCGATAGGCGAGCTTTCGTGTTTTAAGCCTATTTTATAATCATAATATTTTGAAGGAGTACTGAGCTGATTTTTAAATCTGCTCCTTATTTCCGTTCAAATTAAGATAACTTGCATCTGCATAGTCGAGAATAGAAAGTAGGAGGGAATGTGATAACATAACTTTGGTTGGAATTGGCAAAACAGAACGAAGACGATGCAATGAGCTCATTGCAAAAAATGTTTTTCTACTTAGCTGCTCCACTCGGACATTGTAGCTAAATCTTCATTGATAGCAGAGACAGCAGAACAAAGGCTATCAAGAGGAGTAGGGCGATATATTTGGATATCATTTCTGCATACATGTGATAGAGAGAAGATATGTTTTTGGTAATAGAATTAATAAAAATAGCGAAATGTAAAGGGGATAACAATATGCCACCCTGAGGTACCCTGGCCGTAACATCGCACCATGATGAAACGATCTCATCAACCCGTATGCGCTGTCGTCGGCCACTGAGGTAACTCCGAAACCAGTCAAGTACGAACGGAGATAAGTTACTAGACTGCAGCAGACTTACCAGAATGTCATGATCAATAGTATTGAAAGCTGTACTGTACTGAATGAAGTACTGAAATCAAGTAAAGTCAGATTTATTGTAAGCTGCTTATTGTCCATCGACCATCGAATATCATCAGTAACCGTGCTATACCGGGACAAAAACCGGATTGCCTTTTTCCAGGCCTCAGGAAATTTCCCGGTGTTGATAGAATGGTTAAGGATATGGGTAAGAATAGGGGATACAATATCTAGGATGGGAACGATCATATTTTAGTAAGTAAGTAATAAGTTCTCAGTCGATTATCTATTCCGTGTAGATACAATAAGCGCCATCTAGTTTACACAGTGGCAAACGCTACAGTTCGTACTAATATTTCATTAGATTCTGCTAAAAATGCCAATTTTTTCTTATCTGCGATCTAACCTGCAATAACCCTACCTCAACTAGTTTAGTGGTCTCGTCCTACTAAAAAAGCAGAATTCTGCTTAATCTAGTCACCCTGGGAAAGAGAAAATATATTTTTGACCATAGTTATTATGTCAGAGACAAGAGCATATATCAGAGACAAGTGGCATATATGACTTAAGAGCAGTAGTTTTATGCCGTTTATGCCTATATTATTCCCTCTCTGCGTTGTATTCCTCATTATTGAGGGTCGTGACCCCTTTACATTAATCAAATAAATGATTCTACTATATACCTAATCTGAGTTACTGCCTATATGTTACTTGTCTCTGATTACTGCACCAGGAGCTCAGATTCAGGAGGGAGGCAACCAGCTAGGGCCTATACGGCTGGATGTATATATATAGATGAGGCGCCGACAGATGCCTTGGTTGTGCGAATTTCAGCTGGTAGTGTGAAAAATGTCAGTCAGAAATAATTATACCCCCTTTATTTAATACATCCATGGCCACGTTACAATGTTTGTCGCCACCTGACAAGATAAATAAACAGATATACACCAGCTCATCTTTTATAGTTTATTTCATGAAGACTCTGCAACATGTCTTTAGAATATCTTAGATAGCTTTACACTTTTGCAACTTCTTGAGATTGTCTTGAAGGTTGACGCTTATGTAAATTTGGTTTTCTTAACCGGTGGTAGTTAGGCATAACTTTGCTGAGAAAATCAAGTTGCAGGAGTTGTGATGGTTGCTTTTCCAAGGCTTCCCTGTTGTGATGTTCAGAACCCCAGATCACTGAGTTGTCTTGTAACGACTGAGGGACTGTTAATTGACATGCTGCACCTGAAACATCCAATTCATAATATCTTTGGTCATTTAAATACTACAGTACTTACGCTTTTTATGGAATGTTTGAATACATACAAACATATACATGTCACCGTAAGATTGTAAAAACCGTTAGATTATAATCTAACTCGCGAAATTCTAAACTGTGGAAAGATTGTAAACAGTTCAATGTTCTGAGTGTCAATTTTTGAAATATTCATTTTATTTACGTTTTCTTGTCTCTTTCTTGTAGGTTAGGTTAGGGTTCGACATAAATAATCAAGCCGGGCACTTAGGTTTTATCAGGTTTAAATACCTATCAGATTACAATCTACTGGAAAATAATGCGTTAAATTCTAATCATTCGACAGTTTAGAATTTCGTAAGTTAGATTATAATCTAACGGTTTTTATAATCTTACGGTGACATACACATCACTCACAACAATTTGTAAAACCCATGTACCCATATTAATAATATTAAGCAATAAACTGGAAATTTATTTAGCAGCGTTATTATTGTTGCCCTAACATGCCATGAGTTAGTGTCAAGTTAATAACTGTTAAATGTGTGTGTCAAGTGGTCACTGTTTGGTACCCTAGAGAGAGGGAAAGAGGAGGAAGGGACGACAAAACAAGAGATGGCATGACAAAATTGAGGCTATAGCAGGAAGAACATGGACCAGATGAGCAGCTAATAGGAATCATTGGAAAGGATTGGGAGGAGGCTTTTGCCAAAGGTCACACGGACTAGCAAATAGAACCAGGGAATAGAATAATAACAAATACTGTTCAAAAAATACTTTATATTGTCTAATACAGGCTTATAAATAAATAAATAAATAAATAAAAAAAGTGTGGTATGCATCTACCATAAAGAAGGTTTGAAGTTGCCTAAAACAAAATATGAAGAGGGATTATTATTATATATAGAGGGAGGGAGTATTATAAATGCGAAAGTTTGGATGGATGGATGTATGGATGGAGGTTTACTACTCAATCATGCCCCCAACAGCTGAACGGATCTGGATGAAATTTGGCATAGATAAACACATAGGCAAGTTGCAGACATTAGCTAGTAACCTATAACCTACCTATACCTATAAATGTAAAGTATCAGTGATAGCCTAGTGGTTTAGACACCCAGCCTACTATTCGGGTGTTTGTGGGTTTGCTATGCCCTGTGTTTTAATACATTAGACTAAGGCCCTTTTCATTGTGAGAGTTGGGCTAGGTAGTGAGCTGGGAATGGGCTGAAGTAAGTGAGCGTATGAGTGTTATATAAAGATAAATAATTACCAATTACGCATCCGCTGCCAATTTTTACATCAACACCAACATATGATTTGCATTCAAATACATTGTTTTCACCAATGTGCCCAAATGGTGATTCTAGTTTGCAGCCAACTTCAAAAACATTGTGTGCCCCAATAAACAGTGGTTTTGGAGGATTCTCCTGCTTGTCACTTTTCCTGAAAACAATAGAGAATAACTAAAATTAATTATAGACTCTGAACCGTGATTGTGTAAGAAAACCATAATCATTTATGTTTGTCAAACTGTTAAAGGAAACTTATATGCTTTTCATTTTGCAAGCATCTGTTACTTAATCATTTAAATTAGCGGTTTATCACCACAAGTTCCTTATTTTAACCAGTTGTGTGATAATGGACTTACTCATGTAAGCCAGCACCAATCCACACAAAGGTTCTTTTTATATGGGCTCGCCATGTTAGCCTTCTATCAAGATGCATACCAAGATATTTAGCTACATCACTAAATAGAAGAGTCTCATTGCCAAGTTTCACCTGTGGTCAATTTTCAGGCTCAAGTGTAAATGTTATCTAAGCGGCCCTGAAGATGTCCTGACTCCATGACTTCAGCAGAGTGTAGATGTTGTGAGGACTCTGTCAAAGGCTTGCTGAACATCGAAGAATGCTACTAAGCAGTGTAACTTCCTTTCCACAAACACACACAAACTAAAATTTAGTTAAGTATAGGTTTGTTTTAAATGCACCTTCTGTCAAACCCATAGAGGTCAAAAGTACCTTTAATCAAAAAACTGCTATTTCTCAATCTTCATTGTGGATTGGTTATGGTTTGTGTAAGAAGGTCCAATTATCAAAGTACAAGGTATTTTTAAAGTGATTTGATTGGGTGTGTAAAAATTGAGAACAGTGTGGACTGTAATCAGTCCGACTACTATAAAGTGACAGGACCGTAGAACTCCACAGCTAACTCTTTCTGTCTGAGCCAGCTCTTATTTGTAGGAAACAATATTATATATTTCAAATTCTAGTCATTCATATGAGAAACAAAGACAGAAGTAGTTTCCTGGAACATAAAATAGAGCTCATTTCGAATTCATTGATATCCATCCGCATCTACAATGAGTAAGTGATGAATTGAAAAATTAGAGGTTTAACTTACTTGTGTATTATTGTGGAGTATTCTTCAATAATACAGTACTCAGCTATAATAATAGGACCTCCTTCAGCAATAATGGTTACTCTCGGATGAATAACTGTGCCACCACCAATTGTAATATCACCCTCTAATGTACAATCTTCACACACTGTTGCACCAGGTAATATTTTAATACTTGAAAAGAAATACACTCGATTAGTACCAAAGTAGATTTACTAATCACTCGATGATTAATATGATAAATGAGAACTTACTTTTGCGACATAATTATTGGCTACCTATATGACTTGTAAGACTAAATTTTATAAAAATTAAATTTAAATATTTTCCCAGACTAAGATTTTGTACATGGTTGTTGAAATAACAATAAATAAATTGAATGAATTGAATTTAGTAGTAAATCTGTACTCCACTGACTAGAAAAAGAAGCTGTACTCTGCAGAGACGAGTATTCTCAACCTCTAAGTTACTTGCAGTATAATGTACTCTGTGGTTACTTGTCTCTGGAGACAAGTAACATAAAGCTCCGTAGCAGAGACAAGTTACTCCGTAGCACCGAAGATCCGTAGAGCAGAGCAGAGACAACAAGAGAGACAAGTAACTGTAGAGTAATCTCAACCAGAGACAAGTAACATATAGGATAATCTCAACTATTTTTGCACTTGTCTCTGGATGCTATTTTAGACTTTGATTCTAACTTTGATTTTATTTATAGGAGAGGATATGTTGCATTTTACTCAAATAAAGTTATACGATGCATTTTGTTAATAAAACGTGTAAAACTATGATTTGACTTTTCTTACTTATTAAAAGCTATGTTATTAGAACGAGACAGGTGTATTATGTTATTGCGTAAACGTGTCGCGCAATTGTCATATGACGTCATCAAATTTAGCTATTGAAGCCAATTTTTTGAAGCTATTGAAGCCAAGTAAACTGAATATCGATAAAATTAAAATTTCATATAACTCTTACTGTTTCTCACTCTGAGGGGTAGAGATGAAATTGAACAGTCAGATTCTACTTATAATATTGCCAAACTCATTTTAGACTGTAGCGGTTATAATATAGTGATTAAAACACCCGATCTCCAATCCCCGATACGTCAATATTAAAAATCAATAACTGATTTACTACTATATAGTACTAGTATATTCCTTGGCTGCGCAGACCACTAAAGTGGCCCGCGGATGTACACAGGTTTTTTTTTTCAAATGCAACTATTGTCTTTTTAAGCATTATTTCTTGATTTTCGCATTAAATCGGCTCTATTACACCATTTTTTAATTTCTGAGTAATCAGTTTTGTACCCACGGTTGTCGGAATGGAGACGGTATATGTGTTTGCCCTAATAGGTATGCATTAGTTTGTGCATTTGATGTTATCATTTGCCTGGAAAACTACTTGACCGATAATTATGCGATTTTTTGCATTAGATATGAATAACTTCTGAGAAGTATCTTAGATATGTAGGACCATATTCCATCAAATTGAGCTGCAATCGTGATTTTTATTCTGCAATGTTATCATTTATCTCAAAAAGTACTGGGCCGATTGAGATGCGGTTTTCCGTATTGGATATGTATAGCTTGTGAGAAAGTTCTTAGATATATTCTATGGTCAAAGTCCAGAACGCTGCGCTGCAATCGTGTTTTTTTTTACTATCTGTATGCATTTTTATAATTTTTTGAAATAAACCAATTTTAAAATCAGTCTACTTTTATTATTCATACCATCACATTCAGTAACATTTTTTCCATAATATCTAGGAATTCCAACTTAGGTATATTATGAAACAGTATTGTTTGTAAGGTTCACATGAACTAATAATATTAATCTATACTAACACATATTATAAACGCGAAGTTGGGATGTATGGATGATGTTGCCTGATTATGCCTATACTGATCTGTATGAAATTTGGGACAAAGATAGATTATAGTCTGGAATAACATGCCGGCTAGTTTTTATTCCGGAAAATTCAAGAGTTACCGCGGGAACCAAAAAACCTCAATTCACGCGGACGTAGTCGCTGGCTGCCTAGCATCAGCTAGTTCATTAGAAAATACGAATATAAAATATAAATATTCGTAATTTATGTCTACTAGTGTTTTTTCAAAATATTATGTTTAATTATTTATTAATTTTATTTGTGATAATTTTATATCGATTATATAAGTATCGATAATACCAGCCCTAACCCCCAGCTTAAGCTCCGCCCATACGCCATTTTTACTTACCGGAAGCTTTAATTTATATATGATGTTTCATATCCTCTCCTCTTAATATAAAATCAAAGGATTCTAATTAGGATATGAGATTGTAGATGCGTCAATTGATTTTGGCCACGAAGGTGTGTGAAGTAGATGGAGTGCGCACCCTAAATACCTATTCGAACCCAAACCCATTTATCGCTATCCCACTTAAACTGCCGAGCAAAAACGAGAGATGGGAAACCACTGGTGTCCGACATCTCGCTCTAATTTGTTTCTATAGTCGGAAAGCGATTTAAGAACCTGTTGATAACAATTATCTTTTTAAACGACTGCCTGAAAAATGGAGTATATTGTTTTTAGGGTTCATACTATATGTATGTATGTGAGTTTGTATATTCCACCATAACTTCTATACGCCTGAACCGATTTTGATAAATGAAGTATCGTTAGAATCCCTACTTATTCCAAGTGACAGCTAGTTAAATTAAAAAAAAAAAAATATGGGGTGACCATGGTCCCGCATTAAAGACTAAAATTGAAAAAAAAATGTTGATTATAAGATTAACTATATAATCAATTAATCATCACCTAGAAAATGATGAGTAGATTCCAAAAATATATAACACTATAGTTCAATATCCAGTGATTCACAAAAAAATATAATTTAATAAAAATGTGAATATGATTCCTAATTTAGCTATTTAACTATGGCAGGGCAGTCGAATTTTTTAATTTATTTCTGGTTGTAATTACTGTAGCTGTCATTTTTACGTCAATAACTCAATAGATTTGTCAAGATTTTTTGTTAACCGTTACTTGCAGAGGTTACTTGTCTCTGTTTTTGTTTTTTGTGGTTTTCATGCATTTTGGCGGTAAAAACATAAAAATCATATCGTCAAAAACAGAGACAAGTAACGTCAAAAATTGAGCCACAAGTGTTTTAAACATAACAAAGTCTCTGATCAAAGTGTTTTGTGATGTTTTGGCACTACTGAAAACCAAAAACCAAGAAAAGAAGAAGAATACATTTGAAACATAGTTTGAAACTAACTACTTTTGTATAGAAAATACCTACTAAAATAGGGAAGTTAAAAGTTTCGTGGTTGTGGGATAGACAACATGAATCCTAATTTTTCGTTCCCGTTCGAACCATATGAAATTCAGAAGAAATTTATGAATGAGTTATATTCTACTATTGAAAGCAAAAAATTAGGCGTGTTTGAAAGCCCTACAGGAACCGTGAGTTATTTTCAAATTCCAACATTTTGATCACCCTTTTGAGTTTTGACTATATTTACTATTCAAAAGCTCAATTATTCAAATTAAGTAAGTGGATATCTTTTGAAAATAATTAATTAATACTAATGGTGATAATTTATTACCATGTCCTTAAACTTCAGCTACGAGGGTTCCAATCGCGCCCTGGTTTCAGAAGAGCCCACAACAAACTCAGATGGGTTGCTTTTTCATAATCTCCATCTCGTCAACTTATAAGATCTATCAAGGCCTATCAGAGCAACTTGTTCCCAAGTTTTCTTATCATTTAAAAATAATCATACTTTTTTAGTCTTGTGGGTCAAGAACAAGACTCTTGAGATATAAACTAATTTCCAGTATTTGGTTGTTTTTGTTTGAAGGGTAAATCTTTAAGTATATGTTGTGGAGCACTCCAATGGCTTAAAGACACTAACCAAAATATTTTTGAAGAATTAACGAAAGAAATAAATCAGTTAAAGCTGGAGCTTTCAACCACAACAGGTAACTTTTTCATAATTAATTGATATTTTATGGTTAATTACTTACTAGAAAGAAAAAATGGGCCAGAAAAGCTTAGCAGACAGACTCAATATTAGAAGATAAAAAACAATTTTTGAGACCAAGTTCATAGCTTATAATTTACCTAATCTTCCAGGTGCTGATGATTGGTTACAAGAAGAGTATGAAAAGTTAAAAAAGAACCAACAGTTGGTATCATTGCAGTTAAAACTTGATAAAATAAAATGTAGAGAGGAAGAATTTACTGAATTGAAAAAAAGAGTTAACAGCTATAAAAAAAGTTTAAATAAAATTCAGCACCATTTTCACAAGCAGGACAAATCCAATGAAGCAGTTATTAAGGATTATGAAGGAAAGGAGAACATTGAGGACCAAGACCTCATTGTAGAGGAATGTCAGAACAAAGATGATGAATCGGATTCTGAAGAAACATATTCAGATGAAAAGGAAAGCAGTATAAAAGTATGTATATAATGTAAATAAAAAGATAACAGTAAAATATTATCTGCTAAAATATCTTATATATAAACTATTAAAAATGGACGGAGTCGCGGGTATCAGCTAGTACCCTATAAAATTTCAAATGTGAAACAAGTTAAATTATATTTACTTTGCTTAAATAATTGCAAACTCAATATTTTTGGAGAAATTTAAATATATCTAGTCTTTAGAATGTAACACCTGGGTTTGCTGTAGTACTAACTCACAATTCAGTCAAGAAAAAAAATTGCCTATGGCCTATATACTTTAGCCTGCATGTTCTATTTAATTTTCTATTGTCTGCTGCATACATGTTTAAAAAGGTTTGCCAGTTGACAGATATGGAAACTGCAAGATTAGTTTATTTTGGTTACTTTCACACCATTAAGTCATATGATACATTATTATTATTAATGCTGCTGAGTTTGTTGTACCCTCTTCTCAGAACAGGGCATATATTTTGGAACCCTCATAGCTTTAGTTTTAAGATACCGTACCTGATTATCAACAACATGTTTTATAAGTATCTACCTGATGCCCACAACTTCGTCCACGTCGATACGTTTTTTAAATTCCCACAGTAACTCTTTAATTTTCCAGGATAAAAAGTTGCCTATGTCACTCTCCAGGTCCCTAACTATACCCATGCCAAAAATCACGTCAATCTGTTGCCCTGTTGCGACATGGTTGAAGGACAAATCAATAAACTAACAAACAAACACACTTTCGCATTTATAATTTTAGTATGGTTGGATGTCAATAAGTGTACAGTGTACCACCTAATTTAAATAAATAAATATTGATTGATTGATTATAATTCAAATATACTTTCATACAGATTTTTATTAGCAGCAGGACACACAGCCAGTTGTCTCAGTTTGTGGGGGAGATCAAAAGAACCGTATTTAAGAACAACACAAGGGTCATCACACTTGCTTCCCGACAACATTACTGCATTAATCCTGATGTTACCAAATTGAAAAATGTCAATCTTATCAATGAAAGGTGAGAAAATCCTACTTAGATTTTCATTTCTGTTTAAAAATACTTTAAATTCTTCAGTACACATCACCATGGAGCAGCATAATCCAAGAGTAATAAATGGTAGTAGTAGTGATACACCAAAAATATCCAAATTTTGTTCCATTTCACAGATTGTTTTTTTTTGGTTCCCGAGGGAACTCTTCGATTTTTCAAGAAAAAATATAGCCTATGTGTTATTCCAGACTATAATCTATCTCTGTACCAATTTTCATCCAGATTCGTTCAGCCGTTCTGGCGTGTTATTGTGTTATTATCACAACAGGTATATTTGTCATAGTTTGGAGAACCAACAGACGATAGGGTCCCAAGGTCTATTATAAAAAATGGCTTATAACTTTTAGTCAGTTAGTTTAATTTTAGGATGTTTGGCATTACAGATGTCTTGATATGCAGAAATCCAAAACAAAGTCAACATCAGTTGGGGAGGAGGGCAAAGTCTTAAAGAAGAACAAAACTAACTCTTGCACTGCTTGTCCTTACTACAACCAAAACAACATAACAAGGTTGAAGGAACAGTTGTTAGTAGATATAATGGATATGGAAGACATAGTCAGAACTGGCAAACAGCTGAAAGCTTGCCCATACTATGCTTCCAGGATGGCCTTAGATGATGCTGAGGTAACTTTTTTTTTAAATTTTTATTTTTGTACAAAATATTGTCTTAAAACTATTAGAAAAAAAGTGAACAAAGACAGACTGAACAAACACTTTGTCGCCCCACACATCTTACCACCAAATCTATACTAATATTATAAATGCGAAAATGTGTCTGACTGTCTGTTACGCTTTCACGGCCCATCTTTTCAACCGATTTTGATGTAATTTGGTATAGGGATAATTTGAATCCCAGGGAAGCATATGCTACTCTTTATTGTGGAAAATTAAAGATTTCCCATGGAACCAAAAAACCTCAACCCACATGGACGAAGTCGCGGCAAACATCTAGTAGTTATGTTTATACTACTTTTACCTACAACCTTCCTACAATTTACAAAACGAAAGGTTGACTGAACAAACCCTTCATTGCCCCGCACATCTTACCACCAAATAGTTAATAGATTGATGAATCGCTAACTGTGTTGGCAGCTGTTCTTTTACCTGCAACAAATCTTCTAAACAAGTGAAGGAAATAACTACATTAAATACACATTGTCCATAGCATACCTATCGAAGTAACACTTTACTATAGGCAGTATAACAACTAAACAATTTAATTATTGAAATACAGAATAGGAAGTCACCAAATTTAATAGCAGCATGAAGATGAGTACTCACTTAGACGCTTTTAAGCACCAATTTAACTGAGGATAAATTGGCAGTTAGCTTCAATTTAAAAAAAAAATGTCGATTGTCAACCGTAAAGAGTTTATAATAGGAGCTCTTAATGGATTCCTTTGCAGGTAGTTTTGATCAGTCATGCAGGTATAGTAAGCAGTGGAGCAAGATCGGGTGTCTCACTCAAACTACAGGATAATGTTCTCATTCTCGACGAAGCGCACGGCCTCACTGCAGCTTTGGAAAACGCTCATTCCGCCCCGGTGTCCGCCAAACAACTGTCCTCTGTTAAAACTTTCCTGGAGTTTTATATCAATAAATACCGAGCCAGATTGAGTAGCAAGAATTTGTTGCAGTTGAACCAGCTCAATTTCGTTGTGGGCAAGCTTTTAGGTAATATTATTCTACTAGCTGATGGCCGCGACGTCCGCGTGAATTGATTTTTTTTGGTTTCCGCGGGAACTCTTTAATTTTCCAGGATAAAAAGTAGCCTAAGACTATAATCTATCTCTATGTTCAGTCATCAAATTTCATCCAGATCCGTCCAGCAGTTCTGGCGTGATTGAGTAACAGACATCCATCCATCCAAACTTTCGCATTTATAATATTAGTGTTTATATTATTATTTTATAAACACTCAACAAACTTTAGACCTGGAATGACTGCACTACTAGAAAATCATTTATTGAATTTTTAAGCAAGATTTTCTTTTTATTGTAGGATGTTGTATATAGGTGCTGCAACACACACAAGCACACTTTTCATAATATAATTTTGAATGCTCTCAGGCCCGCTTGCAGAAATGCGTTTGCTGCTACTTTGACAGAATTCGTATAAAACTTTTGTCAAAATTTCAAATTTATTCCTGGTTTTAAGGCCCCTTATACAGATATCATACTTTTTCAAGTACCATTTATAGATAAATGGAATAACAGCTGTTGGGATATTATGGTATTAAATTAAAGGTAATGTATTCATCTCTAGTTAGACCCCATAAAAAATGCACACTCCCATACAAATTTTCGGAATAAATACGTTTCTACGAACGCAAGAACTGCTGAAAATGACGAAAAATGGGGTCTGGATAGGAACCCATAAAGCTAGATCAGCTACATATTTTAACTTGAAAATAACAAAAGAGTGGGGCTTATATAGTCCTCTACCCAAATGCTGGAACATTATGCATACAAATAAATACTTTGTCATTTATGTGTCAACACAAAAAATTCTTCATACATTTTCTATGGAAAGAAGCCGGCCGCTTGGCGTTTGGCGCTCAGTACGCGCTGAGATGCGCTCGTGAACGGGTGGGTGTATCGCTTTTTTGCATGAAATTTATCACGACAAAATTAGCACCGTGTTGTATACTGCGCTCGATAAAACTTGATATTGTTTACGACACAAAGAAGAAAGTTCTCAATTACCCTTTTTTTTACCCGATTACAGCAAAGCCAAAAGGAAAGGGTACGAGATTAGGAGTCTATGTATGCCTATGCGTGTGTGTGTGAGTGTGTATGTATGTTGGATGTATGTATGAATGTATTAATTGAAGTCTATGACACTCCAGAGCCCTTAACTACACTCAATTATTATTATAGCCAACTATACCTATGCAAAAAATTAGGTCAATACGTTAGTCTGTTACGGCGTGATTGAAGAACAATCCTACTAACAAACTTTTTCCCAATAATTTTAGTACGGTAAGCGCCATTTTGAAATTCTTTTTTATCGTCCTGATTTCGTTCAAAATCGATATCTGGTGTTCCCTGGGATCACTGAACAGAAAACTTTACCCAAAATTAAAAAAAGTCAGCGCCATTTTGAAATTCTTTGTTATCGTACCGATTTCGTTCAAAATCGATATCTGGGGTTCCCTGGGATCACAAAATAGGAAACTTACCAGAATTAAAAAAAAGTCAGCGCCATTTTGAAATTCTCTGTTATTGTACCGATTTCGTGCAAAATCGATATCTGAGGATCCCTTAGACCACAAAACAGGAAACTGTTACCAAAATTTTAAAAAATCAGCGCCATTTTGAAATTCTTTGTTATTGTACCGATTTCGTTCAAAATCGATATCTGACGATCCCTGGGATCACAAAACAGGAAACTGGTACCAAAATTTAAAAAAAGTCAGCGCCATTTTGAAATTCTTTGTTATCGTACCGATTTCGTTCAAAATCGATATCTGAGGTTCTCTGGGATCACAAAACAGGAAACTTTTACCAGAATTTTAAAAAAGTGAGCGCCATTTTTAAATTCTCTGTTATCGTACCGATTTCGTTCAAAATCGATATCTGGGGTTCCCTGGGATCACAAAATAGGAAACTTACCAGAATTAAAAAAAAGTCAGCGCCATTTTGAAATTCTCTGTTATTGTACCGATTTCGTGCAAAATCGATATCTGAGGATCCCTTAGACCACAAAACAGGAAACTGTTACCAAAATTTTAAAAAAGTCAGCGCCATTTTGAAATTCTTTGTTATCGTACCGATTTCGTTCAAAATCGATATCTGGGGTTCCCTGGGATCACAAAATAGGAAACTTTTGCCAGAATTTTAAAAAAGTCAGCGTCATTTTGAAATTCTCTGTTACTGTACCGATTTCGTTCAAAATCGATATCTGGGGTTCCCTGGGATCACAAAAGAGGAAACTTTTACCAGAATTTTAAAAAAGTCAGCGCCATTTTGAAATTCTCTGTTACTGTACCGATTTCGTTCAAAATCGATATCTGGGGTCCCCTAGGATCACAAAATATGAAAATTTTACCAGAATTAAAAAAAAGTTAGCGCCATTTTGAAATTCTTTGTTATCGTACCGATTTCGTTCAAAATCGATATCTGGGGTTCTCTGGGATCACAAAACAGGAAACTTTTACCAGAATTTTAAAAAAGTGAGCGCCATTTTGAAATTCTCTGTTATTGTACCGATTTCGTTCAAAATCGATATCTGGGGTTCCCTAGGATCACAAATTATGAAACTTTTACCAGAATTAAAAAAAAGTCAGCGCCATTTTGAAATTCTCTGTTATTGTACCGATTTTGTTCAAAATCGATATCTGAGGATCCCTTAGACCACAAAACAGGAAACTGTTACCAAAATTTTAAAAACTCAGCGCCATTTTGAAATTCTTTGTTATTGTACCGATTTCGTTCAAAAGCGATATCTGACGATCCCTGGGATCACAAAGCAGGAAACTGGTACCAAAATTTAAAAAAAGTCAGCGCCATTTTGAAATTCTTTGTTATCGTACCGATTTCGTTCAAAATCGATATCTGAGGTTCTCTGGGATCACAAAACAGGAAACTTTTACCAGAATTTTAAAAAAGTGAGCGCCATTTTTAAATTCTCTGTTATTGTACCGATTTCGTTCAAAATCGATATCTGGGGTTCCCTAGGATCACAAATTATGAAACTTTTACCAGAATTATAAAAAAGTCAGCGCCATTTTGAAATTCTCTGTTATTGTACCGATTTCGTTCAAAATCGATATCTGAGGATCGCTTAGACCACAAAACAGGAAACTGTTACCAAAATTTTAAAAACTCAGCGCCATTTTGAAATTCTTTGTTATTGTACCGATTTCGTTCAAAAGCGATATCTGACGGTCCTTGGGATCACAAAGCAGGAAACTGGTACCAAAATTTAAAAAAAGTCAGCGCCATTTTGAAATTCTCTGTTATTGTACCGATTTCGTTCAAAATCGATATCTGAGGATCCCTTAGACCACAAAACAGGAAACTGTTACCAAAATTTTAAAAACTCAGCGCCATTTTGAAATTCTTTGTTATTGTACCGATTTCGTTCAAAAGCGATATCTGACGGTCCCTGGGATCACAAAACACAAATTCAAAATGGCGCTGATTTTTTTAAATTTAAATACCAGTTGCCTGTTTTGTGGTCCTAGGGAACCCCAGATATCGATTTGGAACAAAGTCGGTACAATAACAAAGAATTTCAAAATGGCGCTAATTTTTTAAAATTTTGGTACCAGTTTCCTGTTTTGTGATCTTAGGGATCCTCAGATATCGATTTTGAACGAAATCGGTACAATAACAGAGAATTTCAAAATGGCGCTGACTTTTTTTAATTCTGGTAAAATTTTCATATTTTGTGATCCCAGGGAACCCCAGATATCGATTTTGAACGAAATCGGTACGATAACAAAGAATTTCAAAATGGCGCTGACTTTTTTAAAGTTTGGTACCAGTTTCCGGTTTTGTGATCCCAGAGAACCCCAGATATCGATTTTGAACGAAATCGGTACGATAATAAAGAATTTCAAAATGGCGCTGACTTTTTTTAAATTTTGGTACCAGTTTCCTGTTTTGTGATCCCAGGGATCGTCAGATATCGATTTTGAACGAAATCAGTACGATAATAAAGAATTTCAAAATGGCGCTGACTTTTTTTAAATTTTGGTACCAGTTTCCTGTTTTGTGATCCCAGGGATCGTCAGATATCGATTTTGAACGAAATCGGTACAATAACAGAGATTTTTTTTAAATTTGTTACCAGTTTCCTGTTTTTTGTTCCCAGGGAGCCCGAAATATCGATTTAGAATGAATTTAAAAAACGATAGTTCCGGTTTTGTTGAAGCAGAGTTCAAACAGCCGTATACTACGCAATACACTCCTTGCATTTTTAAAAAGATCGCGGAAATAGATTTATACGTGACCACTCGTCATGACGCGGCAATCACTACTGACGGCAATGTCGATGCGCATGTTTGTGTGAGTGAGCTGTTTCGAACGTTTCTAGGTAGTTTCATCCGTTTACTGTGGTCTAGCGTAGAGTATACGTGCTTGCAGAAATATTTTGTATTGTGGCGAGTTAAATACCTACAGATTTTTACTATAGGGATAAACACGTGTTTCAGGATTTTTGGAAATTCGACCTCCAAGGAATTTTTAAAAATTTCACCCGAGCGAAGCAGGGGTGCGTCTGCTAGTATTTACTATAATAATGTGGCGCGGAGGCATAGATAATAATATGTAGTAAATAAATAATCAAATATTTCAAGTTACAAAATTGATTAGTTGGCTATAAAATCGAGCGTAGAGCGTAGTGCTATATATGCGTACAGATATATGCTGTAGTGTGGCGAGTTATATACCTAAAGTTGGCTGCGGCCTGATTGTATAAGGACCCTTAACGTAACCCGGCGTTTCTGCAAGAGGGCCTTATCCAGCCAGCACCCCTTTTCTCTTACTCGGTGGCTATCAATAATCAAAGTCACTGACATATTTTTTATCCATTGAAGGCTTAATATGAATTAATAATAACATTAATTCATAGCAAACCTTTAAATAAAAAATAAATCTTAGTGGCTTTCATTTTCTGATAACCACTGATTAAGAGATTAGGGAGACAGGTATAGCCCTATAAGAAAACTAGATCATGCCCGCGACTAAGTTCGCGTGAATGTGGATTTTTTGATTCCCGCAGATGGATGCCTTCCTTGGGATGCAACCTATCCCTGTACCTTTCATCAAAATTGGTTGAACAGACGTGACAGACACACTTTCGCATTTATTATCTTAGCATGGAAGTATGGATTAGTTTAGGTGTAGTTGCTATCATATATTTTCAGGTCTAGTAAAGCCAAAAACAGTCCGTGACAAAAAAGAGGAGGCAACAATATTTTCACTCGAAGATTTTGTGATAAAAGCCGAGATAGATCACCTTCACTTACGCCCGCTGGTGGAATTCTGCAAAAACACTTGTCTCGCGCCCAAGCTCCATGGCTTCTCTATGAGATACAGCCAGCAGGCTCTAGAGGAAGAAATTAAAAAGGTTGAAGTCAACAAAAAGGCATCATTCAAAGAGTTCCTCAGCAACATGTCTAAGAAGAAAGATCAGAAGGAAGTCCCTGGTGATACAAAGAAAATTGAAATTACGCCAGCCAATCAGGTAACAGAATGTCTAATGTTTGGTTTTGTGAATAATATTACTTGCTGATGCTCGCGACTACATCCGCGTGGATTGAGGTTTTTTGGTTCCCGCGGTAACTCTAATTATCCGGGATAAAAAGAAAAGTTATTCCAGACTATAATCTCTGTTCCAAATTTCAGCCAGCCAGTCCAGCCATTCAGGTGTGATTGAGTAACAAACATCCATCCATACATCCATCCGTCCAAACTTTTGCATTCATAATATTAGTATAGATTTCTTCCTATGACTTACAAGCCAATTAATCTACTAAATAGTTTGAAATACCACACGTGTTTGGTGTGCTGGATACCAAGCAGAAAATATGCTTGTCTGTCTATACCATAAATGCTGTCAACACACAAAATTAAATTAAAGTTGGTTACATGGAAATAGAAATCAGAAATACGGCTCGCGCTACATAAAGCTTTTTCTGACCGGTTCAAGCTGGTTACGCTTGGATAGATCTAAGGAGACGCTTAGCCGCCTTGTCGCGCAAAATGGCACATGAATATGGACCCAGAACGGGTTCGATACTAGACAGTCACATTCCCACAAAACAAGTGTGTTTAAACTGTTTAAGTAAATAAACGCTAAAACAGTCAGAAGTGATTTCAATAAATAGTTTTTGTTTTGCAAACTTCTTTTGCATTCCAGGCAAAAGCAATTTTTTTACCCCTTTGTATCTGCAATCAGTCCTGCGACCATAATCAGATGGGCTGAGTTACATTATGGCATTTGCAGACGCCCTGGAGCCATCGCTCCCCCTTCCGTCAATAATCGAGCACATCAGTTCGTCTCAGGCGTTTCGCTCGTGGGGCTCGTAGCAACGAGCTAGCATGGTGATTTGGATGTTTGTCAAGGCGGTCTTGTTGTTTTTGCAATACATGCGATTTCATTACTGACTGTTGGCAGATCCAGATATTGATGGATTTCATGTTTGCGTGTAAACCGGGGCGCGTTTGTGATTGTCCTCAGTATGTTATTTCGAACCCTTTGGATTTAGGCAAGCAATTTAGCAGCGGAAACGTCTGCCGGAAGCGGGCTGTACGCCCTGTTGGGTCTCCTGGAGATGCTGTGCGGGCGCAGCGCGGACGGGCGCGTGCTGGTGCGGCGCGGCGCGGGCGGCGCGCTCACATACCTGCTGCTCAACGTCGCGCAACACTTCGCGCAAGTCGTCCAACAGTGTCGATCGGTGAGGCGTTTGTACCGCTTGTACTCTGTCTAGTAGCAACAGTAACGTCCGCCGGAAGCGGGCTGTACGCCCTGTTGGGTCTCCTGGAGATGCTGTGCGGGCGCAGCGCGGACGGGCGCGTGCTGGTGCGGCGCGGCGCGGGCGGCGCGCTCACATACCTGCTGCTCAACGTCGCGCAACACTTCGCGCAAGTCGTCCAACAGTGTCGATCGGTGAGGCGTTTGTACCGCTTATACGCTGTCTAGAAGTAACAGTAACGTCCGCTGGAAGTGGGCTGTACGCCATGTTGGGTTTCCTGGAGATGCTGGGCGGCCGCAGCGCGGATGTACCTGCTGCCCAACGTCGCGCAACACTTCGCGCAAATCGTCCAACAGTGTCGATCGGTGAGGTGTTTGTACCGCTTGTACTCAGTCTAGTAGCAACGGAAACGTCCGCCGGAAGCGGGCTGTACGCCCTGGTGGGTTTCTTGAAAAAGGCATTTTTAGTAAATTGAACTTTGGCCTCAGATGGTATCACACAGAAAATTGGCATATGCTAGATGTGTTGTGGATGTCTCACACATAACGGGATCGAGCTGTAGATATGTCACCGTAAGATTGTAAAAACCGTTAGATTATAATCTAACTCGCGAAATTGCAAACTGTCGAAAGATTACCGGTAGATTGTAATATGATAGGTATATAAACCCGATAAAACCTGATACCTGATTATTTATGTCGAACCCTAACCTAACCTACAAGAAAGAGACAAGAAAACATAAATACAATGACTATTTCAAAAATTGACACTCAGAACATTGAACAGTTCACAATCTTTCGACAGTTTACAATTTCGCGAGTTAGATTTTAATCTAACGGTTTTAACAATCTTACGATACTTACAGATACATGGATTTATTCCGTCATGTCGATCCCATTTATACGCAAGTCACTGTAAAGAAATGAGTCGTTATAAGAGAAAGGTTATTATGGTATTTATTTTATAGTTACATGCTTATGTCTTTGATATTGGTGAAGCCACTTTTTTAAGCCTGTTACGTCCTGTCCTGTCTAATTAAAAAGCCGTGTGGTATACGACATAAGGCACGGTAGAAGCAAAGCTGTAGGTGTTCTGCCTCACTCACTCATATGGTAGTGTTGATGTCGCATTAATTTATTTGTTTCACCTCTACCCAGATTTTGATTAGATCGCCATAACTTTTTATATCCTTCAGGTGATATTGGCAGGCGGGACAATGGAGCCAGTGGCCGAGTTCCAGGCCCTGCTCACAAACAACAGCCCTGAAGTGGATAGAGTCAACATAGTGAAGTGTGAACATGTTGTGCCGCCAGACAATGTGCTGGGTGTATGCCTTTCCAAGGGACCTTCCAATGTTCAGTTGAATTTCTCCTACGAAAATCGCGCTTCTAAAGACTTGGTAAAGACTTATAATTATAGCTTATTTTTCAGCATTTAGTAAATTCAGACTAGATATATGCTCCGAGGGTATTTTTAGCGAGCTAAAAACTACACTGAAACCTTGAACTTAACTTTGTTATAAATTGGCAACCGTTTCACGACTCAACTGCTGAACTGATCTTGATAAACTTTGGCACTTAAATAGTTTAGATCATGGAGGCTAGGGTACTTTTTATCACGGAAAGTCAAAGAATTCGTAAGGGAATTTTAATGAGCTTGATAGCTTCGTGAATTTCACGTCGGTAGCAACTAATAGATGAAGGTAGATATTTTGCAAAGGTCAGTGATACTAAACCGAAGTATAGTTTGTAAAAAATAGCAAAAATGGACGACGGCACCAAGGAAAGGAAAATATTACTAATATTACGGCGGAAAACTTAATGTAGGTTTGTTCTAAAGTGCAATTCCAAGTTAAATAAAATACCTTTATTTGACTTATCGATATTGGTAAATAGGAATATTTTATCCTTTCAGCTAACTGAAGTTGGTAGAATCTTGAGAAATGTTTGCAGTATAGTACCGGACGGCGTAGTATGCTTTTTACCATCGTATTCATACGAGCAGATGCTATTCGAACACTTAACCAGCACTAAAGTAATCGAAAGTATCAGCAGGAAGAAAAAGATCTTTAGGGAGCCAAAGTCTGCCTCAGAAGTTGATCAGGTGAGTACAATAATATAAGTTTTCATTCAAATAAATTCTTCCCAGTGATTTCTAATCGTCAAATATATCTGCCATCATTCATACAGAGAAGAAAACTAGAAACTCGTCAGTTGCTTTTTTGATGAACTCAATTTGCAAAAAGAAACATTTGGACAGGGTGTACTTTTTTTTGAGACAGCGAGTTAGATTACAGAGGTTCAGTTCCGTCTGTCGTCCGTCCAACCTTACCTCTTATTTTCTTTGCAGATTTTACAAAAATATGCCGCAGCGATAAAAAATAAAGAAGCGACCGATCTTAATGGCGCACTTTTATTGAGCGTCGTGGGTGGAAAATTGAGTGAAGGATTGAATTTCAGGTATTAGGATATATCTCCACCTTTCAAACTATACATGTCACCGTAAGATTGTAAAAACCGTTAGATTGTAATCTAACTCGCGAAATTCTAAACTGTCGAAAGATTACAATTTAACGCATTATTTTCCGGTAGATTGTAATCTGATAGGTATTTAAACCCGATAAAACCTTGATTATTTATGTCGAACCCTAACCTAACTTACAAGAAAGAGACAAAAAAACGTAAATAAAATGAATATTACAAAATTTGAAACTCAGAACATTGAACAGTTTACAACGCTCAGCGTTCAAGATCAACTTCATAGAAAGTGACAAATTGATTATCTACGCATAAACGTAGGTGATGGGTCAGCTCCGTGTTTGTACGTAGGATGAAGACTATGGGTTTTTCGAACTATAAACTCTATGATGCTATAGATGACTAGATGATGCCCGCGACTACGTCTGCGTGGATTGAGGTTTTTGATTCCCGCGGGAACTTCGTAGTATTCCGGGATAAAAAGTAGCCTATGTTTTATTCCAGACTATATTCAATCTCTGTGCCAAGTTTCATCCAGATCCGTTCAGCTGTTCGGGCGTGATTGAGTAACAAACATCCATGCATCCATACATCCATCCATCCAAACTTTCGCATATAATATTTATTTGATTATTTGATAAGTAGTAAGTATGGATTAAGCCTCAGCCTCATAGCAATAATTTTAGATTTTTTCATGATACAAAGCAAAATGTTCCATATGCTATTAGGATGACAGCATTCTATCCTTTTCTCTCAAGTGACCATAATCATAAGAGGAAAGAGATAAACCTATTTTTATTACACTTATTATAGCATCTAGTTATTTGGTTGTAATCTTATATAAATTGATTTTATTTTATTACAGCGATGATTTAGGCCGATGCGTGATAGTTATAGGCATGCCGTATCCAAATGTAAAATCACCGGAACTTCAGGAGAAAATGAATTATCTCAAGAAATCAACGCCTGGTGCAGGAAGTGTTTACTATGAAAACCTATGTATGAAGGCAGTCAATCAGTGTATTGGTAAGAATTTTTTAAATTTATTATAATTACAAAAATTAATATTTTGTCTGATACCCATGCTTTCGCCTCTTGTTTATACCATTAAGTTGCAACTATGTATAACTGTTGTCGGCATTTGCGTATGTTTTTGTACATGGTTGTACATAGACTGCCTCGTTGGTCTAGTCGTTAGCATGCTCGACTACGGCTGACGAGGTCCCGATTACAAATAATTGACCGCGCGAGGCGAAGGTCTCTGTGTCTACTTGAGTGAATTTGCACTTGTCGGTCCGTCCGTCCGTCAGAGCCTTATAACTTCTGAATTACTGAACGTAATTCCTTCAAATATAAATATAATATGTAAACCGATGGCCTCCAGCCGAATATGGCTTAAAAAGTTACAAAAATAAATATTTATTTCAGGGGGGCTCTCATAGAAGCAAATGCGAAGTAAAATATTTTTTATAGCGTTACATAGGGTTGCGGTATATCATTTTAAAGATAATTAGGAAAAGAGTACGAAAATATTTTTTTTTTATTTTTCCCCTAAAATTGACGAAATGGGGGGCTTTCGAAGTGGAGATTTTCTAACGTCCAAAGTTGACCTCAGTTTTTCTGTCTCAATTTTCTGAAAGGCTGAACCTGAAACTTGTTCAATTATTTGAATTATATCCTGTACTTGAACAAAAATAAGATTGAACTAAAATAAGATAAATATTATAAGGAAACGAAATGATTTAATTTTTAATGAGCTTCAGTATTTTTAACAGAACTTCACAATGATGTCATCGATGGCGCTCTGTAAAAATTTATTTGTTTCTCCAATAACTCTTTAGCTCTTTTGCGTCTAATTTTAAAAGTTAAATTCGAAATTCAAAATCAAATGTTTTTTATTCAAATAAACTTTTACAAGTACTTTTGAATCGTCAATTGTATCTAACACTGGTTCGGAATGACATTCCTACCGGGAAGAACCAGCAAGAAACTCGGTGGTTGCTCTTTTTAAATAAATATTTCATTTACAATTATTATATCAATGTATACATAAGTAACCGCTGTCCTTAGCATTGCTGGAGTGATCAAATCCATGCTCCTCTATCATTTACATAATCTTCAACAGTATAATAAGCTTTTTTCAAGAGCATACTTTTAATGGATTTCTTAAATTTGTGTATAGGCAAGTTTAAAATAGGTTGTGGAATTTTGTTATAGAAAAGAATGCTCATTCCCACAAATGACCTTCTGACTTTTTTGAGGCGGAGCGATGGAGTCACGAGCCTATTACGGCCTCTAGTTTGCCTGTCGTGCAGATCGCATTTTTATTTGTAAATATGGATGTGCTGTTTTACAAAAATTATATTACTGTAAATACATATATTGCGAGGCTACAGTTAGAATACCAATTTCTTTAAATTTCTCTCTGCGGGAAACCCGCGTGCGTTTTAAATTATAAATTGCACGTATTGCCCTTTTTTGAGGTACAAATTTTTTTTCAATATCTGCCGCTTTACCCTGCAGTAAGATTCCGTAAGATATAATGCTATGTGTTACTATTACATTATATAGTTAAAACTATTAGTTAAAAGCACTAACAATAACAGAATTGATCGCAAACTTGGCATAGTGCTGGGCCACCCATACTCAGCGTTGATTTGGAGTTTGTTCCAGACATGCATTCTTAAATTAACTGAGTCGTAATATTATAACTGCGAAAGTGATTATCCGTTACGCTTTCAAACTATTATGTCAAAATTTGGATTGGATTGGAGGAGATTTTCATTAGAGTTCATTGGAATCATAATATATTACTAGCTGATGCCCGCGACTTCGTCCGCGTGGATTGAGGTTTTTGGTTCCCGCAGGAACTCCTTAGTTTTCGGGATATCTCTGTGACAAATTTCATGCAGATCCGTTCAGCCGTTCGGGCGTGATTGATTTGATTTGATTATAATTATATCATTATTAAGTATTTGATTATGATGTTCAATCTTGCTTTAGGAAGAGCAGTTCGTCACGCCAATGATTACGCGTGCGTATTGTTAGTGGATGAGAGATATTCAAGACCACAAACTGTAGCTGCACTACCGTCATTTGTCCAGGTATGTATTTACGTGAAATATTTTTACCATTTATTAGGGTTTTCATTAGTGTTTTCTTGTGATTTTTGAAATTGCTAGTTTATTATAGTTTGTTTCTATAGCATTGGGTAAAAAGTCAAATTAGCAACTTTTTTTTCAAATGACGGGATGTTGTATGAAATACTGAACTGTGACGTCATCAAATTTCGACGGAATTTTTTACTTCCATCGATAGTTAATAATGGGTTTAAAACATAAAACTAACAGGGACGTGGATATTACGACTTTTGGGAGATCGTTTACATATTAAGCGCTAAAAAATAATTATTTATCTGAATAGTTGTCAAATACCCAATTATTCAGAGTCACTCAATGAGCGATAGAGATAGAGAGCTATGATTCAAGTTTCTCTAATGTATTGGAGAAGTTTCCATTTCCAAGTGTGCAAAGATCTGTTGGATGCATTATAATATTATCTCACCTCGATAAAATCACGTCACACTCGAGTAAGAGACATCGTGAAACTTCTCCATTGAATCCAAAATTAAGAGATACGTTGAAAAACTAGAGACAACATCATAGCTCAATTGTTCGCGATACTGAAGTTTGAAGACTTTTTAACTCATTTCAAATAAAAATCCTTGGTATCAAAATTTAATCTCCTTTCACAGAAATCCTTAAAAACAAACTGCACATTTGGAATTACTATTGGGATCATAGCCAAGTTTTTTGCAAGGCATAAGGAGAAGAAATAATGAGTATTATTATTTTAAATAATTTATTTGTACATATTATTATTATTTATATAAACAAATTTCAATAATTTAATAGAACGAAGTTATAATTATATTGCAATAAAAATATACTTTTCTCAAGAAGTATGGTTTTATTCTTATTATCTAACTTATAAGGTACCCTTTTATACTGCATACAATTAATTCCTTTCTACCGCTATATCAACGCCACTTGCACATGTTTTTTGAGCAATCATAGATTTTTAGACGTGAACAATAACTCTCAGAAGTTTAAACTTTGTTGGGCAAGGGCTTTGTTGGCTTGTTGGAGCGGTTTGGGGCAAAATTAAGCCAGGAAATTTTTGAAGTTCGATTTTTTCTAGAAAAATTTCTGTAAAAAGAGCTAAGTTACATATGTTGTGTCTAGTGTACGGTTAGCGTTATGATCGCTTTCGCTAAAGCAATAACGATTATAGAAAGAGAACCGACATGCAGTGACGTGCACAGGGCTTAAAGGTAGGGTAGGCATTGGTAACTCAGAATACCTATTTACTCACTGTTTTGGTAAAAATGAGCATTGGCGTATTTCCGCTTGGTAAGCAGTGCTTTTATGCCTCTATGAACTGCACGCCACTGCCGACATGACATGTATGTAACTTGACTAGGGGGCTAGTTCTTCGCATCCCAAAGCTGCTTTTGCCCCCAATATGTGTTTAATTTTACGACAAGGCAGCAGGGAGTGTTGTGCCACAGGGGCCTTCAAAATAAAAATGGAAGTCTGGTGTAGCAGGTGTAGGCTCTATGTTAAATTCAGCAACAATGGCTCCCCTTTGTGCCGCTTGAGGGGCAAACATGGCTGCTGGGTACACAACTGATGATGTGCCCACTACGAGACAAACATCACAGCCTGACATAGCTTTGCCTGTAAAAGAAATATCATTAAAGAGCATACTCTAATCGTAGGAATGATTAGGGTATTTTCTTATCTTATCCATTGAAGCAGTGTGGAGCTGAGATCTGTTGGGCAGACCAATCAGATTGTACAGATGATTCAATAATTTTATATAGTCACCAGTCATCTGATTGGTCTATTTGACACTTCTTTTCTTCAGTGGACAGGCACCATAAGAAGACAATACTATGATCTAAAGCTACAACTTCAATCATTGGAATCATCAAATGCTTCAAGGGTTTGGCAGAACAGAATACATAAGAGAACAGAATACAAAAGATATATTGGATGCAGTCAAACTCATTTAATCAATTCAAATTTTAAAATGAATTATTTGTATTCATTTAAAGGTATGCAGAGGGTAGGATCACCTGCTTGCTCCAGCACATTGCGATCTAACCCTTCTCCAAACCAAACAATATGTGGTCTAAGTAGGCCGCCACAATTAGGTTTTTTGCAGTGTGGTAGTGATTTGATTGGGATGTCTGATCCCACTATGTTGGTATCAGGTGCACCACGATTAGCAAGTGCCTGAAATTAAAACATACTAAACATGATGATGCTTATGACTTCGTGAATATTCTTTTTCTACTAAATAGTTATATTAGATTTTCCTTTACACAAGTTTGAAACAAAAGTAGGTTAACTTTCTATCTATTCAACTTAAGTACCTAATTCAAAACCTACCTCACATATAGGTGAGTCTGTGTTAGCTAAAACCTCTTTGCACTTGGTGCAGCGGGTCTTATACAAGTTTCCATGAAGTTCAATTAAGTTGTTTGTGCCAGCTCTTTTGTGTAGTCCGTCCACATTTTGTGTTATTACTGTTATTTTCTTTATGTCTCCATTCCTTTTTTCATAGTCAGCTATAGCTTGGTGACCCATAAATAAAAAGCACAAATAACCAGACTTAAAGTGTCTGATAAAAGTAGAATTAGAGTGAATTATTATTTAAGGTTTTTAGATACTGGTCATTTTCATATCATATTTTTGCCACTTGCTATGCTTAGTTTCAATGGTTTATTCCCAGTTCATCTGGGGATAAAGAGCTATTTTTTTTAAATTTACCTCCATGTTGTACTCTGCTTTTATTAGCCAGCCTATAATTATAATATTTAGGTATTTTTGTATGCTATTATTATTAAGTAAGCATCTTGTTTGGTTGGAGTAGCTTTTGTAGGAGTAACAACAGTCAAAAGATTTGAACCTGACTTGTAGGTACCATATAAGTACCTATATCACATTAAATATTTGTGCTATTAAGAATTTCTGGTATAAGGAGTATAATTAGAGAACCTCACCGCATTAGGATGGGCCTTTGCCGCAACTTCTCGTCTGTAGTGATAAAACTCCCAAACTAAACTTGGGCTAGTGTGGAATGCCTCTGGCGTCGCTAAAGACGACGATTGATACTTTCTCCAATAACCACCTGCACCCCTAAAAGTTGGTATTCCTGATTCAGCACTTATTCCTGCCCCGGATAGAATAACCACCTCTTTTGCAGCATCTAAATGTTCTCGGAACTTTGCCATATCACTGGATTGCCGCAAGGTCATATTTATTCGAATATTTTGTGAAATTATTGTTTTAACGAATCTTATTGAGCTAAGAAACATAGCAAATAGATAAAGAGAAAACAGCACACATTTATTTTCAATCAAAAACCATTATTTGATAATGTAGATAATGTAAACCAGATGTAAACAAAAACAAAGACATCTAACTTCAGTGACACTTGACAATGACAGCAGAGACAAGTAACCTAAAGGATAAATGACAGACATCAGCTGACAGCAGTGCAGTGCTGCTGCCATACTTTGAGGTTGCCGGCGCTGCAATGATTGCTGCGTAGATTACCCAGAGGCGAAATTGCCGTATATAACTTCCGGTATCAAACGGTTTTTATTACCATAGTATGATAGTAAGACTTCTTTTGGTTTGGCGTTTCTTAGTGACAAATGATGACAGGATTCGTCCGAGAGACGGACAGATGGACAGACACTTTCGCATTTTATAATACTAGTATGAAAGTGTGAATTATTTTAGAACCTCACAGAAGGTATTACTTATGACACCGGAATATTTTCTGATAATTCTGTAACAACACCGATTTTTAGAAGAGTCAAGCTAATCTATTCTATGATCTATTCTATGCGGATGATAGAGTTGCTTGCGAAGGCGACTCTATCGCCGGAGCGGCGGCAATGTAAGTCGCGCGCGGCGTAATGACGTCACTCGCAGCACGCACCCACCGTATACTTACCGTAGTTAAATATCACCATCACGTCTTATAATTGGACTTAAACTGGACAGCCCTCTCTGGAGGTGCTGGAATGGTTAAGTATTTTGTATTTACTAACATAGGTTAAGTAATTGTAACTAACAAAATATGGGACAGTTTCCTGAAATAAAGTTATATTATTATTATTAACGTGACGTTCAGAGGGTGTCCTTTTTAGGTACCTATTTTGAATAAATATACCGTAAATTGGTGCTACTTTGCCCCCACGTAAGTAACTATGCTCCAATATAAAAAAAAAATTGTTACGTACTTGTGTCAAATTCCACAAGGTTATTGAAACTATTTTGAACGCATCCATAGAGTTTATGGTTCTATTGTATACACTGCATACGCACTTCCGGTGTCAGCCATTTTTTTTCCTTGACAGCTGATTTTACTTGTTTGTGTCGTGTTTTACTTAAAAAAAGATAGCGTGCAAAAGCCACTTCCATCGCTAAATCTTCCAAATTGTTTGAGGTAAGAAGGATTTTATGTCAATGGGTATGTAATTAGCTAACGATAAACGATAATATTTCTCCGCCATGCTTATTTGATTGGAATTCTAACCTCTTTTAATTTTACGTTCCTACAATGCACCATGTTTTGGGGCAATTTTGCTCCTGGAGCAATGTTACCTAGAATTTTTTTAATCCATTTTCTGTCAGGTGAATTTGTTTTTTTTTTTAGAAAACATGCCTCGAGAATATAAAAAAAGAGTAGGTGCAAGAAATTATAAAAATTATACACAAGAGGTTCTAAGAGAATGTTTGGCAGCAATAGAGAACAAAGATTTAACACAAAGAAAAGCTAGTGAAAAATATGGGATACCTAGACGAACTATCATCAACCAATTAAGACTTTTACGAAGGAAAGAACCATCAAGAAGACCAGGAGCACCTGCTACATTTACTGCTGAAGAAGAAAATATATTCGTTGATTGCATAATAAAGTTAAGCGAACATGGCTTTCCATTAACTAGTTTCGATCTGCGCATTGTAATATAAAGCGCAGTAGAGCTGCTATTGACAGGGATACCCTCACAGAATATACACGAAATTTGGAAGAGGTCGTCAAGGACGTTCCCCCTGAAAACATATGGAACTATGACGAAACAAATCTCTCCGATGATCCAGGCCAAAAAAAAGTACTGACAAAGCGAGGCACTAAATATCCCGAGGTCATAAGGGACAGCTCTCAAAATCTTCTACCTCTCTCATGTTTGCAGGAAATGCAGAGGGAGAAATACTTCCCCCTTATGTGGTCTACAAAGCGAAACAACTATGGAATACATGGACTGAGAATCGACCGACTAAGGCTCGATATAACTGTAGCACCTCAGGATGGTTTGACATGAATTTGTTTAATGATTGGTTTTTCTCACTTGTCCTACCAAGACTAAAAAAACAAGAAGGCCCTAAAGTCTTAATTGGAGACAACCTATCGTCACATATATCGGTTGATGTGATTAAGGCCTGCAAAGAAAACAATATAAGGTTCGTGTGCCTACCTCCAAATAGCACACACTTGACGCAACCACTCGACGTCGCCTTTTTTCATCCTATGAAAGTTGCGTGGAGGAAAATTCTTACGGAATGGAAAACGAGTGTACAAGGCAGTCGAGAAAAAACTGTACAAAAGAGCAGTTTTCCACTTTTACTAAAAAGACT
This sequence comes from Erebia palarica, assembly GCA_964035005.1. Classification (NCBI taxonomy): domain Eukaryota; kingdom Metazoa; phylum Arthropoda; class Insecta; order Lepidoptera; family Nymphalidae; genus Erebia; species Erebia palarica. The sequence goes on from OZ035988.1 coordinate 7,183,799, forward strand.
TGTTGACGTTTTAGACGAAAATTGCAAGGAAAACCTAAAATCAGGTTTTAAGAAATGTGCCATTTGTCCGTTTGATGTCAACGTCTTGTTGGAGAGATTGCCAAAACCTATTGATAAGACTGCTGCGCAAGATTCGTTTCTAGAAGTACTTGAAGCGAAGAGATTGGAATGGACGGGAGGACTAAACCCAAAAAAACGGCGAACAAAAGTCAACATAATTCCTGGAAGAAGTGTCACTGAGCAGTTACACACTCTTTTGCAGGACAATGAAGATGCCCAGGGTCACCCTCAAACTAACAGTAGCACACTTTCACAGGACGACAAAGAAAATGAAGATGTTGCTCAGGCTTCCACTTCAAAACGTTATCGCCCTCGAACTGACAGTGAGAGTACCTACGCTGCCAGTGAACACATGTCTCTTCACGATTCTTCGACTGAGGGTACATTAAATGACTTGCTAGAATTAGAAACAGAGGCAATTTTAGAAGAAGATGGTCATTTAGTCACCGAAAATTCTAAAATTAAAAACCTCAAGCCACTCGTAAAGGCAGTAGGACAATACGTGATATTTGCGTATGAAGGTGAGTTTTTCCCAGGTGTTGTGACTAAAATTGACGAAAAGGGACCTTATATATCCTCAATGAAGAGATCCCTTAAAAACTGGAAGTGGCCAAAACCAAAAGATGAGATTCAATATGATTGGAAAGAAGTTCTTGGATGTATTACTGCTCCAAAGAAAGTTGGTCGCCGTGATTTCTATTCTGTTCCTGAACTTAATACAATTTGGGGGATCTAAACTATCGGTGAATTTATATTTTAAGAATTTGTTATTGTTTTTTTTTTTCTAGTGTTGATTTTTTTGATATTCTAAAACTAAATATATAGAAAAAAATATGTGAAGACTGATTGCTAACAATAATTATGATTCTGTTATTTTGCTAAAATTTTATAATTGTTAAGATGTTTTCGAACAATTTTGATTAAGTAGGTATAATTTTTTTTTTTCTTAACGATTTTAAAAAATGTTGTCTATCGTACTTTTATTAGTTTATTAAGGAAAAACTATGTGAATGAAGACTGATTTGAATAAATATTGATAATTAATTGAAATAAAAAGTTAATAATATGATAATGTTGGATTTGATTTGTATTCCTGCCCTTTTAACCATTTTAAAACACCATATTTAAAAGCTTTAGGGACTATTTAGGAGCAAAGTAGCAGTTTTAGGTGTTTAACAATTCTCCAGCATTTAAAATATATCTGTTTTCGTTCAAACAAAATGACGGAGCAATGTTTCCTAAAGGGGTGGGTAAAATTGCCCCATTTTCGTTATTTTATATACATCATATAGCTCAACAAAACGAACATCCATGATTAAAATAATATGGCAAGAATAGTCTATTTGCAATATAAAATCGAAACTAAAGCTTTGGTGTAGAAAGGTATCACATTATCGTATATTTTAAAAAAATTGAGCAAATCTTGGTGCAAAGTAGCACCAAATTACGGTATACTTTGAGTTTGAGTTTATCCACCAGGGTACACCACCATACAGGTTACCCCCCGTCCTGACCGGATTAGAAAGTCGCCTCGAAGCCCGTAGGTACCTTTCCGGAATGGTTCTAAGCTAAGATAACTTTTCTTTACTATTAGTACCGATACATTGGTACCTTCCCTTGCCTTTCCTATGTTCCCCTTGGGGGAAAGGTATCAATATACTTATCTTAGAACCTTCAAATAATTTAAGTAGCTAAGTAAAAATTACAATTGCAGCTCCCCCTTGTAATAATTTAATAAGAGCCGTCTCACAATATAACAGTAAGATAAATAAATAAGATCAAAGAAGTATACGGGTAGTTTCTTTAGTGGGAGTAGCCTTCATTCATAATGGATAGGTTAATTACCTACGTAGGGCATACCAATAGACATTAGACAATAATATCTGTATGTCTGTCTGCTACATTTTCACGGCCCATCCGTTCAACCGATTTTGATGAAATCTGTTACAGGGATAGTTTATATCCCGGGAAGGGCATAGGTTTTTATCCCGGAAAATTAAAGAGTTCCCGTGAGAAATAAAGAAACTTAATCCACGCGGACGAAGTCGCGGGCGTCATCTAGTATTATAAATGCGAAAGTGTGTCTGTCTGTCTGCTGCATTCACGGCTCATGCGTTCAAACGATTTTGATGAAATTTGGTAAAGGAATAGTTTGTATCCCGGGGAAGGACATACTTAGGCTACTTTGTATCCCGGAAAATTAAAGAGTTCCCACGGGAATTAAAGAAACTTAATCCACGCGGACGAACTCGCGGGCATTATCTGGTAACTTAATAAAGCTAAGTGAAATATTCTGAATAGGTCACGAGATGATAGAATCTGTTTTCAAATAGAACAAGGGAATATCTATTACAAAGAAAATGCGAATGTGTTGAGATTTTTGTTGTCTGCTTAGAAATGGAGTTCACGCGATGAGCTCTGCGGTATTTTTGTGGATTCAGACACCTGTATTATTAGTGAACGAAACCATTGACGTCATAGGGTTGACGCATGCGCTCTCGGCGTTTTCCAATTTCCACAACGCATACGAAAGGAAAGGGGCGGGGGTGAGAGAAGAGAACGCGTTTTGCTGTGTCGCTCTGTGGACGTTCCTAACGCACCAGAACTTTCAGCCTGCTGAAACGCGGGAAACGGTAAGTTTATTTAATTAATAATAGTTTTATTACTCTAACTATAGTTTAACGCTAAAATACATTGTTTTTCCGTAGAGCATTGAGATATATGCGTTATTTTACTTTGAATTATTATCTCCTTAATGTAGTTATGTACACCGGGACTTAAATTAAGTTAGCAGCCGTTTTCGCAGGGACAGTTATTTTTTACGTAGAATTTTATGCCTGCAGTAAGTACTAAGTACTTAGTATTATGTTATGTGTATCTATTCTAGTAGAGCCGCCCCCGGCTTCGCTCGGGTGTAAATTATGTAGTACATCCTTTATTTACGTGTTACTAGCTGATGCCCGCGAGGTTTTTTTTACATCCCGCGGGAACTCCTTAATTTTCTTATGTCTGTACCGAATATCAGCAAAATCGGGTGAAAAGATTGTCCAACAAACACAGATATAAACAAACAAACAGTCAAATTCACATATTAGGTATGTAATATTTTAATTTATAATACCTACTAGCTGATGCCCACGACTCCGTCCGCGTGGATTGAGGTGTTTTAGGGGAATGAAAATTAGTTATAAACCTATTCTCATACCTACTGAATATACTTAAGTAATTTCATTAAAATCGGTCAAGCCGTTTCGGAGGAGTATAAACACTAAAACTGTGACACAAGAATTTTATAATATATTAGATTATTAAAAGTAGATTATCATACCTACTTAAGGTATACCTACTATGTACCTAATCTACTTTTTACCGAGCCTTTACACTGATCGCGATTAATTTGCTGCTACTCGTTGATAAGTTCCGCCCATCATATCTCCTTGATCAGATATTCACGAAAACCTGGGACTAATCACCAACCTGATTCTGTAATGTAAAAAATAAGTATTTTCAAAATCGGTTCAGATTTGACGGAATTATAAGAACTGAAATCGACTAATAATTTTACTCCATATCCCGGCGGAACTTATTGTTTTTCGGAACAAAAAAATATCAATGTTAAAAAAACCGGGCAAGTGCGTGTCGGGCCAAGTGCAGTGTAGGGTTCCGTAGATGTCCGTCACAATATATTTGTAATAGTTTTCCTTTTTACTTCGTTCTCCATTTAGCTGGCAGGGGCAGCACTTAACTTATCGAGTTTACCAGGGATCCAAGAGTTAGCATAGCTATCTTGGCCAAAGAATAAGTTTGGCCAACCAAAGGGATGCAAATTGGGGGAGGCAAAACCAATGCTGCCAGCATCTTGAGCACTATGCCTCACTGCGTTGGTTTCGATGAGGATTAAAATATTTAAGATTTTAGTATTTAATTCAGATTTTAGCTTAGTTTTAATTACTGTTATTTAAGTATTTCGTTTTATTTAGATTTTAGATATTATTCACACTGCTAGATAGAAATAGTAGCATATATTAAATAATACTTAGAAAGTAATCTCAAATTATTTAAAGTACAAAACAAAATTTTCCAAGATCTTTCTGCAAGTGACAAGCCTAACAAAAGATTATATTATTCGTTCAGGATGGAACTAGAACCCCTAAGATGACCTTTCTGTACGTTCTTTGTTGTAGGTAATATGATATTTCTAAGGTTCTGTAGTAAAACAAGGAACCCTTACCATTTCGTCAAGTCTGTCCGTCTGAGTGTTTTTATAGTTGATTTAAAAGAGCTATACAGTTAAAAAGTACCTTCAGCTATAGAAATCAGCCATCTGTCGCTACACAAAATTAAAATAGAAAAGAAATGTTTTTTTTGTTTAAATCCACGAGTGAAATACATCGTGGAAAATGTAAAAATAATTATGAATTAAAAAAATACTATACCGTTTACGGTTTACATATTTGTTCTTCATTTATCTTGTTATCTTCTTTAGGTATCTCCTCACTTTCTTTTCACGATCTTTTTGACTCACTTGATCATCGCTTCTAACTCGTTTCTAGAGGGCTTTCAGCTAGTCAGTACTTCAAATCCTGTACTTGTTTTAATTCCGTATGTAGTCTTCGAAGGCTGCATATTTTTTTCAAATTTTCCGAAAAATAATTACTCACAGCTTTTGTCATCACTGCTTACAAGGAACAAACTCGTAAATGTGTGTAGAATTCCAACATAAATTGTTATTTAAGTACCTACTCTCGATAAAATATTCTTAATATCCTTACGAATTTACGAATTTTTTATACGACTGCCTGAAAAAAGGAGTATATTGTTTTCAGGGTTCATGTATGTATGTATAATATATGTATGTGTGTATGTATGTATGTATGTATGTATGTATGTGAGTTTGTATATTCCATTATAACTTCTATGAACCTGAACCGATTTTGATAAATGAGGTATCGTTAGAATCCCTAGCTTATTCCGGGTGACATAGGCTAATATTTTTTTAAAAAAAATTGATGGGGTGACCATGGTCCCGCATTAAAGACCAAAATTGAAAAAAAAACTAAAATAAGATTAACTATATAATCATCATCTAGAAAATGATGAGTACATTCCACAAAGATATATAACACTATACCTACTCAGTCCAATATTTAGTGATTCACAAAAAAATAACATTTAATAAAAAATTTGAATAAGATTCCAAAGCCTATATATGCAAATCGCTTCTTATGGAGGTAAACTCCAAAAATAGTATGGTAGGGCAGTCGTATTTTTTAATTCGTTATATTAATTTCACTTGTTCTATGAGGTGAGTTGCAACGTTCCCATTAGTCAAGTATGGCGAGAAGTTATCTGTTGCGACTGGCATTGCTACTACAGATTTCGGTGAATTTCCCCTACTTACGATAAAATCCAAGAAAACTGTTCGATAGACAGTCATACCAATGGCTATCTAACCTAAGTTAAATTTTCGTGTTATGTAACCGTTTGTGTACCTAATACTAATTTATAATTAGGTACCTACCTACGTAACGTAATAAACATTATGTTAGCCAACTAATGGGTAAAATTAATTAGCAGGTAACATAAAGAGTACTTCGTGGGTAACATACATTAACTAAGGTAGAGCAACAAATATTTATTTAGTATATTATAATTTACTGTTCTGACATGAAAAACAGCGGTCAGGATAAGTCGTTAGGACAGGGTCTCGAGAATTTGATCTGGCTGAATAACTTTAGACAGAGAGCAAATTATGGGTCTAAAAAGGGTTCACTGTTGTGTACAAAGTTAATGGTTTAGAGCAACCTACATTTAACGAAGAGGTAGCAGTAATAGATTAAACCTTCTGGAATTGTAATTAAACCAATTTTTATTTTTAAATGATGGAATGGTCTATGAATACGATGTACCTAAGCATAGAATACCTGTACTTACTAACTATAAAATGTGGGTTAGTTTTATTCCTTCCATGAAGTGTTTTGCGGAGTTAGGTACTTCGTAAATTGGATGGATAGCTGATTAATAAACTTTATTCTTATTTTAACGTAAAACCTATAGTCCGCGCGCGAGCTCTGAGGAATCCTATGGAATGTTAAACTTAAAGTAGGTAATGAGTTGTTTAGTGTAAAAAACAATACTGCTATCACAAAATTATACGCGTCAAGCTCGAAACTGGTGCTGGAAGCGAGCTGGATATGGAGCGACGATCGGGGGTGGCGTACAGCTGTCGTTTCTTCAGACTCCGATTCCTCGGAGCTCGTGCGCGGACTATAGGTAGGTAGGTACGTCATACACAGTGGCGGACTAAGCGCCCTATCCCGGGCGTCATGTCAATATTGGGTCCTCCAAAAGTTGACAATTCCTGATTATGCAAATCCCTAATATTTCAAATACTTACCTATTATTATATTTGTGAGACCCACTTCGTAGTTAGAGGCATCCCAACTCGCTATGCTATGCCGCTTGCTTTTAGGTACATTATAATATACATCTATGTAAATTCAACATTCACACTGTCAGATGTAGTCTTCACTATTTTGAGTATACCAAGAGAAGCCATTACTTTTTATAAAAAATTGCAAAAATAAATAAAAACCGACTTCAATAACCACAAAGACTAAAAAATATTTTGATTTATTACCGAATATATTATATTATGTAGAAAAGTTAATGTAGTTCTATATTATTATATTTATTAGTATGGATGTCTGTTTAAACACCTACTGTTTACTAACCTATTACACTGATCACGAGCAATTTACTCTTATAAATTGAATGGATGAGGAGTTCTGTTCTCCATGTCCGAAGATATGATCTGAGTCACGAATTAAAATAATATTCTAGGTATGTCTGGTTAAAATCCTACTGTTTAGGTACTAAGCTATTACTCTGATCGCGAGCAATTTACTCTTATCCATTCAGGAGTTCAGTTCTCCATGTCCGAAGATATTCAACAGATCTTCACTTGAAGTCGGGTAAAAACCCCTTACGAATTCTTTGACTTTCCGTGATAAAAAGTATCCTAGCCTGCAGGATCTAAACTGTTTATGTCCCAAAGTTTATCTAGGTAGGTACCTAAATATAAGCTCGAATTTATTGAAGTGAAGCTTCTTAACTTCTTAAGAAGCCTATGGGTTTTGAACCTAAATGTAAAGGAACGAACTTAAATATTGGAATGTTGTTGAGTAATGTGTGAAGTAGAAAACGCAGCAGACGCCCGTAAGATATTACGTAAACCTATTTAAAGAATATAAGGTATTATCTAATATCTTGGTAAAGCTGAATGAAGGTTCACGTAGTCGTAGAGTAACTTTTCGCTTTGCGCTAACTTTACTATTGAAAAAGTTAACGATGGAAAATGGAATAAGAAAGTTACTTAGTTTCAATATTTACCTGTCTATATCTAGCTCTCGTCTCCTACAGTCAAATATAGAAAACATTCAAGAGAGAGTTTTCTTCTTCGTTTTTTATAGAATAAAACCAATTATGTAATAATTAAAAATGTTGATACTAGAAAACGGGCTTTGGAAGTGAACCTTAGGGACTATTAACACAAAACCGCGAGACATTGTTTTGGCTGGGTCGAAAATTAATGTTTTGATTCGATTGATATATCTTTGGTCACAGCATACTTAATTTTAAATTACCTAGAACAGAATTAAACTTCGGGTCCTAAGTATTATTTTCATATCCCAATATTATAATCATATCCCAGTATTGGTCTAAGCAGGATATCACCTATTGGTCGGATGTTTGAAAGTATTTGAAAAAGCTTGATAAGTTTTCTTGAAACCAAAGTTATTCTCGAGATTTTGATCGAGCGTGGGAAGGAAACCAATCATAAAGCGGCCTCTATATTTTTTTAGTTAGGTACAAGCCACTTGCCGGCCGGAGATTGTCGGCGTTAATGCAAACTGTCGCGTGTACATCTACAGTCCCTTTATCTAACTCGACAGATTATACGTAGGCTGAGATCCGCACGTCCTTTGTGCCGTCGACTTTAAAAGAAAGGATTATAAATAACTAACTGTACATAAAGGTACTCTAAATAAACGCCAGGCATTGCTTCTAAGTTGCGATTCTGGTTTATAGAAAATGTAGAGCTACCGGCTAACTTATCTTATATATATGTCACCGTAAGATTGTAAAAACCGTTAGATTATAATCTAACTCGCGAAATTGCAAACTGTCGAAAGATTACAATTTAACGCATTATTTTCCGGTAGATTGTAATCTGATAGGTATATTAACCCGATAAAACCTAAGTGTAGTAACTACCTCATTATTTATGTCGAACCCTAACCTAACCTACAAGAAAGAGACAAGAAAACGTAAAAACAATGAATGTTTCAAAAATTGACAATCAGAACATTAAACAATTTACAATCTTTCGACAGTTTACAATTTCGCGAGTTAGATTATAATCTAACGGTTTTTACAGTCTTCCGGTGACATATATAAAAAAATCAATTGCTTTTCGTTTGTCTCGCTAAAACTCGAGAACCCAGCCGTTCTCGAGTACAGACATATTGTATAAAAATTTATCTGAGTAAAACTCAGTGGCTTATCCGATTACTATTGCGCAATGTGATTGAAAGCTGTAGGTACCTAGTTGTTCATCAAATCTTTCAATACTAGCTGATGCCCGCGACTTAGTACACGGAGTTTATGATTTTTGGATTGCCGCGGGAACTCTTTATTTTTACGATATGAAATGTTATTCCAAACTACAATCTATCTCTGTGCCAAATTTCATCCAGATCCGTTGAGCCGTACTGGCGCGATTGAGTAAGCATTAAAATATTAAGTATAGGCTTTTTTATTTCACTGAATTGTTTAAACAAATAATTTATATAGTTTATTAAAATTAAAATAATTTAATCGAAGTATTTATTGACATATGTACGTTCGTTGTAATAGCGTATACGAGATAAGAATAAGTTTAATTTTGACGAACATCATTCGACGAATTTTAGTGTTCTGTAGTGTGAGATTAGTAGACTATCATCATCTTAGTAAATTAAATCTAAGATTTCAATCTTATTTACAGTATGAGATCAAGGGCTCAGTTGTAACAGAAAAATACATAGGCACGGCCTGTTCTCTAAATACGCTAGACCTTTTTAATATTTAATAGCTGGATTTATTTACTACCCGGTTCGGCCCGGCTTCGCTTAGGTGGAATTTCTTTATGGACATGCCTACATGTGAAATCTATCGATTCACGACACAAAGGTTGTACGTTGATATACCAGGTAAATAGTTTATGTACCTACGTACAATGTACATCCATTGGTGGACTAAGGAAGGGGGTCGGAACGCCCCGCTTGCCGGGTCCAGGATGTCTCCAAAAATTGAAAAAGTATTATTGTACTTAAATTAGACATAATTAATTTTATTCAGGGCAAAAGAAGTTTGTACTTAAGAACCCCTCAAGATCGTCTAATTTAATTTAAATGAAATTTCATGGTTTGTTGGGTAGTTTCTCTCGTGAAATTCAGTAATTAGGAAAATCTGAATTCTGATTCCGCTTTCTGTTCGCTTTCATTATGAGTCAACCTAATTGTTATAGAAAAATTTTGATACTCATTCGGGTCTGATTGCTGATTTCGCTGTCATTGTTCGCGCTTGATCACCGTACTGAAAAAAGCACCATGTGAGAAATCATTATCATTGTCATAATTGTGAACCCGGGGTCACAGCTGAAAATCAGCGCCTTGCTTTCGGCATGTTCTAACGCAGGGCAAAACGCTGAGCTGTACACCCTGAATACATTCTGAGTGGTGTAACAGATGAAAGTGTTATATTTGTATCTAGTTTTGTCTATGATACCACTGGTGAATACTGTTTTTCTTTCTTTCTTTTAATTGGGCCTCATTCGGTAAATTGCCGTCCCAACTCCCAGACCTCCCAAGGGCTTAGGCCGCCGTTGAGTAGGTAATTTTAAATCTACCCTTCTACTACTATCTACAATATCACACTTCACACAGCTCATGTTTAACTATTCTTGAAACCTGAGCCCTTTTTTAAATAAACAACGACATAAAGAACAAACTGAATAATTCAAAACCACAGGCCACAGCTGTTCTTTGTCTCACAATAAAACGAGGCATTTTAAACTATTTTCGAAACAAGGACATTCGTTATTCGGCAACATCAATTTCTGTAGGTATAGAAATCCTTTGCTGAAACGAAATTGTATTGCACAAAGCTTTCATAACTCGTAAACATATAGGTAACTAAACATGATGCTGACCATTAGTCACATAGAGGTTGTTACTGGTCATAAAGTAATTAATAAGTAAGGACATTTCTAATTCTACGTAAGTACGCTTATTACGCTTATTCATATGCACGAGCGCAGGGAGGGTATGCAACATGCATAGTAGAAATGGGTCTATATATAGGCTAGATACGAGTACACTACATAAAACTCGCATGATTTTCTGGTGTGGAATTGCCAAGATGAAAAGTAGAGAATGTTAAATTAATCGATAAAAGCTCTCGAAAATCTCAAATTAAAATTTCAATAACTTTGGGTTCGCAGCTTTTTATTCAGCTATAATAGTTTTGACTTTCTTCTTCTTCTCCTTCATGTTGATGCGGCTTTGCAGGGCTCGGTAGCGAGGCCCAGTATCACTTTGACCGTTGCCGATCTATTGTGATCGCCACTATCTAAAGTTCCTGGCCAATACTGCTTACTGCTAGAAACAGCAGCAGCTTTTTGGCCGGGATATTCTTAGCCTCCTCAGGGTCTACGGAGTGTTTCCCTAAGAGGAGGTTACGTTTGTGCATTAGAGCGGGGCAGTAGCAGATAAGGTGCAAAGGCGTTTCCTCAGCCCCAGAGCAGAGCCTGCACACATCTGTTTCTCGGAGCTTTAGGTTGAACATGTGTCTGTTCAGCCCACAATGCCCCGTCAGTGCCCGCGCTAGTATGCACAAGTTTTTCCTACTAAGCGCTAGTGCCTCTGCGGCGGCCTTCTTATTGAAGGATTTGGACCCAACGTGAAAGAGCTTTGAAATATTGAGGCATATTTCCCAAGGTTCCGATGCAATCGCACCTTGGGTCGCTCTCCATAAATTCCACAGCCCACTTCACTGCCTGACTTGGATCCATCGGTATACCATTTTTGGCTGCCCTGTCTCCAAGTCATTTGGTTTTTCAACCATTTATCCCTTTCAGGAATTTGCACAGAGTAGTTCCTCTGGAAGTGATATTTTGGGATCATGCTATCTGTTGGCATCCCCAAAATTGGTATCTCAAGCACTGAGTCATGGAGAGATCTCATTGCTTGTGATAGCCAGTTCACCTCCCTCTGGCTGACGATCCTGTACATGCTAACCTTAGACCAGCAGTTCTTTGTATGCTGCTTAGCTTGCTTTGTGTGGTCTTCTGGGTCGCTTTTCTACTCCAAACCACGGAGGCATACGATAGCGTCGGCCTCACTATGGCGGTGTCTTTAGGTATGAAAATGACTTTTACTTTTGTCCAAAGTTCTGGTATGTATCCCCAGGCATAGCTCGTCCTGAAGATTTTTACCAGATGCGGAGTTAACAGCGCTGCTCCTCTCTGTAACAGGAGAGGACCAACACCGTCAGCTCCGCACGCTTTATTCGGTTTGAAGGAGCTTATTGCCCAGTTTACAGCCCCGGGTCTGAAGATTATGGCGGCTCTCCTCCAATCCTCTGGATGAGGCTTATGAGGTGTGCACACCGGGGATTCGTTTGCATTGCAGACTACCCCGCCGGGAAAGTGTGTTAGCGCTAATAGCTCCAGCGTCTCCCTCTCATTAGTAGTAAAGGAACCATCTGGCTTTTTGAGAAGCCCGAGTTGATTAGGTTTGGCTTTAGCGAGCACCCTGTGGAGTCTCGCGCTTTGAGGAAGATTATTTATTTCCTCGCAGAACCTCCTCCACGATGCCCTTTTCGCCTTCCTAATTTCTTTACTATATTCAGTAAGGGCCCTTCTATACACCTCCCATTCCTGGGTCTTTTTGGCCCTATTGAATAGTTTCCGCGTTTTATCTCTCAAGCGTTTAAGCTTAGAGCTCCACCACGGTACTTTATGCTTCGAAGTCCTGGTTTTGGGGGCACAACTCTCTTCAAAGGCTTGCACAATGCCACCTGATAGAGCCTCCACCGCTAAGTCCAGGCTTTCGGGCGTTCTTATACTTTTAGGGATTTGTTCCAAGTATCTCTCCAGGTTACATTGAAAATCCCCCCAAGAGGTGCACTTAGGATCCCTAAAAGTGACTGTTTCACTGATGGAAGTAGTTGTTAGATTAAAGCAGATGTGCCTGTGATCCGACAATGAGCTTTCGTCACTTACCCTCCAATTCTCGATAAATCTTGCCAGTTTGGTAGTGGCGAAAGTGATGTCCAGAACTTCTTGTCTTGCACTCGTTACGAAGGTTGGAGTGCAGCCTTTGTTCAGTAATTGGAGGCAGTTAGCTAGGAGGAAGTCATAAAGGTACTCACCCCGTTCATTCGTGTCGCTGCTGCCCCATTCTTCATGGTGGGCGTTTGCATCGCAACCCACCAGCAGTTCCGCGTTGTGTTTCCGGGCGAAGTCCACCACTGGATAGAGGTCCACAACGGGATTTTTAACCTCACCAGGCAGGTAGGCTGAGCATACGAGTATCCTCGACCCCTCCCACCCTTTGAGGTTAATAAATGCCGTCGCCAGATCATCAGTACAGAGTTCTGGAACAGGCAAAAAATTTATATGCTTGTCAAAGACAATGCAGGCTCTGGGTCTGAAACTACCGGTATGATACAGTAACTTACCCCCGGCGTTCAGCCCCCGAATAACCGAGTTGGTCACCCAAGGTTCTTGTATTAAGGCGAGGTTGCTTTTTCCTTCAACAAGACAGCACTCCACCACCGCGGCAGCAGCTGCTGCGTGGTGGAGGTTCGCTTGGAGGAACCTCACCGAAGTACCTTGGGTAGCCATTATTTCGCCCTTTTGGCGAAGGACTGGGGCGAAGGCTTCCCCATCCCCGGCCCAGGCGCTGAGTTACCTGGGGCGGAGTGGGTTTCCTTCGCTCGCCTGCCCTTTCTCCTTTTCCCTCGAGGGCCTTGACCCCGCGTGGCTTGCGCCTGACCAGACGCACCCCGCCCACGCCCGCTGGGTCCGGGTATGCCGGCACGGCTGTTGGGAAACCCGCCAGCCTGCCTGCTTCCCGTACCAGCCGGCGTTCGCCCTGGTCCGGTAGGTCGAGGGGCAGAGGTGCTCGTCGATGGACGGGCATCCCCACCACCAAGTCCGCTCGGGCCTGGGACGTTAGGCACGGTACCGGTGCTGGCACTCGCCTCTGCACCACCAGCCGTCGGAGGGTTTGGTTCCCCCTTCAGCTTAAAGTGCAAATTGCGGAAGCCAATGCCCACTTGGAAATTATTCGCCCGGAGGGTCTCCACGGAAGGCTCGTCCAGGGAGAATGTGACATAACTGCCATTCCCTTCCTCCTTCACGTGAAGTACCTTCCAGTACTCTGGGTTAAGACCGGCGTTCTGATACCAGATCATATTCAGGACCCGAGGAATTGAAGACGCCTCCACTGGCGGGATGAAGGTCACCGCTGTCCATGGCTTTGGCAGTTCACTCTCCAACATTATGGAGAGTTTTGCCTCAGGCCACGGTTTCAGCCTTGGGACCTCCCTTCTCAGCCAGTCCTGTCCTGCCTGATTTTTGCAGGTGATCAGGATCCACCCGGCCTTCTTTGTCAATCCTAGATATAATGGACCGCTCCCTTTGTTGTCAGTACAACTCCGTTTGCTGCTCATTATATCTAGGAGAGCATGATGGAGTATATCCATCTGTTCCGGCGTCATGGGTTCCGAATTCCGGATACCCACTCGAGCGGCACCCACAACGTCCCTGAAGCTAGGAGGCGGATTGGTGTGTCCTCCAGGCGTCGTTGACGTCTTGGGTGCTTTGGCCGGTTTTTCCCTGGGAGACACTTCCTCAGAGCGGTCACGCTTGCGCGTTTCGCTTTGAGGTATGGGTCCCTCCGGGGAGGTCTGCGACCTCTGTTGACTACATAGTGCCCTGGCCTCCTTCACGTCCATGCCGGCATTTACCATGCGCCACATGCGCTTACGCGCCGCACCACAAAGCTGTTTAGCCTTGGGTGGTTTATTCCCACTCGCAGAGGAAGATCCCAAGGGCGTGTCAGAGGTAAGATTGCCTCGTCCATCCACAAGTTCACAGTCCATTGCGAGTGAGCTAGGTCCAGGAACTTCAGAGTCCTGTGCAGGCCTCTGCATCCTGGAAGAAGAAGTTCCAGGAACCTCAGAGTCCTGCACAGGCCTCTGCATCCTGGGGGTAGTTCCAGGTACTGCAGAGTCCACTTCCGGTCTCTGCACTCCTGGAGATGGTCCACGCGAGGTGGAAGAGAGTTGCTGGTTTATTGTTTTATCCATACAAGTCCCACGATAAGCTAGGGAATAGACTGTCACGGACGGCAGAGCCCCGCTTGCCGCCCGAAGGGCAAAATACTACCTCGAGGCGCCCTGGTATCGAGGAGACACCGTTTGCGACTGGGCCCCCCCCCAGCCATGCATCCATCGGCACGGTACGAATAACGCCTTGGATTGGGTAGGGAAACTGGTGGTAACACTTCCCCAAGGTGTTACCTGCAGTCTTTTTGGAGGGTATTTAATTCCTCCCGGCTTCTGCTAGCCAGCGCAAGCGGGCTTGCGATGATGGGTTAGTGTCCACCGCCCATTATTCGGTGTTGAGGTGTTACTGTCTGCTGTGTGTATTGTGCCTGTCTGTATGAATGGGTGTGTATGGTGTAAGTGTAAGAAGTGACTGTGCAGTGTGCGGTTTGGGAAGAGCTCTCGTAGTACTTTCCCAAGGTACTACTGCCACGACTGTTTTGAGGGGATTTAGTCCCTCAGGGCTTGTGGGAACCCAGGTACAGGATAATTTACCGCCGCCTGTTGTTCGGCGTTGTCTCCCGTTTAGCACCAACCAGGGGGCACGTGCAGGGCAGGCCTAATTGTATTAGGTGGTAACTCCTACGGACGCGGGTGACGACCACCCCCCAGTTTTCACTATTTAGTAAAGTTTTGACTTTACTAAATAGTGAAAAGTTTTAACTTTGTTGAATATCTGATTAGCGAAAATTTTAGCATAGCCCATCAGCTGGTAAGAGCTCTACTGTGCAAGGTTGCAAGAGTAGGCTGCTCTTTTCTTGCCTCGTCCGTTATCTGACGGTTATTGTCATAATAAAACGTAAATTTTCATTGTAGTAAGCATCTGAAGTGGAATATAATAATAACGAGCACTGTAAATTATTTTTAAAAAACGTATCCAAATGCGTAAGTGTGCTTTCTGTCTGCCTGCTACGGTGTCAAGGCCTATCTGTTTAACCAATTTTGAAAAAATTGGGTACAGAGGTAGGTTGCATCCCGGGAAGGACTTAGGCTACTACCCAGAAAATCAAAGAGTTCCCACAGTATTATTGAAAATCTATTTCTGTGCGGACGAAGTCGCGGGCATCTAGGCTAGAAAATTAAATACAGATTTTATTCCAAAGCATTTGTTGAATCAAAAAAATTTGAATTTGTAATTTTCACAAAGCAAGAATAAACGTATAAATAAGTAAGTATAAGTAATTATTTTTCTATGGCTTCAAATTAGAACGTGGCTTTTGTTTCTTGTTCTTTGTTGTTGTTTGAGAGCGAATGTTGGTTTCCACTTTTAGGATGGAGCTGACCGTCTGTGTATATTTATTTCTGTAGATGACCCAGAGTAATTCAATTTCGGCAGAGTAGTCGCAATTTTAAGAAGACATTTTAAATTACTTTGTGGCCACTGGCCAGCCACACAAATAATAACGTAGGCGCCTTAGTAAGTACGTAACTTACCTGAGTATGTTTCTTTGAAAAGTAACACTAGGGCTTATTTATGTATTAGAAGCAAACGAGAAATAGCAAAAGTAAAAAACACAATAAACATACTAGTAGTTATAATAAATTAACGAGCGTCATTTGCAAGTCTCAAGTTTAATTACAGTTCGTATTTAAAAAAAATACAATTATAACGGACACGGAATATCGATAAAATATAATGAGATTTGCCTACCTCACTATGATAACTTTGTCCGTCGTCAATGCCAGCACTTGAGAGAAGGCTATTCCTCAGCTTCCGAAGTGCTCTCGATATAATAAACTAATTAATTTCCCTTATTGGATCTAACCAGTGTCAATATTGCCACTAGGGATTTATTCGATTTCTTACAATGCTATCTATACTATTCTGAAAATTGACATTCTTGAACAATATATAGATACAACTATCATTCTTCTTGAAACATTTTTTAAAAATCTTGTATAGTTAATATTCCTTTCCTTTGTAATACAATATTTTAAATACAACACTATCTTCGAAACTTGACACATTTTAAACTTAGTTTCTCTAGTTCAATCAAAGAAACAATATTTTCTAACATACAAATCTAACAACAAACTACTGTTACTAGTCAATTTTAAAGCCATCAGTTTGTTATGTCATATCGCTGACCCTGGTTAACGTGAAATTACTGCCAGACACATAAGTCACGATCAATTTCACGATAAAATTTAACACGCATTGTAAATGTTTGATTTTATGCATAGCTTAATAAGTAAATTACTACAGTTTAAATCTGTGTTAAAGCCGATTGCTGCTTGTCACGCAACAATTGCATACAAGCAACCGCCGATGCAGAAGTTTACCGGGACGCGGTATGGGGTAGTTCCACCGGGCGAGGGTGGGCTGAACTGGGTCACCGGAGCGCACGCATCGGGCTATACCGCAGAATCTGGAGCAATTTGTACAATCTATAAAGTGTTGAGCCACTTGTTGATATTTTGTTATATATGTATCCTACTTTTGCCTTTCAACTCGGAACTAGAAACTTTTAAGCAAAATAGTTTTACTTAAGTCACTTCTAAGGGTTTATTTATAAAGAAACATAAAAAGCATTAGGATTGAGGATTTGAAACTCGTACTTCATAAAGGGAAAATTGATATTTACGTTCAACCCGTAACTTTAGTCAACACCTGGTGGGAGGCTTCGGCCGTGGCTAGTTACCACCCTACCGGCAAAGACGTGCCGCCAAGCGATTAAGATTTCCGGTACGATGCCGTGTAGAAACCAAATAGGGGTATGGGTTTAATATTATACTATTGATATAACTATTATTGTAATTTTCTCATTCCTCACTGCATCTTGTAAAGCTATCATACTTAAACTTTGAAATGTTTTTATCTAAAAATCTTTTGTACTAAAAGTTGTTTATTTGTGCTATATATCTTTTGTCTATAAGTCTCTTTGTAATTTATATATACTTTATTTTAGGCATGAATGTTGTTGGTTGGTCGAATAAAATAAAATAAATAAAATAAAAATAAAATATTACTGCCATGCCCCTAACAAGTTAGCCCCCTACCATCTTAGACTGCATCATCACTTACCATCAAGTGAGATCGCAGTCAAGGGCTAACTTGTAGAGGATAAAAGAAAACCTACGCTACAGTAAGGTAGTATTTGGAAAGATTATTTACTTTTATTTGTTGCACGTTTTAAGAAAATGCCGACGCGCGACTATAATATTAAATCTTGATTATTTCTCAGACTCAGTTAATTCCATCCACCCGCCGGAGAGCCATTTATTTTATCACTGAAGCGAACTTTGACATAAATTGCCTGATCACGGCGCGTGAAATTATTTTTTATATCTATTTTCGCCTTCCTTTCCATTTCCTTCACTGTTTTACTTATTTAAACAATTCAACTACCGTGAGTTATATTATTTATTAGGATAAAAAATATGTCACCGATTTTAACTCACATGTTTTGTCGGAATATGCCCTACTAATTTCGAACCTATCCGGGGTTTCTATTCATGTGCCTGTTCGTGTGCGATGACGGCACAGGACGTATGGACAGGTTCTTTTCTTTTATTTTATTTGTTCGTAAATTTTCCAATGTTTTTAATAGTTATTCTGCTATTCGGGATGGATACAAGTACAAAAAATCAAAAACCATGAAAATCGGTCCAGCTCTAGAGTTATAAGTGTTCGAACAAACCCGACTTTGTTTCTATTCTACATATATTAAGACATAATAATAATTTACCGAGCAAAGCGAAGGTCTCTGAGTCTTCTTGAGTGAATTTGCACTTGTCTGTCCGTCCGTCCGTCCGTCTGTCAGATCCTTATAACTTCTGAATCACTGAACGTAATTACTTCAAATTTAAATATAATATGTAAACCGATGGCCTCCAGCCGAATATGGCTTAAAAAGTTATAAAAATCTTTATTTCAGGGGGGCTCCCATAGAAGCGAATGCGAAGTAAAATATTTTTATAGGGTTGCGGTATATCATTTTAAAGATAATTAGGAATAGTCCAAAATTTTTTCAAAAAATTTTCCCTTAAAATTGACGAAATGGGGGTTTTCAAAGTAGAGATTTTCTAACGTCCAAAATTGACCTCAGAACTCTCAATTTTCTGAAAGGCTGAGCCTGAAACTTGATCAATTATTTGAAATAAATCCTGTACTTAAAGAACAAATACTAAAATTAGATAAATATTATAAGGAAATGAAATTATTTAATTTTTAATGAGCTTCAGTATTTTTAACAGAACTTCACAATGATGTCAATAGCCATCTATTGACATCATTGCTCCGTAAAAGTTTATTCGTTTCACAAATAACTCTTTAGCTCTTTTGCGTCTAATGTTAAAAGTTAACTATTACAATATATAGTTAAAACTATCTTATGGATACCGTGAGGTCTCATATGGGTTTAATATAACTGCCATGCCCCTAACAATAGCTGTTAATATTCTGTGAACGTTGTCCTGATATTAAATATAGCAGACAACATGCTCTATGCCCCTAAAAGGTTAGCCCGCTACCATCGTAGACTGCATCATCGATCACTGGTATCAGCTCACAGATGAGATCGCAGTCAAGAATTAACTTGTAGTAGATATTTAAAAAAAAAAGTATTTACATAAATAGGAACACAATAATTTCACACGGTTTCCTTGTTGCAGAAAGCGGCTACTGCAAAAATGGGGTCTAAGCTGGTATTGGTTTTGTTAATCGTCTATTTAACACACGCACTGTCAGCACCGGTAGCTCAAAGCACAGGTAAGTGTTTACATTTGAATTTCGTAAACATATCATTACCTAGTAACTTCAAATGCTAAAAATTATCATAATCATCATCGTCATTTCCAACGCTTTGCCGCCGAACGAGAAAAATCAGCATTTGGCCAGCGTGGTAAGCCATGGTCAAATTCTTCTCATTCTGAGAGGAAACTCGAAGTTAGATGTAAGCCAGTCTTCTTGTTTTACGAGAAATAAGCTGATTCCTAGCAGTATGTAGCACAAGGTTCTACGGCGTAGCTAATGCGGCTAACGTGGTTTAAACTTTGAAAACTTCCGAAGTGAGCAACGTCGCCTCTGGTTTTCAGTTTGCCCGTGTCGAAGTCCGTGGGAACTCCTTGATTTTCCAGGATAAAATTGGTTCGCAACATCAGCTTATTCTTTTGTGATGTTTTGATTGATTCAAAGATAGAGTATCAATAAATTAATCACTACATAGTATAAAAAGTCGCTTCCTGTCTGTCTGTCCCTATGTATGCTTAGATCTTTACAATTACGCAACGGATTATGATAGAGTGATTCAAGAGGAAAGTAGAGAAACACTGATAATTTTAGAGGTTTCTAATGTGATGTCGTAAATAAACACATTGTTTTGCGCTTACATTGCAAAAGCTGGCTGAACCCTACGAGTTAGATCAAAATAATGTACCACAGTTTTGTACACCTTAAAAAGATTTACAAAAAAGTCCGCGAAAGTATATGTCTATCTCTTAGGGATAACCCACAATAACCATTTTTAACCTCTAAAGTAAATATGTTTGTAACTATTGCCTAATGACAAAAAAGCTGTGCACGTTGTATATAAAGACATTGTGTAGTATATTTAGTATCAGCATTGCACCCGTGCAAAGCCGGAGTGGGTCGCTAGTACCTTATAATTTTGGGTTCTTGCATAGAGTCCGTGTAAAATTTTATAGGAACGTGCGGTAAAATCGTTGAAATGTGTGTCACCGACTATTCACTTTGCTACGTTCCAAGCCAACCAGTGCAATTACGCTGCAAGATTAAAACTGTCAAGCTTTATAGATTTCACATAAAAATCCCACAGCGTTCGTTTTCATAAAGTTAATTGCTTCCGTTTCTCTCAGTTAGTCCATACGATTTCTCTAGAAATAAAAGAATATTATGAAATAACAACGAGTTATTGTTTGTAAAATAATTTAAAACGTTAATTTTAGTTATTAAAAAAATGTGTTTCTTTTATGTCTTAACAGATTTCAGTTTGATTTTCACCACTTAATGAAAAGCATAGTTAGTGCTGCCAAGAAAACTCACTGCAAGCCAACGACCCTTAAATTGCAGTAAACTACGACGTAAATTACCAGGTTGTATCCCATGCCAAGTGGCGACAAACTTCGTTTTAACAAAATATTGTCAATAACAAACTCGGAAATGAACATTACGGATGTTGGAATCAAGTCAAGTTGCCCACTTGTTTTGGTTCTTTGGACTCCATTGGGATTTAAACAGTACCTACACTTATTATTAGTTGCGTGATTAACTTGTCTTATTATACTATATATTTATAATACAAGTAGAGAAGGCACCGACTTAGTATTTAAGATTTATTAAACTACATATACTTACCTACTGATTTTTTTAAATAGGTATACGTATCAAGTATCTCATGACATTCATATTAATCGAGTGATAACATCCTGATTTATTGAGATTTTGAATTTTTTGAAATTTCAGAAACGGCATTTTCTGTTATTCACAAATAAAAATACTAATTTTTTCTTTTCGACATATACCCTAGATCCCTAGGGTTAGCTAAAATGTTTAGTGAGAGCCTGCCTACAATAATTTACACCCAATAGTAATAGTCACGTATATATAACGCAGGAGTGAAACGAGCGAGGAAAACTAGTACAGCTTTCCCCGATTAAAACTACTGCTACTGTAGTTTTCACCACAGAGTACTTTTTATTCACATTAAGTAATTCTTCTATCACGCCCTATCAGTCGATCAGTTGTTCTAATAACTACTACGCATAGTTAAAAATCAAAGAGGCCCCACAGGACTCAACAAATTCCTATTTGTTTTTATTGTATTTCAATGAAACGCTGTCTTCTCTCTTTAATGAGTTGAAGACCTCTGTGGTCCAGTGTTTAAATTCCCAGCACGGGAAATTTGGTAATCTATTGATACTAATATTATAGTAGCGAAAGTTTGGATGGATGTCCATAAATGGATGGATGGATCGATGTTTGTTAATCAATCACGTCAGATCGGCTCAACCGATCTGGATTAAATTTGGCACAGGCATAGATTATAGTCTGGAATAGCACATAGGCTACTTTTTATCCCAAAAATTAAAGAGTTCCCGCGGGATCTAAAAAACCTTGATCCACGCGGAAGAAGTCGCGGGCATCAGCTAGTAGTATCTAAATAATCTACAATCTGTTTCGTTTTGTACGTTTTATTAGAATTGGGACTTTTATTAATATAAGATGTTAATATATATATTTTTTTAAATTATTAACTTGAACAGAAATATATTTAAATTGGTTTAAAGTACAAAAGACAATATAGACAAAACTTCTTAGTGTTGAAGAGACTTCATATATTTAATTAAAAAATTGTTTAGAGGAAATGTTATGCCTCCCTCTTATTCGAATTTCTCTCGAGCGAAAATTCCTGCAACCAATTTTTGTCTAACAATAGAAAATTGAAGTTGGGTTAAATTTCTTTGACGATTCACGATAGAAATATGATATTAAGAGCTTATGCGTGTCCTGATATTTTAACGCTTCCACAGAACCTGAAGACCATAGCGTCATAGAGCGTTTACATTTTGGGCCGGTCCGGTTGCATTCGGCTTGGCCGAACCGAATTGGCCTGTTAACTTTAGGTTGGTGACCTAACTAACTCGTCAGCCGTAAGTATTCGGTTTTCGGCCAACATCAAGTTTCCATAAGTCGGTTATAACTGAATACGGCCAACCGTAACAACATTTACGCTAGACCGGTCGCCGCTAACTGGCTGAACTTTCAAGCATGCAGGTTTCTCTCTCTCAACTTAAGTTACTCCGAAAAATAAGAGGCACGTGTCCGGGATGTAACCCCGAACCCCTAAATTATTATGGTTAAAGTTTAAACCACTAGGCTATCATCGCTTCATCCACTAAAACGTAGGTACGTAACATAATCTTCTTACATTTTAAGAACGTTGTGTCCCATTCCCTCCGCCCACACAATTTTGTAGGAGATAATAATTCACGTTGCGCAACAAACGAAGCGACGCTGTTCTATTTTGTGGTCGTAAGTTGTTACGTGTTTGGAAACTACACGTTTGGAACGTGACATTGGAAACTATAATTTTGCAGTTCCACATTTCTCATTATTCATCTACTTTTTGCGTCTAAAACTAATTACTAAACCTAAAACTAATTACCTACTAAATAAAAGTTATTGAACATTTTAAGTAGGTAAATGTTACCTACTACGTTTACTCAAGGTTGGTTAAGAATGGTAGCTTCGAGTTATTTCAGCTTGTGCGTTGGCGCACATAAGATATTTGATAGAAAAAAATTACTTCAAAACTAATCTAAACACTGAATTACTTATTTACCTTTAGTTAAATGATATTACAAAATTTAGAGAAGTTAGTGAGTTGGTGTCGCTTGACGAAATATAATGTAATTACAACAATCGAGAGACGGGCCGCCCGCGCTTGTTGGCGGGAGCATATAAATGTCGCGCGAACACAGGTCAAGTTTCATAATCATAATCAAAATCATCATTTACTTATTTTAAGAGAATATGTTACATGCAACATATTTTTATAAGGCTACGTATTCCACTCAGGCAACTCTTAGATTTATAATATCACCTCTGTTATGCTTTGTACCTTTTTATGTTAAACTGTTCCATGAATAACCCAAAAGGCGGTCATAGAGTTAATGTTCGTTTCTGCAATATAGGTATAATAAGTATGAGGCTCAGAAGCAAAGTCAGAGTGTTCCTCTTAATAAAGTGATAGAACACATGCTCAGCAGGGCGACCGCGTATCTTCTACATCAATCATTGTTACAGTATCAATTGTTGTGATTGGCTGAATTTATCGTATTCTTGCTGCGTCAATGGATTTGGTCCAATAGTGGAAGAGTGTTATCCAATCAGAGGTGATTGCGATCGTTACACTGTAGCTGTCAGAGATACGCGGTCGCCCCGCTGGGGTTGTAAACATGCAAATATAGCAAACTTCATGATACGTTTCATATCATACGAAACCTATGTAAATTACGCTTTGAGTTTAATTTGTGAGGGAACTGAAGCATATTAAATCAAATTTGAACAAACCCTTTGACAGTGTATCTCAACCGCTCCCGAAAATTTAGTTTTTCTTTAGTAAGGTTTTGCTTTGGTATTTTAAAGATCATAAGTCTGCGGTCATAGTCATGTCGGCCTCCTATTTAGGGATTCTATTCTATGGCACGTTTTTATACTTTTCTGAATTATGTGCGTATTAAGAAATAAAATATCACTTGCTTCAAACATCGTGAGGAAACCTGCATATTATGCCCGATCCCACTCAAAAGTGTGAAAAATCCGTCAATCCGTAATTGGCTAGCGTGCTAGGTATGCTATGGCCAAACCTTCTCATTCTGAGAGGAGATTCCTACTCAGCAATGAGCAAGTGAGCAGTGAGTCACTGAATATGGCCCCATACCTGCTGGTTGTTGGTTAATTATTATTATAAGTCTAAACAAGTTCTAAAAAAGGTTGTTATGAGGTTGCCCGACATCCTGACCGTCCCAGGAATTCGATTTATCTTAGAGACTTTTGTTCGATTTCTCACAAACATCCTAGTTTATTGTAAAAACTAAAATTATTAAATCAGAGGACAACGTCACTTTTTATTTTTTAATATTAGGATATTGCAATTGTGATTCTAAATTTTTAGCTCGCGTCGCTATAGAATGTGATTTATAATAATTAATTATCTATTAATAGTTTGCACACTGATAATAATATTTCAATCTCGTATTATGTACTTATTACATATTATGAAGAAATGAAATCTAACAGATGGTATCGATACTTGTGGTTTAGACATCTTGTTAAAACGGCAAGATTAAAATGAGTATAAAACAGATTATCGTAAAGTAGAGAGATAAGCCAATTATGTAGTCCAATGTGATTATACGGAGGAAGGGACAAAAAGGTTCATGCGTCAGGTCATGACGGGTAGATACCAAGTCCGATACAATCAAGCGCGTAGGGTTAAACATGATAAGAAAATTCTATAAAGGGAAGGAAGACGATTTAAGTAAAGGTTTGCTTAGGAAATATAAAGCCTTTGGTCAAGACCCTGTTACACAGGATCCCTGACAGGATAAAATGTCAGCGCAAATCGTCGCTGCGAAATGCGAATATTTTTATCTCGAGCGGCACAGACCTGCTGTGTGTTTACCATACGACGCACTAACGCTTTATCATGTCCCGTCCGTAGTGTGTTTATAATTAAAATAAAATTATAAATATGAAAGTTATGTTTGTCTGTTTTCTGCTGGACGGATTATTTATGCTTTTAGTGGACTTAGGACTTTTTATGCTTTTAGTGTTCACTTGACACAGAGAGATAATCAAGACACGCGGAAGCGTGTCCAGCCAAAGTTAAAAAAAACTGGCGAGCAGCACCGTGTGTAATATTACACGAACCATTTGGAGCCACTTTTGACCCCCTCATAACTCAAAAACTATTTCACATAAACATGTCAAATTTGGCGCATATATTGAGACCCGTGAGATACATATGTGCTCCAAATTTCATAAGCACACCTCAAATGGTTATTTAGATATAAACGTACAAAAAACGTCATTTTTATGATCAAAGGATAGATCAAAACTCTGACACGAGGCATGCTACCATTGCTTAAAGCCGTATTATTTTAATATTGTTGACGTTTATGTTGTAGTGTTATAATCATTATTTTAAGGACGTCAAAGTACGTGACATTCTACCGTTTGTTTGAAACAATACTGCTTTGAGCGGTGGTAGTAACTCCTTAACTATTGAAAATGACACATAATTATTATTTTAATGTAAATAATAATGAATAATAATATAGTTGCATTAAAACCTTACCTTCGTATTCATACATTTTGTGCAACGAAACGTCATTGACAGAAAAGAAGAAGAAACGTATTTGAAGTCGTCAGTTCAAGCTGTCAGTCATTGTGATTTGTATTCATTGTTTATAGTGGTTTTAGTGATATCGACTGTTTACCGTGCTTGTTTTCAATGTTTCACAAAAAACTTTTGATTTTGAACTTTTGCAATCAAAATTGATGAGATGTAGAAATGTGCTGTAGAGGTAGTCTGACCATAGATGTAATCTGTCAATGTCAGTGTAACTCTAGGTACACTATATATTTTTCTTGAGAATTCTCGTCTTTAATTATCTTGTACAATGAGTCGTACAATAGAATTACTGGTGGGTGACACACTGACCTTACACCAAATAATAAGTACCTACTAATGTAAAACGTAAACTAAACTAATAGAAAAGTCCTATTACAGTGTAAAGGATTATTTGAATGATAGCAAGGCATGGGTATGAATTGTTACAACGGCTGATTATGTAATGTTATATTATAAGTACATATATATAATTTCAAATATTTGTGAGATGGTGATAATAAAAAAAAAGCGGAGTTTATTGCGGGCTCTTCTCAGACCAGGGCACGTTTGGAACCCTCGTAGCTTTAGTTTTAAGATATCGTAGTTAATTATCACCATCACGTCTTATGCTCTGTAAGCATGACGTTCAGAAGGTGTACTTTGTAGGTACATATTTTGAATAAATATGTTTTGAGTTTGAGATTGAGTTCAATAATTTCTGTACAAAAAGTAATGATATCCCATCAAAAACATAAATGTAAAATGAGAGCCAAGTTCAAAATTGTGATATATATGCCTTGGTTGTTGACTTCAGCGACAAAAGGAGTGAGATCTAAATGGGTGCCAAGTTCAATGGTCAGTCCTGCAATTTATATATCCCATCAAAAACATAAATGTGAAATGAGAGCCAAATTCAAAATTGTGATATATATGCCTTGGTTGTTGACTTCAGCGACAAAAGAAGTGAGATCTAAATGGGTGCCAAGTTCAATGGTCAGTCCTGAAATTTATTTATAACAACATATAATATTTTATAACAACTTAAAATATCATTTCTTCTTATAACTTAGTATAAAATGTTGAAGACTAAGGCTTTGGCTTGGCTAGTTTCCATATACGAATTATTATTAAGTAGGTACCTAAAAGTACAGTTTCTACCAGCAAGCCAAATTTTCGGAAGAATAAAATAAGAACTTACAGCTTTACAACTTGTGAACGCTATAATTCGTATATGAAAACTAGCCAAGCCAAAGCCTTAGTCTTCAACATTTTATACTACGTTATAAGAAGAAATGATATTTTAAGTTGTTATAAAATATTATATGTTGTTATAAATAAATTTCAGGACTGACCATTGAACTTGGCACCCATTTAGATCTCACTTCTTTTGTCGCTGAAGTCAACAACCAAGGCATATATATCACAATTTTGAATTTGGCTCTCATTTCACATTTATGTTTTTGATGGGATATATAAATTGCAGGACTGACCATTGAACTTGGCACCCATTTAGATCTCACTCCTTTTGTCGCTGAAGTCAACAACCAAGGCATATATATCACAATTTTGAACTTGGCTCTCATTTTACATTTATGTTTTTGATGGGATTTACATTTTCGGCTGACAATCAACATACGAGCGGATTACTTTTCATCTGGGGAAAATTAATCATTATTGCTTGTTTTGATCAATTATTTTTGAGATGTTTACAATCCTTAATAACGAAGTCGCAGGTAAAAACTAATAAAAATGTGGTAAAAATAGGTACAACAATCACAGCCGCGTGGCTTGTGACCTTTCACACGATCACGGATCTATCGCGGCCGTGGTATTATCGGTCCACGTGTCAAAACAATCGGACCTCGCCTACGCGTGAGCCATTGATGCTACTAATTGGCTAAGTTATTAACTTAGCAGAGATTTTAGCTTGACTTAGTTTAACTGGGGCCAATAGGTCTAGAATTACGCAGAAAAAGGTTTGCTATTAATTTTATTAGCTCATCCACATGCTGATTGTACCCTATATTATTATAAAATATGCGAAAGTCTGTCTTTCTGTGACTGTTACGTTGTCAAGGCCAATATTGTAGAACATTGTATCATAGAGGCGGATATATGTTACTTTTTATCCTGGATAATGATATAAAAATTGAAACCACTGGAATATTAAAACTTGAATCCACGTGAACGGAGTCGCAGGCATCGTCTGGTATCAAATATACTTACTTAGGTACATATGTTAGAGATGAGATCCAACAAGTAATAAAAACTTGTAAAAACTTTTAGTTTTGCTGGCAACTAATTTCGAAATTTTCATTTTAGAGCCTTGACTTTTTAGACGAGACTTGAACCTTCAGCAGGGCGACCTCGTATCTTCTGCTGTTTTGAGCAATACTACGTACCTATTTCACTAAGAGAAAACATTTTATCATAGACAACTAAACGATTTTTTTTAGTCTTTAAAATAAGCACGCAGCACGCGTCTTTTGTTGAATTGAAAATTGTTTTTCGGTTTCTAGGTACCCAAAGGGTGCCAATTACTACTACTAGGGTGCTTCCACTGTTCGTCTGTCTGTCAGCTGTATCTCATGAACTGTAATAGATATACAGTTAAAATTTTCAGAGTGTGTACAGAGTGTGTTTCTATTGCCGATATAGTATCAAATAATAATAAACATATAGTAAAAACTTAATAAAAGCTAAACAAAAACGTGACTTTTAAGTAGTTACCTCTCCTCTGTTTCTTTTCCGAAAGTAATCAAAAAGTATATAGTGTTATTATAATGGTATATAGTGTTAGCTTTACTACTGTTTGTCATTTTATCTCATGAAACAGGAAGTATAATATCTGTCAATTTGACTCGTTTCATCTCATTCGATCTAATCTGCGGATACGGACGCCATATTGAAAATAGTTAACATAAATACTTACGAGTGTTTTAACGATGGTAAGGCAGTCTCCTTCAGGCAGACTCAGCGATTATTGAATAGTTTTGTGTTTAGATTGCAATTTAGTTTAGAGGTTAATGATAGCAATCGTGGCCAGATCAAATTAATAATTGTCTTTAAGTTTAGCTAACTTTTATCTAATTATATTAAACCTCTACACGTTTAACCATTTATTCGTGCAAGTTACAAATGTGAGTACAATTATATTAAAAGTGTCTCAATAATACCTATTTCTGGATTGTCGCTTACAATAGTTTGAAAAGTATATAGTACGGTACCCTTCGAAAGCAGCCAAGTCTTTTTTTTATAAGGATATTTTTATTTTTTCAATGATTTCTTTGCTATATGGTCTCCTCATTAGCAAATCGAACTAGGGAGCAGATATTAATCATACATATTCATAGATTGCTGAACTACTGTTTGTTGAGTAGTTATCTGCTATGAAAATTGGTGTTATCGATTCGCTAATCATCAGACCGCTGGATTTGATAACCTTTCGGTGCGTCGTCATGGCGATGCGTGGACTATGTAAACTTCAATAAACGTGCTCTATCCACGTGCACACAGATCAAAGGCTTATACCGACCTGCTATGTTACCGACTCATTGAGTATAGCCACACTCTATCGCACTGAAGTAAAGTAGATCGCATACAGCAGCAAGACACATGCGGCCCAAGATCCGATGTAGCCGTTTGTCTGTAACTACATCATTTTTTTACGTTATTAACTTACACGAGTAAATTAATATTTGCAAACGATAAACTACTTACAAAGTTATAAGACTGCTTACATCGTCAGTCACTTACGTGAGTAAAAATTACAGTTGTAATTGTGGCCTAAGACTTAAATGTTTAGGACTGTTAATGCAAGTGGATCTACTGACGCACTTATGTCTTATGTACCTATATTTGTGTGACTGCCGCACTTAGAGTTCCTTAATTCTTACTTAGTGATTTCAATACAAAAATCTATGATAAAGAGTTCCTTAGGTAATAATTGGCGACTCTGAGTGTGGCAGTTAATGCTGATTTTGTTAACGTGAAGCAGCGATGCCGCGACCTATTGTATCTACTTATCTACTAGGTAAAAACTTGTTTCAATTTTTTTACACGAGTTCCTAACTTCTTATCCGGTGTTATAAATAATGCTATCTACTGGCATTTCGTATCCTATGAGAATTAAAAGGCGGGTGTACGTACAGAGTGACACTAAAAGGGATCTTATTGGTAACCTTGCTTTTTACTTCGTTTCTCTCCTATCATATACAGTTTGCGCGCGAGTTGAATGCAGAGTATACATTTACTCTGCATTCAACTCGCTCGCGAACTATAGGTAGGTAGGTACAAAATATATTTGAAGTCGCCAACAAGGCTAACGAACCGAATATTGTTTCAATAGAATATTCCTCGTAACTAAAGCTGTTTATAAGATTTTCTCATGGGTGTACATTGAAACGGTTAAGTTCTAAACTTCTAAGTAATTAATGTTAATAATTCTCGTTCCACGTATCCATTTACATACATAGTTAACATGGCGAAGTCATATATTCGAAGTCACCAACTAGGTTAACGAACCGTATTATATTCTTACAATAGAATATTCCCCGTTACTAAAGCTGTACTAAGATTATACGTATATAAGACTACGTATATAAGAGTTTCTCATGGGTGTACATTGAAATGGTTAAGTTCTAAACTTCCAAGTAATTAATGTTAATAATTCTCGTTCCACTATCCATTTACATACATAACATGGCGAAGTAATTCTAGTGAAAAGCGTAGTTTGTATGAATGAGATATGAGAGATATGAAGGATGAATCATTTGAAAAAATCATAAACATACTACGCTTAGGACAGGACATGTCCGTGCGAAAAGCCCGCATCCTATGTCTTTGTCTGCCAAAAAACCTCGTTCCCACTTTGATACCGTTTTAAGCGAGAATGTTAAATCACTTAAAATTACAACTCTGTATCTATTAAGAAAAGTTAGGTAGGTCAAGGTTTATTTTACATTGAGGAAAGTTTAAAAACTCTAGCCTTACGCAGGTAGTAAGTAAATACCCTTGAATTAAAAGGCGTTAATTTTATCATTCGGCGATGAAAGCGGATTAAAGCAGGTAGGTATTCGACCGCTAATTTTTTGGTTTCATTTTATTTTTCGCATCAGTAAGCACCATACATATACAAATGTAGGTATCGGTGCCTAGTATTTTAATCTTTACTTGCTGATTTTGAGATGGCTTTGGTTTTTGATGCATTAAACAAGACTGAAATCATTTACTTTTTGTGATAATAATCGGGATTGACGGTTAGGTTCGTCCAATGAGGAAGCGAAAAGAAAAAACTCGTCCTTCAATCCATCCGCAGATCCATATACGTACCTACCTTTTCGCATTTCAATCATATGAAGAGTTAGATTATGATAGATAATTTAAAGTGTTGCTTTGATCGATTATAACATTGTCCTATGTATGATTAAATGGATGGAATGGAAATATCTAGAAAATGTAGAAGCGGTGAAGCGCAACGAACAAAATATTTTCATGAGAAGTTTTCCTATGTTCTTACCAGCTGTTGTCACGTAGATACGTTGTTATACTGTAACAGGTAAAATATAATCCCTTTAAATTCTTGTATATAATATATAATCTGAATCTCGGAAACGGCTCTTACGATTTTCATGAAATTTTGTATGCCGGTTTCGGGAGCGATAAATCGATCTAGCTAGGATTCGTTTTTAGAAAATGTCCTTTTATCCGTGTTTTCAGGCAATGAAAAACTGCAACAATATCATTAGAATACGAAGGTAAATTAGATAAATTAGAATACAAGGTTATAATTGCTCAGGTGGGAATTCGGGCGGTCGAGATGTCTGGAGACATCTGGACTCGAACCAGAAGACCCCGGTTCGAGTCCAGATGTCTCCAGTCTGATTATTTTTTTCCCATCTTTTTCAAGTTCCTATGTACGTACGTATATACGACGGTACGTGTACGTATGTAATATTTAAATAATAATTACGTTCTATGTACGTAATTATTATCTAAATATTATTTCCAAAAAAACACGATTTACCAAAAAAAAACGAGCAAAGCTTGGTCATCCAGGTTCTATAACATCTAAGGCTTTTAATATCCTGTGAAGCGGATTCTTGTCTGAAAATTATTATTAGATGTTAAATGGAATTGTATATATGCGTTTTACTTTTATTTGAAATCTTTTAGCTACTCATTTGAAATTAGCTGGCTCTAGCTTCCTGCTATACTTAGCGGCGAAGTTAGCGTAACCTAGAACCTAGAAATAACAAATGATTCGCCTTTATTTATAGTAAGGCCACTAAGCGTTACGTGTTTAGAATACCTACTGAAGAGTTGTTTGAAAAACTAACGACTGATGAATATTCATGGTGAATTATAATAAATGTGGGCGGGCGCAAGTCGCAGCCAGTCTTTTCTTCATTGTTTATTATTATTACAAACTTTATATATATGGGATGAATATTGTAATGAAGTCAGACATAAAACACCAAGATTTTTAAATGATAAATCATTCATTTTGCAAAATTGTAGGTAATAACAGCTGTATAATAGGTTTAAGTAGAATCTTCCCGTACACAATCTACTGTCAGAGACAGTGTGCAAAAATGATATTACACTAAAATTTATATTTAAGTATATTTGATATAAAATTTAAATTTAAAATATATCTGATATAGAAAATTCAATTAAATATTGGTCCAAGTTAAAATTAAAAGTTACATTTTATAAAGTTATTAATAAAAATTACTGCAATGTCAAACAATTTTAATTCAGTTAGATTTATAGGTATATTAATAGTTATTATACGAAGTTTCCAAATTTCCCTGTTTTTTTTTTTGGGAAAATCTTATTAATACTTAGGGGCAGTTGATTCAAACCATTAGTTAGCGTAACTTAAAATTTTAACGTACGTAGGATCTTGGACACTGTTAATTTACTAGTGTTACTCTATGTTAAAAACGGCGAATCAACGCCTTGTTTGTCAAACGTTCGTTAGTACGTATTCATCAAAATGGTGATGCAGCCTTAGTGTACGATTAAATAAGCTTACGCACTCGTGTGTAATGTATATCGAATTATTACTATCTAGCTGATGCCCGTGACTTTGTCCGCGTGGTTTGAGGTTTTTTGGTTCCCGCGGGAACTCTTTAATTTTCCGAGATAATAGGTAATATGCTATCCCACACTATAATCTATCTCTGTCCCAAATTACAGGCAAATCCGTTCAGCCGTTGGGGCGTGATTGAGTAACAAACATCTATACATCCATCCATCCAAACTATCGCATTTATAATATTAAAGTATAGTTTAAAAAACTGATGATGATCGGTTCCCATTCCATTTGGTATCTGTATAACATTGTTTATATAAAAAAATTAAACTAGATCCAACGTTTTCTCTACCAGCTGTTATCACAGAAGAGGTAGGTATACATAAAAAGCCTGAAACAATGACACAAGTTTATCATTTCTTTTTTTGTTATGTTTTGCCGAGAACCTGCTTACCTAACAAAACTAGTAGTTTGTGTACAATTTTTTCATATTTGGAAGTAATTAGTAAGAAGTAATATTTGTCTGGTCATCAACAGCGCTAAAGTAAATAAACATCTGGGGTACAGCGTTGCGTGAAGCGAATGTGATCCGAGTATACTTTATGACTGTCTTTGTTATTTTTACAATCCATGTCTCATTAAGTCAAGGGCTCCCACGTATTTCATTGTTCGCCCTACATACCTAACTAAACTGTAAGCACCTTATAATTATTAATCTGAACATTCTGTTGATTATTTAATATCCGCCTTTATAACTTTGATTGGTAAAAACAATACTATATGAGTCTGGAAGTTATAACAAAGTGATCAGATTTGTGGTTATTGGTCTCTATACTTAACCTTGTCGGAAAGCTAAATCGCTTGGCATGACTCTACCAGTTGTATAAGTACAGTATGAAGCATCGACCGACGAGTATTGACCGAAGAATAACTATACTTACGTTGGTTATTTCCGATGTATTTTTTTCATTATTTATGTATTTTTCAGATGGATTCTTACCGAAATCAGTCACGTAACTAACTTAACTTTAAGTATTCCTTAAAGTTAGATGATAATAACTCAAAATAATATATATAATCAAACGACGTTACAGATGTTGAATGAAACACAGCGTCGTGCAAAATTTAAAAGTACTTAAATAGAGGGACGTCACTCATTGCTTGTTAACGTCAACGTCAAAGCGTTACGTCAACTCGTAGACGTAGCCATAATTCTACGTCTACGAGTTGACGTAGCCATAACCA
The DNA here is from genome assembly GCA_964035005.1 of Erebia palarica. Taxonomy (NCBI): domain Eukaryota; kingdom Metazoa; phylum Arthropoda; class Insecta; order Lepidoptera; family Nymphalidae; genus Erebia; species Erebia palarica. The sequence continues at coordinate 7,217,441 of OZ035988.1, forward strand.
CGTCTTCGAATTGACGTAGCCAAATCTACGTGTACGAGTTCACGTTGCCATAACTAGTCTTCAGTAGCGTAGACACAGATAGGTAACTATTACGCGTAGCTGTACGTACCTACATAATTTATTTTATTTCGCCAGTATTCAAATTATTTGGTACTATCAATATAAACTCGTCTGCCGCAAGAGTTTCTTATAAGTGCGGGACTAGTTTAACTAAAAATTTTCTCCAATAGATAGTATTTTGAGTACGTTCGTTTAATACCTGTGAGTCATACAAAGCCATTAAGTTCAAATATAATTTCAGTTAACTAAAATCAACGTGAATATGTATTTCATTTGTTTACTCCAAAGGTATACTATAAATATATTTATCATATACATGTATATACCAGCGTTTTTAAGAACATATTTTGAAATGGAAGGTTGGAATTTGTTTTTGTGAGCACCACGTTTTTGTCGTCAAATATTAATACTTACGGTCGTCGGACACGTTTCAAAAACATTCCAGTCACGTTTTACATCGTGTAACCTGTTGTTAGAATATTGCCACTTTTTATAAACTTTCAACATAGATTTCGGATTTTGAGTGTTCTTTTCCCAATTATGTATCCATACATCCTAAGTACCTATATCTTGTTGTTAAAAAACAATGTTTAAAAAATAAGATTGGGCTATTGGATCTATTTAGATAATAATTTAATTTTTTAAAGCTAAAAAATGGTACTCGTCGTGGTGGCTATAGAATTTAAAAAATATATGTAAAGGCATGTGTTTTTTTTTTTCGAAATGGTCAAAAATTTAAAAACGGTGAAGTTTATGTGTTATAAAAACTCGTAAAGAACTTAATTTTCAGACTTAGTACAAATGCAGCTGTACCTATTATTACCTATTCAGTGGTACAGGTAAAAGGTTCTAGCTTAACATTCTAACTGTAAGTACATATGTGAAATAACGAATAAGTTTCGATCCAAGTTCTTACATCACAGGCAGAATCTTTACCGAAGAGACTTTAGACATTCCATCGCGCTCATCAACAACAGCTGTAAAACAAAGAAACCTAACCTGTCTTGCCTCTCTCTTAAAGTTTTAATGAAATAGTGAATACTGTAGGTAGCAATTACAAGCAAAGACTTCATTTCACAGATTCGCACATTCATATATCTATTGAACATTTGTGATGAGAATAAATTCGTGGAAAATTACATAAAACTTTTCATTTTTATTGTTAAAAATGAGAAGCGAGCAAATTGATTTCGTATTTTACAATAACTGTTAATGTGCAAAAATGAAATTGCATTGAAGATTTAAATCTTCAAGTTTTTTTTGATAATTATTTTTTAATTTTATTTAACTGGTTTAACGGCTCTGGATTCTAGTCCTTCTGAGTTTGTTAATTAACTGTACAGGGTGTTCAAGCGTCGTAAAAGATAAAAATAAAACTTGTTTATGCTGTACAGAACAAAGAGAGTCCGAAGAGGTCGTACTGCGACTCACTATGTCTTTCACATCAGAGTACTATAGGTACCAATTTACACAAAACCTCGACTCAAGTATGTTCAATTAATTGCATTCTTAGCCACATGCTGAAAATAGCATAGGTACAGCGAAACGTATGATATGGTAGATTCAATTGTCTATTCAAAAGCACTTGTCATATGTTGATTATAAAAGATTTGAATTTGGATACTTATCCATAAATAATAAACGAAAAGTGTATGTCTGAGAGTCAGCTTTTGACGGATCTTTAGCTTAACAGCTAATTTATCGAAATTGTGCACAGAGATAGCATAACGGAGATGTACATAGACCACTACTTAAAGGTAGGTACTGCAAAATCAAAGAGTTCCCCAGGAATTCTGAACTCTTCTGTCACGGCCTGTAATGAGTTCAACCGATTTTGTCGAAATTTAGCACAAAGATAGTTTGCATCCCGACGACGGACAAAGGCTCCTTTTTATTCCGGAAAATCAAAGAGTTATCGCGGGATTTTTGGAAAACCTAAATCCAACCCTAAAGTCGCGGGAGTCGTGACTCTACCCGCGACTTTAAAATATAAAATACCAGAAGACTTAACCGTGGCTTCTAGTATTTTATATTTTTCGAATATAATACGGAATATTTTTTAAAATGTATTAAATAAATGGTCCTGGCTAACTGATGACTGAAACCGCTAGAGTTTTTTTTAAACTTTTTGATGTGGCGCGTCGGAAACTGGAAGTGATCTCGGAAATTTCACTGAGAATAGGGTTAAATATGGGATGCAAATCCTTCATTTTTCAAGTCTGTGAAAATATTCGGTACTAGATGATGCCCGCGACTTCGTCCACGTGGATATTTTTCAATTCCCGCGGGAACTTTTATATTTTCCGGGATAAAAAGTAGCCTATGTCCTTCCCCGGGATACAAACTATCCCTGTAAAATCCCTGTGTATTTCATAAAAATCGGTTGAACGAATGGGCCGTCAAAGCATAGCAGACAGACAGGCAGAGACGCTTTCGTATTTATAATATTAGTATGGATTTGAACTTTCGATAAAAAGAAGTGTTTTGGAATTTGTTGGAAATTCAACAAGTCCTCACAGATTTTCAAAAGTCCCACTCGAGCGAAGCCTGGGCGGGTAGGCTGGTGCAATAATAAATTATGTGAATGTTATCATTGCTCTAATATATTCAGCCGCCTTGGATACATACTTAACACATTCTTGAAAGATGTTATATGCGTACACACCTAAAGTTTAAGTTTTCACACATACTCATGGTAAAGTAGAACAGGCAGAAGCACCTACTCAGTACTCTCTGTGCAAAGATCATAAAACTTGACTGGATATCGACCGCTGCAGACAAAGGCACTTAGCGAGCGGAAAGCAGGAAATCCTTCTTTGCAAGAAATAAGGACATGAGTTCTACATTCACGTACCTACCTAAGTTTAAATCGCAAAGCCAAGCCACTAAACTACTAAATGTGCCTATTGTCGAACTATTTGTAATGACTTCGTAGAAAATAAGGTAGAAAATCTCTCAAAATTACTTTTAATTAATTATTAATTGATTCTATGGAGGGTGAACTGAAGAACAAGTATAAAAGTCGACAAATACATGTGTAATAAATACATAATAGACGAAAATTTACAATATTTTTTAAAATAAATTGTCCTGGGATGTTAAGTCTTCTTTCTAAGGATTTATTGTAAAAAATATGAAATTGATTTGAACCGTAGAAATTGACGGGACGACCTTTAGCGCCTAAAGGCCTTTGTGGTAAATAAAGCCGCTGAGTAAAGTCTAGATTTGCGCTTTAAGTTTGTTGCAGCATATCTACCTGCCTAACTATAATACATTTGACTTGAACTTTATACTTACCTATACACAAATTTAAGAAATCCATTAAAAGTATGCTCTTGAAAAAAGCTTATTATACTGTTGAAGATTATGTAAATGAAGGAGCATGGATTTGATCACTCCAGCAATGCTAAGGACAGCGGTTACTTATGTATATATTGATATAATAATTGTAAATTAAATATTTATTTAAAAAGAGCAACTACCGAGTTTCTTGCTGGTTTTTCTCGGTAGGAATGGCATTCCGAACCAGTGGTAGATTCACTTGACGATTCAAAAGAACTTGTAAAAGTTTATTTGAATAATAACATTTGAATTTGAATTTGAATTTGAACTATGCGAGACAAGTGATGTTCTAGTGCATAGTGAGCGTAATAACTTAGAGCGATTAAGTATTTTAATTAATGCTCGATGCGTCATGAGCGTTGAGGTAAAATGGTAATTTATGTAAATAAATCTATAATTTATTGACCGACTTCCAAAAAGGAGAAGGTTCTAAATTTAGATAATTTTGTCTTATCTGTAGGTATACAGATTTGGCAGATAACTAAGATACTACTACTACTGTTACTACTTTGTCAGTAGGTTTTCCTCATGAAATCTTATACCTCATGTTTGAAATTATGATGATGGAATTGGCTAAATTCTGCCTTTCGTACCTACTTGGGTACAGGCTACCATGTTTTTGACACGAATCTGCTTACACGAAAACACAGTGCATGAAGACTATGATAGCATATAGTTAGTTCTTTTGTAGTGATAATACCCACACGGGTATGACGTTTGATGTCGACTAATATTATTTAAATGCGACAGTGTGTCTGTCTGCATGTTAAGGACATCCGCCTACGTCAGACTTTTGTAGGCTCGATTATCGGACCATCAAAAAGTGTAGTGGGTGGAGGCCCTAACACGGCCCATTTGCTCAGCCGATTTTAGAGAAATTTGAAGGCAATCGAAGAGTTCCCACAGAATTCCCAAAGCTTAAATCCACAAGAGCGAATTCACGGGAGAGGGAAGTCTAGTACTTATACTGTGACATAAGATTTGGCGTTGCGAGACCCATTTTGTTTTCTCCTCCTACCTGAAAACGTTATGAAAGTGGTAAAATATGTACCCATATCTGTGTCCTATCATGAACTTTTGTATAAGTTAAATTGAGTTTTGTAAATTACGAATTAAATAATGGAAAATAGTGAAAATCCAAACAAACCGAGATGTTAATATTATTGGGTATAAGGTTGTTGGAATGCTTGTGTGGACAGGCTAGCACGCTGTGGTATACTGGCTGGTATTAACTAACGAATGACAGGAATGTCCAATATAAATACCTACCATAGCTACGAGTACATGGCGTAGGCGTTGCCTTCACGAAGTTTACACGTGTTAGGGAATGGAGTAAATTATAATATGTAAAAAAATCGCAGCTCGGAGTCTTTTTTCTTATAAAACAAGATGAGCTTTTGGTACAAAACTAAATAAGTAATTTCATGTCATACTGTACCTACGCTAGAAAATAATATGCAAGTAGGTATGATAATACGCTGTGCACATTTTCGACTTGAGGAAACATCTTGCTTTATTTCCCGAGATACATCATCCATCATAGCATATAAGGTATGTTGTACAAACTACAAAACTTTAACTTAAAGAAAAAACTTTATTTGGCAGTAGTCAAAAGAATAGCTTTTAACCAACTAAATGCTTGAAGGTATGAAGACAAATACTTAATTAGTGATGAATGTATGACGAAAACAATTTGGAATTAAAAGGATTTTTTTAAAGGAGACTTGTGTAAAATTAATCAGCTAATATAAAAATATACAGCTAGCAAGAATATACCCTACTATAAAAACTGTATCTATCGAACAGTGGAACAAAGATGCCGTATGTCGTAAGCTCGTAACAATCCTAATAAATCGCGATGTACCAAGACAGCGCTGCTTATTGGGTACAGAAATAAATTTATCGCGAAAGTATCTTCGCGATAATTCTGTGAAACAGTTTTAGGTGTGGCAATTTGTTGTGAACTCGATCAGTGACCTCTGTTTTTTTCTCAAAAATACATTATTACTTATACATAATGATGGCGCAAGTGTTGCAAATAAATGAGTTCGAGGTCTTGGGTTCAATTCCAGGGTCAGGTCAAAATTAGATAGGAATTGGGCTGTGAAATCGGTATTCTCTCAATACTAAGCAGCTAGGAATATAGCGGTGGTTCTATTAAGATCTAGATTGATCTCTCTCCGGTCTTGTTTGAATGCCATCCTATCAGTATATGAGAGTAAAGTAATATGTAGTGCAGCTGTATTTCCGATAATAGGTACTTGTGTACTCTAATATCTTTCGCGCAGAATCTCTGTGCAAGTTTGCCGACCTGGCCGAAATTCAGTCCGGACGATATTATGATACGTTCCTCGCCTACCTGTATTAATAGATATTTGAATTTAGAATACTCAAACGAAGCAGTATGAACGCCATATTAAATCATTCATACTGCTTCATTTGAGTATTTGCTTCAATACGTGCTAGAGATTGTATTCCTCTGAATACAACTTCCTCACTTAAACGATACTTGTACTTTGAGTGTAAAGTTAAAGTATCGTTTAAGTGAGGAAGTATTTTTATATCAAAACGTAAGGTTGTTGTGGCTTTTGCCCGCGTATTTTGTTGACGTTGAGCAAAGTTCGGGATGTTTGTTGATAGGTATTGTATAATATGGCAGTGTCGTAAAAGCTGGCTCTTGGAAGATTGGGATGTGCACAAACACTATCGCCTGTGTCAACACACTCAGCGATCGTTATTGCTTTGCGTACATGTTGAGTATAGGTACAAAGTGGTTGACCCAAATTTAAATCCATTTACTAGGTTCATAGGTTTAATCAAAATAGAATGCCTCTGCGTATTATAAATACAGGATACGTGTGACGCTATTATGTGAAACGATTACACAAATATTTTAAATGCTTTCAATATCACATAATTATCAGACCTCAACAAAAACTTTGTTTGAGTCTATTCATATCAATATTATTAATGCGACAGTATGTTTATTGGTTTGTCCTTCAATCACGCCGTAACAGAGCAACGAATCGACATGATTTGTGACTTGCATGGGTACAGCTGAGGACGTGGAAATTAAGAAGTTCCCGTCGGAATTAAAAAAAAATATTTCAGGCAGACGATGTCGCGCGCATAAGCTTGTATATTATACTCTTCTTTCGCAGTAGGTATGTTGCAAATTGTGTTATCTTTAATGATGGTTTTGCGTTTGTTTCAGGCCCAGAAGGCGAAGACGTTAAACCTGTGAGTATGGCACATTTTCAATATCAATAATTCCTACTCCTCACCAGCCCACTACTAAGCACTCTTCTTTCCGAATGGAAAGAGTTTTGCCATAGTCCACCACGCTGGAATAAATCGGATTGGCAAACTTTATACTACTTTGAGAACATTATCAAGAACCCTCAAGCATGAAGGTTTCTTAACGATATTTTCCGACACTGTTATAGCAAGAATTAATAGCTTACATTTCTGTAACAGAAATGAATCTGTACCAGAAATAAAGGGTTTTAAAGTGTAACCGAAATAGCGACGTTGCAAAATTAACTGTTGACGCGTATTGAAATTTGAACCTAAGTTGAAAGCACCGATGGTTGCAAATGTTTTAGAAAAGAAAGAAAAACACGGCGATGTTGTCAGTGTGTGTAAAATCCAATGAAGTGAGCAGAACGCATTGTCACACCATGCAGTTTGTTAGGGCGTGTACCTATTAGTGTGCTATTAGGGTTACCGATAAAAACACTTATTAACAGAAATTAACGGTTACATTATCATTTCTGTTTCCGTTAAAAGTGTTTCTGTTTTTAGATTCAAAAAACAGAAACCCCTTACTTTGGTTACTATTTCAGTCCTTATATATATCAGTTATATGCAATGCGAATGCAAAACAATAGCATCGGATGAATTCGGTTGTGCATCATTCTCTCGGCTTTATTATTACAATGATATAAGAATAGTTTTGCAAGCCTAACTTTATATAGAGATTTGTGCTACATCCAAGTTAGTCATCTCGAAGTCATATCCAAGGGGTCGCATTAGACTCGAACACCTGGGATTCGTAACGGCTAACCTAATTAATATTTCAAGTGCCGACCCGGATTATTCTGGTAAAGATGAATCTGTGTAGCAAGTTATTGACTATATGGCAGGGAACGAGAGCTACTTGAGGACGTTTGAAGCTCTTAACGGTTCCATAATGCTCCATTATTTTGCTATCTATAGTTTTGTAGAAGTACATTATTTACTCAAGCTATCAAAAGTAAATAACAGCAAATATTAAAAAAACTCACCTTAATTTGGAGCAGTAAGTTGGAAGTTCCTAGAAGCGGAGATTAGAAGCTACTATATTTGAGCAAATTTTTATAAAGCTTGATAGTTTACGGATAATCGCTTGCACATTCCTGCCAGTCGCACAGTATATTATGATAAATCTTTTACCCGTAAATCTGTATTATTGTGGAACCGCCTACAAGCGGATATACGACAGTCTAATTCACTCTCTATCTTCAGAAGTCGCTTGCATACACATTTCCTATCAGGTAGCAATTAATTCACTTTGTCCTATATTTTATTTTTTATTTCGAATTATTTTTGTTTATATGTATCTTTGTAAGTATGTTTGTATGAATGTATATAAGTATGTTTGTTTGTATGTATGTATGCATGTATGTATATATATTATATATTTTAATTTTTAGTTTTTGCATATCCCGCGCTCTTGTTTTATAATCTCCTCTCCCCAAGGGTTGTCTGGAAGAGATTGCTTTAGCAACAAGACTGCTTTTGCACCCTTCTGCCTTATCTTTTAAGCTTTTCTTTATTGTTATTGTTTTTATGTGTGTCCAATAAAGAGTTCATCTATCTATCTATCTATAGTTTCTAAATAAAAAATACGTCTTTGGCAGGTAAACTATCCGTGGTACGCGAACCGACCGACTAGACCAACTCTTAAAAAGGAGATTTTATAAAAAAAAAACCAGAACGGAATTTCGATACTTAAACGCTTTTAATATTCCGTGCGGCAATTCTGCCTCAAAGTATGCAAATAAGATTTATCTTGGAAGTCCCCGCTTACCATATCCACTTAAAATAAAGACGCCGACGGTTCTAAAATACTTTAGCTATTTACGATCAATATACATTTTAGATGGTGTACAAATATTTGTTTTAATATCTAGAAAGGTTATCTGTTCTATATATTTAAGAAAGGTGTACTCGTATATCTACTAGGAATTCTAGTTATTGGGATAATTTTATCAAGGCTTTGAATTCCATCACTATGAACTGATTCGAAATGGCATCCAAATGCGAAGATTTTTGCTTACAGAAGTAATTCAATTGTTAATTTATTATTGCCTATTACAATAGTTTGTGAACAAATAATCTGTAAGAGCCTTTTTCGATATTTGCGATTTCCTGCGCATTTCTTTTTATTCATAACGAACATTATACCACTGAACCTTCAGCTTTTGACCAACATTATATTCTTGATTGATGACTTAATTCCTGAATTTGGGAAAGTAGGTCGTTTTCACCTTTCTTAAACATTTGCTTTGATTGACGTGAAAAGTGATGAATCAGCTATTTTTGTAAAGGGGTTGATGGAATAAGCATAGTTGTGATACTCAATTTATTTTGTTTTATTATTCTCACAATGTACGTTAGCCGAAACCTTGTCTACGCCTTGACCTAGTCAAGTGGTTTTTGTTAGTGGTTTGCCAGTATTTACTGGAGCTTAACCAAATTTGATCCATATTTATCTAACTACTTTATTAAAAAAAATTATAGGTACGTAGGTGATAGAGCCCCTAGAAGAAGAATTCGTCAAGTAACTCTACAATTGAAATCTGTCATTTGTTTTAGGATGTTCCAGTCGAGGAGTTAGAAAATCTTAAAACGGGTAAGTTAACTTTAAAATATTTCACTTTACTTAATAAATTGAATTAAGCATTATATCTTCTAGGGAGATCAGTAAAGGATATTTCCAGGCAAGGTTCTCGCGTTTCATCGTAAATAACTTGTTCTTAAAAAAACTCATAAATTTCTATAAATACATTTTGTTTGTTAAATAGCTTATCAGTTTAAGCAACGAATTGGTAAGAGAAATGTGTCAGTACTACGGAGTGGGCGTTAAACTAATTTCGGATAACGTGATCTGGATATAACAACTAGAAGGGATTTCTGTACATTTGTACAAATAATTTAGTTTGTAATAATAAAAAAGTTTAAATTACAGCCAAGTTAATTGATGTTTTTGTTTCAAATATTCGAATAGTATTATACTTTTTAATGAGCTGCTGGGCAATTTTGAGTAGTTTATACCTACTTGTTAAATTCGTTATATTAATAATTAGTAATTGCTGAAACTAGAAGCTATGAAGGATATATGGACAAACGGACGAATTCGCAAAGGGGTTCTTTCTTTACCCCATTTAACTTAGTAAGGAATTTTAATCATGAGAATACCGTTACGTTCAAGTGAGATAAAAATAAGGTCTTCGGATTATTGTTAAAACTGTGCTAATACCGAAGTAAATACATTAAACCACAGGAGAGCCAGTATGATCTTAGCTTCACACGGCACTCAATTTCCAACTAAAGAGAAATCGGGGGAGGTCTTTGCCTAACAAAGGATCATTAACAGGCTGTTATTGTTACACTTAAAAAGCTCTTGAAAGCACTAAAGCTTATTGCTCGTAACACAAACGCATTTAGAAATGGAGTGTCTTCTTTATTAGTTTAAGAAATTGTACCTTACCACCAATAATTTCTACCCTTATATCTATTCAGTAATTAATTGTTTCTTGTTTTCTTTTGTTTGATCAACTTTTCCGATTTTAATTGATTTTCTTACATAGGTTACTTTTCAGTTGCCGTCGAATCATTAGGTAGTTGACAGAGATTGGATGGATGAATTAATCATACTAATCATACTTCATACTAATATAATAAACTAGCTGATGCCCCGCGACTTCGTCCGCGTGGTTTAAGTTTTTTTGATTCCCGCGGGAACTCATTTTCCGGGATAAAAAGTAGCCTATGTCACTTTCCAGGTCGTCAACTATATCCATGCCAAAAATCACGTCGATCCGTTGCTCCATTGCGGCGTGATTGAAAGAAAAACCAACAAACCTATGACGCGAAAGTGAGTTTGTTTGTTGGTTTGTCAAAAAAAATTCAAATTTGTTCGTCTTTTAAAGTGTGTCTGACGATTGAAAAATTAGCCCCATCAAAGAATCCTTGGATTGAGTCCAAAATAGAAACTGAAGCAACAAAATTAAGGGTCATGGAACTATAAAATTACTCGGTAAGAGTGAATAACTTACTGAAAAACGACAACGCCTAACGCCCGCATTGTATGGGAAACACGTTTTGTCATATTCCCCAAGTATCATAGGTAGATACGTAGTCCAAATATATTATTTTTTAAATAGATAGGTAAGAATCTTGTTTTTATTATCACTATAAGTCTGAAACTAGGATGGTGCTATAAATATTTATAACTACTTACTTACGTGTAGGTACGTAGAGTCAAGGACGGCTATCGAATCTAATTTCTTGATACAGTTTATTGCGAGAGAGGAGAGTATATAAAAGTGAAATTCCAATATTATTAGGTATATTATGCACGTATTTATGGAAATGGAAATAATTTTCGATCTAACAGTTTGATATGAACTTGACATTATTAATTTGATTGTGTTGTTAATTTTTATTTTAACCGATTGCAACGCCCTGACGGGGCCTCATGTCGTTATTATTATCACAGAACAAGGAATCCGCTTAGTAGTAGGTATTCTTTTGTTCTGTGATAATTATATTATGTAGTAGACGATGCCTGCAACTTCGTTCGCGTGGATTAAGTTTTTTGGATAAAAAGTCTGCCTATGTACTTCACCTGGATACAACCTATACCTGTACCAAATTCCATCAAAATCGGCTGGACCAGTGGGCCGTGAAAAAGTAGCAGACAGACAGACACACTTTCGCATTTATAATATAAGTATGGATGTACATAGATGAATGCAATGCAATCGTAAGCAAATAATAAATGAGATAATTTTATCGTAGACGTCTTCATATATTTTTCTTGAAATGCGAGCTTTTATTATAGTAATTTATATTTTAATTAAGAGCGGAGAATACGTCTCATAAAATGAAAGAATGCTTTTGTTATAGATGTACAATTAGTTTCTTATATTATATAATCGATAATGTACAAGGGCGTAAACGCTACGGACAGGGCTGGACAAAACGTTAGCACGAAATATTGGCGTGCGCACGTTTATATGCAGCTGCACAGACTCAAGTAATGGGACGAAACGTGTTTTCCACACGAGGCGGCGAGCGTTTCGGGCGGACGAGTTGCCATGAATTCCAAATTATTCTTAACGTACGTTTCACTCCAACACCGGAGCTTCTTCAGGAGATGTTGACTCGATAATGCACGATTGTAAAATACACTTTACAATCGTGTATTGTCGAGTCTGAGAAAAATTTGGGAGATTTGTGTGGTGTGCTGGCTTACTGGGCGGTGATATGGCAAACTACACACTGTACCACATAGATTTGTCTGGTTTGTCGGACTGAAGTAAATTAAACGTTTATATCCTTCATTATCATGTACTTCCGTAAAGTAACGCCTGTTTCTATTCAATAATTAAGTTTTAATAATTTTCGTGCGTATTTTCTGTATTTTTATAATTTTATTGTTATACAGAAGAAGCAAGTAAGGAGATGGTTCCTGGTATGAAGACCGGGCACATGGAATACCACAGACTTGGTGAGTGATCTGTAATCAGACAGATTTTAGGGGTTAATTTTGGCACAGCCACAAGTAACCTTTTCAAAAACACGAAGTAGCAATAATAATTGTTGGATGGATAATATTAAAGTTTTATTTTATTACAAAGCGATGTTGAGAGTTTAAAGGTTGGTAGTTGGTACTGAATCTACCTTAGATTTGGAATATTTAAGTACTCTTTTGAAAAAATGTATCAAGGATACTTCAAATGTTATCCAATCCTATTTATCTATACTAATATTATAATGAGGTAAAGTTAGTGAGTTTGTGACGTTGTAGGTGGTAATCTCTGGATCTACTAAACCGATTTTGTAAATTCTGGTACCAATAGAAAGCCACATTATTTGTGAGTGTCACAGAATATATTATATTATTGTCCCAAAAAATAAGAGAGTTCCCGCGGGAATTTCAAAAACTTATATCACGCGGACGAGGTCGCGGTCAAGACTGCTAGTCGTAAATAAAGTGGCAGATAACTAGAAAAGACTAAGAAGTATTAAAATAATTCATTAATTAATGATGTACACTAAACACTAATGTTGTTTGTAGAGGAGTCTGCCAGCTTTTAAGCCTTTTATGTTGTTTATACCTGTATAAAATTATGACCTCTAACTTAATATGAACTATTAAGTTAGAGGAGGACAAAATGACATTTAAAATAAAAACATTTTGAAACGTTTTTATATAACTTAAATAAGTACCTACGTATTTTTTTCATTAATCTAATTTGTAGCGTAATTTTATTATATACATGCAAATAACGTGGGTCGCTACTAATTATTATTAATTATTTTGTCCGTAACAACTAAATATGATAAACTTGCTAATGACCGCGACATCGCGTCGTCCACGTGGGATAAGTTTTTTTTAAATTGAGCGGGATCACCTTAATTTTCTATGATAAAAAGTAGCCCATGTCACTCACCAGGTCCTCAACTATTAAAAAAAATTACGTCGATCTGTTGTAGCTCTGTTGCGGCGTTATTGTAGGACAAACCAACAAACAAAAACACTTTCGCATTTATAATATTAGTAAGTAAATATAAGTATGATTACGAAACACTTTTGGAGGTAAATATAAACGTCCGTCAACATCAAATACCGGCCGGTATTTAGATAATATGTAGTATAGAATGTGGTTGATGGTGGTTATTATGTTATATCACGCGCTGCTACGGCGTAGCGGTTAGAGTGGTAGCTACGAACTACGTAACGTATAGGCTATGTCCTCCGCTCCGCTTCAATGGACAAGCACCCTTACGCTGTCGCAATAAGATACAGCTTTTCCGACCGACTCACATGGCTACATATTTCTAGAAGCTTCTGCTGTAACTACGCTGAGAAAAATTTCCTGACCTCCCTTCTTCGAAATGCAAAAAAAACTTCCTTTCGAAAAAGGAAGAACTTTTTCTGTAAGTACCTTAAAGTAGATAACGTAAAAGAAAAATACTTTCAAAAGTATAGGAAATTTCTGATCGAGTCAGAAATGTACCTACCTACCGAAATCAGGAAACGTTTCTAGACGACAGAAATAAGAAGGAACGCAAGGAAAGGACTTGACCGGTGGAACTATGGCAGCTTGCCTAGGTGTCAAAAATCAATGTTCAGCAATGATTTCTTTATTATTGTAATTGTAATATTTCACTGTTTTCAGATAAAAAAGTTTCAGGAGTCTGAAGGCTCGGAAAACTGCGAAAATGAACAAAAAAGTTTCACCAAAAGACTGCTTTCCCACACTAGATGGCGCTATTTATTATGTTAAGCGAGTCTAAAAAAATATTTTCAAGTATTATTTCTTTATTATTGTAATTGTTATATTTTATAGTTTTCAAATAAAAAAGTTTCAGGAGTCTGAAGGCTCTGAAAACTGAGAAAATAGATAAAAAAAGTTTCACCAAAAACTGCTTTCCCACACTAGATGGCGCTAGTTATTGTGGTGAGTCTAGAAAATATTTTCAAGTATTGCTCACTACTTTTCGTTAACAAGTTCAACTATTCGACCACAGATGGCAGCATATGCAATGTGACAGGGCGTTCCTTTAAACGTAGTATTTCAAAATGCTTTGTTCGATCGATTAGTTTGAGACTTGTCAAAAAATAAAAATAATTATAAACAAAACATACATTTCCTTTTCATTACTATTTAATTGATCAAAAATAAATCATTCCTAATATAATAACTAAGGTACATAAATGGTATTCATGTAGGGTTACAAGATTATTATTAGGCATGGATATAATGGAACGTCAAAATGGAGTAGTGCTTAAAGAGGAAAGCGGATGCTCAAGATTTAAACAATAAACGTACTGTTTTTTTTTGTCATTTGAACCCCGACCTTATTTGGAATAATAAATCCATAATAATTTCGTTTTGAATTTTTAAACATTACTGTAAAAACGGAAATCCTGTGCATTGTCCCGAATCGGAGGGCAATTACTGGTCATGTCCTTTGTCAGTGTAGGTACTCTGCTACCTCACTGCCAAGCTTATTAAAGTTATAAAGCAATCTGATAGATCATCCATGCCTTTAATTTCATAAAGAACACAAAGTGATGGATTGATGGAGTGTGTTTAGGTACTTTTGTAAAATCCCATGGCATTTTTTTTATTTTACGGGAAAAATGAGCATATCCGCACACTGGATGCCTATATGGACATGAGCTACTTTCATTCTAGAAAATGAAAGAGTTCTCAAGGGATCTTTCAAATACCTAAATTCAGGCGGACGAAGTTGCGAGAATCAACTCGTTTTTAATAAATGCTAACAAAATAGTATAAACAACCCTATTTATGGCCACAATAAGATAGCAAAGTAGTAATTATAATATATATTTGATTTAAACCTCACAAGGCAGCTGCGGCGTGTGCCTCCCACGTTTTAGGACGGCCCCTTAAAACCACAAATTGTTACAATGGAAACAATTAGAACCATTTCAATACAGTCGTACTTACCCTATTAATAGAGTTTATGCGGCCCTTTGTTCTTGGTCGTGCAACAGTTTGCTAGGGATTTCTTGTGTTCAAATTCAATAAAAGGTGCTATACCTTGCTATATTTAAACTTTAATCAAGTTGTCAATTGCTAATTGTTGGAAAGACCGTAGCAGACCCCCTCCGTCATAAGTTCTCGTCACAAGGTCTCGAATAGGTACCTATCAAGTAGAGCAACCATATATTACTTTCGACCGCCATTTGCATAGCTGGGTTTGGGTGTTTGTTTAAATAAATTGTTATTAATTGGTAGTTAGAATTAATTGAATGTGATTCAAATGAGATAAACATATGACCATCGACAATGTATGTACATTGTCTATAGTAACTTCTATATAAGTAGCAACAATTTATATTAGCTTTGTTTATATTTTTCATTCCATCCATCCACCAGCCTGTATGCATCCACTGCTGGACATAGCCCTTTTCGAGAGCCATATTTTTCATTATTAGAGATCAACTAAAAACAGTTCAGAAAAAGAAGAGAATTAATATCTCGACTAGTTTAATAAAAAGTTTCATACCACACGAAACTTAGCCGAAACGCGAGTCGATGTAAAAGTTAGACTATTCAATCTTCATATCAAAGTAAGTAGGTCCTATACTACGCTGTTGGAATATATTTTTTAATTATTACCTCATAGATTCCGTGAAAGCGAATGGCGAATTAGTCTCTCGGCTAGAACAGCATGCTTCAGCAGACGCTAGCGGGGACGAGAAGCCTCGCGTACACTCAAAGACGCAGCTGGACGTGCCCGCGGAAGGCGTGCATAAAGTTCTGGTGCAGGACGATGAACATGTCAGCGTGCTGGACGCCACTGTCCACACTACGCCGCAGACTGAAGAGCAAACTACTAAAGTAAGTTGTATTCATGCCAATAAAATTGTTTAATAGCAGTAGCACACTTAAAGGAGATCCGCGAGATATCTAAGTACGTTATATTCTACAGTCATCCGACGGAGAGTAGGTGGGGTGACAATGCAGTGACGATGGAGGGTATCTCCAAGCTAGCAGGATTTTCAATACAAACTTCTGTCATTCTAGTACAAAATTTGTATGTATGGAGAGGTATACTAAGGTGTACGGGTGAAGCTTAGTCTGCAATTTGCATGGGTATCGGTCTACTGCAAGAATTTAATATAGTTACTTACGCTGTGTTAGTATGTAGTATACATGTCTAATTAATTCCCTGTGGATGGTTCATGTGTGATGTTGGGTCATTTACTTCGTTCTTTAAGTCGCGAAAAATCACCGCTATACAGCATGGTGATGGAGAGAGCTCCTAGGTATTTCTTTAAGCGATCAAATGAGAAACGAGGAGATCCGTAGAAGATCTAAAGTAACTAATGCAGCTCGACATGTGGCGAAACTGAAGTGGCAATGGGTGGGGCACACATATCATACCTACATTATTGTTTTTCTATTTTTAGTGTCTTTGTTTGTCATGTATGTGTAATTTTAGTAATTTATATGTAATACCTATTGTAGCCTGATAAGACGTATTGGGAAACTGTAAAGCCCTATCAATAAATAAATAAATAAATAAATATCGAAGAACCGATAGACGTTGGGGTCCCCAAATGGCAACCCCGCACTAGAAAGCGCAGCATTGGTAACCCGGACGGATGATGGACGGAATTGAGTCGCTGGATCCCACCGCGGCGTTTAGAAGATCTTGCAAGACATCTCACCACAAACAGTGGACGACTATCGGTTGACGACGAAGCGATAGCTTCTTCATTTCGTTCGTAGCGTTTCGGATCGTAATGCGCACAACTGCCAGAGTATGCCTAGGTGCCATTTATATATTTCTACACCTACCCTGCCCTGAGAGTTTTAATAGATAGCTCAAGAGTGTTTTCGACGGAAATGTTTGGTGAACATAATGTAGTTTTCCTTCTATACAAGTAAGCCCTTGACTGCGATCTCACCTGGTGGTAGGTGATGATGAATATGGTAGCGGGCTAACCTGTTGGGGGTAGATACCCCGTGTCGGTTTCTACACGGCATTCTGGCGGCACGTCTTTTGTGGAGTAGTGGTAAATAGCCGCCGCCAAAGCCTCCCAACTGGTGGGAACTTATTGTGTAGTTTACTTTTTCCATTTCACCGCGAATTATTTTTATAGATTTTCCACGGTGCAGCGCGTTTAGTGCAACCCGGCTTGGCAACAGGCAATCCGCAAAATGGTCATACCGCTGTACGAAGAGCATTCAACGCTGACATCACCAAGGAAACTAAAAATAATGTATGAATATAATAATATTTTTTATTAATTAGTATAAATTTTATTCTTCATCTTGGAAGATATACAACGTAGTTTCTACCTTCTAAAAACGGTGGACAAGAACATTTCTTGCGATTAGATTTGATGCCTTTGATAGTCATAACGTCAACGTCAAAGTCGTGCGAAGTAGCTCTGTTTACATATCGTTATTAAAATCAAATCTCTGAAGTTATTGTACGAAAAGTGTTATTAAACTTCAATAAAAGCAATAAACGTTAGTTGTAAGTGTTATCTCGGAATATTTATTAATTCTTATCGAGTTATGAGTGACGCAAAAACCTAAGTGTACAGTGACTCACAGTTTACGATTATCTTACCTGAATAACATAAAATCATTCTAAATTGCAAGTTTAACGTTTAATAATAACACTAAAACATTTTCACTAAAATACTCTTTTAAATCCAGTGCGATTATTGGAATGAAGTGATTAGTGTTCGTATTTGGTCCACTCTTTTTTCATTAATACCCTCACCAACAATTTTGCGCTAAACCGTAGTCACTGCGAAACGCCTGCGAAATATATAAAGCAATAACGCGTAACTTACCCTTGCTTACTGAATCGCATCAGGACGTCTGGGTTAAAAGATGAACACCAAATTGCCAAAAGTTAAAAAGTGTGCGGCGTGCTCCAAGGACCTAGTGACTATTGAGCAACTCAAATGCGTTACATGCAGTTTGCAATATCATTTTGAATGTATCAGCGCTACGAGCAAAAAATTTAAAGAGCTCCCAGCAGATTACAAATTTAACTGGCTGTGTCCTTCTTGTCGCTCTAAACAGCCAAGGGGTGATAATACCAATACGCCTGTTCGTGGATCTTCTAGCGCCGATACAAGTCCGTCGTCAAATATCACGCATAGGCGCGCGCAGCCGTTAACCCAACCACAAGCCCAGGAATCTTTCACCCTTGAGAATGTGAAGCAGCTCATGAAGGAAGAAATGAACATTCTTTTGGCAAAAATGGAAATAAATATGAGTAAAATATTAGAAAGCAAAACAAAAGAAATGTTTAAGGACATAAATGATATTAAGGATTCCGTGAGCTTTATAAACAACCAATATGAGGACCTGAAAAAAGAGATTCAAGAAAAACTAACGGAGGTCAAAGAACTAAAAAAAGAAAATGAATACCTAAAATCTACAGTTAAAGATCTCAATAGTCGATTAAGTATCATGGAACAGCACTCGAGAATGAGTAACTTGGAGATCCAGGGCCTACCCGAGCACAAATCCGAAAACTTACCGAATGTTATTTTACAAATTGGGAAGGCGACAGGCAGCAGTGTATCAGACTCAGATATCCACAAATGCACCAGGATCGCAAAGATTAACCCAGATAATACGCGTCCGCGCTCTGTAATTGTGAAGTTCTCGAGTCCACGCATCCGTGATACCTTCTTGGCAGGAGTGATCAAATTCAATAAGAAGAATAAAGAAGAGAAACTGAATACGAGTCATATTGGAATAGGAGGCGAGAAAAAACCAATTTACGTGGTAGATCACCTGACACCGGAACTGAAGAAGATACATGGATTTGCTAGGTTAACAGCTAAGAAGTTAAATTATAAATATGTTTGGACAAAAAATGGACGTGTCTTTCTGAGAAAAACAGACGACTCTGAGCATATTGTTGTGAGAAATGTCGAGCAGCTGGATCAATTAAATTCTTAAAATTTTCCCTTTTAATGTCTAGTCTCTTATAATAATTTGTTACATACGATAATCTAAAAATATATTACCAAAACGTAAGAGGAATCCGAAGTAAAACACGAGAGGTAAAACTTAACATACTATCTAATGACTATGATATCTTAATATTCACGGAAACCTGGCTCAACGACGGGGTATTTGATGGAGAGTTTATAGACAGCCGTTATATAGTTTATCGTAGAGATAGGGAGCAAACTGATATAAACAAAATAAAAAATGGAGGTGGAGTCATGATTGCTGTTAAAAATAACCTTAAATCTTGCCGCGTACCGCAATGGGAGAGTAACTGTGAAGACGTATGGGTGACGGTGGAGGCAGTTATACAAAATAAACAAAGACATATTGCTATCTGCGCAGTGTACCTGCCACCACCAATCAAAAGTGAAATACTGAATCATTTTTTAATTAATTCGTCTAAAATAATTAATAACAATGATCAGGTGCTCCTTATAGGTGACCTGAATATGAGTAGTCTGACATGGTCACAATTACCTGAGCTAAATTATATGCACCCGTCTTGTACTTGCAGTTTAGACTCTACCCTCGTGGACTTTATTGAAGAACACGATTTAAAGCAATTTAACTCTATATTTAATACCAACAAAAGATTACTTGATTTAGTCCTGTCTAACTCTACTCAAGTCATAGTTGACAAAAGTCTCAATCCCATTAGTATAGTCGACAATCATCACCCACCTCTATCGGTAAATGTTAAATTAGATAAAGTGGCTATAGTAAATGAAATAGTCGCTGAAAAATTCAATTTTTACAAGGCCGACTATGACGCTATAGTAAAAGATCTTGACAATACTCCATGGATTGACCTATTTCTAAACTGTGATAATGTTAATGCAATGCTTACTTTATTCTATGATAAACTTGAATCCA
Source organism: Erebia palarica (assembly GCA_964035005.1). NCBI lineage: Eukaryota > Metazoa > Arthropoda > Insecta > Lepidoptera > Nymphalidae > Erebia > Erebia palarica. The sequence goes on from OZ035988.1 coordinate 7,237,519, forward strand.
TTATTGAGAAACACGTTCCAAAAACAAAACCCAGAAATAGCAAATTTCCTGTTTGGTATAGCAATAAACTCATTTCGATGTTAAAACTTAAAAATAAATATAGGATAAAAGCTAAAATCTACAAAAATCCATTACATATTCTCAAATTCGAATCCTTAAGAAGTGACAGCAATAACCTAATCAAGGAATGCTACGATAGATATATTTTATCGATAGAAAATAATTTATCAAAAAATCCAAAATACTTTTGGACTCACTTAAAAAATATAAAACAATCGCCTAATATATATCCAGCAAAGATGGTGTTTGCTGATAGGATCGCCACTGACGGTCCCAGTATGTGTAATTTGTTTGCAGACTTTTTTGCCTCTGTTTACGATTCAGGCGATCCACCTGATACCAGTCCTCATGTACCTATCAACTCTGTCAACTTTCTCTGCAATGTTAAGTTCACTATAAAGGAAGTACTTATAAAATTAAAAAGACTTGATACAAAGAAAGGCGCTGGCCCTGATGATATCCCACCATTGCTGATAAAAAAATGTGCAAACTCACTATCGTTACCTGTATGCATGATATATAACAAATCATTGTATACTGGAGCTTTCCCAGATTTTTGGAAATGTTCAAGAATTGTACCCATTTATAAAAAAGGTGGTCGTGAAAACATTACCAATTACAGGCCTATCTCGATATTGTCTACCTTGGCGAAGGTATTTGAGTCTCTGGTACAGCCAATATTATCACGCCACGTTCTCCGTGAGCTCTCAGAGGCACAGCATGGTTTCGTAAGTTCAAGATCTACCATAACTAATCTGGCGAATTTCATGAGCTTTGTTACAGCCTCGGTAGACTCTCGTAAACAGGTGGATGCAATTTACACAGATTTCTCGAAGGCCTTCGACAAGGTCAATCATAAATTATTGGTGACAAAACTAGCTTCCTTTGGACTAGGTGGATCACTCTTATCATGGCTTTCTTCATATCTAGTGGATAGATGCTCATACGTAGCAATTAAAGGTCACTGTTCACGTTTATACAGTGCATTGTCAAGCGTGCCTCAGGGATCTATCCTGGGACCTCTTTTATTTAATGTCTTTATAAATGATATTACTAATTGCATATTAAATTCCAAGTGTTTGATTTTTGCGGATGACCTGAAATTGGCAAAGGAGATCACAAAACAGGATGATGCGTTGTTATTGCAGGAGGACATAGATAGGGTTGCTTTATGGTGTAAAAGTAATGGTATGGACTTAAATCCCACCAAATGTTCCTATATTAGTTTTACACGTAAACGCTCACTATTCGAGGGCAAATACACGATAAATAACAGTCCGCTCCAAAAACTGGAATCTGTCCGCGATCTAGGGATTACCATTGATTCCAAACTACGCTTTAATGTTCATATTGAAAATATCTGCAGATCGGCGCGAAAAATGCTGGGCTTCTTATTTAGAAATGCAAAACCATTCAAAAATTGTCTAACTAAAAAAATACTTTTTGCGACATTAGTGAGAAGCAAACTCGAGTACGGCACGGTAATATGGAACCCCAATTACCAGATCCATAAGGATCGTCTGGAAAGTATACAGAGGCGATTTACACAATTTTACTCAATTGGACGCGATAAAAGATTACCATACATCTCAAGGCTAAAAAAGTTTAAATTGCACTCACTTTCGGATAGACGAAAAATGCTCGACATGGTTTTCTTACATAAACTTGTAAATGGTACCATGGATAACCCGGAACTGTTGAGCCAAATATCCTTCAAAGTCCCCTCTCGGATGCCTCGGTATCCTATCTCACTGCTCACCCATCGAATCCACAAAACCAATCTTGGTCATCATTCCCTTGTACCCAGGCTAAGCCGATTATACAGGGAATTTACAATAAAGGACAAATCCATTGATTTGTTTTGTGGAAAACTACAGAAATTCAAAGTCAAACTACTCAAATCACTTGACTATTAATATCATATTGTCAGATGATCCTCTTTGTTTTTTTCTCAACCCTGTATTATAAATTTTATGCATCTAAGTTTTTTTTTTTCTTTTTTTAATATTTATTTATTTTATTTTTTTTACTTTTTATCCAGTTTTTTTTAAACAATAGTTAAAATGAATGTTATATAATTATTTATAGTTATTTTCATTAATTTTTTATAGTCTTGTATCAGTAATCTTAATTATTTATTAATAATTCGCCAATGTATTCTTGTGTCAGTTATGTACGACTTTTCCTATGTGCATGATGTAACTACCTATAAATTGAATTGCTTGTTACCTATTGCCTAAGCCATTCAACATTTTGTATTCCTACTACTTGTAATTCTGTTGGTAGTTCAAATAAATTAAATTAAATTAAATTAAATTAAATTAAATGCGCCAACACAGAAGAAGGCAAGGCGGCATATTGTAGACCCCCTACGAATACCTAATTTATATTGTAAAAAAAGTATTTTACACTCCTACAAGACCAGGGTTCCACGTGGAGGTACTAAAGATAATCCCAGCTTCATCTTCAATTTCGCTAAAAATAGAATTACGTAATAGAACTAAAGTGAATGGTGTCGTTAACTGAGTTTATGAGTGTTCCACACTGAGTTTCAGTCATAAACGCAAAGCTCTGCTCATACACCTTCTGCGAGAGTTCGTAATTTTTCCTACACGTGCTCGGGTCCGTGTCCAATATTAATAAAATTTTTGTTTTTATAGTAATGTATTGAATCCGTTCTTTTGTTCGTGAAAAATGATCGGAAAATTTTGGTAGATAGGAAGGTACGTATTCTGGCTTATAATAATAATAAAATACATGTTAGCATTTATAGGGTTTATATTGACTCTACATCAAGCTCATGAGTGCACATCAATTTATCATTTATTTCAAATCATCTCTAATATATTAATCTATACTTATGTATACACTGGCTGTTCTGGCATCTGACTGGCTGTTATTCATAGATTAATATGTTAAACCTGAATGATGACAAAACGATAGCGCGAATCGCATGTATTGTATGGGAAACACGTTTCATCGTGTCAGACAGGTATGTGCAGCTCCATATAAAAGTGCCTGCACTGACGTTTTGTCCTGTCACACAGTAGTGTTTTCGGCCTTACGTATTATCTGCATGGTTGTGGAAGGGCGGACGGTCGTACATACTTAGAATAGTGTAAGCGTTGCCCGCGTTTTGCACCTATTTATAATACGTATTAGGTAAATGTCTTTGGTTGTATGGTACAGCCAAAAACATTTAGTTTGGTTGGTTGGGAACTTTGGTTGTATCTACCAATAAGTTGGGAATTTTAGTAATTCATGCTTGATGTTCTTAAAGTTATTATATTGGGTTAACTTATCAAACATTTTTTAATCAGATGGATCACTACGCCTCATACTCGGGCGTGCAGTATTCTCCGCTAGACATGGCAGAGTACGTGTTCTGGACTGGCGACGAACGCGGCGTCACGACTGCTATTGAAGATTTCCTCCAAGAGGGCATGGTAAATAAATTCAGACTTTATTTAAATACATTTTTACAAACCCTTTAACTTTTTATTGGATCACTTGATTTTTTTATGGATCACCGTATAAAAACGTGCCTATTATATCATATTTTGGAACATAAAAATCAATCAATATTTGTAGATAGTGAAAGAACTTGAAATTTAATTGGCTATATTACGCCACTGTAGGTAAATCTATGTGGGTACTCGACAATGCACGATTGTAAACGATCTTTACAATCGTGCATTATCGAGTCAACATCTCCTGAAGATGCTCCGGTGTCGGAGTGAAACGTACGTTGAGAATAATTTGGAAGATTTATGTGGTGTGGTGAATATTGCAAGATACACAGCACACACATAGATTTACCTGCTGTGGCGGAATATGGCGAATTAAATTTCAAGTTCTTTCACTATCATGGACTTCCGCAAAGTAACGCCTGCTTCTATTCAATATATTTCTAGATGTCTAAAGAAGAGGCGATTGCGTTCCTGCAAGAGATCAAATTTAATATCGACTACCTTCGCGCGCATTATTCGCAAAATCTGAAAGCAGCCGAGGAAAACGCACAGCACGAAAAACTGAGGAACTTCATTTTGGAACAAAACTCCAAGGTAGTATTTTGGTATAACATGATATTTATGCTTAAAGTGCGCTTATCTTTTTAGTTCGGCTCAAACGCTGCGCGGATCAAGAGAGCCTGGCGACAAACAGAGCCTGGAACTTTTTACCAACCAAAACCAAACCACAACCAAATTAACCTCGAAAAAATATGTCGAAGTCCGATGGTTTGAGCACTGTAGTTGCGTCACGTACTGCAGCGTAGGTTACCTAACTACTCCGGTATCCTACTTATTAGTCTTTTTAAACGTCAATAAAATTTATAAAATTTCATTACGGCGACATTTTTCTGTGATGATAGAAATAGGTATTTATAGTCATGTAGCGAATACTAATTAATATATCCAACACATTGTGTTCATTGAAATGTGTGACAATTTTCATTGGCCGCTCAGCGACCCGAAGTAATGCGTAGTGTTTCTCGTGAGCTGGCGAGACGTTAATAATGCCTGTTTTAGGGAAATGGAAGCCATAACAAGTTAATTCGGAATTAATACAACGACCTTTAAAAATATTTTCGAAACCCTAAGCTTTCTTACCAAAAGAATAATATTATATTTGGCGACAAAATGTAGTCAATGTTAACAACATCATGTTTGTTAAGTAGGTACTTAACAAATTTGCCAAAACTAAACCACCTTTAACCAATTTGTTTTTTTTAACCAAATGTGCTTAAAACTAAAGTTAAATTAAAATGTGGTGAAATTTTAGTTGGAATGTACTATTTTTGGATTAACAATGATTGTTTTGAAGTCATGTGCTTTAATAGGACATCAAAATGCAAATTTTTTAGCTATAATTTCTCATTAAAACAGGATATCATACTAGCAGAAGTCAGCTTTGCCTGGCATATCACTCGCACTGTGTATTTACACAGTATTTAAGTATTAACTTAACTTTAGCACAGAAAAGGTAATACTTAGGCATTAGATAGATCATAGAGTATGTACCTAACACTACGCCTGAAACACTGTCGTTATCTCTGCGTGAAGGGTTTACTCTTCGAATCACTTTATGAAATGCACTGATTTTTGTCAAACTTAAAACAATAATTATTATTATTACAATTATTATCTCAACACTTGTGTAATCGAGCACAAACAAACAGAACTATCAAATAAATATTATAAATGTGAAAGTTTGGATGGATGGATGTATGGATGTATGGATGGATATTTGTTACTCAATCACGCCCGAATGACTGAACGGCTGAACTGATAGATTATTGTCTGGATTAGCGCATAGGCTACTTTTTATCCCGGAAAATTAAAGAGTTGCCGGGGGAACCAAAAGACCTTAATCCACGCGGACGAAGTCGCGGGCATTAGCTAGTTAAACTATTAAGAGAAAAAATATAGATACCTATTATGCTTTTTCGAACCCAAGGCACCGTGTCTATTTTTCAGGAATACCAGTACCGCCCGGTATCCCTACAGTCTTTCCCCTTCGGAGGCAGTCCGGATATTATCCGCTCAATCGCTGGCAAGACGTGGGATATGAGCAACAACATAGTTCCCATGCCATCGCTGCCCGTCTCCAGCGACCTTCGGCCTGAGCCCGTCAAGCGCGCATACGATCCCATGCTTCAGACAAATATAATGAGTAAGTCATATTAGGAAGAGTCTAGGGAAAACCCTATCTACTCAATTTTATATGGAGCCGCACACGCTACAGCAACAGGACGAAACATAATTACCCTCCAATGCGGACATTTTGTCCTATCCAGTTCATAGTTAGGATTTTCAAAATGTTGACGTGTCTAGACTCTAGATCAGGGATTCCAAAACTATTTTGGGCAAGAGATCCCTTTTCCAAAATGAACTGATACCTCAGACCCCCTTAGCCAAATTACTTTAAAAATCCTATCTCTAGTTTTATTTCCCTATTGATACATAATATTTACCAATTTAAAAACTTTGTGGTTGGTTATGTAAGTAAACTTGAAATTATTTTTTCATCAAAATTTAAACAAAATAAATAGACCTAAAATTCAGTAAATATCAAGTGTAATTTATAATTATTAATACAAACTATATAAAAATACTTAGGTAGGTATTTTATTTAGGTTATTGTTTTGATAAAAACATAAAAATAGAGGTCGATTTTTAGACCTCGTCGACCCCCAAAATCAGTTTATGTGGACCCCTGGGAAACTGAAATCGACCCTAGGGGGTCGATATCGACCACTTTGGGAATCGCTGCTCTAGATGTTTTACTTCGGATTGCCACAGCTGAGGAAATATCGTAACTAGCTAAAAGCTATTAAAGTATAGCTGGTATTTTACAGCATATTTACTTTATCTTTAGGCACGTCAGACTATGACCGGGATGGCCCGATGATCAGCGAAGAGGAGTATGAAGAAATGATGGAAAAACTGCGTGCGGCCGACACCCTGTACACGGAGTACACTTTAGAGGAAATCATATATCAACTGGCTAAGGTACGTTTTCGTTGGGTATGCTCTTAAATCTAGTAAAGAAATTTTTCACGGTTGAATAGGGCGAATAAGCATTACTGTCATAAATAGATCTATGACTATGATGCTTGTCCAGAAAAAGGGGACTTATTAAGAAACAGCCTAATAACTAGGTAGGTATCGATAAAATAATTATTCCTCCAAGGATCAATAATTATTATATTTTTTCTTATTTGTCTCTGTGATTTCACAGCTGCCCTAAAGGCGCAAACACGCTTCGGACCCAACAGGATCAAAGGTCAACGTCGACATATGGAACTGCACAGATGATGATGATGATGAACTGGATGATGTTCGATAGGACAAAACGTCTCTCCGAACGCAGTCCAGTCCGCAGTCTTTTTGACTTGAGTCAAATTACTTTAACGCCATCAATTTTGTCCACTAACGACATAGTAGGCATCTGGATTTTTTTCTGGTTCTCTATGGTCGGTACCGAGCGCCGAATGCCGCGCTGTTATTGGACGTATGCTGGACGTATGTCGCACATATTAAATTCGTGGAAAGCACGTGGAAAGTCCTCAATCCCCAGAGAGGAAATGCCTCAAGTCCTGGCATCTAACAAACTAAGTTCAAATGAATTTCGAATTTTCTATCGACAGAGCTCTATACGATTACGCCCGGGTTGATACCATGGCGCACGTATTTTGCGCTAACGGCCAAAATTTCATGACGCCAAACGACGACTAGGCGGATTATCATTTTTTTTTATCCACTACAAGTTAGCCCTTGACTGCGATCTCACCTGATGGTAAGTGATGATGCAGTCTAAGATGGTAGCGGGCTAACCTGTTAGGGGCATGGCAGATAAATTAAACCCATACCCCTATTCGGTTTCTACACGGCATCGTAGCGTAACGCTAAATCACTTGGCGGCACGCCTTTACCGGTAGGGTGGTAACTAGCCACGGCCGAAGCCTCCCACCAGGCCAGATCAGGGAAAATTCAGAAATTATAAATTTGGAAACCCTGCCGGGGATCGCACCCGAGACTTCCGCATGTTAAGGCAACATAGCGCTCAGCACTGCGCCACGGAGGTCGTCAAAACGTCACGTCGTCGTGACGTGGGCACGGAGTTTCCGTGGGTCATCTCGAGATTTCACTCAATCAAATTTCATTAATATCGCGACTTTAATGGCTTGCCGCGAATGGCATAGATTATACCTATGATTAATGGTAGAGTCTTAACGTTTCATAAGTGGCAAAAGTTGTCCTACATGAAATAAATAAATTATTTATCTTGGGCCCTTGGGCCCCTCCTGAAAATCAGCGTTGCTAAAATGTTAGGTAGGTATATCCCTATCTCTCATGCTGTGGCACGGGCTGAGGAGGTGGCCCATTGACCGCACGTTTAATAATTTAAGTTTAATTTGTATTTTTATAAGTTTAGTTATGCTACCTAAGTATTGTAGTGCTGGTCAATAAACTTTTATTTATTTATTTTATTTATTTATCATTAACGCCACCCTTTCGTTTAGATGATGTTCTCCCAGTCGCTGGCCCGAGAGCCGTCGTCAGCGCGCGCCGCCACACAGCGCTTTATGTCTTTCCTCGAGCTGGAGGCCGAGCGCGGACAGCTCTCGAGGACCATTCAGAAGAAAGTGCTTGGTGAGTTGCTACACATCCAAAATTGAAATAGATACTACAGAAATCGTAATAGCTATGGCTGTGTTGATTGTCGCCGCGTCGGGTTTTGAGCCATCATGGCGTCTTATTGTACCAAATAATAGATTGAAGCTGAGATCAGCAGCGTAGGTACATACGTTGACTCTGAATTTATTCACATTTTTTTCAGTGTACATGAAAGTCAGGTCTGATTACCAACCTGTTTTACTTATACATATACTTAAAAATCTTCCAATATAAAACACGTATCTACGTACCTACTTAACTAAGAAACGGATGACGCCATTTCGATAGGGAAAGCCCAGGCAAGAGGCATCATAATCATTCTCATATGTCAATGATCATAATATGTAATTTAAATTTTAATATATAAAAGCGAAACTTTCGATGGATGGATGGATGTTTATTACTCAATAAGGCCAGAACGACTGAACGAATCTGGATGAAATTAGGCACAGAGATAGATTATAGTCTGGAATAACACAGGCTACTTTTTATCCCGAAAAATCAAAGAGTTATCGCGGGAATCAAAAACCATAATCGACGCGGAGGAAGTCGCGGGCACCAGCTAGTTGAATATAAAAGTGAAAAGACAGGGAAGGACATTTGAATAGGTACATTATAGTAGGTACCTGCAGTACCTCGTACCAACTTGTTTTTCTTGTTCTTCCTATCTATAATTGTGCTTAATCTCTTTAGACGTGATGATGGCAGCGCTCACAGACACCATCAGCGACCATCCGGAACTGCTGCAGGCCAGGGAGGGTCTTACTCTTAACCCATCTAACAGGTAGCAACTAACTCACAAACAACTATATATAGTTAACCAGTTAGGTGTATTTCCTGCATGGAATTGCCGTTTCCGAAGATTGAAGGCAAACATCCTCCGTGGCATACTTCTAAAATAATTAAACCACAGGAAAGGGAAAGGCACACTTTTGTAATGTTACCTACTTTCGAGTTTCGGATAAGATACTCGTGTAATCTCCACAAATCTGCTTCACCTCTATCAAGTCACGTGACAAACCTAACCAGTAGGTACCACGAAGGTAGGATGTCTTACTACGTGCAGTTGGTAGCGAGCGTGATATTTTTACGTCTCCCTTGCGAATGGCGATGTGTGCTGCTTTGTGCCGTGACCTGCTTTCCGTGGCGCGACGCGATACGACTCCCTAGAAAATGACTAACTTATCTACGCAACAACGTAGGCCACGTGAACAACTACTGTTATACTGTTTGATGCTGTCGCGTTGCGTCATATCGAGTCGCGTTGCCACTCACGTAGGATATGGCTCGAGGCTTGAGGAGTCCGAGATTGTAACGGTTGTGCTTGAAGTGAAATGCGGTTTTCATATGTTTGCTTAGACTCAAGATTAGTTAGCTCAGTAGGTATTATACTGACTCATTCTATTGCGAACTTGGAATCTGAAATCTATACCTACGCTAATCCATACAAAATTACTAACTCGAAAGTACCTATATATATTTTTCTGTCTGCTATGCTTTCACGGCCCAATAGTTTAACCAAATTTGAGATACAGACTAGATGTTCTTAGCTTGCATCCCGGATAATGATCGAATTCCGTCGGGATTTTTCAGACACCTAAATCTACGCGGACAAGTCGCGGGCATCATCAAGCTGCTAGCATTATAATATCTACAAAGCTTTATGATTCCTATTTACAACTTAAATGGTCGGAGACGTGGCCAGCGCCGACAGTATTACCAATAGGATTTAGCGTTTATCTTCTTCAGCGTATTTAGCGTGCCGACAGTGATGTGTCCGTAGATTGTAGTGATTGTAACGTGGACAGACTATAAATATGAAAGGGTATCGGGTGTACAACAAATAATAATTATTAAGATTTTTAATTTAATTAAGATTATTTAGCGATGCCAAGCAGTCAAAGCTGTGATTCTCTGGAATGCGCTACCGCGGGATATCCGACACTCTGTGTCGGTGTCAACTTTTAAACGTCGTCTTAAAAATTACTATTTATCGCTATAAAAGTATGAATATCTATGTAAAGCTCGTTTAAGTAAGTTTATGATATCATATATAATTATTATATGAGTATATAATATTATGTTTATTTTATTTTTAGATTTATATTGTCATAAGTAAAATAGTATGTAACTATAGTATGTACTGTTATGTAAGTTTATTATATTGTAATAGTTAGTTGTAATAGTTAAGTAGTAGATTGTTATAATTTTTCTTTTAGAAATTTACACGTGCGCACCGCCCTGTCATCATGCAACCAATCTCCTATCTTAAAAAGGTTGCCTGGAAGAGATCACTCATAGTGATAAGGCCGCCTTTACACCGTAACAAGTTGTAAATTCTGTCTCGATTTGTTTTACCTCTGTTCTGTTATTTGTTTGTGTGTAATAAAGTGTTTTTACTTACTTACTTAAGATGTTTAAAATACTCAATTTCCAATTGAGTATTTAAAATTCTTTTCTCAATTCTTTACAGGATGATGCGCCAATTTCTGGAGACAAGTGCATTAGAACCGAGCGCCTCGCGAGCGATTCTCGCCGCCTACAAGGACGAGCTGCTCAAAGGTCCACCCCTGCACAAATTTTCCTTCGAAAGAAACTAAAGTATACACAACACAATGCAAAGTCAGGCAACTCTTTCGCGATCCGCGACCCGACCCGCAGCCAGACTCGAAGTTAAGGCGGAACAGCTGGCCTGTACCGTATCTATAAGATGTAGGTACTTACTTGCAACTAAGTGCTTAGCTTATTTACGTAACTAACCACTGAGATATAATACGGTATAAGTCTGCTGCTCACTTTCCATTTAGGCTATGTTCGCACTTGCGAATAAAATTACTGATTGGATATAATTTCACGCGGTGTGGTAAGAATTATATTCGCACATTATTTTGTGCTGGACGGAGTTGTATGACGCTCACCTCACGCAGTAGGCGAAATCTGTACGCGGAAAATAAATCGCGAGAATAAAATTCCCGAGAATATTTTTCGCAGTGCGAACGTAGCGATGCAAAAGGATTAGCTACGCAGTTTAAATCTAACCAATCTTCCTTTTTGGTCCGCCCAAGCATGGCATTATAGAATTACAGTTACTCTCCTGCCATTTTAATTTGATCTATATGTTATTAAGTTTCGTTTATATCTCTGAAATATTAATAACATTAGGGAAATGCCAAAGCGTAGTACATAAGATTGATTTTGCTATCGCATATAATTTATATACTGTTTTATTTAACATGTTATAGTGTATAGTCCGCGCGCCAGCTCTGAGGAATCGGGGGCTGAAGTAGGTACTAAGGGCTACTTAGGGGCACTTAGGGGGCTAAGTGGGCCCGACCGTCGCTTCAGACCCCGCGCGCTCCCATACTAGTGCCGACCGTGACGCGAGAGTACGCTTTATCGAGCCCTGTTTTTAATTTTGCAATAGCAGGGTTACATTGTACTATAAATAGTAGACACAATACTTAAAAGTTTCTTTGCCTGTTCAAATAGAATAGCTGTTTAATTTTTTTTTATTCCATAAAGTACTGATTATACTGATTGCGACAGATCAATTAGATTTTACTTTCATTTTGTACTGTTAATTATAATTAAATTTTATGATACAATTTGTTTTTTCTTTCTTATTGCACTTAATATCCTCATGGAATTATTATTTTATAATTAATTTAATGCACGCGCACAGATCCTAAAGATGTGTTAGTATCGATAACGTAATATCGACTAAATCACAACTCTATCTCATTACATCAACATTCCTTAAGGTTCCTTGGATCTCGGGCGGGAACTGTAGGTACGTTGGCAATGATAAGAATATATCGCCGAATATAAATGGCGCTCGTCGTTTAATATTTGTAAAGGTATTTATATTAGAGAACCTAATTTGCCTAGTCACAACTCTCATATAAGTACCTATGTATTACTTAAAAGTATATGAAGATTATAAATAATAAACACCTATTTTGCATGTTATATAAGCATTTCGCAAATGCCAATGTGTCTATGTTAAATTAACAATGATCATAACAATGTTTCGCAAGAGCGTAAGTTTTCCTTTCGCTTTGTACCCACCCTTTTAGGACAGTTTGACAAAAGAAGAAATATATTACGTTAGGTACTTTTATTCAAGAATTAATTATAGTTATTCTACCAATCACCTATGTAATCTTTTATATGTTATAGAGAAAATAGTAGATAGCAGAATTCAATAACATTAGTAGGTATGGTAGGTATAAAAGTTATGATGATGTAAATCTTAGGTACTCTGGGGTAGGGCGCTTATTTAATTTGATGTTTGTAGTTTTACACTTTCATATTTAATTTATTAGTATTAGGTATCAAACCTTTGATCTTATATTTCCATACTTATCTACAAACCAAAATAGTAGAATTTATTGTTTAGCTTTACTGTTTGTATCTTTCACAATCATATTTAAATATGCAAAACAACAACAAAACATGTTTAGCCTTTCCAAATTAACTTTACAAATTGAATAGCTCATCTGTAAGTATACTTAGATGATAAGTTATATTTTAAGCCATTTAGCTATTTATACTAGTTATTAAAATATAATGTTATAAATTATTTCGTTAAAATTATCTAGTCAAACTTTTAAAGCATATTTTTCTACAGTCTTCAAATACTGTGATGTACTCAAATATGAAGATAAGTACAGTATGGCCTTTTCTCCATTGAGTAATATGATAACCTCACATCATAGTATAAATAATGATTCTTCTGTAAAAGCCAATTTCAGTTATATTATTGATTAAAATGGCATATCAGCAAAATATAAAAGAACATATCACAATATTTTGGCACTGTTAAAGCCGTTTTTGGGTCCTCCGGTGTCATCGCAGCTCCTCGTTTGCCTTCTCTAGTATGTGATTTTTCCAGATAAACAACTAGATTAATACAGATAGTGTTACAACTAAAAGTACACCACAGTATTCTCTTTCGATCTTTAAAAAATCTATCATCTATAAATATAATAAGACTAGAAATCTATTAGAATCAAAAAATATATCTGCAAGACTTATATTCAGCATTGTTAGGATCTATGCTAAGAATCGGCGTAAATTTATTATATTTATATTATTCTTTGAAACATATTATAAATTTAATAAAAAAGTATTAATGTGATTGGTGTTTTATTTTAAAATATATTATGTGTTACATAATTTACTAGATGATACCAAATATTTTGTCTCTTTGATTTTTCATGCCCATGTTCAGGATGTAAACAGCCCCTGTAGGTACTTCGTCAAATTCGATTGAATAGATGGGCTGTGAAACGGTAGCAGACAGAGAGGCACTTTCGAATTTTATAAAAGTATGGATGTCACCGTAAGATTATAATCTAACTCGCGAAATTGCAGTGTCGAAAGATTACAATTTAACGCATTATTTTCCAGTAGATTGTAATCTGTTAGGTTAATTAACCCGATAGAACCTACTGGTAGAACCTACTAGATAAAACTACCTGGTTATTTATGTCGAACCCTAACCTAACCTACATGAAACAGACAAGAAAACGTAAATACAATGAATATTTCAAAAAATGACACTCAGAACATTGAACGGTTCACAATCTTTCGACAGTTTACATTTTCGCGAGTTAGATTATAATCTAACAGTTTTTACAATCTTACGGTGACAGATATAAAGATAAACCTTGCCTGGTAGATTGAATTGATGAACCATACCCACATTGTATTTCTTAAAAATGCCTTGAAACAAATTAAAAAATTTATGGAAATTACAAATGGTTGTATTAAAAAGAAAACTTAAAGACTAGAAAGAGGTGGAAATGCATTTTGTTTGCTTACAACTACTTTTTTATGTTGGTATGAAATATATCCTTTGATTTTTCCTTGGAATATTAAGTTTGCTACAATACACTGTGTTTCATCAGAATCTACATCTTCTTGTCCCATCATTTGAAGAGCCGCTTGAAAGCTTGCAATATCTATTTGATGGTTGTTCTCCACAAGATAAACTTTCCTGAATAAGTTCCTGTATGCAATAATTTTAAGTTTTTCAACAATTAAGTAAATGCCAGCACTGATGAAAAAAGATTCATGTTCCTCCATAATTCTATCAATACCTCTCAAATCCCCATTTTTAACCACGGATATCAAGTCCAAGAACTGCAACAGGTCATACTTTTCCAGCAAATCTACTGTTGGCATATATCCCAACAACATTTTTACAGGTATCAAATATGTCAAAATAAGTCTTTTATTTTTATGACTTTTTCTGTGGCATTTTTGGAAGGCGAATGACAGATAGTCGTCAGCGGCACTGTATTCAGAATCGAACATTGCTTTTCGGCCCACAAAATATCTGTATGTGATTTGTTGGGCCAACGGGAATTGATGCCAGAGGGGGGAAGAGTCAATAGCTCTTATGAGTGGTTTGCACAAATGTAATTTGTTGATTCGAAAATATACTTTGAGGAGTTGGTTGACAAGGTATAACATGCCCAGTCTTTTTGTTTCTTCGTCTGATGTTCGATTGTCAGCAGCACAAACTCTGAAGCATGATAGTAGACTTTCAGCAGCCTTTTCTAGGATCTTGCCCTCGCTTTGTGCTGGAAAAAGAAGTCTGATATAGCTTCATCTGCCCTCCTTAGTATAAGTAATCAAATATGTTGGGTACATTTAGTGGCATAAGTTCTACAGAAAATTGAAAAGCCACATCTTCGAAAAAAGTAAATAAATGTAGAGGCCACAACAGCTTACACAAACAACACAATGAGTAATCACAGAGAAGGATGAAAGTAAGACCCGTATGGCACATGTGTCTGAACTAGGGTTGTTCAAAACTGCTATAAAACCATAGCACGCTGCAGGCTATAAACAATAAATTTTTAGCATGCTTTTTTTATGCTATGCTATAGCACGCATGAAAGCATATGACGTACGCTCTCAGCAGCGCGTTACGCAGAACTAACGGTCGGCCAGCGCGCTACCAGCAGGCGGGCGCCGCTACTAGAGGTGCATGATTAATTTATAAACTGATTTAATTAAGCAATATTTAAATTTAACATTCATATTTAATAATACAATTTAGCAATTATAACGAAAAAAATACATCAGAATACTAATAAATAAGAGAGTAAGACTCCGCGATTGGCCAAAGTCCAAACATTCGGCATAGGTATTAAATGTAAGCATAAAAAACGGCCGCCTACGTCACAAATCACAATAACGAGGCGTGTAGTCGCGAAAAGTGTCGAACATTGCCGAATCGACCGTTGCGAATTAAGCATTAGCAGCCAAGCTCGTAAGTTGCTAATTTTAGCAGTGTTGAAGTTCGACGCATACAGAATCCCGATAACACGTAATACGTGAATTGTGAAATAGTTGTCAATAACATTTAGTGATTATTCGTGATAAAAATACCTGACCTGCGAATGATCTATGTTAACTTAGCAGGCGATTTGTTATTGTTTCGTTTGTTTTAATTTATAACTTGTTAGCGTATTTCGTGATCAGTCGATGTTAAAACAACTCGATATCGTTTTAATTAGTCGGGCATCGGAAAATGTGATCAATGTGTTGTTTTATTAAGTCTACTATTTTCCGATTAGGTACAATTATTAACTATAAGGTTATTGAAATTATTGAATTTGTGAATTAATGAAGAGGTAAGAGCAAGTTGAAATTGTCAATTCATATTAATAATTTTACTAGTGTGAAACTGTGAATGCGAAAGTATACTCTGTCTGTCTGTTTGTTTTACTTTAATGTCTGGCTGTTTGTTACACTGATGAATCGATTTTACTTTAAATTAGTTAGAACATATAGTTGTACAGTTACTACTGTAACGTGTACTCTACTGTACTGTAACAGAGAGAATAAAGATTACAATTTGAGACCGGCATATTATGCGCCCATCAAGAGTTCCTACGGG
This sequence comes from Erebia palarica, assembly GCA_964035005.1. Lineage (NCBI taxonomy): Eukaryota > Metazoa > Arthropoda > Insecta > Lepidoptera > Nymphalidae > Erebia > Erebia palarica. The sequence continues at coordinate 7,253,674 of OZ035988.1, forward strand.
ATTATTATAAAACATAAATCCAAGCGGACGAAGTCGCCGGCATCATCATGTTATGATTACTTTACTTTACTTTATGAGTTTTTTAACATACATTAGGTATAATAATAGACATTAAGGTAAGATGTCTATTATTTTGTATATTATTTTAAATTCAATTAAAATTTTAAATAAGTAAGGTACATAGATACTTAGATTCATTCTCTTTTCATTATTTTATGCGACCTCTAAGTTTTTTTTTTCGTGTGAAGAAGTGAGAAGTGATTTAAGTAATTGACTATGTATTCTAAAATTCCTTGGTTCAAAGTAGGAGTTTAAAGTCCGAGTTTCGAGTACTTGTAGTACGTTTTATGATTTATCGCTGCATATTTTAGTGCTTTTGGGGGCAGTGGTGGGAGGAGCAACGAAAGTGTTATTGTTGTTGGATTTGGTGACGCGGCAGCAGATCATAGTGCAAATCGGGTGCCTGTTATAGCTAGGATTAGTGCTGAGACGTCACCAAACTATCCATATTTTTTTGACCTCAAAAATTAACATATTTTTTTAAACAATTATTGCTAGCAGAATATTTAAATTTAACAATATTTGACAACTCTAGCCGCTACGGGCGCTACTAGTGCAACGAAATGAACTACGAAGCACCGCGCGCGCTCGCGCATCCTTGCACAGTAGCAACATAGAGGCTCCTCGGATAGCATGCTGTCCATGTTAAAGAAAAAACCCTGCTATGCTTTTGCGCTACATGCTTTATTAACCACCTCTATTCTGATCAATAACATCAGACTTAGCTATTTTTGGTTTAGAGATAGAGATAGTTGATGATCACAATACTCCACCACTACAGCCTATTAACGTCCCACTGCTGAGCAAAGGCCTCCACTCTTATAGGAGAGAGGGAATTAGGAGCTTAGACCCACCACGCTGCTCCAATGCGGGTTGGCGGGCTTTAACGACTATTATCATTTAGTGATAATAACCGGGACCGACGACTTAGTGCTTTCCGAGGCACGGGGGTGGAACACCACCAACTTCCAACTCCGGGCTGGCACTGAGAATTACATAATTGAAAAACCCAATACCTAACAATTTTTATGCCCGACCGGGAGTCGAACCCTGGACCTCGTGATCCGCAGTCGACTACGCTAACCGCTAGACCAACAAGGCAGTCCACAATACTCACAAAAAAAATATTACCTATGAATGCTTCAGCTTTCTGTGCAACTAGTCTCAGATCTAAGCATGCAGTGTACATGAGTGGTAAACACCAGTTCTGCTCTTTCAGGTTCTGCAGTATCTTGACAATCGCCACCACACACTGGCTCTGGTGACTGTATGCTTCCATAAATTCCTTGTCATAAAGAGCCTGGAATTTAAGTAGGTATCATTGTGGTTATTACGGGCATATCAAATGCATCATAATTATGGTGTAAGCATATGGCCGACAATACGCTTGTATGTTTTCACTTGAGTAGCATATGTGAGTTACTTACTTACAAAACGAATATTTGCATATAATTTGTGACTTACAATACAGTTTACATTTCATAAGTTACTCATTTAAGTGACTTATGTGGTTAAAACTTAATAGTGTAATTGTGGCCTTATACCATGTGACATCAGTCCCATTATAGTTGCACAAAAATCTCTAAATCTACAGGTCTGAAAATATTGCTAACCATTAACTCACAAAACATTGTTCAAATGATAAGGCTACTTTTAGACCTGAAAATTTAATCATGTTTTGATGTGCATACAACAGACTTCGCACTTTTTGAGTTACTCTTATCTTCTTATTACATGCCAAGGCCCAGCTTTCAAACAGGCACTTGGTACCAGGGGCGTCATAGAGTTTACAACTGCTATGGTATAAAATATAAAAGGTAACTTATTTCATAGTTAACTTAGCTCTATTGAAAAAAGCATAGATCTAAGAAATAAAGTATGCCATCCTTCACATTTCACAGTCCTCTCACATCACACATGCCTAATGCAAAGGCAGCTTTCAGATTTTTTAATGGTTTTACTGGCAACTGCTGACACTATAATAGCTGAGTTGACACTTAAGTCATCAGTAAGTGTTTTAAAAAAATATTTTAATGGTCATAAACATAAGTACATACCATACATAGGCATAATTTTGAGATCAAGATGAAATTAAGTTATAAAATAGCTAAAGATAACACAGAATTAAATTTACCTTCACACATAACAAATGACAAATAACCACTTCATCAAGGGGTGCTACACAATTGCCCTCAACAAGCGAGGCTATATCACTTGAGCGGAGGTTCTTGTTAGCAATATGAGCATCCCTGAGGGATAAAAGCCGTGAAAGCTCTTCTCCTTCAAAGAGCCTATACATTCTTTCCACGGTTTGAATGTAATTATTAAGAGTGCCGGTCGACATTGTGATAATTTTGCACTTTACTAGCTGAAATCTGAATTAATGTTTTACGTTACAAAAACACTACAAAAAGCACATAGAGTTTATTTAAAAACAATAACAACAAACAATCTAAGAGCCTCAAATGATTACCAGTGTTGAGTGTACCTATAAGTTACTTGTCTCTGGAGTGTACCACACCGACCAGAAAAAAAAGGTGTACCAGTTATTGATTTGAGATTACCAGAGACAAAATCAGTAGTAAAAAGGTAATTTAACCAGAGAGAGAGAGATGATGATTGACCTAGACCGCTATACATATTTATCTACTCTGTGACTTTCATCTTTGTAGAAAACCAGCATACTTGTCGTGCTTATCCTTTAAGTCTATATGTTACTTGTCTCTGCTTTATGTTTTGGTTATCCTATATGTTACTTGTCTCTGGTTTTGGTTTTGTCCAGAGACAATGGTTTTGTCCCTGCAAAGTGCAAACAAGTAGCAAACTTAAATGTTCTAAATACTTGAGTTAATTTTTTTACCGAAAATATGGATGAAAGTGTTGCTTTAGATTCGTCTAAACAAAAAGATTTTGTAAAATCTGTACGAGGCTTGAAAAAATTACTGAAGGTTTGTTGGCATAGCAGAAATTAAGAAATTTAATAAAACAGATTTGAGGTTATATTTATTTGTACATCTTTATTAATTTTTTTTAGAAGAAGGATAAGAAACCTGTAGATACTGAAGTATTAACAGAAGAAACTAAAGAAAAAGACGATGAAGTCAAAAATGCAGGAAAAATTAAAAAGCGTAAAAGTCGAGGTTTAGTGTATTTGTCACATATTCCACATGGGTTTTATGAGGTTAGTTTATTACACCCTTTTTCTTTACAAATTGGAATAAAATACTCATTAAAACTTAATAAGTTATAATTGACTCAAAACGATACATGGACTGATGAAAACATTGACAACTAATAGCTATTGAATAGAAGCAGGCGTTACTTTGCGGAAGTCCATGATAGTGAATGAAATAGAATTTTAATTCGCTATAATCCGCTACAGTAGACAAATCTGTGTGGTACAGTGACTGTCTTTCACCTGCAGCATGCGACACCCACCACCCAGCAATTCGCACAGGCACAACACCACACCACACAAATCCTCCAAATCACTCTCAACGTACGTTTCACTCCGACACCGGAGCATCTTCAGGAGATGTTGACTCGACAATGCACGATTGTGAATCACAATCACAATCGTGAATCACAATCACAATCGTGCATTGTCGAGTCAACATCTCCTGAAGATGCTCCGGTGTCGGAGTGAAACGTACGTTGAGAGTGATTTGGAGGATTTGTGTGGTGTGGTGTTGTGCCTGTGCGAATTGCTGGGTGGTGGGTGTCGCATGCTGCAGGTGAAAGACAGTCACTGTACCACACAGATTTGTCTACTGTAGCGGATTATAGCGAATTAAAATTCTATTTCATTAACTAATAGCTAATTAAATATTTGAAAAACGGAATTTTTAGCAGTACGGGACTAATAAACATTGACCCCTAAAAAAAATGGAAAGCTAATTTTTGGCACAAGTGTTCCTTGGGGTCTGAGAAGTACCTCTTAAAAATTTCGCCTGCCTAGGCCGCGGGCTTCCTCCCCTACGCCCTCAGACCGCGGTTTTTGTAATTTTTTCAAAAAAATATTAGTGCTACAAAAAACTTCCTATGACGAAAATTATCGTCATTAAACTATCTACAAAATAATATTTTAGTTCATTTCGATAAGACTAATAGTTTCAGAGATATGTTAACCTTTTGTGCATGAAAAGAAAATATTTTGCATGTATGGCTTTTTGTAATTTAGTTTCTTGTAATTTCTATAAAAAATGATAGAGCTACGAAAATGTTATCTGAGGCAAAATGAAAGGCTATTAAATTAACTATAAAATGATATTTAGTTTATTTTGATAAGAGTAATAGTTTTGGAGATATACCTACCTATTGTGTAAGACAAAGAAAATAATATGCAAATACCTTGTACATTGTTTTCTACAATACAGTACAATCTTCGAAAAAAAAAAACAGAGTTAGGAAAAACTGATTAAAGCAGTAAGAAACATAGTTAAATTACCTACAAAATAGTTTATAGTTCATTTTAATAGCACTAATAATTTGGAAAGTATACCTGCCATAGTTAACATGAAAACAAAACTTTTTGTTTTCTGTAATTCCTAGAAAACTATTAGAGCTAGGCAAATACTCCCAAAAGTAAAAATAAACACCATTCAACCACTTATTTAAAAAATTTAGGTCATAAAGCTAAGACTAATTAATTTCGAATATATATATCCATGTATTGTGTACAAAAAAAAAATTTATAGAATCTTATTTTATTTGCGATTTCCAAAAACTAATTAGAGCTGGAAAAAATCCTCGAAAATATAATAAATCTTTATTAACTTCACTAAATTACCTACAAAAAAGTCTTATGATTAATTTAGATAGGACCAATAGTTTGAGAAATATGGCAACCTATATTCCAAGTTTATTTTTTTCAACAACCATGGATATATTGAAACATCAGAAGCAAAAATGAACTTCATTAAATTACAAACTGCAGCACTTCTTCAAAATAGTTTTTAGTTTATTTTGATAGAACGAATAGTTTCAGAAATATGGCTGCCTAACTGGAATAAAAAATTAAACCTTGGTAAAATCCATAAATGTTTTTTATAATTTCAAGAAAAAGTATTAGAGTTAGGAAAAAAGCTGCCAGGACTTCAACTCTAGGTTCAAGGCAAGACAAGGTCTGCCTAGCCCATTAGTTATTTGATAAAAGTATTGAGAATATGATAAATAAAGTTTTTTTGCCTGTTACCTTTTCACTGCCTTTAATTACTTGTTTTATAGTACCTGTTATGTATTTTAATCATGAAATATATGTGTAAAATTCCAGCAACAGATGACTGAATACTTCAAACAGTTTGGAGTGGTCACTAATGCTCGAGTGATAAGGTCTCGGCGCACTGGCAACTCTAAGGGCTTTGCCTTTGTTGAGTTTAAGGAGCCCGCTGTCGCAGAAATTGTGGCTGAAACTATGAACAATTACCTTATGGGGAAAAGATTAATTAAAGGTAAAGTATTCCTATTTTCTTAAAGTCAGTGGTCATGGACTCTTTGCCAGAGTCTCCATACTTACCCTGGCTTTGAATTCTGTAGCAAATGTTATAGTTACCACTGATCATGTTTTAAATGTCTCAACTAATATACTATATTTATTCAAGTTATCATAATGGCAAAGTGTTTGTTTTACAGCTGCATATATCCCACCCAATAAGCAAAGGAAAAATGCTCAGAGAAAAAAATGGAACTCTCAAAAGAATCCATCAAGTGATGAAAGATTAATGTACAAAAAGGTGTGTAGTTTACTTCATAAATCATTTATACATGTACATGTGGTGACGTCAAGCTCAGTATATCAGTTAAAGAATAGACTGGATAACCACATTAAGACAAAGTGCAAAATTTATAGAGGTGCATCAGCGAAATTGTTCTAGCCAATTATAAGTACAAATATATATATCAATTTTCTCTTGACTTTACATTATTCTAAGATTTTTAATAATGTAAATATTTTTAGAAACACAATGCTGACAAAAATGATGAAGAAGAGATAAAAATGGCAAAAAAGCTAATGAAAAAGTGAGTTTGTTTTTATATCTTAGTAATGTCCTTTGAAATGATTTTGATTCTAAAGGAGTAAGTGGAGAGATTCTCTACGGGATAAACAAAAGTTGTCTAAATATTTCATTTATTTTTATTTTGTTTAAATATTTCAGTTTATCCAAAACCATGCAGAAATTGAGTGATCTTGGGATAGAATATGACTTCTTCAAGCCGGTTGATGTTCCAGAAGCCTTGGTGGATAAAGATGAGGTTATTCCACAAAAAGAAGAGAAGCCTAAAAAGCTAAAGTCGGAAGAAAACTTATCTGAAATAAAATCTGAGCCTGAAGAGGTAAATGTCGATGTAAAGACAAAGAAAAGTAAGAAAAAGCAGCCAAAGCATAAACAAATTCAGAATAATGAAGTACCTAACTCGAGCGAATCATTAGTTAAGAAAAATACAGGTAAAAGTGACAAAGGAAAGGTAGAAGGAGATGAAAAGGGAACCAAAATGGATAAAATAGATAAAAAACAGCACACTCAACAGCAAAAAGAAAAGGAACAGAAATTGAAGAAAGGAGGAGTAAAAGGACCCGAGAATTTTGTGACCATAATGGGATCTGATGATAGTGACAGTAGTATTGATTTTGATTCTGATGAATTTGAGAAGATGATTGAGATGGAAAATGACAATGAGTTATTGTCTGGGGATGAAAGTAGTGAATCAGCAGGTGAAGACGTACAAGAGATAACTAAAACAGTTACTAAAAAGTAAGTTATAAAATGTAAATAAAACGAAATTTATCAAATTGATGAATGAATAAACAAACAAAATGTCTTTTTTTCCAGGACTGCTAAAGGCTCTAAAAATAAGGGAATAGCAAGTGAGGATTTGAGCAAACAAAAGAAACATGACAAAGTCAACTCAAAACCCCAGTCAGTAAAAAGGAAACCCACTCAAAGTATGTTATTTTTTTGTATTTAATTATTATTATTACTATATTTATGGTACTGTAATTATTATTTTTTATTCTTTCTACTATATAAAAATAAGTCGGGTTTTCCTTCCTGACGCTATAACTCCAGAACGCACGAACCGATTTCCACGGTTTTGCATTCGTTGGAAAGGTCTCGGGCTCCATGAGGTTTATAGCAAAGAAAATGCAGGAAAAATTGAAAAGGAAGCCATCTGGTGGCGAAACGGAGTTCGCCGGGTTTGCTAGTATTGTCTACACTAATATTATAAAGAGGAAAGATTTGTATTTTTGTATTTTTGTATGTAACGAATAAACTAAAAAAGTACTGGACCGATTTTAATAATTCTTTTTTCATTAGAAAGTTACATTATCACTGAGTAACATAGGCTATATTTAGTACTAGATTACTATAGAATTCTTTAGAAATTCCTATTAAAACCAACCGAAGGTGTAAAAAAATTTGCCATAAAATGTCTTTCATCGCATACGCTGCGAAGAGTATTAATGATAGGACAAAAAAATGTTCGACAATATTATAGAATATACCAATATCTACAAAAAACTTCGCGAGACCATGTGTTTATTGTAGTTACGTCACTATAACTACTTTTTTACATTTAACAAATTGATAGAAATGCCGATCAAAATCAGACCGTGTTATCCATACCATTTATAAATTTTTATCCAAATAAATAATTTAATATTCAAGACTGTCTCAATACCTGATGATTACTTTTTGAATTATTGAAATCGGACATTCCATTCAAAAGATATCATGAAATTAAAATAAAAATGCCGCCACGCAGCGCATCGAGTAACTAACTCTTCGTGAGAGGGGCAGTGCGGGAGAAGGGGGTGCACCATTATGAACTAGGTAGCCGCGCGGCTCCTTACGCAGTGGACGCAAGCGACATTGAATATTTCGAGTTTTTTTAACACATTTTTATGCTTCACTTAAAAAGTTCTTTTCAGAGCTACTTAGTTTTAGTATTAGGAATCACACTTTTTCATAATTAATAATAAATGCGAAAGTGTGTTTGTTGGTTTATTGGGTTGTCCTTCAATCACGCCGCAACGGGGCAACGGATCGACGTGATTTTTGGCCTGGGTATAGTTGAGGACCTGGAGGCTACATAGGCTACTTTTATCCCGGAAAATTAAGCAGTTCCCGCGGGAATTAAAAAAACATTCACCACGCGGACGAAGTCGCGGGCATCAGCTAGTATGTAAATAAATTGATTTGGACCATAACAACAAATTGATTGATGGCTCATTCGTCAAAATAGGCTTGATAGTTTTGGCACTATGGTGGAACATACACACATAGAAAATCATAACCCTTCCTTTTGGCTTTGCTATAGTCGGCTAAAAAGTACAGTTTAATAAAATATCAACAAACATTTTTTTTCAGATGCGCCAGTTGCTGCTAAGAAGACAAAATTTGAGAAGCAAAACAGCAAAAGGCCACATAAAGTCATCAAGAAACGAAAATAATTATTTTATTTTTGTCTTCATGATTGTTTAATTAAAATTTACACTTACGCTCTAGTTTTACTTATTTTTTTAGCGTATATGCATAATATTACGAATGTGAGAGTGTGTCTCTGACTGAATTGTGTTTGTTATGTATTTGTCACGGTAAAATTGTAAAAATATGTCAGATTGCAATCTAATGCTTTGTTTCTCGACAATCGATTGTAAACTGTCGACAGATTGTGAACCGTTCAATGTTTTGAGTGTCAATTTTTGAAATATTAGTGTTCTTTCGTATCTTGTATCTTGTAGGTTAGGTTAAGGTTCGACATAAAGAATTAGGTAGTGCCCTTAGGTTCTATCCGGTTAATATACCTAACAGACATATGCTAACAGATTACAATCTACCGAAAAATATATATTTTTTTTTTGTGCTATATCATGCGATCAGTCTTCCGACTATGAGCAGATGTGTGGAACGTCGTTTTGTGATTTCCTATGATTTTCCCACTGTAAAAGTCATATACACTGAGCCTAGATTAGGGATCTATCCAGGTCTAGAATATTTTTCCTTTTTAGGCGCCTGAGACAGTCTGGAACAGTGAGTTGGACTGCCAGCTGATTGGGATGGTGCTGTAGCCGCGACTTGTATTTGGCGCTACAAAGCTGTATTTCTTTCACTGTTTTAATATTGAGATGTTCATGAAGCTCACTACTCTTTATAAACCAGGGGGCATTGGCTAGTTGTTTCAGTATTGAGTCTTCGGCCCTTTGTATTATTTTTATGTTGGAGTCACTAGCAGAGCCCCAGAGTTGCAATCCATATGTCCAAATGGGTTTAAGAGCTGCCTCATATATAAGGAGTTTATTGTCAGTTGACAGCTTAGAGTTTCTAGCGAGTAACCAGTACAATCCTCGGTATTTTAAGTTAATTTTTTTTTTGCTTCGATGTGTTGTCTCCAGGTCAATCGTCGGTCGAGGTGCATGCCAAGGTATCTCACACAATTAGTGTGGAGTAATTGAGTATCACCGAGTTTAACTGGTGGGCAATCACCTCTTCTAAGAGTGAAAGTTATATGTAATGACTTTGATGCGTTAGCTGTAATTCTCCACCTTTCCATCCATCTCTGAGTTTCCTGAAGGCTTCTTTGTAGAACTTCAGATGATTTTACAGGATCTTTATGGGAGGCAAGTATTGCAGTGTCATCAGCGAATGTTGCCACTGTTACTTCAGGACTTTGAGGTAAGTCGACAGTGAACAATGTGTAGAAGACTGGTCCTAAGACAGAGCCTTGGGGCACTCCAGCTTTGATGTCATAGAAATCTGAGGTGTATTCGCCTTCTCTAACTTGAAATATTCTGTCTGTTAAGTAAGATTTTATAATGCCAAAGTAAGTGTGCGGTAGGAGCTTCTTGATTTTACACAGCAATCCTTTATGTCAAACTTTATCGAACGCTTGTTTTATATCTAAGAATACGGAGGAACAGTATTCTTTTTGTTCAAGGCTTCTAATGACTTGGCACACACGGTGAATTTGTTCAACTGTAGCATGTTCCCTCCTAAAGCCAAACTGGTGATCAGGCAGAATGTTTCTTTCTGAAATTACTTCAAGTAATCTTTTCAGCAGAATTTTCTCGAACAGTTTCGATAATAATGGTAGCAAACTTATAGGTCTGTAGGACGCAACTTCCTGGTTTGGTTTGCCCGGTTTACATATCATTATTATTTGAGAGACTTTCCATAACATGGGGAAATATCCGAGTCTGATGATGCTATTGAAAAGGAAAGTTAGAAACATGATGCCTTTTTTTGGAAGCTCTTTAAGTATCTTTTTATCTATTAGGTCAAATCCTGGGGCTTTTTTATCTTTGAAAGTCCCGATTGCTCTTCGAATCTCTTGGGGTGTAACACACTGAAGAGGTAAATCTAACTGGAAATCCTGGTCTAATATTTCATCTATGTCAGACTCACTCTCTTTGAGTATAGCGTCATTTGGTGTGAATATTTGCGCTAAGAACGTAGCAAAAATATTAGCCTTCTCCTGTTGAGTTCTAGCCCAAGAGTTCTTATAGGGGGCTTAGGTCGGTTGGTATTTTTAAGTTCCCTCCATAGAGAATAATCGGTGGCTCTGGTAGATGTGAGCGATTCAATGCGAATTTGATTAGTTGTTTCATCAGCTTCGATGATCATTTCTTTTAACTCACGCATCGATCTATTGAATGCTTTTCGATCTTCTGGATGTTGAGTTTCATGCCATTTTCTGCGAAGTCGTCTGTTTTCAAGTATTTTTAACTTTATTTCCCACGGAACCAACTTATGACGCGGTTGCAAGTTTTCGATATCCGGAGTGCATCTCCAGCAAGCTTCCTCTATAGCCATAGTTAGTTCTATGGTTGCATTTTCAATATCTGCTTCCGTTTTTAAGGATACTTGGAGTTGCAGTTTTTCTTCAAGCATCTCTCGAAAAGCATCCCAATCTGTTTGTCTATTGTACAGCGTTAGGGGTTTATCATATTTGAGCACTGTGGTGCTAACAGTGAGGAAAACCGGGACATGGTCTGATGAACCATCTAAGCATGTTTCTACCCCAAAAAAGAGCCGTGATAGGCCCTTGGACATGAAAAAGTCTAACACATCCGGCTGTCTATTTTGATCAGTTGGCCAGTATGTGGGTTCTGAAGGCGACATAGTTTTGAGATGTAGAGTGTCTACTGCTTTTTTGAGTTCTCTTCCTCTTGTTGTTACCCACCTAGACCCCCATTGGACATGTTTAGCATTCCAGTCTCCTCCTGCTATAAATCGATTACCCAAGGTGGCTAGATATTGCAAGTAAAGCTCCATCGTTATTTTGTGCTTAGGGGGGCAATAAGCAGCTGAAATTGTTATATTTCCATTTTTGTCTTCCACGGATACCGAAGTAGCTTGTATGTGTTCGGTTTTATAAGACCGAAAAATAATGCGTTAAATTGTAATCTTTCGACAGTTTACAATTTCGCTAGATAGATAACGGTTTTTACAATCTTACGGGTGACGTATTCATGGCAAGATCACATTGATAGTAATTACAAGATGATACAAAATATAAACACAATGTAACATTAAATACAATTTATTTACATTAAAAATAGACTAATAAAATATCTACAATGTACACAGTACATAATTATACTTTATCATACCAATTGCTATACTATGTGTAGGAAGTTATAGAAAAAATCTAACATATTGCATGTAGTTCAAAAAATGTTAGCTAACTTTAAAGTACTTCATCAGAGATTTTGCTTTACAAGTCTGTCAACACATCAATTCAAGAGTTTCTTTTAACTTATTCATCATTCACTTCATTTAATTTGACTATGACTGGTCTTTCATCTTCATCATCTGTGTCTAAGCCTGTGAAATCCCATTGCAACTTATCAGTCAAGTTTTCTTTGAATCTTTCAATCATTGTTAGCAGTCTACCATCTACTTTGCTAATGTATGCTGTGCGGAAAAATTCTCTTAGTTTTTTATAAACCAAATTCTTATTCATTACAATATCAGCTAAGAAGTCTTCAGGCATTTCTTCTATCTGAACTTCAATGGTTCTTATGAAATGAAAGAATACACTTCTGTATTTATGGATGGCTTCATCACATGAACACATCAAAATTACCAGATTCTTCCAATGTTCCAGAGCATCCAGTGAATGACCAATTAAGAAACATAAGTATGAAAATTGCAATTCACCTATGATGTGAAGGGGCCTGAAATTATTGAAAATTATCAATTATATCATTAGTTCAAATTAACACCTTTGGCAGTGTCCTTTTGAAACTAGTTTTTACAGCCGAATCTGAATTTCGGCATCGGTTTTAGTAAAATAAGGTCTTGTTTTTGTGGGAAAAATTATAAAGTGATTGTTACCATTTATCATAATCAGTTGTTATTTTTAACATTAAACATAGTCCTGACATTTTATCAAGCAAGTTCTGACTCGACCCACAACTCAGAGCACAGATGTGGCAAAATGACACCTTGTCGCTTGCAACTCAGTGCACTGAACATAACCAATAGCAGCATGAAACCTGCATCTAATTTCGGTTTCAGCTGTTTTCGGTTTCGGCCAGATGGCAGTAAAAATTGGGCGGGAATCGAAACCGAAAGTTTGGTCAGACAATAAATATTGTTGAAAAACCACTTACTCATCATGCTGAGAAATCATCAGCTCCAAGGCATATGACTGGTCTAAGTAATGTTTAGTAATTTCTTCAGGAGTGGCTCCTGGGGGGAACTTATCTCGAGGTATTTCTGTAAATCGCATTGAAGCCCCTGCAACAAAATTGGTCTGTATTTACTGGAATTTTAAATTTAGCAAGAAAAGATTACAATTGTTTTGCTATAATCCGCCAAAAGAAAAAATTCTGTATGGTCAAGCATGCAGTTACAAGCGCAGCACCATTTACCTTCCCAACCAAGCAAAAAAACCAAGTTCCCAAGCAAGCAATGCCACCACCACTCACATGCACCACCACACAAGACTATTCTCGACGCACGTTTCGCCCCAACACCGGAGCATCTTCAGGAGATGTTGACTTTACATTGCAAGATTGTCTAGACAATGTCGACTTTACAATGCAAGATTGTCTAGAGTCTAGACAATCTTGCATCTAGATGCTCCTGAAACGTGCGTCGAGAATAGTATAAAAGTCTTGTGTGGTGGTGCATGTGAGTGGTGGTGGCATTGCTTGTTTGTGAACTTGGCTGTCTTGCTTGGTTGGGAAGGAAAACAGTGCTTCGCTTGTTACTGCATGCTTGACCATACAGAATTTTTTCTGTTGGTGGATTATAGCAAAATAATTGTAATCTTTTCTTGCTAAATCATGAACTTGCGCAAAGTAACGCCTGATTCTATCCAGAATTCTAAATGTTTTTATTACCTATTAGTTTGAAAAAACCACAACTATGTTGATTACAGGTGTAAAAAATCTGAGGGAAGTCTAATATTTTGGGATAAAATGTATCCTCAGTCTGATCTTGCATCAGTTTTACAAATTTCTTCATGTTGCATGCATGGAGTTGTGAAATTAAACAGACAGACACACATTTGCATTTTATAAAAAAATTATGGAAGTTATGCTAAAAATTGTTGAAAAATCCACTATAATATAAATAGTTTAGGTTTTTACCAGGGGCAGGTTTTAAATTGGGAAGCATTGAATCTTCTTTTTCTTCCTGTGTTATTCTTTTAACACGCTTAGCATCGGACTGGCCTGTAGAAGAATGATCATTGGTTCCTTTACTAGGATCCAGTTCTTTTTGTTCTGTTAGCTTAACTCCTCTTGGCCTTTCCTCATCACTCATTGACAGAAGTTCCACAGATGCTCTAATAATCCCATTCTCTGGTGACAATTTTTTTGCTAATTCATCTGTAATATATCATAGCACAGCTTGATAAAAGAAATGGAAGTTTGTGGAATCCTGAAATTGGATTGGATTCTTATTTGTTCATTATTGCTTAGCTGAGCTATGATAACAAGAGTAAGAATAGCTATGAAATTAATGAAGCACTTTATGCCAGTATGTATGTAGTAGTTACATCCACCATTATATTATTTATTCTTCATATTCTTCATGAATTGGCAGTTTTAAGGATAAAATATCTAGGTATTACATGAAATGAATCAATTAGCATACCTGTGATTTGTGAAGTTAGTAGTTTCCATTTCTGCCATATCTCATACGGATATGGGGCCAAATGCCGATCCAAGTTAAGCAAGTTATCTTTAAGGCGTTGGATACTTTCATCACTTATTTCATCTTTACTTATGTCTTCTACATTTTTGTCCCACATTTTGACAAAGAATTCTTTTTTTTTAAAGTAATGCATGAATCCTGACCTGTAATGTGTAAGGTAAATCTCCTCAAAAAAACCTAGGTATATCCCAACCTACAACGTTTTATGAATGAAAGGAGAGCAACCAAGAAAACAAACAGGTTGAGCCGCTGGGTGAAACCCTTGTGAATAAAATTATTTTTTTACCAGTTTGTTTACGTTCGGGACTTAATATTAAGTGATATTTTTAGCATAGCTTTCGAGCACCACATAATAATTTATATTACCTTGGTGTTACATCACCGGTTCCTTTACTGACAGCAGAATAATGTACATAGTGAAGACCCGGCGGAATCATCTTTATTCCTCGGAAATCTTCCTCTGTATTCCAACACTGCATATCAATGCCAAATTGGGTCTCCTGAGGTACCCCGAGAAATACAAATGTTCCACCTTCAAGGAATAGCTTTTTAGCAACTTCCTGATCCATATTCATTGATAAAGTGGAATCGAACTCAATACTATGTGTTCATTAAACAATAAAAATAAAATTAAAAAATTAAACTATGTACACAATTCACAATGCTGAATTTGTATTTCAGTGTTTCAGATCCAATCAGGTTGTACTTACCAGAGACAAGTAACATAGGATAGTACTTACTACTCTCAGTATGAGATCAGAGACCAAAGAGTATAAATATAATCACTACGTTTTAATCAGAGACAAGTAACATATCGCTATGAGATAGCCAGAGATTGTATTTTAAAAGTAAATTATGTTATCTGCAGAGACATAAGTTATCTGTCGGCTGTGTTTGTGCCACAAACTTTGTGAATATCTTTGTTTATGTATATAAGAGAGGATATGAAATATCCTATTTCAATTGAAGTTTCCAGTAACTAAAAATGGCGTATGGGTGGAGCTTACTTAAGGTGGGGGTTAGGGCTGGTATTATCGATACTTATTTATTTTAATCGATATAAAATTATCACAAATAAAATTAATAAATAATTAAACATATTAATATTTTGAAAAACACTAGTATTGGTATTTTATAAAGAACTAGCTGATGCCTGCGACGCCCTCCGTGTGAATTGAGGTTTTTTTGGTTCCCGCGGTAAATTTCCGAAAAAAAAATATTCCGGAATAGCCAATGTGTTATTCCAGACTATAATCTATCTCTTCCATCCGTCCATACATCCAATATTTCGCGTTTATAATATTAGTATAAATTTATAATATCAGTTGAACGTAAATCTTACAAACAAAACTGTTTCATAATATTAGTTGGAATACCTAGATTTTATGGAAAAAATGTTACTGAATGACGTGATAATATGATTAATAAAAGTAAGTCTACTTTTTTTTAAAATTTTAAATTTCTAAAATTTATAGATAAAAAAGCAATTGATAATATTACATTATACCTAATTTCTTGCGTTTTCGGATTGATCTTCTAATTAAACAAGTAATAAAAAATAAAAAATAAACGCGACGAGCTTTCAGCTCTCCTTTGTGTCCATAAATTTGAAACATTAATTAGAATTTCTCAGAAGTATGCATATCTAAAACCAAAAGTAGCATTTATGTCGGCCCAGTAGTTTTTCAAAAAAATGGTAATTACGTTCGGAGGGCCTCTTATTGGCCAGCGTAGTGGACTATGGCTGAACCCTTCTCATCAACCAACAGTAGTGTAGTGAGAGCGAGACAGGTATTATATTATTGCGTGAACGTGTCGTGCAACTGTCATATGACGTCATCAAATTTAGCTATTGAAGCCAATTTTTTGCTAACTATAAATGGCGTCTGTTGTGCTTCCGGTATTTCAGTTGTGAATAATTACCTGTTTTGTGAATATTTTCATGTATTTTGTTGTAGTTTTATGTAATCAACTATGGTGAAGTGCTCAGTTGTGGGATATCATATTAATAATAATGTAAAACGCCCAGGAATTTTATTTCATAGGTGAGTAACAAAATCGTCTAGTTTTTCTTTTTGTGGCAAATATTTTAAGTTATTTTGTCTAATTATAGCTTAGTTTCTTCTTTACTGAATCCAAAACACGACAATTTTTGCGCTGTCCCCAAAAAATTGGATTATTTTATTACTTTTTGTTTGGAGTGTATATATAGTGTGGAGATGGTATTGTTAACAAATAAATTGAATATCGATAAAATGAAAACTTCATTACACTCTTACTGTTTCGCACTCTGAGGGGTAGAGAGATGAAATTAGACAGTCAGCTTCTACTTATAATATTGCCAAACTCATTTTAGGCTGTAGCGATGATAACCTAGTGATTAAGACTACAGTGTTTATTTAAGTGGTTTTTGGTCCCTTTATTTGCAGTTATTGTGTATCATTTTAACTAACGTTTTACAATTGTTTCAGATTCCCAAAATATCATGAATTAAGGCTAAGATGAATAAGAGAGAATGCTATAAACAGACTTAAGAATATGTACCTAGTCATCGTTTCAATGGGAATGACACTCTAAACCGCCAGCGTTTCAAACATGATGCCTGCCCATTTCTACGTATACCAGTTAGAATCTTTACTCAATATTCTTGTTTGTGATGAATAATAAAAACAATAATGTAAACTTCCCATTCATGCTTTTCTCTAATCCAAATAATAAAATTTTACTATTTCTTTCTTATTGCAGAATTTACCACCTGGGCAACAAGCAATTCAACCCTTGCAAGAATTGAACCTCAATTTGTGACCAGAAACTAATAACGATGTTTCTCAAAACAGAATACTTCATACTTCAACCCATTGCAGGCTCCAATTTAAGCATGAGTCTCCTCTCGGAATGAAAACGGTTTAGCCAAATTCCACCAAGCTGGCCAACGCGGGGGCGTTGCAGCATGATTATATTTTTACTCATAATTTCAACCAGCCAGCGCCCCCTACTGAGTAGGAGCCACCTGTTGGAATGCTAAGGGTTCAGCCATAGTCCACTACACTGGCCACCAAGAGGCCCTCCGATCGTGATTTCGATTTTTTTGAAAAACTACTTCTGTTTTTGGTTTTAGATATGCATACTTCTTAGAAGTTCTAATTAATGTTTCAAATTTATGGGCACAAAGGAGAGCTGCAATAAATAATTTTTAAAATCAGTCTATTTTTGTTATTCATATTATCACGTCATTCAGTATTTTTTTTTCCATAATATCTAGATATTCCAACTAATATTATGAAACAGTTTTGTTTGTAAGGTTTACGTTCAACTGATAATATAAATTTATACTAATATTATAAACGCGAAATATTGGATGTATGGATGGATGGAAGAGATAAATTATAGTCTGGATTAACACATCGGCTAGTTCTTTTCCGGAAATTTACCGCGGGAACCAAAAAAACCTCAATTCACGCGGAGGGAGTCGCGGGCATCAGCTATTTCATTATAAAATACCAATACTAGTGTTTTTCAAAATATTATGCCTAATTATTTATTAATTTTATTTGTGATAATTTTATATAGATTTATTATATTATATAAGTCTCGATAATACCAGCCCTAAACCCTACCTTAAGTTCCGCCCAGACGCCATTTTTAGCTACCGGAAGCTTCAATTTAAATATGATATTTCATATCCTTCTCATTATACATAATCAAACTCTTAGACCAGTTAAATAAAAAAAAAAGCTACACTATGGCCTGATGTCTCTTTCTCTCATAATTCTCGTTTATGGCGGGAAACAAGAAGCGCGTATTTGAAATTAAAATGTTTATATACCTACCTATGTTTTTTTTTCGACTTCTGAAGTAAAATTCGCTATTTTCATTACAAACTAGTGGTTTGCCCTGAACTGAGACCTCGCTGTATCCATTCACTGCACCGTACGCATTCAAACGGATACGTATACATACGTACAGTATTTTACTAAAATGCAGCTCGTTCGGTGAGCGGGTGTTACGTAGCATAATATAATTAATACAATTTCATAATAAAAAATAAATAAAATTTTATTAGGTACTAAGACTGTGTATTTGCGGCTCCTGCGGCGAGCATGTCTAGATGCGCGCTCATCTTTACGTTGATAGACACCAGTACTATCAGTAGACTATTTTTTTATTACACGTAAGATGGTGCTAACGTCTATTATTTGTATTGCACAAACGAATAAACTTTTACAGAGCGGCATCTATTGACATCATTGTGAAGTTCTGTTCAAAATACTGAAGCTCATTAAAAATGAAATAATTTCGTTTCCATATAATATTTATCTAACTTTAGTATTTGTTGTTCAAGTACAGGATATAATTCAAATAATTGATCAAGTTTCAGGTTTAACCTTTCGGAAAATTCGAAAAACTTCTGAGGTCAACTTTGGACGTTAGAAAATCTCCACTTTGAAAGTCCCCCATTTCGTCAATTTTAGGGTAAAAATTAAAAAAAAAAATTTGGACTCTATTCCTAATTATCTATAAAATGATATACCGCAACCCTATGTAACCCTATAAAATATTTTACTTCGCATTCGCTTCCATAGGAGCCCCCCTGAAATAAAGATTTTTATAACTTTTTAAGCCATATTCGGATGGAGGCCATCGGTTTACATAATATTATATTTATAGAAGTAATTACATTCAGTAATTAAGAAGTTATAAGGCTCTGCAAGACGGACGGACGGACGGACGAACGGACGGAGGGACGGACGGACAAGTGCAAATTCACTCAAGTAGACTCGGAGACCTTCGCTTCGCTCGGTCAATACAGTAAAATGCCGTCCTATAGTGACGGTTTGGACACAGGCATATATCACGGCGCGGGCGGAAAAAGGAAACCGCTGAGGCGTTAGTCAAAACCAGCAGCAGGAAAATGTCGATTTTATAAGACATACTACGTTGCATACTTAAAACTAAATTATTAAAGAGTTTTCCTTGAATCACTAGTAATGGCTGAATACTAGTTCAATGAGTCGCAAAGAAGGAGACAGGAGATAAACTAGGCAATACGAATCCCTGAATGTTGGCGAGAGTTATTAAAAATGAAATTAAAGGAGGAGTAATTAATTTAAAAGGAATAATTAACGCATCTGAAGTTGGGTTGGTAATCGAGCGATCAACGCTGATTTAAAAAAAATGAAAAATTCTTGGTAAAATACGAGTACAAGGCATTCATTCCAGCAAGGTCGATGAAAACAGGGAACTATTGGGGTACTCTCGCTTACGCTTCCGCTTCCGCTCTTGTTCTCGCTTTCGCTCCCGTTCTTGCTCTCTCTTGCTCGCAGCAAAAGTATCGTGGAGAAACCTACCCTAGAGTTCTTCATAATGTTCTATGGTGTGTGAAATCTGTCAATCCGCACTTGGCCAGCGTGGTGGTTTATGTGGGCCATAGCCGGCAATGGATTGAATGAAACGAATGCTAGAAAAAAATTATTGATCAAAAGTATAGTAAGATCCTTCTGTAGGTATATAGTATTATTAAGGATAAAATCAATATTTACCGACGGGCAAAGGTAATTATTTTCACCAAAAATCCGTGCGGAAATTTCGAGTTTCCCTCAAGTGGTTAACACAAGCCTGCTGTTAACTACGGCACCTGATTTTTTGTTTTAGTGCGGATTTTTTGCCTAATTATTTTCCAACAGGTGACGAATTTCCGTCTCGAGCACCACTACAGCGAGACGGTAGCGGCAATCAGAAAATAGAGTTTTAGTTATCGTTTGCAATTATTACCTTTGGGTTTAACGTACTAGGCAACCTACCCCGTGTGCACACTGCACACCCGAATTACTTTCAAAGGGTATGAAGTAACTATTATTCAATCTCAGGTAGGTATGTGTATGAGTGCAAAAAATTGTGAAATTAGGTATTTAAAAAATACACGACACGAAGCGAGTGAAAGTTGAAATTATAGCTTGCTAATTTACCTATCTTGGAATGAATCCAATTCAATATTTATTAGGATGTAAATTTCAATTCACACCTAAGTAGGTATATGAAATGACTTTGTACTTTACTAGATGATGCCTGCAACTTCATCTGCGTTAATAAAGATTTTTTGTTTTCCGATACAAAAATTATTCCCTTCGCCTGAATGCAACCTACCTCTATAATTATAGGTAAATATCATCAAAGTCGGTTGAAAGGTCATTGACTGTTAAAGCGTAGCAGACAAACAGACAGACATACTTCGCATTTATAATATTAGTATGGATTCTTTGTTTTCATTCGATATAATTCGTTTTTAGGTAGGTATATACCTAGAAGAAAAAATATATTATAACTCATTTATGTCCTGTGGCTATTTAACTCGACAGCACCCATAAACTTTGCAGTGTAGGAGTAGGTACAATCTAAATAAAACTTCTAAAGAAGTACCTACGAAATTTTCAATCTATTTTTTATTTTAATAATATTAGCTTCTTTAATCAATTGTCTGTAATAATTACGAGTATGTACGAGTATAATGAAAGCTCAATTCCCATTCCCAAGGCTAGTGTTGAAAGGAAGAATTGATTTGGTTGGCGATATACCTAAGAGGGGAATTTAAATGTTGCGGATTTAGGTAGAAAAGCTTTTCGCGTGATGACCGCCAAACTTCAATTCAATGAAAGTACACCATGATGATGATATTGAAATCATTTATGAAAGCTGTAAGGAATACCTACTTAAATTTTCTAATGCGCTCTTACAAAGGGGCGCGCGTTACGAAGAAGGACAGGTAAAACTGCATTACTAGTTCAATAATAAGGTATATCACTTAGTCTATAAACCTGAGGCTTCCTTAGCTGGAAATTGGCTACGCCTACTAAGATATATATTTTTAGAAATCGCACTCAAGCATTCTCCCCGGGATGAGTCAGCCAGTTTTTATTAATTGTTGACTCTCGCAAAGTCTTAGGTACCTATCCGTTCTTCTTTGTTAAAACTACAAGGATTCTCGGTATTTGGTATAATACAATACTACGAACTAGTTGCGTCGGAGCTCTCATAGAGTTAGGAAAACTTTTAATAGTGTTTATCTCCCTAGAGAGTTTGAGACGCGCCGTCAAATTACATCTACTGTACCGTGTATAGCGGTTATCAAACAAGTTACAACACTGCTATCGCCATCAGAAAATCTAATAAAGGATTTTGTGATTTTGAAATTTGTCAATTTGGGAATTAGTAATTTCTGAAATCTCTGGTCAGGTGGAAGGGTTCAGCCGTGGCTATTTAGTTAGTTACCTGCCTCATGACAAAGACGTAGAGCCAAGCGATTTTCTACTAGAAGTTAGCCTTTGACTCCAATCTCATCTCGTGGTAAGTGATAAGGCTAAGGATGGTAGCGGGCTAACCTGCTAGGGTTATTTCTACACGGCATTGTGCCGGAACGTAAAATCGCTTGGCGGCAAGTCTTTGCCAATAGGGTGGGAAGTAGCCAGGGCCCGCTGTTCTGCTATGAACATCCGATTTGATCATATAAAAACACTCCGAGCATCGCCCTTAACATTGCCCGCTGAGTGACCCTGACGCGTCCTACTTGATGCAATTGTATCAAACAGTAGCTGACCCTTTAGGTGGCCTACGTTGTCGCACAGACAAGTTTGTCATTTTCTTCTAGCTTCTAGCTTCTATCGCTCACCTAGGATAACGGGTGAGCCCTCTTATCAGGTACATTTTCCAATAAGTTACACGAAAATCTTGAAAAGGCCTCAGTATTCTATTTTTTTTACAATAGTAGAGGTTCTCGTAATAGTATATTAGTAAATTCTACGTTTATAATAATAGTTATCTTCGACTAAAGCAACTCATATAATATTGACCGATTCACAGAAGTTCTTTTGATCATAATATATTATGGGCTAAACCTAAGTCGTTCCTAACCGTGACCGACCTACCTAACTTCTGAATAAGTAGCAATGAATTAACAAATCAATGTTTTAGGTGGCTCAGATTGATCTGAGCCGAAGGACAAAAACAAACTACTGACTGACACGACAGGACAAAATGTTACCAATGCCGGCAAACCGCGTCAACGCGCTCTTTTAGCTGGAGCTGCACAGACCGGCTTGACGACCAAAAATAAGTTTCCAGTTATTGACGCGGGTGCTTCAAGCTGACGGTTTGTCATGTCCTGTCAGTATGATGTCCTTGGCGATCGCTCTGATTCCTTTGCCTACAATTTCGTCATTCAATGGCCATATTTTTATACATTAGAAGTATCTCAGTAGCCTGTAAGCAGCTGGTAGATAAGTAGGTAAGTATCTAGAATATTAATTAATTAACTTAAATTAGAACAGTTGCTAAAATAAATGATTCTTAAATTGCTTAATGTGGGTTGAATGTAAATGGAGTCTGAAATAAAGAAACTGGATCAAGTTAATTAGTAGGAACATTCGTTGGCGACTAATTGCATTTTTTTTCTGACGGATTTTTCTTTTTGTTAAGTCAAACAGACTAGCAATTTTTAGTTACGTATCTCTTTACATACCTTACAATACACTTAATTGTGTTACGTATAGGTTCTTTAGCTTGCACAATAGGTATAGATAACTAGTGAGAAGACGATCTACGATAGGGGTTTTCAATCGTAGACTATCATTTTTATCATGTCATTTTTTTGAGGGACGAGTGGCCTTATAGTTGCGACAACGCATATCAGTCCATTGCGCTTGAAGCGACGTTAACTCAAGTCGCTAACTGGATGGGTGACCGAATTTGGTAGCCCGAATTTGACCTCTCGTTTCCTCCGTTCCTCGGAGAGCACGTTTTTAGCGTCGGTCCCGGTTATTAGCACTTACATGTTATAATACCTATGCGTTCGAAACCTAAGAGTTGAAATAGTACTCTTAGTTGAGTCGTATGCGGAAGGACCTGGGAACCCACCGCATTATTATCCCAAGAAAACCCCTACCATTATGTGATTAATGGAAAGGGGTCACAGCCCTGAGCACATAATATTGTACCGTAGGTCCAATATATGTCGCTGGATTGTCAGCAGTCTGAAGCACATAATTATGCAGGGGTTTGCTTGTGAGCAGTAGGTACTTACCTCAGTACCCTACCTATGCAGAAAGAAGAATGAATCGTAAAGGTTTACAATTTATGTTCTCAATTAGGTACTATATGATTATTAACATTATAATATTAAAAATACTTGAATATATAATGCTAAATGTAAAAAATTCCAACAATCAAAGAACGCTGGAGATTGTTAAATAAATTTCGTTGAAATTCTATGACCCAAAACAAGCTCTGTATTATTCTCTTTACAATCATTTTGATTAAACATTTCAATTTAAAAACAATTTTTATTTTATTCGTTGGCTCCCAGTGTATCACTTTATTTGAACATTGGAATCATGTTGCCGCTAACGAGAACAAATCGAACACACTACGTAAACTCACACAGAAACACCCAACATTAGCCAATAGTGTATCTATACGCTCTTGTGGTTTAATGGATATCTTTACAGTCCTGACTTTAGGAAGCACACAAAACGTCTTCCACCTCCCGTTATTCCAGGTAATTTCTGCCACGTACCTACCTGCTAATTGTGGAACCAGCTTCCATCTTCTGTATTACCTCATGATTATAATATGGGGCTCTTCAAAAGGCGGATAAACAAATATCTCAAAAGCCAGCAACACATTGGCGGTACCTCTGGTGCTGCAAATGTTCATGGGCGGCGGTAATCACTTACCATCAGGTGACCCGCCTGCTAGTTTGCTCGCTATACCTATAAAAAAACGACCGGATAGTCGAGCCATATGAAACGAAATGTATAAAAATGAAGGTGTTCACACTGCAAACCTTCCATCCACAGTGTTATGTGTGTGTGTTCTTCATCGTTCATACAGTCCCTTGTGATACAATTAATCGTGCTGATAGTGCGTTCATAGTGTAATTCCGCCGTGCAGTGACCATCGCGCGTTGTGTTGGTTTAAGGCTTTATTTGAAGCTTTATACCTCTTGCTTTGTTGCGCTTGTGCTGGCAGCAGAACTAGTCTAAAACTGGATCGGAAAATAGAACGCTTGTTTTTATTCGGACCTGTACCCACTAGCCGCATTTCAATCTTGTGGATTGTGGACAAATTCAATTTTCTCCGTGCCAATAGCGGAAACAATAACCGGAGGACTGGCTGCGGATTAGGCGAGAAGAAATCGGAAAACAAAACCTGCTGGCGAAACTATGAACAATGATCAAAAACATAAAACGTTTTCGAAACCTTTCCTCAATAGTTTCAGGTAAGTTTTTAACTTTGAAGTATTAAGTATGGGGCTATTTCACAATCGCCATGTTAACCTTAACTTACGAAATTGAAATTGAGAGACCTCCTAAGTTAACCTTAACTTACGAAATTGAAATTGAGAGACCTCCTATATAATTATCATTGCCTCCTAATAAAAAAACTGTGAAAATATCAAAATATAAATTCGTCAGCTAAAAGATACTCGGAGATTGTGAAAAAGTGCCTTGTTTATCTGTTTAAAAGTCAAAGTGCGTATTTACTGCAAGTATATTTTTTTAATATTTGTACCAAGTCTGGATTATTCGGCCGATAAACTTTTTATATCTCTCAGGGATTTTGCGACACATGTAGTGTCTACAAATAACACACATTGAGAGTGGAGGATATTGTGTGGCAGTTTCTGTTTCGAGAGTTTTAGTTTAGGACGCATATATCGCGGCCCCTTGAGAACTTCTATCCTTAAATTTCCGATGGAAACAAAGAATCCCGGAATACAGGTTCGCGAGAGCGGAATGGAATTTACATGCTAATTTCCCACGTGTATATCGCCAGACTCTATTTGTCAGCGATATCAAAAATGAAATTCCGAAATGGCAAAATGTTTTCCTTCATAGTCGAGTAATTCAATTAGATGAGTACTTTGTCTGAAAAAAAAAAGAAATAACTGGGAAACTTTTTAAGAAAAAGTACCAGGTGTCCTGGCTTGATTGTGTACCTACGAAAATCGTTGTTTTAGTTAAAATCAAAGACATTCTAAGAGCTCCCTAAACAGTTAAAATTACCCGTTTGACAAACGTCAAACTATTATCACTATTTACTCACATAATTGCACTACAGTCACACCCCCGATACCCCATACAAACGAGCAGATTTTATTGCCTAGTACTACCACAGAAGCGGAGAAAACTGGCTTTCTTCAGACTACAAAGAGGAGCCCAATTCTCACTTCCAAGACTAGATTTGGAAGGAAGAATTGAATGCAAGAGAGCTCGTGGTCGCCAAAGGCACAAGTGGTTGGACGATATAAGGGGGTGGACAGGGCTTAGCTATCCAAAGCTCAAAGATGCGGCTCTAAATAGAGAAGTTTTTCGGATGATGACCGCCAAACTTCGTTATTTAGAAGGCACGCGATGATGATGATGACCTGATGACAGACACATCGGCCTGTCGTCACAGGGTGTGTGAATGTGTGAAAGTTTTTATCAATGATGTTCTGCCAAGTTTTCTGCAATCACACTCAGTCGCCTACGTCTCAGGTATTAAACTTAGTGCCCCGAGTGTAATTTTCATCATGCTGCACTTGCAGCAGAAATAACTATTCGTGGTAAGTACCCGTTTTACATTATATTATTACACAGTGAACAGATTCACGAGGGCGGATGCAATTACAGCAGTTACCCTACCCTACCTACCTATAACAGCTGAGCTGGACAAATGCGAGCTATTGTCAGAGGCGGGAACGGGGCAATTTACGCAGCGCTTCCGAGGATTCAATTTTGTTTAAATTCATTACTTTGTATTTGCTAGTTTAACTGAGAACACTTTTTATTAAACTTGGGAATAAAATACCGTGAATAATAAATATTTGTATTTTGTATTTGTGCACTTACGAATATGATATGTAGGGTATCGTTCAAAATTTTAGTAAATATTTACGCGCGGGAAATGTAAGCTTATGTTACTTTGGATGAAATAATTATGTTTAGGTCTCATTATTTCAGATTTTTATGTTAGCTAAATATTGATTAATTTGGATGTTTCTTCGCTGATATAAATGCAGCCTTCGTAGTTCTTTTTACTTTTACTTTTGTATCTATAGAAATAGTATTTAGTCCCTACCATCTATTATAGTGCCAATTAATACCCAGGCAACTAGCTTGTAAAGAGGCAACCAGCTTGTGAAGAGATACCCATGAAGAGTTATTTTATAGGTCCATGGAGACGCCACATTTAGAAGCCACTACAGAAATACAGTACACAGTATAAATAAAATTAATAGAACTGACACAATAGCTGTTAATATTCTGTGGAAGCTGTCCTGATATTAAAGATAGCTGATAATATGCTCCATGGCCCTAACAGGTTAGCCCGCTACCATCTTAAACTGCATCTTACTATCAGGTGAGATCGCAGTCAAGGGTTAACTTGTAGTGGATAAAAAAAATCATTTCCATTACGTTATTTAAATTTTTGTGGTTACACATTTTGTTGTCCATCCTTAGCTTTTCAAAGGAAATGCTTTAAACGATTCGAGTCAGTCTCTATCCAATTATCTACAGCATCGTGCATATTGACGCGGGCGTCTCGCTTTGAAAGGGCCAATCAATTTACTTCTTTTTTTTTTTTTTTTTCGGATTGAGTATGCTGCATAGGCCCTACTGGCCGCTACAGCGTCACCGGGGGGATGGGCGAGCGCTAAGCGTCGCCGAGAAAAGAGCCCTAGGGCTCGATGACATCGGGGGAGGCAACGTCTTCCTAAGGGCGCCTCCTATGAGGCTCGGACCACGGCTTAGGATGACGTTGGGACGAATGGGAGGTCGGTTGGACTAGGTTAGTCCACACGCCCCCGAGGCCGTGGGTTAAGACCACGTCCGGGTGACGTAAGATATCGGGGTTCAATTTACTTCGTGATTCAGGACATTTTTAAACCTAGCTTTGCCTGTGATCATCCTGTGACCTATTTACGCTCAGAAGGTTAAAGGTAGGTGTAGTAATAGGTACTTTCGTTTCACTTTTTATTGGAATTTCAAGTAAGCCCCGACAAGCTTAACGAAATTTTAAAATCAGGACTGGAATATGCCGAAACTATAACAAATATAGGTAAACTACTGGTAGTATTTGGTAGAGGTAGTAGCTTTATTGTAGTTCGAAAAGTCGAAATTTTCATCGCAACAATAAACTATTGTAAAAAATTTAGGTAGTAATTGATCTTTTAAGCTGAAATTATGAAGACACCTACTAACTAGCAAGTTATGTCTTTGCTGTCTTTCATTTCAAATAAAAAATGGTGTTGTAGATAAGCAAATTCACCCGGGTAATGAAAAAGACGCAAACGGCGTGCACGAATGAGGGTGGTTTTTCGGATCTCTACTTTATCCATAATTCATTGGGGTTTCCCTTAAGGAATAGACAGTTGGATGTCGCTGAGATCACCGGTAGAACTTCAATTGTATGGGGAATAATTCACAGTTACAGAACAAAGATATTTTCTCAAGTTAGTGCCTGTTTTTAGATTTATAACGCTCTTATTTTTTGAGAGAGACACCAAAACCTAACTCTAGTGTACGAGGCAATATAAGGCAAAAATTGTCAAAGTACAAGTAAAATATATGCATTGAAATAATGTTTATTACTAGCTTTCATAGCTAGAGCGGTGTAAGCCTAGTGGCTTAGACGTCCGGCTTGCTATTCGGGCGGTCGGGGGGTTGATCCCCGGGCACCAGAGTACCAGTTTATGGAGTTAAATGTGCGTTTAAAAAAACATCCCTTACTTTCACGGTGAAGGAAAACATCGTGAGGGAACCGGTATGCCCGAGAGTTCTTCGCAATGTTCTCAAAGGTGTGAAGTCGGGCAATCTGGTCGTGGCCAGCGTGGTGGACTATTGTCGAACCCTTCTGGGAAGAGCCTCGTACTCAGTACTGATCCGACAATGGGTTGGGTCATCTAGCTATCTATATTCATCCATACTTAAAATAAAGGGTCGGGCCAGCTAGTATCTTAATAATCTTTGCTTAGGCATATTGTGTATAGGTAGACCTATTCTGCGGTACCTATAGGTGTATACTGTGTAGAATGGTCCCCCAAAACTGCTTTCGCCCCGGGTGAAAATAAATCTTGCAAGATACAAGAAAGAAGCCTGTACGGTAACTAAAAATCAACATTGCCACAGCGACCCTTGTTTGTCCATTAGCTTGCCACGAACAAAACAAACACGACGATTCCTTGCCAAAGATTCCATTGTTACTAACGCTTTGTCACTTTATATTTTCCTTATTATTATTTCATCAGCATCGTTGGGGTAGGTAATGAAAATTAGTACTACGGAGGAAAGACTTGCCTGCATGCCTGTAAAATAAATAGGTAGGTACCAATTATTCAATTTCAATAAAAATCATAATCAAATTGAACTAATACATACGGACTACGTATACGTCTATCTGGTGACTCGTTTTATTATTATTTATTAATTATATTATGAATAATTATTCAATCATTGTTTGTCAACTAAAATGTATAGGATGTCTGTGGTAATAGTTTAGAAAATGCTCAAGGAAATGTTTAGAAAAAGAGAACAAAAGAAAAACGTATGAAATAACAAAACTATTCTTTTAGAGGTCAGTGAGAAAAAATTGAAATGTAAAATGTCATACTTATTGACAATGACATACATGATGCAGAGTTGTTCGTAATAATAATTTTAAAAATTCAAATGAATTTACGATGAATTTTCGTTTATAAATGATTACAGTAATATGCATTGATGGTGTTTTGAATGGTTTTTAAAATAAATTTAAAAGTTCCGTGTAGTCTCACGATGTTGAGAATAAGTCAATCAGTTTTTACGGATGACGAATTGATTATTCTTAGTGACATCATTGAAAAACCATACAGGCTAACTCCTTTCATAGTCACTTTCTGTGAGTGTTGTTTTTATAGTAAACTAAAATCCCATCAAAAACATAAATGTAAAATGAGAGCCAAGTTCAAAATTGTGATATATATGCCTTGGTTGTTGACTTCAGCGACAAAAGAAGTGAGATCTAAATGGGTGCCAAGTTCAATGGTCAGTCCTGCAATTTATTTATCCCATCAAAAACATAAATGTAAAATGAGAGCCAAGTTCAAAATTGTGATATATATGCCTTGGTTGTTGACTTCAGCGACAAAAGAAGTGAGATCTAAATGGGTGCCAAGTTCAATGGTCAGTCCTGAAATTTATTTATAACAACATATCATATTTTATAACAACTTAAAATATCATTTCTTCTTATAACTTAGTATAAAATGTTGAAGACTAAGGCTTTGGCTTGGCTAGTTTTCATATACGAATTATAGCCTTCAGAAGTTGTAAAGCTGTAAGTTCTTATTTTAATCTTCCGAAAATTTGGCTTGCTGGTAGAAACTGTACTTTTAGGTACCTACTTAATAATAATTCGTATATGGAAACTAGCCAAGCCAAAGCCTTAGTCTTCAACATTTTATACTAAGTTATAAGAAGAAATGATATTTTAAGTTGTTATAAAATATTATATGTTGTTATAAATAAATTTCAGGACTGACCATTGAACTTGGCACCCATTTAGATCTCACTTCTTTTGTCGCTGAAGTCAACAACCAAGGCATATATATCACAATTTTGAACTTGGCTCTCATTTTACATTTATGATTTTGATGGGATAAATAAATTGCAGGACTGACCATTGAACTTGGCACCCATTTAGATCTCACTTCTTTTGTCGCTGAAGTCAACAACCAAGGCATATATATCACAATTTTGAACTTGGCTCTCATTTTACATTTATGTTTTTGATGGGATATCATTACTTTTTATACAGAAATTATTGAACTCAGTCTCAAACTCAAAACATATTTATTCAAAATATGTACCTACAAAGTACACCTTCTGAACGTCATGCTTACAGAGCATAAGACGTGATGGTGATAATTAACTACGGTATCTTAAAACTAAAGCTACGAGCGACCCAAACGTGCCTTGGTCTGAGAAGAGCCCGCAATAAACTCCTCTTTTTTTTATTATCACCATCTCACAAATATTTGAAATTATATACTTATAATATAACATTACATAATCAGCCGCTGTAACAATTCATACCCATGCCTTGCTATCATTCAAATAATCCTTTACACTGTAATAGGACTTTTCTATTAGTTTAGTTTACGTTTTACATTAGTAGGTACTTATTATTCGGTGTAAGGTCAGTGTGTCACCCACCAGTAATTCTATTGTACGACTCATTGTACAAGATAATTAAAGACGAGAATTCTCAAAAAAATATATAGAGTACCTAGAGTACTCCTAGTACCTAGAGTACTAGAGTAGAGTAGAGTACCTAACATTGACAGATTACATCTATGGTCAGACTACCTCTACAGCACATTTCTACATCTCATCAATTTTGATTGCAAAAGTTCAAAATCAAAAGTTTTTAGTGAAACATTGAAAACAAGCACGGTAAACAGTCGATATCACTAAAACCACTATAAACGATGAATACAAATCACAATGACTAACAGCTTGAAGTGACGACTTCAAATACGTTTCTTCTTCATTTCTGTCAATGACGTTTCGTGACACAAAATGCATGAATACGAAGGTAAGGTTTTAATGCAACTATATTATTATTCATTATTATTTACATTAAAATAATAATTATGTGTCATTTGCAATAGTTAAGGAGTTACTACCACCGCTTAAAGCAGTATTGTTTCAAAATAACGGTTGAATGTCACGTACTTTGACGTCCTTAAAATACTGATTATAACACTACAACATAAACGTCAACAATATTAAAATAATACGGCTTTAAGCAATGGTAGTATGCCCCGTGTCAGAGTTTTGATCTATACCTAGGTAGAGCATAAAAATGACGATTTTTGTACGTTTATATCTAAATAACCATTTGAGGTGTGCTTATGAAATTTGGAGCACATATGTATCTCACGGGTCTCAATATATGCGCCAAATTTGACATGTTTATGTGAAATAGTTTTTGAGTTATGAGGGGGTCAAAAGTGGCTCCAAATGGTTCGTGTAATATTACACACGGTGCTGCTCGCCAGTTTTTTTGAACTTTGGCTGGACACGCTCCCGCGTGTCTTGATTTACCTGTTGCAGTGCAGTCTGTCACCCGTGTGGATGTTTATGATATTTTTTAAAATCCCGCGAGATCTCTTTAATTTGCAGTGTAAATAGCAGGTAGCCTATATCACTCTCCAGTCTTCAGGTCTTTTATATTATAATCTAAAAATCACGTACCACAAAATCATGCAGATCAGTTGCATCGTGATTATAGGACAAAATATATACTTATATTTTAAAACACATTACTTGATTTTTGTAGCACCAGTGATGCTTGCGACTTCATCAGCTTGGGCTGATGAAGTTACAAGCTCTTCTGACTTTTATGATTCTCGTGGCCATTTGTTGGTTTCCTGAGAAAAAGTAACCAACATCCGTCTTCGTGATAGAGGCATAGGTCTGTACTCTGTACCTACTAAAATTTCTTCAAAATCGGTTAAATGGATGGGCCTTGTGAAGTTTTAAACCAATATTCATTGCTAATGGATGGGCAATGTGAAGCCATCAACCGATATTCATTGCTGAACGGATTTCCACACTCCAGAGTTCCGGTAATCAAGTAGCCGTGGTTAGTTACCAACTTACTACTCTACCTTTGTAGCCCTGCCGCCAAACGATGTAGCTCTGTGGTATTATGACGTTCAGTAACCGCTAAGTGCTATGGGTTTTATAAAACTGTCCTTTCAAGTTATCCCACTTCCATGTTAGACTGCAATCATAAAAATAGCCATATTGTATAATATTTTTTAATTCATCCATTTTATTTCCAGGCACTGGCACCATTTCAGATATCGATATACGGCGACTGATAGAATTGGGTCTTCACATAATAAGATTTAAAATGTCAAACGTCACGAGACGGGATAAAATAAAATTGCTCTCAATGTTGAAATCCGCGGTCAAGTACTGCTGCGAGAAGTATGAGGTGTCCACTTGGCCGATCGCCATATCAATAGATTTACCCCACTTTTGTATTAGAACTGGTCGTTTATGTCAGGTAATTTTGTAATGTTATTAATTAGCTAGTGGATGAATTGATTATGAACAAACTTCATCCGCGCGGATTAAGTTTTCACGGATAGGGATGACAACTAACCTATGTCCTTCCTCAGGATACAAACCTATCACTGTAACAAATTTCTTAAAAACGGTTGCATGGGCCGTGGAAGCGTAGCAGACAGACAGACAGACAGGCAAACGAATAGACTTTCGCATAATAAGAATACGGATTTTCTGAGTTTTCAAAATCCTGTGACATTTTTCTAGATATAAGTAACTACCCGTTTCCGGTATACATCCGGTAGGTATCTTTGTATCTCTTACTAAAATCAGTTACCTAAATGCGCCATTTGAGACACACTTTCGCATTTATAAAATTTGTTTAGATTTTAACTAATATCTTTCCACTTTTTACGTTTTCATCAAAATTAAGCCAAGTCGTAGCTTTTTGTTGAGCACATAATACTAATTACTAACAGCTATTAGTACGCCTTTAGTAAGTTTGTCAGGCTTTCATCAAAATATATGACAAGTAATGTCACGGGAATCTAGTCGTGTATAAAAAATGTTTCAGGAACCTGATAAGCAGCACCATTTAATAAAGGGTAATATAGTTGAAATCACATCAAACATAAAATATTGTGATAGCTGCTCTAATACCAGGATATACATAGATGACGACACTGTATTGAAGTCAGTTAAAGAAGGAACTGAAGTAACTTTAAGCAAAGGGAGTATCAGCTTAGTTTGCACCGAAGTTGTCGATTTTCAAACAATCAAATGTAAAGTTGTGAAAGAAGGTGAATTGGGCAACTGTGAATATATTTGCTTTCGTGGTATCACCCGCGAAGTGCCCATAGGCTTAAGCAAAATTGATTTGGAGCTTATAGAATTTGCCAAAGAATTTAATGTTAGTATCTTAATATTTCAGTTAAAAAAATATTAAGAAGACTATATTTTTATAATATGTGTTCATAATAAAATTAATGATATGCCTGTAAATCAATAATAATTAATTTCTTCTTTATTAAATAAATCTTATATATTTCGAGAGAAACAAAATAGGATAGAAGATAGAGAATATAATCTATGAGAAGATGTGGCGGGAGGACATAAATATCCTTTTATCGAATATTAACTATTCAATGGGCTACCACTTTAACCTTCTGTATTTATATCTAGGTCAACCATTAGGTATCTTAGATTTTATTATGAAGTATTTTGGACCAGTTTAAACTAAAATTTTCGCAGCACTCATTGTCAGAACAATGGTAACCGAGAGAAACTGCGCTATCAATTCTTATAAAAATAAATCAGATTATCTCGAGCGTACTCTTCCTCATACTAAAACTATTTGATGTAGTTTTAGTAATGGCTTTTCGTTATTATATTTTCTAGATAAACCCACAATTTTGTCAGCGGGGATTTAGGTTTTAACAATAGCGGAGAGGGTCAGAAATCCAAAGGGTTTCTGAGCTAATGATGATAGACATCTTTAGTGCCTTCAACTATACCCATGCCAATTTTCACTTTGATGAGTTTAACTGTTGGGCGTGATTGAAAAAACCAACAAACAAACACACCTTCGCATTTATAATATGAGTACGGATTATTAGAAGTAGAAAAAAAAGGTTTTCATTATATTTTGTTATTTTAGCTTGATATCATAACAATTAAGGTGGTGCATAGTCCAATCACGTTGAAAAAAGTGAGAACAATGTACGAGGGAACAGATACACCACTGTTGATCAGCACCATTGGGGACCAAGAAGGGCTCGACAACATTGATGCTATTCTAGAAGTAAGAATATTTTAATGATTTAACATTGGTTAAAAGGGTTAAATAAGACATGGAAAATTTTGTCACTAGTACGTGCTAAGAAACACTTTTTGACGGTTGTGGGTGAACATTGGAGAAACAGACAAAGGGAATTTAAAATGTTATGAGGTTAATATTAGAATAAACTGTGCACGCCATAGGATGCGGGTGGTTAGTTCAATTTGCGAGGTTGATCAATCAATATCCTTTATCTATGCCAATAATCCAATTTAATTAGCCATTTCTGGCATGCAAATGTTAATTTTTTACAAACAAATCAGTAAGTTACACTGGAATTATTCATGCATAACGATATAATTTTCACAAGAAAAAAATTCAAAACACAGAAACAACAGCATTTCATGATGAAATGTCAATCATAAATAATATGAGAAGAATTAAATTATCCTGTATTTTCAGGAGTCGGATGGTATTATATTAGCCAGAGAATTTCTTGCATTTCAAATATCGGATATGAATCAAATGCATGCAATTCAGTTACAAATTGGTGCTAAATGTCGAAAGGTAATCTATTATAAACTATATGATGCCCACGAGTTAATAAATAAATTTAAATATTTTTTTTACCATAACAAGTATTGGGTTTTTCTGATTAGAAATTCTCAGTACTAGCCCGGAGTTAGGAAGTTGGCGGTGTTTCACCCCCGTGCCTCGGAGAGCACGTTAAGCCGTCGGTCCCGGTTATTATCACTAACATGATAATAGTCGTTAAAGCCCACCAACCCGCATTGGAGCAGCGTGGTGAGTCTAAGCTCTAACTCCCTCTCTCTCATGAGAGTGGAGGCCTGTGCCCAGCAGTGGGACATTAATGGGCTGTAGTGGTGGATTTTTTTTACTCCCACGGGAACTTTTTAATTTTCCGACATAAAAAGTAGCCTATGTCTTTTCCCGTGATACAACCTATCCCTGTACCAAATTTAATCAAAATTCGCCGCTTTGACGGCCTATCTGTTCAACCGAACAGATGGGCTGTGAAAGCGTTGCAGATTGACAGACAAACGAACAGACAGACGCACTTTCGCATTTATAGTGTTAATTAAAGTATGAATTGAAGAAATGATGATGTAAGCGCATTGCCTTTGCAGATGAATTATCTAATTATTTATTCTTATACTTGCAGTCAGGAAAACCCTTCTTCATATCTGGAAATATACTCGAACGAACTTTACAAGATGGCAAGATATCATTGGGCGATTTATCAGATATTACAAATGCTGTGTCCCACCGGGCGGGGTTTGTGCTACAAGATTATCAGGATGCTGACCACTTGATCCAAGCTGTGAAAATACTTGACTCTGTTAGTCGATCAGTTGAATCCAGAACTAGGGAAATAGAGTTCTGGGTAGCATCGAAAGAAGTAATCATTTTACTTATGTAATATTTTTAGGAATGCCCTTCCGTTTTTCCCTTTTAATATAGGTACCTTCAAATGAAGAGTGAATAGGCATCTTCTAGGCAAGCGTGCTCCACCTTAGGCTGCATCACCACTTGCAAGCAAGTCTGATTGCAGCCAAGCGCTGGCCTATATAATTAAAAAAAAATCTAGTTCTTATACATGCTATACTTGCGGTATCCCTACTTGATCAAATCCGAAATGAGGAGATACTAGCTGTTATAGAATAAACGACATAGCTTGATAGATTGCAAAGTCGAAGTAGCAATGAAGAAGACTTAATAGTTCGAGGAATCGAGAGGCGTTGGGGTAGGTGGGGCAAGGTGCTGGAGTGACCTCCCCGTACTGGAACGCGTAGCGTTGGCATACTAGGCGGATCGATGACATTAGGCGAGTCTCAGGAAACTGCTGCGTTCAGGTGGCACAAGACCGTGGCGTGTAGTTACCTCTACAAAAGAACAGTGGACGTCTATGAATTGACGAGGACGGCGAATAAATCTTTAAGGTTTCTCGTAAATTAAAGTTTATATTTTTCCAGATTAAAATGCCAGTGAATGCTGCAGAAGCATGTGTCTTAGGCTGTGCTATAGCTGCGAGACAAATGAGAGCATTGGTAATCATTCTTCCAACTGTGAGTGGCAAAACAGCAGTACAGCTCACACATGTCGCCACGGATAAAATTATATTGACTATCAGCTCTAGTCCTACTGTTGCGAGAAAATTACGACTGTATTATGGCATAATTCCCATAATATATGACAGTTAGTTATTAGTTTCTAATCTTATTCAAAATTCAAGAGTTTTTTATTCAAATAGTTTTTTTTTACAATCTACCACTGGTTCGGAATGCCGCTGTTATATACATACTAACATTATAAATTCGAGTTTGTTTGTCTGGCTGTCTGTCTGTTACCTTTACACGGCCCGTCTTACACGCCCCATCTATTTTACTGACTTAACGAAAGATACAGATATTGCTTGAATTCAAACAAACTACGGGGTTTTGTTTTGAAAAACAGTCGTGGGACGAAGTGGTGGGCGTCATCTAGTATAAAATATATTTGTCTGACTGTAAGTCTGTTGATACTTATTAGTTTAGTGCAGTGGCAGCATTTATCAAACATTGGCAGCAGTTACCTGTTTGCCTAGTGTAAATCCTAAAAGACTCAATTGATTGTGATATTATTATGCAATCTAATCTAGGCAACGGGCGGTTCTTTGTATGGAGACCCCCGCATTAAATCCTCATTTGTTGAAACTTGGTAGGGTTGTACTATGATATAAACCAAAACTTATACCAAAATATCCAACAAAAAATCCATGCGGAAGTTAGGTTTTTTTACCTAAAACTTAATATTTATGACTGTATATTTTCTCGTTTTCTTTTTAATATAATAGTAGGTAGGATATTTACACTCACATAAATACCGGAATAATCATGCAGAACATCGATATTTAAACCGATTTTATTATCATACCGAAACTGCGTTTACGCGATAATGTACCTTCCTGCTTTAACAATTGGGTATAGCATAAACTACTGTAAAGTGTCGTCGTCTGAGGAATTATTGTTGGAGTCCACTAGCTTTATTGCCCAGACTATAAACAAAGTGACAGTTAGAAAGACAGGTTACGTGATGATCGAAACTAGTCCTTTTATAATTATTCGGTATTCCTTCTATAAATAGTCGGTTTATAATTATTCGGTGATTATGATTTTAATCTGATTTATATTTATGTAAAATAACAATTATAGAAAAGGCAAAAAAAGATTGGCACGAAGAAATGGCAACACGCATTAAATTCGCTGTATCGTATGGTATAAAACACAAATTGCTGAAATATGGAAGCACGTATGTAACATTGAGAAAATCAACTCCCAGAAGCTCATACGCCGATACTATTAACATTTTTACAGCAACTATTGAAGATGAAGAGCAGTAAGTATTATTCTTGCAATAATATTTTTAAATTGACACATTTTAAATAATTTAGAACTCTTGGTGTTAGAATGCCCTCAAGCTATGACTATCCACTCTTAAATGAACCTGCTGTTGTGCATTATCGCTTGAGGTCACACAACAATGGCTTAGTTTTACGGTTACGTCAAAGCCCCAATACAAGAAAACTTTAGATAGTGTCGCCAATTACATAATATTTTATTTTACAGTATTTTTGTTCATCTTTTTTTTCAGCACCAGGCCACAGTACCATAAAAATTGTCATCACTACCACCATCACCAAGGAGTACCATTTTTTACTTAGTAATGTTTGGAACTCAGTTCGAATTTTAATTTGCAATAATTAAATCTTTATCTTCATAATTATCTCCTTACATCATTATACCTCTTCTTGCAGGTGCTCTTATTTCAAAACAGCGAATATATGACCTAAATATAAAAAATGGAATAGCTTGAATATATTTTTATAATTCTTATTAAGTACCGACTTCATTATTTCCACGAGAAAGAAATGTTTTTAAAGAATTTGTTATGATAGTTATTGTATTTTATATTTAATTTGAGATAATGTTGGTTTATATTTTACTTTGATAAATACAATGTTATGTTACGCTTAATTTGGTGGCACTTAATATTATTTCATAGCCCGAAAATCCTTTGATTGCGAAGCTCACTAAACCGTTTTTTTAAAAGGGTGTAAAAAGTGAAAAGTTGACCAAAAGAACGATTTCGAATTTCGTCGTTAACGATACACGTTGGGGTGGCAAGATGCTGGAGCCGC
Source organism: Erebia palarica (assembly GCA_964035005.1). NCBI lineage: Eukaryota > Metazoa > Arthropoda > Insecta > Lepidoptera > Nymphalidae > Erebia > Erebia palarica. The sequence continues at coordinate 7,291,972 of OZ035988.1, forward strand.
CATCCCTCCATCCCTCTTCAAATCTTCTTCTCTCAATCTCTTCTCATCAAATCTTTAATCTGTGGCCATCCCGTTCTGGGACTGGAAAAGCCACAGAAGAAAACCACACAAAAAAAATGTATTACAGAGTATAACTCAATGTTATACTCTGTAATACACTTATTCTCTTGTTTATGGTGTTGTATTTGACATTTTACTGCTCGTAGTAAAATACTTTCTTCCTTCTTTGATTATTTATATATGTCACCCACAGACATAATAAAGAAAAGCAGACAACATAAATTTCATACCCACATAGACACGTGTATGGGAATCTGTGTCCTTTTCCCTCCAAGCAAAAATGTCTATGTTCCTATCTTGTTTTTTATTTGTTGCAACACTGTGCAACACAAACGCACACATTGACAAAATTTCAATGCGTGGCAGTCTGATTAGGATAAAAGACATGTAGAAGACATATGGCGTTTGTTTACATTGTGTTGTCATAATTTTTTTGTGAAATTTGGAGGTTTAGTAGCCAATATTTATTGAAATAAAATGGTGAAGTATTGTGTCCCCCAGTGTTACAACGCTTCGTACAGGAAAACCCCAGAAATAACGTTCCATCGGTAAGTAAATTTCATGCTATCATGTTAATAAATTACAGGGCCGGACTTGACGACACTTTTATTTTAAGTATATAACTTCGACTTTTAATTTCAGGTTTCCAGAGGATGAATACCTGAGAGACCTATGGATAAAAATGGATGGATGGATGGATGGATTTATCAGTTAAATATACCAGCAATATAACCACAAGTCCATGTAATACTTGTAACGTATGTAAAAATTTAAAGAGATTGCTATACTTATGGTGTCTTCACAATACATTTACAATAATATTCATATATTGTTTTTTAGGGAGAACATTAATTTTTTTAAGCCAAATATTTACACTCACAAGTCACAATCACACACAGTCTCACAGTTTTTCGAGAACTCCTTAATTTTCCGGGATAAAAAGTAGCCTATGTCACTCTCCAGGTTCTCAACTATTACCCATGCCAAGAATCACGTCGATCCGTTGCTCCGTTGCGGCGTGATTGAAGGACAAACCAACAAACCAACAAATAAACACACTTTTGTATTTATAATATTGGTATGATTTCTCGCTAGAAATGATATTGCAAAATAATGGTAGATTCACTTGGCGATTCAAAAACACTAATTGTAAAGTTTATTTGAATAAATAACATTTGAGTTGTAATTTTTTTATTTAACCTTCTAACCTAATTTTTGGAATAACGATTCGATTCGATTGTTTTACAACATTTATTTGGCTTACTGCCAAGAAATTATTGTCAATAGGAACTTTGAGTTAAAATCTGGCAGTATTTATACGATATCCGTTGGTACTGCGCTTCTAAATAATACCTCCAGAAGCTGCGCATCGACGCAGAGCGAGAACGACGCGAGAACTGATACACTGGCCATGATACTGACGGAGTCCACAGTGACGTTATAACACGCAGCGCGGAGTTCACATTCGTGTTATCTCTGCCTATAACTATATTCATCACATTGACTAGGGTCCCGCACGTGGTGGTGATTATCATCGCGGACCCAAGCCCGAAATAGACATCTGGCACAGGCCTCTATCCTATCGAGGCAGGCCTTAGCCAACTACAAACCGGTTAAAAGGTAGGAGCGTATGCCGAAAAAATTTTTTTTTTAAAAATTCATCCCATCGTAAAACTGGTATTTGAAATTTGTATGAAAATTGAATTTAACGCTGCGGGCAAAAGCTAGATGAAATTACAATTTTCAATTTTGTCACTACATTGCAGTTGTGATCGCTTGTGATGAAAAAGTCATAAAAGGACCTATTATTATTTTTAAAACCCTTACAAATTATAGCTTCCAAATGATAGGTAACGTTTAGGTCGTTGTTTTCCCACACGAATTAACCCTACATAATAATGTGTTATGCAGCAACAAGGTGCGGCCCTGTGTTTTGTCTATGCGTAATGTTTCCGTGTGTTTGAAATTGCCACGGTATTTTTTTCAATATATTGAATCTGCTTCCCTTTATAAATCTGTGATGTCACCGTAAGATTGTAAAAACAATTATATACATTATAATATAACTCGTGAAACTGCAAACTGTCGAAAGATTACAATTTAACGCATTATTTTCCGGTAGATTGTAATCTGTTAAGTATATTAACCCGATAAAATCTAAGTGCCTATTTATACCTGATTATTTATGTCGAACCCTAACCTAACCTACAAGAAACAGTCAAGAAAACGTAAATACAATGAATATTTCAAAAATTTTAACTCAGAACATTAAACGCTTCACAATCTTTCGACAGTTTACAATTTCGCGAGTTAGATTATAATCTAACGGTGCATATTATGTATAATTATTCATTTATTTTATTTGTGATAATTTTATATCAATTAAATAAGTATCGATAATACCAGCCCTAAAAGGCCTATCGCACTGCAGTTTTTACAGGGACCCTTTCTTAAATTCAGTGTAGTGTAATAGGGTTCAGGGAGTAAGGGTCCCTGTTTAGGGAGAACGGGTGGTCCCGGTCTGCCTAACTGCCTGAGCGCTCTGCAGACCGGGTAGTGTAATAACATTCAGGGTGGCTAAGGGACCTCAGTCGTCGCATGACCAGCTTAGAGAGTATTTGTCTCTATGGCTCGCGCGTGCATTTTGTCAATATATTGTTTGCTAAAGAAAAAGAAGTTTTGTTCTTCTGATAGACATGTACAAAGAAACGCCTTATTTATGGAGAAAATAGCATAAAGACTATATGAACTATACTATAGAAGAGTATAATAATTTACTATACTATATGAACTACTGCCCGTGACTTCGCCCGCGTGTATTGAGGTTTTTTGGTTCCCGCGGGAACTCTTTAATTTTCCGGAATAAAAAGTAGCCTATTTCCTTCTCCGGGACGTAACCTACCGCTGTACCAAATTTCATCAAAATTGTTAGAATAGATGGGACTTGATTTCGTAGCAGATAGACAGACACACAAACGCATCCATCCATACTAATATTATAAACGCGATCCACGTGGACAAAGTCGCGGGAATCATCTGGTTTATAATATTAGTATGGATACTACTTTTTTTGCTTCGATAGCACGGGTGCCATAATCAGTGAACGATAATAAACATACTAAGATACACGTCCAACTCTCTTGACGTTCTCTTCAGACTGAGTTAGGGCCCGGTGGTAAGTGCAGTGTAATAGCGACGCCAAAACTTAACGCCCACGCCAACTCTTAATACAGGGCCCGGTGAAAAGTGCGGTGTAATATGCCTATAACCCCCAGCTTAAGCTCCGCCCATACGCCATTTTTACTTACCGGAAGCTTCAATTTAAATATGATGTTTCATATCCTTCTCTATATAAATTAACAAAGGTATCCTTGTAATCTGTATTACTACTTTGACATTCTGGCAGCTTTTGCTATGTACCTATTATTTTTACTTGTAAAATTAATTTTATTGGCGAATTTAGGATATTTTTTATATTAGTCTAATTTATGGTTTAGTTAAAAATCCGTGTAGGTAAATATTATTTTTGAATAATATTTTTTTTAACAACTGAAAAAAGTTGAAACCTACTATGTCAGAAAAGAAACCAGAACATATTAATTATGCTGATGTGGATTACAGCACACCAGATATATTAAAATATCCGCCGTATAGATACCGAAGATGTCCAGTCTTTGTCACATTAGGTAAGATTTTCTTTCCACTGTTCTTGGATGTTAGCACGTTGGACTGCGGAAGACGGTCATGGGTTCCATTTCTGGGTTTTTCTGATTGGAAATATCTGTCAACTTCCTAACTGAAATTCTCAGTAATAGCGGGCTATTACTGAGAGTTTCATTTGACAATTTCAGAAGTTGGCCGTGTTTTACCTACTCCCGAACCTAGGAGAGCACGTTAAGCCGTAGGTCCTGCGCCTGATCTCTTTCTGGTCGTGTCGGATTTTCCGTCCCATCGGTCTATGAGAGTTGTAGGGAATAGAGTGTGCATCCGTGTTTGCGCACACACTTGAGCAATATAATATCTATCGGGCAGATTGGAGATCATTGTGCAGACTGGACTTGGGTTATGCTAATTTCTTACTATATTGTGAGGTGGTATTATTCATTTTTAATATCCTGCATCTAAGTAAGTACCTATTACTTACCATGTAGAATGAAATGGGATATCTTAGATCCTTCCGAATAACATTTATAGTCACATAGAAATTTAGCCAGCCATGATATTTTATTTTTATAGTTTTTAATTTTTTAGACGATTCCCAATTAAGTGTAGTTGACATACAAAGAATGCTTGAGGCTGGTATGGACATAGCCAGATTTAAGCTATCAAGCAGTACCAGAGGGGATAAATTACGTCTTCTCGGTAAAATTGACAAGGCATCGCAATCATGTCGTGAGAAATACGACGTGAATAACTGGCCTATGGCTACGTGTATGACGTTGAAAACATGCATTGCAAAAACAGGCCTATTGGAGAATGTATGTTAGATAATACTCAGAAATATTTTACACACCTTGCTTCCATATCCAGGATGTAAGAAATAATCAGCTTAGATCTTTTGCCATAAAAAGATAACGCATTTTGCTATATTATTGGTATGGATATTTAAAGGTTACCTAAATACCTAGACACTAGTGGATGTTAAAAGAAATTCACCTGATTTTAAAATTACCTGAGTAGGTAGCAGTGAAATTTTCTGAACTTGACTATTGAAGCTTTTGTTAGTCTTGTGTGATGATAAGTGCCATAAGTTATATTTTTCATTTAACTTTGTTTGAAAATCCATGGAAAAGTAACTTTATACCTACTCATCTATGTCAGACCTATGTTAGCCGCGCTTGAGGAGAATGAGATAAGTATAAAAAAGTAGAGTTTATTTCAGGATGTGGATTTTATCACTCTTAAGAATAACACTAAAATAATTTTATTTTACAATATTTCGCTTTTTAATAAATGCAATGAAAGCAAGATTTTTATTGATTACCCCTTGATAGCTATTGATGTTAAAGTGGGAACAGAAATCTCTATTGCTGCTGATGAAATCATTTTAAAATGTATAAGCATAGTTGACGAAACGTCTATAAGATGTGTTGTTACGAAAAGCGGTAAACTAATGAGTATGAGTGATATATGCATGAGAAATACAAAACGTTCAGGACCATTGGTTACCAAGAAAGATTTTGAGATGGTGAAGTTTGCTTTAGAGTATCAAGTACGTATTCAAGTAAAGTTGAAACCAATAATTTTATGTATTAGGTTCTTGCGAATATTTTTATAGGTTTTTTTTAATTTGTACTTATGAATTGGTAATTATTTATTAGTATAATAAAATATTTTCTCTTGATAGATAGACGCTATAATTATAAGCTACGCACGGCATCCTGACACTATAAAAATAATCAAGAAATATATATCGTCGAAAAAAGTTAGAAAACCAATAATATTGTCTGGTATAAGTAGTGAAGAAGGGCTAGAAAATATTGATGATATAATTAAGGTATACGTCGAAACAGGTTTTCGCCCACTTTTTAGTTTAAGTTTGTGCTATTAATAAAATCCGTAAAAAGAAGTGCTTAAAATTGAATTTATTCGCTGTAATGTAGGAAAGCGATGGAATTGTACTATCTCGGCGGTATTTGCCATATGAAGTAGAATCCTCTAAACAATACCGAATGCCGCAAATTCAAAAATGGATCGCTGGAAAATGTTTACAAGTAAGTTAAAGATACCTGAAAGTAATCTAAAACAATTTAAACCGTTTACTCATTAATTGATATTGCAGAAGTTACAATTGATCAACATAAGTAAAACCATTTAATCTGCTTTCAATTAATACAATGGAAATAAAAATAATCATTAGGTATTAATATTTTATTTCGCTATATTATTTTAATTGGTTGTATTTACTTTTTATTTTTATTACTATCAAGGCTGGTAAATCGTTGTACATTTATGGAGTTTTCGATAACACTCTCAAAACGGGCCAATTTTCTAATAATGAAATATCAGATGTGACAAATGCAATAATGGACGGAGTTAGCGGTTTCATTCTTGGAGAATGTTACAATCCAGACAATATAATCGAAGTTTTGAACGGCATAAACGAGTTGTGCTATACTGTTGAACCATTAGTTACCAGCAAGATAAACTTTAAGAGAATAATTGATGAGGTACCTTCCTATGATATTATATTTTTCCCCATAAGTTTTTTTTAAATCCACTACAAGTTAGCCCTTGACTGCGATCTCACCTAATGGTAAGTGACGATGCGGTCTAAGATGGTAGCGGACTAACCTAAACTAATCTGTTAGGGGCATGGCAGTTATATTAACCCTATTCGGTTTCTACACGGGATCGTACCGGGATGCTAAATCGCTTTGCGACTTCTTTGTCGGTAGTAAACAAGAATTCTAAATTTCCACTACCACTACAGCCTATTAACGTACCACTGCTGGGCACAGGCCTCCACTCTCATAGGAGAGAGGGAATTAGGAGCTTAGACCCACCACGCTGCTCCAATGCGGGGTGGCGTAATTCTAAATTTAAGCCGTAGCAACGGCGACAAAGTCATGTGCTCATACAGTAAAAGTATATATTTTAGTTAGTAGTATGTTATTCATAAGATGTAAAATATATGAATACCTAAGAAAGTAAATTAAGTTAAATAGTTTGATTCATTGCAGGTTAAGATGCCAATAAATGCAGCGGAAGCGACAGCGATATCTTGCGCTACTGTAGCCAATCAGACCAACGCTCGAGTGATCATCATTCCCACAGTCAGCGGTAGAACACTTAGGTTCCTGCACTGGATGAGGCCCTCCTCTCTAATAATCACTGTTAGTTCGAACGTTGAGGTCACGCGCCATCTTATTTCATACAGAGGTGTTTTGCCTCTTTTGTATACCGGTTTGTATTTTTTGTAAGTTCTCTTTACAAGCTTTTGCAGTGTTTTTTTAGGTCGAATCTTGCAACTGAATTTTGCATATTGGTACGTTAAGTTCGTATGAAAATGGTTAGTTTAATGACGTCATTCTAAATCATGCAAATTATCATGTGTTTTAAATATATTTTTGAAGGTCTACAAGGCAAGAATTGGCACTTAAGTCTCGAAGCTCGTATTTTCTTTGCTCTCGAATACGCAGTTAAAAGAAATTGGCTTGAATACGGTGACACTTATATAACTTTGCAAAGAGGATCCGATGCCAGTTCTTTCTGCGACACGGTCCGTATCTGGACAGTAAGCATCAGCAAGAAATCTTTAGTCGTGTGAGTTGAACATTACAATTCCCAAGTAATTAAGTGAAAATAAGAAAATATAATATTAAGAAGTTTAATAATTATACACCACCCATCCATCCAGTGTTTACCTAAATCGTACAAAACAATTTTCTTTTAGTTGAATTTTTCTTAACGATTATTTACCTTTTCCAGATGTCCTGAGAATCATGAAAAAGCTTACCCGTTTTAAAAACTCCACAATAATAATTATTTTGTAAACATGCATACATGATAGTAAAGTTTAATAAATATAATTATTTCCTTATGATGCGTTTCAACATTTTAGATAAGGTTATATTCCTATTATCGTAATTAATAATCATAATTGGTGGTTTTCATTATCTCGACATGACCAAAATTCTAAATTTGTAAGGCCATGGTGGGTATGGGAGCCTTTATTGTCGGTACAGGCGTCACGGTGAATCTACACTAGTACAATTTGAATGCCACTCATAGATAACGATCTGGGACCATGGTCTGTGACATAGGATATTTTTTATCCCGAAATAGAATTGGATTCCTTTTTGGGATAGGAGATGAGTTTAATGCAGGTTGGATCCAAATCATTACGCCATATCTGATTTTGTCAGTTTTTTTTAATACGAAAATGTCATGTGTAGCAACCATTTACGCATTGTTCATCCGATTGGTATGTGTGCAGATCTTTAGTAAGAAGTATCGTAATTCTATGGTGCCGATCTTTTCTTGCTGGCTAGGGCCCGCCATTATAGATTGGGACTCTTTGGCTAATTCGCAAAGCTTGCATGAACGCTCTCAGTATCAGGAAAAGTTTGATTTGGCCGCGCAGAAGGCTCCTCCTCTCCTTGAAAGCCTATAAGTCTGTTCAGGTTAAGAAAATAGTGACTTATCGCTGTAGGCAGGCTGCCACGTCAAGTCCGGCCAATGAAGATGCAAGAAAGTAGAAAACTTGATTAGTCGGGGGCTTGGCCGTGGCTTATCCTGTCGACTGTCATGAATCACAATTTTCTTAACGCGGACAGACAATAGTTTCATTAGGCCGTTCTAAGCTTCTCACGCCCTCCGTTTCCCGGAACCAGGATTTCTGAGGTAGGTATCCCTCCACGAATGTGAACTTGTTATTGCGATAAGTCCTATATTTTATATACGGAAAGCGCCTTAAAAGTACAAGTGGCGCAAGTACTGACTCATTACTTACATTACTGACTAAGACCTTTTATTAAGACCTATTCTACTGTTTATGGGACTATGGCATATTTATAGTAATCTGTGATTTTTATACGTTCATTCATATTCACAATTCTCACTGTCAAACAGACATTTTATTTAATTTTGCGCTTTTGTCTCGTTTTTGTCTACAGATTTGTTTATTTGTATACGTAGTTCATATAAGTTTATAGTAATTTAATCATGGTCTGGCCAACAGAAAACGATAGGAAGCTTGACGAAGTAAGATTTTTTATTAAATTGGATTTAAGGGTCAAGTTAGAATCGATGACACGGACTACACGTGTCTTGCCGCTTCGCAAGAGGGCTCTGAGGGGTATAGCTCCGTGAGTTATGTATGAAACTTTAAATTTGGGATTTAGAGAGTGAGTACTAATAGGCCTATTACACTGCACTTTTTACAGGGCCCTAAGGTAAGGGTGGGCGTGGCCGCTATTCAAAAAATACGTGGACCCTTTCTCCCTAAACCTTATTACACTACACTGAATCAAGTGAAAAGTGCAGTGTAATAGGCTGATTACTCGTACGTGGTACGCCTAAAACTGGTCAAGTTCGTCGTCCTTTTCTTTCCTGAATCGATTTCGGCACTTAAATGTTTGAACTATAACCCATCTTTTAATAGTTATAAGTTTTCTAATCAATCGTGTTGATGTTTTCAAGTTTGATGCAATGGACTTACCCGGACTACAACTACCAGCTTCCCAGGCACACACGCCGTTAGATCACGTGCTTCATCTGGACATCAAGTCACCGCCTGCCTGTCAACGTCTCACTGGAATTATGGCAACTATGGGTAAAAAAATGTTTAAAAATATCTTGGTTCGAAGCAGGCGTTACTTTGCGGAAGTTAATAACCAAGGAACACGAAGCTCAACTTGCTGTAATCCGTCAAAACAGACAATTAATTTATGTGGTACAACGTGCAGCATGCATGATGCATGGCTCGTCCTCCTATTTCTAAATATGCAGGAAAAGCAAGCAACCAAACAAGCAATGAGCACCGCCACCAGAAAACAGCACACAAATCTTCCAAAGTACTCTCACTGTACGTTTCACTCCGTCACCGGATCATTCTCAAAAGATATTGACTTTGCAATGGATTTTACAATTGTGCATTGACGAGTCAACATATCTTTGTCTGTTTTGGCGAGGTACTAGAGGTCCTTGCCTCAAATCTTGCCCACTTACTCATCTACCGGTATAGTTCAAAATTAATTGTGGTGGTATTCGCGGGTGTGACAGATCTTGTGGCGGATTCTCAAGCATTTTGGATATGGTCGCTGTTGTGAATCAGAATTATATGCAGTGAAGGTCGCCCTTAAATCAAAGGCTAATTAATGAAACATTATTAGATATTAAGTAATACGAGTAGGAGACCTATTAATATTTATGTCAAATTAATTTTGTTGCTTGGTTTTTGAGGCTTGGGTTAAATTTAAGGGAAATCATCCCACGATATTGAAGTTATGGAGAAAATGATAGCAGCTGGCATGAATATTGCTCTACTTAATCTATCGTTCGGAACCTTGGAGGAGCACATAGAAACTATAAAGCTACTTCGCCAGGCAGTGAAGAACTATAGTACTAGGGTTGGTAAAAATTATCCCTTGGCTATCGCTGCACGCCTGCCGGGAAAGAAGATAAGGACTGGTTTTATTTCTGATGTAAGTAAAAGATTTCCATTTTTTGAGAAATATCAAGTGATAGGCTGATGCTGCGTTTTCGCGACCTAATCAATTATTTTCAAGTAATTTCTGATCTGCCTTATATTATTTTTTGCTTTCTCTTGCATTCTGAGATATTTTTCTGAAACGCTGAGTTTTTGCCGAAAAGCTTATCCAACTGGTTTTATTTTCCATGCCGAATCTGGTGAACGATGAAACTGGTTTTTTTACAGACCTATGGTGAAACAGTGGAACTTGTAGCGGGCGAAGCCGTCCGGCTAACAACAGATGAAACGTATAAAGACAGATGTTCAACTTATACAGTTTATGTCGACTATATGCACTTTGCTGAACAAATTAGTAAAGGAGACTATATACTATTGGACAATGAAACGATCGTACTTAAAGTTGAAATGATATCTTCGACAACTTTAACTTGCTTAATCGAGAGAGGTGGGCATCTGGGGTCGTTTAAAGATGTTTTTGTGCCAAACGTCACATTCGATATGCCGAATTATACAGAAACTGATAAAATGTACATCGATATGGCCGTCCGTAACCAAGTGCGTATCGAATTTTTGAAGTATATTTTGTTATTAAATAAATAATAATTGTTATTCTTATAAAAAGTAGCATGTTTCAATTCGGAGCGTATTTTTATTTTTTCCTTAGTGGGCGAAATAAGCCAAAACGACTGTACCAATTAATTCGTAATTTCACAGTTGAGAAACATAACTGCCAACAAGCCTATTAAATATCAATTAACAATTGAAAATGAAAATGAAAAATGTTTATTTTCCAAAAACAACCTATGACAACAACCTACCCACACTAGGTAATCCTATATCGTGGGTACCTATGTCGCATTAACAAATAAAGTTTTACAGAAGCTAATTGTCGCTCGGCATTTTTTAAAAATAACATAATTTCTAATATTAACAATGAATAATGATGAGTACCCTTAAGTTAAATGTAAGAAAAGTTTTTCCGTTGCGTCGTAATTCAATGAAGCGAGCCATGGTAAAGTTTTAGCTTTTGCTTGTTTTACGGAACAGTGCTTAATGTCGCATGCGCTAACTACTTTATTGTAAATAAATGATTCTACGTAAGGACTAAATCGTCTAGCTAAAGGTCTAGCAAATTATCTATATTAATTATCATTGTATTTTTATAATTACTTGCATTAAATAGGAACAACTTTACTGATTTACTAGTGGTCACCCGCGACTTCATCCGCGTACAATTTCTGATTTCCTATGAGATGTTCTCGCTGCAAAAGGCCTACTTATAGCAGCTTTATAGCATCGGCAGTTTTTATTATTTAAGACTAATAAGTCCTTAATGCTTACTTCAAAAACTTATAACCTTCATGCAAGCTTTCTACCCCTATTTCACGCCCTTTGGGGTGGATAATCGTAAAATTGCTTACACAGTCTATAATTACTTAAAACTAATAACCTAAATCCTGATTTTCAAGTCTCTATCTACAAAAACATAGGACTTGCATACAAATTTTCAACCCTCATTTCACACTCTGTGGGGTGGATATTCGTAAAATTGCTTATGAAGTTTATTATTACTTAAAACTAATAACCGTTATGCCGATTTTCAAGTATCTAATTTCAAAAACTTAGAACCCTCATGTAAGCTTTCAACTCCCATTTCACTCCTTTTGGGGTTAATTTTCGTAAAATTGCTCATACAGTATCGTATTATTATTTAAATCGAATAACATAAATCCCGATTTTCAAGTCTCTAACTTCAAAAATACAGGATTTTCATACAAAGTTACAACCTTTGTGATAGTTTGTGATAGTAATAGTCTGGGTTTTAGTGAGAACTTATAAAAAAAAATATAAGTCTAGATCCAGCGGTTTGAGTTATACGTTGATATATTATTATGTTAGGCAGTATCTCCATTTTATTTGTATTGATTAAATTTGTTTACGTATCAAAAATAATATCTGGATAATGATCTCAATCATTAAGACTGTTTTATCTACAAATCCTTAAAAAAAAATTAATCTAGCTTAGCTTAAAAAAAGTAATAGTAGCTTATTCAGTAAATTTCGCGAAATCTCATAACAAGACATTTCTCGTAATTGCAAAGGAGTCCATAAAGAGACAAAAATTAGTTAATGAAATAAAACGTCCATTCCTTTCAGTTGGACATTCTTGTCGCGTCTTTTGTAAACTCAAGTAATGCCATTACTGAGCTCAGGTACTTACTGGGAGAGAAAGGAAAGAAAATAGCTATTGTCGCTAACATCCAAACTATTGAAGGTTTTCGCAACTTCGATGACATTATGTCGGTAAGTGTTACGTAGTAGCTATCTATCCAATGCAATGTGAACTTTTTGTTGGAACATTAATAGAAGGTAAAGTTTTCATAAAAATAAGGTAGACCTTACCTACGTAGTAAGTCAGCTACCATCTGTTTGATTTGATTTAACTATTTCAAATATTACTGAACATATTTTATCAGTGATTTGTTGCTTTTAGTGAAAACTTTAACAAAATTAGATTAAGTATATATCATAGAAAGTTTCTACATAAATATTTTGAAAGGTTCTGGTCAATTTATGTTTCCAGGTTACCAATGGTATAATGATTACTAGACAGGAGCTAGGATCAGATATAACTCCGAAGAAACTAGTGATAGCTCAGAAGAATATGATCGCAAGAGCTAATAAAGTAAAAATTTATAAATCTTTTTAAAGCCCTTTACGATCGAATCTAGGCGTTATCTCAGTGTTTTATTTAACCATACTTTGTGAATATAGGATAAAAAATTATATTATAGAATGCAAAGTAACATTTTTGAATTGCATAAGAGACGTTATCAAGAGCTTTCTCGTTTCTCTTATCTTCTCTTATTATTCTCGTATCTTTCTCAGTAATTTCCTCCACTTTGCGGAAATTGGCTCCCTTGAGAGAAAACACTAGGTACTTACGATCATGTGCCATGTGTTCTATCTATTACTATTTTATAAGTCGTTCAAATGGTAATACAATAAATAATTGTCTTCTATTTAATTTTAATTAATAACGTCTCTATGTCCGCAATGTCACTCTTTTTAGATCTTCTCATGAGTTTCTTAATGCTATCATACTCATATATTCCCTGCCAATATGACGTAACTAGCCGAGTATCAGCCTTCTTAGATATATGTTGGATCGGTGTAATTAAAGTAACGAACAATTCCAGGCAAACATCCCTGTTTGTGTTAGCGCACACCTTTTAAGCAGTATGCGGTATAATGAAATCCCGTTGAGAGCTGAATTACTCGACATAGCGAATTGTATCCTTGATGGAGCTGACGTCTTAGTGCTCTCCGCTGAGACAGCAGTCGGTCTTTATCCAGTAACCACAGTTCAGTGTATGGCTAGTGCATGCAAAGAAGCAGAAGCGTGCGTTTGGACTAAACAACTTTTTTCGGATCTGATCGATAAGGTACGTTAAAAAGGCTGGCTGCTTTTGCACCAAGGATGTGCTTGAATGCGTAGCGAGAGATATGCGTAGACTATCAATATAAGTGTCTATTAATATGATATGAGTGTATCGCTTTGTCGCAAGTGTGTATCCATGGCCAGTTTGCATTTAAACTTCATTAAATTTGATGTAAGTAGGTAATGCGTGCAAAAAAAAATGTATGTAAAATAAATCCAGCTTGGCACGCCTAAACCGAGTACAGACGTAACTTTAATATATGATGATCTTCATACCAATCGATGCATAGTAAACGGTTTTAGTTACCTTCACCCTCGTATTGCTTCAAATGTTGTGATGTAGTTTTCAATTACTTTTACTGAAACGAATAATGGCCGATTTTTATGTAATTTTAAATACGAGTTGCGTTCCTTTTTACAAAAGAACATTATGATAAGCTTGGGTTCATCTTATACGCATGCGATTAGAAGGGACGATGGAGAAATAGATGATTGTATTGTGTTATTAACTTGTGTTCAATTTACATATAGACCCTTTTACCTTGCGATCAAACCACTGGCACCGCAATAGCGGCAGTGATGGCTGCACAGAGATCCATAGCGGCCGCAATAATCGCTGTAACAACGTCAGGAAAATCTGCCCAAGTGTTGTCCAAGTACAAACCTCGGTGTCCCATCATTGCTGTCACCAGATATGCGGTTATTGCCAAGCAATTGCATCTGTGGAGAGGAGTGATCCCATTAATTTATGAATGTACGTATAATTCAAACAGTAATAAAAAATAGGTTGCATGTATCCGTAAAAATACATGCGAAATAATAAAAACTACTTTGGGTCGAATAAGGCTCTTGAAAGTTTTATGATTTGGCTTTCGAGGTTCGATCAGTTAGGAAGCACGTATATTGGACTATAGCTATTACTGTAGTTCATCCAACGTTCTCATTTTCTAGGAGTCTAAGAACTACGTGCACACGGCCGTTAATTGACGCGTTTAAGTTAAATTTATCTGTCCTTTTCGTGTCAACCCCGGATAAACTTATCAATGTGACAGCATCAAAAATTTTACATAAGTCAGTCATGGAATGGTGACGCAATTCAGCCTAAATATATATAAGGAGCAATTAAATTTATTTTATTTTCATATCTTCAGCTGAACCAGCTATGGACTGGCATACGGATGTTGATAGTCGTGTGAACTTCTGTATCTTTTGGGCCATGGAGCAGGGTTTTGTAAGGATTGGCGATCCATTAGTAGTCATATCAGGCTGGAGACCAGGATCAGGCTTTACCAACACCATGAGGATTATCTATGCTCCTGCGGACACTGCCAGTTAATATAGTTTCACCTTTATCCTATAGACACAGATGGGTGGAAGATTTTGAACTTTTGTACCGAAAAATTAACTGTATACTGCTTTTGGATAATAATGATTAAGATTGTATTAATCGGTTAATACATATTATATATTGTTAAATAATAATTATAGAATGTTTTCCTGTGCCTGCTTGAGGATTTTCCTATTAACATAAAATAGCAATATGCTTAAAATCTTTCAAGATTCTCTGAATTCATATAATTTGGAAAACTTAACTTGGTGTTATAGTTAGTTTTGTGAATACGTTTTTTATTTATTAAATGCTATTTAAAAAATCATTTGTTTAATTTATTTTGTGGTGAAGTCGAGCGCGGCTTTTACAATATTTTTTATTTATTTACAGACAAATGCAGTGAAAGATCACTAGTATGTAGAGTCAAATGTCCAACAATGAAACACAAAAAATTTAAAGTCTCATAAACACAATGAAACACCACAAATACAATAATGAAACATAATAATTCATAGTCTGTTTTCATAAATTCTGTCTCACATTTTGTGTAATTTATGGAGTAGGTAGTACAAAAAATGCTTGAGTTAAATCAAAAAAGGTTTTATTCTTAATTTCACTTTATTTTGGTTTGCGTTTTCCAGTCCGTGGATAAGCTTTCAATGGAGTCATGAATTCCTTCTTCTTCGGTTGCCTCACTGATTAACAAAGGTTGACAGCTTGGTATATGCCCATCTGTTTTTCGGCGAATTAATTCGGCGATAATTCGTCGAAATAATTCGACGGTACTCGCGATTCGGATCCACTTAACTCAAAACTTTTGAGTGTTGGGTCCCACTGGGTCAGAATGCCATTTCTATGTATGTTGCAAAGCCAAGACTTTCTGCTGCAACCAATGCCACTTTTTACAGCATTTTTCCCCATCATGATGAGTAGTAGAAGTTAGTGTCTGTAGTGCCTGAAAACGTGCCCCAAATATTCGACTTTTCTCATCTTTTCTCAATTTTCCTCAGGAAAACAAGGACTATTCCTTGCCAGTGCATTAGAATAGCTCGAAGCACATTTTTCCTGAATGATAACCTTTCTTTCTTTTTAGAGTTTTATATTCTAGCCACAAAAATTATTATATAGGATTTATAATATGATTCTTTAAGATACGCAATGAAACAGTGTTTCATTGTGTCCATTATGCAACTGTTTCATTATTGACTTCCTAGAGTCTATTTTACTAACCTTGAATTTTTTTCCACTAAATTGTAACATTGTAACATTATATTATTATATCTATTCCACGTTAATCTACGAAATATGTTTAATGCTACGTTACCATGAAAATTATGATAATTTCAACCAATATTTAATTAAAAATCTATAAAGAATGCTGAAAATATTAACTTTTTGTCGATAAAATCAAAAATTCTCCACAAACACGTCATCTTCATCAATGGCACCGATGGAAACTGGGATAGGGCGGGGGGTTCACAAGACTGCACTATAATGCACGATCTGCCAGCATAGCATTTTAGAAATATCACAATATTTTATTGTGTACCACTGTTTCATTGTGGGACACTTAACCCTAGACTGTTAAGCGAATTTAAGTATAGCGAAACTACTTTTTGTGAAAAAAGATAAATAAAGAATCAAAGTAATCATGAACAAACCACGATGGTTCAGATCCTTAATGAAGTGTTATCAGAATCCTGAATGAAGCGTTATGATGCGGCATTGAACAAGTAACCAATAATAAATCGCTAAATATTGTATGGTCTAATTCTGGCATAAGACCGCATAACCTCATTAAGAAAAAGCTTAATCCTTGGCCGGCTTAAACTAGGTTTCCTCAAGTGCTTGCATACTATTCAAAATGAAGTGATATTTTACGATCAAATACCAAATAGTGTGATTCAGAATGGCTCCACGAAACGTTCGGGTGACGGAATAGCGGTGATCGGCATCAAAGGGTAACTCTGCTTGCTGGTCGACGAGGCAATTTGCAGAGCTCTCTGAGGTGCTCAAATTGAATTTATCTAACCTCGCCTTCACACCGAACACATACTGCACTCTCGGTCTGTCATTTCAAATTAATTGAATACTCGAATCCCATTGATTTGATGGTATAGGTATTTGCTCGATACTCTTGCGTGGGCAATGTAAATAAATCTAGGTTTCTGCCTATTTAAGCTACTTTTCTTTTTCTAAAGTTGGTGCAGCATGTATCTAGGCACACTGCGCCGACACCCGCCTAGTGGTGGTTGTTCTGCGAGCTCAAAGGCGCTTGCGCTGGTTGGAAGGTTCGGTATTACGGAAAAGAGAGAGATTGCATAATTGATCGATTTTGGACAACTACTAAATGGATTTCACACGGGCTGAGTTTATGACAGTGAGTAGGTACTTAAATAGTTTTTGATAACATATTATTAGGAGGGATTGTGTGTTTATTTTCGTTTATTCCCTGTAGCACTGCTACCGCTACTTGTGAACGATTGGAATTTTTTGTCATTATTTCTGTGGCTGAAAAAGCACACCCTTGCACAGAACTTGTGAGAATTTTGGCCTCACAATTCCTGTGCTTTTTAAATTACAAGTTCTGGATTATAATATGAAAAGATGTATGCTCTCGATTAACAAATCTACATCAAGCCATTCTAAAATATAAATAACTAGTGGTTCGCCCCGAACTGAAACCTCGCGGTATCCATAAGATAGTTTTTACTATATATTGTACTAGCTGATGCCCGCGACTTCGTCCGCGTGGATTGAATTGTTTTTAATTATACGGGATAAAAAGTAGCCCATGTGTTATTGGCTATTGCAGACTGTAATCTATCTCTGTGCAAAGTTCATCTAGGTCCATTTAGCCGTAATGGCGTGATTGAGTAACAAACATCCATTTGAGATTTTTTGGTTCCCGCGGGAACTCTTTAATTTTCTGGGATAAAAAGAAGCCTACGTGTTATTTCAGACTACGATCTATCTCTGTGACAAATTTCATCTAAACAATCCATTCAGCCGTTCAGGTGTGATTGAGCGTCACTCGTTCGTGTGGCATAAGTTTTTTTCAATTCCCACAGCACTTCATTATTTTCCGGGATGAAAAGTAGCATATGCCACTATCCAGATCCTTAACTATACCCATGCAAAAAATTACGTTAATCTGTTGCGGCGTGATTGGAGGACTAACTATCTATTAAACGTCCTTGGGGAAAAAATTTACAAAAAAATATGAATCAGGTATTTCAAACGAAAATTCCAAAAAACCCAACCAAGTTACCAAAAATACCTAGTTTAATGGTTCTAACTTAAAAATTAATGACAGACTTTCTTATAAAATTTCAACCCCTATTTTACCGTTTTGGGAGTTGAATTTTGAAAAATTGTGATAAATGTATTTCTTCATTTTTAACTCGCAGTTTATATACCAAGTTTCATGGCTATAACTTGAGAAATGAAGGACTTTCATGAAAAATTTTCAACCCCTATTTCACCCTTTTGGGGGTTGAATTTTGAAAAACTATGACACACGTACTTCTTTATTTTTTACTAAAAGCCAAAATACTAAGCTTCGTTGATATAACTTGAGCAATATCCTGTGAAATGAAGGCCTTACATACCAACTTTCATCCTCTATTTCACCCCTTTAAGGATCGAATTTTCAAAAATTGTGAAACACGTATTTCTTCATTTTTTACCGTAAGCCAAAATACCAAGTTTCGTTGATTTATCTTGTAAAATATCTTGAGAAATGAAGGCATTTCACACCAACTTTCATCCCCTATTTCACCCCTTTGGGGGTCGAATTTTCAAAAACTGTGAAATACGTATTTCTTGATTTTTAACTCGCAGCTCATATACCAAGTTTCATGGCTATAGCTTTCATAAAAAAATTCAACCCCTATTTTACCACTTTAGGGGTTGAATTTTGAAAAGCTGCGACATACGTAATTCTTTAATTTTTATCGAAAGCCGAAATACCAAGTTTCGTTTATATAACTTGAGAATATCTTGAGAAATTAAGGACTTTCATGCAAACTCTCATCCCCTATTTCAACCCTTCGGAGTTAGAATTTTTAAAAACTGTGAAACACTTATTTCTTCATTTTCAACCAATTGCTCGTATACCAAGTTTCATGGATATAACTTGAGAAATGACGGACTTTCATACAAACTTTCACCCCCTATTTCACCCCCTCAGGGTTGGAATTTTGAAAAATCCTTCCTTAGTGAGCGCCTACATCACAAAAGAAACCTACTGTCAAAATTTCAAGTTCATAACTCCAGCGGTTTAGGCTGTGCGTTGATCCCTTAACGATTTTATATATATATGATATATAGATTAGTTAACTTTTAACATTAAAAGAGCTCAAGAGTTATTGGAGAAACGAATTAACTTTTACAGCTCGCCATCTATTGACATCATTGTGAAGTTCTGTAAAAAATACTGAAGCTCATTAAAATTTAATAATTTCGTTTCCTTATAATATTTATCTTATTTTATTTGTTGTTCAAGTACAGGATATAATTCAAATAATTGATCAAGTGCCAGGCTCAGCCTTTCAGAAAATTGAGAGTTCTGAGGTCAACTTTGGACGTTAGAAAATCTCCACTTTGTACTCTACTCCTAATTATCTTTAAAATGATATACCGCAATCCTATGTAACGCTATAAAAAATATTTTACTTCGCATTCGCTTCTATGAGATCCCCCCTGAAATAAATATTTTTGTAACTTTTTAAGCCATATTCTGCTGGAGGCCATATTAGTTTACATATTATATTTAAATTTGAAGTAATAAGTTCAGTAATTCAGAAGTTATAAGGCTCTGACAGACGGACGGACGGACGGACGGACAAGTGCAAATTCACTCCAGCAGACTCAGAGACCCTCGCTTCGCTCGGTTAATGAAGTCCTAGAAGCTTATGTGCGGTGTGGTTTACAATAAGTTCTAAGAGTAAAACCATCTATATATTGTGTATTTTTACATTTATTTACATGTACACATACATTGGAATATAGTGTGTATTTCTTGGAATCCGTGTGTCAGAGCGCGCCAATATTGCTTGGTGGCAGGCGCACGTAGCTGCCGTCCGGCCCGCTCCAAGAGGTATCGTCGCCATTGCAGCTCCATGCGATAGACGATTTAAGGCTTTGCTTGGAAATTCTCTTTGCTCATGTTCTGCATACTATGTCAAAATTGTTGAAAGAAGTTTTTTTATTAGAGATCTACTTTTGACACTACAGAGTTGTTTTACGAGTAGGTATGAACAGGGCACAGCCAGTCTTTTGGATATCATTCGGTTAAATCAAGTACATACACGGTACAGTACTACAGTTAATTACTCTACGCAGACGTTAAACTGTAAACAGTTGACGAAACGGTGACGGTTGTTAAGTTAGTTTTTGTAATACTATTTTATTAACAACTAGATAATGCCCGTGACTTCGTCCGCGTGTATTAAGGTTTTTGATTCCCGCGGGAATTTTATTTTCCGGGATAAAAAGTAGCCTATGTCGTTCCCCGGGATACAAACTATCCCCAAGTTTCATCAAAATCGGTTGAACAGGTGGACCGTGAAAACGTAGCAGACAGACGGAAACACTTTTGCATTTATAATATTAGTATTAGTATGGATTTGAAGAAAAGAAAATATTTGAACGGAATAAAGACAATTTCACTGAAAGATTTCGCACTTTTTTTTTAGGTTTAAAGAACATAACAAAGGGAGCAAAAAGTAGCTGACGATCGCGGTCATGGAGGGATTGTGCCCTATCATCGTGCAGCTCGCGTCGAGCACCCGGCCAGCCACTACAGTTGAAAGGCGAGACGAAATTGTTCAGCCTAAGTGCACGTTTCAAATCTCGTCACCCTGTGTTACTTACGTATTTTTCACGAGGAAGTGTTTTGTTGTTTTTGAATATTGCATAGAACCAGGGACTATGGGTATATCGCAGTAGTTTGACAGTGACCCATAGAACAAGGAATTAACCAAGAATTATCTAAAAGACACAGATCTTTGATTCATGATGGTGATCCATCATGAATCAAAGAGGACTTCACGAAAGCGATATTACCCGGAAACTGCCTATTAGAAAGAGAAAAACGTACCCATTGTGCGTACTCGATTCGTACGGATATGTACGAAAGTGGCCTAACACTAAATAATACGGGGTTTAGTGAATATACTAAGCCTATGGGGTTAATCAAATAATAATGTAGGCCTAGGTATGTAACAGAGCTGTATAGATCTGTCCATAGAAGGCTCGACTACATTCCAATTACATACATGATGTGTATGCTCGAAGGTTCTACGGTTTATGTCTAGCAATATGGCCGACTTTAACGTTGTTACGTACGCGCGGCGCTTACCGGCGTTTCAAAGGACTCTCTAATGATTGCATCTGAAATGCAATTAACACTGCAGCCTGTTAGAATATAATATGATAATATTATATGCATGCGTTTGTTGTGCAACTGTTATTTATGCATGACAGTATGCCTGCATAAATAATAGCTTGCCACCAGCTTGCCTGTATTTGAAAGCTTTGAACATAATAAAGGCTTCACAGATAGCGTCGCTAGTATCTAAGAAAAATAAAATAAAAACAAAAAGTAACTAGGCATAAAATAAGTTCCAATTTTGACCATCGGGTCAGATAAGATTGGCGGACTGTACTGTATGTCATCAGCCATTATGCTTCCACTGTTGGACATAGGCCTCTTTTAAATAGTAATCTTCGGCTTTCCGCATCCAATCGATGCCAGCCACCCTCCGGATATCATCGCTCCACCTTGCTGGGGGGCGCCCTACGCTCCATTTACCAAGACGCGGTCTCCACTCAAGGACCTTTCGACTCCAACGTCTATCGGTCCTCCGACAGACGTGACCAGCCCACTGTCACTTCAGCGTGCCAGCCCTAAGAGCTATGTCGGTCACTTTTGTTCTTTGGCGAATCACTTCGTTCCGGAATGTATCCCTCAAAGAAATTCCGAGCATAGCTCTTTCCATAGCACGCTGACCGACCTGCAGTCAGTGTACCAGTCTCGCTGTCAGTGTCCACGTTTCGGCACCGTAGGTAGGACGCATTGGTCGAAGACCTTAGTCTTCAGGCACTGCGGTATGGGCGACGAAAAGACTCGACGAAGTTTTCCGAATGCTGCTCAGCCTAGCTGTATTCTCCTATCGATCTCCTTCTCAAAGCTGTTTTTACCCAATTGGAAAATTTGACCAAGGTATGTATATTCCTGAACAGCTTCGAGAATAGACCCATCGACATTGATCGGCTCCGGAGCGACCAGGTCATTTAGCATGACCTTGGTCTTGTCTAAGTTCATCCGGAGACCGACACGTCGGGAGGCAACGTGGAGGCTATCAAGCATCTGTTGAAGCTCCTGCAGCGAACTTGCGATGACGACGATATCATCGGCGAATCGGAGATGTGAAATGTTCTCTCCGTTTATGTTGATGCCATGCACTTTCCAGTCAAGTGTTTTGAAGACATTTTCATGATAGGTCTTGTAAACGCACCCTGTACTTGGACTGACATATATGCTGAGCTATATAGCCATTTCAACACTTCGATGTATCGCCAATCAACTTGGGATCGCTGCAAAGAGTCTAACACAGCCCAGATCTCAATGGAGTCAAAGGCCTTTTCATAGTCCACAAAGGCGAGGCACAGAGGCTGATTGTACTCGTAAGACTTCTGTACAATCTGCCTCAATGTGTATATGTGGTCTATGGTGCCGTAACCACTACGAAACCCAGCCTGCTCCGGTGGCTGGAAGTCGTCAAGTCTTCGTGATAAACGGTTTGTGATGACCCTGGAAAACAGCTTATAGATGTAGCTTAAGAGCGAGATGGGACGGTAATTTTTAAGGAGTGTTTTGTCACCTTCCTTAAAGAAAAAAACAACTATGCTCCTATTCCACGCCTTTGGAATTCTCCCGTTCTGAATAACAGAGTCAAAAAGCCTCTGTAGCTCTCTAATTAGGGATAGCTCTGTAAGTAGGGAGGGGTAGTCCCGCTGCCTTCAAGAGCTCAGAGGTGATTCCATCTTCTCCCGGGGCTTTTCCATTTTTCTGCTGTTTCAGGGCCTACACAATCTCGTCCACCCTAATTTCTGGAAGGTCATTGGTGTACTGTATGTATTTGTTATTAATCCATTAATTGCTGAAGACCTATTGACATTTAATACGACTCTTAAAGGCTAAAGGCCTATTAGACTCTTATCTTTTGCCATAGTTTCATCGCTTAAAACAATATTATTTAAAACGCCAGATTTATATGATCTTGACGTCCCTAATAACGATAATATTTCTGAAATAAGAGCGTATACAGCATTAAAATAGTACTACTGCTTTAAGCGATGGTATTAAGTCCTCTGAGCGTGTTCTACTAACGCACCACCGTTTACATCATTTGATAAGACGTATATGAGTAAACTATAGACGTACTGTCTATAGTTTACTCATATATTTTAATTTATAAAGTATAAACTTTCTTCATACTCAATTCATTTCTATTGGTAGGTACTTTATTCAACATTTTAAATAGATTTTTGGAATAAAAAAACATCGTAGTTTAGTGTCGTAGCAATCGTAGCTACGATTTTTGTAGCAAATTCGTATCAAGAAGCTCTTAGGGCGGAAATATACGGACAATTGTTTTTCAGCAGCAAAAATGCAAAGGATCTAGTAATAAAACTGAGTAGAGAAAGATTAAGGAAGTAATTAATATAAACGCTTTAATAATATTATAGTGCCGCGCTTACATAATTATAATAAAGTACTTATAGAGATTATTTTCAAATATACACCCTTAATATGCCACAGTCCCTGCGGTGACCTAAATATATTACGAGGGGATAAAACTTAGGTGGTAAAGCTGCGAATGACCGTATATAACTCGGAACTTTAACAGTAATGTTGACATGTTACGCAAAGTGAGAAGTTGCGAAATCTCCGACATTTACTCGTACGAAGTAATTTAGGACTTTCGTTGTTTGATATAATGTTGTCATTATCTTAACCACCAACAACTTAACTCAGTCAATCTACCCTAATCAAAATAAATTCCAGGTTACCCAAGTAGAGTTGTACCGTACTTGTACCAGTAGTCAAAATTTGTACCAGTAGTACATTTAATCCATACTAATATTATAAATGCGAGTGTGTCTGTCTGTCCGTCTGTCTGTCTCCTTCGCTTTCACGGCCCATCCGTAGGTTGTATCCCGGGTAAGGACATAGGCTGCTTTTTATCCCGGTAAATTCAAGAGTTCCCGCGGAAATCAAATAACCTTAATTCACGCAGACGAAGTCGTAGGCATCATCTAGTGTACTTATATCCCAAGTTACTGTCAAGGCAGGCACAATATATAATAATATCTACAGAGAATAGGTATTCAAATTGAGTATAAGCAAGCAAGACTGGATTCAATGCACTTTATTCTAATGCTGTTGTTGTACGTATCAGCGAAACCATGATGAAAACAATGTCAAAATGCATACAAGACCCAAACAAATGGTCGAGGTGAGTTAGAAACAACATGGCGCCATCGACAAATTGTTTTCGCAACTTGCGTCGTTCTCATGCCAGACTAAAAATTATGTTTTCTTTAAATTGATGCTTGTAAAAGTGTTATTATAGTTTCAATTGCAAAAACATAAAGTTCAATTGTTTTTGAAGCAAAATGATGCAAGTGTAACCCCTGTTATTTTCTATCTGATTCTTCGAGCATTAAAGCAACCGCATCAAGGGCTTCCCATGAGATGACTAAAAATGTATATATGTGTTATGTTTTATGCGTCCATAAAATAAACTAGATATCTCTTTTAATGTTGCAAATGGCGGTGAAAATTCTATCAAAGAGAGTAGAAGTTAGTAAACATACAAATAACGCAGATTATTTAAAAAAATTGGCAGTCATAGGTACTGCCGATAGAAGTGAAAACGTTTTTTTTGATTTTTTTTTAAATTAAAATTATTAAAATATAAACCTTAACAAAAAGGCATTCAAGTTTAATTTCGAATGTAGTATATTTATATGTTCGCGAGTATGTCGGTCACGGTCACGCGAATTTACATTTTTACCCCCTACCAAAAAGTGCTCAACGCGCCTAAATAATTTTTCACTTCAATAATTGAGGATCCGACTTCATCGGCTTGGGTTTCGTTTTTTTTTGCAAGTGTGTTCTAATTATATTGCTTGTGTGTGCATCTCTATCTCAGGGATAGAGATGTAAATATTTATACTAGGTATAATTTACAACAGTTGCAACGAATATTCGGTAACTATTCGGCATTCGGCTTATTAGTACTTGTTCTATTACCTATTCTGTGTTATTAGGCCTATTCAAAATTCAAATGTTTTTTATTCAATCAAACTTTGACAAGTACTTTTCTGGTTTCTCACTGGTTCGGAATGCCATTCCTTACTACTACTTACTAGACTATTAGTACTTGTACTATTACATATTCTATTATTTTTTGCTAATAGGCCGAATGCTGAAAATCGTTATTCGGCCGAATAAGGGGCCTATTCTGTATAACACAATCTGAAGATAAATTACAGGAAAAACAGTAAATTAATTAATAAACTTTTTGTATCACATACCTGCATAGTCGGTATGTGATACAAAAAGTTTCATAATTAATTTAGTGTTTTAATTGCATACCAACTATGCATTATCGACTATGCAGCTGTGCAGTGCATAGTCGGTATGTATTAAGTAAGTATAAAATGTTAAAGGATGTTAGGATCTTAGAAAGTTACTTAGGAGTTGCTTCTTATTTCATTATTGGAATTCTTGTAAAGTAGGTTCCAGGCGACATCCTATTTACCGTCCAAATTGCTATTAGAGAGTTTCACGCCTAGGTGTGCACATACGTGGTTATATTATGCCTCTAAAACGAACGTTTATACGTGAGTCATTTTGAAAGAATTTAAGAAAGTAATGTAGGTTAAATATCAGTTTAAAATGATGAAAAAAATATTCATTATTATAATTTCATAATTTTTGCACATTCGTTGAATAATTAACATAATCATAATTAAAATCATCACTTATTTATTTTAAGAGCATATGGTACATGCAACATATTTTGATAAACCTACGTATTCCACTCAGGCAACTCTTAGATAGGAACAAATGCAAAACAATACCTACATACATAGTTATTTAAAAATAGACAGTATTAATTCGTGCTATGTATATAATAAGAAAAGTATTAAATTATGATGCTTTTAAAACGCTTTTTTTATTAGCATTCATGATAAAAATTTAAGATTCAAAGCTAGTAGTAGGTTTCTCATCACCCTTCTATCAATTTCCTTGAATTGTGACTTGTTCTGTTGTGATAAACTGCACTTGTCCATACTAATATTATATATGTGAAAGTGTGTCTGTCTGTCTGTCTGCTACGCCTTTAGCGCCAACTACTCAACAGATTTTCTTAAAATTTGGTACAGAGTCCCGGTTATGAGAGAGGTTATGTCCCGGGGAAGCACATAAGCTACTTTTAATCCCGGAACATCAATCCACATAATAATTTAAAAACCAAAGGGGTCAAATGATTTTAAAACGTCCTTGATGCCAATCTGCGGTTGAGAGTACTTTGCAGTCCCGAGTGTTTCCACACTAATGGACGCGTAATTGGTCGTTTCGTTGACTAATGGACAATTAAACGAAGCTACGTAGATTCTCTTTAAAAGTATTGCTATGTAAATAGTTTAGTTTTGTGAGCCTAATTTAAATACTATGAGACAGGTGTAGGATATGTATTATGTGGTATAAAGAATGTTTTACCTCTTAAAATACACCAGACAGAAAAACAGACTTACATTACTAGTAAGAATTGCTTATAATATTTGTAAGAGTCACGGGCATCAATCGCTGGTATTATTAGCTATAAGCTGATGGCCCCGCGATTTCGTCCGAATAGTTTCCGCGGTACTTTCTTATTTTTTTTGGGTGAAAGTCCTCACATGGAACACAACATATATCTGTACCAAATTTCATCAAAATCGGTTGAAAAGAGGGGCCGTGAATGCATGACAAACTAACAAACAAACTCACATTCGCATTTATAATATTTGTTAGGGTTAAGATGGACGGGTTACACCTGTATTCCGGATAAAAGTCTAGGCTCAAACAATATCATTGGCCACACAGTGTCAATATTATCTGATACTTGAAAATCCAAACGGCGGCGTGAGCTCAGTGGATATCCAATGGAAGAAGTCGAGTGCTGTGTCCACACACGCTGACCCGACGCGAATTTGCTCAACGTGGAAATTCCAAACGGATGAGTCATGTCTGAAATATGTTTAGCTGCTGAATCCCATAAGAAATAACATTTCTACAGAATTATTCAAACTTTGCGAGTAAAATTTGCAGAGGCACAATACGACATATTATTATAATTGATGTATTTTTGTTATTTATGTCAGAAAGTGTTTTTGTCTTAAAAATGGGACTCAATACACTTATTCAGCTCGATTACAATACATAAAATGTGTTTTCTGTAGATATGGTCCATACCTTTTCGTAGCTCTGCTGACCCGTTGATTGATGTGTTTCTCTGTTGCAGCTTGATTCAAGGAAAAACCAACAAAACAAACACACTTTGCATACTTATAATCTTAGTAGCATATACAAATACAAAAAGTCGGAGAAGTTTACTCATTTTAATTCCTAGATGGAATAACTGTAAAAACACACAATACACCCACTTTAAGATCTCTACAAACGAAATAAGAAAAACAAATAAAATTGAATTCTTAAGGATTTAAAAGATTTTGTTGGAGCTCTTGAGTTCTGAAACTTTTCCGAGTATTTTTTCGGTTTGCAGTAATAAGTTAAGTGTCTTTTATGTTTTATTAAAATAACCCCGAGAGTTAAAATATCAAACAGCATTTCTTATAAACTTCCGTGAATGCTTACTGGGGTTCCTTTTGAGTGGCCAGACCATTTTATTTGTTTTCTTTTTCAGAGTTTCGCTACGAACTTTAAATTAAATGAGGGTAATTTTTTGGTTATAATTAACGCTGTTTTATTTAACACTAGCGGCCCCGGCAGACGTTGCTGAACCTTGAACCCGATTGCAGCAATGTCTACTTGATCCACTTGTGAATATATACCATGTCGGACCCACTCAAACGCACACGAAAAACACCCGAATCAGTCCAGCCGTTCTGAAGTGATGCGTGAACATTTTGGGTTTGGAATTGTTTTAGTTTTTAGACAAGGCAAAATAAAAATTAACTTTTGAGAACTTTTGCTTGCAAAATCACCAGCAAAATAGTATAGTCAAACTCAGCTTAGACTCAAGCGACCGGCGCGCGGATATTCCTTCAGATGTTACAAAGTTGTTTCGTAGGTACATACCTGTTAAGTAAGTTACTTCTTAAGCCAAAGTAGACTGATTTGGCTACAGAGAACACTGAGTTGGTAGTAGCATACTAATTATTTTACTTACAATATATGATCTAAAAATGATTTTTTCGAAACATATTCCATAATAGTAAGGGCGAAAATACACTGCTGAGAGGATGTGTCAAAACGTAGGCGTCACAAAAATATTAGCGACAGCCGAGCGATGGCGGCTGTGGGGCGATGGCGGTGGGTAGCGACGTAATCAAAAGCATGACTTAATTACGAAATGTCCGTTTTTTTTAAAATATATAGTAGGCTTGGCTGCAATCAGACCTGTTTGCAAGTGGTGATGCAGCCTAAGGAGGAGCGTTTTCGCCCTAAGTTGTTAAAGTGGTTGGTCGTGAAGCGGGAATGAAAGGGAAATGCGCTTATCGACAATTTTGCCGTGACCTAATTTTTGCCTTCAGTACCAGAACTTTCTTATTCCCGCTAAAAGCGAAAAATACTTTATAGCTCCCGACGCGACGGATCGATACGATGCTTGTTAAAGTGTTAGGGAGAGTCAGTATTAAAAAATAAGATTGCCAACATATTTTTCTTTTTCTTTATTGATTTGAAAACATGCTTGGGAAGACATTACAGGTGCCCAATTCTTCTCATCTGGCTACAAAAAGTACCTTAAAATAAAAATTCAAGTTAAAAACGTATCACGTTTACAATTTATTAGACGATACCAGCACTTTTTTGGAATCCGAACTCTTTTTTGAATGTTTTCCGGAATGTAAAGTATAGAGGAAACAGGGCACAGATAGGATATGAAGACAGGACAGACAGTAACAGGTAGATATACAGATTGTCTGAGTATCCTAAATATTAATGTACTGATGTAAATCTTATAATAATGTCCTCCTGACCGAATTTCGGCCACGGCTACCTATATTCAGTGAGATTTGCCATCTGCGCGGGAGATATTATAGTGCACAAGTGTGCACGGGCAAACACAGGTGCACTCTCTGATTCTTTACTCATTATCCAATGGGAACGGAGAGAGATCAGGCGCAGGACCGACGGCTTTACGTGCTCTCCAAGGCACTTAGGTGAAATACCGCAAACTTCCTAATTCCGGGCTAATACTGAGAATTTCTAGTCAGAAAAACCCCTTAATTATGGCCCGACCCGGTACTCCAACACGAGTTCATCGGGAGATTGGTAAATATTATGCACATCGCAATTAGAGGTGTTATCATATCGCTAAACGGTTTAACGGTTAACTGTTGCAAGTATTATCCGGCGTTAACGTAAAATATTTCTTATGAAAATTGAGGACAAAACAAACACCACACGAATTTTCCTGGTCCTAAATTTATTGAAGCCATCAAAACACCAAACTCCATCAGGCCATTCAAAGCTGATTTGAAACTTTGTTTAATGTCTTAATTGCCACTATAAAACTTAGCACTTAGCTTATTATTCAACTTTTACTTTGATTAATGCTTTAATGGAATCACTATTATATTACGCTAAAGAAATATGTTTACGGGTGCTATTTATAAACTACTGCTAGACTTTTATATCCAAAAAGTTTCGTAGTATGAAAATTCATAATTATTTTTAAACGACTTCAAAAAAGGAGGAGGTTCTCAATTCTACTGTATGTTTTTTTGTTATTTACTTTTGCATGTATGTTACGCGATCATTACGCTAATTATGAATCAATTTTGATGATTCTTTTTTTGTTTCGTAGATCATACTTCAGAGGCTTTTTGAGGCTTTTTGAGAAAATCAACAAAAAACAAAATATATACCCAGATAATGTTTTATACTTTTTAGTTTAAGTTGATACATATAGGTAGAGTTTTGAAGTCGGTTTTTGTTTTAGATGAAAGCGAAAAATTATTTTACTTTAAGTACCTAATCATTCTATTTAAACTTGATTTGAAATTTTGCTGAACGCCTTAATTGCTAGTATGAAACTTTGCACTTAGCTCATTTAATACTGAACTTCAACCTTTGATCAATGTTAAAAAGGGTTGTTTGAATGCTCGCGCGTAGTTTATACAGCTAATCAAATTTTGTAGCCCTACACACCGGTTCAGTGAACTTTCAACCTTTTGTATTTACTTTCCTTTGTCATACCTAATTCTAACCTAAAAATCCGCAATAGATGTATGTGTACTAAGTATGAGTTACTAGATGATGCCCGCGACTTCGACCGCGTGGATACATTTTTTATTCCCGCGGGAATCCCGTTATTTTCTGGGATAAAATGTAGCCTATATTTAATGGAAAGAGCTCAAAATTCCAGAATTGAGGAATACGCCTAATACGACGTAGAGAATGATGGTTTTATAGTAGTGAAGAAAATTTTAAAGAATGTTTTTCTCCGAAACTTTCTTGATCATATAGAGCAAGGGATCTTGATCAAGAGAAAGGTGGAAACGGTTTAACAATTAACCCTTTCCATACTACAAATAGTTCAGTTGAACTCTTCAAAGAGAAGTAAATACGAAGTGTGGGACAACATATCATACGGGCGTGTTAATTAACTTGCGTGCCTTTGTATTTTGTACGCTTTTTGCAAAAACTTTGTTTGATTTTTCAACTATACCACTAGAACAGTGAAACTTTGTGTCGATTTGCTAGCTATCTATGATCTTAGTGGTATCTAACAATGTTGAAGAACCATAAGTAGTTATTCTCTTGGAAAACTTTGAGAGCAACTCTATATTTTGCTGAAAACTTAGATAAAAATGTTTTAAAGCTTCGTAAAATTAGCATAAATTACAATAAAAATAATATACTCCTTATTGATATTTAGCCACAGATCTGAATTTGACAGTGCACTAAATGTTTTTTGTTTTTTCCTAAATGTACCAATTTGTGTACACATAATATTAAGCACTCTTTGTTCCCTTTTTTTAATAGTCCGATGGGAACCCAATCCGACATGAATGGAGAGAAATCAAGGGCAGGACTCAAGTGAAGTGAAGCTATCATAATATACCAACACCGGGCTGCTGCCGAGGATTTCTGGTTAGACAAACCCTTTTACCATGGCCCAAACTAGGCCCCGAAACAAGAACCTCACGATTTTCAATCAAATAAGCTAACCACTAGATCAACGAGGCAATTATGCCAATAGCAAGTATACAAGTAATTAGAACACATTGGTGTCCTAACATTAAGAGCATCCGCTACCAAAATAATAACAGTTATCATGCAGGTAATAACCGACTTATGTTTAGATATTCCACCCGTGTGTCGCTAGGAACTGTTATTACAGCGCAAGTAATTTAGAAATTATGCAATTTGCTTGCTCTCGCTAAGTTTAAACTTTCTTAGATAACGTTGTATTACTAATCGCGCTATGCATATTGTGGAACATTTGTCCTAGAACAAAAGTGGGTAGTATTTTGCACGGATTGCAGACACTACCTTAAAGAGTTTATAATTATAGTATTTGAAATTACTGTAAGTATACATTTTTTAAATCAAAATATAACTGGTAAAAAAGAAAGAAGGATTTAAACCATATTCTTGAAACCATTTGAAAAGGAGTATAAATAACAAAATGGGGTTTTAATAATATTATTAATTATTAATTATTAATTATTATTCCATGATACATACCTATAACACAGGTAAAACCATAGATTATTCGTTAGTACTAAAATTACAAAGACTGTTATCTAATTTAGTAGGTAGAAAGATTCTTCTTTCTTTACCTACGCGGCGAATGCGGCGTAACTGATATAGTAATCTTCCCTTAACCTTTTACGGTTTCCTTCCAAAATGGTAAAAAGAAACCCTCATGGTAGGTCCTTGAATCCGTCTACCCGTCCGTCACAGCTATTCAAGCAGCATAGAGTATGAGCATTCTAGTATAAGAGGTGTAGCCAACTCGCAACTTGGTGGCCCGGGCTACACTGGGATGGACCGTTAGGGTCCAACGATGACGATAATTAAACACTCGAAATAGGCAATAACAATACAATGCACGTACGTACCTTGGACTGCTACTTGCACTCGCTGATTTCCACCACGGTCAGGGATTTTCGCTGGGTAAATTTGGGTTCTTTGATGAGCTGTTCGCGCGCGATCCTTTTCGTGCAACGGTTTTTTCCGAACTCCCGTTGACAGGTGACAGTTGACGTGTGTTGACACCTACGTTCGCTCCAATTTTTGACGAGAGCGTCGTGCATGACAGCTGATTTGAGCTGCGTGTTGCCATTGCACTAAACACGAGTGCCAATCATCGTTCATCGGTGGTGCGAGGTTTGAAATAGTGTAAAACGACGTTACGGTGACGGAACATACCGCCCACCAAAATGCCTATGGTATTTTCTGGTTAAAACGATGACGAAGAAAAAGAAAGAAACGTTAAACGTCTAAAATTATGGTAATACTAAAGCTAACGTTAGAACTATGTACGAAAAAAAAAATAATGATAATAATAATAATAACAAGAAAGGAAAAATACGAAAAAAGAAATTTATTTAAATTAGTCCTCTATTGGTAGAGGACATAATTTCACTAAAGGTCGTTGTATCTGACTACTCGTTGCTGTTTTTAGAACTGCGATCCGAGTTACTCCATCAGCACCAGGGATAAGGTGTGTGACCCGTCCGAGGGGCCAATGCAGTGGAGCCCGATTCTCATCTTTGATGATAACCATTGACCCAATTTGCAATGGTTTGGAGTCCTTGGTCCATTTGGCGCGTTGTGTAAGCGAATTTAGATATTCATGTTTCCATCTGGACCAAAAGTTCTGATGAAATGCCTGTAACAGCTGCCATCGACTAAGCCGATTTTTGTTGATATTGGTGAGATCCTCGTCGGGGACAGCTGTTAGAGGCTCTAACGTTAAAAAATGTCCAGGTGTTAATACTGACACATCGTTTGGATCAGAGCTGATTGGACACAGGGGTCTTGAATTTAGAACAGCTTCGATTTGAATGAAAAGAGTTGTAAGCTCTTCGAATGTCAAGACCTGATCACCAATGACACGGTGTAAGTGTGATTTTGCGGCCCGAATTTGTATTTCCCATACTCCCCCGAAGTGCGGAGCGGAAGGCGGGTTAAACTTGAATTCAATTCTCTCTGCACTAGAGGCTTGATGCATAAGGGATACTAATTGATTACGAGCCCCAGTAAAGTTCGTTCCTCGATCCGCATGAATGATATTGCACCGACCTCGGCGTCCAACGAAACGTCGGAGAGCAGCTATGAATCCGTCCGCTGAAAGTGTTGATACTACCTCCAAATGGACCGCTTTAGTTGCCAAGCAGACGAACAAGCATAAATATGCTTTGTCGATTTTGGCTCCACGGTGTGGACCAAGTTTAATGCGGAATGGTCCGCCGAAATCAACGCCTACAATCGAAAATGCTTTCACCTGGTTCACACGATAAGACGGTAGATCGCTCATAAACGGTTGCAAAGGCTGAGGTTTCGTTCGATAGCATTGTACGCATTTAGAAAGACTACGACGAACAGCGCGTTTAGCGGAAATAATCCAAAATTGCTGTAATAATAGGAAATGCGTAGTGTTTATGCCAGGATGGCAATAATGACGATGTATAAAGTCGATGATTAATTCGGTAAGTCGATGATCAGGCGGTAAAAAAGCTGGATGTTTTTGCTCATATTCTAAACCAGATCGCAAAATTCTGCCACCCACTCTTAGAATACCCTGACCATCCAAGAACGGATTGAGTTTACGGAATGGTTTAAGTAATGGTTTATTTGCTTTGATGCTAGAGATTTCTGCTATAAACGCTTGGCTCTGGACATGTTTTACAATTTGCATCAATGTATTATGTCTCTCAACATTGTTTAGAAAACCGTTACGATTAGCATGAACTGGATTACGAGAGTTGCCGATAAAGCGGTTGATGTAAGTAAGGATATTAATGATTTTTTGTAGCGATGAATGACGATTAAGTAGGTCATCGATTATGGAAGCTTCATGCGTTTCGTTGACTTGCGTCCGTACGGTAACTAAAGCAACAGAGTTGCGTGCTTCGGCTTTTACAATTTCTTCTTCTTCTGGAGATATCGCTCCTCGATTCAGAGGCCAGGTACTGTGACAGTTAAGGAGCCATCGAGGCCCCGCCCACCATAACGGATTGTGGAGGATCTCACTTGGGAATTGCCCTCGCGAGCATATATCTGCAGGATTGTCCCCTGATGAGATATGATACCAGCGTTCGGTAGGGGTAATATCTTGTATGTGACTGACTCGATTGGCAACAAATGTTGCCCATCGAGTTGAAGGGGAACGCAACCACGAGAGAGCGACTGTCGAGTCTGACCAGAAGTAGACCTTGTCAAATGAGATATGATTGAGGTACGTGTCGCGAACGAATGCATATAGATCTGACAGGAGGACAGCGGCACAGAGTTCTAATCGAGGTAAGGATATACGCTTCAAAGGCGCTACCTTCGCTTTGGAGCATACCAAATAAACTTGAATCTGACCATCCTCAGCTGTTACGCGTAAGTAGATGACGGCACCGTATGCGACTTCGGAACTGTCAGCGAAACCATGCAGTTCATATGAACTGGCGTTTTTATGAGTGAGCTTGCGCGGGATTCGAAGTTCCGATAGTTGCGATAGTTGAGTTCGATAGGTGTTCCACGCGCGAACTATCTCGTCAGGTGGCGTTTGGTCCCAAGCAACACCGAGGATCCAAAGTTTCTGTATGAGGCCTTTTGCTTGAATAGTCACCGGGGATAGAAACCCTAGAGGGTCGAATATTCTCGCGAGCTCACTCAAAATGGATCGTTTGGTGCACGTTAGATCTAACGATTTAATCTCAAAAAGGAATGTGTCTGATGTTGGGTCCCATTTTAGACCGAGAACCTTTAAAATAGCAGGTTCTGAGTCATCCAGGGAGACAGCTCCGGTTAAACAGTCTTCGTGGGGGAGGTCCGACAAGAGTTTAGCATCATTACTTACCCAATTTCTAAGTTGGAAACCTCCTTTGTTGAATAGGGCAATAACTTGTGACTTCGCTACTTGGGCGTTTTCGAATGAATCACATCCTGTTACCACATCATCAACATAAACGTCCGATAATATTATTTTCTTGGCAACCGGATAGCATTCTCCTTCATCTTCAGCAAGTCTTTTTAATGTACGACAAGCGAGGAACGGAGACGAAGCTACGCCGTACGTTACTGTATTGAGGCGATATTCTTTGAGGGATTCGTGAGGTGACGTTCTCCAAAAGATGCGTTGATAATCGCGATGCTCCGGAGAAATTAAAATCTGCCGATACATTTGACGGACATCAGCGATAAAAACAATGTTATGTTCTCGGAAACGCAGAAGGATTTCGACGATATTGGGTTGCAGTTTCGGGCCGATTAACTGTGTATCGTTTAATGAGCGTGAATTGAGATCTTTAGCGGACGCATCAAACACCACGCGCAAGCGAGTGGTGGCAGAGTCAGGGCGTAGGACGCAGTGGTGAGGGATATAGTATTTTCCCTGGTCTAGTTCATTACTAGGAACGAGTGACATATGTCCAGTTTTAATGTAGTCAGCCATGAAATCTGTGTATTGACTGTGTAAGCTCGGGTCTCGTGATAGTCGACGTTCTATTGCATGAAATCGACGAAGAGCAACATCACGTGATCCAGCAAACTGAGGCTCGGAGTCTTCTCTAAATGGTAAACGTAGTATATATCGACCATTGTTGTCACGCGAGTGATCAGAAATGAATTTCTGCTCACATAGAGATTCGTCTGGAGTCAATAGTCGAGCGTTAGGTAACGACTCTAAATCCCAAAAACGCTGTACTAGTGAGTTCAAATCAATGTCCGATTCTGATGCTTGACATAGTGTGGTTGATGCTAATCGCGTTTTGCCTAGAAGGAGCCACCCGAAAACGGATTTGAACGCAGTTGGTTGATTGAAGCTTCCCCTTATACGTTCATCGAGCAAAGACTCAGCAAATACGTCAGCGGCAAACAAAAGATCGATTGGTCCAGGAATGTCGAAGCCAGGGTCAGCCAACTGCAATGCCTTAATATGTGACCATCCTGATGTGTTAAGATTCGCGATAGGTTGATCGCCACATATCTTCGACAAGACGTGTAATTCTAACTCAAATAATGGTTTTTCATTATTAGCTATACAACACGTGACATTCCCCAAGATTGAAGTTGCTGCTTCACCTAGCCCACTAACACTTGCAGTCGTCTGTGACCGTTTTAAATTTAAGCGGCTAACTGCCGATTCGGTAATGAAGTTGCTTTGGCTGCCAGTGTCGAACAGCGCACGAAAAGATTGCAATCTACCTGATGCATCCTGGACTTGCACGATAGCAGTGGCCAACAACACGGTTGTGTGCGACGGGGACCTTGAGACTAACGCGGAGACGTTTTCGTTCGGTTCATTTGACGCATGGCGGTGCAGCAGTGAGTGGTGTTTGCGCTTACAGGTGCGGCAGGTGAAAACGCTGGTGCAGTTCCTTAACTGGTGAGAAGATTTTAAGCAGTTGAAGCACCAGTTTCGGTCAGTTGCGATTTTCATGCGCTCATCGATAGATTTGTTCAGGAATTCCTGACATGATGAAATACTGTGTGATTCGTTACAGAATGCGCAGGTTACGGGCCGTGTCACGGCTATCGAACTACTTACTTCTGCTTGACCCTCATCGGCTGCTATGAGGGCGTGCGACGTAGGTGCACGTTTTGATTGAGTCGACTGAGATGGTATAAATTTATGAGTATTCTTATTTTGCTTATCTTGGTCAGTGAAATGTGTGTCGCGCAATAGAGCCTCACATTTAGAATGTAAGAAGTCTCTGAGCTGAGCATAAGAGGGCAGTTCGGTACTTGAATGTTTCTCTTCAAAATCGCGCCGCATGTTTGCGTCCAATTTCGACAAAATATGATAAACTAACACGAAATCCCAATGATCAACCGGTAGGTGTACTGATTTTAGGATACACAAATTTTCATCGAATAGATCAAGTGACTTCCGGAATTCATGAGCGTTTTTGAAATTGAAGTTCATGGTTAGAATCTCCCTCCAGCAAGTAAAAGCTAATTCTCGCTTACATTTATAGCGTGCGGTAAGCGCAGCATACGCGTCGCGGTAATATTCGCTGCTTAGCGGAAAAGTTTTCACTACGGTTAAAGCATCACCGCTGAGAGAGGAAATTAGATAGTGAAACTTTTCGGTGTCGTTAAGTGAAGTTGAGTTGTGTATTAATGCGTTAAAGGTATCGAAATATTCCGGAAAATGTTTAATGTCTCCAGCGAAAGTAGGAAGTTGTATTTTCGGTAACCGAACATTCGACAGTGAACTAGACTGCGACTGAGACGTGGAAGCTTCACTGTTATTCAAACTACGATAAATTGAAATCACTTTGTAATACATTTCGTCAAAGCGTTCCTGCATTTCCGAATCATCGGTTTCCGGATCATCTAAAATTTCCAAAATAGCAAAGTGCGCGTCTTCAAAATTGGAAGCTATTTTCTTAATATCCTGATGATATGAAAAGAACATGTCTCGCTGAGTCTCATCATTGATAGCTAAGACACCGACTTCTAATGCCTTACACATTCGCTTATAAGCGATCGTACGTTGCCTCCGTAATGATGATAAGTCAAGTGCGGAGTACTCAACATCCTGAGATTTCGATCGCGACTTCTTAAGAATGCTCGATTTGCGAGTGGAGTGCTTTCTTAACAGAGACATTTCGCAGAATATTACGTTTAAGCAAAATAAAAACAACGATAGAATACGATGCAATACGATTTATAAAATAAATACGTAAAGACACGATCAAAACGAGTTAAAATCCTATGACGTATAGTGCACCACACAAGTTTTGTTGCACCTTGTATGAAACGGTATGTGAGTAACGTGCAAACTTGTGGGGTGAACCGTACTTAAAAGAAGCAACCGACCGTATATACAGTAGGCCACACAAGTTTTACTACACGTTGTATCAAAATGTACGTCAGATACGCGTGAACTTGTGGGACGAGCTGTACACGTCGAATTCGAGCGATTCACACGTTCGGCCTACCCGCTAACTTTTCGTATGCAGAATTATAATAACACAAATAATTTAATTTCGTTATTATGACGTTAAATAGATGCATATATTCACTTGTTACGATGGAATGATTAATAATACGTGGAAAACTGTAGGTAAAAGATTGAATTACTGCAAGCCGATTGTAGAATAGACACCGATAAATTGAAGTGATTGTTTATTCGATCTTACAGAAAGGACAATACTTTTCGTTAAATACGATTAATCCCTGTTCGATATGGTCCAATCTATGTAAGTATTATCGATAGTTAGGTAAATAGGGTTAGACTGGAGCAACTTAGATCGCGAGATCAAATCTTGTTGGTTTGAATGACCTAAGTTACGACGATACGATTAACCAGAAATACCATACACAAATTGATCGTTAAAATAGGTGGAAATCCCTGGTTTCGGCACCAAAAAATGTAGCCAACTCGCAACTTGGTGGCCCGGGCTACACTGGGATGGACCGTTAGGGTCCAACGATGACGATAATTAAACACTCGAAATAGGCAATAACAATACAATGCACGTACGTACCTTGGACTGCTACTTGCACTCGCTGATTTCCACCACGGTCAGGGATTTTCGCTGGGTAAATTTGG
Source organism: Erebia palarica (assembly GCA_964035005.1). Taxonomy (NCBI): domain Eukaryota; kingdom Metazoa; phylum Arthropoda; class Insecta; order Lepidoptera; family Nymphalidae; genus Erebia; species Erebia palarica. The sequence goes on from OZ035988.1 coordinate 7,330,995, forward strand.
GTTCTTTGATGAGCTGTTCGCGCGCGATCCTTTTCGTGCAACGGTTTTTTCCGAACTCCCGTTGACAGGTGACAGTTGACGTGTGTTGACACCTACGTTCGCTCCAATTTTTGACGAGAGCGTCGTGCATGACAGCTGATTTGAGCTGCGTGTTGCCATTGCACTAAACACGAGTGCCAATCATCGTTCATCGGTGGTGCGAGGTTTGAAATAGTGTAAAACGACGTTACGGTGACGGAACAAGAGGTATACTAAAAATACACATAACATCTCCTTAATTTCAAAGTTTGCAAATAAAAAACCGTAATAGATAATGAGTTGATTGAAGTTTTTACATGAAAAATAAAACGAAGTCTCTAGCAAAGTTTTTAGATATCAGGCACAATACAAAGCGAATAAATAAATATTTTGATGAATTAGTGGATTTTATGTTATGAATTTTATATTATAAATGCGAAAGTTTGGATGGATTATGTATGTTTCTTTACGTTAAGTCAGACTCGCACTTGGTCAACTTTTTTTCTCTGACTTGTTCTCCGCCAAAAGCGAAAAATACTTAACTTGTCCCTGTGGGTCGATTCGATTCTTATAAAGTGAATTATTCTCAAGGAAGAAGTAAATAAAATAGGTACTTACATCCCGAAACAAATGGGGTAACGTCTAATAACGTACACATAGGCAATCATTTCGTTAAGAAAGTACGAGTCTACTTATTTCTCCAGGGCGTGATACAAAGTTTAGTAAATCACTATTTGTGAAGTTACAGCGGACATCCGTGAGAGTTAAGTTCTTCCAAGTTACCCGCAAATCTGTAGGTAGTTTTGTATATTTTCGTATGAGGTAATCTGTATGACAATACTCTTTTTCTTTATACTATAACCACGGCAGTATTTTTATATAATGTACATTTTTACCTATCTTTAAGTTAAATTTGACTCACATTTTGCATGCACGTTTAGTGTGGATGACACTGCCTAGTGCCTGGTTAGATGGATAATTAAGTGGTGACATTCAAAATCTAATAAGGCGGACTCTCAAAGATGTCGGACGAGTTATTTTATATGACCCATGCTTAGGATATCAATTAAAAAGGTTTGCAGAGAAGAATACGAAAACATTCTCTTGTTTTTCAGTGTGAAAGTTTTTATATTAATTTTCTAATCATTTATAAATATGAAAGACATAAAACACGATAAAATATGTAAATCGATTTAAGTTTAAAAATTACATAATATCTGATTAGTGCAGTATAAAAGAAGGATCTCCTTTGGGGGCAGTATTTATTTTTAAAGTGAAAACACTATGAAAAGGGAATGAAGTTTTGTCCTTTCGCACTAGTATGTGCCGTTCCATGTAAAACTGAGTTACGTGGACTTTTTGGCTGTCAGACTAAGCTTTATTGTCCGTAGTTCGCTCGTTTCGCCATATTTCAGTCGCTCCACTAGTCACACGATGATGTTAGGATATACATACTGAGTAGCCACAAAGTTAAATGCACTTTGTCAAGGCGACGCTGTCCATCCAGTTAAAAGCCGCAAAGTGCTGGCAACTACCTAACATTGTTAATGAAGTCAAGTTGTATTTCTGTGTGAGGGAATCAACTCACAATTGGTTAAAAGAGCCTATAATAAAATACAGTTCCAAGCCGCGTGTGTCTATGTATTCAAATATAGCATCTCTAAAATTATATTTAACAATAATGTTGAGCTAAAGAAAAATACACTATAGTCGACTTGAAAACTTTAGACTTTTTCAACTCTAAGCTAAGTAGACAAGACGTTTTCAATACTCGCAAGGTACCAAAGCCAAAATACAATTATTAAATAATAATTTTTTCCAAAAAACCGACTTCCAAAGCCACTATAAAGTAAAAAAATGTAGTGTAACAGTAATAAAGCGAACCTATTGAAGAACAGACGTGTCTCATTTTAATCCAACCACCACACCTCAAAATAATTTTGATTTCTACATACTATGTTGAAGTCGGGCGAGCCTGAGTCTAACTTTGCTTATCCTTGTTGTACCCGCCCAATTTCAACATAGTGTAGAAATCAAAATTACTTTTTACTTTACAGTGGCTTTGGAAGTCGGTTTTTCGGAAAGAATTTTTATTATTTCCAATAAACCGAGGATTTGGAGTAAGAATTTTTTATGGGACCACCTCGAGAGAAAAATTTCCAAATCGGTGCAGAAACCACGAAACATGCACCGACACACAGTAGAAAAAAATACGCGCCGAATTGAGAACCTCCTCCTTTTTGGAAGTCGGTTAAAAACTTAGCTGTACCAGCTATTAAATTAAAATGAGTATTGTTCTGTAGATTAAAGTTAAACAGGTGATTTAGAATTGAGAGCTGTAATTTAATTCTCAATTCAAATTGGGATCGTACCTGTTTATCCCAGATTCAAGTCCATTATTCGTACCGCACAAGCAATTCCTTAGCTAATTCCCTATGCAAGATGTCCATCTCAAACACGAATATAAATTAACCTGAAGAGTCTATGCAATAAAGTTTAAAATTCAAAATTACACAAAATTTTAACTGTTAAGTCGAGGTTATTATACTATTGATGATTTTCTCAATGACAAAGTTGCATGAAAGCAACCGGATTCGCATCTAGCAACCCATGTAATAATGGGTTTGCCATGGGGTTCCCATGTAATAAGTATTACCCGTGTAATACTTGTTACGTATGTATATTATTTAGAAATTGTAATTTGTAACATTTTTCTGTTTATGAATACAGCAACCGCTGAGTTTCTAGCCGGCTCTTCTCAGTAGAATCAGTTTTCCGAACCGGTGGTAGATTCTTACGACTTATCATAAGTGGCACAAGTTGTCCTACGAAATAAATCATTTCATTTTCAATACCAATTCGCTATATGGCACTTTTTAAATTAACTTATGCACTGTGCGAACTGAAATTGTCACACAGTAAAAGAGGCTTATTTATAACGTATCTACCAGTTACCGATAATGTGTGCTATAACAAAATAAATAACTATAATATAATACAATATAAAACATTCTCTGGCGAAGGTATATTTTTTTTTATGCGGCCTTAACTAATGGAAGTTATATTTTGTGTAATTTTTATTTATTTATACCGGTGATAGTTCGTTAAGACGTCCGGCTTCCTATTCGGGTGGTAAGGGGTTCGATCAACGGGCTTGCGCTATACTAAGTTCATTTGCTATATTGGTGAAGGAAAACATGAGGAAATCTGCATGCCGGAGGATTCTTCATAATATTCTCAAAGGTATGTTAAGTCTGCCAATGCGCACTTAGCCAGCGTGTTGGACAATTGGACAATGGCCAAACCTTTCTTATTTTGAGAGGAGATTGGTGCTCAGTAGTGAGTCGTTAACTGAAAATATTATGATGATGATCACACCAGCGCGCTGTACTTATACTATCTACTTGGATTTACTAAGGGTTTCACAAGTAGAACAATAAAAAAGAAAATACAAAAGAAAGGCGACACTAAACTCACAATCCCAATCGTGTAAACCTCAGGCGAGTCAGCCAGTATTTGAATAAAACCACTAGGGGGAAAAATACTAATAGGAAAAAAGTCGGCGTAACTCACTTTATACAGAGCTGCACACACTAGTGCGATAGGACTAAATTTTCCCTTCGAGGCTGATGTCCGGTCCGGGGTGGTTCAGTAGTGTTTTCGCTCTAATGCCATATCTAGGAAATTCATTTTTGGTCTGTAGCTTGGAGACGGTCTTATTTAATATGCATCCAAGGTGTAGAAGGGGTACGGTTTTAAATTAGTTTACAATTCAGAATACTAATAAATCTTCTCTAGACTTTGTGTTCTGTCTTGAATAAAATAAACAGTATATCTAAGATTAATTATATTTAGTACCTACCTATGCCACGTTGCTAGGTTTATATGAGTGTTTATTTGGGTCTTCTGACTTAGATATTTTCATACGGAAGGACTCTGCCCAGAGGAATAAATATTCATTTAAATCCATTCAATACTAGCTGATACCCGCGACTTTCTTCCACGTGGATTGAGGTTTTTTGGCCTAAGTGTTATTCCAGAGTATAATCTATATATGTGCCAAATTCTATCCATCCATCCATCCCAACTTTCGCATTTATAATATTAGTATAGATGGGAGATTAAATATGTACAGGTCTTATGTATGATAGACAGGCATTCATATAAATAGGTCAATCTCGTGGTATTATGTGCTCGGTTTTTTAACCGTGACACTATAAAAGATTTATTACTCAAGGATATAAACTTAGCGAACAAGCGGAATAAAGCGGAAATAAACATTGCTACTTGGAAATACGTGGCGCGAGAGTACCCTACGACTAGATTTATTGCTGCCTCGCCGACTCGCTTACTTGAACACCTAATTGATAAAATTAACTCACTTTTCTATCACTACTTTATGTAATACTAGAGCCTGATGCCCGCGAATTCAGACGCGTGCTTTCAGTTTTTTTTTATTCCGCGGGATCACAATAATTTTCCGGGATAAAGAGTAACCTACGCCACTCTGCATTCACAACTTCCCAATAAACCCATGCTAAAAATCACGTCGATCAATAGCTCCGTTGCGGCGTGATTGAAGGAGAAACCAACAAACAAACACACTTTCGCATTCACAAAACATCTTTATAATTTTAGTATAGATACAATGAGTAATTTTAACAATTATAGCATGGTTCTAATAATTGTTAAAATAACTCATTGTACGGGATTCAAAGCTGAAAAATGGAATTGAAAAGGTGAAAATTGTTTCATACATAAAAACTTCCATACTAGAAGTGTGTTTTTATATTGGATAAAGAGTTGCTGATTCGATTGAGTTGTCTTCATCCCTATTAATTTAATATTGGGAACACCAAACATGAATCTTACGAATATCATTTAAAAATTAAACTCTCCCAATTTTTTAAATAATTCTAATAAAAACAATACATAATTCAAATGTTCCGTGCTTATTTTCCTTCAGCGTGCTTGCTGCATTTAATCCGTATTTATTTCCCCGAAACAAGGCAACAGCTGGCTTAGTTTTATCCTGGGAATTTATGTCGACGCTCTTCCTGTGTCTAAGAATGGTAAGGGCGTATATTCGTAGACTGTACGTTATTAATGCTGTATTAAAAATAGGTACTTAATATGCCAAAGTGTGTCTGTTTGTCAGTCGGTTTGTTCTTCAATCACATCGCAACAGAGTAACGAGTCGATGTGATTATTACAATGGTTATAGCACCTGAGGACGGGGGTATCTCTCTGCGTCCTATTCCTAATTGCTGAGGGTCGTGACAACTTTCCATTAACCACATAATGGTAGGAGTTTTCTTGGGATAATAATGCGGTGGGTTCACACGTCCACGGCATACGGATCGACTAAGAGTATTGAAACTCTTAGGTTTTTGTAACATTTATTCAGATGGTAGTTATAATAACCGGGACCGACGGCTTAAAGGCTCTCCGAGGCACGGAGGAAACAAAAAGGCCAAATTTGAAAGTTCAAATTTGGTCACCCATTCAGTTACCGATTTGGGTCAACGTTGCTTAACAATCGCAATCGACTGATATGCATTGTCGCAACTAGGCCACTTGTCTTTCAACGGGACGGGGGTATACTTGTAATTAGTTACAAGTATATCCCCGTCAAGTATAGCTTAATTATTGTGGAAGAAAAAAAAACACTAATTTATATTAAAGAACATACTGTATACGTATTTCAAAACTTTGAAATACATAATTAAAAAGACCCTTAAAGTAAAAAGTCAAGCAAACGTCATGGTGTTTTTCTTTTGAGGGGAACTTATTAAGTAGAAAATTGGGTCCTCCAGATACATATCAGCTAGATAGCTCTCCTATTTAAATGGTTCAGATCAAAGATAAGCTCCCATCGATAAATCACTCGCCGTTCTTGCAGCAGTCGGACGCCTAAGAGTTTACTGTCTTCTTAATAAAACTTGTGTCAATATATTCAAAGCCTGCTATCATTATTTTCGTAAAAACTACTGTTATGGCATATACAAAATAAATAATCTCTGTACTTCACCAACAATTGTAAGAAATAACTAAAATTAAAGAATGTTTTAACTCATGTCATTTGACGACCTCCATGGCGCAGTGTGTAGCGTTATCTTAACGAGCGGAGGCCCCTGGATCGATCCCCGGCAGAGTTAATTGGGAATTTATAATTTCAGAATTTTCGCTGGTCTGGCCTAGTCTTCCTAGGCTTCGACCACGGCTAGTTACCACCCTACCGGCAAAGACGTGTCGCCAAGCGATTACGCGTTCCGGTACGATGCCGTGTAGAAACCAAACCAAATAACCCTTATTATGAGCCAGTTCGTGCGACGTGGTCGCTACTCGACCACGAACAGGCTCATGGGCCCCGAACGGGTTCGAAACTAGTCCGGCACTTTACCGACATAACACGTGAGTGTATCCGGTTTGTTATGTATATGTCACCGTAAGATTGTAAAAACCGTTAGATTATAATCTAACTCGCGAAATTCTAAACTGTCGTCAGATTAGAATTTAACGCATTATTTTCTGGTAGTTTGTAATCTGATAGGTATTTAAACCCGATAAAACCTAAGTGCCCGGCCTGGGGCCGGGCACTACTTCATTTTTTATGTCGAACCCTAACCTAACCTACAAGAAAGAGACAAGAAAACGTAAATAAAATGAATATTTAAAAAATTTACACTCGGAACATTGAACAGTTTACAATACTTCGACAGTTTAGAATTTCGCGAGTTAGATTATAATCTAACGGTTTTTACAATCTTACGGTGACATATATTTATAATGAATATCTCTCACGATAGTTTAAACGTTAAAATATAATCATGTTAGTGACATGATTATACATTGCATTATAGTTGGATTTTCATTTAATCAATCGACAGGGTCAATATCATAGCCTCTCAAAGAAATATTGTTTAAGACTTAAAATTAATTAAGACCTGAGAATGAAATTTAATACTGTCTTTTCCATAATATTTAGAATACTTTTCCTCCGTAGCCCGTGCGTTTTTTTCACGCTGTACCTATTATTAAAGTAAAATTTAAGCATACTTTTACTGAAGTTATTATAATAATAACCTTTACTAAAAATACCTCATTGTTTTACAACTTTTCAGAATGTACTTAATCTACATAAGCCACACGTATTATGTGACTGATTTTTATAAGGATTCCTGTCAGTCATTGAGCCCTAAAAAGCGCACTGATAATAATTAATACTTTCGAAGAACTTAGTACATAACAGTAGAAGTCAATAGAAGTCTTTCCTTTTCAGTGCATAAAATTTTATTACCTGTACACCTCAGATGAAATAATACGCCTTAAGTAGGTACACATACGGGTTTACATTTCGATAATAATTCTGATTTCTTCAACGTTTTACATATGAGTTAAATCGAATCTATATCTATCTCATTTAATCTATATTATCAGATATAAATATTATGCACTAAAAATACTATGCTTATTGAGCTTAAAAAAAATAGACATAACTGGCATACTGAGAACTAACGTAGAGTACTTAAAATCCCGGGAAAACGGATCTCTACATAATTTAAAAATAATAAGCACATAAAACATATAATTAATTTTATTATGTAGGTACTTTCACGGTTAAAATGATAAAAACTTGAAAAAAAAAACTTTAACTTGAAAAATATTCAAATCATTTAAAAATTTTGTCCTAAATATTTATTTGATCTTTATCTTATTTGAATGTGTAACGATTACAATGAAAATTTGACCTTCCGTGCCACTCAAACTTTTTGTAATGCCCGTTAAACTTTCTTGTTTTACGCCTCAAGTTTTTTATTGCCCCGACGAGTTTACGCAACGTAATGTGTCGGGAATAGTAATGTCAAGCCAAATAATCATTCCTGAAACTTTGATAGCTTTATTCGGCCTCGAAATGTTTGTCGCTTCAAGATAATTGTGCCAAAAAATAATTTATCCTGTGACAAAAAAACAAATTTGAAAATGTAGTGCGTATTTTTCCGTTTAAATGTTAATTGAGTGCCACAAAGGGTCACACCTTAAAAAAGTTAGATGAAAATAAAATCAAAGCAAGTTATATCAGTAAATAACTTTAAGAAGAACCCTTGAAGGGAAAGAGCCGTCTATTACCTATATCGGTTAAAAAGGTTTTTAGAGTCCCACGCGAACTCTTTAATTTTCCGGGACAAAAAGTATCCTATGTCCTCCCCCGGGATACAACTATCCTATCCTATCCTATCCATGTAACAAATGTCATCAAATGCGGTTGAACAGATGGGCCGTGAAAGCGTAGCAGACAGATAGACACACTTTCGCATTTATAATGCGAAAGTGTATATATACGGATATAGTACGAATGATTTTTTATATTTTTTTATATACCTGGATACTTAGACTCTTTCAAGCAAAGTTTACTTACCATTGTTTGTTCTCAAAAATATTATATAACTTTAAAATAAGTATATTTTCGCAATATTTTGCTAAGTATAACATTACTTCAAATCGATAAGGCCACCATTTGGACCATAGCTTAGTTGTATTGTTATTGTTTCTTGGTGTACTACAAGAATTTTTTTTTTTTCATTCATACTTTGTCGTGCAAGTCGGCCTCAGTCGGCTTAGATGTGTTAAAGCTATATTGGTGGCTAATCTTGTAACTTACTTTACTATAGGTACTTTTAAAGTCTCGAAGAAAAAGGAGACTTGAAATTTCGCCCGAAAATAAGTTTCCCCAGGCTCGTCGTGATTTACATAAAACTTGTTTAAATGGTAATATTTGGAGATGTCACCCACCGCGGCCGTACCCTCTGAGTCGTACGTCCAAATCTTAATATCTAGAGTAGAAAAATAAACGTTTAAAACTAAGTTGCAATACTGCTACTTTAACAATACTTTGATGATCAATTTTATACTGTAGCTTTATCTCGTCAGAAGATTTTTATGTCGAGGTTTCGGACCAGACAGTCTATTGAATTGTGTCAATTACAAAGTTCCTTTCTTATAGCGATTACCGACCTTATTATATCTAATAGTAAGATCAAAAACAATTATTATTATAAACCCTAATGAGAATTAAGTAAATTAGTAAACGAGGCGCGACGGGGTGAAATTCGTTTGTTGAGTTTTTGCCAATTTTGAAGTAATTTTAGCATATATTGCGATTTATAGACAAAATTGTAACATAAAAATATAAAAAGGCTAGAGATTTAAGTAATTTACTTTGTAAAGATCATATGAAACACACCAGCGTTTTGTAATGCCGAGATAGAAAATTTCACAATGGTTATGATCGAGCTGAATTCAGTTCATCTGAAGAAAAGAAAACAATATTACGTTCGAGGCAATTCCCGACGGGATGGGCCTTAAGAATATCTTGTACAATTCTAAGTAGGTACTTCGGTCGAAGTGAATGGTGAGTAAAAGAATATATCACAAAAAGGCGGGTCGAGGCTTTGTGATTGAGAATCCTCGGCGCTTAAGTGGATTTATGATTTCTGAATAAATTTTCAAGAGCTCTAAGAGATAATTTGCGATTGTTGAAGCTAATTTCTTCAACCTGTGAAAAAGATGAAGCTTTTGACCTTAATTTTGTAAAAATGGCAGAAATATTTTTTAACGACCAATTAAGTACAGCTTACATTGGAGTAGCCATATTTTATTTTATTTTAAAATAAAAGACTACTTTGTTAGAGTTAGCTTTTGAAATGCTTATTTATTAGAACACTAGTTCTACGAACTATCGTATAAGACACCTAAATCTATTTTATTAATAGATGAGGCCCGCGACTTCATCCGCGTGGATTAAGATGTATTCGATTCCCGCGGGAAATCCTTAATTTGCCGGGCTTAAATGTAGCCTAAAATCTGTCCTTCCCCGGGATGCACCCTATCTTTGTACTTAATTTCATCAAAATTAGTTGAAAAGATGGGTCGATAAGGCATAGCACTAAGATAGGTAGATAGACAGACAGACACACTTTCGCATTTATAACATTAATAAGGAATTATGGATATTAGTGTCCTGTAAGACTTCGTGTTATAGGTACTTCGTATAAAATAGATACAAAAAATCACAACTACTTCGCGATATAAGATCTCCGGATTGAAAAAAACTGCCTGAGGCTTATTGGTCAATAAAATCACTAGTACAGTGAAGATGAAGTTAAAACAGACTTTCCTTTATATTGGGAAAGGTCGAGGACCCTACACCGTGTAGATAGCCCTTATGCGGACGAAGGAACGGCACGTACGCATTTGGAGACTTGAAATCAGGAAAGATCAGAAGATGTTCCCACAGGTATTGTAATGCCAAACTTTACCCAAACGTAAATTAAACATTCTAGTGTAGTTATAACTTTAACTTCCTTTACTAATTGAGGATTGATAAATTACATATTTTTATACATTACCATTTCCATATTACCTAATGATTAGGACCTATATGAGTAGGTAGGTAGGTAATACAAATTTGAATTTTGTATTTACGTCGTCGCGTAGTATATAGTTTTAACATTTTCTATGTAGTAGTATCGCGTCGCGTCGCTTTCGCCACAATTTATATACTTTCATTCGTTCTAAATAACGCATAAGCGAGAAAGTGCGGAAATTGTTCTTGTATGCTTAGAGCTAAAGCAAATTACAGCTTTTTATCGTGTACCGTTTAATATAAACGAATCCAGTTAACCGAATTGACCTGTTTATATTCGGTCACAGACGTGACCGAATGCATCGATCGTGTCAGCTATTAGTAAGTTTCCCTAAGTTGGCTATGACCAAATACGGCCAACCGTAACAACTTTTACACGGTTACCGTGAACGGAGCGAAGGATGTGCGGACAACCGAATCTGAATCTGAATCTGAATTGAGCTGAATTCGAATACCGCCAAACTGACCTAATGTAAACACGCAATTCGTTTGTCATCGACAGCTCTTACAAAAAAAACTAGAAGCGAGAAGTCAGCCATGTTTGTACGACACGTGACATGTGCTGACGAAGACCTCTTGCCAAACTTGAGATGAGAGCCGGACGCGTCTGTTTTGTCGAACAACAGCCTGTCTGAACAAAGACACGTAATTATATGCAGTGCATGTGATGAAAATACATTACAAGTCATTGCTTATGCATTAGGGAATGTGTGTAGTAACCATATATGTCTAGGAATAAAAACCTCTAAATGATGAAATTAAAATAAAATGAATACCAGATGATTTTTCATTTATACTCTCATTAGAAATTCCAAGTTAAAATAAATATGTGTAAAAACTGCTGGTACCAGCCGTCACAACTTCGGTAATACTGCATAAATGGAAGTGAAATATTTATGTAAAGTAGTGTAATTTATGCGATCTATCTTTGATATTAGACAAATTTTGATGTAGGTAATATTTTGACAACATTCCCCATTCAATGAACACTTTTAGACAGGCTTTCTTCGCAAAGAGAATGAAATATTCCTCTAACTTGTCAAAACATACAGTAATCCAGACGAAAAGAATTTTATTGAAAGAGCATTCATGCATGAATTTGATACGGGTCGGCACTGCAAATATAGGTGCCGGCAGAATAATTGAATGAACGTATTCATATTGCATTAATAACTAACTTCGCTGGATTGGTTTTTATTTGTTATCTGGCAACACCTCTCACCAAAACTTTGCATTCATCTCACATTCGTGGCCGACTAATACAACACTGACTAAACTTATTTAGTAAAATTTTCTGATGCTGTTACTTTTCGATAAGTTTATTCCGGGGTTGATATGAAAAGAACAGATATAGAAAATTTAATTTAAACACATTTAGCGGCCTTGTGCAAGTGGGCCTAAAACACAAAAAATACCCTAGTTCAACGAGTTCACAAGATTTCACGTTTAAGAAATCATGTGTAGGTACAAAAATGAACGGACCAATAATTATTTATTGTATTGCCATCCCCTTGATATAATCCCTATAGAAATAAAAATCTGGTTATTACTATAATCCCTACAGAAAAGGACAACACTTGATTATGACCAATCACCAATACGAAAACCCATATTGAAACGGCTAGACTTGTCTACTTTGCTTACTTCCACAGTGTCATGTCGTACGGCATTTTATTGTGGGGCAGAGCAGCTGAAATCCAATCCATTTTTATATTGCAGAAAAGAGCCATCCGTTCTATTTATAAACTCGGATCACGCGTATCACTTCGTGTAAAATTTAAAGAGATTGGTGTTCTTACGGTGCCTTCGCAATACATATACAATAATATAGTCTTTGTTAGGCAAAACATTAATCTTTACAAGAAAATAGGTGATACAATCGATAAACTAGAAACCGCCATAAGCTAGTAACAGCGTCGTATCGTGTGCGCAAGGTGCAGAAATCCCTTGTGGGGTCGAGTGTACGCTTTTATAATATGGTTCCCAAAGAGTTTCTGGATTTGCCATTACATAGATTTAAAGACTGTGTCAAACAGCATTTGTTAAGTCGAGGTTATTACACTATCGATGATTTTATTAACGACAAAGTTGCATGGAAGCAACCGGCCTCGCATCCAGTGACCCACAAGTCAGTGTAATACTTGTAACGTATGTGTTGTGTTGTCTACATAATAAACCTTTTCAAAAAGTAACCTTTTCTATGAAAAGAGCAACTGCTGAGTTTCTTGCCGGTTCATCTCAGTAGAATCAGCTTTCCGAAGCGGTGGTAGGGTCTTAACATTTTAAAAGTGACACAAGTTGTCCTACATGAAATAAATAAATCATTTCATTTCATTTCATTTCATTTCAAATCATTTCATTTCAATAAGCATGTTCAGTTCAATTTCGCGCACTTTCATCCAGACTTGGAGGACTATTGCTGCGTATTTATCTAGTCTTCTATGAGATTCGCTTTTCAATCATTGGGCTGGAATAGTGATATTATTTAGAAACGATTACAATACCTCATGCTCTACACTACCACTACCATACTAATTTGGCTACTGACATGAACAGGCACAGCTAAAATCGTGCCAACACGTTTACGAATCTGACACTAGCACCACTTTGAGCTCCAAAATCCAGTGTGCAATAGTAGCACATAATGCTAATATTATTTTTTATTTTTTATTTTTAAACTATTTTATACTCGCAGACACGCTCAAGCCTTGTACGGTTTTTAACGCGACTTTACCAGATTAATTTTATTGAAAATTCGTTCAGCATCTCTTTACAAAAAAAAACGAAAATGGTATATAGAAATGCCTAACTTATTGTATTTAAATTCCAAAATATCGATTGCTTAGACAGGATCGGCTTTAGGCCACAAGGGAGCGCTGCTAATTTGTTTTCATTTATAATGCTATATCATTTTCATTTATAACTAGCGAATGCCTGCGACTTCGGCTGCGTGGTTTGAGATTTTTTGGTTCCCGCGGGAACTCTTTAATTTTCCGGGATAAAAGCCTATGTGCTATTCCAACCTATAATCTATCTCTGTGCCAAATTTCAACCATATCCGTTCAGCCGTTGGGGCGTGATTGAGTAACAAACATCCATACATACATACATCCAGACATCCATATATACCCATAACATCCAAATTTTTGCATTTATAATATTAGTATAGATAAAATTATTAATTGTCTAGTAGTTAATATTTGTTATATTTTGATACCTACTGTTTCTTATTTTTTATGAGGCTTACGTTTATTTATTTGTGAGTATATATGTATATATCGTGTATGTATGTATATTAGTATACTATATGTGTACTATTGTTTTGATGTTATATTTATTTTATATGTCTATTAATTTGTAGCTTTATATAAATATTTTTATTTATTTTGTATTTCTGCACCATCTATCGGTTGTATTTGTAGCTATGTCCTTTTACATCATTGGTTGCCTGGAAGAGATCGCTATATAGCAATAAGGCCGCCATATGGTATTACTTTGTTATAAGCTAAGTTTAACTGCCTCGTTGGTCTAGTGGTTAGCATGTTTGACTGCGGCCGACGAGGTCTCGGGTTCGAGTCCCGGGTCGGGCCATAATTAAGTATCGGGTTTTTCGCATTAAAAATTCCCAGTACTAGCTCGAAGTTAGGAAGTTGGCGGTGTTTCACCCCCGTGCCTCGGAGAGCACGTTAAGCCGTCGGTCCCGGTTATTATCACTAACATGATAATAGTCGTTTAAGCCCGCCAACCCGCATTGGAGCAGCGTGGTGGGTCTAAGCTCTAATTCCCTCTCTCATATGAGAGTGGAGGCCTGTGCCCAGCAGTGGGACGTTAATGGGCTGTAGTGAAGCTAAGTTTACTGTTGTATAATTTCCCTTGTGGTGAACAATAAAAGTATTCATTCATTGTGTGCAATTTTAATACGCGTCTTTGCAATTTCCATACTTAAGGTAAAAGTTAAAAGGGAGCATTGCGGTTATATGTGTAATTTTACATGTTGCATTACTTACTACAGTATACTAATTGAGGAGCAGGCGGAAAATAGCAGACTTGTCCACACAACTGTAATAAAAAAAGATACATTGTTGGATTCTCACATCTACGGGCTCCTGAATTATTGGCCATCTAAACCGTTCCTAAACTATCCAAAATAATCATCAAAAATGCCATTTTAAACAGAAACTGACTTGTTCAGTTAGATAGTATGAGTTTGTGTGACCAATAATTTTTCCATCCAATTAATATTTTAGAATAGGTCCTAATAGTAAATATGCCGCCCTTTGTTTCGTCTAAAGGCAATCTTAGGTTATTCATCTTCATTCACGTCTGGAAACTGGAATTACTTCATGTAATTTCATGAGATAAACCGTTAAAAGGGGTCTTCGATGGATTTTGGTGGACCCCAAAATAATTTTGTGGGTAAAAACCTATATTACCAACTTATAGGGAAAAAGCACTTCAATTTGTGTGCGTAATTAAGTGAAGTTTACGTTGGAACTCGCTCGGCGCTTCCCAGCGGTAAATGAAATTTACGTACGTCTCTTCTACCTTCCGAAAGAACCTCAAGTTGTTCGAGCACGACAAGAGAGGAAGCGATTTTTAAAATGTTTTGTCTTGAATGACGTTACCGCTAATGAGTCGCAGGGAGCTGCTAGATCCATGTGACTCCCGCTGCTGTGGACGTCAGCTATCGTTTGTCGATGATGACGTTATCGATTCAGTGAGCATGACGAGTAGAACCGAAATTCTCTACTGTATTTGTGAAATGATCAACAGCTAAGATTATATAAAGGTATATTTATAGAGACGGTGTGTAATTTTATGGAATTGATGTTGCATGTAAATATACTGTTTTATTCTAATACTTACATTTTAGGTTGTTTTCGTGTTTGTTTATTGTTATGCTTATTGATTACGTATAAAATGAAAGAATCATACTTAATAGTGAAACAAAATATCTCATTGTGTAGTTTTTTACTAAGTCACATAAAGTTGACTTTAAGTTTGATTATTATGAACTTTCATTGATAGCACAAAAGCACAATTTTCAAACTCTTTCTGTTTGTAACTTGACACCGAGAGACAAGCTTTTAGTCTCAAACGTAAGAGAAAAGGGTGCCAGAGACGCTGACTCCGTTCAATTATATTAATAATCTTTAGGTCCGCAAAAATGATAATTTCTTCCATCCTTGGATGAATTTCAATCTATTTCATCTACCTGATGCTCGCGACATTGTCCGCGTGAAATAGGTTTTTTTCTATTTTCCACGGGAGATCCATAATTTTCCGGGATATAAAACCAATGCTCCTCAACTATATCCATGCAAAAAATCACGTCGATCCATTACTCTCTTGCTGCGCCATTGAAGGCCAAAACAACAAACAAACACACTTTCGCATTTATAATAAGAGTATGATTTTTAGGTTTATCATTGAGAAAGACGTGTGGTGTGATCAATAATTAATTTATAAACAATGTTAAAAGTAGTCTGCCTGATTGGATTTCAAAACCGTTAACTTTTATATTTCAATTATTAGTGAATGAAGGAACTAGAAGTCTAATAACGCCTACTTCTATCCAATATTTGAATTTTTAGTATAATTGCTACCAAGCCTACACTTACGGCTATCATACTATAAATTTTTTATTTGGATTTAAGGGAAATACGTGTTCACGTGCACAATTTCAGAGAAAGAAAATTCTGTGCTGTTGTTTTACGCTCACAACATTTTCATGAAAGTAGGACACGAATAAGGCGTCAAGTGCGTGCTTGCTTTTAGTACCACGGGCTACATAAGCCATAAGCATTTCGCATGTACTTGCTACTGTTATATTGTTCACACCAAATATTTGTTTGTAGTATTAATATAATTAATAAATTTTGAAAGTATTACACAAATTATCTATTTATACTAATATTATAAATGCGAAAGTTTGGACGGATGGATGTTTGTTACTCAATCACGCCAGAACAGCTGAACGGATCTAGATGAAATTTGGCACATAGTCTGCAATAGCACATAGGATACTTTTTATCCCTGAAAATTTAAGTGCCAATAAATTTTTTCAATTATAATAATGTGATTGAAATACGGAATGTATTCCATTCTTTTTAGATATGAATGCTCGATTACATGACTAAATATTGGATTAACTTGTTTTAATTTTATTCATCCCATTAATTCTAAAGCAAGTTGCATGCTGGCGTATAACAACAACTCTTTCTTAAATTCGTCTGGGAAATACGGAATCGGGCCGTACCATTCCGGTGTCGTTGAATGTTTGAGAGCTTCATGTATCTAAGTCTGGGCGCGTTTCGGATGAAAATCTGCGGTGTCGTTGGCAAAAAAGAAAGTCATTGAAGTATGGCGCAGTTTTGATGTTAACCCTTTTACAGGTACGTCGCTTCTGTTGGTATGAATAGCTTTCATGATTTTGAATAACAAATTATAATAAAATAGCGTCAAGCGAAGTTATTGCTAGTTTTTAGTTACGTCAGGGTAGATATTCTTGTTAGATGAAAGATAAATATTTTTCAAATGCTTAATGATCTTCGTTTTTTTTTCAGTGGCTCGAAAGAAGCTTAGAAAAATGTTTCAATGTGTGAATGTTTGTTTTGAACTTTTAATCAACAAAGTTACTTATTAGAGATCAAAGCATTTTTGTTGCGTGTATCAAAAGAGATTTACGGACAAATATCGACTGTTCTTAAATTTTGCCGTTTAAATACATTTCGTAACACGTCCTTTTGAAGAAGTTTAAGTTTAAGAAATTAAGAGTTCTTGTGTATAGTCTCACTCTTCTACAAAGCCAATATACTCTAAGCACCTATAAGATTACTTATTAAGCAGATTATGCGAAATAAAGTTGGGGAGCGGTGTACACCTAAACCCATTCAAGGCGCGCAGACGGGCGATGAATTTTTGAGAGGCCTTGACGACGTGTGCCGAGAACTACCTACTGAAAGTTTTTTTTTAGAAAAGGAATCGGCGTTGCACAGATAATGAAGCAGACAGACGACGTGTTTGCATGCACAAGATGCTTCAGGTTTTTTGACATTTCTATGCCTCCTTTATGCGGCTTGGATTTTCCTTTTTGATTACGTAAATAGTACAGTGCAGTCAGATTATTTTATTTTTACATTGCATCGCGTTTTGACGGTTTTGTTTTTTTGTTCCGCATATATTATTATATTAGACTAGATGAGGACCGCGACTTCGTCCGCGTAGAATAAGATTTTTGATTCTCGCGTGAAATCTTTAATTTTCCGGGATAAAAAGTAGGTAACCTATATTGTCTACCCCGGGAAACATACTATCTCCATACCAAATCCCATAAAAATCGGTTAACCAGATGGCCGTGAAAGCGTAGCAGACAGACAGACTGACAGACAGACACACTTTCGCATTTATAATTGTAGTATGGATTAAGCTGACGATGGAAGTTTTATAAAATCATTCAATACATAATTGTACCTACAGTTCGCGCGCGACGTCCGAGGAATCTTAAGGAATGTTGACGAAATGCAACGTTATGAGATAGAGTTGTGATTTAGTCGATATAAGTTAACGATACTAACACATCTTTAGTATCTGTGCGCGTTTATTGAATTAATTATGAAATAATAACTCTATGAGGATATTAACTGCAATAAGGAAGTAAAAACAAATTATACCATAAAATTTAATTATAATGAACAGAACAAAATGAACGTAAAATCTAATTAATCTGTCGCAATCAGAATAATCAGTACTTTATAGAATTTAAAAATTAAACAGCTATTTGCACAGGCAAAGAAACTTTTAAGTATAGTACTATTTATACTACCCTGCTATTGCAAAATTAAAAACAGGACTCATAAAGCGTACTCTCGCGTCACGGTCGGCACTAGGTGGCACTAGTATGGGAGCGCGCGGGGTATGAAGCGACGGTCGGGCGGGGGGCGCTCCCGCCCGCTACCTCAGCCCCCGATTCCTCAGAGCTGGCGCGCGGACTTAAGAAATCTTTTCGTTTGTCGTCTTTCGATTTGTCATTGCTATTATTTCACTAACTACTCGAATAGATTTTGTTGGACTGGGTATTTATGTCACCGTAAGATTGTAAAACCGTTAGATTATAATCTAACTCGCGAAATTACAATTCGCGATAACGCATTATTTTCTAGTAGATTGTAATTTGATAGGTATATAAACCAGACAAAACCTAACCTGGTTGTTTGTGTCGAACCCTAACCTAACCTACAAGAAAGAGACAAGAAAACATAAATACAATGAATATTTCAAAAATTGACACTCAGAACATTGAACAGTTCACAATCTTTCGACAGTTTACAACTTCGCGAGTTAGATTATAATCTAACGGTTTTTACAATCTTACGGTGACATTTACATTAAGACGCTGCGCAGGCATGGTAGTATTTAAGTATTACGCGATATATACCTACTACTTCTTCAAACACTTCTATCTATAAAATCTTACATAGTGAGGACACGTTGATAAAGCTAAGGTTATATGTGAGTACCTAATGCAAAAAATATTATTGTTTATGCTAATATTATAAATGCGAAAGTTTGGTTGGATGTATGGATGGATGCTTGTTACTCAATCACGCCCCAACGGCTGAACGGATCTGGATGAAAATTGGCACAGAGATAGATTATAGTCTGGAATAACACATAGGCTACTTTTTATCCCGGAAAATTAAAGAGTGCCCGCGGGAACCGAAAAACCTCGATCTACGCGGACGAAGTCATTAACTAGTGATGTCAACTACAAAGCTCTTACCTTTACCAAATAAAACTGTAAACTTAAATAGACTATAAAATACCTCTTAAGGCTTCGTATGTCATTTTATCATATATGAGTCTTCATTCATCGCTATAAATTTAAATTAATAGGTCATGGAACTGTATGGAAGTCGAAATACAAACGCTAGAAGCAATCTGTACATCCAATTTAATACGTAAACCTAAGACAAACAAAACAGCGTTCCTCCTTTCATTATAATCTGTGTTTATGTTGATCTGTAAAGCCACGTGAAATTAATTACAGGGTTAAGGCGAAATTAACTGGAATACGAAAACCCTTTAGGCTCGAAATTGGAATATAAAGTGCCTATTCATACAGCATTTCATGAAGTTAGATTTAATTATCTGTATATTACATGCTCACCTTTGATTTTTGGTTAGAAAAAGCTGTATTTTTCACTACATAAAATAGCGAATTTATGACTTACATAGTTGAAATGATTTAGTGATATTATTTTTAGCACTTCGCTCGGGAGGAATTTCTGACAAACCTTCCTAAGTCCAATTTTTTAATAGCATTTTTGGGCCACATATTTAAATGGTTATTTTATTAGTATTTAAATAAATAAATAAATATCAGAAATCTAAAAACCTTATAATTATATTGAAATATATTTTTTCTGTCTTTTTACTATATAAATCCCTAGCAAAGAGTAACTTAAAATGGGGTATTACTAAGATAAAGCCAGGAAACATTAGAAGGCCTGGGGGTCTTGATATGAAAATGGTGTAAGTTTCTCTTGGGTTACAGCCAAGCGCCCCTTATGAATGTTACTTGGACCTATAAAGTAAAGGATCGTTGCAATTAACCTAAATAGTTGAAGTTAACGTCTTATTCACATAATGAGACTTTAATTATTGAACGTACAAAGGACCGTAACCGTACTTTTTTATAATAACTCGTCGTCAACCCATAGACGTCCACTGCTGAACCTAGGTGAAGACACCTAGGTTCAGCAGTGGACGTCTATGGGTTTATGGGTGTGGAAGTCCTAACAAGAGTTAGGACTTCCACACGCCGATGTCTTGTGCGGCCTGGATCTATCGGCTCCCTGCGACTTCGTCCGTCCGCCCACCGAGTCCGTGGGGAGTATGCCAACGCTGTGCTTTCTAGTGCGGAGTCGCCACTTCAGCACTTTGGGACCCCAACGTCTATCATTTATTCGAACTATGTGCCCCACCCATTGCCAATTTAGCTTCACAACACGTCAAGCTATCTCAGTTACCTTAGTTCTTCTACGGATCTCCTAATTTCAGATTTTATCGCGTAGAGAAACACCGAGCATAGCTCTCTCCATCGCCTGCTGAGTGACCCTAAGCTTAGGTCCATAGTTAGCAACTAAGTCTCAGATCCGTATGTCATCACTGGCAATACGAACTGTTCGAAACTGCACTGAGGAATTGAAGGAGGAAAGGTGATTGACCGACTGATCTATCAATGCTCATATCACTGGGCGGATTGGGCTGAAATTTGGCGTACAGATAGCTACTAGATAGATATGTACTGTGGCCTATGAAGTAGGCCTCTTCTATGAAAGGAATTTTGCAATCCATGAGGGGGAAAAATCAACTAAAATCTGAGTTTGTTTGCATTTTGTTTAAAAATCAAACTTAACGTGAGATAAGTCGCGGACAAAAGCTAGTTTTAAATAAAATATATTTTTTATCAATAAAATTTTTTTTAGGAACTACAAATAATATTGTTCTACATTAAACCCTCCAGATTCATGACGATTCTAGTACTTAAGTATAATCTAAGAATAATATTCGGTTTCACGGATTTGTGCAGGCTGAATGCGATTAAAATCCACGATTTTTTCTTCTTCGACTGTATCTTCAATTTACATGCTAAATCAGACAAACCGTGCTATTGCGAGGAAAACTCGAGGGCCTACAGACATTTCCTTTTTCATTTTACGCCCTTGACTTTTTAAGTCGTCTTTGCATATATCGCCCCTTAACGAGGATGCCGGATTTTATATAAGATTCTCTCCGCATAAGGATCGTCTGAGCCACTCGGCTTGAGAAAAACTTTGGAAGAAAATTAAAACAGTTTTTAAAGAAGACGTGGCGAACCCTTGATTAGAGGTTTTCTGTATATATGTCACCGTAATATTGTAAAAACCGTTAGATTATAATCTAACTAGCGATATTGTAAACTGTCGAAAGATTATAATTTAACGCATTATTTTTCGGTAGATTGTAATCTGTTAGGTATCCCCGATAAAACCTAAGTGCCCGGCCGGAGACACTACCTGATTGTTTATGTCAAACCCTAACCTAACCTACAAGGAAGAGACAATAAAACGTAAATACAATAAATATTTCAAAAATGGACACTCAGAACATTGAACGGTTCACTATCTTTCGATAGTTGACAATATCGGTCTTGTGAGTTTACTGAAGATAAACTTAGTTTTTTAATAAGTTATCCTTTTCATTAAAATATTTATCAAATATCAAAAGGAATAATTTTATTTTACAACTTTTAGCATTTGGGTTGTTTATATAAATATATGTGTATTCTATATATGTGTGTGTGTATATATATATATTTCTGTATATCAGAAATACACAAGGCACGTCAATTAATCGAAGGCTGGTATTTAAATATTTGCAAGACGAATTTACATTCACAATGAAGAAAAGGAACTCATAGTTAATTTGAATAAGCCTAAAAGATTAAACTGAGTGAGTTAGAGGTTTCTTTGTTTACTCGACGGCCCGCAATAACCCGATTAGTGTGTTTGTACTATTAATTATGCAGTTTGTGCTGAGCAGATTATGTTTCCAGTCTATAGAAATTGTACTTTAAGTTATTCGGTTATCTAAACAAGTTCTTGTAACCCCTAAATATTTATTGATGCCTACACACCAACCGCAAATTGGTGGTTTCACCATATTTGACTAAACTTGGGCTGAAAAACATATAGAATGAGAATAAACTGGGTTAATTGTTATATTGGAATAATTATTATATAAGTTAATGGTTTGAGGTATGGCCCTACATGAAATAATAGTTGTGTGTCCAATTGTGACATAGCAAATCCATACTAATATTATAAACGCGAAAGTGTGTCTGCCTGTCTGCTACGCTTTCACAGCCCATCTGTTCAACCGATTTTCATAAAATTTGGTACAGATATCCAGTTTGTATCCCGGGGATGGATATAGGCCTCTTTTTATCCCGGAAAAGTCAAGAAATCAAAAGTCGCGGGAATCAAAAAAACATTAGTCCACGGGGACGAAGTCACATCATCTAATATGAGCATAAACGTGCATATTATTAATTAATCGATTGGGCTTTGCACAAAGTCGATCACTTGGACGACTGTCCAGCTTTGTGTGTGCTTATTGCTTTGGAGAGTCCCAGTTGTATCAGAAGGTACATAATTTAATAATAATATTAATTGTAAGCTTAAACACCGTTTACATTATGCTAAATTCAGAGTTTTGAATTCAGACAGACGGTATAGGTCCTCTTTAGTTTTGGTCTATTTATTTAGCGCTGTTAATTTCTACTACCACCACATATATTATTTGCATAAAAAATAATAACACAATTAGAAAATCTACGTACCTAATGAGATTTTTCATTTGATATTAGTCTCGATATCTTTTTGAATACAAGTAAATTTGTCAGCCCGTATTGCCATCAGTCTGTAAACCCTCTATTTTTAAATAACTTAATAATAACATTGTATTGTCATGTGGGCGTGTGTGATAATGTAATGTCGCAGACCCTAGTAGCCTTACTTAATTTGGAAATGTTAGTAAAACCTTATCATCTCTACATCTTCAATCTATATGCAGATAAACAGGAGTGTGGTCAAATATCTTATTTTTCTGTCTCATAGAACTTACTTATTAAACTTATTATTATTTTAACCAATATTTTGAAGTACTTAAAATTAAGTAATTTCAACGACAAATGTATCTATCTATTGCCATGAAGACCATGAAAACGACTCAAATTTAATTTCACTGAACTAGGTACGTTTTTTGTAGTTGCTTTCATATGCTTGCATCTATTCATATTCCATGTTATTTACAGTCCAGTGCATTTCCTTGAGCAATTTACCTGTGAACAAAAGAAACAGCAAGATGTAAATCCTTGCCGACGACGGCCCAAAAAGAGGATCACGATAACGGCACATGAGAATGACGTAATAGCAGTGCATGGGACTAAAACCCTTTGTGTCCTTTGATATACAAAGTATCATGTTACAAAACTGTCTAGTACTCTGCCTCCAGATGCGCTAGCCTAAATTTGGCGGTATTATTCTGGATTTATATGTATTCAAAATATGATTAAAGATACTGGACTGATTTATAAGTTTAAATCGTTATATTATACCTACTATGATGATAAAATATAATCATTACATTATCGTGTCTCGCACAGTATGGGATGAAGCAACGAAAATCAGTCTGCGCTTGAAATATACATTGGGTAAGAATGAGATTTTGTATATCACCAATGTTGATAGAATTCGAGCGATCAATCTCGAAAATGTCTTAGCAAAATAGACCTAAAGATCCTTGAATTAAAGTATAAAATTGTTTTAATGTTGCATATTTTATACTTGGAGTGCTAGTTGCGTATGTACTGACGTACTTTGAAACGAGTCTGTTTAGCTCATTTTACAAGACACGCTTTGGTGAGATTGAAAAATCTTATTATACAACGAAAAAAGAATATATTGTTTTCAGGGTTCATGTATGTATGTATGTATGTATGTATGTATGTATGTATGTATGTATGTGAGTTTGTATATTCCACCATAACTTCTATACGCCTGAACTGATTTTGATAAATGAGGTATCGTTACAATACAATCCCTAGCTTATTCCGGGTGACATAGGCTAGTAAAATTTAAAATTGATGGGTTGCCCATGGTCCCGCATTAAATACTAAAGTTGAAAAAAATGATCCGAAAATAAGATTAACTATATAATCATCATCTAGAAAATGATGAGTAGATTCCAAAAATATATAAAACACTATAGTTCAATATCCAGTGATTCACAAAAAATATCATTTAATAAAAATGTGTTTATGTTTCTATTTAAATAGATTAATTTAGATTTTCAACTTTTTAGTTAGTTTTTGGCAGGGCAGCCGTGTTTTTTAATTTTTTTAATTATGACTTGTATTTACCCTAGTGATTTCAGCCTTGAGAGTAAATTTTCAAGTTAACGTTGATTTGGGAAGTTTAGAAAATCAGTATGAATTTTCCGTATGCTGTTCGGTTCTACAAGATATACAGAAATTTTATGCCATTATAAAAACATTTTTTATTTAAAAGGTAGAAACTTTACCTAATACCTTGCTATTCGACGTGTATCTACACGATGGGCTTCACATAATCCAGTATGATCTATATTTCTATCTGTAATTAGTGGCGTAAACTTATATATAAAATTCTCGTGTCACAATGCTAGTCACCATACTCCTCCGAAACGGATTGACCGATTTTTATGAAATTTTATATGCATATTCAGTAGGTGTGAAAATCGGCTACTATCTATTTTTCACACCCCTAAAACACCTCAATCCACGTGGACGAAGTCGCGGGCATCAGCTAGTATTTACATAAATTAACATGATTTGGTATTGGAATCGAATCGTCAATAGGTATTCTAATCAGATCCATAATTGAATTCTATTAGAAATGATGAGAAATTTTTAACTTTGTCGTTTTAGCACGAACCCTTATATGTAGGTATATTATACACTAGATGATGCCCGCGACTTCGTCCGCATGGCTTATGTTTTTTAGATTCCCGTGGGAACTACTTAATTTTCCGGGATCAAAAGTAGCTTATATCCTTCCCCGGGATAACCTACCACTATACCAAATTTCATCAAAAATCTGTTGAATAGTTGGGCCGTGAAAGCGTAGCAGACAGACAGACACTTTCGCATTTATAAGATTAGTATGGATATGGATTTTTCTTGTGAATGAGGTGTTACTAAATGGGAAACCTTATATAATAATGCTATATGATGCCTGCAACTACGTATGTGTGGATTTAGATTTTTGAAAAATCCCGTAAAAGCTCATTGTTTTACCGGGATAAAAGTAACTTTCCGCGTAATGGAACTTACGAGTATGTCTACGAACTCGTCAAAATCGGCTGAACAGATACTGCATGAAAGCGTAGTAGACAGAAACGTTCGCATTAAACAAAAAAAATAGCAGTCATAGGGAATGCCGATTGAAGTGAAAACGAATATTTAAAATAATAATAATAAAAAACGTACATTTAAAATAATTAAAAAAAAAAATACTTCAAATAGAAACCTTAAAACTAAGGCATTCAAGTTTAATTGCGAATGTACTAAATTTATATTTAAGACCTTTTGCCATCGTTACAACGCGAGGTGTCGGTCACGGTGTCTGTCGCGCGTATTCCACATTTTTACCTCCCACCAAGAAGTGCTCAACGCGCCTAAAGAAGTTTTCACTTCAAAAAATCACTTGCCCAGAGTAATACATACTTCTTTCAGTATCCGAGAATCCGCTAATGTCACATGGAATAAGACTAAAACATGGGTATTAAGATGAGGGCCTTTGAAGGATTTTACAGCCAAAAAGAGTAGCGATGATACTCCACTGTTATACTTGCTTTATATTGTTGCTTCCGTACGACGTTCAGTCATACTTAGTTTAAGTACCTATTCAGAAATGCAGTCTGCATTTGCAAAAGCGGACAGAATGTATTACGAATTTTTGTAAAAGTTGACAATATTTTGGTTATTCTTATAATATTTTGCTAAAAGCTTAAGCTAAAAGCTAAAGGTATCTATTACGAGAAAATTAAACAGTGGACTGTTTAGCTACCCAGCTCGGCGTAGATTGTTGGTTTAAATTATTTTAAAGCGTTACTTAAGTTGATATTATAGGGATGTTTTCTATGCATGTTTTTTTTTTATCCACTACAAGTTAGCCATTGCCTGCGATATCACCTGATGGTAAGTGATGATGCAGTCTAAGATGGTAGCAGGCTAACCTGTTAGGGGCATGGCAGTTATATAATTATAATTATTATATTAACCCATAACTCAATAATCGGTTTCCACACGGCATCGTACCGGAACGCTAAATCGCTTGGCGGCACGTCTTTGTCGCGGTATAGGGTGGTAACTAGCTACGGCCGAAGGCTCCCACCAGGTCAGACCAGGGAAAATTCAGAAATTATGAATTCCCAAGTTGACCCTGCCGGGGATCGAACCTGAGACTTCCATGACAAACCAAAATCCAAGACAACAGCGCTTAACACTGCGCCAGGGAGGTCGTCAAAAGAATAATAAATAGAGATAGGACACGTCTTACTGATCATTGGGATGAATAGTTGCTGATTTCATTTGTTATCCTTTCATTATTGAAATTTTAAAGATTGTAAAGAATTCTAAACATCGTTTAAATTAACACAGCAAAACGTGCTATTGTGAAATGTAAAGAAACCGTAAAATTCCCTAAGGCTTCCACTAGCTAAACCCGCTGTTTCTTTAAACGCTTTCAATAAAAATGCAAATGGACCGTCTACGGCTGTCCGCGAATTGACTCTCCAAACTATTTTATCTTTGGAAGTGGTTTTAGGAAACTTACGCCTGTACTGCTATTGTTCTAGCTCTTTCGAATAGTAATAGTTCAAATAATAGAGTTGTGTTTTTATTCACGACTGGATGATAATGCGGTTTGGTATTTTTTTATTTATGTAAATCTAAATCCAAATCAGAAAAATTTAATGCTACTTATTTCTTATGAAGAGAAAGTTATGTTGCATGTATGGGTTTTTTGATATACTCAGGTAATTTATTCGAGACGGCTATTCAACATTTCATAAGTGAGAATAGAAGATGCGAAAATAATCATACTTACAACTAATTTTATAAATGTGAAAGTGTGTTCGTTTATTGGTTTGTCATTCTATCACGCCGCAAGAGAGCAACGGATTGACGTGATTTTTTGCATGGGTATAGTGGCAGTGACATATATGCTTACTTTTTATTCAGGAAAATTAAGGAGTTCCAGTGGGTAAGTAATCAAAATTACTTATTCCTCACGGACGAAGGCATGGTAATCAGCTAGTATAATATAATACCGCATAATCTGTAAAAGTCTACTTTCGTCTGAGAGGTATTACCTACTGATAAAAGAGACCGTAATATGAAGTTTTAGTGGAAAAGTAATTTTCCTGATATACCGGGGAATACTTCAAGTAGATTTACGATGGATCTTTTGAAACTGCAATTTGTCAATGGGAAAATATAAGTGAAATCAGTACTTACTAAGAAATTAAATTTATTTTCTCAATCGAATTAAATTTTTTCAACTCGATAAGTTTACTTTCAAAGCTTTACTTTCGCAATTGTAGCTAAAACGTATCTTGGTGGTTTTACAGCTTTCATTTAAGGTATTCGATGTTTCATTATTTAATCGTGTCAACCTATATATATGAGTTTGATTTAACATTGTAAGTAAATATTGTTTTCTAAAAAATTATATGAAATGTGCACATTTCATACCCTGTAAATGAGTTCTAAAGTTAAACTTCCCGGCCTAGGCCAGTAAAGAACGTATGTATTTTCATTACATATCATAAGTTTAAATTAGGAATCTTTCTTCCTGAATATCTTGTAACTTGTTATAATGTTCTTTGGCCTAAATAGTTTAAATTTGGAACTCTACCGTATTACGCGTTCAGCACTCACAGCGCAAAAAAATATATTAAAAAAAAAGTCACTTGTTTCATTTTTTAGAAAAGCACTATACACACCTCGACCGGAAGAGCATTTCTGGTCTCGTATATAGCCTAACTAACACTCGACCAGAAAACGCGTACTTCTCGGTCTCGCGATGTAATGTACTATTAAATGGTTTTTATCAAGAAATTCCAACCTGGTAATGTAAGCGGTGGAATACTTCGGCCTCCTTTTCATGCGGCTTGGGCATTTAATCCCCGGATAAGCATCTCTAAGGAATCAATAATGGGATCGTGAGGACTGAGTAGCCCGTCAACTCGCATTGGAGCAGCGTGGTAGGTATAAGCTCTATTTCCCGCTCTCCTATGAGAGTGGAGGCCTGTGCCCAGCAGTGGGATGTTAAATGGGCTGTAGTGGTGGAGGAACGTGGGTGGAAGAACCCGCACGTACTCTACGTGATGGACTATAGCGTCAACAGTCGCACTGTAAGAGAGAGACTCCTGCTTAGCAGTTGACCGGCGATGGATTAATACTACTTTTCTTTTGGAACTTTTTTGCTATAGTTGCTTTTTGTTTTCTGATTAGAAATTCCCAGTACTAGCCCGGAGTTAGGCAGTTGGCGGTGTTTCACCCCCGTGCCTTGGAGAGCACGTTAATTTTATGCATTGCATTGCATAGCATAGCATAGCACAGCAATAGCATAGCATAGCGTAGCGTAGCATAGCATAGCACTACATAGCATAGCATAGCATTGCATAGCGTAGCATAGCACAGCATAGCATAGCATAGCATAGCATAGCATTGCATTGCATAGCATAGCATAGCATGACATAGCATAGCATTGCATAGCATAGAGTATTATAGCAGCATAAACAGCATAGCATAGCACAAAATAGCATAGCCTCTATAGACGCCTGCAAGGCGTAGTCATATTCTTTCGTTAGGAGTAAGGCGGTCTCAACCGATAGTCGCTCACTGCGGACGGACGGACGAATGATGATGATGATTTTTTTCCAGACTAAAATTCCTTTTAGCTACCTGTAGCTCCACCTCACCACTTAGGTGAATAGATATAAACTAGGTGATGATTGAGGTTTGTTGGATTCCGCGGGAACTCTTTAATTTTCCGAGATTAAAGTAGCCTATGTGTTATTCCAGACTATAATCTGTCTTTGTGCCAAATTTCATCCAGATCTGTTCAGCCGTTCTGGCGTGATTGAGTAACAAACATACATTCATCCATACATCCTTGGAATAGGTTTCTACTTACTTTATAATTTTCCTAACGAGCAGAACAGAACTTGTAAATAAATAATAGTACATTATTGCAAAGGCTGTGAAATAGGCAATTGCAGGTCGAGTATGAGTTTGAAGGCCGAGCCGTAGGCGAGGACTTCACTAATACGAGACAGGCAATTGCCATTTCCGCCGAGGCATATATAGTGCTTTTCTCAAAAGAATGCAGGGAAATAAAGCATACTTTTTATGTTATACATTAAATTTAATTTACCTTTGTCGCTAAATATATTATATCATCTGGGGCTTTAATTAAAAATTGCTTTATGTACGTTTCTGCATGGAATAAATTGCCCATAATGTAGATGGCTTTTTAGTTTTAGCAATCTCATTAAAATACGCCAAAAATACTGTTTCGGAGAAAATGTTCACTTTTTTCTCGTTTTTCCAACTCATAAAATTTTCATATACTTTCATGTATTTTTCTTTGGACTTCGCTGGAAGCAGGTTTTCCATTCCCAATTTGGCTTCTGATCTTAAATCTGGTGGAGTACTCAATCTCCATTTCACTCTCTGAACCGTTGGAACTCATTTTACTTATTATTAAATTTATATTTAATAAGTATGTAAATAACTAATCAAGACGAATTTTCAGCTTTGCCGCCAATTTTTTTTTCAATCATCTGTGCCGACAGGCAAACGTATTTATGGCTATACAGCCACCAATTTGTACTAAGCAAAGAGACTATGGTATGCCAAGAATGGCAAAAGAGATTCGATCAAAGAGTATTTAATAACCCCAGCACGCCGTTTCATACAACATTGCAGGAGCGTTGTAATGTTCCAAATTCAAAAAACGCTCCTGCAATGGATTTCATTTACTTTGTCCGTAAATTCGATACTTCGCGTGTTCTTTTTTCGAAAATAATGACAATATTTCCATGCATGTTTGAGAAAATAAATTTTTATTGACCAACGGTTTACATCAAATTAATCAGTAGTACAAAAAAAGGGGGCTAGACGGAAAAAATTAAGAGCAAAAGTTGTAACGACACTTTTTGCTATAGTTGTAAGCCGTGCGGCGTGCGCGTGTTTCTCTGTCTCTCTCTCTCTCTCTCTCTCTCATAGAAAGCAAGCCAGTTATTTTCGTTTCCTCTTTCTATTTCGCATTGAACAGTGTGGTGTCGCGACAATTATTTTTGTTGAGTGTATACAGGTTTTTGGTACTTAATAAATAATAAAAAGTAATAACAATAATGAATCCTGACAGTGTTTCTGCACAAGTTCCGGATATTGCTGATGAACTTCGTTCCGTCCGGGTGTCCCTCTCAATTTTTGCATTATAACACTGATCTATGTAAATTCTTATCTTCTTTAATTTAATATATAAAACAAAGTCGTGTTTGTTCGAACACATAACTCTAGAACGGCTGGACGGATCTGGATGAAATTTGAAATTAGGCCTATATGCTATTCCAGACTATAATCTTTCTATACCGGAAAATTGAAGTGTTCCCGCGGGAACTAAAAAACCTCAATCCGCGAAGATGAAGTCGCGGGCATCATCTAGTTAGAAAATAAAAATGGAACAAATTTCAATAATACAATAACGGTTCTCGCTTTCTTAAGTATTTAACTTTTGGTAATATTAAATATACTCGAACAGGCGGGGTGCCTTAATGAATATTAATGGTCCAAACTCTGGAATCAGGCGTGACATGGGCCGCGGCTCCAAGGAGCCCTAAATAAATCACGCTGGGCCTTAAGTATCGTTATTTTGTACCGCCTTTGTACATATTTTCCAAGATAGCGTTAAACCCCGGCGGGATGGTGCCAGTTAAATAAACGTTTTACTGCCGCCTTAAAGATTAGTCCCAGAATGTGCGGAGTCAGCTTAAGTGCTACTTGCTTATATTAAATTTATTGATGTAATTGTTTTACTACAAAGTGATGTAAACTGTGGGTGTTTTTCATTTGTATTAGTATTAACATTTATTATTACACATTTTACCATGCTACTTTAAATGTGAATGAGTGTCTATCTGTCTCCTACGTTCTCACGGCTCGGCCTTTCAATGTATTTTGACGAAATTTTGTACAGAGATAGGTTGCATCCCGTGGTAGGATATATTCGTAGGAAAATCAAAGAGTTTTCATGGCATTTCCAAAAATCTGAATCCATGCTCAAAGAAAAGTTGCAGGCATAATCTTGATAATTAAATAATCGTTTATTAATGATTGATTGTTTCATTAATTTTTGATGTTTTTTTTGTAATTTTCGTTCGTCCGATCAGCCTGACCAGCATGTCCAGTCTCAAGAATTTGCAAGCAACATCCATCAATCCGGACGAAGTATAAAATTGACATTCGGATACGATCAGACATTTCCAAATCTGAATTGTCTCGGATTCGGATCGGATGCAGTTCGTAATGGCCCTAAATGTGGAAGATTTTCACGAATTAAAGGAGAAGGTACCTCTTTTATTTGTAAATCTTTATCGTAGTTACATTTTAGATTTTTAGAAATTCAATTTATACATTTTAAAATTTTATTTACTTATAAAATTGTTAAAAGGCTTATTAGTTACTGAACGAAACGTTTCTCTGTTTCCAGCGGTCAAATAACATTTTCCCCTTAACTATTGTCGGCCATACCTCACTAATTGCTTAAGTTCTACCAGATTTTGCCGTCACGGTTAAGTGTCCAAGTGTCTTTGAAGTAAACTCTTTCAACCAACCTACCAATTAATTTTTTTTTTGTCGCAACGACATATCGAATTAGCGAAAAAAATAATAATTATTGGATTCTTTCAAAAACCAATTCGTTGTTCACATAGTCGGCATTACATAAAAAAATTGTGTGTGTCAGCTCCGACGCACCACTGGAGTTTACTCTTTACGAACGACTATAAAATATATAGATTAGTAAATGAGTGTAAATGAACGCATTTTTATATTACTGAAATGCTTGATACATTTATTTATATTAATTATATAATTTATTTTCATCAAAATATATTACATAGTTCCTAATTCATTAATTAGTTCATTAATTATATTTCCATGGAAACATAAACAAGTGTTACTTTGGAAACATGAACTTTCTCCTTTACATCACGTAAGTTTGATTTTACTCCCCATTAATTTCCATACCCCGGGCTTATATATGAAATTCGATTCTAAAGGAGGTAAACTCCAAAAAGTTCTCATATTTCAATCAGAATAGCTCGCTACATTTAGCACTATCTAAACTTAACCACTAGGATGGAGTAATTGAAAGCGTGAAGAAAAACGTAGAGAAAGGGTGCAATGGATGAATAGTCGCGTGTCCTACTAGTGGAACATTTTGTATGCACCCCGGTTGCCTTATTTCCCTGCAACCGGGATCTTTTACACGATTCTCCTTTTCATGATTTGAAGCTTTAGTTTTATTGACTCTTTAGATGCTTATTTTTGGTGCCTTTAATCAGTAAGACAATAATTTTGTGGAATTTTTGAGCATACAGCTTTGCTTTGCATAGATACCATTAAATTATGATAATTGACAAATAATTCGTTTTAATGGTACCTACACATGAAATTAAACAGGGCTTTTTAGGTTATACCTAATTAAGGCTTGAATGTACGGAATTTTTAGTGATATTTTGTTAGTTTGCATTGTTATTAAGGAATACAGTGTTGGAATGCTATGACAGGAACTCGGTAGGAACATCAATTACCAACACATACCGATAATTATGATGGCCAGTCCTATACATCTCAAAGGACACTTTCATACGATATTGTAGTACACGTTCGCAATTTTACGACCATTTTTTATTTTCAACGAATAAGACAATCCAAGATAAAATACGACTTTAGGTACGGAGGCGTGGGGACGTGCTATACACGACAGCTGCTTTATTTATGTCCCCAATATTTTACAAACCATAAAATTTCTCTTTGAAAATAAGAAACGTTTTATCTTAATAGATTTTTAAAATGTAAGGTAGAGGGACTTAAGTTTGTCTTTGCATTTTCTCTCGTTTCGTTCCAAACTTTGGGAATCATGAGCTCGGTCATCCAACTTGCAGTTACTGAATGTTACCGACTTCGGTTAACTTGTAACTAAACTAAGATATATTATGTTAATAAAATCCCAACTGATATTATAAAAACGAAAGTGTGTCTGTCTGTCTGCTCTATCCTTTTCTTTCAATAATAATTCTGTCAAAAATTTATAGAGAGATAAATTCCATCCCGGAAATGGCATAAGTAGGCTTTTAAAAAAGTTCCCGCGGGGGTCAAAATTCAAAACCTTCCACGCGGATAAAGTCACGGGCGTCATCTAGTTTTATAACTGACAAAAATAGAGCATTGTTGCAAACATTGAAATGCATTCAAATAGTACCTATTTCCCTGTATGATAATAGAGCTTCAAACAACTAAACAACTAAAAAGTTTTCATATAAAATATTTCTAGTTTTCATATAAAAATGTCTAAAATCTTTTGGCTTTGTAGTGACAAAGTGACAATACCATTATGTCGCAGGTCGAGGTATTATTATCGAGAAAATATAATGCGTGAATAAAGAAGGGCCCATTCAATGAGGAACGCCTTTTGGTAGGCGTGGGTCCGGAAAATAGACGTCTACCCTTTTTAGAGATTAAATTATATTTGGTATTCTCCGGGACCATACGGCGTTAGGGCTTTTTCCTGGATAGTTATTATTACAGCTTCTAAAGAAAGTGATTTGATTAAAAAAATAGGTAAAAGTAAACTGTAATAATTCTATACAAGTGTTCATTCCTGTAAAGAAAATGATTTCGATGGACTGAAATAGGTAAAATCAATATTATTATTTCCGAACCATTGGGGTCAACAACTTAATAAGTACCTTTATTTTACTCTAATTAGTAGGCTGCAGTTTCGTTTTATTTCCTTTTCTCACTGACTATTTTTCATTCTTCGAATGTATACTCTAATATAAGCAAAATAAAAAATTTATTTATTATTTTCTTGTAAATACTGTAAAAAATTATCTATTTTAATAACGAAAAACATTAAAAAAGTAAAGGTAATTAGATTTCGTAAATATTTTTTTGTGATTGTTCTTTTTTTCATGGAATTCTGATGAATTGGGTCAAATGTCTAATCAATCTAAACAGCGAGGATAAAACTTTCCATCAGTGGACCGGTGGGAAATACTGCAAACAATTACATGAAAATCTTCTCAAATATTTCAGCATCGTCGGCATGTCCGATACATAACAACGTGAACAAAAAGTCGGTAACGGATATACACTTTCAGCGAATAGGTAATACCGACTGAACGGGGTTCCGATAGTTCTCAAAAAGGAATTCTTCGAAAAGAAAAATTAGATTTGCGGAACTGATACGTGTCTTTCATACTAAGAGCATAAGAAAAACATTTATTTTTTTATTATATGCGCTAAAGTGACTGTGATAAGCAAAAATCTTTGATGAGAGCGGGCTGAACTGAAAGATATGCCAATTTTTATTACACTAGCGGCACGCTATGATGGCCGGTTTGACACATTACAATAGTGATGTGGAATGTCAATTTATTCTCGAACAAAAAACAATTAAGTTTTGTTTTTGTACCTGATTAAATAGGTTTAATAAAACAAAAATGTATATGTTTATTTAATTTATTTGAACGAACTGAATATTTGAACGAAAATGAATATACATACTTTATATGCACACAAGAAACATATGAATACAAAAGATACCAAAAAAGGTGCCACAAAAGGCCATAATTAATCAGATTCGTCCATACTACTATTTTCACTGTCGTCACTGCTATCATCACATACATTAATAATTATATGTTCGTTTTCTATAATATTATCTATTTTCACATCTCTTTCATAATCTTCCCTTATTAATTTAACAGTTCTATTCACAACCTTTTCCCAGTCTCCTTTAGTCACATGTTCACAAGCTTCTTCTAATAATTTTAGCATTTTTTTTGTGGTAAATGGGGGTTCTGTATTGTGTCTTGCAGCATATCCCTTAATTTGAGCCCACACCAACTCAATCGCATTATACTCACAATGGTAAGGCGGTAACCGTATAACTCTGTGCCCATGTTCTAATGCTATTTCGTCAATGACGTATCGGATCTTGGTTGGTTTGTTTTCTTTTAAAAGACGTACTAATTCCGCTTTTAACATATTCATGTTTGCATCTACGCCATTTTTACGAAGCCATGCGACGATATCAGCTTTCTTTTGGGATTGGGCAGGTGGCTTGTCAATTTGCATCGAGTGGTATGGGGCGTTGTCCATAATTATAATAGATGGTTCAGGGAGGCTACACAACATTGAGGTAAACCATTCAGTAAACTTTTCTCCATTCATGTCTTCATGATAGTCTCCAGTGGTTTTTGACGCAAAAGCCATGAGAGAACCTTCGACAAACCCGTTGATGGTTCCGGCGTGACAAATTATAAGTCGCGATCCTTTTCCTACAGGAACTTTGGAAGTAGATGCTGCTGTGTCATCGTTCCAAGAACGGCCTACAGTATGGTTAGCATTAAGCCATGTTTCATCCAAGAACACAACATTTTGCCAATTTTTGATTTCTTTCACTTGCCGTAAAAAAGTATACCTTGCCATCGCTATATCAAATCTTTCCATCAATATTTTGCGTTTGTTACATTTTTTGTATCGAAATCCAATGGTCTTCAAAATCTTCGTTAAAGAACTTTCCCCACCGAAGAATAATCCAGCTTCCTTCAGTGAATGCACCAACTTTTTTCTTGTTGGATACTCCTTCTGTAAATAGTAGCCGTAAACATGTCTTCGGATAGCATCGGCATCAAAGCTATCGATGCCTACGACTGGTTTTGCTCGTTTTCTCTTTTTTGGTGTGTGAAGTTTATTTTCTTCTGTGCCAGTCTCGCCATATTTTTTTTTAGTTATCCGTCTAACAGTTCGTTGTCCAATATTAAGCGCATCAGCTACGCGTTCAACCACTGACGTTATAGGTAAAATTGGCCCTCCATTTTGAGCTTCACGATCGAAATAGTTACGAAGGCGTATTACGAACTCACGTGTCTGACTATTTAGAACAGTTCTCTGCGTACGTTCGGTCATATCGACGAAATCCACAACAAAGGGCTTGAACAGAGTCCAAATTAACGAGCAAGGGTCAACAGTAATGCAGTATCAATATTTGAAATCCAAAGCCAGGTCAAAACTATATCACAATCGCATTGCACTGACAGTTTATACTTTTCGAAGCAACGTCAATTCGAAACTGCTTTGTTTTGCATTGAGCATTGACGCGAGTTTGCCGGAGGTAGTAGTTGTGCTAGCCAGCGATCCTATGTGACGATCGTATTAGATTCCATTTTTAAAAATTTATTGATATTTTTTTGCGATTTCAGAGGTTTGTCCACATAGTGAAAATTGTTCATATTCACAAGTACATTCACCCCTTAAATGGTGCAAACTGATTTTTCTACACTTGTATACATTTAAGAAATCAATTTAATAAATAAATTTTGAGTCCTAAACCTAAAACTACATTCGATAAAATTTATGAATCTCTGCACATCACTATCGTCAATAAAGTAATACAATTATTTCCTTCAAAGTCGTTATCAATTAATACGGAACTTCATGAGAAACTACATTCGATAAAATTTATGAATCTCTGCACATCACTATCGTCAATAAAGTAATACAATTATTTCCTTCAAAGTCGTTATCAATTAATACGGAACTTCATGAGCGGACAAACGTCAAACCGGCCATCATAGCGTGCCGCTAGTTTAACCCAAACCGCTAATCAGTTTTTTGCGGCGCAGCGTTGCGTCGTACCAGTAGGCAAATGGTGTTCAGCTTTGCCAGTAGTGTGGTTACTAGCTCAGCGGAAGCCTATTAACAAAGTAGATCTTACCGAGTTAATAATCATGAATTGCCAAGGGTCGAACCCGGTATCTCCCGATTCTAAAACTAATTAATATTTCTTCTGTGCATAAAAGATATCGATACAGTGCATAAAACTTGTGTCCATCTTTGTAAATCAATGGTATTTTGGCGGAATAGCATGTCGTTTGTTTAACACGAGTGACTTTCGGTCCATGAAAATGACTTGGGCGTCCCACATACTTTTAATACTTCTCAATTACCTTGAATTCTGTAAACATTTTAAGGGGTATTAACGACCAATGTACCTACAAGTAATTATGTGAAACCTGTTTTTAGTTAGAATATGTTTATTGTTTATATTATGAAAATAAAGTGATGATTTAATCATTTTATAATTGTTTACTTAAAAGTAAAAAGTTTGTTAAAAGTACTTTTAATCCCATAAAAAAAAGGGTGCCAGCAAAGTTGAGCTGTCGCTTCGACCGACATGTAACACCGAATGTACGCTGCGGGATGATTTGCATTTTTATGAAAACGTTTCATAGAACTGGGTTGGATGGGTGCTTTTACGGTGTACTATGCGCTGCATGTATTGCTTTGTGGATACCGTAATCTTATCTAAACTCACGATTTGAACATGCCAATTTTTTTGTAACCAAATCTCTACGTGATTCTTGCAAATATCTGAAAATTGGAAGCAGCGTAAAAACTATGAATTTGTGAAAAATTAAAAAGTATGAATAAATTGAAGAAATTCACAAATCGCGGTTTCACAGTGTTTAAAGAAAGCATACATAGAATAGGACCTCAGTCGGAGGAAAATAAGGTAACCGGGGTGCGTATAAAATGCTAAACATCTGGTCCGTTCCGGTTCTAGGACACACGGCTCCTTTCATTCCAGGCATTCTCATTGTCATGTTTATTTTAAGCTTTTTTTCGTTAGCTATCCGCATTATTCACTTTCATACCATCAACGTGGATAATGTGCACAGCGAATCTTAGCTACGTATAGTTTGTATGACAGAAGCTGCCCCGTGGGTCTAACTCTAGTGGTTAGCATGTTCGACTGCGAATAGCGAGGCCCCGGGTTCGATTCCCTCGCTAATTAAATATTGAGTTTTCTGATATGAAGTTTTCACTAGTAGCCCGGAGTTAGGAAGTTGCCTCGGAGAGCACGTAAAGTAGGCGGTCCTGAGCCTGGTCTCTCTCCGGTCATGTCCGATTTTCAGGTTCATGGCGCTATGAAAGTAAGGGAATAGCGAGTGCACCCGTGTTTGCGAAGATACGTCTTGTGCATTATAATATCTCCTGCGTACGGCATAGAGGGATAATCTCCGTGGCGATTTGTCGCCGTGGCCGAAATTCGGTCGGGAGGACATTATTACAGAAAGCTTACCATTAGGACCAACGAATTTTCATATTTAATATTTTTTTAGTTTATATATTTTGCGATTTTGAAAGCAACACAAGACTATAATATTCTCTAAACTCCCCATTTCATTCATGCGATCACAGAGCGGTCTGAATGGATGGATGAATGGATGAAATGATCCACCGAGGATTAAAAGACTTTAAAAGTCAGGTACACAAGGTTTAAGCTAATTGAACATTTTAAAGCGATAATCTACTGCAATAGGTATCCAGAAATTATTAAGTGGCGGAAGTTTGAGACAGTGTCGGGAAATCTTTACTTTGAAGATACTTGGACACTCAGCCATGAGGCCAAAAGCTACTGCAACTTAAGCAATTAGTGAGCTATAGCCAGACAGTAATTAAGGGGAAAATGTTATTTGAGCGTTGGAAATGGAGAAATGTTTCGAGCAATAACAAATGTGAGCACTTCGATAATTGCATTTTTATCGAGTTTCTTCTATAGTACGAGTAAGGGCAATGTCTGCATTTGTAGATTTAAGAAAGTACAATAGTATTTTATCTTCCAAGGAAACTGCAAATTGAGACTATAGTGCATAAGCTCGACTAAAAGAAAGTTACGGTTACGGTTACGGATACGGTTTTCGATTTTTAAGTATCCTTAACAGTTAAATTTGTTGTTTGACAAACTTAACTGATAACGATTTTCTTTAGTAAAATCCGCACTACATAAACATTTTTTTTATAAATTAATAACGAACAATTAAAAAAAAACAGACTTCATACCTATAAGCTGTATAATAATTATCATGAAGGTTCCTTTTTTGAAGTCGGTTAAAAACATGAGGTCTTTTATGTACTTTTAACTTTATAAACCCCGACTAGATAAAAAATGAATACGAAAGTACAACGGAATTTTCACAAATTCTAATGCGTAATGCTTCGCGTGGATTGAATTTTTTGGTTCAAGCGGGAATTCTTTAATTATTCAGGTAAAAAGTAGTCTATGTGTTAGGCCAGGGTATAATCTATCTTCGTTGCAAAGTAGTAAGTAGGCTAGGCTCCATGCTAAAATATTAAAACCTCTTTGATAAGCATACTGATAGACCAATTAGTGCATACTAAGCTCGTTCTATCCTTAGGTTCCAAATACATAAAAATTGCGAGAATAGCTATTTCCATTATTATTTCCCTACGAGTCCTCTTAACTTAAGCTCATCTGTATTTCTTAAGCTCTAGCAAGGGAGGCACGTCTCAGTTTCACAAATCTAATTTTTCCATCCTGAGAATTCCTTTTTGAGAACTATCGGGATTCCGTTCGGTCAGTATTGCCAACTTCGCTGAATGTATCCGTTGAAAACTTTTTGTTCTCATGTTCGTGTATTGGACACTCACAATATTGGAGATGATTTATAATGATATCTCTGGAGTCTAGTCTCCACGAAATACTTCGGCTAAAGTTCTAATACAATATGACATCCGTTTATTGTTCTTGAATAAAATGCTTTTAGGATAATAAAGTGAGCTAAAAGCATAGCCGAAGGAACAGTGAGATAACACATATTTTTATTTCTTTAATCTTTTCATTTGTTGGTCCCTAAGAACAGAAATTATCAGCGCGATTTTCCTCAACGAAACCATCGTTTGCTCGCGACTTCGTCCGTGTGGAATTAGGTTCATAAAAAGGAAATTTTAAAAATCTGTGAAAAACATAAAATTCTTCATTTTCACAAATACCAAGATTCATTGATATAACTTGAACCGCCTATTTAACCTCCTGTATGATTGGATGGTATTGATTGCGGGATGATTTTCGAAAATTCCATCCTTAGTACACCTTTAGGCACCTGTATTACTTTCAACGTTCGGCCGTAGGTTGAGGCTGTAAGTTGTCTGTCAGTCACTCAGGATAAAGCCTTTTATAGTTCTGTTATTGATTGATTGATTATTAGGGTAATAATTTGAGACTTTCAAAGTCAAAGTCAAATAATGTTTATTCAATTTAGGTAGGTATACTACATTTATTGACATCGAGTTATTTATAAAATATAATGGTGATATTCAGTAACGGTATCTTAAAACTAAAGCTACGAGGGTTCCTAACGCGCCCTGGGCTGAGAAGAGCCCACAACAAACTCAGCCGCATTTTTTTTCATTATCACCATTTCACAAATAATCATCTTAACTAAGCAACTATCAGAGCCATTGGATCAAATCATTGCCAAGCATCCTTGTCATTTAAGTAATCCTTTACATGGTAATAGAAATTTTTAATGAGTTTACGTTTTGCATTAACTTTGAACTTATTCAGCGACATCTTCAGCATGTTTTCTGGGAGCTTATTGTAGAAGCAGATACTGTTTCCAACAAATGAATTGTTAGTTTTACTAAGCCTAGAAGCTGGCATTATTAGTTTATTGTTATTTCTAGTATTGACATTATGACAATCACTTTTCTTCTTGAATTTATCAATGTGTTTATGCACGTATACTAAATTTTCTAATATATATTGGTTGTGCACTGTCATATATATTGATTGCTTTAAATTTATCTCTTAGTGACTCTCTAGGTCCCATATTATTTTATTAGGATTTGGAAAGAGTAGTTTTGATATTGGTGAAGTAAGAGCAACTTTACTGCAACAGATTGAAACGATAGGTACCTACTCTAAACACTATTATTATACGTAAAGTTAATAAATGTATAACAAATACATGGAGCAGAGTATTACTTTTATTTTATTTCATGTAGTATTCTAATCTTTCACTACTTTGAGTTTCATAAAAATATAATTATTTCAGTATCATCTCCACGTTCAATTTTGCTTTCATAGGGTCATTCACGCGTATACGATCTCGTAAAGTTAATTGTCTACACAACACCTCGCCAAATGAAATGGGACGAGTAGTTAGCAACAGGGTATTCGCGTTTTCATTGCGTCGTAAAAAACTTTTATGAGCTGATTATTTTCATTAATACGGCAGATAGCTTCATTAAACTGTATCCGTTCGCAATGTAAATTAGTTAATTAAACTAAAATGCTTTATACATACGCTCAACTTTATGCCAAAAGTATGCTTTAGCCCAAAAGTTTTTTTTGTTTTTTATTATCCACTACAAGTTAGGACTTCACTGCGATCTCACCTAATGGTAAGTGATGATGCAGTCTAAGATGGTAGCGGGCTAACCTGTTAAGGGCATGGCAGTTATATTAAACCCATACACCTATTCGGTTATAGTATGTTAATACCTAATCAAATAGACGTCGGTTAAAATATTGCTTAAAAAGAAAATGCATAACAGTATTTTCCTACGTTTAGCATAAGTATATCAGTACTGTAATAATTTATCGTAAAACATCATCTGATATTTATACAGAAAGCTATGAATATAGTTGTAATGGAAAGTTTTTTTAAAATCACGCATCGTTCTTTTTTTTATATCAAACTAGCTCGAAGCATCGTCCGTGCAATGTAAAAACACCCGCTCAAGCGAGAAACGTTTTCATAAAAATGCAAATCGGCCACAACGTATTGCCGCCGGTTGACGCGACGACGTCTCAACTTTGCGAGAGTTGCTCTTTCATCAAATTAAAATACTTTTTAGACAATGTCATTTGCCAGAACTTATTACGAGGGTACAAATTTTATGACAGAGTTACCGTTTCGAGTTGTGGGACAAGTACCTCACGCAGTATGTAAGCTCACTTCAGAACGGCTGGACCGATTCTGATTAAATTTTTTATGCGTGTTCGAGTGGCTCCCGGGATGGTTTATATTCACAATTGGACCCGGTAGGTGGTGCTGCAATCGGGTTATAGGTTCAGGCAGGACAGCGTCTGCCGGGCCCGGTAGTTTTAAATAAGAATGCATTAGGTAGGTAGAGTAGTACCACAGAATAGGTAATATTGCAATGTAGTAGTACCAAAAAAAATACTTGTACCAGATAAGTAGAAATTTCAATAGTCAAACTTGTGTATAGGGCTGTTTGAACGCAACTAAAC
Organism: Erebia palarica; assembly: GCA_964035005.1. NCBI lineage: Eukaryota > Metazoa > Arthropoda > Insecta > Lepidoptera > Nymphalidae > Erebia > Erebia palarica. The sequence goes on from OZ035988.1 coordinate 7,373,451, forward strand.
AGTCTCTACGATTATTAATAAATACGATAATCCGCGTAGATTTAAGTTATTTTGTATATTATTATGATTTTCATTAATTTGGTAATCCCAGGGGGAAACTGTTGGATTATCCAGTATCTGCTGTCAATTTTACACAGCCTATCTGTTTATCCGATTTCAATGAAATTTGTTACAGTGATACAGTGAGGTTCCAGTCCGGAGTCGGACTAGTTGAAGAGCTTCCATGTCATTAAAAAAGTCTGATTCCACGCACACGAAGTCACGGGCATACGATTAATATAGCATCAATTATTAGTTTAATTTCCATGGAATTATTTTATTTTTATCTCGCCAGACGTAAACACGATTTTTGATAATATAATTTGCTGCTTGAAAATGGAAAATGTACTATAAAATATTCTGAACTAACTCGTGCATTCACAGTATTCGCAAAACTACGAGTGAAAGAAATTTCTGAACTGGTGTTAAAAGGCGAAGACAAAAAAGGCCTCAAATCATGAAAAGGATCCTTTTTTTCGTCAAAGAACCCAGTTGTAGTGAAATACGGCAACCGGGCTGCGCGTAAAATATTAAACATCTGGACCGTTCCGTTTCTAGGACACTAGCTTCTATTCATTTTCTTGTATCCGTTTTCTTACTTTTATAATATGAATGTTTACACGATTTCTTTACTAGTGTATGTAGAGGTGTGAACACTCCCTTTTCGAGAGCTTCCCGGCTACCCTTTGCTAAGTTCATTTTAGGACGTAGAGTTAGGGAATAATGAGTAAGTGAGGTAAAGTAACTAGTCTTAATTCGTATGGGCTTTTTACGCAAGGACATTTAAAGTGATTTAGTCGAACCCAACTTTGCTTATTCTTTGGTAGTCAAAATTAGTTTTGACGGTAATCTATGTTAATCACGTGATGTGCACCTATAGTTCCACAAACTTCTCTGACCCGGTGATAGCACCGCTAGTAAATATTACAAATAAAATAAAAACAAAAACTAAACAGGCATAAAATTAGTTCCAGTTTAAGCCAGGCCAGATAAGTTGGTGGGCCTGTAGCTTAAGCGTTTCGGGAAAAAATCGTTTTAAATTGAAACTGTTCAGTTTCAATTTAATCAATTTTGTCACACCAGACATACCTACCTAAGTACACATGCATACCTAAGTACCTACTAAGCAGCGATATCATAAATATTATATGTGTTCAATTTCCTAGTTCTGGCTTCATAGCGAAAACGATTTCCGTTTTTTTTCATATTTGAAATGTGGTTTTAAACGATGTTTCTTGGAAAGTGCATATTTTTATTGAAGAAAAGACAATTTTACTAGTAATATTTATATATTCATTCAGATTGTGAAAATTTATATAAATAGATTCAAATAGTTCATATTTTCGTTTCCAATACTTTGAACTCTATTTAAACAGGTACCTCAGTTAACTATGCATCAATTAAAAAAAAATAATACATACTTGATGATGCCCGCGACTTCTATTGCGAGAACTCTTCCATTGCCCGAGGTAAAAGGGAGCCTATGTTCTTCCCCGGGATACAGTCTAACCCTGTATAAAATTTCATCAAAATCGGTTGAGTCGTCAAAGCGTGGCAGACAGAAGACACACATTCGCATTTATAACATTAAGTAATCTCTTTAAAGGTCAAACACGCAGACTCAACGAATTATTTTAGTAAATAGACTTTGGGGCTGACTATATGTTCTATGTTAGGTAATCAACTAGGTAGAGGCGCTAGAGGTGTGGCACATTTCGATTAACTTCATCAAGAGCTCAAAGAGACTGCTCAGTAATTACGGGAGATTACGCACGTAGCACAAATCTCACGGCAAAGCGCCGGCACACGTGGGAGATTAACATAATTGGAGCAGGTGTTAATTCACTAAAATCCTTCTGTAGTATATCTGTGTTCGATCCTTGCAATACTAGACTGTGTTTTTCTTTGATTAAACAAGAAATAATTATTTTGTTAATTAACTTATTATTTTTTTGAAAATTTTGATTCAGGAAAGTCTTACTACAGATATTGAGCTCTTAACAATTTATTTTTGCTTTTGTCTGTCTGTTTGTTATGGCCTAACGCTGAAAAAACAACCTTGGCGACTGCCCTCTGATTTACGTCATATAGGATATTTTTTTCCCGATAAACGGTTCGATCCCTTCGGGATAAGGGATGTAAGGTTTGATTAATTTTACTCCATAGCAGTCAAATCAAGATTATACTACCCTCAAACAGGTCGTATGTTAATTTCATGAAGATCTGATAAATAATTCGGAGATAGCGAGCGGAACTCCGCAACGGTTAACAGCAAAACGATTGCAACCAACCAACAATACTGTTTAATTTATAGTTGCTTGCATGTATGTGAATGTAGCACTTAACCACCCGTGCAAAGCAGGGGCGGGTCAGCTAGTGTATAATAAAAAAGTTTAATGTGCTGCGTCATTAAAAATTGTCACAACTTTAAAGTGCCTACTTAGTTACTTCCAGGAGGCTATTTATTTTGTAAAAAGGCATCTTAAAACCATTTTAATTGTTCTGCTAAAACGGTCAGTCTGAAATGCTGCACTCTGCAATAAGCACACAGGTATAGATGTTGAGGCATTTCAGACGATTGTTTTGTAAAGGTGAGCGTTATGGATCCTACCAATGTATGATGTTAAATTGAAAACTACCGCGGCGATGTAAATTTACCTTTGAACAAGTTTAATGGAAATTTCAAGCAACCACTTGGAAAGGCTTTTGATCTTGAGCATTCAGTAAAAGAATACCGGAGCGTTCAGTAAAAGAATCTCCAGGCATTGGTTGCACCCTGTTAAAAGTTAGTAGATATTGTATGAATTTGAAGGCATCGGCTTGTGATGCAGTTCTTTTGAAGCTATATTTTAGAAACATGTCAATGCATTACTTTTCTTGCAAACGTTGAATCTTACTAATATTATAAATGCGAAATTTTGGGTGGATGTATGGATGTGTGGATGTATGGATGTGTGGATGTATGGATGTTTGTTACTCATTCACGCTCCAACGGCTGAACGGATCTGGCTGAAATTTGGCACAGATATAGATCATAGTCTGGAATAGCACATAGGCTACTTTTAATTCCGGAAAATTAAGGAGTTCCCGTGGGAACCAAAAAAACCTCGATCCACGCAGACGAAGTCGCGGGCATTAGCTAGTAATTAAATATTTGTATTGATCATAATATTATGACACTACAAGATTCTGTTACAGAGATTTTGCTTTAATAGTGTAAAGGCTCCTGCGGTGTCGAGCTTAAATCTATATAACGAAATGAAAGTATTTCTCTCAGGTTGCTCTTATAGAAAATTTCAAAAAGTCTGATTGTCAAAAAAAGTTGGATTTCCTTCAAAGGGAGTTGCATTCGTGAAGTGCTCAGAACTCGCGGTAGCGGTCTGAATTCTCCAACTGTGAAAGGGCATTCACTAAATGCAGCCTTTTTCTTTAGCTTTTATACTTGGAAAGACGTAAAGCTCGTTTCTTCTAAGATTCCCTTTTTCTGTCTGCAATCATTAATTTTTTTGGTGCACTTAAGTTATAAAAGATTTCGTCTCTTTAAGTATTTTTACTGTACTTCAAATGAAGTAATTCTCTGCTTCGTATTACAGGTTAATATTTTTTTATTTTGCTTATATTTTAGTATTTTTGACTGCCTATCCAATACTGGCACAAATCAACGCTGCCTCATTTCATAATATGCATGAGTCTAGAACATGGTCCAGACTCTAGAAGCATAAACTTAGAATGTTTACTTAGAAACCAGCATTCGCCTCCGTAATTAATTTTAAATTATCCAGACTGTATGACAAAACAATAACCGATACAAACCAAAAACTTAAAGCACCACTAATTCAGTGCTCCAACTTTTCAGTCTCTCACGCTACGCAATAAAAATAATTTATATCGCCTCCCCTACTTTATGATGAGAGGCACAAATGGAAACGGAGCTGGCACACCGAGATAAAGAAATAATACCTCCCTATGAAGACATGTTTTATTGCTACTCGTTAGTAAGAGTGGCTGCGAGCTGATTGTATTGTTAATCATTATAAAGAAGCCTTTGTTTTTAGCTGCTCCATTTATCTGCAATTTTGAACGGCGTATTTTGATTTAACTCGAGTACGTTAACGAAGCCGATGCGCAGTGGATGATAATATTTGATATTTATTTTTGAAAATAAACATCAAATCTATATCTTAGTTCATATCCAATTTAGTAGTAGTGTGTACCTATTTGAATGTAGTTATGTTTATGTATTATTCATTCATAATTTTAAAGAACAATTTTCCGTCTCACAGTAATAATTGGTTCATTAGTGTAGGTTGCCTGGCAGAAATCACTTTAGTGATAAGGTCACCTTTTGTAATTGTTCCTTTTTTATAGAATAAAGTTTTTTAATAATAATAATAATATTGAGAGAAACATAACAAATTCAAACGTACCTTCACGTATAGTTTAAAATATTTGAGTAGATCTTACGACTGGCATATAATGAAATGAGGTTAAGTGTAGAACGCTATTTTCTAAGTGCAAAACATCGTAAATTAAAAATTCTTCACGCCAGGCTCCTAGCAGACTACGTTTAATGAATTACTAATGTTCTCAGGAAATGTTATCAAGATCTTATATTTTAATACAAAAATATTATTATACTTGGGATTATATTGCACATTTGCAGCCTTTTATATTAAGATTGTCACGTCAGTACTCACGAGTTCCTGTACATAATTTGTTTACATGGATGGTGTATTTTCATCTGTTCCAATTGTTATGCAGGATGATATGAATATACAGGGCCTGCGCTAAATGCACATGTCAGTTGCAGGCAAGCAACTACAGTGCAGCGATGCAATCACGCGATTTTCCAAGTGCGCCCTCCGAAGCGTAACCTACCATGTAGTTCCGTCTCGTCCCGCTTTCATCCGTCATTTCGGACCTTTTCAATCCTCACCTCGCAAATTGAATTTGATCCGTTACAACGTCACTCGCTCGTTTGTCTCCACATTGATGAGCCCTTTTTTATTTTCTTTGACGAAATGTGTACTCGAAAAATAGAAAATAGATTCGCTTGTACCATTGCTTTGTACGGGTTTTGATTTGTTTACGGGATTTCTTTGTACAACATCTCAAGTAATAAATACCAAGCATTTATGGTTAAATGCTCGAGTGGAATACTTCTGAAATAAGCAATAGCTAAACTCTTCCGAATTTTAAAAAATCACGACTATTGAGATTTTAGCAAGACAAGTGCTAAATTGTTATTCTTAGTAAGTGGGCTAATTTGGTTGATACCGAGCACGGGCCGTGGTATTCACGCGCAGACGGGGCACGAGCGCAGCATGGTTAAGCATTTGTTATTTTGTTTGTTTCTTTCAATGTTTTAATAATTATTACGTTTCTATATACCATGCTTTGGGAATCGGGTAAATATTCATTATTAAATGGGTATAATTTGAATTACCTAAATAGTAACTTTAATACATATTACTTATATCTCAAGTTGTCTTTTACATTTTTTGCAAGCAGTTTTATATTTCGTCTTTGTTACACGACATGGCAATTTTAAGTGTTGATGCGGTTTTTCATTTTTAAAGCCCTTTTCACCTACCTGTGATCTTAATGTCTCCCTCAGATGGGGACTAAATTACTCCCTAACAATATACTTTTGAGATTAAAAGGGTGTCTGGAGCCCCAAGCATATGCTGGGGTATGCGTGAACAATGTCGCAGACATTATGAAAGACAACGTCCTATAATATTTAGATAGTTGATTGTAGGTTGATTGTAGTGGCACATAGTGGCTCAGTTTTATAAAATAACCAGCCGATGGGCCATGTCTTGACCCGAGTAGAATTTCAGAAAATCCTTTTTAGTACCTACCAAAAAGTTACGTTTAATTTTATAAAGCATAAAAGCCGGAGCAAGATAGAAATATGTGTAACTAGCCGTTGCCCGCGCCTTCGTCTGCATGGATTGAGGTTTTTTGTTCCCGTGGGAATTCTTAGATTTTCCGAGATAAAAAGTATGCCTATACCAAATTTCATCAAAATTGCTTGAACATATATGCCGTGAAAGCATAGCAGACAGACATACACACTTTCGCATTAATAATATTAGTATGCATTATTTATACTTACTTAATTATAATATTCTTGAGGTGTCTGATGAAAGAGGTAAGAAATTTTGATCAGATCCGTGTTTACTCTCTATACACTAACATATATTATGTAAAAAAGTAAATTATGTATATAAATAAAGGCAAATGAAGAATGTGTTATTCTAGACTATAATATATCTCTGTGCCAAATTTCGCCCAGATCCGTTCATCCGTGATTGATAAAAGACATCCATCCAACAAAACATTCGGATTTAGAATATTAGTACTGATGTATGCTATATAGATGTCACCGTAAGATTGTAAAAACCGTTAGATTATAATCTTACTCGCGAAATTGCAAACTGTCGAAAGATTACAATGTAACGTATTATTTTTCGGTAAATTGTAATCTGAACCTAAGTGCCCGGCCGCAGGGCTTTACCTGATTAACTAAGTCGAACCCTAACCTAACTTACAAGAAACAGACAAGAAAACGTAAATACAACGAATATTTCAAAAATTGACACTCAGAACATTGAACGGTTCACAATCTTTCGACAGTATACAATTTCGCGAGTTAGATTATAATCTGACGGTTTTTACAATCTTACGGTGACATACACATACCCAGACCCTATACTCCAACCCCCAGTCTGTCCACCTGGGTCGGACGGCATCAAGAGATCTTCAGGCGGGCGTGGCGCAACACTGCGGCGCATGGAAATCCGTACAAGAGACCTATACATGACCTATACATATACCACCAGTGGAAATCTATCGGTCGATGATGATCTTCTTCTTCTTTCTTTTATTCATTATAGGCTTACGCTTGACCACAATCACACCTGATGGGAAGTGATGATGCGGCCTAACATGGAACGCTATTGATACAATATATTGGCCCTGATGTAGATAAAATGGTACACCTAATGGAACTAACTTTTATGCTTGTTAAGTTTTTTTTTTAATTTAATTTTTCATATCTACTAACGTCGCTGACACCGGGTCAGATAAGTTTGTACTTATATATAAATTCGAGTGTCGGATGACGTTAATAGTACGCGGTACATTCTATTGCGTATTTGCAAAAGAAATTTGGTTCTATTTAAAAAATGTTATGTTAAAGCTTCTTGTCTTAACTACGCGCGCAGTTAATGCGCAGTTAAAACTTAATGAGGTATGAAGTTGAATGCCAGCTAGCGTTTCAACTTATTACAAAGTTAGCATAGAAGCTGTAGATGAAGTTAGTTATAACCTCTGTACGAGAGTAGTATTATCGTTATACTATTTACGGAATGATGACTTTCATTTGTTAGAACAAGTTTCAAACTGTCTGTAGTAGACGATAAATATTCATGTATTTTCTATTTCAGAAGAACACTGTAACCACCAAAGAATTGTTATTTCTGGAGCAGGTAATTGCTATGTTGTAGCTTGACATTAGCTACAACATAGCAGGTGATGTAGCCAATAATCAAGCATTTTCAAAGTGAAGTTTAAAAATAAATATCTTTAAACCTAATGCAATTCATGCATTAAGTTTAAAGATATTTATTTCTCCAGTCCAGTTCAGGCGTCCAGTATTAATGACGTGTTTCTGGCAAACGGTTATTCTAAATTATTTAAGTACGTACCAAGTTATTCTTGGTTTATCTGAAAACTCTATTTAATGATAGTTTAGGACCTATGTTTCTGTATAATGCGAGGATAAATTAAAAGACAAACTATAAAAAAATACAGTAGAACTTACAGAAAATATATAAAAAAACCATTAAAATGTAATATAAAGGAAACACGAGGCAGTAATTGCAAATAATGTTTAAAGAGGCATTTAGCTGGTAACTCGTAAGACCAACTGGCAACTGAACTTCACAACTAGGGGTCCGCGCAGTTGCGCCGTAGCCCTGTGCTAGACGGAAAAAGCATTATCTAGGTATTATCTACTTAAAGTTGCTGCCTGATGATACAAAGAGTGCTTTCAATCTTAGAGATTCGTAGAAATCGCAAAAGTTTTACCTGTTAGGTATGCCTATTTTTAGTTTCATATTTATACATGTTTGCATCTTCTGCGATAGTCTGTATTATTATTTTCTTGAAAATTGTATGGTAAATTATAATAATGTGCTGTTTGAACTTAAAAGGCCTAATGTTTGTTCTTTAAACTAGTTATTAGAATCGTCATCTTATATTGGGAGCAGTGCATGTACATTTTCCGTATAGGTATGCCTTTTTTAAATATAGTATAGTAATATATATAATATTATATTATACAGATAATATTATATATTTTTTTTAAGGTTTTGTAAAATTAATTAGCTAACTATAGCCTAACCTCATTACTGCACAAATCATACCGTTCTATTTATACATTTGACAATAATTGTCAAATTAATGTAATTATTATTTCAGTAGCATGTTCAAGAGCTCCTCAATGCGTCTCGCATTTTTTAAATTGAAAAATGAATTTAGTTTTCGTAGCGTTCTACGCTCAACAAAAGGTACAACAATCGTATATCAATACGACTCTTTTGGCCTATTGTGTTACTTCCGTTTGACAGAATCGATTTATACGAATTGTATACGAGCTTTTGACATACAAAGAAACTATGACCGGCGAATTTGTCACTGGACAGGTTCCTATAAAGGCTGAATAGACTAACAGACACTATACTGTATGATTTTTTATAGATTCTGCTGCCAAAACTTATTGCCTTTGCGAAAACATCACATTCGATGTTTTATTCTTTTGGACTGCACCTAGGAAAAATAAATATATCAACCTGGGTTGATAATAATTATTATCTTCAAATTTAAGTTATATTATATGTAGAAAGTACCACTGTGTACCTTATTAAATGACAGACGTGTCGCGCGATATTAGTTCATCTCTGCAGATAGATCGGTAAAATCCATACAAATATTATAAATGCGAAAGTGTGTCCGTCTGTCTGGCCGTCTGTATGTATGTCTACTATGCTTTCACGGCCCTTCTGTTTAACCAATTTAGATGAATTTCGGTACAGGGATAGGTGGTATTAGTGGTGGACATAGAAAATTAAAGAGTTCCCGCCGGAATCAAAAAACTTTAATCCACTCGGACGAAGTCGCAGGCATCATCTCGTAAATAAATAATTCTGTCGACTAAGGGAGAGTCGCTGTAACCCACGCTCTGGGCCCTACCTGGTCCATTCCGCGTGAGCATCTTTGGCCCAGGAGTAACCGGGGGTGGTCTATTTTATAAGGTTTTTTGTTAAAATAGTTTTTTTTTGTATCAACTACAAATTAGCCCTTGACTGCGATCTCACCTGATGATAAATGATAAATGATTTATTTATTTCATGTAGGACAACTTGTGTCACTTATGAAACGTTAAGACTCTACCACCGGTTCGGAAAGATGATTCTACTGAGAAGAACCAGTAAGAAACTCAGCAGTTGCTCTTTTCATAGAAAAGAAAAGGTTACAATATGTAGACAACACCACACAAACGTTACAAGTATTACACTGACTTGTGGGTCACTGGATGCGAGGCCGGTTGCTTCCATGCAACTTTGTCGTTAATAAAATCATCGATAGTGTAATAACCTCGACTTAACAAATGCTGTTTGACACAGTCTTTAAATCTATGTAATGGCAAATCCAGAAACTCTTTGGGAACCATATTATAAAAGCGTACACTCGACCCCACAAAGGATTTCTGCACCTTGCGCACACGATACGACGCTGTTACTAGCTTATGGCGGTTTCTAGTGTATCGATTGTGAGTATCACCTATTGGCTTGATGGTAAGTGAAGATGCTGTCTAAGATGGTAGCGGGCTAATCTGTTAGGGGCATGGCAGCTATATTAAACCCATACCCCAATTCGGTTTCTACACGGCATCGTACTGGAACGCTAAATCGCTTGGCGGTACGTCTTTTACCGGTAGGGTAGTAACTAGCCACGGCCGAAGCCTCCCAGCAGGCCATTATTATTTATTTTACTTAATAATTTAGATTTAAGTTTATTTTATAGTTAGTTAAAATTGTACGTAGATATTTGTGTATGTTATTTGTCATTCTTCCTTGTTGCCCAAAAAATAAAAAAAAATATATCATGATGACTGCAATGCTGTTTTTAATAAATATGTGATTTACACTTAAGGTATAATTTAACTTTTATTTGCGTACCTGCTACCTTATAATATTGCGTGGCTGCCAACTGGAACACCATTACAGCACTCCCTTTGTTATAGGTAAATTTCAATTAAATAAATAAAACGTTGATCGTTCAGCTATATTTCAAAACTTTGTTTTAATTAACATGAAGTAGACCTGAATAAAAATAATTAAGTACCTACATAACTTACGTATTTGTGTTTTAAGCTTCAGATCCAAATAATTTGCTTTCAACATCGGTTCTTATTTTATGTTCTACGTACGTGCGCCAAATTTGGCCTCTCCATCACTAATTTCAACCACTCGATCACCGTCAATTGGTCTCTGAAAATATTCGCCCTAACGAACATCGGACATCAAGTTGATTTGGTAAATACTTGATTTTTATTTTCATACGACCAATTCATTGCATATTTTTTTAAATGCGAACGAATTAATAGTTTATTAAGAGCTTTTTGATTTCCATCACATGGTATTTAATTTTTTTCACTCTTTAAAAATTTGTTAAGCGGTATAATTTCCCAACTGAGCTATTATACCTCCGTCCGACCTTGTAGATTGTGGATGGATGGCGAAATTTAGCTTCGTATTCTATTGATATTGTAGCAGTGTTTCATTGCCTAAACACGGATAAAACGATATTTTCTAAAAAATGAATCCTAGCTAGATCGAATTATCGCCCCCGAAACCCCCTGCATACTAAATTTCATGAAAATCGTTCGAGCCGTTTCTGAGATTCAGATTATATATAATATTTACATATACAATAATTGCTCGTTGATAATAATATTCTTGAGTTTTCGTTTATTGAAAGAGGTAAGAAATTTTGATCAGATCCGTCTCTACTCTTTATACACTAACATTTATGTAAAGTAAATTATATAAAAGCAATAAAGGCATGTGAAGCTTTAGAATTTCCTAACAGTATTGTGTAAGCCCGCCTTACTGGCCAGTTCTACTTAGTTAACTTAATTAGAATTTCCTCTGCCTGCACTTAGCTGCTGGAAATGATCTTAGCTGTAGTAGGTAGAATATATAACAGACTAGATGATGCCCGCGACTTCGCCCGCTTGGATTATGATTCCAGCTGGAACTCCTTAATTTTCAGGGATAAATAGTAGTCCTTTCCCGGGACAACACCCTGTGCCAAATTTCATCAAACTCGGTTGAAAAGATAGGCCGTTAAGGCGAAGCAGACAGACAGACACACGTTCGCATTTATAATTTTAGTATGGATTATGGTTATGGAATATTATAGTAATAATATTCACTTTTAACATTAAAGTTAGTTCAACCATGTTATACCTAATTATGGTTATCTTATATATAAATTTATAATATGTTAGTTACAATACTCCTCCGAAACGGCTTGACCGATTTTTATGAAATTTTATATGCATATTCAGTAGGTGTGAGAATCGGCTACTATCTATTTTTCTTAACCCTAAAACACCTCAATCTACGCGGACGGAGTCGCGGGCATCAGCTAGTAATGCTATAAATCACCAAATTACAATTATCTATTAAGCGTACAATTTTTAATATTCTTCTCTAGTTAGTCTAAGTTTTGTGCGCAAATACCTTTATACGTATGAATATTGTATGAACAGTCTCTTGGGAAATGTATCGTACAACTGCGTCTGCTTTAAAACGTAAATGTGGAGAATTTTTGCGTTTTAACCCGTAGAGATCGCATTGTTCGCGTTTAATTTTTCATTGGTTTTTTACAGGACCTTTAGTTTAAACTAATAATTTCGCAGAAAATGATAATAGAATATCAAAATAACTATTATTATACTTGTTTCACCTTGATACGTCTACCTTGGTAATAAAATGTCTTCATAATATTTTTGAACGAGAGAAGAAAATTTGCCACCTTAAAATCATTGCATAAAATTCAATTTTAACGTACAGAAAAATCATACCTACCTACATGAAGGTACCATCATATTTTAAAATGACTTTTTCTTTGAAACATAGATGAAAATAACATGATTGTAAATTGGATAAATCACGGTAAGAAGCTTGGTAGGAGCACTATTCTGTGCTCGTAATAGGTGTTTGAACCGTACCCAAACCGTCATCAGGAATAACTCACTTGACTATAAAATCATTTTTATTTTACCATTGAAAATGGTTATCATATGCTAATCGCCTGAGGCGTATTTTTGGCCATAGCGCCGAGGATTTTGGGAGAATCGAGATGGAAATAGTATCAAGAGTTGAGAAATTTATCGAGACACATGTGAGTGTTTGAATTTTGAAAATCGGCTGGTAACTTGTTTTGCAATTTTGAAAAATGTATAAAAAGTCGGGTTTTTTGTTGGGCGTTTGTTTACTAAATTATAAATATGTCGGAAAAACAACCGACTTACGAAATAATGAAAAAAGGGTCCTAGGGTGTTAGTTTAGCTACAAAATGGCAAAAAAAATTGAAAATTGGTTAATAATTGTGAGTAGGTTTAGATTTGGAATAGTAGAAATTTAGAAAAACGGGTATTTCCAACGAAATGTGATGTAGCTTTTACGATTATTGACCGATCGTCATAGTAATGGTGTTAAATATGTGGATGCAGTCAGAAAGTGCATACGAGTTGGAATTTTAAAAATCGGTTGTAAATTATTGAAAAATTTTGAAGGTTTTTTTTTTATTTCAGTTTTTTTTTTGTAAATTTTTATATTCATTTTCAATGCTCCGATTCTTGCAAGGACTGCGAAGTCTGTGAACTTTTTAAAATTAATTTCTGTTTATATTTATTTGTATACTAGCTGATGCCCGCAACTTTATCCACGTGGAATAAGTTTTTTTAAATTCCCACGGGAACTTCTTAATTTTCCGGGATAAAAAGTAGCCTATATCCATAGAGTTAAAACATATACTATATTCTTACTGTGAGCTATTACTCTAGCTATTAATTAGCTATTAATTAGCTATACTCTTATCCTATATCACTCTCCAGGCATTCAACAATATTTATGCAAAAAATCACGTCAGCAGCAGTGCAGCGTGATTGAAGGACAAACGAACTATAATATAGTTGAATAAAAGATTAGTTTGGTCTTCGGTGTTGCTTTATTTAATCACTTTCATTAGTTAATCTGACAACTGTCAAAGCCTGACGTTTGACAACATTCATTGGTAACGTTCCGTTACTACATCATCCCCTTTTAAAAGAAAATTACATTTCCATACTTAGTATTACAAATACAACGCAATTATACAAATTAATACCTATCAACTACTCATTCAACCAGCTAGAGTGAGCCCTGGCCTGGCGAAACACAATGTTTACGCTGGTCGAACATGATAGGAGGTTCTTATGTACCTAATATTATTATTATCTATTACAACATAGGACCTAAAACCATTAAAATAAACAATTTTTCCTACATACCAAATGTTCTTATAAGGATCTTTCCTAAGCCATACCCGTTGACCAATTAAAAATTCTTTTTTAAATCTACATTTTCATTTAACTCCACAAACCCACTTGCATTTATATTGTAAGTATGATAATTTATACATATAAATCGAGTAATTTTGGAAGTGATAGTAGACAATATTATAAATATATATATAAATTATATGAATATTATTTGAGTTGAGATGAAGCAGTAAGTTTAAATTGTATTTTGAATTTAATCTAAGACCTCGAAATGACAAAGAAGCAGCACAAAGCTTTGATTTAAAAATGAAACTAGCAAATGGCGCATTTTCACGACTTCCACAGCGCGAGCCATGAGACTATATTTTAACTTTTATCTGAGTTTTTTTTATCCACTACAAGCTAGCCCTTGACTGCGATCTCAACTGATGGTAAGTGATGATGCAGTCTAATATGGTAGCGGGCTAACCTGTTAGGGGCATGGCAGTTATATTAAACCCATACCCCTATTCGGTTTCTACACGGCATCGTACCGGAACGCCAAATCGCTTGGCGGCACGTCTTAGCCGGTAGGGTGGTAACTAGCCATGGCCGAAGCCTCCCACCAGGCCAGACCAGGGAAAATTCAGAAATTATAAATTCCCAAATTGACCCTGCCTGGGATCGAACCCGGGACCTCCGCACGTTAAGACAACAGCGCTACACACTGCGCCACGGAGGTCGTCATCTGCCACAAAATGTTGCTCTATGAATCATGATACGATCATGCACACAGAGAGATATGCTCGACGAAAAACATTTTTGAGTCGACTACAGTCTAATCACGACAATTCGAATCGAGTTGCATATTGAGTTGAGTAAGGACTCGTCTCGGCGCACATCGGCATTAATCGTCGCAGCCGCCGCCGCTAATCGACGCTGTAGTAAATAAATACTGGTGGTGAATTACTGTCATTCGATTAAACTCGGCCCGGCGAGCCTAGTTAACGCCAGCCTTGAAATTATCCATCGTCCATTGCATAAGACTCTACAATTCATCTTAAAATGTAAACAGTAAAAATAATCGTATTTTTGCGGGAATTGTCTGTTTAAACAGTTTTTGTTTCCCATTGCGCCTTATACGAGTACCGAGTGGAAAAATCGCGCGATCTACTAACGAGAATAAATTGCACCCGGCTGCACGTCCAGACCTATATTACTTTGGAATTAGAGAATTTTTCACTCGCTTTACGTAGTGCAATAAAAGTCTTATCCTTTAACAGTTTTACTGTGATACCAAGCTATTTCCTTTTCGAATACTTTATCATTTTAATTAAAGAAATAATATTTGAAAGGTATTTTTAGACTAGCTGATGGCCGCAACTTTGTCTGCATGGTTTAAGTTTTTTTGGATTCCCACGGGAACTCCTTAATTTTCCGGGATAAAAAGTAGCTATATCACTCTGCGGGTCTTCAACAATACTCATGCGAAAATCACGTTGATCCTTTGTTCTGTTGCGGCGTAATTGAAGGACAAACTAACAAACCAACACACTTTCATATTTATAATTTGATATTATATCGTGGTAGTGATGAACATCATACTAATATTGATACGGGATGAGATGTGCTAGAAACGAGCGCAAACACAAGTTATGCGTGTCTATGCAGAAGCTAGCGGTCACAAAAAAATGCATACTGCATGGCTGTACGGATTTATTTAAACCACTTGCCTGATTCAATAAATGCTTTTCCTCTTATGAGATTTAAGAAAGCTTTATTTGACATGCTTCTAGACAAATTGTATTAGTTATAAGACTAATGACTACTTGACTGAGAAAAACTAACTTATTTTCTGTATTTTTAGGTATTTGAATTGTTTGGCAGGTTATTTATTCAATATTAATTTAGTCATATGACATTTGATTATTATTCTAGGTTTTTATTTTTATTATTAATTTTAATTGTGACATATACTTTCATTATTATTATTTTTGATATGTTAATAGTAGATTATACACCAAGGGGATAAAGCACTGTTTTATGTCACGGGCGCTACATTGAATCCTGAACGTAACGAAGGACTCCAAATTTAACTCCCGAGCGCAGCGAGGGTGTTATAAGTTAATTCCCGACCAAAGGGAGGGAATTAAGATCCTGAGTGCAGTGAGGGATTCAAGCGCCCAAGAAAAAAACTGCTTTATCCCGGTGGTGTATTCTCTACTTTATACTTCTACCATAACAGTAAAACAAACTGTAACGGTTAGATATTTATTGCAAATCATAGTAAGTAGGATACATAGGTCTAGTAAATAATAAAAAGAAAAGACAAATTAAACTTTTTATTTCAAACTTTTTGCTTTCCATGCTGCCAGTGTTTATGCAGGTACACATACTCCTTGGTTTAAAAACTTTTATGTCAAATGGTACGATCGTTTGGTCGACCAGTCCGGAGCCTAGACTCTGTTGTGCATATTTACAGTATGGGGTTGGTCAACTAGTTGGGCGATCGATCGACTAGATTACGGCCCTAGGGCATGAAGACTGACTTTAGACCCGCAAAAGTATGATTAAAACAGTAGTAAAGGTATGGTAGAAGTATAAAATGAATTTTTATGTTTCCATGTCGCAATGAAATTGAAAGCTTGTGTTTCCATCGTTTCGGTTTAATAATTGTTAAACCTTAAATTAAACACTTAAAATATTTTTGCACGCCAATCTTATGTATATAATATGTAGTAATATATGTGTATATAATATCTAGTTATTAGCTGTAATTGATCACCTAATTACATAAATTATATGTTGCGTGTACCATATTCTTGCAAAATAAATATGATTATGATTATGATTATGATAGCTCTTCTATTGGACTGATTTTGACAATAATTGTTCTTCAGCGGGCTGAAGAACAATTATTGTCAAATTTTATTTTGATCTTTATCTTGTTTCTCAGTGCGTCTCTCAGCTAAGTACTTAAACAACTTAGTTTCCCGATGCACCAATCGTAAGGCTGTCTGCTGAGTTATGAAACCGTGGGACTAGCTAATGAGAATGAATTGCGACCCGGCTGCACGTCGAGACTTACATTATTTTAGAATTAGTGAATTTTTCACTTGCTACGTACTTCCTACTGCAATTTGTCTTTTACTTTAAACAGTTTTATTACAATAAAAAATTATGCATCTATGAAAAGATTATAATACTTTATTTGATAGTTGTATTGATGCAATGGCCAAAAGTTAGGATAGGTAAAAAAATACTTTTAATTAAAATACACAACATCTTTAAAAATATACTGTGTGTTATTTGAAATAAGTGCTAAAAATGTTATGATAATCATTATTATTTTATGCAAATTACTTAAATTAAAACTGGACAAACTACAACTTTAATTAAATCTAGCTACATACTACGTACGTTTCACTCCGACACCGGAGCATCCTCAGGAGATGTTGACTCGACAATGCACGATTGTGAACATCTCCTGAGGATGCTCCGGTGTCGGAGTAAAACGTACGTTGAGAGTGATTTGGAGGATTTGTGTGGTGTGGTGTTGTGCCTGTGCGAATTGCTGGGTGGTGGGTGTCGCATGTTGCAGGTGAAAGATACGCACTGTGCCACACGGATTTGTCTACTGTAGCGGATTATAGCGAATTAAACTTCTAGTTCATTCATTATTGAAATTCATTATTTAAAAAATAAAAAATATAATCGCAGTAATATAATATGCGCTATTAAAACATATACCTATTTGCGGTTTTAGTAATGTAATTGTGCGATGAACCATATTATATTTTATTAAAAAGGCATAACCGCCTACGTTTGTGGTAAGATAATTATTTATGAAAATCATCTATACTAATATTATATAAATGCGAAAGTTTGGATGGATGGATGTATGGATGGATTTTTGTTACTCAATTACGCCAGAAATGCTAAACGGATCTGGATAAAATTTGGCATAGATTATAGCCTGGAAAAACACATAGGCTACTTTTTATGCCGGAAAATTAAGGAGTTTCCGCGGGAACCAAAAAACCTCAATCCACGTGGGATTAGTCGCGGGCATCAGCTAGTTGTATTATATAAGATTAACAAAACGCTATTCCATTTAACTTTTGTATCAGCATTGCGGCACCGTACGCAACCTTTATCATTATCATAATATGCCGCGTTCTTGCAAATGAACAACGCTTATATTTACAAATATACGTAACAATATTTGGTGAGCTAACGCTAATAACGACAATATCACAATATTGAAAGAGGAAAACTGTATCCAACTTTTTTTAAATCTTATCTTATCTTACTAATTGTTATCTTATCTTATCTTACTCTTATTACTAATATTATAAATGCGAATGTTTGGATGGATGTATGGATTAATGGATGCTTGTCACTCAATCACGCCCCAACGGCAAATCGGGTCTGACTGAGCTCAGAGATCGACTATAGTCTGGTATAGCACATAGGCTTTATTTTTATCCCGGAAAATAAAAGAGTTCCCGCGGGAATCAAAAAACTCAAACCACGCAGACGAAGTCGCGGACATTCGCTAGTCCACTATAAATTAGCCCCTGACTGTGATCTCGCCTGATGATAAGTGATGATGTTATCTGAGATGGTAGATGGCTAACCTGCTAGGAGTTTTATGAACATCATACCTCTAATATCAATTTCTATACGATATCGTTCTAGTTCGCTTGGCGGCACGTCTTTTCCGATAGGGTGGTAACTGGCCACGGCCGAAGCCCAGACCAGACCAAAACAGAACAAAATTTAGAAATTATAAATTCCCAATCTGACGCTGCCGGGAATCGAACCCGGAACCTCCCACTTGTAAGACCACAGTGCTCACCATTGCGTCAGGCAGATCGCCGATTGTCTTCTAATCAAAGTATCAACCAAACACTATTTGTGGCGTTCTAATTAGGACGACAACGTCCAATTACGACTTCATTCGTATAATACAACTTTTTAAAACACAAACCTACTAAAAGTTACTTTTAGTGGGGTTCTGTTTGTATATAGTAGGTATATTTTTGTATTTATAACGGTTGAATGTATAAGTCAACATGTTGGTTCATATACGCAATTAGTTAATTAAAGGAAAATGCTGTCTTCCCATGCTCGCATATCCTACATTAGCTAAGATGCGTAAAAGACACAGTCGTTTGACGTACGCAAGTTGCAACTAGGCTAACACCCTCACGAGGCTCCGATTACGCAACATTGATTAATTTGCGCCGTGCACATAGAGACACTCTAGTTCAAAGCTGGTGGTATGAATGAACTGTTTTCACACCCGACACAAAAAGAAATCCTTCCTTTTATGTGAGCATAAAAGAATACGCATGATGTATGTGATACGTATTCATGCCATCAATAAGCAATCTAATGTTGTGCACGCCTGGTTTGAAACTGGAGTTTTGTGGTATTTGTGCTTTTATTAGTCCGATGAATGTGAACTTTCCACAAATTTATTATAGTCATACTTGACGGTTAAAAGGCTACATTTCCACTCGAGTGGAGCAACACAAAGATGAGTTCAATAGAAGAATCAAATTATTGTTAAATGACGTGATAATCTCATCGTAAAACATTTTTTTAGTCTGATAAGACGAAGCGCACACGTTTGCGCTCCACTCCGCTCGGTTCCGTTTTAGTCAATACGTATCCTAGAGTACCATGAACAATGACTTTATGATATTTTTAAAACAATAATTTTTGACGCGTTATTAATCGCGCGTAAATAGATGTAATAATCAAGCGTATGCATCCAAAACCCAGCTCGCGCACATGTTTATCCAATTTGGCGTAGTCTGGAAAGTTGTGAGTTCGTAACACGTGGGCTGCTTAAATTAGAGATTCATAATATTAAATTAAGGCATGCAGTTACAAGATCTTGCGATGGCAACTGTCACACATCATTAAGCCTTTTTATGATAATAATTTTTTTTAATGAAAATAATACCTCTTTATCGCAGTAAGTGCTAATCAATCTCCCCATAGATATTATGAACAAGGAAAATTTCTTTAAATCGAAAACTTTTATTTATCGTTACCGAGCCTTCTCTACATGAAATATACGGTTAATAATGTCCATGCACAGGCATTTTACTTTCTGAGGCTCGACAAGTTTATTCTCTTTTATATACGCAGAACAGATTCAAATAATTATTAAATCAGAAAAGTTGACGAGGAGATGGGATCTTCCAATTTGTATAATGGGTATTGTTATATAATATTATCAAGACAGACAATAATTTAAAGAGTATATTTTATTCACAAATATAGTAAAGCAGGCAAATTGCGAGGTTATAATATTTAAGTACGTTAATTATTTTGGCATTTTTTTCCCATCCGCACTTTTCAGAGTTGGAGCTTAATTAATTAGTGGGGACACGTCATTCGTTGGAATGAAGCTTGGAGTGAAATTTTATTTAATGTGGCATACGTTCAGTAGATTCACAAAAATCGCATTACGTCTGGATAGGGGGTACGTGGAATATTACTTACTGGATGTGGTTACATTTGATATGCAATTATACCAAAACAGTTGGCAAGAAGCACGCTACAATTGCCAAAGCTGTTTAGTAGGTAACTATTTCTATTACCAGTGTTAAAAATATCCTTGGACTGTTGGAAATTACTAAGTATTTGAGTTAGGTGAGTAAGGTAGTAAGAGATCGCTATATAAGCGATAAGGCCGCCTGATGTGCTATTATTATATAAACGAATGTTTTTGTCTGTTTTATCTGTTTTTATTGTGTACAATAAAGTATGTTTACCATTAGTAGCTGCAAGATCTTTCTTTTTTACTCCAAAGCAGTTTCATCAGAAGCACTACCACTCATGCGAACCATTTCAAATTCACGCCTGCAAACTTCCAGCTACTGTTATTTTGATGCCAAATCTAGAGGTGCTATTGATCCGCCGATACTAGAGGCGGGAGAGAGTTAGGTGGTCTCAAGGGCCGTCTGCTGTAAAGTATCGCTTAATGACGTGTAACGAGCGCGGTCTCCGCATCATAGTTGCATACGTGAAAAACGAGATGCATACCAATGAAATGAATGTCAGAGCCGAGCAATTTTCCAAACGCTTTGGTAAGCGATAGCATTGTTGAGGATTTAGGCGAGCCGATGATGACTTTTTAATCTGACCGTAATAAAAACCAATTTGATTTTATTTGCTTTCGTACAATCGAAAGTTTACAGTAGTTTGCAATGTCAATCCAATGTTGTATTAAATAGATATTGTTCATTGCAGTGAACCTTCTCATGCGCTACTGACTTTATTTTTAACATTGCACAGAGAACACTTTTGGCACACAAGGTTGACCAAATTATTTAATATTACAACCCTCTAGAGCTGCTTTCAAAAGCTAGTTCAACATTGACTAACAGAAATATACCAAAATTTTTAGTTTTGCCCCGCAGAGCTTTGCTGATAAATATTTAATGTCTTTTTCGGGGCAGATAAACATTTTAGCTAATAATTTCACTATACCAAGCGATGCGGCCATGAAAATGTCGTGAGACGTTGACAGAGGTTTTTCATCAAAACCTTCAGAATTACTAAATTTGAATATTTTTCCATCGCAATGATTTAATCACGGGTGGGTTCTACGTGCCCCGCACAATCTCATTATCTCGTTTCGCACGGTACTCGCTTCAGTACGACTTTTTCGTCAATTTGCATACGTAATTAATTAACTTTTTTTTTGAGAACGCTTTTCTTTCGTCGCAGCAGGTAGGATGGGAATTTAGTCTGTTATGCCATTCAGTTCAGAGGCTCGTTAGTCGGGTCTCTTCACATTAATCTCCGCCAAGTAACAGGGGGTAGTAAAATGTAGTGTACATACCTACGTACGTACACTACATACAGCACAGAATGTAATATAGTTTATTTCATAAAAATTGTACATAAGTGCATACACTTAAGTACTAAATAATGAGGAGTCGGTTTTAAAGCATTTTAATGCAGGTAAAATTTTATTAAGTCTGACCGATGTTCGAAGTCCAAATCAAATCCAAAAAGAAAAGAAATATTCGGGCGAATAATTCTCGCAGTGCGAACGTAGCGCACGACATCTTCTTGGTCTTGGTCTAATTTAGGGGTAGGCAATATGGAAAGGACATTGACCAAATCCGCCTAACAATCAACATTTGTTTAAAATATACAGTAATTCTTAGCTTATTTTATAACCTTAATTTCAAGTATTAGAATTCCACGGACACTTCAAATTAATTACAAAATAAATAAATGGGTATTAAATTGATTACTATACGTTTCCGTCTCTCGATTATTAACCACAGATCAATAACTTAGAGGTTAAAATAATATGCAATACCACCGCTTGAGCGCTAGATCTGTATCGTAAGGAACAAGATAAAAGCCGATTAAAGTGCTAAGTGCGCTAGTATTCTGAATCTCGCAACGCCATCTATTGAAAGTACAATAATTTAATATATCTACCACCATCTGTAATGTTTTTGATGAACTACGAAGCGAATCTTTTCTTTTCTACATACTGTTTAAAGCAATATTACAAATGGATAAAAATGATATTTATTTGTTCAAGCAGATTGATTGTGAAAGTTGGAATAACCTCAAAATTGAAAATATTTTTGATAATAAGTCATTTCTTAGCAAGTGTCCGTTGTTTTAATCTGCTCTCAAGTATAAAAAGGTATTTATTTGAACCCAGTTATAAATTCTTATGACTGTTGGTTCTTAGGCGAACTTTGTATGGGGACGGAACAATGTCCTTTATAATTATGGCTCTGATCTGGCCTGGTAAGAGAGGCGCGGCGCTACGGCGGTGGTTTTATGACTGCCTGAAAAAAGGACTATATTGTTTTTAGGGTTCATGTATGTATGTATGTATGTATGTATGTGAGTTTGTATATTCAACCATAACTTCAATACGCCTGAACCGATTTTGATAAATGAGGTATCGTTAGAATCCCTAGCTTATTCCGGGTGACATAGGCTAGTAAAATTTAAAAAAAATTATGGGGTGACCATGGTCCCGCACTAAAGACTAAAGTTGAAATTTTTTGTTCGAAAATAAGATTAACTATATTATCATCATCTAGAAAATGATGAGTAGATTCCAAAAATATATACCACTATAGTTCAATATCCAGTGATTCACAAAAAAATATAATGTGAATAAGATTCCAAAGGTTATGCAAATCGCTTCTTAAGGAGGTAAACTCAAAAAATAATATGGCAGGGCAGTCGTATTTTTTAATTCGTTAAATTAAGTTAACTTGTGTTTGATTGCACTAGCTTTCGGTCGGGCACCGGCCCCGCTGCGACTTCATGTACCTACATGGGTCCTCAGGCTTCATCATCACTGAGGTACCATCAGCACAGAATGTAATATAGGTAGACATTAGGTAACAACGTAGTCAAGGGCTAAATATATTATAAAACTTTGTCGTCCGCGGCTGTTTCGTAATCCTAGTAATTAATGCAGTACGTAAGTAAACGCAAATGTAAGAGCGCATTACCAAACAAAAACAAGCAACAAATTAAAAATTCATAGAGTTGCCTCAATTTATTTACTTACAACACTGTTTGCATTAATTACACCCACGTACCTATATTCTGAAGCGAATAAAACAGATTCTTAATTGAATATTAATAGGGTAGAGACTTTACTGGGCGGACTGTATAGTTATTAACATTAAAAGCGTCTTAGGATAGGTATCTGTACCCACTCTAGTTCTACTCTTGGGAGTGGTAAATATTTAACAAATTGATTCTCAAGGTGAGTTTACGGTTCCTACGTTTGACCACATACCCTTTCAGCGGCGGAAGCTTCTAAGAAATCCTACATACGAGTACGTGTACCTAACTTCGTCAGAACATCGTTGGTCGACTTCAGTTAAGGACATTGCATTTAATATTAACTTCATCATTTCATTTCTGACTCATCAATGCTCAGCTCACACCCCCAGGAAGTTGAAATCTTGCACGGTAGTTCACGTCTTATTTAGACAAGGAATATGGTCTGATTTTTCCTATTCCTATAAGAGCGAGCCGCAGGCGGTCGCTAGTTTTATGTAGCAACTTCCTACCATGCATACTTATTTCCCAAAATTTTACTTAAGGGGTGTTAAATTAATACGAGTTCGATAAGGATAACCATATTATATTCAAAATCGTTTTCAAGATAATTTTGATTTATCAATATCTTTGAGTCCAAATCCAAACTTTCGCATTTATAATATTAGTATAGTTTATATTATTTGATATTTAAGTTTTTTTGTAGGATTAAATGTCGTGTCATTAATGGAAGTCTCCACCAGACAAGTACATAAGCTTACCTGCGGTTTCTTCACAAAATTACATTCAATCAGCTGAATAATTGAACACTAAACCTGGAGTAATAATATATTATCATGTTGTTAATTAAATAAACAGGAGTTTCCTTTTTAATACATTAAGTTATGGTAAGAAAAATCTCATTTCACCTCGATGGATTTTTTTGTTGTAGAGCTAATGCTGTTAATTACATCTTCTTACGTTCTGACAAGAATTGCGTCTTTCCATTTTAAGCAGATAATATTGCATAGATTAAAACACATTTTAATGAACTGTTTGTAGCTAACCTGACGGGGTCATTCTTTAAAATGGCACGTGAATCATGTAGTAGTTTTATGATCCTATGCATAATGACTGGCTCACTTAGTATATGTGCTAAGAAGTAAGGTCTTAGAACGAGCAAAGCACAGTATACTTGAACTGAAAGCATAGTATGAAATAGTATTGAATCAATACTCGAACACGCAGATAAAACGCGTGTCATTAATCACTAATGAATCAATACTCGATCTCGCGTATTATAATTCATATAACCTCAAACTGAACTTATGCATTGATATTAATCAATGCTTGAACGCGTTTTATAAATTTTCTATAACTCGAACGCGTTTCTAAAGTCAGTCTTATGTAAACTAAATCATCTAAATTGGTATATAATCTAGTCGTTGGGTTGATTGAAATCGAAGCTTCCGAAACTCTAAAAGATCTTGGTTTATTATGGATGCAACAATATGTGAGGATCTTACTGCTAGATGATTCACTTGCCATTCTAAAGAAATATTGAATTTTATTGGTAGAGTAAGGGGTAGATTCTTAGGGACCCCGTCAGGTTAGTTACAATACACCATGACAAGGAGGGAGATGCAGATGAGACATAGTGAGTGTGCCGCGCCGTTTTCGTTCTCGCAAAATGCCGACTCCTCGCTTTCCCGAGTGGCCTGAATGCCGAAAATCATCTTTGCTATGTTCAAGATCGTTTCTCATCTAGATCAATTATACTATTATTATTTTATTATTAATTTAATATTATTTTATAATTTATGTTATCAAGTATATAATATATATTCATATATATATATATATATATATTCATTTAAATATATATATATATATATATATTTATATATATTTATGAACTGAGAGGTACGTATAGTTTCATGTTTCACCATCCCAAAACATTTTATTGGTTAATACCTACCGAAAAATCAAACAGTTAATTTCATCGTTTAGTAAATTATGTGTAGAGTAATGTTTTTGGATTACAACCCTTATTACATTTCGAACAAGGACTAAAATATTTACAGACATAATATTTTAGTCTGGAATTACGTTTAACCGTGTGCCTAAAGGTGTGGGCTGTAATTAATTTTCGAGGGATTACAGAATAAATACCGGGATAAATAAGGACTACTGAGTCTCACAATGTTGTACAAGTAAATACCAAAGGTAAGATACAAACTGATGAAGTTTTCCATTTAGGATACTAAAAGCTGATGATTTCACAACTAGCTATATCAGTAACTTTTTTCAAACGTTAATATTCATGGGATTTCGTATGAAATACTGAATTGTGACGTCATCAAAGTTCGACACACTTTTTACTTTAATCGATAGTTTCAAATGGTTATTCAACATCTTTTGGCATAGGAGATCTTCTATTTAATAATTACCTACTCAAACATGACTTATTTGACTAGTTGTCAAATACCCAATTAGGATAAAGTTTCAATTCATTTACATTATTTCAATAGTGGTTTAAATACTGAGAGAAAGGAAGGTTTAATTACGTAGAGTAACAGCATTCCAAACTTATGCATGGGTGGTCGTTAAAGGAGATAAATACGCTGACAGGTACTAAATTCAGTTCAAACAAAATCTATGGCCAAAGATCTTTTCGCAAGTTTCAGAAGGAACCCACCTACCGTATCGTCTAAGCAAACAAGCACGCCCACAAAAAAACGTTTTTATGCAAATATGGCCAAATAAACTGTGTACGAAACGGCTTATACGGGAAAGCAGAAAAGCTGGAAGGCTATATAAATTGGTTTAACGGCAGACGCTATCAACATTATATATTCATTATTTTATTATTGAAAAAATCCTAACATATACATATAACATATAAAGTACAAGTATTGCAAAGAATGGCCATAAATTCTACAATTTTCTGTGAATTAAAAAGTAAGACCAAAAAAAAAACAGCAGGATGTTTAGATTTTCTCTTGTGTGACTTATATTATATATTATATAATATAATATAAAAATGCGAAAGTTTAGATGGATGTATGGATGTATGGATGTTTGTCACTCAATCACGTCCCAACAGCTAAACGGATCTGGCTGAAATTTGGCACAGAGATAGATTATAGTCTGGAATAGCACATAGGCTATTTTTTATTCAGGAAAATTAAGGAGTTCCCGCGGGAACCAAAAAAACCTTGAACCACGCAGATGAAATCGCGGGCATTAGCTATATATTATATATGTGAAAGTATGGATGTTTGTAAATTTGGATGTTTCTTACTCCTTCACGTCATAACTACTTAACTGATTTGGCTGTTTAAAATGGTAGGTTATACCCTGAATTAACACTTAGGCATTTTGTCCCGAAAAATTTAAGAGTTCCTTAATCCACGCCGACAAAGTCGTGGGCAGTATCTAGGGGCTCTTAAATATTTATGATTGCAGAAGTTTCGATACTTCCGTACCATACAAACTATTGTTATTTAGTTTGATTATATTCATACTTAAAGAAACCTACAACCACGAGACAATACAATACAAATATTTCGGCCTCTACCATTCATATCTGATCGTTTCCAGTACTGCTCTCGCCTGAACAGACTTCGTTCTCCCGAGGGATCGCAGTTTCGGCGCCGATTTATTCGCGACTCATGCTTGATTTTCTCTATACATATTTATGATCCTACCGTTCCGTGTCGAGTAAAATGCATGGATTTTATGGGCTCTTAGACAGGTGACCGGAGCTTTACGAACTCATATGTTTAGTTCGTTTAAAAATTTTGATATGTTTGTTTAAAAATTCCGAAGGTCAAACAGTTAGTTATTTTAGTATTATTATAATCCACTAGATGATGCCCGCGACTTTTTTTTAAATTTTACGGGAACTTCAAAATTTCCCAGGATAAAGAGTAGCCTATGTCACTCTTCAGGTCCTCAACTATACCCATGCCAAAATTCACGTTGATCCTTTATTCCGTTGCGGCGTGATTGAAGGACAAACCAATAAACCAACAAAACAACAAACAAACACTTTTGCATGTATAATGTTAGAATGATGTTCAATATTCTGTCTGGCAATTTTGGTACATAAATAGGTTGTATCCCGGGGAAGGACACAGACCTTTTATCCTATAAAATTAAGGAGTTCCCGCAGGGATTAATAAAACATCCCACGTGGACAAAATCGCGGGCATCATCTAGTACCGAAATAAATGAACGTTTCAGGTTGACTTGGGTAGTTACAGAAGAAAACCTTTTAAAAGTTGTTTTATCCGGGCTCGTAAAACTAATTAAAATTTCACACCCGGAACCAAGAAAGATAAAAATATGGGGCACATAAAGTATGGACTATATTATGGTATCGGGCAAAAAATACGGTAGGTACGTGTATAAAAACGTACAAATTAAAAATAATCAACGATATAATGGATTCATGCGATGAATGATGCTGGTGCATTACACAAATTATTTTTAATTTAGTGCAGAACATTGTAACAACATTTATCCTATTCAAAGCTTTTTCCTTTTCATCGCGATGCTACATATTGTACTATAGTTTATACCATTATATTGTACGTTCTATACATTTATATTAATTTAGATAAGTCACAAAAGTACAACTCGTACCTACATAATATATTAATTTAACGAATTAAAAAATACGACTGCCCTGCCATATTATTTTTGGAGTTTACCTCCATAAGAAGCGATTTGCTTAAATAGCCTTTGGAATCTTATTCACATTTTTATTAAATGATATTTTTTTGTGAATCACTAAATATTGAACTATAATGTTATATATTTTTGGAATATACTCATCATTTTCTAGATGATGATTATATAGTTAATCTTATTTTCGTTTTTTTTTTTCAATTTTGGTCTTTAATGCGGGACCATGGTCACCCCATCAATTTAAAAAAAAAATACTAGCCTATGTCACCCGGAATAAGCTAGGGATTCTAACATTACCTCATTTATCAAAATCGGTTCAGGCGTATAGAAGTTATGGTGGAATATACAAACTCACATACATACATACATACATACATACATACATACATACATACATACATACATACATTCATACATACATACATACATACATACATACATACATACATACATACATACATACATACATACATACATACATGCATACATACATACATACATACATACAGACATGAACCCTGAAAACAATACTCCTTTTTTCAGGTAGTCGTTTAGTTAGAAAACATTTAAATCAAAGATTACACACACATCACAGCCCAACAAAAACCAATTAGAAATCATGTAGAAATCTATACTACCTAATCTTTAAAAATGCGAAGTATGTTTGACTGCTACGCTTTCGGCGCTCATCTGGTTAACGTTAACGTTGAGGCAATCTAGTTGCTCGACGTTACCCAATTAGTGAGAAGACTAAAAAGGACAAAATCCTTTCAGTTAGTGCATAGTGACTAGTGATAGTGTAGTGATAGTGCTGCACGAAAGAACACATGAACAAAGTGTATATTAGCAACAATAAAAACTAAGATACGTCAATGGACAATTTCTTAGCACATAAGATAATTATATTATATGCTTAGATCAAAGAAAAATTACTTATAAGTCAAATAGTCTGGCTAGATTTTAAATTATATTGAGCAACCTTAATAATTGGTACTCAATTATAGAAAAAAAAAACTGGTTTTGGTTAAATTTGGTGCAGAGATGGATTGCATTTCGGGAAAGGACAAAGGCTACTTTTTGTTCAGAACTGTACTGTTTTGTTTTGTACTTTTTGTACAAAAAGTTCCTACGGAATCATGAAGCCTTAGTCCACGATGACAAAGTCGTGGGCATCATATAGTATAGTACTAACAATACAAATACCAAAGTGTATCTGTCTGTCTGTCCATCTGTCTGATACGCTTTAACGACCCATCTTTTCAACCGATTTTGATAGAATTTGGTATTAAAAATAATTACACATTAAAAATAATATTAGTATTGGTCCAAGATTCCGCGACTCTCAGACCTTCGTTATTGTATTAAAGCTGAATGTTTTTCTATGTATGTCTCTAAGAGAGGCATAAATGATCCCCGACTATGAAGTTTGGATCGTGGTTGCTTTTGAAGGTATCAGCCGGCCGGTAGGAAAGGTGGCACCTCAAATTCGTTAAAGTATTAAGCTCCGTTTTTTTATATTTTTCTTTGGAAAAATATTAGAAACCACGTTGTACATTGTCAGACACTTAGTACGGTTACGACCCCCTGTCAGACACTAGTAAATAATTAAAAAAAACAGCTTTAATAAAATACCGAATGTCTGATCGTTGCGGGATCTTGCTCTTTAGAGAAGTATCTAATATCCACTTATGGTCGCAGGCAAGCGATACGCTTGCATGATTTTAGTTGAATTGGCTTCACAAATTGCTGAACTAGACCGAGACAAACTTAACTCCTACGAAGTTCGTCCGGAGCGCACAATCCATCGAGCAACTTAGGATTGATTGTACAAACTCCCCGGCTCTTGCAGTCTTAGCGTCAAATCACACTATACACTAAAACTATCTATATATTTGTCCAACCATTTATTTTAATTTTAACATAAGCACGCTACGAAGTGTCATAAACAAACTAATAAACCAACAAACAAGCACATTTTCGCATTTATAATAATAGCACGATTTATTTTAATACAGAATAATATACTTAGTAATTTGAACGCTTGGGTGTGTTTATAAAACAATAAAAAATATTGAGCAAAGATAAGAAAAGAAAGTCGATTGTTATTGAAAATCGAATCAGTAACGCATTAGAACATCATTGAATCAAGCTGCCAAAAGTAAAATAAATAGTTGGACAAAATATAGATACAAATTTTATGGATCTAAGTAACAAGGTTGATTGGAGATGCTCCAAGTAATGCAGATGTGACAGCTACGAATTATATGACAGAAAGTTTGTCTGACGAGGGTACGGAATTAATAATAATTATTTTATTAATGCTTCTATTATTATAAGAGCCTTATATCTTAAGGCAGACTTATATTTTAACGGTATCAGTTTTTAAATTACAAAAAAATCTCTTTCGCTCATAGAAAATAATAAATTTTACTTAATTGACACTACAATCACACGTACCGAAGTATTATAAAGTAGAGCGGCAAGTGAAGTAGCGCGGTGGAATGGAATATCTTAAATAGATGAAATTGTTTGCTTGAAAAAAAACAAACAGTCTGAGATTTTGTATGTTAGGCAGGCTATGCAACATCAGGATTTAGGATTTGGAACTTGGGCTCTTTGTGTGTGGCGCAATCGGCCAAAATGAATCGACACTAAAATTTAATTCATAAACATGAAAGTTCCATATGAATTGGCTTAGTATTTTAAATCTTTCTCTAGCTCTGTATCAAATATACCACTCCTACGCTAGTGAAGCTAAATAACACTGTAAAAGAGGGAATTTCCTTGAAAGAAAGGGATTATACTTAGTCAAATTAAACTTCGAAGATAAAGATGGCTTCGTTAATAATATAGGCAAAGAGAGGATTGAATCTTGATTAAAAGCCTGTTTTAGGTAGGTATAACCCGGTCCAGATTGTTGAAAAGTTTTTTAATTTAAAGTTAAAATAATTATGGGAGATGTCCAACTTTTATATTAATTTTATAAATAGTAGGTTCATTATGTACAGAATACGAAACTTTGTTTATCATAATAATCATTTTTGGACTTTAAACTTCGTGGTAAAACCGATTAATATTATAGGTCTACTATATAGTAGAATTATATTATTGTTATCTACAAATTGTATCGAAATAAACAAGATTTATTAATTATACTACATGATGCCCGCGACTTCGTCCGCGTGGAATAAGGTTTTTTGATTGCCGCGGGAACTCTTGACTTTTCCGGGATAAAAAGAGGCCTACCCCGGGATACAACCTATCCCTGTACCAAATTTCATCAAAATCAGTTGAACAGATGGGCCGTGAAAGCGTAACAGACAGACAGACAGACAGACACACTTTCGCATTTATAATATTAAGTATGGAGGTATGGATTTTTAAAGAAAAGTTTAACGGTTTCAAGCTCTTCTCAGGGGCACGTTTGGAACACTCGTTGCTTTTGTTTTAAGATACCGTAACTGATTATCACCATCAAGTTTAATAAGTTACTGGGCGTCAATAAGTGTACAGTGTACCTAATTTGAAAAAATAAATATTGATTTGATTTGATTCAAAGTGTGTGGCAGGAGACCTAAAATATTATTAAAGAGCGAAGATATTGGTCATGTAATCGCCATTTGTCATGTTTTGCATGTAGGGCATGCAAATCCGACATTGTTAGATATACGAAATAGTAAAACAGTGCATTTGAAGCAATACAGGAGAGGCATAGTCTCACGGATTTCGGTTTAAACTGAAATCCGGGAATTATTCTGGATACCGTACAGGTAAATCTTATAGCTATGAACAATTGAATTGAACAAATATGAAAAAGCTAAGTAACCAGTCCTACATAATAGAATATCTGTGTGGTTGTTAGTTACATCTGCTGATATCTCTGACCTCGCTCGACAGTCCATACTAATATTATAAATACGAAAGTGTGTCTGTCTCTCTGCTACGCTTTCACGGCCCATCTATTTAACCGATTGATGACGAAATTTTGTACATATTGTATCCCGGGGAAGGACATAGGCTACTTTTTATCTTGGACAATTAAGAGTTCTCGCGGGAATCAAAAAAACTTAATCCACGCGGACGAAGTCGCGGGCATCATCTAGTGAATTATAATTTTGTAGAAATAAGATGTAGTGAAAGCTGTAAAAATTCAGTCAGTAGGTACTTTATCAGATTGGGACTTTTAAAATAGATAAAAAAGAGAACTTAATGTGCCTACTTCAAATCTTGATGTGAGAAGAGACAAGTGTGAGTAAAGCCTTCGAATATTGTTGGTTAAATGGAATGAGTACGTCTACGCTTAAAAGATTTCGGTACAATAAATAAAAGCTAATATCGATGTTATTAATATAAAACTACTTTTTATAATAAAAAACAGTGGCATATAATATTTTTCGAAATTATGTTCGCACATTTAGAGTGCATTGTTTTTGATAATGAGTCTGCTCATTCTACACAATTCTGGTTTGAATGAATTTTCGCACAAAGCCGTAAGCGCCCAAGTAGTTCCTGGCATTATTTCTTTTCACGTCGGCCGTAGTCATATAATCACTATCCGACAAATTGCCGAGGTTTTCGACTTTCCGGTAACTACGACGAGGGACATTGCCTAATTGCCATGCATTTTGGGAGTGCCTTAAAAGAACAATCAGACAGAAAACATAACTTTTTTACAGTTTTAACGTCATTTAAATATTAAGGAAACGCATTTTTTAACGTTTTTAACATTTACTTACAAGTGGTATAATGAATATGCTCTATGCGTACCAAAGTCTCTACTTATAAGTTATATCAGGTAATGAACCCGATTTTTGTGGTTTAAATGAAAAGACATTCCAACTTTCTCATTAGAATTGCCCGGAATGCCCTCCCCTCCAATTTTAATATAGGTGCCGACACCTTCAAATCAGTGATAAAGTAATACAAAGAGTGAATCTTCTAGACAAGCACGCTCTACCTTAGGCTGCGTTATCATTTGCTATCATCTTGATTGCAGCCTAACGGCTAGCCTTTAAGTGACATAAAAACTTACTGGTAACTGCTTAGTGCAAGCTATCTTGCAAGCGTGACCAAGTAAATGAATCAGTTTGTTAATTTTATGTTGAATTGGCTTCTCCAGTTGCTGATCCAAACCGAAACACTCTTAAGTCCTGCCAAGTTCACCCGGAGCGTACAATCCTATCGTGGAACTTGCGATTGATTGTGCAAACTTCGTGCTCTTGCGGACTTGTGACGGCTGCACGTTTACGACTTTTGTCAGAAAATGTTTAACTTGCGAAACTAAATGTTAGCTCCTGGTATTTGGACATAAGTTTCTTGTGGGTTCAAGCTAACCCTGGGTTAGCAATCGTAGGCTTTTCTTTCTTACCAACCTTTCTTAGCTGGACTAAATGCTAAATTCTTTAATTTTATAAAATATGTATAAAATTTATATTTTGTGAGAATGATGATGAAAACCGTACTTAATCATTCAAAACTTTTTTCTAAAAGTAACAATCAATTACCCAGAGTCCATATCTATATTTAATATTATGAATGTGAAAGTTTGGATGGATGGATGGATGTATGGATGGGTGGATGTTTGTTACTCAATCACGCCAGAACGGCTGAATGGATGTGGATGAAATTTGGCATAGAGATAGATTATAGTCTGGAATAACGCATAGGCAACTATTTCCTCAATCCACGCGGGCAAAGTCGCGGGCATCTGCTAGTACAATTTTAAATGTAAAAGTGCGTCCCTATCTGTCTGCTTGTATAACCTTTCCATTCGACAAATCCTGGTACAGAGATTTGTTGCTTTCCGGGAACGCAACGGACATTGGCTTCACGGAAAATCATGGACAACCCACGAGACTAAAAAAAAAATCACGCGAATACGAAGTGAGATACAAAATATGACTGTTTCTGATATCTAATAATAGCGCTTTTGCCTATTTTTTTAACTTTGATAAGAACATATCAAGATCTAAGCGAAATAATAAATAGCACTCAATTTAACTAGTTACTAACTACACTACAAGCTGTGGCTCAGATTTTAGGCATTAGTTAGTTAGAATACATATTTACTAGACGTTTTGATGAAATATTAGCATTGACGTATTTCCATTTGGGTAAGCGGTGCTTTTATGCCTCTATGAACTGTACGCCACTGACTGTCTATACACAAAAGTAGCATGCATCTACTACCTAATAAAGTTTAGGGATGCAGCGAACCCGATAAATGTTTCGCATTCCGGTGCAGTTAGTACAAAGAAAACACTAAAGGCATTATGCAGGTACGTGACAAACCGACGTGCATTTCATTCTTCAGGGAAATACGGGTAGTTAGAGCTACTAGCTACTCACACTTAAACATATTACTACGGTACTGCAGCGACTTTTACTAGCAGACATTTCCTTTGTTGGTATGGTACTTTTAGAGGTAGAATTTCATTTGACTTCATTTTATACTATTTTTGATGATCACGCAGTGGTGAGGTCTATTAAATGTGACGTTAAGGTTCGTCATGGAGTGAATTATTATCAACATCATCATCTTATCCAGCTTGAGTTTCGATTCAGAATGAGAAAGGGGTTGGCCATAGTCCATCACGCTAGCCAACTGGGGATTGGTATATAGTTTTTACATACCTTTGAGAACATTACGATGATCTCGGGCATGTAAAAGTTACATGGATGGATAGGATGGAAACCTCGACCACTCAAATAGGAAGCCGACGTCCAAGCTTCACGCGGACGAAGTCGGCATTGTGTCATTTAATTAAAATTTAGATTTGAATTCCGCTCTTAAAATACTTGCCCTTTCGTCATCGACCATGTATTTGCAAAGAACATTATTTTTGTTAGGATATAGAGGCGCTATTGCGGGACCAGCACAAAGCACACACCCATCCCGTGACCCCGGTAGGATTGTTGAGCGAGTGCTGTGTTCATTTTCGGTTCGTACTTTTACTTGTACCTATTCTGTGTTTTATCTAAGAAGCGTCCATTGTCTGTTTGGAAATAGTTTGAAATCACAGTGCGTTAACATACAGTATTACCTAAAAGGCCGTAAAAACAAAGGACGTGCGAGTTCAACCATTTCTCACAGCACAGGTGGACGGTAATTCGCACGGTAGTCACAGGGGCACGTTTAAGTTTAACCGAGGCAGTAGAACATGAGTATCTAGTATCTACTTAATAGATAAGTAATTAATTAATTTTATTAGATATTTTGGGACCTTATGATTAAAATTTGTGGTGTTTTGCAACTCATTTTGTAAATGACTGGAGGAATATAAATGACACTGTCCATTAAAATCCATATTATTAACTCACATGACCAGTGACTAGAATTATAATGTGGAACGAGCATTAGAATAATCTTAACATAACTAACTATGCGATAAATATATCATACCTGCTAAAACTAAAACAATTTTGAAAGGTAAATTACTCAAATTTGGGTTGGATCAAATGGCAAGGATAGCTTATTATCCACCATTTTCGAAGTCTGAGCGTTCTGCTCACCGACAGCAACGTCAAACGAGAGAACAAATCAACGTTGAAATTCCCCGACATGTTGCTTGGTGTGTGGCTTTTGTTATTAATTCCTGACATAGAATCTGTTGTTTCCAATATCAACAACCATAGAGTTCGTTATAAGCAACCTTAATCGATCTCAGAGAATAATAGGTCCAATAAATTGTATCTTTATCCGACCAAAGAAAGAGTTTAAAAATATAATTTTATGTGTGACCTCCAGCAAAATAAATACACCCATTACAAAAGTAAAAGAGCAAATATTTTCCAAAAAGAATGTAAAGGGCAGCTATGTATAATTTTTAACAATGGCTAACCAGGATTGTGGACTGGCCATAAAATATATGTTTGTGTAAGGTACTTTGAATATTTTGTTAGGGCCTAAGTAAACAGCCTTTCCTAGAAATACAGGGTATCTTCAACGTTAATATATTCGCAATCACGTATGTCTGTCTGAGAGCCAACTTAGAACACTTCGTGTTATTTGACTGCGAAAAAACCAAAATATTAAGTATAGCTTAAAAACTCGTAGATACAGGTTTTCTACTTGCTTTTGCCAGCAATACTTTACAATTTTGCCAAAAAAGGCCGGTAAAAAACTGTGGGAGCGAGACAACTATAAAGGGTGTAACTGAGTGCAATACGGTTTTGTTTTGCCTGTTAACGATAAAAAACTATAAATAAGCCAAAAACCTTTCTGGTGGTAGGCTT
Source organism: Erebia palarica (assembly GCA_964035005.1). Classification (NCBI taxonomy): domain Eukaryota; kingdom Metazoa; phylum Arthropoda; class Insecta; order Lepidoptera; family Nymphalidae; genus Erebia; species Erebia palarica. The sequence continues at coordinate 7,409,584 of OZ035988.1, forward strand.
CGGTCGTGGCTATTTACCATTCTACCGGCAAAGACGTGCCGTCAAGCAATTTAACGTTCCAGTATGATGCCGTGTAGAAACCGAAACCCATACCCCCAAGGTTTAATTTAACTGCCATGCCCCTAAGAGGTTAGGCCGCTAACATCTTAGATTGCATCATCACTCACCATCAGGTGAGATCGCAGTCAAAGGCTAACTTGTAGTGAATAAAAAAATATATTTAACAACCAGTGATGTGTACAACACTCTATAATATTGTAATCTATTTAACTTTTAAGAGACAAATTTTTAAAAACGGTGTTCTATATTCGACCCGTTTGCATATATGTATCTGTTTGTTTGTCAACGATTTTCTCGGAAACTAATGGACCGATTTTAATGTTTTACACTATCGTATCTACGTAATTTCTTGGTATAGTTTTGTAACAAATGCATAATAATTGATAAAAGTCACGATCGCGATCCACGATCCGATTTATATCGCCTTGGAGTATTTAAAATTAATTTTGGAAATATATTATAATGCTGCATGTAAGTATAGGTAGGTACGAGATGTTCGTCTTTTATACAGCTTTATGACCGGTACATAAGAAAGGCAGGATAGGCAAAAAAATTAAAGGGGTGTAAAATAATATTATCTTATTAAAAATCAGTGAAATAACTATGTGTCTCTTAAAAAGTAAATTTCAAGGAACGAAATCTTTGCAATTTATGCGAGACAGTATTAAAAATAATTATCCTTAAAAATTTGGCTGAAAAGGTCTCAGAGTCCGTTAGGAAGCGTACAATTCAGCTCCTCTTTCGAAATTTTAATGGCCGTGGCGACTTTCTCAGACGCTGTTATGGTCCATTTGGTTAAATTGTAACTGTTTTATTCGTTATTTGCTCAGTTAGACTACAACAAAGGGATGGAGATAAAACAAATAAATCGTGCGCTTAGTCAACGAGTAAATATAAGACGGAAATTATTGGGCCATTCGTTTGTGGATAACTTAAATGGAAGTTGCTTAGTGGAAATCTCTTTTTAAGAGTGAATCACTAGGTGCAGTTCGAGTAGATGCATGATCGATAATAGTTATGCTTGGAAAATATGCTTCTAATTTCTAAATATTGAAATCTTTACTACTTAGGTACGTTACTAATTCAATGCATAATTCATTATATTCATATTATTTTGAGAACCTCCTTGGCGCAGTGGTGAGCGCTGTGTGTCTTATTCTGGGAGGTCCCGTGTTTGATTCCTGGCAGCGTCAAATTGGGAATTTATGTACCGCCAAGCGATCTAGCGTTCCAGTACGAAGCCGTGTAGAAACCGATAGGGGTATGGGTAATATAACTGCCGTACCCCTAACAAGTACATGATACCATATTAGACTGCATCATCATGTATCATCAGGTGAGATCGCAGTCAAGGGCTAACTTGTAATGTAATGGAATAAAAAAATATCTCTAAATATTAAGAAAAAATTCCTGACTCAATCACTGACTGACTGAATCATTAACGCCCAGCCTATATATAACCTTTGGACCTTGCCCTTGCTCCTTTATAATGTTGACAAGGTACAAGGATGGATTTTCCAAAATTCCAATGAAAACCAAGCTAGATAACAAAGTGACAGTTGAAATTAGTCCAGTTGAGAGGTTAAATGATTATAAATATTTACTAAATTATTGATTTTAAGAACTTGCATTTTATTTCTTATTCCGGGGTTTGAAGAACAAAATAGGAAACTGTCAGTCTGCCAAAGATTCGCATCCCTTCCACTGTCGATATATCTAGAACATGAGTTGAATCACAAAATTATTCGCTTCGTATCCCAATTTAATATTTCAAGTGAACTTTTCGTATGCGTGAATAATTTAAAGACAGTAAAAAGAAAATAGACGTAGTGAATATTGTGAACACCGTCGCTCCGTATAAATATTGTATGAAAAGACTTCACGGGACTGCCATTGGACAGTAAACGGTGTTTTATGGGATAACATATTTTATTGTTTTAGGTCTGTAAGTTGCGATACAATATTTATTCCACCATATTGTTTACGGATTGGAAGACTTCCGGACTTATTCTTGCCTTAGATATAAGAATAAATATTGCTATCAATACAATAGAAATGCCATTGTATAAATCACGCGATAAAGAAGATATTAATAATTATCGCCCTATTACGCTTATTCCTATAATCGCAAAAATCTTTGAAAAGGCAATGCATAAGCGTCTAACTTTTTTGTTGAAACATAATACAATCTTGAAAGAGCAAAATGGTTTCCAAAACGGAAAATTAACAACTCTAGCGTGTTTTTCATTTGTCAAAGAAATCGCTGAATGCATAGATAGGAAACTACCAGTAACAGCTCTGTTTTATGACATGAGCAAGACTTTTGACCATGTCTGCCATGAAAAACTGCTTAACAAATGTGATCAATATGGTATCCGAGGTCAAGCAAGTGGCTCAAAAGTTACCTTTGTGACCGTACACAATACGTACAGATAGCGTTTTTTAATGAAAACAAAGAAGTGTTCATCGACCGGAAATCAAAATAAATCCAAAGGGCGTGCCGCAAGGAAGCGTGCTAGGTCCACTTTTATTTATAATTTACATTAATTATTTACCCAATATTACTTCGCCTAATTTCACACTTTTTGCTGAGGACTTATCTAGCGTAATTAAATCTAATAATAACTTGACACACAATTCTAAAATTATTAATACACAAAATTGAATGGCTTGGTGCTAATAATTTATCTGTAAATATAAAGAAGACTAGTATATGCAATATTACAGTAAAAATGGTAGAAAGAATAACATCGACATATATTATAATGATGAACACATTAAAGAAGCACAATCCATTAAATTTTTGGGAATCACATTAGATAATACACTATCATGGAAGATACACGTATATAAAGTTAGCAAAAAAATACACCAGTATGTGTATGTTCTTAGGCGTTTGTTTCAAACGGTAAGCGCGAAAACAGCGCTAATGGCATACCACGCGTTTGTCGTCTCATCGTTGAGATATGGAGTTGTCATTTTGGGAAATTAGGTGGACATTAAGGGTCTGTTTATTGCACAAAAAAATGTATCCGAGCGGTATGTGGAGTGGGTCCCCTGATCTACAAGAGGTCAGGGGACCCTCTGTTTACAAAATTAAAAGTTCTTGCATTACCGTGCTTATATATCTTTATGAGGTTAGCCTATTTGTCAAGAAAAATATGTATGTATATACTTTATTGTACACCATGAATATACAAAAACAACATGTTACAAATAAGAAAACAACTATAAGTAGGTACAATAAGGCGGTCTTATCACTAAGCAGCGATCTCTTCCAGACAACCTTATCGTTAGGGAGAAAATGAAAAAGAATATAAAAGGAGGTGCTGCAAAAATAATAATAAACTTAAATACTAATAGCTAAATAAACTAACTAATACCATATATTATAACATATTTTGATAATAGACATACGAAAACTAAATAGGCATACCAATAATGTATTTATTATTATTTAATAAGTACTTTTAAGAAAGAAAACAATAAATATGTCGTTACTTATGATAACAAAGAGATAAGTAATAATTGTTAACATCAATTTTAAACTTACTAATGGTTTTAGCACGATGAATATGTGAGGGAAGTTCATTTCATAGAATAGTGGCCCTGAGTGCAAATGAACTTTGGAAATATTTAGTTCGATGCGTAGGCACCTTATGAATAAATTTATCGGCCGACCGGAGGACCCTATCTGGTCTATAATGCCCGAGATATTTAAACTTATCCTTTAAAGAATCCGGAGTCATAGGATTGAACAATACACAGTACAGAAGAGAAATAATATGAAGATTCCGGCGAAATCCAATGGGTAACCACTTGAGATTTGAACGAAATTCGGAGACATGGTCATATTTGCGCAAACCAAATATAAACCTAATAGCAAAATTTTGAATTCGCTCAAGTTTATTTAGTTGGTCCTCAGTTAAATCAAGATAGCTTCACGTTCGCATAATCGAGAATGGAGAGCAGTAGGGATTGTGCTAACATAATTTTAGTAGGAATAGGAAGAAAAGAACGCAGACGCCTTAGTGAACCCATGGCTGCAAAAGTTTTCCTACTGACTTTTTTTAAATGATGAGACCAAGAGAAAGTAGTATCAAAATGTACACCAAGATTTTTGACGGTAACTATAAGGAATAATAATGCTATTTAATGAAACTGGTTATCCCACTCAACTCTGGAAATCATGCCAGAACCACCATTAATAATAGCCTGGGACTTAGAAGGATTTACTTTTAGACCATTTACTCCAGTCATTGATAGCCGCTAAGTCACCATTAATAGTAGAAAGGGCATTAGGCAGATCTTCAAGAGTTGACTGTGAATAAACTTGGAGATCGTCTGCATACATGTGATAGAGAGAAGTAATTTTCTGGCAAATTGAATTAATAAAAATAGCAAATAGTAAAGGCGACAACACACCACCTTGAGGTACGCCAGATGATGTTTCACACCAAGAAGAAAACTTATCTTCAATGCGAATACGCTCCCAACGACCCCTAAGATAACTCTGAAACCATCCAACCACTGATGGAGATATGTTAATCGAACGCAACAGACTCAACAAGATGTCAAAATCAACCGAATTGAAGGCATTACTAAAATCCAGCAATACCAACACGGTGAGCTGTTTATCATCCATTCTCCGTCGAATGTTGTCAGTAACTTTAACCAGCGCTGTAGTCGTACTATGTCCTGCCCGGAAACCAGACAGAAAGGGATTCAAAAGGCAATTTCTGTTAAGAAAGAGATTAAATTGATGCAAAACAAGCTTTTCTAATACTTTGGATAGAAATGGGAGAATAGAGATAGGGCGAAATTCGGAAAAATGTAAAGCATGAGCCTCTTTTGGTAGAGGAATTATATGAGCACTTTTGCAAGCTTCGGGAAATATAGACGTAGAGACAGATACATTCAGGATATGGGTTAGGATAGGAGTAACAACTTCAAGGATTGATAAGATTATATTACGACTTACACTGTCATTAGACGAGACTGATAATATGTTCTTTTTAACATCACATTCAGTGAAAGAAGTGAAAATCCTGTCTGATTTATTTGTGAAAAAAAGAGATAGGTATATTAACTTTAATACAAGATATCCAGATAGACTTCTGTTACCTACATCCAGAACTGCGCTATTTAGCCGAAACTGTTAAGGTATGTCTGTTCAAATATCAGATTGCCTGAAAACTTAAAAAAATTACCATTCAGTGTATTTAAAAGAAAGCTGCATGAATGGCTCATAGTCAAGTGTTTTTACTTGCTGAAAGAATTTTTAGTATGAAATATTTAATTTTTTTGGGAATTGTAAATCTATATTATTATATTTGTTGGTTTAATTATTTATAAGAACATTATTTCTATGGACATTTGAGTTTATATAGACATCCTAGACAATTTATCATTTCCTATTAATGTAAAAATGATGTTTGAGGATGATTGTAGTTTTATGACTTAGGTACTTTTGATAATTTCAACTCATGTTTAAATTATCACGTCAGTAATGACGAAATTGTTTGGTTAATTTGTATGTGTCATCTTAATTGTACAATGTAATTTCTAGCAAATATACGATTTATTTATTTAAATAAATAAATAAGGTCTTAATGGCGTTACAGTCTTGTTCTCAAACAACATTTTATAATATTGGACTTAAAAAAACTTAAGGACTAACAAAAACACAATGGGTCGCAAACTCAACCTTGTGTTGGGTATTGGCAGCAATACCCAGCGCTGATATATTTATCTCGTCTTTTATTAAAAGGAATGATCATGTTCGGAGATCAAAATTTGCAGTTTCTCAACGTAGACCAAAACTATCATAATAATATTATAAATGCAAAAGTGTATTTGTTTGTCGGTTTGTCCTTTAATCACGTCGCAACAGGCCGACGGACCGACGTAATATTTTTCATGGGTACTATATCCATGAATTAGGATCTGGAGAATGAAATAGGCTCTTTATTATCCCGGATAAATAAGCAGTGCCCGGCGGAATTAAAAAAACTTTTGCCACGCGAACGAAGTCATTGGCTTCAGCTACTGTAGCTTACGTTTGGCTTTAATGTAAAGTAGGTTGGGAAAGCTTTGAAATTGTGAAGATATTTAAAAAACTAAATCCTCGCTGACGCATCCTATGGTAAACCAAAAACATTACATGAAGTTAGATCGCCTTAAAAATAATTCAAAATCATCGCCTTTCAGTCATCTGTAGGGGTATACATACCTACATGTAGACCTAAACATAACAAAAACAAAAAACAAAGCTCTTTCGGAATTGTACTATATATGGAACTTTCAACCTACAACAGTTGGCCCAGCAGCAGCCCCAAACGTGACACAGGTTCGGAGGAAGATTTTCCTATTGCATCGGTCGAGCATACAATACGCTTCCGACACAACAAATCCTTTGGCGATGCCATCATATTAATATTATTTTAATGCGAAAATTTGTTTGTCCTTTAATAACGCCGCAACAGAGCAGCGGACCGACGTGATTTTTTTCATGGATATACTTGAGGACCTGGAAAGCGACATAGGCTATTTTATCCCGGTAAATTAAAAGACTTCCCGTGGGAATTTAAAAAACTTATTCAACGCGGACGAAGTCGCGGGCATCGGTTATTAAGTCAATAATATTTACAAGTAAAAGCGTTAGCGTCATGCGATGACTACAGATCGCGCTGGACCTGATGTGCGGCAAAGCAGTCTTTATGCGTGGTTTCCACCATTCACAGAAGTTCCCGCTCATGTGGCAGCTATTTTTAATGACGTCTCGTCACAATATTGCTTTAGAATATTACATTAAAGCAACTTCAGAATCTTAACCATTCGATAATCAGCATTGAGTAGTAAATGTCAAGAAAGTAGACCTATCTTTACCTTGGTTGCGAGTGGTTATGGATCTAGCTGTTGTTATATTGTTACATTGCAATTAATTTAATATAACTAAGATGTATCTATGTTGCTTCCTAAAATACGTATTATGGTTACCAAAAATGAAGTATATCTAGAAAGGCTGATTCTTTCTTGTCAGAGAAGCCATATCTAGTGAAAGGTCCATGCGCATACGGGCAGACTTTAACTATCGTCATCGGCGGAGAGCGTAGCACCCACCTAATACTGAATCAGCCTTTCTAGCGATAATTACCAAAATAACAGCTATCCTATAATAATACGCAAGGAGGTCTACTACAAAACCAAGTGTTTTATTTAATGCACGTTTCACGCCATTGTATAAATTTTCCACAGTCGTTGAGTCAGGTTGGCACTTCTAAAACTCGCTAGGTATATGTAAACTTCAATTTTCAGCGACAGCAAACTGGGATATAAATCTCGTTGTTGCACCAAACATCAGAGAGTCTTGATAAACTATTGGAAATTTTATCTTATGCACTTCATTTTGTACACTCGTCAAATTATATTAATCTTGTGATGAGTTTTGTTATCGTTTTGCCTTTGCAGCTAAAGGTGTTAAGCTGATGAGAATCGAATCACTGGGGAAATATAACTGTATATTTAAAACAGTGCAAAGGAAAATTTCGGTGCTGCGTATTCTGTAGTCTTTTTTTAGGCACTCTCGAAATCACTTTTAATTATCAAAATGCATGAAGATGTCGAAGAGTTTTAAGGAAAACGCTGTAAAAACAGTTTTGTATTGTTTAACAGCTACGACCCGATGTGTTCCGCCGCAAATGCATATTATGTTGATGGACGGTGGCACTCATGTGGTTTAATTTTTGTCATCCATATGCGAAAGCATGGAAGTTTTTTGTTTTTCCTACAAGCATACCGCAAAATAGGCAACTAATCGACGGTGATCGAACATATTATAGCGTGACTTAGAATCGGTATAGTTGATGACTTGGAGAGATTAGTGTTAGAAATATTTTTACTGTTTGTCAATATGTAAGCTCTCTCATGAAACAAGAAGTGTAACTACGTCAATATTGTATCTAATTTACTTATTTAATAAAATATACCTTTGTCAAAATCCGTTTCATGGAGTTTATTGATGAAGGGAGAGGGTCTTACGACTTTTATAAAATGAGATTGTTTTGGATGTTATGATGATAAAATAAAACTACATAAATATTTTTTTTTGGAAAGTACCATTTTTTTATTAATTATTATAAATGATTTATGTAGATACTATTCATATAGATAGATGATGCCTGCGACTTCGTCCGCGTGGACTAAAGTTTTTTGATTCCCGCGGGAACTTTTGAATTTTCCGGGATAAAAAGTCGGTTGAAAGCGTAGCAGACAGACAGACAGACACACTTTCGCATTAAAAATATTAGTTAGATTTCACCTTTACGACATACCCAACTGAAAACAGAATAGAACATTTTATAAAGACTAGTATTAAACTATGGTATTGTAATGTATCTGCTTGAATAATAAAAGGCTGAAACTGCGACTAAAATTTAAAATTCCAACACACAGTGCTTACCAGGGTACGCTCAAATGAACGTCTCTGTGACCCAACTTGCGGGTAACAATAGATAATATAAAACTGAGCCCACATGACAACGTTATAAAAATATACGGTTACGCATCCTTAAAGCCGTGCATTGAAGTAAATATGGAAGCTCGTTAAAATTGCTAAAATACCGTGAAAATATCTCGCAACGTCGGACACCCGGGGGACCTGCTCGGGATTTTCTAACGATGAGCTTTCTCAGGCACTTTTTCTAATACTCATCCCAAAGGGGTTTGCATCTTTGAATGTCTAACAACGGTTGAGGTTTGTGATGGAATATTAAACGTTTAGAGCTTGTTCGCACGAGAGTTTTTCTTAATTGAAACTATGCTTATATATTCCCCAATAGCGGATTCTTAATTCTGTGGCATCTCGCGTAGGAGCCACATTATTGATATTTGTCGTACTTATTAAAAACTAGTTACTATAATATTATGATGCTCGCTACTCCGCCTGCTCTCTTTGATTTTCCGGGATAAAATCTATAGTCGGGGTGCCCAAGAGGGGATTCTTGGATTTACTCCAGCGCGGCAGATTAATATAAAGGGGGATTCTTTGGATCCTGTAGAGTACCTTCACCATATGTAATCAGAATAGTGAATAAATAAAATCGGTCATCAGAAATACTCGAGCGCGTCAGATTAAGGTAGAGTGAGTTAATTACATGCTGCAAAGAAATTAAAATAACCTGACGATTTGAGTGAGACCTAAAGGAGTTGGAGTTTTTTAAAGTTCAATAGTGAGCGGCGTGATGAAGTAACAAACACACAAATTTTCACATCTATTACAGTAGTAGCATTATGCAATTGTCTGCATTTTCATTTTGTAGGCGAGAATATTAAATTACACGCACTGTAACAGTGGTTGCAGAAATGTAAGCTTGCTGCTTGGCAGCATCTTGGCTGACAAGTAATAAATTATGCCAGTGCAGTGTCACCCAACAGCTGGTCTTCCCGTTTCTGTGCCAGCTGGGAAACTTGCTGAAAAATATATAATTTTCACGCCACATTATTTTACATTTATATTGCTCTCTTAATCTTAATCTTTAAGTCTTTAAGTCTTCTTAATCCCTATTAAATATGCAAATATAAATATGCAAATTCACACACTGCAAAGTGAAACTTCAGAAAAGTAGCCTAGGATAGAATCACATAAATAAAACTTGTATTCTATCTCATTCTCACGCAGGGTAAATCCTAGTATGAATATGTTTGTCTCTTTTTAGTGTCGCTTTTTTGTGTCATCGAATTTGAAATCACAATGATTCTAAAGAAGTTCCACTTCAAAAACCTGTCTGCTATGTTTTTATGGTTCATCTGTTACGGGGAAGGTCATACTATTCATCCCAGAACATAGAAGATTTACCACAAGATTAAAAAAATATTAATTAGGTAAATCAATTCGTGGGCAATCTTATAAGATCTAAAACGCAGCGTAAAGAAATTAAAATATAATTTTAGCGTCAACGTACTACTTACTATTACCTATCTTGTGATCAAACCACAAAACCTAGTCCCGTTAATTAACCACCATAATGGAAATGTGGTGTTTTGTGGTAAATAGTGTTTAGCAGACCAAATTAGATAACTGATCGAACACATTCGCATGGTGAAAACCACATCCATCCATCCATCAGCTTTTACTCGTCCACTGCTGGACATAGGCCTTTTGAAGAGCACGCCACCACACATGGTCCTCAGCTTTCCTCATCCACCCACTTCCCGCAACCTTTTTAAGGTCGTCGCTCCAGCGGGCTGGAGGTCATCCCACACTGCGTTTACCTATACGCGGTCTCCACTCCAGAACGCGTCTGTCCCAACGGCCATCGGTTCTGCGACAGACATGACCTACAAACTGCCACTTCATAGTACAATATACTCAGAGAATTAGTAAGCTACTAATTCTCTGAGCTATGTCGGTTACCTTAGTTCTCCGGCAGATTTCCTCGTTACGGATTCTATCCCTCAGAGAAACACCCAACATAGCCCGCTCCATAGCCCGCTGAGCGACTTTAAATTTGTGGTGAAAACCATATTGTTACATAAATCTAATAACTTTGTCTGCTTATTAACAAACTGCTGCTGAATAGTGAATCTCAAAAAACATTCAGTAGGTGTAATGACAAATTATGTCGCCAACTTCCTGTCAAAAAATTGGCCATTTATAGAACTGAGATGAGAAATATATGACTGGTGGATGAGGTATATAAGTCCTTTGCTAGGCTTTTGTAGGCTATAGGTATTATTTTTGAAACAACTGAATATGTGCACTAATATTGATATGACTTTGCTGTACAAGTGGATACTAGGATGGTAGATCGCAGAAAAAAGCTTGTAGTTGTGAAGTATCTTGCCAAGGTAAATGGCAAGATAATATTACAGAAAATAATTTAATTTTTGTGCCTTTTGGTGTTGAAACCATGGGGTGGTGGGGCCAAGATGCTAGATCCTTTTTTAAGGATCTATCTTCTCGTCTCACAGAGTCCACAGGTGACCGGAGGGCTGGCAGTTACCTCGGCTAACATATAAGTTTGGCTATTCAGCGGGGTAACGCAGCCAGAGTTCTGGGCACATTGCTTTATTGCAGCGGCATAGCGACATTTTAATTTAGATTTTAATTTGATAATATGATTAATGATTACTTTTCATATTTGAATAAATATAGTACGTTGTTAATAGATACTATTATTGATAAGAATGTTATTTTCTTTTCTTGTACGTCCGTATTAAGTACTACAAATTAAGATTAAATAATGTTAAGATCTATTCTGAGGGCGAAGTTAAATTAATTTCACTATATTTTCAATTAAAAAATTAAATTAAAATTATTTTTATATAACTTGAAAAAACTCGATACTTAAACTAATGAAAAAACATAACTTTTGAAATGACCCAAGAAAGTCTTAATAAAATTTATCTCAGCCGGATTCAGTATTAAATTTAAAATTTTGATTTATTGCCGCCATTTTTTCTCGAGAGAGATTGAATGTAAAATGTTCTAAAGCAAATAAAGTGAGACGCGCAATTTATCAGAATAACGAGCTTTATCGAATCTCTTTTCGGTGACACTTGGTTCATTTATATTTTTTTCTTATCCATTTCAGCTCGATCACACGTAGGGTATTACTCACACGTCACTTCTTTGAGGATGTGTGCAGACTTAAGACACGAACTAGGTTTTGTAAAGTATATACATAATAGCTGACGCCCGTGACTTCGTCCACGTTTAATTTTTTGGAATAAAAAGTAGCAGCGTTATTCCAAACTATTATCTATCTATGTGCCAAATTTCATCCAGATCCATTCAACCGTCCTGGCGTGATTGATTAACAAACATCCATCCATGCATCCATTCATACATCCATATAAACGTTCGGATTTATAATATTAGTATAGATTATAGATTCATGAACAGCCCGTATCTATATTACATATGTGTGTAAGAACTAGAAGATGAATATCGTGTCAAGTCGTAAAAAGGTAGCAAACTTTTTTTCCGCACAATAGAATTAAACTCTTGTAAGCTATAGATACATTTTAATAGGTCCTGCATTAAACATATTAATGCAGAACCTATTAATTAATGTACGTATCTATAAATTACAAAAGTTTATTTATTTATTCACACAAAAACATTGCGTTGTCGAATAACGGCTACACAATTTTCATTATTTGCGTGATTACAATTTTTACTTAATAAAACTTGACATGAGCAAATACACAAAAATCCCTTCAAATGATGTTTAGGATACTTAAAATTAAGTTCACTTTAAACTTAAGACTTTCTGTATTTTGTTTACAGCGCCTTGAGCCGTTATCGCTGACTTGTCTACTCGGAAAAAGAACTATTTGTCAAGAAGACGAAGGATTTGGAATAAGGTATACCTAAAGGGAGTGAGGAATTGGTCTATTATAATTCACAAAAATTGAAATTTTAGTTAAGATCGTTTAAGATTGTAATATCGACGCTTGATGAAAGATTAATATGTACTAAATACTATTGGTACTAGATAATCGTACTTACGCGCCGGTATCTTCCTGTGCTGTGGTGAAAAGCTGAAAGAGAAACAACATTTCATGCCTGAACATACCCATAACAGAATAGGTATCCTGTAAAGGGGCGGCACATTAAAAATAATAATATTATTTCTTGGATTCTTGGTCGATTGGATGGATCTTTTCTGTATGATTTATTTCTTACTAGCTAATGCCCGCGACTACGTCCACGTGGATTGAGGTTTTTCAGTTCGCGTGGGAACTCTTTAATTTTCCGGGATAAAAATTAGCGTACGTGTTATTTAAGACTATAATCTATCTCTGAGGAAAATTTCATCCACATCCGTTCAACCGTTCCGGCGTGATTTAGTAACAAACATCCATCCATTCATACATACATCCATCCATCCAAACTTTCGCATTTATAATATTAGTATAGATAGTATAGACACGTAAGAAGCGTCCGCGTGAATTTAGTTTTTCAAAATATCCTATGGAAACTCTTTGAAAAGCCTTTCCCGGGATGTTTATCTTTGTACTTTTTTCGTCAAAATCGATTGACTTGCTGTGAAAGCATAGCAGACGGACACACAAACATAATTTGCATTCATAATATTAGTATCGATACACTAAAATGTATCGAAACAACATGAGGACGCAGCCTAAGAAAGCTAAAACGTTTTAATTATGCATTATTAATATTTACACGCTCCAAGTTGTGAAACCGTAACTTTCTTGAAAGGATTCCGACTGAATTATAATAATATCTCAAAGGATTGCAATTGAAATTATGGATCAGACGGAATTAGCATTTAAATTCAGATTTCGCGACTAAAGTTCCTTAGCATTTCTTAGATTTTCTTATTAACTGGCCTTTGTCTACAGGGCTAGGGATTCTCTTTATTATATTTCTAATTAAGGTTTTAGTTCTATGTATATTATTATAAGCAGACTTTTCCAAAATAGATTCGCACTTAAATTTTTTCTTTTTACTTATACAATTAATTATTAATCCACCCTTAAATGCTTTCATATGACTCAATGATCAAAGGAAGTATTATTTACACAACTGCACGTCTTAGTCATAATAACTTTTACATATCATAATTAACTTCACGTCCTGAAAGTCGCATGAGTTATTACTTATAATCGTTAGAATTAGTAGGTAAAAGCACAGCGTCAGCGTATTGGTCAGTAGGTAAAAGTACATATTAGGTGTATATTATTCTTAATGGTTCGACGCCTATACAAAATTTAGTTATAAAGACCACAAGTTCCACACCAACACCTACATAAAATACCTACACGTCTAAGCGGCAAAGGTACCTACTAATTTTGTTGCTAGAATTACTGAGTTTTGTACTGAAAATTCAGCTATTCAGGAGAGAGTCTCCTCAGTCTCGCCTGGTCTCACCCATGTCACACTGCCACAGCTCTATTTGTCTGCTTTGTTAAGACGTACGTTTCCATCGGAAGACTGGTAGTAAGACCGTAACTCATACGACTGAGGTAATAATTAATTTGGGATCAGCAGCTTTATATACCTTCTGGCTCGACGGAGGAATGAAATTAATCATGCATCCATTATAAGCGGGAGGTTCTGGGTTCGATCCCCGACAATGCCAATTCGGGAAATTTAATAATTACTAAATTTTCTCTGGTCTGACCGGGTGGGAGGCTTCAGCCGTGGCTAGTTACCAACCTACCGGAAAAACGTACCGCCAAGTGATTTAGCGTTCCGGTACGATCCCGTGTAGAAGCCGATTAGGCCTATGGGTTTAACATATCTTCCGCACCCCGAACGGGTTAGCCCGCTACCATTTTAGACTGCATTATAACTCACTATCAGGTGAGATCGCAGTCAAGGACTAACTTTAAGTGGAATTTAAAAAAACACACGTGGCAAAAACCAGCAGAAACGAATAGGTATACGCCGTCGCAGCCAAGCCAACCTACCCTTACAGCCATATTAATAACTATTATTTAATTAGTCATGTTTCTTTATACGAACAAAGTCCCACAATCCAAATTATGCGAGGGTCAGTGTAAAAGGGCCTGTGTATCGCACAGTAAATTGCCTACAATAAAATCGTAACACGACCATGCTCTATTGAAACTAGATGGGGCTTGGAGATAAATATTTCTTACTAAATGATGCCCGCGACTTCGACCGCGTGGTTTAAGGTTTTTTGATTTCTGCGGGAAGTCTTTAATTTTCCGGGGGAAAAATAGCTCATGTCCTTCCCCTGGATACAATTACTTATCCCCGTACCAAATTTTATCAAAACCGGTTGAACATATGAGCCGTGAAAGCGTACCAGAAAGACAGACAGACACACATTCGCATTTATAATATTAGTATGGATAAGACATAGAAAATTTGATTTGAAGAACGTCACAAGTACATGGATTAGTGGTGAATGAGGTGGTCGTATAAAAGGAAGTTTCTGGCTACGATTGATGTAAAGTTATTCAATTTGGATATATTATATATTATTATCTAAAATATTGCTAGCCGGTCTGGTCGAAGCGCCAAAGCGTTTTAGCGTTCACGTAAGATGCTGCGTAGAAACTGATTAGGGCAGAGGGCTAAACGGTTTAAGAAATTTATTATGTCTTCTATTTTAAAGAGTATCTTTCTGCCAAAATATTCGAATGTCTTGCAACGAAGTTCCTACAACTCTGTAACTATATATCTGTGTACGTCCTCGCTGAATAAGCAAAAGGGAAATAAGGCAGAAGAAACTTGCGAGCATGAAGAGGGTGAGGTCAATTTAATTAATGCTTACGTTTAATTGTCGCTGGAATTGCCGGAGACGGACCTTCAACCTTAGCAGCAGTAAAAAATTAACATAGATGCCTGCACGTCGATAAGTAGGTATGTATGAACTCCTAAAACAGTTTGAGTAATACGATTTAAGCTGTCAAATGATTAAGATTTGCTTAGTCCGACAGGGCGACCGGCTTAAAATGACAGCTATAGTGTAACGATCGCAATCACCTCTGATTGGTTAATACTCTTTCACTATTGGACAAAATCCATTAACGCAGCAATAATACCATAAATTCAGCCAATCACAGCAATTGATACTGTAACAATGATTGATGCAGAAGATACGCGGTCAGCACGGCGACGAAGAGTGTTATCCAATCAGAGGTGATTGCAATCGTTACACTGTAGCTGTCCGTTTTAGCCGGTAGCCCTGCGGTTTTGGTTCGAAAAGTTCGTTATAGACAATTTTGGCTCACAAAAATATTCTTACACAACGCGGGTGTTTTGCGCGGAACTATAATGCTATCTAGATGACCAGAGCTGGGTACGCCAGGTTTGTGTTAATAATATAACTTTTTCAGGATATACTACGTATACTAAATCGTACTAAGTACGCGTACGAGTTGAATGTAGGGCTTTTGTATGTGTCACCATATATTAGCTCCGCATTCAACTCGCCCGCGAACTGTACTTCGAAGGATAGTGGCATTATAATGTCTTTTTGTTTTAGGATTTATTCCCGTACTAGTGTTGTGTGATCTTGCTATCTACCAAATTTCATGATTCTAGATTCATAGGAACAGGAAGGTTTGGTTTAGTGGTGAGCTATTTTTTATTGCTATTTTTTGACAGCTTTAGGGGGGACTATAGACCTTAGTATTTTATATTAATTTCAACTTGATACTTCCACGCGTTCCTCAGAAAAAGTGTTTACATGCATATAGACAAATGGACAAACGGACAACAAAGTGATCCTATAAGGGTTCCTATTTTCTTTTTGAGGAATATAACCCTGAAACATTTTTTTTAACGAATTACACTGACACTTCTCTAATTTTCATCTCAGCAATTCAATTTAATCAGCAAATTGGATATTTAACCCTAATTAATTACTTGTCGCCTGGATGGGGTGGTGTTTTATCAAGCGAGCTATTGATATTAAATTTAATATAGGACGACTCGAAATGAACTGTCTCTGAAGGTTTTGCTGCATATCGAAGATAACATTTAAACATCATGGCAGGCGGAAAAAACAGAAAACCTCTTCGTAATAGTCATTAATTCTTCACTCTACGTTAATTTTATGTAGGTACGTAATATTTTATGAGGTATTTTTTTTATCCACTACAAGTTAGCCCTTGACTGCGATCTCACCTGATGGTAAGTGATGATGCAGTCTAAGATGGTAGCGGGCTAACTTGTTAGGGGCATGGCATAACTGCATTATGGGTTTAATATAACTATTAAACCCATACCCCTATTTGGTTTCTACACGGTATCGTACCGAAACGCGTACTCGCTTGGCGGCACGTCTTTGCCGGTAGGGTGGTAACTAGCCACGGCCGAAGCCTCCCACCAGGCCAGACCAGGGAAAATTCAGAAATTAAAAATTCCCAAATTTACCCTGGCGGGGATCGAACCCGGGACCTCCGCACGTTAAGACAACAGCGCTACACACTGCGCCACGGAGGTCGTCAAGGTAGGTAGGAGCGCGTATCTTTGCTCTACACTTTGTACTAGCCACGGACCAGATATCATTGGTGCTAGCCATTACGTATTGCAGATAACATAGAACAAACGAATACTATTTTCTATGCTGTGGCAGATACAGTCAAACTTATTAAAATAATGAATGAACTAGAAGTTTAATTCGCTATAATCCGCTATAATATTAAAATAAGTATGACTTTGCTTAAGGAAAGACGCGTTTTGGGCTCTGATGATTACGTAGGCGAAGAACAATTAATTTTGGTATTCTTTTCTAAATTATAGCAATCCTAGCCATAACCGGGACCCGAACTCTTACTCTTGAGTGGTATATTTACAAAGTTATTTCATTTTATCAGAATTTAATCAGAAATGTAGTGCCTGAGGTGAATCAAGCACGGCATATTATACCGTAGCAGTCCATGCGCTTTTATGCATGAATTCAGTGCTGAAAACAACTGAGCTGCCTGAATACTTTTGGATAATATCACAATACAGTTCCTCTAAATGTTAATTAACAAAATCAAGTAAGTAAACAGCTAAAATAATCCCAATTCAATAATTTACCAAAGACTCACGTCCAAGGCGCTCAATTTTGGTGAAATGTTCCGAAAGCAATCTACTCCTGAGTCACCTGGGAGCATTCCCGGTCATCAATCTTAAGCCCTTGAGGCTAGTTTTCTTCACGATACACTCTCGGTCTATAAGTTCGACATAGTTTACCTTTATTGCGCAGTTAACGATAATTTGTTATGTACGGACGGATTTCTTTCACTTTATATTATATCAAATATTATCAAGACACGCGGAAGCGTGTCCAGCCAAAGTTCAAAAAAACTGGCGAGCAGCACCGTGTGTAATATTACACGAACCATTTGGAGCCACTTTTGACCCCCTCATAACTCAAAAACTATTTCACATAAACATGTCAAATTTGGCGCATATATTGAGACCCGTGAGATACATATGTGCTCCAAATTTCATAAGCACACCTCAAATGGTTATTTAGATATAAACGTACAAAAATCGTCATTTTTATGATCAAAGGATAGATCAAAACTCTGACACGAGGCATGCTACCATTGCTTAAAGCCGTATTATTTTAATATTGTTGACGTTTATGTTGTAGTGTTATAATCATTATTTTAAGGACGTCAAAGTACGTGACATTCAACCGTTAGTTTGAAACAATACTGCTTTGAGCGGTGGTAGTAACTCCTTAACTATTGAAAATGACACATAATTATTATTTTAATGTAAATAATAATGAATAATAATATAGTTGCATTAAAACCTTACCTTCCTATTCATACATTTTGTGCAACGAACCGTCATTGACAGAAAAGAAGAAGAAACGTATTTGAAGTCGTCAGTTCAAGCTGTCAGTCATTGTGATTTGTATTCATTGTTTATAGTGGTTTTAGTGATATCGACTGTTTACCGTGCTTGTTTTCAATGTTTCACAAAAAACTTTTGATTTTGAACTTTTGCAATCAAAATTGATGAGATGTAGAAATGTGCTGTAGAGGTAGTCTGACCATAGATGTAATCTGTCAATGTCAGTGTAACTCTAGGTACACTATATATTTTTCTTGAGAATTCTCGTCTTTAATTATCTTGTACAATGAGTCGTACAATAGAATTACTGGTGGGTGACACACTGACCTTACACCAAATAATAAGTACCTACTAATGTAAAACGTAAAATAAACTAATAGAAAAGTCCTATTACAGTGTAAAGGATTATTTGAATGATAGCAAGGCATGGGTATGAATTGTTACAACGGCTGATTATGTAATGTTATATTATAAGTACATATATATAATTTCAAATATTTGTGAGATGGTGATAATAAAAAAAAAGCGGAGTTTATTGCGGGCTCTTCTCAGACCAGGGCACGTTTGGAACCCTCGTAGCTTTAGTTTTAAGATATCGTAGTTAATTATCACCATCACGTCTTATGCTCTGTAAGCATGACGTTCAGAAGGTGTACTTTGTAGGTACATATTTTGAATAAATATGTTTTGAGTTTGAGATTGAGTTCAATAATTTCTGTACAAAAAGTAATGATATCCCATCAAAAACATAAATGTAAAATGAGAGCCAAGTTCAAAATTGTGATATATATGCCTTGGTTGTTGACTTCAGCGACAAAAGGAGTGAGATCTAAATGGGTGCCAAGTTCAATGGTCAGTCCTGCAATTTATATATCCCATCAAAAACATAAATGTGAAATGAGAGCCAAATTCAAAATTGTGATATATATGCCTTGGTTGTTGACTTCAGCGACAAAAGAAGTGAGATCTAAATGGGTGCCAAGTTCAATGGTCAGTCCTGAAATTTATTTATAACAACATATAATATTTTATAACAACTTAAAATATCATTTCTTCTTATAACTTAGTATAAAATGTTGAAGACTAAGGCTTTGGCTTGGCTAGTTTCCATATACGAATTATTATTAAGTAGGTACTTAAAAGTACAGTTTCTACCAGCAAGCCAAATTTTCGGAAGAATAAAATAAAAACTTACAGCTTTACAACTTGTGAACGCTATAATTCGTATATGAAAACTAGCCAAGCCAAAGCCTTAGTCTTCAACATTTTATACTACGTTATAAGAAGAAATGATATTTTAAGTTGTTATAAAATATTATAATTATGTTGTTATAAATAAATTTCAGGACTGACCATTGAACTTGGCACCCATTTAGATCTCACTTCTTTTGTCGCTGAAGTCAACAACCAAGGCATATATATCACAATTTTGAATTTGGCTCTCATTTCACATTTATGTTTTTGATGGGATATATAAATTGCAGGACTGACCATTGAACTTGGCACCCATTTAGATCTCACTCCTTTTGTCACTGAAGTCAACAACCAAGGCATATATATCACAATTTTGAACTTGGCTCTCATTTTACATTTATGTTTTTGATGGGATAGAAAATTTTCTATTAATTAGAAGACTTCTTGTCAGCACATACCTGATTATCTTACTATGTGATTAGGTATGTTGGTGAACGTGATTTTTTTGCATTGATTGAGGTAACCCACCTGGAAATTAACTTAATATTATGCGCTCTTTTTTATCCCGCAACATGAAAGATTTCCTGCGGGACCTGAATTATAAGAAAATGTCTCGTGTCTTATAAGTTATCTTACTAATATTATAAATGCGAAAGTTTGGATGGATGTATGGATGTGTGGATGTATGGATGTATGGATGTTTGTTACTCAATCACGCCCCAACGGCTGAACGGATCTGGCAAAAATTTGGCACAGAGATAGATTATAATCTGGAATAGCACATAGACTACTTTTTATCCCGGAAAATTACAGAGTTCCCGCGGGAACCGAAAACCCTCAAACCACGCAGACGAAGTCGAGGGCATTCGCTAGTATCTTATATTTTGTATACGCGTGTAGGACAAGACACAAGAAAAAATATCGTGTAATATGTATGGTCTCATTTATCAACCATTGCGACTGAATTTCTTATATGACATTCTAGACAAGACATAAGAAATTTTCTTGTAATGCGAAATAGGCCTTAAAAGAATCCGTGTAGACGAAATCGCAGAGGTAATATAAATAGTTTGTTTGATTATAATAACAAGAACAAAGAAGTCTTGGATTATGCAAGTCAGGTTGAAATTATAAGATTAAATATAATGAATGAATCCAGTGTCAAAAGTTGACATACGGGAAGACCGTTATTCTAATAAATTGAGTCCCACTTACTTGAGTAATTGACATAGTACATTTACAGTTAATATTCTACATTCAATCTTACTTTTAAATACAAATTAACAACAAATGGACTTTAAAATTCAAAGCTATTGCAATCAATGATTTTATAATTTTTTCCTAGTTAATTAATGGGGTTTTTATAGCACTTTATTCAACGCCCTGCAGTCATAAGACGCCCACTTAAGTAAATTACAGGCACTCAGTCAAAGCTACATTGATTCGATTTCCAAGTATCTTTCACGGTACAAATACTTTACGTAGATACGAAGACGGTAACATTATTCATTGCTGGTACTGTAGATAAGTACAAAAAATAGAGAAATTATTCGCAAGGTTATTAAAAAAATAATTGGTATAAGTTTTTTATAGCCCAGCTTTGCTGTGTTGAAATATATTATTCTTTATATCACACAACTACACAAGAAACGCTTAATCTAATAGTAGAGCGTGCAAAGTCGGCCTTGTCGCTGAAGGGACAACCTCTGGTCATAGGAATTGCGAAATCACGGGTTGTGTGTCAAGCAATTTAGGTCCTGGAATTTATGAGACTACATATACACTAAAAACAAATAGTACACACACATATATATATATATATATATATATATCATCTAGGATTTAGGAAATCCTATTTTGGATAGGGTAATATAAAGAAAACTTACAATCTTCAATAACAAGTTTCTACACCCCATTTAGTGAAAGGAGTCGGGAATCAATCGCTTGACATGAGAACATCATGAGAACGTTAATTTCAAAATCGAATTTTATGTGAGAGCATTAGTGTTGCGATTGCAAGTATGTACCTACCAGCATTACAATATGTTCCAATGAATATCAAATTGACTGTAATCGTTTACGAGTAATTAGGAGCTCTCGTCGCAGACTATTAAACACAGACGCCATTACGTTAAACGTTTATTCCTACGATGTTGTGCCACTAAGCTGTTTAATTAATTGTTAAAATGCATATCTAATATATCACTAGAGGCAATTACAATATAACCTTAGCCAATGAACAGGATGGTAATAAATAAAATTAATAGACAATTTGGTATCGTTGCGCCGCTCCCGCTAACTTGTACTGTATAAATTATTAATTTTGCTAAGTACAGTAGTATTTTGAGCATCGATTTAAATTTTTTCAGTTTCATAGTTCTTGGGATTGTTTATAATTATATAATACATAGAAGATCCTTATTGTAATTACATACAAAATTATATTCTACCTAGCTCAATAAAATTCCCCACGAAAAAATGAAACAATCTTTTTATTTACATTTGTTTCACTCCCAATTTTCATGACTCGCGAGATTGTGGAGTCATTACACAATAATGACGTCATTTGTTTAAGTAAATAGAAAACGAACTGTATCCAATGGGGATTCGCACCGTATGCCTCTTTCCTTACGTATCTTTGGGACAAAACGTAAGATGTCCAAATTTTGTTTTTGCATGTTGAATCTTATCTTCATAAAAATTGTGTACAATTTCAATTGCCAATTCACAGAATAAGCGAAAAAATTATTAGTGGATCATGTGTTACTTGGAAGTTTTATTACAATTTAAGCGATGTAACAAATTGTAAAACGTGCCGACACAAATTCTGCACACGACTGTACTATGTTTGGTACTTTCTTTTATCCTTTACGGAAGCTCTCCTCTGACATGTTACCCTTCAAGCTGAAACTGGTGCTGTGAAATTACGTTTCCACTGCGTAGAGTTTTATTGTTTTTGTTTACCAGAACATGATAAGTGAATTGAGAGACATTTTAAATAGCTAGTTTTGATGTGAACGTTTAAAACAAAATCCATAAGTACTCAGGTATTTATAAAAACGTCCAATAAATACAGAAATATATTTTTAAATTATCATGTTTCATATTCCTAAATTAAAAATTTGTTAATTCGTAATGAATATCTAGAGTCCGGTAAAAGCGAAATTATGTAAAACTTAAAGTGTAATTTATATTTAAATCCCGAGAAGACCTTAATTTAGGCGAGAATAACGTTTTGAAGGAGATTTATACTGTTGTTCGAAATTAAACGCTTAAACAGTTACCTATTCAGGAGGGTTTAGCTAACAAAAGCCCTAACTGAATTTTGATTACACGGCGGTTCAATTAAACCCAGCGCCCTCTTTCAGGATGAAAGAAAACCTCGTTATATCCTCGAGCCCGCAATAAACGTTTAATATTCCATCACAAAACTCACTCAACCGTTGTTAGACATCCAAGATGCAAAATCCTTTGGGAGGAGTATTAGAAAAATATAAGAGACTGATAAAGCTCATCGTTACAAAATCCTAAGCAAGTCTCCCGGGTGTCCGACGTTGCGAGATATTTTCACGGTATTTTAGCAATTTTAACGAGCTTCCATACTGACTTCTATGCACGACTTCAAGGATGCGTGAACGTAACATAATTTTATACAATAATTGTCACACAGATTCAAATTTTGTTTAGTTTCTTAGTTTGCTATTTATCTTACAAGAAAGATATTTTCCGACTTAGTTCACATTATTGCAATTTTCATAAGGATCTCTGATTTATATGAAAATTAAATATAGCCTATGTTACTCTCTAATAATATAGCTTTCTATAGATGAAAGAATTCTTAAAATCGGTTGTGTAGATTTGAGTTTATCCATTACAAACTAACAAACAAACAAATCTTTCCTCTTTATAATAATTATTATTAATAAATGTGGAATTGTTCCTCTTAAAAAGTTCTAAAAAAAAGTCTGCGATAGCATATATCTATCTTTTAAGTTTGACTCACAATAACCATTTTTATGATTTTCAAATTTGGTCTAAACCAATGTTTTACTTGCGAAGGTTTTTTTACCGAGATAGTATTAATCCTTATCAAAAGAAATATTACAAGTAAAAGTATTTAATCAAGATAAAAATTGTCGTTTGCACCATTTAATTTAAATGAATATCTTAGGAGATATCATAGAAATAATGTAACATGCAAGTGAAAAACAGTAACAGTAACAGTCAAAAAAATTGCAGGAATTAGATCTGAAAAGCAACAAAACGACGATTTAGATGGCAATTTGATGTTTGGCAGTTTGTTTTTAAACGTGGATGGTGGTGTGCTAAAGTAATGCTTTGAATAAAAACTCGCATCATTCTGTCAACGCCATGCGTTAAACTGCAGCAGTTGTTGCAAAGTTTAACGAAATATTGAAGCCGCTTATTGCACTAGTGATATTAATATTTCCTCTCCCTTTATATTCAGTAGAATTAATTCCTTACGTAGGTATAGCCACAGCTATTATAATATAATCCGTAGGTATACGGTATGACTGAAGCAATTAACGTGATTTTTTGCATGGATATAGTGAGCACCTGGAAAGTGACATAGGCTACCTTTTTATCCCGGAAAATTAAGGAGTTCCCGCGGGAATTTAAAAACTTATTTCACGCGAACGAAGTCGTGGGCATCAGCTAGTTTATAATAAACGATATCAGGTATCACAAATAGGCTATCTTATATCGTTATATCTATCGTTATATGTATCGTTATATTATCGTTATATCTATCGTTATATGTATTATGTTTTTTTTTATATTATAGCTATACAATTATTCTTACTAGTTACGTTCAAGCCAGTTACGGTTAAAAAAAAATCTAGGGTGGATTTAAGATTAAATCGGTAAAAAATTTGCACATACACATACGCATACACATTGCTATACATACATTGCTATGTGAAATCAGCTCTCGTAGCTACATTTACTTTAATTACCTTTATTTAATAAAAACATAATTTATATTTTATAATTTCTAAATAAGAAGATGTAAATTAATACCTTAAGGATATTATGATACCCGTTCTAGCATTTTGATTGAACTAACTTTTTAAAACACTTATAGGTTATCAAGCTTCTTTGAAGTGTCCTTTTAAATTTGAAGTCGCTTCGTGATGGTGGTTACCTCTATATAAAAACAGTAAAAGTGCGGTACGTGACTTCATCAAACTAAAGCACATTACGCTGTAAGCTCGCGGTCGTGAATTTTTTGCCGGACGAGGTTTTACGTTCAAACTTAAATTACACATTCCAGGGGTGACAGTTGAGGTAAGGGAAGGCTTCCAGGTTGTTGCCTCTAAATAAATAAACTCGAAAGTAAATGGTACTTTTATCAGTACTATCAGAATTTGATAATACTTAGATACTAGTACTTTATAATGTACAATCAGAATATAAATTCTGATCGTACATTAATTTACACAGTATTTCTTTACTAAAAGCGATAAATGTAATTTTCAACAAATACGCTTTAATTTTACTACCTTTCTACTTCTATTTATCAATTGATCTGAATTGAATTTTGAACGTGTGCATGATTATTATCACTCTGCTAGCATTAATGGATATACTCTTTGACGATTTTCTATTCTTTGACATCATCGAAATAGAATGAGTGCAGTAAAATTCTATATCAATGTATAATACGAATAAACATTTATATCTCTGTACAAAATAGATTTGACGGAACTTGCCGTATGTGATTGGGTTTTCAATGGGTTCATATTCGATCGTTTTTACTTTGTACGATGCCCTCGGTAAAAGAACTGAGATCCTGTACGTAACTTACTACAAAAGGGATTACCTTGTACCTAACGAGAACACGTATGGAACCCCCGGTCTATTTACAAAACTGATTAGTAAAGAAAATCACAGAACCTAATTAACTAAAACAACACCCTGTATCTCACGCTTCGGCTTATTTGCCGTGTCCTCACCTGGCGGCTAATTGCCGAGGGAAGGTAACCGAGTTTAAGTTTGAATCTGGTTTGGTAACGTTTAACGAATTCGGTCCCTCTTGTTTAATCCCGTACGTGAATAGGAGCTTTATAAGGCTGAAACTGGGACTTGTCGGGTACAAGGTTTAAGCTAAAGCTTTGTTCTTAGTACTGCGTCCAACGTGGTCACTGCTTTGTTTTAATTTTCAAAGAAATCGTTTGATGTTCCATACAAACGGATTTAAATGTTTCATGGTGATAACATGTATGTGGTCCATACGTACGTATGTAATACTTACTTGAAATATATTAAAAGGTTGGTATGTACCTTCTTTTTCTCGACCCTTTTTTAGCAAATACATAAGTTTTGGATATAAAGCCACATTTTTATTATTCTACCATTAATATTATCTAGCCACGGAACACGTCGCAGCAATTTGTTCCAATATCACAGTAAAAGCAAACTTTGTTAGACAACTTGGCATCCTGTGATTAAATCGATTTTAGATTACCGGTAAACGGATTTCGATTTTCCAAAACTGCTGATTTCTAGTTAGAAGCAAGCGGCGCTCAAAAGTTTGGACGCCAAAATATGAATCCTCGTTTTCGACGTGACGTCAAACTTTGTCGGCGTTAAAGGTACACGACAATTGTTTATTTTTTTAAATGGAAACGAGACCCTGTTTGGTATATTTCTATATTATTATATACTAGCTGATACCCGGGATACAAAGTAGCTACGTATTAACCAAGACTATAATCTATCTCTGTGCCAGATGTTTTGTCGGGATCCATTCAGCTGTTCTGGCGTGATTGAGTAACAAATATCCATCCATCCATCCAAACTTTCGCATTTATAATATATTTAGTATAGAAGTATAAAATAAGAAATAAACTTTATAGACAACACGGAGGTAAAAATTGAAGTTCTATCATAATTATATGAGTCGCTTCATTCGAAGATATAAGTAACATCCGTTTTTCAAAACGTAAGACGTTTGAGAGTCGGTGCAACAAATAATTTTATTTAATCATTATTTACTGAACTTTAACGAGTTAAAGGTAAGTCCTTCAAAATATTTTATTGAAGCGTATGATTCGTGTTAATAATGGCTTGTTGAATAATAAATTTATATAATTATGATTCGAAATTACTGGTATGCCAGTACTGTTACTGAAAATGTTGCGTGAAAGTAAGTAAATGCACGTAGTGGTCACAATAGCGTGAAATATTCGAATAATACAACCAGTAACGGTTTACAGGATTTACTGAGCGTATTTATAAACATCGTCCTTAAAGCCTGACGTATGTTTACGAGTGCGGGCTGCGATCACCGTAAATATTTGTTAAATAACCAAATTGGACAGACAGGTCTGCTTTTAAAGGATAAAAGGTTAAATATCAGAGTAATTACGATTTAAATTTTGTTTGGTGAAACGCGAACCAATCTGTGGGTCCAACATAAAGGTACACATTGATATCAAATAATAATCTTCATTATATCCTCAATCATTATACTAAATATTCGTACATATTGACGATCGCAGCAACAACACGCAGACCGGCGGCTGACAAAGCTCACATTAATTTAAAACATATTAAATAATGAAAATGTAAGTTAGTAAAGTATATCAAATGAATGTAAAATAATAATAGTGCATGAATAGTTTTAATATAGGATATAAATAATTACAATGTATAAAAAATAGGATTAGATACGTATTGTTCAAATATAATTACTTAACTAAACCAATTATAAAATTATAATAAAACTACATTTACTTATAATTTAAAAAATAATAGGGGAAGATGATGTGATTTTTATATAATATTTTTATGTGGGTGTTTCAGTAGGTAATAATAAATGTCAGTTCTCCACAAGTTTCAATCACAACAATCACGTTTTTGAAGAATTAATGCTCGCATCCAAATCTGTCTATTCCTCTTATTTTTGTTCCGTTTTAAACTCATGATATTAAAAGCACTACCATTAAGCCGTTACCAGTAACCTGATTCGTTGCCAGCAACTACTGTTGAACTGAGTTGCTTGTGTATGAATGTATTGCCTTGTTCTATATTAATCCATGTTCCTCAATACGATGTGGCGATATATGGAGCAACATTGCTGTTTACAGGTAATGCAGAAAATTGTTTCATGTGATCGTGACGTCATAATTGACTAATATTGCCTAGTATTGAGCAATTTCAATTGCCCGTGTAATCGCACCTTTGGCTATCATCTTACGAATACCACCAATGCTTCGATTTGTAAAAAAAATTGAACTTCTGATACCCAATATAAATACAATGTTACGACTTATCTTTCGGCGGCCAGAAGGCTCCCCTATAACCCTGAATGATGACTTCCGATTTGTAAAGACCTCGCAGGACCTCTTTTCAGTTTTTATTCCCTTTATGATGTTTCATTTTGTGATTGTCGGCGATATTAGGTTGATACGTGATGCTATGAAATATGTTTGATATATTTGGGGCGACCTTTCTGCCTTCATTTTCCTTTGTCAGTTTTTTTTTGCTATACTTAACGAAAATATTAGTTGGATTATTACAGGTAAATTAGTCACAGAGAATCCTTATCCATACTTCCTTACTTACTAATATTATAAATGCAAAAGTGTGTCTGTCTGACCGTCTGTGTGCTGTCTGCTACGCTTTCAGGGCCCATCTGTGCAACCGATTTTGAAATTTGGTAAAGGGATAGGTTGTATCCCGGGTAAGGACATAGGCTACTTTTAATAATATTTCACGCAGACGAATTTATAATATATGTGTCTAACCTTTTTACAGCCTATCTGTTGTTACCCAGCAGATAAATTGATGCCAGTGAATTATGGTAATGAACTGCATAATGTTTCAAACTTATCAAAATATTTTGGTACTTCTAAAGTTTTTGTTGATCAAATAAAGACGTAATCACTCCTAAAAATTATCTTTAGTAGGTACTGTAATTAATTATGTCCGTACTAAATTTAGACAAAATCTATAAATAGATAGATACATAAATGCTCTATGGCTACACAAACATTAAAAAAATAATAAAGTTAGCAAGCAAAAAGAAATAGAAGTGCGCAAAGGCGGTCTTATCGCTCCGGATCTCCTCCAGATAATCATAGAAGCAAATAATGAATCGGTTTAATGCAACAACATTACATTAATATTATTATATATGTAACACCAAGTTTCCGAACGCATCCATAGACGCGCCATCTCTCTCGTTTTGACAGCCATCTTTAGTCTATGCCAGGACTTTTGAAGGACGTTCGTTTAATCTCTTTTGTCTCCTTGCAACTTAATTCTACATAACCCCTCTCCTGTTTCGATAGTGAATCCACCACATTAGTCTGATTATTGTAATTTACCGAGAGTAAATAAGTTTAAGATTCTCCTCGAGTTTAAATAATACATATATAGATTGCTGGATATAGCTTAACTGTGGTTTTATTGATGTTGCACTTTGGTGTCTACTTGAAATCTGCTTGAATCAATTTGAACTTTCTCACTGATAAAAGACGCGTCGGGTAAGTTGGGAAGAGAAGTTTGGGATAACCTTTTATGCAGTCAAGTCTTAGGAAAACTCTACGTAGATTCGAGATGCAAGGCTGTTACACTAGCGCGATTATTTTGCACAATCTAAATTGATTTGCTCGTGTATACAGGTACTATTTAGAACATTGTAGGATAGAAAAAATGCATGATTTTGGACCAAGTTAGTAAGGGATGGGATGACCAACTTGTTAATGAAGTTTTGAATTTATCATTGGGTACATGCCTTGAGGAGTAAGTCAATAACCAAAATTATATAATCTGATAACATCACCTAATATTTAAAAAAAATTGAGTCGAAATCGTATATTATTATGATCGTGGAGTGGGGAAAACGTATCAGGGATCATTTCAATGTTAGGAATCCTATATTGAGATTAATGATAAAATCGAATACAAAGAGAAAGAGCGTAAAGAATTACATTATTAATTACATCTGACTATAATTAATAGCTACCTTTTGAACTGCAGTTTTTCCAAAATGGGCTAAATTGTTCTAGTTTAGTTGTAGTAGGATAGAATAGGAAGCGTATACATGCGCCAGTGTGCAAGGCTCACACGTCACGTATGAAGTGCGCTCTACAATTCACTTATCTGCTGGCGCGTTGCGGATCCCAAGTGGCAGTCGGGGAACTTAAGACTCGCTCTTTGCCAACCCACTAAATAGTAAGAGCTAATCAAGTAACAAATTATATTCTTTACTGTGTGAATTTACGAGTGTAAGGACTAAAGAGAAGAGACAGAAAGAGCGTGAAGAATTTACATCTGACTATAATTAATAGCTAGCTTTCGAACTGCAGTTTTTCCAAAGTGGGCTAAATTTTTCTAGTTTAGTTGTAGTAGGATAGAATAGGAAGCGTATAAATGCGCCAGTGTGCAAGGCTCACACGTCACGTATGAAGTGCGCTCTACAATTCACTTATCTCCTAGCGCGTTGCGGATCCCAAGTGGCAGTCGGGGAACGTGAGACTCGCTAACTTTGCCAACCCACTAAATAGTTAGGGCTAATCAAGCAACAAATTATATTGTTTAGTATATGAATTTACGAGTGTAAGGAGGACGTGCTTATATCATTCCTACTTGCTCTACTTAGTTTTGGCCCTTAAACGCCCATAAACAGACAAACAGACAAACATTAACATTATTTATTTTATTATCAGTGGACTCAGATTTTATAGTACCGTTTTTATAACAACGATATAAAAATCAATTTTATAAACCTCCACATAAGGCTAAATATGGAATTGTGACAGGGCTTCACTATTCTGCTGCTCTGCTGGTGTGCGTTGCGTGCATCCTTTTTTTATCGCTCGAATTAGGAAAAATGCTTTTCTGTTGTGCTTTATGTGGGTTCTGGCTTTTAGAAGGTTAACCAGCTGCGGCTGTAGAATCTTTTTCCGATTATTGAACTCAGCGGGTAAGTTAAGTAATATTTATATTTGTCAATAAATATGGGTATGATTGACTTTGATATTATCACAAAATCAACGCTTAATTCTAACTTAATTAAACCTTGTTTATCCTCTTGTAGTTCAAGATGCTTATGAAACCACTTTCATTAAAACGAGGTTCGTAATTCTCAATACTTTGGAACTAAATGCCTAGATATGGAGGATATTGTTTTGTACTAGCTGATGCCCGTGACTTCGTCCGCGAGAAATAAGCTTTTTAATTTCCACGGGAACTCCTTAATTTTCCAGGATAAAAAGTAGCATATGTCACTCTCCAGGACCTGAACAGCTATACCGATGCAATTAGCAATGCAATGGCCGTAATAAGGAAAAATAATATGGCAGAACTGAAGGTAGGCCGGATTCTATACAAAAAAATTCAAACCCCTTTTAAATCTACCTTCAGTTGTCAATGGCCTCAATGACAGGCTTCTAATTACTTTCAGCCAATTTAAATGACTAATATCGCTGTAAGTATTCTGACTTGTGCCACTCACTTTATAAATTATCAATCTACTATTACAAAGGTACATAATATTTAACAATGGACATCTCATCACGGGCGCCGTTAACCACAAGGGTGTGCTAGTATCTTTGATAAATAACAAGACGAACTACGGATGAATATATTTCACTCCGGAGTCCGGTTAATATCGTCTAAAAATTTAATCAGACATTTCATATGAATATGGGCAATAGTTTCTTTCATATAGACATTTCGTTTCGAGCTGTTCAAACATCACTAAATTTTTATGAACACAATATCCAGAAATTACCATTCATGCGATACCCTCGGAGGGTGCTAAAAATTCAATTTCAATGTTTTGCAGGCGCCAGTTACGATGTGTGTTTTATGGGACATTTCTTTGCAGTTCCTCGCATTCTGAATTGGGATTGAGTTGTACCTACAACATTGTGGGGAAATCAACGTCTGGCGGAAAAAATAAATTATTCATTCTTTGCCATTGTGACGGTCCCCGCATATGCGCTACTAGATGGCGCCACTGGTAGTGGTAGTACAGTATTGCGCACGAAGAAATCCGAGTCAAGTGACAGAGTCTAATCGTGATTACGAAGTTTTCATAATATTCGCGTCAGTTGGTCTTTTAATTTATATAATAGCTAATATATTTAGAAAAATGTCTATTGTTTGTGGAAAATCATAATGAAAGTTTCATTTTACTTTTACTAAGAATACTATTACTCATAACAAACAAGAACACGTGAAGAAAGTTAAAAGCAATAAAAAGATCAATATTTAACCTACTATGCGTGTCGTATTTCGATCCATAATTAATCTCCATATACTAAGTAAACAAAATGGTTCGTTTGAGACCTACCTATCCGTTCCTACGTATTCGTACAAATAATAATATAAAATACGCGAAAGTATATTAATATGTTTGTTTCATTGATCGGGTCATAAATCACGCTGCAACAGACCATCCTGTCAACGTGATTGTTTGAAGTAAAGTTAGAAGTTGAGGACGGTGAGTCACCTAGGCTACTTTTTGTCCTGGAAAATTAAAGAATTCCTCCGGGAATTTCAAAACCCAAATCCATGTGAACAAAGTCGCGGGCACCGTTTAGTAATATCATAAATTACACATCGATTTTCAGTGCGGAGGAGTCTATTACATTATAAAGGTTCTACATAAGAGGAAAATAAGCTGAAAATATTCACTGTATTACGTCGTCGAGGTAAAAGATTAATTTATGAAGATGTAGGTAATGTATCATGACACACCTTGTATGTATTTCTTTTATAATACATATAGTTATACTAGTTAGGTACCTACGAGAATGCTTCTTGGTTTTTGGAATATATATTGCTTGAATATTATACCTGTTAGCTTTGAGAGTGCTATAGTAAAACCATTCCTCATGAAGCACATAAGGTAAGTTTACTTTTAAAAAAAAGTTTTAATGTTTAAGCTATGCTGCAATATTAGTCTAGGCAATGGGGCGGTCCGTTGTATGGAGACCCCCGTATTAAATCCTCAGTCGATGACACTTGGCAAGGTTTAAGTATTAGATGATCTAACACATACACAAAAATATCCAACAAAAAAACAACCGTAAGCTAAGTAGATAAACCTAAAACTTTTGCTTTTTGGTTTTAGAAATATATATTGCTTGAATATTATACCTGTTAGCTTTGAGAGTGCTATATAAAACCATTCCTCATGAAGCACTTAAGGAACGTTTACTTTTTTTTTAAAACGTTTCAAAATTTAAGCTCTGCTGCAATATTAGTCTAGGCAACGGGGCAGTCCGTTGTATGGAGACCCCCGCATTAAACCCTCAGTCGATGAAACTTGGCAAGGTTTTAGTATTGGATGATCTGACACTTACATAAAAATATCCAACAAAAAAAACATCCGTAAGTATGTATTGATACCTAAAACTTAATATTTATGACTGAATATTTTCTCGATTTCTTTTTAAAATAATGGTAGGTAGTATGTTTTAAAAATAATAGTAGTAGTACTTTTTAAAATAATAGTAGTAGTAGTACACTCTAAACCGAAATATGAAAAGAAATAATCAAGGAAAAAATCGGTATTTAAACCGATTTTACTATCAAACCTAAACTGCGTTTATGCGATAATGTACCTTCCTGCTTTAACAATTGGGTATAGCATAAAAAACCTTACTTCCTTTTTGTTTTTTTTATTGGATATTTATAAAATACGTCTAACTCATGATACTTTATCATACTATAAAGTTTCGTCGCCTGAGGAATGATTGTTGGGGTTAACAAGCTTTATTGCCTAAACTATATATGCCTTGAGACTTAAATTGCATTTCATAAAATGGAACGAGCCAAATCCCTTCAACCACTATTTATACGACTGCCTGAAAAAAGGAGTATATTGTTTTCAGGGTTCATGTATGTATGTATGTATGTGTGTATGTGAGTTTGTATATTCCACCATAACTTCTATACGCCTGAACCGATTTTTATAAATGAGGTATCGTTAGAATCCTTAGCTTATTCCGGATGACATAGGCTAGTCAAATTTCAAAAAGAAATATAGGGTGATCGTGGTCCCGTATTAAAGACTAAAATTGAAAAAAGTAATTCGAAAATAAGATTAACTATATAATCATCATCAAGAAATGATGAGCAGATTCCAAGAATATATAACACTATAGTTCAATATCCAGTGATTCACAAAAAAATATCATTTAATAAAAATGTAAATAAGATTCTAATTTAACTAGAATAATTTAGATTTTTTACTTTTTAGTTAGTTTTTTGGCAGGGCAGTCGTGTTTTAATTTTTTTTTAATTATGATTTATTTAGCATAAACTTATACTCTGATTACTTGTATGATCACAACGTTAGTTGTCAAGATATCATTAAAATATTTGAATGAAGCTAGCTAACGTATTTAAATAATAATCCTGTAATCCTGCTTGATTCCCTTTTAGCATGAAATATCATATTGGCGACGAGGATAGGATTCTTAAAGCTACGTATAAGATGTCTAGCTAGACACTAGAGCAGGTACCACGGTCATTAAAGTTTAACGAGTGGGGTTCGATCCTGCGACCCTTGCATTTAAACTCTGACCTACTTTTTGTATTTGCGTTAAACAGGCAATTGAAACTCGTTCAACAGACCGAAGTCTTTAATCACAGCCATTAAGAGATGTCTGCTGATGTGTTTGTTTAGCTTTATTAAACGCTTCGTACGATGTTGATCTAGAGGCAGCTCTGATACGATCTAAATTGCCTTGTTCGCCAATACTGGGAAGGCGAGAGTGAGAGTAGATGCTCCAGGCGTTTCATTGAGGAAAAAAAACCGGCCAAGTGCGAGTCGGAATCGCGCACCGAGGGTTCCTTACAAACCTGTAGTAAGTTTAAAATGATTAAAAATATTTTTATTATATGATGTAACTAAAAACTTATGCTTTTCGCAATTTTTCTTTTATCTGTGCTATAAGACGTTGTTTCGCACCAAATTTCGAGATTCTGATTCACGGGAAGTACCCTGTAGGTTTTGATTCCCTTGCGAGTGTCGAAAATTTGCAGCATAAACGGCTGTATCTTTTGATTACGATGGCTTAGAAGTTTGATTTTTTCACAGCTTCATGGGACAGTAGATCTGAGTATTTCATATAAAATTTCAGCTCCATGCGTTCCTGAGAAAAAGGGTCTTGACAGACAGGCGGACGGACAACAAAGTGACCTAAAGGGTTCCATTTTTCCTTTTGAGGTACGGAACCCTAAAAACGCCGATGCTGTCAACTATTGTGTTGCTATTGTTATAAAGGAAAACAAAGAGGGTACCGTCAATCCTTTTTATAAACTGAACGGTCTTTTTAACCGAGTTCAAAATGTATGTATGTAATGTATGTTTTTTACGCGATTACTTCGTAAATTATTAATTAATTTTGATAATTCTATTTTGTTTGATAGATCATACTTCAGAGGTGGCCCCATATAAATTTGGTGAAGATCTGATGAATATTTTCGGACATGATGAACGGAACTCCTCATTAGATAAAAGTAAATTGCTCGCGATCAGTGTAATAGTAAATAGTAGGTTTTTAACCAGACATATCATATTATTTTTAAATGTGACTTAGATCATAATATCTTCGGACATAGATATCGGAACTCCTCAGTGGGTAAGAGCAGCTCAATGGGTAGTTCATCCTTGACATATTTAGTGAATTTAGTATCCAGTGTTGCCTTATGACGTTTAGCTACCTTAAATGTTGGATTTTCACTTGTGGCCTTTTCCAGTTTATCATAAAAATTCTGCCTAGACTGTGCTCTTGCCTGTGCTACGGTCAATTTTACTAGAGATTTAAAGGTCTTATATTCATCCCGGTCTCCGTCAGATTCGGATTTTAGCCAAGTTTTAAATAGATCGCGTTTTCTTCTGATGATGTCTTTAACATCATCATTCCTTCCTTGGGTGTCTTTATTGGGTGGTGGGCATCCTCTCGAAACGCCAAGAATTTTTTAGCTTCTTTTTGACAGAAATCTTCAAAATCTTACCACATGGCATGCGCCGGCTTGTCACTGCCTAGGTCTTCTTCTAAATACAATTTAACAGAGGTAATAAATTTATCACCCTTATTACCGTGCATTTTTTTCCATTTTATACGTTCGGTTTTATCTTTCTGGGTTTTAATGGATCTTGGAAGGTTCACAATTGCTACTAACAGTCCATGCTGGGATGAAAGAGCTTCTTCCCCGGGTATCACTTTACAGTCTTTATAAAATTTGGAATTGTTTGATATAATAAAATCTATTTGCGTCTTTGTGTTTGATATCTTCATGTTCTGTCACTTCTGTACCGTGTGCTATTTGATCCAAAAACTCCCTCTTACCTGAAGGAGAAGTTTAAATTTCTGGGAGATCAGTCCGAAATACGAACAACCCGTAAATTAACTTTATGCATACCATCGCATAAGACAAAGTTTTATGCGCAGTCTTTCACAGTGCAAGCTGTTTTATTATGGAATGCTCTCCCATTAAACATACGACAATCAAAGTCACTGGAAATATTTAAAAAATCTGTTAAGAGTTTCTATTTATCACCATAATACAGACGACTAGTTTTAACTTTTATTTAGTATGATATTACTTAAACTAAAAATACATAATATATATTAGTTTATTTTCATATATTTATTATAAGTATTATATTATTTGTGTAACAGTTTATGTATTAGTATGTAGGTATTTGTTTGTATGTTTATATTGATACACCACCCGCGAGTTAATCTCCTTACTTCTCCTATTCCTAAGGTTGCCTGGCAGAGATCGCTACTAAGCGATAAGGCCGCCTTGTTGTATACTACTTAGTTCTTTGTTTTCTATGTATTTTTTGTGTACTTTTTATGTGTGTTGTGGTGTACAAAATTAAAGAGTAATAATAATAATAATAATTTTATAAGTAATTAAATGTTCAAGTGTTTATTATTTTAAAGTTATATTTTGTCGCAAAGTTCAGAATATTATCTAATCCTGATTTGAAATACCGTAACCATACCCTCCGTGGGCGGTTTTGTAATTATCATTACTAGCCTACTTCAAGTCCGCACCTAGGTGTACATATTCTTCAATATATATTTTTCCTTTGCAGCATTTCGTCGAAGTCTTCCCAGAAAGTTTCTTTTTCCGGCGCAGGGTAGCCCACTTGCTGTGCCTTTGCTGAGATAATGTTGGCTGGCTGGTTGTCCAGAGTCAGTTTTATAAGGATTAGACGATCACTCTTGCGCTCTACGTTTATAATTCTTTAATAAAGCGATAGCTACCTCATTCCTCTTGGTATCTTCCCCGTGGTATACTAGTCGGTATTCGTGGCCAATATCTCGACATTCGATATTGGGCCCTTCCATCGAGTCTCCTGAATGCAACAAATGTTATTTTTTCTGTTATGCAGTATGCCACTTAACTCTGCACTACGTCCGGTCATTGTTCCTAGATTCCATGTTCCGAGTCTTAACTGCTATCGCTTCGTGGGTACGCCCTAGTATTAAGATCGCATCTTTTATCGCTATTATTTGTCGCATTCGGTATACCAACGTCGCTTGACGGGGACGCCCTAACTCTCTTATGCCTTTTATTTT
Organism: Erebia palarica; assembly: GCA_964035005.1. NCBI lineage: Eukaryota > Metazoa > Arthropoda > Insecta > Lepidoptera > Nymphalidae > Erebia > Erebia palarica. Next base: position 7,446,730 of record OZ035988.1, read on the forward strand.
GTGCTGTCATTTTACTTACAAGGAGAAATGTATCGGCTTTAGGTTTTTAAAGCCGGTTACCACCTTACGCCAAGACGTGGGTGCCACTGTTGACTTCTATAGAGCTCTTCCGCCGGCATCCCTTCTATGTGCTCCAGCCCAGGCACACAGCACTGTCAGGACCTCGACTCCGAATATGTCGGAGAATCTCGTCGACAGGGGGTTTGGTGTAGGAGAACCCCTCTCCAAATGGAGCACACTGTCTCCTTGATATGGGGTACCTACCTAAGTGAACGTAGGTTCCCCGTATTCACTTAATCGCCTCTTACGATGCCCACGGGATAGAAAGGGGGTGGCAATATTCTGCTCTGCCGTTGCCACGCAGCCGGGTTCTTTCATACTACAATCAAGATTGTAAGTATAAGTATCTTTTAATTATACTGAGAAGTTCTTGTAATAAGTACCATTTTCCAAAGAGAGGAAAATTTATATTAATTAATAGGTAGCAAATAACACGTAGTTCCGAGCAATACTGTTTTAATTGGATAAACGGATGCACTGAAATATAATTGGAACTTCTGGGAGGTGGAATGACTTTTTAAGTGTCCATCTTTTGAAATCACTTGATCAATTAAATTTTATGTTTCAAAGTAAACGAATTAATATATTTTAAACTAGTTTAAGTAGTAGTAATTAAGAAGGTGATAACTTTGAGAATATAAATAAATGCCTTTTAGTATTTATGACAAAAAATATATAAATATTGTTCGTGTTTTTAATTTCAGAAATTTAACATTAAAATTACAATTCAAATTCAAATCTTTTTTATTCAAGTAGACTTTAACAAGTGCTTTTGAATAGCCGAATGAATCTACCGCTGGCCCGGAATGTCGTTCCTACCGAGAAGAACCAGCACGAAACTCGGTGGTGGCTCTTTTGAAAAAAAAATTACATCAATGTGTAGACACTAGAGACAAAAGTAACCGCAATGAATGGATGAATTAATGAAATATTATTTATTGTACACAACATAAATAATAATCAGAAACAATAAAACAAAAACTTAAACCATGGGGTCGTGGGGCGAAGATGCTAGATCCTTTTTTAAGGATCTATGTTCTCGTCTCACAGAGTCCACAGGTGACCGGAGGGCTGGCAGTTACCTCGGCCAACATATAAGTTTGGCTATTCAGCGGGGTAACGCAGCCAGTGTTCTGGGCACATTGCCTTATTGCAGCGGCATAGATGATATTTTTAATGCTTAGTTTTTAATTTGTTAATATGATTAATGATTACTTTTCATAGACTTTTATTAAAAATATTAATATCTTTATGTGAAAAAAACAAAATCGGTACAATTGGCGGCTTTATCGCTTTAAAGAGATCTCAATCTTGAGCAATTGCTGGAGTGAGTCCAGAAACATTTTAACCAAAACTACTTGGAAGCAATTTGATAAATAAAAATGATAATGATTTATATATTTCACATAGGACAACTTGTGTCACAAAAACGTTAAGACTCCACAACCGGTTCGGAAAAATGTTTCTACTGAGAAGAGCTGGCAAGAAACTCAGCGGTTGCTCTTTTCTTCAAAAAATAAAGAGGTTACAATATTTATACAATACAACACTTAGCTTACGATACAGGTATTACACTGACTTGTGAGTCACTGGATGCGAGGCCGGTTGCTTCCATGCAACTTTGCCATTAATAAAATCATCGATAGTATAATAGCCCCGACTTCAGAAATGCTGTTTAGCACACTCTTTATATTTATTTAATGGCAAAACCAGAAACTCTTTCGGAACCATGTTACACTTGACCCCACAAAGGATTTCTGCACCTTGCGCACACAATAATATGACGGTTGCTGGCTGTCCTAACATTCATTGAAGCTTCATAAACTTTAAGCTGCTTTTCCAGTACTTAAGTCCACAACACCATTAAAGCTGTTGAACAAAGTGGAACTAAGGCAAATTAATAAAATTTGCACACATAATTTCTACACAAGAGCGCTCGGACGAAGTTTTGAAATAATTTTGTACACTTGAAACGTATTAATAGTAGTGGGTGCTGGGGCCTAATTTAATATTTATTTAGTTTTAGTTTTGAACAATGAGTTCGTGTATATTTAATATCAGTTACATAACTTCAGTAATTTATACATTTTAATACCAGTAAGCATGCTAATAATTATTATTTGTGTGTAAGTCATTGATGTAGAATTTTCAGAAGTATTCACGGGTTTTCTGAGCAACCACAACCTACGCCGACGAAGTCGTTGACATCTTCAAGTAGTAAGATAAAATGTAGATTTTATAATATTACTGCTGCTGTGCTCGCGACTTCGTCCGCGTGGAATAGTGACTTTCGGCAGCATTTTTAATTTTTTAGGTTAATTATTTTGCAAATAAAAGACATACGTACATTGAAATAAGTTATTCACAGTATTTTACTGCAAATAGCTTTTATTTTCTTGGCCGTAAGATTTTTTGCCGACGTCATAAAACAAAGACTTTACCTATTTTTACCCCCTTTTTTTTTTGGTAAAAATAGGTAATGAAAGTTGCAAAAGCCTTAAAAATAAGTTTCAAGCTTCTTGCTTTAAAAATGACGTAATTTCCATATAAATTTTCATCCCCTATTTCAACCCCTTACAGTCGCATTACGTTACGCATTTAAAAGTAGCCTATTTCCTCTCTCAGGCTCTAGACTACCTCTGTACCAAATTTCATTTAAATCGGTTCTGCAGTTTAGGCGTGATTGCGTAACACACAGACAGAATTACTTTCGCATTTATAATATTAGTATAGATGTACATTAAAACATTGTATTACAAATTTTTATTACTAGCTGATGTCCACGACTTCGTCCGCGTGGTTTGAGTTTTTTATTCCCGTGGGAACTCCTTAGTTTTTCGGGATAAAAAGTAGCCTATGTCACACTCCAGGTCCTCAACTATACCCATGCCAAAATCACGTCGACCCGTCGCTTGTTGCGGTGTGATTGAAGGACAAACTAACAAAGTACCTACTTTCGCAATTTATAATACAATGACTACAATTATTGACAATATTTGTGGAATCTCTAGTCCAAAGCCGAAGTAGTGGCATATTCGTGATTGACCTTGGTAATGTCAGGACCCCTTAGTCCAAACTAACTAGACTTCTGGCTAACGAGTTTTCTGATCAATCTAGAAGTGCGTATAAAGTCCTAGTCAAAACTGGAATTATTGATTTTATGTATGTATGTATGTATATACTTTATTGTACACCAAGAATATACAAAAACAATATTTTACAAACGAGAAAACAACAGAGTTTTAAATAAATAAACAGCGTTTACAAACAGACATACTTTTATACCAAAGAATATGCTCCTATATGCTCCGATTAAATTCGTCAATCCTCACATTTATGAATTGCAAACTCACAGGTAATTTCAATAAAGATAGTCAATTATCACGTCATTAAACCTCGGATATGATCCACTTATGCTCTGTGTCCGTTTATCCACTTATATTATAATTATAGGATGTAATTACCTACGTATTTGCTATTAATTAATACACATTACCCACATCCCATGTTTATGTTGTTTCTGCAAATACAAGATTTATATTAATTTCATGTTTACCCCTTTAGGCAGTAGGTATACGACGGGGAATGCGGATAATGTTAAAGTATCTATAGTCCACGCACGAGCTCCGAGGAATCGGGGTCTGAAGAAATGGCGGCTGTACACCACCCCCGATCGGCGCTCCATATCCAGCTCGCTCCTAGCACTAGTTTCGAGCTTGACGCTTGTAATTTTGCGATAGCAGTATTGTTTTGCACTTAAACAACTCTAGGTCATTACTTTGACAATCCACAGGGTTCCTCAGAGCTCGCGCGCGGACTATAATATGTAGTGTATCTGCCTTGTTTGTCTAGTGGTTGGCATGTTCGACTGCGGCCAACGAGGTAACGGGTTCGAGTCCCGGGTCGGGCATAATTAAGTGTTGGGTTTCTCTGACTAGATTCTCAGTACTAGACCGGAGTTAGGAAGTTAGGGGTGTCTCACCCCCGTACCTCGGAGAGCAAGTTAAGCCGTCGGTACCGGTTATTTATTTTTATATTGTATTATATTTATATTTATTTACTTGGACAACCAAAAATTCTTACATTAAAAAACCTTAAAAAGTAGACACTTTTAGGACACTTGTTAAATGAACAATTCGATCGATCGATTCGATCGAAGGTGCCACACCACATCTTTCACTAAAAAATTAAAAGTTTATGCGCGTAAAATAAAAAATTATACTACAAAAAAATCGGCATTAAGGTTATTACTTATTAGTTTTAGCCGCTATATGTACCTAGGCTTTTTACAGCGAGAAAATCTCACAGGAAATCAGAAATTGTAAGCGGATGAAGTCGCGGGCGACCGCTAGTAATATTATAAATGCGAAAGTTTGGATGTATGGATGTGTGGATGGATGTTATTGTTACTCAATCAATCCAGAATGGCTGAACTGGATGAAATTTGGTAAAGAGGTAGATTATAGTCTTGAATAACACTTATGCTACTTTTTGTCCCGGAAAATGAAAGAGTTCTCGCGAAAAATCTCAATGCACGCGGACAAGGTCGCGGGCATCAGCTAGTAGTACATAATACACGGTTTATAGTGGTGTATATCGCAAATGCGTCTTTATAAATCTCATGTCAGTTTCCTACTGCATGCATGACCAAACAACGGAAGCTTTAGCGTGCGACTATGTGCACAATGTGTCAACCGAGAGCCAATGTCATGAATCGCGTTAAAACATTATGTGCTCGGTGTACTCGCAACGCCATAAATCTGTTGTGCCAGTAAAGAAAATTGTGAGGTATAAATCATCGCGTTAACACTACGAGAGAGACCGTTTATCAAGAAGAGTGCTTTAATAACGTCTCTTGTAAATACATGTATATTGAAGTGAAACTTCTAGAATCGTTGTGATTTGAAAATTTTATGAAACGGCAATATCCGTAGCGCCACCGGACGAACTTGTTACATACAAAGCGTTCCGTTATTATAATTTTCTATTTGATTGTTTAAATGTAGCATTAGAAATTCTGATTTGTTAATTGTTTTTTATGTTTTATTTTAATCCGCCTCTGGTTGATAAAACGAAAAACGAAACGAAAAAGCGACACGAAAAAGGGACAATCATATTCATAATAGAATTTAGCCTGCGACAGAATGAGGTAGAATACAAGTCACATTTATATCATTATCTCGTAGGCTACTTTTCTGAAGTTTCACTTTTGCCGTCTGTGAATTGCACACACACTTTTTTTATTAGTGAAAGTTACCCTGTGCACCAAAATCGGCCTTGCTGGATTGAACCGTACGGTACGAACTACGAGCTGCCAGCTGTACATCAAGATTTTGCAATGCTATTATCTCATGCTGGTGAGCTTTGGTATACACCTTGGCAAAGTTATTAATGCGTGTGCGATGTTCAGAATTAACAGAATCTACTGTGTTGATAATTTGATTATGATTACTTAATTTGTTGACAGTTTTACACACTTTAGACAGGGGCGCCTCTGCCACATGCACAGATAAGTTCGCCAAGCTGTAGGTAGGTATGTCAATTTCATACATGTTTCAGTGCACAATTTAATTATTTTTTGTTTGTTTATTTAAACCTAATTTTTTTTACTGAGGTTAAATTTTAAGCCAACCTTAATTAAAAGTCTAAATTCACATAATATATACACTAAAAATAAAACATCTAAACTCACATACATACACTCAATATTAATAAAGAACCTATTTACCTTAATATTGATAAAATAACGGCAAAAGAATTGAGAGACGAAGACAGCATCGTAGTCCGTAAATATCAAAGATTTTTCATTGCATCACGTACCGACCTAATAGCGCCGACAATCATAAAATGAAAACATCATAAGGAGAATAAAAACTGAAAGAAAGCCGTAACGACCCGGGCCGAGGTCTTTACAAATTGGCGGTCATCACTCAGGGCTATGGAGGGAGCCGCTGGCCTCCGAAAGATAAGTCGTAACATTGTGTGCTGATATTAAGTATTGAACGCTGTATAATATAGTTATAATACCTATAAGATGTGTCACAAATGAAACCGGTATACCTAATAATCAACTTAATAATTATTCACTTAAGGCTTTTTGCACCAAACTGCTTGCACTGATTTGATAGAGTCAATTTGCATCAACACGTTAAATGTGTTAAGGTTTTATTACAATCATACTATAATTTTCAAGTCAATCCTAGAAAAAACTTGAACAAAAGTAACAAAAAAAACTAAATCTTTTGGAAACAGATGGAAAACCCCAAAAGAACCTTAAAAATTATTAACTGCAAAAACTAAATCCACTAAATGTCATTTCAAGTTACCTATAATTTTAACACAATTTTATTATATTTACAAAATGGAAATCATAATATGCAAATTATTTTCCGTTGAAAGGTTTCGTTTATGAAAATTGGTAGCTCTATACAAAATAATGAGCCCCTATAAATGTTTACGGCTCGTATGAAACTGTTGCGGCACAAACAAAATTTTAAATGCTTAAGTAATTGTCGAATAAACTCATTTTCACCCTTTTAACGGCGAACATATTACACTATTTACGATCAACGAGTGAAGATGATAACATCACTGCAAAATAAATTTCATAACATAACCGGTATGCAAAATAATTCAAATTACCTACCTGTGACCAGAAACGTGACAATGTTCGTAACTACGTTGATAATAGATATAAGAGAGATTGTTGAGATTATACTCAAAGTTATAGAAATAGAGAATGATCGACAAAAAACATTAAATAATTTCCATCCTAATTCTTTGAACGTACAGATACCATCATTTCAAGTTTCAACGTATCACACGCTACTGAGCACGAGTCTTCTCTCAGAATGAGAAGGGTAAGGCCACGGTCCACCGCGTTGGCCAAGTGCCGATTGGCAGACTTCAAATACCTACTAGACGACCTCCGTGGCGCAGTGTGTACTTAGCGCTGTTGACTTCCGGAGGTCCCGGGTTCGATCCCCGGCAGGGTCAATTTGGGAATTTATAATTTCAGAATTTTCCCTAGTTTGGCCTGGTGGGAGGCTTTGGCCGTGGCTAGTTACCACCCTACCGGCAAAGACGTGCCGCCAAGCAATTACGCGTTCCGGTACGATGCCGTGTAGAAACCAAATAGGGGTATGGGTTTAATATAACTGCCATGCCCTTAATCCCCCGCCTAAGCCCCCATCTTAGACTGCATCATCACTTACCATCAGGTGAGATCGCAGTCAAGGGCTAACTTTTAGTGGATAAGAATAAAATAAAAAAAAACCTTTGAGAACATTACGGAGATATCTAAGGTATGAAAGGTGAAGGTAAACAATATCGTACTCATTACTAAAAATAAATCTACTTAAAATTTCCTACTTGCCCCTTCATTTTACAATAAAATTAAATGAAACTAGATATGTATTATCTATCTATCTAGTCTCATGAATAAAATTTATACTAACAAACAGGTTTTCTCAGAACTCTGTTGTGATGTTATTTAAATGTAAAACTGCGTCTTTTTTATTTTTACTCCGTCTTTGTACTTACGAGAAAGCTAGAGCTACTAATTAGAATTTTTAAGCTTTGGTATTAATTAATGATGAATTTTTAATTTAATGCCTAAGTCGGCAATACTTGTTAGCGCCGCTCGATGACTATAGATGGCAATTTACCTGTGTAACGGAGCTAAGGGTCCAGGATATGGCTGGTCGCGTAGCTCCGTGTGTCTAGGTAGGGAGGCCCTCACAAATTAAACGCGATTTATAGAAACACACACTTAACAAACCTTTATTCACGGTTTTACAGAAAGTACTTAAGTCTAAGCGATCTTCCTATACCTTAACTACACGGTCCGAGGTCCTGAGGGGACCTGCGGGGCGCGAGCGTCACCGGCTGACGCACGCGGTGCGCGGACACGGAGGGTGTCCGCGACGAGAGGGGGCGAAGGGGAAGGGGAGACGGAAAGATGGGTCGTCCGTGGCCGAAGCGGCGGAGCGACCGATCTCGCCTGCGTTCACCAGTTACCACTGCCACTCATCTGCCCGGTACCCCCAAGCCGACGTGCTGTGACAGCGGTCGCTGGCGAACTGTGAGTGAACGCAGGCCGGATGCCTTATATAGGCAGTGGCGGGAGAGGTGCGCGGCGGCGGGGTTTTGCACACGGCACGATGGCGCGATTTCGAATGTTCTGGATTATCCATTGTTCGTGCGTGAGTCATCGCCGTGCTGAGCTGCGTCATATCCTCCTCCCACGAGAGAAGATTTTTACCTGTAAAAATCACCGTATCAATAGGCTTACAGAAATGTTAAAACCCCCATTCCCCATTTTTCACTCAAGTTAACCCCTTTTTAGTTTTTTTTTTCTTTGTTTTTCTTTTTTTTTTTTTTTTTCGCCCCGAATAATGCAATAAAATGAAAGCTCGTTTACGTATTGAATCTTTTTATATCTTTAATGTGCGCAGTGCATATCTTGCCTCCCTGTTTTGCTTTCAGCAGGAATATTACGGGCGACTTTTTTTCCATTATGGTATATGGGCCTGAGAATTTAGGTGCTAATTTTGCGCAAAATTGTTTACTGACGTTGGATAATGGGTACTCTCTTTTTAATACGTCATCGTTAATTCTCGGTGTCCAGTTACGTCTTGCCCTATCAAAATACTTTTTTTGTAGGTTTGAAGCTTGATTTTGTTGGTTTTTGACTATTTCATATATTTCTTTCAGTTTTTGTTTTTCTTTTAATGCCGGTGTGGGGAATTGGTTTTCGTCGTGGACGTTCCTTAGTTCTCTGCCGAATAGTAAGAATGCTGGGGAGTGTTTCGTGGATTCTTGGACGGACGTGTTTAGTGCGAAGTTGAATTCGCTTAGGTACTCGTCCCATTTTTTATGGTTTTTCTCGATGAATGTTGCTATCATTGTTTCGAGCGTTCTATTTACCCGTTCGGTTGGGTTACACTGTGGAGTGTATGGTGCGGTTAGCTTTTGTTCTATGCCGTATCTTCTTAAAGTTTCTCTGAACTGTTTACTTACGAAAATTTTTGCGTTGTCGCTCAGTAAAGTTTTCATTCCCCCGTATCTCATAATTAACTCTTTTAGAGCGTTCGTGATGGTATTTGCGGTCGCGGTTCTTAGTGGTTTTATTTCCGACCACTTCGTGAATTTGTCGTGGAACACGATAATCCATTGGAATCCTTTTGATGACCGAGGTAAAGGGCCTATTAGGTCCGTTGTTACCACTTGCCATGGTTCTTCCGCATTATTTATGTGCATTAGGCCTGTTTTTTTTTCCTGTGATGGCTTATGTTTTTGACATATTTCACACCGGCTCACGTATTTTGATACGTCTCTGAATATCCCTGGCCAATAATACCGCATCGCGATTTTGTTAAACGTTTTTGAAGTTCCTAAATGTCCCGCATTGGGTTCATTATGGTTTTGCCATAATATTTTGTCCTTGTCTTCTTTTTTGACGCATAATTTCCATTCGGTCGATGGATCTAGTTTTCCTCCGTATCTTGGGTTGACTACTTTTCTGGATAGTCTCCCATCTCGTATACAGTAGTCGGTATCCACTTCGGGGTTCTTACTTACGTTACTATATTTTTTTGAGTACCAGTCGCTTTCTTCTATTGTAGTGGTGTATAGCGGATTTCTTGATAGTTCATCTGCAATGACGTTTTGTTTTCCTGGCCTATATTTTATGTCGAAGCTGTCGATCGGTGAAATGCATGGACTGTTTGACTTTTCGATGATGCCGTCTGCTAACATTTTGTTCACGTGTTCATTTATTTTTTCTTGCATTTTCGGGTTTCTCGGATAATATTTTTGTTTTATGGGTTCTGTATGTTTTAGTTTTATTACGTGTTTTACCCATGTGTTTCCTTTCGGACATTCCTCAGCTTTTTTGAATTCGTCTTCTAGGATGTTTTTTAGCGTTGTTTTCTGTTCTGCCGAGAGGATTTCTTCGTTGCCTGTCGTGTCTTCTCGTCTTTCGGTGCATGTCTGCTCGCATGCTGTCTCTTTCCATCCGACTGTGATTCCTAGTCTTGCTAACAGGTCCATCCCCATTATCATTATGGTTGTGGATGGTAGGTAGATGACTTGGTGTGTTAGTGATTTCCCATTTATTTCTAATTCGAGATTTATCGCTGTGTCCGTTTGTACTCTAGAACCGTCTGCTAGTTTGATCGTGGTCTCTTTTCGTATTATCTTCTCGTTGTGTTCTTTTATTTGGTCCATTATGTTTTTATTGATGTAAGTGTTCGTTGAACCTGTGTCTATTAATGCTTTGAACGTTTTTCCGTATATTTTTACCTTGGCGAAGATTCTATTATCTTTTTCTGTCTGTGCCTTCGTTGTGTATGCTTGTTTTGTTTTTCCAGGTGTCTTTCTCTCGTTACAGCAATTTTTTGTTAGTTTTCCTAGCAGTCCGCATTGGCTGCAGAAAACGACTTGTTTATTTCGACATTCTCGAGATGTGTGGTTCCTTTTGCCACATTTCCAACAGCAGGATTCCGGGACGTATTGCGGAGTTATTGGTTTTCTGTCTGTTTTGTGTTCTTCATTCTTCCAATTTTCCGGTTTTCGCCATGATTTTTCTTTATGGTCCTCTTTAAGTTGGACAGTCCGTTTGTGGGACATATCTTTGTTTCGGTCCACGTTTATTTTTTCGTAATCGCCTGCCAGTTGTATGAGTTCTGGTACTGTATTGAAGTCCTTCCTTTTTATATAGTATTGATAGTTATATCTCATATTATCGTATATTCTATCTAACTGTTCCTCTTTCGTTAATTTTTTGTATCTCCTCATAAGTGTTTGGATTTCTGTTAGGTATGACACGAAGTTTTCCCCGGCGTATTGACGTCTGTTTATAATGGATTCTAGTAGTTTTTTCTCATAATTTCTCGGATAATAGAACAGCTTGAAATTCTCCGTGAAATCTTCCCATGTCTTCCATTCATGTCTGTTATTTCTGTACCACAGTGATGCTGTTCCGGTGAGGCATCTCGGTATCACGTGTATGATTGTGTCTTTGTTGACATTCAACGTATCTGCTAACTCCTCTATCCTTTCCAGGAATTCCACGGCATCTCCGGTGGTGTCAAATTGAATTTTCCAGCGGGATATGGCTTTATCGAATTCTTTTATGTCTTTTTCGCTACCCATGCTGCCGTCTTGGCTCAATTCGTCTTCAGTTTTTACTATGAGTGATAGCTGTTTGCGTAATTCCTCGACAGTGCTTCCCGGTGAAACTTCTATTTTCCTATTTTCGAGTTCCTCAATTAATTTTTGCTTACTAAGTGTATATATCCAGGACGTAGGCATTTTTCTTTACTTATCCGAAACTGATTGTTAATTATTTATTTACGGGTTATACGGTATTTATTTCCAATTTTACGGTTTCCTCTAGTTATTTATGATTTGTTAATCGCGGTCGGTACGGTACGGATTATATTTAAATAGTTACACGGTTCCCCTTGTTTTACCCCTTATGAAGGCTGTTGTGTTTATGTGTGTATATGTGTTCTACTTCTTTTTTTTTTTTGTCGGATATTCGCCCTTTTTAATCGACCCGGATACCCCCAAGCCGACTGTGAAAGAGCTTGTATCCGTTTGTTTTGATCTTATCTTTTTTTTTCTATAGTTTTTCCGCTCCCGGTCGGATATTCGTCCTTTCAGTCTGCCCGGTATCCCCAAGCCGACTTTTTGAAAGAACTTGTATCCGTTCGTTAGAATAAAATATAACGTGCGGGTGTTGTGAGGTATGAGTTTCCCTAACCTAGTACGGACGGAAGGAAATTTTAAAGGACGCGACGCGAACGGACGGACGGACGGACGGATTTTCGCGACGCGAACCCAGAATGGGTTTTCTTTACGTTGGGCGCCAATGTAACGGAGCTAAGGGTCCAGGATATGGCTGGTCGCGTAGCTCCGTGTGTCTAGGTAGGGAGGCCCTCACAAATTAAACGCGATTTATAGAAACACACACTTAACAAACCTTTATTCACGGTTTTACAGAAAGTACTTAAGTCTAAGCGATCTTCCTATACCTTAACTACACGGTCCGAGGTCCTGAGGGGACCTGCGGGGCGCGAGCGTCACCGGCTGACGCACGCGGTGCGCGGACACGGAGGGTGTCCGCGACGAGAGGGGGCGAAGGGGAAGGGGAGACGGAAAGATGGGTCGTCCGTGGCCGAAGCGGCGGAGCGACCGATCTCGCCTGCGTTCACCAGTTACCACTGCCACTCATCTGCCCGGTACCCCCAAGCCGACGTGCTGTGACAGCGGTCGCTGGCGAACTGTGAGTGAACGCAGGCCGGATGCCTTATATAGGCAGTGGCGGGAGAGGTGCGCGGCGGCGGGGTTTTGCACACGGCACGATGGCGCGATTTCGAATGTTCTGGATTATCCATTGTTCGTGCGTGAGTCATCGCCGTGCTGAGCTGCGTCATATCTGTAAGGCAGCAAAGTAGTCGTTACGCGAGGTTTCCGCCAATCAGAAAAGTTTCCGTTCATGTGGCAGCTATGTTTAATGACGTGACGTCATGATATTCTAGAATATTACATTATAAAAACTTCAGTGTTCTCTAACCATTCGATACTCACATTTGCTTCGAGTAGCAAGTGTTCTAGAAAGTAGACCTATCTATACCTTGATTGCGAGTGGTTATGGATCTAGTTGTTGTTATATTGTTACTTTGCAATTATTTTAATATATCTTATGTTTCTTCCTAAATAAGTGACCGAGTCGGTGTATTATATGTTGTGAGTGTGCATCTTAAAAACCATATCCATCACCATACACAAGTAGGTCTACTACATACTATGCTCTTTATTACATAGGTAATAGTAAAATAATGTCCCCCCGACCGAATTTCGGCCGCGGCAGCATATCACCAGAGAGATTGGCTATCTGCGCAGGAGATATTATTATAGTGTACAAGTGTGTGCGCATACACAGGTGCACTCTCTGTTCCTTTACTCTCATAACCCGATGGGACGGAAAATCCACACGACCGGAGAGATTTCAGGCGCAGGACCGACAGCTTAACGTGCTCTCTGAGGTACGGGGTGAAACACCGCCAACTTCTTAGCTCCGGGCTAATACTGAGAATTTCAGAAAAACTACATAGCTACCTACATAGTAAACGTTAGGTTTGTATAATATTCGAGTAAAATATAGATACGAGTACACCCACCAAATTATTATAGTAATTATTGTTTGCGTTACTATTCTATACATATTGCGTTAATATTCTATATATACTCTGTATTAAATACAAAATAATTCTATCCTTTACTACTCTAATATTCTTTAGGTCCTAGATGGATTTAACAATTGAGATGTAAGCCAAAGAAAAGGATACGAAACGGTATGTAGAATTCGATTCTTAAGATTGCATAACATTATTGTGTAGCTCAGCTAGTGCAAGCACGTTCTGTTACTACACTAGGGATCCGCAACGCTTCAGCAGATAAATTAATTGTACAACACTCTTCTTACGTGATGTGAAGCTCACGCTCGTCTTTAACACTGGTTATTTATTTGTAACTTGAAGCGTTGCTGAAATAATTCAGAAAGTTATCTAGTCGGGTCGGTAGCACGAACGAAACTCACTAATCCCTTACTACTTTATGTTTTCTAATTTAAGCTAAAACCAGAAAGTTTTGAATATTCGAGTGTTTTGATAGCAAATTCTACCATTTGTACGCTACGAAGTCAGAACTTAAAAGTAGTTCAGTGTAGAATTTGTAGATAAGTACGTACCAGAGCATTTTGCGCATACAGTAGTGATTGTACTGGTTTGGGCGAATAGAAAATCCTAATCAAAGTGATTTATGTACTAGCGAACATACCATGCTCGAAAATTACCCCAGGTTAACCACCAGTACAATCATAGTCTAAAGTCAACCTGTCATCGATAAAAAATAATAAGCACACTCGAAATTGGGTTTGGCCGAACTTTGCCCCTTACGTCTAACGGTGATTCAGCAGTTTTGGAAAATCGGAATCCGTTTACCGGCAATCGAAAACCGATTTAATCACAGGGGCATGCCAAGTTCTTCAAGAAAGTTTGTTTAGACAGATTACTGGAACAAATTGGAACGACGTGGCTTGCGGCTAGATATTAATGTTTGAATCATAAAATACAATTTTCGGCTGAATCTCACCATAAGGCAAAGTTTTTTTAACCTATATTTTTTCACTGCTTATTTTTAATAAATCTCACTAAATCATACCTATTTTGTGATTATTATTATCTAGAGTTTAGTAACATGTATGAGTTTAGTAACCTTAGCGAGAATTAGGTATTGCTTAAAACCTTCCTATGATAAAAGGCCTGTGCTGTGATCGTGGGCCGGAAGCGTGGCCGAAAGATGTTAAAATGAACACGTGATATGATAATTTGCTAATCAAAAAAATTCAGATTACTCCATAAATGATTTAAATTTTTGTACTAACGTCAAATAAAATTAAACCAGAAAATTAATTAATTTGCTGACAGAGTTAAAAAGTTGTATAATGCAAAACGCTTTTCCAAGACTGCCAAGTAGGTATTCGTGTAAAATCAGGTTTAACAGTAACAAAATTAACGTATTAAAACCAGAGTAGAATAAACTGCTGGATATTCGTATATTCAGTACTAAACAATGACTAAACACAGTGAATCTTCACAAATCCTCGTGTCGCTCTAACTCTTGTCAGCTTAATTCAACCGTTTGATTAGGCTATTTACCGCCGACATTTAAAGCAATGTAGTGAAACTGCGCATGTCTATCTTATCCTATCTTACTCTTACTAATATTATAAATGCGAAAGTTTGGATGGATGTATGGATGTTTGTTACTCAATCACGCCCCAGCGGCTGAACGGGTCTGGCTGAAATTTGGCACAGAGATAGATTATAGTGTGGAATATATAAAGTTGAAATATATAAAGATACACATAGTGATACTATTTTAGAATAGTTTTCTACAAAACATATATAAAAATGGGCCATGTTAATTTAAGTTAAGTTACTCATATTTTTAGTTACCTTTCTTACCTGGAACCTGCCCAGGGGTCACAAGGTGAGCTCCACAAACACGCAGGTTATTCAGAGAACATGAGACGCTACTGAGAGCCTAAGGTTTCATCTATGTGAAAATAAGTTATGTCAGATCGCTCTGGGATCTTGGACCACTATTAACTAAGGGCTCTCGGCTGTGGATGTGGTGAGGACGGGGCGTACTCTTACAATGTAATATTAAAATGTAAAACCTGCCCACTGGCTACATTGGGTATACACTATTAGGATTATTAGTGCTACCCGTGCGTAGCCGGGGCGGATCGCTAGTGTATTAATAAGAAATCACTCGTCAGTGTATCTAATGAAGACTCAATAAATAATAAAAAGATCCAATTAATTAATTTTATTTATAAATTACCCACGAATTTTATTATTTTATAAATCCATTCGAGGTTAGAGTCCAAACCACTAAAATCAGTAAGAAATACCAGAGACATATATGTATAAACCCATGAGATTGAATAACTTTAACTCCATTTACCTAACGAATGCTAATTTCATTGGAAAGGGTAAAATAAAGAGCAATTTTATCTTAAACTTTTCATGCAAATTATTCCACAAATTGCAGGAGAATGTGTTCTGCATTCAGATAGAAAACTTTTAAACTTGTATAAAAGGTAAGAAAAGTACTTTATTACATCTCATACTAAGAGATAGAAACTCTATTTTCTCATAAAAGCTGCTTATCTATAACCGTACGTAATGACTAATCTTACTAATATTATAAAATATGCGAAAGTTTGGATGGATGTTTGTTACCCAATCACGCCCCAACGGCTGAACGGAGCTGGGTGAAATTTGGCACAGAAATAGAGTATAGCCTGGAATAGCACATATGCTACTTTTATCCCGGAAAATTAAAGATTTCCCGCGTGAACCAAATAAACCTAAATCCATGCAAACGAAGTCGCGGGCATCAGCTAGTTGACAATAATTATCAACCAATAGTTGGTGTCCGCGACTTTTTAAAAAAAATCACTGTAATATCTTATAGTGGTTTAAAAAAACGCCCTTGATCTCACCTGATGGTAAGTGACGATGCAGTCTAAGATGGTAGTGGGCTAACCTGTTAGGTGTAACTTCAGCCGGGTGGAAAAAGTTTTGTTTTTAATTCCCATGGGAACGCCTCAATTTAGCCTATGTCACTCCCCAGGTTCGATTTGTTGCTCTGTTGCAGCGTGATTGAAAGACAATCTAATAAACCAACAAACAAACACACCTACGCATTTATAATATTAAGTATGATAAATTAAATCTCCTTTATGATTCTCACATTGTCATGATTCATAAAATACAGCTATTCTTATGAGGACATAGAATAATCTGAAATTAGAAGTTTTATTCAACAGGTTCACTATTTAAATGGAAGAGGCCAGATTCTGATGTTAAAACCTCGTAAAAATATTAAAAAATAGTAACTTCGAGTAACTTTCCAGATTCCGCCTTTGATTCGACAATTTGTTCCAATATCGAAGTTCAAATAAACTTTGTTACAGAGCTTGGCATGTTTCTAGGATAAACTCGGTTTCGGATTGCTGGTAAACAGGTTCCAATTTCCCCGATTCATCGTTAGAAGTTGGCGGCGATGTAAAGTTCGATAACCAGCCAAAATATTATTATTTCTTATTTTCAATGCAAAATTTTTGGCGAGGGCTTAAAAGGGAAGTTAGAAGGGAGTAACCCCTTGAAAATAGTGAAGCAATTACTAACTGACTAATCTTGTAAACTCCAGGAAGCTCAGATAATAGTAGCCAATGTGCCAGTAATTATAAGTTAATTATCGGATCACTAGCTAATCCATGTATTGGATGCAATCGCGTGTCACAAGCTCTCATGTCAGCGGTGATCAAAAGATACGATAGTGGCAGGTGTAATCCCTTACGCTCAAGCTTAACGTTAATATAATGTTAGCGATCTGCATCAAACGAGCTTTTTGTTCAGTTAAATATCCAGGTCTTTCAGATGGAAAATTGGTTTAAGTATGACTTTATTTTTATCACTTACTAGCTGATGCCCGCGACTTCGTCCGCGTGGATTGAGGTTTTTTAGTTCCCACGGGAACCCTTTAATTTTCCGGGATAAAAAATCCTATCCTGGTTCTAAGCTTCCTTATATATATATATATATATATAGGTAGATTTGTATTATAGGCGCCATACCACAGCTGAAAACACTTTGCACGAATGCATTATCCGCGTATTAACATAATAATAATGTCTTCCCAATCAGATTTCACAAAGATTAACCATCTGCACGAGAGATATTTTAGTGTCCAACTGTGTGTACACTCTTGTCCCCTTACACTCACAAGAACCGCGTTCATCTCCGATGAGATGGAATACCAAATGGAATGGATGGAAAAGAGATCAGGCACAGGGCTTACTGTTCTACGTGTTCTCCGAGGCACGGGGTGAAACAACGCCAACTTTCTAAATCCGGGCTAGTAGAGAGAATTTCTTTTCAGAAGAAACCCAATACTTAATCATTATAATATCCCCAGATAAACCTGCTTACCACATAGTAAATGACTGTAGACTAAAAAGGCTCTAACATATCATACATCTGTTGCGTCGGTCCATGCCAAGATGTTAGTTTTTTTTCTATTACGTATTTATTTAAAGTTAGTGCCTGGATGGGGCAAATGAAACTAATGCGACCTGTGTGATTTCACTTTACAGCAGTTATGACTGCGCTAAAGTGAAGTCACGAGGTGAGTCACATTAAAATCCAACAAATATCCTATGAATATTAATCCTATGAATTTAAAAAAAAATCACCATTTAAGACTTTTCCTAAACTGTCACCTCTGGAAAGTGTAATTTAAGTTTGAACGTAAAACCTCGTCCAGCGAAAAATTCACGACCGCGAGCTCACGACGTAATGTGCTTTAGTTTGATGAAGTCACGTACCGCACTTTTACTGTTTTTATATAGAGGTAACTAGCATTTTAAATGACCTGAAATTCATAGGGAGTAGTTTCATATTTTAGCTTGCCAAAAAGTGAGATTTTATGTCAAGTCCGCCTTTACAGACTTGTCATGCCTCTACTTACTAAGTATGGAGAAGTCGAATATGAATTAGGTAAGTGAATAGTTTGAAAATTGAGAGAATACATTCTTATAAAAATTTAGGTTAAATTTAACAAAAATAATTAAAGAATCATTCAAATATCTCAACAAATTTACTAAAAAAAGTTTAATATTGCGTTTGCAACAATAATTTTGTTACGGTCGCATGAAGTCACTCTAGGTTAACGACGACTTAAAACAACCAATTTAAATGGTGTGAATTAATGAGGCGTAACTGGATTGGACCTAAAAGCACATTATTTTAAGTTCGAGATCATTTTGATTTAAGAATTAGAACTGGGCCGCTAGTACTTTATGTCTCGTCTAGGTTGCACTTGAGTTGCACAGGTAATAAAATTATACATTAATGAAGACCACTATAGTTGCGAGTTAAAATACTTTTAAAATTGTTAAAAAATAATTTCTCAGTAATTTATTGATAGATTTAAAATAAAGTTCACTGATTTATTTGTTTTGATCTATATTTTAATTTGCGCTAAAAAATACAGCATCATGAAACTTCTCCATTATAAGTGAAAATGACAGTATAGTTAAATAGAAAATTTTAAAGTGTAGCCAGATTCAGCAATACATTTATGATACAACGACTTATCACACTACGCAAACAACCGAGCAAAATGCTCAATGCAGTCACTCATAGCATAAAATTGTAATAATTTAACCACAAAAACGATTAAAAACGTCCTTTACAGTAAAACAGTCGGGCTAAAATATAGTTAGTACAACTAAATGTCAGAATTTAATTGCAGCATCCATTTGTAAGCTCAGCGATAATATTTGACTACGGCTTTACATCAAAGCTGTAGAGAATTTCAGTGTGGCAAAAAAAATACAAAAATTAAATACTTGACTGCTTTTTGTATGAAAAACTATTTTTTTGTTGCCAGGACATCCAAAAACCTTTACAGGTTAGGGAATACTTTTCACTGACATTCATTATGGAAGTGTCTTTGTTAAAACAAAATAAATTAAGGGTATGTTCCGATATACACTGCGAGCACTGTTCAGTGCTGTTACTGGGGAGAAATCCGTTGCGTTAAGGACTGACAGTATAGTGCCGCAGTATCCTAGGAAAATGTATGACGTCATAAATCGTCGCCATTTTTGTACTGCAAGCACTGACATTTTCGTGGTAAGGTGCTCTCAGTGATCATGTGATCAACAGCTGGACTGCGTTCCGTTTTAAACAGTAGCCAGTATAGCTAACTATATAGGAACGGTTTCGCAGTATACTAAATTGACGTCACACTTAACAATGCTCGCAGTGTATATCAGAACATACCCTAAGCAATTAGTGAAAATTTAAAAATTCTGTAGTTTTGAATTAAAAGCTGTAGGTAGGTACTTTTGATTGTTTAAGAAACAGGGACTTTATATCTTTAGTCTCGACAGATAAGCGCAAAAACACTACTGAGAGAACATGAAAAAATGTCTGCACATCGCATGCGCATTATATGGAAAACAGTAGCCTAAAAACCGTACAACGTCTATAAAATCTGCATCAAGTATTGTTAAAGTCTCAATCGTTTTGATTGGCTGAAGTTATGGTATTCATGTTGCGTCAATGGATTTTGGCCAACAGTGGAAGAACCAATCATAGCTGATTGCGATCGTTACATTGTATCTGTCATTTTTACGTAATAAGGCCGCAGTGTTTATTAGGGAACAAGACTTCTGCGAAGTAACGCCTGGATCTATCCGATAGATGCAGGCGTTACTTTGTGGAAGTCTTGGATAGGACTATTGGATGGATTCTATCCAATAGTAGCGTTCACAATAAAGGGCGCGCGCTGATATATCGCGCTGAAGTTTTGTCCTGTCTTGTCAGTAGTGTGTTTTCGCCCTAAAAGTTTCATCCGAGCATCACCCGTGGCTGTTCCAGTGTAACTTTATCTATAGACATTGATGCGGTCAACATGGAAATGCCGCGAGCGGTAAATCCGCCCGCCACATGGCGTCACTACCGCAAGTGCTATTTGATAGACAGACGCGGTGGGTCCGAACGCTCACTGCTCCGTACAGAGAATTTTTCATTTAGTCACAGTGCTGAATTAATTGCTTTTCAACAAGGTGTTGTTGTTTTAACGCTTGAAGCTAAAATGTCCAAAACAAGCACGGATTTAAAATTATTTGTATTTTGTTAACGCGATACACTTTGAGTTTTGTTTTGACAAAGTGGTTATCGTTTTCAAAAAAATATTGTTAATTCAGATATTAGCGGTTGACACTGTTTGGTTGATTGGAAGCGATGTTACAGAAGATGTAATTCGGCTTGAAAAGGGTATGGAAGTTAAAACAAACTCTTATACCCATAAACGGTTTCTACGTGCTATCTTACGGGAACGCTAACTCGCTTGGCAAGTATTTTGCTGCTATGGGCTACAGCCGAAGTTAAAGCAACCCAAACCAAGAATTTATAATTTTTAAATTTCCTCTGGTGTGGTCTTGTGGGAGACTCCGAACCAGATCGAATTCGGGATATCTCACAATAGGAACGATGAAAACTCAATCAAATCAGCAACTCTTCATGAAACTTAAAAACGCGCTTCAGGATGGAAGTTGTATGAAATTCACAATAGTCATCAAATTTCAACGCACTTTTTTTCTCTAATCTATATTTTAAAGTGGTTATCAAACTTAGAATTAAACGACGATGGGAATTTTAAGTCTTTTGGAAGACCCTCTATTTAATAATCAGTTAGAAATAATTTATTTTTGATATAGGCATCATCTCTATTATAAGACAGTCGGCAGTTCTCACCACTGTACCAGAGAGATCGCTGATTTATTTTATTATTAGAGATTGGTGTAAAATTTTTATTCTCGATATAAGGAGAAGGATACCAGGGGATTAAGATAGTTTCTTGAAAGAAGCGAGACTTGTAAATTTGAGTCCATTTCACATGCAAAATTATGTTGATGCTTATAAACAAAATATACATTAAATAATTCAATAGAATATATATAATTCAATTTCCTATATCGAAAAGAAAATAATTTCTCGATATGAAATCTAAAAATAATATTATAAATGCGATGCGATGTCTGTCTGCCTGTCTGCTATGCTTTCACGGCCCGTCTGTTCAACCGATTTTGATGAAATTGGGTCTAGGGGTATCCCGGGGAAGGATATGGGGCACTTTTTATCCCGGAAAGTTCAAGATTTCCCGCGCATCAGCTTGTGTGTAATAATTAAGTGTGTAATAGACACAAATCATACTCGTACCAATTATTTCGTTTGCATAACAATTCCAGAAAGTTATCACGTTTATTCGGGTTAACATAAACAGTAATTACCAGACTCGAAACGTTCAGAGGAAGGAAACGAACATTCCTCGGGGTAAAGAGGAAAAACGCTGCGGAGAAAAAGTTAAATAGATATTTTATCACTTTTATGGCCACTTACTTTGAGCTCCGAGTGAAATATCGCGCTGCTAGGTTAGGTGATTGCGTATGCAGCGTGATTTCTGTCCTGTTCATTAACGCTTAAATCAGTATTACTCAAATAAACAAGTGAAATTAATTTAACGAATTAAAAAACACGACTGCGATTTTTGGAGTTTACCTCCATAAGAAGCGATTTGCATACATAGCCTTTGGAATCTTATTCACATATTTTATTAAATGATATTTTTTTGTGAATCACTAAATATTCAACTATAGTGTCATATATTTTTAGAATCTACTCATGTTCTGAAGATGATTATATAGTTAATCTTATTTTCGAATATTTTTTTTCAATTTTGGTCTTTAATGCGAGACCATGGTCACCACATCAATTATTTTTTTTTAATTTTACTAGCCTATATCACCCGGAATAAGCTAGAGATTCAGGTTCAGGCGTATAGAAGTTATGGTGGAATATACAAACTCACATACATACATACATACATACATGAACCCTGAAAACAATATACTCCTTTTTTCAGGCAGTCGTATAAAAACAGTGTGATACCATGGTCATCGCGACAGATTAGAGCGAAAAACAAGTTCGAAAAGTCCACGTTATCTACTTTTTTTAATAGTTAAATAACATTTATTGTAAATAATAATAGAACTTAAAGCTAGCTTAACCTAATTACTATATAAATCATACCAGCGTGGAATGGTGGCAAAAATGCTGGCACTCACTTTTATCTAAGTAAATGGAGCGCGCACACTACGCGTCAGAACAAAACATTGTTTTATTACAAGCTCTTATTTAGTTTTACCTGTCAGGGTGTACAACGACGCAACCCCATCGAGTTTGGGCCCATTTGATTTGTCTTATCTGTCTCTTACACACAACCACTAAAAGCTAAATTAAAAAATTATTTATTTTGTACTTGTTTTTTATTCCACCATAAGTTAGCCTTTGAATGCGATCTCACCTGGTGATGCAGTATAAGATGACAGCGGACTAATTTGTAAGAGGTATGGCAGTTATACTAAACCCATACCTCTAATCGGTTTCTACTTGGCATCATACCGAAACGCTAAATCGCTTGGCGACACGTCTTAAATACCGGTATGGTGAAAACTTCCACTATAGCCCATTAACGTCGCACAGCTGGGCACAGGCCTCCACACTCTCATAGGAGAGAGGGAATTTGAGCTTAGACCCACCACGCTGCTCTAATGCGGGTTGGCGGGCTTTAACGAGTATTATCAAAATAGTGATATTAGCCGGGATCGACGGATTAACGTGCTCTCCGAGGCACGGGCGTGAATTAGGTAGTCAGCATCCAGCTTTTGACGTCTATCGGTTCACTTCATACGATTTAAGTCGCAGACAATTGCTAGGCCCTTAAACATCAAGTTGTTATACTGAGCAAGTTTTAATAATGAATCGTTATGTTTATTGATCGATCTAATTTTCTAATTTAGTGACTAATCTTTTAATCTAATCTGGTTTATGCACTAATTTCTGAACGCATATTAACCGTCCACGCAGCTACATTGCGTGGTAAGCAGTAATTTGTATTGTTTGTCCAACTGACTTAGTTTATTAAACGCCTGGCTAGTTAATCGATATGGCTGAAAAATGTGCTACGGTGCAAAATTTTCGAGGAAGAAATTCCAACCTTTTTAAAAAAATATTATTTTTCATGATTCCTTAGGTCGTTTAATGTACCACTATGACTTTTATTTTTTTATTTCCCTAAATCTAAGTTAGTCACTAAAACTAAACTTAGCTAAACTGTTTTTTAAACTATTGTTTTTTACTGTTACTGTTTTTTACTGTTAAAAGTAAAACTTTCTGTTCAAAATTGTTAATTACGTGTGTTACAAAAAACAATTCACATTTTTACATAATGTTACAATATTACAAAAACACGACAGCAGCGCGATCCGCAAAAACAATTAAAGGGGAAAAAGTTTTTTGGTCAGATATTAAGGTCAAAGGCAAATGGCACGCTGTAGCATTATTATCCGCATAATTTCGCTGGCTAACAATGTAACGTCCCTTGGTTAACGGGCACCAATGCTTTTTTATACAATACTTCCTTCCGTCCCGAGGACTTTGTTACTGCAATAGCCATTTGTGGCTATGAATAAAACATACGCTTAGGTTTGCAGTATTCGATTTTGCTAACGCCTGTTTCCGTATTCGACAAAGGAGATTACAAATCAGCAAATGTTTTTTAGGTGATATGTGCAAATTGAAAGCTTATATGCCTATTGTTAGAGACAATCCAGAAGTAGGTATTTATGACACACTTTCAATTAATTTATTTGTACTCTCATTTGGAACTTGCACGAATAACTGGTTAAACGTGTAGAGGTTCCACGAGAGATTTAATGTAATTAGATAAAAGTTGGCTAAACTTAAAGATAACATTCATTTGATCCGGCCAAGATTGCTATCGATAAGCTCTAAATAAAAATGCGATGTACACACAAAAGTATTCAATAATCGCTTAGTCTGCCGGCAGGAGAAAAGAATTACCATCGTTCAAACACTCGTATTTATGCTAACTATTTTCAATATGGCGTCCGTATCCGCAGATTAAATCGAATGACATGAAACGAGTCAAATTGACAGATATTAAACTTCCTATTCCATGAGATTAAATGACAAACTGTAATCATGCTAACACTATTCACTGAATTAATACTGCTTTAACTTAACTATAAGGTAAAAGTTTTCAAATTTATAAAAATATATCATTTTCATAATAAGTAATTAATAATTATTTTAATTCGAAGTTGTACAGACAGCTGTCGCTTTCGCAAACTCGCCAGAGTGAAAAAGTTTTACTAATATTTTACAGAAATGTGCTTGAATATTCAAAGAATACTCAGATAAAATATATTATAACATAAAATACTGTAAAAACATACAAGTAATATATAATATACACTTGTACACCTACCTGTTGAATTTTAAATGGATATCGCAATAAACTGCATATTATTTTTCTACTTTTTTATATCTTTACTAGATGATTCCCGCGACTTCGTCCGCGTGGATTAAGATTTTTTGTTTCCCGCGGGAACTCTTTAATTTTCCGGAATAAAAAGTAGCCTATGTCCTTCCCTTGGATACAAACTATCCCTATACCAAATTTCATCAAAATCTCAACCGATTTTGATGAACAGATAAATGTATAGATAATTTTTTATTTGGGGATCTCTTGTATTTTCCGGGATAAAAAGTAGCCTATGTCCTTCCTGGTATACAACCTATACCTGTACCAAATTTCATCAAAATCGGTTGAATAGATGGGCCGTGAAAGCTTAACAGACAGACAGACAGACAGACACACTTTCTCATTTATAATATTAGTATGGATGAGTATGGATATGGATTAATAATTGTTTTTAATCAGATTGAGAAAGAGCGAAGTGAATGAAAAGTCATTTTTGAATTTTTATTTTTTATTCGTAAAATTATATTAAGAGTAGAATTTGTTTAAAATATCTACCTTTATGACCGATCAGAGACTAAGGAAGAAATGGTTTTAAAATTATTGTAATATTGTTGTAAAAATGTTTTTACGATTAAGTAGGTTATTAAGGTACTTAATACAAATTAATTGAGGCGGATAACTTGTAGAAAATATAGAGTTGACATCAATCAGTTGCTTAATTCTTCGATACTTGATAAAATATTGTAGGGACTACTACAATATTTTATCAAGTCACGGTGCTTATTGACTATCAAGGATTCTTCACGACCTAATTTGTTTAAGGTTGGCAGTGATGTAGTTGACCTAGTTGAAAGAAATAGGTTCTGCTCATAGAATCATGGCAGTTCATTAAACTAACAATATCGAAGATAATTAAATATCAAGCGAGCTATGGACTCACATTTTGTCATGTCATCCTTTTATAATTATATAATATTACTCTTATAATATATCGTATGTTATGCACTTTTTTTTTAAATTATATAACTAACTTTCTGAGAGAGTTTTCTGAGAAGTACTTGTTATGATCTAGTTTGTAATGAAATCGGAAAAACAAGATGTGATATTATCCCTAGGTATTACATTTTATCATAGCTTCAAGAGGACTCAATAACTATGGAAAAATATTGAAATATTTTCTTTTAGCTAAGTAAGTATCTTAAAATTCTTATTACTTCTTATTACAGCTAAACTAATGGCATAATTAAATTGAATATTCACGCACATCTTTATAATAATTTAAGCCGTACTAATAGTTTGAATCAAATTTTTGTGTGTTGACCAGCAACGGAATGACTGATGGTGTAATTTAAACATTACTCAATTTCAGCCATTGGCCAATTAGGCCAAATCAGATGTGTCTACAAAATGATTATAAAAATAAAACTTTTCAACGCCTGTGGTAGATTTATGAAAGCTGGACGCCTTGGAGAGTAGTCAAGACAGAACGTGTCTTGCATGACCAAAGGGGACGACCGAATTGAATGAAAGTATTGCACAGATACAAATAAACCATAACGAACAGGGAAAGAGGTGAACGAAGGAACACAATGCCTTTCAAACCCAAGAACAGTTGTCTCCTCAGTCAAATTGAATAAGTTTCCCGCAGTGCACTGTTATTGGGCATTCCATTGAGGATTCCACAACGATGGAGATTTTAAATCTAATATGTCTGAGACATGCTGTTTGTATTAGCTTTTTATTACAAAATATTTTTGAATACTTCGAGTGTATAGAAAGAAAAGTTGGACCGACGTTTTTTTCGGAATTTTGAGATCTGTTTGTTATAGCACTTCTTCATTAAAGACTTGTCATTTAAAGAAGTTTTAAAATTATTCCATTTTAATACCTTTATCTTCCATCATAAAATAAAAATAAAAGCCCTAACTGCCTCATCAACGCATTTCCCAAACTCGATCTCGAAGTTGAAATTGAAAAAGTGCCAGAACGTAATAGCAAAGAGTAATTTTTATAATTTGATATCGTAGGTAGTGGTGTATAAACGTGGATTGAAATCAAACATATTTTCACGTTTTTGGTCTTCCCTCAACATCGCCATTTCACCGCAGTCATCAGGTTAACGGGAAGCGTCAAAACACCGTGATATTTTATAAAAGAGTTTCATGGCTTTATGCCAGGCTTGTCTACTTTTTGAGACACACGTACCACTTTAAAAAACAATCAAAAAATAATCTTGAGGCTTGGTTCGAGGTCTGTCCAAGTTTAAGAGTATTCAATGATCAAAAGTCATGTATAGTATCCACAAACGTATCTAACCCGGTGGTCAAAATTGGAACTAATTTTTATGCCTGTTTAATTCTTGTTTGATATTTTATTTTTCATAGATATTAACGACGGGGTCAGATAATTTTGACAGACTTTATTTTAATATGACGCATCACTACCCCTTCTTACTACTTACTAGGTACACATATGTAATTATTATAAATGAGAAAGTATGTTTGTCTGCTGGATTGTCCTTCGTCACGCCACAGCAGACCAAAGGTTTTTTTTCATTGTAATAGTTAAAGAATTGGAGAATGATATAAGATATCCAGGAAATAAAATAAAAAAAGATTTTTAAAAATAAAAAATGTAAGCTTACAAACTGCGGGCATCCTATAATTTTAACCATAAAGAAAGATGAAATTCTATGAACATTCTCTACGTTTTTGGCAGCGGTATGTCAGTTAAAGGAAGCTAGACATAAATCCGGTACCGAAACGAGAGCACGACGCGGAACCGATGCATACGATATTCTGGCACACCGTGTTGTAACTTATACAAGGATGATATATTGATACCGGCCCGCCAGGAACCCAGGAAAACTACTTTGTCTAAGGTATTGCTTTCATCATCCACAATATCTTTTCCTTTATTTATTGTTAGGAACAAACTCTTAGTATTATTAAGAAAAATCACAGTTTCACAGTGTAGATCTCTCTCTCTCTCTCCAAGTCGTATTCCCCATTGCTGAGGGACGTGACTTGTGACCGCTATTCCAATAGTCATAAAATGGAAGGGATTTTCTTGGATAATAATGCGGCACCAGGTTTCCCAGGTTCTTCTATAGATCTAATTTATTAAAATGCTGAAAAGTCCGTTACGCTCGTATCGTATTTGTTTTAATTTGTAATCATTAAGATAACAAATTAAAACAAATACGATACGGTGCAAATTGTAATCACGATTTTTTTTTCTTATTCGCCAAAGCTTATTAATTAACCTCGTGAAAGTAAATAACGAACGAGTTATTGAAGCCCCAAAACTAAATAACCACTAAGAGAATCTCGCAGTTTCATTCCTTCATTGCTTAAATGAATAAAATTCACCGGCACTGCCGGCAATTTAAAGTTTGAGACTCCATCTCGGAGTCACCTGCGAAGGTAAGTTAAATCGATTCGTTTATCGATACCTTTACGAAAGATTAACCTCATACTGTCCTTTTATTGCGCCATCTATTAGAGTGATAGTTTGCCTTTACTATAAGTGAACATTTGCATTAATTATGCGATTAAACTGAATATACTCCCAGAATATTTTTTTCATGTCCCTATCATATACCTTTATCTATAATGTCCTCTTACAAAACTGTGTGTGATGTATCAGATAATTTATAACTAGATGATGCCCGCGACTTTGTCCGCGTAGATTAATGTTTTTTGATTCCACGGGAACTCTTAAATTTTTCGGGATAAAAGTAACCTTTGTCCTTCCCTGGGATACAAACTATCCCTTAACCTAATTTCATCAAAATCGTTTGAACAGATGGGCCTTGAAAGCGTAGTAGACAGACAGACAGACAGACACACTTTCGCATATGATACTAATAAACGCGAAAATTTGTGAGAATGGGTGGATGTTTGTTACTCTTTCAAGCTCAGATTTTTTTTGTGTAATTTTACTGTAATTTATGGCTTAAAAATCACATAAACATTAGAATTTAATTTTAGAAGGCTATTGTGTCTAGAAAATTCCCACGAGAGCGTAGCTGCGGGCGTTCGCTAGTTGGATATATATTTTATGAAACTTTATCAATAAGCTTATCCACCTAGTGAAATGGTCTGTGGAATTTAACACTGAGATTTTACATCATTGTAAACCGTAAGTAGGTTTACCGTTTTAGTAAAAGTTAAGTATATTGTCGCCTTTCTAGTGCAACAATGTTGAATATCTTAGGTAGCGACTAGCGAGTGAATGACTGAAGGTTACGAGCAGAGAGAGAAGTGCCGAGATTTTATTATCACTCTATATATTATTCTGATTGAAATCTAATATAAAAAATTCTCGTGTCACAGTGTTTGTTACAAAAGTCCTCCGAAACGGCTTGACCGATTCTTATGAATTTTTTTGTATATGTTTGGTAGGTCTGAGAATAGGACGTAAACTATTTTTCATACCCCTAAAACATGTCGGTCCACGCGTACGGACGGCATCAGCTAGTAAAATAATATTTGAAACTTCTTGAATTGAATTATTTTATTTTTTATTCATAAGTTATTATGAGTAGGTAACGTTCAAAATGCTTTTTAGCGATGGCTTTATTTCTTTAAGGTTCTCTTTTATTTCTTTATTTTTTAGGATAGGGGATTTTTTAAATAAGCCGAAGGGTTGGAAAGTTGAGTAACCAATAACTTAATTTTGACCTTGTTTCCTATAATGACCTTGGGGGTAACTAACATTGCTTATAGTAGTATTTAAAAATGACGGTTTTATATGATATACCCTGATGTCCATAGCCAGTATTACAATAAATTCTTTAAAATATGATAAATTATTTCACAATTATGATCATATTACTATTACATTACCTTTATTATTATATAATATTTATTCTTATTTTATGTCTAAAATCAGGGTTTTAATTCTGAAAAAAAAATTATTAAAATAACATTGCTTTAAGCGATGATAGTAAGCTTCCTGCGAAGCGCAAGTATACGATGTTTAATAATAATAGATACTAGAAAGAAGAAATTCTGTAACTAAGACAAAACCTTGTTGATAGTAATATTATATTTGCTAAATTAAATGAGGGTACTTTTAAAATCTTTCATATTATAATTTATCGAAAGTAAGCCTCGTTTTAATACCGCATAAATATAGTTACAAAGCCCACTTACGTACGTAAATAGGTTTATGTACCTAAAACATAAATATTTAAACTATTCAGCAGATCTTCAACTAATTCCGTGATTGGATCAATCCCAGTGGAATGAGAGTAATCAACATTTACGAATAATTGAGTAGATAATGGGATTTAATTTCATTACATAGACCATAAAGTTAGCTTTGATGTAATATTATGAATAAAGATACATAAAAATGCGAGATAATTACTCCTTCTCATCCTTCTAAATCCTCCTTTCTCTTTTCCTTAATCCTTTGTTAAATGTAAGTTACTGTAAAAGTATCTAAGAATATCTCTACATTTATCGTTATGCAATCAAAATTTAATTACGACGGAAATTGTATAAATTCCTTTATAAAACATTATTTAACAATCATAATTACCTATATTCTAAAAGGTTTAATTTCTAAAATTAGTTTGTTTGTAATTGACAAACTCAAAAACTACTTAACCGATTTTAAAATAAAATTTTTTCACCTATAGTAAGCCTCACTATCAGCGAGTAACATAGGCTATATTTTATTTTAAAAAAAATTAGAGATCTACTAAAATTGCAATTATGTCAAAGATGTCTAAAAAAATCAACTTATAACTTGCTGATATAGTAGCATTCTATTACAGAAAGAATTTTTAAAATCGGTTGAGTAAATTTTGAGTTTATCGATTACAAACAAACAAACAAACAAATCTTTCCTCTTTATAATATTTTATTGGGTATAAACTATTATGATTATTAGTGCTAATCGTACGAAGCCGGGGCGGATCGCTAGTAATATATACGTATATACCTAGGTAAGGCTGTCTACACGCAGTGCAGTCGCGACAAAACGTGACCCGAATTACCAAATAGGCGATATGAATGAAAACAGCTATTGCTGTGATACAAACAAGATAACAAATGGAAAAATAAGTGAAAAGAAAATGCCCTTACACCAAAATCATTTAACTCATCCAAATCTATACTAATATTATATATGCGAACGTTTAGATGGATGGATGGAAGGATGAACAGAATAGAATGAATTTATTTGTCTGAATATGTGTTACAAAGCATTGTAACACATATTCAGATACAGTATGAAAAGTCGCAGCATATCCAGTCAGGCAACCCTGACGTACTTTTTATGTAGTTTTATGTGATGGATGTTTGTTACTCAATCACGCCAGAACTATAGATCTGAATGAAATTTGGACCAGAGATAGATTATAGTCTGGAATAACACATAGGCTACTCTTTAATTTAATTAATGATTTCCCGCGGGAACCAAAAACCTTGATCCACGCGGACGAAGTCGCGGGCATCAGCTAGTTATAACTAAATATTGATAAGTTACATGGTTAATTATTATTAGCCTGATTATTATGATTGGTAAAGTTGTAGTGTTAATTGCAAACACTGCTCTCGGCGCCATAGAAGCGTTGAGTGCATGGCAGTGCATATTAAACACACAATTATGATACTGATTGAATATAACGTAACTAAACAAATAAATTACCTACTCCTAATCAACTTACCAAGTAATTTATTATTAATATATTATAAACCTAAATAGCCGATGCCCACGACTTCGTCCGCGTGGATTGAGGTTTTTTGGTTCCCGCGGGCCGGGATAAAAAGTAGCTTGTGTTATCCAGACTGTAATATAACTCTGTGCTAAATTTCGCCCAGATCCTTTCAGCTGTTCTGGCATGATTCATCCAACATCCATTCATCCATCCAAACTTTATATTTTATAGTACCTATAGATAAATAGTATTATATACCTATAGCTATACCTATCTATCTATCTATCTATCTATAGATAGATAGATGAACTCTTTATTGCACACACTTAAAAACAATAACAATAAAGAAAAGCGTAAAAGACAAGACAGAAGGGTGCAAAGGCGGTCTTATTGCAAAAGCAATCTCTTCCAGACAACCTTTGGGGAGAGGAGATTATGAAACAAGAGCGCGGGATAGTGCAACAACTAAAAATTAAAATATGTAATATATATGTAGATACATGCATACATCCATCCATATATACAAACATATATACATACATACATACATAGATACATACATACATACATATAAAGATACATTAACATAAATACTATATAATTCGAAATAAAATATAGGACTAGTGAATTAATTGTTACCTACCTGATAGGAAATGTTTATGCAAGCGACTTCTGAAGATAGAGAGTGACTTAGACTGTCGTATATCCGCTGGTAGGCTGTTCCATAATAATACGGATTTACGGGTAAAAGATTTATCATAACATCCTGTGCGACTGACAGGAGTGTGCAAGCGATTATCCGTACATGACCTTAGGTGTTGTCGTTCGTTGTTAGAGCCAAGAAAGGAGAAACGTTGTTTGAGGTAAGAAGGAGTATGAGGATTGTATAGAATAGAGTAGAGGAGTGTCAGAATGTGCAGATTACGACGGAGTCTAATTGGGAGCCACTTCAGACGAGCTCTGTACTCAGACACGTGATCGAACTTACGCAACCCGAAGATAAATCTTATGCATAAGTTTTGAAGACGCTCAAGCTTGTTTAGCTGTTCTTCAGTTAGATTGGGGTAGGATGAGTCAGCATCGTCTAGAAGTGGTAAAAGAAGAGAGTTAGCTAAAGAAATTTTGGTTTTAATTGGAAGAAAGTTTTTCCAGCGTCTCAGGCCACCAATTGACGCAAACAACTTCCGGCTAACCTCAGCGATTTGCGGGATCCAGGATAAAGAGCTGTCGATATAAATGCCAAGGTTTTTGACCAAAGGGCTAATGTCCAGGGTAGTTTGGCCGAGGCGGATGGGAGGTAAATTGTTTCGTATGATCTTGTCAAGCTGCTTGGAGCCACCTAATAGAGCTACTTGAGATTTTTGTGGGTTGTCAGACAGTCCATATACCCCTACAACCTATATTATATATCTATGTAATGGTCTCGCATCACTTATGAACGGCTGGACTGATTCTGGTGATTTTATTTGTGTGTGTTTGAGTGGGTCTCGGGATGGTCTATATTTACAATTGAACCCGATAGGTTGCGCTGTTATCGTGTTCTAGGTTCAGGGCAGGACAACGTCTGCCGAGCCCACTAGATGTATATTTTGTACTCAACCGTGTGTCCTACCTATAGTATATATGTATCAAGAGAGTTACAAACTTAAAAAAAACTCCAACTCAACTTTAGGTCTCGCTCAAATCGTCAGATTATTTGAATGTACACTTTTCAGCATGTAAATAACTCACTCTACCTTAATCTGACGCGCTCGAGTTTTTCTGTTGGTCGATTTTATTTATTTATTATTCTGATCTGCTGTCCTAGACAGACCCACCAGTATACAGGACTCATAAAGGTACTCTACAGGGTACAAAGAATCCCCTTTTATATTAGTCTGCCGCGCTGCAGTAAATCCAAAAATCCCCTCTTGGGCTCCCCTACTAATAGTTAACTGATAATATAGAAACTGACAAGTGAGGCCTTTCACAAAGTCAGGGCTATGTTTAGAGTTTGATTGATGGGGTAAGGGGTTGTGCAACCAGGCAAAAGCAGCCCGTGCTTTTCGTAGGATTGATAATGAAACAGTAAAAATAGACAATTTACAGCAATGCTTTACAAATCACAAGTGAATAGCAAATGTCTTCCTGCGTTTTGTTGCCATTTCACCCGAGGCCGCCGTCGCCAGGTTATGGGTGTGTGTCAAAACAGTGTGATATATAAAGGAGGCTTGTGGCTTGATGCCAGGTTTGCTGGCTTGTTTTTGAGACATACGGCATTGGCGGATGTACGATTGTGTTTTTATGGTTTCGTATTAGTGTTCAATAGGTATATGGTAGGTACTAGACGTCAGCTTTCAGAAGGGCAGTTGATCTTGGTTCAAATCGTGGTGATTATTAAAGGTAGAATGATATGCATATTTCAATTCTTCGAGAAGGTTAAGATGCATATTTCAGAAGAGTCACTTGGTTACCATAACGAAAATACATAAATATCAAATAAATACCATGTCGAAAGGATCCGTGGAAATCGCGTCACATAATAACATTTACGCGTTTTTGCGAACGCTGTTTCATTCGTTAGATTGAAATATTTTATAACTACTGTTGGGAGGCTTCGGCTGTGGCTAGTTACCACTCTAACGGCAAACAATAATTGTCGCCAAGCGATTAACGAGTACGATGTAAGTACTGTACAATATCTGTGTGGAAATATCCCTCTCAAATATCTCTCAAATGTTTTCCAATTAACAATTATTAATAACTTACGATAACCAATTAGCATGATGAAACTAAAATTGAAAATCCTTGGCCACCGGCAAGGTACTTTTGCTACCTATGCCATACCCGTAGGTAAGACGAGTTGCTACAGTCAATAAGTCACAATCATAAACTAGATCTTCCACTAATTGCGTTAATGAATCAGATCAAATGTGATGAGGTTAATTTACAATATTAACAAATAATTATTGTTTGACGTAATAATGTGCATCTAATTATAATAGCGTACTTATTGTGATCTGCAGAGCATAGATGCTCAGCCGTTGATTCATTACTAAACAAGTGCCATAGCTTGGGAGTGGAACTACTAAATTCAATTTTTCGCTACTTTCTAAGTCTAAACCTAGGCAGTTCGGTGGGCTGAGGGTCATCTGTCTCGTCGCCGATGATTATGATAATTAAGAACACTTCAAAGATATGAAGAACGAAATATAAAATTGAGACCATAAAATAAACACACGTATTTATAACGACAACAGTGAAATATAAATACCCAATAATAATTTTCAAGACAAGTAAAACTTGTAAAGTGAAACAAGTTAAAATTAGCGAGGTATACGCAGC
Organism: Erebia palarica; assembly: GCA_964035005.1. NCBI lineage: Eukaryota > Metazoa > Arthropoda > Insecta > Lepidoptera > Nymphalidae > Erebia > Erebia palarica. Next base: position 7,481,291 of record OZ035988.1, read on the forward strand.
TACCTCTCTATTTTTTTTAAGGCTTCACGTGTTATGAAGTGTGCTTATTTCTATTCCGTGTTTTTTAAAATACAATACAAATAAATCACACTGCTGCATTGTGACAGAAGCATCTTGATCGCTTTATTTTCAAAACTACAATCCACTTTTTTAAATACAACAACCAACGAATAGAATCACTGATGCAGGACATAAAAGAATATTTCCATGAGCATCCAGCTGTAAAATGCTTGCATAAAGCGACGTTATTGCTCGCTGTTTGTTTTAATACCAGTGTAAGAGAGATCTTGGATTTGCTGAAATGCGCAGCGCAGCTATTTTGCTTTGTGTCAATTACTTTTAAGTCTATGCCATAGAGCATTGTTGGGTGGCTTTTAATAAATTATTATTATAATTATTGTATTATGAGCTAAGTACTTCCCGTTACTTCGTCCACGTTAATTTGTTTTTTTTTTGAATTGATAGACTAGCGCTGCTTGGCTGCAATCAGACTTGCTGGCGAGTGCTGATGCAGCCTAAGGTGGAGCGCGCTTGTCCTTTTTTCGTGTTAAGTTACAGCGAGAAGGAACCTACATCAAATAGGTATGTACCTATAGATCTACCACTGTAGGCTGTGCTTTATCTGTTATCCTCTGTCACGGTTTATAGATAGTATAGAAATAATATTTTAATACGCTTTATAATTTATACCACTACAGTTCAGTGAGTGAACATTTTACGCCTTTAGTTTTCGCATAGCAAAAAATATGAATATTAAGTTATTATTTCCTTTTTAATGAAAGTTCGTGCTTTAGTTAATTTTTATATATTATAAATGCACAATTTATAATAACCCACGTGAACCAAAAAACCTCAATCCACTCGTACGAAGTTGAGGGCATCCAAATATTTTAAGACATGTTCTGACGCACGTTTAGTCAGTGATAACAACTATGTACAATTAGAAAGAATTTTACCAAAATACAACATCCAATCTTACCTAGCAAACAATCGCAAAAATGGGGCAAACTCAGTATACAAATACAGTTTGGTGTTGCTATAGAAAACGATAAAGTAATATTATATTCTGTACTATAATTGAATTCCATGTTCCACCAGATGTCTTCAAGGCAGTGCACTCTCACGGAGCACCTTTGCTATGAAATATTTGATAGGCACCTAGATTTGATATGAAACCACCGGCACCGTGCCGAGATTGCATTATTTTTAATATGAAACTATATTAATGTAGTTGAATCTTTCTTCCTTTTCCGTTTCTTTTATTAAATCAGTAGGGTGTCGTTTATTAAATATTGTAATGATAAGCTGATGCCCGCAACTCCGTCCGCGTGTAATAAGTTTTTTAACACGGGCACTTAATTTTCTGGGATAAAAAGTAGATGCAAAAAATAACGTCGATCCGTTGCTCTGTTGCGGCGTGATTGAAGGCTTAGAATAAATGCTGTATAGTCCGAGCTCACCCAACAAATCACCCACTAAAACACTGTTTTACCTATATATAATAAGAGCTTTAGATCTAAGCAAAGAATAGGTAATTTATCAAAGCACTACCGCAGTGATAAGTAGATACGTGATCGTACCTACCTAGTTAGTTTGCGGGTTAATTCGAACAGCGTAATGCGTTAACAAATACTTAAAAAATACGCTCCTAGTTTCAGTTTCACCTACTGACTACGACTAAGGAGGCTTGCTTGAAGACCACCAAGCGCTCTGCAAATCACACGCCACGCGCGTTCTTTAGATGCTGCTGTCACGCAGTGGTCGCAACGCGTAATACTTGTCCACATCCTGAAAGTAGTCGGCGAAATGATCTTAGTATTTTCAGCGAAGAAAGTTCACGAGACAAGTCGGGGGTAAACAAGTCAATGCGATAAACTTTATGTTACGAAAAACAAATGTTAAGCTGTGAACTATTTTCTTAATGCTTAGAATTTACTTAATTACGATTAATTCAAGAGAATGTAATGCAATTTTAACAAAAATAACTAAGATATTTGGCAATTTAACAATCAAATCCCACAAAATGTGGGTACCTCCTTAATTTTGTTACTATGTCGAATTTTGTTGTTATTTTACGTTAATTTACACTAATTTGCACTAATTTAGACTGAAAAAAAACAATAATAAATGCAGCCTATAATAACTTTGGACAACACCTCGGGAAATTGGATTTAAAACTTTTAGGAACACAGTGAGGAAGCTCATCTTGTTTTTTTCTCTTTGTGATGCTATATCTTCGCTGTGCCATTGGCTCACGCTGTGTATCTAGTATCCTAAAGTGAGAGAATATTTGCGCCGAAACAAATATCCATCAAATTGTGCCTGCATTAACTGCACCAAGAATCCAAGAATTTCCGATCGTACAAATAAAAGATTCACTATTTTAGGCCGTTCATTTAGCTTATTCAAATAAAATTATTCAATTGAACAACTATTCGTATCAGGGAAGGCGGACAAAGCCACTTTAACTTTCCGGTCACGTTCTCCCAAAATGTTGATGCATGCGTTCACTTCAATATATTTTTTGACCCAGTTTTAACCCTTTTCCTATAATACCCTGCTACGGCATGCGGTAAATGGGCTTAGGTATACACAGAATAGGTACGATGCTATCGTTTTTATCAAGGACCTGAGTTATTTTGATAGACCATTGGATAGCTACTCAAAGCTTTAAAACATTACACTAACCTAATACCTATAATATTTTGTACTAGGTAGTGCCCGCGACTATGTCTTGGTTCCCGCAGGAACTCTTTAATTTTCCGGGATAAACAGTAGCCTATGAGCTAATTTAGACTATAATCTATTTCTGTGCCAAATTTCATGCAGATCCGGTCAGCCGTTCTGGCGTGATTGAGTTACAAACATCCATCCATCCATTCATCCGCATATCCATCCATTAAAACTTTCGCATAAATTTATAATAATATTAGTATAGATTACCTACAGTACGCGCACGAGTTGAATGCAGAGCTTTTGTATGTGCTCTTCACATTAGCTATACAACAGCAGCTATACAGTTGAACGCTTTGTGAATTTAATAGTGTACAAATATGGACTCAGGGAGTGAAAAATAAATTTATTTACTCTATCCGAACATACTTAGGTACGCTTAGCAAAGCAGATATTTCATATCATTGCTTTATTAACACGTTTCACATGAATAAATCGAATGAAGACTATTTTACTAGACTAGAAGGTTTTCGCGCGTGTGTTCGTTGCTACTAGCAAGCTCAATTTTTGTTAATTAGTATGTAATTAGAAGTAAATCTGGCAACCTTTGATTTCAATCCGTAATTTTCTACAAACCAAAAGCTGGAGAAGCAATCAATGAACAGGAACGGACGAAATTACTCTCAATATTTCGTAACAGTAACGTGAACATTTTTCCTCATAAATGTATTCCTATTCCTCACAGCATCAGATCCCAAAGGATAGCTCGTTGTTTCAAACACAGTCAATCTATGGATATTGTAGAAAGGCAGACAACGGTGAAATTTCCTTTCACCTATTCAAATACCCACCGACTTTGCCGATATATGCCCCTGTTGACTGCCATTGCTTACGTTCCAACACAGGGAAAGTATTGTCGTGTACCTAATGTATTTTATTCAAGAGATAAACAAACATGCCTCCGCTTTGGTTTGAGAATAAATACTTTTTGAGATTTCTACTGAAATAAACAATAACTCTGGCTCAGTAAGTTTCTTTAAAGCAACTCGCAATTTAATTTAAATCAAAGTTTTTCTCTTATTGACAAAATTACCAAAGCAAAAACACAGATAAAAGAGTTAAATTTCTCAACTTAATCTAATTCTTAATCTTTTCTACCTCTTTTTCGGAATAATCTTTGAGTATTTTACTCGAGGTCCTAACATTTATGCTTACTAATATTATAAATGCGAAAGTTTGGACGTGTGGATGGATGTTTGTTCCTCAATCACGCCCCAACGGCTGAACGGATCTGGATGAAATTTGGCACAGAGATAATATTATAGTCTGGAATAACACAGGCTACTTTTTATCCCGGAAAATTAAAGAGTTCCCGCGGGAACCAAACAACCTCCATCCACGCGGACGAAGTCGCGGACATTCGCTAGTGATTCATATTATGTCGTTCATCGTCTCAACCTATAGACTCCACCTTCAACTTCACAGCTGGACCATTGTCTTCTGCATGGATCTCCACAGAACAAAGTCTTGTGCAGCTTGTTTCCAGCGGCTTCAGCTACTCGCTACACACTGTCTGTAGTACAAAAAATCCGTTATTGCCTTATCTAAATGTTTATATAGATTACACCACCTAAAAAAAAAAAAAAAAATCCTACACCAACTTTCAATAGAAGAGTTTTTGTAGTCCAAAAAAACGTAAGTATTGTAGCATTAATATTTTTATCTCGCTTTATATCCATACTAATCCATAATTATATTATAAATGCGAATGTGTGGTCTGTGTGTCTGTCCGTCTGTCTGTCTGCTACGCTTTCAGGGCCCACCTGTTCAACCGATTTTGATGAAATTTGGTATAGGCATAGTTTTTATCTCGGGGAAGGACATAGGCTTCTGTTTATTCCAGAAAATTATGGAGTTCCCGCTCGAATTGTAAAATTAATCCACGCGGACTAAGTCGCGGGTATCATTTAGTATTACATAAGTAAATGCGAAAGTGTGTCTGTCTGTCTGCTACGCTTTCACGGCCCACCTGTACAACCGATTTTTATGAAGTTTGGTACAGAGACAGATTACATCCCGGGGAAGGACATAGGCATCCCGGAAAATTGAAGATTTCCTGCGGGAATAAAAAAACCAATCCACATTGACGAAGTCGCGGGCATCATCTAGTAATAATATAAGATAATAATATGAGGCAAATTATACCTAACAGGAAGATTTGAGATTTGATAAATAAGGTCTACATAGAGTGGCCAAAAACTAAATTCAAATGAAAGTCATTTTGCTGGCCATAAAAGTCGATAAAGACGGGCTAGTCTAACAGTCAAAATGTCGACACCTAATCTACGGAACCAATTAGTACATTCACTGTAACCAGCAGATGTTAAGCGTTACGTTAATATTGCCCCATTTGCCCTTTATATCGCCCCTTGTGATTTATATCTTTGAATTTGTCAGGCGCACGCGCATTGAGTCAATATAGGTAGTGGGTTAGAAAATTGTATAGGGTGACGAATTTATTGTGGACTTTCAAATTATATACGTCTTTATTATTTTACATAACGAATAAAATTCACTATTTATTCCAGACTACAATCTATCTGTGTGCCAAATTTCATCCAGATTCGTTCACTCGTTCTAGCGTGATTGATCAAACATCATCCATCCGTCCATCCGAACTTTTGCATTTATTTCCTATTTTAAGTATAGATTACCAACATGAACGCTTTGTGAATTTATTATTGTGCAAATATGGAATCAGGGAGCGAAAAATAAATTTATTTAGTGTAGGTATCAGGACAAACTTACGCTGAAACGTACGTGATATTTCATATCATTGCTTTATTAGTACGTTTCACATAAATAAATCAAATGAAGACTAGGTATTTTAGACTAGAAATTTTAAGAGTGTATATCCAACCAGACTTTTTTATTATTTGTCAATGCCCATAAACATGATTGATCAATGATCATTATCATGAACCCATTGCATCCTCTCAGAATTAGAAGTTGTAGTCACCGTCCACCACGCTGGTCAAGCGTAGATTGTCAGACTTCACACACCTTTGAGAACGTTATGAAGAACTTTCTGGCATGCAGGTTTCTTCACGATTTTTCCTTGACCGTTAGAGGAAGTGAGATTTTATTACTTATAGACGTACGAAGCAACCAACCGGGTATCTAAACCCTGATATAATGTCACTTTTATGGATTACTAGCGGATGCCCGCGACTACGTCTGCGTGGATTGAGGTTTTTTGGTTCCCGCGGGAACTCCTTAGTTAAAAGTAGTCTTAAAAGTAGCCTATGTGTTATTCCAGACTATAATCTATCTCTGTACCAAATTTCATCCAGATCCTTTTAGCCGTTCGGGCGTGATTGGGTTTAACAAACATCCATCCATACATCCAAACTTTCGCATTTATAATATTTATTTGATTGATGATTTCTATGCTTATCCGTACTAAGTGTAGGAGTCTCCCGGCATAACAATGAGTTAATTAGTGGGTCCAGTTATTAAAATATTCAGAGATATTTCTATGACCATCAAGTTAAAACTGATTATGGTAACAGCTCTATATATCAAAGATACACATACAGAGGTTTTAATCATTATTAAATAAAAATAGGTACCATTACCATCTTTTCCATCGTTTGCAAATTGTAAAAGTCATTTGAGAGGCGCTGTTTGATGGCGATACGATAATTATCACGCTGATACAATATTAATAACGCTAAGAAAGGAATGCCGTCGTTCGTCGACAAATGCAGTATTAATGAGTGCGTCGCCCGCTGTAGCATGTTCATAGAGTACTTTAGAATAGAGTGAATGAATTTAGACAGTGGCATATAAGTAATAGATGCGTAAAAGCACTGCCTACCCTAGTTATAATGACTCGTTGTCGTTGCTTTTTTCATTCTGACCGGTCAGTAAATAGGTTCCTACCGATATGCCTACCCTTGAAGCCATCAAACCATGTGCGCGCCACTACGAATAAATTGTAAGCACCTTAGAGTAGAAAAAACAATAATATAGTTATGAAACTGACGTGCTTAGGTTCGTCCTAACTAGCGTAGCTTCCAAAAAAACATGTTAAGTACATAATTTCCTCACGTTATCACTCGATGTCAATGAGGTATTATAAAATTAAAAGCCCCTGAGGGCTTTGACCACGGTTAAAAATATACCATACCTACCTCATAAATTGTCTCTCTTTATAACTACACTGTGTTCATCGGTGTCCAGAAAGCACGACGCGTGTGACGTTTAATTTCGTTTGGAAATGATTGATGGGTGGCCGGTTGCTTCGGCTAGTTCATTTTCATCAAATCAATGTGAGCCTCCAGTGCATGCCAGACAAGTGCCAGACCAGTGACATATTGCATATTTAATTTTTTAGCAATGTTTCATCATCAAGTTTGTTATAATAATTCTTAACGTTATATTGACAAAACAATTGAAACAAGTGAACTTAATTTAACGAATAAAAAAATACGACTGCCCTGCCATATTATTTTTGGACTTTACCTCCATAAGAAGCTATTTGCATAGATAAGCCTTTGGAATCTTATTCACATTTTTTATTAAATGATTTTTTTTTGTGAATCACTAAATATTGAACTATAGTGTTATATATTTTTGGAATCTATTTTCTAGTTAATCTTATTTTCGATTTTTTTTCAATTTTGGTCTTTAATGCGGGACCATGGTCACCCCGTCAATTTTTTTTTAAATTTTACTAGCCTATGTCACCCGGAATAAGCTAGGGATTCTAACGATACCTCATTTATCAAAATCGGTTCCGGTGTATAGAAGTTATGGTGGAATATACAAACTCACATGCATACATACATACATGAACCCTGAAAACAATATACTCCTTTTTTCAGGCAGTCGTATAACAAAGATTCTTCAGACAGATAGAAGACTTCCATTCTAATACTATAAAATATGTGAAAATGTCTGTATGTTTATTTGTTACCTTTCCATTTACAGAATTTTATCATTTGGTTTTTTTAGATGTAGGCATCAGTCTTTAGTTGGTAGGTAATTAAAATTATATAAAAGGAGAGAGTAATATTAAGCTAAGTGTAAAATGTACAGCTCGGTCCATAATAATATGGCCTATAGTCTAGACTCCAGGACCTTGAGAAATTGTATGACGTTGAATACCTTTAACTATAACAGCTGTCTACCATGTATCTATTGAGATCCTAAGAAAAATATTTATATAGGTGATATAAAATTCCAGGGGAATTTTTAACGAATATTTATTACCAATATAAATAAATATTTGTAAGGTTTCATCAACTAGGGTAATACGTGTATCTGGTTTAAGAAAAGCATAGGAGGGATATAATAAAATACAGTACAGCTAATACTGAATGCACAAACGAATTAATGAATACACTTTCACATGCCCAGATTAATCATATTATTTTCTCTCAACAAATAAAATAAATTATAAAAATAAGTTTATGAAAAGCAAAATAATTAAACTCGATAATAATGTTTAGGTGGTTGGCATTGCTTAATTGAATAAAAAATAAAATGAGACTCCGTATTTACCGTATTTGTATAGTACCAATTGCATATTTTGTAATATTGCCTTCATAAGCTGCTGAAATAAACAATGATACCTATTTGTATAGGGATGAGAAAAGCTCTTTTGGGACGGTGGGAAACAATGATATTAACAGAACTTCAGTACCTACGCAGAAAAGTGCTACTAACCAACTATACCTAATATTATGTTTGGAATGGTGAAAATGTCGTATTCATTTAGTTCCTAATTAGTAAAATAACTCCCGTCCAAGCATACTTATTTGGTTGTTAATTAATACCCTATGCTATTTTAAAGTAATTGGTATTTAAAATAGTTGAACCTGCATTAGGCTAAGTAAATATTATAAAAATGTCTAACGCAAGCTGTTTTTATGTAGCCATTTTTAGAGTTCCTTAGTTAACAGGTAAGTTTCGTTAATTCTATCTGTCCTGTATTAAAAATCAACGAAGCATAAGAGTTGTAAAGTTGAAATTTGGTAGAGTCACAGAAATCCGTTACTGCCATTGATGTAGAATTTGAGTACCTGTTACCGCGCTAATTTTAAGAATTAGCGCGTATCGATAAATGGTTTTGTTGTGTAAATAGGGCTAGTTTTCTCATTTTAATGATACGAATAGGTGTAGATTATTATAAGATGCGGGCCCGTCAGTTATATAATAATATGTTCAACGTAGTGTTCGACATAATATCACAGGACCAATATTGACTTAACAAGTGATTATACGGGTGTCCGTCTATCACAATACCATGGGCCATCATAATGAGTGACAAGAGAAAATTATTTTTGTGAGAAACAACTTTAAGATGAGAAATACCTACCTCCTTAAAATGTATAAAAGATTTTGAGAATTTACCGTTACGTTGATTACACGTGAGCGTTAAAACTTTGAGCTTTTTTTGACGGCCTGAATCCTTCTATATCTTTGTAGCATATTGTGTATGATTAAATAAATCTGACATCATTTATCGACGCGCTACCTAAGCTTTCGTAACGCTTAATCCAAAGTGGCAAAGTATATTTACCTTCTCACGCCAAGAGCTATACCGACACCTTTACAGCATGTTGTAACGACTAATTCTCAACGACTCTGTAAAAGACTAGTAGTTACCACCTTTGACTAGTTCAATTAAGGTCAAAGCGACCACACACTGTAATTAACAACTCTTGCGTGTGGGTACATTGTAGCGTCGGCTACTAAAATGAAATTTATTTTGGCTAAAGGATACCCAGTTCCGAGTACAGTCCGCATAGGCGCAGTGGTGACTGGTGGCGCAAGTGGATATACCATTTGGTTCAAGTCCCGGTTTTTTAGAAAATTGAGATTTATCACTAAATTCTAGTCTGCTTACTATGCTACCGGCAAAGACGCAGTTAGGGTCATGGGTTTAATAAAAACTGCTGTCCAGGTTCGCCCGCTTCCATCTTAGACTGCATCATCACTTAGGTACCATCAGGTGGTACTCAAACGCTACATGGTATTAGAATGAAAAATTAGGTACGGAGTGAAGGAATTCTTTGAATTATTTTGGTTTGTACAACTACCAGACTTTGAGACGAAATTTTTGCAATTTTAAAGCATAAATTGCTAATTTTTTTTATTAATATCGCTAGAATGCGGGCCTAAACTATTCAATAAATTATTAAAAAGGTTCAACAAAATCAAATTAAATCAATAATAAAACTCAAAGAAATAAATTGCTGACGAAAGATATATTGAAACTTTCAAGATTTTCGAACGAAATACTGAAACAAATACGTCAGCGCTTTGGATATAACAAAAAGCATTCCGGGAATAAAATGAGAATCTGTAACAGTAAATTTGTCGTCGTTTAAGAGATTAAAAGAGAATGTACCGTGAGATTGAATGGCGAATTCATTTGCGCCATCCCTTGCGTCGGATAATTTATTGCGCCTTTGACGCAGTCATCGCGCGAGGAATTTATAAGAAAATATCCAGAAAACAGACATTTTCAGGGGACGTACTGCCAACGCTTAAAGCAATACTTAAGCAATATTACTCAAAATGATAGTTTGGTGTCACGTACCTTGAAGTTTCTAAAATAAGGATTATAATTCGAAAACACGAAAGTCAACAATAGTAAAACAATATGGCTTTAAGCTTTGGCAGTATGGCCCCAGTATACCCAACGATAATGTCAAAAGATAGCTAAGTTTGAGAATCGTTGTATAAATATCGTTGTGTTTCAATTATCGTTGTCCCGTTGTAAATAATTAAATATTATTATAATAATATTACAACTACGACTACAAATTATTATAATAATTAGTGACAGGCGATTATGACCTTGAGTTATGATCAGAATTTTTATGTTTTAAGAGTTGTGTTATATTATCATTGTAGCATGGCAGCTAACTATATTTGTGTTTTTCAAGTTTAAAAATAAATGTTTAGAGACGTTCATTTTCAGGGTGGATTAGCATACCGAATCGATATGTTTTATTATATTAAATTTTAATCTTACCTTCTATCTACCTTTTCTATAGCCATTAGCCGATGCGATGCATAGAAAGTTTATGGCTTATAATTTACTAGCTGATGCCCGCAACTTCGTTCATGTGGATTGAGGTTTTTTGGCTTGGCTTTCTTTCCGCGAAAACTCTTTTATTTTCCGGGATAATTTCATCCAGATGCGTCCAGCCGTGATGCGTGATTGCGTAACAAACTTCCATCCATCCACCCAAACTTTCGCATTTTTATTATTACCTACTCGTAGTATAGAATATAAGCTAGTTTTCAAAAAATCCATCTCGATCCGTGTGATTTTCTATACAATTAAAAAAAAAACTACGTATATTATCTATTTTATAGTTAGAAATCCTAAAGCCCAAGCTACACCCCACTACAGCTCAGCCCTCCACAACGTCCCACAGCTGGGCACAGGCCTCCACGCTCTCATAGAAGACAGGGAATTTGAGCGTAGAGCCACCACGCTGCTCCAATGCGGGTTGGCGGGCTTTAACGACTATTATCATGATAGTGATAATACCCGGGACCGACGGCTTAACGTGCTCTCCGAGGCACGGGGGTGAAACACCGCCAACTTCCTAACTCCGGGCTAGGACTGAGAATTTCTAATCAGAACAACCCAATACTCTATTATGGCCCGACCCGGGACTCGATCCCGGGACCTCGTCGGCCGCAGTCCAACATGCCAACCAACGAAGCAGTCGGCAGGTCAAATAAACCCACTTCTTAGTTTTAATAGGCTCCGTAGACATATAAATACTGTTTAAAAATATTTTCTTTCCAAGAACAGAAAGTACCCGCAGTCTCGAGTGGACCATGCAAACTTCTAACGGCTTTACAACTCCACGAGGGGAAATGATACAACGTCGACAAAACCGCAAAAATAAAAATTAGCTTGGCAACATTGAGATTTCATATTACTAGAGCGTGCAATGTTGGGATATAAATATATTATCACCCCAACAATCTTGTGAAAAATATCAGTCTTTCTTGGTCATCCCAAGATTCAATTTCTATAACTGTAATGTAGAACGGTTGCAAAAGGTTTTAATTCGAAATGTTTCTATTGATCTTTACTAGCTCGTTTCCATGCTTATGACTTGGCTATCGTTGGGTTGGGGTTCTTATTTAGGCCTGAATCATGGTTTGCTACTCCAGTAATACGATACCTGTTTGACTGGTAAACTTAAGACGAACTTACGATGCGCTTGGTTAAAATGATCTATGTTCTAATTTTATTTTACGAGCTAACTTTTGAGTTGCCTTACCTCGAGAGAAGATTTACTTGGCTAAACTACTACTGTGAAATAGTTTTAGGATTGCGTACAATATTGTGCCCCGTATTTTTACCTAGGATAATTGTGTTAATATTGTAGAGAAACAAATTATTTAGAAGATATCTAGGGTTTTTAGGGCTTTTACGTTTTTCACTAGGTGCATCGTCTGCATTACGAGTTCATAGAAGAATACCAAAATAAAAGAACTTCTTATAAGATATGCTTTTGATATTGGACTCGCCGTGTCGCTATTATAACCAGAGATGTTGCTTCCTTTTAGCAATTGATTCATTATCAGGCTTCCATGGACACGCACGTGAGCGGGTCCCAAAGGGTAACCATTGAAATGCTTTTGAGCTTCTCCTCCAAACTTTACGGCTACGAGATACTAGACAGGCAAAGCGCCTAGATGTCTACCCAGCCCTAATGTACTTTGATTCGTTGTTGCTTTTGATTACCAAAGTAAAAAAATACTTTCAATTAACCAATGCGAATGCCGCAAATCCGGTGCATTGATCCGAATGTTAGGATCGTTTCCACTATTACATGCAAATACCGTAACGATAAATAGGCTTTATTATATAACTTAAAAAACCAGCCAAGTGCGAGTCGGACTCGCGCACCGAGGGTTCCGTACAAACCTGTAGTAAGTTTAAAATTATTTTTATTGTATGATGTAACTAAAAATGTATGCTTGTCGCAATTTTTCCTTTATCTGTGCTATAAGACGTTACTTCGTACCAAATTTCAAGATTCTGAGTTCACGGGAAGTACCCTGTAGGTTTTGATAACCATACATAAACGGCTGTATCTTTTGATTGCGTTGGCTTAGTAGTTTTATTTTTTCACAGCTCCAAGGAACAGTAGACTTGAGTATTTGATATGAGTTTCAGATTCATACCTCCCTGCGTTCCTGAGAAGAAGGGTCTTGACGGACAGACAGACGGACAACAAAGTGATCCTATAAGGGTTCTGTTATTTCCTTTTCAGGTACGGAACCCTAAAAAGTAAGTAAAATCGGAGAGTTTTGGGAATGGTCAGGGCCAAGGAATTGGAGGTTTTACCTAACCTCCAATTTCTTGCGACACATCAAAAATTACATAAACGTCAGTTTTGAAAAATATTTTTTATAAAACTGCAATACTAATCTACTAGCTTTTAAATCTGCCAAAAAATATATCACAACGATGGGGTAGGCCGTAGGTGCCGTTCTCGGTTTGTGTAAATGGGCACACATTCTAAGTCCTTTTTTCATTGCCGGCAAGGCAGATGCATCTATGGGTATAACCGTATTACCTACGGTCGTGTCAACTTTGATGAATGGACGCGTGACGTCAACAATGCAACTTTAACCACCCATTGTAATCACCCACGCGTTCGAATTAAGTATCTGTTAATATCCTAATGCTATGAGAAAAGTAAAAATCACGTTCCGCTAAATGTGTGTGTGGTGCTTTATAGTTCAGTTTAGTTGTATGATGTATATCTAGATATAATATTATTACGTATTGATAAATAAAGTAATCGGTTTAGCCTGCAGCTTGCACGGCTTGGTATTTTGCGTTAAGTTATACCCTCTGAATGAAATACGTCACATAAATAATTAATTGACCGAGCGAAGCGAAGGTCTCTGAGTCTACTTGAGTGAATTTGCACTTGTTTGTCCGTCCGTCCATCTGTCAGAGCCTTATAACTTCTGAATTACTGAACGTAATTACTTCAAATTTAAATATAATATGTAAATCGATGACCTCCAGCCGAATGTGGCTTAAAAAGTTATTAAAAAAATCTTTATTTCAGGTTGGCTCTCATAGAAGCGAATGCGAAGTAAAATATTTTTTATAGCGTTACATAGGGTTGCGGTATATCATTCTAAAGATAATTAGGAATGGAGTACAACAATATATATATTTTTTAATTTTTCCCCAAAAATTGACGAAATGGGGGGCGAAACGTCCATAGTTAACCTCGGAACTCTCAATTTTCTGAAAGGCTGAGCCTGAAACTTGATCAAATATTTGAATTATATCCTGTACCTACTTGAACAACAAATACTAAAAAAATATACATATAATAAGGAAACGAAATTGTTAAATTTTTAATGAGCTCCAGTATTTTTAACAGAACTTAGCAAAGATGTCAATAGATGGCGCTCTGTAAAAGTTTATTCGTTTCTCCAATAACTCTTTAGCTCTTTTGCGTCTAATGTTAAAAGTTAACTATTACAATATATAGTTAAAACTATCTTATGGATACCGCGAGGTCTCAGTTCGAGGCGAACTGTTTCTTTTATGCCGGTGATAAAAGTATTACTCTATCTAAAAGAAGGCTCAGTCTATTAATAAGTTAAGTTAGAAGTAAGGAAAGTACGAGAGCCTAGTTTATACTATTATCTGTGCTATTATATTATTAAAAATAAAATTTAAATTTACGATTTTCAGTGGGCTCCACTCATAAACGTTTTTTACGTTCGGATTACGCTGTATGTCGTAAAAAAGTTTAACGATTCTATAAATACATTGTTTGAGCAGCGAAATCTTCTGTTTTCACGGCTTTAACCTTTGAAATAGAACAATAGACAATAATATTATGTATTAAAACCCCAACATAAAAATAAACAAATGATAAAAAAGAAACAAAAGAAAGATGTGGGAAAATAGGCAAGTAAAATATATTTAAGAATATGCGAATGTACTTTAATGTTTTATTCAACCAACGCACTCATACCAAGGTTATTTTTACTAGGCATACAATTAAACAAGTCCTACTTACTGCGAGAATTTTCAAACCTTCCATCAAAATAAAGGGTCAATTATCACAATCTACTTTTCTATATCAATTTTTTTACAAAAATTGACTGTCAAGTAATGTAAGCAATATATCAACAAATAAAATTGAACTCTATAGCCTTTCTTTTTAAGTTTTGATATTATTTGTGCACAGAAGAGCCGGTAAAGAATGGCCTGACCACGGACATTATCTCCATATTTTAGTTTCGATCGCAGCAAACTTTATAACTCCTGCACAGAGATTTATAGTAATGAAATCGTAAAGGATAGCATTTTCCTGTGCGTGAGTTAGTTGGCGGTAACAATCGTAAATAGTTCGGTTGTTAATAAATACCAACTCTGGTTGTAAATAGAAATTTGCTTTGATGTAACGACTGGCAATAGTGATAAAATGTACTCGTATTGTCGAATTAGCACACGCGATTTGCGAAGTTTATGTTATTCATACTAATCATTATTATTACTGATTTTACTATATTATATTACTTTACTAATATTATAAATATGAAAGTCTTTGTTTGTAGGTTACTTGGTTTGTACTTCAATCAAGCCGCAACGGAGCAACAGATTGACATAATTTATGGCATGGGTATAGTGTGGTATAGTTGAGGGTCTGGAGAGTGGCATAGCCTACTTTTTATCCCGAAAAATTAAGGAGTTCTCGCGAGAATAAAAAAAACTTAAACCACGCGGACGAAGTCGCGGGCATCAGCTAGTATTATGATAATAAAATAAAGTTTCTTCTCTTAAGACTAAAAATAAAGTGGTAATTTACATTAATCCTATAACGTTTATAACGATTAGATAAAAATAACTAATGAAATAAGACAAAAGAACCCTGTCTTATCTTCGGAGTACTTATTCATATAATGTGTGTATTTCACTCATTTTTTTAAACGTTTGTTGCCCGTGTTTCTACCAATCCCTACTAAACCAATAGTACATTATTAATAACCTTTAATTTCATAGTTATGACTGAAAATACCTCCCACATATACATACACTGCGTTTTCCGATATCCGGTGGTTGAAAAGTTTGATAGTAAATTAATCTTAATTTCGGGACTACAAAAACAAACATATGCAAAAGGTTCTATATTAGAATCAATTAATAAATCATCAAATCAAACAAAAGGTATATTGGATAGAAGCAGGCGTTACTTTGCGGAAGTCCATGATAATGAAAGAACTTGATTGAACGATTGTCTTTACAATCGTGCATTGTCGAGTCAACATCTCCTGAAGATGCTCCGGTGTCGGAGTTAAACGTACATTGAGAATAATTTGGAAGATTTGTGGTGTGGTGAATATTGCAAGATACACAGTACCCGCATAGATTTACCTACGGAATATAACAAATTTAATTTCAAGTTCTTTCACAAACAAAAGGAAAATAATAATTGCAATAAAAATAAGAATACCAAGCCATTTTAGAAGAATAGATAGGTACTAAGGTAAGCTAACTTATAGTATAGCATCTGCTATTTCTATCAAAATTAATCTTTCAATATTAACTTAAACGTTATAGAGTAGTCCCACAAACCTGTTATTGTTTGTACTAATTAATCACTTTAGACACAGGCAGGGGATGATGGTATGTACACACGAGCGACATAGCCTAAGTTCATAATTGTATTCCGAGTTTGGACAGCTACTTGATTGATTAACTCGTGTAACCCGTTTTACTGTCCCACGGTCCATTTGTGCGAGTTAGACTGCTAACCTTATAGTGTCTAGATACATTTTTCTGTACACTATTCGTGTTATATAGGTATTTTGTCTCATTCATCTGGAGAAGGATCAGTGTTTGTCTTTCACATTATAATGGATTTAAATACAGTCGAAGAGTCAAGAAACGGGTTTGTTACTTATGGTGTCAAGTACACCATTACTATTTATAACAAAAGAATATCTCAACTAGAAAGGAGCACCTTACTTAATTGGAATGTCTGCAACCTTTACAAATTGAATCTATGTGTTCAGCTAACATAATACTGCTAGTTAAGTTTTTTTTATTTAACTTATCTCTTGAGGTACCTGCTCATTAATTTTATTGGGTTTTAGAATGAAATTATTTTCTTCACTCTTAAATACAGAAATGTCACGAGTCTTGTTTGTCTACTGTCAAACTAATCGGTTAAATTTACTTAGTCGCTAAGAGCTTCTTAACTTCTTCGTAGATTTCCTTATAATACCAATAATAAAATAAATTTTATGTCAAAATATTTTGTATTGGAGAGTTAGCGCATATCATACTAATATTATTATAAATGCGAAAGTGTTTATTTGTTGGTTTGTCCTTCAATCACACTGCAACATAGCAATGAAATGACGTGACTTTTTGCATGGGTATAGTTACCTGGAGAGTGACATAGGCTTTTTATCCCAGAAAATTGAGACTTTCCCGCGGGAATTAAAAAAAACTGAAAACATGCGGACGTCACGGGCATCAGCTAATTTCACAATAAATAAAGGAGTGTCCTAGCTAGCTCAATACCTATATAGGTACATTACTCAAAAATCGTATTTCAAAAAGTGTCGAAACAATAATAATTCATCCAATCAACGTGAATAATAAACTCAGCGGGGGCTCTAACTTCTTAATCAGATGAAACATTGCGAAACTGAATTCATGTTCTAACTAAATTTCAATCTGCAACAAAAGTTTGAGTGCATGCAGTTTACTGCATGTTTATATAGCGGGTCGTTGGTCTTTGTGGAACTAATTTATTATTAGGAAGCATTTCCGACTTTTGAGGAAAATTAATTATAATTATTAATTAATTTGAGGAAATATTGTAAAAAAAAATCTGAGATAATCTCAGTCAATACTCTCGGGTATTATATTAACTAAACTAACGACTGAAAGAATCTACTAATTAAAATTTCGATAAATTATTTTATTATCAATTTCATTATTATTATAGAATTAAATAAATATAATGAAAAATTAAATATAATACAACTTCATTAGTATTATAATAAAGTTTTGTTGGTCTGTTGTATGAGTATTTGTGTGATTAGTAGGTAATTACAAAAATCGGAGCATTCAGAGTGTTATCCTTGTTTCATATTATAATAACTTTGTTTATTTAAATTAAGTTTAAAATTGGCCAAAAACAGCGTCAGATATTCGACAAGCGCCTCTGCGATAGGTGAAGCGCCTGCGAGTGGAGTATAATCATCGAAATCATATCCAAGATCATCACCCGCTGTTCAGTCGAGTCAGTTAAGACCCTTCTGATGGCAATATGATAGTAAGCTTCGAGCAATCTTGTATCAGTATGACAAAGTCAACGTTAGCGTACTGTACAGTACTGACAGCGCCATCTAGTTTTAAATTCTGTACTAGATGAATTTATTATTTTTCTGTCGCTTAGAGGTGTAGTACTAACTTAATAGGAGTAACTTAGCATCTTACCATTATACTATAACATAATTGCAGCATAAATAACCAAAGAAAAACATTTGTTTATGAAAATGATAATGAAATGACTTATTTCACGTAGGAAAACTTGTGTCACTTACGATAAGTCACAAGAATCTACTACCGGTTCGGAAAGATACTGAGAAGCAACAAACTCAGCAGTTGTTCTTCTCATAAACAGAAAAATGTTAAACTTTGTAAATAATATTCAATGCATACGTTACGTAATATTACACTGAATTGTGGGTTGTTGTATGCGAAGCAGGTTGCTTCCATGCAACTTTGACATCGAGAAAATCATCATTGTACTATAACCTCGACGTAACAGATGCTGTTTAACACAGTCTTTACATTTATGCAATGGCTTTAGCTCGACGGGTTTACCGATAATCCGAGTCGTCACAATACAAGCGAATGTTTCTGGTTAATATGTATCTAAAAATACCAATTGTGAGGTCACGCCTGATTTGAAGATTCTGTCAGACTTTTGCCATGTCCAGAAGATAAATAATATGTGACATAATTATTCGCTTTCATCTTACACAAAAACAGATTTCAAAACTATACGTACCAGTAAACTAAAAAGTAAAAAACATTATCGGGGTATTTTGTTTTTTGTTAATTTTCTCGATGAAATTTATATGAGACCACCTCTGAACTATGATCTACCAAACAAAAAAAGAATCATCAAAATTGATTCATCATTGGCGGAATGATCGCGTAATATACATATAAAAAAACATACAGTCGTATTGAGATCTTATTGAAGTCGGTTCAAAATTTAGTAATTATAGTGATGTAACGGAAATAAACAATTAAAATGACTATTATTTATACCTCAATATATGTATCAAACAATGAAATAAAATAGTTATTTGTGTTATTTGGGGCCAAAGAAAATTTTTATTCCCTGACGGCGCTATTTTGAATTCAGAGCGAAGTGAAGGATTCTAAAGTAGAATCCTGAGCGTAGCGAGGAATTCAATATACGCCGCCCGAGATCAAAAAATTTGGCCCCGAGTGACACACACTATTTTTCATCATTACGTATGAGAAAAAGCTAGAAGTATCAACGTACTATGCATGGACATTACGTTTAAGCACCAATCAGAAGCACGAACGCGGACCAATCAGAACAGAGAAATGAAAAGTCCCATGGTCCTAAAAATTACATTTTGCTCCCGCTATCCTCTGAAGCCAATATTCGTTTTTCGAATAGGTATGATGGAAAAGATTTTTTTTGAATTATAAGCTCCTAAAAAAAAGCCAGCACCTCATTCATCTGAAGTAGATAAAACCTTTGTAGAATAAATCCGTTATCCTTTCAGAAGGGTAATGAGTTCGTTCCAATAAAGTATTCATATCACGTGGTAATGCTCGCCGTTCTAACACTTAATTCAATAAGCTGAACATTGAAAGAACGGTATAATTAACCAAGATAGATGAGAACTTCAGAAGAACTCGTTAGCAATTTATTTTCAATTGTAGCAATTACAAAAGATGAACTCGCAGCAGTGAGTAGGAGTAATATTATGGTATTTTATGAGAATTTAAACTATCATTTATTTGTGTATACATTTAATTAAGATTAAGATTCTAATAAAATTATTTATAAACACGTTTTACATAAATAGGTATATAAAAATACTACACAAAACATATTTAAAAATAATCCTACAAAACTTCGCCGCGGAGCCTTAAGCACCCAAGCAGCCGGTGGTCAGGGCTCCAGAGAGAGGAACTTCCTCACAATTCGCGCCGTCTCAATGATAACCGCCTTCGGTATCCGACACTTAATTCAACGAGCAAGTGAAATCTTCTTGAGGTGTTGGTTGAAACTTTTCCCAGTAACACCGTCAACTGAAACAACCATCGGCACAATAATCGTTTAGTCAACATTCCGCATCGCGGTAATCTCGTGAGCAAGTTCCAAGTATTTCGATACTTTTTCCTTTTCTGCTTTCACCAGTTTAGTACGATAATTTGATTAATATATTAAAAATAATATAAAGTACAAGTTGCTACATAAAAATTACAACGAAACCTGGAGAAAGTTCTAAAATACTGGAAACTGAATTTTCGCCGCACCCCAACCTAATATTATCCAAACAATTTGTTGCGAAAGTTTTGATGCATGCAGCGACTCTAGGCTGCAGCTGTTCCCACACAATTTAGATTTTACCTGAATTCAATTTCAGGAACATTAATAATTAATGTTCTAAAAAATTTAATTTTTCCAGATTTTCATGTCCAGATCTTCCTACCGATTTTGATGGAAGTTGGATTAAAAGAGATCAAATTTCTTTTGACTATTTATATGTCGAGCTTTCTCTACAAAGTTATGCTCTTGCATCTTGTGAATTTAAAATAATATCATAACCACGCTAGGTTATCTATCAAATAAATTAATTATACTTTGATTGTTTTCACGTTATAAAACATATTTTAACATTTCTAATAATTATAGTATTGTTGGATATAATAATATTATTTCTCGGTATCTTTTAAAATTAGGTGTCTACTCACAAGTCCAAACACGTAGGTTAAATTAATAAAAACTCAGCAAGCTTTTAAACAGACTGAGGGATTTATAGTATTTTCATGTACTTTATTCATATTTTAGGTGTGGATAAAGTACAGGTTTGAATAACCAGCAATTTTATTAGAAAACTAGCTGAAGCCCGTGACTACGTCCGCGTGGAATAAGTTTTTTTAATTCCCACGGGATCTGCTAAATTTTCTGGGATAAAAAGTAGCCTATGTGAGTGACATAACTATGCTTACGCAAAAAAATCACGTTGCTCGTGTGATTGAAGGACAAACCAACAAACGAACACACTTTCGCATTTATAATATTATTAGTATGATACGATCGTGCAATAATGTTTTTTGGGTATTAAAAAGAACATTTTTAAATGCATACTTGTATATAAATTCGGCAGTTAAATCTTTATTTTCGGCAATAAATTTTGTGGGCCATCCGTCGCCGATAAATTTTCAACCCGTAAATTGCGCTAAGGTTGCATTCATCTCTATATTATGTTTCGTATTTTATTTTGTAAATTCGATAAGGTATCCTCTTCACTAACTTGTTTGTCTATTAAGGTGCTGATAAATCGGTATTTTAACTTGGAAGAGAACATTAAGGATTGCAGCCAAACATCTATATTATGAACTAGCTGATGCCCGCGACTTCGACTGCGTGTATTGAGGTTTTTCGGTTCCCGCGGGAACTCTTGAATTTTCCGGGATAAAAGTAGCTTATATATTAATCAAGACTATAATCTATCACTGTGCCAAATTTCATACAGATTCGTTCAGCCGTTCTAGCGTGATTGAGTAACAAACATCCATCCATCCATTCATCCAAACCTTTGCATTTATAATATTAGTATAGATAGGTATTTTCTCAATCATATAGCAAACGCTGTACTTCCTAATAATAAAAAATGTATCTTTATTTGAAAATTGGCAGTAATTTTGGAGTCGGAACTACCCATCTTATTCCCTATTCGCAATTTTATCACGTCTATTTCTATAATTTGCTTTTTTTTGACATATGTACATGATCGTAATATTATTTTAACACAAAAAAATGGAGTTATAAAATACTACGTAATTCTCAGTCAGTGTAAAATCAATTTGTAGTCCATTTCAGTTTTGCTCGGTACTTACTACAGGAATGGAATCTATAGTACGTGATCCAATATCCTCACGGGTACACTTAAATTTGTTGTCGCTATTCTTTCGATGTAAAGTTTCGGTTTAGAAGTTTAAAGAGCTCTTCTATTTGTAAGTACAGTGTTACTAGCATTCACACTCAGTTACATGTACTTTTGAATGGAAAAGTACCTATTGAAGTTTGAATGCTTGTTACAAATCAGATACAAGGTTTCCAGAATATTTTGACGACCTCCCTGGCGAAGTGTTGGGCGCTATTGTCTTAACGTGCGGAGGTCTCGGGTTCGATCCTCGGCAGTGTCAATATGGGAATTTATAATTACTGAATTTTCCCTGGTCTGGCCTGGTGGGAGGCTTCGGCCGTGTCTAGTTACCACCCTACCGTCAAAGACGTGCCACCAAGCGATTTAGCGATCCGGTACGAAGTCGTGTAGAAGCCGTATAGGGGGTATGGGTATGGGCTTAAATAACTACCAAGCCCCTGACAGGTTAGCCCGCTACCATCTCAGATTGCATCATCACTTACCATCAGGAGATCGCAGTCAAGGGCTAAGTTGTCTTGTAGTAGATTAAAAAAAATACAAACTTACCCACACCAGTACTATTTCCTATTCTGTGCCTACACTATTAAACTACTGATTCCTTATAATAAAATTCTTAATTTCCGACCGTATTTAATAATGATCAAGTCATAGGCTTGTGGTAAAATTTTTTTTTTATATTGTTCAACAGTTTTGCCATCTAAAAAGTACGGTAAAAGTGCTTACAATATGTATACCTACGATATTCAAGCAAACGCTGGTTCTGCAGCACTAACTTGATATTGGCTAGTCGAATATACAGGGCTTTGGATTATATGTATTCTCTGTGGGAAAATCCAGACGGGGACGTGGATCAATAAAACTGGAATAGGCTACGATACTTGATAACTACTCATTATATTTTACAAAGAAAAATGTTTAGATAAATAATTTCTAATTATTGATCTAAACATTTACATTCTTAAAATAATAAAATCCAAAAGTAGACTAATGGTTTCCTCAATGGAGTTAGTACTGTTAGGTTTTTTTAAAGCTAAGGTTAAAGCCCTAGCTGATTTTTCCAGGATATGACTAATTTATGTGCCTTTAGAAATTAGTTGTAGCGGAAAATAAACAAACTCTTTAAATAATTATCATGGCTTTAGAGTTTACATGGATTTTTGTTTTTGTTTCACTTCTAGATTTTGTATGTCTGCACACATTCTGATGGGGTTTGCTGACTTGCTTGTATCTTGTTTGCCAGAAACAATATTTTAGCGGATAAAAGTATAAAAAGAACTATTGTCTATACAACTATTGTCTATACAATTTCTAATCATACTATAAATGTGTAAGTGTTTTTTGTAAGTGTTCTTAGAAGAAAGAGACAAGAAAACGTAAATAACACTAAAAAGTATGAACAATAAATAATTCAAAAATTCACACTCAGAACATTGAACGGTTCACAATCTGTCGACAGTTTACAATTTCGCTAGTTAGATTACAATCTAACGGTTTTTGCAATCTTACATTATCTTACATGTGTGGATGTGTGGATGTATGGATGTATGGATGTTTGTTACTCAATCACGCATCAACGTCTGAACGGATCTGGCTCAAATTTGGCACAGAGAAAGATTATAGTCTGGAATAGCACATAGGCTACTTTTTATCCCGGAAAGTTAAGTAGTTCCCGCGAGAACCAAGTAACCTCGATCCACGCGGACGAAGTCGCGGGAATGCTACTAGTATATATATATATGTATATATTATAAGTTGAGATTTTATTTATTTAAATCTCATCTGCCTGTGGTGGGACTCAAGAAAATGAGAAAACAGATGAACATTGAGATAAGTGAGTGTACTTGAGTCAGGTCTGACCTAGTCGTAAAAAGAAATGCAGGTGAATTAAATTGAAATTCCCAACATGCTCGTTCATAAGAAACGGCTTACACAGAAGTTTGGAGTCACTCGGAATATTTAATTTGTAACCACCCACAAAGCGGTAATAAAACACAAGCAAGCCCATAAATATTTGTTTTGACTTAAAGACGAAAAACTTTAATGTCACTGGGGATCAAAATTATTTGTCTTCTCAGTTAATAATAATAAAAATTTATAAATACTCAAATTATTCAGGGTCACAGAAAAAATTATCTACATAATAGATACTCTGTTCTGTATTCGTCTAAGTAATCAAATCTTCCATCGAATCAGAAATTTTGAACAAACGGAGGCATAATTTATTGAAAGAAGTTCCATTTCTTTTCCATTTCTTCAGATAAATCAAATTAATTACTATTAAAAATTAATTAATACTTACTTAATCAAAATATGTCGATAGGTATAGTTATAATCAATCAAAGGAAAATGTTGGTTTCAAATTAGTCTAGACAATGGAGCGCGGTTTGTTGTATGGAGACCCCTGCATTAAATCCTCAGTCGTTGAAACTTGGCAGAGTTGTAATGTAGTATAAACCAATACTTATACAAAAATATCCAACAAAAAATCCATCCGGAAGTTAGGTATTTATACCAAAAACTTGACTGAATATTTTCTCGATTTCTTTTTAAAATAATAGTAGGTAGTATATTTACACTCAAAACCGAAATATCAAACAAAGTAATCATGCAGAACATCGATATTTAAACCGATTTTATTATCAATCCTAAACTGCGTTTACGCGATAATGTACCTTCCTGCTTTAACAATTATGTATAGCATAAAAACCCTTACTTCCTTTCTGATTTTCTATTGGATATTTATTTACAATATACGTTTAACTCGTGATAATTTATCATACTGTAAAGTTTCGTTGCCTGAGGAATTATTGTTGGGGTGGACTAGCTTTATTGCCTAGACTAAATTACGAATCTTTTATTGCTTTTCAAAGGTCAAAATTTAAATGAATTTCATCTTTCGGGACGATTAGATAAAACAGCAAATAATTTATTGAGCTATTTTTATCGAAAATATTCTGTTTAATTCACACAAAGGACTTGTCTTGAAATTAAGTTTACTTACCTATTGATTATAGATACAAGCTAGGTCTACAGATGAGTCTAAAAGCAATTTTAAGATAGTTTAGCAATTCTTCAATGTATGTAATTAACACTTAGCATATAATAAGTACGTAAAGATATTACGGTGAAGCAAAAGCTATACATTATTTTAGTCCCTGCAATAGATTATAAAGGGCAATAATCAACAATATTGTTAGATCATAAATGAGTTTTTGTTGCATCTACGAGGGGATGTCCTCCGAACTTTATCATCCTCTAGTCTCTAGGGACTAGAGGTGTGACCAGAAGCTATAATGCGTACCTACTCAAAAAAATCAAAGTAGGTAGTAAGTAATTTACATAGAATGATTAACTCCTTGTATGTAATTCCTTGATATTAACTGCTTAGGTCTATAAAATTAAGTTATACTGTTTATTATACGGATTTTCCTATGATAACATAAAAACTCCAACATGTAGTCAAAATCATCTCGTATATCAAGTACTCTTGGAAGAGTTTTAATTTATTGTCATTTTTAGGAAAAAAAGTCTCAGACATTACAAGTTAGGATAAAAAACGATGTGAGACGTATATTGCAAGCTTTGTATAGAAAGGAGGGTGAAGTTAAATAGAAGTTATGGCCGCAAACTTTATATCTTTACGTGGATATGAGTACACATTCGTGGGGTCAGTTAATTTACCACAAAAATGTTATAGCTGTTCCTATATAGAGCAAAATATACTTAATATTATTCTTTTACTAGCTGATGCCCGCGACTTCGTCCGCGTGGATCAAGGATTTTTGGTTCCCGCGGGAACTTTTAAATATTTCGGGTTAAAAAATAGCCTATGTGCTATTCCATACTATATAATCTATCCTTGTCCCAAATATCATCCAGATCCGTTCAGCCGTTCTGGCGTGATTGAGTAACAAACGTACATCCATCCATCCAAAGTTTCGCATTTATAATATTAGTATAGATAGTAGTTAAATATGATAAATGTGTAGGATAACCTCCTACCGGCAAAGACGTACCGTCAAGTGTTTTAGCGTTTCAGTATGAAGCCTCGTAGCAATCGATTGGGAATTGGGAGTAAGTACTTAAGCGCTATTCTTACGCGTAACTTACCATCACCTGTGCACCATTTATGATCTATCTATAATCCTTGAGATCGACGATGGCGCAGTGTTGAGCGCTGTTGTTTTAACGTGGGAGATTCCGGTTCGAACCCCGGCAGGGTCAGTTTGAGAATTTATAATTTCTGAATTTTCTTTGATCTGGTCTAGTTTGAGGCTTCGGCCATGGCTAGTTATCACCCTACTGGCAAAGAGCGAATTATGATTATTATACTAAGATGCTGTATAGAAACTGAGTAGAGAGTGTGCTTAGGAACTTCTCAACCTCGTGCCTCCCTCACCATTTTACCACAGAACTGCGAGAAACAATGAGCGTTGGCATCCTGACGTTGTCGCTGTTCAATCAAGTTTTCACTCCACATTCCTCATACGAATCGCTAGGGTTCGGAACGCCCTTCCGGCGACCGTGTTTCCAGCCAAGTATGACCCTCAAGGCAAGTGTGAATAGGCATTTTCTAGGCAAGCGCGCTGCAACCTACAACTCATCATTGCTTTTCAACAGCATGATTGTCGTCAAGCGCAAGCCTATAATGCAATAAAAAAAAGATTAGGGTTATGTGTTTAATATTATAACTGCAATACCCCTAACAGGTTAGCAAGCTATCATCTTAGACTGCATAATCACTTACTATCAGGTGGAATAGCAGTGAAGGGCTAATTCGTAGTGGATAAAAAAATAGATCTTGCGATTATCCCAAGTAATAATATAAAATATGCTATGACTTTGATTTTAAAAGGAACACCGTACCTCTTAGTACTAACACATTGTTAGTACGTGTAATGTCTTGTTCTCGTGAGAACATGAAAATCCATATAGAATATGCCCAGAGGTCACGAGTTCGAACCCAAGTAAGTACCGTTTTCCGTCGTGTTCTGTAAATGCTTAATTAGTTGTAATTTATCTTAAAAGTTTGCGAGAAAACATCGTGAGGCTACCTGCATACCGTTGGAATAATTCATGGGACCTTTATTAACCTTTAAACTGTGTTCAAGAGAGTATTGCATTATAATGGGTGGATTTTATTTCTCATTTACAACGAACAGATTCACCTACTCACTCAATTTAAACTACGAGAAAGCTTTCTTTTTTTCATCTTGGCATTCGCAAGTTGACAGTCGTAATCGCAATAATAAGCTTGCATATCGCAAGAGATTAGAGTCAGCTAGTTACTTATTAAAGTAACTTTAAAGCTGACTTGCCCTTGTTTTCCTTGGGATTAATAATATTATCCATATCATGAATGTTTGTTTGTTTGTCGGTCTGTGATCTTTTTGCTGTCTATCTGTTTAACCGGTTTTGATCAAAATTACTACAATGATAGATTGCATTCCGAATGGGCATATCCAAGAGTTGCCGCGGGATTTTCATAATTCCTTCTCAGTAGAATCAGTTTTTCGATCCGGTGGTAGAGTCTTAGCGTTCCATAAGTAAAACAAGTTGTCCTACATGAAATAAATAAATCATTTATCATTTATCATTTTATCCATAATCAAATGAAGTCGCGGGTATTATGTAGTAATAACATTTCTTTAATCGCATATTTTTACATAAACAAGACACCTTTTTGATATCTAAAGTAGATGAAAAAAGTTTTAAGGTAATAAGATTTGGTTTTATTAGTTAGGCACTAGACTGCTAACTAAAAGATTAGGGGTAAATAGGCTGGCATGGTATGGACGTGTAATGCGGAGGGAACAAAGTCATTATTACGATAAGAATGTTAAATATGCATGTGGAAGGAAAACGGTAAAAGAGGAAGACCAAAAAAGAGATGGATGGATTACGTGAAAGAGTGTAAGCGTGTAAAAGGGGTATTACGTTGACAGATGTCAAATGTGAGAGGTAGAAGAAATGTTGTGCCAACCCCACATAGCGTGGAATAAGAGCAGGCAGAAAAAGAGAAAGACTAGGATCTGTTAAACATTTCCTTATCAGTATTTAGTGAGCAGGTTTTGTAATAATCAGTGTTTCTTATAGTTTATCAGAATTTTTTTTAATTTTGATAGTTTATACCAACACTCGTTTTGTTTATTCAAACAACCATGAATCAATATTTGTTCAACCTGAATTAAATTTTTAAATCCTTTATTCATCATTATAAGGAACAAGCAAGAATATTTCATGAAAATTCCTCCAATTTTTCCTGGGAATCCCGTTGGTTTACCCGTTTAATATTATAATGTCATATTGCTTTATCCACTACGTGTCAATCCCAATAGCTAATCTGCGTGTAAAGATATTCCGTTGTGGCCATAAAAATATTTAAATATGTGGCCATTATAATATTTTTAGACATATACTAGTTGATGCCCGCGACTCCGTCTGCGCTGATTGAGGTATTTTAGGGGTATAAAAAATAGTTTGTAGTTGATTCTACTGAATATGCATATAAAATTTCATAAAAATCGGTCAAGCCGTTTCGGAGGAGTATGGTAACTAACATTGTGACACCAAAATTTTATAGGTATATAAGACGAGAATTTTATATATAATATTTTGAGAGATATATATTTAGAGATATATATTTAGAGATAGATAGATATTTATATATAATTGAGACGTATGCATAGAATTTAGAAGTCCACCGCATAATCTTGTTAAAAATATATAAGATCTGATTTGCGGACAGTATCCTGATCCTCAGCAACGACAAATAGAAAATATTATTTCTGCTTCATATTGTTCGTTATTTTTTTAATTCGGTCAACAAAACTGGAGCGTATACGTGTATTTGAGAGATAAGGTCAGGGACTGTATTCGTGCCTAAGGTTTACGCAAATTTTGTTGCCCTTTGTCTAAAATCCACGTTGCACGTGCATGCATCCATATTCTGCGGGTGCAGAACGTTATCACGCTCAGGAGGGGCGCCGGTCGATCAGAGGTCGAAGTGGCAGCGACGTGCCTGCGTGGTACATGATGACACGCCTCGTTCAGGCCACGTGTCAATTTTTAGCTTTTTTTTTATTGAAAATAATACAATAGAACTTAATGCTAGCTAGCCTAACCTAATTACTATATAAATCATGCCCACGTGGAATGGTGGCAAGAATGCTGGCTGCATTTCCGTGCTGGACAGCCAGGCTGATCCTTTGCGCAAAAAATTAGCATGCCCTACTGTCACCAGATGAGGCAATTAACCGCGGTGAAATATCTCGAAAAAATTATATTTTTCTCTATATTTATAAACATTACGACGATGTTTTCCGCTATTTTCGTTGCCCTACGTCTGAAATCCACGTCGCAGCGCGTCCGTATTCTGCAAGCGAGGGACGTTATCACGCTCGCGGTCCCAGGAGGGGTCGCCGGTCGGTCGGAGGGCGACAGGTTCAACTAATGATGGTGGGTCACAACCATTTTTCTATTTACCACTGTTAGCTATAATATATTATGGTGATCGTAATATATTTTACTTAGTTCTGACTTAACAGGTTCTATAAAATGTATTTATTATATAATTTGTGCAAGAAACGTCGTATTGACGAATAGTATAACGTTCATTAAAACTTTTCCGATATAGATATTTTTGACAATTTTGTCATACGAGTAAATCAGCCACTTGCCACGTACCTGATATTATATTTTAAGCGATAAGTATCACTACCTATATTATAAAAATTGTGTTTATTTGTCTTTTAAGCACACATATTTTTTTGTGTGGATAAAATAATATTTAAAAACTATCATAGGGTAGGTGCTTTTTATCTAGGGAAATCAAATAGTTCACGAGGGAAAAAACCTAAATGTACGCGGAGGTTGCGGGCTATACATAGTGAATAGTTAGATATCAAATAATTCCACGCACATACATCTCATTAAAATTTTGCTTTTTTAATTGTATCTTAAATAAAATAACGCTATAATTAAAAGTATATTATGTTGAGATGTAAAATTAAGGACTACGATAAGAAAATTTAACAGAATACTGAACACAGCCTGGCTGTAAAATATCACGCCCTCTAGTTTACTACGAGCAGTAAAATAAGTTCAAATAATGAACGGGAAACTGCGCTACGTCGTATTTCTTTACTTATTTAGCATTTCTTGTATAATTTTACAATTTATTGTTTTATAAAATGTAGATACGATTTATTTTCTTAATTTATAGACTAGGGCTTGGCTGCAATCGAGTTTCCGAGTTTCTTGCTGGTTCTTCTCGGTAGGAACGGCATTCCGAACTAGTGGAAGATTCATTCGACTATTCATAAGCACTTGTAAAAAGTCTATTTGAATAAAAAACTTTTGAATTTGAATCAAACCTGCTGGCACATGGTGGTGCAGCCTTAGGTGGAATGCGCTTGCTTAAGAGATGCCTATTCACTTTTGATTGGAAGATACCAGTGTTAAAAGTGGAGAGGAAAACGGAAGCTGGAAGGGCATTCCTCCTAGCGGTTTGAATTAGAAACGGGGAAGCTAATCGCTTCGTACGCATCCGTGGAATTTCGACTATGTACGGATGCAGACCCTGACGATACCTTGCGGTTCGATAGTAGAAAGGCGAGGCAGGAGCAAGATCAAAACGTTCCTGGCCACACTCTCCGAAATATATTCTGTAGAATACTGACAGACGGGTTACTTTGCGCTCATACGCCAAGCCTTGAAGCTTAGAATAATTGACCAGCACCTCTCACCAATGAGTCTTCTAGCGTGAAGATCCACCGAATCCAATGCATCGAGTTGTTACTTGGTTAGTACATTCCACATACGACCGAACCTGAACTTGGTACAGGGTAAGAAGCTGTTCCGATGTGAAGTACCGCTTAACTTTGTTAAGGATGTCGTTTCTTACCACCTTTTTTGCCTTGGATTCGATGCATTGGCCAAAGTAGAGGTTGGACGATATTCCTATAAGCTTGACATAATATTACCCACATTTGAAAAATATTACCCTCCTTTTCGTCCAGTTGTGAAGAACGTATCGTGAAGAATAAAGATCTTATGATTCTTGACGGTGGTGAAATTATTCTTTTGTACAAATTTATTTAAAGTTTATTTTGTAAAGTTTTACTATCCTCCCATATTAACCTAATCCTGAATCGTTCAGCTCTTTATTTTTTTCTGAATGATAATTTAAATATCAGACAGACAGGTTTTAATTAACTAATAGTTAACGTACCCATTACACGAGAGCGCAGAAGAGATTAGCTTTTAATGAACCAGAAGTGGACTTCACTAACGTTGTGATCCGCATTTAGTAATTACATATCCCGCGGAAAACGACTGGCCATTGGATTAATGACACATGGAATGTGCAGGGAGTCAGATTCGTGTCATACTAAAACAATTCAATACGATACCGTTTATTTGTATAGAGTATTATATCAGTCTGTGGGATCGAAAAAGGAATAATGAACTAGTTTACTTCAAAGTCGCTGGTGCGATGAGCCACACAGGATATATAATAGTGAAGAGTATATCCATACTAATATTATAAATGCGAAAATGTGTCTATCAGTCTGTCTGCTACGCTTTCACGGCCCGTCTTTTCAACCGGTTTTGAAGAAATTTGGTACAGGGATAGGTTGTATCCCAGGGAAGGATATAGGCTACTTTTTATCCCGGAAAACTCAATAGTTTCCGCGGGAATCATAAATCTTAACCAACGCAGACGCAGTCATCATCTAGTACTATGCAATAGTAATAGTTTCGAAATATCGAATTATCGATACCGCTGTAAGTTCTATATATAGCACTATTTTCAGAAAACTTAGAAATCGTGATTCAGGCATAGGTACGTGTGTAACTTGTAAGTTTTCAGTCGATCCTGCGATTTAGAATCAATTAGGGCCATCTAGTTTACACTGTGGTAACCGCTACAGGCTCTATAATATTAACGTGTTCTTAGGCCAAATTATAGTAATTAAGTGCAATGGAACATAGTACTTAATGAGTTATGAGTCATGACTTCCATCTAGTGGCGTATTTCATCTACAATGCTAATGCTAATGTGCATGTCTATTTGTATTAGCTAGTGATTTATTCGATTCGGTTTACCCGCTGCCGACATTGCATCGAGAGATTTATTTGCATCTCGCTAATGTTCGTGATTTCCAAGTAGGTATATCAATCAAATCATTACTTTATGTACTGCTTTTGCCCAGAAATTCATATAATCCATCCTCGTTGTTGGTCCGGGATCCATATTAATATTAAAAATGTGAAAGTATGTCTGTCCGTTTGCTACGTTTTCACTGTTCATCTTTTTAACCGATTTTGACGAAATTTTGGAATAAAATAGATGCATATCGAAGCCTTACTCTTTTTACCCCTGAATATTAAAAAGTTATAAAAAATTATAAAGTTCAACTGGTTTCAAAGTCAAAGTCCAAATTAATTAGTAAAAGTAGGTAACACTATACCTTGTCTTTATGAATGTCAATTTCCTAAAAACTGTTGACTGACCGAAACTGCGTTAATGTCAACATTAACGGGATTAGCAACTTTAACGATAGCATTTATGTACAAAAATTTATTTATTTTATAATATTATAGCAGTAAGGGTTAAAATGTTATGACTATTTAACATAAAATCTAGCCGGAGTGCAGGCGATTAGGTTTAAATGAAGCAAAAGCGCGAGCACTATTGCGTTAGCTAACGTTTAGTAATTAGGTCCTGGCAAAACGGTGCTGCTGTAGGTACATTGTACGGGTCCATTCGTGTGCAATTTTGCATACCTAGAAATTATGATAATGTGAGTAGCAGTTTATTGTGAGTTTTAGGATGAATTTAGCCCACCAACCCGCATTGGAGCATCGTGGTGGGTCTAAGCTTTAATCCCTTATACCCTTATAAACTTTAAACCCTATCTCCTGTGAGAGTCGAGGCCTGTGCCCAGCAGTGGGACGTTAATTGGGTGTAGTGATGATAATGATTAACATGCGTCATAAATTATGAAATTTATTAAAAAAAATAGTCACGCGTTATTTGTTTGACGCCTGGCAGCTAGAGAACCTTTATCATATAAAGGTGTGTCGACACTCCACACCCAGTTTGTTCGAATTGCCACTTGCCACGTTTTTTGTGGTCCTTATAATTTACAGATCCAGTGTTTAATTCCAAGCTGGGAAGCCTGTTACAGCACATGTCAGGTCCGCTAAGCAGTAAACATTTTTAATTATTAATTTCATATTTCTAATCCCATAGATATAAAGTACAAATCCCATATTTAACTACAGAAAGATAAGATTTTACCCCAGAGCTAGGTGGTTTGTATAAACTGCAGTTCTCGATCGAGCGTTTGATCTTAGTAAACGTTTACCCGGAGATAACAGACGGCACGAAATTCACAGTTTAGTGTTGACAGACAGATAGTAGCCTTCATCTGTGTTTGAATAACTGACAGATTGCTGCAAGCAATCCGTTGCAATAAGTAACTACTGCTTTCCACTATTTATATTTATCCTATTTCCAATTATTATTATTTACTAGCTGATGCTTGCGACTTCAGGACTTCAGGTTTAAGTTTTTTTAATTCCGCGGGAACTCCTAAATTTTTCGGTATAAATAGTAGCCGAAGTCATTCTCCAGGACCTCAACTACCATCATCATCACCCTCAACCGATAGACGTCCACTGCTGGACATAGGCCTCTTGCAAGGATTTCCACACGCCTGGCTCCAGTGGCTCCCTGCGACTCCCCTGATGTCATCTGTCCAGCGAGTAGGGGGTCTGCCAACGCTGCGCTTTGCAGTGCGTGGTCGCCACTCCAGCACTTTGGGACCCCAACATCTATCGGTTTTTCTAACTAAACTAACTATACCGATCCGTAAAATCCATTGCGGCGTGGTTGAAGGACAAACCAAAAAACAAAAACACGATGCGTATTAGTGTGATGTGATGTCTTGGTTTCATTCGGGATTTTGTAGGCGTGGCTGCAGACTTCTAGGAAGAAGTACTTCTTGGCACGATAAAATCCTGCCTGGAACAATCGTACATGACATGACAGAAAAGCCTTAAAATCTATTTCTCTACCTCTAGTAGGTAGATAGATCTAGGAGAGAGAGACAGAGTACTCGCATGCAAAGACTTTGGGTAATATTGAAATTATTGAACATTTCCAAGGACTTCCAAGGAGGTCTCAGTACCATAGCTGGAAAAGATCTGCGCCAAATAGTTAACAAGATATCGGAAGTGTGAATCCCAGTCACAAAATTAGCAAAGTTGTTAAATTTTTTTGACCACATAATTATGTGGTCATGAAAATGGTTAAGGATGTCAATGTTTATGGCTTCTCGCTGTTCAGTGTAAAACTGGGTAATTGATGAAAACTCATAACTTCTTAGCAGTGACCTGATTCATGAATAATAGCTCCCAAAGTATGTATAATAATATGAAATTGCTTCCGGACTGACTGATCTATCAACACACAGCCTTAACCGCTGGGGTTAGAAGTTTGAAATTTTGATAGTAGCTTCCTTATAAGACGCTCACTAAGAGAGGATTTTGGGAATTCTATCCCTGAGGGGGTTAAAATGGGAATGGAATGGGGAATGGGGATGGTTTGTATATGAAGAAAGACGAGTTTCGGGATTTTTGGAAATTCCACTTCAAATAAATTTTTAGAAATTTCACCCAAGTATCCGCTCGTATATAAACATATTGAGAATCGATGCTGGCAGGGTAATTAGTCCGCATAAATTTACTTCCGTGAGTACTCCATCATTAGGGTAATTGAATTGCAGATTTTATCACGATAAAGCGTATCTCCGTCTTCAAGGTCAGCCGGCTCGTTACCGACTGTGTATCAACGTCGTGAGATAGTCATCTGTCGTGCTGCGATTCTTTACAAGCCCAGCATCCGCTTTAAGTTACTACGATTACGACTGCATGCTACGATTTATTGACGGTATTCCATTACGGTAAAATTCAAGAGCTATGCAAAAGAAAATGATAAAGTTTTAGCTGGGTAACAATTTTACAAACCTAGCTGACCTAACACCGCTTCGCATGAGTGCCTTAAACGTGTTAGAGACATATACCTAATAGCTGTCTATGGAAGTTTATTGTCTGTGACTGTGTCTAAATTTCTTTCCTTTTGATCCAACGTTCAAAATTATACATGTCCTTCCGTGCTCTTTAAATTAAATAATTAATTAATTTAGTTATAATCGTATTATTCCAACATCAAATAACCCTAACCTCAACACAATGCCGAGATTATTTTTTAAATCCGGCAAAAACTCGCGACGTACTCTTTTCAAAACGCAAATGGTTTTCATAACTGTGAGGATAAGTACTTAGATATAATATCAATGTAACAAGTTATTACATTATCCTAATAGGGCTGTTAAATGCAAAGTAGATTAACTCCGTGAATTTTTCATGTATGTAATCACAGTGTTGATTGGAATAAAAATTTTATTTAATATAATCTGGACATCATCATCATTTCAACCCATTGATTGGTAAGGTTAGGTTAGGTTAGGATTAACAGACAGGATATCATTTTAGTCAAATATATTTTTATAAGTTTATCGTACTGGTTTCTAGTAAATTTAGATTAATATTTCCTATTCTGTAGGTTTTACAAAATATGTAACAAAAAAATAACCATAGACCAAGTTTAATATGTAAATTTTAAAGGGTATTAAAAACGAAATACTTTTAGTGCCCTCTAAAATTAACATACACTTTTCTTGTGCAAAATTTTCAAGTGGGTATTATAGCATAGCTTTGTAAAATGCTGCAAACTCATTCAAGTTACGCTGAAATATGAGAAGGCGCTCTTTGTGAAATTTAAACCTAGAGAGGATACAATTTGCTACGAAGTTAACGCTATTATCAGTCGATTGAAATAAAGATTATTATTTTTGTGACAATACGCACTATCCATCCTATTCGGAAAATCAATTTAATTAGCTCTACAATCTCGAACATGGGTAAGCATTAAAATATTGAATACTGTGTTTCTTGATGGTAAAAATAATAATTTATCATTAATATATCTAACTTTTTGAGTACATTGTGCATTGGACCTGTGCTTACGATGTTTATTTGATTCGTCTTTAAAAAGCTTTTTAAATTCCTAAAATATTTGAAGTTTACCAGCGCCCGTACCAAGCCCAGTAAGTAGGATCCTCAAAGGCAATACCTTCGTCAAGTAGAACCTCTCTTGACGTGCGGAACCTTTTCAATTTCGTGGATATAGATGATCAGGACGATATTAAGTCTAGAGCTTTCTGATTTGCATGGAACTTATTAAAAAATGTGGGCTCACGAGGATAACGCGACCGAACCCGATATGAAAATGGAATAAATTATGCTGCTGTAGAATGTAGATAAATGAATTTTTCGTTTTTTTTTTTGAGACCAGCTGTTAGATCATTTTTTTCGTGAATAAGAGAATATGGGTTTGATTCTCGGTAACATTTCAGGAAACAGCGTTTCCCGTTTCTAACATGGCAAGATAGAGAGGTAACTAGCAATAGCCAACCTATAGTAGCCCATGGTATTAAACTTTACAGTTTATATATATACTTCTATACCAATATTGTAACTTCGAAAGTTTGGATGGATGTTCGTTACTTAATCACGCCGGCACGGCTGAACAGATCTGGATGAAATTTGATACAGGGATAGATTAATACATAGTCTACTTTTTAACCCGGAAAATTAAAAAGTCAGTCGCGGGCGTCAGCTACTAATATTTAATTAAGTTATAACGTTTTCTCTTTTCAACATGATAACAAATAAACAAGCAATGCCACTGGTAGGTACTTCACCGTGTTAAAAATTCCATTAAAACTTTTCAACATGGTCCTTTTACGGATCCCACGCAGACATATTACGTTAGCCTACAGAGTTTAAACGTTGCAAAACATAAACCTCACTCATCATGCGCCTAAACCGTAAATTTAAAAGCCTTCGCCACTCATGAGTCTGGAGGGATCGCCTCCATTATCATAAAATAACGCGGTACCAGTTCCTTTTGATGTGTCGTTAAAAATGAAATATGTATAGTGTGCAAACAAAATTCTTACCTGCAAATATACTGCGTGAAACCAATTAGCCAAAAGCTTTTTAAGTGAATTTGGAACATAGGTTTCAAAAATACTTGAATACTCGTAACTAAAAAGTTTAGACTGTACCACTTTACCGTAACTATGACATTTATATTTTATGTAGATACCAGTTTGACCTAAAATGCAGATAATTCAATAGTCTAAAAAGGTAGCGGGCTAACCTAGAATACGAGAAAACTGCTACAGCTGTAATAATATGTAGCTACATTTATTAGGCATTCTGATGGGAGACGAAGTCTCATGCAAAGATAATGTATACTTACTAATATTATAAATGCGAAAGTTTGGATGGATGGATAGATGGATGGATGTTTATTACACAATCTCGCCAGAACAGCTGAACGGATCTGGATGAAATTTGGCACAGAAATAGATTGTAGCCTGAAATAACACATAGATTCCTTTTTATGTCGTAAAATTAAAGAGTTCCCGTGGGACCCAAAAACCTCAATCCACACGGACGAAGTCGCGGGCATCAGCTTATATTGTGTATGCTTAGTAAAGCAAATGCCAAATCCGAAATAAACCTACCTTTATCGTTTAGTAGCAGGTAGGGATTCCTACAAAAATAATTTAATACGGGGTCACGGAGCTCGCGCTTATCGGCTTGTTTGCACAATATTCGAAATCCCCACAATGCGATTGTTTGTCTCGTAAATAATATTTTGGATTCTGTAAGCCACGGTTTACGTTATATCCGTG
Source organism: Erebia palarica (assembly GCA_964035005.1). Classification (NCBI taxonomy): domain Eukaryota; kingdom Metazoa; phylum Arthropoda; class Insecta; order Lepidoptera; family Nymphalidae; genus Erebia; species Erebia palarica. The sequence goes on from OZ035988.1 coordinate 7,519,075, forward strand.
TTTTTTTTCAACAAATAAAATTCAATTGCAGTTACGAGGGCAGCGTAACAATGCTCTATCTGAAAGAAAAAAATATTTATTTAAGACAACCACATATTATATTTAAGTATATTTAAGGTTTTTGGTTCCCACGGGAACTCTTTCATTTTCTGGGATAAAAAGTAGCCTATGTGCTATTCCAAACTATAATCTATCTTTTTGCCAAATTTCATCCAAATCCGTTCTGCTGTTCTGGTGTGATTGAGTAACAAACATCCATCCATCCAAACTTTCGCATTTATAATATTAGTATAGATTGCAATTTTATAGTTAGTCCAGGTATTTTGTTTTTTGAATATAAACTACTACTAAGTACTGCTACTATGTAGTTAATGAAAGTACATCCTGGCATTCTAATGGTATAATATATAGGTACTACACAACAATGGCTTGCTTGGTCTTGCTGAATCTTCTCAGTAGAGTCTTCTTACTGGACCGGCGATAGTGTCATGATTTAGCATATGTTTTTGGTAGAGGGTAAAAATGTAGTTTCGCGTGACCGACATGCTCGCGAACATATTATAAATATACTCCATTCGAAATTAAACTTTAATGCATTAGTGTTAAGGTTTATATTTTAATAAAAATTAAAATTAAAAAATTAAATTAAATTAAAATGTAATTAATTAGTTTTCACTTCTATCGGCAGTCCCTATGACTGCCAATTTTATTATAATTATTATTTAAAGTCTATTCGTAAAAAATGTAATGATTGATTTTTTAAGCAAGCTATAAAATTTACAGTAAATACATCGGCAATGTATCCAATCATTGCTAATATAAGATTTGTGATACAACGTGTCGTGGCCACGACAAATCTCTTTCACAAACATTCAATTTTTCTGTCAAATATTTGCATCGAGAGGATCCGACTCCACGATCACCGTTGAAGCTTAAGCAAACGTTGATATTTCGTTTATTCTTTTTTTACACGTATGATTCACGTGATTTGAATTTTATTTGCGGCTTCTTTATAAATGAAACGCATAAATTATATTATCATACTAATATTATTATAAATGCGAAAGTGTGTGTTGTTTGTTGGTTTGTCCTTCAATCACGCCGCAACGAAGCAACGGATCGATGTGATTTTATCGTGACGTGGCATGGGTATAGTTAAGGACCTGGAAAGTGGCAAAGGCTACTTTTTGTAAATTAAGTAGTTCCCGCGGGAATAAAAAAAAACTTGAACCACGTGGTCGAAGTCGCGGGCATAGGCTAGTCTATAATAATTATTATAATATCAGGTATGTGTGCGTTGTGTGATTTTTTAGTCGATATAGAGCTATAATTGTAGGTATGTTTACTGTAGGTAGGTATATTTTTGTACGTAGAATCAACAAAAGAAATTAAAATTTTTAAAAGGTATATTGTTTTTTGTGTTGTCTGTACAACTGAAATATAATAAATGTACATTTAATATTTTGTGCCTAATTTTCTCCAATTCTTCTCATCTATGATTCCAGTAAATCATAACATGTGTTTGAGTACGTGTTGAGATTAAGCCTGATTTATTTTGACCACAATTTATTGCTACCAATAGGCATAATATATAATTTAACATTATAATAGCAACATTATGGTCGAAATAAATTTCAAACTTCTGTTTATTATCATGAAACCCATCTCGGTCATAACGTTATCAAAATGTTAGAAATTAATTGCTCATGTTAGTTCAAGTAGTTCATACAATAAACTGACCAAAATTCTCTCAAACTACACCTTGTGCGTTTGTACGAATTCATTTTAGAAATATGAACCTGCCCTCATACATAATTTAAAAGGTATTATAACATTGATAAGGTGAACTGTGCTGAGAATCATGTAACATGTTATATTGATATCTCATATTAAACTTCACATTTACAGCTTCACCAAGTTAAACGGATGGGCCGTGACGTACAGACACACTTCCACATTAATAATATTATTAGTATGGATAAAGTTTACAGTTTACTTTACACATGTTTGGTCAGAACTTTGACCATTTTGGCAACAAAAATCTGCTGAAGCGCAACCGGAAATAAACCTTATAAACGAAAATTAAAAAAAAAATATCAAAGGAAATTGGTCTTCTGTCTGAAAGGAAAATGTGTTGGCTGTAATTAGCAGTTGGTTCAACCAGCCTGAGGTCAGTTACAGGGCTACCAAAACTTTGATAGTTTGCTCCGTGGCAATCGCATCGCTGTGGTTGTTTATGATAATAATGACAAACTCTATAATATAATGAATACAAACTCTCCGTATAAGAATAAGTTCGATTTTTAGCAGTAGACCGACTTCATCATTAAAATGTCTTATTGACTATATGTCGAATTATCCGCAAGTAATTTTAGTGTTGATGGCTTCAAAAAGCTAAAAGTTTGGAGTGGGTCAGAAACTCTTCAAATATTACCTACCTTGACAATTTTGAGATACGTCAGAATTATAATTCTTAATTTATAATTCTTAATTTATAATCCTGTGTTACAATGAAGGAAGTCAGTACGCAAGTGTTTGTAGTGGATACTCCTAATTCAGAGGGAAAACATAATAAAGTATGACATTCATAAACGGGGAAGTGTCGTACCTACTGTATACAAGATACAATTGGTGGCAATAAAATGCGGCCGACACCCTAAGCAATAAGCAAAGGCGAAATAGCGCGGAAACATTGGGGGAAACAGTATTAATACTTATAGTTAATTGTGACGGGATTCTGGGCGCCTAAAATGATGCCGGTTGATTGCTGTGACCGAGAAGGTATTATTTTGTGGGTACTTTGAAATTGTAACCAACAGTTAGTTTCAATTTAGTTAAATTTCATGTCACAGTAATTACACTGTTTAAGATTTTGTACTACGACTACTATTTTAGGATATTAATTATTATCAAAGTAAAACAAGGAATCCATGGCCAGTCCGTCTGGCCATGTCTCCGTTTGTCGGTGTGCCACAGGCATTTTAAAAATCAACTGTAATAATATGATCTGTAAGTAAGTATTGAAAAAAATTATGAATACAATAATTTTACTTGAATAAGATATTTGGTCCACAACATCGAGTGACAATGCGTTGACTCTGTATTCAAAAATCACAATGGGGTTTCTCAGTCAGTTTTTGGAATATTTTTTTAAAATCAACTACAAGTTAGCTCTTGACTGCAATCTCACCTAATGGTAGCGGGCTAACCTGTTAGGGGTAGTGCAATTATATTAAACCCATACCCCTAATCGGTTTCTACACGGCATCGTACCGGAAAGCTTAATCGCTTGGCGGCACGTCTTTGCCTGAAGGGGGGTAACTAGCCACGGCCGAAGCCTCCCACTAGGAATTATTTGCTAAATAATGAACGTGCTTGGCTAAATATAGCATGTCTATAAAACCCTGCCTAACGTCTAACTTCTTAGTGAGTTCTGACACGCACCTCACCAGTTATTTTGTGACTATAAAAATTATGAATCTCTCGGGCTGAAAGTGGTAAATCCACCAGCTGGGGTGTCCTGAAGGGATTCTACATTCCAAGGTCCTCTACTAATACCTCGTAGAGGTCATATTGATAGCAAAATGCTTCATTTTATCGCACCGACTCCGCAGGGAGAGTACAGTGTTCCCTCTGTACGTGGCCGGACTTACGAGTTACTTTCGGAGGTGATGCGCAGTTCATTAAAACGGGCATGAGTGAGCACATCGCGTGAGCGTTTATAGCCAATCACCCACTATGTGGAATTTAAGGCTATCCATCGTTGAAGTGAAACTTCTTTAGAATCATTGTGATTTGAAAATTCGATTAAACGAAAAACGAAACGAAAAAGCGTCACCAAAAAGAGACAAACATATTCATAACATAGGATTTAGCCTGCGAGAGAATGAGATAGAATACAAGTTATTCTCTTGTAGGCTACTTTCCTGAAGTTTCAATAATTGCCCCAAATGCAGTGTTCCCAACCAAATATTAAAGCTTAAAAAAAGTTTTTTTTGGATATTTTATTACATACCTTGCCTACTTGTAGTCTTCTGTCAGAGAAAGTTTTTTTTTGCTATGTTTTTATCTCAGATTATATTTAAAATATTATATGATTCTTGTTAGAAATGACCTGATACAGAGACTAAAAATTGCGATCTTCATTGAAGATAGTGAATTAGTGTAAATTGTAGTACCTATTAGGGAAAGTACACCAGCCCTTTTTGATCTTTGTATGAGTATGGTCTATCGATCAATGATTGCAGATAGATACGCGTCAGTGTGTCGCACCAAACGAAGAGAGGGTGCTGTCTTCCCTCAGTACGTGGTTGGACTTCCAAGGTGATGTAGAGTTCATTAAAGGACGTGTTGAGTCAACGCATCGCACAATTAGACATTTATTGAGAATCACAGTTTCCGTTAAATTATTAAGTGCAGAAAATGATATTAAAAGGCAATTTCGAAAACTAAAATTGATATTACGTAAAATTCTTCGTAATAATTCGTACTACGTAGATCACTGAACAAAGAACAAAGTATCATACCTAATACTATTTTAGTAATAAACAGATTCCCTATTCCGTGCTATTAGCACAGAAGAGATAATAGTAATATTAGGTAACAATGATGGTGTTATATTATTATTAGCAAAGTAATTAAATAAATTTACTTATTAGTTGTATGTGGTGAAGAAATGTAATAATATTAACTCTTTAGTTCTTCTGAATACGTACAATAGGTACAATAGGTAGTTAGGTCACTTTTATCTCACATAACATAATGACAAATTCGCTCAACAAAACTTAATAGAGAGAGCGTTACATTTCTTTTCTGAGACCTCCGATGTGAAGAAACAATTTATTTTCACCAACCATGACACGTAACTGGTCTTAATAATAACAATGTGAATGATACTCACGTACTTAGGTAATGTAACACTATGTCAGAGTTTCTTAGTACAATTTTCTAAGAAATTGAAGTACATACTTTAGGGCTATTTATTATTCTGAAAGGGGTGTGGTTGTTTGGAATTTTCATGCATACAGTGCTTTGTTATCCTCTGCATTTGATTTGATGAACGTTAGAAAGTGTAAGCATAGCTTCACGGTTATTTTATATATGAAGACTAAATTGTTTTATAATCAGTACCTACCAGTAGATTTTCATGATATCTCCGTTTGGAAAATACAAGCGAGATATTCAGGGTACAAAATAATATTAAGGTTACTTCCAAAGTTGTACGTTACCTGATGCATAATATTCTGCTAGTAGGTACATATTATTTCTAGCATGAGATAGGTACTAATATTGTAAAGCGCAGACTTTAATGAGGACTGGATAAATCAGTTTAATTATTTTAAGCTTAATAATTTTAATTTCCTCTAAAATAATGTCGTGGACGCTTTTGATTCAAAGATTTACGATCATATCACGATATCGATATCACGATCATTACATCAAGAAAAGCTAATAAGTAGTAAAACAATATTTTATTCTTTTATAAGTCCTAAAATGATTTTGTGAACATTTAATTGATTCTGATACAGCCCAATTATAAACAAGCCAAAGTAATCATAACAATTTGATGTTATGAGTCGCAGAAGCAGGATGAGTTGCTACTAGCACAGAATAGGTAAGTAAAAGTACCTCGTAGTTGCTAAACAAAAGCGGTTCAATTCCGTGTTCTGGTGAAAATCACGATGCTGTGAAGAAACCGAATAGGGGTAAGGGTTTAATATAACTGCCATGCCCATAACAGACTATCCTGCTACCATCTTAGACTGCATTATCACGTCTTACCATCAGGTGAGATCTCAGTCAAGTGCTAACTTGTAGTGGATAAAAAAACTAGCTTGACCTTCGTCCTACAGTGTACGTCTATCGGCTAAGACAGACGCTGTCGCAGAACTGATGGAACTCCCACGACCGGAAGATGGTGGCGGGCTCTTTTCAGTGGAAGATGTATTTTACTGCAAATTGCTATTCGATACGTAGATACCAATTTGCTTAAATAACTTAATCTGAAGCTCGTTCTATAGACAGTATATCAATGGAATGGTCCCCCCAATAATCAAATTATCTGACTCAACTAGAGTTACTGGTGTCGGAGTGGTCTTTATGTTGTAACGTTATTTGTATAAATATAGCTTTGGCATCGACGCACGCTCCGAAATACTTTAAAAGTGGGGTTCCGTAATTGATTGTACTTTTATCAGAAATTGGCCTAATGGATATTGTTCATGAGAGAGATAATTGTGTTTTCGTTGCTATTTTGCTACTTATGTAAATAATCGTTTGGGTAGGGTAACAGATATTGAAATATTTTTGTAAAATTGATTTTTTATATACGTTCTTTTCTTTTTAAAGTAAGTAGGTAAATAAATATACAGACTTCTTGTTACCGCGCAACGCAAATCACTACGCAGTGAAAAATGTGTAGCTATGTAAAGCAAGTATTTTTTGTATATTTTATAAGAGGTATGTATCTAATCTATACTTAATGTTATTTCTATATTATACTTAGCTATATGTAGATCGTATATAGTTAAAAAAATCTCTTGTAATTTGAAAATTTACAACAATCCCTTTTTGGTGTCCCCTACCGATTATTATTGGCCAGCTAACGGTGGCTTAACCAAAACAACTCCCTCCCTTATTGCCCTATAAAAAGCTCATCGAGATGGCACCTCGTATAATGTTCCCTTCAATTATTATTATTTATCATGAGATTCCATTATAATTTTGATTTGATAATTTAAGAAATATCTTTGAAGGTTTCTTAATATTTATATCTGTTACCGTAAGATTGTAAAAACCGTTAGATAATAATCTAACTCGCGTAATTGCAAACTGTCGAAAGATTACAATTTAACGAATTATTTTCCGGTAGATTGTAATCTGATAGTTATTTAAACCTGACGAAACCTACTTGATTATTTATGTCGAATCCTAACCTAACCTACATGAAATAGACAAGAAAACGTAAATACAATGAATATTTTCAAAATTGACACTCAGAACATTGAACGGTTCACAATCTTTCGACATTTTATAATTTCGCGAGTTAGATTATAATTGTACGGTTTTTACAATCTTACGGTGACATATCCATACTTAATGAATGAATGACATAATATGAATGCGAAAATATTTATTTCTCCTTCTGTTACGCAGCAATTCAGCAACGGATCAACGTCTTGGATAGAGATGGTCAGCGAAAAGTTATAATTGATATGTCCCCGTAAGATTGTAAAAACCGTTAGATTATAATCTAACTCGCGAAATTCTAAACAGCCGAAAGATTAGAATTAAACGCATTATTTTCCTGTAGATTGTAATCTGATAGGTATTTAAACAAGATAAAACCTAACCTACTTAATTATTTATGTCGAACCCTAACCTAACCTACAAGAAAGAGACAAGAAAACGTAAATAAAATGAATATTTCAAAAATTGACACTCAGAACATTGAACAGTTTACAATCTTTCGACAGTTTAGAATTTCGCGAGTTAGTATATAATCTAACGGTTTTTACAATCTTACGGTGACAGATATATTATGTCATCCCGGAAGTATAAAGATTTGCTAAAGAAAAGTCGGTGTACAAAACCTTGTTAATAACAAATAATTGTTAACGTAGCTCATTATTATGCTAAGGTAAATACACGTTGTAGCTTGAAAAATTTATACAAAAAGTCAGTCTCATAAAAAGATTATTGTTCGTTACAATTCCCGCTTCAAAGTGCAGGAAGGAATCAAGATTGAAATAGGAATCCTTTTATAAAAAGTAACGCTTCCCTTTAGTGTCGTTATCTTTGAAGAAAAATGCAACAGTTTCATTCACGTCACAGTCGCGATAGCGGGAAAAAGCGTGCACAATTTATCAGTTGCGTAAATATGCTAAGTATTGAGTGTAGAATCGCATGGTCCCTACTTCATGGGGGCATACTACCACCGTATTGTTTTAATACTGTTGATGTTCGTATTTCAGAAATATAGTTGAAGTGAAAACTTCTTAAGGCGCGTTGAGCACTTTTTGGTAGGGGGTAAAAATGTGGAAACGCGTGACCGACACCTCGCGTTATTACGAAGACAAAAGGTCTTATAAGCAAATATAGTACATTCAAATTTAAACTTTAATTCTTTAGTTTTAAGGTTTATATTTAAAAGTGATGTGTAACCGTGAATGACACTGAGGTGGCATTCACGCGAGCGACACCATTCTTCTTAAGACAAAATAAGTAAAAGGTCTTAAGTATAAATAATATAGAACATTCGTAATTAAACTTTAATTCCTTAGTTTTAAGGTTTATATTTTAAAAGTCCTGTGTTGTAATTTTAAATTGTTTTAAACATTAGTTTCACTCTATCGGCAGTTCCTATGACTGCTAATTTTCATTTTTATTTTAGGGACGTCAAGGTACGTGACATAACACTGTTATTTTGAAGTAATACTGCTTTATACGATGGTAGTAACACCCCAGGTTCACTGTAATGGGGATTGCAAGTCTACCACTACAGCCCATTAACGTCCCACTGCTGGGCACAGGCCTCCACTCTCATAGGAGAGAGAGAATTAGAGCTTAGATCCACCACGCTGCTCCAATGCGGGTTGGCGGGCTATTATCATGTTAGTGAAAATAACCGGGACCGACGGCTTAACGTGCTCTCCGAGGAACGGGGGTGAAACACCGTCAACTTCCCAACTTCGGGCTAGTACTGAGAATTTCTAATGAGAAAAACCCAACACTTAATTATGGCCCGACCCGGGAACTCGTCAGCCGCAGTCGGACATGATAACCACTAGACCAATGAGGCAGTTGCAAGTGTAGCCGAGACAAAGCTGTTCAAGCCTTTAAATTTGAGACGACATTGTAAAGTACGGAGCGGGTTTAGATTCCCGCTTTAGTAATCGAAATTTTGAGCATCGCTTACAAAATAAGAAAGAAATTTCTTACTCTACGACAAACGCGGGAGTTAAACTTTGTGGAGCTAGCACATGAATTAGAATTTTTCTACATAAATACTTACCTATATTATCGGCGCGCGTGGGGTAATGAATTATAGGATACTAGATGATGCCCGCGACTTCGTCCGCGTGGACTAAGTTTTTTCGATTCCAGCCGGAACTTCTTAGTTTTTCGGAAAAAGTAGCGTATGTCCTTCCCCGGGATACAACCTATCCCTGTACCAAATTTCATCAAAATCGGTCGAACAGGTGGGCCGTGAAAGCGTAGCAGACAGACAGACACACTTTTGCATTCATAATATTAATTATAAGTATGGATTATTGATTTCTTTGCATATTTTAAGTTTTCTGCCGAACCATGTTATGTTGTTATGTGTCTAAAGAGTAATTACAGCATTGATTTGACATCATTTTCAATTTGAGAAAAATCAGTAAAATATTGTTAGTTAGTATTGGTATTTAATTTAAAAGACTTTTATATAAATCTAATGGAAATCTAAAGCCGCCCGCTTTCCGCTTCCTGAATTTGAATATCCGCATCACTAGGCATGCGTGCGGCTCGACCGCCAAGATTGATGGTGGGCTCACATGACACCCGCCCTGAGCGAAGGCTGCCACCCTTCTGACGACTTTACTAACTGTTATTTATAGTCCTACTTTAAAGAGTAATGACGCAATGAGAGTTAAAAATGCTACAGCTCAAAGTAGATAAACCCATGGGTACTTCCATATTATAGTAATCCATAATAATATTATAAATGCGAAAGTGTGTCTTTCTGACTGCTACGCTTTTACGGCCCATCTATTTAAGCGATTTTGATGAAATCTGGTACAGGCATAGGTTGTATCCCGAGGAAGCACATAGGTTAATAATTTAAAAGGCTTTTTATATAGATCTAATGGAAATCTAAAGCCGCCCGCTTTCCGCTTCCTGAATTTGAATATCCGCATCACTAGGCATGCGTGCGGCTCGACCGCCAAGATTGATGGTGGGCTCACATGACACCCGCCCTGAGCGAAGGCTGCCACCCTTCTGACGACTTTACTAACTGTTATTTATAGTCCTACTTTAAAGAGTAATGACGCAATGAGAGTTAAAAATGCTACAGCTCAAAGTAGATAAACCCATGGGTACTTCCATATTATAGTAATCCATACTAATATTATAAATGCGAAAGTGTGTCTTTCTGACTGCTACGCTTTTACGGCCCATCTATTTAACCGATTTTGATGAAATCTGGTACAGGCGTAGGTTGCATAGGAAGCACATAATTATGTAATTAATTTAAAAGGCTTTTTATATAAATCTAATGGAAATCTAATATCGCCCGCTTTCCGCTTCCTGAATTTGAATATCCGCATCACTAGGCATGCGTGCGGCTCGACCGCCAAGATTGATGGTGGGCTCACATGACACCCGCCCTGAGCGAAGGCTGCCACCCTTCTGACGACTTTACTAACTGTTATTTATAGTCCCACTTTAAAGAGTAATGACGAAATGAGAGTTTAAAAAGCTCAAAGTAGATAAATCCATACTAATGTTATAAATGCGAAAGTGTGTCTGTCTGCTACGCTTCCACGATTCAATTTTTCAATCGATTTTGATTAAATTTGGTATAGAGATAAGTTATACACCGGCGAGGGACATAGGCCACTTTTTATCCCGAAAAATTAAGGAGTTTCCGTGGGAATTATAAAAGCTTAATCCACGCGGACGATGTCGCGGGCATAATCTAGTCTCTAGATTCTAGTGTGTATAATTATTTCCAACAATAATGAGTTCTGAAATAACTAGGTATTAGGTGTTTGTATTTCAACGGATGTTTTGTATGTTTCAAAGTCAACCATCATACTCATATTGAAAATTGAAATATGTAAAGAGACCCCGTGATCTCCATTTAGAAATTTGAATTTTGACCTCACCTTTGTGGAATGTAAATTGCGAATGAATTGTGACGTATGAAGTTCATTTAATTCCGAGAGCCTAACAACTTTTTTTCACTGCACCCATTCGCACACAGAAACGCTGTTTTCTTTGTTGCTTCATGCATAATATGCATATTCACCTATTATGCATACATGGTGTTTGGTGAGAAAATGTACGGATACGAATACTAATGTTTAATGTAACTTCCCTAGCAGTACTTATGTGAGAATTTGCGAGAAAATGAAACAAATTAATTATTGTTTTTAAGGTCTTCTGTTTGTCTGTCACTGCAAATCATCAATACATATTACTTAAATAAAGAAAAGTCTCATCTCACTCACCCTAATTTAAATTAAATTAAAGAATTATAGAAAATTAAATTAAATTTAAAATTAATCACAGAAGACCGATGACGATTAAAGCATACCTGCATCATCCCACAGGATCCACGAGTCATGACCACTCTGTCAAGAGTGCACTACTGAGAAGAAGATCTCTCTCACCGACAGACTCAAGAACGTACAGCCTAAACCCTTAATCGTAAATTAAGCTGAATCTTAGCACAGAGGACACCCTCTAGCTGCAATATAAAGACGCCGAATAAGGCCAGATTTTTTAAATTCCCCGTGGGAGCAAAGCCGCGGGCCGTTACTAGTTCCTACAATTTCTGTGTTGATAAACTTTAAATTGCTAAGAAAACGAGCGCAGAAACTTCCATACAGTATTACAAACCTAACAATTCGCATACCTTGTTACGAAGTTTAATTTCAAACAAATTAAAATAAATAAACTTACTAGTTTACTATTAGAATGGAAAGTTTCCTACATTAACATAATAAGTATTTAGTTAGTTGGATAACTACAAGTACAAACTTAAATAGTATTGGTTAGCTTTTCAATACTGTAAGTCTTACTTTGTATAATAACTAGATATTTTCATTGTTTTAAAACATGTGGGGCATAGATATTTATAGAATCTTTACCATCCTCCAGTTATCAGATCGAATTTTAGAACACAATATTAATCCTTCGTTGACCCAATCGGAACTTAATACACCATGCTCAAGACTGTAGCGAGAATAGCACACCTTGGCTCGAGCTTCAAAAATCGTAAATCATAATTTAATTTTACGATATAACCAAAAATTACTAAAGAGCGCTTATGAAACTTTTAAAACCTAAACTCGCATCTGTTAAGTATCGGGTAATTTAAAAGGTATATTATCTAGCATCTGAGTAAAATATTTAATCAAAAACATTTAGCATTTTATCGATCATTAAGCCTAGAAGTAAAAGTGGAATATCATAAAATTCTATTTTGAAACAAGGAAAAACAATTAAAATGTTATAATCTGATAACGTTCCCGGCTATTAAAAACGTACTCCACGACGAATTGAAAAATAGGAATACGGATTTGTAACTGGCGGGCTATATTTTAAAAAACAATTAGGTATTCCACTTTTGAAATTCATATTGTTTTCCGATCGCCCTTCATAGTATGAGAGACAGTGGCTATTATTCTAGAGCTTTGGAAATATGTGAGTGTGTAGTTATTTTTTCCTTTTGTTGAGTATAGTGAGTATCAATCAGGAACTTGGCCTGGTGGGAGGCTTTGGCTGTGGCTAGTTACCACCCTACCGACAAAGACGTGCCGCCAAGCGATTTAGCATTCCGGTACGATGCTGTGTAGAAACCGAATAGGGGTATACTGCCATGCCCCTAACAGGTTAGCCCGCTACCATCTTAGACTGCATTATCACCTGATGGTAAGGATCGCGATCAAGGGCTAACTTGTAGTGAATAAAAAAAAAGTGTAGAGTTATTACTCCGCTCAGCTTATACCTACGACACTCATAACGCAATATTATGTGATTATTAAACCCATAAATGTTTTGTCAAAATGTTTGATATAAGTTCCTACTGTGTAAGATTTAGGTTGTAACTGGTATAGACTTTTCAGAACGATTCGGTGAAGAGTCACCACATTTAAAGTAGGTATTCTTAGTTCAAAGGACTACCGGACCGAACATTTGAAGCATTGTTTTTAAGCTTCGAGGCTTGCAGTATGTATACCTATTCAGTATAGTTCTGTATTCCACTGACATTCTAATTGGTAAATTTTCTTGATTTAATTTTAATGAGCAATTTTAGTATGGAAATCGTTAGGGAGGTCTCTGCGACTAGGTAACAGGGGCGGTGTGACGGCCAGTGACAGGCGCGGCGTTCGTATTATAAGCGAAGCGATAAGTCCACGATGACACTGCACGCGCTGTTTCGTGGCCACAACGTACAGACGAAAATTTCGTGGATTATAGACTCATTAATAATACAGACGTTTCAGATTTATAGTCCGTCATAAAATTCGATAAAATAAATTTAATCAATTGTTCAATCAATTCATTTCCCATTCAACTTTGGTAGCGTAATTAAGTAAGCACATAAGTATTTTTTAGAGATTTAATTTTGTGTAGATAATTTTACTCTTATTTTTTAACTTTATCTTTCATTATATCATGTACCTAATGAAAATGCTCTTTAAAGTAATACTGTATAAAAGCAATATAATCTATACTAATATTATAAATGCGAAAGTTTGGATGGATGGATGGATGTCTGGATGTCTGGATGTATGGATGTATGGATGTATGGATGTTTGTTACTCAATCACGGCCCAACAGCTGAACGGATCTGGCTGAAATTTGGCACAGAGATAGATTATACGCTGGAATAGCACATAGGCTACCAATAAACCTCAAACCACGCAGACTAAGTCGCGGGCGTTCGCTATTATGTTAATATTTCAATAATAATTAATATCAATTAGTTCCTATTATTAAGAGACATCTTCTAGAGATCAGGATTATCTCTCCTGATACTAAAAACGCATTGGTATATTTATAGCCCTTTGTGAAGGTAGACGTATTCAAGCCATTAGCCGGCACGACGCGCGAACTATTCGAATTAATTAAATTTAATTGTGTAGAAACGCGCCGTCCATGTCTCGTAAACGCGAAAATAAATTTATTTCAACCCGCTTAGCTGCTTCCGTTAAAACGGTTAAAACACCTACTGTCAAAGGCACTTCATAATAGTTTTCCAGACGGTTGCACGAACGGGTTTCGAATAAAAAAAAATAACAGCCACTACCATAACAGGCACGCATTTCTCGTTTTCACAAAAAAAAGTTATCTAGCGTATAGTTTTTTCACTCACTTTGGAGCAACTTTGATACCCAGATTTAAACTTATCTAGGTGATACTGATAGACGATAGTCTTCATTTAAAAATTACCATAAAAATATAAGCATCAAATGAGAAATGAAAGGAAACATTCAAGTTTATCACACGAAACTCAAATATATTTTTGGTGTACCTCTGTAGCTTTGTGGTAGATAAGCTCTGACCACCTCTTTATATCGTCTAACCACATGCGCCTTTGGTGACTTGGAGCTCTCTTGCCTGCAATACTTCCTTCCAAAACTAGTCTTGGAAGTGAGAATTGGGCTCCTCTTTGTAAACTAATATCTACCAAATAGAAAATGTCGTAGTACCTAGCACATTTTTACCTAAAGCAGTTCTAGTTTTAATAGCAAAGTGTCATATAACTGAAGTGTATTTATTCAAAACTGGTACGAACCAGGCTAAAATGAATATTGTACAGTACCAAAATTGGATATCACACAGTCAGATGACATTAAGAGGCCAGAGTGGTCCGGTGGAAAATTGAACCAGCACGCTATGCTTTATTCATGATATTCGTATATGCAGTGTTATTTCGAACACTTAGACAAGGTTTCTATTCGCGTCTGCATCCGTGTGGAAGATTTATAAAAAATATGGTTACGTTATCCATACTAGTCCATACTAATATTATAAATGCAAAAGTGTGTCTGTCTGTGTGTCTGTCCGCTTTCACGGCCCGTCTGTTCAACTGATTTTGATGAAATTTGTTACAAGGATAGGGTGTATCCCGGGGAAGAACATAGGCTACTTTTTATCCCGGAAAATTCAAGAGTTCCCATGGGAATCAAAAATATTTATCTCTTCAACCGATTTTGATGAAATTTGGTATAGTTATAGTTTCTATCCAGGGGAAGGACAAAGGCTACTTTTATTCCGGAAAATTCAAGAGTTCACACGGGAATCAAAAAGCCGTAATCCACGCGGACGAAGACGCGGGCATCATCTTAGTTTCAAATAAACCGAAACAAATAACAGTGCATATTTGAGACTTTAATATAAAATAAACTAAAATGTAAAATAAAAACTAAATTCTTTCATCGTTAAATCCTCATCGGAACTACCATAGTGAGGCATAGTGCCCAATATGCTGGCATCATTGCTGCTTTGAATTGCCAAAATTATTCTTTGGACAAGGTTGTTGGCTGTAAGCAAAATTATCATAACACAAATGCAAGTTTAATGATATAATATACCTACAGACACTGTCTGCAAATTAATTAAGTGTTTTGGGTAATAAATAAAAAATAATTGATAACAAGTACCTACAGGTTTCTAATACACAATTTTGTTTGTAACTACGCAAATGTAAAGTCAGTAAAATATATACAGTTCATTCGTCCAAGCCCAGTAAAGCTTGAAAAGCTGCAGCAAAAGACATAATACATTGCAGTGAACGTATTTATAATACAAAACTACACCGGTAAGCGAGGCGAAAACCTAAAAATGTTACCTCAAAAATGTCAACGCTACCCGATCCGAGTCTCATATATCATGGGGATTTATTTCCACCTTTGCTCCTTTCTCGATTTTCGCGTAACACCTTAATTTAATATTAAATTCTGCTTTCCACGCTCTTACAGGGGAGCAGCTGATGTCTTTACGTGTTTTGTTATTCATATTTTGCTCACACGTATTAACGCTTAGAAGTAAATGGAATGCCCTTATCATTAAATTTAATATTTTTCAGCTTCACTCCCTCAGAAACGTTTCTCATTCAAATTCGTGTTAGATACGAGGAAGCAATTCGCTGCCTCATGTTTATTGTAGATCTTCAAAAGAAAAAAGAAAAACATCTAAAGCTACAATATCATCACCTTTTAGTAGGTGGGAATGCTGTCACGCGCATGCTATAGAGTTAAAAATATTAAAAACTAGATGATGGGAACTTTTTAATTTTCCGGGATACAACCTACCCCTGTACCAAATTTCATCAAAATTGGTTGAACGGATGAGCTGTGAAAGCGTAGCAGATAGACAGACTGACACATTTTCGCAATTATAACGTTCACGTCCTCTGTTAGTTTCTAGTTTAATAACAATTTTAAACTACTTATCGACAAAAGTAAAAGTGCTTCAAATATTGATGTCATCACAATTCACAAGTCAGTATTTCAAAAAGCTCCCATACCAGGCGCGTTTTAACGTTTGATAAAGAGTAACTGTTTTGACTGGTTTTCAAATACCGTATTTCAATCTATTGATGTTTACCACCACGTACCCGTGTATGGTCTAAGGCCGCTTCAAATGAGAACTAGTACCTATGTCAAAGAAAAGAAAACCTTCAAGGGGTGTTTTATCGATGCAACGCGACGGTACGCAGCTAAATAAATAAAATACGTTTTTTTGTTAATGATAACATCATAAATCGGTTTTGTACCATAACCGTATTATTATTAACTACTACAGCCCCCCTGACCTGTGCATAGAACATAAGGTCAACTCTGTCGAAGTTTGAATGATGGTTGTGATAGTGTCACGTCAGTTGGTACGCCGGAAGTGAATAATGAAGTGTTGATATACACGCTGTGGTATATTTTTCAAGGATCAGAAATCGTTCTGTGTCCTGACATACCTACATTTAATTCATACGCGCATCCACAATATTTTCCATCCTTAAATAAAATTCAGATAAACAAAAATTTGTATCAAAAAGAAATGGAAAATTCGAATGAATTATTAACCCTTCGAATACACTGTGGTAAATTTTGTATCGAAGATAACATCACGATCGCTTTTTATGCAATAAATGTTGTCAATCCTTTGATGAAAGCGATATTGTCGCCCCAGTCTACCGTAACAAAATAATGAGAGGATACGAAATGGGACTTGACAACGCGCTGAAATAGAAAGGTTTTGTCGCTTACTATAATTAAAAGAATCGTATCTTCCACTTAAATATATTTATCTTTATAATATCGTATCATTTTTACTCTTTCTAGCTTTTCTTGAGTTTAAATCTTGTTCGAGAAGTGTGCTAATTTACATGATGCAGGTAAACTTAGACCAAAAAGTTTGGGATATAGTTACAAATGCATCCTCTATTGCAACACTATATTATAATACTAGATGATGCCCGCGACTACGTCGAGTGGATTGATGTTTTGAACTCTTCAATCTTCCGAAATAAAAAGTAGCCTATTTTTTAGCCTGTACCAAATTTCATCAAAATCGGTTGAGTAGCAAACATACAGACAGAGAGACATAATTTCGCATTTATAATATTAGTATGGATTAGGAAAAATGCAGATTGTTTTTGATTTAAGAAAAACAATTTATTCAATTATTTTCTTACATACAACTTTGAAGGTTTGTTATTCCGTCGGGTTGTCCTTCAATCACGCCGCAACGAATATAGCCTTCATGCGATGACGATAACACTAAGGCTTTGTTTTACTAAACTTAAACTAGCTCTAGGTATGTCAAACTCCTTCATGTGAAGCAAAGTTATAACAGGGTCTAATTTTAGCGGAACAGCAAAATATCACGCTGTTCGGTTTATTGGTAGCTTTCAAAAGTTTCACGCTGAGCTGTAACTGGTAACTGAACTAGTTTAAGCCTTCAGTTCACATGACAACTAGCCTCGATATCATATTACGTTTATCTGCGCAATATATTCGACTTGTACTTTTGCAGTTTTAATTTTCAAATTCTTTTCTATTATAGTTATCTTTAATTTTCCGGGATAAAAAGTCTATGTGCTATTTCAGACTATAATCTATCTCTGTGCCAAATTTCAGCCAGATCCGTTCAGCCGTTGGGGGGTGATTGAGTAACAAACATCCATACATCCAGACATCCATACATCCATCCGAACTTTCGTATGTATAATATTAGTATAGTATCGATAGGTACGGGAAGAATTTAACGACGCGGTATTTTTTTTCTAGATCTGATAAAACGCCCTTTCACCTGCGTAAACTTCACCCTTAATTGGAGGGGAAGTAGAAACTGGTCACGCATGTCTGCTATTAAGTTTTTAAAGATTTTTTGTTTTAAAACATTATGTATGTCCGAGTAAAATAAATTGTAATTCGTATTATTTTAAAATATTTGTATGGATTATGTAAGTACCTAATTCATCAAACTAATATTATTTATATTATATTATGCGAAAGTGTTTGATTTTTGGTTTGTTGGTTTGTCCTTCAATCACGCCGTAACGGAGCAACAGATCGACGTGATTTTTGACATGGGTATAGTTGAGGACCTGAAGAGTGACATAGGCTATTTTTAACCCGGAAAATTGAGGAGTTTTCTCGTGAACCAAAAAAATTTATTCCCCGCGGACGATGTCGCAGGCATCAGCTAGTATGAGAATAAATTCTCTGTTCTATCTATCTGTTTTATCTCCTAGACTACTTTCCATTCGAAAAAAAACAAATCCATTTGTTTTGTGGCATCAGAGACTTTAAAACGGGCAAAGAGTAGAATGTTATATTGAAAAAGGGGCAATGTGCTGCATTTTAATCAAAATGGCATTAGTATAATCGCCTCGGAAGGCGCGTAACGTTATTCCGCACACACTGCATACTTGTGCAGCTCGTTAAATACTGCGTACGATAATATGATGCTCGCGACTTCGTACGTTTAGGGTTTTTCGTAGGAAATCGTTTATTTTTCGGGGTAAAAGTAGCCTATATCCTTAGCTATAATATGTATAAGCTTTCTCTGTACCAAGTTTCAAAATCGGTTAAACAGATTGCCACGGGATTAAAAAAAATCTAAGCCCACAATTATAAAATGGCAGGCATCATAGCTAGTTAAATAATAAACAGTTGATAAGCCGAATACTTTTTAAAAACTTTGATGAAAAATAGTACGGACAACATGAAAGGGTGTCTTTAATCAGAGTTACAAATTCAATTTAGCCAGACAGAGGCCGATTGGGGACGGTATCGGAATAATTTGCATAGTTATTATAAACATGGGCCAGTCCTGCATAAACTGTGCTCGATGACAGCTCCCGTCTCTCAAATGCAAATAAAACAAAAATGTAAAGTACATGGATGAGACAATAGGTTTGCTAATTATTTACTAACAATATTAAATCAGAGCGAAAGCACAACGTTGATTCTGTCTGCTTGCCATGCACGCATTTACATTAAAAGTCCGTGGACTCTCTGACGACAAGACATTTTTGTCGTCAGTGAGTCCATAAAAATGACTTTTTGCCCCTTATTCTTTCAAATAACAAACAATTCTTTATTACACAACAAACTTTATTCTACAAATCATGTAAAATAATAAATAATAATAATGTGTATATTTTAACTCCAATAAGGTAGCGACACTCATTCATAATCTAGAATCTAGATGATTGTGAAAATCATAAAATTTGAGCAATGAGCAAGAATACAGAATACTATCACAGTCCTAAGACTACAAAATATAATAATCTCATGGTATAATTAACATCAGTCGCTGTGTTTCGATTTAAATAAAACTGCCGCATTTTCTTAAAGCAGAATGTTAAGAAGGTATATGGAACTAAAAAACATAAAAAACTATTAAGATCTTCGTACGAGTTGCACATAATAATATGTCTAAGGTAATTAGTAAAAATGTAAGTACACTTCCAGGGATTCATATTTCAAAATACGAAATATGATTTACAAGCATTTCAGGTAAACTTATCCAAGTAAAGAGGAACCTCGATAATCCTTTAAATCACCCCTTTATCCGTTGTAATCTCCTCAGTGAGTACGGGGATAGGAAGATCTTATATTATTATATTTTTATCGTGAAGGAAATACTTATATGGATAAGAAACGTCAAGATTTTCTCATCAAGGCTGATTATTTGGTAACTTACTGATTCTTTACTTATTTAGGTACTACTAAATGATGACCAGCGACTTCGCCTCCACGTATTTTTTGTGTATTTGTAAAATGAAAGAAATGTTTATTTTATGTAGAACACAAGTGGCACGAGTGGGAAAAGTAGCTTAAGTAAGTAAGTTGTCGAAAAAAAGGTTATATGGGAATAAAATGATATGTCAGAACTCTACCACAGGTTCGGAAAATAGGTTCTACTGAGAAAAACCGGCAATATGTCTCAAAAATCCCGTGAGAACTCTGATATTATATTCCTGATTATTTTCGTCAAAATCAGTTGAGTAGACTGGCTGTGAAAGGAAATTCAGGTGAACATACTTTTTTACATAATTTATTTAGGTAGGTGCCCAACATTGTATTGTAATTTTGATGACAGTTATTACTATATATGAATAAAACAACCGGGCTCGATTTTACCCTAATAAATTGCTTTATTTATTGCTGTACAGTAATTGGGAATCCTTATAATTACGAAGCTAAACCTGGCCACGTATTTTTATACGTTTTCCGGACATGTATGCATAAATAAGTAACTCACTCGAGTGTTTTACGTCGTGAATATACTTAAACGCTATTATCACTAATTTGTATCAAATACAACCTTTTTTTAAGACTCTTTTATTTTAGCTTCATCTATAACTTCCAATGTATCTAAACACAGAAAAGGGAATCTGCTTATTACTAACATGTGTTTCAATTTGAAATTCTGTAAATGTTACTGTGTAATATACCGATGATAATACAATAATTTGGTTCCATCGAGACACTGAGCGTTCGTTAAACGAGCGTTGTCTGCGGGTTTATAATACGCCGTGTGTACAGGATGCAAGAGACAAGAAGAAAAATCGGTATCGTTTTCAAGGAGGAGTGGCCTAGTTATAATAGCCAGTTGCATACGTAAATAGTAAGCCAGGGCCTATACGGTCGATCCAAGTTGGGTCTGGACGGATGACCGTTTTAAGAGGTCTAATTTTCTCCCATGCCGTGGAGAGCACTACTAAACTATAGCCTGAGTTTGCGTGAGAAACCCCCAAGTGGTTATAAGGTTCAATGACACGTTGTGAAAAATCAAAGCACCAATCGATCGTCAGTTCGCTTGGTTTAATTTTTCGATTTGGTTGTCGTACTAGTAAAACCTATCATGAAATAGGATAATACTTATTGGCAATGAAACAATCGGCTTGTACAAAGTCACAGCGCTATTACTGCAGTTACATATAACTGTAACCCTATCTGCCGACAAACAAATCGATACGGATTAGGGCGATCCTGCACCTCCGATAAAACCTGTCAATATAACGATATTTTGTTGTTGTTTGATTATTATGTTGCTTAGAAATATTTTTTGCTGGTTAAAATTGATTTATTTTAAAAGACTTTCTTCTACGCGAACGCTCTTTATACATTATGTAATAATTTCTTTCTTCATACTTTAAAACCTTGGAGTTATTTTCTGTTAACTTATTTTCGGTTGCTGACCATAAATTAAAGCTTGCCAATTATCTCTGACAGAAATTCAAGCAGGCTGACAGAGCGACACAGAGAATGTTCACCTACTTAAGTTTTTTTAATAGATTCGGTGCCCTCACTTCGCTCGAACAAAATTAATAATTAATTGTCAGATTATGTATACCTCCAATTCATCGATATTAACAGTATGCATTTGCATTTGGCAAGCGTTCATTGCGATATAATTACCAATCCTCTATTAAAGATAAGATCACATAAATATACGTTATCAAAGCAATTGGGAATTTCCACGTGCCATCATAAATCAGTCAGAGATCCTAGTAAGCTAGCCGATACGTCACGGGTCAACCGCAATCCCTCGTAACACGATGTTTAGATTTTAACATGAACTATTGGCAGTTTTTTTGTAGTGAATTGTGTTTGAAACGTATTTGCTCTGACGTAATGATCACCATAATACTATAATAATACGTTCTTACGTTCTTTGATCGTGTCGATAGATGTAAGCATATTACCACTACGTCTATCGGTAAAGGATGAATTCGACGGTCTCGTGGCCTCGACGTGGCCAATGTTACAATAACAGACCAAGAAAGGAACTCGGTTTTACAATCGTGTAAGATCCCTTACATGAGTGTAAGTAAGGAAATGAGCAAAACAAAATAAATATTTTTCATTTGGATATTACGGTCCAGGGTTATGTATGAAATTTGGGACTTGAGAGTCAATGATAGAGTATAATTATTATTTGGTTTAAAAACCTTATCTACTACATCCTAGCCCTTGACTGTGATCTCGCCTGATGGTAAGTGATGATGCAGTCTAAGATGGTAGCGGGTTAACTTGTCAGGGGTACGGCAGATACATTAAATCCATATCCCTACCGGTTTCTACACGGCATCGTTCCGCTAAATCGGTTGGCGGTACGTCTCATTATTATTATTCATTTATTTCAGGCAATAAGACCCATAATATTATAGAATACATAAAATTCAAAATACTTTAAAAAAGGGTAGGGTAGTAACTAGCCACGGGCGAAGCCTCCCACCAGACAAAAGTAACATATTTATATGTACATGAATTATAATCAAAAATATTTCTTTTAAATTTAAATTACTTAAATATTTAAAAAAAAACCTATGGGTGTTTGTCTAGCCCTGCACTTCTTCATATATTTATTTACATTTTCTCTTGTATTTGAATATCAAGTGAATTTATTCACCATTTACAGCCTTTTTTGTTTTGATATTATTCTCTACATATTTACAAAATGCATTGCAGTCACTTTTTAAACTGAAAGCGTTAATGGGCAAAGCTTTAGGCTATCCATGTTAGATCAGGCACAAGTACACGATACCGTGTGAATTGGGGATTTGCGTACGCCATAAATCAGTCACGGATCGAGGTAAGCCAACTAATACGTCATCGGCCAACCGCTGTCGTACGGCCGTGCTTTCACTGGGGAATGACCCATTTCACACCTACTTCGAATGCTATTTGATTTGAACTAAGAATTTTCTTAAAATAATCTTTGAACAAGTCATAATTAAAAAAAAAAAAACGACTGCCCTCCCAAAAACGAACTAAAAAGTTAAGAATCTAAATTAATCTTAACTAGATTAATTTAGATTTAGTTTTAATTAGAATAATAAATAATTAATTAATAATAATAAATAATAATTTAATTAGAATAATTTAGATTTAATTAGAATCTTATTCACATTTTTATTAAATGATATTTTTTTTGAATTACTGGATATTGAACTATAGTGTTATATAAACTCGCTGGCATATTTAGCGGAACATAAAAAAAAAGGTTTGATATCAGTATCATATAAGGTTGCTGGCTGGTTTATATACGTCATTTAATTTAAAAAGAAATATTTTCAAATTATGAAAACAACTGAACATCACATTTTATGCAATTGTTTTAATTTTATTCAAATACACCTTATTTGGAGCGAACTTCGAGTATTTCTTCCTTCTGAGTTTGATTTAAAATTTCATTTTAATACTGTTTTTTGTTAGTTTTTTTTAATCGCGTATCTTTCTGGAGTTGATGACTGAATTATGCCTGACTTAGCCTCAACGGAGATTGCCAGGGCACTCGAAATGCGAAGAAATGGTCAAACCTACAGAGTGATATCCAGAGATCTTCGTCGGATCTTCGTCGACCAGTTTCAACGATCCATCGCAGTATCCAACGGTTCAAGGAGACCGGTACTTATGTGAGAAGAGCAGGACTAGGCAGAAAAAGACGCACTTCGAGTAGGGATGATCGTTTCATTCGGCTTCGTGTACGTAGGAACCCCCGTTTAAAGGCCGTCCAAGCCCGACATGAGTTAGAAGCAGTGCGGGGTGTAACCGTAAGTGAGCGTACGGTACGAAGAAGGCTCGAAGAAGCTGGTTTGGGTTCATTTGTGCCCGCCAAGGCTCCAAGGCTCGAGGTAAATCATCGTAGAAACAGGTTAACTTTTGCTCAGGAACATAGACTTTGGAACGCGGACCAATGGAGTAAGGTATTGTTTAGTGATGAGTGCAGAATTCTCTTAAATCAAATTGACGGCAGGCAAAGAATATACAGACGCAAAGCAGACCGATACATTCAGACAAATTTTGAAACTACAGTTGCATAAGGTGGTGGATCAATAATGGTTTGGGCGGGCATTTGTTTGGGAGTTCGCACAGACTTGATAGTGATTGACAGAGGGAGTCTCACTGCAGACCGCTATATCAGAGAAGTTTTAGAAGAAAATGTCGTACCGTTTGCCCCATATATCGGTGAAGATTTTGTTTTTATGCAGGATAATGCTCGGCCGCATACCTCAACTCAAGCTTATCTTAATGATATGAATATCACAGTTATGGAGATCCGGCGAGATCACCGGATATGAACCCAATAGAGCGCGTTTGGGACTTGCTGAAAAGAAAAGTTAAGTCCAGAATTCCAGCTCCTGCCAACGTGGGAGAACTGCGAATCGCCGTAGTTGAGGAATGGCGGAGACTATCCCAGGAGACCATCGATAACATCATTCTCAGTATGCCTAGACGGGTAGAAACTTTAATAAGAGCACGTGGAGGAAATACGCGATATTAATCACCATTTTTCTAATTTAATTAATTGTTATTTTAATATTAAATTTCACTTTTCCCGGTTACATGAAAAGTTCAAAAATGTGCCATTTTTCACAAATAGCCTTTACTCGCAAAATCTTTTTTTAATGTGATCTCATTTTAAGTAAAACAAATGAAACTATAAATAACAAAAGAAGTGTAGTAAGTACCTAGATTGTAAAATAAAACCATATTTTTTTAATTAAGGACCTTTTTTTTATGTTCCGCTAAATATGCCGGCGAGTTTATTTTTGGAATCTACTCATCATTTTCTAGATGATGATTTTATAGTTAATCTTATTTTCGAATATTTTATTTTCAACTTTAGTGTTTAATGCGGGACCATGGTCACCCCATCAATTTTTTTTTAATTTTATCTAGCCTATGTCACCCGGGATAAGCTAGGGATTCTCATTTATCAAAATCGGTTCAAGCGTATAGAAGTTATGGTGGAATATACAAACTCACATACATACATGCATGAACCCTGAAAACAATATACTCCTTTTTTCAGGCAGTCGTACAAAAAAGTGAATTCACACACGGCAGAAGTGAAATTTCAGAAAAGTAGCCTACGAGATAATGAGATAAATGTAACTTGTATTCTATCTCATTCTCTCGCAGGCTAGTCCTATTATGAATATGTTTGTCACTTTTTGGTGTCGCTTTTCCGTTTCGTTTTTCGTTTTATCAACCAAAGGCGGATTAAATAAAACAAAAAAAGCAATTAACAAATCAGACTTTCTACTGCTGGTTTTAAACAATCAAATAGAAAATTACAAATATGGAACGCTTTGTATACACGTTCGTTCGGTGGCGCCACTTTTACCGTGGCGACAACATCCGTTTCATCGAATTTTCAAATCACAACGATTCTAAAGAAGTTTCACTTCAAAAATGCTAAAAATCCGCCTTATCTAACAATAATATTTTCACCATTGGTACTTACGAAACTACGAGAAGCCAGTAAGAATACAGTATAGGTACATAGTGACTATGAACCATGGCGCTCACGATAAAGTTTATCAGTTATTATTGATCTAACTTATGATAATATTTTTATCAAAGTTTGTTATAAGCACGCTGTAGGCATTTTTATACTCGTATATTATCTCTACGTGATCAAAATGGAAACTAAGCATGGGTTGATTTCGAAGTCCTAAGTTGCGGTGATAAATGTGAATGAATGATTTCAAGCGAGTTTCTGGAATCCCCTGCATACACCGTTTTCTGTTGAAATCCTTAAACAGACCTGTGGTGACGAGGAAATAAAAATGTAAACCTGACTATAACAAACAATAACGATATGACATTAGGTATTTGTTTCTACTGATACAAACAACCACAGTAAGACTACAACATAACTTTCAAAGCTTTATAAAAACTTGCTTGAACAGAATATGAGACTTATCTTGATAGATTTTATGCAAATTTAAGTAAATTGCTAAAGCTAAGGGCAAGAACCAATTACAGTAATATGATGTTATGAGTTTTTTAAATATGTCACATCAATATCAAATTGCGAAAGGATGGCGTCCACCCTGGCGCAGTGTTGAGCGCTGTTTTCTTAATGTGGGAGGTCCCGGGTTCGATTCCCGGCAGTGTCAATTTGGGAATTTATAATTTCTGAATTTTCTCTGGTCTGGCCTGGTGGGAGGCTTCGGCCGTGGCTATTTACCACCCTATCGTTAAAGACGTGCCACCAAGCGATTTAGCGTTCCGATACGATGTCGTGTAGATACCGGAAACCGTCTAGGAGTATGGGTTTAATATAACTGCCATACCTCTAAGTCTAACAGGTTAGCCCGCTTCCATCTTAGACTGCATCATCGCTTACCAATAGGTAAAATCGCAGTCAAAGGCTAACTTATAGTGAAATAAAAAAAAGCATATTAACGTAGGCTTACATTAATTAAAGTTTTATGTGAAGAAGCAGTTTGTTATTTTCTGATATGTATATGGAACGATAATATGTCCAACACGTACTATATATTAAATCCTATTGTTCTAATGTTACAACACATAAATTATGTCATATACATAACACTTAAATACTTAGCTGTTGAACAAGAGGAATCGAGAGACTGTCACGTGTGATACCTACTCTATATAGTTGAACAAGATATTGCACTCTCGGCCTCATTAGAGTTTGAGAGCATGTTGTTTGCTTGCTTGTTCAATAAGGGCTGAATTTGAACAGAATTTAGTCGCTTGATAAAATAAAAGTTAAAAGTAAAACATTCCGTGTTATTTATGTGCAAAATTGTTCGTAGATAATATTATAGGCTTATTAAGGGCTTTATAACGATAACATTATTATGTATCTAATTTACTAAATGCAAAATTTACTAAACACACAAATCTATAAACTCAACCAATCTCAGTCCGTGGAAAACTTCAGTGGAAAGTTCTAAACCAATCAAAATGCAAGGCAGTTTCTACTGGGAAGTTCTTTATTACAAATCGTACGCGAGTCCGATTGTAATAACAGGTTAGCCCGCTGCCATCTTAGACTGCATCTTAACTTAGCATCAGTTGAGATCGCAGTCAAGGGCTAACTTGTAGCTGATAATTATAAAAAAGAGTGCATGTGCGTTCATTACTACGTTCCGTCATGTAGTTTATGTTGTCGCGTGTTCCTTTCAGGCTTTTTCGTACTGAGTACGTATCCAATTTATTGTAAAGAGCCCAAAACACTGCGAATATCGTTAAAAGAGGACCATCTCCTCTTTTAATTATCTCTTCATTTTATTAATTCTTATTAAAGCAATATTAGCCACAATGCGAGGAAAAAATCGAAATATACCGTCGTATATATGAAAAAAAACCTTATTAAACTAGCGGCACGCTATGATGGCCGGTTTGACGTTTGTCCGCTCATGAAGTTCCGTATTAATTGATAACGACTTTGAAGGAAATAATTGTATTACTTTATTGACGATAGTGATGTGCAGAGATTCATAAATTTTATCGAATGTAGTTTCTCATGAAGTTCCGTATTAATTGATAACGACTTTGAAGGAAATAATTGTATTACTTTATTGACGATAGTGATGTGCAGAGATTCATAAATTTTATCGAATGTAGTTTTAGGTTTAGGACTCAAAATTTATTTATTAAATTGATTTCTTAAATGTATACAAGTGTAGAAAAATCAGTTTGCACCATTTAAGGGGTGAATGTACTTGTGAATATGAACAATTTTCACTATGTGGACAAACCTCTGAAATCGCAAAAAAATATCAATAAATTTTTAAAAATGGAATCTAATACGATCGTCACATAGGATCGCTGGCTAGCACAACTACTACCTCCGGCAAACTCGCGTCAATGCTCAATGGGAAGATTATGAAAGAGATGTGAAAATAGATAATATTATAGAAAACGAACATATAATTATTAATGTATGTGATGATAGCAGTGACGACAGTGAAAATAGTAGTATGGACGAATCTGATTAATTATGGCCTTTTGTGGCACCTTTTTTGGTATCTTTTGTATTCATATGTTTCTTGTGTGCATATAAAGTATGTATATTCATTTTCGTTCAAATATTCAGTTCGTTCAAATAAATTAAATAAACATATACATTTTTGTTTTATTAAACCTATTTAATCAGGTACAAAAACAAAACTTAATTGTTTTTTGTTCGAGAATAAATTGACATTCCACATCACTATTGTAATGTGTCAAACCGGCCATCATAGCGTGCCGCTAGTGTAATTCAAATAAAACAATTGAAAAATATATTTGAAAATTTCAAGTATCTTCATAGTTATAAAAATGAAAGTAGAAGTCCGTTTCTAAGTTTCTAAATAAAGCTAAAAAATCAAAAATTTGGAACAGTATTTGGAAAATATTCGTATCGAGAAAATTGGAGCCCATCGTGTTTTCGTCACATAGTTATAGATCAATGACCCCCACATAGTTTAATGTCAGAAGTTTAAATTTTTTAAATCAAAAGCTTTCAAATTCGTAGTAAAATTCATATGGCCCATTAAAACATGCATTTGGTTCTCAACAGGCGCAGGGCATTTGCCAGTGTAAAATAATTTATTGTTTAATAGAACTCCGGACAAAGGGTACTTACCGCATACCAAACAAAAACAGCTCAGGGCAAAGTAAAATTTTGCCCGATAAAAACTACCTCAACTTGGTTACTTATCGCCGAGGTCAGACAATTTCTTTAGTTCGCAGTTGAACCGAAAGTTCTGATCGAATAGAGGAATAATGCATTAAAAAATTCTAACTCGCTCGCTTGCAACATATTTTCTAGAAGTTGAGAGTTCTCAAAAGGCTACCTACTATCGGTTTGGCTGAAGTTTACAAGAATTTAAACAATAAGAGATAGTTTGCTCAAAATAGCACAATCTACTAACAAAGGATCTTCAGTAATCTACTGACAAAGGATGCTTTATTTAAAGTACCTTTCTTTTCTTTTAGTTATGATGCTCTTTTGATAGGTCAAAAATTTAAGGAATAAGAGATATTTTATTTTATCTGAAATTTGGGGTTCTTTTGTATATTTTAGCCTATTTATTTATTTATTTAGTGCTATTTTAGTGCTTAGGATTAATTTAAAAATACTATTAAGCTATTAAGGGCATTCTTTACTATATAAGAAACTTTTCATGTACTTTTTTCAAAAAAATGACAATAAATTCACCTGGCTTTGTTATCAACAAAGGCATACCCAAAGAAGTAACTAATAATACGTGAAAGCATTTTTTGTGAAATCGCCAATACATTATAGTTTACACATAGGTCGTATAATAAATTAAGCTTAAATAAAATATAAATTATTCAAACGAGGCAATTAATGATTATTCCTATATAATGAGTGGGATAAATAATAATCTTTTCGTGTGCGATGTCCATCCGCCGTGTTGTGCGTGATGCGTTACAATTTTTAACCTCAGAGACACACGGTCTAAAACTTTGTAGAGCTAAAATAATTTTGGCTACTTATCTATTTTTTATTTATTTTATTAATGTATCAAAAAAGTTTCATGCTAATGAAGCTCTTAAACAGCTTGATAGATTGGTAGCTATAAATTAATAAAAGCATCTAAAATAATAAATTGTAGCTTTTAAGTTACATTTTAAGCATTATTTTTGTATATCTCTGGGTAGAAGAGAACAAAATATGAATAACTTTCAAGAAAGGCTCTCAAACCTTTTAATAAATTAATACAAATAGATTAGTTTCTTATGAATTAGTGCAGGTCCAGCTGCCAGTAAGTGCGTCGACGTTTTGTTCTCGATTGAGACTAAAGTCACAAAAGGATAGTTTCTCAAATGCGAGCGGTAAGAAAGCGTTGTCGATTTTCCTATGCACCAACTCTCCAAACAATTCTTTCCCATGGCTCTTTAGTCATTATGAGTGTAAAGGGTCGATAAATATTATTGCTTTCGAAAGTCGATACTTGTTTTACACTAGGCAAAAAACCAAAATTTCCTACCAAAAAAATGCCGCTAGCATTGGAGAAACTCCTGTGTAACTAAGCCTTTACGATAAGTAAGTCATAGGATATTTTAAAAGTAGATAACAAGTTAGGATGACGAAATTATTAAAGAAATTTTATGCTGGCTTTTTTTTCTGAAAATGCAATTCAAATTTAGGCCCCGTGTGTCCCGAATGTATAACGTGTAGTTGCGTGACAGACATTTTGTTGAGTGCCTCTTTGATAAAACCCTTTAAAACCATGGCGATGGTACCACGGCTCGATGTAAAATTTAGTACCACCTTTTAGTCCCGCTAGGCTATTAACAAACGCAATATGCTTAACAGTTGAATGTACTTTATATACACGTGTTTATATTTAATCTAAATCTATCTATACTTATACTTATATAGTTGAATATAATAAATGAGAAAGTTTGTATGGATGGATGGTTGGATGTTTGTTACTCAATCACGCCAAACCGGCTCGATGAATCTGAATGAAATTTGGTAGAGAGATAGATTATATTCTGGAATAACACATAAGCTTCTTTATATCCCGAAAAATTAAAGAGTTCCCGCGGGAAATAAAATCCTCAATCCACGTGGAGTCGCGGGCATCAGCTAGTACTTAATATTATAAATGTGAGAATCATTGTATGTTTGTGTTTCTCCTTCTCGCCTTAGTGACTGAATCAATTTTGCTCAAATTTGCAATGGAAATCGCTCATAGTCTGAACAGAACACAGACAGACTACTTTTTAGCCCGGAAAATTAAAAGGTTCCCGCAGGAATCAAAAAAATTGTAATCCACATGGACAAAGTCGTGAGCATCATCTCACACAAAGTGTGATTGTTTGCTTTTTAATTAGTGTAGGTATAAGTTGGATTTTGTTACTTTTGGTATTTCTAATCCAGTATTAGAAAAAATATCATTTATTGTTTTTTTTTTCATCCAGATCTGTACATTTATTTGAATTAAAACTAAGAAATAAATTAAAATCTAAATTAAAAACTAATTATATTTACAAAAAATACTAGTATTCTAATAGTATTAGAAATAACAAACATCTCTACATGTACCAGCTCAATCTTACCCAATTAGGTAGGCACGGACTTGTTCTTGATGTCAATAATGCTACATAGCTGTGAGCCTGTGCAGCTACATCATACTATGCATAAATCGAATAGATCTGAGGTCCTTTTAATAGTATTTTCCAAAAAATAAACAATTTTTATTTTTATAAGCTGGTTATAGTGCTTACGCTGGGCAAACAAACAGGTAGAGGTAATGGCCGATAAACTGGCTGCGTATTAAAATAAAAATAAAGAAATCAATATCGCATTGCGGGGAAATAAATCGTCCGTTCATTTGACGATGACATTAATAAGGGAACTCACTCGCTTTTTCTTTATTCTAATAAAGGTACGGGGCTGTTTAGTAGAGACTACTGACAAAACGGTGCCTAATTATTTTAGTGCTAGGCATCTTGAAAACGTTACGTTGCTAACATAATTAGTTTTTTTTAATTTTACAAGCGGGCTAACACTTATTATTAAACTCAGTTTTGACGACCTCTCAGACGCAGCGTTGAGTGCTGTGGTTCTTAAGTGGGAGGTCCCGGGTTCGAATCCTAGCAAGATCAATTTGGGAATTTATAATTTCTGAATTTTCTCTGGCCTGGTCTAGTGGTTGGCTTTGGCCGTGGCTATCCTACCGGCAAAGACATATCGCCAAGTGATTTAGCTTTCCTGTACGATGATGTGTAGAAACCGATTAGGGGTAGGTAATATAACTGCCTCTTAACAGGATACCCGCTACCATCTTAGACGGCATCATCACTTATATTATCAGGTAAGATCTTTGATAAGTGAATTTGTAGTGAAATAAAAAAAGGAACGTTTATTGCTTGGTGGTACGACATTGGTCTAGTGGTTGGCATGTTCGACTGCGGCCGATGAGGTTCCGGGTTCGAGTCCCGGGTCCGGGCCATAACAACTATTGGGTTTTTCTAACTAGAAATTCTCAGTACTAGCCCGGAGTTAGGAAGTTGGCGGTATTTCACCACCATGCCTCGGAGAGCACGTTAAGCCGTCGGTCCCGGTTATTATCACTAACATGATAATAGTCGTTAAAGCCCGCCAACCCACGTTGGAGCAGCATGGTGGGTCTATGCTCTAATTCCCTCTCTCCTATGAGAGTAGAGGGCCTGTGCCTAGCAGTGGGACGTTAATGGGCTATAGTAGTGGTGGTGGCGGTGGTACGTCGTCACAAACATACTATATTTTCGCAGGTCAGGTAAGACACGGCTGCACTTTGATCTGTTTTGTATATGGAGCAGACATACATACGCCTTGTTTTCAAATCGGAGAGATTGTTTTGTGATCACTATACGATATTATCCGATAACAGCTGTCTCAGGAACGCCGATTTTCACTTGCACTTGACGTCAATATTTGGGACATATACGTGCTTTCATACATATGCCATTGTCATAACCACTCCAACAGCTAATTGTTCCCAGTTCAATTATCGAACAAATGTCAACGGCATCAAAGAGTTGATGCATGCGTTGACTAGTAAAGTTTTAATTGACGATTTAATTTGGGAATAACCAGTTGTTCGAGGTAAAGCTAAATCGACATAGCTCTTGCAATTGCCTTTTTTGTTCTTATACTCTTATTTTCAAGGACAAAGTTGATTTACTAGCTAATGCCGCGACTTACGTCGCGCCTAAAAACTCGTCTGAAAACCTCGATCGAGGTATTTGGTTCCTTAATTTTCCAGGATAAAAAGTAGCCTGTGTTCTATTCCAGACTATACTATATCTCTGTGTCAAATTTCAGCCAGATCCGTTCAGCCGTTGGGGCGTGATGCAGTAACAAACATCCATACATCCACACATCCATACATCCATCCAAACTTTCGCATTTATAATATTAGTAGTAACCTATGTCCATCCCCTACTACGGACGTATCGGTTCACATGGCCCGTGAAAGCGTAGCCGACAGACAGACAGACAGTCAGAAACCCTTTCGCATTTTTAATAATATTAATATGGATGTATGGATTATTTTATTAAAATTTAACTCCACAATGTATATCATCTACCTGAAACATTAATTACAAGCGGAAAGGTCTCGCAGTAGGTAGCCACAAAAGGTAATAACTTACAACGGAAGCTGGTTTAAACTTGTGCGATTTTTCATATCACGATCTGCACTGACCGGTCGAAGCTCGACGCTGGAAGCCGAATGTTTGGAGCCCCTTTTCATTTAATTTTATGGATAGGGCGCGCGAAATGTGCCTTCCGTATCTTTCGACTGTCTTTTATTGTTTGTATTTTTTCACAACTCTACGGTATTCACGGCAAAAAGAGGAGCACCCATTGTTATCCTTTCGTACGTGAAGGCTCGTCCGTAATCCTTTAGTTTTCCGGGACGCAGATGTTTCCAACGTTTAGATGTTATCCATTGCAGGCTCTAATAGTATTTATTCTTAAAGGGAAGTGCTTCTAATTATTATAATTTAAATGAATTTGCATTGTCGGGATGTCCTATGTCAACAAAAAAACAGGAAATTATTGAAAAGTTACAGCCTGGTGGCTTAGGCGCCTGGCTTCCTGTTCGTATGGTTAGAGGTTCAATCCTCAGGCACACACTTTTAAGTTTTCTAAGTTATGTGCGTTTTGAGCAATTTAATATAACTTCCTTTGATGTTGAGAGCTCTTCATAATGTTCCAAAGAAGTTTGAAGTCTGCTAATACGCAATTGGACAGCGTGGTGGACAATGGCCAAACCCTTCTCATTCTGAGGGGAGACTCGTAATTAGTTGTGGACCAGCGATGGGTTGAAATAAAATTAGGACCAAATTTGACATCTATTAAACTGATTTTAAACCAGGGTATTATGTTTACAAAGAGGTCTCCGTTTCTAACTGGAAACAATTTCAGCCTCGCAGTTAAAACATTGGTTATTAAGATCTTGAAGTGAAGTTATGGCACCCGGCAGAGCAAAATTCCTTGAGACCACCTGCGAAGGAACGCGGGCGGGTATACGCAATTACCTTCCCTGCGATGACTTTAATTTGTGACTCACTGTCCTTACATTAAACAAACCTGGAGGGACCATTTGTTCTGAATAATTAAATTATTGTAACAAATAATAGTCATTTCCCAAATGAGAGGAATGGACTAATTTGGTTTCATTAAATTAGAAAGATGAAATTTTTTGAACTTCAAAAAAGTCTATCAAGGAATCACGCCGTTTCATTTTGCTTACATTAAAAATATAGATATATAGGTTATTGGTTAGGTAAATGCCTATATACCTAACCCATAACAATCCTATTAGGCTATTATTAATATATAATCTTGATTGAACTTGCAACGGTTTTGTTTTCATGATTAGTGAAATGAGAAAGATCTTAGCGAGACTAGAAACATCTGCCTCTTATCCTATCATATTTTAGGAATCTCTTAAACAGCTGAAACTTATCATATGCTCCAACTTGCTCAGACGCTAGTCGAACATTTTATACCATTGTACACCACAATGATACCTATCGTAGTATTTACTTAGGTTAGGTAGTAATAAGGTTCACCGAATTCTCTTGTAGGTTACCCGTTCGAAACCTGCAGTGGTTATCAGAAGCAACTTAGCGTATTAGAAATGGTTTTTGTAGTGATTGCATTAAATAACTAGGTATTAGTAATAAGTTACATTAACTCTTGTAGGTATATAATTGAAAAATAAGGCATTAATTCGTAATGGTCAAGTTTCAATAAAATAAAACTACAATTTACAAGCAGCATTTCCGCAGTTCATGAACACAATAATAAGAAAATGGAAGTAGCAAAGGAAACAGCATCCGAGCCAATATAATACGTAATAAAGTGCAGTTCACAAAACTTTGCTCGTGTGTGTATCATAGAAATACAGGTTTCATACATTTCTTATTTTACTCCGTTCGATACTACTATAGTCAAGGGGAGTAACACTCAACATATTATTGTAAACTCTTTCAATGAAGCATATTTCCGTAATTTTCTACGCGTATTACAATCACTTTTTCTAGGAAACATAAAATACTAGCTATAGCCCGCGACTTCGTCCGCGTGAATTTAGTTTTCTTTTATTCCCGCGGGAACTCCTTCATTTTCCGGGATAAATGTATGCCTATGTCGTTACTCGGGATGCAACTTATCACTACACTAAATGTCATCGAAATCGATTGAAAAGATGAACCATTAAAGCGTAGTATATCTACTATCTATCGACAGACAGATATATAAATATTAGTATGGATGTGCGTAGTAACATGTAATACATAGTATACATGACTTACCTATACCTACTAATGTAAAGATTTAGAACGAAAAAAAAAAGAAAAAGAAAACCTTGATTTACATCTATCTTATTATACTATTTTAAAACATACAGGTATACAAGATTCACTTTTCCGTGAATCGCGTAAACCGTTATCTTCGCTTTAACGCCTTTTGCCATTTCGGAACAAAATACCAAGTAAAATGATAATATCGTCTTAACAGCGTCGGCCGTTAAAGACTATTGCTGTTTACATAAAGGAAGTGGCAACAAAATATCCCTTTGCTTTGTTGCCAGTGTTATGGGCAAATGTGCGCTATGTGTCTTCATTCCTTATTCGCATGGCTAGGGTCTGGAACACTCTAGCAAAAACTGTGTTTTCCACCAATTACAATCCGGGTATTCGTAAATCTTCTAGGCAAGCGCGTCCCATCTTAGGCCGTATAAACATTTCCCATCAGGTGTGATTGGGGTCAAGCGTAAGCCTATAATGAAAAAAATGTACTTACGTCTACTTAAATTTCAATCACTTACCAAACCTGTGCCAAAGGTGGCCCTTCAGGCTTGCAACCTTGCATAGCCACGTTGAATGGTAATGGGCAATCTTTGGACTAGGATGGTCCCCTATAACGTGGATCGCAGCTACTCTCCAGTCCTTCGCCTCCAGTAAATTAAAAAAAAACTCGAGAATATGCTTGGTATTCATAATATTAATCTCTCGTTCATTAAATCTTTGTACACAAATATAACGATGTTGTAACATGAACTAAAACATCAAAATCAGTAGGAAAAACGCCGGCGGTCGTATGAAAATAAAAAGTTAATTACACAGGCCAAATAAGTAAACATGCCGAACACCCGCGTCGATGCCGCATCCAAATTTATCTATTCCTAGGAATCTGGTAAACTATCAGGAAATAGAGTTCAGAGTGGTAAACTGTTTGTAATGACCAATTATTATAGTAGCAGTGTAGATAGGTAATTTAACTAGCAAAATAATTACAAACTAATAAGCACACTTTTAGGTATGTAGAGCGCAATCACACAACTGATCGGGCAGGACAAATCCTTCGCGTTGGAGGGGAACGACATTTTGATCGGTCTCTAAGTGTGCGCGCTCCGTATAAAAGTGAATTTCGTGGACGTTTTCTTCTATAGACCGCATCACCACCTACTATCCACAATTTAACTGCAGGGTAAGAAAATTTTGCGAGCACTGAATAATAATATTATCCTTCAATTTCCTATTCTGCAGTCATTACTTGGTACTTATAATATTATAAATGCAAAAGTTTGGATGTGTGGATGTATGGATCGATGTTTGTTACTCAATTACGCCCGAACGGCTAAACGGATCTGGATGAAATTTGGCACAGAGATAGATTAATTAGTCTGAATTAGCACATAGGCTAATTATTCCTCTGGAAAATGGAAGCGTTCCCGTGGGCACCAAAAAAACCTCAATCCACACGGACGAAGTCGCGAGCATCAGCTAATACTTAATAATAATAAAGATATTGCCTACCACAAACGCTAGCCAACGTCTGTTAATTACTTTTATAACGCCATCAAAATTACTTGAACAATAAAATGGAACATGGCGTTAATAAATCAGAAGGTAGAACATAAAGGCCACATTGCGGCATAGTTATTATTTTTAGCTCAAATAACAAATAATGAAGCCCAACCATTATTAGAACAATGTAGAGTGTAGACCATAAAATTCTACCTAAAGCAACCATCACAACACAAATGCCTATTTGAAAGCTTACAAATGTCTACATGTTGTTGTTGTCAAAATTGTAGAGTTCAATTTAGCTTTTGATATCTAAATCGTAGGTATCTACTTACCAGAGGTTAAAACGCTACCACTTGGAAGTTTTCATGACAAGAAAAATTGAAAGTTTCACAGAAATTTTCAAAAAATTCAATTTTTTTATTGAAATTTGGACAGGACAACGTCTGTCGGGCCAGCTAGTTGGCTTCTTGGATTAAACTCCAAAATATACTTCCATCGTGTTTTGTTTTGCCTCTGCAACCGCAACCTACCACGATTCTACCTACGACACCTGTCTTTACAGAACAGACGTTGAATTTTTTTTATAAATTTTCCTTGAATCCAATACGTCATACTTTTATAATACTTACTTTTCAACTAAGTGCAGGTAGGTCAGACCTAAATTGATTTAATACTTTTTTGTTGAGGATTCGCACAAAGTGATGAAAGAAATATGAGTAGGTACAAACCATTTTCAGTAGAGATGACAATTTAAAAATAAATGCTAACACTCCTCACCCACCCGTTATTTACATAATTGTAGATCTTAACTACTCGCATAAATGTAGGCTTTGGGATAATAATGCAAAACAATTCTCTTAACTTAAAACAATCGCAGTTATTCAACAGCGAAATTACATTTAAACGTCGACAATAATAGGTATAGCAGTTATTTCAACTTGTGCCTAAAGGAATTTTTCCATATTTTGTTCAAAAAGTTTTCAATTTTATTTAATAGCGTTACCTACTAACCCACTGAATCAAGAATAACGTCTGGTACCCATAAAAATATCATGACAATTATTATAATGAGAATCAATGAGATTAACTTATACGTAAACCAGTGAAATATACTCGTAATAATTAAGATATTCCAAACACAGAATATAATAATTATTGTACAACTAAGAAAAGTCAAGGCTGTCCAATTTATTTATTTTACATTGGATTTTTTTTATAAGCCATAATATACTGTAGGTATACTTAAGGATGAGTTGTCAATAATTGATAAAAGTTCTTTATGTTCTAGAAATATAATGATGACTAAGCAACAATGATTAACTTGCTTCTGTGACCTAAGTACCCTATGAAATGAATTCCTGAAGTCCTGAAGTCTGAAGAATAAATAAATTAAACAAAGAAATTTATTTTAGATGATATTTTGATTAGATAATTATGTTCCGTGGTTTAATTTTTTTGTATCTTATTTGCTTTGCTAGGTTCATAAAAATATTACCTTAAGCTTTTTATATAGGTACTTATATGTCAAACATTTTAAAATGTCATTTTTGGACTAAGGAGCTTCTGCAACTAGGCTTCCGATAGCTACAATTTTCGTAACATAAAACTTCTAATACCTATTATATGAACTTAAAGCAACTTTCCCCGTGCCATCATTAA
Organism: Erebia palarica; assembly: GCA_964035005.1. NCBI lineage: Eukaryota > Metazoa > Arthropoda > Insecta > Lepidoptera > Nymphalidae > Erebia > Erebia palarica. The sequence goes on from OZ035988.1 coordinate 7,557,564, forward strand.
ATACTTGAACATAAAACAAAGGTATTGCACCAGTGTTTTTTAAGTTCTCTATTGTTCGTGATGTAGAGAAGTGCTTAGATGGCACAGCATTACAATAATAATGGTAAGTATATGTTTAAGTCTAAACTAAGTTCTAAAAATTGCTATAAATTTAATATAGATATTATTATTATGTTATTATCACAACAGGTATATTTGTCATAGTTTGGAGAACCGATAGACTATGGGGTCCCGAGGTGCTGACAAGTTGCGCAGTGTTAGCAGACTATCACTAGCAACGTCCTATTACCTATTCTGTGCCAGTAGGTGGGCCGATGACATAGATCGCAACATGTAGAAGTCCCTACAAGAGACCTACCTCCAACAGTGGACGTCTATCGGTTAATAAATTACTTGCCTATGTAAAAAGGTAGTGCAGGTATGAGATGATAATATTTTTGAATTTATTTATTCAGAATCCTTGTTTGTAAAGTTTGAAACTTACACAAAATTTCTGTTTTAAAAAAATATAAATATGGCTACAAAAAGTACAGTTCCTGCAATGTATGGCTAAAATTAAATTAAATTAAAATGTAAAATTTACAATTAAGTATCGGCATCACAATTTTATAACAGTAAAATTCACAAATTGGATAGTTAAACCTTTCTACCTGAGCATCTTTAACATAAATTTACTATAAATAATAATAGATTTAACATTAATTTATAAAGATGGAATTACTAAATTGCTAAATATACAATAAATGTCAAAATAATAATGAATAATGATCTATCTACAATATACAGGTAACAAACATCTATCTATGTACATTTTATATTTCGGACTAGTTCACTGTCGTAATCGAAAAGAGTACTCATTTTTTTACAAATTTTACAAAAGTGAACACCGAGGATTGCGAAGATATTTTACAGTAAGTGTCTTATTTCAAAAACGTACCCAAAACCTTAATTTTACAATGTTTATTTAAATTTTTAAGGGAATTTGGCTATTTTATTTTGATTAAATACTAATATCAAGTTATGAGGTAAGTTCAAGTATTAGCTGATCAATCATCATAATATATTGATATTGATCTATATCAAAATAAAGTGTTTTAGCTATCCTCAAAACTATTTTAGTGATTTATTTTGCGGAGTTAGTCAGGTTCGAAAATAAAGTTTAAAATAACTCATTTTTGTTGAAAAGCATCATAAGCTTCAGTTTCATCTGTAATAGGTACACATATAATAGGTACACGTATAGCTATTGAAATTGAAACATTAAAGTAGAGGATATAAGGAGTTCAAAGACACCGTAAATGCCTATTAATGAACAACATTTAGAAAAAAGATTCATAGTTCTCAACAATTCTCAACATTATAATTCTTTCTACTATATTTTTAAACTATATATGATACCCGGGACTTCGTCCGCGTGCATTTAGGATTTTTGATTCCAGCGGGTTTTTTTTTATTTTCCGGGATAAGAAATAGATCCTTCTTACTCTATGCCGAACTCCACCTAACTTACCTCTATACCGAAATTTATCCAAATCGGTTGAACAGATGGGCCGTGAAAGCATAGCAGACAGACACATTTTATATATAGTTTTTGAAAAAAATAAGGTATTGGCTGTATATAATGTCAGGTAAGTATATACCTACCTATTTCAATTTTCAACAAAATTTTGTTTCCGTCCGTTTTATGTATTTTTTGGAGTTCACTTTTATATTTTGATAGATAATTGCATAATTTGCGTGAAATTTACAATTTCACGTTTCATCCCACCTAATAATTAACAATCTATGTACATGCGGTACGCCGCATAAAGCTCTCTTAAAAAGTTACAAAAAAATTCAACATACAATAATAATAATTAACCTATCTATCTTGTATGTACAATTTTATTATTGCTATGAAAATTGGCGCTTTAAACGCCTTGAATTTTACCATCGACTGACCTATTGACGACACTAGTTATTATATACAAATTAAATGCATAAAGAGAATTTATTTTCTGCTCAAAATGTTCTTCACAAGAATAAATTGATATTGAACAAGACTTTACGAAACAGTGCAGATCGCAAAAAGTCCGAAAGATATTGGCTCTATGTTATAGGAGACAGCTGCACTTTTGGTAACTATCGCCAGAAAGGCTGATTCAATATTAGGTCAAAAGAGAAAGGACAACATTGAAAGTCTGCCCGCATGCGGATAGGCCTTTCGCTAGATATAACATCCGCATGCGGGCCGACTTTCAATATCGTTATCAGTGGGGAGCCCTACACCCACCTAATACTGAATCAGCCTTTCTGGCGATAGTTACCAAAAGTGCAGCTATCTCTTAGTCTACTACATTTCTTTCAAGATACCACTATATTCTGTAACTTATAAGGTAGTAGAAGGAACAAATTGTTCTTTATCCATGATTATACAATAAATAGCATCATTTAAATGTAAGAACATAAGATTCCACAGAAAATAAATCCAGTAACAACAACTGAAATAATAAAATTTAGTTTCAACCATGATATGCTTTATGTTTCCGAAAAGAATGATTTCTCATAGCAAATTATTACTTAGTTGAAATATAATTTCACTGCTCAATGTTTAAGTAGTAAATTCTTAAGTAGTAAGTATTTTTCTTCATTTTTTAGATTTGAGTTAATCTTTTTATTTTTACCAAAAACGGATGAGCCAGATATCTTCCAGATAATTATTCAATGAGTTAAATTAGGTATATTGATGATGATGATAAAATAACTCTACAGGATTCAACTTGTTCTGCATGTATTCAACCAAATTTTAATTTTATAATTCAGACATTATTCTCAGTCTCATTTCTAATAATAACATTACTGATATTCTGAAAATAATTAACAAATGTAAGCTGTTGCCTCGAATATTATTATTATTGGCAAATCATATATTTCTGTATTGTCTTTATTTATATAAAATGACTCGCGCGATAGTATAGAGCCCAATAAAGTTTTAAAAATATGAAATCGGCAGTCATGTCGTTAAAAACGATCGTCTCTAGTTACAATAACTTGTAAGTTGATTGGATACCTAATAGTGATTATTATTATTAATGTCAAGGAATGTACAAAATAGTACACTCCTATCAGATTATCTAAAGACATATTTTATAAAAGAAAATAAATTAATCATAATATCTCACGCAGTCATAAAATGTTATTAGTCTTCAGATTGAACGGGAGGTTCCGAATCCATGGATGCGGGCGAAGGCGCATTAGATGCCCGCACCCGCGCCAGCGTCTAGGCCAGCGCGGGCGCGGCGGCTCTCGCTCAGGGACGATGGGGATGTCCAGAACTTAAAGAAGAACTACTCACACCTGAATCACTACTTTTTTCTGAAGCGCAAGGTTCTCCTCCTGCTACAAACTTTACAACATTCAGCTTATGATCAGACTCACAAGTGTCATCGCGCGCACCTCCGGGCAAACCACCGCTGCGTACGTTGTTCTTTTCTCCAATCGTTCCAGGGTACCGTTCGATTCTATCGCATTCGGCATCGTCGGGTTGTCGACGACGTATCGAGCGTTTGGCCTGGGGTGCTGGCTCTGGCGGCCTATGTAACGGTTCTTCAGTTCTATGAACGAGTGGTGACGTTCGCACGCGGACACCGCCAGCCCCTACTCCAGCTTCGTAACAGCCGGAGTCCCGTGGAAATTGACGGCGACCAAACGGTGACTCACCACCTTCTGAGCTGGAACCACCACCTTCACCCTCAGCTTCAACTTCACCACCTATTAAAGAATTATACTACTTTATTTATTAATACATTATTATTAGTGACGTATAGAAGTCCCTACAAGAGCCTAAGTTTATCAGTTAATGGTTGACAACGACGACTATTAGAGTTTTGAAAAAATTGTGCATGTCATTCTGTCGTAGTTTCGATAGCTTAATATTATTATTTATTCGTATAGACTTCTAAACTTCGACGACAAACTTTTGAAACTCATAAAAATATGAGTAAGACTTATGTTATATCGGTTACACTTAAAATAAAGACTTAATTACAAGCAAAATCCCTTAATGTTTTGCATTACATCTTTCTACCTCATTAAAATTATTTATAGACGGTATCTCTTAATGTTTATCACGGATCCTTATTAAGATATTCTTGGTACAGGGTAAAGTAATGAAAATGTTATGCAACTTACATTCAAGCTGGTGCAGCAGTTGTACGGCGGCAAGGATGCGTGTACGATGATCAGGAGTCATAATACCCAAATAATCCAGATCTGATGGCTCAATCTCTTTAAACAATTCAATGTCCTCATATCCGTTTCTTGAAAAAGCAACCATGTACTCCGGCAGCTCTATCCTTCTCAATAACTCTTCAACAGTTCTTGGCCTCGTTTCCCAAAGTCGCTCACGGCTTTTACACCATTTTGATGGCCTTGTTCTCATTGTATCTCTTTCAGATAGTACTTCAACGTTAGCAAACTTGAAATTTCCAACTTTATTATTAAGTACACCCCGCCAGATCCCGGAGGCATTCATGTTGATGACTTCTATTATATCTCCTTTCTGTTAACAAATTTTTTTTGTTAAAGTTAAAAAGAAACTTTTCAAAAATAATGAATAAAAATTAATCAGTTGAACCTTATAGGTTCAACTGATTATTTTTTCAATCAGTTGAATATACAGTTGAACCTATAAGGTTCAGCTGATTAATTTTTATTCATTCAACAACAAGTCGACAGTTCGACAACAAGTCAAACTTACAAAACATTATTTTCATTATGATTTGATGCCATTTTTAATATTGTCATGCCTATTGATGAAAAAAATTGTTATTATTAGTTATTGGGAATATTAGTCAAAGATTAGACACGGCTAATTTTGTTTTATTAAATTATAATTTGAAATATTACCTTGTATCTCAACGCATCTTTTTCATAAATACTCGGCAGATAATCGACAAGAGCTCGGGCGCGGCACAGCATTTGCGGTACCAGGAGACTCCGCCCCGCTGGACTTAATTCTATGTTTTCTTCTGCCGAGAGAGACGAATGATTACTACCGGCACGAACCAATGCCTGGGTGCCTGTACATAAATATAAGGTTGCTTAGGGGTCTAAATAATATGCCATGTCTAGCCATAACGATCAATGAAATCCAAAATACCTGCAGTCACACGTTTGCACTGGTATTTGTTGCTGTTATTTTTAAGCTCAGGTTTTAGTAGGAAATTCGAGATTAGCTGTGGGGAGGTATTTATTTCATATATACATACAATCTGTTACATAATGGGCGTTATGGTACAAAGAAAGGAAAGACAAACTTATTTACAAATATTTTTATATTACACAGACAAAAACTTAATAAATCCACTCACTACTGCCTGAGCCGCTGGGAAGACTTTCAAAAGAACTGTTAGAACATGGAAACGCTTGATCGCCGCTGTTTCGCAGATCCGGGGGCATATCTGGCCCCCTTTCTTGCCTTAATCTTGATATTTTCCGTTGCACGTCTTGCCTGAGACCTCGAACTTTGCCCGCTAAATTTGAAACTCCATCACATTCTTCGGCTGACTGAAAGAATAGGTAAAAGGTACTTATTGGGAAAATAAATAAATGCGATTCAAATTTATTTCAGCTTTATTAATTTTATATTCTATAGCTTCTTTTTATAGAATGTTTCCATTACCTTATGTACAGTTGCTATGTGTTGTGAATCTGTTTCGCTTTCTTGATCTTCGTAATCCGATGACGCTGGCGATAAGGGGTCGATGCCTATCCGATAACCCGACATTTGCCTGTAGCCTCTTCTACAATCCCTTTCCGATCGACTCGATTCCAGGGATATGCCCGACAACCTCGAGCCTATAGATTGGATATCGGATGCGGCGTAATCCCCGCTTTCCCTATCTCGCGCAGTTCGCAAGGGTATCACAGTGGTTGGGTAGGGACCGCTCTGCGGAATTATTAATCCTCTCCGAGGGGCTCTCGCTAAGCTTATATCGCCGGCGCTTCTTAGAGATATTACTCCTTCACTTCTTGGCTCGTTTCGGAGATTAAGTGTGAAACAGACACGTCCATTTTGAAAAGAAGCTGCAGGCGCTCCGCTTCCCATAAGAAAGTCTTCTGGATCGCTTTCATACGGCGGTTCATCGTACCAGTGCCCTCTTCCAGAGAGACCTCTCGCTTCATCGTCATACATATATGTATCGTCTGTAAACGAGTCTTCAATTAGACTTGTATGGCGTAGCTTTTAATAGTGCAAATAAAAATATACGTGCTAACATAATTGCGAAAAAAGTTTACCGTTACTTTCCCTCTTACAAAGTGGCGCTTTCACTGATAACACTGCGAATAAGCTGTTTACGAACATCGTAAAGCCGTGCGTGGTTGATGCAAAACATTTTAAAAACAATCATGCATTCAGCATTTTGTCGCAAAATAAATATTTGTTGATGGATGAAGATGAATTCACTACCACTTTGTCCGTTTTAAATGCAACATATTATTATTTATTGTTTGTAGTCGCCTATTGAAAGGAAACGATTATCTTTTAAGTGGAATCTTTGTAAGTCCTTATTTGCATACAGAATTATTACATGATTGATGAGAAGATGCACATCGAAAGCATACCGAATGAAATGTGATGCCGGACGATAAATCAATAGACACTGAACATTAACAAGAATAAGCATTCCGCAACGTTGACCAATAAATTAAGTGTCAAAACATCGTGCAAGCAACATGCCTCAAAATAAATCATAACTTCCCGCTTGATTCTTGAATATTTTGACGTTTTAGCGTACACGAAAGCAGAAATTATAAAAAGTAGCTTTTAAAATAAATTACAGTCAAAATATTACAAGACTATCAGCCATTTAGGGGCTGTTCACAGTGCAAAAGCGAGCGCGGATGCGGTGGCGGGCGCGAGATTAAATGTACAGAACGGTAAACCCACGAGCCCGCCAACACACCCACTCTCGCGTTATCGGCATGAACACACACTTAGTAGTGGCTGCATTTTCATACTTTAATTTTATAATTTACATAATTGTATAGATTTAAAAGGTACTTGTTATATATGATATATCAAACCTTCGTATTTGCAAGATAAAGTAGAAAATGTAACCACTGCTGTAATCAGAACAATCTGTAGGCAAAATAACATAATGTTCTGTCGTTAAATGAAACAGTCTTTTTTCTTTTTTCCGATGACTAGATGATACCCGTGTCTTCGTCTGTGAATTAAGGTTTTCTAAAAGTACTTCGATCCATGTGTCTTCTGGGATAAAATTTTTTTATCAATCTGGGATAAAAATAAGCCGATGTCTGTCTCCAGGATGCAAGCTACCAATGCACCGCTCAAAGTTCTGTATCATAAAAATCGTTTGAATAGATGGGTCCTGATAAATCAACAGACAGACAAACGGACTGATAGACACTTTCGCATTTATAATACTACTACCGAACCTATTTGTTATTTTTATAGTACTTAAGGCCCTTATGAACAGAATATGCGACGGTAGTTACGTAATTTTTTTTATCATAATTAAGAATGAATTAAAATCAAAACCTTTAAGGAATACTCATAAAATTAAGCTTTTACTAAATACATCTTGGATAAAGCCACAGTCATACTACATCGATGGCATCGGCTGAGGGATTGGGCTTGATGCATGCTAGTCTTGGCGCTGCCGTTCATAGCTCTGCCTCGCGAGGCCACTGCTTTAATCAGTTATAACTGAATTAAAAATATTCCAGTCATTGAATTAATAATGAACTCATTGAAAAATGTCTTACAATGTGGTGCCGTTCCAGTAGTAAAAAAAGTAATTCTGTTCATAAAAGATTCATTTAAAAATAAAACTTACTAAACACTATGTCATAATATATTACAATTACTCGAACATACCTCCAAAAGGGCCGCGAACTCCATCGCGCCCCATATTCATAAGACCGTGTCGTATATCTCGCAATATCTGAAACAATATCAGGCAGACTTTTTAGGGCCACTACACACTGAATGCTTTCCTTCAGAACTTCGTCTAGAAATACTCCCGGGTCCAACTCCTCTATCTGATGCTGCAGTGTGGTCTACCTAAGTGTGAGAACTATGGAATAAACGACGAATTGTGAGTAGCTAGTAGAAGCTAGCTGCTAGTGTAGACGAATAGCTCCATTATGTAAACACTACATCATTGTTACAATCTCAATTGAATTAATTAATGGCTTTTTTAGGACTGCTATTATTTAATATTATTTCTGCGACAATGAATTTGAAGCTTCCAGAAAGTGCCGTAGTAAATCGTGTTTTTTAAAACTCTTTGTTTTGTTTTGTGTATAATAACTATTTTTATGCAGTTTTTTTTATTAGTTCACGAAATCTTTCAATGTTAAAAAAAGAAGTTGAGGCAACTTTTTGAAAGGTTTATGAAGATTTCATTAATACCTACTGGCGCAAAGTGCCATAAAGTTCTTTCGTAATGACGTTATAATTTAAGGCTAAGGACAGGTATCTAATTTGCATAATCACTGAACGCCGAAGCGATCAGAGCTTTTTTTGCAGGAATTTATAATGAAAAGGGCTCAAAATTTGTTGGCCCTGACATCATCATTTTTATTATGGATGCAACATGGAAGGCTTGATCTCAACCAATTTAAATTGTTTAGTTTTATTTTTTATTCGACGTTGAATTTATTGTCAATGTACAAATTAAAATAATATTAAATACAGACAAGATATTCCTTTCTCTCACTACGTCGTTTTCATCCTGATGGAAGTGATCCCTTTTCATATTTTTTTTTTAATTTATGGTGGTTTTCTTCGAATAATAACGCGTTCAAGTACTTTATAACTTTTAAAAACAAGATAAAAACAAGGAAAAACAATTTACAGTATGTATAACGTCACATTTCGGTTTGACATGGGAGGGATGACACGGGAGCGATAGGGTAGCAGCATGAATCTTTCTATTATTAAATGACATTATCATTTTTGAGTTAGTATAACTGTAACTAAAAAAAATATTTGAAGCAGAACTCCGTTTTTGGCTGTGGCTCTACCAGTGTCAAATGATGGGTTGACACTTTAAACTTTGTAAGAGCCCTTGGTAACAAACCTTGTTGTAGCGGAGGTCGGCATTCACTGTGGGTGTGTGGTGTTAGAGCTACCTACATAATTTAAGCTGTAATTTGTAATTTGAAAAGTTTATTATTGAAGTCGACTGTAATAGTTTTCTATAATTAATTGGTAATTAAAGAATTTCAATACTCGAAGGAGTTTGTTTTTCAGCATCTTTTAATTACAAATCATACATGCGTATACGCGCGTTCATTGTGACGTGCGAACGACATGTGTGTTTCAGGTTTTTGCTAAAAAAATTGGTTAAAACGAAAATTACTTTGCATTTAATCTGCTTGTGTCGAGGTATTCCCAAACACGGCGATAAATATTCAGAGGCGGTAATAAAAAGACCACTTTCGCGTAAGTAGAAAAGTATTGAACGTTAAGTTAATTTATGCACGTTTTGTTACTGGCGAGCCGGCAACTACCTGCGCCAGCAAATGGGAGAGGATTTGCGCGTCTGCTCGTGCAAATGAGATTTCATGTCATGGAACAAAATTGCGTTTCGGGAAGTTATTTCTAGTTAATACCTATGGCAACAGTGATTGCTTTGTGGCAGTCTAAATGCCATGTTTAAATGCTATGTTTGAGCTATGCTGACAGTTTGGTAATCGAAAACCGGATCTAGTGGTCACTTACTTATAAATGTCACTCAAAGAACGCATATTTTTAGATGCGCAATCACATGTAGCCTACAATGCATACCGTATCGACTCAACTACACATAATCAACTAACAGTACTACACACAATCAGTAACAGAGTTGAAGGTTCAGCATCGATGAACATCAATTCTGTGTCCACTTAGACCCATATTATTATACTTCAGGCGTGGTGTGATCGGTGGACAACGCATCACCACCAAAATTTAAAAGTTTAAGCGTAAGCTACCGGTAAATTTGACATCAAAATTAAGTCTTTTATTTAACATGTTTATGTGCACAGTGGTATGTATTTGGTGGTTTTTCGTTATTCTTATTATTAATAATACATGCTACAATGGAATCTGGAAAATGAAAATCGGATCACACGGGATCGTATCGGAGCGTAAACCGTTTTCCGTATGGGCTATTAGAAATACTTTGTTTGAGAACAGTGGATAAAGAATTTTACTTAATAATTATGCATGAGCCTCACGAAACACGAATGGTATCAGATTTCATATTGAAGGTAATATGGAATTTAAAGTTCCTCGTAAACCAGCAAAATTGTTTATTACCGCTGCAGTAAAATTTCAATGATCGATTTCGGCGATGATACTTTGTTAATATGATTGCGTATTATTTCAGGAAATTGACTTTAATTGTATATAAGCCTATAAGGTTTGTTTTTGTAGGCAATTATGTAGAATTTATGACTTTTTGGTATTCAAGAATATAGATTTACGACCGTACGACGAACGAAATGTACTCAGTAAAGGGCTTCCAAAGTTTCGTAGAGAAGCGATACAAGTGCCTCTAAAAGGCTTAGCCTGAGATTAGGGCATGATTAGCCGAGGCTCAGTTCACATGCCCATCCCAGTAAGATTAAAGGTGCCTTCACCTTACAATAATTGCCCTAATGTGTTTTTTAAGGCAGAGGATTTTTAGCCAAGTAACAGAAAACTTTTATTACATAGAGGCTAAAATTATTTCATATACCTATATATTGTAGTATCAGTAGTACCTTAAGTTCACTTTATTAGCTGATTTGGTTAGCAACTTACCTATTTTTACTTTGTTCAACTTGGTATTATTATTAAAAGCTATAAGTAGGTACATGTACCACGGTTAAGTACGTATGACAAAACAAAAACTTATTCGAAAGATTGAGTTCTTATTTTGTACCTACTTAAAATATTGGATAATTTCTATCTGTGAAAAATTGTAATTGGCGTTAATACTTATTTTCTATTTATGTATACATTTTTGTTGTAACTGTAAGTTTTCTGTACAAAAAAAATAAAATACGCGCGACTGATAAACGCGTAAGAAGTTTTCAGGCCTCAGTACTCAACATTTTAGAGGTACCATGTGGTCATCAAAATTCTAAAATGCTACCAACCTCTTCCTGCTCTCTTGCCAGTTTATCTTTTTTCTTCATTGCTTCCTGAACTTTTAACTGAAACAAACAACTTTGTTCATCGCATTGAAAATACATTAATGTCACATATTGTCGCAGTTGTGACTTAAAAATAAGAGTATAATATTCTATAAAAGTTCTATCGCTAAACACATGGGTATTTAACACAAAGCACATTGAATAAATAAAAAATATGAAAACAAGTTCATTACCAAATTCAAGCAATTTTAGCTTTGAAAAGAAATATTGATTCGTCAAAAAATTATACACAAAGCTGCCAGTGTCAAAAAAGCGAATAACAGCGGAATTCTAAAGTGGTTACAATATAAATTTTAACAAAAAAATATTCGATAAATTTATTGAACTGAACGCTTGCTTAGTTTAACTCTAATCTCATTATGGCCAAACTAAAAAAAAACATTTTTATCAAGTCAATTCAATCACGTCAGTAATTCTTGGATGTTTGATAAATATACCAATACAAAATGATATTTTGAACTTTGGCTGGACACGCTTCCGCGGGTCTTGATTATGGTGAAGTTCATTCATATTATGTATTTAAAAAATAAGGTGATTTCAACATGGTTTTCATTTTTACAATCAAAATCTATTATGAAAAATAAAAAACGTAACAACATGCTTGCATGCGCTCGAAAAATCGATCGTGCAATTTCGTGCAATTCTACAACAGACTATAGTGTGCGTGCTACAAACATAGTAATCCTTACATTATTTTACAAATGTACATCATATAGTGTTACAGTATACAACATTGAGATTTAAGTAGGTGATAAAAATATAAATAGATCCACCTCCTTTCTTTGAGCATACCAAATATAAACCAAAGTGAGTATGCAATGAAAATTTTGAATTTTGAATTCTGTTACGACTCTGTTGGCAAAAATATAATTGTAACTAACCTAACTGTACTATTTCCTAGCCATACGTTAAATCCATACATTATTTTATTAGGCACAATACCAAAAGCTCTTAACTTTTTGCTACGTGTAAGCGATAGCAATAAGTATGCAAGATATGAAAAATATTTCTTGTTTATACAATTTAAACAATTTTTATGTATTCTCAAATCAACGTAAGCATTTTGCCATCCAGAGCATAACAGAAAAGTTTTCCTGCACTGATGGTTTGAGAGATACTGTTTTAATTGTAATTTGTAGTGTAAAATCAAAAAGTTCTTGATAACATCTCTGTAACTTTGGCCTAACTAAACCAATCATAGAAGCATAATAGTTTTTTTTACTATAAGCCTATGTCTTCAAAGATTGTCTTTTATCATCATAGCGAAAATACAGTATTATTTTCTAATAACAGAGTCTCTCAAACGCAGTTAATTGCAGGAAAACGTAAGCTCACCCTATGTATCGTTTCTTCAAAGGTGTTTGGTTGGGCGGCACTCATTTGAAAGAAGCGGAGGCGATCATAGTCTCTGGGGTCAACCATGGACCTCAGAGCTGTATCAGGGCCAGGGCCGAGGCCCAAACCACTTTGCAGCACGCTGTCCGGTGTGTCAACCTGAAGGAAAGTTTCATATTATAGCACTACTCTACGGGATAAATCCCGCAGGCCGTGTTGATTTTTACGACACGGATTTAATGAATTATTAGAAATGCCGATGAACCGCAGTAACTAATTAATTTTACACATTCATAGGGTAGTAGATGTATACTATGGTAATGTAAAGATTTAATTTATTGTGTGTTACAATGAATTGTTAACAATACATTTAATTATTTTCATTAGTAATTATAATTTTTATTAAAATCACACTACATATTTACACACCTAGGCAAAACTTACATATCGAACACAAATATTAATACAAGCTAAGCGCGAGTAATCCAAACACTTACTACTAATTTACTAAAAGCCAAATTGTTATTATACGAGTCGAAAGTAAGTGAAATATACGCTAAGCAAAGTAAAATCAATTTCTTTTCACAGTTTTTGATTAGACAGTCATTAAATCAACCCTTAAAAAAGAAATTCAGCTACGTCATCTTTTAATTTTATAACTTGAGCACAATGATTTATCTACACCCTCTAAATATTTATCTTGGAAAGATTGTTAACAAAAATGTACTTAATGAAGTTAACTTTGGCAGGGCAGAACTTCTTTTTCAAATCACTTCACTGCTAAAGAGGGATTAATGGCTTAATGAGGCTGAAATCATAAATCTAGTAGTGTATGAGGAAAAATGGTACTTAGTATTCACAAAAATAATAAACGTACATTTCTCTCTGTAAAATTAAAATCACAACTGTTGCCTAGGTACTAATAAAACACAATGTATAACTGTAACTATGATATACCTACAAAATATATAAGTCAACATTGTATTGAAAAATAAAACCCAAAATCCAAATTAAAACCATACATCCTGATTAAAATGGATAAGGAAATAGAAGTGCAATTTGCAAAAGGAATTATCGTAATGAAAATGTATGTGAAAATGATGGGACTATAAATTTTAGACCGTCCGAGTTAGGTTCCGGGTAGTACAGAAATGGTCCTCGTCTATTCACATTATTCCCTTATCAAGTACGAAGTTAATGGGCGCGCATTGTACGGGCTATGATTAATTGATCCGTGTCTATAAAACCTCATTGTGATGCAGATATCCTTAGCGTTTTTCGTTAACTGCGAATGATTGATGATGGATTTCCTGAGTTTAGTAGGTATCTAATTTTTTGACGTTTATCGAAAGAAATGCAATAGAAGTGATCACGATTTTCAGTCGCGGGACCGACTGGAGAAGAAGATGAGAATAAATATCTTTATGTAACTAGAGGTCGCCCACCACATCGTCCAGGTACAATTTCTGATTTCTTATAAGATTATAAGACTTTTCTGCTGCAAAAGGCCTACTAGATTATATAGCTTATGCAATTATCACAAACAAACTCATACACTCACACAATCACCCATACAACACGTAATCCTAATCTTTATTAATACTAAGGATTAATTTTAACTATTTTTTTTATTTTTCACTAAAATAATTTTCTGTTTGTCAGTGGTTTTCTTCTGATTTGTAAACCTGGAGGTGGGCCTTAACAGCTTCAACACAGTTGTTTCCGTTCTTTAGTTTTTAAGTAGGTCTATGTGTGTGAGAAAATAAATAAATCTATAATTTTTTTATTATTTAATATGTATAGCCTAAATGCCGATTTTCATGACTTTAACTTAAAACTTTAATTGGAGAACAACAAATATATAATAACAATAAATATTTTACTTGTAGCTTTTCTAAATAAATTTGGGACATTATTGCATAAATGTGAATGCAATAAAATGTGAATGTGAATGTGAATTCACATGTGAATAATTTTAACATCGTATATTTTTATTACCAAAAGAAAACAGATTACTCCATAATATTTTAATAACCCAGATTGGACTTGGCCTAGCAACATTCAAATAATTATGCAGATATTAATACGGATGGTAGACAGACTAATATAAACTCTCACGTAATCGTCATACTAGTACAAAGAAAATAATCTATGTCAGAAGCATAGCTTTGAAAATATTGCTATAGTAAACGTGATTAATGTTCTCTGAGGAATAACTTTTGTAGTTTCGTAACTTTCAAGCACCACTTTGCCCTGATATCCTTTGTTGTGTAGCGTATTATTTGAAAGTCCAAAGTTTAACTCAATTAAAATCATATTATGAACCCAGATACACTGTTATAGTTGCAGCTGGACTAAAGGCAAAATATGGAGTCTTAGTAATAAAAAATGTAATTTATATTATTAAATCAATAGATTATACTTTTCATAGAATATGATTATATTATTAAAGAATATGATTAATGAAAATTATACGAATGAAAGATAACGCCAAATTAAACAGAAATCTGGAAGACAATATTAATTTGTATGAGTACAAATATTTCACTGAGTCCATAGTAGGAATTATTACAATAATGAAATTTGCAAGTTGCCTAGAACACAATACAATCTTATCGATACAAGACGTTAGGGATTTACGATTGACAGAATGTTGGCAGAAGCCACAACAATGTGCTAATATAAAGTTTTATTACTTATATCAGAGATATATAGTCACATCGTAAGCTTTTATACTTCTTGCATGGTACTTACCTGAACAAAGATTTAAATAGGAGGATTTCTGTTTGATATTGATATTTATAAATGTTACTTTTGTTTATACGACGTTCAATCGCGTTATTTACTCTTAGTCAATTTAAAATTATACAAAATTGACCAGACTAATTTTAACACTAACACAGACCACCGATGTTGACGTGTCTCTTACTTGCTTTTACTCGCAGCGATTGATATTTGATCTTTGCAACTATTTATACAACCCATTAGGAGGCGCATTTTGTTATTATAACTTTCCGAAGTTGAAAATTTTATAATCATTTCTTTGCTTTGCTAAAAATCTATTACAGCAAGATTTAATTTATAGAAAAACATACCATAACCCAAATCTAATTCAATCTAATATCAGATTATTCAATAGGTAAAATACCAACAACCTTTTAAAAATGTAGTCCACTGCGGTATACGGAAAGTATTAGGAAAAGGTTACAAAATAAAAAGTAATAAATTATGTAGCACACGACATTTAATCCTTCGAAGAAATTCCTTTAGCGATCCATAAAGAATTTCTCTAATCCCCTAATCACAGCTGGACAAAGCCCCTCGAATAGTCGAAAAAAGCAACTTCTGACAGGACTAATCCTAAGTGCAACTTGCGCGATAAGGATTATGCTCGCGCCCTAATGGCCTTCATCCCTTCTCCCAACAAACGGCCATAATTCAGGCGCCGTCTTGGCTCAACCGACTTAGCTTTGGCAGCCGTCATTTCTCAACGGCATGCGGTGACGTGCCCCAACGTGGAGATTAATAAATATACGTGGACGTGGAAAAATGTACCACTTAATTCGGTTGGGATGAGTTGCGTATTCAGCGAAAGTCCATGAAGTTGTCTTCTTGTGTAATAGAATGGAGATAACTTTTACATTTCGTCACACGAGAGCTCAAGAACTAAGTTTTCTTGTCTATTCGACAAAATGTCTAAAAATTTTGTCTTCATTATTAAGTCCATATAAAAAAGGCTGTATTATATGACTAGGAATAACAGTTAGAACACCGCATACGACATAATTAATTTTGAATTCGCTAAACAAAGTAGTATCCAACCAAGTGACAAAGTATTCAACCAAATATTTTTTTCTGAAAGTACGCAAGACTTCGACACATTAAAATCTCGGAAAAAAGTGCTTAATTGCAATCACTGTAGGGAAACTATTCCCTCTATTCCCTAACTGAATGCCCCTCGTCAGCCAAAAAACTGGGCATGTTAGCAATGCATACAAATGCACGACGCGTCATACTAATTGCTGGGAGTGCATGTCAAAGAAGGACCGGCGTCGCGCCGGTTCAACATAATGGCGGATGGGGGTAGGAAAGGGTATGTATGAAAAAAAGGGAAGGCAGACGAGAGCTTACGTACTTTCGCTAAGATTCGGTTACACGTTGCTGTGTGAGACACGTTTTGTCTGCTATGTTATTGAAGATGCGGAGGTACTTCCCGTCCCGTTCCACCTATGTGCTGCGCGGGTTTATATAATCTTATACCTATATACGAGCAATTCTTGTATATATATAAATATATAATCTGAATCCCGGAAACGGCTCAAACGATTTTCATGACATTTAGCATGCAGGGGGTTTCGGGGGCGTTAAATCGATCTAGCTAGGATTTATTTTTAGAAAATGTCGTTTTATCCGTGATATCAGGCAATGAAAATCTGTTACAATATCATTAGAATACGAAGGTAAATTTCGCCGCCACTTACAAGGTTTTAATAGTTCAGGTGGAAAAACGGGCAGTCTCTAAACAAAAGACCCCGGTTCGAGTCCAGATGTATCCAGTCCGATTATTTTTTTCCCTTTTTTTACATATCATACAATATAATATTTTATTTTAAAAAATGATAAAGTGATTTATTATTTAAATATAATTTCTAAAAACAACGACTTACCAAAAAAAAAAACCGAGCATAGCTCGGTCATTGTTATCATTACGGGGGCAGGTCCTCAGTAAGAAATATTAAATGTATAATATAAAATTTTAGTTCCTTGTTAATTTTGGTACGAATTCTTATTATTAATTATCTACTGTCACCTCATTAATTAACATAGCTGTATAAAGATTTTATCTCATTACAAATACAATCCATAACCAGAGTTGGGTCACTCAAAATATATTTCTAGGGTCTGGCAATTCAAATGATAAGCTCAATTAATCAATTAATTATTGATATCGAATACGTACATAATATTATGCTTAAAATAAATAACATAACAACTGCGTTAATATACCTGGTTAGTTAAAATACTAAAATTATACTTTAACTATAATAATATAATTACAATACTATATATTTTATGACATCTATTTCTAAAGTTACAACTATGTTGTTGTATAGCTATAAATTACTCTAGCTATCTCTATCAAATCTATCACACTCGTTTTAAGGCTGTTCATAGCCCTTTCTTGGCCTAATACCACAAACTTCACTACGTGCAAACTTTGACTGCTTTCTAACGACTTGCTGTTATTTTCTAGACCACAATCATTCATTTTAGGAGTTACCTACCTATGTTTAGAACAACAATAATAAAATATGTTACATTTAATCGCATTATTATTTATAAAATACCTAATTGTTACATAAAGACTAGTCTGGCCTTTTTGCTAATTAGGTATTATTTATTCTTTATTTGTGAAACATGCCTGGGGGGACATTACAGTTACCCAATTCGTCTCCCCGGGCTACAAATACCTTATAATTAGACACAAAAAAACTAAAGTAACAAACTAGAAACATTAAAAACTCAAATAAAAAATCATTAAAAACACTAAAATAAACTAATTATCACTTATTGAATAGAAGCAGGCGTTACTTTGCGGAAGTCCATGACAGTGAATGAACTAGAAGTTTAATTCGCTATAATCCGCCACAGTAGACAAATCCGTGCGGTACAGTGCGTGTCTTTCACCTGCAACATGCGACACCCACCACCCAGCAATTCGCACAGGCACAACACCACACCACACAAATCCTCCAAATCACTCTCAACGTACGTTTCACTCCGACACCGGAGCATCTTCAGGAGATGTTGACTCGATAATGCACGATTGTGAAGTGACTATCGTATCGCAAGTTCCAGCTTAAATACCTTTTTGGCATGGCTCATACTGAAGCCCCGCCCCCTCCCCTATTACTGTATAAATTGAGTAAAGGTGAATTTGATACGTTTATTTGTTCATTTAGCAACTCAAATCCTTTATTATTGTGTTTAATTATTTCTAATTGCTCCCAAACGCACATTCGCAACCCTTTATTACGTTTATACAGGATTTTATATGAATGGTTATTGCCCACCTCATGTCCACTGTCCAAAAGATGTTTAGCGAAGTGGGACCTTTGTGGTTGATCGTTCCTATAAGCAGACATATGTTCCTTATAGCGCGTCTCAAAATTGCGTCCAGTTTGACTAACATATGTGGCACCACATTCAGGACACTCAAGCTTATAAACACCCGATTTTTGATGATTCTTTAATTTATCTTTTCCATTGCAAATCCTCCGAAGTGTATTATTTGTCCGGAACGCGACATGCACATCATGTGATCTGAGCGTCTTTGCAATGCGCTCAGATATAGATCCAAAATACGTCAAACTGGCTTTATATTTACTAATTTTATCCGATGTAGCCATGTAAAGATCTTTTTTAATTTGTGCTGACTGCTGTTTTTTAATTATATTATTAACAATATTCTGATTGTATCCATTTGAATGCGCAATTTGGTATATATCCTCTAATTCTTTCCTATAGTCCTCTTTTGACAGTGGAATGGACAATAACCTGTGTACATAGCTATGGAATGCTGCGAGTTTATGTTGCCAAGGATGACAAGACGATGCGGGTATAGTTGTGTCAGTAAATGTAGGCTTGCGATAAATTTTGAACTCATGTTTATTATTAACCCGGGATATAGTCAAGTCAAGGAAATTCAAAGATTTGCTCTGTTCTAATTCTGACTTAAACTTAATTTTTGGGTGCAATTTAAGTCAGAATCGGATCGGAGTGGAACCGGATCGTGTCGGAGTGAAACGTACGTTGAGAGTGATTTGGAGTATTTGTGTGGTGTGGTGTTGTGCCTGTGCGAATTTCTGGGTGGTGGGTGTCGCATGTTGCAGGTGAAAGACACGCACTGTACCACACAGATTTGTCTACTGTGGCGGATTATAGCGAATTAAACTTCTAGTTCATTCACAATTATCACTTACTTTCTAGCAAGCGTTTGATTTATATAGGTACCTTTCTACATTTTTCAGTGCAGGTATTTGATAAAGTTAAAAATTACGCTAAAATCTAAAAAATTCATATAATTATTAATTTATGAATTTTGTAGATTTTAACGTGCTACCACGCAAAAATAAAACAAGTTTAACTAATTCCACATTGCCAGTTTGACAGCTTGTATGGTCATAGAAAGCAGTCTTATATACGTTCTTAGTAGGCCATGCATAGTTTAACCTGCAACTTTATTATTATTCTCAATTAAAGCTACATAACATTATTGTAACCGATAGAACAAATTTTACCTGACTTAACGTTCGTTCAGACAAGACCTTAAAAGTTAATTAGTAATGTAAAGTGACTAAAAATAAAATGAAATAACACAAAAAAATTTATATAATAGATAATGTATACCTAAAATCTAAATCCACGTGCAGTTAAATTAATAAGGTCCCTGTACTGTTTTACAAAACAAAATGAATTTTTCGTGGGTAAAAATCTGATCACTGAAATAAATTAGTCTCTAGAAATAAATGAAGAATCTCTCTAGAATGAAATTAGAAGTTTAGTTTTGATTTAAAAAAACTTTATCTTACCCTTTGTGGAGGCAGCCCTTGTCGAGGGCTGTGCGAGTGTTTCGGCGAACAGGAACCGTGTTTTTCTTTTCTATGGGACTTTAGTCCGCGGAGCAGTCGTGAAAACGTCGTGACCTTTTTCTTGGCAGTACCGAGACAATTATCTAAACAAGTGAACATTATTTAATAAAATTAAGAACACACGGCACGCCCTGGCATATACATTTTGTTTTCAAAACATTTATAGCCAGTGTCACATTGCCCGTGACTTCGTCCGCGTGGATTAAGATTATTTTGATTCCCGCGTGAACTTTTTAATTTTCTGGAGTAAAAAGTAGCCATGTCCTTCCCTAGGAAAATCTATCTCTGTACCAAATTTCATCAAAATTGGAAATCCCATTAAAATCGATTCAGTTGTGCCAAAGATGATGCCATCTTTGGCACAGCTGAATCGATTTCAGCTTCCATAAACAGACAGACATATCGACCAGATAAATAACTATAATTATGAGTTTGAGTGAATTTTTATTTTTATACTCACCACTAGGAGGAAATTCGTAAAAATACGCCGAACGTGGACTGAGGCAACTGGAACAAAAATATAATCATTTGATTTATACTCATACTTTATGCAAAAGACATACAGCGCCCTACGCGTGTATTCGTGTATTATTATAATGCTTTTAGGGCTGCCCCGTTTCTGTAACGGAACAAAGCGCTAATGCGCCGATCCAGGCAGGTAAGTACCAACAGTCCTAAGCATGATAGCCGGTAGGCTCGCCTTATAGGTCACAGATAAGAAAATACACTACTTTTCTAATCTCTGGTTATGTGAACCTAATTTAAAAAAACGTGTGGTGTTATGGGACACCAAATAGGAACGAAGTTCATTATTACTATTATAAATGAGTTGGTTTAATTAAGTAAAAATTATTCAAACTTTTTTTAACATAGGTAAACACCAACCTGTCGACTACTGGCCTGAGGGGAAAGACTGACTGACATACATGACATAATATCATGTACGTATTGCACTAAAAATCTAGAAAATGCGAGTAAATATGCAAGTAAGTTTCCTCCACAACGTTGAGCCAATTCCAAATTTCGACGAAACCAAAATACAACGGTCGAAGTTGCGAGTCTAAGCTTGTGAAAATATTATACGGAGCAAGCTTCTTTATAATATTAAAAATGTTGGAAATTACTGTGCCTGAAACATTTTTTATAGCTTTCTGCATGTCAAAGAGGGAGTCAAGAGTTTAATACCTTCAAGTGATATCTTCATCCTATTTTCATAAAGTGCGTGTAAAGAGACGTACACTCGAGGCACCTTTTAGATGAGTACATCGCATACCTTTTTTGTTAAAGTGCAGAAATTCTGATTTTCATAATTATCTATTTATATAGGTAATTCGATTCGATGTAGTTGAAAGTAATTATCTAGCATATGTTTAGTCCTACTCAATTGATTTGACTTAAACTTAGCCGGCGAAAAGCGTTTTCGCACTCATTTAACTTGGTATTGGTATATCGATATTAATTAAGTGGCTTGTGGAAGATGAGATCTATTTAGGTTAGAGCGTGCTTGTCTAGAAAATGACTATTCACTCTTGCCTTAGAGGTACTTAGTTATAATAAGTTAGAAGTGGCAGTAAACACGGAAGCCGGAAAGGTATCTAGCATTTCATATCAAAATAGTTGAACAAAAACATTTTGTGAAAGTAATGGCTGTTGAAGACAGCTTCCTAGCTCAGGAATCAGAACGCAGTAAAGAATAAATAGTACACGGGAAATTGCGAGTATTAAAAGTCACTCGATACGTGTACTTAACCTTCATAAAATAACTATTTTTCTCATTAATTTTCATATATAAAAAGTACTTGCAAGTATATTAATACTTTAAGGTTCCTACAACATTTTCCTTAATTTCCCAGATGCAAAATTATAAGGCGTCGAGGGTTTCATACGGTGGTTTCGTAAGAAGCTCTAATGCGGAGTGCGGACGTGCTCAGGTCATCCTTGGCGTGAGAGAATTGTTGTGGCGACACATAGCACGAAAGGAAAGTTTTTAGTGTCCTTATAATATATCCTATATATATATATATATATATTTGACGACCTCTGTGGCGCAGTGTGTAGCGCTGTTGTCTTAACGTGCGGAGGTCCCGGGTCCGATCCCCGGCAGGGTCAATTTGGGAATTTATAATTTCTGAATTTTCCCTAGTCTGGCCTGGTGGGAGGCTTCGGCCGTGGCTAGTTACCACCCTACCGGCAAAGACGTGCCGCCAAGCGATTTAGCGTTCCGGTACGATGCCGTGTAGAAACCGAATAGGGGTAAGGGTTAATATTAACTGCCATGCACCTAACAGGTTAGCCCGCTACCATCTTAGACTGCATCATCACTTACCATCAGGTGAGATCGCAGTCAAGGGCTAACTTGTAGTGGATAAAAAAAAATCCTAATCCACGTAAAACGGTATAAAAAAAATAACCGTAGAATGCCTATTTGAAAAAATATCTTGTTCACCCAAATAAAGCAATGCTTATTTTCATTTCATTTTTCTTTAGCTTAAGCTATGTTTAAAAAATGTTTTTATAGTCGAACTCCTCATTGTAAGTATAAATTTATTTTGAAATCTCAAATGTAAAATTGTCTACGCTCGGCAGGTGTAAATTATTTCTTGGGTTGTTTCTTAGATAAAATTAGTGTACAGAGCCTCATTTTCTATTTTTACCCACGACGGAGACGGTATAAATGTGTTTGCCCTAAGAGGTTGTGCGTAGTTATGTTTGTGCACTTTTTCGTTACCATTTTTCAGAAAAAGTTTTAAGTCGATTAAGATGCGGTATTTTGCAGTTGAAATGCATAGCTTCTGAAAAGGTTCTCATAAATATTTTACGGTCATAGTGCACCACGCTGGGTTGCAATCCTGGTTTTACGTTTTACTCATCATTTTAACAAAATGCCGACTCGCTAGTGAGCCTCCTCTCGGAATGGTTCAGACATAGTCCACAAGGCTGGTGGCCATTATGAGGATATGCCCTGCGATCATGATTACCATTTTTAGATACGTATACTTCTGATAAGTTCTTTTTATTGTCTTTAAAGTTATAAGCGACAAAGGAGCGCTGCCGCTCATCGTGGGTTTTTTTTATTAATTATAAATTTTATTAATGGTATTACGTAGTTTGATTGTAAAGCAAGTAACAATACTACTAACGGATTATAAGATATAAGACAAACATTAGGTTAATATTCCAACTCCACAAAGAGCTATAAATCAACGGTACCAGTATCACATCGCGAGCTTGAAACGAAGCAATGCAATGAATATTGATCTTCGGCTCAAATTGAGTTCGCCGAATATAAATTTACGTGAGCAATCACATTTGTGAAAATCAGCGCATATAGTATTTGCCGATAGTATCAGTCTCATTCTATATGAATAGCAGAATTTAAAAACGACAATGTTATGAAATTATCCCTTATACAGAGACTAGTCTATCTATCAAACTGTTTAATTTTTCTATGTTCTAGGCTGCTATAAACTTGGAAAAATCATCAACAGTTATTCGACCGATTCACTCATGAAATCTTTACGAATAATGTAAATGCGAAAGTTTGGATGGATGGATGTATATGTCACCGCAAGATTGTAAAAATCGTTAGATTATAATCTAACTCGCGAAATTGCAAACTGTCGAAAGATTACAATTTAACGCATTATTTTTCGGTAGATTGTAATCTGTTAGGTATATAAACCTGATAAAACCTAAGTGCCCTAAAGGCACTTAGGCTAAATCTAAGGGCACTACCTGATTATTTATGTCGAACCCGAACCTCACCTACAAGAAACAGACAAGAAAACGTAAATATAATGAATATTTCAAAAATTGACACTCAGAACATTGAACGGTTCACAATCTTTCGACAGTTTACAATTTCGCGAGTTAGATTATAATCTAACGGTTTTTACAATCTTACGGGGACATATAGATGTATGGATGGATGGATGGATAAATGTTTATTACTCAATCACGCCAGGACGATTGGAACGGATCTGGATGAAAATTAACACAGAGACAGATTATAATCTGGAATAACACATAAGCTACTTTTTATCCCGAAAAGTTAAAGAGTTCCCGCGGGAATCGAAAACCTCAATCCACGCGGACGAAATCGGGTGCATTAGCTTGTATAATACTAAATATTTTGGCACTGGATGTTAAAACACAGGTCCAAAAATATAATCCCACAATATTATGTTCACCTCCTCCTTTTTACATGGCTGGTCGGTTAATTGCTATTTAAACAAGCAAGCTACGATAACCGGTCCCAATTTAAACCACAGTCTTACTAATACAACTAGAGATAGCAACACGTAACGAAGCACTGCACATTTATGCAGGCACTTAGATAAATCCCAGAACGTTAGGCTGCGTTCACATTGAATAGCAGGGTCTCAACTGGCGCGGTAGCCTCGCGGATGAATTGTCCACGTGTCCATAAGAGAATTGCCTACAATTTGGTATAAGTGTGAGCGACAATCCAGAAGTAAGTATTAATAAAACACTTTTAATATATATTATGTCCTCTCATTTGAAACTTGCACGAGTTAAACGTGAAGAGGTTCCACGAGAGATTTAATGTAATTAGATGCAAGTTGGCTAAACTTAAAGACTTCATTTGTTCCGGCCACGATTGCAATCGTTATGCTC
The DNA here is from genome assembly GCA_964035005.1 of Erebia palarica. Taxonomy (NCBI): domain Eukaryota; kingdom Metazoa; phylum Arthropoda; class Insecta; order Lepidoptera; family Nymphalidae; genus Erebia; species Erebia palarica. The sequence goes on from OZ035988.1 coordinate 7,582,385, forward strand.
TAAATCAAATTGAATCTAAACACAAAAGTATTCCATTATCGCTGAGTCTGCCGGCAGAAGACTGAATTACCACCGTCAAAACACTCGTTTTTATACTAACTATTTTCAATATGGTGTCAGTATCCGCAGATTAAATCCAATGACATGAAATTGATTCTTTTCCTGTTTCATGAGATATAATGACAAATAGTAACAATGCTAACATAAGTTTTGAGTTTTAATGCAGTGAATAATAAAATATCGGGGGACAAAAAGCTAAATATTAAATTAAACCCTTGCAGCTCAATTGATGAGTCTTAAAGCACAATCTATTTTTCTTTAGCTAACTTCAAAAGTAAACAATGCAATAAGCGATAAAGTATGCGCATGCGCAGGTTTCATTCGTGTTACGGACGTTCTTACCTGGAACTAACAATGAAATCATATTTAATATAATAAATGCGAAAGTCTGTTTGTTTGTTGGTTTATTGGTTTGTCCTTCAATCACGCCACAACGAAGCAACGGATCGACGTGATTTTTCTCATGGGTATGATTGAGGACCTGGAGAGTGACGTACTTTTTATCCCGGAAAATTAAGGGGTTTTCGCGGGTATCAAAAATCGAGTGGTTTACCACGCGGACGAAGGGGGCATCAGGAAGTCGTGACATAATTGAAAAATCCAAATTTCTGCAAAGGAAGTTAACATATTAAAGATGAATTTTAGGAATACAAATAGACCAGCACTGCTCATGGAAAGGTCAAGTTAATACAGTTTGCAATAGACTAAACAGATTCGTATATGTATTACGTAGACTTGTTAAAACAAGTAGTATCAAAACTGCTCTTACAGCATACCATGGGTACGTATCATCAGTGCTTCGATATGGCCTGATAATTTGGGGAAACTCAACCGATGTTAATAGGGCATTTGTAGTGCAAAAAAAATGTATTCGAGCAATTCTTAGTATGGCACCCTATCACTCATGTAAGCCTGCTTTTCAAAAGCTCAAGATATTGCCGCTCCCTTGTATGTACATTCTGAAATGGCAAAGTTTGTAAAGACAAACCCGCACATTTTCAAAACTCTTCATGATTTTTTTGGAAAAAGAGCACTGAGATATCAGAATAAACTGGTATTTGATAGAGTCCCAAAAACAGCACTCTTTCAGAAAAATTGTTACGCTATGTGTATAAAAATTTTCAACAAGCTACCATTGGAAATAAAAAAGCTTCCTACAAAACAATTTATTTACAAACTTAAAAAATGGTTACTTGCAAAGAATTTTTATACAGTGAATGAGTTCTTGCAACAAAAAAACTTAATCGATAAACGAATGCTTCATGAATCAACCTAATTATTACTTATCATACGTATAGCTAATTGACATAAATTCTGACTTTCTTTTTTTTCTATTTTCTTAAATTTATGATATTATTAAATCAATGTACCGAGAATTGTAACATTTTGACTTTTAAGTATTTGACATTTTATATTTATTGTACATAGACTTAGAATAATTGCTTTCATTCAATAAGATTCAGATTTTGTTATTTTTAAAATGCTCGACATAATAATTTTTTTAATAATTTTAATTTTTAATTTTTTTTTTTAAATTTTGCACGCCATTATTTGTCAGATTGTAATATATACCATTTTATGTAACATCTTTTCGTGTAACTTACAATCATGCAATAAATGAATAAACAATAAACAATAAACAATAAACGGTTTGCTACTTTGAAGCCTTGGTCGAGGGAATTGAGGGATGCACTTTTTCCGTGAAGGCTGTGCCGTTTCCGTAAATCAATAAGTACCTTTTACGCAAGGCTGCTGCGCTCATTGGGGACAAAGCCTTTCAATTTCACTTGATCCTGGTAAATTGCGGTTCTTACAAGTATTTTGAGCAAGATAACGAGGATAAACAGAGTACTCAGCAGGTATTTATTCCGGATATTGAACAAATTATTATCTACATTGGTAATTCAAAACGTCTCTACCTCTACGTATACTACGTAAATATTTCTATGGTAAATAAGTATTGATGTAGAATTTGCACACCTAGGTGATGTATCTTAATCATAGATTGTTACTAAATTAATAGTAAAATCTAATATCAAATATACTAAGTAGAAATGAATACAGCAAGAGAGCAACACAAACTTAATAAAGCACTATAGGTATGTATTACTGCAAGGACTAAGACACACTATGTTATGCAAGTGATATACTAGCGATCGCCCGCGACTTCGTCCGCGTACAATTTCCTATGAGATTTTCCCACTGCAAAAAGCCTAGGTACATGTAGCGGCTAAAACTAATGAGTAATAACCTTAATACCGATTTTAAAAACTTATAACCTACATGCAACCCCAATTTCACACCCTCTAAGGTGGATTTTCGTTAAATTGCCCACAGAGGTTATATTATTATTTAAAACTAATAACCTTCATCCAGATTTTCAAGCCTCTAACTTCAAACACAAAGGACTTTCATACAAACTTACAGCCATACTCCATTTCAACCTCTTCGGGGTTAATTTTCGCAAAATTTATTATACAGGTTATTATAACTCAAAACTAATAATCTAAATCCCGATTTAAGGTCACTCACTGATTCATCACGATATTTCAGGAACTATAAAGCATACAGACTTGAAATTTGGAAGATAGGTTCCTTCTATGGTGAAGACAGCAGCTAAGAAACGGTTTTGAGAAAATTCACCCCTTAGAGGTTGAAATGGGGGTTGGAAGTTTGTATGAAAGTCCTTTGTTTTTGATGTTAGAGTCTTTAACATCAAAAACAAAGGACTTTCATACAAACTTCCAACCCCCATTTCAACCTCTAAGGGGTGAATTTTCTCAAAACCGTTTCTTAGCTGCTGTCTTCACCATAGAAGGAACCTATCTTCCAAATTTCAAGTCTGTATGCTTTATAGTTCCTGAAATATCGTGATGAATCAGTGAGTGACCTTAATTCGCTTATATATATAGATAAGCTATGAGATCGCTCACTGCATAATTATTTTTTCTCAAAGCTAAAAATAATACATTAGTATTCTATACATCCTTTATCTTTTTGCACCTACACAGTGGACCGTAAATATAAACCCTCATATTATCTAGAAGTTGTACCTCGACGTTCAACTACTAATCTTTAATTGCTTGTTAGTAAGATTTTCTACATGTTGTTAATTAGCGTAGCGATAAACAATTGTAAAATATCTTAATAAAAACTTAAAAAGATAAGTTTACCGCAACATCTCTATGTGTACGGTCATCCAGGCTATAATCTATACTTAATATTATAAATTAAAGTTTGTGAGTTTGTGACGTTGTAGGTGATAATCTCTGGATCTACTGAACCAATTTTGAACATTCTGGTACCAATAGAAAGCCACATTATTTGTGAGTGTCATAGGCTAATATTATCCCAAATATTAGGGAGTTCTCGTGTGAATATAATAAATTTTGTAGTATATTATAAATGCGAAAGTTTGGATGGATGTTTGTTACTCAACCACGCCAAAACGGCTGAATGGATCTGGATGAAATTTTGCACGAAGATGTATTATAGCACGGAATAGCACAAAGGCTACTTCTTATCCCGCAAAATTTAAGAATTCCCGCGGGAACCAAAATCCTTCAATCCACGCGGACAAAGTCGCAGGCATCAGCTAGTATATTATACCTTAGCTCTTACCAATATTTTGTTTTTGCCGTTCCATTACAATTTACAGCTTTGCTATAAATTGTAATGGAATATATTGCATTTTCAATAAAATTTTCGATGACTGTAAAGGTCTAAAATACTCTATTGTCAATCGACATAGTGTCGTGTTTAACCAGTACCTTACTTGAGGACAGAGATGATTAAAACCTTGGCTAGTCATTTATCTAGATTCACTCTAACACTGTGAGGTATGTTTTATCATGGTATTATTTTATCATTCAGTCACGAATTTATGTCTAGACTCCTAGAGTACTAGAGAAACAATAAAATAAAATAAACTTCGATGGAATATTTACAACTTCATAAAGGCTTTATATTATATTTGAATGCAGAGTATTTTATATTTCATTCGAATAGCGTGTCAACATTTTAAGCTTTCTTGTGAATGGCGCAAGATTTATTTTTCCTCGTATATTTTTATGAAGCCCACTTTTGTTTATGCTATCACAATATTTTGTTTCTCTTTAATGGCTACTATGACACCCACCATTTTATTCGAGAGTGTCGGTCGTTGAGATGAAGTACATTCGATATGACTATTTATTTTGCTGCAATGGTACTCATTTTACGCCTACGAGGACAATAGAATTTTTCGCCAGAAGCATATTATCATTTTTCAATAACGTAACTAAGCGTGCATTATATCCACGGTTAGTAGGTGTTTAGGATCTTTAAGCATCGAATAGATTATAGCTGTTACTTGATTCAAGTATGTAGCTGTCCAGTACAAGCTTCCTAGTATGTAAAAATACCTTTTTAATTAACCTTTGCATTTGTCCAACTAGAATCTAGATATTCCATCTGTAAGATTATACCCGGGTTCGAGTCCCGGGTCGGGCCATATTAGGTATAATAGGGCCGGAGAGAAGTAAGCCCGGAGTTAGGAAGTTGTTGGTGTTTCACCCCGTGCCTCGGAGAGCACGTTAAGCCGTCGGTCCCGGTTATTATCACTAAAATGATAATAGTCGTTAAAGCCCGCCAACCCGCATTAGAGCAGCGTGGTGGGTCTAAGCTCTATTTCCCTCTCTCCTATGAGAGTGGAGGCCTGTGCCCAGCAGAGGGACGTTAATGGGCTGTAGTGGTAAAAATAAAAGTGATAAGGAAGCAAGTTGAATGAAGCTGACAAATCGAGAAACATATTTTATTCATATGAGAATTAAAAATCGACAAAAAATCACATTTAGTCGAAGTAAAAAAGCAATTTACATACTGCAGTAAGTAAAAAAGCAAAAAAAAAAAAGACATTCGTGTCTTCTCCTCATTACAAATAAAATGTATGTCGAAGCGAAAGACCAATTTACATGTAATCTTTATTAAATAATACAAAACTGAAGCACGCCATCGTAGGTTTTATGAGGTAATTCATTAGGCGAGCTAACTTGTAGCGAGAGACGGGACCTAATTAGCATCAAACAACTCGCCAGAGAGTGTGTGGGTGAAATGTGACACGGTAGGTGATAACCGATTTCCTGCTAACAAATTTATGATCGTTGATCATACGGATCGTATTAAATAGTTGACTATTCATTCAATATAGTCACGATTCAGAATAACGTTTAGTTACGAATTCGTATATTAATAATTATAGTTTAACCTATGGTAATAATATGATTTATAAATAACTAAATGATTCCCGTGATTTCGTCCGCTTGGATTAAGGTTTTTGATTCCCGCGAAAACTAGTTTTTCGGGATAAAAAGTAGCCTATGTCCTTCCCCTGAATACAAATTATACCTACACCAAATTTTATCAAAATCGGTTAAAAAGATTTTTTTTAATTCCCGCGGGAACTCTTGAATTTTTCGGGATAAAAGTAGCCTATGTCCTTCCCCGGGATACAACCTATCCCTGTACCAAATTTCATCAAAATCGAATCATTGAACAGATGTGCCGTGAAAGCGTAGTCTGTCTGTCTGACAGACTGTCTATCTGTCTATTATGCTTTCACAGACACACTTTCGCATTTATAATATTAGTATAGATACTATAGATTTAAGCAATGTAGTTTTCCTATACGTCTTTAATATACGGGCAATGATAGTTGTTGCAATTGATTTTATCTCCCATGCAACTCAGCCGTGACACAGATGCTTACTTTCAGTTAAAACAATTACTGCAAAACTCCATTTCCTCGAAACGTAAGGACATTTCTCGGTTCGCTAATTTAAATTTATTTTACTGCCTACAATGAGGTAATTAAAAGACAGCGAGCTATTCTGGTGCTACATGAAATTGCTATTGTACTCGTATTTCTGTATTTGTTTTGAACTTAGTTTTGAAGAATTTATCTGTACAAAGATACCTTCATACTACCTATTTAAAGTATTAACTACCTACCACAGAATATTTGATGGTACCTTCCAGGTACTTAGTATGTACTAGGTACATTTAATTTTGGGTGTTTCTATCAAAATATGTATTGATTCCCGCGTTCTCGTCCGAATTTTTTTAAATCTCCGCAATTTGGTTGATTCTTCCGGGTAAATATTTTCATATTTTATCCTTCTGCAATATCCAATTTATGGATAGATCGTTGAGCAAATTAAAAATCCTGATGGATGTTCAAGTTAATGAAATTATACGAAATGAAGGCTTATCATTCCACGATAGAAAATTTTAAGCGTAAAGCACAACATATGAAGGTACCTACCTATATCTAAACTATTTTAAATATTTCCTATAAATACGTTTCACAATTTAAAGACTCTTAAGGCATTCTCCATCTTAGCTCCTGTCGCCAATCGAACGTCTGATTTCAATTTAGATAAACTGTTAAACATGCCCCGTAAAAGCTTATCTACAAGTACACCTGTTAAATGAAAATAATTTACAATTTAGTCCTACTTTTATACAAAATAAATCTACGTTCTTATTACAATGAAATAAAGCCTATTTTGAACACTTCCCATACATTGTTTTAGGAGTTGAACGTGTAAGCAAAGTTTACGATATTAAGGCATGTTGAAACAGATTCGAAATTACGATAATATCGAATTTCGCACTTTGTAGCTGATAATGGCTTATTTATTCTAGGCTTTACGATCGATAAACTGACCTATTGTTCTACTTTTACAAGCGCATTCCAAACAATGATCTATATATTAATATAAAAGGATTTAATCTGCCTTAGCAGATATAAATATCATTCTTGGATAAGAAACTTAAGAATTTTCATGTAAGTTTTTCTTTTCATATAAACCCCAGACAAGGCCAGGGCGGGACAGTAAGTCGTATCAATTAAATAATTAAAGCTGATTCCCAAAAATCTATTAATGTGTTGTGTTGTTGATGTGATGGCAAATGCCTCGAGTGGTAAGACGGTAGCGGGCTACTCTAGTAAGCGTATACAGTAAACTATATTCCTATCAGTTAGTGAACATCGTTATGAACATCGCTAAAGCATAGCAAAGCATGATTTGTCTAGCTATAGCGGAAACCTCCACAATAGATCAGAAATATCTAATAATTACAAATTTCCAGATTTCTTCGGCCAGGAATCGAAATTTATGCCTCAATTTTTTGGACCACACGCCACACCGTTTACCAAGGCACCAAGGCAGACGTCTTTCCCTCAAGTTACTAATATTAATGGTATACTATGATTTTGTATGTTTACCTCTGGTAATTGTGTTGTTGGTTGTGGATCAGCGGCTGCGTGGGCTGGGCCAGTAGCAGTTGTTTTTGCTGCTGTTGTCGCTGCAACATTTGCTTCCCGAACACACCGTATCCGAACCCGTAAATCTCGTCTTCTTCCTTGTCCGTTAGACAACTGGACGGCTGTGGAATATGAAATATGTTATTGTTTGAATACCGTTTGCACTGACTGCTGAGTTCCAGGGCCACCAACGCTTAAAGCAATACAACTCAAAATGACAGTTTGGTTTGATGTCACGTACCTTGACGTTCTTAAAATAAGGATTATAATTCTAAAACTCGAAAGTCAACAATAATTGAATGACATGGCTATAAGCGTTGGCAGTATGGCCCCTGAATTGCATTGAGAATTTATTGAAATTAGCTTAGTTTTTTATAGTTAGTATAGATTATGAAAGTCTGGTAGCTATATAACCTCACTTATTGCCATAATAGTAAACGACTTATTTTTACAATTGATGCCCGCTACTTCGTAAGCGTTCGTTTAGGATAAAATTCGTTGGGGACTCACCATTATTCCGGCATAAAATATCTTAATGTCCGCCTTCAACATTCGAAAAAAATCTTTATCCCAAATTTCTTCAAGATTTAGCAATTAAAAGTAATAAATACTTTCTCTATTATTGTTTATAATGTGTGGATGAATATGGAATAGCAACGGTAAAGAATCAAACTCAGGTGCATTAACACAAACACTCAGTGATGCTTTCTAGTGGTTAAAATTTAACTGTCTATATTGTTATAACGGGCTAACCTGTTAGACGTATGGCAGTTATAGTAAACCCTTCCCCTAATCAGTATCTACAAGGCATCATACCTAAACAAACTAGCCACGGCCGAAACCTCCCACCAGGTCGGACCAGGGAAAATTCAGAAATTATAAATTCCCAAATTGACCCTGCCGGGGATCGAACCCGGAACATCCACACGTTAAGACAACAGCGCTCAACATTGCCCCAGGGGACCTCCCTGGGGCAGTGTTGAGTCTTAAAAGTTTACATATTCAAACTTTCAAGACTCAAGATGCAGACATAATAAGCAAAATATAACTACATATATTCATATACGCAAGTTAACAATACGATGAACTATAAGCTATTAACCGATAGCTTTAATAAAATGTACAGTATGTTTATCTTTAATTGGTCAGTAAAGTTGTAAATAATTTTGCACCAATACGTTGACTTGTCCCACTGCTGATAACCCAAAGGTCGCAAGTTGCAACTGGTCACATCAATAACTCGATAAAAGGTAGTTGGCTTTTCATATGTGTTAAGATCGTACTAAAGTGTATCGTAAAGTGACAATTTTACTCGTATATTTAGCAAATCACGCATTATATTACTCTGATAACCGGTAGCTCTGGATTGCTGTAGTGCAATTTTTTGTTAAAAGTAAAAATACATAAATATAATATTTCAAATCCTAAATCGGAACTCGCCAACATGTTTATTCCTCCTCGAAATAGAATGAGTACAATAAAATTATATACCAATGCTAATCCTACATCGATCTGTGACAGTAGTTGTCACTTTGACACAGCTATTAATATGTATAGTTTAACTAAGCAATCTTTACGCAATCACTCGCTTAGCATTTACTATTTTCAAAAATAGTTCTGGCAAGTTAATTGCACTGAGTTGACAATTTTCAAATTTTCGTTTGTAGAACTTACAAATATTTACAATGACATTACGAAGACAACTGGCTCCTGTAACTTTGATGCCTGTGAGTAGTGACCACCAACCCTATTAGGTTTTATCGACTTGGCCAAGACTTCGCTACTCCAAATTGTCCCATTCATTCATTTTAGCTGGACGAATTACGACGACTTAAAACTCAGTCGTGTATAGAAACCGACAAGGGGGCATGGGTTGAATATAACTGCCATAGCCTTAACAGGTTAACCCACTACCATCTTAGACTGCACCGTCACTTACCATCCGATGAGATCGCAGTCAAGAGCTAACTTGTAGTAAAATAAAATCATAGTTGACTCTTCGCCTCTAGGGTTGTCAACGTTAAGATTAGTAGGAAGGTAGTGTTTTGGATTAAAATATACTAACCGAATACTTTCCAGGCACATAGATGGGTTGAGAATGCGAATTTGTCAAGTTGTTTAACGCCAGCGACCCAGGACTCGCTGATGGAGGAGTTCCTGTTCCCCCCAGAACCCTCATCCTTGGAGACATTTCTTCCCATTCGTGCCTCCTCAGCTCCTCGAGATAGTCCAGTACATCGCCATAATGCGTTGAAAACAAATCCGCATACCGTGATGCCAAGCCTTCTAGATAACCGCGGTCACCATCCTGTAAACAAGGTTTTAATTAGTTATTTTTTAAATATAAAACCATTCTAATATTACAAATGCGAAAGTGTGTCTGTCTGTTTTCCTGTCTGCTACGCTTTGACGACCCAACTACTCAACCGATTTTGATAAAATTTGGTACAGAGACAGTTTACATCCCGGGGAAGGACATACCCACAAAATCCACTTTTTATCCCGGAACATTGGAGAGTTCCCGCGGGAATAAAAAACTTTAATCCACGCGAACGAAGTCGCGGGCATCATCTAGTAAGTATATAAAAGATAATGGTGTCAGACTGATTTATCAACGCACAACTTAAATCAAAAGACGGATCGAGCTGGTCACTTAGATAGTATTTTTGAAAATTCTACCCCTATATGGGATAAAATAGAGATTTGAAGTTTGAATGAGAGTAGCACCCATTTACTTAGCCATGAGAAATAATTTGGATAATAATAACATAAAATAATTATCTAACCTTACTGCGGAAAAAGAAAACAAGAATTTGCGTTTGCGTTTCCCTGTTCATTGACAAAAAGTGTACTTACCTTTTATAATTTGAGAAGCGATTTTAACGCTTAACTACCTATTATTGATCGTTCGTTCGTTGCCGCTATTACTGTTTCAAGTAATTTAATTGGTCTGCTAGTGGGTAATTAATATTATGTAAAATAATATTAAAATTTGAACCATAGATAATAATAGGTGTAAGATAAAAACAGTACGAAGCGCTGTAATTTGTTTTTAAAGTTACATTCTGCTAATTACAATGCCTATTAAAGCTTCAGCTAAGAAAAAGTATAAAAACCGTAATTATCTGACGCCTAGAGACCTATTTAGCCCGAGGTCGCTTCCTTCCACGCAATTTCCGCTAAACCCCAAAAAAGAAAAAACACAGGAGTGTTATACCGGACAATTAAATACTGTTGGTGCAAGTTATAGCAGGAAATTTAAATTACCTTCGCCAAAAATTCTTAAATGACTGTAATTATTATACTTTTAAGCTATTTTACTTGCTAAAGAATTGAAGTTCCATCTGGAAGCATCTGTACTTAATAAAATTTAAAGAATATAATAATTGAAGAATGCCTGGTGGGACGCTTCGGCCGTGGCTAGTTACCGGCAAAGACGTGCCGCCAAGCGATTTAGCGTTCCGTTACGATACCGTGTAGAAACCGATTAGGGATGGGTTTAATATAACATACCCTTAACAGATTAGCCCGCTACCAACTTAGACTGCGTCATCACTTACCATCAGGTGAAATATCAGTCAAGGGCTAACGTGTAGTTGATAAAAACAAATAAAATCCATGTGTATAATAATTTTGTATATTAATAATAGTACTGTAAATAGTTTCTTTAGGAACTCGAAACTCAAATTAAACCTTAATTAAATTAAATATTATGAATAATGTAACAAAAAGTTTAAAATAATATAATTAATAATTCCACTCCAGGGTACCTACAAGGTATAATAAAGTATTTTTCTAGAAGTTATTTATGTAAATGCTGAAAATTTAACGGCCGAATTATCGGTGTTAAAACTAGAACTTAGAAGGCGCTTAAATTATTTTATATGATGTCATGCGATTTTTAAAGATAACGAGAAATTTCTCCAGAAAAATTAGTTAGGTTTCTGTAGGTAATAAGACAAAAATAGGCTACCTATTTAAAAAAATTAGTAGCTTCAGACTTCTTACATTTTTTTCATACGCTTTTACAAAACTGCATTAATTCAATGAAGAATACTCGTCTTTCGAGAGGTAAGATTTTATCTACACAAAATATTTGAACGAGCGAGGCTGGCACGCGAAATCGAAGTTAATAACACGAAACAAGTTTAATCGGTAAGCACCGCGGACGAAAATAAAATAAACGAAACACCCACACCTCACTGTAAACAAAGTATTTCATTACGAACTGCAAACCAAAAACATGACCTCCGGCGAGATTTCTCCATTTCACTGGACAAACACAGCTGATTCAGCGAGTAAGAAATATCATCTTAAGCAGGCGAGCTAGTTACTTTGGCTTCGGAACACGCGTTTGAATAAGGTATCGCTATTTACAAACATTTAGAAGGATAAATGCTGGAAATAAGTAATTAATGCATCGTAAAAAATGAAAATATTTATTATTTTCATTTTTTTAATAAATGAAAATCTATACTAATATTATAAATGCGAAAGTTTGGATGTATAGATGTCTGGATGTATGATTGTATGGATTTTTGTTCTCAATCACGCCCCAACAGCTGAACAGATCTGGATGAAATTTGGCACAGAGATAGATTATAGTCTAGAATAACATATAGGCTACTTTTTATACGAAATATACTAGTCAGCTAGTATTAAATAAAGAAAGAAACATATTATTCAAGTCAATATAGCGTAATGAAGATGCCTTAGTACTGTTTAGGTGAACGACCAGGATGTGAACCGTCAAGCCAAAAAGAATCAGTAGCTATCCACTGGAGAAGCGTACTTAGAATTCAACCAGTCGCGCGTCGAGTCGAAGATGGCCGAGGGTTTATTTCCATTTTTAAATGAGAGCGGCTGAGAGCTTTGTCGGCTCCGAGTTTGTGCTTCGCGTTTTAAGTGGATTAAATCGCTCTACGCTCGTAAAACCGACAAGTGGTTCAGCTAAGAATTCAAGTAACCATTCGACTTTTGCATGAGAAAGTGCTCGCGGGGCCTTGCTTCGCACTTACTCCTCGCAATTTGATGCGACCGGGGTTTGTTTATTTTTTTTCCTGAGGAATCGCGGCCGATTCACATCTAAGCGGGCTGCCGTTGCTTTGTGAATACTCAATGAAAGAAATTCATTAACGCTATCTCCCCAATGAAGCTCTTTTCGGATTAACGGCTTGTCTGATCTTCAGGGATTACGTTATTTATGTTTGATTGTAAAACGTATAATGAAGCCGTTTGTTTAACATTAATTGCAGTCTAAATTTTAATCCCGAGTTTTTCCAATTTAATAGCTTTAGTATATTTTTAATATAATTTTTACATACTTAAGATTTCCTTTGAATTAATTACATTATAAATCATGTCCTTGTGGAAAAGTGGCAAGAATGCTGGCCACCATTAATTAATTCTTGCATGGTTTTAATTTAATAAAATCTTAGGATATTTGTAATTTGCAAGTTTCAAGATGCTCCCGAAGTACCTACTCCAATTTGCCGTTTGTCGTGATCACAGAGTCTGGAATAGAATGAAGAATTGCTGTTTTGGAAATACTGTCTAAATTGTGTTTGTGCAGAAGCGCGCTAAATTGTTTTCTAAAGCAAAGACTTTCTTACAATTTATTCTTGCATCAAAAATCACTCTGTTACGTTTACTTTGACTATTATATAAAAACTAGCGAATGCCCGCGACTTCATCTGCGTGGTTTGAGGTGTTTTGGTTCCCGCGGGAACTCTTTAATTTTCCGGGATAAAAGTAGCCTATGTGCTATTCCAGACTATAACCTATCTCTGTGCCAAAATTCAGGCAGATCCATTCAGCGTGATTGAGTAACAAACATCCATACATCCAGACATCATACTTTTGCATTTATAATATTGGTAAGATTTATATCCAATTCCACAGTAGGTAAGTAATGCACTATCACATTCATTAAAATTAAACATAACATTTTTAGATTAAGTACAATCCATATCCATACTTAATATTATAAATGCGAGAGAGTGTCTGTCTGTCTGCTACGCTTTCACGGGCAATCTGCTCAACCGATTTTGCTGAAATTTGGTACAGGGGTAGATCGTATCCCGGGGAAGGACATAGGCCCGGAAAATTAAAAGATTCCCGCGGTAATCAAAACATCTTAATCCACGCGGACGAAGTCGCGAGCATCATCTTGTTAATTATATTATACAGTTTCAATCATCAATGTAAGAATAGAAAACATGAATCGCAAACATTATATGAATGAATACGAGTTAGACTGCGAAATAAGGGGGCAGGTGAAACCGCTCATAAATCCTCACGGACGTCGCCTCTGCTCGGCACGCGGAACATTGTCTTATTGTGCTACCGTTTCTTGTTTTGTTCGTCGCCAGGGCTATTTGTGATTCGCCATCTTTTTACGGCAGGTCCACACGGCGCATTGCGTCAGCGTTTCGTCGTTTTACATACTAATAATCATAGTGTTCACACGGTGCGCTGCGTCGACGCAACGAGACGAGGCGAGCGGGGGTGTATTCATTGCGACGCCGGTGTAGTTACGCTGCGTTGACGCAATGCCCATGGCTATGCGTCAAAATATATGCATCGTCGCAACGCATATTAATTTAAGAGTAATATGCGTTGCGACGACGCAACGCGCCGTGTGGACTGGATCTTATAGGACCAATTCTACTGCGTCTCTGATTTAATCGGTCGATCTTGTAGGTTTTTTTTTGCAGTGTGCGGTTTATGTGTCGCCAATGCTTTATCAACTAATTGTTACCTTTGTATTTTCGAATTTCATACTGTTCTCACATACTAGGTACTGATTAATCCTTATCATTAACTTAATTCAAAGTGCATTTCAATAGTAAAACGTAACGTAATGTTCCAAATTTAATTAACTTTTATTTAATAATTTGATTTATATATAAAAATGTATCGTATATTTATAAAGCTATTTAACATGTATTTCTTCATAACTCTAGTAGGTATAGTGAATATTATTATTATTATTTAATTTTTTTTATTTTCTATTTTTTGTACTTAATGTTTGCTTTCTCTTGGTTGGTTTTAATTTTTTTTGTTGTAACTGTGACGTCACCCGGGGGCACAGCTGAAAATCAGCGCCTTGCTTTGTATGCATTTATGGGCATATAACGCAGGGCAAGCTGTGCACCCTTTCTGGGTGATGTCACAGACGAAAGTGTTACATTTATATCTAGTTTTGTCTGTGACACCACTGTTAAATTAACTATTTTTCTTTCTTAATTGTAACTACATATATACACTAATAAACAGAAAGATAAGTACTAGATCATTAAAAAGTAGAACAACAATAACAGACAAGTTCGAAATGAAAGAATATTTTCCTCTTTAATTTCAGATTAGCTAAACCCTTACAATTCTACACTGACTTCAATACTTACAGCATATACCTAATATTACGCAACGCAGCCATGCAGATCTTTAACTTCAGCATAATGCCTATAACAAAGGCGTTAAGATGCTTTCCTTATAGGCTATTTCCACACATAAGTGCTCTTCCTTTTCTAATTCAAGTAGTTCCATATTCTCCATTGTATTCTTGGCTTTCATGTTTTGTTCATGCCTACCGGCGTGTAGCGCTATTTTAGCTTCGTGATCTCTTAATAGAGTTTGCAATTCTGGATCGACTGCTGAATAAACTCACAACGTCGGGGGAATGACTTTTATTTCTACAACGTGATTAGTATTGCCTATAAATTAATGATTATTCTTATATTTGATACTGTATAATTATATAAATCTGTATAATTAAATTCAGTTCTTATCCTTCTTTTATAATGTAAAACACAATTTGTTAATTTGAAAATATCATTTTAGTGACATTTAATTTTGTAAGGGTGTTTATATTACCTATCCCATTATCATAAAATTAAATCGTGACTTCTTAAGAAAAAGAACCAAATTGAGGACATGTCCCTTCTTGTCCCTCATATGTCATGAATAATTTACACATGCAATTCTTTAAACCCACGCATCGCCACACGAACTTAATTGTTTGATTTTATCTTAAAGTGCAATACTGAGAAATTTACTGCTTGTTTTTGGGAGACAAAATTATACTAATCTTTGTACATAATCTCAAAAACCCATGCATACACTATAAAAAAATATTTTTGAATAAAAAATAACAACGCAAACAACTGTTAAGTAACTGGTTTTTACTGCATTTATATGGTACATAATTGAAAATTGCAATAAATAAAAATAATAAACATTCAAAATAGTGGACTGTTGAATTTATTTATATAGGTATGGATGGTACCTAGTAGGATTATAAGAAAAGATAATATGCTAGATGGAAAAAAATTGCGTTTCCAGACTAAAAACATGTCTTTTACATACAAGTTGAAGTTTGTTGAAGTTTGAATTCAGTACCAATTCCGTTTAGATTAGACTAAAAAGTAAAATTTTGTTGCGTTGTCATACCCTGAACCTAGAATTCGATTGCAGCGCCGGTACCTGGTCCAATTAAGAATACATATAAACCATCCCTGGACCCACTCAAACACACACAAAAAATTCTATCTAAATCGGTCAAGCCGTTTCTGAGTTTAAGCGAGGCTAATGAACGGCAAATCATTATTAAATATAAGAAGATTGTTGTACTTTACATTATAGATTTTATTGATTTATTAAATAATATCCTCGGTATGCTTACATGCCAAAACGCATACCGAGTCAGGAATTACAGATTTTACAAAATTCATTAAAACTAATATTAAATACGTCTAGCTGTTGGTGCTGAGCAATCAGATCGTTGAGCAGAGTAAGTACTCGTAAGGTTGGCGCATTTTCTGCAAATTTTGTTCGCATTACTTTCAAATAAAAAAAGGGCAAACGCCTACACGATCGGACAGCCTTATCCGGCGCCCTCACCGCCAATGCACACCTAGACAGAGTGTCGGGGCTATCAACTTTGCCGTGGAGTAACAGGTAATAGTGTAGCAGAATAGCTCTGTTTCTCCTTATTTCTAGAGTTTCTAGCCCCAACATACCTAAAACAAAAGCTGAAGGATATAAGTATGGGTAGTATCCATATACTTTCTTATACAAATTACGAGCAAACTTACGCTGCACTTTTTCAATGGCTAGAGTATAATTTGCATGAGGTGGGCTCCACACTGCGGAATTATACTCGAGCTTACTGCGGACGTACGCATTGTATAGTGTAATCATTACACATGGATCCGTAAAACGGTTACCCTGCCGTAAAACAAATCCTAAAAGCTTAAGCGCCTCTTTGCATATTTTATTAATATGATCACTAAAAGTTAGCTTTGCATCAATAATGAGACCAAGATCTCGAATCTGACTCACTCTTTCCAGTATTATGCCCGATAAGGTATAGTCAGTGACGTAAATGCTACGATTGCGAGACAAAGTTATAATTTTGCATTTAGATGTATTAAATTCCAGATAATTATTTTTAGCCCAATCCAAAACATTATCTACGTCCTGTTGAAGTAATTTGGTATCGGATGTATCGCCTATGCGAAGAAATAATTTTAAGTCGTCTGCAAACATTAGACATTTAGCATGCTTAATTACTTCAGGTATGTCATTAATCATGATTAGAAATAGAGTAGGACCTAAGGTGCTTCCTTGACTTACATCTGAAGTTGTTGTAAAGGTATCAGATTTATATTCAGCTAGTTGTACATATTGTTGCCTGTTATAAAAGTAACTTTCAAAAAACGCTATAAGTTTAGGAGTGAAACCTATGTTAGATAACTTCTGTAAAAGAACATTAGTTTCTACTCTATCGAATGCTTTTTTAAAATCAAAATAAGCCACGTCTATTTGCCAACCAGAATCCATTACAGTTGTGGCATAGTCTACAAAGTTGATGAGGTTAGTCAAAGTGGAGCGTCCAGTTCGAAAACCATGTTGGCAATCTGATAAGTAAATCTGGGTTTGCTGTTTGATCTGGGTGTTAATTGTTATTTCAAATAGCTTAGCAAACACAGAAAGGACGGCGATGGGTCTAAATTTTCAATATTGTTACAAGAGCTTTCTTTTGGGATAGGAGTGACTCTAGATATTTTCCAAATATCGGGGTAAGTTGCTAAACTCAAAGATAGGTTAAACAAATATTTTAGTGGCTCTACTAATATGTGTAAACAATCTTTAGCAATGAAAGCAGGTACAGCGTCAGGACCAGCAGAAGAGTTAGATTTAATTTTTCTGATTGCTAGCTTAATACTTTTCTCTGAGATTACACCAACATCAATACGTACGGAAGATTTTAAATTTAACTGATTTGTTACTATATTGCAGGGAGTAGAACCATCTGCTTTAAACACTGATTTAAAATAAGAGGCGAACGCTTGTACAGCCTCTGGCTCCATAATAATCTTACCATTATATTCGAATTCCTTATTTGTAGCTTTTGACGACTTTTGACTTTTTACGAATTGCCAAAAATGTGCAGGATGTTTGTAAATATTTTGTTCAGTGCGTTAAATGTAATCATCGAAAGCATCGTCTATTAAAGTTTTTACTAGTTCCCTATAGTATTTGAACATTTCTAAGTTGTAAGGTTTACCTTCACTTTTAAATCTAGAATGGTTAAAATATTTACATATAATATATCTAATTATTTCAGCTGCATACCAAGTCGGATATGAATATTTAGAATTATTGTTATTATTTCTTTTAGCTGGAACATGTTGATTAAAACAGTCGTATAATTTATCATAGAAAAATTGCACAGCCAGATTTACGTCATTCATTGTATAAAGTGAGTCCCAGTTGATGCAAGATATAGCCTCATAAAGAGAGAAATAATCTGCTTTACGCCAATTCTACCTCTTAACCCGCACGTCGCTTGTTGCTCCACGAGGTTGCCGCTGCGGCGCGCGCGCAGCGAGGCCGGGCTGTCCGCATTTTAGCGCCAAACCAATCTCAAGCACGGGATGGTAGGCATCCGGCCTAACAAGCGGCTCCGCTAATATAATTTTTGGAACGCACTCATCGTCAAAATTGCTTAGCACCAAATCTAATATTCCGCCATAATTATTTTTAACAGTATTACATTGTTTCAGTCTGCAATATTCTAAGGTACAATTGAATTGATTTCTGACATTTTGGCTACAAGAATTTAAATTAAAATCGCCTAGCGACAAAACATTTAGATCCGAGTGCTCAGTGATAAGAATTTCCAGAATATTAAATATTTTCAAATAATAATCATCACTAGAACTGGGTGGTATATAGATAACCCCACAAAGAAACTTAGTGCACCTATATGATATTATTGTGAATACTGCTTCTACACTGTTGTCATAGTATTCGATATCCATAATGATACGAACGGAATAAGAATTTCGCACTGCCAATAGCACGCCCCCCCACCCCGCATCATTTGCTCGGTCGCGGCGTACTACAGTATAATCTGAGGGAAACAACTCGGCATCGTACAAAGAACTTTTTAAAAATGTCTCGGTTATAGCGTATATGTCAAATTGTTGAGCAATAACTGATAGTTTAAACACATCGATCTTACTGCGTAACCCTCTAACATTTTGGTATAGAAGGCAACAGGATTTAGTCTTGTTTCGTTTCGGTTTGTTTCCGAAACCCATTTCTCCATGCCTTGATACAAATATCTTGCGGCCAATTTTTCCCATCCAGAACCTGTTCAGAATACTTCGACAAGACGCCTATTTTAAACGATGAATATTGCCCGCGTAATTTTAGGGTTTCCACTGTACAGTTTTCGTTAGCGCATATATTTTGCAAGTGCTCAGATATTGCCTTATCAGATGTACCTTCCTTTACATAAAACAGATGGTAGTATCTCCAACGTTCCGCTGCTTCAAGAGTGCCATTTTCAGCCACTTCACGAATTACATTGCGAGGAGCTCGCGAGCGCCGATATCCTACCTCGGTCCATTCGTTGTTTACATCGGAATAGTCGCCTGCACCTAACGGCTGCGCTAGCGGTTCGGCGGAGTTCGGAGGGATCGGTGGGGTGGCGGGAGGCACGACAGACTCCGTTCTCACTTCAACAACAGGCGTCCGTGGTGTTGTTGTCCCTTTCGGCGCCGTACTCGACGTTTTCTTGCGATCTCCTGTTACTGCAGCGATGGCCGACGTTGCACGAAGACGCGCGGATCTTACCGATTGAGGTTGTTTTGTCACTGACAAACCGGCGTCGGAGGTAGTTTGTTCGGTGTAGTTGGCGGTAGTCGGTAATAACAGCTCGCGAATTGTGTCACCTTGCTTTTTTATCAGAAGATTTTGCTCACCTATCTTCTGTTCCAAGCTGCTAACTTTATTAACTAAACTCTCAATGGTGTTTTGCAAAGAAGTAACCAATCTTTCTAATTTGTTTTGCGCCATTGCGCACAAAAACTAATTTATTTGTCAGAGCGGATAACGGACGTATTGGCACAGCTGACAACTTCCAATGCCATTTATTTGCCAATTTACATGCCATTTTAAATAAAAATAGGTACATACTGTAACTAAAACATAGGCTACCTATGTATATACCTACACATTATAATGTAGTGTCATAAAATAATCATAAACTATGTCGATAGCTTCAAGCAGCTTTCACATTCAGTAAGGTCTCATTATGACTCACGTGCATAAGAATGCAGCATCGTTATCACCTCGAGAGGGTTAGCGGTACTTTTATCGAGGAATTAATAAAATTATATTTTCCTTTGTACTATAAAGTGCTTAAGGCTTAGGTACATCTGAATTAGTTCAGTCCACATTACACAGTTGCTTGTGGTTGCACTGGCTGCTACTTTAAAAGTAAAATACATTGCCATGGGTGGATTTAATATTTTCTGTGGATTTTTGCAGTTTAAGTCCTTTAGAATCGATTTGCATATATAAGCCCGGGGTATGAAAATTTACGGGTAGTAAACTCAAAATTTCTCCGTTACCTTATTGACATTATGTTTCCATGGTAACACTTGTTTATGTTTCAATATATACAAGTATAAAATATATATACTTGTTTATAAAAATTAACTTATTTACTGATTTTAAGAAGACCTTTATCTTCTTTGTAGCATATAGATTACGTAAACTCTTAATTTAAGACTTTGTAAGCTTCTGATCTTGATAAATAGAACTATACAAACAGTTTTTTTTTTTGTATTGCGCCTATGTTGGTTTTATGTTTTAACCTCATATAAAATTCCATTGCAAGTTAAACTGTCAGCGGCATTATTAATTACATTAACGTTTAGCGAACTAGGGAACTCATTTAGTGGCGGTAACGTACGGTCGACTACTGTAAGGGGATTAAAATGCATGCCTAAAGTTTAAATTTATGTACCGGACGCGGTCTTCAATTAAACTTGTTATAATGAAACTGGAAAAACGAAGTAAATTGCCAAGGAAGAGAGGAGAACAAAAAGAATTCCGAAGTTTTACAATTTATGCCCATTTTAAAGCGACTAAACTTCGATGGAGACGTTGGGGAACTCGTATCGGCATCGACTATTTATTGTTTTACCTCTGCTCAATCCAGTTTACGGATAGGTGAAGTTGGCAACTAAATTTTAGCCTTATTTTTTTTCATTTCAAAGGAATTATGTGTTGTGCGTACCAAAACCATAAAATTCTTTTAAAAATTACAACGTAACCTGCATCGTCAGATTACAAGTGCGATTGATTGTTTCGATTTGAAAATATTAAAGACATTCTGTGTTCGAAAAAAAATAAGGGGTTTCTTTCTCCTTAGAAAAATCTTAAAACGGTGACTTCCTTCATAGTCGTAGCAGTAAGTAGTTATCAATGAAAATGATCGTCATTACCAGAAATTTTATAAATAAAATAAAATAAGTAAGCATGTCATTCAAAAATAAAATTTAGCAGGGTGATACAGAAAAGAAAAGATTTTATCAGTTTCCGAGATGAAATTCAAATTTTATGTCGATGGCGTAACTTTCGGTCTTTTGTTTTGGTAACATCGCTGTCGTTGGCATAGCGTCGTGAAATGTTCTCGTTTCTATGCTCTAGACGTGTGTTTGTGGTCTAAATATACCATTTAAATTCAATAGCGGTTACCGCCACGATGGTCAATTTATTGTTTGCTTTTATCGTTGTTCTTTGACTTAGTTTGCCGATATCGTTTACTGCATCACCGCTCTCAATATAACATACGCAGGATCCTTAAAAATATCTAACCTGTTCTCGGTTTTGGAGGTAATAATGGTGAATTTAACAAAAAATCAAACGTTTAGAGTTGATTTCTATGATTATCTTTTTATTAATAAGTAATTGTCTAACGTGCTATTGCTACACAATCGATACAATAAAAATACTTACATACGGTCTACTCTTGAGTCCTAACTCCTAAGGTACCTATTTTTTTTAAATATAATCTTACTGAGCATCATATTCATTACTTGCGTGCAATCTTCAAAACTATTAAGCAAATGCAGATTATAAAAACATTGGCGAAATACTAAATAATCATACATCCAAGCTTCCATACTAAGTAATATTACTAAAGCGAAAGTGTGTCTGCCTGTCTGTCTGTCTGCTACGTTTTCACGGCCCATCTGTTCAACCAATTTTGATGAAATTTGGTTCAGGGATAGTTTGTATCTAGGGAAAGGATATAGGCTACTTTTAATCCCGGAAAAATAAAGAGTTCCCGCGGGAATTAAAATCTTAATCATCTTATTCTTAGGCATCATCTAGTTAATTCATAGTTATAAAAGAAAAGGGCAAATAATGGAGACGTCTACAACCTTTCCTATCAAAATACCATAGATTTAGGATTGGTTTCCGCTGCGCTACAACCGCAGCGGAGACCAATCCTAAATCTATGCAAAATACATTTCAAAAGGAGGATGGCGAAAATGCATGTATTTTTGGACCCACTGAAAAGGGTAGCGTTCATCATGGAAACTTAGTAATAATTGTAGAACGTAACAAAACTAAGAAAAAAGCAAATAGTAAGTAAGTCTAAAAATGTGGGAGAAAAAAGATACACCTAAAAGTAGAATATAACCTAAAAATTATTAATCAAAAACTATTTCTATAAATAATTTGTATCAGTATTAGTATGAATGAGTAGGTAGGTACTTATGCCTAGTTATAATTAGGTAGGTACTTATGTCTGCGAGAATTCCGCAATAATTCTACTCACACCATATTTCTAAATAACTCTTAACTGCTTAGATCTTTCTTATCTTTTAACAAATTGAGTAACAATAATATCAAAATATATCTCTTTTGCACCACTGGTACCTCTATGCGGATTCTGGCCAAATAATTCTTCGACACCTATAGCCCAAGTTGAAGTGATTCGCTGACCAATAATTCAGATTGTTTTCCCATTCTATAGCTTGATCTTTCTTACATTAAGCCTTTTATTCCTCTATATACTTTGATTAACACTTGCACTTACTTATTTACTTTTCCTATGAGAGCTTTTTTCTTTCTCTTATAACCAAATCCATGTGAAGGAAGTCGCGGGCATCAGCTAGTGTCATATAAGTAGTGATCACTGATACTGATAAAATCATTTACATAAAAATTAAAAAATATCGATACTTTTAAAGTACCCGTGTTAGTATCACAAGACGATAGTAATATTAAGAATACTCATTTCAGTAGGTATCGATGATACATCGATGGTGTCGGAACATCCCTACAAAAATAAATAATAATGACAAGTGTTGTCATGTCAACAAAATGTCTATCTATGTCAATTGCGTTCCATTAGTACAAGATGACTTATTTTTTAATAAATTATAATAATTTATTTCTTTTGAATCCCGTGTCTCAGAGTCTCAATATTTTTTTATATAAACATCATATTGTAAACATATGATTATAAATAATATAAACTTGTACTTGAACGATGCCTCCTTAATTTTTAAATTATGTGGGTCCAATTTCGCCATTGTTCTTTTGGTGCAACTCTAGTCAGTCACCTCCTAAATATGAATAAGTGGCAATAAAGCGATGTCTTATGAACATTACACCAAACATAAAAGCGAAGTGAAGCGAAGCAAGAAGATTAGTGTAGCAATCATAAACTAAAGTACCTTCCGCCACAGATATCGTCGTATCGAGATCTATTTCAGAGTAATATCCAGCAAATCGCATTGTAATACGATAAGGGCTCCCATACGAGTATCGCATTTGGACTATAAAACTCTATAAAAGTTTCAGATCTTTTTATCTCAACATACAAGTGTTATTTAATTTTAAATATTTTACTTCTCTATAATCTATTTACATTATAAAAAAACTGTAGCTTCGAGTATAGGTACATAATATAATATCACTTAGTCAAATTTTTCATTTACGAGATGCTTTAAAATAAGAGGATCAAGCATTTAAGTTCCCCCAGTCTTATCCGCGCAGAGGTCAGCGCGGTCCTATCTGGACCCCCATGATGATATTTGACCTGCACCAAAGTCGGATCCTCAAAGCTAAACGCGTTTTAGCCCTCCCTATAAAACCGTATCCCCGGACGCAGCGCTGGTACTGGACAACTTAATGCCCATCCACTTACTAGCGCTAGAGAGGACTTAATTGAGGCACACAAAGGACTTTGAAAATAAAATGGAAAAAAAGCAAGTTAGCAAAGACAATGTAAGATCTTCCAAAAGCCGCTGAACGCACAGACTTATTCCTAATATAAAAAAATGGACTAGCAGACAACATGATCGAATGTCTTACCGACTAGAAGAACCCCTAAAACTCAGGATTTTAGACGGTAAGACTCCACTACAAAGCAGAAGTCCATCCATCCTCATTCCCCTGCTGTAAAAACCAAAAAAGGCCTTTGAAATCCCTCGGTCTTACGACCGTGTGTGAGTAGCCTAACTGAGGCGGAAATGTAAAATCTATAAGAATTGTATCGAAAGGAAATTGAGTTTTGAAATTCTAGATGATGCACGGGGTATTCTCACGATAATAAAATTATACGTTCGTCGTTCATCTCATCTTCTACATTTGGCGATAATACGATAAGACATGAGAAATTTCCTTTTAAACGGGAATGCTCCCGGTAATATAATTTAACTGGCACTTGGAGTATACTACTTTAGAAGATGATTTTTAAAACGTGTGCCATTAACTTACAATAATAACTCTAATGTTATACAGAAAAAAAATGTGCAAGTTCTATGACGCTCGCTTTTCTACTATAGTAGGTGACATTGTTTCATTTAAAAGAAAATTTAATTCCAGCTCATTAATCATGCTTACCTATCAATTGAAAAAACAGGTGGGGTGCATTCATCATGATAATGCTTTGGTATTTGTTTCTAAGTAATACACAAGCGATCTTTTAACTAGAATGTTTGATAATGCGCGTAATTTCAACCGCGTAGCTTCCTTTTTAAAATCATGTGTGAAGTCTTTGATATTCCAAAACCGTTTAATAAGTCCATGCCCTCCATTTTCAACAATTGCAACGCTACAACGATACAAGCTAATTCCGTACCAAATTTCGTACTGATAGACTGCGAAAAGGTATTAAAAGTAGACGGACACATTTTCGCATTTATAATATTAGGTCTCTGGTCGAATATGTAAATTCCATAATCTATGGATTTATTGAACCCAATTTAAAAGCTATCAAATGTTAACTTTTTAGGTACATTTGACTACGTTTTTCGAGAATCGAGAGGCTGTCGGGTTTAATTGAGCAAGCGAACGGATTGACAATGACGAATTGCTTCCCAGAAGTTACTCGATTTAACTGAAACCTCACTGAATTTTGACGTTAACATATTATTAAAGTATAGTAACGTTATCACGTAGGGTTACTGGTGCATATTATAATAAATTTTTGTGCATTAAATCGTTTTTTGAAGTCAATTTATTTTATTTTGCCAGCAAATAAAATCAATTTAAATGTATTTATTGTTAACTTGGGTTTACAAAAGTCGTTCGTTTTCGTTTCATTTCGCTTGATTATGATTGATGCATAGCTGACATTCATGGAGTGTTTCCCGCTGGGAAGTTTTCTCTACACACCAATCTGCCATTCAACCAACCTTATGAGCACGTTGGTTGAAGGTCCATCGACTGATAGTATTATTAACCCGGCGTCATTGTGGTACAAAATTGTTACACGGATGTTAAGGTGGGTCAATATAACCCATGTACATAATGTACGATATTTTCATGTTTTATTGAATATATTCATAATCCTTGTCATTATAATGTATATTTACACTCTGATCTTAGGAATAAACGAAAAAAGATATGAATCACAGAACATTTATTCAAAATATTGAAACTTTTACTGAAACTCCCAAAATATTAACAAAATTGAGATCCCTTAGAGTTTCATCACCTTACTACGCTAAAATATAGTATTTTCAGTCATATATGGGACCTAAATTATAAAATCAAAAACATGAACATAAAAACATAAGAAAAAACTTGAATAAACACCAAAAAAAAAATTCAGTACAAAAATCATACCAAAAAAGGCGCGAAATTTTTTTACGTTAATTGTGAGTATGGGTCATATTGACCCTTTTGACAAATAAGCACGTTTAGCTTCCAGCGCGGTCACTGTTGGACTCATTTCTTTTCAGAAACGTTTAGAATACAGCGTTGGCTACTGAGAAGACGGCCAACGACGCTCGCGTACGTAAAAAAGTATTTGCATTCTTAAATACACTGGGTCATTCTGACCCAACCTCAATGACGCCGGGTTAAGCACATAAAAAAGTGTGTGTGCAATTCACGCACGGAGGAATTGAAACTTAAAAAAAGTAGACTTTAAGAGAATGAGTTAAATATAACTTGTATTCTTTTTCATTCTCTCGCAGACTACATCTTATTATGAATATGTTTGTCTCATTTTGGTGTCGCTTTTTCGTTTCATCGAATTTTCATATCACGATTCTAAAGAAGTTTCACTGGAAAAAAAATTCTAAAGTCATAACCAAAAGCACAATAACCAATAGGCATAGACACTTTGTAATCAACGACCTCAATTTACATAGACGGGCCCTGTCAAACAAAGAATGTGGGCGTATTTTTAGCAACGCCATCAACGCCATCTAGTCTGAAAAGCGGGAACTTGCTTGCAACATATGCGCCATCTTGAAAACGTATGACTCGGTCATAGATTAGTACAGATGCGCTTGTCGAAAATAATACCTACATCAGTGTACTCTCTGAGGTAAACGATAAATGTTAGTATGATGTTGTTATTTTTACCACTTTTTTGTTACCAGTTTCCTGGAAAACCATTGGACCGATTATTATGCGGTTTTTTGCATTAGATATATATAGCTTGTGAGAAGGTTCTTAGATATATTTAAAGATCAAAGTCAACACAATGGGGCGCTGCAGTTCGTCGTGGGTTTTTTTTTAATTTAATTATTTGTTAATTGTTGTTAAGTTTTGTCGAAAAATTGACAGAAATAAAGTCATTTTTAGGGTTGCGTACCAAAATGATAAGAAAACAACCCTTGTGGTGCGACATGACTGTCCGTCACACTTAGCATAATTCGGTAACTACTAATGCAAAAAACTTGAAATTTAAAATAATAACAGCTAAAACCGTTTAAAATTAAAGAGTTCGCGCGGGAACCAAAAATCCTCAAACCACACAGACGAAGTCGCGGGCATTCGCTAGTACAAAATAAAAATTACCAACTTTAATAAATGAAAACTCTTTATTTATTGAAGTTGGTTTAAACATTAAACTCACGTCAATAACTAATTTTATCATATTATTATAATAGCATAATATTGCGTCTCGGAAGGTATTATTGCCTACTGTCCGTTCTGCCCATCTATGCATTAACTAATCTTGGTTGCATTTTTTTTATCGTACTGGACT
Source organism: Erebia palarica (assembly GCA_964035005.1). Classification (NCBI taxonomy): domain Eukaryota; kingdom Metazoa; phylum Arthropoda; class Insecta; order Lepidoptera; family Nymphalidae; genus Erebia; species Erebia palarica. The sequence goes on from OZ035988.1 coordinate 7,609,576, forward strand.
GGACTATTCTAGGGTTGGAACCCAAAGCCGTAAGGCCAGTGAGTAAAAAAAAATATCATGCAGTTTGCCGCGGAAATTAAATGATTGCGTAATGGATAGAAATATTAAATAGGAAGATTAAATAACGTTTTTTATGAAATGTATAATTGTGAATTGAAACACTTACCTTAAAATAAAAATTATACAGTGCCAAACTAATAAAACTTTAGATGATAACTTAATAACAAATTATCTACACGATGAGCGACCGTGACAGCGCTACGACGGGGACAGACAGGCTTATGACAGGTTATAGGAACGCGCTCTCATAGTTGGTCACCCGCCATTTTTGTATGAAAGGGCCCATCTAGTACCTACATATATATCGATGTTTGTAATAGGATGGATGTTTGTATGATACGTATTCGTTTTAGGTTTATATATCTAGTTTGAAATTCGTGTCATAATTAGACAGGTCTATCTTGACATATCAGTTCCCAAATAAAGCTAACATAAATATTAATAGCGACCCCAGTTTGTTTCCATACAAAATTTATTATATTCACAATGAGGCAATTAGTAATTGTAAATCATTCAACACTCATATTTTAGTGTCAAGAGAGTCTAATTTGTACAGTCGGGAATAAAATTTAGTACCAAATTCGACACTTAATAATTCATTCGAAAATTTAAATAAAACACGGGCGTTCTAAATTTGAAACGTCCAATCTGTCAACGGTTGGGCGCGCGTGTTGTGCGACGGCGACTGGTTGCAAACGATACCGACATCTGTTATCTATTTTGAGATTTGTCGCTGTTGAGACGATTGTCTGCGCGCGCCGGAACTTGTGGGAATTCTTTTTTGTTATTTGTCCCAAATTCCATTCACGAAAGATAATCTAGATTGATACACAATTAAATCATCGATATAATATATATATATGAAGGTACTAGATGGGTCCTTTCATAGAAAAAAATTGGGCGTAGTACTTGTAGGGCGTGCCTCTCACCTGCATAAGCCTGTCCTTGTCCCCGCCATTGCGCTGTCCCGCTTTTCAGACTAGATGGCGTTAGTAAAATAAGTTCACATTCTTTGTTTGACAGGGCCCGTCTATGTTAATTGAGGTCGTTGAATTAAATGGATTATAATAACCTGTCTAAAAAAGATACATATGGTATAGGCTTAAGTAAAAATAAATTAAGAACAGATGCATACAAAAAATATAATAGCTTTGTGGATAGATCACGTCGTGTACCTACGTAAACATTTCTTTATCAAATCTGATATTTTATAAGTTAGTAAATCATATCATAGAAAAAAGTAAGTTGAGTAATAGATAGCGTCAAAAAAGTTCCCGTCAAATCATAAAAAATTAATCAAGATGCAATTAAAGTTTACAAATATCACTATTAATTAACAAATATCAAAATTAATATTAAAAAAACAGCGATATTAGTGGCCCTAACAGAAAACTGTCAATGTAGGTCTTATTGTAATGTTGCGAATTCCGACCTCAAATTAAAACATAATATCACCTATAATTTAAAGGAAAATGAGTGGAACCTTCAAATCGCTCTATTATTATCATGTCCATTTTGGATTTGACAAGACGAATAAAAAGACAAGCCGACAAAGCCTATATAAGTTAATATTTACGATCACTAGTCACGAAACGTAGGAGTTGACTTAGTTAATTACTTAATCAACATACTTGCATAAATTATTCAACACAAAATACTCTAACTATTTTCTGTATCATGGAGACAAAATGTTTGAGTTTTTATTATAATACTAGCTGATGCCCGCGACTTCGTCTGCGTGATTTGAGGGTCTTTGGTTCCCGCGGGAACTCTTCAATTTTCCGAGATAAAAAGTAGCCTATGTGTTATTCCAGACTATCACTATAATCTATCACTGTGCCAAATTTCAGCCAGAGCCAGATACTGGCGTTATTGAGTAACAAACATCCAGCCATCTATCCAAACTTTCGCATTTCTAATATTAGTATAGACTACATGCTGCTGGCATGATGTAGGCTTTTAAAACTTCCGTGGAAATAATTTTCCGGGATAAAAAGTAGCCAGTCCGTCTTTGAGACGCAAGCTACCTCTGTGTCTTTCGTCAAAACCTAAATTCATGCGGACGAATTCGCGGCCATCGTGACGCAAGTTATTTAAAAAATCTAAATTATCCATACTAATTTTGCTGAAATTTGGTACAGGGATAGGTTGGATCCCGGGAAAGGACATAGGCTTTTTATCTCGGAAAATTAAGGAGTTCCCGCGGGAATCTAAAAATTGTAATCCACACAGACGAAGTCGCTGGCATCATCTAGTTGTCAAATAAACATTTTGTCTGCATAAAGAATTAAATAAATACAACCTGAAACACTTTGTCAGAGCATGGGAATTAGTGGTTTTAAATAACAATCATTAACAAACCAACTAAAAAATAAAAGAGAAAACTGACACGATTTGTCTCCACGAAATTTAACGACGGCGGCCTTTATTAAGAACACCATTAAAAATATTTCAGTACAATCCTTTATCGTGCCTTTACTTGCAGAACGTGCATCCTCAGTGCGGTGAAAAACGGTATAATTTGGCGACTATTTTTTGGAATTCAATTGCATTAAAAAGGAATGCTTCCCGCCGTGGCCGCTTATCGCCGCGCTTTGTCCCCCACCATTAAGCTAATTTGAATGGTGCACAGCCTCAAAAAGCTGTTGTTCGATTCCTTCCCTTTATTTTGGCGGCTCGATTGTGAATGTTGCATGGATTGCATTTATACAAAGACTGACATTGATGGCGGCATTTATTAAACTGAATCGGATCTTCTTTACGAATTACAGTTCGTTGCGAAATGGATTATTTTATAATTGTGGAAAACTTCCGTGCAGATTTGTTTTATAGATTTAAAATTACCTATGTAGATATTATGCGTCATGGTATTATGATTCTTACATAATCCAATAAATATAAATGCAAATATTTATAGCATCATCAGCTGACTATTACCTTCTCAAAGCTAAGAAATTCTCAGTAATAGCCCGTAGTAAGGAAGTCGGCGGTATCTCACCCCTGTGTCTCGGAGAGCACGTAAAGCCGATGGCCCTGCGCCTGATCTCTCTTCGGTCGGGTCCGATTTTCCGTCCCATTAGGCTATGAGAGTAAAGGAACAGAGAGTGAACCTGTTTTTGCGCACACTCTTGTGATGCAGATGGCTAATCTCTTTAGAGATTGGCCGCCGTGGCCGATATTCGGGCTGGAGGACATTAAGAGATAACTGCACTTTTGGTAACTATCGCTAGAAAGGCTGATATCGTATTTGGTGGGTCCTGTGTAGTATTTAAATATCTCCTTACTATTAATTTTCTTGTTTCAGATTGTATTTATGATTTTAGTATTATCTCAGGCGATCTAAAAGGTGATATATGTCATTTTGAATACTAACAGAAATAGAAAAACTAAATTTCGCTTAATTAAACAAGTATAATAAGAATAGGCCAGCAATTCATGTTACGCCTCCATAATATTTAATAGCAAATCAACGTAACAACACGTCATATTATATATTAGAAGTGTACTATGTAATAATTATATTATATAGTTTGTAAGTTTTTTACGTCTTTGAGAGGTGATATCTAGTGAATGGCCCGATGAATAAATAGCGTCAGTGTTTAAACAGTTTTCATAGGTACTGTGCATACTTTAATACTTTACAAGAATCAGCCTTTCTAAATAAATTGTTTATTTTTGGTAAACATAACACGTCTTTGAGCGGCCATATCTAGGAAAGGGCCCATCCGCATGCGGGCAGACTGGCAGATTTCCCACCAGTGGAGAGCCTAGGACCCACCTAAAACGAAATCAGCCTTTCTAGCAATAGTTCCCAAAAGTGCAGCTATTCCCTATAATATAACCTTTTCACAGCTCATCCGTTTAACTGTTTTTTATACAGATGTAGTCGTAGCTTGTATCCCGGAGACTTACATATGCCAAGAAAAATAGGTTCCCACGGCATTTAAAACCTGAATCCATGCGGACGAAGTTGGGAACATCATCTTGTGTTATTATTTGAGACTTTTTTTCCATCCAAATACGTTAGGCTATCTTTCACATTTATTTTTAAAAATCAGCGACAGATAAAGATTGTGATAATGTTAGTTTCAGACGGGGCTCAAATAATCCCTCTAGAAAGATGAAATCAGATAACAGGCGATCTCGACTGTCATCGCTTAACTAATGGGCTCCGTCAAACGAAATACAAATCTTAAAGTTAAAGGAATTAGGTTCAAAATAAATGAATGCAGAGGTTCCGATGTGACGAATGCCCAAAGAAACGACATCGTGGGCGCAACCGGTGACAAACGACTCCTTCTGTCACAGCAGTGATAAATAACTGATTATGTTACACGGTATTTTGCCTTCATAATTAATTGAAAACAGTTATCTATATGCAATTAGATCCCGGACAGACTTTAATTACAAACCATAATATTCATACCATTCCGTTCTTTTGAAAATATCGAGCAATCGTTACTTGAATAAATGAAACAAAATCCAATGTTTTCTGCATACACGCCGCGGGCATGGTCTTTATTTCTTTATTATTTTTTAATATTTTATTTGAATTGCAAGCGCAAAGTGGCCTGAGTTTTTATAGTTTGCTTTTCAACCGGTTCCACGGTAATAAATACCGCGGACTTTAAGCGATCGGGCATTCGGCTTTAAGGAAGCTACTTCATTTATATTAGTAATGGTCATTTGTTACTGTTGAGAATTGAATGCACATTCTTAATCGTTAATGAGGAAGGAGTTATGTTTAAAGTCAATATATTTATGCAGCACATTAAGTATGAAGTCTGTGATTCCTGCGATGATTTGTTATACTGGAAGTAATAAAGAAAATTTGTTGAAATAATCGTTTACCAAAATAGTCGCGGTTATTTCGGTACGAACGACTGTAGTAGTTAATTGCCGCATTTTTTCCGCGCTCGACTGCCACGGATTCCGTAATTTGTCTTCCCAGAAATGAGTCGCGTCGTCGAATGCTAGTGAGTAGCGACATGTAGATACGGATCGTTTTTTTGTGGACACCCCTCGAATTTCGGCTGGCGTAAATAATGTTTAGGAGAACACCCGGGGGTAACTTTAGACGAGTAATTACTGTTTTAACTGCTGAGACAGAAACGTCAAACGTAACTTATTTTCGGGATTGGATATCCGCTGTTTAATTTTCTCTTTTTAAACAGATTTAAAAGTTTCGAAAGTTCGAGAGCAGATTGATTAAAAAAACATTACGCGTGTATCGGTTGAATAATTGAATTCGGATTCGAGGGCGCAGTGCGGTCACATTTCAGGACGACATAATGTAATCAATACTTTGACGTGTACAGTGCGGTTACACTTTACGGCCACTGAAAAGATTTACGTCTGCCTCATAAGCTATTTATGCGTACCTACCGCTTGCGATGTTTTACGATTCAGCTCTCACGCACACTCGGTCGGAAGGTACGCCCTGTTTCGATGTCTGTGACCCGATGTTTTGCATGGCAAAATGATACTAGCGAAATTATAAGCATTTATAAGGTATATATAGGTTTTTGCGTTTTGAAATTTTGTTAAATTTCACGAAAAAAAAAAACAGACAACAGAGTTCAACTCGCCAGGGAGATCTTCAAAATCTTAAAATAATACAGATATATAGATATTTCTCAGTATTCAACTTAATTAGTGAGCATGCCTTAAAACGCAACGCACACCGTCAGAGCCTGAGAATCGTTACCGTTTTTTTGGTATCAACTCAAACTAGCCTTTACTTTGTCATATGAATAGTTAAACAACGGCGCGCGGCTAACCCTGGCAAAACACGAGAAGTTGTTTGCCAGGGCTAGCCGCGTTTTTTTTTTCGATGCAAAGCCGGGTATTAATTGCCATCAAAAATACTCTGCTCTATGCACTCAGTTTATTTGCGGTGGCTCAAAAAATTCCTTATTAGTTGAAGTTATTGCTAAGGAAATATTTAGAAAGTAAGGCCCACTTGCCCAATGACTCCTAAATTAATTCAGTTAAATATATTAATGCTGTGCAAATGCATATTGTAGTAGCCAAAAAGGGAGAGCATCACAAAATTTTACTAAATAAGGTTAAATATTTTTGTGCAAGCGGCCCTCGGACAACAAGTAGAAATACTTAGAGCATTTACTAAAGTCGCTTTCTTGTTATTACAGGGCATTAGTTGTACTCGGATTTACAAATATTTTAGTAATAAGTACAGTATTTTAGTTGATTTTTTTCTTCTTGTTGTAAAAACGAAGTAAGAATGGACTCTTTATGCTGGTTTAGTGCTAATAAATTTATGAATATTATGCACTAAGCCTCAGTCATGTATAAAACGGATGCAGTAATAAACGGCCAACTTTACGAGAAGATAACTTTATCATTCTTCCATGTGTCATTTGAATTTCAATGACATTGTATTTTAATGCCCGCAATATGAACGAGTTAGTTCATATTCTGTTCAAATTACGGTCGTAGTTTGTAGAGTTCAAGAGAGATGTGCAATTAAAATATTCATGAGATTATTCTTTTGAAGTCCTTTTATGAGTAACAAGAATTTGGAGGGGGCTACTTGAAAATGATGAATTAGACTTTCAAGTGGTGGTAGTCTGGTGTTTGGAGCGATCTTATCTGTAGATACATTAGAAAGCAATAAAAATATTACGCTCGAAGCTATTTTGAGTTGTACAAGCTGTATAGTTTAAAAGCTCTTGTCAAAAATATTGAATTAGATGAGTTCGTCTTTAGGTTTTTCATTTAAAATCAGATTATCTACAGTTTTTCTTTGCAATGTAAAATACTATTTGAATTATACTCCTCTATAAAATACTATTATGTTGAATTAATCTGAATTTGAAATAAATCTATTTAAAATTTACCTATGATTTATAAAGCATCTGCGGAGATTCTAACCTAATCTTACTTAATATTATAAATGCGAAAGTTTGGTAGGGATGTATGAATGTTTGTTACGCAATCACGCCCCAACGGCTGAACAGATCTAGCTGAAATTTGGCACAGAGATAGATTATAGTCTGGAATAGCACATAGGCTGTTTTTATCCCGGAAAATTAAAAGTTCCGGAACCAAAAAACCTCAAACCACGCAGACGAAGTCGCGGGCATTCACTAGTTACTTAATCTAATAAAAGTTTTATATGTGGCATCCGGGAGAAGGACATATAGAAAACCTTTCAAAAACCTAAATCCACGCGTACAAAATCGCGGGCATCTTGCCTAAAAGAAGAAAAAACCGACATAACTATGTAGACCTCAAACTAAAAACTTGAGATTTTTCATGTAGTTTTTTTATGTAACGCAATGCAAATCGTACTCAAGCGAAGCCAGTGCAGGTTGCGTATTTCCGTTTGCGTGTTCAATATAAGGCACTCTCATCTTTCAATTGCGCACGTGTGTGGATCCGAAATTTTCTTCCAAACACGTGTTCGATTCAAGGCAGCTGCATGTGCAGGCGCAAGAATTTGGGGGCGTTGGCGGCGGCATTATGGTGAATGTCAAGCTATAACGGGTCACAATATTATTCAAAAATATTGGTATCCCTTCAAACAGAATCAGCACAACCCTACTCCACGTAGTCTTGTCTGCCCTAACCCTAGAGTCTTCTGACGTAGCCCATACATTTTACATCAACATTTTTATGATTTGTTATACTTAAACCATAAAAAAAAGTTTTAAACTTTGAATTTTCTTGCATTATGCATGCATTAGAAGGTATAATACTGCGCACAAAGATGAGCTGTTCTGATGAGCCACCCATTCTGGGTAGTGTCACAGGTAAACAAGTCAGATAGTATGTCATATTATAATTACTGAAGCCACTGTAATCAAACAAACAACACAGAAGGCCAGTACCACAATTTGTAGTGCTGTGTAACCAATAATTATCTACGATAGCCACACGTTATCGTACATTATAATCTAGACGACAAGCTAAAATTGTTTTATAAGGACTTATGGCCCCTGTCGATGCCATCGAATACAGCATAATGTATTGCTTTGCATTACATGGAAATACTAAAATGCATAGGTAGTTCATTTTGGTTCTAGGTAATAACCATTATCTATAGTAATATCACAGAACTAGCTGATGCCCGCGACTTCGTCTCTGTGGACACTGTGCGCGTGGATTGATGCTTTTTGGTTCCCGCGGGAACTTCTTAATTTCCCGAGATAAAAAGTAGCCTATGTGATATCCCAGACTATAATCTATCTTTGTGTCAAATTTCATACAGATCGGTTCAGCCGATCTAGCGTGAATGAGCTACAATCGTATATGGATATGATCATCCATCCAAACTTTCGAATTTATAATTTTATTAAAATTCTTTCCAAAAACTGACTTCGAAAGCCACTGTAAAGTAAAAAATAATTTTGATTTCTACACACTATGTTGAAGTAGGGCGGGTACAACAAAGATAAGCAAAGTTGACGCATCAGGCTCCCCCGACTTCAACATAGAATTTTTCATTTTTAACTTTTTGGTATCAGGATTGAGGATTACAAATTTACAAAAATTTTATTACTTAATGAGAACTTATCAGTACTTATCATAAACATAACCTAATAACATCATAACGCACAGCGGTGAGCCACAAGTAACAACACAATAGTAAAATGCAAGTGGGTAGAAGTAAAAAGAACCATGCAATGTTTATAAATTTCCTGGGCTGGACTCAGAAGTCATATAATATTATGAATGATGAAATCTTTGAGTCTCTTTCTAAAAATGTTGAACTTATTAATACTTTTTATTACTTTTGGAAAATTATTAAACATTTGTGCTCCTTCATAACTTATACTTCTCTTACCGTAATTAGTTCGTATTTTTTTTAAAAGAAATGTTATCAGAATTAGAATTGTAAAAATAGCAAGACACTAATACCCTGTCTACTCACGGGTTACCTAATTTACTACCGCCTTTACTTAAATCTATCGATATTAATGTGCTTTTAGGGTTTCGGTACCAAGGACATAGGTTTCTTTTTATCCGCGAAAATTAAAGAGTTCCCGCGGGAATCAAAAAATCCTTATCCATGCGGAAGAAATCGCGAGAGTTATCTAGTAGTTTAATAAATTGATTTACATTGGATTTCTACTATGAATGTAATTTACGTATTGCGCGTAACAATAGTAATTTATTACTTAACACAGGCTTTGACATAATGGTTAGTGAAATTAAAAAGTTTTTTTTAAGCGATTGACACTAAATATTATTACTCCAGTTATTTGGAAAAGAATTACGGTTGAAGTTCGGTGTTACCATTGGAAACAAAAAACAAGTGTTGAAATGTATGGAAAGTCTTGGAAGTATTGAGAAGGTATCGGAAGTATTCACAAAAGAAGGAAAGATGTGATCTTACTAGCTGATGCCCGCGACTCCGTCCGCGTGGATTGAGGTGTTTTAGGGGTATGAAAAATAGATAGTAGCCGATTCTTAGACCTACTGAATATGCATATAAAATTTCATAAAAATCGGTCAAGCCGTTTCGGAGGAGTATGGTAACTAGCATTGTGACACGAGAATTTTATATGTATATAAGATTATAATTATGCTGTGAGAAATGAGAATTTTATTTTATAAACATACTGATCCTAGTAGTAGTAAGGAGCCAGTAAGTGAATAAAATGCTTTATTTAGACATTAGTGAGGATAATGACTTATCAATTACTAGATGATAACCGCGACTTCGTCCGCGTGTGTTTAGATTCTAAAAATCCCGGGCTAGATCTTTCATTTTGTGAGAAAAAAGTTGACTCTATCACTCTATATGTCTTTAGATCCTCATTACTAGATACTGTTTGTCATTATATCTCATGAAACAGGTAGTATAATATTTGTAAATTTTACACGTTTCATGTCATTTGATTTAATCTGATACGGACGCCATATTGAAAATAGTCAATATAAATACGAGTGTTTGAACGATGGTAAGTCAGTGTCACCGGCAGTCACCGGTAAACTCAACGATTATTGAATACTTTTGTGTTTAAATCGCAATTTGATTTAGAGCTTAACGATAGTAATCTTGGCCGGATCAAATGAATATTGTCTTTAAGTTTAGCCAACTTTTATCTAATTATATTAAATCTCTCGTGAAACTTCTACATGTTTAACCATTTTTTCGTGCAAGTTTCAAATGAGAGGACAAATATATTAAAAGTGTTTTATTAATACCTACTTCTGGATTGTCCCTTACACAAGCAAAATGCACGTCGATCTATTGCTCTGTTATGAAAAATCAGTACATTTGATCGAAGGAAAAACCAATAAACAATACTTTCGCATTTGTAGCATTAACAATGGATGACATGGTGAAGAAACTTTTTCTTTATATATCCCACCCAGTATACCACTTAAAATTTTAAATGTTTTACTGTGTTTTTTAATGTTGTTTTGTTATCTATTTAAAAAATGATGATTTTTAAAGTTTTTTGTAGTTTTCTAAAGTAAATTGTAATAAAAAAATACATAATATGAAGATGCCTTAGGCATATATTAGTCTTTTCACACGTTTAATATAAAACATCATGAGCCTATGTCTAATCGCAATTCACAAACTATCTATTTACTAACACGACACAATCATTTAGTTATATCTACCGCTAATATATCAGGATAACATGATTAATAAATCGTTTGAACAGCGAAATATTCAAATAACCACTATACAACAAACATTATTTACTTTGACAGTTGAATTGCGAAGTCCGATAAGGTTTTCTGTTATCTACGTACAACAGTTACCTCGCCCTGGCGGCATAGATAACAATCAGTGCTAAATTGTTGGCAAGAAGTGAATACATAAGATGGCTTTAGCCACTAGAAATTTCTAGATAATATTTGCCTGTTAAGCCGGTAAAAATTTTAGTTCGTTATATTGGAATACAGACGCGCTTCAAATTAGTAGATCTGTTACTTATCCAACAACGCTGTATCAATCATTGATTATCTCAATTTTTATGTATCCTTGCCAGGAACTTAATTATGTTTGTGCTGTCATTTAAGTTTTAACTCATAAGAGGGTATTGCCTTATTATTTAATTTTTCTTTACAACTACCTAAATATTATATTATGCAATCTAGCGAGCTAGATCATGCAAGTAGTAAGTTACCTTTCTTGTTGAATATCGTAAGGAATGTTGGGTGCATTACTAAAAGTAACCTACTTAGCTGTGAAATAATAGTGTATCTGTCTGTCTGAAATCATTAAACGGCCTATCCGTTTACGCAATTTTGAACAAAAATTAAAATGACATAGTTCAGGTTTCGGAGACGGACATTACTTATTTTTTATCCTATTTCAATTCTATGAAATAATAAAAAAATCAAAAACACGCGTGCAATTTCGCAGGCATTTATTATTTAGAATCAGTATAAAAACATTGTCTTTAATATTCAAAATTATAGTATCTGTATTCTGAGCACTGTCTTGCATAGCTTTGTAAAACTAATTTAATAGAAGCAATAACATGGATGCAAATTCGATCTTCAAATCTCGACTGGTAAACTTGGTCTTAACTATTTTGGCAAACTGTACCCGTTGCTTAACGAGAGACCAGTCAGAGACTCGTGTTATAATACGGTTCCTATAGATATAATTTAATAATTTGATTTGTAATAATTAAGAAGAGTTTGAACAATTAATGTAGCACATATTGAGATCATGATTATTCGAAGAAGTCGAGTAGTTATCGTAAATGATGACGGTTTAAAAGAATTTCCATAGGTACTGTTTATTCATCATTATGATCATTCATCCTTATAGAATAGATTAACACCAAATATCTGTTAAAACACAGTTAACATTAAGATGAAAAGAAGCTTTATTTCATTTCCTCTAGTGAACTTACTCCTAAATATTTCGTGAGGACTCAAATTTATTTAATCTTGAGACGTATGTAAATAGCGCACCAGAATCACCCCTAAAGGGAATTTTAATGAATTCCATGTGGCGAGTAAGCAAGAACAATGTCCAAAGTAATTTGCTGATACGCCACTAAACGGTGCCCACTTGAATAATGTCACTCAAGGGTCAGGAACTACGAGCAGTAAAGAGCATAATTTACCCGAATAGGTAAGTATTTGCACCTATTTTGCTCCAACGTTCAAAGTACGTAAATTAAAGTGGGAAATATGAATAAAAATTTTATTTGTTTCTTTAATATTTTTTTCATAATTTACGGGAATATTAAATCCTTGCGGTTTTTTAAAGTTTAACCTATTCCTCAATCAACCAAACCACTCTATGGTTGGGTTGATTGAGGAATAGGTTAAACTGATGGTTAAAATTTCGTTTTATGCACGCACATCTACATTTTCGTAGTAACATGCGTTTTAATTAAGTAAAGTAATTAAGTTTATTTTAAATAAGCTAATTATGATTTCAGCATAAGTATAAATAGACTTTTCTAAAAATGTTTTCCAAGATATGTAGATAAAGTGCAAATCCGCACTGGGAAAACGTGGGGAACTATGGCCTAAGACCTAATTTATCTATAACATTTAAAGAGGGGACCAGTGCTCATTGGTGATATTTACATTTACATAATTATATAGCTTTAGCTTTACCACTCATCAGTTTGTAAGCCCCATGTTACTTATTGCCTTAGAAAGAAAGAAATATTACTAAGTAATTGACATAATACTCCGAAATCCAAAGTCTTTTGTCTAAATCCGATAAGGTTATATGCTAATGCTTCATAATTAATTAATAAAATTATTATAAAAATATTCGATGAAAATTTCAGTCTGAACGGTTCGTTTCGCTGATTAATATATACATACGATATTGTTTCGTCTATCATATTATATGGGCAACATTTGGCCTAATTCGGTGCTTTTACCGAATTTGCGCAAGAATAACTTGGCAGCCTTTGCTGTTCGCTTACGTCCTTGATTGTACCGCCAAACCAAAGTCAGCGTAAGCCATGCCAAATCTCCTCGAGTTGTTTTGCGAGTGTACAGCTGAATCCAGTCACCAACTTAAGCTAGGATATATGGCAATGGATAAACTTTGCGGTAATAGTTTTATTGGGCCAATTCTGCAGTACCGTCGTAGTTGGTGTTGAAGATTTGTGAAACTTGAAATTTGTTGAAGAGTTGATGGCATTGTTATACGAGTCCACGAGGAATTGTTAGATACTAGTGGTAAATCTTTGCTTGTAAAAATTAAACATTTATTTACATTTGAAAGTTAAAGATATTTTTATTGGAGTGGATTGGTAGTATTGACTTCCTGAATACTTAAACTTATTATTGTAATGTGATCCTTACTAATATTACAAACGCGAAAGTTTGTATGTATGGATGTTTGCTACTCTTTCAAGCCAGGACGGCTGAACGGATCTGGATGAAATTTTGCACAGTAATAGATTATAGTCTGGAATAACACATAGGCTACTTTTATCCCGAAAAATAAAAGAGTTCCCGTGGGAACCAAAAATCCTCAAATGTATGATTGTTACTCAATCACGCCAGAACGGCTGAACGGATCAGGATGAAATTTGTCACAGAGATAGATTATAGTCTGGAATAACACAAAGACTACTTTTATCCTGGAAAATAGAAGAGATCCCTCGGGAACCAATAAACCTCAATCAACGCGGACGAAGTCGCGGGCATCAACTAGTAAATAATAAGTGAATGATGACTAAATGCGTTTAGTGTGTGGTCTGAGAAGATGCCCAAAACTTTTCGAAGGAGAGTCTGATTAGAGAAGGAGGATCTATCTACTATAATAAATAACGTTAATAGAATTAATAAAATACAGAGGCACGGATGAGTATTGTGAAGTCAGATTTATTGTATAGAATGTCTTTTGAATCGTTCGAATCGCAATAAAATCAAACATCTAGGTACCTATTTAGTATGGCATTTGGCAAATCCGGAACGACCCAAAACGGTTCGTTTAATTTATATTATCCTCGACCAATATTTTCGGGATAGACGCCGTCTTCTTATACTAAAATGGAATAAAAGTAGTTGCCAAATTGCTTTCTACGCGTCATTTACGAATCCCGCAAATAAAGTATAGATCAGCTACATTATAGCAGCTGAATCGTAAAGAACTTGCCTGGGTAAGTAGTATTATAATTGAAGATATTAGGTATTTAGAGATATCACGACTCTACTATTATTATCAAAATTAGACATATCGGATTAATGACCTTTAATAATATAATAATAATATAATTATAATAATACATTTTTTTTTGTAACAGTCACATAACTTAAGTTAGTAGAAAACTAAATACTTAAAACAACTGAAAGGCTTTTTGGGGCCTCCTAGCGCTAATGTGTGCACCATTCCAGCAGCTCCAGAGAAGGCTGTGCAGCTTAGTAGCCAATGTACTGAGGAGGGTGGCTTTTATACGTGGCTAATTTTTTTTTGTAAGCAGTCCTCCGGGTTTGTGCTTCGTCTTTCATTGACATCGTTTAAGTATGACTTTTCATTTGTTTGTATGCCCTAAAAACAAATGACAACAAAATAATTTCAACAGCACATAATATTTTCTGAGCGCAAATTACTTACTTTCAAAAAATGAATTGAAAATAAAGAACTAATAATAATAATAATTATTAAACTTAACATTTTATTAAACTCACGTAAGTAGCTATTTGAAAACTTTGATGACAAGTACAAAACGAGTTACCGATAAGGATGTACGGTCTATTACCGTTTCCGTACAATCGTTTCTTTTCCTTTAACATTTTATCGCTTAGCTATTGGAGACACGGCACTTCCCGTTCACTCCTTTTGTTTACAGCCAGGTGGTTAATTAAATTTTAAGCGTTTGACACGGAAATAAAGTGAATCGATTAAAAACAGACATCAATTGTGAATTTCCTTTACAGACTTTAATTAAAACTGGTCAGAATATTGAAATACCCCTGACTCAATCTGCCAAGCTCTAATTTAACTAGCCTATCCCCCGCTTTGCCCGCAAATTATTCGGTCTACTTTAAAAAGAAAATATTTAAATTTCAATTTTCTATCAGTACTTACTCGTCAGTCAGTTTCTCCTTATGGCAGTTATTTTCCAATAGGAAAGGTTTGAAAAATAACTGTTTCAGTGACCGATACTTGTTTATACTTAGTCACAAATGAATTAATAATAAGTCTTTTTAGTTAGCACTAGCTGTTGCCCGCGACTTCGTGCGTCGCGTGGATTGAGTTTTTATGGTTCCCGTGGGTACTATTTAATTTTCCGGAATGAAAAGTAGCATAAGTGTTATTCTAGACTATAATATCAATAATCAATAATCTCTTTGCCAAATTTCATTCTGATCAGTAACAAACATCCATCATTCCATACATCCATCCAAACTTTCGCATTTATAATATTAGTATATATTACATTATTCAGTTGATGGTTTTATCTTCATAATTCAATGTTTAATAAACAAGGCAAAACTGAAAATTTTAAAATTTAAGGGTCGCTAATGTGTAAAGTACCTATCAGGTGAATGTAGCATTCACCTGGTAGGTACTTTGGTTAATGTTTGATGGCTCTTAATGAGTTACATGCTTAGGCGCCGCGAGAAGCTTTTAATGTTGCAAGAAAATGCAAAATATTATATTTTCATTCCTTACGACCACATTTTTTGTCATATAAGTAAACTTATTACTTCACTGTAGCTATACTGAAAACTAAGCAAATCTATAAACTTAGTTGACAACTTCAGAGTTGTCTTGGTTACTCTCAGGAGTAGTGATCATTGAAATAATATGTACTTAAGTCCATTATACCTCAATGGTAGTGATAGTGTAGCGATTTTCACCATTATGAATAAGAAAAGGGAAACTCAAACATAATGGCGCTTATTCGGTTTTACATTCATCTCTAAATAAGGTACCTACATTGCGTTCAGACTTCAGACCGAGGTACCAAACAGTTAGGAAGTGAAAGATTTTGACTAACCCAACGACTTGAACTCTTGAAGTAGAAGATTAGATAATAGAAAGGTTGTTTCAACAACCGACACCGTTGTCAATTGGCTTAGTTTTAAGGTCGGTATTATTGACAGCTCAAATATCGGTCATTCTATGTTTTTTTACCATAGATTGACCGATACTTGTGAATGTGTTCTTAGCCGAAGTCTGTTTACGGGCTTTAGAGATGTTAATTACTCGGAAATAATATCAATTCAGTATTCAACAAAAATAGAGTAGGAATACACGAAAAAATGTAAAGCAAAAATTGTTTTCGCTAATAATCTTTCGCAAACACTTCTCCGAAATCAAACAATGAAGCGATTGGCTCATTAGGGACGAGGGGAGGCTGTGATCAACAAAAGATGCACCGGAACCCCGTGACAGTAACAAGTGTCGATCCATCTCCGAGGAGGGTCCGACATGAGTCGGCAAACTGTGACGTTGTACAGGCGTGGCAAATTGGTGGCAATTGCGATGTTTTAGACGATTAGCTTGTGATACTTGCGGTAGATCTTGTCCGCTTGAACTCCCTACGTCATTAACTGCTTGCGAACACTACTTATATGTAACTAAAATCTATATGTATCTCATAGGAAGAATTAAAATTATACATCTATTATTCTAGATATTTGTGAGATGGTGATGATAAAAAAAACCCGGCTGAGTTTGTTGTGTGCTCTTCTCAGACCAGGGCGCGTTTGGAACCTTCGTAGCTTTAGTTTCGAGATACCGTAGTAGTTAGTTGTCACCATCACGACTTATACTTTGTATGTATATACTTACCTATTGTGAATAAATATGTTTTGAGTTTAAGTTTGAGTTTGAGACATCAGTGTGTATTTCAGAAAATACCCCAGATACATTTTCTTTCACTCCACTTTTGGAATGAGAACTACCATAATAAAGTCCCACTGCATTGCTCACTTAATCACGATAGCATAAAATCCATACTAATTGACCGAGTGCAGCGAAGGTCTCTGAGTCTACTTGAGCAATTTGCAATTGTCCGCCCGTCCGTCTGTCAGAGCCTTAAAACTTCTGAATTTCTGAACGTTATTACTTCAAATTTAAATATAATATGTAAACCGATGGCCTCCAGCCGTATATGGCTTAAAAAGTTATAAAAATCTTTATTTCACGGGGGCTGGGCTCTCATAGAAGCGAATGGGAAGTAAAATATTTTATATTTATATAACATAACATAGGGTTGCGGTATACATTATATCATTTTAAAGATAATTAGGAATAGAGTCCAAAAAATTTTTTATTTAATTTTTTCCCTAAAATTGACTAAATGGGGGGCTTTCAAAGTGGAGATTTTCTAGTTATATCATCTATCTAATCTGCTAATCAAATGCCATGCAAGTTTGCACGTTCCACAAGTCTTAATAATATGTAATACTAGCGAATGCCCGCGACTTCGTCTGCGTGGTTTGAGGTTTTTTGGTTCCCGTAAGAACTCTTGAATTTTCCGGGATAAAAAGTAGCCAATGTGCTATTCCAGACTATAATCTATCTCTGTGCCAAGTTTTAGCCAGATCCCTTCAGCCGTTGGGGCGTGATTGAGTAACAAACATCCATACAAATTTTCGCATCTTAATAATATTATTAAGATTAAGATTGTATCCGCGTAAATTACATCGCTTTGATCTGCCGGCAAAAGGAGATAGCTTTGGTATGAATATAATATTCATTAGATACAGTTTAGCTCCTTGTGTTGGGTTATGGTACAAGAATATTGAATACTTATTAGTTTTAAGTCATATTAAGTTAAACTCAATTGCAGGAGTAATAATAGATTATTACGTAACTAGTCTACAGATATTATAATCACGCATAGTACTATTTTAACCTTTAATGCAACATACCAGGCATGTGTAAAGAAAATAACTAAACTGGAAAGTAATTCAAATACGAGAAGATTTGTACGCTTAACAGTTACAATGCGTATGTAAAACTTTGCTCACAAACTTTAAAAATTATAAATTTAGAATTAATAAATAAAAAAGTTCCAGGAATTTTATTATAGAAAATTGGTTAAAACAACAAGCTCAGATGAGCTAAACTATAAAAATAATTGCATAAATAAAATAAAATGCTGTCAGTTTATTACTTGGAACATACGAACTCGAAAATAAACGTGACTATTGCGTGATGGATGTGACATCAAAGCCAGGATAATGACATCACAGTAAAGTTTGCACTCTGCAATTTACGGTATTTATTAAATTATAAAGTAGTTTACTTTAACTCTTAAAGTATTCATATAACTTAGAACAATAGCCTACCTATTTTGATAAAAACCCTACTATTTATAAAAGTTACCTTATACTTGAACAAATTTATTATCATCTATTAAGCGAAGCATATCTTGGATCTTGGACACCAAAAGAGGGGTGCTATAAGTTAAATGTGTGTATTTTTTGTATATCTGTGTATCTTTCGTAGCTCCCAAATGGATGAACTCGATTTTGATTTAGTTTTTCTCTTTGAAAATTAACTTGAGTATCCTGCTAATTCAATATATCAGGGGTTATTTAATACATGTATAATTATATTAAATTTATATTGTGAACTATTGTGACTATCTACACAATAGTATGAAATTGAAACTATAGGTAGGTACTCGATATTTAAACTCTATGTCTAGTTCGCTGTTAAATTATTCGCTAATGAATTTTTACTTACTTGGGACGCGTAAATTGTGAATAAATAACTATCTACACAATATTATGAAATTGAAACTACAGGTAGGTACTCGTATATTTAAACTCTATATCTAGCACGCTGTTAAATTAATCGCTAATGACTTGTTACTTGGGACGCGTAAATAACGAGCGTGCTCGCGACTGCTGAAAGATCAATGTGACATCAGAGTAAGGACAATGAATGGCCAGTTTGGATAAAGGTTATTGCCATCCGCTAGATCTAGTTACATTGCTTGATAGTTGACTTGGATACATACAAGAAAGTTGAAATAAGAGGATCTGTCTGATGAAGATATTCACACTACATGTCGGAGTTGAGCTTCTGCAGTTTGACGTGTTTTGTAATTTTAGGTTTCCTTGAATTACAAGTTGGATTGTTTATATACTTTGCGTAGCGTTTGCGTCTGTCGACCTCCCTGGCGCAGTGTTGAGCGCTGTTGGCTTAACGGATTCGATTCCCGGCAGGGTCAATTTGGGAATTTATAATTTCTGAATTTCTCTGGTCTGATCTGGTGGGTGAGAAGCTTTAGCCGTGCCTATAACTACCCTACCGGCAAAGACGTACTGCCAAGCAATTTAGCATTCCGGCACGTTGCCCAGTAGAAACCGGCTAGGGGTATGAGTTTAATGTAACTGCCATACTCCTAACAGGTTAGCCCGCTACAATCTTAGACTGCATCGTCACTTACCATCAGGTGAGATCGCAGACCGCAGTGAAGGGCTAACTTTTAGTAAGATAAAAAAAAATCCTCGTAAGTCCGTCCAACCTCCATTTTCCTTTCATAGCGTAGATTTTTGCATGTTACTACGAATCATTTTTATGACGTTATTCGAAGAATACTACACAACTTAAATTATAGCTAAAACATAGATTGACCTCCAGTTATCTATTGAGCAGAGTTGCTGGCTAAAGTGAATAGGCGTTTTCAAGCCAGCACTCCAAACCTCATTATGGCTTTTCTTCCTTTCCAAGCTTAATGACAATCATTTGTCGCCATGCACAAGTCTTTCTTATAGAACACAAGAACATAGTGTCTTCAATTAGAATAAAGAAAGACTAAGATGCGTCAGTGGACTACTTTATGATAATTTATAAGTTTAGGTTAAAGTATAATTACTAATTAGTACAACTTTTTGGCTAGATTGTATTATTAGTGAGTATAGGTTGTATTTTTTTTTTGTTTTTTTTTATCCACTACAAGTTAGTCCTTGACTGCGATCACACCTGATGGTAAGTGATGATGCAGTCTAAGATGGTAGCGGGCTAACCTGTAGGGGCATGGCAGTTATATTAAACCCATACCCCTATTCGGTTTCTACACGGCATCGTACCGGAACGCTAAATCGCTTGGCGGCACGTCTTTGCCAGTAGGGTGGTAACTAGCCACGGCCGAAGCCTTCCACCAGGCCAGACCAGGGAAAATTCAGAAATTATAAATTCCCAAGTCGACCCTGCCGGGGATCGAACCCGGGACCTCCGCACGTTAAGACAACAGCGCTACATACTGCGCCACGGAGGTCGTCATTATTATCATACTCAAACTAATATAATAAACGCGACAGTGTGTTTTTTGTTGGTTTGTCCTTCAAACACGCCGCAACGAAGCATACGGATCAATGTGATTTTTACATTGGTGGAGTTGAGGACCTGGAGAGTGACATAGGTCACCCCGAAAAATTAAGGAGTTCCCGCGGGATTAAAAAAAACTTAAAACACACGAACGAAGTCGCGGGCATCAGCTAGTACTCATATAAATGGAGAAAAAGCACAAGTCTCTGCATAATCGATCACGTGGCAATCAGCCCTTTTGTTTGCCCTAAAGGTAGCAAATTTCTATGAATTTCACTCCATACTGTCGGCTTTCCGCATATTGGCATAAATTAACACAAAATGGGCGTGAAATCACATGCGTTGTAACATTGATACGCAATTTACTGTCAACGCTATGAGGGAGATTGTGTTTACGGTGTGTTGCGTAAACGATATAAATAGGTACACCTAAAGGTATACATTCAATACCTATACAGTATAGATTAGTATTGTTTAGTTTCTAAACAGTGGCGTGCATCTAGTGCCCTCTATTATGTTTGATCAGCTGTATATACGATACATAAAATACTATATTATATACAATGTGTATACCTACTAGATGACGCCCGCGACTTCGTCCGCGTGGATTAATGTTTTTTAATTCCCCGCGGGAGCTCTTCAATTTTCTAGGATAAAAGGTAGCCTATGTCCTTTCCCGGGATTTCTTTGTACCAAATTTCATCAAAATCGCTTGAGTAGTTGGGTCGTGAAAGCTTAGCAGACAGACAGAGACACACTTTCGCATTTATAATATTAGTATGGATGAGCCTGTTAACTTAAAACTAAAACCTAACTTAAATACCTTTATGATTTCTACGACGGATGAACGATTTGTATCTGTCACCGTAAGATTGTAAAAACCGTTAGATTATAATCTAACTCGCGAAATCGCAAAGTGTCGAAAGATTACAATTTAATGCATTATTTTCCGTTAGATTGTAATCTGTTAAGTTTATTAACTCGATAAAACTTAAGTGCTCGGCCTGCGGCCGGGCACTACCTGATTATTTATGTCGAACCCTAACCTAACCTACATGAAACAGACAAGAAAACGTAAATACAATGAATATTTCAAAAATTTTAACTCACAACATTGAACGGTTCACAATCTTTCGACAGTTTACAATTTCGCGAGTTAGATTCTAATCTAACGATTTTTACAATCTTACGGTGACATATCCAAATAGTAAATGTAGAAATAATAATTTAAGAAATATATACAGTGTGACATTTTTATACTAAACTGGAAGTATTAGATATTTCTAGTTTGTTGTTTTACAGGTGTATTTTAATAAGTATGTATCCTAACTATATTGGACTGGTCAAAACTCTATAAGAATTATCTATTAACTTATTAAAACATAAAAGCTCAATTATCAAAATCTAAAGAGTTTTAAAGTAACTAGTGCCGTATTCTAAGAAACCCGATGAACCATTACCCAGCTACTCGTACGTATACAAAGACTGCTAAACTCATACCACAATTTCATATCATATTAGTCATTTTACTGGGTGTCTAACCATATGACCAAAACAGTAGATAAGTTCATTATTTTGCAAAAATCGGACAAATTGGCATACTAACAGTCGGCAATAACGACTTAAAACCCCCAAATAAGCAGTTTACAAAGTGTAGGTACACGCATGCACATGTAATGGGCACATTAACAGTCACATTTTTCTTGTCATGTCAATCAATATTAAGGCTTGCGACACGTGATCCCTTCAAAAGAACAACACTTTTTAAGTACCTACAGGATTTTGTGGTTAAAATAAAAAATAACCGTGCACTCGTTTGCGATTTAAACTGACAGGTGACATGATTCCCGCCAACGTTTTTTACTGCTTTTTGTCATGAAATAAAAATTTGCCACTTACCAACCAAAAATCTTTTGAATGATGATAATATCATTCGTTACTCGTGTACTACCAGATCCATAATATTATACTTACTCACCCATTTAGTTATAATAAGGTGCTTTTTAATTAACTTCTATGTTTTAGGTACTATTAATGTAACATTAATTTTCTTGTGATTTGTTAACCTAGATTTGAGCGTTACAGCTACAACACAGCTGTATACTAATGCAGTAATATCAATGCGAAAACAATTCTGTTTGTATTAGATACTATTACTAGTTTTCACGGCTAAATCGCTAAACCAGAGATAAACAAAGAACTTTAAGTATTTGGGACATTATATTATAAAAAATAAATCACAAATTAATGACAAGCTATTTCTAAAATTTACTGTTTTATTCATATAATGTTTAACCATTTTAAAGAATATACAAATTAAAAACTATTAATAATTAAGACGTTGATTACTTACCTAGGTATAAAATATTGTCCAGAAAGTTACGATATGAAATTCTCACGGAAATTACTTAGTCTAAAGTCTAATCTTTAGTGCCCACTAGCAGCCCAGTAATTTGGGACGTAAAATATTTTGACGTGCCGATAAGAACAAAGGGGCCGAAATTGTAGCTTATCTAATCAGAGAGTGTTGTCCCACTATAATGACCCGAAACCCGTGCCTCTGTCATTACTTACTTCCCACCGACAACTTAATTTTGAAAATGGTCTTATTCAGTGTATTTTTAGTGTTTTTTAACATAAAATAAATAAACAATACATGTATTTACAAGTACTTATAAATTCCATGCTTTTTAGCAAGTATTCATTAGCATAGAAATAGCGTTGACAGTCGACAGTGAACGTAATTTTAGGTCAATTTCAAGTATATTCCGACAAACTTATCTGACGCTAGTTTCTATGAAAAATAAAATAAAACCAATAATTAAGCAAGCATATAAAATAGTATCAATTTTGGCCACCGGGTCAGATAAGTTTGTGGGACTAAAAATTAAAAGTAGGTAGTTTTATGTCAAATAAAAACTCTATTTGTATTTTCTTACTACCTATTGCAGGTACCTACGTAATAGATAAAATTCTTGTTGCTACGAAAATAGATTACAGATTATTCTTGGAGAATGTAAGTTTACGATCAACCCTAAACTAATTAAAGTAGACGCGGTTAATCTAAAAACGTACATCTATACGTATAGGGATCAAGTGCGCCAGGTTAGCCCTGACGGCTGGGATTAGCGCTACTATAAATGGGATGTCTTGAGGTAGATTGGATGACGGTACAATTCATAGGAATACTCTAGTTGTCTTCAGCTTACCTAAAAGAAATAAAGCTGTTCTCATAGAAAAAAATTTACAACGCACTATACACCTAAATATTAAAAAGTAATACTGTGATTAAACTTTATGTTCATTCATTTTTTTACTGCAGTTAAATGCAGTTACATTAGTGTGATAATCGTTACTGGAATAACTTAACTTTCGTGAATCAACAGTTGTCTACAACAAAAACGACAAATCTCACAATCGAGCAAATCGGATTTATGTACTGTGAACTGATTATAGTAGACCGAGTAAATATGTCTTCAAAGCACAAAACTAATTATATTATGGCGATTGGTGATCAGCAGAGTATGGTTTAACGTAACGGTTTAATAAAACCGTAATAAATAAAATAAGATATCGCATTATTTTCTTCGATTAGCACATACATAACGGCATAACACACGTAAAAAAGCATTTTAGTTTTATTCAAAATTAAACGTTTATGCCTTGTACCACACTCCACACGATCGCAAAGTAATCTTGAGAAAACCTAAGAGATTTAAGCATCCCATCAACGCTGGAATGGTATGTGTTTTAATTATAATAAATAAATAATCTCATAAAAGTAATCCGTAAAAGGTCTGGAAGATCATTTGGAATTTAAAACATAACAATGAAATTTATTTTTGATATTTATAGCTTCCTTTTTAAGTCACATGTTACCACTACTGTGGATTATCATTAAGAAAAAAAATACAGTATTATTGTGGACATTATTGGATTTCATTATTTCTAAAGTGCGGTAAGGTAAGGTCAGTCAGAATAAAATTAATTCGATGAAAAAAAAAAACGCATATAATGACTGCCCAATTTTCTCCAGAAGTGGCACAGAAGTGATGATGATTATACTGATGATGAAAAAGACCTTTCAATGATATTTTTGTAGTTAGATCTTGCAATAGCCTAAAGCATAAAGCTTGTTATGTTATTGGTCCTTGTTATTGGGTTAGTAACTTACAATAATTAAAATCTGTGGCGCATCAATATATTTGCGTGAAATGCCATGTATTTGCAAATAATTTACTGGTGATATGGATTAAATTATCACCTGTAAATTCTTTGAGTGTTTAAATATCACAAAGGGTAGGTTTAATGTGATAAACGTAACATCTGGATATAAAATGTTTTAATGAAATAAAAGAAAGAATAAGCAGTAATAAGCAATCTTCTCGTAGAATTGGGAAAATATCCGAGTGAAATTCCAGGTAAGTACTTACTATAAATAAAACAAATTACAGAAAGCTTATTTTTCTGAACGGATTCCGGAATCGGATGACGTAAGGGAGTCGTCTGACAAGTGATTTATTTCTTTTATCTTAGAGCAGTTGGGATTTCATACGTGATAAAGGCGCGTGTAGACTCTAGCCAATAAACTTGTAAGCATGATTTAGTAAAAAGTTGTGCACGAAGGCGACTGCCTCAGGCGTTCGACCATTCAGATATTCGGGGGTTGCTTGGGCATTTTCCATTTTTTTTGACACATAACTAAGACATATTCAATTATCACTTGCTTTAACGGTGATGCTTGCTTTTATATAAAGGAAAATATCGTGAAAAAATGATCATGCCTGAGAGTTCATCATAAAATCATAACGTTCTCAAAGGTGTGCGAAGTTTGCCAATCTGCGCTAGGTCAGTTGTGCTATAACCAAAATGTTCTCAGTCTGAGACTCGTGCTCAGTAGGTAGTCTAGTGAGCCAGCAATAGGTTGAAATGATGATGATAATTATTGGTGATAATTCGTATCAAAATCATTCTGTCAGGTGATGTTTACTAGATAACACCTAGTACTATTTAATTTACTTTTAAATCCTTTAATGAAAAAAAAAACTCGTATAACTTAAACGATAATTTACAATAGTGAAAATATTAAGCTTGGCCTCATAAAAAAGCAATTAAGTGTTAAAAGGTATCAATAAATCTCGGAATATCTCACACATATCACAGAAGCGCCGAAACAGTGACGAACAGATTTATTGTATCAATTAAGAAATTCTCTATGCATATCATCAACGACTATAGCTGACTCTTTATTACAATAAATGATTGCGTTATTAACGGAATTTCTAAAAAATTAAGTTCCAGGTATTCAAAATTAACTTAAAATTTAAGTAAACTCTCTGTTCGATTGATATAAATAAAATTATTTTACAAATGCAATAAACAAATAAATAAATAATCATTTTTTGCCACAATATTCAAGTACAATATCACAGCAGCAATCAATACAGTCAGTTCAACATTTAGCTAAAATAGTGTGTAAATATTTCATGAAAGATCAAAAATGACATGAAGATAGTAGTAAATAAAATTATACATTATTAAAAAAGAAATCCAATGTCTAATATATGACTGCCTATTAAACCAATGAGCATATAAAAAGTAATACAACACAATTAAGTGCATTTATTTACTTTATATTTGCATGAATTAGGCACATCAGTAGGTATAGAGTGTTCATAATATTATGATACAAGTTATTAAAAAAATATATACTAACAATAATTAGTAATTACCAAAAGATTTAAGGAATTGAGAATCAAGTACCTAGAATATTCAAAGTAACATCGAACAACAAACACTGCAAGCCCTCGAACAATAAAATTACTGAAAATAGTAATTAACCGATGAACTAAGGTAATTTGTCAAGCATTAATGAAAACAAAACAGTCATAACGTACCCATATCCTCCGAGTTTATTAGAAAAACTTGAGAAGGGCTAATTCATGGTCGCATTAAAGCAAACGGTGCACTGACAAGTTTACTGGGAGCACATTAAAAGAGGGAGGCTTTTAATGTGCTCCCAGTATGGGATTTATTGCATTTGTCGCTCATACAGTAGAATGTAATAAAATTGGACATGTTTATTATTAACGGTATGATGAGAATACGAATTGTTTTTGAAATGTGGGTGAGATTCATTTTAATTTTGACGACTTTCAAAGCAACAGCCTAAAAAATGAAAAAAAAATGTGTTTTTTCCATAAATAGTAAATACTTGTCGTTTTAAGCTAAAAAAGTAATAGTGAAGGCAGCAATACTCAATAAAATCAGATTAATGTGTATATTTGTATAACATCACAATTTTTATTTCTCAGTCGGTGGTTTCCTTAAGCCTTTAGCGCATTATAAGAAAATCTCTTGTCTTATGAATAATCTTCTATGTATATAAAACTAGATGATGCCCGCGACTTCGCCCGCTTGAATTAGGGGTTTTTGATTTCCGCGGAAACTCTTGAATTTTCCGGGATAAAAAGTAGCCTATATCCTTCCCCGGAATACAGTCTATTCCTGCACCAAATTTTATCAAAATTAAATGGTTGAATAGATGGGCCGTGTAAGCATAGCAGACAGACAGAAACAATTTCGCATTTATATTATTAGTATGGAAATCAATTGCCGGTCGTTTGTCTCGCTAAAACTCGAGAACGGCTGGGCCAATTTAGATGGAATTTTTAGTGTGTTTCAGTGGGTCCAGGGCTGGTTTATATTCATAATTTGACCCGGTAGGGGGCGTTGCAATCGGGTTCTAGGTTCAGGGCAGGACAACGTCTGTCGGGCCCACTAGTGTCTTATAAGAAACTAGCTAATGCCTAATAATTAATTGAAAGACAACCCAGGAAAAGAAACATCACTTAATAATATTAGAATGAATTAGCTGAACCACCCTGCTTTGCTCCGATGGAATTTCTGAAAATTGTTGCTCTACGTTATAAGTCTACGTTATACGTTAAGAAACCCTTCATGTGTGAAATAAAAGGTACATCGTTTTATTTCACACATGAAGGGTTTGAAGTACAACTAGTCAATATAGTATTACAAACATCATATACAAAATCCAAACGACAAAAGTCGGAATAATATATGGCATATAAATGAGATATTTTGTAGGTAAAGGTAAATAAATAGGTATGAAAGAGAAGATTTTGTCAATACAAACACACTTCAAGAGCAAAGGTCTAGTAAGTGATATCGTGTTGACACACATTGAGTGATCCCCCAATCTGTTTATTTGAGCCACAATCTACGATCAGTAATAAGATGCGACATATGTGCTATCCCGATTTAATCCCCTATAAGAAAAAGGAGCTTTAATAATAGTATAGTGAGGTATTTTAAATATTACAACTTTCTAGGGAATACTATATTTATTTCAGTCTTCATAATATTTAACGTTAAAGAATGCTCCGTGAAAGAATTTATTTTTCAATTTTTATTTTAAAGACTAATGGAAAATAGTAATTTGTAATCATACGTCTAAACCAATAAACCAACAATATATAATTTGTAA
This sequence comes from Erebia palarica, assembly GCA_964035005.1. NCBI lineage: Eukaryota > Metazoa > Arthropoda > Insecta > Lepidoptera > Nymphalidae > Erebia > Erebia palarica. The sequence goes on from OZ035988.1 coordinate 7,637,358, forward strand.
TCATACGTTTAACCAATAAACCAACAAAAAGTGTGTTTTTTTGTTGGTTTATTGGTTTGTCCTTCAATCACGGTAACGGAGCAATGGATCGACGTGATTTTTGGCATAGGCATAGTTGAGGACTTGGAGAGTGACATAGGCTTCTTTTTATCCCGGAAAATTGAGGAGTTCCCGCGGGAGACAAAACAACTTAAACCACGCGGACGAAGTCGCGGGCATCAGCTAGTGCACAATAAAATATATGCTTTATAAAAATTGCGTTTGTCATAATTAACGGTAGTGTATGTTAAGAAATGTTGCAGTTTGTATATTTTACTCATATCATCGTAATGATAATATATTTTTTATTTATTGAGTTGTTTCTCCCTCTGCAGATATATTTTTTTAATTTTAAATTAGTGGCCAAACTAATGATTTTAATAGATTCTGTAACAAAGTAAAACAGATAAGTGTTGACAAATCAAAACCCACGGTGCGTCTGTACAAAATGATTGATCGCATACCTTCCCTCCGAGCTTGTCGCACCAAAGAATAACATTGTTTCAGCCCTTGTAAACATTTCACTGCAACGAAATCCTTTTAGCGGTTTGCCTGAATCTAGCTTTGGAAATAGAATGGATAATTGTACATTGACTGTTCTACTTTCAAGTAAGCCAATTTTTTGTATTGATAAAATTGGATTACTTGAAAGTATTCGTAGTTTATGAAATAGAATATAGATTAAATCCAAAGAAAACTTTTCAAAAGCTATTTTTATACGGCTATAGTTAGTTACGTTAACTTAGAAGATCAATCTCAATTTTTGTTAAATTACTAAAAAAATCTTGGCAAGAACTCTTAGACTGGCGAAGTTCCAAATACGCTAATAGGGCAGTTAACAGAGATTCCAAAAACTATTTTATACGAAACAGAAAAAGTAAAAGAATGATGAAAAAGGCCAAACGATGTGCTTCGAAATTTCAGGCACAGTGCGAATTTTGTAAGCTATTTTAACTACAAAATTTTTTATGGTTTTGGAAATGGAAAAAATCTTGTATTCAATGGCAAACTGTTACAGCAATTAAAAGTATTTAGAAAAGTCGAGTTTTAAAGTGATAGGATAAGGTCCAATTATTTTATCAACTTTCAAAATCTTATTTCTTATTTTATTTCATAAAGAGCTTAGGTGTGTGTATAACACAAATAAGACGAAAAAACTAAATTGCCTCATCAAAAATGTTTCGACTAATAAAAGTCTAGATGACCTGCCTGCGGTGAGCTACCTTTATGAACTCAATAAATTCGGATTATTGCTAACCCCAATCTAACTAGGACTAAATTGTATAGGACTAGCTTAAATTAATAAAATATAATTTTTAGTCTAGGAATCTAAATATTTAAAAAAATATCTTTGATTTATGATACCGGATATTTACTACAAACAGCAAAGAGGGAATGAAACGGAAGCATATTGTACTCGTACGTTGAAAAAAGAACGATCTGTTGCTGCTGGGCCACCGACTAAGGCGATAGAGATCAAAGGTATTCCGCCGGTACACCTCATACTGTAAAATCATCGTGACAAATATGGAAATAAAGCACCGAAGGGTAACATTATAATGTCTAACTACCATTAGTCAAAGTCATATCAAACGACTGCTTGTATAGTAAAAAGCCTTGCGTTTATAACGTTTATTTTATGCAAAATATATAGAGTTCTTCTTAAGCTCTTATAGAATCTTATTGTTCTTTAGTCTTGGTATTGTAAATTTAGACAACTAGACTTTATATCGACTATTTTAAAATTAATATAACATATATAATGCATACTCTTATAAAATAATGTTTTTCAACATCCTTAGTGAAATATCCAAATATTTCCAGGATAATTGAAAATAGTGAAATAATGCTCCTTACATTTTATGATCCTACTAAAAGTTTTATGAATTAGAAATATCGTTAAAAACATTGTAACTTTTACGAGGACCTTTGAAATAAAATACTGCCTTCCGTAAATATGACAAGTCCCTTCTAGTAAATTTTATTTTAACGACCCTTCACTCGTTAGTGTTCAGTAAAACCATATATATTTTATGTAATTATTTTGCAATTGTCGCATCCGCACGCATTTGTGAAGACCGTTTAATTTATTTCTTGACGGCACTTACTCTGGTCCTGTGCTAGGATCAAAGGAAAATCCATTATATTCTCATTACATTTTCTGGGATGAAGTCAAAGTGCGGCTCTCAAATATGGTTTCTTACCTGGAACAAAAGAGAACGATTACGTTAAATATGATATAGGAGTACCTACATCGTTAAACAAGCTTATTTTGTAACAATTTTAAATTATACATAATATACTGGTTACTGAGATTTGATATGTTTTGGAAAATTCGGTAATGCCACCTCGCTTAACATTGTGTAATTATTATGCTTTATTTCAATCAAAAGCTATATATAAATTTTCTGTTAATTAACATACTTAATGAGATGATAAACAATCAAATCATCTATCTTTCAATATTATAGACATTTACGATTTTCCTAAAGATGTAGCTATTAACTAAACATGTAAACAACCGTTCGTTTATAAATCACATCAAAGAAATTTATTACGACACCCACAGCCAGCACACTGATATTTTATACATTTCTAAGCGGGTGACAAGCGTCCATAACATCGAAATGTACATAACACTCAACTATCACAACAACTATGCCATAAACCCACATGGAGGTAGCTACTAAAGTCTAAAGGTGAATTGGGACAGTCGATTTCCGACTTTATAATCCCGTTCGATATTGGATTCGATTACATGCCGGTACCAGACTCCCCACCAAGATTTTTATGTGCCTTGTCGTTCATACTGTCAGGTGATATTTGTAATGGAGCTTATCTTTAAACTTCGTATTGAATTGTCAGTGGTATCAAGATGTGGCCGGGAATGGTCGCGTCGTCTCTAGACTAGATTTCAAACGGGTCCGCCGGTGTTCCATTTAAGGCAGTCATATTTAAGTATACTACTATCTTGTTATTCACTTTTTCTCCGTTGCCGACTTAATTTGTTGAATAGCCACATTCCTTTTTTCGATACGATACCTAAATATGTTATGAGATGTTTTTATAAAGTTGTATCTACTAGCTTCTTGTATAGAACAAGCGTACTTTACTTTATCCAGACATAACTTATTATCCTGTCATGTAACGAGTATATCTATGAGAGGTAATGAGTATGACGTTTTTAGGTTCGGTACCCGGCTATATTTTCTGTGACCGATCTATACATCTATACTAATAAATGCGAAAGTTTGGATGGATGGTTGGATGTACGGATGAATGGATTAATAGATGTTTGTTACTCAATCACGCCAGCACGGCTTAACTGATCTGGAAGAAATTTGGCACAGAGATAGATTCACCACCAACCAAAATACCTCAATCCACGCGGACGAAGTCGCGGGGATCAGCTAGTTGTTGTATTTAGCTCATGGCTTGAGGTTTTTTGACGAGGATTGAGGTTGGAACTCATTAATTTACCGGGATACAAAGCAACCTATGTGTTATTCCAGACTATTACCTATCTCTGTGCCTTAAAACATTCAGTCGTTCCGCCGTTCTGGCGTGATTGAGTAACAAACATCCATCCATACTTTCGTATTTAAAATATTATAGTAAAGAAGTATAGATTTTATACCTTAAATTTAGTATAGTTACATGTTGAAAATTGAAAGCTTTATATTTTTGCTCAGACTAATCGAGCTTTGCCTTTTTTATTAAAAGCATAATTAATTCTTTCATCAGATTTACCTCGGCTCATAAAAAGTTTATTTCGTGAGGGCCAACTACGGAAGTATTAGTGAATTTGTGTCGCAATATATAACCAAATAAAAATTTTACAACACAGTTTGGTATTATTCTGGCCCGCGGTAGTTACGAGCCCGTTACGCATGCAAATTAGCAATTGGCTGGCGCGGCTATTTTGAAAGTTAACTTCGTTAGTGTACTTTTGTGAACCATTATTAATTATGTTAAACAATTTCATAACTAAACATCTATCTTGATCCATTGTCGATATATCGAAGTTTACGATTACACCTATACGTATGAGATTTATAGGATTACGTATGTGTTATTAGATAGATACAAACCAATGATGGGTAAGTTATTAGGATCAGGAGAAGAATGAAAAAATGTTTATGTTATTTATTGTTATTTTATCCAATTAATTCTGCGTTAGGTCTTAAAGTTGGTATTAAGGATCCGACGAAAGGCTATGGTGCCCGTAACACAGGTTTTCCTAGTACGGGTGCTAAAGCACTCGCTCTGACCTCAAAAACTTTATTGTTCACCTTTTCCATTGCATTGTATTGCTTTGTATAATTTCAGGTTATAAGGGAAATTATTATTGATTAATCACAGTGCATAGGTACTCTAAGTAAATGTATTGTATTACGAACTGTAATACAATTGATTCACGGTTAGATTCTTTTACAAAAAAGTACATTTGGAGCAGATCTCTTCAAACGATTACTGTCTGTACGCAATTAATTTTATACTAAGTAGCTGATGCCCGCGACTTCGTTCGCGTGGTTTAATTTTTTTTGATTCCTGCGGGAACTTCTTAAATTTCCGGGACCAAATTTAGCCTCCATCACTCTCCAGGTCCACAACCCATGCCAAGAATTACGTCGATCCGTTGCTTCATTGCGGCGTGATTGAAGGACAACCCAAAAAACAAACTAACCGTCGCATTTATAATATTAGTATGACTTGTGATGATTGTTATTTTAGCAAAATAAACAATAATCTTAACTGTAAGAATCATATTCTACATAACTATATATTGCGCTAAAATGAAAAGCAAGTATAATCTTTATAATATTCAGTTAGTTTGTTAACAACCAGATCTTATCATGTTACAGATATAAGCAGATAAAGCATTGCAATCGGCTTTTGAATACACATGGCGAGATAGTCAGGTTTCTGAAATCAGGTCGTAGGCAGTCGTCGAAGCGAATAAGCGATCATTATCAGACGAGATGTTGCTACGATCATTGAACAGGCAACCGCGTGGTATTGAAATGAAACGTGAAATTGCTTTAATGTCAAAACGGTAACATAAGATATATATGATTGGCTATTCATTAAAGAGTTAACCCGATGTAGTTATAGATCAATTATATCATTATTGATGAGAATAACCACCAGCTCCGTATCTTGTTTTATACAAAAGAAACTATAATTACAAATACTGTGGTCTGTCACATGAACGTGTTTTTGAATGGACGACCAAAGTAATTGAATCCATCCTTGTATACTAATCTATACTAATATTATAAATGCGAAAGTGTGTCTGTCTGTCTGCTACGGGTAAGGTTGTGTTCCGGGGTACGACGTAGGCTACTTTTTATCCTAGAAAATTCAAGACTTCCCGCGGGAATCGAAAAACCTTAATCCACGCGGATGAAGTCGCGGGCATCATCTGATAAAATATAATACCTAACATGGAAATGAGAGTTACATATTGATAGGCATAACGCAGTATTGAGCGCTGTTGTCTTAACGTGTGATGTCGCAGGTTTAATCCCCGCAGGGTAAATTTGGGAATTTAAAATTTCTGAATTTTCACTGGTCCGGCCTGGTGGGAGGCTTAGGCCGTGGCTCGCTACAACCCTACCGGCAAAAACGTACCGCCAAGCGATTTAGCGTCCCGGTACGATACCGTGTAGAAACCGATTTGTGAGATGGTTTTAATATAACTGCCATACCCCTAACAGTTTAGCTCGCTGCCATCTTAGACTGCATCATCACTGACCATCAGATGTGATTGCAGTCAACGGCTAACTTGTGGCTTAAAAAAAGAAACATTCATACATTGAGTAACTAGGATAGAAACAGGCGTTACTTTGCGGAAGTCCATGATAATGAATGTATATGGTATACATATTGTACCACATAGATTTACCTACTCTGGCGGATTATAGCGAATTAAACTCCTAGTTCTTTTATTATTGAGTAACTAATTGATTAACTTGATTTAAAAGCAATAAAGGTATACCTATTGTATTGGTAATTTAGGAAACTTTATCCTACGGAGAAAAAAGGAAAAATTAAATATAGGTATCAATCGTTGTTATTAAAGGAACGAGCGATTTCTGTACTTGATTTGAACGCTCTAAGTCGGCTCGGTAACTCGATTTTGAAATTAAATCCTCACATTCACCTAAAGCGTCTCACTCCGGATTTTGAGTGAATTTTGTAATATCCTGCAAGTGATTGCGTTGACTTTCTACTTTTACGAAATACAATTTGTCCAACGAATAACGAAGTATAACTTATAGCTACACTTAACTTGTATAACTTGAACTCGAGACACCCTATGCTGTTCACCTATTATAACAAAATACCTAATATCTAAGAAGTTCAATTTTAACGAACTACTTAATTAAGCTTCAAAAATACAAATCATCAAATTATGAAAATCACCCGTGATATAAGTCAAATAAAATAATAACTGTAATTATGTGTAGTGGAGGGACGAGTGGCCAAGTTGCGAAAACGCTTAACAGTCGATTACGATTGTTAAGTTGACCCAAGTCGGTTACTAGATGGGTGACCGAATTTGGCCTTTCGTTTCATCTGTCCCTTGGAGAGCACGTTATGCCATCGGCCCCGGTTATTATCATTAACATTTGATAATTATTATTAAAAACCTAAGAGTTGAAATAGTACTCTTAGTTGAGTCGTATGCGGAGGGACCTGGGAACCCACCGCATTATTATCCTAAGAAAACCCCTGCCATTATGTGATTAATGGAAAGGGGTCACGACCCTCAGCAAAGAGGAATACGACGTAAAGAGAGATATGTGTACGAGAAGTCACAATCACCATGATTGCCATAATATATGAGCTTTAAACTGGGGCTACAAATTCGCCCTGCTAAGCGAAAAAGCCCACAACAAAATTTGCGAGATATTCTTTTCATCACCATCTAAATGTCATTAAGTGCTAGGTTCATTTCTTTCCCTCTGATTAATATTCCCAACATTCCGATTCACAATAAGATAATAAAAATGAAACAAAGGCACATCTTCATACAGTTAATTGAAAACAAGTATTGCTGGTTCTCATAATTTTCAAGACGCTTAAGTTTTTTGATTCGCTACGGACACATAGTTATTTCATTATACCAGATGATGCTCACGACTTCGTCGGTGTTGATAGTTTTTTTATTCCCGCGGGAACTCTTCAATTTTCCGAGATAAAAAGTAGCTTATGTCATTCCCCGGGATATAACCTGTCTCTGTACCAAATTTTATCAAAATCGGTTGAGTAGTCGGGACATGAAAGCGTAGCAGACAGACAGACAGACAGACACACTTTCGTATTTATAATATTAGTATGGATTGAACAGTGTTTCTAGTGGTTATTTTCGCATTCATGAGGTGTTCATCTTATGTATGGATACTGCTATGCGATGCATATCTTGGTGATATATACCCGTGTACATTAACAATTCTGATGCCGGAACTTGTTTCTTTATACACTGCGCCTGCATGGGGTTAACTTGTTTTGTTTTGTATTGATTCCAGATTCTTAGTATGGACAAAGGTTCAACAGAATGCATGTACCTACTTATCGACACGTATTAATAATAGTTAATCAGGTATCAGTTTCTAATAAAGGCATATAATATCAATAGATGATGCCCGCGACTTCGTCCGCGTGGGGTAAGCTTTTTTACTGAGCGGGAACTCCTTAACTTTCCGGGATAGCCGGATATATAGATAGATATATGTTTGCCTAGCCAAAATTGGTTGAAAAGATGGGCCGTTAAAGCGTAGCAGACAGACAGACAGGCGGACAGACGGACAGACAGACAGACACACTTTCGCATTTTTTATATTGGTAATGATTATCTTGATGTAATATCATCGTCCAAGCACAATCAAAACGATGGCGTTTTCTCACAGCGTTTGCAACTCTTTAAGCAAACAAAAGCAGCGTCAAATCGTTTTTAAGCTAGATTTGATTAGACTTCTAGTAAAGTTATGAAAACAAAATCCTTTACATTCGGAATACGATAACAGCAACCACGGTAAGGGCTGCTCGAAAAGATAAAATAGAACAAAAATAACATTTAAAATTTTACTGGCTGTTTTCATTTTTTGTGCGTAGCCTATTTTCCGGCCTAACTGATATTGGCGTCGAAAAACAGCGAAAAATTTGCGAAAATGGCAACGAGGGGAATTCGGAATTGTGCCAAACAAAAGGCGAATGGGACGCATTTAATCCTGTCCGGTCGTCTCGTTTCGACGGCGCGGAAAGAGAAAATTGAATTTATTATCGGTCGTATTTGAGTGACGTGTTATTTCACACGCCGGAGGAAGGAATCCAATCAGTTAAGGTGATGGCTCGGATGTAGTGAATGAACTGGCTGAAATGTCTTTACGATCCAATTCAGGAGACGCGACTTCGCTTAGCATACGAGCTTTCAGGATTTCATTCTAGTCATAGGTTTTGATAAGCTAGACACCTCTTAAAAAAAATTGTTTGTGTCAGCTAAAGCTCCGACGCACGACTGGAGTTTATTCTTTTCGAACGATTGTAAAATATATAGATTAGTAAATGAGGGTAAATAAACGCATTTTTTTATTACTGAAAGCATGCTTGATACATTTATTTACATATATTAATTATATAATTTATATTCATCAAAATACATTAGGTACATATTCATCGAAACATAAACAAGTGTTACCATGGAAACAAAAACGATATGGTGCTTCTCAGTCCGTCTATCAAGAGGTTACGGAAGCTGATAAGTATTTGTGGAAAATACGCGATAAGTCATGGACTAAGTACAACGTTTCCAAAACAGAAATGATGGTCTTTAAATGTGGAAGGGGTCCGGACAATGTCCCTCCGGTGTTTATGAATGGTGTGGAGATCCGAAGGGTGCCGACTTTCAAGTATCTCGGGCACATGTTGACGGAGAACCTCAGTGACGACAACGAAATTGAACGCGAGAGGAGGGCCCTTGCCGTAAGATGCAACATGATCGCGCGTAATGCAATGAACAGGTAAAGAACACTCTTATTAGAGCATTTTGTCAAAACCTGTATACATGCCAGTTGTGGTTTAACTACACAAGACGCTCCTATAGTGCCATCAGGGTGCAGTACAATAATGCCCACGTGCAGTAAATTTGCAGTTTTTTTATGCATTGTACAATGTTTGTAAGTCCACGTTACTTCTAAATAAAAAGTTTTCTTGCAAGAAGCTTCATAATGATATTGACTTTGCATGCAGAAAACCTAAAAAAGAATGACATTTAGATGTGAATTGATGACATTAATTCATAAAATAAAAAATTGTATTTAATATAATTAATTAAAATTTTATAAATCAAAAAAGTAAAGGCTGAATAGTCCAGGCTAGGAGCTAAGAACTAGAACCTAGAGCCATGAATCTAATAAAAAAAACGCAATTACAATAACGCGCCGTAGCCTATACTAAATCTTCAATCTGTGCGCGCTCTTTTTAAAATAGTCATTGAATTTTTCTTATAAATTATCAATAAATATGAGTGGTAGATGTGATGAGGAATCATAAAATTAAATCAACAATTAGGTATTTAAGATCTGAGAAAAAAACCGTGCTTATAATAGCCGCCAAAAATCTCGAAATAAGTATGGGCGTCAAAAACCATTTTCTAGTGCCTACCTACTCGACTTTTATTTTCAAGTTTTGTCACAAATTTATTGAAATATATTGTGAGAAACTCGTGACGTCAGCCCTCGACTGGTGTCATCGGGCTGACATTAGTCAACTCGTATGTAAAAACCTATTTACCGCTCTTAAATCACAAACTACTATTATTGTATTTTTGTTATTTTATGATTTATATTTGTATTTAGATTTAAGTTTTGACATTTTAAATTATGTTCCTATGGGTATTTGACCTGAAATAAAACATTCATTATTATTATTATAACGTAACGGAGAAAGTTTGATTTTACTCCCCATAAATTTTCATACCCCGGGCTTATATATGAAAATCGATTCTAAAGGAGGTAAACTTCAAAAATTGCCGCTGGGCATATTTATAACTTCAGAGTAAATACGATTGACATCAACTGAGACCCAGTATCCATCACAGCGGAGATGGTGGAGTGAAGTGGTGGATGGTGGAGGGTGGAGATTTTTAGCTGACCAATCAGATTATTGATGACGTGATGAAACACATCTTCAGCCATCTTCGCTCTTCTTCATTCTGGTGGATACTTACCGGGTCCAAAAACGTAGCTCTTACGCACCACTCCATACATTGAGGGCTTTCATACACTAATTCGTCTTTTTTTTTATTGCAAAGTAGAATTGTGCTTGACGAAAAAAATAGGAAATTCCGCAGAATTATGTCGCACATCACTGATATCGCAGAACTTCACCGCTTGTATACTTACACTCTGCTGGAGTCAGTAAAGTTTCACTTAGATCAGAAACATTTAAAGTAAGTTTAATATGTGTTTGTAATATATTATATATACTATAGCTTGCGTAACTTGTAATGTTTGTGGGGCTGCGGAAACAAAAGAGTGAATTGGTTATACGTAACACAATAGCGATAGGTAGGTAGGTACCTATTGATTAGTTCAATTATTCTGATTTCAAAAATGGGGAAGAAAGAAGTGGGCGGGCTTATTGGAAAGGGGTAGTTACTGGAGTTGCGTTTTAATTGGCCAACCAGATCAAATATTAAGGATCGCTATTATGCAGTCCAACTACAAAAAATAATAAACAGTAGGTACCTAACAAGGTAAGCTTGTTGGGTTTATATGTATTTTTATAATATTAGCGAGTTATTAACCCAAATACGTATTATGTAATAACGCATTTAGTATATGATGCATATAAGTAAAAATAAAACTGGAACCAATCAAAGTAAGGACCTCTCAAATCCTTAATTCACTTAAGGCCACGCAGCCGTATCAAACAAATATTTTTACTAAATTAAATTCTGACAAAGGCTTTAGCGAGTTATTAACCAAAATACATATTATATTATTGAATACATATTGTATATGACGATAAAATAATAAAGTTGGAACCAATCAAAATAAGGATTTTTCAAATCCATATTTCATTTTAGGCCACGCAGCTGTATTAAACAAATATTTTTACTAAATTAAATTCTGACAAAGGCTGGAATTGAGTTTTCTTTCAATTCATTTTGAAATCTGAACCAGTTTTTTCGATTTGCATAAAGCTTGTTTAAATGTTAATCAGTAAGTCCGCATTTCGTGCTGTCTGCATGATCGACTAAAACCTTAATAAACGTTTATTCCATTTCTAAAATTATAAGCTTTATCAAGCTGTTACATTGATTGAGAAACATTATGATACGATTATTCATTAAGTCCACTCGGAATCTATATTTCTATTTCTATCTATCTATCTATATCTATCTATAATCTATCTATATCTATATCTATCTATAATATTATAAATCCGAAAGTTTGGATGGATGTATGGATGTATGGATGTATGGATGTATGGATGTTTGTTACTCAATGACACCCCAACCGCTGAACGGATCTAGCTGAAATTTGGCACAGAGATAGATTATAGTTTGGAATAGCACATCTAGGCTACTTTTTATCCCGGAAAATTAAAGAGTCCCCGCGGGAACCAAAAACCTCAAACCACGCAGACGAACTCGCGGGCATTCGCTAGTATTTTTAATATTGGATAGAAGCAGGCGTTACTTTGCGGAAGTCCATGATAGTGAAAGAACTTGAAATTAAATTCGCTATTAAGAAATCTTACAATCGTGCATTGTCGAGTCAACATCTCCTGAAGATGCTCCGGTGTCGGAGTTAAACGTAGATATGTTGAGAATAATTTGGAAGATTTATGGGGTGTGGTGAATATTGCAAGATGTAACAGTACACAGTACCCACATAGATAGACAACCACCTACTGTGCTTGCTTGTACTGTGATTGCTGCAAATTTTGGGAAACAAAAATTTCAGACAAAGTTAAATAAACATTATGAATATGAATAAGAGAGGGAGACAATCGCCTTAACGAGCCATGTAATGATAGTGGAGAATAATATGGTAATATTGTTTGCGTTATAATTAATGTACAAGTTAATCAACAGCTTTACACCTATTTGCATAATCGAATTCATTTACGTTTTTAATTCAAATGTATTATGCAGGTGATTATTATTAAAGTCCGACAAACTTATCTGACGTAATAGCATCGCCGCGTCATATTATCTATGAAAAATAAAATAAAAACAAACAGGCATAAAAATTAGTTCAAATTTTGGCCACCGGGTCAGATTACTTTATGGGACTATACCTTTATTTAAATAAAGATTAAGTATTTTATGCTTTAAATTTATGATACGGACACGTCCTACCTAATTCGTCGAATAATTATTCTATTCTAATATTATAAATGTGAAAATGTGGATGTCTGTCTGTCAGTCTGCTAAGCTAAAATTTGGTAGAAAGGTAGGTTGCCTGGGATGGTTCTGATACCGGAAAATCAAAGAGTTTCCACGGGAGTTCAAACCCTTTAAATCAGGCGGACGAAGTCGTCTTAAATGTAGTAAGTCATAATTCGAAATGTCAATTCTTTTTAACACAAACTCTAAACTAAACTAAAAGACTGCTCTAAATCTAGTGCTGCCCATTTCCGCAGGAAGTATTCTGAAAATAGAGCTGTCATTTTCGTTTAGAGCTAGATGGTGTACAATTGAATTGGCCTCAGTGGGTTTATAATTATTTTATTAGTTTAATCTGTGATAGACATAAGTAAATGAGGTAAACATGCCCGTGCAAAGGTACCCGCGCTAGGTACCTCTCGTAACGTAACTTTGAACAAAATTTACAATAAGTCCTATTATTTTTAATGTAATCAATCTTATGCCACGGGCTACGTTAGCAATGGCGTATTACATATAAAATATTACAGTGATCTCAGCCAAATTATAGTAACGAACAGCGCATTTCAATGTAATTGGGCGTCACCTTTGTCGCGACTGCAAGTGATAAGCTTCGAGCTGGTTTAAACTCAGCACTTTCTAGCAATAATGTTCTATATTGTTTCTATAATTACACAAAAACTTTCATGCAAGTGAATGTTATTAGGGCTTATTCCACTTACAGTTTTTTAAAGAACTTTATAATCCACGAGAAAGGTTTTAAACACCAGAAGGGGTTTTTTTATTTTTCGGAATATAAGTGGAATATTTCGCTTTCCAGTTCCTCAATTTGAGCCATGCAAAAAATCTAACCATTACTCTGTTGAAGATTGATTGAAGAACAAGCCAATAAACAATTACTTTCTAGTAATTAGCCTGCTAGTATGAACATGGATGCACATTATGAGTCAGGATAACCGACATACCAAATTGAACGAGTCACGAAGTTGAACTGCTGCATACCCAGCGATCTTATAACTTACTCCACCTTAACTACCATGAGGATGTGGGTACCTTTTATACGTATGCAGTGATGATTGCTACCAAATAAGTAATGGCCTTCTGGATGCGGCTCAAATTATTTGCGATGATGGATTACCTGTCAGTAACGGTTGTTGCCTGTCACGGCACAACATTATTCTGTGGGCATTTTGTACGAAAATGAACAAGGAATGTGATTGACTTTTAACAGACCACTGGGAAAAGACTGGTGCTATTATGTCAGCCTGATAATGATAAAACTGATAAAATCAGTTCCACGAAACCAACCTACGAAGCTACAAACGTACCGATACAAAAACATCGTAGTATCTACCAAGTCCAACACTAATCTTTAAATTAATATTTCACATCCATTGTGAGTGTTGACTTAAGTACGCACTTTTTAACCCAAATCCGGCTTAATATAAAAGCCCAACCTTTTTAAAGCTGAAAAATAAATAAGGAATCCGAAAGCGATATGATGAGGACCATATAAATAGGCCTCTTTTTACTGCCCTTTGGTGCCTCTTTTTTAAAAGTAGCTACAAATATTACGTACAAAATTAAATGTTCGTGGAAAATTTTATTACCCCCTGACCTCTCGATCGTTAGGAGCTTTCTAGCTGACTGATTCTCTGGTCAATAGTTTAATTCATTTCCAAGCAACGTGGAGTTAAATTCTAAAACCCTAGAACCTACAAGCTATGATGAGAATAAATACTTACTCTATGTAGGACGTAGGTATCCAGTCTATAATGTGCCCTATCTGTTTAATCTACGGCCTGCGTGATCTACGGTGGGAATACTGGTCTATCTATGGTCCTCTCGGGAATGACGTTACGCCTGTGTTCGTTGGTAAATTAAAGTAATAAATAATCATTATGTGGATAACCAGTGTTTTCTTCTAAAATTAATCACTCATAAATTGAATTTTTTGAACCGTCATGTAGTCTTATCGTAGCCTAGTTTGAAATGCGAGGAAATAAGTAATCTAGTAAATAAGTAAGAAAAAACATCTTGTCTGCGGATGACATTTTAAAGAGCTTAAGGTAATAAGTTTTACTATTTACTACTTACTTACAAGAGAAAAAAATACATTGAAGTAGTGTGTGAAGCATTCTTACAATTTGAAGGACTCACAAGAAGGTAATTTTAGTGAGTGTTTCTCAAACAAGTTTACCCATAAATAAACGCTGTTCAAGTTGTTATTCTGTCTTTATTAAGACACTAGATGATACCTGCAACTTTGTCTGCTTGGATCTCGGGTTTTGAAAGTTCCCCTTAGACTTTTTTGATTTTCCGGTATTAAAAGCCCCGTGATACAACCTATCTTTGCACCTTTTGTTAAAATCTGTTCAATACAAACAAACACAGGCATACAAACAGGCACACTTTCGCTTAAATAATATTCCTTCTCCATGCATCGTCATCCTCACTGCTGAGGATCGTGATCTTTGCCACGGAGTATCTTTTCTTTTACGATGTTACGCCATCTTAGACTGTCCGTGGCACTGTGCAAAGCAACGTGGACATGTGTGCCGAGTGTGGTGCTTATTTGGTAAATAATATTACTTAGTAGGTAAGAACTATTACACAGTGCTTTTAAAAGATATGCATGTCACCGTAAGATTGTAAAAACCGTTAGATTATAATCTAACTCGCGAAATTGCAAACTGTCGAAAGATTACAATTTAACGTAATATTTTTCGTTAAATTGTAATCTGTTAGGTTTATTAACCCGATAGAACCTAAGTGCCCGGCCTGCGGCCGATTATTTATGTCGAACCCTGACCTCACCTACAAGAAACAGACAAGAAAACGTAAATACAATGAATATTTCAAAAATTGTCACTCAGAACATTGAACGGTTCACAATCTCTCAACAGTTTACAATTTCGCGAGTTAGATTATAATCTAACGGTTTTTACAATCTTACGGTGACATTTATAAAACTTTTATTACGCGGTAATTTGGGTTGCGATTGACAATTTCTTAAACTATGGAAAAAATTCTTCTAGCAAAAATAAAAACAAATTAAAGTAGTTTAAAAAAACTCAAATTTTATGAGACACTTCCAGTATAAAACCAGAATTTTCTGTGACCTTAGATAAGAACAATAAATTGAATTGGAAAGTAACGAACATCTGAACCGTGGTAAATCAATCTTGTCAGTATAAAATATGATCTTTCAAGATTAATATCAATAGTGTGCATCGAATATGATTGAGCGTTTAATCTCTTTAGTATCAAATTATTGCGGTAGTATAACTACTATGTTAGCTAGAGGTGGTTTTAAGAATGCCAACGTATTTTAATGGGTAATTTAGTTGCGCGAACGATGAACCAAAATACAGTGAACGTATGCAGTTGCAGTGGCTCTACAGTTGAGTCGTGCAAACTCAATAAACACACAGGTATTTATTAATTAGAAAAGATTATATTTTTATTCGGTCACATTATGTAAGTAATGATTAGCATTTGGGATGTTGTCGTATAAAATGTGCATTAGAATTAAGAACGGTTCTATTGTTAAGAATTAAGTCGTAACCTTCGACCTTCAATTAGATCCAAGTTCAGTGTCTGAAATAGTTAATCTAAGTTAGTAACAGTACTTATGTAAGCCCATGTATATAATTATAAAGGCAACTCCGCTAACAATACGTTATAAACGCCTGTTCCATAATAACCCCACCGAGGTCATTAGTTAGAAACACGAAGTTATTTTATCCACATAATGAACACCTCACTGCTTATCTGGGAAACTTTAGCTCTGACGGGCAGCTAAGTTTTGATTTATTTACTTTAGTTAGCCGCACGTATGTTATGGGTAATTAGGCCGTTAATATTATGCGATAAATACGATCTATATTGTGTTATTTGGTTATTTTTACTGCTGAAACATTTTGACTATACGAGTACACCTATCCCAAATAATGAAAAATCTTACACTACCGAATCAGTAAGGGGTCGAATAATGAAACGGAAAAAGATTTTTTTGACAATGAAGAATGTTAACTTGTTTTGATTATTAGCACTCCGTATTCTCTGTCAAAAATAAAAAATACTAGTGAAAGAATTACTTCGATACGTCAATTAGTTTCCGATTTAGAAGTAAAACAAGTTGTGACCGCAAGACGCGGGCTGCCGGTGAGGTGTGACGTCATCGCACAACACGCTCTGTCTGGCTCACTCAGTCCGCTCGCGGTCGCGCGCCCGTGCCGTCGAAATTAATTATTAATTATTGCCGACCAGATTCCACTATCTTTATATTGTGTATCTTCGCGACTTCCTTTATGATATCCTTTTCTATTATTTTTCCTCTTTTGATAGCCTTTCTTTCATTAAAAGTTACAGCACCAACTTCAACTAAAGAGCCATCTTTTGTTGTACACTGAGCAGCTTCGTGCATTTTTGAAGCTGTTATACGTCCGTAGCGCATCTCAAACCACAAATTTGAATCTGATTGCGCTATTGTACCTACCCTCTTTTACTTGAAGACATCTTGATTCCGTCATTTCGTTCTTACAAAATGTTATAAAACTCGACATCAAAATCAACACAGGATTTTTTGAAACGATTAATTAAATAATGAATAGACATCTTTTCAACTTCTTTTTTTTGACATATAAAATGTGAAAGAGAACACTGTATTTGAAGCTCTCTAAGTTTTAATGCTACTTTGTCAAAAAAAAAAAAGCCATTTTGACCGGCTAAATAAAGTGTAGTGCCACTTGTACCAAATTCTTTAGCTTTAATCATTTTCAGTGTGGTACCAATACCTGAGAGCTTAGATTTTTTCCAATAACACTTGGTAGCAGTCGTTGAAGGCTCCTCGCTTCGACGATGTAGCCACATTAAAAATGCTATAGTATGTTTACAGCCACCTCTGCTGGCGGCACAATCTTCGTACGCAGATTACATTTAAAACTTCTTGATCCTTTTCATTGCATTCAAAACTGCAATGATAAGGTGTGGTACATACGCGGTGTTCTGGCGTGATTCTACATTTAACCATACATACATCACCTACTCTTTTTACTTGAACATAACCAATAGCATCATCGCCATAGCTGTCTCTTGCCGATCTGAAATAAATTTCAAATAAAAATAAATGGCCTTACGTATTTTGTTAGTAAAAAAATACAAATAAATAAAAAAGGTTAAGTACATCTGTTCAAACATCTACATTTGCAATAAAAAATAAATTACATAAAATTGCCTTACGTATTTTGTTAGTAAAAAAAATACAAATAAAAAAGGTTTAGTACATCTGTAACGTTCAACCCACTACATCTACATCCTAAGTACCTATCCTACTTCCTACTAATATTATAAATGCGAAAGTTTGTGAGTGTGTGTGTGTTTGTTATCTTTCACGCAAAAACTACTGAACGGATCTGGACGAAGTCTGGAATAACACATACATAGGCTACTTTTAATCCTGGGAAAATGTACAGTTCCCGAGAATACATATTTCTTACATATTTGTTGTCTTTAACGTAAAAATTTAATGGTAGGTAGGTACTTCCACTATTTGAGTTGCATGTATTCTTCCATTACGACATTAGTTGGGTATTTTGTTTTGATAAAACAATTTAGAACAGATAAACTATTAAGCATAAGTAGGTAGTAGCAAGGAAAGTTTACTTACCTTTGCATTTTTATTCCTCGCATTTCGGCGGCAACGAAATCACTATTTGTTGATAAATAATGCGCAACCATTAATCCATCTATTTTAGGTAGATTATCCGATTGCCCTTTTTCGAATCCTTCATCCATTTTATTAATCGAATAATATTTACTATAGACTATTAACTTAAATACGCGGACGAAAACACAACAAAATACTGCGCAAAATAATACTACTATAACCGCTGGCGACTTGATACTAAGCGGGCCGCGGCGCGTTGTGACATGACGTCACAAGCGGCCACGTGACTGATAGCGGGACTCGATATTTTTCGAAACTTTGAATGTCTATAAAATCAAAACTACTAGGTATTTTTGACTGGAACAAAAACTAGTGTATTTATATACATAAAGGCTTTACTGAGACAAAATTTCAAGCGATTTGGCATACCTATTAACATTCTTGATTACCATTACAGCCCATTAACACCCCACTGCTGGGCTCAGGCCTCCAGTGTCATAGGAGAGAGGGAGTTTGAGCTTAGACCCACCACGCTGCTCCAATGCGGCTTTAACGACTATTGTCATGGTTAGTGATAATAACCGGGACCGACGGCTTAATGTGCTCTCCGAGACACGGGTGTAAAACACCGCCAAACTTCCTAACAGGCTAGTACTGAGAATTTCTAGTCAGAAAACCTCAACACTTAATTATGGCCCGACCTGGGACTCGAAGCCGGGACCTCCGCAGCCGCAGTCGAACACCGAGTTTTTGACAATTATTTCCTATGCACAATACCACTGTGGGAAATTCCTATGCACATTTTACTTATTATTCAGGGGGCCGAGTGGGAGTTTTTTACGTATACGATGGCGTTAAAGTAAACTACCATTTATATGGAATTGATCGAGAGCCAGCTGTCAAGCGTTCTACAATTCCATACTAATCGTAGCGATTGAATGGGAAGAAATTTTTGTACTAGGCACTCTGATGCCGCTATAAGTTTATTACTGTATACATCAAAATTCGTACAGTAGTTTTTGCGTAGAAGAGTAACAAACACACAAACTTCTGCATTTATAGTAGGTAGGTAAGTTTATACAGTACGTAAAAGTTAGAGTAGATACCAAGAATAAATCTCTTAGCGTTTAACCGATATAAAACTCAATGTATACCTAAAACCGATGTGTGGAAAACCGCCCCACAAATAAAACGTATTAAATGGAGCAAAATGGAAGTTATTAGTACGAACGTTGTAATTAATATTGACACAAACAGATTGACAATTATTTGACCAAACAATCATGGTAGGGTCTAATGCCGTGGGATTTGAAAACTGTCCCATGTGATTGTCCAAACGTGTATGGAACTTATAGGTACATTCATTTTGTACTAATATAATAATGTTTATTACTTAACTGTGTGTTTATCATTTGGCAGATTTATTCATTAATAAAATGACTGTCTGTGAAGTTTATTTGAAAACTTGCTGTAAATAGCTTGTTGAGTGGGGGGCTTAATTTTAAAGAAAACCTCAGTGCATAATCTCAAGTTTCTAGTATCAGTGGTTTGAGGTATAAGTACGTTGATGGTAAGTTAATTTTTCAGTCAGTTAGTTTCTTCTTCTATATCAAGTCAAGAAAGTAAGTTACCTACATGTTCTCATGAGTGGAATCAGAAATTACCATGGAATAAAATAATTAATTTCAGGTGTACCTAGGTGCATCACTATAGCACATATTTACACATTGTTACTAATTGGGAAAAACGACGTCCTTCTTCCCACAATTCAAGCCGAGCGTGACACATAGGTATATAATAGAGACAAAAATGTATGCAAGTGAATGAAATGTTTTAATCCTTTCCATTATGATGACGCCGGTAGTCGGGCTCGGGACTCCATAGTGTTGTGGCTTGTGGTAGTTAACATATGCCGTTGTTTTGTATGGTGACTACAATAAATGGAAGCACGATGGTGAAGCGTGTCTGCGTTCTACAAAGGACAAGGCTTGAAAGGGCCCTTAGGCGCTGAAGTGTGCGGGCTTAATGGAGATACGCACGCATCGCGACGCAGAATAGTGTATGTGTAACGGTAAAAAATTTGCATGAAATTTGATACAAGTAATTTTCTGGGTTGAGACATAATATTATGCTCTGAAATTTTTACCTCCGCGCAATTATTCGCGCTTATTATATGTTATAAACTGCGATTCCTGGTTGCAAAACTTTTAAACTGCCATTTTCGAGCTTCGATGATTTCTAAAGGAAATGGCTGTGAGAAATGGCCCATAGTTGGGCAGACAGATTGACAGCCGTACTTATTGAAGCTTACCAATAAGTACGGCTCTTGCCCAATTGTGTAAGCTGCAAATCGTAATCATTTGACCGTTTAAAACACATTACTCGTACTGTTTGTAGAGTTCATATACATGCTTTGTGACGGCAGGCAGGCATCTATGCACTCCTTAAAAGGTCGAATTTAAATACGTTTATCAAACGATTACGATTATGATTACGATTTCCTTGCACATTACGGGGGCTCATTTCCTTTTTTACCGCGGATTCCTAAAAAACTATTCCGATTTAAATCTAAGCAACGGATTGAAAAAAGCATCATAACGCATAGCCAAAAGCTATATTACGGTTGAAAGAATAAAAGTGTAAAATAAACAATAATATTTCATTCAAAAATAACGACCCTCGAATGCTGTGAAACTTAAAATACCAATATACCGACTCAATCCACCGGTTACCATCGCTGAATTAAAACATTAATGTAAATCCATTTAGTATCATCCCATATTTGAATAATTGATGTCATTAATTTGGCACACCAGAAAACCATCTAAGAGAATGGCATAGTCAGTATCCTTGCGTCCATAATTAAGATTTTACTAATCAAATGTTGGTAAAAAGTTGAAAAATCGCGACTTTTGCAATCCAAATAATTTGGTGGTCAAATTTAACGGTAACTGATCTCAATTGCAATTGACCCTAAAGAACGATCGCGTCGGTG
Organism: Erebia palarica; assembly: GCA_964035005.1. Classification (NCBI taxonomy): domain Eukaryota; kingdom Metazoa; phylum Arthropoda; class Insecta; order Lepidoptera; family Nymphalidae; genus Erebia; species Erebia palarica. The sequence goes on from OZ035988.1 coordinate 7,658,466, forward strand.
TTCGCCGTGAAAGCAATAAAACGGGGTAGCCAACACAAAATATAAACAATTAACAGTGGCCACACACAACGTATTGCACAGTAAATTGTGGTTATATTATCGCTGTGGTAGTAAAGTAAATTGTTTTTTATTATTTAATTGATGTTATACTATTTCGGTCGAAGGGCTTAATATAATCGGATCATTAAGTTTATTGCAACTTCAAATTGTTTGTGCAATGAAACTTTCTTCTAATTAGTTCAGAATAAGTGACTAATTAATTCCTTTAATTCGAGTGGTTTGTTCGGTTAATTATTTTAAGTTTTATTTTTGTAGAACATAAGGATCCTTTATAGTTAATCGAGTCCATCTAACTATGTATCACATACATGTTAAAAACAGCATCTGCAGTGCAGTAATGTTAATTCGCTATTTTTAAAAAATATTAATTTTATATTAAGAGCAATTCAAATTAATTTATTGATTAGTATAATATTAAAAGAAGTCGCAATTAAACATATAATACCTAAGTATAAAATTATGCACTATGGTAACTGCATTGTACCTATGTTACATCTAGGTAGGTATAATATAAATTCCGACAATCTTATATCAGTAATGTAAATTACAATAATACAATTAAGTATATTCTCTAATGTTCATAGTCATTACATTTATCTGTAATTCAACTCATTGGTCCGCAATAATTCTGTTCTCAAACCGGATACACAGCCTTATTACCTACAGTTATTGTTCCAGAGTTCCTGCAGCATTGTATACCCATAAGTAATAATGTAATGGACCTCCAAGTTTCTACTAAGTGGATATTTAAATCAAATTGGCTTGCTGAAATGCGACCAGACCACGTCAACGACGCATTCATTCTTGTAGCTAACGATGTGGTATAGCCAAGCTGTCTATTCGATTTACTTTCCCAATAAGGTGAAAGGAACGTTGTCACCACAAAGCATAACATCGTCCCTACAACCGTAGTAAGCGAAACTAGCAATATTTCTTTCTACCGAGACCACGTTTATCTTTATTTTTTTAAGGTTGAGTTTACCGTGAACGTTGTTATATTAATTTTGTCAGCAGTACGTGCTCGGCAAATCAAGTGCGTTGAAGTGCGGATGGGAGAGCGACGCGTATGAAAAATCGAGACGGGGGCGACAGGATAAGAGGTAAGGATGGGGGTAATATAGAAGGTTTAATCGGAAATGCGTGAGCACTCTGCCCTTGACGCACAGTCACCTTACTTCAAACGATATAAAATAATCACAAGCAATTTCCTGAAAATATATTACTCATATTTAATATCTAGCCTACTCCTAGGCACTTTTGGTTTATAAAGAAATGCGTGATATGTAATGTGATATTTTGTGATTACTAAAGTTACTCAATTATTTTTTCCGTAAATTCGTTCGCATGGATTTAGGTTTTTGAGATCCGGTGTCCTGATACAATTAAGAGGATGTAGATAGATTGAATGAGGATCTATATTATACAAAACGAGCTTTAGAAAGAGCTAATCGGCAGCTTCGACTTTGTAGACTGAACACAGTCTGCCGGATACAGTACTGTTACTTACTTGTTACTTCTGTGTGGTTTAAGTGTTTTTCAATTCCTGCGGGAATTCCTTAATTTTTAGGGGTAAAAAGTAGGTTACCTGTGTCACTCTCCAGGTCTCCAAATATACCTATTTAAAAAATCACGTTGATCCATTGATTTGTTGCAGCGTGATAGAAGGGTGACAAGTAAACACAACAAACAAACGCACTTTAACATTTATTTATTTACCTAGTTTACAGATATTTACAACTTAAAGAAAATAAAATGTTTATTTATAGTGGTGCGTACAAAAATTAGATCATCTTGTTAACGAAGTTGTAACAGTGCTTAAAATACACCTCAGATTTTATTCATGAGCCCATAATCATTTGCAAGGCCAATTTAAAAGATACTCGAGATGGTGTCAGTAGGAGGCGTAACGCCTAAAGAATTAGCCAGTCAATAATATCAAAGCGAACCAGCTGTCAATTCGTAGCTGAATTGATTGAAAGGGTTCGCCCCCTGTAAATTAAAAGAGAATCGCTTTGCTAAAATATGTTCTATTGCAAACATTTAAAGTCTGAATTAAATAAACTTGGATAATATTATTATAGTGATTTTATTACTTGATTGATCACAACTTTTAATGTGTCAGTCGCGTGCAAGTTGAACGCTTTAATGATATTTGCGTTGACCTAACGGAAGGAACTTTTTAACCTTATTTGCTAGTAGTGATCGAATACGTAGGTCTGGGTACTTCTGAAATCGATTTCCGGTATTTAGGAATAGATATTGTGGCTTACAGTAAAATGTTTAGTGGGATAAACTGATTATACCACAGAATAGGTAATAGTACAATGTACAGAAAAGTTACTCCGCGAAGACCTTTTAACAATCAGCGACCCAGGTTACGTCGTAATAAAACCCAATTCAGCTCGCATAGCGCTGTGAGTGAAAATAATTAAATACCTAACTCTATATTTCTCTTTCTATCGCATAACTCTAATCCCTTCAGACGCGGCGCATGTAGCCTTAGGGTTGACTTCTAAATTCTTGTAATTACTAAGGGTCGGTAATCGGTTGCAATGATGACGACAATTAATATAAAAATAGATAAAAGATATATTATTATAAATAAATTTTGTAGAAACCGTATAGGGGTATAATATAACTGCCATGGCCCTATCCGGTTAGCCCGCTACCATCTTAGGCTGCATCATCACTTACCATCAAGTGAGAATGCAGTCAAGGGACTGTAGTCGATAAAATAAAGTCGTTATATAAGCTACATCTAGTTATGACATATCAATGAATATTCTACATTCGTATGGGGCGGAGGGCTCCCATGCCACGTATTATGCAAGTGTACGAGACAAAGTAATATACCCACATTTTTTCACTTTTTTTTTATTGAAAATAATACAATAGAACTTAATGCTAGCTAGCCTAACCTAGCTAATCCCACATTATGGATTGATCATCTTCATCTCATCGGCGGCCCACTACTAAGCACGAATCACGAAGCTCTTCTCAGAATGAGAAGGGTTTAAGCCATATATTCCTCCATGCTAGCCAATTTCTTGTTGGTAGACATATTTGAGTTTTTAATAATGATTATACAACTCTCAGGCATGGATACAACTTTCCACACGATTGTTGTTCAGTTAATTAATTAACTTCCCGAGATCGAACCCCAGATTTGGAGGCTGAAGCCTACCCATTAGACTATGACTATAATATCAGATACTACATATGGTTTAAATTTTTTTTTAAACTGTATCTTATGTCTGGATATAAAAATAAAACTACCCACACTATATTAGTTTTGTTTAGAACTCTAAGTAGGTACGTATGTAGATAGCAAATAATACAAACTTACCTTTCAGGATCCTTAAGAAGTGTAAAGAGCGATAAGTTAGGTTTTAATAGTTGCAGTTTAAACGAGCTAATGCGATTTCTTTGTTTATCCATAACGAGAACTTGAGTAAAAGTCAAACGTATTAACAACGATTCGCACGCAACACTCGACTGATACGAGTGCCGTCCGCCCGTCCACGCAGCAGTAGTAAAATATCTCAGGTTATGTGACAAGGGAGCCAGGCCTGTTGTACTACAGAACTAATTTGACATATTTATGCATGTAACCCGTCAGTAAAATGGGTAAGAACGTTACGAACAGAAACTCGTTAGACTGTGGCAAAAACTCGTATCTATGTCACCGTAAAATTGTGAAAACCGTCAGATTGCAATCTTACGCTAAACTGACGAGTTTGTGTACCGTTCAATGTTATGAGAGTCAATTTTTGAAATACTTATGTATTTACGTTTTCGTGTCTCTTTCTTGTATGTTAGGTTAGAGTTCGACATAAAGGCCGGGCACTTAGGTTCTATCGGGTTAATATACCTAACAGATTACAATCTACCAAAAATTATACGTTAAATTGTAAGCAGTTGTTACGATTCACAATCTTTCGACAGTTTACAATCTATTGAGATAAAAAGTTTAAAATTATAAAAACATTTTACAAATTTACGGTGACATCTATCTACTGTAACCGTTGATATCAAATTCGAGGTACAGTCTAGAAATTAAACAGTTTTTCTTATCTTTATTTTATTTTGTTTGTCTGATCTTTATGTATAGCACTTTTGAAAATCTCTTAAGGCGTTACATAAATTTAGAGTCTTAGACAAACGCATAAAACATCTCGTAGTGGAATAGGAAGAAAACTGAAACTTATTTGGATAGAATCAGTCGTTACTTTGCGGAAGTTCATGATATAGCAAGAAAAGATTACAATTATTTTGCTATAATCTGCCAACAGAAAAAATTCTGTATGGTCAAGCATGCAACTGCATGCTTAGTAAAGTTAGCTTGTAAAGTCGACATCTCCTGAAGATGCTCCGGTGTCGGGGCGAAACGTGTGTCGAGAATAGAATAAAATATTAAATAGTCTCGTGTGGTGGTGCATGTGAGTGGTGGTGACATTGCTTGCTTGGGAACTTGGCTTTCTCGCTTGGTTGGGAAGATCAACGGTGCTTCACTTGTAACTGCATGCTTGACCATACAGATTTTTTTCTGTTGGCGAATTATAGCAAAATAATTGTAATCTTTTCTTGAAACTTATTTATCCAATACAGGTCATAATAACATAACAGCTTGTTTGATAGTATGAGGTCTGTGGGTGTGAAGTACAGTTTTCTCTATAGAGAGAAAAAAAAATAACAATATATGGGATGTTCGAAAAAATGGTAAAGCAAGTAATATGTAGCCCGTTGTATACCTGTCTACATTAGCATATACATTAGCTTGGTGTAACCGAGCGCAATATTGTTTTCAGCACGCGTCTGCCCACACGTGTTGCTTGTCCACAGCCATTTGCATCTCAAAGCCGAGCCTAATACTCAATTACAGAGTATGTGGTTCTTTATGCGCTTTACTGACACTTTGAGTGTTTAGACTAGAACCCATTAACGAATCATTTGCGGTCTTTATAAACTTTGTCCTTTATCTACAAAAAGTCCGTAGTACCTACATAGAGATAGTTGATTTATTACTAAATATATTTTATTTATAAAAAAGTACTGATGGTAATTTTATAATATAAAAAACGTACATAGGTATTTCTTAATAACCGTCGCAAGTTTTATCAAGAATTCCCGATTCAGAAAGTTATCCAGGTTAATAGGGATTCTTGGTGTTCATTGAATCTAGAACCTAATATTAAAGAAAAAGTCGTCTGCGTCCAAAACTTTATATTAATTATGAAATGTCTATAGGAGTATAAAAGTGAGTTAGCTGCGAAGTCTTAGGCTGAGATCTATCGAGATTACTTTGACCTTGTGCAGACTTTTCCCATCAAAGTCAAAGTGTATAAGTATAAAGATATGGATTAATTAAAATAGAATAAGGTTACTTTATTCTGTGATCACTATGTACTCTCTGTAGCTATCAACTATCAGGCTCATTGCCAACTAGACTATTCCCGCGACTTCGTTCGCGTTGGTTAAGGTTTTCGATTCCCGTGGGAACTCTTGCCTATGTCCTTCCCCGGGATGCAACCTCCAACAAATCAACCAAATCTCTATATTAAATTTTGGATTTGAGCTGTAGGTACTACTAGCGACCACCCGAGGCTTCAATCAAGGTTTTTTTGGTTCGCGCGGGAACTCTTCAATTTTTCGGGATAAAAAGAACCCTATGTGCTATTCCATACTATAACCTATTCCTGTGCCAAATTTCATCCAAATCCGTTCAGCCGTTCTGGCATGATTATGAGTAACATCCATCCATCTATCCATCCATCCATCCAATCTTTCGCATTTTAAATATTTGTATAGAAATATATGTAGATAGTAAGACGCCGCCCCTGTACCCCAAAGGATTGCTTGAACTTTCCACCGTACGTATGAAGTATCTCTTTATGCTGTGACAAAACCGTGTTCTGTGGAAATCCTTACAAATGACCATCTATACCCACTAAATGGACGGGACAAATCCTATCCCTACAAATCAGGATTATGCAAGTAAATAATAAAATTAAACTGTATCTTTGATTGCAGGCTTTGATTCAGAGCGTATGTTAGCAGACTGCAGAGCAGGCGGCGGGGTGTAAACCGCGTACTCGGCACCGCGCCACACACTATGTAAATTATCTGGCCATAATATTAGACACAAATGCTAGAATAAAGAACCGTCATTTTATTATCCAACTGCCTGAAAAAAGGAGTATATTGTTTTCAGGGTTCATGTATGTATGTATTTATTCTTACTTCTATACGCCTGAACCGACTTTGATAAATAAGGTATCGTTAGAATCCCTAGCTTATTCCGGGTGACATAGGCTAGTAAAATTTTCAAAAAAATTGATGGGGTGACCATGGTCCCGCATTAAAGACTAAAGTTAATAAAAAAATTCGAAAATAAGATTAACTATATAATTATCATCTAGAAAATGATGAGTAGATTCCAAAATATATAATACTATAGTTCAATATCCAGTGATTCACAAAAAATATCATTTAATAAAAATGTGAATAAGATTCTAATTTGACTAGATTAATTTAGATTTTTAACTTTTTAGTTCGTTTTTTTGGCAGGGCAGTCGTATTTTTTAATTTCATTAATTATGACTTGTTTTAATATTTTATTGGAGAGAGAATAAAGTCTCGATGGAAGTTTAGGTAAAGTATAACACCATACTATACTCTACACCATACTATATAGTATAGTCTAAGCATATTCTGAATCATTCGTACAATCTCAATAATTGTGACAAACTGAATTTTTGTTATTCGTACCACGAAAAAAGATTTTGGTCGGCGAAAAGATGGTAGCCAATAGTGATCGTTACACTCTAGCTATCCATTAATTTATCGTACCTACTAGGGAGTTGACTGATGTATTGATGTTCAATGTAAGTAAGTAAGTACAGCTCTAATAATAAACTTGAAATCTCGCATTTGTTTTTTATATACCGTGAATTACGATCCTCATAAAAAAAGGAATTTCAGAAATTCCAGCCGAGCGAAGCCGGGAGAGGAAGTGAGGAAAACTTAACTCATTTAACCATTAATTAATATTTTTCATTCCATTCTTGTTTAAATTATATTTTAATGACTCAATAAACAAACGCAATTTTCGCTTTTTAGGGGTCGCTGTTTAATTAAAACTTTGTCGGCGAAAAAACAGGAAGAACGCTTTTATCTACCGTTGGATTTATTCAATCGAGATTTACACTTTAATAAGTTCCAATTAGGTGTTCACACTCATACTTTCAACGGCAAATTAGACAAATCCGAAGTAGATTAATAATTAGATAACTATTCGCCATCATATAAAACAAAAACCGACTTCAAAACTATACCTATAAGTACCTACCGACATAAACTAAAAAGTAAAAACATTATATGGGTATATATTTCTATGGGTCTACCTCTGAAGTATGCTACCAAACAAAAAATGATCATCAAAACTGATTCATAATTGGCGGAATGATCGGGTAACATACAAAAAAAATACAGTCGAATTGAGAACCTCCTCCTTTTTTAAAGTCGGTTAATAATGTGGCCAATTCCGTATAACATAATCTCTAAACTGAACCAAAATGACAGCTTCAAATGTAGTTCTGTCCTTTGCCGCAGGAAATATTATGGAAGGGTCAGCATGTCTGCTGACATTTTAGGTTAGTTTAGAGATTGTGCACTAAATAATCAGCCCCATTTTTGACAGATCCAAAACTATAGTATTTTTGGATCTATCTTTTTATTGACTGTTATACTCAAGGAACACCCAGAAAATTAACACTGGAATTCCTGCAGATCGCTCGCTTGATATGTATTAATTTATTAATAATGTCCTCCCGACCGAATTTTGGCCACGGCAGCCAATCTCCAGAGAGATTGGCTGCCGTGGCCAAATCTACGCAATTAGCTATCTACGCGGGAGATAGTACGGTGCACAAGTGTGTGCGCAAACACATGTGAACTCTCTGTTCCTTACTCTCATAGCCCGATGGGACGGAAAATCCGACGTGTCGGTCGGGACCGGAGAGAGATCAGGTGCAGGACCGACGGCTGAACGTGGTCTCCGAGACACGGGGGTGAAGCACCGCCAACTTCCTTCCTCCGGGCTAGTACTGAGAATTCGTTGTCGGAAAAACTCATTACTTGTTATGGCCCGATCCTGGATTCGAACCCGAGACTTCGTCGGTGGCAGTCGAACATGCTAACCACTAGACCAACGAGGTAGTTATTCATCTATTAAACTGAGTAGTAAATTATTATTACTTAGGTCATCGCCTAAAGTGGTGGGAAGTGGGTGGATTGGGAAGGTGGAAGACAGAGATTGGTACCGCGCTCTCGAATAGGCCTATGTCCAGCAGTGAACCAGCAGCATGTATTGCAATGGCACTGCTGTTGTAATGGCACCTACTTTTAAACTTGTAGTTTAAGATTTATGACTAAATCACACATTAACCGTATGGTTGCTGAACGTGACCAAAAATCAAAAGTAAGTACCTACATTTTCTGCTCGTTTATAAATGGTCTCTTTTTTCGAACTAATCACGGAAAAAGTAGGACATTGATGTGTATTTTTAAGGCAGGTATAGGGGCCTACGAAATATTTTTTTTTTAATTTTTAGTAACAGTTACTTAAGTAGGTACATTACTTAATCCGAGAAAAAACTCAGTCAATAATTAAATATATTGTTTTCGACGTAGTGATTACTTAAAACGAATAGTAGGTATACTGTTTAATATTATATCCCTTAATGCTCAATCCCAGAAAGATTGATTGCTTGGCGGAACTGTTTTGCCGGTAAGTTAGTTACCTAGTAGCCGGAACCGAAGCCCGAAGACCTCTAGACAGTTTTAAAATCAAATCGAATCCAGTACTTACTTCCTACTTAAGAAGAGAAGTCCTAGGAAGAAAAATGTGCAATTCACACACGACAGAAGTGAAACTTCAGAAAACTACCCTACGAGAGAATGAGATTAAATATATTACTTGTATTCTATCTCATTTTCTTGTAGGCTAAATTCCTATTTTAGATTCTAAAGAAGTTTCATTTTAAAAAAACACGAGTTCAAAAGCTTTAAATAAGAATAATCGACAGAATTTCGATATTAGAATTTATCTTTTTATAGTAACTTCCCAACTGTGACAATTACGCAGACACCGGATCGAGTGGCGCACTACGGTGAACCTTTAATTTGTCACGTTCCGCTCAAAGTTTCGCATGCAAAAACCTGTAACACAAACCGCGGGCGACAGCTGAAAGAAGCCCTACAGGAGAGAGTTAGCGAAAGTAATTAATCGCGAGCGGGTGTCACCATGTCAGTCTGTATCAGCCGGACGTGCGCTCTGTCGGAAAATTGGAACTGGTGCGCTTTAGAATAACCGTGGCTCGTCCGCTCAGAAAATTTTGCGCAAAAACAATAGATATGTTGGTGTCGATCCACTATACATGTTTTCAATTATGTTTTTCTTGAAGTGAAACTTCTTTAGAATCGTTGTGATTTGAAAATTCGATGAAACGGAAAAGCGACACCAAAAAGAGACAAACATATTCATAATAGGATTTAGCCGGCGAGAGAATGAGATAGAATACAAGTTATAGGTAGGTACTCACCTTAAAAAAGTTATTAAATGAAACGTGAAGATGCAAAAATATGAGGCTATATGAAACCAACATTGACATAAATAATTATGCATATAACCCTGTGGGTTGCGAGAAGTAAGAATTAAATGGGAATATATCTCTGTCGTTTTGTATTCATATAACATTACCGTATCTTTCTTTTCCAGACGTTTTAAGCGTTGATTATTCAGCGGTATCACGGTGTACCATCTGTTTGGTCGCTGAGTGCAAATTTCTATCTTCTTGCCGTTAAAATAAAGTTGATTCTCGTATGAAGTGTGAATAAAAGAAGGCTCTAGTCGGAGACATTATTTTGTCACAATGGTGGTTCCGCCCACTTTGCGGCCGCTGTAAGAAAACTCTTTAGTGATGCACTGCTTTGGGTAACGAATAAATTTACAGTCTACCGCAAGAGTAGAGCACCACAATCTCCGCGTACATCTCCATAGACATGATTTAAAACACCTCGTGGAATAATAAAAGCTCAAAACTAGCTTGAATAATGTCATTATGAGTAAAATATAGCTATATTATTTTAAAATATTTATTCAAATAAATACGAAAACAGGTAGATACCGCCAATACATGTCAAGTAGGTAGGAACGAGACTAGTCGCATTAAATTATAATTCATGATTATTATTGCATGTATCGCGTATCTGTTTGGAATCAACGAAGATAACGTGAGAATCACATCTAAAACTTCATAGTAACTAGAACCAGTCGCACCGTGAGAAGCATTGTAACCACCGACGTTGCTCGTGGCGTCTCCACAAACCGCAAAGAGTAGGTAATCCTATACACGAAGCTTATCGACACTACCTTTCATGGTCGCCAATATCGTATTACAAACACCGTCTTACGAATGTTATAAAAACCAAATTAAGTCAATTTTGAACCTTATTTTACAGAAATAAGAGCTATAGTTTTTCTTGGATAGTAAATAACTTTGTGGTTAGCGACAGCCGTTCATAGATTGCTTTTTGTCGAAGCTGGACGAATAAAAATAAAAAGTTAGCGCTCGACGTAGGTGGCTATCGTGTATCGAATTCTACATAGTGAAATGTTCGCAAGAATTGAACACTTTTGCTGGTTTGTTTTCCAACTAATCCGATCAACTTGATACAGTGCGAAATAGGAGTTTCTGTCTTAATTGAATTCTACAGAACATATTTTTTTTAAAGATAATTGAGTTTATTTATTAATTTCGTGTTTTGAAATTTACGAAATACAATTACACACTTTTTTTTATTGGATCCCTCGTAGCGTAACTAAGTAGTTTTGGTAGACCTATAAAGTTTTAAAAGTCTACAAATACTTTACTTATCTTTTTTACCGAAGCAACTGCGTAAATCTTTAGGTATTGCAACGCTATTATAGCCAATAATATTAGAGTGCACCAAACCACCGGCATATAAGCTTAAGAGTTATTCAAAATTACACAAGCGTCGAATTGGCTTTAAAAGATAACTTCAAATCAGGAAGAGTATTCGTAAGAAAGCCTCGCCTTTAATATGCACCTTACAATGTAAGGGGAGCGAGTTTTGAAGAAGTCCTTGTAAGGTACTTTATCTTGCCGCAAGCTCCCCTTTTATCGCGGGACGAGAATACGATTAGAAGTCTTAATCTTTAAAGAAATGCTGACTGAGGTCCTGGTCACCTCTCTAACTTTTGTAATCTCTTTCCGCCCCGCTAGATGTTGCTCGTCGGCGAATAGATAGTAATAATACTTTTCACCGCTTATACACAGAATATTACCCGGCTGAGTTTGATGTGGGCTCTTCTCAGATCAGGACTCGTTCGGTCCCCTCGTAGTTTTAGTTTTAAGATACCTTAGTTAATTATCACCATCACGTCTTATACTTTCTAAGCATGACGTTCAGAAGGTGTACTTTGTAGGTACCTATTTTGAATAAATATGTCTTGAATTTTGAATATGCCATTAGTGCTCGGAATCTTTCGTCCAGCAGTTGACATCATCTGTCGAGACGAAGATGACACTAAATATAACGCCGTGGTTAGACCACCTCAGCTAATAAAAGTTCTTTCCAAAAAACCGACTTCCAAAGCCACTGTAAAGTAAATAAAATAATTTAAAAAATAAATTAAAACCGACTTCTATAACCACAAACCCTAAAAAATATTTTAATTTATTACCGAATATATTATATTTGGAAAAGTTAATGTTATTTTACATTTTTAGTGGTCACGGCTACTAGACAATGCCCGCGACTTCGTCCGCGTGGAATAAGGTTGTTGATTCCCGCAGGAACTCATGAATTTTCCGAGATAAAAAGTGGCTGGATTCCTTTCCCGGGATACAACCCATCCCTATTCTAATTTCATTAAAATCGGATGAACAGATAATTTTTTTGATTCCCGCGGGCACCTTCGTATTTTCCGGGATAAAAAAGTAGCATATCTTTCCCCGGGATAGAACCTATCTCTGTACCAAATTTAATCAAAATCGGTTGCACAGATGGGCCATGAAAGCGCAGCAGACAGACAGACCGACAGGACACACTTTCGCATTTATTATATTAGTATGGATGTCTGATTAAAAACCTACTGTTGACTATGATTTTACACTGATCGCGAGCAATTTAATCTTATCGATTGAGGAGTTCCGTTCGCCATGTCCGAAGATATTCATCAGATCTTCACCAAATTTATATGGGACCACCTCTGAAGTATTATCTATCAAACAAAAACAGAATCATTAAAATTGATTCATAATTGGCGGAGTAATTGCGACACATACACACAAAAACATAGAATCGAATTGATAACCTCCTCATTTTTTTTGAAGTCGGTTAAAAATAATTTTGATTTCCACACACTATGTTGAAGTCGGGCGAGCCTGATGCGTCAACTTTGCTTCTGTGTTATACGCGCCCGAATCAGAATTATTTTTTGCTTTACTACACTAGCGGCACGCTATGATGGCCGGTTTGACACATTACAATAGTGATGTGGAATGTCAATTTATTCTCGAACAAAAAACAATTAAGTTTTGTTTTTGTACCTGATTAAATAGGTTTAATAAAACAAAAATGTATATGTTTATTTAATTTATTTGAACGAACTGAATATTTGAACGAAAATGAATATACATACTTTATATGCACACAAGAAACATATGAATACAAAAGATACCAAAAAAGGTGCCACAAAAGGCCATAATTAATCAGATTCGTCCATACTACTATTTTCACTGTCGTCACTGCTATCATCACATACATTAATAATTATATGTTCGTTTTCTATAATATTATCTATTTTCACATCTCTTTCATAATCTTCCCTTATTAATTTAACAGTTCTATTCACAACCTTTTCCCAGTCTCCTTTAGTCACATGTTCACAAGCTTCTTCTAATAATTTTAGCATTTTTTTTGTGGTAAATGGGGGTTCTGTATTGTGTCTTGCAGCATATCCCTTAATTTGAGCCCACACCAACTCAATCGCATTATACTCACAATGGTAAGGCGGTAACCGTATAACTCTGTGCCCATGTTCTAATGCTATTTCGTCAATGACGTATCGGATCTTGGTTGGTTTGTTTTCTTTTAAAAGACGTACTAATTCCGCTTTTAACATATTCATGTTTGCATCTACGCCATTTTTACGAAGCCATGCGACGATATCAGCTTTCTTTTGGGATTGGGCAGGTGGCTTGTCAATTTGCATCGAGTGGTATGGGGCGTTGTCCATAATTATAATAGATGGTTCAGGGAGGCTACACAACATTGAGGTAAACCATTCAGTAAACTTTTCTCCATTCATGTCTTCATGATAGTCTCCAGTGGTTTTTGACGCAAAAGCCATGAGAGAACCTTTGACAAACCCGTTGATGGTTCCGGCGTGACAAATTATAAGTCGCGATCCTTTTCCTACAGGAACTTTGGAAGTAGATGCTGCTGTGTCATCGTTCCAAGAACGGCCTACAGTATGGTTAGCATTAAGCCATGTTTCATCCAAGAACACAACATTTTGCCAATTTTTGATTTCTTTCACTTGCCGTAAAAAAGTATACCTTGCCATCGCTATATCAAATCTTTCCATCAATATTTTGCGTTTGTTACATTTTTTGTATCGAAATCCAATGGTCTTCAAAATCTTCGTTAAAGAACTTTCCCCACCGAAGAATAATCCAGCTTCCTTCAGTGAATGCACCAACTTTTTTCTTGTTGGATACTCCTTCTGTAAATAGTAGCCGTAAACATGTCTTCGCATAGCATCGGCATCAAAGCTATCGATGCCTACGACTGGTTTTGCTCGTTTTCTCTTTTTTGGTGTGTGAAGTTTATTTTCTTCTGTGCCAGTCTCGCCATATTTTTTTTTAGTTATCCGTCTAACAGTTCGTTGTCCAATATTAAGCGCATCAGCTACGCGTTCAACCACTGACGTTATAGGTAAAATTGGCCCTCCATTTTGAGCTTCACGATCGAAATAGTTACGAAGGCGTATTACGAACTCACGTGTCTGACTATTTAGAACAGTTCTCTGCGTACGTTCGGTCATATCGACGAAATCCACAACAAAGGGCTTGAACAGAGTCCAAATTAACGAGCAAGGGTCAACAGTAATGCAGTATCAATATTTGAAATCCAAAGCCAGGTCAAAACTATATCACAATCGCATTGCACTGACAGTTTATACTTTTCGAAGCAACGTCAATTCGAAACTGCTTTGTTTTGCATTGAGCATTGACGCGAGTTTGCCGGAGGTAGTAGTTGTGCTAGCCAGCGATCCTATGTGACGATCGTATTAGATTCCATTTTTAAAAATTTATTGATATTTTTTTGCGATTTCAGAGGTTTGTCCACATAGTGAAAATTGTTCATATTCACAAGTACATTCACCCCTTAAATGGTGCAAACTGATTTTTCTACACTTGTATACATTTAAGAAATCAATTTAATAAATAAATTTTGAGTCCTAAACCTAAAACTACATTCGATAAAATTTATGAATCTCTGCACATCACTATCGTCAATAAAGTAATACAATTATTTCCTTCAAAGTCGTTATCAATTAATACGGAACTTCATGAGAAACTACATTCGATAAAATTTATGAATCTCTGCACATCACTATCGTCAATAAAGTAATACAATTATTTCCTTCAAAGTCGTTATCAATTAATACGGAACTTCATGAGCGGACAAACGTCAAACCGGCCATCATAGCGTGCCGCTAGTTTAGTGCCCTTGGAAGGTTTTTTGGAAATCATTTTTATTTTTAACTTTTGAGTGTCACGGTTGAAGAGGTCAGAATTTTTTATGGGACCACCTCGAGAGCTTCCTCTAACGACTGAATATTTTTTTTTCAAATCTGTCCCGAAACCACGGATATATGCACCGACATACATTTTAAAAAAATACGCGCCGAATTGATAACCTGATTTTTTTGGAAGTCGGTTAAAAAGCTAGCGCTCTTATCTTCTCTCAAAAATAGTTCTCGGTGAAATTGCAACATACAACCACAACCGCAAACAGGAAATAAAGGAACATAAACACAGCAGTTAAATCACTGAGATTAATAATGTCAAGATACGTTAATGTAAATCTGACTATAGGAAATATTTATACACGTAGTATTTGTACACCTACCACAAAAAGCTACAATGTTTCATCACTTAAATACATTCGGATATGCATATGCAGTGGCATGCACAGGGTTTGAAGGTGGGGTAGGCATTAGTTGGTCAGAATACCTGTTTACTAAAAGTTTTGGTGAAAAATGAGCATTGACGTATTTTTATCTGGGTAAGCGGTGCTTTTATGCCTCTATGAACTGCACGCCACTGCTTACATGTATTTTTCTAGTAAATAAATCAAAAGAAAATTATAGCAAATTAGCAACTACGTTGAAGTAAGGATAAAAACAGTCATACCCTACCACATATAAATTGGGTATTTTGTTGTGAATACGAGTATATTAAACTGAACTATTTACCCAAGGGCATAGTTTTACAAACGAGTTGTGCAATGGCCAAGGGAACGCTATTGTTTCTTTCACATTAAAGGGATGCTATCTAACATCAAGGGGACGCTAACTAAAAGGCTCAACTAATATGAGAATTTCAATATTATTAACTACCTTATTCGCCCAGCTTCGCACAATTGAGTTTACCAGCAGTTGTATTCATATTAATTGGATAAACTTACAGAGTATTATACTTTTTTCGTAAATTAAAAAGTGGTTTAAGAAAAATAAAATAGAGCCGAATAAAGTATGGTCTCTTTTTTCATAAAGACAATGTCTACGGCTGTTTTGATCTAACTCTAATCCTTTGCTTTAAATTATAAAGGGTTGTGACCCTGCCATTTTAAGGTAAGTTGTATGTACTCAGACGTCCCCTAATTCTCGTAACTTTGGGCAAATTTAACCACGCTCGCTCCATAGTCCATACATATAGACCAACTACTTAATTCTGAAAAGATGTTTTCAACTTAAGTTAAATAATATTATATTAGTCTAAGTCTGTTAATCCCTTTTTTTAGGTTATCATATTGTTTTTTTTTATGTTTTGTCTGAATTTTATCTGAATTGTTAATGATATTAGCATTTCATTTTCTATCGTACTTAACCATACAGTCACTATTTTTATACGACTGCCTGAAAAAAGGAGTATATTGTTTTCAGGGTTCATGTATGTATGTATGTGAGTTTGTATATTCCACCATAACTTAATACGCTATACGCCTGAATCGATTTTGATAAATGAGGTATCGTTAGAATCCCTAGCTTATTCCGGGTGACATAAGCTAGTAAAATTAAAAAAAATGATGGGGTGACCATGGTCCCGCATTAAAGACTAAAGTTGAAAAAAAAATCGAAAATAAGTTTAACTATATAATCATCATCTAGAAAATGATGAGTAGATTCCAAAAATATATAACACTATACTTCAATATCCAGTGATTCACAAAAAAATATCATTTAATAAAAATGTGAATAAGATTCTAATTTAACTAGATTAATTTTGATTTTTAACTTTTTAATTCGTTTTTTGGCAGGGCAGTCGTGTTTTTTTTTAATTTTAATTATGACTTATTAAACTCAAAACTGTACAAATATTACTATATTTTAACCTTATAGGAGTACATATATTTATTATATCACGAATTTACCTCTTCTATGTATATGCAGTAGTTAGGTACTTTGATTCATACATTATATTAGTTATCTACCTCTTACCAGAACGTAAACAAAATTGACTTAATTGTATTTTAAGATTAGAAGTCGCAGGTATTTGCTAGTGATTTAACGTCGCTGGTATTTTGTACTAAAGCAACTTCACAAACTGGAAATTTTGCGACACTGTCTAAAACAGAGTTACTAACCGGCTTAGGTATAAAAGAGAATGCCAGATTCTGCCCCATCAGTTTTCATAATTTACACAAAATGTAAACTTTTTAAAATTATCTTAGGAATTTATAACCACGTATGATTTAATAATTATTGATGAAAAAGTTGCAGATTTAAAAATGTAAAAAAAAATTATTCAACTCCCTCGTCCACTTCCTATTTCTCCTGCGGAAACTTCATTACATTCTACGCATACACGACTAAACGAAACTACAGTTGTCACGTTTTTAAAGTAAAACAAAATTCCTATTACATAAATCATACTACAGATCTTTGTTTAACTCATAATTATTATTTTAATGTAAATAACACTGAAAAATAAAATAGTTGCATTAAAACCTTACCTTCGCATTCACGCATTTTGTGCAATGAAACGCCATTGACAAACGTACGTATTTGAAGATATCAATGTCATTGTGATTTGTGATCATTGTATAAATCGCGGTTTCAGTGACGTCGACTGTTTCCCGTGCTTGTTTTGAATGTTTCACCAAAAACTTTTGCTAGACCTACTATAATATTGATTCGATCTCACCGACTTTGCGCTATTTTCCATGGATGACCATTGCTTGCGATTTGGGTAACGACGTTGAGGTGCATAAATTGTCACCCGAGTGTAAACAGGATCCTAAGACATGTTGTTGCCATGTTGGGCTTACCATCAAATTGATATTGATGCACCGCGGCAGCATTTCTTGATAATGTAAGGACTGATTATATATTTAATATCAAGATTAATAAATCAATGATTACTAACAGTTGTTTTACTTCCAATTAGTCAAGCATTTTATCGTTAGAAGATAGCACAAGCTTTAGAGAAACACATTCTAGGTATCATATTACTTCAGGTAGATCTCAAGCTACGCAGGCATTTGAGTATCCTACTTCATTTTAAAGCCATAATATCTCTTAGCAAGAGCATTGTAACGATACACAGCATTTTTATTTACATATTTCACAATTAAAAATGCATATAACCTAAAATAATATTGCAACTTAAACTTAGTTTTAATAAAAAACCGCAAGTGATATAGGCTTAAAAATATATGTATGGATAACAGTAATAAAAAATCTATTAAATCCTACATACGGCATGCTTGTAAACGAAATTTAAGAAGTGGGGCAAAGCTCTATACATAGTCTGGCGTTTTCCTTTAAGACAAAATTCCAGCACACTTTGTAGATTTAATGAACATAAATCAAATACAAAATTAAATAACCCTAAAGTCCGAATAATAATAACAAACAGTTTATGCTAACTACAAGAAAATTGCAAGCACTGACTGGGAAATATATTTGACGACCACTGTTGCGCAGTGTTGAGCGCTGTTGTATTGACGTGCGGATGTCCCGGGTTCGATCTTCGGCATGGTCAATTTAGGAATTTACAATTTCAGAACTTTCCCTGGCCTTGTTCAGAGGCTGCGGCCGTGGCTAGTTACCACCCTACCGGCAAAGGGACCGGTAGGGTGCCGGTAGGTGGACAAAGCGATTTAGCGTTCCGATACGATAGCGTGTAGTAACCTAATAGGGGTATGGGTTTAGTATAATTGCCATGCCCCTAACAGGTTAGCTCGCTACCATCACTTACCATCAGGTGAGATCGCAGTCAAGAGCTAACTTGTAGTGGATAAAAAAAAAGCAGTAACTAAGTAATTTGTTGTAAACAATCACTTTAATTAAGCTGGTTTTGCGAGGAACCAATGTTGCGACAAAACAAATAGCCCTATCAACTAACCATTAAAGTAATGTTAGGGAAATAATTTAGACTGCATTAAACTGTCCTTTGTGATACAGCAGGTATGAGATAGAATCAGTAAATCATAAGATTCAAAAGCGTACTGGTAATTTATAAACGCCACAGATAATAATCGGGCAGATATCTTTTGAAATAATATAAGTTAAAGAAGTGAACAAATATTATATAACGTTAATATTATAATAGTTACTAGCTGATACCCACGTCCGCGTGTATTGATGATTTTGGGTTCCCGCGGGAGCTCTTTAATTTTCCTATGTATGGAATAACTTCCAGATTATAATCTAAATCTGTGCCATATTTCATCCAGATCCGTTCAGCTGTTCTTGCCTGATTGAGTAACAAACATCCATCCATCCAGTCATACATTCATTAAAGATTTCTTACTTTTGACTTGTGAGAAGTCAGGGTGTATGAGGCATTTATATTTGATGTGATTTCTATATTATATAACTATGACTTATCGGTGGGAAAGGCATTCTGGACCAGTAGTAGATTACTAATTGACGATTCAAAATCATTTGAGTTTAAGTTCATGTAAGTTTTTTTTTAAATTAAAGCATGTAGGTATAGTTAGGATATGTTTAAGAATATTCTTAAATTTGTCTACAAAAAGTCTGAGAGCTACTGAAATTAGCTTTTGTATTTAACTTAGAGGACGGTGTAAACAATGCTAGCCCGCGAAACCTCTGTACGAAACATTCCGCAGCACGATCGATTTGGATTAGGCTTCTGTCCGCCGACCCGACTGAATAAACAATGTGACGACCGCTCTACCCTTTTAACAACCCTCACTAGACTCAAAGGAATCCACACGTATCGTTTGTAGTATGTTGTATACGGGTGAATTTTAACTTTTCAAGACTGGTGTATATTGACGTTGCCGTCAGCCACCGATGTAAACATTATAAGGGCAACCATTAAAGATCAATATTATTTGCATAAATCATAACTAAGTATGTGAACTCGCCATCCTCACAAATATTTTAACGTTTCTACACTCCTAGAGGATGGCAATTGGCTAGTGTATCTATAGCTGCACTTTTGGAAACTATCTTTAGAAAGGCTGATTTAGTATTTGGTGGGTCCTATGCTCTCGATTGATGACGATAGTGAAGGTCATTTAAGTATTCAAAATAACATAGGTATATCACCTTTTAGATCGCCTGTGATATTACTAAAATCGTAAAAACAATCTGAAACAGGAAAATTAATAGTAAGGAGATATTTAAATACTACACAAATTCTAACATAAAATAGGAAAACTAAATTTGGAATAATTAAACAAGTGTATATATATAGTGTATATGATAGCAATTAATTTTACGCCCCCATAATATTTATTAGAAATAAACGGGACTAATAATTGCTAATAATTATTGTAAGTTTGTAAGTTTATCTTGTCTTTGAAAGGTGATATCTAGTGAAAGGCCCGATGAATAGCGTCAGTTTTTATACTGTTTACATAGGTACTGCGCATACTTAAATACTGTATACAAATCAGCCATCCTAGTTATGGTTCATTTTTGGTAACCATAATACGTCTTTGAGCATGCGGGCAGAACTTCACTATCGTCATCAGTGGAGAGGCCTAAACCCACCTAATATTGAATGGCGATAGTTACCAAAAGTGCAGCTACCTCTTAGTCTAGTAGGATCCGTGTTGGACAATATACCCGCGCGCCTGTTGTGTTTCAGGCATGGTTTTATTTTTTTTTTAATTTATATTTATTTATTTATAGACCTAGTTATCAATTAAGTTTCAATTAAGTTTTGATCGAAGAAAATCTTATCTATAATCCTGCAATAAAGCTACGAAATTATTTGACAGCGTGACTGGTACAAGTGGTACAATAATATCATAACAAAAACTCAATCAATGATATGCCCGGAAAAAGCGAATACGTTTTTTGCATAAAATTTGTTTTTCGTCGCGTATTTATTAATGGAAAATTGTTATACAGCGCCGAGCACAGTCACTGTAATATAATTTATTCGTCCCGAACGTGACGCTCTTGTCAATTGAGTTCACTGAACCTTTCATGACAGGTAAGTAAAACTTTTATTGCCCTCAGTAGAAAAATCTAACCTCAGGATAGGTAACTTTTTTTTATTTTGCGTACTGTATGTTTAGTAAGTAATTGTGTAAAACCCATAGATGTAGGATTGGTCTCGCTCGCCTAGCGGAGCGAGATCAATCCTACATCTATGGTAAAACCTAATTAGGTATGTAGGGCAGTACAAATTATGCCTCCATGCATAATATGGTTTAAAATAAATTAATATCCATACTAATATTATAAATGCGAAAGTGTGTGTCTGTCTGTCCGTCTGTCTGTTTTTCTGTCTGCTACGCTTTCACGGCCCCATCTGTTCAACCAAATTTGATGAAATTTGATATAGGGATAGTTTGTATCCCGGGGAAGGACATGGACTACTTTTTATCCCGTGGGAATAAAAAAAACCTAATCTACGCGGACGAAGTCGCGGACATCATCATATAAAAAATAAACTTAAACAAAATAATAAATAATATTTTGAGTATTAAGTACATGTTAGGTCTAAATTTAGAATCGTAAAAAAAGATTACCAATGCATTCGTTAATAAAGGTGCAATCAGCTTCCTTACCTGCAAGGAAAATGAAATAAATTAAAACAAATATTCAGTATCTTTAAATAACAGTAGGTTTGTACCTACTTATTATATTCCGTATAATACTTATGCGGAAGGACGTGGGAACCCACAGCTTTAATATCCCAAGTAAACTCCTGAAATTATTTGATTAGTGGAAATGGGTCAGGACTCTCAGCAATGAGGAATACGACGCAGATAGAGGTGTACTTATAGATTTTGTTATTTTTAAATGATATTGTCCCAAGTCCCAACCCAACTTTATCGGTTATCCTACTAATGCACTCATGAGGATGGAACTCGACTTATGATTAAATTAAGTAAGTAAAATTACTCTAAAGGTAAAATGACAATAAGAAACCATATTTTATGTCCTGATGCCCGCGACTGCGTGGATTAAGGTTTAATGATGCCCGCGGGAACTCTTTAATTTTTAAATATATGATTTAAGACAAAAAGTAGCTTATGTGCTATTCCAAACTATAATCTATCTCTGTGCCAAATTTCAACCGGATCCGTTCAGCCGTTCTGGCGTAATTGATTAAAAAACATCAATCCATCCATCCATACATATTTTCGCATTTATATTAGTATCGAGGGAAATCGTAGGTAAATCGTGCCAACAAAAATATAGAGCAGTTTAAACTAAGTTTTGAGTTCCCAACAATACTTGTCGCGAAAGTTTGACCGTTATCAGAATATACGCGTTCATCTATTAGGAAATATTATTGAGTTCCAAGCCTTGGCTACATTCAGTGGCATGTTTATATTCCTATCGCGTGAGTGGGATGCTTCTTACCTGCCCCTATACCCTAAAGTAACGTTCACCAAAATGTACTTTAGTTATAAAATAATAAGAATCAATTTATAATATCAAAGAAATAGAAACAAAAACGTCTACTAACCGTTATGCCTGACGTAGATTTGAATTATGTTCTTACGTAGGCAATATTTTTTTTAAAAGCAATCAGTGAGCAATTGGTGCAATAATAAACCAGTCTTTCTATATACTAATAAAAAATGCTGACTGCTGTATATAAAACAAGCTTTTGAGAAGAACTGCCTTTGAAAGGAAATGTTTTGCAAAGGTGACTGAAGTCGTCGAACTCAGAGTTTTGTTGGAATTTTCTTAAACAGTTGCACTGTTACAGATACCTATAAATTGCGATATGCGATGAGTTAGCAAGAATTTTTGTAAGTATTATAACATATTATAGAGTAAGATTCTATAAGAACAATATTCCAAGTACTTAATAAAAATGAAAAATAGTAATTAAGTATTGAATAGAAGCAGGCGTTACTTTGAGGAAGTCCATGATAGTGAATGGACTAGAAGTGTAATTCGCTATAATCCGCTACAGTCATCGATATATATGTAGGTACTAGATGGGCGCTTTCATAGAAAAAAATTGGGCGTCCAACCTTTAGAGCACGCTCCTAACCTGTATAGCCCTGTCCTTGTCCCCACCATAGCGCTGTCCCGCTTTGCAGACTAGATGGCATTAGCAAAATAGGTCCACATTATTTGTTTGACAGGGCCCGTCTATGTAAATTGAGGTCGTTGGCTACAGTAGACAAATCTGTGTGGTACAGTGAGTGTCTTTCACCTGCAGCATGCGACACCCACCACCCAGCAATTCGCACAGGCACAACACCACACCACACAAATCCTCCAAATCATTCTCAACGTACGTTTCACTCCGACACCGGAGCATCTTCAGGAGATGTTGACTCGACAATGCACGATTGTGAAGTGGTAATAATTAAGTGTTTAGAAATAATAGATTGAGATTGGTTTCCGTCGCAGGAGGAATGCGAAAATGTAGTTATTATTAAAATAAAATATAACAAAAATTTCCCATCGCGTTGAATATAGCAGAGCGTAAAGAAAATAAAGCCAAACGCCAATCGAACGTATCTAAACCAGTTAGTGCGCGTACAATACAATATAAGCGCGGAATTCCATTCCAGATACGCGGGAAAGATAGCCTGCGGTTACGTGTGAAAAAAAAAAACAAAAACGGAAAACGCATAGCGAGCGGTTGAAAACTAGATTGTAGGTACCACAGCTAAATGGAATCGCTAGAAAAACGTTTTCTACTTAAGTATAAAAAATTCGTTTTGAAGACACTCATTTTTTATTTCTTCTGGAATAAGCACTAAAAGTGCTCTGGTACGCGCGCATGACGTTCTGCTTTGAAGTTTCCTTCGCAGAACACACAATAAGTACACAATAATTAGGTAAACCTTCATAACATCTTCTTCTATACTAATCTATACTAATATTATAAATGAGAAAGTTTGGATGGATGGATGGATGGATGTTTGTTACTCAATCACGCCAGAAGATCTGGATCTAATTTGGCTCAGAGATAGATTACTCTGGAAAAACACATAGGCTACTTTTTATCCCGGAAAATTAAAGAGGTCCTACGGGAACCAAAAAACATCAATCGACACTGACGAAGTCGCGGGCGTCAGCTAGTAATTATTAATAAAGCAATTATTCAGAAAGGAGCGTCTACTACTATGTAACTAACATAAACAACCACATATATTGCAAACGGTGTTCATACTCCTATTCTTTATGAACACTCGTGACTCGATTTTACAATTTTAAGCTACAAAGAGTTCGTGCTCCTATGAAAAGCCTGTGATAAAAAATCCACTGTTTACTTAAGCTGCCCTTTTGCCATTCCTCCTTTCCATAATCCCGTTCAGTGTTGATTTAGCTTCAGTTTTAGCTTTCGTTTTGGTAAAACATTCAAATATAAAAGTCTTTGACCTAGTGTTCTCAAAACATCTTTTGTAAGATCGTGTTTTATATGAAAATGGAATGAATAAAAAATGCGGTTACACTCAGTAAAAATGGGTTGACATTTGCTTTTGTATGCATCCCCGTTTCTATCAAAGTCTTAGTATTTATCTCGACATGCATAATATTATTACACGAAATAATAATATTTGCATACAATATCAATTACATTATTTATATACGAAGTTATAATATTTTGAAGTAAGAAGTGCGCTACACACAAGTACCAAGTACCAACGTATGCAAAGGGCCGTGAGTTGAACTTGGCCTCAAGAGATCATTCACCTTTACATAGATAATTGCAGGTGTCGAATTTCTTACCACTTAAGCCCAACGTAATGATCCCATTGGGTCGTACTTAATCTTACTTAGCATAAAAACCGTTTGAAGACGTTGTAAAACGGAATTACTTCTGAATTTAGGCACGTTTATAACGACTGTTGTAACCTGTTTGTCGCTATAGAATAATGGCTGCGTTATAATTAGGGGACACTCGCCCAAACCGTATTCTAACTGAGCTGCGCCTAAATCTGACTTCAGTGGGAACGTTGTATTCACCTCCGTGAAAAAATTCGCGAGGCAAGTTTCCCCCAATTAAAACAAAACTGATGTTTGCTGTACTTACATGATATAAAGTGACTCGACTATTTCGATAACATGTCGGCGTTTATTTTTAGGGATTCGTATAGCAATGGTTCCCTAAAAATAACCCTGGTGCGACTTTTTTTGGTATGTATGAAATTAAAAAAAAACTATTTCCAATGCACGAAATCATATTGCAGATACTATATTGACAGCATGCTTACCCTTTTGAGCTTTAAAATGCTCTTGCATAGGTACATATACTTAAATCTTACGACGAGCTGTTTATGGACCAATATCCTTAGCTATAGACCACCATCACTACAGCCCATTAACGTCCCACAGCTCGGCATAGGCCTCCACTCTCGTGAGACAGGGAATTAGAGCTTAGACCCACCACGCTGCTCCAATGCGGGTTGGCGGGCTTTAACGACTATAATCATGTTAGTGATAATAACCGGGACCGACGGCTTAACGTGCTCTCCGAGGCACGGGGGTGAAACACCGCCAACTTCCTAACTCCGGGGCTAGTACTGAGAATTTCTAGTCAGAAAAACCCAATACTTAATTATGTCCCGACCCGGGACTCGAACCTGCCGCAGTCGGACATGCTAACCACTAGACGAACGAGGCAGTTAGCAGTCCTTAGCTATGCTATGTGTTAAATGATTCATATAGATACTATATATCTAATACTTAATTAAAGTCTTTATAAAGTTTCCAATCACAGTTGTCCATTACAAGTTCACCAAAGAGACCGACCGCCACGAACTGTTAGATAAGAAACACATTCAGTAACCGAATTATCTCCTCCGTGTTGACACAGATCTTTTAGTTCAAGTGACAAACTGTTAGCGGAGCGGATAAAGGAAAAAACTTTGTTGTACTTTTTTGGAAACAAGAGTTCCTATATTTGACTTAAGTACTACTTAAAGAAGACCTACATCCATTAATGGAGCGGCTAGAGCGAGCACATTTAACCGATTTAACGGTAGACACGTAAAAGAGAATTGGTAAACAACGATTCAATAGACTTTATAATAATAATATGATCTTTCTATATTTAGGATGCTACGTGATGCATTGTATCATATTATACTTACTAGTGTTTTACTCTAAGATACAGCAGCTGCAAATATTTATAATATAAACTAACCATAATTAAATAAAGCCACTAGCTAAGCCATAAACCTCAGATAGGAACACTTTTTTGATGGCTTTCAATTTTCAACCACTTTCTCTCGTCACTTGAACCACAAGGACGACGTAGTATTTGTATAACTCTGATTTCGGTTCAACAATTCTGTGTAAACACTCGGAATCCAGATAACCTTTCGCTATTACTTCTTATTTGTCAGCTAATTATTATGACACTTTTTTTAAATCACGTTTTAGTCATTCATAGCTTTTATTTTCATACAGCAGAAATTTGAATTGTTTTTATACCGTCAAACAAGATAGACGCTTCCTATAAAAACAATTCGTCAAGACTAAAGCGGCCCCACTTTCGTCCAAAAGGAAAAATGGCGGGCCAAACAAGCGAGCAACGAGTTAGGCTGTAACAGAAATTCAACAAAGGGATGATTAACGATTTTCCACCCTCGAACTCATTCAAGCCGCTACGATATTGAATCCGTTAGACTGTGTAAAAATGAAAGTTTTCTTTTCCTTAACATCCTGACACACTACAGCTTTGTTCAGAAAATAAAATGCCCATCATTGACGTTGTGGATTATCTTCGCTACTGAAATTCGTACAGAAAATAGTTTTTTTTTTAAATAGAAATGTGCATTTAAATTGGTGTGAATACGAACAGCAAACATTTTACAAGAATTATTTAATTAATAACTTCCTATTAATCTGGCACCCTGTAAACACATTCGCAGAACTTGCTACGAAAATGCCCAACATCGAAGTTGTGAATTATTATCTTCGCTACTGAAAGTCGAACAGAAAAAATACTTTTTTTTAAAATAGAAATGGGCATTTAAATTTTAAATTGGTGGAATACCAACAGCAAACATTCTTCAAGAAATGTTTAATTAATAACTTTATATTAGTCTGGCACCCTGTAAACACATTCGCAGAACTCGCTACACTGAGCACCTACTCTATGATTCAAAGTTTATGAATTATGAATGTGTGTAGCATATAAATTATTCAAAGAGATGAAAGAGACTGTGTGTCCGAAGTTACTTCAAGAGCTAGCATAACTTTACAGCCTTACCGAGTTAATCTAAACTTTACAAGTATAAATGACTATCATTAAAAATGACGCTTGAATAAAGATGGCGAAGTTTTCGAACGTAATAAGCTAAATGCTAATTATTCGGTTTCATCAACTTAAACTAAAAAGTAATAAACACTATCTGAGTAGGTATATATTTTGATTTTTGTTGGTTTTCTCAAAAAGCCTCTAAAGTATGATATATCAAACAAAAAAATAACCATCAAAATTGATTCATAATTGGCGGAATTATCGCGTAAAAAAAAAAAAGTCGAATTGAGAACCTCCTCCTTTTTTGAAGTCGGTTAAAAATATTTCAGTATGTATTAATACAACTTTTGTTATTTGGTATTTTATTAAAATGCCAATTAAACATTTGCACAAATAATTTCATTCAAACAAATGAAAGATTTGAATGGATTAAATTATTGTCCCTAACTTTGTGCAGTTGAGTCGATTGGAACCGAGCACTTTCTTTTATAGGCTTTGTAGTACACGGTTAATCCGAAAGCTCAATAGACTGTAAAGTAAGTGGCTCATCTGTCTTCCGCGGTCGCATAAGTTCTCGGGTTGCATTTTTTAAAAAAAGGATTCAGAATTAGCTCTTCGTATTAAATTTCGCGACGAGGAGGTAGCAGGTGCTAGTTCACCTGGGCAGCATGTGTTCTGAACAAGTTGCGTTAATTATTTTTAAAAGTTACTTAAATTTTAACTTGGCGCACAATAGTTCACGTGCCTGCACTAAAGGGTTAATTTATTCTAGTAAAATAAGTCCAAACGCATTCAGGCCAAGAGGTTATACAATTTGTTTTTAGTTGGCCGGTGGATTTACTGCAGCATTGAATAAATCTTACTTTAATATTATAAATTTGAAAGTTTGGATGTTTGTAAGTTTGTACCTACTATGTTTGAATTCTTGTAACTTAATGCCACACTGACTGAACGGATTTGACTGTAGGTATATTACCATGATGGACACTAAGGTCACTATTTTAGTGCTAGCATAGAATTAAAAATACTGTTATGAACACAGATTTTTTTCAATTCTATATCACTTGTAAAAATCTTTGGGATAGTTTAGTAGTTCTTAAATTTCCAGGATATAATAAAATACAGCTTATGTGATAATGAATATGTACTATCTCCAATCCAAATTACAGCCAAATATTTGCTTGATATTTCAAAATTGTTTTTTATTTGAGGATAAACGTTCCATTTAACAGATTCAAAGTTCCCTTATCACAAGTTCAGATGAAAATGAAACAAACAGTTTACGACAAATCAGCAACAACTTGTATAAGCAATATTAATTCGTTGTATATCAATATTTGGTAAACCAAAACAATAATTTTAAACTCAATTTTGCATAGCAAAATAGATTTGTTTTTTTTTTACTTTAATCTATAGGTACTAATTAATATTATAAATGCGAAAGTTTGGATGGATGTATGGATGGATGTATGGATGGATGTTTGTTATTCAATCACGTCAGAACGGCTGAACGGGTCTGGATGAAAGTCAGAGACAGATTAACTATAGCCTGGAATAACATATAGGCTACTTTTAATCCCAAATAATTAAGGAGTTCTAGCGGCAATCAAAAAAACTTAAACCACGAAGACGAAGTCACAGTCATCAGCTAGTATTTTTTAGACGAGACGCATTATTCACAATACCAAGTTTCACCCTACTTGACAGCTCACCCACGTCTAATAATGGAAGTTCTAAGATAGTGTAAGTTTATAAACACACATTCTATGATACAATCAAACACATTAAACTTTAGTCGTTTATTCTATCTCGGTTGGAAAATGTTTCCCTAAAACCTGAAGTTGTATGGAAGGCGTCATCGCACCGCGCACATATTACACAAGTTTCATGCCGCTAAACCCACCTTTCACCTGATAAAATGACGTTCCATATGACTTATACAAGACTGTCACCGTTTCAGGAATCTCCTTATCTCACAGATCTCCCTCTCTCTCTCTCTGTGAGAAAGATCACTGAAATCTAAAGCCTTAAGAAATTATTCTATTCTAGCTAGCTCTTATTTTTAGGGTTCCGTACCTCAAGAGGAAAATAAGAGACCCTTAAAGAACGGTCTGTCTATCTATCTGACAGATTACATATTGTTGTGAAATCTTTCTCGCTATTTACTAAAATAATTTACATTGTGTGATAGTATGGAACCCTTTGTAGGCGAGTCTGACTCGTACTTGACCGGTTTTTAATTATTTATTTTATTTGACCTAACAATTTGAGACAAGGAGTCTGACACCCCAAGATTCAAACTATTGGATCACACAGAAGACAGTCAAGGAGCCTTCAAAATGACCATGATGATTTTTGCAAAACGCTTACTTACCTACTTTAATAATAATAGACCTTTCTATGGCCAAGTTGGGACGGTTTAGTTGAAAAAATATAGTAAAGTGAGTTATAAATAACAACAAAGCGTGCCCTCATGGCGATAAAATTAGTTAATCAGTTGGTAACACGCGGCTAGTTTAATGATTCCATTAAAAATCCCCCGGCTAAGCAGGGAAAGTTCTCGGCTTAAAATCGTCACGAGTTTCCATACAGGATGCCTCGTATTAAGAAACCAGTTGAATATGATATTTTAATACATTGAAATTAATATTATTATTAGCACTTTTATCAAAAAAATTACAAATGAACTTATGACTAATTAATGGTTACGAAATCATTTGAATACTATTAGTAAGTAATTATTGAGAATCATACAATTTAAGTAAGCCTTACCTTCACGTTCAAAAGCGATTTTTTTACGAAGTCAGAACCATAGCCCCTAACCAAAAGTGCAAAGTCAATATTATGAAATTATACACCCCACAATCAATGATTTCTAATAAGATAGAGGTACAGACTACAGACAATGCACTTAGGTCTTAGGTAGGTACACGATCTAATCAGTTCCTGAAACTGCAAGATCGATAATGCTGTACATACTGAATCTAGCTAGGCAAAATAAAATATTTTTTATGGGAATAATAATTTTATATTAAGTAGGTACCAACAGATGCCCGCAACTTCGCGTGAAATAAGTTTTCTATATTCCCACGGGAAGTCCCTAATTTTTCGGGTTATATAGCCTATGACACTCACAAATAATGTGGCTTTCTATTGGTACCAGAATTTTCCAAATCGGTTCTGTAGATCGAGAGATTACACCCTACAACGTCACAAACTCACAAACTTTACCTCTTTATAATTTTAGTATAGAGTTACTTTATCGGTGATGAAGAATTCATGCAATATTCCTACAGTCTTTGAGCTTTACACATTATGAGAAGAATAACTACAATATATATTCATCAGGTAGCCATTAGCTACAGAGTGACTGACACATGCAGATAATTCAATATTTTTAAAATGTGAAGATAAGATACTAATCAATATTAGTAAAAACAGAGTTTTTAGAAAAAATAAAGCCAAGATACATAAAGCACACAATTTGACCAAACACCTACATAATATGTGAGATTTCTTAGAACCTACACTAGCTAGCTACCTAACCTAGATACACTTACACACTAGGTACACTTAGCAATTCCAGGAGAATGAGCTTTGTTGATCAGCGGTCGCTCTTGGATTAAGAGCTTAAAATTTATACAGTAACAATACAGTATAGTACGGTTAGTGCACAATATTGCAGACTTCAAGGACTAAAATTAGAAGAGGTTAGAAAAAGAAGAAGAGTAAATTTTAACAAAATCAGAAAAGGGAACTTAAAAAAGGCGTATATGACGAGCGAGTTTCATCAAAAGAGCATTTGATATTCAGCAGTCAACCTAATTTTCTAGCTACCAAGAATACTTCGAAGCGTTGAACATTCACAATCTAATGAAAGACCGTTCTTCCTTTAACCAATCAAGAAGTTTCCTTTTGAAACACGATAGAAATTTGTAACATTGTTTTATTCGGCCAATATTAAACTTAGCGGTACTTAGGAAACTGGGATCTTAGCCTCTTGTAATATTCCGGTAAAATCATGTCCGCAAACAATTAAGTGAGCCTCAGACAGATTGGTTTGGTCCCGAGGCGATCGTACTCGCCGTGGAATGTTAATTGAACCCTTCGACAGGGTCAACATCGGACACTTAAGACGTTGGCATCACCGGATGGTCATTGGGACGAGTGGTTAAACCATTACGGTGTCGTGTGTTCATTAGTAAACGTTTGGTATTTACCCAGTGATTTGTACAGTTGCCTGGCCAAATCTGGTTTAATGGCTTTGTTCCGTCGCTAGATGAAGTTACCATTATTATTTAGTATCTTCTTACTGTAAATGGTCTTGCATTTGATTTGGGAATTATATTAGTTAATCAATCGAGGAACGACCACAGCCCAGCGTGGGTTATTCCTAAGTGGTCGTTCCTTTACAGTTCACAAGTTTAAACTATCGCGTACGAGTATTAAGTACAAGAAAGAGGGCACCTTAAAAGCGTGATATTATTATATGGGACTAGCTGATGCCCGCGACTTTGTACGCGAGGATTGAGGTTTTTTGGTTCCAGCGGGAACTCTTTAATTTTCCGAGATATAAAGCCGGTAAAGGGGTAGCTAATGAATTATTCACGACTATAATCTATCTCTGCACCAAATTTCATTCAGATCCGTTCAGCCGTGCTGGCGTGATTGAGTAACAAACATCCATCCATCCATCCATCCATCCATCCAAACTTTCGAACTTACAATGTTATTATTAATTAAAGGGATTTTGTTATTGCTGTTAGCTAAAGAAATATTAATATTATCTTAAGTTACTAAAAAAAACATTTTAATCTACCTGAAAACAAATAGATAACTACACAGTTATGTAACATAAGCAACGGCATAGAATTCTTTAAACTTTTCAAAACACCAAAAAAGTTCCCCTCGTATGTAAATGTACCTGCATTAAAAGTTGAAACTTTAAAATAAATGTTAATGTGTGAAGCAAAAAATTCAGCTCACGTACCCGTCGTGGTCGTTTAAACCGTGAAAAACGTACCGTCTTGTTTAAAACAGCACAGTTAGCCACTTTTCTGAAAGCATCTGCACCTATTTTCATTCCACCGGAGCCAGGCAGGCATTCGTAGTGTCCGAAATAAAAAAAGAAACTAAAACAAAATCAGCTTCCCTGTTTAATTTAGCGGGGGTTGTCGACAAAAAACCTTAGCCGTGTTGAGGCTTTGTGTTGACCGATCGTAACAACGCAAACGCCGGAATGCATTGTTCCCGTTATTTTGTCCCCGGTTGTAAAAAAGACTAGATATTTACTGCCCTGACTCACTGGGTTTATTGGTGACACTTAAATTGATAAGTGCACAGTCACTGCTGATAAGATTAAATGTAGAAAGGATAATAACTATGTTAATCCATACTAATATTATAAATGCGAAAGTATGTCTGTATGTCCGTCTGTCTGTCTGTCTGCTACGATTTCGCGGCCCACCTGTTCAACGCGGACGAAGTCGCGAGCATCATCTAGTTATGTTATCTTTTAGTTATAAAATTCTTGTCTCACAATGTTACATACTCCTCCGAAACGGCTTCACCGATTTTTATGAAAATTTATAATGTATATTCAGTAGGTCTGAGAATCGGCTACTTATCTATTTTTCATACCCCTAAAACACCTCAATCCACGCGGACGGAGTCGCGAGTATCAGCTATAAATAAATGTAGTTTGTAGTCCAGTTTAAAAAGGAATGTAGCAAGAAAAGATTACAATTATTTTGCTATAATCCGCCAACAGGAAAAATTCTGTATGGTCAAGCATGCAGTTACAAGTGAAGCACCGTTTACCTTCCCAACCAAGCAAGAAAGCCAAGTTCCCAAGCAAGCAATGCCACCACCACTCACTAGCCACCACCAGATACTAGACAATCTTGCATTGTAAAGTCGACATATCCTGAAGATCCTCCGGTGTCGGGGCGAAACGTGCGTCGAGAATAGTATAAAAGTCTTGTGTGCATGTACATGTGAGTGTGAGTAAATCATGAACTTCCGCAAAGTAACGCCTGAATCTATGCAATATTTAAAAAGGAATGTATTTAGAAATCCTTGCTTTGTGAAACACCGAGTATCGAATGATACTTAAATAATATAATAATATAAATAGTAATTTATTTCAGTTTCTATTAATCTCAGGATTTACCTGTGCTTGCATGCGCTCATTAGCTACAATAAGCAACCCGATTGTAAGCATCTTCGATACAAAATTCATCTCTAGATCAGAGGCGAAATCACTATACATGCTAAAAAGCCGGCTTGCCTTGCCCAAAACAAACACCTAAATAGACAAACTCAATAATAACTCAGTAATTAATCGATCAGTTTAAATTACGTGTTTAAATTTCGCGCGTCCTGCAATCTCAGTTCAATAACCGCTTGCGACTGCTTGTGATTACGTATTACGAGCCTGTTTGAGTCATGAGTGAGTGAGAGGGACTGTGGCTTTGAATTTTCTGTTTCATGTCATACATTTTGTCTATTTAATCCGATATAAATTTGTATAAATAGTATAGCGACATGTATGGCTCGTTATGTCTGGCTTTCAACCTTTACTACTATTTTCATATTTATAATCCGCCTATATGGGAATTCTTTCGTGATACGGACTAAACCTTCATAAATTTAGTGTTTGCTTTTTGCTGTTGGAGTGCATAGTGAATTAATATAATTCGTGAATTATTGGTAAATTTTGTACAAAATGAGTTTAGATTTAATTAATATTGTTCCTTGTGACAATGTAAAGGGTGTGCAAACATTGATTGGCGAAAATAAGGTAAAAAATTTAACTTTTGAACAGAAAAAGCTTCTTGTAAATTCACCAAAACCTACTCCAGACTTGTGTATTTCACAAACATTTAAACATCGAAAAAGGCATTTTAACAGATCCGCGTATAAAACTAAATGGATTGTCGGTTGTTCTCATAAAATAAATTATATTGTTGGTGTTGCATATTTTTTTCTAACGAAAATAATGTTTGGAATAAGAGTGGCTATGATGATTTAAATAATTTAACTGGTGCTATAAGAAGGCATCAAAATTCCCAAATACATCTGAGTTCCGTTATTTCTTTTTGTAATTTCGGAAAACAACGCATAGAAACTTCTTTGTCCCGCCAATTGGCAAATGAAATTTCAAATCATAATTCACGCGTAGTGATCACAACCGTAGTGTTTTTCAGAGATTAACTGATATTGTTTGTCATTTAGCACAACAAGAACTGCCTTTTAGAGGTCACGATGACTCATCGTGACCTCTAATACTCATTAAATAAAGGCAATTTTTTAGAACTTGTATCGTTACTGTCGAAGTACGATTTAGTTTTAGAAAAACATATGCAAAATCAACAAAGCGGCAAATCAGGACCGAGTTATTTGTCTAACAAAATTCAAAATGATATAATTCATTCTGTAGCTGATGTTATGAAGTCTCACATCATGTTCGAGATCAATATGACTCAATTTGTTTCGATTATTATTGACGAAACACCCGATGTTAGTAATAGAGAGCAGTTGTGCGCAATTCTCAGATATTACTCTGATAACGATATTAATGATCGATTTTTGGGTTTTATTGATGTGTCTGAAAGTCGTACATCAGACACTCTTTCCAAAATTATTTTAGAAATACTAAATAAACACAAATGCACTGAAAAACTAGTGGCTCAGAGCTACGACGGTGCTAGTGTAATGTCCGGTACTAGAAATGGAGTCCAATCCAAAATAAAATATATTAGCCCACAAGCAATAAATATTTGGTGTAATGCACATATTTTGAATTTAGTTTTGTCTAAATCATGTGGGCGGATTGGCGGAGTCAGCTCATTTTTTTCAGCCCTTCAGGCTCTTGTTACTTTTTTTAGCAATAGTACAAAACGAGCTGCTTTTTACGATACGCACTGTAAAAAAAAATACCTAACGCTCCAGCAACTCGATGGACCTACTCATCACGTACTATGAATGCAGTTTTTGATGTAAAGAATAATCTCATTGATTTGTTTTCTGAGATTTGCGACAACCCTCAAAATTGGGACGGTGATACAATTTTAGCCGCGGAAAATTTTTGCAATTTGTTACGATCTTTTAATTTCAATTTTTTCCTCTCACTTTTCCATGAAATATTTTCTAGAACAGACTGCTTGTACAATATCATTCAAAAATCACAAGTTGACGTTGATTATTGTAGCAACAAAATAAAAGAGTTTCAGTCATGGTTATGCACGGAATTCCTTGCTAAATTCGATAATACTTATGAAAATGCATTGCAAAATAACTCGGCGCCTCGTTTGAGACGAAATATAGTTTGTGCTAGGACGGAATATAAACGGCTTTACATTCTACTGATTGATAACATATCATCTGAAATTACCGATCGATATTCGCAAATTTTTTAAATACGATTTTTCCAGTTGATGAACAACAAACTTTTCGACAAATACAAGTCAAATTTTCCAACAGATGCATTAAATTCATTATTTGATATTTACGCGAATCATTTTGACAGGCAAACTTTGCAAAATCAATTAATTTGCTTATATTCCTCCCCCGAGTTGAAGGAGCTCAATGTTTACCAATTAATAGACTTTATTACTGAAAATAGTCTCGAAGAATCCTTCTCTCAACTGTTAAAGCTAGCTTTTCTAGTTGTAACAATTCCGGCTACTAGTTCTTCCGCGGAACGTGCGTTCTCCTCTTTAAAGCGAATGCACACGTATTTGAGAAATACACAAGGACAAGAGCGCCTTTCCGATCTATCAATGATTGAAAAACGTTTGTTGATAAAACTAAAACGTTCAGCGACATTTTATTCCGATGTGATTAAATCATTTTTGCAAAAAGATAGACGGTTTGATTTAGAATATAAATAATTTATTTTTAATATTACTTACTTAATTTGATTTGTTACTTTTTTAAGAAGCACACTTTTAAACGTCGCACTTATCCACTCAAGAAGCAAACGGCTTTTTTCAAAGCCACAGTAGGTATACCATTGCTGACATGTCTTAATTCTGTGTAGTAGTAGTATGACTTCTGTGTGCTTTGTTGAGTTCGCCAAAACTACATGAGTAAAAGAAGAGTAAAAATAGGATTGGCAGTGCTTGGGTTCTGGCTTGCCTTTCTTGGGACCTTACGGCACGCCACTGCTCTAGATCGGAAGCGACTAGGAAAACTAAATGGAAGTATCATTTAAAGTGCCAATGCAGAGAAATTTGAACATAATTGAAATTTGAACTAAGACGCTTTGGATGCTCAAGCGTGCCGTGTGCGTCACGCCTAAAGCCGTAAGTTTTATTTCGAACAACTTGGACAGTCAAAAGTAAATAAGGAGATATTTTACAGGTATTTAAGTAATAAATTATTAAAGGAATCACGGCCCCAGTACACTAGCACCCGCTGTGAGGCCAACGAGCCTTAAGGCGCCTTGGTTGACGGATACAAGCATAAAAAACCGGCCTGGACGTGACCGACCCACGCTTGCTATTAACTCTGGGACTTTATTGTCCCATTCATAATATTAGAATACGTACCTGACCATTATAACCCTTGAAGTCTAGAAGCGTGAAATGTGATTAATCTAGTCACATATTTTTGAACTTTTAGAATCGCACGCGAGTATATAAAGCTCTGGCACACCCTAATAATAAGCTCAGAAACAGAGTCACTAGCAGACGATGGAAAAATATTAACTCATAATAATAACTATATTCAAATCAGAAGTAGAGTTCTATCGGAAAATCCTTACTGAAGTAGTAGGTTTAGGTTTAAAAAAATTTTGCTAGTAATGCTCAAAATTATATTTTTACAGAAAGTAGTACTAGTACGATCTACTCTTTCAAGTGACGACAAGATAAAGCCAGCAGTTACCATTATAGCATCCAAGGAATCCCAAAAAGTAATTTACAGTGAACAGGTAGACTGCATTATTGACCGGAAACCTATTATTACCACGGACCCGTTTTTTTCCAGCGGTTTGAATCAATATAGAGTTAATATGAAAATAATCGAGTTCGCTTGTCGCTTATTACGATCGGAAATGTAATTTGGATGCGCTTAAATGCTAAATTGGAGTAGGTCACTGCAATCACTGAACGGAAATTAATGGAGTACCAAATGAGAAGCAATTTGAAATTCCATGTTCAAAATAGTTGCGGGATTGGACTTTGCTATTTTGAAACTGGGCAGAATTAATTTCAACCGAATACGTAAATGTACGACGAACTGGTTATACGTTAAACAATCGAGACTTATTTGTATGAAAATATTGTGTTATTAACATATTGTTTTGCAGGCTTTTTAAACTAATTTATTTCATTATTATTAAAATTCGTTTTTGCACACACATAATTTTAAAGTTCAGGTTGTTAAAACTGAATTGAAATCATTTTTCAAAATAAGTAATGAGTAATATTACTAACTTAAATACTAAATTTTCGTATTTGTATATGTCACCGTAAGATAGTAAAAACCGTTAGATTATAATCTAACTCGCGTAATTGCAAACTGTCGAAAGATTACAATTTAACGCATTATTTTCCGGTAGATTGTAATCTAATAGGTGTTAAAACCCGATAAAACCTAAGCGCCCGGCCTGCGGCCGGGCACCACTTCATTATTTATGTCAAACCCTAACCTAACCTTCAAGAAAGAGACAAGAAAACTTAAATACAATGAATATTTCAAAAATTGACACTAAGAACATTGAATAGTTCACAATCTTTCGACAGTTTACAATTTCGCGAGTTAGATTATAATCTAACGGTTTTTACAATCTTACGGTGGCATATACAAATTTTATCATTAGTTTTTCTTTATTGTAGGTAAATATATTTCATCAAGAAGATTTCATCGAGTGTCATGTAATTTGCAGTAAAAATAAATTTGAGCGTCAGGTACCTAAACAATACACCAATTTTTATACCAATTGGTATACCTAATAGAAACATCAAGAAAAACATAACCTATACTCACTCTAGTCATCAATAACAAATCCATATCCATATAAATACTAATATTATAAATGCGAAAGTGTGTCTGTCTGTCTGTCTGCTACGCTTTCACGGCCTGTCTGTTAAACCGATTTTGATGAAATTTGGTACAGGGATAGGTTGTATCCCGGGGCTATGGGACACAGACAACTTTTATCCCAGAAAAGTTCCCGCGGGAATCAAAAATCTTTATCCACGTGGATGAAGTCACGGGCATCATTGACCGAGCGAAGCGAAGGGGTCTCTGAGTTGATTGAGTTGATCTCTATTTGAGTAAATATGCACTTGTCCGTCCGTCCGTAAGTATAATATGTAAACCGATGGCCTCCAGCCGATTATGGCTTAAAAAGTTATAAAAATCTTTATTGCAGGAGGACTCTCATAGAAGCGAATGCGAAGTAAAATATTTTTTATAGCGTTACATAGGGTTGCGGTATATCATTATAAAGATAATTAGGAATAAAGTCTAAAAATATATATTTTTTAATTTTTCCCCTAAAATTGACGAAATGGGGGGCTTTCGAAGTGGAGATTTTCTAACGTCCAAATTTGACCTCAGAACTCTCAATTTTCTGAAAGGCTGAGCCAGACACTTGATCAATTATTTGAATTATATCCTGTACTTGAACAACAAGTACTAAAATTAGATAAATATTTTAAGGAAACGAAATTATTTAATTTTTAATGAGCTTCAGTATTTTTAACAGAAGGTAGAACAATAGATGGCGCTCTGTAAAAGTTTATTCGTTTCTCCAATAACTCTTTAGCTCTTTTGCATCTAATGTTAAAAGTTAACTATTACAATGTATAGTTAAAACTATCTTATGGATACCGCGAGGTCACAGTTCGGGGCGAACCAATAGTCTAGTAACAAATAAGTTTTTAAAAATTTCAAAGAAGCCAGCTGGTCTTTTATAGATACCTAGACCAGTAGCCTAATTAAGTACGTAAAGTTATTTGACGGTCTCCGTGGCGCAGTGTATAGCGCTGTTGTCTTAACGTGCGGAGGTCCCGGGTTCGATCCCCGGCACGGTAAATTTGGGAATTTATAATTTCTGAATTTTCCCTGGTCTGCCCTGGTGGGAGGCTTCGGCTGTCGCTAGTTACCACCCTACCGGAAAAGACGTGCCGCCAAGCGATTGAGCGTTCCGGTACGATTCCGTGTAGAAACCGAATAGGGGTATGAGTTTAATATAACTGCCATGCCCCTAACAGGTTAGCTCGTTACCATCTTAGACTGCATCATCACTTAGCATCAGGTGAGATCGCAGTCAAGGGCTAACTTGTAGTGGTTAAAAAAAACCTGCTTCAATCATTGTTACAGTCTTAATTGGCTGAATTTGTGGTATTATTGCTGCATCAATTGATTTTGGCTAATAGCGGTAGAGTGTTACCAAAATATTTGTTGTATACTAGTTGATACCAATCAGAGGAGATTGCAATCTTTACACAGTAGCTGTAATTTTTTACGGCCACTGCAATGGTTAAAAGTTAAATCAGACCCACGACTGACTGGCAAACAACGCATAACCTAGATCGGTAGAACTGCCTAGTGCCTACTGAGTAGTCATTTAAAAGGTGTACGTATGCTTTAATTAACCTAATTTGAACTGAGGAAGAATGATTGAACATTATATAAAGAGATCTTTAAAAACCGGGAATCCATACAACTAACATGAATAAACAAGTTATTTATAAAGTCCTGCTCTTTTGACGGTATTTATATTCAATGTAGGTACAACGACTATTTTTGAAGAATTTATATTTAATGTACATGAACTATTTTTATCACATCAAAGTGCATGCCTATCATATTTTCAAAATTTTTAAAAAGATCTGCCCGAACATGAATAACAATTTTCAATCAAAAAATATTTTTCAATGTCCAAACGGTTTCCAAATATTTATGAATGATAGATTTGTTAAACGGCACTTCGTTTAATCTATGTTGTTACTCTACAGTTCAATTTTTAAACACCCGACATAAATTGGACCTCAGATTATATTTATTCCTACATTCAATCACATAAAATATTTTACACGTTATTAAATTCACTGTCAAATTTTAACCCCACTCGAATACTTGTAGGGAATCGTTTCCAGAAATTTCGCCCAAGAAAAACCGGATGGATAAATATCCTCCTCAAAATCAAAACCTCGTATTGTTTATAACTGTAGGTATGCATAATAAATACAGACCAATGTATAACAATAAAACTTTTAAAGCAAGGTGCCACCTAAGAAGCCCAAACAAAGTCGTCAGAGGTTTATTTTAACGAGTTTCTTAGAAGGCCCTTGAACGTTTGATGGAGAACTCTTATAAATAAATCTTTGAGGCGTCTATACTGGTGAATTCATCATGAATAAAACATAAAGTAAGAGCGAACTACCAGTAAAATAATTTGATCTTATTGTCAAAAACTTATGAAAGAAACGTAAAGTAAAATGATATGAATAAAATATTTATTACGATGATACTACATTTTTTAAATCGTATTAAGTAAGTACATACAAGCACAAACCCAAGTCTCTAGACCCAGCGGATTAAGCTTTACAAAATGGTGATAATAATTGATAAGTCGATTAGTTAAATACTCCTTTTGAACTAAAATCGAATTGTTCCGTTAATCTAATTTTCATTTATGTAGAGGCATTACGCAGTAGGGCAAAGTAAAAGTAGTGATTTAAAAATGTAATGGAGTGAAAAGGAGATTGAATCAGGAAAGAAAGTAAAACCAAATAAGAGGAAGCTGTACTTAACTCATTCTGGAAAGCAAGGAGTATAATTATTATAATTATTATTAAATAATTTTAAATATCTATTGACGCCAATAGATATAAAATAAGATTAATATTATTATCTTATTAGGTACTCCCATTATATTATTATTCTTCTTAAATTATTCTGATTCTTAAATAGGGTATTTCCAGTAGATCAATGCACAGCCTAAGCCGCTTGGGTTAGAAACTTGAAATTTTAACATTTAGTGCCTTGTGTGACGTAGGCATTCACTAAGGAAGTATTTTTCAAAATTCCACCCCCGAGGGGGTAAAAAAGGGGGGGGAAAGTTTGTATGAAATTCCGTAATTTCTCAAGTACTTACATAATATATCCATGAAACTTAGTATTTGAGCTATCTGTTTACAATTGTGAAACACGTAAAAGCTTGTATATAAATTTCTTTATTTTTCAAAACCAAGCCTGTTTAATGCACTTGTAACAACTTTTTTATCCACTTCTTGAATATCAAGATACTGTCAATAACCTTTACCAAATAAATGTTTCCAAAGGGCATAAGAGCACATATCGAGTTCGCTGACTTTAGTTCTGCTCTATGTGTCTTGAACAAATATCCAAACACTTCGTGCAAACTTTCCCGTTTTGCACCTGACAAACTTTGAATTATATCTATCTGGCTATGCTGCTAATGCCGTGGAGAATTTCCTTCAGTAATAATGCAAAATTAAATTCATAATTTCATAGTTAGAAGTCCGATGGTAGACTCGTTAGTTATAAAAAATCCCAATTCTCTGATAGGATCTAACTTAATAATTGATACTTGCCTCATTTTCGGAACTCAAAAGTAAAATGGACCACCTCAATGTTTCTTATAGCCGTTTAACATAGGATGGAATACAAATTAGCGAAAAAAAAAAACGGCCAAGTGCGAGTCGGACTCGCGCACCGAGGGTTCCGTACAAACCTGTACTAAGTTTAAAATTATTAAGTAAGTAGTTTTTCCTTAGTAGTTCTGTGCTGACCTTACTTCGTAGCAAATTTCAAGATTCAGAGGTCACGGCAAGTACCCAGTAGGTTTTGATTCTCTTGCGAGTGTCAAAAATTTGCAGCATAAACAGCTGTATCTTTTGATTGCGTTGGCTTAGAAGTTTGATTTTTTCACAGCTCCAAGGGACTTAGTAATCTTAAGTAGGTATTTGATATGAATTTCAGCTTGATACCTCTATGCGTTCTTGAAAAAAAGGGTCTTGACAGACAGAGGGACGGACAGCAAAGTGATCCTTAATGGGTTCAGTTTTTTTCCTTTTGAGGTACGGAACCCTAAAAACCGGTCAAGTGCGAGTCAGACTCGCGCACAAAGAGTTCTGTACCACCACACAAATAATAAATTAATTTTGTAAATAACAAGAAAGATGTCTAGCGACATGTAATAAACTGTGAAATAACCGGCTTACATATTATGGTGCAAATCTAGTAGCGCCTGACAAAAAATCCAGCATCTATTATCGGTATTTTCCTATACCTACTTGTGCAGTGAGACCTTGCTTCTTGCCAAATTTCATGCTTCTAGTTTAACGGGAAGTACCTTATAGATGATTCATTGGCGAGTGTCAAAATATGCGAAATATGGGGCATAAACGGCCGGATCTTTTGATTGCGTTGTGTTTGATATACATTTTAACTTGTAACCTCCACCCGTCCCCAGAAAAGGTGGTTGACAGAAAGACAGACAGATGGACGGACAAAGAAGTGATCCTATAAGGGTGCCTATTTTCCTCTTGCGGTACAGAACCCTAAAAGGAAAACTGAGATAAAACAGCTCAATGTTGTTATTTTGAAACAACGTCATCTCAACCAGTTCGCATAAATACTTTTTTGCCTTTCCTTTCAGAGTCTAAATACCTATAAATAGGAAGCCTGCCTACAGCCACAGAAGTTACAAAAAGGCCAGCCACAAAATTTTTTGGCATGTACATATTCGCACAAGGCAGTTTTATTATGTGTTTTAATTAAATTTACTG
Organism: Erebia palarica; assembly: GCA_964035005.1. Taxonomy (NCBI): domain Eukaryota; kingdom Metazoa; phylum Arthropoda; class Insecta; order Lepidoptera; family Nymphalidae; genus Erebia; species Erebia palarica. The sequence continues at coordinate 7,701,292 of OZ035988.1, forward strand.
TGCTTGTCCTTTTCACGTCAACTAAATAAACTTATCAAAAAGTGACAGCAACAAAAACATATCGAAAACAGTTTAGTCAGCGTTGTGCAGCTCGGCTATAATATCCTACATCCTATCCTATGCTATGTTTGGGTGTCATTATAGAGGCATTTGTAATACAGATGTTATCCAGCTTTGGGTTCCCTTTAGTTACCTATATCTCATATATATTTATGTATATATATATAATGTTGTCATAACTTTATCGGTGTGAAATTTGAGTCAAATCAAGCGACCAAAAATTTAACAGTTTTATAGTAGCAGAGGTTGAGAAAAGAGATTTATTAAAGGATTAACGCACTAATTCTCCTTTGGAAAATACCCGTTTGATATTTTCAGAAGGGGATTAAAACTATTTCAGCGAATTCCGGTCATTTCACGGGCTTAAAACCATTCTTACCTACGACGCCTAGTTTGCGTGCAGCCTTTCAAGAGGAAAATAAAACAACTCACGAATACGTTGAACCGAATAATATATTTTATTGTATGTACTATAGAATTCTCGCACACCGATTGACCTTTATATAGTTTATATTATCTCATTTGCATAAACTTATTACTTTTGAACTCTGCATGTCTTTTGTTAATCACAGCAGGTTCCTTTTGTGTGTTGTCGAGAACTCTAACAAATAGTTCATAATAGTGTTGGCATCACGATGACGTTATTTTAAAAGTGTTTAGTATTTTATAGTTGATCCATTATCAAATCGCCACATACCACAATATCTTCCCATAGATTTGTACAAAGAAAAATTTTGCGTTTCGCACTGTACCTTTCAAGTTTCAAAGTACCTTTTCAATTTAATTTCGAGCTAAGTTGTTTGCAAGTAAAAGATCAGTCATTCGTTGTAGACGCATAGAAACTCGATCCATTACGGCGTGTTAACGTGGATATAATCCGTAGCATCCGTGCACAAACCCCTCTATTACGGAATTAGCAGCGTAGGAAATGATAGATCATAATAGTATAGAAAAGGTAGTACACTGCCAAGTAGGTATCAATTTCCTTTTAGAAATTATATTATATGGAATTCAATACAAATCTTTCAGCAATAATAAAATATTATGTTATTTTGTTTTCGTACTGCTGGCATCCAAATGTCCAAGCCATTGGAGACTTGACTGCTTTTTTAATAACATTAAATTCTACTAGCTGATACCCGAGACTACGTCCGCGTGGATTGAGGTCAATCGGTAAAAAATTAGTTGACAGAAAGACAGACAGATAGACGGACAAAGAAAAATTGTTACTCAATCACGCCCGAATGGCTGAAGTATCTGTCTGAAACTTGGCACAATAATAGATTATAGTCTCGAATAACACATAGGCTACTTTTTATCCCGGAAAACTAAGGTGTTCCCGCGGGAACCAAAAAGCCTCAATCCACGTGGACGAAGTCGTGGGCATCAGCTAGTAACCAAATCCATCTAGGTACATGAAATAATTCAAGGATGTCATAGTTTTATAATAACTTCAAAAGCTAGCAAAATGCAGTAGTTAGATACGTAGTCGTACGGTCTACGAATAAAGCAAAATGCATAGTTCGCACACGAGTTGAATGCAGAGCAAATGTATGGTGACACATACATCTACTCTGCATTCAACTAGCGCGCGAACTGTATCATAAAAGTTAATTATTGCAAAAGCTGCAATTACAAAATTACTTTCCAATAACAGGAACAGATGCTGGATACAATGCAAGTCAACAGCACATAAATATTGGCCCAGAAGTCGGAACTCTGATATTGATACCAATGAAATTTGTCAGTAGCTTTTGTTACTGGTTCCGGCATCAACTATGAATGAGATGTAGCAAAAAACGCCTTTGTTTGGTGTGAACGATTAAAGGAAATATGCTCAGGTAGATGCCAAAATGGAACATCATTACGTATTATTACCTTACTGATAAGTTTACTGATAGTAATATTGAGTATATTTTATTATTTCCGGTACTTAGCTAAAATTGAATAAGATTCAATAGGTATGTTATGTTTTAAAACTTCAGTCCTGATCTAAATTAGATATTTTATAAATCCATACCTCCGTACTAATAAATGCGAAGTGTGTCTGTCTGCCTGTCTGTTACGCTTTCGCGGCCCATCTTTTCTACCGATTTTGATGAAATTTGGTATGGGGATAGTTTGTATCTCGGGACATAGGCTATATCTATATATATATATAGGCTTTTTATCACGGAAAATTAAAGAGTTCCTGCGGGAACTAAAAATCCGATCATCCGATCCCGAAGCATCGCGGGCATCATCTAGTAATTTATAAAGTAATGATGCTTTGGTATATAGAGCTAGTTCAACATAATATTATCTTGTGTTCAACCTTAAGCTCAGCCCCGAACAGGTTTGAACGCGAAGCTCGAAACCGGTAAAAAATCATCACAGGTAATTGCGGTAGAGTCATCGGTTTACGATTTGATATACTATAAAATGATAAAAAAGTATTTATAATTGAAAATGGAAATGCTGTTCTGAATTAATAACAAACCAATTAAAATGCAATATTAAAACTCACAATCGACATTTTTGATGAATCGCAAATAATATTTCCATAACATGCTGTAGCTGTAAGCAATAAATCTACCAAAGCGACTTTCGATATAATTATTATTACGTACCTACTAAAAATTAATGTGAAGAATATCTTTTGCTTTGTTATAAGACAGTGTACCGTGGTAGTTATATTTCCTGCACAACTCCAGTTTCTATAAGTGCATAAAATATCCTTTACTTTGCCAGTAAATCATGCTGGCCATGTCACATGTATTTTCTTTTCAAAACGTAGCTCGCATTATCTACAATGTATTCAGTTCACCGTGGTTCCCGTACGCCATTACCAGGTTCTCGTCAGCAAAATTATTGGAAACAGGGTATTGTGTACGATTCTAAACAACATGGTGGCTAGTAAAAAGTAGGTAGGCACTCGGAAGATTGTTTGAGTGCTTTGCGTGTTACCTAGGAAGCAATGGGAGCTCACAGAAGGAATAACAACGAATTTTCGCATAGTTTCACACATTATTCTTAAAAACTTGCATGTCTTGGAGCATGGTGCTGCCAATTTACATACAAATCTGGATATGATCAAATTATGATGTTTACATTTTTGTTGCATTGTTCGAGATACGTAGAGCCCAATAAAAAGCAGTTTCTTTTTAAGAAATCTACAAACCCATTTTGAATTTAGTGGTGCGTACCTACCTACCTGCTTCAAAATTTTGCTCCATTATTTGGCACTAGGTACGTGTATTCTGATCAGACAAACTTTTTATGAGCGATCACTTGAAATGAAAAATGATCCGGGTTCATTACCTACTGAAAGGACGGATGTTTATAGACAATTTCGTTGAATTTAGTCTTATAGAATTTATTTAGATAGAATTGTTTCTTAGAATATAGTCAATAAAATAGATAAGCTTTATTGATTTCTTCGAATGTATAATTGATAAATAATACATGTGTCATCTGATAATAATGTCCTCCCGACCGAATTTTGGCCACGGTTGCCAATCTCCAGAGAGATTAGCCATCTGCGCGGGAGATATTATAGTGCACACACTTGGTGTGCGCAAACACAGGTGCATTCTCTGTTTCTTTACTCTCATAGCCCGATAGGACGAAAAATCCGACACAACCGGAGAGAGATCAAGCGCAGAACCGATGGCTTTATGTGATCTCCGAGGCACGGAGGCACCGCCAACTTCGTACTTAATTCCGGGCTAGTATGAGAATTTCTAGTCAGAAAAACCCAGTCAGTTAATTATGGCCCGACCCGGGACTTCTAACCCAAGTCCTCGTCGGCTGCAGTCGAAAATGCTAACCATTAGGACTAGACAAACGAGGCAGTCATCTGATAATAATATGAATTTATCGGCACGTGTTATGAAGGCATTTATTTGTTTATCGATAACATTATCAATAAAATTGATAGCAATTCTGAACTTGGTTCAATCCGAACGCTGAACTGATGAATATTGGGTAAAGTTTTAAAAGGCGTCAAGGGCGTGCCAGATAAAAACACTCCGCCTTCTTAAATCTCTACCGACTTGAATAATTAATAACTCGTTAATTAAGATACAGGCTAAGTAGTCCAGCCGTGGGGGCTGGCTGAAGAAGGTTTTTTAGATTCCTTTTACAGAATTATAATTAAAAATAAATTAATGAAAATGCTACAAGCTAACTTAAATAGAGTTAGAGCTAAAATTTGAAGAAAAGGAACTCTTTGCCGCAGTGTAACGTAAAATATTTTCATTAAGTAATGTTTTTGTTTCGGAATAAACTTGAAGATTCTATATCAATAAATAAATAGATACATAACAAAAAATTTTCAATACCAACTAATCCTTTTAGGTAGGGATAAGGATATGTTTAAAAGTAGGCATAAATTGAGTAGGTAATCATTTCTGAGAACATCGGTAATTATCGCCGAAGGAAACTGAAACAGGCTATAGGATTAATCGTAAAACCCAATTTAGAGCTGGGAGGCACGCGATTACAATCTTCTCACGACAGGGAAGGCGCGCAAACTTCTCATCTCCGGGGAAATCACGCACGCAAGAAACTTTATTGCAACACGTCCGAGTGATCCGCCCGGAGCGGCCAAGGCTCTATGCCACACACATGCCGATCAAAAGAAATAACAAGGCGGAGGCAATGCATCTACGCGGTTGCCTCGCATATAATTCTGAAAACTTATTACTGAATCGCACTTCAAGCACTTTTATGAAATTAAAATTTTTTGCTCACTGTCACAAAACCACGAGTGGTAACCGGTAGAAGCAATGCCATTGCCACATAAAATCAACACTGACCGTAGTTGAATATGGCTGCAAGCTCAAGCGGATGCCGTCCTGAGCAAGACGTTCGCGTAGCAAACGCTTCAGTTGTATTCGCGGTATTTTCACCAACTCAGCCTTGCCTTCTTCATATTCATCAGCGTACTTTGCTGGTTCTATTGAAACTGTAGCCTGTTCTTTGCGTGGCTCTTCCTCACATCGACAGGAGTCTCTAGCGGCAGACGCTTCCTCTAGAGTAAAATATACGGCTGCTGCACCTTCCTCTCTCAAAATTCTTACGGAATGCAGCAGCCGTTGACGATGTGCAGGATTGAGGACACCGATAGCGTCCAGATCGGGCTCGCCGACCTGCTTGCATATTTCTAGGTCGTCGTAGCCGTTATCAATAAAACTCTCCGAATATTGGCCCAGGTGGAGCGATCGCAACCACTCGATTACGATGTTGCCGGTTGTCGAAGTGGCCATGTCGCGTTAAAACGCGGGGCGCATCACAAGGCGTGCTCGCGGCGCGGCAGTCGGCGTGAAACTGGCGACCACGCTCCCCTTTACCCCCTCCTCCCCCTCCACCCTTCAAAGCCGCAGTTGCCGTCCCTAAAACTACGTGCTTTTGCTTTCTGACATTTTGTAGCATAATCGTTTCACATCAAAGAAGATACAAATGTACATTCCGTAAAAATAAAAATTGGTGCATAAAAATAAACTTTAATAGTAATAGATACATAAACTAACCAATATCATAAAATAATAACAAATCTTAATAATCCTTAGAGCTGTTACTAGGCTTTTTAGTAAGGTAATACCTAATTATGATTAATTAATAAAGTTACATAATCATTTTATTTATACTAGCTGATAGCCTGATGTCCGCGACTTCATGCGCGTGGATTGAAGTTAATCGGTTCGGAATTTCAATTCGTTGAATTCATAAAATACCTAAGTAAATAATCAATATTTGGACGTTTTTATTAATTTATTAATTATGTGGTAAGTACGTCAATCTAATTAAGAAAAGTATCAGATTTCTGTCTTTTAGGTCACGATGTTAAAAATAACTGTTAACCGATTTATTTTCCTACAAGATTGTTTATTTACTTTTTTTAATCAAAACAGTAACTAGTTAAATGTTAATTGACCCGGCAGGAGCCCTAGTACCTAAGCTAGGTATTTCATAAGTTACTTATTTTTATTTAGGTTAGTTTTCAATTAAGAGGCCACTAGCTGATGCCCGCGACAAGTTCAGCGTTATAATTAAGTTTTTTATTCCCGCAGGCACTTCTTAATTTTCCAGGATAAAAAGTAGCTTTAGTCACTCTCGAAATCGTCAACTATACCCACGCCTAAAATAACGTCGATCCGTTGCTCCGTTGCGACGTGATTGATGGACAAACCAACAGAGCAAACACACTTTTGCATCTTACTATATATTTTATTTTATAAACGCTAAAGTTTGTATGGATGTATGGATGTTTGTTACTCTTTCACGCCAGAAGAGCTGAACAGATCTGGACGGGCACAGGGATAGTGTCTGGAATAACCCATAGGCTACTTCTATCCCGGAAAATTAAAGAGTTCCCGCGGGAACCAAAAAACCTCAATCCACGCGGACGAAGTCGCGGGCATCAGCTAGTGGCCTCTAAATTTCTCTAAAATCAGCTAGTTTATAATAATAGTATGACTCTAATGAATACGAAGCCTTATACTTAATCTGAATTCTTCCACTATCATGACCTCAACAAGTCCCTTTCACGATAGCCATTGCAAAATTAGTATTCTATCTGGTACGACAAAATGAAATGATAAGCCCGCAAAAGCCTGCCGCGATTTGCGCTATCGCCAGATGGACCAGATTATTTTAACCTAGTTCGTTCGCTAAACGATTCAGAGGCTTTTAGTTTTATTGAAACCTAAATATCTTATCTCTTTGTACTGTTACAATTTGTAAGAGATTGATACAAAACTGAAACAGATATTCAAATTCAAATGTTTTGTATTCAAATGAACTTTTAAGAACTTACTTTTGAATCGTCAAGTGAATCTACCACTGGTTCGGAATGCCATTCCTACCGAGAAGAACCAGCAAAAAACTCGGTGGTTGCTTTTTTTAATAATTCATTTAAAATTATTATATCAATGTATACTTATGTAACCGCTGTCTCATTGCTGGAGTGATCAAATCCATGCTCCTCTATCATTTACATAATCTTCAACAGTAAGTATAATAAGTTTGTTCATGTGCATACTTTTAATGAATTTCTTAAATTTGTATATAGGCAAGTTTAAAATAGGCTGTGGAATTTTGTTATAGAAAAGAATGCTCATTCCCACGAATGAACTTCTGACTTTTTTGAGGCGGGGCGATGGAGCCACGAGCTTTTTACGGCCTAGTATGCCTGTCGTGCAGATCGCATTTTTTTGCAAATATGGATGTGCTGTTTTATAAAAATTATATTACTGTAAATATAGTGCGAGACGACTGTTAGAATACCAATTTCTTTAAATTTCTCTATAAGGGAATCACGCAGATAATTTGGTAAGTAGAGGAAGATAACTATATTATATCTCATTTTATTTGACGGTCCGCTGTCCTTACTCTAAGCTCTGTTTAGTTTAGAGAGAACTAAAGTAGTGATCAAAAAATTACCCAAATTAATCCTTTTATAAATTAAGTTAGGCTTAATTATTTTGTATTCCTTTTTTTGCTATATTATAATGCTGTACCCGCATTAGAGGACCCACACGTAAATATAAATACTCGCAGCGGCGGCCTTAGCCATTGCGAGGCTCTGGGCGGTAGATATTTGCGAGGCCCTACACTCATACAGCTTTGTGGAGTATAGTCCATTATTTTTCTATTTTAAAGACGTGGGAAAAGATTCCCAGGGAAAGTGGAAGACGGTCTCAACGTTTTTTTTACCTTTCGCAGTTGACAGCACTGGCATCTGATCAATAAATGGAAAAGATAGTGTATATTGTCTATGTAGTGTGTCATTAGTTTGGATCCTCCTAGCTCACTTCCTATTTAGTCTAGGCAACGAGGCGGTTCATTAAATCCATTAAATCCTCAGTCGATGAAACTTGGCTGGGTTGGGTTGGCTTGGCTAATATTGGATTATCCAAAACTTAAACAAAAATATCCAACAAAAAACATCTGGAAGTTAGGTATTTATACCTAAAATTTAATATTTATTACTGAATATTTTCTCCATTTCTTTTTAAAATAATAGTAGGTAGTAATTAACACTCAAAACCGAAATAATCATGCAGAACATCGATATTTAAACCGATTTTATTATCAAATCTATACTGCGTTTACGCGATAATGTACCTTCATGTTTTATCAATTGGGTATAGCATAAAAAACCTTACTTCCTGTGTGATTTTTTATTGGATATTCATAATATACGTTTACTCATGATACTTTATCATACTGTAAAGTTTCGTCGCCTGAGGAATTATTGTTGGGGTCAACTAGCTTTATTGCCTAGAGTCTAGACTAATAGATAGGTGGGACTTTTTCTTCTTGGGCAGTAGCGCGAGGGCGCAAGGCCTCTGCACGAGCGAGGCCCCGGGCGGTTGCCCTGTTTGCCACCCCTTGAGGCTGCCACTGATAAAGAGTCTGAATGAGTATCTTCACTCCTGCAGGAACATATTTTTTCACAAGGCTTACCAGTGCGTGATCATAATTCCAGCACCATTTCACACCAGCGTCCATCCAGTCATTGAATTTAGTGGCTTCCCTATCGGCTAGATTCGCACCTAGTAGAGCTATATTTGTTTCGCAGATTTTCCTACTTTTTTAGAAATATGTACCTATTGTAAATTCGTCCCTGTTAATGACATTATCAGCATATATTTCTAGCATTGAGAAATTGCTTACAATTTGCAGCATATGCTTTAGTATTGCACCAAGCTTATAGAGGTGTTTGAGTTCTCCTAAAGCGCTACAGTATGATAGAAGGGTCGTGATCGTCCTCTGGGTTGGATACGGAACAGGAGCTCGTGGATAGTAATTGTGTAAATTCTCCTACTTAGTGTCTTTTGAGATACGAAGTTGATGTGCTTAAGCAAAGTTGGCACAATCTATTTAATTACCGGGAATCAGTAAATATAATTTGTATGCTAGATTAGCTCCCTCAGGGGGCACGGTAGTACCCTAGTACTGAAACGGTACCATCGCCATTGGTATATTTCTCCTCAGGAAGAAAATCTAAAACAAATAACATTTAAGCAAACCTGCTGTATTTAAAACTATCTCGTGCCCGTGACTTCATCTGCGTGGATTGAAGTCTTTTGGTTCCCGCGGGAATTTCATTTTGAATAATAAGCCAATGTATTTCTGTGCCAAATTTCATTCAGATCCATTCAGCCGTTCTGGCGTGATTGAGTAACAAACATACATACATACGTTCATCCATCCATCCGTCCATACATCCATCCAAACTTTTGCATTTATAATATTAGTCTGGATGAATTATGAGTACAATTTTTAAGAGTTCTCACAAAATTACCAGCGAAAACTAGAGAAAATATCCCTAGCAACGTCCTCATACGTAGTTGGCCTAACTTGGCGAAAAGGTATGGATGGTCACGTTTCGAGTCCTCTTGTAGGAAGTATCATTCGCGTTGCAAACTAACACCGACACCAGTCACTTATAAATTTTAAATATTGTAACAATAACTGGAAAAAGAGAGTGCTGTGGTAGGTCTAACTATGAATTTATTTAGTATATTTATTTAGAATTTATTTATTTATTTAGAATTTATTTATTTATTTTATTTATATATTCTAAAAAAGGCTCAATTCAACCGCACCAAGCGAATTGGGAACAAAGTTGCTTCTCACCCTAGTGGTAGCAAAGCTCTTTGGTCCCTGGCCAAGTCGGTTGAATCGAACTTCTGTCGGCCATCACTGCCGCCGTTGCTGAAACCTGACGGGTCGCTTGCTTTTACGGCACCTGAAAAGGCGAATCTTCTTGCCTCTCAATTCGCCAAAAGTTCACATCTCGATGCTGGTGATGCCTGCCCACCCAATATTCCCACTTGCGATTTCACAATGCCTGTGGTGCGCATCCACCAAAAGGAGGTCTTAAAAACCCTCCGCTCTCTTGATGTGAACAAAGCCAGCGGTCCTGATGGGATTCCAGCAATTGTTCTGCGGAACTGTGCACCCGAACTGTCTCCAGTCCTGACACGCCTGTACCGCGTCTCACTTTCTAAAGCCCGAGTGCCAAAATCCTGGAAAGTCTCAAACGTACAACCCGTCCCGAAGAAGGGCAGTCGTGCAGACCCGGCGAATTATAGACCTATAGCTATCACCTCCTTACTGTGTAAGAGTATGGAGCGCATATTAAATACGAAGCTCTTGGCGTACCTTGAGTCTAATGATCTACTTTCAGACCGCCAATACGGGTTTCGTCAAAAGCGGTCCGCTGGTGATCTGCTCGTGTACGCCACCCATGTTTGGGGTGAAGCAATAGAGAAGCACGGAGAAGCTCTTGCTATATCTCTCGACATCTCAAAGGCTTTCGACCGAGTTTGGCATGACAGCCTTCTTTCCAAGCTTCCAGCATTTGGTCTCCCGCCGAGCTTGTGTGACTGGATATCCGATTTCTTGAGTGAGCGATCCTTCAGAGTAGTTATTGATGGCTGCTCGTCGGATCCTATGGTAATTAATGCCGGTGTTCCTCAAGGGTCTGTTCTCTCCGCTACACTATTTCTGTTGCATATCAATGATCTGTTGCAACCCGGAATCCTTGGGTACGCAGACGACAGCACTGTAACGGAGAGATATATATCCAGTCCACGCGCAAGTAGTTCAGATACCAATGAACTCAGAGAGGCGATGGTTGAGCGGTTGAACTCTACCCTGAAATTCGTTTCTGACAGGGGTGTTGCCAATTTGGTGGAGTTTAACGCCACCAAAACGCAGGCGTGTCTGCTCACAGCGAAACGGAGTCCTTTCGTCTTGACTCCCACTTTCCGGGATGTATCCTTACCCATTACCGATCACATTGATCTCCTAGGCCTCGACATCACGGCCAACGTCAACTTCGGAAAGTCTATCGAAGCGAAAGCCAGGACAGCCGCCAAAAAACTCGGTATACTTAACAAGGTCAAGCAGTACTTCACGCCACGCCAACTGATAACCCTATACCAAGCCCAAGTTCGGTCGTGCATGGAGTACTGCAGTCACCTTTATGATGGCTCTGCTAGGTATCAGCTGGCGGCTCTTGATGCCGTAGATCGTCGGGCTAGGAGATTGATAGGCGAAGATTCACCTATTCTGGCGAAACTTCAAACTTTGGATCACCGCCGTAAGGTGGCTGGCCTATCGGTATTCTATAGGATATATTTCGGTGAGTGTGCTCAGGAGCTGTTCGATCTTGTACCTCCTTCACCTTTCTACCATCGTACCGCAAGACGGCGTGCGAGTTTCCACCCCTATGTCGTCAACGTTCCACCCACACGCACGAAGCGCTTTGCGTCTTCATTCCTTATTCGCATGGCTAGGGTCTGGAACACTCTACCAAAAACTGTGTTTCCCACCAATTACAATCCGGGTATCTTTAAATCAAGAGTGAATAGGCATCTTCTAGGCGGGCGCGTTCCATCTTAGGCCACATCATCACTTCCCATCAGGTGTGATTGTGGTCAAGCGTAAGCCTATAATGAATAAAAAAAAAAAAAAAAAGAATACAGAGAAAACTAAATTGATGACAAATGGAGACCAACTTACTATAAAAGTTAATAACGAACCAATAGAATATGTTGAAGATTATGTGTACCTGGGACAAGTTATCTCTCCACACAATCAGATGACTAAAGTAGTTAACCAAAGAATAATTAACGTATGGAAACGATACTGGTCTTTAAAGGAAATTATGAAAAGTAAAGAACTTTCAGTAAGTGCAAAGCAAAAAGTATTTGATACATGCATAATACCGTGTATAACTTACGGATGCCAAACTTGGTCACTTACAAAAGCAAACACACAGAAACTAGAAACTTGCCAGCATAGTATGGAGAGAAGTATGATAAACATAAAAAAGAAAGACAGAATAAACCTAAAAACTATATGAAAACGCAGCAAAGTGAAAGATGTAACAGAGCATATAAGAAGGCTAAAATGGCGTTGGACTGGACACATGATGAGAGACAGTGGTGGAAAATGGACTAAGGAAGTGACCGAGTGGTATCCGAGGGATGGGAAAATGTGTCAAGGAAGACAAAGGAAACGATGGGAAGATTAATAAGGAGTGGTGGCTGGTGTTACATGGCGCCGAACAACAAAGGAGAGGAAGATTTGGAAGGCTCTGGAGGAGGCCTATGTCGCAGGACAAGCTGATGTTCAGTAATAAATTTTGTAAATAAAAAAAACAACATATTATTGTAAAATATTTATTCATTAATAAAGGCTATGATTATGATTATGATAATAAACAGTAACTAATATAATAATAACACCAAACACGGCCGTCCGCCATTAGTTAGGTGTTAAATGTTAATAAATATTTTCTCTTTCTTTCTGTCTTTAAAAGTCTTTCAAATATCTACATAATATAACATGAGCAGCCTCGTGACTGTCATTAGTTAAATAACAGCTATACTGATGATGCGGTTGGCAAATTACCTACCCTTGGATAATACTACCCAACCATGAAATTATTTTAGAATTTGCAGTCGAATATTGCACTATAAGTTCATAAAATAATGACCTACATTGTTTCGGTAATATATTGCAGTACCAAAATTTACTACAAGTATGTGTGTAATATGAGTTTAAACTAGAATAATTTAAAGTAAATGCAGCAAAAATAGTTGTATCCACACCGGTTTTTGGAATCTAAACTAATCTTTTGATGAAATAATCTAATCTATGGATACTAATATTATTCCTTTTTAAACTTCTTTATTTGTTGTGTGTGTTTCATTGCATAAAATATTATAACTTTAAAAATAAATCCCAGATACTTAGGAGGATTTAATTGAAGCGAGATTTTCTATATTTGTGTATTGCTACATTTTGTCACTTCGGTGTTATTGTGTTTGTAAGACGTCTGTAAGGGCTCTTATGATTCGGGAAATGAAGAAGCATGCCATATCTAGACGAATCGACAACCACAAAAAAAAATGGTTAGTAAGAATAAAATTTAAAAATATTCATTCACTTTTAAGCATTTAATCTATTCATTGTAATCTTTGAACATAGCATTCCAGAGGAAAGGAATATAAGGACATAAACGATATATGAAACAAAGGGTGGGTAAGGGCTCGGTTAATATACTTTTGAAGGCTTCTCAGGGCTTTCTTATCGGTGAAAACGTCTTGTTATCTCTTTCCCTCAAGGCGGTTGCCGAAATAAAACGATATTCAGTAGAGACATTTCTAAATGGGTGAGCATATTCCTTGCATATTCTCATCCGTTTCATACACTCTTTGAAAGCAACATTTAATTATAATATGAGGGAAAACGTATTATTTGAATAGACATTATTAATACATTTTGTTATCATCAACATTTTTTTAAACCATTTCAAGAACCCCGATTAGCAAATTTATATTGGCGTACAAAGCTAATTAATCTCTTTCAAATAATTATTTACAACCTTGCCCATAAAATCTGTGTTACAAGTTTGTTTAAATCAATCGATAATCAAATCCATATTTAAATTTACTCTTATCGATACTCTAGATTTCCCGTACATAATTCAAATGAATTTTAACAAGAAACAAAAATATAATATTGCATAATTCATTATCAATTAAAACAAGTTACTTAAAAATTATTTGACTAATTGTCCTTATCCCAATATGTAAATATTCATATTGGATAATCTTAGAGCAAAAAATTCAAATAATATAACACATAGACGTAGGAAAATGACGTTTAAAGTTCCATGATATAACATTAATTATTTCGACGTGCAGCCATGGCTGTTATGATCAAGACTACCAGTTTGGAAAACAGATCTTACAGAGAAAAAGTAGCAAGACACCCAACAGCAGAGCTTTTCAGAAACTGCCTCGTAATAATATATATATATAATTTCGATATATTTACCGGAGTACTTACTACAAAGCTGTGACTTTATATCATTATAATGTAGCGTAAAGGTGGTAAGCAGAATTGCTAAAATAAGTACGGTCACCGACTTTCGCACTACGTATCGTAACCATTCCAGCGCTTCTCAAATGACACAACAAATCTTATAAAGGAACTATTCTGGAGTACGATATTTCGTTTTACGTCCAATTTCCATACGCGGTGAGCGTGAAGGATTAAATGGGCCAAAAGATTGCGCCGACTCGGCCGCCGAAAAGATTTTTAAACTCTCGTAAACTACGTTCTCTTAGAGGCCTGCGTCGATTTAAATTCTTGATTTTCTCCTTTGACCATTTTAACTTTGTAAACTTATGACATTTATTTTTAGTACAGGTACTGTTTCAAATAAAATAAAGGCACTCCCATATTTCTTGGTTACTTTTGGTATGTTGATGATTTTTCTGCATTTTAGACAAAGCTTAAAAGTAGGCTAAACTGTACTCGAAAAGTTTTTATCATAAGTATCTTAATATATTATTTTTCTTCAAGTATAACTTTTATATCTGCTTATTATTGTGTATTCCTCACTCAACCAGTTTTTTGCGTGTCACTCCGGACAAAAACTTCATCTGTAACACTGAACAAAACAATTTATTTCCTTGATTTCTCAGGAAAGACGATAATATATTCAACCCAAAATCAGTGGTGCCCTTAGGATGTAGACAAATGTCCGTCGTCTACCGTGCTGGCACTTTTGCCGGGTTACAGAGCGAATAATGAGCCTTCCGACTATTTTTATGTCCATTTGGGTCTATTGTACCTTGCCATCTTGTTTAAGCTTTTCCCTAAAAGCCTTATTTCTTAAATACTCTCTTTTATGCTACCTATTAACTAGATGACGCTAGTCAAAAAACTGTAATAATTATTTCAGTCTCCTTTTTTTCTATTCTTTCACAGGATTAGAAATTAGGAATAATGTTCTACTATTCCTAATTCAGATGTACAATGTTCTGTTATATTGGTAAGTGCTAATCTAAAAAGTTGAAAGTGCAAAAATATGAAGGACCAGTTACTAAAAATAGTCCTGTGGTCTGAGGTTATCCTATATTAATTGGTTAGCGCAACCAACATAGACAGAGTTCGAACATAGAACCAAAGAGTTTCTGGATTTGCCATTACATAGTAAATAAATCATTTATCATAAAAACAGCTACGCTGAATCCTTCTCATCAGCCCACCGTAGGGACATTAACTTAACTATACATCTTTGCGCTCTTTCAAAATTCACCATTACAAAAGCAGCAATTCACTGATGAAGACAGCAACAAATCGGCCATCGGAATCGGCCATAGTAAGTGTATGAAAGTTCAATTTTATAGCGACCAGGTGGCCCAAGCCAAGACTGCACTGCATGCCTTGGTGAATAAACGGGTGAACATTCTTCATCATCTCTGTAACCGGGAAAGTGGGGTATCCGTATGTCTCCAGGCATAGTAATATTAAATGTCTTTACTTGAGGGCCTCATGTCCGCACAGTAACAGAGAAAACCACGTGAAGATGAAATTATTATAAATTTTGTCTATTTGAGAAGTGAAGAGAAATGTGATCTCGATAGTGTAATATCAATGAAATACCAATATTTTGGCCGCATTAGGTATATTTCCCACGAAATGAGAGATTTCTTTTTAAATTGTGATACCAAACATTTCCCGGGTCAGGAAGAAATTGCCGTAAATAAAATACGTCCTCAAAAAGCTTAAATAAATACATACGGCGGTTCATCCGGGGCTTACTGTAACGACCCGATTATATTTGTGATGTTCCTTTAAGCCTACGTTCACTGTTATTTTAATGGAAGCTTATGTGGAAAGTTTCAGGAGCATTGATATAATAACGGGGATAACGGAACGGGAAGTACCTACCTTCGAGGTTATGAAGTTTATGAAATTTTGAATATGATAAGTAAAGCTAAACGTTAAAAAAATCTGTTTGTACTGTTTGCAATGTTGGCAAAGACACTTATTAAAATATAAAAGTTACATCGAAGTAAAGGTACAGCATCAATGAATTTAATATTATAAATACTATTAAGTATTATAAATGCAGTCTGCCTGCCTGTCTGTCTGCTAGCCGCGCTTTTAGTCGAGGCAACGGGGCGGTCCGTTGTACCGAGACCCCCGCATTAAATCCTCAGCCGATGAAACTTGGTTTGGTTTTAGTACTGGATGATCCAAAACTTACATAAAAATACCCTACAAAAAAAACATCTGGAAGTTAGGTATTTATACCTAAAACTTAATATTTATGACTAATAATTTTAAAATAATGGTAGATAGTATATTAACACTCAAAACCGAAATATAAAATGAAATAATCATGAAGAACATCGATATTTAAACCGATTTTATATGAAATCTTTACTGCGTTTACACGGTGATGTACGTTTCTGCTTTAACAATTGGGTATAGCATAAAAAAATCTTACTTCCTTTCTGAATTTTTATTGGATATTTATAATATTATGTTTATTTCGTGATAATTTATCATACTGTAAAGTTTCGTCGGCAGAGGAATTATTGTTAGGATCAGCTTTATTGCCTAGACTATTTCACGGCCCAGCAAAATCGGTTGAATTTTATCTACTATGGCAACTTTTTCTTCTCGCGGAAATTTCAAGAATATAAACCTAAAAATAGGTACAAAGTAGTCATAATAATATCATCCAGTTTGGTATACATTTTAAAGTTCAAAATATAAAGACCTCAAGTGCAATTTTATAATAAACTAGCTATCAAATAATATAATATTAAACTGTTAGGTGAAGTGCCGTCTTTAACCTATTGGAGGCCCTGGGCACATTAGGATAGTGGAGCCCCTATGAACTTGACTGAGGACTATTTTGTTAAAACAGGCATAAGGTACTCCTTATGCCTGTTTTAACAAAAAATCTAGAATATTGCTAGATTTATTCAACTGTCATTTGTGTTACTTTCTTCTTTTCTTACTTGAATACCTATTGGTTATCTATCAGTAGGTGATCTGGCAGGAACTAGGTGGCCCCATCGATTGCGGGGCCTTGGGCACGTGCCCAGAGTGCCCAGTGGGAAAGAAGCCTGGTTAGGTCCCCTCAAATATTCAGATGCATATCAGGTTCAGGGTTGACTATCTCCTTTCAATATTGTGTCATAGACATGAAGCTTTCGGTTCATTCCCTTGGATGATCTGTACGCTATAACAGATACCAGAGCACTGAGTTCAGTGCTAGTGATGTGAGGTTCCTAAATATTAGCCTTATTAATATTATTATTGAAACTTACCTAATAAATATGCATAAAGAATCTGATTTACTTGTATCAAAGAAAGAGGATATTACTTGTACTAAACATTTGATGATTTCCGAAAGCAATAAAAATAATTATGTATGTGTAGGTACCTACATTGAGTTTCAATTAAAATCAATAAACTCGAAACTCACCTATAATATGCCGTCATGCCATAAGTTCCACCAAAATTTAAAAGGTTTCTATATGTACGTCAAACAATGGAAATCACCTGTGTAGTTATATATGTCATGATTTTCTAGTTTTATATTCTGTGGAACGACATTCGCAATAAATATAAGGCCATAAAGGACTTGAATCCAGGGCCGTAAAATAAAATAATTAAAAAAAGGGGGAATTCTGAGGGCCAATGGGGACGCTTCCCGCCAATGGAGCGCGAAGAACGAAAAGAAAATGAGAGGGAAAAAGGATTGTGAAAAATAATTAAATTAGGTACTCTAGAATGTGATATTATCGGAAGGAATAAACTATATTAATGAACATTGGGTTTTAATTTACTAAATATATAACCAAAATCGTGGCGATCAAGGGTGTATTCGATAGAAACACCGACTTATCACATCACTACAGTACGGCAATGCGGACAAATCGGACGTAGATAAATGTGCCCGACGACTCGACGTGACACGTTCATTGAGCTTTCATTTGGGCAATTTTCGACTAAATCCTGCCCAATCAAATGCTTCGTTGTCTGTTCCCACTCACCACTTATCTTGCGATTTCGTTTATTTAAGACTGGCGACTGCGCAACTGCAGCCCAAGCATAATCAGTGGTACATCGCTTTCTCGTGGCCTTTTCATGAATAAATGGCTGCAAAAGTCCCGAGAGAGATGTGTCGAAATGATTGTTTTAGGACTTGCTACACAGTGGCGCTCAATGTCACGTTCATTGTTATCGCTACGAAGCTACGAGACTCATTTTGTGCAATCTTCACTTTAACAACTTCTGTTATTAAGGTGTGTACATAGAGCAGTAAGCGTAACTCTGTGTACCCCGTACATAGAGGGGGGAGCAACATGCGGGGTTTGCAATACAGAATTCCGTGTGTCCGTCGAAATGCATTAAATTGGGGGCGCCAAATTAGTATCAGAGTAAATTTAAAAGGAAGCGCCAAATATTATTAGAGTAGGTTTTAGAAATAAACAAGGAAAGAAAACATTCATCAGTATTTTGTACAACATAAGTTGTTGCAATAATTAACGACTTTAGTCGAATTTTTTAACTCGGCATACTTCAGTTCATCTACAATTGCTACATTCATACCATACCCTTTGCCTACACCAGCGGCACTGTGGAAGGATTTTGAACTGTTATTTATAGCAACAAATGGACACATTTTCAAATTTTCTCATAATTTCTCACAAGCCATAAGAGATGTTACTCCTTACCTCTACCCTCCATTGTTTAGACACACATTTAAATTAATTCATAGTTAATGTTGTTGTTGTTCTTGATTTTTCCCCTTTCGGGACAGGCGAAGATCTAAGACCATACAGCCTTTACAGTCGTGTTTAATTCTTAGTTAAATTATTTTCAATCATACGTACAGTTTACTCTATCACCTACTATTTTTGAGTCTATTACTTCCCATTTATGTAATTATGACTTGAAGCTAACAATAAAATTAAATTGCCCTTTAATCTTTTTTAAATAATCGTATGTTGCAGTTGATCAACAGGTAAAAAAAATTAAACACGTTTACATCTGAACTCATATTTTGAAAATCTAAAATGAGAACAATATTGACTCATATTTACTCTAAATTGCAAAGAAACATATTGTATCTATCTCATTGTTCTAACGAAGACAAGCAATCAAAACAGATCAATTCTTACATATTCAGTACGCATAGCATACGAACAAATATTTCACGGAAACCACGAATTCCGTATTAGGTACTCGGTACGATAGCATGGACGTTATTTTTCGCGCAAGACACGATGCTTTATCAAACATTGGGAGACTCGAACATGATTATAAGAGTACGTGCCCCGAATGCCTTCCGACATCGCAGAGAATGCTGGCACTTCAAAGAGACAAGTACGAATTTTTCGACAATAATGAAAAGCACTCTCGTTATCGCTACTATACTAAATTCTGTTCTCTTATTAATGTGTTTTTCTAAGTATTTGTGACACTGATTTTTCTTATCGATTTTCTTCTCAAGGAAATAAAGATTATGATTTGTAAGCTTTATATTATAAATAGCACACGATTAGCATTTTCGTACCCTTAGCATGTCCTTGTATTGTTATTGAAACAGATAACTAATATTATATTTATAATGTAATTTACCTATTTTAGTGACGCATTTACGATTCTAAAAAAAGAGTAAGCTAATCGATAGATGTCATATTTTATTCTTTTACCAATGATTGACATCGCTACCAGAGATTGTCCCGCTAAGGACTTCACTCTGTCGGTCGACGATGACCATTTTACTAATCTTTTTTCAAAATCACCAAAGTCCCTCAAACTAATTTGACGCGCTGACAGCGTCGCTATTATCTATTAAAAATAAAAACTAAGCATTCAAAAATTTTGTTCTAATTTTGGCCAGATAAGTTGGTGGGACTATAGAAACACTGAGTTCACGGAATAAGAATCATTTTTGTGTCTACAAAAAATATCTGCGTCTTTTCTAAAATCGCTTTGTATTTTTCTTTGATAAAAAGCTTTAACAACAATCGAAACTTCTAAGAAATACTTATTTGGGAAGCGGACCTAATTAAATAAATTAAAAAAAAATATAGGGACTGCCGATAGAAGTGAAAAAGAATATATTTTTTCTTTTTAAAATAAAATAAAAAAAATTAAAATATAAACCTTAACACTAACGCATTAAAGTTGAATTACGAATGTAGTATATTTATATTTAAGACCTTTTGGCTTAGTAACAACGCGAGCATGTCGGTCACGCGAGCATGTCGGTCACGCGAATCCACAAGTTTACCCCCTACCAAAAAGTGCTCAACGTTGCTAAAGAAGTTTTCACTTTAAAAAAATATGTTAACGCTTTTTACCTAAATGAATATTGCACAAGGATAATACAAAAACAAGATTCCCTTCAGAATGGCGGCGGTAACGAATTTTCATAAAATGCCGTTGGCCCTACTTCCCTGCTACACACGTTTGCGTGTCACTGAAGTTTTGGGGTTACGTAGCCTCAGGGCCTGATCTTTACCATGTATGACAATAGCAAATTACAAAAAGGAAAACTCATCAGTTTTGTTTCAATTTCCAGAAGCAGTGGTCGAAACATTTTTCTTTTATCGAATGCGTGTTTGTTTTTTGGTTCGTCATTTACTCACACCTCACACAGTAAAGGATCAACGTGATTTTGTGTCAAAGGCTACTTTTTAATCTGTAAAAACAAAATTTATCGGATTTAAAACCTAAATCCATGTTTTCGTCGTCGTCAAGACACCATCTAGGTTTCGTTATCCGACTGCACGATGCAATAAAATGATATTTTGTGGTCATTAATCTATTTATGACTTCAAGTTTGTTCTTTTAGTGCCCTGTTTTGTTTTAGTTATTCTTGTAAGGTTATATCAATGATCAAATGTGGACCTAGCCTATATAGGTAGGTTTTCACGTATTCGAACTTTAAAACAGAGGTAATACCTAAAATAATGCATCTACGGAACCCTTAATGACTTAGCTTGACTCGCTCATAACTTGTTCGCATCAGCTGAAGTGGTTTCTTGCTCCACTAACCCTATTTGTTTTGTATCTTGTTCTCGGAAGTTGTGCAAATGTAACTCTTATTCCCTCCAGTACAAAACACGAAGAGTTCCACTTTACCTTTATTGCGCATTGTCACGATAGGTATAATTCCAGGTGTGGAGGGCCTAAGTAGGATTGTATGAGTACCTGCTTAAATCACTAATTTAGAATAATTATAGAATGTAGCTTATAGCGATCTTTGTAAATATCGTAACATATTAAATTATATTGGCAAAAATATTCTAAAATCAATCAATCAATCAATCATTATTCTAGTAGTATCAATATTCTAAATTAGTGATTTGTCGTGCAAACTTATTTCGTTCTAGTGGTACCTATATTTACTATTGTAACCGTTTTATTAATTACAACGTTTCATCCAATATAAAATATGTACCTAAGTTTATTCAAAATCGGTACCTAAACAGTACACTTTTTGCTCGTTAAGTAGGTATACAAAGTTTAAGATGTGATGGTGATAATTATTATTAACGACGGTATCTTAAAACAAAAGCAACGAGGATTCTAAACGCGCCGGCCTGGTCGGAGAAGTGCCCGGTACAGTAAGAAGCATAGGTACTAAAAGTCCTTGCAGGATACAAGCTATTTCTGTGCCCGAGAAAATCGGTGTTACAATGTGCTTTCTAATCATGATTCGAATAATATGAAAGCTAACATGGAACTTAAGCAGTTTATTTATTAAATACGACTTAGCAGACAAATAAAAAATAAAACAAAAAATAAAAAGTTTTTTTTATTCTCCTATGCTTGTAAAATGTAAAGCATAATATTATGTGTTGTTAGATGAGTTAGTAGTGCATTTCTTTATTACTTATTAGGTATAGGCCTCCCCCAACCTCTTCCACTTTTCCCTGCCCTTTCCAACATTCATCCATCCTTTCCCTGCAGTTTGGATTATCTCATCAGTCCACCGTTTGTTTGGCCTTCCAACCTCCCTTTTTCCTGAAGGTCCTCTCCACTGTGTGGTCTGTATGGTCCATCTATTATCGGAGTAGCGTGAGATGTGTCTAGCCCATTGTCATTTCAGTGTAAGAGACTTAGCAGATACGACTTAACAAAATGAGTTATTTTCCATAGGTAATGAATAACTAGTCAATATTCTAAAAGTTTTACAAGGGTTTTACCGACATTTGACATTAATGCAGGTACATCGTACATAGCAGGTGTGGTGTGCTCAACCGTGGCATCGTGATAACATTTAAAATGTCATGGCACGGGTTTTATTCCTATATTCTATTCAGTATTATCCATGTGGAAACCCCGTCAAATTGTTTTGAATATTTTCGGTAAATTCTGACTTGTTACGTATTCTCACATTTTTCAATATAAAATTTTTATAAACCTATTAAAACTTTATCATGATTTAGAGCTTAAGTATAATGCATCATAAAATTATTATGATGTATTATTATCACATCTAGATACTTTTAGGACGACAGTTAGAATTGTATCTTTTTTTTTTGTATAAGAGGAAAAGGGATTAACCTATTTTTATTGTCCTAATAGCATCTAGATTGGGTTAATACAAGTAATTACAAATAACAAGTAATTACAAAAGTAATGGCAGCAAAAACTGCCTTTCCTAACCTAAACGATAAAACTGTGGTGAATTAGTTGTCGCTAATTTTCAAAACATTATTTTTTCGCTCCATTAAACAACTCTTACAGCACCATTTTGCTCAGGAAAGAGCAGTAAAATGCTCCGACGCCCTCCGGAAAATTACGCCATTCGATTAACTGATAGTCATTATTCTAAAATCAATCGCTTTCTAGCACAGAACGCTTTCCAACTAAAACGAAAATAGACTTTAAATCTTGTCAAATACGGTTTAGTTTTGCTGAAACTATGCAATGTAAGGGTGCAATGAAGCCACTAGTATTATTTTCTTTTAGACAAAGTGATCACAATACTTCCACAGCACATTAAGAGCCACACGGCGTATTTATGGCCATTCTAACGCAAACTATACGCGCGTCAGACGCAGCCTTTGAAAACATCTTTAAATTGAAAACGCGCAGACACTGCGCGTTCGTTAGACGCGCATCGTCTGCGCGAATAAAATTTGTATATATCCATAGGCCCTAAAAGGTAAACCGATAGATCGTTCAATTGAATAATATAATATTAATTAAATGCCTCATCTGGTTACGAGGGCTCAAAGGATCAGCCTGGCTTTTCAGTGGAAATACAGCCAACATTCTTGCCACCATTTCATGCGGACTTGATTTGTAGAGCAATTCAAGAAGGCTAGCTCAACGACCTCAATTTACATAGACGGGCCCTATCAAATAAAGAATGTGGTCTTATTTTACTAACGCCATCTAGTACCTACATTTTCAGAAAACAATCAGTATAGAAACGGTCAGTTGAATTGTTGGAATTGAAATTATACGTTAGTCATTAACACACACTAATTTTATGCAGGGACATGCTCTATTGGAATTTTGTTTGCTAACAGATGCATAGTAACGACGGAAACCTAACGTTTACATCTGGTAGTTTAACCACTCGAATATGAACATTTTGAACAAAGTAAGGGCGAAGACATACTATGGCCAGAACAGGATAAAATTTTCGCGCGAAACGGCTACGTCGCATGTGAAACACGTTTCCTTTCATCGCGGTAGTCTGTGCACCACGCTGTGATTTTTTGACAGACTGAGACTTCTTTTTTGTGCATGGTATGTTTACGCCCTTAAGCGTCATATCTTGCTACGAGCAACAGCAACGTAAAATTTAGCTCAGTGTAAAACTTAGGAAAAATCCGTTATTCAATAGTCTGCCTATTTGAAAGTCCTAAGTAATCTATTATTTCTCGGGAATAAAGAACAAAGCATAAATGACGACGTTATTACAATGTAGTCCCGTCATAGCGCTCGGTGGCACAATTTTTGCATAATTACACGAAATATTAAAAAAGTTCCATACGAAATACCTATTTGTATACCAACGGGATACTTCATTGATTTTATTCATAGTTTATTGTTTTTAGAATTGCGTACCATGCCTCGTTGGTTTAGTGGTTGGCATATTCGACTACGGGCTGCGTCCGACGAGGTTTCAGGTTCGCGTCCCGGGTCGGGCCATAATGAAGCATTGGGTGTTTCTAACTAGAAATTCTCAGTACTCGTCCGGAGTTAGGAAGTTGGTGGTGGCTTAACGGGCTTTAGCCACTATTATCACTAATATGATAACAGTCGTTAAAGCCCGTTAAGCCGCATTAGAGCAGCGTGGTGGGTCTAAACTCTAATACCTTTTCTCCAATGAGAGTGGAGGCCTGTGCCCAGCAGTGGGACGTTAATGGGTTGTAGTGGTAGCCTGGACATCTGTCGATTGTACTGGTTAGTCAACATTGACCCATAAGTTCAGTTCGGGGATGGGATGGGCCTGAGTATTGTGGTCCTATGACCTTTCCACCGTGCCTTGGAAGTTAAAATTCGCATTCAATTTAATTAATTAAACTCGTTTATTTATAAATGGATTCGGAATTTTAAACACAAAAAATATTACTATTTTAATTTATTCAACAAATACTAACCTATTTCATTTCTCATAGAGGAAACTTACCTAATATATTATTATTACAACTTATTTCGAATACCATTTGAGATAATTAATATTATTTTTCATATACTGGCATTCTTCTGCATAAAATCAGTCTTTTCACATCTTCAAAATCTTAATCGAACTAGTGTGGCGCGTTTCGTAATTAAGTTATTTTTAATTTAAATAAATTTCAATAGAGTACATCAAGAAATAACGTTGCTAGAAAATATTAAACCAGCGTTATGGTATATCCAGCCATAATGAGGCCCAACGTCAGTATAAATGACATAATACTTGGGGTCACAAAATATTGCGCCAGCAGGATGGCCGCATTTGGAAAGGATTCCACGGAGGAACCAGCTCACTTTGTGATCTACTTGCTTCGTGGGAACGAAAAGACCGCCACCACTATCTCCATTTCGAGGATTTATACCTGTTGAAATAAAAAATAATATTATAGGTACTCAAGCTTCAAAAGATATGCAGGAAATACGAATAGGTATAATTGATCATTAGTAAACCTTGGACCTAGTTAAGTAATACCTGGACGTACTAAATGTGTGTAATTCTTTATATGCAAAGTTTCTTTATCAACGAAAGACTCTGATAACATTATTGGTGTACGGTAAAACTCAATTGAGTTTGTGTTTACACCAAAAAGAAATGGCTCTGTAAATATTAATTAATGAATGCTAAAAAAATTCACTGATTTCGTAGTCCCCGCAAGAATCGGGGCATTGAAAATGAATACAAAAATTTACGTTAAAAAAATTATTTATTTTGAATAACACATTACAAGTTGAATAATAAGAATTTTTTATTGAGATTTAATGCCCTAAAATTACACAACTACATTACTTACAAGGC
The DNA here is from genome assembly GCA_964035005.1 of Erebia palarica. Taxonomy (NCBI): domain Eukaryota; kingdom Metazoa; phylum Arthropoda; class Insecta; order Lepidoptera; family Nymphalidae; genus Erebia; species Erebia palarica. The sequence goes on from OZ035988.1 coordinate 7,726,685, forward strand.
ATTTTTAGCACCATTACCACGACGATCAGTCAGCGTATATTTACGTTTGCGTGTTCAATAGACGGAAGTACTTCCTCGAAACCCGCACGGGTCTGTTACGCTAACTTCCTTTCAACTCGTGCCCAATTCGAGGCACGAGACCTCCAATCGCGCACGGGTTTTCGCCCTGATAGGCGTATTTATTTGCGTATTCAATAGAAGGTAGTATTTACTTTGATGCATGGAATCCGTGTTTGTTTGATGTGATGAGATGTTTGATGAAATGCAAGAAACCCAAAAATTTTAATTTTTATAGGTTATAAACTTATATCGCTTTATAAAAATGTAGATGTAAAATGGATGGGCTACGCCAGAAGACTTGTTTCGTCGTGGCATCATTCAGCTTCACCTACTTGACCTTCGTTTCGCTACGGAGGTCGAGTAGGTGAAGTTGCTGTAGGTAGGTTTTGGGAGAGATGTAAATTTTTTAATAATATTATGACACTTTTATAGCATCAAATTCACCATAAAATAGCGTCGCCAACGCTCCCAAACTCCCGTGCTGCACAACGTTGTCGGATCAATCGAAAAATCGGTTTCAAACCCTTGCGCGTTTGGAGAAGGAGTTCCTTATATTGAACACGAGTTTGAATAGGGAGTTAGCACATCAAATTCGTGCGGGGTTTGAGGCAATGCTGCCTTCTATTGAATACGCAAACGGAAATACGCGATCGGTCAATAATCACTCCAGCTTTAGTTGATTCTTACAAAAATTTTATCTCTTCTTCAAAATAATTCAAAAATTTACTAACTGATTTTCAAAAATCCAACGGTATTGCTTTTCTCGCCTGCATCCGCGTCTTTTAACACCATTACCATGATGATCGGTCAATAATCATAGAAGCTACTTCACTTTTTATATACGGAAAAACCCGTTTTTCTACAATTCCAAATCTAAAGGGACCACCTACAGGTCACAATTATTAACCGATTTTCAAAAAAAATTCGCCATTTTGTAGCCAAACTAATACCATTTTTTTATTTGTTTCTTAAGTCGTTTTTTTCCGAAATATTTATAATTTAGTAAACAAACATCCCCAAAACACTTAACAAAATTCAAAAAAAAATTACCAGCCAATTTTCAAAATTCAAACGCTCACACGTCTTTCGATAAATTCTTGAACTCTTAGTACTTTTCCCATCTCGAAAAATCCCAAAATCCTCGAAGATATGGCCAAAAATACGTTTCAGGCGATTTACATCTGATAACCATTTTCAATGGTAAAATGGTAGTTGAGATATTAAAATGAAATTAAAATTCTGCGTCATTATCACTAATTCACTGTTGGCTATTAACAGTTGTAGCTAGAATACCGTAGGGGAAGGTTAGTACAGTTTTTATATTTCGTCTTACAGAATTCTCTCGGGTATCGATATCTATATCGATTCATCAAAAATCAATAGTCTTACTATCTGACTATATATCCAAAATATGAAATTTGGGTAAATACACCTGTACGACTTTTTGTAACACTATAAAAAAAATTACCTGTAGAAAATTGTGATAGAAAACAATTAAATACATTAAATATTTGATTGTATTATTGGATTAAATATATTATAATAATTAATGTATTATATTTTTATACCATTTTTCTTTTACTTGAATTGATTTTTAATTATCTATGTCCTTATTATTTAATTTATCATCTATTACTCATTATGATCATATGATAACCATCACACGCTTCAACATTAAAAAATATATTCTTTAGGTATAATTCAATATACAGATAGGAATTTTTTTTTTCATGCTGACACATTAATTTGCTCACACAGAAAAAACACGTCATGCTCAAATATTAATTTATTATATTAATTTTATATAGTATTTGTTTAAATAATAAAAAAATAAAAAGCACAAAAAAATTGGGTAAACTTTACACTTTATAGTATAAAAAACAAAACCTCCCCTCGACCACCTAAATTCATTCACTGTAACAAAAGTCCGAGGTTAAAACCCCCAGGCATCCCACTACTAACCCTTCTGTCTTATCTCTTAAGCTTTTCTTTATTGTTATTGTTTTTAAGTGTGTGCAATAAAGAGTTCATCTATCTATCTATCTATCTACTATTCTGTGTACTAGTAGTACTGCTTGTAAGAAAAATAAAATACATACCAGCATTGGGTCCAAAGCCAGCGCAGAAAGTAAACTCATTGAGCAGTCTTGGGTATAAATCAGGAGCATAAGCATTGCATATAGTGTCATTCTGGACCATCGTGTTGGTTGACCGGAGAGTATCCGATTGAATGTTTTGTTCCGTAGTTCCAAATCCAGTAATCTATCACAGTAAATAAAACAAAAATTAACAGGAATTTTTGTTCTAATGTGCACAGGTATAAATATATATCTTGTACTGTTGTTCCTTCCCTTACTTTCTACAGGAGAAAGTAAGGTAAGGAAACTCTTAAGAAAGAAAGGAAGAAATAGTCTTTTAGTCAACAGCTGAACAAATAAAAAAAAAATTTTTACTCAGAGAACTAAAACTATTTTGATACTTGATGTAATAAAAAAAATTAACTATTGCAATTTGATTTGTTGTTTTTATTTCACGTAGGACAACTCGTGCAACTTATGATAAGCCAAGACTCTACCATGCTCCGGTTCGGAAAATAATCCTACTGAGAAGAGCCGGCAAGAAACTCAGCAGTTGCAGTTTTATAAAAATAGAAAAAAAGTTCCTATATGTGCTCCTCTATACTCTAGTACAGATTGTATTTTAAATGAACACTAACCACAGCCTGCTTGCCGAAAAGCGCAGTTTTGTCGTACACCGGACCCCACACACAAATGGGTTGGACGTATTCAGTATACCGTAGTTTATTTACTACCACAATAGCGAGGTCTGAAGTAGCTTCGTCCACGCTGTAGCCGGGATGCAGGATTACTCTTTCCGCCTGCAATTCAAACCAGTATCAAATACGTACAGGAGGCTTCAGTGCATGGCTCAAAATAATAGCTTTAATAAGACAATGATATAATAATAAGAAAATGTTTAATTTTGTCCCTTACATCGAAATTATCGAATTGTTTATATGCATACATATGAAATTGACTTGACTGCCTCGTTGGTCTAGCGGTTAGCGTAGTCAACTGCGCTCGTGATCCACAGTCGACTACGTCCTGGGTTCGATTCCCGATCGGGCATTAAAAAAAATTAGGTATTGGGTTTTTCAGTCAAGAAATTCTCAGTGCCAGCCCGGAATTGGAAGTTAGCGGTGTTTCACCCCCGTGCCTCGGAGAGCACGTTAAGCCGTCGGTCCCGGTTATTATCACTAACATGATAATAGTCGTTAAAGCCCGCCAACCCGCATTGGAGCAGCGCAGTGGGTCTAAGCTCTAATTCCCTCTCTCCTATGAGAGTGGAGGCCTGTGACCAGCCGTGGGACGTTAATAGGCTGTAGTGGTGGTGGTGGATACATATGAAATTACCATTGTGCACATGCACTATTACTTAATACTATTACCTATCCTATCGAGCTGTAAAAAATCAAGCTCAAATCCAAGCAATCAAAGGATACCGCCGTTAATGTCGCATATTTTGACACTCGCTCATAAATCAATAGTTATTTGTGCTATATGGGGCCAAAGAAAATTTTTGTTCCCCGAGGGCGCTATTTTGAATTCAGAGCGAAGTGAAGGATTCTATAGTAGAATACCGAGCGTAGCGAGGGATTCTAAAGTAGAATCCTGAGCGTAGCGAGGAATTCAATATACGCCGCCCGAGAACCAAAAATTTGGCCCCGAGTGACAAACACTATTTTTCATGATTATGTATGAGAAAAAGCTAGGAGTATCAACGTACTATGTATGGACATTACCTATATGTTTAAGCACCAATAAGAAGCACGAACGCAGACCAATCAGAACAGAGAAATCAAAAGTCCCATGGGCGTAAAAATTACATTTTGCTGCCGCTATCCTCTGAAGCCAATATTCGTTTTTCGAATAGGTATGTTGAAAAACCCGTTGGCCGAGAATCATGAAAGACAAGAAGCAAGGTCTTACAGCGCAAGTAAAGAACTAATTGCGAAAATCGTTAATTAGGGGGAATTGTTTGTCAAGCGCTACCAATTTAGCGCCATATACAGTTATTTCGCAGCTGATTACGTGTTCTTATAACATCTTTCTTAATATTTACTATAAGAATGTCTATTGCGTGGTGGTACGGAACCCTTTGTGCGCGAGTCTGACTCACACTTTGCCGTTTTTTTTTCAATAATGTTTAATAATTGTCGTCATCGGCGTCGGAAAATTCCGTGCACTCTGGTGATGAGGAAAATTAGCTGTGATGTTACTTACAAAAAGTGTTTGTTTTCCAACTGGATTGACAGCTCGAAGATTTGTTACTCCAGCTTCAATTACTATTCTACTTGTTTCTACTAAAGTGCCTTTTAGGAACATGCAATGCCCCGCTGAAAAAAAAAATATCTTGCTACAAAACTATTTGGTCTACAAATTCTAGTACCTACCTGTAGGAACGTGGACCCGCACAAAGAAAGGATTTTCATAAATTTTACCCGAGCGAAGCTCAAAGTTTTTGATTAAATCCAGATTATACCTGATACAAATCTATATCAAGCAAAATCTGTAGTTTAAAGTTTGTCTCCAGTGGTTTCAACTGTTCATATAATTGACCGAGCGAAGTGAAGGTCTCTGAGTCTACTTGAGTGAATTTGCACTTGTTCATCCTAGGGTTGCCAAAAAAAATTGTCCGTCTGTCATAGCCTTATAACTGCTGAATTACTGAACGTAATTACTTCAAATTTAAATATATGTAAACCGATGGCCTCCAGTCGATTAAGGCTTAAAAAGTTATAAAAATCTTTATTTCAGGGGGGCTCTCATAGAAGCGAATGCGAAGTAAAATATTTTTATAGCGTTACATATGGTTGCGGTATATAATTTTAAAGATAAGGAATAGAGTCTAAAATTTTTTTTTATTTTTCCCCTAAAATTGACGAAATGGGGAGCTTTCAAAGTGGAGATTTTCTAACGTCCAAAGTTGACCTCAGAATTATTTGAATTATATCCTGTACTTGAACAACAAAAACTAAAATTAGATAAATATTATAAGGAAACGAAATTATTTAATTTTTAATGATCTTCAGTATTTTTAACTGAACTTCACAATGATATCAATAGATGGCGCTCTGTAAAAGTTTATTCGTTTGTGCATACAAATAATAGACGTCAGTTTAGTTAGGAATAAAAAATACCGCGAGGTCTCAGTTCGGGGCGGACTACTACTATTATGTTAAAAAATTGCTTACAATATTATGTGAAAACTTATATGAGAATCATAATAATATATACCTAGTCCCTCAAACGTATACGACCCGGTGACAGCGTCGCTGGTAAATATTAAAAATAAAATAAAAACTAAACAGACTTAAAAATTCGTTCCAAGTTGAGCAGCCGGGCCAGATAACTAGGTGGGACTAGTAACTACAGATAATTATTATTACTACTATTACTAAATTCATGCAAATTGTCAACAGTGTGCTGTCACTGCAGCAGTTTAAATTCATACAATACATAACACTTGAGCATTTTATAAAAACCAAAACCATCGTGTCTGGAAGAGACGCCGGCGAAAAAGGATGTAATAGAACAGTAAAGGAAAATCGTACCGGTAAGAATCGCTGTCCTAGATATTACATTTCCTCCGCACTGATAGCTGGCTTGGTTTGTGAAAGGCTTTTTTATTAGTATGGCCACATGCCACGGCCAATCTCCGGCTTGTGCGAATTCTGTTCGTACAGAGCTTACTTCTGCGTGACTTAATGATCGCCTTCCACAAGCATGGCGGTATTCACTGTCGTCAGGTTGGATTGCGTCTAGAGAACTAATTGTATCTGCTGCCTGTAATTTTAGGATTAAGGATACAGATTGAAGCACCTCATCAAATAATAAGATATGTAATTTATAGCTATTACATGCGAATTTCAGGTTTACGTTGCTATTGTTTTTAACAAGGCGTAAAATTGAAAATCTACGACGGATTTCGTCGTATACTTGCTTCACTTACCTTTGTTAAAATTGGTCCAGTAGTTTTCAGTAAATGGTAATTAAAATACGATCAGAAGCCTTTCTCTTTTAATAAGAATCTTTATACGTACGTATATTTTTTAACCATTGAAAGTTTGCTATGAATAAATGTTATTTTTATTTCATAGCAAATACTTGCATAAAAATAGCCCGGTAAGTTTATCAGGAGATAAATGCATAACAAACACAAAAACTGTAAAGGAAAAGGCAAATGCCGTTTAGTTACCTTCAAAAAGTCATTACACATCACCATCCTATTTAAACTGAAAATATTCACCGTTGGCACTGATTCTGTTGTATTTTCTTTTATCGATGTATAGATGTGGTATTTGTCGGGAACGCCTTCCTTTGGTATAAATGTGAAATTGTGTGATTGGTTGTAAATAAATATTGTGCTGTTATGAGATACCTGAAAATAATTATAATGTTTTTTTTATAAAATTGAACTACCTACTAAATTTGAACTTGAAGTAGGTAACTACTTTTAAGTTCAAATTCCGTTCAAGTACACTTGACAACACAAATATCAGAGAAAGTTAGAAAAATATTAATTTACCCCATAAAGCGCCATCTCTTTTTCAAAAACGATTACAATCTCAACCTCCTCAAGGTTTTGATACAACTGTAGATTTATTTCTGCGCGCCATAACATATCCGTTATTTTGTCAAAATAGATCACACCAAGTCCACACGGCTGGTATCTTGTTAGAACTGGTCCCTTGAGCGCCATAGAATGTACTTGCAAAACGCATAGAGACATAACTAAATAAAGCATTTCCATTTCGTAGATGTTAAACAAGATTACAAGTTAATTGCACTGATTTTCAAGAACTCACTTGTTAAAAAATACTACACTGAACTAACATTATCAAAAACTAGCGCGATTCATCAGGCAAATTCAACATACAGTGTGTTCAAAATATAAATTGTAATTAGTTACTTCCATGTCATGACACTGACATGATGAATACTCCAATAAAATTGGCATGTTTTATTGAAACTCATTGCTTATAAGTAAAAGTTTTCAGTGATTCATTAGGGACATTCTTTGTTAAAAAGCTATTTTTTTTTTCTTTTAGAATTTTGTCATATTATCTAGGCGTGTGTGTCTAGTTTAGTAATATTTATTTGTAATACTATTATAGTAACAAAGAATTTTGTAATCGCGTACATTGACAAATGTGTTCTAATTACTAACTAGGCTAAGTTAGTTGTATCACTTTTGTGTAATATAAAATACCACAAAATCTATAACATTTTATTTACAATAACGACAGTGTAAATTTGTAAAGAAACAATCCCATAAGCGACATTTTGCTAATTTTTATGAAGAGCTTGTTAAAGTTAAAGTTTTACGTTAAAAATTCATAACTTTTTTCTAACAATCATACAGTTGTGGTTTCTATTAAAATAATAATTAATATATTTAACAGCTTCTGGAATAAACTTATCTCATTTCTAAATAATAAATAACTTCAGAAATAAATATCGCTTAGCCAAAATTACAAAAACAACTCCCAGAAAAGTCTTGATGCGACAAAAATATTCCGTCGATAATATATTTTTCATAGATTTCCTGTTACTCAAATTATAGGTATTTACATCTGGTTTTTTTAAAGTGATAACTTTTGGACTGAGGTCGTTACCTCAGTCCAAAAGTTACAACAACAACTTTTGGCCATCCTAAAAAATAAGTAGATAAAATAATACAAAAATATTAAGATAGGTAGATAGATAGATAATTGCTTTACTGCCACAGAAAACGTTACAAAGAAATAAAAAAGTTATCAAGCAAAAATAAATAACAAGTGCGCAAAGGAGGTCTTATCACTAAAACTGATCTCCTCCAGACAACCTTTAATAAAATTATAGAAACAAATGCTAAGCGGGATAGTGCAACATTATTTCATATAATATACTACATAAACTATACATTCTAATGATACATAAAAAATACACAAATAAAAATTTTGTGATCTAAAAAAACATAAGTCTTTATTCATATAAAATCAAACGGTAGGGGCACTAGGTATTTCATTTAATTCTCAATCAAAGCACGCTGTATCGACGAACTACGTCGTAATGCCTGACCTTTTGTTTCTTGAAACTTTTTATCTAATCAATACAATTTGTTTGAAGTTTATTTAACAAATTCCCGCGTGTTTAATACTTCATTAAAATTTAACCAAAGTTAAATTTTACTTTATATAAAGGCACGTACAGAACGCAGATGCAGTCCACGTATGACTATGTATATTTGCATTGAGAGTTAAGGAACAGAGAGTGCACCTATATTTGCTCATACACTTGTGCACTATAATATCTCCCACAGGCTTCGGCCGTGGCTAGTTCCCACCCTACCGGCAAAGATGTGCCGCCAAACGATTTAGCGTTCCGGTACGATGCCGTGTAGACCCATACCCCTTAGGTATGGGTTTATTATAATTGCCATGACGTTAGCCCGCTACCATCTTACACTGCATCTCTTAGCTTCAGGTGAGATCGTAGTCATGGGCTAACTTGTAGTGGATAAAAAAAAAGTTCATATTATTATTATTATATTCCTTATAATTACTTAAGATCGCAATAAAGTTTGAGGGGCAGAACGTGGATATACTTAATATTTTTTCAAATAATAAAGTAGGTACTTGCTGACCTAATATTTCGTATGCAGGTATTTAGGTTTCTTGAAAACCGGAATCAAAAAAGATGATAATTTATGTGACTATATAATATAAAGTCATATCTTATACTCGCAGATACTAAAGTTTAATCATCAACACTGAAATTAGTCTGTAATTTTTGTCTGTAAGTGTAAGTGTTTGTAATTTTTACATATTAATACCAGTGTATGTGTCAAAGCATACCAACCTTACCAATTTGAGGGACGAAATAAACGAAACATTTCAATGACTTTGAAGTATGCGCACATTTTCTCATTGGTCTTTTTTAGATGGATTAAACGTAAGAATTTCTATTTACATTTTAGAAAAAATATTTTCATAATGTTATGAAAGTCCAAAATGAACAGAGATATGGTAAAAAGATAAAATGTAATAAAAAATACTTTAAACCGTTGGCAGTTTGTCCGTAGTAAAGGTTCTGCTTTGTTACGTTAAATTCAGTTTTTTCTTATTTGATGTGTCATACTCGTGACATAAAAATTAACTGAGATTCCAACGATCCGCTAATACTAATTATAATTCAGGAATAACAATTATAATGGATATATAGTGTAAGCGACAATCCAGAAGTAGGTTTTAATAAAACACTTTTAATATATTTGTCCTCTCATTTGAAACTTGCACGAAGTTAGTTACACGTGTAGGAGGTTTCATGAGAGATTTAATGTAATTATATAAAGTAGACTAAAATTTAAAACAATATTCATTTGATCCAGCCACGATTGCTATCGTTAAGCTCTAAATCAAATTGCGATCTACACTAGCGGCACGCTATGATGGCCGGTTTGACACATTACAATAGTGATGTGGAATGTCAATTTATTCTCGAACAAAAAACAATTAAGTTTTGTTTTTGTACCTGATTAAATAGGTTTATTAAAACAAAAATGTATATGTTTATTTAATTTATTTGAACGAACTGAATATTTGAACGAAAATGAATATACATACTTTATATGCACACAAGAAACATATGAATACAAAAGATACCAAAAAAGGTGCCACAAAAGGCCATAATTAATCAGATTCGTCCATACTACTATTTTCACTGTCGTCACTGCTATCATCACATACATTAATAATTATATGTTCGTTTTCTATAATATTATCTATTTTCACATCTCTTTCATAATCTTCCCTTATTAATTTAACAGTTCTATTCACAACCTTTTCCCAGTCTCCTTTAGTCACATGTTCACAAGCTTCTTCTAATAATTTTAGCATTTTTTTTGTGGTAAATGGGGGTTCTGTATTGTGTCTTGCAGCATATCCCTTAATTTGAGCCCACACCAACTCAATCGCATTATACTCACAATGGTAAGGCGGTAACCGTATAACTCTGTGCCCATGTTCTAATGCTATTTCGTCAATGACGTATCGGATCTTGGTTGGTTTGTTTTCTTTTAAAAGACGTACTAATTCCGCTTTTAACATATTCATGTTTGCATCTACGCCATTTTTACGAAGCCATGCGACGATATCAGCTTTCTTTTGGGATTGGGCAGGTGGCTTGTCAATTTGCATCGAGTGGTATGGGGCGTTGTCCATAATTATAATAGATGGTTCAGGGAGGCTACACAACATTGAGGTAAACCATTCAGTAAACTTTTCTCCATTCATGTCTTCATGATAGTCTCCAGTGGTTTTTGACGCAAAAGCAATGAGAGAACCTTCGACAAACCCGTTGATGGTTCCGGCGTGACAAATTATAAGTCGCGATCCTTTTCCTACAGGAACTTTGGAAGTAGATGCTGCTGTGTCATCGTTCCAAGAACGGCCTACAGTATGGTTAGCATTGAGCCATGTTTCATCCAAGAACACAACATTTTGCCAATTTTTGATTTCTTTCACTTGCCGTAAAAAAGTATACCTTGCCATCGCTATATCAAATCTTTCCATCAATATTTTGCGTTTGTTACATTTTTTGTATCGAAATCCAATGGTCTTCAAAATCTTCGTTAAAGAACTTTCCCCACCGAAGAATAATCCAGCTTCCTTCAGTGAATGCACCAACTTTTTTCTTGTTGGATACTCCTTCTGTAAATAGTAGCCGTAAACATGTCTTCGGATAGCATCGGCATCAAAGCTATCGATGCCTACGACTGGTTTTGCTCGTTTTCTCTTTTTTGGTGTGTGAAGTTTATTTTCTTCTGTGCCAGTCTCGCCATATTTTTTTTTAGTTATCCGTCTAACAGTTCGTTGTCCAATATTAAGCGCATCAGCTACGCGTTCAACCACTGACGTTATAGGTAAAATTGGCCCTCCATTTTGAGCTTCACGATCGAAATAGTTACGAAGGCGTATTACGAACTCACGTGTCTGACTATTTAGAACAGTTCTCTGCGTACGTTCGGTCATATCGACGAAATCCACAACAAAGGGCTTGAACAGAGTCCAAATTAACGAGCAAGGGTCAACAGTAATGCAGTATCAATATTTGAAATCCAAAGCCAGGTCAAAACTATATCACAATCGCATTGCACTGACAGTTTATACTTTTCGAAGCAACGTCAATTCGAAACTGCTTTGTTTTGCATTGAGCATTGACGCGAGTTTGCCGGAGGTAGTAGTTGTGCTAGCCAGCGATCCTATGTGACGATCGTATTAGATTCCATTTTTAAAAATTTATTGATATTTTTTTGCGATTTCAGAGGTTTGTCCACATAGTGAAAATTGTTCATATTCACAAGTACATTCACCCCTTAAATGGTGCAAACTGATTTTTCTACACTTGTATGTACATTTAAGAAATCAATTTAATAAATAAATTTTGAGTCCTAAACCTAAAACTACATTCGATAAAATTTATGAATCTCTGCACATCACTATCGTCAATAAAGTAATACAATTATTTCCTTCAAAGTCGTTATCAATTAATACGGAACTTCATGAGCGGACAAACGTCAAACCGGCCATCATAGCGTGCCGCTAGTTTAAACACAAAAGTATTCAATAACCCCTGAGTCTGCCGGCAGGAGACTGAATTACCATCGTCAAAACAATTTTCAATATGGCGTCCGTATCCGCAGATTAAATCGAATGACATGAATCGAGTCAAATTGACAGATATTATACTACCTGTTTCATGAGATATAATGACAAAAAGTAATAATGCAATAGGATGATCGATTTAATGATACCTAAAAATTATATTAGCAAAAATGTACTTAGTTGGAACCAAGTTCCATATGGAACGATACGGAGGGGTACCCTAGCCGGCAAAAAACGTCCGTAACGCAAATAGGTAAGATTTTGTTTAACGAAGACAAAAGGTTAAATAATATGAAATATACTACATTCGCATATTTTTTTAACTCTTATAAATTACACTACTAATGTTAATGAGTAGTACTCGTAACTGGCAACTCAATACAAATTATAATCGATTGCGCGAGCCTATACCTAGTAAATACATGATAGATAGCGATGATAGATTCTATACCGTGTCCTGTTCTACCCCCAAACACCGGCTTACTTGAAAGAACGTTTTAGCTACCTCGGTAAGGATAGCCAGTTCTTTCTTCGTTCCTGCACAGACAATAAGCTAAAGATGCCGTCCAGCCGCACGAAATTCTATGATAACTCTTTCACGAGGAATTGTGTCAGGTTGTGGAATTGTCTCCCCGCTGACATACGTCAGGCAAAATCCCTACATATCTTCAAACGTTGTCTGAAAAACTACTATCTATCTATGTAATGGAGTAGAATGTAGTATATTATATCCCATCAAAAACATAAATGTAAAATGAGAGCCAAGTTCAAAATTGTGATATATATGCCTTGGTTGTTGACTTCAGCGACAAAAGAAGTGAGATCTAAATGGGTGCCAAGTTCAATGGTCAGTCCTGCAATTTATATATCCCATCAAAAACATAAATGTGAAATGAGAGCCAAATTCAAAATTGTGATATATATGCCTTGGTTGTTGACTTCAGCGACAAAAGAAGTGAGATCTAAATGGGTGCCAAGTTCAATGGTCAGTCCTGAAATTTATTTATAAAACATATAATATTTTATAACAACTTAAAATATCATTTCTTCTTATAACTTAGTATAAAATGTTGAAGACTAAGGCTTTGGCTTGGCTAGTTTCCATATACGAATTATTATTAAGTAGGTACCTAAAAGTACAGTTTCTACCAGCAAGCCAGATTTTCGGAAGAATAAAATAAGAACTTACAGCTTTACAACTTGTGAAGGCTATAATTCGTATATGAAAACTAGCCAAGCCAAAGCCTTAGTCTTCAACATTTTATACTAAGTTATAAGAAGAAATGATATTTTAAGTTGTTATAAAATATTATATGTTTTATAAATAAATTTCAGGACTGACCATTGAACTTGGCACCCATTTAGATCTCACTTCTTTTGTCGCTGAAGTCAACAACCAAGGCATATATATCACAATTTTGAATTTGGCTCTCATTTCACATTTATGTTTTTGATGGGATATATAAATTGCAGGACTGACCATTGAACTTGGCACCCATTTAGATCTCACTTCTTTTGTCGCTGAAGTCAACAACCAAGGCATATATATCACAATTTTGAACTTGGCTCTCATTTTACATTTATGTTTTTGATGGGATATCATTACTTTTTGTACAGAAATTATTGAACTCAAACTCAAAACATATTTATTCAAAATATGTACCTACAAAGTACACCTTCTGAACGTCATGCTTACAGAGCATAAGACGTGATGGTGATAATTAACTACGATATCTTAAAACTAAAGCTACGAGGGTTCCAAACGTGCCCTGGTCTGAGAAGAGCCCGCAATAAACTCCGCTTTTTTTTATTATCACCATCTCACAAATATTTGAAATTATATATATGTACTTATAATATAACATTACATAATCAGCCGTTGTAACAATTCATACCCATGCCTTGCTATGATTCAAATAATCCTTTACACTGTAATAGGACTTTTCTATTAGTTTAGTTTACGTTTTACATTAGTAGGTACTTATTATTTGGTGTAAGGTCAGTGTGTCACCCACCAGTAATTCTATTGTACGACTCATTGTACAAGATAATTAAAGACGAGAATTCTCAAGAAAAATATATAGTGTACCTAGAGTTACACTGACATTGACAGATTACATCTATGGTCAGACTACCTCTACAGCACATTTCTACATCTCATCAATTTTGATTGCAAAAGTTCAAAATCAAAAGTTTTTTGTGAAACATTGAAAACAAGCACGGTAAACAGTCGATATCACTAAAACCACTATAAACAATGAATACAAATCACAATGACTGACAGCTTGAACTGACGACTTCAAATACGTTTCTTCTTCTTTTCTGTCAATGACGTTTCGTTGCACAAAATGTATGAATACGAAGGTAAGGTTTTAATGCAACTATATTATTATTCATTATTATTTACATTAAAATAATAATTATGTGTCATTTTCAATAGTTAAGGAGTTACTACCACCGCTTAAAACAGTATTGTTTCAAACTAACGGTTGAATGTCACGTACTTTGACGTCCTTAAAATAATGATTATAACACTACAACATAAACGTCAACAATATTAAAATAATACGGCTTTAAGCAATGGTAGCATGCCTCGTGTCAGAGTTTTGATCTATACCTTTGATCATAAAAATGACGATTTTTGTACGTTTATATCTAAATAACCATTTGAGGTGTGCTTATGAAATTTGGAGCACATATGTATCTCACGGGTCTCAATATATGCGCCAAATTTGACATGTTTATATGAAATAGTTTTTGAGTTATGACCCTAGTAGCAATTTCTGTTGGGGTGTTGTGGCCAACGGTAGCCAACGGTTGGTAGTACGTTGGGAGATGGTGGTGGTGATGCCAACAAAGTCCCTTCGTAAGGCCAACTACATGAAATATTACGTTACGTCATTAAATTTTGCCAACCAAATCCCTTCGTAGGGCCAACAACAATAAATATTACGTTACGTCAAGAAATATCGCCTACAACTTCGCAACATTGGGCCAACCTTCGCCACAGTTGGCTTAACAACGAGGTATAATACTCACTTAGGTGTAACGTTGGCCCAACTACAGATTAGATCGTTGTATTTTAAGCAAAATGTGTAACGTTGGACCAAACACATGAAATAATACGTTGTGATACTAAACATTGCCAACCAAGTCCCTTCGTAAGGCCAACAGCATCAAATGTCACGTGACGTCATGAAATATTGCATACAATTTGGTAACGTTGGGCCAACTATTGCTACAGTTGGTTTAACAACGAGGTATAATACTCACTTAGATGTAACGTTGGTCCAACTACAGATTACAATGTTGTATTTTAAGCAAAATGTGTAACGTTGGACCAACCACGTGAAATAATACGTTGTGATACTAAACATTGCCAACCAAGTCCCTTCGTAAGGCCAAGTGCATCAAATGTCACGTGACGTCATGAAATATTGCCTACAATTTGGTAAAGTTGGGCCAACTATTGCTACAGTTGGTTTAACAACGAGGTATAATACTCACTTAGGTGTAACGCTGGCCCAACTACAGATTAGAACGTTATAGTTTAAGCAAAATGTGTAACGTTGGACCAACCACATGAAATAATACGTTGTGATACTAAATATTGCCAACCAAGTCCCTTCGTAAGGCCAACAGCATCAAATGTCACGTGACGTCATGAAATATTGCATACAACTTCGCAACATTGGGCCAACCATCGCCACAGTTCGTTTAACAACGAGGTATAATACTCACTTAGGTGTAACGTTGTCCTAACTACAGATTACAAAGTTGCAGTTTAAGCAAGATGTGTAACGTTGGACCAACCACATGAAATAATACGTTGTGATACTAAACATTGCCAACCAAGTCCCTTCGTACGGCCAACAGCATCAAAGTCACGTCACGTCATGAAATATTGCATACAACTTCGCAACATTGGGCCAACCCTCACCACAGTTGGTTTAACAACGAGGTATAATACTCACTTAGGTGTAACGTTGTCCTAACTACAGATTGCAACGTTGTAGTTTAAGCAAAATGTGTAAGGTTGGACCAACCACATGAAATAATACGTTGTGATCAGCGCCGGATCTTGAATTTTTTCGAGGCGGGGCAAAAATTTAAAAGTGCCGCCCTCGTCCGCCAATATTATCACCTTTATCATCATCATCATTTCAGCCATAAGCCTATTGATAGATGATGCTGATATTATAACATAACAGCTCTTTATTTCAGATAAAAATCCAATGTTACAATAGTATAAATAATAAATGAAAAAACAAAAAAGAAAAAAAAAAAGCTAGCTTAAGCTATTTCCTAAAACTACTTCCTATTTCCTATTTGCGTCTCGGTGGACAGAGCGCCAGTGCTTGATTATATCACTAGACTTATCCTCGCCGATGACACTAAGAATTACATTATTCGCAAGTCGCAATCACTCCCAGAAAGAAGCTATACGATTGCGCCTGATCGCAAAGAAATCGGAGACTCCCGCCTCGGCAAACCTCGCCCGACGCGTTGCAGTACCTCGGCAACCTCATGAGCATGCGGAATGAGTCATTATACTGCACCCTCATGGTGCTCATTGTCGCCTGAATTTCGCCCATAATTGGCAAGTGTAAAAACATTGACAATATGCACGAAACAGGGTTAGCTTTACGTCGGTACTACATTTAGAGAATCAGCGCGCGAGCATGTTGGTGTTCTCAAGTTAAGTCTCATCAATACTTACATTCTTCTGTAATTCGGGATGCAGTAATCTTTCTGATTCAATCAATATTGAAAGAAAGCGCAGGTCTTTGGCAGACAGAGGTAATAATATGTTGGCTCGCAGATTTTCCCGTTGTACTGAGCAAGCTAAGGTAATGCTTTTCAAGGCATATGGCCAGAGCTTGTTGTATACACAACCTGTGGGTCGGGTATGCCAAAAGATCGCTGGACAACTTGCGCTTCTAATTATTATGATGATGGGATTTCTCCGCTTTTGCAGTGCGTAAGGGATGTCGCAGCTGTTATTCGCCAAAAAAACTAACTATGTCCCTGATTCGTAGAACACTAAAGACTACAGCTGATTGGTTTAAGTACTTCGCCACTATAGAGGTGCCTTGTGCACGAAAACCAGCTCGTTTCTTTAATCGCCTTCGACGCGGGGAAGTGGACATGTCTGTGTCTCTTATGTTTATACTAGCGGACCCGCCCCTGCTTCGCTCGGGTGCCTTAGAGATGGAATTTCCAAAAAGACTGAAACACGTATTTCCTAATTTTTAATCGAATTTCATTTTTTTTTCCGATGTAAGCCGAAAAAAAATCCTCATCCAAACTTTCATCCCCTATTTTACCCCTTTTAGACCAGGACTGAAGCCTTTGAAAATGGTAAAAAAACGGTTTATCTCGATTTTCGGCAAAACTAAAAGTCCTATGGAAAAAAATTAAATGGCAAAGTTGTAGGTAATAAAAAGATCTACAACTTTTGTATTTACACTTTTTTCACATAACCTCAAAATTTATTTGAAAAATTCAAATAGTTTTTTATTTTTATCTTTTACATTTGGAGCCTTTTCCAATTGGTTTCATCCTACAATGATTTTTTTTGGTTTCAAAAATTATCGACCCTGTTCCATTTGGGGAAGGAATTTTGAAAGATCCTACTTTAGTGGGCGCCTACGTCACAAGAGGAACTTACTGTCCAAATTTCAAGCCTCTAACCCTAGCGGCTTAGGCTGTGCGTTGATAGCTTAGTTACCAGTCAATCAAGTTCTTTGTGTTTTTATTGTTACTAACCTACTAGGTATAATATACACTCTATTAATTTAGTTGTCTGAATTAAACAACTTTTATTTATTAATAAATTTACTATTCTGCGCGTCTGTCATCGCAAAGTTGCGATAATGCTGAGTAGTGTATTCGTCTGCCAAGCTTGAATCTGCCGCCCTCTGAATTTGCCGCCCGGGGCACGGGCCCCGGCTTGCCCCCCCCTAGATCCGAGCCTGGTTGTGATACTAAACATTGCCAACCAAGTCCCTTCGTAAGGCCGACAGCATCAAATGTCACGTCACGTCATGAAATATTGCATACAACTTCGCAACATTGGGCCAACCCTCGCCACAGTTGGTTTAACAACGAGGTATAATACTCACTTAGGTGTAACGTTGTCCTAACTACAGATTGCAACGTTATAGTTTAAGCAAAATGTGTAACGTTGGACCAACCACATGAAATAATACGTTGTGATACTAAATATTGCCAACCAAGTCCCTTCGTAAGGCCAAGTGCATCAAATGTCACGTGACGTCATGAATTATTGCATACAACTTCGCAACATTGGGCCAACCATCGCCACAGTTCGTTTAACAACGAGGTATAATACTCACTTAGGTGTAACGTTGTCCTAACTACAGATTGCAACGTTGTAGTTTAAGCAAAATGTGTTACGTTGGACCAACCACATGAAATAATACGTTGTGATACTAAACATTGCCAACCAAGTCCCTTCGTAAGGCCGACAGCATCAAAGGTCACGTGACGTCATGAAATATTGCATACAATTTCGTAACGTCGGGTCAACTATTGCTACAGTTGGTTTAACAGCAAAGTACTATAGTCACTAAGGTGTAACATTGGCCCAATAGATTACAACTTTGGGCCAACCACCGCTACTCGACTGAATTGTTGCCATAGCCAATGAATTCTCCAGAATTAGGTAAAATATTAGTTTCTCCTCTTCCAAATAGGGTCCCGTACCAAAATGGTGATAGATTCCTTTCGTGCAAGTTTTCATCCGTCCGTCCGTCTGTACTCTGTATGTCACATTAATCTATACTAATATTATAAAGAGGAAAGATTTGATTGTTTTTTTGTTTGTTTGTTTGTTTGCTTGCATTGAATAGGCTCCAAAACTACTGGATTGATTTCAAAAATTCTTTCACCTTTAGCAAGCTACATTATCTGCAAGTGACATAGGCTATATTTTATTTTGAAAAAAATTAGGGATCCGTAAGAAAATTGCAATATTGTGACCCAAGGTAGAAACTCCAAAATTGTTTTTGGCGTGCGCTGCGAAAATTATTAATGATAGAACAAAATAATATACTACAGGTTTATAGGTCTTATTAATGTCTACAAAAAAGTCCGCGAGACAACATTTCCATCTATTATAGTGAAGCCACAATAACGGCTTTTGTGTTGTAAAATCTAAAATGTTACTATTGTTTGTATCGTGAAAAATAACGAGTTCCCGCGGGAAGTAAAAATACTCAATCCACGCGGACGAAGCCGCGAGCAACAGCTATTATTATAATTATATTATTATATTTATTATAATATATATAGCTCGATTACCACTCACTGACTGACTCACTCATTGACATAATTGTTCTCCTAGAAAGAGACAGAAAACGATATAATGATGTATGAGAGATGTGTTCGAGTGCGGGAGTCGAGTAGGGAAAAATTATGACATTTCGGAAAAACAAGATGGCGGCCGACGTGATTCTTGTAACTCTTTTGTTTTCCGACCGATTTCGTTACAACTCGCAGTGATTGTAGAAATTAGAAAGCGATTACTAGAAAATGTAGAAAAAATTGGAAAAACAAGATGGCGGCCGAGCTGTAGTGTTTTAAAATTTTTGATTTTTCGACCCCGAACCGCGGCGCCACAGATCCGAAACGGCGGGGTCGAGCATAATATTTTTTTCTATTTCCGCCCACAATTATCCTGTATTTTGACAAAATGGGGGTGGTTTTTAAAAATTCAAGATGGCGGCTGTCACGGCGGCCGTTCGGTATGAGTTACGAAAAAACGCAATTTTATAATGCAAATTTCTCACAGTTGGCAACGTCGGAGCGTTTCGACTTCTAAGGGGAGGTCGTGTGTACCGACTCGAGGTATGGATTGGGGAAAAAAAATTACCCCATTTCTAGGGAAAATTTCAAGATTTACCCTAAAAATTAAAAAATCGAAATACGTATTTTTTGCAAAAATCGAGTACGAGCAACCACGTGTCGCACTTGTACAAATGACATTTGGTTACTTTCGTCGCCGAGGTCTGGCAACACTGGAATTTATCAAAGAAAAAGTGATTTTCGACATGGTCTTTTTTCAGGGGCTATCATTTCGGCTGGGTGCGAGCGAGATGAAAAATTGAAACGTCATCAGGAGCGGTGTATCCTGTAGTTCACGGGAAAATTATGAAACTATGTCAAATGATTCTGTGAAACGAGGTGGCGGCCATTTTGTATTCTTTTTGTGTTTTTGAAAATTTCGATCACGTCTTAGAGGCGGTTGGCAACATTTGGGAAAGTTGACATGTATGGATCGATTGTGTAACTCGACGGGCAGTATCGCGAAATCAAAACAGTGTTGCTATATTCGGGGTAGTTTTCGAGATTTTCCCTAAAAACTTCCTCCTGTAAAATTTTGTATGAAAAATTTTTTTTTCACTGCTGGCTTCGTATGGAAGTCAGAAAATATAACTTGATGAAAAATATGGAGACAGCTGATGATTGAGGATTTCGGAGACGGATAAAGGGCACGGCCAGGGTATTGAAGATAGGTGGGGGGTGCTCGAACAAATGTCACTCGAAACCTCATCCAATTGGCAATTGGTAAAAAAAAAACTCAAAATTGTGGATTCAAGATGGCTGCCATACAAATTTCATGAGTGTCTATCTCGGAGAGTATGAGAGATGGAAGTGTGGTTTCTTGGCAAGAGATGATCAGGACGAGGATGTCTATTTAGCGAAATGAAAAAAAATTCAAGATGGCGGAATATTTTTTTTCATACCAAATTATATGGAGATTATTGAAGAGACTACAAGTGTTGTAGTAGTGTTTAGTAATTAACCAAATTGTTCTCCTAGAAAGAAACAGAAAACGATACAATTATGTTAGGGAGATGTGTTCGGGTGCGGGATGGGAGTAGGGAAAAATTATGAAATTTCGGAAAAACAAGATGGCGGCTGTCACGGCGGCCGTTCGGTCTGAATTACGAATAAATGCAATTTTAAAATTCAACTTTCTCGTAGTTGGCAACGTCGGAACGTTTCGACTTTAACGGGGAGATTGTGTGTACAGACTCGAGGAAAAAAATTACCCCATTTCTCGGGAAAATTTCAAGATTTACCCCGAAAATTAAAAAATCGAAATACGTAGTTTTTGCAAAATTCGAGTACGAGCAACCACGTGTTTCACTGGTACGAATGACATTTGGGTAATTTCGTCGCCGAGGTCTGGCGGCACTGGAATTTATCAAAGTAAAAGTGATTTTCGACATGGTATTTTTTCAGGGGAGATCGTTTAGGCTGGGTGCGAGCGAGATGAAAAATTGAAACGTCATCAGGAGCGGTGTATCCTGGAGTTCATATGAAAATTATAAAACTATGTAAAATGTTTCTGTGAAACGAGATGGCGGCCATTTTGTATTCTTTTTGTGTTTTTGAAAATTTCGATCACGTTTTTAAGGCAGTGGGGAACATTTGGGAAAGTTGACATGTATGGATCGATTGTGTAACTCGACCAGCAGTATCCAAGAAAAATATGGAGACAGCTGATGATTGAGGATTTCGGCAACGGGTCAAGAGCACGGCCAAGGTTTTGAAGAGAGGTAGGGGGTGCTCGAACAAATGTCACTTGAAACCTCATCCAATTGGCGGTGAATTTAAAAAAACTTAAAAATGGTGGATTTAAAATGGTTGCCATACAAATTTCGTCAGTGTCTATCTCGGAGAGGATAAGAGATGGAAGTGTGGTTTCTCGGCAAGAGATGATCAGGACGAGGAGGTGTATTTAGCGAAATGAAAAAAAATTCAAGATGGCGGAACATTTTTTTCATACCAAATTATATGGCGAATATTGGAGAGACGTTAAAAGTGATACGGTTCTGTTTTACCCACGAAGGGGCTTACTGGGATTACAAAACAGGAAACCGATACCAAAGTTTTAAAAAATCAGCGCCATTTTGAAATTCTTTGTTAATTGATCGATTTCGTTCAAAGTCGATATTTAATACTCCATGGGATTACAAGACAGGAAACTGGTACCAAAATTTTACAAAATCAGCGCCATTTTGAAATTCTTTGGTAATTGACAGATTTCGTTCAAAATCGATATCTGAGGATCCCTGGGATTACAAAACAGGAAACCGATACCAAAGTTTTAAAAAATCAGCGCCATTTTTAAATTCTTTGTTATTGTAGCAATTTCGTTCCAAATCGATATTTAGGACTTCCTCGAATTTCAAAACAGGAAACTGATGCCAAAGTTTTAAAAAATCAGCGCCATTTTGGAATTTATTGTTAATTGACCGATTTCGTTCAAAATCGATATTTAGGACTCCATGGGATTGCAAAACAGGAAACTGGTACCAAAATTTAAAAAATTCAGCGCCATTTTGAAATTCTTTGTTATTGTAGCGATTTCGTTCAAAATCGATATTTAGGACTTCCTCGAATTTCAAAACAGGAAACTGATGCCAAAGTTTTAAAAAATCAGCGCCATTTTGGAATTCTTTGTTAATTGACCGATTTCGTTCAAAATCGATATTTAGGACTCCATGGGGTTACTAAACAGTAAACTGTTACCAAAATAAAAAAAAACCAGCACTTTATTGAAATTCTTTATTAATTGACCGAATTCGTTCAAAATCGATATCTGAGGATCCCTGGGATTACAAAACAGGAAACTGATACCAAAATTTTAAAAAATTTGCGCCATTATGTTTTTTTTTAATCACAACCCGTGAGCTGCTTTAGCAGCTCACGCACAGAGCGAAAAACTAGTTTATAATATATATAGCTCGATTACCACTCACTCACTGACTCATTGACATAATTGTTCTCCTAGAAAGAGACAGAAAACGATATAATGATGTATGAGAGATGTGTTCGAGTGCGGGAGTCGAGTAGGGAAAAATTATGACATTTCGGAAAAACAAGATGGCGGCCGACGTGATTCTTGTAACTCTTTTGTTTTCCAACCGATTTCGTTGCAATTCGCAACGATTGAAGAAATTAGGAAACGGTCAACAGAATAAGTGGAAAAAATTGGAAAAACAAGATGGCGGCCGAGCTGTAGTGTTTTAAAATTTTTGATTTTTCGACCTCGAACCGCGGCGCCACAGATCCGAAACGACGCGGTCGAGCATAATTTTTTTTTCTATGTCCGCCTACAATTATCCTGTTTTTTGACAGAATGGGGGTGGTTTTAAAAAATTCAAGATGGCGGTTGTCGCGGCGGCCGTTCGGTTCGAGTTACGAAAAAACGCCATTTTAAAATTAAAATTTCTCACAGTTGGCAACGTCGGAGCGTTTCGACTTCTAGGGGGAGATTGTGTGTACAGACTCGAGGTATGGATTGGGGGAAAAAAATTACCCCATTTCTCGGGAAAATTACAAGTTTTACCCAAAAATTCAAAAATCGAAATACGCAGTTTTTGCAAAATTCGAGTATGAGCAACCACGTGTCACACTTGTGCGAATGACATGTGGGTATTTTCGTCGCCGAGGTCTGGCAACACTAGAATTTATCAAAGAAAAAGTGATTTTCGACATGGTCTTTTTTCAGGGGCTATCATGTCGGCTGGGTGCGAGCGAGATGAACAATTGAAACGTCGTCAGGAGCGGTGTTTCCTGTAGTTCACAGGAAAATTATGAAACTATGCAAAAAGTTTTTGTGAAACGAGGTGGCGGCCATTTTGTATTCTTTTTGTGTTTTTGAAAATTTCAATCACGTCTTAGAGGCGGTTGGCAACATTTGGGAAAGTTGACATGTATGGATCGATTGTGTAACTCGACGGGCAGTATCGAGAAAGAAAAACAGTGTTGCCACACTCGGGGTAGTTTTCGAGATTTTCCCTAAAAACTTCCTCCTGTAAAATTTTGTATGAAATTTTTTTTTTCCACTTATGGCTTCGTATGGAAGTCAGAAAATATAACTTGAAGCAAAATATGGAGACACCTGATGATTGAGGATTTCGGAGACGGGTGAAAGGCACGGCCAGGGTATTGAAGATAGGTGGGGAGTGCTCGAACAAATGTCACTCGAAACCTCATCCAATTGGCAATAAGTAAAAAAAAAATTCAAAATGGTGGATTCAAGATGGCTGCCATACAAATTTCGTGAGTGTCTATCTCGGAGAGTATGAGAGATGGAAGTGTGGTTTCTTGGCAAGAGATGATTAGGACGAGGAGGTCTATTTAGCGAAATAAAAAAAAAATCAGTATGGCGGAATTTTTTTTTTCATACCAAATTATATGGCGAATATTGAAGAAACTACAAGTGTTGTAGTCTGTAGTTGTACAATAGTGTTTAGTAATTGACCAAATTGTTCTCCCAGAAAGAAACAGAAAACGATACAATTATGTTAGGGAGATGTGTTCGGGTGCGGGATGGGAGTAGGGAAAAATCATGAAATTTCGGAAAAACAAGATGGCGGCTGTCACGGCGGCCGTTCGGTCTGAATTACGAAAAACTGCAATTTTAAAATTCAACTTTCTCGCAGTTGGCAACGTCGGAACGTATCGACTTTAACGGGGAGATTGTGTGCACAGACTCGAGGTATGGATTGAGGAAAAAAATTACCCCATTTCTCGGGAAAATTTCAAGATTTACTTCAAAAATTAAAAAATCGAAATACGTAGTTTTTGGAAAATTCAAGTACGAGCAACCACGTGTTTCACTTTTACGAATGACATTTGGGTATTTTCGTCGCCGATGTCTGGCAGCACTGGAATTTATCAAAGTGAAAGTGATTTTCGACATGGTATTTTTTCAGGCTGGGTGCGAGCGAGATGAAAAATTGAAACGTCATCAGGAGCGGTGTATCCTGTAGTTCATATAAAAAATTATAAAGCTATGTAAAATTTTTCTGTGAAACGAGATGGCGGACATTTTGTATTCTTTTTGTGTTTTTGAAAATTTCAATCACATTTTTGAGGCAGTGGGCAACATTTGGGAAAGTTGACATGTATGGATCGATTGTGTAACTCGACCAGCAGTATCCAAGAAAAATATGGGACAGCTGATGATTGAGGATTTCGGCAACGGGTCAAGAGCACGGCCAAGGTATTGAAGAGCGGTAGGGGGTGCTCGAACAAATGTCACTCGAAACCTCATCCAATTGGCGGTGAATTTAAAAAAACTTAAAAATGGTGGATTCAAAATGGCTGCTATACAAATTTCGTCAGTGTCTATCTCGGAGAGTATAAGAGATGGAAGTGTGGTTTCTCGGCAAGAGATGATCAGGACGAGGAGGTGTATTTAGCGACATGAAAAAAAATTCAAGATGGCGGAACATTTTTTTCATACCAAATTATATGGCGAATATTGGAGAGACGTTACGAGTGATACGGTTCTGTTTTACCCACGAAGAGGCTCCCTGGGATTACAAAACAGGAAACCGATACCAAAGTTTTAAAAAATCAGCGCCATTTTGAAATTCTTTGTTAATTGATCGATTTCGTTCAAAATCGATATTTTGTACTCCATGGGATTACAAGACAGGAAACTGGTACCAAAATTTTACAAAATCAGCTCTATTTTGAAATTCTTTGTTAATTGACAGATTTAGTTCAAAATCGATATCTGAGGATCCCTGGGATTAAAAAACAGGAAACTGATACCAAAGTTTTAAAAAATCAGCGCCATTTTGAAAATCTTTGTTAATTTACAGATTTAGTTCAAAATCGATATCTGAGGATCCCTGGGATTACAAAACAGGAAACCGATACCAAAGTTTTAAAAAATCAGCGCCATTTTGAAATTCTTTGTTAATTGACCGATTTCGTTCAAAATCGATATTTAGGACTTCCTCGAATTTCAAAACAGGAAACCGATACCAAAGTTTTAGAAAATCAGCGCCATTTTGAAATTCTTTGTTAATTGACCGATTTTGTTCAAAATCGATATCTGAGGATCCCTGGGATTACAAAACAGGAAACTGATACCAAAGTTTTAAAAAATCAGCGCCATTTTGAAATTCTTTGTTAATTGATCGATTTCGTTCAAAATCGATATTTAGTACTCCATGGGATTACAAGACAGGAAACTGGTACCAAAATTTTACAAAATCAGCGCCATTTTGAAATTCTTTGTTAATTGACGGATTTCGTTTAAAATCGATATCTGAGGATCCCTGGGATTTAAAAACAGGAAACTGATACCAAACGTTTAACAAATCAGCGCCATTTTGAAAATCTTTGTTAATTTACAGATTTAGTTCAAAATCGATATCTGAGGATCCCTGGGATTACAAAACAGGAAAGCAATACCAAAGTTTTAAAAAATCAGCGCCATTTTGAAATTCTTTGTTAATTGACCAGTTTAGTTCAAAATTGATACTAAGGACTCCCTGGGAATACAATACAGGAAACTGATATGAAATTTTAAAAAAATCTGCGCCATTTTGTAATTCTTTGTTAATTGACCGATTTTGTTCAAAATCGATATCTGAGGATCCCTGGGATTACAAAACAGGAAACTGATACCAAAGTTTTAAAAAATCAGCGCCATTTTGTTTTTTTTTTAATCACAACCCGTGAGCTGCTTTAGCAGCTCACGCACAGAGCGAAAAACTAGTTATTATATTATTTATAATATATATAGCTCGATTACCACTCACTGACTGACTGACTCACTCATTGACATAATTGTTCTCCTAGATAGAGACAGAAAATGATACAATGATGTATGGGAGATGTGTTCGAGTGCGGGAGTCGAGTAGGGAAAAATTATGACATTTCGGAAAAACAAGATGGCGGCCGACGTGACTCTTGTAACTCTTTTGTTTTCCAACCGATTTCTTTGCAATTCGCAACGATTGAAGAAATTAGGAAACGGTCAACAGAAAAAGTGGAAAAAATTGCAAAAACAAGATGGCGGCCGAGCTGTAGTGTTTTAAATTTTTTGATTTTTCGACCTCGAACCGCGGCGCCACAGATCCGAAACGACGCGGTCGAGCATAATTTTTTTTTCTATGTCCGCCTACAATTATCCTGTATTTTGACAGAATGGGGGTGGTTTTAAAAAATTCAAGATGGCGGCTGTCGCGGCGGCCGTTCGGTTCGAGTTACGAAAAAACGCCATTTTAAAATTCAAATTTCTCGCAGTTGGCAACGTCGGAGCGGTTCGACTTCTACGGGGAGATTGTGTGTACAGACTCGAGGTATGGATTGGGGGAAAAAAATTACCCCATTTCTCGGGAAAATTTCAAGATTTACCCCAAAAATTAAAAAATCGAAATACGTATTTTTTGCAAAATTCGAGTACGGGCAACCACGTGTCCCACTTGTACGAATGACATTTGGGTAATTTCGTCGCCGAGGTCTGGCAACACTGGAATTTATCAAAGAAAAAGTGATTTTCGACATGGTCTTTTTTCAGGGGCTATCATGTCGGCTGGGTGCGAGCGAGATGAAAGATTGAAACGTCATCAGGAGCGGTGTATCCTGTAGTTCACGGGAAAATTATAAAACTATGTCAAATGATTCTGTGAAACGAGGTGGCGGCCATTTTGTATTCCTTTTGTGTTTTTGAAAATTTCGATCACGTCTTAGAGGCGGTTGGCAACATTTGGGAAAGTTGACATGTATGGATCGATTGTGTAACTCGACGGGCAGTATCGAGAAATAAAAAC
Organism: Erebia palarica; assembly: GCA_964035005.1. NCBI lineage: Eukaryota > Metazoa > Arthropoda > Insecta > Lepidoptera > Nymphalidae > Erebia > Erebia palarica. The sequence continues at coordinate 7,754,069 of OZ035988.1, forward strand.
AGTGTTGCCACATTCGGGGTAGTTTTCCAGATTTTCCCTAAAAACTTCCTCCTGTAAAATTTTGTATGAATTTTTTTTTTCCACTTATGGCTTCGTATGGAAGTCAGAAAATATAACTTGAAGAAAAATATGGAGACAGCTGATGATTGAGGATTTCGGAGACGGGTAAAGAGCACGGCCAGGGTATTGAAGATAGGTGGGGGGTGCTCGAACAAATGTCACTCGAAACCTCATCCAATTGGCGATGAGTTTGAAAAAAACTCAAAAATGGTGGATTCAAGATGGCTGCCATACAAATTTCGTCAGTGTCTATCTCGGAGAGTATGAGAGATGGAAGTGTGGTTTCGTGGCAAGAGATGATCAGGACGAGGAGGTCTATTTAGCGAAATGAAAAAAAATTCAAGATGGCGGAATATTTTTTTTCATACCAAATTATATGGCAAATATTGAAGAGACTACAAGTGTAGTAGTAGTGTGTAGTAATTGACATAATTGTTCTCCTAGAAAGAGACAGAAAACGATACAATGATGTAAGGGAGAAGTGTTCGAGTGCGGGAGTCGAGTAGGGAAAAATTATGACATTTCAGAAAAACAAGATGGCGGCCGACGTGATTGTTGTAACTCTTTTGTTTTCCAACCGATTCCGTTACAACTCGCAGTGATTGAAGAAATTAGAAAACGATTACTAGAAAAAGTGGAAAGAATTGGAAAAACAAGATGGCGGCCGAGATGTAGTGTTTTCAAATTTTTGATTTTTCGACCCCGAACCGTGGCGCCACAGATCCGAAATGGCGTGGTCGAGCATAATATTTTTTTCTTATTTCGCCTACAATTATCCTGTATTTTGACAAAATGGGAGTGGTTTTAAAAATTCAAGATGGCGGCTGTCGCAGCGGTCGTTCGGTTTGAGTTACGAAAAATCGCAATTTTAAAATTCATATTTCTCACAGTTGCCAACGTCGGAGCGTTTCCACTTCTACGGGGAGATTGTGTGTACAGACTCGAGGTATGGATTGGGGAAAAAAATTACCACATTTCTCGGGAAAATTTCGAGATTTACCCCAAAAATTAAAAAATCGAAATACGTAGTTTTTGCAAAATTCGAGTACGAGCAACCACGTGTCTCACTTGTACAAATGACATTTGGGTATTTTTGTCGCCGAGGTCTGGCAACACTGAAATTTATCAAAGAAAAACTGATTTTCGACATGGTCTTTTTTCAAGGGCTATCGTTTCGGCTGGGTGCGAGCGAGATGAAAAATTGAAACGTCATCAGGAGCGGTGTATCCTGTAGTTCACAGTAAAATTATAAAACTATGACAAATGATTCTGTGAAACGAGGTGGCGGCCATTTTGTATTCTTTTTGTGTTTTTGAAAATTTCAATCACGTCTTTGAGGCGGTTGGCAACATTTGGGAAAGTTGACATGTATGGATCGATTGTGTAACTCGACGGGCAGTATCGAGAACTCAAAACAGTGTTGCCACATTCGGGGTAGTTTTCGAGATTTTCCCTAAAAACTTCCTCTTGTCAAATTTTGTATGAAAAAATTTTTTTTCACTGCTGGCTTCGTATGGAAGTCAGAAAATATAACGAAGAAAAATATGGAGACAGCTGTTGATTGAGGATTTCGGAGACGGGTGAAGAGCACGGCCAGGGTATTGAAGATAGGTGGGGGGTGCTCGAACAAATGTCACTCGAAACCTCATCCAATTGGCAATAAGTAAAAAAAAAACTCAAAATGGTGGATTCAAGATGGCTGCCATACAAATTTCGTGAGTGTCTATCTCGGAGAGTATGAGAGATGGAAGTGTGGTTTCTTGGCAAGAGATGATCAGGACGAGGAGGTCTATTTAGCGAAATGAAAAAAAATTCAAGATGGCGGAATATTTTTTTTCATACCAAATTATATGGCGAATATTGAAGAGACTGCAAGTATAGAACTATGCAAGCTTTTGATACGGTTACGTTTTACCCACGACGGGGCTCCCTGGGATTACAATATAGGAAACTGATACCGAAGTTTTAAAAAATCAGCGCCATTTTGAAATTCATTGTTTATTGGCCGATTTCGTTCAAAATCGATATTTAAGACTCCTTGGGGTTACAAAACAGGAAACTATTACCAAAATTTTTAAAAAATAGCGCCATTTTGAAATTCATTGTTTATTGGCCGATTTCGTTCAAAATCGATATTTAAGACTCCTTGGGGTTACATAACAGGGAACTATTACCAAAATTTTAAAAAAATAGCGCCATTTTGAATTTCTTTGTTAACTGACCGATTTCGTTCAAAATCGATATTTAGAACTTCTTGGGATTACAAAACAGGAAACTGGTACCAAAATTTTTAAAAATCAGCGCCATTTTGAATTTCTTTGTTAACTGACCGATTTCGTTCAAAATCGATATTTAGAACTTCTTGGGATTACAAAACAGGAAACTGGTACCAAAATTTTAAAAAATCAGCGCCATTTTGAAATTCTTTGTTAATTGCCCGATTTCGTTCAAAATCCGTATTTAGGACTCCATGGGATTGCAAAACAGGAAACTGGTACCAAACTTTAAAAAAATCAGCGCCATTTTGAAATTCTTTGTTATTGTAGCGATTTCGTTCAAAATCGATATTTAGGACTTCCTCGAATTTCAAAACAGGAAACTGATACCAAAGTTTTAAATATCAGCGCTATTATGAAATTCTTTGTTATTGTAGCGATTTCGTTCAAAATCGATATTTAGGACTTCTTCGAATTTCAAAACAGGAAACTGATGCCAAAGTTTTAAATAATCAGCGCCATTTTGGAATTCTTTGTTAATTGACCGATTTCGTTCAAAATCGATATTTAGGACTCCATGGGGTTACTCAACAGTAAACTGTTACCAAAATTAAAAAAAACCAGCACTATTTTGAAATTCTTTGTTAATTGACAGATTTCGTTCAAAATCGATATCTAACGATCCCTGGGATTAAAAAACAGGAAACTGATACAAAAGTTTTAAAAAATCAGCGCCATTTTGAAAATCTTTGTTAATTTACAGATTTAGTTCAAAATCGATATCTGAGGATCCCTGGGACTACAAAACAGGAAACCGATACCAAAGTTTTAAAAAATCTGCGCCATTTTGAAATTCCTTGTTAATTGACCGATTTCGTTCAAAATCGATGTTTAGGACTCCCTGGGATTTCAAAACAGGAAACTGATACCAAAATTGAAAAAAATCAGCGCTTTTTTAAATTCTTTGTTAATTGACAGATTTCGTTCAAAATCGATATCTGAGGATCCCTGGGATTAAAAAACAGGAAACTGATATAAAAGTTTTAAAAAATCAGCGCCATTTTGAAAATCTTTGTTAATTTACAGATTTAGTTCAAAATCGATATCTGAGGATCCCTGGGATTACAAAACAGGAAACCGATACCAAAGTTTTAAAAAATCAGCGCCAATAAAAATCAAAAATCAAATCAAATAAAAAATCAAAGTTTTAAAAATTGATATTTAGGACTCCCTGGGAATACAATACAGGAAACTGATATGAAATTTTAAAAAAATCTGCGCCATTTTGTAATTCTTTTTTAATTGACCGATTTTGTTCAAAATCGATATCTGAGGATCCCTGGGATTACAAAACAGAAAACTGATACCAAAGTATTAAAAAATCAGCGCCATTTTGTATTTTTTTTTAATCACAACCCGTGAGCTGCTTTAGCAGCTCACGCACAGAGCGAAAAACTAGTTATTATACTATATATAGCTCGATTACCACTCACTGACTCACTCACTCATTGACATAATTGTTCTCCTAGAAAGAGACAGAAAATGATACAATGATGTATGGGAGATGTGTTCCAGTGCGGGAGTCGAGTAGGGAAAAATTATGACATTTCGGAAAAACAAGATGGCGGCCGACGTGATTCTTGTAACTCTTTTGTTTTCCAATCGATTTCGTTGCAATTCGCAATGATTGAAGAAATAAGGAGAAGATCTATAGAAAAAGTGGAAAAAATTGGGAAAACAAGATGGCGGCCGAGCTGTAGTGTTTTAAAATTTTTGATTTTTCGACCTCGAACCGCGGTGCCACAGATCCGAAACGGCGTGGTCGAGCATAATTTTTTTTTCTATTCCCGCCTACAATTATCCTGTATTTTGACAGAATGGGGGTGGTTTTTGAAAATTCAAGATGGCGGCTGTCGGGGCGGCCGTTCGGTTTGAGTTACGAAAAAACGCAATTTTAAAATCCAAATTTCTCGCAGTTGGCAACGTCGGAGCGTTTCGACTTCTACTGGGAGATTGTGGGTACAGACTCTAGGTAGGGATTGGGGAAAAAAAATTACCCCATTTCGCGGGAAAATTTCAAGATTTACCCCAAAAACAAAAAAATCGAAATACGAACTTTTTTAAAAATTCGAGTACGAGCAACCACGTGTCCCACTTGTACGAATGACATTTGGGTAATTTCGTCACCGAGGTCTGGCAACACTGGAATTTATCAAAGAAAAAGTGATTTTCGACATGGTCTTCTGTCAGGGGCTATCATGTCGGCTGGGTGCGAGCGAGATGAACAATTGAAACGTCGTCAGGAGCGGTGTATCCTGTAGTTCACAGGAAAATTATGAAACTATGCAAAAAGTTTCTGTGAAACGAGATGGCGGCCATTTTGTATTCCTTTTGTGTTTTTGAAAATTTCGATCACGTCTTAGAGGCGGTTGGCAACATTTGGGAAAGTTGACATGTATGGATCGATTGTGTAACTCGACATGCAGTATCGAAAAATCAAAACAGTGTTGCCACATTCGGGGAAGTTTTCGAGATTTTCCCTAAAAACTTCCTCCTGTAAAATTTTGTATGAAAATTTTTTTTTTCACTTATGGCTTCGTATGGTGGTCAGAAAGTATAACTTGAAAAAAATGTGGAGACAGCTGATGATTGAGGATTTCGGAGACGGGTGAAGAGCACGGCCAGGGTATTGAAGATAGGTGGGGGGTGCTCGAACAAATGTCACTCGAAACCTCATCCAATTGGCAATAAGTAAAAAAAAAACTCAAAATGGTGGATTCAAGATGGCTGCCATACAAATTTCGTGAGTGTCTATCTCGGAGAGTATGAGAGATGGAAGTGTGGTTTCTTGGCAAGAGATGATCAGGACGAGGAGGTCTATTTAGCAAAATGAAAAAAAATTCAAGATGGCGGAATATTTTTTTTCATACCAAATTATATGGCGAACATTGAAGAGACTACAAGTGTAGTAGTGTAGCAATTGACAGAATTGTTCTCCTAGAAAGAGACAGAAAACGATACAATTATGTTAGGGAGATGTGTTCGGGTGCGGGATGGGAGTAGGGAAAAATTATGAAATTTCGGAAAAACAAGATGGCGACTGACGTGATTCTTGCAACTCTTTTGTTTTCCAACCGATTTCGTTACAACTCGCTATTATTGAAGAAATAAGAAAACGATTAATAGAAAAAGTGGAAAAAATTGGAAAAACAAGATGGCGGCTGAGCTGCAGTGTTTCAAACTTTGGATTTTTCGACCCCGAACCGCGGCGCCACACATCTGAAACGGCGTTGTCGAGCATAATATTTTTTTCTGTTTTCGCCTACAATTATCCTGTATTTTGACAGAATGGGAGTGGTTTTAAAAAATTCAAGATGGCGGCTGTCGCGGCGGCCGTTCGGTTTGAGTTACGAAACAACGCAATTTTAAAATTCAAATTTCTCGCAGTTGGATACGTCGGAGCGTTTCGACTTCTACGGGGAGATTGTGTGTACAGACTCGAGGTATGGATTGGGGAAAAAAATTACCCCATTTCTCGGGAAAATTTCATGATTTACCCCAAAAATTAAAAAATCGAAATACGTATTTTTTGCAAAATTCGAGTACGAGCAACCACGTGTCTCACTTGTACGAATGACATTTGGGTATTTTAGTATCTGGCAACACTGGAATTTATTTATTACAAGACATGGAATTGTGGTTTCTTGGCAAGAGATGATCAGGACGAGGATGTCTATTTAGCAAAATGAAAAAAAATTCAAGATGGCGGAATATTTTTTTTCATACCAAATTATATGGCGAATATTGAATTTACTACAATTAGTGTAGAACTATGCAAGATTTTGATACGGTTCCGTTTTACCCACGACGGGGCTCCCTGGGATTACAAAACAGGAAGCTGATAACAAAGTTTTTAAAAATCAGCGCCATTTTGAAATTCTTTGTTAATTGACCGATTTCGTTCAAAATCGATATTTAGGACTCCCTGGGGATACAAAACAGGAAACTGTTACCAAAATAAAGAAAAAACAGCGCCATTTTGAAATTCTTTGTTAATTGACCGATTTGGTTCGAAATCAATATTTAGAACTTCTTGGGATTACAAAACAGGAAACTGGTACCAAAATTGAAACAAAACAGCGCCATTTTGAAATTCTTTGTTAATTTACCGATTTCGTTCAAAATCGATATTTAGGACTCCCTGGGGATACAAAACAGGAAACTGTTACCAAAATAAAAAAAAACAGCGTCATTTTGAAATTCTTTGTTAATCGACCGATTTCGTTCAAAATCGATATTTAGGGCTCCCTGTGATTACAGAACAGGAAACTGATATCAAAATTTTTAAAAAATCAGCGCCATTTTGAAATTCTTTGTTAATTGGCCGATTTCGTTCAAAATCGATATTTAGGACTCCCTGGCGATACAAAACAGGAAACTGTTACCAAAATAAAGAAAAAACAGTGCCATTTTGAAATTCTTTGTTAATTGACCGATTTCGTTCAAAATCGATATCTGAGGATCCCTGGGATTACAAAACAGGAAACTGATACAAAAGTTTTAAAAAATCAGCGCCATTTTGAAAATCTTTGTTAATTTACAGATTTAGTTCAAAATCGATATCTGAGGATCCCTGGGATTACAAAACAGGAAACCGATACCAATGTTTTAAAAATTCAGCGCCATTTTGAAATTCTTTGTTAATTGATCGATTTCATTCCAAATCGATATTTAGTACTCCATGGGATTACAAGACAGGAAACTGGTACCAAAATTTTACAAAACCAGCGCCATTTTGAAATTCTTTGTTAATTGACAGATTTCGTTCAAAATCGATATCTGAGGATCCCTGGGATTACAAAACAGAAAACTGATACCAAAGTATTAAAAAATCAGCGCCATTTTGTATTTTTTTTTAATCACAACCCGTGAGCTGCTTTAGCAGCTCACGCACAGAGCGAAAAACTAGTTATTATACTATATATAGCTCGATTACCACTCACTCACTGACTCACTCATTGACATAATTGTTCTCCTAGAAAGAGACAGAAAATGATACAATGATGTATGGGAGAAGTGTTCGAGTGCGGGAGTCGAGTGGGGAAAAATTATGACATTTCGGAAAAACAAGATGGCGGCCGACGTGATTCTTGTAACTCTTTTGTTTTCCGAGCGATTTCGTTACGACTCGCAGTGATGGAAGAAATTAGGAAACGATCTATAGAAAAAGTGGAAAAAATTGGAAAAACAAGATGGCGGCCGAGCTGTAGTGTTTTAAAATTTTTGATTTTTCGACCTCGAACCGCAGCGCCACAGATCCGAAACGGCGTGGTCGAGCATAATTTTTTTTTCTATTCCCGCCTACAACTGTCCTGTATTTTGGCAGAATGGGAGTGATTTAAAAAAATTCAAGATGGCGGCTGTCACGGCGGCCGTTCGGTTTGAGTTACGAAAAAACGCAATTTTAAAATTCAAATTTCTCGCAGTTGGCAACGTCGGAGCGTTTCGACGTCTATGGGGCGATTGTGTGTACAGACTCGAGGTATGGATTGGAGGAAAAAAATTACCCCATTTCTCTGGAAAATTTCAAGATTTACCCCAAAAATTAAAAAATCGAAATACGTATTTTTTAGAAAATTCGAGTACGAGCGACCACGTGTCCCACTTGTACGAATGACATTTGGGTAATTTCGTCGCCGAGGTCTGGCAACACTGGAATTTATCAAAGAAAAAGTGATTTTCGACATGGTCTTTTTTCAGGGGCTATCATGTCGGCTGGGTGCGAGCGAGATGAACAATTGAAACGTCGTCAGGAGCGGTGTTTCCTGTAGTTCACAGGAAAATTATGAAACTATGCAAAAAGTTTTTGTGAAACGAGGTGGCGGCCATTTTGTATTCTTTTTGTGTTTTTGAAAATTTCAATCACGTCTTAGAGGCGGTTGGCAACATTTGGGAAAGTTGACATGTATGGATCGATTGTGTAACTCGACGGGCAGTATCGAGAAATCAAAACAGTGTTGCCACATTCGGGGTAGTTTTCGAGATTTTCCCTAAAAACTTCCTCCTGTAAAATTTTGTATGAAAAATTTTTTTTTCACTGCTGGGTTCGTATGGAAGTCAGAAAATATAACGTGAAGAAAAATATGGAGACTGCTGATGATTGAGGATTTCGGAGACGGGTAAAGAGCACGGCCAGGGTATTGAAGATAGGTGGAGGGTGCTCGAACAAATGTCACTCGAAACCTCATGCAATTGGCGATGAGTTTAAAAAAAACTCGAAAATGGTGGATTCAAGATGGCTGCCATACAAATTTCGTTAGTGTCTATCTCGGAGAGTATGGGAGATGGAAGTGTGGTTTGCTGGCAAGAGATGATCAGGACGTGGAGGTCTATTTAGCGAAATGAAAAAAAATTCAAGATGGCGGAATATTTTTTTTCATACCAAATTATATGGCGAATATTGAAGAGACTACAAGTGTAGAACTATGTAAGATTTTGATACGGTTCCGTCTCACCCACGACGAGGCTCCCTGGGATTACGAAATAGGAAACTGATATCAAAGTTTTAATAAATCAGCGCCATTTTGAAATTCTTTGTTAATTGACCGATTTCGTTCAAAATCGATATTTAGGACTCCCTGGGGATACAAAACAGGAAACTGTTACCAAAATGAAGAAAATACAGCGCCATTTTGAAATTCTTTGTTAATTGACCGATTTCGTTCAGAATCGATATTTAGGACTCCCTGGGGATACAAAACAGGAAACTGTTACCAAAATAAAAAAAAACCAGCGCCGTTTTGAAATTCTTTGTTAATTGACCGATTTCGTTCAAAATCGATATTTAGGGCTCCCTGTGATTACAGAACAGGAAACTGGTATCAAAATTTTAAAAAAATCAGCGCCATTTTGAAATTCTTTGTTAATTGACCGATTTCGTTCAAAATCGATATTTAGGGCTCCCTGGGATAACAAAACAGGAAACTGTTACCAAAACTAAAAAAATCAGTGCCATTTTGAAATTCTTTGTTAATTGACCGATTTCTTTCGAAATCGATATCTGAGGATCCCTGGGATTACAAAACAGGAAACTGGTACCAAAATTGTATAAAATCAGCGCCATTTTTAAATTCTTTGTTATTGTAGCGATTTCATTCAAAATAGACATTGAGGACTTCCTGGGGATACAAAACAGGAAACTGTTACCAAAATGAAGAAAATACAGCGCCATTTTGAAATTCTTTGTTAATTGACCGATTTCGTTCAGAATCGATATTTAGGACTCCCTGGGGATACAAAACAGGAAACTGTTACCAAAATAAAAAAAAACCAGCGCCATTTTGAAATTCTTTGTTAATTGACCGATTTCGTTCAAAATCGATATTTAGGGCTCCCTGTGATTACAGAACAGGAAACTGGTATCAAAATTTTAAAAAAATCAGCGCCATTTTGAAATTCTTTGTTAATTTACCGATTTCGTTCAAAATCGATATTTAGGGCTCCCTGGGATAACAAAACAGGAAACTGTTACCAAAACTACAAAAAATCAGTGCCATTTTGAAATTCTTTGTTAATTGACCGATTTCTTTCGAAATCGATATCTGAGGATCCCTGGGATTACAAAACAGGAAACTGGTACCAAAATTGTATAAAATCAGCGCCATTTTTAAATTCTTTGTTATTGTAGCGATTTCATTCAAAATAGACATTGAGGACTTCCTGGGATTACAAAACAGGAAACTGATACCAAAGTTTTAAAAAATCAGCGCCATTTTGAAAACTTTGTTAATTGATCGATTTCGTTCAAAATCGATATTTAGTACTCCATGGAACAAGACAGGAAACTGGTACCAAAATTTTACAAACTCAGCACCATTTTGAAATTCTTTGTTAATTGACAGATTTTGTTCAAAATCGATATCTGAGGATCCCTGCGATTACAAAACAGGAAACTGATACCAAAGTTTTAAAAAATCAGCGCCATTTTGTTTTTTTTTAATCACAACCCGTGAGCTGCTTTAGCAGCTCACGCACAGAGCGAAAAACTAGTTATTATACTATATATAGCTCGATTACCACTCACTCACTGACTCACTCATTGACATAATTGTTCTCCTAGAAAGAGACAGAAAACGATGTAATGATGTATGAGAGATGTGTTCGAGTGCGGGAGTCGAGTAGGGAAAAATTATGACATTTCGGAAAAACAAGATGGCGGCCGACGTGATTCTTGTAACTCTCTTGTTTTCCAACCGATTTCTTTGCAATTCGCAATGATTGAAGAAATTAGGAAACGATTACTGGAAAAAGTGGAAAAAATTGGAAAAACAAGATGGCGGCCGAGCTGTAGTGTTTTAAAATTTTTGATTTTTCGACCCCGAACCGCGGCGCCACAGATCCGAAACGGCGGGGTCGAGCATAATATTTTTTTCTATTTCCGCCCACAATTATCCTGTATTTTGACAAAATGGGGGTGGTTTTTAAAAATTCAAGATGGCGGCTGTCACGGCGGCCGTTCGGTTTGAGTTACGAAAAAACGCAATTTTAAAATTCAAATTTCTCGCAGTTGGCAACGTCGGAGCGTTTCGACTTCTAAGGGGAGTTTGTGTGGACAGACTCGAGGTATGGATTGGGGAAAAAAAATTACCCCATTTCTCGGGAAAATTTCAAGATTTACCCCAAAAATTAAAAAATCGAAATACGAACTTTTTTAAAAATTCGAGTAGGAGTAACCACGTGTCCCACTTGTACGAATGACATTTGGGTATTTTCGTCGCCGAGGTCTGGCAACACTGGAATTTATCAAAGAAAAAGTGATTTTCGACATGGTCTTTTTTCAAGGGCTATCATGTCGGCTGGGTGCGAGCGAGATGAACAATTGAAACGTCGTCAGGAGCGGTGTATCCTGTAGTTCACAGGAAAATTATAAAACTATGCAAAAAGTTTTTGTGAAACGAAGTGGCGGCCATTTTGTATTCTTTTTGTGTTTTTGAAAATTTCAATCACGTCTTAGAGGCGGTTGGTAACATTTGGGAAAGTTGACATGTATAGATCGATTGTGTAACTCGACAGGCAGTATTGAGATATCAAAACAGTGTTGCCACATTCGGGGTAGTTTTCGAGATTTTCCCTAAAAACTTCCTCCTGTAAAATTTTGTATGAAAAATTTTTTTTTCATTGATGGATTCGTATGGAAGTCAGAAAATATAACTTGAAGAAAAATTTGGAGATAGCTGATGATTGAGGATTTCGGAGACGGGTGAAGAGCACGGCCAGGGTATTGAAGATAGGTGGGGGGTGCTCGAACAAATGTCACTCGAAACCTCATCCAATTGGCAATAAGTAAAAAAAAAACTCAAAATGGTGGATTTAAGATGGCTGCCATACAAATTTCGTGAGTGTCTATCTCGGAGAGTATGAGAGATGGAAGTGTGGTTTCTTGGCAAGAGATGATCAGGACGAGGAGGTCTATTTAGCGAAATGAAAAAAAATTCAAGATGGCGGAATATTTTTTTTCATACCAAATTGTATGGCGAATATTGAAGAGACTACAAGTGTTGTAGTAGTGTTTAGTAATTGACCAAATTGTTCTCCAAGAAAGATACAGAAAACGATACAATTATGTTAGGGAGATGTGTTCGGGTGCGGGATGGGAGTAACTTTTGAAATTTCGGAAAAACAAGATGGCGGCTGTAACGGCGGCCGTTCGGTCTGAATTACGAAAAAAGGCAATTTTAAAATTCAACTTTAACGGGGAGATTGTGTGTACAGACTCGAGGTATGGATTGAGGAAAAAAATTACCCCATTTCTCGGGAAATTTTCAAGGTTTACCCCAAAAATAAAAAAATCTAAATACGTAATTTTGGCTAAATTCGAGTACGAGCAACCACGTGTTTCACTTGTACGAATGACATTTGGGTATTTTCGTCGCCGAGGTCTGGCAGCACTGGAATTTATCAAAGTAAAAGTGATTTTCGACATGGTATTTTTTTGGAATTCTTTGTTAATTGACAGATTTCGTTCAAAATCGATATCTTAGGATCCCTGGGATTACAAAACAGAAAACTGATACCAAAGTTTAAAAAAATCAGCGCCATTTTGAAATTCTTTGTTAATTGACCGATTTCGTTAAAAATCGATATTTAGGACTCCATGAGATTGCAAAACAGGAAACTGCTACCAAAATTTAAAAAATTCAGTGCCATTTTGAAATTCCTTGTTATTGTAGCGATTTCGTTCAAAATCGATATTTAGGACTTCCTCGAATTTCAAAACAGGAAACTGATGCCAAAGTGTTAAAAAATCAGCGCCATTTTGGAATTCTTTGTTAATTGACCGATTTCGTTCAAAATCGATATTTAGGACTCCATGGGGTTACTAAACAGTAAACTGTTACCAAAATTAAAAAAAAACCAGCACTTTTTTGAAATTCTCTGTTAATTGACCGAATTCGTTCAAAATCGATATCTTAGGATCCCTGGGATTACAAAACAGAAAACTGATACCAAAGTTTAAAAAAATCAGCGCCATGTATTTTTTTTTAATCACAACCCGTGAGCTGCTTTAGCAGCTCACGCACAGAGCGAAAAACTAGTTATAATATATATAGCTCAATTACCACTCACTGACTGACTCATTGACATAAAAAACTAGTTATAATATATATAGCTCGATTACCACTCACTCACTGACTCATTGACATAATTGTTCTCCTAGAAAGAGACAGAAAATGATACAATGATGTATGGGAGAAGTGTTCGAGTGCGGGAGTCGAGTGGGGAAAAATTATGACATTTCGGAAAAACAAGATGGCGGCCGACGTGATTCTTGTAACTCTTTTGTTTTCCGAGCGATTTCGTTACAACTCGCAGTGATGGAAGAAATTAGGAAACGATCTATAGAAAAAGTGGAAAAAATTGGAAAAACAAGATGGCGGCCGAGCTGTAGTTTTTTAAAATTTTTGATTTTTCGACCTCGAACCGCGGCGCCACAGATCCGAAACGGCGCGGTTGAGCATAATTTTTTTTTCTATTTCCGCCTACAACTATCCTGTATTTTGACAGAATGGGAGTGGTTTTCAAAAATTCAAAATGGCGGCTGTCACGGCGGCCGTTTGGTTTGAGTTACGAAAAAACGCAATTTTAAAATTCAAATTTCTCGCAGTTGGCAACGTCGGAGCGGTTCGATTTCTACGGGGAGATTGTGTGTACAGACTCGAGGTATGGATTGGGGGAAAAAAATTACCCCATTTCTCGGGAAAATTACAAGATTTACCCCAAAAATTAAAAAATCGAAATACGTAGTTTTTGGAAAATTCGAGTACGAGCAACCACGTGTTTCACTTGTGCGAATGACATTTGGGTATTTTCGTCGCCGAGGTCTGGCAACACTGGAATTTATCAAAGAAAAAGTGATTTTCGACATGGTCTTTTTTCAGGGGCTATCATGTCGGCTGGGTGCGAGCGAGATGAAAGATTGAAACGTCATCAGGAGCGGTGTATCCTGTAGTTCACAGGAAAATTATAAAACTATGCCAAAAGTTTCTGTGAAACGAGGCGGCGGCCATTTTGTATTCTTTATGTGTTTTTGAAAATTTCAATCACGTCTTAGAGGCGGTTGGCAACATTTCGGAAAGTTGACATGTATGGATCGATTGTGTAACTCGACGGGCAGTATTGAGATATCAAAACAGTGTTGCCACATTCGGGGTAGTTTTCGAGATTTTCCCTAAAAACTTCCTCCTGTAAAATTTTGTATGAAAAATTTTTTTTTCACTGATGGCTTCGTATAGAAGTCAGAAAATATAACTTGAAAAAAAAATATGGAGACAGCTGATGATTGAGGATTTCGGAGACGGGTGAAGAGCACGGCCAGGGTATTGAAGATAGGTGGGTGGTGCTCGAACAAATGTCACTCGAAACCTCATCCAATTGGCAATAAGTAAAAAAAAAACTCAAAATGGTGGATTCAAAATGGCTGCCATACAAATTTCGTGAGTGTCTATCTCGGAGAGTATGAGAGATGGAATTGTGGTTTCTTGGCAAGAGATAGTCAGGACGAGGAGGTCTATTTAGCGAAATGAAAAAAATTCAAGATGGCGGAATATTTTTTTTCATACCAAATTATATGGCGAATATTTAAGAGGCTACAAGTGAAGTAGTAGTGTGTAGTAATTGACGTAACTGTTCTCCTAGAAAGAAACAGAAAAAGACACGGTGAAGATATGGTGTATGGGAGATGTGTTCGGGAGCGGGATGGAAGTAGGCAAAAATTATGACATTTCAGAAAAACAAAATGGCGGCCGACGTGATTCTTGCAACTCTTTTGTTTTCCAACCGATTCCGTTTCAACTCGCAGTGAATGAAAAAGTTAGGAAACGATCAATAGAAAAAATGGAAATAATTGTAAAAACAAGATGGCGGCCAACTGTAGTGTTTTCAAATTTTTGATATTTCGACCTCGAACCGCGGCGCCACAGATCCGAAACGGCGTGGTCGAGCATAATTTTTTTTCTATTTCCGCCTACAATTATCCTGTATTTTGACAGAGTGTGGGTGGTTTTTAAAAATTCAAGATGGCGGCTGTCGTGACGGCCGTTCGGTTTGAGTTACGAAAAATCGCAATTTTAAAATTCAAATCTCACACAGTTGCCAACGTCGGAGCGTTTCGACTTCTACGGGCAGATTGTGTGTACAGGCTCGAGGTATGGATTGTGGGGAAAAAATTACCCCATTTCTCGGGAAAATTTCAAGATTTACCCCGAAAAATAAATTTTTTTTGCAAAATTCGAGTACGAGCAACCACGTGTCCCACTTGTACGAATGACATTTGGGTTATTTCATCGCCGAGGTCTGGCAACACTGGAATTTATCAACGGAAAAGTGATCTTCGACATGGTCTTTTTACATGGGCGATCATTTCGGCTGGGTGCGAGTGAGATGAAAAATTGAAACGTCATCAGGAGCAGTATACCGAATTTTTAAAAAATCTGCGCCATTTTGAAATTCTTTGTTTATTGACCGATTCCGTTCAAAATCGATATTTATGACTCCCTGGGGTTACAAAACAGGAAACTGTTACCAAAATTTTAAAAAATCAGCGCCATTTTGAAGTTCTTTGTTAATTAACCGATTTCGTTCAAAATCGATATTTAGGTCTCCCTGGGATCACAAAACAGAAAACTGGTACCAATATTTCAAAAAATCAGCGCCATTTTGAAATTCTTTGTTTATTGACCGATTACGTTCAAACTCGACATCTGAGGATCCCTGGGATTATAAAATAGGAAACTGGTACCAAAATTTAAAAAAATCAACGCCATTTTGAAATTCTTTGTTAATTGGCCGATTTCGTTCAAAATCGATATTTAGGACTTCCTGGGATTACAAAACAGGAAACAGGTACCAAAATTTAAAAAAATCAGCACCATTTTGAAATTCTTTGTTATTTGACCGATTTCTTTCAAAATCGATATCTGAGGATTCCTGGGAATACGAAATAGGAAATTGGTACCAAAATTTTAAAAAATCAGCGCCATTTTGAAATTCTTTGTCAATTGACCGATTTAGTTCAAAATCGACATTTAGAGGTCCCTCGGATTACAAAACAGGAAACAGCCAAAGTTGTAAAAAATCAGCGCCATTTTGAAATTGTTTTTTAATTGACGTATTTCGTTCAAAATCGATATTTAGGGTTCACTGGGATCACAAAACAGGAAACTTATACCAAAGTTTTAAAAAAACAGTGCCATTTTTAAATTCTTTGTTAACTGACCGATTTCGTTCAAAATCGATATTTAGGGTTCCCTGGAATAACCACACAGGAAAAAGGTACCAAAATTTTAAAAAATCAGCGCCATTTTGATATTCTTTGTTATTGTTGCGATTTCGTTCAAAATCGATATTCAGGGCTCCCTGAGATTACAAAACAGAAAACTGATACAAAAGTTGAAAAAAATCAGCGCCATTTTGATTTTTTTTTAATCACAACCCGTGAGCTGCTTTAGCAGCTCACGCACAGAGCGAAACACTAGTTATAATATATATAGCTCAATTACCACTCACTGACTGACTCATTGACATAATTGTTCTCCTAGAAAGAGACAGAAAACGATATAATGATGTATGAGAGATGTGTTCGAGTGCGGGAGTCGAGTAGGGAAAAATTATGACATTTCGGAAAAACAAGATGGCGGCCGACGTGATTCTTGTAACTCTTTTGTTTTCCAACCGATTCCGTTACAACTCGCAGTGATTGAAGAAATTAGGAAACGATCTATAGAAAAAGTAGAAAAAATTGGAAAAACAAGATGGCGGCCGAGCTGTAGTGTTTTAAAATTTTTGATTTTTCGACCTCGAACCGCGGCGCCACAGATCCGAAACGGCGTGGTCGAGCGTAATTTTTTTTTCTATTTCCGCCTACAATTACCCTGTATTTTGACAGAATGGGGGTGGTTTTTAAAAATTCAAGATGGCGGTTGTCGCGGCGGCCGTTCGGTTCGAGTAACGAAAAAACGCAATTTTAAAATTCAAATTTCTCGCAGTTGGCAACGTCGGAGCGTTTCGACTTAAACGGGGAGATTGTGTGTACAGACTCGAGGTATGGATTGGGGAAAAAAAATTACCCCATTTCTCGGGAAAATTTCAAGATTTACCCCAAAAATTAAAAAATCGAAATACGCATTTTTTGGAAAATTCGAGTATAGGCAACCACGTGTCTCACTTGTACGAATGACATTTGGGTATTTTCGTCGCCGAGGTCTGGCAACACTGGAATTAATCAAAGAAAAAGTGATTTTCGACATGGTCTTTTTTCAAGGGCTATCATTTTGGCTGGGTGCGAGCGAGATGAAAAATTGAAACGTCATCAGGAGCGGTGTATCCTGTAGTTCACGGGAAAATTATAAAACTATGTCAAATGATTCTGTGAAACGAGGTGGCGGCCATTTTGTATTCCTTTTGTGTTTTTGAAAATTTCGATCACGTCTTAGAGGCGGTTGGCAACATTTGGGAAAGTTGACATGTATGGATCGATTGTGTAACTCGACGGGCAGTATCGCGAAATCAAAACAGTGTTGCCATATTCGGGGTAGTTTTCGAGATTTTCCCTAAAAACTTCCTCCTGTAAAATTTTGTATGAAAAATTTTTTTTTCACTGCTGGCTTCGTATGGAAGTCAGAAAATATAACTTGATGAAAAATATGGAGACAGCTGATGATTGAGGATTTCGGAGACGGGTAAAGGGCACGGCCAGGGTATTGAAGATAGGTGGGGGGTGCTCGAACAAATGTCACTCGAAACCTCATCCAATTGGCAATTAGTAAAAAAAAAACTCAAAATTGTGTATTCAAGATGGCTGCCATACAAATTTCATGAGTGTCTATCTCGGAGAGTATGAGAGATGGAAGTGTGGTTTATTGGCAAGAGATGATCAGGACGAGGATGTCTATTTAGCGAAATGAAAAAAAATTCAAGATGGCGGAATATTTTTTTTCATACCAAATTATATGGCGAATATTGAAGGGACTGCAAGTATAGAATTAAGCAAGATTTTGATACGGTTCCGTTTTACCCACGACGAGGCTCCCTGGGATTACAAAACAGGAAACTGATACCGAAGTTTTAAAAATCAGCGCCATTTTGAAATTCTTTGTTAATTGACCGATTTGGTTCGAAATCGATATTTAGGACTCCCTGGGGATACAAAACAGGAAACTGTTATGAAATTTTAAAAAATCAGCGCCATTTTTTTTTTTTAATCACAACCCGTGAGCTGCTTTAGCAGCTCACGCACAGAGCGAAAAACTAGTATTATATATAGCTCGATTACCACTCACTGACTCACTCATTGACATAATTGTTCTCCTAGAAAGAGACAGAAAACGACACAATGATGTAAGGGAGATGTGTTCTGGTGGGGGATTCGAGTAGGGAAAAATTATGACATTTCGAAAAAACAAGATGGCGGCCGACGTGCTTTTTGTAACTCTTTTGTTTTCCAACCGATTTCGTCACAACTCGCAGTGATTGTAGAAATTAGGAAACGATTACTAGAAAATGTAGAAAAAATTGGAAAACCAAGATGGCGGCCGAGCAGCAGTGTTTTAAAATTTTTGATTTTTCGACCTCGAACCGCGGCGCCACAGATCCGAAACGGCGTGGTCGAGCATAACTTTTTTTTCTATTCCCACCTACAATTATCCTGTATTTTGACAGAATGGGGGTGGTTTTTAAAAATTCAAAATGGCGGCTGTCACGGCGGCCGTTCGGTTTGAGTTACGAAAAACGCAATTTTAAAATTCAAATTTCTCGCAGTTGGCAACGTCGGAGCGTTTCGACTTAAACGGGGAGATTGTGTGTACAGACTCGAGGTATGGATTGGGGAAAAAAAAATACCCCATTTCTCGGGAAAATTTCAAGATTTACCCCAAAAATTAAAAAATCGAAATACGCATTTTTTGGAAAATTCGAGTATAGGCAACCACGTGTCTCACTTGTACGAATGACATTTGGGTATTTTCGTCGCCGAGGTCTGGCAACACTGGAATTAATCAAAGAAAAAGTGATTTTCGACATGGTCTTTTTTCAAGGGCTATCATTTTGGCTGGGTGCGAGCGAGATGAAAAATTGAAACGTCATCAGGAGCGGTGTATCCTGTAGTTCACGGGAAAATTATAAAACTATGTCAAATGATTCTGTGAAACGAGGTGGCGGCCATTTTGTATTCCTTTTGTGTTTTTGAAAATTTCGATCACGTCTTAGAGGCGGTTGGCAACATTTGGGAAAGTTGACATGTATGGATCGATTGTGTAACTCGACATGCAGTATCGAGAAATCAAAACAGTGTTGCCACATTCGGGGAAGTTTTCGAGATTTTCCCTAAAAACTTCCTCCTGTAAAATTTTGTATGAAAATTTTTTTTTTCACTTATGGCTTCGTATGGAAGTCAGAAAATATAACTTGAAAAAAATTGTGGAGACACCTGATGATTGAGGATTTCGGAGACGGGTGAAGAGCACGGCCAAGGTATTGAAGATAGGCGGGGGGTGCTCAAACAAATGTCATTCGAAACCTCGTCCAATTGGCAGTGAGTTTAAAAAAAACTCAAAAATGGTGAATTCAAGATGGCAGCCATACAAATTTCGTTAGTGTCTATCTCGAAGAGTATGAGAGATGGAAGTGTGGTTTCTTGGCAAGATATGATCTGGACGAGGAGGTCTATTTAGCGAAATGAAAAAAAAAACAAGATGGCGGAATATTTTTTTTCATACCAAATTATATGGCGAACATTGAAGAGACTACAAGTGTAGTAGTGTAGCAATTGACAGAATTGTTCTCCTAGAAAGAGACAGAAAACGATACAATTATGTTAGGGAGATGTGTTCGGGTGCGGGATGGGAGTAGGGAAAAATTATGAAATTTCGGAAAAACAAGATGGCGGCTGTCTCGGCGGCCGGTCGGTCTGAATTACGAAAAAATGCAATTTTAAAATTCAACTTTCTCGCAGTTGGCAACGTCGGAACGTTTCGACTTTAACGGGGAGATTGTGTGTACAGACTCGAGGTATGGATTGAGGAAAAAAATTACCCCATTTCTCGGGAAAATTTCAAGATTTACCCCAAAAATTAGAAAAATCGAAATACGTATTTTTTGCAAAATTCGAGGACGAGCAACCACGTGTCCCACTTGTACAAATGACATTTGGGTAATTTCGTCGCCGAGGTCTGGCAACACTGGTATTTATCAAAGAAAAAGTGATTTTCGACATGGTCTTTTTTCAAGGGCTATCATTTCGGCTGGGGTAGCAAGATGAAAAATTGAAACGTCATCAGGAGCGGTGTATCCTGTAGTTCACAGGAAAATTATAAAACTATGTCAAATGAGTCTGTGAAACGAGGTGGCGGCCATTTTGTATTCTTTTTGTGTTTTTGAAAATTTCGATCACGTCTTAGAGGCGGTTGGCAACATTTGGGAAAGTTGACATGTATGGATCGATTGTGTAACTCGACGGGCAGTATCGAGAAATCAAAACAGTGTTGCCACATTCGGTGTAGTTTTCGAGATTTTCCCTCAAAACTTCCTCCTGTCAAATTTTGTATGAAAAATTTTTTTTTCACTGCTGGCTTCGTATGGAAGTCAGAAAATATAACTTGAAGAAAAATATGTAGACAGCTGATGATTGAGGATTTCGGAGACGGGTGAAGGGCACGGCAAGGGTATTGAAGATAGGTGGGGGGTGCTCGAACAAATGTCACTCGAAACCTCATCCAATTGGCAATAAGTAAAAAAAAAACTCAAAATGGTGGATTCAAGATGGCTGCCATACAAATTTCGTGAGCGTCTATCTCGGAGAGTATGAGAGATGGAAGTGTGGTTTCTTGGCAAGAGATGATCAGGACGAGGAGGTCTATTTAGCGAAATGAAAAAAAATTCAAGATGGCGGAATATTTTTTTTCATACCAAATTATATGGCGAATATTGAAGAGACTACAAGTGTTGTAGTAGTGTTTAGTAATTGACCAAATTGTTCTCCAAGAAAGATACAGAAAACGATACAATTATGTTAGGGAGATGTGTTCGGATGCGGGATGGGAGTAACTTTTGAAATTTCGGAAAAACAAGATGGCGGCTGTAACGGCGGCCGTTCGGTCTGAATTACGAAAAAAGGCAATTTTAAAATTCAACTTAAACGGGGAGATTGTGTGTACAGACTCGAGGTATGGATTGAGGAAAAAAATTACCCCATTTCTCGGGAAATTTTCAAGGTTTACCCCAAAAATAAAAAAATCGAAATACGTAATTTTTGCTAAATTCGAGTACGAGCAACCACGTGTTTCACTTGTACGAATGACATTTGGGTATTTTCGTCGCCGAGGTCTGGCAGCACTGGAATTTATCAAAGTAAAAGTGATTTTCGACATGGTATTTTTTTGGAATTCTTTGTTAATTGACAGATTTCGTTCAAAATCGATATCTGAGGATCCCTGGGATTACAAAACAGGAAACCGATACCAAAGTTTTAAAAAATCAGCGCCATTTTGAAATTCTTTGTTAATTGACCGATTTCGTTAAAAATCGATATTTAGGACTCCATGAGATTGCAAAACAGGAAACTGCTACCAAAATTTAAAAAATTCAGTGCCATTTTGAAATTCTTTGTTATTGTAACGATTTCGTTCAAAATCGATATTTAGGACTTCCTCGAATTTCAAAACAGGAAACTGATGCCAAAGTGTTAAAAAATCAGCGCCATTTTGGAATTCTTTGTTAATTGACCGATTTCGTTCAAAATCGATATTTAGGACTCCATGGAGTTACTAAACAGTAAACTGTTACCAAAATTAAAAAAAACCAGCACTTTTTTGAAATTCTTTGTTAATTGACCGAATTCGTTCAAAATCGATATCTTAGGATCCCTGGGATTACAAAACAGAAAACTGATACCAAAGTTTAAAAAAATCAGCGCCATGTATTTTTTTTTAATCACAACCCGTGAGCTGCTTTAGCAGCTCACGCACAGAGCGAAAAACTAGTTATTATACTATATATAGCTCGATTACCACTCACTCACTCACTGACTCATTGACATAATTGTTCTCCTAGAAAGAGACAGAAAACGATGTAATGATGTATGAGAGATGTGTTCGAGTGCGGGAGTCGAGTAGGGAAAAATTATGACATTTCGGAAAAACAAGATGGCGGCCGACGTGATTCTTGTAACTCTTTTGTTTTCCAACCGATTTTGTTGCAATTCGTAATGATTGAAGAAATTAGGAAAAGATCTATAGAAAAAGTGGAAAAAATTGGGAAAACAAGATGGCGGCCGAGCTGTAGTGTTTTAAAATTTTTGATTTTTCGACCTCGAACTGCGGCGCCACAGATCCGAAACGGCGTGGTCGAGCATAATTTTTTTTTCTATTTCTGCCTACAATTACCCTGTATTTTGACAGAATGGGAGTGGTTTTTAAAAATTCAAGATGGCGCCTGTCGCGGCGGCCGTTCGGTTTGAGTTAAGAAAAATCGCAATTTTAAAATTCAAATTTCTCACAGTTGCCAACGTCGGAGCGTTTCGACTTCTAAGGGGAGATTGTGTGTACAGACTCGAGGTATGGATTGGGGGAAAAAAATTACCCCATTTCTCGGGAAAATTTCAAGATTTACCCCAAAAATTAAAAAATCGAAATACGTACTTTTTTTAAAATTCGAGTACGAGCGACCACGTGTCCCACTTGTACGAATGACATTTGGGTAATTTCGTCGCTGAGGTCTGGCAACACTGGAATTTATCAAAGAAAAAGTGATTTTCGACATGGTCTTTTTTCAGGGGCTATCATGTCGGCTGGGTGCGAGCGAGATGAACAATTGAAACGTCGTCAGGAGCGGTGTATCCTGTAGTTTACAGGAAAATTATGAAACTATGCAAAAAGTTTTTGTGAAACGAGGTGGCGGCCATTTTGTATTCTTTTTGTGTTTTTGAAAATTTCGATCACGTCTTAGAGGCGGTTGGCAACATTTGGGAAAGTTGACATGTATCGATCGATTGTGTAACACGACGGGCAGTATCGAGAAATCAAAACAGTGTTGCCACATTCGGGGTAGTTTTCGAGATTTTCCCTAAAAACTTCCTCCTGTAAAATTTTGTATGAAAAAATTTTTTTTCACCGATGGCTTCGTATAGAAGTCAGAAATATAACTTGAAGAAAAATATGGAGACAGCTGATGATTGAGGATTTCGGAGACAGGTAAAGGGCACGGCCAGGGTATTGAAGATAGGTGGGGGGTGCTCGAACAAATGTCACTCGAAACCTCATCCAATTGGCGAAGAGTTTAAAAAAAACTCAAAAATGGTGGATTCAAGATGGCTGCCATACAAATTTCGTTAGTGTCTATCTCGGATAGTATGAGAGATGGAAGTGTGGTTTCTTGGCAAGATATGATCAGGACGAGGAGTTCTATTTGGCGAAATGAAATAAAAATTCAAGATGGTGATTTTTTTTTTCATACCAATTTATATGGCGGATATTGAAGAGACTACAAGAGTAGTAGTAGTGTGTCGTAATTGACATAATTGTTCTCCTAGAAAGAAACAAAAAACGATACAATGGTGTAAGGGAGATGTGTTCGGGTGCGGGATGGAAGTAGGGAAAAATTATGAAATTTCGGAAAAAAAAGATGGCGACCGACGTGATTCTTGCAACTCTTTTGTTTTCCAACCGATTTCGTTACAACTCGCTATTATTGAAGAAATAAGAAAACGATTAATAAAAAATTGGGTAAAATTGGAAAAACAAGATGGCGGCTGAGCTGTAGTGTTTCAAATTTTGGATTTTTCGACCCCGAACCGCGGCGCCACACATCTGAAACGGCGTTGTCGAGCATAATATTTTTTTCTGTTTTCGCCTACAATGATCCTGTATTTTGACAGAATGGGAGTGGTTTTAAAAAATTCAAGCTGGCGCCTGTCGCGGCGGCCGTTCGGTTTGAGTTACGAAACAACGCAATTTTAAAATTCAAATTTCTCGCAGTTGGAAACGTCGGAGCGTTTCGACTTCTACGGGGAGATTGTGTATACAGACTCGAGGTATGGACTGGGGAAAAAAATTACCCCATTTCTCGGGAAAATTTCATGATTTACCCCAAAAATTAAAAAATCGAAATACGTATTTTTTGCAAAATTCGAGTACGAGCAACCACGTGTCTCACTTGTACGAATGACATTTGGGTATTTTAGTAGACGAGTTCTGGCAACACTGGAATTTATTTATTTATAAGACACGGAAGTGTGGTTTCTTGGCAAGAGATGATCAGGACGAGGATGTCTATTTAGCAAAATGAAAAAAAATTCAAGATGGCGGAATATTTTTTTCCATACCAAATTATATGGCGAATATTGAATTGACTACAATTAGTGTAGAACTATGCAAGATTTTGATACGGTTCCGTTTTACCCACGACGGGGCTCCCTGGGATTACAAAACAGGAAGCTGATAACAAAGTTTTTAAAAATCAGCGCCATTTTGAAAATCTTTAATAATTGACCGATTTCGTTCAAAATCGATATTTAGGGCTCCCTGGGATTAACAAATAGGAAACTGGTACCAAAATTTTAAAAAATCAGCGCCATTTTGAAATTCTTTGTTATTGTTGCGATTTCGTTCAAAATCAATATTTAGGGCTCCCTGGGATTACAAAACCGGAAACTGGTACCAAAATTTTAAAAAACCAGCGCCATTTTGAAATTCTCTGTTAATTGACCGATTTCGTTCAAAATCGATATTGAGGCCTCCCTGGGATCACAATACAGGAAACTGGTACCAGAATTTAAAAAAATCAACGCCATTTTGAAATTCTTTGTTAAAAAAAATTCAAGATGGCGGAATATTTTTTTTCATACCAAATTATATGGCGAATATTGAATTGACTACAATTAGTGTAGAACTATGCAAGATTTTTATACGGTTGCGTTTTACCCACGACGGGGCTCCCTGGGATTACTAAACAGGAAGCTGATAACAAAGTTTTTAAAAATCAGCGCCATTTTGAAATTCTTTAATAATTGAACGATTTGGTTCAAAATCGATATTAAGGGCTCCCTGGGGTTACAAAACAGGAAACTGGTACCAAAGTTGTAAAAATCAGCGCCATTTTGAAATTCTTTGTTAATTGACCGATTTCGTTCAAAATCGATATTTAGGGCTCCCTGGGATTACAAAACAGGAAATTGATACCAAAATTTTAAAAAACCAGCGCCATTTTGAAATTCTTTAATAATTGATCGATTTCGTTCCAAATCGATATTTATCACTTCTTCGGATTACAAAACAGGAAACAGTTACCAAAATTTAAAAAACCAGCGCCATTTTGAAATTCTTTGTTAAATTACCGATTTCGTTCAAAATCGATATTTAGGGCTCCCTGGGATCGCAAAACAGGAAACTGGTACCAAAATTTTCAAAAATCAGCGGCATTTTGAAATTCTTTATTAATTGACCGATTTCGTTCAAAATCGATACAGTAAAGACTGTGCTACTTGTAAGTCTAACCACATCCCGTGAGCTGCTTTAGCAGCTCGCGCACAGAGCGAAAAACTAGTTATTATTATACTATATATAGCTAAATTACCACTCACTCATTGACATAATTGTTCTCCTAGAAAGAGACAGAAAATGATACTATGATGTATGGGAGATGTATTCGAGTGCGGGAGTCGAGTAGGGAAAAATTATGACATTTCGGAAAAACAAGATGGCGGCCGACGTGATTCTTGTAACTCTTTTGTTTTTTAACCGATTTCGTTGCAACTCGCAGTGATGGAAGAAATTAGGAAACGATCTGGAGAAAAAGTGGAAAAAATTGGAAAAACAAGATGGCGGCCGAGCTGTAGTGTTTTAAATTTTTTGATTTTTCGACCTCGAACCGCGGCGCCACAGATCCGAAACGACGCGGTCGAGCATAATTTTTTTTTCTATGTCCGCCTACAATTATCCTGTATTTTGACAAAATGGGGGTGGTTTTTTAAAATTCAAGATGGCGGCTGTCACGGCGGCCGTTCGGTTTGAGTTACGAAAAAACGCCATTTTAAAATTCAATTTTCTCGCAGTTGGCAACGTCGGAGCGTTTCGACTTCTAAGGGGAGATTGTGTGTACAGACTCGAAGTATGGATTGGAGGAAAAAAATTACCCCATTTCTCGGGAAAATTTCAAGATTTACCCCAAAAATTAAAAAATCGAAATACGAACTTTTTTAATAATTCGAGTACGAGCAACCAGGTGTCCCACTTGTACGAATGACATTTGGGTAATTTCGTCGCCGAGGTCTGTGAACACTGGAATTTATCAAAGAAAAAGTGATTTTCGACATGGTCTTTTTTCAGGGGCTATCATGTCGGCTGGGTGCGAGCGAGATGAAAAATTGAAACGTCATCAGGAGCGGTGTATCCTGTAGTTCACGGGAAAATTATGAAACTATGTCAAATGATTCTGTGAAACGAGGTGGCGGCCATTTTGTATTCCTTTTGTGTTTTTGAAAATTTCGATCACGTCTTAGAGGCGGTTGGCAACATTTGGGAAAGTTGACATGTATGGATCGATTGTGTAACTCGACGGGCAGTATCGCGAAATCAAAACAGTGTTGCCATATTCGGGGTAGTTTTCGAGATTTTCCCTAAAAACTTCCTCCTGTAAAATTTTGTATGAAAAATTTTTTTTTCACTGCTGGCTTCGTATGGAAGTCAGAAAATATAACTTGATGAAAAATATGGAGACACCTGATGATTGAGGATTTCGGGGACGGGTGAAGAGCACGGCCAAGGTATTGAAGATAGGCGGGGGGTGCTCAAACAAATGTCATTCGAAACCTCGTCCAATTGGCAGTGAGTTTAAAAAAAACTCAAAAATGGTGAATTCAAGATGGCTGCCATACAAATTTCGTTAGTGTCTATCTCGAAGAGTATGAGAGATGGAAGTGTGGTTTCTTGGCAAGATATGATCTGGACGAGGAGGTCTATTTAGCGAAATGAAAATAAAAACAAAATGGCGGAATATTTTTTTTCATACCAAATTATATGGCGAACATTGAAGAGACTACAAGTGTAGTAGTGTAGCAATTGACAGAATTGTTCTCCTAGAAAGAGACAGAAAACGATACAATTATGTTAGGGAGATGTGTTCGGGTGCGGGATGGGAGTAGGGAAAAATTATGAAATTTCGGAAAAACAAGATGGCGGCTGTCACGGCGGCCGGTCGGTCTGAATTACGAAAAAATGCAATTTTAAAATTCAACTTTCTCGCAGTTGGCAACGTCGGAACGTTACGACTCTAACGGGGAAATTGTGTGTACAGACTCGAGGTATGGATTGAGGAAAAAAATTACCCCATTTCTCGGGAAACTTTCAAGATTTACCCCAAAAATTAGAAAAATCGAAATACGTATTTTTTGCAAAATTCGAGGACGAGCAACCACGTGTCCCACTTGTACAAATGACATTTGGGTATTTTCGTCGCCGAGGTCTGGCAACACTGGAATTTATTTATTTATAAGAGACGGAAGTGTGGTTTCTTGGCAAGAGATGATCAGGACGAGGATGTCTATTTAGCAAAATGAAAAAAAAATTCAAGATGGCGGAATATTTTTTTTTATACCAAATTATATGGCGAATATTGAATTGACTACAATTTTTATACGGTTCCGTTTTACCCACGACGGGGCTCCCTGGGATTACGAAACCGGAAGCTGATAACAAAGTTTTTAAAAATCAGCGCCATTCGGAAATTCTTTAATTATTGACCGATTTCGTTCAAAATCGATATTTAGGGCTCCCTGGGATTACCAAATAGGATACTGGTACCAAAATTTTAAAAAATCAGCGCCATTTTGAAATTCATTGTTAATGTTGCGATTTCGTTCAAAATCAATATTTAGGGCTTCCTGGGGTTACAAAACAGGAAACTGGTACCAAAGTTGTAAAAATCAGCGCCATTTTGAAATTCTTTGTTAACTGACCGATTTGGTTCAAAATCGATATTTAGGACTTCCTGGGATTACAAAACAGGAAACTGGTATCAAAATTTTAAAAAATCAGCGCCATTTTGAAATTCTTTGTTACAGAACCGATTTCGTTCAAAATCGATATCTGACGATCCCTAGGATCACAAAACAGGGAACTGTTACCAAAATTTTAAAAAATTAGCGCCATTTTGAAATTCTGTGTTATTTGACCGATTTTGTTCAAAATCGATATTTAGGACTCCCTGGGATCACAAAACAGGAAACTGGTACCAGAATTTAAAAAATCAACGCCATTTTGAAATACTTTGTGAATTGACGGATTTCGTTCAAAATCGATATTTAGGACTCCCTGGGATTACAAAACAGGAAACTGGTACCAAAATTTTAAAAAAGCAGCGCCATTTTGAAATTCTTTATTAATTGATCGATTTCGTTCAAAATCGATAATTATCACTTCTTGAGATTACAAAACAGGAAACAGTTACAAAAATTTAAAAAACCAGCGCCATTTTGAAATTCTTTGTTAATTTACCGATTTCGTTCAAAATCGATATTTAGGGCTCCCTGAGATCGCAAAACAGGAAACTTATACTAAAGTTTTAAAAAATCAGCGCCATTTTGGAATTATTTTTTAATTGACCGATTTCGTTCAAAATCGATATTTAGGGCTCCCTGGGATTACAAAACAGGAAACTGATACCACTGATTTAAAAAATCAGCGCTATTTTGAAATTCTTGTTACGTGACCGATTTTATTCAAAATCGATAGAGTAAAGACTGTCCTACTTGTAAGTCTAACCACATCACGTGAGCTGCTTTAGCAGCTCACGCACAGAGCGAAAAACTAGTTATAATATATATAGCTCGATTACCACTCACTGACTCACTCACTCATTGACATAATTGTTCTCCTAGAAAGAGACAGAAAATGATACAATGATGTATGGGAGATGTGTTCGAGTGCGGGAGTCGAGTAGGGAAAAATTATGACATTTCGGAAAAACAAGATGGCGGCCGACGTGATTCTTGTAACTCTTTTGTTTTCCGACCGATTTCGTTACAACTCGCAGTGATGGAAGAAATTAGGAAACGATTACTAGAAAATGTAGAAAAAATTGGAAAACCAAGATGGCGGCCGAGCAGCAGTGTTTTAAAATTTTTGATTTTTCGACCTCGAACCGCGGCGCCACAGATCCGAAACGGCGTGGTCGAGCATAATTTTTTTTTCTGTGTCCGCCTACAATTATCCTGTATTTTGACAGAATGGGGGTGGTTTTTAAAAATTCAAGATGGCGGGTGTCACGGCGGCCGTTCGGTTTGAGTTACGAAAAAACGCAATTTTAAAATTCAAATTTCTCGCAGTTGGCAACGTCGGAGCGTTTCGACTTCTAAGGGGAGATTGTGCGTACAGACTCGAGGTATGGATTGGGGCAAAAAAATTACCCCATTTCTCGGGAAAATTTCAAGATTTACCCCAAAAATTAAAAAATCGAAATACGCATTTTTTGGAAAAATCGAGTACGAGCAACCACGTGTCCTACTTGTACAAATGACATTTGGGTAATTTCGTCGCCCAGGTCTGGCAACACTGGAATTTATCAAAGAAAAAGTGATTTTCGACATGGTCTTTTTTCAGGGGCTATCATGTCGGTTGGGTGCGAGCGAGATGAAAAATTGAAACGTCATCAGGAGCGGTGTATCCTGTAGTTCACAGGAAAATTATGAAACTATGTCAAATGATTCTGTGAAACGAGGTGGCGGCCATTTTGTATTCTTTTTGTGTTTTTGAAAATTTCGATCACGTCTTAGAGGCGGTTGGCAACATTTGGGAAAGTTGACATGTATGGATCGATTGTGTAACTCGACGGGCAGTATCGAGAAATAAAAACAGTGTTGCCAGATTCGGTGTAGTTTTCGAGATTTTCCCTAAAAACTTCCTCCTGTAAAATTTTGTATGAAAAATTTTTTTTTCACTGCTGGCTCCGTATGGAAGTCAGAAAATATAACTTGAAGAAAAATATGGAGACAGCTGATGATTGAGGATTTCGGAGACGGGTAAAGGGCACGGCCAGGGTATTGAAGATAGGTGGGGGGTGCTCGAAGAAATTTCACTCGAAACCTCATCCAATTGGCAATTAGTAAAAAAAAAACTCAAAATTGTGGATTCAAGATGGCTGCCATACAAATTTCGTTAGTGTCTATCTCGGAGAGTATGAGAGATGGAAGTGTGGTTTCTTGGCAAGAGATGATCAGGACGAGGAGGTCTATTAAGCGAAATGAAAAAAAAATCAAGATGGCGGATTTTTTTTTTCATACCAAATTATATGGCGAATATTGAAGAGACTACAAGAGTAGTAGTAGTGTGTCGTAATTGACATAATTGTTCTCCTAGAAAGAGACAGAAAACGATACAATGGTGTGAGGGAGATGTGTTCGAGTGCGGGAGTCGAGTAGGGAAAAATTATGACATTTCAGAAAAACAAGATGGCGGCCGACGTGATTCTTGTAACTCTTTTGTTTTCCGACCGATTTCGTTACAACTCGCTATTATTGAAGAAATAAGAAAACGATTAATAGAAAAAGTGGAAAAAAATGGAAAAACAAGATGGCGGCTGAGCTGTAGTGTTTCAAATTTTTGATTTTTCGACCCCGAACCGCGGCGCCACACATCTGAAACGGCGTTGTCGAGCATAATATTTTTTTCTGTTTTCGCCTACAATTATCCTGTATTTTGACAGAATGGGAGTGGTTTTAAAAAATTCAAGATGGCGCCTGTCGCGGCGGCCGTTCGGTTTGAGTTACGAAACAACGCAATTTTAAAATTCAAATTTCTCGCAGTTGGAAACGTCGGAGCGTTTCGACTTCTACGGCGAGATTGTGTGTACAGACTCGAGGTATGGACTGGGGAAAAAAATTACCCCATTTCTCGGGAAAATTTCATGATTTACCCCAAAAATAAAAAAATCGAAATACGTATTTTTTGCAAAATTCGAGTACGAGCAACCACGTGTCTCACTTGTACGAATGACATTTGGGTATTTTAGTAGCCGAGTTCTGGAAACACTGGAATTTATTTATTTATAAGATACGGAAGTGTGGTTTCTTGGCAAGAGATGATCAGGACGAGGATGTCTATTTAGCAAAATGAAAAAAAACTCAAGATGGCGGAATATTTTTTTTCATACCAAATTATATGGCGAATATTGAATTGAGTACAATTAGTGTAGAACTATACAAGATTTTGATACGGTTCCGTTTTACCCACGACGGGGCTCCCTGGGATTACAAAACAGGAAGCTGATAACAAAGTTTTTAAAAATCAGCGCCATTTTGAAAATCTTTAATAATTGACCGATTTCGTTCAAAATCGATATTTAGGGCTCCCTGGGATTACAAAACCGGAAACTGGTACCAAAATTTTAAAAAACAAGCGCCATTTTGAAATCCTCTGTTAATTGATCGATTTTGTTCAAAATCGATATTGAGGCCTCCCTGGGATCACTATACAGGAAACTGGTACCAGAATTTTAAAAAATCAACGCCATTTTGAAATTCTTTGTTAAAAAAAATTCAAGATGGCGGAATATTTTTTTTCATACCAAATTATATGACGAATATTGAATTGACTACAATTAGTGTAGAACTATGCAAGATTTTTATACGGTTGCGTTTTACCCACGACGGGGCTCCCTGGGATTACTAAACAGGAAGCTGATAACAAAGTTTTTAAAAATCAGCGCCATTTTGAAATTCTTTGTTAATTGACCGATTTGGTTCAAAATCGATATTAAGGGCTCCCTGGGGTTAAAAAACAGGAAACTGGTACCAAAGTTGTAAAAATCAGCGCCATTTTGAAATTCTTTGTTAATTGACCGATTTCGTTCAAAATCGATATTTAGGACTCCCTGGGATTACAAAACAGGAAACTGATACCAAACTTGTAAAAAATCAGCGCCATTTTGAAATTCTTTGTTAATTGACCGATTTCGTTCAAAATCGATATTTAGGACTCCCTGGGATCACAAAATAGGAAACTGGTACCAAAATTTTAAAAAAGCAGCGCCATTTTGAAATTCTCTGTAAATTTACCGATTTCGTTCAAAATCGATATTTAGGACTCCATGGGGTTACTAAAAAGTAAACTGTTACCAAAATTAAAAAAAACCAGCACTATTTTGAAATACTTTGGGAATTGACCAATTTAGTTCTAAATTGATATTTAGGACTCCCTGGGAATACAATACAGGAAACTGATATGAAATTTTAAAAAAATCTGCGCCATTTTGTAATTCTTTGTTAATTGACCGATTTTGTTCAAAATCGATATCTGAGTATCCCTGGGATTACAAAACAGGAAACTGATACCAAAGTTTTAAAAAATCAGCGCCATTTTGTTTTTTTTTAATCTCAACCCGTGAGCTGCTTTAGCAGCTCACGCACAGAGCGAAAAACTAGTTATACTATATATAGCTCAATTACCACTCACTGACTCACTGACTCACTGACTCATTGACAGAATTGTTCTCCTAGAAAGAGACAGAAAACGACACAATGATGTATGGGAGATGTGTTCGGATGCGGCATGGGAGTAGGGAAAAATTATGACATTTCGAAAAAACAAGATGGCGGCTGACGTGCTTTTTGTAACTCTTTTGTTTTCCTACCGATTCCGTTACAACTCGCAGTGATTGAAGAAATTAAGAAACGGTCAACAGAAAAAGTGGAAAAAATTGGAAAAACAAGATGGCGGCCGAGCTGCAGAGTTTTAAAATTTTTGATTTTTCGACCCCGAACCGCGGCGCCACAGATCCGAAACGGCGTGGTCGAGCATAATTTATTTTTCTATTTCCGCCCACAATTATGCTAAATTTTGGCATAATGGCGGTGGTTTTTAAAAATTCAAGATGGCGGCTGTCACAGTGGCCGTTCGGTTTGAGTTACGAAAAAACGCAATTTTAAAATTCAAATTTCTCGCAGTTGGCAACGTCGGAGCGTTTCGACTTCTAAGGGGAGATTGTGTGTACAGACTCGAGGTATGGATTGGGGGAAAAAAATTAGCCCATTTCTCGGGACAATTTCAAGATTTACCCCAAAAATTAAAAAATCGAAATACGTATTTTTTACAAAATTCGAGTACTAGCAACCACGTGTCCCACTTGTACGAATGACATTTGGGTAATTTCGTCGCCGAGGTCTGGCAACACTGGAATTTATCAAAGAAAAAGTGATTTTCGACATGGTCTTTTTTCAGGGGCTATCATTTCGGCTGGGTGCGAGCGAGATGAAAAATTGAAACGTCATCAGGAGCGGTGTATCCTATAGTTTACAGGAAAATTATAAAACTATGTCAAATGATTCTGTGAAACGAGGTGGCGGCCATTTTGTATTCTTTTTGTGTTTTTGAAAATTTCGATCACGTCTTAGAGGCGGTTGGCAACATTTGGGAAAGTTGACATGTATGGATCGATTGTGAAACTCGACGGGCAGTATCGAGAAATCAAAACAGTGTTGCCACATTCGGGGTAGTTTTCGTGATTTTCCCTAAAAACTTCCTCCTGTAAAATTTTGTATGAAAAAATTTTTTTTCACTGCTGGCTTCGTATGGAAGTCAGAAAATATAACTTGAAGAAAAATATGGAGACAGCTGATGATTGAGGATTTCGGAGACGGGTAAAGGGCACGGCCAGGGTATTGAAGATAGGTGGGGGGTGCTCGAACAAATGTCACTCGAAACCTCATCCAATTGGCAATTAGTAAAAAAAAAACTCAAAATTGTGGATTCAAGATGGCTGCCATACAAATTTCGTGAGTGTCTATCTCGGAGAGTATGAGAGATGAAAGTGTGGTTTCTTGGCAAGAGATGATCAGGACGAGGAGGTCTATTTAGCGAAATGAAAAAAAATTCAAGATGGCGGAATTTTTTTTTTCATACCAAATTATATGGCGAATATTGAAGGGACTACAAGTGTTGTAGTAGTGTTTAGTAATTAACCAAATTGTTCTCCTAGAAAGAAACAGAAAGCGATACAATGGTGTAAGGGAGATGTGTTCGGGTGCGGGATGGAAGTAGGGAAAAATTATGAAATTTCGGAAAAAAAAGATGGCGGCTGACGTGATTCTTGCAACTCTTTTGTTTTCCAACCGATTTCGTTACAACTCGCTATTATTGAAGAAATAAGAAAACGATTAATAGAAAAATTGGAAAAAGTTGGAAAAACAAGATGGCGGCTGAGCTGTAGTGTTTCAAATTTTTGATTTTTCGACCCCGAACCGCGGCGCCACACATCTGAAACGGCGTTGTCGAGCATAATATTTTTTTCTGTTTTCGCCTACAATTATCCTGTATTTTGACAGAATGGGAGTGGTTTTAAAAAATTCAAGATGGCGGCTGTCGCGGCGGCCGTTCGGTTTGAGTTACGAAACAACGCAATTTTAAAATTCAAATTTCTCGCAGTTGGAAACGTCGGAGCGTTTCGACTTCTACGGGGAGATTGTGTGTACAGACTCGAGGTATGGATTGGGGAAAAAAATTACCCCATTTCTCGGGAAAATTTCATGATTTACCCCAAAAATAAAAAAATCGAAATACGTATTTTCTACAAAATTCGAGTACGAGCAACCACGTGTCCCCATTGTACGAATGATATTTGGGTAATTTCGTCGCCGAGGTCTGGCAACACTGGAATTTATTTATTTATAAGACATGGAATTGTGGTTTCTTGGCAAGAGATGATCAGGACGAGGATGTCTATTTAGCAAAATGAAAAAAAATTCAAGATGGCGGAATATTTTTTTTTCATACCAAATTATATGGCGAATATTGAATTTACTACAATTAGTGTAGAACTATGCAAGATTTTGATACGGTTCCGTTTTACCCACGACGGGGCTCCCATCAGCGCCATTTTGAAATTCTTTGTTATTGTTGTGATTTCGTTCAAAATCAATATTTAGGGCTCCCTGGGATTACAAAACCGGAAACTGGTACCAAAATTTTAAAAAACCAGCGCCATTTTGAAATTCTTTGTCAATTGACCGATTTCGTTCAAAATTGATATTTAGGACTCCATGGGATTGCAAAACAGGAAACTGGTACCAAAATTTTACAAAACCACCGCCATTTTGAAATTCTTTGTTAATTGACAGATTTCGTTCAAAATCGATATTTAGGACTCCATGGCATTGCAAAACAGGAAACTGGTACCAAAATTTAAAAAATTCAGCGCCATTTTGAAATTCTTTGTTATTGTAGCGATTTCGTTCAAAATTGATATTTAGGACTTCTTCGAATTTCAAAACAGGAAACTGATGCCAAAGTTTTAAATAATCAGCGCCATTTTGAAAATCTTTGTTAATTTACAGATTTAGTTCAAAATCGATATCTGAGGATCCCTGGGATTACAAAACAGGAAACCGATACCAAAGTTTTAAAAAATCAGCGCCATTTTGAAATTCTTTGTTAATTGATCGATTTCGTTCCAAATCGATATTTAGTACTCCATGGGATTACAAGACAGGAAACTGGTACCAAAATTTTACAAAACCAGCGCCATTTTGAAATTCTTTGTTAATTGACAGATTTCGTTCAAAATCGATATCAGGATCCCTGGGATTAAAAAACAGGAAACTGATACAAAAGTTTTAAAAAATCAGCGCCATTTTGAAAATCTTTGTTAATTTACAGATTTAGTTCAAAATCGATATCTGAGGATCCCTGGGATTACAAAACAGGAAATCGATACCAAAGTTTTAAAAAATCAGCGCCATTTTGAAATTCTTTGTTAATTGACCGATTTCGTTCAAAATCGATGTTTAGGACTCCCTGGGATTTCAAAACAGGAAACTGATACCAAAATTGAAAAAAATCAGCGCTTTTTTAAATTCTTTGTTATTGTAGCGATTTCGCTCAAAATCCTTAATTAGGGCTTCCTGGGATTACAAAACAGGAAACTGATACCAAAGTTTTAAAAATCAGCGTTATTTTGAAATTCTTTGGGAATTGACCAATTTAGTTCAAAATTGATATTTAGGACTCCCTGGGAATACAATACGGGAAACTGATATGATATTTTAAAAAAATCTGCGCCATTTTGTAATTCTTTTTTAAGTGACCGATTTTGTTCAAAATCGATATCTGAGGATCCCTGGGATTACAAAACAGAAAACTGATACCAAAGTATTAAAAAATCAGCGCCATTTTGTATTTTTTTTTAATCACAACCCGTGAGCTGCTTTAGCAGCTCACGCACAGAGCGAAAAACTAGTTATTATTATAAAGGCAAAAGTTTGTGTACATGTTTGTTACTCCTTCACGCCGCAACTACTAAACCGATTTGGCTGAATTTAGGAATGTAGATAGTTTATACCCACACACTTAGACTACTTTTATCCCAGAAAATTCCATGATTCCCCCGGCTTTGTGAAAAACCGCAATTCACGCGGCCGGAGCCGCGGACGAAAGCTAGTATTATTAGATAATATTCAATGTGAAATTGTGATAAACAAACTGATGAACTGGCTTTTCGATTCATTAGGGAAAGTGATTTTTGTCGTTTTCAGTGTTTAGTACAGAACTTATATTGACGGACTGGTTTTTTTCGGGGTTAGATTTAGGAAACAAAAATGCTGAACTGGCAACATTATTTCAATTCACGGGCGGTCGGCGCTTGGCGCCATTTTATTTTGTCTCAAGAACTTTTCAATTCAGTTTCTCTGGGTATCTCACTGATTGCGCGAATTCAAATTGTGAATTGTGATTTGAGTCACCCAATACCTACAGGTAATTAAACAAATTTTATTCAAGTTTTATGGTGAAATGCATCGCGGGGATCTGTTTGTGTTTTAACCTGATTGCTCGGAAGTAACGGTAAGTACACGGTAAGTAAAAGCTTTTTGTTTGAGTGACTTGCATCATTTAATTATTGATTTAGGATTTTCTGGTCTTGCATAATATTGTTTATCTATCATAATTTTATACTAATCCCACGAGAGAATAATGTTATATGCAGCTTCATAATAGGTACCTACATCAAGACCGGGTGGAAGTGCATGCTGTGGTTTGCGCACACGGCGCAGTTGAGATTCGACATAAATAAACAAAAATAGTTAATGTAAAGGTGCATAGATTGATGAATTAGTCGAGTTTGCATGAGGAAATTAAAATTTGTTCTTTCATTAAACATGATAAATACGTTAGTCACAGCCTTATAGGTAGATCTCTCTAAATCAACTAAAAAAACGTTATGCATGACGAGAAGACAGTCTATTAATTTGGAATGCAGATTTTGATTAAAAACAGTTGCTAAAATGGGAATAGTTTAAAAAAAATTAAGTTGTGATTTGATGCAACTTGCTACAGAATTCCATATATCAGAGATTCTTTGCTCTCTTGATCAACAAGTTTTTTTTATTAACTTGCGGCGTTCATAATATTTAGTGTTATATATATATACTTTTATTTTAGAGGCTATTGCGAAACACTTGGCTTACATTGAAAATGCCATTAAAGAGCTGCAATCATCACAACATGAGATACTACTAAGAACCAGATGTTCCTCTACACCTCTGGAAATTTTAATTCCCGATGACATAACACTGCCATGTCATGATAATGAAACCATGAATAAATTAGAAAACTCGATTTTGATTGAAGAAAACAGTAAACATTTGGTAAAGTATTTACTCTTCCTTTTTTATGTAGTCCATAATACTACTAAGCTAGCTATAGTTTTCTTATTTAAAGTACCTACTGTCATTTTTAATGATGATGTTTTTGGCGTTGGCACATAGGCATCCATTGTGAAAGAATTTTTAGTTTAGGTAGGTAACATAGCATGTCAGTTTGTCCACTTTTCAGTTTTTTTTAACATCATGATAATAATTATTAATTTTTAATTATTTTATTTGTCAGGTAAATTACCTTAGCCTTGTGGGTGGCAGCAAAATAGCTGTGATTGTGAGAAGAATACTTGAAAAAGTTTTTACAAATAAGTTTGCTTTGCTATGCAACTGGGAAAAACAATAAAATGCCACTAAAGGATTTAAAACTTATTAAAATTATAAAAGGTAAGTTGACTATCATATTTAAGTAGTTTATAAAACTGTATAATAGGTGTTTTTAATTTAAGTATGATGCAAGTATTTTAAAACCAAGTTATGAGCAGTTTCATATTACTTACATGTACTAATTTTATCTACTCTCATGTCATTAAATCCTGAATATGACTTAAATACACTATAATATAACCCGTTTGCAGAAGCTTTGCCGGTGACTTCCCCTCCCACTTCATGCAACCGCAACAGATAACAGCTCCGCGAGGGTGGCGGTCGTATGAAGTGGGAGGGGAAGTCACCGGCAAAGCTTCTGCAAATGGGTAGTATACAGTGTGATGATAAAAATGAACATTAAATAAAAATTAAATATACCCCAATCTTCAGATATACCATAAATCAAATCAACTTCCACTTAGATAGGTACCTACCTAATACTGTAATGAGGAATAATATTTACCAGGAGAGTTGAAATTTCAACTAAACTGTGTTGGGTATCATAATGAAAGTGCTTACCTTGTCATTCTAAAACATTTTTTTGATGATAGTTCTTGATTTATCGTGGAAAATAATGTGAGGGACATTTTCACATTTAAAGAAAAACTAAAATCACACTTATTTTTATAATATTTGCAATAAACCTCTACAAACAAAGCTAGTTTTTGTTTACTATGGTATATGTCGACTCGCACTTAACCCTTGTTTATTTTTGTAGAAGCAGTGCGTCAGCATAAAATAGCGGAAAAAGCAACAGATGCTGAAATTCATGAAGTGATATCTAATTGGTTCAGATTCGCTAAGGACCGCAATGGAGGACGGGAAACCCGCAGAGTTAAGCAGTAACAACACAGGTCTATCAAAACGATCCAAAACACGCATTCTTGCAAGAAGGACAGCTCACATTAAGAAAGAGTTAAATATTGTGTGTGGACATCGTAGTGAATCTCGAGGTTCAGTTAAAACTAGTTTAGATGATAAATTGTGTAGTGCATCATTGGTAAATACTGAAAATACATTGCTCAATAGTTCTACCAATGAACCTACAAATTTTAATCGAATATCTGATCCACAAGATATTTCTGTAAGTGGTCTTATCACAGAACCCTCTAGTTTATTAATGTTAACTCTTCCCTTGTTGATTTAAATTCTTTTCTTGTAATGTGGTCCAAAAAACATAATATAATAAATGTTTTTAATAAAAAACGTTACTTAGTTTCATTTTTGTCAATCGAAATATGGTAAGAAATACATCCAAAGCTAAAAAAATCAAAATTTATTTATTTTCACATACTGTGCCTTATCAAAGACACTAATAAAAACTGTTACGTTGGTTATTAGATGTTTCATACATGTATGAAATAATAAGATTTTTTCTTGGTATTGTAATTTATTTCGACTGATTTTGTTTCAGATTTGGCGATGGCTAAGCGTTAGTTTTCTTATGGAGGCCCTAGAGAAGAATTTATAGTGTTAGATTTCTTATGGAGGCCATAGAAAATAATTTATACTATATACTTCCGATGGCTAAGCGTTAGTTTTCTTGGGAGGCCCTAGAAAAGAGGTACTACGAATTAATATTGAGTTTCTTCACTGAGGTTCTATTTAACCATTTTTATATATAATATATATTATTATCTACAAACCATTTATCAATCACAGCCAACAGTGGATAAAATATATATGTAATATGTATATAATATTTTAATTCCGTCAGTGAGGAAAATCAATATTAATACGTAATACGAATTCTTTTTAGGGCCTCTAAGATAACTAACGCTTAGCCCACGGAAGTATATTGTATATATTCTCCTCGAGGGCCTCCATAAGAAAACTAACGCTTAGCCAACGGAGGTTTTAGTTTAAATTCTTTCGTAGGGCCATAATAAGAAAACCAACGACTAGCCAAAGTAGGTATACAGTATGAATTCTTTCGTAGGGCCATTATAAGAAAACCAATGACTTGCCAAAGTAGGTATACAGTATGAATTTTTTCGTAGGGCCATTGTAAGAAAACCAACGACCAGCCAAAGTAGGTATACAGTATGAATTCTTTCGTAGGGCCATTATAAGAAAACCAACGACTAGCCAAAGTAGGTATACAGTATGAATTTTTTCGTAGGGCCATTATAAGAAAACCAACGACTAGCCAAAGTAGGTATACAGTATGAATTCTTTCGTAGGGCCATAATAAGAAAACCCACGACTAGCCACTTGTTGGCTAGTCGTTGGTTGAAAGTCGTTGGCTCGGGTCAAGAAGGCCAACCACTTTTATACAGTTGGCACCACGTTTTTAAAGTATGACAAGCCTAACTGTTGGCCAACCAAACTAGGGACAAAGGCCCAACCAACAGCCGACTAAAATTGCTACTAGGGGAGGGGGTCAAAAGTGGCTCCAAATGGTTCGTGTAATATTACACACGGTGCTGCTCGCCAGTTTTTTTGAACTTTGGCTGGACACGCTTCCGCGTGTCTTGATGTTATGTATAAATAGTTATTTATGGTAGATATTTATATGTGTATTATTAGTATGTAGTGTTTATGTAGTCTATCTTATTCTAGGAAAACTAAATTGCTTGCCACGCAACCCATGATTTCTCCAATCCGATCACCAAAGGTTGTCTGGGAGAGATCGCTTTAGCGATAAGACCGCCTTTGCACGCTTCACTACGATTAAGCTTCTCTTTTTGTAATTATATATTTCTATTTATTTCTTGTGTGCAATAGAGAATACAATAATAATAATAATAGATAATAATAGCCGTGGAGTCTGAAGCCTCAATATAATCAACTAAACTAATCCACTTCGCACGATGACTATTGGCAGTTGATAACACCTATCGTGAGCTATTTGGTAAATTGCCTCAAGCACTTTGAGTGCCGACGTATTGTTCAAGTTCGCTTCTGTTATTTTTATGTTTAGTACAACAGCACTGAACATTAGAATGATATGACATAAGATCATTCTAATGTTCTAGTAATAAAATTCTAGTAAATATTAGATGTCTTTGGGGTTAATTAAAAAGTACTAATTACCTCTTAAAGGAAGCTTTTCTACGTAATATTGAACAACATTTTGTTCTACGACTTTTTAAAATGCTGAGAAATACCACTTTTTTCAAGCAAAAATAAAAATAGTTAAATTGGTTGCTCCAAGACAGAATCACTCTATGCCACAAGCGACCGGTTGTCGCTCGACTAGTCGACTACATCCTTCTGAATCCACGGAGTTGAAGAGTGTCTAGAGTCTAGACTCAGAGTGTACAGTGAAAAGTTTTTTTTTAAATACTTAGAACAAAAGTTTATTAGGTTTTAGTTTGCATACGAAGTAGTTTACCTAAGAGATTGGCCATTTGCGCGGGAGATATTATAGTGCACAAGTGTGTGCGCATACATACGGTGCACTCTCTGTTCCTTTACTCTCATAACACGGTGGGATGGAAAATCCCAGACGACCGGAGAAAGATCAGTACTTCGACGCACGGGGGTGAAACTACAACTGTACACTAATACCTATTCAGTGGTGAAACACCGCCAGCTAGTACCGAGAACTTCTTGTCAACCAAACCCAATACTTGTAATGGCTCGATCCGGGACTCGAACCCGGGACCTTGTCGGTAGCAGTCGAACATGCTTACCACTACTGAACAACGAGGCGATGGCAGTTTAATCTATACTTAATATTATTTGATATTTTTTGATAAATATTATAAATGCGAAAGTTTTGATGGATGGATTTATGGAAGTATGGTTGGGTGTTTGTTACTCAATCACGCCGGAACGGCTGAATGGAACTGGATTAAATTTGGCACAGAGATAGATTATAGGCTAGAATAACACATATGCTACTTTTTATCCCGTTAAATTAAAGAGTTCCTGCGGGAACCGAAAAACCTCAATTCACGCGGACGAAGTCGCGGGCATTAGCTAGTAATATTATAAATGTGAAAGTTTGGATGGATGGACGTTTGTTACTCATGGAGTTCACGCCAGAACGGCTGAACGGATCTTGATTGAATATGGAACAGAGATAGGTTACTTTTTATCTCCGAAAATAAAAGAGTTCCCGCGGGAACCAAATAATCTCAAATGGCAGTTGTTA
The DNA here is from genome assembly GCA_964035005.1 of Erebia palarica. NCBI lineage: Eukaryota > Metazoa > Arthropoda > Insecta > Lepidoptera > Nymphalidae > Erebia > Erebia palarica. The sequence goes on from OZ035988.1 coordinate 7,796,001, forward strand.
CTCAATTACGACAGAACGGCTGAACGGATCTGGATGAAATTCGGCACAGAGACAGGTTATAGTCTGGAATAGCACATAGGCTACTTTTTATCCCGTAAAATTAAAGAGTTCCCGCGGGAACTAAAAAACATCAATCCACGCGGACGAAGTCGCGGGCATCAGCTAGTACTATTATAATTCTATCAACATGTTTATTCATAACCTTACATAAAAAGTTACTTAAATATATTGGATTGAAAATATTATCTGTTCTGATTTTTTTTCCTGTTCATTGACTTGATTCATAATATGTCAAAGTAAAGCTCTATATTTCTTTTTATTACTTATGCAAAACAATAACTCAAAGTATAACAAGCAAGGAAGGAACACTCGCTATCTTTGGGAGTTGTGATCAAAGCCTTATTCTTTCCCTCCTCAAACAAACGATCCTGTTCTTACTTTCTTACATGACAAAGACAAAAGTTTCTCAAGTCGACGTCTGGAAATATTTCTCTTGTATAACTTTAATCTCAACTCGTCGTCCAACTTTGGGCGCACTTCTAATCTTTGTAATTACACCATTCAATCATCTGGACTAATAGAAATTAATTGACGGTTACTAATTGCGGAAGCTGTCAATAGAAAAAAAGTTTAAATGGAAGGTTTACTTTTCTGGTTAATTTAACCTAATTTTTTAACCGACCTTGACAAGGTAGCTGTCATCAGGGTGTGTGGCAGCTATGTCTCCACCCCATATAGTGGCATAACTTAGGACCTTGTTTTTCAACAAAATAGGTTTTAAAAGTTGCCATATAATAATATGTATATTATGCTTCAGCATTATCGAAAAAAAACAGATGGGGTGAAGTTTGAAGTGGAAAAAGAGGGTCAGATTCCTAATTTTGAGAATAGGAATGGCCTATATTCCGAATTAAAAAAATCCACCCAGACGAAGTCGCGGGCATCAGCCAGTTAATCTATACTAATATTTTAAATGCGAAAGTTTGGATTGATGGATGGCTGTTTGTTACTCAATCACAATTTGGCAATCAATTTGGCAGAGAGATAGATTATAGCCTGTAACACGTAGGCTAATTTTTATTCCGGAAAATTAAAGGGTTCCTGCGGGAACCAAGAAATCTCAATCCACGCGGACGAAGTCGCTGGCATCAGCCAGTAATAATTATAATGTACGACAGATTACTTCAATTAAGTGAGGCTCTGAGAATTCTCTATTTATTACTAGAATAGATGAAGCCCGCGACTTCGTCCGCGTGGATTAAGGTTTTTTGATTTATTAATTTTCGGGGATAAAAAAGTAGCCTATGTCCTTCCCCAGGATACAATCTATACCTTTACCAAATTTCATCAAAATCTGTTAAATAGATGGGCCGTGAAAGCGTAGCGGACATACAGACAGACACACTTTCACATTTATAATATTAGTATGGATTAGTTTATTACACTGTGTTGTGCTTATTCTTATATATATCTATTACAGTACTCACAACAGATGGCAAACGGACGCGATGAGTTTAACGAGTCCTAATTGGTGTAGTTAGTGACACTTTAGCGGGGCAAACTTTGACCTGCGGGTTGGACTCTTCGTTGAGTGGGTATCATTTCATTCATAATTATAGTTCTGTTTAGCATTGTTTTGATCAAGATTCTACTGCATCTTCATATCTTTAACCATGTGAAAATGTATTTCCATTTCCTCAAAGTATCCATTAATAATATTTTGGCATGATTGATTTAATTTAGTATTTTTAGTACCAGACATAAAATCTTCCGTGATGGATTTAAAATTAAGAATTACGCAATAAATAATACCAAAGCAAGGATATAATGATATAGGAAAGATAATATTATTATGCAGTTAGCATCATAGTCTGTTTGTATCTTACTCTGCATAAATTTTTACAACCAGCAGGGGTGAGCACGGAAAGGCTGCATCATTGCAACAATCTCAATATTTGTGATTGACTGTAAAATTTGTTTTCTTGCTGCGTCAACGGATTATCGCCACTAGCAAAAGGGTGTAAGCCAATAGACGTACTATTTTACCTTCATCCACCAGCAGTTGAGCAAAGTAGCACAGCACAGTCAAACGGTTAATTTGACATTGCACTCTGATAAAAAGACGTAATTATTGTAGTAGGTACTAGATTTCTTCGTATTAATTCATATTTATGTCACCGTAACATTGTAAAAACGGCTAGATTATAATATATCTCGCGAAATTGTAAACTGTCGACAGATTGTGAATCGTTCAATGTTCTGAGTGTCGATTTTTGAAATATTATTTGTATTTACGTTTTCTTGTGTCTTTCTTGTAGGTTAGGTTAAGGTTCGACTTATGTAATCAGTACCACTTAGGTTCTATCGGATTAATATACCTAACGGATTACAATATACCGAAAAATAATGCGTTAAATTGTAATCTTTCGACAGTTTGCAATTTCGCGAGTTAGATTATAATCTAACGGTTTTTAAAACCTTACGGTGACATTTATATTGCAACATTTTCTCTTTTTAAGAAAAGAGTAACTGCTGAGTTTCTTGCCGTTTCTTCTCAGTAGAACAGATTTCCGAACTAGTGGTAGAGTCTTGACGTATCATAAGTGACACAAATTATCCTACGTGAACAAAAAAAATCATTTATTTACAAATACGTTATCATAACATGCTCAATTTTTGTCAAAGGATTTATCGAGTATCCAATTGCAATCTGCCTAATGAACAGACGCGAGATAAATCAAAAACGATATAATTACAAAAGCAAAAGTAGATGTGTAAACAAGGGGGTGGTTTCGTGTGGCCATTTGTTATTTATTGTCAATTTACGTCCGACTGCGACCGTTCGTTAGCGGCACGGTAATAAACTTATTAAAAAGAGCCGGAGCTGACACCGTACCGTAACGGTAGAGGTTTTATTCAAAATGAAAACAAGACTGTGTTTGTGCACGACTCCAATTATGCAGGCACTTACGAATAACTTTCTACAAGTCAAAACGTCATTATAGTAAGAGGTCCTGGCTTCTTTTTTGTGATGCAAGGCCGAATAGTTTAAAGTAACGTTTTTGTAAGCCATATTTTACAAATTGCAATGATGTACAATTTTAATAACTAAGCTATACCTAACTTCAATTTTGAGAAAACTTCCTAGTGACTAGCAGGAAACTTTCATACAAAATTTAAATGGCGTTTTATACCTACCATACTTATTCCATGAACTCATATCAGAAGTTCATTATATACTCATGGTTTTTTTTTCGCATTACAAGTTTTAACTCATTTCGCAGCGCGCAGTAACAATTACAAAACCGTGTAACTGTGGTATAGGCGTTGCATTCATTTAGCTGAAATACTATTCTAACAAGCAATTATTCGTTTACTCGAAGTTGCTAGATAAAATTATATTCCCATAAATCGTCAAAGTATCATAATATTAATATACATACTATATAATATTTCAAATACAAATTTATATTTCACAACATCATCGTTATGGCATTTTATTACGCTAAACAGAGTAAGTAAGAAAACTATAATGAGAATAGTCCTTATGGTCTTTAAGATATTATTTTGATACTTTTAGAACCAATGTTACCAATTACATTTTTAACATTTAACATTTTTCTTGAGGTGCATTTTCAAGACATTTAACTTAATATGGGTACTATTTTTCAGTCGCTTTAGTTGAAAACTTTCCGATGTCATGTTCCAAGTAAGCAAAGGGTGCCGTTTATCTACAAAGAGTGAACTTCGAAATACAGCCTGTATTTCGAAGTTCTCTAATGTCAGACTCGAAATTGCCATTAGTTTAGGTACTATATGTAATATAGAACATAAGCACTTATGAGCTCAACCCACAGTTTGATTGTATGGTTGATATAATACGTTTTTGATCACTGATGTATTTTAAATTATAAATCTACAGACCTAAATAACTGCATACCAAGTATTCCATTCTCAACTGACGCTGTTCAAGAGGATTATATTATTATTAATCTTGGTATTATACCACCGTACCTAATATGAAATATCTCTACCTCTACACATTTACAATTACCAGGAAGTCTCTCTCTCTGCGTCGTATTTAATCAAATACGTCGTAATCAAATAATGATAGGAGTTTTCTTGGGATAATAGTGCGGTGGGTAACCACGTCCTTCCGCATACGAGTCGACTAAAAGTATTTATACTCTTTGGTTATTACAACAATTATTATCAGAGGTTAATAAAAATAACCAGGACCTACGGCTTAACGTGTTTTCCGAGGCACGGAGGAAACGAAAAGGCCAAATTTGAACCTCCAAATCCGGTCACCCATCCATTTACCGACTTAGGTCAACGTTGCTTTACAGTTGCAATCGACTGATATGCGTTGTCACAACTAGGCCACCAGAATGTATGGGAACATAAATATGCGAGTTAGTCACTGCTTACTAAAGTGAACTGTAGTAATAGTAAGTTACTATAATTATTTTGCGTTTTGAAATTGCCGACGTCGAATGCATTTTCATTTCATTTCATTTATTCATTGCATTCATGTATATACTCGTACAATATAATATTGAATCAATTACAATGACATGAAGCCCCGTCAGGGCATTGCAATTTGTATATTAGTATTATAGCTAACAATCAAACGAAATTAAAGATTTATAAATTAACAATTTCAGTACTCATTACATTATTTCAATTTATCTACTAATGTAATTACAACAAAAATAAAAATTATGTCAAATTGTCAATCACACAAGTTATTTTGAATTAAAAATTAATTTTTAACTATTACGTATATAAAAATCAAATTTTAATAGATAATATTTCATGGGTCATGTCATATCAGTTACGTAGTCAAATTAATAATTTAAGTAATATAAAATTTTATGTAGTCAAATGAGATTATAATTTACTTTTAATAAACACAATCAATTCTGAGTCTTAGGAAAAGTGCTGTCATGTAATTGAGGTCTTATAATTATTTTTTATACTATAAAACTATAAACCCATAAATCCGGTTGTTTTTCTGAGTAAATCCTTTCAATGCGGTTGAATTTGGCACACGAGTCCGACGTATCGGACTATCCTGCAATACTGAGCTCCTGATTTATTGGCTCGGAGTCGGAAGGAACTGTCACCACCTGTCATTATCTTCGAGTAGAATAATATAAAATAAATATCATAAAACGTGGAAAAATAGAATCAAAAATATGCAGATAAATTGCAGGAATTCATACATATCAATCAATTAACTGTTTGCAATATTATTATTATTTTTCATTGATGTATAATTTTAGTACCTATTATTTATTCATTTTTCTATCATAATTTATAGTTTTTATAGACTGGAAAAGTTCACTTTGCGCTTTTCACAGAATGTCTAAATTTTTGTAATAAACAATTGTTTAATTAACACAAAAGATCTTTTCGGCTGTAACTCTGTAAGTTAGGTCAGAACTTTCGGTGTCGAATTTAGGACATTAAGGGACATGGGGGTAAGTGCCATCGCTTAAAGCAGTATTTTATGTCCCTAAAATTAGGATTATAATTCAAAACAAAAACGTCAACAATATTAAAACAATACGGATTTACGCAATGGTAGTATGACCTTTTCGATATACTTTATGAGAATCAAAGCAGTTCCGACATACTATCGAATACATCATCTGTTAAAGTTACATCCTCAGTCCCTCTTTATGGACTTCCTGATAAATAACCCCGAAGGCTCTCGCTATTTGCACATGACGAGATCCCGTTAACTCTAAGACGCGACCGTACGCTATTAATTAAATCTATTTGCTCTTTGACAGTCTGTATTTGCCTCCTACTTAATTAACATTCTCGAATAGACACCTAAGCATACAATACATATTGTCAAGATTTCAGCGCATAGCAATGAGTAAGATAAATAAGTCAGAGCAATATAAAACTTATAAGTTTTTTGGAATATCAGCGTTGTATCCAAGTGTTTACGATTTTTTTTAAATCTACTACAAGTTTCCTGCCTGCGATCTCGCCTGATGGTAAGTGATGATGCAGTCTAAAATGGTAGCGGGCTAACCTGTTAGGGACATGGCACTTATATCACCCCTAACAATACTAATACAATACAAGTAATAGGCATGATGACTGATTTCGAGAAATGGTCAGATTATGTTCGGAAGTATCTACAATTTCGAAAAATTATATTATTTCTGCAGGAAAATAAGGTTTGATAGATAAAATTGGCATTTGAAATTTTAATTTTAAAATTAAACGCCCGCCGGTGTCATGGCGCCGTTTGTGACGTCACTAGTGTTTTACCAATGTACTCTGTGCAGTGTGCAGTAAGCAATAGTGTGTTGTCAAAGCTCGAAAACAAACAATTGTGACATCATTCGCTTCTTGGTGTTTAATCCAATATGGCGGATTGCTGTATTTTATAGTTTTATTTTATTAAAATAAATAGCAATCTCATTCGAAATAGATAAATAAATACGTTTTTTTATAATCCATGAATCCTATTTCATTAGATAAATTCATGATTTAATTGATTCTGGTTACTGTCATCATGCCTATTATCTACCATCATGATAACTCATATGAAGGTCTAGCCCCACTACAGCGGCGACGCGGCACGTAGCGGCATTATTCTTTGTACAATAATGTCGCCGTGCATCTCCGTGCCGCGTCGCTTAAGTGGGTTCAGCTCCATACAAACTCATACAAAAAATAAATGCCGCTACGTGCCATGCCGTGCCGTGCAGCTGTAGTGGGACTACACCTATAGTGGAATAGTGTTAGATCTATAGACTTAAAATATGGCCAATGGATTTGAATCTTCTGTCTTACTCGTCAGCGAGAACAAATTTTTACACTATTTTATACTGAACACAGCACAACCGATGTTGCTGCCTGCTGACGATATCTGATATGTATAGATGTAGTATCTATCCACTTTCGGTAAATTTATGGAGAAACTAGCTGATGCCCACGACTTCATCCGCGTGGATTGAGGTTTTTAGTTCCCGCGGGAACTCTTTAATTTTCCGCGATAAAAAGTAGCATATGTACTTCAGACTATAATCTATTTCTGTGCCAAATTTCATCCAGATCCGTTTAGCCGCTGTGACGTGATTGAGTATCAAACATCCATCTATCCATACACCCATCCATCCATCCAAACTTTTGCATTTATAATATTAGTATGGAATCGAATGCGAATCATTTGGTAGCGTTGCGTACTAGCCTCGGTGTAGACAAAATAATACTCGTATGTACATTTATTATAGGAAGGTTATTATTATCTTGACGCGTCTGCACGCTATAAGGAATCACTTTGTACTTATAACCACTTAGCTTGATAATTACTTTCTGTTGTGCGTCATGAGATTTGCACTTAATTGAGCGAACTTTCGCAAGACGCGACGGCGACGACTTAAAAATACATTTCCTTTATTACCTACAGAGATAGTACGGACCGATGCTTTAAGACATTGCATTATTGTTTTACTTCCATTCCGTTGCATACAGACAAACGCTAATGGCTGGCTGAACTTGCTGAAATTACTTTATTTAGGTATAAGGTAGATATTTTACACTACAGGGAAAATGTTTTTGGGCCGAAAGGTTGACGAACACTCCATGTATCTTTCTCACCTATAGTGACTAGTGTTCGCTGCGGCTACGCTCCTATGGGCATTTCGAAAAATCCGGCCTTGGTACAATATAAAGAGTACTTAGCTGCGCACGGCTGTCTCGGTTGTAGGGTTTGTGACAGTGAGTGTGTAAGTCAGTACTTTATTTCATAATCCATACTTCCATAGTGATTTAAAAACAAACAAACAGGCAAAAAGCAGACAAATTGTATTATAAATGACAAACAAACAGACAGAAAGCGTTTGTTTGTTTTTGTCTGCTACGCTTTAACGGTCCTTTTCAACCATTTTTGGTGAAATAGAGATAGGTAAAGTAGCCTGGAACAGCCGGGGAATGACATAGGCTACTTTTTATCACGGAAAATTAAGGATTTCCCGCGGGAATCAATAAATTATAATAAATTCGAGCGATGTCGCGAGCATCATTTACTGATTGTTTACGATATAATACACATCAAACACTATGATATGCTGCTAAAGCTGTTCTTAGGTGATTTTTCCGTCTTAAATTATGTAGAAAATAGTAAAATTTCAGCACTCCTTCGCATACCATACTTTTATTATGCCGATAACTCCATCCCCTGCAAACATTTCCGTTGTTTAACAGTACAATTCCACTTACAAATGTTTCCTACGGCGCGTTTTCAAGAGATTAAACTTAAGATGGGTAATATTTTTCAGTCGGTAGTGTTGAAACTTTTCCTTTGTCGTGTTCAGAGTAAGCAAAGGGTGCCGTTTATCTTAGAGGAGAGGCTGTAGGAAGTTTGATAATGTCAATGTCTTTGAAAGAGCCGTATAGACGGGCTTTATGAATGTGTTAGTATAACGTAGGTAATCTAAAGTTTGCTTAATAAGTTTTGGTTGTACCTACCTAAAATCCATTGTATCAACGTACATATTAATTAAAGCTCTTGTATGTACCTACCTATGTTTTTTCGCTATCACCAATAGACTCCCTATAAAAAAGGATTTTACTTTTAGAAAATTTCCAGTAAGCTTAGTTATATTTTAAGAAGGAGAGTATGTTTGTATTTCATGGTTTAACTGCTGAATTGGCTTGAAATTTTGGCTGAACTGAAAATTTGACTTTTGCTAAGAAATATAGCTTGCACCCGAGAGATGAACAAAGGAAAGGTTCCAATATCGAAACAATTTAAGACGCAAAATGTTTATTTTAAAGTAGCTTTTATTAGTTGCTAATAAAAATAACTTAAATAAGAATAATTTAAGTAAGTACTAATTGTCAAGACGAATCAAACGAGCCTAAACTCGAATGGGTTACGTCGTTTTCCCACAGAGATTTCAGAGTTCCTATAGCCATCGTCTGGCTTCATTATTAGTTCAGCTACAGTTCATAATAATATTGCAATGTCATCAGATCAGAGATATACATAGGTATATGTAAATACCTATGTATATAATTTTTTTTAGCTTAATCGGACAACGGGTCAAATTTAACTTGCAAGATTTGATTACAGACAGACATCGGGGCAGGTGAAGCTTGTAAAATCAAAAACTACAGGATTATCAAAAAATCACGCAGTCCATAGGTGGCATCAGCTATTATTCTAAAATTTTGTAACAATAAAATATAAGATTAAAAAAATCGTTTTTGTGTTTTAGATCAAATTATAATATGACACGCTTTGAATTTATAGCATCTGCCTTTTGCCTGGTGGGAGGCTTCGGCCGTGGCTAGTTACCAACCTACCGGCAAAGACGTACCGCCAACCGATTTACCGTTACGGTACGATGCCATGTTGAAACCGAATAGGGGTTAATATAACGGGTTTAATATAACTGCCATGCCCCTAACAGGTTAGCCCTCTACCATCATAGACTGCATCATCACTTAACATCAGGTGCGATCGCACTCAAGGGCTAACTTGTAGTGGATAAAAAAAAAACTAAGTACATATTGCTAAAGTAAAAGCAGAAAAGAAAGAAAAGGCTGATAGCTTTACATGAGTCAGGAATAACGGAGAAGCCCGAACTGCGTGATTTATTGGCTCTGAGCCGGCAAGGAACTGTCTTCTAGTAGTCTGAGCCTCCGTAGGTATAACTTGTTAAAGCCAATACAATGCTCAAATATTAATAATTAAATGGGTTAGTTATTTAAAGAAGAACTTTTGAATTATTTATAGACTGCATTTTATTTTAATAGAGGGACTCCACACAGTTTATCAAATAACTTAAACTATTTCGTGATATTCATACGTTACCGATACACCGGTAGTAGAGTCCTGACTTACGAGTATCACGCCTAAATATAGTCAATTTAATTAAATCAAAGAATTGGAGAGCTCATTTTTATGCCAAAAAGTTAAATGAGTTTTCATGGAATTTCGAAAAACACTCAACCCACATGGACGAAGACTAAATCAAAAACTCTACTCTAAATAATAATAAAAAAATTGAAAGTGTTATTCTTCATTATTATAGACAAGACTGGAAAAATAAATGCTTGTAGGTATGAAACATGCAAAACATTCTTTATAAACCTGTTGTTGTTGCTATAAAGGGTTGTAGTTAAAAAGACGAGACAACATTGAGAAGAAAATTGTTCAGAAAAAGTATACAGATTATCCTCGAGCTGACTTTTTTACCTTATCATTCGATAGCATGGCGAAAAGAATGGCATTCGTATCTAAGGATCTTTCTAAGCGAAGGATGCCCTTTGCGTAGGAAAAATAAACTCAATGCAATTACCGCTTTCCCTTCGCCAAAGGCGTGAAGTCTTTCTACTCCTCGGTCGCCTGCGATGAATAAGCAAATTAATTGACAACGAGGATTTTGTTCGTTCTTTCATAGCATTGTTGATATTATACTTGCAGCCATGGAACTAGGAATCTGCTTATTATTTGCTTATTATCATTCTGCATATTTATTGCTATTCTTATTTCTATGCTTGCAGCTCTTCGTGACACTCTTCTATTGTTGCAAGCCTATTGAAGATTGTATTACTGTGACATCCTGAACGTGATCCAGATGATACAGGCTATAAAATAAAGCTGTATATTTTGACAGTTGATTACTTTCAGAAAAAAATATTATAGCATTATAAGAGTTTTTTTTAAGTAATTGAAAATATATATAATATATTTAAATAGTCATTTTATGAGTCACTATTGTGGCAATAATATTTTATGAGGCACTATTGAGTATCGACATCTACTGATCATCCATCTGTCTAGAGCATTTCTATTTTTCTCAGCGCTAGAGTCTTAATACAGTCATAGTATTCATAATTTTCGCAGTTTTTGCATTATATTATTTATTTTCCAGATTAATAATATAATGTAAAACTGAGAAAATGACCAACTTGCTGGTGGGAACCACATAAATTTAAAAGTTAGCATTTCGGTAACTTTGTTTCTAAATATATTGTAGTTTAACCTTTTTCTTTTGAAAGTGCAGTTAATAACGAGTTTCCCTGAAGCTTTAACATTAGTTTCCGTTTGCGCGAAAGGAACGTGGAACAAAAGCAACTTTGTTCCCGCAGTTTATGGTGTGCTTACATAATTATGAGAACGTGTGTTAAAATTCCCATTAACACACTATAAAGGCGTGCAAAGGCTTTAGAAATGTATTTCATGGATAATCTTTCAAACAATTTGACTTAAAACACAAAGCATATTTCATCTAAATAAAATATTAAATGATCCTTCATTGTATATTTTAAATATGATATAATATATTCTTGCAAATTTCTAGAGGATACTTGAAGAAGAAAGACGTAAAAGCTCTCCTGACTCATTTATTAACATGAACAATAAAAATATTACAGTGAGAAAATAAAATCACACAAGAACGACACGCAACGACGGGTGACAATGTAGTTCGCAGCAGATGCGCACGCATCCTTTTATAACCTCGTCTCTGACACCATCGTTATTTTTCTTAATCGCAGGGAATGGATTCCATTCTTAAATTTCATTTCTTTATCCTGAAACAAGTATCTTATGTTAGTAAATATCTTCAATACGGCCAGACTGACCCGAGACCGTCCCCGGGCTCCTTCATTTCAGCTCCTCTAGTCCAGCAGTGGCATTGCTTAGACTCCGTTGGACACAGACAGAATCTTGAAGTTCTTAAATGGCAGGCGCAACAGAAGCACCTGCAAGCCTCGGCACCACAGAACGTTGTTGGTTGCTGGCAACCCGGAAGATCATCTCATGTCCTTGTCTGCACCTGCGACATAAAACAACAAACTTCACATATCTTTTTACGGCCATTACCGAATACAACGCTTCAAATTTCAGAAGACACGTTAGGCGTATAAATAAATTTCGAAACGTTACGGCCACTGGTTAAGTAATTAAGCGCGACGTTAGCATGACCTAGCACGACAAGACAGTGGCACAACGTTTTACCCTAACTGGTAAGCAGTGTTAGAACAACTTGGGCCTAAGTCATTAAGCACGACGTTAGCATGACTTAGCCCGGCAAGACAGTCGCACGACGTTAGCTTGTCTGCCCGACACGATGAAGAGTACACATCTAAGTCATAGGCACGACGTTCGCATTAACTTAGTACGGCAAGATAGAGGCCCGACGTTAGTTTTCTGCCCAGAGTATACAGACAGCACAGGCCTAAGTCATTAAGCCCGACGTTAGCATGACTTAGCCTGGTTAGACAGAGGCGCGACGTTAGCTTGTCTCGTTGCGGCATCGTTGAGAAAATTATAAAGAGCAACTTCATGGCATAAGACATAGGCGCGACGTTAGCATAACTTAGCCCAAAAAAATAGTGCGCTCGGCCAAACCTGAAACCAATCAGTCACCGCATCCCTGCACGCAGTTAGTCGCGTAGCGTCACACCTCCCAGTGTGACTAGCGAACACGCAGTGTCACGCCTCGCAGCGCGGCAGGCGAGCGTGAAGTGTCGCGCACTAGGCAAGCGCGCAACCCTGCGCAACCAGCAGACGTGCAGCAGCAGGCAAGCGCGCAGCCCTGCGCGAGCAGCAGACGCGCAGCAGCAGGCAAGCGCGCAGCCCTGCGCGACATGTAGACGCGCAGCTCGGCTCAGCAGGCGAGCGCGCAGCCCTGCGCAACCAGCAGACGCGCAGCAGCAGGCAAGCGCGCAACCCTGCGCAACCAGCAGACGCGCAGCAGCAGGCAAGCGCGCAGCCCTGCGCGACCAGCAGACGCGCTGCAGCAGGCAAGCGCGCAGCCCTGCGCGACATGTAGACGCGCAGCTCGGCTCAGCAGGCGAGCGCGCAGCCCTGCGCAACCAGCAGACGCGCAGCAGCAGGCAAGCGCGCAGCCCTGCGCGAGCAGCAGACGCGCAGCAGCAGGCAAGCGCGCAGCCCTGCGCGACATGTAGACGCGCAGCTCGGCTCAGCAGGCGAGCGCGCAGCCCTGCGCGACCAGCAGACGCGCAGCAGCAGGCAAGCGCGCAGCCCTGCGCGACCAGCAGACGCGCAGCAGCAGGCAAGCGCGCAGCCCTGCGCGACATGTAGACGCGCAGCAGCAGGCAAGCGCGCAGCCCTGCGCGACATGTAGACACGCAGCTTGGTTCAGCAGGCAAGCGCGCAGCCCTGCGCGACCAGCAGACGCGCAGCAGCAGGCAAGCGCGCAGCCCTGCGCGACCAACAGACGCGCAGCAGCAGGCAAGCGCGCAGCCCTGCGCGACCAGCAGACGCGCAGCAGCAGGCAAGCGCGCAGCCCTGCGCGACCAGCAGACGCGCAGCAGCAGGCAAGCGCGCAGCCCTGCGCGACCAGCAGACGCGCAGCAGCAGGCAAGCGCGCAGCCCTGCGCGACCAGCAGACGCGCAGCAGCAGGCAAGCGCGCAGCCCTGCGCGACCAGCAGACGCGCAGCAGCAGGCGAGCGCGCAGCCCTGCGCGACATGTAGACGCGCAGCTCGGCTCAGCAGGCGAGCGCGCAGCCCTGCGCGACATGTAGACGCGCAGCTCGGCTCAGCAGGCGAGCGCGCTGCCTGGCGCGTCCCGAACGCCTCACACCGTGTTGAGCGCCGAATATGAAAGAGACATACAACAGATAATGACCACACCACACACGTTTGCCACAGGTTCTGAATACCTTTACAAGCCATATCACATGAACCACATTTCGAGTAATAACTTCGTAACATATCCATCGAACGAAACTAACTTGAACAACATTCTCTAAATGTGAACAAGTAGAAATGTTCCTTTTTGGTGCTCTCTATAAATGTGAGCATACCAGCGGTCCTTTATCTGTGAAAGAAATACGAACAAACAAACCAGACTTTATTCTACGTACACAACTTTAACAAGATCACAAAATGACCAAAAATTAACAGGTCAAACTTCAAATAATTTTTCACGAAAGTAAATAAACACAAGTAGACAAATTATTGACATGACATGACAATATGTCATGGCTGATATGCGCAGAACTGAATAAGAACCTGAACACCCAATGTTTACATCTTCTGTTTACACGGCAACCAGGCAACGATGACAATTAGACTGCAATCCAGTTTTTCAAAACATCAATTACCCAACACTGAGCCCTCTCACTATTCGCAAACGAAGAAGTGAACGACAAGCATAGTCAACATATGTGCTGTAACTATCTGAACTCTTACTCGTTACTTCAAACAAAATGATTGCATATCCACATTCACGTCACTTACAACACATTCCGATTCAACAACCAACATTTGACCCCTGTATGGTGCACCCAGCGGCTGCAACATGACCGCCGGCTCATAGAACATGACGGAGGTTTTTCCAACAACGCACGCCTATCAGGCGATGGTGATATTAGGCGTAGCTGTCTGACTTTTCAAAGCACCTGACGCGAACTAGTATCGCGTCCACCTCATGCTTCAAACAATCATTATGACCAGTTCTACGACATTCACGCGATCACAATCAGGCATTCTTGCCTTCCTTCCTCAAGTATAGAATTATAGAATCAGAATAGCCGGTAGGATTAGGCATCACGTTGATACCGAATCCCACTTCTGATCTTGCAAATTTCTAGAGGATACTTGAAGAAGAAAGACGTAAAAGCTCTCCTGACTCATTTATTAACATGAACAATAAAAATATTACAGTGAGAAAATAAAATCACACAAGAACGACACGCAACGACGGGTGACAATGTAGTTCGCAGCAGATGCGCACGCATCCTTTTATAACCTCGTCTCTGACACCATCGTTATTTTTCTTAATCGCAGGGAATGGATTCCATTCTTAAATTTCATTTCTTTATCCTGAAACAAGTATCTTATGTTAGTAAATATCTTCAATAATATATAGATAGTATTTTTAAAATACTTATGAACTAGTTACAATGATATACTTGTAGTTTTTTGGCTTTAAAATTAAAGAAATTGAGTACCTTCTTTAAATATCGTGTTAAAACCACACTTACTGTACATTTATTTTAAGTTTATAGTTAAAGCCGACTTTTTAAGTTTACAGTTTAAACTGTAAAGAGCTGCTCTAAAAGGTACTTTGTCAGTTTTTCTCTCTCTATATAAGTACTATACGAAAGTATGTTCAAAAGCTGTGAATACCTCATAAACACAATACGGGTGCATCTAACATGATGCTTACGTTAACGCTTGCCTGACACTTTCGTAATAACTACCTACGTTTGTATAGATTTAAGAGTATGTTAGGCTAGATCCTAAAATTTCATTATCCTTTAAATAGAATGTTGTTCATGTTGTTGTTGTTTTTTTTTGTTACTTGTTAAGCGTTGACCCAAGTCGGTAATCGGATGGGTGACCGAATTTGGAGGTTCAAATTTGGCCTTTTCGTTTCCTCCGTATCACGGATAGCACGTAAAGCTGTCGGTCCCATTTATTATCAATAACATCTGATAATAATCGTTACAAAACCATAAGAGTTTAAATACTCTTAGTTGAGTCGTATGAGGAAGGACGTGGGAACCCACCGCATCATTATGCTAAGAAAACTGCTACTATTATGTGATTAATGGAAAGGGGTCATGACCCTCAGTAATGAGGAATACGACGCAGACAGAGAAAAAGACAATCTAAAACAGCAGAAGATAGCATTCCTTCGCTATAATTGCAATTATCGTATTAATAATAGATTTTTATTGAAACCATCATATTAACAACATTCTTTCAAATGTTTGCCGTTTTTTTCCATCCAGTTTACCTCTCTCAAATGCTATATAATATAGATGTTATTGATTAGAGCCTTAAAGCTAATTAAGAAGAAGAAGAGGCCATTTCTGGACATGGACGTTTCATTTTTGGACATTTCGAATTACACCTACTTTTTATACTCGATAAAATTTAACTACTTGCAATGAAATATGTCGTGCTTTATGAATCGTTACTAAACAGTTACCTGCATTAAATGGTGACCAAGTATAATTTGCCTTCCTCCATTACTTATAATAAATTCTCCCTTTATTCTGACAAAAAAGTTCCCCTAAAGGAAATTTTGAAATGGATGCGGAAATCGTCTGTCTCTGTATATGTCCACTGTCCATTTTCAGGTTGATTTGTTATTTTCCTCTATTATTGTTATGGGACATTTCATAGGCTCAAATAAAAAGTAAGTAACTAAGCCTTTTTTGAATCAATCTTACTCAGGTTGCTTTCTATAGCTTTAAAAAAAGATAAAGATTTGATAACCATATTACATAAAATAGTAAAAGGTATCTAAGTAATAATATATTGTTTTTTTATATTTAAAGCGTTAGTTAGACCTTTGTCTACCATTAATTATAGATATTATAGCTATTAGCTATATTCAAAGAAACACAGATCAAACATGCATGAACAATACAATGTATTAATGAACGTACTGAGATATTAATTTTTCATAGATTTGCCGGATCTCTTTAATTAGATAAGTTTTTCAATTATTTTATTGAAAACTATCTAATACCCGCGACTTCATCCGCGGTTAAGTTTTTTTTTTTATTTCCACGGGAATAGCGGGATAGCCGGGATATCCTATGTCACTCTCCAGGTCCTCAACAATACCCATACCAAAAACACGTCGATTGGTTGCTCCGTTGCAGCATCATTGATGGACAAACCAATAAACAAACACACTTTCGCATTTATAATAATAGCATTTCAAGCCTGAAATTTACTAAGCCGCTGAAATTTACTTTACAAATAACTTTATTCAAATGTTAAAAAGACAACCTTAATGCATGCGATGACACAACGCATTACCCATCGAAATCGGACCGGAAAATATTCCTGTCGATGGCAATAAAAACACTTTGCTATATGCAACCGAAATGCAACGAGTCAAAAAATATTGGAAACCTTCCAATAAGTTCGGGTAATGAAAACAAGTTTACACAGGAGGTATCTAAGAAGTTACCCGTTTCACGAAATCTCAGTACGTTTTACGACCGAGACAATAGATGTTTGCTGGTGCTCGTGTTGGCAGAGGGCCGGGGCGGCGATGCGAATAACTCATTTTACGCTTCACGTCATCAACCCGATCGAGATCCGTATTCTGAATCAATCGGCCTGAAGCTCAAGTCGATGTACCGATTTGTATGTTTATACTAGCTTTATCTCGTGTCTTTATCAACGTGAAGTTCGGTTTATTAATGAATTCACTGTTGGAGTTAATTAATAAACGGTTCGGTTTATTAATTAATTCCAACAGTGAATTCATTAATAAACCGAACATTAATTTTTCATTGTTGTTACTGTTGGAATTTCACCAAACTTTCTTATAGTGACTATACGTTATAGAGTTAGCCTAAATTCAAAATCCCAAATTTTTTGGTAAAGCATATTTAGCTATGCGTTGATAATATTATTATGTTACTTCATATTGAATTTATGAACCTAGGTATGATAAGTTTAAAGTTAAAGTAAGCATATAAAAAACTAAACATTTAACTTAAAAGGTCTTTTGAAGGCATTGCCATCCACGGTTTTGTGTCGCTTGTCTAGCAGTTCTCGAGATGAGCTATGATGGTAGTAAAAGTTGAAGCTATCTGCGGAGTTTTAGAGCCATATTAAGTCAGCCGGCATCCTGGCAAATATACGCAATGTTTGAAGATTTTAGTCTTCAGGCAGAGATAAATTAATTTAAACTTCAATATAATGTTAAATTGAACAAAAACACTATGATAAGTGATAAGCTGTTTAAAGAGGTCTAATTAAGTAAAACTAAATCTTTTTACTCGTACCAGTTACTCCAATTTCAAACAAATTTTGTAGCTTAACAAGATGCTGTAGTTAGCCATACTTACGCTATCATAATTAGGCCGCAGCGCCCTCATTATTTTGTTCATTACCAACCACATAATTAAACGCGAACTTGCGCCGAGAGATAATTCATTTCATACACGTAAAGCTTTCAGAACTTGTAAAGTTAAACAACGTCAAAGTTCGCGAACTCATAAGTGCGGAAAATATTGTTGGAGACTCTTTCATTTTGAAACGATGATAACAAGGGGAACTACCCGGATACACACTAAGCTGTTCTCCTTTTTGTGAACACTTTATACTTTATTGGATTGTTAGAAAAGTAAAATAGTAGGCATTAGCTTGGAAGTTGATGGCTAAAAAATATAATCATTGTTCACGTACCAAAAGTTGATATATGAGAACATAATATTATCAATATTTGAATTTTAAAATGACGACAATTGACGCGTGTCCCATATGCATCTTCATACAAAAAAGCTATTTTCTATAGATGAAATGCGAAGCAATTCTGATAAATGGTATTCAGACCAAATTCAAATTGAACTGAGCAAAAATTGGTAAAAAACTAAATTGCACTGACAAAACAAATGTAACAAAGTAATAACTAAATCATAACGCAAACCGTTACATTCATCTGTTAAAGAGGTCTTCAAGCTCAGAGAATATGTGAAATGTGTGAATATGGGTTAAGGGGACTAAGATGGCGCGGGATAAAAAAAGAAAGGGACAGGGCACACAATGGCGAACCTTATTAAGGATAAGGCAAGAATGATGAATGGTTTTGTGTTCATACCTATTTAAAAAATATAGGTATAATAAGTTTCTGTTAAATAGAAACGGTTTAATGTAACTTTGATAAATGTAATGACAATGCTTTTTGAAAATAATTTTAATGTTTTTTCATTATATTCTTATAGCCAGTTACTAATTTATAGCAAAATAGACATATTATGAAGTAATTGGGCTGCAACTGTATGTAAGAAGCCTAGTGTTTCAAACACCAGTTTCAGAAGTATTTAAATTTTTTCAGAATGTATCACAATCAAGACACGCGGAAGCGTGTCCAGCCAAAGTTCAAAAAAACTGGCGAGAAGCACCGTGTGTAATATTACACGAACCATTTGGAGACACTTTTGACCCCCTCATAACTCAAAAACTATTTCACATAAACATGTCAAATTTGGCGCATATATTGAGACCCGTGAGATACATATGTGCTCCAAATTTCATAAGCACACCTCAAATGGTTATTTAGATATAAACGTACAAAAATCGTCATTTTTATGATCTAGCTAGGTATAGATCAAAACTCTGACACGGGGCATACTACCATTGCTTAAAGCCGTATTATTTTAATATTGTTGACGTTCATGTTGTAGTGTTATAATCATTATTTTAAGGACGTCAAAGTACGTGACATTCAACCGTTATTATTTTTTTTTTTTCGGATTGAGTATGCTGCATAGGCCCTACTGGCCGCTACAGCGTCATATGAAAACTAGCCAAGCCAAAGCCTTAGTCTTCAACATTTTATACTAAGTTATAAGAAGAAATGATATTTTAAGTTGTTATAAAATATTATATGTTGTTATAAATAAATTTCAGGACTGACCATTGAACTTGGCACCCATTTAGATCTCACTTCTTTTGTCGCTGAAGTCAACAACCAAGGCATATATATCACAATTTTGAACTTGGCTCTCATTTCACATTTATGTTTTTGATGGGATAAATAAATTGCAGGACTGACCATTGAACTTGGCACCCATTTAGATCTCACTTCTTTTGTCGCTGAAGTCAACAACCAAGGCATATATATCACAATTTTGAACTTGGCTCTCATTTTACATTTATGTTTTTGATGGGATATATTTTATCTTACGTTATCTTTATAACTGGCCATGTTTTGACAAATGAATGATATCGATAAAAAATATTGGTTTCAGATGTCGAGACTACTTTTGTGGAAAATTAAGGAGGTGGGCCATTATCTACTAATCCTGGAACCCCTTTAGAAATTAGCGACAATTTTTAGTGTAGAAATTGGTGTCCATTTTTAGTGTAGAAATTGGCGACAATTTTTAGTGTAGAAATTGGCTACAATTTGTAATTATTACAGAAATCAAGGTTTTTTTTCAAGAAGCTTTTGTTAAAAAATTATATAGAGGGCAGGTAGATAACTCTGTATGAAAACTTATAGTTGTGTAGAGCTATGCTAGATTGCACTAAACGAACCGTTTTATTTTGATATAATCATATCATACTAATATTATAAATGCGAAAGTGTTTCTCTGTTGGTTTGTTGGGTTGTCTTTCGCGCCGCACGCCGAAACGGAGCAAACGGATTGACGTGATTTTTGGCATGGGTATAGTTGAAGACCTGGAGAGTGACACTGGCTATTATCCCGGAAAATTAAGGAGTTCCCGCGGGAATACAAAAAAACTTAAACTACGCTGACGAAGTCGCGGGCAATAAAGTATAATTAATATTCTATAATTTATTTTTCAGCGGTCATATCGCAATGCCTCTTAAATTGCCGTTGAATACTGATTTATTAATTGCGGTTAATGCATTTGCATAAATGAAACCAATGCAGTATGTACCTACATTGTACAGTGCTAGAAAAAATATCATTCAAATAAAGGTAAGCTAAAATATGTTCTGCAATCGTACTATAATACTTTAAACAACAATATTAGAAATGCGAATGTGTGTTTGTTGGTTGGTTTGTCCTTTAACCACGCCGTAACTGATCAACGTATCGACGTGATTTTTGGCATGGGTATAGTTGAGGACCTGGAAAATGACATAGCCTACTTTTTGTCCCGGAAAATTAAGGGATGCTACTTTTACCACGCGGATGAATTCGCGGGCGTTAGCTAGTATATTATAAAAGTAACAAATAAATATGCTGTGAATATCCATTGTTATTAGAATTTAATTTATTTCGCACAAAATACCTAACCAAAATGTCTGAACAAACAGTCACGAAAATATGCCTTTAAGGTCTAAAAAAGAACCCTAATAACGAACGGTTCAACGAGTGTTTGAATGAAGGTTGTAGGAAAGACAGGTCGGAATGGAAAGCCATCATGTCTGCTCTTCATCTCATTTTCTCTTACTTATCGAAAACTTAGAGAAAATAGTAATGCAATTTTGTACCGGTGGAGGAGATAATATTTTTACTGGCACGGGTAAACAAAATTAGTGTCAACCGGAAATATCTTAAATATGTAAGGGTTCAGAGTATGTATCTGAGCTCCAAAATCTTACAAACTACAATAATATAGAAATTATCATCTATATAGAATCAAGTCACAAGACACATGACATCGTATTAAAAATGGCTATTTTCACACACGTGAGCTAAAACTTGAACTTCTAACAAAAAGCTCTTTAAAAGATGTGAAGACCGAAAGCGTTGACGCCTGCATAGAGGTGACGGCACGATCTGATACGATTCATTAGTGCTATGAGCTATTAATATATAATGATCCCCTTTGATTGACCCATGGCAGTGTAGCCTTGAGGTGATGACGCTTTTAAAGCCTTTGAAGCTCTTCAAAGCTTTCTATAACATCTTTAATGTCACGTCTTCGCTGAGATTTAAGAGTCTTGGAATATAAAAATATTAAAAAGCACTTATCTCATAATACTATGATCAAAAAAGAATTCATCATGCCATCAATTAAACTACAGGCTCATTTGTTTGTAAAATATATTTTTTCTATTTCCATCAACTTCGTATTAATTTAGCACATTCTTGTATTTTAATTACGAATACTATCTTGTTTGCATAAATCAGTCTCAACAAATATTTGGTATAATTTTAAAGCGTGCAAAAATAACGCCGTTTTGTTTTGTAGTTTCATCTCGTTATCTCTTTTTATAGTTGAGCGTTTACAAAAGGAAAAATCCATTATTCCAGTTATTTGAACAAAGGCAATTAAGTAGGTACGGGAGTTGTGGCTGTTTCACATCCAACTGAAGGAACGTTAACACAAACATTCCCACAGCGATTTCGAAAAATAAAAATGAAATTTGATGAATATCAGTTTTGGTTATCATAATTTAAAGAAAATAATATATTTTTCTTTAAAAACAGTAAATATAATACTATGGCTAGTACATTAAATATTTACTAAATAGTTACTGGGTACTTTTTCCCTTCTTCCCTTCAGATGTCTGAACGGAGTATCTTGCATACTAATAATTGACTTTTCATTAGAGACAAAAAAGAACAGTTAGTTATACATTTTTTCAGTCTTTTAAAAATATTTAAAGACTAGCTGATGCCCGCGACTTCGTCCGCGTGGATTGAGCTTTTTTTGTTCCCGCGGGAACTCTTTAATTCTTCCATATTTTCTCACCGTTTAAACCTTCCCTGGACTACGACAAACATTTCAAAACCAAAATCAGCTAAATCGGCCCAGCCGGTGTTGAGTTTTAGCGAGACAAACGAACAACAATTGATTTTTATATATATAGATACAAAATCTGCAATTTGTAATGGATAAAAAAATGATATTGATTCTGAACTAAAATTATTCTAAGCAGGACCCCTCCAGAGGGAGTTAAAAGGGTTCAAATCTCCAGGGAGGTGTCGAATCATTCAAACGAACCTACTAACGCTCTCCCTAGAGTTTTATGCACTTGTTATTACTCTGCCCAAGGCATGTGCTTTTTGCGTAACGCATTTTGCATGGTACATTTTAAATTATATGTTAAGCTGACTTGTGCTGTGGCTTTGGCAGCGTTACCTGTTTACTAAATAAGCGGAACTAAATGGCGATACTAATTTTACTCGTTTTCTCGGATCCGTATTTTAGAAGTTAAATCATGTCTGGGCTAAGACAAAATACACCGATATATTTGTGGATGTTGAGGATGTATTTTACATTTCTCACAATTCACAATCGAATCTGCTCAAATACTGCTCCGGATCTAATCTCGGTAAAGACATCAAATATCAACGCAGATTATCCAATAAGGCAGAAGACAAGTGAACTGTTCCATGAGACAGATAGATCCGCCACGGCAACAACGACTTATTCTTACTTAACGACGTACTCTTTAAGTCATAGAGTTAACTTCTCAATTCCTAATTTTATTTGCCCGATTCGAGACATAAACCGAGTCTTCATGGTCCGCAGCTGTAAAAGCGAGACACTAGGGAGTATCTTATTGAAAATCGAGTTTGATATACGTCGCTGTAAGCTTTGAACTTAGATCCGAGTATTAATGCGGCGAACTTCGTGAATATTACAAAACTGCAATTTCCGTATCAACGCGTTGTAAATACGTAATGCAGCGTAGCATTCTGTATTCATTACCATACGTACCCAGATAGGTGCATGTACGAATTATCTATTTATAATCGGTTTTTAACGATCGACCATTGATTTGCATTGTTTCCGTTTAATATTACTTTGCTACCGCTTTAATTTAAAATACTGAGGGTTAATTTAAATGGAACTGAGTTTATTTCAATCCCTATCCAAGTTAATTAAGTTATGTAAGTGGGGCGTCAACAACTTTCAAAGTTGTGAACACAAGAGAGAAATGATTAATGAAGTCTACTCAAATAGAAAAAAACGGAAAGATTTTAATTAATTACGATTTAAGTTCAGTTCTTTAATCAGGATTAAAGTAGTATTCGAATAACAGTTAAAAAATACTATTACGTATTCTGTGGTTAAAGCAAGACGGCTACTCGGTAGACAGAACCGCTTGCAAAAGCGGAGCGAATGACATCGTGCCGAAAGTGAGTCCAAAATGCAGGCTAAGAAAGCTTGAGACCTGTAGATAAGGGCAAGCTTGAAATAAGGCTTACACAAACCTGACGGGAAGTGATGATGTGGCCTAAGATGCGATGCTAATTTACGATGTTAAGCCGTGAGACTTACGCTATAATAATAATATTCTCGTGGCATCAATCAATCAATCATAAAGCAGTATTACTTTAAAATGTCAGATTAAAAAGATAATATAAACAAAGGCGTTAATCCTAGTATGCCCCCTGCACTCTCTTTGTCTTGCAATTTCTAAGTATTTGATCAAGGTCGGTGCAGTAGTTTGCCTTTGTAAGGATAAGTAACGGAAATGGGTACCTAGATAGGTACTTCAAATTATTGGAACATTTTAAAAATATACCTTATGTGGAAATAATACATTTAAATAGTCCTAGAATGTTTACTTAACGTGTTGTGAAAACAAATACTTATTTAACGCAAAGTTATATTTCCTACAGTATAATTTCCGCAATAGATTCCACTGCTACATCTATCCGACCTCAGTCTACAGATCGCTTTTCCATTCAGACGTACAGAACACGGTGGTATCGGTAGGAGCATAATTCTCCGCACTGAAATATTTATATCATGGTCTGTACTGGTGCTAGGGAGCTACACAGAAATCCACTCCAACTAAGCCGACACGACACCTGAGTATCTAACCCTGAAGCAATACTATAATTGCAAAGACTCCTTGTAGAAATTATAGTATTGCTCAATCTTGATAAGGTTTTGTCAACGTCTTGGTAACGTCAAGCTCTTGTTCTTTTGCCAGCCTTGTCTTTCTGAAACCTGATAGCTGATACCTGATCTCTTCTCATCCATTATTTTCAACTTAAGTCTGCCATAGTTAATGGCTTCTTCTTTTGTGTTCAAGTCGTCTTTGATTTCCAAATGACCATATCGTTATTGATTTTTTTAATGCACCGAACTGTAACTACCGAATTCCACTTATAAAATCATAACAATCCTCTTTCGCGTTCGTTATTGTCGTGATCGTGCCGCAAGCAGAAAATAAAAGCGGTTATACTGAAATCTACGATGTTAAGACTAGCTCTCGAGTTATGGAAATAGCTTTGGCAAGCATTGAACACCAATTGTTATAGCTTGAACCGTATATTAAAGCTATTGCTTAATAACATGGTGCACTTAATTGCCCCTCGATCATCGATGTTAATGCTCATCCTTTTCAAAAGGCATCTGTGTAACGGTGATAGCTTTTTTGCAAAATTTAATTAAAATTTATAAATTATGTATCATGATAATGATGAAACATTTTTATTCATATCATAACACTAAAACATAATATTAAATTTTTTTTATAGAAATATTACAATAAGTTTTAAAATACGCTATTGTATAGGAAAATACAAATTATGTTAATTAAAAATCAATAAATGAGTGGTAAAGAAATGTAAGTAGTAATTAATATTTCTTATACAAAATAGGAGTAAGTAGCGTTAAATTTTAACCATAATAACTTAATTCATGACTTCGAACATAAACTTAAACTTAAATAGCAATATTTGGAAACTATTATTAAATGCGTCAGAAATATCCTGGAAACCTCACAGCAGACCACCCTCTACGTGACATCGAGGGACGTTGCGGTCTTTCAAAGGATTTGCACGAGACAGAGAAAACAAGGGAATTGTTAATTAAATTACTGTTAGGTTTCTAATAGGTAATATTATACTAAATATACTGGCTTGTGAAATTTTGAATTTTCAATGAAGATTTGAAGGTTTGGTCCTCATAAGTCTTATGACACATCTGCCTAGCAGACTCAAAGGCTATATTAGACTGCTATGAATAGACTAGATATTTAAACTTTGAGTCCGTGTAACTTTTTCAAATTTCATATTTTTACGGAAAGCTGACATACTATACACATAGATATTATAGTTTATTTTTTATTATATATTAGCATATTACAATATTTATTCAGTATAATTACTACACTTTTCTTAACTTGGACTGAGGCTCCATTAAGGGGATCAAAAATGGACAAAGACTGAATTTGACGAAAATGACTGACGAAAGCCACATGGTTCGCTGAGCATCAAGTACAGGTAAAGCTGTCGTTTTAGGTAGGATAGATAGATACGAAGCTCTGAAATGCAACCCAAACAATTCTTCATATTCCTAAATGAAAGGAATACTACAACCGAATAATATATTATTTACTATCGGTCTAGCTTTGCGTTGAACAAAAGCTCCACTCGAGTTAAAGTCCAACCGGCATTGTAAAAGGAAGCCGTCTAACTGTAACGGTGTCTTTTTCGTCTGTAAACGCCAAAGAAATCAATACCTTCGCTACTAAGCCATGCATTTGCATAAATTTCGCGTCCCATATTGCGGGTTATGTATAAAACACAGCTTGTCAACCTTACCGCTTGCCCTGTTTATATAATGAAGCATGTCATAACATTTTTATAGCAAGAGACGAGCCATAAAGCTGGTTTAGTACAGCGACATTACCGCAAAGCCTCGCTTCGATGAGATATTTCTGCAAACTCCCGTTTCAATAAATCGACATGTTATTACGTCATAGTGTAAGCTTATTTTAACTTGAAAACTCAATTTCTTTACAAACAAACTATTTGTTTCTAAATAAATAATAATTATTCAAAAAGGTTTATTCAATAATAGGGATGATCAAAAATAAATTATTTCTATCTGTTTATTAAATAGAGTCTTCCAAAAGACCTAAAATTCACATTCTCGGTTAGTTTTAAGTTTGATAACCATTTTACAATACAGATTAAAGAAAAAAAGTGCGTTGAAATTTGATGAAGTCACTATTGTGATTTTCATACAACTTCCATACTGGAAGCGCGTTTTTAAGTTTGATAAAGAGTTTGATTGAGTTGTCATCATCCCTATTCCTTCTTTAAACAATAGACGATGTCTGCGACTTCGTTCACTTGGAATAATGTTTATTTTTATCCCGTAAGAAAAAAAATTGCCAATGCACATCTCCGTCACGCAAGCTATGTCTGTAAAGAATGAGTGTGTGAATTAACAGCAAACAAACTGACTGATTTTATATTATTTTTATTTACATTACTACCATATCATTAAGTATTATATATTTTAGTATATTACATATTTTTATGTATTTCTTGCTATGTGATTTGACTTAAATTCTTTTTTTTTGCATAATAAATTATCATACTTCACTTTATTACCTAATTCATTATTATATGTTTTTTCTTACCCCAACTTTTCTCTTTATAAGTATTGTACGCACTGTGATTTCAACCCTGTCCGCACTACCAAAGGTTAACTGGAAGAGAATACCTCTAGGTATTAAGCTCGCCTTTGTGCATTGTAATCTACTTAGGTGCAATAAAGAATTTAAAACAAACAAAACAAACAGACATACGAACAGACGAACAGATAGACAGGCTTTCGCATTTTTGATACTAGTATGGATTACAAAATCCAAACTGTTCAACTTTAAAGCAATTCCGACACGTAGAGGCTCTACGAGAGACTTGATATAGGTATCTACGAGTAAGTTAGATAGGTACAATTTCATTAAAATTGAGGCTGAACTCACAAAATTTTACGTAGAAACATGAAATTTCTGTATGTACGTAATAGGTAAGTTAGAATAATCTCTAGACAAGTTTTCATATGTGAACTCGACGGCCTACTTAGCGGGTTGCCAAATGGATCCATTATAGCAAGCGGCTGTGCCGATCGCTCTACGTACGTGAGACGGGGCTTACTTTGCAAGCCATGTAATTACTTTACTGTTGAGTGGCGTACTTGCGACAGTATGTATAATTTGCATAGATCTGAAATGATAACAAAAATGAATTATTTAAGTACAGCAGTCTCATAACCTGACCTAATAAAGACCCGACTCGCTCAGGGCGAAAAACAATACTGAATGATCATTTTTCTCACCTCTGCTTTAATATCAGAAACACGTTTTGTCTTGCCACGTACATCTGTGCAGTTCCATATAAAAGTGGCACGCGCTGAGGTTTTATCTAATCCTACCAGTAGCGTGTAGACAACACTAATTAAGACTCAGCATTAGGCTACGATTACACTTGCAAGATTGACTCACGTAAGTCGTGTATTTGAGTAACTTACGAAATGTAGACAGTCTTGTTAGTGGCGAATCGTATAAAAATGTCAGTTATGTAAGTTACATGCATGCTCTTATTACTATAAAACCTTACAACTGTAATCGAGGCCTTAGACCTTTACAAGATCTGAAACTTCATACAAAGATTGCCAGAAGTATTTTTTTATTTTTCAGATAAAATTCTTATGGTTAGAGTAGGTAGGTATCTACTACCAGTTCAATACTGCTGCAGTAATACTTGCTGAGTTTTTTCCCGGTGAGTAACTCTCAGTAGAATCTTCTTTCCAAAACTCGCCGGTTGGAAAGAAGATGATGTCCTGACACAACATGTCTTTCATTTTACTACATATTATTATCCCAGTTCCCACTGGAATCAAACATAGACACCATTGCCACCATCGACACGGATGAAGTTGCGGGTATCATCATGTCTGAGTAATATAAAAAATCCATACTATTATTATAAATGCGAAAGTGCATCTGTTTGTCTGTGTGTCTGCTACGCTTTTCGGCCTAAGTGTTCAACCGATTTTGATGAAATTTGGTATAGGGGTAGGTTGTATCCTGGAGAAGGACATATGCTCCCGGAAAATTAAGGAGTTCCCACTGGAATCAAAAAAAACCTTCATCCACGCGGACGAAGTCGCGGGCATCGTCTAGCATAATATAATGTTATGGTCGCTAACCGCTCATTACGCCTAATAACAATGGGGATGTTTTAATTTTGAAAATCCATTATTCAAACCTCGCAGTCATCGAAAGGAAAAAAATTCATAAAAGTAATGAATTTAAAAAGGAAAGCGGGACAATCAATTAATGTAAGATGAATGGAGGCGAAATAAAATAATGTAATAATGGCGACAAAAGTCCGAATTCGCTATTTGCCTGGCCGAATTTACAAACACTTTCAGACTTCAGTTCCCCAATTACTTAAAACATTTGGCAATAGAGATTTTTCGTTTTATTTAACCAAGGGCTCGACTTTTCGATTGATTTGAACAGTTCAAAGGGCGGAGGGATAAGAATTAACGCAATGTGGGGTGTGCAATGAAGGAGCGAGGCCTTCAAAGGGAAAATAATATTCCTATTTTCTAACGTAAATCGCATTCAATACTTGGAATAACAGTTTTTACGATTTAAGGTACTCCGTGTAGAAAAAAAAACCAGTGAGAGGGCATTGTAATAACTTGGTATCTACCATCGAATCAAGTGTAACTTTGTCAAACTTTCGACTGCTCAACGTAGGTACGTTTTTATATATGAAAAAGTAAAATGTAACGTAACGTAGGGTAAATATAACGTTGGGTTTATTAGCGTATTATCACTTTTAACTTTTGTTATGGCAGCGTCCTTTTTTATGCGAGCTTTGCTCAATACTAAAATATAATAATTTTTATAAAGTGGTTTAGTATTTTCCTTTGTAAAAGAAGCACTTTTGAGCACCTAGGTGGGATATCAAACAGATATTAGGCGTTAGTTAATATCTCACAGTAGTTTCAAATGAATGTTATATGTTTAAATGCACCTAATCGTGCTGTTTGTCAAGCAATTTAACATTGGCCAATTACTGGCTACTTATTCACGACGGTTGAAATTTCACCACAAATAATTCACCTCTCAGTCGGGAGGTGCTGGAGCTATTTATTTATTCAGTGAATCGTGAATGCCGTCGGAGTGGAAACATTGGCGTCTGCATTGTGATGCGTTCAATTAGCAAATGTTAAGAGTTGAGTAATTGGCGTTTCCCGGGCGTTTTTGTGCACACTCAATTGTTTTCCAATTAACACTTTTCTTAATGAGTGTCCCATCAAGCTATGTACTGGTTTAGACATCGTAAAAGAATTGTCTGGATATCTGTGTAACGCGGAATACCCTGCTACATTGCACTGGCGCCCAAAATGGGACTAATTCTAATATAATATAATATCTACTTACCTCAATCAGAGGTAGTACCTAGTAGAGACAGTGCATATAAATCGATTGCACGATTGATTTAGCCTATGTGGGTAACTGTAGAGACTGGCTTTGGTATTTTCCTTAATCCGGGTCCTTCCGGCCTTATTAACCAACATAACTAACAACTTTTAGTTGAATGAAACAAGTATGCGGAAACAACCTATTGTATCTCAAGAAAACTTTGTGCCTAAAATGATTACTAGATAACATATACAACAATCCTAAAAATGATAATGATAACCTGTATTGTACCATACTACTTAATAATCATGTGGTCATACCTACTACCTACATTTTCTTCTTGAGTCTCCGTAGTTGCTTGGTAGAGGTTGCTCTCTATCTTTGCATAGTTATCAACCAATCAATCATTTATTCAATTTAGGTACACTGTAGGTACATATATGACGTCCATTACTTACATATAAAACATGATGGTGATAATTAGTTAAGGTATCTTAAAACTAAAGCTGCGCGGGTTCCAAACATGTCCTGATCTGAGAAGAGCCCATCAACAAACTCAGCCGGGTTTTTTTTTATTATCAACATCTCACAAATCATCTTTACTAAGGATCTATCAGAGCCATTAGAGCAAATCATTGCCAAGCTTCCTTGTCATTTAAGTAGTCATATACATGGTAATAAGATTTTTCAATGAGTTTACGTTTTACATTAACTTTGAACTTATTCAGAGACATCTTCAGCATGTCGTCTGGGAGTTTATTGTAGAAGCGAACACTGTTTCCAACAAATGAATTGCTAGTTTTACTAAGCCTAGAAGCAGGTATTAGGTACAAGTTTATTTTTTTTTCTAGTATTGGCATTATGTATTCTTTATCTTTTTTATAAGGAACACGACCTGTAGAGAGCGATTCAAGTAATAAATACTAATAATAACCCCTAAAACACTGTATCATAGTTTGAAAGCACCAAATAATCAATGCAAAACCTATTTGCTCCTACAAAAGATCGTAATCTTGAATACTTGCTGCTTAGTGCGTAAGTTTCACAGGAGTTGGTAATCCTAAATAAGCTCTTGGCTCCGGCCCGTGCATGATTACCTATTATTTTCACCTTCATATAACGAAGAGAACAAAAACATAACTTATATATAAATTAACGTAACGTAATAATAACGGGAGTGAGAGTAAAATGTATTGGGATAATATTAATTAGGGCCTTTATTAATTGAAAAATAACATACATTTTTAGTTTACTTATCATTTACAATTCTCTGTTTAACTTGCACTTTAAATAATTATTTGCCAATTTGTAATCAGACTACAATTTAATATTGATATGTAACGATGGTTTAAACTTTTATTCATATTTCTAGGCATTTAAAACAACAAAATATCGAAAACAAAAATTTTGCATTTTTGTTAAAAGTAACTTGAAGTACTATAAATAATAAATATAATACTAATATATATAAGTAATATTGGATGCAAAGTAAACCATTAAAAATCTTAAATGAGAAATGTCTGCTAGTGAGTATATAATACACTACATCAAATCATTATAACTGTTATTTCAAGTGTCTAATACGATTATTGTGTTAGAAAATAGGAATATGACTTTCCCTTTGAGAATCATTCTTCTTCACTGCACGCCCTGTCCTTGGTCCTTTGAACTGTTCAAACCAACAGAAAAGATGAACCGTAACATCACAGATTTAAAGTTATTGGTCTTTGTTTTATAGTGGGCAAATACTAAATATCTTACTTTTTGAGATGATTTTACGGTGCTATACATTTTTTTTATTTCACGGGATAAATAATATAGATAGTAGCCAATATAATATCTGGCGGAGTTTCACGGTGAATACTAGCCGTTGGTAATAATAACTAACATAATAATAGTCGTTAAAGCCCGCCAACCCGCATTGGAGCAGCGTGGTGGGTCAAAGCTCTAATTTCCTCTCTCCTATGAGAGTGGACTGCTGTGCCCAGCAGTGGGACGTTAATGGGCTGTAGTGGTATAGTACATAAGGATAATATAGGTCCAAGCCATCTTAATTAGAGAGAACTTTACTATAACTTTAGCTAACAAACAGACGGACAGATAAACGAAATTCAAATAACCGTTGCAGTATCTTTTCTATACACCTATGTGGTTTTTAAGGTTGCGTACCCCAAAAGGAAAAAACGGAACCCTTATAGGATCACTTTGTTGTCCGTCTGTCTGTCTGTCAAGACTCTTCTTCTCAGGAACGCATGGAGGTATCAAGCTGAAATTCATATTAACAACTCAGGTCTACTCTCCCTTCGAGCTGTGAAAAAATCAAACTTCTAAGCCAACGTAATCATAAGATGCAGCAGATAAATTTTTGACACTCGCAAGGAAATCAAAACCTACAGGGCACTTCCCGTGAACTCAGAATCTTGAAATGCAGTACGAAGCAACGTCTTACTGCTCTAAGACGTTGCTTCGATAAAGTTCGATATCTGTGAAATCATTCTTGCTTTTCGCAATTTTTCCTTTATCTGTTATCTCAGATAAAGGAAAAATTGCGAAAAGCATAAATTTTTAGTTAGATCATATAATAAAAATATTTTTAATAATTTTAAACTTACTAGGTACAGGTTTGTACAGAACCCTCGGTGCGCGAGTCCGACTAGCACTTGGCTCGTTTTTTTGGGAACTCTTGGATATAATATGGCTGCGTCCTTTAACTACCTTATTACTCGCTTCTCGCCTTCTTCTGATAGTATGGTTGACAGACTATCGTGTCACCTCACACTCACTGAATAAGTAATAGTACAACCACACTACATATTCCCGGTACACGACCGATATGAACTGCCCGCGGCTACTTCAACCTAAACCTTTATGCTTCGGTTACTTTGGTTCTTCAACTCCCTACTAACCACATTGAGTTGAAATCAATCTTATCTTATCTTTGCATACTAGATAGATAGATTAAACCTAACAATAACAAAGGGCATTTCTTAACGCCCCTGGCGGGGTTGATTATTGCCAAGTCAGTTGGAATAATATCTTTTGTTAACATCGAGATAAGAATGTTACTTTTGCGCTTCACTTCTTGGGAAAATTGGTAGGGTACTGTCTTTGAAATTGCATTGTGTGTAAAATTTCACGTTAATTTTTATTTGGAAGAATTAGTTTTTCAATAATTAAAATAACACAAGAAACCTTTCGTTCCGTCGTATTCCTCACTACAGACTCCTTTCCATTAATCATATAATGGTAGGAGTTTTTGTCGACTAAGAGTATTAAAGTTTTTGTAACGATTATTATCAGATTTTAGTGATAATAACCGGGACCGACGGTTTAATGTCCTCTCCGAGGCACGGAGGAAACGAAAAGGCCAAATTTGAACCTCCAAATTCGGTCACCCATCCAGTTACCGCCTTGGGTCAACGTAGCTTAACAATCGCAATCGTCTGATTTGCGATGTCAAAACTGCTTAGGCCACTCGTCCCTCAAACTTCTAGAACACTCCAATTTTATTACGAATTAAAATTAATTAATTCGCGATAGGCGTAGTATCCTTTCAGCAAGAGGATTAAGGAGATTAGATAAACTATCAGTTTACATAATGGAGCTAGTCCACCAGGCTGTGCGGTACTGTGCAGTAGCTGCACAGTGTGCACAAGCTGCACAATGTGCAAAAGCAAGTATGTTTGCAATGTTTTTGTGCCCACTCGAGATAAAAATATTCGTGCACAAAATACATATGTCATGCAAACTATTTTGGTGGAATCGCAACACAATATTCTGACAGAACACGAAACAGACGGTAATGAAGTTCCTCTACCTATGATGTTCCATAGATATCTATTATATAAGCTTTAATTAAGGGCGCAGGGTCCCCGCGACCCCAAGTGATCTTCGATTGAAGTAATTTTCTAGGGATAGGAAGCTAGCAAGCATCCTAGCTCGTTAGCCCCTCAAGCCTCTGTGTCGCCGACACAGCGATCAAGCGCCACCTCGAGTGTAGTTCTTCTTTAGGTTAACATAGGTTAAACTAACCTAAAAAACAATATTTTTTTAATTGATGTCCAAATATCTTGAATAATTTGTTGCTACTTTTATATTTTCTAAAAGTTAAATCGTTATTAGGTAAATAAAAATTAATAAAATTTTATTTAAGTTTTTGGGGTAAATGTAGACCCCCGCGCGACCAACGGCGTAAATTTTTTGGCGCACCTAATTAATACCTACTCCGTTTTTTGTTTCCTGAAACCGTAGAT
Organism: Erebia palarica; assembly: GCA_964035005.1. Taxonomy (NCBI): domain Eukaryota; kingdom Metazoa; phylum Arthropoda; class Insecta; order Lepidoptera; family Nymphalidae; genus Erebia; species Erebia palarica. Next base: position 7,829,864 of record OZ035988.1, read on the forward strand.
AAATAGTTATTTAGACCCTTTAATAGCTAATTAGTTCCTTTTAGTCCAGTTGGTTCCTTTAAGTTTACTGTTTCCGTGAACTAAAATAACGAATCTTTTTCTTTGTATAAAATACTGGCTATTTTTCGTTAGTGTGTACCTACATATAATATAATGCTTTAAGAATTGAAGTTCAGTACACCGTAAAGCCAATTTCCTAAGAATTATATTTATCCTGAAGCTCGTTGCGTAGATACTTACATATAGCTACTAACGAAATAAAAGGAAAACTCTCTCAAGAATCTGTAGCAACTTTGCTCAAACACATACCTAATCAAACAAAGAAAATGAACCCTAAGGATAACGCAATAAAGATTTTGCCCCAAAAATTTTCATTATCCGAACAATATTTATTACAAAGACGCGACTCACATGTTACCTACATTTGCGAACTTTTTTACAACTTGGAAAACTGTGAGAACCTCGATAAAGCCTCTATAATCTCATTGATAACACGAGTTGTCGAAGTAATCAAGATCTAGAAGTTTTGATGCGTTTTTTATGGAATTTATTGGGAATATAACACACTTATTTCTTTTCCTTCTTTTTCCTTTCTAGCATACGAAAAACAACTAGAACAATATTCATATAAAGTGTACAATACGTGTAGATATATTTTCGATGTTCCATGTAGTTGTCTCAGTCCTTAGGGACACGTACCTACAGAAAGTAAAAACAAACGTAGAAAAGCCTGGGGGTTTTTAAATAAAATATTATTTACAAGTCCCAACGGCTTATTTAATATTAAATCCTAAGTGGGATTTTTGTTTAACATGACAAGTATCAAAGATAGGTACTAACAATTATTACTACACTAGCTGATGCCGCGTGGTTCAAGTTTTATGTTATTCCCGCAGGAACTCCTTAATTTTCCGGTATAAAAAGTAGCCTATGTCACTCTCCAGGTCTTTAACTATATCTTTGCCAAAAATCACGTTGATCCGTTGCGTCGTGATTGAAGGACAAACCAACAAACCAATAAACCAACAAACCAATAAACCAACAAACCAATAAACCAACAATCAAACACACTTTCGCATTTATAATATTAAAGTATGAAGTATGATGATAACTATATTATCGTTATCAACCTCGGCTGGATATTGCTTGGTCGCAGAAAGCCAGCAACTATGGGACCCCAAAGTCTATTGGTTCTTCGAACATAATTGGGGGCACAAATTATGTTCGAAGAACCAATAGACTATCGTCTCTTCACCTTCGGAATCCATCAACAAGTACTTTTCAAAGATTTGGATCTCCATGCACAGGAATTTTGGACGAGACACCTCAAAGCATCCCGAGCTCTGCCCAACCAAGATAATAGTAAGTATTAGTATTAGTACCTATTTAGACGACGATATTCCGGGTTCTTTTTACAAATATACTCTACTACATTCTACTAATCCCCCGCATTCAAGATAAGGATTTCGTTTTCCAATAAAGTTGTTTGTGTCGGAAAAAGATACGTTTATATAACAATTAAGCGCGGGCATTGTAAGCATAAGAACAAATTCCAGGATAAGCTATCCTGAGCGTATTAAAAGATAAGATTGCTTTAATTATTAAAAGAAGCATTTCTTTCGATAACACGCTAAAATATGTCACTATTATTTGTTGAATCTAGCTATAATTACCTACCTCAACTTGTATGCCCTAAAAACTGTATTTAAAAGTGTGTGACGATAGTGTACACCAGTAGTAAATATTATAAGTCTACGGTGTACACTCTACAGGAAAGATCTAAAAAATCTTAGAAAAATTTAAAAAATTGTATTTCTAAAGTGCAACGCATACCTGCATAGCGAAGTGGAGCCAAAGCACTGCGTGCAATATTTTTTTAAACTAGCCAAGTTAAACACAGGCGGCGGCAGATCGCGGCACTCCCGGCAGTTTGTTGACCGCCTGTTTTGGTCTCCTCCGTGTTTTGTTTTAAATTTTTCATCAACCAATTTAAAAGATCACTGTGTCTCTGCTTCGTAGTTTAAGGTACGCATTGCATCTTAGAGTGGGTTTAAGTTATACTTAGCGAACGCTTATACTGCTTTAAGTTGTACGTTGATGATTTCAGTGATAAGTTTTTTTTAAGTGAAATCTTTTTAGCCGCGTTGAGCACTTTTTGGTGAGCGGTAAACTTGTGGATTCGCGTGACCGACACCGTCACCACACCTCGCGTTGTTACGAAGACAAAAGGTCTAAAATACAACTACATTCGTAACTAAACTTTAATAATGCCTTAGTTTCAAGGTATACCTAATTTTTTTTATATAAAAAAATAATAATTAAGTATTCGTTTTCACTTCTATCGGCAGTCCCTATGACTGGCATTTTTTTATTCACTACTAGTTAGCCCTTGACTGCGGTCTCACCTCATGGTAATGATGCAGTTTAAGATGGCAGCGGGTTAACCTTTTAGGGGCATGGCAATTATATTAAACCCCTACTAGGTTTCTTCATGGCATCGTACCGGAACGCTAAATCGCTTGGAGGTAACTAGCCACGGCTGAAGCCTCCCACCAGGCCAGACCAGGGAAATTTAGAAATTATAAATTTCCAAACCCTGCCGGGGATCGAACCCAGGACCTGCGCATGTTAAGGCAACAGTGCTCAACACTGCGCCACGGAGGTCGTTAACATGATAATTACATAATAGTGTTACGTTATATTTATATGGTACTAGCAGATGCCCGTAACTTCGTCCGCGTGAATTGAGGTTTTTTGATTCCCGCGGGAACTCTTTAATTTTCCGGGATAAAAAGCAACCTATGTGTTGTCCCAGACTGTAATTTAACACTATGCCAAATTTCATCCAGATCTGTTCAGCCGTTCTGGCCTGATTGAGTAACAAACATCCATTCATCCATACATTCATCCATCCAAACTTTCGCATTTATAATATTGGTATTAAGTATTATTTAAATAAGACACAGGCGACTTAAGTGTACAAAATGTGGCGTCAGGCTTCGCTCGTCGTATTAAAAGTGTGTTCCAACTCTAATAGCGTCAGAACAACTCGAATGGTTGAATTGCAACAAGTTTGAGCCCATGGGACGGAGAAGTTACGTCCAATTTACGCTAGACTATTCCCTAAAACCTATTTAATTCGTACAATGGAGCCCCTTCAAATGCCCTGTTCATTTGAACAAGACTAGTTAACCACGAATTCTTATACAGAGATATAGGATTGATTCTAGAAGAGCCAGTTAAGTATTTATGTTATTTTATATCGATTGTACTTTTAACCCATCTATATCAGAGGCCCAATTGTCTAAGCAAATCGTAATCATTTGACAGTATTGAACGTATTACTGAACTGTTTAAGGAGATCAAACATGCTTTTTGACGTGCAGGCACCTTAAATGGGTTGAATCATCCGTTTGGCAAACGATTACGATTACGATTTACTTACTCAATCCAGAGGCCCAATTGTCTAAGCCAATCGTATTCATTTGACAGTTCATAACGTAAAACTCGAACTTTTTAAGGAGTACATACATGCGGTTTGACATGCAGGCATCTATGACCTCCTTAGACAAGTCGAATTATACGTTTTGACAGACGATTACGATTACGATTTCCTTACATAATCGGGGGGCGGGGGCTGGTTCGAATTCTTGGGGGTACCCACATTAGATTTTTCTACTTCTAGAATATTGTAGTGAGCAGCTATGTGGGTTAAAATTGTACATTACAAAAATCCAGGCGCTCCCTTGTTTGCGCTTTTTCAATAAATTAAATAATTGCAAGTAGTAATTCGCTGGTTTTATCAATTTACGTGGACCTAGAATTGATAATAATTGGGCTCCAAAATGTACTCAACAATTCGCCCCCCCTTGAGCATAGTAAAAAAAAATTGCTAGATTCGAAACGCACCTTTGCCGCTGTCTTATTTAGTGGTTCTATGGAGATGTCGTCTTTTATATTCACTTGTGTGGTCAAGACCCAAATAATTGCACGTCGACCCACAGCGTTTATAAATTACAAATTAGGACTGTAAATTATTATTAAGGATGCTGTGCTCTACTAAAATAAGTAAGTATGTATATTAACTAATTCATTATTTCGAAGGGACCTAGGTAAAGGGCACGTAACACAAAGCCCAACACATGCATTAACAGAAGGTCAAATGGAATGCCTAAACTAATTTCCGTTTATGCGCATTGGGTTTCAGTGAATTGAAATGAAATTATACTTTCAAAGATAGCATCTTTATTAATTGGAGAGTAATCTTTATGAAAAGAGTTCTTCTTCTTCTTCTTCTCTCACTGGGCTTTTCCGCACTTAAGCATAAATGCCCGTTGTGCGTGAGACCTCTGGTGCGTCTCCCCGCTGGATCACTCCAGCCAGCCGAGCTCACTCCAGAATCCAAGCAGGCCGCCCAGGTCGGCGAGGACTTCCGGAAGTGTTGCTGGGGAGCCAATGTAGGCTTCTCGTTGAGTGGATACAGCACTACACTCGAGTAGTACGTGTCTTGGTGTTTCTTCGCTCTCCATACAGGCTCTGCACAGAGGGCTGTCGGTTATACCTAGAACATATAGGTGTTTGTTGAGTGGACAGTGTCCTGTTATCATGCCTATAGCCGTCCTGAGTTTAGCTCTGTTTAATTGCAATAGTTTCTTAGTTAGGCGTTGGTTTGGGCTGGGTATTGCCTCTTTTGTTTGTCTACAATTGGTGGTGTTTGCCCATAATTCGGCATGTGTACCTACTGTTTGTTGTTTTAACCAAGTTTTGTACTCACTGAAAGGTATTGGAACGATCGGTTCGGGTCCCATTACCTTCAGGTTTGAGGCTCGACGAGCTAATTCGTCGGCTGCGTCGTTACCTATGTTGCCGCTGTGACTTTTAACCCAGTCAAGTGATACCAGGTTCGATTTTGTTAGTGTTTGTAGTGCGTTGTGGCAATCCAATACGAGCTTAGATGAGATCGTGTTTTTTGCCAATGCTCGTAGGACTGCCTGACTATCACTATGGATGTTGATATGAAAGTTTGTTACCTGTCTGTCGACCATAGCCATGGCCGCCGCAGTAATGCCGACGCACTCCGCTTGAAAGACAGAGTTGTTCTTACCGAGCGCGCGAGCGATATGTATGTTCAGCTCGGGACAGTACACTCCTGCACCGGTCCCCTGGTTGGATTTTTGACCCGTCTGTGTAGGCATTTATCGTATTCATAGTAGTTTTATGTGTTTCGGTCTCTACGATGTTGATTTTATAATCTTTCTCGATTATGTGTTCTTTCTGTGTTTTGTCACAGAGCCATCCTAGCATTGGACATTTCTTGTTTTCGACCAACAGTATCCGGGTGTGTGATGTGTTTGTATCTTTCCACAGCCCATAAGCTTTAATTCTTAGCGCTGCGAGGGTAGCTTCTTCTCTTATGTGAAGATGTAGGGGGGGAATTCCCAGTATTACCTCTAAGGCATCTGTTGGGGTGGTGCTCATGCAGCTAGTGATCGCTAGGCACGCTTGTCTTTGGAATTTTTGTAATTCCTGTTGAGTTGTTGTCTGAAGTGTTCTGGGCCACCATACTAGTGACGCGTATGTTAATGAGCTTCTTACCACTGTCAGATATAGCCAAAGCATTATTTTTGGTTTTAGACCCCATGTTTTCCCGATCATGCGTTTGCATTGATTTAGGATTATTGTTGTTTTTTGTATTTTCGTGTCTACATGTTTCTTCCAGTTAAGCTTGTTGTCTAGTATTACCCCCAGATATTTGACTTCTGTTGATAGTGTTAGATTTGTACCGAAGAGTGTTGGCATTCTTGGTACATCTGGTTTCCTTTTGTTTGTGAACAGTACTAGTTCAGTCTTTTTTGGATTTACTGTTAGTTCATTGTCTATGCACCATTTCTCTATGAGTTTCAGTGCATCTTGCATTATTGCACAAAGTGTGTTTTCATGTTTACCACCTATCAGAATCGTTATGTCATCTGCATAACCTATGGTGTAGAATCCGTTGTTGTTCATTTTTGTTATCAAGCTGTCAACAACTAGGTTCCACAGGATTGGAGATAATACTCCTCCTTGTGGGCACCCTTTGGCTACTATGCCCTTTGTTGTACCATTTATGTCAAGTTGAATGACCCTTTTTTCAAGTAGGGCTCCTATCCATTGTCTTAGAGTTTGGGGTACTTCGTATCGTTGTAAAGCATTATCAATACTCTTAAAGGTGGTTTTGTCGAAGGCTCCTTCAATGTCGATGAAGGCTCCTAGTGTTGATAGTTTGTTTTCTTGGTCGTGCTCTATCTTCGTTACCACGTTGTGGAGAGCCGTCTCTGTTGACTTGCCGGTACTGTAGGCATGTTGATTTCGGTGTATTGGTATGGTCCTTAGGGCTCCGTCCCTAAGGAAGCGGTCTCCGAGTCTTTCCAGCGTTTTCAGCAAGAAGGATGTAAGGCTGATAGGCCTGAAAGCCTTCGGTTCGGTGTAATCATTCTTACCTGGTTTGGGCAAGAATACCACTTTCACTTCTCTCCACGAGATTGGTATGTATTTAAAGGCTATACAAGCTTGGAAAATCTGTACTAGCCATGGTGTTATCTCTGTAGCCCCCCACTGTAGGAGGGCAGGGAAGATTTTATCTGTTCCTGCTGATTTGAAGGGGTGGAACGTCTCTATGGCCCACTGTACCTTCTCGTGCGTGACTATTCTGTTAGCTATTTCCCAGTCTGCTTCTGTGGGTGCATTCTGTATACCATCCGCCCAGTCTGGGTTGTCTACTATTCTACTGCCCGGGAAATGTGTTTGTATGAGAGTCTCACTGACCTCTTTGTCGTCTTTGGTATAGCTACCGTCAGCTTTCTTCAAAGTGCCTAGTGTGCGATTGTTATCGTTGGCTAGAATTTTCCTGATTCTAGTCGCCGTATCATATGATTCTATGTTAGTGCAGAATCCCTGCCATGCCATCTCGTCTTTGCTTCGTATGAGTTTCTTGTATTGTGATTGTGCCTCTTGGAAGTTGTCCCAATCGAGGTCCTGTCTGGTGTTTTTTGCTCTGTTGAAAAGGTGCCTTAACCTTTGTCTTTTCTTTTCAAGGTCCGGGCCCCACCAGCTATGTTTTGGTTCTTGTTTTGTCTTTCGTGTCTTCATAGGGCATGCTGCCTCGTAGCATGTCCTTATTTTACCCATTAGGTCATTTACATTGATATCTATCTGTGACACATTCTGGATCTTGGGTGTGTCCCTCTGTCCTATGTGTCTTGTTATCAGTGTTTTGTAATGTTTTTTATTTGTTCTCCTCGGATTTCTTCGAGGTAATTCTGGTGTTTTGGTTAGATCAAGTTCAAAGCATATTCTGCAATGGTCTGACAACGATGGTTCCTTGCTCACATGCCAGTTTTTGACTTGATCCACTATGTTTTGTGATGCTAATGTGATGTCAATTATCGTCTGGTATCTACTGGACACAAAAGTCGGTTCTGTACCTTTGTTTATAATGCTAAGATTAGTTGTTAGTAAAAATGTGACCAACGACTCACCTCTTGCATTATTTTTGTCGCAGCCCCACAGTATGTGGTGCGCGTTACTGTCAACAGAGATGATCAAATCTGTCCCTTGTTGTTCACAGTGGTTGATGAGGTCCATTACTTCCTTCGTCGGGATCTGGCCCTCAATTGGTAGATACAGTGATGCCAAAACTAGTGGTCTAGGCGTCCATCCGTTGTTCTGTTTCATTTCATTGTGTATTTTTATTGCTGTTAGGTCTCTGTAACAGTAATGTGTTAGTAGTGTCGCCGTGATACAGCGTGGTACGTATATACATGTACGTGGTGGCTCTTGCGAGCTATGGTAGAAGACCTTACCGTCGCAATTGCCGAGGCCGCATACACGATTAGCCCGAACCCACGGCTCCTGAATTAGGGCTATAGTCTCGGCCGCAACCTCCAGCTGTTTTCTTAGTGTGGCCGTCGCTAGGTGTTTATGCTGGAGGTTGGTCTGCACTATATTAATGTGCGTGAATGTTGGGTAGGGATTACAGGTCCGGGGACCGTTCTTTGTTTCCGGCCATAGGGGCCCATGTTTTCAGCAGCTCTTGAAGGTCTTGAGTTGCTGTGTCCGTCAAGTCTGTCGCGTCCGTCCCCGCCTCCTCCTGCCACTCTGTCCTGTCTGGTTTAGGAGTCGGCGGTGACTCTGTCAACACCGCGTTGATGTTATCAAGCACGGTGCTGACAGATGGTTCTTGGGGGTCTACAGGCGGTTCGTCTGTCTGTACGTTGGTGTGCGTGGTTGTTTTTGCTGAGTTTTTCTTTCCTGGCTCAGAGGACCCCATGGGTGGTACATCACTCACTCCTTCACTAGTGAAGAAGCGGATGTATATGGACCCCGTGGAGTAGGCTACTTGCCTCCCCCTCGCCAGGATGTGTGCAATCTGTTCCTTGGGTACTCCTAAAACTAGGAGCACACCAGGAATGTTGCTGTCTACTTTAATGTAGTTGTACAGAGCCCACGTTGAGATCTGGTACCAGGGGTTCTGGCTGGCCAGGATCCTGTGTAGGTGCCCAACTGCCTCCGTGTATCCCGGTACAAACAGCGCGGACCTGATCCGCACAGGGATCTCCGACTGTTTAATCAACGTGAGCCCCGTCCCCTCACGTGGTGACTTCAGTCGTGGAACAACCTCTTGTAACCACGAGAGGGCTTTGTCGTCGTAGCACCATAGCTTAAGCACACCTTCGCTCAAGAAGGCTTTGCCCTCGAACGCGGGTGCGTAAGGTAGGGTGCCTGGTGCCGATGGTTGGAGGCAAGCAGCAAAGATCTCACTTTGGATTTGACCTTGAATGTTGCTTGCCTCCTGTTGAGTCATGTCTGCACGCGGTGTAAGCATTACTGCCACACTGAGGTGCGGTTGTGTTGCACGGGCGTATGAGCCTGTGTGTTCGGTCCTCGGCCTTTTACGTTCCCCCCGAGGGGAGATCGTATCGTCAAGCCTGTCACGCTTAACGCCTGACTGGCTCGTCGACGGGGCGGGGCCCTCCGGCCTTCCCCCAGCCTCACCACCGCTCCGCTTTCGCCAGTACGTATTCGACCGGCGGGCGACAGGGATTGGCCGGGGTTGGGCCGGGAAGTTTGCACTGTTGGTTGTGTTGGTGGCAGTGATCAGGCCACGACCAGCACCCGGCTGGCCCGCACCCACTTCTCCTTCCCCCCGGCTCGAGACGACAGTCTCCGCGGGTGGGCAGCGACCCTTTTGGGGCAGCCGCCCACCTCCGCTTAGACCGTGCGAACCTGTTGCCAGGGGTACGGTATCAGTGACCGCAGACCCCCCGGGTGTCGGCCGCAGCCGATCTCCGCTACTACCCGTAATCTTATGGGTGACAGTGGTCGGGTCACGACCAGCACCCGGCAGGTGCGCGCCCACTCCTCCTTCCCCCTGTGCCGAGACGACAGTCTCCGCGGGCGGGCAGCCGCCTTTTTGGGGCGGTCGCCCACCTCCGCGTCGACCGTACGAGTCTGTTGCCAGGGGTTCGGTATCAGTGGCCGTACACCCTCCGGGTGTCAGCATTGACTGACCTCCGCTCCGACCCTTGAAGGAGTCCGTCTGTCTGGTCTTTTTTCGCTTCCTTTTCGCCTTTGCGACCACCTGCGTCCATGGGTTTTGATCCATGGGTAACAATGAGAGAGGGGTCGCGGTGGCCGGAGGAAGGGAAAATGGTCCGTCTGTCCGTTTATCGTTCGCCAAAGTCGTTATCTGTGTAGGGTCGTCCGTCGGTGTCCGTTTAGTCTGTGCCAGGGGTTGTGGGGGGTGCAAAGCACCAGGCGACTTGGTGCCCGACCCAGAGTACGGTGGGCAGCCTGTGGCTCGTCCTTCGGTCGTTGCCGTTCCCGGAGGGCGAGCCACAGCAAGGGATTCTCCAGCTCCGGTGGAGCTGGTACCCTTCTGGGGTCCTATTTCCTGAGTCGTCTTTTCCATATTTTTTGTAATAGTGTGTTATTTGTGATTTGTGTACCTATTCATGCGTGTGTGCGTGTGTGTCTGTGTGGGTGTTGTCTGATGCATCGAAACCACCGCGCCCCCGGCCCATCCTGAACTCCCGCGGCGCAGGAGCCGAGGGACAGCGTCTGCGACGAGTATCCCCCGCCCCCACCCCCCGCGGGGTCCCGGCAGAGCCGAAACACGCCATGTGGTTCTTTGCTTAAGTGTGTGTGACTTGGTTTTGATTGTGTTGTGTTATAGTATGAATGCATGCGAGTGTTGGGGACGAAAGGGGTTGAGTTAGGAGGGGGGGATCAAGGAATGGGGCTTGTAGGGAACCTGACCAGTGTTGGGCGTGTCATTGGCCAGACCTCTTGTCCGGGGCCCGTAGGCTTCTGTCCGGCTCCAGCCACGCAGATGCACGGCTAGAACCGGGCAGATCCGGCAATCCGCAACCCGCCGACCCGTCCGGTAGCATGAGGAATGCTTCGCATGTGGTAAGCATATTCCGGTTACGGGACCACATATTATTGAGGAGCCCGCACCCGAAATATGATTCCGCGCCGAATGAAAAGAGTTATCATTACTAGAACACCAATTATATTAATGAAATATAAGGTAGATATATAACATTAATATGGTTACTTACTGAAAAATTTGCTAGCTTTAGTTCCGCGTCTTAGTCCGCGTGGATGTCGGATTTTTCAAAAGTCCTTTGATTGGGCAGAATAAAAAGTAGCTGGTTTGTGTGTCCGAGATGCAATCCCTCTCTGTACTAAATGCCGTCCAAATCGGTTTATTAGATTCAGATCCATAACAGGAGCGGACAAACCGTCTTTCATATTGAGTATAGTATTTTACCTATTGCTTATTGACAATCAAAATTTCTGAAAATTATGTTTTCCTATTTACTTTACATGCAAAATCATTCAAGACTACAACAATGTTAGCTATTATTAGATATATATTTGATAGACAAGTTTACATCTTTGTAAATCCATACTAATATTATAAATGCGAAAGTGTCTGACTGTGTGTCTGCTACGCTTTCACGGCCCATCTGTTCAACCGATTTTGATGAAATTTGGTACAGGGATAGGTTGTATCCCGGGGAAGGACATAGGCTACTTTTTATCTCGGAAAATTCAAGAGTTCCCGCGGGAACCAAAAATAATTATCTGTTTAACCGATTTAGATGAAAGGACATTGACCATCGCCCATACAAAGTTCGCCTAAGAATCAACAGTCATGAAACATACATTATCCGATTCAAAATAACACATAAATACCATTCAAACTAAATTTAAACAACGGACACTTCAGAGAATTTATTTATTACCGATAATATTTTTGATTTTGAGGTTAGATTTTGAATGTTAGTTAATTTAGAGTTGACACAAGATTTAGGTTATTTAATTAGCTCCCAGGTGGTTTATAATTATATGGGAATATAAACCACCTGGATGGCCGTTTCTTATACGGAGCTCAGCTTTCTCGAACTACACTTTTTATTTTCAAGAATAGTAACCACACAATTGTCACGAAAAGTAAACCAGGTACAGCCATACTATAAAGTCGATAAATAAAGATCGGTACTGCTTAAAATATCGATTTTTTGTCGTTTTACCTATAAAATAATGTTTTTGTCAATCTCAACACTAACAAAATGGAAAATATGGCATTTTATCTCATTCGCACACTAAGACAAAATATATTTGTTTCCTGCTCGTATCGTTATGAGAGCCATTTTCAATATTATTCTTCCTTCTCGTGTCATCTAAACGCTTTTTAAATATTTTAGTTCTTACTCTTACTTGACGTTTCCAGATGGAAAAGATGGAAAATCGATTAAATTCCCATTTTTTCATTATTATTATTTAGAAGTGTCCGTTAAATTCTAGTTATTAAAATTGAAGGTACAAAATAAATTAAGATTTACTGTATGTTTCAATTCCTTGTTGATTCTTAGGCGAATTTGGACAATGTCCTTTGGTACAGGGATAGGTTGTATCCCGGGGAAAAAGATAGCTTTTTTTATCCCGAAGATTTCAAGAGTTCCCGTGGGTATCAAAAAACCTTAATCCTTGCGGAGAAGTCGCGGGCATCATCTAGTTATAATTAAGTCTGACGACTGCTGCTCTATGCTCTAACTCAATGCCCATAACGTGTCTGTGTAGTTGATTACACGCACTTGCTGTGGGTAGGGATAATAGGTCAATTTAATTTGACAGCATAATAACACTCTTAATTGGTTTGTCCTCAAAATATTTTCGTCACTAATTAGTTTGCTAAAATTCACTTAAAATAGTGTTACCGTTCTTAAATTAATATAATTAAAAGCTTTCATGAATGTATTTATAGCCATAAAATAATATTAAGTAATAAAAGCAAATTTTTCTCCTTTAATGTAGTTATTTTTAGAAAAAAGCCTTGGAAAATTACGTTTATTAATTAACTAGATAATGCTCGCGACTTATCATTATCATCATTTACATCACCAGTTTATATAACTATCAAATCTCGTTTTGGTATTTTGCAAATATACTGTAACTAGACTAGATGATGCCCGCGACTTGGTCGGCGTGGATAAAGTTTTTTGATTCCCGCGGAAACTACTTGATTTTCCGAGATAAGAGGTACCCTATGTCCTTCTCCGGGATACAACCTATCGCTGTACCAAATTTCATCAAAATCGGTTGAGCGGTTGGGCCGTGAAAGCATAGCAGACAGACAGATACGCTTTCGCATTTATAATATTAGTATAGAATTAGTATAGATTTTCTTTATTTCTATCCATAATTAATTTTACTAGCGAGTCGAGTCTCCTCTCAGAATGAGTAGGGATTGACCATAGTCCACCACGCTGGTCATATGAGGATTGGCAGCATCACCCACCTTTGGGAACACCATGAAGAGCTCTCGGACATGCAGGTTTACTCACAATGTTTTTTTTCCTTTACCGATAAAGCAAGTGATATTTAACTCATGCTGCTTTCGTTTCAGTTACCACTTTATTGATTCTATTTCTACGAACTGTGGCTGTGTGTGAATAAATTGCTTTCCAGTCGTAACGCCCACCAGTAAATAGCCCTAACGTGTTTAAAATAAAGTGATATAGGAATTTACATAATGTATTAGTATTTCCGAGCTCATATAAAAGACTTGTTGTTGCCAAATTAGCTCTCTGTAAAAGCCATTTTTTGAATTAATGATCATGTCACTATACCATTGAAACAATTTCAATCACAATTATGCCCACAGATGTTGTCATTTCATGGCACATTGAATGCAATATCAATATTTTCCCGATCCTCTTTCTCTATGCGATGGTTACCATAAAACGGCCGTTAGTTTGCTCGATGGTCCAACAAAAATGTCATAACATTAAATCAAGTTTTTGTTTAGTTTGACCAACTTTATTACGTTAACCTGATAGGATTTTGAGTTATTTCAAAGTGTAACACAGTTGGAAGTATTTTTTTTGCATAGGACTAGAAAATAAAAACAATCTAGTCAACACTCAACATAAACAAGTGACTTTATCAAATATTATGTCTGATACGAGTAACGTGTCAATATGTCTGAAATTCCGCGGATTAATGATTTTCCGAAATAAAACTAGAATATTATGTACGTCTACAAAATGCTAGTAAACCAATTTTCGTTATAATCGGTTTGATGGATGCGCTTTGGAAATATATCTAACCGACATAGTGCAGATATAGGTACATTCCCTTTAGTCCAGGGATTCCTAAACTATTTTGGACAAGAAACCCCTTTTCTAAAATGAACTGATACCACAGACCCCCACAGCCAAATTACTTTGAAAATCCTATCTCTAGTTTTTTCTTATTGATACAAAATAATTAACAATTAAAAAAAAATTTAAACTTACCAATAATTGGCGTCAGTCTACGCTATACTTGATACTATTATTATATTTAGTAGGTATTATTTAATGGCGAATCCAACATAAACGACAGCCGCAAGGCGGAAACGTGCCAGGCCCTTTGTCACAAATAAGCTTAATTATGTTTGAGGGTTATTATTCCAGTCATTCCTACCTAAGGACCTTGTAAATTTCAATTTGCAAAACGCAATGAATAAGTAGGACGTACCTAAGCGTAACGTTGTTTGGTAGATATCAACCATTTAAAAATGATATTTTTTTTTCGGGTGATTCAAATATTTTTCGCAATTTATTGTTATACTACCTAACAATATTATGCTAATGGTTGCATAACTGTATTGCATTATATGCATCCGCAAGAAATGATTATATGTTCACATGAATGTAAAAAGCAATAAACTTATAAACTACTAGCTAATGCGCGCGACTTCGTCCGCGTGAATTAAGGTTTTTGATTCCCGCGGGAACTCTTTAATTTGCCGGGATTAAATGTAGCATAAGTGTTATTACTGACTGCAATCTATCTCTGTTCCAAATTTCATCTAGATCCGTTCCGCCTTTCTAGCCTGATTGAGTAACAAACCTCCATCCATCTATCCAAAAAAAGGTATTAGGTACAAATGCAAAGGTTAGTATAGGAGTAAATAGTATGGTATAGATGGATGATTCGAATCAGAAGTTTGTAGATATCAATGACAAATTTTAGGTATCATTTTAATTGATAAATTGAAGATCATGAATGGAAATACAGTAAGGGTATTTTACGCGGGGAACGAACCCGAGACCTGACACCTACCATCCATTACAAATTTAGAACCCATTGCCGGCTCATTACTGAGCACGAATCTTCTCTCAGAATAAAAAGGTTTTTGACCATAGTCCACCACGATTTCCGAGTCCGGATTGGCAACTTCAGACAACTTTGAGAACATTGTGAAGAACTCTTGAGCAAGGTTTCCTCACGAACCCTACGACACGGCTATCACGACAGGACTAAACGTTGATGTTTACATCTATCTTGTCCAGTATTTTTGCTCTTATGCCTATACAGAACACCGCCCTCACTTCTTGAGCAGGTAGGTACAGTTTGACACTGTATAAAACCTAAGAGGAACTAATGCCTTAGAGTGGAACCCTGATCGCTTGGGTTCTGGGGAATGTAGGAATGTTGAAGCAGTTGAGTTGCATAAATGAGGTACCTCTAAATTAAAGACCATATATATATTATACCATATTTATAATACTTTTGAAGTGAAAACTTCTTTAGGCGCGTTGAGCACTTTTTGGTAGGGGGTAAAAATGTGGAAACGCGTGACCGACACCGTTCTTCTAAGACAAAAGGTCTTAAGTATAAAACAGTACATTCGTAATTAAACTTTAATGCCTTTCTTTTAAGGTGTATATTTAAGAGTGATGTGTAACCGTGAATAACACCTCGCGACACCATTCTTCTAAAGACAAAAATAAATAAATAATAGGTCATAAATAGTAAAGTACATTCGTAATTAAACTTTAATGACTTCCTTTTAAGGTTCATATTTTAATTACTTAAAAAGTGCTGTGTTGTTATTTTAAATTATTTTAAACATTCATTTTCATTTCTATCGGCAGTCCCTATGACTGCAAATTCTTTTTTATCCACTACAGGTTAGCCCTTGACTTCGATCTCACCTGATGGTATGGTATGATGCTTCATGCAGTCTAAGATGGTAGTGGGCTAACCATTTAGGGGCATGGGAGTCATATTAAACCCATACCTATACGACACGATATCGTACCGGAACGTTAAATCGCTTGTCGGCACGTCTTCGCCGGTAGGGTGGTAACTAGCAACGGCCAAAGCCTCCCACCAAACCAGACCAGGGACTAATTATAGTCAAAGGAAGGACAAAAGACAACTTAGCCATTTGATTCATGCTTTCTAACGAAGCTGTGTAATGGCCAACAATAAAGTAAAGATAAGAAAACTAGGGCAATTGATAAAGCTAGACTTTTATACAAAGAGTATAAAGAAGACAATCAACAAACCACAGCCACAAGGAATTCCCTACTGTTATTGCAGAAATAAGCTTTATTGTGTTCAAGGGCCCCTTCATTATGGTTTCCTTCATTACTATGTGGGTTGATAAATAGGTATCTATACGTAATGCCGTTGTTTGTTTGTAAATTCCGTATGTTTTACGAACCCAAGATAAAGTCTATCACAAAATAGACAGACGGGCAGACGGACGGATGGACGCATAAATCGTGCTGCCTTTTACATCGTCGTCTTGTCCACAGCTGGACTGAAGGTCTCCTGCATGGAACTCCACAGATCACGGTCTTTTGCTGCTTGCTTCCAGCGGTTTCTAGCTACTCGCTTGAAATTGTTTATCCACCTAGTGGGGGGTCGTGTAACGTTGCCAGACCCTAACGATCTCGCTGGGACACTCCAAACTTAGCCCTCTCCTCCAAGCGTAACCTTGAGTCTTCATATCAGCCTCCCGATTGTGTAAGGAAATCGTAATCGTTTGCCAAACATATAATTCAACCTGTTTATAGAGTTCATAGACGCCTGCACGTCAAAAAGTATGTATGAACTCCTTATACAGTTCGAGTAATACGTTTTGAGCTGTCAAATTATTACGATTTGCTTAGACAATTGGGCCTCAGGTCCATAGTAAGCGGCCAAGTTGGTGACTTTTTACATGACACAAATTAAATACTGAGCTAGCACGTAAACTGCAGGTAAGTATATTATATGATCTATATATTATTGCAAAGACATGAGAGACAAACCACATCAAACGATAGCCGCTAGGCAGGAACGTGGCATGTCCCTTTGTTGTTTCACAAATAAACCTCATTTCGTTCGCGGGCCCCCTCATTACCAGCCCACTTCACTTCTTGCTGGTGAATGCGCCAATAAACTATACTTTAGATACTAATAAGTATTATAAATGTGAAAGTGTGTTTGTTTGTTTGTTGGTTTGTCCTTCAATCACGTCGCAACGGAGCATCGAATCGACGTCATTTTTGGCATGTTCATACCTAGTTGAGGACCTGGAGCTGGAGAATATAGGCTATGTCTCGGAAAATTAAGGAGTTCCCGTGAGAATCAATGAGCTTAAACCACGCGGACGAAGTAAACTATGCTATAGATACATTGTAGGTACCTACTTAAATATTACAGAATAGGTAATAGCTCCTAATAGAGAATATCATTGCTGTCTCTTAGCAAGAGATTAAAGTATGCTTACCTATACTTAATATTAAACCCGAGTGACGTGTTATAAAGATTTTAATGAAGTTTTATTGACTCCTCTTTCAAACATCGAAAAGGTCATCACAAATAAGTTCATAAGTATCTTGCTAACTCAATTTAGTTGCTACGTTGGTTTTATTCAGTGGATATTAACTGTATAGAGTGGTAATGTCATTCCTGAAATAAGTTTATCCCTACTACTAACTAACCTGCTACTTATAAAATAGAAGAAAATCAAACTAAAAATTCATTTACGTATATGCACACTGCCATCTATTGAAGAGCTATGTAACGATGTCGTCATCCTGGGTTACTAATAATTACGCGATATGTAGAGTAGTACGGGCCCGTGAGGCCCAAGCGGGTGTACGTACGGGCCTCGAGTCATGGCCAGCAATGTAGAGCAATTAACTAACGTAGTCGTCTGGCGAGTGTCCACTAGATGGCAGCACAAAATAATATTTTGGGTAGCCTGTTGTATTAATAATATATTTTATTTCTTTGAGGGCCAATCCCTGTTGAGGTACAAACCTCGAGGCCGAGCCTCCATCGGGCGTGTCCTTACAGGTAGCTTGGGCTACCTGGATAAGATGTTTCAGCTTCGATATTGAAATTTTTGTAATCTAAATAAAAAAGTCTACGTTAGATATCGTTACAAAAGTTTCACAAATATCAGCAAGATGGCAGCACTTATGCAAGTATCATAATGTAACAGCAAAATAATAAAATTTTTGTTTTTATTTATTCAGGAAGCAGCATCAGGGCAATGACCATGACTTTAATAATTAATATTATCGGTTCAATATTTAGGAAGAACTTTTGAATACAATCTCGTCTAGTTCGCTTAGTAGTCCAATATATCGGTATTATTGCCATCGATTCTTTAATCATAATAATTACAAATTAGATACCTACTTAGGCCACAAATAAGCCAGGAATCCTATGTATTCTAATTTAAGAATGATATTGGGGCCAATTCTGTTTAGCACAATCTCGAAACTAAACTAAAATGACATCTATAAACCTAGTGCTGCCCATTCCCGTAGGGAATATTTTATAGGGGATAGCAATATAAATAGAGTGGTAATTTTTACATAGTCTAGAGATTGTTCTAAACAGAATTGGCCCTAATCATTCTTCATAGAGTCTTCATGCAATTTGCAAGATAGACTATTCAAATTTTTATTCTTGCATTATATTTAAGCTCAGTATTTATCTTCTTCATATCATCTATTATACGGAAAGTGGTATTATAATATTTATTATTGTAAAGAAAACAAATGGGTAACATCATGATGGAATTTATTTTTCTCTATGTCAATGATAGACTAAAGTAACTGCACACTGTTAAAATACACTTTATATAACATTGTATCCTTTGCAACAGATAGTTTTAGAACAACGAAAAATATGTAATGATGGCTGAGTTTATTGTACCTACATCTACGAACTTAATTCATCAGAATATCTGGCTCAATATGAGCTATCACAATTCTCGACCATCGGTCCATCCTACTGATAAAATTGACAGGTCAAAGTGAATTTAAAACTCAAAATTTTATCATCATTATTTTATTTATCATATTATATCACAGTAGATACAGACCGGGCGAAAACCTGAAATTATACTACCAAAGCATGCAAGTAACGTAACGTAAAACTAAGTCATTTATAATTCTCAAAGAAAAAATTTTATACATTGAACGTTACCAGTTAATATTTTCGTGTTACGTTACATAATAATTTGAACAATATATCAGTCTCACTCGCAACTCAAAATGCTTCATATAAAAATACTGCATCCAACATTGAGGTCCACATTCATATCCATAAGTTGATAGATTAGCTTACATATGTATAGCTTCATGATACTATTTTGATCGATGTACCTACATCTAACGATACGATCATCGTCTATAATAAGTTAATGAACTACAAAATGCCCTAGTCAGTTAATATTACATACAAGGCATCAGCTTCTATCATAATTATTGGATTTTCGTCACTAGCATGCGCGACCGCATTTTCCTAATTCCATTCGTAACTTTAAATTAAAAATTAAACTAATTCATTTGACTATCACTCATGATTCAACATTCAAATATCAATATCGGAATAACACTCAATCCCCAGGTTTCTAATACTTATTAATACAATATCTAGGCTTAAAATCACAAAGAGTTGAATGAAAGTTTAAATATTGGTCATAAAAGTTAATTGGTCGAAAAGATATGTTGAAAGATAATAATAGTTATAGTGGCCATAAAGCCTATTTAAAGATGTTTCTTGATATTTGAATACAGATATGGTTTTAACAGTAAGATATGATTTTAAATTACAACCGTGGAGCTCTTGGTTGAAGTATATCTTAAACTAGCATTGAAGATTCCTGCTTCTCTGCCGTTATCTTCATGAATAGGAAGTGGTTAGTACACATATATTTCCTTGAGTTGAGGCTTGAGCTCAGGCGGGATTGTGTACACTTCTTGTTCGGGCTTCTTTTTAACGAGTCGCTTCCAACGACCGCCAATGTTTTTTCGTAAACTACGAAAACTGGCGCGCTCATTACCAAGGGGCTGCAGCATATTGTCCTGTAACCAAAGAAAATTAAGACTTAGTAAACTTCATTACTTGCTCAGTCAAACTTAAGTTAATTTCGCTAAATTATTTAACAGAGAAGTAAACCATGCCAAAAACTTTGTAAACTCTATTATTCATCTGCAATACCTTCACTACCTACTGACCCGAAACCCGTAACAGTTTTTCCGTTATCGTCCTCAATGCAGGTAAAGCGTGCATTTGCACTGCTTCATAACTGGCTTCCAGTTACACAATGCCTTTAAGTTATTTTAAGCGTCAGTTGCTAACCAAACGTAGAAAGAAGGTCGCCCGTCGAACGTTAAATATTATTACTAACAACGACGCGGGAACTTTTGTAACTGTCGTTTCACTCAACGTACTAGCTTCGCATTATGGTATTGTTATCTTTTGTTTAAAATTAACATTCTGACGATTTGAAAATAAAGAGTATTTGACGCAAGCTACAATATTTCATTCTGTTACCTACTTTCCACACGAATCTAGGAAGCAAATATTGCAATTGAAATGTTGAGGCTACAAATATAAGACAAGCCTTGAATTCAAAGGCACATTAGCATTCAGTATACTTCCTGGTACCGTCACGATATGGGTGGCCAGACGTTATTACAAACATAGGCTATAGTACGTTCACACAAACCTCGGGAAGCAATAACTAGACCGTGATATTAAGGTTGAAACGTTTACGAGACTGCAATTTTAAGAGCTCAATACTGCTTTAGCCTCCTTTGTTCGTTTAAGAAAGAAGGTCGAACGGTTACAACATGTTTGCCTTGCACAGCTTTCTACTCGGTAAGCGTGTCCCGACATTTAAATTAATTTTGCACTTAGATATCGTCACTAAAGCCAACTCTCTCCTGCTTTCATGTGGCGGGGGCATGCGTAGTGGGGACGCACTTTGAACGTCACGTTTCTTTTCATTGTATTAACTTTCTGAACTAGATCTGAAAGTATCTACTCTATTCTTATAATATTAAGTAGGATTAATGGTACAGAAACGTGGCAACCTATAACATATTGCACATATTATGAGAATAGTATTCGGGTCAAGACTATCAGCTGTACCATGTTTGCAATCGTTTTTATTGGCGCCGTCGATAATTACTTCAATTCAATGTTTGTCCTATCTCGTGGGATTCAATTGACCTATATGATCTTTTTATTATCTATTAGGTTTAGTTGATTAATTATGTTTATTATAAAAATACCGACCTGATCGTGAGAATAGACGTAAGGCGGGGGCAGCGGCGGTGGGAACTGCCACAGAGGCTGTTGACGAAAGGCAAGAGGCTCGGGCGGTGGCTGCGGAGAGGCCTGGAGCACTGCTTCAGCTGGATGCACCGAAGCTGAGTGCTCCTCGCGCTTGCGCAGCTTGCTGTGGACGATACGAATCGCCATCATCGTTCCGTTGTTTCCAACCATGGTTGTAAAAGGTGTTTCAACGCAAGAACAACTGAACACACTGGGTTGGATCACAGGTAAGTAGTTCCAGTCAGGCAGTCACAACATATCCAATTCACAATTTCACTCACAGCCGTGTTGCGGTCTAATCGACGCGTATAACTAAGAACTAATTTAAATAAATTATCACAATTATTTTGTAAGTAGAGCTATTGCACATATCACTGCTCGTAGGAACGCGCGGTAGACCGCGTAAAGCGAGCTTCAGCTGCTCGGTGACTAGAATATTATCGTTAAGATTTGGCCGGCAGGTGCCTAGCAAAGCGCTCGCTCGTGCCAAACGACCTCTACGGAGTACTCCATGCGTCTGAGTTGAAGTGGAGGGGCGCCAATGGCTTTTATATAGTCGCATCTGAAGCGGCGCCAGTACGGGCGGGGGGCGGGTGGAGAGGGGGCTCGACGATGTGGCCGTTTTCCATGAAAACCTACGGTGATTGCGATACCATAGTAGCTCTCAGATTATCGTCATGGTAATGACGCACCTTATGGACTAACCGTCGCGTCGGTTTAACCCTAATGCCCAAGGCATACATTTAATTCTTATGTTCTTGCTATTCAAACCCTGATTTCCCAATCCAGTTTTGTGACGACTGTGAGTGAATTTGGAACGTATAACACCATCATCTGTTTTCTTGCGTTGTATCGTTTGCTTAAATACTAAACAGTTAATATTAGGTGATTTTTTTTTATAATACTAGGTAGTTTTATAGTCAAATGATTAAACTGTAACAATGTGTAAAAGATAAGAGCTTCTTAGAAACTATAATCATAAATGTATCCTTAGGTAAACATTGAACACGCCCCCACGCTGACACTTTTGTTATTGCAACTGATAACGGACCCGTATTGATTCCGCTGATAGTAACAAATCTGAGGGAGACATTTCACCATCGACCGAGTTCAAAGTCCATAAAATACAAATGCAAAGCCGCGTATACATTTTACGCACAGCTGGGTCTATGGATAAAGTAAGCGCAATAGTCACAAATATTGCATCTCTTTCTATCAAACACGTGTACAACATGAGCACAAGAGGTGGTCGGTATTTAATACTTCGTCTTAAAAAGGAAAAGTAGGGCTACGGGGTAAGGGAGACCGGGAAGGTGCATTGCCCTTAGTCCGTTCCTAACATTAAACCTTCGGGGCTTTGACTCGAATGGGAAAAAAACACAGGTAGTTTAGCCATTATAAGCTGTTACCCTTGAGAACCGTCTAGAGGATATCGTCAATGTCGGTAGCAATTCGAATGAAACTTCATAATTTTTCATCAATCGTTATAATCTTCTATAGATATATAATTCTGCTGTACGTGTGTATGTCACTGAACTCCTCCTAAACGGCTGGACCGATTTGAATGAATTTCTTTGTATGCGTTTGGATGGCGGCATCCCGGCAGATGGCGCTGCAGTCGGTATCATGCAGGACAACGTCTGTCGGGTCCGCTAGTATAGTATATAATGTTTTACTAAAATAAAAAGTACGTTAATTGTAGCTGCAGGAACAATAATATTTATTATCGACAATTTATTGCCACATTATGCATTGGTTTCATAATAACAATGTACATGTTTCAGAAAGAAAATTTTACAATAGCAAGACGGGAAAAGTAAATTAAATTAAATTAAGAAACCTTACAAATATCTGCCTTTGTGATACAATTAAATCTATAATTAATTAAGATATTATGAGATTATTTTGTACCTATGGACAGAACGTGGCAAACAAGGCCTTCTCTTGGACTTTGAAGGACCGAGTGTGATCAAAAAGTTAAAGTTATATTTACATATTAAATTCTGGTGGGAAATAAAACTATTCTAAGCATAAATCAGTTCAAATGAGTCACCAAAAAAATTGATGAAATGACTCATTTACCTATATTTTAGCTAAGGTCCAGTGACTTTATATTAAACAATGTCCAATTAAAATTATAATGCCAAATCTTGATTTCATGAGAAACCTTTTTGCACCCCAAGTTTTTTGCGTGACTCTTAACAGTTTTAATAATAAAGCTAAAACAAGGCTCAAAGTACTCAAATCCATGATGGAATCAATTTGATTCAAGAGAGATAATAATCCATACTAATATTATAAATGCGAAAGTCTGTCTGTCTGCTACGCTTTCACGGCCCATCTGTCCAACTGATTTGGATGAAATTTGGTACCCCTGTACCAAATTTTAATTGTAGATTGTATACCGGGGAAGTACATATTATGCTATTTATTATCCCGAAAATTAAAGAATTTCCGCGGGAATCAAAAAACACTAACCCACGCGTGTATCATCTAGTAAGGTGTCAAAATCAAAATGTTTTTAATTCAAATAAACTTTTAGGTACAATTACTTTTGAATCGTCGAGTAATTTTAACACCGGTTCGGAATGCCATTCCTACTGAGAAGAACCAGCAAGAAACTCGGCGGTAGCCCTTTTGAAAAATTATATAATGAATTATAAGTATATTTTTGTTAAGAAATTAAAAAGCATCAGTAAAAGTTTAAAGGTATTTTAACCCTTTAGCACCAACAGTTAATCTAACTTGACCCATACAATTAATTCTGTAGCAAAATGTTCAAATGATGGTATAGGTACCTACTATCAAAGTTTTGGTTAGTATAGTGTGAGAATGTTTCTCATTTTAGAATATCTGGATATAATATGGAGTCTTTTGTGAATTGACGTCAAACTGTGATGGAAGTTAATAGGAGTACATTTTAATTTAATCTACACAATATTATGAAGAGTTCGTTAAATAGAGTAATGGATGCATTGATCACGATCAATCGCCGTTTAATAGAACTTAATTTTACTCGATAACTCGAATGATCAATCTAATATTTACCAATGCAATCAACTTAGAACCATAAACTGAAGATGATAAAATTGTTTTTTGAACTACTGAGACTTGCACTGTATGGAAATCGCTGAATATACTAACGGCGGATGTTGATAACGTTCAGTTTAAAATACTTAACAGTTCTTTGTTCCTCGAATTTCGTTGTGTCAACTACAATAATTACAAGAAGATCATGTTTCTTAAAAGTGCGATATCATTTTATTACGCTCAGCCTATCTATATCTCAGTGGCTATCAAAAAATTAAAGCCACAGACATATATTTTTTATCCATTGAAGGTTATGTATGAAGTACGCAAAACATTTTCATAGTGAATCTGCAACGGATAAAAAATATGTTAAGTATATAGTTAAGAGAATAGGGCTGCAGGTCCTAAATACTACCCCAACATGAATGCATAAGTATTATATTTTTTCGATACAATTTGGCTTTCGACCAATGTTTGTTAACCTATCAGAGCTATTATATTATTCTGTTTTAGTTTGATCTTCTTCTTGATTGAATATACATCCTGCAAAAATAGGAAACCCCAAATAATAATAAAATAATATAATTACAACCTGGATTTACTTAATATTTCAATTAAACAATTACTTAACGTTTCATTGTCATATAGTATAGTCCGTGATTGTTCACATTCACATCTTTTATCTCGTGGCCTCGGTTGTTCTCCGGGCGTTTCTCTGGAAGGTTTTGTTTATAGAGAAGCGCCTGTGTTTACGTACACGTCGGCCCCGGTTATATAAACGGTTGAAGAAAAGCCATCAACTGTTCACACACCTGTAGTTGCAGCCACCTACCATGTGTATGTGTAAACCGCAATTACATATCACAAAAAATAACTGTAGCTCCTAGCCGTGCTCACGCCAAGAAAATGATTTTGCATTTAATATCAATGCTGTCGTGAAAGTTCGATCACACAGATAAACTTTATGTGCATTTAGGTAATTCCCGTGCCTACATGCTTAATAAGTATTATAGGTTGATAGGAATTAAATGGTTATTTAAAATGTGATAGAAGATCCGATGTATGCTATCTTATAATATTCGTGTATATTCTTGAAGTTACAAAATAGTGAGCAGTGTTTATGTGGTTAAAATAATTGTACTTGTTCCAATTCCATACTCATAGGGATATTTATAAAAGAAAAGAGCCTGAAAACATAGGATTACTGAAACTTTGAACATTATTAAGCCCATACCCCTATTCAGTTTCATACACGGCATCGTACCGGTAGCTACATCGCTTGGCGGCACGTCTTTGCGGGTAGTGCGGTAACTATCCGCGGCCGAAGCCTCCCACCTAGCTAGACCAGGGAAAATTCAGAAATTATAAATTCCGCGTAAAAAAATGAGCTTGCAAGTTGCAAGTCGCAAAATAATTTATAACTACTTAGGTCACAAAATCCATTCACCCGATATTGGTGATATTTGAACGCGAGGTCAAGTACGAATTATGGCTTGAACGTCATGACTCATGATGTTTTTAATAGTGATTTTTTACCGATTTTTTTAATTGAATAAAATTATGAAGCATTTATTTTAAGAGTAGGTGGGTACCTACAGTAGCTCTAAATTATTCATTGGAACAGTTATCTCCCTAGTCCAAATTGAAACCTGTACCTATGTAAATATTATTATCTGTTATCCAAAACCATCCTGTCGATATTGATGTATCATAAAAGATGCATTAATTTGGATTATTTTTCAGCAACAGAATTATTTGCCTGAATGTCTTATGAAATAGAAGCATCCGAAGCATTCGAATCGATCTACGATTGAATCAATCAGGAGGCTTAGGTATAATCCGTTTTATAATAATATTATGTCCTAGTAGTATATTTGTATCTATCAACTTATTTCATCGCCTTTTCCTGTTTTTGGAAGGCATTGTACGAACGTCTGCGACCTTGTCAGTTCTTAACGGTCAATGATCAGTTCCTGCTACTCTTTAGTACTTAAAAGTTTTTGTTCATATCGAATTGACTCATTCAGCTGTGGATATAGTCAGGTTTTAAATAGAATCGCATGTTTGATAAAATTAACGATCATAGAACTAGAGACACAAGTCACAGCCAATACGAACATTCACATGCAGTATTATGCATTGTAGGAACATATAGACCGAACAATTTACCTTGGCCAGGTAGATGTCAACCTTGGTTACTATCGCTATGACAGAAAACAAGTTTCTCTGCATATAGCATATATAGTGACATGTTCAATTGAGATAAAAATACTCGATCGAGTACTACGTAAGTAAAGCATAGCATGTTGTTACCATACATTCTTGACATTACAAGTGGAAACAGAGTTACCCGCGCTCGAAAGGGTTGTTTTTGTTCCTTCCGCAGAGGCAAACAATGGTCTTGTTGACTGAGAGTACGATCAGGGAGTTGTGTTCCAGCACCACACCGACTTCGCAATTTTCCTCTTTACACTTCATCGCCTCGCTGGCGATCGGAGCGAAGAGCATCGAAAGGCGGGCACAGACACTGGCACAGAGCTCGTTTGGGCGGAAAGGCGCCAACGTGGGGCGCTCGACGCGATTTGGCGCAGACTGCCGGTCAGCCGGCAGTTTTTCATACCGCCCGCGTCGACTGCGGTGGCTATTTGACTGCCGTCGCCTGCCCTCGACTGCCGGCACCGCGGCTCGCTCACGGCGCCGGCGGGTGGCAACTGAACAGTGAACAAGCACCTCTCCCGTTACCTCATTACTATGTTATGGGGGGCTCGACCTCGCACCGTGAAAGCCCTCGATTAGCATTTAGCAAAGCCGTGTTTAAATTAACTAGGCAGGTTTAACTGGTTTATTATGTACTGTTTTATTCATAGTTAATGCTTTTTCAAATGGCCAGAACAGCTTTGTTAAGCCTCAGAACAGCTTTGTTATGGAAAGCTTCTCAATTCTCAGTCTCAATGGAAAGCCTTTGAGAAATGAGAGAAGTATGCTCACTAATTTTATGACATAACAAAAAAGAGACATGTATGTAATATGTATGTGTCTACAAAAATAACAAAATACTTTATTGGATGGTTATCCGGTAACTGCTCGAACTCATAGAAGAGAAAACTAAAATAGTGTCATGATTTTCTAGTTCTATATTCTGTGGTACGACATTTGCAATAAATATATGGTCATATAGGACTTGAATCCAGGGCCGTAAAATAAAATAATTTTAAAAAAAAAGGGATTCTGAGGGCCAATGAGGGCGCTTCCCGCCAATTGTGCGCGGAGGACAAAAAGAAAAACGGAGGATGGGAGGATTGTAGAAAATAATCAAATTATATACTCTAGAATATGATATTATCGAAAGGAATAAAGTATGAACATTGGGTTTTGATTTATCAAAATAGGTTACAACATGAAAGTTCAATAATGAGCCTGAACATAGCGGGGCTTAAAAGATCGTACAATTTAAATTTTCGTAGTAGCGATAACATTTATCACTATTAAAGCGGCCTAGGTCCAATCCAACCCATAACTATGAAGTAGAATGGAGTTGAAGGCTCAACGTTCGCCTACGGGGAAAACTCAAAGGGGGTGCCAAAGTAGAAACGGTTAGTTCAAGATAATATTAAAGAGACCTCTACTTAACTGCTTGTAGGAGTTATCAATTGACGTAAAAGCTCTGGATTATCCGCTGATATTTAAACCAAGACCCAATGATCGATTAGATAAATAGCAATAACAAGTCACCAAAATTGCGATTAACTACGGTCTACGCCACAGCAAAGACAGTTAGACAGAAGAGAACTAAGATATAATCTATGGCACCTACTTTATATAATCCATTCTTATATTATAAATATGAAAATGTGCCTGTCTGTCTGTCTGTCTGCTACGCTTTCACGGTCCATCTGTTCAACCGATTTTGAAGAAATTTGGTACAGGGATACGTTGTTTCCCGGGGAAGACATAGGTCCTTTATATTTTTATCCTGGAATAATAAACTTAATCCTCGCGGACGAAGACGCGGTTATCATCTAGTAAAGTTAGTTGCAATATTACTCGTATTTGGTACAAAATAGTTAAGTACTTGAACCGCAACTATAGAATAATATCGTGCATTATTCTATTTTGAATAAAAAAAACAGATTTGTCTATTTTATGCAATAGGTACTAGATTTTAATTACTTACATATTTTGGACACAATAAAATATATACATTGTAACCGAATGTTTAAAAGTTGAATATTATGCATTAATATCTATTTAGGTGTACTATTGATGCATGGCACAATTTGGAAATAAATGTTTTTTTTCTATTATGATATCTAATAACCCAAAATGTTCTAAGCTTAAAAAGTTCTAAGCTTAAAGACTTGCAACGAATATTTCGGCCCATACAATAAAATATAACACATACGAATGTGAAACCGGAAGTAAAGATAAAATTCCATAAAAGATTCAGAAGAAAGGTCAGCACTTATTTTAAGATCAGGAAGTACCTGTCACACATAACATTTAGGATTCTCTGCAGGTGATAGGAAGTGATCTCAGGTCCTTGAAACTTGATCGGTTTATGTTCTGCAGCAGCTGAAATGGCTATTTTAAATTAATTCGATTTTATTATTTCAAAAACATCACCTGAATACATAAAAGGAAAAAGTGACTGACTGATCTATCAACGCTCAAACTACTGGATGGATCGGGCTGAAATTTGACATACAGATAGCTATTATGACGAATGCATAGGTAAGATTTTTGAATATTCAACCCCTAAAAGGGTAAAATGGGCATTGAAATTTGTATGAAAATCGAATCTAACGTGAGCGAAGCTACGGGCAAAAGGCTATAAAGTTTTTGTGGAAAAGAACTAAAGAAGTTTATTAAATAAGTTAATTCTTAAGCAGACAATACCTAAAATAAAAAGCATAAATTGAAACTAAAAGTCGTATGTATGTACCACACACAAAAGATATAATATTTAGGAACTGCCTTACAACTGACAACATATCAAAATGTCGTATAACCTGTTACTTTATCTCGTATTTAATAAATATTCTACGTAAACTCAACTTTGCAATATGTATCCAAGCAAATTGTAATGACATAGGAACTTATTTGAATTTAGCCACACCGTTTTGAAATATGTGCTAATTAAAATGGTGCTTGGGTGGTGAAGTTAGATTTTAATGGCTAAAGAATATTAGGGCGGCCGGAAAATTGCATGGAAACACACGCATATAACAGCAAGCGTAGCAAATCGCTAGTCTGCGTCAACTTGGGAAAATATATATCAGGCCTAGAAAACCTGAGTATGCTTTGATAAGTTAAGGCAATTTTATTTATTTTATAAGAGTACCTACTCTTTTACTAATTTCTACTTTTACAAAGTAGATAGATAGATAAATGCATTGTTGCCACACAAAACATTAAAAAGAAATAATAAAATTAACAAGCAAAAAGAAATAACGAGTGCGCTAAGGCGGTCTTATCACTAAAAGTGATCTCCTCCAGACAACCTTCAATTATAGAAACAAATGCAATGAAGCGGGATAGTGCAACAACATAATACATATAATATACTACATAAACAAAAACAGCTACTTTTACTTGGTGGCTACTCTGATACTTTAGACTTTCACTCCTTACTCATTTAACTCAACTCAAAACATTTATTTGAAACTAGCTGATGCCCGCGACTTTGTCCGCATGGAATAAGTTTTAAAATCCCCACGGGAACTCCTCAATTTTCCGGGATAAAAAGTAGCCTATGTCACTCTCCAGGTCCCCAACTGTACCCATGCAAAAAACCACGTCGATTCGTTGCTCCGTTGCAGCGTGATTGAAGGACGAACCAATAAAACCAAAACCAACAAACAAACACACTTTTGCATTTATAATATTGGTATAGGTACCTACAAAGCAGACCTTCTGAACGTCATGCTTACAAAGTATGAGACGAGATGGTGATAATTAACTACGGTATCATAAAACTAAAGCTACGAGGGTTCCAAACGCGCCCTGGTCTGAGAAGAGCTCACAACAAACTCAGCAGGGCCTTTAAATCTATACCCTTCCTTTAGCGCAGTTCTGCAATGCAATGTGGCTGTTATGTGTACTAGCAGTTCTTAAGCGAGCAACCGCTAAACTACGATGTCCAGATGAGAGAAATTGGCGCGCGTCCAGCTATACTATACCCGGAGACCTTGGTGGCGCATTGTTGTACAACGTGTTTTAATTGATCTTAATGTACTGGCATCCGTATATTAATACAAATTTTTAAATGAACCCATTAACACTATGGGAACGCTCTGTCCTTGGAAGCAATAAACACAGAAATATCAGTTCATATAAAGTACTAGCGAATACCCGCGGCTTCGTCTGCGTGGTTTGAGGTTTTTTTGTTCCCGCGGGAACTCTTTAATTTTCCGGGATAAACAGGCTATAATCTATCTATGTGCCAAATTTCAGCCAGATCCGTTCAGCCGTTGGGGCGTGACTGAGTAAAAAACATCCATACATCCATGCAAATGTTCGCATTTATAATATTAGTAAGATTTAGGTGCTATACCCACATACATAACTAAACTTACTTGTTTCAGCGAAAAATAATCTTTACTACTCAATTGAAAATAATAGTTAGGTAAGTCCATTATGATTGTTTAATTTTGAAAGTGTGCAACATTTGCAAGCATTGAATAGGTAATATAAAATATATTTGCAAAGTATACGGAAGCGATGGTTTAATAATTTTAATTTCAAATCAAAATTGAAGTAAGTTCATTATGTAAAACTAAAGATTTCAAATCACGATAATTCTTCAAAATAATCGTAAGGTTGCTTGCTTCTGAAGGTATCAAACTGACCCTAGTAGTACTAAGTACTTGATATCAAACTTTAAACTAATATTATAAATGCGAAAGTGTGTGTTGTTTGTTGTTTTGTCCTTCAATCACGCCGCAACGGAGCTGCGATGTCGACGTGATTTTTGGCATGGGCTTAGTTGAGAACCTGGAGAGTGAAAATTAAGGGGCTCCCGCGGGAATAATTAAAACTTAAACCATGCGGACGAAGTTGCGGGAATCAGTTAGTAATATAATAGAACTATAAAATAGACAAAAACATCCTTTACGGTCTAATATAGGAACGTTTACACTTAAAAGTAGATTGTGTTGTATCATACATATAATGTTTTTAGCATTCATCCCTATTATGGCAATTCCTTTTAAAAAGGTGATAATTAATTCCACTTAAATAAAATTCCTACAAATTTATAGAATTCCATACTTAATATACTTTTATTTGAATACTAAATTTACATTTTAATGATATACCTAGATAAGTATACGTCTCAAGGCTGTGAGGTACATAAAAGCACTAATTTAATATCTTACAATCCGCCATTTTTATTAATTGTGGTAACCGGTATAATTATTGAGAATCAAAATGATTATGACAGTAAATAGGTATAAATTGCCTGCATTCATATTGTGACGTGTGATGTAAAATAGTAGATAGGCACTGAGTTTTTAATTAATACCTTCCTGAAATATATATTTCTATATGAAGCAACTGAATTATTTTCTCCATCATCATTATAATTTAATACTAATAATAGGTATGTAACTATTCGTGGATCAGATATATATTTTTTAAGTTTCTGAAAAAAGAGATTCCTACCTGCCTACTTATTTAAACTGGGCACAAAATATAACCTTTTTAAAATTTACTTATCAAAATTACTTACATTCTTCGCAAAACTCTTCGAAATGAACGCTTAATGATATTTATTATCAACATCGTATTAAACACTAGAACCACCACACAAGCAAAGCAGAGAGACAGATTAAATTTAGTTAACCTAATTACTGAAATCCGTTAACGACTCCGTCAAGATTAGCACTACGTACATTAACAACGTGGTCTCGAGCTTGCTGAAAGTCAATTTTTAAATAACTACCCGCAATTATTTACATTTAAATTTATTTATGGCTTCGACCAAGCAAATGTTTCCTTGACTAACAATAGTAAGATCAAAATGCAAGAAGCATCAAAATAATGCTTCTATTTAGTCGTGTTAAAGTTTTTTTAAATCGTTTATTTTCTACCTACTGCGAAGTTAAGATATTGTGTAAAGCCAATACGATAAAATAGTATCGACTTGAAAGCTATTTAACTAGTTTTAATTTAGTTATGAAGCCAATGACAAGTTATTAGAAAGCTGTTCAACCCGTTTGAAAAGGAATTGGAAGAAGGAATTGTCCGTTCAATGAGGAAAATCAAATTGAAAGGATTTCGATATGAATTTCTCCGTTTGAGTCTGTCTCATGTCATATGAAATTAACGGCGCACTGAGTAACATAAACTATGCAGACTACCAAAAAACTTTTTGGCCAATTTTATATACTTACTTATAAATTTAGGGACTAAATTAAGGGACGAGTGGCCTAGTACAACGCATATCAGTCGATTGTGAATGTTAAGCAACGTTGACCCAAGTCGGTAACTGGATGGTTGACCGAATTTGGAGGTTCAAATTGGCCCTTTTCGTTTGATCCATGCCTCGGTGCATCTGATAATAATCGTTACAAAAACCTAAGAGTTTAAATATTCTTAGTCAAGTCGTATGCGGAAGGACGTGGGAACTCAACGCATTATGATCCCAAGAAAACTCCTACCATTATTTGATTAATGCAAAGGGGTCACAACCCTCAATAATGAGGAATACGACGCAGAGATAGATATCCTAATGTCTATCGCCTTAAGTACCCCTTGCTAATTTTATTTATTTTTATTTTATCCTGTGCTAATTTTATACTATACTCAAAAGAATGCCAGATTTGAGACATGAATTCATTTTCGCCTTGATCAAATTAAAATGTACCTTTTCTTACTTAAGATACCATCGCAGTTTGATGTTCAATGTTTACATAGCGTTACATAATACAAGATATAATGGCTACATAAAAAGTGATTCGATATTAAATAACTCATAAAAAAGGTAAGTAATGCTTCGCGTACAATTTTTATTACATTATATAGTGGGTTTCAGGCACTTGACTTGATTATTGACTGATTTATGATCATGTAAACTTTAAATAGCAATTGAAATTGAAAATCTGTTAGTTCATATTATAATACATAATAGCTCAAGGATAGTAAGGACATGGGAGCGTCCAATGGAATAAGTATCTTTGTAGAAATTATACAAACCAGTTTCCTAAAGCTCTTACATAGAAATGTTTTGGTATATTTACAGCCGTAAGGCCCGGACTCCACCAGAGCGGAGACGAGACGAGAGGAGAGGATATGTGATTTAAACAACCAATAGCATTTCGTTATTCCCACATCTCGTCTTCGCTAGCTTCAGTGGACAACACTGAGCGGAGATGTATCTTATTAGTATGGCGCGATCGATGCGGAGATGTGAGCTGTGGCTCGGAAGCTGGCAGCGGGGACGAGAAGAGATGTGATTACACACTCATCTCAGTCCTTCTCTACTCAGCACACATCTCCGCTCTAGCCAGCACACATCTCTGCTCCAGTCTAGCCAGTACGCATCTCCGCACAGCTTCGGTGGATACACCCTAGCTGAAAAACATCTCTTCTCGTCTCCGCTTGGGACATCTCCGCACATCTCCGCTTCAGTGGAGTCCGGGCCTAAGGTATTGAAGCCTTACTTACTTGATAGTGAGTGCCAGCAGCACAATAATGAGCCCTACCAGGGCCATTGCTATCACTACACCGCCGATCATGTAATTCGCATCATTCGGGGCATCTGTAACAAGGAAAATCTACATGAATAAGGCTATCTATATTCTAGAAGTTCAAACATATTTTGCGCTTTGCATGATCACGAGCATAAGTACATTGGTATGCCTTTTCATCCTTCACCCATCACCAAAAAGTTAAATTATACATCAAAACCGGCTCAGCTTGATGTGGGCTCTTCTCAGACCAGTATGGCTAGCATTCGCACAACAAGTAAAATTATATCTACCCGTTATCTCTATTTCTCTATCGAAGCTAACATGGTTACTTTTCTCGTTACGTCAAAAGTGGAGATAAAAGTAATATTTCTTATCTATTTTTTTCTTGTCATTTTGTGCATGTCAACCCACATTGGAGCAGCGTGGTGGGTCTAAGCTCCTAATTCCCTCTCTCCTATGAGAGTGGAGGCCTGTGCCCAGCAGTGGGACGTTAATAGGCTGTAGTGGTGATGGTGGTGGTTGTGCATGTTAGGATAAATGAAAAATTTGCCGGCAACGACAACATCTTTCTCTAGTCGCGAGATAATCTCGTTGTGCGCATGCTAAGCACAGAGGGAGCGCTTGAAACCCTCACAGCTTTCCTTTTAAGATGCTAAGTAATTGTAAAACCATTTTGACGAATACGATATTAATTCTTATCGAATTTAATACGTTAGTTAACCTAAGCGTTTCATGTATTTCCATGATAATTGTCCCTACACTAAGTATACAATTTTAAACAATATCTAAGTATTACGTTTGCTAGTAATAGGTATTATTTTAGACTGAGCATAATAATTATAATTATCAATAATTTTAAGTATATATTCATACTAATATTATAAATGCGAAAGTGTGTCTGTCTGTCTTTCTGGTACGCTTTCACGGCCCATCTGTTCAACCGATTCTGATGAAATTTGGCTAGGCTAGGCTATATATAGGCTTTTTATCCCGGAAAATTAAAAGGTTCCCGCGGGAATCAAAAAATCTTAATACACGCGGACAAATTCGCGGGTATCATCTAGTGAAGAATAAATTAATTACACATTAAAAGTACGGAGCATACCTACGTCAAACCGCTTTATACCAGTTACCTACTAATAAACACAGATACCAACCTACCACCCACTTTGCACCAATTGTGCCTCGTTGATTATACCTACTAATAGCCCCACGTTGCGGCCAAATCAATACTAAGGGAAAACACCAGATCGATGGCACCTGAAACACGCAATATGTACTGCAGTTCGCTAAAGCTGGAGACTGACTTGAAATATTTGAACCTTATACTATTTAAATATGACGTCGTAATACGATGTAAGCATTCGTGTATAATGGAAGTTGGTATAGGTGCAGCGAGCTAATAATGAATAAGGCGTGACCGTGGCTTTCTATGGTACCTCGTTGGTCTAGTTGTTAGCATGATCGACTGCGGATGACGAGGTCTCGGGCTCGAGTCCCGGGTCGGGCCATAACAATTACTGGGTTTTTCTGACAAGAATATTCTCAGTACCAGCCCGGAGTTAGGAAGTTGGCGGTGTTTCACCCCCGTGCCTCGGAGAGCACGTTAAGTCGTCGATACTGATCCTGATCTCTCTCCGGTCGTGTCAGATTTTCCGTCCCATCGGGCTATGAGAGTAGAGGAACAGAGAGTGCACCTGTGTTTGCGCACACACTTGTGCACTGTAATATCTCCCACGCAGATGGCTAATTTCTCTGGAGATTCGCCGCCGTGACAGAATTTTATTCGGAAGGACATTTTTATTATTATAGTAATATATTGAATAATATAGGAGATATATATTACTGGCGGATGCCCGCGATTTCGTCCGCGTGGATTGAGTTTTTTTTGGTTCCCGCGGGAATTCTTTAATTTTCCGGGATAAAAAGTTTGTATTTTTCCAGACCATAATCTATCTCTGTGCCGAATTTCAATCAGATCCGTCCAGCCGTTCTAGCATGATTGAGTAGCAACCATATATTCATCCATACATCCATACAAACTTTCGCATTTATAATAAAAAGTAAGTAAATAATAGTAAGTAAAGATTATTAAGATAATATTTAGATGAGATTTGTGATACCTAAATGATAATCAATCAACATAAAATTATAACAACAGTCAGTGAATTGAATAATAATTATTATTGCATTCTTGACTCGGTTTATCGACACGCTTACATGCACAGAAAGGGTACGAGGACTAACCTACAAATGTTATTGTACTTTCAAGTTTTTGACACGCAAAGGGCATTACACTTACCTAATTGAATTGTTCAGAGACTGAACACCGCGAAATATATAATAACCAAATTATTTTTGGATATATCCATCGATCTTTTGACGATGCACAAAATAAACGATCTAGGTATGCTAATAGGTCCAATGGTCTAAGCAAATCGTAATCATTTGACAGCTTAAAACGTATAACTCGAACTGTTTAAGAAGTCCATACATGCTTTTTGACGTGCAGGTATATATGAACTCCATAAATAGGTTGAATTATACGTTTGACAAACGATTACGATTTCCTAACATAATCAGGGGGCAGCTAACTATATACTAAAATAACATACAGTATGTCATTTTGGTACGGTTAGCGAGTCAATGTTTTATGTATTTTTTTGTTTTATTTTACTTTCGATTTCCTTTCAAGACAACGTGAGTGCCGTACCACTTTCTTTTACAAACGTGCTCTTATTAAATGTTAGTATCTACTTACTTATCCATACCAATATTATATTTATGCCAAAGTGTGTCTGCTGAGTAGACTGCCTCGTTGGTCTAGTGGTTGGTATGTTCGACTGCGGCCGACGAGGGCCCGGGTTCGAGTCTCAGGTCGGACCATAATTAAGTATTGGGGGTTTCTGACTAGAAATTCTTAGTACTAGCCCCGAGTTAGGAAGTTGGCGGTGTTTCACCCCCGTGCCTCGGAGAGCACGTTAAGCCGTCGGTCCCGGTTATTATCACTAACATGATAATAGTCGTTAAAGCCCGCCAACCCGCATTGGAGTAGCGTGGTGGGCCTAAGCTCTAATTCCCTCTCTCCTATGAGAGTGGAGGCCTGTGCCCAGCAGTGGGACGTTAATGGGCTGTAGTGGTGGTGTCTATCTTTTTAACCGATTTTGAGGAAATTTAGAATAGAGATAAGGTGCATACCGGGCAAGGACATTATATGCTAAGTACTTTTTATCCCGGCAAATTAAAGAGTTCCCGCTGGAATCAGAAAATCTTAGTCCACGCGGACGAAGTCGCGGGCATCATCTAGTTATTTATAAGCTAAAGAGCCATGACTTGCCAAATCAAAGAATAATAAGTAATAACCTAGGAGTATAACCACAGAATAGGTAATAGTACTAAGTATTACCTAATAACCAGGGACTGCCAATGCTTTAAGTATAATACCGCAATATTACTCAAAATGAGTTTGTATGGTCTATGGTCTAGGTCTAGGTATCTTTCTATTAGTGCATCAGCCTCAGAAAAAGGGGTTAACGTTCTTAATAGGTAATCTTATACCAACAAGGGGTAAAACATGTTGCCTTTTATCTTAATTTTAATTTAAATCGCTTGATATATTTAAATTGGATTAAAGTAGATAGTTCATTTAGGTAAATATTCCTTTGGTTCCATACTCCATACTAATATTAATGTAGACAGTTACAGAAAGCGGCATCTGCTATGTTTAGGTTTTTTTCTGAATCAAAGAAAATAAATGTTACAGGTATGTCACCTTTAGATTGTAATCTAACTAGAGAAATTGTAAACTGTCGACAGATTACAATTTAACGCATTATTTTTCGGTACATTGTAATCTGATAGGTATATTAACCCGATAAAACCTAAGTGCTACCCGGTTATTTATGTCGAACCCTAACCTAACCTACAAGAAAAAGACAAGAAAACGTAAATACAATTAATATTTCAAAAATTAACACTCAGAACATTGAACGGTTCACAATATGTCGACAGTTTAAAATTTCGCTAGTTACATTACAATCTAACGGTTTTTGCAATCTTACGGTGACAGGTAGGTACATCAGAATGTTGAGGATAATGTTCACGTTGCGGCTGTGAGGTGAATATACCTAATAGGTATGCAAAATGCATGCTTTTGTCGGATGGGAAATTTTGTTAAAATCCATACTTCCATACTAATATTATAAATGCAAAAGTGTGTTTGTCTGTCTGCTACGCTTTCACGACCCATCTGTTCAACGAATTTTGATGAAATTTGGTTCAAGGGTAGATTGTATCCCGGGGAAGGACATAAGCTATCTTTTTATCCCGGAAGATTAAGGAGTTCCCGTGGGAATCAAAAAACTTAATTCACGTGGCCGAAGTCGCGAGCATTATCTAGTTAATTATAAGCTAAAGAGCCATGAGTTATAACCTAGGCGTATTACCTAGCAACCAGGAGCCATACTGCCTAGCTTAAAGCCATTTTGTTTCATTATTGTTGACTTTCGTGTTTTAGGATTATAATCCTTATTTTAGGCACGTCAAGGAACGTGACATCAAACTGTCATTTTGAGTTATATTGCGGTATGGCTCCAGGTGTCTATCAGCTAAAATGTTAAATAAATAAAAAATAAATGTTCTTTATAGATAATCATATACCAACAAGGGGTATTCTGAACATGCTTATGTAATCATTATGTGGTATGGTGTCATTGACTTCAAATAATATCCGTACTAATATTATAAATGCGAAAGTGTGTCTGTCTACTACGCTTTTCCGACCCAACTACTAAACCGATTTTGATGAAATTTGGTACATAGGCAGGTTATTTCCCGGACAAAAGGACTTTACCCCGGACAATTGAAGAGTACCCGCGTTAAAAACATACCAATACACGCGGACGAAGTCGCGGGCATCATCTAGTATTATGTTTATATACGGCTAGCTATTTGACTTTGGTTTCACAGCTAAGCTTTATCAATTTCCGTGACCGTAATAACAATATTCTTTCATTAAAACCCAGTGGTATATAGGTAGGTGTGTATATGTGCCTATTATATTATTAAATCAAAGTCACTCTATAAGCTAATCCCGAGTGACAAGTTCCTGATTTTATATTAAAACGTAGTTTAATTTTTTATCACTACGAGTTTTGAATTTGTGATATTATAAATTAGGTATTACACGATCCGTCCGACGAACCAACCACAGCGTCCACGTGGATAAAGGTTTTTGATCCCCGCAAGAACTGTTGAATTTTTCGGGATAAAAAGCAGCTATTATCCTTCCCCGGAATATAACCTATCTCTGTACCGAACGTCAAAATCGGTTGAACGGATGGGCCCGGGGACATAGGCTACTTATTATCCCGGAAAATTGAGGAGATTTCTCGCAGGAATTTAAAATACTTAATCCACGCGGACAAACACACGCGGTTTACTATAGAAGTAGGGTAAGGTGTCCAACAGTGAACCATAAAAAAGTTAAACACTCATAACTCTAAAGTTTATTAATATAACATTGGGTTTTTTGGTTCAGCTGTTGCGTAATATATTTGACTGTTACTCTTTATATCTATTTATGAAAAAAGATTGACAGGAAAAGTCTAACAAAGAGTATTTTAAAAAATGGGAATTGGCTCACTGTGTCCACTTGTTGGGACACACTGAACCAGGGTGTTGGTGAACATTGAACCGGGGAGTACACAGTGAACCCGACCAATGAACTCACTAATATGAATCTTTGATTTAGGTATTTATTAGCGTAGCTATGTAAGATAAATAAAAATACAATATTTTTATATAAGTATGTTAATATTATCTTTTATCAACAAAGTTATCATTTGTGGTAACATATATTAATTAGAGATCAGACGTCAAATCAACATTACCTACTTTATAATAAAATTTTAAAATTATGTTAAAATAAAATAAGAGACAGTACTTCGTTTATAACTAATTATTGAGATCTGTTTTAAGCCTCTACACATTACCTTACAGGATATTAGGCAAATATTCAGTCTTAATCACTGTAACATTTAATAGAATTAAGTAACAACAATTACATGACAATCAAAAGGGGAAACGTAATTTCGACAGGTTCACGGGGAATTTATACGTCGCTTTACGACGTCTACTACCTTGAACCTTCGGATTAGGTAAAATGTATTTTATTTCTGTGGCTGATACTCCAGCTAGATCTGGCTCAATTGGCTCAGCAAATTTATTTTGAACTTTGCTTTTTAATTTAAGATATGAAACGAAATAATCGTAGTCAGGTTCATTGGATATTTCCAATATTTTAGCAACATAGTAGCATTTATTATTCTTCTTTTGAGTTTTCAGCATCACGATCACGTAATCTCCTACGTTGGGATTGCGAGGCAGAGGTAAAAAGTCATCGTCCAAAATAATTTCGTCATCTTCGCTGTCAGAGAGAAATTGATCACCTCCAGAGGATGAGCCACTAGCGTGAAAAGACTCGTGGACACTATCTTCGTCCTCTGAATCTATTTTCGCGTTCACAGGTTTCCTTTTTTGGGTAAATAAATCTGCTTTTTTAACTTTCTTTACGCCTTTCAATTTCTTCTCTGCTATTATCTGTTTTTCCGGCGTATCTGTGGCAATCATACTTCTGCCTAAGATTCTACGTCTTTTTATCTTTCTCGGACCAGCTTTCAGAGGGGGACGAAATACTTTTGGCGAAACAAAACTATCCATTTCCTTAGAAGTCGACGGTTTTTGTGACATGTGTTTCAACGTTTGGTTTGAAGAAAACATTCGTCGAACTTCTGGCGATGAGATCTTTTCATTGGATAATTGATCGCAATTCCGTAAAGTTGAATCTGGATTTTGAATTTGCTGCGATGACGAATCTATCAAAATAGAAGGTGAGACAGGATCTTCTTCTAGATCAGTCTCGACGTCTGTTTCATGGTTTGGGTTTTCATTTTCATTTAATTCTGGTTTTATGTTGTCATTTCTAATGTCTGGTTCTGGTCGATCCGATACGGAACTTGGCAAGAAATCTTGCTCTGAGAATACGTCCTCATTATATGGTAAGATACCGCATTTCCTAAAAGCATTGGTGATGTTGACTGGAGTCATTGCTTTTAAATATGCTTGGCCAACACATTCAGCAACCTGATAGATAGTGAGCGCATGACCTGGGTTTCTAAGAAGCCAAGAGTCAACAGCAGAGTTATAGTAGGTTTTAAATGGACCGTTCAAGCCTACATCTAATGGCTGAAGTCTCCCTGTGGTGTGCGGTGGCAAAGTAAGTATAGTGACTCCGTTTGATTTTGCCAAATCTAAAGCCTCTAACGATAAATGGCTCTCGTGATTATCTAGAATCATCAAAGCTGGGTTGTCTTTTGAGGCAGCAGTGTTTTTAATGAAGTGTCTTATAACTTCAACAAAGATTTCCGAATTCATCCACCCTGAAGGGGTTGCTAACCCAAGGGTACCAGGGGGAGCACCATTAATCATATGAGGCTGATATTTTTTTCTTGGAAAAACCAGGACTGGTGGTAATGCTACGCCAGCAGCCGAAATTATGCAGCATGTGGTTACTAATACTCCTCTCTCACCACTTGTTACTTTGCAAACATTTGATCCTTTTAGAGCCAAGACTTTTTGCGGTCGTTGGACAGTCGTAGTCGATGTTTCATCGAGATTGTAGACACGAGTTCCGTTACCAAAATCAGGACAGCGCTGCATGGCTTCCTTTAACTTATTAAAAAATGTTTGGACATTTGTTTTATTAAATGCAGATGCGCGAGCAAGGCTGCAAACTTCTGGTTTTTTTAATGTTAGTTCCGGGTGTCTATTTCTAAACGACCTTAACCACTCTTTTCCAGCTATTTTGTTCTCCTTCCAACTCTCAGGCATTTTCAAATTATTAATCGCAGCCGTTTGGTAAGCCACTCGACGAACCTCTTTAGCAGACAGACCGTAAAACAAGTTGGCACATTCTAAAATATATTGTTTCAACACATTTTCCTGATTCGGGGTAAAAACTGCATTAACTTCATATTTAGGGGTCAAGTTTGTAAATTTATTTTTTTTATATTTCTCTATATAACGGCGAAGAGTTGGATAGGGTATGTTCGTTAGCTTCGCTGTCTTACGAATTGTCTCTCCATCGAGGACAAGTTTAATAGCTTTTAACATATCGTCTTCGGTATGACGTCCAATTGATCTTATAGATTTTTTGGTTCGACCCATTCTGGAAAAAATAATACAATTCTGATTTTAAGTGCGAATATAAAATAAACCCTAGGCACCGGTTCAGTGCGTACATACGTCTTTTAGAGGTCGGACACAGTGAATCAGTGGCTCACTGTGCATGCCGAGTTGGTGGATCACTGTGTACCACACGCACTTCAAATGATTTTAGGTTTTGTAAAATAAAACCTAACAAAGTTACAGTTGTGAGTGTTAATCTAAACGATGCAAAGATATCAGTATAGGATTAAAACAAAATATGACGCTGAAATGTTCTAATAGTATAATTTAATCAAAAATTTGCTACTTACATTTTTTCTGTATTTTTTCATTAAAATTCACAAACAGTCTCGTGCCGCGTGCGACTTACTATAGAGTTCGCTGGTAAATGGGGAGCGGGAGGCGCGGTTCAAAATAAGCACGATCAAGCTTGTGGCACAAATTGGCAACGTCGCTTTTTGTAGCTATGAACCATGGTTAAGTGTGTACCGCCGGCTCACTGTTGGACACCTTACCTACTACAAACCAGTGGTCGATTCACTTAAGATTCAATTTAGCACTTATAAAAGTTTATTTGAATAAATAACATTTGAATTTTGAACTTTTGAAAAAAAAAATCTACTCAACGTAAGAAGTTGAAGAAGAGGAAGAAGTCTACGCAACGCCCTTGGAAGTTGGCACCTTATGTAATAAAGTATGCGGAATATATTATACTAACAATATTATGCGGAATTGATAATGGCTGCATAACTGTATGGCATTCATCTGCAAGAAATGATTATGTGTTCACATGAATGTAAAAAGCCATAATTTTTTTAACTATTCACATTATTAGACCAGCCATACAAGGAAGCTTGCTTGCATGCTTGAAGCTGCCAAGCAGTCAGGATGGACTGCTTTAAGCTGCGACTGCATAGTGAACTACAGTCTTCTACGCACACACATACATGGGACCGCTCGAGCAGTTCCAACTGCTTCGGGCGGTTGGCAGCAGTTATATGGTAGCTTCAAGCTGTTGACTATGACTGCAGGAGGGGTCCGAGAATGTTGATCACTGGCTAACTGCTCGAGCAGTCCGTGTATGGTCGGCCTTACAATACATATGGATTTGTTTAAGAGTGGCAATATCAAGTATCTGATTTAAGGCTGTGAAGCACACAAGACTTATGATAGCTAATTATTTGATTACACTGGTGATTATGAAATTTATATTAATAGAACTACTAGCTGCCTCGTTAGTCTAGTGGTTATCATGTTCGACTGCGGCCGACGAGGTCTTGGGATCGAGTCCCGGGTCGGGCCATAATTAAGTATTGGCTTTTTCTGATTAGAAATTCTCAGTACAAACCCGGAGTTAGGAAGTCGGCGGTGTTTCACCCCCGTGCCTCGGAGAGCACGTTAAGCCGTCGGTCCCGGTTATTATCCCTTACATGATCATAATCGTTAAAGCCCGCCAACCCGCATTGGAGCAGCGTGGTGGGTCTAAGCTCTAATTCCCTTTCTCCTATGAGAGTGGAAGGCTGTGCCCAGCAGTGGGACGTTAATAGGCTGTAGTGGTGGAACTACTAAAGTGCAACAATATTGGCACATCGGA
The DNA here is from genome assembly GCA_964035005.1 of Erebia palarica. NCBI lineage: Eukaryota > Metazoa > Arthropoda > Insecta > Lepidoptera > Nymphalidae > Erebia > Erebia palarica. The sequence goes on from OZ035988.1 coordinate 7,873,361, forward strand.
ACTCACCTTGTTGTCTCACTTTTGACTTACTTTTACCTACCCTTAATATCACTCCCACGCCCCTTTTTCTAGGTCTTCCAAGTGCCATTTGATCCTTGTCGCACTATAATCTCCGACCTCCTTGCCGCAGTGTTGAGCGCTGTTGTCTTAACGTAGGAGGTCCTGGGTTCGATTCCCGACGAAGTCAATTTGGGAATTTATAAATTCTGAATTTTCTCTGGTCTGGTCTGGGACTGGTGGTAGGCATCGGCCGTGGCTAGTTACCACCCTACGGGCAAAGCGATTTATCGTTCCGGTATGATGTCGTATAGAAACCGACTAGGGGTATGGGTTTAATAATAACTGCCATACCCCTAAGATTAGCCCGCTACCATCATCGCCCGCATCATCACTTAGCATCAGGTGAGATTGCAGTCAAGGGCTAACTTTTAGTGGAATAAAAAAGAACTGTTTGCCTCTGAGGGCTAACCATAGAGTAAAGTAATATACTATGAACTGACATCTTTGCGTAACGCATCAGCTCACTGGCCTAACGCGGAAATATCAAATACTAGTATTTACCATTTATATCTATACAACATTCTGTGACCATTCCACATTCCACATGCTATTAAAACAACACATTAATTAATGACTTTGAAATGAGTTTAAAATAAAATTATGTAATAAAAAACCCGAAAGTGTTCGATCAGGGCTTTTATCTTGTTGGAAGTCCTATGAATTATTTCAAAGGAGAAAAACCACGCAAAAGTTCATTTTCTAAACCCACAGCGGTTTGAGTTTTACCCTAATAAGTCCTCTAATGAATGATTTTAAGTATAAACATTAAATAGATGTGTGATTTATCATTAAATAATACAGTTTGACGACCCAATGGCGCAGTATTGAGCGCTGTTGTCTTAACGTGCGGAGGTCCAGGGTCTGATTCCCGGCAGGGTCAATTTGGAAATTTATAATTTCTGAATTTTCCCTGGTCAGGCTTGGTAGGAGGCTTCGGCCGTGGCTAGTTACCACTGGTGTTGAAACCGATTAGGGGTATGGGTTTAATATAACTGCTATGCCCCTAACAGATTAGCCCTAAATGGTTAGCTACCTGTTACATATGTCACCGTAAGATTGTAAAAACCGTTAGATTATAATCTAACTCGCGAAATTGTAAACTATCGAAAGATTGTAAACCGTTCAATGTTCTGAGTGTCAATTTTTGAAATATTCATTGTATTTACGTTTTCTTGTCTGTTTCTTGTAGGTTAGAACAGCTCTATTACAATTGGATAAAGATGGTATTTATTTGTTCAAGCAGATTGATTATGAATGTTGAAATAACCTCAAAATTGAAAATATTTTTGGTAATAAGTCATTTCTTAGTAAGTCTCCGTTGTTCTAATCTGCTCCCAAGTATAGAAAGGTTTTTATTTCAACCCGGTTATCAATTTTTAATAACTGTTGGTTCTTAGGCAACCTTTGTATGGGGACGGAACAATGTCCTTTTCAACAATCATTTCACCCTCTGTGGGGTAGATTTTCGTAAAATTGACATAAATAATCAGGTAGTGCCCGGCCGCAAGTTCGTTCGGTTCTATCGGGTTAATATACCTACATAACAGATTACAATTTACCGAAAAATAATGCGTTAAATCGTAATCTTTCGACAGTTTGCAATTTCGCAAGTTATATTATAATCAAACGGTTTTTACAATCTTACGGTGACGTATATACCTTAACTTAGACTGCATCATCACTTACCAACAGGTGATACCGCAGTCAAGGACTAAATTGACGTAGATTTAAAAAAAGTTGATTCTTTTGTTCAAGACAATAATTAATTATACCTAAGGGAAGTGAATAAAATGCGGTAATTACTTGTAAAGCATGTGTACATAGCCTAATGCTGGCGCCGCTTAGCTTCTAAACATGCAAGTTTCACATTTCAATCAATCCACGTGTAACCTTTTTCCACATAAGGCTCAATCGACTCACCGCATCACTGACGAAGCATATACTTACCACATTGGCTGCATGTAAAATGATAACACTGCGGCAGTTGCAATACCTACAAATTCATATCTATATATTTATATATTTAATTCTACTATACGTGTGTATGTCACTGAACTCCTCCTAAACGGCTGGACCGATTTGAATGGTTTTTTTTGTATGCGTTTGGATGGCGCCCTGGATGGTTAAGATTCACAAATCAGCCCGGCAGATGGCGCTGCAGTTGGTATCATGCAGGACAACGTCTGTCGGGTCCGCTAGTTATTAATTTTTGTCTGTCTGCTACGCTTTCACGGCCCATCTGTCCAACCGATTTTGATGAAGTTTGGTATAGGGATAGTTTGTACCCCGGGGAAGGTAATAGGCTACTCTTTATCCCGAAAAATTCAAGAGTTCCCGCGGGAATCAAAAAAATCGCGGGCATCATCTAGTATAAAAATAAATTAAATTCAACAAGGATTCACATGGTTTTGTAAGGGTTTCCTAGATGCAAATAAAGAATTAAAGAAAAAATAAAAGGAATGCACGTTAAAGAGGACGTATAGGGGACTGCATAAATGCATTCTGAATAATTTCCATAGTTGTCTGTTTTGTTTTTGTCTAGTGTGGCAAGCGCCGCACTTATTCCATAATGTATTAAATCTGCTAAATATCTGTTTTTGACGATAAATATTTTTTAATATAATATATCTAATTACTTAATAGATACATTTAAACTCTAATTTCGATTATAAGTGGCACCTTGAATAACCTACAATGGTCCTTAGTTAGGTACCTACGAGTACATATAATTTCTTGCTATTTGTGTTTCCTTGCTAGTTTATCTATACCCACATAATTGCGTTTTTTCTCTCAAATTATACGTTACTTCCTTGTGGAGTTTGCTAAAGTCACTGATAAGAGCTAATAATAATATTATCCGAAAGAGCTATGGACGCAAAAGCAGGGGGTGGATTTTAGGTACGATTTCGGATAGTCTATTAGGTTCATCACTTTTCCTCTCATGATTACAGTTATACGAGAGAAAAGGATAGAATACTAACTGTCATCCTAATAGGACAAAGGAAACACCCCTGTTGGATTGATATAATATAATATATCATTTAATAACTAAGCAAAGCTGGCTTAACAGAAATTCCTATACGGCACAATTTAATGCCAGTCAGTCACTATCGTTATTTAAAGGCCACGCGTGACATTACAGAACATTTTCGTATATAATAATAGAAGCAGACAAATCCGGTTTAAGACACGTTTATAGCACATGTCTTCATTAGTTCTTTGATGTTGCGTCAATCGTTACATATTTGTCATGCTGAATAATTAAAATTATCGATGAAATCGAATCAATTTTCTCCAATCAGGTATTCTCCAAAGGGAATTGATACTACGAAAAACCTGTTGATATTTTACATTAAAGTTGTATCAATATTAAAAAACCGGTCGAATGCGAGTCAAAGTCGCGCACAAAGGATTCCGTACAACCACATAATATAAATTATTTTATCAAATAACAAGAAAGATGTCTTAACAACACATAATCAGCTGTGAAATAACTGGCTTATATACTCATATGTGTGGCGCTATACTGGAAGCGCCTGACAAACAATTCGAACCTCTGTGACTTGTGAGTGTGGAACCCTAATTATTGATTTTCGGATTTTTTGTACCATATAGGTCTTGATTTATTGGCTAGTGTCAAAATTTGCAAAATATATTTGATAGCGTTGTCTAATGTCTTAGAAGTTTGATTTTCTTTGCAGCTCCAAGAGACCATCATCCTTACTTTGATATTAACTCAAACTTAATACGATCCAGAAAAAAGATGGTTGACAGACAGACAGACGGACAACGAAGTGATCATAAAAGGGTTCCTTTTGCCTCTTCATTTGCTTCAGGTACGAAACTCTAATATTCCTAGATTAGTTGCAATAGACTCAAATCGATTGTTATACAACATAAAACCATACTAATCCATACTAATTTGATAAATGCGAAAGTGTGTCTGTCCGTCTGCTCAAACGATACGGTACGGAGATAAGTTGCATCTCAAACATAGACTAATTTTTATCTCGAAAAATTAAACAGTTCCTTAATCCACGCGGGCGAAGTCGAGGGCATACTTTAATCATCTAATAACTAATCAAATATAAATTCTAAGTGAATAGATTCTGCCGGTGAAAAGATCTTATCAATTCGATATCATCGTACTTAGAATGAATCGTCTTTGGCCTTTGCACTTTTTGTATTCGTAACTGCAAAAGTGTGAGGTACACCGATTCAACCGATTTCACCGAATTTGAAACATTTTTAAGTCATGTAATATTTAGTGGCATTTTTTTCGCCTGAATATCGATAATATCGGCAATACAACACCAAGCACGGTAAGCGAATTTTTTGTTACATAAAGATTAAATTGGTTCGCTTGAATTATGATCATTAACGCAATCAGGACTTGTGGCTGAAGTGAAAGCGACTTCCTTTAACGGATATATTGATGTCAAACGTTAACACTGATAGTAGCAATGTCCCCACAAGTTGTAATACCGTTAAGAATCAACGGCAGTGAAATCAAGGAGACTTGATCTAATTTAATTTAATTAGTAATAATACGTATATTATAAAGGCGAAAATGTGTTTTTTGTTGGTTTGGCCTTCAATCACACCGCAACAGAACAACGGATCGATGTGGTTTTTTGCATGGGTATACTTGAGAGCCAGGAGAGTGACATAGGCTATGCCATGCGAGTGGCTAGGCTTTTTATCCCGAAAAATCATGGTCCCGTGTGAATTAAAAAACTTATTCCCGTTAGTCGATAAATAATTAAACTAGGACTAGGGCTGGCATACTTACGTTAAATTATGCAATGTATAATACAAATGTACTATTTTGACGCGTCATTTATTCCATAATTATTATGATACAGGAGGCGGGAACGATATAAGTAAATTTTACAATTAATAGGTCAGCGTACATTTAATAAATAATATGCCTAATAATTTTCAAGTGCAAGTGCTAATACAAGGAATAGTTTCAAATATTTTCTAAAATGCGACGCTGCCATTTTTTTAATCGATGTCAACGGACTTCTTTGTTGTGTGATACACATCTAAACTTAATTGTTGTACATCAAAAATTTGTGCCAACCTTAAAAGATAATAAATTAGCACTTGCTATCAATGTGTACTTTATGTTGGCAAGTGATGAATTGATAGAGGTCAGACCGGATATTGCTAACCTGAGCCGTATGGAATTGCCAGCATTGTGGAAATGAACATCATACATATTAATGATATATCCGGTTTGCCATGATTTAAATGCTGCAAGCACATAATATACATGATAATCGACAGAAGATAATTCATTATCAGTTTTTTTTTTGCACAGCACTGTCGTGATAATGATGACGTCCTCCCGACCGAATTTCGGCCACGGCGGCCAATCTCCAGAGAGATTAGCCATCTGCGCGGGAGATATTATAGTGCACAAGTGTGTGCGCATACACAGGTGCACTCTCTGTTCCTTTACTCACACAGCCCGATGGGACGGAAAATCCGACACGACCGGAGAGAGGTCAGGCGAAGGACCGACGGTTTAACGAGCCCTCTGAGGCACGGGGGTGAAACACCGCCAACTTTCTAACTCCGGGAATTTCTTATCAGAAAAACCCAGTGCTTATTATGGCTCGACCCGTCCCTTGAATCCGGGTCCTCGTCGACTGCAGTCGAACATGCTAACCACTAGACCACTGTTACGATACAATGATGTCAAGGACGTAAAAATATGATTTATTTGTGTTAAAATGTTTTGATGACTAGATTATGGCATCTTGTGTCTTGTTTTAGCAAATATATCTGTGGTCAATAACGAAGATATGAAGATAGATACGAAGATAGCTACAATGTTGGGACCGCAATCAGCTTAGATTGGCTGTATTCGCTATTTGCCGAAATACATTGTTAAACAAATCACAATATTGTAGAAATGTTTGTTGACGCTGAAGTTGGGCAGACTATTTGTCGATGCAAAGACTCATCATCATTACATCCGTGAGATAGCCGGTTATACTAGCTGTACTAATCTAAACCTCTTTTTTTTCATCGCGTGCCTTCGAACATCATCCGTATAAAGTCTTGATAATATTAATATTGATACAATTATTATTTGTAATATTTCTTACGTTACGTGTGTAACTTGTTGGACAGTTATAAAAACAACGTATATGAAATCGACTTTCACTATTATCCTATTGCGCATGAGCTCTGGGACGGAAGAGAGACCCGATTTAAGAGAAAGTTGTGATCGCAGTTCTGGGAATTAGGCTAAAACGAAACACTGCATGGGTGATATATTTTAGTGTCCACGTAACAACGAGTTAACATTTAACGTAGCCTCCATGTTAAATGTAGGATTGTCTACTCCTACCTACTAGGCGATCATTATTATTATGTACTCAAATTGCTTATAAAGTAATATATTGCTTGAAATTTCAGGTTGAATAAAAAGGTATTGTTAGAATCCCTAGCTTATTCCGGGTGACATAAGCTAGTAAACGTGACCATGGTCCCGCATTAAAGACTACAGTTGAAAAAAAATACGAAAATAAGATTAACTATATAATCATCATCTAGAAAATGATGAGTAGATTCCAAAAATACTCTCTAAACACTATAGTTCAATATCCAGTGATTCACAAAAAAATATCATTTACTAAAAATGTGGATAAGATTCTAATTTATCTAGATTCATTTAGACTTTTAACTTTTTAGTTCGTTTTTTGGCAGGGCAGTCGTGTTTTTATTTTTTTTTCAATAGTCTTAAAGAACATTTCACGAAGAAAGGTTATAATTATTCATATTCAACAGCTTATAAAAGTCTTATTTGTAGCATAAGTGTGTTTTAAATCCCTAGCGCAGTGCTGAGTCATGGGAGGTCCCGGGTTCGATCCCCGGCGAGGGTCGATTTGGGAATTAATAATTTTCTCTGGTCTGGCCTGGTGGGAGACCGGCAAAGACGTGCCGTCAAGTACTTTAGCGTTGCGGTACGATGGCATGTAGAAACCGATTAGGGGTATAATACCCCTTACGGGTTCGCCCGCCACCATCTTAGACTGCTATCACTTACCACCAGGTGAGATTGCACTCAAGGGCTCACTTGTAACTTAAATTTAAAAAATGCAGTAAATCAAGCTTACTGCAAGTTATAATATTACTAGATGATGCCCGCGACTTCGTTCGTGTGGATTAAGATTTTTTGACTCCCGCGTGAACTCTTTAATTTTCCGGGATAAAATTAGCCTATGTCCTTCCACAGTATACAACCTACCCCTGTACCAAATTTCATCTAAATCGGTTGAACAGGTGAGCCGTGAAAGCGTAGCAGGCAGACTGACACACTATCGCATCTATAATATTGAGTTATGTATGGATTGGTACACGTCTTGGCCTCACAATATACTAAAAGGATTTTAGTGTTAAAATTCACAGCATTTAACGGGAACAATTTATTTTCATGTCATTTCCCGCCTGATTAATGTTCTTACTATGAATTGGGTCTTGCATACCATGCTTACCCAAATTCGTGAACTGGATGTTAAGATAACAAACGGAAGAAGATCGAGTTTGTTTATCTAGTGTCTAGTGTTTGATATTGAGTTTAACAAACTCCAACTTAAATTTGGGTCTGTGGGTTATTTCGTTTTTCAATCAGGTACTTTTTTTTAGGGTGTCGTTAACAGTGGCGTACATAGAGGCAAAAGCACTGCTTACCCAAATAGAAATACGTATATGCTCATTTTTCATTTTAAAAGTCAGTAAATAGGTATTCTGACTAACAGATGCCAACCCCCTAGCTTCAAGCCCTGTGCACGCCATTACCCAAAGCCGTACTTACGTAGCCGTAACAGCCGTACCCAAAGGGTGCCAATGGGACCCTATTACTAAGCCTCCGCTGTCCGTCCGTTTGTCTGTATGTTATCCAGCGGGCTGTATTGTATCTCTTAAACCGCAATAGCTAGACAGTTGAAATTTTCACAGAGTTTGACTGTATTTCTGTTGCCGTCATTGTTATTTTGTTGTTACAAAATATGATAAAAATTAAAAATAAATCCCCGTCCCCCATTCAATAAACATAATATTTCGGCGTTTTTCCCTTGAGCCATTAGCCATATAAATTTTTCAAAAAATGGTAATACAATAGCTGCTATAATAACAAATAATGAAAATAAAATCTTTATAGATAGATTTAGATGTAGATATAGATATAAATCTTTTCTACGAATTTGCGGGCATCAGCTAGTAAAGTTATAAATTACTAGCTGATACTACGTCCGCGTGGATTGAGGTTTTTCTGGCTCCCGCGGGAACTCTTTAATTTTCCGGAGTAAAAAGTAGCCTATGTGCCACTCCAGACTATAATCTATCTATATTCCAAATTTCATCCAAATCCGTTCACCCGTTCGGGCGTGATTGAGTAACAAAAATCCATCCATACATCCATACAAACTTTCGCATTTATAATATTAGTATAGTTATAGAAAAGCGAACCCCTTAAAATAAACTTGTATTCAAAAAGCAAAAATTACGCATCTTGTGCGATGATACGGAACCTTTGGCCGGATCTGTTACGGTAACATATGTATTTATAATGTAGCGATCGCAATCACTCCTGATTGGCTCTTTCGGTACTAACCAAAAACCAGCAATCGCAAAAATAATAGCATTAAGCCATTAGCTTCATTGGAAGCGAGTGCAATACAGTTGCATGCTTTATTTTCTTAGTCAGAGTAAACGATCTAATTAAATACTAAAATAAGGAGGAGGAATGATCGGCAAGGAACGCACCCTTTAGGATCAAAATAGATCGGACGTTAAACTTAGTTACTATACGTATTGGGTGTACTGAATACAATCTTGGGTTCTTTTTTTCCCATTTATTACCGAGCGAAGTACCCAACGAGTTCAACAAAAGAATACAGATTACATTATACCTATGTGTCTTTTGAGATTTTTGTTCAATATTTTAGTTCAAAAGCAAGGGAGTTCTTTCGTTGTTTCATAAAAAACGATAATTAAAACTAGAAGGTCAGGCGTGATACCGTAGCTAATGGCAAAATCGCATGTCTGGTCGGTTCAGTCGTGAATGGTTAAATAAAAAATTATACAGGAACGTTCCCATTATTATTATGTCATCGGTCAAGGTTTGCATTTGTGTCTTATATTGCTTAGAAAAGCTAAAGGAAATATAGACAAGTATCAAGACCCATGGCGAATCGGTGCATAAAACAACACAAGAACGTAAAGTGTAGACCTCCCCTGCACTGGGAAAGACCTATGTCCAGCAATAGACATGACGTACGGGTTTTAATAAGTTCTTTCCTTTTTCCTCCATCATTATGTTCTGAGACTTAGCTAGTTCATAGTGTATCAGTTGACAACAACATAATGACGATTGCATACACCTTCTGACGTGATTTATGAACTGATTCAATTAACTTTTTATCGCTCCGTAAAACTATTTATATTAAGTATATTATGCTTGATGATTCACGCAACGTCGGGCCCACATCTCTTCCATCCATAGCTACCTATACATAATTTGCATCATACATTCAACAATCAACATCTGGCGGAAAAGTGTGCTTCTGTATTTATACCGTGTCCATATTGTATCCGTTTCCTCTAACCTCAATTTTGTCACCTTCACGGGAAGCTTAAAATGCCTAAGTATTGATGTTTTCTGAGTCAAATTTCTTACAGCTTGGAGATAAGTAGATGATTTTTTAGACTTTTATGTGTATCGTTACGCAAAGCAGAAAAATATTATAGAATTAATTAGAAATTTGTTAATATAATTTATTATTTAATAGGCAAAAGGAGCCGAATAAGTTGATATAAAAACTTATTACGACACTGATGTATAATACAACAAAGACGCTAGAACAAATAACTACATAGTCATAATAATATGTATTGATTATTTATTGATCGGTTTTACGACTAATGTTTTGATCTTAATGTCGTACTCTGCAGACTAGCTTAATCATTACATAATGGAACTCCTTAGTATAGATTATAGAATATTTCAATACAAAGCTTGAATATGAAGTTCCTTAATGATTACGCGACTCTGAGTACTGCAGATACACAGAATATTAACTTACGTTTGTTACATAAACGCGTTAGACATACCTAATAGATAAATCTGTGACAGGTTAGCCACGTGATAAATGTTTATTAAGAACCTACATAAAAAGTTTAATAAATAAACTACTATCATATTCAGATGCTATTAGGACCACTGTTAGTATTCTATTCTTCTAGTTTTCTTATCTCTCGAGTGACTGGAATTATAAGAGGAAAAGAAATAAAAAAAATATTATCTTTTTTTTCATAAAGTTCTTTTTTTTTATTATTATCTTATAGCATCTGGATTGGGTTTTATTTGTCTTGGCCGCCTGCATAAAGTTTTTCTCAGCGAGGCTATATCGGGCTGACCATTGAGATACTCGTTTTGCTTCAATTTCCGTTAACAGTCAAGGGCCCGTCCGGCGCCGCCCTGTCGCATATGTAACGGTAATGAGGACACTATAGCGGACGCTAAAACTAAACCATGCGTGAAGTTAGATATAGATCGAACAAGGATTCTTCGTTTAATTCATTATAGCGACAGTGTTTGTCGAACTGTATTTAGTCTAGGCAATAAAGCTAGTCGACCCCAGCAATAATTGTTGTGGTTGTAGTATAGTATGAATCAAAACTTATACCCTATCCAACAAAAATCCATCCGGAAGTTAGGTAGGTATTTATACCTAAAACATAATATTTATGACTGAATATTGTATCGATTTCTTTTTAAAATAATAGTATCAAACGAAATAAACATGCAGAACATCGATATTTAAACCGATTTTATTATCTTAAACTTAAACTACATTTACGCGATAATGCCCCTTCCTGCCTTAATAATTAGGTATAGCATAAAAATCTTACTTCCTTACTGTTTTTTTGTTAGATATTTATAAAACTTTAACTCATGATACTTTATTATTCTGTAAAGTTTCGTCGGCTAAGGAATATTGTTGGGGTTCACTAGCTTCCTTTCCTAGACTAAAGTATGAATATCTATATGTATATTGGGTTTCAACTTAAAAATTTTACGTAAAATTTGAGTAAATTTGGGAATCTTTATAAAAGTAAGAGGTATAGGAAGGTAAATATTATAAACTAATTAATTACACTACGGCTACACGAGGCAATAATTATCACGTTAATATTATGTAAGTACATCATATTATGTGCATACGTATCTACTTACTTCAACTAGCTTTTGCGGTTAGCGGAAATAGAAACCACATAAAACTTATTGAGTGATAAACAATAGGTAAGTTAAAAATTTAAAACCATGAAGTCATGTTTACAAGTTGCAAAAACTAACTAGGATTCTAGTTTCTAAATAACTAAAGAAACAGCACATTTTTGATTTGGAATTTGGAATTTGGATGAATGGATTTTTATTTAATTCACATTAATGAACTTGATAATTAAACATAAACAGGTGCCTAGTTACTTTGTATATGAATATCATCCGTTGAAGCATCAAAGCTTTTAAGAATAATTTTATTTGAAATGTTATAATAATAATTACTGTCAGCTGCCTCAAAACTATACGCAGTTTATTAAACTCAATACCACGCAATACGATACATAACTACCAGCAAATTCCATGGAGGACACCCGATTTTTCCTCGAGGGAAAATTTGTTCCATGTTAATTCCAGTGAGAAGTAAAACAAAAGACAATTACACAAGTATTCATACTAATATTATGAATGCAAAAGTTTTCTCTCTGTCCGTCTGCTACGCTTTCACGGCCCATTTGTTCAAATCAATCAAAAAACCTTAAAACACGCAGACGAAGTCGCGGGCATCATCTAGTAATATATACACAGGACACTATTAAAACGCAAGTCATTGTCTTTGTAATATACCAGTCACACGGACTAAATGAGTTTTCCTGTAAATTGATATTTAAGTAGGATAATTTAAAAATGCTGTATCATAGGTATGGCACATACACATTAAAAAAATAGATTTTTTAAGGAAAAAGAACAAATAAAACCGTGATTTTCTATCGGTTAAAGAAAATAGCAAGCAAGCAATTACTTGCGCTTCAGATTTTGAATCAGCACGTGGATAGTTACCTACATGGTACTTAAATCGAAATCGCGACCAATAAATGTCAAAATGTAATTCGAGTTGGTAAGTAGGTACAATAAAACGTTATAAAACTCCACAATCACGAAGTTACAGAGATGTCATTAAAAGTAGTTAATTAAACAAAAGTGTTCTTAAACTTGTGGAAATAAGGATTATTTTCGATTTATTTTTGTCGATGTCAATAGAATCAGTGCATGACTTATCCTTACACAGAAGAATAATGCAAAGCACGATTGTGAAACTGTGTTTTATTTCATAACTTTGGTATCTAAATATTTTATACCTTCTTATATTAAACAACTGACTGAATGTAAAATGCAACTAAACTGACAGAATGTAAAGACCAAGTTCAAATTTGTCAAACTTGTCCACAGTTCCATTGCATCGTTAGAAACTAACTCACCCGCCCCGGCGTCGTACGGGTTGGCTTACCTTACTTAGGTACTAAAGCCTTTTCTTATGTATTACTAGCTGATGCCCGCAACTTCGTCCAAGTGAATTGAGGTATTTTTGTTACCGCGGAAACTCTTTACATTTCCTGGATAAAGAGTAGCCTATATGTTATTCCAGACTATAATCTATATATGTGCTAAATTTCATCCAGATCCGTTCTACCGTTGTGGCATGCTTGAGTAACAAACATCCCTTCATACATCCATCGATTTGTACGGATATGTAGTTTAACATCTACTTGGCTGTAAAATATAACACGTTAAGAAATTCCACCCGCCACCTACGAGCTATTGATTAAGGTAACCGTAATAAGCAAGTCTATTATTATTTGAAGACATATCTGTTTGTAAAGCAATATTATGTACCTAAAGTAAATTGCAGAACGGCTGTGAGGTGACAAAATTACGCGTGCCATTTTGTGTAAAATATATCAATATAATACATAAATAGGATTTTCGTTGCTTAACCATTGCAGCGCTGTTTCATAGCTACATTTTATCAAAGCAAGTATGCCAAGGTAGGGCTGCGTCACTCAAACACACCGTGGCCCACATGAAAACTGTTTTACATAGTAAACTCTATTTTGAACATGATAAGAACTACAGTCAGATACTTATAATTACAATACTCTCCCACTGTAAGATAGCGAGCTCGATTCATACAGCTATTAGGTACACTGAGAGTTGATTTATGTCAAGTTTGAACAGAGCTTACTATCGAACTTGGAACATTGATTCTGTATTGCTGTTTTATATAATCATGTTTAATGCATTAAAATTCAACACTACCACTTTGTTTTATAATAATGACAAAATGCTCCATTTGAGTTAACTTATGCGTAATAAAACTATCAGAGATAAGGAAGAGTCAAAAAAAGATGCATTATTAAAACGCCCTATATATGAAATAAGTAAACGAGTTTGAGTTTGAGTTAAGTTTATATTTTTCTTGCTCGTGTTGTCTCTAAATCAACTGAACTCTCAATAAAATTAGAGGAAGAATCAGATGTCATGCAACGAAAATGCTATCCTAATAATATAATAATTGTGAAAGTTTGAATGTTTGTAAGTTTGTAAATTTTCATGTACTGAATGGGTACTCCTTCATGCCGCAACTACTGAACCGATTTCACTGAAATTTCGAATTTAGTTAGCATTTCTTCAAAAGAATACAATATGTTACTAAAACGACGTGTATTTAAGATTCCTATACCCAAAATTAAATCCTGTTTTGCTAGACGATTTAGTGCTTCAATAAATTAATTTATCTTTTATTTACAATAAAGTAGTTAGCGCATGCGACATTAAGCACTGTTCCGTAAAACAAGCAAAAGCTAAAATTTTACCATGGAATTACGACGCCACGGGGAAACTTTTCTTACATTTAACTTATGGGCACTCATCCTTATTCATTGTTAATATTAGAACTTATGTTATTTTTAAAAAATGCTACAAAAATCTCTATGTTAAAATACCGAGCGACAATTAGCTTCTGTAAATCTTTATTGGATAATGCGACATAGGTACCCACGATACATGATTACCTAGTGTGGATATAAGGAAAAATTGTCTGTTGTTTTTGGAAATAAACATTTTTCATTTTTTTCATTTTCATATTATACGCTCAACGCTGAATTAAAACGCAAGTTAATCCACACGATCGAAGTCACTGGCATCACCTAGTATGAAATAAAGTAAGCCAGTGATTGGTGTCTAGGTCATAATAAATTGTGCTGCACATAATTTCTTAAGTATTATATTATTAAAATCATTAAAATATATATGTAGATATATTATGTACATAAGGGAATATAATATTATCTTAATTTCATTCACGAATCATTTGAAAAGCACTTACAAAATTAAGACAGAGAATGAAATTCAGAATCTCCTCCATTTATTTCATGTAAACGTATAGAAAGTTATTTTACTGCGCAAAATAATTTAATAAAATGGACAGCTTTATCATAATATTTCGCCACATATTAAGCAAGGATGTAACGGAGGTAAATTAATCGGAACCGAAGTCGGAGTCGGAGTTTTTAAATTTGATTTATCAGAGCCGGAACCGAGTCAGAACCGAAGTCGGAGGCACAGTCGGAGTCAGAGGCAGAGTCTGTAGTGGTTTCAAGAGAGTTATTTTTTTTTCATTTAAGAACAAATAAAAAACACGTAGCGGAAGGCGGGGGTGGCGGGGGACTCTCAAAGCGACGGGTATGAACCAGTTCGTAACGGTCGACGCAGACCTTCAATTAAAACCTCCGATTTAAAAGTTTCGGAGCTGAAATCGGAACCGAAGGTGTAATAATAATCGGAAGTTCCGACTTAATGAAATCGGAGTCGAAGCTCCGTAACATCCCTGATATTAAGTGGACCTATGTAATGAAACCGAGATTTTATTGAAGTTTGATATCTAATCGTATTCGTTGGGTTTATCTACGTCGAATTTTCACAAAATTTTCCATCATTGAAAGAAATGTTTCAAGCATGAAGCAAGTACCTAATAACGTTTTAAGACAAATTCTAAGACTAACGTGTGCAACACTGCCTAAACTAATTTAGTTAAATATTTTGATGCTGTCACTTTTTGGTAAGTTTGTTCCGGGGTGGATATGAAAAGTATAGAAAACTTAACTTAAACAGATTTAACGCCCATGTGCGAGTGGTCCTAAATCTGAATAATATTCCTTTTTTAATTTAATAGTATTTAATTAACTATTGTCAATTGGGTATTAGGTAGGTACATGTTGCACGTTTATATATTGTGTATGGCTAAAAGATTCACGGTAAACAATTACTTATTAATCTAAAACTTGTCAAATTAATAATTTTAGTATAAATATTAATTTATACGTAACGCCACTCCTTCACTAAAAAAAAACAAGTGAATGATTGTTCCAAAAGATAAAACATACCGTGTCATCAACTCATCACATTGAAACATATCCACGTTATCAAATGTCTACTATCTATCATATTATTATATCTATACTTGTTGCTAGAACTAAAAAGTAGGATATTTACAGTTTTGAAACAATAACAAACACCGATATAGATCTAATTATTGTGTTTCAAGTTATTTTTAGAATACAGGGAAATTATAATATTTATCAGGAAATACCAACTCATTGAAAGATCGTGATAAGATAATAAATAAACTTCCCCAAGATAATGAACAAAAATATGCAATACTAGAAGATATGCCCGCGACTTCGTCCGTGTGTACTAAGTTTTTTAAATACCCACGGGAATCCCTAGTTTTTCGGGTTAATATATAAGCCTATGACACTCACAAATAATGTGGTTTTCTATTGGTACCAAAATTTTCAAAATCGGTTCAGTAGATCCAGAGATCACCCCCTACAACGTCACAAACTCACAAACTTTACCTCTTTATAATATAGTATAGATAAGATAATTAATCAACTTCCAACAAAAAGATTATGAATAAAAATTTAAGTACAATATACACTTAATTGTTATTTGATAGTAACGCCAAAGAACAGTGACGTGATTTAAGCCTAAATCAAGGGACAAACATTATATTTATAATAATGAAAATATAACCAGATGGTGCCCGAGACATCGTCATGGTACACGGTACATTCGTACACGGTATTTGAATTAACGAAATGCTAGTAGCTACCTAATACAATTTTAAGTAGGTAGATCAATAGTAGAAAAGTATGGGTGAAAAGACGAATATTACTAGAAGGCTTGCTTCTTACGACTACATTTTACCACTAGGCATTTTGGGATGATATAAATGTCATCATTATATATCGGGAAAGTAAGACATTATGAGATTTCGAGCCCAACAATCCTTTTAAACATTAAGGTATTGCGGGAGAAAAATATGCCAAGCAGACAAACAAAACGTCACTTCTTGAATAGAGCATCTTCGCCGTCGTCGTTTCAACGGTAATAGTTTAAGAACCATGGCACGAACCTAAATATTATGAAACTGATAGCAAGAACTGAACGAATCGTTAACTACGTCATAAACCATGTATAATTACCTACTTAGGAACACTAGCTAAGTAAGCACGCGTTTGCTGAATGATCGGTCATTCGATACAGGTGACGACCACCACAGAACAATTATTGTTCCAAATGGGTAACAAGATAACACATGCCTTAGTTTATATATCTACCATGAAATCAACCTTAAAACGAGATGATCTCTGTTACTAATGAAGAGACACCTTATCTGCTGCAATAGGTCTCTTAAGTTACATACGTGACGTTTGTTAATGTTATATTACAACACGTATACCTACACCGTCAATTTCACAAGTTCAGATACGATAATGTAGAGACATAACCTCATTCTATGATGTTACAGTTTTTACTGAAATTACAATATTTTGAATGTTATACGAATGTCACTCGAAAGTCTAAGCTTAGCATTATAATTATTTACCCGCATAAATAAATTGAATGATTTGCATCAAGTATCCATATTAATATTATAAATGTCAAAGTACGTCTGTCTGTCCGCTACACTTTCACAGCCCAACTATTGAACAGATTTTGATGAAATTTGGATCAGAAATACTTTACATGCGGGGGTAGGACATAGGCTACTTTTATCCCGGAAAATTGAAGAGTTCCCGCGGGAATTCAAAAACATCAATCCACGCGGATGAAGTCGCTGACTTCATCCACTATGAAAATTTGTGAATATTATTAGCCAGGTTTAAATATAGTACCTAAATAGGTACCTATTTAAAAAAAATTGTCGGTACTGGCTGGATACAATTGAAGGAAATGTGGTGTTGACTGTTGACTGCATGCGGTGTTGAACAAATTCGAACAATCTTAAACTTCTCCGGCCATTGAAATGTTGAACGTTGCGTAGGTAGAAGACATTGTTGTACCTATTTTGTACACCTAAAATGTATGTAGGTAACAAAACCTTATTCTCTTATTAAACAACGAAGGCACGGATATCGTTTAAGTAAAATAATAGAACAAATTATGTAAGGCTTTCAAATCTCCGTCGATGAAAAACAATCGAATTCTTACTCTCGTATCTTTCGCCCACCAAAACTGAACCGATTTTTTTTTCAAGAATAATTTAAGACGGACTCGGGCTATGTCGGTATGTTTTTCTGTTTTTGATTATATTCGTCTAATTTATTTGTGGGATGTCTGATGATGGTGCTAAAACTGGGCCATTTTTTGTAATTTTTTCATGTTCTTAAAATTATTAATTTGACATGGCACGGACACATATGGATTTTATGGTGAAAAATTATATTATTTTCTCTATTGTAATTATGTATTAATTTCTAGTTTCTAATATTGAATAGAAGCAGGCGTTACTTTGCGGAAGTCCATGACAGTGAATGAACTAGAAGTTTAATTCGCTATAATCCGCTACAGTAGACAAATCTGTGTGGTACAGTGCGTGTCTTTCGCCTGCAACATGCGACACCCATCAACCAGCAATTCGCACAGGCACAACACCACACCACACAAATCCTCCAAATCACTCTCAACGTACGTTTCACTCCGACACCGGAGCATCTTCAGGAGATGTTGACTCGACAATGCACGATTGTGAAGTGACTATCGTATCGCAAGTTCCAGCTTATATACCTTTTTGGCATGGCTCATACTGAAGCCCCGCCCCCTCCCCTATTACTGTATAAATTGAGTAAAGGTGAATTTGATACGTTTATTTGTTCATTTAGCAACTCAAATCCTTTATTATTGTGTTTAATTATTTCTAATTGCTCCCAAACGCACATTCGTAACCC
The DNA here is from genome assembly GCA_964035005.1 of Erebia palarica. Classification (NCBI taxonomy): domain Eukaryota; kingdom Metazoa; phylum Arthropoda; class Insecta; order Lepidoptera; family Nymphalidae; genus Erebia; species Erebia palarica. The sequence continues at coordinate 7,891,793 of OZ035988.1, forward strand.
TTTATTACATTTCTGCAGGATTTTATATGAATGGTTATTGCCCACCTCATGTCCACTGTCCAAAAGATGTTTAGCGAAGTGGGACCTTTGTGGTTGATCGTTCCTATAAGCAGACATATGTTCCTTATAGCGCGTCTCAAAATTGCGTCCAGTTTGACCAACATATGTGGCACCACATTCAGGACACTCAAGCTTATAAACACCCGATTTTTGATGATTCTTTAATTTATCTTTTCCATTGCAAATCCTCCGAAGTGTATTATTTGTCCGGAACGCGACATGCACATCATGAGATCTGAGCGTCTTTGCAATGCGCTCAGATATAGGTCCAAAATACGTCAAACTGGCTTTATATTTACTAATTTTATCCGATGTAGCCATGTAAAGATCTTTTCTAATTTGTGCTGACTGCTGTTTTTTAATTATATTATTAACAATATTCTGATTGTATCCATTTGAATGCGCAATTTGGTATATAACCTCTAATTCTTTCCTATAGTCCTCTTTTGACAGTGGAATGGACAATAACCTGTGTACATAGCTATGGAATGCTGCGAGTTTATGATGACATAATGCATTGTCGAGTCAACATCTCCTGAAGATGCTCCGGTGTCGGAGTGAAACGTACATTGAGAGTGATTTGGAGGATTTGTGTGGTGTGGTGTTGTGCCTGTGCGAATTGCTGGGTGATGGGTGTCGCATGTTGCAGGTGAAAGACACGCACTGTACCACACAGATTTGTCTACTGTAGCGGATTATAGCGAATTAAACTTCTAGTTCATTTTCTAGTTTCTAGTTTTAATACATTTTCCATTACCTCTTCAAAATTAAAGTCACCTGATAGTAGCCGGTAAGCACAGATAATAATGAAGCGCTCCAACTCCACACAAGACAGTCCAATAATGCGCTCAACAGAAAGACGAACAGGTATTTTAGTTCTTTACATTAATTTATATCCTTATTGACCAATATTAAAGCTTGTCTGTGTCTTTAATATGCTATACCTGTCACCGTAAAATTGTAACAACTGTTACATTATAATCTAACGCTTTTTATCTCGATAGACCTGTCGACAGATTGTGAACCGTAAAATACTGCTAACAATTTAACGAATAATTTTTCGGTAAATTGTAATATATTATGTATATTATACACTACCAAGTGCTACCGATAGAACCTAAGTGCTTTACCAGAATATTTATGACAAACAATGCGTTAGGTGTTATAGAACATGAGTTTAAATTTGCGTTTTATTTTATTTTAACTCACACAATCATAACAAATTTTTTTGTTGTACAGTAAAAACGCCAGAAATTTTCATCAAAGTCCATAATTTTAACATTATGGATTACGTTCTATACACCCAAATAGCCGTATCTCAATCATGCGTTATGACTTACGATATTAGCTTTTAGCGAGAGTTTATAATATCATTGCAATAATTTTTTTTCACAAGGTTTTGGAAATATCTACTTGACGTGCCAAAAAATACTAAGTCTGATTATAATGAGTACTAAAATGGTTATTTAGTATACATTACATTTTCTTGCAAAATAATACGTTAGTTAAATTATTATTTATATACTTTGTTTAGTTTATTTTGCTTCTTAGAATTACAAGGATTCAACGATAAATTACATAAGTACCTAGTTACTGTGATAATCTGCATATGCAATATATGATTCATATAGATTATACCTAGATAGATCTTAGATTTGATTTTTATACTTTGACAATATTTTGGATGTAATATATGAAGTCAGCTGCTGCATTGTTCTCATAATAATAAGCCATTTTTTGGTAATATCATAGTTAATAAGGACATCTTTAATAAAATTGGTAGACTGTATGATTTTTCATAATGGTTGTGAAATTTAGCCAAATGAATGTAAATGTACTGACTCAGTTTAAAAAGGGGTCAAATTAGCCACCGATCGTTACAGTAACCCCTATTTCAGTGCACGAATCACGTGAAATTAACCATGAGTAATACAATACTGTGAATACGTACACACTGGTGCTTATATAGGTATTTTCCGTCATAGGTATATTCCACTTAATTAACATTTATAACACACAGTTATGTCCACATTATTGCGTATGTCATCGTAATATTGTTAAAACCGTAACATTATAATCTAACGGTTCCTATCTCTAAAAATTGTAAGCTATCGAAAGATTCTGATGTGTCTACATTCAAACATTTACTCTACATTCAAATCGCGCGCGAACTATTGGTTAGGTTAGGATTTGACATAAATATTCTGGTAGGGCACTTAGGTTTAGGTTTAAATCGTTACAATATTATTTTATATTATTATGTTATCTACGTATGTAAAAAACGAAAACAGAAGCACAAAAGATAAGAGAATAGAAAAGTGTTGCTGATATTATAAACACAATTTCAAATAATTCAATAATCCTACTGAATGATTCGGCGATTTTTCCAGTTATACTACTATTTCTTTCCAAATATTAGATCAGGATTACGACCGCATTACCTCGTAAATTTTTATCTATATTGCAGATTATATAGTAAAAACCAGTGCGCTTCCAAGTGAATTATTCCAACACGCTCTACTACCGTGATTGTCAATCTTATCATTATACTTAATCTAGTGATAATTGTCAGCTCAACGTATTGTGATTTCTCATGTGATGTCGTAAAGTACCTATACTTTAAGACATCTTGGTGCTATGCAAGTGCAAGGTACAAGCAACATATTGGCATTTGGTTTTCAGGTCAACTTGGTGGTAAAGTCAACAAAACATATAGGTTTCAGTGACTTTAAGAACATTAATTTATAATATTGTCAATGAGCAAAATATTTTGTACTATTATAGAATACAAATATAAATTACATAATATAATAATTATTATGCCGTTGACATCCATAACTCCATACTAATATTACAAATGCGAAAATGTGTCTGCTTGTCTGATACACTATAAGGGCCCATCTTTTCAACCGATTTTGATAAAATTTGGTACACAGGTGCATCCCGGGGCCTTCCCCGGGAATGGGCCATAGGCCCATTATTTTTTATCCCGGAAAATTAAGGAGTCCCCATAGGAATAAGATAAAACGTAAGTCCACGCTGAGGAAGTCGCGGGCATCGTCTAGTAATTATATATCAAACACGTAATAAATTAAATCAACAAAATAGAAGGGAATAAAACAACCTCTTGCAAAATGCTCAGTAACACCGAGTTTTTATCTTACGAAAATCGTGATCGTTATAGCAAATTAACTTTTGCTCCTTTGTCCGATATCATCAAACTTCCTCGATCACAATATAATATACAGACGTCAAGATTAAGTGGTTACTTGTTTTTCTTCTAAAAAATATACATAATTAAAATTCTTTCCGGTTAAGATACTCTCGTAAATTATAAAATCGTAAAATATTCCATTTATGAACAACGGCGACGCTTGAAAAATTCCGTTATAACGTTGTTACATAATTTCAATGAATTTTATAATCATTTCATAATATCTGTCAACCTTACAAGTATTTCCTGATACGCAATGATCTTTTTTATATATATAAACATCATTGCTTACGCGTACAAACAAGTAGCTTTTTTCTATTTTTTCCTCCGTGTGGACAATTTTTAAACCATCATTATGAACCCTCTTACGTATCATGTCAGTTTTCAAAATGACGAGCTAAATTTTGGTCAAAATAAGTTATATTTTTGCCAAAAGGTAGAAAAATAATAATTTCAGCACATATTACTACTATTATACTACATACATACATACTACATATTAGTACTACGAATATAAGTATGTATACGATATTCAAAGAGACAAAAATTAATAAATAAGATGATAACTGCCAAGTTATGGTTGCTTTAAAACGATTAATCTACACTTTTATATAGTTTGTATACCTAATACACATAAAAATTACTGATGTTTGGTTTTTTGTAATAAAAGACATATTTATATGAAATGAATGCGTCTCACGCTGGATTCCCGTGACAATCACACATCTGATTACAATCTACTGAAGGCTGAAGCCCCTAAAAATATTTCGTTGCGACTCGATTGGAATAGTACTAAACTCGCGGAAAAGTTTTTCCTTGGAATCAATGGTTACCATACTGTTCTAAATAGAAATATTATAACTTGATAATTATTTTAATTACCAAGTTATGGTTGATTATTATAATTACCAAGCTATGATAGATTTAATCATTGCAATTATCTATTTTCTTTATGTTTAACTCACAATAGCCATTTTTATGGTTTTTGGGTTCATAACAACGCTTTTTTGCGACGGTGTTTTTAATGATATAAAACTGATAAGAATGCAACTTGGCAACAGTAACGGATAATAAACAAAAACAATTACAATGATAATAATAATTAATAACATTAATTACTCAATGGAATTCCCTATAAATTATGTTTCCAGTTTACCTACGCCATAATAATCAGTATAATATGCGGAAAATAAATACCTACACATATTGTAACGGTTAGAGGTAAGTAGGTTTACGCGAAACCCGGATTACGCGATGTAGGGATGGCCTCATTATGTTGTTTCCAAGTTCCAACTAATCTGTACACCGCACAAGTCGGAAATTCCATAGGTATTCTATTGTACTTCTTCTGAGCCTACTTGTTTATTATTATGTTACGAAAATATTAGGATATGAAACAGTGATTCTGATCAGTGTGTTCTGGAAAAGATTTTAAGTCTATGAAATAATTATAATATTTATAGAGAAAATCGGGATAAGATCCCGGTTTTCCCGATCCACGACAGCAAAGTCGCTTGAAAACGTCGTGGTCATAAAATAGAATTGCATCGGAATATATCGTATCTTTCAATTAATACTATCTCTGAGATGTCTATATCTCATCACATTTTCCCTTATTAAATTATTTTGTATTTTACTTACACCATGATTAGATACATTTTGAAGTTTATTTAGCTTACCTGAAACAAAAAATAAATATTCAAAAAACCTAATGGCATATTTTGGAAATAAAAATTGAAATCTTCGTAATTAATCATCAATCCATTTTACATCGGTATAAACAAGAGACAAATTATTAGTAACCGAGCCACCGATTAATGATTTTTTATGGAATGACGCAAAACGTATTATTTCTGCTACTTATTGTATAACAAAGCCCGGCGGCTTCAACGAGACCGTTGACTTATTTAAAAAACTCCAAGGGCAACAGACGGGGAACATGAGAGGTTTGACCCGAATCGTATCTCGTTGCTACGTGAATTCGGAATCTTTTAGAGTTCTGTATGAATGCAAAAAAGGAACTTTTGTAGGTAGATTTCTGTCTGCGAATTTGGTTTTAGTTGTTTCTAGAAAGAGTAAACTTTTTTTATCCGCTCCAAGTTAGCAGCAGCCTTGAGTGCGATTTTACCTGATGATAAGTGATGATGCAGCGGCCTAACCTGTTAGGGGCAGGGTAGTTATATTTAACCCATACCCCTATTAAGTTTCTACACAGCATCGTACCGGAACGCTAAATAGCTTGATGGCACGTCTTTGCCGTTAGGATGGTAACTAGCCACGGCCGAAGCCTCCCACCAGAAGAATGATAACTTTATTGAATGTGTAGATAATTAGGTATGCACCAGCGATTGTAATTTGCCATTTAAATTATTTGTTTGCGGTGTAAAGCCATGACTCCTGAAACATCTTTTTCTAAATATACAATTTTTATCGCGACATGAACCCTTTTTCTTAAGCCCCTAACGAGCTTGACATGGTTTTAATTCCGCTGAATTTCCATTTTGTCCCAATCTAAAATGTTCTGAACTATGTTTTCATCAGTAATTTATTGCTGACGCACATGCTGTTTATATTTTGCGTGTGTTCTAGAAGAGTAAATTCAAACGAAATTCGAAGGCATAACGCATTTATGTCTCAAATGCTAGAACAAAGAGTACATAACCGAACTTAAAATTTTATAGCTTGCGACCGCTGCATCTGAAAATACACTGGCGAGATAGTGAATGCAACTTGTTTGAATTTCAAGGAGTTTGAAATGCCATCAAGTTCCTCATTTGTATAATGTAACACCTATAATAAGTAGGTACTTGGACATATTTTTATGGGATTTATTTATTTATGCTTATGGTACGATGTAATCATCATCAATCATATCATTTGTGCAATTATTTGTTCCTAACTGTATAATTTTTCTCTAGTGGCTTCAAACGACTGGTTTCAGGAATTAGGACACAATTTTTGTACCTATTTATTGGTATAATGCGTGGCGCGATCATACATTCATATCATTTCTACTTCAACTGCTGTGGTTCTCTGAATAACTGAGTCAGTAATACCAAGCAGAAAATCTAAAGAACACTAATGAAAGCACAGTAGATATACTCGTTATGACAATCGCTAAAATTTCTATTTTACAAAAATATGTACGCCTTTTTTATTTATCTCTTCCGAGAACTAAAGGAAAGACTGGAGGAAATATGCCGTGATTTTATGAGAACCGTTACGAGGGTCAATATACTTACTAAGGTAAATGCTCAAGATCACACAAGTTTTATATTAAGCAGGTATATATTCTGAGACTGTCGTCAATCATAAGAATGACATTCGCAAAAACAGGACCAAACTGAGGCATGTGGAATCCAGTGGGTATAACAATAATATGACTCAGATAAACAATGTGACTTTGAAACGAAAAATATGTTATATGTGCCTTGTACAAAAAAAAGAGAACGACTCTATAGGCGGAGATGATATTAGAATACCTTATAGGGAAAACTTCTCACCCGTGTGGAGGAAGCGTTATGCAAAGATATACGGTCATCCACTTATTTCTATGGTCGTCCTAATTTGAGTGGTAGTAAAACAATTACCTCTATTTTAAATTGTATGTAAAAACGTCTGTGGCGTAATCAGTTGTTATTTACTATTTGGACCATGTGATAAAATATAGTTGAATCGCAGCCAAATGCACATTTTGCAAAACGGTGTAATAATAACCCAGACATTGCTATATATCCCCGGCTGTGTAGAACTGAGTCGCGGTCTGGCAAGTATTCATACCATAAAAATGTTCATTTGATGAAAGGAAATTCCGTTACGGCAAATAAATTTTAGGAAAATTAAAGTTAGACCGAATAAGACAATAAAATGAACTCCCCAGCATATTCCTTTTTAACTTTTGCTTCTATACGTTTTTTTTCTACTTTATTTTGACATGGTATTACTTTCGATATTTAAAAACAATTAGTTCGGTAATGAGATAAATTGATAGTTGGTTTTAGTACTACCTATTCTGTGGTATAGGAATAGAAACTTATTATAGCTACTCGTTCTTTGAAAGGTGGGTGTGGGCATCTTCTTCAAATATAGTACACAATATTCTATTGATCTATTGAAATTGACCAAAGGTGCGTCATACAATCAACGGTTCAGTGATAATGGACGCTATAAATACATCAGAGATGGTCCCTCGAGAGCACCATACATCACTTGTAGATGTAATTCATGTCATACATTTATTTTTATTGCGCAACATTACCTTCATTTCAGTGCAGCAACATCTGTATCTAAACAAGGTTTGACGTCATAGTGTACCCTCAACCTAAAAAGAAATGGGTCATTTATCTCTTTCGTTCACTACACTCTTTCGCCCAACGTATACGACTATACGAGTACGTCAGCCTATCAAATAAAATCTTTGTTTAGTATTCGATAACGTTCACAGATCATGCTTATCTCGCTTTTCAAAAAATATATTTACAAGTCTTCCAACTATATTTTATTCATCAAACGATGGAAAGCACGATAATTTATACTATTTCTGTGGAAAAATGGACAATGACAGCTAGCCCCCTACACCGTGGAATGTTAAAACTCGCAGCGGCTATTTTATGGATGTATCTATGATGCCCGCGACTTAGTCCGCGTGGATTAAGGTTTTTGATTCCCGCGGGAACTCCTGAATTTTCCGGGTCCTATCCCTTGTTGGAGAACAATCCAGAAGTAGGTATTAATAAAACACTTAATATATTTGTACTCTAACCACGAGAGATTTAATGTAATTAGTTAATTTATAAAACTCAGTTAAACAATACTATAGTATCAAATCATTTGACCAGGCTGCAGTTGCCACCGCAGGCTCGTAAACAAGGCAACGATCTAAACACCGAAGGTATTCAATAATCGTTTGAGTCTCGGTGGAGACTGCCCTACCGATGGTAAAACATTCGTATTTATACAAGTTATTCCAATATGGCGTCGGGAACGAACTGACGAGTGAAATACATCGAAAGAGTCAAATATCAGTACAATCGAACCTTCATCAATAAATAAATTAACAATCTTTTAACTTTTGTAACAATTAATTTCAACTGTAAACGCAAAGCTGACAGTTCGGCCGTCCTGAGAACAACACGTCCTCGTGTTTATGTCATATCACGGGCGTTTATGCCCCAAATCATATAAATCATGATCAGACGTTTTTGCCTGGGGCGTTCTTGCCCATAATTACTAATAATAATTACTTGTAACACACTAATGAAACTGCTGAACTTCTAGTCTTATCAAACATACATAAACTATTCTCAAGAAATTGTAAATTGATACAACTAACCTCATTCGTTGTACTTTTCAAAATCTGACACACTTTATGAACTTTTAGCACAAACATATTTAAAACATCTAAGGTTACAGCCACTAATCTCAAAAACTTATCATCACATATAATATGAATACTTTCACAACTGCGAATCTACCACTGGTTCGGAATGCCACGTCCTACCGAGAAGAACCAGCAAGAAACTCGGTGGCGTCTAACATCGAAAATAATTTTGACACAGCTAGTGTTGACGCCGCAACCGTTGAACAACGAAGGTACCGTTGCTCGGAAAAATACAAAATGGCGGTCGTCAACATCGTTGTTCAATCAAATAATAAATATGACAATTCGTTAATAAAGTAATTTGTGTTAGGCACGTAATAATTATCAGATATCCGCTAACAGATTCGGCCATCCGTTATTAAATGTGTCCTCACATCCATGTAACGATTTAAGTTATTTTTCATAAAAACAAAAAATATGTGATGACAATTACAACAACATAGGACACCTTTGTCCCATAAATGTAACGATAATAATAATAAGCTTATATTAATAATTAGCTTTAAATAGCAATATTTTGCTGACGCCTTTGTCTTGCACACAATAAGAAGGAACACCTTTGTCCACAGGAATAAATAAAACTATTAGTTTTATTTACTTCTGTACTTTTGAGACACTTTTGTCATCTAAGCTAGGACACTTTTGTCCAACAGAAATAAACAAAACCAATAATTCAGGACACTTTTAACCAACACACAAATAAATCTACTCTTTTGAAACGCATGGAAATATATAACACTGTACTTGAGTACCTTTATTATGAAATTATGACATTTTTATTATGAAGTTACGACACTGTAATTTGTAAATAACATTAAATGTTGTATGACTAGGTACCTGGATAACTTTTTTTTTTTAATTTTAATGACATCAATGTAAAGGACATTGTTCCGTCCCCATACGAAGTTTGCCTAAGAACCAACAGTCTTTAATATTGATTACTGGGTTCAAATAAATACCTTTTTATACTTGAGAGCAGATTAAAACAACGGACGCTTGCTAAAAAATGACTTATCTTGAGGTTATTTCAATTTTCACAATCAATCTGCTTGGACAAATAAATACCATATTTATCCAATTGTAATAGAGCTGTAAACAGTATGTAAATAAGAAAAGATTCGCCGTAGTTCATCAAAAACATTACAGATGGCGTTAGATATATAAAATTATTGTACTTTCAATAGATGGCGTTGCGAGATTCAGAATACTAGCGCATTTAGCACTTTAAGCTGCTTTTATCTTGTTTCTTACGATACGGATCTAGCGCTCAAGCGGTGGTATTGCATATTATTTTAACCTGTAAGTTATTGATCTGTGGTTAATAATCGAGAAACGGAAACGTATAGTATCAATTTAATACCCATTTATTTATTTTGTAATTAATTTGAAGTGTCCGTTGAATTATAATATTTGAAATAAAGGTTATAAAATAAGCTAAGAATTACTGTATATTTCAAACACGTGTTGATTCTTAGGCGAACTTCGTCAATGACCTTTATATTAATATTGTTTTGTACAATATTGATCCGACTTTCGTAAGCGCTTTTGTAATTCTCACTTCTGTGCTTTGGTGACACTTTTGTCGTCCAAGCAAGGACACCTTTGCCCAACAAAAATAAATAAAACCAATAACGCTTTTGCGACACCTTTGTCATCTAAGCAATAATTCAGGACACCTTTGCCCAACAGAAATAAATAAAATTAATAACGCTTTTCCGACACCTTTGTCCTGAAACATAATTAAAAAAAACACAGTCTTCACATGACACCTTTGTCATGTTAAGATAAATTAGGTTAATATATTATAACAGTCCGATTCCTCCTCACTCAGTCTGTCCTGATAGTGTCGTGAAAAATGTAACCATGTCTTGTGTATAATCAAGCTGAACGTTTGAATATTTTAACAGAAACACAGCACGGTTTAGGAGAAATAGGTCAGCTACTATTGCTATATTTCAGTTAATAACCAATGACCAGTTAATACTGAGAAAACAAAGATTATTGCGTTTAAAACTTCACAAGAAAAACACCTATAAAAATTCAATACAATAATGTTATAATTAAGGAAGTCAACACTATTAAATAGACTTCCACTGCAATTGGAAATACCACATTAATAACCTATGCAATTGATTAGAAAACATATGATGGATATGTGTCGTCTGTACTCAATAGCTTCCAAAAAAGAACATACGTGTTATATGTAGGGAACATTTCCTGGATATTTGTAAACCCATGTTTAAGGCACTTAAGATATTTATTTATCCTGTATTTACATTAAGGAAATTTGCATCTTTGTCAAAAAAAACTACTTCGAATATTGTGAAACTCATGGCCAGGCTCTACAAAGGCTTAGAAATAGGCTACTTGTACCTAGCATAAAGCTAGTTATGTATAAAATAAATGCATTTTGTAGGGCGATTTCAATATAAACTTCAAAAGACTGTCAAAGATATTACCCTGTCTTAATTTAAACAATTTCCTTGTTAATGAATTTATTTTTAATTTTACTGAATGGTAATATGTATTCTTGTGCTTGTATAAACAGCTAATATTTATTGTGTTAAAATAATAATTTAATAATAGTTTAATATAATGTAATATTGTATAAACTAGATTTCTTTATAATTGATTATTAAAGCTAGTTATTATCAGGCATAGACTTAAAATACGGAATATATAATAAGAATGCATTTGAAGTGAGTTAATAATATTGCATGCCATTCGATGTCAGATTGTATTACACCGTATTATTATATAACATTATATAAAGCAAATAAATGAATAGAATTCAATTGACCAAACTACTTACAGAATCCATTGACAAAGATCAAGGTATTACTGTAGATAGATTGCACACATGAAAATACAAGGTAAAGTTAGCTGTAAACTAGTTATGCAAAGGCGGCCTTATTGCTTACTGAGCAATCTCTACCAGGCAACCTTTGGTGAGACGTTCGAATAAGATACGTAGGGTAGTGTGGCAGAATACAATACAAGTTATAATAAGTAAGAACATAATATAAAAAATATAATAGACGTATTGCATATATACATTACATGTAAATAAAATATAGACAACAATAATAATATTACACATAAACATACACAAATTACACATATAAATAAAATTAAAAACGCATCGTAACGAATTACGATAGAAGTATAATTTATGTATTATGGCACGACTTGGTTAAGGAAATATTCTTTGAGGCAATTTTTAAAAAATAGGCAAAGATTTGGAGTTTCTAATATTTTTGTGTAGAGATTCCCATAAGTACGATGGCTAGGAGTTTTGAGTTTATTATCCATGGTAGAACGCAGCTGCATATGGCGAACGGCATCGAGAAAGTTGAAACGTACTTTATGATAGCTGGGAGTATGAGGAGCATATAGGATCGAGAATAGTAAAGAAAGAACATAAAAATTTCGAAGCAACCTAATTGGAAGCCAATCGAGACGAGCACGATACGCACTAACGTGATCAAATTTTCTCAATCCATAGATGAATCGAATACACATGTTTTGTAAGCGCTCAAGCTTGTTTAATAACTCCTCAGTGAGATCCGTGTAACTGCTATCGGCACAGTCCAGTATAGGTAAAAGGAGTGTTTCAGCTAAGGATATCTTAGTTTTGACTGGAAGGAGATCCTTCCAGCGTTTCAGGGAGCCGATAGCAGCAAAGAGACGTCGGCTAACGTGGTTAACTTGCGGTCTCCAGGAGAAGGAGTATTACTGTAGGTATTATATCAGACTATACAATCTGATAATGTAATAATTTATCAGTAATTTTTTTTGGGAATAAAATTAGACCAACATTGTGATTGGACATCATAATAGTGGCATTTGTACTAGATCAAATAGATTCATATGTCCGCTATGACAAATTGTATCCATGGTGCTGCGTACCATGGTTACATTATGTCGAACCTTCGATGCAGAATTGTCATATGGGAGATCCTGGATTGGTATAAATAAATTAGTGTTATTGTAAAATGGTGTGTGTTTAATAATATTGTTTGAGGTCCTAATTTAATAATAAATTCGATCCTTTTGAGGTTAGGTTTTATCTCTTAAAAATCAATTAGGTACCCGTAATACAATACGTATAATAGGTAATAGGCGTTTCCCCAAACGCTCTAAATATGAGGCAGACTTCTTAATCACTAGGCAATCACCTGTCATATTAAATTTTAAGGTATAGTTTTATAAAAACAACATTTCATCAACATAACCTCTAATAACTATCATGAAGTTCTTAATAATACATAAAAAGCAGATTTTACGGATTTAGGACTCTGACTGGTGCTCAATGTATTATGGCGAATTGCCGTATTTTGTAGTTTCATGTTATCAAAATAAATAACAATCTCGTTCAAAATAGAAAAATAAATACTTTTATTTTTATAATCGACGAATCCTATTTAATCAGATAATTTCATTGATTCTTGATTATTGTCATCATGCCTACTCGTTTACTTTATGCAACCGCATAGTCGTTATTTTGTGCGAGTCAGGAGTAATGGACTTTAATGCTTGGACTAAAAATTTAAGTAAATCAAGACCATCTCTACCCTCATTATTGAGTGTAAGGATGTCACCTCTGGAATTCCGGATGTCGACCTCGTCGGTAGCACGGCACAGGGGCATACGTAACCGGTGGCTGCTCTGGCAACACCTGTCGTCACGCGGCTGGCCGTGCTGGTGATGCCCGGAGCGCCCTCTGAGCGCTGCCCGGAGCGCCCGCAAGACGCGCAGATCGAAGGGCCCCCGAAGCGCCCGCGAGGTCCGCCGGCGAAGCGCCCGCGAGGTCCGCAGGCGAAGCGCCCGCGAGGTCCGCAGGCGAAGCGCCCGCGAGGTCCGCAGGCGAAGCGCCCGCGAGGTCCGCAGGCGAAGCGCCCGCGAGGTCCGCAGGCGAAGCGCCCGCGAGGTCCGCAGGCGAAGCGCCCGCGAGGTCCGCAGGCGAAGCGCCCGCGAGGTCCGCCGGCGAAGCGCCCGCGAGGTCCGCCGGCGAAGCGCCCGCGAGGTCCGCCGGCGAAGCGCCCGCGAGGTCCGCAGGCGAAGCGCCCCTCGAGGCGCTGCTCGGAGCGAGAGAACGGGCTGTGCAGAGCCCGCCTTGGCGCAGCGTACGTCTCATGAAACAAAATAAGAAACCATGAACATTTCCGTTCGGTCTTTCTAATTATTGATGGGTCTGATTACTTAGCAATTAATCCGTATTCCTGTATTACAGCCAGCGGTAAAAATAATATTTTTAAATTACCCACTATTAATATTATTTAAAAAAAAATAACAAAACGGATGTGCAGAAGGCAAAGGAAAATCAAGGCAACGTGAATCATATCCCACTTCTGAACTGTTGGAGAACAATCCAGAAGTAGGTATTAATAAAACACTTAATATATTTGTACTCTAACCACGAGAGATTTAATGTAATTAGTTAATTTATAAAACTCAGTTAAACAATACTATAGTATCAAATCATTTGACCAGGCTGCAGTTGCCACCGCAGGCTCGTAAACAAGGCAACGATCTAAACACCGAAGGTATTCAATAATCGTTTGAGTCTCGGTGGAGACTGCCCTACCGATGGTAAAACATTCGTATTTATACAAGTTATTCCAATATGGCGTCGGGAACGAACTGACGAGTGAAATACATCGAAAGAGTCAAATATCAGTACAATCGAACCTTCATCAATAAATAAATTAACAATCTTTTAACTTTTGTAACAATTAATTTCAACTGTAAACGCAAAGCTGACACCCTGTACCAAGTTTCATCAAAATCGGTTGAATAGATGGGCCGTGAAAGCGTACCAGACAGACAGACAGTCACACTTTCGTATTATAGTATTAGTTTGGATTATATTATTGTAGTGATCACTTTCAACGAACAGCCAACGCTAGTAGTGTGAGTTGGGCATGTCGTACAGTGGATGAATCCAGGCTGATGGATGGCTGGATGGATGACTTAACTAAACACTTATTCCTATAACTAGACCGTCCTCGTCCAAATTTTTCTGAACACACAATCCTTTACTATTTCAGCATGGAAACTGTTTAAGAGAAATAGTAATTATTTATCACAATTTTTGATGAAAATAAATGAGGTGACCCGGTTTGAATAAAAGTATTATTTAAAGGTAACTGGATACGTGAAGAGGGAGGACGTGTTGTGAATGTGAACTTCTCAGAAGAAATGAATGGGAACGCCGAACGAGGCGCTCATTTATTTTTATTTTTTAATTCATCGCAGCGTCACAGCGACAGTCTTGTGTGGTCTGCATAGTGGCATATAATATTAACTGTTGAAATCTTGACGGTTGATATTATTAAAACATTACTTTTTTCAGAGTTGCGTAGAAAATCAACTAACGTTTAGTTTCGTGCAGTCCAACTATAGTCTGCGTATCAAAGACATTTTAAAAATAAATAATAAAGAAGCTACGGTTCAAGAAATTCTTATAATGACCACCAAAAATGTTTGCAGCAAATATCAAAAAATCCTACCATAAACATGTTTTAGACACGCTACACTTAACCAGTAATTTTATCAAATCTTTAATGGGCAGTAAATAGCCTAGTGTATCTATTTCCGATTGATAGCGATCGGTTGCACTGCAATATTATTTATAAATAGACTTTAGTGATAAAATTTGGCCCACATTATGGGACACTTGACATTATCTAGGCATATTTACGACCAAACATTGTTTGTGGTAATTTCCCTGTGATATAGGATACCTTAGCAATTTAAGTCTGTTGTTACCAAAATTTATTGTAATAATATTAACTATTATGGTAAAATAATAATATAATTTAACTAGCGGACGCCCGCGACTTCGTTCGCGTGGCATAAATTTTTTTATTTATTCCCACAGGCACTCCTTAATTTACCGGGATAAAGAGAAGCCTACGTCACTCTCCTGGTACTCAGCTCTAACCATGCAAAAAATCGCGTCGATCCGTTGCTCTGTTGCGGCGTTCTTGGGGATAGAAATTTCAAAAACTGTGAAATCCGTATTTCATAATTTTAAACCAGAAGCCCAAATACCAAGTTTCATACCTAGAACTTGAAAAACGACTGATTTTCATACACACTTTCAACCCTTATTTAACCCCTTTAGGGGTGGAATTTTTA
Organism: Erebia palarica; assembly: GCA_964035005.1. NCBI lineage: Eukaryota > Metazoa > Arthropoda > Insecta > Lepidoptera > Nymphalidae > Erebia > Erebia palarica. The sequence goes on from OZ035988.1 coordinate 7,907,590, forward strand.
AAAATTGTGACACACACCTTTTTTATTTTTACCGAAAGCCAAAATACCAAGTTTCGTAGATTTAACTGCCATCCTGTCCAATGTCAACTGGGGAAAGAATTTTCAAAAAATTTCATTTTAAACCGGTAGCCCAAATACCAAGTTTCATGAATAAAACGTGAAAAATGACGGACTTTCATACAAACTTTCAACCCTTATTTTACCCCTTTGTGGATGGAATTTCGAATAACCCTTTCTTAGAGGATACCTACTCTTCACAAAGAACACACCCTCTAAATTTCATGTCTCTAGGACCAGCGGTATAGGCTGTACGTTGATATATTATGAGTCAGTCAGTCAGTCAGGACTTTGAATTTTATGATAGATAACTGTCAGACGGACTCTATTTAAAAGTGAATTTTAATTACTGACTCAATATTATCATCTGAGTATTTTAAATTATAAATTCTAAATATAATTTTAATACCAGTTTAAAAAAACTGACACAACATAATATTTATTCGGTAACATATTTATCTTGAGCTATTAAAAGTCTATTTCCACAGTAACAGATTTATTGAGCACCGACCCTACGACTTTTTAAGACCTGTGACCTGACTCCTACTTATCTTGTTTCTAGCACATTCTTTAAGTGATAGGAATGAGTAAATTTATACTAGATTGATTTACGTCACCTTATTATTTATATTATCATCTATTCAGCATGCTTTTTAATTATTATCTAAATCAATATTATAAAGAGGAAAGATTTGTTTGTTTGTAAATGATAAAATCTTAAGAAAAATCTGGGCCTTCCTCTTTCCCGCCGCATTTTATATTTTGTTGGTACCTAGATATCAGATTTCAATAAATTTTGCTCATAGATAGGATGCCTTCTGGAGACAGATATACCATATATATTGTATACTGTGATACTGTTTTTTCGCTGGATTTTTAAAAACCTATACCTAATCGCGATAGTAAGTATAGTAAAGTTTTAAACAAATAAAATATGGCTGGTTTTGCACACCTCGTTTTAATGTAAAAATGTTCATAACATCCAACAATTAAACAAATCCTTCAGTCACAGATTCACACAGCCGATTTTAAAAAAACAGAAGGTCGGCTAACTGTGTGAAGAACACCTTAAGGCAGCGTAGGTATTATTAATCTTTTTTAATGAAGATAATATGATTCACATTTGAACTTAACTATGAAATACATTAATTGGTATTTTTTTTTCATTGCCACTGTATGTAAAAAAGTTCCCAAGGTCCTTAAAACGATTAAAAGTATCTTGAGGACTCCATCGTTTTATTGAAATTGAAAAAATTGTTCATCATTTTAAATCATCGCCGTTCTCGCCGATCCACTGCAGAGCACGAGTCCTCTCTCAGAATGAGCATGGTAAGGCCAAACTCTACAACGCTGACCAAGTGGGGATTGGCATAACCATTAATATTGTAATTTAACTAGCATTTGCCTGCAACTTCTTCAACTTGGAATACAATATGACAAACCTCAATTTTAGGCCCTAAAGGGGTAGAATTTTCAAAGAATCTTTCTTAGCGGATGTCTACGTCATAATAGCTGTATATTAGTCTGTATGCCAAATTTCAGCCCGATACGTCGAGTGGTTTGAGCTGTGCATTGATAGATCAGTCAGTCAGTCAGTCACCTTTTCCTCATCTAACATATTTAGATATATTTTGTTTTATGGTTTAAAGATTTAAAAAAAATGTTGATCCAATAACACACCTGATATTATAATATCAGTATCTTGGTGAAGTTAGAGTACCAGTAAATATAGTGAGTACTGTGTATTTATTTTATTTAATAACATTAGTAATAGGTATATCGTTTATAATCTCTCTGTCCTTTAACGTAGGATAAAGTAACTATGAGATCAAGGTGAAATCGTGAGACACACCAGTTTTAATAACAATAGAGTGTAGGCACGGTTTAGATTGTAGTCAATAACGTTACAAGAAAATACTATATCCTGGTGACCTTTATTGCATTACATTGCAAAAATTGCACTTCAATAACTCCCCACTTCAATAAAATTTTAGGTCAGCAAATACTACTTGCCTTTTTGGTCTAGCGGTTAGCATGGTTGACTGCGAATCACGAAGTCATAGGTTCGATTCCTGGTCGGGCATAAACATTTTTAGGCATTTGGTTTTGCCCGAAGTTGGAAGTTGGCGGTGTGTCACCCCGTGCCTCGGAGAGCACGTTAAGCCGTCGGTCCCGGTTATTATCACTAACATGATAATAGTCATTAAAGGTCGCCAACCCGCATTGGATCAGGATGGTGGGTCTCTCCTATGAGAGCGGAGGCCTGTGCCCAGCTGTGGGACGTTAATGGATTGTAGTAGACTAGTGGAAATACTAGTACATGATAACATTTTCATTACTGCATTAGTTATCGTAACCTACAGTTAAACTTTCTCGCATTGCATCGCAAAAGCAAAATGCATCCGCATCGCACTGCTAGTGTTCTCAGCTTCATTTTGGTTCATCAAAACATTTTGGTCATAACATTTTGGTTAGCTAAAGAACCCTTAACTGCAACCTAAATGGCTTTTTTCGTTGGCCGAATTAAAGCTAGCCCCATTACAGATGCACGGAGCGAAATGACACGTAGCGGCAAATATTCTTTGTATTAGTTTTTATGGGACTGGTCCCACTTAAGCTTAAGCACTTAAGCAGATGTAATACGCGAAGGGACTTCATTCCAGCTCATACAAAATACAATATTTTTGACGACCTCCGTGGCGCAGTGTGTAGCGCTGTTGTCTTAACGTGCGGAGGTCCCGGATGCGATCCCCGGCAGGGTAAATTTGGGAATTTATAATTTCTGAATTTTCCCTGGTCTGGCCCAGTGGGAGGCTTCGGCCGTGGCTAGTTACCACCCTACCGGCAAAGACGTGCCGCCAAGCGATTACGCGTTCCGGTACGATGCCATGTAGAAACCAAATAGGGGTATAATATAACTGCCATGCCCCTAACAGGTTAGCCTGCTACCATCTTAGACTGCATCACCACTTACCATCAGGTGAGATCGCAGTCAAGGGCTAACTTGTAGTGGATAAAAAAAAAATATTACCGCTCCGTGCATCTCATAAAAATCATAAATATCTCATAGCCTTAAAAGTACAACGGTATCCGCCTGCGACGTGGGACTGGTCTGGTTATTGGTTGGTTGGGCTAGTTTACTACACTTCAAGGAAAATTAACTAATGTCGTGTTATAGTGAACCTTTAACAGCTGTAAGTATAACTTTCCTAAGCCACTAAGTAGTGGTAGAAGGTACGTTCTACTTTAATAGTTAGGTAACATCTGGTGAAATCGTTGCCAAGCAAAAACTTGTCACAGATAATATACTACATGATATTATTATCGTTTAAAAATTCAAGTTTAAAAATCAAAATAATAGGGCGCTATATTTAGGTATTACTAGCTAATGCCCGCGACTTCGTCTGCGTGGATCGAGGTTTTTTGGTTCCCGCGGGAACTCCTTAATTTTCCGGGATAAAATGCCTATGTGCTATTCCAGACTATAATCATTCTCTGTGCTAAATTTCAGCCACATCCGTTCTTTCGTTCGTTCATTTGTTGGGGCGTGATTGAGTAACAAACTTCCATACATGCATACATCCATCCAAACTTTCGCATTTATAATATATAGGTATAGGTAAGGTATAGGTATAGGTATAGGTATTATAAACATGCTATTTTGTCAGGTACATGTAACTTTTAACCACGACATAACTATTGCAAAAACTAAACGTTAAAATGTTGAAATACTTATTTCATGAGCGTGCATCTACTATGTACTAATAATGGATTGTATTTTCAGGCACTAATGTTTATGTTGTAACATTGTTGAGTAAAATAATTGTTTGAACCGGTGATGTTGTTGAGTTTTGCTGTGGTTAGACAAGCGAAATGTTATGTTAGTAACGGACAGTTAACGTTAAGTTGGCGATAAAACGAATTTAATGTTGACAATAAAATGAAGCTCACTTTTAGGTTAAAACAAGAGCTAATTTAAATAACACATTGAGGCCAATTCTGTTTAACACCGTCTCTTAACTAAAATGTCAATTTTATTTCTAGTTATGTCCCTTTCCGCAGGGAATATTATGAAAGGGTAAGCAATATTTTGAATGCTATCATTTTAGTTTAGAGATTGTGCACTACAGTATCAGCCCCATTGTGCATGGCTCACAAGAAACGTCGGTGTAAGAAAATATAATTTACTATAAGTGTAAACGTGCGATTCATAATATTAATGAACGATTTAATTACGTAATGGCAGTGAAGAAACGCTGACGTGAAATCACGCGCTTCTTTATAACTATTTAAACTTTCACGAACAAAACGTTTAACAAGATAATAGAGTCGTGATCAGCGAGCGTTCAGCGCCATAACCAATAACAGCCTTTGTTTTGAAGGTTATATCTTACAAACGAGGAAGATAAACACAAATTAGATCACGTGATATTACATATTTTTGCATCCTTATGCTTTCACTACCTCGTTGGTCGTGGTTGGCATGTTCGACTGCGGCCGACGAGGTGCCGGGTTCGAGTCCCGGGTCGGGCCATAATTGAGTATTGGGTTTTTCTGATTAGAAATTCTCAGTCTTAGCCCGGAGTTAGGAAGTTGGCGGTGTTTCACCCCCGTGCCTCGGAGAGCACGTTAAGCCGTCGGTCCCGGCTATTATCACTATCATGATAATAGTCGTTAAAGCCCGCCAACCCGCATTGGAGCAGCGTGGTAGGTCTAAGCTCTAATTCCCTCTCTCCTATGAGTGTGGAGGCCTGTGCCCAGCAGTGGGACGTTAATGGGCTGTAGTGGTGGTTGCTTTCACTTAGGTAGGTAAATGCAAGTTTTTCTACAGTTCGAAAAATTGCCGTTGAAAACCAAAACTTCTTCAATGCTCATTTTTGTTTGAAAAAAATTTAATGAAAGGTTTTCTTACAAATCGTTTAGCCCTGTAACTTTAAAACCACGTACTTTTACGGAAATATGTGTAACCACCAACACAAATATTAACTCCTAAAGCTTCATGCTTCTTGCATGCTGCAAGTTTGTTTCATAAGTGAATTTTAAATTCACACAATAAATAAACTTCATTTGTTTCTATCCAAAATGAAACTGTTTTGCTCAGACAAAATATGTTTAATTACGTGTGAAATCATACGTTTTTAGTTTGTTTTTATTTGGTTGGTGTATGCCTGTATGTTTATTAATTTACTCTTACCTATCTTACTTGAAAACCAGTCCATACTTTTTACAGGCTTTCATTCTACATTATCACTAGGCTTTGCAAAACACGAAGAGTTTAACCAGTTTTATAAAATAAATTTAACGTTTCTTATCATAAAATTACAATGCAATCATATCTCTTTAATTATATACAGAAGGTCTTTGAACTATGCAACAGTTGATATACCTACTTACTTTCTCTTTGAATAGTCATTGTCTAAGAAACTAGCAATTTTCCCCAACGTGTTAGGAAATTTCCATTTCTAAGTAACAGTCTTATTAAAAGTGGAATAAATGCAAAAATTTGTCTGCCTCTCTAAAACGTTTTCATAGCCCATCTGTTTAGCTGATTATGATGAATACGTTCTATGTATAGTATTAAAATTACACGAGCTACATTTTATCCCGGAAAATTAAAAAAGTACATAGTTCCAACGAGATTAAAAACATCCATACTAATATTATAAATGCGAAAGTGTGTCTGTCTGTCTGTCTGCTACACTTTCACGGCCTATCTGTTACACCGATCTGGGTGAAATTCGGTGTAGTGGTAGATTACATCCCTGGGAAGGAAATAGGCTTTTTATCTCTGAAAATTAAAGTTTCCGCCGGAATTAAAAAACCTTAATCCACGCGGACAAAGTCGTGGGCATCATCTAGTCTTTGATAAACGCAGAGGAAGGCTTCTCCTTTTATAAAAAATAACATGCTCTCCATTAATAAAAAAAGGGCTGTGTGAAACAGACTTTCAACATTAAGAAAATGAGTTCTGGAAATTACCACTTTATTTATTATATTTCACATCCAGACTCACTGGCAACTCCTACACTGTTACGTCTTCAAATTTTTTTTTGATAAATCGTAAAACTGACATTTCTATATTAATTTTAGCCTCTAAATCTGATCTGAACATGATCACAAGAATATTCCAGGAACATTAATTATTAGGTTGGTGTACTTATGGACTGAAACAGTAACCGAATTAAGCGGTTTAAACACTGTTTTTTTGAATCTGTTATAAAACAGAAACACATAAAATGGAAACAGAAACGATACTGTAACCCAATCAATCTGTTACTTTTTATTTGTATTAATTAGTGTTTTTGTCTGTAATCCTATAGGTAGGTACATGCCCTAACAAACTGCACGGCGTGACAACGCGTTCTTCTCATTTCATTGGACACACTGACATACCGTGGCCATGTTATTCTTAAAAAAATTGCAACCATTGGTGCTTTCACCTTAGGTCCCAATTTGAATACGCGTCAACAATAAAGGACTTGACCGGTGGAACTATGGCAGCTTGCCTAGGTGTCAAAAATCAATGTTCAGCAATGATTTCTTTATTATTGTAATTGTAATATTTCAGTTTTCAGATAAAAAAGTTTCAGGAGTCTAAAGGCTCGGAAAACTGCGAAAATGAACAAAAAAAGTTTCACCAAAAGACTGCTTTCCCACACTAGATGGCGCTATTTATTGTGTTGAGCGAGTCTAAAAAAATATTTTCAATTATTATTTCTTTATTATGGTAATTATTATATTTTATAGTTCTCAAATAAAAAAGTTTCAGGAGTCTGAAGGCTCTGAAAATTGAGAAAATAAATAAAAAAAGTTTCACCAAAAACTGCTTTCCCACACTAGATGGCGCTAGTTATTGTGGTGAGTCTAGAAAATATTTTTAAGTATTGCTCACTACTTTTGTTTAACAAGTTCAACTATTCGACCACAGATGGCAGCATATGCAATGTGAAAGGGCGTTCCTTTAAACGCAGTATTTCAAAATGCTTTGTTCGATCTATTAGTTTGAGACTTGTCAAAAAATAAAAATAATTATAAACAAAACATACATTTCCTTTTCATTACTATTTAATTGATCAAAAATAAATCATTCATAATATAATGACTAAGGTACTTAAATGGTATTCATGTAGGGTTACAAGATTATTATTAGGCATGCCTAATGGATATAATGGAACGTCAAAATGGAGTAGTGCTTAAAGAGGAAAGCGGACGCTCAAGATTTAAACAATAAACGTACTGGTTTTTTTGTCATTTGAACCCTGACCTTATTTGGAATAATAAATCCATAATAATTTCGTTTTGAATTTTTAATCCTTACTGTAAAAACGGAAATCCTGTGCATTGTCCCGAATCGGAGGGCAATTACTAGTTATGTCCTTTGGCAACGTCGCTATTTCGGTTACACTTTAAAACACTTTAAAACCCAGGATTTCTGGTACAGATTCTTTTCTGTTACAGAAATATAAGTGTTTCGAGTTAACAGAATTAAAAACATATTCAAAAGGGTAACAGAATTTGTTAGTTAGATTCTGTTACACTTTCATTCTGTAACACTTAAATTTCTGTCACCTTTATGAATCTGTTTTTCAGTTCCCGTGTACTCCGCCAGTAACTATTATACCTATTGTTTAGCTTAATTCTTCTATTCTTCGTCTTACCAGTGTAATCGCAGTGAAGTTTTAGGTAACTTATAGTACAATATTTAATAAAGGAATCTTGAAATTTAATCTAGGTACGCAATGGTGGGTATTCTAAAGTATGTATAATATTAACTTATGTTGAATTTATTGTAAAAATAACACATAATTATTATCCTACCTAGAACGATCCTAATCACTTATTTCTGTTGTAGCTGCAAATCAATAAAAGGTGCTAAGTAAAAGCGTGATGTGCCTACCAAGTCTGCAAATGCATTCCAAAAATAGATTCTCATTGACACGTGTCAACATTACACATTATTAATAATGTTGATTCGAGCCAAATTTATTTATATACTCGCCTTAGGTCTCGCCTTATGCATAATATAAAAAATATATGATTAGATCTTATTAGGTACATTAAATACACGCGAAATATTAAAATATGATGATAAATATATTTTGCTATTATATTTTATTTTTAAAACTAGCTTATAATGTACCTATTAATTGTAATATAATGTTAGATACATTTGCTGGTTGATATGTTAATTTATATAATATAAGTGTAAATGTTAAATAATGTTTAGTAAAATATGAGAATTTGTATAGTTATCGTACAATCGATTATACAGTCCGCATCTGAACTAACAACCGTCATGATCGAACGATATAATTCGGTGTGCATTGCAAATTACACAGCTGTACAACGATCAAGCGTCTGTTACCATGTCCCTTCCTGGCGCAGTGTTGAGCGCTGTTCTGTCTTAACGTGGGAGCCGGGAGGTCGCGGGTTCGATTCCCGACAGGGTCCACTTGGGAATTTATAATTTCAGAATTTTGTCTGGTCTGGTCTGGTGGGAGAGGCTTCGACGTGGCTAGTTACCGGCAAAAGACGTTACGGTACGATGCCGTGTAGAAACCGACTAGGGGTAACTATAGGTTTAATATGACTGCAATACCCCTACCATCTACCATCTTAGACTGCATCATCACTTACCATCAGGCGAGATTGCAGTCAAGGGCTTACTTGTAGTGACGTTAAAAAAAATAAAAGTATACGAATACACATTCCCATTGACATCATGCGCTTTAACGTTTATTTTATCTGTTGTACTAATAATTATTTCAAGCCAAATTCGTGAAAACAAAACACTAAATGTTCACTAAAAGACCGACAGACTTGAGTGACTTCTTCCGTGTTTCCTTGAGCTTTATTTTGGTATCTGGGTGCACGCAGTCGATAGTTTTATCTGATATCATTCAATAGGAGAGCGAGAGCATCTGTAGGATCACCTATCCACGGATTATTTATTTACATCTAATCAGAACGGCGATGCCTTTTACACTAACTAGATGGGTATTAATAAATTATTAACTATGTAATATAAACATAAAAGACAGAGAAGACTTATGATTATGATAAATTATATATATTATTATTACATATGATAAATACCCACCTACTTGACTGAAATAATACGCTAAGTGTTTCTCAGCTTAGTTACTAACGATTTAGTTTGGCTCTGTTTAAAGCTTCACGGTATATTTTCAGATAAAAATAAGATTTACAATGCTTTAATTCAGTATTCTAGGACACTCTCAGTATTTTAACTACAAATATTTTCAACCTGGTTACGAGTAAAATTGTATTTCGTAAAGTAAAATACCGTGGTCCCATGAAAGTTGGACGACCTCCCGCGGAGGTACCGGGTTCGATCCCCGGCAGGGTCAGTTTGGGAATTTATAATTTCTGAATTTTTCCTAGTCTGGCCTGGTGGGAGGCTGCGGCCGTGGCTAGTTACCACCCTACCGGCAAAGATGTACCGCCAAGCGCTTTAGCGTTCCGGTACGATGCTGTGTAGAAATCGAATAGGGGCATGGGTTTAATATAACCGCCATCCCCCTAACAGTTTAGCCCGCTACCATCTTAGACTGCATCATCACTTACTATCACGTAAGTGATGATAAATTTAACATTCTTGCACGATGTCACGTTAGAACCAATTATAAGTTCTTCCAAGTTATGAAACTACTAGTTGGCTCTCCCCGGCTTTGCTCGGATAGAAATCTCTTATTATTATGCATCTTCACTTACCATCAGGTGAGATCGCAGTCAAGGGCTAATTTGTAGTCGATAAAAAAAATGCATTGGGTATACAAATTGCATGGACATCGCTGCGTGCAACAAGCTGGTTAGAAGTCGCTGTCGCTATATAATCGTATGCCTCAACGATAAAAACGCATTAATATATTGAATAACTAGATGATGCCCGCGACATCATCGCGATTTTTTGATTTCCGCGGGAATTCTTTAATTTTCCGGGTTAAAAAGTAGCCTATGTTCTTCCCCGGGATACAAACTATACCAAATTTTATCAAAATCGGCTGAACAGATGGGCCGGGAAAGCGTAGCAGACACACTGTAATATTAATAATAATATTTGTTATTAATATTAATATTAGTATGGATGCCTTTTACAGAAGTCTTGAATTTACTTGAAGATAAATTAAGTAACCTTTCTAAAAGGGTACAAGGTTCATATATTTTTGATTTGCCATTAAGTCAAGTGGGTTTGTTCACCTGTATATCCGTGTATTTTGCCTGAGTTCGTTGACTCAAAATAAAACGGTCGTCTCATTCGTATCGTACTGGCTGACGCATTTGGGCCGTCTGGGACACGTCTAATTTCAATTCCTATGATATTATTTTGATTGAGTACATAGTTATTACTAAACTAGCGGCACGCTATGATGGCCGGTTTGACGTTTGTCCGCTCATGAAGTTCCGTATTAATTGATAACGACTTTGAAGGAAATAATTGTATTACTTTATTGACGATAGTGATGTGCAGAGATTCATAAATTTTATCGAATGTAGTTTCTCATGAAGTTCCGTATTAATTGATAACGACTTTGAAGGAAATAATTGTATTACTTTATTGACGATAGTGATGTGCAGAGATTCATAAATTTTATCGAATGTAGTTTTAGGTTTAGGACTCAAAATTTATTTATTAAATTGATTTCTTAAATGTATACAAGTGTAGAAAAATCAGTTTGCACCATTTAAGGGGTGAATGTACTTGTGAATATGAACAATTTTCACTATGTGGACAAACCACTGAAATCGCAAAAAAATATCAATAAATTTTTAAAAATGGAATCTAATACGATCGTTATAATTATTAATGTATGTGATGATAGCAGTGACGACAGTGAAAATAGTAGTATGGACGAATCTGATTAATTATGGCCTTTTGTGGCACCTTTTTTGGTATCTTTTGTATTCATATGTTTCTTGTGTGCATATAAAGTATGTATATTCATTTTCGTTCAAATATTCAGTTCGTTCAAATAAATTAAATAAACATATACATTTTTGTTTTATTAAACCTATTTAATCAGGTACAAAAACAAAACTTAATTGTTTTTTGTTCGAGAATAAATTGACATTCCACATCACTATTGTAATGTGTCAAACCGGCCATCATAGCGTGCCGCTAGTGTAATGCCAACAAACTAATTCTCTATATAGATGTATAAGTAAATACGAACAGTACATTATTTCAAGCTTTTACGAAAGTAAAGTATAAAATAAATGATTTTTCAATAAAATACTTATTATGGTAATTAAAAGCTCTAATACAAGTTTTTTTTTAACTTTTTTGAGGGCTCTTAAAATAAAAGCATGCTTATATGATTCAAAATATCCTGAACTTAATTAAGACGACTCGTAATATGTGAAGCGTTACATAACGCAATGATATTACATATTATAGAAATTATTCATTTTATTTAGGGCGTTTTTACACGGACCACAGCACGACACTATTGGCGCTTACATTTATTTCAACTATTGGTTTCATGATAATTACAAGGATCTTCAAATTCGAGTTTCTTAAGGTTCTGCTTTTTTTCTTTTTATATTTCCTTTAACATTCTTTAAAATTAAACCAGTATTTTTTTATTAATTGATAAATTCTAATTAGGCAAGTCACCATTGGTCACCGTTTGCCGATGATCTTTTGAAAAATTGAAATTCATAATAGTACTTAGTACATAGACGACTATGACGTACTTTAGATTCTAACCTACATATTTTCACGACTAACGATTTTGTCGTATCGTCATCATCTGCTACAAAAAAAAAAACGTAACAACATAGCGGCACTGGCGATATTCATAACGTGCCGCTTGTGTGCGTCGTGATGTGGGATGGTTGTTGCATTATTTTACGGTCGGTAGAGGTATAGAACGCTCGGAATCGTTACCGCATTTTGGAGTGTCGTACGCTGGTCCGTGGTAAAACGCTCTTAGGAGTTACTATGTGGATGTGGTTCCCAAATGTCAGGATTGACGTCATTAGTGCGGCTCACACTAAATATAATCCTTTACTGAGCAAGGGTTAACTGTAACTGGCACGACAGTCCACAGTTATCTAGTGCATAATGACCTTTCTGCTTACGTCGTAATGATTATGGGAAGTAGTTAAGTTTCGTGAAGGGATCATCTATCCATCCACGTAAAAGCATCGGTAACTTATTAGCACTGTTATGTGACTGTACTGTAGTACTGAATAAAATATTTTCGAAACGCGAAAGATTTTCTTAACAGAATAAAGCTATTTCGAAAAACTACTTTCGATTTCCAAATTTTTTGAATAGTTTTTATTCAAATGGCAAGAGCATTACTTAATCAATTAATTGTTTTTAGCCGATCTGGATTTAGAATGAAAAATAGGTGTCATGTTAAATAAATACCAACTATTAGAGTAGTTGGCCTGGTAACCAGTAACTACTGCAAAATCTTACAGTACTACTACTGTTTCGTAGCTCTACATATTCTAAAAGAAATTAAAACCAAAATAACCATTGGCAGAGTTAAACTGGTTCTGACGTCATAGATCACAGGCCCTTCGACGCACGTGCGACCTATTTCAAAACTTATTAACACTGTTCTTGCAGACAGATAGATGCCAGCGGCTTGCATTTACTTTGGAACCACTTAAAGAGTCAGCGTCCTGAAAGTTAAATAAATTCTCTCTGCAAAGATCAAAACAGAGTATGAAACTGCTGAGACACGCAGATGTTAGAGATACAAATTAATTAGTTCCGCAATTATATCCATACGAAAATTACAAATGTAAAAGTGTGTTTGAATAATGAGTACTTAGGACTGACCGGTTGACTCGTTAAAAACAAATTCAATCAATTCATTATTTTTGATTTCCATTTGATTTCACAGGGTAAGGAACCCCCGTATCTATATTATGACTAAAATAGCCTCAATTCAAGAAATTTATCAAATTGAAAACTAGTAAGTAAAGACTTTTAGATTTAGACCGTCTTTCATGTTTATCCTGGATGGAGAAATGAATTCGTCTGGCCTTTAATATATTTTGGTTCCAATTAAAACAGGGGACGATCAAAGCTACGCTAAAACATATTCGTATTTTTGGATGATTGCCACGTTTTGCCACGACGTACGTAGGTACTCGTAAGATCGACTGGATCGTACTTGTTTGTTTTTGATTACAGTCAGTTAGTATATTATTAACCAATTGATCTACGACTTGTATTGACTCTAAAGACAAGGGAACAAGGTGTACTTTCGAGCCTAATCTACGATTCGAGATCATAGCTGCGTTTAATGGTTTTAGAAAATAATGCTCGTATCTGTCTTCGCAAATCAGACTCTATATTTCAAAGAATCGAACATCTGCATAGTGTCCGAACCTGTTGTGGTTAGAATACCTAATGCCTACAAGGATTACTCACCGCTGAAAATTCATTTTGTGTTTTGCTGTGTGTTTTTGTATTAGTATTTAGTAAATTACTAAGTATAAAACCATTTATTATAATACCTTATACTATATAAGTATAAAACCTTTTCACAGCTCATCTGATAAATCGATTTTAAGTAAATACGATACAGAGATAGCTTGAATCTTGGAGATGGACATAAGTTACTTTTTTAAATACATATTTCAAATATGAATTAATCTAAGAGATCAAACAAGATTTCCTTAGTCCTTAGTCCATCACGAACTAAGTTGCGATAGTCATCTCATCTAGTAGGATATAAAAGTTAAATTAGGTACTACGAAGATATTACTAAAGATTTTTGACAAGAATACCTCATTTATGCAAGTATAATAAATCATAAGCTATGTAGATTGTAGGTACTCGTTGAATCCGATATCTTTGATATTGTCAGACACTAACAATTCACAGAAAAATTTGACGATAAATAAAAATTGGCACTTTTATCTGTGGAAAAAAATGTTTTGTTTTTGTTTTGATTAGGAGATTCTGAAAAAGACATTTAAAGATAGTAAATTACTTTTATCGCCTGAAACGACACATTTCAAAAACAACTTAGTATAAGATTGATTTGATTTGATCAGTGTTTTCCCATGATTACTTACTCGTTAATTTAATATTTAAAAATAAAGATAACTGGATTTTCCCGATATAAGACCTCGCGTGATAATTTTATGATATATGCAGCTCAAATTATATAAAGTATCCATCAAAATCGGCACTATTTGACGCTAGTGACCTATAAAATTTTAGAACTTTATTTTGGGAGTTTTTTTTTCTACTATAGTCTGGTTTACCTAAGAAGACATTCATGGTTTATTCAAAAATCTTTTGTTTTTTTAGTTTACTTTCTGAATGCTAGGGCGAATAGCTTGGGCAGACCTAATATACGAGTATATAAACTCCACATGCTCAATAATAATATGTTATTGAGTTGCGATGATATAATTTCTCATACATCATTGCCTACCTACCTACGGCAACTAAGTAGGTAAGTCTAAGCACTGATTAAATAATAGTAACTTTTGTAGATGTAGTAGAAAATATTCTTAAAGCACTATTCCTGATCATTATTTTGAAACATTGCAATGGTGTGCCACATTAATATAAGATTCCAATCGTTACGTAGGTATATTGTAATAGGCAACTGGCGTGATGCCTGTGGTGATGCCGAGCCTTTTTTGCAAGAAAATAATATCAACGTACTACTATGACGAAATCAAGGTTAGGCGCCCTATGACGTACCTAACAGCGTCACCATACGCTATCGATCGATCCAGAAATAGGTTTGACCTCTGTCGCAATAAATAATAACGTGACAATAATGGGATTTCATAATGCTGTACTGTGTATTTTCGTAAGATACTTATACCACAGTAAACAGATACAACCAGTATGGAAACTAAGCCAAGTTGATAAATTATTTACCTACGCTCCATTGAAGCAATAGGGTTGTCACTTTTAATGTTTTATGGTTTAATTTTGTTTTTGTTAATTAAAACATTCTATGTTCTGTGGTGATCAATTAATCGAATTGAAATAGCTAGTTTACGAATACAAATTAAATAAGTATCTCATGGCGTCGGTTAATCTTGATAGTTTAAAATACGGAAAACAGTTTAATATTGACACACAATAACTTGTAAATCTTTGTTTTCTTTGTAGGTCACTAACTTATCATTATGGCGTAACCTTTTACATGTTTTGGCGGGAGTGTACGCGATCCGCGGCTGGGCGCACGGTAGGCGCCGCAGGTGGCGCGCGGGCAGGGCTCATGAGCTCTGTTTTCGGATGTTTGTCATGCATTTTCGGGTTGAAGCGTATCGCGTTTCAACCCCAAAAATGCGTGTGATACCTAGTAATTAAAAAAACATTGCATAAAAAATACCTTTATTCTTGACTAGCGGTCCGCCCCGGTTTCGTACGGGTGTAATTTAGATTTGTAATTTTATCGTGAAAAATACAAAGTGAACAAATTACAGTTTTTTTCATATTATGTACTATCTTTACTTAAATGTAAATTAATTAAAATTAATACTTGTAATGTAAGAAAGTATTTTTAGTAATCAATATAAATTTTCATTTCTATAGCTGTTATTTCAGAATTGCGCATTTAAAACAGATAGAAGATTATAAATAACCACTCGCGTAGATCTTGATCCCGTGAGGATATCGGGATAAAAAATAGGTAGCTAGGTTCTCCTGGATAATTAAGTATTCTAAAAGTGAAAGATTTATTAAAATCGGTCCAGCAGTTTTTGATAGCTGACCCGCCCCAATATATATCGGATTCGCACGGGTAGATAGATAGACTGGTAGATAGATTTACAGTTGAAACATTATATCGGCCTCGGTGTTCTGTTTGTGATGTACGGTCTGAGTGAATAATTAACTTGAAGTTATCTGAAGTTCTCAAGTTTTGTTTAAAACTTCGTATGTAAACATTGTGACTATTTAAAGCGGTCTGTAATTCCCTAATTAAATCAATTTAAGAATTTCAAAATGGCGCTGATTTAATAAAATGTTGGTAACAGTTTCATGTTTAGTGATCCAAGGGATCCTCAGATATCGATTTTGAACGAAATAGGTTCAATAACAAATAATTTCAAAATGGCGCTGACTTTTTTAAATTTTGGTACCAGTTTCCTGTTTTGTGATCCTAGGGATCCTCAGATATCGATTTTGAACGAAATCGGTACAATAACAAAGAATTTCAAAATGGCGCTGACTTTTTTAAATTTTGGTACCGGTTTCCTGTTTTGCGATCCTAGGGATCGTCAGATATCGATTTTGAACGAAATCGGTTCAAAAACAAAGAATTTCAAAATGACGGTGACTTTTTTAAATTTTGGTACCGGTTTCCTGTTTTGTAATCCTAGGGATCCCCAGATATCGATTTTGAACGAAATCGGTTCAATAACAAAGAATTTCAAAATGGCGCTGATTTTTAAATTTTGGTACCAGTTTCCTGTTTTGTGATCCTAGGGATCGTCAGATATCGATTTTGAACGAAATCGGTACAATAACAAAGAATTTCAAAATGGCGCTGATTTTTAAATTTTGGTACCAGTTTCCTGTTTTGTGATCCTAGGGATCGTCAGATATCGATTTTGAACGAAATCGGTTCAATAACAAACGATTTCAAAATGGCGCTGATTTTAAAATTTCGGTACCAGTTTCCTGTTTTGTGACCCCAGGGAGCCCCAAATATCGATTTTGAACGAATTTAAAAAACGATAGTTCAGCAGAGTTCAAACAGCCGTATACTACGCAATACACTCCTGGAATTTTTAAAAAGATCGCGGAAATAGACATAAACGTGACCACTCGTCATGATGCGGCACTCGCTACTGACGGCCTCGCGACGACTGCTTAGGAGTCTCGTCGATGCGCATGTTTGTGTGAGTGAGCTGTTTCGAACGTTTCTAGGTAGTTTCACTACTGTTTGTATCTGTTTACTGTGCTTATACGGAATCGTTGAAAGTAGGCACCTGAGAGGTCACAGATTTTTCATTCCTATTTTAATAAGTTAGGAAAATTTTCATTCAGATTTTTTAGTTAGTTATAAGTGGCATTGGATGGGGCACATAGTTCGAAGAAACGATGGACGTTTGGGTCCCAAGGTGCTGGATGGGGAAACTCCTACTACGTACACTGACGACATCACGCCGCAGGTAGTCTCTGGATTCAGGTGGCCATGACGTGTGGAAGTTCCTACAAGAGACGTAAATTCCGTCAAACTTTTCTGACCCTATGGCAAAAATTTGAACAAATTTTTATGCCTGTTAAGTTTTTGTTTTTATTTTATTTTCAATAGATATTAGGGACGCTGTCACCAGGTCTGAGTTTGAGGGAATATATATGTATAGTCCAGGATCCAGGGTCCATTTTTGCACTTGATTACTATCAACCTAGTCTTTCGTGAGTAGCTTCATTTTGATGAGACGCCCACCAATTTCCTGTACGAAGTTTTCGTATCTATCTTCCGTATTACATTCTAAAAAATATTTGTCCTACAAAATGTATGGTTTGATCAAATAGTCCCCTCCTCCCAACAAGTATCGATAACGAGGTCATCAAAAATAATTACTAACCAGCCGGTTTTCTTTTTACTTAGTTTATATTTATATAATTTAAAAGTCAAAATATTGTTATTTAATTATTATTATTACTATATAGTTATTTTAAATCTCTGTCTCTCTCTTCTCTCACTTTCACAAAGACTCTTTGATCAAACCATACATTTTTTAGGACAAATATTTTTTTCGCATAATTTAGATAATTATCATCAGATTTAACATAAAAAAACCAGTTAGTAATAAATTTTTGAGAATCATCAAATCAACATATTTTTTCCCTGCTACCCCTATTACCTACCACAATCGAGAGTTTTTGTACAAGCAATTGTTGGGCGTCTCATCAAAATGAAGCTACTCACGGAAAATTAGCTTGATAGAAATCAAGTGCAAAAATTGACCGTCGATCCTGGACTAATATCTCTAGCTGTACTGGACTTCAATCGGTTGACGTATTGTCGTAAGAAAACCAGTAAATAGAAAAAGGTTTATAATTATATTCTAGCCCCAGTCATGTTGATCTCTTACTTTAATCCGAAGACTTAACATCAAGTACTTAGTAGGTAATTATTTAAGAAAGATGTTCAGATTCATACGTTGACTATTGTCGTGAATCTAAACCTCGGATTCAAGTGCCAAGTCAAAACAGAAATCTCAGACGTATACGTCACGGATATTGCATTAAAAAGCTGAAATCGTGAAGTGCGCACGAAACTGTAACTTTCTTTTCTTACATCGTGGCTCCTACGATGACGTGGTACAGTCGTTTTTCCTGTAACACGATGACATGAAATAAAATCGTAATTGTGTCTGGGCTTATGACATTCAGTTCAGATGACGACCTACGTTTGCGACAAAATTAGCGTCACTCAAACGATTTGGTGTTGCAACTGTTTTAAATTGGTTGGCCGTGAAAAACAAGAGTTTATTTTTATCTTTATACCAGCGAGATTTAGATATTGAAAACTCCCGTGGGGACTCTTATATTCCGAGTTAAATGCATGCAAAAAATAAGTTGATCCTAGTTGTTGATGATAGTTTCATTTCGGCGTGATTGAAGGATAAGCTAACAAACACACACTGTCACATGAAAAATATTTTTGAGACAACTAATAATAATACCTACATATTTCACTTAACATTTTACTTTCCCTCTAGTCTGTCTTACAGATATATGTCACTCACATATTTTATAATAATTACTTGGCAACGATTTTATAAATCCTAAATGCATTTTAGCTCATCAATTAAAAGAAAGCTTAATATAATATTAAAAATAACACCGAATATTTCAAAGTATTATAAAGTTACTAATTACCTTGTAATCATGACAACAGATAATTTCAAAAAAAAGATTAAGGATAAGTAAATTGAATGTACCTATGAATTATAAATTAACGAATATTTTAAGACTTCATTACTTTGAACGATCTATTATGTATAGATTAGACACAGCGATGCAAATTATGGTTCTTTTCCACAATCACAAAAGTTAAACTCTGAATACTAATACTTTTTAATTGTTCCTGTAATAACTTGCACGTCTAGCATCCATTTACCATGCATTGATATGGTAAATGCGTCAAAAATACATTTGTTCCTCATCTACAACAAGAACTCTTTCTTCCATTACACTTTATACCTACTTGTTATTCAGATTTTGAATACATTAATAATTATCTTTGGTAGTTACCTGTTATAAGTAATGGTAAATGCGTCAATAATCCATTCGTTCCTGAGCTCCTTCTTACCCTCTAAATGACATTACCATCACGTGTTTTCATTTCAGTTGCTATTCCGAATAATTGAAACTAATTAACACAAAACAGACGTCTTGTATAATATAGATATGTGCACATTGTAAATCTTCACAATTGTGCTTTGTCAAGTCAACATCTGCTGAAGATGCTCCGGTATCGGAGTGAAACATACGTTGAGAGTAGTTTGGAAGATTTCTGTGGTGTGGTGAATATCGCGGGCTATAAGTGCGGGATACACACTGTAACACATAGATTTACCTTTTGCCGCGGGTTATAGTGAATTAAGCTTCTAGTTCCTTCAGTATCATGGAAAGTAACGCCTGCTTCTATCCAATATTGTGAAACTTGTCTAGGGAAAACGATGTCACGTTATTATTTTATTAAAATGAGGGAAAGAAGGACAGGAAAAGCTACCAATATAGCTAATTACAATTACAAATTCAAACCGAAACATATTTCCTCATTATTAAAGGAAATCAAGCATATAAAGAATGAACTAGAAGTTTAATTCGCTATAATCCGCCAAAGCAGTCAAATCTATGTAGTAGGTACAGCGTGTATACCTTGCACGTGTAGCTTGCGATATTTACTACCCAGTAAGCCAGCACTGCTTACTGGGTGTTGAATATCGCAAGCTACACGTGCAATTTGCACGCTTTACGACATAGATTTGACTGCTTTGGCGGATTATAGCGAATTGAACTTCTAGTGCCTTTATTATCATGCAATTTCTTCTAACCAATAAATAAATGTAACTAAACGAATATTTTGTTAGCTGAGTTTAGTGGATATCAATATTTATTAGTAATTAAGTTTAAGTTAACCGCCATTGGTGGGTATAAAAAAAGGATAGCTATTATAATATTATGTTATTTAATTGAATTGGAAAAATCGCCAATTGTGTTAAGGTATTGTTTTGCACCTCTAAGTAAGATTAGGTACGTAAAGAAATAACGAATAGTAGATTAGTAAGGGAAGTTGTTATACTTATATCTATTATATGTATCATTAAGTTAATGTATTTCACGTGGAAGAGGTTTAAAACTAACTGCGCAAAATATTGCATCGGCGCAAAAGCACAAACGTCTTCGACTATAAATACGATATTCATTGCCGCAGTCTTCTTCCTGGTCTGCTGACAGATAAGTAACGCTGGCCTTGGGACATGGCTAGATACGAACAATGAATAATCTATGTGTATGCGAACATATATCTGTGAAGTTTGTGGAGTATGGCTAATAACAAACCTAGCGAAATTTCGTGACTAGACTTCTGCACACGCTGTGATGTGTGTTACGGGATCACACAAAATAGATTCTATTTCGTGGAGGATCACCATTTACCATAATATCTGCGCAACCCAAGCCAAATATTCTGCTCGTTTTGCATGAATAGAAAAGGTAAGCCAACGCAAAAATGGACGAGACAGCTACTTACTTACAGAGAAAACCGTTGACGGAAATGCCCCCAACTCCATCCGGGGAAATGAAATTATTAATTTCACGTAGGACAACTTGTGCAACTGACAACTCAGCAGTTGGAGTTTAAAATTTTTGATTTCCTGAGATATCGCCTACGTCCATTTTCGGAATTCAAGCTATATATTAGGTACAGCAAATATGCCGTAAAATGGCAACAGACAGGCAGACACACTGTCGCATTTATAGCAGTAAGCATACATATATACTAGGTTGAAGGAGTAACGAATGATAGCCGTACCGAAATGGAACAATCACCTCTTAGCATTGATATTTTATTAACAGGAAATCAACACTCGAGATGGCATCGACAGATAGGTACAAGAAGGTATTTCCTTGGAATTAATGAGATCATGATTAGTTATAAAACGTAATTTAAGTTACGAAAACTGACAATGTAACTGCGTAAAGGAAACAATAAATGTGCCTTTACGTCTGGTAAATCTAATAATCAATATCATGTTATTTTTAAAAAAACTAATTAGACAACACAGACCAGTTAAACGACTAAATTTAACTAGTCATGGTCCACGACGTTACGACTAACACGACTATGGACCGTGAAAGTGTAGCAGACAGACAGACACAGTTCTTATCTCTTTGTCTGTGTGGTCTGAACAAATGGCAAATTATTCCCAGTGTATCTCGAAATCTATCATAATTTTTGATGTAACTGCTACGAAAAGAATGGTCATTACTTTAAAAAAAACGTTCTTTGTAAAAATTGTTTGTAGGTCTACTGGACCTTGTCAAAATGTAATAAATAAATTGCTTTATTTCTAACTACCTACGGTCTTATGACCTTGTAAGAATCTTAGTTTAGAATCAAGTAAGCATTTTTCTCGTTGCCTCGTTGGTCAAGTGGTTACCTTGTTCGTACCGGCCAACGAGTTCCCGGGTTCGAGTCCCGGGTCGGGCCATAATTAATAAAATACCTTGATCCTTATTGAAAACCCCAAGACCTGAGTCTTAACATCATCACACGCAATATTTATAGTATTTATTCAATACAATTAAAGACTACAAACGTCCGTGTTCCGCTAATGTACGTTTGTGCGTTCTATACTGCGCAGCACCCGTCAGTTCTTTTTTTGTCTTGTACAAATAATCAGACCGATTTCTATTGTTTGTTTGCACTGGGAAATTTATACACAGAGCATATCTTTTCGACTGTCAAACAACCAGCTTTTGTTCAGTAGTTTGTATTATTCTAGTAGCAATCCGGCAAAGCATTCCAATTTTGTGCTACGAAATCCAATGGACACTGGCAAAATGTGAATCGTGCTTATACTAATTTTTGAAGTGAAAACTTCACTAGCCGCGTTTAGCGCTTTTTGTTAGGGGGTAAAAATGCAGTTAAAGTCATCGACATGCAAGTCGCCAACATGCTCGCGTTGTTACGGAGACAAAAGGTCTTCGTTTTCTAATGCCAATTATTTTTAAGTTAAATCATGGTTTTTTTATAGAAGATGAAGAAGAAGAAATTATGTTTGTCCACAGCTCCGACGCACGACTGGAATTTTCTTACTCATTACGAACGAAATGTGTTACCATGGAAACATATACATGTGTTACCATGTAAACGTAATAAATAATGTAACGGAGAAAGTTTGATATTTTTACTCCTCATAAATTTTCATACCACGAGTTTATAATATGAAAATCGATTCAAAAAGAGGTAAAGGACATGACCAGTAATTGCCCTCCGATTCGGGACAATGCACAGGATTTCCGTTTTTACAGTAAGGTTTAAAAATTCAAAACGAATTTATTATGGATTTATTATTCCAAATAAGGTCAGGGTTCAAATGACAAAAAAAAACAGTACGTTTATTGTTTAAATCTTGAGCGTCCGTTTTCCTCTTTAAGCACTAATCCATTTTGACGTTCCATTATATCCATGCCTAATAATAATCTTGTAACCCTACATGAATACCATTTAAGTACCTTAGTCATTATATTATGAATGATTTATTTTTGATCAATTGAATAGTAATGAAAAGGAAATGTATGTTTTGTTTATAATTATTCTTATTTTTTGACAAGTCTCAAACTAATAGATCGAACAAAGCATTTTGAAATACTGCGTTTAAAGGAACGCCCTTTCACATTCCATATGCTGCCATCTGTGGTCGAATAGTTGAACTTGTTAACCAAAAGTAGTGATCAATACTTAAAAATATTTTCTAGACTCACCACAATAACTAGCGCCATCTAGTGTGGGAAAGCAGTTTTTGGTGAAACTTTTTTTATTTATTTTCTCAGTTTTCAGAGCCTTCAGACTCCTGAAACTTTTTTATTTGAAAACTATAAAATATAACAATTACAATAATAAAAAAATAATACTTGAAAATATTGTTTTAGACTCGCTCAACACAATAAATAGCGCCATCTAGTGTGGGAAAGCAGTCTTTTGGTGAAACTTTTTTTGTTCATTTTCGCAGTTTCCCGAGCCTTCAAACTCCTGAAACTTTTTTATCTGAAAACAGTGAATTATTACAATTACAATAATAAATAAATCATTGCTGAACATTGATTTTTGACACCTAGGCAAGCTGCCATAGTTCCACCGGTCAAGTCCTTTCAAAATGTGCCTAACCACTCAGTGGCTTACTTCTTGTATACGTTCAGCCTTCCAGTAAGGATACACACGTTTGTTCTACATGCTAGCCACTAGGCCGTGGCCCTCGCTTGTCAATAAAAGCCAATGCCAATGCATTGCCACGTTATTTTATTATGATGCCTCACTTGCGAAATCCGTCATAATTTCATAGATGTTGTTTGTCATTACTGGCAGCTATGGTTGTTTAGCCTTAATAAATACATTATAATATAACATCTAACGAATAGAAAAATTACAATTTAATTTTGATATGTAAATGTCTTCTCATTCCGTTTTTTGGCCAATTTGGTAGGAATTGCGTGCTAGTGCAGAGACATTCTCTGCGTTATCTTTGTAGCGTTAGCGTATGCGTTATCGTCAACTACCTCAATTTACATAGACGGGCTCTCTCAAACAAAGAATGTGAACTTATTTTTATCTAGTCTGATTAGCGGGACAGCGCTATGGCGGGGACAAGGACAGGTGAGGGGCACGTCCTACAAGTCGGACTCCCAACTTTTTTCTATGAAAGGGCCCAACCATCTAGTACCTAAATATAAACTAACTGGCCTGCCACAGTTTAGTTTTTTTGTAGACTAGCCCTCGGCTGCAATCATGCCTGCTGGCAAGTGACGATGTAGCATAAGGTGGAGCGCACTTGCTTAGAAGATGCTTAGTTACTCTTGATTTGAAGATTCAAGATACGAATATTAGAAAGGAGAGTTTGGGTGGGATTTCTGAATAAGTGGGGATTTGGGGTCTGCGTTGAAGAGTATTCTCTCTACATGCAAAAAGCGAACCTTGCAAAAACTGTAGGTAGATTTGAAGAAGATTCAGAAAGGAGAGTTTGGGTGGGATTTCTGAATAAGTGGGGATATGGGGTCTGCGTTGAAGAGAATTCTCTCTACATGCAAAAATCGAACCTTGCAAAAACTTTAGGTAAGTATATTTAATGATTTACCAGTCGGCCTGTTTTTTTATATAAAAAAAGGAACTCTAGACTGACAGAGTAGCAAACTACTCATAAACTAATTCAGTGGCCTAAAAGATTTTTTTGAGGATTCCTAAGTTATTTTCAAGAAAATTAAAGCTATGAAATAACATTGAATAACTCTCTAAGATAAATGATTTATTTCACGTAGGACAACTTGTGTCATAAAAGATAAGTCAAGACTCAAGACTCAAGGTTCGGAAAGCTGACTCCGAAGCGGTGGTACAGTTCAATAATGAAAGCTGTTTACTGTTATGATTTCTGAGTTAGTATCTAGATTCTAGATAGATGCTGCGCAAAATAAAAACTGTTAAGTAATGTGCGCCACAGGAAAAAACATATTTAATAAAACAGCTATCTAACAACACAAGCTTTTCAACATCTATGACAATGGACATAAAGATGAAAATAAAATGAAATCCTATTAGGTCGGTTTAATGTATCCCATTCGCAGAATTAATTGCCACCATTAATTTATAACGGGAACTATCAAATTAAGAACGTTAAAACCTGCCGTTTATGTCTCACTGGTTACTTTTTGTGCTGTTTTCACATTTCCTTATTCTAACTAATTGATATTGATATACCTATATCTAAGAGTAGCCCACCAACGTACCTACTTTAACTGTGAGTGAAGATTTCTTGGGATGAAGAGCCACCTGCGGATATTATTGCGGAATGGAACAGTATAATTCACGATTTGCGGAATATTAACGAGATTAAAATAGAACGGTTTGTTTTTGGGCAAATAAACAAACATTGTTCCTTGCATGGTTTTTCAGATGCTTCTGAGGCATGGTACAGCGCGGTAGTATATTTATGAACGGAAGGACAAGATCCTTGCAAGGTTTCTTTGATGATGGCAAAGTCACGAGTGACCCCCTTCAAGGTCGAAGCTTACAATTGCAAGGAGCAGCTCTTTTAAAGCGTCTTATAAGATATGTATATATAACGCAGTTAAGGAGAAAGTTGTCTCGGTTTGTTGATCTTATTGGAAACCTAGTTATTTACTTAATTCAAACCCACCAGAAAGAAGCACCTCGATTATGTCAGCTTTTAGCTGTGCAGTGGCCTTAGTTAATTACTTAACCGATTTTAATGGATCCTACCTGAAGAATGACATAAGTAACTACATGCATTTTTTATACCGGGAAAACAAAAATACCACGCGGACGAATTCGCGGATATATACGACAAAACTGAAAAGTGCTTTTATCTGACTCAAAGTAGATGAATTTTTTTTTTTCGGAAGAATTTTACGATAGATACAACTCTATTAAAAAATCAGACATTTTTAGATTACATTTCGATACGTTAGTATTAAGAAACGTAGTTTTTAAAGACTGCTACATTGGCTTAGTTTGATATCTACTATCGCATAATTTAAAAATGTTTTCTTTGACTTTAATACAACAATACGATTAATGAACTAATATTACAGTGTATTTTGCTAAATGTGACTTCAGGTTGAATGAACTTGCTGCTGAACAAAGCAACTAAGTACACGCCTCTATGAGTTATCCTTTGTTTGCGAAACAAAACAACCTACACTGTCCTGTAATACTTTCTTTGTTAATATTTTATACATTAGGTACAAGCACAAAAAGGAATATCGTAAAACATTGGATTCTTGCCAAATTATTCCACGTGGTTCACTTCGCACTAACAGTAAACTTAACGCTTTAAAGTTATACGTTGTAGATGGGAACACCTGTATTTAAATACTAGATGATTCCCGCGACTAAGTTTTTTTGATTCCCGTGGGAACTCCTTAATTTTCCGGGATCTAAAGAAGCCTATGTCCTTCCCCGGGATGTAAACAATCCCTGCATCAAATTTCACCAAAATCGGTGGGCCGTGAAAGCGTAGCAGACAGACAGATAGACATACAGACAGAAACACTTTCGCATTGATAATATTAGTATGGATATCTGAAAACAATAACTTTCGCTAAATAGGTTTCCTTTGAAAATTTTATGAACTGTAAGTAATTTGAGGAACCAAGCGCAAATAAAAGCTGCAAGTGGTAAAAAATTTACACCTAATATGAGTTACGATTACGAAGAACGTAGTACGTACTCCGGTGAGCTAAAGAGTTGAGACGCATAAATTATTTATGTATTGAGATATTATCATACATTAGCCTCCTACAAACTTACTTATCGCCTAGTTTAACCCTATGTTACTTGTAGCCACTGGCTAGTCACCAAGATGTAAGATAAGTCAGTTATTAGAGAAAGACAATCGTAAAGAGCCAGACATGATAAATTATTATTAACTAGCTAATGCCCGCGACTTCGTCTGCGTGGATCGATGTTTTTTTGTTCCCGCGGGAACTCCTTAATTTTCCGGGATAAAAAGTAGCCTATGTGCTATTCCAGACTATAATCTATCTCTGTGGCAAATTTCAGCCGTTGGGCGTGATTGATCCATACATCCATCCAAACTTTCGCATTTATAATATTAGTAAGATAAGATTATTATAACTGATACTACGTTAGAAATAAATGTAAATTATAACAGTCGAATAGTCGAAGTTAATATTTTTCACTTTCCTTGTGTAATATTTTCAATGATGGTGACTTATGATGATAACCTACGCTGTTATTGAAAATTCGGATGCGACTTTTTGATAATTTATTAAGACGTAGGTATACGTAGTTACTGCGCAAAATCTTTGGTTTTCATTTATGACTTCGGCACTTCCAATAATAATATTATGTCTGAATAAATAAACGTTAAAATAAACGGTAATATTGGAAATAATTATTTTATGGTAGTATAGAATTAGCTTGCCAGCGATCAAGAGACGGTTAGTTAACTGGAATTCTGGGGCAATGCCAAATAAAATACGAATTTAACAAAATAGAAATGCTGCAATTGAATAATTTAATACTAGCAGATGTCTTCGTCTTCATGGGCGAAAGTCGTGAAATAAATTATTGCATATTAAATAAACTTTTATTTAAACAACCAGATAGAGGTCAGGGTGTATTTCTGAATCCTAAGAATTTGCTGCTTGTATATTATAATAATACGACTTCCAGAGTTCAACCTGCAGTGGTCCGAAGACCTAAAGAATATGACGTGAAGCGGGTGGATGAGGATGGTAGGAGACCGTGTTAATGGCGCGCTCACGAGAGGGCCTATAATATTCTGCAGTGGACGAAAATATACAGGCTGATGGATTGAAGTGTATATGTCACCGTAAAATTGCAAAAACCGTTAGATTGTAATGTACTAGCGAGATTGTAAACTGTCGACATTTTACAATTTAACGCATATTTTTCCGGTAGATTGCAATCTGTTAGGTATATTAACTCGATAGAACCTAAGGGCCTTATTATTTATGTAGAATCTTAACCTAACCTACAAGAAAGAGACAAAAAAACGTAAATACAATGAATATTTCAAGACAGAACATTGAACGGTTCACAATGTTTCGACAGTTTACAATCTATCGAGATAAAAAGCGTTAGATTCGGTTTTTGCAATTTTACGGTGACATATATAATAATAATACTATATATGTAACCCACGATTTCGTTCGCGTGAATTGTTTGAAATACTAAGGTATAAATTGGGCATTTTCTAATTTTCCGGGATAAAAAGCTTACGTGCGTCAAGCAACCTTCTCTGTAAGAAAAATCGTCAAAATCGGTTTAAACATGTGGTTAAGTGACAGGTACCTACAAATATACATACACTCTATCGCATTCATATTACTATAGTATGGATGCCTTTCTGTTATTTGAAGGACTATACTCTCGAAGTTACAGTCTCCAATTACCCTTATGAACCTTAATTGAAACGCATGCTACTAATAATAAGGCATGTCATGCAATAATGGTAATCATGAAGTACTGTAACAAGACATAATATTATATCGCTCTATATGCGTATCCTTTCCAGTCTGTAAGATAGTTTTTAGTTTACAAAGGTGATGTATTTTTGGCAAACTTTATAGGCGAGTTCGCGTTTAGTTAATTATTAGAATTTCAAGGATTTTGTTCTACTGTTTTATAACATTCTCTTTTAACGATGTCAGGTTTGCTCTTGACTTCAATCTTGCATGTTTATCAAATATTTAATTTCTCATTATTTAAGGTAAAATATTAAAATCAAGGTTAGCTTTCTGAACTAAACAAGGAAGTTAAATTCAAACATGAAAAATGATTGGCGTGACTAAAAATATGTTTCCGGAAGGTAGGTACTTTTGTTTCAAACGCGTGGAAGCCTACAATGGCCAACAGAGAATAATGAAGCAAATTAAAGAAGAGTTTTTCCGCGTAGGCCTACGAAAGCCATACCTGCTCGATTTCACAATTCAACAAATCCAGGTTAACTGTTATGGTACAAAAATTAACCTGAACCAAAATGTATTGAGATCTACAACTTATTACAAAATCAAAAAACCCAATCAGCCGCACTACAGTGTTATGTAACGAACCACTTGTAAAAACAGTTACATTACATCCCAAAGCTCTGTACCGTTAATATAAATGAATGAAATTTTAATTGTACCTAAATCAAAGTCCTAAGGAAAGCAGTTGGTAACTGTGTATTTCATTTACTCATCATAAAAGCATCGATGATAAGCGATGGATGGCATAATTACGAAAACAAAACGTGCTCGAGTTTAAAAAGATTCCGTTGAGACATTTACGGTTCCGTTGTGTGTCAAAAACTTTACGGTTAATTTAAATTTCAATTATTTCATTCCTTGTGCCGCTAATTGGTCAAAACATCCTTCGGATCAAAGGTTCACGGACCCATTGATTGACATGCTATGCTTTAAACTGGTTTTGTGTCCCGGCAGATTGTGTGTTTGTATGTATTGTAACGACAAGTAATGCGTAAGTAATGTGTTGAACGTAACATAAGTGTTGTTTTGTTTACTTTTTGTAACCTTTTTCTGTATTAAGAAAAGAACAACTGCTGAGTTTCTTGCCGTAGATAGTAGGTGGTAGAGTATTAACGTATCATAAGTTGTCCTATCTTACTAATATTATACATGCGAAAGTTTGGATAGATGTATGAATGTAAGGATGTATGTTACTCAATCACGCCCCAACGGCTAAACGGATCTGGCTGAAATTTGGCACAAAAATATATTATAGTCTGAATTAACACATAAGCTACTTTTATTCCCGGAAAACTAAGGAGTTCCCGCGGGAACCAAAACACCTCAATCCACGCGGCCGTAGTCGCGGCCATCAGCTAGTATGAAATAAATAAATCATTTATCGTTTATCATTTATTTCTCTTACTCAGTGGCTACCAAAAAATTAAAGCCACTGAGGTAATTTGGTATAATCATTTTTGATCCAATAAATGTGTGCTTTGAAATGCGATGTTTATATCACACAGTAAAACAGCATTGCAGCATTTATATCGAACTACATCGGTGGCTTTCGTTTAGTGATGATCACTTAAACTTAGAAAATAACCTCCCAGGTACTTTGAGCGATGAGAGGACAGCCACTGCGTACCTCCAACGCTCGATTAGACATAGCTAACCCTAAGATCATAGTAATAAGGACGTAATTAAGCTACGTAAATGTCTTGCTAGACTTGAGTCCTTTATTGGTCGACTAAATTATATAATGTACTCCTAAGTTAAGAGGGCAGTCTCGATTAGAGAGCTTGTGAGCAAATACGTGACGTTTTATTTAAATCCTGAATATATTGCTAACTAATTAACCCCTTCTATGATACCTTTTTGTAACTGGTCTGTCTGTTACCATTATCTTACGATCCGTATTTACACAAGCATGGTCTATGTGTCGGATAGAAAAGTCTCGATGAAGATCATTGAATAAAACAAATTCATATACTACAGATTTAAGTACATTGTTTGTATGTTTAAGTAACTACCATACTTACCTACCTGTTTTTTTTCATCCACTAATAGTTAGGCCCTTGACTGCGATCTCACCTGATGGTAAGTGATAATGCAGTCTAAGATCTAAGTCTAGCGGGCTAACCTTTTAGGGGCATGGCAGTTATATTAAACCCATACCTCAATTTGTTTTCTACACGGCACCGTACCGGAACGCGTAATCGCTTGGCAGCAAATCTTTGCCGGTAGGGTGGTAACTAGCCACGGCCGAAGCCTCCCACCAGGCCAGACCAGGGAAAATTCTGAAATTATAAATTCCCAAATTGACCCTGCCGGGGATCGAACCCGGGACCTCCGCATGTTAAGACAACAGCGCTACACACTACGCCACGGAGGTCGTCAAACGGCACCTACTTCTTTGT
Organism: Erebia palarica; assembly: GCA_964035005.1. NCBI lineage: Eukaryota > Metazoa > Arthropoda > Insecta > Lepidoptera > Nymphalidae > Erebia > Erebia palarica. The sequence goes on from OZ035988.1 coordinate 7,938,280, forward strand.
GTAGTTGATGTTGGAAATTAATAATTATTGTGATATGATTTGCTGGTTGATTGGCGTTTTCAAAAGGTTCCTATCGTGGGATTGCGTGTTCCGTTACATCTTCAACCATGCTAGTATCTCGTTCCGCCTAAGTGGGATTATATAAGGCATTCGATATTAGTTTCCACGGTAAGTAAATGTGTCACTTAAGTTGCTGTAAAAATATAGTTTTCAAATCCGTGGAAAATTAGATTAACACGCTACAGCCGACTTGATATTACCTACTCGTACCTATGTACTTATAAGGCCTGAACAAAGTGCTGAAAAAATTACAAATGGAACAAAAATGAACATACTAATATTATAAATGCGAAAGTGTTTCTCTCTGTCTGTCCATCTGTCTATCTGCTACGCTTTAACGACCCACCTGTTCAACCGCTTTTGATGAAATTTGGTACAAGGATAGTTTTGTATATCGGAAAATTAAGGAGTTCCTGCGGGAATTTAAAAATCCACGCGGCATCATCTAGTTTATTATATTATGTAATGTAAATAGTTTGCATAATTTGTTATGTATACTATTTTATTATTTATTTATTAATTATGTATACTATTTTATTATTTATTTATAACACAACAGCTTTTATCATTTATCAATAAAATCTTAACGACTAGATACTAGTAAGTGCCAGTAGAATATTGCTGCAATGTAATGATTTCTTACTAATCTTATGATTAATTGTATGCAATCAAGTTTGCAATTACTCGGTAGTCATACCTAGATAACTGTTTTATTTTTATGTAAATGTGTAACTTGTATGTATATATATAGGTATATACGTATTGTTAATTAATTAATTTATAAACAGCAAAATGAGTCGTATAAACATATTTTATAGAAGGGTAACAATTTAAGAATTTTGAAGTGAAAACTTCTTTAGGCGCGTTGAGCAGTTTTTGGTAGGGGGTAAAAATGTAGATTCACGTGACCTCCATGCTAACATGGACATACTCGCGACCATATAAATATACTCCATTCGAAATTAAACTTTAATGCCTTAGTGTTTAGGTTTTACTGTTTATATATAAATAATTTTAATTAAAAAAAAATTCGTTCGTTTTCACTTCCCATCGAATAAAAAATTGGCATTCCGTATGACTGCCAATTTTTTATTCTATGCAAAGTAACGTGCCAGCCACCATTATCAGCAAAAATTAAATAGCAAGGCTACCTATATCATATCTTCTCTAAAAAAGTTAAATTACCTATATTTCAAATTTGTAACATGTATCTGCAATAATTTAAAGTCCTTATTTAAAATTAATCAGTTCAGTTGGCTAACTACTACCGCTTAAAGCATTATTATTTTCTAATGTTAGTTTTTTATAATGAACCTCCAAAAGGATTATAAATTAAAATACTGAAACACGAGCGTCGACAATATTGAAATAACTAGCGATTTCGTCCGCCTAGAATCAGTTTTCTTTGCTTCCCCAGGGGAAGTTCTCAAGTTTCTAGGCTAAAACAGACAGACGTAGCCTATGACACTCTCCAAATCCTCAACTATACCGATGCAAAAAATCACATCGATCCGTTACTCTGTTGCTGCGTATTTGAAGAACAAACCAAAACACTTTCATAATTAAAATATTAGTATGATTAGTATAATTTATGATACTGCAATAGGCGTAGGCTGTAAGGTACCGAATACCGATGGTATATTATTTATTATGTCAGTATGAATATGATGCGATTATCCACTTACCAACATGTGAAAGGCCGGTGAGATCCGATTCTGAAATACAAAAAAAAAGCGTGAAAACAATGCCAATGAATGCGTGCACATACTTAAAAACTAGCATTAAACAAAGGAACGTTATAGCAGACAAGTACAATGACAGACATAAACATAACATAAAAAATAAAAGTACCAAACAAAAAGGGTTCCTTTGCGACAGGGGGTGAAAGATTTTGTGGCTGTTTCAGCAAACTCCGACAAAACTGAACGGATTTTGACGAATATTTTTAACTGAGTTCCAAAAACCAGAATGTTCTCAATTATTAAGAACTGAAGCTGAAGCTGATGCTGATGCCGCGACTTCATCCGCGTGGATTAAGGTTTTTTGATTTCCGCAGGAACTCTTTAATTTTTTGGGATAAAAAGTAGGCTATGTCGGCCGGCCGGGATACAAACTATCCTTATACCAAATTTACACACACACACACACTTTCGCATTTATAATATTAAGTATGGAAGTATGGATGAACACACCGATTTCTGAACCGATTGGTTTTTACAAAGTATATACTATCAGGTAATAGTAGCACTATTAAGTATTCAGTGCTAGCAGATCTCTTTGTAAATTTCATGAAGATCTGATCAATATTTCGGAGATGGAGAGGTGGAACTCCTCAAAGGGTTCAGCAAATCATTTTCATTTATTGTATTACCTTAATAAAAAGTAAATTATTTATTAACCATAAATAATTCATAACTAATCTAAGCCCATCCCTGCGAATCCGGGGAAGGTCAGGCTTGTATAAATAGAATTAAATACAATAGTATATACACTAATGAATTGGTTTCCATTAAAAAAATAACTATTTAGTACATTTGCATCAAAAAAAAAGGCTTTGAATTTGTTAGGATACTGAAATGCCATTTATATGTATATAGTCCCACAAACTTAGGTATCTAGCCCGTTGACCAAAATTGGAACAATTTTTTTATGACTATTTAGTTTTGTTTTTATTTCATTTTTCATAGATACTAGACGCTGTGACCGGGTCAGATAAGTTTGTGGGACTATACTATGAATAATTTGACAGCATTAGTTTTTATACTACCAAACCATTTCTGCGTTTTTCTCATCTATACTATCTATACTAATATTATAAATGCGAAAGTTTGTATGGATGGATGTATGGATGGATGTTTGTTACTCAATTACGCCCCAACGGCTGAAAGGATCTGGATGAAATTTGGCACAGAGATGGATTATAGTCTGCAGGAAAAACAGATTTTTATCCCGGAGAATTAAAGAGTTCCCGCGGCAACCGAAAAACCTAGCTAGTAGCTAAACCGGCTAGTAGGTATATAAACGAGCATAAACAAAATCACTTATCTAACGAACATTACATACGCAAAGGCAATTTACTCTTGCGGAAATATCGATGTCAGGCAGGAAGCAAAGATTGTCATGGAATTTATACATGACATTGTTGTTAGACCTTCCTTTCCTATTCCTGTGTTTGGAGCCGCGAAGGGTACTACCATTGTATCATTGTAACATAGTACTACTACTAGTGGTTCGCCCCGAACTGAGACCTCGCGGTATCCATAAGATAGTTTTAACTATATATTGTAACAGTTAGCTTTTAAAATTAGACGCAAAAGAGCTAAAGAGTTAATAGAGAAACGAATATACTTATACAGAGCGCCATCTATTGACATCATTGTGAACTTCTGTTAAAGACACTGAAGCTCATTAAAAATTAAATAATTTCGTTTCCTTATAATATTTATCTTATTTTAGTATTTGTTGTTCAAGTACAGGATATAATTCAATAATAATTGATCAAGTTTCAGGCTCAGCCTTTCAGAAAATTTTGAGTTCTGAGATCAAATTTGGACGTTAGAAAGATTTCGTGAATTTTAGGAAAGTTTAATTATGCAATTAAACAATTTCGCGAGTTACATTTTAATCTAACGGTTTTTACAATCTTACGGTGACATATACATACTTGAAATACAACATACTTACACGTATTATGACCACATATTACTATCGCAGATTGAGTTGGGCTCTGTGGAATATAAATTACTCGCTTCGGCGATGCCTCAGCTTGGCTGGTTCTTTCTTGATGTCTACCTAGTTGGGCGTTAAGATGGGATTGGTTTGTTGTTGAACCAGAGAGCTTGCTTTCTGTGCGCAGTGCACTTTGTATGCACTTCTATGTTCTACAGTACGTCTGATTTTACCTTGCGATCTACCTAAAGAAAACGACTTATGCTTACAATATGTTAATTTACGACATTCGCTACGTTCGAACAATAGCCTATCATGGTTGATAGGACGCTGTTTATTATTATCACTATCCTTCTTACGTTCAAACAATGTTCTACTACCCATGGTTGTTTTCGCGCTGTATTTTAACTAACATACTAATACTGAAGGTTGCATCACGCCTGTAGACTCTGTTTTGTTGCGACGAACTATCCTGCAGAGCGCCTGGTGTATCCTTGAAACCTATTTACAGGTATATGTGCGAGTACACCACTCTAAAAATGTAATTATCCAACTATTCGCTGACATAGTGGAACGCACCACTATAAAGTATGCCTACATACGTTGCGCTATTTCCGCGGTTGAAAACCTAGTGGTTGAGGAGGGGAGGCTGTTGACTTTTGATATTCTATGAGACTTATTAGTCCATGTATTAATATGCCTCTTAGGGTACCAAGGGAGGGAAGAAGCCAACCGCTGGTGGCGGGGCGGAGCCAGCCAACCATCATTTATTTTTTAGAAAAGTAAATGATGCCATTTCAAAGCATCTTTCTTCCCTTATAAAAGAAAGATGCTTCCACTAGGATTAGTTCGCTTCACGGTGACCTTATGGAACAACATTTATGTTGTTAAATAAGATAGAAATCTTAATCCTGGGTTTCAAAACTTATAGTATAATACAAAAGGTCTTAACTCTCATAGTCAAAGTATAAATTGAACTGGAAGCATCACATAAATTAGCGTTTCTAAAGCCAGTCTTATATGAACTGAATTTCATCTAAATTGGTATATAATCTAGTCTCTGGGTTGATTGGATTCGATTTCTAAAAGATCTTGGTGTATTATGGACGCAACAATATATGAGGATCTTACTGCTAGATAATTCACGTGCCATTTTAAAGAAATATTGAATTTGATAGGTAGAGTAAGGTGTAAATTCTTAGGGCCCCCGTGAGGTTGGTTAAACAACCCTATGTAACGCTATAAAAAATATTTTACTTTGCATTCGCTTCTATGAGAGCCCCCCTGAAATAAAGATTTTTGTAACTTTATAAGCAATATTCAGCTGGAGGCCATCGGTTTACATATTATATTTAAATCTGAAGTAATTACGTTCAGTAATTCGGAAGTTATAAGGCTCTAACAGACGGACGGACGGACGGACGGACAAATGCAAATTCACTCAAGTAGACTCAGAGACCTTCACTTCGCTCGATCAATAAGATAGTGTCTTTACTATGATAATAGATACAGTATCTTCTATATCACGAATTCAGTTCCTCTGTGTATTTTTTGTGACTTGAAGAGTTGAGATGTTGACTGACATTGATTTGGTGATTTTTTATTGAAGTTTACCTCCTTTAAAATCTATTTTCATATATAAGCCCGGGGGAATTAATAATGTATGGGGAGTAAAATGAAACTTTCTCCGTTACGTTATTGACTTTATGTTTCCATGGTAACACTTGTTTATATTTCCATGAATATATAATATATTTTAATGAATATAAATTAAATAATTAATATAAATAAATGTATCAAGCATGCTTTCAGTAATATAAAAAATGCGTTCATTTATCCGCATTTACTAAGCTATATATTTTAGAATCATTCGTAAAGAGTAAACTCCAGTCGTGACTCGTATTTCGGAGATGACACACATATTTTTTTTATTCTAATAAGAATACGGCACCTAAGCTAATACGCACACATTTTCCGCTCATGCACATACGCCCTTTGTATGTTGCATGGGTATAAGTAAATTAAGTGAATGAGAAAGGCCACGACTGACGTAAATATTTGTTTCAAAGAAACAAAGATAAATATTATGCTTGTTAAACGTCATCTCATAATATTATTGTTATCGGAAATATTATTTTAACCTAGTGCCAAAAACATCTTAACCGTGATAAATAACATGTTGTTTTTGCTAATATTAATCGTAGGTAGTTTCCTTAAACCCCTACAATTCGAGTTACTTTATTCTTAAAACATTTTATTGTATTTTTAAATCTGAAAGTGTACCTATACCCATCTCACTAACTTAATTTATTAGTGCGTACACGTACTTCGATGACTGCTGTTTGCATAGAATATTAAAATATCGAAAAAAAACGATGCTACTAGATGATGCCCGCGACTTCAACCGCGAGGATTAGTTTTGATTTCCGAGTACAAAACTCTTTGATTTTCTATATTATGTAAGTTATGTATTAATTCAGGGTAGAAGCTATCTCCATTCCAAATTTTCGCCAAATTCGTCTTACACAGATTATTGATTTTCCGTATTTCGGATAGGTATAAATATTGACGTCAATATCCTAAAATGTTTTAGGGTATGTTCCGATATACACTGCGAGCACTGTAAACTGTGACGTCAATTTAGTATACTGCGAAGCCGTTCCTTTATAGTTAACTAAACTGGTTACTGTTTAAAACGGAATGCAGTCAGCACTGAGAGCACCTTACCTCGAAAACGCCAGTGCTCACAATACAAAAATGGCGACGATTTATAACGTCATATATCTTCCTAGGATACTGCAGCAGTACACTGTCAGTCCATAACGGAAGAGCTTTTCTCCCCAGTAAGAGCACTGAAAAGTGCTCGCAGTGTATATCGGAACATACCCTTAGTAAGTGGTATGTACTACGAAATGTAGAGTCCCTATTATTTCATCTGTGGTAGATGTGTGGTAGAGTTTCGTACAATCTTATTTAAAGTCGTATTCGTAAGTGATCATCAATCATTATTAGTTATAAATGAAATTATTGTTCATCTTTTATTTTATCATTGCAATCACTTTTAATGATAGATCGTTATTTAGATATTTGTCATGAAAACATTATCTTCCCACAAATTTAGCTAACCAGGTAACAGTATTATTAGTGAATGAACTAGAAGTTTAATTCGCTATAATCCGCTACAGTAGACAAATCTGTGTGGTACAGTGCGTGTCTTTCACCTGCAACATGCGACACCCACCACCCAGCAATTCGCACAGGCACAACACCACACCACACAAATCCTCCAAATCACTCTCAACGTACGTTTCACTCCGACACCGGAGCATCTTCAGGAGATGTTGACTCGACAATGCACGATTGTGAAGTGACTATCGTATCGCAAGTTCCAGCTTATATACCTTTTTGGCATGGCTCATACTGAAGCCCCGCCCCCTCCCCTATTACTGTATAAATTGAGTAAAGGTGAATTTGATATGTTTATTTGTTCATTTAGCAACTCAAATCCTTTATTATTGTGTTTAATTATTTCTAATTGCTCCCAAACGCACATTCGTAACCCTTTATTACATTTATGCAGGATTTTAGTAAAGGATTTTTTTAATAAAGGGTTACGAATGTGCGTTTGGGAGCAATTAGAAATAATTAAACACAATAATAAAGGATTTGAGTTGCTAAATGAACAAATAAACGTATCAAATTCACCTTTACTCAATTTATACAGTAATAGGGGAGGGGGCGGGGCTTCAGTATGAGCCATGCCAAAAAGGTATATATAAGCTGGAACTTGCGATACGATAGTCACTTCACAATCGTGCATTGTCGAGTCAACATCTCCTGAAGATGCTCCGGTGTCGGAGTGAAACGTACGTTGAGAGTGATTTGGAGGATTTGTGTGGTGTGGTGTTGTGCCTGTGCGAATTGCTGGGTGGTGGGTGTCGCATGTTGCAGGTGAAAGACACGCACTGTACCACACAGATTTGTCTACTGTAGCGGATTATAGCGAATTAAACTTCTAGTTCATTCACTATCATGGACTTCCGCAAAGTAACGCCTGCTTCTATTCAATACAGTATTATTAGCTCGACGAGCCTCAAATCTGAAGGTAATGGGACCTGAACCAATCGTTCCAATACCATTCAGTGAGTACAAAACTTGGTTAAAACAACAAACAGTAGGCACACATGCCGAATTATGGGCAAACACCACAAATTGCAGACAAACAAAATAGGCTATACCCAGCCTAAACAAACGCCTAACTAGGAAACTACTACAACTGAATAGAGTAAAACTTAGGCCGGGGTTAGACATGATAACAGGACACTGTCCACTTAACAAACACCTATATGATCTAGGTATAACCGACAGCCCTCTATGCAGAGCTTGCATGGAGGGCGAGGAGACACCAAAACACGTACTACTCGAATGTAGTGCTGTATCCACTCAACGAGAAGCCTTCATTGGCTCCCCAGCAACACTCCCGGAAGTCCTCGCCGACCTGGGCGGCCTGCTTGGATTCTGGAGTGAGCTCGGCTGGCTGGAGTGATCCCGCGGGGAGTCGCACCAGAGGTCTCACGCACAACGGGCACCTGCGCCTAAGTGCGGAAAAGCCCAGTGAATGAAGAAGAAGAAGAAGAACAGTATTATATCTATTAAAAATAAAATAAAAAGAATCATGTCAACAGTCATGAAAATTAGTTCCAATTAGGGCCACCGGGCCAGATATCATGTAAGTGGGACCAGTCATCGCTCATAGGTTTAAGGTTAACTACAGCAAACAATGCAAAAATACTCAAGTAGATAGGTTTTGACGACCTCCGTGGCGCAGTGTGTAGCGCTGTTGTCTTAACGTGCCCGGCAGGGTCAATTTGGGAATTTATAATTTTCCATGGTCTGGCCTGGTGGGAGCCTACCGGCAAAGACGTGCCGCCAAGCGATTTAGCGTTCCGGTACGATACCGTGTAGAAACCGAATAGGGGTATGGGTTTAATATAACTGCCATGCCCCTAACAGGTTAGCCCGCTACCATCTTAGACTGCGTCATCACTTACCATCATGTGAGATCGCAGTCAAGGGCTAACTAGTAGCGGATAAAAAAAGGAAGCTAGGTACAGGACGGCTGAGTAACCTCTACAAAATATACCAAAAACATAGCAAAATAAGAATGTTACACGCTTAGAAACTGAAGCAAGTAGGTATAGAGTTACGTTCACTGCAAATATTACCTTGTGCATTTAAATTTTATTGCCGTTTGTATTGTAATAAGAATTATATTACTTCAGAACACAGTTCAGGGTTCCGTATCTACAAATGAGTTTTTTCAGTAAACAAAAAGACGCAATGTCATGCGGAATTTCACATGTTACAATATATAGAGAGTTGTCATATAATAGAGGAGGAGATGTCCCACAAAACTGCCTCAATCTGACTAGTAGGTAAGTTAGTTACACCTATTCCAAAAAAGCCTAATCTCAATTGTTTTACTTGGCTGAATTTATGATATATCTATCTGTCTCCGTAAGATTGTAAAAACCGTTAGTTTATAATCTAACTCGCGTGATTGCAAACTGTCGAAAGATTACAATTTAACGCATTATTTTCCGGTAGATTGTAATCTGATAGGTATTTAATCCCGATAAAACCTAAGTGCCCGGCCTGTGGCCGGGCACTACTTGTTTGTTTATGTCGAACCCTAACCTAACCTACAAGAAAGAGACAAGAAAACGTAAATACAATGAATATTTCAAAAACTGACACTCAGAACATTGAACAGTTTACAAACTTTCGACAGTTTACAATTTCGCGAGTTAGATTATAATCTAACGGGTTTTACAATCTTACGGTGACATATCTATTCCATAGCTACTGAAATTTATTTTGCCCAATAGCGTGAGTGTTAGTCAATTATATGTGATTGCTTTGTTACCTGTTGTACTCTGTAGTAATCATTTTACCATAATAGGGCCCCTGGGTGATCTATTTTGTTATTTGACATTTTAGTTAATAATTTTGACACATATTAGCTAAACTAGTGTACCTAGCATTTTTTAATAACGTTTATGTTTATAAATAGTTATTAGTTTTATTCTTTGCATAAAAAGGAGACAGTGAAAGACTGAAATATCGACGTATCAGCTCAAACCGCTGGTTCTAGCAACTTCTAGATGAGCATGTTTGGTGCTCTCTTATAACGTAGATCCCCACTACGAAAGTATTTTGAGAAATTCCAGTGAGATTTAAAAAAAGTCACGCGGACTACTATTAGTATAATTATGAATGGTGCGTTTTTTATGATTTCTGCGCATATCTACGGTTTCAAGACTATAACTCAACGTCACAACGATTAAGAAGTCTATTTCCACTCCTTATCGTATTTGTTTATTTGAGAATCAAGGGTCAAATTTGCGTGGCATAAGTATTATCATGCCCCCAGCAGATTGTTTATCATATATGATAAATAGCTAATTATACATTATAGCACACTAGGTAAACCACCCAGGCTTTACTTAGCTTACTAGCTTTGTCGGGTTTCTGAAAATTTATAATTTCTTAGCGGAGCTGTATGTTATAAAAAAATAAATGAATTTAATTTAAATATTAAATATAGCATTTTTTAATAGAGTTGATTAGATCAATCTACTTAATACATAGTAATATTATAAAATATGCAACAGTTAGTCTGTTTATCTGCTACCTTTTCAACCGATTTTGACGAGATTTAGAACAGTACTAAAGACACACTTTCGCATTCATATTGGAATGGAAGTATGGATTTGAATTAAGCTCAAACCGCTGAATTTAGACGTTGTAGATATCGGCTTTGAAGTATAACGTAATTATGATAGATACTCAACAAGATTGACAAATACACTATGAATGGAATGACGTAGGTATAGAAAATTAGTTAAGTACGTATATATTACGATTAAATACTTGTTTGTCGCCACTAACCTCAATAATATTATGTTTTGTATCGGAATAGCAACACGTCAAACCGCGAGAGCGAGGACCCCGGTGTCCTTGAACCTGAGTGATAATAAAATACCCTTAACATTATAGTCGTAGAGATTGACATATTTTCTTTTTCTCTGAGTGAACTCACAAAGGTAGCAATGTTATAACTAAATAGGTGATTTTTTGATTTTATTTTTATTTTTTAATAGTATATTAGGTTTTGCACATTTATATAGGCTAAGCTTGATATAAATATTGTAACTGCACCATCGTAACAGGGATTCCTGTAAAGATGATGTAAGAAGTGAATAAATTAATAAAAAAAATACAAAAAAAAGTTGGTATGTCGATAACTAATCGATTTATTGCGTAGTGGGACGGGAGAATATCTCCCAAGTCCCGTCGTAGTTCCTTCGTAGTGTTGAGACTTCGTATCAGCTACAAAATATACACGTTGGAAGGGAACTACGTTATATCTTGTCGCCTAATATGTGCGCCTCATACAAAAGTGCATAATGCGGCCTTTTGTACGCCATTTTAGACTCTTGAATAAACCTACTAGAGGAACCGGAATTATCTAAATATATAAAAGGAAAAGGTGACTGACTGATTGATTGATTGATTGATTGATTTATTGACTGACTGACTATCAACGCACAGCTCAAACCACTGGACGGATCGGGCTTTAATTTGGCATACCTACAGATAGCTTTTTATGACGCAGCCATCCGCTAAGAAAGGATTTTTGAAAATTAAACACATATGGGGGTAAAATAGGAGTTTGAAATTTGTATGAAAATCGAACTTAACGACAGCGAAACTACAGGTAAAAGCTTGTCATTAATAAAATTATATCTAATCCTACTAATCCTTCTATCCTACTTTCTTCTTCTATCATAATTATATTGTGTGATGAAAGTGTTTTTGTTTATTGGTTTGGTTACCTATCAATTATTCCGCGACGAAGCAAAGGATCAACGTGATTTTTTTCATAAATAATAAAGTTAAAGACATTGAGATTGACATAGCTTACTAATATTTCCTGGAAAAATAAAAAGTTTGTGTGGATTTCCAAGAAGCCTAAATTCAAACGAACGAAGTCGCGGGCATCTTTTAGTAGATTTATATACCCTTGGTTTTTAAGTAGGAACCTATGAATGAAGAAAGTCTTAATAAATTACATATTTTATAAACGGAACTGCAGAAGTTAGTCTTACAGTTACACCATAACGTAACAATAATAATGAGAAATTTACCATTGTTTCTAAAACATTGTCTGCACGTGTTCAATATTCAGTGGCGAAATAGCACATGTACCTATACCTAGCCGTTGTTAACTTGTAACCATGGAAATATATTCTTTTAAAGGTCTACTAGCTGATGCCCGCGACTCCGTCCGCGTGGATTGATCGGTCGCATAAAAACGAAAAAGCCAAAGGATATTGACCAAATTCGCCTAAGAATCAACACACGTTTGAAATATACAGTAATTCTTAGCTTAATTTATAGTCTTTATTCCAAATATCAGAATTTAACGGACACTTCAAATTAATTAAAAAATAAGTAAATGGGTATTAAATTGATTACTATACGTTTCCGTCTCTGGCTTATTAACCACAGATCAATAACTTAGGTTTTAAATAATATACAATACCACCGCTTGAGCGCTAGATCTGTATCGTAAGAAACAAGATAAAAGTCGCTTAAAGTGCTAAGTGCGCTAGTATTCGGAATCTCGCAGCGCCATCTATTGAAAGTACAATAATTTAATATTTTTAACGCCATCTGTGAAGTTCTCGATGAACTATGACGATACCTGCATTATTAATAACGCCATCTGTAATGTTTTTGATGAACTACGGCGAATCTTGTCTTATCTACATATTGTTTACAGCTCTATTACAAATGGATAGGGATGATATTTATTTGTTCAAGTAGATTGATCGTGAATGCTGAAATAAACTCAAAATTGAAAATATTTTTGGTAATAAGTCATTTTCTTGCAAGTGTCCGTAGTTTTAATCTGCTCTCAAGTATAAAAATGTATTATTTCGAACCCCGTAATCAATGTTTTATGACGGTTGGTTCGTAGGCGAACTTTGTATGGGGACGGAACAATGTCCTTTGAACCTCTAAATTCGTTCACCAATCTCGTTAACGACTTGGGTCAACGTTGCTTAACTATCGCAATCGATTGAAATCATCATCATCATCACTACAGCCCATTAGCGTCCCACTGCTGGGCACAGGCCTCCACTCTGATAGGAGAGAGGGAATTAGAGCTTAGACCCACCACGCTGCTCCAATGCGGGTTGGCGGTCTTTAACGGCTATTATCATGGTAGTGATAATAACCGGGACCGACGGCTTAACGTGCTCTCCGAGGCACGGGGGTGAAATACCGCCAACTTCCGAACTCCGGGCTAGTACTGGGAATTTGTAATCCGAAAAACCCGATACTTAATTATGGCCCGACCCGGGACTCGAACCCGGGACAACGTCGGCCGCAGTCAAATCAGTTTACCAGTTTAGTTTTTCGATTGATATGCGTTGGCACAACTCAGCCACTCGTCCCTCAATAAAGAGTCCCATAGGGGTTATGCTCCCTCAAGGGTTATGTTACTAGGGTAGAAAGTCTGGTAGTAACGGGCAACGGATGTTACCCTTGTGTTGCACGTAACAGCTGTCATCCTACCCCTACCAAGTAGGCCCTTTGCCATAATATAAACTTTCCACATGGTGAGTTCGCAGTCAACTGCTACGTTGGATATGATATTTTTAAAAGTCGATTGTTTATTGTTAATTGTTTATTGTTTATTCATTTGATGACGTGACGATGACGTTTTGGCGATTTCTCTGGTGCTGCAAATGTTCAGGGACGGCGGATACTCAGGTGACTGGTGAAATTCATCTGTCTACCTGTTACGGTCCTTGAGATACAGCCCGCTGACAGACAGACAGATGGGCGGACGGACGGACATTGGAGTCTTAGGAATAGTATCCCGTTGGCACCCTTTGGGCACGGAACCCTAAAAAATAAGTAGGTACTTTGTCAGCAGATTGTTAGCTGAGACTTGCTTGGTATTTTCTTGTGACGAGGCCTATTAATTCAGGTTTCATCTTGATACCTACGGTTAAAGCATTAAGAGTCTCGGTATAATAATGGCTGATCAAAATTAGTGGCATATTGACGTCAACTTGGCTTGGCGTGGCTTAAAAAATACAACAGCAAAACCCATTAATAAAAAATAAAAAAAATTCTTGAGAAAACTCCGTCATCATCTGAATAAAAATAATACTAAGTATAATAAATTAAATTACGTAACCTTGTGGAAAGCAACTCTGATACTGATGGTTTTTCCTGTATGCAGAAATTTCGTTGAGTGTATTTTATGTGATGTGACTAGGTAGTACCTATTTCCTTATTTAATTAATAATCCTATGCTCCTACTCTTATATTATAAAAATGCAAAATTGTGTCAACCTGTCTGTCTGTTATGTTTTAACGCATCTTTTCAACCAATTTCATGAAATTTAGTATAGAGTTATGTTACATCCCAGAGAAGGCATAAGCTAAATAGGAAAATTAAGGAGTTCGCCCGGGAATTTTAAAGAACAGACGAACACCGAATTTTTGTGACACCTTATGACGTCGCTAATAATTCTTGGACAACCGCGATGGTGACGTTATTCGTGTTTTTTTTAAAATTATATACCCAAATACTTAGTCGTCATATTATTATCGTAAAAAACATCGTTCGTGTGTCGTAACTTGTTTGCAATTCTGATTAAAACCTCCAGCGGAAAAGTGCAATCAAATCAGTTTTTCTTGTAATTTTTTGTTTAAAATTGCCAGTCAAGTTAATAATATATATTATGGTATGACAACGACGTTTATGGTACGACGTATATTAAGGTATGGTAGATAACCTTACCTATTCCCATCTTTACCATCTAGTCAAATTCATGGACTTATTCATAGTCAGATTCATAATTTATATGCTTTACTACCGTATTTATATGCACACTTATCTAGAAAACGGCAACATTATGTCACACAAGTAGGTCTAATATACCTATGGAAAATGTTTCAGCTTAATGTTTCAGCTTCAGTATCAGTAGGTATCATTAAAAACTTTGTAACTACTACAGTAGGTAACATTAAATTATCTTTAATTTACTTTAGATATATTTTAATATATTAACCAGTATACTGTACTAAACTATACAGTGAAAAAGTAGGTAGCACCAGTAGGTAGGTACCTATGTGCTTGTTATAGTGCGGTTGAGCGAAGAATTCGAAACCTTATAAGGGAAATATATCAACTTTCATGTAAGCGATCACTGTTGTGTTACAATAAAACCTTGTGGTAAGAGGCTGGTATTTTTTTTTCAATAGGTACATTAAGCTAGAATTACCTACCTACGACTGCCAAAGATATAGCATTTCTAACTTCTAAGCTAAGTAGATTGGTCCAATACTCCCATTCCTTAAGTAGGTAGGTACCTACATAAGGTACTTAGTAATTATAGGTGAAGTTACTTCAATAAATCATTGACTTAATAAATCGAGCCTGTAGACGATATATACATAAGTAATAGGTATGGAAATTAAAATAACGTCCACCAAAAATACTTTTGAGGTCCTTCTTACCAAAATGATATATTGGAAGACCAAATGTAGTAGGTAGGTAAATATTCACCAAATATTCTTTATAAGTTAAAAGTTAAAATGTGGTTAAAATTAAAATTAAATTAAACCTGGTTAACATTTTGGTGGTCATTTACTAATTTGGGATTAACAATGATTATTTTGGAGTTACTTGCTTAAGGTACCTAGATAAGTTGGTAATTAAATAGGCCATGAAGCATATCTAATTGTATTTATTAGTTGTTCTTCGGAATATGAACTAGCCTCTGTACCTTCCTCAACAAAGGTATTGAGTTGAAATACAGACAGACGGACGGTTACACTTCCGCATAATATTAGTAGATAATATGAACAGGCACCAAGCGAACACATTTGTGTTTGTAGCAGCTCATAAAAAAACACAGCACCTGTTAGTATAGAGCTTTCCTACGTAATAGCTGCCGTAAAGACCCATTAATGATTTCATAACTCTTATGTAGATACCTAGGTACTTAACTAGCTACTATAATAATGTCAAAGTTTCGATAGGTAGGTGGGTATCTACCTACTGACTTAATTAACGTTAAGTGCTAATTTAATCGCTGTTAATTATTGATCGTAGGGTGGAATTTGGCATTTCACTGTTACCAACCGGGGACGTAGGCTCGTAGCCCCGTGAACCGCGTATAAGACCTATAAAATGCATGACGTCAATAAAATCCACCCACCTTCATAGTAGGTAAGTAAAAGTATGTTACAGAATACATAATAGTATAGAACTTATTAAGATCTGGCTAGGTATGTGGAAAACATACGTTTCATGATGTTGAGAAGGATTTTAAAGACGGAATGCTTTAGACAGGGAAAACCCACTTCGTACCCACTTCCTAGCCACCTAACTACAAAGTAGGTAGTAGGTACCTACCTTCTGAGTTACCAAAAGCAGAGTGATGGTATTGGTCAATAAAAGTTTATTGACCAAGGTAGGTACTTAATAGAATAGAATAGAATAATTTATTTGCAAGAATGTGGTACAATTAGGTCTTAAATTATTATTAGGTCGTAAGCAAGTAAGATATGTAAAATTAAAAAGAAATTTAATGTGAATTTTCTTGTATTAAAAGGTATTTTCTGAAAGATTTTATATAATTTAATAAAAGTTGCTATTTCAAACTACTAGCGCCACCTCGTTGATAGTTTAAACATCACCAACCTAAATAGCGCCATCTACCAATGTATCGTCAAATTAGCTAAGTAAACTAACAGCGTACTTATATTATGCAACATAGGTGGCGCTAAAACATAAATACGGCAACGTAGTTAAACGTGGTATACACAGATAGCGCTTTCAAATAAAAATAGACGTTTCACTAACGTCTCACTAGATGGCAGTTACAATACACATCATATTATATTTAACAGATAGTAAAAGCATCAGTACATAGATAAAACACTATATACCCGATCAGTATACAAATAATACCGATAAATAAAGACAATTTTATTAAAAACGAATAGTAACGAATAAACACTGAAGAATAACAATTATTATTATTGGCATCCAAATTCAATGCTATCTTTCCACGGATGTTTTATTTTCTATTTACTAGATGATGCTCGCGACTTCGTTCGCGTGGATTAAGGTTTTTACCATTGCAAATGGTTATCAGATGCAAATCGCCTGAGACGTATTTTTGGCCATAGTTTCGAAGATTTTGGAAGGATAGGATAGAGAATAGTACCAAAAGTTGAGGAATTTATCGAGACACGTGTAAGCATTTGAATTTTGAAAATCGGCTAGAATTTGTTTTTTTGAATTTTGAAAAATGTAAAAAAAGTCGGGCTTTTTTCGGGTGTTTGTTTACTAAATTGTAAATATTTCGGAAAAATCGACATAAGAAAAATGAAAAAAGGTGTCCTAGCCTTCGAGGGTTAATCCAGAAGAATCGCTTCGTTGTTCTTTCATTCAGAATTACCTACAGTTTCGTTTCGCTAATAATAATAATTGATGTCGGCAGCTAGTCAGCTAGGTACCTCTTTAGCATCACTCGGCGTTTTAGGTTCACTTCATTCAGAAGGTTCCGAGCTTCTGAATGAAGTGAAAGCATGAAGAATAACTTCTTTGACTTTGGAACAGCCATTCTATGGGTGGGATTTGGGTGTGTTGGACACTAGACTGTGTGTAGACTGGAGTCAGGTGATCACAATATTTCTGGGCTAGCTACATCTTCATATTAATGCAAATATCTAATTCGTGGATTCGTGGATGTATGAGTTAATACTTATTCAATCTACATGCGTGAATGGTGTCAATATTTTTCAGTTCAAAATCATCCGCATGTTGATCCAATAAACACGCCATTTTTTAAACTGATTTCCAAGGAGGAGTAGTTTTCAACTTACCAGTATCGTTGAGTAGACCGTGAATGTCCGTCGTCGACCCATCGGCCGACATTGCTGTAACAAAGAAAAAAAACATGTTTTACTAGAACTTTATTGGGCTAATAATGCGGTGGGCTCCAATTTCACGGGTAATAGTATAATAGTACCACTGTTAGTAGAGTTGTATACGGAAGGACCGTATACGACTCTAATAACAGTGGTACTATTTAAACTCGGACAAACAGGAAGAACTACCTATGTAGTGATTATTATAACCGGTTGGTACTGATGACAACGTCTAACCTGCGTAATGAGATGAAAAGGCCAATTTTAGACCCCAAAAATCAGTCAGCTGTTACCACGTCTTGGGTTAATGGGGCACAATTCGCAAGTATGCATTTTCACTACTAGGCCACACTAGAATAAAATATGAAAATAGGAATTCATATCGTGATTCGTGACATTACAGCCATCCTTTTTTTCAATGTGTATGTGAATCTGGGTCATCGGACACGAAGTATTTTATTATATAAATGTCGTGTCTCAAAAATTTATCCACTCCTCAGGTGACCAAAGAACTGGCGCTTATATTTTGGCCTAACAACTTAGCCTTACTATTCAACGAGGTAATAGCGCCAGTGTTTTGGGCACCATGCCCAAATAACGATCACACGATCACTTGGTCGGCGTGTGTTTTTGTAAATATAATAATTAGTAATAGTTTTTTCTTAATTTATCACAAATAAAGGATGAAAATAGACCTACAAGAATCACCAACAGAACTGTTTTCTACTTATGAAAAATTACCTCGCGTAGTTTTTACATAATTATGGTAACTACCTAATACATAACATCTACAGCGACTCAATGGCGGCACTACAAACCGTCACCAACCTCGGCTCCCTCCATCCATTAGCCGTTGAAACACGCGAGAACATAGTGCACTTATCTCGACAGAACAAAGTTATATCTTTGTTCTGGATCAAAGCACACGCAGGATTGGAGGGAAATGAAAGGGCAGACCAACTTGCCAAAGAAGCCGCCTCTGCGTCGATTAAGAGGAGACTAAATTATGACCTGTTTCCCGTCTCATTCGCG
Source organism: Erebia palarica (assembly GCA_964035005.1). Classification (NCBI taxonomy): domain Eukaryota; kingdom Metazoa; phylum Arthropoda; class Insecta; order Lepidoptera; family Nymphalidae; genus Erebia; species Erebia palarica. The sequence goes on from OZ035988.1 coordinate 7,957,072, forward strand.
AAGCGACAGCTCCGACAGCAGTCGATCCACGAATGGGATGCGAGGTACAAATCCGGAACAGTTGCCGGAGTAACAAAAATTTTCTTGCCGGATGTGACGGCTGCGTACAGCATCATTCGAAAATTCGAACCGACCAGTCTGAGCACTCAACTGCTTACCGGTCATGGGGATTCTCTGAATACTTATGCCGCTTTAAGTGTAAGGAGAGTCCTTCATGTGTCTGTGATCCTAGCGAAAATGAGACAGTTCCCCACATTGTCTTGGAATGCCCAGTATTCGGTTACGAAAGATACGAAATTGAACAGCTATTGGATACAAAGTTAACGATCGAGACTATAAAGACTATAATGACTGATAAGCGTAGAGAAAAGTTTATGGACTACTGCTTGAAAATAATAGAAATAGTTGTTAAAAGAAACAAGTAAGGATAGTATGATGACCATATATTGTAGAATAATATAATGTACATCATACAATGATATAATAAAAGTATTGTAAAATGTAAAATAAAATATGATCCAAAATGTAATAGTAGATAAGTATAAATGTTATAGCGTAAGACTAAAGAATAATATAATAGTAAAAATAAAGAAACAACTAAAATGTAAGATCCCAACTGTAAAAGTAAATAAGTATGAATATAATAAAAAAAAAAAAAAAGAAATACCCAAAATAAAGTAGATAGAATAGATAGAGATTAGACCGGAATCCCACCGGAAGCTTGAAAGAGATAGAAAGAAAGAAAGAAAAAGTATGCTGAATAAAAGTGCGAGAAGAATACTTGATAGAACTGGAGTGAAAGAGTACCTTTAGATAACATAGGCTCTGATCTTTGTCAGAGGGAGTAGTATTAAAAAAAAAAAAAAAAATATTTAACATCGAAGATCTACCTACCTATTAAGTACCATAAAATGTATGAGAAAAAAGTTGTAACAATGTTTCATGAGATTCTCACATCCTGTGTCAGTGCCTATATTAATAAGGTATTAGTTATGTAGGTATCTAAAGCTTCTAACTTCAATTAGGCACGCGTGAGTTTGTAGGTACGTCTGTGCCTACTCTGATTTATCGTTATGTAATGGTCAATTCCGTCATAACGACGTTAAGATGAAGGCCGTCGGCACCGGACTGTGACAACTGGTGACACGGCAGCTATAAACCAAATTAGTACCTAACCTACCAATAATAAGAGCGAAAACACACTTGGGACCGGATAGGAAAAAACATCTGCGCGTAAAGTCTGCGTCGAAGGGAAACGATATTTTGTCCTGTCGTGCTAGTGCAGCACCTCATATAAGGGAATTACGCGGACTCTCTGTCTGTTACATTTTTCCCGTACGTTACCTAGGCAGGCATCAAAAAAATTGCTCGTTTATACTCAGGTATATATAAGCATAGGTTTAAAATCTTACTTAATAAAAACAGCCAATGCTGATAAAAAGTGGAAAAGCTAAGATACGGGGAAAAAACGAGATCAATCTCAGTATTAAATAACCTGGGTGATCAGTCAAACGTGTTAGGTACTTGAGTAGGTACCTACTTAAAGTAATTTTAAGCCAAACTTGTTTTTAAGCTGCATATTGTTTTAGAGCTTAAATACGGACCGCTGATCAGGCTGGCAGACACTTAAATTAACACGACTCGAATCGTGACAGGTTTAAGCTTATAAAGACAACGTTCCTTAGCAGTTAGCACCTATAGTAATACTTTATTCACTATCCTCAGACGTGTTTTTCGTAAGAATACTTGACGAGAAGATATTAATCTACTTACTAGGAGCCATTTTTGCCAGACGATTAAAGTTGCGCAATATTTACTTACCTTCTTGCTATACCTACTTTAAACATCAATAAAATCGTAATTAACTCCAGGATGCGTTAACTTTGGACTAAAATCAGCTGTAATATTACCTTTTCTGTACTAAAACCTTGACACCAGTCATAGACACTATACCTATAAGACTTGGATTTTTCTATTTGTCCCAACCAGTAGGTTGAGAAGTGATATACCCAACGCAGCGGGAGAGCCTTACCCGATCGCGTAGCTAAGAGACCTGGCTGCACTTAGGGCAACGTTACTTAATATTTTTAATTCCCGTTAGATTGCGTAGAGTAAATTGAATGACTGTTTTTTGGCTCTAGGGCTTTAATAAAGGTTTTGTACCTATAGCAGCCCAGGTTTAGTCGACGCGACCTTTCGGTAGTTACCCGTAAAGCTATTGTGGATAATATAATGTGACCTACTTAAAATATCATGACGTTTTTTTTACGTTTGTGTTACATCACTGTTTTAAATGAGGCTAAGAGAAGTCAGGAAAATTGATAATCTCTCTTGAGGAGGTCATCTTAAGTAGAAGAAGTCACTTATCGCGTTGTGTAATTCATTGTATGTTTTAATGATAATATTATGAAGATAGTCACCTTTTTTATTGCACCACACGATTAAATATTAGTATTAGTAGTATAATTGTAAATTTTATTGCATAGATAATATGAGAATTGTATGTAGTACTGATGAACATTTGTGGTCGTTTTTGTGGATGTGTAGCACTTTAATTTGATAGATAGATAATTAGTTAGATTGATTTGCTATTACTATAAGTATAACTATAAGTAGTTTTTTAAGTATCCTACTAGCTTGCAGCTACGTAGCTTTTTTCCGTGGTGTCACCTGAAACAGGGTTTAGGCTGAAAATCAGCGCTGTATGGTTAGTGCTTGCACTGAACATACAGCATTATGCTGAGCCTGGGCCATTTTTTGGGTTGTGCCATGCGTGATATGGTTCATCCCTGCGCCTCATCGATTGTTGTTTAGATTATAGATCGTTGAGGTGCAGAGGTGATCTACCTCTTTAGGTATGCTTGTTATGTATGGCACAATTTGGAAATAAATTTCTTTTCTTTCTTTCTTTCAAATAACAGAGAACGTATATTATCTAATTCTTAGATAGGTATAAAATAAAGGTCACCGGTTGCATTTGTGTCCGGTAAAGTTTACGAGAAGCTATTGAATTGATGTGTTGACAAGAGTAGGTCAAATTAAAATACTAATACTTCTGAATTTCTTTTCAAAGTATAAATATATTTTTTGTCAGAAGTTTCAAAAAACACTCTAAGGTTAAGCGAGAAGACTAATCTGCGTCGTCAATCAATTTAATAACTAGTGGAAAACACCAGTGATACGCTTCAAAAGTTTAAATAATAAGGCCGCGGTACAACCGAACTAAAGGACTTGAGTTTTGTTTCCGCTATCTAATGTTTTTATTAGGTTTACTTTTATGGTAATTATTAGGTTATTTTGCTATCTTTACTGGTCTGTATAGAAATGGTAGCGGGCGGGTATTATGACACGGCACCGTTATTCGTTGCCTATCGCTTACCTAAACGCTGGACGGTATATCTTTGTCGGTAAGTGGTAACTAGCCACGGCCGAAGCCTCCCGCGATCACTAGACAAAACTTGTGACTTTACTTGTGTTGACTTTTTTATAGGTTTTAGCAGCTAGACTTGAGAGTGGAGGCCAATACTGTTATCAAATTGCTGGAAATCCTTTACGTATTCAACAAATGTATTATTAGACAAAAGAATTGCGTAAAATAATGTCAACTTTTTAGAAATAAGCTGCATAACATTTTCAAATAGGTAATTATAGTTTCCTTAACAACTGTCTCATGGTTATTTTACGAATTTTCCAGTCTAAGACGATTAAGAATAAGATTTATGAGCAACATATTGTATATGCCATCAACCCCGGCATAAGTAGGTATAAGGAAATATCTCTGAAGCGATTGCGACGCGTCGAGCATATTTTGCGAAGAGAGGAAGGAAATACTTACTGCGTTCAAATGACCGCCTGTTGTGTGAAATCGGATCGACCAACCAACACGTGGAGGAAGTCTTTTGAGACAGATCTTAAGGCATTGGGAGTTGGGAATCTGGTCAAAGCAGTAACACTATCGGACATGGGAAAATCACTGCTGCTGGTATCTTGAGGGAGAATCAAAAAATCATCAGAATCTGTAAAATTTTTGCAAAATATATACAAACTACATAGTTCGTAGAACCGATAGGCGTTGGGGTCCCAAAGTGCTTGAATGGCGGCCTCGCACCGAGAAGCAGCTTTGGACGACCCCCCACTAGGTGGACGGACGATCTCAAGCGTGCAGCTGGGAGCCGCTGGAAACAAGCGGCACAAGACCGTGCTCTGTGGCGATCCATGCAGGAGACCTTCGTCCAGCAGTGGACGTCTATAGTTTGAGACTACGACGACGACCTACCTACTTACTACCTAGGTGCTCTATTGGACGACCCCCCACTAGGTGGACGGAACATCTCAAGCGTGCAGCTGGGAGCCGCTGGAAACAAGCGGCACAAGACCGTGCTCTGTGGCGATCCATGCAGGAGACCTTCGTCCAGCAGTGGACGTCTATAGGTTGAGACTACGACGACGACCTACCTACTTACTACTTAGGTGCTCTATTGGACGACCCCCCACTAGGTGGACGGACGATCTCAAGCGTGCAGCTGGGAGCCGCTGGAAACAAGCGGCACAAGACCGTGCTGTGTGGCGATCCATGCAGGAGACCTTCGTCCAGCAGTGGACGTCTATAGGTTGAGACTACGACGACGACCTACCTACTTACTACCTAGGTGCTCTATTGGACGACCCCCCACTAGGTGGACGGACGATCTCAAGCGTGCAGCTGGGAGCCGCTGGAAAGCGGCACAAGACCGTGCTCTGTGGCGATCCATGCAGGAGACCTTCGTCCAGCAGTGGACATCTAAAGGTTGAGACGACGACGACGACCTACCTACTTACTACCTAGGTGCTCTATTGGACGACCCCCCACTAGGTGGACGGACGATCTCAAGCGTGCAGCTGGGAGCCGCTGGAAAGCGGCACAAGACCGTGTTCTGTGGCGACCCATGCAGGAGACCTTCGTCCAGTTGTGGACGTCTAAAGGTTGAGACGACGACAAATTATATAGTCATTAGGCATGGCTATAGCAACTAATCTCGTGTAGTTTACTTTTCTCTCCTCAACATTACGAAATGGCATTTGATGTTTATACTACCGAGGGAGCTTATTATAACATTCTTGTTAACCTTGCTCTTAATTCTTACAACACGATATATTCAATACAAGTACTTCTTCGTATGTGATATGAGAGCTTAGTATTTACTCGTACAAAACGACTTCTTGCCTCTATCTAACTGATATTTGGGTTCTATGTTCTTTCGAAATAATGACGTAAATCGTATTTTAACCCTGCCTCACTGCCTCGTTGGTCTCGCGGTTAGCATGTTTGACTGCGGCCGACGAGGTCCCGGGTTCGAATCCCGGGTCGGGCTATAATTAAGTATTGTGTTTTTCCGACTAGAAATTCTCAGTACTAGCCCGGACTTAGGAAGTTGGCAGTACTTCACCCCCGTGCCTCGTAGAGCACGTTAAGACGTCGGTCCCGGTTATTATCAATAACATGATAATAGTCGTTAAAGCCCGCCAACCCGCATTGGAGGAGTGTGGTGGGTCTAAGCTCTAATTCCCTCTCTCCTATGAGAGTGGAGGCCTGTGCCCAGCAGTGGAACGTTAATGGGACGTAGTGGTAATCAGTTATAAATGCAAATAGGTACACTGAGAGACGCGGATTGCCACTCAGACAGCGTCTTTAGCGTCTAGCGTAGACCAAGCTAGTTGGCTAGTCTTTAGTAGTTGTGGTAAGGCTGAATTAAGTTGTTATTATACTATTGGGCTCGACTTCTTTACGCTTCTTTGACTAGAAGGGTCTACGCATAAAAGTCTGGACTCCCTCCTATATAAATGAGCTGAGCACGCACATCAAACGCGCTTAATTTTGGAGGGAGCCAAGTCTTATATAAGACTAGACGATGCCTGCAACTTCGTCCGCGTGAATGAGGTTTTTTTTATTTCCCGCGAGAACTACTGAGTTTTCCAGGATAAAAGTAGTAAGCGAGACAATTATACAATAACACGTACGAAATATTATGGCGTAGGTAATTAGGTACACGTTCATTCCAAAGGATTATTGGAAATACCCAATAGGTAGGTAAGGATAAAAAACAAAGCACAAAATTATTTCTAAGAAAAAAAATACAGGCATGTTTAAGCAAAAAACGCAAGACAGATATTTGTATTAGATATTATTGTAGTCAACACTGGTTTTTATTGTGTGTGTAAATTCCTTATTATTTTAAATCACTTAGTCATACATAAGCAAAGCAAGTCTTGAAAAAGAGAAGAGAACAGTTCTTTTCTTATTTTGCAAAAGACTTTGATGCATTAATGTGAATAAACTGACTCCTTGTTGCTCCGTATATTTTTTTTAATTATTAGCGTTTTGGAAAAAACATGGTTTGATATTTTTACTCTCTTCGTACGTGGCCTTACTCTCCTCGAGAAATAGACAAGACGTCTGTTCTTTGGTAGTAGATACTATATAGTCTATACTTTGGTAGATAGATAGTGACGCTACTTTGGAAAATGCTTTCTCTAAAATAACTAAAAATATTCCATTATCTAATCGTTATTTTCAAGAATAGCAAACTTTTATGTTTTTTATCATCGTTTCAGGAGACTGTACTAATATTATAAATGCAAAAGTTTGGATGGATGTATATATGATGACTTTTTTTATACTCGCGGGAACTTTTTAATATTCCGGGATAAACAGTAGCCTATGTCCTTCACCGGAATACAATCTACCCCTGTACCAAATTTCATCAAAATCGGTTGAGCAGATTAGCCGTAAAACCGTAGCAGGTAGACACACTTTCGCATTTATAATATTAAGTATGGATAGTAATGCTACAAAGCACAAATTATGCAATTTACAGGCAATATGGCTGTGGCACAGTACATATTGTTCGCAGGTTCCGTAGTTAGTGGTCGTTGTGGCTGTGCCTTGTGACACAGTAGACATATTGAGGTGTATGTAAGTGTAGTTTAGTTGAGGCTTTATGATGTTTGGCACCTTAATTTCTTCTTAGGGTGAAAATAAACTTCGGTTTTTTTTCCTGGTGCACAAAAGTCCGTGTCATTAATTTGGGACTGGTGTACTGAGAAACATGACAAAACATTCTTCGTCTCTTACGTAGAAATTTTGTCAGGAAGCGTCGGTCCGTAGTGCTTTTATTTTTTTCTTAATCATAAAATCTTTATATAAAGAGCTAAGTTATTAAATGGCACTTAAGTTTTTCTACGCTGCTATTAAGCTGATTAAGCCGCTTGACGATTCAAAAGCAGTTATAAAAGTTTATTTGAATAAAAAACTAATAAAAATTTATTTCCAGTTTCACTCCCTCTTATTGTTAGGTAAAAAATTTTTTTGCCCAAAATACCGTTTGATTCTATAAATTACTGATAAATAACGCTTTAATTTTGTAAATCAACGAGGTATTATAATTTGACTATTATGATTTTATGAAGCAATCTTGTGGTTAACCGCAAATATGACACCGCGTCACATGTCCATACTTACAATGGCACAAATGCTACACGATATATTAAGTAGGTATGTCATAAAATATTAGTGTGACACCTTCCCAATGTTGGATAGAAGCAGGTGTTTCATTGCGGAAGTCAATCATTATAATAGTCCTTTGCTTATAATAGCAGCTGCGGCTAGTGCTTCTTTCTCAGCCATGGTCTCAACTGTAGTCACATTAGTTAGAGAACTGTCATTCTAATTAAATTTCATTTTGAGAACAGTTTAAGGATATTCCTAATTTTTACCAAGATGCCATACTCATAGTACGTCGCCTCGGCTTCAGTCTCCACTTAACTCTGTCGGTGTGCGTTGCGACTAACTACAACTGTCGTTATTATAAAATGTATAGGTACCTTACCTATCATAGCATAAGATTTTTTAATGATAAGTTGGCCCATTGTGATTTTATAAATTCTTCATTGACAATAATTTTTGTTACAAACATTCTGTACTTAACAAAATATGGAACATTATTTTTACGTTCATACAGGCTAACTTAAACTTTACAGACAGAAAATGTAAATATATATCTTTTTAAATCTTGAGCTTATTTATTTTAATTACTATATCCTCAAAAAGGTAAATTGCGAAATATTTGTTATGTACTTTCGCATTAGTAGGCCTATTAACTTCTAGAATGTAGACTTGTTGACAGCCGGAGGTAATTTAAATCTAAAATGTCTTTTCATCATTTATATAATAGTCTCCAGTTGTGATTCATAAGACTTTTGCTACCATGTTTATGTAAGTAAGTCTAGAAATTTTAATACATATAGGTACGTTGGTCGTCCCAGCTGGTGATTGAATGGTGGTATCTTACAGAAACACGCAGCGTTGGTAAACTGCCCACTAGGTAAGTTCATACCATCTTATACTATTATACTAAATATATTATATACTTTATTATTAATAATAATAATAAGTATACTATGTACTATATTAATATATAGTACATAGATACTTATAATAGATCATTATAAATGCGAAAGTTTGGATGGATTTATGTTTGGTACTCAATCACGCCAGAACAGCTGGATGGATCTGGATGAAATTTGGCACAGAGATGGAAAAACACACAGGCTACTTTTTATCCCGAAAAATTAAAGAGTTTCGTAGGGAAACGAAATACCTTAATACACGCGGAAGAAGTGGCGGGCATCAGCTAGTACATTATATCCTTGATATATCAAACAACTAGCTAATGCCCGCGACTTCGTCTGCGTAGATCGAGATTTTTTGGTTCCCACGGGAACTCCTTATTTTCCGGGATGAATAGCCTATGTGCTATTCCAGACTATAATCTATCTCTGTGCCAAATTTCAGCTCGATCCGTTCAGCCGTTGGGGTGTGATTGAGTAAATCAAATATCCATACATCCACACATCCGTACATCCATCCAAACTTTCGCATTTATAATATTATAAGTATATAAGTATATAACTATATAACATCCAAACTTTCGCATTTATAATATTATAAGTATATAACTATATAAGTATAAGTATTTAGTAAGATTAGCTGAGAGCTGCTGCACGCAAGTGACATAGGACCGTAATCTATGGAGATCCTTGCGACCTTCATCCAGTACTTGCGGGTTAGGGGTTTATCGGTTGAGTTAACATAGCACTCTCATTTATTTACAAAACCCAGAAGATCACTCAATTTTGAAGTACCAACGATTAAACGAGTTTCTTTCTACGTATACCTACACTAAATGATGCCTGTTACTTCGTCCATGTGGATATTTTGAGATTGAAGGTATTTGAGAAATCCTATCGAAACTCTTTGATTTTCCGGGATAAACAGTAGCCTGAGTTGCCTAGGATGTAACCTATCTTTGTACAAAATTTCATACAAACCTATTGAAAAGATGGGCCGTGAAAGCTTAGCAGACGTACAGACAGACAGACACACTTTCGTCAATAGTTAGTATTCTGTGCTTTCGCATTTATAATATCAGAAGTATGGATTTAAAAGAGATCGTTTCAGCTAATCGAAATCATTTGACAGCTTTAAACGTATTACTCGACTTGTTAAAGAAGTTCATACAAGCTTTTTGACGTACATGCATCTGTACTGTACTCTGTTCTGTACTGTTCTGTCATGTACTCCTTAAACAGGTCGAATTATACTTTTGACAAACGATTACAATTATGATTATCTTAAACAATCGGGGGTCAGATGCGCGGTACGCAATCAATGATAATGGTTTACACGGCTAAATTAATGGTGTAAGGTTACGTTATTTTGCTTCGAATCATACTAATATTATAAATACGAAAGTGTATTTGTTTGTTGGTTTGTCCTTCAATCACGCCACAACGGAGGAACGGATCGACGTGATTTTTGGCATGGGTAGTTGAGGACCTGGAGAGTGACATAGGCTACTTTTTATCCCGGAAAATTAAGGAGTTCTCGAGGGAATCAAATAATTTAAACCACGTGGACAAAGTTGCGGACATTAGCTAGTAATTATATAAATAACCTTAAAAGTACCGCATCCGAACTTTATAATACGAAATGTACCTAAATGAATGCCACAGTGGCATTGCTATATACTCTGTTATTACAATGTCTCCAGATAAAAATACGTTGTAATATTTGCATTTTATTTGTAATTCAAGTTCACAATACTCATTGCTAGCAAAGGCCTTATTTAATGTGAAATATAAGGTTAGGAAAGTAATTAAAATCATTGGGTCCAATGATTGTCAATACGAGAAAGAATGAGTGCATTGTTCAGTACAAGGTGCTGCCATTACATGATAGAGCTGTGTAAATTGTTAAGAAATCGATAGAATAATAAATAGGCTTGTATTAATAACGATAACTTTAAGTAGATCTTTGGGGGACTATGAGTCAGTATCGATACACGTCATAAAAATGTAATGCTCTTTATATTTATAGTTTAAACATGAATAATTTTTCCGAAACGGTAAGTAACTTCAATTTTATTCTTTGAGTTTTTCCAGTCAAGTAATCAAATTAATATTGCAATCTATGAAATCTCCTATCCACTGGCTGATATGGATACCAACAAAATGGACGATGGTTAACGCGCGTCATAACTTTACGCATTGGAATAAATTGACGAGCTTCTTAAAGTTTTTCTTTTCGTATTACAATGCGTTGTGTGTGCGACAGTGTCCGGCTGAAGCTTCGGCTCCGGCCAAAAATACCACCTTCGGCTTCGGCTAAACCTTCGGCTTCGGCCAAAATCGCGCGAGGTTTTGGCCGAAACTTAATGTTACTAACAAGTTCCGAAATTGAAGGAACTGTTACGTATATACTTTTATTTTCCAGAATATAAAGTCTGAATGCAACCCAACAAATTTCGTCAAAATCGGTTGGAATATGACGTGCAATCGTTAAAGTCAGACAGATAGACACACTTCCGCATCTATATAAGTATTAGTAAAGCAATCATACAGATAAATTGCTCCTGCGAGTACCTACTTAGGTCCCCACATACATGGAATTTGATTCCACGGCGGTCTCTTTCTTATACCTACTTAGTGAGTGTTCAAAGTGTTAGGTGTAGATTTTATTTATGGGTGCCTGTTTTTTACTACAATCTGATAGCAAAAAATAGGCAATATTTTAATCCTTAAAACTGATTACATCGAAATTTTGTATGGTGCACGTACCTATTACGGCGTTCTAATGAATGATTGTAATCATTTAAATTAACCTTGAACTTCAACACATAAAAAACACCTACATTTCTATGTGGTCATTGTTAGCGAACACAATACACGATGTGTTATATAGTGAGGCTTCGACGCTATTATCTTGTCACGCATTGATGACTTATGTAAGCATTTTATATCACATACTATTACATATTTGTGTTGCTTTCAATCTTTTTTTTAGCAATCTACGTTTAAATCACCCGTTACCAGAAAAAACTTAAAAAGGTTTTAGAATAAAGTTTATTTTTTTATGAATATATTGCTACCATGCATACATACGCTCTTTAACAATGTCTCATAAACGGCTTTTCCACCACATACTAATTAAAAAAAGCCCCAAAAAAGCTGCGCGTCGATATTGCTTGTTCATACGGTTATTAAATACATTTTGCCTGGTGGGAGGCATCAGCCGTGGCTAGTTACCACCCTACCAGCAAAGACGTGCCACTAAGCGATTTACGTGTCAGTACGTTGCCATGTAGAAACCGATTAGGGGAATGGGTTTGCCATGTCACTAACAGGTTGTTAGTCCACTACCATCTTATAGACTGCATTATCACTTACCATCAGGTGAGAACATAGTTAAGGGCTAACTTGTAGTGGATTAAAAAAATTGTTAACTCCGTATCTCTTCTTTTCTATAAATATTATAAATAAATCGCAAGCCAAGCGTTTGTATGCGCTGAATTTCTAATGGTAATCTATTAGGGATATGGGTTGAATTTAACTATATAGTATGCCTACCCTTATAACTACGTTAGTCAGCGACAATAAAAATTAAAAAAACTAGTTTCGGGACTGTGGTATACAGGTAAAGCCGGAGCGAGTCAGCTTGTCAAATATAAACGTGGCACTGTAATCATTTGTCATGAGTCATGTGTCATGACTTACGGAAAATGTAACGTAATGTAAACTATAGTATAGTAAAGATGGTTTACCATTGAAGATTTTAGTCACTCTCGCCTTACAGGGAAGAAGGACACCGGAAGGGTTTTGAAACATTAGCTACAGTGACTTTACTGCAGGAATGAGGAAGCGGATGCGTTTACTGTAGCTACCAAGTTCCAAGTACCAAGTCTCAATGATGTGAGGCTAAGTAATAGAAGCTATAACGTCAAGTCTAGACAGACGTACTGCATTAGGACTGCACGCCGGCTGTAAAATTGCAGTTTTGTTATTGCGGGCTTGGCATAACTGCATTGAAACTGCAAACCGACTGCGCAGTCCGCTTGTAGTCGGTGTACAGTTCCAATGGAAATGAACAAGCAGTTCAAACGCAATTCTATTGTGATTACGCCAACTGCAGAAAAACTGCTTTGAAACTGCAATTTTGCAGTCGGCGTGCAGTCCTAATGCAGTTCGCCTAGATCTAGGCCCTAGAGGCAGCCTTCATTCAGAGAGAATACAAACGTTCTAGTTAAAATGTTTAGTTGTAGGGAGGGGGGTAGAAGGTTTTAGTAGGCGTATGTAGGCCTCTGGTCAGCATCCATAATGGAATAGTGCTCTGAAGCTTTGGGAAATTTCCTTTTATTTCTCAGAAATGATTTCTCAGTACCTCGTTTCAAAGCAAATATTGAGGATATTTGAAATTAATGAAACTAGCTTGTTCAAGGATTCCAGGCCGCAAGAACGCAGTGATTTTCAAAAGCTTCTAATTTTTAGACGCCTTAGTCTTAGCAGACTGTTCATGGTCGTTATATTATATTAGCTATGGATCGCTTGACAAGGATCCGTCTCCACTCCATTGCGTGAGGCAGGGCAAACCAACATACAAACACTTTCGCATTTATGATAACAACAAGTGAGATGTAAAATTCCCATTCTAAATCATACAAGGATATAATTAGGAAAACAAAAGTCGGAAGTGCGTTGTAACATAAACAATGCAGAGGTCAATAATGTCAATTTGTATTCAAGAGATGCCGGCAGGCTACAGGCCATGTCTCCGAATCGAGAAGTCAACCGCAATAACAACGCTCTGTGAGGTCACTCATCTATTATGAAACATACTTCTTTCATAATAGTTTCCATAAAATCTCTCTCTGCGTCGTATTCCTTATTACTGAGGGTCGTGACCCCTTTCCATTAATCAAATAATGCCAGGAATTTTCTTGGGTAGTTTCCCACGTTCTTCCGTATACGACTCGGCTAAGAGTATTTAAACATTTAGGTATTTTGTAACGATTATTATCAGATCTTAGTGTTAATAACTGGGACCGACGGCTTAACGTGCTCTCCAAGGCACAGAGGAAACGAAATGGCTAAATTTGAACCTCCAAATTCGGTCACATATCCAGTTACCGACTTGGGTAAACGTTGCTTAACATTCGCAATCGACTGATAATATGCGTTGTCACAAGTCACAGCTCATAATTAGGCCACTCGTCCCTCAAACACCGTTAAAAAAAAAACAAAATAAACAAAGGCGCCTGTATCCTGTGGTGATGCGCTGTTGTGCTATTCCATTCTATTTCCCGGGTTTCCGGTAGGAAAATCTCTCTGGCGACCTCCCTGGCTTAGTGGTAAGCACTGTGGTCTCACTTTAGGAGGGCTGCTGTTCGATTCCCGGCAGGGTCAATTTGGGAATTTACAATTTGAATTTTCTCTGGTCTGGTGGGAGGCTTCGGCAGTTTTTGAACAATTTTCAGAACAAAAGATATGTGGCATTTACTCAATTTCATATGGATCTACAAACACTATCACAACAGGACAAAAGGCGGTCGTTTCGCGCAGATGTTATGTCCTGTTCGGTCCGTATATTTAGTATATTTCCCAAGGACCGTTTTTGCCCTCGGTGTTTTCGCTCTCAAGCGCTTGTTTCCACTCAATGGCAATTCTCTTCCAGGCCAATTCACTTTCATTTTTTAGACTGCATCATCACTACTTCTACTACTAACAAGGTGGGATAACAGTCAAGGGCTAGCTTGTAAATTAATACTATATCCTGCCCGGTCACCCAAACCAACCCGCCGCGTAAAAATCATAGAAATAATTTGTCTCCATCTGCAGGAGGTGATAAGCACGATAAAGATTATTAATATTTTTATAATTATACATAACTGTTAAGACTCAAATATTCTGTATTAAAACATACATACCACGATAAATACGATTTTATTTGTCGATATTTCGACCCAGTTGCATGGGTCGTGGTCACGACGGGACTGTTAAGACTTTGACGAATACAGAAACTATAAAATATATAAATATTATTAGATATACATATCTGTTAATACTTTGACAAATATAGAAACAGACTGTTTTGATGTTTGTTAATGTGACATTATAGCAACTCAAAATGGGCTAGTGGTTGATTGATGTATTAAATGTAGTAATGAATCATGCGAAGCGTGAGTCGACAATCGAATTGGGCGCACGAATCCTACCGATAACATAACATCATTATTTATTCTTCCATCCATACTTATTCCATGGTTAATCTATACTTATTTTTAATTTTTAGGTTTCCGTAGTCAACAAGAAACCTTTATAGTTTCGCCATTACCTTCCTTCTGTCTGTCTGTCCGCGGCATAGCCCAAAGACCTAGAGTACTAGAAAGCTGTAAGTTGGCATCGGAATACATTTTTTAGGTAATTAAACCGACAAAGTACGAAACTCAACCATTCCATGGGGATAGGGGGTAGGGGAGGTAAGTACCTCAATATATTTTCACAATTTTATTTTATCACATTGTCGGCGTGATTGATATCATAATATTACATGTGTACCCATGCAAAATTGCAGCTTTCTAGTAGGTAAGAGCCTCTGAGCTATGCCACGAAAATACAGTTAGGCGTCTATATTTAGGCGTCAAAAATACGTAATACTAATGTTTTAATTTAACGTAAGTAGACATAAATACAACGATATTAATAGCTATTATATTAAAATTGCGATCTTAGCTAAGGTCAATTTAAATGAGAAAAAATGTCGGCAATATCACGTTGTGAGGATATTGACAGTCATTTTCATACAATTTTTTCACGATAAGTAAATGATAAAAGCGATTGATAAATAATCATCATACTAATCAACTTCGGAAAAGCAAGCGTTATTACTGCTGATGCTGCAGATAACACAATATATAAAAACATAATCCTCATATTATGCTTTACATAAAACGACGAATAATTATTATCGCTAATGTTGTCGTGCTATCAAAAGAGCGAGGGATTATACATCACTAATTATAAAAGAACATTGAGAAATTATTCTAAAGTGCACTCATTATTCTTCTGTCGGTTTGCCTGATACTGTTATCTGACTTTGATAATGCTATGGAAGCTTAAAAACATTTACTGATGTGTAAAAACTGTTTTTAACGGATGTGTAATGCTCGATTTTAGAACAGCTTAAAAATTGAGGAGCTTATCATTTAAAAATATAAAAAAAAATATTCTAAGACTCTTTCCGCATTGCATCCGATCCGAATCCGAGAATTCTCGTTCCGAAGTAGCCGTAGTACTATTTTCGAGAAAAATTTGCAAATCCGGATCTCATCCGAAGTAGCCGTAGTACTATTTTTGAGAAAATTTGCAAATCCGGATCTCATACAAAAAGTACTACGTTATAGTACTTAGGTACATCGGATCAAGGATTCTCGAAATCAGATCGGATTCGGACCGGATGCAGTACGAGAAGAGCTTTAGCCAATAGACAAGCGAAAAATCCGGAACGTATAATGGGGATGATGCCTATATAAAAAATAAATTATTTTTAACTGATTATTAAATAGAGGGTCTTCCAAAAGACCTAAAATTCATATCCTCGGTTAGTTTTAAGTTTGATAACCATTTGAAATTTAGATTAAAGAAAAAAAGTGCGTTGAAATTTGATGTCGTCACTATTGTGTATTCCATACAACTTCCATACTACGAGTAGAAGCGCGTTTTTAAGTTTGATAAAGAGTTGCTGATTTGATTGAGTTGTCATCATCCCTATTGTGAAACTCCTTTTGAATTTGGAATTGTTCGGTTTTGATTTCGTCATTCGATCTTGAGCTCTTTAGCATTTATGTTTGCAAGAATTAAAAAAAAAACGTTTTGTTTTTAACTAGATAGTCTAGCACGTCTTGGCTGCAATCAGACTTGCTTGCAAGTGGTGAAGGGTGAAGATGCCTATTCACTCTAGATTTCACTATTATCTAAAACTGAAAAGGATTTTTTTAATTTTTTGGAGTCGGTGCCAGACCAGCGTGTCAGCGTCCAGACAGCAGATGTGGTTGACGATCGGGAATATTTTTTTGAAGTTAAACTTCTTTAGAATCGTTGTGATGTGAAAATTCAACGAAACGAAAAAGCGACACTTAAAAGAGACAAACATATACAGGATTTAGCCTGCGAGAGAATGAGATAGAATGCAAGTTAGTTTTAGTTAGGCTACTTTTCTGAAGTTTCACTTCTGCCGTGAGCGAATTGTACACACACACTTTTTTACCTTTCAAGTGATGTTTAGCACCGACTCGCTACAAAACATAACCAAAAAAAAATCGCGTCGTATTTTATGTTATTTTTACCTCCTGCTCTTACCTCCTCCATTTTTTGAAGTCGGTCAACAAGTCGCAGCCGAAAGATGTTTATAAAATATCAAAAATGCTTATTTTTAAATGTGTGAACGTTGGCATAACACCTTCTTGGTTATTGACATTTCCCCTACGTCTGGAGGAATGGAGGGAGCAGCCCTTCAATTATTTAAACCCCGCTGAGACTGCGGTAAAAACATCTCTTTTATGCTTTCCTAAGGAACTGTTATGGATATTTTATTAAAGAAAGAGTTAAGTTTTACTTACGTGAGTTCTCTAACCATAAGTTCTTTGCCTATTAGTACCATTGCCAAATATATGTATATGTACGTGTTTCTTTATTCAATAATATATCGTATATGATACATTTGGCATTATAGATCAACGATATATTTTTGGTCTGGTGGGAGGCTTCGGTCGTGGCTAGTTACCACCCTGCCGGCAAATACGTACCGATTTAGCGTTCCGGTACGATGTCGTGTAGAGATCGCCCCTAGTCGATTTCTACAGGGATTTCTACGATTACATTTCTACGATTTCTAATATGGGTTTAATATAACTACAGTTCGCGCGCGAGTTGAATGCAGAGTAAATGTATGGTGACACATACATTATCCCCTAACAAGTTAGCCCGCTACCACCTTAGACTGCATCGTCACTTACCATCAGGTGAGATCGCATTCAATTAGCTAATTAAAAGAAACACTGTGAAATATCAGCAACTATAATAATTATGCAACCCGCGGCTTTACTTTAATTCAAAATTCCTCGGAGAAACCTTGATTTTCCCGGATATAGAGCCGATCCGACCTCCGGGAAGCTAACTCGTTACCGTATCAATCCGAGATAAATCGATCAGGGAGTAATGGATAAAATAATGTCAAAAAGTTTTTTTTAATTTTTTTAAGATCAGGTGTTACAAACAAACTGATTTCTGATTTTGAAAAGGTAAGTATTACAAGTATATGAAAATTCTTGCATTACGATTCGTTATTTATTGAGAATAGTGAAGATAACAATGACTTGCAAAATTAATAGAGCTTTAATGAAGTATGAACACGCAAATGCATTTTCCTCCACATTTCCTATGTGGTTCCAACATAATGGATATTTTGATGTGTTCATAACGTGAAGGTTAGTCATATTTCGTGTTTTGCGTTTGGTTAGTGTTATAAAATACCCAATTTGTGACTAACTTACAGTCTCGTCGTTTTAACCGATGTAGTCGGACAATTATGAACGTGGTTTCAGACTGGCGAGGCGAGGTGAGAAGTGAATCGCACAGTTGTAGGGTTCCTCATAACTAGGGACTCTACATTAAAAGAGAGGTATGAGATATAATCGTATCTCTCTCTCTGTCTTTGTATCGTATTCCTCATTACTGAGGGTCGTGACCCCTTTCCATTAATCACATAATGGTAGGAGTTTTCTTGGGATAATAATGCGGTGCGTTCCCACGTCCTTCCGCATACAATTCGACTAAGAGTATTTAAATTCTTAGGTTTTTGTAACGATTATTATCAGATTTATGTGATGATAACCGGGACCGACAGCTTAACGTGCTCTCCGAGGCACGGAGGAAACGATAAGGCCAAATTTGAACCTCCAATTCAATCACCCATCCAGTTACCGACTTGGGTCGACGTTGCTTAACATTTGCAATGTTGTCACGAGGCCATTCGTCCCTCATCATATATTCGTATAGCGTTCACAATTTTTTTCTACGGATTTTAAAACGACCTTCGTGGCGCAGTGTGAGCACTGATGTCTTAGGTTCAATCCCGGCAGGGTCAATTTGGGAATTTATAATTTCTGAATTTTCCCGGGTCTAGCCTGGTGGGAGGCTTTGGCTGTGGCTAGTTACCACCCTACCGACAAGGACGTGCCGCCAAGCGATTTAGCGTTCCGGTACGATGCCGTGTAGAAACCGAATAGGAGTATGGGTTCAATATAACTGCCATGCTTTAACAGGTTAGCCCGCTACAATCTTAGACTGCATCTTCACTTGCCATCAGGTGAGATCGCAGTCAAGAGGTAACTAGTAGAGGATTAAAAAAAACGGAACTCAACCACTCAGCTGACACGCATCCAGCTATTGTATTCTTATCAATATGCAGTATCTTTTATCAACCGACACACAATCCGAGCCTCTTACACAAGGCCACGGCTAATTAATTGCTCGGATGTGATTGTTAAAATAATATCAAACGATGAGGATAGCAGAACTATAAAAAGTGCTCAACTTGATATGAAACATGACATGTTAATTTTCATTCTGAGATTTTGCAGATAAATAGGATTAATAGTAGGTATTCATACTAATATTATAAATGCGAAAGTGTGTCTGTCTGCTACGCTTTCGCTCCGATTTTGATGAAATTTGATGGATAGTTTGTATCCTGGGGAAGGACATAGGCTACCTTTATCTTGGAAAATTAAGGAGTTCCCGCGGGAAAGAAAAGATCGGCAGTCATAGGGACTGGCGATAGAAGTGAAAACGATAATTATTTTTTTTTAAATTAAAATTTTGAAAATATAAACGCATTAAAGTTTAATTTCGAATGTAGTATATTTATATGTTCCCGAGCATGTTGGTCACGGTCACGCGAATCTATATTTTTACGACCTACCAAAAAGTGCTCGACGCGCCTACAGAAGTTTTACACTTCAATATAAATTACTAAAAAGTGCTCAAAGCGCCTAAATAAGTTTTCACTTCAAAAAAACTTAACCCACGCAGACGAAGTCATCATCATCATCAGTTTAAAACTGTATGCGTCCATTATTAAATAATGTTGCACCATAAACAAGAGACATAGCTGGATGCTGGGTTCTCACTAACCGAGCTAGCTTCACGAGGCATTGCTTTGCGTGACAGCTGTATATTGGTATAAATCTGCGAGGCAAAAGAGAATTCCAGCAAAATCACATTCATCCATCGAGGCAGGCAGCACGTTTACACCAATCACGCCGCCTGAAAAATCTAACCCACCCCAGCTCTTGCAGCTTGGAGACTGTCTGTTGCGCAGTATGGGGTCGCGCGTTGTCGTGAAGGAGCAGTGGGGACGACCGATTGACCAAAGCTGGTTGCAGATGTGCAAGCTTTTCCATCATTCTCTCCAGTTCTTCACAGTACACATCTGCAGTAATGCTCATGCCGTGTTGTAAAAAGCTATGGTGAATCACACCCGCACTAGACCACCAAACAGTGACCATCACCTTTTTCGGGGTCATTTTTGGTTTAGGGCATGCTTTGGTGCTGAACCAGGATCTAACCAACTTGCTGAGCGCTTTCGATTGTCGCACAGAATCCATTTTTCGTCACACGTAACAATTCGTTTCAAAATTCCTTCATTTCTTTGCCGGTTGAGCAGCGCAAGGCAGGTCTCGACGCGTACGTTGCGCTGGCGATCGTTAAGGTCGTGGGGCACCCATCTATCAAGCTTTTTTATATTGCCAATTTGTCGCAATTGGATCAATATTGTTTTGATGCTTACATCAAAAGCTGCTGCTAGCTTAGCTGTAGATTGAGTTTCGTCAGCTTCTACAATCGCCTTTAATTCATTATTGTTGACTAAAGTCTCCGGACGACCACGAGCTTCATTTTTCAAGTCAAAATTTCCAGAACCGAACCGGGAAAACCAATAAACGGATTACGGATTGTGCGTTCGTTTGTACAGTTCTCTCCGTAAACGTTTTTGATGTGCCACGACGGAACTCATATTCCATAATTACACGAATTTTTAAAGTATCCACTATGACGAAAAATGTTGAAATGTAATGAAAATACAAGGCTAATCAAAAAAAAAAGACTGAGTTTGTAAAAAGAATGTCATGATTTTAAAACAGAATTAATTTGAATTTAGAATACAGAGCCATTACAAACTTTTTTTATTTGAAATTACTTTTTGTCTACTGTGGTGTGTGATTAAAGCGAATTAAATATCTAGTTCATTCATTATCATGGACTTCCGTAAAAAAATGCCTGCTTCTATTCAATATTTACGCCTAAAACTAATTATAACTTAGACGAAGTAAAAACAATAAACAGGTACATCGATTATACGTAAAATATATAACAAGATATAGTTTCAAGTCATGTTTCGACGAAGGTGTATTAAGTCGTGAGATATGTAATCGATCAGACGTTGATCGTCAAGGAATGATTTACATAAAACTTAGGTATATCGTTGTACAGACAGTTTCATTCAATATCAACACCAGGCATTTTCTATTAACTTTAATAGGTCTTACACCTATTGAACCTATTTTAAAAATCAATTTTTATCAGAGTCTAGATCCCAACATACCTAATTATTTACAACAATTAAAATATTTACATAAAATAAGCTACCACAAAAATAACGTATTAATCTTTGTCAAGCAAAGTGAATATTAATTACATAATTATTTTAATTTCAGTAATAAACATGTAGGTGTTTTTTATAAATATTGCGAGTATTACCTTAGGTAAGTAATTAAAATTAGTGCCAGTACCAATTATCTTGTTTTATTAAAAATATAGAGTGAATTAGGATTTCTAATTATAACTTCATACTGAACGGTTTACCTAAAATGTTGGTTTATCAATAATAATAATGTTGATAGATTTCTCAGAATCAAGTAGCTTTATGACAATACGATATTTATTTCATGTCAAGTTTCATGCATAAGAGTGGAAGAATACTAGGATTTAATAAGCCCGTGAAACTGTCACAGACAGACGTCACGCTTCGCATCGCATTTATTATAGACTAGCAAATGACCGCGACTTCGTCCGCGTAAAATAAGTTGTTTTAATTCCCACGGGAACTCCCTAATTTTACGGGTTAATAGGTATAATATAGCCTATGACACTCGCCAATAATGTGGCTTTCTATTGGTACCAGAATTTTCAAAATCGGTTCAGTAGATCCAGGGATTACTCCCTACAACGTCACAAACTCACAAACTTTACCTCTTTATAATATTAGTATAGAAAGTATAGATAAGTAGATGACGCCCGCGACTTCGTCCGCGTAGAATAAGTTTTCCTGGATTCCCGCGGAAAGCCTATGTCCTTCCTCGGGTTGCAACTTATCTCTGTACAGAATTTTGTCCGATTCTAATATGGAATACCTACTAATATGGATAATAATTTATTAAGTACCTATTTAGTTTATTGTTTCGTTAGTCATACAAATTAATGTTTTTTTAAATATGTTATTCTACAGAGTTTTAGAATAAACTGTATTATACAAATAATTTAATGACTACACCACAGACAGGACACCGGCTATAAAAAAAATCGAAAACGTTCGTTAGATGGGTAAAAAACCCTGAGTGATAACGACAGAATAATTGCTGGAAATTGGTATATTGCGACGGACTGGCCACACCCGACTGCGTAGAGGAAGGTATAAGTTTATATTACAATAATATAAGAATTTGATGATCCGTATTGAGAAATGTATGTAATTTTGTTAAATAATTAAAGCGACAAGAGTGACCAAATATAACAGTGTCTTGGTTCAGAATAATACATTAACTTATCAAATTCATATTGCTAACACAATGATCAATGATCATCTCATAATAATTAATCTACCATTTTATTCTTAATCCTATTAAGTGGAACCCAACTCTCGATTATACTGTGATATTATACATAGTTATTATCTTGATGAAGAAAACACGTATTCCTTAGAGGAATACCTTTGCTCGTAAAGTTGTTCCTACTTCACCGCTATTAAAAATCACCCTTGGGCGATAAAATATTACCACACAGCTATTAACTTTCAAAGGAGTGCGGTAATATAATGGAATTCCTCTCATGCTACACTTGGCGCATGAATTTAACAAGTCAGTTTTGTGGACAGTTATAAAAGAGAGAATATTAGTAATTTCCCATTACTCGTACTCACTAGTGTTAAATCTTGGACAGGATAAAAACTAGGTAAAAGGTAAAAGTGAGCATTATCAGTCAACCAGTCTTTTTTATCGCAGGTTTCTTTTAACAAAAAGAAGGCAATTATTTCCTGCCTTTGTGATGGAAATAAGGAAAGACAATGTAGAAAGCCTTGCTGTAATCAAGATAATTATGTTGATAGTAAAAAACATGAAATATTTACAATGTTTGCTAATTTTAGCCTGTACTTCATCCATACACCCATATTTATAATAAATAATATAGTACCTTGTAGTAAAAAGATTTTGTATAGAATATAATACAAACTTTGGGACTTCGGATTTCTAAGTCCCAATTCCCATAATAATTAATTTAGATAAGATAGATTATGATATAATTTATTGTTAAAAAATGTGCCAAATTTCCTCAAAATGTTTTAAACTGATGAACGTGAAAACGTAGCAGGCAGACGTACAAACAGACACGCAGTCACAATAATATTATAGGCATGAACTTAGAGATTGTGTAAAAAAATTATGAACATTTGCTAATTCTATTGGTGAATTTCGTATTATTTTTGATACTTGATACGCATCATTGAAAATGGCGAAGTGCAATGTACTCATGGCACACACATGTAGGAAAATGTAATTAAGAGGTTCCTTGAACGCTCCTTTTTGTAGAATCTTCGAATCGATTTCCGAATCGGGTTTATGGTCTTGAGCTTAAATAAATAATATATATATGAGTTGAGATTAAGTTTATTAATTAGCTAATCCTCATGCAACACTTGTCACTTAACGATTTCATCATAATTTCCTAATTTTGATAATGGGATACAATTTATTATGTTGATAATTAATAAGAAGTATTTTTGCTGTTATTTGACTTACGCTTAAACATCGTAAAAAATAAATAAAAATAAATCGTAAAAAATACTGATCCTATTTTCATTTTATTTGCGTAGGAAGAGTAAATAAAGTTACCACTTGACCTTTGATCAAGATGGTACGCAGTATTCTGATAAAAAGTAGATAGGAACGTATAAAACTGAATAGTGACTGATAAAAACTTCTTCGATGTTTGTTTATATACACTAGGTGTAAAACAAACAATGTATCTTCAGTCTTCATTCATAATAAATAATTAAATAAAAGTTGTTCCTTCTTTTTTATAATAATAATCCATAGACTTGACCACTGTTTAGGCACGGAGGCAGCATTTAAAATAATAAAAAGTATACGTGTTCACAATGATGTAAACTAGTCAGACCACTTTCCGCTACTGATAGATATTGATATTGACGTCAATGTAAAAAAAGTAGAATGTAACATAGGCAATACCCGTAATAACAGTAAAATTATGTGGAATAATCGAAATCTTGACCAGATTAATCAATATGAAGATTTTGTAATAGAGAATTAAAACTTGTTACATATTCTAGTCATTCCAATAGCTGTAAGAAAGATAACTGTGATAATTTAGAGTGTAGGTTTATTATTGATAATATGTTTATGAAGTAATATGTATATTACAGGCCGGAGCGGAATTGAGTTGTTCGGCTGGAACTATCATGTAAAATCGTGTCACGAACAAGCTAGACTATATTTTAGTTGGTGGGTTGACGCTGGTAAGCCTGGCAATGGATATATATATATATATATATATATATATATATATATATATATGAAAGTATTTTAAAATTTAGAAAATATTTAAAAGTAAATTTAAATTGTGCCAAAGAAACAAAGAAATGATAAAGATGGACATAATAGTTACTCTCTGTTTCTATTGTCATTCTTTGTCATAATAATTGTTACTATGGGTTGTAATTATTGACGGAAATAAAAGTTATTTATTTATTTATTATTTTATAGATGAAGATACATATTTTATTGGTTTGGCCCTAATTTCAAATCTAACTAAAGATAAGACAAAATGGGCTCATACAGATGTTTTGAAAATGCAGTAGATACACTGAACGATTAAAAACCACTTTGATTTTGTCATACAAGATATTCAAAATGTCGTGAAAAACTTTAAATGAGCCAGGGTTTTTGATACATAACTCTACTGGCAGTTCGGAATGGTGAATCTTATGAGATAATACTGGCATGCTGGAAGTAAGCAATTTGACTCACCCTCCAATTTGAGGTCACAAAATAGTACTCGAGGTGGAATTTATAAATTACACAGACCATTTTTAAAGTATCATGATCGAGCGTCTAAACTCTACCGGGTCGACTCAAAATCCTTTGACGTAGATAATATATCAGTCAGTCAGTTCCTTCTTTTATGTGTATATAAGTGAATTATATTTAGTATAGATGATTTTATTAGTGTCCATCGCCATCGCTTGTTATACAGATTTTTACTCGGTAGTCAGTTTCAATGTCACGACCTTTGACGGCCCGGGCTTTTTGGCAAATTGGCTATTTGTTAGCCAAATGATAGCGTGCTCCACCTTAACCTCTATTTGTACCTGCCATTAGACAATATTTATTTCAGGCATAAAATAAAGTGAATGAATAGATAAAAATCTAATGGCTCTACATTAAAGTTCCTCTACTTTCAGATTTCTTGCAGCATTACATCTGACATCCTCTTTGGAGCGCAATGCCGAAAACTGTTGTCCGGGATAGAGCGTATAGTATTCAAACTAGTAAAACATCTCAATTGCCTTTGATCCAGTCTGCTTAGTCATGCCTAATTACCACTCTACAACCTAATGACATGCGTAAAAACTAATTAGAGCTATGGAACAGTAGGGTACTACCGTGAGATCGTATAGTCTAGATTTATTTTAGTTATCCTATTAATAATTTATTTTAGATATCTTATAGATGTGAAAGTTTGGATGTTTGTAAGTTTGGATATTTGTTACTCCTTCGCGCCGCAACGACTGAACTGATTTTGGTAATTTGTAATAGAGATAGCCTGTACCCTGACTAAATACTTAAGCTACATTTTATCCCGGAAAATTGAAGAGTTCCTTTGGAAATCAATAAATTCTAATCCACGCGGACAAAGTAGCAGGCATTAGTCATTGAACAGGTAATAGGTTGTGTGATAAATTATGTGTAGGTTAAATATTGACATAATCATCCTGAAGCTCGGTCGGAGAACACTACAGCTATCTTTTAAATACTCAAAGCTACTAACTACTTTTAGAGCTCCGAGGAATCGGGGTCTGGAGACACGAAGCTGTACGCCACCCCCGATCGTCGCTCCATGTCAAGCTCGCTCCCAGCACTAGTTTCGAGCTTGACGCGTGCAATTTTGCGATAGCAGTATTGTTTTGCACTTTAAACAACTCTAGGTCATTACTTTAACAATCCATAGGATTCTTCACAGCTCGCGCACTATATGTGGTCAGGACAGCAAAATTCTATAATATTAATATCAATCTCCCAGGCCTCCTTTTTGAAATAAATGAATTTATTATTTATTTTTTTTGATTTCCTTGGATTAATCTTGGAAAATCGTTAAATTTTGGTCCTTTTTTTCGATGAATGGTGAATATGATCGAGATCTTACATATTATAAAAAAATCTGATCGTGAAACATAAAATATAATCAGATGAGTTTGTAAATTTTTTTTTGCAAATTCATCTTAAGTAAATTTGTAACTATTCCTGACAAAATTATATTGTTAACATCATATGTATGTTTTAAGTTTTGTTATTGACATGTTGTTACGAGAATCATGATAATATCACAGAATCGTCTTCTCGTTATTACTTTAGAATTTAGATAATAATGTAATGTGTTTACGGCATAATAAACTCGTGCTTGCGTGATTCTGTATTGTATTTACGTAGATATTGTTCTGAGATATCCTGATACGTTGTTAAAGACACATAATTATTATATCGCCGTGTTATTCGAACGCATTATATAAGCACATTGCATGTTCTAAATAATATTAACTATTGGTTTATATTCTAAAGAAAATTCTGAATTAAATAAAGACAGTAAAAATAAAAAAATATATTTTTACTATCTTTATTTAATCAATTTGCTCATAATTATATAATAATCTTATTTTTCTGAGGATCCATAATATGATTTGGAATTGCAAATTTTCAAAAGAGTAACTTTGGCTTTAATTTTCTAAATGATCAAAAACATATCTCTTGAAAGTATTATAGGATCACAGATAGTATTATACTATATCTAATAAAAACCTCTGTGGTGAATTTTAAAGATCAAACAAAAATTCACTTATATTTACCAAATAAACAAGACAGAACAACCAGAAACCTGTAATAATATTTTCATTCTTACACTGCATCAAGGACGTTATCTAGTAACAAACCACAAGATAACTAATTGTGAATCCAATTATATAGTCTACTAATTAAAGTAAGATAATTTGTTCAGCTCTACTCGTATGTGAGATATGGGAACAAATTAATAAGATCGGGGTTTTATTTTTATTATACTAACTAGCTGATGCCCGCGACTTCGGCTGCGTGGTTTAAGTTTTTGATTTCCGCGGGGACTCCTTAATTTTCCAAGATAAAAAGTAGCCTATTTCACTCTCCATGTCCTCAACTATACCATGCCAAAAATCACGTGGAGGACAAACCAACATACTAATAAACCAAAAACCCACCTAACAAACACACTTTCGCATTTTAATTATGTATTATTATTTATTAGGTTTCAATCTCAATCAGTGAATTCCAAAAAAAGTTAGGTAAGTACATCGACACCTATCCGACAACTTTTTAGTTTTAATCAATAATATTATGTTTATGCAGAAAAATAATAACTATGATACATGACGCTAGGGTCTGGAACACCCTACCAGCGCATGTGTTTCCTGCCACTTATAACTTAGTACCTTCAAGAGTGAATAGGCATCTTCTACTCAAGCGCGTTCCAACCTAGACCTCATCATTGCCACAGTAAACAGATACAACTTACTGTATCATTGCTTTGCACAAAGCATGATTGTCGTCAAGCGCAAGCCTATCACGCAATAAAAAAAAGGAGCGATCCTTTCAGACTTGCCCTTAATCAAGTTAGTTAAGAAACCAATAGTTCCGGTTGGTTCCGGAACGATGCCGTGTAGAAACCGAATAGGTTTAATACAACTAACATGCCCCTAACAGGTTAGCCGGCTACCATCTTATAGGCCTATTACACTGCACTATTCACAGGGACCCTTTCACTTGAATCAGTGTAGTGTAATAAGATTTAGGGGGTAAGGGTCAATAAGCGAGGGT
The DNA here is from genome assembly GCA_964035005.1 of Erebia palarica. Lineage (NCBI taxonomy): Eukaryota > Metazoa > Arthropoda > Insecta > Lepidoptera > Nymphalidae > Erebia > Erebia palarica. Next base: position 7,984,914 of record OZ035988.1, read on the forward strand.
GTAATAAGCGACACTCTAACTAGCGGCCACGCCCAGTGCAATAGGCCTATAACTTGTAGAGGATTATAAATAACCATTCGAATTTCAATTTTTTTTTTTTTTTTAAAAGTTCGTAGCTGCAGCGTGGTGGGTCTAATAGGCCTATTACACTGCACTTATCACAGAGACCCTTCCACTTGAATTAGTGTGGTTCCGGAACGATGCCGTGTAGAAACCGAATAGCTTTAATTTATCTACAATGCCCCTAACAGGTTAGCCCGCTACCATCTCATAGGCCTATTACACTGCACTATTCACAGGGACCCTTTCACTTGAATCAGTGTAGTGTAATAAGATTTAGGGAGAAAGGGTCCCTATATTGGTCCTTATTGCTGTGTAATAAGCGACGCTCTAATTAGCGGCCACGCCCAGTGCAATAGGCCTATAACTTATAGAGGATTATAAATAATCATTCGAATTTCAAAATTTTAAATATTTTTTAAAAGTTCGTAACTGCAGCGTGGTGGGTCTAATAGGCCTATTACACTGCACTTATCACAGGGACCCTTCCACTTGAATTAGTGTGGCTCCGGAACGATGCCGTGTAGAAACCGAATAGCTTTAATTTATCTACAATGCCCCTAACAGGTTAGCCCGCTACCATCTTATAGGCCTATTACACTTCACTATTCACAGGGACCCTTTCACTTGAATCAGTGTAGTGTAATAAGAATTAGGGAGTAAGGGTCCCTATATTGGTCCTTATTGCTGTGTAATAAGCGACGCTCTAATTAACGACCACGCCCAGTGCAATAGGCCTATAACTTATAGAGGATTATAAATAATCATTCGAATTTCAAAATTTTAAATATTTTTTAAAAGTTCGTAGTTGCAGCGTGGTGGGTCTAATAGGCCTATTACACTGCACTTATCACAGGGACTCTTCCACTTGAATTAGTGTGGTTCCGGAACGATGCCGTGTAGAAACCGAATAGCTTTAATTTATCTACAATGCCCCTAACAGGTTAGCCCGCTACCTTCTTATAGGCCTATTACACTGCACTATTCACAGGGACCCTTTCACTTGAATCAGTGTAGTGTAATAAGATTTAGGGGAAAAGGGTCCCTAAATTGGTCCTTATTGCTGTGTAATAGGCCTATAAGCTCTATCTAGCGGCCACGCCCGCCCTTACCTCAGGGTCCTGTATAAAGTGCAGTGTAATAGGCCTATAAGCTCTGATTCCCTTTCTCCTATGAGAGTGGGGACCTGCGCCCAGCAGTCACTGGGACGTTACTGGGCTGTAGTGGGAGAGGTGGTGGATACTAGACTAAGTCGCATATTGCCTAAACACATAATCTGCTAACCCCTTCGCTTCTGGCAACTTATTTATCCTACCTCATAGTCAAAGTCTATGTGTATTTATTTGTAAAATAATAACAAAACCTTGAGAAAACCTGTGTAATTTTTTGCGCAGGATCATGGGTATAAAAGAAATGTTTTTACCGTTGTTAAAACATCTCAGTGCGGTTACTGCCATCGTTTAAAGCAGTATTATTTCAAAATGACAGTTTTATGACATATACTTTGACGTCCCTAAAATAAGGATTATAATTCTACTAGTGAATGCCCGCGACTTCGTCTGCGTGGTTTGAGGTTTTTTGTTTCCCGCGAGAACTCTTAAATTTTCCGGGATAATAAGTATGTGCCTATGTGCTATTCCAGACTATAATCTATCTCTGTGCCAGATCCGTTCAGCCGTTGGGGCGTGATTGAATAACAAACATCCATACATCCATACATCCATACATCCATCCAAACTTTCGCATTTATAATATTAGTATAGATAACACGAATGTCGACAATATTAAAACAATACGGCTTTATGTGATGGTAGTATGGTCCGGTCAATGTTTGCTACCTAATAATGATCGTCACGAACATGAGCGCCGAAATCTTTATGTTAATTGCTGTAGGTGTTTTTTGAGTTAAAACAGTAAAATGCTGTATTGTATGTTACTTGTAAAACCTTTTAGGTATGGCCACAGTTTCTTTAATTCGCTTTCAAGTCATTTTTTTTAATCAACTACAAGTTGACTGCAATGTCATCTGATGGTAAGTAATAATGCAGTCTAAAATGGTAGCGGGCTAACCTGTTAGGGGCATGGCAGTTATATTAAACCATACCCCTAATCGGTTTATACACGGCATCGTACCGGAACGCTTAATCGCTTGGCGGCACGTCTTGGACGGTAGGGTGGTAACTAGCCACGGCCGAAGACTCCCACCAGGCCAGCCCAGAGAAACTTCAGAAATTATAAATTCCCGAATTGACCCTGCCGGGTTCGAACCCGGGACCTCCCACGTTAAGACAACACTGTGCCAGGGAGGTCGTCAAAAAGAGGGTTTGATCAAGTGAATCTGTCTACATAGTTACCAATAGCACTGCAGGTTCGGAAAGTCTAAAAATACATAATATATATTAGTTTATTTTCATATATTTATTATAAGTATTATATTATTTGTGTAACAGTTTATGTATTAGTATGTAGGTATTTGTTTGTATGTTTATATTGATACACCACCCGCGAGTTAATCTCCTTACTTCTCCTATTCCTAAGGTTGCCTGGCAGAGATCGCTAATAAGCGATAAGGCCGCCTTTTTGTATACTACTCAGTTCTTTGTTTTCTATGTATTTTTTGTGTACTTTTTATGTGTGTTGTGGTGTACAAAATAAAGAGTAATAATAATGATAATAATAATAATAAAGTCATTCCTACCGTCTACTGAGAAGAACCAGCAATAAGAGCTGTATATGTCACCGTAAGATTGTAAAAACCGTTAGATTATAATTTCGCGAGTTAGATTATAATCTAACGGTTTTTACAATCTTAAGGTGACATATACATATACTTACGCGTATAAATAAAAGTTGAATATATTGCGTAACAAATCATCAACACCACCTCAATCAATCGCCGACTCATTGCCCATATAGAAAAATTCCATTAAAATTTAATATAAAACTGGTTTAGGTACTTAAATCTTTATTATCTGTGAGTTCTGATAAAAACACCACCAATTCTTATCCATACATCACAAGCGGTACAATAAATAATTATTTTGCCGTTCATTTACTTGAGTAGACATATAATTAGAAAAAAAAAAATTAGGAAGCAATACACTACACTACAGAAAAATTCGCTGATTCCAAATATGTATAAAAGTCTATATCGCTCAGAGTGTCGCTTAATACAATTAGCCCGGAACCCGTCGATATGTATATGTCACCGTAAGATTTTAAAAACCGTTAGATTATAATCTAACTCGCGAAATTCTAAACTGTCGAAAGATTGTAAACTGTTCAATGTTCTGAGTGTCAATTTTTGAAATATTCATTTTATTTACGTTTTCTTGTCTCTTTCTTGTAGGTTAGGTTAGGGTTCGACATAAATAACAAAGTAGTGCCCGGCCACAGGCCGGGCACTTAGGTTTTATTGGGTTTAAATACCTATCAGATTACAATCTACCGGAAAATAATGCGTTAAATTCTAATCTTTCGACAGTTTAAAATTTCGCGAGTTATATTATAATCTAACGGTTTTTACAATCTTACGGTGACATATATACGAACACGACTGTTTTGCAATGCCGAAATTGCAATTTTTATATCGTAAGCTAGAGAAAGAAAAAGAAAGAAACAATATTTAGTTTAAGAAACTATCAAAATAGATATAGCAACAAAGTTGTGTGACTAAATATAGGTCTCCAGCTCAGCATCAGTGGCGTGCAGGTGATAGAGGCATAAAAGTACTGCTTAACCAAATGGAAATAAGTCAATGTGTATTTATCATCAAAACAGCTAGTAAATAGGTATTCTGACCTGCTAATGCCTACCCTAGGTTCAAACCCTGTGCACGCTACTGTTCAGCATCATGCTACAGCAGGCTGCAGCGCAGGTTTTCAGTGGAAACATTAAAAATGGTGAAGCCTAGAGAGCATAGATCTGTATAGACTGTGAAGAAAATCATGTTCTTTGAGTCTTACTACTTGTTATCTAGTATCTGTATGGCACTATTAAGTATTCAGTGGTATTAGATAGTGTTCTATTCTATTACTAAGCTTATTTACATGCTGTAGTTTACCTTTATGCGTAACGAAAAAACCTTTAGAAATTCTTATAATCCCAGGAACACCAACTATATTAACGAGAATTTCTATCAAAATACTTCGGAGCGATAAAATCTTCTATGATTAATTAAACTTGGTTCGCGGTGCCCCGACACTTGCTAGGAAAGGTCAATGTGAACCGCTTTAAGTATAATATTATTGTATAGATAACACCTTTAAGGAACTTCAATAATTAACACCATGTTTGTCGATTCAATAATATACTAAAGCTAAAAAGTTACTACATAGTTTATGTGTAAGTTTTGTCTCGACACTAAAATATGAAATACATTAACATACGTATTATGACCTGTATACATTTTAAAGTTGGTAATATTTTAATGTTACTTATTTAAAATGCCGTGAAATGCATCGAAAAAGCTAAGGGCACATCACATTATAACAGCCGTACGTAGGATCAATAACCTCGTTTGGCATGGTGGAAATAACTTTTTTCCTTTTTTTGCTCTCTTAGCTCTTCATTAATACACGCCTGAGATTTTTTTACCTACTTACCGGAAATATTAAGTGCATAAAGAAATATTTAATTGTTTATCTATAAAAGCTTAAACTGATGATAGACTGACTGACTGGAGGCGCGTATTATACGCGCCTCCAGTTCAAACTAGTCTGGAAAATGATGACCTGGATGACTGGATGTAATTTTTTTTGGTAAATTTTGGTAAATCGTGTTTATTGGAAATTATATTTAAAGACAAATTACATACTGAAGAAATATGAATAATATTTTTCGATCTTACCGACATAATAATAAAAATATATGAACTGGTTATTTAAATAAAAAATCACGAGTGCAATTGAGCTCCCAATATTTTTTCTCACAAAAGAAAAAAAACTTTGAAAACAAAAGGGGAAAAAATAATACGCGGCCTGGTGACATCTGGACTCGAACCGGGCCGTGGAGTTTTAGGAACGCCCAATTTCCCATCTGAGCGATAACGGCGAAATTTACTTTTGTGTTCTAATGATATTGTAGCAGTTTTCACTGAAAATACGGATAAAACGACATTTTCTAAAAATGAATCCTAGCTAGATCGTTTTATCGCCACCAAACCCCTTGAATACTAAATTTCATGAAAATCGTTTTAGCCGATTCCGAGATTTAGATTATAGCAAAGAATTGCTCGTTTAAAGTTATTAGATAATTGTAAAGTTACACGCTGGTGGATTATCAAAACTACAACGCTTAAAATTTTCTGGTACCTATCTTCCAGTAGGTCTTACCACACATTCCAGCTCATAATATTATGTCTTCAGGCACATAGCCAAAACCAAATAAGTATACCCAGCTTGGAATAACTTAAAAATCTTTTCGTCGAAACTTTTTATTGTTCTCTAATGACGTCAAAGCTAACAATGCCGGGTTGTCACTCAGTGTTAACGTTTAAATACTCAGGTTGTTTGGTCGCTTGAGCAAATTCCGTCACTGCTCAAAAAAGATTAGGCTTGAGTTGAATGACTACTCGTAAAGAAAAGATTATTTTTCTTCATCTTGACTGCTCAGATAACGTAACGCGAACGTTTACTTATGCAAGTAAGAGTAGCTTGTGTGAAACTATAAGTAATTAAAGATTATCTTCGAAAAAAACGCTATTATTACCTACTAGATATTACCAAAAGGCGGAATCGTGAATTTGTTCAAAACCCATTATCTATAATAATTATAGACAAACAGGTATTTAAATAATAACAAGTGTTTTTAGACAAGAATTTTGCGCTCTACACACTACACTACGTTATGCCTACTACACTTTTACTATTCTGTACTTTTACTTCGAGATTAATAATGTATTGCTATAACTATAACCCAAAACCTTGCCCATTATCGCAGAATACTTTACGGAATTTGCGATTTCAAATCATTACATAATTATATTAGTTTAGTAATATAATTGGTATATTTTATTGGTTGGATAAACATAATATTATCCATGTAAATATATGAAATTATTTTCAGAAAATCTATACTGATATTATAAATGTGAAAGTTTGGATGGATGGATGTATGGATGGATAGATGTTTGTTAATCAATCAAGCCAGAACGGCTAAACGGATCTCGATGAAATTTGGTACAGAGTTAGATTTTTGTCTGGAATAACACACAGGCTGCTTTTTATCCCGGAAAATTAAAGAGTTCCCGCGGGAACCATATAACCTCAATCGGTGAAGTCGCGGGCATCAGCTATTTGATATATATTTCTCACGTTATAACAAAACTCTGTCAATGACAGTAAATATTATGATGAGATAAACTCATATAAAAAATGAAGGAAGTAAGTTAATCTGTCATGAATCCAAAGGTTAACCTGAAAATGTAAATATAGTAATTTAAGATGTGGCATTGAATGGAAAATTGTGTAGCAACGCTTTTTTCTTACTAATTTAATTGTCCTTTAACCTTTACTGTTAAATAAATACAGGAAATAGACATAATAAAAATAATATCATCTCAAGGGCATGGCACATCTAAAACAACGCTCCAATACTATAATCATGATGTTGGAAAAGGTGGTAATAGTACCTACTCATATTATGATTGATGTAAAGAGAGGTCAAATCAAATTTTGAAGCCCGTTCAAAGCTTAAAATAAAATCTTACTATCAGGTGAGATCGCAGTGAAGGGCTAACTTGTACTCGATTTAAAAATATACCTGTATGTATATATATATATATATTATCAAGCTTTATGAATTAACCTTTTATCAACTGAAAATAGATCAGAGATTTTAAATTTACGAATACCCGTTAGTTAGGTACATTTAAGCCATAAAAAAAAGATAAACAAGCGAATTACGCAACTCATAAGTTTGTGAAATGGGAGGATTTGATTCATTAATTATTAAAAATTAATATAAAAAAGGCATCTGGTGGAAAAAAATGTCTGCATCATTCATTATAATATCAAGGACGCACAGTAGACGACCGAACAAAACATTGTTCCCCATTCGACGTTTTGGGCGATCGGTTTGTCCAATCCAGTTCGTAGTGTGTTCTCGCTCTTAGTCTTCTGTTATATTACGAAAGTGAAATGTCAATATTCCACGTCGTTAACCATTATCACTCGAAGTAAAATATACCTACCTAATGTTAAGTTTACATTTTCGCAATAAGTTACTTTCAATATACGTTATCTGTATGTGAATCACTGAAAAACAACAAGTTTCTGAAGCAAACATTGTTATCTATGACAACGCTGACAATGTTTTTAGGAAGAGTCGATTTGATGTATTGCTCTATTTCAAGGTCTTGTAAGAAAAATTTAAGATTGTAATCTATACTAATATTAAAAATGCGAAAGCTTGGATGGATAGATAGATGGAACGAAAAACCTTAACACACGCGGACTAAGTCGCGGGCATTAGCTAGTCTTTTTAGAAAGGACATTGTTCCGTTCCCATACAAAGTTTGCCTAAGAACCAACAGTCATAAAACATTGATTACTGGGTTCAAATAAATACCTTTTTATACTTGAGAGCAGATTAAAAGAACGGACACTTGCTAAGAAATGACTTATTACCAAAAATATTTTCAATTTTGAGGTTATTTCAACTTTCATCATCAATCTGCTTGAACAAATAAATACCATCTTTATCCAATTGTAATAGAGCTGTAAACAGTATGTAGGTAAATAAGAAAAGATTCGCCGTAGTTCATCAAAAACATTACAGATGGCGTTAGATATATTTAATTATTGTACTTTTAATGGATGGCGTTGCGAGATTCAGAATACTAGCGCACAGCACTTTATGCTGCTTTTATCTTGTTTCTTACGATATGGATCTAGCGCTCAAGCGGTGGTATTGCATATTATTTTAACCTGTAAGTTATTGGTCTGTCGCTAATAATCGAGAGTCGGAAACATATAATAATCAATTTAATACCCATTTATTTATATATTTATTTTGTAATTAATTTGAAGTGTCCGTTGAATTCCAATATTTGAAATAAAGGTTAAAAAATAAGCTAAGAATTACTGTATACTTCAAACACATGTTGATTCTTAGGCGAATTTAGTCAATATCCTTTTATATTCATGTTTTCATTTCCGTTCATCATATTTTATTTAAGAAAAATACACGGACTCCATTAATATAATCCATTGTTTTAGTTATTTCTGGCGCCTTTTATGATTATTTAAACTCATATAATTACATCGTATAATAATTATTGAGATGTTTTTTTCGAAATAAAATACTTAATTAACAAAAACGGTAAATGAAAAAAAAATACAGAGTAAGTTATAATATTGAACGGACGAAGCATGACCTTTACACCTGTATGAATCATAACGGTTGGTTCAAGTTCAACAAATAAATGGCTTGTTCAATAGAAACCTTCCTGTTTGTCCTTACTGAGACGAAAACGGGACAAAATCGGACGTAGCTCGTATTAACCAGCCCGCGAATACCAATCTTATTCTATTAGCAGTAAAGATCCAAATAGCTTATAAATGTCAAACGGCACTGAGATATGGTCCCATGTAGCTCGCTTCCGACGCCAGTCACGTATTGAATTATAACAATCAAAGATTCGACTCTACGATCGAATGGAACCATGGAGCAAATTACTCAACACCTGAGCAGTGGGGTTGCTATTGCAGTTTTACTTAATTTTGTTACACTAATAAAATTAAGTTAAAGTAAATCCGAGATCCTTATATTATTATAATTATTTAAAAATTTAAGTATCTCGGATCTCGATGGTAAAACATGATACGGTGAGAAACCCTTTAGACCATTCACGGTAGGTACAGTTATTTTTAGCCAGATTCTTAAAAAGGTGTCGCCTGACTTTTAGTATTTCTATTTTTGTAAATAAACTAACATTTATGAGCAGGGACATGAGATCTCTCTCACTCTCTTGGAAAAAAATTGTTAATGAGCCGTGAAAATACTTATCACAGACCGACAGCCACATATTTTCATTTAAGATTTAGGATATGATTTTTAGGGTTACGTACCTCAAGAGCAAAAAAGAAACCCTTAGAGGATCACTTAGTTGTCCGTAGTGTCTGTCTGTCTGTCAAACACCTTAATGTAAGACAGTTATTTAACAGCTGATTACGTGTTGATATGAAATCTTTCTTATTATTTACTAAAATAATTTATACTTTGTGGTGGTAAGGAACCCTTTTTGCGTAAGTCTGACTCGCACTTGACCGTTTCTTTGTATATGGATGGTAAGTGTCTATAGTAAATAGCTAAAAAATATTATTAAGACGTTGTAAGGTAAAAATGTAAACAAATAAGTTATTACGCGGAAGTAATTGCTGTTGCGATTAGGCAATACACATAAACTCGAGGAAGGAAAGTAGTGGTAGTAATATTTTTGCAAGGTCCAAAATATAAACATCTGGTCGAACATAGAGACCAGCTACAGTATAACGTATCTAACGCGCAAAACTGTAGTAACATGTTCCTTGTCTAACAGCAGACTGTGTTACCAACATTAGGTGCAAGTTTTTATACTATGGACCGCGCGTAAAGCTGCATTGCAGAGTGTGCCTTGGTACATGCTTCTACTATCCTACCAATATTGTAAACGCAAAAATAGAATGTTTGTTTTGTTCTACTTTTTATTCTAGAAATTAAAAATTTCACACAGTATTTTCAAAAACTATAATCCATGGACCAAGTTACGGGCATTATCTAGAAAGAAATCTTAACTAACAACTACCGATTTATAATTCTTACTAAGAATTATAAATCAAAACAACACACGTTTAGTACTATGCTAGCTCTTACTAAGCGCGTCGTATCTACCCAAGCCTTTACAGTAACACGGAAGACAATGGTAGCAAAATGATCGTTAAATTTTAAGCACGACAAGATAACACTTGGAAATTTCCTTGCAACGTAACTCATGTACAAATACTTAAACATCTTGCAATCCATCATTTGCTCGTACGACAAATTCGTAAAGTAGCTATAATATTATAACAAGACCTACACCGGGATGTCTTGAGAATATTTATAGAGATAATAATGATGATTAATTAAATTGACAATGTCAATCTTTTTACCCAAGGCGGAAGGAAATTGTATTTGGGGAAGAGGAGAATGCCGCTGCACGTAAAATTTGTGAGCCTATTTTTTTTTCAATCACAAAAAGAGTTGTGTTTGACTATAATCATGCTTATAAAAAATATGATGATATGCGTAATTGTCTAAATTATTATGAGGTTTCATTTTGCATTTCATAATTAAAAGATTTTCAATACGTTTTACTCAATGGTTTATCCATTTCAATATTTTGCTAGGGGGCACTGCTGTCATAAGTTATTTATTATTATTGAATTTCGTACGGTCGCTTACATTTTCTTGACTGGCCTATCACACTTTTTATTGCAACGAGTTATTATCTGTTAGTAGAGTATCTAATAGAAACAGCATAATCATGTGATGTGCATTTACGTTACCTTTATTTACACAAGGTATAATCTGTCTTCTTATATAACTTAATGCCGAAGCAGTGATGACTTACTTTGTATTTCATTGTCACGGCTGTGACCATAACCAATGTAATCTGCACCATAAAATTGTGACTAACGATAAAAAATACACAGTATTGACGCGTTTGCACGACTAAGTCATGATTAGTATGCTCAAGAATTTACAGCCTGAAATTCACAACGTAAAACGTCAAAATACGGCGAAACGAAAAATTTCTTGAAAGATAGGTTTAATAAGTAATAAATTGGTTTCATCTATCTCATCATTAATTAATGTGGAATTTTTTGTAATGTACTTATTAATTGGCTCAAGGCAAGGAGTCGAAGAAAAATATGATAAAATAATTACTGAAACCACAATAGATTAGTTACTGATTGACACAAAATAAATCTTGCGACCGATTTAAAGTTGATTAATAGGTTAATAATTCTCGTATTACTCAGTAACTATCGACTTCGCTATAAATTTTAAAAGGTAAATAAATAAGAATTCGATAACCTCTAAGCACGAAAGGATGTAAAAAATTGCTGAAGTAATTGCCTTAATTAACAGTTAGAGACTCATTCTTCTTTACTTTAATCCTAAGCATCCTCACTTTAGTAAGAAGAAGATACTGTGTGTATCTTCCTTACTCTTTAATAGCACAAATATTTTTTGAGCGCAACTTTAAGGTACCTACAAAAAATATCGGGCAGTGGCAGTGGGTTCTGACTGGTACATGACTAGTTATTTACCTTAAACCTACATAATATGCCTCTAACTTTTATGTCGATATTAGGTATATATTATAAGTGTACCTATATCCATGTATGTGTGTCCGCCTATCTGTTTGTTTGTCTGCTACGCTTTCATCACCGATCTGTTCAATCGACTACTTTGTGCTAAAATTCGTCAATCGAAATTGACGAAATTTATATAGTACAAAGACAGCTTGTATCCCGGGACACATGCTAGATATTTTTGTCCCGGAAAATCAAAAAGTAACCGCGGGAATCAAAAACCTTAATCCACGCGGACGAAATGGCAGGCATCATATAATATTTTAGAAAAATAATAAAATTGCATCCTCAGAATCTATAATTTCTAAATGTAGCAGTAAGTATTTACTTGGTAAGTAGACACGCCAAATCAGCGCAGACAAAATGACGAGCATGGTACTTACTTCGTGCACAAAATATTGCTTCATTTTCTTCTAGCCTTAAATGCTTTCGCAACATGGGTGTGTATAAAATATTCCTCTTTTATGGGGTCAATTAGCGAAATGGGACAGGCAGTGACGCAAAGAATCAAGGCCGTCTAACGCGGCCGAGGGTGGTGCCATCACTTAGACAAGATTTGGGGTGCGAAAATATAATAGGCTGAAAATAGGAAATCCATACTAAAAGTATAAATGCGAAAGTGTGTCTGTCTGTCTCCTACGCTTTCAACCTTTGCTGGTTCAACCGATTTTGATGGAATTCGGTACAAGCATAGGTTATATCCCGGGGAAGGATATAGGCAACATTGTATCCCGGAAAATTAAAGAGTTCCCGCGGGAATAGAAAAAACTTAATCCACGCGGACGGAGTCGCTGGAAACATCTAGTAAATAATATATTATGTATAAACATAATCTCGTCTATATTATTTCCTTCTACACTGAGAAAAACTATTTTACTTTCTAGTTAGTTCTAGGGCAGGTTACCTGCAGGGCGATCGCGTATCTCCTGCATCAGTGATTGTTACTGTATCAATTGTTGTGATTGGCTGAATTTATTGGCTGAATATATGGATTGCGATCGTTACACTGTAGCTGTCAGAGATACGCGGTCGCCCTGCTGTTGAGTAGTATTGACTTTTTTTACTCCAAATGCTTTTCATTAGTTCATTGTGAATTTTTCTTTCCAGTTTTGCTAGGTATTTCGCAATGTGCTGATTCGAGACCCAACCGCAATAGGAAGGATTTCTCTATACAATAGCTTTTGGAAGAAGAATTCCTCATAATTACGTTTATAACTATTATGTTTACCATAAGATTTTATTGTATTTTCTTGATTAAATTTGTTTTATGAAGACTGAGAATTAACTGTTATAGTTTAATTCCTTAAGTCTATAAGGTAAGAGCCAGAATCTCTTACAACTTACCTTTTCTCCTTCAATATTAACCTTACTGTTATAAAACTCTGTTAAAGATACAGTTTGAACTGTTTTCATGGCACAATTATCTCATCAGGATAGTCACTTGATGTGACTCAAAAAATAAATGAATAAATAAATATTATCTATGACTATGAATATAACTTTATACCGGTCTCAAACTTATAAAATACGAATATATCATAGGTATTTGTATCTACTAAAATTCTACCTCAATGGTATTTGAGTATTAGTCAAATAAATTATTTTTAATGATTATTATGAAATGGAGGATCTCCCAAAAGTCGTAATATCCACTTTCCCGGTCAGTTTTATGTTGAATAAGCTTTCAAAACTATCGATTAAAGTAAAAAAACTGCGTCAAACTTTGGTCACAATTCAGTATTTCATACAAAATACTAAACTAAGCTCGCGTTTTGACGTTAGAAAAAAGTTTCTGATTTGACTGTGTCAAATACCCAATTCTATGCACTCACTTAAGTAGTTACTTATGGTTAGTTTCCTAATTCTTATTTCATGACACTTGCTGTGGATTCGTAGGTAAATAAAAAAATAAGATTTTAGCAACAAGTGCCCCATATCACAACGGTTTACTTGAGAAACTGTTAATAATAACAATTTTTTTTTTTTAACATCATTAACAAAGCATTCCGTGTTTCTTGAAATAGGCGAAATTACGTTTACTATATAGTGTTTTTATTTCTTCACATAGGTGATTTATTCCTACTTTGCTCTAGTAGTAGGATGATGCCCGCAACATCGTCCGCGTGGATTAAGGTAACAATATGATTCTCGCGGGACCTCTTTTAATTTCCGGGATAAAATGCCTATGTGTTAATTTAGGTTATAAGCTATCTCCATTCTGAATTTCAAACATCCAAACTTTCAAGGTTAGTTGGGTAAAAACTAGGTATCTTAAAACCTTTCAGGCTTTAACCACAATCGAGGGTTAACTTAACATCGACTAAAACACATAAATCAGTGGGCATACTATAGCAGTATTATTTTTATATTGTTGACGATCATGATAATGATAATGATCACGATCATGAATAATGATAGAGGAGCATAGATTTGATCGCTCCAGCAATGCTAAGGACAGCGGTTACTTATGTATATGTCACCGTAAGATTGTAAAAACCGTTAGATTATAATCTAACTTGCGAAATTCTAAACTGTCGAAAGATCGTAAACTGTTCAATGTTCTTCGTGTAAATTTTTGAAATATTCATTTTAATTACCGTTTCTTGTCTCTTTCTTGTAGGTTAGGTTAGGGTTCGACATAAATAATCAAGTAGGGCACTACTACTAGGTTTTATCGGGTTTAAATACCTATAAGATAACAATCTACCGGAAAATAATGCGTTAAATTGTAATCTTTTTTTTTACAATCTTACGGTGACATATAAATTGATATATTAATATAATAATTGTAAATGAATTATTTAAAAAGAGCAACTACCGAGCTTATTGCTGGTTATTCTCGGTAATAATGTTATTCCGAACCAGTGGTAGATTCACTTGACGATTCAAAAGTACTTGTAAAAGTTTATATGAATAAAAAACATTTGAATTTGAATTTAAATTTAATCTTGTTACAAAAGGGGCGCTTACGTCAAATAAAGCGGACATTTTGAAATAATACTGCTTTATACGATAATAGTAAGGCCAGCACTTAATTAGCTCTGTTCAACGAATAAAAATGAAAAACAATGTCACTAATGTGCAGAGATTTTCCTCATTCGCTACAGATGAAAGGCTTTACTATGAACCGTAATACAGTTCTCCAGCCTTGTACGAAATAAATGTTTACGGTCTTAAAGGAGAGCGCCGCGTTAACCTTGTCAATAAGACCGAGCGAAGAATGAAGATAATGCTGGATGGAATAAAAGAGTGCAGTCTCTAATAAGAAATATTTTCTGATAGCAGAGATTTTGTTGTTTTTTTTTATTCATTATAGGCTTACGCTTGACCACATTCACATCTGATGGGAAGTGATGATGCGGCTTAAGATGCGGCGCTTGCCTAGTAAATGAAGAGTTACAAAGAAGATTTCTAGATAACATGCTTTCGTTGGCATTTAAAACTAAAAGAAAATTATTTTTCCAATTTCAAAATAATCCGTCAATCATAATAATTAAGTACTTATTAAGCTTACTTATACCAATAAACAATATGTTATTGTGCCAGATGGTCAGGTGTTTTAAAGGTCGTCATCCAACTAACGCTTCAGCAACCAATCGCCTCCAGTTACACATATAATAATATTATTATTGCAGGTATCTGGTTTTGTTAAATAAAAACTAGAACGGTAAAATCTGAAATAAAAAAAAGCAGAATAGTTACTCGCATTTCATGCACTACCCTATCACAATAGAGGGTAAGTGAAGTAGAGACGTAGAAGTGACGACCTCTGTGGCGCAGTGTTGAGCGCTGTTGTCTTAATGTGCGGAGGTCCCGGGTTCGATCCCCGGCAGGGTCAATTTGGGGATTTATCATTTCTGAATTTTCCCTGGTCCGGCCTGGTGGGAGACTTCGGCCGTGGCTAGTTACCACCCTACAGGCAAAGACGTGCCGCCAAGCGATTAAAGTTCCGGTACGATGCCGTGTAGAAACCGAATAGGGGTATGGGTGCCATGCCCCTGACAGGTTAGCCAGCTACCATCTAAGACTGTATCGTCACTTACCATCAGGTGAGATAGCAGTCAAGGGCAAACTTGTAGTGGATAAAAAAATCGACTTCTTCTAATATAAACTTATCAAACGACTTTACAATTGCATCTCGTCCAATATACTGACAAACAGTTCTGAATATCCGGCAACATATAGTGCTAATTATATGAATTATATAGCGATAACACAGTAGGATAATAGCTTAGGTACCTATAAATATATTTCCGATAGACAGCAACCTTAATCTACTTATTTTCTTCAGATTTTGACAGCCTACTAGTGTTTACAGGGTAATTGCTGATTGACCTTCAGAACTCGTTTAAGTTCATTAATATAATGTTATGCTTGAGAAATTTCCACATAGAGTACCTAAGTAAACATTCTATTATCAACATCTATATAACTATACTTCTATCAAAACTGTAAGAGATCCAGTTCTATACATTGAAGATATTTAGAAAAAACTTTTTGGAGAGCACTCTGTAATCGATACACAAGCCAAAACTGTAATTATTTTAATTTTTGTCTGTATCTTGGTCGTACATCACGCCGAAACTACTGAATCAATTCAAATGAAACTTGACATGATTTGAGTTCATTCTGCGAGATAGAATATAGGATACTTTTTATCCCAAAATTCGGCACGGTCCCTTGGGAGGGAGGATGAAGGTCAAAATGTGTACTTAGTTGTAATTCATTAACGGGTAGTCCGATTTCATTCATTCTTTTTTTGTTAGAAAGGAGGTGCTGTAAAGATTGTCCCGTAAATATTTCAAATCTACTAGTTTGGTAGTTCAGAAATTACAGACATCATATCCCTCAGTATAGCTGGCGCTCAATCAATTTAGTCGCATCTGTAGTTGACTGCGGGATAGGAGATGAGAATGTGGGTAGGGGAGTTCGAGGGGTAATTCGCTTTGCTGGTTTGTCCTTCAAAGGTCAAATTGTGTACTTAGTTGTAATTCATTAACGGGTAGTCAGGCCTCCCACCAGGCCGGTGGAAGATTTAGAAGTTATAAATTCCCAAATTGATCCTGCCGGAGACCGAACCTAGGACATCTGCACGTTAAGACAACGGCGCTCAACACTGCGCCAGGGACGTCTGCTGTGACATTGGACAGGAGAATAACCAACGTGACGCATTGTGAAATGATTGTGAATTGTTTTTATTTTGCAAATGGAATAATTAGCGAGTGTATAGGTAGTAGACCGTATCTCAGTGGGTACTGCACATTATTTATCACATCTATATTATGTAAATAATTTAATATTACCATAAAGTATTAGCGTAATTTTTCCTCTTTAAATTATTTTGTGTACCTGGATTATATTCAAGTCACGAGTTAAGTAACTTGGTTATAACTTATTGAAATATAGACTGCCACGCTGTTTGCGAAGGAAAAATGGCGTATACGCATCGGTCAGTGCCCAGTTGATATCCTTACTACTTATCAAATTTCGTAACATGTTTTCTTAAGTCAAAATTCATATTTGCTTAGGGTTAAGCTCAAGAAAATATGAACTTGGACAATTTTTTTTAAACTCTAAGTTAGCCCTTGACTGCGATATCACCTGATGGTAAGTGGCGATGCAGTCTAGATGAGAGCGGGCGCCACGGAGGTCGTCTAGGGAGGAAGTTTTGGTACAGTAGGTGTTCATTTCATTGAATTAGTTTATCTGAATCACCAATGAAAACAATGAACCGTGAACGACAATAAGCATAGGTATTAGATTTTAATCGTAGCCCGAAACGTTGCCTCCCATTGCATTAAGGTATTTTAAATCCTGAAATAAATAAACAGTGTGAAGGTAAAAATTCACACAAAAGCTTACAGCAAGCTTATGCCTATTAGCTATTACTTATTTTTTTCATTCCACTACAAGTTAGCCCTTGACTGCGATCTCACCTAATGGTAAGTGACGATGCAGTCTAAGATGGTAGCGAGCTAGCCTGTTAGAGGTATATTAATACCCCTAGTCGGTTTCTAACGGCTTCGTACCGGAACGCTAAATCGCTTGGCGGTACGTGTTTGACTAGCCACGGTCGAGGCCTCCCACTAGACCAGACCATAGAAAATTCAGAAACTATAAATTTCCAAATTGACCCTGTCGGTAATCGAACCCGGAACTTTCCACGTTAAGACAACAGCGCTCAGCACTGTGCCAGGGAGGTCGTCAAATATTATATTATGTAATAGTTTATTTTTATTTCTGTTAGTCACTTCAACCACTCATTTTAATAATTATTTAACAAAAAAACTCAATTAAATTTTTCAGATTAGTGCATTTTTGTAATCGTTTTTTTAATATTTGATTCACGGGTCAAGTCGTTGCTTCGAGACACGACTTTTTAGCATTTACTTTCTTGATTTCTTTATTTTAAATAATATAAAATGTTATAATTACAATACAATTTACAATTACGGAATTAATTTCGTCGATTCAGACCTGTTTTTTAAGATTTTTCTAGCCTGAGTCAATAAAATTAAGAATCTTCTTGCAAGAAAACTTTTTATTTATTTAGAAGTAAAGTAGGCTTACATAAATTAAATAAAAATACTGCAAATATAGCACTAGTGCAATTTGACTTACAAGATATGTTAAATGCTTTCGTAAGTGCATTTCTGAGCTACTCTTCCTATTGAAATAGTATTTTAGCAAACCAACTTTGAAACTTCCAATAACTCTTTGTTTAAATCTATGGTTCATTCTATAGTTAGTCATTTCACAGAATTAAATCACGAAACAAAGACTCTTTTCCATTTTTCTCACTGTAGAACAAAATCAAAAATTATAAAAAAAATATCAAATTACAGATAGTACGAAACTTGTACCCATAGATTTATTTCATTGAGTAGCGCCCCCAAAAAATTCCCAGTATGCACTTGTCTACCCTATTAGTTTTTGCTAAAGTTTGAGAGGAATTTGAAAGGAATTAAGTAACAAATAGTAAATAGGATGATGACAACTGAATCGAATCAGCATCTGTTTATCAAACTTAAAAACGCACTTGTTGTACGAAATTCTCAGTTATGACGTCATCAAATTTCAGCTTTTGTTTCTCTAGTCTGTATTTTAAAATAGTTATCAAACTTAAAACTAACCAAGGATGTGAATTTTAGGTCTTCTGGAAGACCCTTTAAATAATCAATTAGAAATAATTTATTTTTGATATAGTTAGGCGTCATCCCTATTAAAGTCTTGAGTATTACGATTTTCAAAATAATTCGAAAGGAAGTGTTTTTAATACAGACAACCTTCCGTTTTGATCGTAAAGTTACTGTTTACTTTCATTTGTACCTACTTGTCTCAAGAGGCTCTCCATTGATAAACAGAATCCTTGGCAACCGTATTTGAAGTGCGAACTGCCGTTGAGGTGAAAACAACTCGATTATTTATCTATGACCCGCGATTTCGTCCACGTGGAATAAGTCTTTTTAATTCCCACGAGAACTGCTTCATTTTCCGCGGTAAAAAGCCTATGTCACTCTCCAGGTCCTCAACTATACCCATGCGGACACACCAACAAACCACCAAACATACTTTCGTATTTATAATATTAGTATGATATGAAGTATGATTGATAAATGTGTATTGATTATTTTTAACTTACAAATTTTTTATCTGTAACAAAATGAGTCTCCCTCTGCAACTGTTTATCTTACCAGAGGCTTCCAAAGCGGCGCATTTTTGATTTTATATTTTCGATTCGATTAATTTAATCAAAATTATTTTTAAATATAGTTTTTTTTTTAAATACAATTATGAATAATTATTTTTTAAGTATTTGAAGTGTGACTTCACTAAACGGTTGGTTACTAGTGGAAAATCAATATTTTAGCTGAGGTCGACTTCATAAACCTTTAACTATTTATTTAAACGACTTCAAATAAGAAAAATAAAGAATTTAGAAAAAATTTAACCAGGAGAGATAATTGTACAATTATCGAGAACAAATGTCTGCTGAATAAATACACTTTCGCTATAAACAAGCGTTTAATGTATTTAATTTTTAATAACTTAAGATAATATTTTATGATATTTCTGTAAGAACTTGATTTCTAGCGGGATGAAATCTTAAGAAGTTTGGGAATAATAAATATATTTTATGCTTAATCCATATCTATAAAAATATCTATACTTCTATACAAATATTATAAATGTGAAAGTTGGGGTGGATGTTTGTTACTCAATCACGCCAGAACAGCTGAATGGATCAGGACGAAATTTGGCACAGAAATAGATTATAGTTTGGAATAACACATAGGGTACTTAATATCCCGGAAAATTAAAGAGTTCCCGCGGGAACCATAAAATCCTCAATCCTTCTCCGCGTCGCGGACGAAGTCGCGGGCATCAGCCAGTAAAGCTAATTTTTAAAATGCCTATGACATACACGCTAACAGACAGACAAATGGACTGGACGAAAGGATAGGTTCAATCTAATTATTGAATTGTTTGATAAGGAACTCTGAAAACTATAAGATTTTTCAACCAACTTTTATTTTACTGTTTTATCTTCTTAACTACTAATAAAAAATTTAATAAATGACGTGTCACAGGTTTGACCTTATGGCAAACATTTTTTCTATCCCATACTTAACTTTAATGGTATTTTTTATCGCCTTTTATGTTGAATAACTTTAAAAATCAGTCTTCCGCCCGCAACCGTTTTTCTCACAGTAGGTATAGAAAAATAAATGGAATATTTGACATGATGTGTGACTGCCATATTTCCTGCATACTCGCCTTAATTATCAAGTAATTATCTTAATATTATTATGAGGAACTGTTATTAGACTACCTAGTATCTATCGTATTAGTACAGACATAATGATGAGATTTATGGTTTTATATAGCACATCATTGATTGTTTGGAACAACGGTTTTGAATAACTGCACTCGTAGAATTAAAAACCCAAAAAATACCTGATAGGGGGAAAAAGTTAGCGCGCGGAAGAAAAACAGGTAAATCTTAAATCATAATCTTAAATCTTTTTGAAAATACTTAGATTTAATAATAAGAGGAGAGTTGGGGTTCAAGTAGGGAGGTGAGAAAAGAGAGTCAGTCAAGATATACGGATAGGGAAACCAGCACCGAGAAAGTCAACCGCTTACATGAATTCCTCATATTTCTTTTCATAGTGTAAGTGTAGGTAGGACAGAGATTTTCTTGATAATAAATACCTAGATAATTTACTTTGAGCGTTATTTAAGCACCTGAAGGGTTCTTCTTGTACGCCGCCCCATGAGTCTCCTCCGTCTTGTGTTTCAGAGTAGGGGCTTGTTACACCATATCAAAGGACATACAGCTGAATATACTCTATATGCATCGACTTCAGTCTGCCTGAGTTATTAATCTAATTGTTAATCGCTGTTGCTAATTGTTCTATTAAATATACGATGTTTGTGAGTTGGTGATAATATAAAAAAATCCTCGGCTGAGTTTGTTGTGGACTGTTTTCAGACCAGGGCGCGTTTGGTACCCTCGTAGCTTTAGTTATAAGACACCGTAACTGATTATGACCATCATGTTTTATAAGTATTGGATGTCAATAAGTCTACAGTGTACCCAAATTGAATAAATAAAAATAAAATGTATATTTATTGCCAATACACAATAGTTACAATCATTTTACTCGTAACTTTAGTCTCCACACTAGGGAACCTGTATCGTGAAGACCTTAAATTGTGAATATTGAATGTAGGTATGCACTTTGAGCACAGGACGGACAAAAAAATGTCTGGCGTACAATAAGTCCACCCTAGTGTGTTTTTGATCTTCACGCCCTTCACGCGATCGTCTCATAATAATTGTCATGATTGATTATGCAGCTAAGAAGACAACCATTCAAAGTGCGAATAATACACGTTGAAACTGAATTGTAATACAATGAAAACTTACTGCCTTCAACCGGAATAACATCTGTTGTCAGCCTGTCGTCCACTGACGCCTCATACGCCTCGGCCTCCAGTTTTCCTTACTCCTCAGAAAAGGAACAACCGCGACGAACACTCGCACAATATCATCACCACAGTCCACAATCACTGTTTACAAATGGTCGAAGTTCGTTTTGTACACTTTTTTTCGGTCAACGTCGAACAAAGCAGTTTTTGTAGTAAGCCTTAATTTTCCTCTTCCGATAGGTTAATCGTTTCTGCCAAACATCCGTTCTATATTAAATACTAAATAATAGGTATCTGGATTTCTGATCCTATTATAAAAAAAAAAACATAACTTACATATGTATTTTTATTTAAATTAGGTTAGCAAAATGTGACTAAGAACTTCAAATGAAAGACGCATTTTGCACAATGGGAATGCATTAAAGACTTTTTGAATTAATTAAGAAACAACGAGAAATGATATTTCTTAAAATATGAAACAAAAAGTTAGTTAATTACATATTTATGTGCATAATTTATCCACAATATGCTCGATTCGCAATTACAGCTAATTTTGATGCTTTAATTTGAGTAAACTCCAAGCAATTATATTTGTACTTTTGTCCGCGACTTTGTCCGCGTTTTTTACAGTTTTTTGATTCCCACGGGAACTCTTGAATTTTCCGGTATAAAAAGAGGCCTACTTCCTTCGCCGGGATGCAACCTATCCCTATACCAAATTTCATAAATATCGGTTTAACAGATGGGCCGTGAAAGCGTAGCAGACAGACAGAAACACTTTCGCATTTATAATATTAAGTATGGATTTTATATAGTAATTTACACAGGTATACTTCTATTTGTATAGGCATCGTGATATTATGATATATAACGTTATTTTAGTTCCAAATTATCACTTGTTTACCTACTATCATAATCAGTCACGAATAATATCTCAAGAGCATCTATCTTCTGGCGGTTATCTTGTATTTGACATTAAGATCTACGAGGAATATATAACAAAAAACTCATTTGAATTACTTGAGACGAACGAAATAAAGATTCTACAATGTAAATATTAAAATACCTAGAATAAAGTGATGTTTTCTAGTAATCGTTTCATGAGAAGCGAATCATATTTGATGATTCTTTGTTCGTCATTTCAGCCATATGACTTGATAGTACTTAGACTTAGTAGACTTGTATAGATAAACTGTAGTAATTGATCGATAATATTATTATTAGAAGGGGGTAATATTAATAGGGGTTCCATTTATATTTATGACCACTATATCAAAAAATACTTCTTCTTATGTCGTGGTAAGTGTTAAGATTTTGATAAAAGTAATGCTTACTCATATTTTTAATACTTATTAGCAATATAATTGGCAAAGTAGCTCTATATAACGCGTAAAATATTGTTATTTAACGGCTTATTACGTTCAAGTTCACATCATCAATAACTAATGCAGCGAGCCGCGAGCGCATCGACGCACGTGACCGGCAGAAAATCATTGCCAACCTCTCCTTGAAAGGGGCAGAAAAAATATCAACTTCGTAACCTCCTCAGTGCATTGATACAGATAGATATAAAAGTACCTTTATCACGCAATATAGATACTTTATAACCGGAGCAAGGGTAATGTAAGTATATACTAGGTTCATTCTGTTTGAAACTGACATTAGTTCCACAATATTCAATCCGCGTGCATACAATATTTTACACGACAGTATAACTAAATCGTTAAGTAGGTATATCTGCTAATCCTCAGGCGTTTTGAAGTATATTTACGAGTCACTAGTTACGAGAGCTTCATTCACATCTCTATGACAATTATCCTAAATCAATGCCCTGTAAATGACAAGATAACCGCATAATTTGATGAATAGGCAACCGTGAAAACGATTTAATAGCCGCAGGCACTGAAAATTTAGTCGGAAAAAGTATTTAAGACTCACGAATGGTTTCGCGAAGTTTTCGCGGGAACGCAATGTCAAGATCATCCACAAACAGGCTGCGGTAAGGCTATATTAATCACTTTCTTCCCCATACAATTGACTCTACTTCTCATTTTAGATTGATCTAAAGAAACCTATAAAACTATTACGGCTACCGATAAATTAGCACCTGGATAGGTACGGGCGCGCGTGCGGCAAGCGCGGAGTTCGTCACACGAATGCCGCCTTGCGTCTCTTGCATTGTTTACATCGCTAATTACATTTTCGTTTCGATCGAGTTTGCCTGCTAAGGCTCTACGGCGGAAAATCTGGCCGGTGTCCAGTACACGTCACAATACAAAAACCTATTGACAGCTGATAACAGCCGATATTACTGATAAGTAATAGGCGGTCTGTGCACTACTTAGCTTTTTTGGAAGTCTTGTTTTGCATGTTGTGCCGACAAGAACTGGCGACGAGATTTTGCTACTTGAAAATCCATATTAATATATAATTCATAATTTTATTTGATATTATATATATGCGAGTCCGTCTGTCTGTCTGCTACGCTTTCACGGCCCATGCGCTCAACCGATTTGAATGAAATTTGGTACAAGGATAGTTTGTATCCCGGGAAAGGACATAGGCAACTTTTTATCCCGGAAAATTAAGGAGTTCCCGCGGGAATCAACAAAACTTAATCCACGCGAACGAAGTCGCTGGCATTATCTATTCTCATATAGAGCATAAAAATCGGGGTTCGAATGTAATAAATCCCGAATCCTGATAAAATCAGAAAAACTAAATAAATATACATAATACTGTAGCACGTGTTCGACATCTTTTTTTGTTCCTTACCATTTAGAGCATCCCTGTTATATGAAGTAATATGGTCTCCCAGTCCAACAAAAACTTAGATTAGGTACACAATATTTTAAGAAGCCATGAATAAACCAGTCTTGTTAAAATTAGGGTCAAGAATATTGGACTACAATGAGCTCACCATACAAGTTATTTTCTAAACAAAAACACATTATGTATAAACGAACACATTATTTATGAACGACCTGCCCAGGTCCAGGTAACAGACTTTAACCATATTGAAATACAAAAGTGAGTCTGTCTGTCTGCTTCGCTTTCCCGGCCTATCTTTTAAACCTTGATTTTGACGAAATCTGGTACAAAGGTAAGTTGTATCCCGAGGAAAGACATAGGCTTCTTTTATCCCGAAAAATTAAGGAGTTCCTGTGGGAATCAACAAACCTTAACGGACGAAGTCGCGGGTCAAATCATCCAGTCAATTAATAATGTATGTACTTATATCACCTTATATTCATAAAAGTATTTAAGTTAAGTTTAAAAATGTTACGCAACTTTTCTGACCCGTTCTACTTAGATTCATCCCAGTGAAATTCCTGGAGATCCTATCTTAAAGAGGGCCTGCGTTACACATAGAATCATGTGCATGCAAAATCTTAAGATCTATAGGCTGAGGTTTTAAAAGCAGTACGTTAATAATAATATGTACACCGTCGGCTAGTACCTATCTAATTTGAATTACTTTTTAATCAAATAGAACGTAATTTTTTTCTCGATTAGGTATATAATATATGAATTTGTGAAACGGGAAAGTGCTCTAAGCTATTTTCTACGGAAAAGCTATTGACAGGTTTCATCATCATCATCATCACCAGCCATTTGTGCATCCACTGTTGGACATAGGCCTCTTTTACTTAGCGTCAACATGCCCTTTCCGCATCCAATCGTGCCAGTCACCCGCCGGCAGTGGCGTGCGGTTCATAGATGCATAAAAGCACTGCTTACCCAAATGAAAATACGTCAATGCTCATTTTTCAACTAAACATCTCATAAATAGGTATTCTCACTAACTTATGCCTACCCTTTTTTTTTTCTTGTTTACGGGGGGAAATCTTCCATAGATACCCGACCACATAGGATCGGGTTATGTGAGATTTTTACCCACTAAAACCCCCTCGGTGACCGTCCTCAGCTCATAATGAGGGGCCCCGGGAACTCTTAAAGAACTAACGCCGGTGCCCCTCTCTTGAGCGACGCCCATTATAGACTCGTTCCAGGGGAGGGAATCTCCCCAGAACTTATGCCTACCCCAGCTTCAAAATCTGTGCACGCCACTGCCCGCCGAATATCATCGCTCCGCTCCACCTTGCCCAACATTATTTTTAACAAAATTGAACATACCAAATAATTATTTAATCACAGCTTGGGTGGAACAGTGTTTGATTCGTCCAAGACTCAAAGCCATATTGAAATAATAAGTCATGCTCAAAAGCACCTAATTGCTAGCTACTCCTATCGGCGGGCGTTGCCCGCTTGAGATTTGTATATAGACGTAACTATGATGACTTATTTTGAACCAAGTTGGTCTAACGTTTTTTATGTCAACTTTACAAAGAAGACAATCGATATTTATTATATTATTTTGGATTTTATTCCATTTCATCCAATTTTGCATAATGACGAAGCACAATAGTCTGTAACCAATGAAATTAAAGCTATATATAAAAATACGCATAATAAACCTGTTTTTAATGACGTTGGCTTCAACATGCTTTAAAAATACGTTATAATGCAAATCATAAAATTTTATCTGTGTTTTATGGGGAAAAAATCCGTAAAGGCTAAAAATATATCGTATGAAAATAAATACGTAAGTAGTACCTACTTAATAACTGATTAGCGAGCACTTTTTTTAGAACGATTAGCTTTTCGCTAATGGCATTATCTCACCTAACTTAAATCCGTGGAAATAAAAAAAAATCGAGTCAAAGACCAAAACAGCTGCCAAATAGTTTAGTGTCCGGAATAAGGTAAAGCGATACTTCACGCTAAAACATCGCTTATTCAGTGCTTTAAAAAGCATGATTGTCAAGCACAAGCCTATCTTGCAGTAGAAAAATGTTGCCTATAAGTAAATCACTCTTTATTTTTTAACATAATGTAGAGCCCAAACCGGCATTTCAAATTATTATTTAACATAATATTTAAGGTAATCGTTCTAAATTTAACGCTCTTGAAAATTACCTTGTCGCCATTTTTATAAAAACCCATCAAAAGGGTTTTATTTTATTAAAAATAACCTTTAGTCATGATACCATAACGTAGTGATAAGTGAAATGAAAATTTAAACCGTTAAGTGTCGTTTAGTTACATTGAATACTAACTACTCTTACAAACAAGGAAACATAGGAACCATTGTCTTATATTTTATCTAAAATAATTAATAGACATAGATGATACAATACGAAACAAGTTTTAAAGATGTAGTAGTATTCAAAAAGAGCTAAGTACTGGTTAAATGTGTATCAGAACACGCACAATAATTAATTGTTAACGTTCCTTCGCCATGCTCTATGCTTAGGTAATCTTTGGCGGTTATTATTTTTTAAATGGTAGTTTTTTCTATAATGTCAAAGAAACCTCTGTTTTCATCCACTACAAGTTAGCCCTTGCGTAAATCCAAAGGGAACTTGTAAATGCAAATCCAAAGGGATATCTATATGAAGGCGTGAATCACAGCACCACTCATCGGCTTTAAATAGGACAAAATGAAGATGCAACTCGCGAAGGATTCGAGCAAAAAGCCACAGAAGTTGACTATTTATATCTCACAAAGGACTCTGAGTCAAGAAACTTTGTTAGCACGTGAAACATAACAGAGCCGTGATTGACTAGAAGATAATATTATCTATACTAATTACTAATATTATTATAAATTCGAAAGTTTGGATGGATCTATGGATGGTTCTTTGTTACTCAATCACGCCAGAACGGCTGAACGGATCTGTATGAAATTTGGCACAGAGATAGATTATAGTCTGGAATAACACATCCCGAAAATTCAAGAGTTCCTGCGGGAACCAAAAAACCTCAATCCACGCGGACGAAGTCGCGGGCATCAGCTAGTATTATAATTATTATAATATTAGAGAGTCATTATTTCTATTTATCTAATATATAATTTATCTCAGCAATCAGGTTACCAATTTGAAAATATTGAAAACCACTGCTGTATGTATTCAATCTAACCCACCTACAGCGTGCGACACGCACTTGACGAGTTCCTGAATGATTCTGGAAAATATTATTAGATAAAGGCAGGCGTTACATTGCGGAAGTCCATGATAATGAAGGAACTAGAAATTTAATTCGCTATTATCCGCCACAGTAGGTAAATCTATGTGGTACAGTGTGTCTTGCAATTGTAGCTTGCGATATTCACAACATCACACAAATCCTACAAATTACTCTCAACGTACGTTTCACTCCGACACCAGAGAATCTTCAGGAGATGTTGACTCGAAAAAGCACGATTGTTCAACTCTGTAAAAGGTATGCCTTCCATTTGGATGGTTTGTGCACTAATTGATTGTGAATACGAGTGTAGATTTGGACGACCTCTCTAGATAAATTAAGTAAATACTTACAATGAAACGATCAATAGGACGATGGATTTAATCGGTGAGTCCCCTTTGAACAATACAAGGTTCATTATCAAAGATGTGTTCTTATCAAGTTAAGTAGCTCTTCGCCCACCATTCCATTATCTTTTCTCCTGTGACTATCTAAATTCTAATCGTTCTTTGCTTTTGCTGAAAAAACACTTAAAATGGCTCCACATAGTATTTTTATAGTACTAAGGTATTTAATTCTTTTTGAGAAATGAAACTGCTTCTTGTATATAAAATATACAAAATGTTCTATGTGGATTCAACTAAAGAATAAATTATGTTATATTCATGACGTGAATAGTATTTTTTGTTTTTAATGCAATTACTCCCTAATGTATTTCCATATATTTTATTTGAATCCGTTAATAATTATTTATATCAGACAATGTACAAACGTGACTAGAATTGATCGGAAATCGCCAATTCTACGTGGAGCATTTACACCATGATATTAAAGAAAATTCGTGATTTACCACTTAGAAAATCATCACGTATTTTAGCTTGAGCGGCTTGGAGTTGATAAAGCTTTGTTTGCTGAACTATTTTAAAGTGTTATCGATTCAAGAGCCGCGCTAAGAGAGTAAATTAGCGTACGAATGACGTTTTAATGTTTTATTTACGGATCACGATGGCGGATTTGTGAACTTAAAACACACCAGTGACCGAAGGCATAAGTACAGCTCATATACGGCAAATATATATATGTAGTATGATAATAAATTAATATCTGTGTAAATTAGTTGTATACATCTTTATTTTAGCTTACAAAATGATGTTGTATTTTTTATATGGAGGTAGACCTTAAAATTCTTCATCGATGTGGTAAAGTGTCAGCCCTTATCTATCTCTCATAATAAGCACTAGGAGAGAATCAGACCCGGGACCGCTTGTAAGATGACAGGCCAGGGAAGAAGGTGGATATAGCTTAGCTACATACCTAAGTATAAACAGTAATAATATGAAAATATAATCTGCTATATTTTACGCGACAAAAACCAAAGCCATGGCAATTTCATAATAATATAATACTTATAATGTTTTTCTTTTGAGGTTCCTCAGCCATGTCTGCATGTGAGTGAGTTACAACTATTTTGTATTTACTTCATTTAGATTTTATACATAAAATAAGACAGATTTATTCTCATAGGTTTACGCAAGAATAAAAACGTATAATTACTATATACTAAAACGTCTTCAAAAATCTACCCGCCACCTAAATCACAAAATTATAACTTCGCAAAGTAGATAGATATTACTTTCAACTTATAATAAAACATTTACGCTACTTACGTAAGTAGACTCATGGAAATGTGGGGTGTGTATGTACCTGCGACAATAAATCAAGGATTATTCTAGGCAACGAGACATAATTTTCCTCGTTGAAACTTATTATAAAGTACATTATTACAATTCGTAGAAATATTATGATTAATCTACTTTAACTTAACAGATTAAATTATTAGTTGAGTAGGTACATGGAATTCAATGTAACAGGCTCTTTAAAAATTGATGTAGGTACTTAACCCTTAACCACCTATGTGCGCTGATGCGCTCCTGGAGACCGCTAATAGATTATTGCTTCTAATTTGGAATCTACAGTTACAATGAAACATTAAAGAGAATATAATACTTGTTTATAATCTAGAGTAGAATAGGCACAAAAAATTACTACCCTTAAGAAAATGAGATCTGTAAAATTACGAACTTAAAATATCAACTTCTTATCTTTCATTCTTATAAATTGAGTAAACTAACTATTAAATAAAAGAAAAAAAAACCTTTAAATTTGACGGGAGAGTTGTGTTGTTTAATGTACTCACTCATAGGTATAAAACCACAGTGGTTTCAAAGTGATGAATTTTTCCGCGAAAAAATCTAAAATTAATGGACTAATAATATCTCTAAACTAAAATGACAGCTTTAAATCTAGTTCGTCCCTTTCCACAGGGAGTACCTATTATGAAAGGGTTAGCAATATTTTTCATGCTGTCATTTTAGTTTAGTTTAGAGATCGTGTACAACAGAATCAGCCCCAGTATCACAGTAAAGTCATCTCATTGTTAAGGGTCGTGATACCATTTTTGATTAATCACATCATGTTAGGGGTTTTCTTGAAATATTACGATACTGTTACATACTATATTATTGTATCGTAATAATATTATATTGTACCGACAAAAATAATGTTTTGTATTAGACGTTTGATCCGATCCTTTGAAATGAAACTTTTTTATCTTAATTTATTAGGAATTTTTTTCCGACATGGACACACCAGCCCCATCGTAACATCGTACAGTTGTATTAGGGCCTTGCGGAAAGCTTTTTGACATGGTGTCATTAACGTGAAATTGCTAGCGCGCGAGCTTCATTGCATCGAATGCTAGACATAAGCTTGTTAGACATGAAATACATATAAAGAACTTACCTACCTATGCAGAGAACCAACATTGTTGAAATAAATTAAATGTAAACTAGTCTTGTAAGAATTTCAGGTGATCACGTTATTTTAATTCTAATGATAAAGAATTATAAATAGTATCTGTTGACTTTAGCAACGATAGAGCTTGTAGCCAATTTAAAACATCAGGGGCTATAATAGTTACCATCGGTTAATAGGTACCTATTGTTTTAATTATTGTTGATGTTCGTGTTGTAGAATAATAATTATAATCCTTAATTTAGGTAGGTACGTCAAGGTACGTGACATAATAATCACCAAGTGATAAAGCCCCTTCATAAAATAAAGATAAAAAAAACTGTCATTTTGAAATATTACTGCTTTAAGCGATGGTAGTGACCCCCCTAACATAATTCAGAGAAAAATTGAAAGCTCACCCTGAAATAAGCCTCAAATAAATCACAAAAACAAAAGGTGGGCAAAGGGTAATGGGCGGCAAATGGCTAAACGAAACGGACTCTATGTCACATAGGTTTACACTTCCACTGACAAAAAGCTAATGACAATTGCCTTATTGAAAGACGACGACGACCTCGATGGCGCAGTGTTGAGCGCTGTTGTCTTAACGTGCGGAGGTCCGGGGTTCGAACCCCGGCAGGGTCGATTTGGAAATTTATAATTTCTGAATTTTCCCTGGTTTGGCCTGGTGGGACGATTCAGCCATGGCTAGTTACCACCATACCGGCAGAGACGTACCGCCAAGCGATTTATCGTGCCGGCACGATGCCGTGTAGAAACCGATTAAATAGGGGTATGGGTTTAACTGCCTCGTCGGTCTAGTGGTTATCATATCAGGTTAAAGTCCCGGGTCAAGCCATAATTATGCGTCGGGTTTTTCTGATTAGTTCTCACTAACTACTAGCCCGGAGTTAGGAAGTTGGCGGTGTTTCACCCCCGTGCCTCGGAGAGCACGTTAAGCCGTCGGTCCCGGTTATTATCACTGACATGATAATAGTCGTTAAAGTTAGTCTAAGCTCTAATTCCCTCTCCTATGATAGTGGAGGCCTGTGCCCAGCAGTGGGACGTTAATGGGATGTAGCGTTAATGGGATGGGCGGTGGTAGATAGGTTTAATATAACTGCCATGCCCCTCTTAGACTGCATCTTCACTTACTTTCAGGTGAGATCGCAGTCAAGGGCTAACTTGTAGTTGTAGTAGATAAAAAAAAGTGTTATTTGACTCTTTTTGCTCGCTCCTTTCCGCTGTAGATTGGATAACACAGCTTTTAACGCGCAATAATGTCAGTCTTTAAAAGCTTTTCAGAAAATAAAATAAAAAGAACATTTGTGTAAATTATTTGCTTACCGATTGTTTGCGCTTTGCAGAGTACGTATGTTTTAAAATATTAGTGGATAACTTCAAATGATCCTGTCAGGTTTTTTACCTTGGACAAAATAATATATTTACTTATCGTGTTTTTATAATTTAAATGGAATTTAGCGATCATCTGTCACTTTTTTTCCATTCTTTGTTATTTGTTATTCACATATGATACGTGATAGATGATAATAATTTACGGTAACATAATATACAAACATAAAGAGTCACACCTGGCCACTAAAATTATAAGCCCTCGTGAAATTATAGTCCGTTTTGAGGGCGGGTGGACATTCAAAGACATTTCATTAATTCTATTTGAAACAAAATGCAAAGACGAAAATTAATAGATGCAACAAGTTAACAACCAATAAAGTTTGAAGCGAATTTGAAAAGAACGGGATTTAGGAGGGGTTGTTCTCAAATCGGCGCGTATTTTTCAAGAGAATTACGCTGAGTACGCAATATAGAAATTAAAAATGCACATTTAACTAATTAAATCACATGATTCCTTAATATTATTATTCTTTTGATGAAAATAGTTTAATCTTGGCATACATTTTTCAATTTGTTTGGAACAACAGTCAATATTCTCGTTTTAAAGCGTAGCTTTTTCTAGCTTTTTATGCAGTTCTCAGTGTACAATGAATTAACTGACTTGCCTTGAATCAGTTACCAGCAGACACAAGTAGACAGAACATTTTTATTTACAGTAATAAAAACACATAAAATAGCTTTGTCCTAGAAAATTCATTTATTTATTTGAAATTCAAGACCTAGATTATATAATGCAATATCTATAAACCGATATTTTTATCACCACGTCACGAAGTTATCTGTGTTTTTTTAATTGGCATTTAAGTAAGTCCTTGAACTTTAACCTTATCAAGAAATCACCCTTGGATATAAGGACTGTGAACTGAAAACGTGATTTTTAAAATTATCACAATACAAATACCACAAATTACCTTAAAACATTTCGCAAGAGAACGAAATTTGCATATTATGCCGTGTTTATATTATAACGCTATGTATTAATCAAGTTGACTGTGTGCAAAGACATTCTTACGAAGAAAAATTTGTTTTGCGATTGCATTATAAAATCGTGATTTGAAACTAACAAACCAGGATTATTCAGGCAACTTATCAGTATTTTACATTAAAAGTCAGACATCGGATAGGTATTATTTCGGTAATAAAAGTACCTTCCTAAAACTACTGAGAAACGTTGGCTAGTTTGTGATAACCTAGTCACATAACTTTTTAATATAGTACCTAGGGTACTAGTGCTACGGATGCCCGGTTTCCTACATAGGTGGTGAAAGTAATAATTGGTGTCAGGTGTGTGATATCAGAGGGTACAATTAATGTATTATAAGATACCTATTCGTATTTCAGCGAATATTTTTTTTCATAGAAAACAAAAAATGACGTTGAAATAACCCAGTTTTCTCAACAAAAAAAATGTATGTCATTTATTGCCGCTTGCACAAGGGAATATTAATTAATTTAGATAAATTTTGTATGGCTAAAATATTTTAGTTAATTGATTTAAGAGTCTTTGTCCAAGTGGACCTTAAGCACCGAAAATTAACTCCTACACGATTGAGACAGTTCGGTTTTCCGGCACTAAGTAGAAGTGTTTAATTTGCACGTGCTCTTAAATTTAACAAAGTCGGTTATTGGTTACGCAACCAGCGTTAACCGTTAACAAGAACAATCAGTACCTACATGAATAAAATGTATATTAGACATGCTTACCTCGGTCACAACTCAATTGTTATGTGAACTTATAGCTGGTCCACATTCGACGAACATTGCCAAGCTAAACAACGGTTTCTAGATACACTACAAGCATATTATTACTTAGGTATTCATGTGATTGTAAGAAATGCTGTAGCTCTATCTTTTTTAATCACACTTACCGAAATAGCTTATTAATTTGCCCATACCTGAACCCTGAACTATTAATTAACAAATAGAAAATGAGAAGTTATTAGCAAATCAGTTCTCAATCCTTGCAAATCAAAGCTTTTAATTTTCGGATCTAAGGCGCAAGTCAATAAGATAAAATTTGATTCTGCGAGCGTATGTTTGAAGGGTAATAATTTAGAGCGGGTGTATGAAGCCCGGAACCTGGGATTACTTATGGACTCGGATTTACGATTTGAGAAACATGTATCGATGGTAGTGCGCAATTGTTTTTACCGATTAAAAATTTTGTATAAGATCCGTGTAAGTATATCAGTCAAGAGGTGCGAATACGTTTGGTGGAGAGTCTGATACTATCGAAGGTTAATTATGCTGACGTAGTTTATGGGCCTCGTCTACTAGCCAGAACGTGCAAGATTGTTCAGCGGGTCCAAAATGCATGTGCACGTTTTTGTTTCAGTATACCTCCTAGAACTCACGTGACGCCATTTTTAAACAAGTATGGGTTGCTAAAAATGAGGTCGAGGAGGAAGATGCACCTCGCTAGCTTGCTGTTCGGCGTGTTCAAGAATTGCAAACTGCCGTATATATATGATAGGCTAGGGAGGTTGTACGAGGGTAGGGAGCATTTTATAGGGGTGCGAAAGATTTTGAGTGTTCCACACCACTGCACTGCCGCTTTCAGGGGTAGTGCAGTCCTCCCCCGATACGCGATTCCCGGAGTAAAATTACATTTATTAAAAAGTTAAAAAGATTTTTGCTGTCTAAACAGATTGAATTCGAAAATATAGCGGCCGATATTTCAGTGATTTAATATTATGTATATGATAAATAAATAAGTATCAAATTTACTTGTATATTTATATTATCTATATTATATATTTATAAAGATATTTAACATGTTTTTCTTTATGTTAACTCTAGTAGATATAGTGAATATTATTATTATTGTATTTTTTTTTTACTTACTGCTTCCTTTTAAAATTTTGGTTGTAACTGTGTCGTCACCCGGGGTCACAGCTGAAAACTGAAACAGGGCAAACGCTGAGCTGTACACCCTTTCTGGGTGGTGTCACAGACGAAAGTGTTACATTTGTATCTAGTTTTGTCTGTGACATCAGTGTTGAATAAACTGTATTTCTTTCTTTCTTTCTGTATTTCAACTTCGCGCTTTGTATAATATGACAGGGAATCATTTTATTCGCCTTTGATCTGTTGAACGCGTCAGTTCGTCTAGTCTAGACATAGCAATAGAACAAGAATTTTAACGACCATTATGCATGTAATGAGGATTATGATAATAATACCTGTAGGTACATCTTCGATAAGGATGCGCTCTGACAACTGGCATGCGTGAATATTGAATAACAAACGTATTATGGGAAAACAATAAATGCCTCAACATCTACATAATATTATATAAAACAAAGTCGGGTTTGTTCGAACACTTATAAATAACTCTAGAACGGCTGAACCGATTTTCATGGTATTTGATTTGTTGCATTTTTCTCCGTCCCGAATAGTAGAATAACTATTAAAAACATTGGAAAATTGACGAACAGATTAAATAAAACAAAAACATTTTCCCATACAAAAACCACGCGGACGAAGTCGCAGGCATCAGCTAGTAATATTATAGACGTTAATTATTATTAAAGATAAAATTACACGTGTTGATATTTATCAACAGCAAACAGATATTATTAATATTCTGCTAAGTAGGCTTTACTAGTTATAAGCAGTTTTTTACAGAGGCTGCAGTAATTTTTCTTTTTCTAATACTGAAATGTTAGTTCTAGGATTGGACACGGAATATCCCCAACTTGTCTTGAACGTTCTACATGGTTCAACGCCGCTGACTTGGTACTTTGGTAGCTCTACGAGACCGCTGCCGTGGTTCCATTAACACGGACCAGTCATATTGCTAATGAGTGAAAATAATTTAAGCCATGGCTGCTACATACCGGCCAGCCACATTAATGAGGTAAAATAACTAGACGAGGCCCGTGATTTAATCAGCGGGGAGTTAAGTTTTAAAAAAACTCGGAAGAACTTTTTTTTTATTCCATTATAAGTTAGCCCTTGACTGCGATCTTACCTGATGGGTAAGTGATGATGCAGCCTAAGATGGTAAAGGGATATTAGGGGTATGGTAGATATATTAAACCAATACTCCTAGTCGATTTCTACACGGCACCGTACCGGAACACTAAATCGCTTGGCAGTAAGTCTGCCGGTAGGGTGGTAACTAGCCACGGCCAAAGCCTCCTACTAGACCAGACTATAGAAAATTCAGAAATTGTAAATTCGCAAATTTACCCAGCCGGAATCGAACCCGAGACCTCGGGAACCGAAGCGCTCAACACCAAGGGGGTAGTCAAAAGAACTCTGATTTTCAGGGAATAAAAGGAGCCTATGTCACTTTCCAAGTTAAAAGGCAAAGTATCAAATAAACAAACTTCAATTTTTAATGTTTAATGTGAATAATTTATCCTTGTCTCTGAATCTTTTTCTGGTAATTCACGAATTGTAAATCAATATTTTCTGAACAATCATTATAAGAATTGCGTGAACATCACAGGCGTTAAGCTAAGTCATCAGGCGTAATCTAAAAGCAAAAAGGAAAATATTAATGCTATTGACGTCAATATATAAGTAGTTTTCGTAGGTATTCACGACGGTAATTACACTGTTTTTATAGTTTAATTAATGGGCAATTTGTTCACAAATTTATATTTTACGTTATTCTTATGCAATTATCAAACAAAGGGGCATCCCTAATTCATTTCATGTAAAAAAGATATTGTTATAAATATTGTATGTCTATTTATGCGATCTGAGTAAGTACCTATCTTAGAGAGCAGAAGTGCCAAAGTGGATTATGAATACGATATTACGTTCATTAAGTATTCTACGCAATAATAAAACACCTGCGGTAAGCCTTGCCAGATATTCAAGAGATATTATGTCCTACACACTCATAGGTTTCATACCTGCGGTGTATACGTTTTAACGAGATTGACCTAGGTTGTTCGGAAGTAGTCGATTGTGTTTCATTTTCCTCTTGACTCGTACTCTTGAAGGCACTGGGGACCGATACAAAATTGCTGGGTGGGACAAGCTAAACATGGAAATTTGTATGCTTATTAATACAAAAAAATATACCTACCTACCAAATAAAATAAAAATTATTTTAAAGATATAAATGCTTAATATAATATGAAGATATTTATTATATTAAGTACATAAAGTCTTGTAATAACTTGCACTTCTTATGATTTTTAATGGCATTCATTTGAATTTTATTGGTAAACTAGCTAATACCGGCGACTTCGTCCAATTGAATTCAGGTTTTCCGGTTCCCGCGGGAACTATTTAATTTTTCAGACTGATAAGTAGCCTATATACCATATATACCAGACTATAATCTATCTCTGTGCCAAATTTCATCTAGATCCGTTCAGCAGTTCTGCCGTGAAAGTACATCCATCCAAACTTTTTCATTTATTATATTATAGTATAGAAGAGCACTGATCTGGTACTTAAGTCTGGAATATTTAAAAATACACATAGAACTAATACCAAATTGATCATATAAGGGCGACCAGATAAAACTAATCCTCCGAGACATCACTCTAATAAACCGGAAAATCCTTGCACCATTTCCGGAAACGTTACTTTTCATCTCACTTGCATGACAAGTTCAAAACATGAATGTATATGAGTGAGTAATAGTGATATAGTAAGGGCACATACCAATATATAAAGAGTATGAAGTGATTTATTATATTCATCCACTATAAGTCAAAATTTGTTTACAATTTAGAAATGAAAAACAACATCCTATTTTTGATTGACAGTAAAAATCTTATACTTACTAATATACTTTTTATAATATTTTTAATGTTTTTAGAGCTAGGATACGTTTT
The DNA here is from genome assembly GCA_964035005.1 of Erebia palarica. Classification (NCBI taxonomy): domain Eukaryota; kingdom Metazoa; phylum Arthropoda; class Insecta; order Lepidoptera; family Nymphalidae; genus Erebia; species Erebia palarica. Next base: position 8,022,295 of record OZ035988.1, read on the forward strand.
ACTGTGACATGTGACACGTAATGTAACAAAAATCCTTGAACCTTTCCAACATTATTTGAGGTAGTTCATCACCGGTCATACTCAAGGATATTACATTAAATGAATATGTAAATGGCTTGCTTCACTTCACAAAAATGAATAAGTGAATATTATTGAGGATTTATTTCTTCATTCATTCTCGGAGACGTCTGATAAGATTAGATCCAAAAAAGATGGCGTAAAGAATGAAGATGAAGAAAATAATTATTTATTAAACATAGAATCAAAATCGGTCTCCTATATTATAAGCGGGCGACTGCTCAAAACTGGAGCGAGTGTTTTATTGCCGGAGCAACAATATGCGACAATGCTGAATGCTATGTAGAGCCAACGTAGAGCACTGTGCTTTAGCATAAAATATATTTTTCTCAAACATGCCATGGAAATATTGTCATTATTTTCGAAAAAAGAACACGCGAAGTATCGAATTTTCGGACAAAGAAAATCAAATCCATTGCAGGAGCGTTTTTTGAATTTGAAACATTACAACGCTCCTGCAATGTTGTATGAAACGGCGTGCTGGGGTTATTAAATACTCTTTGATCGGATCTCTTTTGTCATTCTTGGCATACCATAGTCTCTTTGCTTAGTACAAATTGGTGACTGTATAGCCATACAAGCATTAGCCTGTCGGCACAGATGATAAAAAAAATTGGCGGCAAAGCTGAAAATTCGTCTTGATTTGTTATTTACATACATAAATATAAATTTAATTATTATTTAGTAAAATGAGTTCCAACGGTTCAGAGAGTGAAATGGAGATTGATTGTACTCCACCAGATTTAAGATCAGAAGCCAAATTGGCAATGGAAAACCTGCTTCCAGCGAAGTCCAAAGAAAAATGCATGAAAGTATATGAAAATTTTATGAGTTGGAAAAACGAGACAAAAGTGAACATTTTCTCCGAAACAGTATTTTTGGCGTATTTTAATGAGATTGCTAAAACTAAAAAGCCATCTACATTATGGGCAATTTATTCCATGCTGAAATGTACAGTTCATGTTAAAAACGGCATTAACTTGAAAAATTATGGGAACTACTTTTCTTAAACGACAATCGACCGGATTCAAAAGCAAGAAATCGAAATTTTTTAATGGCGAAAACATAAAGTAATTTTTAATTAAAGCCCCAGATGATATATATTTAGCGACAAAGGTAAATTAAATTTAATGTATAACATGAAAAGTATGTTTTATTTCCCTGCATTCTTTTGAGAAAAGCACTATATATGCCTCGGCGGAAATGGCAATTGCCTGTCTCGTATTAGTGAAGTCCTCGCCTACGGCTCGGCCTTCAAACTCATACTCGACCTGCAATTGCCTATTTCCCAGCCTATGCAATAATGTACTATTAGACAAATTTCTCTTTAAAGTAATTTAAATTTTTTACTATTGACTGTTAACTATGTATATTATTAATAAGTCACCCGTAGCCGGATTAAAAACCTATTACGTTGCGTATTGTTGTTTCGTAGTTATTAACTTAAATATTTAAAAGGAAAGGATACTTGACTGATCTTAAACGCACAACTCTAACCTCTGGACGGATCGAGCTGAAATTTTGCATACTTACACACATTATACATTTTACGATAGATTTAATAATATATCGTAGGCATCCACTAAGAAATGATTATTGAAAATTCAATCAAAATATTTTTTTTTGATAAGTCGGGTTTGAAATTTACCAACTTAACGTGAGTGAATTCGTGGAAAAAAGCTAGTTTTTAATAAATCAACTAGGAAATACTTAATAATTCGTCTATAAAATGCAATAGTTAGTATATCTTTTTCAACGACTCAGAGGATATCTTTGATTATGACGCGGATTGTATTGCCCGAACCAACGAATACGAACAACGAACTTCCGCGTATTTCTCCTGAAATCCCTTCCGCGCAAAATATTAAAAAAACACACAGATTTCGCAGTACCCGCAAGAGTCGAAGCATTGAAAATGAATACAAAAAAATATTCTGAAATAAAAATCACTACTTCAAAAATTTTCAAAAATGTATTAATCGATTTTCAAAATTCCATCTCGAATGCATTTCTCCCTTGCATCCGCATCTTTTAAGACCATTCGGTCGGTCAATAATTAATCATAGAAGCTTTAGCATCAATTTTTATACACGGAATACCCGTTTTTCTACAATTCCAAATACATACCACCTACAGGTCACAATTATTAACTGATTTTTAACAATTACACGCTGTTTTGAAGCTAAACTAATATCCTAGGATATTTTTTTTTTATTTTTTTCTTAAGATGTTTTTTTTTCAGAAATATTTACATTTTAGTAATCTAACAACCCCCAAAAACCCGACTTTTATTTATATTTTTTAAAATTCCAAAAAAAGTTACCAGACAATTTTCAAAATACAAACTTTCACACGTGTCTCGATAAATTCCTCAACTCTTGGTACTATTCTTATCTCGATCCTCCCAAAATCCTTGGAGCTATGGCCAAAAATACTCCTCAGGCAATTTGCATCAGATAACTATTTTCAATGGTAAACCCACACAATTCTACTTCAAGCTAATTCGCGGGAACCCAAATCCTCAATCCACGCGGACGTAGTCGCGGGCATCAGCTAGTAAGTCATAATAAAATATCGGCAAAATATTGCAACACAATGTTATGAAGTATTGTTTTCAAAACCACTAATAATTTTGATCTATAAAACTCATAAAAAAGTTTAGGTTTATGGCAAGTAAATAAAACGTATTTCTTAATTTCAAAGTTCTATTTTATGTAGCAATCTCCGACAGCCCAAAATCCGAAAAGAATGTTGCAATCTCCAGAGTATTATATAATTCTTCAACAAAATTTACTTAATTAGTTTAGAGGATATTCTCGCTTTTCTGTTTTAATAAACGTGAATCCTACAATTGTAAAAATTAGCCTGGGAAAGTTTGCAATACAGTATTAAGTACAGAAACCCGCTAATCCTATTGCAATTCGGTTTGAGTATGTGCCCGCGCATAACTTGGTGCTTTCAACGTTTACATCCAAGCAACCGCATCGTATCTACGAGTAAGTACGATTGTAAATTAACTCGATGGCATCTCGAATATGAAATGTACTGTGGAGCGGATTTACTTACAATTTTTCTCAGACATTTCTATCTAATCTAAAGAACATGTATATCTATATTTATGTTCTTTTGTGGAAATATAAATAACTAGCCAATGCCCACGACTTCATCCGCGTGGATGGAGATTTTTCGGTTCCCGCGGGAACTCTTTAATTTTCCGGGATAAAAAGTAGCCTATGTGCTATCTCTGTGCCAAATTTCATCCAGATCCGTTCAGCCGTTGGGACGTGATTTAGTAACAAACATCCATCCACACATCCATACATCCATACATCCATCCAAACTTTCGCATTTATAATATTAGTAACTAGCTGATGCCGTCGATTTCATCCACGTGGATTGAGGTTTTTAAATTGCCGCGGAACCTGTTCAATTTTCCGGGATAAAAAGAAGCCTATTTCCTGCCCCGGAATGTAAACTATCTCTGTACCAAATTTCATCAAAATCGGTTGTGTAGTTGGGCCGTGAAAGCGTAGCAGACAGACACACACACTTTCGCATTTATAATATTAGTATGGAAGTATGGATTTTTATAGATAGAATAAGAAATACAATGCGCGATACTTTCTAGAATTTTTTTATTAACCTCTTCTAGCAAGAGAAAAGTCCTGACTCACTCACTGACTGATTTGTCAACGCCCAACCCCAGCCCTTGGACCTAGAAAGCTGTTCGAAATTACCACGGGAGCGTAGCTATGGGCAGTCGCTAGTCTTCATTAAATAATAATATAATATACATTGAAGCTTAAGACAAGAAATAAATGGTTGCAAAATGTTGGGCTTTCCTCGGTATCATAGCTGCCATAGCCACGATTTGAAATATACCTACACTTAAATGATATAAGTTTTTCGTCACTTCAATACACAGCAAACGCTTTTTGCAATTATTTCAAGGTAACTTTTGTCTAAAAAAATACATATTTTTATCGTTGCGTGCAATGCTTGATTAGTAATATGCTTACAAAAATGCAGAAACTTTATATCATTTGTAAAAAAATGATATAAAGCTCAGTGCATGTTGGGTACATCGGTAGCTTGCATATAATATTATGAAACAACCCAATCTGGTCCTGCGTGTATTCACAGCACAGTGTTTTGGAAGTCACGACATATTCCTATTTCAACTCATATTTTCGAGATGCACTAATGATCGAATTATGTAATGATGCAATCTTAAATGTCATTGTTGAGCTCTCGCATGTATTTTCAATATGGAAGGCATTTAACTCAAGTACTTTTTTGGAGATTGTGTAGTGTTTTTATTTTTTTCTAAATCGCAATAAATACCGCGCATACCGCTTAGTTATATTGAACGCTGAATTTCTGAAGAAGCCATTTACCACATTCTGATTGTTATTTTTAACTTTGTGAAAAACCAATTAAGCCTTTTTCTTAGCTGTTTACTAGAATTAAAAATATCTACATCATACTGCGCTGTCATAACGCACTGCGAGTCCAATATAATAATGCGTTCAAGGCGCTGTTGTGACAACCTAGGTTCTATCTGGCGTAAGAAAACCGCATCACTGCTGTCCAGAGTCCGTGGAAGTAGCAACAACATCCTGAATAGCATAGCAGGGAAAATGGATAGTTCACTGGTGGAGAAACTCATACAGAGGACTAAATCCCTTTTAGTTTTTAGGCAGTAACATAGATTAAGTTAAAATTGTTACTAACACCTAAATTGTAGGTACTAACAAAGTTATTAGGATTATATTGCTACTAACAATAATGGACCATAAATATTGTCTGTATTTAATAAATGAAATGAAATTGAAATAATCCACCAAGGATGCTGAAGCTAAAGTTATTTTAGAGGATTCTGATTTTGACGGACTTCTGAAGAGCTGAGAATTAAAAATTAATTATTGACTGGCTGCCTCGCATTTTAAATTAGATGTACCTGAGGTGTCTAATCTAAAATCGAATATTACCTATGCATTTGCAATGGGTAAATAGTAGTAGACTCCATCTTTCGTTAGGTACGTAGTATTAGAATTGGAAATGAGTGAACGTGCCTAGTTTATATTGAGCAATGGGGTAGGTCAGACATGAGCGTTGATTTAATGGGATACAAATACCTTGCGCATTATGAGCTGTTTTTAACAACACTCAATACTCAATATTCAACATCATTTATTCAATATAGGTAGGTATACTGTAGGTACACTTACGATACGATATCTTAAAACTAAAGGTACGAGGGTTCCAAACGCGCTCTAGTCTGAGAAGAGCCCACAACAAACTCATCCGGGTATTTTTTTTACTATCACCATCTCACAAATCATCTTAACTAAAAAACTATCAGAGCCATAGAGCAAATGATTGCCAAACTTCCTTGTCCTTTAAATAGTCCTTTACATGGTAATAAGATTTTTCAATGAGTGTACGTTTTATATTAACTTTGAACTTATTCAGAGACATCATCAACATGTCTTCTGGGAGCTTATTGTAGAAGCGGACACTGATTCCAACAAATGAATTACTAATTTCACTAAGCTTAGAAGCTTTAGTCACTCACTAACTCAAGTAGGTAGGTACCTAAAAGACATACAATCCTTGTACATAATTTTACCTGCTTCTTTTAATTATAAGTATATACTAACCAGGAACTTTCAAAGGGTGGATTATACATACATAATATACGATTCGATGTATTCGGTTTATATGTAGAAAGTTAAAGAACGTATCATATTATATTTAAATGTACCCATTGGAAGGTACCTATATATTAGTCTAAAAATAAAATCAAATTTGTTTTTTTTGCAATTCTTTGATTATAATACTTACAACTAATCGCTCACATTCTCTACATTTTGTTACAAGCCACGAATCAAGTAAAATTACAAAATAGGCATGATGACAGTATCCAAGAATCAATGAAATTATGAAATAGGATTCATGGATTATAAAAAACTTATTTATTTTTCTATTTGGAGTGAGATTGTTATTTATTTAGATAAAATAAAACTATAAAATACAGCAATCCGCCATATTGTATAAAACACCACTGAAGCAAATGACGTCACAATTGTTTTCGAGCTTTGACAATCGGCAAACAATCTCTATAAGTACAGGTGTTTTAAATGTTTATCAAGTATTTTCGTGTTTTTTTGTTTCCTTAAGATCATTTCCATAATCTAGCTTTGTTTTACCGAATCCAAAATCAAGAAATTAAAAATCGTTAGCCAGGGATCAAGGATTTCCCAAAGCTACTAGCTCTAATTTGCCCAGGATTGATTTGTTGATGTTGGTTGAGTATCTTACATCAAACAAAGACTTTTATTTAGCAGAATTTCGCAACGTCAAAACTTCCATGTAAGTACAATAATAACATAATAATTTATAGGTCCTAAACCCGTAAAATCTGCTATTTTATATATTAAACACTTCATGGTACTTAGTTATTAGAGGTTATGTTAATGAAAATATGTTGTTTCTTAAAACTATACCGTTTAACTTATTATGAGCGGTGATTGCCTAGTAAATATGACGTCTGCCTCCTATTCGGTGCGTCTGGGGTTCGATTCTTGGCACGCATCTAACTTTTTGCAGTTATTTGTGCTTTAAGCAAAACAGCATCACTACATAGTATAAAACAAAGTCGCTTCCCGCTGTCTTTCCCTATGTATGATTAGATCTTTAAAACTACGCATCGGATTTTGATGCGGTTTTTTTAATAGATAGAATGATTCAAGAGGAAGATTTATATGGACTTTTTATCCCGGAAAATTAAGGAGTTCCTGCGGGAACGTCGCGGGCATCAGCTAGTATTAGAATAAAGCAAAAACTTACGTCAAGTGATCTTCGCAGAAATAAATAGCAGAATTTAGATAAATAACTTGTTTGGAGTTAATTTTGATGTGTTATCACACTGGGGGACCGCACACGACTTACACACTTTAGAATTCATATTATTCACACAAAATATCTAAATTGTTGTACGAAGATTTATTGTTTACTGCACGCAGTACATTAGAGTACATTGGTAAAAACAATAGTGACCTCACAAACGACGCCATGACACCCGCGAGCGTTTTGGCGTGATTTTTAAAATTTAAATTTCAAATGCCAATTTTATCTACTCAACCTTATTTTTCTGCAGAAATAAGATATTTTTTCGATATAGTAGATAGTTCCGAACATAATCTGACCATTTTTCAAAATCAGTCATCATGCCTATTGAGGTACCTAGAATGATTGAAGAAGTCATTGATGTAGAATTTAGTACCTGAAGGAGTAGTTGAATGTTAACTTTTAATCATGCTTCGTATTGGCAACGCTGTAGACCATATTGCTAATAAAATTTTCCAGGCGCTGTTGGAAAATGGGTTTCATCGTGGAAAACTAAACTAACTACAGCATCTGTTTATAGCACATCTCTTCTTCATCCTGTCATTTCCATAGAGATGCTTATTATTTTACATTATACATATCGATGGTCTGAGTTTTTGTTTTCCCTTCTTTCTGGGCGTACCTAAACTAAACAAAAGTTTATTAAAAAGGGATCATTAAACAATTTTGACACAGAAAAGCATTTTTAATCCTATCATTTCTTTATGTAATAGGAGGTATTCATTTATAATTTTTAAATCCTAGCTCGAAGGTCAAAAACCCCACCCTACTCACTCGGTACAAATTGCTTTACCCGTGTTTGTAGGGTCGTTGGTAGTAGGTACCTACCCATTGCACGTTAGTACTTTTATATATTCTTTTCCCAAAGTACATAAATTAGGTAATCCTAGTACAGTTTTACTCGTAGTTGGAGAAGAATTTTCTAATATTAAAAAAACGGGTCAATCCCATGTAAAAATCACCAGTCAAGCTACACAAGTAAAGCATACGAGTTTAAAGTCGGCCAGTATCAACTAACGAGTGACGACCCACTAAACGTCCATGTAAGAGCATGTGGCTCACGAGGACTTAGCGAATTTCACTCGCAGCCCGACCGACATCGCGATTTTCAACTAAACAAGTTCGCAAAAACATTCGCGGTGCGAGTTGGAATAATCCACAAGTCGCCGCGAACCAGTGAAAGTATTTACGTAACCCTTGTCCAGATGACTTGCGACGGTCTTCGTCAAACAACTATTGAAACAAGACGTAATGTAATAAGTAATTGAGCACAATGAGGGAAGACGGTCTATTTGTAACTAGCCGTGTGTGAAATGCTTTGAATTATTTATTTAGATATCGCACAGTTAAATATACCTACAGTAAATATTTTATTTTTTCAATTCAAACACGCTGTCAGATATACGGAATATATCTAATTGTCATCTTCTCAATAGTTATAATAAGTAATAATGTCAATTCAGTGGACCCCCTGTAATCCTACATGTCTACTATTATTGAATATTTTTTGAAGTTTTGGTCTCGCGTTTCAACAATGTTAAACAAAAAAAAATTATGAATATTTTCATGCTTCATAAATTGATGGATTCATATTTTGATTTTTATTCATAATTTTTGATTATTTTAGTATGTACATTTGTTTATACACAATTATTTCCTAATGTAAAGTTATTAATTTTTGTAAGTTCTGTTGCATTATTGACGTTACTTTTATAATAAAATGTAAGCTCTCTAATGTGTTGTTCAATTTATTAAATTTGACATACATAATGAAGTATGAAAAGCCCAGTGAGAAAAGAAGAAGAAGAAGACTGCCCTATAAAAAGTTTGTCGGATTACCGGGGGTCCACTATAGTTTTTATGTAAAATTTCAATTGAAATCGATAGCGAGTAAAGTAAATAAATACCAAAAATAAAGTATTAAAAAATTATTGACTAAAATATTGATTGTTACCCACTTTTGTCACGATTATGTATGAACACAGACCACAAACTTTAGCAGAAAGTGTGTACATACCCGAACTAGCTAGAAACAAATGAACGTACGTACCTATATATTTTATCGAAGGTTTTACTATATTCTATTTTTTATTCCATAAAAGCTAAAAAATATAGCTTTACTTTTAAATACGAATGAATCATTTATGAATATTAAATGTTATGTTCAAGTCTAGGGTTGAAAAGATTTCTCTATAGAGTTCACTTACCTTAATTTGTACCCATAACTTGCCTATTCTGTATACCATTACTTAGTTTGTAGGTCTCAGATCTCAGTATTTAATTTTAAAACGTAATTTAGTATGCTGCTATACACCATAATTCAAAGATAGGAAAAATTATGGTCAAGTGGTTCTGTCATCACTAAAAACCACAGATTCAATGTATTGCTGATAGGTCGTTGCGGCATTACATTGCAAAGGTTACGAAAGTTAGGTAACATTTAAGTTTTTATGCGAACCGCGATGTCCGAAACGCAACAAATGGTTATAAAGTAACACTAAGCCAAAATACAAGTGTCTAATAAAATAAATGTTAATGTAAACAATATGTCGTGTGTATAAATATCGTGATGTTACCTATTTGCTCAAAATACCACCTTAATAACTCGTCTAAGTAGAGGTTAGCGAAATATAAATACTACGTAAAAGATGTGATTTTTATCGTACTAAATAACTAGATTTGATGTTAATACTGTGATATCAGCAGTATATTACTTATGTAGAATTACTTGTATGTGATTAGGACTTAAGTATTTGTTCTTGCATCCATCACCATAGCTCTAGGGGCAAGAGCTGCGCAGACGGGGTGAAGTCCTCGATGTATATTTCTTGTCCATCCAAAATAGATCACCTAACGCTTCATCACAAAACTACTGACATAACGCACACAGTGGACTTATAGTACGGACACAAAATACTGGAGTAAGCGAAAATCCGTCGGTACTAAAAAACGACGACGGACTTTTGTCCTCCGCGGGAAATATTACCTCGTCTGCGCGTGAAAATTGCTTTGTGAGAACGCATCCTAATCAGGGACTTAAAAACAGATTCATAAAGGTTACAGGAATATATGTGTATGAATTGATAACAGAATCGAAGCTGTAACACTATTTAGTGTGTTCTTCTATAATAGTTTCAAAAAACAAGTGTTAAAAACACTTATTCCGGTTACAGTTTCAGTCCTTAAAATTAAAAGTTTATTTATAGCGGTAAGAGCAAAATCATCCACGGGGAAACGATTATGCAAATCAATATAACAGTTACATTTTCCACGCATTCCACTATTTTACAGTCTACTGTTCTTAATTGTGCAAGAAAGCACTGTTCACACGAGTTTTTCACAATCGACGACTACGTATAGTTACGTATTATTAATTTATCTCGTAATTATTATTACTCTTTGTTTCTCATGTCTGTCATAGAACCATTAGAACTGATTTACTTAGCAGGTACGATGCATGGTGTGAAATAATATGATTAATTTTTATATTTATGGGACGAGTGGCCTATAAGTGTGACAACGCATATCAGTCATTTGCGATTGTTAAGCAACGTTCACCCTGCCGGAAATTGGATGGGTGACCGAATTTGGCGGTTCAAATTTGGCGCCGTTGGTCCCGGTTATTATCACTAACATCTGATAATAATCGTTACAAAAACTTAAGAGTTTAATACTCTTTCTTAGTCGACTAGTATAATATGCGGAAGGACGTGGGAACCCACCGCATTATTGTACCAAGAAAACTCATTATGTGATTAATGGAAAGGGGTCACGACTGAAGACCCTCAGTAATGAAGAATACGACGCAAAGAGAAAAGAGAGAGCTTATTATTTAAGTTCATATGATTGTCCCCCTTATCCTCCGTATCCTTGAAAACTATACCAATGAAGTCGCGGGAATCAGCTAGTTAAGACATAAAATACAAGTAAGTAAGTAAAATTATTATTATAAAATATAATTGTCTTGAAGACGGACGAAGCCGTTATTCTTGCACAAGAACTGGTAGTTTGGGCATCACTTGATAATTCGCGAAACCGGGTTGGCGAATATGAAAGAAACCTGTTTAAGTAGGTAGGTATAATTTAAAATGGAAGCGGTTATAGTTCGCGTCTTTAAATCGGAATCCAAAGTGAAAATCACGATATTTTGAAACTGGATTGCGTAGCGTTATCCACATAATATAAGAACGGAGACCTGCATATTTTTGACTGGGTTGGCCGTTGGAGTCATAGCTGTAGGATCAGATATAGTTCTTTAGTTTTAGATGATTTGTGAGATGATGTTAAGTAAATAAACGTGTGGTATCGTGGGACACCAGATAGGAACAAAGTTCCTTATTACATAAATCTTAATTTCAAGTTCTAGTCGCCGTAAAAAGAAAAAAACGCGAGCAAAAGGTCTTAAATTTAAATATACTACATTCTAAATTAAACTCTAATGCTTTAGGGTTAAAATTTAATTTCGAATAAACCATAGGTACATTAAAATCTTACTCCACGCCTTTTCGTTACGGACGTTTTTTGCCGGCTATGGTATCTCTCCGCATCGTCCCTATTAATATCAATGCATATTAGTTCTACCAGCGAAAGTCCCGTCCTAATCGAGTCTGTCTCAAACGTTAGCCTGAACAGGCAAGCAACCATTTGTCCGTATATCTTATAGTCTGGCAATACAAATAAATGTCAACATGAATATATTGAAGAAAGTTCTGGTAAAAAACATCCGAAAATGATATAGTAGGTACATAATATACCTACCATACGTAACTTAATTTTTCCGTTTGGCGAAGTACAGAGCTTCATACTGTAACAAGGTGACTGCTAATCTTCGAATTTCGATAGTGAGGAGGCACAAGAAGGAGACATTACTGTGCTTCGTGAACGGGGTCACGACCCTCAGTAATGCGATAGATAAAACGATATAACGTCAGTAAATAATAAAATTATCTTCGTTAACCATACGCAAGTGGCGATCATTACAATAAAATTCTCAGTACTACCGATGATGCCCGCGACTATGTCCGTCTGGATTTAGATTTTAACATTATTTGATTTTCCTGGATAAAAATTAGACTCTGTCATTCTTCAGGTCTAGCATGAAAAACATTCTCGATTGCTGTGTGTGTGTGTCCTTAGGTACTATACTAAGTGTAGTATTATTGCAAACACGCATACGCACGTAATAGTATTCTAAGAAATTCTGTATCGTTACAATAAGTGTTTCGTCGCAATTGAGCGTTATCGTACTAGGCATAGTAAATTCATGTACTTTTAATGGTATTAAAAACATTAAATAATCAGCTTCTATAGGTGCTTAGTCACTTAGAATCTCGAAACTACTGAATTGTAAATTCCTATTATGAACCAGAGGCCCAATTGTCTAAGCCAATCGTATTCATTTGATAGCTCATAACGTATAACTCGAACTTTTTAAGGAGTACATACATGCGTTTTGACGTGCGAGCATCTATGACCTCCTTAAACAGGTCGCATTATACGTTTGACAGACGATTACGATTACGATTTCCTTACATAATCGGCATACAGAAACCCAATTGTCTAAGCAAATCGTAATCATTTGACAACTTAAATCGTATTACTCGAATTGTATATTTGACAAATAGCCAAATTAACAACTTTTCAAACGTCACAACGCGTCCTATGTACTTATGGGATTTATATGAAATTTTAAAGTGTGACGTAATCAAAGTTCGACGCACTTTTTACTTTAATCGATTGCTTAAAATGGTTATTGAACATAATACTATCAGGAGACGTGTATGTTACGACTCTGGGGAGAGCCTCTGTTTAATAATCACAAAAAATAATTTATTTGAATAGTAGTCAAATACCCAATTGTTTAAGGAATTCATGCTTTTTGACGGGCATCTATGAACTCCTTTTAAAGGTCGACTTATTCGTTTGACAAACGATTACGATTCCCTTACACAATCAGGGGGCAGATAGTTAGTGTAAGGGACGTTCGAATTTGTTGTGTGCAAATTTGGGCATTTTTAAAATCCCTCAGGAACTTTATGATCTTAAACAAAAAGTAGTCCTTAATCTATATAATTATGTCCTTTGATCTTGGATAACACGCAATCTACGTCCTTTTTCGAGATTCTATATCTGTACCCAACTAATCGGACCAATAGGTCGTGAGAAGGTAACAGACAGACCGTCTCGTATTTATAATATTATTAGTAGTTAGTTTATTTAGTTCAAAATGAAATAAAATTGCACGCAAAGATGAATCCGAACATACTTACATACCTAACTAACAACACTGCGAAGGAATTTCATGTTTGATTATATTATAATGCGCATGTCGTCCCAGCGACCTTGTTCGCGTTGTTTTTTTTTTCAAATATATGGACACTCGTACCAACAAATGTTTGTAACAAAAGTCTATTGGAGTAAAACTTATAAGTATGTTAATAAGTATCATACTAATTATACTAAATACCTACTAGTTTGTTGGTTGATCCTTCAATTACGTCGCAACTTGCAACAGAGCAACGGATCAGCGTGATTTTTGCATGGGTATAGTTGAGGACCCGGAGAGTGACATTTTTATACGAAAATTAAGGAGTTCCCGCGGGAATTAAGAACAAGTCATAATTAAAAATAATTAAAAACACGACTGTCCAGCCAAAAAACGAACTAAAAAATTAAAAATCTAAATTAATATAGTTAAATTAGAATCTTCTTCATATTTTTATTGAATAATATTTTTTTTGGGAATCACTGGATATTGAACTACAGTGTTATTTATTTGTGGACACTACTCATTTTCTAGATGATGATTATATAGTTAATTTTAGATTCGTTTTTTTTTAATTTAGTTTTTAATGCGGAACATGGTCACCCGATCAATTATTTTTTAAATTTTACTAGCCTATGTCATCCAGAATAAGCTAGGGATTCTAACGATACCTCATTTATCAAAATCGGTTCAGGCATATAGAAGTTATGGTGGAATATACAAACTCACATATGTATGTGAGTTTGTATATACATACATAAATACATACATACATACATGAACCCTGAAAACAATATACTCCTTTTTTCACGCGGTCGTATAGGAAAGGTGAAACCACGCGGACGAAGACGCAGGCATCAGCTAGTATATTTATAATGGATACATAATTAGTAACAAACTCGTATAATGTACACCATTACCTACTAAATATTTTTTTTTTTTTTTTTTTTATTGAAAATAATACAATGGAACTTAATGGTAGCTAGCCTAACCTAATTACTATATAAATCATGCCCACGTGGAATGGTGGCAAGAATGCTGGCTGCATTTCCGCGCTGGACAGCCAGGCTGATCCTTTGCGCAAAAAATGAGCCAGCCCTTCTGTCACCAGATGAGGCAATTAACCGCGGTGAAATATCTCGCAAAAAATTTTTGGCACTAAGACTCCACGGCCCAAGGGTCTCCACGGCAAACGGAACTAAATATTATCACTTTACATATATAAATAGTGTTCCATATATATATATATATATATATATATAGTGTTTTATATACCTATTACTTACATACTCATTGTACAAGTTCAAATAAAATTTTCAATGAAAGAATAAATTTTCTTAAATAAATCAAGAGTCACTTAAGTACATAAAATTTATAGTTATCTTAATTACACTTTAAGTCTAAGCCAAGTGCTTCTATAAAGTCAACACCTTACACACAATGATATTAATTTGTTACTACCGCTTACACATTAAATTATAATTTAAGTAAATAGGTTTCGAAGTTTAGTAATCATCTCGTTACAAGATATGGGTCTACACACACGGACCACGTGCCAGAGCGAAATTATAACCAGCGACAAGCAGCTGTCACACATGTTTGCCAGTAATGTAGTTCTTGCCTGATCTGTATTCTCACAAAAATGCCTTTTCCCACTAATGCGCCTTCTTCCCGTCCGTTAACTAAGTTACCTTAGTAATTAACAGGTATGTAAAAAGCAAGGTTATTAAGACCTTAACTAGCCATCATTTTATCTATTTAGGTTCTTTGAATGTCATCTTGTTAAATTTTGACGACCTCCGTGGCGCAGTGTGGAGCGCTGTTGTCTTAACGTGCGGAGGTCCCGGGTTCGATTTCTGAATTTTCCCTGGTCTGGCCTGGTACGATGCTTCGGCCGTGGCTAGTTACCACCCGCAGTCAAGGGCTAACTTGTAGTGAATAAAAAAAAGGTGGTAAAATACGAGTGCAAAGATTTATTATTCTTCTGCGCAGAATAAGGTTTTCGAAATTCCTAGGGGGACTTTTTCATAAAAAGTAGCCTATATCACTCTCCAGGTGCTGAACTATAGCCATGCAAAAAATCACGTCGATCCGTTGCTCTGTTGCGGCGTGATTAAAGGACAAACAAACACACTTTCGCATTTATAATATTAAGTATAATGTTATAAGCTATACAGCATCGTAGCGGCACGATAATTCGCTTGATGGCTAGTATTATGGAGGTAACACTGATTAAATAATCACCACATTATTTTATTCAACTTTCATGTTTCAACCTACACTGCTGTTGCTCACCACTGCCTTCATTAATGGCGACTCGCTTGGCCACTTGTGGCTGCAAGGATTAGCTGTCAAACAAAGAATGTGGACTTATTTTGCTAACGCCATCTAGTCTGAAAAGCGGGACAGCGCTATGACGGGGATAAGGACAGGCTTATACAGGCGAGGGGCACGCACCACAAGACGGACGCCCAACTTTTTTCTATGAAAGGGCTCATCTAATACCTACATATATACCTAAGTAGTGGTCCGTGTTATGTGCGCGTTGGACCTATGTCATTGCACGGTCACATTGTTCGTATATCTAAACTACATTGTTTACCACTTTCAAGCGCATCGTACAACCTTGACCTAAAAAATAAACACTAACTTGATACGAGCACCTTGAACTAAAGATTTATAAATACCTACCTAGTAAAATTATCTTGCATATCCTGTAAACAAAAGCTGTTTTAAAGCAACAACATATTGTAAGTATGTTATAATTGTATCGCTTAATAATCCATTTTTATTGCAATAATAATAATATCGACACTGCTACCGCGATTCGTCAGAAGCAGATAAAAGTTTTCCCGACGAAAAGACCTTAGCTTTATGTATTTTTCCAGGCAAAAGTTTATCGGTTACTTTTTTAATAATACACAGATAAATAGAACTCTTGCGAAAACATGAATAATATACGTAGTTACTAAATACATGCAACGCCATAAGATGCATCTAGAGATTATAGTTAATGTTTACCTAGTTTATAAGTATTCAAGCATAAAAATAATTTTCAGAGTTCTTTCACAATATTGTTTGTCCTTCAATCACGTCGCAACAAATAACGGGATTAAGAGATTAGCCATCTGCGCGGGAGAGAATATTATAGTGCACAAGTGTGTGCGCAAACTCAGGTGCACTCTCTGTTCCTTTGCTCACCTAGCAGGATGGGACGGAAAATTCGACACGACCGGAGAGAGTTCAGGTGCTGGACCGACAGCTTTAAGTGCTCTCCGAGGCACGGGCGTGACACACCGCCAACTTCCTAACTCCGGGCTGGTACTGATGTCTTGTCAGAAAAACCCAATACTTAATTATGGCCCAACCCAGGACTCGTACCTGAGAGCTCGTCAGCCGTAGTTGAACATATGCTAACCACAAGACGAACGAGGCAGGTACTAGTATCTATTAAGTATCTAACACACTTTTCAAATTACATTTTACCTTCAAAGAAAAACCAAACCATCGAGCAGTGACCTTCAAAACCATTATAGCAATGCTCTGATTACCTAGAAAAATGTATAAGTATTTATTACGTAAGTCCCGTCTGATATAACTTTGTACGTGAGGCTGACCCGCCGACTTGCACTTTCTAATATACCTACTTTCACAGCTATTGTGAGCATCGCCGGTGCCTTTTGAGTCTTGACGTTACCTCCGAATAGGTTTTATTGGTGCTGCCCTGCACTAAAAAAAATATAATCTGAAGCTCTACCTTCCTAGGATAGTGTTAGCGTTCTTCATCAACCAATCTCAATGGCCAATCTTAAAAACACACACACAGGATAATTAATAATTAATTTTACGGTCTGTCTTAAACAGTTTTATCTGCTGGAGACATTTTGTGAGCATGAATTATGAAAACAAACTTTCCCTGTTAGTAAATTTTGCAAATAATAAAAAAGAAATCTTCAATCGCCATGAATCGCCAATAAATGTTTATCTTTCGATTGTTATTCTTTGAAATCGATAAAAAAAATTAAAATTATTAGGGTCATTATTATTATTACCCGTAGAGACACTATCTGATAGACCTTATGCCTTCTGGATGTGTATGCTTATGGCATCCAGCTTGATGCATGCCAGTTGCGACTCACCCGAGTTAGTAGCACGAGTAAAAAGTAAAAACCCATGGGTTCATAAAAATAAATTTGATTTACATGTGAATGTAAATTATCAGGGTCACGTCTACGGTGCAAACGTCATATGCTTGATGGTTTACTGAGTACATAACAAGAATCAATTATTTGGATTCTATGAATAGTTTTCTGATAAACAATGATAGTTAAACCATGAAAACGCTAAGAAAATAATTCAATAGTATGCTAAATCATGCCCAAAGCCAAAGTGTCCCTTAAAAATCAATAGATAACAATAAAACCGTTCACTACAATTGGCACGGTCGGTTGGTCAAAACTCAACTGAAAGTATTATCTCATCAATGGATAACAATGATGCAATTTATTTTTTAAATTGCTACAATTTATTTCTTCATTTACAGCGTATTGTTAAACAATGTAAATCGATACTTAATTTATGTTTTTTTGTTTCATGACAAGGTATTCTTGGAAATCTTAAATATTCGGTAGTAATTAAAAAAAATCTTTTAATGTATTTATTTACTTTCAAATATAAATACCGCTAGATTTTTTAATCTTATATTGCTATAGAAATATATTAAATGATAACTCAAACTAAGGGTAGTAACCATCGAAATAGAAAAATTCTACATCAATGGTAGGAACCGAGCCTTTCAGAGATTCAAGTTGTCAAAAAATTACTATAAAATACCAAGTAACATGTAGTGCGAACTGTACCTTGGCCTATGTTAATTCCAACTTTCAACTCTTTAATGTATGTAAAATGTAACGCAGGCAACAGGCATACAGGCAGGCAGAAATCGGTTTGCTGATATATTAAAAAAAATGTGAACGGAATTAATCTTATCCGGTAAACTAGAATTTGTATCATATGCCAGCGTTTTGCATTAAAAAGAAGCTTGATTTTTCATACCGACAAAACATACCTACCCCATAACATCGAAGAAATACTAAAGTTACACGTCTTGTAAGGTGTTCAAAACTTGTTTTCATTTATTGGAAGTCGAATCGCTAATTTAATTCGACAGGATGATGTCATAGTCTGTGAGGTGTTTACGTTTTTTGCCGGCAAACTTTTTGCATGTTGATATTTTCTTAGATAGACTATCTTCAATCAGCAAGACCTAAATTAGTTAAATTAGTTAGACGAAGGTAATTAGGCTACTATGCCGATTGCCGCGTAGTTAGTGTAACGCCCAGTGGCAGTGGCCATAGTGGCTGCAGTTACGAATAACGATCCATTACTGGCATCCTGCGGTGCCTGTTGTTGTTTAGTGTGCATCTAAAAGCCTTCGCACACTATGATATTTTCCCGCGTAACGCGTCTATGGTGCTGCAGTCTGGGGCCATGTTACGTATTTATGACTAGCGAATGCCCGCGACTTCGTCTGCGTGGTTTGAGGTTTTTTGGTTCTCGCGGGAACTCTTTAATTTTTTGGCTATGTGCTATTCCAGACTATAATCTATCTCTGTGCCAAATTTCAGTCAGATCCGTTCAGACGTTGGGGCGTCATTGAGTAACAAACATCCTTACATCCACACACCCATACATCCACACATCCACACATCCATAAATCCATACATCCATCCAAACTTTCACATTTATAAAATTAGTAAGATTGCTATGCTTTTGCAGTGTAACATGGTCGCATAAATTCAGTCAATTACAATAATTGAGATTGTAACAATGATTGATGCAGTTTTTACAGAATAGGACTATGATTATATTAATCGTAAAAGTTTGCATGCAAATGTAAGTAAGTAGACTGGAAATATATTATGATTTAGCTTCATAACTGGATTTTAGCTTGCATTGATTTATTCGTGTAAGCTTGAAATAAACAAGACGCGTGGCGGACACCAGATACGTGTCCAACGTACAGACTGTATGAAGACACTTCAGACACGTACCATTACCGTCGTGGTCTTAACAGGTTGACGTTCCTACTTACTTTATTCAATTTCTTGTATATTCTATTTTCAACTCTACGCATACGTGCGCAACTAACTATGTTTGTCTAATTTAGGGTTATAATTTTGACAGATGAGTGGGTTATAGTAATAGTGAAGGATTAAAGTGAGACGGACTGAAGCAGTAGGTATTATGCAAATGGCATCTGCCAAAATTATCATCCTGAATTAGACAACCATAATACTAACGCCTGTCGATGTCGCTTCAACTGCAGTGCGTGTATAATCTCACCGTGTGGAAAGGCTCTAAATTACACGCGCTCTAGCCCTTTATAACGGAACAAAACAATAAATTGGCCGCGAGGGAACCGCTGTCAAGTACAAACAATGTATCTATCTGACGACTAAACCCATTGAAATATAGGTACAAAAATTCTACATCAATGACTAAAACTGATTCGTCTGCGGTCTAATATTAGACTAAGAGATAGCTGTTGTTTTGGTAACTACCACTAGGAATGCTGATTCAGTAATTGGTGGGTGTACGATCTATCCACTGATGGGAAAAGCGGTCTGCCCGCATGCGGCTGGAAACTGATTACGTATTGCCGCTCAAAGACGCGTTATGGTTACCAAACATGAACAATAACCACTGAATCAGCCTTCCTAGCGATAGTTACCAAAAGTACTGGCAAGGCTATCTCTCATAATATATAGAATGGTTACGGTAGGCTAAGCGTGCAATGGCTAATATGGCAAGAACGTCTAACTATTTTAGGCATCACTTCAAAAACTAAGATACTAACTGAGCTAGACACAAGCCTAAACTGGTAAAAATCAGCCGCTCAGCTGACAAAAAGCTAAGATAACAGTTACCAATGGACGCTCAGACTATGGTACCTATAATCATTAATGGCAATTGGCCGCATTCCTCGTATATGGTTTGCTGGACCTATTAAACTTTAGGTTTAAATTTAGCATACTTGCCCGCGACTTCATCCATGTGGGTTAAGTTTTTTTTAATTCGGAACTCATAAGGAGTTCCGAATTAAAAAAAACTTAGAAACCTAGAACAAAAAGTAGCCTATATCCTTCCCCGAAAGTTTTGCAATACAGTCTAGTTTTGCACCCAAAATTCACCAAAATCGGTTGCAACCATGGTGCATAAAAGCGTAGATTGATTAGATTTGCTTGATACCTAGGTTTTCGTAGTACCAATACAATGTTCAATGCAACACATAATTTTTTATTTTTTTCGTACACTACAAGTTAGTCCTTGACTGTGATCTCACCTGATGGTAAGTGATGATGCAGTTTAAGATGGTAGCTGGCTGACCCATTAAACCCATACCCCTATGAATATGCCCCTATAGAAACCTTTCTACACGGCATAGTACCGGAAAGCTAAATCGCTTAGCGGCACGTTTTTGGTAGGGTGGCAACTAGCCACGGCCGAAGCCTCCCACCAGGCCAGACCAGGGAATATTCAGAAATTATAAATTCCCAAATTGACACTGCCGGGAATCGAACCCGAGCCATCCACACGTTAAGACAACAGCCCTCAACACTGCGCCAATGAGGTCGTCAAATGAGAGCCCTAAAGCGGAAAATTCTGCTAAACGCGGCTTAAGGTGTGAAGTATACTCGTAACTTTGTCTATAGCTCCTCAACTTTCCCACGGTATGTCTACAAACATTACCGGAAAGGAAACAGGTAACAGATGTTACTTTAAACAAACCAGAATTAAGTAGTAACTGGTAGGTACTTACGTAGTAAATAATTGATTACAATATGTGAGGTTTTTGTAAACTTTTTGATATGAATAAAAAATATAATAATAAATTATGCTCTGACTTCTACAAGTTAGATCTTGGTGCAATCCCAGCTGGTAGTAAGTGATGATGCAGTCTATGGTAGTTACCATAAGCAGCTCCCCGATTGTGTAAGGAAATCGTAATCGTAATCGATGTCAAACATATGATTCGACCTGTTTAAAGAGTTCATAGATGCCTGCATGTCAATAAGCATGTATGAACTCCATAAACAGTTCCAGTAATACGTTTTAAGCTGTCAAATGATTACGATTTGTTCTCACAATTGGGCCTCAGGCTGGTAATATTTCTACCAGCTTGTTTCGCCAGCTCTCTTCAGCTTATATTTTTTTATAACAATGTTTGTATATTAAAAATATTATTTCTAATATCTCAAATTCGAGCAGTAAGTAGTTGCAACATCAAGTCGCTGCGCTATAATATAAAGTCTGAAAATTATTATGCAATAGTTGTTATATTCGTACGTATATCTCACGGTAATCTTGTTTTCTCAACATTCCTTGAAACTTTAGAAGATGACTTTGTACGCGTCGATTATGCTTTTTTCATTTCCGCGTAAACACCTTAATTTTCCGGGATAAAAATGTGTTGTCTATGTGAACCAGCTGTGTCAAAGAGAAGGACATATACTTTTTATTCCACACTTAGACATTTCCAAATTAAGGAAAGGGTTCCCACAGCAATTAAAATAAAACTTAAACCACGCGGACGAAGTCGCGGACATCAGCTAGCGCAAGAATAAAAGTTCCTTTACTTAGCACATAATATAAACTTTTTTTTCAATGCAACTTAATGCTAGCTAGCCCAACCTAATTACTATATAAATAATACCCGCGTGGAATGGTGGTAAGAATATCCACTTGCCTACCTCTTTAATATAACAAGTGCAAAACATGACCGGGTCAACGTCTGTTTGATAATGAACTGGTACCGAAGTTTCCAGTGTTTAAAACTATAATACTTGGGTTCACTTTATGCATAAAACTTGATTATACGCCTACCTATATCTAGTATACATATACTCGTATATATTAGCAAGCTGTACGTACGCATGAGAACAGGTTGTTAAATGTTAGACAAGTTGTGAAAATGAAAAATGATCGATTTTAGCTTTTTTTTTTAAAGATTGCGTTTGAATACTAATGTAGAGCCATTCAATTAAGGCACTTTTGACAATAATTTATTTCAATTTAAATATTTATTATTCAAGACAAAAATATTAAGGGCAGATATTTTGTGGTAGGTATAATGTCTATAGTGTATTTCTATGCATTCGCTGAAAAACAATGGGAGATTTTTACGCATTGTTAGGTATATACATACTCAGTTGCTGCGTGATTGAAGGACTTACCAACAAACAAACACACTTTCGTGTTTATAATATTAGTATGATACTATAGATCTAGATATGATCTTTACTATCTACCATACAAAAACCCAGAAAGCAGCCAGTCGTAGTAATTCATTTATTAGACTTATTTAGAACGCCGCTTACTTGTGTCGAGCTCAGTATCGATACAAGGTTTTATAGATCGTTGGCATTAATGACTTGTAAAATTGTACTAAAAAACAATAGATCCGATTTTTACAATAAAATTAAAGTATTTAGTTAATAACCATACTGACTCTGTTTATGCCTTTTGGTATAGAAACCCTTGGGTTGTAGCGTGAAGATATTACGTTACATCCGTTTTGTTTTAGGATCCCATAATCACAGCTTATATTAATTTATTGGCTTTCAAAAAAAGTACAGTACAGTAAGAATTGTTTTTTATAAACTGCTTTTGTTTTAGACTTGCATCTTTTATTCGGTTTACATAGAGGCCATATTATAGGCAACCGGAATTCTAATAATCAGCTTGACCGTTTATTAGTTTATATTCATTGGGATAACGCAGCCAGTTTTGGGTAGGTATATTGACTCGCTGCAGTGGTTTGCAGGTGGATTTTATTGATTTCTATATCAGTATGTATATTTTTTTTATTAAAATGTTCAATTTGATTCTCTGATTAATTATTCATCATATGTTTAGAGCTCGCTCAATGTTAATGCTTTATAATCTATGATATTATGCTGTTATTCCAGCAACATAAGTATTTTTACTTTGGTTTTAGATAAAGAAAAATATTACAAACGCTTGGTATACACCATACGTAACCGATTCACAATGATTTTTATCGAGAAGATATGTACAACAGA
This sequence comes from Erebia palarica, assembly GCA_964035005.1. Taxonomy (NCBI): domain Eukaryota; kingdom Metazoa; phylum Arthropoda; class Insecta; order Lepidoptera; family Nymphalidae; genus Erebia; species Erebia palarica. The sequence goes on from OZ035988.1 coordinate 8,045,635, forward strand.
TAAATTCGTGCGATTTTCATATATTATCCTTGATAGAAGTTTTTGGAAACAGAAACTCGTATAGAGATGCTATTTTTAACTTTGATATTTGATTGATATTGTTATATAAATCATGAGTCATGTATAAAAATGCCTATACCTAAACATATATTTTTTGCGTCGCCCGAGTGTTATTAAAATTAGATGGAATTGTACTAGCAAAAATTGGCCTTGATCAATGATCCTAAAACGTATATGATAAATAATAATAGATGTATTACCCTACGATACTATAAGTATAGATTTTGAAAACTTGTTATAAAACATGTTCAAAATTTTTCAGAAATTTACTAACTGATTTTCAAAATTCTAATTCGAATGCATTTTTCGTCTGCGTCCGCATCTTATAACACCATTACCATGACGATCGGTCAATAATCAAAGAAGCTACATCAATTATTACCTACAATTGACCTACAAGTCACAATTATTAACCGATTTTCAAAATTTTTTCGGCATTTTGTAGTTAAACTAATACCCTAGGCTTAAGTCGGTTTTTTTCTGAAATATTTACAATTTAGAAAATAAACACCCCCCAAAAACCCGACTTTTTTACATTTTTCAAAATTCAAACGCTCACACGTGTCTCATTAAAATTCTCAACTCTTGGTACTATTCCCATCTCGATACTCTTAAAATCCTCGGAACTATGGCCAAAAATACGTCTCAGGCGATTTGCATCTGATAAAAATTTTTCAAAATTCCAAAATAAGTCACCAGTTGATTTTCAAAATTCAAACGCTCACACGAGCGCGATAAATTCCTCAACTCTCGGTACTATTCCCATCTCGATCCTTCCAAAATACTCGGAGCTATGGCCAAAAATACGTCTCAGACGATTTGCATCTGATAAAAATCATTCTCAATGGTAAAATCTTAATCCGTACCTGTATAATGACGACCTCCGTGGTGCAGTGTGTAGCACTGTTGTCTTAACGTGCGGAGGTCCCGGGTTCGAACCCCGGCGGGGCCAATTTGGGAATTTATAATTTCTGAAGTTTCCCTGGACTGGCCTGGTGGGAGGCTTCGGCCGTGGCTAGTTACCATCCTACCGGCAACGAAGTACCGCCCAGTGATTTAGCGTTCCGGTACGATGCCGTGTAAAACCCGAATAGGGGTATAGGTTTAATATAACTGCCATGCCCCTAACAGGTTAGCCCGCTACCATCTTAGACTGCATCATCACTTACCATCAGGTGAGATCGCAGTCAAGGGCTAGCTTGTAGAGGTTAAAAACTATAATGACCTAAAGAAGATGGCGGGAAGAGGAAGGATGAGGCAGGCGTAGGGCTGTGTTTTGTGGTGCGCTCTACACAGGACGCATACAGGCAAAAAAATGCGCCGATCCATTGCTCTGTTGTAGCTTGAAGGACAAACCAACAAACAAACATACTTTCGCATTTATGATAATATTAGCATGATTAAAGAAATAATTTAAATAGCTGTCCTGCAACGTCTTTGCTCTGATGGAATTTCTTAAAGTCCTTTCGAAGCGGGTTACGTTATAGGAAAAACCTGCATGCAAAAGTTTCTAGACTCAACGGTTTACGTTGATAATGTCACTAAAATATTATGGACTACAATTTGCTTTTTGGTTTGAACAGAAAAGGTGGTAATGTGAAATAATTATCAATTACTTAGTAGAGTATATCATAAAATACTCATTAAATATATAACCGACCCTAACATATATTCAAGCTATATCTTAACGAAAGTTAATTGAAAATAAAAATGATTTAAATAAACAGTAAACCAGCTTTTGAAGGTCGGATCGGCGAACGGAATTGTAAACTAAAAATAAAATATATTCGTATAATACAGGTAACACGACACGAGTACAACCTGTATACACACACATACACACACACAAAGATGTGTATACTATCTTCATTTGTACATTTATACCATTGTACCAAAGTTGAATTGAGTGAATGTAGACTACATTCTAGGTACCTAATTAATAAAGGAATATATTCTTGTGAACTCCTTCAATTTATTTTATTTATTTTTGTTGACAGATTTTCCAGATGTTACTTAATTTCCTTGGCTTATTTTAGTGATAGATATTTTATTATTTAATGTAATGTGTATTTTCTGAACTGCATCTTGCTGGACATAAATCTGGTGGCACTTTGAAAGCTTACAAACCTGATACTGAATCACGTGCGGCGTCCGTAGAATATTTTTGATTTTCCTTACAAATCTTCCTAAATAGAGATCTAGAACCATTGACAGTTTTTATTTGCATTCCGATGTATGATAAAATCGGCGATGGATCTTAAAACGTGCAAGTCACAAAAAACGTACATGCCGCGGCAGTGTCTATTGATGTTCCATTAGTAGTTTCGTAGTAAGTATACGCATAAAAAACTGTATTAAAAGGTATTGGTTATTTACACGGCTATTTATAGAACAAGCGAATTCTACTTATATATGGCAATAGGTATATAGTATAATATGTTCTTGTTTCGAAGTCGGTACTCGGTTCAAAAGAAAGGGTTTTGCCCGCGACTTCGTCGGCGTGGTTTGAGGTTTTTTTGATTCCCGCGGGAACTCTTTAATTTTCCGGGATAAAAAGTAGCCTATGTGCTATTCCAGACTATAATCTATCTCTGTGGCAAATTTCAGATGTGTTCAGCCGTTGCGGTGTGATTGAGTAACAAACATCCATAAATCCATACATCCATACATCCATCCAAACATTCGCATTTATAATATTAGTAAAATAAGATGTTACCATGTATTTAAGTATGTATGTCCCACTGTAGCTTTTCCACAATGAAAGTGGTGTCAATCGATTCGTTATTATAAACCGGGTAAACCAGGCTACAATTTACACGAACAAAATCAATCCGTCATTGAAATTATATCCAAAAGACTGGGGGTCTGTGATTTATTTCAGTAATCGGTTTTCTTAACTGCCTCGTTGGTCTAGTGGTTAGCATATTCGACTGCGGCCGACGAGGTCCCGGGTTCGAGTGAGTCGGGCCATACTAAGTATTGGGTTTTTCTAACTAGAAATTCTCAGTACTAGCCCGGAGTTAGGAAGTTGGTGGTGTTTCACCCCCGTGCCTCGGATAGCACGTTAAACCGTCGGTCCCGGTTATTACCACTAACATGATAATAGTCGTTATAGCCCGCCAACCCGCATTGGAGCAGCGTGGTGGGTGTAAGCTCTAATACCCCCTCTCCTATGAGAGTGCAGGCCTGTGCCCAGCAGTGGGACGTTAATGAGCTGTAGTGGAAAAATCGGGTTTAAGTTTTTTAATACTAAGTGCGTGATCAGTATATTTGCTAGTTAATACATCACATTCATATAAAACTATTTGAAGTAGGTAACATATCAGTTCAAAACTTAATCCGAAAACCAAATTAAAAGCTTTTAAAAGCTTAGTCGTTATTGAATAGTGATTTAGTTAGTAACAGCTAGAAGGCGAACTCTTAAGGTAAAGAATTAATAAACATGGGCATTCAACTCCGGGCCTTATACAACCAAGTGGCATTTAAACAAAACTGGACCATCAATTTCCTTGCGAAATTACCCATAATGGTTGAACCTAAATTCGCGATCATTCTACGTATTCGCTTCTTGACTCTTGTTAATAACAGGTAATGACGTTGTTGATTGACATCTTCCCATTGTTATCCTTCACAAGAATATTCTCTTAACTCTTTGGAAGTATATTTTAACCGACTACGACGAAAGGCTCATATGTGATAGGATAATAGGTACTAACTATAACCCATACTACTAATATTATGATTACGTAACTATGTCTGCTACTTTTTTATGCGACTGCCTGAAAAAAGGAGTATATTGCTTTCAGGGTTCATATATGTATGTGAGTTTGTATATTCCACCATAACTTCTATACGCCTGAACCGATTTTGATAAATGAGGTATCGTTAGAATCCCTAGCTTATTCCGGGTAATATAGGCTAGTAAAAATTTTAAAAAATTGATGGTGTGACCATGGTGCCGCATTAAAGACTAAAGTTGAAAAAAAATCGGAAATAAGATTAACTATTTAATCATCATCTAGAAAATGATGAGTAGATTCCAAAAATATATAACACTAAAGTTTAATATCCAGTGATTCACAAAAAAATATCATTTAATAAAAATGTGAGTAAGATTCTAATTTAACTAGATTAATTTAGATTTTTAACTTTTTAGTTAGTTTTTTGGCAGGGCAGTCGTTTTTTAATATTTTTAATTATGACTTTTACGGGATATTTTTACAACTTTTGACCATTGGTAGGTACAGTTTGCATCCCAGGGAAGGACATTGGCTAACGTTTTTACCGAAAAATACAAGATTGCACGGTAATTTATATCAAACTTAAGTACCTGTTCTGCAAATAATATATTAATTTGACCTACACGAGATCGGAATATTATACATTTTGTACTTTTGGCAATATAAACAAGAATATTAATAATTATGGTTAATTTTTGTAAAATTTGCAATTGTATGATCGTAAATAATTATGAATCTATTAATGAATTAACTAACCTAGTTCCAATACTAATTGTAACTGAAATATGTAATCACGTCGATCCGTTGTTTCGACGAGGCAGGATTGAAGAATAGACCAACAAACAAACTTTTGCAATTTAGTACGATCTAAAAACTTACCACACCTCACAATTTTTGAGAAAAATAATTGTGTGCTTAGGCACATATCACATTATTATGAACATAAGAGGTGTACACACTAAGTACACTAGATCGATGTGGTCGTCCGTCAGGTCCAGGTTCGAGGCAAATGAACAAATCACCCCGAGGTACGTTTACGCTAATTGAGCATTGGACTTGCGAGGCTGTCGAGCAAGTCTCGGTGTGGCATACCAAGACTGGGTAAGACCCAAAAAATAAATTAACATACCAGGTCTCTGAACCTTAAACGTCAAGGTTCTGAAAATTAACAAGCAATTAATTTACTTATTTTGAAGTCAATAGTATCACGTGTTACCATGACCCACATTAGATGTTTTGATGATAAGGTTCTGTGCATATTAGGCATTATAAAGTTGACGAAACAGCAAGCAACATTTTGTAAATCTTTGAGTGATTTAGATAGAATTCTAAGTGCTAAGTTAGTATGTTATCAAGATCTACCTACAAGCGAATTTATTTAAAAAATATCTAATATATGTACTACCTAAATATCTAAAAATAAATAAATATAATAAATTTGGTATGACACTAGGATTAAGTCGTAGTTAACAGCTTATGTGTGTGTAAAAATTCCACAAAGTATTTATTTTACAATTATATTCACCTAAAACCCGTAATAAAATAAACATTGGAGATTATAAGTACCATAACAATACGAATACAAAACGAGAAATTCGGAACAGCTAGCTTTAACGGTGATTCAAAATTATTTGTATAGATTTTCGTTTATATTTTAAATTAACATCCTCCGTAGAAAATCTACTATAGCCAGTCCTTTCGAGGTCAGGCAGAAAATATTAAAATACAACAACCGCTGAGTTTGTTGCGTTTACAAAGACTTTCGAAAATCTAATGAAGAAAGATGAATTGTTGAGAAAGCTTTCGCACGGGCCAATGAAAATGTTTGATTGCAAATTGATATTGATGATAAATAATACATGATTTCTTGGTTTTCCCTTTGAATTAGGTAATAATATTGACAATTTAATTTAATTTTAATTTAGATTTTTGTTTATTATGTAGTTGGTTCTTAATGTGTATTTTTAAACCAAGTGCTAAATTAAATTTTACTGTAAATTATCGCATTATAATATAACTTAATCGAAAAACTAGAGATATGTTTTAATTTCATCTAAAAAAATTTATTCAAAATTGATAAACTCACATAGTAACTGCAGAATATGTAATGAAGCTCAAAATATATTCAATCATACTAATATTATAAATGCGAAAGTGTGTCTGTTTGTTGGTTTATGGGTTTGACGTTCAATCACGCCGCAATAGAGCAACGGATCGACGTAATTTTTTGCTACTCTTTATCTCGAAAAATTAAGAGATTCCCGTGGGAATAAAAAGACACGGACATATTCCACGCGGACAAAGTTACGGGCATCAGCTAGTTATGTACAGAGATAAATATTCGTAACTAGCATGGATCTACCAAGAAGAGTAATCATCTTTATGCATCAATGATATTTCCTGGTTCCTGGCTAGATATGAAGTAAAAAGATTCAGTTACACTGTGTTTTGTGAATGTATTACAAAGTTTACGTTGGCTTTAGTTATACCACCCGAGCTTTTATCTTTAGTCTCGTTAAAATCTTGTTATTATACTTATTAAGTATTTCAGCGAAGGTCAATAAATAACAGTCATTTACAATATAAGTGTTTTAAAAGTAGACTTAAGCGCCTACAAAAACACTATAATTGGATATCTCAGATGATCTGAACCCGATTGTGTAAGGAAATCGTAATCGTTTGTCAAACGTATGATTCAACCTGTTTAAGGAGATGTCTGCCAAAAAACATGTATGAACTCCATAAACAGTTCGAGTTATACGTTTTAAGCTGTCAAATGATTACGATTTGCTTATACAATTGGACCTCTGATGATGTTGATGAAAAAGATTAGCTGCGGCCTGCGAGGTTGCTTGAAACAGGTGTAGAAGTAGGTATATTATAACTTAGATATTGTATAAAAACTTAACTTACCTATTATAAAAATGCAATATAAGTTATAGATAAGTTATCAGTTTGCACTTTGGACCGCTAGTAAAATTGGTTGTACACTTAAAACATAACGGTTCCTAAGATAATAATTTGTAAACAGAGACGTTTGATTGCTATGATTAACAAATAAACGTCAGAATAATAACACAAATATGTATAATTTATAAAATTTAATTTTATTTAACAAGAATAATGATGTATGAAATAGTCTACAAGATGTCGGTCCAATATCACATCGTTGAGAGCATAATAAGTTTCCATACATTTGGTCAGATTCTGCAGCAACATAAACCAAATTCATGTCTTTATTTTCGACTTATACGTATTAGTTATTTATTTTCTATGGAATTCGAAATTACATTCGACACGTGGATTTGGTTGGCTATAGAGTCATTAATATAGCCCTCTGCAACAGATGTAGACTCCCATCCGCCGTGCCGTTTTAAACTTGTTATGTCTCCTCCGGCATCTACTAATATTGTGGCAGATGTTATGCGAAAGCAATGTCCTGTATACAACTCAGGATTAGGAAGTTGTAAATAGTTAGCAATTGTTTTACCCAAACTGCTAAAAACTTGAATCGCTCATTTTTTTGTTAACGAAACAATAAAAAAAACAAAGAAAAATGGCGGGGAAAATTCTAATAACCTTTTTTACAGCGCGCGGCGTTCTGGTAGTGAAACGCGCGTGTATGACAATGTTCTTTTTTTGAAATTCGTATAGCTGTTTTTTTTGTAATTCATACAGATACCACGCATCGAGCCGATGTGGCTGTCTGTTGAGTAAACCCTTTGCGCAGAGGGGATCGAAAAAAAAAACAAAGGAATGTTGTTATGAAATTCAGTACAACATTACATCACCCGTTTGGATGATGTTATGGTTATTAGGACATTGGGTGTTTTAATGTTGGCAATAAGCTAACTGTTTCAGAACCTGTTATAGAGGATTTATAGCATATGGAGTAGATAAAGGAAATTTATAACAATTTTGGACGGATATTGGATAGAATCTTCACAATGGTGAAGATGCTCCGGTATCGGAGTGAAACGTACGTTGAGGGTAATTTTGGGGGATTTCTGTGGTGTGATGAATGTCGCGGGCTATAGGTGCGGGATACACTACCACATAGATTTTCCTGCTGTCGCGGATTATAGCGAATTAAACTTCTAGTTTCTTCATTTAATTTTGGATGGACAAAATAATATTATATACTTAGTTATATTATGAAACAATAGTCCACTTAGCATACCATTGACAAATCTCTTCATGCTAAGGTATAACTGCCAACTGCTACAAACTGAAGTCTCGGAATTTTCCTTTACATAAATAAATGTGATACATTGCACGGAAGTGAGGGAGTCCATGTGAGATTTAGCCGGCACGAACGACTCAATTGAGGCAGCATCAAATTACATTAGAGTTCAGGCGCACTTGACCCTGCCTATGAATTCATCAAGTGATTGTTGATTCGACGTAGGCGGCGCGGGCATGGAACCAACCTGAGTTACAGATGCTCTAACTTTTTGCAATACCATTCTCATACGTGAACCTTTGTACAGTTTTGCGTTTCGCTTGATTAAAGCTATATTATGTATTTTATAGATTTTTTGCTTATTCAATGATCTTTTGAAGATGTTAAATAATAATATTATGACGGAGCAGATACAGGATTTCAAATCTAGTTTTTTCTGCAGAATATTATACACATTATACTAAGAAGTTGTTTTGTTCCAAGTCTAGAAATATTAATAAATAGAGGATGCCCACGACTTCGTCCGCGCGGATTGTTTTTTTTATTCCCGCGGGAACTCTACTCTCTTTTTCCGGGATAAAAAGTAGCCTATGTCCTTTCACGGAATTTAACCTGTCTCTGTACCAAATTTCATCCAAATCGGATGAGTAAGTTGGGCCGTGAAAGCGTAGAAGATAGACAGACACACTTTCGCATTTATAATATTAGTATGGAACAATCGACGGGATAAACTATGTGAGTTAATAATATGATTTTTGCCCACCTAAGCAGAGATATTTCTATCTACATTTTAAAGTAATTCTAACTTTCAAAAAGGAAGAAACACATCACAAGCATAGAACAGGTTTAAGAACCTGCGTGGCGCAAAACAAATTAATTAAACCAAACCACAACACAAGGCTTAGAAGCATTCCACGGGTATTTAAGCAAATCATGCCAAAGTATAATTTATCGGATTTAACGCTACTTTTACTAATTCAGTGCACAATAAAATGCTTTTTGTTCTAATTTTTTTCATAAAAAGTTACAGATACTCTATATTTTGGAATTTATTACTTACGACAGTTATTACCTAGTTAGTGAATATTTTAACTTTTTTACAGTTAAAAAATAAAACTCCTTTAACAATGTTGATATGTCACCGTAAGATTGTAAAACCCGTTAGATTATGATCTAACTCGCGAAATTGTAAACTGTCGAAAAATGTCGATAAACTAATGGTTTTTACAATCTTACGGTGACAGATACATATCGAAAATATGCGCATTAACAGGAGAATGATTCTTGTAACTAAAATAAATAAAAACTGATGAATTTACTTATTACTTTACATACCTAACTACAGTATAAAGACATAACAGCTGTCTACGTTTATTCAACTAAAACTGGTACTTCATCATAATTATAATCCAACTTAAACGTAACACAGAAAACAATGACATTTTGAGCGTTAGATACTAATGGGAGCTAAGGTCTTTTGTTCATAAAATATTATAGATTTCATACTATTGCGATACTGAGTGCATTATTTAATCTCATCGGTGGAAGGAAATCTTCGTTATTATTTAGCTCGATATCATAAAAATAATATTATAGTGTTTCTATTTATATAAAAATAGAAAAATCTCATCGTAAAAATCATTGCTTTGTTATTTAATCACTATTAAATAACAAAGCAAATCATACTAATATTACTAATGCGAAAGTGTTTGTTTGTTAGTCTGTCCTTCAATCACGCCGCAATGGAGCAACAGGACGACGTGATTTTTGGCATGAGTATAGTTGAGGACTTGGAAAGTGACATAGGCTACTTTATAGCCCGGAAAATTAAGGAGTTCCCGCGGGAATAACAAAAACCTTAAACCACGCGGATGAAGTCGCGGGCATCAAAAGCTAGTAATAAATAGCCATAGTATACTCAACTGCCAGCACTGCTAGTGGCTGTGGGATTTATTACATTTTTAACCCCCAACGCAAAAGAGCGTCATTATAAGTTTAACGCATGTCTGTGTTTTCCTAGTTTCCAAGCGAATGAACCGATTTTGGTTGTTGACTTGATCGAGAATGTTCTTAGCTATGGCCTATGATTCAAGAAAATCTATTCAGTCGTTTGAAGATCATTGTCTCTTTTCTATTTGATGAAAGCATGTGAGCACTTCCACAGGTCTGATCGATTCGATATTTGGTATCTTATTATTTCAATGTGTCGGGTGTTTTTTTCTTTTTTTATTTATTTATTCAGTGTTTTTTTTAAATTAATTCTGTATTACTTTTTTTTTTAAATAGGTAAAGTTCACTCTATTCATCTACATTTTAATAAGCAACTTTACTTACCGGATCAGTAATTAGTATAAGTACATTTAAGCGGATAAACAAACAATCCAGAAAAGGCGACATATTTCTTTCCATGCGTTAAGTATTTTATTATCACTAAATATATACAGAAGGGCTATCGCATTTGCATAATACCTTGAAATCACTTACAAATGATAGTAATTTTATTCGATTCGAGTCGCATTAAATGAAGAATCTCACGAAGATATTTGCGTTTCATTGAATAGTATAATGATCTTCAGGCTGGATACCCATTCGCTTCGATCGCGCCATTTTACCAGCTGAATATCTAAAAGATTGATTCTAGAAGCGTTTCTAAGACCAAACTCCAAAAATAACCATTTGAGGATGTCCTTAATGTAGTTTCAGCAACTTCCTCACGAGGAAAAAAGGAACTCTCATAGAATCGCTTCGTGGTCCGTCTGTCACCACAACTGTGTGTCTGTCAACACTCTTTTTATACGACTGCCTGAAAAAGGGAGTATAATGTTTTCAGGGTTCATGTATGTATGTGAGTTTGTATATTCCACCATAACTTCTAAACGCCTGAACCGATTTTGATAAATGAGATATCGTTAGAATCCCTAGCTTATTTCGGGTCACATAGGCTAGTCAAAATTAAAAAAAATTGATGGGGTGACCATGGTCCCGCATTAAAGACTAAATTTGAAAAAAAAATCTAAAATAAGATTAACTATATAATGATCATCTAGAAAATGATGAGTAGATTCCAAAAATATTTATCACTATAGTTCAATATCCAGTGATTCACAAAAAAATATCATTTAATAGAAATGTGAATAAGATTCTAATTTAACTAGATTAATTTAGATTTTTAACTTTTTAGTTCGTTTTGTGGCAGGGCAGTCGTGTTTTTGAATTTTTTTAAATTCTGACTTGTTCTCGGGAACGCGTTAAGGTATTAAGTTGAAATAAATATCAAATACTTAGGTCTACGGTCCCTAGGAGCTGTAATAAAATCAAGCTTGTAAGTCAACGTAATCTAAAGATGCGGCCGCATATTTTGACACTCACCAATAAATCAAAACCTATAGGGACCTTCCCCTGGACCAAGAATCATTAAATTTTGCAAAAAGCAACTCTTGACACAAGTATTAAAGGAAAGAAACAGAAAATTGTTAATTAGAGGTTCTGTACTCGAGGGTTTTGAATTGTTTGTCAGGCACTAACAGTGTAGAGAGAAGCTAGATAGTCAGGCGATTTAGCTAGTCAATGTGGACCAAGCACTAACTTTGTTTTATAACAAGTAATGATAAACCATAACCGGCTCTTCTAAGATATGAAACAGGTCTGTAAGAAATAAATAAGTTTGTGTTTACATATATGAATAAATATATATCGAATGCGAATCCTCTTTGAATATCCTCTTGAGTTACAGAGTTAAGGAGGAGTTATGAAAAACTTATCTGCAGAACTCGTCAATCTATAATAAAGTAATCAATAGTTATACTAAGGGAAATATTCAGATAAATGCAAATTATTGAATAGAAGCAGGCGTTACTTTGCGGAAGTCCATGATAGTGAATGAACTAGAATTAATTTAATTAAATTTTTTTTTAATTATTTTTTTTTAATTAATTTTAATTTTTTTCTTTATTAATTTTTAATTCTAGTTCATTAGACCTAGCTGATGCCCGTGACTTCGTCCGCGTGGATTTATTTTGGTTCCCGCGGGAACTCTTGAATTCTCCGGGATAAAAAGTAGCCCATGTCCTTCCCAACAGATGGGCCGTAAAAGCGTAGCAGACAGATAGACACACGTTTGCATTTATAATATTAGTATGGATATAAATAGCAGCAATATCAATGCCATCGGCAACAATAATTCGAAGAATTTCACGCAAATCGTTTCCTTGCATCGGTAATTATTACAATTTCCGCGATTGGACGCAATGCATTATTTTTCAATATAGTCGATTATGCAACCTTTAAAAATTTTTAAATGGATGGAAAAAATTAGGCTTTGTAACTAACGCTGCAACTTTTATTCGATTTCGAGTTTTGCTAGTAAAATGAGTTATCCATACATCTATACTATAAATGCGAAAGTTTGGATTGATGGATGGATATTTGTTACTCAACGCATCCGAACGTAGTCGCGGGAATCATTAGTTATAATATAAATACAGTATAATATTTCTTTATTATTTAGGTAGGCCTACTAAAACTCTGCTAACACCAATAAAAATTACCAGTCATAGGGACCGCTGATAGAAGTGAAAACGCATTTTTAATTTTTTTTCTAATTTAAAAAACTTATTAATATAAATCTTAAAACTAAGTAGGTAGGTAACTGTAATAGGTATATTAACCCGATAGCTCCGCAGGCCGGGCCTAATTATTTATGTCCAACCCGCCATAACCTACAAGAAAGATACAAGTCAAAAATTGACACTCAGAACATTGAACGGTTCACAATCTGTCGACAGTTTACAATCTATCCAGATAAAAAGCGTTAGTTTGCAATCTGACAGTTTTGCAATTTTACGGTGACAGGTATATTAATAACTAGCGAATGCCCGCGACTTCGTCTGCGTGGTTTGAGATTTTTGGTTCCCGCGGGATCCCGTTCTTTAATTTTCCGGGATAAAAAGTAGCCTATGTGCTATTACAGACTGTAATCTATCTCTGTGCCAAATTGCAGCCAGATCCGTTCAGCCGTTGGGGTGTGATTGAGTAACAAACATCCATACATCCTTACATCCACACATCGATACATCCACACATCGATACATCCATACATCCATACATCCATCCAAACTTTCACATTTATAATATTAGTAAGAATTAGTAAGATTAGGTCTGTTTTTAAGTTTTGCTCGCATTGCACTTATTAGTTTAGTGTTAGAAAAACATCTTCCGCTGTCAAGAACCTTTTAAAAAGGTCGCTGTTCGATGTCGACATCGTTCTAATCTATCAATTCACAGGTTATTAACCAAGAGCAAATATTATTATCTTTTATTGAAAACATGATAAAAATAAAAATCATGTTATTGAACTTAGAAGTAGTACTTATGGCAAAACACTTCAGGGCTAGGTAGGTAAGTATGCAGCTACTATCATTACATACACACAACACACACATTATGGATATTGCGGTGTTTACACTTAACTAAATAAAAAGTTTAATATTGTTTACATATTACTATTGTTATAAACTTAAAATTATTTGTTAATTATGCTTTTAACTGCCTCGTTGGTCTAGTGGTTAGCATGTTCGACTGCGACGACGCGGTCCCGGGCTCGAGTTTCGGGTCGGGCCTTAGTATTGGGTTTTTCTGACTAGAAATTCTCAGTGCTAGCCCGGAGTTAGAAAGTTGGCGGTGTTTTACCCCCATGCCTCGGAGAGCACGTGAAGCCGTCGGTCCCAGTTATTATCACTAACATGATAATACTCGTTAAAGCCCGTCAACCCGCATTGGAGCAGCGTGGTGGGTCTAAGCTCTGATTTCCTCTCACCTATGAGAGTGGAGGCCTGTGCCCAGCTGTGGGACGGTAATGGGCTGTAGTGGTGGATATATTATTTATTAATTTATAGGTAGGCATATTGTACCCTACTATTTTTACTAGAGAATTTTGAAGTTATATTCGTACAAGTGAATTATTTCACCATTCGATACTGTAATTAGATCAATTGTCACCGAATTAAACCTGTCTTTCAAAAGTAAAATTATCGTAAATTTTAATTAGCTTTTGCCTACACTCTGCAGCTTCGCTCAAGTTAATTTGAACTGAGAGTTATTGATTGATTACTGAAAAAAAACATTATTTGATTATATTCCTAATCATCATAATCTTTAATATTATTAGTCTTTAGTAAAGCAATAGATACTTACTTATTTTTTAACACGAAAATCTTAATGATAATAGTTAGATAGTCGATAGGTACTTAGTTAAGAAGCTATAAATATAATTACAAACACGGGTTGACTCTTTGTCTGTTTGTTACCATGACTTCTTCTGCAAGATTTAGGTTTTAGGGTGTAAAAGTCCCATCAGTACTTCTGAAAATCCTTTCCTATTGTGGGTCTACGTTATACAGAGAACCAATGATCAGGCAGTCAGATTCTTATTTTATATACAAATTATATTCTATGGATGTCTCATGCCATTTTAATGAAGGTATCAGAAACGGCTACTCGTGCGTACTTATTAGTTATCAAAAATTATTTATCAAAAAATTAAAGCACCTGACAAAAATTAATAAATTGAAGGTTTGTTATGAAATCCAATTAAAACCATCAATGGATAAATAATATATTCCGGTGGCTTTTATTTTTTGATAGCCACTGAGTTAGAGGATTGGAGGGCTGATGACAATTTGTTATCCGTTTGGGCTATTGCAGCAATATCATATCTAGGCTAGACTAATTAAATGCGAAAATGTGTTTATCTGATCTGTAGGCCTTCATGCTACCCGTCTCATCCGTTCAACCGATATTAACGAAATTCATAGGCTTCATGTTGCAAGTTAACTCTGTAACAAATTTGAAATTAGTTTAACGTTTGGGCCGCGAAAGGGCAGCAAACAGACAAACGGGCTATTGCATTAACGTTATACATATTAATAATATTAAGGATAATGCAAGCCCCCAAAACCTTGTACAAAAAACTTAGCAAAAGCTTTTAGTGTTGCTCTAAAAAAATATCAATGCAGTAAAAACTTGTTAGGATTCAAAACAAGCGGTTTTCCGCTTGTTTTGTACAAAAAATTGCAGTATCCATTTATATTTTCTTCTCGTCTCCTCTAAATTCTTCAAAGTCAACCGGACTTTTTTTCATGGTTTGGCTAAAGGTTTGTTATTTATACTAAAATAGACAGAATTTTTTTTGAGAAAATATTGCTTGCATCCCGGAGTCGGGGTCGGGGATGCAAGTTGGGGATAGTCCGCGATATTCACCACAAGTATAAGTGCAATACAGATATACACTGTACCACATAGATTTACCTATTGTCTTCCGCAATGGACTTAGATGGACTTCCGCAAAATAACGCCTGCTTATATCCAATAAGTACTGTAGAGCTATGTCCGATCACCGTCCGACTACCACAATCTTTAAAGCAAAGCGAAATGCGTATATAAATATAGCCCCTGGGTGACCGAGCTTTCCTCGGTATTTTTTTTGGTAAATCGTGTTTTTTGGAAATTATATTTAAATACAAATTACATACTGATGAAATATGAATAATATTTTTCGATCTTACCGACTTAATTGTAAATAATATGAACTGTTTATTTAAATAAAATATCACGAGTGCAAATGGGCTCCCAATTCCCAATAATAGTTTTTCTCGCAAAAGGAGGAACTTGAAAAAAAAGGGGAAAAAATAATTGGACTGGAAACGTCTGGTCTCGAACCGAGGTCTTCTGGTTTCGCGACCGGCCCATTTCGAAATTTACCTTCGTATTCTAATGATATTATAGTAGTTTCTAATTGCCTGAAAACATGGATAAAACGACATTTTCTGAAAATGAATCCTAGCTAGATCGATTTATCGCCCCGAAACTCCCTGCATACTAAATTTCATGAAAATCGTTTAAGCAGTTTCCAAGATTCAGATTATATACAAGAATCGCTCGTTTAAAGGTATTAGTTAAATATGCAGTCGCAAGCATCATCAAATAATAATTTATTTAAACTGATTACTTCGAGCATGTAATAATATTCCAGATGTTATATTAGTACATATTCAATTTGACTGTTGAGTTAATAGTGACAATGTATACATTTTATATTGTAAAATGGCTTGGCTTGTTTACTCAATTGGCCGAAAAATTTGGAAACTCACGCAAGTTGTATCGACTTGATTATAAAATAATAAGTTGCTTGCATCTAACATTTTTATTTTCGGTTGCAAAATTTGGTCAGTTAAGTTACGCGAATCAAATTCAGCAGTTACTTTCGCATAGTTTGATAATGAAGAGTCATTATAAATACCTACTTGAAATTGCGTTTCACTAATGTATATGTCACCGTAATATTGTAAAAACCGTTAGATCTAACTCGCGAAATTGTAAACTGTTGAAAGATTGTGAACCGTTCAATGTTACGAGCGTCAATTTTTGAAATATTCATTGTATTTACGTTTTCTTGTCTATTTCTTGTAGGTTAGGTTAGGGTTCGACATAAATAAACAGGTAGTGCCCGGCCGCAGGCTAAACTATCGGGTTAATATACCTAACAGATAACAATTTACCGAAAAATAATGCGTTAAATTGTAATCTTTTGACAGTTTGCAGTTTCGCGAGTTAGATTATAATCTAACAGTTTTTACAATCTTACGGTGACATATATAACAAGTGTTAATGACATAAATTATTTTGACATAATTAACTAACAATATTAATGTCGGATATAGCTTCCAAATATTATGACGATTAAGATAAGATTTATCTATCTAAACATTCATCAGAAAAAATAATGTGCAATCTCTCATTATTGTTTTCTTTTTAAAGACGTGAGTCACTGCAAAATCGCGTGAAGAGTAATATTTAAAAATTTATAAACAAATAAATAAGTAGATACGATAATTAATATATTCCAATTGGATGGAGGAGAAATTGGACCCTTCACCATTATATACTCACAACTAGAGCAGATGACGCAAGATCTGAAGACTCGAATATGATATTCGATGGTGATAATGATGATATGAGGTCTTGTTGTAAGACCGGTTGTTATAAAAGGATAAAATTTTAATAAAACGATAAAAGTGACGCATTTTTCAAGCTGGTCGATCAACAGAGATATTGTGAAAAGATGAGTGGAGAGCGCGTGGAGAGGCTAGGAATCCAAATTTCGACAAATTCAAATCAATTCTGTTGTGTAAGTCAATTATTAACTAATTAATTAGATGGTCAATATTAGACATCAATCATCATCATGGCCTGCAGACATCAACTCAAGACAGACTCAAGTAGCTCCAACATAGTACCTTGATTGATCACTATATCTCTACCGGAACAAAATTGCCGTAATACGTTAATACGTTTAATGTGGGTGAATTCCTTTGACTTCCTGTTCCATCATCAAAAACAGTGAGCTTATGCATTAAAATTACTCTGCTTGAATTTTGAAAGGGTAGAGTAGTCTGAAGTCAATCCTGGTTGCAGTCAAGGTAAGGTGGTATATTTATGAGGATCCAAGTGTACAAAATTGATTTGGTAGATTTTGATTTGGAAGTAAGAATAACACACCAGCTGAAGCCTAGGCCCGGCTGAGTTTATTGTGGGCTCTTCTCAGACCAGGGCGCGTTTGAAACCCTCGTTGCTTTAGTTTCAAGATACCGTAGTTAATTATCACCATCACTTCTTATACTTTGCAAGCATGACATTTAGAAGGTGTACTTCGTAGGTACCTATTTTGAATAAATATGTTTTGAGTTTGAGTTTAGGTCAATTTTCATCCACTAGCAAGAATCATGTCGATTAAAAATTTCCTTTCCTATTCCTTCATTTGTTAATAGATAAATTGAATCGATCTTATCAGTTGATTTCCTGGGTAATCTGACAGCAAGACTGTACTTTAGGAAAATGAAATCGGAAGGAACTAGAAAGTTATATGGAGGACAACGGCCCAATGCAAAACAAATGAAAATTTGCTTGTGCAAATACCTACCTACTACACTTTTACTGGTCCGGTCCGTTCAAACTTCCAACAGCATGCAAGCTTAATGGAGAAAACGATCTCTGTTCAATAATCGCCTTGCGTGATAATCAATTAGCACCTGCTCTTGATTGCTAAATTCCTTACACTTTTACTGATAAACTCATGAATTTTATGGATATTCAGAGTTAGAGACACTTCAAGTGTTTAAACTGTTATTTTGTGTTTGATTTTTATCTTTAATTTATTTATATGTAGTAAATTTAACATTTTGTACGGGGCCCATAACATAATAAATAATATTAATATACCTAATCCCTAATCCCTAATCCGAATACTCGTTCGAGTGTCCTGTAAGAAATGATATGCGTCGAATCGTATTGTTATCAATAGCGCTCTTGTCTGATTTAAAACAAACAGTTCATTGTACTTACCGTCACTGTTTGTCTTGCAGAGAAATCTGCATAATTATATATCGTTAATGATTATCAGTTAATCTCACCTGAATCTTGCGCATTTTGCAAGTGATGAATGTGGTGTAGATGAGCATAATAATGATGGTGGTGCAGGATGCATTCCAGATCGGTGCAATTCAACATTGTGACGGGGCGCCGGCCGGGGCCGCGCCGGCAGCCGTCTGTTCACTCACGCTCGCTGCACACTTTCACAAAACTATTCCACTGCCACTTCAATACGTATCGTTGTCACATCACGTTATCTCCTTGGACACAAACACTGGACTGACGCACATGGGTCGAGTGAGAAACGGTGCCGATCAGTCTGTCTCTACTACTGTCGTCCACAACACTATGCATGCATCCTTTAAAATTTCGAACTGCCTGTACAAGCACTAGTGTTCGCTAAAGGTAGCATCACTGGGAAGAATTCCGTACGGCGATCGTTAAAGCGGAAGGCGTATCGATAAGGCGATCGAATCGACGTATGCGCGAGTATGGTCGGCTGCAGAGAGAGATGCGTGCGCGCAACACTTGAGGCGCGCGACTGTACACTGAGTGCGGCATGCTGTCGGCAACCACCACTCCCGGCTCCCGGCCTCGACCGCTGACTGCTCTTGATGCAGACCTGGCTTCCATATCACGCCACTGTCACTCGCCCCGTGGAGGATAATAGGGGCGTTCAACGCCCGACATCCATTATCATCTTAGCATGGAAGTGGGTTTCGTTTGACGTACACGGTCTAATCAGCATGACCTAGAATGCCGAACAACAAATTCAACTGTTTTAGGTAGATGCTGGTTTTCACGTGATACCTATTTCAAGGCCCAGAGTCACACTTTTATCAGGCAGTCAGATGAGAATGACAAGAAGTAAACCGAGAAGACACTCCAAACAAAAGAAACAAAACAAAAGTAATATCCGATTTAGCAAAAAGTGGAATTATTTGCGGAAAAATAACAAATATCCGCAGTGTAGATCCCAAGGTCAAGGTACTTGTTTGCCCTGAGTGTTTATGCCTGCAGACGAACTTTCGAGTGAGCCGCGTATGTCAACAGTTACATATGTAATGAAAGTACTTTGATACTTGTACTTGCTTACATACACAGAAGAGAAACATGTTCACACATTATCATACTGACTGTTAGCATTTTATCAAAAGCCAAACGGTCCCTTGGCTTACCTATCTCATTCTGTTTTTCTTAAACATACGCTTTTATTCTGGGGCCGTTTGGTTCGACTTCTGTGTATTGACATTCAGATAAAATGTTATAAATAACCGCAAGAACAGAACATGGCTTCTAAACTTCACTTAAATAAATCTTTCTTATCTTTTTAATTATTTATTAAACTCCGTCCGTCTATTATACTTAATTCGAATTTTCCTAGAGATAATATGATGATAGTAGATAGGAATAAGTGTGACTGGTTTGAGGAAAGCATTTTAAAAGGCACGTCACAATTTAAATATACCTACCAATTATAAATATAAACTTATCTAGATAGGTATTTTGGTTTTAAATCTGCAACTAGTTATCAATCAAGCAATCATTATCAACTAGTTAGGTGATCAATCTCAAATAATGTATTATGTAGTAGTATTTATCTAAATAAAGACCTTACATGAAAACGAGGAAATAAAAAAATCATAATCCACCTGATCTACTTTAAGAGCATTTGCCTATGCACACGGCGTATTTTATACGCGCAGATAACGTGCGTTTAATAAACGCGCGTTTCATGTATTCAGTTCAAAATGCAGATTGTAGCATTTGCATCGATATTCGATACAAACGCGCCTATTAACCGCATTGACAGCGTGTCTGTGTCACGTTGAACTCGTGTTTTAATGGCTATACAATCTTCATGAACTCGTACCTAAATAGGGTAAACGCACGTCGACAGGGCGTATGTATCGTTGTAACAGCCCTGTTCTTGCCTATTCATCAAACACTTCACAACAAACAAACACGGATTCCGTGCATCAAGGCAAATACTGCTTTCTATTGAACACGGAAATAAATACGCCTATCAGGGCGCAAACCCGTGCGCGATTGGAGGACTCGTGCCTCGAATTGACCACGAGTTGAAAGGAAGTTAGCGTAACAAAACCCGCGCGGGTTTCGAGGAAGTACCTACTTCTTTTTAATGAACACTCTTCATCATGGTAATGGTGTTAAAAGATGCCTTGTAAGTAATGTAGTTGTGTTATTTTAGGGAAGTAAATCTCAATAAAAATCTCTTATTATTCAACTTGTAATGTGTTATTCAAAATAAAATATTTTTTTTTCGTAAATTTTTGTATTCATTTTCAATGCTCCGATTCTTGCGGGGACTACGTAATCTGTGATTTTTTTATGAATCCGATTTTGCTGATGACTTTGCGACTTTGCCATAGCAAGAGCCATTTTCATTATGGTTATAATTTACACGTATCTAACGTGTAAATTATAACCATAATATATATATATATATTATTTTCTATAATCCTTATAAGCTGGAAAGTAGAAAAAATAACAAAGCTATTGATATGACATAAAACGAAGACACAGTAGAGAACAAATAAATTATACATTTCAATAATTTCAACAGAGACTGATCTTCAACTTGAAATTCAAACGCGGACCTTTCCCCTTGTTGAAAAGTCTACCTAGTAAGGCAAAAATAATTATTTTCCTGTTTTTACATTAAAAAAAATCTTAAAGCATAAAAATGTACCAGACTACGTGTAATATTAATTATTATAATGCTAACCGTTTTAACAATGCTATGAATTGTTGTACCTATCTATTGTTTCAAAATTCACAGTCTCATAATAAATTTAACTGTGTTGACGGAAACGTATTTAACACTGTAATGTTAATAAAATTCAGTATACCTATATTTTGTTAAAGCCGTTCGTCCTCGTATTCACAAGGCATACCCACATAATACAATTAGTAAATCACTTGGTAGCACGAAGACTTCTGGTGAACTCACTGGTGTATTCCAGAGAGTGCTTGCCGTTTTTAGGGTTCCGCAATTAAACAAGGAGGGTAAAGTTCCGTCCAGTCTGACTGTTTACAGGAATTTTAAGAAATAAAGATACCGAGTACAACAATTCAAATCGCATATTAAATACAGTCGCGTGTTAAAATTATGAAAAAGAAAAGCTTCAAGGCTTTATTTCTGAACATGAAAAGTGAGAGCTAAAACACAATTTTGTTTTAGCCGTTCGAGTGATACCTTGGTTGAACAGGTATTTTAAAATCAACATGAGGTTTATTCGTTCAGACAGTTTATGGAAAATGAATGTAATGTCAACGTTTTAGCGTAAATCATGTCAACGGAACCCATTGAATTATATGTACAAAAGTACATAATACCTCAATGACGGAACCCTACCTTATGCGTGTTTTGATATGCTCTTGACTAGTAGGTACTTACTTATTATAGTAGGTACTTACCTAATTACTAGTCTAATTTCAAACAAGAAAATACGATTGAATCAATGACTCTATTAATGCACTAATGGTAGAAATTAGAACCTTTGGTACTTAGTATTTTACAATCAAATAAGTTGAAGCTAAATTGGCTTATAATAAGTATCTGTACAGCATGTCTATTTAAAGTTTTCAACTAAAGTTATTAAGTAAAGAGTCTTTGTTATTCCTTTCTCACATATTTTATCTTTTGGTTACAGCCACAAGAAAATAAAGCAACTTTAAATTCATCTCACGAGTATCAAGCTCTTAAAAGTAGAATCGGAAAATTACCCGAGGAAATACATCGACTCCTTGAAAGGAACTAAATAGTTTATGTGGCAACAGTTGCTGAACAAGGAAAAGAAATAATCTACCTTCCAGTGTCACTAAACCACTGTGCCACTTTTTAACATTGGTTCAATTGATCAATATCTTTAGTACGATTTTGAGGATAAATTCTTTAATATGGCAGGTATAAGATGAAAAATTTGACGACCTCACGAGCGTGTTAAACGCTGTGGTCTTTTTTTAAATATATATATATATATCACCGTAAGATTGTAAAATCCGTTAGATTACAATCTAACTCGCGAAATTGTAAACTGTCGAAAGATTGTGAACCGTTCAATGTTCTGAGTGTAAATTTTTGAAATAATCATTGTATTTACTTTTTCTTGTTTGTTTCATGTAGGTTAGGTAAGGGTTCGACATAAATAAGCGGCCTGCGGCCGGACACTTAGGTTCTATCGGGTTAATAAACCTAACAGATTACAATCTACCCGAAAATAATTCGTTTAATTGTAATCTTTCGACACTTTGCGATTTCGCGAGTTAGATTATAATCTAATGGTTTTTACAATCTTACGGTGACATATATATAGGCTAACGCTTGGCTGCAATCAGACTTGCTTGTGTGATGTGAATATGTTGAAGTGGTGATGCTGCCTAAGGTGGAGCGTGCTTGACTAGAAGATGCCTATTCACTCTTGATTTGAAGGTACCTCTATTGAAAGAGGAGGGGAACGTGGAAGCCGGAAGGGCATTCCAGATCCTAGTGGTTCGAATGAGGAACGAGGAAGCAAATCGCTTCGTACGACTCGGTGCAACTTCGACTTCGTAAGGGTGCAGAGTGCAGACCTTGTTGATGCCTCGCGGTTCGATGATAAAAAGGTGACAGAGGAACCAAATTGAATAGTTCTTATGAGTGGAATGGCCCGGGTTCGATCCCTGGCAGAGAAAATTTGGGAATTCATAATTTCACAATTTTTTCTATAGTCTATTCTTGCGGGAGGCTACGGCTGTGGCCTGTAACTCGTTACCACCCTACCTACCGGCAAAGCCGTGCCGGCATGATCCCGGTATGATATCGAGTAGATCTTTATTGCACACAAAAGAACAGAAATTAAAACTACGAACTAGGACTAAACAGTATGCAAAGGCGATCTCTTCCAGACAACCTTTGGAGACAGAAGCGAATGCAAACGGGATGGTGCGCAAACTACAAGTATAATATATTAAACATTTTAACTATAAACAATACTACCTACATATATACGTTCCTGAATAAATATTATATTAAAAATATAAAAATATATATACATTATATATTTATAAATACATATATATAATTGGGTTATAAGTTATAACTGCAGTACCTAGATCTAACAGGTTAGCCCGCTACCATCTGCTGCATCGTAACATACCACCTCGCAGAGATCGCAGTCAAGTGCTCACTCGTGAAAGAAGTAAACTTTAACAACTGAAGGAAATGTAATCATTGAGTTGTACGTCATAAGGAAATTCACAAAGCTTTAAGCGACAATGCTAATAAATAATACAAATTTAATAAGGAACTGGGAGAAAACGGCCTTGCTCATCGTTCTTTCCGTCGTAAAAATATTACGGATGCATCTGCAAACTAACTGAAAAATTGAACGCATCTCTTATCATTCATAAATCCTTACCTCGCCATATAATTGGCTTAATGGAACCTGTCCGCAATTTTTGAAAAGTCGTAGATCAAAAAGCAAATATCTTTTGAAACAAGAAGTCAACATGTACAAAGAACTTAAATAACTATATTGAGGAACATAATTAAAATAACTTCACAACAATAAAATCAACTTGCTTTATTTTCCGTTATTAAATGATATGATACACGATATTTTAGATAAAAAGTAGTCGCTTTGAGCTGCTAAGGTTACATTTAGGTTATCTATAGTCTAATAACAGAAGAATAAACTGGGAAGTAAGTAAATAATTGACAGTCTAGAAACTTGAGATTAAGAGATGAGAGAACTTGTTTATGACTTCAATAACTAAGGGCCGCTTGCACAAGGACATTTAAACTGATTTAGTAAAATTTTGTAATGCTGTCCCTTTTTAGCATAAGCATATTGTAGTTGCCAAAAAGGGATAGCATTAAAATATTTAACTAAATCAATTAAGTGCAAGTCCTTGTGCAAGTGGGCCTAAGCCCTTTACCTATAAAGAAAGGATTTATTAGAGGTGTATCAACTAGTAAACAAGTAATAATTAAAATTAAAAAACACGACTGCCCTGCCAAAAAACGAAGTAAAAAGTTAATAAAGATCTAAATTAATCTATTTAAATTCGAATCTTATTCACGTTTTTATTAAATGTTTTTTTTT
Source organism: Erebia palarica (assembly GCA_964035005.1). Taxonomy (NCBI): domain Eukaryota; kingdom Metazoa; phylum Arthropoda; class Insecta; order Lepidoptera; family Nymphalidae; genus Erebia; species Erebia palarica. The sequence goes on from OZ035988.1 coordinate 8,070,153, forward strand.
TTGTGAGTCACTGGATATTTAACTTTATTGTTATATATTATTGGAATCTTCTCATCATTTTCTAGATGATGATTACATAGTTAATCTTATTTTCGATTTTTTTTTCAAATTTAGTCTTTAAAGCGGGACCATGGTCACCCCATCAATTTTTTTAAATTTTACTAGCCTATGTCACCCAGAATAAGCTAGGGAATCTAACGATAGCTCATTTATCAAAATCGGTTCAGATGTATAGAAGTTATGCGGAATATACAAACTCACATACTTACATACATGAACCCTGAAAACAATATACTCCTTTTTTCAAGCAGTCGTATATCAATACGAAAATTACTGTTACTATGAACCACTGTGAATAAAGCATACTATTATTATACAATTGACTAAGCAATCGAATATTCCTTAAACGCTAAAAAATTATTTGATTCGCTACAGCTATGCGCGGAACTGCGGTTGACGACCTCCGTGGCGCAGTGTGTAGCGCTGTTGTCTTAACGTGCGGAGGTCCCGGGTTCGATCCCCGGCAGGGTCAATTTGGGAATTTATAATTTCTGAATATTCCCTGGTCTGGCCTGGTGGGAGGCTTCGGCCGTGGCTAGTTATCACCCTACCGGGAAAGACGTGCCGCCGAGCGATTACGCGTTCCGATACGATTCCGTGTAGTAACCAAATAGGGGTATGGGTTTAATATAACTGCCATGCTCCTAACAGGTTAGCCGCTACCATATTAGACTGCATCATCACTTACCATCAGGTGAGATCGCAGTCAAGGGCTAACTTGTAGTGGATAAAAAACAAAACATAATTGGTTTTATTGTTATACTTTTAAAAAAAAGAGCAACCACCGAGTTTCTGTCTAGTTCTAGACTCGATAGGAATGACATTCCGAGTGATAGATTCATTTGATGACCCAAAAGCACTTGTAAAAGTTTATTTGGATGAAAAATTTAAGTCAATTGAACTGGGGGAATATGAGGCAAGTACAAAATGTGTGAAGCCAGAAAACTAAAAGGATAAAATAAATTCAGCATAGCATTATTATGAAGCAATGGCTTGCAAAGATGGCGACCGCCCGCGCCGATGTATTGCTTCACGAGTGCGAAGCGATCAGTGTTATTAAAACAAATGGCTGAATGTCAAAAACAAGAAACTCTACAACAATAACTTGAACGCATCATATTTTCATTTTTACCAACGTGATTGTTTCGTAGCCATTTTATTATTTACCTATGTAAACTTGATTGAATTTAAAGACGAACCGCCTTGCTGAACGTATCTAAGTATGGTGTACTTACATACTTTTATTAGAAAACTTACATGCACTATAAGTACCTATTAAAATAATATTATTTACTAATTCTTAGTTTATTACCTTTCAGGTATACATTATTGTAGTTCATCATGTTCGAATTTCGCATAACTTTTCCATACCAAACACTATCCGGCACCGAATAGTAAACCTATTGAGAGCTAATAGTCTCATTTTTGCTTTGAAACACATCTCACCACTTTCAGGCAGGGAACGAAGTAATAATGGCATTTCTTTTTGGCTGTATCAAGGTCAACTGTACTCATTTCCCAGTAGATAGTATCCATCGTACAAAAATCTATATATGTCACCGTAAGATTGTAAAACCCGTTAGATTATAATCTAACTCGCGAAATTGTAAACTGTCGAAAGATTGTAAACTGTTCAATGTACTGAATGACAGTTTTTGAAATATTCATTGTATTTACGTTTTCTTGTCTCTTTCTTGTAGGTTAGGTTAGGGTTCGACATAAATAATCAAGTAGTGCCCTTCTTGATTATTTATGTCGAACCCTAGCACTTAGGTTTTATCGGGTTTACATACCTATCAGATTACAATCTACCGGAAAATAATGCGTTAAATTGTAATCTTTCGACAGTTTGCAATTACGCGAGTTAGATTATAAACAAACGGTTTTTACAAGCTTACGGTGACATATATAAAATTCAAAGTCCTGACTGAGTGGCTGATTGACTGACTTATATAACAACGCACAGCCTAAACCGCTGGGGTTAAAAGCTTGAAATTTTGACAGTAAGTTCCTTTTGTAACGTAGGCGCTCACTAAGGAAGGATTTTTCAAAATTCCACCCCTAAGAGGGTTAAATAGGAGTTGAAAGTTTGTAGGAAAGTCCTTCATTTCTTAAATACGTGCCTAAGCTTAAATGCTTAATTTCATGTCTATACGTCAAACTAAGCACTTAGGCTTTTGGTTAAATATGAAGAAGTAGGTGTTTCACCATTTTTGAAAATTCAACCCACAAAGGGGTAAAATAGGGGTTGAAAGTTTGTATAAAAGTCCTTCATTTCTTAAGTTAAAGCCATGAAACTTAGCATTTGGGCTTTCGGTTAGATACGAAGAAGTATGTAGTTCACCATTTTTGAAAATTCGACCCCCAAATGGGTGTAATAGGGGATGAAAGTTTGTATGAAAGTCCTTCATTTCTCAAGATATTTTTAGTTATATTAACGAAATTTGGTATTTTGGCTTTCATGAAAAATAAAGAAGTATGAGTGTGACAGTTTTTCAAAATTCCACCCCCAAAGTAGTAAAATAGGGGTTAAAAGTTTGTACGAAAGTCCATTGTTCATTTCTTATGTTATTGCCATGAAACTAAGTATAGTAGTACGTGTTTCACCATTTTTAAAGATTCGATCCAAGGGTAAATTGAGAGTGTGTCCTTCAATCACGCTGCACTTCAACGGAGCAACGGATCGGTCGTGATTTTTGACATGGAAATAGTTGAGGACCCGGAGAGAGACATAGGCTCGTTTTTACCCCGGAAAATTGAGGAATTCCCGCGGGTATAACAAAAACTTAAACCACGCGGACGAAGTCGCGGGTATCAGCTAGTATATCGATAATAGTCTAATATTTACCAGTATTGGAAAATCAATACCAATATTTTTATTCAATCAACAAAATACAACAATATGTATAAATTATAGATAATTACTGATATATAATTTATGATTTCTAACACTTTATGTCATTTCATTTCATAATCATGAACATCATGAAATGATTTCTTATGCGCTTCTTCTTTGCATAATACAATAGCTTTAGTTTTCTACAAACATTTTTTAATAATATATTGACATTCAAGTAGTCTAAGGTTATCGATAAAATTTATCGATGGTTGCACGGGGCTACACTGGGATAAGCGTGGAAGAGACAGAGTATTTTTATTTTTTTGCATATTGATGATTTCTATTTATTATTACATAACTACACTTATCTATGAAATTGTTTCCCATCCTTTGCCTGGACGTATTGCTTCTCTTTCCATACCATTTAATGCTACAAAAAGGCATATTTTTCATTCTTTTCGCGATAAATTTCCGAGCACTGTCCAATACGGACTGAGGGCGACTAAAAGTAAAGTCTAAAAACGTAGCGTTAGTACATAAAGTTCTAACGTTTGGAACGTTTGGTGAGGGGGCCCGCTATGCTCAGTCAATTGGTTGTATGGTCTCAGGTCTGTGCTATCCGGGCTAGACTTTACATTGGTACTGAATACTGATTATGTTGCACACAATCTCCACACTTAACAAATTGTCATGTTAAAAAGTATCGTTTTGCGTACTGGAACATTGAAAAGGATTACATAAGATATACAGGTATAACATTACAAGTATAAATCGAAAAATATAAAAGAATGGGAATTGGAATCAATCAAAGTATTAAAATTTGTGGAAGGTGCAGTTTAGTTATGACGACCTCCGTGGCGCAGTGTTGAGCGCTGTTGTCTTAAAACGTGCGGAGGTCCTGGATTCGATCCCCGGCAGAGACAATTTGGGAATTTATAATTACCAAATTTTCTCTGGCTGCTTCGGCCGTGGCTAGCTACCACCCTACCGACAAAGAAGGCACTGCCAAACTGCCAAGCGATTTAGTGTTACGGTACGATGCCGTGTATAAACCGATTAGGGGTATGGGTTTAACGTAACTGCCATGCCCCTAACATGTAAGTCCGCTACGATCTTAGATTGCAACATCATCTTACCATCAGATGAAATCGCAGTCAAGGGTTAACTTGTAGCGAATAAAAAAGGTGGAGGCCTGTGCCCAGCAGTGGGACGTTAATGGGCTGTAGTGGTGGGCTATCTGGAATTAGTTCTTTGTTCCTTTCTGTGTGTGTGGCATTTTGTAATTTATTCGAATAATTGCAAGATCGTTTCAGTCATCATTAAATACCTCGTGGAAACCGGCACACATCAACTCACAGGTGCGGCTTGGACCTCCGTTTATGGCGGCTCAATTAAATCGCTTCTGACCGAAGAAGGCGGTCGTTAAACTCGGACACTGCTTTAGTTGGTTCCTACTAGAAATGCTTTCAACAGAAAATCTTAATAAGCTTCATCCATAATATACGACGACTTGGGACGTAGCTATAAAAACTTTGGTAAAATAGTGGAACCCACCGTATTATTATCCCAGGAAAACTCCTACCATTATGTCATTAGGGGTCACAACCCCCAGCAATGAGGAATACGATGCAGAGAGAGAGAAAGATAGTGATATACTAAAACCCAATTTATTTATAATATGTAGGGCATACAGGTGTCTCTTATGTAACGTCATGTTTTGAGTCTACCGCCGGTTCGGAAAGGAGTTCTGCTGAGAAAAGCAATATAGGTGTCCTACCTTTGTTATTACCGATGGTACCTCACGGCCAGTTACACTGATTGCCTTCCTTGTTAAAAAGTATGACTTACTAGCTGATACCCGCGACTTCGTCTGCTTGGATGAAGGTTTTTTGGTTTCCGCCGGAAATCTCTCATTTTCCGGGATAAAAGTAACCTATGTGTTAATCCAGACTATGAGTTATTATGTCGTGATTGAGTAACAAACATCCATACATCCATCCAAACTTTCGCATTTATAATATCTACTATATAGATTCCCAGAGCCTTCTTCAGTACATAATAGTTATATCAATTTATAATCTTACCGTTATTGATCTAAGATGTCTTAATCAAGTTATAAAATTGTGCTCATAAAATTCCGCGTGTTAATATCCATATTGAAGTTTATTTGCATTCTTGGGAACTATCCAATGAAACAATGCAAACATCAACAGTTATTATACCTAAGCCAGTTACAATAATTATGTCTGATTGTGTAGTCAACGTTTAATTTTCATTTCATGCTACTTTATATCTGCCTTACTCTCCGATAATCAGAGACTATCGTTTTTGATTGACGTCTTCCAAATTATTGTTACTCACTTAAATAAACAAGTCATAATTAAAAAAAATTAAAAACACGACTGCCCTGCCAAAAAACGAACTAAAAAGTTAAAAAGTTAATATAATAAGTTAATTAATCTAGTTAAATTAGAATCTTATTCACATATTTTTTATTAAATGATATTTTTTTGTGAGGATATTGAACAGTGAGGATATTGAACTATAGTGTTATATATTTTTGGAATCTACTCATCATTTTCTAGATGATGATTATATGTATAGTTAAGCTTATTTTTGAATTATTTTTTTCAACTTTAGTCTTTCATGGTCACCTCACAATTTTTTTTTAATTTTAGTAGCCTATGTCACCCGGAATAAGCTAGGGATTCTAACGATACTCATTTATCAAATTCTCATTTATCGGTTCAGGCGTATAGAAGTTATGGTGGAATATACAAACTCACATACATACATATACATACACACATACATGAACCATGAAAACAATATACTCCTTTTTTCAGGCAGTCGTATAAAAAGTACACTAAGACTGCCTTTCCACCAGAAATATTCGTTGCTACATAAGCTAATCTGTATGTCAAACCGACTAGGTAATAGATTCAACAAATAGATAGATTAAACGATTTAGTTCTCGAAAATTCGGGACTGAACTTCTTCCACACCCCACCACTTCAGCTCGGAAAACGGATAAAAAAGTTATTGGAAAATCGATAAAATTATTATTATGATTTTAGTTAATTTATTGTATTATGTTCATGGTGTAGTGAAGTAAATTATGTGTTTTTTTTTTAATTTATGTAAGCAAGTATATTAAGTTTTTATTTATTGTCACTTCAATTCTGTAGCCCTGAGACTCATTGGGCAACTGTAAAGTCTCTTTGGGTATGTTATCTACATAAAATAAAATAAATAAAGTACATAGGAGCGCATGATCTAACATCTAGCGATCTAAGCTACTGCAAATCAAGCGCTCCTGTTGATGGGTTTGACACCTATCCGTAGCTTATCAACGGAGCAGATCGCTGGTGGCAAATGACCCTAACCGCAGAGCTCAGAGTCGCTTTTCTGATATTTAACACCTTAAATCATATTATGTTTATTAGATATCTACAGTTCGCGCGCAAGTTGAATGCAGAGTAAATGTATGTTTCACCGTACATTTGCTCTGCATTGAATTCGTGCGCGAACTATATGTATATAATATCATAGAAGTATCATAAGTAAGAACAACATAGCGATCGTATTCTTCAGCGTCAATATACCAAAATTGATCATACAGTTTTATGTCTCTTGATTCCATAACTTAATTTTCCCACACGACGATGAATGATGATGAACCAAAAACGAAAAAGGAGAAGGAATTTCTACCTTTTGTTGCCAATATTCCCAATATACTATGCTAAGTAAATTTCATTTTAAAGAGGATAAAAGAAATTGTTACACGCATTAATTTATCGATAAGCAAATTTCGTTTCGTGCCAAAACAAGTTCGTAAGCAGGTTTATTGTTGACTGTAATGTAACCAAATGATGCCCGCGACTTCGTCCGCTTGGATTAAGGTTTTTTTTTAATTTCAATATTCCCGGAAAAAGAATAGGCTATGTCCTATACCATAAAAAATATCAAAATCGGTTGAAAAAATGGGTCGGACGCGCAGATAGACACACTTTCGCTTTAGCATCCAGTATGTCGACGAAACAACGCCCTTGAAATAAGTATTCAACATATTACCTATTCTGTGGTACGGTAAAATAAAAATCAGGGTAGTATAAGATAAATTGAACGCCACTTTTAACCTAAATTAAAATGTGAAAGTTTTAACGACACTGGTTTTTAACATTCTGAATAAAAATCTAGACAGCATATAGTAATTATGCTAACGTCAATTTATTAAAAAAAAAGTATTATTATATATATATTATTATATATATATTAAAAATTCAGACAGTGGCCTTAGTTTATGGTTTTCTAATGAAACAAAAACCTCTTTAACTAAGTATCTTTATTTCTCATGATCAAATAAAGGAAGAAAAATATCTATGCAAACTTAATTTAAAAGATTATTAAAAATCGGTTTAATAGTGTTAAAACCTACCAACAATTTTTATTTGAAACCAGTTTTAAAAATTATTCCTTACCGAAAAACTGCAATCTGCAATTATTTTAATATGTTCGCGGTAGAGTCGACTCGGACCTAAGAAAAAGAGTTGTTCTTCAAGTTTTTGCTAGTCTTTGTGGTCGCCGACACGGAATACCATCAAAGACTTGAACCTTAACAATGCACATCGAATTCTTTTGCGCTGTTCGTCTGTAGCAGAGAGAACGAATTTAATATTGTGGTTAGAGTGCGCTTTTCACGGATTACACTTTTTTTAGCGATTATATTATAGGAGATAGCTGCACTTTTGGTAACTATCGCCAGAAAGGCTGATTCAGTATTAGGTGTATGTAGAGCTCTCCACTGATGACAAAAGTGAAAGTCTGAACGCATGTGGATGGGCCTTTCGCTAGATATGGCCGCTCAAAAACGGTTTATGGTTACCAAAAATGAACCATAACTAGAAAGGCTGATTCTAGTACAGTATTAAAGTATGCACAGTACCTATGTAAGCAGTATAAGAACTGATGCTATTTATCGGGCCAGCGATATGTACTTACCTAAAATTATCAGTTGGATAAAAATAAATAAAGCGAGTGTAATAAAAAATAAAGAATTGTCTATTAGATTTTCTATGAAATTTTAATAGATCATTCTTTATTTCTTCGCTGGCGCTATTAGCCCGTTAAGTAGCCAGGCTAAGCCGTTGGGCTATTAATTACAATTTATAGAAAAGGAGAACAAAAACATTAAAAATGCTGTTTCATTATTATAAATTATATAATTTAATGTAGTCAAAAGCTATTAACCTCAACAAAATTGCGCTCTAGTATGTAAAATATGGATTTAAGACAATTCCGTCTCAATAAGGTCCTAAATTTCAATTCACCAATTCTTATTATATAAATAAACCTATTAATAATTTGTTAGATTTCTCTAAAATATTTAAAGACGAAGGCAGGCTAAAACAAATAGAAAGTCGCGCTATGTAAGCACCGATGTAAGCATACACAGGTCGTACATATTTAAAGAAAATAGTCTCTGACCATATGGTATTTTGAGATGACAACACCCATACATAATATACCTACTTTTTAGGTAAATATTTTTTATAATAATTTTTAGTTCCATCTTATTTTGCTTGACTTAGTCACAAAACGTACTGAAAACTCTAATATTTTAAGGGATTTGCAAATGCGTCCTTAGCGCATGGAAAAAAAAGAATCTAAATCTTATCGAGTCCTTCACGCTAACAGAAGAAATAAAATAGTCGTTATGACCATAAATGGTTTTATAAAAAATATAAACAGAATCATATTCACACTTTTCGAAGTGTGTGTGTATCAATAGACATTTAAAAAAATCATACTGAATTATATATTAAATTTAAATCAATAATATGCAAAGTATAATCTTATAAAAAATACGTTTGTCATTTACATACAGTCAATTCGATAACTTTATGCGCTCGCTTTTAAAGTTCAATCAATTCAGTTGAAAACTGAAAATATTAGGCATTATTAGTCTAAGGTTGAAACTTTGTAAAGTTGGTGTTGGCACATAACTACTAAGTATTTATTTATATAAGATATAACAATACCGTGGGCTGATTCTTTTGATTGGAGCTTTTTTCTGGCAAAAATTTACTTTTTATGTTATACTGAGTAAGCGTCATTGTATTTCTGTAAGAAATGGACCGTTATCCAAATAATAATATTTATTTTTACAACAATGCATTAAACCTTATTTAGCTTTTAATATTATAGAATACTTACAATAAAAATAAAATAACATGCCAACATGTCGCGTTATTTATTATTAGGTATTAAACAACTACATTTTCATGGGTTCAAAGCATTAGCTGCATAGCTGTGGCATAGCCTTGTCGACTTTTGTCTTGATTTGTTTTTAGTTTTTGTCATGTATTTATATAAATTTTCTAGCCATAAGTAGTTTAAAACACTGATAATATGTTGACGGAAGAGCACGCAATTAAAACCTACGTGGTTTTTCGCAGTGCTACCCACCAAAATTGTAACGATTTTTATTTTGATAAACAAAAAATAATTTATTTTGCAAAATGTGGATAATAACAGCTGTAATAATAATTATTATGCAGTTTTAAATAAAGTTGTATAAATTATGAGAACAAGTAAGTAGGTTTCACGACCTATCTAATACACCGATTTTCATGAAATTTGGAACAGAAACAGGTTGCATCCTGGAGAAGGCTTACACTGCACTGTGTGGCATACCGATGGAATCGTACCGTACCAGTGATGTGTAGCACACAGTGTGCCAATAAACTCAACAAACATCAGCAACAAATCTAACATTCTTAAATGCTTTATTATTCCAAGTTATTCTTACAAGAAGATGTCCGCGATTAAGTCCGCGTGAATCAGGTTTCACAAAAATCCTTGAGAACTCTATGATTTTCCGGGATAAAAAGTAGCCTTCGTCGAAAACAAAGAAAGAACTCAAGTGTGCAGTGTAGAAGACAGACAACCAGACACACTTTCACATTATACAATGTCAAAGGATGGATTTTCCAAATATCAAATATGGTTGAGTGAACTTTTACTAAATAAGGATTTTTACGTAATATCAGCTTCCAAAAAATTCGACTTATTACTTTTTAAGACAACTTTGTTACGTGTCCATAAATAGTTTTTTTTTTGTAATATTTTCATAACGAGATCCACTTGTACAAAGGTCCCAAATCCAGGTTTTAATTTCCTAAAGAGAACCATTTTTTTTATTTTAAAACTATGGTCATTGGTCACAGCAATTCGAGTGTATATTATTTAGATAGAATTTTGTGGAGAGGTTAATAAAGGTAACTATTTAATTAATTATTTCTTATTGAAAATTTTGACCTTGTTTCTATTTTTTTTCCTGTCAAATAAGTTAAATTGCATTTTCTCAAACATGCATGGAAATATTGTCATTTTCGAAAAAAGAACACGCGAAGTATCGAATTTTCAGACAAAGAAAATCAAATCCATTGCAGGAGCGTTTTTTGAATTGGGAACATTACAACGCTCCTGCAATGTTGTATGAAACGGCGTGCTGGGGTTATTAAATACTCTTTGATCGGATCTCTTTTGTCATTCTTGGCATACCATAGTCTCTTTTCTTAGTACAAATTGGTGGCTGTATAGCCATAAATGCGGCACAGATGATTAAAAAAAATTGGCGGCAAAGCTGAAAATTCGTCTTGATTTTTTATTTACATACTTATTAAATATAAATTTAATAATAAGTAAAATGAGTTCCAACGGTTCAGAGAGTGAAATGGAGATTGATTGTACTCCACCAGATTTAAGATCAGAAGCCAGATTTAATAATTGGCAATGGAAAACCTGCTTCCAGCGAAGTCCAAAGAAAAATACATGAAAGTATATGAAAATTTTATGAGTTGAAAAACGAGTAAAAAGTGAACATTTTGTCCGAAACAGTATTTTTGGCGTATTTTAATGAGATTGCTAAAACTAAAAAGCCATCTGCTTTATGGGCAATTTATTCCATGCTGAAATGTACAGTTCATATTAAAAACGGCATTAACTTGAAAAATTATGGGAACTTAACTACTTTTCTTAAACGACAATCGACCGGATTCAAAAGCAAGAAATCGAAAAATTTTACTAGCGAAAACATAAAGCAATTTTTAATTAAAGCCCCAAATGATATATATTTAGCGACAAAGGTAAAAAGTATGTTTATTTCCCTGCATTCTTTTGAGAAAAGCACTATATATGCCTTGGCGGAAATGGCAATTGCCCGTCTCGTATTAGTGAACGAGCCTACGGCTCGGCCTTCAAACTCATACTCGACCTGCAATTGCCTATTTCCCAGCCTTTGCAATAATGTACTATTAACTAGACTAGTGCGGTAGGACAAAATATTATATTTCCCCTCCGACGCGGACGTTTTGTTCAAGTATTCTTTCGCCCTATAAAACGTGTACAGTGCAAGTTCAAAGAAAGAAAGAAATGATTTGTTTGTATGAATATGTGAATATGAGATGTTTGTCGATTAATTAGAAAGTCGCAACATATCCAGTCAGGTAAGGTAGGTACAAATATATTTGTTAAAGTTTTTATAATCATTTCAAAATTAGGTACACCAACTGGTGTGTTTTTGTCATTCAGTAATGTTGCGCCAGAAGGTTGCATCTCTATCTATCAATAGGTAACCTATATCTTTATTAGGATAGGATGCAGCTCATACAATATTTCCAGCGTGAAAGAGACACTTTATTATTTACAACGGTGCATTCTCGTCATGATGTGAAAGTGGAGTAGTAGTGGAGTGGTGCAAGTAAACTTGCAGAAGGACTTCTTGGGCACCTTTTTGACGACCTCCGTAGCGCAGTGTTGAGCGCTGTTGTCTTAACGTGCGGAGGTCCCGGGTTCGATCCCCGGCAGGGTCAATTTAGGAATTTATAATTTCTGAAATTTCCTTAGTCTGGCCTGGTGGGAGGCTTCGGCCGTGGCTAGTTACCACCCTACCGGTAAAGACGCGCCGCGAAGCGATTTAGCGTTCTGGTACGATGTTGTGTAGAAACGTTGATGTTGACTACACAGCTAATCAAGATTAACGTTCGCGTGGTAATGCACTGTTGTCTTCACTCGAATGTGGGATATAAATTTCAAGATAACTAATTGATTCACGCAGACATTTTAGAACACAGCTGCGCGAACATTACTTTCTAGAGAAAGTGGGAATGGATTTGCAATGTGCACAGAATGTGCTGACTTAGTGGCTAGACTCAAAATAGGTATAAAAAGTCAAGAAACGTAGAAAATAGCATTAAAATATTCACTTACCCGTTTCCTGCGTTACGTTGAATAACATACTATTACCTGTTCTGTGATAATATTACGTAAAGAATTTTAAATTCTGGCAATTTCACCTATTTTATAGCGTTAATTTGATTCGCTTACTTAATTCATAGTAGGTAGAGGTAGGTAGGTACCTCTGTTAGAAATTCCTCAGCTTTTTCACGCTCAAGATTTTTTTTAACCATTATCTCAATCACCAGTCCAGTAGAGTACCAGTCTCCTCTCCTTATAGGTATACTATAGTAGCTCCTGTCAGATTGAGAGAGATTTAAGCCATTTTCCACCACGCTGGCCAGTGGGTCTATTATTACCGCTGTAGTTGTCTATATTTATAAATCTATATTTTACCACCATTACCGGAGTTAACGCTTCTGACTTCTAATGTTTGATCAAAATCACAATTCACAAGTATAAGTAAGTACCTACACAATACTAAAGTAACTATTAAAATCGTAACTCATATATTACTATAATCCCATATCAGTATTGTAAAAGCTATTATTGTAAAGAAATCCTGTAAACGTTTTTGAATTACGCAGTTTCATAAACTACATAAGTACTTCCAGACTGAAATTGCGAATAAAGTTTAGTAACGAAATGACCCCTTTTTATACGACTGCCTGAAAAAAGGAGTATATTGTTTTCAGGGTTCATGTATCTTCTATTCTTTTCTATACGCCTGAACCGATTTTGATAAATGAGGTATCGTTAGAATTCCTAGCTTATTCCGGGTGACATAGGCTAGTAATTTTTTTTAAAAAATTGATGGGTTGACCATGGTCCCGCATTAAAGACTAAAGTTGAAAAAAAATATTCGAAAATAAGATTAACTATATAATCATCATCTAGAAAATGATGCGTAGATTCCAAAAATATATAACACTATAGTTCAATAGCCAGTGATTTACAAAAAATATCATTTAATAAAAATGTGAATAAGATTCTAATTTAACTAGATTAATTTTGATTTTTAACTTTTTGGTTCGTTTTTGGCAGCGCAGTCGTATTTTTAATTTTTTTAATTATGACTTGTTGCGAAGCTTTTAGCTTACGTCCACCGGGCACCGACTGTCATTTGGACATACTCAAGTTAATCATATAGGAAATCCTTAGTATTCAACGACATCAATTTACATAGTAAGGGTCGGCCCTGTCAAACAAAAGTACCTATTACCTAATGCCTATTGGCCGATCCATCTATGCTGTAACTAACTGTTTTTTTTTTTTTTTTATTCATTATAGGCTTACGCTTGACCACAATCACACCTGATGGGAAGTGATGATGTGGCCTAAGATGGAACGCGCCCGCCTAGAAGATGCCTGTTCACTCTTGATTTAAAGATACCCGGATTGTAATTGGTGGGAAACACAGTTTTTGGTAGAGTGTTCCAGACCCTAGCCATGCGAATAAGGAATGAAGACGCAAAGCGCTTCGTGCGTGTGGGTGGAACGTTGACGACATAGGGGTGGAAACTCGCACGCCGTCTTGCGGTACGATGGTAGAAAGGTGAAGGAGGTACAAGATCGAACAGCTCCTGAGCACACTCACCGAAATATACCCTATAGAATACCGATAGGCCAGCCACCTTACGGCGGTAATCCAAAGTTTGAAGTTTCGCCAGAATAGGTGAATCTTCGCCTATCAATCTCCTAGCCCGACGATCTACGGCATCAAGAGCCGCCAGCTGATACCTAGCAGAGCCATCATAAAGGTGACTGCAGTACTCCATGCACGACCGAACTTGGGCTTGGTATAGGGTAACCAGTTGGCGTGGCGTGAAGTACTGCTTGACCTTGTTAAGTATACCGAGTTTTTTGGCGGCTGTCCTGGCTTTCGCTTCGATAGACTTTCCGAAGTTGATGTTGGCCGTGATGTCGAGGCCTAGGAGATCAATGTGATCGGTAATGGGTAAGGATACATCCCGGAAAGTTTTCTATGAAAGGGCCCATCTAATACCTACATATATATCGATGTTAGTATTACAGATTTAATCACGAAATCTAATTATAAAGAGTTCCTTAGTCAATAATTAGAGACTATATAGCGACCGCAGTAAAAGTAACCTTAAGAATAGTAAAGTCTACTTACTGCATATTAGGTGTTAGTTTAACCCCCTAATGAGGTACTGCTTGACAATATAATTAATTCCGCACATATTTTATGTAAAGAGAAACTTAGGTAGGTATATCATAATTCATGACTGTCATATCAATCCATCGATTTAGGCGTGCCATGATGTAGGAAAAGCAATCTGGTTCTAGAAAATTTATATTTTTCATATAATAAGTTTCTCTATAACTTCACCCGACCCGCCCGACAACCTGAATTAGAGCAGCCTGCTGCATGGTGGGTCTTAGCACTAATTCCCTCTCTCCTATGAGAGTGGAGGCCTGTGCCCAGCTGTGGGACTTGGTACGAACCACAGCCCATTAACGTCCCACTGCTACTACTATCGTTAGTGGTCTAGATAATATAATATAATAATATTATAAATTCGAAAGTTTGGATGTATGGATTCAAAATTCAAAATTCAAAATTCTTTATTTGCAGAAACATTCTTCACAATGAGATGTTATTTGTTAGTTTTCAGTATAAATGTTTCAGCTTATAATAAGGCATGCAAATTTACATATTTTGTTTATACTATTTATTATTTGAAATTTAAAAATTCATCTATTGTGTAGAAGCACCTTTCCGTAAGCCACCTTTTTAGTCTTGACTTAAATAGATTGAAAGTGAGTTCTCTAATTGCTTTGGGAATTTTATTGTATACTATAATAGATTTTACTGCGCAGTTGTTTACTAGAATGGCACTTCTACATCCTGGCATTCTTTTTTTTTGTGGGATCTCTAAGTAGAACCTTGCTTTTGACTTCTAAATTTTCAAAAAGTTGCGGATTCTTTTTCACGAAAATTCCTACTTCTAAAATATATAGACATGGTAATGTTAGTAGCTTTCGACCTTTAAATAATGGTTTACACGATTGGAGGGGTCCTGCTCCACATACAGCTCTTATGCATTTTTTCTGTGCTATAAAAAGTATTTTTAGATGTGTGGAACAGCCCCATACTACTAGTCCGTACCTCAATAATGAACCAACGTAAGCATGGTATGGATGGTATGGTATGATGGATGTTTGTTACTCAATCACGCCACAACGGCTGGGCGGATTTGGATGAAATTTGACACAGTGATAGATTATAGTCTAGAATAGGACTTAGGCTATTTTTTATCACGGAAAATAAAGGAGTTCCCGCAGGAACCAAAAAACCTCGATCCAAACAGGCGAAGTCGCTGGCATTAGCTACTTAATAATAATTTATCATGTCTGGCTCTTTACGATTTTATTTCTCTAACTGACTTTTCTTACATTTTGGTGACTAGCATCACAGTAAACAGATACAAATCTGTTAACTGTGTTAGTATGTAGCAACAAGTAACATAGGGTACTTTTTATCCCGGAAAATTAAGGAGTTCCCGTGGGAACCAAAAAAGCCTCAATGTACGCGGACGAAGTCGCAGGCATCAGCTACTATATTATAAGGAAAGATATTCAGTATTTCCATTTTAGGTTTATTTTCTTGTGAGCTCATTGCATTTTTGATTTCTAAGAATTAATTAACAATAAAAATAATTGTTCTGAGAAATAATTCGATTTTGCATTTTATAATCGTACCCAGATTGACGAGGGACTTTCTTTCCTATTATTTAATGTCTCTATATCAAACAGTATTGACAAATTATCTGTTAATATGATCTATAGCTCTGAACTAGTTCACACTCAATAAGTAGAGAAGGCAAATAATATGTAAAAAATATGTTAATTAAAATAATAACGAATCATTACAAAATCAATTTCTAGTCTCAGACCTGTTGACTTATTTGTAAGTGAAACAGCATTTCGATATAAAAACTAGTTGGCCATACCTAAGCATACTAATAAAAAGTTAATAGGTTAAAAGGTATTCTTTGCTATGACATCACACTAATATTATAAAATATGCGAAAGTGTGTTTGTTTGTTGGTTGGTCCTTCAATCACGCCGCAACGGAGCAACGGATCGACGTGATTTTTAGCATCGGTATAGTTGAGGACCTGGAGAGTGACAAACTACTTTTTATCCCACAAAACTAAGGATTCCCGCGGGAATTTAAAAAAATCACAGATTTCGCAGTCCCTGCAAGAATCGGAGCATTGAAAATAAATACAAAAATTTACGAAATAAAAATTGTTTTATTTTGAGTAACACATTACAAGTTTAATAATAAGAAATTTTTATTGAGATTAACGTCCCTAAAATTACACAACTATACATTACTTACAAGGCATCTTTTAACACCATTACCATAACGATCGGTCAATAATCATAGAAGCTACATCACTTTTTATATACGGAAATACTCGTTTTTCTACAATTCCAAATCGAAAGGGACCACCTACAGGTCAATTCCTAAGCTAATTTATAAACAATATTCGAATTCGGGTTGAATTGAAAAAATCCAAAATGCCAATACATAACCTACCTGTCAATAGGTAATTAAATATTATTTTTGTTATTTGTCCACTTCCTAGAAGTACTTAAACGATTTATAGTTATACCAACTAAATAAATTGCGTTGTTCTTTTTAGATCCGAGATTAATATCAAGGAATTTTATTTATTTTTAGCGGAAGGCATTTATACCTACAAGTCATTTTTAAATGAACATAAGATAACAATTACAGATTATAGTTGTCTATAATTATTGTCTATCTCTTCCCAGGTCAATGCGTTCCTAATAAACTTTAATTAATACAGAGAACGTGTTTCCACATAATATATATAATGCTATTAACTTTAGAATTAAACTCAATAATGAATTTATTTATTCTTAATTTTGAATTCAATGGGGTTAACCTGGAAATATGCATCTAGAAATAGGCAGATAAGAAATACAAATAAATAGATAACTCCTTATTGTACTGAACTTTACATTATTAATTACCTGTACGTTATAAAATCCCCTCAAAACAGACAGACAATTATATTTATACAAGGTACTTATTTGTAAAAACCAAGATTCCTCAGAATGTTCACAGTCGTATTTTGAAGATGAAGCTAGACAAGCTAAAAACTCAATAGTTTCTTTTTCTTTGATCACCATTCACCAAAGTTTTTAAAGCAAATCTTTTATTTGTAGAAACAAATTGTATTACCTCAATTTTTACTTCAATTATATTAATTCGAAAGGTAACATAATCGTAATGTTACTTTCTTTTTTAAGAGAAAGTGCTTTTGCTTTTCGAATTGAATAACTGAATTTCATAGATGCAGTAAGATTTTATTATAATATTTTACGAAAGCGGAATGCTAATCGAAAATGTAAGTAGATAATTAATAACGAGATCGTTGTACGAGTTTTATCTATTTAGGTAGCCCGCCAACCTGCATTTGAGCAGTGTGGTGGGTCTAAGCTCTAATTCCCTCTCTCCTATGAGTGGAGGCTTGTGCCCAGCAGTGGGACGTTAATGGGCTGTGGTGGTACTAAGCATTTTTTTAAACGGAATTACGGAAATAAAAAGAAATTAATTATCTTTTAAGTATCGAGTATACTTAAATTAAAGTAGGTACAGGGTTGTTACATAAATGAGTTTATATTATAATAAAATACGACAGGTTAAAAACTTTTTTGTATGAGTCAAAAGTTGACAAGTGGACGTCCTAGCTCTATTGTAATTTTTGCATAACATCTTTTGTTAGGATTCTTAGATAATAATAGCGTGTAAGCAGTGTGTAACCTCATGAATATAACATGGAGCTATTAGAACAGCCCAGGTACATTAATTCTTTAGACCCCACTGTTTTAAAAATAAACAGTGTGAACTCTTCATCATTCCAAGTTCTCTGTGGAGTGTGTTGAGTGGACTGTGGAGTGAAGATACCAATTTTATTGGTCTCCAAAATTGATTGGTAGTTTGGTAATTCTAATTATTACCTCGTCTTACCATCTAGACTACCACACTATTTTCTTGCTTCTACATTAATATAGGAAAACCGCGAGAGACTGCAGTGTTAAGTATCACCAACTTTACCCTTCTTCTGGTGCAGCGGGCAAAACAGACATCAACCTTCTTATATTTTCATAATAAGTATATGTTGCAGCAAATAGGAGAATTTCGTCATTTACAAATGGCGTCGGAATTTAAAGCGAATAGTTGTTAGATTATAACAAAAAAATTTTGATAAATTTGCTTCAAATTTGAATTTTACAAAAAATTAAGGGGTTAATCGAGGGGTTTTAAATTTTAATATTGAAATTTTTAATATATTCCAAGCATTCCTAAAATACTGGGCCGTTTGTAAATGGCAGAACTCTATCTTTAGTCTGCGACATATAGCTACAATGTAGGCATACGATGAATAGTGACGTTCGAAACCTAGGTCAATGGTGGATTGCCTCGAAATTAATACCCGAGTGACAATCTAATTTTCTTGCTCACACTGTACTTTACAGTGTACACATAATGCAACTTTTTTGTGATTATTCTGTAAGGCCGCTTCAAGCTGTCCGTGTATGCCACACAGACAGCTGGAAGCAGTCAGGATGAACTGCTTCAAGCAGCGACTGCATAATGAACTACAGTCTTCTACGTACACACATACATGGAACCGCTCGAGCAGTTGCGACTGCAGCTTCTGGCGGTTGGCAGCAGTTATTAATGGTAGCTTCAAGCTGTTGACTATAACTGCAAGAGCGGTCCGTGTGTGTTGATCACTGGCTAACTGCACGAGCAGTCCGTGTATGGCCGGCCTTAATCGAAATTTAGTGCTCATTTTGAATGTAGATCATTGGCCCGTAGTTTTCCTTAGGGCAAAGGATTTACACTTCCAGTACTAGTTCAGGCAAAATATATGGATGGAGTAGAAGCATTGATGTAAAATTATAGTGACTCATTCTATTTCGATGAGTAGAATCAAACAAGTATTCTGTAATAGAAGAAAGGTAGATATCAGAATAACAAGAAACAATAATAATGAGTCTTAAGTTTTCGAGGTTCATTTTAAGAACCTTTATGTCCATAAGTTTTTGAAATTAAATATTATAAATTGTATGCAAACCTGTCTTACGAAACATAATTAACTCGCTATTTGGTAGATAGCTAAAAGCATTGGATTTCTTTTATGTGTTTAGACTTTAGTTAGGTATACCGGATTTCGCAAAAATGCAGAAATACAAATCAAACAATCTAAAACATATTTACCTAACTGTAATGAATTTTGCCTAGTGAATTTGAAATAGCTTGTCTTGTTATCTCGAGTATTCACTTGACGAGACGCATGTAGCTTCCGTTACATAACGGCCGCTATAGAGATGCAGGATATTAGGTATACCTTCTGGAGGTCCAAATCTTACACATCACGATAACTTTTCAAGAGAAAATTAAGGGCCTGCGCCCATAGACGGCACGACACGGCAAGTAATTTTTCCCCCGAAGTTACACTCAGAGGTTAAGGTCCTGAGGTAACTATAGATTTTGAAATTTAAAAAACTTAATAATGGAGATACGTTAATCTAACAAAATTTCGGCATGTTAATTCACGACGTTTGCCATTCCTAGCTAACTTACGCCTACGCAAGTGGCGTACTCTAGTTTATTTGAATCCTTAAAAGGCTTCACCTTTGCCACATAATTTCATCAGGTGTGAAATAAAGCCAAATTGTGCTAATAAGAAGAAATCTATTGATATACATATACGCATGATCAACGATAGTAATATATTTTTCATTTATGCTGTATTGAAAATGCGAGTTTCAATGCCTGTTGAGCCACCTGAAACTAGTCAATTTCAAATGTCATGCAGCGGGTAGAGAACCGCTGAATGACGTAGCAGCCCTCCTTTTAATTCTGTCAGAGTATCTTTTGTTTATTTTACCCATCATCTAAACTGACAGATATGATATTTGTAAACAACAACCTAGCAACTAAAATAAATTGTTCGTTTGTGTCCCTAAAACTCGACAACGGCTGGGCCAATTTAGCTTATCTTGGTTTTGAAATGGTCAAGGGAAGGATTAAACGGTGAGAAAATATGGAAAAATTACGAGGAAGATAGGGCAGGACAACGTCTGCCGGGCCCACTAGTAAGAAATACAATTTTAATAAAACTCGCATTTTTAATGCAGATTATATGAAAAATTGTGTGTGCGACACGGGATGAAACACGATTTCAGATTTCGGGTGATGCCAGGCAGGCAACTTAACCCTCGTCTGGAATCGTCTTGTTTCACTCCTAAGCAGATAGTAACTATTATTCACCGAATCACACAGAGCTTGACGGATGCTCATATTACATCCGTCAAAGCGTAAGCTTTTTCTGGACATCACTGCCTCTAGTAATATGACAACTCTCTAACGGCCGCTACGGTCAAATAATGCCCCGTTCAAACCATGTGAGCATGTGACCTCAGTCATGTGACACAATAATGTTCTCCAAGCGACCTGCCAACCCCTTTTATCTTTATCAACAAAGGATGCGCAGATCATTCCTTATTGCTAAATGACTCCCGTAATAGACAAATAAAGAATATTGTTTTCATACGCGTTATTCAAGAGACACAAGACCCTCTTGATCTCATTGATGCTTCAACAGTAGGTACAGTTGGACTCCGTTTCTCCAAATGTTTCTAGCAATCAGTTTTCCTGAATTCTACTTACTATGTTTTGTAGATAGGTAAGTTTAGAGAAATTTGGAATGCAGATAGCTTATACTTAACCTAATTTAATCAAGGTAAATAAAAAAGTTCCTGCAGAATAAAAAATCCTCAAACCACACCGACGAAGTCGCGTCGTCCAGTTTTTAAAATAACATTTTACAGTTAATTTTCTTGTTAACTAATATCGATAATACAATATTGGTGTAGCTTAGTTTAAGCATTTTTAACCCTAGTCTGTTATGAAGGATTAATTTAAAAATACTAATCGGCTTCTGTACCTGCGAAATGCTGAAGATTTTTGACCTTTAAAAAACTGTTTTTTTTTAATTGGCTTCAAAAATATTTAAATAGGCTGTTCTAAGACGGCATTTCTCTACGTGATGCGCGACCGGCGGACAGGCTATTGAGCAGATAATTATTATTTTAAAGTAAGTCCCTGATTATCGATCTACCTAGAAAGTGAGTTGCGATTTTGAAAATAATTATTCTAATTCTATAAGTCGCAAAAAATCAAACCACATGGAGCGACATCGTCCATAAAAAGATTATTGGTGGAAGAAATCACGGCCCTATATGGGTAATACGAGAGCTACCAAGTAGAGTACCTAACTATTATTTTTAATCTTTGGTCACGCTCCAATAATTGTATGGCTGCAAGGGCGAGGCACGATGTCTAAGCGCCCTTCTCCTGACTGAGATAGATGCAAGCAACAACCCTGTTTGCATCTAATCCATACTTAATATTATAAATGCGAAAGTAATTCTGTCTGTCCAACTACTGAACCAATTTAAATGAAATTTGGTACAGAGATAGTCAAGAGCCTGAGAAAGGAAACTTCCATACCCCGCGGGAATAATAAAAATTGTCTCTTCAACCGATTTTGATGACATTTATTATAGAGATCGTTTGTATCCAGGAGAAGGACATAGGCTACTTTTTATCCCGTCAAAAATCCCGTCTTTTTTGACTAAAATCCGTAATCCACGCGGACGAAGTTGCAGGCATCATCTAGTAGGTCTAATAAGTCGCATAAGTACATAATTAATTTCTCTCGCTTAACGCTTAATGATGGAAAACCTCGACGACCTCCGTGGCGCATTGTGTAGCGCTGTTGTCTTAACGTGCGGAGGTCCCGGGTTCGATTCCCGGCAGGGTCAATTTGTGAATTTATAATTTCTGAATTGTCCCTGGTCTGGCCTGGTGGGAAGGCTTCGGCTAGTTACCATCCTACCGACAAAGATACGCGTTCCGATACGATGCCGTGTAGAAACCAAATAAAGGTATGGGTTTAATATAACTGCCATGCCCCTAACAGGTTAGCCCGCTACCATCTTAGACTGCATCATCACTTACCATCAGGTGAGATCGCAGTCAAGTGCTTACTTGTAGTGGATAAAAAAAAAACAGAAAACTGCCAAAAAGTAATATTTGTTCATGAAACTCGATTTTCCCCGATTTGGATTTCAAGTTTGTATACTTACTACTCAGGTACGTACTTAAGTAATAACGTGACCAGAATGCTAATTCAGAAACTGACTAGACTAGTATATTGTGAGAAAGTACTTACCTAACAGTAGGTACATTACTATTTCTTTTTAATTTCTAATTGCACCTTCTAAATTATTATTGTATACCTACCTACTTACTACCTAGGTGCTCTATTAAGCTATCATCGTCTTGTACTTCACTGGTAAATAATCATAACATTTGTTCCATTTCCTACCTAATTAATTTTGGATAGAAGCAGGCGTTAGAATATTATTATTCAACGTATATCCTTAATTAGCAATTATACTAACCCATCATGTAAATAAGTTTATAGGTTTACTGTGACCATAAAATGAATATAGCTGTGGCATACCTTAACAAGACAACGCAGACAAAGGATAAATGATTCAAGGATAAAATCGAAAAAGGTAATCATGATAGCTTCAATATGGTGATAACTATAACATTAATTAAATTGTTTGTACAGAAGGGGGCATCCATTAATTACGTGAGGCGTTTAGGGGGGGAGGCGGTCGACCGAAATCTCAGTCGATCTCACGTGAGGGAGAGAGAGGTCTCGGCAAATATCACGTAATTTTTTTTCCGCAAGAAACAGTGTAAAATTGCGAGAAAACTAGGTTTAATCAAGTAAACAATGTTTCTCCACTAAAATGTGGCTAAATCATACATAATAATATTCATCGCAGTTTAATAATGCACTGACAGAAGAATTTATTAACTACTAGCTAATGCCCGCGACTTCGTCTGCGTGGATCGAGGCTTTTTGGTTCCCGCGGGAACTCCTTAATTTTCAGGGATAAAAAGTAGCTTATGTGCTATTCCAGACTATAATCTATCACTGTGCTAAATTTCAGCCAAATCCGTTCAGCCGTTGGGGCGTGATTAAGTAACAAACATCCATACATCCATACAACCATACAAACTTTCGCATTTATAATATTAGTGTAATATATGTAGTGTAGTGTGTAGTAAGATAGTGAGATAAAATAAGAGTAAGATTAATAGATTCATTTGATTGGAAACAATTTATTCATTTATTAAATTTGAACGAATATTTTTAACTCTAATGTAATCGAGCACAGAATAACTCATTTACATTACAAATACGAATTTTAAAAAATCTCACGACACCTCACGAGGGGAGGGGGGGTCGAAAAATGGTAAAAATTATCTCACGTAATTAATGGATGCCCCCTAATAAGCAGGTAAGCATTTGATTCCTGGCAGGCGCTCTATGTATATATCTGCCTAAGTATCAAACAATTTGATTCATACGTACCTACCAGCAAGGTAAAAAAAACTAAATTAAAACTATATATATTAAAATTTTTAAAACACTGGATTTTGAAAATTTTTAAGAGATTCACGCGCAATTTCTTATCTAGCGGATAATGTTTAAACAAAAATTAAGTGAGAATTCGAAACTCCTTTTTAGGGTTCCGTAATCAACACGGAACCAGGCGAAAAAGTTTCGCCAGGTCCGTCCATCCGCGGCTTAGTTCTAGAAAGCTAAGCGAAATATTAAGCTTTATAGTGCTCATTTTAGTAAGAGTCAAGTGTGCTTTTCACACGGCTGCAAATTAATTGTGTCTTGTATAGTTGAATCCTGCTCGATAACAACGATGACTAAAGCGATATAATCGATGCGGATGTTCCAGCCGAACTATTTATCTATACTAATATAAAATATTATAAAGAGGTAAAGTTTGTGAGTTTGTGAATTGCGAGTTTGTGTGTTTGTGACGTTGTAGGGGGTAATCTCTGGATCTACTGAACCGATTTTGAAAATTCTGGTACCAATAAAAGCCTCATTATTTGTGAGTGTCATAGGCTATATATTATCCCGAAAAATAAGAGGGTTCCCGTGGGAATTTAAAAAACTTATTTCACGCGAACGAAGTCGCGGGCAAGTTTGCTAGTAATTATATATTTTATCAACAATAAAGTCTTCCAATTCCAAATACAACAAGATATATTCAATTATTCATTATATTCTCAGTTATTGTGCAACGCCTGACATCAGTGATGCCAAGAAGCGGCCGTCGACTTTACAGGCGCGCATAATTTGTATATTGTTTGTATGCAGCAAACATACAAAATTGAGTGCATAGTTAGATACCTAACTACTTATAGAATTTAATCAAAGAACACTTAGGTACTGTCTTTGTTGCTCTGATAAAAAGCTCCGGAATTTAAGTAATACTCCTTACACCCATGGTGTTCGAAGTCGTAAACTCGAAAGACTCATTCTCACTCGTTCCTTACTTGAGCGTTCCTGTAAGGATAATATAATAAGGTTCCTCGAATGAGTGTGACACTTTGTAGATACTCCCATATTCTAGGTCGAAAACTCAAAAGCCCCTCTACCTTAAAAATTGGTATTCTTAATTTCTTAGCTGCAGAATATGGATTTTTAACCTTTCATCAGATAAGAAGCAAATATTTATTTCTAAAAGTTTGTCAATCACTTTTTATAAGGCGCTAAGTTTCATGAAAAACTTTCAATAAGTTTTTTCAAGATTAATTTTTTTTTTAATTCATTGGGTAAGTATAAATTGACAACTATTCAAATAAATATTTTTTTAGTGATGAAGTCTCCTAAAAGTCGTAATATCCACGTCCCCTGTTACTTTTATGTGTGCAAGCCGTTTTAAATTAACGATTGAAGTAAAACAGTGAGTCGTATTTTGATGACGTCATTGTTCAGTATTTCATTCAGCATACTATACCTACTAAGCGCGCGTTTTGAAGTTTGAAAAAAAGTTGCTGATTTGACTTTTTGTGAAAAACCCAATTATAAACGGGATATTTCACTAATCCCCATTGAATTCGTCAAAAGCTCCTAATGGGATTTGATTCCCGTCTTGGGGACGTGTATGGAGTTTGACAATCCGCACTCGGCCAGCGTGATGAACTAAAGCAAATCCTTTCTCATTCTGGGAGCAGCCTCGTACCCACTAGTAGGCGATAAAAATTGAAATGATGACGATGAAAACTGTCTTCTCTATATGTATCCTCTTCCCGCCATAAACAAACCTCCCTTTTTATTTTGTGGTGGCCGATCACACTATTCTACCTTTTTTTTTTACCCACAAGTTAGCCCTTAACTGCGATCTCACCTGATGGCAAGGGATGCAGTCTAAGATGGTAGCGGTAACGGGCTAACTTAGGTGCATGGCTGTTAAATTAAATCCCTATTCGGTTTCTACACGGCATCGTACCGGAATGTCTTTGCCGGTAGTGTAGTAACTAGCCACAGCCGAAGCCTTCTACCAGGCCAGACCAGGGAAAGTTCACAAATTATAAATTGCCAATTTGACCCTGCCAGGGATCGAACCCCGAACCTACGCACGTTAAGACAACAGCGCTCAACACTGCGTCAGGGAGGTCGTCAAAACTACCTACTTTCTTACTTTTTTTTACTTGCTGGAAAATCCATTTTCTCATCCCGCTATATCTTATTCAGGCAAGTAGGTAGGTATAGTTACCTCATCACCTCACATTAGCACACTCTTATCATACTTGACCTTGACGGAACAATAAACTACCTTTATGTAAATATGCGTTCACTGAGTACCTACTGACTGAGCCTCATATTATTTGGACATTATTATGTATTTATTACTATTTACGTCCATCTTAGCAACTATGGTAAATAAGACCTACTTAGGTACTTAATTGCACCACCGACCTGTAAAAAACCGACATATAATACTAAGTCTGGTTATTTATAGTTTATTCAATTTTATTTAAAGAAAACATTTATTGAAAAACACCACACAGAACAATACCTTATTAAGGTAAATGTAACCATGGCGCTTCCAGCATTGGACTCATGAACAAGTCAAAGAAGCACCATGATAAGTTGATATCGCTCATCGTGTGTGGCACAACTTGAATAAGGGCATCAGCTCAGCATAATGCTGAATACCTACCTTGCAATGAATTACAAGAGCATTCATCGCTGATTTGGTGGTGAGTAGTGACACCACGGCTTCTTAACTATACTTATTCAAAACTAAACAATTTCTAGTCAAGGCTTACCTAACTGGTAAATAAAAATATATATAAATATTTATGTTCATAAGGTTGTAAAATAGTAAAAATTGTAAATTAATGAACCGAAATATTGGATTGTCCGCCTATAAGTAGTTATTACCTATTGCTCAATCTAACATAGAAATTATCTCTCGATCCACTAAGATCCACTGATTAACTGTCATCCATCAGTGGATTTAATGTATAACACACGTTTACTTAGTACTTAGATGAGATGACATAGAAATATCTTTGTCAAAAAAAAAGAGATCAAAAAATATCTTAATTCACTATTCAATGTCACACCTATGTTTGTGACCAGTGGCGAGCATTGCAACGTCGCCAAATTCCGAGCTGCTTCTTTACTAGATTGGTCCGAACCGTGACTCGACCCCGGGACCTTGTGATCCGCAGCTGAATAAAATAAGCTAAAGCTGTGATAGACCAACGATAGGCAGCACATAATACTATACTTACCAATCCAATTGTAAAATTTAATAAGTCTATGTATTGTACGCACTCTAGTTGAATGCAGTTGGGGCCTGAGGTGAAGGGCGGGAGCATCTCCCTCCCCCGTCCGCCCTCACCCCCGCTGATAGTGTTGTCAAGTGCTGTCTTTGACATCTATCGTACGATATACATACGTAAACGGAGTGATTTATAATATGTTAAAAGTTGTTAAAACCGGTTATTTTCACATTACCGCTGTGATGTTAACATTAACGTATCAAATCCGTTAGAATTGAAATAATTGTTTTCTTGCGCATACTACCTAGGTTATGTAAGTTGACATTTCCGAGATAATACGGAGTAAGCGGATACGGATAATACGGAGTACGGGAATTTTTGTCAAACGGCCAAGCATTCGATAGAGTTGAGAAAATAGGTTGAGTTGATGGTAGTGGTGTCAGTGGTGGTGATGGTGGACTGTCCCAACAGTATAAACCGACTCAACTTAGTCTTGTTTGCCCTACCCCTTGAGTGTTTTTATAAAGTGTGAACCCAGAAGCTTGCGGAGGATCTCCTGAATGAAGCGAGGTGAAGCTGAATGAAGGAGCGACGAAGCGAGTCTTCTGGTATAGCCCATCCTTTTTACTTCTATATTTTTATGGACACCGAATATTAGACGTTTGATCATAATATAATTAATTAATTAGGTGATCATTCTTCATGAAAACTATGACCATTCAATGATATACTTGATTATATATTTCATGAAATGATCAATTCTATATGATTTCGCGATTTAACAGTGAAGGGACCGTTAATGTTTACTATTCCTAGATAAAGTCCATAAATCATCTCATTGACGAATTTTTAGCTCTAAAGTATCGAAACCGTTTATGTCGACATTTCCTAGGAAATGCTGACACATAGGTACATACTCTTTGATCGAACGCTTGTTGCTTGTTTGTCGCTCAATAATCAAGTCGCTTTCCGTGTAAATTTTCAAAAATGACTGATTTAAGAGGTTCAGTAACAAAAAAAAGTGGTTTTATTCATCGCCAAGCACGCGAAATGGCGAAAAAAGCTTTGGATATGTGTACTGAAGAAAGGCAAAATAACTTTTTAACCTTGCCTTTATCGGCAGACCGAGTCGATATGACGGAGTATCAAAAATAACACAAAAAGTGTATGTAATCTGTAATACAAAAAGAGCTTACGAAAAACGAAAAGGTAACCTCTTCGTTCTTCGCAAAAAGGATGATTTTAATCGTAGTGTAATTCACAGAACTATAGAAGACTTTTATCTGACTAAAACAATCGTCCCTACTTGTCCGAATGATTTTATTTTCTTTACATATGAAATAACGTAAATTTTGGACTTCATTATTGTGTCAATAAATATTTAATTTTAAATGTTTTTAAAATAATACAACCACTGCTTGTTTTTGTAATTTATCGATATGACTGTCAGTAATAAGGTCACAGCACTAGCACATTCGCTCTGCATTCAACTCAGGTACGAATAACTATGCATATTATCACATGTATTATTCATGGTATGGACGTAAAAAGGCACCTAGTTGTGTACCTAATTCTATATACCTACTATTACTCGTACATATGTATATTTACTGTTTGATTTAGGTAAATAAAGTAGGCATAGAACACTAATTTTGATCATAAGTACCTACTGTTTACATACCTTAGATTTGCTCTTAATATCCCACGAATATAAATGATAAGATATCTATATTTGCTAGAGCTATAATGTAAAGAATGCATTTTGCAACCATTTTCTATAAAAACCATGGAGTTCCATCGTACACCACCGTACTTTCAGAAATCTTTCGCAGTGTTATAAAAATGAATTTAATTTTGTTTTTCTTCTTATGTTTGGTGAGTTACGATGATTTATACCTACCTAAGTACCTAAGTATTTCTTGCCTCCCTCATTCTTTATTGATAACAGTATTGTCTTCAATCTTTAAATAAATACCATTATCATCGAACCGACATCGACAAGGTCTGCACGTGGTCTGCACGCATTCATACGCAGTCAAAAACGAAATTCCTTGAGCTCGTACGAAGCGATTTGCTTCCTCGTTCCTAATTCGAACCGCTAAGATATGGAATGCCCTTCCGGCTCTCGTTTTCCCCTCTTCTTTTAAGCTTCAAATCAAGAGAGAATAGGCATCTTCTAGCAAGCGCTCTAGGAACTGCTCTAGCGCTCACCAGGAGAAGTGGCGGATGCTCGTGAGGCGCATTACATCTGCCACTAAAGCCGTTACTTCGTGATGACCACGACTACTCCGTCAAGAGTGTAACGACGAAGAAGAAGAAGAAGCAAGCGCTCTACCTTAGGCTGCATCACCACTTGCAAGCAAGTCTGATTGCAGAGCGCGCTAAGCTAAGCGCTAGCTAGCCCATGTATCAAAAAAAAATTACCTACGAGTTCTATAACGTTATACTAATAATGATGACTTACCAGGTTTCTTCCTCTTTGGGGAATCCATCTGATCATGCTTTGCTGGTGCGACACAGACGTCAGGTTGACTTCATGGAAAATACACAGTAAGTAAAGAGGTTGCAATACAGAAACCAACCGTATGCAATTTACACCTACCTACCCCTGGCCTACCTATAGCTATTAATCTAGATTAATAAAACCCTAAACCCTTCCAACGCTGAAGAAACACCTAAATGCCTACCTAACATACCTAACTGGTTAGGTAACGTAGCTATTCAGAAGTTATAAGGCTCTGACAAATGGACGGACGGACAGACGGACAAGTGCTAATCCACCCAAGTAACTAGACTTTATTCATACAGAGACGTTCGCTTCGCTCTCCCTCTATATGAATAGCTACTTAATACTTTATTGGATAGAAGCGTTACTTTGCGGAAGTCCATGACAATGAAAAAACTAAAATACCCAAAATCAACATCTCTTGAAGATGCTCCGGTATCGGAGTGAAACGTACGTTGACGGAATTTTTGAGGGTTTATCTGGTGTGGTGCATATCAAGGGCATCAAGTTCAAGATACGCACTGTACCACATAGATTTGCCTTCTGTGGCGGATTATAGCGAATTCAACTTCTAGTTTCTTCACTTAATACTTTATCAGATCACTCGTCAAAGAATTGGTCCAGAACCTGGAGCATGCTGCCCAGGAAGGTGTAGATGCTGTTATGAAGTTCAACGAAGGTCTACAAGAGCAAGCAAAGCTTTTTACTGAAAAAGTTGTAGATGATCTGAAGGGTTTAAGAAAACGTGTCAATGATGCAGTTAACAGCTTCACTGACAGATTTACAGGCGCTGGAACTGCAGTCCAATCATGCGTAGAGGTGAGAATAAAGGAGATATGTTCTTTCCTACCAGTCGTTCGGCGGAGACGGACTCTGTGGTATAAGAAGTTTCCTTCAAACCATTATAATGGTATATGTGATAGTAGAGGTATGATTTCAATATACCTACTTTATGTAGATCTATGTAGATAAGCTTGCTCTACGTACTTATTTGGAAACATATAAGTATTTATTATTAAAACTCAACTAGCGAGCTATAGAATACCACTTAATCGGTTTTTCAAATAAAAACAGGATTCACTATTTTTCAGGATTTCAGGATTTTTTGCAGTTAGCATGTCTAAGTATTTCATAATTAGGTAGTACAATAAAATAAAGGTATCATTGGACTCCAAAAGTTTGCTACGAACACGTAAAGTAGTTTTCTGTGCAAAAGGTGATAAAGAGTTTAGCTAACTAGTTTTCCGTGACTCTCAAATTGTCCACCCGTGTACCATTCGATTTTCCCTCTCTCCTATGAGAGTGGAGGCCTGCGCCCAGCAGTGGGACGTTAATAGGCTGTAGTGGTGGTGATGGTGGTACCATTCGATACAATGGTATATGTAAACTTAATTACTTATAGTTTGCATTACCTACATAATATTCGATCAAGTGCTTACAATAAATTATTAAAAAGAAAATCCGTTTACAGAACTTCAGGAAAGAATTCGAAGACATTTTTGGCGATACCGTGGAAACATCTAAACATTGTGCCGATGAAAGAATCAAGGAAATCGGAGAGATGAATGAAAACTTGAGACTGCTTTCATCGAATGCCACAGCATTTGCAAGCAACGTTGTGGAAGAGTTAAGAAACTGCAGGCAAGAAAGTACAGGATTCTTAGCTACTGGGTCATGCCTTGGAAGCGTGGCTGTTAGAACTGAATTTCAAGGGGCGGTATTCTTGACCCAGAGTGGATTATTGGTGAGTTTATAAAACCTTGCCTTGAATGTAGGTAACGCCTTCAGTAGGTAATATTATGGACCAGAAAACACAGAAGCCGGAAGGGTGTTTCTTGTTCCACAGTTTACCAATCTGTTACAGAATCGTTGAATAAAGCCTTTTCATACCAAACAAAACTAAGTAGAACCAGTTGAGCGTTTTACGTGTTGACTTTACTTCCATCATCATTATCCTACTCTCAGAATGTGTTTGGACTTGGGCCATATTCCACGTCACACACCTTTGAGATATTAAGAAGAACATTCGGGCATACAGGTTTCTTCACGGTGTTTTCCTTCACCACTTAAAATGCACACGACCCTAAAAATTTACGAGGTGGGTGGTGATGGAGGGTTTATAAACGGTTTTCTGTTTCAGATATCTCGTATCAACTTGGCTCTGGCGACTTTACCTGCAGCGCTCGAAGTTTGTGCCGGCACCCGTCTCGTTACGGCCGGAATGAACTCTGCTAAATTTGTAATGGACATCGGTACTTGTTCTGTCTCATCGGTGTATTCTTCACTTATAGAAAACGAATTATCTTAAAACTTAATGTTTACCTAAATTGCATGATTTTTCTACAGCGATAACAAATAAACCGAATATTAAAATCAAAGTGTTTAATTATAGGTACCTGTAGGTCTGAAACCTGAGATATACAAGATATGTAGATAGGAGGATATAAAAGACAATATCCTATCTTTGCAAGCTATAGCGCCGTTATTTTGAGTCGGTAATAGGTAGTTACCTACCCATAATATACCTATTAATCCCATGTTTTGTAAAACATAATATATATATATGTAATTAACAAAGACGTTTACCTTGTAGTTATAAGATTAACAGTGGTAATTAATAACAAACACAAAAATTATAAAGAATAGAGCCCCGTTTGTATATAACATGGTATGATGATGATTTCTAACGCGGACACGTGGCGTGATAACCACCGTCAATTGGCAAAGTCGCTCCAGTAACATTGCTTGCTGCATCACTAGCTAAAAATGCAATTACAGCCGATACCTCATTAGGTTCACCGATTCTACCAAGGGGATATATTATTTTACATTTTTCTAAATATGCCATAAACTCCTGCTCCGACATGCATCCTTTCAAATGTATACCAGTAATTATATCACCAGGATTTACAGAATTAACACGAACTCCCTTTGGGGCCAACTCGAGCGACACACATCTAGTGAACTGGTCTAATGCAGCTTTAGATATGCAATAAGCTAAAACATTTGTAAAAGACCTCAATCCAGCTACACTAGAAACATTAACAATATTTCCTTTACTCTTAATAAGATACGGAGTAGCTAGCATCGTTAAGTAATAAGGCCCACGAAGATTAGTTTCCATAATATCGTCAAGTTGTTGTAATGATGTAGTTTCTATTGTACCAGATGCTATTATACCTGCGTTATTAACGAGAATATCAAGCTTCTTAAAATGTTCAATCGTGGTTTCAATAATATTTTTGACGTCTTCCTCGCTTTTTATGTCAGCGATAATTTTCAAAGGTACAGTTTTATTGGGAGATATTTCTTCACAATTTTTGGATACCACTTCTAAATTTGCTTTATTTCTTCCAGTAAGTACTAGACTTGCGCCTAGTTGCGAGAACTCCCGTGCAGTTTCAGCACCGATGCCGGAACTAGCGCCGGTAATGAGAACTATCTTTCCAGAAAACATTTTATTACCTGTCTGACAAAAAAATTTACATGATTTAATTTTAAATTTTTATTTAAAGAGCTTGGTCGCTTAGCGATAAATAAATTAATTAATGTTAGTTAAAAAATTATCTCTAACGAAATAGGTTTTGGTCGTTACCTAATTATGAATATACTCATGTCAAAACTTTGTAGTTAGTGCATAACTTGACACTAAAAAAATTAAAAATAATCCTCATGGAAAGGTGGGTTTTAATAGGTCTTTTCCTATGAAATTGCCGTTTTGTATGGATTATGTGAAAGTACTTATTTTTTCAAACTTTTTTATTTCTGTTATTCGAAGTAATCACCCATGCAATCGACGCATCTTTGCCAACGCATTGGCAGTTTATTGATGCCCTTCTTGTAAAAATCAGCTGGACGGGAGGCAACAAACTCTTCAAAGGCATTTTGTACTGCCTCTCGGGAATTGAATTTTTTACCCACTAAAAAGTTGTCTAAATTTTGGAAAAAGTAATAGTCGGTAGGTGCAAGGTCTGGTGAGTATGGCGGATGAGGGAGAGCTTCCAACCCCAGCTCTTGCAGCTTGGAGACTGTCTGTTGCGCAGTATGGGGTCGCGTCGTGAAGGAGCAGTGGGGACGACCGATTGACCAAAGCTGGTTGCAGATGTGCAAGCTTCTCCATCATTCTCTCCAGTTCTTCACAGTACACATCTGCAGTAATGCTCATGCCGTGTTGTAAAAAGCTGTGGTGAATCACACCCGCACTAGACCACCAAACAGTGACCATCACCTTTTTCGGGGTCATTTTTGGTTTAGGGCATGCTTTGGTGCTGAACCAGGATCTAACCAACTTGCTGAGCGCTTTCGATTGTCGCACAGAATCCATTTTTCGTCACACGTAACAATTCGTTTCAAAATTCCTTCATTTCTTTGCCGGTTGAGCAGCGCAAGGCAGGTCTCGACGTGTACGTTGCGCTGGCGATCGTTAAGGTCGTGGGGCGCCCATCTATCAAGCTTTTTTACCTTGCCAATTTGTCGCAAATGGATCAATATTGTTTTGATGCTTACATCAAAAGCTGCTTCTAGCTCAGCTGTAGATTGAGTTTCGTCAGCTTCCACAATCGCCTTTAATTCATTATTGTTGACCAGTCTCCGGACGACCACGAGCTTCATTTTTCAAGTCAAAATTTCCAGAACGGAACCGGGAAAACCAATAACGGGTTGTGCGTTCGTTTGTACATTTCTCTCCGTAAACGTTTTTGATGTTACGTGCCGTTTGTGTCGCGTTGGTGCCACGACGGAACTCATATTCCATAATTACACGAATTTTTAAAGTATCCATTATGACGAAAAATGTTGAAATGTAATGAAAATACAACGCTAATCAAAAAACAAAAGACTGAATTTGTAAAAAGAATGCCATGGTTTTAAAACAAAATTAATTTGAATTTAGAATACAGAGCCATTACAAACTTTTTTTTATTTGAAATGACCAGTACTGAAGAAAGGCAATTATTTTCAACCTATGAAATTGCCGTTTTGTAAGGGAGGGACATAAAGTCGTTTTTTTTTTTAAATATAATATATTTATTTAATCAAAGTATGTACCATTGCTATCTATGTACTTTTGCCATCTCATAGGTAGTTCATTGATCCCTTTACTAAAAAAAACATTCGGACGGGAATCAATAAAATCTTTGACGGCGCTTTGGACTGCCCCATCGGAGTTGAATTTTTTCCCTTGCAAGAAGTTATCCAAATTTCGAAAAAAATGGTAATCTGTTGGAACAAAGTACGGGGAGTACGGTGGATGTCTTAGGCATGCCAATTGAAGCTCCTCTAATTTGGTAGCCGTCTGTTGTGCAGTGTGTGGTCTAGCGTTGTTCTGAAGCAGCAGTGGCCTAGAGCGATTGACGAGCCTCGGTCGTTTAGCAGCTAGCTTTTCCATCATGGTTTGCAGTTGCTGACAATAGACATCCGCCGTAATCGTCTGGCCAGATTTAAGGAAGCTGTAGTGAACGACACCAGCACTAGTCCACCAAACGCTCACAAGTAATTGTTTTTGAGTCAATTTTCGCTTGGGGCAGGATTTGGCTGGTTCGCCAGAGTTCAGTCATTGCGACTCGCGTTTCCGATTATCGTACAGGATCCACTTTTCATCACAGGTAATAATTCGATTTAAAATCCCTTCATTATTGTGCCGGTTGAGTAATGTAACGCAGCAGTCGACGCGCGTTTGTCAGTTTGCTGCACTCAATTCGTGAGGTACCCACCTTTCAAGCTTTTTCACCTTCCCAATTTGCTTCAAGTGGATTAAAACAGTTTTATCACTAACACCGCAACCTGCAGCTAGCTCGGACGTGGTTTGCGATGGATCCGCTTCCACAATAGCCTTGAATTCTTCATTATCAACTTTGGTCTCCGCCCGTCCACGGGGCTTGCTCTGCAGGTCGAAATTTCCAAAACGAAAACGTTGGAATCAAAAACGCACTGTGTTTTCTTTTGCGACACCGCCGCCATACACATCATTAATCCTTCGAGCCGTTTCTGCAGCACTGGTACCACGATGGAACTCGTACTCGTAAATAACGTGATATTTCAAGTTATCCATTTTGTAAACTGAGTGACGCAAAGAAAAAACCAAAAGAGGAAAAAACAAATGAATAGGGGTTTTCAAAACACAAAAGCATGAGTAAATAGCTGTATACATTTGAAATTGAAATTCCTAACCAAAGAGGAGATATTTGAGATCAAAGTGGCCAGTACGACAAAACGGCAATTTCATATGTAAGGACCTAATATTTTATTACTTAGTGACATTTAATTTAATAGACAAAAACTACCAGTATGTAACATAAATTATAGCAATGAAAGCACAAATAAAATAATCTGCGGTTTAATTTTTCAACGAGGGCATGTTGTCTGACGACCTCCACCGACTGGTAAAGTGACTCCGGTAATATTACTTGCTGCATCACTTGCTAGAAACGTTATTACTGATGATACTTCTTTCGGTTCACCAGGTCTTCCTATTGGATGAGTTTCTTTACATCTTAACAGATATTCTTCATACTGTTGCTTCGACATACCAGCTCTAAAATGTACCTACGTCAGTAATTATAACGCCGGGATTAACAGAATTTACACGTACTCCCTTTGGGCTAGCTCAAGAGCTACACATCTGGTAAACTGGTCTAAAGAAGCTTTTGATACACAATATGCTATATGTATATTTGGAAATGATCGCAATCCAGCTACACTAGACACATTAACGATATTTCCTTTACACGCGGTACTATGACAACTCCTTTACGTATAAATCTGTAATACTGTGGAATAGTCTGCCTTCTGAAATCCGCCATTCCAAATTTTTTTTATTTGAAATGACCAGTACTGAAGAAAGGCAATTTCATACCTATCATCATATCATATTTTCAACCTATGAAATTGCCGTTTTGTAAGGGAGGGACATAAAGTCGTTTTTTTTTTTAAATATAATATATTTATTTAATCAAAGTATGTACCATTGCTATCTATGTACTTTTGCCATCTCATAGGTAGTTCATTGATCCCTTTACTAAAAAAAACATTCGGACGGGAATCAATAAAATCTTTGACGGCGCTTTGGACTGCCCCATCGGAGTTGAATTTTTTCCCTTGCAAGAAGTTATCCAAATTTCGAAAAAAATGGTAATCTGTTGGAACAAAGTACGGGGAGTACGGTGGATGTCTTAGGCATGCCAATTGAAGCTCCTCTAATTTGGTAGCCGTCTGTTGTGCAGTGTGTGGTCTAGCGTTGTTCTGAAGCAGCAGTGGCCTAGAGCGATTGACGAGCCTCGGTCGTTTAGCAGCTAGCTTTTCCATCATGGTTTGCAGTTGCTGACAATAGACATCCGCCGTAATCGTCTGGCCAGATTTAAGGAAGCTGTAGTGAACGACACCAGCACTAGTCCACCAAACGCTCACAAGTAATTGTTTTTGAGTCAATTTTCGCTTGGGGCAGGATTTGGCTGGTTCGCCAGAGTTCAGTCATTGCGACTCGCGTTTCCGATTATCGTACAGGATCCACTTTTCATCACAGGTAATAATTCGATTTAAAATCCCTTCATTATTGTGCCGGTTGAGTAATGTAACGCAGCAGTCGACGCGCGTTTGTCAGTTTGCTGCACTCAATTCGTGAGGTACCCACCTTTCAAGCTTTTTCACCTTCCCAATTTGCTTCAAGTGGATTAAAACAGTTTTATCACTAACACCGCAACCTGCAGCTAGCTCGGACGTGGTTTGCGATGGATCCGCTTCCACAATAGCCTTGAATTCTTCATTATCAACTTTGGTCTCCGCCCGTCCACGGGGCTTGCTCTGCAGGTCGAAATTTCCAAAACGAAAACGTTGGAATCAAAAACGCACTGTGTTTTCTTTTGCGACACCGCCGCCATACACATCATTAATCCTTCGAGCCGTTTCTGCAGCACTGGTACCACGATGGAACTCGTACTCGTAAATAACGTGATATTTCAAGTTATCCATTTTGTAAACTGAGTGACGCAAAGAAAAAACCAAAAGAGGAAAAAACAAATGAATAGGGGTTTTCAAAACACAAAAGCATGAGTAAATAGCTGTATACATTTGAAATTGAAATTCCTAACCAAAGAGGAGATATTTGAGATCAAAGTGGCCAGTACGACAAAACGGCAATTTCATATGTAAGGACCTAATATTTTATTACTTAGTGACATTTAATTTAATAGACAAAAACTACCAGTATGTAACATAAATTATAGCAATGAAAGCACAAATAAAATAATCTGCGGTTTAATTTTTCAACGAGGGCATGTTGTCTGACGACCTCCACCGACTGGTAAAGTGACTCCGGTAATATTACTTGCTGCATCACTTGCTAGAAACGTTATTACTGATGATACTTCTTTCGGTTCACCAGGTCTTCCTATTGGATGAGTTTCTTTACATCTTAACAGATATTCTTCATACTGTTGCTTCGACATACCAGCTCTAAAATGTACCTACGTCAGTAATTATAACGCCGGGATTAACAGAATTTACACGTACTCCCTTTGGGCTAGCTCAAGAGCTACACATCTGGTAAACTGGTCTAAAGAAGCTTTTGATACACAATATGCTATATGTATATTTGGAAATGATCGCAATCCAGCTACACTAGACACATTAACGATATTTCCTTTACACGCGGTACTATGACAACTCCTTTACGTATAAATCTGTAATACTGTGGAATAGTCTGCCTTCTGAAATCCGCCATTCCAAATCGCTCTCAATTTTCAAAAGTCGTTTGTATAATCATTATTTATCTCTTTGTAATTATTAGTGTTTACTTTATTCTATAATGGAGAATATATTAATGATATATATTTATTTATATAGGTATATATTTATATATGTAGTTGTG
The DNA here is from genome assembly GCA_964035005.1 of Erebia palarica. Taxonomy (NCBI): domain Eukaryota; kingdom Metazoa; phylum Arthropoda; class Insecta; order Lepidoptera; family Nymphalidae; genus Erebia; species Erebia palarica. Next base: position 8,108,422 of record OZ035988.1, read on the forward strand.
TAGTAGTAGTATATATTTACATCTATTTATTGCTCTAAAATGTAAGTACTTTAATATGTATGTATGTATGCATTTCTTTTCTATTTTTTTTTTTTTAATACAGCACCATCCCGCGCTGCCGTTTATTTATCCTTTCACCAAAGGTTGTCTGTAAGAGATTGCTTTAGCAATAAGACCGCCTTTGCACATTTCTAGTTTTACTAGTAATTAATGCTTTAAAACTGTATTCTGTATATTTTGTATGTGCAATAAAGATGTCTAAATAAATAAATAAATACGGAGTTGCAAACATTGTTAAATAATATGGACCACGAACATTAGTTTCCATAATAGAATCCAATAGCTGTAACGATGTATTTTCTATGGTACCAGATCCTAAAATAACCGCATTATTGACAAGAACATCTATTTTCTTAAAATGTTTTACTGTGGTTTCAATAATTATTTCAATGTCTTTTTTGTTCTTAATGTCAGCGATAATTTTCAAAGGAACTAATTTTTCAGGAGATAAATATTTCTTCACAAGTTTTGGATACATTATCCAAATTTTCTTTATTTCTTCCAGTAAGTACACCTAAATTAGAGAATTCTCGTGCTGTTTCAGCACCAATTCCTGAACTAGCGCCTGTTATTAATACAACCTTTCCAGAAAACATCTTACTCGTGAGATAAACAATTTATGCACTACAAATTTATAATTTTACTACAGTTTTTTTTAGTTATACAATACTTTTAAAATCTTAGGGTAAAATCAGCCCTCCACTACTGTCTGCCGCGGAAAAACGTTACAGATCCAATTATCTAAGATTATTTATAAAGTATTATAATATAAATATATTATAAAATAGCTCTCACCTACGAGATCTTTCAACGTATCAACGTTGATGTTGTTCCAGTTACAAAATTATCACTGGAGTTTTTTTAATATAAATACTCTATAACACGTTATCTTTATTGGTTGACTTATCATAAAAAAGTAATATCACGTAAAATAAATAATGTTACATAATCTTATTTATGGGAATTCTTTATTATATTTAAATATTTTTTGACAATTACAGATTATTTTAAGCATTTTAACGAGGACACATTGCATGACGGCCCCCATCGACCGGTAACGTAGCTCCAGTTATATTGCTAGCACCTTCACTAGCTAAAAATACAATGACTGAGGATACTTCTTTTGCTTCGCCTGGCCTACCAAGAGCATGAGTATCTGCACACTTCTTCAGAAACTCATTGTATTGTTCATCATCCATTCCGCCTTTTTTGTGTAAGCCAGTAGCTATAACACCAGGATTAACAGCATTAACACGAACGCCTTTTGAAGCCAGTTCTAAAGCGACACATCTGGTAAACTGATCTAACGCCGCTTTAGACATACAATATGTAAGGACGTTTGGAAAAGATCTCATGCCAGTTACACTTGAAACGTTTACAATATTTCCTTTGCTTTTAACAAGATGCGGAGCAGCCAAAATTGTTAAATGGTATGGACTACGCACATTGGTTCCCATGACTCGATCATACTGTTCAAGAGAAGTAGTCTCTATTGTTCCAGTTTCTAAAACACCTGCGTTATTTACTAAAACATCGAGCTTATTAAAATGATTAATAGTGGTTTTTATAATATTTTCAACGTCATTTTCGTTATTCATGTCAGCAATAATAAGCAACGGTTTCAATTTATTTGGTGAAATTTCTTCACATTGCTTCACAACTTTGTCAAGGTTATCCTTGTTTCTTCCTGTTATCACAATATTTGCCCCAAGTTTTGAAAATTCTTTTGCCGTCTCAGCTCCAATTCCTGAACTTGCTCCAGTGATAAGTACAACTTTATCCGAGAACATTATATCTACCTGAATAAATAGAAAGATACATTTTAAAAAAGGTCATCATTGTTCTGCCAGTACTATCAGGCTCTAATACCTGAAAAATTTAGTACCTAGAAGTGCCTCTCAATAATAACTGTAAATTGTATCATTGTAGTTACGTTCCTGGATTTCCCAAAATAATATTTCGATCAAGGAGACGGATTCATCGACCCTGCCTCACCAGTAGGGTAGGGTCCAATTGTTTAATAGATATTATGGTACCTATCCATGAGAAGAAATATACCTATTCCATAAATAAATGGGAAAGTGTCCATCTATGGTTTTCTTACCTTTGCACGGCTCAATGGATGAACTAATCATGATGATATTTTGGCATAGAGTACTTACCTAACTAGTTTCAGACAGATTACTGGTAACGGAAAGACATACTAGGATTTCCCAGAGTAAAACCATTTTTATTCTGGGGTATGCACTCAATAGTCCGCCAGGCGAACACGGCGCAGTCCGTGCAAGACTAGACAACAAGTGAAATTAATTTAACGAATTAAAAAATACGACTGCCCTGCCATATTATTTTTGGAGTTTACCTCCATAAGAAGCGATTTGCATATATAGCCTTTGGAATCTTATTCACATTTTTTATGAAATAATATTTTTTTGTGAATCACTAAATATTGATTGAGTGTTATATATTTTTGGAATGTACTCATCATTTTCTAGATGATGATTGTATAGTTAATCTTATTTTCGATATTATTTTTTAAAATTTTTGTCTTGAATACGGAACCATGGTCACCCCATCAATTCTATTAAAAATTTTACTAGCCTATGTCACCCGGAATAAGCTAGGGATTCTAACGATACCTCATCAAAATCGGTTCAGGCGTATAGAAGTTATGGTGGAATATACAAACTCACATACATACATACATACATACATACATACATACATACATACATACATACATACATACATACATACAAACATACAAACATACATACATACATACATACATACATACATACATACATACTCCTTTTTTCAGGCAGTCGTATAAAAACTCGACTCGATGGAAAAATCATAGGTACACCGTACATGTGAACACGGTAGTTCGGAGGAATGTGTTTAATAATTATTTTATCTCGAAAGCCAACCGGTTTTCGAGATAAGAGAAACCCGAAGCGAGGTGCGCCGACAGTCTACTTCACGTCTACGTCACCATCATCAATCATACCATCAAAATAATCAAAAAAATCACTCACATACGAACGGAGCCTAATAACGAACGAACAACACTCCTGAATTTGCAAAATAATAAATTATTTTTATTAAAATATCAGTTGTTCATATTAGATCCTTTTTGAGAAATTAAAAGAAACTCCCCATCATGTTAAAACCAATTTAGCAAAAACGACTCAACCCCACATTTTTCCCAAAAGCAACGTAATACAACTTGATTCAATATACCTACCTACCTATTAGTATATTTGCCCTTATGTGACAATATTTTAAAATATTCCAAATAGGTACAACATCTTTGCAGGAATTCTCATCTAAACTTTAGAATTCGATACCTCAAAAATGACTTTTTGTGGGTTGAGTCCTTTCTGCTTAACTATGTCCAATTATTTGATGTGCTGGTTGGTAGTACTTATAGGCCCTATTTACACGGTGGCTGCTAATTAGGGCGTCGCTTATTACACAGCAGCAATTAAGGGACCCTTAATCCCTAAATCTTATTACACTACAATAATTCAAGTGTAAGGGTCCCTGTGAAAAGTACAGTGTAATTGGCCTATTAGGTAACTAGACAATCTAAGATCTCTAACATACCTAGGTATGGTAAGTTATTTTTTAGATAAACTACACGCTGCTGGCACGCACTTTGTGAGTTGTAATGATTAATATCTATCACTCTGTTTATTTTCATAAAGTAAACTAGGTAGGTACGCTTAATTTGTTGCTGTTGCCACAGGCTGTTACGAAAATAATGCAGAATGCAGCGATACCTGACTCTGCAGCGAAGTGCGAGGTGGAACACACAGAGTACTTTGTCTATATCACAGAACAAAGTATACTCACAGGGGAGGTCTATAAATGAAAGTGGAACAGTTGGAAGGAGTTGGAACCAGAGACAAGTAACATGGTTTCTACAGTCGACTTCACGAAGCGAAGGAATTAATGTAAATAAAACATACCAGTCACGACATTTCAACTTTACTAACAATATTTTCACTGTTGTGTATTGCAAATCACTCACAAATGTCTTATTTCCTGAAGTAAAACATTTATAGTTCTTAGTATACTCAAAAGTAATTCAATTTATGCACTATGAAGCTATTAATCTAACAAATAACTTGCAATAATCCCAAAATAGAAACACAGACTAATGACTTAATGGGTGTTTGACATATAGAAATTGAATGATTCCATAGAGATGTGACATGAAAAGTAAACCATAGACTGAATGATATGAGCGGGTTTAGTCGATTGTAAAAATCGAATATCGTTATATTAGGTTCGCAGATCTTTAATCTCTTTATTACGGCAAGCAGTCAGCGGCCGCGCCGGCACAAAAAAATCCGGTCATTCGTTTCGCTGCTTCTATTGATGTTGTACGTTTCGGGTGTTCTCTGGTGCTTTTTAGTTTTTATTTTCAACGACTTAGCTTTATTAACTGATTTTTATTTGCTCTACGATTGGACTGTGTTAAACTTTGGACTGACGACCATTTTCTATTCTTCAAGGACATCGTTTTTGCATAAGAATTGGATTATTCGGAATTTATTTTGTTTAGACAAGGTATGTAACTTATTTTATATTAAGTACCTATTAGTAATCAATGAAATTTTCAATATTTCATAATTTATTTAACTTTTAGCTTGGATATATTTCGGATACAACGTTTTTAATATAGGTGCTGTTTCCGTGAAGTGAAATTTTCTATTTACAACCTCACACTAATCGTCGCTGCATACAAATTATTTTATTTATTGTATTACCTTTTTATTACTAGGTTAGCTAGGTTATCTGCTTTACCAATTTGAACCAAAGGAATTTTTGGTATTTTTTTTAATTTTGTGTTTTAGTTTTGCCGGCCAAATAAAAATAACTTTTATTTTTATGGTAAAAATATATATTCTGAGTCACTTGTTATTACAATATATTGAATGAAAAATGTTAAGGTTGTGAGTTTTGCCCGGAACAAATTTTGTCAGGTTTTTCTTTGATTCACTGAAATTAATAAGCCCCAATTTAAGCGATATCCTTTGATGCGTGGCTAGGAAAGGACCACGGCATTATGTAAAAACTTATGCAATTGACAAAATAATACGGGCCCTAATATCATGCCAAAGTTCGTGCAGAACTTTTGGTAGTCTTTTTGAGTTTACTACAATGCAATAAACTTAGCTTACCACGCTATTATCGACGAAACAGCAGTGTTGCTGACACGGAAGTAATTATATTTATTTATATATGTATAAATATATTTATTTATGATGTAGGGTCTTAATCGCTACAGCCCATTAACGTCCCACTGCTGGAACAGGCCTCCACTCTCATAGGAGAGAGGGAATGAGAGCTCGATGTGAGTTGGCGGGCTTTAACGACTATTATCATAATATTAGTGATAATAACTGGGTCGACGGCTTAACGTGCTCTTCGAGGAACGGGGGTGAAACACCATCAACTTCCTAACTCCAAGCTAGTACTGGGAATTTCTAGTCAGAAAACCCCAATACTTAATTATGGCCCGACTAGATAAGAAAACGCTAAGAAACCAGGTGCTCAAAATTTCTACTCAATCAAATAATACAGTACACACAGCATACTACATAATATAACACATAAAAACATGTTACTGAAACTAAAATGTATTTATAATACTAAATTATACGATAAAATAAATAAAATAAAAATAAATAATAATTTATTTCTCAAAATTTAACAAAAGTAAGACTTAGGTCTATAATAACAATGTATGGTCGGTCTCTGCAGCCGAATGTAGGATACCCTGTGGTTTAGGCTGCAGTGACTCGCCTTGCAGTGAATTACTTATTACGTATTATATACATACACATACATATTATAGAATTATATAGAATAAACAGCTAGTCGTCTTCAATTTGAAAGAAAATATGTCTTTAGACCATTTTTGGACAAGCCCAGCAATTTCGACTGTCTAATAGTAGGTGGGTTGGCGGGCTTTGACGACTATTATCAAGTAAGTGATAAGATGTTAGTGAAAGGTTTAATTATAATATCTTCTTCAACATCACAAGGTTATTTCGTAATCATAGTGTGTGGTAATCGATTTCAGAATGTATTCATTCAATCGTTCATTCACAACTAGTCTGTCAATGTTCGCATCACTATATGTCCAATGACAATTTTAATCACGTGACCTGAAGCCATATTTGATTACATTAATTCCTTCGCTTCGTGAAATCGACTGTAGATAAATATCATGGTCAGAGACAAGTAACATATAGGATATCATGGTTGGAACTTGGAACTTGAAGTATCATAGAAGCACAGCATAGAAGACGTTACTTATTAGGGAGGGTAGAGATCACCAACCAGAAAAAGTAGAGATAAGGAGTAACATCTTTTATGGGAGAAAAGTTGAAAAAGTGTTGTGATTGCTATTAATAACAGTTTAAAAACCTTCCACAGTGGCGCTGGTGTAGCATGAAGTGAAGTATGCCGAGTTAAAAAATTTAATATTATTGTCGACTAAAATAGTTAATTATTGAAAATTTCAACAACTTACGTTGTACAAAATAATGATGAATGTTTTCTTTCAGGTTTATTTCTCAAACCTACTCTAATAATATTGGGCGCTTCCTTTTAAAACCCTGATGCTAATGTGGCGCCCCAATTTAATGCATATCGACGGACACTTTTTATATACAGAGATGTTACTCCTTATCTTCTACCCTCCATATTACTTTGATAATATATATTGAGAAGGAGAAACATCATATTTAAATTGAAGCTTCCGGTAAGTAAAACTGGCGAATGGGCGGAGCTTAAGCTGGGGGTTAAAGCTGATATTAACGATACATATATAATCGATATAAAATTATCACAAATAAAATTAATAAATAATCAAACATAATATTTTGAAAAACACTAGTATTCGTATTTTATAATGAACTAGCTGATAACCCGCGACTCCGTCCGCGTGAATTGAGGTTTTTTGGTTCCCGCGGTAATTTTCCGGAAAAAATACTAGCCGATGTGTTATTCCAGATTATAATCTATCTCTTCCATCCATCCATAAATTCAATATTTCGCGTTTATAATATTAGTATAAAGGACTTGACCGGTGGAACTATGGCAGCTTGCCTAGGTGTCAATGCAGCAATGATTTCTATATTATTGTAATTGTAATATTTCACTGTTTTCAGATAAAAAAGTTTCAGGAGTCTGAAGGCTCGGAAAACTGCGACAATGAACAGAAAAAGTTTCACCAAAAGACTACTTTCCCACACTAGCTGGCGCTATTTATTGTGTTGAGCGAGTCTAAAAAAATATTTTCAAGTATTATTTATTTATTATTGTAATTGTTATATTTTATAGTTTTCAAATAAAAAAGTTTCAGGTGTCTGAAAGCTCTGAAAACTGAGAAAATAAACAAAAAAAGTTTCACCAAAAACTGCTTTCCCACACTAGATGGCGCTAGTTATTGTGGTGAGTCTAGAAAATATTTTGAAGTATTGCTCACTACTTTTGGTTAACAAGTTCAACTATTCGACCACAGATGGCAGTTCGATCTATTAGTTTGAGACTTGACAAAAAATAAAAATAATTATAAACAAAACATACATTTCCTTTTCATTACTGTTTAATTGATCAAAAATAAATCATTCATAATATAATGACTAAGGTACTTAAATGGTATTCATGTAGGGTTACAAGATTATTATTAGGCATGGATTTAATGGAACGTCAAAATGGAGTAGTGCTTAAAGAGGAAAGCGGACGCTCAAGATTTAAACAATAAACGTACTGTTTTTTTTGTCATTTGAACCCTGACCTTATTTGGAAGAATAAATCCATAATAATTTCGTTTTGAATTTTTAAACCTTACTGTAAAAACGAAAATCCTGCGCATTGACCCGAATCGGAGGGCAATTACTGGTCATGTTCTTTTGTATTATCAGTTGAATGTAAACCTTGCAAACAAAACTGTTTCATAATAATATTAGTTGGAATATCTAGATATTACGGAAAAATGTTACTGAATGACGTGATAATAATATGAATGATAAAAATTGACTGATTTTAAAAATTATTTATTACAGTTCTCCTTTGTGCCCTAAAATTCGAAACGTTAATTAAAACTTTTAAGAAGTATGCATATCTAAAACCAAAAACAGCAGTAGTTTTTCAAAAACATGGTAATCACGAGCGGAGGGCCTCTTGTTGACCAGCGTAGTGGACTATGGCTGAACCCTTAGCTTTTCAACAGGAGGCCTACTTAGTAGTGGGCGCTGGCTGGGTGAAATGATGAGTAAAAATATAATCATGCTGCAACGCCCCCGTCCTGAACAGCTTGGTGGACTATGGCCAAACCGTTTACTTGGAGTGCTAACACCTTGCTAACACATTATTTACTATGGTCAGCCTACCTCTATGGGACTATACATCAACGATATACAAACTAAAATCATACCTTATTCGTTGGGCATACAGTTCTTTTTGCATTACCAACAGATACTACAAAAAGCGGTCTCCTAAGAGGGCCCATGACCTGACCGAGGCTCGATCGAAAACACTCTTAAGACTTGGGTGTCACCCTCGCATTTTGTTTGGTCTCTATGGTTAGGTCTATATTCCTTTCTTTGTCTACGATTCCAATATTCCAATAATTAATAGAATTTTTTCTTTATTATACTATGTGCCAGAGAATTTGCTTTTTATAATCTCAATATAGATTATTAAAAGCATATTCACTAAATATATTCAAAGAGAATATGTTTCTAGGCTAAATACCACAGATAAATACATAATCAAAGGTTCTAGGTTAGTATGTTTTGTAATCTGTCCAAATTGAGCTCCTAGAACCTAGAGCCATAAAACCAGTTAATAAAATTAAAAAATTGACTTGTTTGTCTTTGTGTTTGATTGATTCCTGTACAGCAAAATCCTGCATCAATCATTGTTATGATTGGCTGAATATACGGTATTCTAGCTGTGTCGATATATTTTCGCCAATAGCTGAAGAGTACTAACCGTCAAAGGTGATTGCGTTCGTTACACTAATTGTCATTTTTACCAGAGACAAGTAACATTTTTACCATTGTTTTGCTTTAACTTGTCTCTGGTTTTGCTGTGATTGAAAGATTGAAATCGAAAAATCGAATTTTGGAAACATAATCAGTAGAAAAAGTAATATTGATTCAATGTAAATTACCTATCTACTTCATAGCAAGTTTATATTAATTAATGTTGTAATAGTAATTCTAACGAAAATGTCGTCCATAACGAGTGGCAAAGAATCGTTTGAGGATTTCTATACGGAGGTAATGTAACATATTTACTTAGTAAGGAACCTTATTTCATTATCTCATAACTATTATTTAAATATTTTAAGTACTTTGAAAATTTAATCAAATTTTATATTAATTTGCTTTTAGGTTAAGGAAATTGAAAAACGAGACTCTGTGCTGACTCCAAAACAACAAATAGAAAGGTTACTTCGGCCTGGATCAACCTATTTCAATTTAAATCCATTTGAGGTACTACAAGTTGATCCTGAAGCATCTTTAGATGAAATTAAACGGAAATACAGACGACTGTCTATACTTGTGCATCCGGATAAAAACATTGTAAGTTGTTTATATAGCATGCAAACCTTGTTTAACATTATTCAGGATCTGCCTGTATGATGATATATGATTTAGCTATAGGGTTTCTCTGTTTACTTCATAATTTATAAAAATTTATAAAATAAAATACAACACACAATATTTTAATGAACTGATTATTGTGAGGAATACTATTATTTACTTTTCTATTGTTCAAAAATCTATATAAAATCCTCCATTTTCAAACTGAACAGACAAGCACCATTTAATATAATTTTATAATCAGTAAATCTGAAGTTGCTGGGTACGATAATGATAAAAATACTCCCATATCTATATCTATTTTAAATTTCTCAAGTAGTTATTGAAGAAAATCCAATCCTTCTTGCTGAGACGGTGTATCCGTCAACATTTGGTTTTTATCCACAGATGGTATCCTTGGACACCTGTGGCAACCTGCACTACACATTCATTAGGTAAGGGACTGCCATGAGACACGGTGTAATGTTGCAAAACTGCTGCACTTCTTAATATTATTAAATAAGTTGATGCCCATTAACTTGGGTTTTGGTAAATTCCATAGGAACTCTTTGATTTTTTTGTATTAGAAGTACCTAGATCCTTCTCCAGAAAATCAAGTTGCTATTTAGGTTATAATATAACCTATGTTTAACATATTATGTTAAACATAAAAAGCACAATAGTTTTTAAAATGGGACTAGTGTTCATCAAAAACTAACTGATTCGCACAATGGTGTGGATTTAGGTCTTCAAGAAACCTGTTTAATTTCTGAAAATCCTTTCTTAGTTGTGGTTTACATTATGGAAGGAACCTTTTTAATGCTACATGATGTAGCATTAAAAAGGTTCCTTCCATAATGTAAACAAAATTATGCATATCCATGAATTTAGGTTTTAAAATCAGATGTATACACTTTAATAGGTTTTCCGGGATAAAAGGAAGCCTTTAGTCCTAAAAAATTATCAGACCTGGTGACTAGAGTCGCTAGTAGGTAGGTATATTACATTAAAATCAAAATAAAAACAAAATCTAAAACAACATAAAAATTTGTTCCAATTTTGACCACGGGGTCAGATAAGTTTGTAGGGCTATTACTTACTAAAATTACAGATACAACGTATTTGTAATTTTTTAACATTAGTTTGGATAAGGATTGCTCAAAAATATTGTAGATTTTGTAGATTTACTATAAGTTCCGCTGCAGTTTGTCCTATGTAATATGACTAAAAATACTAGAATCATTACAATCAAGTTAGCATTATTTTATTAAGTATATGAAAATAATAATTAAAGTAAATATAACAATTAATTAGCTGATGTCTGGGACTTCCTTATGATCATTGTTATTATAAAAAACCTATGGATTCTTTAATTTTTTGGGTTAAAAGGACCCTATTTCTGTCCTCAGGATGTCCTATCTCTGTGCCAATTTAAGATCAGTTCAGCGGTTGACTTTTGAAAAGTTTGCAGACAAACAAAGTCACTTTCACAGTTAATAGTAACTTATTTTAATCTATGATATGGAATATGGATGAATGTTATTTTCTGTAGGACTCTAATCCATTTTAGTGGTAACATGTTCAGCCTTTGAAAATGCAAGCTATCTCAGTTCTGATTTTCTTCAAGAAAACCCCCATTAAGCAATCAGCAATGAAACAAAGGACAGTAGAAAATAATATTTTCTTAATATTTGTATGAATTATGGTTGGTCTGCATTTATTTTCCAGGATGACTCTGAGCGTGCCCAGCAGGCCTTTGAAATAATAAACAGAGCTTGGAAAACTCTGGAATGCGAAGATACAAGGAAAAAATGTTTGAACATTTATGAAGAAGCCAAGGAGAGGACAGAGCATATGGTATTTATTCTAATATTTAATTGTACTGAAAAGCTGAATTTATAAAGTAACAAGTATAGAACTTTCAATGACCTCTTTAACAAAGTGCAGTCAGCATCAGTGGCAGACAATGAGTGGCAGCAGCTAATCTTATTAGTGGTAGGACTTGAGTTTGATTCCCGGCAGGGTCAGTTAGGGAATTTTATAATTTCTAAATTGGCTGAGGATAGGTTCAATGAAAAGCTTTAGCCATGGCTAGTTACAATGTCATGCCACTAAGCGAGTTTTCCAGAAAGATATAAACGTAAAAACAAGAGAATGTTCGTCACCTGGTGAGGTTGCAGTCATAAAGATTATAACAAAATAAGGAAGAAACATCAAAAATTATCACTAGAATCAATTGAAATAGGAAAACTTAATGTTTAAATAAAATTTTACAATATTTTAAATGTTTTTAGAGCTGGTTTACTAACACTAAAAATACTAAAATGGCAGATATAAATGTATTACTTCTGATCCTTTGAATACTGCTTCTTGCAGAAAAGGAGAAAATGCAACCCATGTTTCAAGCAAATAAATGAATTTATTTATTTTTATTTATTAAAGGATAGTATTAGATTTAGATGATAGATGCCAATGGCATTAGCCACTGTTTGAATAGATTTCAATTAATGAAGCGACTTGCACTAAATGATTATGTCTTTATTTTGCAGATAGAACAAAAACGTAAGAAGCAAAAGAAAGAAAACCGGACATCTGAAGGTATACCTGAAGATGACCCTGACAAGTATAAACATGCAGTTTATGTTATGACTATGAAGGTAAGACAACTGTTTAAAAAAAAAGTTAGAAAAGATTTTTTTATAGGGAAGGTCGCCTTGGTGACTTTTTGCACTGGTTCGTCAATATTGCATTGATACAGGTTTGGGTTTGTAATGACTACCTAAGAACACTGAAGCTGTAGTTGCAAGATGCATTCACTGTTTAGATGGAAGCAGTCACTGCGTAGGCGATGTGAATATTAGGTGCCATGGCCAGGAACTGAAAAACAGATTCATAAAGTTTACAGTAATATAAGTGTTACAGAATGAAGTAACAGAATCGAAGCTGTAATCCTTTTGAATGTGTTTTTAATTCTGTTAATCCGAAACACTTATATTTCTGTAACAGAAAGGAATCTGTACCAGAATAGAAAGTGTTTTAAAGTTTAACCGAAATAGCGACGTTGCCAAATTTACTGTTCATGAGTATTCAAATTTGAACCTCAGGTGAAAGCACCAATTGTTGCAATTGTTTTAAGAAAAACATGGCCATGTTGTGTCAGTGTATGTGAGGCCTACTACACTGCACTTTTCACAGGGACCCTTACACTTGAATCAGTGTAGTGTAATAAGATATAGGCAGTAAGGATCCCTATATTGGTCCTTATTGCTGTGTAATAAGCAACTATCTAGCGGCCACACCCACCCTTAACACAGGGCCCTGTAAAATGTGCAGTGTAATAGGCCTATAAGGTCTAGGTTGGAATGCGCTTGCCTAGAAGATGTTGATTCACTCTTGCCTTGAAGGTACCTAAGTTATACGTGGGTGGAAACACGTGTGCTAGGAGGGTGTTCCACACATTGGCGGTTCGTATCAGGAACGTCGAACAAAAACGTTTCATGCGAGCAGATTGGACGATATTACATAAGGATGCCAACGCTGACGGTTTCTCGCTGTTCTGCGGTAGAACGGAGAAGGAGGAACAAGGTTGTGAAGTTCCTGAGCACACTCTCCATGGTAAATCCGATAAAAAACCGATAAGCAGGCGATTAGCTTGTATGTTATAAAAGTTGATGTTTGTTTTAGTTATTCGCCGACATGGAGCGCAAACGCCAACATCTTGAGACCCGGGACATGGAAGAAAGGAAACGGAAGCGTGAAGCGGAAATCGAACAAGAGGAGCAGGTGTCTCTGGAGAAAGAATGGGCGAAAAACTTTGAGGTACGTAATCTTTTTTTTTTAATCACTACAAGTTATTCCGTGACTGAAAACAAATTCCTTCTGGCTTGTGATTGTAACCTATTATATAAAAGCGCAATACCACTAATTCACTGAATGACTAACTGACTAATCACGATATCGCAGGAACTCTAAAGCATACTGGCTTGAAATTTGGAGGGTAGGTTCTTTCTATGGTGTAGACATCAGCTAAGAAACGGTTTTGAGAAAATTCCACTAAAAATGAGAAATGGGGGTTGGAAGTTTGTATGAAAGTCCTACGTTTATGTAGTTAGAGGCTTGAAAATCGGGATTAAGGTTATTAGTTTAAAACCTGCTTATGCTATACATGTAAAGCCTCTATAGATATGCTTTTTGCAGCGTGAAAATTTCACATTGTCATAGAAAATAAGAAATTGTACGCGAGCGACCTCTATTGTGTTAAAAAGGGAAGTTGTGTGTAAAATTTCAGGTTTCTACTTTCTACGTATTAAGATTTGAGTCCCCTAGTCAGTAAGTTAGTGAATCAGGACTTTTGTAAGCATATGTAGGTCTAGACTGTATGTTATGCTCGTTTTTTTTATTTCAGGAGTCACGGCAAAATAGAGTGGACAGTTGGAAGACATTCCAGTCTGGTGGTAGCAAGGAGAAGAAAAAGAAGAAGATTATGGGCTTCAAACCTCCAAAACCCAAACCTGAGAGCAGATAACTATACCTTAAAATTTCTTCAAACTTTACATTATTACATTATTATGGAGAAGTTTCCTAATTTTTAATTAATAATTAATCATAAAAATTAAAGTGAAATAGTTATATGAAAAAAAAGAAAAGAATCTTTCAAATATCACAACAAATGAGAAAGTTAGGGAACTTGAATAATTTCGTTATGGTCATGTGATGTAACTCTTCCTAGTATGAGACTGTTGAGTATGAGAGCAATTATTGTGCGTTAAAATAATTAAACTTAAATAATTAATTACTCAGTCATTTTTTAAAGTAAAAATTTTCACAGATTGATTAGTTTTGATCTAAGTATATTTTAATTCCATTGTGTTAAAAATTATATTAACATCTTGAAACTTCTCCATTAATTAACTACTTGTCGAAACTCCTGGTTAGAATCAAATCGGCTAGCTAGAATTTGTGACGGTGCGTTTCCATCGAGATGAGACGAAATCGGAGGTGTGAATCGACATTATTAAGTGTCGGAATTAAATGCATAAAACACCTATTCTGAATGGAGGTGGTCAATAAAACTCTCATACTGAATATAATACTGGTCATCCTCTCTCTTTCTGCGTCGTATTCCTCATTATTGAGGTCGTGACCCCTTTCCATTAATTAAATAATGGTAGGAGTTTTCTTGGGATAACAATGCGTTGGGTTTCCACGTCCTTCCGCATACGACTCCACTAATAGTATTTAAACTCTTAGGTTTTTGTAAAGTAATCTTTAGATAGTAATCTATCAGTTGTTAGTGATAATGACCGGGACAGACAGCTTAATGTGCTCTCAGAGGCACGGAGGAAACGAAAAGGTCAAACTTGAGCCTCCAAATTTGGTCACCCATTCAGTTACCAACTTGGGTCAACGTTGCTTATCATTTGCAATCGACTGATATGCGTTGTCACAACTAGGCCTAAGGTCCTTCAACTCTTCCACTGATCATCTTACCTATCTAATATTATGAATGCGAAAGTTGTCTTAGTGTCATGCAGAAGCTGATATAGAAAAGAGTATTGGTCCGCGCTTGATCCCTGACCAGGGCTTGAGAATTTAGTTATGCTACGTAGTGTATAACAATTCCGTTCCCACATTACATTATAGTACCTATACCTAAAATTAAAAAAAGCGTATTATTAAAACTTGGTTAATTACAACAAATCGTTTTTAAAACATGAGGAATTTTTTCTATGTGATAACGAAGTACACAGAGAGTGCGATTCCGAAAGAGATTTGCGATTTGGCCAAGAGAATACTGAAACACTGAGAACACTGCAAGGAAATAATCCAATGGGATTTCTTCATTTCTTAGCTTCGTTAGTGAAACTCTGGTGGAAAAGAGCCTATGGCTACATTTTTGGTGGGCAGCAGAATAAAAAACGCAGCGTTTCGCATTTATGTTTTCGGCGATTGCCCATACAAAAGTAATACCAAAATAATTTGTAATTCGCGAATATTTCCACCACATTATTTAAGATTGAACTTGTATTTATCTAGGTACCTGGATAATTATGTTTTCGAAATACTTTCCCAAAATTAAATGTAAACGCATTAAGTTTTGCTTGTTTTTACGACATAAATGACATGTTTTCTCCTTATTTGTTTCATATTAAAACCAACGATATCTTACGTACTAATTGATCAAAAACATAGCCTATATTGTGAAGTTACAGAATAACAATAGAAAGTTAAAAACACAACAAGTTTTCATTCATCATTTTTGGTATTTACAGAACAAGACTAAATGTATAACAAATTCTGTACGCTCATATTGCTATTGCGCTTGCACACGTTCATGTGTCATCAGCCAAATAGAGATAGCAATATACCGGCAAATGTATATTTGCAGGCTGAATAGAAATAGCGAGCGGCGATCGCCGACCTCATAACTACCCTACATGAGCGGAAAACGATAGCTTGTTTGCGATGTCGCGGATCCGCTTATGACACTTGCGGATGTGCTGTTTTCCCGTTCACCACTGAAAACATTTCATACATAGTGTATGACTCGAGCGTATCGCAATCCGCTTCCGCCCTGCTGCCCAATGAAAATGCAGTTTAGGGTGCGAGTCCATTGGAGCAGGGTGGGAGATGTGCCAAACAGGCTAGACAGGGATTCCTGACAGGTGACTCGAAAAAATTATAGAGTCGTCGATCAACAATCTGATCCTATCCAAAAAATAAAACCGCTGTTTTAAACTTCATTCGTTTGAGCTTATTAGCCCATCTTATGGCGTCGGGGGTTGAAAATAGACTAATGATGCGTTACCGTGTTTACGCAGTTTGGCCGTATTCGACTGCAGCCGTTTTAGGTCACCGACTAATGTAAACTAATTCGGAGGGCCGCATTTGATCGCAACCCATTTGCGTTGATAGAACTAGTGTAATAGTTAGTTGGCCGCATTCGGTCATAACCGACTTCCAGATAACTGTTGGCCGAAAACGAAATACGTCCGCATGCGTTTGATCACGTACCTAATTGACCGAGCGAAGCAAAGGTCTCTGAGTCTATTTGAATGAATTTGCACTTGTCCGTCCGTCCGTCCGTCTGTAAGAGCATTATGACTTCTGGATTATTGAACGTAATTACTTGAAATTTAAATATAATATGTAAAACGATGGCATCCAGCCGAATATGGCTTAAAAAGTTATAAAAATCTTTATTTCAGGGGGCTCTCATAGAAGCGAATGCGAAGTAAAATATTTTTTATAGCGTTACATAGGGTTGCGGTATATCATTTTAAAGATAATTAAGAATAGAGTACAATTTTTTTTCCCCCCTAAAATTGACGAAATGGGGATTTATATTATTAATTTTATCCTGTATTGTCATTTATTGTAATTATATCCTGTACTTGAACAACAAATACTAAAATAAGATAAATATTTTATTTAAATGAGCTTCATTTTTTTAACAGAAATTCATAATTATGTCAATTGATGGCGCTCTGTAAAAGTTCATTCATTTCTCCAATAACTCTTTAGCTCTTTTGTATCAAATGTTAAAAGTTAACTATTACAATATAGAGTTAAAACTATCATAAGGATACCGCGAGGTCTCAGTTCGGGGCGAACCACTAATGTAAACAGGCCAATTTGGTTAACCAATCCTGTTAAACCGAATGCGGCCAACGCATTCGGTCACCGACCGGATGTTAACGCGTCATCCAGTGGACCCTCACCCGCAACCTACTTGTCCGCCCTAGGTTCGCAACAGCTTTTGTGGAAACGCGCTATAATGATAGGTGTAAGTAAATTAATTTGTCAAATTTCGTCGTAAGGGCTCGATTGGGCCTAAGTGTCCACTTGTGAAACGACTCTGAGTTTAAGAGGTTCTTAAATAGTAAAACATCAATTATACTGTCACAATAAAATATAATGTACTGCTGCTTCAAACATAACAGAATCATGATTAAGGCACGGTGGGATGGATGGATTCATTTGGATCGAAATATTCAAAGTATTATGAAATACTCTTTGGTTAATTGATTTTCCATCGTCAAATAAACTTTTCTGACAAATTTTGTGTTTTTTGATGTAAGTATTTTTTTAATTATTGTTATTTTCTGTGATTTGAAATGTTTCTTTTCGTTCATGCATCTGATTTTCAAGGATCAGGTTTCTTTTTCTTTTGAACATAACATTAAAAAGAACTTTGCGTTGTTTTACAACAGACATCGGATTACCTAGTACCTTGTAGGTAGCCTTAAGTTATAGAATCTATTAATTTATAAGGTCGTATTAAAAATAAAGGTTAAATATTCGTTTGGGTTTTCATTTCTAGAGTTAACCGCTTGCGTCAAGATTCGACAACGTTATTTTATGTGTAACTAGATAATGCCCGCGACTTCGTCCGCGTGAATTAAGATTTTTTATTCCCGCTGGAACTCTCTAATTTTCCGAGATAAAAAGTAACCAATGTCCCTGTACTTTGTTTCATCTAAATCGCTTATACAGATGAGCTGTGAAAGCGTAGCAGACAACACATTCGCATTTACAAAATTAGTATGAATATGGATATCGCATGCATTGCATTAATTTACGGATCCTGTTCAAATAGCCGCATGTTATCGGGTATATTTTGGCTCATCGAAAAAGTTTTGGCTATTAAACGACCTGTTGTTGAAAATCAAGAAGGAGAATAGGATACGCCTTAATATAGATACCTTCCTGTCATAGTAGGTATACCAGTGCACGTTTTCACCAACAATCCCTAAGTTTTAGGGAGCGCCTGAGACCAAAGGGCACAGAACTAGAAATCTGCTTATACTAAGCTGTTCCGTGCCAAAAGGTGTCAATTTTATGTACGACACCACAGATTCACACAAGTACAACCAATTCGTAAATCTGTACTAATATTATAAATGCGAAAGTGTGTCTGTCGGCCTGTCTGCTACGCTTTCACGGCCCACATATTCAACCGATAATTTGATGAAATTCGGTACAGGGATAGGTTATATCCCGAGAAAAGACATAGGAATGTCCCATATCCCGGAAAATTAAGGAGTTACCGCTGGAATCGAACAACTTAGTCCACGCGGATGAAGTCGCGGGAATCATCTAGTAGATACATATAATAAATCTATGAGTACAACTGAGTACAAATCACAGCTGCGACGTTGGGCATCGATATCAATGATAACATATTAGGTTGGGACCGCGTGAAAAAATTGCGGCCGGCCTAATGCTTCAAAGAGGTCGCATAAAACTAACTACAAAATAAGAATAAAACCTACAGTTAGTACAACTGGCACACCACAGTCAAATGTCAAACAGGATTGAAAAAAATATATTCAAAGATGGCTTGTTTTGGGATGTCAACTGACAAAAACAGGGCACAATGCGCTCAAAATTAACAGCCATTTATAAAGGCTTTGCAAGGTTATCGGAAAACAGAAAATTAGCAACAAAATCAAGTAAGTCTGAAACGGTTTATTTGAAAAAATATAACGAATTTGATCGCTCCTTTACCTAATCAGTGCCGGTTGTCGGTCTTCCGCTTTTCAAAATGGCAGAAATTCTATTATTTGGTAACTAATACTACGTGTGCCCCATATCTTGTTTGAGACCACTGCTGTGAGTGCTCAGTAAAGAATACGAAATAACTGAAGTCAGTCTGAAAAAAGTTTTCGCTGAACTGCACTGGTGAACGCAGGGAGGTGCAAAGTGTAGTGGGCGGGGGAGTTCATGGTGCTATTAAAGGCCTGAATGAATAATGAATATGAATATGGCTATCCTGCAATAACTGTGCTAACTAATAGCACAGATAAAGTAATATTTATTTAGTACCAATATTACAATAAAGGTGTCAACATTTTCAGTTAGGCTAGGCCTACTGGTCTCTTGTTATTGTGCACGCAAAATATGTCATAATACAATCAAAAATTCTGTATTTATCCTAAAGGTGTATTTGGTTTTCTAAAAAAAACACCTAAATATATTTTCTGTTTCAGGTTCTTCAAAGGATGGTGCGTTTTCGTAATAATGATTAATTTTTACCTAATATGGATTCAGCAATAAAAAACTGCCAAGTTACTGATGATGTGTAATCTACAACATCGAGTTATGTATCTACAACTCATATTCAAACATTCCAATTTCAAATAGTTTGTTTTCAGAAATTTGTAGTAAGTAGTAACACAGAGTATATACTTAGCAAGTCTAAGCAAGTAAATTGATAAAACAACGTCATAAATCATAATCATCAGTAACTTGGACAGTTCGTGCTAAAATAACATTCTAAAACTACATTACATTAAGATTTATTAAGTTTCTACAAACTATCAACGTAAGTACTAATTATGTAACTAATTACTGTAATAGAGCATAAATAGCCAACTAACCACGAAATAGTCTTAGACAAAAACTCCTTATGTATGTGCGACGAAAGCAGCCTTCCCTTGACCCAAGAACCTTAAAGGTTTTGATAATGAGCTCTTAAGCACACCATGTTTTGTGCTGAAATTTTGCATTCTCGTTTAGTTTGGATGATATCAGGTTTAGCTATAATAAATGTCATTCTAAATCAAATATGACGGACTCGCAAAGATGGTGGATTAGCAAGAACAATTTATGGTTCAAGGTTCTTGTGGATTACCTTCTTTTTAAGCAGCCCCATGATGTGGGTAACGATTATAATTGCTGAGAAGTAAACGAAAAATAAATTGACTAGGCACTAAATTAAATATGGAGGACGATAACAGCTTGTTTTTAAAAAAAACTTGTTATTAGCATTTTGCCAACCTCACATGAACGAGTTGCCCGTGCCCTGTGGACCATGGGATCCCTGGTACCGAAAAAAACAAAGCTTTTATATGAAACATTTCGCCCTCGGCTTAGCCTGGTATGTAAAATGTATCTTATTTATGAATGTACAGTAGGTATGTTGAGTTACTCTAGGTCCTGTCAATTACGTTCAGCTAAGGTCATGGTTCAACAGAACTAGCACCAAATTGCGTTTGGAGGATCTTGTTTTTCTTTATAGGAATTGCAGAAAAACTGCTGAACCGATGTTCTCTGAAGTGTGTGAAAGTGTTTTTGTGGTTTGATATAACGATTGGTTATTAGGATTATCTTAATTTTTATACTTGGAAACTGGGAACACTTTTATCAAAATTGGTTGTGTTGAAATACCTTAATTGTGCATTCTGGAGTGGAAACCTCGTAACAGTGAGCGTAGTGTCTTCTTCCAGTGCAAACCGATGACTGATAACGGATCGGTAGCGAGAATTTTATAGAGGACAACTCAACAATTCTGATGGCGCACTCTCTGAACAGCTTTATAGCTAACCACTACCACCACCACTACAGCCCATTTACGTCCTACTGCTGGGCACAGGCCTCCACTCTCATAGGAGAGAGGGAATTAGAGCTTAGACCCACCACGCTGCACCAGTGCGGTGTGGCAGGCTTCAACGACTATTATCATGTTAGTGATAATAACCGGGACCGATGGTTTAAAGTGCTCTCCGAGGCACAGGGGTGAAACACCGCCAACTTCCTAACTCGGGGCTAGTACTGAGAATTGCTAGTCAGTTTTTCTGACTAGAAATTCTCAGTACTAGCCCCTAGCCCAATACTTAATTATGGGTCGACCCGGGACTCGAACCCGGGACCTCGTCGGACGCACTCGAACATGCTAACTCGAACTAGACCAACGAGGCAGTATAGCTAACAGTGGACGCATATGGGCTGATGGAATGGAATACCAGATAGAACTCTTAAATGTTGTTAAATATGGGTATAAACTCTTAAATGTTGTTAAGTATGGGTACAAAATACTAATTTATTTTTTCAGGTGGTTATTTTCATTTTTCTTGGCAATATACACGGACAGCATATACCTCAATTGGGGTCCGCCCAGGTTTCCAGCCCCTCCCAGCGATATGGTTGAGGAGTGCGACGACTCTGACTCCTGATGTACATATTTATGCCGTACCTACAGCATTTTGTAATCCTTTTGATATTGGAATATCTTATAACGTAAATGTCCTTCAAAAGTAATCGCAGGGTGCGAGTGGTTAGAAACCAGGAACGATGCAATTATACTATGTGTGCAAACGTTATTTTTACGTCATTGTCGCAATCGTTATTTTTGCCGAAAAATAAATTGCAATTGATTTTCTTGTATTTTCAGCTGAAGGCGAACATTGAGATATGAGATATTCCATCCGATATCGATTGCTACGTTAAAGCTCTTTATAGTAGAGCTGTTAACATATCGCTAAACGGTTAAACGGTTAACTGTTAACGACTGTAAACGGTAGTAAAAAAAAAACAATCTTTTCTTTTTACAGGAGTAAAGGTCGTTTACTACCGTTAACTGCTAACCGTTTAACAAACGGTATTAAAAAAACAACGTTTTTTTGTCATTCGCTAGTGCACAGGAGTAAAGATTGTTTATTAATATTTTCAACCATTAGCCGTTTACCGTTTAGCGATATGTTAACACCTCTACTTTATAGATTATCACTTTAGTCTTTTCTCACTTAGATTCGTTCGATACATTACTATTAAAAGTTTTAACATGTTCAAGTAGCACTGAGCTTGATATAATACGGCTTACTGACAGCCTTTAGTGACTCGTACTATAACAAAAATAAAACTAGCAGTCTATAACTAGTTAGGCATAAGCTGTTTTTTTAGAACGTGTAATTTGCCAGGGTTAGTACAATCTGTTTCGCAATCTTTGCGTCGAAAGTAGGATGTTCTAGGTTCAATTTATAGGGCTAGGGATAGCAAATGATAGCTTGATACTTAAAGGAAGCTTAAATCATTCATCGCGGGCATCCTAACTAGTTCATATATTTTTTGGTAAAAACAGAATATTCTGAAAATACCTCAAGTGATTTTCTAGCAGGCTTAACTAAAAGCTTGGAGGGTCTAGATGTCTAATTATATAACTTGTTTATCATGGTATTTTACTTTTTTACCAAAATAGTTTTTATTTGTCGATGCAAGTTAATATTATAATAGGTGCCTTGTATTTTGAATACAGATTTTATTTGAAATAATATTATTGATGTTTCGACTAAGGTATCGGGAGTTTTAGAGCGCACGTCACAGCGAATTGATTATTAGTGACGCTAAACATTTTGAATGCTCTGAAGTTTGCGGATATACAATAGGTAAATACCTACCAAGCGATGGCGATGTCGAGTAACGTCCATACAACACGTATAGACGTTACCTACTCATCATAACTCACACCTTTAGAGAGCCGAGTGGGAGTTTCTACACGCACTCGATCGCGTTTAACTACCATTTGTATGGAATTAATCGAAAGCCAGCTGTCATATCTGCCATCAAACGCTTTACAATTCCAAACAAATCGTAGTTTGATGCGATCGAATGGGAAGAAAAAGTCTGTTTCGGACTGTTGGTCCCACTGTTTTACCCACCCTCCCGGCTCCCACTAGGCATTAGGCACGCAGAGCACTCGTGAAGCTTGGCGCCAACTGTACCTCTTGTAAATGAATAATAATGGATTTATTATATTTAAGAATGTTTTTAAAACTGAAATATATTTTCGTCCTGTTCGCACTGTAAACATTATTGTCAAAATATAAAAATAGTTTTGTCTTATTGAGTTTAATTACACCTACCTTATTGATTTTCCAGTAGCATGAGGTTCCACTTCAGATCTTAGACCGTCCATACACGGACTACTCGAGCATTTAGCCAGTGAACCGTGTTAACAGATCCGTGAAGTTAGCTATGGACTATGGTGACTTACCAACTAACGATAGCCCATAGGAAAATTCACGGATCGGAACCGCTGCTATATATCAAATAATATAGGTAATTTTATAACAAACGTGATGGTATAGCATTGGCTACAATAAACTTGATAAAAAAATAATTAATTTAAAAATAGCCTGTACCGGATTTTGATCGGCAAGCCTTTTTAGACGTATTTATTTATTATTAAATAAAATTAAAAAGTAGGTTTTAGGTAGGTACCCTATGAGATCTTGTGTTGATCTTTTTTAATTTACTTTGAAAACAATAATTCCAGAGTAACTCTTCTACCAAAAGTTCGCATAAGTAAAGGTTAACAATCAGATTTAACTAAGGTAAAAGACCGGGATGGACGGCAGACTGAATGAAAAGAAAGCATTTGTAATTAATTCCATACTTAGTTTCATATTTTAATCAGGGGCTGAAAAACAGATTCATAAAGGTTACAATAAGTGTTACAGAATTAAAGTGTAACAGAAACGAAGTTGTAACCCTTTTGAATGTGTTTATATTTCTGTTAATCCGAAACACTTTGGTATATTTCTGTAACAGAAACGAACCTGTACCAGAAATGAAAGTGTTATATATGTCACCGTAAGATTGTAAAAACCGTTAGATTATAATCTAACTCGCGAAATTCTAAACTGTCTAAAGATTACAATTTAACGCATTATTTTCCGGTAGATTGTAATCTGATAGGTATTTAAACCCGATAACTTTGCGGTACATTTCTGGTAATTTCGCTATTTCGGTTACACCTATATATAGATGTACCTAATCGAAATAGCTTTTATATAGGCGTAACGTTTTTTCAGTTTCAAAAAACAAACCCCTTATTTCAGTTACTGTTTCAGTCCTTAATTTTAACGACTAAGTAGTTAAGTAGTGTCTAGTACTTAACTATTTAGTCGTTACTTGTACTTCAGTACTTGTGGTCTGCAGCTGAAAGGTGCTTTTACCAGTTTGCCGTCTGCCGCCCATCTCAGACTTGTAAGTAGGTACCTTATCATTAAACTAACCGAACTCTTTCTACTTAAATGTGGCACTAAGGAGTTTGGTGCTTTCATTCAACCAGAAAACTAGTAATCCGGACCTAACAAATCTAGTCAACCGGACTAACAAATCTCTCTGGCCGCAGTGGTTCTCATAAGCGGGAGGTCTCGGGCTCCATTCACGGCTGCTACAATTTGGGATCTTTATTGGGGAATTTATAAAATAGAAACTGATTGATATTAGTTTAACCCTTTAATTCGCAGACGAAAATAAACAATTTTTTTTGTTTGGGGGGGGGGGGGGGGGTAAATAATAAGTATGCCTAAAAACCACTATTATAGTTTATGAAAAAACATATTATGTTAGTAAGGTAGGTAGGTACAACATTGCGAATTACAATGATTTCAGTAAGAGATTTTATGTTAGACGTTACTGCGGCGTATATTTAGGAATTCATATAAAATTTGTTAAACTGATACAAAATTCATGAAAAACACATATATTAAGAAATTGGGTTCAGTGATATAAAGTGCAAAATAAAAATAATTGTTAAACCACTACTTAATTAAGTGTTGTATGGGAACGACATTAAAACAGCTCACATCGCAGTGTCGGTGACAAACAACATACGTGTTTACAACATCCAAAATCCTTATTTTAAGAATAAAATTCATTTTTTACATTGGTATCAATATGTATGTTTTAGAAGATAATGCTAACGTGCAGATTACAAAACAAATCCACACGGTTCAAGTCGTCTCGGGGACACCTTATGAAAAACTGATATTTATAGCAATAAATTGTGCCAGCTACAATTTTTATTCGATTGTAATTTGTTTTTGCTATGACGTATGTAAAAAATTCATGAAAATAGATAGAAACAAATGATTAGGATTTTTGTATTTGTAATATCGGTCATGTTCATCACTGCGAACTAAAGGGTTAATCATCACTTACCTACCTACCACCAGGCGAGAATACAGTCCATAATGATGATAATGATGAAGCTTTAATATTAAACTGATACATATCCCTAATAATCGGTTTCTACTTTCTAGTTTATAAATTCTCAAATATGCAGTCAAGGGCTCTTGTAGCAGATAAAAAACTTAGGACTCTATTATGATCTTACTGACTTAAGGATGTAGGTAAAATAATACTGCTGATGAAATTTTGAAAACAATATCAAATTTAATACATAAATAATATTTATGTACTTCTACATACATGTTTTCATCTATATATTTACATTTAAACACATCATTTTCCTATCTTAACTAATTCTTTGACATTTTGTCTTAAAATTGATATATTAAAATTAAGCAACCAAAAAGAAACAAAACGGCATAGGTAAACATAATAGTGTAAACATAAAAACTTTAACGTTTTACAAAATAAATTACCTACTAGATGTTTGCGGGGTACTGTCTTGGCCCCAGCCACCACACTCGATAAACCATATCTTTGTCCTCAACGCTTAATAATAATTACAATGCAATGTTCAGAGGCCCTAATAAAATAAATTTTAAAGTTAACTAAGGTTACGTGACATGAGTCAGAAGAAAGAATCATCATGGCTCATGATAGTACAAGAAAAATTGGTCTTGACGTAAATAGGTAGGTAAGATGGTAGGGGCCGAGTGGTTAGGGTATCGACTCGATTTCGTTTTTGACACCTCCATATTCCATATTATGGCAAATAAACATAGACTTACACTAGGAATCTAGGATGTCACGTTTTTCATCATAGAATATAATATCTTAAAGAGCACTGGGGTGTTTGATAGTAGGTATATTATTAAGAAATAAGTTCAACCTTTTATAAGTATTAAACGGCTCTCAAAGAGTAGTACCTATAATGTTTAAATGCATTCTCAAATATGCACGTTCATTTATTAATTGAGTGGCTAACTTCCTGATAAAGCAGATAATATTATGCACCTATAATTAGGTATCGAGACAGATTTATAATTTGTTTTGTAAGAGTAAGCACCTGAGTAAGTTTTTAGTTGGAGGCCCAGGATAGCTTCCGTAAGAATTAAAGGAATTTTTCGCGCTTAGCTCGAGATATTATTTAAGTTTATTTATAGAAAAAAAACACAAAGAAGCTAGGGGCCTAGTTCATTGATACACGTCCTTCAGCGGTTTTAGTCCACCACTGGCTCTAGGTAGGTAGGTATATAAAGGTTTGATGCTTAAAAGGGTTAGAGTCAACGACCTCAATTTACATAGACGGGCCCTGTCAAACAAATAATGTGGACCTATTTTGCTAATGCCATCTAGTCTGCAAAGCGGGACAGCGCTATGGTGGGGACAAGGACAGGGCTATACAGGTTAGGAGCGTGCTCTAAAGGTTGGACGCCCAATTTTTTTCTATGAAAGCGCCCATCTAGTACCTACATATATATCGATGGTTAGAGTCATTTAAATCTACAAAAATTGTATGGAGATGTTAAATCAAGACTTGACCGCAACTACTAAGTCCATACCAACTGGACAGATTAAGCTCAACGCACATGACATGTTAGTTAACTTAAGGTCTCTTCACCTGCAACAACAAAGCGTACATTAAATTTCTAATCCATAGGTAAATGTTAGACAAATACCCAAAGAATTTCTTACGAAAAGCTTACGTCTACGAAGCACGAATATGGTGCCACTTACACCCAAATGAAATGGAACATGTACGGTCCATACTATACCTAATTGACCACACTTATTGACATCAATCTTCTTAACTATAAAGTAGACAGTTTCTTACTTAATACTAACTACACAATGTCAACAACCATATGATATTATATTAAGCTAACGTCCTTTCTATGAGATACCACAAAATGGGATGGTCTTTCTGTCCTTAGCAAACATGTCGATCCGGTTAGAAAGTTTTGGAGGTAGGTATGTCTAGTATAACTAGGCACTGGATATATAACTAGGTATACCTCCTGGATTGTGGAATATAATACGTATTATAATATATATAGGTATGTTACGTACTTATTAGGTAGGTATCTACTTATAAATACACGACAGCGCGTAAGTTGTTCGTAATTTATATTAAACAATACTTACCAATAATAAGTATAAGTACCGATATCTGAACCGTGGGTCTACCAATATTACTTGGTCTAACCCAATCGACTTGATTTTATTATATGCAGACATTTATTTTTAACATGTCAATTTTCACCCACTTTTCTATTACTTAACCATCATTTTATAATATTTATTATAACAATACATACCTAATATACAAAATTACATACACGTTTCATATCTTGGCAATGGGTATGACGAAAAATAATTACTTATCATAAAAAAAGAAGAAGCGTCGAACATTTCAACAACGAGTGACTTTAAGTCAGATAAGTGAAGAAATAACTAAAAATCAATTACCTACCTAAGACTTTATAAAAATAAAAAACAGCTATTTTTTAAGCATCCGAATGTCCCAAATCCAATATTTTTTTCAGTTAGTTTTTTATGTAGCATGGTTACAATATTCCGAGATAGACTTTAATTATTTACTACGAATATTCAAAAAATGAAAGCCAAGTTTTTAAAATGGTTACGAAATACATCTATCTATAGCACCAATATCAGCTGCATATAAATATATACGTAAATAAATATAAACGTAGTAGGTATTAGATATAATGTAATGTTTATTTATATTATATTACCCGGATCTTGTGAGAATTAAGTTAGGTATTTACCTATAAGGACTTAGGTACTAAATTATCCGCATGGTGAAGTTACGTAGCAAAATCAATTAATGCTTCTAAAATATCTATATGGACGTCAAAATTACAGGAATTGACTTAATTAAATTCACTAAATTGAACACTTATGGATAAATCTATCACAAACAGTCCACTGAGGTAATTAACAAGTGAACTCACTTTGCTCGAGTGATTTTATGGTTAGCCTTCGTTGCTAACTACTGCTGAGATCTGTAAAGTATACTATGCCTTATTTACCGTTGATCGAAACGAGATAATGTGTCCTGTAGTAACTGTGTCTTAACTCTGTCCGGGCAAAGTTAAAATACACAGTACACTCTATAGATCTCAGCATACGAGTACTAGGTAGATAATCTACTGTACTTAGTTGACGAAGTAGCTTATTCGAAACATTTAATATCTGGGACTAGACATCTGACTATAAAGGCTTTTGTTTGTGCTTCCGAACGCTTATGATTAATATCGGCTTTTTCTTCAAATGCTGCTTTTGAACCATGTACAACTATCACAAATCGTCGAATTGATGGTTCCGACAATTTAGTGTCATTTATGGTATCTAGGTACATTTAATTTAAATTAGCTAGATTGTAGCTAATTATGTTAAGCACAATCGCTAACTTGAACAAAATGACAG
The DNA here is from genome assembly GCA_964035005.1 of Erebia palarica. Lineage (NCBI taxonomy): Eukaryota > Metazoa > Arthropoda > Insecta > Lepidoptera > Nymphalidae > Erebia > Erebia palarica. The sequence continues at coordinate 8,137,245 of OZ035988.1, forward strand.
GACTAAGTACGTTATTGTACCTATTGTTAGCGCTCTCAAAATGCTCCCTGCAGAAAGGGATATCACTAGATTCAGGCCTGTCAATTCATTTTAGTTTAGAGATTATGTGCAATAGAATTAGCCACATTGTTGGCAGTGGCGTAGCTGGGCGGGCGGCGGGGGTGTCACAAACGCGTGGCACTCGGTACGGCTGATACCAGACTGGCCAGAACTAACAAACGGGCAAAAATTGACCGAAGTCCAATTGTCTTACTGCTGAACGGATTTGAAACATTCGTACCTTAAGGTCTAAGGATGAAAGTTTAGGTCGATGCTACTCGATAATTCCCTCAGATGTGAATCGATTTTTTATTAATGATATTTATATACAAAATGTTGTTAGGTTACGGTAACGACATCCGCAACGAATGCCACTAATGCTAGCTACGCCATTGCTATTTCCGTAGGTAGGTACGTACCAATGTAATGAGGGAATGAATTTTTATATGTATTTCATCGAAAATGGTAAGAACTAGTCTACACGGCGCGTTGCGTTGCGTTGCGTCGTCGTAACGCAAATATTTTGACGCATGGCCAGCCATAAAGGCGCTGTGCCATCGCAGCGTTACTACACCGGCGTCGCAATGAGTGTAGCTCGAGCCGCTCGGGACGAAGCGAGCGGGGAAGCCGCTCGCTTCGTCTCGAGGGCTGCAGTTCAGTTGCGTTTGCGTTGCGTCGACGCAACGCACGTATGTACACTATGATTAATAGTATGTAAAACGACGCATCGACAGCGCTACGTCGCGTCGACGCAACGCTGACGCAATACGCCGTGTGGACCGGGTCTAAGGGGCTGCCTATTTCATTTGAATTAAAAGTCCGAATAGATTTGGAAAACCCCTATCGAATGAAGGTGACCTATTTATAGGTCCTGCCTGCCAGAATGAATGTGATCGAAACAATGTTGTACATCATTATCAACAATCATTAAGATACTGGGGTTGAAAGAAATTTGTGCACAAAAAGTTGGCCGACAATGTATAATGTAGGTAGGTACTACTGAACACTAAAGAACTGCACACGAAAACTATATTAATTAGGTACAAATTAAATAACTGGAATTATATTTTCAAATATTACGGATAATATTATTTCAACTGAGTCAGCTCATTATGAGAAATCCAAGGAGAAATCGCAAGAAAACACAGTACCTACTAATATATAGTACTTACAAAAATAAAATAATGTAAGTAGGTACTTAAATTTACTTCATCAATCATTATTTAAATACCTTAATTTTAAAACTAAAACTTCCCGATTTACGAAGTATAATTACGCAAGTTGTACTTGATGACATTTATACAAATATTTTATCCTATATATAACTACATACATTATTACAATACATAAAATTTTAAATATTACATTGGCCCGCACGAAAACGTTAAAGAGGCATAATTATTGAAGTACATAGATTTTGACTATTAAATAGTTTTTAAAAATATACAAAAAATAATGGCAATGGTAGGAAGAGCTTTGGGGCTCCATGGTGTAAGTAACGACAATTATACCAGCGGGTTTATTAGCTAGTCTAATGAAACTATACTCAATATTATAATTAAGATACATAATCGTAAAATCATTTGTAATTATAACATAAATCATTTAAAAAGCTACAAACCTAATTTAGGATCTCTTTGAGTCAAAAAATCCAATCACTTTCCTACAAAAAAAAACGCGAGGTCACATATTATCTTTGAATATCGTCCAAAAGCCTCAGCCCATTGTCGCACTTACATTTTTACTTAACATAAATAAAAAGTTTTGAGAAACACTTTGTTTGCAGTTTCAATTTGCACTGTATGTCGAAAATTTTATTTCTGTCCGGAGAAAATCGAATTCACGTCCCAAATTCTCGTCTTCTGGATTTTTGTTTATACTCCTTTACATCTGAAACAATTAAAAATATTCATTCATTATGATGGCGCTATTGAAAGATACATCCATACGTATATTATAAGTGTGAATTCGGACACACACGCTCCGTACAACTTCAAGTCGCTCCATAGTCTCGTCAAGTTTCATCAAGAAGTAGGCCGGTAAATGACGTATCGCTCAAAATTAAAATCCTGACGGCATTCTAATCCCTATCCCGGAATATCGAAGAATTTCGAAGGGATTTTTAAAATCCTAAATATACGCGGACAAAGTCGCGGGCATCAGCTAGTTAATATGCTTAATTTCAATGAAGAACCTGAAAGCAATTGTATAATATGTATACCCACCTAGGTATCCTAGGTAGTAGTAGTAGTCCTAGTAGGTCTAAGTAAACGTCCATGAAGAAATACCTACTCCATTAATTAGGACTGATTTATGAAATAAAGAACGATACAATTAGCAGAACAGTTTATAGCGTAGTAGTTTCATGTCACAGTAATCCCGATATAATTCTCACGCAGCGTCTGTAAGATGTGGATTATCAGCGTTTCTCGCAGTTTCTGCTGAGTCGGTTGAGTGTAAATCGTAACCTGCCCGCCACAGTGACGCCGAGTCTGCGCGCCCCTTACCCCGCGTCCCAGGTGACGACCCTGTAGTGTTGTAGGTACATCTTGCCCTACATCGATGTTTTATTTCTCTTTAAATTTTTTGTATCAATTATTCTTACTATATAGGTAAACTTAAACCGGGATTAACAGCTTTTCCTAGTCATTCGATACGAAAGGGCAAAATATGATATCTGATACCACGAAGATATTTATGTAAACGTATGTATTAATATTGCGTTGTATGCTGACCGCATTTTCTATTTCTGGCAGTAATAATTAAAGGCTGTCAGCAAAATGTGAATTCTAAAAGATCTAAAATTAATTTTTAGGTAAGTAGATATTTGTGGTGAAAATATTATGTTTAAGAAAATCTCAATCACAAACTTCGTTTGAAAATATGATTGCACAGAGATTTTCTTCGTTATTTCTAGTAAATACAAACAATAATTGGGAATTTTCTATGGGAAATTTGATTCGAGGAAAAGCACACATACTGTAAGGTAGATAATTTATTTAAAAAAAATATTGTTATATTTTATCGATAAAATATTGTAATAAAATCACATCCCTAACACCCACGATAAATCTGTCGCATATTCAGCAATGTAACGGACTTTCTCCGTTCATTGCTCAGAATAAAGTGCGCGCTCTTAATATGTGATGTGGATAATTGGCTTTTCCCGAAATAAAACCGACATAAACCATGTCTAGGCGAAGGCTTAGATAATGTAAGATATTACTTGCGAAAGTAAGTAAGCACTTTAAGGTAGGCAAGATTTTCTTATCTATTGGGGGTTATCCTTTTGAATTTCCGAAACACTCTGACCCAATTAACTAAATAGTATCAACCTAGAACTTAGGTACTTGCTTTGTGGGCAGCGCTGTGAGAGTAACTAGGTTTTTTACTTCTAGATGTTTGTCTGGATAAAATTTTTCTTGAACATTATGAAAATTTTCGGGTACGCAGATTTCCTCACGATGTTTTTCAGAAAGTGATATTTAATTGCTGAATAGGTACCTACGCACATAAGTAGGAACCTAACTTGTAAAAATGTAGAAGTGCACGTACCCGAGTATCGAACCCCGAATAGGATACCGAAAGTCTAAACCATAAAGGCTATCTTGTATGTCGGTACGAGATAAATGAAACACCCGAATAGCTCCGTAGCTAGTTTAATACTGTCAAATGACCTAATGAATTGTGAGTGCATTATTGTAATAATTTATTATGATTTGAGTAGGTGGCAACTAATTTCATAGTATCATTTCTTTAAATAGTAAGCTCTTCACGAAGTTTTAGGTATAAGTAATTAATTAAGTATGAAGTTGATACTGAGATACCGAGGTGATTTCCACGGAATAGGCTCATTACATTAAAACCAGGGCATAGTTAGACCAATTTACATATACATTTCAAAACAGGACTTCTCTGCCTTTTTTATCCAGATTGTGTGACGATAAATCTATTTCCGGAAGTTACGGGTTATAAAGCATAGGCGTCGTTGGTTATCGAGTGGTTCCGGTATGGGGCGCGGTGGCGTAAATTTATTCATACTGAAATGTCTCTTAGCTCCCTCGTTATTTAGAACGTGCTTCCTTTACTGCTATTGCAAAAGGATTTGGATATTGTATGTAGGTCAAATTTATCCTTTTAGGGATCTTCAAGATAATCGTGTAGTTTTATGAAGTTATAGATTTTAATGTGTTTGTTAAACTCTCCTATAGATATACCAATATAAAATAATGTCCTCCCGACTGAATTTCGGCCACGGCGGCCATCTCCAGAGAGATTAGCCATCTGCGCGGGAGATATTATAGTGCACAAGTGTGTGCGCGTACACAGGTGCACTCTCTGTTCCTTTACTATCATAGCCCGATGGGAAGGAAAATCCGACACGGAGAGAGATCAGGCGCAGGACCGACGGTTTAACGTGCTCTCCGAGGCGAGGGGGTGAAATACCGCCAAGTTCCTAAATCCGGGCTAGTACCTACCTACTGAGAATTTATTGTTTAGAAAACCCCAATACTTGTAAATATTCATTGTATTTACGTTTTCTTGTCTGTTTCTTGTAGGTTAGGTTAGGGTTCGACATAAATAATCAGGTAGTGCCCGGCCACAGGCCGGTTCTATCGGTTCTATCGGTTCTATCGGGTTAATATAACTAACAGATTACAATCTACCGAAAAATAATGCGTTAATTTGTAATCTTTCGACAGTTTGCAATTTCGCGAGTTAGATTATAATCTAACGGTTTTTACAATCTTACGGTGACATATCTATGATCTGATATCCATGTTCGGAAAGCAGTCGTCACTATCAAGTGTCAATAGAATCTGACAACAGTTGGCGCGAAAGTGCCCGCTCTTTGTCTCACTATGTCACTGTCATTGTGAACAACTAACAATTCTGCTGTATTCTATTTAATGTATTAAAACCTTTAACATTATTGAATACATACTAATTAACGGAGCTACCAGGGTCATTATTGGACCCTCGGATCCGCCGCCAAAGTATTATAGTCCAACAAACTTATCTGACCCGGTGACAGCGTCGCTAGTGTCGCTAGTGTGAAAACTAAAATAAAAACAAAAACTAAACAGGCGTAAAAATTTGTTCCAATTTTGGCAACGACGGAACCATCTTTAGAGATTTGCGCACGTAATATTATGTAGGTAGATAACATACCTACATATTATAAGAACCTGCCGATGGAATATTTGGTGTGAGTTTTATTGTCCCAGAATAAATGGAGCGGAAAAAAGTTGCCGCTCCTTATATGCCCGAATAGGTATCAATTTAACCGCAATGTGTGGTATATGGAAACGTTTAACTTAAAAGGACAGACTGAATGGCTGACCATATACGAGGAAAATTGATGAAGTCTAGGTGGGTACAATGTATTATAATAATTATAATTATTATTATGCCAAGTACAATAAAAATAAGTAATTTAATTGATCATCATTGCCTACTGTAAGGTATTTAATTTTTTTCGATGACAAACAAGTTAGCCTTTGACTTTTGAGTCCTTTAACAGCGATATCACCATCTAGTAATTGATGATACTTACAGTTTAAGACTAAAGCAGGGTAATATGAAAGGGGCATGAGATTTTTTAATAAACCCTAATAAAATTCTATAGGTATCGTATCGGAACTCGCTTGGCAGCACGTTTTTGCCGGTAGGGTGGAAACAAGCCAAGGCCAGAGCGTCCCAGTAGATTACAGACACACATTTAAAAAATACTTTATTATTTAATTTCAATCAGGAAAATATTTGGGATGCCTAATATGTTTTTTTATCCACTGCAAGTTAGCCCTTGACTGCGATCTCACCTGATGGTAAGTGATGATGCAGTCTAAGATGGTAGCGGGCTAACCTGTTAGGGGCATGGCAGTTATATGAAACCCATACCCCTATTCGGTTTCTACACGGCATTGTACCGGAACGCTAAATCGCTTGGCGGCACGTCTTTACCCGTAGGGTGGTAACTAGCCACGGCCGAAGCCTCCCAGTACGCCAGACCAGGGAAAATTCAGAAATTATAAATTTCCAAACCCTGCCGGGGATCGAACCCGGGACCTACGCACGTTAAGGCAACAGGGCTCAACACTGCGGCACGGAGATCGTCAAAGTAATTGGTGATTGCAAACTCTGCAGAGTACCTAAGCCAAGATTTGCCCTAAGAAAAGATTTTCTTACAAATTCATTACAAAATATAAGAAATAAACGCGCGGAGACGCAGCAATACCAATAGAAACACATTTCCATTCACAGAGAATAATATACCCAAGTAACTACCTAATACTCTTTATGATGTATTTGTCGTAGCCGGACTGTTGAATTTACTGTATTGCAATACGGCTAGGCAGATTTACAATTTAGAGGCGACATATATCTAGTTATTGAAAACGAACGCATATAGGGTAAAGGCACTACGGATAGGACAGGACAAAACACTCACATCGTATGGAAAACATTCATACTGTCGCGGTAGTCCGTGCAGTTCAACACAAAATGCACTCGCGAATTTTTGTGCGCCAGTTTTTTATCCATAGCGTGTTTTCGCCCCTATACACCAGCTCATTCGTATAGTATCGTAGCTATCCTATTTTTATACGACTGCCTGATAAAAAAAGGAGTATGTATGTGAGTTTGTATATTCCACCATACTTCTATACGCCTGAACCGATTTTGATAAATGAGGTATCGTTAGAATCCCTAGCTTATTCCGGGTGATATAGGCTAGTAATATTTTTAAAAAATTTTATGGAGTGACCATGGTCCCGCATTAAAGACTAAATTTGAAAAAAAAAAACGAAAATAAGATTAACTGTATAATCATTTATAAAATGATTATACAGTTAATGATATGTGAGTAGATTCCAAAAATATATAACACTATATTTCAATATTTAGTGATTCACAAAAATATATCATTTAATAAAAAATGTAAAAGATTCCAAAGGCTATATAAGCAAATCGCTTCTTATGGGGGTAAACTCCAAAAATAATATGGCAGGGCAGTCGTATTTTTTAACTCGTTAAATTAATTTCACTTGTTTAATTATGACAGGTCAGGCTGTTCATTCAAGTGCCCCAGGTCGGTTCGGTAGGCGTGCGCGGCACCTGTTGCATGTAGGCGGAGCGTTACGCCCAACGCCCTGTCGCAGCTGCCACGTGGCTTCTACGAGCAACAACGATGCATTACTACATTTCCAGCATTTCGACGACCACCGTGGCGCAGTGTGTAGCGCTGTCTTAACGCGCGGAGGTCCCGGGCTCGATCCCCGGCGGGGTCAATTTGGGAATTTATAATTTCTGAATTTTCCCTTGTCTGGCCTGGTGGGAGGCTTCGGCCGTGGCTTGTTACCACCCTACCGGCAAAGGCCGATGTATCGTTCCGGTACGATGCCGTGCAGAAACCGAATAGGGGTATGGGTTTAATATAACTGCCATGCCCCTAACAGGTTAGCCCGCTACCATCTTAGACTGCATCATCACTTACCATCAGGTGAGATCGCAGTCAAGGGCCAACTTGTAACGGATAATATTTAAAAAAACGCGTTTTTAGCACAGTAAGACACCTATAACTTTTCAGTGAACAGTTTGAGTCTGCCACTCATCCTTGTAGTAGGTAGCAAAGTACATAGGCGTTAATCTAACAATTTGTGTGCCGAATCAGAGCCATTAAAATTGTCCGCTAGGGACGCTCTTCGTTTTCCTAAAGATAAACGATTAAATTAGTATAATCTATGAACTTTGAATCCAATATTTTAATTTGAATAAAATTTATGTAGTTGACACGTTATCGATTTTTCAGAATATATGTAGGTATTTATGCACATTCTTTTGGCCCAGAACTGCAGTGTAAAACTAACGTTACGTAGGTAGTAAAGCACCTTTTTAGTAATTAGTTAAAACAAAATAAATTAAAATAGTGTATTTTTTTGGAATAGGCAAGTAGGCATAAGTGCCAACTTATACTAATAAGTTGGCACATTTTATAGAAACAATAAAAAAAATATAAATTTAAAATTATTAATTATCTAAGACTACAAAATATGTAAATACAAGAGTAAATTTACAGGGAAGTTTGTTTCGTTTCAGCAGTAGAATATAACTTAATCTAATAAACAAAATTCTACAACCAAACGCCATTTCGAATAATACTAATAAAATTTCTGGGCTCTCTAAATTGATGCTGTCCCAATTTGTTCACCATAATCTCAACATTTGGCGTGTTACAAAATCATGCAATCGTTAACAGTACAGCCGTCACTACAGCGCGTAATCCAATTTACTTCCAACGCGACGGAAGAATGCTTAAAGCTGCCTTTACTAGATTACTAGAAACACCCTTTGAAGGTTTGCCATTTGTTTCGGTACAGTACGCAAATTACTTGGCTGTTTTTAGACAAAATTACTGTCGAGAATTTTAAACCTTATAACATAGGTCTTAAGTTTTTCGAAAGCACTACATAGCGCGTTATTTGGGTTTAAATGTCGGTAGTTTCTTGAATTTTGGAGTTTTGTGCGCTTCAGGTAGAATATATTAAACGTAATGGAATAATAATGTTCTTAAAATATGTATGTGAATTCTACCGGTGTGATGGATTATGACCAAGGCCCTTTTATTCTGGGACCTGAATCCCGCATTGTCAGATTGAGTCCCATCGTACTTTGAGAGTGAAATACTACGAGCATATATATTTAGCAAACGTTAGAAATAGTAGTTCCAGAGCACTTTTCAGAAACTTAAAACCACCCCACGTAAAAATTTTTTCAATCGTACCTATTTACTAAAACTTAGTTAGGTCGTTTTGTAAAAAAATATACTTACTTTAAAAGTAAACTTAACTGCTCAAAATTAGATGACGTCAATACATCAACGAACTTAAAGCAAACTTGATCGGGCAAGCCTTTCTTAATGCCGGTTCAATTTATAAAAAGGCTATGGAAAACGCGGCGCGCATATAAAGCTGCGATATTGACAGCCATAACTGCGTTGCCTTCATTTAAATAACCGATCAAAGTCGAGACTAAGCTGTCAAGCAATAAAGAGTCAACTGGTTGGATATGCGGCCTCCATCCCAGAGACTTGGTCAGAATGCGAAACGTAAATAGCAACTTTTAAAATAGGCATCATCACATCAACATGTAAATTGCCGTACGATACCACTTCTGATCTGGTCCCGATATACTTATGATTTTGATTATAAAACTTTTAATAAGTATCATCTACTTTCCAGGTTAAAAGGAGGGTTTCTTGAAATAAGTCTTCAGGCGTGAAAAGTCACGTAAGAATGCGTTGCATGCCAGTTATTGATGGTTATCAAATATGGCTTTGAATGTCTACTAGAATAGATACCTGCTAGAATAGATACCTGCATGAAGTTATAAGTTCAATCAACTTGTTATGCAAACTTTATCACCAGTCGTTCAACAGACGAACATACACATATTAATGCCTTTAAAGGGCTGTGTCCTGTTCTGAAATACCAAAACGATGGCTAGGATAGCATGCCTATAAAAATACTTACAGTTACCATGTTGTGAAGCAGGTAAAAAAGTTAAGTTCAAAAACGTAGCCCGACTACAAATCTATTATAATTCCACCACGTCACAATGGTTAATTTTTTCCTATTATGGATCGTAAAGAACACAAAAACCACAAGATATTATTGAATAAGTAGATTAGCTATTGGAGAAATGTATGGAAACATACATAAGCATCGACATTTCATTTACGGTAGTGATACCGTAAATAAAATGTCGACAATAATTAATCGAAACCGGGCTACTACTCTATATTGTACAATACAGGGGATTATTTCAGCTGACATCGAATCGCTATTCGCAAAATAAATAAAATATATGATGTATCTTCAGTCAATAAATATGGGCTGGATAGGCCTCTTTTTTTGTCTGGGCCAACGAATATTCGCCTATTATTGTTCATACACGAAATTTGTTTTTTGACTTTAGATTCATGAAGTTAAAAGAAAAATTACAACGTCATCTAAATCTATTATTATCTAGGTCTAAATAATTTAATGAAAGCTAGATTTTTACTCATCCAAAGTACCCAGTTAAGAGCCTTAGATGCCCAGAGATTATTTGATTAGGAATTTAAAAAATATATTATCGCCGATAATATAATTACATAATGGAATTAAAAGCTTAAAAAATAATAAACAGTATCTATCATCATGGTTATAAAGGATAATTGGGCGTTATAAAAAGAAAAAAAAGACCAGGTTACATAACTAATTATATATTCATCGATGATTATAATATTATTATTTGTATGTTGGCCTTGATTTTATTAATGTATTTTCTAAATTTTATCAATAATTGACTTTCGCAATAAGTAGCACCTACGCTATCGAGCTTAAATAAATTTATTATTCTAATTACTCAGTGATTTCATTCAAGAAAAAGGAGTTATTTTTAGGCAACGATCTTTTAAATATAGCCCGGTCTGTGTTTTTAGGTTATTTCTCTTTTGATCAGTTGTTTCATTTGTTCCAATTCAATTAACCATCACGTTAAACATCTTACTTAAAGTTAATTAATTCGTTAATGCTATGTACAATTAATTTTGAATGGTAGGTAGAAATAGCCGGACGAGCCCAATGGGCAAGGGGGCAAGGGAGTCTCCGGCGCATGTTCTTTGAGAGTTCCCGGAGATTCCCATTATGCTCAGAGGATGGCCACCGAGGGGGTTTTAGTGGGTAAAAATCCCACATCACCTGCAATCTCCCCCAGGAGATCGGGTATCTTCGGAAGATTTCCCCCTCGAAAAAAAAAAAAAAAGGTAGAAATAGCCATTCGACATACACATTTTTTTAATTCTATGTGTACTTTATGACATTAAAATAAAGTTCATCACAATGTATTATCTGTCAATATACAACTTATCAAAAAATCCAATGATATTAAAATAAAATAAATGTTTAATTCATAACTCATTTGAGAGGCCATGCGGCAAATATTTAAAATGCTTAAGTACAAGGGAAGAGGAAATAAAAAGAGAGCAAAGGAGCGTTTTATTAAGTAGGGGGCGTTGGGGGGTTTCCTAGAATATAATGAATAAATTCAGTATAAAGGCCCCCTCGTAACGCAATTGAAAACTTTTAACAAGTGCCACGAAATCGTGTGTAAAGGTGGGGCCCACCTAATTAAGCCGGAATCCGACCGGAATACAGGATGAGTTCAGAAATTTAAACGACGCTTTATAAAAATCAGCTTGTTAATATGAAAAAAAGGGCGAGTGTTGAGTGTTGACCTATGTCATTTGCGTAACAATTATTCAATTCACATTAAAGAAGTTACTCAATTTATATGCGATACAAAAGAGAAACTAACATATTATTATTTTCAAAATTTAGTAAACTTTCACGTCTTTTTAATTTAATAACAAGCGTTTTGGTGTTAAGAAATGGTTTACTAAAACAGGTCATTAGTTTGAATATTTAATTGATAGCCACTGAACGTGGAGCTTATCCCTCATTAACTTCTAGCTTTAAAAGTATTAAAAAAATTAACAAAAAACCTGCTAAAGACGTATTCTTTGCAACCCTAAAAAACAAGTCATTACCGAAGCGGGTTTAATCTGGCATCATATTCTGGATTTTTTCGTGATATTCCATTATTTGGAGGCGATCACTCGACACCGAGCGGCGGGCACCGTTTACGCTGAAATGATATGATTAATTACTATGGTTTCCCTCATTAGTGAACAAATAGAAGCATTCAGTGGTGAAATTGATTCACGGGCGCTACCGAGCCACGTTCAATCAACATCTAATTATAATTATTATTCATTCAGTGAATAAATGACAAATGGCTTCCACGGAAGTTAGCGGATGCATTGTTTGATTGTTCTAAGCGTAAATTAAAAAAAAACTATTTGGTAGATCATAAGTAAGTACAGACTATTATTTATTGCTGATTATTTTAAAATTAATTACCTATCTCTAAAACAGTATCAAAAAACCGTTAGATCCGTGTTTGTGCCGGCGTACCTATTTGTTTTAAATAATTTTTCGATGCAGTGTTCACCATCTAGTTTCTAGTTACCTAATTATTAAAAACTTTCCACGAAGCGGCGGTTTAAAATCATGCGTCGGTATGTATGTTTTTTCTCATCTAATCTGTAGACTTGATAAGCCTATTCGTGCAAAATTTATTAAGATAACTGTAGAGTCAGTCTCCAACTATCCATATTATTATGTAGTCAAACCACCTATTTAGCTACATTACTAGGTACATGTAGCTACAGTAGTACATGCTATATTTTGACAATATAATAACAATATAATAAATTATATATTTACAAATATCAGGTGTAATCTTTTTTTGTACTTTTTTCTGTAATTATTCAGATAGTGATTTGTATTTAATTTATTGGTACTGTATATTACTGAAGTAGAGAAAGACATCATGAATATAAGCATAGGCATGCCTTTACGCATGACGAGAAAACTAACTTATACCACGGCATAGTATGCCCTGAGCTTTCAATATAAAGAGTACCTAGGTACGAATATATACACATAAGATATATGATATTGGTCGGAGCTCGTCTTATACGCGGGAGCTAATACATTCGCGACCCGTCAATCTCTTTTTCCTCTCATACACATCCTTCCATAAATAAAGGAGATCGCGTGTCATAATCCACGTACAAAGAGATGGAACAAAGTGTCGCATTTTTCTGTAATACGACCGGCGTAAAATGGAATGGGAGGCAAATATGTGACCGTAATTTTTGTGTAGGTATATTTTCCACGGGGTTTTCTTACTTTTATCTGATTATCTACAGTCAAGAATAAGAAGTAGAGGGCTGTCATTTTAGTAGTCTTTGTCACGAATAGGCAATAAACATATTTTTAAAAAAAGAACACAACTGGCCTGTCATATTGATTTTTTTCAAAAAAATTATATCTAGTGACACTCGGAAGGATGTAAAGATTCTATCCATACATTCAAATCTGTTCAGGTATTTAGAAGTTATGGTGTAATAAAGAATGTATAAAAATATAATTTGTCAATCAGACTCTGCTAGCTTGACTAAACCGTTTCATACCTACTTCATTAAATTTACTATTTATTAGGTGGTCTACTAAGACCACCTAATAAAAAGCATAGACACCGTTAATGTCTTCATTCATTGCTTCATTTATTTACTGCTGATAGAAGGGCTGTTATCATTGCGCAAAGGATCAGCCCGGCTGTTCAGCACGGAAATACAGCCATAATTGTTGCCACGCGGACATGATTTTTAGATGGATAAATTTTATTTTCTACATGTACATGCCATAACAAACTGCACGGTGTGACAACGCGGTCTTCTCACTTAATTGGACTTTACACACGCTGACACAATATGGCCATGTTTTTCTTAAAAGAATTGCAACCGTCGGTGCTTTCACCTTAGGTTCAAATTTAAATACGCGAGCAATGTAGCTATTTCGGTTACACTTTAAAACTCTTTATTTCGGTTACAGATTCATTTCTGTTACAGAAATTTAAGTGTTTCGTATTAACGGAATTAGAAACACATTCAAAAGGGTTACAGCTTTGATTCTGTTACACTTTCATTCTATAACACTTATATTTCGGTAACCTTTAAGAATCTGTTTTTCAGTCCCTGAGCAATAGGCCTGTTGTGAGACAAATACTACTTAAGTTTATTAGATTATTACTCACGGCTCAGGTTATATATTACATTTAATAAGCACTTTGCCTATTATTTTTCTGAATTTAAGTATTAATAAATATGCCAAATATGAGAAATAAAATAATTAATGAGAAATAATTTGAGGCAACGAATCTCGGCTCTTTTTAAAAAGCATCTACCGAGTTTCTTGCTGGTCCTTCTCGGTAGGATGGAATTCCGAACCAGTGCTAGCTTAGATAGTTTATTTGAATAAAAAAAAAGAGAGTATGAGAGTTTGAATCGACATGTGTGATGAGTGTGAGTATATTAAGTTTTTGTAATTGGTTCATAATATTATATTGTACAATTACCGAAATATAAATTCAAAATGATATTTGGTTTTATAAAGTTTACCTGTCTACGTTAAATAAAACTCAAGTGTCAGATCTTCCTATCTCTTAAATACTCGTAAATGGGGTCGGGTTACCGTCCGTTGTTTTCACGAAACAATAAAGTTGATATCGTCTCTGAGTTATTGGACACTCGACTGGAAAACTTTTGGGGATTAACGCTGATATTAGAAGGATTTATTACATTTGTATTGTCCGGAAGCGTTCCTTCTTCAAAAATGTGTATGTTATTTAAAAACTTAACGTTTGCTATAACCTATCTTAATAGGTAGGTGTTCGCGCGATATTTTAGTTCTCCCGCTAAGAAGCTCTAATTTAAAAAAAAAAAACTCAAATTTTTTAAACAATAAATCTATACTAATATTATAAATGCGAAAGTTTGGATGAATGGATGGATGGATGCTTGTTACTCAATCACGCCAGAACGGCTGAATGGATATAGATGTTTGGCACAATGATAGATTATAATTAGAATTAGCACATAGGCTACTTTTTATCCCGGAAAATTAAGGAACCGCGGGAACCAAAAGATCACGGCGTTCCGTTACTCTGTTGCAGCGTGATCGAAGAACAAACAGGCACACTTTCGTATTTGTAATATTAGTATGAAACATAAGTATGATATGATACCTTGTGTGACCTAAACCCGCATCAATTACTTTTGTCTATATAAGTCTGTTTTTATTTTATTTATCGTGAAAAATGGTATTAATTTACGGCAAAATAATATTAATAATAAAGTTGTAATTACCTTTTATTTCCGCTGAAATGTCCGTTCGCAAGCCCCCTCCGGGTCCTCAAAACCGACAAACTACTACATATCACAATCACTAGCTTAAGACTAAAGCCTACACTAACACAATTGACACTTTAACAACGATCGGTAACGTTTCACTTAACATTAACGCTAAATAAAATTCTAATATTAGTTAACATGAAAAAACAAAAAATCTCGACTACCATGCAAAATATCAAACTTGAACCAGAGTCTGTTTGCGTCGTATTACACTATGGTTTATATAAAAATTTACGTTGAAATATTATGTTGGTTACATAATATTATTCCAACGTGTAAGGGCACGCACAAATACATCGAATTTAGACGTACGTTAACTTCTACGCATATGCGTCTGTTATTTTTTACAGTCTAGGCAGGCTTAGAATAATAAGCAAACATGTGCTGTTGTGCGCAAATTCAACATGTCAAATTAAACAGTCCCTGTTGAAAAAATAGTTCAAATTGAATAGTATAGAGTATTATAACTTATGAGAATGTTGAAACATCCAAAAAGTAATGCCGCCACAGCGTTTTTCTATACTGTTTTTTAAAACATCAATCCCTAAATCCTAATTCGATGTGTCTGCGTAGGACCTTAAACAAAGAATCTTACGTCCAAATCCGATGTCTACGCCGCAACCGTAAGCAAATAATTACAGTTGTTAACTAATGTTTTCTTTCAATGGACCCAAGAGGGGGCTACGGAGTAAGGTGTGCGAGGTGCCCCTCCACCCGAGAGTGTGGTGGGGACAGGAGGTGCTGGGGCTACGAACTGACTCTCCGCTTCCGCTGCCATCGCGGTGTTCTGCTGTTGAAAGTTGAAGTCCAACGTACCGCCCATGCTGAGTTCGTGGTTGATTACCTACAGAGAAAAAAAAACGTATAATTTAATTCATACAGACTAAAAAATGAGAAATTTCTTCTTCAATTCGAACGTCTTCGTGCAATTTCCCTACACCCTACTTTTAAGCTTTCCACCTTACTAAAAATGTAATAAATAAATCGCTCGAACATCGCCACGGTCTATCACGCGCTGAGGGTCTTCTCCGTTACGCTCGTAGCCAAAGCGCGGGTATGGGCTTCGAGGCCTGGCCTCCTTACCCGGGTGGGGCGCGGGGTAAAACTGTACCCCGATGGTTTTCTTATAGCCGTGTAAGTTGGCTAGGGCCTGCCTTGAAGGCTACGAGCCCCTAGGCCTGATGTCATCTCCGGTATTGGGTCTGCACTGCGGGTGACCTCGTCGCTGCCGCGTGTATGACCCATGTCATGTTCAGGTGTCTCGACTCTGCGGGCAATCGGGTCGCTCTCGCGCGCCTAGATGGTGTCAAAGCCAGTGGACTCCGCGCTGCGGGCGATAGAGTTGCCGTCACGCGCGGAGTCAGTATCTAATGTTGTATGTGTCTTGTCGTCGTCGTCGCTAGGGGTATGAGCTCACGAGGTAGTGGACGCCCGGTCGGTTCGGGTGGTCTATCACATTTGTATTTTACTTTTACTTATTCGGTTTCCCGTTACATAGCTCTGTTCAGTCAAGCTCACTCCATAACCATAGCAAGCCGCCCAGGTTGGGATTGCATCTTAAGACAATTATTATTTATTCATCAGGCAAATGCAAAAAAAACACTTACGTCGTCAACATTACAGTCAAAACTGTGTTCCAATGTTTCTATATTCAAATTCAAGTCCTCTGAAAGTCCCGTGTTCAGGGCACCCATGATCTGCCCCATCACTGTCGTAGGCAGCATTGCCCCAGTTTGCACCATTAAACCCCCGTTCATTAGCCCGGCGTCTGACGTCTCTAACATTTGCATTTGGCTGTTTTCTGTAAAAATAAAAACGAAATAAAGACTAGCCAAATTGTTCGAAATTATCTGCATCATCCCAGGGCATGCCAGATTCATACCCTGGAAGTGGAGGAGGCATAAATTAAATTTTCATTAATCTGCTCAGGTTTGGAGCTGAAACATATTATGATTTAAAGATGACATATGAAAGGAACGCAAACTACCCTTAAATTTGAAACTCCTACCCCTAATATTATTATGGTACTACCGGAAAACTCTTCTTATGAGTGTTTCGTGTTCTCAACCATCCACTATTCAGTCCATGCATTAGTGTATCTGAGGCTTATTCACTAAGCGTGATAATAAATTTATTATAATTCCTAAGATAATATGGTAGGTACCGATCGTGTTGCTAGCTGATAAGTGAGAAAATAGGTCATTGGTTCAATTATTTCTTACATACTAGTCAGACTGAAGGTAATCCGAAGTGACGTCAGAGCCGTCTGCAATGAAAAATGTGGCTTTTGCAACTCTGGCGCCTCCTGCTTCTCTGGCAGTCTTGTGCTATCTCTAAGTTCTAACTTGCCTGTTTGCATTATATCAGCGGGGTCTGCTGGCGGCGGTGGTCGAACGAAATGGTTATGTGCGTGTTGATGCGGGTGCGTGGGGTGTGCCGGGTGCGCGGGGAACAGCGACGGGCAGTTGCACCCGCCGTGGGGATGTCGAGGACATGTCCCGTACGAGTAGCGGTAGTTCCCACTCGATGACGATGACGATGTCGTTGGAACGTACCTGTCAGTTGAGTAAAATGCCTTTGTAGAGGTACTAAAGTTGATCGCATGCCACGAAACGACCCGGAAATCTCACTCCAACCAACGTAAATGGTGCATGCATTTTCAGTGCTGAAAATGCGAATGACGTCAAAAAAATAGTCAGGCGCGTTTTTACAGCCGATCTCGGCTGACATCACCAGCGCAGCAAAACTTAAGACGTCCATTTTCAGTACTGAAAAATATGCAAGACACAGGGTCGTCTCGACATCTGCGTTCACATTTTATTTAAAATGGTAAACCCTAATCGCATCTAATTGAAGCCAAGCTTTCAAAGGCTAGGCTAGGTAAAGTTATCAAAATAATATCTATGTAGTAGCATCTAATTTGACCTAATGAAAATAAATTTAACGTGTGCTTAGCATTAAACTTATAAAACCTTACGTATTTAGGAATGGGTCTGCTCCTTGTAGCTTCATTGAGTCTGCGAGCGTTCCTGCTAGGACGTCGTCTTGAGTATTGGTGTATTCCGTTTGGGAATATTCATTGTTCGTAGCGTAATCCCCCGCAGGGGTGTAATCTGAAGCCCAATCCGGTTGCGAGGGCATTAAAGACTGGATCGGCGACAGGCGACCGCATGACGAAGCGTTGGATGAAGTCCTCTGACGGAAGTCCGGAGATAACTGTAAAATGCTGCTACGAAAAAGCAAAAAAGCGTCAAAAGAATCATTAATAACTCGAATATCGACGTAATACATGACCATGAATATCGGCATAGATAAAACAATCAGATAAACAATGGTGTCATGGCCATTGATTTATCGATACTCAAGTAGCAAATAATGAAAATTCTTATAGCAGAAATAAAATTCAGCTAGGACCTAATTGTGTCTAAGAATAATCCTTCACCTAAAGTAAAATGGGAAGCATGCAAATCTAATGCTTTCATCACGGCCCACTAACATGAATGCCAAATGAAGCGATCATCATAACGGATACAATGGTCAGAAGAGACAATTTATTAATGCAAAGTATGCCAGAAATTATTAGATAAGAATTAAAGGACTGCCATTTGAACGGCTACATTCAGGACAAAAAATGACCGATATAAAAGTCAATTACGTCCGTAATTTTGACAGATACTCGGCAATAAAAACGTTGAATATCGGAGAAATGACGAGATTCAGCATCCGCATAACTCATCATCTAATGGTCGTGAATGATTTAAAACCTTTTATCGTAAAGTAACAGTGTTCCTATAACTCATTTTTATTAGCGTGGTCAACGCTGCTTTATATCGAACGTTAGTTTTTGTTGTAAAGTGGATTCACGTCATAAATTGTATCTGTGAACGTAAATATTAGGTGCACTAGGATTTTTGGCAGTGCCCACAATTGCATTTCTCGTATAGGTGAATTATTATATCTTTAACGTCGGATTAGTATCGCAGTCCACGTTCCTATCCGCTAACATAATTGGCGCAATGCCAACTCGTACTCTACTTTTACGCATCTGTGGCAAATTATCTGAAGCAATTACTCTAGGTTCTAAAAAAAATAAGTATGTTTCTATTGAGAACTATAGCGGACCTATGCACTTAAATATGCATATGAGAAGTATTATTTATTACCTGTGTATTGGAGAGTCGGGGAACATATCGAGACTTTCTGATATTGAACTACTGGGACTGGGTGTAGCGTCAGCTGTGGCTCCGTTTCTTAAAGTTTCAGGCTGTTGGCATTGAAAATTGTGTGCAATTAAGCATATAAAAGTTTCCGAGCGATTTCAATTTTTTTTTAAATTATATACGCCAGCGCTAATTGGCTGCAATTAGACTTGATTAGAAAGACCAAATAATTATAATTATTTTATCGGGTGAAGATTTATAGATGATGAAGATACTAAACCATTCTCACTTAAATTAAGTATGCCCTTTATGGATAGTAAATAACTAGTTCATGCCCGCAACTTCGTCCGCGTGGTTAAATTTATTTAATTCCCGGGGGAAATCTTGGATTTTCCGGGATAAAAGGTAGCCTATTTAACTCTCCGGGTTTTCAACTATATCCATGCCAAAAAATTCGTCGATCCATTACTCTGTTGAAACGTGATTGAAGTACAAACCAACACACTTTCGCATTTATAATATTAGTAAATATGTTCATAGTATGTAGGTACTTAATATTTTATTAGCATCAAGTAATACCTTGTACTGAGTAGACACTTTTCACTGACAACTGCCTCGTTGGTCTAGTGGTTGGCATGTTCGACTGCGCCCGACGAGGTCCCGGGTTCGAGTCGGGGTCGGGCCATAACAAGTATTGGGTTTTTCTGACTAGAAATTCTCAGTACTAGCCCGGAGTTAGGAAGTTGGCGGTGTTTCACCCCCGTGCCTCGGAGAGCACGTTAAGCCGGCGGTCCCGATTATTATCACTAACGTGATAATAGTCCTTAAAGACCGCCAACCCGCATTGGAGTAGCGTGGTGGGTCTAAGCTCTAATTCCCTCTCTCCTATGAGAGTGGAGGCCTGTGCCCAGCAGTGGGACGTTAATCGGCTGTAGTGGTGGAGTAGACACTTTTCAACTAATTCCTACAATATCTAAGAGCTCGAATCTAAATCCAAGCCTGGAAGTGGTATTAATTAACTAACCTTAATAAAGTAACTTACCTTCTTTTTGATGCGGCCTCTCCGTTTTTCAGACTTGGACGTCTCCATCGAAGAAGCGCGTCGCCTCACGGACTTGCCAGGCTTCGCGTCTGGGTTGATCATCCACCACGAAGACTTGCCGGTGCCCTCATTCTGAACCCTCATAAACCGGTTGTGTAGAGACAGGTTGTGTCGGATTGAGTTCTGTAACAAACGAATGACCATGAGAAAACTGACTTTGATCTGAATGAAGCACTTTAAATACTGAGTTTTTTTAAAGTTTGAGTATAAATGAAAACTCTAACAGTAGTTCAGTGACCGACAGAAATAGCTACGAGTAAGCATGATAATGATGTTCTATACATAAATTGATGGGCACTTTTATTTTTTTATGGGATAAAGGTCGAATCGCTAAACTGATATTCAGGCTATGGGACAGCTCGGATTACCCATATACGTTGGATACGTATAGTTCTATATTGATAATAGGGATGATGCTATGAAAAATAAATTATTTCTAACTGATTATTAAATAGAGAGAGGGTCTTCTAAAACACCTAAAATTCACATCATCGACTAGTTTGATAACCATTTTAAAATACAGATTAAAGAAAAAAGTGCTTTGAAATTTGATGACGTCACAATTGTGAATTTCATACAACCTCCATACTAGAAGTGCGTTTTTAAGTTTGATAAAGTTATATAAAGTTTTTAAGGTTGCTGATTTGATTGAGTTGTCAACATCCTTATTCTGGTCCAGAAAGTCATGTACAGAAAGTGTGGTACAAGTCCGTAGACGTGTGGATTCGGAAAACCTTAATAAAATAATAGATTAATCAGTCCAGGGAAGCACCACGATTAAAAAAAAGGTAAGAAAGCAGGTAGTATAGGAACTTAAAGAAAAATACGATCATGTAACGGCAGCTTATATCGATAATATGAGAAGTCAATAGTTTGTTATTTTTCAGTGAGGAAGTTTTATTCAATAACATTTTGGAGTAATAAAGTCGTTATCGGGGTACGCAAAAGCTATAATATTATGGTTGACCGCAAAAAACCTATTTTAATTCCAACTGAAAGTTAGTGCAATAACGTGTCCTATCTCACACCGGTAATAAAATCTCACAACTTTTTCCGTTTGAGGAATAAAAGCAACCACAGCAACGAATGAAGTTTAGCAATAAAAGAGACCATAAATAATTTCTGCGTGCCCTGTGAGAACTGCCACTTCCTCGTATCGTTCATTTCCATGGAAAGTTTTGACGACCTCTGGCCCAATGGTGTGAGTGCCCACCTTCAATAGATCTTGTTAGTAGTAAATAGGATCAATCCAAAACTCGTTTCGTAAACTAGGTGATGCCAGCAATTAATTCGACTGCACGATTTTTTTAAATCCCGTAAGAATTTTTTGATTTGATCCGGGAGATAAAATGTAGCCTATGTCACTCTGTACTATTCATGCAAAAATGACAGCAATCCGTTGCTCCGTTGCGGTGTGTTATAAGGATAAACCAATGAACAAACACACTTTCCCATTTATAATATAATATAATATCAGAAGGATTTTATAAAAAAAAGTATTTTTTTATTATAAATGTACTTATAAATCATAAAATCAGAGAAAAAGCACTGTGCGAAACATGAATATTTCCCCGTTTTTCACGCGCAATTTAACGTGAATGTTATGTTATATCTTCGAAGCTCTACCGCGTTTTGGAATGCATAAATTATGGATACATCAAGTGTTTTAGCATTATACTTAAAAATTACGGAACCTTATCACGGCAATCATCTTGGCTACGCCTACACTTTGTCGTCAAATCTACTGCCGGAGACAGAATAACATAAATTTTACCAATCACAAAAAACACTTTTTCAAAAGAGGTGACATATTCATATATTAGTATCCATACTAATATTATAAGTGCGAAAGTGTGTCTGTTTGTCTGCTACGCTTTCCCGGCCTAACTACTCAACAGATTTTGATGAAATTTGGTACAGAGTTAGGCTACACCCCGGGGAAGGACATTGGCTACTTTTTATCCCGGAAAATTGAGGATTTCCCGCAGGAACCAAAAAACCTCAATCCACGCGGACGAAGTCGCGGGCGTCAGCAATTACCTATATTTACTTATTTCAGTAATAAGTTTTATTAAATAATATTCAGTAGGTAGGCTGCAAAACTACACCTCACAACTTTCGTGAAACTGCTGTTATGTTGCAACAAAACTAGTTACTATAGAATTATTTATATGTCTCGTCTTTCTTGACTATGGAAAATTTTAGACTCAATATTATACGATCCGACTTTCAAACGAGCTGATGAATACCATGGGGCCGTAGTCATATGAATATTAATGCATGCTACGTTTAGGTTTAACCGTCTTTTCAAAAGACTGTATGTGAATAAACCGTAAATATAGTGTGTTTAACTTTCAATTCTGCATAACTATTCGTTACTAACTACTGTCACGTTAGTGTAGGAGTTTATTCACCAATGATAAGTATGCAAAAAAAAATAGTGTGATAAGAAAAAAAAACCCTGGCTGAGTTTATTGTGGACTCTTCTCAGACCAGGGCGCGTTTGGAACCCTCGTAGCTTTAGTTTTAGGATACCGTAAATGATATCGCCATCATGTTTTATAAGTAATCGGACGTCAATATGTGAACCTACAGTGTATCGTACGCATTCGAGTTGAATGCAGTTTGGGCCTTTGGTGACGGGAACCCAGAAGCTCGCGGAGGATCTCCTGAATGAAGCGAGGTGAAGCTGAATGAAGGGGCGACGAAGCGAGTCTTCAGGTGTAGCCCATCCTTTTTACTTCTATATTTTTATGGACACCCACTATTAGACGTTTGATCACAATATAATCA
Organism: Erebia palarica; assembly: GCA_964035005.1. Lineage (NCBI taxonomy): Eukaryota > Metazoa > Arthropoda > Insecta > Lepidoptera > Nymphalidae > Erebia > Erebia palarica. The sequence goes on from OZ035988.1 coordinate 8,160,199, forward strand.
ATTAATAAGGTGATCATTGTTGATGAAAACTATGACCATTCAATGATATATTTGATTATTGTCATTGATTTCAGTTGATTTGTCATTTAATAATCAAGTTGCGTCCGTGTAAATTTTCAAATATGACTGATTTAAGAGGTTCAGTAACAAAAAAAACGTGTTTTTATTCATCGCCACGCACGCGTAATGGCGAAAAAAGCTTTGGATATGTGTACTGAACAAAGGCAAAATAACTTTTGAGTACCGGCCTTTAACGGCAGACCAAGTCGATATACCAGAGTATCAAAAAGAACATTATCTGAAGCTACATTATCATTATCAACATGAACATTATCTGAACGAAGAGGTAAGGACCTCTTCGTTCTTCGTCAAAAAGATGATTTTAATCGTAGTGTAATTCACAGAACCATAGAAGACTTTTATCTGACTAAAACAATCGTCCCTACTTGTATGAAAGATTTTATTTTCTTTACTAAGAAATTAAGTAAATTTTGGACTTTATTATTGTTTCAATCAATTAATATTTTAAATGTTTTAAAAATAATACAACCACTGCTTGTTTTTGTAATTTATCGATATGACTGTCAATAATAAGGTCACATCACTAGCACATTCCGAAGCTATGCATTCAACTCGGGTGCGAATAATACCTACCTAATTTGAATAAATAAATATTGATTGATTGAATGATGGTAGAATTCGAACGTCGAAACAAGTTAACGTCAGAGCTAATTATACAAAAAGCCCTAGGTATATTTTTAAAATTATAAATTCAAATATTCAGTGTTAATGATTATAATTGCATGCAACCTACAGATTTCGAAATACGTATGATTATTGTTAAGGGCCGAGAGCTTGTCGCGGCGAAGGCAAGTGATTATAAAAGCATAGCTTAATTAATTAGTTTAATTGAAATAAACTGTAAAAGACGACCTTATTATATTATATTTAGTCTGCATCCGAAATGCAAATCTTAAAGTATAGCATCATTTGCAAATCGTTAAAATTTAGTTTACTTCGATTTGGTTGCCAGAGAAGTGCGCGTATAAACACCCTAATTTTGTCTGAGCAAATCGTAATCATTTATCAGCTTAAAACGTATTGCTCGAACTGTTTAAGGAGTTCATACATGCTTTTTGACGTGCAAACATTTATGACGAACTAGCAAACTTGCCCGCGACTTCATCCGCGTGAAATAAGTTTTTTAAATTCCCACGGGAACTCCCTAATTTTTCGGGATAATATATATAGCCTATGACGCTCACAAATAATGTGGCTTTCTATTGGTACCGGAATTTTCAAAATCGGTTCAGTAGATCCAGTGATTACCCCCTACAACGTCACAAACTCATAAACTTTACCTCTTTATAATATTAGTATAGATTATCCGTTTGACAAACTATTACGATTATGGTTTTCTCACACAATCGAAGGGCAGGCTTTGTGTTGCAGGCGAAAGCGATCTCCTTAAATAATTCTAGTGCGCGTGTATTTTTAGTTTTAACATTCAATTACGAATAATTTGTTACGATTGCACTTGTGAATAAATCTACTGAATGTGGACAAGTGTCGCGATTTATCAAGCGTGAAAACACGCGCAGCAAATGGCCTGTCGACACTGATGGATTTGTCGCCAGAGCCCTTACCAAGAATTTTTCACAACTATAATTGGGCCGTTTGTATGAATGTTATAACGTAATTTATCAGACATAATTTATATGGGCAACACATCAGAAAGTTTTGACTTTATTATCGGCGTACGTATCGTTATAAGTTCTTAAAGTTTAGTAACGCCTTCGATTAGCTTTCTTTGATGTCGATGACGAGGGTGTCATCGCTTTTAATAGCAAACAAAATTATGAAATATATTTGCCAATTTGGATAAAATAGAGTTTTAGGTATTCCTAAAAATCAGACATCGTATCCACATCCCAATCCCTTCAATCTTATCACGCGGAACTTTTGACCATAGTGTGTTTTCGGCCTTACCAACTCATAGCACAATCTTTACGCTTTATTGGAGGAAGAGGAGAATATTCACTCATGACTACAAAAATTTACTTGAATCTGGACCTCAACTTTGTAATGTTCAGAAAGGAAAAGAAACCGAGCCGAACCACCGTAAATGAAACTATTACGCAAAATCTTTCCAGTTAAAGAAACAAAAGACGCAAGTAACTTTTTATTTCAGTTACTTTTTTATACGTACCTATAAATAGTAATGCTTACAATTCAAAAGACGGAGACACAGTTCGTACGAGATCGTACTTAGAATTTTGTGAACGGTAGGAACCTTGGCGCCACATCGACCCTTATGGGGTGAATTAACCGTCTCCGACGACGTCCCCTTTAATGCTCCACCGACTTAAATTTTGTCGAATTTCCATGCTATAATATCGCGCTACGCAATCTTCGAAATCAATGGCTTATGATTTCCTCAGTTTATTGTCCTGACTGTTTGACACAGTTGAAGTTTAATCGGTTACTCATACACTTTAACTAGATGATGCCTATGACTTCAACCACTCATGCCTATGACTTCACCCATCCAGCGGATTAAGGTTATTTTTTGTTTTTCCGGGATAAAAGTCTATTGCTAACCCCAGGATAATTCTATTTATCTCTAAAATGTTTGATCCCCGCGGGAACTCATGAATTTTCCGGGATAAAAAGTAGCCTAGTCCTGCCCGGGATACAACCTACCCCTGTACAAAATTTCATCAAAATCGGTTGAAAATATGGGACGTGAAAGCGTAGCAGACAGACAGACAGACACACTTTTGCATTTATAATATTAGTATTTATTTATAATATTAGTATGGATTAAACGAACTTACAAAGTGAAGTTCTATCATAATTTATTTAACAGGTAGTTTCTCAACCGAATAGCAACCATCGCACGCTTCAGAGACAAAATTCTCCCACCAAGTCATCCCCACCCGTTAACCCACTGGCTATTTCATCGTCATTTAGTTCGGAGTTATATAATGCTCTTGCGAAAATATATATTTTGGGATGGGTGGATTAGGGACTTCTTATTATGTCTTCGAATGAAGTGACTCATATAATTATGATAGAACTTCACTTTGTAAGTTCGTTTAATCACTAATTATACTTCGTCGCTTCATTATTGAGATATAATTTATTTAACAGGTAGATGTTTAGAGATAAATATTTTTGCAAGAACTGTTCTACGCTGAATAGATACTAATTATTGCTGTCAATAATGGTATTTATTCTTGCCTATCTCTTATTCCACCCGCCCTGTTATAAGCGGTTTTATGCTTAAGGTGGGAATCATGGGCTGATTTCCAGAGATCTTCATCTAGGGACAGTTAAGATTAACATTTTATTTAGGAATACAATTTTACTTCAGCTGCTGAGTAACAGCTTATAGTTTCGATGCAAATTAATGAAACTAATTATTGATGTCAACGCTGCAAGATTTATAATCTTATACAAAGTGTATTAGCCAATGAGGCGTTTCTACGTGTTGAAAACTACCCAAAAGGGAGAAAGAAAATTTTAGTTTTCAAAGCGCGTTGGGGGAAATAAAATAAAAACGGGATATTACGAGGTTTTACGTGTATAGTTTTGAGTACATAAATGATTAAAATTGTTAATTATTTATGGTACCGTTTTAAGTTGTTTATTACGCATTTATGTTATCATTAGGGTTATGAAATGTAACGAATTCCTATCCGTATAAAAGTATAGGCATTCTAATATACTTTTTAAAAATAAATAATGAGCAATAAATAATGCGCAGTACATAAAAAAATTAAACGTCATTAATTAAAAACAAAATATATATACGAGTATTTTTTATTTTTTTAAATGATTGGTTCTTTCACTGATATTAAGGAAGATGCGCTGGCACTGCGGATCTCTGTGGGGTAAGCGTGATCCAAATGCTATATTTGCTGCTGCTGTTCAATGCGGATTTGTGTTTTCTTTAATGTGTTAATTGGTAAACTCCATTAAGGATCTGAACTGACGCTTTTTGATTCAAAAATTATTCCTTATCTTTACTCTTTTTACAAAATGTAACCCTTCAGGGAAACCTTTAGTGTAATAATATTTATATTTAAATGCAAAAAATGTAAAATTATATTTACTGTGCTGAAAGAACAAACGTCCGATCGTTGCTACCACAGAGTACATTGAATATGTTGCTACGCATGGAAAAAGATTGACGATGAAATGGCCAGTGGGTTAACGGGTGGGGATGACTTGGTGGGATAATTTTGTCCCTGAAGCGTGCGATGGGTGCTATTCGATTGAGAAACTACCTGTTAAATAAATTATATCTGAAGAATGAAGCGACGATGTATAATTATAGTCTGACCATGACAGTACGTAATTTTTTTTTTTATTATGTTAGTACCATACCAATGTTTAATACTTAACTGTTCATCATTAATATTTTTTTGCCATGTATCTAATTCTGGGAGTTTTAATTTTAAATAAGATTTAGTTGCATAAGTATTGTTTTTTTCATCACATATATTCCAAGGTTTTATTATGTCTTCAGCCGTGGAATATTTTAGGAAATAAACGTGGAAGCAAAATGCTGTAAACGGCAGTGTATTGAATAATTCAAAGAAACTACGCAGTAGTGAGTGTTCGTATGACAGACCTTCAAAATGCATTGAAATTTATACAGTACTCCATAATGTAATTCCATAGTTAGCACAGTTTCAGTTTATTGTGTGTCTATTGGTTAATGGGTATATACAGAACCGTTATTCTGTCATATATATATGTAATGTGGCTTATTTGAATATAGTCTAATATCTCACTTTGATTAGCCTTAAAAATTACTAATATTATAATTACGGAATTGTCTGGTTGTCTATTTGTGTATCCATCAGTCAATCTGTCGGTCTGTCTGCTATGTTTGTAAGGTCTATCTGTAAACAGACCCTACAGCCAAATCAACCTAAAAATCATTCGTCCAAATCAACCGATGGATTTATTGGCTACTTTTTATCCCGAAAAATCAGACACTAGTTTTTTCAAAAACCTAAATCCACGCAAATGACGAAAAGTCACGGACATCGTCATATTTCGGCCCCACTTCTCACAACCGATATACCAAAGTACCAAGCCCTTAATATAAATCTAGTATTTTCTATCTTTGCTTCGGTGATACGGTTTCTTCTGAAAGGTGTTACATTCAAATACATGCGCATACAAAAATTGAATGCGCTTAAAATATCGAATGTGCAAGGTATTACGCCGTATTTTATTCTATTAATATTTATGTATTGTTAGTATGATTCGCCAGCGATACGTAGGGCTCTGATCGAAGTTCATAAAATTATTTAATTTTAACTAACTTAGTTATAACCTATTAATATACTTAAAAACTTATAGTAATTTTGTGCGATGCCATTTAAAAATTTGTGGATTTTATTGTACCTAGTTTTCAATATTTTATTTCCACCATTTCGACAGAAATATTTGTAAAGATAATATTTAACAATTGACTTTGCCTCACTGGTGTGCATCTGAGGCAAAGTCGATGAACCCATATTTAAGGCCACCAGTAATCCACCAGTACGAAATGCGTTATCCTTGGCCAACTAGAAATCTATACTAATATTATAAATGCAAAAGTTTGTATGGATGTATGGATATTTATTACTCAATCGCGCCCCAACGGCTGAACGGATCTGGCTGAAAGTAAGCACGGATATAGATTGTAGTCTGGAATAGCACATAGGCTTTTTATCCCGGAAAATTAAAGAGTTCCCGCGGGAACCAAAAAATCTCAAACCACGTAGACGAAGTTGCGGGCATTCCCTAAAGGTATAAATCCAGTAGATAAGTAAGTATTTATTGCCTAAGATAATATTAAGGCCGATATGCCAAAACACCACCCCCGGTTGCTCCTGGGCCAAAGGTACCCATCAAGCTTGCATTGCCACGTTGAATGGCAATGGATAACCTTTGAACCAGGTAAACTGATTTTGCAAAATTGATACCGTCACTTTTTAAAAAGTCACTATAGAAATTGTAATTAAACTAATTGAACGGTCTTGTGCAAGTGGAACTAAGAACTTGTTTATTGTAAATATTCTAACATATAATCTGACGCGGTTTAAGTGAAGACCGGCAATCCGAAGTGTGAAGTTAAACAATAAATAATTCAAATCGGAGAATCACGATAATACAATAGGAAAGGGAGCAAGGTGGAGGGAGTCATAGACGTGACAGCATTGAAAATTCGGAAGAAAACCTACCATGGCGTCAACCGACACTGACAAATTCAATTATTCAACTTATTGAAACGTTAGCAAGATGTCTTTTCCAAAAGGCGATAACTAAGTATAAATAAATTCACTTAGAACCACCGCAGCAAAGTTTAACCTAATAAAACATTGAAATTTTCGTAATTTGATTGAATTGAGGTCGGAATCTGAGGAGACCTGATTTGAATACGTCATTCCAAATCATTTCACGGTGACCTTTTGTTGATTATTATTTCACTCCAACAACGTACCTAAAGTACTTGGAATCTTAAATTAAGATTTTCAATAATTCTATCAATTCAATCTCAATTTTAATAGCTAACTAAATTAGTCAAATAGTCAACTAAAGGTGCTCTTGGCTGCGATCTCGCCTGATCGTTAATGATGATTCAGTCTCAAATGGTAGCGGGTTAACCTGTTGACATGACATGGCATGACAATTATATTAAAGCCATACCCCTAGTTGGTTTCTACACGGCATCTTACCGGAAGGCTAAATCGCTTGGCAGTTCGTCCTTGCCGGTAGGGTGGTAACTAGCTACGGCCGAAGCTTCCCACCTGGCCAGACCAGAGAGAAAATTCAGTAATTGTAAATTCCCAAATTGACCCTGCCGGGAATCGAACACTACGCCACGGAGATCGTCGAGGTTATGCAGTAGATGCCATACATAACAAAGAAAAATTATCTGAACTAAAAACAATTTTGGCAAGATAATATTCAGTGCTATAGGAGTTAGGACAACACTTCATTACCCTCCGATGCAGAAGTTTCACGGGGACGTTTTATCCTTGCGGTCCTTAGTGGGCTTTCGCTATTTAAGTAAAGTTCATTCATAAGAAATTTACTTTATAGGCAATAGTAATTGGTGCACTTATAACTGCTTTCTGTCGCAAGTCTTTTGCAAATCTTCTATATCTATCATGACGGTCAACTTTGTTCTTATTCCAACTATATCTCTACATATTATACGGAATCAGATGAAAAACTTCGTTATGTAAGTGCATGTGTAATCTATGCGGATGCCGATATCTAGTACAAGGATCATGGCTTATAATAGTCATTAGTAATATTCATTAAGCATAATTGAACTGAACGTCTTTGCGGAGACTTATGGCCTTACTGATTAATTTGCCGCGTGATTGAGAAGGGATTGCTTTATCGCTTTCCTTGACTTCTTCTTATCATAAAGTTTCCACTGTTCATATGAATATCAAGATTTTCCTGTAATTTATGAGTCATATTTCTCGTGGTAATTTCCATTTACCAAATTAGAGTCACGAGATTTCAATGAGAACGATCGGTCATCAGACATCCGAAGGGTAGGTTGTTCGACCACCATCCGTTGCACTATAAACTTTAGTAGCTACTCCTAACTCATATTATATCATAAATGCGGTAGGTATTATGAAGCCTGCGACTTTGTTCATATGAATTTAGATTTTTTAAAACCCGTGAGAACTCTTTGATTTTCCGGGATAAAAAGGGTGTGACATCAGCTAACAGACAGGCACACATTATCATTTATAACACTGATGTGGATTATATACTACCATTTTGGGGTCCTTAAAATTACTGAATCGATTTTGCCAGGTAAGTAAGTAGAGGACTGATTGACAAAGACAAAGCTTTGATTCCGAGAAAACAAAGGGTTCCTACTGAGTTCTTAAAAAAACCTACACCCATATGGACATAGTAGCGGACGAAAGCTTGTGAGCGCTAATTGTTTAAGCAATAAAAAAAAGTGTCTATGAGCGGCAGGGAAGAACGCGACGTTGGCGTGTGCCCAGGTCTAAATCTGACAGTCGGCGCTCTTGACCCCGCCTAAGACGCTTCACAGTGTGCCAACATGCGTTATATAGTGATATTGTGACTAGCTTTTGTCCGCGACTACATCTGCGTGTATTTTTATTTTTGGAGTTTACCTCCTTTAGAATCGATTTTCATATACATAAGCCCGTTGTATGAAAATGTATGGGGAGTAAAATCAAAATTTCTCCGTTACGTTATTGACTTTATGTTTCCATGGTAACACTTGTTTATGTTTCCGTGACTATGTTATGTATTTTGATGAATATAAATTATATAATTTATAATTAATATAAATAAATGTATCAAGCATGTCTTCAGTAATATAAAAAATGCGTTCATTTACCCTCATTTACTAATCTATTTCATATTTTATAATCGTTCGTAAAAAGTAAACTACAGCCGTGCGTCGGAGCTGACACACACATTTTTTTCTTGACAACCGCTAGAGCAGAATTAGTCGGGTCAGTTTCCCACCTAAACATTTAAATGGTACCTTTTTAGGAGTTTTCCACAACATGTTTTTCCTGGTAATGCAACAAAGTACCCAATCGATGCATTAAATTGCATTGAAAAAGACGTTCTTTAGACGTTTCAATGAACAAAAGATGATGGTATAAATTTTACTTTATGAAAGATTCATTGTGAGTGAATGACTATGTGGAATTAAAACATTTCATCCTCGCCGTAATAACTATCGAAGCCTAAGTGATGACGAAAATTTCTTTAAAACCCGAGGGGAGATCTATTTTTCTTGAAGCGGTACGCAAACACCTTTTCAATCCTTCAATGGGCTCGACGAGACGGTGGGAAGAGGACGACCAACTAGCGCCAGCAGTTTCTTAATGGTATTGTATAAGACAGAAAAAATATCGAGATCGTCGTACAATGCCGGTGCGAATGGTGTTTGCATGAAGCAAGATTAATCGTCCGTTGGGAAGAAGTATTCGCGGCCGACACCTTCGGCGGTTCCACAAAAATTAATCATTTTAACGCGGCATTGTTGTGCCTTCTGCCGCGGGAGAACTGCTCCCTAATTAAATTACAATTAGGACACTATGACGGATTAGGTTTAAAATTTTCTTTACATTTATGCGCGAAGTAAAAGGAAACCTGAAACGCATGCACGGCATATATTTCAAGATAATGCTAAGGGATTTCAGAAGTTTTTGTCTAAATAGGATTTTGTGTAAAATAATATTTAGATATTTGGGAGATGTATATTATTAATAGCTGTCGATATTATGTGAAAATGAAAGTGAAGCGTCATAATTTTTGAATTCAGGACGTCATCGATAGTGATAACTATCAAGCACGACAGGGCCTCGCAAAGAATTACGCAAAGATTTCAGAAAGTGCGATGTAATCACGGCCGTCGTTTCCATAAACTTAATGGCGAAGTATCACAAAACTTACATATCGCTGTTATAACAACCTAACTTGGCATATTTGTTACTCCCTCAGTCAGCATATTCGCGTCGAATGACCGCCAATTTATGAGAAAACTTCCACACCGGTCGGAGCATGACCTATCTGTAAGTTTTTACTCGTCAAATAGACTGCGCTACCTATATGTTCAGGGGTGCCTCTTACCTACATGTCTTTCTCAGGTAAATATGCCAGGTTAAAGTTTTCGCGTGAAAGTTTATGGTTTCGGAAAGCTATGTGTCAGGATAGAAATATGGTGACAGATTTTCGTGGAATGGGTGGCATGCGACGCCACTGTTTCCGTATTCGGTGACGTGATGCATCGTGTAAGCTTGCATTTAAATTCGGTGGATTTCGTATTTCAAACGTCAGTTTTGCGTTACGTTCTGAAACGTTCAGTAAATTTCATCTGGACAAATCGGGGCACGGTGACAAGTGTCTACGACAAGGCTGCATCATGACACCAGGGCAATCACCTCGTTACTCATGCTCCATTACGAGCTCTATTTTACGCAGTTCTACTTTAATAGGTCTTATGTCAGGTCAAGACTCCGACCATTTTGGTGAGTAACATCGGCAATGAAAGTCCCGACAAGATGCTCTTTACAAAATTATCATTTACAATTATTAAAACAATTTTAACAGTCCAAAACCGGACACAATAACCGGCAAAAAATTAAAAGATAGACATCGGTGTACATATCTTTTAATTTCGTGCCATGGTAGATCTTGGTTTTTTTTCGCTATCTTGTAACGTGGCGTTAAATGTGGCACTGAAGTTAAATGAATCTACAAAAATTGTATAGATATTTGAAATCGCTATATTTGCTCGTCCGTACAGATTTACCCAAATGTAGATGTTACGACAGTATTATAGTTACTCTAGGGCCTTAGGAATTAATGTCTTATTGGTAAAATAGATGAACCCATCTGACGTACTATAATAATGAATGCGAGTGATACATCTCAGTATATAAAGCTGGAAGATGGCCGTGCCTTTCGAAACGCCAGGAGGATAAGTAAAATATTCCACTTAGTGAATTGCTGCCTGCGAATTGCCGCAATTATCATACAGCTACACGGCACTCGGTAGTAGTGGCTACAAGAAGAAAAGCAAGGTGGCTAAGCAAATAATTTTAAACTATTTGATGCCCGCGACTTCGTTCTGGCGTTTTTCTGGGATAAAAAGCAGCCTTTGGCCGTTTCCGGGACGTAAGGTTTCTTATCTTGTTAAGATCGAGTGAACAGTTGGGCTTTAAAAAGTAGTTAAATACTTTCGCATGTTTTATAGTATAATGGATACAAATGTGCTTTGTTTTGCATACTAAATGCTAATAGTTATATATGTGTTATTCATGATATATTAATTTATAGAAAACCTTAAGAAAACTGTCTGTCTTTGATAGTTGTTAAGCACCTTTTAATCGAGATTTCATGGCCGGGTGGCTCTTTAAATAGATCCTTAATTAAAAATATTTCCGCATAACAGAATGCCAAATTCCGTGTTACTTGCTACTTAAGCTTCATTTTATAGAAATATATATCCTAGAACTTATCTTCTTTATCAAAAAATAAGTAGAAGTAAGCACTTGCATCAAGTAGGTCACCGACTAACTTTCTCTTCTAGCATATTATAATATCTAACTCTAGATCTGTTCTTGTTGTTCTTCTCATTACAATTTAAATAGAATCTGTTAGTAATTTTCGCGAAGAATATTGGAGCGTACGCGACTACGGTGCTTTGTCAATAGGAGGATGATAATTTTATACTACATATTCGCACATGTTGAAAATGTACGATCTATGTCGTTAGGTAGGCGTCCGCGCGTCGCGTCGGCAGGTATGTCGGTGGCGCCACATGGGCTTCTGCCAGATTAATGGATCATTGCCCCCCACCCCCCCACCACCCGCAGATGCGAAACTACTGTTCGACGACATACCTCCTTCCTCCGCAAGATATATGCTCTCCCACTTAACACGCAGATAACGAACGCGCAAAACCTACATTCGAACTACAAACGAATTGATAATAAAACATTGACCTACTGAAGTGGCGATAACGAATCGGGTAATACGACCTTCAATCTCAACAAGTAGCGAACTTACATTTATGCTCGATAAAACACTTCGAAACGGCTCCTCGTAAATCACGAAGGCATCGAAAGTTAGCCGCCGAGCACTTAAACTTTAACGGACAATAATAACTGGCGATGAAAAAAGAGAACGGGCGCGGCGACTGGGGATAAAAAGTAATGTGGCTCTGGCTATAGTGTCGGCGAAGGGCTAGGTTAGTGAGTGGGTAAGTTTGAGGGATGCCGTAATGAGGCCCGCGGGACAATCGATAAATTTGAATGTTCGGCGGCGCCGCCCAGCAACTTGCAACTTTTTTCGGTAGCGGGGGAAATCGCGCCGCCGCGACGCCACTTCGCTGAAGGCTGTGCTACACTGAAAGACAGATGCGTGAGCTTTCTATAGTTTTTTTTTTCTTGTCATATTTGACAAGAGGCAGCTTCCTCCAATGTGGTGGTCGGAGACGTTATTAGTTTAGTTTTATTTTGTGTGCCGTTTAGTTTCTTGTAAGTTAAAATAAGTTAAGTTTTATTTTTATTTATTGCAGCAGCAAAAAATATTTTTTTTATAGTGATAAAAGGGGGCTTTCTATAGTTGCAACACATTCCTACGTGTTGTAAACTTTCACGATGGTGACCCCTTCCTTTTTATTTTTGTGGAACTTCTATTTAGTTAAGGGGTATCGGTTTAATATATGGGTTAGCCCGCTACCAGACTTTAGGTTAGACTGCATCATCACTTACCATCTGGTGAGAGTGGAGAGAGGTGAGATCGCAGTCAAAGGCTAACTTGTGGTTGATAAGAAAAGAATTTTCTTTGAGTGTCTTTGAAAGTATGCAATGTTATTAATTTACGAGTTACTTTAAAAACTAATATAAAACTGTGAGTACAAGATATATTTTTTATTGCTAAGCAATAAGCATTATACATGACATATACGTTATACAGTATACACAGTTTTTATATATATATATGTCACCGTAAGATTGTAAAAACCGTTAGATTATAATCGAACTCGCGAAATTCTAAACTGTCGAAAGATTGTAAACTGTTTAATGTTCTGAGTGTCAATTTTTGAAATATTCATTTTATTTACGTTTTCTTGTCTCTTTCTTGTAGGTTAGGTTAGGGTTCGACATAAACAATCAAGTAGTGCCCGGCCACAGGCCGGGCACTTAGGTTTTATCGGGTTTAAATACCTATCAGATTACAATCTACCGGAAAATAATGCGTTAAATTCTAATCTTTCGACAGTTTAGAATTTCGCGAGTTAGATTATAATCTAACGGTTTTTACAAACTTACGGTGACATATACATATAAAACATCATTGATTAAACTTTATTCTGATGACAGATATTACTACTATTATTGAATTCTTATAAACATACATACAGAAAGAACATAAAGAGGCTTAATCTAATAGAAGCGTGCAAAGGCGGTCTTATCGCTAAAGCGATCTCTCCCAGACAACCTTTGGTGATAGGAGTTGCGAAATCACGGGTTGTGTGGCAAGCAAGATATATTTCTTCCTCACAATAGTACCATCAAGATATACAAAGCTAAAATATATTTTAGTGTAGGTATGCCTGCCGTTACACTAAACAGGTAAGATTTTACTAGCAACCAGGAAGTGATAATCTTACAAGTTAGATTGGCATAGATCTGTCAAATATAAATCGGTCAGGCAGTTACAATGTCTATAGAATACTTATTTATTTAAGTAATTAGCAGTACACGGAGTATGCATTTTCTAGGCTGACACATAAGACCTTGACGTAATCTTACTTTTATTATAAATGCGAAAGTTTGGATGGATGTATGGATGTATGGATGTTTGTTACTCAATCACGCCCCAAAGGCTGATCGGATTTGGCTGAAATTTGGCACAGAGATAGATTATAGTCTGAAATAGCACATAGGCTTAAACAGCTCCCGCGGGAATCAAAAAACCTCAAACCACGCAGTTGAAGTCGCGGGCATTCGTTAATTAAGTAGATAAGTGGAGAATCTTACGGATGGATGACATCGTGTCCATTGTCGCACCCACAGAACAATTAGAGAAGCTTAGTTACTATGTTTGCTTTTAGTCCGGACTAATTCTGTGGTCGCACCATCAGTCGCAACTGCTCGAGCGGTTCCATGTATGTGTGTATGTAGAAGACTGTAGTTCACTATGCAGTCGCAGCTTAAAGCAGTCCACCCTGACTGCTTCAAGCTGTCCGTGTATGGCCGGCCATAGTGTATCTATACTTTGCAGTTGCTTATCTGTGATTATAATATAGTAGCTGATGGCCGCGTTTGAACCGATTGAACTTCGTTCAATGGTTTAAGGTTTTTTTTTTATTATCTAGGAAACTCCTTAAAAAGTAGGTATATCTATGTAGGTATGTTATGTCCTTCACCGAGATGCAATCTATCTCTGTACCAAATTTTGTCAAAATCGGTTGAAAAGATAGGCCATGAAAGCTTAGCAGATGGACAGACACATTTTCACGTCTATTATTTTCTATCTATTTTATACTAATATTATAAATGAGAAAGTTTGGATGGATGGATAGATGTTTGTTACACAATCACGCCCGAACGGCTGAATGGATTTGGGTGAAATTTGGCACATAGATTATATTCTAGCTACTTAAACTGGAAAATTAAAGAGTTCCGCAGGTACCAAAAATCCTCAATCCACGCAGACGAAGTCGCGGCATCAACTAGGTTATAATATTAGTATGGAGTAGATTAGTTTCTTATCGGGCGGTTGTGATGGGGACTGATTAACTAAAATTGAATCGTATGATCTCGGCGATGAAACATTGACTGCTTTGAAACATCGCTTCGTAATCCTAGAATACTGCTTTCTACTTTGATAGAAAGCAATCGTTTTAGTACTAAACGAATAGATCAGTAGATGAAACAAGGGTAAACTTGGACGTACTCGTACGTAACTGGAAATGGTCGTGGAAAACTTAGCACTTACAATAAATTAAAAGTTCCCTTCAAAGGAGAATGGATTAAAAGTAGTTCGCGAGCTACGTCCCTGGATAGAAGTGAAACTTTCAATTTTTATGACAAATTCAATTATAAATGACTATTTATATACCTACATATTTAGGGCAGAGACAGGATAGATAGGGATATGGGTTTAATTTAACTGTCATGCCCCTAACAGGTTAGCCCGCTACCATCTTAGACTGCATCATCACTTACCATCAGGTGATCGCAGTGTAAGGCTAACTTGTAGTGGATAAAAAAAAGCTAATTTTTAAAATGTCGCTCACACAGAGGGCACGGAGAAACGGGCGGGATTGCGGCCGGTTCATAACTAATCTAGCTATAGTTAGTAAGGTAGTTTGTTTTCCTAGTAGGTAGGAGTTAAGTGTTTGAAAAGCTCGTATGAGAAATTTACTGCGTACGACACGGCTGTGCAACCTTGTTCAATCACCGCTCTCGAAGAGCCTTTAAAAGCAAAGTTTCTTATTAGAGTCTAATTCATTAATAAATGCATCTAAGTATAAATTTGGGCAATTTATCAAGAATTTGTAAATTGAGTTAGTAGTCAAAGAAATATAACTCGGTAATGGGAATATTATTTGGTTCTCATAGTAATTTGATAACTTTTGTGTTCGTAGTTAAAGTTAGTTGTCTAAACTTAATTTGGGGGGATGGGCGGGCGCTTGGTTTCACCGAGTACGGGCTTGCTTCTTTGTGATCTATAGAGCATTCTTTGAATTTTCTGAAAATTAGAGCTAGCATAAATAGGTATGTCTCGTTTTTACTCTTTCTTAAGTCTGAGCAAATGCTTAACGAAGTTTTCCTGCATGGATATCTACAAAAAACGGTCTACGGCCGCTTGCGTCTAGCGGTTCGCAGCTTGCTCCTACTTGCTTGAGATCGTCCATGGACCTAGTGGGAGCTTCCAAAAGTACGCCCGCCCGTCCATCCGCGTCGAAGAGGTCTATCGAACACCTTGAGACCTTGAGGTCCCAAGCAAACAACGTGCTTCGCTCATTGCTACGACAGCTTCGTAACTCGTTGAGCTATATCAGTTAAACTCTGAATCTCCTTTTCATCAAGTAGGGATACTCCTCCTTGCTAGTAAGTATATGATTATTAAATTAGTAATGACATATTTGTTTTTTTAATACTACCTAAATTGTATTGTATACTTGTTATATTTGTACAACTCATTTGATATACTTAGTTCAGTAAATAAAGGCTTATTTATTTATTTAATGACATATTCATTGATTTATCTTGGTACTTTTAGATCAGCAGAAAACCGAACAACGTTTGTAGTAGTTACTCGTAAACGACTCATTTGCAAGCGTTTCAGTGTCCGCCTGAAATACCGAATCCCATTATCGATAGGGATCTCGCGACATCGGTGGACAATAAAATGGTACCATCATATCTAAAACTTTGTCCCATAATGAAGCGTATGGGGCGAATGGTTTACGACAGACGCCGTCGGATCTTTATTGGTAGCGCACCAATTTAGATAAAAGGAAAGAGCTTTCTCTCTGAAACATCAGAGATAGGAGTCTTAACTATAGCCAAGTTAGCGGTAGTTAATCCGCTGGGTTCCGAGATAAATCAACAGTCGAAAGCGATAAATTCGGACCGCTCACGGTAATAGGTGAAAACTATTAGGTCCGAAGGTAATTTAGGTGTTGCGCCGAAAAAATATGAAGGCCCAGTAAGGTGCGAACTCGGTTCGTTAGAGTAATTGGAGAATGCGATTGAACGATGTTTTTCTTTTGCATTGGTAGAGTGCCTTGGTTCACTAATATGTAGGTACATTTAAATACACACACTATTTTAATAAAGTAATGCGTTATATCTACAAGTGGGTACCGACTGCAGAACTAGCGGCTGCAATTACCTAACTGAAATTACTAAGTAAAAGTACTTTTAGCTCACGGAGTGAGCGAACTATTTAAAAATATTTTTTCTCACTGAGTGAGCACAAACGAGTTTTAAGCAACAAAGGGGCTCTTTTTCAGCTAGTGAGGTGAAAAGGAAATTTACAGACTGTCACACATTGTTCAATAGATACTTACATTGGAATCGGCCCGTCTTCTCTCGACTAGAATATGATATAACAATTGATGAGGGGGTGGAATTTTCAAAAATACCGAGACACTATTTCTTCATATTTTGTAAGCGAAAGCTAAAATACCGATTTCCATGAAATTAAGTTAGTATATAGGTATACTATTTCTGTATAGTATTCTGAAATAAAGATATATATGTCACCGTAAGATTGTAAAAATCATTAGATTATAATCTAACGATGCGTTCAATTGTAATCGAACGATTACAATTGAACGCATTATTTTCCGGTAGATTGTAATCTATTAGGTTTATTAACCCGATAGAACCTAAAACAATCAGGCACTACCTGATTGTTTATGACGTACCCTAACCTAACCTACGTGAAACAGACAAGAAAACGTAAATACAATGAATATTTCAAAAATTGACACTCAGAACATTGAACGGTTCACAATCTTTCGACAATTTACAATTTCGCGAGTTAGATTATAATCTAACGGTTTTTACAATCTTACGGTGACATATATATCTTTATTTCAGAATATCCTTTCTAATCCTAAAGCCTACGTCATAAAAGCAACTGTTAGAATTCAAATTTCCATTCCAACCCCAGGAGCCAGCGGTATGGGGTTTAAAGTACCTACGTTGATAGATAGTTACACATTCGGGACAATTCTTCTGAAATATACCTATAAGTAAAGTTTAGATTTGGGAACGTGCCGTTTAGTTATCAATATTGCAATTTTTAACATGTCTTAGTAAGGAAATCACTAAGTAATTTTTTCCACAAACAAAAATAGAATGAAGCCAACCAAAAAATTCAATGGCCTGAATTGAAATAGGGAAAAATTATGAAAAGTAATTTGTCAAAGACGGTGCTAAAGGAAAAGGACTCGACAAGGAAACTATTACAAAAATATTTTCATGCAATATTTATTGTTCTTTTTTTTACGCCCCTACAAGTTAGCCCTTTACTGCAATCACACCGGATGGTAAGTGATGATGCAGCCTAAGATAGTAGCGGGCTAACCTGTTAGGGGTACCGTAGTATTAAACCCATACCTCTAATCGGTTTCTACACGGTATCCTACCGGAACGCTGAATCGCTTGGCGGTACGTCTTTGCCGGCTTTACATAGATTATATTTATAATATCTATGTGTATTTAAACACAAAGGTATCATTATTATTACTTATGTCCATATTATGTAAATACTGGATGATGCACGCTACTGGGTCCGCGTAAATTTACATTTTTTGAAAGTTCAGGAACTTCACAACCTTGTTACTCCTTCTCCGTTCTACCACTGAACAACAAGAAACCGTTAGTTAGCGTTGGCATCCTTATGTTATTGACGTTCAATTTGCTCGCCCGAAACGTTTTTGCTCGACGTTTCTGATCCGAACTGCTAGGGCATGGAACACCCTCCCAGCACACTGTTTCCCGCCACGTACTACTTAGGTACCTTCTAGACAAGCGCGCTCTAATCTAATAATAATTGAGATCTAATAATTGCTTTGTCAAGCGCAAGCCTATCTTGCAATAAAAAAGAAGCTTCAATTTTCCAGGGCAGAAAGTAGGCTATGTCCATCTTGAATCCAACTGCATCTTATTAAAATCGGTTGAACAGTAGAGCTAGCACGCTAAAATTATGTCTACCCGTGATCTCTATTTATCTAACATGGTTACTTTTTTCGTTACGTCAAAAGTAGAGATAAAAGTAATATTTCTTAGTTGTGGTATTTTCTCTACGAATTCTTTCGTGCCGACTATTTATTTCTTGTAATAGGTATACCGGATTTTGTGCATATTAGCGTAAACGAGAAATTAGCCGGCATCGACATATCTCTTTCTCGTCGCGAGATATCTCATTGTGCGCATGCTAAGCCTGCTGGGGGCCGTGAAAATGTAGCAGCAGACAGACAGAGTGATGAACTTTTGCATTTAAAATATTATTTGGTTTGGCTTTGAAATATTGTTTTTATGTAGTACTAAAATAATATGTTAAGACGTCAGCTGCAGTTATAATACAACATTGACCCTGAATTATTTGTTCATTATTCATGCATTACAGAATAATTGTTCAAGACTTTTATAAGATAAGGCTCACACGTGCCCCCAGGCCCCATTGTGAGGACATTCAGATATCTAATTGTTTACGCAAAATGGTTAGGATAACCCGGAAAGCATTACAAGCTTTTTTCTCGTATAAAAAGTACAACCACTTTCCAGCATGCCTAAGTATTACAAAAATATTGTTTTTCCTACTGATTATTAAAAAGAGCATCTGCCAAAAGACCTAAATTTCACCTCCTCGTTTAGTTTCAAGTTTGATAACCATTTTAAAATATAGATTAAAGAATAAAGTTGCGTTGAAATTTGATGACGTCACAACTGTGAATTTCATACAACTTCCATACTAGAAGTAGGTACGTTTTATGTTTAATAAAGAGTTGCTGAGTTGTCGTCATTCCTATTTTACTAGCGATAGCTTGCGGTTTTCCTCCGCGTGGGAGCCTACATGCAATATTTCATTCGTCTAGGTTTAATGGTTTGAAAATTTAATTTATTATTTAATATACACAAATACAAGGAATAGTTTACAAAGTAAAAACACAGAACAATGCAAAGGCGGTCTTATCAATTATTGCGATCTCTTTTCTTTTTATTGTATGAGTTCGACAGTGATAAAATAATTAATATATGTTAAAGCGTTTCTATTATGAAACGCGTATAGCGTATAACGTAGGTAGTGGGTAGATATTATATTGGCGTAGCTATTTATAAACAGTCTAATATTAGTGTAAGTATTTGGAATCTATACCACGCAGTTTATTATCGAGCTAGCTGTAGTAATTACTAATTAGGTAAAGGAAGTACTGCATACCTACCCATTTTAAGGGTTCCATAGTCAACAAGGAGCCTGAATGAACTCGAAGTTTACTTCGCTATAATCCGCCACAGTAGAACAATCTATGTGGTACAGTGCGTGTCTTTCACCTACAGCATGCGAAACCCACCACCCAGCAATTCGGCACAGCACCACAACACACAAATCCTCCAAATCACTCTCAACATTCGTTTCACTCCGACACCGGAGCATCTTCAGGAGATGTTGACACGACAATGCACGATTGTAAGTTGTCCTGAAGACGAGGAGAGATAGAGGAGCATGGATTTGATCACTCCAGCAATGCAGCGGTTATTTATGTATATGTCACCGTAAGATTATAATCTAACTCGCGAAATTGCAAACTGTCGAAAGATTATAATTTCACGTATTATTTTTCGGTAGATTATAATCTGTTAGGTATATTAACCCGATAGATCTATCAGGTCTATCACTATCTGATTATTCATGTCAAACCCTAACCTAACCTACAAGAAACAGACAAGAAAACGTTAATAGAATGAATATTTCAAAAATTGATACTCAGAACATTGAGCGGTTCACAATCTTTCGACAGTTTACAATTTCGCGAGTTAGATTATAATCTAACGGTTTTTACAATCTTACGGTGACATATACATTGATAATACTAACACTGGTTCGGAATGTCATTCCGAACCAGTGGTAGATTCACTTGACGATTCAAATGTTTACTTGTAAATGTTTATTTGAATAAAAAAACATTTGAATTTGAATTGAATTTGATGCTCCGGTGTCGGAGTGAAACCTACTTTGAGAGTGATTTGAAGGATTTGTGTGGTGTGGTCCTGTGCCTAATTACAGGGTGGTGGGTGTCGCATGCTGTAGGTGAAAGACACGCACTGTACCACATAGCTTGGTCTACTGTGGCGGATTATAGCGAATTAAACTTCTAGTTCATTCATTATCATAGACTTCCGCAAAGTAACGGTTGTATCTGTTTATTGTGGTAACGCCTTCTTCTATTCAATACAACAAGGAGCTCTTATAGTTTCGTCTAGTCCGTCCGTCCTTCCGTCCGCGGCTTATCTCAGTGACTGTTAGTTCTAGAAACCTGTAATTTGGCATTAGTTTATATGTATACTAGATGATGCCCGCGACTACGTCCGCGTGGATTACGGTTTTTTGATTCCCGAGGGAACTCTATAATTTTCCGGGATAAAAGTAGCCTATGTCCTTCCCCTGGATAGATACTATCCCTTTACCAAATTTCATCAAAATCAGTTGCAGAGATAAATATTTTTGATGCCCGTGGGAACTCTTGAATTTGCCGGGATAAAAAGCCTATGTCCTTCCCCGGGATACAACCTATCTCTGTACCAAATTTCATTAAAATCGAAGTTCAGTTGAACAGATGGGCCGTGAAAGCGTAGCAGACAGACAGACAGACACACTTATAATATTAGTATAATTATTATGGATATTGATGTCAGCGTATAATAATAAATTATACCGTTAGCCCTTTGACTGCGGAGCGACAGTCTAACTGCCTTTGATGTTTACCGGGCAACTGCGGAAGAGCAGTCTAAAGGCCTCGGAATCAGCCGGGAAATGGTCGCGTGCCAGTTGAAGGGTAGATTATCTTTATCGCGAGATTGTAAACTGTCGAAAGATTGTGAACCGTAACATACTGCTTACAGTTTAGCGCATTATATTTCGGTAGATGAGAGGTCTATTAGGTATATTATCTCGAAAGAACTTAATATTTATGTCTAACCCTAACCTAACCTACAAGAAAGAGACAAGAAAACGTAAATACAAAAAATATTTCAAAAATTGACACTATGAACAATGAACGGTTCACAATCTTTCGACAGTTCACAATCTCGCGAAATAGATTATAATCTAACGATATTTACAATTTTGCGGTGACATCTTAATATATAAAAATCACGTGTCACGTTGTTTGTCCGCGATGGACTCCTAAACTACTTAACCGATTTTAAATTAAATTTGCACACCGTGTGCAGTTGGATCCAACTTGAAAGATAGGATAGCTTACATCTCAATCCACGCGGACGGAGTCGCGGGCATCAGCTAGTATTAAATATAAATCACGTCATAAAAAAAAATTGAATTTTACATGTAAAGTGGGGATGATTTATTTTTCTCGTCTATCCCTTATTTATCTGTGGGGCGTCTGATAGGATAGGTTGATCGAAAATGAGGACTGAAACAGTAAGCAAAATAGGGGGTTTAAACATTTTTGAAACTGTTATAAAACAGAAACATTTATAACGGAAACAGAAACGATACTGTAACCCAATCAATCTGTATCCGTTTATTTCTTTTAATAAGTGCTTTTATCTGTTACCTTAATAGGTACATGCGCTAACAAACTGCACGTTGTGACAGCGTGTTCTTCTCACTTCATTAGACTTTACGCACATTGACACAATATGGCCATGTTTTTCTTAAAACAATTGCAACCATCGGTGATTTCACCTTAGGTTCAAATTTGAATACACGTCAACACGTAAAAACACATTCAAAAGGGTTACAGATTCGATTCTGTTACACTTTCATTCTGTAACACTTATATTTCTGTAACCTTTATGAATCTGTTTTTCAGTCCCTGATCAAAAATATTGTGGTAATTATTCATTAGTGTTACCTGATATATTTTAAAGTAGGTACACAAAATAGGTACCTACGTACCTATATAATATATGATAAACTCAAGTACCTTTTTCCCCTAGTTCCCGTATGTAAAAATTGTAGGAATATAATATACACTCTGCTTGCCAGAAGCCTATTTTATGCACAACGCGTTTGGTCTTTGCGTGCGCTAACGATCGTACCTGTCAAATTACTAATACGTAACACAACATAGCCTTGAATTTTATCGCTAGCACTCGACCGCGCGAAGGCTTTTCTAGATGTTCGATGCGTTCATTCACACGTTAAACGCTGCCCGAGTCGGAAGTGCGAATCTAAATTGCATACGTCTTCGCAAAATGAAAATTTTCCACTCATAACGTATGAACAGCGGCATAAGTCCACGCGCGCTCGAATGTAAAGTAGGTATTTCTCTTTTTATAACTGGATTGGGTTTCACTACGTATCCACGTGATGCTATAATATGAAGAAAGAATGCGCTAACCTAGCTTGAAACAGTATGTGTATAAGATTGTCAAGATCACTGACCTCTGAGTTTCAATGCATAATATGACGAAGCTTTTTTTATAAAATATAGCTTATCATTCTTTATGAAATATTAGTTAAAGTTAATGTTAAGCTGTATTTTATAAAAAATATCAATCAGACGAGCGGACGGATGATCTAAAGGTAATTAGAGATTACAGCCGCCTATGAATTGAATACCGCCGCCTAATTTGTTACTGAATGCAAAGAAAACCAAGCGCTTAGAGTTTGTTTTAATGTAAAGAATATCAATAAATCAATAATGTTAAATACTAAAACACTAAAAATGGAGAACTCCACAGTTTTGCTTGGGGGTGACCTTGGATAATAAGCTTCAATGGGGCGCTAATATAGAGACATTCGCGGGAAAACTTAGCTCGGCTGCATTTGCTGTCAGGAAAATTAGACAGTTTACCGATATTGAAACGGCTAGGCTTGTCTACTTCGCCTACTTCCACAGTGTCGTACGGCATTTTATTGTGGAGCAGAGCAGCTGATATCTAAACAATTTTTATATTGCAGAAAAGAGCTATCCGTTCTATCTATAAACACGGATCACGCGAATCACTTCGTGAAAAAGGACATGACCAGTAATTGCCCTCCGATTCGGGACAATGCACAGGATTTCCGTTTTTACAGTAAGGTTTAAAAATTCAAAACGAAATTATTATGGATTTATTATTCCAAATAAGGTCAGGGTTCAAATGACAAAAAAAACAGTACGTTTATTGTTTAAATCTTGAGCGTCCGCTTTCCTCTTTAAGCACTACTCCATTTTGACGTTCCATTAAATCCATGCCTAATAATAATCTTGTAACCCTACATGAATACCATTTAAGTACCTTAGTCATTATATTATGAATGATTTATTTTTGATCAATTAAATAGTAATGAAAAGGAAATGTATGTTTTGTTTATAATTATTTTTATTTATTGACAAGTCTCAAATTAATAGATCGAATAAAGCATTTTGAAATACTGCGTTTAAAGGAACGCCCTTTTACATTGCATATGCTGCCATCTGTGGTCGAATAGTTGAACTTGTTAACCAAAAGTAGTAACCAATACTTAAAAATATTTTCTAGACTCACCACAATAACTAGCGCCATCTAGTGTGGGAAAGCAGTTTTTGGTGAAACTTTTTTTATTTATTTTCTCAGTTTTCAGAGCCTTCAGACTCCTGAAACTTTTTTATTTGAAAACTATAAAATATAACAACTACAATAATAAAGAAATAATACTTGAAAATATTTTTTTAGACTCGCTCAACACAATAAATAGCGCCATCTAGTGTGGGAAAGCAGTCTTTTGGTGAAACTTTTTTGTTCATTTTCGCAGTTTTCCGAGCCTTCAGACTCCTGAAACTTTTTTATCTGAAAACAGTGAAATATTACAATTACAATAGTAAAGAAATCATTGCTGAACATTGATTTTTGACACCTAGGCAAGCTGCCATAGTTCCACCGGTCAAGTCCTTTAAAGAAAGGACATTGACCAAATTCGCTTAAGAATCAACATATGTTTGAAATATACAGTAATTCTTAGCTTATTTTTTAACCTTTATTTCAAATATTAGAATTCAACGGACACTTCAAATTAATTACAAAATAAATAAATGGGTTTTAAATTGATTATTATACGTTTCCGTCTCTCGATTATTAACGAGAGATCAATAGCTTACAGGTTAAAATAATATGCAATACCACCGCTTGAGCGCTAGATCCGTATCGTAAGAAACAAGATAAAAGCAGCTTAAAGTGCGCTAGTATTCTGCATCTCGCAACTCCATCTATTGAAAGTACAATAATTAAATATATCTAACGCCATCTGTAATGTTTTTGATGAATCTTTTCTTATCTTCATACTGTTTCCAGCTCTATTACAATTGGATAAAGATGGTATTTATTTGTTTAAGCAGGTTAATTATAAAAGTTGAAATAACGTCAAAATTGAAAATATTTTTGGTAATAAGTCATTTCTTAACAAGTGTCCATTGTTATAATCTGCTCTCAAGTATAAAAGGTATTTATTTGAATCCAGTACTTAATCAATGTTTTATGACTGTATTAAAACAGCATTTGTTAAGTCGAAGTTATTACACTATCGATGATTTTCTGAATGATAAAATTGCATGGAAGCAACCGGCCTCGCATCCAGTGACCCACAAGTCAGTGTAATACTTGATGTATGTGTTGTATTGTTTACATATTGTAACGTTTTTCTTTTTTAAGAAAAGAGCAACTGCTGAGTTTCTTGCCGGCTCTTTTCAGTAGAATCAGTTTTCCGAACCGGTGGTAGATTCTTAGCGTTTCATAAGTGACACAAATTGTCCTACGTGAAATAAATAAATCATTTATCATTTATGAACATATTATACATCATTCGAGGATCCATAAATAGTTGTGAAATAGCCAATTATAATTGGGTATTTGACAACTAGTCAAATCAGCTACTTTTTTCAAACGTCAAAACGCGTGCTTAATGTGTGTGGATTTTATATGAAATGTTGACTCGTGACGTCATCAAAGTGCGACGCACTTTTTTACTTTAATCGAGTTTAAAATGGTTATTTAACACAAAACTAGCAGAGGACGTGGATATTTCGACTTTTGGGACATCCTTTATACTATAATCACTAAAAAATATTTTTTTTCACTAGTAGTCAAATACCCAATTGATTATTTACTCCTTGAATTTTTTAAATTAACACCGTATATTACCTATAGGTAGATGTTAGTTTCACAATTCACATGTGCATGTGACGACGTGATCAGCAAAAACATCGTTCATCAATGAACCTTGGTGCATAGAAAAAATAAGGTGGTATTACAAACAACTGTTAAAAAACAATAGGTTGTACCTATTGTCCATAAAGCAAGCAACGCAAGATAACAAAATATATAAAAGAATCGAAATATCCAGTTAGGTAGGTTTCCAAGCGGACTTAGCCAAATCGACGTCTCCTTTCTTAGCTTGTTATCTCATATCCTAAAAGTTTAAAACGCAGGAGCCATCGAAACGGAAACTTATTAACTCGATGTGATTGCCGCGTGGAAAATGCTCCCCGGTAAAATGTTACAGGGAGGTAAAACTTCGGCAAACTACAAAAAGAAACCGAGCAAAGTTTAAAAAGAACGCTAAATGCAGACAGTACTTTAACAACGATAAAGGTACGATCACACGGACTTGCGTCGCACATCTAAAAATCTCTTTCGGGCATACTTACCTGATTTAAATCTTTATTAAGTTTATCGACATTCGGCTACTTCGAATCGTACCAAGTTTTCATGAAGTTTTCCTTCCATACGTTCTAAGAAATTTTAGTGCAGTATTCCGTAGTTGCAATAACTTTACACAATCACCATTGCATTTGATATGGGGTTGCAACTTGCAGTTTTACCTGTTCCTTACTAACTGAAACTTGGCAAAATATAACATTTCGTTTTATTACTTGTACGTTCATTCAGGGATAAATGCGAGCAATTTTAATAATATTTTCTCTTAACAAATTATTATAAAATCGTCGTAATGATAAATAACATTGTGTATAAGATTTTATTTTACTTTTTGTACAATTAGAAGTCAGCAGTATCAAAAGCGGACGTCCGAACCGGCATTATCTGGAGCATGCATAAAAAGATTAATATTTAATATTTTTCTGAGGAATAAAAAAAAATCTGTGTTATGAATCTGGCTTTAATCCCACAAACTTATCTGATCCGGTGACAGCGTCGCTAGTTTATATTTATTAAAAATAAAATAAAAACAAAAACTAAACAGGCATAAAAATTTGTTCTATTTTGGCCACCGGGTCAGATAAGTTTGTGGGACTATACTTCAGGGTATCTGCGATTAGAGTGATAGGGTGGGGGCGGTTCGCCCTATATAGTTGTTTAATGCATTAACGGTTGATTTCGCTGGTAAGGTAAGTAACGTCTGAGACGACGCAAATCGGTCACTGGACAGGACACCGAAATTGGAGATCAAAATTCAGCCATTGCCTCCTCATTTCATCTCTTGCGTGCCTCATGTGCTCATTAGACACGACGACGGTTCCGGTAATTATCACAAAAAAGTCGAAAGTACTTTTCAAATCACTCGTTTATCGGGAAGATCTTAAAACCGCATTAACTTAGTATCGCAATAAGCCATCTTCTTCAGATTGATTAGATTAATGAAATGCGACCCTCAGAATTTTCAGAAAGCATGCACTTATGAGATGCAAGACCCTAAACGGTTTCTACATGGTATAAGTTAAAGCGACAGCTTTGCAGCGCGGATGCGTAACGATGTATTTTATGTTAATTGCGGAAATTATCTGTCGGTCATTTTCAAAGCTTTCCGCTTATACGCCATGAATTATTGAAACGTTAGATTAAAAGCCCCTTGATTTGACATGTATATTGCGTAATTTTCATCAAAATCGGTAGAAAAGCTGGGCCAAGAAAGCGTACCTAGCAGACAGACGGGTACAGACATACTTCACACAGATAAATTAAAATTGACGAGTTCTATATTTTTGTCCAATAAGTTACAAGCAACGGAAAGTACCACAAAAATCTAATAAACTAAAAATGAGGACTCATAAAATTTATGGGGTAAAAAAACGATATAAAAACTTTTTTATCTATATTTTATCGATTATAATTTATACGACTTTTACGATTTAAGTTGTGTTTATGCTTATATTTGTAACCAAAATATGTAAATAAGTATGAGGAAGACTTGGTATTACCATAAATTGGAGGGAACGTTATACCTACCTAGTGCGTTGAAGTGATAAACGGTAGGTGTCGAAGCTGGTTTGATATCAGACCGTGAATGTAAAAATCCTTTGATGTTCAAAGGATTGCTTTTATGGCCTCTACTGCATAATGTACTTTGGAATGGTTGAAGTAACGCCCGTCTATGATAAATGTCATTTGCGAATAGTACTGTAGTTAGTAGGTACCCTATTATCACAGAATAGATAATAGTACAATGTACTATTATTACTGTCGATCAACGATATTGGAGTCTACAATACGCACTCATTAATAATTTTAAAAGTACCTACACATGATTAATATTAATAGATAATAATAAACACCTTAATATTAATAACCTTTAACTAATATTAGAAAAGGCTAATTAAGGCTAATATAATTGGTTAATGTATAATAATGTGTATTATTCGTTAATGTAGCACATATCCCATACTTTCACCCCTTCCACGTAGAGGATCTACGAGTTACATGGCCTCACCTGCGAAATCCCATAAATAGCTCGTACACAATTTAGACTTTAGCTAGTCGATAGCCTTCAATGATTTTTATCGACATCGAAAAGATTTCCGCTTATACTTACCTACCATTCCCTAAATAATTGTGAAGGTAATTCCGTCTTTTAATAAAAAAATAATATAATTTACTAAAATAAAGTGGCAATGCGCTTTGAAATTAAAATCGAATTCGTGGCCACTGTTGATTAAAATTTTAAAAAAATGCCTCAACACTTCGACGATACCGACCTAATAGTTGCTGCAATTGAGTTTTTGATTGCTTATTTCATAAACGACTTTCATTATACCAGTTACTTGCTGTTGCTGCAGAAATTATTTGATTCTCGATTGACGTGTTTTTTTTACTAATGAACAAAAAAAAGAATAGATAGATTCGAGACGCTAAAATTAATTAAATAGATAAAGTAAGTAACATTGCACAAAATTTAAAAAAACAACTCGGACATTGAGTACTTCGAGAAACCAAAAGAGTCTAAACATACGTCTGAAAATCTGAAACGTTGACGGTTGGAAATCCACTAACTTTGAAGGAAAGGCGTAACTAAGTGTATTCCTAAACTTAGTTACGGTCCTAACGAGTCCTAACATGGCTTACTAATTTGCTACTTAATAGTCTTATTGAAAATGGCAAATTCTCCCTTGCACTTTTTAATATTCCATGCCCGAACTGCTTAACGATTTCCTATAAGCGTTGGGTTTAATGAGATTTTTATTGAAAAGCCAGGTTCCGACAGAAACCGGAAAAATGAAATATAATTTTTACCGAGCATCCTTTTTACTTGGCCAACGTTGAAACCAAATTGAATTTTTTACCACCCCTGAATGCACTAATTCGACTAATGCATTTAGGACTGTGCAATGTGCATGCTCCCGACGGATAACCGGGATAACATTTTTTAGTACTTTAGTAAATTAGGAAATACGTAGATCGATTAAATTAGTTTTATGTATGTACCTACATACTAACTACTACTACTACTTGCAGTAATTTCTATCACCAGTTATTTATTTTAAAAAATGCTGACATATATTTGTAACTCGACGTTGAATCAAATATATATTTTTTCTACTATTTAGTTGTGTAATTTTTTTTTTGTTTGAGAACTTTTTTAGTTGCTATTATCCTTAAATACTATAGGACCGATCATATAATTATTAAAATTCGGTTTTTGCTAAATTCCAATGGGGTCATCACATAAATGACTTATTGAACAGGCTTAGTTCTGCGGCATAAGCGGTTAAAAAGATTCGCCAGTTGACAGTATATAATATGGGACCCAGAGAGTCACTAAGAAATAAATTTAAAGAAATCAATATTATGACAGTGCACAACCAATATATATTTGAAAATTTAGTATACGTGCATAAACATATTGATAAATTCAAGAAGAAAAGTGTTTGTCATAATGTTACTACTAGAAATAAGAATAAAATTGTAATGCCTGCTTCTAGGCTTAGTAAAACTAGCAATTCATTTGTTGGAAACAGTGTCCGCTTCTACAATAGGCTCCCAGAAGACATGTTGAAGATGTCTCTGAGTTCAAGTAAGTTCTTACTACAATGTAAAGGAATACTTAAATGACAAGGAAGCTTGGCAATAATTTGCTCTAATGGCTCTAATAGTTCCTGAATTAAGATGATTTGTGAGATGGTGATAATGAAAAATAATCTCCAGCTGAGTTTGTTGTGGACTCTTCTCAGACCAGGGCGCGTTTGGAACCCTCTTTGGTTTTATGATACCGTAACTAATTATCACCATCATATTTTATAAAAAGTAACTGACGTGAATATGTGTACTTACAGTGTACATAAATTGAATAAAGGAATATTTGATTTGATTTGAAAAGAAAAAGAAAAGACAAGAGAAATAAGTTACATACCTAATTATTAGTATGGTAGAGCGTTCTCTACCGCGATGATAGAAGATACTATATTATATAAATAAAGTTATATCGCTGCAAGCTTGATGAACAATCTAGATACGATAACAAAATAATCGTTGTTAATAACGCGTCGAATAATAGCACATCGTCGATATAAACTTCTATCAAAATCACCTGTTACGTTCCACGCTAAAGTAACATTGAAAAGTTACAAACATATATATGCAGGTACGAGATGGGCCCTTTCATAGAAAAAAATTGGGCGTCCGACCTGTGGAGCGCGCTCCACACCTGTATAAGCCTGTCCTTGTCCCCGCCATAGCGCTGCCCCGCTTTTCAGACTAGATGGCGTTAGTGAAAAAGGGTCCAAATTCATTGTTTGACAGGGCCCATCTACTTATGTAAATTTGGGTCGTTGGTTACAACTCTTCAATTATTATGTCCGTACAACGGAGGGCAAGACAACATATGAACGTTTACGTAGATAGTAATAATAAAACTTGTTTAATTTAAAAGTTTGGAACATTTAAATAAGTAAGTACTTATGTCTGCTTTGGCGGATTATAGAGAAATAGTCTTCTTTTTTTTTAAATATAGATAAGGAAATGTTTTGCGGTTCCGTATTTAATTTTAACAATACATAATAACAATTATACTATCGGTGGAAATTAGAGAGTTATTGTCTAGAAAGTTGTTGTAAAGTATTAGTAAAGTGTTTGCTCTTGCTGTCGTGGTTTAAATTTTAAAAAACATTTACAATCTTACCCTATTATGTTTCGCTAAATCACGTAGCACTTAATTCGATTACCTGTAAATAAAATACATATTGGATTATTACCATAAAATTCATACGACATAAAGACATTTAGTGGTTGGCATGTTCGACTGCGGTCGACGAGGTCCCGGGTTCGAGTCCCGGGTCGGGCAATAATTAAGTATTGGGTTTTTCTGACTAGAAATTCTCAGTACTAGCCCAGAGTTAGGAACTTGGCGGTGTTTCACCCCCGTGCGTCGGAGAGCACGTTAAGCCGTCGGTCCCAGATATTATCACTAACATGATAATAGTCGTTTAAGCCCACCAACTCGCATTGGAGCAGCGTGGTGGGTCTAAGCTCTCATACCCTCTCTCCATGAGAGTGGAGGCCTATGCCCAGCAGTGGGACGTTAATGGGCGGTAGTGGTGGTGATGGTGGAGGGCTTAGTTTATCCGTCAAGAATAATAATAATAATAATAGAACTCCGGAAATAATAATATTAGAACGCCGGAAAGAACAATTTGTTAAAATACTAGGCGTAGCGACTTTGTCCGCGTGGATTAAGAATTTTGTAGTTAATTCTCGCGGGAACTCCTTAATTTTCCGGGATAAAAAGTAGCCCATTTCTTTCCCCGGGATACAACCTATCTTAGTAGTTAGTACCAAACATTAAAATCGGTTGAAAAATTGGGCAATTAGTGTAGCAGGCAGACAGACAGACACTTTCGCATTTATTATAATTATTATAAGATCGTGGGTAGGTATTAACCTTACGGAGTAAGTTCTTACCTTCTTTTCCTTCTGTTAAGATAGAAATAAACTTGTTATATAAAATATTTAAAAAAAAAGTGGTGGATGGCGGCTGGTTAACTAAATATTATCAGGTATTTTGTTGAAAGATATCTATGATTAGATTTTAATTGAAATAACATTTATCGTGTCTGCTAGCGATAAAATTGGACTATATTTGTCTACACTTATATTACATAGCAATAGAAATATACCTAATACCTATTTACATTTCTTCCGTCTTAATTATATATTTTTGTCTACTATCATTACTAGGGTAGGTACTTAAATAGATCTTCTTATCCATACTTACATAACAACGCAAAAATGTCTGTCTGTATTTTTTCACTGACTGCCCATTCGTTTAACCGACTTTGATAAAGGTTGATTCAGAGCTAGGTGGTCTATAACAATAATAAGCAAACCTAGCTCTGACATAAGCCTTATATCCCGAAGACGGACAAAGCCTATTTTTATCATGCAAAATTATAGAATTCCAGGGGATTTAAAAACTAAGATCCTATAAGTGGATGAAACATCATTATTTATTTTAGCTCTTGTGTTATTATTAGGAATCATACTAATATTATAAAAACGTAAGTATGTTTGTTTGTCCTTCAATCACGCCGCAACAGAGCAACGGATAGACGTGATTTAACCTGGAGAGTGACATAAGCTAACCTTTACCCCGGAAAATTAAGGATTTCCGGTGGGAATGTAAAGAACTTCCACCACGCGGGCGAAGTCACGGGCATCAGTTAGTTTAATATAGATAAAGGGAAAACTGAGTTTGTGAAATAATTATTACCAAACATATAGATAGGTACTTAATATCTTAAATTAATGGGTTTCATGCATTGGTTTCATGTCTTAAAACTATAAAGTAAAGTAAAAGTAAAAATTTATTGGAGAAAATATGGTACAGACAAGATGTTATTTGGTTAATATGTACCTACAAGCACAATAATTTTTTTATCCGCTACAAGTTAGCCCTTGACGGCGATCTCACCTGATGGTAAGGGATGATGTAGTCTAAGATGGTAGCGGGCTAACCTGTTAGGGGCATGGCAGTTATATTAAACCCATACTCCTATTTGGTTTCTACACGGCATCGTACCGGAACGCGTAATCGCTTGGCAGCACGTCTTTGCCGGTAGGGTGATAACTAGCCACGGCCGAAGCCTCCCACCAGGCCAGACCGGAGAAAATTCAGAAATAATAAATTCCCAAATTGACCCCGCCGGGGATCGAACCCGGGACCTCCGCACGTTAAGACAACAGCGCTACACACTGCGCCACAGAGGTCGTCAAAATTTTATCGTTACCTATCGCATGCCGGTAATCTAATTAACTTAAGGCAGTAGATTATGCAAGGTTTTTCCGATATGCCACCCGAGCGAAGCTTGAGTAGGTTAACTATCTATTCATGTGTGCTTAGCATGCGCACCACGAGATTATCTCGCGACGATAGAGAGAGATGTTGTCGTTGTCGGCAATTTTTTTGTTTACCCTAACATGCACAAAATGCGGTTTATTACAAGAAATAAATAGTTAGCATGTAAAGGTTCGTAGAGAAAAATACCACATATAAGAAATATTACTTTTATCTCTATTTTTGACATAACGAGACAAGTAACCATGTTAGCGTCGGTAGACAAATACAGATAACGGGTAGACATAATTGTACTCGTTGTGCGCATGCTAGCCATACTGGAATAAATAAAATTTTATAAAAACTAGCGAATGCCCGCGACTTCGTCTGCGTGGTTTGAGTTTTTTGGTTCCCGCGGGAACTCTTTAATTTTCCGGGATAAAAAGCCTAGCCTATGTGCTATTCCAGACTATAGTCTATCTCTGTGCCAAATTTCAGCCAGATCCGTTCAGCCGTTGGGGCGTGATTGAGTAACAAACATCCATACATCCATACATCCATACATCCATACATCCATACATCCACACATCCACACATCCACACATCCATACATCCATACATCCATACATTCATACATCCATACATCCATACATCCATACATCCCTACATCCATACATCCAAACATCCATCTAAACTTACGCATTTATAATATTAGTAAAATATGTCTTCCTGCAATAGGTACGTTTTGAAGTTCATAATTGTTACATCACCAGGAAAAAAGGGCCCTAGAACAAGTTCTTCGATCGGTCCCGGCGTGCGAAGGCCACAAACGATAATGACTTCCGTGTCGACTGCCATCTACATACCTAAATGTAAGCCGTGATTATTTTGCTCAGCTGCGGACGCCTACGTGGAATAATGTCCTTAAATTGTCGCTTTTAAATAAATTTTAAACGTTTGCAATATTATGTCACGTTTCCGGTCATACTTGTTGCGTTAATTCATTTTTTAAATTCGCATACCTAGGTACTTAAATTGCGTAAAAATTCGCCTAAGTACGTAATTATCATTCCCGCCTATATTGTAAATTAAGATGGCTCAACTTATTGTTGAAAACTCTTCCGTAACAAATAAGTGACCCTTAAACATTCCGTAGTCGATTATAAGTTATGTAACTATATAATGTGAAAATTAATTTGATTCTTAAATTCGCGTACCTACCTACCTACTTAAATTCCGAAAATCATCGCCTACGTAATTTTCAATCTCCCCCTCTATTGTAAAGTAAGATGGCTAGGCCTATTAGAGCGTCGCTTATTACACAGCAATAAGGATCAAATTGGGGACCCTTACCTAAGACTTATCACTCTACACTGATTCAAGTGTAAGGGTCCCTGTGAAAAGTGCAGTGTAATAGGCCTATAACATATCTTTGAAAACTCTTCCGTAACAAATAAGTGACCCTTAAACACTCTGTAGTCGAATAAAAGTTATGTAACAATATAATGTGAAGTCATTAGAGTTTTCAATGTAAAAAGGCGCGAACAGTGGCAAGGCCGCGACGCACGTGGCCGCCGGCGGCGCCTAGCCTGTTGCTACGTCTGCCCCCCGCGCGTGCCGGCATACACCGCACCCCCGCGCTGCCCAGCGACGCGATGTTGCCGCTCTTACAACGCGCGCACCTAAACTTCAAAAAGTGCGGTCAATCATCATCGTTCAATACACTAAGATCTAAATAAAGCCGAGTCGCTTAACTAGAAACATAAGGAAAACAAAAGTATAAAATACAGACGCTAAAAAGGAAGTGTCTCAGAATTATATCCATGTGAAACCGGGGCGGGTCAGCTAATATGAACAATAATTCTCTTAGAAGAAATAAACGTGACACTTTAAAAATTGGAATCGGTACCACTCTTAAAGTTTCAATAAAAATGTTCATTCATAATTTTTCGTACTTACAATACCTAGTAAGAAAAATTATGAAATAGGTAATTACTTTATTTCTACATTATCACAACTGAGCTAGATAATTAAGTACTTACCTAGTCTTACATTAAGGACTTGGCCGTCTTAAGACTGTCCATAAATTTTGTAATGACAGCTGGTAATACAAAAATATTTTAACGCTTTGTGGAACTCGGCTTCATAGACAAAAAAGAAAATTTCTTAAGATGGTCACATTTTACACAACTCACTTTTGTTTTAACTCTCAAATCTCAATACAACTCAAAAAGAAAACTGCTGTTTGATAAAAGATAAACCAAAATAAACTAGAATTTATAGTAAGTACATTGCTAGTACCTATTTGGGCAAGGTGGATTTGGGTGGCATAGTGGATGCATGTCTTCAGATTGACGAGAAAGTGTAATAAAGTTAAAAAGAGTCTCCAGCTTCATTTCTTGTACTTAATTAAGCCAACGTTTGTTGTGACTTGTGAAGTACCTAGGACCAAGGTATATTTTTGTTTGAACTACATTCTGCATTTAAGGTGCGCGATAAAAGCAAAGGAAAAGTTCTCTCTTTTGAAAGAAATCGTTTTTGGAAGAAGTAAGTATTGTAAGTAAGAAAGATAATATCTCGTGCATTTCTTTGATTGACATGATATATTAATATCAAGCATACCTATATAAATACTCGCACATAACTAAGCTGACGTGGACAGCGCTGAACTTTGACACCTTGCCTTACACGTCATGAGATATTATCGTGATCGTGAAATACGATTACGGAGTCCAAATGGGCAGGTGTCGTCTTTTACTTACTTATGTACCTAAATATCTATTTTATAAAGTAGAAAAAAAATCGTATTTTTAAGTCCTTGGGAAGTATTAATACCTAAGTATAATGAATTAGGAATTAGAATGCTTTTCACCTCAAGCATTGTATGATTTTAATCTTACTTCTTACTAATATTATAAATGCGACTTTGGATGGATGTCTGGATGTACGGATGTATGGATGTATGGATGTGTGGATGTATGGATGTATGGATGTTTGTTACTCAATCACGCCCCAACGGCTGAACGAATCTGGCTGAAATTTGGTACAGAGATAGATTATAGTCTGGAATAACACATACGCTACTTTTTATCCCGGAAAATTAAAGAGTTCCCGCGGGAACCAAAGAACCTAAAACCACGCAGACGAAGACGCGGGCATTCGCTAGTACCAAAAATATTTGTACAAGTAGTAAATCTTGTCATAGGCAAAACAATTAAATTTAAAGCGACAGTAGTTAGCGACTCAACGTACCTAAAGCTAATTCTGCGAGTCCTTTCCTATAGCTTCAGTAGGTATCAAATAACAGCATTATCTAACCAGTGATGTAATTAATGCGCCTATATAAGATAACATCATATTTGATTTGGTGCTTTAGATTAAACCAATGCGATTTCCAAATTCCAATATTATGTGAAGGCCAAGAATAATAAATTAATTATATAGGTAATAAATTAGGCAGTTGGCACGGCACTAACTATATCCATGGAGCCGGCTTTATCCATTTAACTTTGAAACTAAAATAAACATAGTTTTATGACAAAATAATATAAAATATTATACTCGTAAGTATCGCACTTGTTGTCTTATCAAAGTCACAGCGTATCTGACGTTTATCGTTGCACAGCCACTATCGATTTTTATAAACTCTGTGATTGTTATCCTCCTCGATGAAATGAAGGATTTAACAAGGAGTAGTCAAAACGTCTGAGTATAAGCACAAATTATTAAAATATGGCCTTTAAATTTAATCAAAATCCACAATTGCAACACAATGTAGTGGCCTGTGGCTGTCACTGTAACAATTTGGCTTTGAGTAATATGGTTCAATTTTCTAACGTGATTCCACTGTGATCTATAATAATGTTATGTACATTTAATAAATTTTTTTATTGAAAATAATACAATAGATAGATATTTAATAGATATAATATCTCAGAGAAAATATGGGGCTGGCATGAATCATGATTTATGCATCCAGTTCAAGCAAGGTTAAATATCCATTCAGCGTGGCAATGCTGCAAGCTTGATTAGTACCTTTGGCCCATGGGCAACCAAGGGTAGTCTTTTTTATAAGGGTTTTTTGTTAGTAGGAATAAGGTTCGAGCAAGTATCCTACAAATTTGAAATTATGGTATCTATTGCCCTATATTAAGTACCTATCGTAGATTGAAAAAAACGACGTCTTTAAAAATCCATCTACGAAGACACAAAACACATTCATTATGAATCATATATATCATACCATAAATTCAGCCAATCACAGCAATTGATGCTGTAACAATGATTGATGCAGAAGATACGCGGTCGCACTGCTGCATGTCGAAAAGCATTGTATGAACTCACTAGCTAATCATAGTCATGCTAAAGACTTACAAGATAAAGAGTATATTTTGGTTCTATAACAGACGATCAATTTTACAAGATTTTTATATCATTTCAACCTAAGCAACAGCTTTCAAGTAGTACTTTCGCAGATATATTCAACCTAGCCTAGGTTATCATCATATATTTATTTATAACCAGTTTGGGGCATTTTTAAGTAAACTTGTTAGTAGAAACGCCTAGCACGGCGGCTCAGGCGTTCGAACTTCGAACGGAAGTTTCAGACATTATTAAAATGTGACAATCGCGTGAGTTACGACGATCAGGAAAGATAATTTTAGAGTATTGATAGAATACGTACCTATGTCCCATTCTGATTCTGATTGGGTGCTAATGGTAGCATCGAACCAATTACCTGCATATTCAAATACACGCTAGGAAAATTCCATTATAAATTGAAGTGAAGGTCACAAATTTTTTACATTATTATTATCTAGCATTAGCGGTGGCTACCAGACTATTCTGCCATTTTCAAAATGATAAAGAGCCGGTAAATACTGAAACATTTCATAGGTAGGTATATCTAAATCGCTAATATTATTTACGGAACAGTATTAACAATATTTGAATAATACTTGTTTTACCTGTACAGCACATATGTAGGCTTAGTGGGAAATTTGTGGTTAATACGATCTACGATTTGGACTTTTTATCTTTGTTTAGCCCTAGTAGTTAATTAATTCACACGTTCTGCTTAATTTAGCCACTTAATTATTATACTAATTAATTAATAAATGCCACTGCACTAGCAACTGCAGGTTATCCATGACCTTGATCCTCCTTCTCCTTAAAGATCCTTGATCCTAACCTGCTTATTAGACAATTATTATGATAAACTGACATCAATTCAAAGTTATCACTTTACTCATAGTCCATACTTATATTATAAATGTGTGTGTGACTGTCTGTCTGTCTGTCTGTTACGCTTTCCCGGCCAACTACTCAGCCGATTTTGTTGAAATAGTTTTATTTTGGAAAATTGAAGAGTTCCCGTGGGAATAAAGAAAATCAATCCACGCGGACCAAGTCGGGGCATCATCTATACTAATATTATAAATGCGTTAGTTTGGATGCATGGATGTATATGTTACTCAATCACGCCGGAACGGCTGAACGGATCTGGATGAAATTTCGCACAGAGATAGATTATAGTCAGGAATAACACAAAGGTTACTTTTTATCCCAGAAAATTAAATAGTTCTCGCGCGAACCAAAAAACATCAAGCCTAGCTCATGTCCGCGAAACTAAAACGCGAAAAATCTTAGAAACTAATATAATAAACAGAAAAGATTTGTTTGTAATGGATAAACTCAAAAACTACGCAACCGATATTAAAAATTCTTTCTCCTAGAAAGCTACATTATTTTTAATTATCAGCGAGTAACATGGGCTATATTTTATTCTGAAAATTCAACGAACATAACTTACGACAATTTTTTTTAATGTCTATTAAAATATTGGTTCCGAGTCCACTTTGATACGCACTATATAGGTACGTACAAATTATGTTTTTGAAGATACTTATAAATACAAAAACATACATATGTGTTGTATTGTCTACATATTGTAACCTTTTCTTTCCTATGAAAAGAGCAACTGCTGAGTTTCTTACTGGCTCTTCTCAGTAGAATTTTTTTCCGGACCGGTGGTAGAGTCTTAACGGTTCATAAGTGACACAAGTTGTCCTACATGAAATAAATAAATCATTTATCATTTACTTTTTTTGCATATTTCACGGGCATTTTCGTAAGTAACCGACGTTATTGGCTCACGAAAGCGATTGAACGCGGTAAATTCCGAGGTCTCGTGACGTCGATGCGATAGGACTCTCGAAAATTAATGAGCACATTTTTAGGAAAAATAGCAGGTTCACGAACTTTACCAAACCAAATTAATATTAGCATTATAACATGATGATGGGTATGGTGATCACCGTGGCCGTCATTACGAATGAATGAATCCGCTGCTTATTTGCATGCTCTAAAATGCTACCATACCTACATTACATACATTTATAACATTACCTTAGGTGCAACTTCGGGCAGATAAAACGTCGCCTGTACACAATAAATAGTTAACTAAAATGTTTTGAATAAAAAATTAATTTAATAAAACAAAAACCCGACTGCTTGCACGTCCAAATCGTGCTATCGTGCGACTGCGCCTTGATAAATCTTATTAATATTATACGATGTAAATAGATAATAATGAAATTATTCAATTCAATTATTAATGTCTTGTTTTATACTTTTTGGTATCTAAGCAAGCGGGTTTTTTGTTTTATTTAATTAGTTGTTTTTTAACTATTTTTGTTCGCTCAGTCCAATTTCCTATAGCTCTTTGTCGGTGAAAGTGCTTGTCCGAAGTCCGTACGGAGTTCGCTCCACTCGGCGGTGAATACCCCGCTTAAAAGCTTTGTCCCCCCTTAAAATCTGTCCGGGAGAAGACGTTTTTCTAGAAATGCGAAATTTCTATATTGTGTCAACTCAAAATATAAGAGATGTTGACACACATAGGTAAATATATCTACTATCTACCTACTTACCTCAAAGTCATTTTTGTTCCGTAAAATTGGGTGTCACTCGGCCAAATTCTTTCATACAAATCGTTACGAGATCTTACATACAGGAAATAATATCTTATTTGGAAAAAGTATAAGCATAGATATTAGATATGACGTAGGTAGATAATTGTCAGGAGGTCACTCTCTCTCACAAATCTCACACCCACTAATTATTATGTATTTTGTTTCAAATAGGTATAATTATTAGATATAATTTATGTATTTAGATATTCTTTAATGTTTTAGATAGAAAAGTTCAAAGAACCTAGACGCGACCGAACTTATTCACACGACACCAGAATATTAGAATGCCTAACTATTAAAACCGTAAACTTTCACATTTCATTCAAATCATTAGAGCGGTTTCAAACAACCTAGAGTTGTTTCGTAGGCCTTGGAATTTGTTGTCTCAGACTAATTTAATCACTTATTCTGTTATTTTAATTAAAATATGAAGTTTATTCGAGATCCTGTTCAGTAATTTCCAAACTTGTAGCGTTAAGATGAGTCTGTTTTTTTATGTGGATGGCCAGCCATATAACCTTCATCTTAATTTGAAAATTCTTTACAGCTACAATCCAATCTGTTCAACCGATTTTTATGAAACCTACTTTTTATGCCGGAAAATCAAAGAGTTCCCGCGGGAATCAAAAAACTGTAATCCACACGGACGAAGTACGAACGATCTAGTACGAACTAAAAGCAAAGGGGAGATAAACTTACACTACTATTACTGTTCTACGGGCCTCACGATATCTACATAATATGAATAATTGTGGAAGCATAATTAGAACATGGGCCTATTCAGTCGTAGTTATGCAATGTTGCCATTTTTTGTTCAGGTTATACCTAAACAAGTTGTGACTGTGCTTGTAATTTGTACACGAAACATATTGTACCTCCTCCTATGGAAAAAATCTTTGCGTTACTATCAATCACCACAAGAGAGACAAAATAACGACTTTTGTCCTAGTAACAATTACATTTATAATTAAGTAAGTATGAGCCCAGGGTCCAGATCAAACTGAACGTTGCGGTGGACGGACCAGGGGAACGTCGCTGATGTAAGTTGTAACACACATTAATTAATCCATACTAATATCTGTCTGTCTGTCTGCTGCGCATTCACGGCCCATCTGTTCAACCGATTCTGATGAAATTTGGTACAGGTACTGTTTATCCCGGAAATTTAAAGAGTTTCTGCGGGCATCATCTAGTACTCAATACACTCCTTGCGGAAAAGGACACCACAGTTATTTTGGTACACAGAATTAGTCACAGATCACAATGTCAAAATTAATACGAGAACCTAAAAAGCTCACGCCGGTCTCACACTGTAAGTGTTCCTGACGCAACTAATAATATAGTTACATAATACGAATATTTTTCCAAGGTAATTCTAAAGGTTAAATTATAATTTACTGAAATAAATCGTATTGGTACTGTTTTATACTAACTTTAAATATGGAGTGACATTAATAAAGCTTTCTTACCCGTCCTGAAGAAAGGAAGGAAGGTTTTTCGGTAAAAAAATATCCTTTCGATTATATTATGTTGAATTTAAGCCTCAGCCCTGTGGCATGTACCGCACTGTGTTGTTTTGGTGTAAAACATAATTTTTACATATGACAAATTGCGTTCGAGTACTCGCTTGTTCAATGAGTGATTATTAAGACGTTCTACCTTTGCTATTTTTGTTTCAGACATAGGTCAATAGTAGTGGAAAAATACTCGGCTTTCAGGTTTCCCTAAACGGTAGAGAATAGAGCCAAAGCGCATGCGCGGGCGTCGAGCACTTGTTGATTTGTCCCTTCAGGGACGAAGGTTAGGTACTCTAATTCCTATCACTAGATTGTTATCAAACAATCTCTAGAATAAATGTTGGTAATGATTAAATAGAATTAAGAATTTAGCAGAACACTGAATATCCATAATAGGGGTACAGACTTTGAGGAAAGGTCTTGAAAAGTTACTATATAAGTAAGTATATTAAGTTTTATTAAATGCACTTTAGTTATAATATTATGAACAGTTAGGTACCTCAGTCTGTCAAAATACAGGTTATAATGATAAAAGTTAAAACAGGAAAGCGATACAGTCATTGCAAAGGTGGTATCTACCACCACCACCACTACAGCCCATTAACATCCCACTGTTGGGCACAGGCCTCCAGATTAGAGCTTAGACCCACTACGCTGCTCCAATGCGGGTAGGGCTTAACGTGCTCTCCGAGGCACGGGGGTGAAACTCCGCCAACTTCCTAACTCCGAGCTAGTACTGAGAATTTCTAGTCAGGAAAAACCCAATACTCAATTATGGCCCGACCCGGAACTCGAACCCGGGACCTCGTCGGCCGCAGTTGAGCGCAATGCAACTTAACGCAATGGTGTTTTTTTTAAAATGTCTAACGTTATATTTTTATATAACGATTATATTTTTATAATTATAGCTCAATCGTGATTCTGATCTTCAATTTAATGAATTATTATTGGCCTCTGCGCAGTTCACAACTTCACCCAATGTTGAATATCAGCCAATAAAAAGCCAGAATTAATATTAAATATATCTATTTCGAAATTTGCCATACTACCCATAAACTCTTACCTAGAGTTGTGCTTGACCGCAGCTGTGCGGTTCAACGACCTCGCGTTGAGTGCGTCAGCTATCTTTTTATAAAGAGCAAAGCGAGAAAATAGCGCGCGATAACCGCATCCCTGCTATTCACCAAGTAAGATAGCTACGGGTTTGTAACGGTGAACGAACTACGTTAAAATACATCGTAAACCGGTCAGGAAATTTATTTTTCAAGGGTAACGTGAAATACCAGCAACACATACTTACTAGGCATCAATAATTGTTAACATGTGCCGAGATCAGAAATATGACGCCATAGATAGGACATTAACATAGAAAACCTTAAACTTAACGGTAATAATTTTTAGTTACCACTGAAATGTACTTGCAGTTGCGCCATGCAATGTCGCCTATTTATTAGTCTTTTAACGGATATAGTACGGTACTTGTGTATGAACTGCACAAACTCTGTTTTCCTTCGCCGTTCTACCACAAAAAAGCGCCAGCGTTGGCACCTATGTAACCGATGCCCATCTTCTAGCAAGAAACTGTTTCCTACTAGGTAGTGTTGGAAACCCATATTAAAAGCAATAGTAAAGCCAGTTTTTACATAATTAGCCTCGCGCATATCATTGTATTGGATATACTATCCAAACTTCCAAGTTACTAATTTATAATTAACAATTTGTTGATCCTTAGTTTTCGACGTTTATATCGACGACGATAACAGGCTTCTGAATTCTGTAATCTAAACCCGGTGAGTTGGGACCCGGAGCTTGCATAATTGTCATGTTGAATGAAGTTACATACAATTCGGTTTCTTCTGCCAAAGTATATAAAGAATGTACTCAATAGAGAAATCCTTGCAAGATTTAGCACAAAATGAAAATGAAGCAGAATAAAATTAAACGGTAGGCAAGTGATTCGCAGAAACAAAGCCATCTAAAATGCAAAGAATTACGTAGCAGGTATACTAATAATAAATTTACGGGACCGTTCTCCCTGTTGAAGTGAGTTCTGTACGAGGTTGACTGTGTGATACACATGTCAGACGAGTAATACCTACAGGCGCAATGACAGTAAAATGTCATAGTTTACGATGGAATGCTCTTACGCAGGGTTCACGGTCGCTGAAAACGTTGTGTGGGCTTTATATTGTGATGATAGTATCCATACTAATATTATAAATGCGAATGTGTGTCTATCTGTCTGTCTGTCAGTCTGCCTGTCTGCTACGCTTTCACGGCCCATAGGTTCAACCGATTTTCATGAAATTTGGTACAGGAATAGGTTGTATCCCGGGGAATGACATACTTTTTATCCCGGAATATTAAGGAGTTCCCGCGGGAAACAACAAACTTAATC
This sequence comes from Erebia palarica, assembly GCA_964035005.1. Classification (NCBI taxonomy): domain Eukaryota; kingdom Metazoa; phylum Arthropoda; class Insecta; order Lepidoptera; family Nymphalidae; genus Erebia; species Erebia palarica. The sequence continues at coordinate 8,203,854 of OZ035988.1, forward strand.
CACGCCGGTATCATCTACTTGTCAATAAAAGATAGTTTTATTTAAAAAAATATAAGAGCTCTGCGGGTAACGAGTTAGAGGATGAAAATAGGAGGTACATCAGTCTTCATCAAGTCTTCACCAATGATAGGGACAACCCACAGAACAAAAGAAACTTAGAAATAAGAGCAGATTCCTTGTTCTGCAGGGAAAACCTTTTACTACAACTTACTCTTTGAAAATGCAAATTTTTCGACATAATAGGTGATTACACCTAGTTTCAGATATGACGCGACAAAATATGAGGGTGTATAGTTAGTAACTACTCGTAGGCCTAGTAGTCTAGTAAGTAGAGGGTGGATTTATTTTGTGCTTTGTCACTAATTATAAGTACTTGTTAATTTGCTATTTCATGTACTAACGTGATTTCCTTAAATACAATAACATATCAATTGGAATATGAAATTGTCCAAGTAATTTTATAGCGGCACTATAACGTCATTTAATATTAATTTTCCTTCAATTTAAGCTCAACGTTTGATAAAAAAGGTAATAGTGCGGTTTTCCTAACGTACACTAGTAAAACGAGCGCGGCACAAGTGTCGCAGTTTGATATTGATAAATAAATTATTAATATGTACCTTATGACGATTTATAATATTATCTGTAACTGTTGTGTGATATATACTTCTATACTAATATTAATAATACTAATAAATGCGAAAGTTTGGATGGATTAATGGATGTATGGATGGATGTTTGTTGCTCAATCACGCGCCAACGGCTGAACGGATCTGGATGAAATTTGGCATAGAGATAGATCATGGTCTGGAATAACACATAGGCTACTTTTTATTTCGGTAAATTAAGGAGATCCCGCGGGAACCAAAAAACCTCAATTCACGCTGACGAAGTCGCGGGCATTTAACTAGTCTTTTTTATATTTAAAGAACTTTACGTTTACCAGCATATCTCTCCGTGAGTTTTCCTGTTTTTTACACGTTGATCCACGTATCAATCTACCGAATGGTTTGCAGGTCATGAAGGTTTCTGATAAATTGCAAGATGCAACGCATGCCGAGTAATCGCTAATGTTATATTCTATCACATCATACTAATATTACACAGTACACAGGCGAAAGTGTGTATGTGTGTGTAAGTTTGTTAATCTTTCACGCAAAAACTACTGGATGGATTTGGCTGAACTTAGGAATGGACATAGATTATAGTGTAGAAAAACACATAGGCTATTTTGTTTTCAGGAAAATTAAAGAGTTCTCGCGGTAACTAAAAAACCTCAATCCACGCGGACGAAGTCGCGAGCATCAGCTAGTACTTCATAATTTAAACAATACAATTCTCGTATTATCCATACCGAGATCTTAATTGAGTACCAATTGAGTAGGAACTCTATTTAATTGAAAAAATAAATTAAATTCGTTCACTCGTTTCATTACAATATTATTTATGTAAAGCTTTATGTGTCCATATTTATATGGTTAAGTAAATTGCCGGGAACAAGCGGCGCCTCCCAAGGCCGACAGCCTTTCAACTTAAACAAATTTACATAATAGAACGAATTATGCATAGCTATGCATGTGTAGGTACGACATATACGATCATACCGCATACCTAAGTAAGATCACTGCGTATAATTTCTTTACAGATCAGCAAATGATACAAAGTCCCTAGGTCTTAAAGCAGTACAAAATTAACATATTTTTAGAGTATAGTTAGATTCCGCGGGGATCCCCACCAGAAGTCTTGTGTACAGCGGACGGAGTCTAAGTGTGAGATCTATAGAGCATGCTATGACTTAGCTCTAACTTAAGACTGAGATAAAATGAGACAGATTTATGATACACACATAAGTCCATCCCGTTTTAACTCTAAGTAAAGCCTAAGCAAAGTCAGACCTTTGTGCTTTAGAGTTAGACCACGCGACTGAAATAAAGAAAATATGTGCTCGCACCGCTCTCTGTTGCCTCTACAGTTATATACGAAACGTAACTCTCTCTCTTTCTATCTTCACTAAGTTATATCTCCCTCTCAACTTCCGTTCGCTTCTCCCGATCACACTTTTCGTAACGCTCTCGTCACGCATTCACCAGCTTACTCCCCAAGTCAAGCATGCGTAAAGAAGTTGTACTTCAAAACTAACGAAGTTATTAAATAGCCTGGTAAACTTTAACAGTGGATAAAAGCGTTTAACATAAACATATTTTTGTTAACACAATGGCCAAAGTAATGATCAAGAATTTTAAGTACTTACATCTCTTTAGAATCATCTAGATTCTCGTCAATTGACCAAGAAATCAAGCGCAGATTTTACATGTTCTTTATTATGTTCTGTGTGTATTACTTAGTCTGGCCATAATTTCTTTTACTAATGAAAATGCATTTATTTTTTTATGTAGTAATGTAATCTTTATAAAACTTATATGTACGTATTTATTGAAGTCTGGGCAATAATCAGAAAATAATTTTATTCGAAATGGGCAGCTTTAACTTTGATAGAGGCCTTTAATCTGGCTGGCCACGAATGTATAAAATTACGCACTGTTTGAATTGGAAATTTAGCTACTGCTTGCACTAGAGATTTTTTATGCGATTCAATATTGATGTGCCGTTTAGAGCAGGCCATGCCCTTTAAAACTGACCATAACTTTTAGTCCAGGTGCTCTTATACGGTCCAGAACGTTGACTTCAAGCCAGGCTTGCGTAGTTCGTGGTTTGTGACCAGGTGCAGAGTCTTGTTAGAAAGTCCACGGTACATTATTTTCTAAATAGAGTACTGCTGAGAGGTTTACAACACGATCTAAAACGGTCTCTTTATGCACTTTCGCTGACCATTTTTCTCCCTTTTCACAAAAATGAAGATTTTTGACTCCTTGATAAGGCACCCCCCCCTAAAACCCATGACTGACGCAAGGTGATGACCATGTTGCACTCTTCCGACCACTTGCGAAGCTTTTTTAGAGCTATGAGCGTACGCTCATCGATCGTGAAAAATTTTTCATCGGTAAAGAGGATGTTTCTGTGCCTTACACCCGCGTATCGTAACAGTAAGAATTTTGATCGATCCACTCTCTTCACCTGTAGGGATTGATTTAGGGCTTGTCCTATTTATCGACGATAAGCACTGACCCTTAGGTCTTGTTTAATAATACGCGACAGAGTTCTAGCGGGAGTCTTCATTTTTCCCGATTTTTTTTTGTTTCATTATGGGGTTTCTGTGAATTCTGTCCTTGACCGCCTTTTTACTTCTAAAAGTACGGCCGCCCCGATCTTTTATGATCTTCGACAGTTGAAGTGTCTGCTCATAGTACGATAAACGAACGTTAGGCTGGTACCAAGCACTTGAAGCGACTTGAAAATGACCGAAGGCTCCATTCCCACTTTGTGTGCAAGGCACAGCAGTTCTGTTTTCTTTAACAAACCATCACAAATTGTAATTTAATAATAAACTCAAAAAAAATGTGCAAAATAACGGGGTTTCAAAGATTCAAACGTAATAAACACGATCCAAATTTGAATTCAGAAAAAAATAAAATTCATATATTATTAATCTGTAACAATATTTATGGCATAGTTACATATGTATTATAGTCATCCGACGGCCACCTTGGGCTACCCTGTGCAAATTATTATTGGCAAATGGCGCCTTCCGAGTTCCGAAGTCTATTGAAATCTTAATAAGTGTTCAATATAGTTTGTAAAGTAGCCACTGTTCATTTAAAACACTAAGTAAGATGCTATCTCATCCCCATAACTGTAGCACTAAGCTAAGTGCTGTACACAAACAAATAATGTGCAGTCATATGCATCATTTGGATTAAGGAGTTGGGAGAACCCGGAGCTAAATAATGAAGTCTGATCTGAACTAAACGACTGTTTATGATAAATAATGAAATTTTAGTACAACTATTGACGATATACTTATCGTAGTTGTACTAAAATTTCTTATCTTGTTCTTCACACCTTATAAGAGCAGTACCCTCAGAATCAAGATTGAGGAGTTGGAAGATTGAGACTGGGATTTAAATATTTAGAGATCTCGATTACCCACATCTTGGGAATTCAATATCTTGTAGCAATAGGATTGAGGAGTTGGGACCTGGAATTCATTCTGACAACATCTACAGATGGTTCAGATTGCCCGGGTTCCCACCAAAAACAACCAGCAAGAAACTCGGCAGTTCTTACTTTCAAATATTCAATTGCAGCTGTCGAACGTCATTAGGACTGTACGTGACTGTACTCTCAACTCAAGCATGATTAACGTCAAGCACAATTCATTCTGACATTATCTACAGATTGTTCAGATTGCCTGGATTCCCAGCAAAAAGAACCAGCAAGAAACTCGGCAGTTCTTACTTTCAAATATTCAATTGCAGCTTTCAAACGTCAGTAGAACTGTACGTGATTGTACTCTCAACTCAAGCATGATTAACGTCAAGCGCAATTCATTCTGACATTATCTACAGATTGTTCAGATTGCCCGGATTCCCAGCAAAAAGAACCAGCAAGAAACTCGGCAGTTCTTACTTTCAAATATTCAATTGCAGCTGCCAAACGTCAGTAGAACTGTACTTTATTGTACTCTCAACTCAAGCATGATTAACGTCAAGCGCAATTCATTCTGACAACATCTACAGATTGTTCAGATTGCCCGGGTTCCCAGCAAGAAACTCGGCGGTTCTTACTTTCAAATATTCAATTGCAGCTGTCAAACGTCAGTAGAACTGTACGTGACTCAAAACGTGACTCAACTCAAGCCCGAGTAACGTCAAGCGCATGCATATCGTGCATAAAAAAGGAACACCGTATCAATTGACCTCTATGTGCTGAGGGCTCGGCGCAGGCGGGCCCTACTATTACATATCGCAACAAGTTAAGTTCCCGCTGATTGTAGCGCGAAAGTCCTTTTCCAAGAACGCGTTACCATTGACATCGAAGCAGCGTGGCTTTATTTACGTTGCGGCGTGTTGCGAGCACCGTGTTTACAAACAGTGAAGTTGTTTACTCCGCTGACAACACGATGCAATCAGCGTCATGCCACGTCACGGCTGCGTCACGGCCTCCTCCAGCCAAGCCGAACCGTCGCTCAACCCTGTTCTATTGCGACTTAAAATAATTACAATTTACAATTGCTTCGTACATAAAACTCATCTACTACTACTAACTACATCACCTATTATTATTATCGATTGTAATTAATTCAGACAACACTGTTACGAGTTACGACTTATACTAGTACGTACGAACTTAACGATCGCATGGCAATCTACGTCTGATCCTATATAATGCATTATCTTGATAATTATTTTACACGTGTTGCAACTTGCAAATATGAACTTCTAAGTACTTACGTATTATTTACGAGTAGGTAATTAAGTCGTTAGACTAAAGAGTGTACGCTTTTAAATTGTGATTCAGTTGAGCTGTGAATTCCTTCTAATAAAATCGTAAGTCAGATAGATAAATACTTAGAACCTGCTTGTTATTATTTACATAGTATAACTACAGTGATATGAAGTTTCGTAAGCTGTAGACTGCATTCATAGATTTTGATAAAAATAAGGCTTATAGCCACCTGTATATATAAAAGATCATTGCTTATTTATATGGCTTACTTTTGTAATTACCATAAAAATCGATAAAACTTGTCGCTTATATCGATAAAGTTCTATGGTTGCGGTATGTGACATTGAAACCCAATATTTACGCCGATAATTATGTTCGCCAGTCTCTGCGACATTACAACCGGTTATAGTCCCATTAAGATCTGGCCAGATATATTCAGTGCAACCTTGATGCCGCGAATCCAATGCTATTCTCCTGACGAATTCAAATATTTTCCTAGAAAATATAATACATCATATGATTATCGAAAGGACTCATATGATTAGCTAAAAAAGCTTATTATACTGTTGAAGATTATGTTAATGATAGAGGAGCATGGATTTGATCAAAGCACTACAGCAATGTTAAGGACAGCGGTTACTTATGTATATGTCACCGTAAGATTGTAAAAACCGTTAGATTATAATCTAACTCGCGAAATTGTAAACTATCAAAAGATTGTGAACCGTTCAATGTTCTGAGTATCAATTATTGAAATATTCATTGTATTTACGTTTTCTTGTGTGTTTCTTGTAGGTTAGGTTAGGGTTCGACATAAATAAGCACTTAGGTTTTATCGGGTTAATATACCTAACAGATTACAATCTACCGAAAAATAATGCGTTAAATTGTAATCTTTCGACAGTTTGCAATTTCGCGAGTTAGATTATAATCTAACGTTTTTTACAATCTTACGGTGACATATACATTGACCTATAATAATTGTAAATGAAATATTAATTTCAAAAGAGCAACCACCGATTTTCTTGCTGGTTCTTCTCGGTAGGAATGGCATTCCGAACCAGTGGTAGATTCGCTTGACGATTCAAAAGTACTTGTAAAAGTTTATTTCAATAAAAAACATTTGAATTTGAATTTGACTGTACTAAAACCAAAAAATCATTGACTATATAATATATGCCATTTATACTATTTATTGTAATAATAATTAATATGTCATAAATGTAGGTTTATGTTTATAAAGGACAGTTATGCAAAGTAGACGATTAAAAGTGCACGTGATAAGTAAGGGATTCGTAAATGATACTGTTGCCCGTGCAAGTTAAACCAGCTAAAATAGCTTGTCGCGCGAAACATGAGTGACATAACTTAGTAATGTTAATCATAATTACTTAATATAAATCATATTAGTTTCATAAACGTAAGCTGTAATCAATTCAACCTGTAACACTTATAATACTGTAACTTATAAGTTTCTGTATTTTCTTCTACTATATTCTGTAAAGTAATCTGTTTTTCAGTCCCTGTTCCGGAGCATGTGAAATAATACAAAGATCTCCCCCATCACTCTACTTTGCTATGGTCACTTATCATATTCCAGAAATACATAATTATAATTAGACTTTGAAATTATTGAATCTATTAGCTAACTACAATAAAATCGGATGTAAGATCATTGTATGAAGCTCGGAAATCGTCGGTCTTGCATTGCATTGGTAATTTTATGATTAAGGTAATTAGATTCTCCTGCTCACGACTAATTGAGGTCGGGGACCTCTAATTATAATTATCTGAGGGCATTATTAAACGTATTGTTGCCATCGCGCTGGTAATTCGTATAATAATAAGGTATTAATATAAGAAAGATAAACTACTTAATCGTCAAACTTTCTTAAAGGTAACGAGTTGTTGAGAGTTGAGAAGTTTTAATTTTCTGGTATTAAGTGTTTTATATTTATGAATCTTTAGTACTTATATATACATTTTTTACTGCAAAGATTTAAAACAAATGCTCTACTGAGCATTTGTTTAATAAAATTTAAACTACCTTGCTAGGCTAGCTAGCTTTAAGTTCAATAAATGTTTATTTTCAATAAATGTAATAAAAAAAACTGTCTTGCTGTGCAAACGTTACGCCCATTTTACGCTTAACAAATAGAATTTTATTTGCCAGTGACAATTAAAATTTTCTGCTTGTCTAAATTTAATTCAATTCCAGCTTCCACTTTGGTTTTGACCAATAGTCAAATCAGCAACTTTTTTCAAACGTCAAAACGCGTCCTAAATATGGGATTTATATGAAATTCTGAAATGAGACGTCATATTAAAACTCGACGCACTTTTTTAATTTAATCGATTGTTTAAAATGGTTATTCAACATAAAGCAATAGCCGTACCAGTTCAATATCAGTGGACGTGAATATTACGTTTTTTGGGAGATCCTCTATTTAATAATCACGAAAAAAGAATTTATTTCAATAGTAGTCAAATACCCAATTGACTTTACAAATAATTTTAGTGTAAACCATTATGACATTAATTGCCAACCGATATTGATATTTTTGCAAACCAATTTCATGTATCTACCTGTTGGCTGACCGAACACATTTTATTGCTAGCTAAAACCAGTTAAATGATAGCCAGTTAAAGTTATTATTATATTATAAGCTAGTCATCAATGCGAGATAAGAAGTTCTAAAGTTAAAAGCGATCCAATTTCGCAGAAGTCCAAGACGACCTCCGTAGCGCAGTGTTGAGCGCTGTTGTCTAACGTGCGGAAGTCCCGGGTTCGATCCCCGGCAGGGTCAATTTGGGAATTTATAATTTCTGAGTTTTCCCTGGTCTGGCCTGGTGGGAGGCTTCGGCCGTGGCTAGTTATCACCCTACCGGCAAAGACGGTGCGCCAAGCGATTTAGCGTTCCGCTACGATGCCGTATAGAAACCGAATAGGGGTATGGGTTTAATATAACTGCCATGTCCCTAACAGGTTAGCCCGCTACCATCTTAGACTGCATCATCACTTACCATCAGGTGAGATTGCAGTCAAGGGCTAACTTGTAGTGGATAAAAAAAAGTGCACTATGTAGACTAACCTATTGATGATTGCGAGCTACTTACGACGATCAAAATAATCAACATAGGTAATATAGTTACATAATACAGGCAAAGCCGTAACAATTATTCTAATTAGATATTAAGGACGTAATGGAAATTGATGTTACATAATATTATTATGAAGATCTTTATCTCCATTGAAAAACTGTGAAAAAATACAACTTCTTATCATGCCTTTATAACTAGCTTATTTTCTTTAAAATAAAAAATTAAACCGGACAATTGCGTGTCGAGCCACGCGCAGTGTAGGGCTCCGTAGTTGCCTGTCTTTTTATAACTTGGTCGACTACTGTTCGTTAACTTGTAAGGCCTCATCATCATCCTCAGCCGATAGACGTCCACAGCTGGACATAGGCCTCTTGCCATTCCATACGCCGCGGTCTTGCGCCACCTGGATCCAGCGGCTAGCTGTGACTCTCCTGATGTCGTCCGTCCAGCGAGTACCCCGGTCTGCCACTGAGCTTTCCATTGCGTGGTCGCCACTCCAGCACTTTAGTACCCCAACGTCTATCGGTTCTTCTATGTGCACCGCCCATTGCCACTTCAGCTTCGCAACACGTGGAGTAATGTCGGTTACTTTAGTTCTACTGTGGATCTCCTCAATTCTCTTGTAAAGCATACTTAGCTGTATTAGTGTTAAATTACTATAAGCTATATACTATACTATAAGCTAGCAGCAGCTAAAATTTCCGCAAATGGATCCCTGAATCGAAAAATCGTTTCACCACACCCACAATATTTTTGAACGACCTATCCAAGGACACCCCACACCATGGGATAGATGAGGAAAAACAATCATTCCCGGTAGGAAGGCACCCTAATTAAAAAAAAAAATTTACCACTGTCGGCGTGATTAATAATATGTACTATATGATGGCCGCCACTTCGTCCGCGTAGATTACGATTATTTGATTCCCGCGGGAACTCCCCAGTTCCCCAGGATACAACCTGTGATGGTTGAAAAGATGGACCGTGAAAGCGTAGCAGACAGACAGACAGACTTTCGCATTTATATTAAGTACCTATTCATATTTCATATTGCATACCCATGCCAAAATACAGCTTTCTAATCATTCTAACAGTCTCTGGGCTAAGTCGCGGACGAACGGATGGACGGAGGGACATGGCGAAACTATAAGGATTCCCTGTTTACTACGGAACCCTAAAAAGTACAAAGTAAATACTTTTTATGCACATAAAATTATTATCTGTTATTAGCAAAACTACGTGCTTTAAAGTGAGACATGTGTTTTTGTAACCGGTTATACTAGTTTCAATGGATGGAAGAGTCGTGGAAATTTTTGACTCACTCGATATACCATACATAATACATCTTGCTACTAAGTTGCATATAATAATAACCGGTTGAGTTCAATCAGCTTCGTTCACTAACATGAGTTATGTATGTCGTTACCTCGGCTGTTCGCTTGAAATATGCAAAAAATCATTTAATAGATTTCTTAAGACGCTAGTTTTTTATACTATACTATTCTAACTAGAGAATTCACTCGAGTACGACTTAGTCCGCGTGGATTTAGGTTTTTACAAATCGCTTAGGACCCCTCTGGGATGCAACCTACTAATTACTACTAAATAATTACGTAATACTCAATACGAGGTCTCAAATTCTAGTCCCGGGTCGGCCCAAAAAATTTTCGGATTTTTGTCAAGATATTATTTATTATACCTGCTCAGTAGCAGGAGAAACTAGGAAATGTTAAGAGCCCGTCACCCGTGCGTAAGAAAATAGCTGACAAAGCCGCCTGGGATGCGGTTCTCTCTCCAGTCGTCTGGTCGTGTTGGTTTGGCGTCCGGTACTAATGATTGATGTATAATGTATATTTAATTATTCAGATTAGCAATAAATTACGTTGAAGGACACGTTACATATAATGATATGCTAGTTTTTTATCTATACAAGTACCGTGCCGCCATCGAAGCATTTACGATGCGTGGAATAGGCGGTTAAGCACCGCGCTGGAATTTGAAATCAGTAAATGCGTAACATTTTCATATTTCTGTTATAACCTAACCCGAATACCCTCAAATGCTGAATCGCGCGACTCATGCCACTAAATCCAATACATTTTTTATTCATGAAACGATTGACGTTTGTATGTTAATTTAGAGGTCCCGGCCCGATAGATGAAATATTGAATTATTGCTTAAAGTAGAGATGGATATAGGAGGTTCTGCTTGATATTAATCCACAAGGCTGGCTGGAATTCAAATAACTGGGGGTTTGTGACAAACAAGACGTATAAATCAATCTGAGCAAGGTGGCGTTCCGTGCAGCCTCAATTGCAGCCGCCCCCTCAAATATCCCTATTGGTATATCAAAAGTAGAACAAATTTGTATCGGCAAATTTATTGCCAAGGTTACCAAACTCGTTACGGTTCCAGGTGGAACAATATTTTATACACAAGATTCTTGATTTATATTTTTTTCAGTTTGAATAGGGTGACAAAGAGATCAAAACTAAAGGGAATTTTTTATGGCTTATATTTAGACTAAAAAGTATCATACAAAATACAGTCCCACAAACATATCTGACCCGGGTGACAGCGTCGCTAGCATAGGTATATGAAAAATAAAATAAAAGCTAAATAGGCATAAAAATTTGTTCCAATGTTGACCGCCGGGTCAGATACGTTTGTGGGAGTAGGTATATACTTAGTTACATTTTTATCTCAAAATTCCAAAAATCGATTTTCATATGTTGCCTTCTTATTAAAGTAAATAGGGATGTTGACAAATTAGCAACTTTTTATCAAACTAAAAACGCACTTCTAGTATGGAAGTTGAGAGAAGATGCGATTCACCTTTGCGACGTCATACAACGCACTTTCTTTCTTTCATCTATATTTTAAAATGGCTATCATACCTAACACTAACCAAGGATGGGAATTTTAGGTCTTTTGGAAGGCTCTATTTAATAATCAGTTAGAAATAATTTATTTTTGATATAGGCATCATCCCTATTACTCCAAAATAATCATTGTTAATATAGAAAATTATCACTAATATTTTAACTGACAATTATTTAAAGACACGTTATAGTATATATATATATATATATATATATATATAAAAGTCGTGTTAGTTACACTATTCATAACTCAAGAACGGCTGAATCGATTTGGCTGAAAATTAGTGGGGAGGTGGCTTAGGACATAGGATACTTTTTATCCCGGAAAATTAAAGAGTCCCCGCGGGAACTAAAAAACCTCAATCCACGCGGACGAAGTCGTGGGCATCAACTAGTAAAACCTAAAACATACTTATTTATCATTACGAGCATGTAGAAATGTACTTAGCATTAATATTTTTCATTGGTTTTTTGAGCTGTGACTAATATTAAATGGAAGCCCGAAATAAGATTAAGCAGAATTTGTTTATTATGGCTGCTACACGAATTAAGCAAAGCAAACAAAATGCTTATCTGAACCTAAAGTTAATAATAATATACTACAATATTAATGCGGAACATTGTTTTAGTAACATTTTAATTAATTTGTTGGTCAGAGATATTCTATACTTTAATTTTTTAATATAAATGCGAAAGTATATCTGTCTTTCCATTTGTCTATCTATTTGCTACGCTTTAACGGCCTATCTTTTCAACCGATTTTGATGAAATTTGGTACAGGTTGTATGACGGGGCTACTTTTTATCCCGGAAAACAAACAAGTTTCCGCGGGAATATAAAAAGCTTAAACGAAGTCGCATCAGCTAGTAACATAATATGTGTACTTTATGATTTAAGAACGAATGATCTAGAAATAAAATATTGTTGTTATTTTTTTTATAAGTAGCAAGCAAACGATCAGTCGGGTCACCTGACGTTAAGTGATTACCATTGCCCATGAACCTCCTTTTTTGTTTATGTTTTTACGTTTTACAAGAATTATCTCTAAAAAATGTCAATGATAACGTGACAAACAAATTAACCCTTAAGTATGAGGCCAGCCAGCTCTCACATATCATATTTTATGTGTCTTTAAAAAAACTTTTTAAAAACGGACGCGGACTTCAAATAAATTTTTAATTAGGTACGTTTACTCTTAGCCAATATACAAAAAATCTAAACTTTTTAAAGGCAGTGCCTAATTATGTAGTAGTTATATATCCCTATCTATAAGTTAATAATATTTCAAAAGAAAAAAGAAATATTTTTTTTAAATTTCCAAGTCTATTCTTGTGTATTAGAAATATTAAAACTATCAATATCTTTCGTAGAAGATTGTGTGGAGAATTTAGTGGCCGAATACTAATGTCACCTGTTAACTTAATAAAAAATAATTGTTGTTTAGTATTTTACGTAGTATTGAAATTGATCTCCTAGAAACTAATCGTCAGCGGGGTCCGCTTATACCCCACGGTACCAGTACTAAGCGTTCCTAAAATGTATGATACCAGTCAATGGTTAAAATAATAGCACATAAATTTAATAATAACAAACAAAGATTGAACTGTAAGACTAAAAACTAACTAACAAAATAAGGTAGTTAGAGTGGTGTAAATTTAAAAAAATATGTGTATTTTTTCTGTTTAAAGTGAGATGTTTTTTATAAGAAAGATTTATCTATTAAAAAAAATTAAACTTATTTTTATCACTAATCAATATAGATCTTAGATTTTTTTATTCTAAGTAATTCTAACACTCCCTGAACTCTACCAAAATAAACGAAACAACCAAAACTTTCCGAAGCCACGGAGTCAATTGGGTCGATATCGTTTATACAAACGGTACCAAGGCCGGTGTCCAGTGATCCAAGCGATCATACCTACAAATCGAATCAAATTTATTATGCACGATAGGTATGACTAATAAAATACTGTCAATTGCTTTTAATTTTCTATCGATTCGGGAAAAAGTAAGTGATTTTCGTAAGAAACTTGGCTATCAATTAATTATATAAGTAGGTACTTACAGCTCAAACCGTTGGGTCTAGATTTTGCGTGCTGGTTCAATATTTAAAGGAGGACTAAAAACACTTGGACAAAGTTGCTTAAAACTAGGTACTTATGTCTCTTTCAAGCTCTGAAGCTCTTTCACATATACGATGATTTTATAGGTTGGAATATCTGAAATCCAAGTACTTTCGTAGCAACGCTGCTGAGACGATAAGATAAAGATTCATTTAACCTGTATTCTTTATTAGGAACTTAATATAACAACAGACTTTATTACAACGAAATAAGAATAAAAATTCAATAATTAATTGTTCTGAATATTCAGATAAGACAGTTTAATGTGACCCAGAGGTGGTCATTGGTAAAATGGTCACAATACGCACTGCTTTAAAATTTGTTTTACAAGAGTTTCTACTTATTTTCTTGATGTTATTATTTTCTGCTTTTTTTAGTAAGTATCTGATTGTTATTATTACGACTTTTTAATACACTAGTCTCGACCGAAAAGTGCATTAACGCTTTAAATACAGCATTTACTGGTTGAGTTGGTCAAGACCAATGCTGGCGCAGTTCCGCTGTCCAAATCAACAACTTATTTAAAAACTTGTAATTGCAAGATTAAATAGATACTGTTTTCAGGTATTTTAAAGTTCCTACGGATCACCAGAAAAGTCAGTCCGCATCAGCCTTAACAAGATGGCAAATTAAATTTATGAAACAGTGGAATTTGATTTGCAGCTCCAAATCTAATTTAAGTGATTTGATTACGATAAAAAGTTGCCTGCTTACATTTTAATCAAAATTGCGGCAACAAGTGAAATCTAACGAAGATTTATAGTAGGTAAGTACTAAGTACATTTGAGCTGTTAAAATATAAAGTTACTAGCAGACATGCCCGCGCATCCGACCGCGTAAAATAAGTTGATTAAATTTCCATGGGAACTGCCTAATTTTTTGGGATAATATATAGCCTATGACACTCAAAAATAATGTGGCTTTCTATTGGTACCAGAACTTTCAAAATCGGTTCAGTAGATCCAGAGATTACCCACTACAACGTCACAAACTCACAAACTCTATCTCTTTATAATACATATTAGGTAGTATATTTAGTTAACAAATCAAATAAAGTCGGTTTTACGGATGACTCGCTTTTCAGTATAGAGTAATGTGTGTTTCGGGAAGTACATTTTTCAAAGCACATCATTCTATTGCTATCGCTTCGCGAAAAATATGTCAATGTCGTTCTTATCTCTTGTTAATTGAAAATCTTTACTTAGGTATAATAAAATTGTAACTGTTCGGTTCGTCTATTTTTAATAATTAGAGGAAGCTGCAGTTCCTATCAATACAGATCCCAAAGTAGTTTTTAGATTTTTTGTCTGTCTGTCTGTGCTACATATCAGGCTGAAACGACTGAACGGATTTGAATGCAGCATAGCAAATTTTTAACTAACGCTTTGGGTTAACAATTATTAACTTACTACTTAGTCTTTTTTGATAGAGCATTCAGCATGTCGTGAAGCACCCTTGGGCTCCGTGTGAAACTTATCCAAAGAGCTGTTATTACTGAAAGTGACTGACTAATTGACCGTTAGGATTAGATACTTGAAATTTGGAGACAAGGTTCTTTCCTAGCCCAACCAAGTCAGCAATAGGTACGCACCATCGTAACACACAACACACATCTTTCAAAGCACTCTCATTAAATGATTAATGATTTATTTATTTCATGTAGGACAACTTGTGTCACTTATGAAACGTTAAGACTCTGCCACCGGTTCAGAAAGCTGTTCTACTGAGGAGAGCCGGCAAGAAACTCAGCAATTGGTCTTTTCATAGAAAAGAAAAGGTTACAATATGTAGACAACACAACACATACGTTACAAGTATAACACTGACTTGTGGGTCACTGGATGCGAGGCCGGATGCTTCCATGCAACTTTGTCATTAATAAAATCATCGATAGTGTAATAAACTCGACTTAACAAATGCTGTTTAACACCGTCTTTAAATGTATGTAATGGCAAATCCAGAAACTCTTTGGGAACCATATTATAAAAGCGAAACATTGAAATAGAAAGACTTGTGAGTGGCGTGCTGTGGCACAAAATAGGTAAGTATATAATGAATAGTAACCATAGAATGGTTGTGGTGTGGTGGTACCACATAGATATGTCCTTTTTAGCGGATTAAAAAAAAAGATAATTTTCCTTGGCAAATATCCTAAATGAGCAAAATAACAATTCCTTTTAACGTTAGTTTAAAATATTAAATATGGTATGAATGAGCGCTATAAGATAATAATATTTTCATTATCTCCTACGCACATACATAGGTACAAGTCTGTGCAAATACAACATTAATGTTATCAATATTAACATAGCTGTTTAGAGGTGCTTGTAAATCAATGTAACCACAATTACTTATTAAGAAAGGTCTGTGCTGGAATTTTCCGATGAATAAAGTTAAACAGTTTACATTCTTGAAGGGAATTTTGCTTGATTACTCTACAAATTTTTACTTCTTTTAATACAAACAGGTTTGTTAAATGCAAATCGATTCAGGCTAAAAAGTAATAAGTTCAATCATATACTATACTAGCGATGCCCGCGTCTTTGTCCGCGTGGAATAAGTTTTTTAAATTGTCTATGTCACTCTCGGTCCTTTACTATACACGCGCGCAAAAAATCAATTAGATCGTTTGATCTGTTGCGGCTTGATTAAAGGACAAACCGACAAACCAACACACTTTCACTTTTATTTTATTTATCAAGCTTACTAACAATCACTTACATGTTAATAAAAATAACCATCATATACAAGCTAAGTGAAGTGATTACTCATTAATAAGTAAACACGGCATGGAATAAAATGAAAGCAACAACTATTACGGCTAAAAAAATTGATTAAAAAAAAATACAACACAAAGAATTAATGTTACCTTATGAAACGAAGCTATAATAAATTTATAATTAATTAACGTTAAATTTTCAGATTTTGTGGGTAGAATATTAATATAGAGTTCAACTTCCTATTCCCTTTCTTCTTTTTTGATTTTAAGACAAATAGTCTAGGCAATAAAGCTTGTCGACTTGATAAAAATAAAATATCCAATAAAAAATCAGAAAGAAAGTAAGGGTTTTTATGCTATACCTAATTGGCAAAGCAGGAAGGTACATTATCGCGTAAACGTAGTTTAGATTTGATAGTAAAATCGGTTTAAATATCAATGTTCTGCATGATTATTTCGTTTGATATTTCGGTTTTGAGTCTAAATATACTACTGACTATTATTTTAAAAAGAAATCGATAAAATATTCAGTCGTTAATATTAAGGTAACTTCCGGATGGATTTTTTGTTGGATATTTTTGTATAAGTATTGGCTCATACCATACTGCAACCCTGCCAAGTTTAAACGACTGAGGATTTAATGTTGGGGTTTCCATACAACAAACCGCCCCATTGTCTAGACTAAAACGCTGAAGCGCAAAAACCCTGAAGTTTGAGTTGTAACTAACAGCACACAGCCTTTGCTTGTTTTTTTAATCAAGATCGTTTATTCAATTCTGTTTTTATCAAAAACTATTTTGGTTCTAATTCAATACTTTGAAGGAAGTAATTACATTGTATCTACTTATGGCATACTTATTACATAAAGGGTTTGTAACAATATTTTGAGAGAAATCCTGAGTGCTGACTCTCTACTAACTTGTCTAGAAACTCATTAAAAAATGTATTGCATTCAAACACGGCAGAAGTGAAAATTCAGAAATGTAGCCTACGAGAGAATGAGATAAATATAACTTTGATTCTATCTCATTCTCTCGCAGGCTAAATTCCAATTGTGAATATGTTTGTCTCTTTTTGGTGTTTTTCATTTCATCGAATTTTCAAATCACAACGATTCTAAAGAAGTATCACTTCAAAAAATTATCTACTATATAATACTAATGTTTTCCTGGTTACTACAGTCACAATTTAGTGCAAGCTTGTACAGAATGAAGGCAGGCCTACCAACTTCACAGATCGAAGTGAAAACTTCTTTAGCCTTGTTGAGCACTCTTTGGTAGAGGGTAAAAATGTGGATTCGCGTGACCGTGACCTACATGCTCGCGTGGCCGACATGCTCGCGAACATCTACATGCTCGCGAACAAAAGGTCTTAAATATAAATATAGTACATTCGTAATTAAACTTTAATTTCTTAGTTTTAAGGTTTATATTTTAAATATATTTATTATTATTTTTGTTAACTTGTTTTCATTATACAGAACTTGTGAACATGAACTGAAAAGTATTGGGTAGATGGACTGGACTGTAGAAAGGTTTAAGTAGGTATAGTTTAAGTTAATACCAATCTACATGCTCAACTCAAATTACCTTCTCAACACGTGTCCGGTTATTTGTCATTCAATTTCATTCACTAATCTCAGTCTCACAGTCTATGCACTGAAATCCCGTATTTTCAACGAATATTGAAGTGAGATAATAATATGTCCGCGTGTGATAGATTCACGATATCAATGTCACCGTAAGATTGTAAAAAACCGTTAGATTATAATCTAACTCGCGAAATTGCAAACTGTCGAAAGATTCCAATTTAATTTACCTGATTGTTTATGTCGAACCCTAACCTAACCTACAAGAAACAGACAAGAAAACGTAAATACAATGAATATTTCAAAAATTGACACTCAGAAAATTGAACGGTTTACAATCTTTCGACAGTTTACAATTTCGCGAGTTAGATTATAATCTAACGGTTTTTATAAACTTACAGTGACATCAACACGAAACTTAATTACTTATACATACAATGACACGGTTCGTTAACATTAAATTTTAAACTTTATCACAAAACCGTAATAATTGTAGTCGTTTAGCGGTCGAAAGGCGCCTGAATGGGTGTTGTACACGTAAACATTAATCAATGCCATGAGTACCTTTGTGAAGGTCAACAAGTTACGAGACCGAGATGATCAGTCTTAAAATATTCTTAATTTTATCTCTGCTAAGATATGTGATTAAAAACCTTAATATAAAACAAATAAATACAGTCATATAATAGTCTTCATAAAATCAATCTCAAACTCATATTTTTTTTAATTCAAATAAACTTACCTATTACATGACATGTGATAACATTATTATACACAAGCGATCCGCCCCGGCTTCACACGGGTAGCACTAATAATCCTAATAGTCTATACTCAATATAGCCAGTGGGCAGTGGGCAGGTTTTAATACACTCAATACACCTGCCACTGCCGCCAGCACTATTTAATCTGAGCGCCGGCCGCAATCGCGCCATTTTTCCTTGCACACATTACATTATTTCTATGATATCTCATCAGATATTCATCTAAATAAAGTGGTGTAAAGGACAATTTTTATCTTCATTAAATACTTGAGTTGACTAATGTATTTATTTTGATAAGAATTAATACTATGTCTGTAAAAACACATTCGCAAGTAAAGGTTTAGACCAATTTGAAAATCATAAAAATAGTTATTGTGAGTCAACCTTAAAAGATAGATATATACTTTTACTAATTATAACTTTTTGAGAGGATTAATTCTACCATACATTACTTTCGTGTAACTCTAACTTTATACGCAGCGCACGCCACGTAAGTTCTCAGAGGAGACGATTTTTTCCGACTTAGTTCATATTACTGCACTTTCTTAAGGATCTCAAATTTTTTTGAAAATAAAATGTAGCCTATTTTATTCGCTGATAATGTAGCTTTCTATTGGTGAAAGAATTTTTAAAATCGGTTAAGTAGTTTTTGAGTTTATCCGTTAAAAACAAAGAAACAAACAAACAAATCTTTCCTCTTTATAATATTATTATAGATTTTAGATGAATGACATTCCTACCGAGAAGAACCCATAGTATATAATATACTAACAGATAACAGACTGGCCCGCGACTTCGTTCGCGTGAAATAAGTTTTTTTTAATTCCCACGGGAACTCCCTTATTTTTCGGGATAATTCTGCCTATGACATTCACAGATAATAAGGCTTTCTATTGGTACCACAATTTTCAAAGTCGGTTCAGTAGATCCCCCTACAACGTTACAAACTCACAAACTTTGCCTCTTTATAATATTAGTATAGAATACCTATGGTTCTAGCTGAGGCGTCTTTTTACGTCATAGCGTGAAGGCAATATTATTTATAAACACATAACATCGTTATCAATTCCGCTTCATATTACATTGCTGAGAGCGTTAGCGCTTAGATTTCGATACTGTTTTCTGTAACAGTAGTGGACGCACGTATAGCGGTTACGTTGATAGCTGTAATGTCATGGATTGAGCGTGTATAGTGTTTAAATTATCATTTATATCGGTCGAGTCTCGGCTCGGATTGAGATAACGTGTGCCACTGCGCAGTTCGACCAAATTTCGTTTAAATTTTTGAAACATCTTTACGAATCTATAGCTTACACTTTGGTTATGCAATATTATCTTCCTGTTTGCAAATTAACACAGTAATGGGTATTATGAAATATGCTTTAAGCTTACAACAAGCTTTACCATGGCTTTACCATTATATAATTCTGCATTAAGACAATAACACTTTTTTATTCTATGAATAATTATATCAAAGCTGAGGCACACATTCCTCGTCACATAGTTTAAGAGTTGGCAGCACTGAACCCGGAAGTAACCGTTGGAAATAACTGACAGCTAGCGTTAAAATGAATGTTGAAAATAAGCCAGGCCTTTTATAAGTTAATAATATTGGCGATGCGGTTGACCTGTTTAAAAACCATCAAATCTACATGCGCAAAAATAGTAAAAATTTGGCAGTCATAGGGACTGCCGATAAAAGTGAGAACGAATATTTAAAATAACAACACAGCACTTTTAAAATAATTTAAATATAAACCTTATAACTAAGGCATTAAAGTTTAATTACGAATGTACTATATTTATATTTAAGACCTTTTGTCTTCGTAACAAACGCGAGGTGTCAGTCATGGTTACACATCAATTTTAAATGTAAACCTTAAAACAGAGGGTTTAAAGTTTAATTACGAATGTACTATATTTTTATACTTAAGGCCTTTTTTCTTAAGAAGAATGGTGTCGCATGACCGACACCGGAACGGAACATTTTCACCCCCTACCAAAAAGTGCTCAACGTGCCTGAAGAAGTTTTCACTTCAAAAACATAATAATTGGCCCTATGCATAGTTGTCCTATCTCAAAAGGCGGGTAACCTAAGTTTGTACTTTGTAGTAGTGCATAAGTACACATTGTGTTAGTGTGCGCGGTCGGTAAATCGCTCCTGAGCACAGAGTATCTACTCGGTGCTCCTGAGCATTGATGTAGAATTTTAGGACCTCTCTTGAGCTTACGTACACTAGAACAATTTTGTTATACGTACATGCACTACCACAAACATAGGATAACCGCCTTTATGACATAGAACAACAATAATATGTTACTGATAATGAATAGGTATAATCACTCCTCGGAGTCGAAGTTGACTTTGATTATGGACTTAGCGCCCCGGGGAAATAGCTGCGTAAGCCAACCGGGGAGACTATCAGTTTTAACTTTCAAGCTTCCACAAGGAATTGACAATAATTCATAAACATGTTCATTATCCATCAGTAAATGAAGGTATTATCGTAAGTTCTTCATATTTTATCAATTAACCAAAATATGTCAAATTATTATTATTGGTCGACCCCTATTTGTGCAATGGGTATTTGCAGCGGCTACGCCCTGTTCTTAGACTGCTTAGACAGCAACACAACTTACGTTAGGTGTAAATCATTCGGTTTTGCTATAGGGTCGGGTATGTACGTTGCTAGGTCTCTAAATCCCCTCCATTCCCCTCTCCAGCTTTCATCCAAGTTAAAAAGTCTCATCAGATGGGCATTAGAGTATACGGCACGACGAGATTTAAGCCGTTCTGTTGGAGGGTCGCAGAAGGTCTTGTGAACATGGAGTTGAGGGTTTGAGTAGAGCTTATCGACTTCCCTCCTTAACGCATGCTAACTTCTTAGGTGTAGTATGTGACAGCCATTGACTTGATGGTAACTGAGATGCAGCCCCCATAATGTCATTCAGTCTTGAGTCTACCTTATGTACACGAGCACTGTTCATCGACACCGAGGCACAGTACTCTGCAGCGGAGAAAGCAAGTGCAATGCCAGAGATCCGCACTTCGCAGGTAATCTGCAGACCGCAGATGCTCCCCAAATTGTCCCACACAGCTTATGCACAATGTTATTTCGTGACCCGACTTTAAGGGCTAGTTTGTGAAGGTGTTCTTTGCATCTTAAAGATCTGTCAAGAGTACCCCCAAGATACTTTGGGAAAGCGTTAAATCGTTTTAATTATTATGTTAAAGATACTTCTGAGTTCGTTAGTTGATAAAAGCCTCTTTGGTGAAAATCTAAAATATCCTTGACAATTGGCTTGACTTGGACTGGAAATGGAATGGAAAATGGAAATTATATTAATATATATTAAGATTTGTTAGGGAATGTATGTTACGATCATAATTAGGTACCTACTCATGATATTAAATTAAATGTAATATTTTGTTTTCACACTCTAGACCTTGCTGCTTTCAAACAAGTTTGTATCTGTGGTGGTTTCAAAATGTACAAATTGTAATAGGTACACAGTAGATTACGAAGGTCGCCAACCAAAATTCACTCATATGATATGGTTTTTTACTCATATAATATAAATCTGGATATACCTATTCAAAGGAGAATTATTATTTCGGCAAACAAAAGTTACTTTGGTCTGTTTCGCTACTTCAGATATAAGATCCTGCCTAGACATCTCAAATACTCCTCTATAAAACTTATCTTAGGCCAATTTTTAGGGTTGCGTAACTGAAAGTTAGGTTTGCAAGTTGCAACCCTTATTAAAAAATATTAAAATAGCCTGCAAAGGACTTGACCGGTGGAACTATGGCAGCTTGCCTAGGTGTCAAAAATCAATGTTCAGCAATGATTTCTTTATTATTGTAATTGTAATCTTTCACTATTTTCCGATAAAAAAGTTTCAGGAGTTTAAAGGCTCGGAAAACTGCGAAAATGAACAAAAAAGTTTCACCAAAAGACTGCTTTCCCACACTAGATGGCGCTATTTATTGTGTTGAGCGAGTCTAAAAAAATATTTTCAAGTATTATTTCTTTATTATTGTAATTTTTATATTTTATAGTTTTCAAATAAAAAAGTTTCAGGAGTCTGCAGGCTCTGAAAACTGAGAAAATAAATACAAAAAGTTTCACCAAAAACTGCTTTCCCACACTAGATGGCGCTAGTTATTGTGGTGAGTCTAGAAAATATTTTAAAGTGTTGCTTACTACTTTTGGTTAACAAGTTCAACTATTCGACCACAGATGGCAGCATATGCAATGTGAAAGGGCGTTCCTTTAAACGCAGTATTTCAAAATGCTTTGTTCGATCTATTAGTTTGGGACTTGTCAAAAAATAATTATAAACAAAACATACATTTCCTTTTCATTACTATTTAATTGATCAAAAATAAATCATTCATAATATAATGACTAAGGTACTTAAATGGTATTCATGTAGGGTTACAAGATTATTATTAGGCATGGATATAATGGAACGTCAAAATGGAGTAGTGCTTAAAGAGGAAAGCGGACGCTCAAGATTTAAACAATAAACGTACTGTTTTTTTTTGTCATTTGAACCCTGACCTTATTTGGAATAATAAATCCATAATAATTTCGTTTTGAATTTTTAAACCTTACTGTAAAAACGGAAATCCTGTGCATTGTCCCGAATCGGAGGGCAATTACTGGTCATGTCCTTTTTGGGAGTACCTTAAGGATGGATGGAAGGTTTTGAGGAAGATATTCGGTGCAGTTCAAGACAATGGTGAATTCGTTACAAACACAAACTTTGGGGACTTTTAAAGAAACGAATATCGTCAAAACCATAAAATTTACACTAATGTGATGGGCGGGACATGTGCAACGCAAGGACGATAGAAGAGCCCCGAAAAAGTTGCTGGAAAAGCAAACCAGAGGGCCTTAGAGGACGACGAAGACCTAGAGGTCGGTGGATTGACGAATTGGAAAAAGACATGAGGGTTTTGAGAATACGGAGTTTGAGAGAGGATGCTTCTGATTGCCTCCCATAGAAAAATTAGCTTGACCAAGCCAAGGCCCACCCAGGGTACTTCTATGATGATGATAGGTATTGGAGTCTAATATTTGAGATAGTTTTGGTTTACAGGACTACTGACTTATTGCTTACCGAGTAAAAATTAAAATATTCTCCAATACTTTTAGTAGTCATTATGAGCTACGACATAAGCTCAATAAAGCTGAGTAACTATTATTATTATGGAAATTTAATAAATTTTAATTACACATAAACTAACAGATAGACTATTATAAATAAATTCATATTTCATAACGTACATAATAGGTATTTAGGAACCGTGGCTTAAAGTGATGACAACTATGAGACATATTAAGCATTTGAAAATAATTAAAAAATTCTCAAGTAAACAACTTACCTTCCATCCAGCAGAGGAATTACTGTCTCCTTTATCCTTAAAATATGGCACATTCTGAACCATCCACTCGTAAATCTGCGACAGTGTTAGTCTATTATCTTGAGATGAGGTTATAGCTTGAGTAATGAGATCAGCATAAGAAAGATTGCCCCAAGCGTTGCGCCGGGAAGAGTTTTTCTTCGCCACTAACGGCAAAGGTGGAGCACCTGTAATATAGATAAACAGCATTTTAATATAGAAGACAACCTTTTTCATTCAAACTTCCTTTCCCCAGAGAGACAAATTTTAGTTATTAAATTTTTTATTTCTATAGAGATCCGATTGGAATTCCCGAAATCATTTTATAATATCCTCAGGTTGCTTAAATTTAATACAAGATGACGACTAGACGACTTCGTCTGCGTGGATTGGGGGTTTTGGTTCCCGTGGGAACTTTAATTTTCCGGGATAAAAATGTAGCCCGGTTATAAGCTATATAAATTCAAAATATTATTCAATATCGGTTCAATTGTTTAGCGTGAAGGAATAACAAACATCCAAACTTATAAACATCCAAACATTTAACATTTATTACACTCGTAGGATCTGCATCCTTAAAAGTGGCACAAAGGCCTATGAGAGGGTCAATGCTTATCGATATAATATGTAAGAGGAGAAACTGACTGATACTTCAAGTTTAACGTACGGCTACACTGGGTCTAGAAAGTTGAGATTTCTCTGTACGATGTAGACTTCTACTAGGAAAGGATTTATCCTTGAGACGGCGTGAATGGTGAGGACGTTCCAATTCCTGGAGCCCTGACCACCTGCTACTTGGATCCTTCCCCGCAGCAAGTAGGACGTATTATTTTTGTATAAAAAATACGTAAAAATACGTAAGTGGGACGTATAATTTTGTACAAATTTTGTAGAATTATTTTTAAAGATGTTTTATGTAAAACATAATCAGGAATAATTTCATAAAAATCAGTATATATACAAATAAATGAGAGATAATAATAATATTTTTGTAAGAAGAATGGTTATATTGATTTTGAAATTCGGGAGTAAAGGGTTAAATTTCATAACTAGTATATCCTTAATTTGAGAGTTACACACAAAGTTTTACAATTTTATTTTGTAGCGAAACGAACTCCACTTTGCAATTCTAAAGAAAGTGTTTTATCTCATTTGAATTGAAGAGATGGAGAGGAGAGAGGTAGTCGATGTTGATGAAAACTACAATCACTAAACTCCATATTAAGTAGCAATTATTTACGTAACCTGAAGTAAAAATATACCTATTCTTATGTTTTGCAAATTGTATAATATCTTGGTACAATATGGAATACTATATATGTATACTTTTTATAAACCTTGGTTTTTCTACCCAACTACCGGTTACTTATAATCCGGGTATCATAGGCTAAATTTTACAAACAAATCGATATGACATCTGAAAAGTGGGGGACGCTGTTTTTTTCTTCCTTAGTCGCGTTACAGATTTTTAGCGTTTGAATCACTAGATGGATTAGGCTATTATATGGCATACAGATACAGGTACAGACCCTTATGATGTAGACATCTGCTAATAAAGAAGGGGTAAAATAGGGGTTTGAAATTTACTTAAAATTTTACTTTATTTAAAAACTAGTGTTTAATAAGCTGTATTATGTGCGAAATACCAATGCCACAGAATAGATAGTACAAGTACCAATACCTCTTTTTAGTAGATTAATTTGGATAATTTTATTATTTATTTTACTAACAGTCAATTTAAACTCGATAAAACTTAGTGGTATCAGGAATGGTGTTTTTTGTCTCATTGTCTTCACTATACGTTTAATAGGATTTATTGTACTTTTTGATCATTTTCCTTTTCAATGCTTCCTTGGGAGAATTAATGGTGATGCAAAACATTTAGTTCTCTTAGGTACAGAATTGCAAACGTGGATGGTTATTCAAAACTTCTTGTTCAAGGCCTAATATTCTTTTGTTTTCCAGGAGGGTTTGCATTGTCAGTCATTTCCATGACAGGAAATACTATATCAATTCTGATTAAGTTACAGTTAGTTCCGTGACTATTCATATGATTTTTAAAACTAAAGAAGATCTATCAGTTATTATTTCTTAATAGGTAGGTACAGTCAAAAGATATGCGCCGAATTGAGAACCTCCTCCTTTTTGAAAGTCGGTTAAAAACCTCTTACAACGACAACATTTATACATAACATACCTAATATACTTAATGATCGAAAATTAGTGCTGATTTTGCTTCATTATAGTTAACACCGGTAATTAAAACGAATCGGCTTTTGCGACCTTTATCATAGTGGTCTTATCTGTTGCGCGAACTGACACGAGGAATATAATAAATATTATGACCTGGGTGCCTTTGGGCGTCACACAAAATGTTATAGACTGGTCGAGAATTTTTAAAGTAAGGTAGGTCTCCGTTATTGTTATTGCAGGATTATGCTTATTCGACTCTGCCATCGATAAGTATCCATTTCGATACCAAAATAAACCTGAATTTCCTGTTCTGCTCCTTTCTGTACAATATCTTGATAAACTAGGTACGTGTATGTCACGACAATCATCTTCATTTTTTTTGACGACTATTGATTTGGGTTACCTTTTGTTAACTTGTCTGTGAGATAAAACAATTAAGTCGCGATAGAATTTCTAATAATATCAGTAAGGCATTATTAGAATAACGAATTAATTTTTTTCGTAGGAATTAATGTACACTTGAATATCAAATACAGTTAAACAAATACTGTCATGACATGTCTTTCTATGAAAATTGAATTTTCTGGTCAGTTCGACATCTAGAATAGATGATATTGAACAAAATTTTATTTTATGCAAATACTAGACGATGCCCGCGACTTCGTCCGCGTGGATTACCTAAGGTTTTGTGATTTTCCGGGATGAAAAATACCATTTGTGTTCATTCGTTGTGTATGTATTGCATTAAGTAATGCTACATATCTACATTCCGAAAATCGGCGGTGGCGAGGAGAAACAAACACCCTAATTGACAAACATACAAATTTAAACACAACCAAAATATCCCATTTACCTATAATATTAGTAGGATATATCTATGCGTTGATCAAAATTGGGTTTATATACTTAACAACAATCATGTCTAACACCAGCTACATACTCATCCAAGTAGACATTGTTTTTGTTATTGTTGACATTTTGTGTAAGTTGTGGGGTAGGAATAATTTTTTTTTTTTTTATTTACCAGAAAGGTTCTGATTAGAGTTCTTCTTGGAGCCAGAGTCTTCCGGGTCTAAATAATTTTCCGGCCTCGGCAGCGGCCACGTGTTAGATCGAGCGCGAGTTTGAGGCTCAAAGCCGACATCTGTCATCTCTCCCAGAGGCTCCAACTCTCCCATGGCTCCCTCCAGCTCGGAGAGTGCCGTTTGTGACGACCACGGGCTCGGATAACTGCCTCCTCTAGGCAGAGACATGACTAGTGCGCGTTGTCGCTAAGCCTAGCCGTGGAATATTTTGGTGGGTGTGACGCTCGCAGCGCTCACCGGCGCGAATTTACTGCGACATCATTACAGCTCGACGCTCATCGTTTATTTTTTGGATTTCTTTATAATTCCAGAACGTGGTCAGACCCTGCCCGCGATCAGCAAAGGTTATCTGACTTCTTATCGCCTCTGTCACATGAAGCCAATAACATGTGGCGTCGTACTAACGTTCATAAACAGAGCGTGCGTACGTATCTGCCGTCGCTCGGGCCGCTCCCTAGAGGCGATTTTCGCTAAATATAAGTGCGGAGCGAGGCGGGGGCGGGGCGTGCACCACGTGAGCGACTACGCGCCGATTTTCCAATTCATCTCTAGTTCGAGGCGCGTTAACCTTGTAACGTGGCTAAAAAGCGTATTGGTCTACGATTATCACTAACACCAACAATCTCAAGGACTCGAAGCATGTGGCGTCTCTAATCTAGTCCGGTAAAACTTTTTGTCACTATTAAAAGCTATCACTGGGCATGACACTCGGGTAACACTCTGTAAACGAGTGCGGTCAAAAGGTTGGAGCACCTTCTGAGCCGCCGAGCTCGCTTTCCGGCAAAGCCCACGCGGTTAGCGAATCTCGCAGCTGCGTAAAGTACGTACGCGCGGGACAGCGACTCGTCCTCGGGTGCGAGCGGTCGCTAGTACACTGACTGTGACTGGGAGTCGTGAGTACGGCGCGGCGGCCGTGCGAATTCCGCTCGCGGGCGCCGCAATGGCCGCGGGCTGCGGAGGGACGGAGGAGGGCGCTGATAGAGAAGCGGCGAAGCGTCGTGTGACCGCTAGGTCGCCATCTCGGCCCGCGCCCGCACTTGTAGCATCGCTACTGAATTGATAACTCGCCAATCACTGTTACAACGACGAATCAATGTCGCACGGTTGAAAGAAATATGATCAGAGGCCCAATGCTTGAAACGGATTACTCGAACTGTTTAAGGAGTTCATACATGCTTTTTGACGTGCACGCATCTATTAACTCCTTAAATAGGTCGAATTAAACGTTTGACAAACGATTACGATTACGATTTCCTTACACAATGGGGCAGGACTCTCATGTTTTAGTAGGTAGTAGTAATATAAGTCTTTATTGCATCTTAACACATAGGTACAAAATTATGCATACAATATAGAAAACAGGAAACTGGTAATGCGCAAAGGCGGCCTTATCACTAAAGTGGTCTTTTAAAGGCAACCCGAGCGTACAAAGCTGATGACACTGGGTCTAGGAACTCGTGTGTACTAAGGTGTACTACGAACCTTCTGAAAATTACTGCAAACTTGAGCGAAACTTTGCTTTGGATATAGCTGATCATACTAAAACTACGTAGGTACCTAGTAGGAATAGTTAGTAGGTATACCGTGCTAAAACTAGGTAGGTATATCAATTTAGAAAAGCATTAAAACTCCTCGTAAGACTGATAAAAATAGGCTTTGACCTTAAGAATATTTTAATTTAATTTGTTATGGTTAGGTACTAATACAAATCTTTTTTTTTTAAATTATTATGTAGTAAGTACTAATATGTATACCTACCTATTTGCTACCTTTGATACTTAAAATATTGTGCCTATTAGGTACTATCTATGTGATCTATTACCTGATCTTCAGCTGTAAAATTTGCTATGCAGCCAGACAATGCGGAAAAATCAGGAAATTGCCGGCTTATTGCTATCATATTACATACAATCATTAAATATTCTATATGTATATAAAATAGATTAAGTCATTTACCTACCTGTGTAACTTCCTCGAGGACTTCAGCTATGTCGTTAGGGTGACCAGGTAATGCGGAAAATTTGAGAAATTCCCTAAAAATTGCCAGATTACCTAATTATACTAAAATAATGCACCCAAGTAGGCATACTCGCTTAATTTATTGGAAAACTTCAGCTGTGTTTAGCGTGGCCAGGTCATACTACAAAAGTTACTCACTTTTTAAAAATATACGGAAAATTGTTTTATTTATCATCCATACAAACTTTAATTGTGCACCCCATTCGGTTATATAATATTTGGAGATTTTTTTTTAATTGTACCTAATAAGCACTTACCTAAAAAAATGTGTACCTTAGTAATGCTAGTAGTCGTATAGATTAACTTCAGCTGTAGTTTGTAGGGTGTCCAGGCGGCGGAAAATTCGAAACATTCGAAATTAGTTAAGCTTACCCGTACTAACTTAGAGCTTACCGAAACTTCTTAGGGAACTTCAGGTGTGGTAAGGGTGGCCAGGTAATGCGGAAAATCTATACTAATATTATAAATGTGAAAGTTTGGATGGATGTATGGATGTTTGTTACTCAATCACACCCCAACGACTTAACGGGTCTGGCTGAAATTTTGCACAGAGATAGATTATAGTCTGGAATAGCATTTAGGCTATTTTATCCCGGAAAATTTAAGAGTTCCCGCGGGAACCAAAAAACCTCAAACCACAAAGGCGAAGTCGCAGGCATTCGCTAGTTAAAAATAAACGGAAAATTTCTGTATTAGCTATACGAACATCCTATGGGCATCTAAGTAGGCTTTAGCTATTTCAAGTCTTTTAACTATTTGTAATAATTACCCATACTCACTTGAATACCTGACTAGGCATATCTGTGCAACTTCTACGAGAATTTCAGCTTTCGTTCAGTGTGACTTCAGCTTAGCCACCCTAGGCCAAGTAAGTACAGCGAAAAATTAAAAAAACAACCGGAAAATTGCTTTAAAGACTTTTATTGTGCACAGCCTACTTTTAGGCTAACCTTTGCACTTCTACAAGAACTGTGGTAAGGGAGGCCAAAAGAAAGACTTTTAGTGTGCACCCAAGTAGCAGAGCAGTGTTACTTCTACGTGAACTTTAGCTGTGGTTAGTGTGACCAGGTTATGAGGAAAAATGAAGAAATTGCCGGAAAATTGCTATATTACCCTACAGATTTTATCATAATTGTGCTCCCAATTGGGCATACCGTAACTTTTACGAGAGCCGAGCTTTTTTTTTTATCCACTACATGTTAGCCCTTGACTGCGATCTCACCTGATGTTAAGTGATGATGCAGTCTGAGGTGGTAGCAGGATATGGGCGTGATAGTTAAATTCCCAAATTACCCTGCCGGGGATCGAATCCGGGACCTTAAAGCGAAAGGATGGGCCGTTAAATCGTAGCCGACAGACAGACAGACACGTACCTTAGCATTTATATTATTACTAGATGATGCCCGCGACTTTGTTCGCGTGGACTGAGGTTTTTCAATTCCCACGGGAACTCCTAAATTTTCCGGAATAAAAATAAGCATATGTCCTTCCCCAGGATACAACGTATCCCTGTAACAAATTTTATCAAAATCGGTTGAACAGGTGGACCGTGACAGCTTAGCAAACAGACCGACAGACAGACAGGCAGACAGACGGACAGAAAGACGGACACACTTTCGCATTTATAATATTAGTTTAAGTGAATGTTTATGATTAGGTAAACCTTTCCAAACTTTGCGAACCATTTTTACGTATCATAGTTCTAATAATGTTATTTTTACGTATCATAGTTGTAATATGATATTTGAAGGTTTGTTTGTTTGTCCTTTAGTCATGCCGCAACATAGCAACGAATCAACGTTATTTCTTGCATGGTTATAGTTGAGGACGAGAGTGACATAGGCTACTTTTCATCCCAGGATTTAAAAAAACTTATTGCAAGCGTACGAAATCGCGGGCAGCAGGTAGTGAAACATAATGATAAATAGTCTTTATTTCAGATACGATGTTCGTCCAGGTTGGACAGTTCGAGAGAAAACATTTCTTACAGTCGCCTGTCGCAGGAAACGTTTTTTAAAATTATTAAATGTTCAGTAAAAAAAATCTCTTCGCTTTTCTCAGACTATGGCGCGTTTGGAACCCCAGTAGCTTTACTTTTAAAAGGTGCCGTTATTAATTATCACCTTAACTTACTTATTTTATTTTATTTAAAAAAAAGTGTACAGTATTCTTAATCGGTACCATAAACTATGGTACCGACTTAGAATAAAGTACTTTTGAATTTTATACAATCCGGATCTACTTTTGACTGTCCTAATATAATAAATGCAAAAGTGTGTCTGTCTGTCTACTTGCGCTTATTGGCCCATATTATTTTAACTACATCCCGGAAATAGGTAACATCCCGAAAAAAAAACTGCAGGTAAAATAAAACTTCATCAACGCGGACAATGTCGCGGGCATCATCTATCAAAATAAACAAAAAATGGGGTAGACTGGGACATAATGGGTGCATGATAGCTGATGAAAGTCCGAAAGTACATCTAAGTATAGATAACTGTTGCAGTATTAAAAGAATACTTAAAAAATGCGCGCGCGATTTATTGCGTTTCATCCCTTGATCTATGAGACACAGGTACGCGTGCGTATTGTATGATGCCGCAAGGATCCTCGAAGCAATTCCATCTAGTGAAGGAAGCTAGTTTAACTACGTTGGACAGGTTTCCCCATACGAAAAAGCTGTGAGCCATTTCAAGTACTGCCATCTTTGTATAGAGGAAAAACCCTGAGTGTAAATGCCTCCTGTACTGGGCCAAAAGCTACATAGCAGCCGAAGTTGGTTTTGTTCAGCTTCTTGACTATACCGATAGATGGCGTTGTATAAAAATACGGAACGCGCGCGTCACAAGGGGATGAAATATTTTGCGGATGGCTGAGGATGGGAAATGCCACCCCGGATAGAACCCAGTCGTTCCGGGACATTCGCAACGTGAACTTCCCTTTTAAGCCTTCCAATTTTCCTCTACTCTTTGTCTAGCGTTTATTTAACTAAAATATACTTTCATCTAGTATTTCTTTTACCCACTTGAATTTCCGAACTCATATTTTATTTTCTCGTAGTAGGAAAGTGACAAAACTTTTAAACTATTATATAACTGGTGGTTACCTTACCTAAGTAATTTGGCGGATAGAATGATCGGTGAGTAAAACTTTTCTCTCTTTGGTAGATCTTTTGTGTAAGCGGCTTGTTCAATTTAAGTAAAGCAAAACATAACCAACTGTAACCTACGAATAATCAAATAACGTTGTTTTTTGTTCATACTTACTTGTTTAAGAATTTTACATAGTTACTTGCGATTTTAACACATCAAATGATATTTCACTGCGATGACTGA
This sequence comes from Erebia palarica, assembly GCA_964035005.1. Taxonomy (NCBI): domain Eukaryota; kingdom Metazoa; phylum Arthropoda; class Insecta; order Lepidoptera; family Nymphalidae; genus Erebia; species Erebia palarica. Next base: position 8,236,420 of record OZ035988.1, read on the forward strand.
CTGATTTATCAACGCTCAGCTCAAACCGCTGGGCGAATCGGGCTGAAATTTGGCATGCAGATAGCTATTACACGTCATAACTAAATTAAATTATTTAAGAAAGACATTAAATTTGTTAAAAAAGAATTTTTGAAAATTCAACCCCTAAGGGGGTAAAATAGGGGTTTGAAATTTTTGTAGTCCGCGCGGACAAAGTCGCGGGCAAAAATTAGTTTTGTATATAATAAGATAAATAAACCCGTATTTCCATTCCATATAATATTATAAAGCTCGCGTGTGTCGTGTATGTCTGTCTGTTACCTTTTCGCAGCCCATCCTCATAACCAACTTATGACGAAATTATGAACAGAAAATAGTCTAGTCTAGTCTATGGTTTCTTATAAATATGTCAGTAACGAAGATGATGATATTTTTTTTATCCACTACAAGTTAGCCCTTAACTGCGAGAGATCGCAGTTAAGGGGAGACCCTGATTGCTGTCTAAGATGGTAACAGGTTAGCCTGTTAGAGGCATGGCAGTTATATTAAACCCATACCCCTAGTCATTTCTACACAGCATTTTACCGGAACGCTAAACCGCTTGGCGGCCACGGCCGAAGCCTGTTATAACTACTCGTACTTCTAACTGAATAAAAATAAAAATTAGGACCCATTTGAACAGTATACGATGCCTGACATCGTCGTGTGTATTCAAAGTTTTTGAATCTATACTAATATTATAAATGCGAAAGTGTGTCTGTCTGTCTGTCTGTCTGCTACGCTTTCACGGCCCACCTGTTCAACCGATTTTCATAAAATTTGGAACAGGGATTGGTTGTATCCCGGGGAAGGAGATAGGCTACTTTTTATCCTGGAAAATTAGGGAGTTCCTGCAGGAATTGAAAAAACTTAATCCACGCGGACGAAGTCGCGGGCATTGGCTAGTAATTTTATAAGTGTCCGTACCCGGCTTAGATTACGTCCGCTTACACAAGCTTAATTGCTGATACTAAATTGAAGTTCTATTACAATAGGTAGAACTGTATCCTTAAAGCTATCTAACAGCAATTTGGCCTGAACGCGTTGTTTATTCAATTAGTTTACTTTGGTGGTATGTACCCTGGTACTGGGTTTACACCTAGGCTATTCTAAGAATGCACAAGTATTGTAAGATCTGGGTATATAGAGTTAGTTGCTTATAATTATCATACGCAAACGTATTCATGATTAAGAAATTATCCCAAAAACTGTGTGAATTTTCATTACTTACCTCAGATCCCAGTACCTACTATTTTAAGAATCGCAATTTTTACCCGGCTACGGCAAAGCAAAAAGGAAAGGTCATCATTTTGGCAGTCTATTGTATCTTTTTTTGTTTGTATATATGTTTGTATTTACGTATGTTCAACGTTAGCGCCTAAACTGCTGAGCCAAAAAAGTGGGAGTCGGATTTTTTCCTGAAAAATTTAAGAGTTCTCGCGGGAATCAAAAAAATCTTGATCCACGCGGACGAAGTCGCGGGCACCATCTAGTAAGGCTATAATTCTGAAACAAAAGCTTCACCAATGTGACAAAAGTCAAATATTCTGTTTTTTTAATTTATTTTACTACATTGTCTGCATGATTAATATGCTTAGCCATGTTCAATTTAGTAAACTAGATTTGTTTTTAAATGTAACATATTGTTTTAGCAATTAAGCTTATAAAAATAATTTATTGAAAAAAAATCGCGAGATGACAGATTTGATGTGCCAAGTAAGTATGTTTATTTATGTTTTCCTGTATTTATATCATAACCTTTTGAGTTCACGTAGAGTTCTCGACTTAAATGTACCTACACAATACCTACTTTCAGATTAGAATTCGTGTTGGAATCACTATGAATATTTAATAGCGTAGCGCATTCTGGCAAAGGCAACAGTCCCCCATTTACATACTAAGTAAGTACCTAAATACTTACTCTATCCAGACTCTGACAGTCAGGTACAGCGTAAGCTACACGGGTAGGAAGATATTCTATGGCAAGCTTATCTGTGCGTGTGGCAAAAATTGTAACAAGTCATAATTAAAAAAATTAAAAGACACGACTGCCCAGCCAAAAACGAACTAAAAAGTTAAAAATCTAAATTAATCGAATTAAATTAGAATCTTATTTACATTTTTGTTAAATGATATTTTTTTTTTTGGATGACTGAATAATGAGCTATAGTGTTCTATATTTTTGGAATCTACTCATCATTTTCTAAATTATGATTATATAGTTAATCTTATTTTCGAATTATTTTTTTCAACTTTAGTCTTCAATGCGGGACCATGGTCACTCCATCAATTTTTTTTAAATTTTACTAGCCTATGTCACCCGGAATTAGCTAGGGATTATAACGATACTTCATTTATCAAAATCGGTTCAGGCGTATAGGAGTTATGGTGAAATATACAAACTCACATACATACATACATACATGAACCCTGAAAACAATATACTCCTTTTTTCAGGCAGTCGAAAAGAAACAGAATCACTCTGTGGCGCCTCCGCCACACGCACTCGTGTGTGACCGTGGGTATTTTGTTGGCATATTTTGCCGGTTTAGGATACTTTAAGATACCTATTTACTTACAAAGATAAGAGACTGAATAATATACTTATGTACCAGTAGTGTATAATATGAGTGACTTTTACAGGTAAAATGTACAAACTAAAAAGGAGAAACTACCCCAGACGCTAAACCTTACTAGATATCTCCTAATTCACTTATTTAAAAAAAGGATAAATTTATTATTTTGTATATAAACAATTATTTTCCTTTTATTAAAACACAAATGACAAAGTATACACGTTGTACCTACTGTAGCGGCTAAACTCACTTGGCCATAAACTCTACTTTACGGGTGAACTACCCTTATGCGAGCCGCCTTAATAGGCTCCATAATAAAAGTTTAAATCGCGCGTGCTATAACGTCGAGTAAGCTTTTAAAATAAGATATAGGTACTTAATATTCGTTTTAAAGAAGCTTAAGTTCGATGCTACGAACATCCGTATTTGCATCATTAATATATTATAGAAACACTTCGTTGTCCGTCTGTCTGTCTGTGAACACCCCTTTCTCGAGAACGCGTAGAGATATTAAGTTGAAACTAATATCAAATACATCAATCTGCGGTCCCAGTAAAAAAATCAAGCTTCTAAGTAGATAAACGCAATCAAACGATACGGTTTAGATATACTTCTTTATGTACTTAATGTTATAAAAAAGCAAAAGTTTGGATGAATAGATGAATGGATGTTTGTTACTCAATCACGCCAGAACGGCTGAACGGATCTAGATGAAATTTGGCGCAGAGATAGATAATAGTCTGGAATAACACATGGGCTACTTTTTATCCTCACTCTCACTTCATTGACACTCGCCAATAAATCAAAACCTATAGGGTACTTCCCGTTGACCTAGAATTATAAAATTTGACCGCACTTGACCGAATTTTTTACAGCCTCCTGATCAGGTGGTCTGCAGGGTTTGGGTCCTCGGGTACGCGCTTCTAACTTTTTGAGTAATGTGCATTTTAAGCAATTATATATCACTTGCCTTAAAGAAAACATCGTGAATCCTGCATGCCCGACATTTCCTTATTATATTCTCAAAGATGTGTGAATTTTGTTAACCTGCTCTTGTCCAGCGTGGTGGCCTATGGCCAAAATTTTCTAATTATGAGAGGGGTCTCGTGCTCAGAAGTGAGCCGGCGATGGTTTGAAATGTGAAACATGACGAAGACAATGATATTTATAAAAAGTACTTAGTCTTTATCACTCTTAGTTATGTTATCGAAAAGTTATAGCATATGTACGCCTGTAAGAGTTACATTAAAATTACTTCAGCCGTTTTAAAGATTGGTCTTGTCAAGCACTCAAACATGCAAAAAACATTAAAAAATAAATTTGCTTGATAATGTCAGCATCCACATTCCAGCAACAAGTCATAATTAAAAAAATTAAAAAACACGACTGCCCTGTCATAAAACGAACTAAAAAGCTGAAATTCTAAATTAATCTAGATAAATTAGAATCTTATTAACATTTCTATTAAATGATATTTTTTTGTGAAGCACTGGATATTGAAGTATAGTGTTATATACTTTTGGAATCTACTCTTCTTTTTCTAGATGATGATTAAATAGGTAATCTTATTTTCGTTATTTTTTCCACTTTAGTCTTTAATGCGGGACCATGGGCACCCCATCAATTTAATACTAGCCTGTGCCACCTGAAATAAGCTAGTCATTCTAACGATACCTCATTTATCAAAATCGGTTTAGGCGTACATACATACATACATACATAAATAAATTCATACATGAACCCTGAAAACCATATACTCCTTTTTTCAGACAGTCGTATAAAAAGGCAGAAAACATAATCTCAGGTAGATTCAGCAACATTATAATATTTTGTGTAGTATTGAAAGATTAACTCTAATCCAAGCTTCGCACAGATGGCCTTATGTAGCCGTATCTACTAACTTTGTATAAATGAAAGCTTTAAAAAAGTTTCTTTCGCATTTTCAGAGATTACCACTTTAACTTTTTGTTGTTGCGAAGTGGTGTAGCCACTAATAGGTTTCTACTAAGTATACCATTTTAAGTGTATATTTTACAAGGCGATGGAATTATGAATATTTCCGTAGGAATTCTTAGGTTAAAAAGCATTAAATGCAATCTTTTGTAAACATGTCTCCGGGTCTTCAACTACAATCATACTCAGTGATGCCCGCGACTTCAAACGCGTTGATAAAGTTTTTTTTACTTACCCGTGGTACTCCTTAATATTTTGGGGTTTTAAGTAGGCTATGCAACCTATCAGTGTACTGAATTCATCAAACTCGGTTGAAAAGATTAAGCGTAGCCTTAAAGCGTAGCAGACAGACAGAGACACTTTCGCATTTATAATTTATTTATTAGTATGAATTTTATTTATCTGATATACTCCTGTAAAAAATCCCGCCGCTCTATATCTATGTTGCGGCGTGATTGAAGGACAAACTAACACTTAACTTTCGCATTTATCATATCAGTGGAGCTAAGTGATGATAAACTTATTCCTATCTCCATTCTCTTTCCTACCTACTGGCATCCGCTGAATTACAGAAATAGCTCCTTGCCCTCTCATAATATAGGTATGTAGCACCAAATTTCTCTCTCCTCAGCCTTTCGCTCCGAATCGATGTGAAACAGTCTTCCGGATGATATTATCGTCCCACTTTGCTGAGGGACTCCTTCGCTTCATTTTCCAAGAAGCTTTCTCCCTGTAAAAATTCCAGTAAATTTCGACTCGTCCGTCAATCTTTCCTGTGACATAGAACCTATTGCTGCTTTAAGTTGCTAGCTGCTACATACTATCAAACTTATGTTGAAGTGAAAACTGCTTTAGGCGCGTTGGGCAATTTTACGGTAGGGGTTAAAAACGTGGAAACGCGAGACTGACACCATTCTTCTTAAGACAAAAGGTCTCAAGTAGTACATTCGTGATTAAGATTCCTTTGTTTTAAGGTTTATATTTATTTAAAGGTGATGTGTAACCGCGACGTGACACCTTGCAACGCCATTCTTCTTAATAATATAGTACATTCGTAATTAAACTTTAATCCCTTTGTTTTAAGGTTTATATTTTAACTGTTTTAAATATTCATTTTCACTTCTATCGGCAGTCCCTATATATTTAATAATAATAGTAGTATTATATGGAAACACTGGTTATCCACATAATTATTAATTCTTACTTTAATTTAGCATTTTCCACGAACAAGACAGTCGGCGCCATCTTTTCACCATGCTCTACCTTAGACTAGGGTTACCAGTCTAGCATCCACAACCACATAGACAATGATTGCCGAATTTTTTTTAATTTTAGGCTCTGATTGTACTATGCTAAATAACTTAAAAATAAAATTAACAGCGAAACGACAGAAATGATTTTAATAACTCTCCTGTAAGTTACAAAAATCTTTTACTAAACTGCGAAAATTCATAGCTTTGTATTTGTTCAGTTCCGTAGCATTTTCCTTTGTTGTAAGAAAGGTTGGGATAAAAAGGCCCCAACGCCTAATTACATTAGGTGAAATATAGAACTTTAAGACCAAGGTACTTACGTAATTTATATCATGATAGAAGTAAATCATGTTGCCCTTAGAGGTAAAATACTAAGGGTTTTCCTTGTGGTTTTCTTATTAGTTTTGGTAACAAGTCACGTACAACCGAATCTTTGGGCCGCTTAATCAATTTAAGAGTCCTTGTGCAAGTGGGCCTTAGTATTTTGCATAAATCTACATCCATACTTACATTATAAATGCGAAAATGTGTCTATCTGTCTGTCTGTCTGCTACGCTTTCACGGCCCGTCTGTTCAACCGATTTTGATGAAATTTGGTACAGGGAAAGGTTGTATCCCGGGGAAGGACATAGGCTACTTTTTATCAAGGAAAATTAAAGAGTTCCTGCAGAAATCCAAAATCTTAATCCACGTGGACGAAGTCGCGGGAATTATCTAGTAGTACAATATACATGTGCAAGGCAAGCAAGGGCAATATATTAATTCACCACCTACGTAGATCGATGCCCGCCAACCCGCATTGGAGCAGCGTGGTAGGTCTAAGCTCTAATTCCCTCTCTCCTATGAAAGTGGAGGCCTGCGCCCAGCAGTGGGACGTTAATGGGCTGTAGTGGTAGATTGAAGCAAAATATATATTAAATGGACATAATATTATCTAAATTCTAAGTAATATCCGGCGTTTTCACCTACAGTAGACTAAATTGAATTGGTTTTTTGCTTGTTGGTGTCTTAGATAGAGTATTCGGAAGGTTTGTGTTAATATTTCAAGTACGAAACCACATACGGCGGCAGATATGTAGGTACGTTGCTTTGTAGAATATTTCCTTTTAGTAAGTTCTACAATTAAAAATGTGAAGTAGATATGAATGTGTGGTTGTGTACTACACGTTTCAAATAAAAATAAAACGATTGACGTTCTACAGAGGGCGAAGTGAATAGAGGAGGTCGGGTAGGTATCTGGAATCTTTACGTTCCGGCGACTACCTACTAACGATAAAATGGAAAGAGTCAACCAGTATGTATACGCAGCTTCTGGAATTGGAATTCTGATAAAATTGCTGTTTGATGCTAAAAGGATAGTGTGTGTGTGTCTGTGATTTGGTCTAGGCATTATTTAAGAACAATCAACATACTTATATATTTTTAAATTGCCTGCTCCGTTAAGAAATACAGAAACATAATATGTGGATCGATTTTCCATGCGTGTTAAAGCTGAAGGAAGCGGACTGGACAGGCAATTTGTAGTGATTGGAGTAATTGGACTTTAACATAGCTGCTGCTCCGTATGTATAGGAACACATAATTGCGCTGTCGGTGCTGTCAGAAGCAGAAGTTTTAATTATATCCGTGGGATAATCGAAGCACTATTTATACAATAAAGATCGATTCGAGTTTTTATTATGTGGACGAATTCCACATACTAAAAACTGTCATTCGCTTTCACTCCGAACTTGCATTTAAAGTTTTTTAAAACAAGATACCTATTTCATTCAAAGTAGGTACCTATTCATAAAAAATGTATTTATTTCATAGAATATTAACTATTACAGCTGTACTATTGTGTGCTATTACACCTATGGATGAAGTCTGATAGAGGTAGGTACGGAATTGTCCGTTCGCATTCTTCCTAATATGAAATTTTATTTTAGGCTTTTATAGGATACTAGATGATGCCCGTGACTTCGTCTGCGAGGACAAAGCTTTTTTTAATTCCAGGGGAACTCCTTAATTTTCCAATATAAAATTAGCCAACGTCCATCACTCTACCTCTATACCGAATTTCCTCAAAATCGGTTGAATAGATGGGCCGTTCAGGCATAGCAGACAGACAGACAGATACACTATTAAGTAAGGATACACTTTTCACAGTTACAGTCACAATAAAAATTCCTAAACATATACCAATTCTTATAGAAGCTGTTTAATAAAACTGACTGGTACGAATTAAGCCGGATAAAAAATAATACTAAAAAGATAAATGGTAGGTACAATAAACGGCCATGATTTGTTGAACTATCAAGCAATTTGAGAAAAGATGTTTAAAATGTAAATTGAATTGAATGAAACTTTGTGGCGAAAAAGTGTAGTGAAAAATAATGTGAATCGCTCTTCTATAGAAACTTTCAAACTTAATTTAAGTTTACCCGTACAAAGTCAATGACGACAAATTTTCAAGGAAATAAAACAAAAAATGTAGTGTTTCATGGAATACCTACACGCGATATCGTACGTGGCACAAGATAATTCCGCACCAACATTCACGCACAGCTAAATACGAATCTGTGATGATTGAAGACTCAAAGAGTTTGTTCAGTAGATGGTTATTAGCTTTTAATTATTAAACCCAAACACTGGTTATTTACTCCATTAATATTTATTGCTTATTTTATAACACAAAAAACACAGTGGCCATTTTGACATTACGCACCGATCTCCCGCCAAGCGCTCCCAATAGCGCTGTAACTGTCAAGAGCCATAGAGGTAGTAACTTAGTAAAACCAAAGTATTCCTTATTCCTTATTCTGTGGTAAAACCATAGAATTGACATTATATGTCAATGTCAGATAATGTTCAGTCTAACATAATGCAAAGTTTTATTCAACAAGAACGCGTCATTGAGTAGGTATATTGTATCCATTTGGTATAAACGCAAGACATACAACCAAGAATTGAATTGAAGAATATCTGAGAACTTTCTGAAATTCTGAGATAATCAAGAATAAATCTGCATTAGTGCACCCATGATTCAATCATCAATTTCTATTAATCACGATCTAAAGTGGAAGACGTGGCGGTGATGACTGATGATGCAGTGGGTAGAAATCGTGCTAACCTGTAAAAAGGATGGGATTACCAATAGCACCAATAGTCCCATACACCCAATTAGTTTCTTCGCTAGAATTAATAGTAGTATGAACCATGTCGCTATTGGAGCACAAGACGCAAATGTTTTTCTGGCCGCAGCACGCTCTGTGCAGGGTGTTAAATAAATCAGGCATACTATACTAGGACTATCTACGCTCGTGAATAATAAGCACGTTTCAACCGTTAGCATAAATTAGAAATATAAATGTGTTACAAGTGTGCGATACAGCGCAAAAGTAGCTTACATTTTCAGTTTATGCCGTCCCCCAGGGTGGCAGTTGCACAAGGCTTAGAGCCGCCGCACACTGAGATTCTGCTTGCTCTAAGTTGTAGCCACCAACCAACCAGTCCTAACCACTAGCTAGACTCTGACACCAATCGCAGCCACTGGTGCATAGGCTCTGCTACTAGTCGTACCTATCTATCGACTAGTCGACTATCTATTATTGACTGGATGCGGCGACTGGTGGCAGCCACTAGTCTTACTAATCTCACTTAATATTATAAATGCGAAAGTTTGGATGGATGTATGGATGTGTGGATGTATGGATGTTTGTTACTCAATCACCCCCAACGGCTGAACGGATCTGGCTGAAATTTGGCACAGAGATAGATTATAGTCTGGAATAGCACATAGGCTTTTTATCCTGGAAAATTGAAGAATTCCCGCGGGAACCAAAAAACCTCAAACCACGCAGAAGTCGTGGGCATTCGCTAGTGATCTATGTAACCATTCGTGTATTCACATACACACTGGCTTGATACTTTTCCACTAATTTCTCACAGTATTCGACTGATATGTCAGCGAAAGGCACTGTGATGAAGTTAGCATTGGCGGCAACCAAATATTTTACGGCTGATTTGTCATTGGTGACCCTGTGTGCGATAGCCGTTATAATTATGATAGTTTGTCCCATTGGTTTTTATACGACTGCCTGAAAAAAGGAGTATATTGTTTTCAGGGTTCATGTATGTATGTATGTATGTATGTATGTATGTATTTATGTATGTATGTATGTATGTATGTGAGTTTGTATATTCCACCATAACTTCTATACGCCTGAACCGAATTTGATATATGAGGTATCGTTACAATCCCTAGCTTATTCCGGGTGACATAGGCTAGTAAAATTTTAAAAAAAAATTATGGGGTGACCATGGACCCGCATTAAATACCAAATTTGAAAAAAAAATCGAAAATAAGATAAACTATATTTAAATCATCATCTAGAAAATGATGAGTAGATTACAAAAATATATAACACTATATAGTTCAATATGTAGTGATTCACAAAAAAATATCATTTAATAAAAAATGTGAATAAGATTCCAAAGGCTAAATATATGCAAATCGCTTCAAAAATAATATGGCAGGGCAGTCGTATTTTATAATTCGTTAAATTAATTTCACTTGTTGTATCTCCGCAATCCACACTGCTGGTGCTCAATTCGCCCATGTAGGATCACGTACGTAGCCTTACTGCTGCTCTTGAATAATAAACATATATTAACACAGCTTCTGTTGATATTACACATAAGTATATAGTCTACGAAACAGCACAAACATAGATTGCACTTCGTTCGCTCAGTAGGGCGGTAATTGCACTCGGGTAACTGTCACAGCAGTTTATAGCATCGCTCTTTGTTCCTATTTCGGAACTCCACACTGCTCGTTCCAGATTTACACTTGTATAAACACAGCCGAAACCTCTGAGCGTGAAACTCATCTACTCATGGATGTCACTCGTGAATAATTAACATTACAATGAAAATGTAAACTAGGACCTCATGATTTTTAAATGTTTCGCACTCATTTATACTCTGACAAGACGTCAGAGACCTCTTTATTGCGAGTTTTGCTATATGGGCCAGCTCACGATAGTCGTGAAATGGTGATAGACATGTGTATAGTGTTTTTGTTTTTTTTTCTGTGTTTTTTGAAGTAAAAACTTCTTTAGCCGCGTTGGTCACTTTTTGGTAGGGAGTAAACTTGTGGATTCGCGTGACCGTCACCGACATGCTCGCGTTGTTACGAAGACAAAATAATTTATATATATACATTCGGCATTAAACATTAATATCTTAGATTTAGTAAATAGGAAAGTAAGTGGGCAAACACACTATGGACAAAAATAAAGTCCGGTGCCCGCGCGCACTTTGGACCACGTCCCCTGAATGTATAAGATGGAGATTGGAGCTGCACATTTATCACCGAGACACAAAGAGAGTGTTCCTATATAGGCGAGCATTTTGTGCTGACTCTTTGTCCTGTCCTTTAGTAGCCTCAACAAAAGAAAACAAATAAATCAGTTCTTCTATTTTTCGATAACTCAAACCAGAAAAACAATATGTCAACGAGATTTCTTCCATTTTGGGTCGGGAGCTATCCAAGGCAATATTTCTCGTTAAAAGAGCTTAATAATTAATTTTCTCGGAGTTAATTCGTGATTACATTTATCCGGCAAGTTTAAATAGGGCGAAAATTTACCTCCCTATCTACTAGGTACCCACTAAACTTTTTCCATTAATCTTTTAACATATAGATTAACATTGTGAAAAGTTACGTTATTTACCGTGTATCTATTGCCAGATACTTACATACTCATATTTTACTACTCATTGCATTATTTGGGTTGCTTACCTAATATAAGAGGTGGTTTGCAATTGCATATGTTGCAGTATATGTATCGTATTATTTCAGGAAATGAACGTTGTAACTTTCCTTCCCTGAAATAGTCAATTAGTACATGAAATACTCAATTATTTCTAGTTGACTATTCAAGATTAGACGATTTGTTTAACAACGTATAACGTGGTAAAATAATTCGTATAGTAATGATTCATTGCTATGGTCTCCATAACAATGTAAATGTAAAATGATGGGCTATGCCAGAAGACTCTTCTATAACTCCCACTTACAAGACCGCAGTACTCACCATTGCGCCAGAGAAGTTTACACAGGCATGAAAATGGAGAAGCTTCATTTCCATACACCTATAAGTCCGCACACGAGCTCCGAGGAATCGTGGTCTGAAGAAACGACGGCTGTACGCCATCTCCTATCGTCTCTCCATATCCAGCTCGATCCCAGCACTAGTTTCGAGCTTGACTCGTGTAATTTTGCGATAGCAGTATTGTTTTGTAATTTAAATAAATCTTAGGTCATCACTTTAACTTTCCATAGGATTCCTCGAAGCTCGCGCGCTGACATATATACCTAGAACAGAATTCTGCGGGAAAAATCGCGCGGTGAAAATTCGCAATGCGGGGTTTAAAATTATACTAATATTATAAATACGAAAGTATGTTTGTTTGTTGATTTGTTGGGTTATTGGTTTGCCCTACAATCACTCCGCAACGGAGCAATTTTTTGCACGGGTATAGTTGAGGACCTGAAGAGTGACATATGCTTAACTTAGGGAGTTTCCGCGGGCATAAAAAAAAACTAAAACCACGCTGACGAAGTCGCAGGCATTAGCTCTAGTGTTCTATAAATCGAACTGCTTTGAATACCAATATATTTTTTAAATAAGGCTGAAACGAAGAACATTGTAAGTCGCCTCAGTCAAATTGCATTTTCCAGAGTGGTGGACATGGAAACGTTTGCATTTTAATAGCTCTAAAGTGCAATCTGCGAAGTCATTTCATTTTGCAGCTGCTCTCTTTAGTCTGCGACGTTTATTTCTTTATTCATCTTTAATTTTCCTCGTTTATCTTTAATTTTATTAGGGTACTATCCGTGCTAATATTATAAACTTTATTTTTTTGTCAGGGGCCACATACTTTAAAAAAGTTTTAGCGTCAGCTGTTTGCTTTGAGGGACAAATCGGCAAGTCAAAAAATCCCATCGATCAGCAGCGGCGTGATTGAAGGAGAAATCAACAACAAAACACATCTTTGGGTTTATAATATTGGGTAGTGATGCAAACCTTTGTCTGTCTATCTGTTCTTACGTCCCAGGCTTTTTATTGAAGTGGTAGAAATTTGGTACAGAATAGCTTGCATCCCGAACACTAACAAAATATGAAATGAAAAAAATTTGAGTGAAAACCCCGGTTCAAAGAACTGAAACCTAAACCCTTACTGTTGAAATTATGGGTTTTATCTTAGCATTAAAAATTTTATTTAATCTTTGTCAAATGTCAAATAAAATAATGCCTTTTAATGGGAAATAAAATAAAACCGGCCAAGTGCGTATATTGCGCGCATACGTATTTGTAGGGTTACGTAGTTGCCTGTTAAAATATGCAAACATTTTAATTTACGTTAGATACATCTTATAAGTTGTTTGTACTCGTTAACTTATAAAGCCTTAAAGTAATGCTGCGACAGTTTTCCTTAGTTAAACATACTACTGGCATGAATTTTTCACGTAAGTATCAAAAAACCACAATTTAGTTGCTTAACTCTTTAAAACAATAATTAGCACTTTATAGCTAACCGTGAATCAGAAAATGGTGTTTCCCACACCCCCACACTAAAAAGAGAATTTTCTTCGAAGAAAACGGAAGGCCATAAATATAACATATACTTAATATGGCAAATCAAAAATTATTTGTTTGCAAATATTTAAACTCCTATACAAACTTACCACAGTTATGAGTACCAAACTGCCGCGCAGAGTATAAATTGATATATCAAGTTAGGTAATTAGCGCCAAAGCTCGCGAAGTGGATTAAACACAATCAAGAGCTATTTTTCCCGTCAATAAGGCCCGAGCATATTTAAAAATTGGAAAATTGAGATGATGTTTTGTGCCCGCTAATGGAGCCAATTAGCTTTGTGTTTTTATGTTTATTCCTACGTAGGTATTTTTTCTTTTAGGCGTTTTTGTAAGGCTAAGTGTTTATTATAAAAATAAGGAATCTTAAACTAACAGTAGGTTTTGAGTCCATACACCAATCATTTACATACATACAAACATACCGCCACGCAAATTCCTTATTGGATGTTTTTTTTTATCTCACTTCTTAAAAATCATTAGGTAGTGTTTGTAACTTGTCACTTTTCTTTATCTGAATATAGTTGCCCGCAATTTTATCTGCCTGGAATCTGGATTTATTGTTTTCTGAAAAACAAACTCTATGATTTTCCGGGTCATCCCATAACCATTTCCCGGATGCAAAAAATGTCTATGTCAAATTTTGGGAAAATCAGATAAGTAAGCGGATTGGCTGTAAAAAGGTAACAGACACATAGATAGAGACACAAACAGACCTATGACAGTCATTCATGATCCTTCAAAATGCTAGTATGGATTCTATATGTAAATCTATCATCCCTACAAAGAAACTGTTGCTGTCGAAAAATGCATTGAGTATAAAATACTTCTCCAGAACTTATTAAGAGGTTAGTAGTCAAGGAAATATCATACTTAAGTTAAATTTTATTAGTCATATTTTGTCAAAATACTTATTTACATAAACTTATTTACGTATTAATCTTAAGACATATATTAAAACATGTTTAACACATATTATACAAAAATACATACATAGTGGTCTACCTACCAATTTCCTCAATAAAAATTGAATTATTTCCCTACTTTCAATAAAATCTTATAGCGACCTAGCTCGTGTAAAGCTCTTTGAACAGCTTATAAATAAAATATACGTGTATGTTGCCGGCTGCTTCGAGGTGTCTGGATACGCGCGAGGAGGAATTTAATTTTCCGAATCTTATACATGAGATCACACTGAAAGCCTCCATGAGTGATGAGTTAGTATATATTACTAGATAATTATATATTATTAGATGATGCCCGCGACTTCGTACGCGTGGATTAAGATTTTTTGATTTCCGCGGGAACTTATTAATTTCCTGGGATAAAAAGTAGCATGTGTCCTTCCCTGGGATACAAACTATCTCCAATACCAAATGCTAAAAGCTAGGGATGATATGAAGCGTAGTAGTTTCTTTGGTTATATCCCGAGGTAATAACGATAATATAGCTGCTAGTGGAATCCCGGCGTAACGATTGTACGGAATGAACCATCTATACCCGGCAATCTATACCAGGGATGTTACGGAGCTTCGACTCCGATTTCGTTAAATCGGAACTTCCGATTATTATTACACCTTCGGTTCCGATTTCGGCTCCGAAACTTTAAATCGAAAGTTTTAATCGGAGGTCAAACCATAGCACCATTTGACGACCACCGTGGCGCAGTGTGTAGCGCTGTTGTCTTAACGTGCGGAGGTCCCTGGTTCGATCCCCGGCAAGGTCAATTTGGGAATTTATAATTTCTGAATTTTCCCTGGTCTGACCTAGTTGGAGGCTTCAGCCGTGGCTAGTTACCACCCTACCGGTGAAAACGTACCGCCAAGCGACTTAGCGTTCCGGTAAGATGTCGTGTAGAAACCGAATAGGGGTATGGGTTTAATATAACTGCCATGCCCCTAACTGGTTAGCCCGCTACCATCTTAGACTGCATCATCACTTACCATCAGGTGAGATCGCAGTCAAAGGCTAACTTGTAGTGGAAAAAAAAGCAAATAGCGACGGCTGCCTGCGTCGACCGTTACGAACTGGTTCATACCCGTCGTGTTGGGAGTCCCCCGCCACCCCCGCCTTCCGCTACGTGTTTTATTTGTTCTTAAATGAAAAATATCTCTCTTGAGACTACTACTGACTCTGCCTCTGACTCCGACTCTGCCTCCGACTTCGGTTCCGACTCCGATACATCAAATTTAAAAACTCCGACTCCGACTTCGGTTCCGATAAAATGACCTCCGTTACATCCCTGATTTATATTATAAATGCGAAAGTTTGTATGGATGGTTGTTTGTGACTCAATCACGCCAGAACGGCTGAAGGGATTTGGATGAAATTTGGCACAGAGAAAGATTTCAGTCTGGAATAACAAATAGGCTTCTTTTTATCCCGGAAAATTGAAGAGCTCCCGCGGGAACCAAATACCTCAATTCATGCGGATAAAATCGCGGGCCTTAGCTAGTATATTATAAAGTCTAAATCAAAGTATATATACATAGGTATGAATTTAACGTAACGTAACGGTAACTTAGCTGACTTCAATCAAATTAATGACGTCATTAAGATCTATCCGCGCAGTAAAGGGGTTCCGTAGTTGCCCGTCACAATATGCGGACATTACTTAACTTGTAAAGCCTACTTAGCTGTGATAGTTTAGTTTAAACAACCGTTTATCTGACTGAGGGAGGACACTTGACTCTAATAAAACTTAGCACTTTATAGCCTTAATATTTCACAAACGGATCCCTGAATCGAAAAATAGTTTTCCCACACCCGCAAAATTTTCCAGTGGCACCCCACATCATGGGATAGAGGAGAAGAAAAATGTTTGCATTATCGTTTAACCATTTACTCGTGCAAGTTTCAAATGAGAGTACAAATATATTAAAAGTTTTTTAATACCTACTGTCGATTGTCGCTTACAAAAATCACTTTACGTGCAGGAGAACCCAGTTTTTACCCTAAAAAAATATTTTTTTTCCACTTTGTTGGTGTGATTAATATGTATGACGTACCTATATTCATGCCTATAACAGCGTGTTCCACCTTAGGCTGCATAACACTTGCATGCAAGTCTGGTTGCAGCTAAGCGCTAGTCTTTATATAAAAAAAAGCCTAATAACAGCTTTCTAGTTTTAAGAGTCACTGAGCTAAGCCGTGGAAAGCCGAGCTAAGTGGACATAGAGAAACTATAAAGGGTTCCTCGTTGACCACGGAATCCTATAAAGGTAAAAATGAAAAAGACATCTATACGAATATTATCTCTCTCTCTCTCTGCGTCGTATTTGTCATTACTGAGGGTCGTGCCCCCTTTCCATTAATCAAATAATGGTAGGAGTTTTCATGGAATAATAATACGGTGGGTTCCCACGTCCTTCCGCATAAGACTCGAATAAGAATATTTAAACGCTTAGTTTTATGAATAACTAATATTATAAATGCGATAGTGTACGTATCTGTCTGTCTGCTGCGCTTTCCCGTCCCGTCTTTTCCACCGATTTTGTTGAAACTTGGTTCAGAGGTAGGTAGAAATTCCGAGGAAGGACATAGGCAATTTTCTTAGCTATTAAGTATGACGTAGACATCCGCTAAGAAAGGATTTTTGAAAATTCAACCTAAGGGGGTAAAACAAGCCTTTGAAATTTGTGCAGTCCACGCGGAAGAAGTCGCGGGTAAAAACTAACAGAACCTTAATATCATCATATTGCTACGGTTTAATCGCCTTAGTTTAGATCCCTTGAAATTGAATTCCTCTTTGCGGTGCCGTGTACCGACACCTTGTACGCGTCTGTATTTACTCGACTCGGTATTTATTAGGTAGCTATCTATTAATTATTTTATGAGAACTCTTTCATTTATTAAATTTTAGTTGTACAATAAGGTTATGCTTAGGTGATTGATTATATATGTCACCGTAAGATTTTGAAAACTGTTAGATTGTAATCTATCCAGCGAGATTGTAAATTGTCGAAAGATTAAAATTTAACGCATTATTTTTCGGTAGATTGTAATCTGTTAGTATATTAACCCGATAGAACCTAACTACCTGATTATTTATGTCGGACCCGAACCTAACCTACAAGAAAAAGACAAGAAAACGTAAATACAATGAATATTTCAAAAATGGATACTCAGAAAATTTAATGGTTCACAATCTGTCGACAGTTTACAGTCTATCGAGATAAAAAGCGTAAGCTTTTCACGCATGTTTCTTAGTCACTTAGTCACGTTTTTACTTTTGTAAAAAGAACAAAGTGCAAGATATTTTTGTGATCTTTAAAAGTTAATTAGCAGCAATTAGCGTAACTATAGTCAATTAACAGATAATTTACTGCTTTGGATGGCAAAATATCAAACATTTCCAAAAAGAAATCCAAAGCATACATTTACATACAATATAACAATACAAATGGTAAGGGTGCTAAACCCGCTGAGTAATGATCCGTCCTGGGACCTTGCTTCAGATGGTTTATCATTCGTTAGATCTGACCGCGGTCATTGTGTGGGAGTGCCTGCCTTGGGTAAGTATTATAATAGGAAATGTTATAATAACTATATTAGCTAAGCAAGGAATACACAAAGGTTGTATTTACGGACCTACTTAATTAACCGATGAATGTCCACTGCTGGAAATAGGATTAGCAGTGGTCAAATTCACTTCAAATAAGAAATCTAAAGTACCTATTTAGAAAAAAGTAACTAGGAGAGATTATTATTGAATAATCGAGACTAAACGTCCGCTCATTAGGAGGATGAAGCCTTAAGCGCCATTTCATTTGATCCACCTGACAACCACGACGCACATAGTATTACAACATTTGCCAGGTTTTAGCTTGCTGTTGGTTTTGTCTTTTTTTTTATTGCGTGATAGGCTTGCGCTCGATGACAATCATGTTTAGTGCAAAGCAATGATGTGGTCTAGGGTGGAACGCGCTTGCCTAGAAGATGCCTATTCACTCTTGCCTTGAAGGTGCTTTAAACACGTGCGCTGGGAGTTCCACATCTTAGCGGTTCGTATCAGAAACATCGAGCAAAAACGCTTCGTGCGAGCAAATTGGACGTCAACCACTTATGGTTTCCAACGCTGCCGATTTCTCGCTGTTCTGCGATAGAACGGAGTAGGAGGAACAAGGTTGTGCCTTTTCTTGCGTTTGTACAATAAAATAATCCTACTCAATTTCCATCTTCATCATCATTCATCTATTTAATCAATTTTAAATGAAAAAGAAAAACTTGAAAATGCTTGACTTCAGAATGAAATAGACTGTTTGCTTCCTTTCTCAGAGCATGGCCATCTTACATCGCCGGGAGATCTCTCTTTTAACCTTTTCATAGCCAAAGTCGTGACCCCTTTTTACAATGGAGCTATTTCATAAGGGCACTTGTAGCTCGTCTCAACTTTTCCAAAGAAGACTAAAATGACTTACTATCTTTTGAAGTAAGATCAAAAGAATTTGTTACAATCAAAAATCTCCTTCTCTTAACAATCATTGTAATGTAATATCAATGTTAAATTTCGAGGCATAAAACAGAAGATATGTTCCTACCTAATTTTGTATTCATACTGTAACTTTAAACATAATAATATTATGCTAGATTACCGAAAATCTTAATGCCGGCATTAGAAAAGTAATCTTGGCTGAATGAATGTTATCAATGACTTTAATTGTACGTGAAATATATTTTATGGTAAATATATTGGTAGGTACTGTGTGTTGGCCTTATTAAATTACTAGATAATTGTAACCTGTATTTTTTACTTCTATTCTCATGTCATTTCATTTCAGTTTGTTTATATTGTTGCTATATTTTTAAAATTAAATTGAAATCACATCTTTTAATCTGTCCGATAGTGTCATAAGCAAGTAAATGGAAATTTTATGGGCTAGAATTTAGACTTAATGCGAAGTCCTATAGCACCATAAGTAGGTAGCTTAAATTACATTCGAGTGCGGTGAACCTTCGGTATCACCACAGGGTATCACGGACGCTTCGCCGCACAAAAGAACCGAGAGTTTCGTGTGCCTCTCCCGGCCCATAAATTATTTCGTAACTTACAATTTATGTAACATCATACACGGGAATTTAACGTGTTATCCGGATTTACGTTCTGAAAAATGCAAAAATATTCCCTGCAGCAATTTATATACCTACCTACCTGACGTCAACGTTTCATTTCCGAAAAGATATACAATTTTCCAGGGAAAGCTTAAAACTGGCGATTTTTATCTATTATAACGTCGCTTATTATTTTGGACCTTATTCAAATTGTGACCTGAAAATCTTATCATAAAAATAAATGCTTACCTATGCGTTCGCGCATCATATTTACACGATTAAGTGTATGACATCGACTGTCATCTCGATTCTCGATCGACTACCTAATAAATAATTGGTATTGGTAATAGATAAATTATAACGAGAATGATTGATCGTCAATAAGCTGCGGTAGAACATAATATTCAATTTCCAAAAAGGCTCTATAACTAGCTTACTTACTTATCAGTAGTAGGTAGTTCCGAAATCTCAAAAGAATCTTGGCAACCCATGCTGCCTCTTATCGGCTCTGTCAAGGACGTGACTACCTTTACTCATACTAATTTATTGTATTGGTTAATATTCTGTGCCTAAAGTATATGCCACTTTTATTACTTAATTGGTTATAACTACCCTGGCGATCAAGGTGGAGTAGACTCAAGTCGCCTAGGGATTATATTTTATTAAAAATAACAACAACAAATATAACAGTCGAGCGGGAGTATGATAAACTTATAGTGATGTTGGGACTAGATTTATATTTATAAAATAGCTAAATAGCTGGCTCGGTAATTACGAATGTAGCATATTTATATTTAAGATCTTTTGTCTTCGTAGCAACGCGAGCATGTCGGAGCGAGGTGTCGGTGACGCGAATCCACAAGTTTTAAACCCCCTACCAAAAAGTGCTCAACGCGACTAAAGAAGTTTTGACTTCAATAATCAAAAAGATATAAAATGAAATAGAAGCCAATCAGAGGTTAATTTCGCTGGAGTAAATTAAAATCAGTGCAAATTTGCCACTTCATAAACCTAATTTTGGAGCGCGCTATCCCGAGGATGATGTAATCGTTTTAACGGAGATTCCGCGAAATTCAATTTCTCGGTGCGGCCTTGTTGTCCGCATCCTGCACATTAAAATATTAGGTTCTAGTCGTAAACGCTGTCGGCTTTGCGGCATACCCACGAAGTTTACGCCCCGGCGCCAATTTCCGCTTAGCGAAACGTCACCGAATAGCTGAATGCCGTGAAACTGCCTATGGTTAATTCCTTTGTGGTCGTAAACGATTAATTTCTGCGTAAAACTTGTAGAGCTATTGCTTTATTTATTTTTTGATGGAAATATCAAGACCAGACCACTGGACCAGAGTACTTTGCCGTGCCGAAATTGTTTTGAAAAGAGATGGAATCATAGTCAAATCTATGAAATCTAGCATTAGAACAGACAGATTGGTTTCTGTTTCGCATCTCATACAATTCACCGTGGTTAAGGAGTGGAGGAATGCTACAGCGGTAAGCTGAGCGACAAGTAGATTGTATGGAAATGCGGATAACGGGCGAGCGCGGCGGCGCTATACAGGTCGAGTGGGAGATTTTGTACCTAGTCGATGGCGTTAAAGATAACTACCATTGGAATTGATCAGCCGCCAGATGTCATCTGTCAACAAGCGCCATACAAATCTATACAAATCGATTGTCTATTCCATACAAATCGTAGTTAACTTTAACGCGATTGAATAGAAATTTCCCACTAGGCACGGTTTCACCACGTAGGTAGATACTTAGCGGCAACAGTGGACATAATTGCAATTTAATGGTGTTAGTATTTTCATAAAACGTATATCTCGGTATTGTTATGCCCGCAAAATTCGCAATCGTTGCAATGAAACATTCTGAACGTGGTAACGGCTGGCATGTTTCATTCACTAAGTAGGTATTAATACTTTGCTATCATCGAAAAGTATGTGGACGGCCATTACATCTACATAGCCGGAACGAGGAAACAGTTTTTGACAATGTTATTTTCAAGCGAAAGGATCCTTAATATTAAAATGTACCACCAAGGCTTTCCACTGTTTGTATTCAATGAAAAGAACAATCATTTTATTTTATTTTTATTCCAATACCAGTTAGCCCTTGACTGCGATCTCACTTGATGGTAAGTGACAATGCAGTCTAAGATGGTAACGGGCTAACCTGTTATTAAAGCCGGTATTAAAGTTGTAGTCGTTTTCCACACGCCATCGTAACGGAACGCTAAATCGCTTGGCGGTAGGGTGGTAACTTGCCACGGCCGAAGCCTCCCACCAGACCCGGCCAGAGAAAATTCAGAAATTATAAATTCCCAAATTAACCCTCTCGAATCGCACCCGGGATCTCCCACGTTAAGAACACTGCGTCAGGGATTTCGTAATACATGTAGTTACTTAATTTATTAAAGTTTATAACCTGATGTCTTTGCTTTTTACCCAAGCACCTATTCACAGGCAGGTCTTGCGATAGTATGATATTATATTACTATTTCGGGAAACCGCAGAGTTCAAGAACTTTTTAAAACCAAAATTCACCTTTATAGTGAGACAATGGGAATCGTATTAATAAATGTATTAATACTTAAACTTACAGAAATAAAATTTCATTTAAAATGAAAAACATATTTAATTATATACTTACGGATACAGTTTATTGAATACGATTGATATGAAAACATCAACGTATACAAAGGTAAATAAATTTTTACTGTTCGAAAGCGCCACTTTGATACATCCAAAGCGATAAGGAGTAGAGTACAATAAATGTCCGCTATAAACATGAATAAATCACCCCGTTAAAGTTTGTTGCCGTTTATTACAAGCGTGCTGTGATTGCTTTTGCAAAAAGGTACTCACTCAATATTGCAAATGTCTCATATAGTCTTTGCAAAGATATTTTATTTGGGAACGCGAATCTGTTATGAATTTATGTGAAGCCGGTATCACGTCATGTACCTATGACATCACGAGTCCCGAACCTTTCGTTTGATCTTAAAATTACTAGGTATAAATGTCTTCATATACTTAGCCCTTTTTTATTGTAAGATTTCGTAAGGTTGGAAGATTATCGTTCCAACATGTATCGCTGTCGCTAGCTACCTATGACCACAGTGAAAAACCTGTTACATTACAATTACAAGAGGATAAGGTAGAAAAGCCGTGTGAAACTATATAAAGTCGCAGATATTCATGTCGGAGGATTCCTAGCAAAACACGCATTAAAAAAAGTTTTAATTTTTCGCGATCAAAAATCGTAATAATGACGGAAACGGACATAATATTACTACTCTATACCTAAACTATCTCTACGTCTTGGTAACAATCAGACAGATAAACAAATAATCAGATAGACGGATTTAATAGGTATATTAGTAAGATAAATTACAAAGACTTATATTTTAAATGAATTGGATCTGTGATTCGGTTTGGGAAAAGCAATAATAGTTTCTATACCTTCAGAGTGCCGCCAGCTGTGATTCGAAATAAGGCTTTAGAGAGAAATTGCTCCAATTACACCCACTAAAGCACACTAAAGCCAATGTAATACGGCTCAAGACATTTAATTAATATCCATTTGTCCGATATAATGACGGTGCAGCTTCGGTGTTTCTCGTGATTAAAAATTGCACTCCATTTCGAACTGGAAGATATAAAAGTCGCACTCATTTTCAGAGGGCAACAAAGTCTAAAATATACCAATATGTCGAACGAAATGTCTCCGTCTGGTCACAACCATTTCAAAACAATATGGAAGCTTGAAATTTCTGAAAATGAATATCGAGTTTCATTTCATAAGTAATTATGTTGTTTCTTTCAAAGTCTTTAAGGAGTCTCTAATACTTATATAGCTATTTTGTCAATAACATAAATCGCCGAATCATTGCAAATTTTGCCGATGTTTGTACACAACCTATGTCGGTACCAAATTTCATCAAAATGGGTTGAAAATATGGCCATGAAAGCGTAATACAAAACATTCACATTTATAATATTAGGTAGGAATAGGAAAAACATAGTGATTATTAACTAGTATTTTTTTCATAGAGAGGCATGTCAAGTCTCCCGGCCTCACTGGCGCAGTGGTGAGCGCTACTGTCCTATAACCAAGAGTTCCCAGGTTCGATCCCCGCCGGTTCAATTCAGGAATTTAAAATTTCTTTTTCTCTGTTCTAGCCTGGTAAGAGGCTTCTGCCGTAGCTTGTTACCACCCTACCGACAAAGACGTGCTACCAAGAGATTTAGCGTTCCAGTACGACACCGTACTGGAATGTGTAGAAACCGATTAAGGATATGGGTTTAATATAACTGCCATATCCCAAACAAATTAGCCCGTTACCGTCTCAGACTGCATCATCACTTACCACCAGGTTAGATCAAGGCCTAACTAAGTATTAGTGGATAAAACAGGCTCTAAGGATATACAAGATTTATTCTATAAGTGCGACATTGTATATGGCTTGAGCTTACATTAGATTAGTTTAAACCTATATACCTACCTAAAGGGGTTTAAACTGGAGTTCTGAGGTGTCAGGCGTCTCGACAAGATAACATTGATCGATGTTCTGCTTTTAAGCCGTCGTCGGTAGTTAAGCTTACAGATTTGGGCTGCCAAGATTTTTTCACTTTAAAACTTTAATGTACTTACGGATAACTTAATCATACTTAGAGATTCGCTTAATAATTCGGATTTTTTTTAATACTTAGTATACCTACTTCGACATTAAGAATTACATACAGTTTCTAAACGGAAACTTGAGTGGAGCTTTCTTAAACTTAACAGGTTGGCCATTTCAACATTTCAAACTTAAATTTTATGAACTTCATTGTCAAAACATTTTTTTGCTAGCTTCATAGAACATGATTGTACGGAAAAGATGCTCAATACCTTTAATTCAATGGAAAGGTTCAGTGTGACATCTTGTTTCGCTAGTAGTACTATGGATTATGAGGTAAGTCTATGCTTACGCGCTTGCAGAAAAATCTAGTCCAGTCTAGTCTTAGTGTAGACTATGGAGCAATTTACTATTCGATGCGGATGTACTAACATACTTATTTAAAATACACACATAACGTTACATTATTAGGTACATTTACATTCTTTTCCCACAGAAGACGCTGAGAATTATGGTTTATTAAATGATGCAAGTAGCCATAGACGGCATGTGTATAGACCACGTACAGTAGGTAACCCGAGACTGGAGGCGGCCGGCTCGATTAAGATAACTCTGATGGATGTACTGCACTTAGATCCTATAAGCACAGCGTTAGCACTCTGAATAAAACATTCAGAGTTTGGCATCTTAAAAGTAAACAGGCTTGTATGAAAAGTTAAGTTAGCAGATGACATCTCATCAATTAGCTTGTATAGCTTATGTAACACATGTATCATACTAAACAATACTAATCGGGTAACATAACATACGATTTGGGATATGAACTGGGGATTATTTTTATTAATGAAGTGAAAACTTCTTTAGTGGCGTTGAGCACTTTTTGGTAGGGGGTAAACTTATGGATTCGCGTGACCGTCACCGACATGCGCGCGTTGTTACGAAGACAAAAGGTCCTAAATATAAATATACCTACTACATTCGTAATTAATGCCTTAGTTTTAAGGTTTATATATATTTTTTTTTATATTTTAACTTTTTTTTTTAAATTAAAATAAAAAGATTTTTTTAAACTAATCAAAAAAAAACTTTTTCCCTTCTATCGGCAGTCCCTATGACTGCTATTTTTTTATATAGTATACTAGCTGATGCTCGCGACTTCGCCCGCGTGAATTGAGGTTTATTGGTTCCCGCGGGAACTCTTTAATTTTCCGGGATAAAAAGTAGCCTTTGTGTTATTCCAGACCATAATTATTCTATCAACGTGATAAATTTCACCCAGATCCGTTCTGCCATTCAATCGTGTTTGAGTTACAGACATCCATCCATTCATCCACCCATCGATCCATCCATACATCCATCCACACATCCATCCATCCATCCAAACTTCCGCATTTATAATTTCAGCATAGATGTACAGGCTTAAGCCTGTCAGCCTGTCCTGTGGCAGGCAAGCAAGCTATAAACGTGTATGTGCTAAACTGAATGTGTAGGTAAGAAGATCGTCAAGTCTGTTAGATAGACATTACAACAGATTATATATGTCATCGTAA
Source organism: Erebia palarica (assembly GCA_964035005.1). Taxonomy (NCBI): domain Eukaryota; kingdom Metazoa; phylum Arthropoda; class Insecta; order Lepidoptera; family Nymphalidae; genus Erebia; species Erebia palarica. The sequence continues at coordinate 8,262,090 of OZ035988.1, forward strand.
GATTGTAAAAACCGTTAGATTCATAATTTTCGCGAGTTAGATTATAATCTAAGGGTTTTTACAATCTTACGGTGACATATATATATAACTTAGAATAATAATAGATAACCATAAATATCATATATTATGGTACTTATATCTTATTATGGTTTACCCTTACGACCGTATAAGTATTGAAACTTTAGTCATAATTATTATAGTATCTTAAAACAAGACAGTCAACCAACCATGACAGTCTGATATTAATTATTGGGTTCTTAACAAAAATATATTAGTTTTTATTGCCTTAGAATGTTGCTACCGACCATTACGCTACTAATAGTTTAATTTTATTAAACTCATTTTCGTACCGGAAATGCAGCTAGAATTCTTGCTACCATTCCACGCGACGTGGCAACTTGCATTATAATAAATAAGTACATTACACATTAAAATATAAATACATTAGCATAAACGCCAAGATAAAGCTTTTTTTTAAATTAAGTTCGAAATAGCTGGTATTCATTTGTCCACGTTCTATAATGGAAATATATTTGCTTGTTCAAATACATACTTATAAAAACTGTACGATATCTGTAAATTAAACTACTTAGATGATGCCTGCGACTTCGTTTGCGTGGATTAATTCCCGCGGGAACTTCTAATTTTCCGGGATAAAAAGTAGCTCAAAATCAGTTCAACAGCCGACATTTAATAATCATGTGATTGTAATTCCAGACATGACAGTTATGAATTATTAATGAAAGTTAATCTTCGTGATACTGAACTGAATCACTGTCTGGCACGTTGCCTTCGGTTCTATTCCAGCTTAGCTTAGATTAGCTTAGCAGCTGCGAGCACCTAGATTCGAGCACAATTATTTACACTCTTATTTATTTATACCTGGAGTTTGTATCGTTGATGTGAAAAATCGGAGTATAATCATAGAACACTTACCTTAAGGTACAGAAAAATCACTCTAAAAGACGTCGACGCGAGCGTGCATTAAAATATTTTGATTTAAACGAATATTGTTCGATCGCGTTAAGTTTAGCTTAATATTTTCATATCTTTTTCGCAGAAGTGATTAGTGCCCTTGACTACACCGCTGCCGTAGGTATTGCTCGGGTCGTGTGACCAAGTGAGCCTGGCCTGATAAATGCTAGTCAAAATCATGAGTAACAACGACGTCTTTACAATAATTCTTCATAGATGCATAGATATTATACTTACTATTTCTTTAATTGATGAAAAGTCAAATAGCCTTTCATGTCGTTCTGCTTGGCAGAACGTATCTCATAAAGTTAAAACAGATTTTACTGCTTTAATTTTAACAATAAGTTACCTTAAGTATCTCATCGAGGACGTTCTTACTCGAATGTATAATTCATATGTAATCTATAGGCATACACAAAGTAATTGTTCGTATCCTGGGAGTAGATTTAACAACTTGGAAGTACGACAAAACTGCGTGCTAGAACCAGTCGTATTTTATACGCAATACCGTAAATAATAGCTTTAATATTAATAATATTAAAGTTACCATTACTGGTAAGCTTCGCAATAATGGGGCATGCATGTATGCATGCCCCATTTTGGCTGCTAAGCCAAAGTGCCTTTATTGCTTTCAACATCCTGTTCCTATTCAGAATTCATTGTTGTGTTTGAAACGAGATTCCTCAGGCTAACACCTGATAAACTACGCCTTTTTATCTGGTCACACAGCTTGTGAATATTACAGGTGGAATTTTGTAATATTCAAGTAACAAGTCACTTAGAAAAAAATTAAAATACACGACTGTCCTGCCAAAAAACGAACTAAAAAGTAAAAAATCAAAATTTATCTAGTCAAATTAAAATCTTATTCACATTTTTATTAATAATATTTTTTTGTGAATCACTTGATAGTGTTATTTATATATTTTTCGAAACTACTCATAATTTTCTAGATGATGATTATATAGTTAAACTTATTTTCGAATTTTTTTTTCAACTAAAGACTAACTTTAATGCGGTACCATGGTCACCCCATCAATTTTTAAATTTTAATAGCCTATGTCACCCGGAATAAGCTAGGGATTCTAATGATACCTCATTTATCAAAATCGGTTCAGGCGTATATAAGTTATGGTGGAATATACAAACTCACATACATACATACATACATGAACCCTGAAAACAATATACTCCTTTTTTCAGTCAGTCGTATAGAAATAGAATACTTGACTAAACAAACACAAATAAACATAGTAAAACAAATTATATTTTAGTAACAGTTAACAATGATATGCTATTTTGTACCATACTCTATCTATAGGAAAGACAATAATCTATACTATAAATGCGAAAGCTTGGATGGATGGATGATGTTTGTTACTCAATCACGCCAGAACGGCTGAACGGATCTGAGTGAAATTTGGCACAGAGATAGATTATAGTCTGAATAACACATAGGGTTTTTCCCGGAAAATTAAAGAGTTTCCGCGGGAAGCAAAAAACCTAAATCCACGCGGACGAAGACGCGAGCATCAGATATTATTTGTTATATAATATTATTATATTCAGTTGTTATTTGTCTCTCCGTATGGATTAACATCCATACCGTAAGTAAATCATGCCCGCAACTTCATCCACGTCGATAAAGTTTTTTTTAAATTCCGTAAGATTTCTTTGTTTTCCCGGTATATAAAGTAGCCTTGTCTATCCCCGGGCATCCTCGATCTCTGTACTGAATTCTACAAAATCGGATGAACAAACATACACACAGACATGGATTCATAAAGTCAGCCGCGTCTGCTTTTAGCGCTAACTTCATTGAAGTTGAACAGGAAGGTGGTCCAGTGTTTTATTTATAAAATTTTAACTGAACTTTATTCAAATTTACACCGGGAAATTTACGCTTTGACCCGCGTTAGGATTGTTCATACTGTCGCATAAGATCGTCTGGAGAATATTGCTTCCAGCGATAAAATCTCCTCGAAGCCCCTTTATTTCTGTTTAACGTTCAGTGTCTGTGCCTGTTTTGTGTAAAATCAATATTTGATAGACAACGACACTCCTTGAGTGTAAGTTTGTTCTAGATCCATCGGCGCTTGATGTTGTCCGTCAACCTATGGTGTTTATATCGGTCGAATAATTTAAATATCATAATACTGTGCTAGATGCTACCTTTAGCGTTAATGTTACAGGCTTACAGCGTACCTAGTCTGACTGACATTTTCGTGTACTAATTTTACCTCTTAAAAAATGTTTGTCCTCTGACTTATTGCTTGAATAAATGGATTTATTATTTCTGTCGACTTTAAAAATCAATGATCTTACTTACTATCAGCGAATAGCACAATGACTCAAATAAAGTATAGAATAAAATACTATTATGGTATTTAAATTCTTGGTATTGGTATATACCAAGAACATGGAATAGAGCCTCGATAGAGCCTTGAAGTCCAGTCTCAAGCCAGTATGTGCTGTTACAAGGTTCCTAGTTTACTATGTTTGGCTGGTATAAGTTCAGCATTTCAATCAACTTCCAAATAATAATATTGATTACATTATCCTAAGATACTCGGTATCCACTCTAAGCCGTTACACAGAGTACTATATATATTCGTGTGGCCGTAAGCTTCTCTGTGGCGTAAGCAGACAGAGTCAGCCATGCAGACCACCGCCACGGAATACTAACTATTACCACAGAGTAGGTAATAGGGCTATTACTTCGCCACCCCTATCAGCTAAAATATAAGCGAATGCTCTAAGTAGTAAAGGACTTGTCCAAGATTGGGCCTTGAACATGAACCAAGATGATTTTAATACACGTGAATAGAGATCCTAAAATATGGCTTAAAGAATAATTTACACATTTTTAGAGAACCCCAATTTGGAGAAAAATATTATTTTTCTAAAAAATGATATGAAATGTGCACTTTTCATACCCTGTAAATGAGTTCGAAAGTTAAACTTCCCGGCCTAGACCAGTAAAGAATGTATGTATTTTCATTACATATCATAAGTTTGAATTTGGAATCTTGCTTCCTGAATATCTTGTAACTTATTATAATGTTCTTTGGCCTAAAAGGTTTAAATTTGGAACTCTACCGTATTACGCGTCTGTGTTTTTTTTTCTTATAGTTAATTCCCAAGACCAATCCGTACATTCCGACGTACAAACAAACATAAATGTACCCGGCAAACCAATTACAATTTCAATTAGTAATTCAAATATAACTAATTTAACTTTTAATATTTCATAAGTAGGTAGCTTTTTTATTTACTTTCTTTTAATTACATAATATAATATATTAAAAAAAAAAGTCGCTTGTTTCATTTTTTAGAAAAGTACTATACACACCTCGACCGGGAGAGCATTTCTGGTTTCGTATATAGCCGGCCTCGCCTAACACTCGACCAGAAAACGCGTACTTGCCGGTCTCGCGATGTAATGTACTATTATTTTGTGGCTTTTTTAGATCTTGATCTGAATCTTAACAACAGTAAAAAAAAAAACTTGATTGTCTTCGTCATTGCTTCGTCAGTGTCAGTTTTGTATTTAATTTAATGTTGTAATAATAATTATTTTAAGTTTGACTCAAATAGTCAACTAATATTTATTAATCCTATATTGTTGTATGCACTATGTAGTGGAAAATGGGTAGTTTATCGAAATGGAATATTAATAATCACAACTAATGCGCATAGCCCAAGAACGGAAAAAAAGGAGAGGTTGCATACATATCTTTGGCTGAATCAATTATATCTTCTGGGTTGTCCAGCTACGGTAGAACATATAATACTCACCTTGATCAAATATTTACACTTCAATTGCGTATTTTAAAACAAATAGTTCCATACAAAATTAAAATAACTCATAAAGATGATTACCGTAAACTATTCAATTTCTGTAAAATTATACCAATTCATGAAAAATCTGAACTTACATTACTATTCGAAAATTATTTCAATGAAAACTTAGAAATATAATACAGATTCCATACTCAGCTCGAAGGATTGACAAGTCTAAACTTCTATTACCTAAGTATAATAACCTATACGGAAAAAGAAGATTAAATTACGTCATACCTAACCTAATTAATCAGTTACCAAAGTGTCTTAAAGATGTAATAACTATTAAAAATATAAAACATAAGCTAAAAACCAAAATATACAAACTACACTATCCAAATATTCATAATAATACCAAATTAGAGTAAGTGTCATCCTTATCCTATACTTATACCTTATACTATTTGTGTATTATACATAAAATAAAAAAAAAAAATATTCCGAACAATTGAAACCAACTTATCTTAGACATCAACTACACATCCTGTATTACGAGCGAACATTAATTGTCATGTTGCGCTAGTACACAAATTGTATTTTATATCTACCCACTTTTAACTTATTATGTATGTAGGTACTTTTAACTTGTTGTTGATGTTATGTATGCACTTATGTAATTTAATTTTTAGTTATAGTTGTAGTATTAGGACGTTATAGTTTATATAATCGTATAGTGTGTATTTATAGCTGTGTAAAATAATTTGTAATTTTATAGTTGTATGAATAAGCCTATTGTCGGCGGCACTGTGGTGTACGGTAAAATTCGTATGAATTTATGATAACACCACATCAAAATGTAAACCACTACTATTAATATGTTATAAATAAATAAATAAATAAATAAAAATGATGCCAGAGATGGGAAGACGACATCAAAGGCACAGCGGGAAGCATATGGCAAAGGATAGATGATTATGGAGAGCCCTGGAGGAGGCCTATGCCCATGGGCAAACTGAATAAATAAAACAGTGTATTTACTAGTGTCTTAATTTATTTAACCTATTTTGAAAATGTAAATTAACAACAATTTGTGTATATACCATGTACAAATTCAGTAATAAAGGCTTATATTATTATTATAATGCGCTATTACAATATAAGTGCAACATGAATTTGTATCAGGCTGGTTAACAAAACATTGGTCAGTAATATTTTGTAGCACTGACAGGTTCTGTCATAGGGCCAGATCCTCATTCTTGGGTACTTGGTCTGGTACTTGGTCGTGCCACTAGTTGCTGAACTTGGCGATGAGCGCTTTGCCACCAGGCATTACATGCTTGAGCATTTGCAGGGACCTGAAATGGAATTTATGTTTAATCTTGATATTAAAGTAAAGAAAAGAATAAAATCATTATGAACAAAGTGATCACATTATAAAAATAAATAAAGCACTAGAACAAATCCACGAAAGTTAGACTGATCACAGATTTACCCAAAGGTATGTTGTTTAATTCTATCAACAACCCTTTAAGTTAAAAGCATTTTGCATAAAGTGATGCCACAGACTGCAAATATAAATAAACTCTAAATAGGGACTTCTTTATTCCCACGATATATGCGCAAAACTGCAAGCAATCATGTTAGCCTCTACAAGTATCATTCTATATCAATCTACTTGACTCATTCGTCACTTTAGATTCATTTTGTGTGCATACGTTTCAATTCGAAGATAGGTGCTAAGTTATTCCACGTAAAAAATGATGAATGGTACTTACATTATAGGTTGTAAATGCGCAAGGTGTCAATTGGAGTGTAAAATAAACAATCCATTGAGATAAACGAATTCACTGAAAAATTAAAATCTTATACAGCCAAAATAAACACGGCGCATTTTGAATTTTGAATTTGAACTTTGGCAGTTCAAAATGACATTAAAGTGACAGTAACAGATGCCGATTTGATAGATCTTTAAAATAAAAAAAAAGTTTTAGTGTTGCCATCCATCGAAAAATATTTTCTACAAACGATATTTTTCAAAATTAATTTTTAAAAAAACGGGGTTTTCTAAAATTATTATTTAAATGCCGTTTAATGTTATATATTTTTCTCTTTCACGTGATGGCAGTTTGGTTCTGGTTCATTGACACTTAGAATAAAAAACCACCCTCCATACTGAACTTGGACATGTCACAGAGACTATAATAAATTTTCTAAGTAATTACATTTTTCATACCTTTTTTTTATTATATAGAACATCGTTGGTTCAAAGCTATATTTCTGTACTCATAAACTAAATGATATGAACTGCGACTTCATCCACATGGATTTTGGTTTTTGGAATGAATTCTGTTTCGCCCCAGGACGCAACCTATCTCAGTGCTAAAATTAGCCAAAATCAAAATTGTTTATCAGATGAACATGGAAAAGGTAACGGACAGACAGACAGAAAAACTTTCGTATGTATAACTTTTATTTATGGAAATAGATGGATCGAAGTTATTAATTTTTTATTCATAAATGAAGTTCAAAATTGTAACCGAGCTCGTTTCATCGTTGAACTGAAATGTTTATTGGAGCGAGAGAATTCATAAACCTTCCGGAAAACCGATCAAAGCGAATGAACCCATTACCTTGATGTCTAGCAGCGCATAGGATCGACTAATCGTAATTTTGCAATGTAAACTTATGTGAATTTATGATGAATATATGAATTGCATGATGTAACCTGTAAGTTGAATTGCGCGTATACCTAAGTTCCTTAGCCATTTAAAATTTTGCATACCTTCTACATTGAAATTCTTTTGGTAGTTCAAATAAAATAAAAAATGGTTTCGCCTGCCGCCAAATGAAGCTAAACGTTATTAAAACTACTTGCTATAATTTAATACTTAGTATCTAATATTGTTAATATTTAATTTCTTAGCTAATTAGCTTAGTTAGGTACACAACTCATCTGTTTCTGATTCATGCTCATGCTATGTTATTCTTATTTACCTATTATTTATTTTGTGTTTATTTATTATTTATTTATTTATGTTATTTATTATTTATTATTGTGTTTAACATGGACTTCATAAACGAGGATTCTTCCAAAAAACAAGCCGACACAAATAGGTCTCGTTCTATTAAGGTGTGACCGTAATCTATACTAATATTATAAATGCGAAGGTTTGGATGGATGAATGGATGGATGTACGGATGGATGTATGGATGGATGTTTGTTACTCAGTCACGCCAGAACGCCTGAAGGGAGCTGGATGAAATTTGGCACAGAGATGGCACATAGGCTACTTTTTCCCAGATATTTAAAGAGTTCCCGCAGAAACCAGACTCAACTTTTACTTTTTATGTGATACCTACTAGCTGATGTCCGCGATTTATTATATTAGTAGGTACCTGTGTTGATTATCAGCTTTAATTGATTAATTTGCCACGAAAGCTGTCGTTATACAATTTTCAAACCTACCCAAACTATCTATTTTGTATGTGTCACCGTAAAATTGCAAAAACCGTTAGATTGTAATCTAACTAGCGAAATTGTAAACTGTCGACAGATTACAATTTAACGCATTATTTTTCGATAGATTGTAATCTGTTAGGTATATTAACTCGATAGAACCTAGGTGCCCGGCCTATGGCCTACCTGGCCCTACCTGATTATTTATGTCGGACCCGAACCTAACCTACAAGAAAAAGACAAGAAAACGTAAATACAATGAATATTTCAAAACTTGACACTCAAAACATTGAACGGTTCACAATCTGTCAACAGTTTACAATTTCGCTACCTACTTAGATTACAATCTAACAGTTTTTGCAATCTTACGGTGACACATGCATACTTTTGTACCTATGTGTTAAGATGCAATAAAGACTTATACTACTACTACTGCTGAGCTGATGCCTTCTTTCAGGTTGTGCCACACACGACAAGTGTTGTCAGGGTGCCTCTAGGACTTGGCCATGAGTTTAATGCTCAAGTGCTGGAGGCGCCATGGTAGCATTTACCTTAAGGTATTGTAATGTGTGGCACAATGGTGAGAATAAATAGATTTTCTTTCTTTCTACTGCCTACTATTAAGTAGAAACACTCGATAACCATTTTAATCATACTTTATTAGCAATTTACACACAAACACTGTACAGCCATTTTTTACATTACATCATAGATTAATATGTACCACCATTACATCTCGATCTCCCTCTAACCGTCTCCAATCGCCCGTCACGGTCGAGGGCGCTGTAGAGAAAATCAGACCATAGATGGACCATAGATAAATCCGTCAATTTCAGTGTAACACTACTAAACCTTTTGGTGTTTTCAGGAGTCTGGCACAACCACGAGAACACAGTGGCGATGAGCGGGGGATCGCGTCGCGGGCGATAGTATAGCGCACGCCCGCGCTGGCCGCCGTCCCCTCACGCCGCGCGCCCGCGCCCCTCCCCCGCAGCCATGGTGCGAGACAAGAAGTCGCCGCACAAGACTGACTCACAGAAATGTAAGTTTAGCTGTAGCAGCTGTAGCCTGTAGTCTGTACTATGCATAAATAGATAGAGGTCGTCTAAACTTAAAATGAACGCGTCTCCAATATCATCAACACCGCGTGCCTTCTTCAAACCGAAGTTTGATGGTCATCATACGAAAATCTTGTCTATTTTGAGCCGCGTCTTTTAGCCTTGGATATATGCTTACGTTCCAATATGAAGCCAAATATCGCCGGCCCACTACTGAGCATTTGTCTTCTGTCAGAACGATAAGGTTTTGGACCAAACCCACCACGCTGTCCAAGCGTGGATTGGCAGACTTCACACACCTCTGAGAATATTATGAAAAAGTTTCGGGCTTGCAGGTTTCCTCACGATGTTTTCCTTTACCGTTATAAAAAGTGATATTAAAAAGGACATAAATATCGAAAAGTTAGATCAGCCTGCCCGAGGATCGAACCCCCGATCACTCTGAAGAGGAGGCTGAATGTCTAAACTAATAGGCGGCTTGTGCGCTTGATTAATATGTATGTATAGCGCACATACGCGTACCTTTCGCGCAGACTTTTGACTGGTCCGGTCCCAAATGTGTTCTTTTTTTCTAAGATGGGTCATCGTCTGTTTTCACATGTTAAGCTCATGCAATATTGACCTTCTCTAGGCGAATATTTGTCTAGTCTAGTGAAGGAGTTGAACAGTTCCCCTGGGTACCTTTCCAATGCATGTTGGCAAGTAGCCAATATAGCACGCCAGTCGATTCGAATTGGAAAGTAGGATTCTACCCGCAGACAAAGGCTCCTACAGGAAATGTATAGACTACATCTCGGACGTTAGACAATTTAAACTTGCTTATTTTTATTGGTAACTTAAGTTAAGTTTTGAAGATTAGATATATAATTAACATTGGGGCTTGGTGATTGGAAGCGCAATGGCTGTGGCCTTCTTAATAACAACTGAACTTAAGCTTTGTTTAATTTATCATACAGTTGAAATTGCTATATTTGACAAAAATGCTCTTGTTTTTTGTTTTAATTAAAATAAAACAATTTCACCCGCATGCTGAAGAAAAATAAATATTAATAGTGTTATTATCAAAGTTGCCCGCCGGCGCATACACTCTAGTATAGAGGCTATGGGTTTAGCCGTTACTGTAACTAAGTCATGTATGAGTTACGTCGGTACCGTCAAGTGAACTGATAGATTTCAACTGCTGGGCATAGGGCTTTTGTGGGGACTTCCACACGCCGCGCTCTTACGCCGCATGGATCCAGCGGCTTCCTGTGACTCGCTTGATGTCTTTCACCTAGCGAGGTGTCTGCCAAGTACCAACGCTACCGTCCATAGATTTTTCGAAAGGTGCGTCCCGTACCATTTCAGCTTCGGAAATCGTCAAGCTATGTCGTGTCATATTGATTCGGTGACTCTGGTCCTCAATTCTGATTTGATCACTTAGGGATACTTCAAGTAAAGCCCTCTCTATCACTTGCTGAGTGAGCCAGAGCCTTTTAATCAATCCACAAAACCATATTCCACTACAGCCCATTAACGTCCCACTGCTGGGCACAGGCCTCCACTCTCATAGGAGAAGGGGAATTAGAGCATAGACCCACCACACTGCTCCAATGCGGAAAACCATATTCTTGAGTATAGAATAGATTCGTTTTGCGGAGTTTTAAAAACGTTCAAAGCCAGGCGATTGGGCGGTTTTCAATCTTGATGACATTCCATCAATGTCTCCAAAGCTTTTGGCGATGTCAACAAGCTTCGAGGGCAATACGTTACATACATTTCCTGTATCAAGTTTCAGATAGGGGGATAAATGGGTTCATTACAGAGGCCGCGCTGTAGCGCGTCGGATTTTCCCTTGCCGATTTTCATCTGCCCTTTACTTTGGATATTTTGTGCAAACAAATGCCTAACAAATTTGCCAAAGTTATTACGCGGTGCTATTTGGGGCTTAATCAAGTTTTAAAAGCCAAATTGGATGAACAATATTGAATCAGGAGAATGAGTTTAATTTTTTATCCGATGATTAAATTAATATCATAAAATAAAAATAAATTATAAATGATATATTTATTTCATGTAGGACAACTTGTGTCACTTGTGATACGTTAAGACTCTACCACCGGTTCGGAAAGATGATTCTACTGAGAAAATAATTGTTATAATTTTATGCTGTTAAAATATTAACTTACTTTTGAGAAAACATAACTTTTGCTACGAAGACATTGTCTAGAAATACAAATAATTTCCTTTTTGTGTTGGTCCAAGATGATAAAGCTTTTTAAAGTGAGAAATTAAACATGATCTTAACTCGTTGAAGAGAAAAGAAATAGAGAGAAGCAGCTGTTTCACAGATAATATGAAAAAGTTATAACTTTAAATATCTACATACTTAAAAACTTCATAAAAGTATGTCTAGCAAAAGATAATAGTACAGTACGTACCGGCGGGAAATTTAAAATGATTTGTTCAGGTATCCCCAAATGTATAAGATTTTTCTTTTTACTAGAATATCCTTGAGTTTTGTATAATAATAGCCCACTGCCCAGTATCGCTATGCGCAAGTAATTAAAAATCCGACTCAGCTTTCACTAGACAGACCAAAATGTATCAAAACTTTCCTGCAGTCTGCTACCGTAAATAGATGTTTAGAAGTTATATCCATACTATCCATAATTATACTAATATTATAAATGCGAAAGTGTGTATATCTGTCAGTCTGTCTTTCCTTATGTCTTTACGGCCCATTAATTCAACCGATTTTAATGAAATTTGGCACTGAGGAAATAGGTTGTATTGCGGGAAGGACATAGGCAGGCCTACTTTTTATCCTGAATATTAAGTTCCCGCGAGAATTAAAAAAACTTAATCCACGCAGACGAAGTCGCGGGCATCTTCTAGTGTGAAATATACTACAACAACATAGAAAGGTGTGGATTGTGTCTGGTTGTATAGGTACTTATGGTCTCAATTTGGATTTCGGGCTAGAAGTTTTGAACAAAAGACAAATAGGTACATTTTGTCTGGCGGAAAAAAGTTCCGCACGCCATAGTTATTTATGAAAAATCGCTGCCGCACGCGCAGACTAACACGGCAAGGGGAAACATGTGTCTTATACGGCAAGGGCGTTTAACGCGATAGTAATGTCCTGCTCTTTTCGTAGTGTTTTACTTACCAACAAAAATCGTAATGGTAATTCTTAGTCAATTTTTTTTAAAATAAAACTCCAATAATAATTTTTGACTACCTACCTACTTAGGTACTTCAAATGGAACGTCAACTGATACATTTTGCACAATTATAATGGAGGCGCTATGGGAATTGAACCAAGTCGCCTGGAACTGCAATCAATATCTCTACTTCAATAGTTGTGATCGTATTTATTCGAGTGGGATGAAAATAGGCTGGTATGGCTCATAGTTCAATTGAGAAAAATCTAAAAATGCGGAAACATATGAGATTGCGTTTTCGACTCCAATGATGCGCAAATGTCGGGAGTTCGATCCCCGGACACTCACCACTATAACTTTCGGAGTTATGTTAAAAAAACACAGCTACGAGTATAGGTGAAGGAATACATCGTGACTTGTAACGAAACGCATGCCTGAGAGTTTTTCATAATTAAAGTCTGCCTATCCCCACATGGCCATCGTAGTGGATTATGGCCAAAGCCTTATTATTCTAAAAGGAGACCCATGATTTTTGTTGGGTCTTATCAGTAGAAAAGGCATTAATCTGAATGTGTTAGATAATATTGTCATGACTCGAAAGGTCTGATATCTAAAAGATTTTTTTACTTATAAAATTAATCTCGTATGTTATTTACGTCATATATTTTGAGAATAGAAAAATAAACTGGTATGTCTTTTAAGGTCTAATTAATTAAAAGCTGGTGTAATTTATACTTTTTCTTGACGATTTAATTGACACAAACTTTTTGCGTAATCTTGGACGTATTTTCCATATCCTTGACGTCAGAGCAGTTTAGCAAACATTTTTAGTGATTCATTGAGTTCAACACGCCTACTTTTAGATATAATATTAATGTTTCTGTAGTCATGGGTCCCCTAGACCCATCTTTAATCTTCAAATACAATATGTTCCGGAGTTTGCTGAAGGAGTCAAAGGGGTCCTTAGTCTCAGTAACCCTTCCACCAACACGTATCACCACAGCCTTTTAAAATAGAAAACCATTTCTGTCTCTGTCTTTAAGGTCATTAATGAAGGGCGTGGACTACTAAAGCGTCGCATAACTCCTTAATCTTTTTGATGACACAGTCCCCGGCCCCTTAAAATGAAAGTTTTGAATATGTATCATGTCGCTTCTATGGCAATTGTCATAATGATTGGCTGAATTTATATTATTCCTGATTATTATATCGTTCCACTGTATCTCTCTAGAACCATGACTGTAGAAGCGAAAGTATATTCCACTACTAGAGTTAAAAGGATTAATCTGGTCGAGTATACTAGCTATGACGTGTATGTACCTAATATATTTGATAGGTGACATTTTGAACGTAGTTTGTGTGCAGGCTTAGTTGGTAAATATTCATCGACGATGTGGGTATAAATTATAAACAACTTTACTCACTTTTAAATAATATTTAAGTAACCGATTCCAGAGGCCTTTACCTTTCCGCTGTGCCTAAAGAACACTAACCACAAAATAATAAAAGTAACAAAAAATGTAATCATCGACCTCTTATTATGTCGTTTACGGACGAATTTCGGAGTTGGTCAAAGTTCAGTTCTAAGAGAATGTCTAGCATTATATGACAAATAGGAAGGATTATGACAACCAGCAATGAAAGATAAAACAAAAATAGAGCCGTTCTTGAATTATAATCTATTTCAAACTTTAAAATAATATTACCACAAAATATACCCCTTCACTACGATCATATCCAAACTAGACGATGCCCGCGACTTTGTCCGCGTGAATTAAATTTTTTTTATTTACCGGGGCAACTCTTTAATTTTCCGGGATAAAAAGTAGCCACGGGATACATCCCGGGCTACAGCCTACCTCTATACCAAATTTCATCCAAATCGGTTGAAAAGACTGTTAAGCGTTACAGACAGGCAGACAGAAACACTTTCCCATTTAAAGCATATATCCCATATATTTTAAGCGTGGATTAGTCTGGTTAATGGTAATATTATAGTCAACCAATATCGTATAACAATTGTATAACGTTATTGTAATGCAATTATGTCGACGCATGACACAACTAATCTTTGATCATGACAGGGTTTGATCCGCAGAAACAAAATACATTATAAGGGTATCAATCATCTAGGGTTGACAATTTAACTAGTTTCAGAGTATTTATAGCTTAATTGACTAGCAGACCCACTCCGGTTTTTCTCTGATGGTATTTCTGGAAAGTATTAGGTATATAGTTATTGAAGTAGACAATTTGCGTGCAAAACCTTAAAAGAGTTCAAAGAAGGAAGAACTTTATACACTGAGAAGTAGCTAGCTCTTCCGAACCAGGCTCCGAACTCATTACTTTCCATTTATCACATTAAAATCAGCACTGTGCCCGAGAAATCGTTTTTCATTTTTAAGAAAACGCTGGACACAAAACACTGGCTTTTGAGAATTACGTTTGTATTCTAGAGTTGCCAGCAATTTTTCAACGATAAGAAACACCGATCTAAAACCAGAACACGTTATAAATAGCGTTAAATAAGCGAGGCGGTGCACGAATGACGATGCATTAATGAGTGTGGCACCCCCTTATAACCTGCTTTGCACATACATTTTGAATTTGAAGTTGAATTTTTCTGTCTTGCACGTTCTTTATTCAAATCTCACTGATTACACTAGCGGCACGCTATGATGGCCGGTTTGACACATTACAATAGTGATGTGGAATGTCAATTTATTCTCGAACAAAAAACAATTAAGTTTTGTTTTTGTACCTGATTAAATAGGTTTAATAAAACAAAAATGTATATGTTTATTTAATTTATTTGAACGAACTGAATATTTGAACGAAAATGAATATACATACTTTATATGCACACAAGAAACATATGAATACAAAAGATACCAAAAAAGGTGCCACAAAAGGCCATAATTAATCAGATTCGTCCATACTACTATTTTCACTGTCGTCACTGCTATCATCACATACATTAATAATTATATGTTCGTTTTCTATAATATTATCTATTTACTGATTTTTCTACACTTGTATACATTTAAGAAATCAATTTAATAAATAAATTTTGAGTCCTAAACCTAAAACTACATTCGATAAAATTTATGAATCTCTGCACATCACTATCGTCAATAAAGTAATACAATTATTTCCTTCAAAGTCGTTATCAATTAATACGGAACTTCATGAGAAACTACATTCGATAAAATTTATGAATCTCTGCACATCACTATCGTCAATAAAGTAATACAATTATTTCCTTCAAAGTCGTTATCAATTAATACGGAACTTCATGAGCGGACAAACGTCAAACCGGCCATCATAGCGTGCCGCTAGTTTAATCACGAGCTAGTCTCGCTCTCTGTTTCTTCGTCGTATTTCTTATATGTTGAGGTTTAATATCTCTCTTTCCCTAATTACATTCTGACTCTTATTATTAATAAAAGGACTAGTGTGGGTAATTTGACTCGAAAAAATAAGGAACTATAATCACCATAAACGGTTATGCAACTGCCATACATAATTAAAATAAATTAATCTTTAGTTCAGTAGTTTAGAAATAGTACAATTAAAATAGATATTATTATTACAATATCATTAATTTATTTATACTTATTACTTTATATTTAAATACCGTTAGAAGATCCCGAGGGATTTTCCCTATACCTTTTCCTAGCGGTTGCTTACGTCAATGGATAAACCATTCCCCAGATTTAGAGTCTTGCAACACAAACTCTCTATTCTCCTTTCTTAGCAGATGCCTATATCGTATTAGCTTTGTGTGCCTTACCTACTTCGGCCCGATCAGTGGTTTCATATATTTTGATAATTTTATTGAATAATGTGAAACTGTACATAATAAAGTAAAGCCCGACCAGGAAAATAAAAAAACCTGCTTAGGGGAATCACTTTAGCATTTTTTATTGTTACACTCTGTAAAGTCATGTAAAAATTAGTTCAATATTTTTTCGCGACATAGCAAGCTTTTTTTCGGGTCAGACTATAAAAGGAGAAATTGGATGACCGATAATATATTATGTTCAATATCAATGTACAGTTTAAACAGGCTGAAAATTAGGCATACAAATGCTCACAAAAGGAAATGTCAGCAAAAAAGACATAGGTTTACTATTTAAAAATTCCCGGGCTCTCATTAATGCGTTGTCACTCGCGCAACAATTCTCTTATGTAATGATACTTTTAACGTGTTCCGGTTTTTAATCAGAATTTTTCTGCAACGAAGGTTATTCTGTTGTTATTTAACTCACACAATAATTTAATTGGTGCAACAACTCAATTCATTGGTTCAAGGCAAGAGTAAATAGGCATCTTCTAGACAAGCGCGTTCCAACCTAGACCTCATCATTGCTTTGGACTAAACAGGGTTGTTGTCAAGCGCAAGCCTATCTCACAATAAAAAAATTAAAAAAACTTTGAAATGGTTCTAGCGCAAATTGTCAAGGGAGCAGCAAGAGCAAAGCTTAACCAGGCTTTCATCGAGATTTATGGACGCTGAACTAATGTTGATATTTTTTCATTTTAACATATTGAAAACGAATATACGAGTACGAGAGAGAGAGATGTTGTCGTTGTCGGCAAATTTTTCGTTTACCCTAACATGCACAAAATGTGGTATTATAAGAAATAAATAGTCGGCATGTAAAGGTCCGTAGAGAAAAATACCACAGATAAGAAATATTACTTTTATCTCTATTTTTGATATAACGAGACAAGTAACCATGTTAGGGTCAGTAGTCAAATAGAGATAACCCGCACACGTAATTTTACTCGTTGTACGCATGCTGGCCATACTGGATAGAATTTAGGCAAAATATCATGGTCTCACGCGAAAACGGTGATATCAAATAAAATATAATGCAAACACAGTCGTGAATACAGCAGAATGATTTTTAGACACATTACAGAAAAGCTATATACATAAGTAAGTCACGTACTAAGAAGGTCTAAACAAAACTCGATATTATATTCTATTCAGGTATTCGAGCTCTACCTTGCGTGAAAACGTTGAGGCAAAATTAACACGGAGACTCGTTAGTAGCAAAAACCTTTTTCTTTTGGTGGCAATTAATAAGCTTCCTTAATTGCTCCCAAGGAAAACATACCGACGAACGGCTGGAAGACGTAATCACAGGTTTAGTACAGGTGGTAAGGTACATTACCAGCTATTTTATGGTGTATAAAATGTTTGATGTTGGAAAATAAGGCGTTACTTTGCGGCAGTTCATTATCACCAAGGAACAGGAAATCAAATCAAATTGATGCAATGTTATCCGCAGCTATAATATGCACCACCTGCCCTCCTATTTCTAAACATACAAGAAACACCAACCAAGAAAGCAATAGGTACGTATCATCACAACATTATCACAGTTCTCTGTACGTATTATTCCCACGAGATTTTGCGCCAACAATTAGCAATGTTCAACTGGAATTTTTCTGTTTTGGCAGATTATAGCGATAAAAGCTTTCTTGGTTATTTTTAAAGCCATTTGGCAAGGGCTTGTGGAGAATACGTTCTCGTGCTGCTTGAGTCCAATCTCAGCGACCAGCGTATTGCTCATACACATACTTTTGTAATTTTATAATATAGAATACTAGCTGATGCCCGCGACTTCGTCCGCGTGGATTGAGGTTTTTTTGTTCCCGCTGGAACTCCTTAATTTTCCGGGAATTATTCCAGACCTATGTCTGACAGATCTATGTCTGTGCCAAATTTCATCCAGATCAGTTCTGATCCATAAATCCATCCACCCAAACTTTCGCATTTATAATATTAATATAAATCACCAAATATTTTGTAAGTTCTAAGTGCGTCTCTTGAATTTGTGAACCGTTCAATGTTCTGAGTTTCAATTTTTAAAATATTCATTGTATTTACGTTTTATTGTCTGTTTCTTGTAGGTTAGGTTAGGGTTCGACATAAATAATCAGGTAGGTTCTATCGGGTTAATACACCTAACAGATTACAATCTACCGAAAAATATTGCGTTAAATTGTAATCTATCTTGTAATTGTAAACTGTTACAATTTCGCGAGATAGATTATAATCTAACAGTTTTTACAATCTTACGGTGACATATATACTCAATGTTAAAAAGTACAGTCCCAACAAAGAATGGAGTGTACTTAAAAACATACTCTAATTTGTCAGCTTATCTAAAGAGACTGAACGATTGATTTAGAAGCAAGAAATCAAAGGTTTTATCATCTAACGATATTGAAAAATTTATAAAAGATGCTCCAGATAACCAATATGTGGCTACTAAGGTTAGTTAAAATAATTTTTTTGTATTATTTTCTTCACAAGTGTGTTGAAAAACGTCGTATGATACACGTGTGTATTGATGATTAACGTCCTCGGCTGTCTTAAGACCCTCACCTAACCAGCTCGGGTCTCAATGGCGCCTCAGCGGTAATCACCAACATTACACACTAGTACCATAATGTACTATATTATGTAATAGAAAATATGCTAGGCATAGACTTGGGTGGATATCTAAATGAAAATTGTAATAAACTCTTGCCCGAACCGCTATTAAATAAAATAAAAAGAGCAAATATGCGAGGACAATGAAAAACTTTATGGTTTTAGCTGCTTGATCCTCATCGATATTAAATCAAATTTGTTTCAGCGTGGAATAACATACCCGTCACGATGAAAGGGTCTGCCGTCCGGCGTAATTGCTTTGGCATGAAATATTGGTTTAACGTGTGGCCTTTATTTTCAGCTGGGCTGTATGGGGATTTATTATTACTAATTGGTCTGGTCTGGTAGAAAGATTCGACCGTTCGATCGAAAATACTTCCAGCAAACCAGTTCATTGATACCTTCTTCTAGATTGTCATTTGTCAGTTACACTTTTTAGAATAAAAAAAGCTAAAAGTACGATTGAATATGTTTATTTCACGTTCACTTTATAGCTAGTCAATTTGGCTCGAAAATTTAAATTAGTCAAACGCTAATTTAAATCTTCAACTATATAATCGGTACCTTTGCTAGGTACATTACGTAAACGCTGAGCTACTTTAATAATATAAACATCGTCATTTTTGTTCGACATCTGATTTACATTCTATTTAATTAATTATGTTTTTGATTTGCATAGTTTCGATTAATTTGACATGTTAAGTATTATTGGATCGTACCTAGTTAGTTTTATGAGATCATTGGGATTGTTTAATCTAGATTTACGTTGACATTCCACTATTTTTATTGTTTAATGTATTATCATGTACTTACCTTTAGCTTTTTATGTAAAAAATGTCAACTAGTTATTTAAAAAATCAATCTGTACTCATGCGTTCGTGCAAAAATTTTGCATGCCCATCGTATGGCGAATTGTAGATGGTAAAAATTGTAATTAAGACCTGTAATGTATCTACCTGCAATCAAGCAAATAAACTATTATGTTTATGATTATGACATGACTGCTGCAAACATGAGAGTATGTGTATGCAGACTACTCAAATCCTTTGCAATTTTCAGCAGCTACATATTCACATCCCATCCGCTTTAAAAAAAATGTAGTGATACTTTAATCCCGACGACGGATTGTATTCGGGTACGTTTTATCCCGGACAGAAACCTAAATTCACGCGGAAGAAATCGCAGGCATCATCTAGTTACCAATCCGTATTAATAATATAAATGCGAGTGTTTCAACCGATTTTGATGAAATTTGGCACAGAGTTAGGTTGTTTCCCGGGAAAGGACATAGACTACTTTTCATCCCGGAAAATTAAAGAGTTCCCGCCGGAATAATAAACCGTAATCCAAGCGGTAATGCTTCATCTAGTCTATACTAATATTATATACTAGCGAATGCCCGCGACTTCGTCTGCGTTGTTTGAGGTTTTCTTCTTCTTAATCTTTAATCTTTCTCTTTAATCTTAGAGAGATATATGCTATAGGCTATTTTTTATTAAAAATTAAGAAGTTCCCGTGAGAACCAAAAACCCTCAATCCACGTAGATGTAGTCGCGGGCATCAGCTAGTTATAAATAAAACTATCATTAAAGTACGTGCAAAATAAATCTAGTATTCAAAATAGGCACAATTAAATTCATCTTCTTATAGAAACACAATGGTGTTACTATAAACCGAATAGAAAACACAATAGGGTACAAAGGAATACCTAATTGACACAGTTTGTTCAGTATGGCTTACATAATATTGTCCCTACTGTAACGTAGAGCTAGCGAAGAAATACTATAACAGCTTTAATAAACGTTCCCAAAGGGTTTACTGAGCTACATCCGTGCCAACACGGATAGTAAGATAAATACAAATTGCTTTTCTAAGTAATTCCTTGTAATTCAGACTTCATTTGCAATGTTAAATTGGAAGCAATAAAAATATTTCAAAGTCTGATTTTATTTTAAACTTTCTTTACGATCACGTCGCGGCGTGACACTAGAACGAGTACATACGAATATTAAAAATGCATATATTTATATCTGCTGTTTGTTTTTTGGATTCACAATCACGCAAAACTTATTTAATGATGTAGAATTTTAATACCTATACGATGTTTTGCATGGATGAGTATTTATTTATAGTTGAGGACCTTAAAGTGACAAACTTGGGTACTTTTTTTCAATCCGGATAATCAAAGAATTACTGTGGGATTTTTAAAACATGAGTACACGTGGATGAAATCGTCAGAGCATCATTTAGCTGTTATTTCATACAATTATTTTTTCAGTCAAGTCAATAACGGGTTTTTTGTTTTAGCTGTGGGTCGTTATGCGACCGAATCAATCTAAGAACGGTTTTAATTAAAACGTGCCTTACTAAGGCTACATGAAATATAAAATTGGGTTCGAACTCAGTTTTAGAATTTATTGCTCCTGAGATGGAACATGTCTGAAAGTTCATAGATATTTTATTCCCTTTGAAAGAGTTATGAGTAGTACCTATCCGTGTATCGTAGTATTCACGATGATAACTGCCTCATTGGTTTAGACACATATTCAACTGTGGCCGACGAGGTTCCGTGTCAGGCCATAACATGCATTGAGTTTTTCTGACAAGTGATTCTCAGTAATAGCCCGGAGTTAGGAAGTTGGCGGTATTTCACCCCCGTGCCTCGGAAAGGATGTCAAGTCGTCGGTCCTGCGCCTGATCTCTCCCCGATCGTGTCGGATTTTCCATCCCATCGGGTTGTGAGAGTAAAGGATGAGAAAGTGCAGCTGTTTATGCGCACACAATTGTGCATAATATCTCCCGCGCAGATGGCTAATCTTTCTGGAGATAGGCCGCCGTGGCCGATATTCGGTCGGGAGGACATTATATTAGTATTCACAATATTCGAAGTAAATTCATTAGAAGCGCAATCATCACTTACCATCAGGTAAGATAGCAGTCAAGGGCTAACTTGTAGTGGATAAAAAAGCGCATAGTAGTATTAAAAGGAAACATTTTGGTGCACGAAACGAAACGCATAAAGCTACAATAATATAATATAGCAAGTGGGAAGATTCTGATCAATTTAAGCAAAATATATACATATTTTTTATTTGAATTGCATCAGGCGGATATTTAAGAAAATAACAGATATGATATTTTATTTTGATTAGATTATCTAAACTAATATTATAAAGAGGAAATAAGAAATAATAAAAAATAATAAACTCAAAAACCACTCGACCGATTTTGAAAATTCTTTCACTTATAGAAAGCTACTTTATCCGCGAGTAACATATGCTATATTTTGTTTTCAAAAAATTAGAGATCGAAAGATAGAGAAAAAGTCGTCAAATCTGAAAGCTTCCGTGACGTGCGCTGCGTTAGTAGTAAGAGTTACACGAAAACAATGTATGGTGGAATTGTTCCTCTCAAAAAGTTCTAAAATAAAATCCGCGATAGCATATCTATTTTTAAAGGTTGTCTCACAATAACCATTTTCATGATTTTCAAATTTGGTCTAAGACAATGCTTTAGTTGCGAAGGTGTTTTTACCAACATAGTATTAATCCTTATCAAAATAAATATGTTAGTATTATGGCATGTCAAGTCATGTCAAGTTATTTCAAATATTTAATTTAGACCAAAATTCTTTACACATCTAATTTAGATGAAAAGAGATATCATGGATATAAAAAATCGGGCGGGGTACGAACGGTATGTTCCTACCCATATTAGGTGGACTATGTGCAAAGTGCTAATTTGTAAAACCTGCGTATATGAGTATGGACTATTATGATGATAACTGCTACCAGTACGAAGCCGGGGCGGATCGCTAGTTATGTAATAACGATATCGATGATAATTGTCGCTCGGTGGAATAGAGCTCACGCTTTTTTTACATAATAATATAATGTTACCGATTTGGCACGGTTACTAAATTTTAACAATATAAATAAAATATATAATAACATGTTACTCTATATTATATTATAGTAAGTAGGGTTATGGCAGGTGCTTTCCTATTTCATGGGTTTGTTACGCAATTTGTGCAAAGGTGCCATGTCACACACGTTAAATTAAAACAGTTTAGTTATTAAAGAACAAGGAACTTTGCTATATAAACCTATTAAAATTTATTTTTATCTATAGAAACCTATTAAAATTAGATTAGGTAAACCAGTGATCCGTCACAGCTTTATGATCGCATTCGTTTCGTTAGCGTTCAGGTTTTCCCAAGGATCCTTTTTACGCAAACGTTTATTACAAATTTAACATTTGCTGACTTAAGTTGAATATTGGAAGGCCCAACATTGTCAACAGCTGTTAATATTTACAAACTGACTCATTGACCTTAGTTTACGCAAACACATATCAATTACCAAAATAAGGAATTGGTCCTGGGTTTTTACGATTTTCATGAAGTGCAGATTGGCAGACTTTTTCTCGGATTCACAACCGAATAGGACCACTATGCTATCATCGGAGTATGTGAAAGTATAGGTTATTTTGATTCCGACAAAAAAATGAGTTTCTTCAGGATAGGTATATTTAATTTGGTATATTACTCTGGTAATAACTCCTTAAAATCTGAACCTATTTTTTTATTTATCTGAGCCATTTTTTTTGGTCAGCTTGATAAGTTGATCCCAATATCGTGAAGATCTAATGAACAGCTCAGAGATGTCAGGCGGAAGTCCTCAACGAGCTATATAACAAATCAAGTGTAGTAGCTTTTTCAAAAGTAGATGTTTAACGATGCAACATATAGCCTCTGACTGCCTCGATGGTCTAGCTATTAGCATCGACTACGGATCAACGAGGTCCCGGGTTTGGGTTTTTCAGTTAAATTCTCAGTGCTGGTCCGGAGTTGAAAGGTTGTGAGTCACCCCCGTGCTTCGGAGAGCACGTTAAGGGCACGTTAAGGCTCGGTTATTATCACTAACATGATAATAGTCGTTAAAGCCCGTCAACCTGCATTGGAGCAGCGTGGTAGGTCTAAGCTCTAATTCTCTCTCTCCTATCAGGTTGGAGGCCTGTGCCCAGCAGTGGAACTGTAATAGGCTGTACCACATATAAATAAAGGTTGGAGTAAATACCTACGTAAAGTAAATTGTAAAAAGCAATTGCAAAATCAGAGCGGGTCATCAAGTTTGAAGTAATATCATTCTTAATTACAGTACAAATTTTTGTTACGACCATCTAAATACATCGCAGCCACTGGTAAACAAAAAGTATTTTACAGGCAATAAAGACTTCCCAGGTGTACCGTTATACTTGCTTTTATTACAAACAGCAAGCGATTGATAAGGGAACTCGCCCTGTTTTATTTCGAGGAAGAAAATTGAGATTGCAATTTGATTGCCACGATCATTGTGCCCCATGATAATGGCAAATGTAGAAATAAAATAAAGCAATCGAGTTGGTACCGTGGTGTTTTAATGACAATGGTTCTGTAGCCATAACATGGAATAGCATTTACCAAATTAAGACCTACAGGCTGAGTTCAGAATTTTGCATTTCGTTAATAAACCCATCTGCAAAATATATTCAGATGTCATTGATGAAATCAAAATTTATTGTCGTAGTCACGAATATATTAACCGATAGACGTCCACAGCTGGACATAGGTCTTTTCCACATGCCACGTTCCCTCCCTGCGACTTGTTTAATGTCGCAACATACAAAACATAGTAATGAAGACATAATTTGAGGCCTCTGGCCATATCATCTCCATTAGATTACATAACTACAAGTTATTACGTCGGAAGGATTAAAATAAAGAGAGTTTAATTTATGCGTTATGATATTTAATGACTGTTTTTTTTTAATAGTACCTAATAAATTATTCATAGCAATACAAAATTGACTACAACGGTCAGTGGTTTGCATAATCGGCGAGCTATGACAGAATCAGATGCTTTACAATAGAGATAAACAAATCCAAACTTTACAATTGCACAGCTTAGATTCCTTATATTATGTGTAAGCAATTTACATGACTGCAACTTCCGCTTTTATTTTATAAAATACAAATAAAAGGATACACTGACTGACCGATACACCAACGTGCCGGCAGTAGGTGTTTCGTGTAGGTTTTCTCTTCTGACAGACCTTTGCTAACAGAATTTGGGCGTTAATGTGGCAGTCAGTGAGTCTGTCAGGATTCTTCATTTTATATAAAAAAACGAGTAATTTTGATGTCATATACCAAATAAGGGCCGCTGTCTATTTTTTTTTTAATTCCACAGTAGGCCATTGCGGTTTCATAATTACACATAATAAAACCACAAAAACGGTAAATATTCATTCAAACTGTATTTATTGTCAACTAAAAAGATAGGTACTAAAGCAATCATCCTAAAGGTTAAACTGCACGATAGCAGTGCGGCACGACAAATACCTACCTATTCTTTCTATAGATGACTCTAACCGCATTACAACGACACAGCGTGGCCATACTGCCATAGGTGGCCATAGTGCGGTTTAACCTTTAAAAATATACTCGTTTAAGGTATTATATTATTCTTTCTGTTATTATATGCCCAGTATCACATGTGTTAACAGATTTATCCCGCGACCCTGTCTGCTTGGATTCTTATGGATCTCGCTTTGTCAGCCCGACAAAATGTTTTGTTCCTATTTTGTTATCGCTCTTATAGAAATATCCTATATGCTGTTACATTAAAATTACGATGTAAAGACGGTTCGTCCCATGTAGACCTGGGACGAACCGTCTTTAAACATCGTAAACGACTAGCTTCATCCTAGCGGATGAAGTCGCGGGCATAAACTCATTAAATAAAAAGCATAGTCCTTAATTACTGATTCATCAACACCCCACAACAACCCTTGAACCTAGAGAGCTGAAATACACAGGATTTTCCTCTATTATGTAATTAAGGGAGAAGCCCAAAGGACTTGACCGGTGGAACTATGGCAGCTTGCCTAGGTGTCAAAAATCAATGTTCAGCAATGATTTCTTTATTATTGTAATTGTAATCTTTCACTATTTTCCGATAAAAAACGTTTCAGGAGTCTAAAGGCTCGGAAAACTGCGAAAATGAACAAAAAAGTTTCACCAAAAGACTGCTTTCCCACACTAGATGGCGCTATTTATTGTGTTGAGCGAGTCTAAAAAAATATTTTCAAGTATAATTTCTTTATTATTGTAATTTTTATATTTTATAGTTTTCAAATAAAAAAGTTTCAGGAGTCTGCAGGCTCTGAAAACTGAGAAAATAAATACAAAAAGTTTCACCAAAAACTGCTTTCCCACACTAGATGGCGCTAGTTATTGTGGTGAGTCTAGAAAATATTTTTAAGTATTACTCACTACCTTGGTTAACAAATTCAACTATTCGACCACAGATGGCAGCATATGCAATGTGAAAGGGCGTTCTTTTAAAGGCAGTATTTCAAAATGCTTTGTTCGAGTTTGAGGCTTGTCAAAAAATAAAAATAATTATAAACAAAACATACATTTCCTTTTCATTACTATTTAATTGATCAAAAATAAATCATTCATAATATAATGACTATGGTATTCATGTAGGGTTACAAGATTATTATTAGGCATGGATATAATGGAACGTCAAAATGGAGTAGTGCCTACAGAGGAAAGCGGACGCTCAAGATTTAAACAATAAACGTACTGTTTTTTTTTGTCATTTGAACCCTGACCTTATTTGGAATAATAAATCCATAATAATTTCGTTTTGAATTTTTAAACCTTACTGTAAAAACGGAAATCCTGTGTATTGTCCCGAATCGGAGGGCAATTACTGGTCATGTCCTTTTTTTTGAAAATCCTACCGAAGCACAGGAGCGTGCGTTAGCTTTTCTAATCCAAATAGGACAGTTTGGATGTTTGTAAGTTTAATTGTTAGTTCTTCCGCCACAATAGTTGAATAGATTTGCTTTAAGCTTATGACCTGACTTAACACACAGGCTACATTTTATCCCGGAAAATTAAAGAATGGGCGGATGAAGGTGGGCATCTAGTCGCATCATCTTATAAATGCGACAGTGTATCTGTCTGATGTTGATGAAATTTTGTATAGCGGTAGGGTACATCTCGGGGAAAGATATAGACTACTTCTTATCCCGGAAAATTAGGAAGTTCTCCAGGAAATCAAAAAAAACTTACAAAGTTTCGGGCATCAGCTAGTATTATATAAGAGCAATAATAAATGGCAAGTGAACAATAACGTTGGCCGTATAATGTCGAGTGTTACACACTTTGCTCTCACTTGTTGCCGGGATCAAGTTGGCTGAGCGCCAAACCCGGCCGGCATTTATACAATATTAACTTGAACTAAACTGTGCCTGCTTCACTTAGGGTTGCCTTCCGATCATTATTTGCCCAATATTTTCGATTTTTGTTACCATACCTTGTTTTGTTACTATACCTCCTGCCAAAAGTTTTCACGCTACCCTTCATCCATATATCCATATACTTCCATGCTAATCCTATAAATAAAAAGAAACTTTAACCACGCGGATGAAGTTGCGGGCATCAGCTAGTTTTATATATGCGACAGTGTGTCTGTCTGTCTGTCTGCTATGCTTTCAGGGCCCATCGATTCAACCGATTTGATATAGCGGTAGATTACATCCCGGGCAAGGACATATGGTACTTTTTATCCCGGAAAATTAAGGTTTTCCCCCGAGAATCTAAAAAACTTAATCCATGCGGACGAAGTCGTGGGCATCATCTACTTAGTTGCTTATAAAATCGAGCGCTCGATGGATAATACACATTGCTACTACTGCGGGCGAAGGACTCCATATGACGAAGGACGCATTCTCTGGTTGTCAACAATCAAATGATTATGTTCAACAAGTTTATTTTTAACATGTTGAATACATGGAGGTAGGAAATTAGTAATCACAAAACTATGTCAAGTAAGCCAGCACGTCACTCTAAAAGAGCTAAAAATTGTGTTAGTGTTGAACTGAGTGCTTTGATAGACTGTAGTATTTATGATTTTGCTAACCAAATCAACGATAGATAACAAACCTTTGTCTGGTTCGTTATACCTTGTGCTGTGCCAAATGCTTAAGTAGTTCGTTTAAAAGGCTCAGAAGGACTAGAATCCAGAGCCGTCAAACCAGTTTTTTCTTAACTCATAGTAAAACGAACTACGCAAAACTATATAGGGGGCCACTCCTTGTTTGATTTTAGAACCCTAAAAATGCTCTAGGTACATATTTTATAGAAAATATGAATCACGCAACCTTTAAACTTGAAAGTATAATATACTGCTCACGTAAATGTTACTTACGATATTTGCTATGCCTTAGTCATGGTAGAGAGTAACATTTACTTACAATACGACTAACATTATTGGGTCAACAATAATTAAACACCTTTGGCTGTTGGCTAGTAAATACTGTAGAATAAACTTAATTACCTACTAAAAATACCTCAAGTTATTTAAAAAGGTATTATAATATTAAAAATGTATAAATTACTTACATTTCTAATTAAAAAAATTAAGGAAAAGTAATTTAACTAAATCGATCTGCCTTAAAATAAGTATATCGACTAGACCAGTTACATTGAAGTACATATTTAAATTTCATAAATTCAGATCTATACATAGAGTTGGGTACAATAATTTACATTATGTATCTACTCATACCGTATACGTATATTAAATTAGATATAATATATAAATTTCCGTTTTGACGAAAGTAACGTCGTGTTTTAACAAGTTTAATGCATTATGCATGCCTTACTATGATGCTACTTTTCTCACATTTTAATATGAGATCCTTTATGATGCCTACTTTTCTCTCTTAAAGATCTTGAATACCTATATTTAATTAAGGTTATTACTATCCAGTCAATGGCAACTGCAGTTAAATAGCACTTAAAATTCATTTTCCTTAACCAATAGCCTCTTAAAACGTTTAGTTTTATTACGCGGCGACCGAGTTAAACTGTTCATAAAATAGTTTTGCAGCTTCCAAAGCGTCCACGATAAATTTGTCGTCGCAAGGATTATCATCAAAAAAGTGTGCTCCACATTTGAGATTTTCAGAACAAGTCTCATTAATCACTTTTTCGTTACAGCACCCCAATATGGCTCGAGCACAGGGAGTTAAGTGCTTTGGCCGGTTTCCTTTTTCCCCGTGTCTAGATTGGAGGATATAGAGCAGTTCGTCGTACGTCGGACCCAAGTTGTTGTTTGTTACCAATGCAGGTATATCCCGGGCTTGAATTTGGGCGGTCATCACGACTAAAACCACTATGATAACGTATTTAGTCATATCTGTAATTAAAAAGATTTCATTGGTTAATAATGATAATTCGAAGGAGTGATAGGCTTGACACCCGACCTCCTAATGCACCTCTATAACTTTTCGAAGATGTTTGCGTTTAAAGAAATAAAACATCACTTTGCTTTAAATGTTTAAGGAAAACATCGTGAGGAAACATGCATGCCCGAGAATTATTCATAATGTTCTCGAAGGTGTGTGACGTCTGCCAATCCGCACTTGATCAGCGTGATGGACTATGGCTTTACCCAGAGAGTTCACTCGTGCACATTAGTGAGCCAGCAATGAGTTGAAACGATAATGATGATGATGAGGCAATAACACATCGATAACATATTTTATCATCTGACACAGTGTGCCCTAGCTGATGCCCGCGACTTCATTCGCGTGGATCGATGGATTTTGGTTAAGGAGCTATTTTTCGAGATAAAAAGTAGGATGTTTGTTACTCAATCACTCCCCAACGGCTGAACGGATGTGGCTGAAATTTGGCACAGAAATTGGTCTGAAACAGCACGCTACTTTTATCCCGGAAAATTGAAGAGTTCCCGCGGGAACCAAGAAACTCAAACCACGCAGACGAAGTCGTGGGCATTCGCTAGTTTATAATATTAGTATAGAAGTATAGATTGAATTTGTAATAATAAACAATTATTATTACTCTAGACTTTGTACACTTTGGAACGTGGAAATAAAGTTTTCCCAATAACAACATCGAGTATATAAACCAGTGATTCTCTCAAATTGCTATAGATTTAGAATTAATGATTATTAGGATTAATGTATGTAGCGTGTAACGATAGGGCTGACTAATAGGTCACCTATAAAAGCTCTTTAAAAACTAGATTTAAAAAAAAAGAAAAAAAAACAACATCGAGTTGTACCATCGCAAATTTCATGCTGCAAACAATTTCCTATCTCGACGACATCATTGATGCTGTTGTGAGTCAGTGGTTGCGTCGGTCGGGTTTTCCCAGTTTGTGTAAAGTGTTCAATTTACATTTAAACTGCGGCCTTTTTATTTATTATATTATTATATCTAAAATATTAACCTTAGATATGTTATATCACATTGAAACGTTACTCAATAGGTACTAGCTAATGCCCGCGACTTCGTCCGCATGGATTGAGGTTTTTCGGTTCCCGCGGGAACTCTTTAATTTTTCGGGATAAAAAGTAGCCTATGTATTATTCCAGGCTCTATCTCTGTGCAAAATTTTATACAGATCCGTTCAGCCGTTGGGGCGTGATTAGTAACATCCATCCATACATCCATCCAAACTTTCGCATTTATAATATTACTATAGATGTTTATTAAAAACACTTATTAATTACATTTGCATATAATTACATTAAGAGTAAATATAATTGAACTTTAAATAAACTGGGCGATATGGGTTCATTATATATTTTAATACAATATAGGTAGTCTCTTCGCTTTTTCATGAGACTTCCTCTGCCTGGATTTAGGGGTTTCAAAGTCAGTGTTGGACACATTTATATATAAACTGAAATACACAACTTTCTAATTTACCGGCATTAGTTTATACTCAAGTTTGTTTATAGTTTTTGGATGATTTTGGGTCTGAGTACGACACGTTTAATAAAATCTCTCACTTATTAACTCGATTGATAATTTCCTTAGAAGTAGGTACTCGTAGCACAGAATATGTACTAATAGTACTACATAATAGTAGGTTTTATCAAAATTATCATCATTAAACTAGCCAGGGATGCGATCAATGATTATGTTTTTTTTTTTAAATTAAAACTACAATATCTACTGTTATTATAATACAGCACCCTTCAATCATGTTTATTAGTCTTAATTAGGTATATAACAAATTCTGGGTTTACAAAATTTTAAAACACGTACAAGACTTAGTGTAGTGATAAAAAATTATAGGATCAAAATATTTTATTTATTTGTTTTATAGTAAATAGTAAAAATTATTAACTATAATAAAAAATAAAAAATACGTTATATCAACAAACGTATTTTAATATTCCAAATATAAGACTGAAAGCTTAGTAATATGTACTTACTTTCACACATGATATTGTTTTGAGTTTTCTTTTAAATCACCGTTCACTTTCAAAATTATTCGATAGTACTGCAACAATTTAGCAAAATTACTGTTTTTAGACGTCTACACTCGGCCATGAGGCTTGGCTATCTGATGCCTTGATGGAAACATACCTAGTAGCGATAACATACAATACTGTGCATAATGCGAAGATTGGATTATGTATATTTCTCCAGTTCTTTGTTATTTTATCAGATACGTACCTACCTACTACGATGCAAGCGGGAACTTTGATAATATTCTGGTTAGGTACATTTCTTTATTGTTTTGTCTTTACTTGGGGCTTATTAGTCCGTAAATATAAGCTGTATTATTATGAGAACTCTAAACTTGCTAATCTTGCTAGTCCACTAACTACAGTTGAAGCATTTTCTTTCCTGGTTTCTAATACTTGCGTTTCTATATGCATTTGGAAAACCCTATAAGAGGCCTTTCTTTCTTATTTTCGTCATTGATATATATGTCACCGTAAGATTGTAAAAACCGTAAGATTATATTCTAACTCGCGAAATTCTAAACTGTCGAAAGATTGTAAACGGTTCAATGTTCTGAGTGTAAATTTTTGAAATATTCATTTTATTTACGTTTTCTTGTCTCTTTCTTGTAGGTTAGGTTAGGGTTCGACATAAATAATGAAGTAGTGCCCGGCAGGCCGGGCACTTAGGTTTTATCGGGTTTAAATACCTATCAGATTACAATCTACCGGAAAATAATGCGTTAAATTCTAATCTTTCGACAGTTTAGAATTTCGCGAGTTAGATTATAATCTAACGGTTTTTACAATCTTACGGTGACATATACACAAGAGAGTATGCATTACCTACTTTTGATCTGGTGAAATTATTGCTATTCGGTCTTAGCCGATTGGTCATGTAGTGTATATACACAAACTCCCTAGCAAGCTCCTAGCAAGCAATGTACATGTCACCGTAAAATTGCAAAAACCATCATATTGCAATCTAACGCTTTATTCTCGATGGATTGTAAACTGTCGACAGATTGTGAACCGTTCAATATTCTGAGTGTAAATTTTTGAAATATTCATGTTTACGTTTTCTTGTCTCTTTCTTGTAGGTTAGGTTACGGTTCGACATAAACAACAAGGAAGTGCCCGGCCGCATATATCTTAGGTTTTATCGGGTTAATACACCTAACAGATAACAATCTACCGAAAAATAATGCGTTAAATTGTAATCTTTTGACAGTTTACAATTTCGCTAGATAGATTACTATCTAACAGTTTTCACAATATTACGGTGACATATACAAGCAAATAGGATGGATATTTCATAACGATAATCAAACTTTTACAGGAGCGATCCATTGGACGGTCGCTATTAAAAACAAAACGATTGAGACAGACAAACTAACGAACCGATTTTCGGACATCGATGTTATTCTAAAGGTACAAATCATTTTTGTTTGCAAAATCAATGACATTAAAATCAAAAGTAGCAATCGAAATTTAACAAGGAAAAGTCGCTTTTGCTCTATAAATCGATAAAACCCTTGAAATACCTATTTGATTGCAAAACCACAAGCTGAACATACTTACAAAGAACTAGCCCACATTTTATGACTAGTTTTCCCCATGATTTCCTTTTACAATTTAATTAATATATATTTCAATATGGTTATTAAAGAATGTCGAAATTGATTATATAAAGTCTAGATACATCGTGTAAATGAAAAATAATTTTATATCCAAATTTATGTTAAATTGACTTTATTGCTACGCTAACTATGAATTTTTTTATTGTATTATTATAACAAAATTAATATTTACTTACATTATAAAATATCCTTTGATTATATTAATTGAAAATAAAATACTGAAATTCTTAATATATGCCTTCGCATAATATTATTATATTAATACTAGGCGATGTTCGCTCTATCGTCAGCTTGGATTTTGGTTTTTCAAAAATCCTGTGAACTCTATGATTTTTTGGAATAAAAAGTAGTCTATATCCATCCCGCTGTGCAAGCTTTTTCCGTTCTTAGTTACGACAAAAACGACTCAATGGATGAGCTATGCAAAGGCAGATAGACAGATATACTATTCAAGATAGACAGATGCACTATTTAAATTAGGCAAGAGCACTAAAGATATTTAAAGCTTAACTCAAAATTAAAAATAAACAACTATAAGTAAGTAACATCACAGTTCGCAACACTGTTTTACAATGGAATAAAATATACCGCGGGAATATTTCTCATTTATCCACTCCAGTTTCCACTTTTGCTATTTTGTTCACAATCACATAACAAACACACAGATTTATTACATTCAACCTACAAATTATTGTAACTTTGTCTATTTGAAAAACAATATTTAATTTGATTTGTATCCATTTATAATAAGGTTTTCATCATGTATCAAAACAAATCCAGAACCCTTCTGATACTTTCCTGCAAAACTTTTGCATCGCACAAATTAGAATTATTTTCCAACTTTAAACATTCACTTGCTTTGGAGCAGTTGTTCGAATCTGCCTTATTCATGCAACATTTAATACGTGCTATTTCACATTGCAAAGGAGTTTTCTTCGGCACATTATTTGTTACTTCTAATCCACCGTTAACTACAGGTGTTTTTTCCAGGAATCGTTTTGATTTAAACGATGTTTCTGGTATGGTGTCAATACGCGGTTTTGCTTTAACTTTTTCTACAGATGGAATAGGACTGCTTTTAGATGTTCTCGGAATAGTTATTGGTCTGTTGTAGTTGATGTTTTCGTTTTCAGTGTAGATTGATTCATTAATTAGTACGCCCCAGTTTTGCCTACTGTCATCAAAATTAAATCTATTGGCGAGATCAGAAATTTTAAAGTTGTCTACCCTAGAATGACTTAAAGGTGCAGGGGCAAGGTCCACGTTCACTAAATGCGAAAGTCCCATAATCAGTATAAGAAATATCGCCATCTGGAAAGAAAGTAATAAAAAATATAAATACGTATAAAATAGGACACTGACTGAATGAAATATCAACTTAAAGCTCAAACCACTGGGTCTAGAAACCTAAGACTGCAAATTGCAGGTAGGACCTCCCTATATTGTGTTATGAGTTACGAGTGAAGTCGGGGGCTAAATTACTTAATTTTAGTTTTATACAAAGATTTTTAAGGCGTTACTAATAATCTAAACACTGTTTTTCAAATGTAAAACTGACTTCAAAACATTCCAAGAATTTAAAATGATATAAAAATGTACACAAAACATCATTGCTGATCGCTTTAAAGCATATAACAAGAGAATAAGTTCTTATTATTGCCGCAACAATGAACTGAAATGAACCGGTTAACATTCCACTTGGAGGTCAGTATCACTAGACTGTAAGTAAAATTTCCACTATCAGGGTAAGTTTCATTGCTAGGTAGTATTAAAACACAAAAAAAAAAACGAACACCAATGAGAATTATTTACTTGTTTAAACTATCAAAACTTCGGTAGACCATGGAGAAACTGGTTTAAAATA
Source organism: Erebia palarica (assembly GCA_964035005.1). Taxonomy (NCBI): domain Eukaryota; kingdom Metazoa; phylum Arthropoda; class Insecta; order Lepidoptera; family Nymphalidae; genus Erebia; species Erebia palarica. The sequence goes on from OZ035988.1 coordinate 8,296,791, forward strand.
GAAGAGTGTAACTTATTTTTAATAACACATCAATATAGTCACTTCAACCAATTGCCGGTTCAGTACTGAGCACGAGTCTCTTCTCAGAATGAGAAGGGTTTGGCCATAGTTCACCACGCTGGTCAAATAGGCTCTTAATGTTCTCCTTCACCGTTTAAAGCGAGTAATATTTGATTTCGTAAAAGAAGTTACAGGTACGTGCCCGGGGGGGAAGTAACAGGAAGCCGGACGTCTAAATCACTTGGCTGTCACCGCTTCATTATCGATTTACCTACCTTTATTTTTTAATCAATAACTAACACTATTATTCTAATAGTACTAAAAAATACACGAAATGCGGAACAGCCAGTTCATTCAATTAAATACACTTAAAGTTTCCTTTTAACACGTGGTAAATTAAAACAATTATGGAATGCACTTACTTTTATAACAAAACTATGACTCCTTATTAAAATTCTTATCGAATAAAATAATACAAGAATTATTAATACAAAGTAAACGTGTGATCTAGTCAATAAGTCAGTTACTTGTGTAGTCACACCTCTTTCGTTCGAGCATAAATACGATCAGGTATAGAACATGCGTCAGTCACTCATGCTAGTCCAGGATCCAGGGTCCATTTTTGCACTTGATTACATTTTGATGAGACGCCCAACAATTTCCTGTACGTAAACTCTCGATTGTGGTAGGTAATAGGGGTAGCAGGGATAAAATATGTTGATTTGATGATTCTCAAAAATTTATTACTAACTGGGGTTTTTGTTTAATCTGATGATAATTATCTAAATTATTCGAAAAATATTTGGTTTGATCAAAGAGTCAAGAGAAGAGAGAGGTGGTCTTGTGGTATTAACAATCTCTGAGCGTAGGACCGGGATAACGTATGACGCAATTTGTACGACAATATGACTGTTAAATTATATAAATATTACTAAGTAAAAAAAATTGCTGGTAAATAATTATCATCAGATTTAACAAAAAAAACACAGTCAGTAATAATTTTTTGAGGATCATCAAATCAACATATCTTACCCCTGCTATCTCTATTACCACATCACATCGAGTCACACACAATCACAATCGAGTTTTCGTACAGGAAATTGTTGGGCGTCTCATCAAAATGAAGCTACTCACGAAAAATTAGCTTGATAGTAATCAAGTGCAAAAATTGGATCCTGGATCCTGGACTATGCATGCGTCTTTATTTGCACAAGGCAGATTATGCGGGTTAAAAAAAACCCACGTATTTCTTTATATTTGTTACGAAATTTTTGTTAAGGGCTATCATTGAAGATAACCTAAAACGGAAACCATAATACTGATCGCACATTACAGTAACGCTTAACGTGGTTAGTGCCGTGTTCACCGTACGGAAATCTTCATTAAATGAAAATGACTACAAAGCGAAATCATTGCCGAATAAATTGACAGCTATTACTTTTACGTCAACAATATACTCTTTGGCACGTCCGATATGGTAGCAGGAAGCCATTAATGTACTTACGACGTTGTTCACATTTTCAGTACTTGAAAAGGAGAAAAAAATATTTCCTGTTTTCAAGTTTTACACAAAATACGAAGTATGGTGCAGGATACAAAATCAATACGCTTTCCAACAGGCATATTAATGACGAAGCCCATACGTGTCGCATTACGTAACTACAGTTTCTGACGTCGACTGTTTTTGGCACGTCCATCGTCCGATGATTAGAGTCTGTTCAGTTCAGTTCGGTTTATGTCAGTATACATAATAATGTTTAGTTATGGTATTCTTGCTGCGTCAATGGATTTTTTCCTATAGTGGAAGAGTGTTAGCTATTATAATCAGAGATGATTGCGATCGTTACACTGTACCTGTCATTTTCAGCCGGTCGCCCTGCCGAAATGTGACGTCATTAAAGTTCGACACACTTTTTTACTTTAATCGATTGTTTAAAATGGTAATTCAACATAAAACTATCATTGGACGTGGATATTACGACATTTGGGTGTTCCTCTAATTAAAAATCAGTAAAAAATAATTTATTCAAATAGCAGTCAAATACGGAATTCCAGTTTAAAAAACCCCTTCGGATAATTATATCCTATCTTTGTCCGACGCAAAATCTTTATACTTAGTTATTTATAGCTAATAAGCCGCGACAATGTACCTATCAAATAGGCAAGTCTCTAACCATAATTGACTGACAGATACACAATTTGTATGCTCTAACTAGCGATTGCCCGCGGATTCGTCCGCCTGCAATTAGGTCCTTAAAAAAAGTATATTTTTCGCCGAAAGCAGAAATACCAAGTTTTATGGATATAACTTGAACCACCTATTTAGCCACCTTGGGGGCGTAATTTAGAAAATTCCTTCCTCAGTCCACCTCTAGAGTGCTCAAGGAAAATTCTCTCAAAATTTCAAATTTCTACGTTCAGCAACTAGTGCTGTAGGTTGTCTGTCAGACACTCTAGTTATTGATGATTGGTAATGAATTTTTTTTAATTTAGTATGGACACAATTATTACGATATGGAAATGTGAATGTTTCGATGGATGGATGGATGGATGGATGTTTGATGATACTCAATCACTCCAGAACGGCAGAACGGACCTGGATGAAATTTGGCACAAAGATAAATTATAGTTTGGAAGAGCACATAGGCTACTTTTTATCCCGGGAAATTAAAGAGTTCCCGCGTGATCCAAAAAAACCCACAATCCACGCGGACGAAGTCGCGGGTATTAGCTAGTACGATTATATATTACTTACCTAAGTACATAAAATACTTTTAATTTTACTATCAAGGATAGCAGACAGACAGACACACTTTCGCATTTATAATATTAGTTTGTATATCCAATAATATTATTCACCTTATCAATCAAGCCCGTCAAATAATATGTGTTTAAATAGATACACTTCCAACTTTTAGAAGTTCGAAACGCACATCGTTTTAAGAAATTAAATTTCGCATGCTTCAAACGGTGAAGAAAACCTGCATTATGCATGACCGAAAGTCCTTCATAATGTTCTCGATGGTGTATGAAGTCTGCCAATCCGCACTTGGCCAGCGTGGCTAAACCCCTTCTCATTCCGACAGAAGACTTGTGCTCAGTAGTTAGTCGGAAATGGGTTGATAAGAGAGAGAGATATATATGTGTGTCTATATGGGCAAGGGCTAGATAAATTGCTGACAAACCTAAACCTAAAACAAGAGGTAAGTAGATAGATGGTCGAGGTTCTTTGAAATTATGTTAGGACAGATGAGAGAAAAAAATATATCTGAGTCGTCCAATAAGTATTTCCGGTCATATACAAAATACATGATAAAGATTAAGTGTAGCAAGGAGAGGATACTTACCTACTCGTAATTAGCTTGCATCCAAAAGAAGGCTAATCTCTAAACTCCTTACTTAAGTATCTCGGAAAATTGCAAGAGGCCTATGTCCAGCAGTGGACATCTATCGGTTGAGGATGATGATCTCTGAAAATCAAAGAGTTTCGCTCGCTATCATCAAGTAATCATAGTATACCCAATTATTATAAGTAACCAAGAAAATTATATAATTAAACTAGCGAATGCCCGCGATTTCGTCTGCGTGGTTTGAGGATTTTTGGGTTCCCGCGGAAAATCTTTAATTTTCTGGGATAAAAAGTGGCCTATGTACTATTCCAGACTATAATGTATAATGCCAAATTTCAGCCAGATCCGTTCAGCCATTGGGGCGTGATTGAGTAACAAACATCCATACATCAATCCAAACTTTCGCATTTATAATATTAGTATAGATAATATTTTAATGAAGTACATATTACAACAGTGATGTAATTAATACACACGGTCAAACGTCAAGGGGTCATAGGTTCGATCCCTTTTCCGACGCTCTATATTTAGTCAAAAGGAAAGGAAAATGGGATTAGGATAAACCAAACTTTATTGCCCCACATAACATAGGAATAACTTATAAACAAAAACACAAAACGACGCGTGCGCAAGGACGGTCTTATCACTAAAACTGATCTACTCCAGTCAACCCGTTTCTACAGGAACTTTTCTCAAACATGCATGGAAATATTGTCTTTATTTTCGAAAAAAGAACACGCGAAGTATCGAATTTTCGGACAAAGAAAATCAAATCCATTGCAGGAGCGTTTTTTGAATTTGGAACATTACTACGCTCCTGCAATGTTGTATGAAACGGCGTGCTGGGGTTATCAAATACTCTTTGATCGGATCTCTTTTGTCATTCTTGGCATACCATAGTCTCTTTGCTTAGTACAAATTGGTGGCTGTATAGCCATAAATGCATTTGACTGTCGGCACAGATGATGAAAAAATTTGGCGGGAAAGCTGAAAATTTGTCTTGATTTGTTATTTACATACTTAATAAATATAAATTTAATAATAAGTAAAATGAGTTCTACCGGTTCAGAGAGTGAAATGGAAATTGATTGTACTCCACCAGATTTAAGATCAGAAGCCAAATTGGCAATGGAAAACCTGCTTCCAGCGAAGTCCAAAGAAAAATACATGAAAATATATGAACATTTTATGAGTTGGAAAAACGAGAAAAAAGTGAACATTTTCTCCGAAACAGTATTTTTGGCGTATTTTAATGAGAATGCTAAAATTAAAATTTAGATTATGGGCAATTTATTCCATGCTGTAATGTACAGTTCATGTTAAAAACGGCATTAACTTGAAAAATTATGGGATCTTAACTACTTTTCTTAAACGACAATCGACCGGATTCAAAAGCAAGAAATCGAAAATTTTTACTGGCGAAAACATAAAGCAATTTTTAATTGAAGCCCCAGATGATATATATTTAGCGGCAAAGGTAAAAAAGTATGTTTTATTTCCCTGCATTCTTTTGAGAAAAGCACTATATATGCCTCGGCGGAAATTGCAATTGCCTGTCTCGTATTAGTGAAGTCCTCGCCTACGGCTCGGCCTTCAAACTCATACTCGACCTGCAATTGCCTATTTCCCAGCCTTTGCAATAATGTACTATTAAAAAGGAGCGGGAAAGTGCAACAGTAATGATAAACATGCATGATAGTTTGGTATTTCTCAAAATTTTATATTAAATGGGACTTACACAGAAAATATATACCTATCATGGATTGTCAGCCAGTCAAATGGCAATTCCTCCTTTAAGATTAATTGTACGTAAAATTATTATTTTGACACACTATATTTTTATGGTGTTAGATTAAAAGTAAGAGAATTTATTAATAACTAAGAATAAAGTTTTTATTAAATTGACATCTCTTAAGTAGAGAAATAAATTTAATATTATCACTCATTGTTTTATCACAAAAGAGAAACAATAAATTACCAAGCGTTCCAAGTAGGTATTTGCAGAACAATGCGCCTTTTATTTATTTATAGCATTGTATAAGTGGAATGTCTTAGATATTTTTTTTAAATGGAACTTTTGCAAAACTCGACTTTTCAATTTTACCCTTATATACCCGTACCTGATGCCCGCCTGATGCTGATGCCCGCGACTTCGTCCGCGTGGATTGAGGTTTTTCGGTTTCAGCGGGAACTCTTTAATTTTCCGGGATAAAAAGTAGCCTATGTGTTATTCCAGACTATAATCTATTTCTGTGCCAAATTTCACCCACATCCATTCAGCAGTTCAGCGTGATTGAGTAACAAATATTTATCTTATCATCCATCCAAACTTTCTCATTTATAATATTATAGAATAGATTCTATTTCTGCCTTGTATGGTTAACCACTACCACTGAATGGGGATGATGAGGTCGTAATGTTTGATTCCTGGGACGGGCCATATTTAAGTACTTAATTCTGTGTTTGTCTGCTAAGAAATTATGAGTAAATACCTAATAAGTTATGGTTCAGATAAATATCATAACGCAGGACTGGAGGTGAGCTTGCCGACCATCTGGCCAAGGAGGCTGCGCTGAAACCTAAACGCAAATTTGACTACGACAGCTGTCCCGTTTCATTCGTCAAGCGGAGCATTCGCACACGATCGCTTGACGAGTGGAGCGACCGGTACCGTACCGGCGTCACCAGGAATATTTTTCCTGATGGGGTGGCGGCCTACCGAATCATCGGCAAAATAGAGGAGACAGATTCGTCACCCAGGTGTTGACGGAGCATGGCGGATTCTCAGAGTACTTGCATCGTTTCAAGTGCAAGGAGAGTCTGTCGTGCGTCTGCGACCCCGGAGAGTCTGAGTCTGTTCTACATCTCTTACTCGACTGTCCTGTCCACCTGTACGATCGAATAAAAGTGGAGCATCAACTGGCTATCAAGTTATCAATGCAAAATAAAGCTGAGATTATAAGTGATAACAAAAATAGAGCCGTATTCCTAGAATTTTGTAAATATTTATGTATAAAACAAATAATTGCACCTAATAGCAAGTAAGGTATGTTGGGTAGATACTTATAGTAATATATTTTTAACCACCATAGCAAAACAAGTATGTAATTAGGATAGGCATTTTAGTAAACAAATAGATAATAATTAGCAATAGTATATTGTATAATTATTAATCTCATGTATAAAAATTGTTTATATCGTTAGATAAAAGCAATATGTATCACTGTTAAATAAAAGTATAAAATAAAATCCAATAAAAACAAGCAGCAAATAGAAAGGGAACCCTCCCGTAGTGTGAAAGAGGATGTATGAATTTAATTATGTTTAATGATTTAGTATGACGACTGAAAGTACGAGCGGCATACGAGCGAGAACTAGTATGTAAGAGTAGACAAACGGAGACTTAGCAAACACAGTTTCTAATCATGTTCGAGGGATAGAATAGAAAAAAAATCTAACTTACAAGAAAGAGACAAGAAAACGTAAGTACAATGAATATTTCAAAAATTGACACTCAGAACATTGAACGGTTCACAGTCTGTCGACAGTTTACAATCTATCGAGAGAAAAAGCGTTAGATTGCAATCTGACGATTTTTGCAATTTTACGGTGATACTGACACGCATTGACTTTGCTACTCTTCCTTGTGTTGTTTATCATGGACTCCAATTATTGCAATATAAGTGATAATGGGACTGATTCTGTGGTGTACAATACCTAAATTAATCTAAAATGACATTATTAAAAATATTGCTTACCCTTCCATAATACTCCCTGCGGAAAGGGACAAAACTAGATTTAAAGCTGTCATTTTAGTTTAGTTTAGAGATTATGTTAAACAGAATTCGCCACATTGTCATAAACTTGGGCGTCGTATTTGACAAGATTTATTTCTTGGGTTCCTCAAGCAATTTAAGTGAGTAAGGAAGACGTTTGCAACTGTTGGTTTTCTTTCTAGTTTAATTGACTTTTGATGACCTCCCTGGGGCAGTGTTGAGCGCTGTTGTCTTGAACGTGGGAAGTCCCTGGTTCGATTCCTGGCAGGGTCCATTCGGGAATTTATAATTTATGAATTTTGTATTGAAGCTTTGTAAAAATTTTATGGGAACTTACATGCTGCTTTCTGACACAGTAGCATCAAAGTAATTGAAATATGCTTTACTCCGCCTGCCGGGCGTAAGTTAGGTATTAAATATTTTATACTAGAATCTAGATGATGCCCGCGACTTCGTCCGCGTCGATTAAAGCAGCCTATGTCCTTCCTCGGTATACAACTTATCCCTGTACCAAATTTCATCGAAATCGGTTGAACAGATGGGCCGTGAAAGCGTAGCAAACAAACAGTCAGACATACGGATAGACTAGATTATAATAATAATAATAATAATAGACAGACAGACAGACATACTATCGCATAAATGTAATAAAACAAAAAAATATTATTTGTTTAATATAATATATTCACTCACTATATATGTAGATTCACTCCACTATTCAAAAGCACTCTTGTTAAGTCTACTTGAATAAAAAAATATTTGATTTCAGATTTGATTTGATATAATTTATTTGCTATCAATATAATTCCTATTATAAAAATATAAATATTAAAATTATGTGCATTTCAAATTAAAATAAAAATCATCTTCAACTACACTACAACTTAATGGGACATAAAACAAAGCCGTCCTTTTCAATGGAAAGTATAAAAGGAGGGCAATACTTTAACATAGTCCCAATTTAGTGTAGTTCTTAATAATACATCTTATAATCTGTTAAAATTTATAATATTGTTGTGTCTTAATTTGTACTAAAGTTTTTCAAAATCTGTTTCGTACGCACACTTTAGGTATGATTCTTGTTGCTATTTAATCACAGAACTGAGAAAGCTACTAATTCTCTTAATTTTGTAACAAAATATTTTGGTAGGACTTTGTCAAAGGATGTTAAATTAAACTATTACTTAGGCGATTAAAAGATGATTAAATAAATGAGTAGGTATTTCACAGTTACATATAATTATGTACATAATAAATAGATAATTAATACTAAGGCCCACTTGGGCATGAGCACTTAAATTGATTTAGATTATAAGTTTTTTATGTTGTCACCTTTTGACAACCGCAATATTATGCTCTTGCTAACAAGTGAAAGCATTACAAAATTTTACTAAATCAGTTTAAATGGCATTCTGTAAATCATTTTGTTGAAGTCAATGATATAATATATTTTATGCGAAATCTTTTAGATATCTTTGACAAAATTTCCCAAAAAAAATATACAGTACTTTCGGAGGAAGTTAATTGTGCAATGTCATTATAAGTATGATGACATGGGTAGGTACTAATTATATATATACATCTACAAGATTGAAAATAAAATAAAAAATCACTATAGGAACAATGTATCACGTATTAATTGTACCCGCCATCTAGAGTAGTTATTGAAGACTACTATTATATTTATATATATTAAAAGGTAGTCCCATAAACTTATATGACCCGGTGAAAGTGTCGCTAGTATATATTTAAAATAAAGACAAACAAAAACTGAACAGGCATAAAAATTTGTTCAGATTTTGACCACCAAGCCAGATAAGTTGTTGGGGCTATATTGAAACTTGGCAGTCATTAGGTGCCCATTTACTATCCTACTAGTTAAACCATGCAGTTGCAATGCAAGTACGTAAAAAATGCAAACTAGGTATATTTTCAGAAAATATACTTACGGAAAATATAAATTTTATCTTACTGATATATTAGATAATATAATTAAAGTACATAACAAAAAATAAAGCGAGGGCCCTACATAGATTTAGTCCTTTCTGGTATTTAGTTAATTTCACACTAAACTGTACTTACAGCCCATCAATTTTCAATTCAATCTTATAAGTTGCAGTAATAGCGTTTCAGTATTCAGTTTATGGCAGAACACAAAAGAGACATGGAAATCAGATGTTAAAATATATAACTTACAGACTAGATATTATTTAAAACTAGAATAATATAAGTGCTAATAAGAAATAATTTCAAAATAGCACTTGGCTATTTCAAACTTCTGTTTCTAATTTTATATTTAAGGACTCAACCAGCTCTTCTCTTTTGAAAATACTGAAATTTATTTATCACCATTAGTTGTACTTTTGGATCACAAGGATTGCCATAAATAGATGGGTCTTCACAACCAAGAGATTCGAAACATTTATCTGTAATTTTAGGACGATTACAACAACTTATTATGGCTCCATCACAAAGAGATGGCACATAGTTTTTAGGAATACTTGCTGGTGCTGATTCTGGTAGGTAGCTAGGAGCAGGAATATTCTGCTTTTTTGGAGGTGAGTTGACTTGGTTTGGGATTTGTGCTGGTTCAGCACCGGCTTGAACAGTTCCGTGATCTACTGGTGGCACAGGTATATTTAAAGGTTCTTCAGGAGGGATAGGATCGAAATTAATAGGCCTGCTTCCATCACCCTCACTATAATTATTGACATCATTTATATCAGGTTTGCTTGTTACTACACCCCAATTTTGTCTGTTATCCTCACCTGAAAACCTATTATCTAATGTTACGCTATTATTTGTGGTTGTTTCGATACCATTCGTTGGCGTATCACTACTCGTAGGTGGTAACGGCGGTTGTTGTGTAGGATTATTTACTGGTGGTACTGGTCCCTGGTTATTACTAGTACAACCACAGTCAAATTGTGGTATATAAAATAATGGAATAAAAGCTGGTATTTGAGTGTAAGAAGGACGTGGTATGTTCTGATATCTGACATCCCTTACTACTTCGTGCAACCTTTTGAATATAATACTTAATGGATCTTCGGTGCCATATACAGCGGTATTTTGAGAATTATCTCTTTTTGTATTGTGAGGTTGGCTTGGATAAGACAATGCAAGTGGCAAATCGTATGGTGAATATTCAAATCCTGTGAAATCGTAAAAACGTTTTTGTCGTTGATTCTGACTATCTTCGTTGTCGTTGGTTGGATGTCTTGCAATATTTGGTTCACTATCGAGTGTTACATCTCTTTCACTACTTGCGGTAATAACAGGATAAGTGTTTTCACCGGGTTCACTTGGTGCGGCTTTGGAGCATTGTTGGATGACTATTATGCCAAATAATAGTAGCAGAACTTTCGCCATCTGTAATGGTATAATTAATAATTAGAAAAAAATATCTCGACATTTTAACTTAGTAACTACAAAACTTTGCTATCACCAAGATGAAAAATTCTCATGGGGACTATATTACAAAACTAACAAAATGTGCAGTTTTCTATTTCGATAGCTATTGTAGGTAAAGTTACAAAAATTATGCTTATAATTTTTATGCATAAAGATGACCGTACATGAAACACGAAGCTGTGAAGTTTTTCTATTCTAGGCTTTCACATTTCTATTGTCTTTCAACAATCTGTACAAAGGGATCTGAAACTAGTGTTTGAAAAGAACACGTAGATTAATACATAAATATAAAAATGGTAAAATGCATGTTCTATTTAGTTTATTTTATTATAAACATATAAATTGGCATTTAAAATATTACAGTACGAGTATAATTATAGAGATTATTTTTTACATTTAAGTATTCTTGCTAAGACATCATGGAGCCTATGAGGGACAATAGTAATACTGTAATAATAATAAATTAATAGTATTAATATTTTCATTTGGAAAAGCTAGTAAGTCATTGCTTTTTCATAAAATATGAAGAGGATATACTTAGCATTTAAAAATATTATTAAGGCCAATAAATTTTTACCAATATCATAGGTCAACCACTAATATTATAAAGTTCAAGGTAACACATAATAATCGATACTTTAAATTAAAAGTGGTCCATATTTTCGTAGATCAATAATTTATTTTTACAATTAGTATAATTTTTTTAGAAGGCATCTGATGCATGATTAGACAGTATCTATCCGTCTTTATTTGATATAACAAATGTGAAAGTAACTTTAAGTGTGTCTCTCTTTGTTATCTTTTACGGTCTAATCACTGAACCGATTATTTTGGCAAAATTTGGAACACAGATAGACATGACATAAGCTATAATTATTGAGGATTTAGGCAATCCTTTCGCAAAGTATTGGTCTAACTTGCAACACTCTCACTTAGATTTGATCACTGACGAATTTTAATTACTATTTATTTAACTCACTAACAATATTATAAAATTTCAATTTTAACAACTTAAATTAACTAAAATTTAAGTAACGTTTATATTATGACATAATTTTCTACTACTGTATATTTTTTGGATGTCATGCTGCTTCTGTTTCCATTAAGCTAGAGTTTGTGCAATTACCTGAATATGAAAATTATTCTATAGGCTCCTTCTTATCCCGGAAAATCAATAAGCTCCCACGAAATTTAAAAGAAAACATATGATTAAGCTTTTTACTACCTAATGTAAATAGTTCTCGATTTGAGTGTTTGAAATACAATCAGGTAAAACTACGAAATTGAAATAGGTCCTTGAGACATGATAAATATTTGCGAGATGAATTCAGAATCAATATGATTCAGGCATTAAAAATATTTAACTAATTTATGTTTGCTAGTTAATAGATTTAAATTTAAATATACATAGACCAAAGTCCAAACATAAAACATCGTGTGATTTTTAGAATTGTCTGATAACTGCTACTATAGCAAGAAAATTATGTTTGACACTTAAATTTCATGCACTACAAATGAATAAGTTTTTAAAAAGTTGAACGAGACATGCTGATACTGTCTCAAGTACTGCAGAAAGATATTAGACAACCACTGGAAAACCATGATAACACTTATAAAGCAAACCTATATATCTTGTAGGTCAATCAACCGAGACATGAAATAAATTACGATCTAATGATACTGTTATAACTTAACTGACAACAACAGTCAACATATAGCAATTTAATTAAATCAGAATGCATCATACGTATCTTATTTAATAACCGACAATGGTTAGACAGCCCGTGACTTTGTTCGCGCAGATTAAGTATCTGTGATTCTTTTAAATCCCGCAGGAACTCTTTCCGTAACAAGTCATTTTAAAAAATTAAAAAACACGACTACCCAGCCGAAAATCGAACTTAAGAGTTAAAAATCTAAGTTAATCTAGTTAAATTAAAATTAAAACATTTTTATTAATGATATTTTTTGGGAATCACTGGATATTGAACTATAGTGTTATATAGTTTTGGAATCTACTCGTCATTTTCTAGATGATGATTATATAGATAATCTTATTATCGAAATTTTTCTTCAACTTTAGTCTTTAATGCCGGACCATGGTCACCTCATATATCTTTTTTTTTAAATTTTATTAGCCTATGTCATCCGGAATAAGCTAGGAATTCTAACGATACCTCATTTATCAAAATCGGTTCAGGCGTATAGAAGTTATGGTGGAATATACAAACTCACATACATACATACATACATACATGAACCCTGAAAACAATATACTCCTTTTTTCAGGCAGTCGTATAATAATAATAAGTAACTATGTCTGTAAATATCCATGACAAAAATCACGTGAATCCGTTGCTACGAGTAGGTACTTTGCGGTCCGTATGGTCGGGTTGAAGGACAAACAAACTGAAACACACTTTCGCAATTATAGGTAGTGATACAATATATAAGTACCAGCATGTGACCTTAAACTTGCCATTACATAAGTATTATGTGGGCCGCCTTTATCTTGGATTATAGATAGTGGGTTTTTAAAAGTCAGACATAAATATCACGGTCAATTTGTAAACACCTTTAATTTTAAAGGCTCGTTGATATTGTTAGATGACTAGGTACTTATAGTAGAATAAAATTTATTGTTTGGTACCATTATAACTGATTAATTTTTTACAATACTGATTCACAAATACAATACTTACAAATTTAATTAAATTAAATTCATGCGATCATTTCTATTGTAACTTACCTAGTTAGCTCTTTATGAAATCTACATACAATAAGAGACACATTTGTCTTACTAGATGATGCCTGCGACTTCGTCCGCGTTGTTTTTAATTCCCGCGGGAACTCTTTAATTTTCTTATATAAAAAGTAGCCTAGATGTCCTTCCCCAGGATGCAACCTATTTCTATATAAAATTTCATCAAAATTCGTTGAAAAGCAGGGCCGTTAAAACGTAGCAGACAGGCAGACAGACGAACAGACAGACCGATACACTTTCGCATTTTTATTATTAGAGCGTGCCAGCCACTTATCTAAATGTGTAAAGAACAATGATTATATAATATATGGAGTTTGCAGTTTAAATAGACATAGTGGCTAATTATGTTATTTATTAGCCATCCCACTAAGGGACTCGGTTGTGTACCAACAGGCTACAATTCATTAAACTCTAGTGGTCGATTGTTTAAGATACGTACCCAACCGTAACGTCAAAGGGGAGATAATAGAAACTAAAATTAATAATCATTACCAACTGGGAATAGACAATTATTTGAGTTGTTTGATTCCTTTACTTAGTTAACTAGCCTGACCTGAGGTCGACTCATACCATCAAAAACATTTAACATCAATGTAAGTAACAATTGTACCCCTGTAGCGTAAAATGTATTCTAGCGATGATGCAGACGTGACACGACGCTCCATAAACGTTAACATAAATTATAGGATACGATAGTGGTTACTAAAGCAGTAGATATGTTTGCTTTATAGAATAAACATTTACGTTATGCATCAGTACATCAATACGGTAATTATGCAGAAGACTAAATTCAATAATTTAAGTTTAGAAAGATTGGGTAATAATAATTAATCCGGTAGTAAATTCGGAATCACGCTTGCTTTATTGTTTTTGTTTTATCGTTAATAGGTAGGTATTGTTTTTTGTTACTGGATGTTGAAAGTCAAAATGACTACTATTATAACAACCAAATCAGCTGCAGTCATTAATTTGTCCTATTTTATCACACTATGGTATATTGTGTGCTTAGGGGTAAAACAAGACGATTCCAGACGAGGGTGAAGTTGCCTGCCTTAGCGAAGCGAGGGCTGGCATCACCCGAAATCTGAAATCGTGTTTCATCCCGTAGCGCACACACTTTTTACATATAATCTGCATTAAAAGTGCGAGTTTTATAAAACTTGTATTTCTAATTTATTTTAGTTACTACGTCAAGTATTTGTTGGTACAAATATCATATCTGTCAGTTTAGTTCATAGGTAAAATGACAATTAAAAAGGTTTCAAATATGTTTGAAATAAACAAAAGATACTCTGACAGATTTGAAAGGAGGGCTACTACGTCATTCAGCGGGTAGAAAACCATCACTTTCTGCCCTAGGACAGAAAGTGATGGCTTTCTACCCGCTGCATGACGTATTCGTCTGATATTGAATATAATCATCAAAAATCGGGTGTTTATAAGCTTGAGTGTCCTGAATGTGGTGCCACATATGTTGGTCAAACTGGACGCAATTTTGAGACGCGCTATAAGGAACATATGTCTGCTTATAGGAACGATCAACCACAAAGGCCCCACTTCGCTAAACATCTTTTGGACAGTGGACATGAGGTGGGCAATAACCATTCATATAAAATCCTGCATAAATGTATTAAAGGGTTACGAATGTGCGTTTGGGAGCAATTAGAAATAATTAAACACATTAATAAAGGATTTGAGTTGCTAAATGAACAAATAAACGTATCAAATTCACCTTTACTCAGTTTACACAGTAATAGGGGAGGGGGCGGGGCTTCGGTATGAGCCATGCCAAAAAGGTATATGAGCTGGAACTTGCGATACGATAGTCACTTCACAATCGTGCATTGTCGAGTCAACATCTCCTGAAGATGCTCCGGTGTCGGAGTGAAACGTACGTTGAGAGTGATTTGGAGGATTTGTGTGGTGTGGTATTGTGCCTGTGCGAATTGCTGGGTGGTGGGTGTAGCATGCTGCAGGTGAAAGACACGCACTGTACCACACAGATTTGTCTACCGTAGCGGATTATAGCGAATTAAACTTCTAGTTCATTCAGTATTCGTCTGAAATTTACTAGTTTCAGGTGGCTCAACAAGCATTGAAACTCGCATTTTCAATGCAGTTTATATCAAAAATATTATCATTCGTTGATGATCTGAATGGTTTAATTATTATGAATGTACTCAAAATTAATTGTCATACCTAGCACTTCTAATTGACAGAGTGAAGCGCTATTGTAAATATCGTATTGTAGTTGCTAAAATGTCACAAAAGGTCACAAGTGAGCGTAGGCACTGAACAAGCGATCGAAACGTCGTGACAGAATATTTTAAATCCTCACGACATCAATTTTAGTGTAATTAGTAAATTAAAAAACGAATACGCAATCAACACGAAATTTTTAATAATTTAGATTAATAAAAAAACTCTTTGATTTACGGAGACAAAAAGTAGCCCTTCCCCAGGAGGCTTCATGTCTTTGTATCAAATTTGGTAAAAACTAAACAATGGATGAGCCGTGAAAAGTTATCAGATACTCTTTCATTTTTCCATTTGTCGCGTCCCAACTTCCAACATGGATTCGCCATCCCTGACCTTTACATTAGATAGTAACAGCTATAACATGATATTATAACTTCCCAATAATTGCACTTTAACATAACAGTCAAGATACAAGGTAGCTGGTACTTTGCTTAGGTCCTCGTATGATTATAATATTACCTTGTTTTAAATTAATCAATTACTAGTAGATACAACTTCAATTGTTTCGACTTTATGAATGCCATCGCCTATCACGAACTTGTTCTTCTGATGTTAACACCTTGTACTACCTCTTAATTATAGCTTTAGCTGTGTAGCTTATAAAAACTGAGGCTTTGAACCGACCGTGTTTAGATACCTTAAAAAGTGGCGAAACACGTAGTTTTATCATGCTTAGAGATTTATTTCTGTCGGTGTAATTATGCGGTTTACACTGCCCGTGAGATCTTTAAGAATCTTTAATTAAGTTATGCACTACAAAAGTTCTGCTCGTTTTTGTATTATTATGGTCTACTCTTCAACAATACATCAAAAATTTACGTGAATGCACTTTTTTTCCACTACAAGTTAACTTGACTGCGCTCTCATCTGATGGTAATTGATGATGCAGTCTAAGATGGTAGTGGGCTAACCTGTTAGGGGTATGGTAGTCATATTAAACGCTAGTCGGTTTCTACACGGCATCGTACCGGAACGCTTAATCGCTTGGCGGTACGTCTTTGCCGGCAGGGTGGTAACTAGCCACGGCCGAAGCCTCCCTCCAGACCAGACCAGAGAAAATTCAAAAATTATAAATTCCCAAATTGACCCCGCCGGGAATCGAACCTGGGACCTCCCACGTTAAGACAACAGCGCTCAACACTGTGCCAGGGAGGTCGTCAAAAACGTGAAATAACGGGAAATAATATCTTATGAATATCAATCCATGTAGATATCATAAAGGTTACTCGTGTTGAACTATGCCTTAATGTTACTTGTCCTTTTTAAAGTCTTTCATAATCCGCCTGAAGATTAATCTAGCTTTTTTAATTACAATAAATGACTTAGCACTCAACACTAAAGGGCAACCGTAATCGCATCAAATGTGCCTTTTGGCTCACAAATGTCAAACTCTTGTTCGGTTTTTATTGCGACTGTACACTTTTAAGTCGTTTGGATGGACAAGGCTTAAAAATTTTCTGGAAACTCGTAAAAATTTAATTTCGGAAAAATTCTATAGATGCCTATGTCCCCGGGATGCAACTTATCTCTGAACCTTTCATCAAAGACTGATAAACTAAAGCGTGAAAAGGTGATAGCGTAAAAATGTCGCAGACATACAGATAATAAACTTTGGCATTCATAATATTAGTATGGAGTATGGACATTGGACATACCTACGTCCTAATTAATTACGCAAATAAGTTTATTCATTGGTAAAAAGTTATTACATAACTGGATTAAATCCGCACTGTATTTTCGACACAGCACTGACGAAAAAACTGAGCGCAACTTTTGAAACTAAGTAAAGATTTTAGGGACTTCCATTAGCTATTTACATAAGTTCGTGCTTAATCTGCGGTATTTTCATTACTCTTCTCAATTTTAACAGCACTTCATAGTAGGTCTGACAAAACAATATCCGGAAACGGAGGTATTTATGACTTCACCGTCTGTCACAGAAGATTTTCCTAGCCCTTTTTTAAATTTAAAACAATTACCAATACTGTTACTTAAAAAACTATATTTTCCTATAAAGTTGAACTGACTTAGATGTTAGGAGGGTAAGGTCGTACCTAAACATAAGTAGGTGGTCATAAATTATATAAACAGGAAATGTTCATATTGTATCAAGGTTATCAGGTCGCTTAGACAAACAACTTCTGTATGTAAAATACAAAAATAATAAATTTTAAAAAATCAACACGTTGAAGTAACAGGAACCGATCAGACCTGTGTAGCAGCAGTAGCAGTCGCTCATCCTTCTTCAACTAGAAAAGAGCTGACGATCTTCAAACGGCTGAACAGATTTTCTTGGATCTAAGCTAAGAATACCTATTTACTTAGGATCAAGACTAATAATAATTAAATGACTATTAATATTAAGATTCAGGTTATTGTACTTCACTTATAGAGGTTTTAACATGAATAAGTCCTAGCATCCTTAATCTAAAGTCGCGATTGAAATATTATTTCTAAATTTAAAGCATTCAGAAAATATTTTGAAATAATGATGTGAGAGCAGAGACGTTAGTAAATTTTCATCTACTTAATTAGCGCCATTCAAGGCGATTTGGATTTGCCAATGGTCTTACAATCGCGGCATCCATTCTGTTGCTTTTAGATTTAATTTAATTTAATATTTAAGATAAAATATTATTATGTATAAGTACATATTATACATATTATGAATACTCATTGAATTAAAAAACTATACATAATACTAACCTACATGTCCATAAATGTACAAAGAATTCGTTCGTTCGAAGAGTAAATATAATTATTATAACTTTAAGTTAGGCAAAAAAATTCTAACTTATGAATTTGGCTATTAGTTCAGGATCCATTTTGCACTTGATTACTATCAAGCTAATTTTCCGTGAGTAGCTTCATTTTGACGAGACGCCTAACAATTTTCTGTCTGAAAATTCTCGATTGTGGTAGTTAATAGGGGTAGCAGGGATAAAATATGTTGATTGGATGATTCTCAAAAAAATTATTACCAACTGGATTTTTTTTTGTTAAATCTGATGATTTTAATCTAAATTATTCGAAAAAATATTTGTCCTACAAAACATGAATGGTTTGATCAAAGAGCGATAAAGCTGTTAGTAGCGAAGATAATGAAGATTTGTCAAATGAAGTTATTTCTAAAAAAAATCTGCTGGTTAGTAATCATTTTTGATGACCTCGTTATTATCGATATATGTTGAAAAGAGGAGACTCTTTGATCAAACCATACATTTTGTAGGACAAATATGTTTTTCGAATAATTTAGATAATTATCAAATCAACATATTTTATCCCTGCTACCCCTATTACCTACCACAATTGAGTTTTCGTACAAGAAATTGTTGGGCGTCTCATCAAAATGAGGCTACTCACGGAGAATTTGCTTGATAGTAATCAAGTGCAAAAATGGACCCTGGATCCACTATATTCTTTTTGACATGATTTTAAATCTATAAGCGTGAGCTCATTTAGTAGGTCCATGGTATAGTGTTAACTTCTGATACTCGACAGTCGATAGACTAAAAGTGTGAGAGATGTTAAGGTCTTTCCTATCTTTAACTGCTATTTTATTTCATCCTCAAATTCACACGTTCTTATAATTAAAATATTTACAATTTACTCTGGCTGCTACTGAATTCTGTACCAAGAAAAAAAATTAGATGGCAACCCTAAGTAGTTCAAGCTAAAAACTATAATTATTAAGCTCCGTCAGTTTAAAACAAACAATAAAGGTGCTCTTGAAATACCTATTCTGTTTCTCTTGGCATCACGACCAAATCCAGGTGAGCGGTACCTACTCGATTAATGACATCATGTCGATAACAAAACCCATTCAAATAATAACTACGTAGGAAATCATAGTCTGTAAATATGTAATTTATGTTTAACGATCCTTTTAAAAACCAAATTGCGTCTTCAAATCTAATAGTTAATAGTAAAATAGTTCGAGATGCGAAAATATAGATACAGATAGACCGCCATAACTATTCCTTAAGAAATAAAAAGAACAATGGAATGCAATATCATCACATAAAAATAAAAGTCCTCACTCACTGCTTGACTCAGCAACGCCAAAAAAAATGAAACCTTCAATTTAGAGAGAGGTTCCACTTATAATTTAGGTAAGGATAAGGCCGGATTTTTCGAAACTCCCACAGGAGTGAACCGTCGGCATTCGCTAGTTTTTTTTTTCAACTACAAGCAAATAGCAATTAATGTAATTATATTTTATCGCAATAAGCTATGACGCATAACGATATAGATGTCCCATGTTCGTGTGTCTATTTGTTTTTTAGCCTATTTCATATAGCCAATTAACGTTCCGTGGAATGTTTCTATTTCTTAATTACCTTGACTGAAGCAATAATAATAATTGATAATAGTGATGATCCGTGGCCTCTAGGCAGTAGGTAGTAATGAGCTGCGGCATAACATACAACTATCAAAATATTGTCAAAATAAAAGAACTTTTGAAAAACCAAAATCTGTCAGATTATTAGATTTTTCGGCGATTAAAAAACAAGATCTCGAGGTCGTAGAATAATTAATAATATAATTAATGTAAAATTAAAAAATGCCGTACAAGAATTTTGAGTTTGTATTGTATATTCCTAATACTTATTTCATTTTAATATAAATTTGGTGCTAGAACGTGTTTGCAAACTCGATTTCTTCCATATCTATATTTTTTATAAAAATATAATTCGGCATCTTAAGTTCTAATGATATTATGATACCCATTATTATTTACCTACGACGCGAGGTCACGTCGAACAAGTATTTACGTATACGATAGGTAACCAGTTCACTACCATTTAAAAATGCTAATTAATAAGACACCCATTTATATGATGTTGTACGGTCTAAGAAAACTTGACAGCATAGATACTTGTCTGGAGGAAGTTATGCCATAGCTCACTCCTAGGCAAGGCCATGAAGTGAGCTGTGGCAATGCGTCCTAACGGATCGCCTCAGAGAAGACTAGTTTCTGCCTTCTGTGCGGATGATCTGCCTCGTTGGTCTATCGAATAGCTTAGTCGACTGCGGATCACGAGGTCCTGGGTTCGAATCCCGGTCGGGAATAAAAATTGTTAGGTATTGGGTTTTTCAATTAAGAAATTCTCAGTGCCAGCCCGGATGTGGAAGTTGGCGGTGTTTCACCCCCGTGCCTCGGAGAGCACGTTAAGCCGTCGGTCCCGGTTATTATAACTAACATGATAATAGTCGTTAAAGCCCGCCAACCCGCATTGGAGCAGCGTGATGGGTTTAAGCTCTAATTCCCTCTCTCCTATGTGAGTGGAGGCCTGTGCCCAGCAGTGGTGGTTCGGAAGGAGGGCTATATCGATGAATGATGATACTGTCATTTTTTTAACAGTATGAAGTTCGTTTATGAGCAGCGCTTAATGCATTTTAGATTCTAATTTGCTAACGACCTTTGTGCTTGTTTCAAGCAGTGGTTCAATAATCGACAGCTGGCATATTATATCTTTGTATGTACGCGTAGCAATAGTTGGGTATTCTATTCTATAGAGATGATAGGATGTAGGAACCATCGCCAATAGACACTTTATCGAAAACGATGATTAATTAATTAAGATTATCGCATTCTTGCGGTCAATATACAAACCGCTACTACTGTCACTAGATACCTACACAACGCACTAACCAACTTATACTTATTTTAAATGATGTCGGCGACTTAATCCGCGTGGGTTTAGGTTTTTTGAAAAATTCCGTGGCTCCTTGACTTTCCAAAATAATAAGTAGTCATGTCCCTTCCCTAAATAAAACCTATCACTGTACCAAATTTTGACAAAATCAGTTGCAGAGATGGGCCTTGAAAGCGGTGCAGACAGACAGATAGACAGACACACTTTCGGTTTTATAATATTGGTATGGATTTTAAATACACTACCTAGAGATACTTACTTTTTTTATAAAATTATTATTTGGGCTTACATTGGTCATTGTAATGCTATATTCGGAATTAAATTTATGTAAGTATATTGTGTGTAATGTGTATAGTGTATTGTGTTATACTCGACAGTAAAACATATAGACTATAATTAATAGACCGAGCGAACCGAAGGTCTGCTTTGGTGAATTTGGTCTCGTCTATCCGTCCGTACGTCTGTCTTCCTAATTAAGTAAGCAATGTAATTTTTACTTCGAGTTCATAAACTAATATGTAGGTAAATCCGCAATTTCCTAACGCTAAAAATTACGGATTCTTGTGAAAATCCTTATTTGAGGATATACCTACGGCTGAGCAGCAAATGGAAAATATTTTTTTTACAGCTTTAACAGCCATGCTCGTTAGTGAACAGAACTTTTTAACAGAGTAGGTACGTTTTGTCCTGTTCGGTTATTTGGTACGTAACGTAGTATCTATTTTATAAATTGAACCTAGAAAAACCTAAAAAATAACATTCTTAAAATCTTAACAGCAAATAGATCGTTCGAGTTAGAGTCGTTTTGCTAAAATCGAAAATCGATTATAACTTTCCTTTCACAGCTCGATGACAGGCTGGCATCTTAAAAGTAAGTTTATTTAAGTATGTTTTTACGGAAATGTGCATTGATATGAAAGTTAATTTTTTATACTATACATATTTTATATAGAATTAAATATCGGAAATCCCTGACGAGAAAGTTTGTAAATAGAAAATGCGTCTTTCTTTTATAATATAATGCTTAAAGTTAACATGCACGAGAGAACTTGAAACTTACCATATGCCGTTAAACTCATTATCCTTTAAAAATAAAAATTAATATTTCCATACTAATATTATAAATGCCTAACTGTATATGTGTAACCTTTTCTCGTTTCGTCCTCTTAAAACCCTAACCAATTTTGGCCTAATTTGATACAAATATGAGGCATAGATAGGCTTTACTTTTTATATCCCGAATAAACAAAGAATCCCCACGGGATTCACAAAATAACGAGGACAAAGTCGCGGCTATCATACAATATCCATCAATAAAATCAATACATCCTTAATCAATATTGATGAACGTGATATATTTATAGTTATTATGAATATCACTCACAATAGTTTAAACGTTATAATATTGATGAAGCTTCGATACCGGTAACATAATAATATCACAGGGGGCATACTACCATTGCTTAAAAGCTTATTAGTTTTAATATTGTTTGTGTTTTAGATGTATAATCTTTATTTTAGGGACATCAAGGCAAGAGACATAAAACTGCCATTTTGAAAAATTACTGCTTTAAGCGATGGTGGTAACCTCCCAGAACCGCTTAATAACGTTTTTATGCTTAACTAATAGTAGGTAGCATCTTTACCTTGTAGTGTAAAAAGCGATGAGACTCCAGAAAAATTTCAGTATTATATTACTATTTGTAATAACGAAATACTGGTCACTTCACTTATTCCTAAAACACGTTATCCTCTTGTTTGTTTGTCTTCCTTCGTCATTGGTGCGAGGACGCACGACAAAGGCACTCGCTCGATTCGAGATTAGATACTCAACTGACTTGCTCACACACAGGCTTGACGCTTATACCCATACTACCATGTTTTATTCGTTCAGTATCAGTATTGAGAGCAATACCTAGTGCTAACGTACTTTTAGGTACATCTCGAGGCTACATACATTTGATATTAGACTCAAGACATTTGCGGATTGAAATTTTACAAAAGAAACCAGTAGTTGAAGCTCTATTGAGTAGTTATATGGTTATAAATTGCTGATCAAGTGCACATTGGAACGTAGCGTAACGTACAGCTACGTGCATTCGTAAAACTGTACCTTAAATCAAACAATAATAAGAAGCAAAGGTTTTCATGTGATTTTTTTCCTCACTTTCCTCCTCACACATCTGTTCAACCAATTTTGATGAAATTTTGTATAGGGATAGTTTATATCCCGGGACATGGGCTACTTTTTATCTCACAAAATTAAAGAGTTCCCGTGGGAATCAAAAAATCTTAATCCACGCGGACGAAGTCGTGGGCATCTTCTAGTTGTTTATAACTTATCAGATTAATATCTATAGTAACAATATAATAACTTATCATAACTTTATGGCACCATCACCCCTTTGCATGGCCAAACGTATTCGTTGGCCAAGCTTTAAGATTTAATTTAACGTATTTAATTAACCATGTTATTAAAATAGCCGGTGACGGTACAGTTCAGTACCTTTAAAAAAATGTTAACCAATTTTAATACTTCGATTTGTATGAAACTTTGATTCTCATCGCTTACCTTCGCGCAGGTACTATTATTGTATTGTAAGCGTATGCGTGCGAAAAAAATACGCTCCCTGTCCTTCGTCTAGTATTTAAATTCATAGTACAGCGGTTATTATAAAGATTCGCGATTTTTAACGATTTCAAAAAGGAAGAGGTTCTGAATTCGACTGTATGTTTTTTTTTTTGTATGTATGTTACGCGATCATTCCGCCAATTATAAATCAATTTTGATGATTCTTTTTATGTTTGGTCGATCATACTTCAGGTGGTCCCATATAAATTTTATCGAAATTGATTTAGCGCTTTTTGAGAAAATCAACAAAAACATATTATATATCCAGATAATGAATTTTTTTTGTTTAAGTTGGTACTTAAAGGTATAGTTTTGAAGTCGATTTTTGTTTTAGATGAAAGCGAAGAATTATCGTATAATTGTGTTTGACTCATTTCTTAACGCCATCATTGGCGGCTGAATCTCCACGACAACGTAAAGCACGCCCCGTTTACAGTGATATCTCAAAGTGTTCTAAAAATCAAAAGCTTTAACCGGTTTACCGAAGTACACCTTTAGATGCTTATAAATTATTTAGGTACCTATTAGATTATGCCAGCGAGTTCGTCTGCGTGGGTTTAGATTTGGAAAATCCCGAACTATTTGTTTTTCCGAAAAAAAAATGAAGCTTATGTCAATCACCATAACCTTTTAATATACAGATCCACATGAAAAATCACGTCGATCCGTAGCTATGCTGATCAACGAAAGAATACACTTTCGCATTCATATTATTAGTATGAAGAGGCTAGTAGTTTACCTATAGGTCAGTGCACAATAAATATATGAGCTTTCTTAAGAGCCGTTAGTTACTTATCTACTATCTTATTTCATACAAAGTAATCCATACTAAAATTATAAATGCGAAAGTGTGTCTGGCTGTCTGTCTATCTGCCTGTCTGTATGCTACGCTTTCACGGCCCAACTACTCTACCGATTTTGATGAAATTTGGTACAGAGATAGTTTATACCCCGGGGAAGGACATAGGCTACTTTTTATTCTGGAAAATTTAAGAGTTCCCGCAGGAATTTAAAAAAAACAATTCACGCGTACGAAGTCACGGGCATCATCTAAAAAACAAATCAAATCAAATATTCTTTTATTCAAATTAGGTACACTGTAGGTACACTTTTTGAAGTCAAATTACAAAAACATGATCGTGATAATCAGTTACGGTATCTTAAAATTAAAGCTACGAGGATTAGGTTAGGGAGTAATTAATATATTTAAGTATTTAAACGATAGCCTGGCACTACGAAAAGCCAATACTTCTACTAGTAACAAAAATAAGAAAAAGAAGTAATTACCTCTATTGATAAGCCTCTTGCAGGAGGGAAAATTTCAAAATTTAATAGGAAATCAGAAATTGTACGCGGATGAAGTCGCGAGTGACCGCCAGTGTAGTATATTTTCTTCAGAAAATGGTTGGCAACTAGGCCTTGTTCTCTCATTCCTTTGTACGTAACAGAACAAAAACGTTTTGACGATTCCAATTCATATGGCGCCTCATTATAAAGTGTGTCGTTATGGCTTTACAAAAGAACCGAACGAAGAATTCCCATTTTGCACACACTTTCGCCAATGCGGTGTAACCAGTTTACCGTTCAACAACTTTCTTGAGGCGAAAGAGGTTTTATTCATCTCGTTTGGTGGTCAAGTATATTATTGCTCCAGTAAGCAATAACTTTGCATATCTCATGTTCAATCTAGACATTATACTATATATTATATACTAGCTGATGCCCGCGATTTCGTCCGCGTGGATTGAGGTTTTTTTTGTTTCCGCGGGAACTCCTTAGTTATCCGGGATAAAAAGTAGCCTATGTGTTATTCCAGGCTATAATCTATCTCTGTGCCAAATTTCATCCAGATCCATTCAACCGTTCGGGCGTGATTGAGTAACAAACATCCATCCATATATCCATCCATCCAAACTCTCGCATTTATAATATTTATTTGTATTTATTATTCTAGGCACACATTCCTAACTTGAGTGTGTTAGGAGCTAGGAAAATAACTGAAATTGAAATCATTTTAACCTGATAAGTGACGATGTAGTCTAAAATGGTAAATTGTAAGGGATAAGACAGTTTTACCGATAGCACTAATCATCGATATCTATATGGCAAAGTAATCGGAACGCCAAACCAATTTTTGGCAAGGCGGTCAGGGTGCAGGTAACTAGCCACCATCGATCATACAAATGCTAGCCACATTAATATTTTACCTCTTGCCAGACCGGATCTGAGTCCAATCAAAAATGATACCTATTGATTCCTAAAATGTCCCTGGCGGGAATCGACACGGACTTCTTAACAGATGAGGTTCGGCATTGTATCCATATTAAAATAGGTATAAGTAATGCGTGTTCACTTCATATTTTGGCATTCATCAACGTCAAGTAAAACCACGAAGCACGACTCGGCGTGAGAATCGCTAGCGAAAATTCCAGCTTTGAATTCTGTTTAGCTAAAATCTAAATAATAAACTAAATTAAGAAATGATTGCCCCTGGGCCAAAGGTATCCATTAAGCTTGCAGCATTGCCATGCTGAATGGATGGATAACCTTTGAACCAGGTAGGAACCAGAACGTGGGTCGCAGCCCCTTTCCCTCAAACGACGGCCGATCTCTTTTATAAAAAAAAAATATTAATTATATATAAGACAGGTACATAGTTTATATATAACGGCGAATTTATCTCACACCTGCGATTTGCAGACGACATCGTAATACTGGCTGACTGGGCACAGGACCTCGAAGAAAAGTTGTCCGGTCCTAGCCATTCTTCCAGATGTGTGGGTCTTAAGATGAACGTGGAGAAGACCAAGTCAAGGAACTAGTTATGTTGTTACCTCGAGACCCTTTAACGTCGAAAATGTTAACATTGAAGTTGTTCAGAAATACAACTGACTCGGTCAGGTTATACAACTGGGTAGGAACAACTTCGATAAAGAAGCTGACAGAAGAATCAAGCTGGGTTCGGCAGAAAATTTCACGGGACTGGTCCAGGTTTCTCACAAGTACCTATAGACCAATTAATCGGAATTGTTCTATATCGATAAAACAACCGGAACTTATGGTTCGGTTTCAGAGTCAAATATTTTTAACCGACTTCTTTCATTTTTTCATAGTAAACCTTCAATGGACAAAATATATATGTCAGTGGCTTTCATTTTTCGATAGCCACTGAGTTACAGAATCGGGGGGCTGAACCGATTTGAAAAAAAAAAACAGTCTATAGAGGAAGCTCTCGAGGTGGTCCCATAAAAAATTCTGACTCAAAATCCTCAATCCTGACACTAAAAAGTTAAAAATAAAAATTCTTTCCAAAAAAAAAACTTCCAATGCCACTGTAAAGTAAAGAAGTCGGTTAAATATAATTTCGATTTCCATGACCATGTTGAAGACGGGCGGGTATAACAAAGATAAGCAAAGTTGGCGCTCTATTTTTTTTCTGAAATCAATTTTGGAACTGACTGACTTTCAATATAATATGAATTTAATATGAAGACAATTGAGTATTTTCACTTGTAGATTGTGTTATGTGTATCAAATTTTTTACCTATGCAACCAAGTAGGTAAAAGTTTGTAAGTTTTATTTATTTACTGTCTTGTAAATGGATAAAAGATCAACTTTTACGTTCTTTTTTTTTGGTTTGCTAGGTCAATTCCTTCCAAAAATATCTTAGATTCTCAGGGCCGTTTGCATAAAGACATTTATACTGATTTAGCTAAATTTTGTAATGCTGTCCCTTTTTGCCAAATGCATATTATTGTAGTTGCCAAAAAGGGACAGCATTTAATTTTTTAACTAAATCAATTTAAGAGTCCTTGTGCAAGTGGGCCCTATTGATCACAAAATGTATCGATTCCATTATAATAATTTATCCCGGAAAAAACAAAAACCACACGGATTGAGTCGCGGGCATTAACTGATCGATAATAAAGCTTCTTCCTTCAATTAAAATTAAAAAACCATCCAATACAGTTTCATTATGAGTAGAAAGATATAGATAAGGATATTTTTAAGACTTAAAACATCACGTTTTCTGTCCGGTTTTTGGAGAATGTGTTATATCTTGCTCCTCCACCACTACAGCCTATTAACGTCCCACTACTGGGCACAGGCCTCCACTCTCATAGGAGAGAGGGAATTAGAGCTTAGACCCACCACGCTGCTACAATGCGGGTTGGCGGGCTTTAACGACTATTATCATGTTAGTGATAATAACCGGGACCGACGGCTTAACGTGCTCTCCGAGGCACGGGGGTGAAACACCGCCAACTTCCAACTCCGGGCTGGCACTGAATATTTCTTAATTGAAAAACCCTATACCTTTTTAAGCCCGACCGGGAATCGAACCCAGGACCTCGTGATCCGAAGTCGACTACGCTAACCGCTAGACCAACGAGGCATATCTTGCTTAATAATATTTAAATCAGTATATTACTTAACAGAGAAACAGTAGGTCAATTGGTCTTAGGAAATGTTGAAGCATCTTATGGCTATTGTATATTTTTTTAACTTCTTCCGTATAGAGTTTAAATTCTATGACTGCCTCAGATACTTTGTTCGCAATGATTTTATGTTCTTATTTCTTACGAACAATGCATAGAAATAATTAAATTTAAAGGTAGGGAACTTAAAATGAATTTGCATTTTTTTATTCCTTTTGTACTTTCTAAGCAGTTAACCCATGACTACAATCTCACCTGTAAGTAAGTGGTGATACAGTCTAAGATGGTAGCGGGCTAACCTGCTAGGGGTATGGCAGTTATATTAAAACCATACTCCTATTCGGTTTCTACACGGCATCGTACCGGAACGCTAAATCGCTTGGCGGTACGCCTTTGCCGGTAGGGTGGTAAGTAGTTACGGCCGAAGCGTCCCTCCAGACCAGACCAGAGAAAATTCAGAATTTATAGATATTAAATATATAATGGTTTTATTGTATCTTATCAGCAAGATGTGATAAGCGGATGCATAACTCGTTTATTTTGCCATAACATTTCAGAGAAACCCAATAATGTTATCTTTCTAGGGTTTCGTAGTAAAATTAGCAACCGCAATAATATTTTCTTCCGGTTTTTAATAAAAAGGAATTTAGCACAGTTATAATTTAAACCTCCTCTTTAGTCTTAATTTTTCACGACCTCCGTGGCGCAATTTTGAGCGCTGTTGTTTTACGTGCGGAGGTCCCGGCCTCGATCCCCGGCAGGGTCAATTTAGGAATTTATAATTTCTGAATTTTCCCTGGGCTGGCCTGGTGGGAGGCTTCGGCCGTGGCTAGTTACCTACCGGCAATGACGTGCCGCCAAGCAATTTAGCGCTTCGGTACGATGCCGTGTAGAAACCGAAGAGTTATGGGTTTTTTATAACTGCCATGCCTCTAACAGGTTAGCCCGCTACCATCTTGGACTGGATCATCACTAGTTATCAGGTGAGATCGCAGTCAAGGGCTTACTTGTAGTGGATTTAAAAAACCTGTTAACTTTACTTTACATATTTTAAATTTTAAATATGACGGGTTTCATAGAACAACCTGAAAAAAGCGAGTGAAGCGAACATAAAGTCGGACTCGCGCACCGAGGGTTCCGTACAAACCTGTAGCAAGTTTAAAATTATTAAAAATATTTTTATTATATGATGTAACTATAAATTTATGCGTTTCGCAATTTTTTCTTTATCTGTGCTATAAGTCGTTGCTTCGTACCAAATTTCAAGATTCTGAGTCACGGGAAGTACCCTGTATGTTTTGATCCAATTGCGAGTGTCGAAAATAGCAATAAATGCAGCATAAACGGCTGTAACTTTTGATGGCGTTGGCTTAGAAGTTTGATTTTTTCACAGCTCCAAGGGACAGTAGACCTGAGTATTTGATACATTGAAATAGAGTATAGGTACTAAAATTCTACATCAATGATTTGATATGAATTTCAGCTTGATACCTCCATGCGTTCCTGCAAAGAAGGGTCTTGGCAGACAGACGGGCAACAAAGTGAACCTATAAGGGTTCCATTTTTTCCTTTCGAGGTACGGTTCAAAGTTTAACCCAACCTTCGTGTTCTAACATGCACTTGACCAGTTTTTTACATATATTTTTAAACATGTGTGTGATTTCGCTTCGACCCTAACCTAAACTTAAAAGATTTCAATGCTTTTTCCACCATCAATCCAGCATTCTTATCATCTTATCAGCTTATATTGGTCTTGCTTATCATGATAGAGCGCAGTAGGTGAATCCAAAGGTTTTTATTTTATTAAAAACTAGATCATGCCAGCGTGTAGTATGTTTGATTCCCGCAGGAACTCTTTAATTTTTCGGGGAAAAAGTGGCCTAAGTCCTTCCCCGAGATATAACCTATTTTTATAGCAAATTTCATCAAATTCGGTTTAACAGATGGACCATGAAAGTGTAGCAGATAGACAGACAGACGGAAAGATAGACAGCCACTTTCGCATTTATAATCTTAGAATAGAAGTATGGATTATTGAAAATCAAATTAGTCGATCAATAAATGTATTACAGATAAAGTCAATGAACACGGGAAATATTATGATCACATCCCGAATTATATCATACTCATAGTTACAAATCATTTTATATGGAAAAAGCGTGCATACTTTTCATACACCGGAAAGCATATTTCATCACGCTAGTTTCCACCATGATATCAAAGTGACGTCAGTGCTACATAAGCTTACTACATTGGAAAAACCTTAACAGCATGACAAGATCATAGGTGTTATTGTTTTGATGATTGCATATACGTACATCCATATACGCACTTCAACGTAGGGCTTCAAAAATACGGGCATCATTTAGTATCATGATAAACCAATGAACAAAAGAATTCCACAAAAAGTAGTAAAAGCTCCTTCGTCGTCAACCGATAGGTCGGATGTCCTGAAAGGCAAGTCTGTAGAGATGGAGAAGGAAAGCGTATGTTTTCCTTCTGGCCTAATCCAGAACGTCAAAAATATAGACATTACTCCTTTCTAAAATAAATGCCAAATGTTTCTTCCTTAAAAGTAGGGAATTAATTTAAAGAAAACTAATTAACTTAAATTAACTTATTTAAATAAAGTTCTAGAACCTAAAAACCCATTAGGTTATGACGCAGATAATTATTAATAATATTTAGTACTTACGTTGTCTAAAAAACAGGAAGATATTCTACTAATATAATATTATATTATAGACATTTATGATCCTCGTAGGTAATATTATTAGTCAACGCTGTAGTAATACGGGGGGTGTGACTCTTGTTTGGTATTTACTATGTTATGTACTGTTATCTTTTCGTAGGATTTTTTTTGCAAGTCAATATTGAATCATTTTCTAGTTAGGGAAATCTATTTTTGCACGTGTTAATAAATAACAGTAGGTAATGGTTGATTCATGTATGCGATTACTACGCTAACACTAGATAGGTATAGCTAAGAGTAGGTCTAGTGCGCGTAAACCAAACTGATGTTTTATGAGTTTGTAAACATTACAAAATTTGTTTTAATTTAAAAAATAATACTTATCCATGTATTAGTTACTTGAGTACCTAAATTTAAAAATACACAGATGGTGGAAATACTCTACGGATAGGACAGAACAAACGTCCGCGCTAAAGCGGCTTCGGGTGGGAACACATTACGTCATGTTGCGTTGGCTGTGCAGCTCAATTTAATTTACGCACGCAGTTTGATCTAAACGCAAAGTTCGGACTGAGGCTTCATAGAGCATGACAAAATACATAAAAATGTGATTCACTGAAATTGTCTAAAGGAGTGGCAGGGTGCTTCAGTTTGCGGCAATATCATAATGTTACTTTACCGGCTCATCGGATACGCCAGACGCATCGTGCTGGCGTGGCATCTGACGATAGCCACAAAGCATGGAGGCGTTATCTACCTCGGAGGACGCTAGCCGCCAGGCTTTAGGGCGAAAGCACACTTTGAAGCAGATATGACCACTCGTCCGCGCGAAACGACCGCGTAGTATATAAGAAACACGTTTCGCTTCATAAAGATAATGTCTGCAGCTCTACTAATATGCGCGCGCGGACTTTTTATTCGCCAGACAAAATATGAAGCCGTACACTGTCGTGAAACATTGCATTTGGACGAGTAAGTGCCTTTGCACATGTAGACACTTTCACGCGAGTTCAACGTGCGTTGTAAGAACGCACGTCGGAGCACTGAAAACGGTATTGGAAATGAATGTATGTTAAGTTAATTAGGCCGCAACTGTGTTCGAAGCGCGTTTTAGTTGCTCTTGAAAATATTTCCGTGAGAATAAAATGTTTTTTCCCGATAACTGAATATTTTTTTCCAGACTATTCCCGCAACACCGAAGTGGTTGTAGATTTTTAAATCCCGTGTGAACGCTTTTTTTCTTTTCTGGGATAAAAAGTGTACTAGAGTAGTTACACTCTATGCAAATATTATCACGTCGAACCGTTGCTCCGTTGCATGATTAAATGACAACCCAACAAACAAACACGCCTTAAGCATTTACCACATTTTTCCAGATAATGTTGACTGAGAGATTCATAGATTTTATTTTTTAGAACCTGATCAAAGTAAATAGGTAAATTGCTTAGGTCCTATTATAAGGCCAATTGTCGCATTTTGCATAATTTCGCAATGATGTTCGTAAGATCGTGACTGCATGTACGCGAATTGACTACGGTTTACAAAATCGCAAATTAGCTTTTGAATTAGATGCTTTGATGTCACGTAGATCAAGTACCTAAAGCTTCGTAAGATCCAATTTATTTAACCCTTAGCTGTGCGCAACTATACAGAACAATTTGAACAAAACTTAAATCTATAGGTGTCTATAACTCTTCTTTTTTCCATTCCCAGGGAAGGGTCAAAGGTAGTCTGGTCTAGACTGAAATATAAATTCAATTAACAATTCAAAAACGCCTGGAAAAACTCCTGTTCTACTTAATAATTAAAGTAAAATTGCTGTAGTAACTTTATATTAGGGTGTCAGTTATTTTAATAAATAGTGAATTATAGCGCTGTGTGCTGACCGACCGCTCACCGATTAATAGGTACCTACCTACTAAATTAAAAAAGGTTCGCAATATATTGACCTCTACACCCAGTAAACAAAATGTATAAAATTGAACTTAAATGAAGTGTTCCCGTTACTCTCGAATTCGATTCTCGAAAAACTGTAATTTGGTAAAAATTGTTTTAGAGCAGTATATTTCGTAGAGGTTAATAAAGAAATATTACGTTAACCTTTTATTAATTTGATATCAAGACATATTTTACTTGTTACTGATTAACAGAGACGTATTGCAAATAGCCCTTAGCTCACGCTTGTGTAGGCCGAGAGATGAAGATTTTAGAAGTAATATTAAAGACCCACTCAGTTATTTGGCCCGGTGGCCAAAATAGGAACAAATTATGCCCGTTTCGTTTTTCTTTTTACTTTTAATATTTATTAGCAACACTGAATGTGATAACAGCTCAGCCGAGTCAGATAAGTTTGTGGGACATTAATTTGTCTGCTAACGATTAGTTTATCGAGAGTGTTCTCGAGCTAGATTTGTTCTGATCTGGTCTTAATCAAATATTATTTTGCGATATAATAATATTACTAAACAGTAACTGGACGATTTACGTACAGTGAATATTTTATGAAATTTTAAATTAGAGGAAGCTTTACTATAGAGATATAGCCCAAACCATATTTTTTGGAACGTATGTCTGTATAATAATATGTATATGCTTGAACCCACACTTTGTACTTTATGAAGACTTCCCATCAATCACGCTCTTATAGCCCACCAGCTCCTATTCTATATTGAGCGTGAAAATTTACAAATAATAATAGGTGATTATAATTCATCTCTTGAGAAACCGTGTCCATCACAATGAAATAAATATATTGCAGTAACATTTTTTGTTATATTAGACACATCCATAGAGCTTATTTAAGTTAGGTTTTCATCATTTACATCTCTATTCAAAAAATCCACCCGACTCCACTCAAGCGGAAAATTTGAGAATTGGTTGAGGGGTGGAATCACTAAAATCCTAAAGCTTTATTTTTTGTCAGGCAGAGTTTTGACGGTATTGTAGGAATAAGCATAGTGCGTATCAAATTCATAGCGCTGCCTATAGTCACTTATAGGGGACTTCTTTCGACACAAGTAGAGTCCTGGTCTGAATATGTTTACCAGAGTGCCTAGTGGGAGATTTCTTCCCATTCGATCGCTACAACGTTAACTACCTACGATTTGAATGGAATTATCAAGCTCATGACAGCTGGCGTTCAATCAATTCCACATGATCGAATACGTAAAAAAACTCCCGCTCGGGCTTCAGTTTGAAATTAGATTCTTTACAACACTGCGTACAGCAAGGTCTAGACTAAAACGTAACCGTAACAAGAAAAGTTTTCAAGCATTGAATTCAACTAAAAGAGTTTTAATGTTTTTAAAAGTAAAACTCATTTCATAGTTTCAAGTTTGTTATGGTTTTCTGCGTCTAACGTATCTAGTCCTACTGCAGCTACCACTGCTGAAAAAACCGATCGCTCAGCCAATACCAGTCCTAGAGGTAATATCTTACTATGTGCGGCCAGTACTAATATCATGTGTTTGGCAGCCAGCCTTGAATGCGTTGTTCTTTTACCGATTACAATCCTTTATTCAACATGGCACGTACCTGACGAATATAGTGGTACCTAGGTATGTTATTCAAAACGTATTACAAGCTGCGTTACTGTGACTCGACGTGTGGAAACCCACGATATAGTGTAGCAATAAAACATATTTAAACAGATGTCACTGTGCGTTGTAGGTACCCAAGTATGATTCATTTTTGGATAACGTTGAATAATATTCTTTTACATTGAACTAATTTGGAGCTCTCTCGTATTCCTCAATACTAAGGGCCGTGTCCCCTTCCTATTAATCAAATAATGGTAGGAGTTTTCTTGGAATAATAATGCAGTGCGTTCCCCCACGTCCTTCCGCATACGACTCGACTAAGAGTTTTAAAACTCTTAGGTTTTTGTAACGATTATTATCAGATGTTAGTGATAATTACCGGGACCGACGGCTTAACTTGTTCTGCGAGGCGTGGAGGATACGAAAAGTCCAAATCTGAACCTCCAAATTCGGTCACCCATTCTATAACTAAACCCACCCTAAAAATAGACCATGTGCGGTGTATTCCTTCCAAGTGAACCCGCTTCCATCTAGCATCGTTACTTGTAGGATTACAGCAAATGGATTTCATGTCATAAAATAAAATGAGAACGGCCAAGCGCGAGTTGATCTCGAAATAAGCCTTACTAAGTTTGTTTGTCTGTGTGTTCACTTTCACATACCTATCATAAATTCTTTGTCTAAAGTTTGCTATTTTCGCAATGTGACTGTTAGAGCATTACATCGGTGCTTGCCTCCCAGGTTACAGACTGGAGTGCTAGAATGCTTGAGAAAATGTCATCTTGTGCAAAGGCTGTTATTCATTAGCATTCATTATATTTTCAGTATTAGACAACAGTAGTTGGCCTCTTTGAAGTGGAACAAAGTGGAAGAGGTCATCTAATTTGAAATGTATTATATATCATATTTTATATTGTGCTGGAGTCGTAGTATTTAAATTTCTTCAGTACCTAGTCGGTGACTGAACGTCTTTAGTACAATTTGTTTGTTGCTAACTTACCTATACTTTGAGCGTGAACACATTGAAAGGGAGTCGCGTTAATTTTTAGATTAGAAAACCTGGTAGATAGTAAGTAGGTTTTTTTGTAGCCTGCATCTTTTATATTATGAGATACGAGTATGTAGATTTCTAAGAAGACATACACAGTTTTTAAGATAGTATAGCTTTCTCTAGCAACCGCTGTAAGCGCAGCGTACGGATCCACTAACTAATAATTACCTTAGTAGGTACTGAGTAGATATATGTAATAATGTATCTACTTTAAAAATATATATATCAATCAGAGATCCAACCCACTTAACTCCAGTTCCACGTTCAGCTCCAGTTACCGCCCACAGGAATCTTAAGGAGTCGAGTTTTGAAGTAAAGTTCCGTGCCTGCGAAAAGCCTCGCGGTACTAACGGCGTTAGGTAGGTACCTCTCTCTAGGTTAGATCTCGGAGCCTACCAAGTCCCAATATACGCAGATGGTGACCACCGAAGGGGTTTTATTAGGTATAAATCCTACATAACCCATCTTCTCCCTCGGAAGTTTGGTATCTTAGGAAGATTTCCCCCCCGTAAGCAAAAAAAATGCTAAGTACCTAAACGCATTACCACCTCTGACCACCATTGCCCTCAGCGCCGAGTCACGGACATGACACGGGTCTTGCACGCGGTGGTGAAGACGTCACCCGCAGTGCGAACTCAACACCGGAGACGACATCAGGCCTAGGGACCCGCAGCCTTCAAGGCAGGCCTTATAGGCCTATTACACTGCACTTTCCACAGGGCCCTGTGGTAAGGGTGGGCGTGGCCAATAGTTAGAGCGTCGCTTATTACCCAGTAATAAGAACCAATTTAGGGACCCTTACTCCCTAATTCCTATTACACTACACTGATCCAAGTGGAAGGGTCCCTGTAAAAAGTGCAGTGTAATAGCCCTATTAGCCGACACACGGCTACAATAACATCACCGAGGTACAATGTTACCACGCGCCGCGTCCGGGTAATGAGGCCAGGCCTCGAACCCCAGCTTGGCCCTCACAGACCAACCGGAGAAGGCCCCTGCTGCTGGCAGAATTTTCAATACGAAATTCCGTCATAGGTGGGAGTATCGTAACTCCAAGTTGAGTCCGTTTCATGACTTCGAAATATGAGACGCCGAATCCGAAAGTTTGCAATAACGGTTAATGGAGTCTCGCGATTGTGTTAACGGCGGCATTAGATTAGGTTAGGCAAGTACCTAATTCCTATAGACACACATTTTCGTTGCTAACACAACGAAGTGACTACCTATATGAGAGAGAAAGAGAGGGAGAGATATGAGTATGATCGTAAGTTTTAATGGGTCTTTTCATTAGCAGCATTAGGTACGTATTTACTTGCGTATTTTACTTTCGATGAGTCATTAACATTACTACATATAATAATTGGAATCCCTTATCAATGACTCCAAAGTCAAGTAACAAAATATATAGATTGTAGGTATGACTCATTATTTGGCAAAAAAATATTTAAAAAATGGTTTGTGGTAAACTGGTACGGATTGTACCCAACCCGAGTCATCAGTATCTTATAAAACCGATCAAGTACGTGTCGAACCACACGCAAAGAACTTAGGGTTTCCGTAATTGCACGTCACAAATTGTGGACGTTTTAAATCTCCACAATTTGTGACGTATGAATTTTTCACATATCCAAAAACAACCGTTTAGCTGGAAAAGCTAAATTTAGACTGGACTGTAACAAAAACACAACAAAAATTAGCACTTTAAACATTGACTTACTTACCAATAAATCGATGACTTTAAAGCTTAATATTTTGCAAACGTAACCCTGAATCGAAAAATAGTTTACCGATAGATACCTGCGATATTTTTGAACGAAATATCACCACCACTTAACGTGTAGAGCAGCTACCCTAATTTTTTTTTTTTTCACAATACGTTTAAAACGTCCGCAATCTGTGACGTGCAATTACGGAACCCTAGGTTCTGTACGTGTGGCCCGACACGAACTTGTTGGTTTTTTTATCATACTGATGACTCAGGTTGGTGACAATCTTATGAAGTTATATTATGATCATAACAGATAGATACGTTTAACTGTACCAGTTTACCACCAAATTACAAGTTTAGTGGGTGTCTCTAAACTAAGTCGCAGATTTACGGACAGACGACTGGTGCATGCTAGCATCTCAAAGATCCTACTCGGCATCTGAACTAATTCTAAAAATAAAAAACCAGCACGCAAACCTGAATACTCTTTTGTCGTTTTATTATGTCTGCCCGAACTACGTACATTATGAACTAACAGCATCGTCAATCATTTCCGTGGGAAGACATTCTCGTGATGTAATTGCTTTTTCTGAACAATGACTGGATTTTGCTTCAGCCTCTCAAACTTACGTTCAATACATAAGGCTTCCGATATGATGAACCAACCCGACACTGAAATTATTATTTATTCATTGACCTAGCAAATGGAGGTCTCCGAGTCTACTTGGGGAACTTTGCATTTGTAACTCCGTCCGTTTGTCCTTCTGACAGAACCCAGAGGTTCAAAAACTTCAATTTCCCAAATAATATTGTGTTATTGTGTAAATCAATGGACCAAAGATAAACAAAAATTATAACTTTTAAAATTAGGTAGAGGTAAAATTGATACTCCACCAGTTATAATTTAAAAAATTAAAAAACACGCCTATCCTGCCAAAAAAGGAACTGAAAAGTTAAAAATTTAAATTAATCTAGTTAAATTAGAATCTTATTCACATTTTTATTAAATGGTTTTTTTTTGTGAATCACTCGATCTTGAACTATAGTGTTATAATATATTTTTGGAATCTACTCATCATTTTCTAGATGATGATTATATAGTTAATCTTATTTTCGATTTTTTTTTTCAACTTTAGTCTTTAATGCGGGACCTTGGTCACCCCATCAATTTTTTTTTACTTTTACCCGGAATAAGCTAGGGATTCTAACGATACCTCATTTATCAAAATCGGTTCAGGCATATAGAAGTTATGGTGTAAATATGGTGTAATATACAAACTCACATGCATACATACATACATACATGAACCCTGAAAATAATATACTCCTTTTTTCAGGCAGTGGTATAATAATACCCTACGTACATAGAAAAGATAGCGCCTACAGCATTTTTCACTGCAAAAACTTTTTGCAAAGCCCAAAACTTTCTAAGAGAGAACTACCAGTTTATAGTAAAGTAAGTAACAGCAGCTGTACCACAGTCTATAGATGAAAATATAATATCTCATAGCTGCTATTATTTCATCTGTGGACTGTGGTACAGTTTTTAGTTTACGTCTAGGGGCCATTTAGCAACGCGACTTTGAGCGTCGAATCGTGTCGGTCACTCCTCTTACTCTAGTCTATCCAAGCCTTTGTATGTGGACGCTGACTAGTGACTACACGTAAGTAAGTTTTAGCATGCGGTCAGGAACAAATTTATTCATATCTCTATTACACAACTTCAATTAGATACGTCTGGTATGTATTCAATGCCGAGTATGTGAAGATATTTGCATGGTATCTAGGTATTCTGTGTTTTTATTTAAATAGAATTAAACTTTAGTACCTACCGAAGTTAAGACTGTACATTAACTGTAGGTATCTAAATATTCGCATTTAGTCGATAAGTGTCGACTAAGTGTTAAGTGTAAGTCGGGTCTTATCGTATAGCCATTAATACAAACTTTCGCTAGATTGTAAAAACCGGAAATAAAACATTCGACATAGTTATGTACATATTGGTTTTAGTCTATTGCCCACCGCATCTATAGTACCTAACTAAAGCTTACTCGTCTCCGCCGGATTGCCCAAACAAAAAAAAGTACCTATATACGTATAAGTACTTACTTTCTAAAAGACCTGACTTTTTTGTGTATGATACAATTTTACCTACTTATCATCAACCTTCACGTCTGTTTAACAGCCAATTTAT
Source organism: Erebia palarica (assembly GCA_964035005.1). NCBI lineage: Eukaryota > Metazoa > Arthropoda > Insecta > Lepidoptera > Nymphalidae > Erebia > Erebia palarica. The sequence continues at coordinate 8,336,270 of OZ035988.1, forward strand.
TAGCTTATCATTAAGTCCTTGCACATAGTAGGTAACTAAAGTGATTACTGATTACGTATCATACAACTGCTAATTAATGTCCATTATTGAAATTTTACCAAGAAAAACAAAATCACATTTTGCTTATCGTCAAATACCTACTTTTAATTTGATGAGTCTGGCCAGGCAGATGAGTCAGGTACATTTAACAGTTAAGAAACCTTAAGGACGTTTGAGTGGAAGTTCGGAAAATTCCTACAACTATCTATAAATCTATACTAATATTATAAATGCGAAAGTGTATCTGTCTGTCTGTCTGCTACGCTTTCAAGGCCCATCTGTTCAACCGATTTTGATAAAATTTGGTACAGAGATAGGTTGCATTAAGTGAGTCCTGGGGAAGGACATAAACTACTTTTTATCCCAGAAAATTCAAGAGTTCCCGCGGGAATCCAAAAAATTAAATCAACGCCGACGAAGTCGCGGGCGTCATCCAGTTAACTATAAAAATAAAAACATTTTATGACATTTTAGTGTCATTATTTTAATTAGGAATTTATTTTACCTGCGTATTTTAATCACCGTTTTCTTTGTTAACTTGTGTGTTAATAATATTAATTAACTTATGTGAAAATAATTAAAATAAGAAAGGTTTGTTGTTTATCAGGAGTATTTTAATTAATCATTGTAAATATAAAATAATTTTCATAGACTAGGATAATTAGCTGCGATTCATAAAGCACTTGTGATACTAAACTAACTTTAATAATAAGCAACATTATAAATGCAGTTTTATGATGAAATAGTGTGTTTTAAATACACCGGTTGATTTCGTTGAAATACAAACAATATTGATGATTTTCTAGTTCTATATTCTGTGGTACGACATTCGCAATAACATAAGGCGATAAAGGATGTCAATCCAGGGCCGTAAAATAAAATAATTAAAAAAGAGAGGATTCTGAGGGCCAATGAGGGCGCCTGCCGCCCATTGGGCGGAGGACGAAAAGAAAAACGGAGTATGGGAGGATTGTAGAAAATAATCAAATTAGGTACTCTAGAATATGATATTATCGGATGGAATAAAGTATACTTATGAACATTGAGTTTGATTTATCAAAACACCTAAAGGCAAAATTAAATAAATGAATAAGATACTTTTTCAACTTCAGCCGATTGCGATTGCGGCAATTTGAATAAACAGTTTTTATATTAATTAGGTTATTAATAAGGATAATTACATTGCATTTTCAATATTATAATATTGTTTTGTTGAACTAATGTTAAAGCTGCCCAATTATTCTGGTAGTTATAGAGGAAATGCTAATATTATTTGATGTTTATAGGAAAATTTACTTATTCTAACGGACGTGATTTCCGTAACAACATATTATCATAATTTTAATTTAACAGGAACATAAAATATGGCCCCAAACAAAGCATATTGTGAAGTAGGTGGATGACTACCCAATGAACTTATAATTATATTACTTATTGATTAAGTTCATGAAGTTCCTTTGATTAAGTGAAGCTTGTAATTAATTTGAAAACTTTTAGTGACGATAAAAGTTTTCAAATTCAACTGAGTATGTATATATTATGTATAGATTATAAGATAACAGCGAAGCATCCTAGTAATTATTTTGCAAATATAATATAAGAGATTTCAACAGCGACATGCGAATAATGCAACTACATTGAAACAAATTGATATCTATAACTCAGTTTTTCAAGGAACCTAATTTGAATTGATAACTAAACTAAAAATATTACCCTCCCTTACCCTCCAGTTACATTCAAACTATTTTCGAAGTTTCTATAAAATAATGGAAACGGTAAAATAGTAAGGTATCTTATTCTAGGTATACTTAGCTGTACTTAAGTCAAGCAAACTCGTATCGAACATTTAAGTGTTTGGTTGGGTACATAATCTAATGAAAATAATTAATTAATTAAGAATACTGACTGGGTACTAAATATTGATTTATATTGTGAAGACTTTCACGTGTTATTGATAGGTGCGTAGGTCTCGGCGAATTCTTCAATAACTTGTTTTACGATACGAGGATGACAAGCTTGTCCAAGGGAATATGTTTTTGTGCAACCGTAGTTTGAGAAGCATTGCTGTTTTTCCTGGTTGCTCGTATCTTGGCAACACACAAGTATGGCGGCTCTGCAACGTCCCGGCTCTTTGAAGGCTGGCTTTGCCGTTGTCATCTGTAACAAATGTGTAAATATACTACGAAGGCCAGCTTGTTACGCATCAGGCGGTTAATAGTATATTGTATGTATGTAAAACAAGACGATTTCAGACGAGGGTGGAGTTACCTGCCTGAGCGAAGGGAGGGCTGGCATCACCCGAAGTCTGAAATCGTATTTCTACCCGTGTCCTATATTTTTCATATAATCCACATTAAAAGTTCGAGTTATTTATTAATTTGGATTTCCTATTTATTTTAGTTTCTAGGTAATTGTTTATAAATATGATAACGGTCAGTTTAGTTGTTGGTTAAAATGACAGTTATAAAGTTTTAAATAAACAAAAGATACTCTGACAGGATTGAAAGGGGGGCTGCTACCGTAATTCACGCTACGAAAATGTCTCGTTTCACCCCTAGGCACACAATACACTATTACATGCTCTCTTAACTAAGAAAATATCCAGTGCAGTAAAATTTTATTGAAAGGAAAACAAGGCATTTATTGTTCGTTATCATTTTAGTGGTTCTCCTTTAGTAATAATATTATATTTACAGAAATCGGTACACAAATTAATGAGAGAAATATTAATATTTGGTCACCAAGTAAAACAAGATGGAATTGATTCAAAATTCAAAAATTCAAAAATTCAAAATTCTTTATTTGCAGAAACATTCTTCACAATGAGATGTTATTTGTTAGTTTTAAGTATAAATGTTTCACCTTATAATAAGGCATGCAAATTTACATATTTTGTTTATACTATTTATTATTTGAAATTTAAAAATTCATCTATTGTGTAGAAGCACCTTTCCGTAAGCCACCTTTTTAGTCTTGACTTAAATAGATTGAAAGTGAGTTCTCTAATTGCTTTGGGAATTTTATTGTATACTATAATAGATTTTACTGCGCAGTTGTTTACTAGAATGGCACTTCTACATCCTGGCATTCTTTTTTTTGTGGGATCTCTAAGTAGAACCCTGCTTTTGACTTCTAAATTTTCAAAAAGTTGCGGATTCTTTTTCACGAAAATTCCTACTTCTAAAATATATAGACATGGTAATGTTAGTAGCTTTCGTCCTTTAAATAATGGTTTACACGATTGGAGGGGTCCTGCTCCACATACAGCTCTTATGCATTTTTTCTGTGCTATAAAAAGTATTTTTAGATGTGTGGAACAGCCCCATACTACTAGTCCGTACCTCAATAATGAACCAACGTAAGCATGGTATGCTATAAGGGCGGAGTTTTCACCTACTGTCTGTCTTAACTGCCTTAAAGCAAATGCAAACCTATTTACTCGTGTGCATGTGTGTAAGATGTGAGGTTTCCATAAACAATGCTGATCTAGGATCAATCCTAAGAAGTTTACCTCAGAACAATGTTGGAGTTTTTTACCTTGGTAGTTTAATTCTAGAATTTTGTTTTTTGTTTGATGATTTGAGAACTGTACATATTTTGTTTTCGTTAGATTTATTTGCAATTTATTAATTTGGAGCCAGTTGACAATTTTGTTTACTGTTAAATTTATTTCATTATCAAAGTCATTTTTCTGTTTATCATTAGGAATCGCAATGGATATGTCATCTGCAAATAATATACATTTATAGTTGGTTATTTGAGGCAAATCGTTTATATAGAGTAGAAACAATAGGGGGCCCAGGACACTGCCTTGAGGTACACCTGTCTTGTTATATTGAAAGTTAGATTTATATGTTTTTGTTTCACATTTGTTATCTATTCGAGAAACCTCAACGCATTGTTTTCTGTTATGTAAGTAGCTTTTTACCCAATCCAATGCCACTCCTCTTATGCCATATTTTTCTAATTTATTTACTAATATATTATGATCAACAAGGTCAAATGCCTTACTAAGGTCAAAAAATATTACGGTAGTTGGTCTCTTTCTATCTATGTTAGTTGTTATTGTACTTATTAATGTATATACGGCAGTAGTTGTAGATTTGGACTTCAAGAATCCATTTTGTTCATTTGCTATAACATTGAATTTATTTATGAAACATATAATCCTACTGTGCATAATTTTTTCAAAAACTTTCGATATTATAGGAACAAGAGTAATCGGTCTATAATTATCCATCTCTTTTGGGTTATTTTTTTTATGGATAGGTTTAACAATTGATATTTTTAACCTTTCGGGAAAAGTTCCTTCACTGAGCGATAAGTTTATTAAATAGGTAAGTATGTGTGCTATGATGTTGATACAGTTTTTTAATATATATGTTGAAATACTATCATATCCAACTGCTTTGGAGTTGCTTAATGATTTTACTACTTTTATAATTTCTGTTTCTGTACATGGATTTAAGAAAATGCTCGAGTTTATGTTTTTCAGATTGATGTTTACAGTATGTGCTGAAATAGAGTTGTTAGTTGTGGCTTTAGACGTTACACTAATAAAAAAATCGTTAAACGCAGTTGCAATTTGTAATGGTTCTCTTATTTCTTTTCCATTTACATTGATAATATCAATTCCTGAATGAAATTACCTTTCTATCTTAACTGTTTTTTTAAATATGCAATCTTCTTTCTACATTCTAAAAATCAAATCAATCAATCAATCAATCAATCAATCAAATATCAATCATTAAGTATATCAAATAAATATTATAAATGCGAAAGTTTGGATGGATGTATGGATGTATGGATGTGTGGATGGATGTTTGTTACTCAATCACGCCCCAACGGCTGAACGGATCTGGCTAAAATTTGGCACAGAGATAGATTATAGTCTGGAATAGCACATAGGCTACTTTTTATTCCGGAAAATTTCCCGCGGGAACCAAAAAACCTCAAACCATGCAGACGAAGTCGCGGGCATTCGCTAGTTATATTATAAATGAGAAAGTTTGGATGTATGGATGGATGTTTGTTACTCAATCACGCGGGCCGCGTGGAACGGATCTGGATGAAATTTGGCAAAGATAGATTATAGTCTGGACAATATATGCCCGGACGAAATCGCGGGCATTCGCTAGTTTGATATATATTTTTCATGCTACCACACAAGTGTGCTTCCTTTTTACAGCCCATCTGTTCAACCAATTTTGACGTTTGGTCCAAAGTTAGGTAGCATCATGGAGAATCAAAAAGTTTAAGAAGAAGAAGAAGAAGAAACGAAATCCACTGGAAGTCACTGGTAGCTAGGTATCATCTATTTTTATGATAAATGGAAACGCTGCGTATGGTTGTGCACAATAAAAAAGAAACAGTAATATTGTCAAAAATTTATTTTAGTACTGTTAATTATATAAATTTTATGTCGACATAATTATAAAAATAGAAAAGTTAATCTTTGGTATGGTTAATAAAATTAATAGGTATTGTGCCCTTATTTTAATTTAGCAATTTTGTGGGGCTGATAAGATGGTACGCGCCCTGGGTAGACTTGCACTCTTCTATTTCTTACAAGAGGTCGACAATCGGACGTGCCTTGTACACACTGTCAAAAAGAACGGTGCAAATTAGTTAGCGACTCGGTTAGTAATCATTAACTCTTCAATAATTTGACCTACAAGGTCAAAGATGTTTGTGTTACCTACTTTTCATCATATTAAAAACGTGATATTTAGGTTAGGTACCGTAGATCTGTCTCGACATTTCGATACAAATAGGAATAGCAAACTCAGGACATAGTAGTAAGCAAGAAATAGAATGAATAGACATAGAAATATGTTAAAGATTAAAAATAGAAGAGATTTAATTTAAAAATAGCTTGACTTGGTTCAACCACAACAGCCCATTAACGTCCCACTGCTGGGCACAGGCCCCCCCCGGGATACAACCTACCCCTGTACCAAATTTCATTAATATCGGTTGAACGGATGAGCCGTGAAAGCGTAGCAAACAGACAGACAGACACACTTTCACATTTATAGTATAATTATGCATATAGATTATGGATATGGATTGTGGATATAATTAATATGGATATTTGAGATAAGGATCTTTATTTGGTTATCAATGAAGATATCGCTGGAATACAATTAGTATAGAAATTGTGCAAGTCTTACCCCAGCTTGACTGCTTCCGTGTTCGACGGGGGGTGGCTTAACCGTCGGCTCGTTGGATACTATTGGGTCGAAGTTTATAGGCCGTGAACCATCGCTTCCATCGTCATCGTCTAATCCCAAATCACCAGGTATTAAACCCCAATTTTGATTTTTGTCTTTCAAACTGGGCGCTCTATTGTCAAGACCTGGTATGAAGGGATTGGTTTGGTTTAGGCATTGTTGCACTGGATAAGGAAAAGGAACGTAAATAATTTGTGGCGGTGGTGGAGGTGGAGGTGTTTGCGTCTTTTTTACATAGTTGGAAAGCTCTTCTAATTCGTTCAATATCCGAGAAAGCAATTGTTCTTGCTGACGACTATAAAAATCTCTTCTGTCATCTCTTTTCCATCCATTATAATCATCATAAGGATTATATGAACTAAAATGGTTATAGAATGACTGTCTAGGTCGACGGCGGAGGCGATGTCTTTGATTGTTCGTATGATCACGGTCATGCTTATCTTGGTATCCATCTTCGCTATCTTCTGTTTCTAGATTGTCATCGTTTAAGTTTCTTCCTCCAACTACCGCAACATAAAATATAATCGCCAGTAAAACTACGATTCGCTTCATCTAAAACAAAAAATAAACCTTAGCGAGTGGTCAAATCTGATGATTTGGACGAAATTAAACATTTCATATACATATTTTAATATGCAAAAAATTTCACGGATTTGAACGGAAACTTTGCCTGTACCCCATGGCTAAATTAATCTACAGCAGATACATGATCAAAGTCCTAACATAATGACCCAGACTCAAACCTGAGAAATTTAGATCCCAAACGCATGTCTTGAAAAGACAATTAATGAAACCTGACTTTGATTAATTCCCATTATTAATCAAAGTCAGGTTTTTTTTCTAGGGCCTACATCCAGATTGAAGTAACAGGAAGCAACGAGCTACTACATTCATGTGATAAATATACATTTTCGTGTCTAAAAGAGATACAAAACTGTATATTGTCACATGAACACTATTATTTCTACGCGTAGTCTTTTTTTTCTCTACCTCTTAACTTCTGCGTGAGTCGTTAAAATACAGCACCACATAAACACGTCTATGATTATTGTATAACTAAACTAGGTCGTTGACTTTACCGTGTCATGTACATTGAGTCCTAAGTATTTGTATATACAAATACTAAGGACATAAATATCACATGTTACCCACTTTACTCAAATTTCTAACCTATTCGTTTCGACTCGATTCGACATTGCAATTCAGCGCAGAGCATTCACGAAACGATTGTACAGCTATAATCAAAATGATATGTTTTGTCATGAAATTTGACGTACCTTTCTTTGGGAATGACTGAATAATCTTTTTTATATACTCCAAGTTTCCTATGCTTCTACATAAAGTGGAAACACAAATGAATCACAGGTTTTATTTAAAAACCGTTATTTGTTTCACACACTTTATTAACAATCCTTTACGTATCGTTGCGCACGCGCGTCTTGTTTGGCGTGGGACACTAGACTGGTATTTTCGAGCCTGATATACAGAGTACAGACTAATGATTGCAAACGCGTGTTATTTATAGTAAGTTATTTTTATCAGCTATAAGTTTCCCTAAAACTTAATATGGATGTTGGTTACAAATAATTATAAAGTTATGTTTTGATCAGCTACTTTTACCCTGATAATAAATGGGACATTTTAATTGAAACATTAATTGTGTTTCATAAAACAATTATTCAAAAATAAAGTATTTTTACGATTAGGAAGACTGGGCATACTTAATTTTTTTGAATTGTAATACAGACAACCAATATCATCAATCTGGAATCTACTAAAATTATACTTAAATGCGAAAGTGTGTCTGTTTGTCTACAAGCTACTCTTTCACGATCCATCTGTTCAACCGATTTTGAATTGATGAAATTTGGTACAGGAAGAGGACGTATGAAGCATCCCGGGGAAGGACAAAGGCTACCCGACTTTTTACAAAGAGTTCCCATGGGAATCGAAAACCTTTTAATCAACGCAGGCATCGTCTATTTTCTGATAATCCTTCCTTCGTGACTTAAGTAGTCTATTTTTATACTAGAAAAAAACAAAATACCTACACAATTGTATCTAAGTTTATTTCTAAGCTGTATCAGATGGCCGTCTCGATCACTCAGTCAATTTATCCTACTCAAAATATTTATTCCAAAACTTAGTACATGTAAATAGTAATAGTAATACAAGTAAATAAAAGTGTGGTAATGATGATAATAATAATTATTGAAACTATTATTAATTATTCGACCAACATCTCAAGAAGCTTTCGCTTGGTTGTTGGATTAAGGGTCTGATACAGAAGGTGGTTATCCTTGAGAGAGAGCCCTGACCTTGACCACCGGCTGCTTGGGTCCTTCGCCGCAGGAAGTGCAAGTTTTATAGAATTATTTTTAAAGATGATTTGCGTAGTATTTTTATATATTTAAGTAAAACATGCTTTAGAATAATTTTATAGTATACAAATAAATGAGAGATTACAATATTTGAAACTAATATTGTAATGGCTTATACATTTTTAAACCGCTACCCGACATCCTATTATAATAGTTATCGACTCCTTATGAGAAGTGCTAGCACAGCGTTCTATTGATTCCCGCGGGAACTCCTTTATTTTCTATGAGAAAATGATAAAATGAGGCATATGTCACTCTCCAGGTCCTCAAGCCATGCCAAAAATCACGTCGATCCGTAGCTCCTTTGCGGCGTGATTGAAGGACAAACCAACAAACCAATAAACCAACAAACACACTTTCGCATAATATAATATTAGTATGATTCGTGATTTTTATTTTCACTGCTAACTAGTACAAGCCTTAACGAACACAAACAACTATTCCTTTTTAAATAAGAAAAGAAGAAATAGTACAACATGTCAGGTTTTCGCTTCTTAAAATTTCACTTCTGTGATGCTATACACGTGAAGTCCTGTGAACTCATTCTATTAGAGAGTATTTTTTTTCCCACGACAGAATTACTGGAAGTTTGTGCCAACTTAATCATCATTCGTCTTTCCTACTTAACAGACTTGTCCTGACAGTCTAAACGTTTTTATAAAGAGGCTGAGCGCCATGTTCTGCTGCGACTTATGGGAAATGCGGGAACGGAATTGAATATAAAAAATAATTCACCAAGTCATTGAAAGTAGTCTAGAGAGAACCTGTGGTACTGCGTCTTCAACGCGAGACAATATCAAAGAATGCTTGTTTGTTTTGCTACCTGAGGGGAAAATCTCCAAGCCGAAGATCCTACATATCCCGACCTCGTGGGGGAGAGATCGGAATATGTGGAATTTTTACCCACTAAACCCCCTCGGTCACCGCCCTCGCCGCAAAGTGAGAGGCTCAGGGAACTCATATAAACATATGCCGGTACCTCTCTTGTGCGACGAATTTAGCGAGCTCATTGCACGGGAAATAATCCCCTGACCTGCTGTGAGGCTCAGCAGCGTGACCCAGAGTTGCCGTCTTTTTGGGGTTACCTGCTATGTGTGAATTTTTGTATCCAGAGTTCTAATACGTTGTACCACTAGCTTTTGCCCGCAACTTCGTTAACATTATTTCTATTTTCATAAAAACTATTTCTCCCCGTTAGGGTGTGATTTTTCAAACATCCTACTAGGGGCGGATACCTGCGTCATACAAGTTATCAGTATGCCAAATTTCAGCCCGACCCATGCTATAAATTCGTTGCTCCGTTGCGGCGTGATTGAAAGACAAACCAACAAGCAAACCCACTTTCGCATTTATAATATTTGTATGATTCCTGTTCACGCACCGCAGAGAGCGGACCGCATCGGTCAAATAGGATATTAGATATGTTTTTCCTATGCCCACTCTTCACTCGCGCCTTGCTAGCGAACGTCGAGTGACAATCCTTTAATCACGACAACAAAACCGTATAATTGGATGGAATCAATGATATTCTATATGAAAAAAGAGGGATAGAAAGTGAAGGCACGAGCCAAACAGATAAAGATGCTAATTCTGTATAACAAAATCTCTAAACTAAAATGACAGCTTTAAATCTAGTTCTGTCCCTTTCCGCAGGGAGTATTATGAAAGGGCTAGCAATATTTTTAATGCTGTCATTTTGTTTTAGTTTAGAGATTGTGCAATACAATAGAATCAGCCCTACTGTATCCTATTTTTATGGCACACGTGAAAAGCGAGCTTTTGATTGGCCACTAGTGATATGAGATCGTTGGCAATGGGATCGACGCAGAAAAACCCAACAAGCTGTGATGTCACGGGAATCCCAACTTCAATTGGAGCATTGCCACGGTTCCACTTCCTATAATTAAACAGTAAACATGAATGGTACAACAAGATTACTGAAATCCATTGAGGGGCGCTCAGTTCCCAATGATACCTTGAGCAAACACCCTACATACCCTACCCTTAATGATACATTTGAGCAAAAACACCCTTTGGATTGATCAAGACATCCGCAGAAAAAGTCCGTGTCGGAGGGGAACGACGTTTTGTCTCATCGCATCTTACTAATATTATAAACGCGAAAGTTTGTGAGTATTGATGTGTGGATGTATGGATGTTTGTTACGCTGTAACGGCCTATGTTTTCAATTGATTTCGATGCAATTTGGCATAGAGATAGGTTGTGTCCCAGGAAAAAATATATGCTACTTCTTATATCGGAAAATTAAAGAGTTCCCGCGGAAATAAAAAAATTAAGCAACGTAAACGAAGTCGCCGTCATCATCTAGTTAATAATATGGATATGATTCAGAGTGGTGCAAATGGATGATTATAACATGCATATAATTTTCATATTAGTCAGGCCGATGACTTAGTTTATGATAAAGGTACCCTTTCAATAAAGATACACGAGTTCATCCAGCGTAAGTAGATAATGATATGTAATCAATGCCCACAGGCAGAATAGTGCAGCCGAGTCGAAGAGACTTTATTTTTATCATTAGTCAGCTTTTATATTACCATTCATCATTCAGCATTATCATCATTCATCATTAGCATAGTGATGCATCCACTGTTAGACACTTGGCCTCTGTGAAGTCGGCCTATATTTATACCAGTCAATAAAAATCGTTTTGTAGAAGCTATGGATGCATCCGCCTGTAATCGTCCACAGCTGGACATAGACCGTTTCTGAGAGCGTATCTGGTGGAAACACTCACGGGTTCTCCGCTTTCCTCTGCCACTTCCGTGGTCTGCCATTCACTTCCCGCCATCTTTCTTTTTTGTTTCAACGGGCTAGAGAGAGGTCGTCCGACACTTCCCTTACCGGTGGGCAGTCTAAATTCCAGAACACGTCAGTTCCAGCGGCCGTTGGTTCTACGAATTAGACATTGATAAATCGCTATGGGTGGATCAACTACGAGTAAATGCGGACGCATTAGACGTTATGTACATTGCCCAGCCTGTACAGGGGAAAAGTATGACGTACATTCAACATTGCCAATAAAAGGCAAGCGCACATTATGCCGCCACTGCAGCGGCTACAGCGAGGCAGAACGAATAACATCACCGCTGACATCACTTCTCAGTCTGTATGCGTCACACACTAGAACCACCTAGAGCGGGTTGGGCCGCATCACATTGACGGATTTTAGCTCGGGCTTAAAACTACCCAAGCGTTGGAAATAAACGTTATGGATAGCTCAATTGAAAACTTTTCCTTTTTTTTACATATAAAGCAGAAGTCTGAATTTACCATCGGTTAAACATCATCCATCAACATTTCTTTGCCAAAGTAAGCTTAGGGCTTTACGGATGACTCCTCATTCAAGGGATGAAAATCCGCCGCGGAATATTGCGACCCGTTCTGCCCCGGAATGCATTGAAATTGGTAGATCATGTTCATGTAAGCGATTTAAGCGGAATTTTACTCCTCGGCGGGCAATTATAATGGTTATATCGACAGCCAATTACGCTTCGATAACTGCAGTCGACTGCCGACACTTGCAGTCGTAAATTATGTGCTGAGCAGGTAGTATACCTAGATAGTGGAAGCTTATTTAATACCTATATTTAGTATAGTACCTGTCAAGTAATAATGGTTTTAAATTTCCATCAGGTCTAGACGGCCAGTTCGTGATAATATGAATTCAATGAATTCCAGACTTACAGATTAGTTCTGCATAGATAGATAATGGGAATTATATTGTGTTGGCAATGACATACTTGCATTATAACATACATACTTATTGCAATATATGTATAGTAGTGTGTACCTATACTATAGCAATATTCTTTTTAACTAAACATAAACCCTGAAACTATGGGTCTAAAAAATAGCTAGGGCTTGACATGAACCCTTTTTAATAATAGATTTATTTTCGGCATAAATATCTGATGCTATTTATTCAATATAATCGAAAGGTATTCTGAAGTTTAATCATGGTGTATATGAACCTTATTAGATACCTTAAACAAGATGTGGTAGGTCATGTGAAAAAACACATGCTCGAAGTTTGTTGAATAACTTGATCAACACTCCGTCGTCGCTAGATTTTAATCAAGTATAGTGAAGAAAAACTAATTTTTAAAGAATAAAGAAGATCAGCCGATTCTTCTTACGATTTCTTTCATAATTACATCGCGCGATAGTCAGAATGAGACGTGATCGCCAACTGCCTAATGTTTTTTTAATAACTTATTGGTTTTTCAATGACGTATGCATCCCACATCGTTCGGTTTTATCGAGAAACTACGCATAAAAGTTGGTCATCAAATATCTCGAATGCGTTAATAGCCCATTTTAATAGACGAAATAACGATTCATGAAAATTCAGCCAAATACTACGATTCCGATGATGAAACTCACCACATTCGTAAAGTTTATAAATATCTACTTATCCCACCCCGACTTTGCTCGGGTAAAAGTTTTGAAAATCTTCTCTTAGCTCACTAAGAGAGGTTTGAACTGAATAGATAAATTAGTATACAGACTTAGGAAATATTTAGAGAACCGTTTCTGAAAGCAGTATGTTAAATCAGTGCCAGTGAGATAGCCGGCTAGAAGCTCCGTTGGTTATAATTACTTATCCATATACATAATGTATCCTTTATTATATTATAGTTTATGTTCATACGCCTAAGACATTAATTTCGATATTAATTAAACCGGGACGTTAGGCCGCCGAATTAATGGCGCCCTACTTTCAGAACTCAATTAATAAAAGGTCGATACTACAAAGGGTTCACCTATTGCTGAGTTGACTACAGATATTTAGAGATATTAAGTGAGGCAAAACCACACAATGCTGGTTATAATGAACCAGCATTGTGTGGTTTTGCCTCACTTTCCAAACAAACTACTTTAAAAGCTATTGGTCTGGACTTAGCCTGAGCGTCTTATTATCTCTCCCACAAAATATCTGAAGAAGCCGCTGAAACGAAGGGATAACGTCATAGAAGCCAATATAAGTCCAGCTTTGAATTTCTGCCAATATACCTGACCGATATGTTTTCTTACCGCGCAAAATACACTAGGGACAAAAAAGTTTTCTTTTCCGAATTGAACATGCAATGTTGTACTTGTCAGTTGCTGTACTGTGAATGATTGTTTCTGCTAGAATGTCTGCTTGTATAATTTTAATATTTTGGTATGAAATACGATTAAAAAATTTATGAAAAAGGTGTAAAATATCAAGATAATAAGCTCGATTGATAAAACAAGGCTATGAATTTGTTGTGTACCTACTAACTCGTGGTTTCTTTCCGTATTTAATTACAACACTACAATCACTCCCCACTAGCTTATTTTCCAACTACGGAGAAGTATAATTTTACTAACCAGATAGACCATGGAAAATATTATTATTATTATTATAATGATGTGATGAAGTTGATTGTGAAATTTCCACTGAAAAAAAAATGCGCAACTTCCTATACAAAGGTATGTTTCTGATAATTATTCGCAAAGAAACATTATAAACTTTTAAGGATATACATATTTTCCTAGGTTTATGTTTTTCCTAGGCTAAAACAATTCCAATATCGCTAATTGATTCAATCATCGACTTGTTGTGATTTATAACTTCTTTAGTGCTACCGCCTTCACCGTGTTCGCCGCTTGAACGATAGTTAAGTTATAAATAATCTATACTAATATTATAAATGCGAAAGTTTGGAAGTACGGATGGATGGATATACGGATGGAAGGATGTATGGATGAATGGATGTATGTTTGTTACTCTATCAAGCCAAAACGGCTGAACGGATCTGGATGAAATTTGGCTCAGAGATAGATTATAGTAGAATCGATTATATGCGATTTCGAATTCGATTCGAAATTTATCAATATCGATTGAAAACAAGGGCCGGTAAATCATTGCAAACAGATACACTTTCGGATTTAAAGTACTTATTAGTATGGATTTAGGGTCAAGGTACATGACATATTAAAACTATCATTTTGAAATAATGCTGATATAGCGATGGCAGTAAAATTAAAAAAAAAATTAAACAAAAACCTATATAAATAAAAGATCTGCTTGGGGGCGCCACTATTACATTTCTAATTTTATCGTATGAAAATTTGTTCCATTTGTTTGCGCAAAAATATAGCGCTGTTTTTGTATTTTTCTGGTCAGGCTAGGTATATTATATTCGACTCTAGAGATAAGAGATATCTTCTATGTTTACTTTATAAAATAACATGCAACATAGACAAAACACCGTCCACCCATAACACCATCGGTCTCCACGCGATACTATGTTGTATGACATCAATTCTAACCTTGCGGATCCCACCTAACCTAACCTTGGCATTGGTATAACTATGTGCACCATACATAAGATATTTTTTAAATCAAAATCAATTTATTTGTTGAACAAGTCATAATTTAAAAAAAATTTAAAAAGTTAAAATCTAAATTAATCTAGTTAAATTAAAATCTTATTCACGTTTTTATAAAATGTAATTTTTTTGTGAATTAAAACTAGTGTTATATATTTTTGGAATCTACTCATCATTTTCTAGATGATGATTATATAGTTAAACTTATTTTTCAAAGGACTTGACCGGTGGAACTATGGCAGCTTGCCTAGGTGTCAAAAATCAATGTTCAGCAATGATTTCTTTATTATTGTAATTGTAATATTTCACTGTTTTCAGATAAAAAAGTTTCAGGAGTCTGAAGGCTCGGAAAACTGCGAAAATGAACAAAAAAAGTTTCACCAAAAGATTGCTTTCCCACACTAGATGGCGCTATTTATTGTGTTGAGCGAGTCCAAAAAAATATTTTCAAGTATTATTTCTTTATTATTGTAATTGTTATATTTTATAGTTTTCAGATAAAAAAGTTTCAGGAGTCTGAAGGCTCTGAAAACTGAGAAAATAAATTAAAAAAGTTTCACCAACAACTGCTTTCCCACACTAGATGGCGCTATGTATTGTGGTGAGTCTAGAAAATATTTTTTGTTAACAAGTTCAACTATTCGACCACAGATGGCAGCATATGCAATGTGAAAGGGTGTTCCAGTTTAACTATTCGACCACAGATGGCGGCATATGCAATGTGAAAGGGCGTTCCTTTAAACGCAGTATTTCAAAATGCTTTGTTCGATCAATTAGTTTGAGATTTGTCAAAAAATAAAAATAATTATAAACAAAACATACATTTCCTTTTCTATACTATTTAATTGATCAAAAATAAATCATTCATAATATAATGACTAAGGTACTTAAATGGTATTCATGTAGGGTTACAAGATTATTATTAGGCATGGATATAATGGAACGTCAAAATGGAGTAGTGCTTAAAGAGGAAAGCGGACGCTCAAGATTTAAACAATAAACGTACTGTTTTTTTTTGTCATTTGAACCCTGACCTTATTTGGAATAATAACTCCATAATAATTTCGTTTTTAATTTTTAAGCCTTACTGTAAAAACGGAAATCCTGTGCATTGTCCCGAATCGGAGGGCAATTACTGGTCATGTCCTTTAGTCTTTAATGCGGGACCTTGGTCACCCCATTTTTTTTTAATTCACTAGTTTATGTCACCCAGAATAATCTAGGGATTCTAACGATACCTCATTTATCAAAATCGTTTCTGGCGTATAGAAGTTATGGTAGAATATACAAACTCACATACATAAATACATACATACATGAACCCTGTAAACAATATACTCCATTTTTCAGGCAGTTGTATAAAAAATAGGTAAGCAGTATAAGTTGTTCTATTTTTCGAAACACTAGGTATTTCATGCTTTTTGGCCTATGAATCAACATAACATCACAAACTTACTAATTGACCTTTTTTTACCTAAATTTATACAATTATTTAGTTACGATGAAAAAGTATAATCCTTCTAATGCAATAGTGTATATACCATAATGTGTGTTGTTTGTTGTTTTGTCCTTCATTCATGCCGCAACGAGACAATGGGTAATGGCAATGGACGTAATTACATTTTGAATTGATAATAATGTACCTATATCGGAAAATAAAAGAGTTCTCACAAGATTTTTAAAAACAAACAACGAACAAAGTCGCAGATACCATCTAGTTATAATAAATAGTTAGCTCAAAATATCCCAGTTTTGCTCCGGATATAGGAATTTCTCGAGTACCTAGTAGTCAATGATTCAATAAATTACGTATTTAGTTAGGGAGCTTAAAAAATATATTCTATATACTATTTAGCATTTACGCTGCGCTGTGGCAGAGATGAGTATTATGTACTTAATATCTCTGACTGTAGTGTTGGCTAAAAAGTATACTTAAGTGGTTTGGTCAATAGTAAGTAGGCACCTCATAATTGGTGGGTTATACACAGACGTGCATATACAATGATAAAATAAATATTAACGAGTATGTTATCTATTTCTATTACAAGAGGGTTTTCCTTGAAAAATTCACGATATTTAACACGCGCGCCGTTAATGTTTCTCAACACTTCCAAAATAAACTTAAACTGTTATACCTGACCTGATGGTTTTACATGTTATTATAGTATAGCACATCTTTTGTACGTCATGTATGTACATTTTACCTACAACGGTAATCCGTGATGATTTTTATGTATTGTTGTCGAATAGGCCCGTTATAAATTACGGCCTTGATCTCAATAACATGGAAACAAAGTAGCTCAGTTTTGAGGGCTCTCTTGTAAAATATACCCCCATAAATGAAGAGACGCAACTAAGTAGGCAAACCTGCGTTAATACGGTCTTGTCGGATCCATGCACAACTTCACATTCACGGAACAATCTCATCAGTAATTGAATCTCGTCACTCCGTCCGGCCTTCGACGCATTGATGTTCAGACCGAAATACAAATATAGATGAATACACACAATTACGAATTTTTATCCTGTCCTCAGAAAACGTCTTGTCCGCATATGTAATGGTGGGGCGTCGTATTTCCATACGTGACACATTCGAACGGAATTCGAGACAGTTTTTCCGCTCGCGATTTTCCACGGTACATTGCTTCGTGAGACTATTGGCGGAACAGTTCTAAACAAAAAATGAGTGGCGCAATATTAATAATATTATATTATACTAGAGGTAGCCCGCGACTTCGTCCGCGTTCAATTTCTGATTTCCTATGAGATTATGAACTTTTCCTGCTGCGAAAATCCTAGCTATAGAGACTTTATACAGCTTATGAAGGTTTTAATTATTTAAATCTAATAACCTAAATGCTGATTCTCATGTCTATGCTTAGAACTTTTATGTAACCTTCCAACCCCGATTTCACCCCTTTTGGGGTGGATTTTAGTAAAATTGCTTAGACAGGTTATTATAATTTGAAACTAATAACCTAAATCCCGATTTATCTGTCTTTTATTAACATTTAACAACAACTAAATGCTTTTTTCGTTTTTTTTTCATTTATTACCTACTTGTTTTTATAAACAAAACATTAATCTACTTCGGCGAATTTTATTCTATTTAGTATGAAACTAACAATATTGATAGTAGGTAAATAGTTGGACCACCGCAACGGTGCAGAATGATCTAGAATCTAGATAGATGTAGATTCAATAGAGATAGTTAAATGTTAGCTTGAAAATAATTGTCATAGTCTGGGTCATGAACTCCATGTTTGTTTTGAAGTTCGTTATTAATTCATAGATGCGACATTATTCAAATGGCGTGACGCATCATATAATAGTCAAGTCTATATTAAATCTCGCCAACGTTAAATATCCTGCCTATAATATTTTATGCCTGGTGGGAGGCTTCGGCCGTGGCTAGTTACCACCCTACCGGCAAAGACGTGCCGCCAAGTGATTAAGCATTCCGGTACGATGCCGTGTAGAAACCGATTAGGGGTATGGGTTTAATATGTGTAACTGCTGTACCCCTTACAGGTAAGCCCGCTACTATCTTAGACCGCATCATCACTTACCATCTTGTGAGATTGCAGTCAAGGGCTAACTTGTAAATGATTAAAAAAAAACTATGATTTGAATTGACTATGAAGTGATTTTTTAGAGGGCGAAATCGTTAGACAATCTTTTTTTATCTAGCACAAGCTTATAATAATAAAAAAAACTTGATTGAACTTTCTCCTCCGTATACTTTTCAATTTCACTGAAGATGACTCAGAGACGTTTTGCCTCAAACCACAGACCAACACAATTACTGCTACAGCCAACTCTATATCTAGGTATATAGGACGGATATTTCCGTTTGTTAATAAGTTCACATGATGTGCTATATTCTATTTTGTTTTTGTAAAAATTCTAGGTACATACATATAATTAATTTCTCTTGCTTAGTAGTAAGTGATGATGAAGTCTAAAATCGTAGCGGACTAACCGGCTAGGGGTATAGCAGCCGTGAGGTCGGGTTCAATTGGGCCAGGGACGAACCCAGTATGGGTTTATGTATATATATTATTTATTGTACACCACAAAAACACAAAAGAAATAGATCACAAACATGAAAACCTAAAACATAGGTACAATAAGGCGGTCTTATCGCTAACTAGCGATCTCTTCCAGACAACCTTATCGATACGGAGACAATGAACAAGTGGAGAGTGGGTGGTGGATAAAAAAAAAGTGACGTGCAAGGGAGGCACCGGAACAAGTTCTTTTTAGAGTTGCCGGAGCCTTTCATCATGCGCTGAGGATGGTCACCGAGGGGGTTTTAGTACCCACAAATCCCACATAACCCGGTCTTCCCCCTAGGAGGTCGGGTATCATAAGAAGATTTCCCCCCAGTCAACAAAAAAAAGGAGTATAGCAGTCATATTAAGCCCATACCCGTCCCCTTAATCGGTTTGTACAGGCATCGTATCGAATCTCTATAACGAAATATCTAAATCGCTTAGCAGAACATATTTGCCGGTAGGATGGTAACTAGCCACCCACCAGGCCAGACCAGAGAAATCATAAATTCCCAAATTGACCGAGCCTGGGATCCAACCCGGGACCGTATAAGACCACAGCGCTCACCACAGCGTTAGGAAGGTAGTTTTTTTTAAATCAAGCAGCAATCAACGTTATTTTTGCAAGGATAATTCTGATTCTGAAGTTAACTAACTTGCCGCTAAGGGGGTGAAATGGGGGTTGGAAGTTTGTATGAAAATCCCAAATTGAATCAATAAATTTGTTAAATTTAATCACAGACCATACGGTGTATTTAATGTTACTGTTAGATTTGGAAGAGATTTGCCTTCTGAGGTATTGTCTAACAGAAGAACTCAGCCACAATGATTTGTTTTTAATGTATTTTGAAATAAATCATTCTTCATTTTCATTTTCAATCCCAGAGTATTATAAAGTTTCCACGGTATTTATAAAAAAAACTAAATAAACGCGCGGACGGAATATATTACTAACACAAATAATACTTAGGTGCAGAAGAATAGAATAGAGAAAAGGGTAATATATTAAACTCATAAATTGATTTCGTACATGTACAATGGTCGTAACTAACGATCATGTATAGACAATGACATCATTTTATCCGACAAAGCTTTATTAAAAGTTCACTGCCTACAATGACACAAAAGCAATTCAATTTAACTGGCTACGAAATTGTTTAGTCATTGATTGCTTCTAACATGTTTGTATCATTATCACAAAGCTGTAACCACGCAAGGCTTTTTCGGCTAGTTTTGTTGTAATTTTTGTGCAATTTTAGTTGCGTGAGCGCAGACGAGGCTTAATTATTAGGTATATTGCTTGCTGCTGGCTGCACTTTGTACAATTACATAATATCTAATAGTACACAGGTTTGTCTACAACTACATAGATTTATCTTTTTTGGGGGTTATTATGAACTAAAATATATAACCAATGATCTTCTCTAGCTTCATGTAAGTCACGTGGGGCAGGGTCGGCAAATTTCAGCCGTGAATGAGTAACAAATATCCAAATTTACAAACTTAGAAACATCCAAACATTCACTTCAATGATATACTCGTATATTATAATTATTATGCTAGCCTAATTTTCACTCTACAGTGTCTACACAAAACATTTCATAGATTCTTTGCCCTCTTTTTTACCGATCACAAAGTAACACAGAACTACAGAACACTAAACTAGCATAAATCTTATGTCTAAAATTCATTTTTAAAACACTTTTCAAAACTAGTTAAAGTTGCCATAGTATGAGATTTTCCTATATTTTAGAGTTGCCTATATTTAATTTATAGCACAATTATTTAATTTTAAACGATACCTACCGTGATAGGTTAATATAATTATATAAAGGACTAGCAGACTTGCCCGCGACTTCGTCCACGTGAAATAAGTTTTTTAAATTCCCACGGGAACTCCCTAATATTTCGGTATAATATATCAAAATCGGCTCAGTACATAAATCCAGAGATTACCCCTTACAACGTCACAAACTTTACTCCTTTATAATATTATTAGTGTAGATTAAATTTAATAGACTTCATTAACATAACCTTACCTATATTATTGGCATGTAGTATCGTAGATCAAAGGAATTGTTCAGTACACATTTATTACATAGTTTAATTAATAAAGCTAATAGGTACCTAAACAACCTAAAGATCAAGTTCACCTTAAGATGGTAACCTCTATAGCTGCGTCGCTTATCTGATTAACGCTACAAAGTAAACTTAACAAAGTTCACAATGATGTCATTATAGAAACAAAGCTGATATCATAATTTGATGTTCAGGAGATTTGATTGTTTTATGTCCTTGTATAGTAATAACGGTTTCTTTAATTGTATTGAATTTCAACTGTGAGTAAGTATACAGTACAGGTCTTGTAGTATAGAAATTTAAAATGGTTATGATATGCAGACAGACGGACAAGACAGACGGACTTCTTGCTTTACTACAGAACCCTAAAAACACGTAATTTTTACTTGGATACAGAGGACGTACTGTGACTTAAATCTGCCAACTTAGGCCCATAGTTATTCATAAACCGACATCAAGGTAAGAAGTCGTTCTCGAATCTCAAATATTGGTATTAATCTATGTTTTAGGCCAATAATTGAGAACGTGTTCTTAGCTGATGTCCGTTTATTATTAAACGCTATGCTTTTCGTATATATAATTAATCCTTAAAATACTTATAGCCGAGAAGTATTAAAAGCACTATTCATTGGAATCGAGAGCCGTAACGCTACCGTGACATTGGTTTCCGTCGCAAATCGGTGTAGTTTTATGACAAAAACACACATGATGCACTCATTTTAAAAACCACCGCGACACGACGACGTGCTTCCCATACGACGCGGGCGTTTGACGTAGACGTTTTGCTCTGTCCTATCAGTACCCAGAAATCTGTTTTCTTTAAATGAAGCTGCACAGACTAACGCAACATGAAGAAACGTGTTCCATAATCAATGTAAATGTTTGCGCGGAAGTTTTGTCTAGTGTATTTTCGCCTTAAAATAAGGCCTTCGTTAATTAATTCTATAGGCCCTGAGAATGAAACTCGTTAGCTGAAACCTCAAAACTACTTTCATAATCATAAGACTTTAAGAACTAAAACGTAATTAATACTTACTCTAGCGGCACGCTATGATGGCCGGTTTGACACATTACAATAGTGATGTGGAATGTCAATTTATTCTCGAACAAAAAACAATTAAGTTTTGTTTTTGTACCTGATTAAATAGGTTTAATAAAACAAAAATGTATATGTTTATTTAATTTATTTGAACGAACTGAATATTTGAACGAAAATGAATATACATACTTTATATGCACACAAGAAACATATGAATACAAAAGATACCAAAAAAGGTGCCACAAAAGGCCATAATTAATCAGATTCGTCCATACTACTATTTTCACTGTCGTCACTGCTATCATCACATACATTAATAATTATATGTTCGTTTTCTATAATATTATCTATTTTCACATCTCTTTCATAATCTTCCCTTATTAATTTAACAGTTCTATTCACAACCTTTTCCCAGTCTCCTTTAGTCACATGTTCACAAGCTTCTTCTAATAATTTTAAATCAATTTAATAAATAAATTTTGAGTCCTAAACCTAAAACTACATTCGATAAAATTTATGAATCTCTGCACATCACTATCGTCAATAAAGTAATACAATTATTTCCTTCAAAGTCGTTATCAATTAATACGGAACTTCATGAGAAACTACATTCGATAAAATTTATGAATCTCTGCACATCACTATCGTCAATAAAGTAATACAATTATTTCCTTCAAAGTCGTTATCAATTAATACGGAACTTCATGAGCGGACAAACGTCAAACCGGCCATCATAACGTGCCGCTAGTTTAATAAGCGAAATACGTAACGATGTTTAGAACTGATATAAAATTAGAACTATAAGACTTTTGTAAATGGTCATTTACCTACAAAAGTAAATGATAATATTGATGATGATGATGAATAAATGGTCATTTTAGCCGATTTTGACAAGTATAGACATAGATTGAATGAAGGACATTAGCTTCTTTCCCCAAAGATTTTCCTCATGATTTTTAAAAAACTTTATCCACGCGGACGATGTCACGGGCATTATTATTATTAGTGCTTTTCTTTTTTAACCGATTTTGTCAAGTACAGACAAAGATTGAATAAAGGACATTAGCTTCTTTTCCCAAAGATTTTCCTCAAGATTTTTAAAAAACTTCATCCACGCGGACGATGTCACGGGCATTATTATTATTATTGATATATTTTCTATTAAAACCTTTATCGTTTGATGAATATCTTTGCCGCTGATTTATTTTTAGTCTTAGATTTGCTGCTAGGTGTTTATGTAAGCTCACATACACGATCATTCACAGGAATAATTCAATCCACAGACCTCACATACCTGAAATTGTATTATAATATCTTCTGGCAAAATGAGAAAGAATTTTTTTTTTCTGTAAGAGCGATTGGGTGCCTAGGGATCGGAGTCATGATTCTATTCGGTAAGGCTTTATAAGGAAATGACTACTGAAGAAAGTCATGAATTTTTCATAGCAGGTTGACAGTAATTTCCATAATATACCTGGGAGCCTCGTCGAAACTGAAACACGAATAAAAAAGTTAAAAAAAAGTATAAGTGAAAGGTAAAGCACTGTGATTAAATATGGTCTAATAGGCATTATATCTTCTTTCTTAAGTAATTATTTTAAATAGTGTGTAATTTTCAAACCTTTTTGCAACTCTACATTTTATCGAAGTAGTAAGTACGTTTTAGTAAAGTTACTCCAAGCCAAATAAGATTTACTGAATTACTTATCTTTTAAATTCGTAGACATTTGCAACTAAATATCCAAGAAGATTTGAAGTTTTTATATAGATAATATAACTAAAACGTTGTTAAAAAAAGGACACTAATAAAATCAAGGAATCAAGGAATCACACGTCAAAGTGCCAAATTGTTATCGTATTTATTGGGGCGCTTTATTTAAATTTCTGTTTACGGAGAAGCTATTGGATAACGTAAAAGAACACAATATTTTGATAAGCGATTTAACCGCACTGGGTATTTTGTCGTTACTGTTTTCACTCTGATTCCCTTGTTTTATCCTTTTATCTGCGCAAACATACCTACTTTATCCTAATCCCTAAAGGATAAAATGTAAACTAATAAACCATATTGGTGACTGTATACATAGGTATATCTCTCGTAATAAGAAGGGTTCGACCATAGTCCACCACGCTGAGCAAGTGCAGACTTCACAGATCTTCGAGAACATAATGAAGAACTCTTCGGACGTGCAGGTTTCCTCACGATGTTTGTTTACACCGTCAAGCAAGTGATATTTTTCTTAAAACGCACATATAGGAACTCCGAATAGTTAGAGGTGCCGGACGCCTTAACCATTAGGCTATCGCCGCTTACATGCGCTCTACCTCTGCAAAAAAAAGTGGTCGCATAATTATGGGCTCACCGAAGAAGACTGCCTCTGCCTCTGGAACCGTGTGCGATTACCTTTACATTGTATAAATTTATGCCAAGGTATTTAAAGTGTCCGTGTCTGGCTTACCTCTGTACGTGCCAGATCTGCTTTTTCTAGGAGTAACTAATGACGTTTGCTTTAATAAATTCCATTCTGTTCAATGTCTGGATAATTTTGCGCCGTAATTTATTAAGAAAATTGGTTTTGATTATTCTTTGGGTTTACGACAAGATAAGCGGTTGTATAAGCATGCATGACTATGGAATTCTACTGGCTACAGGTTTAAGTAGCGGGTCACCTGATGCTAAGTGATCTCCGCCCATGAACAAATACTGCTCAACGTTCGTTTGTTCGAGGCTTTAAAGGAATCTATTGTTAGTATAGCTACAACTTTTGTTTTATAAGTCAATATACTTAGCAGGCGAAAGCTTTCCAAAGTTTGCAGTTGCAAAAATGATTAATTTAAGTAGAACGATGACATTAAGAAATTTCATGTACACCAATAGACACGAGTACTTAATACCTGACCTCAAAAACGCCAAAAGTAAGTGTATTTTAAATCGGTGTTTCTAATAAAGGTTTAAATGACCTTAGCTAGAGATCAGCTACGCTTTGGACTAGGTAGGTACATCATTACGAGTAGAGTTGTACAAAAAACATTTAGTACTGATTCACAACTCTTTGGCCAGTTTACAGTTTGCAATAACAATACCTACAATGATTAATTGCAGCCTTCGAAAGTCATGGAATACCAAATCAAGTATTGTATAATCTGATAAGCCGTGCATGATCAGGTATCACGACTTTTACAAAATAATAAACTTTATGTTTTGAAGCTTAGCTCTAACACTTTGATGATATCACGCAAAAGTTTATATTCATCCCATCTCGATTTATACAATCGTGATACACTTCAACGGCTTATCGTGATTTCAGTCATCCGTTCATTATATAGATATATCTGGGGGCATGTTAGTGCCCTCGCCAAGACGAGCCAAAGAAAGGTGGCACTACCTAGCAACCTTTTCTGGAAGCGTTTCGTCGTATTTTCGAACCGTCATAGCTTCGGTCCGGATGATGCTAGAAAGCTGAAATTTTCCGGATAAGATGTCGTTGGTTCAATCTTTCAAATAAAGCCCAAATGATTGTAAAAATTGTCCTAAGTGTAAAGATGACATGGGTCAAAACTCAGATAGGGAATATTTTAATGCGAAAACACAGTACGGACAGGGCAGGGCAAAACATCCGCGCAAAACGCCCGCATCTTATGGGAAACAGTTTTCGTCCTGTCCAAGTAATCTGTGCAGCTCCATATACAAGAATACGCTGTCTTTTTGTATGCCAAACAATTTGTCCGTACTTGTGTTTTGCCATTGCCTACCTTTTATCCCATTCCATGTTGCACGGTTGCACCTTCCTTGCGCCGCCTCGATTATTGTCGATTATTATTATTAAAGTCACACCGCCAGATGCTACCAAGTAACGGAAAATACTTTTAAAACACAAAAAGAGCCATTAAATCGCCTTTACGGGCTACGAAACTATTTCATCATACTTTTGCCACTCTTTTCACGAGCAAATAACCTTAGTTTACAGTTTTTGGACGTGGAATATAGTTCCACGTTCAATAAAAGGTTGAATAGAAGCAGGCGTTACTTTGCGGAAGTCCATGATAGTGTATGAACTAGAAGTTTAATTCGCTATAATCCGCTACAGTAGACAAATCTGTGTGGTACAGTACGTGTCTTTCACCTGCAGCATGCGACACCCACCACCCAGCAATTCGCACAGGCACAACACCACAACACACAAATCCTCCAAATCACTCTCAACGTACGTTTCACTCCGAAACCGGAGCATCTTCAGGAGATATTGACTCGACAATGCACGATTGTGTCGCATGCTGCAGGTGAAAGACACTAACTGTACCACACAGATTTGTCTACTGTAGCGGATTATAGCGAATTAAACTTCTAGTTCATTCACTTCAATAAAAGGGCTTATGTAAAGACTACAGTTTGTTTACTCCTTATGGTAAAGTCTCTTACACAATGTGTAATAGTCTTTACCATAATTAATTTACTTAAATAATTACCATAATGTAAAATTTAAGGAAAAACTGTCCTTCCTTTTTTTCCTTTAATTTTACCTGATTCAATAAAAATTGATATCGTGGGTAATCTGGTCCGAAGATTGATGCAGAAGGCGATTGACGGATGGACTGAAGATATTCACTTAAATAATAAATATGCAAATCAAAATGAACTTATGAGATTGTCTAATGTACGTTTATACCTATGCATACGGTATGACCGAATTGATGTAAGTGGGCCTGGCCTTTTCATATGTTAGGTCTTGATAGATACATAATACAGTCAAAGTGTTGGACATATCCAAATAGGCCTACTGCTTTGAGGGTTGTTGTTGACTAAAGACATCCTAAAATCAATCAATTAAGCTTTTTCCCCCAACATCTGCATGTTTATGTACCTACCTATGTTAGGTTTTAAAATTTCTCAAAATCTGTTCTTCCTTATACATAATAGCGAAAACTTACATGCCTACAAGTTTCTAAACTAAGCGATTTGAGCATGATCGATATATAATGATATTTCAAACACTCTTCTTTTACTTACGTCATTCTCCAGACCAAAGCTATATTTAAACTATCTATATGCAAAAAAAAATTACGTTATTCCGTTTCAGCGTAATTGAAGGTCAACCAATAATAATCATTCGATACACATTCAAGATCATAAAATGGGTAACTTTATTATTACCTGTCCACCTTATTACTCTAAAGTTAGGTACCTGGTATAGTAGATACCTATAGTGGACGAAAGTTATTTTTTCCTATTATATCCGGATCTTGGTTTTAAAGTTAAAAGCTAGTTGTGACTTGTGAGTAATAAAAATTTTCAGAAATAAACTTCCGCGTATAGAATGTCTTGGTTTACTATTCACGACAAGGGTTTATACTGCATTTATTGCACTGAGTCATAATCCATACGTTACGTTCCATCCAAACGCTACGTTTTACGATTTTGATTTTCAAAAAAATCCACGTTAATGAAGACGAGGGCATCACCTAGTATGGGTATACTTTACAGGCATAGGGAGTGGATTCAAAGAAATTCCAGGAATATATCTGACTAGCTTTATTCTTAAACATTTATCACAGCTTTCTTAAAGCTTATGAAAGCGGAAACCATAATTCAGGAAAAACCTATTTAGAGTGTCTATATTTTGTTTGTTGCTTCCTTATAAAGTTCTCCCAACCGAATTTGGGCCACGACGGCCAAAGTCCTCAGAGATTAACCATCTGCGCGGGGAATCTTTTAGTGCACAAGTGTGTTTAAAAACACAGGTGCACTCTCTTTTCCCTAACTCTCACACGACACGACCAGGGATCAAGGACAGGACTAAAAGCTTTAAGCGCTATCCAATAAACCTCCAACTTCCTAACCTCGGGCTAGTGCTGAGAGTTTATCTTCAAAAAACCTAATACTTAATTGTTACCCGGCCAAGGAATCGAACTTGATCTCAGGACCTCATTATACGCAGTCAAAGATGCTTGCTAACCACTAGACCAACGAGGCATTCACTTCTTTATACGTCAGAAAGCTTATACATTAAGAATTTAGTGGGGAAAGTTGAAAAATTTGATAATATA
The DNA here is from genome assembly GCA_964035005.1 of Erebia palarica. NCBI lineage: Eukaryota > Metazoa > Arthropoda > Insecta > Lepidoptera > Nymphalidae > Erebia > Erebia palarica. The sequence goes on from OZ035988.1 coordinate 8,364,528, forward strand.
TATTTGTCTCGATAAAACACAAACTTATAGGGTTCAAAAACAAGCGTATACATCGAAAAGGTCGTAAAAACAAAGAAGTTTAAGTTTAGATTCAGTAAATGTTACAATAGTTTCAAAATTAATGTAGACAAATGTTAAAAGCTGCTTACTTGCAGTAAAAGTTGAAAAGTAATTTTATACGCAACGTAATGGTCGACGGTAGACGGTCGCGCGTCGACGGCATGCAAATTCGTGCAAATTGAAATCCTAATTTTCAGAAGTTGTTTGAACAATTCCCTTTCCCGTTTGCATTTCCAGCTTAAACCACCAACTGCGAAACCAAATTTTCGCTTTAATTGTCCCCGTTAAAATACCTACCCACCCCTAGTTTAAATAATAGCAAGCATAATCGAAAATTCAATAAACTCAAATAAAATGTATCTACTGATATGTGTTTCCTGTGTATGTACATATAATACACAAATATACAACTATAAATAGGACTTACGTATTAGTAAAAGTCATGCCTCCAAGCGATTTATCATTCCTAGATGCAGTGTTGAAACAAGGTTGAAACCGATTAGTGGTAAGTTTAATATTACTGTCATATCCGTTATCAGGTAATCACTAATCCTGCTACCTTCTTAAACTGCATCATCAATAATTATTAACACCCACTAAGATCGTAATCAAGGGCTAAAAAAAAGTGTACGTGTAAGACCTTTTTCAAAGAGAGCTCTTAAAGCCAATAAAACTTGTTATAAGCTCTTGATAGAATATCGTAGAAAAATAATAAATCCACGAAGCAGTGACCCAGACACTGTCAATATAGCGGGCCGCGATCCCGGCGAAAGCAATTACCCGAGATTTCTCTCTGCTCCAATATCTTAGCCCTATGATACAATATTGTACCTACAGGTTCAGTTGCGGGTTCTTAAAGTAAGTTTACCGTTAAGTTTCAATTTGCCCTCAAAAAATAAGCCAAATACCTCCTCGGTTAAGATTAATTGTCACATCCTTTAATCGCGTAGCTCGGGGTCGAGTTAGTTGTTACCTTAAGCAAAATGGAACTCATAGATAAAGTCTATACTTATACTTAACATTATAAATGCGAAAGTTTAGATGGACGGACGGACGGATCATGATCGCCGCTTAAGTTAAGCTTAATATACGGTATATTTCTGTTTCTGTTAAAAAAGCAACTTGCCCCTAAAGCACACTAAAAGTGATGTGATCAAAAAAATATTTTATATTTACTTTAACCGCCTGATCTGCTACTAGATTTCAGATGCAGTTGACTCCATATTATTAAATAACGGATTGTAGCGAAAACTGTATTTTATTTCAACCCAAAGCTTTTTCAGTTCTCCTTCTAAGGCCCTCTGCTACAACTCTGATACATAATGAAACAACATCAGTTTATCCCTGGAGACATACTCTGTTGCAATTTTTTGTATTATTTGGACCATAATTTTTGTTTCCCGTAAGTCCCAACACAAGTTCTTATCTTCTACAAACAGTTGGTACTTATACAGTAACTTCTACATGTACCGGAACGATAAGTCGCATATCAGCCTAACCAGCTGAAAGCTCCCTAACCTCCTACAATGAATGGAGCATATAAATTGGACCACCGGGAATAGTTTCATTACAGTGTGGTTGCAGTAAGGGCATCATTTTTAATATTCGAAATATATTTCGCTTTATTATAAATGTTCACATTGTTCACTGAGTTAGGGATCGTACTTTATCCCGAGTGATACATAGTGCTTTATACTATATCTGCGAGGAAAATAAAAGTCAAATCATTAAATTGAAGTTTATATTAAAGTTGTTACAATTATTAAAACTAGTAGAAATATTTTTAATAGGGAGATTAAAATGGTTTTGAAGTTGGTCAATTGAGACAACACAGCCGATGAGATTACTGGCTGTGATATTGCGCTTGCGGAAGGCAATGGTTCAAATGCGTCAGCCGTGTTCATAATTGCCACTGGTGACACTGCTGACTTCGTAGATGGATGAGCAGATGAATGTTGATGACATGAAATTGATGGTGCTATTTGGTTATTTATTTTTGCTTTATTTTATACTAGCGAATGACCGCGACTTCGTCTGCGTGGTCTGAGGTTTTTTTTGGTTCCCGCGAGAACTCTTTTATTTTTCGGGATAAAAAGCCTATATGCTATTCCAGACTATAATCTAACCCGTTGGGGCAAGATTGAGTAACAAACACCCATACATTCATCCAAACTTTCGGATTTATAATATTAGTATATATATTAGTATATTAGTAAGATGAAATTCTCTATGTAACTCTCTGCGATACAAGATGATGTATGTGGTTATCGGCGCCAGCATCTGTCCAGCAGAACAGTCGCAAATGTTCTACGAAAACTGTGGCCAGTGTACTCTTTTGGGTTGGGTAAATTTAGGTAGGTATGCTGCTATTTCTTTCGGCACTGAACTTATTTTATTCTTTCCTATAACTTGTCTTACACATTTTTTTATCCCTACTAAAAATCGTTTGGAATTCATATCATTAGGGCGAAGTTTTATGTATTTCTGCATAATATCATGAAATGAGCCCGATATGGCAAATGTTTACTGAATTTTAGTTTTTGTTGTAGAAAGCTTGTCAATGATCACATTTATAACATGAAAAGTTCGTCATCCTAATCAAGATTTAAGACACACTAAAAAAGTCACACTCTTAAGTAATATTAAATATAATGACTTAATTGAATAAGGATACAAATCATGTCCACATAAAATACCGCAAACCAGGAATGCTACAAAAAATGAAAATGAAATATGAGGTTTCTGGTCACGTAAACTGTTCTGAAGGTTTATCCCCTAGGGTCTATGAAACATTTTGCTTGACGTTCCTCGTGACAAAACTATTTTAGCGTGCCATTACATCGGTATTCCGCTGAAGACATATTTTAGTCTTCAGTTTGACATTGACAATAATCTGACTTGAATTTTAAAAATAACGAGACCAATACTGGTCATTATGGACATATCATCGCACAAGTCACAAAGTCTTTTTCCCCTAAAACAGTAAATTCACCTGTATAACGAAGAATGACAATAGAATGAAAGTGATGGAAGTCACAGATGGAAGCAGAGGGTAAATAGCCGGTAGGCGAGAAGACGTGCTTCTCCACTCGTTGATTAAATGCTCGAAGTTTCTACCCACCTGACTCCTAAATAAATTCTAATATAGCTCGTTACGGTTTGACCTTAATTTGGCTCAAGTAATAAATACATTTCTTCCATTAAACCCCTTCCAGTCCGGTACGACAAACACTAATCAAGGGTGCGCCTAACTTTGAACTTCGTTACAGTTAAAGCACGATTCGGCGGCAAAACTTTAAAAGCTTACTACAAGATGTTTACCCCTAATAGAATCTACATTTATGTTAGAGCAAACATTTATGACGGAGCATACTTATTAATACCTCGAAATACTTATGTAATTCATTGTGTATTTTATAGGGTTCATGTATGTATGTATGTGAGTTTGTATATTCCACCACAACTTCTATATGCATGAACCGATTTTGATAAGTGAGGTATCGTTAGAATCTTTAGCTTATTCCGGGTGACATAGGCTAGTAAAATTTAAAAAAAAAATGATGGGGTGATCATGATCTCGCATTTAAGACTAAATTTGAAAAAAAAATCGGAAATAAGATTAACTATATAATCATCATCTAGAAAATGATGAGTAGATTCCAAAAATATATAACACTATAGTTCAATATCCAGTGATTCACAAAAAATATCATTTAATAAAAATGTGAATAAGATTCTAATTTAACTACATTAATTTAGATTTTTAACTTTTTGGTTAGTTTCTTGGCACGGCAGTCGTGTTTTTATTTTTTTTTTAATTATGACGACTTGTTATTACCTCGATACTTCTTCGCAATCATACGATATTTGTAAATAACAATATTATTCAAAAGACATATAATATGATTGACACTACCTTAAATCAGAAGTAAAATACATATTAACACACTCATATAAATCGCTGGCAGTATGTCACTTCGGCAACGCGTCATTTAGGTGCTTGAACGAGTATATGAATGTCAGAGGGGTCCTATGCTCGGTAGGATCGATTTTTCCTCGATGGTGCCGTACCTGTTTGGTGAAACACGGACATACTTTGTTTCGATCAAAAAACCTAGATTTTTGACAGAAGCACAAGGTGCTGGAATGGCAATGGACTCCCCACTAGGTTGACGGACGCGGACGACATCAAGCGAGTCGCACAGAGCCGCTCGATCTAGGCAACGCAAGACCGTGGTTTGTGACAGACCGTAGAAAAGACCTATGTCCAACAGTGGACGTCTATCGGCTGCCGACGACGACGACTTAGGCAGCACTTGCTCCACTCCAGATCATAAAAAGAACATAATTTTTTTAAAGGGTTCCTAATGGTAATATTATAATAAGGGATTATGCTTTAGTTAACCAGAACATCATTGTGTTAAGTTAACACGTGTCACGCTGCGTGGGTATCGTAGGGTTTAATTTAACCAGTGTTTTAGCACAGAATAGATATAACAGGTAGTTTTAAGCCCAGAATTTAAAGGAAGTTTGGTATGGAAGTGTTATTGTGGCTCATATACGGGTAGCTTTTGCAGTTTTTCCTTGTACACGGACCGTTCAGCGGTCTGACAACTACTCAACGGCCTAGAAGAGTATTAGAAGCATAACGCTAGATGTTTGCCATAGAGTCGCAGCTTAAAGCGGTCGGTCATGAATGCTTCAAGTTACCCGTATTGTCACTCTTAACTTTAAAGGTTTTTTGGTATGTAATAAACAAGTCATAAATACAACATTCCGTACGTACGTCATACGTACTTTAAAAGTAAAGTTAATGTATTCTAATGTATACAACACGCGATTGTATGGTACAGTTTTACTTATAGCAGCTTTAACGTTCACTAAGAATAACAAAAGTTTGTCTTTGAATAGTTAACATGTATATATAGACTTGCCTTAAATAATGCGCAACAATAGCATTTGGTTATCGTCACACATATCAAATTTTGTCCATTGAAATTCAGAACACGGTACGACGCCTCTTTTAGCCCCGAAATATAATATTATGTGCTATTCAATGTCATACTGAATTTTTTTTTGTTATTCGGCGTTATAGAACAGCGATCTCGTCTGTAAAGGAGCAGTTTTATTAAACGATTTCTACAAGTCGATCAGTTCATTCTTATTGTCTGATTTATCTGTCGTATATATTATTTGTCGTATATACTATAATTTACTTACCAACTCTCACCAACGTTAATGTGTGTCAACTTAAATTGTATGGTATGGAGTAATACATATTGCAAAACTAGCTGATGCCCACGACTTCGCGTGGGTTGAGGTATTTTGTTTCCCGCGGTAAACCTTTAATTTTCCGGGATAAAAAGTAGTCCACGAGTTATTCCAGACTATAATCTGTCTCTGTGCCAAATTAACCCAGATCCGTTCAGCTGTTCAGGCGTAATTGAGTAACAAAAATCACTTGATAGTTGAATGGATCCGGTGACGAATTATGCCGCATCCTTATGAAGTGCCTCTGTAGGTATATGTTTATATATATGTTATGTATATGTTATGTTTATATTGTAGACCTCTATAGTCCACACGCCGCGCCAGCAGTGTAGCACTGGATACAGTGGCTTCTCGAGACTCTCTTATAGTTGGGGGTCAGCCAATGCTACGCTTTCCAAAAAAAACCTTCCTTCCTTTTGAAAAATTCCTTTGTCAAAGTATGATTCGATAATTTTCGATAATTTTGATAAAATTATCGAAATAATTTATAAAATAAATAAATAAATAAATTAAATTTAATAATAATATTAAATTTTCGATAATTTTGATAAAATCATCTTTCAATTATCTGACAAGCGTCCGCTTTAGTAAAAACGCACACTAAAGCTCTCTTATCATTCTTGGTTATCACTCAAAGAAGCTTCGCGCAGTTTTATCTCCCACAATCTGGCGAATATTCGCAATAGCACTCCAAAAAACCTTCAATAGACGTTACGGTATAGAGAGCATAGAGATTACTTCTAAATATCGAGGCTAGCGCTAGGGTTGCCACATTTGCCACCTCACAATCTTAAGAACTCGTACGTCTGTCCAACATATAGACTATTTGTCCACCGTCCACTAATAAATTCAAATTCAAATGTTTTTTATTCAAATAAACTTTTTCAAGTACTTTTGAATCGTCAAGTGAATCTACCACTGGTTCGGAATGCCTTTGGTTGCTCTTTTTAAATAAATATTTCATTTACAATTATTATATCAATGTATACATAAGTAACTGCTGTCTAATAAGTAATATAAAATATTATTGGATATTTTGTTTTCTATATTTGTGTTCATGTAAAAACTCTTTTCAAATATTCAAATTCATTTGTTTGCAGAAACATGTGTTATACAAAAATGTCACATCATTTCAACCCATCACTTCTGAGCACACGTATCCTCTGGAAACAAAAGAGTTAGGTAACTCCTCCACTCTGGCTAAATATGTACTGGTAGGCAATAGGCATGGAGGTTTCCTCACGATGGTTTCCTTCACTGTTTTAGCAAGTGATATTTTACACATGGGTCTATACCTACCGCCGGCTCAACGCGACGTTTATCAACTGCTCGACAGGTACCTACATACATATAGCTTCTTCTGACAGACTCAAGCCTGTTCTGCGTCAATAGATGTGGGGAGAAGTAAGAAGAGGTAGACCCCACGTCTCCTGAATTGAAGACCGAAGTCTTAATCACTAGGCTATCACCTTAAAGGATGCACATTTATACAAAAGATAACCTGACATTTTAGAAACAGTAATCACTCATAAATGTATATTCCCAAAACTTAATAAGTAGTACGTTGGAAGTTGGAACCCTACGCGAACCATTGTTTCCACCCTATTCATATGAGACTAAAGAAAGCCTCCTCCTGTTATTAAGATTTGCCGATAACGGCATTACAAAACTTTTTCAATGAACTAAACGCTATTATTATTTTGAACGCTATTATTATTACGGAACCAGCTTCCATATTCTTCAAAGGGCGGATGTAACAAATTTCTGCAAAAGCGCAACACATTGGCGGTGCCTCTGGTGCTGCAAATGTTCATGGGTGGCGGTAATAACTTAATATCAGGTACTATAAATGCGAAAGTATGTTTCTCTGTCTGTCTGCTGCGTCACTGTCTGAAAGCGTTTCACGGCCCATCTGTTCAACCAATTTTGATGAAATTTGGTACAGGGGTAGATAGTATCTGTTGGTATATGAGCTCGCAGGGAAAAGAAAAGACGTCTGCACTGTACGACTGTCTGTTTAATAATAATGAAATATTGTACAGGCTACAGCAAAGAGCAAATGAATGGTGAATGATTGTTTAAGTGAGTGAAAAGAATGTATGAGAGTGACTGAAGGAATGAACTATGAACTACGTCCATAGACAACTATTATATTGTGTCATTACAGACTTTTATATCATAGACTAGTATTTTTGCTATATTCCAACAGTCCCCCTCAAAAATACAAGTAATGAAACATGATTCTAGTTAACTATAATTAAGTGCATTATTTTTTACTTAATTAACATAAATTTAGATTATCTCTTAAATCTATAAATTTCTGAACAGCTATCGCTTTTGTAAACATGTCAGCAAGTTGGTTTCCTGTGGAAATAGATTCAAGCTTTATTATTTTACTCGCGATTTTCTCCCTCACAAAATGGTATTTAATGTCTATATGTTTAGACCTTTTATGATTTGCAGGGTTATTAGCAATGCGGATACAACTGTTGTTGTCTTCATTTATTTTTATTTCACAAATCTTAACGTATTTTGAGGTTAAAGACACTAACCTCACAAAACTTTTTATCTCGAATAAATATAAATACGAGTAACTAATTTCACTTTATTGATTTTAAACGAATCTACCACTGGTTCGGAATGCCACAGTCCTAGCGAGAAGAACCAGCAAGAAACTCGGTGGCGTCTAACATTCAAAGTTACTTTTTCACAGCCACCAACCAATCAAAAAAAAACTATCACAAATTGATATTAAAGTTTCTAATGTCGGTACATTCAAAATGTAAATTTCAAATTATTCACTAATTTGTTTTTGTAAAACTGTATAACTTCTGTATTCTTAGTTTCAATAATTAAATCATCGACGTACAAAACTATATACACATTTTTATCTATGCATTTTTTTTATCTAAAATATATAAACATGGATCAACTTCAGAGTTTTTAAAACCCATATCCTTAAGAGCAAGATCGAAGCGCTCGTACCAGCATCTAGATGATTGTTTTAAACCATATAATGTTTTATTTAATTTACATACTTGGTTATCTTTAGCGATAATCCCTTCTGGTACTTTCATGTAAATATTTTCTTTTAATGTACCATTGAGAAACACAATTTTTACATCCATGTGATGTAAAAGTAAGTCAAATTGATTTGCTAAAGCTAAAATAAATCTGAACGTATTCATCAGAGCTACTGGTGCAAACGTTTCGTCATAATCCTGTAAATACTCTTGGGTAAAACCTCGAGCTACTAAGCGGGCTTTATACCGCGTGGGTTCACGCAACTCATTGTTTTTAATTGTTAATACCCACTTACAATTAACGATATTTACATCTTTTGGGATTTCAACAAGATCCCATGTTTTATTACTTCGAAGTGAATCAATTTCACTCTGTATGGCTTTTAACCATTTATCTGTGTCGGGTCTGTTAAAAATATCTTTGAACGATGATGGTATTGAATTTACAGATAAGAGCGATAAAAATAAATCAGGGTCGTCCATTTTCATATAATCTATAGGCGTTAGTTCCTTAATTATTTCGCTACGTCTTAGATTACTGTTTGATGAACAATCTATTGACGAGTTTTCAGAATTTTTGTTCAAAGAATCTTTATGTTGACTTTCTATTAGCTTTACCGATTCAAAGTCAGGTTTACTAATTTTTGTGGGAACTTCAATGTTTTCACTAATGCTACGTACAGGACGCGTTTGATCGAAATTTAATTCATCAAATGTAACATCGCGAGCTTATAAACTTCGTTTTTATTAACATCAAATAATTTATATCCGTTTGGATGGTAACCAACTAATACTGATTTAAATGATTTTTTGTCAAATTTAGTTTTACGCGTTTTGTTATGTACCTATGCAGTAGCACCAAACATTTTTAAATGATTAATTTTCGGCCTTTTATCATGCCACATTTCGTATGGTGTTTTATTTGTCAGAGCTTTAGTGGGTAGCAAATTTGTAATATAGCTGGCTGTTAAAACAGCTTCTCCCCAAAATTGTTTTTCTAATTTCGCACTTGTAACCAATGTACGAGCCATTTCGGTTAACGTACGATTTATACGCTCCGATACACCATTTTGTTGTGGGGTATGAGGTACCGTCAAATGATACATAATTCCCTTGTCAACACAAAATTCTTTGAACTCATTCGAAAGATATTCTCGTCCGTTATCACAGTATAAATTAACTACTTTAGAGTTTAGAAAATTCTCACTTTTTGCAACATAATCTGTAAAACATTTAAATACTTCCGACCGATAACAAGTTATATGAAACATCTGGTGAATACAAAATATTTTCGATTGTACCTTGCAAACCTGAATTAGTAGTAACATTTATTTTTCCTTTACCAAACGCAGCAATACAAGTACTGTTTTAAGCCACGCCAATTTTTAATGGGGTTGTAAATTCGGAATATGATGAAAAATAATCCTTGGTATTCACTATATGGTCAGTTGCTCCCGAACCTAAAAGAAAATAAATCACATTAGTTGTTGAGTTCGTGTGAGAATACTTACAGTTTGAAAACATAAATGCGAAACTGTCCTCGATCTTAGCTTGATCATCGATCCTCATTGTGTTTGCATTAAACTGGTTACTAGCGCCATTGCTACGACCGCTGCTGCCGCCATTTTGAATTCTTTTGTAGAATCACAGTCTTTTAACTCGTGATTTCTTCTGCCGCAATGATCACAATATAACTTCGAGATCTTGTGGGTAGAAATTCCTTTTACTTCGCGACTCTATCTCGTATTTTATTTTTATTTTTTTAATTTTATTTTTATATTAAATTTTACGGTTGACTTTTTTACACGAATTTTAATTTAATTTTTATTTTAATTTTAAAAGTGACCTGGCCCCATAGCCTGTTGGTATATGAGCTCGCAGGGAAAAGAAAAGACGTCTGCACTGTACGACTGTCTGTTTAATAATAATGAAATATTGTACAGGCTACAGCAAAGAGCAAATGAATGGTGAATGATTGTTTAAGTGAGTGAAAAGAATGTATGAGAGTGACTGAAGGAATGAATTATGAACTACGTCCATAGACAACTATTATATTGTGTTATTACAGACTTTTATATCATAGACTAGTATTTTTGCTATATTCCAACAGTATCCAAAATTAAAGAGTTCCCGCAGGAATCAAAAAATCTTATGCCACGCTGACGAAGTCGCGGGAATCATCTAATCTAATCTATATATTATAAAAGCGAAAAGTCACTGATTCATCACGATATCTCAGGACCTATAAAGCAAACAAACTTGAAATTTGGAAGGTAGTTCAAAGGGCGTGAAATAGGGGTTGAAAGCTTGGATGAAGGTTTTAAGTATTTGAAGTCAACATTAAGGACTTATTAGTCTTAAATAATAAAAACCTGCCGATGTTATATAGCTGCTATAAGTAGGCCTTTTGCAGCGGGAAAATCTCATAGGAAATCAGAAATTGTACGCGGACGAAGTCGCGGGCGACCGCTGGTATATAAATGAATAGATGAAACACTTGTGGCGTTCTGCAGGCTGGCCGCGTTTCTACGCTGGCCGTCTGGACCTCTTATTTTCCGAAACAAGTTGAATTTGGAACGGATTCAAACTGAGTGGAGTTCTGCAACTGCGTTGAAATTATTCTACTCTATCTCCGAGTATTTCAGTTTCCATCAAGAGGGCAACCCTTCTCAAACGCATTATAAAACCGTTAAATATAATAGTTCCGTATAAAATAAAATAAAATTTATCATACATCCTACAGTGTCCTGAAAGTATAATTTTGTGTCTTCCGCGTTTGTCATTAAAGCTTTTATTTAATTACCAACTTTCATCGCCTATACCCTTTGCCACTTTGGGGATCAAATTTTTAAAAAATATGAATCTGCAAGCATCCAGTGAAACTAATTTCCTTATTGGACGATCCAACTTTACTAATTTCTTCTTTCTCTCCTAGCGCGATTTTCTCTCATACCTAAAAGCTATCAGAGACACACCTATTTAGTCGTTTCAACGTCAAACCGTCATCGTGAGATAAAAAAATCAGTTTGTAAAGAAACAAGGGATAATTTTAGCAAGGCTCATTATTTACTCGTCAAGTGTCTCCAAGGGATTCGACAGAATTCATTATGTAAATGAGAAAATAAGAAAGTATTCGATGGAACCAGCAACAGGTATTTACCGAATAAGGGCACCAAGAAATAAATAACCAACCTGTTCAATAAGATTGTCCAATAATGGATATCTTGGCGTCACGTCGCATCGTCGTGACTTCCGTTGTTTAATTGTTTCTGAAAAATTTATTTTCGTTCTTTTGAGCATTCCATTGTAAATATTGCATATTTACCTACATGTTTTGGTAAAATAAGCTATTGTATGATAATTGATAGTGAATAATGATTAATTATTATGAAAAGCTTCGGTCTAAAAATGGATAAACTTTACACTCAAACGCAAATCTTGACATCAGGTAATTACATGTGACTGTAAGACGCTTTTGTAGTGGTTCTTCATTTGCATACAGGGCCTATGGGAGGGATGGCGATCCAATGGCATGCGTGCCATTGATGGCACGCGACACAATATTTTGGCCACGTCACAAAATTCACTATGCACTAATAAAAAGTGTGAAGTGGGTATTAAAATATGACGAGCGACCGAGAGTGATCCTTCGCATATATTATGTTCCTAAGAGTAATTAATTTTAATTTAATTTAAATTACGCGTATAATTGAGACATTGCAAAATATATTTTTTGGGTACATAAATGTTTGTAGTTGATAAATACCGCTTGTGCCCAGCTGTATTTATTATTATCATTTTTCCAATAATCACAAAGTGAAAATTATTTGATGGCACGTCTAGGACATCATTAAACATTTATTTAGGAAAAATGGTACATTGATACATAAACGTTTGCCTACCCTGACCTATGGAATCTCAAAGGGACAGCATTTCGTAACATCCCAACTCAAAGTTATGCTAAAACAATGTCGTGCAAATAAGGACGTTTCAATTTTACAATAATTGGACCTACTCTCGAAAGACAAAGCAACTCAATTTTCACGTAAATTATTTAACATAGTACGCTAAGAAAGTATTATTGAAAATTCAACTCCTAAGAGGGTAAAATAGGAGTTTGAAATTTGTGTAATCCACGCGGATGAAGTCGCGGGCAAAAGCTACTTTTTTATAAGTTCAAGGTTTATGTAAGGACCCACTTAGGATTTGCTATAGAAATGAATATCCAGTTGATCAATATTTCAACCGCTTGTCGTAGTATGTAGTATCGCGGTAGGTATACCTATATAAGGTGTTTCATTGGACTATACTGATATAAAAGATATGTGTCGGTTTCCCAAAACCATGACTGTTATTTTTAGTCACAAGTAGACATTGCATGTTACACCTTCGTAGGTTTTATAAATAAGGATGATTGTAAATTTTTGCATACGTACTCAAGTTGAATGTCTAAAGCTTCTTTCGACACCTTTTATGTCACAAGTTAATTTGGTATTAATCATATCTGCAGTAAATATGTTAAACAAAACATTAATTTAAGAATACACTAAGAATACACATATCCTAAGAATAGACTAATCTATTCTCAGGGTATGTGATGGCATAAACAATACTCTTTCGCCCACAGGCCTACACCGTGTTTTTTTTTTAAATCTAATTCACAATACCTACATAGTACTGTCTGTAAGAGGCATGAGTAACATTTTACATAGTAGATTGATAAAAAAGCCAAATCATTGTTTATAGACTCACTTGGTTTAATCATGGAGTAACCCAGCATATTTGAATATCAATCAGTAGGTATTTTGCAGTAGTGTAGGTGTTGCCAGTGATGACTTATGGCTCCGAAACATGGTCGCTTGCTATGGGCCTCATAATAAGGCTCAGGATCACCCAGCGGGGGATGGCGAGGACTATGCTTGGAATATCTCTAAGTGATCAAATCGGAAATGAGGAGATCCAGACCGAACCAGAGTAACCGACATAGCCGACTGAACCGCTGGGAGCAAACGGCACAAAGTCATTTTATGTGGAGGTCAGTGGCGTGCAGTTTATAGAGGCATAAAAGCACTGCTTACCATACGTCAATGCTAAATTTTCACCAAACAGTTATAGTAAACAGTATGCTGAACAACTAATGCCTACCCCAACTTCAAATCCTGTGCACGCCACTGGTGGAGGTCCATACTCCATGCAGAATACCAACCAGCAGTGGCCATCTATCGGTTAAGACGACGAGGTATTTAATAACGGGATTATATAAGATTTATAATACTAACAGTAAAGTAGGCGAGTTAATATGTTTTAATTGTTTTGTATATACATATACGGAAGTATATAGATTGTATATGCGGAAGTTCCCGTGGGAATTTAAAAACTTATTCCGCGCGGACGAAGTCGTGGGCATCAGCTAGTCAATTATATTTTTATGGTAATGGATTACAAATTAAATCCATACAACAACACACAGTAAATAAATTTCTATAACTTTTCCGAAACCAACAGGCAACAGCGGTCAGGGGACGTTCGAGTTTTAGAAATATAATCCATAAGTTTTAGTATTCAATTTGTATTTTTTTTTAATAATACTGCTTTAAACGATGGTTGTAACCACCCAGTAAAGGATTATCAAATAACAAATTATAAGGATCCAATCCATCACAGGCAGACTGATAATAAAGTTTGCGCGTTGGTACGCCGGTACACTCCGAAAAAAACAAAGGAGATTGTCCAAATTCGCCTAAGAATCAACATGTGTTAAAAATATACAATAATTCTTAGCATAATTTATAACCTTTATTTCAAATATTAGAATTCAACGGACACTTCAAATTAATTACAAAATAAATAAATGGGTATTAAATTGATTACTAAACGTTTCCGTCTCTCGATTATTAAGCGCAGATCAATAACTTACAGGTTAAAATAATATGTAATACCACCGCTTGAGCGCTAGATCTGTATCGTAAGAAACAAGATAAAAGCAGCTTAAAGTGCTAAGTGCGCTAGTATTCTGAATCTCGCAACGCCATCTTTTGAAAGTACAATAATTTAATATATCTAACGCCATCTGTAATGTTTTTGATGAACTACGGCGAATATTTTCTTATCTACATACTGTTCACAACTCTATTACAATTGGATAAAGATGGTATTTATTTGTTCGAGCAGATTGATTGTGAAAGTTGAAATAACCTCAAAATTGAAAATATTTGTGGTAATAAGTCATTTTTTAGCAAGTGTCCGTTGTTTTAATCTGATCTCTAGTATAAAAAGGTATTTATTTGAACCCAGAAATCAATGTTTGAATAAAAGTGATGAAAATGAAATGACTGTTGGTTCTTAGGCGAACTTTGTATAGTATATATATTTGTAACAATGTCCTTTAATCTTCTCAGATAGAGTTGGTAGGTACCTAGAACTGTGTATTGCTTATTATTGACGTTTTTGAAGTTTACCTCCTTAAGAATCAATTTTCATATATAAGCCCGGTGTATGAAAAATGGGGAGTAAAATCAAACTTTCTCCGTTACGTTGTTTACTTTATGTTTCCATGGTAACACTTTTCATTCGTAAGGAGTAAACTCCAGTCGTGCGTTGGAGCTGACACACACAATTTGTTTTAATATAAATTTTATTTTCACGAATAAACTGTGTTTTATTTCTTGAGTGCAAAATAGTTAATCAATCTAATAGAATCAATCAATAGATTAGTGCAAATCTAATCTAGTCGCATTACTGATTTCAATTTCACGCTTTATCATCACACTAGATGATGCCCGCGACTTCCTCCGCGTGGATTGAGATTATTTGTTTCCCACAGCCTATGTCCTTCCCCGGGACACAATCTATTCCTATACCAAATTTCAACAAAATCGGTTAAATAGATGGGGCGTGAATGCATAGCAGACAGACAGACAGACAGACGGACAGACAGACACACTTTCGCATTTATAATATTAGTAGGGATTCTGAATTGTGGTTTCTGTAATTTTAGTATATTCAGATTTCTTCAATTTTATCAATCAGAAGATAGCTGAAAAGATTTACAATACAAGCCTTTAGAAATGTGACGTGCAAACAACACTCCTAAAAAGCGCGTAACATCCCAACGACGGGTTTTTTTTTTTTTGATAAAGCGATAACACACTAGGTCTTGGTAGGTAGTCTGACCCTGAGAATCGAGTCTGATCACCAGACCCTATTCTGTGATCAGACGTCCCCTCAGACGCGAACTTGTCGAACAGACGTTTTGTTTTGTTGCGCGCTCTATATAAAAGTGAGTGATGCGGACTTCTTATCCACCAGACAAAAATGTTTTATTTATTGCACCTAATGATATTCTATACTATTTAAAAAAAATAACATCCAGTTACATACTTTTCTCAACACAGGCTTTTGCTACGCTCTATAATTCTCAGGCAAAAATCTGTAATCTACCGAATCTATTAGGATGTTTCTTATACTCACGATTCATTGTCAGTTGTCACATTTTACAGGTAACTTGTGTTCGCATTTAAAATTAAGGCCACGTCATGGAACACGATAGCCTAAATTTTGCTACGGAACATTACTTTAAACAACAACAGCCCATAACGTAAAAACATCTATTGTTTCAAAACAAAGGAGGAAAATGCGTTTTTGCAAAGCCGCAAAAACTTGCTTTGCTAAAATTAACTTTACTTGTATCTAAACCAAAACAAAATCACTTAAATGTTTAGGGATTAGGAAACCGAAAAGTAGGTATTATTCTGTGGTTCTCACAGACAGTGACTACAATACAACACTAATTTACACTAACTAATTTACAACAACAATAAGACATAAAGTTCCTATAAACCACTAACCAAATTTGTGATCAAATACAACAACAGAAAGAAATTTTATCTTTACAAAAAATATGTTCCGAATTTAATGAACCGAGTCTAGAATGTACAACGAAACACTAGAGTGTACAAACAAATCACAACACGCGATCCCAAAATTCCAACATCTTAGAAAAGATTTATAGCCGCTGAAACGAGAATTAAGGCTAAGTTCTCTACATAATATCGTTTGTAGTGAGGATATTTGGTTTGTACAAACCTATTAATTTGCTTAGTTATTTTTCCTAAGCTTCATCTCCATTTTAGCAACCTTGGCTCAAGCCTGGCTGCACAAATAGACGGGTCCTACTCTGCTCAAATGAGCAGAGTAGGATTCAAACCATGCGTTTAGTGTAGCCAAATGTCTACCTACACAAAACGCATGGTTTGGATCTACTATCGAGGCTCCTTTGAGCACAACCACGGAAACCTAAAATATGAGTAATAGAAATGGTATGTAGGCCCTATATTAAAAATTATAATATCGCCGATTTTGAAGGACTCACCCAAGTATACAAAAAAATACGCTCCGAATTGAGAACCTCCTCCTTTTTGGAAGTCGGTAAAAAAGTGTACAAAATGAATTCGAAAGAATGTACGATCTCTAACATAAAATAAAACGTAAATTAACCTGTAAAGCTATGCAAAAGAGTCGTATAATCACCCGATAATAGGCAATTCCCCATCGGCTGATCGATGACAACCTCGTGCTTCTATAAACTTCTTTACTCTCTCTGATTTCTGTCTATGGGTACGACCAAAACCATAAAATGGGAAATATATTATTTTCTGCGTTTCATTATGAACTTTGGTGTACGTATTTGGTATTTTCCTACCTACTAAAAGTAAAACAATTCTGAGAAAAGAGAATATTTCTAGCCATTAGCTAGCCATCCATCGAATTCAAGTAGCGCGGTGACAAAATGTAACAGATTGGTTATTTTCAGTGGCTTTGCTGTAATTAATTTTCATTACGCGTCGCTAAAGACGGGTGATTTCAGGCCCAGAGAATTTCTCAGAGAAAATTTTAACTAAGCTTAGAATTTCATGACTCGGTGACACATTTTCATTTAACGTTAGGTAGCAATATTTCCTTCGAGTATAATTTTAAATCTATCTGTACCACCTTCTAAGTTCTTAAGACACACAGGCTTTTTTACAAAATAATAATTTTGGATTCGATTTTGCTTTACTTGGAAGTAATAGGCCTATTACACTGCACTTTCCACAGGGCCCTGTGGTAAGGGTGGGCGCGGCCGCAATTTAGAGCGTCGCTTATTACATTGCATTATGGATCAAAGTAGGGACCCTTTCTCCCTAAATCTTATTACACTTCACTGATTCAAGTGTAAGGGTCCCTGTGAAAAGTGCAGTTGTAAAGTAGGTACTTGGCAACAAAGGTAACCTGCACGAAGGAAACAACACGAATCAATTTGCCGAAAAAAAACTATTACTATTACTAAAACTAAGTTGACTATTCAAAATTGTTCCCATTGTTCTTTTGATTTTTGATAAAATAATATATAGTTTTTATTTTATTTCGTTTCAAGTTGTTTTATTTTCTCGCAATCGAAGTGAAAAGTAGAGTTTACCACAGGACTAAAAGCCATTCTATTTGTTTCTATAGCATCTCGTATGAAATGGCTCATTTTAGTCCCTTGATGAACAATACTATTAACTTCCTGCTAGTACTAAGAGGCCTAACACAGCACTTTTCACAGGGACCCTTACACATGAATCAGTGTAGTGTAATAAGATTTAGGGATTAAGGGTCCCTATTTTGATCCTAATTGCTGTGTAATAAGCGACGCTCTATGTAGCGGCCCCGCCCACCCTTACCACAGGGCCCAATGGAAAGTGCAGTGTAATAGGCCTATAAGCTATAATGACACCTTTTTAGAGCATGAGAGGTAAAAAATGTATTTTATCTACTTTTTCATAATCTTGCCTCCATTTGCCTATTACTACAAAAACGTAACCTGTGCTCGTTATTATAGCCAATAAGTACGCCCACTGGTCTACCTACCGACCCTTGTTTTACTAGTAAATTATTAATAAGAAATTAGGTATCATACCTATTTGTTTTTGTGATTTTGAAATTCATCTTCATCGTGTGTGTGTTTTTATACGACTGCCTGAAAAAAGGAGTATATTGTTTTCAGGGTTCATGTATGTATGTATGTATGTACGTGAGTTTGTATATTCCACCATAACTTCTATACACCTGAACCGATTTTGATAAATGAGTTATCGTTAGAATCCCTAGCTTATTCCGGGTGACAAAAGCTAGTAAAATTAAAAAAAATGATGGGGTGACCATGTCCCGCATTAAAGACTAAATTTGAAAAATAATAATTCGAAAATTAAATTAACTATATAATCATCATCTAGAAAATGATAAAATTATAAAAATGAAAAATATATAACACTATAGTTCAATATCCAGTGATTCACAAAAAAATAGCATTTATATTCATCAATTTAGATTAATTTAGATTTTTAAATTTTTACTTCGTTTTTTGGCAGGGCAGTCGTGTTTTTTAATTTTTTTAATTATGACTTGTTAGGGAGTTTTTTCTATGTAATATACTTCTTATAGGTTGCTACAAAATAAATAGTAGCAGGAACTGATGAAAAAAAAAACAATCGCTGGTCCACCTTAGACCAATCTCAGTCTAGTCTCTTGTTAATAAGAAGGACTCACTTATTTATTAGTTTTATATTCTACCACTTTGGGCCACCTGTAGAGTTGGTAATAAAAGTTACTCACACTTACTGCTGCACTCAGAGTCACCTAATCATTACATAAGAAACTCCTTAGTATAGATTTAAATACAAAGTAACAGAATTAAACCGATGTGAATGAATAAAGCAATTAAATTGACTTTATAGGACTTGGTAAATGACAGAAGTAAACGATATAGGAACATGATTTAGAACCTATATGAAGCGGAGTCTGTTATTTTGTTTGGTCATATCTATTCCAGTCTAAAGGCTTTATCCGGTCAGTTAGTTTCATACCGTTCGTTAGGTTTGGAAAACAAGCTCTTTTATTTACATTTACATTCACATTTTTTCTCTCTGTACTGTAAATGAATAACCTTTGAACGATAAAGTCTGCCTGCCCTCTACGGGTTTATCTCGAACTGTATGTAGACTTAATTAAATAATATGGATACAGTAGGTATTAGGAAGAATCCTTCTTCCTACTTTAATATTATTATAGACTAGATGAT
Organism: Erebia palarica; assembly: GCA_964035005.1. Lineage (NCBI taxonomy): Eukaryota > Metazoa > Arthropoda > Insecta > Lepidoptera > Nymphalidae > Erebia > Erebia palarica. The sequence continues at coordinate 8,383,983 of OZ035988.1, forward strand.
GACCGCGACTTCAACCGCGTCGATTAATTTTTATCAATTCCCGCGGGAAGTCCTAGTTTACCTGGCCATAAAGTAGTATATGTCCTTCTACGGGATAAAACCTATCCCTGTACCAAATTTCATCAAAATCGGTTAAACAGATCATTTTTTTATCCCCGCGGGAACTCATAAATTTTCCGGGATAAAAAGTAGTCTACGTTCTTCCTCGGGATACAACCTATCCCTGCATATTTCATCAAAATCGGTTGAACAGATGGGCTGTGAAAGCGTAGCAGACAGACAGACACATTATAATATTAGTATGGAAGTATGGATTTTCGTATCTATGTTTCGTATGTTTGTTTTGTTTCTCCTATCTCCTACAGTCACGCCGCAAAGTGATTTCTGCGTGGTTATAGTTTTAAACCTAGATAGTCACAAAGACGTCTTTCCGGCAAAGTTTCCACGGACTAATTCCACGCGCACGATATCTCGGCCCTCGGGCATCTAGTATAGTACCTAATATATTTTTATATTAACTTTAGATGTAACTAAATCAAGGTTTTTTGGGCTCGCAAAAAAATCAACTAATCATTTTAATATAGGTATTGGTATGATGTCGCATAGAATCTCGTGTTATTGGAAGATAACACGGGAGTGAGTACAGAACTAAATGCTCGCAATTTATAAATTTTGATGACTCCGCATTTTTAATTAGCTAATAAAAAAAACTCATGTTTATTATTAACCTTCTATAGGCGACTACTACGGTACTTGAGCTTGGGCAGACACTAATCTGGAACAGGTAGGGCATTTCAGACTTTGCTGGGAGGCTTAAGAAATTAGAACACTTCTACTTCCAAAATTATTTTTCCTTCAACATTTACAACACTGAAAATCTTAGAACTTTCTAAAATACTTCTTTAATAAATAGACTCTAATGTCGGAGTAATTTATAACTGGCTATTAAGACGCAGAAACGCAATTAAAATTAAACGAGGCCAGAGCGCCTTCATTATATTATTATAGTTAGGTATACATTTCTGTAAGAGGTCACATAATAAAACATATTTAGGAGCTCTAATTGAATAAGCTCTACTTTACTTCTCCTAAGTAAAGGTCGTTCTGCAGTAAAAGTGACTTACAGACAATGGTTTGAAATGAAAACAATGAGTAGATATATGAAATGACCGTAGATGTAGGATTGGTCTCGCTCCGTTGTAGCGGAAGCCTACATCTATGGAAATTACATCATCTGCATTCGATATTATTTGAGTTTCAATTCATACTTTATTAATAATAAATTAATTTTTCCTAGTAAATAAAAGTTTGTGGTCCTTTCTATGTCACTTATCGCCAATATAGTCTAGGCAATGGGGCGGTTGCATGGAGACCCCCGCATTAAATCCTCAGTCGATGCAAATTGTTTGTGTTTTAGTATTGGATGACCCAAAACTCACACAAAAATGTCCAACAAAAAATATCCGGAGGTTAGGTATTTATACCTAAAACTTAATATTTATGACTGCATATTTTCTCGATTTATTTTTAAAATAATAGCAGGTACTTTGTATATTTACACTCAAAACCGAAATATCAAATGAAATAATCATGCAGAACATCGATATTTAAACCGATTTTATGATGAAATCTAAACTGCGTTTACGCGATAAATAATGTACCTTCCTGCTTTAACAATTGGGAATAGCATTAAAAAAACGTTACTTCCTTTCTGATTTTTTGGTGGATATTTATAATATAGGTACGTTTAACTCATGATTCTTCAACATGCTATAAAGTTTCGTCGGCTGGGGAATTATTGTTGGGGTCAACTAGCTTTATTGCCTAGACTAGACTAATAGGCCATTGGCCACAATCACTGCTATGCTGTATGGATGACACATTTTAAAGAGGTCGTTCCATTCAAAAATGTCAATACACTTCGCAAAGTGTTTGAACCAAAATACCTATGAAAAATCAAAGCTGTAACTGGAATATAACACAGAAGTCTGGAGAAAATGAATAGGTAAGATAATCTTTATAGGTAGATATTATAAGTTATATTATTATGTTTTAATAGTAGATTATACACCAAGGGGATAAAGCACTGTTTTATGTCACGGCCGCTACATTGAATCCTGAACGTAACGAAGGACTCCAAATTTAACTCCCGAGCGCAGCGAGGGTGTTATAAGTTAATTCCCGACCAAAGGGAGGGAATTAAGATTGAGTCCTGAGTGCAGTGAGGGAATCAAGCGCCCAAGAAAAAAACTGCTTTATCCCGGTGGTGTATACTCTACTTTATACTTCTACCATAACAGTAAAACAAACTGTAACGGTTACATATTTATTGCAAATCATAGTAAGTAGGATACATAGGTCTAGTAAATAATAAAAAGAAAAGACAAATAAAACTTTTTATTTCAAACTTTTTGCTTTTCATGCTGCCAGTGTTTATGCAGGTACACATACTCCTTGGTTTAAAAACTTTTATGTCAAATGGTACGATCGTTTGGTCGACCAGTCTGGAGCCTAGACTCTGTTGTGCAAATTTACAGTATGGGGTTGGTCAACTAGTTGGGCGATCGATCGACTAGATTACGGCCCTAGGGCATGAAGACTCACTTTAGACCCGCAAAAGTATGATTAAAACAGTAGTAAAGGTATGGTAGAAGTATAAAAATATTTATTATCCTTTAGTTTAGACACATGCGTAATATTATATTACTACGGCTATCTATTATTCAATTTGCAAACGTTTTGATTGCTCGAATTAATTAAACAGTAGATTCCAATCAACAAGACAAAGCCACTAAGCACACATATTATGTTACATCTAAGCTGATTGTAAGTAGATAATTAATTAACTTACTGATGTGATTAATAAGTAATTACTTTTACAATTTTAGTCGCATCAGGGTTTTCCTCAAGGAACTTGGAAACTGCTTCTTTAGGAGCTAAGTACTCTGTACTACCTCTGCTAAAGCGAGGTACATCCCAGCTTCAATGCCTTTTCAAAAGCTGTTATGTTGTGTTAACTTACAATATTAATATTATACGTATAATTTATTTAAGAAATAAGATTTTAATGTATATTTTAAGTTATCTTTAGTTAGTTCCATTCCAAATTTATTATCGGGACTATTAAAATTTATTGAGCGAGATATCTCTTAACGATGTAGGTAGTTAAGTACATTGACTCGGTATTAAGACGCAGGTAGATATATCATTTAGTTCAAACTTTGTTATAAGATGCAATATAACGCTCTGCACCCCTAGAAGATCTCGACGCTGTTGTGGCTGCAGTTAATGGTGATCTAACTGCTATTGCTGAATGGAGTAAGCAGTATGGGCTTCGCGTTAATCCAGTCAAATCACAGGCAATCATTAATAGCAGTCCGGGATACATAGCTAAACTTGACTTGCAAGGACTTCCCCCGATCTGTTTTAATGGTGTTGTGATTCCTTATTGTGACTCCGTTAAAGATTTAGGTATATATTTAGATTCTCAACTATCCTGGTCTGGGCATGTTAAAGAGCTGAGTAGGAGGACTTTTGCAACGATGAACTCTTTGCGACGGTTGCGCTCTGTCTTGCCGATCCCTACCAAAATTGTGTTGGCACAATCTCTCCTTCCTTCTATTCTCGATTATGCTGACGCAAGCTATCTTAATTTGACTGAGGACCAACTAAACAAGCTTGAGCGACTCCAGAATCTCGCCATTCGGTTCATTTTTGGTTTGCGCAAATATGACCACGTTTCCGAATTTCGTCAAAAGCTCAAGTGGCTCCCTATTCGCCGTCGCCGGGATTTGCATGTACTTCCTCTTCTGTACTGTGTGCTATTTCATTTAAAAACTCCCTCCTACCTGAAGGAGAAATTCAGTTTTCTTGGAGTGCAGTCCGATTTAAGACCATGTCGAACCTTAGCACTGAAAACCCCAACCCATAAAACAAAGTTCTTTGAAAATTCGTTCAGTGTTCGAGCTGTTCAGCTATGGAATGCACTTCCACTGACCATACGCCAATCTAAGTCACTGGACATATTCAAAAATGCTGTAAAGAATCATTATATTGCAAACTAAAGACGACAATAAAAATTATTCTTTAAGCTGAGTCAAAATACATATTATAATAAAATACATATGTATTAGTATATTTTATAATTAGTATATATATATAATTTATATTTTGATTATATGTTTATTATTGGTTTATGTATTAGTATGTAGTTATTTGAATGTAAGTACATTATACAACCACCTGCAGTCTATTCTCCTTATTTTCTCCTTTTCCTAAGGTTGCCTGGTAGAGATCGCTACTTAAGCGATAAGGCCGCCTTTTGTATCCTACTTCTGTGTTTTTTTTATTTCCTATTTTTGTTATTTTTACTTTTTGTGGTGGTACAAATAAAGTATATAATAATAATAATAATATAATGCCGTGGGTAATCTCGGAACTATTCAAACTACTATAGTAGTAGTTTACTGCAACTTTATTAGTTAAACATGGTGTAAACTACTCGTCAACAATTCAATCTTAGCTTGATGTGGTTATTCTACGAAGCTACTTCATAAACCCTAGATATTCTAAGAAAATGGTCTTCAGGATCCGGCTATAAATTACGGCGTGACGGACCGATTTTTTTTCCGTACTCGTATCGTACGTACCTATTCATAGGTATATCAGAAACTGTATTATCTACATGATTGTTGCGGTCAAAAACAAAAGAGATACAGAAATAACAAGAATAGGTATGTGAGTCTAAGCAATCAGAATAGATAAACAATAGTATTAGACTTGAGTAATACGTACCTACACCAATAAATTGACCGGCATTTACCTATATCTAGGTTGAAAAAATCTTGCGAGCTTTGCCCAGCCAAGCGGCACGGGTTTAAAGAGAGATGAAAATTAAACACGTCTATACCTACTGGTTTAAAATAGTCTTATTAGAAATTTGTATTCACATAATTCAACGTGAATTTCGATGACGTTTACGTTACACCATCGCATATTCGTTCAATTGAGCCTATTTCTTTTTATATTATGTAAGCCTACTAAAGTACATATTACGTACATAATTGTCTATGTATTTTCTAATTCTCATCTAAACTATAGGTTTACTTTCTATAGAGTTTTCTGTAAAGCGTCTAGATGAAATGCTTCGGAAAAGACCCAAAAGTTAAGCTCTCAACTCAGCCTCCATTTCCTTGCTTGCTTGTGCAAATTTACTTTTCTACCAGACTTGGCATCGATTTCGCTGAGCGTGCTAACATAGCAACGATGTCATAGTCCATATTATTATACCTATATATACTAAGAATACCTAACACTAGATAAAAATTTCAAATCTTACTCAAAATCTCTTCGGTAAAGTCTCTTTCTTTTCTGAGATTGTGAGAATTTACTGTTAAGTAAGTATATACCTATTATAAATCATTAATAATAAAATTTATAGTAATCATTCTTTTTTAAATAGACCGTACGGATGATCATTCATGGACAATCGACCTAGTGCCCAAGACACTGGCGCTATTACCAGTTTGGGGAATAGTATTATTCTGAGATTCTTGACATCCACTACCAAAATTAAAGAATTTAAAACGCTGAAAGTTCTTTTCAAAACCGAGATGCTGTTGATAATTAATGTCTCATTACGAGTCGGCTTTTGAAAAAGCCCCGCCTTTGACTGAGTACAGAACCCGTTTCCTTTCCGTGTCCCGCTACAGATTGTACAATGAACTCATTTCTTGTTGAACGAACTGTTCACATAAACTTGGTTACGATGTAGATAAATTGAGCGAAGTACTTACAGAATAGAAATTGAATTTGATTAAATCTTCAATTGGTTCGAATTGAATATGTATTACCTGAATTTTCAAATGAATTGAGTTTTGATTAATGAGAAATTCAGAAAGCTGAAGTTTCGAAAATATGTTTTCAAAACTTTTCGGAATGATTCGACAAAATCAAATTGTACAGAAGGGTATTTAGCAGGAATAAATAAGCACACGCACCTTTTTCAACTTCTGAATTTTTGGAGTGGAGTTAACTCCTTAAGAATCAATTTTCATACATAAGCCCGGGGTATGAAAATTCGTGGGAGTAAAATCTAACTTTCTCCGTTACGTTACGTCGTTATGTTTATGTTTCCATTGTAACACTTTTCGTTCATAACTCGTAAGGAAAAAACTCCAATAGTGACAATAGTCCAATAGACACAATTTTTTTTGTAAGCAATACAAGTTTTCGGTGCATTCGGTCAACCTCATAAGAGGAGGCGATTTCGGAGTGCGTTAGTGTTAGAGGATTTATTTGGTGTTGCGTGGCTATGGGTATTGTTAGCTCGGTTGCTTGCTTTTGCTGCATGAATAGTTTTGGGAGGGCAGACAATTTACTATGCTGCATAATCGCAACCCTGTATCATAAAAAATATACCAAAATAATCCTTGTGTATAACATTGAATTCCTTCAAATCTCATATTAACAAAATCTCCCTATGACGAGATACTCTTACCTATGAAAGAAACATGTCGTTTTTATATAGGTATCTTACTAGCTGACGCCCGCGACTTTGTCCGCGTGGATTGAGGTTTTTTGGTTCCCGCGGGAACTCATTAATTTTCCGGGATAAAAAGTAGCCTATGTGTTAAATTTCTATCCCTGTGCCAAATTTCATCCAGATCTGTTCAGCCGTTCTGGCGTGAAAGAGTAACAAACATCCATATATCCATACAAACTTTTGCGTTTATTTATAATATATATATATGAAATAATAATAACAATGTCCTCCCGACCGAATTTCGGCCACGGCGGCCAATCACCAGAGAGATTAGCCACCTGCGCGGGAGATATTATAGTGCACAAGTGTGTGCCCATACACAGGTGCACTCTCTGTTCCTTCACTCTCATAGCCTGATGGGACGGAAAATCCGATACGACCGGAGAGAGATCAGGCTTAACGTGCTCTCCGAGGCACGGTGGTGAAACATTGCCAACTTCCTAACTCCGGGCTAGTACTTAGAATTTCTAGTCAGAAAACCCCAAAACGGGTATACGGATTATGGCCCGAACCGGGACTCGAACCCGGGACCTCGTCGGCCGCAGTCGAACATGCTAACCACTTGATAGGAATCGGTGTTGTCAACCACTCACAGCTCTATAAAATTCATTAGGGCTCTGATGAATTTGAGCTATGTGGTTTGGCTACCCGGGTAACCTTATTAGCTCGCTTGCAACTGGGATCGAATATTCAAATTGGTACACTCCCACCACAGAACTACTACACTAACTTCTACCTAAAACTAACTAAATTAGATGACGACCTCCGTGGCGCAGTGTGTAGCGCTGTTGTCTTAACGTGCGGAGGTCCCGGGTTCAATCCCCGGCAGGGTCAATTGGGGAATTTATAATTTCTGAATTTTCCCTGGTCTGGCCTGGTGGGAGGCTTCGGCCGTAGCTAGTTCCGTACCACCCTACCGGCAGAGACATGCCGCCAAGCGATTTAGCGTTCCGGTACGATGACGTGTAGAAATCGAATAGGGGCATGGGTTTAATATAACTGCCATGCCCCTAACAGGTAATCTCTGGATTGAAAATACTGGCACCAATAGAAAGCCACATTATTTGTGAGTGTCATAGGCTATATTATATTAACCCGAAAAGTTAAGGAGTTCCCCTGGGAATTTAAAAAAACTTATTTCACGCGGACGACGTCACGGGCATCTGCTAGTATGTTTATAAATGAATAAACGGCGTTAGCCTTGGTCCCTGTAGCCTTCTATTTAAGTGGGTCCAGGATTCGAACCTCGGAATCCCGAGACCTTCTGTTAAATGTACGTGTAGAGTTGCAATTTTTGTCAATACCTTTATTAGACTTATTATATTACTTATTCTGTGCTTATGCTATGAAAAGATAATTAGGTTCCTACCTAAAAGAACTAGTGGTATTAATATTCATTTATAAGGTCCCAAATTTAAGTACATTTACTTTATGGCGACTTGTCTGTGCTATATAATTGATTGTGTATTCATTTTCAGCTCGCATGTGCATAAGCAAATTGGTTTCACTGCGGAAGCTTTTATTTCCTACAACTCCTTCCGCAGAGTTCTTATCGATTTCACCTTGTTAACAATTCCAAAAGCCGGTCTTACTGACTGGTTGCAATTCTTACAATTTTAACTCGATTGAAAACACGCTAAACTCCTACAGGCTACCTACTGTGCAACCAACCTTGTAAGTATCACTATCAAACAATAAATTTTCGAAACGGAGATGGCCATGGGATGTATGAATTTCAAAAGAGCTATGAAAGCTACGTTTCGCGTGAAAAGCAACCACAAAAAATGCACACATTTTCGATAATAAAGAAAATAATTATTCTTTACTAAATTGAGAAGTTATAAGCTTATTAAACAACCTAATTGTTTACAAAATTATTTAGGTACTAACGAAATAATACAATGTAACGTACGTGACGCAAAAGCTAAAACGAGGGCACGCTATTACCTACTGTTAATTTTGTCGTCAAGGAAAAGCAGTAAACTGTAAACCTATAACGTGCTATAATGGCGCCGTGAAACTCAACGAGATCATTTATAGTATACACAAGTCACCATAAAGTCTGTAATTAAATTTAAAACATTAAAATAATATTCTGCATCAACTTTCGTATTAGAAATTTCAAGTCAATGACAGCCGGCTACATCCACGCTTGTCAACCCAGTGGTACGATACCTGAAGAAAATCTATTACTGTCACCGTAAGATTGCAAGAACCGTTAGATTATAATCTAACTAACGAAATTGTAAACTGTCGACAGATTACTGACTGGTTGCAATTCTTACAATTTTAACTCGATTGAAAACACGCTAAGCTCCTACAGGCTACCTACTGTGCAACCAACCTTGTAAGTATCACTATCAAACAATAAATTTTCGAAACGGAGATGGCCATGGGATGTATGAATTTCAAAACAGCTATGAAAGCTACGTTTCGCATGAAAAGCAACCACAAAAAATGCACACATTTTCGATAATAAAGAAAATAATTATTCTTTACTAAATTGAGAAGTTATAAGCTTATTAAACAACCTAATTGTTTACAAAATTATTTAGGTAGTAACGAAATAATACAATGTAACGTACGTGACGCAAAAGCTAAAACGAGGGCACGCTATTACCTACTGTTAATTTTGTCGTCAAGGAAAAGCAGTAAACTGTAAACCTATAACGTGCTATAATGGCGCCGTGAAACTCAACGAGATCATTTATAGTATACACAAGTCACCATAAAGTCTGTAATTAAATTTGAAACATTAAAATAATATTCTGCATCAACTTTCGTATTAGAAATTTCAAGTCAATGACAGCCGGCTACATCCACGCTTGTCAACCCAGTGGTACTATACCTGAAGAAACATCTATTACTGTCACCGTAAGATTGCAAGAACCGTTAGATTGTAATCTAACTAGCGAAATTGTAAACTGTCGACAGATTGTGAACCGTTCAATGTTCTGAGTGTCAATTTTTGAAATAATCATTGTATTTACGTTTTTTTGTCTCTTTCTTGTAGGTTAGGTTAGGGTTCGACATAAATGATCAGGTATGTTATGTTTTATCGGGTTAATATACCTAACAGATTACAATCTACCAAAAAATTATGCGTTAAATTGTAATCTGTCGACAGTTTACAATTTCGTTAGTTAGATTACAATCTAACGGTTTTTGCAATTTTACGATGACATTACTATATCTAGTAAACAAATAACGGGTCGTGGACCCACCAGCTTGTAGCACCAGTGGATCGAGGAGATATTCCTGTTTACCCGTGTACCCACTGCACGATAAAGAAAATCTTACAAGTTACAAGTATGATGAGAAGAAAATGCGGTGATAGCTTAGTGGTTGAGATGTCCGACCTCCTATTTGGGTGGTCGGCGGTTCGATCTTCGGGCATGAACTTCTAACTTTTTTCAGCAATTAAATATCACTTGCGTTAACGTGAAGGAAAACATCGATAGGAAACCTGCATGCCTGAGAGTTCTCATCACGTTCTCAGAGGTGTGTGAAGTCTGCCAATACTTTGCCAGCGTGGTGGACTATGGTTAAACCCTTCTCAGCCTGAAAAGAGATTCGTACTCAGTAGTGAGCCAGTGATGGATTGAACTGATGAAAGAACCTACGATCGTACTACTGCTACTATAATAATTATCATTGTAAATGCGAAAATGTATTTGTTGGTTTGCTTTTTTATCCTTCAATCACGCCACACCAGAGCAACGGATTAACGTGATTTTTTGCATGGATATAGTTGAGGATCTGGAGTATGATATACTAATTTTATCCCGGAAAATTTAGGAGTTCCCATGGGAATAAAAAAACTAAAACAACGGGGATATTTCGTGCAAATTTCATGGTATTCGAGATTTTTTTTAGTTGTTAACACTTTCAAATAAAATTAAAGCGAGTTTAAATTTTTGTCGGAAGAAAGATCATCTATCCAGCGCGCCACCAAACGTGAAAGAGGGTGGCGGGAAGCGGGTGGATGAGGAAGGCGGAAGATATAGATACTTAGGGTGTTTTAAAGTTAAATGAGGAAAAAGTCCTGCAACCTCAGTGCATCAGGTTAATTAGTTTCCATAATGTACCTAGTCTGTTTTTTTAATTAGACATTCGATCGCCCTCGCCTTTTAAAAATGGCCACATAACTTTTTCGCTACAACTTTTTCCATGTTTAGAGGTTTCATGAATACAAGATTAACGGTAATTAGTAGTTCGAAAGCGCTTGAAGTTTAAAATCTGAAACTTATAATAAGATTCTTCTATTATAACCTGTGTATGTTGCTATATCGTTCGATTTACCTACACGTTTTAGCTTTTATCAAGCTCATGGTCATAATCTTTAATGCTACTCTCAACAGCGCGTGATTGCCTTTCCATTTTAATTGCTTGCATCCTATCCATAGTAACATTTCCGAAATAGTATCTATTTACGGCTCTAAGTACTAGTAAACCGATTTCAACAAAATAACTATATCACACGTGGAAATGATGTCCGACCAAATATACATGTTGACAAATGTAAATGTAAATATTCATGTTTTAACACTGAACTGCTACACACTAGAACATGATATACTAGGGCAGTGGTTCTCAAACTTTTTTGGTGACGGAACCCTTTTGGGAAGCAAACTACTTGATGGAACCCTACAATAAAACAATAGTTTTTAAAAGTGTATTCTTTATTAACAAGCATAATAATTGAACAACGCGTACTGCTTTTGAACATTCAGCGTCATTAGAAGATATTGTTGCAACACGTTTAACACCTTTAAGCCAACGTTCCATTCTTCTTTATTTATAATGTTACATGTTAGGATGGTGGGGTCTAAATAATGCACAATCGTTACTGACGAGGCGCGACGCGCGATCGCCGCTTTTATACTTAGTCCTAGACTAGATCTCGAATATTCTCGAAAATACTCGAGTCGGCGCCTTTGATACACAAAAAGCAAAAATAAAAAGAGATATAAACAATAAACAATAATGAACAAAAATAAAAAAAGCGTTGTAAGCAATCTCGACTTTATTTTTTGAAGTTCGAGTCGAAAGTCGCTTGTTGACAACTATAGCGTCTAATTCAGAGGCGGCTTTTATCAAAGGAACTGCGCGCGCCCAAGTATACAAGTATACATGTTGATACCAAACTTATGAGATATTGTACCAGCTATTCTAGGTAACACATGTTTCTACAAATACAAATAAATAAATAAATAAATATACCTACGCGCGGCCGCGGAGTCAAAACGTTCGACCAGAGAGGTGTTTTGATTTTTTTTCTAAATTCTTGCGGAACCCCTACAGAGGTATCGCGGAACTCTAGGGTTCCGCGGAACACACTTAGAGTATAGCTGTACTAGGGCAATAGTAATACTATTACAACTTACCTACTTCCTTTAGGTAAGTATGCAATGCAATAAAATAGTTCTTAAACCCTTAACGAAAAGGACATAGGGTAGTTTTTATCCCGAAAAAGAAACTGCGGGATTTTCAAAATCCTGGAGTGGGCTGTTTGAGATAATTTAGTAAGGATAATAAATAAAATATGACTGTGGGGAAAAGGTTATTGTTATGCTCTTTCGTAAAAATTATGCCGTTGGCAAGCTTTGCGGTTCAAAGCCTTTCCGTGTCATACCAAAAGCTTTCAGGATGTAATCATAATACATCACTAATCCTATGGATATATTTTTTGTTGCTTAGAGATTCAATTCATCGTTTACTTGTAGAGGATCCGCTTAGTCGAGCATTTGAGTGCATATCCGTGTCGTGAACTTACGACATAGCCGCTAAACTTCACTAGAGTCGGTCTAGTCACTAGACCGAATCTTCAATAAACCTGCAATACATTACGATACAATACTTAAAGCTTGTATGCAAAACAAAGATCAATTTAATCCTATCATGCTGCGGCACAGGCTGGGGTGGGCCCATTGATCAAGCAGTTTTAAATTAAGTAGAATACATATGTACCATTTAAGTTAATTTGTTAAAAGGCCGTCTCCTTTCAGTTTTGTATGGGGCGTGGGTCCGGTCCTTTTACAAGTAAAGAAATGAAAGAAAAGAAATACTAGACCAGTTTTAATCGTTTACATCTATGAATTCGTCGTAATTTCAGTGGTGAAATTATTTAATCTCTCCACGATAAGCAACACTGAATATGAGTGGGTAGCAATGGCGGATTCATATTTTCTGACTTTTTCAAAAGAAAAGCACGTTATTTTGACAGAAGTTTTGTGTCAGAAATGACATTTGATACTTTTCGCGCCAACTGCCTTCTCTATGGCTGAAGGTTGCCATCTTGGAAACGTATCAAAAACTTGAAATACATTTTTGTTTCTTTTCACGTTATTTACTTTACTATTCTAAATTATTTTATTTTTAATACAATCTATTTATTTTCCTCTATTCATGGTAGAATGTACAAAGAGTCTACCAAAAATGAACCTTCTCTTTTAGTCAATTATTGTGTGGGTCAATAAAGATTCATTTATGTATTTATTTAATCTCTCTCAGTTTTAATTTTTTTTTTTAAGTTAAAGCTATAGGGGTTGTATGGATTCACACGGGGAACGTTCATTAAAGTAGCAGTGTCGCTACCATTCAAGAGGCGCACGTTTCCAAACAACACCACAGAATAGACAACACACGCGAATTGCTTCCGCATTGGAGGGAATGATATTTTGTCTTTATCCGCCGAATATATGTCACCGTAAGATTGTAAAAACCGTTAGATTATAATCTAACTCGCGAAATTCTAAACTGTCGAAAGATTAGAATTTAACGCATTATTTTCCGGTAGATTGTAATCTGATAAGTTTTTAAACCCGATAAAACCTAATGATTGTTTATGTCGAACCCTAACCTAACCTACAAGAAAGAGACAAGAAAACGTAAATAAAATGAATATTTCAAAAATTGACACTCAGAACATTGAACAGTTTACAATCTTTCGACAGTTTAGAATTTCGCGAGTTAGATTATAATCTAACGGTTTTTACAATCTTACGGTGACATATACATATATCTTTTGTCCGCCAGATAAAAAATTGTTGTATCTAGTGTGTTTTCGCTCTAATCCATACCTAATATTATGAATACAAAAGTATATATTATGTCTCTCTATTTGCAACGCTTTCATGGACCAGCTACTCAAGTGATTTTAATGAAATTTGGTACAGAGATAGTTTACATCATGGAGACGGACATAGGCTACTTTTTATCCCGGAAAATTGAAGAGATCCCGCGGGAATTAAAAAACATCAATCCACGCGGACGAAATCGCGGGCATCATCTAGTCTAGTATTATATAATTAATTAATCATTGAGAATTCAGTGGCGTGCACAGGTTTTAAAGGTAGGGCATTAAGTAGTCAGAATATCTATTTACTAACTGTTTTGATCAAATTATTAGCATTGACATGTTTCCATTTGGGTAAGCAGTGCGTTTATGCCTGTATGAACTGCACGCGACTGATTGATATGCGTCCTCAGCCGGCGCATCAAACATGTACCTACACTGCTTTCAAACCTTCAAACGTGTCGCTTGCGGCTCTTCCGCTTGGCCCTTAGTGTGCGGTTAGCTTAATCATCGTTTATTTTATAATTATTGCTTATTAACTTACTTAATGCAGTTTTTCTTTGTTACAGCCAGTACCAATTTAGTTGGAAAATTTACACAAAGCGTTCGCCGTATTGTTCAAGATGTCAAAGACGAAGGCACATCCAGTAAGTTTTTTTTTCACAATATTTTTAATTAAACACTTTAATCTTCAATGCTAATATTTTGAAAATATTTTCTCACAAACTTATCTGACCCGGTGGCCAAAATTGCAACTAACTTTTGTTTTTGTTTTTATCTTATTTTACTTAGATTAGCGACGATGTCACCGGGTCACATAAATTTGTTGGATTATAAATTATTATGGATTCAGGTTTTGTATCAGAACACACCGTAGATACAAACTCCATAATTTGTCTTTCTGTCTAAGGAGTGGTTTGTCTGATTAAGAGCTTTGTGCCTTGAAGTTTTAATATCTCAGATCTAATACCACCTGCCCATATGCAAAAAGCTGTATCAAGAGTTCTGACACACGAGTGCCGGATAGGAGAAAACGTAATACGTAGCGTCAGTCACACTAACAAAAAATAAACACCACTCACAAAATAATAAATTAAGAAATTTAAAAAAATACGACCAGCATCATGAGTGGCACAAAATACAGAGCGTAACTCGCATTAAAAAGGTGTCTGAAATCATGAAAAAAAATACGCAGCGTGTCACCGTCACCAGCCGTGTATAAGCGACAAGATATTCACAATATTTTGTCTAAGTATGACTTGTCAAACTGCAGCTACTGCAGCGTCGGACGTCCTCATAGTCATTAGACTGCAATAGTCCCTTAACTTTGCACCATCTTTGCACTTTCATATTTCTAACAAGCATTTCCAGAGCGGCATAATCAGTTTCCCGTCGCGCTTTGCTGCTAGCTCTGTTTTAATAAAATCTTACTATGTACCAGGCGGCCAGACAAAGGAAGAGGTGATCGAAACGAACGAAAAGCTCCGGATGGTGCGAGTGAGGCTGGACGAAAATTACGATACAGCCAAGAAAGCACTCATCACACTCATGGCGCGCTACAACGAGTCCAAGGCTGAGAGGAACGTCTTCACAAGATACGCAATGCTCAAAGCTATGATTAAGGTATGTATCTAGCCAAATATCTATTAATTTTGTCACATTTTCTCAACGGGATCGGCCAATTCACTCTACAATTGTAATGTGTGTCTTTATTGGTACATTTATTGGTACATTTACGTGTAATTGTTAAGAAAGGAGTCGACCAGTTTGGCCATGCAGCCCAACCCAGTTTTGTGGTTGATTGTGCCGATGTAATATTTTCAATCAGTGTTTACGCTTCCGGTACATGTTCGTCGAACGCATTGGACTTAGTATACTTTTAAAGTAGTAAAACTCTATCTACACAGTCTAATTCGTATGGAAATGCTATAGTTTTAATATTAAGTTTTCTAAGTTTATTTTAATATGTTCGTGATCTAAATGTATTAACTAATAACAAACAAGTGCCAAAACTATGTTATGCATGGGTACTCGTAAATAATAAATAGTTGTTTAACCACAAACCGCGTATGTTTTGGTCCGATTTTAGATTTTGCATAATATAATCATGACATATCTAATAACTAAATTAAACATGATCATCATAATTTATTATTGTACATAATTTTGCATGCCGTACAGGACATAAACATAATAAACTTGAACAGCTCAGCATTTAAAATAGCTCAGAAGTCGAAAAATTAAATGACAATGGGCTAAATATAGTTAAGTCGGATCACTGGTTGACGGGGTCCTAAGCTGAAATAGCGACCCCGCTCAGGAAAGTGCTGCAGTGCTCATAATAGACCTTCTAATAGATGAACAAGCGTTATAAAACCAGTCACAGCCTACCTGCTGGACAAGTAAGCAACACCAGATCGTGGAGTATATTTTCTTCAAAGTATGGTTTGCCTGGTGGGAGGCTTTGACCGTGGCTAGTTACCACTCTACCGGCAAAACCGCCAAGCGATTTAGCGTTTAGAAACCGTAGGGGTATGGGTTTAATATAACTGCCCTAACAGGTTAGCCCGCTATCATCTTAGACTGTGTCATCACTGACCATCAGGTGAGATCACAGGCAAGGGCTAACTTGTAGTGGAATAAAAAAAAAATATCGTAAGACGACGTCGATGACGTAATTTTAAAATTTAGTTGAGTTTTGTTCCGAGCTGTAAATTGTAATGTGCGAACAGCAAACATTGTAAAACTTGTACCTATTTCAGTTGAATAAAAGCTATATTCTAATCAAAATAAGCTTTCTGTACCGTGGAAAACTTGTAACGTGAGTCACGAAATAGAAGAGAAGATAGAGAAGTAGGTAAGTGAGTATGTCCAGTGAATACTTCTATCCCAATTTATCATGTAAACCTATGTCACGGGAGAAACAACTAATTCGAAGCGAGCATAACTACTTGATACGTTAACTTGTTGACTTTATATCCCATTGTCTAGTACCAAGGGAATGCTTTCAGGATGTTAATAATTCATTTAGTTTACCACGGGTTAAATAATATTACTTACTGTAGTAAGGGCAGGTCCTCAAAGGCGCGATATATTGTGACACTGAAATAATCAACGTTTGGTTTAAGGCTGGATGTACTCAAAACATGGTTTTCTTTTACCACTTTTTAGGATAGTAAAAATTAAAATTTCATTACCAAATAAATACCATTCGCTACTCAGTTAAATGGAGTATGACGTAATTAAAAAAAGTGGTAAAAAAGTCGTATAGTAACAGCAGAAAATTATCGGGAAATTCATGGAAATCTCAAAAAAGGCGTTATCGCTTTACGACTATTGTGATTTAATTTGAGACATGATTTAAACAAAAGTTATTTCAAATTAATCGTAAAAGATCAAAGAACACTTTAAATAAATAATATTTTCAATACAACTTAGTTTTTTTACAATCTGGTTCCAAACATTCCTCATTTTTACAGCACGAATTTTTCATACAGATTTAGTACGGGCGCGCATCTCAAAATTTTGTTATTTATTCATGAAATTCGGCAGTCAGATTCCATACGCCTCCGGGCTCTCAAAGCGGGAGGTTGCGTTCCCTTGCTTCTGAAATGACGTCTGTCACTGTTAGTATCCGTACACAAACGTTAATGAATCCACTACCATCGAACAAAACTAATCATCGATCAATATACGTATAAAAAAATGTAACTGGACGATTTCTGTATATAAAATATTTATTTTGAAAATATTTAAATTTATTATATTTGTAATTAGTGGTTATTTTATTATTTACTGAACCCAAAACGGTATTTTATTCTCTTGTCTTATTTTGCCTGTTCTGTGCACACACTCCACTACTACAGATTGAACTAACTTTGAATAGGTATTTTGGTTCTGTAGATTTTTTTCTATTAAAACAGTCATCCGAAGGAGGTAACTGGCGAAATATCGATTTTAGGCAGCGAAATAAAGGTCGAGTATAGATGAATTGAATGAAGCGTCGCCCCTTCATTCAATTCATCTATACTCAACCTTTATTGAATGTTTTGCGTAGAGCATCCTTTTACATCCACTTATGGACACTCTACCTACAAATGATATTAATATAATGATAAAACAGGTAAAACCCACTGTACAACTTGATCATGAGGAATTAGATTTAGTGGATACAGATGTTTTTCTCGGAAAAACGTAAGAAACTCCAATGGGGCCATCATATAGATGACTTATCGAACAGACTCAGTTCTGCTGCATTTTAGAAAGATTCGCCACTTGACAGATTTAGAAACTGCGAGAGTGGTATATTTTGGTTACTTTCACAGTATTATGTCTGTCATTCTGTTTTCGTCTTGCAGAAAGGACTGTTCGTGCCATATACAAAACTAAATTCAAAGAAGTTGAAATTATGACGGTCCACGATCAATACATAATTTTTCTTTTATTGCCATTTTAATAAAATAATTATTCGGCTAAATTACTAATAAATTAATAATTGTTATAATTTTTTATCGACCAATACATAATTGAAAACTAGATGATGCCCGCGATTTCGTCCGCGTGGATTTTTGATTCCCGCGGAAACTCTTTAATTTTCCAGGATAAAAATTAGTACCTAACCTATGTCCTTGCCCGGGATACAACTTACTCCTGTACTAAATGTCATTAAAATCGGATGAACGGATGAGTCGTGAAAGCATAGCAGACTAACAATCATAATTTCACGTAATATTTTCACGTATTAATTTATAATATTAGTATGGATTACGGATAGTATGGATTTAGTATAGGTATGTGCATAAAAACATCAATAAATTCAAGAAAGAAAAAAATGACCATACAAGAAAATATGAGAATTTAGACCCGCTTCCTGACTTTGTAAAATTAGTTATTCAGTTGTCGGTAACAGTATGCCTTTATAATTATTATATTATTTTATTATTATTATATATAAATATATTATTATTATTATTATATTATATTATTATTATTATACTATATATAGCTCGATTACCACTCACTGACTCACTCACTCATTGACATAATTGTTCTCCTAGAAAGAGACAGAAAATGATATAATAATGTACGGGAGATGTGTTCGAGTGCGGGAGTCGAGTAAGGAAAAATTATGACATTTCGGAAAAACAAGATGGCGGCCGACGTGATTCTTGTAACTCTTTTGTTTTCCAACCGATTTCGTTGCAATTCGCAATGATTGAAGAAATTAGGAAAAGATCTATAGAAAAAGTGGAAAAAATTGGGAAAACAAGATGGCGGCCGGGCTGTAGTGTTTTAAAATTTTTGATTTTTCGACCTCGATCCGCGGCGCCACAGATCCGAAACGGCTTGGTTGAGCAGAATATTTTTTTTTATTCCCGCCCACTATTATCCTGTATTTTGACAGAATGGGGGTGGTTTTTAAAAATTCAAAATGGCGGCTGTCACGGCGGCCGTTCGGTTTGAGTTACGAAAAAACGCCATTTTAAAATTCAAATTTCTCGCAGTTGGCAACGTCGGAGCGTTTCGACTTCTACGGGGAGATTGTGTGTACAGACTCGAGGTATGGATTGGGAAAAAAAAATTACCCCATTTCTCGGGAAAATTTCAAGATTTACCCCAAAAATTAAAAAATCGAAATACGTATTTTTTGCAAAATTCGAGTATGGGCAACCACGTGTCTCACTTGTACAAATGACATTTGGGTATTTTCGTCGCCGAGGTCTGGCAACACTGGAATTTATCAAAGAAAAAGTGATTTTCAACATGGTCTTTTTTCAAGGGCTATCATTTCGGCTGGGTGCGAGCGAGATGAAAAATTGAAACGTCATCAGGAGCGGTGTATCCTGTAGTTCACAGGAAAATTATAAAACTATGTCAAATGTTTCTGTGAAACGAGGTGGCGGCCATTTTGTATTCTTTTTGTGTTTTTGAAAATTTCGATCACGTCTTAGAGGCGGTTGGCAACATTTGGGAAAGTTGACATGTATGGATCGATTGTGTAACTCGACGGGCAGTATTGAAATATCAAAACAGTGTTGCCACATTCGGGGTAGTTTTCGAGATTTTCCCTAAAAACTTCTTCCTGTAAAATTTTGTATGAAAAATTTTTTTTTCACTGATGGCTTCGTATAGAAGTCAAAAAATATAACTTGAAGAAAAATATGGAGACAGCTGATGATTGAGGATTTCGGAGACGGGTGAAGAGCACGGCCAGGGTATTGAAGATAGGTGGGGGGTGCTCGAACAAATGTCACTCAAAACCTCATCCAATTGGCAATAAGTAAAAAAAAAACTCAAAATGGTGGATTCAAGATGGCTGCCATACAAATTTCGTGAGTGTCTATCTCGGAGAGTATAAGAGATGGAAGTGTGGTTTCTTGGCAAGAGATGGTCAGGACGAGGAGGTCTATTTAGCGAAATGAAAAAAAATTCATGATGGCGGAATATTTTTTTTCATACCAAATTATATGGCGAATATTGAAGGGACTACAAGTGTTGTAGTAGTGTTTAGTAATTGACCAAATTATTCTCCTACAAAGAAACAGAAAATGATACAAAGGTGTATGGGAGATCTGTTCTGGTGCGACATGGGAGTAGGGAAAAATTATGAAATTTCGGAAAAACAAGATGGCGGCTGTTGTGGTTCTTGCAACTCTTTTGTTTTCCAACCGATTTCGTTACAACTCGCTATTATTGAAGACATTAGAAAATGATTAATAGAAAAAGTGGAAAAAATTGGAAAAACAAGATGGCGGCCGTGCTGTAATGTTTCAAATTTTAGATTTTTAGACCCCGAACCGCTGCGCTACAGATCCGAAACGGCGTGGTCGAGCATAATATTTTTTTTCTATGTGTCCGCCTACAATTATCCTGTATTTTGACAAAATGGGAGAGGTTTTAAAAAAATCAAGAAGGCGGCTGTCACGGCGGCCGTTCGGTTCGAGTTACGAAAAAACGCAATTTTAAATTTCTAATATCTCACAGTTGGCAACGTCGGAGCGCTTCTACTTCTACGGGGCAATTGTGTGTACAGACTCGAGGTATGGATTGGGGAAAAAAAATTACCTCATTTCTCGGGAAAATTTCAAGATTTACCCCAAAAATTAAAAAATCGAAATACGTATTTTTTGCAAAATTCGAGTACGAGCAACCACGTGTACGAATGACATTTGGGTAATTTCGTCACCGAGGTCTAGCAACACTGGAATTTATCAAAGAAAAAGTTATTTTCGACATGGTCCTTTTTCAGGGGCTATCATTCATTGAAACGTCGTCAGGAGCGGTGTATCCTGTAGTTCACGGGAAAATTATAAAACTATGTCAAATGATTCTGTGAAACGAGGTGGCGGCCATTTTGTATTCTTTTTGTGTTTTTGAAAATTTCAATCACGTCTTAGAGGCGGTTGGCAACATTTGGGAAAGTTGACATATATGGATCGGTTGTATAACTCGACCGGCAGTATTGAGATATCTAAACAGTGTTGCCACATTTGGGTTAGTTTTCGAGATTTTCCCCAAAAATTTCCTGCTGTAAAATTGTGTATGAAATATTTTTTTTTCACTGATGGCTTCGTATAGAAGTCAGAAAATATAACTTGAAGAAAAATATGGAGACAGCTGATGATTGAAGATTTCGGAGACGGGTAAAGAGCACGGCCAGGGTATTGAAGATAGGTGGGGGGTGCTCAAACAAATGTCACTCGAAACCCAATCCAATTAGCAATGAGTTTAAAAAAAACTCAAAAATGGTGGATTCAAGATGGCTGCCATGCAAATTTCGTTAGTGTCTATCTCGGAGAGTATAAGAGATGGAAGTGTGGTTTCTTGGCAACAGATGATCAGGACGACGAGGTCTATTTAGCGAAATGAAAAAAATTCAAGATGGCGGTTTTTTTTTTTCATATTAAATTATAATATATAATTATATTATTGAAGAGATGACTAAAGTAGAACCATGCAAGATTTTGATACGGTTCCGTTTACCCACGACGGGGCTCCCTGTGATTACAAAACAGGAAACCGCTACCAAAGTTTTAAAAAATCAGCGCCATTTTGGAATTCTTTGTTTTTGTAGCGATTTCGTTAAAAATCATTATTTAGGGCTCCTTGGGATTACAAAACAGGAAACTGGTACCAAAATTTTAAAAAATCGGCGCCATTTTGTAATTCTTTGTTAATTGACCGATTTCGTTCAAAATCGATATTTGACGATCACTAGGATCACGAAACAGGAAACTGTTACCAAAATTTTAAAAAATCAGCGCCATTTTGAAATTCTGTGTTAATTGACCGATTTTGTTCAAAATCGATATTTAGTACTCCATGGGATTACAAGACAGGAAACTGGTATCAAAATTTTAAAAAATCAGCGCCATTTTGAAATTCTTTGTAAATTGACCGATTTCGTTTAAAATCGATATTTAGGGCTCCCTGGGATTACAAAACAGGAAACTGGTATCAAAATTTTAAAAAATCAGCGCCATTTTGAAATTCTTTGTTACTTGACCGATTTCGTTCAAAATCGATATTTAGTGTTCTCAGGGATTACAAAACAGGAAACTGATACCAAAGTTTTAAAAAATCAGCGCCATTTTAAAATTCTTTTTTAAATTACCGATTTTTTTCCGAATCGATATCTGAGGATCCCTGGGATTACAAAACAGGAAACTGATACCAAAGTTTTAAAAAATCAGCGCCATTTTGTTTGTTTTTTTTTTTTATCACAACCCGTGAGCTGCTAAAGCAGCTCACGCACAGAGCAAAAAACTAGTTTTATAATAAACTCACAGAAGAAATATAGGAGATGTGTCTCAACAACTTCAAATATTTTGTAAATAGTAAACTAATTGAAAAATCCTAAATAAAATATAAAATAAAATAGAATATACAAAATTGAAAAAATTGAGCCACCCGAAACTAGTCAATTTCAGACGAATACGTCCGTAAATCATCAAAGTGCTGGTTTTGTACCTGCTGAATGACGTAGCAGCCCTTCTTGCAATCCTGTCAGAGTATCTATTGTTTATTTCAAACCTTAATATTTGTCATTTTACCATCAACTAAAGTGACAGATATCATATTTGGAAACAACAACCTGGCCACTAAGAAATACATAAAACTCGCACTCAATGCAGATTATATGAAAAACTAGCTGATGCCTGCGACTTCTGGGCAGACCTTCACTATCGGAGATCGGAGAGATCATCAGTGGAGAGCCCTACACCCACCTAATACTGAATCAGCCTTCCTGGCGATAGTTACCAAAAGTGCAGCTATCTCATAGTCATGATATTATTATATACGTTTTTTTGCTGTCATAAAACTATTTCGTTATATATAAACACCAATTTGGCAAAATGTTACAAGGACAATTTTTATTTATTTTATATCAAAAATATAATTACTTTATAGTTTATACTAATAAATATCGGTTTTATTTCCCATTCCAAAGTGCTATAAAAGTTTCACATCAAAAACTAAATAAAGAATGGAAATAGGTTTTTTTAGGATTAATTGTGTCATTTATGATGAATCAACGGGACTTTACCACCAGCTTGAAAAGAAGATTCTACTGAGAACATATGACAATAACTCGGCAGTTAATAAAAAGAAAAAAAAAATACAATAATGTACCTAGAAAATAATAAAGAGTAGGATATATTATACATAATTATATGAACACACTTATTGTATATTGTATATGTCACCGTAAGATTGTGAAAACCGTTAGATTGTAATCTATCTAGCGAAATTGTAAACTGTCGACAGATTGTGAACCGTTCAATTTAGGTACTTTTTCTTGTCTCTTTTCGACCGTTTACAATTTCTGTAATGCTAAGCCGATAGTTTCTATGCAACATTAGGAAAATCATCGATGCTACGTTACGGATATATATGTCACAAAAAACCTACCAGAATCAATTGATTTTCATAGCTTAGCTTTAGTGGAAAGGAGTTCAACTAAGCAACGAAGTTTTTTTACATAATGAGGATAGGAAATGCAGGGGGTTTAAGGGCGATGAAAAACTGCTACATTATATTTCGCCACCATTTAGAAGGTTATAATAGCTCAGGTGGAAAAGCGGGCTGTACCAAAACCCGAAGACCCCGGTTCGAGTCCAGAGTCTTGAATCTGATTATTTTTCCCCTTTTTTTAAATATAATACAATGTTTTATTTTAAAAATAAAATATAATTTATAATTTAAATTTATTTTCCAAAAAACACGATTAAAAAAAAGAATAATGTCCCTCCCGACCGAATTTCGGCCACGGCGGCCAATCTCCAGAGAGATTAGCCAACTGCGCAGGAGATATTATAGTGCAAAAGTGTGTGCGCATACACAGTTGCACTCTCTGTTCCTTTACTCTCATAGCCCGATGGGACGGAAATCCGACACGACCGGAGAGAGATCAGGCGCAGGACCGACGGCTTTACGTGCTCTCCGAGGCACGGGGGTGAAGCACCGCCAACTTCCTAACTCCGGGCTAGTAGTGAGAATTTCTTGCAAGAAAAACCCAATACCTGTGGCCCGACTCGGGACTCGAACCCGGGACCTCATAGGTCGCAGTCGAATATGCTAACCACTAGACCAACGAGGCAGTAAAAAAAGAATATACCGAGCAAAGCTCGGTCATCCAGATATTACTAGTTGAAGTATGGAACACAGAAGCCGACTACTTCTAAAACCACTACGTCTACATCGCACATCCCAGATGGAAATGGAATCTCCTAGTGCTGTCTTACACCGTTTTTAAACTATTTATGCAGAACTACTTCTAATACTAAGCGCCATGATTATTTTAATTATTAATTTAACTTACTTTTCTTTCAACCTTTATCATATAAACACCTATAGATAGGTGTTTATATGATAAAGGCCTACCTTCCTACCTACCTATACAGTCTTATAGCTATAAATCAGTTAGCAGGAATTAGTCGGTTGGTAATTGGTATATTATCAAGAAGCACCTCCATTATCCATACTATGATATTATAAATGCGAAAGACCTGTATTTGAACGGCCTATTTTTTCAACCGAATTGGTATAGAGTAAGATTACATCCCGAGGAAGGACATAAGTTAACTTTATCCCGAAAAATTGAGAAATTCCCGCCGAAATAAAAACGAATGCAGACGAAATCGTACGTATCATCTATCTATCAATCAATAAATAATGATATTATCTCTGCCATAGTGAGATAATTGATCGCATATTGTGTGCACCCGTGGTAGAGGCTGAATCCTTTCTATGTGTGCCTGGGTAGACTGTGGTTGTATGTGTATGAAAACAATTGACAGCGGGTGACAGATATGCGAAGAATTCCTAGAGGGCTTCGATCCTTAACGGTTTTAGTGGTCACAATAATCGTAACTACTAATAAATCTGCTATTTAATCTAGGTTAATAAAACTTGAAATCATAATAAAATTCCAGAACCACTTTCGATGTTTTAAAATAACACCATGCGTCAATCGCTCCAATAATTCTACAGAACGGAGTCGTAGATATATCGCCGTAAAATTGCAAAAACACTCTAACACTTTTATCTCGATAGATTGTAAACTGTCGACAGATTGTGGACCTTTCAATGTTCTGAGTGTAAATTTTTGAAATACTCGTTGTATTTACGTTTTCTTGTCTCTTTCGGGTAGGTTAGGTTGGGGTCCGGACATAAATAACCAGGTTCTTTGGTTTTATCGGGTGTGTTTAATTGTAATCTTTCGACAGTTCACAATTTCGCTAGATAGGTTTTCACAATCTTACGGTGACAGATACATCTCAACTATCCGGTCTAATCTACGCCAGCGTGTAATAGGACTAAGGGCAAAACACCATACGGACTGGAAGGTTTTATACTTCAAATCGTTTTGAAGTAAACTCCGGAGCATGAGGATGAGGATTTGGGCAGGTATAAGGCCTTAACGCTGTTCCTTCACCCAGTTCAGTTCTATTAGCACAGGGTAAGTATGTATAGGAAATATCGTATCTCCTTAGGATTAGACTGTGCTATCAGGCAATAGGCACACCAAGCGCGTCGGTTTTCTGTGTTTGTCTGACCACCAATGGGGAAATGTTATTTTGTGGGGAAATGTTTATTTATCACAAGCTGATCCCCGCGACTGCGTGGCTTGACGTTCTTTTGTTCCCGCGGGAAATTTTCCGGGATAAAAAGTAGCCTATGTGCTATTCCAGACTATAATCTATCTCTTTGCCAAAATTCAGGCAGATCCGATCAGCCGTTCTAGCGTGATTGAGAAACAAACATTCATCCATCCATCCATCCAAACTTTATAATATTTTAACATTTATAATATTAGTATAGATGTAGATTTTCAAGCCTAGATTCTTGTACAATAAAAAAAATACGCGCCGATTGAGAACCTCCTCCTTTTTTGGAGGTCGATTAAAAACCAATCGCGCTTATTTCATAAACAATTGACTGTAGGTAGGATTGAGGAATGAAATCGTTTTTTGGCGTGAAATTTAGGTATATTGATGAAAAGCAGACCCTACTTCGGCCCCTAAAAAATGATACAGACACGAAAAAATCTTGAAATTTCTACATAATAACAATTTTGTCCAGTTATTTTTTGGGGCAACTTTTTCCTTAAGAAAAACTGTAACAAGCTCTCCGTTGAAGGCGGTGATTATAACTTCCATCAAAAGACGGACGCAATCAATTAACATCAAATAATGGAGTAAGTAATAGGCTGACGTCTTTTGCTAATTATTTTCAAAACCAAGTCAAGAGGCAGTTTAGAAAAATTTTGCTGAGCCAACTTCTTTATGAAAGATTTGGGTAACCATTCAAAAATATTGCATACAACAAACAGACAAGAAATTTTGTCTAACCGAAGAAAAAACCTCATCACTCGCTTTTTAATGGAGGGCGCACTCTATGGCTCCGACATCTTATGTAATGTCTTTTCGCTCTTATTAAAGTTTGAGAAGAACATCTAACTAATCCTACCAATTAGATCATCTATAATTAAAATCTTTCAAAAAAATTAACCATTTTATTTAGACACCTACCGTAGTCGCTTCATATTCGGTACACACAAATATTATAATAGTTGGCAGAAATTCAAGCTAACACAGAGGTTCGCGAAACGTGACCTGGATGCTGCAGTAACTAAATTGGTTTACCGAAGCGTATCGACAGCGAGGCTGAAAAGCAAGTCCACTATGACCGACCGAGTGTTTTAGGCGTGGCTGGAACGTGGAGAATGGAGATACGTGCTCAATAGGTATGATGACAGTAACCAAGTAACCAACAATCAATCAATGAAATAATGAATTTATCTAATGAAATAGGATTCATGGATTATAAAAAACGTATTTGTTTTTCTATTTTGAGTGAGATTGCTATTTATTTTGATAATATAAAACTATAAAATACAGCAATCCACCACAATGGATTAAACACCAAGAAGCCAATGACGTCACAAACGACGCCATGACACCGGCGGGCGTTTTGGCGTGAATTTTAAAATTTAAATTTCAAATGCCAATTTTATCTACCAAACCTTATTGTTCTGCTGAAATAATATATTTATTCGTAACAGTAGATACTTCCGAACATAATCTGACCATTTTTCAAAATCAGTCATCATGCCTATTGGGCTGGGGGTTATTGGTGCGTGTTAATGCAACACGTAACGTACAAACGAACAGTGCTCCTGCATTGGGCTATTCGGTACATACAACCGCTTTGTGTCATAAACACTGCATTTAGCGTACGCAGTAGGTGTACACTATGGCATATATGTCACCGTAAGATTCTAAAAACCGTTAGATTTAACTCGCGAAATTGTAAACTTTCGAAAGATTGTGAACCGTTCAATGTTCTGAGTGTAAATTTTTGAAATATTCATTGTATTTAGGTACGTTTTCTTGTCTGTTTCATGTAGTTTAGGTTAGGGTTCGACATAAATAACAACTTGGGTTCTATCGGGTTAATAAACCTAACAGATTACAATCTACCGGAAAATAATTCTTTAAATTTTAATCTTTCGACAGTTTGCAATTTCGCGAGTTAGATTATAATCTAACGGTTTTTACAATCTTACGGTGACATATACAATGCGTTTAACGCATGACGCCCAAGCTTATCAAGACGTACTTTAAAGAAACCCCTTTCTTTAAGTTTTGGATGAAGAAAGCGCGATGACACGATGTGTGATAGTAGTACCTACAGCAGGACCACAGAATAGGTTTGCAGGACTTAGTCAAGTAAGACTTCATAATAAACGATTGTATATCAATTATTTATATAACTACCAGAATCTTCCTGGAAGGAACTTACGTATTTTTTTTATGCTTAAGTAAGTATAGCATTTTAAAAAAAGTCTGCAATTTCTAGGAGCCACATTAGCGTAGTAACTATTTTTTTTGCAATTATTTCATCTGTCATTGGATATAAAACACAACGTGTCCAATGTGGCTTCCTTTATCCATTGAGGAAAAATTCGCCCGGATACAATATTTTTCCTAATCCACCAATAATATACCCAAAGCGCTTCCAATAAATTGTACATTCACTAAAATTTTCTTCAGTCTGTTAGTTTTAAAGAATTCCACGCCCGGCTTGTGTTGGAACTTCAGTTGTTTAGCCAATTACCTCCTTATATTTCAAAGAAGATTCGAAACAGTAGAATACACTCAAACATAAAAATGTTTTGGAAAATAAACCTAACTCGACTGATGGTCAGAAGAAGTAGGCAGACCACCGAGTAGTAAACCTTGGTTCTATGGTCTGTGATGCAGACACTAGTATAGATCAAATTTTAATATTCGCTTTCATATAATTATTTACCTACTAGCAGACTTGCCCGCGACTTCGTCCGCGTGAAATAAGTTTTTTCAATTCCCACGAGAACTCCCTAACTTTTCATATATTCATATATTTTTTTATATATGACGCTCGCAAATAATGTGGTATGGTAATGCGCTATTGGTACCAGAATTTTCAAAATCGTTCAAGTAGATCCAGATATTAACCCCTACAACGTCACAAACTTTACCTCTTTATAATATTAGTATAGATGAAAGAATATAATGCGTCTTTTTAAACCTCGTAACTATTACCTATTCACTCACTGTCATGGACTTCCGCAAAGTGACGCCTGCTTCTATTCAATATTACCTATTCTATACTAATAGGTGCCTAGACCCTCGTGTAATAATTATAAGTAATGCTATATCAGACATTACAGTTATAAGTCGTGTAAAAAAATAAAAGTTCAATGTTCTTAGGTCGTGAACTAAACAGATATTTTTTTTGCTTTATCGTCATAGTTCAACAAAATATGAACTTTTTAACGGACATCATTTCCCGGATCTGTAAAGTTAAATGTTATTATTTACCAGCGAATGCCCGCGACTTCGTCTGCGTGGTTTGAGGTTTTTTGGTTCCCGCGGGAACTCTTTCATTTTCCGGAATAAAAAGTAGCCTATGCTATTCCAGATATATAATCTATCTTTGTGCCAAATTTTAGCTAGAGCCGTTCAGCCCTTGGGGCGTGATTGAGTAACAAACATCCATACATCCATCCAAACTTTCGCATTTATAATTTTAGTATAGAAGTATAGATTCACTATAGTGAACACACTTTGAACAAAGTAATCTATAATCTTACAAGCAGTCATACCGAGATGATAAAATGATAACATAAATAAATGAGTGATTAGTTTTGTATTATGTGAATTAATAAAGTTCACGTATAGATCTGATTGATTGTAAAATACTTACCTGTAAAACCCTTTATAAAAAAACTAACAAATCGTGTAAAAGCAAATTGCAATCTGTAATAGGTACTCATCAGAACAATATGTGCTTATTCTATGAATATTTAAAGTTAAAGGTCATTACTGCTGTGAATTCCGTAAAGGCTGCATGCAACGTTGTTACACTATCAATCGTTGTGAATGGCTGAATTTGTGATATTTTTGCTGTGACAATGGACTTTAGCCAATAGCGATAGAGTGCTAGCCAATCAAAGCCCAGAGGTGATTGTGATAGTTACACAGTAACAATCTTAAGGCCCCTGAGATTGTAATGTATTTAGGCTAGCGGTCGCCCGCGACTTCGTCCGCGTACAATTTCTGATTTCCTATGAGATTTCTGCAAATTCCTGCAAAAGGCCTACTTATAGCAGCTTTATAGAATCGGCAGGTTTTTATTATTTAAGACTAATAAGTCCTTAATGCTGACTTCAAAAACTCAAAACCTTCATGCAAGCTGGGGGTTGACCCAATTTCACGCCCTTTGGGGTGGATAATCGTAAAATTGCTTATGTAGTCTATTATTTCTTAAAACTTATAACCTAAATCCTGATTTTCAAGTCTCTAACTACAAAAACATAGGACATGCATACAATTTTTCAACCCTCATTTCACCCTCTGTGGGGTAGATTTTCGTAAAATTGCTTATGCAGTTTATTATTACTTAAAACTAATAAGCTTTATTTTATGCCGATTTTCAAGTTTCTAACTTCTAAAACAAAGGACTTTCATATAAACTTCCAACCCCCATTTCAACCCCTTAGGGCGAATTTTCTCAAAACTGTTTCTTAGCGGATGTCTGTACCATAGAGGAAATCTACCTTCCAAATTTCAACTTTGTGTGCTTTATAGGTCCTGTAATATCGTGATGAATCAGTGACCTTTCGCTTTTATATAGATGAGTATCTCGTGCGTTTCTAGTTTCTTCTATAACAGAGTTGCACTCAATTTTGTCAAAGTAATAGGTAGGTACCTATTATTATACACATAATATATTAGTACCCTGCAGCATTGCACAACTCGGCTCGCATGTAGCGCATGTTAACGGAAACTACACAAATAAAAGTGCAAAATACAAAGGGTGCGCAGTGGAACAAAGGGAAGATAATTTACGGCACTAATGGGTTTTACATAGGTCCTGTTTCAAACGAAATTATACCTATTTATTGAAGGCTCTTGAAAGAAACTTCATGTTTTGGCAATATAAGGCAACATAAACTACCCAGGGTTTTAATAGAATAATGCTAAACAGTTGTATAAAGAAATTTTAAGGTAAGCCCACTGTTCAAAGTCGAGACGGGTCAAATAGTGTCCTAATAAGTATTAATTATTATACCTATTCTACTATTATTATTCTGCGTATCCACGTACTGTCCTTTCCTATTTAAAAATTTACTTAAAATAAATAAATTAGGCCGCATGTTATTCGTATAAAAGTTGAAACCCATATTATTCAAATTCCAAGTACAATAAAATTATTAGGTCAAACTTAAGAAGTATAATGTTTCAATCGTATAAAGCCTAAACAAAGAGCGATATTGATTTACTCCTTGTATATTTCATATGGTAACAACAACCTTGTAGGTACGGTATGGTACGGGCATGACCATCAAGATGTTACAATATCTCTAAACAAGTTAGGTATTACTATAAGCTTCCAATACAATTTAACAAATGCAAGAGTGCTAAACTTTGGACTATGAAACATTTTAAAGTAAACTTACAATATATTAGGTATATGAAGATTACAGAAACCTAGAAACCTAGTCATAATTAATAAATCAAAATTAAAAAATCATAATGAAAAAAATCATAATTTATAAACAATTAAAAACTTAGAAAAAAAATTAGAATATTACACATTGAAGCAATACGACCGATATATAAAAAAGACGCGTAATCGTTTATCAAACGGATAATTCGACCTGTTTATGGAGTTCATAGATGCGGCACGTCAAAAAGCACGTATGAACTCCATAAACAGTTCGAGTATGCATTTTAAGCTGTCAAATGATTACGATTTGCTTAGACAAAGGGCTTGGCTGTTATTTCGGGATACTGCCTCTAAACAACTATCCGGGCGTAGCAATAACATTAGTTTAGCTACTCGTGAGATACTCTTATACTTATATAACACGAATATCAGTCAGGGAATATCCAGAATCGGGATATAACTGAAACGCGATTCGATCCCAAGCACGGATGTGAAATAATTTCCGATATTTATTAGTTTCACTTACAGACTTTATACACAAAATCTTTTTAAAAATTCAAACGGCACGGTGCCGTCACATAACTTTTCATACGCATAATGTACCTTCCCCATCCCTATCGATTAAAATTTTCGAATGTGTTATTATTTCGGTTTTTCGGAAAAACACTAGGGACAGGACAGAACGGAACGTCCGCGTTAAAAACGTTCGCCGTTTGCGTCGCAGAGGAAACACGTTTTGCTCTGTTGCGGTAGTCTGTGCAGTTCCATACAAAACTTCACTTAAATTAATATTACACAGACTCTTTTCCACCAGAAATTTTTTTTGTATTGTTATAATAATGATTATCTTTGTTTGCAGTTTTTCTTTCCGCCTTTAACCTTTCTTTAATCTGATTAAGGCAAATTATTACTGTACCTAACATTAACCTACGTTACACAGCCTAGTTAGGTAAGCAGATAAATCATTCATTGTTTAATTAACGGCTTAAATTTTCTTGTTTAGTATAGATGAAATTTGAAGCTCGACGATTAGAGAGTCACTTTCGCTTTACTAAAACATAATTTTACTCTTTTTCAGCGAAGTCCTGAATTTCCCAGAGGTACGAAAAAAATCAATACTTATTCAAGCTAGGAAAAACATGCACCGCCCCCCCCTCCTTATACTACGAGGTATACATGCAGGTTAGGGCGGGCAGCATTGCCGATCTTTCTATAAAGCAGATTTATCTGATTAATAAATAACGATAAGTCGTTCGAATCATTTTTTTTTTTTTTTTAACAATTCGTTATACTGCTAGAAAATAATAAACTAAAGAAATACGTTATATACTAATAGAAAAATAGACTTCATGTTCCTTGTGTATTTTATCTGAACAGGCTTTGTTGTATAGCGTGACGCCGGTGTCGTGGAGCTCATAGAATGCACGGCTATGCGACACACTAAACGCACGCGTACGCAAAGGTATACTTCTTTTAATAACTATAAAATGGTAAGCAAATGAGCAGGTTCGTCCCCTGACATTAATAATTGATTAACGCCGCCCATGTACTTTTATAGTAGGTACCAGAGAAACCGCCACTGCGTTGCCGGCTTTTACGGAATTCGTTTATCCGCCCCTTGAATTTCCCCACATTGTATATTTGAGGAAGCTACTGGTTCCACCTGCTGTGTATGTGGTATACAAAGAACTAATAAAGCACAGCTATACCAAAGATTAAGTAATAGTGGCTTCGTGCACCCTGTCTAGCGAAACGTCTATAGCGTGCGACTAAATTAACGCGGCTCTTTTGTCTCAGCAATGCTAACATATAAAAGTAATTAGTTCCTTGTGTTACAATTATTATTCCTATAGGACCCGATCGAGGTCGTAACGTCGAGCGTCGCGTATTGTGTGTATCCAAGCCTTAAATCGCAATGGGTACAATCCTCTTTAGTTTTATGTTGTGTGTAAAGCGATGACCTAGTTGTTTGTTCGCGATTGTCGCGTTTCTGAATTGGATTTCTGTTAATGAATCGCGATTAACGGAAATTTCCATTATTGGATTTTCATTGGATACATGTAGTTGGAATTTATCTGTTGCAATTTGTTGGAGATAATGTTTAATGATAATTAAAAGGTATCCATACGAGCAGACTGCCTCGTTGGTTAGCATGTTCGACTGTGGCTGACGAGATCCGGGGTTCTATGCTGATCCGGGGGCTATATTTAAGTGTTGGATTTTTCTAACTAGAAATCTCTAGTCAGAAAAATCCGACACTAAATTAAATCTCAGTACTAGCCCGGAGTTTGGAGCAGCGTGGTGGGTCTAAGCTCTTATTCCCTCTCACCTATGAGAGTGGAGGCCTGTGCTCAACGGTGGGACGTTAATGGGCTGTAGAAGTATAGACACCGGGTCCAGTGGATACAACGCTATGGAAGTTGGAACTCTATATATATAAATAGGAATTTTACTCTGTAAACAATGATGAGCCCTTAATTTCAAAATCAAAACATAGGTAATATTTTTTTGCGATTTGGTCATACTTATTATTAATTTATCGTATTCCACTATGTGTGTATTCGTACTAAAATTCAAATGAACAGTATGTCTTTGATCTTAAAATATCTTTATAATCAAATCAGTAACATGGGAAGTCCATTACTTGAACTTTATCAATGCACTCTTGTTTGCAATAATTCATGTACCTATTCAGTAACGAACCACAGCTGATAATATTCCATTAGTATTTTATTATTATTTTATGAGTATGTTATGAATAACAAAATAATAATGACTTCATGCTAAATAAATACAATGTTACAATAAAACTTGGAATGATGTCAATTTTTGACATAATTCCAAATTTACTGTAACTGCACTGCTCGGCCTGTAACTTGATGTAACATATTAATTCTGTCGATGAAAGAGGCTTATGTCTATTAAATCAAAGGTGTTACTAACAAACACTTACAGCGAAATAATATGAAGGTGCGAATATATTTCATGCTGTAATTAAGTATTTTGGGCTAATAGTATTCTGGCCAACATAACGATTAAAACGAAAAGGCTCTGAACTGCGATTAAATCGTAAATTGCACGGACTTCCCATTTTGTATATCACGCCTCAATATAGTGTTTTGCATAGGTACTAAAATAATTAAAATTATATTATTATGTAGTAAATTTAGCGCACAAACCACAACAGGAAATCATTATAACTATTTTAGGAAAGAGCTAATAAATACCGATACCTAATTAGTACACAAAAAGCCAAATAATATCGCTTCAATTATAATACTAGGTATGTAAGCATTGGACAGCAGCTAGAAATAGGTAAGTATCATGGATCCCAAGTTCCCAAGTAAACTTACACACGCCGCGGTCTTGCGAACCACCTGGATCCCGCGTCTCATTACAGCTCGCTTGATCTTGCCCGTCCACCTTTTTCTCCAATGCAAGGTCGCCATTTCAAGACCTAAGTACCCCAACGATAATCGGTTCTTAAAACTAGGTGTCACACCCATTGCTATCTAGCTTCACAACCCGTTGAACTACGTTGATTACTATAGTTCTTCTACGGATCTCCTCATTTTCTGATTCGAGCGCTAACTCCGAGTAGGCATAGCTCTATTCATGGTCCGCTGAGTGATTTTAAATTTAAGAACTTATAGTTATTACGTTAAAATATTATATCCAAAACTAAAACATAAAAAAACTGAATTTCATGGTAGTGTCTGAATCTATTGATGATTTTCACTACAACTTGGCTACTATAATGTACGGTGGACGTCAAAAGTCCATACATAGCTTAACTGCCAAAACTTTGTGCAACTTATCTGAATCACCCATCCACGCAAACATCCACCACCACCACCACCATCACCACCACTACAGCCCAACAACGTCCCGCTGCTAGGCACAGGCCTCCGCTCTCATAGGAGAGAGGGAATTGGAGCTTAAGACCCACCACGCTGCTCCAATGCGGGTTGGCGAGCTTTAACGACTATTATCATGATAGTGATAATAAACGGGACCGACGGGACGTGCTCTCCGAGGCACAGGGGTGAAACACCGCCAACTTCTTTACTCCGGGCTAGTGCTGAAAATTTGTAGTCAGAAAAACCCAATACTTTATTATGGCCCGACCCGGGACTCGAACCCGGGACCTCGTCGGCCGCAGTCGAACATGTCAACCACTAGACCAACGAGGCAGTCGTGATCCGACACACACAAAAATAATCCGTCCAAAATATTTACCTTAATTTACCGTAATAAAACAACATTAGGTTCAAAACATTACTATTGTCTATTCAATACTACTTAGATTATTTCCATGAATTGACAACATTGTCAACATACAAGATGAATATTATTTGGGAAGCTTGAGGATGACTTTTTAACTAACAAGCCATCTTGTTTGCTTATTCTATATAGACTTGACGTCGACTGTACATAGCCGAAGGAGTGGGGGAGTTTTGATTAATTCCAGCTTACAATTACGGTAATAAAGATTCTAGGCACAACCAGGCAGTGCTAATTCATTGACCCGGTCGTAATTACATTGACAGAGGCCGCTAGTGACAGGAATTTTGAACTATTCGCTAGGTAAAGTTTAACTAAAGTTATTTAAACCTAGTTTGTATCGTAAAGTGCTGGTAAAGCCTGCACAGGCGACAGTCTCTTAATTGCTTGCTAACTAATAGCAGATTACCGCTACACTGTGGCGGTACAAAATTAAGGAACAGTATAGCAAACTATATTGTGCTAAATAAAATAATTCAGCTTTTAGGATGGGTATTAGTCACTCGCTTGAGCGATCGCTATTTTTCAGCAATTGCTTTTTTGCACCTTTCCGTCTAATGGGTCTGATACGAATCACTCAGCAGTTTTTGGAAAATTTCTACGAAAACATAAAATAGAGTTAAAATAGAAGCAGTTTTAAGTAGAGATATTTTATTCGCTAGTCTCTAAAAAGAGGTGGCAAGCGGATAAACATAGCAATAGCGACCCAAACCAAACAGGTAAATGGTACCGTTCCTTTGGAACCTCCCTTAGGGCCCTAATTATTAACCTTATTAATAAATCAGCTAAGAACAGGTTCTCTAGTATTTTCCAATCTGCTTAAATCCGATGTCGGTTAATTATTGTGTATTATTAGTCGCACCCGATATCGGTATATAGGTGATACGAAGATCGAAAATGCAAGCCTAATGCAAGAAACCAAAAGACACAATCATCAAAAGACCGTGTTCTGTACAAATCCTTGCAATAACTTTGAAAATAAAAGGTTACACACTAACTTAATTTTAAAAATCGTTGCCAAGATTTTTAACCACAATTCGCAACATAACAGTCGTTTTATTTCGCTTGTAAAAGTTGCCGGCATTAAATGTTATGGTAACAAAAGCGAGATTGTCTTTATCGGTAAAAACTGGAAAGGTTCCAGTGCAAACTTATC
This sequence comes from Erebia palarica, assembly GCA_964035005.1. Taxonomy (NCBI): domain Eukaryota; kingdom Metazoa; phylum Arthropoda; class Insecta; order Lepidoptera; family Nymphalidae; genus Erebia; species Erebia palarica. The sequence continues at coordinate 8,420,544 of OZ035988.1, forward strand.
CACTTAGAGCAGTCGTTTAATACTTCCATTTGTACTTGTGAAACTTACGGCGCTATTTTATTTTCTCCGCGAACTTAATAGTTCCGTTATTGTCGAAAGTCAATGTTTAACACTAGCTGATGCTAGCGACTTAGTGCGCGTGGATTGAGGTTATTTGGTTCCCGCGAGAACTCTTTAATTTTCTGGGATAGAAAGTAGCCTATGTGTTATTCCAGACTATAATCTATCTCTGGCTAAATTTCATCCAGATCCGTTCCGCCGATTTGGGTGCGTGATTGATTAACAAACATCCATACGAACGTACGAGTTTACGCTTTTATAACATTGTTCCCAAAGTGTTTCTAAATTTACCATTACATAAATTTAAAGACAGCATTTGTTTAGTCGAGGTTATTACACTATCGATGATTTTCTGAATGACAAAGTTGCATGGAAGCAACCGGCCTCGCATCCAGTGACCCACAAGTCAGTGTAATACCTACTTGTAACGTAATGTACACGTATGTGTTGTATTGTTTACATAATGTAACCTTTTTTTTTTAAGAATAGAGCTGATGAGTTTCTTGCCGGCTCTTCTCAGTAGAATCAGTTTTCCGAACCGGTGGTAGAGCCTTAACGTATCATAAGTGACACAAGTTGTCCTACATGAAATAAAATAAATAAATAAACGATTTTTTATTGACCAACAGTTTAGGTACATCAAATTAATCAGTAGTACAAAAAAAAATTACATGCAGTAGTTATGTACTGTGTACATACTTAAAAAGTAAATGTGGTTAAAGGGCCACCTCAGGCTGTGCCGCAGCATGAAATGTAGGTATATACCTACCTGACATACCGCAACGCTGATTTTCAGGAGGGGTCCAAGGGCTGAAATAAAGAAATCATTTATCATTTATCATTTATCATCCAACCATCCATCCATCCATCCATCCATCGATCGATCCATCCAAACTTGTGCATTTATAATATTAGCATAGATTAAGAATGAAATAAAAAATTTAATATTATACACACAACATTATTAGTTGCATTGCAAAATGTGCCTAATTAGTGGGTACTTAACTGTTATAATAAATTAATTAATTGGGTTGATATACGCTATTTTAAGTCTCTACTAAGTAGATAAGTATAGGTAGCCTCTATATTTACAATACAATTTTGCAGGTAGGTATTTATTTTTAGTATTTTGAAACACAAAAAGTATTGTACTGATTCACAAATAGGTTAAAGTTACATTAATTTAACTTTATAATCGATCACTAATAAGAAGAATATTGTCAGTAGGTTTACGTACCATCATCATTAAGGTGCTCAGGTAAAATTTTGGAATAATTGTGCAACCCATTTTGCTTTTATTTCCATTCAAATTTTAACACTAACCATAACGTAACGTTAGCACCCTTATAATTATTATGTTAGTCCATACTTCCATACTTATATTATAAATGCGAAAGTGTGACTGTCTATCTGTCTGTCTATCTGTACGCTTTCACGGCCTATCTGTTTAACAGATTTTGATGAAATTTGGTTCCGCGGAAGAACATACTTTTTATCCAGGGTCCACGCGGGAATCAATAAAAAATTAATCCACGCGGACGAAGTCGCGAGTATCATCTAGTTATATAATAATAATTATAAGGATGCTAACGTTACGTTACATAGTAATTGGCCTTAGCAACTAATCCTCGATGCATTGTCCACGTAGATATGGCGTTTAGCTAAAATTTCAATGTGGCTGATTTCTGGAATATACTCTCCTTTATCTATTTATTTTACGTAGCTTGTAGATTGTGTACACAGTGCAATAGAATTGACCACAATAGTTATCGCAGCAGCGGTCTTCCGATAGGTGGAATCTATCGGAAGACCGTCGCGAGTCGCGGTGCAATACAAAGCAATAACTATAAGTCTACTGCTAATAGAATCTATACCTGACGAATTTAAGGGCCTTTATCTTACTCTTCCTAATATTATAAGTGCGAAAGTTTGGATGGATGTATTGTTGTTTGTTACTCAATCACGCCTCAATGGCTAAACGGATCTGGATATAATTTGGCACAGAAATAGATTCTGTCTGGAATAGCTCATAGGCTACTTTTAATCTTAAAAATTAAAGAGTTCCCGCAGGAACCAAAAATCCTCAAACCAAGCCTAAAGGCTATGGCTTATAATTATTATGTAGAATCCGCAACCCATCATTGAAGTTTTGTCAGCAGTTTTCAGAAAATCCATGACGTCCACCCCGGCCCTGGCAAGTTAGTAGTTATAAATTTGCAGCAGGGGAATATTTAATAAATTACACAGATGAAACAATCACGCTTTATTCACAAAACCTCGTTGGGAACGAAAGTCTCGTAAACCAACGCTTTATGACGATTGGACGAAGACAATAATCCACTCAGCAGGGTTTAAGTCGTCAAATAGGATTTCGAACGACAAAGTCGTAATTGTAAATGTTTCAACCTTGTTTTAACTTTTTTGGAGAAGTATTTAAGCTAACGCTTCCTCTGTCACTTAGCTACTGCGTCAATTCGTATGAAAAGTTCCGATAAAATTATCTACTTACCACACTTTCTTCAAGTATTTGCGTGTGAGTCAATTAATATTCCATGATTTTTCCCTGGTTTGGCCTTGGCTAGACGTGCCGCCATGCGATTTAGCGTTCCGGTACGATGACGTGTAGAAACCGAATAGGGGTATGGGTTTAATTAGCTCCCATGCCCCTAACAGGTTAGGCCGCTACCATCTTAGACTGTATCATCACTTACCATCAGGTGAGATCGCAGTCAAGGGCTAACATGAAGTGGATAAAAAAAAAATTAAACGCGCGAACGGCAAGTAGGTGCGTATACCTACTTTGTCCGACCATTTATTTTACTTTTGGCAGCTCGAGTCAAATACTTGTAAGTAGTATTTATAATTGATGCCCGACTTCGTCCACATGCATTTAGATTTTTTTTAATCCCACCTGTTATTTTCAAACCATAGCTTGTTTTTAGCGCAGAAACGACTAGTTCCCACGGAATTTTTAAAAACCTTAATCACCCCGGTAGAAGGTAAAAGTTGCTAACTTTAACCTTTTACCTAAAGCCAACCAAAAAGTTACGGCCCACAACCATAATATAAACAATCTACAGCCGAAATCAAAACAAGCAAACTCTCATTATTATTCAACATGTAAAAGTTTGCGAGGCTAAATGTTTTGGTTACAAAAGCAGGTTTCCTATAACAGTTAAAACAGGGAAGCGTTCCAGAGCAAAGTTAACCACTTAAGGCCTCGGTCATAATAGTTGTTCTTTTATGTGTGAAACTATTCAGTTAGTTTAAATAAACTACTTGTATCGTTGAATCTTAGAATAACTTCATATCAAGAGTATATTTTTACAGCCTGTAACTCACACTTGAATATAAAAGACTTCGTCCGCGTGGATTAGCCTTTCCCCTGGATACAAACTATCCCTATACCAAATTTCATCAAAATCGGTTGAACAGATGGGCCGTGAAAGCGTAGCAGACAGACACACTTTCGCATTTATAATATTAGTATGGATCTATATTCCGGTAATAAAAGTAATAGCACACACCGTAGCGTTGCCATGTTAATTAAAATGAATTGAAACTAGATTTCAATTTATTTAAATACCTATCAACCGAGACCCAGACAACCCGGAAGCACAGCCGTGAGTTGCATTTAGCATATCTACTTAGGTATAGTACGCGCGCAAGTTGAATGCAGAGCTTATGTATAAGCCATATATTAGCTCTGCGTTCAACTCGCGCGCGAACTATAGGTATTGTATTTATCTATGTGTAAAAAATATGTGTTTTGGGTTATACATCGATATTCGATAACAATGCTTCCTAAAACTAAATTCATATAATTAATATTCTTGGCTTGTAGAATCTTCCAGTTAGATGTTCATTAAAATAAGTTAGTAGGTATGGTATATACGGTTAGTATGGTATGGTATACACGGCTGACCCGTAACGCAGCTTGTAATGTGGATATGAAAAAAACTGAAACGATATACCTAAGTACCTACTTGTATGTAGGTAACACTCTCTATATACAAGCTTAAAAACAACAAAACTAGCAACAACAACAGGGACAACAACAAGCTAACAGCAAAAAGGTATCGCCGTATTTTCTACAATTTGTATTTTCTAGCAGCAGACTTTTCTCGTTAGGCAACCCAATTGTTTGTGGGAACTTCAAAGCTTTTTTTCAGCTCGAATTAGGTATACCTATCCATTTGTCTATCTCAGTAGTTTGGACAAATAAATCACTTAAATCGTTTGCATTTGTTTATAAAAAAGTTAAAATACTGAAACTTAAAAATATACAGTTTTCACATCTAGGAAAAGACCTGATTCCCTATAATATGTTTCCCACATTTTTTCCAATAATAAAGACGTCGACTTTGTACTGACTTGGAGAAAGACCTGAATGTTATTATTAATATTCTAAATTGTTAGCTCTTATACGTTAATAAACATCGTAAACATCTATGAAGGCTTTGTTTATTGTTTCCTTATAATATGTAATTATTGAACTTGAAATCATTGAACAAGCAATAAATATCAACCCTCGTAAACTAATATCAATACATGATATATGTTTCTTCAATCGAGGCAAATATGAACAAAGGCGATCGGATCTGTATGCATTATACAAAAGCATCCATATGCAGTGAGGCTCTCTTGAAATTGCTAGATTGAAATAATTCAAACGTGAATATTTTATATCTAGGAGATATTCATATCCAACCCTATTGAATTTGTTATTTTAATGCCTAAAGAGAGAATATACATGTTACAGTTTTGTTTGTTACACGATTCGATACTATCTCTTATTTTTTACTCTTTACCAGAAACTATGTAAGTGTAAACTTACAGTTACATAGTTTAAAATATATCCATCCAGGCTTCTCGCTACCCCCACAGCTTGGTATAACCACAGAATAGGTAATTAGTATTACCACTTCAGCTTCACGAAGCGTTGAGCAACGTCAGATACTTTGGCCGTTTTCCAGTCTCGAGTACTTGTCATTTCTGATTTAATCACCATAATGATTTACTTCCAGATATCGAAAAAGCAATAGAGTATATTATTAACATATTTTTTTTAATTCATACTTAGGATGTCATCCGCCTTGAAACACAGTACTGGTCGTTAGTCGAAATCCCTAAGCAAGAGAAAGCGGAGACGGTGCCAGCGTTCGTGCTTCGAGCGTGTGCCATCATGGAGAAGACTCAGAAATCCGGAGAAGGAGTCAAGACATCCTCCAAGCTTGCCGAAGAAGCTGCTGAGAAGAGGGAGAGGATAGAACGACTTAACGGTAATATGATGTTCCCCATTATCTAAAGCGGTGAATCGGCGATAGCCTGGCTCTGTCTTATATATAAAATTCTCGTGTCACAATGTTAGTTACCATACTCCTCCGAAATGCTCGACCGATTCTTATGAAATTTTATATGCAAATTCAGTAGGTCTGAGAATCGGCTACTATCTATTTTTCATACCCGTAAAACACCTCCATCCACGCGATTATCCCAATACTTACTAGTAATTTAAATGTCACCGTAAGATTGTAAAAACCGTTAGATTATAATCTAACTTGCGAAATTAGAAACTGTCGATAGATTGTGAACCGTTCAATGTTCTGAGTGTAAATTTTTGAAATATTCATTGTATTTACGTTTTCTTGTGTCTTTCTTGTAGGTTAGGTTAGGGTTCGACATACATAATTAGGTAGGGCACTTAGGTTCTATCGGGTTAATATACCTAACAGATTACAATCTACCGAAAAATAATGCGTTAAATTGTAATCTTTCGACAGTTTAAAATTTGGCGAGTTAGATTATAATCTAACGGTTTTTACAATCTTACGGTGACATTTAAATTACTAGTATGTATGGCGCGTGAATGCGTGGGCCGCGGCCCGCTGAAGCGGATCGCGTAGAAGAGTGGTCCGTTTGGATGAATTTTTGTCTTCTATACGAAACGATGAGTAAAACAATTTCAAGAGAGGTGATCAATGAGTCAGTCAGTCATATATAAATATTAATATTCTAGAATAACACATAGGCTACTTTTTAACCCGGAAAATCATTGAGTTCCCGCGGGACAATTCAGGCTTCACTGAATGGGTAGACCGCGCTCCCATTTTGTTCTTTTAGTTTACTTAAAGATACTTTCCTTCACTGCTTGTCACAGAATTGTAACATGACGACTATTGAAAGATATAAAAAATACTTACCATTAGAGACACAGCGGAATCTAGCCATTTAATTTAAAGTTATTTCTGGCCCATTCCAATATATCTACTTGAGATGGGATTACCAAAACACAGATCCTCTCTGATACGTCATGCAGTCTGAAGAGGATGTATAATAATATATGTACTAATAACATTACGGCCTCGTCTCAATTCTGAGTCCTTTTATTTTGGTATATCATGTTCCACCAATCTGGTTCCAATTAATGCAGTGAAGTCATGTTCCAATTTTGTAACATTTACTCATGTGTTGTTATGTTTTGTTAGATCAATTATTTCGTTACAACTTGAAATGACATGTTAATAGTGTTGGGCATAGTCAAATTTTTATTACTCTACGAATCTATATGTTACATAAATTACCTATAATGTGCACATTATGCACTATAATACATATTTAGGTAAGTATAAACAAATATTCTTCCTAACCGTTCCCTAGGAATTCCCAATTCCATTCCAATTCCAAAGATGTACTGTGAAACTCAGACCATTGTGTGTTTGTTATATTTACAATCGTGCATTGACGAGTCCACATCTCCTGAAGATACCTACTGTCGGAATGAATCATACGTTGAGAATAATTTGGAAGATTTTGTGTGGTGTGGTAAATATCGCAAGATACACAATGTACCAGATAGATTTACCTTTTGTGGTGGATTATAGCGAATTAAACTTCCAGTTCTTTCATTATCATGGACTTCCGCAAAGTAACGTATGCTTCCATCCAATATTCCAAAACTTAAGATGTAAGATCGCACACAAGGAATTAACCTGCAAGACACGCTCGCATTACCTCGACTAAACCGACCAAATCTGCTAAAAAGATACTTTGATGGTTGCTCCAGTAAAAATGTTGTCTTTTTCCCTCTCGCCATGTAATGAATCTGTTTCTGACTATGGATTATGAAATGAGGTATTTTTTACTTTACATAGATTGAACGAACTTTCCTGTTACACGTTTCAGATATGACAACATCGCAAATCGAAACGGAAAACACTCAAATGACCAATGATTTATATCGTTTGCTGAAGAAATACTCCGGCTTGAGGAACCTAATCAGGGAATTGAAGGTAAATAATATTGAATTAGGACCTAATAGCCAAGCCAACTGAGCAGAACCGAACAAAGAGTTGGCCATACATTGGCAACTACTGGATGGGATTGAATGCAAATTGGCGTATAGCTAATTCTCTCCTTTATAGTGCAGAATATGTAGGTATTTTATCTACGATAATGCGTAATTGTCGCGTGAAAAGTTTGTCAATTTCTATGGAGTCATATCGCTCCACGTTGCGTTGCGTCGCTTCTTCGCTCACCTCGGACAACGAGCAAAGGCTCTACATAAAGTAGGTTTATAGCACATCCGCGCGAGTCTGGGCCGGGTCAACTACTCTACTACAACTAGATTCTACTAGAACTAGATTCTAAATAGTGTTCGGAATGCGCACTATACGAAGTTTGGTTATCATTTAAATATTAAACACTCAAACTCGATTGAGTTATGTAGGACACACGTTCTTAAAACTGAGTCTGAGCAAACACCCGTATAACTAACATAGGCTCAAAAATTAGTATGTAAATCTAAATGGGTAAAACAATGTACAATGCGAAAAAAACATTCCTTCTAATAGCCTCCGCCCATCTCAGACTTTTTGTAGGTCCGATAATCGGCCCGACTTTATCACCGACTTTGTGACACGACGTGCATTTTCTATAGGTCTTTTGTATGAAATGAATTTATCTATTTCACGTCGGATAACTTGTGCCATTTATGAAATGTCAAGATTCTATCGCGGTTCGGAAAATAGATTCTACTGAGAGGAACCGATAAGAATCACAGCGGTTGCTTTTTTTTTAAAGAAAAAAGAATGTTACGGTATGTAGCTACTGCACAATACATACGTAATGTAACAAGAATAACACTGACTTGTGAGCTGCCAAATGCGAAGCCAATTTCTCCCATGCAAAATTGTCGTTAAGATATTCATCAACATTATAATAGCCTCGACTTAACAAATGCTGTTTTAATTTCTGTATCTCTTTTGTTGACATGAATTCCTGAAGTAGGTATAGAACTCTCAGAATCGACTAACACGATAAAAATTTTTCTATATCTCTTCCCTTTTTCTTATACACTACAAGTTAGCCCTTGACTGCGATCTCACCTGATGGTAAGTGATGATGCAGTTTAAGATGGAAGCGGGCTAACCCGTTAGGATCATTCCCACATTCCCCTTCAACATATCCTCAGGACCTAACCAGTCATAAGCCACTCTTCTTTGTTCGTCGCGTGAATGTGACTCAACGTCTGAACCTTTAATTTTCACCGATTATCGGATCGACTGATTCTGTAGGACATTTGCGTTTCAGTATTGCAATCTGTATGTTTCATTTTCAGCCGGTAAAATATGACCTTTATTTTTCTACCGACCATCAGGTAGGCTGGATTCTGCTCGATTTTATTTATGCCCGACTTTTTGTTGGACGTGAACGTTTCAATATTGCGATCTCTGTTTAACTTTTTGGCGGCAAAAAATCTGTCTACGATTGTCTGACGTGGGCGGAGCCTCTTACATTGAGATAAGTAACTATAACCAGTACATATCATGACTTCATTATTGACTTTTACATAATTTTGCGTGGCTACGAAATGCTTATCATCGTGACATCAAGGTCTAATTGACCTTGATGATGATAGATGTTGTTTCTAAACATACGACAAATATTTATTCAAAATTTCTAGTGATACAAGTGTCCACTAAAACATTATTCAATATAACTTGCTTGTCAAGTCTGGCTATTCCCTTGCGCAATAAATACGTGTAGCAAGTCAATTTCTTAAAAACAATGAGAGTGCAGCTTTTTTGTAGATACATGTGCTAATAGCTGCTACGCCTACGAACAATAATAATTATACTTAATCTATAATACGCACTTAAAATAAATAACTTTTGTCTATGGCTAACATTTATAGAGACACCTATGTGCCTCTGTTTAGCTGTGAGTGGATATACCTAATAAAGATCGCGTCACGTTCGCCAGACTGCAACATAGTGTGTAGAAATTAATTATTTTTTTGACTTCACAGTGGCTTTGGATGTCGGTTTTTTGAAAATATTTTTTATAAATAAGTAAATAGATTTGTTCACATTCATCCACCCACCCCCCCTCATTGACGATAAAAATATGATGAGGGGATAATTTTCGTGAACCAGGCGCAAAACGCAATTTTCTATCGATATGGACACGGCTTGAGGTCTCTATTACAGATATGACCCAAGGCTATAATGGATAGTATAAATATTTGCATATTAATCTACTTATGAGCAAGCAGAATTTTACAAATTCCAAGAAAAAATCATGAGTCAATTTCCTTCGCCAGCAAGCAATTTTTTTTCATTCAATTTTCTATTTCATTTCATTGTTTGGTTCAATATTACAGACAAAACAGGGGGCATGATACCATGTTGCTTAAAGCAGTACTATTACAATATTGATCACGATCCAAATTAATTTACGTACGTCTTGTTAAACTGTCATTTTAAAATGGTATTATGCCCCCTGAACAGCAAGGTATTTGCATGTTTTTTTGTCCAGTTATTAATATTTTATTATGTTTCTTTACAGTCTGAATACGTCGGTTCGAAGCTGTATCCAATGTTTCCGAGATACACAATGCTGAAGGATATGATAAAGGACATCATGCATGACCCTGATTACATGGAGGTCTGCCACGAGGTCGACCCCTAGCGAGGCGTGCGCAAATAAATGAGGGCCTCCTTCACCGACCGATCACGGTCGAGACGTCGCTAGAAGCAAATCCTTTTAGGGATATGAATTAAAGATTCATTGCCACTTTAAAAATTTCTGCAAAAGGCTTCGGCAGCTCCGATATTCGCACGTAGGGACGCTAAATGCAACTACCTTCAAATTCAACGTTATTGATTGTATCTAAGGACCGAAATATTCGAAGCATTTATCCTTGTATGCTTGAAGCCAATATATTTAAAAAATATATATTAAAGTACAATACCGTAAACTGTGAAAGTATTACTTAAACGACTTCATTGTGTAACTGAAAAAATACGCGTTGAATTGAGAACCTTCTCGTTTTTTTGAACTCAGTTAAAAAGGTTAGAAAGACTGTTACGAAGCAAGGTAGAAACAAGCGAGATCGCTGCAATGAGCCTTTTTCCTCTGAAGATTAAAAAAAAAACCGCTAGAGGCAGCACGAAGCTACTCGTCCATGGAACTCCCTTCGTGCACAAATTAGGGAAAGTCAGTACATATATTTAAATTCAGAGTTAAACAGCATTATCTTTCAATGTTATAGTATACTTAATGATGCCCGTGACTTTCTCCACGGGATAAAAAGTAAGGCTACTCTTTATCCCGTGGAGAAAGTCACGGGCATATTATTCCAGACTATAATCTATCTCTATGCCAAATTTCATCCAGATCCGTTCAGCCGTACCGTCGTGATTGAGTAACAAACATCCATCCATTCATCCATCCATCCAAACTTTCGCATTTATAATATTAGTATAGATGTATTATATAGTTATAATAATATTTAAATAAATAAATAAAACGAACTGAAAACTACAACTAGCCTTTGTACCAGTACATTTTTGTACCTGAAACAGGTAAACCGCGACATGCAAGCTATCGATTTAAATCGCGGATAAGATGCTCTTGAATTTTTGCAAGTTTCAATTTTGCTCCAGGTACATCTTCATCCGTTAATTCCATATTTACAACGTACGTTTGACGTTACATAAAATGGAGAAATCAAAACATGTCCCCCAACTAGGGCTGCCTCTGGCGGATCTTTTTTGAATCTTCAGAGGAAAAAGGCTAATTGAATATGTTTTAAGCTTTTTGACTTTTGTCAACAAAGACTGGCAAGGATGTTATGTTTCCTTAGTTGTTTTTTTTTATATATCAAAATAATAATTTTTAGATTTTAGCGTTCTTGTTGTATCTTAAATGAGCATTGAGTTATTTGTTCTATGTTTAACTTTAAAACTATGATCAAAGCATTAAGAAAATGTAATTAACATGGAGTTATGCCATGGTTATAAAATATCAATTTAAGCATCGTTTATCTTTTTATAGCTTTGTTAAGTACCTCAGGCTTAGGCGCTATGTGATTATGTAATATTTAGGTACATAAAGTGAATTATTAGTAATGTGTGAAAAGTGGCAAGAACTGAAAATTCAGGTGTTGCTAGCGTCGTGTAGAGTGACGAGTACTCGTTGATTTGCGCAACTTTTTTTATTGGACTTTGTTCAGAGTTTATATTAATTATTATTAGTATTAGTGTATTATTCAGTGACGTAGTGTAAGTTAGATACTTAAGTACTTAAGTTACTTATTAAGTACTCGTCCGAAACCGTATTCTTATTTAAACTGTAACCTTTTTTTTCTAAGTTCTTCAATATTTTATTGATCTAAATGTTTATAAAAAACACTGACAAAACACATATCCAGATGGATCAAAAATATTAGCAGCTAGTATAAAGCGAACTACTGATCATACCATATCTGTTTTATATTATATCAAGCTAGATTAAGGGCTGAAATTTCTTTAAATAACTTATTTTCCTAAAAGCTATATAATATTTCACTTTTTAGACAATTCATAATAGCAAACTCAAATTTATGTGCATGTTATTTTATACGGGGTTTTTTTGGTTATTTGCAATAATTGCAGGGGTGGTCAAAATCGCTAATATAATCGGCCCATGAAACAAAAATACTTACAATTAAAATATATATGTATTAATAATAATATCGGACACCCCCGCGTCGCCTTCAAGATTCAATGGCTAAGTGCGCGCATCCTTGTGATAGATACGTCTATTCTGTACTTATTCTAACGATGTGCACCGAGTGCGTAGAGTGTCACTGCATTTTCATGCATTAGGATTTTTGTGGAAAAGTTTCAAAAATGTATATTGATTATAATCTCTAAATTTTGAATTCAAAAAAATGCAGATCGTCAAAATGTAACCCAGTAAGTTAAAGGCTTCAAATTTAACATAGAACTAAACTTTGAAACTTTTAATTAGAGAATAGTTTTAGTTACCTACTCATCATTATTATAGCGAAGCCAATGTCCAAAAATATTATTTTACTGTACTAGTACCCGTATGCATTAATCCAGTATTAGATCTATGTAGATATAAAATATTGTGTAAATAAACACCAAATAAATTTTTTCGTGTAAACATTTCTTATCGGTGTTAGTAATGTACTTGGATCTATTTGTATTAATATTATTTATTTATGTAAGTACCTATACAAGGGTTTACAGATTATAATATGATGTAGATCTCATCTACCTACCTATAACTTAGCACTATATCTATTCGTAACATATCAGCCTAAACTTTATATTTCGGCATGAATCGCCACCAGATCGAATGCGCAGCTCACCTTTATAAAAAAATTGTGTACATATTATATTAAAACGGCCACTTCCTAATAAAATTATATTCTATGCTCTCAAATATATTATGTAATTTCCCTATAAAATTATTATTTGTTTATTATTTATTATAATTTTATATAATACAATTTTGGATATTTGTTGAATGCTTTGTATTCTATAGTTCATATTAGGTATTCAAATATCATCTTAATCTTTGATGTCATAATACTTAAAGCTTATAATTTAGATTTTCTTTTCCATCCCTTCATGCATTCCTTGTTTTACAAATAAATTGACTTTGTCCTTTCACTGGATAGGTTTATTATTTATTATTATGATGAATAATATAAAAAAACTGCCAATAGGTACTTCGGCTTCTAGTTAAGTACCTATATGTTACTGTCACGCGAAGAAGATGACAGTAGAGAAGAAGCGAAGAAGAGCGTAGACTTATATATTTAGAGTATGAAATTATATACCTACCCAATACCCATTTATAATACATAATTTAACTGTCATACTATACCATATTATGTGTTCAATTTCACAATGTGCAGTCCAATAATTAATATCACAGTATATTCATTAAAAAAAAACGATCACATATATAGGTACTTAGGTACCTACAAAGTTTCCAATTGAGTACTTAATGAATAAAGTGTTGTGTCGTAGGTGATACAGATGTATAAGCTCATTATACGAGTATTATTGCTACTATAATTATATCACTGTGGTACATTATATTTATTTAAATAAAAATAATTTACTTATCATTTTTATTTATTTATCTTATTTTGAAGTAATAGTAGAAAGATACTAGATACTATATATTATATATAAATAAAAAAATTATAATCACACAGTATTATTGATATTTTTAAGGTATTATAACAGTTAACATAGGTGTACCTAGTTACAACACGAAATAATATGAAAGCATATAGTGAGGCTAAAATAATTATTAGAGAATGTTTTTTTCTTATAAAAATATTTTATAAACATTAAAATATTATGCATATTCTCATATTAAATAATTAGGCTCATTTATTTGTACAACATTGTTAATAATAAATAATAATATTATTATTAAAATATTTAATATATATTATTAAGCGATTTGGCATATTAATGAATCAATATAATATGTACCAAGCTATTTTAATATAAAACTTTGGATATTCTTATTTAGAAAAATCTATAATATTAATATTATGATACTATTTTTTGTTTGCCAACATGTTATAATACTGACTTCATTATTGTAAGTCGTACTACTGCCATTAAATAAGATAGCCACATAAGTATCTAGATATTTTAATTTAATAGCTACGTAAGCGTTAGTCATACTACTATTACCTACTCTGCGGTCATACTGAAATTCGTAACATAGAATAATATAATAATTATGATGGCAAATGATAATATTAATAATGAGTTTAATTTTCAATAGGCCTTACTTAGGACAACGTAGAAGCTATTTAATCTTAAATGCAATTTATTATTCGCTGAGTTAATTCCTTAATAATATGTTCTATAATCACTGACCCGCTCTGCATCTCTCTTGCTCCCACTCCTACATTAGGCAAATTCGATTTATTCAGACTTCACTACCTCAGTTTCTCCTTATATAAGCTCAAGCGCCTTCAAAATAATATGGCTATCAGACTTATATTTGGGTTGAGGAAATTCGACCACTTAACTCAATATCGAGTAAAATTTAAATGGCTCACCCTAAAACAGCGTCGTAATTTCCATATTCTTTCTCTTCTGTACTTCTACTTCTTCCTCTTTCATCCGCACACCCCTCAGATTAAATCCGCACACCCGTAATGGAAAGATTTAGTTACCTTGGGTCTAGCCATCTTCTCAAACAACTTTTTATCGCTATAAATTTAAAAAGTATATATTATGATAAGTATACCTAGCCCGTGTATGTAAGTTTATGATACCCTATTTTTTTTTATTATACTAGATTATATTAATTGTTCATTTTATTTTTAAATACATAGTGCTATTTTAGTAAACTACCTAGTATGTAAGTTAAGTTCATATTATCTTTTTCCTTTTAAAATTCACACGTGTGCAACACCCACTCTTCTTGCAATCTATCTCCTTTCCTAAAGGTTGCCTGGCAAAGATCACTCGCAGTGATAAGGCCGCCTTTACTCTATTGCATCTGTTTGTGTGTAATAAAGTGTTTTACTTAGTCACTTACTTACATTCCTATGTACTTTTCATACGGTCGAAACACGAAAATGTTATAACCATAATATAGGTAGGTACAATACAACTCAGTAGTTCAGCTTACCATTAACGCTAACCACTAATAGTTAAAGAAGACGATCATCGGTGTCAATCTTTTCGTAATTATTTTGACATTTACTTTAATGAGCGTCGAACATAAACATAATGGCGTCAAGGTAGAAAAAATATTTACTTGACCTCACTTATGTACTTACATAATATTATTATTTCAATAGCCTGCCCTTCCTTTACCTAGGTAAGTACTTCTTTCTCTCTTTTGTGCCGGGTTCATTTTCAAGAGAACCTTCAATGGATAAAAAATACATGTCATGATAACCTCAGAGGTGCGATTATGTAAGAATTGCCGATCCAGTCGTCAAAGTTCGGCAACAAAGTAAAATAAACCATAACAACATTGAATTCGACGTTTATGGTATCGTACCTACATACCTAAACGTATGAGAATGGATACACGAAATTGAGCTCTAGTTATGGTTTATTTTACTTTGACGCCGAACTTTGACGATTGGATCGGCAATTCTTACATAATCGCACCTCTGATTTAGAGAATAGGCCTGCTGGCGCGAAGACCGGCAGAGGCACTGCGATACCCCGCGCTGAATTAAGTGTCCCGGGCCCCGGCCCTGAATAATGCCCGCCTTCCACTGCGAACGGAGCGGGCTCCGTACGGACTCCGTTGAGCTCGCAACGGTTACTTTCATAGAAGTGCTTCCTTTGCAAAAGAGTGAGCGGAGCGGACTGAAAGAGGCTTTGTACTTACATTACTTAAAGGAATGTAACTTTATCAACAATTAAGCAATACCAGTAAGTACTGAAGCAGTTTGTAGTTAAGATTTTTAGCGTACGCGTACCTAATAATAGATATTAATTACTTAAGTATGTTAGAATATTATTGCCTTTTGTAAAAATTTTAAATGTTAGTTGCGAGTAAATGTTTATTGCTGAGCAAAATATAATACTAGCTGTCTAGAATGTATTGGGATTATACTTAACATTTTATTTATAACTAGCTGATGCCCGTGACTTCGTCCGCGTGGTTTTTATTGGTCCCCGCGAGATCTCCTTAATTTTCCGGGATAAAAAATAACCTATGTCAGTTGTCAGTCTCCAGGTCCTCAACTATACCCATGCCAAAAGTCACGTCGATCCGGTGATCCGTTGCGGCGTGATTAAAGGAAACGAACAAACAAACACACTTTCGCATTATCATAAATAATAATAGGAAAAGTACAGTAAAAAGTAGACCTACATTGACACCTAATGTGGTATGGTAACATAATTATCAAGTAGTAAGTATCATTAATATATAATATCTATTACCTAAGTGTACCTAATCAAAAGCTTTGTTATAAAATTAAAATATTATTTTTTCTGCAAACTGGTTTTTTATTTTAATAAAATAATGTCCTCCCGACCCGACATGTCTGCGCGGTAAATCCAGCGAAGATCCGACACGACCGGAGAAAATACCAGACCCACCCTTGGATTCTTTCCGAGGCCCAGGGGTGAAATGCCGCCAATTTTACTAGTTCAGAAATTAGATACAAGACTATCATTGCAGGGACTAGCTGCAATGATTGTTGTCATTTTTTATCATATTATAATTATCTTCAGAGAGTGCTCTGGTTTAAAAAAATTAAAAAAAATTGTAAATAATTTCTACATTGGAAAAATTTCATGTCAGCTCTAGCTCGCCAGAATCAACTGGAACACTAATTTTTCCACGCCATCTGATGTTATATCAACATACTAAATTCAAAATGATTCGTAAGTGCTGCTATCTTTTGAAGTGTGCTTAAACTACACAAATAAAAGTTGTTTCACAGGTTATAATCAAAAAAAATATAATCGCTAATCATAAATTATGAAGGTTTTAATTAAAAATTATTCAGTAAATTGTTCAAGTTTTATTATAAATACTTCAATTAATATTTTATTTTATTTTTGCTTTTGTAGAGTAACACCATCTATTGAAGTGATTTAACTACCTAGTTAAAAGTAAGCATATTTCTCAAAAGATGGCGCAGATAGTGTTGCCAGTACTTTTATTTTTGCTCAGATTGAAGGAAAGTCTATTTTCGTTAAAAGTAATACTTTTTTTTACATTTAAATTACTAAGTCATCGTCATAGTCGTTTCAACCTATAGACTTCCACTGCTGGAAGAAGGTCTACTGTATGTATCGCCATAGAGCACGGTCTTCTGCCGCTTGTTTCCAGCGGCTCCCAGCTGCATGCTTGAGATCGTCCGTCCATCTAGTGGGGGGTCGTCCAACGCTGTGCTTCCCGGTGCGAGGCCGCCATCAAGCACTTTGGGACCCCAACGCCTATCGGTTCTACGAACTATGTGCCCTGCCCATTGCCCAAATTACTTAGTAGTTGAGTTTATTTAATTATTCCACATCACTTAATCTACTCACGTTATTAAATTATTTTAAAAATATTAATTAGTTTTTCTTAAGAATTCTTAAGATTACTAAGAATTAATGAAAATTAATTAATTAATTAATGGCGCGTTTATTTCATTGGCTTCATGACTCTCTCTAGCTCTTAACTTCAAGCATCGACTGTTAGCCTTTAATTTTTGATTAATAAATGTTACAGCAATTTTATTTTATTATAATAAGTATGATATACAATTTTTATTTTCATGAATTAATTTCATCAATCCACATCTAAAATTTAAATGTTATTAAGTATTTAAGTTTTATACATACAAAGTTAGTAGTATTATAAACCTTCTTGCAAGAAAACTTTTTATTTAGTAGTAAAGTGGACTTAGAAAAATAAAAACACTGCAAAAATTAGCTCGGGGGCAGTAATTTCTGCAAAAAAAAAATAGCATGAGGGAAGTAAATTTAACTTACAAGTCCTGCCTCTGTAAGTGTATTTTTCGAACAACTGTATAGGAAAATATGTATAGGTAATTATTAAAAATACGAATCCTGATAAAATATGCCATTTGAACTTGAAGCCCATTTTATTAAATACCTATGTGGGAACGATAACATTTTTAATTAATGCTTTTCTAGTTCGTACATAATAAAAAATAACACCTGCAGCCTGCAAAGAAAGGCAATGAAAAGTGGCTTTGACTTCAAAATAGGGAATTGTTGTAAAATTATATGGCAGCACCGAGCAGCCAACGGCTTCACTCGTATTGCTTTGCATTCGGCCGGCAGCTTCGGTCATTGGGTGATGTCGTTTGTGTAGTTTGAAAAATGGCGGGATTTCGTCAATACGAAAAGTTTCTGACAAACTTTATTTTCTCATTTTCATGAAAGAAACCGTTACTTCAAGCACATGGACCGATCTTATAATAAATTGTGTATATGTATATACTAAAATTAGGGAAAGATTGCTGGTTAAGATGTCGGTTAATTCAAAGTGGCGGTTACCTGACATTTTTTGTGCTGTGTTGAATAGATGTCGGAATTAAGTTAAATTCGCGTCGCGGGAATGGGTGAATAATCTGTGCAAGTAATTGTTTTGGGAACTTCTATTGAGATGCCTTTCGTGCAACGCGTGGTGGATCCAAAGTTTCTCTCACGAACTAGTTTGCGAGATGAAAACGGGAAGCCGAGGGTCACGGATGAGGAACTCCAAGCCGTGACCAACTGTACTCTCAGTAACGCACTCCGGCAACTCGCCTCCTTGGTTCTCCTGGCTGAAGACATTTTCAGTGAGCTCACCTCACAGCTGGAAGGAATAACTGAAAGGTCGAAATGTGCGCGGACGAAGATTGATTACATTCACGAGCTAGTCGAGAAATATGACCCGAAGAAAGTACCAGTCCGTAAGTACCTACGTGCATAAATTACTTAGGTATTAACTTTTAAATAATTAAGTAGTTAACACTTGAACAAAGTGTCTAAGTTTGTCAAGAAAGACTAGATGCGTCAATGGACAATTTCGTAGTACATAAGATATTAAATTATAAGTTTAGGTTAAATAAAACATCTCATTAGCCAATTAGACATGCTAGATCGTGGTTACATGAGTACCTCACTGGTACTCAATAATAGGAGAAAAAAACCTAAGTAAATAGGTACTTGCCATAATAATCCATAACTACCTAATGATAAGTAATAAATTGCACAAGAACTTAGTTACCTAATTACTCTACAAATACCTAGTTAATGCCTGCATCAAATACTGGCTGCAATTTCGCCCTAAACAATCACGCTGACCCTTTGCGCAAAAAATCTGCCGATTTAAAGACAGAACTTGGGCGAATCCCACACTGAGACGCGCGTCGCAGTGTGAAATTCGTCTTACGCGGTGAAAAGTTTTGTAAATTTTTTTTTGCACCAAGTTGCAGTCTCATGGTCTGAGGCGGTTAAAATTACGTACGGATTCCGTTAAGTTCTGCTCAAACCCATGCGAGAGGGATACCTAACATAAAATCTTATTTTTATTAGGATTAGACCATAAAACCTAGAATCCTCTTACCTAGGGTTAACCGGAAATGTACCTATGAAAACTAGGAATTGTATACCTATTTAGAATAGGTACAATGACGAGCAAATTTAGGAAATCATATTAATAGGTGGGTACCTATTATACCTATAGATGCGAAAATATGTTTGTTGGTTTGTCCTTCAATCACGCTGCAACAGAGCAACAGATTGACGTGACGTTTTGCATAGGTATAGTTGAGGACCTGTAGAGTGACACAGGCTAGTTTTTATCCCGGAAAAAAGTTATAACATATTATAGATAGTAGATACCCATTATCCACCTACAAAATCAACAAATTCATCGCACGAACCTTAAGGAAACCTTAATGGGGGCTTATGCGAACCGTAGGTAACTTGTTAAGTAGATGGGTTTATCACTTATTGCACGTTATTATACCTAGGTACCCAGTATAATCTACATATCATTAAATAAAATGATCATTTGGAAATCTCATTAAACCGTACTCCTTAGGCGTGCCGACTTCACAAAAAATCCAGCTTGATGCAATACCGAGCGCTATCGAAAAACCTGTTCGTGCTTTCGAGCAGCCCGCAATGGGAAAAAACACCCAGATTCCAATGCAGACCATAAAAACTTCTGAGATAATTTCAAGAACATCCGATGATACCGCCGCACTGCGCGGCCTCTATCCGACTTGACCGTTGAAGTATTTATGTTACACTTGAAAGCGCGATTAGCGAGTAAAGATAGTTAGTCATTTTAGGATTTACGTATTTTCATGCACACACCATAATTATCTAATAGTTATGTAAAAATGTACATCAAAATGTATCCATAAATCATTTTTAGTTCAGCTGCAACTCAGAGCTTAGTTTGGTTAGGTTAACCTAGGTACCTACCTAATCTGAACCCACAATAAGTGATAAGAGTGCTGACTAGCCTCTCTTCCCTAACTTATAAAACACTACTCCTATCTGTCTTTAGAAATAAAAAAACAATGACACACGCACTCCAAATACCCAAAATAGGTACCTACGTAGGTATGCTTAATAATTGCTAATGTATCTTTAAGTACGAATATAGCTGAAGCCTTCATCATCTAGTTTGTAGATTATGGACTTCGCATATCGCGTCATAGGTATTACATGATTAACTAGATTATGATAAACTAGCTTACCTCGGCCTCAATAAAGTATATATTATTTGATTTATTAAATAAAACGTAGAGTATCATTGAAATTTGTCGATGCCAGTTTTTAGGTAGGCTATAGACTTGGATAAAACAAACACTAAATAGCACATAGAATTTTAAGTTACCTAGGTGTTTGACTCATAGGCGTCGGTATATGATTATTCTTTAGACGACGTTCAATGCTGGACATAGGTCTCTTGCAAGGTCTTCCATAGCCCACACGCTTGACGCTGCGGTCTTGCGCGGCCTGGACTCTGGAGTCACCTGCACACACCGCGACACCTATAATGTCTACCGTCCACCGAGTGGGGGATCTGCCAAAGCTGCAGCCTACACTGCACTTTGGGTTTATAGTAAGTTATAACTAGGTTAGCAAGTTTATTCGAACTCTGTGGACGAACTGCATAATTATAGAAACGGTCATCATCATTATGGTAAATGGTTAAGTAGTCAACTCCAGACCTGTCAGAGCTAAATACAAAAATGCTTAGTTTTTCCGTGTTCCATAACCTATTTTTAAAACTCACAGACTATACTGTATATATATCATCATTCATCACTTTAAGACTACACTAGCTGTCCACCAGAAACGGATTACGGAAGTGAGTCAACGGTTAACTTGCCTATCCCCGAACAGCTAAATCTTTCTAATATTTTCTGATTGACTGAACTGATTTTTGTAGATAATCGCCCATTATCTCCAGTAGACAGCCAGTTTTCATGACAAAACAGACGGTTCGCATTTGGAGTCAAAGTTTTTTGGTCGTTTCTTTGGAGTAAGGGCTCTACGGACTAAACGAACGAGTGCCTGTCGTTGTGATAGTAAACATTTTCAATTCTCTGCATTCTAGTCATTTATGGTGAACATGATGCCATGCATCGCATAGAAGAATGCAACACAGACTTATTGGAATCTTCTAGCTGCACGTAGTCAAGAGCGCATGCAACACAAAAATGACAAAATACTGCTATAGTTAGTTGGATTCAACTAATTATCTGATGCTAGTGACATACCTAACAGTCAAATAATGTAGAAATTCTTCGTTTGCAAAAATAACTAGCTAGTTGTTCAATAATATTTTACTTGCATAAATATGTAATCAGTAACTAATAACAGACTTACCTCGTATCCGTTTTAAATCATACTTAGAAGTTTAGCTTTACGTAAAGCAAAGTTCAATGACCGATAAAGACTTTATCAACTTTCTTTGTAACCAGGAAATGAGTTCAACGCATGGCAATTAAATGAATATTACCTATATAAGAAGCAAAAAATTCACAGATTTCGCAGTCCCCGCAAGAATCGAAACATGGAAAATGCTTCATACAAAAATTTACATCATTTCATTAATAATTTTTTTTGAATAACACATTAAGTGTCATAATAAGAATTAAGAATTTAGAAGAATTAAGTTCAATAATAAGAAATTTTTATTGAATATTCCCTAAAATTACACAACTACATTATTTGCAAGGCATCTTTTACACCATTAACTATGACGATCGGTCAGCGTATATGTCACCGTAAGATTGCAAAAACCGTTAGATGGTAATCTAACTAGCAAAATTGTAAACTGTCGACAGACTGTGAACCGTTCAATCTTCTGAGTGTCAATTTTTGAAATATTCATTGTTTTTACGTTTTCTTGTCTGTTTCTTGTAGGTTAGGTTAGGGTTCGACATAAATAAACTTAGGTTTTATCGTGTTAATATACCTAACAGATTACAATCTACCGAAAAATAATGCGTTAAATTGTAATCTTTCGACAGTTTGCAATTTCGCGAGTTAGATCATAATCTAACGGGTTTTACAATCTTACGGTGACATATATACGTTTGCGTGTTCAATAGGAGGTACTTCCTCGAAACCTACACGGGTTTATTACGCTAACTTCCTTTCAAACTCGTGCTCAAATTCTAGGCACGAGTCCTGCAATCGCGCACGGGTTTGCGCCCTGATAGACGTATTTATTTCCGTGTTCAATAAAAGGCAGTATTTGCCTTGATGCACGGAATCCCTTTTTTGTTTGATGTGAGGTGTTTGATGAAAAGGCAAGAAACCCAAAAATTTTAATTTTAATTTTTATAGGTTATAAACTTATAATAAAAGGATCCTTGTCATCAACTGAGAAAATAAATATCTTTCTAATTACGTTTGGTATAACATGATTTCCTGTCTTCATATTCTATGGTCAATTACTTAACAAATCTTGCTTAGGTTTTTTGGTTATGGTTATGCAGTCCATGAAAAGTTTCAGTCAAAACTATAAATACTAGTTACCCAAAACAACAAACTCTCTCTAATCCAAGACGTGTCCGTAAATTCTCGCGACACAGTAACGTGACGAAGACGAAGGTACGCTATATGCAACCTTATTTATGTTTCCCCACTCAAAGATTTAAATATTTTTGTCCAAAAAATAAACTTTCACTTTTTTTTCACCCTAGTACTTGTTACCCAAAGCGATACGAAAAACATCATACCTATTATAGGTACCTATTTGCTCTCTCGTTTCGAAGAATTAAATTCACAGATTAGTATCAAACTAACTACGACTAAATAGTTAGTAAATAAAAATAACTACTTAGATTCCCGCAACTTCGCGTCCGAGTGAGGGATTTTCGATGCTGCAGGACCTCTTTAATTTTCCGGAGTAAAATGTAGCCTACGTGTTAATTCAGGTTATGTATATCCATTCTAAATGTCAGCCAAATCGGTTCGGTCATTGTGGCCTGAAGGAGTAACAAACATCCATACATACAAACTTACACATAATAATATTAGTTAGATTTCGAATCTTCTTCCCAAAGTGATGTCTTATATAGTATGGAAACCCCGGTCACTGCGATAAGAAAATTACTTACTTAATATATTAACTAAACATAAGCCTTTTATTACAGTAAGTACAGTTTTTCAATATTATTTAAGAAAATTAGCATTTATAAATACCTAGCGTGTCAAAATTTTGCCATAAATTATTATGATGGCGGCAGCGGTTAAGATCTCAACGACCGGAAAAGATAGAGGATGTGAGTTGTGACTACGTCATATAAATCTGTGTTGTCCCACTTTGTATGGAGTAAATTATAGTTCCCGTGGCCCGCATCTCAGATGCCGACGATAAAGTTCTTGATTAGGCTGTAAGACACCGCTATCCTCCTTTGTATTCTCAATGCTATCAGAACTCTTCAATCGTTCCTAGGGATAGTCTCCAGATCGTACTCTGTAGCTTGTAAAAGATCTTGTCTGTAGCTGTTGTAGTTATAGTTAGGTACTTACCTAATTCCTGACTTAAACTAATCATTAACCAATCATGGGTAACATTTCTAAAATGGATTAAGTAAAGCAACATACGATAAATTACCGATTACGTATCGACTTGTCTGAATTATATTGAAGCTGTCTGTCATAATCGGGGGCTTTAGTGATACGGGCCTTTTACGTTAACCAGATAAGGAGGGCAAACTACTCGTATGTAGGGGCCCTAATATACACACTACCTACTGGTATGTAACCAATAAACATAACATACTGACTACATTACTTATTTATTGGCTTACAGTAACTAGTCATTAGGGAGATTATTCCCTTCTGGCCGAATGAGATGAAAAATGTTTGCGTATGTACAACCATGACAGTTTTCTCACAAACCTACTTACTACCTTCCTAAATAATCACAAATTAATATAATCCAGCGAAACATATTCCTGCTGAGCCTAAAATTCCAAATTGGGTTTTCCTGGACTGTGTTGGGTAGGTATGCAGGTAACATTTTATGCAAAGCTTTGCAAAAATATGTAGATTTGTTCTCACTTCTCACACATACCTACCTACTTAAATTTTCTACACCGAATACGAATGGTGTGGGAAAATTTTGATGAATTTAACACATAAATGGGTAAGAATGACAATATAAATTTCATCTGTAGCTGGCTTATTTGTACGTTTATGGCTGTACCCCGCATGAACCTCTGGAAACATCTATAATTCATTGAGTACTATGTGCAATTTGAAATTTGAAATATTTCTAACCAGTTGCAGCGGAAGCTCGCAATATCATCAGTGAAACGTTTTCACTTTCATCTTTAATTTAGTTGAAATATAGGACGAAGGTGTCAAATTCAATTATTACTGACACATTACGACGCACTAATATTGTTTTACCTATGCAGTTTTATACCGATTTGCAATTATTGAAACCAAGTCACCGATCACCTACTGCCACATTCAACGGTGTCACCTTTCGTCCCAACGGAGCCTGTTCCTTGTAGCATAGCGGTATAGTTTTGCAAGCTATTGAATATCTGCAGTCGCTACGTATTAAGCAAGTCTTCGTCTTGTAATCTGAACCCCAGCTTAAATCTAACTATTCTATACCTACTTACCTAATGTGTTCATACACGTCTCAGTTGCGAAAATAATACCTTTAGAAAGGCTTACATTGTGGGGACGGTATTACGCAATAATACCTATTTACTACGTGACGGTTAGTTAGTTTAGTGACGTACATAATCTGTAAATAAATTAGTTAAGGTATTTAGACGATATTATAATCATACATATTATTTAAGTCATGCAACAATTAAATAACCAATTATATAATTATGGCCCGACCCGGGAATCGAACCCGGGATCTCGTCGGCCGCAGTCAAACATGATAACCACTAGACCAACGAGGCAGTCGAATTTTGATACACTGTACACTTATTGGCGTTAGAAACATAAAACATGATGATAATCAATTATAGTATCTTAAAACTAAAGGTACGAGGGTTCCAAACGCGCCCTGGTCTGAGAAGTGCCCATAGCAAACTCAGCCGGGTTAAAATTTGCTAATACTACAGTATCGTTGGCTGTGTTTCTCCATTAAACTGCCATTACTTATTCACTTTGAACTAACTATAACTTAATTCTATAATTGCCAATGGCCAATATTTTTGGAAACGTAAGTATGTTTTAGGGTTCCGTTATTGCCCACTAGAAATATAAAAGGAGACAAAAACTGCACTTGAGATGCTCACCCCTCTCAGCATTGTGGGAACAACCAAAAGGGAAGAGAAGTTTTTGTCGCTCAATAAATTCCAAGAAAAAGCCGGCCAGGTAGCTTACTAATGCAAGCTCTTGTACAACAATATGAGTATGCATTAAAATAATTGAATAAAGGATTATAAATTTGAAACTATAAAGAACTTACTTAAAGTAATTATTAAAATGAAAACTTCCACTACTGGAACGATTGGACACGGAAAATCTTAAGAGAATCAACTCTACTACAAAAAGGCGTTCAAGTAAAATGTTAAGATGACCCTAAATAACTACATATTATTATCTAGAGGTTATACAATACAATAAAGAGTACTAAACACTAATGAATAATGTTTGTCGTAAGCATCGGAGACGGTTAAAAGCTTTGTACATTATCATCGGCGGCCGAAGCTTTATGAGGTTTATGACTAATTGGTTTAGTTAACTTTAATTTATTACCAGTTATTATCAACATTCAACACCAATGACTCTTCGTAAACATGCAAACATTGGTGTGCATGTATTAAGTAAATACTTACCCACTTTGAGTAAGTAATTACATACTTTTATTAGCGATCTGACTATGTTCATTAGATATTATGTACGCTTCAAAAAGAGACAGAAATGACTTGCTGAACGTTGACCTAAAACTTTTATGAGTCGAACTTGGCATAAACTGTTATACAAATACGTCCAATATTATTTCTTTGTTTTAAATACAAAACACCTAGTCACACGGTACCTGTTTTACTTAATATTGTTTTAAGTTATTAGTGATAAATTGATAATAGGACCTTGAAAGCAAACTAATAATATATAATATTATTTTATCTGTATTCATAATATCATTTGTATTACAGACTCGATGGTCAATAATCAATCGATTATCAAATGTAGAAAATTGAGAAGTATAGAACAATAGGTTGATTTTATTTCTGATCTATGCAGCCAGAGGCGAGGCTGTGACAATGACCTTTTAAAACCCACGCTAATTATACGCTGGCATCTCAAACGACGGCCTGGGCCAGACTGGTTGCTGGAATGTCTCAACACATACCAAAGTAATTCTTTAAATACATAAAAGTCAAACTTTCCCTTCGATGAACTTGAAATTCAGTTTACGACTTTCGTGAATTACGTATCTTGCACGTGCTTCATAATTCTAAGAGGATTAAAAATAATTTGTGAATTTGTAACTGGACAATAAACAGATGCTGTAAGACCACGGTTGCAAGGGTTAACTTACAAGGGTTACTTTAAGAAATGTAAACATTACATTATTGTAATTCGCGTATGGTATGCAAAAGTTACTTATGCAAGCTATTTACATACATAACTTAGGTAAAAGCTTACAGGTGTGATTGCGACCTGAGGATATTTTTGGGTGATTCATGCGTAGTTACTAATGAGTATTGAGTAGTGACTGACGCAAGGAAGATAGATCCCGGAACGGATTTCTCGGTTGTCTCAATTAGGTCTTAGCGTGTTAGGTACGTAGTTATACCAGTACTGCCATTACATTGTAGCTTTTGTAGACGGGCTATACTTTTTGTGTATAAAGTCACTAGGCGAACGATCTGCGAGAACATGGTAGTTAATAACGATTCGCCGTTATTGCTCAATTACGGGATGTTCCCTAAGGCGTAAAGAATCGAATAATGTGTGCAACGGGGCTTATGATGCAATATTTCGGCGATTCGCTGGCAATTAATTTAGCTTACCTTCCCTCCCCTTTTACAGCATATGGTGCAGACGAAAGTCAACTCAATAATATAATGCTATATTTCAGTCAAGTATGGTTTTGATAGTATCGAAGTTATCTGTTGTTGTGACTTGTTATATCACTACTCACTAGTGACTATTTATTTATATTTTAAACAATAAAGCCTAATAAGTAATAGTTATAAGCATTACTTAAATTCTACGTCAATGGTTATAAGCTCTTAGCGATGTGAATCAAGAATTTAAATTTTATAAGCTGTTCGATATTAAACACCGTTTGATCTATCTAATCTACTAACCGCAACAAAGGAATAAGGATTATCTACTTTAAGAATGTTTTATTTCATATAAGAGCTTGTTACTTTTCGGCCATCAATAGAAGAGCCGGTAACTAAGTCTGGTAATTTTGTTAACACTTATATTTTATAACTAGAAAAGATTAATACAGAGACAATAAAGTGACTAACTTCCAAAAGTCGAATGTTGATGAAGCCTCATAAAAACAGGGGTGCGCGGCAGCTGATCGGAAGTCCTGTCTTTTGTTCAACTACACCACACGGCGTACTTTATCTTCAAGGAAGGAAGGAAGTGAATGGGGTGGTTGTTAAAGTTACGTGGATTGATGTCATAGATACCCAAAAGTGTAGTAAATACAAACATCGTAAAGTAAATAGTAATAGGGTATTTCAATTGAGTAAATTATCGGCACTGTCTAAATCTAAAACAACGTAACAGGCCATAGTCATTTTCAAATTACAAATTATGCTTCTGAATTGATCAAACCAAAGACAGAGTAGCTTAGCTCCTCTAGCAAAGTATCAGACACAGGTTCTAAAAACTCGTAAGAGGGCTATTTATTTTTGGTAGATATTGCATGATTTCCTGCTTCATTTATTTCTGAACGTGTTGTCACGAATTTTATCATACCCCATTGTCCAGGCTTGCGAAAAATTCGTATTTTTTATTGGAACAAAAGAAGGTAAAAGCACCATTATTCGGATTTTTTGGGTACAATGGTGCGGCAACGGTGCACGCGCAGCGTGGGACTGTCGAAGATTACATAAGCAATTGTTGGGAATATCGCCATTGCTGGCATATAATATGTAAAACTACAACTGGCGTACACAGTACACACCTAGTCGAGTATTATTATTTGAAGTATATTAATTGTTTCCTGACCCTACCCAGAGTTATTTCCGCTGCTTTTCATAAGGTATTTTTTGTTAGTATGTTTTCTAGTCCATTCGGAATGCCGGGATTTTTGTTCCCTATCAATCTTCGCTTGTCTATTTTAACAATAAGGATGCCTTGAAATAATCTGGTATGAATGCATTTCTTCTCACTACGACGTATCATGAATGTCAATGAATTCGTGTAGTACATTGCCTATAACAAATTAACGTCTTCAATGTGGCAATTTCTCTGCATGACGTCGGAAATAAATTACAAGAGCCAATTCTATTATAATCATATACTTAACTCTAAAAACCAAAGTCCTTTTCTCCGAACACATACCATTTTGTAGATACGTACAGTATACGAAGTATTGGTTTTATTCGGTTACACGAGAACTGGCTAACTACTAATACTAGATAAGCTTACAATAAATAACTATAAGTTACGCAAGTTAATATACGCAAGTAATATCCTATGATATGGTCTAACTATACTTACCCTCGAATCTCGACATAATATGGCGAGATAGAGCTAAGGGCTGATAGAGGATTTTTAAAAACGATGTCGACTTTGTTTTAGATACAGAATAGTTTACCTTTTTCGGCATAAGCAAGCCAGAAGGGTGTAAAGGCGAGGTGAATTGTCCCGGGATGGTTTATTATTCACAATTAGACCAGGTAGGGGGCGCTGCAATCGTGTTCTAGGTTCAGGGCAGGATAACGGCTGCCAGGCCCACTAGTAAATCATATTTTCCTAAATATCACCATTATGTGTACACTACCTAGCACCTTTGGAGTTGCAGCAAACAGCAAGTAAAAAATTCTACAAATTAAAACATTTTTTCATTAGACATGTGGATTGAATCAGATTTGTAGTTTTTTCTATGACATCCTTGAGATGATGACGTTATTGGACATGGGAATGTTATTGTACACAGGATATTAAGCTCTGCTCATGAATTATGATAATATCCTGTAACTAATAATAACTGACTTGTTATAAGCAAGAATAACATAATAAATTTAGTCTTGAGTTTAGATTTAAGACGTAATTTTAAATAATTCATGGTTATAATTTATTAAACATTATTAACTTAAAGACGATTGTGATTTACTTGAATGTACTGAAGTTTCTCGAATGATCTTTCAGGGTCCTTTACAACTACTAAAGTAATACTTAGGTTTTGTTTCTATTACGGTTTAGGCATTCCTTTCGTTTTCCAATTTGGCGTAAAACGAGCTTGCGCCTTGCCGCCTTTACCGTCTCGGCTTATGTACTCGTATCGGATAATCGGACCAAGCAGAATTTTTGGATTTTTTTCTACCATATGGATGGCCACTATGATTTAGTCACTAAGGACACTAAAAAATATACTTAACAGTTCTTGGAATGCTTCAAAAAGAAGCTATCACCTCCACCTAGTTATAAATTTTGATTATACCCGGTTAAGTAATTTTCAAAACGATTATAATAAAATTGTTCTCATGAACTTCTATTTAACCTTAAGGGTATGTCGTTGTAACGAGACGCTGTTTTAAAGGGCGAACGTTTTCAAAAGGGCCGCTCTTAAGTCTCTTGGTTATTGCAGGAGTCTCGTACGATCACTTCATTTGGAATTCAGGCATGCAAGCTGATTTCGTTGGGCGTTCGGCTGTATAATTCAGAAGTCGTTAAGAAAATATAAAATTCTACTTTGCCACCGGTTTTGCCACAACATAAATGAACATCAACGTTGAATATAATAAAATTCAACGGAAATCATTTGCTTGAACTGATTTGAACCTTAAAACGATGTTGCAAGAATGATCTATTTATTTGATAGAAAATAATAAGTAAGTCAGTGTTTTATCATTTATCATCACGCTGTGAGAAACAAATTGAATTCTGTACTATTTACTAACAACAGTGTTACTAAGCGTGACTCGTCTGTCGATCTGTATGATGGCCTTGAGTATACCTAGTGATAAAAAATAAGAAACGTTCACAAAATAACAATGCTAGTATTTTCCGGCCTGTCATTACAAATGCCACGAATACATTATCTAATCAAGCATCGGTAATACCAAACCGACATTTTTGTAACGTAGAAAATGTATTACAACAGTATAATCATTGAAATAATCGCTCGCGTGGTGATAGCACATCATATTTCACTATGCTTTTTTACACAATAATATGGCATTGTTTATCGTGATTCAATGGAAGTAGATGATAACATGAAGGTGAAAACGCCGATCGCGAATGTATGTTTTAGATAAGAATAAGAGTGGATGCACTTCGGTAATGGTGCTCGTAAATAGCAAAATGTGTACTTGCGTTCAGGGCTGCAAGAACGTTGCCTACACAAAACAGAATGCTTGCCACTATTGGCTTTTATTTAGAGCTGAAATTGTATTCTAAGTTATATTAGCTCTAACGTAGCCCTTAACTTACCGGGCATATTATTATCCAGCAAATCCTTCAATAACGCATTATCTCAATCTATTGCAATGTCAATAATTTTTTTGACGTAGGTTAGTGCTTTATAATAACTGTTTATTTAGAGTGTATAATAACGTTAACAAGTAGTTAAAAATTCTCAGATAGTATAGATACTTATCCTACAATGTACATAGGTGCGATGCTGTGCATAGGCGAATCTACCTTCATGTTACATAAAGGAATAACAAGTCACACCTGCCTCTGAAGACCCTTGTTGAAAGTATAACATTTCGTGTGAACGATCAAAACTTCATAGATCGACTTCGGATGAGTATTCTTATCCGACAGTCATTGCATTATAATAATTTTTTATTGACGTGTTTGATCGAGAACAAGCTTGCGTGATTGCTAAATGTGTTCACGTAGGAGGTCTGTCGGTTTTTGTGTCCACTTGTACCTACGTAGGTCTTTTCAAATTGACTTCAACGATGACCGTTCGTCATTTCCGGTAGGGTTGGGAAATCCGATGCTAAATAAACAATTGCAAATTATATGATCACTTATTTGAAAATTGAATCAAATCTCTGAGAACTACTTACCCTGCCACCTCTTGGTTGCGAGACATCATTGCGCCATTCGTCAAGATGTCGCTTCTCATAACGGTTATAATGATTGTCTCTCACACGTACCTAACTAGGCTATCTGTCCTAGTCCATTAAGTTACGTCAGCGTTTTCCCAGTGCAGGTTTAACATGATTTATTCGTGGACCGACTGCGGCGGTGAACGAACCCTGTCACTTGCAAGTCGCCGTTACTGGTTTCGGCAGACGATAGTGAGCGCATATCGGCCATTTATGGGCGTGAAACTTGACGTTCATTCATAAAAATAAAAAAAAACGTCGCTATCCGCTGCTCCCGGAGAAATTTAAGCACTCATTATCAAATTTCCATTTAAGTAAGTGAGCTAAAGTTAACAACCTAAAATAAAAGCTTTTACATAATTTTTTTTATAGACAAAGATAATAAGTTTACTAAAAATTTTTCGCTTTTGTTAACTATAAATATCTGGAAGAGTAAGATGTTTACACTATCACGAGTTTATCGTAAAAGCACGCTCACCTATGTTAGCAACAGCGTAAAAAAATTGTGATTTATTGTCGTTAATCTTTTTACCGCGAGCAGCTGTGGGGTAACAATCAGTGCAGCTTACACACCAAATTATTAAAAGCCGTAAAACGAGTCCCGCACAGAAGGGTGAGCCACCTAGGAGCCACCCTATTGTCGACTTTAGTGTTACTTGCATGATCGTTTTATTATGGCAGACAGGCGATCGCCATCGATTTTTAACGTAAGCTTCTAATTTTAAATGCACCTATGTATTTTCAAACCAAATACTAACCAGAAACTTTACGGTAATCAATAGTTTTTTTTCCGTCCAGTGGTTTAAACTTTATTAAAGTCATACATCAACACTAAAATAAACAAATACTAATAGATTATTCTCAAACTTTTAATGAGTAGTGACTAGAGAAACATGAGTAAAGATCTTTACTCATGTGCTCTCTAGCACTAAAAATGGAAAACGGAAAATGAAAGGAAAAATGTATAATTTGAATTGGTAAGTTTAACTACCGAATGCACATGATACATGAAAGTGTATATAATATCTGACACTCTGTAAAGGAAATAAACTCATTGGAAAACTTAACAGCCTTGTACTTTGTTTGCAAGAAAAACTGTTAAAGTAACCAAAATTTTTAATCAAAGTAGGTACACGTAATAAATGATTTTGATACGGAGCCATCATAAATAAAACATCATTGTACGGAGCCTATACTAACTGCTGTGGGAATTGGGATGTAGCTTGAATGGCTTGGACTGGCTCGCCCACACACAAGAATGAATAGTGACCAAAGACGGCCGTACAGAAAGTAGGTCTTGTTTGTATTAGTTTTCGGGTTGTTGTGTCACAAAGGGCGTTGTCTGTCGTACTCGTCATCCAATCGGCTAGATTAGTTACCTATTTAGAACTTGCTTCAACTTGCTTGTGCTTAGACCACTATAGGGTTTAATGGTTGTAAATGCCATGATACTAATATTATAAATGCGATAGTGTGTTTTTTTGTTGGTTTATTAGTTTGTCCTTCAATCACGCCGTAACGGAACAACGGATCGACGTGATTTTTGCCATGGGTATAGGTATGAGAATCTGAAGAGTGACATAGGCTACCCACTTTTTATCCCGGGAAATTATCCTTAGTTCCCGCGGAAAACAAAAAAACTTAAACCACGCGGATTAAGTCGCGGGCATCAGATAGCAATAAATAGTGCGCTTTTAATTCAGACACTTTTTGGAAAATATGACGACCTCAAATACCTATTAAACGACGTTCATGACTTTTCGTGATTCAGATACAATCACCGACTTGAATGCTCAAAAAACCGGTCACGCGCAAAGTTCAAGAACGTTTCGAGAACTAAAATGAAATTCCAAGTTCTCCCCTAGCTTCAAGTTATTCAACAGTTCAACGCACACCTATTAGGGCGTATTTACCTAACGTAATACAAGATGCCTTAAAGACCGTTAAGACGGTCGCAAATGTCCCTGTCCCCTGTCCGCAACCGGCTTCATTGTGTACCGACCGTTACTCGCCACCTGCGCTTTGCCCACTGAACTGCGAGCGACGACGTCCAGACACGCGTGCTCTATAGTTTTTGCAAACTCCTACAAACACCTTTCGGTCTTCCCTCATAACTATCATAATTCCCATTCATTATTATTGTTCATTGTTACTAAAATTTATTTAGAACCATAAAGTTATAAAATACGTATACAAACATACTTATAAGTACTAGTATACCAATATTAAGTACTATACTATTGTTACTTAATTTATATTAAAAATGCATAAGTAGTTATTCAAAAATATGCTTAAATATAATATATATTAAGTTTGGCGGTCGGTAGAGCCGAAATAAATAGTAAATAAATGTAATAGTAATAAATAAATGTAATAATAATAGTAATATGTAATATTTAGTAAATATTTCACATTAGCGATTACAATTAGTTGTGGTTATCTAATATTAACCCTTTTCCTAGCGTAATATTGCTTTCACTATACGTTCGTATTACGTATCACGTTCGTTCATATCATTTACTTACGCAAAAGATTTAACTATAGTAAATTTATTGTTTCTAACCTTTTCGATACTTAGGTATTATTTTGTAAGAAGATAAGACATGGCCTGCTGAAGATCGATTGCGTTACGGATCGTTGGCGTTTATTTACTTCAATGCAAGATTAGGGGAAATGGGGTTTAAAGTGGGTAAAATATCATCATTATGTATTTCATTGATTGTTTTTAATGCTTTACTACTCGCATAATTATTATTTGAAGAAAAACTATGGCATATTTCAAATATTTCGTACGGTCTGAATGTTGTTGTACGCACTCGAGTTGAACGCAGTCGGGGCCTGAGGTAACGGGCGGGAGCATCTCCCTCCCTGTGTACTATGTAACAGTGTATGTATGTAACATGACTGTCAGTAATAAGGTTACAGCACTAGCACATTCCTAAGCTCTGCATTCAACTCAGGTGCGAATAATAATAGCATTGATAGTGTAATAATATGCATTTGACATCAACTCGAATACATAGGCGACAGGCGTGGATCACTTATCGTAAGCAAAGAAAAGATAACGATATCGATTCTTGTCCAGCGATCGCATTGCGACATCCGATATGTACCTACTTCTGAGTTCTGACTGCGAGCCACTGGTTTGTCTTTCGTTTAAGATTATTTGCTGCGACAAGTCTGCCGAGCATATAAATGGAATATACAACTCAGGCGGTCAGACAGCAGTCAGCAGTCAGCACAGTACAGACAGAATAATAAGTCGGTAGTTCTGTCTGCTAGTTTTAAGGTTTATCATACAAAAATCAGTAGGTACGAAGGTACTCGTTTATAATGTACTTAGGTGAAATCGCAATCGTAATAATTAGATAACTCATATTGTACTGATAACATGATCTTATCTTAAGATTATATTTGAAAGCCAAATGGCGGAGATCCTCGGTTTATATAGTCTCGATAATTATTATATTGAACTGTTTTGTGTTACTAGTAAATGCACATCCTGCTGAAGGCTTTTTCAGAACAGCATTGCGGCTAGCAAGCAGCAGTAGGTGACAGGTAGTAAAAAATCTGAATTATACATAATTCTAAAAATTTAATTTTAAATAGGTACATGTACCTTATTTTAATAGGTAGGTAAGTTGTAATAATTTTCATAATGTTTCACTCTGTTACTTGTACGGCATAATGTTTCCGTCATTAGAGTTCGTTTCATACGCTTAATTTAGCGCGGCGAGTAGCAAAGCGACCGGAGAGGAAATCTTTATGATGGATTGCCCTCAAGGATACCAGCGAGGGTAATGACCTCCGAAAATTAATATTTGTAATTATTTTATTTTTAATGTTTACTTGCCACAATATAAATCAATAATTTTGAACAAGAAGATTTTAAAAATTATTTTTTTTTATATTCTCTTCAGGTAAAATAATTAATTGGATACAAATGAGATTGCTTTGTGAACACGGTGTCCTAAGGGACAGGCATTTCCAATTAACTTATTGCTGCCAATTAAATACAAAGATCGGAAACCGGTAATGATAATGTTATGCTTATCTATATACTTAGTTACTTAAAAGTATATTTTTAAGGACTAAGTAACAATTTATTTATTGAATTGAGACCAATCAAGCTGTGTATGTCCCCGAGATATCGCACGTGTTATGGGTGGGAGTAGGTCCAGATATTTTAATTTTAAATTAATCTGAAATTGATGAAAGTCTTGTTTTTATTATTAAAGAGCTTACTGTTTCATTATTTTATATTTATGGTGCTCTCTTTGATAATATCGATATACCGTTTCAAGCTTCCATTAAAGATCCTCATCCCGTTCATTATATTATTTTACTGTAACTATAGATGTACATGTAAACTAAAGGGGGCGGCTGTCAATCATAACCGTTTTATGAATTAAAGTGAACGTTACTGGTAGATCATGTGGGTAGTATCATCTACCTCAGAAGAAGTAATATGTTCTGGAGAACAACTTCTGCGACAGATGCATTGGTACAATAATTATGACTTATTAAATCCAAACTGATATTACAGTCTAAGGAGATAATATTTCTTTACTATTACAAATGTGAAAGTGTGTCTGTATTTCTGTACCAGGCTACTGTGAAGACGTACCCAACCGATTTTTACGAAAGTTCAGAGATAGATTGCAACTTGCATCGCGGTGAAGGACTTTTAGTATTTTTATGTTTTATTAATATAGGTACTGCACTGGTACCGAATTCAATGGGGTATATCTTCATAAAATGCTT
This sequence comes from Erebia palarica, assembly GCA_964035005.1. Lineage (NCBI taxonomy): Eukaryota > Metazoa > Arthropoda > Insecta > Lepidoptera > Nymphalidae > Erebia > Erebia palarica. The sequence goes on from OZ035988.1 coordinate 8,456,890, forward strand.
TAAGACGTCAACTGAGGCATTTTGCAATTTTCTTTGAGTACAATTTGATTGAGCTCCGAACAGCACATTTGTTTACTATCGAAGGCATGGCGCTAAGCCAAGAGAATTGTGATGGAAATAAGATTTTATGGACGTAAAGTGAAGCTTTGACGGAATATATTGGACTGAGCCGGATACTAAGCTATAGGTAATATTAAGATAAAAGTACCCAAATAACCGTGTATACCACGGTGATCACGGCAGAACGGTATAGAAAAGACATCGTTCACATTTCTTACTTATGTTATAGTCCAAGGCTGAAGTGCGGGCGTTTCGCGATTGGCCTAGGCCCTAGACAATCTTCAGAAAAGGCCAGAGCGCTTGTTCTAAAGCTAAAACTTTGGCTTCGGGTGTACAATTACCTGCATGTACATAAGCAGTGAAAGCAAACATGCTGTCCATACTCAGTAATGACCGCCACATGACACCTGAGACCTTATCGCATCCGACAACCGTGCTTGATCATCAATTCATCACAGATAGAAGTAAAAGGTGTCTTTCTTTATAGTTTATCTAATTTACATTTTGATCGTATAATAAAGCACGGGATGAAAGTATTCTCCAATTAGTGGCCAAGCTATCTATGTCAGCTGCTTCAGTGGTCGAGTTATGAGAAGGTAACAGACAAACACACTTCCTGCGTCTTAATCAGTTACTACTTATTTATGTTGAGTCGTATCCTAACTCACACACTCACACAAACAATAAAAAACTCATAATTTATTCCTACTTTTTTATTTTTCACAACATTCAGGATAATGTTATCGCAAGCAATCGACCTAGTCTTTCCGTCCATCCGATTTTAATCACGAGATGAGCTAGCCAGGGTTTTTCAATTAACAACTACTTACAGTGAAACGTTGTGAAACCTAGCATTTAGTCAGCGCTCGATTTCCTTAATCCTAGCTAACAGCAATCAACATTGTATTGTAGGTATTTAAATAACTTGGGTTCTTACTGGTTCCTTAAAATTACGTTTCCAAACCGACTTTTTCTTTATCCACTACAAGTTAACCCTTGACTGCGATCTCACCTGATGGTATTGAATGATGATGCAGTCTAAGATGTTAGCGGGCTAACCTGTTAGGGGCATGGCAGTTATAATAATCCTATACCCCTATTTGGTTTCTACACGGCATCGCACAGGAACGCTTAATCACTTGGCGGCACGTCTTTGCCGGTAGGGTGGTAACTAGCCACGGCCGAAGCCTCCCACCAGGCCAGACCAGGTAAAATTTAGAAATTATAAATTACCAAATTGACCCTGCCGGGGATCGAATCCGGGACCTCCGCACGGTAAGACAACAGCGCTATACACTGCGCCACGGAGGTCGTCAAACTGTTACTGTTAACTGATGTAGTACAAAATACGTCAATGCCTTCGTGCATTTGTGGTATTTACACAAAGGATCAGCCTGGCTGTCCAGCGCGGAAATGCAGCCAGCATTCTTGCCACCATTCCACGTGGGCATGATTTATATAGTAATTAGGTTAGGCTAGCTAGCATTAAGTTCTATTGTATTATTTTCAATAAAAAAAATTCAAAGTCTTTGCAAAGATGAAAAAGACCTACATGATAAAAATGTTATCTTTTGATTTTATCTTCTTTTCATAATCAACCTTTCTTATTATTATGCATACTCTCATCTCTCAAGGTCTGAAACATCGAACGGATTAATCTCATAAGTTATAAAATGACTGACTACAATGAAACTGATGATAACTAAGCACCGGCCTCGATATTGAAAGGCATTAAATTGAACTGACCAAACAAAAGGAATATCTTTGATAGTGCATCGTTCATTTTCGAATCAATACAAGAATATCAATCAGTGGTCGTGGGCTCTTTGGTTAAGCCAATGTAATGCCAAGCCCAGACGATGTAGATTGAATTTCTTTTTTTTTATCTTCAATGGCACGTACTACTTTAAAGTAATACTTACTTCGTATCTAAACATAATATTATTTGTTTAATGTGTTTACTCATAAAATATAGGTGAACACGAGGTGAATCTTATCAATCGTTATCGCTGTAAAAATACGTATAATATTTAAGCTATATAATCGTTTAGGTGATTATGTGTATACCTATCTATTACATTTAACGGATCACTTTCATTTTTTCTCTATAGAGGTACATATAATTTATTTAATTGGGACTCTTTTCGAGATGATTTTCGCTTATAGCTAAGTATAGCGTTCCGCCAAACGATTTAGCGTTCCGATACGATGCCGTGTAGAAACCGATAGGGGTGTGGGTTTAATACCCCTAACAAGTTAGTCCGCTACCATCTTTTCGAAAGCTTCCAGTCGGTATGATTTTTTCCAACTTCTTCAGCAATCATCGTAATAGTTCAACCAATTTACACGAAACGAATTATACACATAAACCTTCCTCTTGAATCACTCCTATTGGTGAAAACCGCACGAAAATCGGTTCAGTAGTGTTTGAGTTTATCGCGTTCAGACAAACAAACAGACGCGGCAGACTTGGCTTTATAATATGTAGTGATGATTTACAGCATTTAGCTTAAAAATCCACGTTTTATTAAGTCATTGCACTGAACGTAATTGATTTGCTGTTACCCTGTGGAGAAGTTTCCACCGCCATCTCCATCATCATGATAATACCATGAGAGATACCTGATAGTGTACCTAGACTTAGTAATGAAAAAATTTTTGTCCAAATCGGTCCCAATTTGACAGAGAGTGAAATCGACCAATTACCAAAGCTATATGTCCTATCCTGAAGGAACCCTATTGTTTTTCTCAATAAAAAATCGATTTGTCAAAAAAATTAGACCACGGTATTTAGCTTTCGTTGTTTTAATTATACCTACCTACACTTTCACCCATTACCATAAACGTTTGATAAAATTATTATGGAACCCGATAAGACAACCAGACGATTCTTTTTACCAATTCGTGCCACTTCTACATAACAGTCACGTAGCTAATGAGACATAAGCCTGCCTTAAAAAGCGCTACCATATTAATTTATGACTGAACCAATGTTGACGATATAAACGCTTTTCTTTTCTTTCGTGGTAACTACGGCCTACATTTTGGCTTTTGTATTAAAGCCGTAACTTTTCATGTATTTTTGACAGGACTAAAACTAAGTAGTATAGGTAGTTCTTCAAACGTTTTCAGGAAAAATCTCCTGCCGTGCCATGCCGTCTAAGGGCGCAGGGCAGGCGATGTCCTAGATTTACCCTTAACATATTATATAGAACACGAGACGATGCCCGCGACTTCTGCGTGAATTAATTTTTTATATTCCCGCGGGGACTCCTTAATTTTCTGGGATCAAAAAAGCCTATGTCCTACCCATGGATAATACCTATCTCTATACCAAATTGTATCAAAATCGGTTGTAGGGATGGACCGTTAAAGCGTAGCAGACCGACAGACACACTTTCGCATTTATAATATACAAATTCTGTGTTGCTTATAAATGTCCTTTTAAGTAACTTTAATTAACTGCTTGTTGTTTCGTAACATGAGTTTGGTTTGTATGTTGTTTAGGAACCTGTAACTATGTTACAGTTAGAAGCGTGGGCGATCGCTATACCATTTTTAAATTGATAAACTTCTGTCACTCCCACACTCAATCTGATAAATTAAAATGGAGAAAAGTAGATTGTAAGATTAAGTACTTATTTAACTAATATACCTAGTCACCTGACCCACATAACAACGAACGTAGCGAAGTATCAAAAGGACTGCCGGTAAGTACTGAGTACTAGTACTTTCTGTAAAGCCTAGTTTGAACTAGGTAAATAAGGAATAAGGATGTACGTTTGCGTCCTTAACAAAGTAAGTACTTTTATACAAATGACAATATAGAGCATGCCCATAGTGCGAGCGATGTTCAGAAAGTGGGACAATTTGTCTGTAGCTATGACGATACCCGAGTATTTATCATTCATAAACATTTTATTATCAGCCGTCCATACACTATGACATTATTGCTTTGCATTCCGTTGATACGAATCCATATTATTGGAGTTTACCTCCTTTAGAATCGATTTGCATATATAGCCCGGGGTATGAAAATGTATGGGAGTTACGTTATTGACTTTATGTTTCCATGGTAACACTTGTTTATGTTTCCATTTTTTGGTGGACGCCTTGAACTCTCCTGTAAAAAAATTCTCTATCATTATGAAAAAAACATCCTGTGGTATTTTAACTTAATTTTGTAAGAATTTTAACAAAACTTTAAGCTTCACCCTAAGCTAACAGAAATAGCCAACTTAGCATGTTGTTAAGGTAATCAAACTACATGACATTGCACGTGCTAGGTGTGAAGTGAAGAAAAACACACTCCCACCCCTCATTGTTTTATTTTAGGCTCCATTCTATAAACATAACAAATAGGTACGCTCTCGTACTAATGATGTGTCTTAAACATGAGCACGTACTTTTTATTGATAACAGCCCAGAGTTTGACAGGCCTGATGGTAAGTGATGATGCAAGCTAACATGGGCCGAGTACGAGCCCATAACCTTAATTGGTTTCTACGGCGAGGCGTAGCAATGCTTTGAATTCACCTGCCAACTTCCAACCATAGTTTCAGTGTTTTACCAGTAACAATCAAGGTTATTAAGGCCTTAAGTATTGGTGATTCATATTAGATGGTTAATCTTTCAGCAGACGGACATACTTACCTAGAAGGTTTAATGCAAAGTACTTATATTATTTTAATTTCAACGTGTCTTCAAATGTTGTATGCATGCAGAATGTTTAGAAAGAGCTTCGTATATCAAAATTTCGTTAGGAAAACCGGTGAAAGATAACAAACTAATCCTATCAGTTTCTACTTTTGTATTACGAACGTGTGTACAATTTACTAAGAAATGTTTTCGTCAAACCTTTTGTGATATACGATACCCTTTCAAATGGATGCTTTCCACTTACAATAACAATACCTACCTACCCTACTACCGGAGTTAAGAAACTTAATTCGTTCAGGTTTTACGAGCAGCAGCGCCTTCCGAGTTCTGATTTATGCATAGGTCGGGAGAAAATTAAAATGACAAACATAACGCAAGATTTAAATGTATACTCTATTAAATATGAATTTAGTATGTTTTCAGTGCTAAATTCAATAAATACCTATCTTATTTTTATACGGAACCAGATGATGAACGCGACTTATACGCTTGGATTTGGAATTATACCTAGGAAAGTGGGAAATCTTATGATTATCTGGTATTAACAGCAGCCTTGGCTGTCTCCATAAGCGAATACTCTATACTTTTAATTCTTATAGGTACTTTTTATTATAAATCTAAGTCTAAGTCACACTTTTGGTAGGTATTCACTATTCATGCTTCAGCAATCATGATTGTTATTGCATGGTAAATTAAAATAATTCTCAAATAGTAGTTAAGTACAATTAGAATTACAGCATGTTTTCTTGACATGCCTATGCAGAGGTAAATAAATAGCAAAGTGTCAAATTTCATTGCAACTGGCCAATCGCCATGTATGCAGCTATCTGAGTGCGGCCATTAACCTCGCGAATCCTAGAATAAACATCACAATATTATTATTCCTACACCCCTATAACTCTTCCGTACTTCCTCGTCTGTCGGTCCAACTTAGCCATAACAAGCACTTAATATGTGAACAAGCAACCAACTTGACACGAATAAAGATCTTATTATGGATCTCTGAGTAAATTTATTTGTTTTTCTCAAACGAAACTACCACTTTTATGTCATGTTCATATCCTTTAATGATGTAGTAAAGCTTAATCGATGCATCGGTATCCCTTAGCTTTATTTTTAGTAGATATCCCATTACTTATTTTTTCTTCTCAGCAGCAGTCATAAAACACATAAGTACTCAAGTATCTGAAGAGTGGATAGTAAATATAAAATGGAAAAGATAAAGGTTAAGTTCATCCTAAAATAGTTTAAGAAGTTGAATTTGGTGCAAGGTTCGTTTCCAAATATAACTTCTGAAGATCTAAGGGTAACCAGACGGAAAAGAGGGATGCCTGACTAGGGACTGAGAGGGATGCGAAGATTTGCCGGCGGCGTGATAGGAAACATTTTCGAATTTCAAATATTATTTAATTTAAACCTTTTACTGAAATATTTCGCTAAAGGATAAAAAAATTAAGATAAAAATAAGGATAAAAATATTCATGATAAATACTGGCAATTTCTTCAAGAAAAATATATTACATGATTAGAGGTACTAGGTAGATAACAATGAGCTTTTTTTAGATAACTAACAAGTTTACGTTAGAGCCAGTAGTTATTGGTAGATTCGATGTATTTATAAGTGAGTTTATTATTTTAAAAAATACAGCGTCAACAAAAATGACACATGAAATAATTTTCAATGCCAAGCAGCGATCTTTTTTTAATATAACTAGGCCAATCAAAACGTAAGTATGCCACATGTTCCGCTATCAATTAAGATTCATTCATGCGTGACGCACTGCACACATCTGGTTCAAATTCTAACAATAAATTAATCTTAAATTCACGGATAACAACTTATTTATGTTTACAATGGTAATTAGGCTTTGCAAAATTAAGTTGCCATCAGTGGGGCAGTTTATCAGTCCATTCCGCCATTTTGACCTTATTTATTACTTTATGTTACGAAATCCATACTAATATTATAAATACGAAAATGTGTCTATCGGTCTGTCTGTCTGCTACGCTTTCACGGCCCATCTTTTCAACCGATTTTGATGAAATTTGGTACAGGGATAGGTGGTATCCCTGGGAAGGACATAGGCATACATTTTATCCCGGAAAAGTAAGAAGTTCCCGCGGGAATTAAAAAAACTTAATCCACGCGCATGAAGTCGCGGGAATCATCTAGTTGTACATAATACTATTTGGCAGAGTTTTGTTTTTCATATACTAACTAGGCGTGAAGCGTTACATTTATTTATGAATACATAACGAAATAAATATTATAAGTAAGTTAAGATGAGATTAACAGTATTATATTAAGTATTATGTACTTATGTACTTGATTAAAAATTTAAATTATAAATCTTACTTTGGAGGGAAATTCTATGTATTGTAAAACATACGTTTCGGAAATGTGTTTTATATTATGTAGCATTTGAATCTTAAAACATAAGTTATAATCAAATAAATCACATTTTATATCACTAGTAGCAACATTTCTGAAAAAGTACTTAAAACAACTGCACGAAATGTGAATCGAACCAAAATATCTCCTGACAATAAAAATGCCATGTGTTTGAGTGTTTTGAGCGGACAATGTTCAGAACATCTATAGAAAGCGAATAATAGGAGATAGAATATATGTGCATGAATAATAATAGGTGCATCAGCCGCTACAATATCATTTGTGTAGTCGCTTTTTACCGCAACAGCTGGGCCGGCACGCGTCCCTATGCTCAACTATACAAAGCCTGCAACACATTCCACGCAACACTGCAGCGCGGCGTGGAAGCAATTGCAGTAAACTGCAAAGTAGGGAAAACGCTGAACGTGTATAAACGATTGCAAGCCATAGTTTATATTATTTTCTACTAATATTAGTAGTAAGAAGTGTGCCTGTCTGTCTGTTAACTTTTCACGGCCTATCCACTTAGCGAGTTTGACGAAATTTTGTGTCAACAATGCTTGCATCTAGAGACAGAAAAGAATAAAAAGTATTTTATCACGGTATGTCAGAGATTTTCCACAAGGTTATTATCTCAAATAGTAAAGTAAGACTTTTATACAAGCAGCAGTACAGCTTCGAGAAATAATGTTGGACATGATTCCGTCGCAGGCTCTGTATGTTTAAGCCTTAATACGTTTTGTGTACCTTCCTTTTAATTCTATAAACTTCAGAAAGCATACAAATTAATTAAATGAGCATTTTGACTTTCAAAACATCACAAATTAATTTCGGGAACCGTAAACATTATTTTAATGTAATTACGTTTTCGGAACGATAAAAGCCCTCTAACCGATACTAATGCATTTATAATGCGCTCGCGCATCAACGTTCTCCTCCGGTGGTCATATCAGTAGGCATTTAATTTAGCCCAAGTTAGTTTATCACTCGTGACTCGATAGGTTTATAATGACAAATAATAATGTTATTATATAACATTATAAAAATTCAGTTTATCAAATTGAAAAATGCTTTTTTGCTGAGCTCCGTTTATAAAGCGTAACCAAGATAATTTCATTTGCATGTAAAGTATATCTATTATGATGAAAAGGGTGCGTGCGCCTTTTCGAATTCTTACTTCCAGTACGAGTACCTTTATCATTAAGGTATAATGATATTATCATACCTACGATCTTTATGATCGTGTAGAGACACAGGCTGTATTACTATTTACCTATTTAATACTATTTAGTCGTATAGTAAATATGTAGAAATAGATATCTAAGATAGGTATGTACTTGTTAACAAATGTTCTTCTCTCTCTGATTTCTTTCACTTGTTCATTAGTAATTCAAAGGTACCACTCAGAGATTAGCTTAATAAATAGGTGATTCCAATTAAATCGCTTTCTTTTATTCAAGTGTTTTGCTTTGAACACGTGTCTCGTCTAACAGTACAAAAGACCTGTCACGATATAATTATTATTATATAGAACGGCCCCTCCCGTTGAAAATTGTAATGAATGTACGCAGTCATCGTAATCTCGGTATAAATGACTTCGATGTTATTTAATACACTGGGCGGTGCATTAGTGGCCATCTATATTATCACGCTTATCATTTCGGAAAAGCTTTGTGATATATGCCAGATGGTATATTTTATTCCCCTCGGCTTATTGTGGTATGAATGGGACATAAACTTCAAATTTATTTTTAGGAAATTAATTTTGGACGAGCTCTAAAACACAGCAGTCAGCAATATTTTGATTGACAGCCTTGAGTGGAAAGCAATATATTTTAAAACTCAAAATTATTTTGGCATGTTATCCTACTGTGCCTACTAGTTAATATTATAAATGCGAAAGTGTGTTTATTTATCCTACAACCACTCTGCAACTCAGCAAACGATCGATATGATTTTTTGCTTGCATGAATAGAAGGCCTGAAGAGAGACATAGGCTACTTTTTATCCCGGAAAATTAAAGTTTCTACGCCCTTTGAATCACCTAAATCTTGACATTTATTTATTATTATTATTTATGAATTACAATTTATATTAAAAAGTGTATTAATTACTTACTTAAGTTATAAATAGTAAAAAGACTTTGATAATTATAATTTTAATTATCTTGTTTCCTGGCAAAGGCCTCCTCCAGACGATATGAAATATTGAATACAACTAATATCTACCACTCACATGCCAAAGTTTGGATAGTATGAGAGTTCAATCAAAGAATCAATTCTTACGTCTAAATTCGTATATCAAATCTGTTTATCAAGTTTCAGATTCGCAAGCATCTGCTTGCAACATGTGAATGAACATCTGTGAGTCAACAGTCAAGTGCCGTAGGGCCCTAGTCATCAATAGGGCTGCTATTTTTCAAATTTTATAAAGGATGACATAGATATTGTTACGCAATCGAGTAAATTTATAAAAGGTTTAAGCCTCGAGTCGGGTCCCTTGACGGTAAAATGATTGCTACAATTTAACGTTCACAATTGTCTTTGATTGCATTCTTTTGCTTTTGGAAACATACAGTGTCGCAGCCATACAGCCAATCACAATTAAAATTGTAGGAATGATTGTTTGATATCCTTTTAGAAATACGGTTTAATATTATTAAGTAAGGGCTTTCATTCATTATTATTTAAAAATAAAATGCCCAGAACCCCTTGAACGTCAAGCGTCATTGACTATGTAATAGCCGTGATCACGATGTCTCTTGCCCAGTTTTGATTAATTTGTAGATGTCAGCCCTAATGGTGACCGATAAGCGCGTTTATCTGGCCCCTCGGTTTTAATTAGGCTCTATTCACTTATCGTTGCATTCCTATTCGATCGGCTAACATTGTCACGCTCCATTGCGCGTGCGCCGACAACACCACAATAGACCGTTGATCGATTAAAATTAACTCAAAACTTATATTGTGTATTGTATTTCTATAGAAAGCAACACTGCACTTTTATGTCTTATCTGCCGAAACTTAATATGATTTTAAAGGTCGCAAGGTGAAAGTGTGTGTTTACCTTTGGAGTAGCATACTCTTTATCAAACAAGTAACAACCAAGGGACCCTAGACTTGAAGATAAGCAACAGCGTCCTCTTTCTGCGTGCTGTGCAAACGTGGCTCTGCATTCTGCAACTATGCTAGGCGCGGTTTTTCTCCAATTTTCTCACACCTCAGGACATGATCCGTTGGAGAAACCAAAACGTCGACGACCTCCGTGGCGCAGTGTTGAGCTCTGTTGTCTTAACATGCAAAGGTCCCGGTCCCGGGTCCGGGTTCCCCGGCAGGGTCAATTTGAGAATTTATAATTTCTGAATTTTCTGGTCTGGCATGTTAGTAGGCTTTGGACGTGACTAGTTGCCACCCTACTGGCGTGTAAAAACCGAATAGGGGTATGGGTTTAATATAACTGCTAAGCCCCTAACAGGTTAGCCCGCTACCATCTTCTGCATCATCACTTACCATCAGGTGAGATCGCACTCAAGATCTAACTTGTAGTGGATTAAAAAAACAAAATCTAATGAATGAATGAACAAAAAGTGAATGATAGTTGTGGAGCATTTCAATTATTATCTTTCCACATCATTTTATTTGAAATGGTATTGAAACCAATACCAATTTCCATGTTTAAATATCACCGTATCCAGAATTTAGATACGCCAGTATGTTTAGGCAGATCACTGTTTGCAGTAACCAAATAAACGGCTGTATGTTCTATATAATATTATGTATGTTTGTCACACCTCGTAAAATTCTTTGCACTCTCGAGACCCACATCGTTGTACCCTTTCGAAAATAAATGAATAAAGCTCGTATTTTACTTTCTGTATCAGCCCGAAGTGCCATGGCGTTTGCTGCGGTATTTCATAAATCATAAAAGTATTCTCGCCCGACTTAACAATCGAATTTGTGAGCATTTTTCTATTATCCGTTACTGACCACAATGGCCGATGTTATTGGTCTTTTCAAAGTCGTTAACAATTTGTACTGCAATCCGACTTTTGGTTCACATTCAATATCGTGAGTATTGCTATAGAAAATAACTTGTACCTAGATGTTTCCTCGTTGTTGTTAGCCACCCTTTTAATTTATGAATTGGATTTGGATGATTAATGCAAATTGAAGGCTATGCCTGCAGAATATATTATTTCATTCTAAATTTGTTATTTTTTTGTTTCAGGTAAGTTATCTTCATGGCATCCATACACAATCAACTTTAGTATTATAAATATGAACACTATTAAGTAAATGACTTCGGTAAGGAATTTAGTCCTTAGCTTAAATCCCTCGGAATTGGAACTTCAGTCTCTATTTCAGCACATCAGTCTATGATTGCGAAGTAACGCTTCATGTTATATATACTCACTTCAAATCAAATGAATATATTTTAGTTCTGAAAAGTAAGTCTCTTTTTAAACCAACTGTACCATGGTACAAATATGTAAATGAGTAACTAATCATAGAACTTTACAAGTTTTCTCTAAAGAAACCTAAATAAAAACGCCTAAAGTATCTTCTCTTTAAGAAAACGTTACACAGATAACGAATTTACCGAGTTTAATTAAGGCCTATCAGCTGACCCTTCATTTGTGTCGATGGGGCACGACGACCCTGTTGCGAAACAAATTGAAATTGCTCTCATCCGTTTCTTGGCTGTCGGAAGGAAAAGCCTCTCGGAAATATTATACCTCTTATCTACTTATCTGTAGAATATCACCAGCGTCCAATATAATCATCGAATTTAATCGCGATGTAATGACATAAGAGATACTTCCGTGGTGTAATTATCTCTGCATATTTAATGGAATAAACGAAAATATCATTACCTTCTCAGTAACTACACATTTACAATTAATAACATTATATTATTTACGAGTCCCGAAGGCATAGTACTCGCGCTTTCTGATAAAAGAAAAGAGAAAATAAACAATTTCAAGAGGAATGTAGGGAAATATGTGACATTAAATCTACATATATCTATAGCATATAACCAGCGCCCAATAAACATCCAATTTACTCGCGATGTAATGATGTAAGTGACACTTCCGCGGTTTGATGAGATGCCATAAACATAATCGTGTCGAAGATCTACCCGTAACCTCAGTATATTTCATGGATGCAAAAAAAATATCATTACCTGCTCAGTCTATACATTTCCAGCTAATTATATTTTTATTTTTTTACGATTCGCTAAGAGAAGTCGCTATGTACTGCAGACTGTCCGCGCTTGAATATGAACTTGAAGAGGAATACTTAGGTTGCTTTATCCGACTTTAAGTTATATTTTAAAGTATGTAATTCGTATTTATGAGAAGAACTGTAACTTGTCCACCTCACTACATTCTGAGGTATTTTTTTATCCACTTCAAGTTAGCACTTGATTGTGGATAGATCTCACCTGATGGTAAGTGATGATGCAGTCTAAGATGGCAGCGGGCTAGCCTGTTAGGAGCCAATGCCCCTAATAACGTTTAATAATAATAATGTTTAATATAACTACAATTAGTTATATTAAATCCATACCGCTAATCGATTTCTACACAAAATCGTAACCGGAACGCTAAATCGCTTAGTGACACGTGTGTTACCAGTTACCACTCTACCGGGTGGTAACTTACCTCTCACCAGGAGGATGAGAGAGACTTTTATGCTTAAATTTATATAGAAAGTGCAAAGCAACTTCAAAGCTTTGCAATAAATCAAAATAGGTGCTAGCCTGTTATCACTTAAATCTGCTAGTTAGATATTTTCCCAGATAAACTGGTTTAACCCTTAGACAATAAAAGCTATAAATCATCACCTTATCTCGCGAGAAGTCCTAAGAGCCCGTTTTCTTTTTAACATTTATTTGACCGGTTAAAAAATAACGATTCAACGTGTAAATAATATCGGCTTATCGTGAACCTACATCGATGTTAGTCACGAGTGGCGGCGAGACTAAAAGGTTAAAGGAAGTGTCCGTTTGTCTGTTTGTATGTATGTATATGTTGTAGGTATCACGTAAATAACCACTTTCGTGCCAGTCTAAATATCGCAATATCAGTTTTATTGATCTTGGTTCATGCTCGTTCATAAATAAAGATTCGGATCGTTATTGTCTTATGGCCATAACTTTAAAATATGAGAAAATTAGTAAACTTTTACTAAAGATTATATCGTCCCTGTAGTTGCAAAATTAGGTTGACACATTTTGGGAAATCGACTTTATTACATTTCCAGATAGTCCAATTCAAGCTGCATCTTTCTGTGTTTCTAAGTTTTGATTATCATAATTTTATGAAAAGATATATGAAAATGAACAGATGGAAAAATAAATAAATTGATAAAAAAGTAGCGAAGGAAAGGTAGTTAACTCTGCATTAAATTATTAACTGAACTCATGCGTCTCTTTGAGGGCAAACAAAATGCATAAAATTCTTTATAAGGTTTTCCCTCGACTGATTGTATAAGGTATACTGGTAACTTGATGGATATGTCACCGTAAGATTGTAAAAACCGTTAGATTATAATCTAACTCGCGAAATTCTAAACTGTCGAAAGATTGTAAACTGTTCAATGTTCTGAGTGTCAATTTTTGAAATATTCATTTTATTTACGTTTTCTTGTCTCTTTCTTGTAGGCTAGGTTAGGGTTCGACATAAACAATGAAGTAGTGCCCGGCCGCAAGCCGGGCACTTAGGTTTTATCGGGTTTAAATACCTATCAGATTACAATCTACCGGAAAGTAATGCGTTAAATTCTAATCTTTCGACAGTTTAGAATTTCGCGAGTTAGATTATAATCTAACGGTTTTTACAATCTTACGGTGACAGATATATAACAGCACGGCACATAATGTTATTCAGTATACATACTTACTACAGCTACAATCTTATAACAATAATTAAAAAATCATATTTGACTGGCTGTCCGTTCGTTTCTTATGCGTTCGCGCATCTTCAATACGATTGAATTAATACTTGGCGCACTTGTTGTTGCGACTTGCGTTAAGGTTTGAGCGGCATTGCAATTAGCATGCCGGCGGACAGAAACTAGTAATGATTTTATTAGAAAATGCCTAAACAAATAAAGATATAAGTTAAGTACCATTTATGGTCTACAGTCTACACTCACAGAATACTTCTTGTACAATCACAGTCAAGGATGGTAAATTACCTAATAGTACATTGCTGTACAGGATACAGTCACTTTGTCTGCATTTTTCACTTCCGTTTTAAACAAAAAATTCAAGAGGTCACGTTTATTTTTAGCGTCATTTCATTATTACCTACTTACTAGATGATGCCCGCGACTTCGTCTGCGTGGACTAAGTTTTTCGATTCCCGTGGAAACTCCTTAATTTTCCGGGATAAAAAGTAGCTAGTAGTCCTTCCCTGGGATACAGCCTATCCCTGTACGAAATTTCATCAAAACATTCATAAAAGACAGACAGAAAGACAGACACACTTTCGCATTCATAATATTGGTATGGAAGTATGGATATATCATGTCTAATGTCGTTTTATCGAATTAAATAAGTGACCGCTTCAATCTGATTCATAGATTCGTGATTTCAAATTTAAAACCAAAATAGGTATGAGGTTCAGTAATCAGTACCAATAGTAACAAATCGTTTTGTTACTATTGGTACTGATTACTGAACCTCACATAAAATATTTTTTGCCTTTCGAAGAAGCGGATACATATATTATAAATTAAAAGCTATAATTAGTTACCTCGCTATCAAGGTCAACTTCCTAGAACTTGTTACTACACTAATCTTTTATAGATTGCCAGACTTTTAAATTGGCTTTGGCTCATTTAGTTATATGGAGATTGGAGACTTATCAGATGGTGGTCAATAAAACTTACCTATTTAATAAAACACCAGTAGTGATTCAATACTCTATCGCTTCTTGGCATATTGATTTCAATGCTGGAATGTAGGTACTTGAAATACAATACCTACTTTAAAATAACATTCACTTATTTATGTTAGCGAAAAACAAACATGCTGTAGTCCGTAGTGTTTGGATTAAGACTGGGAGTGAAAACGTGACTCCTGAAGAATATTTTTTAATAAGTAAACTTTCTAAATAGTTTCTAGGTCAGTTCGAACTTAAATACCTAATAAGGCATTGACCAAAAATTTTTAAATGAAAGAAATTTCAAATAGATTGAAATAGGTACAAAGTGAAAATTTCGAAATATGCAGGCAGTTATGGGACTGTG
Organism: Erebia palarica; assembly: GCA_964035005.1. NCBI lineage: Eukaryota > Metazoa > Arthropoda > Insecta > Lepidoptera > Nymphalidae > Erebia > Erebia palarica. The sequence goes on from OZ035988.1 coordinate 8,472,259, forward strand.
GCCTAAGTGGACTAGAGGTGGCCAAAGAGATGCAGGTTCAATTCCTGCCGGTTCCGCAATTATTGATATCATGATATTAGGTAAGTAGAGTAGATAAAAAGTAATTAGCTACCACCCACTTTCTAAAATCTAAGTGGACAACAAAATATACTTAAGAACAAACTTTTAGGCGTTTAATGAGATTTTATTACAGTAGGCTGTATGAGGAATCTTGTCTGAAATTGAAGACAAATATTTCATCCGGCAAACACGGTTCGCAAATAGTCTTACGGGCATTATCCCCGTCAGCTTTTCACTGTGCTGACTTATCGTCCCATTGTCCAAAGTACTTGATACTGAACCGACAGAAATGACGGCGTGCCTACTTCATTGAGCTAGTGCTACACTCAGCATTTATCGCAAATCACTGTCCCGCACAACATTAATTAAATTAATTGTTAACATGCTGTCGGACTCTACCTACTCGTACCTTCATTTGATTCATTTAATACGAATGCAACGCAATGCAATATACCTTCAGCGATCTTTAAGTAACACCTACCACGGAACATGTGATATTTTATATGATATAATATATTATAATATTATAATGTGACAATTTCGATACGGAAGTTCGTTTTACGTAACTATGCCGAAATTTATGGATCTATAGCTAACGGCCGTCCCACATACTACCCATTCCTTACTTTAGAATTTGAGCCATAACTTCATAATTATTATCACTAACAATTTCGTACTCTCAAACTAACCCCATAGGCCTATACCTTTTCTGAATAATAAACGAAGTATTCCATGAATAACGATCATTTCGGAGTCTGGATAATGGATATACTACAAATACATACATATAGTGGTATGGTATGTATTTTGTTATATAAACGAGATTTGAGTAGGTAAACATTGGATATATCATTTTAACACTCGTGCACATTAGCAGCTAAGCACCATGCATTATAGATTTTACCTACTAAGTATCCACAAGTTTAATCCGGCAATTACTGCCGGACCTATTACACATATTACTAACCTATTACAGGTTACCTTCCAAACGTTAGCGTTCCGGTACGAGCTATTTTGTGAAGAATTTTTAAAACTAGTTTTGGTCAGTTATAACATTTTTTTTAATAGATGGCAGATTTAATAATCATTGTTATTAATAGTAACAATGATAGTGAACTGTGGAGCAAAAAGACTTCAGAAGGATCTAAATTGTAAAGAAACAATCATAAAGGTGATTAGACCTTCCTCAATTTGCATAAAGCTACTAATATTTCTGCAATTCCAGAATCAGCATAGGAATTTACATGGGAATCTTCTACGGATGAATTTTCATTCAAGCTATATTACAATATTTGCCGTGGTAATTTATAAGCTTCGCATCCTTTATTGGGGTTGATTTATGTATTTTTGAAGTCTAAGAAATGAATATATTATCTTTATTTATTTGACAATTGCTTCCCTATAAATAAGTATGCGTTTATATAATAATGTGACCCATACGGACATACTCATTCAAGTAAGAATTATCGATGATAGTGAATACATCCTTCACTTAATTAAGTCTTACGTATAATATTTTCACATGCTTATTAGAGAAATATATATTCTGAGATATCACGAAACAGCGGAAATGAGATCTATTTCTAAGAGATTGAGCTAAATCAAGTTTCCTTTTAGACGGCCTGCAGCTTTAGTGAATTGACCTTGCTGTAACTACGCCAAATGTTACGAGCTGCCTTGTTTCAAAACGCTTTTGGTTTGGTCACGCTACTTGTAGGGACAGACATCAGACTTTTAAGTAAGGAAAATTAATTCATTTATATTACTTAATTTGACAGTAGCAGCAGAATCGTGATTCGTGAACTGTGGTAGATTTTAAATACTAAACTCTCGGAGTATAATATTATTTTGGTTTGTATAATATTAGCTACGGCCTAGAAGCTACCGATTTGGGCAACTGTAATGTCTCCCCCACGTACACCATTGAAAACGTAGAAACGTATTGCTTTTCTTGGTATTAATATCAATTGAGCCTAGACCTATAAAATAACTCGTAAGTAGGTATGTAAGTATGAAAAATTGAATTGTAAAAGAAAAACAAAAATAACGGTCATTGATAGATAATACTATTATGCAGATAGTGCAAGAATAGTACTTTACTTATAATATAGTAACTAGGTACATACGTAAGTATATTATTCTAAGCCAAAATAAAAAATAAGAGATGCTACGTAAGTGTAATTGATACACTGTAAAATCAATCTTGAAACACTTAAAACAAAAGCATCCACGTCCTCGATAGGACAGCCTAATGAGACAGTACGAACTACGAAATGGATTTCATGAAATATAATCAATTACATAAAACCTGTGCAGTGTGTAGGCGTACGGGACTACGGATGTTACGCCCGCACGTATGACTCACGTTCACGTGTATTGTCACAGACGGCTAGCAGACAAACAAACAAGCAGACGCAGTGTTAATAACTTTGGTCAGATAACTGTCTGCCTTACGTTGAGTTGCACGAAACAAATTTGAAAATTTAAGCGGTGATGACAAAACCATATAATTCTTCGTTAAATCTCTACTTAGATTTTTGATTTGTTTCGTGCATCTCAGCGTTAGACGCCTACCCTCTACATGATTCTTCAACCAATCCCGAACTGATATTTTTTTAGATCTTTCCTACTTTTCTAAAATAATTAATGGCAGCGATAGTGAGGAGTATTTTTTTTATGGATAGCAAGGTGTCTAATATCAAATTAGGTAACCAACAATGAAAAATACTTTGATAGGTCATTAATAGTATGCGACAAAAAAATCATACGCTTGTAAAAATTACGCCAGGCCAAACATTAGTATATTAAAAGTATAAATTCTTTGCCAGTCAATCCACATCAACACTTACTAAATTCGCTTAAAGATTGCTCATGGCGTCCATTATATTCTCTTGCAAAATAAATTCTAGCGTGTAACTATTATGCAATCAACTTTCCGTTCGCTAAATGTTAAAGCCTCACCTTTGCGATATTAGTGAGGATTACAGATTATAGAACTTCCTCTATTAAACAATTATAATGTCTCGGGAAATTGTGTTGAATTTTGTTTAATGTTTTGAAGTAATTGCTTTAAACGGTGGTAAACTGCGGGGTGCGAGTTGTGACTATGCAGTCCACAATTATTACCTACTTACTAGTGATCACTATAGTGCTAGGAATGTACCTATAGCATACTCAAATCAGAGTGGTTTGATAAACTTTACAAACGATCACTAATCGACACAAAAGCAATAACCCAAAAACAAAACAAATCTTACTAAAATAAAAATTAACACATGAAACAAGTCTACAATTTGAACTTATGACCAAACTTAGCAATTTAGATGAGGTTAATCAAATAGTTTTTCAATTAGCTTGCAATTTTTAGCGACCTTTTCTTATGCTGTGCTCATGTTTGTTTTCATTGTTAAGATGAGAGCCGGTCGACTTTGCACGTTAGTTAATCATTTGTTTCATATCTCATACCGTGAGTCGTGACCATGATTATGTAACGTACCTGCCTGCGCTACGTTGCAACTAAAACTGGTTCTTATAGCACCTACTTTTAACAATTAAACTTTAACAGAAATTATGTACTTATCCATTTCATTAGTACTTATCAAAAATATCCCAATAGCCCACTTACCTATTTACTTAGATCGTTTGAAAATTTTAGATAGACCTACAGATTTAAAACTATTTAAATCTAAACTTAATAATATGGATCACTTACAATTTAACTTATTGTCAAACTAGCTGATGCTAGCGACTTCGTCCGCGTGGTTTAAGTTTTTTTGATTCCCGAGGGATGCGTTGCGGCGTGATTGAAGGACAAACCAACAAACAAACTTTCGCATTTAAAATATTACTATGATATCTTGTGGAAATATCCACAAGTCATAGGTACGTTTTCTTTTCAATTTTCAACTAACTACTTTTATTAAAACGCCATCGTGCACGACGCTAAAACTTAACAAAGATAGCAACGTTATCTGTAACATAGTTTACAGTAAACTCTGCACAAGTACTTACAGGAATTTTTAATTTTTTGCACTTAATTGAACAGCAGATTAAACTGGCATCGTAACAAAAACTGAACATTACAAAATTTAAATAGTTTTTCAACTGTTTTTGTAGTGTTTTTATCAACCAGGCTTATATGGTTTTATAATGCATACAAATGATACCTTAACAGATGAGTAAGTTAAGATAAGGACAAGAAGGCATGACTACATGACTTTATATATCTACAACTGTCGCAACTCATAAAGTGAATGCGGCGGATTGCCCCAGTTACGTACACTAGCGGCACGCTATGATGGCCGGTTTGACACATTACAATAGTGATGTGGAATGTCAATTTATTCTCGAACAAAAAACAATTAAGTTTTGTTTTTGTACCTGATTAAATAGGTTTAATAAAACAAAAATGTATATGTTTATTTAATTTATTTGAACGAACTGAATATTTGAACGAAAATGAATATACATACTTTATATGCACACAAGAAACATATGAATACAAAAGATACCAAAAAAGGTGCCACAAAAGGCCATAATTAATCAGATTCGTCCATACTACTATTTTCACTGTCGTCACTGCTATCATCACATACATTAATAATTATATGTTCGTTTTCTATAATATTATCTATTTTCACATCTCTTTCATAATCTTCCCTTATTAATTTAACAGTTCTATTCACAACCTTTTCCCAGTCTCCTTTAGTCACATGTTCACAAGCTTCTTCTAATAATTTTAGCATTTTTTTTGTGGTAAATGGGGGTTCTGTATTGTGTCTTGCAGCATATCCCTTAATTTGAGCCCACACCAACTCAATCGCATTATACTCACAATGGTAAGGCGGTAACCGTATAACTCTGTGCCCATGTTCTAATGCTATTTCGTCAATGACGTATCGGATCTTGGTTGGTTTGTTTTCTTTTAAAAGACGTACTAATTCCGCTTTTAACATATTCATGTTTGCATCTACGCCATTTTTACGAAGCCATGCGACGATATCAACTTTCTTTTGGGATTGGGCAGGTGGCTTGTCAATTTGCATCGAGTGGTATGGGGCGTTGTCCATAATTATAATAGATGGTTCAGGGAGGCTACACAACATTGAGGTAAACCATTCAGTAAACTTTTCTCCATTCATGTCTTCATGATAGTCTCCAGTGGTTTTTGACGCAAAAGCCATGAGAGAACCTTCGACAAACCCGTTGATGGTTCCGGCGTGACAAATTATAAGTCGCGATCCTTTTCCTACAGGAACTTTGGAAGTAGATGCTGCTGTGTCATCGTTCCAAGAACGGCCTACAGTATGGTTAGCATTAAGCCATGTTTCATCCAAGAACACAACATTTTGCCAATTTTTGATTTCTTTCACTTGCCGTAAAAAAGTATACCTTGCCATCGCTATATCAAATCTTTCCATCAATATTTTGCGTTTGTTACATTTTTTGTATCGAAATCCAATGGTCTTCAAAATCTTCGTTAAAGAACTTTCCCCACCGAAGAATAATCCAGCTTCCTTCAGTGAATGCACCAACTTTTTTCTTGTTGGATACTCCTTCTGTAAATAGTAGCCGTAAACATGTCTTCGGATAGCATCGGCATCAAAGCTATCGATGCCTACGACTGGTTTTGCTCGTTTTCTCTTTTTTGGTGTGTGAAGTTTATTTTCTTCTGTGCCAGTCTCGCCATATTTTTTTTTAGTTATCCGTCTAACAGTTCGTTGTCCAATATTAAGCGCATCAGCTACGCGTTCAACCACTGACGTTATAGGTAAAATTGGCCCTCCATTTTGAGCTTCACGATCGAAATAGTTACGAAGGCGTATTACGAACTCACGTGTCTGACTATTTAGAACAGTTCTCTGCGTACGTTCGGTCATATCGACGAAATCCACAACAAAGGGCTTGAACAGAGTCCAAATTAACGAGCAAGGGTCAACAGTAATGCAGTATCAATATTTGAAATCCAAAGCCAGGTCAAAACTATATCACAATCGCATTGCACTGACAGTTTATACTTTTCGAAGCAACGTCAATTCGAAACTGCTTTGTTTTGCATTGAGCATTGACGCGAGTTTGCCGGAGGTAGTAGTTGTGCTAGCCAGCGATCCTATGTGACGATCGTATTAGATTCCATTTTTAAAAATTTATTGATATTTTTTTGCGATTTCAGAGGTTTGTCCACATAGTGAAAATTGTTCATATTCACAAGTACATTCACCCCTTAAATGGTGCAAACTGATTTTTCTACACTTGTATACATTTAAGAAATCAATTTAATAAATAAATTTTGAGTCCTAAACCTAAAACTACATTCGATAAAATTTATGAATCTCTGCACATCACTATCGTCAATAAAGTAATACAATTATTTCCTTCAAAGTCGTTATCAATTAATACGGAACTTCATGAGCGGACAAACGTCAAACCGGCCATCATAGCGTGCCGCTAGTTTAATGCTTTTAATTTCCTGAACAAACAATTATCTCCTTGACATTTGACCGCTTTCTCCGGGAGCAACGAGTGAATGTTACTTAATTTCCCATGTTCAGTAAAACACAAAGCTGTCTATTAATATTTCAAAGGCTTAATATTTATACTTACATTAAATATTGAGGCATGTATAATACACAAATACATGCTGCAGTATGTAAGGTAAGCCCACCAGTGCGAAGTCGGAGTAGAGGTCAGCTATTACGAATAGTTATTTAAATCTATATAGTCTCTATTTTAGCTGTCGCAAACTCAGGGGAACTAATTTGTTATAACAGTTTTAGTGCGTGATGAACTATCACAGATCAAATAATTAATTACTATTCGCCCGATCACTCCGAAGAACGTTCGTTTCATTCCGTTCCGAAATTGAATTGTAACTTGTAAGTGAGGGTTTCGGTTTTCGTGTTTCTTTTGTATGTTATGATATAATATTATGTCTCCTGAATCAAAATTTATTTAATGTTGCTTTTATGCTCGTGCCAGCAGTTACTTATGTATCTACACATTGATGTCATTGTAATTTTTTTTTTCACAAGAGCAACCACCTGATTTCTTGCTGGATCTTCTCGGTAAGAATGGCATTCCGAAGTCCGAACCAGTCGTAGATTCACTCGACGATTCAAAACCACTTTTCAAAGTTGACTTAAATAAAAAAGATTTGAGTTTGAAAGATTTCTGGAAGAAATCTCTTCAAGAGATAATTTGTCCTTGTGCATGTCCTGTCAATGTTTATGTTTTATTTTTAAGTTTCTGTTACTAAATAAATAAATAAGATATTGACCGAACATAAGTATACAGCCATAATTAATACAACTCCTAAAGAAACATTTCTTATTCAAGAAAAAGATTGGCATGTTTTTTTATATTTAGAACATCATTGGTTGACATTTACTTACTGAATAAAAAGGTTGCACAACAAAAAAATAAGCAAATAGTGAAACTAAAGACGGTGCTTGCTTTGGACCCTAGAACATACAAATGGGGTGGGAATAACATCCGCTCACAATATAATAATTATTGTCGTCTTTGTGAATGGTCACCATACGATTGCATTGAATTTGATCTCAAAGGTAGAGCATAGAAAGCGTTGACTTGTGCTGTTCCTTTATACACGCGTCTTAGAACGAACAATGGCGCTTGGGTATCGACAGCTCTTGACATGAAAAACCTTTTTTTCCTTTGCGATAAGGAATAAGAGAAAAGGCTATAAGCAGAGTTTGCCACCAACGTTTTTACCGTAAAAGCACCCACTGAGTCTTACCTCAGTATTACCTCACGCCACGTGTTAACTCCATAGTTAATGTTAAAATCGGAAGCAATATATTGTGATGGAATTTTAACGTTACTTAATAGTTACTCATCCGCTCTTACTTATGTTCACATAATATCCTAAATAATACATATAAATGTACTATTTTGCCTCGACAGACGTATTAAACGAGTGTGAAAACCACGCTGAAATCCACTGCCAATCAAAAAAATACACTTACAAAACAAATTACTAAACAATAAAACGAAATCTAATTTCGTTCAAGTACGTTATTTTCCTTCTTCAATCCTAAATTTAATATTACTGAAGTGGCGCAGTCGAATCCTTGTCCTTAACTTTTGTAATATGACTGCTACTTGTAACAAACTTTTTATTTTTCTTTGACTTAGTAACTTAATAATACTTATAATATTAAAATTACTTGTTTCATACAAGACTAATTTATCCTTACTTGTACTTACATAAGGTTAAACTATTAAGCCTTAAATTATTGCATTACAATACATATTAAATAATAATAATGAGTAATATTATATGAATAACTAGCTGATGCCCGCGACTTCGTCCGCGTGGTGAATGTTTTTTTAATTCCCGCGGGAACTGCTTAATTTTCCGGGATAAAAAGTAGCCTATGTCACTCTCCAGGTCCTCAACTATACCCATGCCAAAAATCACGTCGATCCGTTGCCCCGTTGCGGCGTGATTGAAGGATATAATAAACCAACAAACACACTTTCGCATTTATTATTAATTACGAATATAAATAAAAGTGTGATTCCTAATACTAAAACTTAGAAGCATAAAAATGTGTTAAAAAAACTCGAAATATTCAATGTCGCTTGCGTCCACTGCGTAAGGAGCCGACCGCTACCTAGTGGCTAGTTCATAATGGTGCACCCCCTTCTCCCGCACTGCCCCTCTCACGAAGAGTTAGTTACTCGATGCGCTGCGTGGCGGCCGCCGCCGGCATGTATTTTTATTTTAATTTCATGATATCTTTTGAATGGAATGTCCGATTTCAATAATTCAAAAAGTTATCATCAGGTATTGAGACAGTCTTGAATATTAAATTATTTATTTGGATAAAAATTTATAAATGGTATGGATAACACGGTCTGATTTTGATCGGCATTTCTATCAATTTGTTAAATGTAAAAAAGTAGTTATAGTGACGTAACTACAATAGTTAGACACATGGTCTCGCGAAGTTTTTTGTAGATATTGATATATTCTATAATATTGTCGAACATTTTTTTGTCCTATCATTAATACTCTTCGCAGCGTATGCGATGAAAGACATTTTATGGCAAATTTTTTTACACCTTCGGTTGGTTTTAATAGGAATTTCTAAAGATTTCTATAGTAATCTAGTACTAAATATAGCCTATGTTACTCAGTGATAATGTAGCTTTCTAATGAAAAAAGAATTATTAAAATCGGTCCAGTACTTTTTGAGTTTATTCGTTACATAATGATGATGACATTATAACATTATGACGATATTGTGGCTACTATGTTCACAACAAATTTAATCGAAATCAACTTTTTAAGGTTTAAATAAATATTTTAACTTTATTTATTAGACTAGATAGCTCAGCTTTCAATGATACGTAGATGACAGGGCACGGATACTAAAATTCTACATCAATGGCACGGATAATACATAGTTTTGATCCTTTGAGCCAGCTTGAGGCACTAAATGAGGCACAAATTGCTATCTTGCTACATGCTTTGGGTCCATTACTTATATATTACTGCAAAAGGTAGCTGAGACTTGAATAAGTTTTATGCGAATCTAAGAATACAAGTTTTTTATGTAGTTATAGATTTATATTTATAGAGTAGTACTTTTTACTCTTCACGAATATTCTCTCAGTAGACAACCATAACCTGCAAAAAAACTACTTACCTGCTATTTATCTAATAGCTTTTGTCTTAATTATGCTTATACTAGATAATGCCCTTTACTTCGTCGGCGTGGATTGAGGTTTTTTATTCCTGGGGAACTCCTTAATTTTCCGGGATAAATATTAGCCTATGTCCTTCCTTGTTAGTATATTAGCTTAAAAACACATATTAAACAATTTTGGAATAACTTAAGTGATTAATTTCCTTATCTATATTTTATTTCTAGAACTAGGCAGTAGCCAATAGCCTTCAAAAACCAGTCCTGACAAATCTATCGTACTCAGTTACATTTACCAACATAAATGGTCTTTTTCTTTAGCCGTTTGTATATATTATACGATCTCGTATGCAAATTGAATTCAATATACAAGATTCACTTTGCATAGTATTTCGCTACGGAGCGGCGCGGCGTGCTGTAAAACACTCACCTTTTGCACGGTCTCCCGTTTCATTGGAACGCCTTAATTGCTCAAGCAGAGGTCAAGAGATCTCACAACTCTTTTTAGGTCATACAAACTGAGGTTTATTTGAGCTTTGGATTTTAACTTGTTGATTTCACATGTATTCCTGGTGACAGCATTTTTACTGGAAAAACTTTGTTCAATTTAAAACATAGAGGCATACTTTATCTAATTATGTTTTTTTGAAATGTGGCGTCTAATATCAATTTAACCTACTTCCACTAATTTGATTAATTCCACAGATTTAATTAAAAGTTATGACCACCGGTAACAATAATTTATTCGTATAAAAAAATAGTTTATTCGTATATTTACTATGCCACCTGCATGGTCAGATTTTTAACGATATTTTATATAGTTTTATATTAACAGCCAATGACAGTATTATAACCAGCTTGGTATCACATGTGGCTGGTCAAAATTTTTCTCTACTTTAAGCCATATCATACATTAACCTGCAAACAATTTTATGTGTGTGAGGTCTTCCGTATCTCGCAGACACAGGTAAATTGAGCAAATAAAAGGACTATAATATAGAGCCAATTAAAAGATTTAAAACTAACTAGATTTAGATAAACGTAAGCTAAGCCACTTAGGCTACTCCGGTATAAAGTTATGTTATCTAACACAAATATACCACAGGGACCACACGGGCGACACCCGGTGCCCGAAGCTTGTCGTGAGCCATAAGTCGTCGACCGCCCCGCCTCAATTAAGATCTACCGGGAACCAATCTTCTATGAAGCCATAAAATGATTTCTATTTCGCTTATATTACTTTTATTTATTCAAATATCTGGAATGAGTGCCTCTGTCCAAAATTAAAATAGGGCAAACTTTTACTGACCTATAGTTTCAAAAAATTACAGAAGTTTATTGTTTCTATGAAATGAAATGATTTATTTTACGTAGGACAACTTGTGCCACTTATAACAAAATAGTAATATTATATAGTAACGAAAAGTACATATTAGTAGACAACACTTGCGTTTAAACTTAAGGCTTTAAGAGATGACAAACTGCCTCAGTATTAGGATGTTTAAGTCAAATTGTCTTAATAACTGATAGTTGAATCCGTAAAGAAAAAATATGTAACGGAAGATATAGGCTTAATAAACATTTCTACTGTAAAAAAAAATTACTTTTTTCAAACCCTCTTTCAGAAAAAAATCCCCAAAGAGTATCTACTTTTGTCATACTTTGAAAATGTTCTGCAAAACGGCACAAGCTTTTTAATTAGTTCTTGCACACAAAAATAGGTCTTAAAAATTACAATATTTTTAACGGAGAGTTTTATTTTTACTCCCTATAACATTCGTGTAAAGTAATTTTCCCCCGAAATTTAAGTATATTAGTGAGAACGTGGCTGCTCCGTCGCCCTGTAAACACCCGCGAGCCCTTCGGCAGTCCGTTTCGGGACATTGTCGAAGGTGGACCGCACGTCGGTGTCAGAGCGAATTTTTTAAAGTTAATTTTCGATTTTGAAGGGTTTATACTCATTTGTACATATTTAAAATTTTAGAAATACTTAGTTCAGTATTTATCTGTAAATTAGTAGGTGTAAATATATTTTTTTTAAGAATTTAACTTTTTAAGTGTGCATAGTAGGTGCAAAGACTAAATAAGGTTCTGTAGTGACAAGTGATTGTAAAAATTCAAATCAAGATGATTTTGATGAGGAACAACCTACCTGCACTCGCTACATATTTTGATTGTTTTTAAAGCTTATAAGCTTTAATTTGATTTTTTTTCCTCCGACCCGACGGAATAGATTATAATATCTATAATGCAAAATTACTTACTAATAATATTAATGCTACTAATAACTAAAATACATACTAATAATAATTATAATGTATGCGTAAGTGTGTCTTTCTGTCTGTCTTTCTCAGATGTAAGTGTGCCATTTTTGAATTCTAACAACTTTTGTTTTAGTAAATCGATTATGCTACCGAGACAAAATTATTTTGTCTGCGACTGAGAGACTGCGGAAAAGCAAGCATTTATGTATGTATGTATGTATGTATGTATGTATGTGTGTGTGTGTGTGTGTGTGTGTGTATGTATGTATGTATGTATGTATGTATGTGTGTATGTATGTGTGTATGTATGTATGTGTGTATGTATGTATGTATGTATGTGTGTATGTATGTGTGTATGTATGTATGTATGTATGTATGTATGTATGTATGTATGTATGTGTGTATGTATGTGTGTGTGTATGTGTGTCTGTATGTATGTATGTATGTATGTATGTATGTATGTATGAAAAAGAACAAACATGAAAACTTAAAATGTAGGTACAATAAGGCGGTCTTATCGCTAACCAGCGATCTCTTCCAGACAACCTTATCGATAATATCATAATATGGAATCGAAATTCGTGATGACAAGCTGGGAACACCTGCACTCCTATTCTCTAACTCCGTGGCTATCATCATATATTAATTACCATATATTTTATATTCATCAAAATACATTACATAGTCATGGAAACATAATAACAACATGAATTTCAAAATGGCGCTAATTTTGTTAAATTTTGGTAACAGTTTCCTGTTTTGTGATCCCAGTAGGTCTAGGATGTGCACAACGAGATTATCTCGCGACGAGAGAGAGAGATATTGTCGTTGCCGGCAAATTTTTCATTTACCCTAACATGCACAAAATGCAGTATATTACAAGAAAAAAGTAGTCGACATGTAAAGGCTCGTAGAGAAAAATACCACAGATTAGAAATATTACTTTTATCTCTACTTTTGACGTAACGAGACAAGTAACCATGTTAGCTTCGGTAGACAGAGAGAGATAACGGGTAGACATAATTTTACTCGTAGTGCGTATGCTATTTTGAACGAAATCGGTCAATTAACAAAGAATTTCAAAATGGCACCGACTTTTTTAAATTTTGGTAACAGTTTCCTGTTTTGTGATCCCAGAAAGCCGTAAATATCAATTTTGAACGAAATCGGTTATTTAACAAAGAATTTCAAAATGGCGCTGACTTTTTTTTAAGTGACTCTGTGCTCAGAGCTGCGCATGACGTAGTACTGCACATAAATTTTCATACCACAGGCTCATACATATGAAAATTGATTCTAAAGGAGTAAACTCACAAAAAAACTACGCAGCTCCGGCAAGTGGGGTTTATTGTGAGCAGTTAGTACCTGATTCTCTATCTCCTCTCCCTGTACTCCACTCATCCCTCGGTGGAGGTAGCACGTTTCAAAACTTTTAGCTTGATGTCAACTATCGATAGTTCTGCAACACTAACTTGAACTACCTACATTTTAGCATTGATCCAATACGAAATATTACTTGTACCTATACCTAAATCTGTGCCTACTACAAGCGCAAACAATATTTAGTATCGGATACGATATCGAAAATTTCATGGCAAGGTCTCAAGGTAAAGCTAAAGGTAGGTATTAAAGAAAGTTTACGTATTTGTGACCTATGATATTTATGCGCAAACATAAATATAGGCATTATCCCATAAAATAGCACTTGTTCCCTCTGCAGTCTATAGTCTTAGGCCTAGTTTGCGTAGTTCCGGGCGTGGCCGCTATACGGCATTACCGTCGGCAAAAGTCCCGCTGGTCTGCGTTTCGTCAAGGTCATTCGGCCTTCTTAACCCCTTAAGAGATCTGCTAAAATCGTTTATAAGGCTATATACATAATAAAGATTTCAATAATGCGGGAAATAGGTATATTTTATAGAGTCTAATAATTAACTTTCCCTATCCACCATCTTAAATGTTATGACTTATGACTAATGAAACAGTTTATGGGTGATAAAATTTAATATTAATTTTACTTACTTTTAAAGTTTCAACTGTCACTAGATTAATTTACTTAATAATAAAATTGGTAGAAAATAATATAATAGTGCCTTAAATTATAATAAGAAATTTTACGGTGTTATCATTGTTGCATAAAAAGTACGTAATCCATTATTTTATAATAGAGTATATTTCCATCAAGGACTTTCTGTCAATAATAATAAGTAGTTAACTAATAATATAAGTTATTAAGCTTAGTTATTAAGCCAGGAAATAGAGAATTAACTTCGCTCAGCGATGTTTTTTCGAGAAGAATGTTCAGAAATAACAAGATTATGTGGGTTTTGTTATCTCAGCAACGAAAAATAGTTAATAGCTAGTTACTTTTCACACAAATAGGTACGTACAAAACACGCAAGAAGTAATAATCCTTCATAATAATCCTGTTCCATTTCGTGTATTGCGTACACGGGAACGAGGGCTACACGATGTATCCCATAGAAATAAATCGCTCCTCCATTCCTCTATCCCGGTTTGGTGAAACGACTTCTGTACCTTGCACTGATTTATTGAACACCATACTAGGAACTATCGACCGTAAGAATGTGAGCTACCGTTGTGACTTTTATAGGGCCTATCCGTTTCTGTAACAGGGTTGCCTATTATATTTCTATTTCCTTGACGCGAAGTCTCTTGAATCGCATGTTTTTCTTTGCATTATAAAATCAATATTTTCTTGCGGAGCATTATTCTTATTTCCATTTTCAGTTGCTTTTTGTTTTCATAATTACATGGTACAAATTCTACACATAATATGAGAATGGATAAGTTGCCAGTAGAAAGTCTGGTTTTCTAGTTTAATTACCAATGGCAAATCTCCTAGATACCTAACCTACAGGACCGCCTACGGATCTAGCCTTACTTTCCCGTATGATGATCAGTGCTGCGTTTCAACATCGTAACACAAACACAGATTTCTATAAAGTACCTACCTATATCCAATCAATATTTACAATTTGGGAACTTCAGAAGGGCAGAAAAGCAGAACTTTGAAATTATGGCTTACGAGCCTTCCTTTATACCATAAAAGTTGTTTTTCTTTCGGGTCTAATAATTCTTATTAACAATTGGGAACTTCAAAAGAAGAGGAAAGCAAAATTTCGTCAAGTTATAGCTAGGACTGCTAGGAGCCTCCAGCCTTCATTTACAGTATAATTGTGGTTTTTTTTTGTCGGTTCTATTATTCATTGGGCAATGGTTTAGCGTAACGAATTCCCACAACGCTTGCAAATGGCTAAAATACATATAGCTGAGCGAAGTCCAACGGAATTGGTATCAGACCGTAACCGTAAAGCGAATGGGTTAATAACCTTGATTCATCTGTTACGATGGGTACTTTTGTTACCTATTTCAAAAAATATGACTGTTAATTCAAACACATGCTAACGTTTCACCCTGAATTTGAAGTTGAACAACTAGTGAGGACACTGTAACTAGTTACAATATTTTTAATGATAGAAGTTCATAGAGTGCCATCTGCCACTTTCTATACTAATCGTAACTTTCTAATTACTTCTTAGTTTGTATAACTACGCTATCAAACGCATATTATTATGGCGAATGATCTGCAAATATGATCCGTAAATAAAAAATACATTCTCATGAACTAGGAACATACGTAATTACCTAAATTCTAGTTTCTCACAGTCACACAACACAATCGAGTCTCATAAAGATATTCCCTAAGAGCGCAGTTGAACTCTGAAAAGTACATACTAAGTTAATGCTAGTTTTTAAAATAAAAGCATGGTTTATAAAATACATGGTAAATTAGCAGAGTAAGAGAAAAAATTTATACTTATTCATATTCAAAGTTTTTGACGACGTCATGTTCGTTAGTGCCTTATTTACCTAACTACCTGAATTAAAAACTGTTTCAGGCGAATACACAGTAGCTATACATGAAGTCCTTATTTTTTAAATATTTCTAGGCTGAGTATGTTCGCCGTATCATTTGAGATGTTGTTTTTAACTAGTGTCCGAAAGAAGCTTCTTTGATATTGTCGCTTGTTTTTAAAAACCACTGAAGTTTTTGCACTCAAACGCTGTGCGTACCAAATCAATACCAAACTAAATGTCATTTTACCAAAAGTCAATTTAGTGGAAGCAATGAATGAATATGAAGTAAAATTAGTAGGATGTTATAGGTGTTTTAGGTGCCACTCAGTTCGATATAACTCCCAAAATAGGTAACGGACCTTTTTAATTATCCCACAACGTAAACCATACCGACGTGATTAGGTCAGTGGAAGTCGATCAAATCATCAAACACTATTCATGTGGTTTATTTTAAGAGTTCCTCAATGGAATCTCGCGTCTGGCATTTCAAAGGTATTCCCAGAACAAAACTTTACTATCAGATGCCCCGTGACGTATTTTTTTTTCAATCATCGTCATAGAATATTTTTAATGGTTATGCTGAAGCGGTCTTGTTTCTTGAGGTATGTTATCCGGGGAAAGTTATTTTTAATAGTGGTACGTAGTTATAAGTAATTACGTTTAGGTAGGTACGTGTTAATATAAAACTCGATAGCTGAATCACATCCGTTGAGTAGAAAAAAATGTGGACTTTTGTTCTATATGTAAATGTGTCTGTACATTCATAACTATTATCATATATCTTATTCTTTAATGTATATTATGATGGGATTTGGGGACCCGTATCCAGAGGTTGAAGTTGAGAAATTACATACAGCTAAAACCATGTATTAAGACTTCGGTACCGCAGTTTCTTGCTGGTTCTTCTTGGTAGGAAAATCATTCCGAACCAGGAGTAGGTTCACGTGAAATGTTTACTTGAATAATAATACTTAGATTTAATTCTATACTACGCGAGTCTACTAAAAATTAACACCCCAGCAATCCTGTGTTGGGACAATGGTTTAGAATCTATTTATAACTACGATTTTTTACTTAACAGATGCCCGTTTAATACATAATATTGCTTAACGTTTTTGAAACTAAACAATGCCGACAAACCACAGAAGACCTAATAAAGCGGAGGTGTTGAGTATATGAAGGCGCATTGTTCGAGCAAACTTCAAACACCGGCCATCGGCACCTCAAATAATCTTTTTGAGCCGCGTTGTGCAATATAGATTCATATTGCAATATAGATCTATGTAGCTTATTTGTAAGTAGTAGTGGCAATATCAATAAGATCAAATATCAATCAATAATTATTGAATTATTATTATCAATGTCCGATTGACTACCTACTATTACGTACTATAATATGAATCGTTTTTACTGTAAGAGTTCGGCACCTCAAACTTCACCAAATAAGGAAAAAAAATTAAGGCACCCAGCAAATATGAACATTTTGTAATTTCTTTTTTCAAATTCTCTATAAACCTTATTTGTCTTATTAAACGTTAAGATTTTTGAGCCTAAATTCTTCTAGATTCTTATTTAAGTGTACCTTATTATAGTCACATGGATAGAAATCTACATTTGTGTATTTTCACAAGATAAAGCAATTTATATTCAACTAAGTAACTTTCGTCTAATATGTAGCTCTACTTGTTTTACTAAACAAGTTTTGCGTTATGGGTTAAGTAAAGTAACCATACTCGACAGCAGATAATCTTTATGGAATGTTTTCTATTAACGGTATGAGTGAACATGCCATGGACACGGTCGGTCTTTAACATCACTCATTAATGCCGACGACTATCCCTGCATTAGAATATCTCACACCGCGCCCCTGTCCAGTCTAGTTAGTTTTTGTAATCCTAACTAATGTCATCATAAATGCAAATGTGAATTTGTGTGTCTATTACGCTTTCACGGCCTCTCTTTTCGAAATTAGGCACATCTTTCATAGTATTTTTCCCGGGGATGAAGGAATGTTTTATCCCGAAAGTTTTATCCTGTTTAATTAAGGAGTTCCCGTGGGAATTAAAAAAACTGATTCCACGCGGACGAAGTCGCGGGCAGCACTAGTAAACTATAAACCTTATTTTCACATAATTTAACATATCTCGCGTCAATGTCAGAAATAAATTAAATATTGAGCGAAATCGAACAAAACTTTAAAATTGAGACAAGTTCAAAACTTATATATATACTTAAAACGAAACGGGCTTTACCGTTTACATACTGGTGACAAAAGACCGGCGTTAATTCAAAGGCGTTGCTCGTGTTCGTTTACACCATCCATCCATCAGGCTCAACTTCTTCACTATCCTATAAGATAGAGAAATATAAATAGGAACAGGAAGATAACTTTTCTGGAACATGTCAGTCAATGCCACTTCATCAAATAAAAAGGCCAAGTTTTGCGACTACGGTTGCTGGTTGCCGCACCCAATCCCAACGAAACCTTTTATTTCAGCTGATTGAAGATAGGTAAGCAGTATTTTTAATTTAGGGAACGGTCTACAAATTAAACTTGACCCAAAGTCGAATGATGGAAACATGCAACATTTTGTAACCGTTCACACGTAGTAAAGCTCGCCATTACACTTGCTAATAGAATGTCCGTGTTAGCTCAATTCTTACCATTCATTTGTTTGAAGGATGTAGCCTGTTTCTCTATTTCAGACGTATAACTATTTCTTTGTAAGTATGTAACTTGTGAACCAACATAGCAAATAAACTAGTACTGCTGGGAAAGTATAGATAATTTTGGCATACTTACTTTACTATTTTCATATACTTTATTCCATAAAGTAAACCAATCGTCTATTCATATAATTTCATCGATTGTCATCATTTTGCCTACCTAATTAAGGGGAACAGGACCTCCCAGGTTTGTTTTCCTTATGCAGTAATTGTGCCATCAATTCACCCGTGCGTTATCATTCAACGATCTAAGGTCCAGTGGATACTTATAAAAGATCAAGGTGGTAGAACTACTACTAATCTTTGTTGATCCATAGAAACTCTTAGCTCTTTGCCGGTATTGATTTTGGTTTGCGTTTTTGACATCGTTCGGTAATTTTCCGTATGCAGTTGTAGGTTGCCTTTTTTTTGTTATAGAACCTGGAAATGATTATGACCATTATGAATCTAAAGCACCTCGTTTTTCGACATTATAGTGTTTTTAATTACTCTAGTCATATTAAAAATCCTCTGTAGTATTTTTGGTGCTTATAAAATTAAAACACATGTTAAAATTAGTGCATCTTCAATGAAAGCCACAAGCGATCTCTATGAGGACTGTGAGAACGCCTTTAAAAGAAATTGCGTAGAAATACATTTTGCGAACTCCACGTTATTTTATACCACACAAATTGCACGGAAAGGGAAACATAACACGATATTATCTTTGGTTGCATCGTAACTTTATTGTCATGATTCTCCTTACTCTTAATAAGAACCACGATTCAAGATTTTCCTTTGAATCGTAGGTTATTTTATCGTTTAAACTGTTCAATCGATAAAACTTTTTATCAGACTTCAAAAGCACTGAAAAGCGTTAAATAAATTTTTAATTACTTTCATCCAATTTACGCTTATGCAATGAACAAAAGAACTTTTGAACGTTTTTAAGTAACTTAAAAAAGTTCACTAAAAAAACTTAAAAAATCTATGTGTGTATATATATCTATAGGACGGTTTTATACAATGCCAACACATATAGCTTATAGAGAAGAAATGGGTATATTCCGCAGTTTTTAAGAATTCATAGTGAAAAAATGTCCAAGTAGCAAATCGTCAGAGACTTGGCAAACTTACACAACCTCCTGAATTCCAGAATCGACCAAGCGAAGTTAGGTTCGTGTTTTGAATTCTTAAATACTGACACAGAATAAGTAATAGTACAGCTGTAATACGGCTACCGCTTGTCGTCTTATTCTTGAGGAGGTTAACATTGTTTTAAAGTTTGTTTCTCCTTGGTATGCCTGGTTATGACACTTTGGAAATGCGGCGCAATGTAGCCTTACTCTCATACATAATCAGTCTGATCCAAGGAAAAAAAAAAAATTCCTTTTTATTGGGTAGCATTCGATTGCACGTCCCGGATGGGTATGCGGAGCGTCGGCGCACGCTGTTTGCAGAGCTCGCCAAACATGCGCCATTGATTCGTGCACTGCGCTTGCTCAATGATTTGGTTCGTAAAAGCTCTCGGGCATGATAAAAATGTTATTAGTGAATAAGTAGTTCCTTAATATCATTTATATTGTGTATTTTTAGTTATTGTATGTTAATTTAATTTAAATTAATTGATAGTGTGTTCTTAGTATCTTGTATTTTTAGTCCTCTTTTTTGGATGTGTATTTTTAGTAATTTATAATATGTTATATTGTAGCCTGATTGGTATTGGGAAACTATAATGTTTTATCGGGTATGTCCTACCAATAAAATAAAATAAATAAATAAAAATAAAATATAAATTGGCACACAAAATGACAGCAGCCTAACAAAACGCATAACTTTGAGCCTGCATTGGCTACTAGCCTCGGAATTAAAATAGTTTAGCTACATACATTCCTGCTTAATTCTGTAAATACTGAACTGAGATAAATTACCGATAATATAAGACAAAGACCATATAAGACTGACTGAATATAAGACTGTAATATTTATATTGCTAGATGATAATTTACCAACTTAGCTAAAGCATGGAATATTAAAACCGATGACATTGACTTTTTTTTATTTTCCTTCCTTCTCTTGATATTTTATTGATTGAAGTTATATATGTCACCGTAAGATTGTACAAACCGTTATAATCTAACTCGCGAAATTGTAAACTGTGGACAGATTGTGAACCGTTCAATGTTCTGAGTGTCAATTTTTGAAATATTAATTGTATTTAGGTACGTTTTCTTGTCTTTCTTGTAGGTTAGGTTAGGGTTCGACATATATAAGCACTTAAGTTCTATCGGGTTAATATACCTAACAGATTACAACCTACCGAAAAATAATGCGTTAAATTGTAATCTTTCGACAGTTTGCAATTTCGCGAGTTAGTTAAATTATAATCTAACGGTTTTTACAATCTTACGGTGACATATATAATATAATAGGATTTATGAAAATAAACTTTGACGTCTTAAATTCTTGTAAATATTTAACATTATCAAATTCTTTCTAATCAGATATATTTATTAGATATTAGTACTATTTAAATAACTTTTTCATAATAAATACAATTATTTATGAGCAATAATGTCATTGCCATTTTTTTCTGTTTTAAGCAACTTAAGAAGGAGTTAACCTTTTAATCTGTCACTTAACTACTGTAAAATCAAAATTTCATAGGTACTAAAATTGGAAATTTCTAAAAGAATTTATCATTGACGTCTGTCGTATTCAATTCTTTATCGACGTGAATGCAATGCGAAATAAGGGCACGTCATTCGATATTCCACCGCAAGAGCTCAATGTAGCGTAAAACCTTTTTACGGTACGACATGGCATTCATAACATAAACTTTAAGCCCTTCAATATAAAGCTCAACAAAAGTTTTGGGGCGTTTGCATACGTCCGTCGCCCACAAAGCACCTATATCGGTGGAAGCACCCGGTCATTGACGTTACTAATTTGTAAGTTTAATTTTCAAACAATAGTTCGTTTTAATACTTAAAATTGTGATGAATAATATGGTTAGGGTCTAACATCATTCAGGAGTATTCATTCAGGAGTATGCTGTCTGGTAAAGCTTTAATAAAGAAAAGGTTATGTACAATAAGCTTCCCAGTTACGTTTTACGTTTATCCATACTCCAACCACACCTACCCATTGTACGTCTGCCTGAAAATATAATAAGTTAAGCTTTAACGAGCCTCCGATACTATCAGGCAGGCGTATTGCTTCTGCCAGTTTATAGACGGTTATATACTAAATTAACAGTAAACTCATTTAAGACTTTAAATCCTAGTTGATATGACTGCTGAAAAACCAAAAGAAAAATTATGACAAGGCACATTCTTCCCTTATTTTGTCCCGGTCTATGTTCCTATTTAAATTCCTATACAACGACAAATTTTATTTTATGGAACCTTTCTAAAATCCGCTCCTTTTTTCACAACTTTTATTGCTATACGTAAAACTGTCAGCTCAATGTGATGCGGGCTCTACAATGTTATCCCTTAAGTGTAAATAAGTTGACCTTAAGTCTTTATGTTGTAAAAAGACATCCATGATTGAACATCCAAAAAGAAAGTAAGTTCAGACTTATGTACCTTTAACTTTTGTAGACGTCCATCATATATTTAGTCATTCACTTTTTTATTAAAATAAAGTTCATGAAATCCTCAAATTCAGGGGCCCATTACGCAGTACAGAGGATGGAATAACGGTAATCATAAACTAACATTACTTCCATGATACGCATAAGTTGCACTTGCAATGGACTAAGGCATAATTATCTTATGACTATAAGAGAATTCGATTCGTTAGCAGGATGTCCTAACTATTCCTTTTCTGCAAAAGTCCTGTTCATCTGACGGCATTAGGTTTTTCTGTACATTCTGAGTTGCGGTGTTAGACCTGCCATTGCACTTCCTGCTATCCTTAAACGGAAATATTCATGGCGTGTTGCGGATAATTTTCTCTGTACCGCTTTTTGCTGGTCATCTCGTACGGCCCCCTGCAGGGCGAGCATGGGCAGGGGACAAAAATTATATCCCCCAATTATGTCCACTGACAAGAGATAAAATTATTTTGTCCCTTTGCTAGAGCATGGCAACAGGGGAAAGGAGAAGTATATCCCTGTTTGACATTAAAAGTGGATAAACTTCCCCTGGCTAGAGCATGGGGGCAAGGGAAAGAGATAAAATTGTCCTTTTTTGACATTTGAAAGGGACAATTTTATCCTCGGTCATTGGAGGTGGGTATAAGCTTATTTTCATACCATTGAATTACAAAAAAGATGTCTCGAGCCTACTGGAACCTCATTTTTGCATCAGAAATAGAAAAACAAGAAAGAAAATTACATCGGCGATCAATACGTCTAATAACTATCAATAATAAATGGTCTACAATAAATGTTGAACTGGTAAGGCCAATTAAAGTTAATCAAAAAACCTTAATAATCAAGTTTTGTATTTAAAAAAAAAATGTGCTATAATTATATACTTCCTTTTCCGCTCATAATAAGCGTAAAGCTTGTTCTAGAAATAGGTACGACAATAGTCTACTGAGACCTGCAAGACTATTGTCATTCTGATTATAAAGCCTACAATCATTAACCATTGAGCTATTGTTGGTTACTTCATGATTGAATATTACAGGCTGTGGATTTTGACTGCCTCATCATTAACATCAAGGCAAGATACCCAGGACAAGTCAGTTCATCTTTAAGCTAAAGAGTTAAAACTCCAAAGTTAAAGCTGAACTGAAATGCCTGTATGTAAATCGGGCAATACTATCTTTTAGGTATATTTCAAATTAATTTTTAAACTTAGATTTCTTTAGCAAACCTAGAGACCAGTTCTGTTTTACACCATATCTAAATTTAAATGACAGTTCTATTTAAGTGGCTATCACTTTCATATTATATTTATTTTCCCTGCGAAATTGTGCAGCAATAGATTTAATGCTGTCATTTTAATTCAGAGATGGTGTTAAGCAGAATTGCCCACAATATCTAGCGGGATAATTTACATAACTTAAGGAATACAAAAAAACACACTGATAATCATAAAATTGTTTATTGGAATCCTACACATAGTTTGCCTGTTGTGCAGATTACAATTTTTTGGTAAAAATGTGCTGTTTGCCAAACATTATTAATTAATTTTGAATATTGCAGAATTCCAATGGAACAGCCCATGGATAACAGCTATGATGTAACATGAAGTGAACAATCCTCTCATCACATCTTCTGCGGATCAAACCAGGCTGCTGATATTTGCCCGACAAAAAAGAGACAAATTAATCAATTCATATTTCAACTAAAATATATTTGTACCTTTTCAACCTTTGTAATTTATTTTTCAAACACAACACAATATTAAAACAAAATGAGTACACACATTAGCCTGGCTAATCATTGATTTTTCTGGCCTAATGCTGATGTACTATGGGTACTATGGAGGACTCGTTCTTAGATTAAGCACTTTGGTGTTAATTTCCGAAACAGTGGGGACAGTCTCCGCATTGTCTTTCCAAGTCTGCAAATAAAAATATAATAATTACTTTCTCGCCGATAAAATTAGTATATATCATTTTATTTTGTGCACCTACTGACTAAAAGTATAAAATTGTAATATTTTGTGATCTTACCTGCTTCCACTGTTCGACAGTCCTGTCTGGCCCATGATCTTTTATGATATCTTTAAGTTTATGCCACTGGGAGTCCGCCCTTTTTGCCCCTTACAGTTCTGTAACTCACCACAGTGGCTAGGTGGTCGTATATCGCATGAATTCGACCAACATATTTATTTGTTTTTTGTTGCTTCTTGATCTGAATGAAAAGAATAAAAGTTGAATAAGGCGATAAAAATAGACGCACACGTTTTAAAATAGTATCAATAATAGGTAAACAGAAAGATTTGTCAAGTTAATTAGTTCACTTTACATTTCGCTTTCATATGGAAAACAATAGTTACTTTATAACATTTTAAGGGGTACGGATAGTATCTATTTACTTTTTGGCGGCACTTATGTTCGCTTTCGCTCCTTTTATGTACAATAAATTATAAATATAAACCAAGTAAAACCGGTGAATCCGAATACTTTGTTTTGCCGAAACGAAAATAATTAATTGTCAAAATCACAAGCAAAGACAAAAACACAGACTTATGATAAAAATAATGACTCTTTGACACAGAGTTGACATGAATTTTGAAGGATTGTGGCATTTTACATCTTACTTCCATAATTTTCTTATAATGGCAACAATTGCGGGGATGTCTTTCCCTTATTTTATCCACCGTGAATATTATTTCCACCGCTATGCCCATGCTCTACGGGTGGATAAAACTGAGGGAGGAGATAAAAATTTTATCCTTTCCCCGTGGATAAAATCTCCCGGCCCATGCTCGCCCTGCTGATTGTTGTGGCCAGGTGTCAATGAACCTGATGAACTTAGTGTTACATTTATAAAACCGCGATGTAAAGTAAAACTTATATTATTCCCAAATCTGTAATACGCTAATATTCAAACAACTCTAAAGTTTAAAAAATATTAATGAAATGAGTTGTAACTGAAGCTTGCATTGGTATTTTGTGCACTACGATACAAAGGTTTTAAACATAATTCAATGGAATTATTGAGGCACAAATATTTATCGATAGCTTCGCTATGAGCATTGAATCCATTTTCGCCAGGACTTTATTTATTAAATCGTACAAAATTCAAAGGTTCAAAGCGTGAACAATGCGATACAATAGTTGTGTTCACCTTTTGTGCCTTAAATCTAGGTAGGAATTCATACGCCATAGTGTTTTTGCACTGTTCGCGGAATGTCGCACTATACATAATATAGTAATACTCCAAATAACTTGAAATTAAAAGGTAACGTAAAAGATGTACCTTCATACAGAATTCAGCAAACGCACGACAGTCATGCGTCAGCTGTCCCCTGATTTATGCTTACAACGTCTGTAACACTCAAATTGGATTAGGTAATATGGCGTGTAACGTGTTCTTAACTTTGCGGTTGCAACATTTGTAACTTAAAAATATAGCAAATTTTACAATTGCAAGATTTGGGGCAAATTTCATGACCCTAAAAGTAGCACCTAGTTAAGTAATCAAATTTGTAAATGATCTGTTTACATTTTTCTACTCACTATGACGTCAGCATCATATATTTTACAGCTAGCTGATCATCAGTAAAGTATCGTTGCAAAAAAATTATAACGATGATGCCTTATTTACAAGCCTCCCGGTATAACGGCCAACATCCCATAAATCTAGGTCTTCACGTTCTGCTGCACGTTTAATATGTTTATTACCAAGCAATGGCTATTACAACTATATTATTCGGTCCATTTCTGCATTTTTATTATCGTACTGTATTTCTTACCAACGACAATTATCATCACCATATCAGTGGTGCTCGGTATAATCTGATAAGTCTACGGTGGTGCTCAGTGGTGCATGACGTCGTTTATTTACTCAACCAAGCGAATTAAGCTTTGACAACCCCAAAGCACTTGGTCATTGATTTGTTGGAGTTTTCATTTTGACCCTATGAGCATCTTGCGTAAGATACAATAAAGAAATTCTGTCGTGAAAGTTGAAAGATTATATCCAGTGTGACATCTGAAAAATGGTTCGCGATAACTCCGACGCGTAAACTTTATTTGAGAAGATAATCGTGCACCTGTAACAAGTACTCAATACACAATTTACGGCCTCTACATTTTCCTTCCTATGATTAAAACTTTATAAGTATAATCACGAACACCGCCAGGCTCACAGCGGAAACTGCCACTGAAATAATTGGAAATTCTAACCACTAAACGTAAGTAAGATAATAATCTTTACAGGTAGGTACTTATCTCCTTTAATTGAGAAAGTTAACGAGTAAATATGTACTTTCGGCTTCATTACGTGTTTTTGTGTTGCGTGAAATATAGCTACCATTGATAGCTACCTTTGCGGATTCCGGCTGAAAGCTCTGTGATAGAGTCTGGTAATTCTACCAACCTATTTAATGTACATAAGTCGGTTGGTTCATCATGCTGTAAAAGCTACGTAAGCTGAATACCAATTCGGCACCTGCAAGAAGGACCCTGTATTTCAGATTTTGTCAATATTGAATTTCGATCATTGAGTTTCGTAATCTTAACTATATCATCGTTATGATAAAACTAAAATTCTACCAAAACTGAGAAACTATGTTATTCCCATAGATTTAGGATTGATCTCCGCTGCGCTATCCAAGACCAATCCTAAATCTATGGTTATTCCTTGCATGTGTTGAATTCTAAAACCGTGTTCGACATTTAAGAGTAAAGCAATGAAAGTGTTCATAAGGCTAGAATTTCAAAAACCTCAGAAACACAATTGCATTGTGAAAATAAAAACGTTTTGTAGTTTTTCAGATAACTGGGGCACGTTGCTGTATTTACTCCATATCATGCTTTGTATTCCTTAAAACCTAGCAGCATTTTTTACGGCTTACGGCCAGGGCGTAGATATTTAATATTGTTTATGCTTATGCTATATGTTCCGCATAATAACACCAGCGCACCAGCCAACAACTGGCTATTGTATGTTGTTCTCTATCATCTTTCTATATTTTCGAGTCGACTTCTTAAAAAGTTATTTACCTACTTTATATTTCTTTAAAACCAATTTTTCTACTTTCCTATTACAATTTGTTTTTCGACAGATATCTCTGAATTTAATGGTGGAATTAAGATTAAGGATATGCTCTTATACAAAACTTCAGTGCTGAAAATATAGAGCATTGTTCAAATAAACTTGTAAAGTAACTAATTATGCAACGCATCTAATTCTGTATCTTTTTAAACTTTGTTTTGTGTTTTCAAACGTAGGTATATATAACTAGTGTCCAGCACTAAATCCTACCAGACTATAAAACCACGCTTTTATGGCACCTACCGCAATGGGTACATAACATATTTTATAAGTAAGTACTTAGTAAAAATGTTTATACGGAAAAAAGGTACTAATAAATATTCGCTTCTTTCGTTTACACTTGAAACGCTAACCCTACCAACAACGTCGATATAGAACTACACTACAAACTTATGCATTCAGCATATTATTTGTATAAAATTCGCTCATCACCCACGATCCCTCGTCAGCTCATACCATAAACTTATTATTACATGATTTACATAAAACAGCATCAGCGGAACTTGTAAGGGCAAAGTGATCTGCTAAAAATGCGGGAATTTCATAAGCTTATATCAAAATCCATATGTGATAACTTTTCTGTATTTACGTATCAAACGCTTCCTAGTGTATAAGTTCTACAATCTTTATTTTTAATTTTCCATCATACACAATGACTAGAATAAGTACCTAACTAAAAAAAATATTAGGTAACTAGCTAATGCCAGCGACTTCGTCTGCGTGGATCGAGCTATATCCTGCTATTCTAGGTTATAATCTATATCTGCCGAATTTCAGCCAGATCCGTTCAGCCGTTGGGGCGTGATTTATTTATTTATTTGCATCCATGTCTACATACAAGTACATCGGCATGAGGCCCTGTCAGGGCATTGCAAATTTTAAATTAATTACACAAGATTCACTAAATCTATTACAAATATTAGATAAATAAATAGTCTCGTCAAGTTATTAAATCTAGAAGTCGTAGTCAATGGCTAAAATAATATTAAATAAGTTATTACAATAAAATTAAAATAATTGAATAATTATAAGTTTTAATACATAATTTATTTTAAATACATTTATCGTGCTATTGAGGTCTATGTAGTCAGAAATTCTTGAATGTTATAAAAACATTTTTGTATTAACCAATGTCTTAATTGTCTTTTAAAGGTAGCCTCTTTGTTTTCTTCTTTCATAGTATTAGGGAGTTTATTGTAAATAATAATTGATCTAAAGTACGGACTACTACGGCTTGATATTCCTAGAGTATAACGTGGAAGAGCTAGATTATGCTTATGTTGATTTCGAGGGATTCGGTTATATATACTTTCTAATATTTTATATAGATGTATGTGTTTCCGTACAAACAAGACTGTCTCCAATATGTAGATAGATGTTAATGTCAGGTTTTTTTTTTTCTATAAAATGAGGTCTACAACTTTCTCTTTTTGAGATTGAGTAACAAACATCCATACATCCAGACATCCATCCAAACTTTCGCATTTATAATATTAGTAAGATAAGATTATAGAGCACTCTAAACTTGTCGCGATTCCCAGACAAACCCAAAATAAGCTGAGTTGGAATGACTCACGTTGTCCTGTCGCAAGAATGTCATGCCAACAAGCCGCGATACTGTCCGCATAGCGAAGTTTGTCTAAGCTGATCGATAAAATATATTGTAGCAAGGCATCAAAAAATTCATTACCATTTTTGGGCAGATTGGAGATTAAGATTCATATTATTTTTCCATTACCTTTTTTAATTAATACCTCTAATGCTGTAATTCTTACCTCAAAAACACTGTGAAAACGTCAAGGAAGCTGAGGAATTCTTTGGATTGAACTTTTGTAACCTGGATAATTTATATCAATAATCAGACACAAATAAACAATAAGTTAAAATTTTAACAAAAGTATGACTACATAGCTATAGAAGAATCATAGAAGTTAAGAACTAAACTAAATTAAAAACTTATACTTGCGATAAACGGTTTATACCTGAATTAACTAAGTAGGTAATCTGTGTAATTCGATATCGTGTAGCGTTTGGGCTTCTCTTTTAAAGTGGCCAACTCGAGGCGACCCTTGTATCAGGAAAGTTTAGTGCTTCGAGAAGCCTTCCCGATTGCCGAGGTTTAATCCGATATGCAGTGAAACTTGCAAGTCTGCGGTTTAAATAAACACCTTAAGAAATGCTTATTGTGATGCGTTCATTGAAATATAAAATAAAGGCGGTGCTTACCAAGAATAATTGGGTAATTACACACGATTATTTACAAAATTACAACATCGTGAACTGAAAGGGACAATAAATAAGAAACACTCAGAATCATAAAAATAAAATCGAGAAGAAAAACTAACGTATTTTCTTTCCGCACAAAACAAATAAATCTCATTGTTTCTGAACTTTCAACCTATCTATTCACGTTTATTTCGAAAGTTTAAGTTGCAAGTTCTGAGACCATAATTCTATATATTGCAACCAAGCTGGATAGAACTTGAACACTTGCTAAAACTTGTATGAATATAAACCACGAAAATAACGTGCAAACCGGACGCGGCTGAAATTTATGGCTTCTTGCGGAGACCTAATATTATCGAAACATGGCCATGGTAATGAATAATGGTTCTTTTTTTGAATTCCAAGCTTACCAGAAGACACCCGATCGTATTTGCAACGGGAACAATCGTGTGTGCGTTAACCAGGCTTATTAGGAGCGCGCCCTTGCGAGTCCTTCTCAAAGTCGTGACCACATGTAACCTCTGTAGCCTACGGCAGTAAACGTTATTTGATTTCTTTATCCATTATCTTTTCAAATGGACCATGTATGCCGAAAGCGAGAAACTTACGAGCTAACCTGAATGATATACAATCAGTTGACGTGTATTATATCCTTTCTAATAATTTCTTACTTCCAAATTGTATATGCTAAGGTAGTACCAAAGGTACTTCCTACGTTATATTTACAATTAATAATGAACCTTATAAAAATGGCAATCTTTGTCAGAAGTAGGTATAAAACTATAGGGTTCATTCTTCTATAAAATGATCATATCGATTTCAAAAAGACGTTGATAAATAACTTCTTCGTTTAGGATTGATTAATCGAGTAAAATGTAATGAACTCTCTCCGGAGCACTGAGAACTCCATTGCAGTTTATTGCATTGCTTAAATTCTTGCGAATTTCTATGCACATTTCGATCCTCCGCATTCAATCTGTATTCCGTTTTACTGAACTAAACTGAATTTTAATGAACTTTTGTATTTCTAAAAAAAAAATATTTTGTATTGTAACCTTACTATTTATTGATACTTCTATAATTTTTGATTCTAGTAGGTAGTCTATCAGTTTCACTATCAACTATCGGCTGCCTGTCCCAGGGAAAACGAAATTGTTTCTGATCATCAATTTGTACCTACGTAAATTTACTTTCAAATGACACCGACAATCCAGGATTATTTCTCTTGTAGTGAATATCTTCATTCGTGCATTTCAACAGCAGGTTGGTACAAAGCCCCACCCACGAAGCGTGCATCGGCCTGGTCCGCAGGGAACCAAGGCCGTCTGACAATGGCCCCACTTGCGCGTTTCTTTTTGCAATCCAATATTATTCAATCCCACTATCTGTTTTATATGGAACTAGTTACCTGCGGCCAGCCTGCGCCGTGAACACCATTCACTGGAGAATTCAATTCGCAATTTTATTATGGCCCTGATAACTCTTCGCATTTCATTCCCATGTGAGTTTGTGTTCGAATTTCTACATAACTGGTTAAGGAAATTTATCTTTTTCTATGCCGACTTACAAAAGCAGGACTTTCTCATTTCAACACGTATCATTTTTGTAATAAGGGAACGCTGCTAAGCCTATTAGATATATATATCTATACGAACTGTGAAATACACAGTTCGTATAGGTATATATATCTTGAACTCGTTACTATATTTAATCGAACAACGTTACTATATTTATAATATAATATGTATATTTTTAGGTATTAAATAATTATTATTATGTTTATTGCTTAAATAGATAAATTTAGCTATAAGACTAACGTGAGTTACATTAATATCTAAAATAAAATCTTTTTGTTCGTCATTCTTACTAAACTGATATATTTAAAATAAGTAAATTATCATGTTATATTTTGTAAGCTTTAGTTATATAACTTCGTCGACCTTTTTGTCAGCCCTAACGCAGACTACGGTCTATTTGGAACTGCAATTTACAAACGCCAGCCTGTGGTTTTAGTCTAGTGCTTTGGTCTGTAAAATTGTGCCTAATTTTAGATATTTTTTTAAAGGCATTAAATAAAAATAAAATAAAATATAAAATATTCTTATATCTTAAATTAGACACCCAGTAAGTATTATTAAGCGTTAAATTAACTAGGAGAAAGAGCACTCCCTAAAAGTTTATAAAAAACCGTGTCAACTTTATTACCTACATATCTACTATTACGACCGTATTTTTATGGTTATCTTGAAGGTTTTGTAATTTATCATATGCGCGGTGGGTTTGTGACCCCAGCCGCAAAATGCAATGATAAACTCGAGGCATGTTGAGTAATTGATTAATATATCCACATCATTTTCAAGCCTCGAAACTTGGTAAGAATAATTATCTCCTAAGACTGTGGTTAACTACTTATCAACATGACTGATCTAGGGCAGTTTCCCATTGAAATAGAATGAGTACAAAAATTCTACATCAATGCAGTTTCCTGATTTATCCGTTTAATCAGTACCGAAATACTGTAGTGTGCTGTGGTACTAAGAAAACTAATGTAATGCACTACGCAGGTTGCACTTTGCGTGACTGTACCAACTATCATTCAAGTAGCATAATATACCGAACATACCGACAACTTACCGCTATTGATACCGCATTTGTAAGTATTAATAATCTTCTTCAAGCCACAATGACTGAACCGATTTCGCTGTGGAATGGATATAGCTTATAACCTGAATTAACACTTAAATTTAAAGAGCGATTAAAAATGAGCGGGCGAAAATGAAAAAGTTCCCACAGCAATCATAGTAGGTACACTTATCCACGCAGACGAAGTCGCGCGTATCATCATTTTTTTATTATACAAAATTCTATATAAGTTTTTTTTTTGTTTCAGCTGAGGGCAGCCTGTCTGACTTTGCGTTACGTAAAGTTCACTACACGGCCAGTAATCCCCTCAGAAAGGAACTATTCACGGCAGACACGAGGTAAATCTATACCTACTAATATTATAATTGCGAAAGTTTGGATGGATAAATATATGGATGGATGGCTGTTTGTTACTCAATCACGCCAGAACGGCTGAACGGATCTGGATGAAATTTGGCACAGAGCTAGGTTATAGTCTGGAATAGCATAGAGGCTAATTTTTATCCCGGAAAATTATTGAGTCCCGCGGGAACCTAAAACGGGACGTAGTCGGGACGTAGTCGCGGGCATCAGCTCGTTAAAAATAAACGTAATAAACACTCGTAGGTTCTGTCACAGAGATTCTGATAACGATATCCCAGAATATGATGATTTTGTTTATATTCATTCATTAATCTTAACACTAACAGAATCATTAATTGCGAGTAATTAATATTTAAAATAAATTTTATTTAAGACGGTTCCGTTGTTACTGTTTGGCTGCATAACTTTTTCATCAGGCTATGAAAAATATTTTAGGGACTAAGTTTGTTCCTATACTCTCTAAAGTTTAGAGAGTAGATACTTAGAGATAAAATACGTATCTGCATTGATGGACTCGTCACCTTGTAATTGTCTGTGCCCTATAAGCCTGACTAATTTAATCATATTTTAGTGGTTCTTAAATGAATATGATCGTGATTTTTATCATGAATATAGTTGAGGACCTGGAGAGTGAAATAAGCTACTTTTTATCCCGGAAAAGTAAGGAGTTTCCGCGGCGAAGTCGCGGACATCAGCTAGTAGATAATATTTTTTTAAAGTGCTGCTGGGTCTTAGATTTTGTACTTCATTTTGTTTATTTCAGACCTGCGAGCTTACGAAACTTGTACGAAAAGGCAACGACCGATCGGCTCTCTGCTTCCATCCTCGACCAGCTGAGAAGAGATTCCCAACATTCCCCCTACCTCCTGTGCACGCCTGTGCTTAGCACTAAAAGACGACGAATACATCAGAAACTCAACGTTGAAATTGAAACTAGAATTGTAAGTTCTATTACCTACTACTTGTATAATACCTTTACTTGAAAAAATATAACAGACATATAATATTATGCACTTGCATTGCTAAAATTGATAGATTTCTGTTTTATTTGTCTTGCTACATTTATTTCATCTTATCTTTTGTTTTAATCATCTTAACGTATCGCTCCACAGCCATTAATAGTAGAGCACCTTCGAAAATGGACGTCTAAAGAAGCCGTGGGGGACATAACGGCGATGCCAGACGCGTCGATGCGCATCGCAAGCAGCGTGACGCTCACGCCAGACGAGCTGTCCGAGTGTGGCTCCGGCGACGACGAGCCCATCGACCATCGCCTGCCCAGCCCCGAAGAGCAGCTGAGGGTCATCGCTTCCAAGTAAGATCACTGTCACATTAATGCATTCTCGTCTAACGCAGTCGTGGAGGTGTAACTGCGCTGCACTTCCTGACGCGTAAATCCGCATCGCGAGCCACGTTACGACGACGAGTCCATCGACCATCACCTGCCCAGCCCCGAAGAGCAGCTGAGGGTCATCGCTTCCAAGTAAGATCACTGTCACATTAATGCATTGACGTCTAACGCAGACATGGAGGTGTAACTGCGCTGCACTTCCTGACGCGTAAATCCGCATCGCGAGCGACGTTACGACGACGAGTCCATCGACCATCGCCTGCCCAGCCCCGAAGAGCAGCTGAGGGTCATCGCTTCCAAGTAAGATCACTGTCACATTAATGCATTGACGTCTAACGCAGTCGTGGAGGTGTAACTGCGCTGCACTTCCTGACGCGTAAATCCGCATCGCGAGCCACGTTACGACGACGAGTCCATCGACCATCGCCTGCCCAGCCCCGAAGAGCAGCTGAGGGTCATCGCTTCCAAGTAAGATCACTGTCACATTAATGCATTGACGTCTAACGCAGTCGTGGAGGTGTAACTGCGCTGCACTTCCTGACGCGTAAATCCGCATCGCGAGCGACGTTACGACGACGAGTCCATCGACCATCACCTGCCCAGCCCCGAAGAGCAGCTGAGGGTCATCGCTTCCAAGTAAGATCACTGTCACATTATTACATTGACGTCTAACGCAGTCGTGGAGGTGTAACTGCGCTACACTTCCTGACGCGTAAATCCGCATCGCGAGCGACGTTACGACGACGAGTCCATCGACCATCGCCTGCCCAGCCCCGAAGAGCAGCTGAGGGTCATCGCTTCCAAGTAAGATCACTGTCACATTAATGCATTGACGTCTGACGCAGTCGTGGAGGTGTAACTGTGCTGCACTTCCTGACGCGAAATCCGCATGGCCAGCGACGTTACAACGACGAGTCCATCGACCATCACCTGCCCAGCCCCGAAGAGCAGCTGAGGGTCATCGCTTCCAAGTAAGATCACTGTCACATTAATGCATTGACGTCTAACGCAGTCGTGGAGGTGTAACTGCGCTGCACTTCCTGACGCGTTAATCAGTGACGGATTAAGACTACTAGATGCCCTAAGCAATCCATGCCTGAGGGCCCCCCTATCCGTATGTCAACTAGAATCGGTCTTGAAACCATTACCGCCTAAAAACAATAGTTTTTTGTAAAATAAGATCATCAGATCAATACCAACTCCTGATAGAACCTATTGTCACCGGGCGGGAGGGAATACAGCTTTGAGCTTGATACCTTTAAGTATTTATTGGTGCCGATTCTGTAATGTAACATCTCGAAACTAAACTAAAATGGCAGCTTTAAATCTAGTTCTGTCCCTTTCCGTAGGGAGTATTATGAAAGGGTTAGCAATATTTATAATGCTGTAATTTTAGTTTAGTTTAGAGATTGTCCACTACAGAATCAGCCCCGTTGTCCTTCATACATAATTTCAGCTCAATCAGACCGCTGGAAGTCGCTCAAAAATCGATCGCAATATTCCGCCCGTACAAATTTATAAACTTACTTGACGTGAAGTGTAGTAAAAGCTTGTAACAATATCTATTAGCTTGTAAATTAAAGAATCACGCCCGACCGCTAGATATCGGTAGTCGTTTTTCAGTAGGTATCATTTGACGTGCGTGTCATTGACCTCTCAGACTAATTTACCTACCTAGAAAAAACTATTTCGGAGCTTGCAGAAACCTTCAGCTTCGATTGGTTTGAGTAAATTTACATAACCAAAAGTAATTACTTAAATGAAACAAAATACTTTAGATATTTTGACTTTGGACATTATCAAAACAAAACAAAATAAAACTTTACGTACCTAAGCGAACACAATATTATGAACAGAACTTGAATGAATTGTCGACAAAAATTGTATTACGTACGCATAGAAGCCGGCCGGCACAATTACTCAGAAAACAAAACATTTGATTGAAACAGATTTGCGGAGGCGCCAGGCTTGGGGCCCGCGGGGAAGGAGTGGTTTGTTATTGGCTGATCGCAATTCCGGGGCATTCGAATTGTCGAATGCACTAGCGGGCAGCGAGTGGGCAAGCGGGAGTGGGGTTATGACTCTAGGTCGGACTCTATGTCAACTTAAAACGCGCGAATTTTCAAATTAGTCCTAGAAACTTTTTTTGGTGTGGTTTTTGGTGACGTGAGAGTGAGAAGTGATGCCCTAAGGGCGGATTTTTTTTGTGCTTCTTCTGGTGCCCCCTCAGACGTGATGCCCTAGGCAATTGCTTAATTTGATTAAGGGTTAATCCGTCACTGGCGTTAATGCGCATCGCGAACTACGTTACGACGACGAGTCTATCAATTATCGCCTGTCCAGCATCCGAGATGACTCTCACGTTTCCAGAAGTAAGATTACTGTCATAGTATTTCAATGACGTCTGACTTAGTTGTGGGGGTGTAACTACACTGCCAGACACGTCGTTGCGCATGGACATGTCTGACCACTCCAGGCAAGACAACCCCAGCCCTGAGGAGTAGCTGTGAATCATCGCTTCCAAGTAATAACATTTCAATATTTCTTGTTAATTAATGCAAACTTTCGACAAGCTGGCTTAGACAGCAGGCTCCCAAAATCTTTTGCTCAGCAAACGCCGCGTATTTAGAATCGAAAAATCTGAAGCCTACACGTCTGCACATATTTATGCGAAAAACTTGCCCAACGAGGATTTAATGTAAAGTCGAGGACTCCAAAATGAGTGGTACGTTGTGGATGAAAACTGTAATCAACTTAGTGTGATTTATGTTTTTTACAGATTCCCACCCGAACTTGTCGCGATAGACACGTCTGGGAAATTCTTCGATAGAATGTGCCACTCGCGGAAATCTCTCCACATTGAGACGAGTACCGGTGAGACGGACACGGTGAAGCGACGTACGCGCACACGGAAACCCCGGGGTAAAAGACGAAACACCATTTCGGGCACTGATCAGAAAGAGCTTAGAGAGGCTATAGCTGGGTAAGCTTTTAGAGTGCACTGTACACTTCAGATTACATTATCTATATTAAAATACTATTAATTGTCCTTTTTTTTAAATATAGTGTAGGTAATGTAATCTCGAACCGATCTATTAACTTTAGTAACCTAAGCACTGTATCGTGTGGAAGCTTAAGAATCGTTTAATAAATTATTGCACATTTTAACCTATCGATAATATTATTTATCTCGTGCTTTTGTGAATAAATTATTTTTGTTCCTGGTTGTCGTTATTCACTTACGCTTCTTAATATTTTTCGAAGTAAAGATAAAAACAATAAACATAATATTGTTGTGCACTTGAACACTAATAGTGTCATTTTCTCATTACCTTCATTATTAATGATACTATTCTTGAAGAATCTCGCTGTTACGAGACTAAGCGAAATTGTTCAATGAATTTATTCAGAGGCCTTGAGCGTGTGACTAATGCTTTGCTTGGTTTGTTCTATCATAGCGATACACCAAATGCTGTGGCTTCTGAAGAAATGGAAGATAGCACTGTCATCCGGTCCCGGTCAAGCGATTTGCTTAAGAAAAGCCCTACAGATACTATTGCCAAGAAAAGTCATTTTAATAGTTTAAAACAATGGGGCAAGAACAGATTAAAAATGATGGGCAGATCACCTAGTACCAGTAGGGACAATTTCAGAGACTCGAAAATAGAGAGGAGTAAAGAATTATCTTCAATTGCTGCTACAGAAAATGATCAAGAAGCTGTAATGTTGCGTAAAAAACGAACAGGAGAAGAAGACAGAAGAACACACCAACGGTGTGCGTCTTATTCGTCATCAGAAAAGAGTATCGGAATTCCGACTAATGTTCAAACAACAGCAACTATTAGTACTGGAGTCAAATTACGGGGGGCGTCCACGCAAAGAAGATCTAGACGTTTAGGAATTGCAAGAGATGAGCCGCACTCGTCGAGTGGCAATTGGTCAGCGAGCTCAGAATCCGGTAGGACGAGCATTGGCTCGGAAATTACTACGACAACAGTACCACCCAAAAGTTCAACATCGGCGGCTACGTCCAACAATTCTCTTAACTTTAACCACCATGGTCCACCTAGCTCGATTATAAGTAGAAGAAAATTCCTTAATACATCCGGTTCAGGAAGCGTTACCAGTGAAGGTACACTGACTCCGGATATAATTCATGATTTACATGAAGATTTAGAAACAAGTTCTGAGTTTTCTTGTGATACGGAAGGGTATTACACTTCTTTCCACATGGATTCAGGTCTCAAAACATTGAAGGAAGAAGAAATGTCTCCTTCTACGCCTTTGCACACTACAACAGCTCTATCAAATTCTTCTAATAGTCAAAACTTATCAGCTGAAAACGAATACGAACTTTTTGGAAAAGGATCTACGAGTACTACGACAAGTTCTGCTGGCACTGTCTGCACAACTCTGATGGCAGGTGATAGTGATAGATCTCTAATAATCGGTCCCACTGTACCTGAACGAAAAAGCTCCTTAAC
This sequence comes from Erebia palarica, assembly GCA_964035005.1. Lineage (NCBI taxonomy): Eukaryota > Metazoa > Arthropoda > Insecta > Lepidoptera > Nymphalidae > Erebia > Erebia palarica. The sequence goes on from OZ035988.1 coordinate 8,510,592, forward strand.
CAAAATTACTCGTAGTCGGGGAAATTTAGAACGAAGTTCAAGCTCGTCATTTTCTAGATCTCCCTTTACTAGTTTAAGATACACAGCAATGAGATCATATGCTGATAAACAATCATCCAATCATTCAGCGCCCGAAATAAACTTAGTTCCCTCAAACACAGTAACTATTACAAAAAATGTTGGCACACAAAGAGAAATTACGGCCGTTGCCGAGGTGCACACTGAAACCGACCTCGAGAGCGCAAAGAAAAGCACTGGTACGAATTCCCCTGATTCAGGTCATAATACTTCAAGCTCGCCTATAGAAGACTCAGTGTCTAGTGCCCATGGCAAGAACAGTCTTTCCGAACAAGATTACTCTGAATCATCCGATCTCGAAGGGACAGATAGAATAGAAAGGATAAGATATAAGACGACAATCAATAGTTCCAGGATTCCATCTATGTGTGTTATTACACCGACAAACTCAGATGATGAGAGCGAAACCAGTAATAAAGGTTCAGAGAGAAATAGAAAACAAGAATCTGTTGCGAGGAACAATGGAGATTTGACAAAATCGTCTAGTAGACCAAAATTAGATTTACCTAATGAAGAAAAGCAGAAAGAAATAAGACCTGAAGTCAAATCATATTATAAACCTCAAAATCAATTAAAGTCCTCCTTACATCCCTTTAACAATTTTATGTGTAGATTAAAAGGTGTGCTACCAAATAAACTGTCCACCAAAAAGTCACCAGCTGCCAAAGATGCGGAAGTACTGGAAGATTTTTACGATTCCGGGGACTATGTTACAATTGCAGATGTTAAGAACAATAATCAAAAAATCAGTTTGAGCAGAGGGAACTACGCCAACAACGACATAGTTGGAAAGAATTTACAAGCTGTTCTGTCTGGAAAACTACCAGAAACGGAGTATGTTTCATTGAATGAACTTCCAAATTGCTTAAGCGAAAGCAAAGACTATGTGGAACACAGTTTGGACCAAACACAGTCTGAAGCATTAGAAGAAATTCAGAGAAAGGGTGCAAAGGTTACCTTAGACTCTCAAGGCCAAGTAATTTATTCGTCCGATACACTTAAAAGAAGAAAAGGAGCCCATACTACATTTGAACCTGGACCATTCGTTCAGGAAATATGTCCCACAACTACTGTGATTCAAAGAGAATGCGCGGATGTAGTGAAAATCACGGATGAGACTGATTTTCCATATGAACCTCCACCACCCTCCAGTAAACCAACATCACCACAACTGGGTAAAATGATCATTAAGGCGCCGATAGATCCCCGTGGTGCTATGACTACGGAATTCGTGACTCTACCTCCTCCTAAACCAAGCACTATAATTGCCGCTACGCCTTTCACTGCTCCACCTGTTATGAACAATAGCAAATTAGATGCAGTCGCTAACAGAAATAAAGATCTACCGCGAGTAGTCGAAGCAATAACAAGAACAGGTGCTTACGTAAATATACATGACGCGGAGGGTGTCAGCTTATCTCCAACGAAAGATGATAACGCAGGTAAGACTCATATTTCCTCAACGTCATTTACGAGCGATGCTAATAGCTCCAATTTCGAACATTCTGACAATTCTGATAGGCTCCTTGACAGCGAGGATATCATACCGTTTGTACCTAATTTCCAAACTTCAGTTATTTTAAAGAATAAAAACCAAAATAACGTATGTAAACCGAGTAGTAAAAAAGCAGCTGACGTAATGAAGATGTTTACTAACAGAAATAATGACGAAGTAATTTCTAGTAAAATTAACGGTGACAATCTTGAGAAGAACCCAAATAGTAAAATCAAACGAAGTGATAGTTACAAACTTGCCAATTCCCCATTCATGCCTATTAAAAAGCTCCTGAAACTTGATAGCTTTAATAGCAATTCGAAAAAAGGCAATTCTTTTGAAATGATCCACGCTGAAATCACAGCAGATCTCCTACGGGAACAAATCAACTATCCGTCAACTGTGTCCCCCAAAATGAGTCACAAAAGTTCAAATAACGAGCTCGAAAATTGTGAATGTATTCAGAATAATAATAATCGTATATCTTTTACTGACGATAACTTTGAGACTGAACTTTCAGCTTTAACCCTAAGTCCATTTACTACTCCACTCCCTAAAAGGCACACCATTGCATCTATCCCTGAGACCAGGGACAGAGCGATAGACATGTTATCTGCCATACTGGATTCTGATCCTGACAACGTGTGTGTACTCCACGCGTCGCCGACTTGCCCCCTCACTCCCAGTAAAGTAACTGTTCCTTATGACGGATCTATGCACAGAGCTAGAATTTTATCTATTTCTGAAACTGACGGAACCGAAATCTGGTAGTTACTTGTATTTTTTATAGACACTTTTCTGTTACCTGTCTTTTTATTACGCTTACTTTATTACATAGATATTGATCTAAAATCTTAATTTATAATTATTTAATCTTAAAATTTTATTTCTTATAACTTTGTTTTTTTAGCGTCATAGTTATAAGTATTTTTAAGGAATGACATTATGCGTAGTACCTTTAAGATTTTTAACAGCATTCCTTAATGTTTCATAATAATGATACTAATTAATTGATCATCCGTCCATGTGAAATATTAATGAAGACGTCTTCCTTGCCTTAGTTATGTAACGTATCTCTGTGATAAAATACATACTTAATTAAATTCTAAAATTGGTTACAATTTTCAAATTCTTAATTTTTTGTTTGTCAATTTTGAGTACTAATTTTAACTGTATTTGATGGTGCTTACACACAGGAGATTTTATATTTAGAACATTATAGGTATATTACTCGTATAGCCCCACAAACATATCTGACCCGGTGACAGCGTCGCTAGTAGATATTATAGAAATGAAATTTAAAAAAAGACTTAAAACCCATAAAAATTAGTTCCAATTTTGGCCACTGGGTCAGAAAAGTTTGACGGACTATAACTGACTTTGTGTTGCAGTTGCTCCCACACCATAAACCTCTATTCAATGATTATTTTTTGCCCGAGGGATGGCCATAGTGTTCAGCAGATATTGTATGAGCCGCTCCATCAGTTCCCCAATGGTTACCTAACTTCTAATTAGATTTTGATAAATAAGGTATCGTTGACTTAGCGTGAGCGGACCCGATTTGATAGGCTTTATGACTGCGTGACCAGTTGAATATGGCGGATATAACAAAAATAAAAATAGACCTAGGAAAATAAATCTGTTGAGATTTAAAATCTATCGGGTTTGATATCAAAGGTCATCAAATGAGTAGATTCCGAGAATAAAGTTCCGTGGTGGTGTTTTAAGAGGACTTTAAGTTTGGTTTAAAAAGAACTTAAAACTTCTGTGTGGGAGCACCATAATGATATTGCATGGTGGCTTTCTTCACCTGTGTGTGCACCGCTTATGATAATTAATTTATAATTTTGTACGAAGTGCATGGTGTGATTATTCTATTTCTAAATGTTTTTGTAAATAATATTATAAAATTATTATGAATTAACGCACTGATTTCATTTAATTTCACTCCTCTGGCTGTCACCCTCACTTCACCTCACCCCATTCACAAATCACGCACTGTTTTAACCATTTTATGAATAAAGTTGTGTTGAATGGCCGATACTTTTGATTTGAATACTGACTTGTGCAACCCACTCTAGATTGATTCTTGTGGTTTAATTTAGATAGGTGGTGTGATTTTGACTAGGGGTATGGGTTTAATATAACTATCATACCCCTACAGGTTAATCCTCTACCATCTTATACTGCATTATCACTTACCATCAGTTTAGATCGCAGTCAAGGGGTATCATGTAGTGGAATAAAAAAAAAGATTCACCACTCAATAAAGCTTTATTCATTTTTATAAAAGAACAACTAGGTACAATATCAGTTCGGTAGTACACAAAACTTAAAAGGAATAATGGACCAACACCCTTTCCATGATCAAAGATGAACATAAAAATTTCATCATTCTTGTTAAGTTGTGTGTGCATCCCAATCAGCACTACCATTTGTACCGTTAAACATGATCAAAATATACATAAACCAATTCCTGGGGATCATACTAAATCGGTATTCGATGGTTAACCCTACTGAATTAATAACATGTCACTAATTTAAGAAGATGCACTGAAAAATTTGGACAGTTCAAGGTGTGTTTTGTTGCAAAGTAAAACAACTTTTTAATACACATTAAAAGTACTGATCATAACATCGCTTTGCACAAGGAACCAGATTGCTTCCAATGGTTGCGACTTTTTAAGGCCAAGTACTTTAAAGGTAAAGTTATAATTGCTTTTTGGCATGAAGTTTCTATGCATGCGTGTACGTACAATGAAAATAAAACACATTTTTGCGATATCTTTAGACTTAAAAATAAATTAAATAATATGTATTAGATAACAATCAATATATCACAGCGAAGGCTTCTTATTCGGTCTACCTACCAATGTGTTTTGTTCTTAGTCGTTAATATTAATTATGTCTGACCTATCTAATGCTAAAGTTAGTCTAATCCCCTAATCTAACCTACCTACTAGTATTAATTATTAACCATAGCAGCATTGGAAGCAGAAGTTCTTTTTATTTAAGTAATATGGAATAGATTATGAAAAGTAAACTAAAAAGTGTTAAGAATAATATACCATGCACTTACACTACATTAATTATTTATTATGAATGCTCTATACTTCATATAATGTGTACAAAATTATATATAAGTAAAGGCGTAGTAGGTATTTAGTTTAATTGTTCACGTAGTTTCAAGCTTAAAAATGCTTTGTTGCATGTTATCTTTTGTTTATATGATTTTCGGGATTTTCGGGTAGCAAAAAGATAAACGCTACTACTGCTTATAATGGTAGTAAGTAGGTATAGTAAAGTGTAAATCGGTATACCTAATTTTCCTACCATGTTCCATTTTTGAAAAAAGTTTTACTCTCATTTCTACTTGCTACTAACGCTTTGATAAAAATATAATTTGATTAGGTATATTAACGGTTTTCAAAGGTTCTGGATTTAACTATAGAGCATAACTAATTCACTGCCTCTGCATTATGCAAAAATAATTCTTAGCCTGCGCTATCTAAGATAATAGTTAAAAACTAAAAAATGGGCCAAATTGTTTACAATGCAACACAAGTATATAACTGAAATTATATACTTTTCAGACTATCGACATTCAATTGCTGACAAACTTCCGTCGAAACCCCACCATCAAATTCAAGACAATCCCCCGGCAGTCGACCTGAGCCATCTCAACACCACGCTCCATCGGTATCACACGGCACAGATTCGTGGAAGACATGGTGTTATAAATTACGACAATGCAACGGGTCCGACCCAGCCAAAATTTTGGACACTGCCTAAAATAACGCCTTCGAACAACATTGAGAAAACTACAGTAATAGAAGAGAAACCTTTGTATAGCCCGACAAGACCCAGTCTCGCAGAAACACAATCTAACAACAGAATCTTTAGGCAGAACAATGAAGATTCCATAAAGATATCACCAATAGATCCGCGAACATCAGGCACTTTTAAATCATCTACACCGACTAATAAAGAAAATGTAATTGACTTAAGTTCCAAACTTTTATCTCCTGTTAAATCGAGTATGACAAACGAAGAGCTATATGCAGTCATACACAAGAGTAAAAAGAAACTTAACATAAAGGAAACTCCCGAACGAGCGGAATCGCCAGCATTGACCGCAGTAAGCCTGTCGCCCGTTGGCTCGGAGACATCATTAGCTGTTAAAAGTAACCAACGCTATCCGGAGACAGGTTATTTAGGAGATAGCAAAAACAGAATAAATTTTCCGAATGTCGACAAACAACCCGCTGCGCTTAACACCATGGCGAAGTTTGGCATTCCGAAGCACGAGACCTGTGCAGACCGATACGGACCTCTGCAACAAACTTCAAGATTAGATTTTAAAAAGTTGCTTTTGCAGCACAGCGTCAAACTAAGCACGCACAATGTACAAAGTAGATCGAATAAACTCTCGGCGGTAGAGCAACTCAAACTATCTAAAGAAAAACCACAAGTGCCATCCACCCCTCCAGAGAATAGATCACATATTAATATACTGGATCTTAGTGGATCGCCGAAAACCTATTCTCATAGGAAGACAATAAAAACGAACAACCAACCACTATCGCCAGGTCGGACTAGCGCTCTGTTGAAGGAACATAAAAATACTTCAAAAATTTTGCTCTCTCCAAAATCGCAGTGGCGATTCGCGAGTCCTCGATCAGATGTCTTGTCCACGCCCATACCGGAAGCAAACAATGAGGATGAAAATTCTAACAGTTCTGGAGAAAAGTGTGAAACATCTCCAGTTAGCCCACCGTCAAAAACAGTTCCTATAGCGACTAATCAACATTTCGGAGCAAGAAGATCCTTAATACCGATTAGTGAGCTTAAGAGCGATGAAGATCGTGGTTCAAACATAGACCAAGGTGTTTTCCCAATAGGTACCGACTATCCAGGTACACATGTTTTATCCAGATCGGAAATCATTCAAGCAAAGCGAGCCGAATTCTTCAAGAGCACTCCAGAGCCAACACTCCCAAAATTTACATCTTTTAAAAGATCCAATTCACCAAATACTGAATCAGGTCTGAGAAATCAAATATCTCCAGAAAGAGGGAAAACTTCACCGACTACTTTAGAGACAGCCTTATGATAAAAATATGTATTTAAGGAACACGGATGTGTCAAAGCGGTGCATTTTACACGTTTGTTCGTTTGTATATTATTATTAGTATAAGGATATGAAATTTAAGAAGCTTTAATCTAGTCTTTTCTTGCTTAGTGTGTCATTTAATTGGCACCAATAATAAATTAAACCCAGTGTTCAAACTACTTCTCGTGTCTGTTTTTGTTTTCTATGTTTTACAAACGCTCTAGTGGGGCCAATCTTAGTTTATGAAATTAAGATATTATACTAGATTACAGTTACAAAATAGTATGTAAGTATTTATTCAGTAGTACATTTTAAGTACTTTTTAACTAGTTTTGATTTTGGGTTTTTAAGTTATTAAAAACAAAATTTTAAATAAACGTTTTGAACAATCAATCAACATGTTTCATTGTGATTCTAGCACAACTCAAATTATTAAGTTCATCGTTTGTTTGAATTTTTTAAACTATTTCTAAAGTTAACAAAGGTGCATAAAAGGACCTAAAATATTTACTTACTATTTCAAAAATTTATGCCCACCCACAGAGATTTATATGATAACTACAGATAGGACACACAACAAGACGAGCTTGTACCCTGAGCTGAGGTGTACCTGTGTTGAGCTCCCACACCCACTCCAGCTGACAGCTTACGATGTCACCCTTTTCATAATGTTCCCTGCGGAGATAGAACTTCCCTCATAAGGCCCGGAATCCACCAGAGCGGAGATGTTTTTCAGCTAGGGTGTATCCACCGAAGCTGTGTGGAGATGCGTACTGGCTAGACTGGAGCGGAGATGTGTACTGGCTAGAGCGGAAATGTATGCTGGCTAGAGCGGGACTGAGCTGCGTGTGGTGAGCGTTGGATGTTGAGATGACGCCGCTCAAATCTCTCGTCTCCGCTGCGCGCCGTTGCCAGCTTCCGAGCCACAGCTCGCATCTCCGCATCGATTGCGCCATACAAATATGATACATCTCCGCTCAGTGGTATCCACTGAAACTGAGCGGAGACGAGATGTGGTAATAACGAAATTCTATTGGTTGTTTAAATCACGTCTCTCCGCTTTGGTCGAGTCCGGGCCTAAGTGCTAGTTTAGAAACTGTTCAAAATTCAAATGCATATGCCGAATTTATTGAACGTCACGCTGACGTGGACTTCAATTTACATGTGAATTTTATGTTGTCAAGTTGACATATCAACAAATAATTCGTTCCATATAACTATTTTTTCGTTATCTTGTGAACTAAGAAGGCAGCTCAAATTCAATTTATACATCCACACTATCTACGTAAACCGTAAAATACTATGATAGTTAAGTATTTTCCTTTGAACTCATGAAGTGCTATCCGAATGTATCTGCAAGCAGTTCAATGAGTGAGGAAAGCTACTCGATAAAGCTTCGGATTTTTGTGCTCGTAATCAACACAGCTAATCTAATCAATGTGCGTGCAACGCCAAGTTTAGGCATAACGCACGCACTAACTACTCCAGTGACTTTGTTTACCACATACATTTTACTTGGGATATTAGTTATTGGTTCTGCTCGTCAGCACTTCGCTTCTGGGTTTTTGCAGATTTACGCCCTTGTGGCATGCTGTGCCGTTCAATTGTGCCTTTCTTTTATCGTATTTAGAGCACTAAAGGCAAGTCAGATTAGTAAACAACATGCGGCTCTCGTACTGCAAGGAGTGTTGCCAATGATTAGTTCACTCATCGTTCTCGTAGATCTAACTGGAATTATATTTTCGAATCGAGCAGAACCTGCGCCACCCCTATCCTTAACTTCAACGTCAGCTTCGCAGGGGGAAACCTGATAACAAATTTCTAAGTATTCATACTAACGTGTCTATAGACCCTTCAATATTAAAACGTTTTTCACATTTTTGACTTGAGTTACATTTATTTCATGTAGAACCCCGTGATAGCAGAAACTATCTGGTCAGTGAAGATGCGGTCTAAGATGGTAGCGGGCTGACCTGTTAGGGGTATGGCAATTATATTAAACCTAATAGGTACTTGCCCCTAAATATCAGCTTCTACACCCCATCGTAGCGGAACGCTAAAGCGCTTTGCTATATTATGTATATGCCGGTAGGGTGGTAACTAGCCACGGCCGAAGCCTCCAGACCAAAAATTATAAATTACGTTACATGTTCCGCATCGCTACCATGAATCCAGAACAGCCTAGCTCTCGATGAAATCGAAAGCACAGATGAAATAATAGGTAGTTTTCTCGGAGTCCACACGTGTACGTGTATTATAGTGTTTACCTATTATAGCCTTTGCGAAGTATGTCAACCTACCAATACTTAGTTAATGTAATATCCAGCAACTCACAGTGAATTTACCCACCAGGGGTACTCCATGACCAGATCTATGGTAACTGAAGTCTGAAGAAGCAGATGGTGGGAATAGGGATAGCCATTATTTAGCAGTAATTAAGTACATAGATGGGTACTAAGTATTTCCTCATAATGATAATCTCGTTCCTGAATCTTACCTAATAGGTATTTTCCTAATCCATACTAATATTATAAATGCGAAAGTGTCTGTCTGTCTGCTACTCCTTCACGGCTCATCCGTCCAACCGATTTTTATGAAATTTGGTATAGCGGTAGGTTGTGGTTGTGCAAGATGGGCCGTTAGAGCATTAAAGACAAACACTTTCACATTTTCGCCGTATTAGTATGGATTATGAAAGTAGGTATCTACCTATGTATTAGTATGGATTTAAGTACTTGCATCTGGTATTAGATGATAGGTACTTAATTATAAATAATTATTTTCCTTTCATAATATGTACATATTAGAAACAGTTTTAAAAATTATATAATAATTTTTATATTTTACGTTGTCGGATTGTAACATTTAATAATTAGGGGCCAGGGCTGGCCCAGACACATTTATTTACCAAAATCTCTTAGTACCTACAGTAGAATCCTGATAATCCGAACATCGATTATCTGGACTGCGTCTACACGGCTTTACCTCTATACTCCTTAAGAGTCTAAATGAAGTATGTAAGACCCTTTCTATAATAAAAAAGTTATAAAAATTTAATTATTGTAAGATTTCATTTTGAAATCAATAATCTGGATTTTCGTTTATACGGAATACCCCTGGTTTTATTTGATTCAGATAATCGGGATTCTATTGTAACCAATCCACATGTTGCAATGTACGATTTAAAGCTCTAAGTAGATGGCGACAACCTCTGGGACACAAAAACGGGAACTAAAAAGGTATATTGTATTACCCCTATTCATTATTAACATATTCGGAACGTTAAAAGTGTTTAAGATGGTGGTGGCAGGTATTGAATTAAATACATTTAACACACTAATTACTTTTATATTCTTTATTATGAACCAACTAGGTGGTTCACTTACGTTTGCAATTAGTTATAGAAAATTGTCCCAATTTGGAAATAAAAAAACATAAACTAAAGGCAAAACAAGTCTTGGCGAGGGTACTGCCGTGCCTGCAAATAGAAGGTCTTATAGTCCCTTTTACGAAGAAAACATAAAATGGATAACAATATTTTTAAACCAGTCTATTTAGTTTATTTACAACTGAATATGCAAAATAATTTATTGTATTACAAACACTAGAATTTTCAATTTAAATATTGCAAGTCATAAAATAATTAATAACTCGGGTATGCCTAGTACCAGATAACAAACATATTCTCAGCCCGTGGAATCCCTTTGCTTAATGCTCCTATAGTCTGTACATGACAAACCTATCAAATCGAATGATACAGCTTTCCTCTTACCCAATATTAAAGAAGAATGTGCCTATGCCCATTTTATAGATAGATTTTCTAAAGCAAAAGCTAATCTATATTTTCATGAAAACAACATTCTATAGTCATTGTTTAGAAACCCATCCTATGCATACACAAATTAAGATGATGCCTAAAACTATATCTGCGTGGATTTAAGGTATATTAAAAATCCTGTGGGAAACTCATTAATTTCCCAACATAAAAATCTTCTTTTTTTCAAGCATTTTGGTCACACCACATTTTACATAATATTAATGAGTCTGCATTGTAATTGGTAGCCACTCTGTGGTTAATACATAGTAGGTATTATACCACAAAATGTATAACCTAATAACCTAAATCTCTAACCTTCACCAAGTAAATTCTTAGAGGCAAGTAAAAGACTATAGGGTTCATTTCTAACAAATGATTAAAATTGTGTTTATATATTACAAACCTAGCTTGATGAGAAATTGAGATGAAAAAAATATTGATAGATTTCCACTTTCCTTACAACACAGTTTTTACTAATTATTATAAAAGTATACCATAGAGCAGTACAAATCTAAAGTTCAGTCCTTATTATGATTTAATCACTTTGAGTTGTTCGCTATTTGTTCATAGGTCCATTCATTAGAGGTGGTCTCATTTGTCCCATAGGTCCCATTGGGCCCATGGGTCCCATTAATGGACCCATCATAGGTGGTCGCATTCCCATCATAGGAGGCATGGGACCATGCGGCCCCATCATCATTGGTGGACCCATGGCTCCGCCGTGACCCATTGACGGTGGTGGTATCATTCCCGGTGGTCCCCCAGGCGTGGGCACGGGTGGTCTAGGCCCTCCCATGACTGAAGGGTCCCATGGTGGCGGAATTGCAGCTCCCTTAGTTCCAAACGGATTTTGTGCAATTTTTCCAGCTTTAAATGCTGCTGTTGTGGCATCGATAAGATGTTGAGCTTGTTCTTCCATCCATTTCTGATAGTAAAACTTCACATTGTCTTTGTGTTTTCTTCCAGTGCAATGTGTTTTTCGGACGCTAGGAGAGTCATGGGTTAGGTAGGTGTCACAATAATCACAATAATACTTAGGCATATTGACTGATGAAACTAGTTAATTATTGTTCTACACTTTAATTTACTATGTTATTAGCAGGTAGATAACATGAAAACAACTGCATACATAGAATCCAAAAACTCCAAAACCAAAAACCCTAGGCACTTCGACTCTGATTAAATGCAACCACCAGAGACAAGTTAACCAGAGATAGACGAACGAACTTCATAGACATTTTTGAGAAACGTACAGGCTATACAATTTCACGTTATATCTATAGATAAAAAGCAATATCTACCTATACTTCAATTTCATTCATATTTGTCTGTCTCACCTTCTTATGGCATTTAATAGGTATACATTTTTGAGCTCTTTCCCACAATTTCTGTAGATGTGAAAGGGATGAATGGGATAATATCGTAGTATTAAGGCGTAGTAAATTAAGGGATGGGCCTCGAGACGGTGGTACAAAATCGTAACTAATAGTAAAAAAATAGTGTTGCACTTTTTTGTTAAATATCGTTTTTTTTTATCGGTTTTCGTTAAATTACCGATTTTTATTACGGGTATCAAGCAAATATTATAAATTTTTCTATTCTAAGATTATAAATAAAACAAAAAGCTTTTAATTTTTTTTATTAAATCTTTTGTACTATTTTCGTTTGAATAAAATGCTAGTAAGCTTTATCCACCATTTGTCTCTGACCACCATCAGACCACCATAGAGTAAGTATCCTATATGTTACTTGTCTCTGGTAAGTATAAAGCGAACATAGACCATAGATGTATATTTTTACGGCCCTGGATACAAGTTCTTTATGGCCTTTCTAAAAAATACAAAATTGCTTATATTTAGTGTTATAAAGTTGTTAAGAATTAAAATACATTACAAAATTATTACAACATTTCTGCTCACTATGCTAAAATAACTTGAGATACTAATGTAATACTGTAGAAAGTAAGATGTAGTACCCAAGTTTTATTTCATTAGTCTATTACTGCATACTAAAAGTAGTACCTATCTCAAGTTATTTTTGCATAAAGAGCAGAAATATTATTTAAATAATAATATTTTTAGATGATTGTTGTAACCTCTAAAAATTTAACGTATTTTCATTTGTTCCAATTTTGCCAACGGGTCAGCCTTATATCAACGGGAGACCAAGGATAGCATAGACCAGCATGGACTTAGTGGTCTGTGGAGTTGATTGACACCTGTCACTTGCCAACCGATTAGAGTAGTACGTATCTCTAACAGCTACAGTTTAACGATCGCAATCACCTCTGATTGGATAACACTCTTCCACTATTGGACAAAATTCATTGACGCAGCAAGAATACCATAAATTCAGCCAATCACAACAATTGATACTGTAACAATGATTGATGCAGAAGATACGCGGTCACCCTGCCCATATGTTACTTGTCTCTGGCCCAATATGTTACTTGTCTCTGCTCTGGCCCTGCCTGTGCACCGAACAGAAAAAGAAGGTACTGTGACCTAAAGTTTGCACCATTTGTACATATCTGGCAGTGTCCCCACCATAAACTATTTTACCCTAGATTTAGGGGATTTTTGAACATTTATATTTTGGAAGTTGGCTGTCCTCATATTCTCCAAAGTGATAATGGACGTGAGTTCACAGCATCTGTGCTTAAAGAAATTGTCAGTTTGTGGCCTGCTTGTAAAATAGTTAATGGAAGACCTAGATATCCGCAAAGTCAAGGAAATATAGAACGTTCAAATCAAGACGTAAAAAATATGATTCGAACCTGGATGACAGATAATAAATCTACTAATTGGACCATTGGGTGCTATTTCGTTCAGTTCCAGAAAAATTCATCTTATCATTCAACAATTGCTCGAACTCCATATAAAGCCTTGTTTGGCGAGGATCCAAAACACGGACTCTCATCCACCTATCTTAATTTCCCCCGGACTGGAGTCCGGGGAAAATTAAAATCAGAGCATGGCAACACTGTTGTCTGATGGTTTTTGCACGGCGCGAGTTGCGATTTGTGTGATTTGCGCGTGTAATTTTGTGGTTATATCCTGAATTTGTGTGCAACAATATTTTTCTCTTAATTCGTGATTGTGTATAGTGCGTATACAAAAATGCCTGACATGAAATATATTTTAGTAACTGGTGGTGTTATTAGTGGCGTAGGAAAAGGTGTCATCGCTAGTTCTTTTGGAACACTTCTTAAAAGCTGTGGTATAGACGTGACTTCGATTAAAATTGACCCATACATCAATATCGACGCAGGAACTTTCTCTCCTTACGAACATGGTAGGTCGTTGTGCGAATTAATTGCCGAGTTCCGCTCAACTTTGTATGCGTTCTTTTTATTTATGTGCATCATCTATTTTTATTTTCTAGGTGAAGTTTACGTACTCGATGACGGTGGTGAGGTAGACCTTGATCTTGGCAACTATGAACGTTTTCTGGATATAACCCTGCATCGGGATAACAACATTACTACTGGCAAAATATATCAGCAGGTGATAGAGCGTGAGCGCCGCGGCGATTACCTGGGGAAAACAGTACAAGGTAAAAACATTGGATGCCTCGAAATGCTAAATATTTAAAACAAAATCCATACTACTCCTTCCTTTTCGTCAGTTATTCATGACAGGGCTGAGAAGTATGTCATGATGCATGCGTGTTTGGTATTGAAAATGGCTAATGTGAATATAGCTGGCTCATTCTTTGCACATACAATTAGCCTGACATGATTTGCATTGTAATTGGATTAGGTTTATTAGTTAACACGAAAAGTTTTATTGTAAACTATTGTAATCATACTATTAATATAAATGCGAGTGTGTTTGTTTATTGGTTTGTCATTCAGTCATGTGGCCAATGACATAAAAATAAAAATTAAACAATTAAATTATATTTTATCACCAGTTATTCCACACATAACTGATGCCATACAAGAATGGGTGCAGAGAGTAGCTCACATTCCGGTCACTCCAGAGAACACACCTCCAATGGTGTGCATTGTGGAGTTGGGAGGTACTATAGGGGATATAGAAGGAATGTCTTTTGTTGAAGCATTTAGACAGTTCCAGTTCAGAGTCAAAAGGGAGAACTTCTGCTGTGCTCATGTTTCCCTGGTACCCATGGTTGGTATAAATATTATACTTTATTTTACTATTTTCTAAATTAAAATTTCAATAAAAATAATTTGCTGCATGTTGTTAGAATCACAATAAGTATTGGATCTATTCAGTTTTCATAAAATTAATTGACTTAACTGAAAACTATCGTAATAATAAGGTGGTAACTTAACACTGTTAAAATTTTATTAAAATAAAATATTGTAATGCTACTTCTATTTTTACTGTTAAAGAATTTTGTTTTTTAGCCAAAATCAACTGGAGAGCCCAAAACAAAACCAACACAATCATCTGTTCGTGAATTGAGGGGTCTGGGATTGTCACCAGATTTAATATTGTGCCGCTCAGAATTACCTATAAACCACAATGTTAAAGAAAAGATTTCCAACTTCTGTCATGTGGGTCCAGAGCAGGTATGCATACTATCTGTACTACTATTATAAATGAGAAAGTTTGGATGGATAGATGGAAGTTTGTTACTCAATCACGCCAAAATGGCTAAACTTTAATAATATCTAATATTGCTAGTAAGCAGTAATTAAATTAGCCATATGGATGCTTGTGCTCTTGTCCAATCTGAATTGTATACTGCATTTGGATTTCAACAGAGACAGTCAATTCAACTCTATAAAGTAATCGCTTCCACAGGCCACTAAGAGCAATATTTCTCAATACTTATGGTGTTGAGAAGTACTCTTAATCTTACTTTTCTGAATCAATACTATCTGATGTTGTGAAGGTTAATTTACAGTACAATGACAGCTACAATAATACTTAGCTAGTACCCAAAATACATTAACATAGAAACAATACCATGAAGTCAGCAAAACTTGTTGAGTGAGCTTGTAGCAATGACATTGTAGCCAGCTTTTCCATATCAACCAGCAGGTTGCAAAGGTGATGTCACTGCAAAATTGTAGAAACTGTATTGTATTTACATTTTCTAGTCTCTTGCTTGTACAGTTTGTGCGAGAGTTGAATACAGAGTAAATGTATGTGTCACCATACATTTACTCAGCTTTCAACTTGTGCATGAACTATAGGTTAGGTTAGGGTTAGACATAAAATTCAGGTAGTGCCCAGCTGCATTCTGGGCACTTCGGTTCTATCCGATTAATATACCTAATAGATGACAATCTA
Source organism: Erebia palarica (assembly GCA_964035005.1). Taxonomy (NCBI): domain Eukaryota; kingdom Metazoa; phylum Arthropoda; class Insecta; order Lepidoptera; family Nymphalidae; genus Erebia; species Erebia palarica. Next base: position 8,526,362 of record OZ035988.1, read on the forward strand.
CTGAAAAATAATGCATTAAATTGTAAGCAGTAATGTTACGGTTCACAATATTTCGATAGTTTACAATTTAGCAAGATAGAAAATGTTACATCATAATCCAATGGTTTTTACAATTTTATGGTGACAGTGACATGTAAATATCAGGAATATTTATTAATATCACTTTATCAGTTTATTTTCATTTCTTTATAGGTGATCTGTGTTCATGACTTGACATCAGTGTATCATGTTCCATTGCTTATGGAGAACCAGGGTGTAGTCCAATATTTGAATGATAGATTACAACTTAACATTTCTATGCCACGCCCAGGAAGGTAAGCTGACTTTTATCATTGCATGCATTACGGTAGCCCTATTTTTTGTGCTATTATAATATTTATATTTCTTTTGTAATAATAATATAAATGATATGGATTTTATTTATTGCCAATTAGTGTACTATCCGTAGCAAAACTAACGCGAAATTACCATTTCTAATGCCTTTCTATGGTTTAAACAAAAAATTTACAATTCATGTTAAATATCATAAATGCGAAAATAACTCGGTCTGTGTGTTATGCAATCACGCCTAAACTAATGACCCGATTAAAATTACATTTGGTACAGAGATAGTCTAGAGCCTGAGAATGGACATAGGCTACTTAAATAAGCTACTTGCAGTAAAATACTATAAATAGCTTATTTTAATGCATGTATGTGTTTTATTTGCAAAATAATTAGCCTAAAAAATTAAATACGCTGCCGAAAGTCACTCTTCCACGCGGACAAAGTCGCGTGCACAGCTAGTATAAAAAAAGATATCCGCGATTTCTTTGGAGTTGTTTTCGTTCTTTTTATCCCTGTGGGAGAGCTTTGAATTTTCCTGATAAAAATTCCTGCTGGATGCAAAACATACCAAATTTCGTCAAGATCTGTTAAAATTTTGAGCCATGAAAAGGTAACAGATATACAAACAGGCAGATAGACAGACCGAATTTATTTAACCCAGGTCGAGTATGCGTTTTCTTTTAAGGCGTCTTGGGTAATCCTCCACCAAGAGTCTGTTGGCTAGCGGATTTAGATGTGCCAGGAGCCGTTCCTTATAGCGCTTCGCTAACCCCCTGACTTCCTCCTTTATTGTCTGTATTTGTAGGTTTTGATGGAGTTCTTCATTTCTGATAAACCATGGCGTGTTGCCAATTGAACGTAAAATAATATATAATAATAAGATAATTTTGACGACCTCCGTGGCGCAGTGTGCAGCGCTGTTGTCTTAACGTGCGGAGGTCCCGGGTTCGATCCCCGGCAGGGTCAATTTGGGAATTTATAATTTCTGAATTTTCCCTGGTCTGGCCTGGTGGGAGGCTTCGGCCGTGGCTAGTTACCACCCTACCGGCAAAGATGTGCCTCCAAGTGATTTAACGTTCCGGTACGATGCCGTGTAGAAACCGAATAGGGGTATGGGTTTAATATAACTGCCATGCCCCTAACAGGTTAGCCCGCTACCTTAGACTGCATCATCACTTACCATCAGGTGAGATGGCAGTCAAGGGCTAACTTATGGTGGATAAAAAAAATAAAAAAATTTTGCATTCTTTGTAAGATATTGAGGCTGGAGTCGCATGCACCGCCCCACAGTTGTGCTCCATAGCCCCAGGCTGGCTTCAAGATTGACGTATATATTAGTAGCTTATTATCTACTGGTAGTTTGGAGTTTCTACCCAGTAGCCAATGGAATGTTTTGTACCGGATGTTAAGTTCATTTCTTTTCGTCTTGATGTGCTTCTTCCACGTCAGTCTTCTGTTAAGATGGATACCCAGGTATTTCACGTGGTCATTGTGAGGCAGTCTGTTACAACCCAAATTAACTGGCGGGCAGTTTCCTTGTCTTAGCGCAAATGTTACATGCACTGATTTATTAGCGCTTGCCTTAATTCTCCAGTTCTGTAACCGGGTAGAGATCTGGTAAAGTCCTTGTTGCAATAGTGCAGAGGCAGTTGCAGCATTTTTGTGACTAGCTAGGATAGCTGTATCATCTGCAAAAGTTGCTGTAGTGATGTTCGGCATGTTTGGCAGATCTGCAGTGTATATTGTGTACAGAGTAGGTCCAAGAACAGATCCTTGTGGCACTCCAGCACTGACGTTGTAGAAATTTGATGTAGTGTCTCCTTCCTTTATTTGGAATATTCTTTCAGACAGATACGAAGCTAAAAGTGGGACATAACTGTGTGCTAAGACCGATTTTAGCTTACAGAGGAGGCCCTTGTGCCAGACCTTATCGAATGCTTGTTGTATGTCCAAAAATGCAGACAAGCAATATAATTTCTGCTCTAGGGAATTCCGAATTTTATCACAAACCCTGTGGACTTGTTCCACCTTTGAGTGCTCTTGCCTAAAACCAAATTGATGGGAGGGCACAATGTTGTTTGTTGTGTGTTGTACTATGAAGCAGAGCTTTCTCAAATAGCTTGGCAGCAAGCTTATAGGCCTGTAAGACTTGATATCTTTTGCTGGTTTTCCTGCTTTGTGTACCATTAGTATTTGGGAGACCTTCCAAAGGCTAGGGCCTTATTAGGTATCTCTTTTAATACTTCCTTGGTTATCACGTCGAATCCAGGTGCGTTTTTGTTATGTGCCTCTAATTAGTCTAGCTATTTCACGAGGAGATATTGATTTTGGCGGAATGTCTAGTTGGTAGGCCGCATTGATGATCGAGTCACAATAGGCTTCGAAACCGCTGCTATTCCCTGCTTCATTTGGGGTGAACACTGAAGCTAGGTGCTCAGCAAAGGCATTTACTTTTTCTTGGCCAGTTCTTGCCCAGGTGCCATTTCCTAGTTTTAACGGGAGTTTTGCTTGAATGGGCTTACTAACTGAATTTTTTAGCTTCCACAGGGAGTAATTCGTGGCGGCGGTTGTTGTAGCTGTTGTTAGTTTATGCTCTATAGTGCTGTCCTGTATCTCTTGTAGCTTCTCTTTTAGTTCTTTACACGCTTTATTAAAGGCTGTTTTATCAGAATGGTGTCTGCTAGTATGCCATACGCGTCATAAGCGTCGTTTTTCCAGAACTTGGAGTTTCACCTACATAGGGATATTTGTAGTTACTTCGTTTCTCAGAGCTGGAGTATTTTTCCAAGATGCATCTTGAATAATGCTGGTAATAGTGTAAGTAATCCTGTGTTTTCAGAGCTATATCTAGTCTAATATTTCGATTTAAGAGCTCTCGGAATGAATCCCAGTCTGTATATTTGATGTACAGGGCTTCATGTTTTTCATTCTGTATTATCGTCGTGCTAACAGTCCGCTTATTCCTCTTTGATGTACTGTTGTGATAATCCCTTGACCACAAAGAAGTCCAAGAGATCAGGTATTTAATTGCTGTCTGTTGGCCAAAATGTTGGTTCGCCAGTAGAGATCGGCACAAGGTGATTAGAAATTAGGGCTAGATTTAGTTGTCTGCCTCGCGTTGTCGTTAGTCTTGAGCCCCATTACGTCTGTTTCGAATTCCAGTCCCCACCTGCCACAAAGCGGTCACCAAGTCTTGCGAAGAACTCTGTGAACACGGCTTCACTAACATTATGCTTTGGTGGACAATAGACAGAGGCTAAGTTAAAGTATCCGCATTTGTCTGTCACGGCTACTATGGTGGCTTGGATATGGCATGTCTGAAAAACCTCGCATGAAATGAAACAATTTATTTTTTTGTATAATATTAGAATCATTGGTTTTAATATTTAAATTGATGATTATGCTTAGTGTATATTTACAGTTATGCTAAATGTGAAGCATAAAATATTTTATAAGCTAAGTAACTTTTTTGCAGATTCATGCAAAAATGGCGTAATCTAGCAAAACGAGTGGACAATCTGAGACGTGAAGTTAACATTGCGCTTGTAGGAAAGTATACAAAATTAGAAGACAGCTATGCAAGTGTAACAAAGGCTTTACAACACGCGTGTATTGCAGCCAGCTGTAAGCTCGTATTGACGTACATTGAAGCGGTTAACTTAGAGAAGCAAACAAAAATTGATGACCCCGTTGCGTATCACAAAGCATGGCAGGACCTATGCAAAAGCGAGTATGTAATAATTTTATTCGTAGAAGTATCAGTTGACCAAAACTTCGATGGTTGGATGGGGTTAGCCAAGATGTAAAACAGATTGGTGTAAGAAGCTGGAGAACGAGTGCAAATGATAAAGGTAGATGGAGAAATATAATGAAATAATCTGGAGCTGGCCCGGGCCCCTAAAGGGCTGTAGCGCCAATGATAATGATGAATAATATTATTTCTAATCAATACATTTATGACATTTGTAAATTCTTATTTTTGATGCTTTATTTAGTAGCTTGTAATTTAACAGCCTAAACTGCTATAAATGAATTTAAATAAAAGGTTGCACTATGGGGTTGTTATTTTGAGAGCAATCACTGGGGTGAGTCATTCTATTTATTTTAAAGATGCATATTTTTATTACAGTGGTATTATAGTTCCCGGTGGTTTTGGTCAAAGAGGCATAGAAGGTAAAATTGAAGCATGCCAATGGTGCAGGGAAACTCAGAAGCCCATGCTAGGAATATGCCTCGGCCTCCAGGCGGCCGTTATAGAGTTCGCTAGAAACGTGCTCGGCTTGAAAGGCGCCAATAGTACAGAGGTGAACCCCGAATGTGATGACAAACTGGTCATCGATATGCCGGAGCACCACCCTGGAAACCTCGGTGGTACTATGAGACTTGGGAAGAGGAAAACTTATCTGGAACCTAGCATTGTTTGTAAGTATTGGTTGATGGAAAGCGCAGCAAACAAGTAGCTGGGAACCGCAGGAAGCAAGTAGCATAAGTCCTAAAGTCAATATAATAAAATGTGAAAGTGTGTCTGTCTGCTACGCTTTCTACTGACTTTAATGAAGATTCAAGATACAGAGTTAGATAGCAAGATGGGATACTCTTAGTTAAAATCCTCTAGTTGTTTTATACGTCTGGTGGTTTAGGTCAAAGAGTAATATTATGTACAATTCACAGCAAAACTGTACAAGAAAGACGAGATCTTGCGCCACAGGCACCGTTACGAAGTGAACCCGGAATATTAGATAGCAAGATGGGATACTCTTACTTAAAATCCTCTAGTTGTTTTATATGTGTGGTGGTTTAGGTCAAAGAGTAATATTAGGTACAATTCACAGCAGAACTGTACAAGAAAGACGAGATCTTGCGCCACAGGCACCGTTACGAAGTGAACCCGGAATATTAGATAGCAAGATGGGATACTCTTACTTAAAATCCTCTAGTTGTTTTATATGTGTGGTGGTTTAGGTCAAAGAGTAATATTAGGTACAATTCACAGCAAAACTGTACAAGAAAGACGAGATCTTGCGCCACAGGCACCGTTACGAAGTGAACCCGGAATATTAGATAGCAAGATGGGATACTCTTACTTAAAATCCTCTAGTTGTTTTATATGTGTGGTGGTTTAGGTCAAAGAGTAATATTAGGTACAATTCACAGCAGAACTGTACAAGAAAGACGAGATCTTGCGCCACAGGCACCGTTACGAAGTGAACCCGGAATATTAGATAGCAAGATGGGATACTCTTACTTAAAATCCTCTAGTTGTGTTATATGTGTGGTGGTTTAGGTCAAAGAGTAATATTAGGTACAATCGACAGCAAAACTGTACAAGAAAGACGAGATAGAAGAGCGCCACAGGCACCGTTACGAAGTGAACCCGGAATACATTGAGCGCCTCGAAGCGGGCGGCCTGCGCTTCGTGGGCAAAGACTCCACGCGCACGCGTATGGAGGTGGCGGTAGTGGACTCGCACCCTTACTACGTGTCTGTGCAGTTCCATCCGGAGTATCTGTCCAGGCCACTGTCGCCCAGCCCTGTGTTTATGGGGTAAGGCTTTATAGGCCTATTACACTGCGCTTTTCACAGGGACGACCCTTACATTTGAATCATTGAGATAATATTTAGGGAGAAAGGGTCCTTAAATTGATCCTTATTGCTGTGTAATAAACGACGCTCTAAATAGCGGCCACGCCCACCCTTGCCAGAGGGTCCTGTAAAAAGTGCAGTGCGTTAATAGGCGTATTACTTGTAGATGTCGGCAAAGACGCGTGGCAGTTCCATCTGGAGTACCTGACCCTGTCACTGTCACCCAGCTCCGTATTTATGGGGAAAGACATTAGCAGCAGAAAAAAAATTATTTTCTAAAATCAGGAATTCATATATGGGGATGTAAAGTACATGGGTCCGATTTACGTAATTGTGACAGAAATATGACCTACACATTGCAACTTATATACTAGTTTGCAAAATATATACACTAGTGTACAAAACATGCCTTGCGATATTTTAACTAGTATGTTCTAGGGCACGTTTTAATTCTCTGGAAGTTTAATCTCGCTAAAGATTTATTCATCTGTAAGGAGTAAGAAAAAAAAAAATCAAAGATTATTCAATTATTTTGCAGATTGATACTTGCTTCGATTGGCAAGTTGAAGAGTTACTTGTCAAGAGGATGCCGATTCAGCCCTAGAAATCAGTCAGACGTTAGCTCAGGTATTTATCGATTAAATATTATTCATTTATGGTCCAAGAGCTGGTGACGAATTTCGGGAAGGTGCTTTTGGCAAGATGAAATTGTGAAAAAATATAATTTCGTCAATTGGCGAATCTAGTCCTGCCAGTCTGGTAGAACGTTTGCGGTTATTTCGTATGTCGTACTCATTTGAAAACTATTCACGTCTGGGAATTGTTTAAACCCACAAAATTAGTCTGGCGATTTGCAGGTATTATTGAAATTACTCAATAAAATTTCAGGTTGCCAAAAGTATATTTTTTAGAAATTTTAATAAAATATTTTTGAAGAGGTTTTAATAAAATACTTCATAACCGACAAAAACATATATTCTATAACTACTAAATTAAAAGATAAAAAAGTTAAAGTATCGATTCCCGCGGGAACTCCTTAATTTTCCGGGATAAAAAGTAGCCTATGTCCTTCCCCTATAAACTATCCCTGTACCAAATTTCATTAAAATCGTTTAAATAGGTGGGCCGTGAAAGCGTAGCAGACAGACAGACACACTTTCGCATTTATGATATTAGTATGTGTTATAATTAGACTATATAATTATTATAATTAGACTAAATTTTTATTATAATTAGACTATAATGTTATTATAATTAGACTATAGTATGTACATGACAAAAGTCATAACCTTATTTCTCTGTTTCAGATGAAGAAGACATATCAATATCTTCATTAAGTTTGATAGATGAAAAGGGTGTGTTAGAAAATGGAAATGCCGTTAATGGCGTGCATTAAATATTAAAACATGTACCTAGTTATAAGAGAAAAAGTACTATGTGTTAAGAAATGAAATATATTCATATAGTTGATAAGTTTCCCTATTTGCCCAGTGTTAAATGAACTGAAGTAGTTAATTTTATTTGATTTACTTTATTTTACAACTATGCATTTCAACTAAGAAGGGTTATGTAAAAAAGTATTGTGTATTTGTTTTTTTATTATTGTTCATCTTATGAGTAAAGCTACCGTGACTGTTGATGTGGATTTAGGTTGTTTAAAGGATTCTTTGATATATGATTTCAGTAAATCATAAAATGTCAAATTTGGGCTGTGAATTATGTGGTCAGTCAGTTACGGTGCTGTATAATATGTATGTATAATTAGATGAAGTCTTTGACCGACTTCCCCGACTTCGTCCGTGGATTTAGAACTTTTAAGCAATCCCTTGGGAACTTTTTGTCTGGAATCAAAAGTAACCTATGTCCGTCGGAAAGCAACCTATCTCTATACCTGTTAAAATCGGTTGAGCCCTGAAATTTTTAAAATGTTAGTAACAGACACACTCGCATTTATAAGCATGGATACGTATTTGTTAGTTTTTGTTTTATTAATTAATTATTATATTTTAGTTGCTGATGTACAAGTTTGATAGATATGCGAGTTACGAAATACCTTGCCGGTGGTCTTCTCAATTGAAATGCCTAGTACCTCCACAATAAGTAGAAATTTTTTGTTTTTACTGGAATAATGTACCTATTCACATAAAACGTTTTTTTTAGGGTTCCGTACCTCAAGAAGAAAAAAGGAAGCCTTATAGGATCACTTCGTTGTGCGTCTGTCCGTCTGTCAGTCTCAACCACCTTTTTATCGGAAACGCGTCGAGTTCAAGTTTAGCTTCTATGTCAACACAATCGAAAGATAAGGCCGTTTATGCCGTACATTTTGCATATTTTGACACTCGCCAATAAATCAAAACTTATAGGGTACTTACCGTTGACCTAGAATACTGAAATTTGGCAAGAAGCATGTTCTCTTAGCAGAAATATGGGAAAAAATTCGAAAATCGTTAGTTATGGTACCATACTCATAGGGTGTCGAATTGCTTGTCACGCGCTACCAGTTTAGCGCCATTATGTAAGCCAGTCACAACTGATTGCGTGTTGTTATGACATCTTCCTTGTTATTTACTTAAATAATTTATATTGTATGGTGGTACGGAACCCTTTGTACACGAGTCTGACTCGCACTTGACCAGTTTTTTTTTTTGGGAAGCTAATATGAAAATAAACTGCTATACACTTTTTTAATGATTTATTTTGATGAAGTTTAATGTTCTTTTTTTGTTTTATTACTAATTTTTGTGTGTCTATAACTCTATTAGTTATTACTCTAGGTATCAAAATATAGAAAAATAATTGTTTTAGTATGAAGATAGGATATAATTTTAAGAATACTGAAGTGAGTTTTAAACGTTTTTGATAGAACAATGATGGATTTTATGTTTAACAAAATAGTTATACTATATTAATTTAAGCCAGCCATGACTTTATGAATTCATAGCACCTTACAACATTATCTTACAGGTGCTTCTCGTTATTAAAACTTGTATGTAATCCATTTTAAAAGTACATATAATTATTATAAATGTTATTATATGTAATTTTACAATCATAAGCCAATCACACAGTTACCCCTAATCCAAAAAAATTAAAATATTGGCAATTTTGTATTCAAAGCTAGATGTTCTCACTGGTAGATAGATGTTAATGAAATATAATATAATATCGAAATCGGAAATAACCTAGTCATCTATACAGCATAATAATGTTCAGTTCACAAAAAAAATTAAGAAAGTTATTCAATAAATTTTATAAATATTATAAATTTGTTACTTTAATATACTCGAAAATGTATAATCTACTGATATAATCCGTCTATTTTTATATTTTAAAGTTATGAATATGATGTAGTAACTACCCTTATTTAAGAACTATTTAAAGCTGTGGTTGAAATAATCCATTTACATCTATGATTAATATTATTAGTAAATAGAAACTTGAATAAAAAATAACTAGATTTGTTATGTATGTTCTCGAAAAGTGCGTCCCGCAAGTTAGCTAGGCTATATATGTACTATAACATAATAAAAAATAATCAGTGTGTATCAATATACATTATAAAACATTCCTAAAATTACACACTATATAAAACCGAAAAAAAGTTTCAAGCATAATTGAACTGCGTACGATTGTAGTGTGATCAAAATGGCTTGAGAAAGTATTACATTTTAGAGCAGGGCCCTAAATTTACATTGACCTATACTTATAAAAATATATAAAATAATTTAAAAAAAAACAGCTTATTACGTAAAAGTTACCTTACTTCAACACAAACATTCAGAGCGAAAGTATACTACGGATAAAATGTTTTGGTCTGGCATGCATAAAGTCTGTAACTCACTTTTAAATGGTGGTGCACAAACATGCGTGGGCATAACATGTTTCCCCTTAGACGCGGACGGTTTATGTACTGTCCAGTCCCTAGTGTGTTTTAACCCTAAAAATATTACTTGTTTTTTACAAACTTAAAAAATCATTCGTAATTCGTAAGTATCCATTTCAAACATCCTGTACGGTCATGGACATTTTTTTCAATAACTATGATGTTGTATAGTTTGATTTGATTTAAGAGTTCTATTTAATACGTGCTTTATTTTTCTGTTCCATATATCAATATTTAACTGAATTACTACTTAAAAAGTTACTTTTAGAAAATGAATCTCTATAAACTTCAAATACATTGAAAAACTGTTTAAAGTGCCAATATAAATTGTATTCAAGAATACAAATGTATTTTAATCAAATTAGTATACGGTAACTAATAACCTTATTATAAGTATAGTAAATGAAATGTGTATAATTTTTATCTTAGGTATATAAGTACTCAATATTTTTTATTATATTCATTAATTTGTTAGACCGTACGCGTATTTTAGAGTGAAACTGTGAACCATACTACTGATGGAAGCGAACCGTGTTAAAGACAGAGGTGATCTTATGTATTTGATAATTAGAGAAGATCGTCGTATCATTTTCGTCGTCGTCGTCAATTTGGCTAAGGGTTGCCAAAACTATTGACGCGGAACCGGCTTGAGCCGGTCAGAAAAGTTTTGTGAGCTTTATGTAGCGGCAAAGCGTGGGTAGCCGTCGCGTCAATCCCACGTATTTTTGACTCTTAATCCCATATACGAGTACATAAAGCTGTTTCTGACCATCTCAAGTCGGTTCCGCGTCGAAAGATGTGGCGAGACCCTAATTCGCTGTGCATAATCTAATGTGCATTCTGGGCTAAACGAATATAACAGGTCTAATTGTATAGCTATCCCAAATGTTCCCTACGTAAAGGGATAGCAGCAGATTAAGACGTATGAATTTAGTTCAGTTTTGAGATTCTGTTCAACAGAGCGAGCCAAGTGCCTGCTTTGATTGGTCGATAGTCGGCAAGCGCATGAATGAAGACTAACAATAATGTGAGATCTATCAAAGTAAATCCTGAGCCAAGTCGAAGTATAAAGTGCGAGGGGTGGCACAAAAAACAGAAATCTGCTTATTAGTTCTGTGGGGCGGCACCCTACCGTAAGTTTGCCTCTATCGCACATTCTCACATTACAAATGGTTGATAAAAGTCTCAGTATACTTTTGACAAATTTGGCCGAATACGTCATCGGCAGCAGAAAGAGGGAAACTTAGAGGGTACGCCTTACTGCCTTTTTACACTTATGGCGTGCATGAGTATGTTCGAAGTTTGCCCTGTACGAATGTGAACGTACACATAACGCACGGTTATGTCCTGTTTTGGCTGACGATAATTTAGTGTATGTAAATAATACATATTATACGATCGCAATAGTCCCAATGCAATCTTTATCATAATAATATTGTCATTCCAATTTAAGGGGCATAGCAGTCTGTTGAGACCCTTTTCTCGTGTTATGAAATAGGTGTTGCTTGTATCAACAAAATAACTAAAATGCCATAATAAAATGTCGTTATATTTTGAAAGATGTTTTATTTGCTCCATAATAAGTTAATTCTCAAATTGTTAATATGTATACAGCACCGGACTAAAGTCCATTTCTTTTTTCAAAAAACTTTTGTCGGTGGAAAGGGTTCGAACGTTGAGAGGGGCTCAGTCCACGTCAGACAATCTGTGGCCGATATTATTCCTCTTGCTCATACCCTCAGATCAATACCAGAGACAAGTAACATATAGGATAATCAATACTCCTACCAGCATGCGGAAACACTGGATTTTTTGTCGGCAGAAAATGAAACATACAGACAGTAATGTTGACGGACTGAAAAACAGACAAGGTTACAGAATTTTATGTGTTGATATGATTATGATGTTGAATTGATAAGAGAATCAAATCTGTAACCGTTTTCAATGTATTAAAGTGTAACCGGAGTAGCAACTTTGACAAATCTACTGTTGGCGTGTTAGTTTCTATGTATTCAAATTTGAACCTAAGTAGAAAGCACCGATGGTTGCGAAAAATGTGTCAGTGTGTGTAAAATCCTTTTCACACTTACTCATAAAGTGGCTCTAAATTCACCGCAATTAGGCACTGACACCTATAATCAAACTGTTTTTCATTGCTATTAATCACAAGTGATTTATAGAGTTTTTTATTTTATTGGTTGAGTTGCTTTGTTCTTTAAAAAGTTTCGATACAAAAAAGATCGTGTTCAATAGTACAAATAAATTAATGTTCCTATTGCTTGCTCATTTCATGCAACTTCGTATTTAATTAAATAATTTCAACTCGTACGTGTTTAATAAATAAAACTTTCACTCAAATATACATAACTTTTATTTTTTCTGTAATAAAGAAAATTAGAAATTCCCCATTTTGTACGTGGCTAAAATCATTGCTTTTATGTATAGGAGAGGATATTGTAGCCACAGCTTCAGGATAATGGGAACTTTAAGTAAAAACCAGCAATACGATAACATTTTCTATATTTTACACTTCTTCGAGTCACAACTCACACGATTACCATCACAATGCCATAAAAACAAAAGACAATCTGTCGTAACTTGTTGGCGCCAAATTCAAATACAGTTTACGAATTCATAATGCTAATAAAATATTATTAATAACTAACTTTAATAATATTTAATCTAGGATATTTATAAATAATAGAAAAACAATTTAAATAAAGCTGAACGATAGCAACAGTCGAATATTAATTAATAATCAACATAACAACATGACCTAGACTAGCAAAAAGTAACTTCCTCGAACATTCACTAGATGTCGCTATAATTCTGACACGATGAATGAGGTTTGTTCTGAGAGGTTGTATATAATTAATAAAATAATATTAGAAATCACAAACGCCGACTTAGACGATATAAATCTATATGCCCAAAATGATAAGTGGGCTTACAGCTCGGCCTTCCTGTGATGAGCGAGTCCCTTCGCTCTGAGATGCAAAATCTATAATTTATGTTAATAAATAATTAAAACATTATACAATCAACTAGACTAACTCATTCCAACGAGCAAACTAGAAGTTCTTTTTAATTTATATTAAGAATTAAAGTATTTAACTAATTATCTTGACATAGTTTATTAAGTAAGGTTTGAACTAATACAGTGCTATGTTACGATTGTTCAAGATTCAAGATTACTTTATTGCAAATTTGAGTTTTCATAAGGTCTTAATATAATATAGTTACTTACATCCAAATACTTTCAATATATGACATGCAATATAATAAAGTAGATACATAATGTTTCATTTATACAACGTTATTTTACTAAGAAAGTTCATCCAGTTATTAATTTTTTACTTTCAATATAATTTTTATATTATAATGTTATTACGTGTCTGATGTCACAATATGTTAATTATGAACAACGTCACTTATTACAATTACTCGAAATACAACAATGTCAATCCATGAAAGTCAAATAATAAAATCAAATTTATCTGTTTAGAGGTATTCAGCCACACTGTAAAAACTATGATATAAAAGATACTCAATAAGTTTACGTTTCAGTACATAAAGCGACATTGTTTCATCTTTAAGCGGATTTGACAGCTTATTAAACCCATTGCATAATAATTCTTACTGTAGAATGCAGTGTTTATGTTATATTTTAATTATTTTTTTTTTACATTTGAAATAAAAATCTTTGATGATTTGTTATATTAGAAGGAATATCAATTAACCATTTAGTTATACTTTTATTTAGCAATTCACTTTCCTAGAATCTGAGCCAGACTCCATTACCGAGTACCATAGAACAGTATCGCCACTCTGGAATACACAAAGCCGTATAGGACAAAATTAATGCCTCTTTCAATTCCTACTAATCCTAACAGTTTGAACACACTACCTAGAACTTTGTTCCCGAACTGTACCTAACAGCTGATGCTACACTTCCATTAGAAGTATTATCGTTGGTATTTATAGCATAAAACAGTGATGTTAGAGCACTGTCATTAAAAACCTTAACCAAGTAGAGTTTCAGATAACAAGGTTATATTATAAGTGACAAGAGCAACATCGTCTTTTCACATTACAGAACATCAACTGATAAGTAAAGATCGGTTTTTTAACCCTGACACAATTCATTAAGTATATTTCTCCATAAAATTTATCTCAGATGAATGTAATTGTAGCAACAGTTTGAAGCAATTGAATTGACATGTTTCACATACAACAAAAGTTTCCCAACCATGCAAATTTTGTGAACATCACTGTTTATTTTAATTTTTATTTATTCTGATTAACAAACAGTAGCACGCAGGGCATTAAACAAACAGAATATAGCTACCAACTGTGTTAACCACAGATTACTTAATTATTAAATACAATAAAAGCTACACATATAAAATTATTAATTATTATCATAACTTACCACAATGATGTACAATATTTATAATCTTAAATCTTTATATGAATATAGTTTTAAAAATATTCAAATTTTTAAGTTAACAATAATTGTTCTTTAATCTGAATTTACTAGTTTCCCAGCATTACACTGAGAGTTTCAGTTAATGACTTTTCCCTTACTTATTTTGATCAACCCAATGCAACTCAATGCCAGTTAATCTTTAGGTACCAATTAGTGAAAATTTTAACTTCGTGTGACCAATGACATGATACATTTGCTTACTCTTAACTCAAAGTTCTATAAGTGTAATTGGTAACAATTTCAACATTCTCAAAGGTGAGAACACCATCATTTGATCAAATGATAATAAGATTCTTATAGTTTTAATTTTATTATTACACATCTATGATTGTTTTCCTACGAGTATGAGGATACACATGTTCTTCTTTAATTAAGTACTTTCCAGAATGGTTATTCTTACCCACTCATTTAATCTAAACTAATATTTTAAAGAGGAAAGATTTGTTTGCTAATGTAAAACCTGATGTGCTGCCCAGTGCCTACTGGTTATAATTGGGTATGGACTATTATGATGATTAGTGATACGCGTGCGAAGCTCGGGTGAACTGCTAGTCTTATCTAAAGAGGCAACTGCAAAATATCTTAGCATAACCTTAGTGATACATCTTAAATGGTCAGCTCGTATTCAGAATACCTATAATAAAATTAAGAACTATTATTATAGTTTTAAACTTAAACTTTACTAAGTAACTTTAGTAAGTAAGTACTTTACTAAGTATTATAGTTTTAAACTTAAACTTTACTAAGTAATAGTTTTAAACGTAAACTTTATTAAGTTTTTTCCAATTTTTTTTTCAGAAATCAAAGAGATATTGCACCTATTGAGACAACAATAATGGTTTATAAGTCGCTGTGGCTTCCGATCATGACCCATATTGTATCTGTGCATGGGGTGGGGTTGGAAAAACGTTTTTACTTCAGTTAGAACGAGCGCACAGAACCTTACTACATTTTTTTTTTAAACATTTAGATAAGTACCCCACGGATAACTTATATAAAGAGCGCAATCTACTCAACGTTCATTAACAATATTTAAATTCAATAATTTTACGTTTTCCACAATCATTTGATCACTGCACTATAAATAATTATAAAAGAGTAATAAAATTTACAATATCAGTTACTAACACAAGTTTTGTTCACTCACAATTTGAATTCAACTCTTATTAGTATGCATTTAATGTATTCATTAGAATTAACAGGGATATTTCTTTTGAAAGAAAAATAATAATAAAGGGAAAGGTACATTTTAGGCCTACTCTTGTAGACTCTCCCATGAATAGAGGGAAAATACATAGATTTTATTAAAAATATAATAATTTAGAACAGTAAAATAAATAACGAGCAAAAAAATAAAAATGTATTTCAAGTTTTCGATACATTTCCAAGATGGCAACCTTCAATGTAATTTCTGACAGTGTTTTTCTTTTGAAAACGTCAAAAAATATGAATCCGCCTTTGTTGTCCACTCATGTTTAGTGTTCCATAACTTGGAAAGATTAAATAATTTACCACTGAAATAATAAGCCGAATTCATAGATTTGACCAATAAAAACTGGTCTAGTATTTTATTTTTCTTCATTTCTCTGCTTGTACAAGACTTGGCCTATGCCCCATACAAATCTGAACAGTCTCCTTAAACCTGACTAAGAGCTACGACGCAATTGAATATATATATATTTTTTTAAATTGCATTGCATGCACTTCACACATGACACAGACATGCTCAGTTTTTTTTTACACCATAAATAAGTAATTAGTTTTTAGAAATATTATCCTGTATCACTGGAAGGAACTACCCTCTGCAGTACAGGTTATCATAGCATAGAGGGCAGGGGACAGCTATATAATTTTGTTACACTCTTTTATGAAAATAATATTATTATTATTCTACCATAATATGCTTTCCTACACACATGAAATAAATGACCTATATTCTGTGAGTCTCAGACAAACACTACATTCGCCTTACACAATGATAATAATCTTATATAATCTTGAGTATATTTCCAATGTTTTACCGTTAACTTCATTAAGACGCAACAACAGCCCACTTTTGGTCATTCTCCTTTATAATAAACTGGACATAAATATACAAAAAACAACTACCGACAAATCTCTTTTAAAGAAAGCTCCTAAAGTGGTTGTGCGACAAATCATTTTACTGTTTCAGATTACCCTAATAACCTATCTCGGAAATTGTACTGTTATATACTTGACATATCACTTTATAATTTTAGTATTTCACAATTTTTATAACTTTATATTAGTAACATCGTAATTCCTAATTTCGCTTCTTTCTATAAGATAATATTATAATTAAATTAATTGAATTAGCGCTAGACGAACAACCTCGAGTTGAACGAAGAAATCTGTCCATATTTTTCTCCTTTGAAATTCATTTCATAGCTGACGCTCTCCATCAAACCAATTATTATCTGTATTATTCTCAACCTCGGTATGGCCACTCGCCATACCCTTGGTTTCCCGGATAATAATGTTTTTCTCTCCTGACCTGACCTCCATCAAGCCGATTATATTTGTATTATTCTCAACCTCGGTATGGCCACTCGCGATACCCTTGGTTTCCCGAATAATAATGTATTTCTCTCCTGACCTGACCTCCATCAAGCCGATTATTATTTGTATTATTCTCAACCTCGGTATGGCCACTCGCGATACCCTTGGTTTCCTGAATAATAATGTTTTTTCTCCTGACCTGACCTCCATCAAGCCGATTATTATTTGTATTATTCTCAACCTCGGTATGGCCACTCGCCATACCCTTGGTTTCCCGAAAAATAATTTCTTTCTCTCCTTCGAAGCTGAAACTGACAAATTTCAGCTTAGAAATCTCATTCGCAACAATAAAATATTAAGCCTACCGTTCCTTGCCCATAATAAATTATTCTGGTCAAACTTTAAAAGATAAATAGACCGATAAATTCTTTATTGCCACACAAAACATAGAAATAACTGATAAGCAAAAATAAAAACGGAAAATAATGCGTGCGCAAGGGTAGTCTTATCACCAAAATTGATTTCCTCCAGACAACCTGTTTTCTTAAAAGAACTTTAAAAAGGAGCGGGATAGTGCAACAAAAAATTTGAAAGTTTACAATACCAATATCTGATTCAATTTTCTTTTTATTAAACTTTTCTTATAAATTAACATAAATTATTCTCATATTGTGCCAAAAATCTATACTTAATATTATAAAGAAGTAAAGTCTGTGATGTTGTAGGGTCTCTGGATCTACTGAACCAATTTTTGAAAATTCTGGTACCAATAGAATATAAAGCCACATTATATTATGTCATAGTCTATGTATTAATGCGAAAAGTTAGGGAGTTCCAGTGGGAATTTTTAAATAATTTTTTTTAACGCGGACAAATTCGCGGGAATCTGCTAGTACAATATTAAGGTTATGCCATTGGCATTCGCATCTAAAAGTGGTCATTGAAAATCAGCGTTGCACTGATAGTTACAAACTAACAATTTCTGATATGATGTAACTTAATTTACTTTTAACTTTTTGATAAAATTTGTACATTATGTGAATATAGTTCAATAAAGATTTTTCTATTCTAATGGGTATATTTTAAACTGGCTAATAAATCTTATCATGTAGCTTAATAATTGCAATATGCATTGCAATTATCGTTATGTACAACACTCTTGTATTTGTAGTATTTCTTTTGTGTTCTTTTCTTAGACCACCTAGGTATACTAACTTTAAAATGTTAAGAAGTACATATTTAATTTGATGATAGTGGTAATCGGCCAATAACTTCAACATAAATTCGTTTTTACCATCGTAGACTGTATGTTTACTTCGTAAGATAATGTAAAGATGTAAATTACTTTGAGGATAAACCGAGATGGAAAGAAAAAAAACATGTCGGATGTACGCGTTACTTACACTTTACGTCGTTGGCGTGGAACAGAAAAAAGTATATTTTCCTGGTATCCCACTTCTGAAGCTGTAGCCACAGCTTCAGGATAATGGGAACTTTAAGTAAAAACCAGCAATACGATAACATTTTCTATATTTTACACTTCTTCGAGTCACAACTCACACGATTACCATCACAATGCCATAAAAACAAAAGACAATCTGTCGTAACTTGTTGGCGCCAAATTCAAATACAGTTTACGAATTCATAATGCTAATAAAATATTATTAATAACTAACTTTAATAATATTTAATCTAGGATATTTATAAATAATAGAAAAACAATTTAAATAAAGCTGAACGATAGCAACAGTCGAATATTAATTAATAATCAACATAACAACATGACCTAGACTAGCAAAAAGTAACTTCCTCGAACATTCACTAGATGTCGCTATAATTCTGACACGATGAATGAGGTTTGTTCTGAGAGGTTGTATATAATTAATAAAATAATATTAGAAATCACAAACGCCGACTTAGACGATATAAATCTATATGCCCAAAATGATAAGTGGGCTTACAATATGCAACAGCATTTTACTCAATTATAGCTATACGATACATTTTGTTAAAAAAACATGTAAAACTATGATTTGACTTTTCTTCCTTAATAAAAGCTACGTTATTAGAACGAGACAGGTGTATTATGTTATTGCGTGAATGTGTCGCGCAATTGTCATATGACGTCATCAAATTTAGCTATTGAAGCCAATTTTTTGTCAACTATAAATGGCGTCTGTTGTGCTTCCTGTGTGTCAGTTGTGAATTATTACCTGGTTTTTGAATATTTTCATGTGTTTTTGCTTAGTTTTATGTAATCAAATATGGTGAAGTGCTCAGTTGTGGGGTGTCGTAATAATATTGTAAAACGCCCAGGAATTTCATTTCATAGGTGAGTAACAGAGTTCTTTTTGTGGCTACTATTTTAAGTTATTTCGACTAATTATAGCTTAGTTTCTTCTTTACTGAATCCATAGCACGTAAATTTTTGCGCTGTCCCCCAAAATTTGGATTATTTCATTACTTTTTGTATAGAGTGTATATATAGTGCGGGGATTGTATTGTTTACAAATGAATTGAATATCGATAAAATTAAAATTTCATATAACTCTTACTGTTTCTCACTCTGAGGGGTAGAGAGGTGAAATTGAACAGTCAGATTCTACTTATAATATTGCAAAACTCATTTTAGACTGTAGCGATGATAATCTAGTGATTAAGACACCCGATCTCCAATCCCCGATACGTCAATATTAAAAATCAATAACTGATTTACTACTATAAAGTACTAGTATATTCCTTGGCTGCGTGGACCACTAAAGTGGCCCGCGGATATGCACAGCTTTTTTTTCAAATGCAACTATTCTCTTTTTAGGCATTATTTCTTGATTTTCGCATTTAAACGGCTCTATCACACCATTTTTTAATTTCTGAGTAATCATTTTTGTACCCACGACGGAATGGAGACGGAATATGTGTTTGCCCTAAGAAATGTGCGTTAGTTTGTGCACTTTGTTGTTACCATTTTCCTGGAAAACTACTGGACCGATGATTATGCGGTTTTTGCATTAGATATGCATAACTTCTGAGAAGGTTCTTAGATATGTAGGACCATAGTCCATCAAGTTGAGTTGCAATCGTGATTTTTATTCTTCAATGTTACCATTTTTCTCAAAAAGTACTGGGCCGATTGAGATGCGGTTTTTTGTACTGGATATGTATAGCTTGTGAGAAAGTTCTTAGATATATTTTATGGTCAAAGTCCACAACGCTGCGCTGTAATCGTGATTTTTTTTACTATCTGTATGCCTTTTATAATTTTTTGAAATAAATCAATTTTAAAATCAGTCTACAGTTTATTATTCATATCATCACATTCAGTATTTTTTTTTCCATAATATCTAGGAATTCCAACTTATATTATGAAACAGTATTGTTTGTAAGGTTCACATGAACTAATAATATAAAGCTATACGAACACATATAAACGCGAAGTTGGGATGTATGGATGATGTTGTTAATCATGCCTAAACTGATCTGTATGAAATTTGGGACAAAGATAGATTAAAGTCTGGAATAACATGCCGGCTAGTTTTTATTCCGGAAAATTTACGAGTTTCCACGGGAACCAAAAAGCCTCAATTCACGCGGACGTAATCGCCGATATCTGCTAGTTCATTAGACAATACGAGTCTAGTATTCGTAATTTATGTATACTAGTGTTTTTTCAAAATATTATGTTTAATTATTTATTAATTATATTTGTGATAATTTTATATCGATTATATAAGTATCGATAATACCAGCCCTAACCCCCAGCTTAAGCTCCGCCCATACGCCAGTTTTACTTACCGGAAGCTTCAATTTAAAGTATATCGTTTCATATCCTCTCAACGCTATCCGCGAAAAGCCAAAAAAAAGAAACCTCATTATTTTAGTCTATGGCCGATCGCAATTGTAAGATGCGCGCGCATAGGAAAACTGATTAATTTTTCCCGCCATTGCGAAAAATTTTTCACAACTCATACTCACTGTTGAAATTACAGTTATTTATGAATTAAAATGTCTTCAAGTACTAATTATGAATGATTTATGTTGTACACCGCCCGATATAAGATGTGAACTTGTGAAGCCCTTAACGTTATGGCAAGTTTACGACCTGAAACCTCCAACGAAAAATATCTATTAGTCGTACCTAAATTTCATACAATGGCAAAACAACAAGAATATAGTCTTTTTCAGAAAATGTGTTCATCTCTTAAAGAATTGTCTTCTAAGTACAAATCTAGCTCTTTGTGGAGTATAGTATATTCAATGATAAAAGTACCTAGTTACCTACAGTCCGAACAAAGAAAAAGAATGGAGTAGACTTAAAAACATACTATTTAACTACCCGACTACCCGATGGATTTAGAAGCAAGAAATCAAAGGTTACATCGTCTGACGATATTGAAAAATTTTTAAAAGATGCTCCAGATAACCAATATTTGTCTACCAAGGTTAGGGTGCTTTCTACTACAAACCTTTCTGAGTTTGCCTATGAGATTACTTAGGCCTCATTAAACGTATTAATCTACCATAAGCCCCGCTGGCCGTCCGTCTGTCTATCGGTCAGAGGGTTGTATCTCATGAACCGCAATAGCTAGACAGTTGAAATGTGTATTTCTATTACTGCTATTACAACAACATTCCACCTAGCCAATAAGTCTCATAATAAGTACCTACCTACTTTTCGTTAGAAAAGTAGGTAGATAGGTAGGTAGGTCTAGGTAGGTAGGTAGGTTTCGTTCGTCTAGCTCTTTAGCGAATGAGCGAAAGCGATTAAAAACATTGGAGCCAGCCAGAGCCGTAAAAAAAAAATACTTGACAAGTTACAATCCGTGTAATGTCGTCTGTCAAATGTCTGACAATGAAGAATTTTTTAATTGTCTCTGGAAGGAAAATTTCGTGAATTTTGTGATTTTTAATTTGTTCGGAAGATTCAAGATTATATTTTGTAGTTTTTTTTCAAATCAGTTTATTGTACGCGCTGTAGACGCGCTGCGTCTTAATAAAATTGAATTGGACATGTTTAGGATAAAAACTTATAAGTGAAATAAGAGACTATTGATAAAGCTGTATTGTTTTGAATTTTTATTATCATGTATTGATAAAAATATCTTAAAAAAATAACTAATAAGTGATGCAAATATCAAATATCTAAAATGGTTTTCGAATCAATAGTTGTAGACGTATTGAATAGGTTTCTTGGGGATTACGTCGAAAATTTGAACAGGTCCCAATTAAAACTCGGGATTTGGGGCGGTAAGTTTGTGCAAAGCGTGATGTCACCGTATTGTGGTTATTTTCATTTAAATTGTGTTACCTATACCCATTTATTTTTTCAGGTGATGTAGTGCTAGAAAATCTTATACTAAAACAAAATGCCCTGGAGGAACTCAACATACCTGTTCAAACTGTTTATGGCCACTTAGGTAATACCTACAGTCCACTATAATTGAAAATTTAAAGATTCTCTTTACTTAAGTAATTCAAAGAAATATACTTTGTACATAGGTATAAACAGTATTGATTTGTATTTAGTTTGTATTTGTATAAAATAGGTAATTTAACCTCTCGGATTGGTTAAAGATTAATCAATACCACATAATATCATCCCTTAATAAACAACACCTCTCAAGACATTTTAATACCATTGGGTGCATTTTTAACAAGTGCTTCGATCTAACTATTGAATTCAAACTTTTCAACCAATTAGCAGCTGTTTTGCACGATGTAAGTGCATAACACAGCACATGTCCCCATTCCTCCATACAAAATTTTCAGTTTAGAACCTGCTGGTTTCCAAAATCAAATAGATTTTTGCCTCTCCTGTAAAGTAGCTGATAATTACTTTTCTTGTGTTGTTTGATTAGGGATAATATAAAGAATAATGATAATAATCACTGAATTGACTGAGATAAGTTATGTGTGTATTATATATTTTTAAATCTTTGCAATGAAAGCATTTAAATGTTGGCACTCTACACAATTTTTCATAGGTTTCAGTAATGTTTTATTAACTAGCTCATAGCACAGTCTATGTGGCCATCTATTACTCAAGTATATTTTATGCTTGTTTTATTTTGCCTATGTAGTTTGAGTAAATCTTGGGTTATCATTGTTCAGAGTTTATTCCATAGAAGGAGAGGAGGTTTTGAAATTTTGGACTACGGCCCTGAATTTTACTTAACTGCTGTGTAAAAAAGAATTTATTTGAATGTTTTTTAAGGGTATCTGTACCTGGAAGGTACTATTAAGTATTCTGTGGTGATAGTACCACAAAATTTCTCATAACCACATTAACAATTCTATAAATATAATCACTGATTGTAACCTACTAATGCAAGGTTACAGTAGTTAGCATGCAACTTAGATCTTATTAATTAGTAAGGAGTTGAATAGTTCAAGGAGTGACATCATAGCTCAAAATAGTTACCTCTATGAATGTGGTAGTGACTCATACTATTGCATAATTTGAGGTCAGTTGTAAGATTGTACTCAATACAGGTGATAATTGAATGATTGTTTTATTTTAGAAGATGTAATTCAATTTTGTGCTAACAATTTCATTTATTTGACAATATTTTTGAGTTGTTTGTTTGAGTTTAACTTTGTTTGAGTTGTTTTGTTAACTATGAGCACTTTTACTATCTTTACATTTTACTAGATTAGCTGCCTGAGATCTGACCTGTTTCTATACCCATTAGATTTCGCTGTTATTTGATTTTAGTCAGAACAGTAGCTACTTTAAATATAAGTACCTACATATTATAACACTTGAACTCACATAATTTATTTGAGTATATCCAATAATTTTAAATCTGTGTATGGGGCGACCCAATGTTGAGTGCTCTTGTCTTAATGTGTGGAGATCCTGGGTTTGATCCCCAGGAAGGTCAGTATAGGAATTTATAATTTCTGAATTTTCTCTGGTCTGGCCTGGCCTGGCTTCCGCCGTGGCTAGTTACCGCCCTACCGTCAAAGACGTGCCGCCAAGCGATTTAGCGTTCCAGTACGATGCCGTGTGGACACCGAGTAGGGATATGTGTTTCATATTACTGCTATGCCTCTAGATGCAGTCTAAGACGGTAGCTGGCACAGGTTAGCCAGCTACCATCTTAGACTGCATCATCACTTACCATCAGGTGAGATTGCAGTCAAGGGCTAACTTCTAGTGAATAAATAAATAAATAGGGATCCTTATTCAAGAGCATGCTGATGAGTTGTGTACAAGAATTTTGCTCATGTGAAAATGTTATCAATTAGTTCAACACAACACAAATTTAAAACAAAATAATAGGTAGGTTTAAATATAATTGCAACTTTTTAGCAGCTTAATAATTATTATGTTATCTGGAGTTTTTATTACGATAACAATATTGCCTATTAAAAACATTGTATAGATAAACTTGAGCACTATATACATATAAACATGTGCTCAGTGATGTCCTACAATTATTAATCAAACTTGATATTTTTGAGATAACAATTATTAGTTTGAGGAGAGATAAGAGATGTAAATTAAAGATTACACTTAGCAGAAAAAATTATATTGTATTGGCTAGACAGTCATGTTTTTATCAAAAGTATTGTTTATGATTTTAGATTATAGTATGTGGTTAACATACTCATAAAAAAGCTCTGTCTGTTCCTTTTGAAGTCAAGCATTGATCATCCAATTTTGAGTCATCTGACAAAGTATCATCAACAAAAATATAAGTCGCTTAACATGGCGACGTATGCCGTCCGTTAGCTTGCTAGCTTTTCCCGAGAATCGCGAAAATAACAGATCTCTCTATAATGTAGATGCCACATGGTTATCCGTTTGAGATCTACATTAAAGAGAGATCCTGCATGTAATATCTCAATCTTAAGTTGCTAGACCCAACAGTTTAAGCAGCCCCGGATCTTCAATTTTTTCGAGGCGGGGCAAAAACTGAAAAATGCCGCCCCCGCCTTTGATTCTCATGTTTACAATTTTTTTATATTTGCTATTTTTTTATTAAAAACTGATTTTCAGTTTATTTTTAATTAAAATTCAATTTTTTTTTCTATCGGCCAATTTTTGTCCTTGTAGGTATATCAAATTATTGATTTTTTGCTGAGTTACAGCTGCCTTTTGTTTGTCAGCGCGCGGCCGAAATGCTCGCGTCAGCACTTTTCTTATTTTTTTTTTGTTTCTAATAGGTCTTTACCTATGAAATTGCCGTTTTGTAAGGGAGGGACATATAGTCGATTTTTTTTAAATATAATTTATTTATTTAATCAAAGTATGTACCATTGCTATCTATGTACTTTTGCCATCTCATAGGTTCATTGATCCCTTTACTAAAAAAACCATTCGGACGGGAATCAATAAAATCTTTGAAGGCGCATTGGACTGCCCCATCGGAGTTGAATTTTTTCCCTAGCAAGAAGTTACCCAAATTTAGAAAGAAATGGTAATCTGTTGGAGCAAGGTCCGGGGAGTACGGTGGATGTCTTAGACATTCCAATTGAAGCTCCTCTAATTTGGTAGCCGTCTGTTGTGCAGTGTGTGGTCTAGCGTTGTCCTGAAGCAGCAGTGGCCTAGAGCGATTGACGAGCCTCGGTTGTTTAGCAGCTAGCTTTTCCATCATGGTTTGCAGTTGCTGACAATAGACATCCGCCGTAATCGTCTGGCCAGATTTAAGAATGCTGTAGTGAACGACACCGGCACTAGTCCACCAAACGCTCACAAGTAATTTTTTTGAGTAAATTTTCGCTTGAGGCAGAATTTGGCTGGTTCGCCAGGGTTCAATCATTGCGATTAGCGTTTCCGATTATCGTACAGGATCCACTTTTCATCACAGGTAATAATTCGATTTAAAATCCCTTCATTATTGTGCGGGTTGAGTAATGTAACGCAGCAGTCGACGCGCGTTTGTCGGTTTGCTGCACTCAATTCATGAGGCCTACCTTTCAAGCTTTTTCACCTTCCCAATTTGCTTCAAGTGGATTAAAACAGTTTTATCACTAACACCGCAACCTGCCGCTAGCTCGGACGTGGTTTGCGATGGATCCGCTTCCACAATAGCCTTCAATTCTTCATTATCAACTTTGGCCTCCGGCCGTCCACGGGGCTTGTTCTGCAGGTCGAAATTTCCAGAACGAAAACGTTGGAATCAAAAACGCACTGTGTTTTCGTTTGCGACACCGCCGCCATACACATCATTAATCCTTCGAGCCGTTTCTGCAGCACTGGTACCACGATGGAACTCGTACTCGTAAATAACGCGATATTTCAACTTTTCCATTTTGTAAACTGAGTTACGCAAAGAAAAAACCAAAAGAGGAAAAAACAAATGAATAGGGGTTTTAAAAACACAAAAGCATGAGTTTTGAGAAATAGCTGTATCAATTTGAAATTGAAATTCTTAACCAAAGAGGAGATATTTGAGATCAAAGTGGCCAGTACGACAAAACGACAATTTCATATATAAGGACCTAATATTAGTGATAGAAACTTCTAGTTTGCTTCAGTTTGTCTACATACATACTAATTTTATTTGATAACTTCTCAATAGGTATTTTAATTACCATCATATTTCTTTATTAAAAAAAAATTGCGGCCAATAAAATTCTTTTGAACTTAAGGTGCCAGCGAAGGGTGAATTGCCCATACAAACGTAATACCAAAATGATTCGTAATTCGAGAATATTTCCACCAGATTATGCGATTATTAAGATTGAACTAGTATTTATCTAGGCCCCTGGATAATTATGTTTTCAAAATATTTTCCCAAAATTAGATGTAAGCGCATAGCGTTTTGCTTGTTTTTACGACATGAATGACATGTTTTCTCCTTATTTGTATCATATTAAAACCGACGATATGTTACGTACTAACTGAACAGGAGCATAGCCTATATTGTCAAGTTACCGAATAACAACACGAAGTGAAAAACACAACAAGTTATCATTCATCATTTTTGGTATTTACGGAACAAGACTAAACGTACAACAAATTCTGTATGCTCATATTGCTATCGCGTTTGCACGCGATCATGTGTCATCAGCCCAATAGAGATAGCAATATACCGGCAAATTTATATTTGCGGGTTGAATAGAAATTGCGAGCGGCGATCACCGGCCTCTTAATGTGTAGTTTTTAATTAAGATTTTAATATATTTCGTAGTTTTAAGTTGAAAAATATTGTTCTTTAACTGTATTTCATCTAGCGCTCCGCCCCGGCTGCGCACGTGTAGCACTAATCATCATAATAGTTCATACCCAATAATAGCCAGTCGACATTGGGTAGCAGTCAGCTCATCAGGCTTTACATTAGCACTGTGGTATCTCCGCCCGGCCGGCCGCCCCTATTTCTCTTGCGCGTGAATTTATTTCTATGATATCTTCTAAGATATTCATCGGAATGAAATGGTGTAAAGAGTGAATTTGGTTAATATTAAATACTCGAGATGACCAACCATTTTATTTTGATAAGGATTAAAACAATGTCAGTAAAAACACCTTCGAAAGTAAAGCTTTGTTGTAAATTATAAAATCTTAAAAATGGTTATTGTGAGGCAATCTTAAAAGATAGCTTAAAAGATGCTATCGGGAATTTTTTTTGAACTTTTGAGGGGAACAATTCCACATTACATTGTTTTCGTGTAACTTTTACTATTTACGCAGCGCACGCCACAAAAGCTCTCAGATGAGAGGAGTTTTTCCGACTTCATTCATATTATTGCAATTTTCGTAAGGATCTCCAATTTTTTGTAAATAGAAGATAGCCTATGTTACTCGCTGATAAAGTAGCTATCTATAAGTGAAAGAATTTTTAAAATCGGTCGTGTAGTTTTTGAGTTTATCCATTACAAACAAACAAACAAATTTTTCCTCTTTATAGCCCCGCGAAAGCGAAAAATATTTAATTTTATATAACTGTCCATAAATTACCTACTGGTCGTCTCAGTGGTCAAAGTTAATGATGAATTGTGTGTGTTAAGCTGCCAAGTTTTAATTTGCCGCTCGGGGTATGGGTGCCACCCGGGGTACGGGTGCCGCCCGGGGTACGGGTGCCGCCCGGGGTACGGGTGCCGCCCGGGGTACGGGTGCCGCCCGGGGTACGGGTGCCGCCCGGGGTATGGGTGCCGCCCGGGGTATACGGGTGCCGCCCGGGGCATGGGCCCCGGCTTGCCCCCCCCTAGATCCGGGGCTGAGTTTAAGCTGAACATTACAAGCTACATGTCAGTCAGTATTTTTTTTTTATTATTATATAATTTTAAATAGCTTAGTATATAGCTCGTAGCTTTAGTTTTAAGATACCGTAACTGATTATCAACATCATATTTTATAAATAACTGAACGTCAATAAGTGTAATGTACCTACCTAAATTGAATAAATATTATTTGACTTGACTTGAAAATAAATTTGGATCTGTAATCTTCAGGAAAACTGGTACTTAAAATACCATGGAAAAATCTATATGGTGCATCTGTGGAAGCAACTATAGAACGGTTGTTCCTTATTGTAAACCCCACCGCTGAGATTAAATATGACCCCGTTAAAGAGGAGAAAATGGCACTTGCTGCCAAACAGGCAGAGCTCGCTAGAGTTGAAGAAGCTAAAAAGAAAGAGGCAGAAAAGGGTAGGTAAAATTTATCTATATACTAATATATTATAAATGCGAAAGTTTGTATGGTTGGATGTTTGTTACTTAATCACGCCAGAACGGCTGAACGGATCTGAATGAAATTTGCCACAGAGATAGATTATAGTCTGGAATAGCACATAGGCTACATTTTATCCCGGTAAATTTAGAGTTCCGCGGGAACCAAAAAACCTCAATCCACGCTTACGAAGTCGCGGGCATAAGCTAGTTTCAAATAATTTTTAGGGTCCCGTATCTAAAAGGAACCCTCATAGGATCACTTCGTTGCCCGACCGTCTGTATGCCTGTCTGTCTGTCAAGCACCTTTTTCTAGGGAACACGTGGAGGTATCAAGTTGAAATTAATATCAGATACTTGGCGCTGTAAAAAAAATCTAGCTTCTAAGTCAACGCAATCATAAGTTACGACCGTTTATGCCACATATTCTTTCTCGCCAATAAATCAAAACCTTTTTGTTACCTCTCGTTGATCTAGAATCATGAAATTTGGCAAGAAGTACTACCAGTTTAGCGCCTAAGTGCGTAAGCCAGTTATTTAATAGCTGATTACGTGTTGTGACATCTTTCTTGTTATTTACTAAAATAAGTTATATTGTGTCGTGGTACGGAACCCTTTGTGCGTTAGTCTTGACTCACACTTGACAGGCTTTTTTCTTGTATCTGACTTGCGACCTTACTAAAATATTCTGTGTTGCATCCCTGTATTCCTGTTTGGCACCTGTGTTTTCTAGAATTATAAATAATTGACCAGAATGTATCCGTACCCTTTGGGTAAAGGAAAACTGTACTGAAAACTTAAACAAAATTCTTCCAAGATATTAGAGCAAATAGTATAAGGGACATTAGTTGGGGCCCTTTCGTTGGCATGACACATTTTAGACGTTAATAATTTTCTTAGATTTTAAGTACTATCTGTGTATGATCTATGTTTACTATGTGTTAATCATATGCTGTTAGGACTATAAATAGTTATCTTATTATTGCAGATGATAAACTGGATGAAACATTTGTCGAAAAATTGGTGACGCAAATTATTAAGAATGTCCAGCTCAAAATAAGCGATATCCACGTTAGATACGAGGACAGCATAACGAATCCCAAAGCGCCCTTCTCGTTCGGTATAACCCTGCACAATCTGTCCGTCCACACAACTGATGAGAACTGGAAGCAAACTGTCATACAAGAAGCTGTGACCAAGATTTTCAAAGTGAGTTTTGAGCGCTGTTGTCTTAACGTGCGGAGGTCCCGGGTTCGATCCCCGGCAGGTTCGATTTGAGAATTTATAATTTCTGAATTTTCCCTGGTCTGTTGGGAGGCTTCGGCTAGTTTTCGCTAGCCAAGCGATTGCGCGTTCCGGTACGATGCCGTGTAGAAACCGAATAGGGGTATGGGTTTAATATAACTGCCATACCCCTAACAGGTTAGCCCGCTACCAACTTAGACTGCATCATCACTTACCATCAGGTGAGATCGCAGTCAAGGGCTAACTTGTAGTGGAAAAAAAGTTTTAGAGTGATCTAAGCTGAACACCTATTTTAAGCATTGCAGTTGCACGATAATATTTGACGTGTACTAATGAAGTCATTCTTATCAATGTAATTCATAATTATATTTATTATTCATTAGCAGATGATGCTCGCGACTTTGTACGCATCGAATGAGTTTTGATAATTCCATGATGCAACATATCTCTGTACCAAATTTCGTCAAAACCTTTAAACAGATGGGCTGTGAAAACGTAGCAGAGAGACTAACACGCTTTATAACTATAGCTGATGCCCGCGACTTTGTCTGTATGGATTTAAGTTTTTCGGTTGCCGCAGGAACTCTTTAATTTTCCGGGATAAAAAGTAGCTTATGTGCTATTCCAGAGTATAATCTATCTCTGTGCCTAATTTCATTCAGATCCGTTCAACCGTTCTGGCGTGATTGAGTACCTAACAAACATACATCCATCCATTCATACATCTATCCATCCATACATCCAACCAAACTTTCTTTATTCTTTTCAACAGATTCTAAACTTGGAAGGCTTAGCTATTTACTTGAATCCTGCCACCGAATTATATTCAAAGAATGATATTGAACAAATTAAAAGGAGGCTCCAGGGCGAGATTGCTACAAAAACATCTAAGCCTTCAACATACAAATATGGTAAAAGTTAATACATGTCATTAAAACGCAAAAAATTAAGTAATCTTGATGGCTCCACTTCTTAAACCCACCCTCGAATTCTTAGGATTCATCCTGCGAAAGGAAATCTTCTGTTCACGTAAAGCCGTGCCAAATTGTCTTGCAGACGTGACTATATAGTATATACAGTTAGAGATATAAAATACTTGCTGTAACTGGCATTGTTCCAAATAGAACATTATTGGCTTTCATTTTAAATGGGCTATGTTCCCAGATTGTAGCAAAATATAAAATCGATATGATGCTTTTTATACGACTGCCTGAAAAAAGGGGTATATTGTTTTCAGGGTTCACATGAACCCATACATAATGAACATACATATGTATGTATGTGAGTTTGTATATTCCACCATAACTTCTATACGCCTGAACCGATTTTGATAAATGAGGTATTTTTAGAATTCCTAGCTTATTCCGGGTGACATAGGCTAGTAAAATTTTTAAAAAATTTATGGGGTGACCGCATGGTCCCGCATTAAAGATTAAAGTTGAAAAAAAAAATCGAAAATAAAATTAACTATATAATCATCATCTAGAAAATGATGAGTAGATTCCAAAAATATATAACACTATAGTTCAATATCCAGTGATTCACAAAAAAATATCATTTAATAAAAATGTGAATAAGATTCCAAACGCTATATATGCAAATCGCTTCGGCAGGGCAGTCTTATTTTTTAATTCGTTAAATTAAGTTCACTTGTTAACTATGTACTATGTTATGCTTTTCAAATAGGTACTACAGATTAGAGAAGTACATGCACTGTTTATAATTTCTGAATTCCTTGGACTACTTATAGGCCTCTACCATAAGTTAGATGCCGCAAAAAAACATTTTTATATTAATTATAAAATATTTTTTTCCAGCATTGGGGCCAATAAATGCAACAGCCAAACTAAAATTGAATCCTAAACCTGAAGGCGACTTTCCTAAGTTTAGTATACCAAAGGTGATTCTTACGCTGCATATGGAGCAGCTATCAGTCAGTCTTACAAAATCACAATACCAAGATATGATGCTATTAGCAGATTCTATGGACAGAATGAGCAAAGGCGCACCTTACAGGTTGGTTACTGACATCGTAGTTATGCCATTGTAAAACGTGATAATTCTGAAAAACTTTAAAATGTAAAAATATAACAATTTAAATCTGAAAAATATGTTTCGTGATTAATTTCTGAACCACCTACGCTAAAGTAAGGCAGTTATCCAATCCACTGTAATGCGTCAGGCACGAAACTAGCGACGGTCGAGCGACGGCGATAGCGGGGCGATGAGGTCCGAGATCTGGCGACGAATTTCGGAAAGGTCCTTTAGGCAAGCTGAAATTGTAATAAAATATAATTTCGTCAATTG
Source organism: Erebia palarica (assembly GCA_964035005.1). NCBI lineage: Eukaryota > Metazoa > Arthropoda > Insecta > Lepidoptera > Nymphalidae > Erebia > Erebia palarica. The sequence goes on from OZ035988.1 coordinate 8,558,335, forward strand.
GCGAAGCCAGTCCTGCTAGTCTGGTAGCGCGTTCGTGGTTATTTCGCTACTGCGCAACATATCATCAATCATATCACATTTGCAAAAAAAAAAAACAAAAAATATTTTCTGCCAACTTGTTTTTTTTTAAATTTAGTACTTATAGAATTCGAAAAAACATCCCATCCCATCGGTTATAAAGTATAACCGGTCCTCTTCAAAAATATTTTATTAAAATTCAGCCAGCTCTCCGACTAATCACGTCGCCCCGCTGTCGCCGTCTCTAATTTCGTGCCCGTACACTTAGTTTAAGAAATTCATAACTAATCTTTAAATCAAGCGTGAATAGGCTTTTTTCAGGCAAGCATAGCTTCATAAGTTCATACACATTGATCTGGTTTGATTGTGGTCGAGTGTGAGCCTATATTGAATAATAATTTTAAAAACTATTTTTTTTAGAAAATATCGACCTGATCTGAACATTTACAAAGGCCACTACAAAGTCTGGTGGCATTTTGCGTACAAATGTATTCTAGAGGAAGAGGTTAAAAGAAGGCGGAGAAATTGGGATTGGAATCATATGTTGGCTCATAGGTATGACGATTTTAATATTTTTAAATTTTCTCAGAAGAGACTTTACTTTATTAAATAACCTACATTGAAAGTGCGAGTTTCAATGCCTGGTTGAGCCACCCAAAAGTAGTCAATTTCAGACCTGCCCTAGGGCAGAAAACTGATTTTCTACCCGCTGAATGAGGTAGCAGCCCTCCTTTCAATCCTGTCAGAGTATCTTTTGTTTATAATTTAAAATTTTACCTTTAAAATTTTCATTTTAACCATCAACTAAACTGACAGATATCATATTTGTAAACAAGAAAAATATAGTATATGACGTGGGATGAAACACGATTTCAGACTTCGGGTGTTGAGTCAGGTCTGTTAGAAGCTCCAAGTTTGCGCTTTTCACAGCGCGATGGAAGTTACTTACTTAAATATATTATTATTTTATTATCAGTGGCCCATGTCAATGTCCACACAGAGTAATTGTTTTTCAGCGATGAGATTTCAGCTTGAAATGGCTCTGATTTAATGTAGCTTAATGTCCTCTAGTTCTTCTTTTTAAAAGGAGTCTTTTGGTTTCAATAATAACAGTTAGCTTGAGAAAGGCGTAATTGCCTTTGGCAGTCACAGATCGTCAAACAAATAATATTTATTTATATAGAACAAACACACTTAAAACAGTGGCGTGCACAGGGTTCGATGCCTGGGTACGCATTACATAGGTAGTAAATTATTTCCTTAATAGCAGATCTTATTGAAATAATATTATTATATAAGCATTGAGCTATTGTAGTACAGCTAACGTAAGCTGATTTGATTTCTGCGATACTGTCCCACTTACCGATGTAATTACTTCTGTATTTGTACTGATCATTATGTGAATAAATCTGAAATGTGATAATCTGAAGCTAAGGTAAGCAATGCTTTTATGCCTCTATGAGCTGCACGTCACTGACTTAAAACTGTAGTCATCACTTGTTTTCTGCTTTACCAGACAACTATGCAAAGATTATGCGTCCGCTTATCAATGCAAGCTTAGCAACAAGGGTAAAGTATCTGCTGAAAACAAATGCGTGCTCGACGAGGCGGAGAAAACACTGGACCTATTCAACTTGGTTGTCATCCGACAGAAGATAGAAATGGAGGTAGGTAGCATATTTTATTCAACAGATATGAAACTGTGCGCTTTACTGGTATTTGGATGTCAATTCTTGGATAAAATTTGGGCTAACTATAGTTAGCGCCAAATAACAAAAAATAATAGTTTTATCTGAGCTGAGGTGCGAGTGCTTGTTTCGTGCGAAAATATGCTATTGCGACGCGTCTTGCGGGAAACTTCAGACGTGTCTTGCGGGAAACTTCAGACGTGACTATATGATGTACGCGAGCTATGTACCACGAAATAACGTAAATTAACGACATTGCGGGCGCCCATCTTCGCAATAAACCTAAATCCTAAACTTCAAGACTGTCTTATTGTCACGTTTTATGGGTTTTTATGACTGTCTTATTAACTTAATTGCCCCTTTTTGTATAAAAATAACTATTAGGGACTCATAATTGCAGTTTTCCCTATTGTTATCAACTATAAAAAATAGATAATAATTTTTATTTCAAAACTTTGTATTAAAATAGGTGGAAAGGCTAGGTAAACTGGAGGAAGAGGCAAAAAAATCCCGCGGTTGGTTCAGTGGTTGGTGGTCGGGCGCCTCTTCGAAAGATGATGACCTTTCAGAAGGCGTTGCTATCAGTAAGTATCAATACAATTTATGAAATAACTTTCATGCTGTTTCTATTGGGTTCTCCTGCGTGAAATTGGGATCTATCAGCTGGGTCGATTTCTGATTATCATTATATGTGGTTATCATTCCTACAATGTTTCTCTTGTTATAATAGTTACCTCACTAAAATGCTCACTATACCTACTTCTTATTTAGGAAATCATTCGCGAATGTGCTTTGGTACACCGAAGTCAAGTCATAGTTAGTGAGTGCTGTGTTTTGTCTAAAATTGAGTTATTTTGTATTTGTATAGAGGCTATATTTGAACTAGTGGCGTGCACAGGGTTCAAAGCCATGGTAGGCATTGGTTAAGAAGATACCTATTTTCAAGCAAGGCATGATGAAAAATAAGCATTGAACTCTTTTGACTAGGGTGAGCAGGGCTTTTAGGCCTCTATGTCGTGCACACCACTGATTTTGAACGATGATTGAGAAGTTTTTCTTCCTAGTGAAACAGTTCGAGAAAGCAATGACGCCAGACGAGAAAGAAAAGCTGTTCCGTGCAATCGACTACCAAGAGAACACGGCCCCGCTACATTTGCCCACGGAATACGTCGCCGTTGAGGGATACTTTCGTCTCGACAAACTGCAAGTCTCAGTCAACGATCAGGTCGAAGTGTTGCGCGCTTGCGTCGAGAACGTTGAAGTTGATATGAAACAGCGGCCCAGTGCTAACGCTTTGAGGTTTGAATCTTAATGTATATGTCACCGTAAAATTGTAAAAACCGTTAGATGATAATCTAACTAGCGAGATTGTAAACTGTCAAAAGATTACAATTTAACGCATTATTTTTCGGTAGATTGTAATCTGTTAGGTATATTAACCCGATAAAACCTAAGTGCCCGTCCTACCTGATTATTTATGTCGAACCCTAACCTAACCTACCAGAAAGAGACAAGAAAGCGTAAATACAATGAATATTTCAAAAATTTACACTCAAAACATTGAACGAATCATTCGACAGTCTACAATTTATCGAGATAAAAGCGTTGATTACAATCTAACGGTTTTACAATTTTGCAGTGACATATATGGGATTACCGTCATAGGTAAACGTAATCAAATCTCTTAGATTTGCCTGTATCATAATAAGGGTACTTCCGGCTGACAAATTGCAAGTTTCAGCCAACGACATGAGCTTATCGTCTTGTTGGGCTTTGTCAAACGCTGGAGGCGCCCACGACTTTGTCCGCGTAGAATTTCTTATTTCCTATGCAGTTATGATGATGATTATTATTATAGACTTAACCGAGGACTAGGTGAGATCAGTTTGCATCTTGCGTGCCTACAAGTGGTGATGTGCGTGTGTTTGGTGTAGTAATTTATTTATAAACTAGCAGATGCTCGCGACTTCGTCCGCGTGAAATAAGTTTTTTAAATTCCCACGGGAACTCCCTAATTTTTTATATATAGCCTATGGCACGCTGATAGTGTGGCTTTCTATTGGTATCAGATTTTTCAAAATCGGTTCAGTAGATCCAGAGATTTCCCCCTACAACGTCACAAACTCTCAAACTTTACCTCTTTATAAGATTGGTATAGATAACTGAACAATGTTTTATTATAAGGATTATTGTGTGTACTACGCTGATACAAGTTATTATAATACAGATGCTTTTTTCACAGGGTGGATGTTCAAATGCGCGCTTTCACAGTGTCTGGAAAATGTCAAGGCGACTTTGAGCCCCAATTGGTTACATCGAAAGAAGTGTCGAAGGACGTGAATCTTTTGAATGTGCTATTTGAAACAAACCCTTTGGGTAAGTCCTAAGATCAAAATCTGTGATTTATTTGTGTGCGTCCCGGGCACATCATCGTTCGCGTGAAAGTTTAATATTTTCTGTGTTCCGCGGGGATTAAATTAGTCAATAAATAATAATTTTGGTTTTATGATAATAGTTGTTTTTAGTTTAGTTAGCAGGAGGTGCAAAACTGTGCCTATATACATTTGAATACCTTCACATTACATACATACATTTGAATTCAAAATGTATCAATACTTTGTTCTGAACTGTGAAAAGACAGAATTTCATGTTCTTATTTTAATATTAGTAATAATAACTAGGTACACTAAGACCTGACCCCGACTTCATTCGGGTGTAATTTTTGAAAATAGGTCAGGGAAATGTATGTATATGTCACCGTAAGATTATAAAAACCGTTAGATTATAATCTAACTCGCGAAATTGTAAACTGTCGAAAGATTGTAAACCGTTCAATGTTCTGAGTGTAAATTTTTGAAATATTCATTGTATTTACGTTTTCGTTTCTGTTTCTTGTAGGTTAGGTTAGGGTTCGACATAAATAATCAGGCCGGGCACTTAGGTTCTATCGGATTAATATAACTAACAGATTACAATCTACCGAAAAATAATGCGTTAAATTGTAATCTTTCGACAGTTTGCAATTTCGCGTGTTAGATTATAATGTAACGGTTTTTACAATATTACGGTGACATATATATTTGAAATTTCCAAAAAATCGTTACAAATGATGGGTACTACGTGTTAATATTTTTGATGTTTATATCAGACGGCGCATGCGACCAGCGCGTCAAAGTGCAAGCCCGCCCTCTCCAAATAGTATACGACGCGCAAACGGTCATCGAAATTGTCAATGTGTTCAAGCCGCCTACGGAATCCACTGCTTTGACCACGTTAGTAGCTATTTTACTACTAGAATTCTTCTAAAAAAGTTGTCGTTTGTTCGGTAAGTAAAGTTTTCTTAAGAAGTAATAAGAGTGCCTCAAGATAATTAATGATACCAACTGTTCACAACAGACAAAGATAGCGAAAAAATGCAAGTACAATGGGTGTACATTCACATAAGATCCGATCCCCATTTTACCCGCCTAGGTTAAATCTAGTACAGAAAACAGCGAATTTTTGGCCCACTTTCAGTATATTTCTTGTGTAATCCTTTGGGAAACTGTATGGGGCGACGATCTTCATGTTATCGTGCACTACAAATAATTTAACAAATATTTTTTTCTTATAAACATGCTTTATATACATGTCAAATTATTTGACAGTTTACAAGCGGTAGCCGAGAATAAGCTGTCAGATTTGAAAGAAAAATCCACCTTGGGCATGCAGTATGCGGTCCACCATCACACGTTTATTGAATTGGACATCGACATTGCTGCGTCATTCATCATTATTCCACAAACTGGCATATACAAAGGGTAAGAAAATGTTAATCTTAAAGTGAAAATCAAAGTAAAAATTCATGTATTCAAATTTTATAAACTTTCTTCAAATGTCAAAAGGCGCGCTTAGTATAGGGTTTTGTACGAAATACTGAATTTTGACGTAATCTTATTTCACAATATACTGGTTTAACTTACCCAAATGCACAGATATTTTTTATTGGTTGTTATCCATGGTAGGCTAGCCTACTCTAATCGCATATCTACAGCATCGTCGCTTATTTACCGACCAAATAAATGTCTTGTACTTTTGCGAATATGCATTTATCAGTCTGGCAGACCACTATAACTTTTGAATTGATGCATAATTCTAATTCCAAACAAATTTAAAAAATGTAATTTGGAATCGTATGATCAATTTATTCAGAGAGGAAGCGTGCGCAGTAGTGAAGTTGGGTGCGATCAACGTGAAGTCAGCGCCTCGCGCGGAGCCTCTCGACGTTCACGCCTTGCATCGCCAGGGCTTGCCCGAACAGGAGATACTGCAGGAGATCGCCAAACACAGCTACGACCGTATGGCGCTCCGACTCACCGAAATGCAGGTACTAATAGTAGTATAGTGAAGTTGGGTGCGATCAACGTGAAGTCAGCGCCTCGCGCGGAGCCTCTCGATGTTCACGCCTTGCATCGCCAGGGCTTGCCCGAACAGGAGATACTGCAGGAGATCGCCAAACACAGCTACGACCGTATGGCGCTCCGACTCACCGAGATGCAGGTACTAGTAGTAGTATAGTGAAGTTGGGTGCGATCAACGTGAAGTCAGCGCCTCGCGCGGAGCCTCTCGACGTTCACGCCTTGCATCGCCAGGGCTTGCCCGAACAGGAGATACTGCAGGAGATCGCCAAACACAGCTACGACCATATGGCGCTCCGACTCACCGAGATGCAGGTACTCAAACTCAATCATTTTTGAAGTTGGGTGCGATCAACGTGAAGTCAGCGCCTCGCGCGGAGCCTCTCGATGTTCACGCCTTGCATCGCCAGGGCTTGCCCGAACAGGAGATACTGCAGGAGATCGCCAAACACAGCTACGACCGTATGGCGCTCCGACTCACCGAATGGCGCTCCGACTCACCGAGATGCAGGTACTAGTACCTGCAGGTACCGGCCGCGAGACCGACACCGTTCTTCTTAAGACAAAAGGTCTTAAGTATAAATGGTACATTCGTAATGAAACTTTAAACCCTTAGTTTTAAGGTTTATATTAATAAGTGTTGTGGAACCGAGACCGACACCTCTCGAGTTGTTACTAAGACAAAAGGTCTTAAATATGATAGTACATTCGTAATTGAACTGTAATGTCTTCGTTTTTAGGTTTATATTTGAAATATTTTTATTATTATTTTCTTAAATTAGAAATAAATAAATTTTTAAATATTCGTTTTTAACTTTAAATAAACTTATTAAAAGTGCTTTTGAATCGTCGAGTGAATCTACCAGTAGTTCAGAATGGCATTCCTACTGAGAAGTACTAGAAAGAAACTCGGTGGTTGCTATTAAAAAAAACATTTTATCAATGTGTACATAAGTAACCGCAGTTACCATTACTGGAGCGAGTCAAATCCATGTTCTTTTATCATTTACATAATCTTCAACATTATAATAAGCTTTTTTCAGTAAGTAGTACTAGTAGTCATAATTATAGTGAAGTTGAGTGTGACCAGTATAAAGTTGCGTACTGTATGTATAACGAGTGATAAAATGGATATAAAATCGAACTAAAACAGGTATTAACTTCGTTGTTTTGTTTCAAAATCTTCCGTACGGTACTTATATCGTCATCTCCCAGCTAAATCCCGACCGTGGAATGTGGATCCACATTCCAAATAGTATGTGTGGACGGCTAGTTCTTTTTAGAAATCTTAAGTAAATCATAACCAACTTTTTAATAACCACCTTGTGGTCACGTAGGTCCATTTGACGTGTTGGTGGTGATTATAATTCTCAAAAAATAAAACATAGTCGTAATGTGCAAACTCGTACTAAGGCCAAACGAACACAATAGATTAAACTAGCGGCACGCTATGATGGCCGGTTTGACGTTTGTCCGCTCATGAAGTTCCGTATTAATTGATAACGACTTTGAAGGAAATAATTGTATTACTTTATTGACGATAGTGATGTGCAGAGATTCATAAATTTTATCGAATGTAGTTTTAGGTTTAGGACTCAAAATTTATTTATTAAATTGATTTCTTAAATGTATACAAGTGTAGAAAAATCAGTTTGCACCATTTAAGGGGTGAATGTACTTGTGAATATGAACAATTTTCACTATGTGGACAAACCTCTGAAATCGCAAAAAAATATCAATAAATTTTTAAAAATGGAATCTAATACGATCGTCACATAGGATCGCTGGCTAGCACAACTACTACCTCCGGCAAACTCGCGTCAATGCTCAATGCAAAACAAAGCAGTTTCGAATTGACGTTGCTTCGAAAAGTATAAACTGTCAGTGCAATGCGATTGTGATATAGTTTTGACCTGGCTTTGGATTTCAAATATTGATACTGCATTACTGTTGACCCTTGCTCGTTAATTTGGACTCTGTTCAAGCCCTTTGTTGTGGATTTCGTCGATATGACCGAACGTACGCAGAGAACTGTTCTAAATAGTCAGACACGTGAGTTCGTAATACGCCTTCGTAACTATTTCGATCGTGAAGCTCAAAATGGAGGGCCAATTTTACCTATAACGTCAGTGGTTGAACGCGTAGCTGATGCGCTTAATATTGGACAACGAACTGTTAGACGGATAACTAAAAAAAAATATGGCGAGACTGGCACAGAAGAAAATAAACTTCACACACCAAAAAAGAGAAAACGAGCAAAACCAGTCGTAGGCATCGATAGCTTTGATGCCGATGCTATCCGAAGACATGTTTACGGCAACTATTTACAGAAGGAGTATCCAACAAGAAAAAAGTTGGTGCATTCACTGAAGGAAGCTGGATTATTCTTCGGTGGGGAAAGTTCTTTAACGAAGATTTTGAAGACCATTGGATTTCGATACAAAAAATGTAACAAACGCAAAATATTGATGGAAAGATTTGATATAGCGATGGCAAGGTATACTTTTTTACGGCAAGTGAAAGAAATCAAAAATTGGCAAAATGTTGTGTTCTTGGATGAAACATGGCTTAATGCTAACCATACTGTAGGCCGTTCTTGGAACGATGACACAGCAGCATCTACTTCCAAAGTTCCTGTAGGAAAAGGATCGCGACTTATAATTTGTCACGCCGGAACCATCAACGGGTTTGTCGAAGGTTCTCTCATGGCTTTTGCGTCAAAAACCACTGGAGACTATCATGAAGACATGAATGGAGAAAAGTTTACTGAATGGTTTACCTCAATGTTGTGTAGCCTCCCTGAACCATCTATTATAATTATGGACAACGCCCCATACCACTCGATGCAAATTGACAAGCCACCTGCCCAATCCCAAAAGAAAGCTGATATCGTCGCATGGCTTCGTAAAAATGGCGTAGATGCAAACATGAATATGTTAAAAGCGGAATTAGTACGTCTTTTAAAAGAAAACAAACCAACCAAGATCCGATACGTCATTGACGAAATAGCATTAGAACATGGGCACAGAGTTATACGGTTACCGCCTTACCATTGTGAGTATAATGCGATTGAGTTGGTGTGGGCTCAAATTAAGGGATATGCTGCAAGACACAATACAGAACCCCCATTTACCACAAAAAAAATGCTAAAATTATTAGAAGAAGCTTGTGAACATGTGACTAAAGGAGACTGGGAAAAGGTTGTGAATAGAACTGTTAAATTAATAAGGGAAGATTATGAAAGAGATGTGAAAATAGATAATATTATAGAAAACGAACATATAATTATTAATGTATGTGATGATAGCAGTGACGACAGTGAAAATAGTAGTATGGACGAATCTGATTAATTATGGCCTTTTGTGGCACCTTTTTTGGTATCTTTTGTATTCATATGTTTCTTGTGTGCATATAAAGTATGTATATTCATTTTCGTTCAAATATTCAGTTCGTTCAAATAAATTAAATAAACATATACATTTTTGTTTTATTAAACCTATTTAATCAGGTACAAAAACAAAACTTAATTGTTTTTTGTTCGAGAATAAATTGACATTCCACATCACTATTGTAATGTGTCAAACCGGCCATCATAGCGTGCCGCTAGTGTAAATGAGATGATCAAGTGGCTCTAGTACAAGTTCGAGTTTTTAAAGAATGTAATAATATGCAATTTCATTTGTATCTTACACTACACTTACTTTTTTACATCGCGTCCATATAAACCCGTTAAAAATTAATAATGGTCTATTACAGATAGTGATTGCCTCACCAAAAGAAGATTGGCATTCCGCAATAGCTTCTAATGAAGCGACGCCCTTACATTTGCTGCAACCCACCAATCTAGTTATTCAAATTCACAAATGCCTTATAACAGACGACCCGAGGTTGCCAAAAATCAAGATTATGGGTGAATTGCAGAAAATTGCCGTCAGTGTATCGGAGGATAGGTAAATTCATAATCTATTTTAACCTCACATAATTTCTATCCATTCATACTAATATTAATTTAAATGCGAAAATGTTTGTGTTTGTCTATCAATTGTACGGAACCGGTGGTAGAGCCTTAACGTATCATAAGTGACACAAGTTGTCCTACGTGAAATAAATAAATCATTTATCATTTATCGAAAATTCGGTGCGGAAAAAGTTTAGAACCTTGACTGCTTAGAGCTTAGATGGACATAGGCTATTGTTTGTCCTGGAAAACCAAAGAGCTAAATGCGAGGGTTTAATTTAGTGCCAAATACTTTTGCTCATTTTATGCAGAACTAGATCTTCTCCGCGTGGATTAAGGTTTTTGAAAAATTCGGCGGAAACTCGCTGATTTTCCGTCCCATTAAAAGTAGCCTATTTTCTTCCCTGAGATGGGTATATGGATACGCACACTCATTCAATACTTACACACACACACACACACGCACATGCACTTACAGACATTTGCTATCACCCTTGCATGCCTGCATGATTATAATTTAAAAATTGTATCAATTTTTTTGTTTTTTCTAATGTTATTGTTTAAATTTGGAAGAGCTAGGCCTTCTGACACAGGTATTTTTATGCTTGCCAGAAGGCCTCAGCCAAAATTATTTGTTAAAATGTATGCTGAAATAAATCATTTTCATTTAATTTTCATTTTCATTTTCATATGGAGTCGCTATGTGCGACAATATGGAGTATACCAAATCGTTTTTTTTTCAGGTTACTTACTTTGTGTGAAATATTAGTGAGCATGCCTTTACCGCAATCTGAAGAAGCTACCCAGTTAAAGGTAACCATTTTGAGGTTAAAAATGAAATCCTACGGAGTTTATATTATTTATTTACATTAAAAAATGTTAATTTATTATTTGTTATTCATTTTAAAGATATTTTGCCACAAGTTAGCGTACGCCATATCTGGCCAAGTTATCGAAACTACGGTTACTGTACAGGAAGGCGTCGGTGCGGTAAAATACAAAATTATGACTGACAATTTGTCTATAGCAGTGAATAATTCACCATTAGACAATGGTGCTAATTTAGTTTTACATAAACTCGAAACCTAACTCAAATGGGGCCTCTAAGTAATGCTATCTACGTTCAAAGGATATATTGGAAAGAGATAGATAGCACTGCTTTAATTTTAGTTTTGGGTAGAGGGTTTGGGTGAGGGTAGAGGTAAGGAGAATCATCTTTTAATGCCAGAAAAGTTAAAAAAGTGTCCAGCGGTTGCTATAAATAACAGTTCAAAAACCTTCCACAGTGGCGCTGGTGGAGGCAAAGGGTATGGTATGAATGTAGCAATTTGAAATGAACTGAAGTATGCCGAGTTAAAAAAAAAAATATTATTGTCGAGTAAAGTAGTTATTATTGAAAATTTCAACAACTACAAAATAATGATGAATGTTTTGTTTCCTTGTTTATTTCTCAAACCTACTCTAATAATATTTGGCGCTTCCTTTTAAATTAACCGTGATGCTAATGTGGCGCCCCCAATTTAATGCATTTCGATGGATATGTCACCGTAAGATTGTAAAAACCGTTAGATTATAATCTAACTCGCGAAATTCTAAACTGTCGAAAGATTAGAATTTAACGCATTATTTTCCGGTAGATTGTAATCTGATAGGTATTTAAACCCGATAAAACCTAAGTGCCCGGCCTGCGGCCGGGCAGTACTTGATTGTTTATGTTGAACCCTAACCTAACCTACAAGAAAGAGACTAGAAAACGTAAATAAAATGAATATTTAAAAAATTGACACTCACAACATTGAACAGTTTACAATCTTTCGACAGTTTAGAATTTCGCGAGTTAGATTATAATCTAACGGTTTTTACAATCTTACGGTGACAGATACATTTCATATACACAAATGACTCTCCTTACCTCTACCCTCCATAGTTTTGGGATTGTGTACAACTGATTAGCAGCAATATTAATTAGTTACACCCATTTATGCTCATATATTCTGTAGTATAACTTAAATGTATCTATACAAAGTAATCAGTTTTTTTTGTTAAATTGATTAGAATCAAATAAACTAATACATCATTTATTTTATAACCTTAATTACATAAGATTCACATTACATAGGAAATTAGCCTTCAAAGTAGACTGGAATAATTTTCTAAATTATTTACCTTTGTAAAGATATTACATGTACTTGTTATAAGCGATATTTGTATTTATATAGGTATTATTTTGTTCTATAAATTTTTTATCCGCTGTTAAAGCTAATAACATAACCGAATTATTTGTAGGCGAGTGATTCAAAAGCGTCCAGCCTTTCACTATTAAAATACCTAGATCCAGCAGAGAAACAAAAGAGGGACACAGCGCGATCCAAACAAAGGAAAGAATCCGAACACGCCGTGCAATTGACTGAGGTTGAGGCGTTCTTTATTATGAAAGGTATGGATTATTTCATATTAGAATCTTTTTATCCTATACTTTTTTTAAGATATTTTACAAAAAATATTATCACTAGTATTAAGTAGAAACATTTGAATTTGAATCATACTTTATTAGCAATTTACACACAAACACTGTACCGCCATCGCTTGACATTATAACATAGATTAATATGTACCACCATTACATCTCGATCTCCCTCTAACCACCTCCAATCGCCCGTCACGGTCGAGGGCGCTGTAGAGGAAATCAGACCATAGATGGACCATAGATAGATCCGCCAATTTCAGTCTAACACTAGCTAGTTACAAGGCGAAAAAAACTAGTATTTTTCCTCAAAATTAATAACTATAAAATATGTCTTAATTTTAAAATGTCCGTAATTTTGATGTCAATGACGTGGTTTGGCCGTATTAATCATTGTCTAAAGTATACTGGGACTTCTTCGATAAAAAATGTTAAAATGTGCGAGTGGTTAAGGGTTGGTTGGTTAAGGGTACAGTGCCGCCTTATTTTTATCAACTAATACCTGTTGTTCCAGCCAATTGTTTGCCACATGGTCTACTTTTGGTACAAGCACTGACCTATGTAACAAACGTTGACGATCATTTTTGTGCTCATGACGTTCTTTGTGGCTCAATTTAGATAAAAAATTATTTATGCAATGAAAGAAAAACACCTTTTACGACATTAAGTGTATTTTTTTTCAGAATTGATAGTAAGTGTCAACAGAAAAACAGTACAGGCGACGCAAGAGTACGACAAGTTTTTGGTGTTCTCACTGAATCTCCTAGAGATTACTGCTACACAAAAAACATTTACTCTAGAAGCGAACGTGAGGCTCGGTTCCGTAGATATGCAACACCATAGAGCTGGACAGAAGATCATTAGCATGATAGAAACACCGGATTTGGTGACGGACGTTGATGCGACTGATAATCCAACGGCTGCATCCGTCAACCAGTATTTGTTCGTTGTTACGTATAGCAATGTAAGTGATCAACTTATAGGCCCGGCCTCATTCTGGATTCATGTCCGTTGGAATAAGAATTTTATTTTTATTATTGTCCTTATCGAGATGAATTTGTGAAAATAATAAATATTTTCTTTTATATAAAATCTTAAGTATCATTCAGTATGCAGAATGTTCAGCTATACACTAATCCATATTAATATCCGAATGAAGTGTATTTTGGGTTTTCACAACTGAGAAAAAATTGGGTGTGATATTTTCCTTGGGTATATTTGAGGTCTTGGAAATTGACATAAAAATCACAGCATTCCCTGTTCGAAGTTGATTTCAAAACCTAAATCGACGCGGAAAGAATCGCGGCCAGCTTCTAGTAATAAAATAACATCACACAAAATATAATCATGAGTTAAGTAAGGTTTAGAATTAAATAAATTCGCAGGTGGATAAAAAATGTCCCGAGTTCCGAAGTCACTACGGCTCAGTGGAACAAATGATCGAGTTGGATTTTACCCGGCTAAAACTATTGCTGCACCTTGAAGGTCTGAGGGAAATTTTAGTTGTTGTCAATGAGTACCAGGTGAATATAATTATTGCATTATCTTATGCTTGTTCTGAGGCCCACTGTAAAGTGGTATAATTTTTATATAATTGGTGGTCATAAGTTTTTACAAGGTAAAAGATAAAATTATGAAAGATAAAAGAGTCAGCTATTTGGAAACCTTATTCTTTTATTATTGCTTGCACCCATTATGTAGCCGCATGGGGCAGTCTATTCTATGCCTAGACGTTTTTGTAGCATTGCCTATAAGAATATTATGTTACCAGTCTGCCAACAAATCTTGCTGCGTTTGAAACTATTTAATAAAAGCGTGGTTTCAGGTAAACGAAATTCGATATTTATTCAAAACTTGTTAACACCTTGGTGGTTGGTAAAGTAATGAATCGTAGATATCGATCTTTATTGAATCATAGATTAAGACTGAAAATGTACGATGTGAACATAGACAACCTACGTTCATAGTTTACGCCTACGCCTACTTTGACTTAGGTACAAATCTGTGGTTCTCACTCCGTTTCATTCCTTTACTCACAAAACACAGATAAATTAATATTGCCATTAATACTTACTTATACATTATCACAATGTATATCTATTTATAGATTTAATAACACTGATGGCATCAAACATATTGTAACTTGGTATTGCGTAAAACGGTCTTGAACTATTTTTTTTACTATTTTAGACGAGGCTACAAGCAATCCAGAGTACAGTGGATAGGTACGCGAATGCGGGACCATTGGAAACTATTGCAGAAGACGAAGAGTTCTCGGTTGCCAAGTCTAAAGGTTTGTTTGCATCCCTATTTTAATGTGATTAGTAAAAATAATTATGTGTTTCAAGTATCTTCATCTAACTTTTCTCAGTTTGTTTCAAACTAGTGCATAAGCTCTTTACGATGCTGAAAGCAAATTGTTACGGGCATAATTTTATAGTGGACCTTTAAATGTTATTTGGTATTTGACAAATAACGTTGGTATTAACTTGTTATTCTACTTTAACCCGTCAGTGTACAAAAACAGTAAAAAAAAGTATGTGTGTGCAATTCACACATGGCAGGAGTGAAATTTCAGAAAAGTAGCCTATGAGATAATGAGATAAATACAACTTGTATTCCATGATCATTTATATTATGTATCATTCTCTCGCAGGATAAATCCTATTATGAATATGTTTGTCTCTTTTTGGTGTCGCTTTTTCGTTTCATCGAATTTTCAAATCACAACGATTCTAAAGAAGTTTCACTTCTTTAGAATAGTGTTTAGTGTTTAGTGTTTTTTCTGGCCTTGTCATTCTAAATGACTCACGATTTCAGCGAGTGTAGCAAAACCGTCACGTCGTAAACAAGTGGAGAGTATCCAACTGAAAGTTAACGTTAAGATCGGAGCCGTTGAAATAGAGTTCGCGACCGACGTCAGACCGCTGTCGATAGTGAAACTTCAAGGCGCCGGCGCAGGACTGATACTCAAGACTTCTTACACCCAAGTCGATTGTACGATCGCCTCTATAAAGGTGGAAGATTTAAACCCTGAAACAGTTCACAAGGAGGTAAGATATCAGATCTTAATTTAATTTAATTTAATTTATTTGAACTACCAACAGAATTACAAGTAGTAGGAATACAAAATGTTGAATGGCTTAGGCAATAGGTAACAAGCAATCCAATTTATAGGTAGTTACATCATGCACATAGGAAAAGTCTTACATAACTGACACAAGAATACATTGGGGAATTATTAATAAATAATTAAGATTACTGATACAAGACTATTTTATAATACAGGGTTGAGAAAAAAAACAAAGAGGATCATCTGACAATGTGATATTAATAGTCAAGTGATTTGAGTAGTTTGACTTTGAATTTCTGTAGTTTTCCACAAAACAAATCAATGGATCTGTCCTTTAAAGTAAATTCCCTATATAGTCGGCTTAGCCTGGGTACAAGTGAATGATGGCCAAGATTGGTTTTGTGGGTTCGATGGGTGAGCAGTGAGATAGGATACCGAGGCATCCGAGAGGGGACTTTGAAGGATATTTGGCTCAACAGTTCCGGGTTATCCATGGTATCATTTACAAGTTTATGTAAGAAAACCATGTCGTGCATTTTTCGATCTTGGCTTAGGGTACTCATATATTTTTTACTGGCAATCGCGGGAACGTCAGATTCTCTCCAATGGCTCCCCTCAGGATCGATCCAGCCAGCCGAGTTCACTCTAGAATCCAAGCAGACCTTGAAGATTTCTGGATGTGTTGCGGGTGGGCTAATGTAGACTGTCTTTGTGTAATTATTAATTCAAAAATATAATTGGATACGAATTTCAATAAATATAATGGGCCAACTAGTTGTCACGAGGCTGATGATAGAAAAATTACCATTTTTCTAAAATTTTCTCGCGTTCTCAAAAAGTGTGTGAAGTCTGCCAATGCGCATTTGTTCAGCGTCGTATAGTATGGCTAGAACCCTTCACATTCTGAGAGACTCGTGCTCAGTAGTAAGCCGGCGATGGTTTGATGATGATGAATTATAATTCCTATAATTTCAGATACTAAAAGTGTTAGGCGGCGACGTAATAAACGTACAGATAGTTTTGTACAATTTGGAGCAGTACCCGACTGTGAGCGACGTCAATATGTCGATAGATGCCCAGATCAACTGTCTTCGAATTGTGTTCCTCAACTGGTTCGTCTCTTCTATGCTGGTAAGCGCTTAGTAGATACTGTATTAATTTTTTTTCTATTTAATGTGCACCGGAAGACAAGTTGAAATAAATGAACTTCGAAATCTGATCGATAAGAAAAATATACCTACTGTGACAGCTGTCAAACAATTACTGACAAGCGGTATAACGAAGCGGCCACAGATTACCAAAAAATGCCATAGAAGTGTTGGGTATCTAATAGTGATTGATGTGCCGGATATCCGTATCCGTTACTTTTTTGGCGGATCTTTTACGGATCTCTTTCCTTATAAATTTTCTATGAAATTCTAAATATAGGTGATTAGGTAGCAATGAAAAACTATGAAATAACATTCAGATTATTTTTTATTTTATAAAATCAAGTATTTGGCACCTTTATATCTGAAATATTTATCGTAGTGAGTTTCAAGGTTACGCGCACCGACACCAATTGAGTAAGAAAGTTAAAATCCGTATCCGTATCAGCGGATCTTGACACCAAATATCCGTATTCGGATCCGTATCCGCGGATATACATTTTTAACGATCCGGCAAATCACTAGTCTCTAACAAAGATATATCTATAATTAAATAAATAAATAAATGAATTTTTACTGACCAACAGTTTACATAGTACATAGTACAAAAAAACATTACATGCAGTACTTATGTACTGTGTACATACTTAAAAAGTAAATGTGGTCAACAGGCCACCTCCTCAGCTTGTGGCACAGCATGAAAGGTAGGTATATACTTACCTGACATACCGTAACGCTGATTTTCAGGAGGGGCCCAAGGACCGAAACGTCACGGACCATCACTGTATATTCCAAGCTAGTACAAGTGAACGAAAAAAATATTAGTCTATACTAATTTTAATCTTGATACACTCGTATTTTCATACAATCCTTTTCGTAGGAATTCTTGAACAATTTCCAAACCGCGCAAGCCGCTATTATCGAAGCGTCAACACAAGCAGCGGACGCGGCGCGCGCAAACGTGCAAAACGCGTATCAGACCGCCACAAAACTGGCGCTGCACGTGCGTCTCGCGGCGCCCATCATCATCGTGCCGGAGAACTCCACCAGCCTCACCGCCATGCTGGTGGACCTGGGGCGAATGAACCTTAACAACAAGTTCGTCGACGTGCCTGCTATCGTGAGTACC
This sequence comes from Erebia palarica, assembly GCA_964035005.1. Lineage (NCBI taxonomy): Eukaryota > Metazoa > Arthropoda > Insecta > Lepidoptera > Nymphalidae > Erebia > Erebia palarica. Next base: position 8,576,210 of record OZ035988.1, read on the forward strand.
CACTTGTAATCCATAAATATAGAGTTAGTCCGTGCAGAACGTGTATTAGATTGCCACAAAACTGGCGCTGCACGTGCGTCTCGCGGCGCCCATCATCATCGTGCCTGAGAACTCCACCAGCCTCACCGCCATGCTCGTGGACCTGGGGCGAATGAACCTTAACAACAAGTTCGTCGACGTGCCTGCTATCGTGAGTACCCACTTGTAATCCATAAATATAGAGTTAGTCCGTGCAGAACGTGTATTAGATTGCCACAAAACTGGCGCTGCACGTGCGTCTCGCGGCGCCCATCATCATCGTGCCGGAGAACTCCACCAGCCTCACCGCCATGCTGGTGGACCTGGGGCGAATGAACCTTAACAACAAGTTCGTCGACGTGCCTGCTATCGTGAGTACCCACTTGTAATCCATAAATATAGAGTTAGTCCGTGCAGAACGTGTATTAGATTGCCACAAAACTGGCGCTGCACGTGCGTCTCGCGGCGCCCATCATCATCGTGCCTGAGAACTCCACCAGCCTCACCGCCATGCTGGTGGACCTGGGGCGAATGAACCTCAACAACAAGTTAGTCGACGTGCCTGCTATTGTGACTATCTACCACGATGAGTATCTATAAATGTAGGGCGACTATAAAATAATATCCTCCCGACCGCATTTCGGCCACGGCGGCTATCTCCAGTAAGATTACCCATCTGCGTGGGAGATATTATAGTGCACACGTGTGTGCGCGTACACAGCTGCACTCTTTACTTCTTTACTCTCATAGCCCGATGAGACGGATAATCCGACACGACCGGAGACAGATCAGACGCGGAACGGACGGCTTAACACCGAAACATCCTACTTTATTATTACTTCCTATCTCCGGGCTAGTACTGAGAATTTCTTGGTAGAAAAACATCGGCCGCAGTCGAACATGCTAACCACTAGACCAACGAGGCAGTTTAGGAAGATTATATGTTGTGCCCGTGTTGATATTTCAATCTTCTATTAAATCTTGTCTTTATTACCTCTATTAGGATGTCGATAACAAAGTAACGGTGGACGAACTAACGCTCGAACTGGAAGACATGAAAGTGTCATGTGTAATGCTGACAGACGAGGACGACTACCAAGGCGCAGTGCACGAGCGTAAACTGTTGCGACCCACGAGCTTCAAGCTTTTCGTCAAGCGCAGCCTCTCCTCCTGGTATGAGAGTCTCCCCGACTTGGACATATCGGGAAGGATGAAAACTATTGCTGTGAGTTATATCAATCAATTTATTTATTTGTGAATAGAGTACATTTGAGGTGGAATCAGTGTACAAGTGCTCCTATTCTACCACAAATTAAAATTATTAACTTATGTATTGCTACATAGATCACAAATAATTCTCAAAAAGCTATAAGGCAAATAATTCCTGAGCTTCCTTAGCTAGAGACTTTTTCTCGATGGTCTTTATCTTGTATGTTGCCAGGTGAAATCTGTGGACGTTATTATTTTATTATTATACACTTTATTTTTCCCACTACAACAAGTAAAAATAACAAAGACAAAAATTGGGGAAAAAAGGTTGTGTCTTCAATGTTTATAACACATGCGAATAAAGAAGCGCATAAAAGATCATTGCTATTCATCTCATTTACACACACAGTATACCTGTGCTTAGTGTGTGAGTGAGACAGAATGATTAGCGTCGCATCATTTCGTTTCGTTATTTATTGGAACGCGTTATATTATTATTTCTTATTATAATTATTATTCGTATAATACTTATTATCTTTTATATGGTGCGCGTACACTAGGCTATAACTAGGATAAAACTTAATTCCTCTCCGACGCGGACGTTTCGGGTGATCATTTTTTCCTGTCCGTTCCCTATTGTGTATTCGCACTAAGACGGCCTGCTGTGATCGATAAAATTTAATGTTAATCAAGAATTTTTCCCAACCAATAGATTACCGTGGGGCATAGCGATTACAAAAGTATAATGAAAATTTTGAACCAAAACCTTCAAGAGGGTCAGACAAAGACGGAAGAAGCCAAATCTCAGTCAGGCGTGTCCAAAGCAACATCCAAAGTGACTATGAAGAGCCAAACGAGCAGGACTCAAACCAGATCGGCCGTAACAATAGTGACACCGTCCAAGGAACAAACTAAAATGCCACGAACAACTATAAAGTTTTCATTTACGATGGATAGTTTTCTTATAGACCTCATGAATACAAGTGGCGTAAGTAATATTTATTTTATACTTGTTTTTGAATATTTTTACAATTAACACCATATCGTCCTAACAATGAAGTGAACAAAAGATTAGGTATTTGGTCAAGCAAAGAAATGATTAGTATCCAGATGAAAAAATAACGGCTTAACAGCTTTTACATAAAACATCTAACCGGTTTTATTATTGGAATAAATTTACAGTATTTTTCTTAGAGATGAGTTATATTTTAGAAGATGAATAAAAACAAGTACTTCTGAAATCGATCATAAAATTGTTCGATCATTAAACATTTTCGATATAAAAGACGCTGCGTCCAGAAATAATTAAATGTCCGTGTTTGTTATAGTCCGAGGATTCAATGTTAGTAAAGGACATGGATTTAGCACGTTTCTGTTTAGCGTTGCTATCAGTGAAGGGTCGAATGTTCTCCGACGGTTCCATGCACACTTCTGTGTTACTGGTCGACTGCACTCTTGATGACACAAGGCCTGGCCGAGGAGCTAAAATAACTAGGTAAGGTAACAGTCTGCGTGGATCTAGGTTTTTTTGGTTCCCGCGGGAACTTCTTCATTTTCCGGGATAAAAGTAGCCTATGTGCTATTCCAGACTATAATCTATCTCTGTGTAGTTCAGCCGTCGGGGCGTGATTGAGTAACGAACATCCATACATCCATACATCCATACATCCATCCAAACTTTCGCATTTATAATATTAGTATATTAGTATAGATGAGTGAGCGAGACAGAATATGAAACAGATAAATTGCAACTGACTTTGCACTGCACTTTTTTTATATATATTTTATAAGTGATGCCCGCGACTTCATCCATGTAGATTTAGGTTTTTAAACATCCCGTGGGAACTTTTATTTTCCGCATTTAAAAGTGGTTGCGGGTATGCAAACTATCCCTTTTTAGGGGCATGGCAGTAACATTAAACCCACACCCCTAGTCGGTTTCTACACGGCATCGTACTGAAACGGTAAATCGCTTGGCGGTACGTCTTTGCCGGTATCAAATTTAGTCCAAAGCGGATAGGCCGTGACAAGGCAACAGTCAAACATATTTTAGCTTTGATAAAATTAACTGTACTTCGCCTGATCGGTGTTGCAAAACACTTCAAAATATTTTTCTGGAATCTTGAGTACTATAAATTTGGCTGGCTTTGAAGGTCCAAGTGAAGGGAGGCTTTTGCTCGTTCATTAGGGTAAGCTTTTGAAAAACCGGTTACCACTGCTTGTGTATCAGTATACGAGTACAATCGTTTCGATTGACGAACAAGTAAATAATATGATCTTCGCTATTGCATTAGGCAATGACGGTTCTGTGGGGTATAAAAAGCAAAAGTTTACATCGTTGTATGTAAAACCAGAATCTCATTAGATATCACTTTCATTGCTAGGTATTTAGAAAGGCGACGCGACAAACAAGAAGTTAAACGTACCCCGTCAAATGAAACAGCAGAGGACATAATGGAGACGCACGAAAAGATACGGAGCATGATCGACATAACTTACACCATGAAAAATGGGGACACGTTCGGTAAGATTCAGATTCACGAATTCACGAATAAAACAACACATACTATGCATTATAACTACCTTGATCGATACCAAACTGTTATGGTAAACTTGTACTTCAATTCGAATTCTGTCGGAGCATTGTCCTAGGACACCAAAGCTTCCATATATCTACACCCAACAGTCAACACCCCAAGCGGAAACTGCACAAATAAAATAGGTAGTCCTTTTGATTCTTTGACTTAAATTATTATGGGAGTTAGGTCCATTTTACTATTTACACATTTACAATTATTATAATTGCTATCAATAACTTTGTTTCGATTACTAACTTCTCGAAATCTATCAACAACTCGATGTTGAGATGTGCAAGCACTTACTAAGGTTACGGAATTTAATTGTACTCATATTATAAAGAAAAGTTCGTGTGTTCGATCGAACCTTGTAGTTTGTGCATCATTGTTTCGATTACTAACTTCTAGAAATCTATCAGCAACTCAATGTCGAGATGTTCAAGCACGTACTAAGGTTACGGAATTTAATTATACTCATATTATAAATAAAAGTTCGTGTGTTCGATCGAACCTTGCCGTTTGTGCATCATTCATTTTCGTTCACAACGACTCAACTCAATCGGATGTCTCTTACTCATAGTCGTTGTACACTGTTGTTGTCGACTCTTGCGTTAATCTTTCTGCAATAACACCATCAAGCAATTATAAAATCGCACAAGTCGAATTGTAATGCAGCGGCCAGAGGTAATAAATACCGAATAAAACTTCAGGATGTTCAAATTTGCAATCAGCTTAAACTAACGCTACCTATTTTGTTACAGTTGATATGAGAATATTTAGTTTCAATCTAATCCTTGCAATGGATTTCCTGAACAAGATTGCCGAGTTTATGACAACCGGCTTGAGCGATGCAACGCCAGACTCAAAGCCCAAAGAAGACACGAAAGCTGTGAAGCTACAAGCTGAAAAGTCTTCAGACAGCATGACCGTAAGAATAGTATTATTTAATTCAAATTCAAATCCTTTTTATTCAAGTTGACTATGACAAGAGCTTTTGAATAGTCTAGTGAATCGAACACTAGTTCGGAATGCCACTCCTACCGAGAAGAACCAGCAGCATTGTCTCTAATAATAACATTCTAGCCATGTTTCAGTAGTGCTAAAAAAAAATTACAATACTTCTATGTTACTTGAGCGTGCAAGGTAAACCTTCCATAAGGTTTGAAAGCTGACAATCGAAATGGTTGTTGAATGTATTTGGTTGGGGTTTCAGTTTTTTTTTAAATTAAACAGGTACAGATTTAAGTATGTATTTCATAAAACAAAGGAATTTCATAATGAATTTACTGATTTAAAATGAATTATTCCAGTACTGAAAATAAAAACATTGTTTAATTGATAATTTTGATTGATTATTATATAGAGGATCTCCCAACAGTCGTAATATCCACGTCCCCACATTGAGTATCGTAAAATCCACGTCCCCTATTAGTTTTATGTTGAAAAACTATTTTTGACTATCGATTAAAATAAAAAAGTGCGTCGAACTTTAATGACGTCACTATTCAAGGTTTCATACAAAACCCCATACTAAGCACGCGTTTGAAAAAAAAGTTGCTGATTTGACTAGTTGTCTAATACCCAATTTTGGTTAAGAATACAAAATATGAACTCCTTAAAATAAAACTAAAATACTTGTAGAGAAAGAAGGTGTCAGTGGTATCAGCGCCTTCGGTGACGGAGCAAAAGCTGGCGATGATGACTGTTAACATCAAGATAGAGCAGCCTGACATCATTCTGGTGGAATCGCTAGAACAGAAGGAGTGCGATGCCCTTGTTCTTAATGTAAGTGACAGAATTGTGAAAAAATATATTTGAAATAATGATTAAGTTATTTTGAAACATGCGAATCAGGATGAGATCTAAGAGATTTGGCTAAATTTTATGTAAAGATTTTACTTTCGGTGTTCATCGGATCAAAATGCGGGAATCAAAATACCTTAATCCACGCGCACGAAGTCACGGTCATCATCTAGTTTATACATAAATATTACCCTTCTTCTGGTGCAGTCGGAAAAAATGGGGGAAAATTTGCGTGCCAACAATTATGAGTCAATGTCAAAGTATATTTATTCAATTTAGGTACACTGTACATTTATTGACGTCCAGTTACTTTTTTTTATTTTTATTTATAAGTATAGGCCAGCGCTTGGCTGCAATCAGACTTGGAAAAAAATACTTATAAAATATGATGGTGATAATCAGTTTCCGTATCTTAAAACTAAACTACGAGGGTTCACAACGCGTTCTGGTCTGAGAAGAGCCCACAACAAACTCAGCCGGGTTTTTTTTGCAGATGGAGATGCGTCTCAAACTGCGCAAGACTGAGGAGCGTATGGTGGCGGACGGCGCAGTGTCCGGCATGCAGGTGACGGTCCGGCGGCTGGGCGCGCAGGTGTCCGGCGCGCCGCGCTTCCTGCTCGCGCCCGCGCACCTGTCGCTCGCGCTCTCGCAGCCACCCGGACAGGGCATGCACTTGGATATCGCTCTCACGGACATCAAGATTACTGTGTCTCCGGGTTAGTCATTATACAGTAAACTATATATAACTCCCAGATAAACTCACGTGTTATGTCGGAAAAATGCCGACATATCACGTGAGTTTATAAGGCCGGATAAAATCACGTGTTATGTCTGAAAAATGCCCGACTCAGTGGAGCAGCGACTGCGTCGCGCGAACAGGCTTATGAATAAGGGCTCCGAACGGGTTCGAAACTAGTCGGGCATATTTTCGACATAACACCATAACACGTGAGTTTATCCGGGAGTTATATATAGTTATAATGAATATCACTCACGATAGTTTAAACGTTAAAATTAATACAGTATGTGTTTTTTAACTCAGGCGACTTTAACTTAAGACGAAAGTCTTTTATCAATGTGTCTTTCCAATCCTCACTTATGGCACTGAAACGTGGACATTAACAAAATGCTTGCTCCACAAATTTATAGTCGCTCACGGAGCTATGGATCGGGCTATGTTAGGAGTTTCTCTTAAGGACAAGATTCGAAATGAATAGATCCGTAAGAGAACCAAGGTCACTGGCATAGCCCAAACCATTAGCAAGCTGAAGTGGCAGTGGGCAGGCCATGCCTGTCGAAGGTGCGAGGGTCGTTGGAGCTGGAAAGTTTTAAGAGTGGAGACCGTGTACAAGTTTTTTTTTATCTACTACATGTTAGCCCTTGACTGCGATCTCATCTGATGGTAAGTGATCATGCAGTCTAAGATGATAGCTGGTTAACCTGTTAGGGGCATGGCAGTTATATTAAACCCATACCCCTATTTGGTTTCTACACGGCATCGTACCGGAACGCGCAATCGCTTGGCGGCACATCTTTGCCGGTAGGGTGGTAACTAGCCATGGCCGAAGCCTCCCACCAGGCCAGACCAGGGAAAATTCAGAAATTATAAATTCCCAAATTGACCCTGCCGGGGATCGAACCCGGGACCTCCGCACGTTAAGTCAACAGCGCTACACACTGCGCCACGGAGGTCGTCAAAGTAAACGTAGTGTGGGGCGCCCTCCACCACGATAGACCAACGAAATTAAGAGAGTGGCAGGAAGTGGCTGGATGAGGAAGGCTGAGGACCGGGTGTGGTTGCATTCTTTGGAAAAGGCCTATGTTCAGCAGTTGACGTCCGCAGGCTGAGATGATGATGATGATGATGATGATGAAGATTAACTTAGGTAAGGTGCGCGATTGTAGGATACTTTGTCTCCACTCGTTCGCCTTTCTTTTTCACTTATATGATCTTGTATGCCTAATATTGTCTTTCATTAGTTTTATATTATTTCTATAATAATGTAATTGTTTTTTATTATTATTGTGTGTATATTTGTGTGTGTGTTACAGAAATACTTGCGTTATTGAACCGCGTACTAGCGACGGTTACAAGCAGCGAGGAAGACTGCGTCGAGCAAGAGAACAAAGCAATATTCTACGACCGACTGTGGGACATCAAGCCTTTCAAACCCACCTCATACTGGTTTTTAAAGACAGGTATATTACCTGTATTCATTTTTATATGTTGCGATAATATGATCATGGTAAATTTATGCACAGCTACATAGGTTTTTTTTTTGACAAAATAGAGCTTGGTTTAGTCCTTGATATGATAGTTGTTAGCGCCAACACATTTTCAAAGTAAAAAAAAAAAGTAAAAGTATCAATTCCATCCAAGAAAGAAGAGCCTTATCCTAGCCAAGTATGGTAAGATCCAATACAATAGCTTATGTTATTTCCAATATATTTCTTCTTCTAAGACTTCGGATTCGGAGGAGCCAAAGTTCGATCCTCGGGCCTGAACCTCTAACTTTTTGGATTTATGCGTTTTAAGCAGTTAAATATCACAATTTGACGATGACGTAAAAAAACGCGGGGAAACCTGAAATCTCGGACAGAGAGTATCTCTATCATTTTCTTAAATGTGTGTGAAGTATATCAATCCGCACTAGGTGGTGTAATATCCCCAGCGTGGTGGAATATGGCCTAAACCCTTCTCATTCTGGGAGGGGACACGTGCTTGGCTTGCTTTTACTTTGTAGGCTGTGATGGATTAGGATTATGATGATGAGGGTAATTTTTTTCAGTTAAACATAACGTGTGTCTTTCCTTTCTATAGAGGAAGCGGTAGAAGCGCTCGATTTAGAAGAAACTTCTAGTCAGGAGGTAGTCAAATCACCACTGGGAGAGATATGCCTTATGTCGAGTCCATCTATTGTATTGGCTCTAGAAATGGAGATCGGTAACGAAACTATTCCGGTACTCGTGATGCAGGCCTCATTGACTGGCCAAGTTAAAGACTGGAGTACTGATGTAAGTAAATTCACGATGTTTTTTTTTTGGGTTTTATTAGGTACTAGATTATGCTCGCAACTTCGTCCGCGTTAATTTTTTTTATTCCCGCGGGAAATCTTTCGGGGATAAAAAGTAGCCTGTCTCCTTCCCCGTGATATAACCTACCCCTATATTAAATGTCATCAAAATCGGTTGAAAAGATAGGCTCTTAAAGCGTAGCAGACCGACAGATATACATACAGATAGACAGAAAGACACAGTTTCGAATTTTTAATATTAGTATGGATAATTAGATTTAATTTTTTTTTGGTATGTTTTAATTTAATTTATTTGTATTGTATTGTATTTATTTATTTTTTCGTCTAAGCCTGTATTCATCACAAGACACAGGCGCCTATGCATTTAGTGCAAACTTCTGTGGTTTTTTCAATGTGTACTAAACTATGTGTGTATTGTAAAATTTGTACTTTGATAAATAAATAAAAAAGATATTAGGCGGTAACACCGTTACGGTATCTTAAGCGTCATAACAAATGGCTATTGCATAGGTAGACATTTTGCGGCTATGAGCCATCACAGGATTTCCTGCAATTATCCAAGGTAGCATAAAAAATAGACCAATTTTGACATAGTTTTTTTGCATTATATACCTATCTTTGAGCTCTGAAAAAGTTCTTAGCATGTTTTACCGCAACAAACTAAAGGGGTTTGTAGTGTTTTTTTTATCCGCTACAAGTTAGCCCTTGACTGCGATCTCACCTGATGGTAAGTAATGATGCAGTCTAAGATGGTAGTGGGCTAACCTGTTAGGAGCATGGCAGTTATATTAAACCCATACCCCATTACGGTTTCTACACGGCATCTAAATTTTTAATTTGTTATTAACAGTTTTACATGGAGTCCACATGGGCAATGCAAGTATCGTACTACAACATCGGCCGCGCCATGTGGGAGCCTCTCCTTGAGCCCGTGGAGATACTGAAAGACTCCCAATACAAACACGTACCGTGGGAATTGAAAATGGAGGTAAGATAAAGTGAAATATATTCCTTTTATAAACTTTGTGACAATACTCCAACCAACTCCTCAAAAATTTACACAACGTATGACGTATCACTCATGTTCTCAGAGCAAGTTTTTGAGTATAGTTTTTCTTTTATGGTCATAGATTATCAGGGAGCGTAGCAGTTCTTCGTAGTAATTTTTTTAATTTTATGTTTTGTTAGCGTTTAATTAGTAGAGAATGTTCAAATTATAATGAGTAAATGCGAAACTTAAAGTGGAAATTAAATAACGAGGTATGATATACTTCTGCCATTACTTACTAAATTTTAATGTGTATTTCTCAATGAAATTGAACTATTGCATTCTTTTTGAGTAATAATTAGTGTCTGTAAAAACGAAAATAATTATTTATAAAAAAAATTGTAACAAAATAAATTGTTTTTAAGGTTGTAATGCGTCCGCAAGAAAACCAGCTTTCTATAGATACTTCGGACGACGCAAACAACATCCAAGCCGTAGCGCAACGCCAAGCCAGCAAGAGCATTACAGTCTCTAGCACCGAACCATTGGAGATAACCATCACTCGCAGTGGGATGGAGGTAAGGTCCTACTGTAACATCCGAAATCAATTTTCGATCTTAAAGACTGATTTTAGTCAGTCGATAAGTTACTCAGCAACGCTGTTAGTAGGCAATTTTTTTTGAAGTGAAAACTTCTTTTGGCGCGTTGAGCACTTTTTGGTTTGGGGGAAAAATGTAGATTCGCGTGACCGACATGCTCGCGAACAGCGACATGCTCGCGATCATTCGAAATTAAACTTTAATGCCTTAGTGTTAAGGTATTCCATTCGAAATTAAACTTTAATGCATTAGTGTTAAGGTTTATATTTTAATAATTTTAATTATTAAAAAAAATATTTTTCACTTCTATCTTCAGTCCCTATGACTGCCAATTTTTTTTTTGTTTACTAGTAAGAGTTCTGACAGACCAGGACCGGAAAGGACAATAATTGTATGCACGACGTTTCAACATTACAGAGGAAAGACTTTCTGTAGTGTCGCGCTCTTGTGTATATAAGGCCTGCTTGCAGAAACGCCGGGATATCCTTTAAAATTAGAGTTAGATGCAGAATTCTGTCAAAATTTCAATTTCATTCCTTGGTAACCCAGTAACCCAGGAAGGCGTGTCTGCAAGGGGGCAAGTGAGTCACTTTGACCTCAAAATTGTGGTCAAAGTGAGTTACGAGGAGTTTTTGTCCGACAGATATTTTGTTTTGTTTGTGGTGTGCTTTGGGACTTTTGAGCTTTTGACTATTAGAACCGTTAGAGCAATCATTCCTAAACATTCTTGTCATTTAAATAGTCTTTTAAATGACAAGAATTTAAACTTTAAAAGCATACAAACTATAGCTTTTTTGTAATGTGCACATGTGCATATTATATGCAGTATATGGGTGCGACCCAGGCACACGAGTCCCTGAATTACGCAGGAACCCAAGGAACTACATAAATTCTAGATAAACTTGGATAATATTTTATCTAAAGTTGTAAAAAATTTCATCAAAATTGTATTTAGCCGTTTGGAGAAAACAAAATTGGCTCTCTGAATTCCCGCAGGAACTCAGGGATGACTTTGTGACCTTTAGAGATAAACTAGAAAGGAAAAAAAATACAAATTTTTAATTGCTAATTTTCAAATACATACATTCATACATTTACAAGTCAAAAATCGCTGGAGTCGTTACCGAAACACCAAATTGAAGCATTTTTCCAGGTATTGACTCAGTTGGGCAACTCCTTCGCAGCCGCGGTCGGGGACACTGATTCGTCAGTCGTATCAAAATCGAAGATCGACGATAGCGTAAGGATTTTTATTTTTACTCAACTCAACTCCTTCTTCTCAATTCACAGGTGATTGCCTGTGAATTGAGTACTGCACTACTGCACACTAACTAATAGGCCTATTACACTGCGCTTTTCACAGGTACCCTTACACTTGAATCAGTGTAGCGTAATAACATTTAGGGAGAAAGGGCCCCTAAATTGATCCTTATTGCTGTGCAATAAGCGCCGCTCTAACTAGCGGCCACGCTCACGCCTGTGGAACGTGCAGTATAATAGGCCTATAAGTGCTAAGTGCTATCTGATGCTAAGTGATTAGCTGATTATCTCTGCTCATGAACATACGCAGTATGTAGCAAACCGCCAATAGGTTATATTGAAAAGCCCCAAATCGCAAATATTTGATGCCTATTTTTCTTCAATTCAATTCAATTCAATTCAATTGTTTATTCGTATATATTTCATGCCCATTTTTCTTTGAATTGTTCTATAACCCGTTAGCAGTGAGCTCGAAGATTTACATTTGGTTATATGTATAACCTACATAGAAAAATAATAGTCCGTGAGTCGAAGCTGAGCACTTGTGTACGTTTGCACACACATAGCTATAGATATGCACAGAAAGAGGGCTATACTAAGCGAAGCTATACTAAGCCGGAATCTCAAACGAATTCAACTACTGCCATTTGTGAATTCGTTGGAGATTGCCATACGATCGAGACTTTGAGAGCGAACGCTAATGGGGCTGATTCTGTAGTGCACAATCTCTAAACTAAACTAACATGACTGCATTAAAAATATTCCTAACCCTTGAATAATACTCCCTGCCGAAAGGGACATAACTAGATTTAAAGCTGTCATTTGAGTTTAGTTTAGAGATTGTGTAATACAGGATTGCCCACAATTTCTTCATTTAGTATAGAGTCAACCATCTTCGTATATCTATTTTGTGTCCATAGAGAAGATTGACGACTCCTTGCTTTCCGAGCATAATTTAAACCGGGTTTTACTGCTTTTAAAAGTTACACACACACTACAGCCCATTATCGTCCCACTGCTGGGCCCCCCACACTCTCATAGGAGAGAGGGAATTAGAGCTTAGACCCACCACGCTGCTCCAATGCGGGTTGGCGGGCTTTAACGACTATTATCATGATAGTGATAATAGCCGGGACCGACGGCTTAACATGCTCTCCGAGACACGGGGTGAAACACCGCCAACTTCCTAACTCCGGGCTAGGACTGAGAATTTCTAATCAGAAAAACCCAATACTCAATTATGGCCCGACTCGGGAATCAAACCCGGGACCTCGTCTGCCGCAGTCGAACATGCCAACCACTGGACCAACGAGGCAGTCGTTAAAAGTTACATTTACACAAAATGTAAAGCTCACCTTACGCCCCCGGACTGAACTGTAAACCTACTAACTATATTCATATCGCTTTCAGAAAACTGATAAGAAGTTTTTGGGTGCGCCGTATGTGCTTCACAACTGTACCGGGCTGACGGCTAAGCTGTCGCTAGTGAATAACAACGATTTCTCCGTCTTCCTCACTGATGATATTGACTCCGATTTCAAGTATGTTGCAAACCACTATAGTTCACCTATTACTAAAATTCACATCTCGAAAACCTTGGCCTTGTTGCTGTAAAATTTATTATGTGTTAATAGCTCTGACGCACGACGTGAGGTTACTCTTTACGAACGATTATAAAATATTATATATAGATTAGTAAATGAACGCATTTTTTATATTACTGAAAGCATGCTTGATACATTTATTTATATTAATTGTATAATTTATATTCATCAAAATACATTACATAGTCATGGAAACATAAAGTCAATAACGTAACGGAGAAAGTTTGATTTTACTCCCCATAAATTTTCATACACCGGGCTTATATATGAAAATCGATTCTTAAGGAGGTAAACAAAAAGATAATTGCCGGTTTTACACAAAAAAAGTTGGTCTATACTAATCTATTGTATATACATAAATCGACGATTTGTTTGTGTTAGTAAGGTTTAAAATGAACATGTGTCCAACACACATTTAAGACTTCACCCCACAAGTTTTTGGGGTGAAGTCTTAAATGTTATCAAGAGTGTCTTTTTATATAATTTTACAATAAAATGAACTTCCTTACTTTAATTTCGTACATCCTAATGATTTTCATTTCAAATATAGTTACTATTCAGTTACAGAGAGAAGCTTGGAACAAAATGGAAATTGGTTTTTCGATACAAAAGTAGCCGTATTATAATTATATTAAAACTTCCGATTAATTTTCTATCGTTGTTTGAAATTATGACTTTGTTTACAGAGAAGTCGTATTAGAGCCAAGCGCTTCTGTTCCTTTGCAACTGAAGCATGGTGGACTCAATGTTATGAAGCTAAATGAACCTCCACCACCTCTCAAACTTAACGTTAAGGTAATGAAATACTATACTTATAAGTAACTAGCTGATGCTCGCGACTTCGTCCGCGTGGATTGAGGTTTCTTGGTTTTTTAATTTTCCGGGATAGAATTAGCCTATGTATTATTTCAGATATTAATAATATTATACCTTTTATAATTTTTTTTATTTAATAAAAGTTGGTCGTAAGTTAGATTATAATCTAACGGTTTTTACAATCTTATATATGTCGTAAACTAATATATGAATGAAAGTGAGTTCCAACACAAGGTAGTTAAGCTTCATTTTCGAAATATTTTGACGGTCTAATACTATCAACGTTGGTGAGATGTAAAATCTTAGACTAAGTGTGAGATCTATAGAGCGAACTTTGACTTTATTTAGACCTGAGAGTTGGTTAAAACGAGACAGATTTATGTTACTCCATCTCGTTAACTCTGAGTAAAGTCAAAGTACGCTCTATAGATCTCAGCATTAGAGTCCTAACTCCAGAGATATTTATTTTATTACTAGCTGATGCCCGCGACTTCTTCCGCGTGGATTGAGGTTTTTTGGTTCCCGCGGGAACTCTTTAATTTTCCGGAATAAAAAGTAGCCTTTTGATATTACAGACTAAAATCTCTGTGCCAAATTCCATCCAGATCCGTTCAGCCCTTCTGGCGTGATTGAGTAACAAACATCCATCCATCCATACATCCATCCAGCCAAAATTATAATATTAGTATAGATATAGATTTTCGGCCGAAAAGCTATAATATAGGAGTTGTATCAACACAGATAATGGAGATGGACGAAGAAATCACGATCCCCGTGGAGCGTGCAGACAAGCGGTACTTCCCCATAGGGCGGCGCCTGACGGGCGACTCGCGTTCTAAGAACATGTCGCACGCCGCCGCCGTGGAGCCGCGCGGCCTCATCTCCGACGTCATCATGCACGACGCGGCCTTGCACATATACCTCAGGAGCATTGTTCAGGTAGTCACATTCCCCATAGGGCGGCGCCTGACGGGCGACTCGCATGCCAAGAATATGTCGCACGCCGCCGCCGTGGAGCCGCGCGGCCTCATCTCGGACGTCATCATGCACGACGCGGCCTTGCACATATACCTCAGGAGCATAGTTCAGGTACTCACGTTCCCCATAGGGCGGCGCCTGACAGGCGACTCGCATGCCAAGAACATGTCGCACGCCGCCGCCGTGGAGCCGCGCGGCCTCATCTCCGACGTCATCATGCACGACGCGGCCTTGCACATATACCTCAGGAGCATTGTTCAGGTAGTCACATTCCCCATAGGGCGGCGCCTGACGGGCGACTCGCATGCCAAGAATATGTCGCACGCCGCCGCCGTGGAGCCGCGCGGCCTCATCTCCGACGTCATCATGCACGACGCGGCCTTGCACATATACCTCAGGAGCATTGTTCAGGTAGTCACATTCCCCATAGGGCGGCGCCTGACGGGCGACTCGCATGCCAAGAATATGTCGCACGCCGCCGCCGTGGAGCCGCGCGGCCTCATCTCCGACGTCATCATGCACGACGCGGCCTTGCACATATACCTCAGGAGCATTGTTCAGGTAGTCACATTCCCCATAGGGCGGCGCCTGACGGGCGACTCGCATGCGAAGAATATGTCGCACGCCGCCGCCGTGGAGCCGCGCGGCCTCATCTCCGACGTCATCATGCACGACGCGGCCTTGCACATATACCTCAGGAACATTATTCAGGTAGTCACATTCCCCATAGGGCGGCGCCTGACAGGCGACTCGCATGCCAAGAACATGTCGCACGCCGCCGCCGTGGAGCCATGCGGCCTCATCTCCGATGTCATCACGCACGACGCGGCCTTCCACATATACCTCAGGAGCATTGTTCAGGTAATCACATTCCCCATAGGGTGTCACCAGACGGGCGACCTCCGCTGTAGGCACAAGTCGCACGCCGCCGTCACTGAGTCGCGTGGGCTAAGCCTCATCAACACTGTGGCGGATAAGAACCTGAGTTTTAGACGGCCTCCTAATCTTGAGAAGTTCTACAAGTTTTTCAGCATATGAGAAGTAGTTTGGAGTTTTTAATGAGATGTAAACGGCCAAGACTAGGCAAGCCATGACAATGTCTCTGCAGTCTCTGTCTGAGGTCAAAGCGAGAAATCCCTTCCGGTCTTGAGCAGTCTTCATTTGTGATGTGTATTATCATTTCTTATTATCACGATGTTATCTTTTTTCGTGTTTCCAGGATCGTCTGCGAGACCTGGTAATAGTGTTATTTATGAACAATCATTTGAACAGGTCACAAACACGCTATCGGTGGCAGTGTCGGTATACTACATGACGCTTAGCGGAAACGAGGTGCGGCTGTTAGGCGAGGTTGCGCCGGGGGACATTCTTCGGCTGCCGTTACAGGCCGTGCATACTCCTACTGCGGAGATATTTTTCTCTGTCGAAGGTATTTTTTAAGTGAAAACTTCTTTAGCCGGGTTAAGCACTTTTTGGGAGGGGGTAAAATTGTGGATTCACGTGAACAGCGACATGCTCGCGTTGTTACGAAGACCAAAGATCTTAAATTTAAATATACTACATTCGAAATTAAACTTTAATGCCTTAGTGTTAAGGTTCATATTTTTTTGTACAAGACCAGTTAAAAAAAATTAAATATTCGTTTTCACTTCCTTTGCCCTTTGCTTTTGACTGCCAATTTTTTTTGTAACTGGATTTTCAGCTCTGGATTCTTATGCTTTTGTGCCTTATTGATGACTAGCTGATGCCCGCGACTTCGTCCGTGTGGAATAAGTTTTTGTTAATCTCACGAGAACTACTTAGTTATTAAGAAAACTTATTTTTCCGAGATAGAAAGTATAGCCTATGTCACTCTCGGTCATCAACTATACCCATGCAAAGAATCACGTCGATCCGTTGCTCTGTTGCGACGTGATTAAAGGACAAACAAACAAACACAGTTTCGCATTTACGAGTAGTAACTGTTTGTTTGTTGAATATTAGTATGAAGTATGATATGATTTGCCAATGTTTGTTTATGGTGCGGTAAAAAGTTGTGAAAATGCCGTTAATAAGTGAGCCAAAGAATAGAGAAAGGCGTCTACTACGGGAGGTTACTGGCTGAAGTTCAAACTTTATTTGTTAATTGTCCATACTGTAACTGTAAAATTAATTATTTATGAAGCTACTAGCTGATGCCCGCGACTCCTTCCGCGTGGATTGAGGTTTATTTTGGTTCCCGCGGGAACTCTTTAATTTTCCGGAATAAAAAGTAGCCTATGTGTTATTCCAGATCTCTGTGCCAAATTTCATTCAGATCCGTCCAGCCGATCTGGATTGATTGAGTAACGATCATCTATCCATCCAAACTTTGCTATTTATAATATTAGTATAGATTGAGTTGTGACCATACCATATTTTTTACAGGTTTCACAGTGTCAGTGTCCCCGTTTGTGTGGCGTGAACTACAGCAAGAAGTGAAACTGTCGAAATTGCTGCAATGTGACTCCAAGGACAAAAACAGTGGAGAGAAGTTCTATCTCAGGGTAAATCACCAGCATACTAGCATATAATTATTTTCGTACTAGAAGATGCCCGCGACTTCGTCCGCGTGGAATATGTTTTTTGAATTCCCACGGGAATTCCTTATTTTTCCGTGGTAAAAAGTATATGTCCTACAACAATCCTATGTCGTACAACCTATTGTATCCCGGGAAAGGACATAGACCTCTACACCAAATTTCATTAAAATCGGTTGAACAGACGGACCGTAAGTGTAGCAGACAGTCAGACAGACAGACACGCTAATGTTATAATTGACAATGCGAACATTTATAAAATTAGAATGGATTATCTAATTTCAAAATAGTTCCTAATTCCTAAAGTTGCACATGTTGATTAACTCATGAGTAATAATGAATTAATTATATGTTTTCTTCCTTCAGGCTGTAGGCACAATGGAGCAAGTTTTCTTCGAGCATTCAAATCGGCATACATTCGCCTCCTCCTGCTACGACATAGTTCTGAAGCCGGCCGTGAAGCTACAGAACTGCTTACCGGTGCCAATCGTCGTGTCTCAACTGGGGCTTCGACGGACACAAGTCTTCCAGCCGGGAGAGATGTTCCATTTGTCGCATCTCTCACCCAACAGGGCATCAATCGTCATTATGGTAAGATCTTCCTCAAACCACAAATATAGGTACGGATTTTCATGAAACAGCAAGAATATTAGAAAAAGCGTACTTTTCTTCGAACATATGTTCTCTATTACCTAACAAACCTTCAATCTTCATTAATTATTATAGTCAAATCTACCTTAACCATAAACTTTCGAGAAATTAACAACAAGCAAGACGAATTTAACAAATGTACAACCAAGAAAGACTGCTGACGCCGGCCCTAAACCTAGCTAAGCTGGCCATTTTGCGTGACAATGCATGATTTAATAATTACAATAATAACAATAATTACTGTTTGATTTTATTAAATGATTCAGAGATACATACCGTAACTTTTTAAGAGTTTTAATTGACCCATTTATTACTGTACAATTTTGGACCTCACCGAATCTGCCAATTTTAAGTGGAAAAAACATAGTTCACTATCCGATCTACTCAGTGGCGTGCACAGCTTTTGAAGCTAGGGTAAGCATTAGGTAGTCAAAATACCTATTTACTATCTGTTTTGATGAAAAATGAGCATTGACGTATTTTCATTTCGGTAAGCAGCGCTTTTATGCCTCTATGAACTGCACGCCACTGGATCTACTTACCTGATTGGCTTAGAAAGCCATATAAGATCCGTCACTAATCTACTATCCAATCGGAAATGTGCTGCAACCCATGTGTAGGCAGCACAGTGCAGATATTTCTAATAAAATGATCTATCGACTAACTTGTTTCTGTTTACAGGTTCAGAACTACCTGGACAAATGTTGGGTTTGTACGAAGAACCTACCAGAAGAACTCGAGGAACTGTCAGTGTGGTCGTTTGAGTCGCACGATAGCCCGTCCTTGATGACGCTAGACCTGGGTATGCACAGTGCGGATATGGAAGGAACACAGATGTTGTCCCTGTACTGTCCATTCTGGATGCTCAACAAGACTGGTTTTACGCTCTGCTACAGGGTAAGTCTTCACTTAACTTACTGCATTAACTTTCATATATTTTTTGCAGATAAACTACGAATGTGAAAGTGCAATATTATATTATGTGGTTGTAATTTTAATGTTCAAAGGCTATACTAATGACAATATTATTACCTATTCATTATATTATCATAGTGATATAATAAAATTTTTAGAAAACTTCTGTTTAGAAAACTTTGTGGTTGTCTAATTTATGTAGTTTTTATGATGGTATAGATAGAAGTTTATTGTGGTCTATAAATTTTAGTCCTTTGAATTCAAATGGCATATCATGCTTGCAGAAATCAAAGAAACCAGAAAAAGATTCCAGTACACCCAACAAGGTACCTTTACGATGGATAACGTTTATACACTTAATAGTGTCTTTTATTTTTTGGCCGATATTTTGCCTTTTAATTTTCTGTACTAAGTTGCTTATAAAACTAAAATTTAACAATCATCCGAGATATTGTATATGCATAGTTTACACATTATTTTTTTGGTTTCTAATTAATTTATTCTTGGTTCATCATCATCTGCGAATCATTAATTTAATTATATTTAGTGGTTAAGCTTAGTTAAGTAAATTATGCAAACCATCTTAAGGATTCTGTATTGTAAATATCTATCCTAGTTTGGGTAATTTAGATTTGATATATCAGTATCTTATCATTTATATTAGAGTACCCATATATCATTGCAGATAAAACATTCTCGTTGCAGTAAATTTATTAGCCGCCATACTTCGTGTTTGCCGGTGAGTGCAAACAAGTTATAGCACATTTAATATGGTGGGAATTGTCGCAACTAAAGGCATACCGTTTGTCTGAGACCATCTATAAAACTAGCTGCGTGGTAAGGGAGGTGACATTTTGACGTCAAAGAGCCGTATTGAAAATTGCGAAATACTCATAAGTTGGAAACTATCATCATTATACTCATGAGACATGCAGCTCTATCTTTGGCTTTTCGCAGCCTTTCGATATCAGGATATCGGCTCGAAAACTATAAAACCACAAAAATAATATGATTTGTGTCCTATCTAAAGTTATTTCATAAAAACAATATGATTCCACCATTTAAATAAAATAATATCTAAACATATCTTCAAACTCTTGATTGATCAAATTATATGGGAAACAGTATTTCTTTATTCTTTTCATATCGGTATGTAGCAGTGGCGTGCACAGGTTTTGAGGCTAGGGTAGGCATTCGTTAGTCAAAATACCTATTTACTAGCTGTTTTGACGAAAAATGAGCCCATTTGGGCAAACAGTGCTTTTACGCCAGTATGAACTGCACGCCACTGGTATGTAGACTGCTGCAATTTTATTATTATGCAGATAATTGCAATTTGTGCACTTCTAGTAATTCTCACCACCCCGGACCGCCCAGCTACCTCAGGAGCCGTTTCATTCAAACGGTATGCCTTATTTCTGTTCTAGATTCGGGTATCTATATGGCAAACGCACATACATGTTTATGTTGGGCAAAATAAGCAATGGTTGTAATGTGTTACAATAAAGTATGGCGACGTTATTTTGTGGTTCATATTAGGGGCATGCCTCTTGAGTTGTAATCTTCCTAATCGAATAGATCGAAAAGCTTGTGTGAAAAATTATGATATAAAATTATTATAAATTCATGTATATGCACGTCTGCGCATGTATATTTTTTAAAATAGGTATTATTAGGCTAAGTTTAAAATCAAATTTATTAATAACTTAGTCCAAGAAATAATATTTATACAAAATTAGATAAAAGTTGATATGAGGCGATAGGCGAACGGTTTTGCTTACGGCTTTTTGAACTTGCTTATTTATATGTTCTGATTATTACTTAATATATATACAAAAAGGGTTTAAGGTGTTCATGTTTGCATCAAATGTTATTCCACATTAACCTTGTATAAATTCACGTACCATGGATGGTACTAGTGCCTAAAGATCACTGCTCTAATTTCAGCGGTCACCTACTTAATTAAATATTTTGCGCAATAATATTCTTAATTCTGCACTTTTAAAACAAGTAATATTTGAAAGGAAATACTGACTGAAGTTTAATAATTAGCCATTTGACCTAGAAACTTGAGGTTTTACATGTAGATTTCTATTATAGAAGATTTTTATGGAATTCCATAGCTTGTGAAACCACAATATTAGTCACATTTGAAATACTTATGAAATAATTATCAGCATTAAATACGCCATTAAATTGCCATAGACTGATAATTTGTTATATTAATTAATTATATATGATTCAATTATAGAATGTTGATGAGACCGGCAACGTTATCTTCCATCCAAAAGACTACAAAGAACCGGTGCTGTTCTCATTCCGTGCAAAGAATTTCTTCGGTAAGAAGAAAGCCGCGATCAGAGTTGAATTCGGAGAATGGTCGGACAAGTTCTCTTTGGATGTACCCGGAAGTTCAGGAGTCATCACGTGCAAAAACGAGGGCAGAACTTATCAGGTTATACCAAAACCAGCTTAGAGACCTGCTATTTAGTATTAAGAACCACTTAAACAATAGTTATACAATATTAACGTTTTAGGTGGCAGTAACGAATCAACTGACATTCAACAGTTTGACAAAGATGGTAATATTTACTCCATTCTTCCTCATCATCAACGAATGCCCATTCTCAATTCAGTACCAAGAGTTTAACAGATCTGGAGATCCTTGGCAAGAGGTAAGATTTACATACTAATATTACAAATGCGAAAGTGTGTCTGTCTGTCTGCTATGCTTTCCCGGCCCATCTTTTCAACCGATTTTAATGCAATTTGGTACGGATTTAGATTGCATCTCGGGGAAGGATATAGGCATACTTTTATCCCGGAAAATTAAAAAGTTTCCGCAGGAATCAACGACCTTTATCCACGGGGATGAAGTCGCGGGCATCATCTAGTTATTTATAGTTTTAAATGTACAATACGCATAGTTTGGAAGCATTGTATTTTTTTATAATTTTCAGGTAAAGCAAAACTCTAGTGCACCACTCTGGCCCGTGGTCGAAAAGGAGGACAAGTTATTGCTGCTAAGAGTGTCCTGCTCCACCGAAATCGCAGCTCCTTTTCTCTACACCGAGCAACATTGTGTTTGCCTGAAGCTTAATAACGAAGTAAGTTAATAAGTTTACTGGATTAGATTAATTGTTATTTACAGTTCGTTTACTAGGCCCATTTGCAAGGACTCTTAAATTGATTAAGTTAAATATTTTAATGCTCTCTCTGTTTGGCTTTTCTCATATTGTAGTTGGCAAAAAGGGACAGCATTAAAATATTTAACTAAAAATCAGTTTAAATGTCCCTGTGCAAGCTGCCCTTAGTTTCAGACTTATTCGAACTTCAATCACAGACAAAGTTTTGGTATCGATTGGAGTTATTTTTAACAACCTATATCTCTTAAATGACCCATTATTTGAATAGTATTTTGAGACTTTGTAAATTAATCTCACTATCGGGATCTTCTATGAAAGAGTCCGATATCCCTATCTTTGTAAGGTACCTTTAGGTAAAAGAGCACGTACTTCACTATTCTAAAAAATAAGAACAGCGTCCATGAAGTAGGTACTGACCTATTGCATCTTTTGGTCAGTAAATATGGAACTTGATAGGCGTGCTTATGCCAAAAGTAAAATAAATGACTGCACGGATCATAGGTTACCCATTAAAGTGAGCCATTGTAGATTGGACATTAGTGCTAAGTGTCAGTACTGAGCCGGAGATAGATTGAGATGATGATGATTATGGCACTGAACATGTTTGATCTCGACGGTCTGTTTGGTGGCAGTACGGGGGCTTGCACGTTGAGGTGCAGCTAAGTGAAGGCGGAACGTACATCACTGTGCGCCAATACCGGGACGGGCATGCGCCGGCGTTGCTTGTCAACTATACGGCATTCAGCATCACTGTTTACGAGAAGGAAAACGTTAACGTCCGGTACGTATCTGGGTGATATTTTCAATTTTGAGGTTATTTCAGCATTCACGATCAATCTGCTTGAAAAAATAAATATCATCTTTATCCATTTGTAATAGAGCTCTAAACAGTATGCAGATAAGAGAAGATTCATTAAAAACATTACAGATGGCCTTATTTATAAGGATGCAGATATCGTTATAGTTCATCGAGAACTTCACAGATGGCGTTAAAAATATTAAATTATTGTACTTTCAATAGATGGCGTTGCGAGATTCAGAATACTAGCGCACTTAGCACTTTAAGCAGCTTTTATCTTGTTTCTTACGATACGGATCTAGCGCTCAAGCGGTGGTATTGTATATTATTTTAACCTACAAGATAATGATCTGTAGTTAATAATCCAGAGCCGGAAACGTATAGTAATCAATTTAATGCCCATTTATTAATTTTTTTATTAATTTGAAGTGTCCGTTAAATTCTAATATTTGGAATAAAGGCTATAAAATAAGCTAAGAATTACTGTATATTTCAAACGTATGTTGATTCTTAGGCGAATTTGGACAATGTCTTTTTAATTTTACATCAAATGGTGCATTTCGTAGTTAGTTTCTTCGGGGTGTGATTGTAATTTGTCATGATCAGAGTATTTCAACGTCTTATTTTTGTTTTATTATCATTTCATAGAAAATTGCCTTCAATGAAACAAATGTTGTATACATGGGAGAACCCTGCGGGCCCACGGATACTTTTGTTCGAGGGACACAAACGAAAGGAGATTGAGAATGACCTGAGAAAAGATGGTATCGGAGATTTTATGTAAGTGTACTTTGTAAATTATTTTTGTTTCCAACCAAATACTAAAGTAACGAAATACTTTTAATTATTGATTTATGTTGTTGCAGGATTAACGAAACTCAGCGTTTATGGTGGGTGTCCTTCTTAGACGGACTACAACGAGTGATTCTTTTCACTGATGATCCAATCCTAGCGAGTGGAGCTCATACTATTGGCGAGGCTGAACCAATACATACTGAGTTTGTTCTCGCCATGCACGGCCTGGGACTTTCGCTTGTTAACGATCCGGAACTCACAGAGATTCTCTATGTCAGCATATCTAAGTATGTATGCAATTTTTATTGTAAACTCTTAGCAACCAAACAAATCCCTTGTGGAATGGTACTTAGTAAATTGTGTTTCATGCTATATATAAGTAGAAGTTTAAGCTGAATTAATATTACTTATTAGCCCATAGGCTAGATGGTAGTAAACAGTAAAGTTGCCATTATAAAATTGTGATGGAACTTTAGGGCAGGGGGGAAAAATGCTATATATTAATAATTTTACAGTTCCGGTATAATATGGGAGCAGTGCAAAATGGGTTCCCGACGATATAAAAAAATCGAAGGTCTGAAAGCAATGCAGATAGAGGAAGCGTATCAGAAATACCAAACCGAGAAAATGGTTTCCGATAGTGATAACGAGGTCTCACCGCGCGTTAAAATTGATGACAAGACCGAGGTATGCTATTTACTTGTATAGTGATAGATGTTTTAATTAATTATATAATATGTAGTAAACGTTAGAACTATTTGAATAAATAGCAATATCAACAAGATTGAATCCGATTGGAACCGAGCCATAAAGTACCAATGTACTTTAGAACCGGCTCGGTTAAATTAGTCCGATTTGGTTTTGTCCGGTCCTGTCTGGTCCATTCCAGTTAGTCTCTCACTGCTATTTCGTGTGTATCTCGATAAAGGTAACGGTTCGGTGACTATTTTTAACTTATTGCTGCCCGGTGGTGAAGCACACAACTTGCTTAAAAAAATATTCGGTCAAAAGGCAGGTCTTTTTTTGCATGTAAAGTTGCAGTCTCTGTAGACTTATTTTGTGCTTTATTTTACTGCTTCTCCAATATTCAGGTGGATTTCTCTATGATGAGTATAATCCGTCCGCACGAGCGTATGATCCGGCGCACGAGCTCGCCAGGCGTGTGGGCGGCGCTGGGGCTGACTGCGCACTCGCGGCGCTTGCACGCGCGCCTGTACCGCCTGCAGGTGGACCAGCAACTGCCGCTGCCCACCTTCCCCGTCATGCTGGCGCCCGTGCCGCCACCCAAGTCCGTCGCCAACGACGACCCCGCCGGTATGTGCACACTCCCCGCTGATGCGCACTCGCGGCGCCTGCACGCGCGCCTGTACCGCCTGCAGGTGGACCAGCAACTGCCGCTGCCCACCTTCCCCGTCATGCTGGTTCCCGTGCCGCCGCCCAAGTCCGTCGCCAACGACGACCCCGCCGGTATGTGCACACTCCCCGCTGATGCGCACTCGCGGCGCCTGCACGCGCGCCTGTACCGCCTGCAGGTGGACCAGCAACTGCCGCTGCCCACCTTCCCCGTCATGCTGGCGCCCGTGCCGCCGCCCAAGTCCGTCGCCAACGACGACCCCGCCGGTATGTGCACACTCCCCGCTGATGCGCACTCGCGGCGCCTGCACGCGCGCCTGTACCGCCTGCAGGTGGACCAGCAACTGCCGCTGCCCACCTTCCCCGTCATGCTGGCGCCCGTGCCGCCGCCCAAGTCCGTCGCCAACGACGACCCCGCCGGTATGTGCACACTCCCCGCTGATGCGCACTCGCGGCGCCTGCACGCGCGCCTGTACCGCCTGCAGGTGGACCAGCAACTGCCGCTGCCCACCTTCCCCGTCATGCTGGCGCCCGTGCCGCCGCCCAAGTCCGTCGCCAACGACGACCCCGCCGGTATGTGCACACTCCCCGCTGATGCGCACTCGCGGCGCCTGCACGCGCGCCTGTACCGCCTGCAGGTGGACCAGCAACTGCCGCTGCCCACCTTCCCCGTCATGCTGGCGCCCGTGCCGCCGCCCAAGTCCGTCGCCAACGACGACCCCGCCGGTATGTGCACACTCCCCGCTGATGCGCACTCGCGGCGCCTGCACGCGCGCCTGTACCGCCTGCAGGTGGACCAGCAACTGCCGCTGCCCACCTTCCCCGTCATGCTGGCGCCCGTGCCGCCGCCCAAGTCCGTCGCCAACGACGACCCCGCCGGTATGTGCACACTCCCCGCTGATGCGCACTCGCGGCGCCTGCACGCGCGCCTGTACCGCCTGCAGGTGGACCAGCAACTGCCGCTGCCCACCTTCCCCGTCATGCTGGCGCCCGTGCCGCCGCCCAAGTCCGTCGCCAACGACGACCCCGCCGGTATGTGCACACTCCCCGCTGATGCGCACTCGCGGCGCCTGCACGCGCGCCTGTACCGCCTGCAGGTGGACCAGCAACTGCCGCTGCCCACCTTCCCCGTCATGCTGGCGCCCGTGCCGCCGCCCAAGTCCGTCGCCAACGACGACCCCGCCGGTATGTGCACACTCCCCGCTGATGCGCACGCGCGGCGCCTGCACGCGCGCCTGTACCGCCTGCAGGTGGACCAGCAACTGCCGCTGCCCACCTTCCCCGTCATGCTGGCGCCCGTGCCGCCGCCCAAGTCCGTCGCCAACGACGACCCCGCCGGTATGTGCACACTCCCCGCTGATGCGCACTCGCGGCGCCTTGCTCACTCATACGAAAGCGGATGAACGCCAAAATTCTTGCCCACTCACAGTGTTATTATTTATTTATTTATAAAATAGGTATGCATTCTAAATATTTCATAGTGATAGTATTATTGTGAGATATCTAAAACATTAAATGAAGGTACTTCAAATTAATATACCTAGTAAATTGTGAGTGGCGAAGTTCCGCCTTTCTTTTTTTAAGTGATTTCTTGTTTTTTCATATTATATGGTAAGCTGTTTAGTAATGTCGTCACGAGACATTCCAGGTCCTGTTAACACAGTTTGGATACGAAACCCAAGGGGTCATCCATAAAGTACGTCACACTATTTTCGTGACTTTTGACCCCTCCCCTGTCCTTGTCACAGTTGGTAACAGTTGGTAACATTTACATCTACATAAATCTAGAAAACTCGCCCTTACAGATACAGATAGAGTTGGAAATATTTTTAAGTATTTCGTTAATAGTTCAAATTTGGCTGGGCCTGTAGGCACGAAGCCGTTCATCGAGGTGTCGGTGGTGGAGCGCATGATGGAGCACAGCAAAGTGCGCCAGTACAAGTACTACAAGGTGCTGATCCAGGAGTTCCACGTCAAGCTCGACATGGGGCTCGTCAACGCGCTCATGGGCATGTTCCCGCAGCGCGTGCCCACCGAACAGGAGGCGGTAAGACGATGCTGCATTTTGTTCAACTATCTACTTTATGCGTTACTTAAGAATATCTCAGATATTTACAAGTTTTTTGAAGTGAAAACTTCTTTAGGCGCGTTGAGCACTTTTTGGTAGGGGGTAAAATTGTGGATTCGCGGCGTCATCGACATGCGTTGTTACGAAGAGATTTTTTTTTAAAATATAAATATACTACATTCGAAATTAAACTTTAATATCTTAGTGTTAAGGTTTATATTTTAATAAATAAAAAAATATATATAAAAATAAAAAATAAATTCGTTTTCACTTCTATCGGCAGTCCCTATGACTGTCAATTTTTTATTTAACTATCCAACTTTTCCTTTTTATGGACCTGATAAGAAAAGCTCAGGGTCACTCAACGGGCGATAGGGTTATGCTGGGATACTCCAAGCAATGCAGATACGTAGGCAGATACCCCTGCGTGATCAAATCAGGAATGAGGAGATCCGTAGGAGCACGAGAGTTACCGATATAGCTCGACGAGTTGCGAAGCTGAAGTGGGGCGGGGAACATAGTTCGAAACAACTATGGGTGTTGGGATCTCAAGGAGTTGGGATGGGGTTTCAGAACGATTTATTCAGAACTTTTGGGAGTCAAAAGGACTTTATGATCTCCATTATAATAATTGAAACGTAATGAGATTAGTTTCGAAATTTTGAGTTGGCCTTAGCCGATTGATAGTAATTCTTTGTTTGTATAGAATATTAATGACGCATAATAATTTATTACATTCTTCTGCAGTTGGATGCCTTCCAACTGGACATCGAAAAAGCGAGACAGCCATTAGAAGCGCTAGCAGCAATGGGTGCAGCGTCGGATATGAAAAACTTCTATGACAATTTACACTTGTCCCCATTGAAGGTATGTTCTGAAGGTATCTGTAAATTTAAGAAAAATTACAATTATTATCTTCTATAAAATCCTTCGTTAGTCCGTCGTTGAATACAAGCCTCAGCTTGCAAAAATACGTTAAACGACATGACCGAAAAGTTTATGGAAGTCTGCCCTACAATGTCCAGATATAAAATCTATGTCACTAAATAATACAGATCTTCGTTGCTGTCGTGGATTACAATTATGAAGGTTAAAAAAAAGTATATCATCTCTTTTTACAAATATTGTTATTGTTTGTTAGGTTCACGTGTCATTTTCACTGGGCGGAGCAACGCAACTGCCTACATTCGTTGGCACTGTACTCCAGAGTATAGGTGTAACGCTAACTGATATGAACGATGTCGTGTTCAAGTGAGTATTTCTACAGCTTTTTGATTTTGAGGAAATTTTAATGAAATGGATAAATTCATAATTTTTCTTTAAATTATATATCATAAAGTACTAACAACAGTTAATACCCTACTAAAGTTACGATCTAGCCTCAAATTCATACTGATATTATGAATTCGAAAGTATGCCTGTCCACTTGCCTGTTTCTCAGTTTCTAAATTCGCATGGCTCATCCGTTTAAGCGATTGTGAAAATTTTGAGCATAGATATATAATGCTACTTTGCATCCCGAATTGTATGGATCTGGGGTACTTTTTATAGGAAATTTAATTCTGGGTAGACAAAATATTCATCAGAGAGTATGTGCATATTTTAAAAATCCTCCAAAACCCAATTTGCATGAACAAAGTTTTTTTGTCTCACAGACTGTCATACTACGAAAGGAACTACGAGTTCTTGTCTCAAAAGGAATTGATCGCTCAAGTACAGAGTCACTACACGGGGCAAGCGCTGAAACAGCTATACGTGCTCGTCCTAGGTTTGGATGTGATCGGGAACCCGTATGGCCTGGTGATTGGATTGAAGAAAGGTGTTGAAGATCTTTTTTATGAACCATTCCAGGTAAGTGTGCTTTTTGTTTGGACCCCATATCGCAATCCTTTGTTGCACGCACATGGACGTCTTAGTATTAAGGCGGCGTTCCAGACTATCTCTCTCTCTCTCTCTCTCTCTCTCTCTCTCTCTCTCTCTCTCTCTCTCTCTCCCCTCTCTCGCTCTCTCTCTCTCTTTCTTTCTCTTTCTTTCTCTTTCTCTCTCTTTCTCTCTCGCCCGTTCTAACATTTTCAATCATTGTGAAAAGGAAACTTAGTGTAGGGTGCCGCTTTAAGCATACTTTGAACTTGTTCAGGATACCACGCCGCCTTAATGACGGCAATTACATTTACATTAGAACTAGCTGATTCCTGCAACTTCGTCCGCGTGGATTGGGGTTTTGGTTTTGGTTTGGTAGTTCCAGTTAACGGGAAGTGTTATTCCAGACTATAATCTATCTGTGCCAAACTTAATCCAGATCCGTTGGGATGTTCTGGCGTGATTGAGTAACAAAAACGGAAAAGTCATAGGGACTACCAATAGAAGTGAAAACGGACATTTAAAATAATTAAAATATAAACCTTACAACTAAGTCATTAAAGTTTAATTATGAATGTAGTATGTTTATGACCCTTTGTCTTCGTAACAACGCAAAGTGTAGGTGTCGGTGACGTGAATCCACAAGTTTACCCCCTACCAAAAAGTGCTCAACGCGGCTAAAGAAGTTTTCACATCAACATCCATCAAATCGTCCAATCTTGCATTTATGATATTGATTCTATGTTGAGACTTTATTGGTTGAAAGTGTACGTCTGTGATGTAGGGCGCGATCCAAGGGCCCGGCGAGTTCGCTGAGGGCCTGATGCTGGGCGTGCGCTCGCTGGTGGGGCACACGGTGGGCGGCGCGGCGGGCGCGGTGTCGCGCATCACCGGCGCCATGGGGCACGGCCTCGCTGCGCTGTCGCTGGACAAGGTGAGCTTTGTGTGACGCAGGGCGCGGGTCAATAGCCTGATGCTGGGCGTGCGCTCGCTGGTGGGGCACACGGTGGGCGGCGCGGCGGGCGCGGTGTCGCGCATCACCGGCGCCATGGGGCACGGCCTCGCTGCGCTGTCGCTGGACAAGGTGAGCTTTGTGTGACGCAGGGCGCGGGTCAATAGCCTGATGCTGGGCGTGCGCTCGCTGGTGGGGCACACGGTGGGCGGCGCGGCGGGCGCGGTGTCGCGCATCACCGGCGCCATGGGGCACGGCCTCGCTGCGCTGTCGCTGGACAAGGTGAGCTTTGTGTGACGCAGGGCGCGGGTCAATAGCCTGATGCTGGGCGTGCGCTCGCTGGTGGGGCACACGGTGGGCGGCGCGGCGGGCGCGGTGTCGCGCATCACCGGCGCCATGGGGCACGGCCTCGCTGCGCTGTCGCTGGACAAGGTGAGCTTTGTGTGACGTAGCTTTGTGTTGAAGATTATGTATGTATGTATGTACATACTTCTTTGTACACCACAAATACACAACATGTTACAAACAAGAATACAACTATAAGTAGGTACAATAAGGCGGTCTTATCGCTAAGCAGCGATCTCTTCCAGACAACCTTAACGTTAGGGAGAAAATGAAAAAGAAGATAAAGGGAGGTGGTGCAAAAATAATAATAAACTTAAATACTAATAGCTAAATAAACTAACCAATACCATATATTACAACATATTTTGATAAAATAATATATATAAAATAATAATAATTGACATACAAACTAAATAGACATTCCAATAAATACATAAATAAGTACTTTTAGAAAGAAACCAATAAATATGTCGTTACTTATGATAACAAAGAGTTAGTAATAAATAATTTAATTATTATGTAAATGATAGAGGAGCATGGATTTGACTCGCTCCAGCAATGCTAAGGACAGCGGTTATTTATGTACACATTGATATACTAATTGTAAATGAATTATTAAAAAAGAGCAACCACCGAGTTTCTTGCTAGTTCTTCTCGGTAGGAATGGCATTCCGAACAAGTGGTCGATTCACTCGTCGATTCAAAAGCACTTGTAATAAGTTTATTTAAATTAAAAATTTTGAGTATGAGTACGCGCTGGTCAAAGGTGCCCGAGTTCTCGGAGTAATAAAGATCACTGAGAACGCTTTTATTGTCAAGTCAAGTAATCTTGAAAAACAGGTAAAAAAAGGATATTCATCTTTTCTTTTTTTTCTAAAACATTGAGAAATATCAATGTGACGCAAACGCTCCTTCGAAAACTCACATCACATACTTATTACATTTATTATGACGTTTATCGAGATTATTTATGCGTTTCGATTGCACAGGACTACCAGCGACGTCGGAGGGATAACATTAACAAACCACCGGCTAACTTGCAAGAAGGTCTCGCCAGGAGTGGAAAGGGACTCGTAATGGTATGTTTTGTTCTTATTGAGTGATATTTATGATACTTTTTACTACTACACGAGAAATAACAGAGCTTAAAGGCATTAAACGCACCATCGGCCTTGAAATCTCAGTTTGCCCGTCCATACTTAATACAGCTTTACCTTACAATTTTAGAGTGGATTTCATTTTTAAATGGGATGGGCTTGTGATTATTTTCGTTTATTGGCTTATTAAGTTATAAAATATACTTGTATGTATGTTGTATGAATTTAAGTTGTATAATGAATTGGGCGACTGTAAAGTCTTTCTTCCCTGACATGTTTTTATAAAAAAAAAGAAAAAAACAACAACAAAAAGACAATTTGAATTTTATGAAATATGCTACGTTTGTTTGGTGGTAAGCCTTGATTACTGATAAAACTGCCTCATAACAAAAACAGGGCGTTGTGGACGGAGTGTCAGGCGTTTTCACAAAGCCGTTTGAGGGTTCTCGGGACCAGGCCGTGGGCGGGTTCTTTAAGGGGCTGGGCGTAGGCATAAAATGTACCTAAATCAAAAGGACAATTTGAATTTTATTTCTACGTTTGTTTGGTGGCAAGCCTTGTTTACTGATAACAGTGCCTTATAACAAAAACAGGGCATGGTGGACGGAGTGTCAGGCGTTTTCACAAAGCCGTTTGAGGGCGCTCGGGACCAGGGCGTGGGCGGGTTCTTTAAGGGGCTGGGCGTAGGCATAAAATGTACTTAAATCAAAAGGAAAATTTGAATTTTATTTCTACGTTTGTTTGGTGGCAAGCCTTGTTTACTGATAAAAGTGCCCTTATAACAAAACAGGGCGTGGTGGACGGAGTGTCAGGCGTTTTCACAAAGCCGTTTGAGGGCGCTCGGGACCAGGGCGTGGGCGGGTTCTTTAAGGGGCTGGGCGTAGGCGCCGTAGGTCTCGTGGCCCGACCAACCGCAGGCGTCGTCGATTTCGCGTCGGGCTCGTTCGATGCCGTCAAAAGGTGATAGCTGTTGCTGTGCATGCTTGTTTTGCATGATGCCTTGGTGGTTTCGGTCTTAATTACTGTATTGTACATGTTGGCGTGGATGTAACTGCGTATCCATAATGATGCGATTTCACCAATACCATGCGCGGCTCATGTGTGCACGAAAATTTTCATCTCGAGTGGATGGGATAACACTGCGTGTCCACCGAGAGAAACATTTTGGCACACATAGGTGGAATTGTATCATTACGTTAGAGCACTAACGTGTATCTACAACTGCTCTTGTATAACTGTTTTTATCTAAATAGTTACACGTATATTGCTGCACTGTGATTTTCTTCTCATCATCTCCAATCATCTCAATAATTTAAACATCTCCAATGTTTTATTAAGGATCTAAATATTTCTATCTTTGTATTTTACATTAAGTTTTTTTGAAATAGTATAGGTATTTGGTTTGGCTTTTATTTAGAGCAGTTACAAATACGCGTTGCAGAATCGATGTGGATACACAGCTTAAGCTGGCTTTTCAAATTTCTTTCTATTGCATATAGAGGGCTAGCGAATAATGCATTTTACAATTATTATGTAATAATATGTTTGGCATTTATTTACTTATTATTTATTATTTATTTACCTACTATGCTTGCTTTACTAACTTGAAAATTATAAATAATTAATTGGTGTGGTATTTTTATGATTGCCAAAATTTATTTCTAAGTTTACTCTTTGGAAAGAATTTACGGGTCATTACGTCAATGGTCAACAGACTTACATGGTAGAGAACAGACCTACTCAAGACAGATGATATCGTGATTTAGCAGCAGCTATTTGACAGAGAACGTAACAAGCATGGGCACTAATTTGTATCATACGTATTCATTCGCGAGCGCGGCCTTAAAATATTATCATGCATGTAAGATGTACGTGCTACTGGTCTCTTTTTTTCGGATTAAAAGGCCTATTATACTGCACTTTTCACAGGGCCCTGTAGTAAGGATGGGTGTGGCCGCTGGTTACAGCGTCGCTTATTATTTTTTTTGAGTTAATAAGTTAGCCCTTGACTGCGATCTCACCTGATGGTCAGTCATGATGCAGTCTAAGATGGTAGCTGGCTAACCTGTTAGGGGCATGGCAGCAATAAGGACCAAGTTAGGGACCCTTTCTTCCTAAATCTTAATACACTACACTGATTCAAGTGTAAGGGTCCCTGTGAAGGGTGCAGTGTAATAGGCCTATTAGTATGCTGCGTAGGCCCTACTACTGGCCGCTACAGCGTCACCGGGGGGGGTTCGGCGAACGTTAGGTGTCGCCGAGAAATTAGCCCCAGGGCTCGAAGGGCTCGAAGCCAACGGGGGGGGGGGGGAAGGGGAGGGGGCGACCCATATGTGGGGGGGGGTTGCTTGTGCTCGTATTAGTGGTGCGGGTGTTGCGGTAGGGCGTAGTGGAGGGGGTGCGTGGTGTAGTGACGCGGCCGCTGGAGGGCGCGCAGGCGGGCGGCGCCAGCGGCTTCGTGCGCGGCCTGGGCCACGGCGCCATCGGACTGGTGGTGCGACCGGTCGGCGGATTCGTCGACTTCACCTCCGGCCTCCTCACCTCCGTTCGAAGGTTCTATATGAAAATCACCTTTGGAAGTAATAGTCGTATTACACTGCACTATTTACAGGGACCCTTACACTTGAATCAGTGTAGTGTGATAAGTATAGAGAGAAAGGGTCCCTAATTTGATCCTTATTGTATTGTAATAAGCGACGCTCTAAATTGCGGCCAGTGTAATAGGCCTATAAGCTTTAGGACTAGGTAACAGGTCATTCGAGTAGTAGCGAGGGGTAGTGCGTAGAGAAGGACATCGTTGTTTGATCGCATAAATAAAATAATTAACGGTTATTTAGTTATTGATATATATTTTATAGTCTTAGTATAGTCCTTGTTTTTATAACATTCAGAGTCAGACAAAGTTAAAATATCCAGGATTTTTCAACGATTTTAAGCCATTCATCCCATCTTTATGTTGTTTGATCAAATAGACCGTTTCTTTTACAATTATCTAACTATACGTACGTGTTGCTAAATATGACGCTTGCTGTTTGCAAAATATGTAGTGGAATGAGATAACATAGCGTAAGTAATTATTGCTGTACATATAGTTGTGCTAATTATTTATTAGACATTACATCAAAAATAAGCTGTCATGCTAATCACGCACGGCTGGCATTATAAATAATTATAATATATCAATACCTACTACTAATATTACACATATAAATTCGAAAGTGTGGTTACGCCAAAACTGTTGTGGTACGAGTTTTTTGAAATTTGGTCAAATGGGCACAGAAGAATTCACAGGTACAAAGTCACATTCGAAAAGTATCTATTTGTATAGATATACTTTTGATTTGAACTTAAGGATCACTCGAGACTTGCTATTTTGGCTGTTTATCCAAAATCAATCAATTCTGGCAATCTAAATTTTTGAGATTACCAAAATTGATTTCTTGCCTGTGGAAGTTGCTTACAGAACTTCCTCAACTAGAATTGAACTGATGATCTTCATAATGAAGGAACTAGAAGTTTAAATCGCTATACTCCGCGACAAAAGGACAATCTATGTGGTACAGTGTGTATCCCGCACCTATAGCCCGCGACATTCACCACACCACAGAAATCCCCCAAAACTACCTCTCCCTCTCCCTACCCTCAACGTACGTTTCACTCCGATACCGATACTTCACAATCGTGCATTGTGGAGGCACCATCTCCCGAAAATGCTCCAATATGATCTTCAAACGGCTGAACTCATTTTCTTGAATCATTGTTAAAAAGACTCTATCAAGTTAGCTTAGAAACAAAAAAAAGATTAAATCAAAATCGGTGTATCAGTTTGGAAGCTACGCTGTCACATTTAGATACATATACATATATATATACACACGTTAAATTTCAAACACCCGTCGGTTTGCGTCGGGGCTTAAAAACATATTCTAAGCAAAAATGTAAACGTACCAGGGCGGCAGACCTTTCGGAAGAGGTGACCAAGCGGCGGGCGGCGCGATACCTGGCGCCCGATGCCGGTGTGAGACCCTACTCGCGCCTGCAGGCTGAGGGCTACAAGATGCTGTTCGAGCTGGAAAAGGTATAGTACATTACTGCAGCGGCCAGCAAAACAGGCATTGGCACACATACGTGAGTCCATCAATGCCTAGTTGTGGCCAAGGCTTGTATAGTGCTTTTCTCAAATAATGCTCGGAAATTAAAACTAAGTAGTACCTAGAAATAACTTTTTATTTTAAAATACTTTTCTATATAAGGTAACAAGTTTTCTATTACAGCTCTTGTTGCCTCTTGAATTTCAGATGGCGTTAAAGTAAGTTCATCACACTCATTGTCTTCACTTGAACTCATTTTGTCAAAGACATTTCAAAATCAATGACGAACAACGAACAACAATAATTTCTCCCGCGTTATAGTGTTCATTTGTTTTTTTTCAATAAACAGCTTTCTATTTGCAAGCTAGTTCGAAATTTAAATAAAACCTTTGATAAGTTACCTCCTTGGTTGCCATGTTTCGGAGTAAAATATCGTTCCATTTTTAAATTAAACGACGGATATGGATTTATTACGTAATTTGTTTGGCCGCTAAACCACGACAGTTATGGATTTTCATACAACATTTGCCGGCCGCTGCTCGCATGTATTTGGCCAGTACGGCAAGTTCGATTTATCTCGAAGAAGGTTGTCAAAATAATGCTCAAATTTCCAAGCATGTTTGAGAAATGGTCATATGTATCAAAACTGCAGACCTGTCAGTAGTGGTGACTATACTTTATGGAGAAATTGTGTGGGAGTTTTTTTTCCACTACAAATTAGCCATTGACTGCGATCTCACCTAATGGTAAGTGATGATGCAGTCTAATGCTAAGCGTCCATTTGTCCGCATCGTACGCATCGCATCAAACGGATGAATTTTTCACAATGCGTCCACCTTATCGGCAGCGATCAGATTTGCCGACGCAACTACCAGCTATCGGATTGCCGACGCCACTTCATTCGGATTTTCGTAGTGAGCGGACGTGCGAAATGCGTGCGGACAGGACGATCGTCATATGCAAATGACAGACGATGCGGAGCGAGCGCCGGGGCGCGTCCACCTGGTCGGCATTCCATGTGACGTCATCGCCACGCATTTCGCAAAAGTTGCCTCGCGGATGAGCAGATTCGAGCGATCCGTACGGTGCGGATCAGTGGACGGCACTTCTGTGACTTTCTATACAAAGAATATTCCGAGCCGTTTCATGCGATGCGTCCGATGCGTACGATGCGAACAAGTGGACGCTTAGCATAAGATGGTAGCGGGCTAACCTGCTAACATTGCAGTTATATTAAATCCATTTCCCCTGTTCGGTTTCTATACAGCATCGTACCGCAGTTTAACTTTGACTCAGACTCAAGACATGGTTAAAACGAGACAGATTTATGTTAATCACGCGAGTCCATCTCGTTTTAACTCTAAGTAGAGGCAAAGCACGCACTATAGATCTCAGCATTTCAATTAAATTCACAAACTTGATATTGGGTCTGACCATCAATTTTACTTAGGCCTATAAAAGTTTGTATGTTGGTCCAAGTTAACCACTTAACACGTTGCAAAGAAGATCCAATGATTTCTTATCTATAATTCATGTTTAGGGTAAATTCGTCAGCACCGATACGTACGAGGCACACGTTTGGGTGATTCCGGCCAAGGAGGTGGTCATGTGTACAGACAAACGACTGCTATACCTTGAGAAGAATAATGTCTTCGGAGGATGGCAGGTAAGAAAAAATTAAGTCAACCAATTCCGAGAGTAAATGAGATTAAGTATTTTTTTGGATTTTTAATCACTTTAATTTTATTATTCTATGGGCTGCTTCTTCATTTCATAACATAGCTGGGTTTTGACAAATACATCAAAATTATTGGTCGTTAATAAATTTATTAAACAACTATAAAAACAGTTTCAAAAGCAATAGATAAAAAAGTTTTTTAATCAACAAAATACAAACATAAATTCATATTTTGGAATGATTGAAAATAATTTTGACCCCAATATTTTATTGTTAGATTAGATTACCTTACATTTATTTTAATTAAACACCATTTTTTATAAAGTAAGGCCCACTTGCACAAGGACTTCAAATATTTTAATGCTGTCCCTTTCTGGCAATTACAGGATGCATTTGCCAAAAAAGGACAGCATTAAAAAAAAATAACTAAATCAGATAGATAGATAGATAGTTGAACTCTTTATTGCACACACTTAAAAACAATAACAATAAAGAAAAGCTTAAAAGATAAGACAGAAGGGTGCAAAAGCGGTTTTATTGCTAAAGCAATCTCTTCCAGACATCCTTTGGGGAGAGGAGATTATAAAACAAGAGCGCGGGATAGTGCAACAACTAAAAATTAAAATATATAATATCAATTTATCCTTGTGCAAGTGGCCCTAAATCTACTATTCATAATTTACTATTTTATCACTTGTAATAATTCAACAGATAGTATGGACGTATCTATGGTCAGAGATACCCGACGTACCGACGGCAGTCGCGAAAGGCGTTTACATACCCACAGCCAAACGAAAGGTTCTGGGCATGTTCCCGAGCTCGGGCTCCGGGAAGGTGATATTCTTGTACGACGAGCAACAGAAGCGCTTTCTGCTCGCGCAGTGCGAGCGCCTCATGCGTCCGCGTTGACATGAGCCCGTAGAAAGGGTGACCGCGGCCGACTGGCTGAGGGAGCTCTTTCTACTTGTATTCGATTGCCGCACCGCGCTGCTTGCTGTCGCCTATCACTTTAACATGAACCATTTGAGTCCGAAAGGTTTCCGCTGAGTTATTCGATCAACGCTGCTTGTGTAAGTCGTCCAGTCACCAATATTGTACTAGATAAACGGCTGTCGTCAAATATATTTTATTATAAATCTTCTATTTATATATATAAAACTCAATTGCTGTTCGTTTGTCTCGCTAAAACTTGAGAACGGCTGGGCCGATTTAGCTGATTTTGGTTTTGAAATGTTTGTCGTAGTCCAGTTGGCCTAGCATGCGCACAACGAGATATTCTCGCAACGAGAGAGAGAGATGTTGTCGTGTCGCTTTATTTCTCGTTTACCCTAACATGCGCGCTACGTGTGACAAGATTCTCGTGGAAGAGTTGGCCTTGTCGTGTGGAGAAACCAATGTTGCCCTTTCCCAATAACATGCGATATTCTAATGTTGCAACACCGATTTAGTTCATTCATTGTTCATTATTCTTAATGTGCTATAAGCCTTTTATTAGAATTTTTTATCTGTAAACTTTAAAAATGACGTCTTTATGACACTGACTTAACTTGCCTCTGACACTGACAGTGACAAATCTGAGAAATGGAGTTCTATTTTGTTGGTTTTTTATTTTTAAAAACAACTAAATATTAAATTTTAATAATATACTAAGTAATAATAAGAGAATCTTACAAAAAAGGAATGAATTTGGTGATATGGATAAATACAATGTGCTTTTATATGGAGTCAAACATAAAATAATTACACGGCCTGTTTCAGAATACGATCAAACAATTAAAAAATAATTGTTGACGGAGGAACACCTCAAGTTCTTGAGTATTTATGTAATAAGTAGGTACTTTTATGAAATTACACTACATGTTACAAGATACAAACGTGTCAACGGGCCATGGAGCGTGGCATAAGCATTAAGGTGAAAAGTGACTCCATTAGAAATAAAACCAACATTATAGACGCTCTAAGCCATAGGAAAAGCCAAAAATGGAAATGGGCAGGCCATATAGAACGCACACGTGGCCCAAAAGACATCAAGAAACGAGGATGTCCCAAAGAACGCTCGACGTCATGATGTCAGACGAGATAGTGGACATGGGTGGAAAAGCTGGAACAGTATAGCACAGAACCGGAAAGCATGGCACAAAATGGAGGAGGCCTTGACCCGCAAGGGTTTAAATTTAAAAAATACCAATATTTCATTAAATTGTACATTTACTGCTTGTAGGTTTGTTTTTCATTAATTTACACACTCTTGTACTTTTTTTATATCCTTTTTTTGTAATGTACTCTCTGTATTTAGCTAAACTCAAACTAAGGAATAATAAAGGCTTTTTTATTTATTTTATTTTACTTGTATGAAATTGGAATGTTGCTTGTCTGCAGAAATATTGAAATTGGTTGGCAATGAATGTTTTATTGGTCTGCTTTTAAATTATATGCAAAGCTAAAGCTAAGTAATTAAAATTAATATGAAAATGTTCTCAGTAGATCATTTTCAGCTTCTTAGGACAATATAATTAACAGATATTAATTAACATTCATTGTACTAATATTATGATTTAACTTCTACATAAACAAAACATTCACAAATAGTTATTATTAATTTCCCTATGTATGAAATCTACACTTTGGTTCTGGCTTATAAATAAAAATTCAAATACAAATTCAAATGTTTTTTATTCAACTTTATACTTTAGCAAGTACTTTTGAATCATTTAGTGTATCTATCACTGGTTTGGAATACCATTCCTACTGAGAAGAACCAGCAAGAAGCTCGGCAGTTGCTCTTTTTAATAAGTTACAATCATAATAATATCCCGCAATTAATTGTGCTAGTTTGGCCTGAGAGTGTCTTAAAGGATGTTTAGGTTCTTCCACCCGATTAGGCTCATCCCCCTCCAAAATGAGCACTTTTTCATCTGCCTCCCTGTAACAAAAAATACATTATCCACAGTTAAAAACAAACAATATTTTGATGTGAAACTAACAAACAAACTAATTGGCAATCAGTTGTGTTAACCCACAGTTAATAAAAAACAATTAATTAATATGAAATTATTAGAACAGTTATTAATAATTCTTAATGTTGAAAACTAAGCTACAGTGATGACTGATGATAGATAGTACCTGTATAATTTTAATATTAATTAAATATTTTTTAATAATCTAAGGTTTTTTATTCTGAGAGACCATTACACAACAGTGTAGGTTAACCGGGTTCTCATTAATGTATTGATGAAGATTTATATTAGAATTACTATATATGAAATTTCATCTAGGATTCCATGAGGCTGACATACTGACTGACTGATCTATCAACACACAACTCAAACTGCTGAAATTCGGCATACAGATAGCTTTTATAAGAGGCATCTAGTAAGAAAGGATTTTAGTTCAATCCCTAAGAAGTTAATTAGTGGGGTAATAGAGGTTTGAAATTTGTATGAAAATCAAACCAAACAAGCAAAGCTGCATGCAATATCTGAACCCAGATACCCAGCATCAACTTCACTTGATTATACTACAAGTCACAAGTCTTCATCACTTATGCATGCGACTTTGTCTGCGATGGTGAAGTAATATTGCAGGTGGGTACCAAGTATAGACTGCATTATTGAACTCAAAGTCCCTCTCAAGACTCCTCAATTCTGACGCTGCAGGGTACAGCACTAGGAATTCATGACTCGTGGATGCCGGTTTTTTCAGGTACCAGGTACTAAGTACAGACTACAGACTTGTCAATTAACATTGAACTCCAAGTATCAACTCTTGAAACCTTATGCTGCAGGGTAATTCACTAATGTAGTATAAAAAAATTAACAAAATTAAGTTTGCTTTAAATTTGAATTAAGTTGTAAGGTATTTTAGTAATTAGGTCTCTGCCAAAAGCATGAAAAGATACCATACTCAAGACTCATACCAGTTGCACATTTATTCTGTGTGCATCTTTTCTCCTATTTTTATACTGGGCTCCTTGTCGTCCAAATGGAGGAAATATTTTTATGTGTGTGCAGTCAATGAGCCCCAATATACCTGGCACGTAAAATTTATTTTCAAAGCCTGCAGTTATACTCCTCCAGGCTGTATCCTTAGTAGGAAAATGCACCCATTCACCAGAGTCTGAATTTTGTACATAGGTATAGGCATTTTAATAAGATGAACACTGAAGGAGACTATAAAAGTAGATGATGATATCTTCTATAAATAGAGGTCAGAAATTGTCCGAGAAAGCTACAGACAGTGGTATGTGCCTCGCACATGCTATGGTCTTGCCCTAGTTGTAGTTGGTATCCCCATTGGCCAGAAATTGAATGGAATGGAATGGCCAGTATACCTACAATAACATTTTACTTATGTATCTGTTTTATTGTTAAAATGTTTATATCATAGAATTACAGTATTCCAATAAGAAGCTACACAACTCCGAAAAGTACTTAGACATAGGCTAATCCCACACTGCGACGCGTTAACCGTAATTAGGTATATCACATTAACAACGCCTCTCCGCAGGTGGAATTAGTACGCAGCTCTGCCATCTGCCACGGGACGCGTCGCAGTGTGGGATTCGCCTTAGGCTTACCTTTA
The DNA here is from genome assembly GCA_964035005.1 of Erebia palarica. Classification (NCBI taxonomy): domain Eukaryota; kingdom Metazoa; phylum Arthropoda; class Insecta; order Lepidoptera; family Nymphalidae; genus Erebia; species Erebia palarica. The sequence continues at coordinate 8,617,985 of OZ035988.1, forward strand.
ATGAACGGGCAGGCCATCAATGGTTACAGGCTCCAACTCCTCGACAAGTTTCTCCACAATATAGATTGCCATCGGCTTGGAGATCCGCCAAAGCAATTGGAACTCTCCGTCGCTCAAATCAAATGGATCACAGACATCCCTATTTCGTCTGCATTGTAATTTTCGCGCTTCTGTAGTATGGATCCGCCATCATAATCGTGGAGGAACCACCCGAAAAATTTCAAGTTTATTGTTGTAAAATGGTTGATATCCTATCTCGTTGTATCTCGCCCTCAAATTGACGGTCGGTAAATAACCATGTCGAAATGTCAAAATAGAACAATATCCGAGAAAAAATAGTCTGCCATGTTAGGGTTCGTAGAGAAAAATACCACAGATAAGAAATATTACTGTTATCTCTACTTTTGACGACACGAGACGAGACATAAGTGTAGCCATGTTAGCTACGGTAGACAAATAGATATAACGCGAGAAAATGGGTAGACATAATTATCTCGTAGTGCGCATGCTAGGCACAGAAGGTTTAAACGGTGAGAAAAATTGCGAGGAAGATAGGGCAACGTCTGCCGGGCCCTCTAGTATTATAATAAAATTATCGTTATATTTTATTTTGTTGGTTCGCTACTTATGGATGCTGAAGTGGGCTCCTAAACGTTCTAATAATGCAAATATTAATATTAAGTTTAAAGCAGTTATTTGTTTGAAAGTTGTATTTTTCTTATTGTTTTCGTTAGTTCTGTTATTAAAAACTACAAGTTCAAACTCATAGCGGAATCGCCTTTAGCTGATACATTATTGTTCTAAACTTTAAGGCCTTATCGTCATTAAAGTTCAAAGAGTCGTTTTAATTAATGTATAAATAAACCTGACGTGGATGCTTACACAAGCCATTTTTATCCAAAGCTTACTGTCAAGCATAGAAAGCCAACATTGTGCCATTAAAAAGCGATGTGTTTTAAAAACGCTGGCGAATGAATAGACGCGTAGTTTCCACTACTTCGAAAAAAAACTCATATGGGAACAAGGTTTCAATAGGCGACAGGACAAGTTTTTGCTAAATATAACATTATTTTTTATTATTAGTATGTTAACGTGTTATGATATGTGTGTGATCCCGTCAAAAGAGCAGATGTACAAATATTTATCTTACGGAGTATGGTGTCTGGCATAGTGGGCAATTCGCCATTTTTTTTCATATTCGCATATATTTTTTGTTAATTTATGTCACCAATTTATATATACAAGTTTCACTGAGCGACATGAATAAAACATTTAAATATGGCGAATCGCCCATTATGCCAGTCAAAAACTTTTATTTAAGTAAGGATCGTGGTAAATTGAAGCTAGAGTTGTTTGACTCCACTTGTTCGATTTTTATTTTACGATCACAACTCGCATATTATTTTATTTAGACAATATTATTGACTGGACTCATTGTATAGTACAGTTTGTTTTCATGTTTTTGTTTTGCAAAATCTTTGCTGCACAATTGTTTTACTTAATGTTTTAGAAAACATCTAACACATGTTTTTTATAATTTTTTTATTATATACTTAATTTTTTGTATAATTGTAAAATATATTGAAAGCGGCCATAGTTTTTGTTTTTCTGTCTACTTAAACAGTCTTCTCACAAATTTTTCAGTGAATACCTTTAAGTTAATACTGAAATTACCTCATAAACTGGATTTCTAATAACCTTCATTACGGTTTAAAATTTTACTTCGTAAAGTTGTTTCCAGCAATAACGCATTTAATTATAATTAAGTGTAAATGATTAAAGATTAAATAAAATCCACCAGCTAGCAGTTATAAAATAGGTTACCAGTATTCTAGTGATTGTTTGTCTAAACGACTATGTAACACAGTAAAAATTCTGATTACTTAATGTTCAAACACTGCTCGAATAAAGTTATAAAATCTCTTCTGTTAAAATATTTTTCAGTATTGACATAAAACAGTAAAGTGCATAAATTAGTTTCACTAACTTTACCAGTGCCTTACGACCATTGCGAATATAGGATGATATTATAGATTCATTGAGATATCTAGGTTTGTTGTTGAGTATTAACGTTGAATGTGCTTTAAGTTTTGTGTATCTGTTAGTTGATAGCATATTTTATTATTGTGTTATCTTTACGGTATTACAAATAAATTAATTCATTATGGGATACTCGTGTATCTGACTCTTTAATTGATAAATACTTCAACTCAACCTGACGCGTTGCGTTGCGTGTGCGTGTAAATGGTAAATATGAAAGTTTCATTTGTGTGTCAGTTACGTGGTTTTCGTCAATAAACGACATGATCGTCGTCCAAGCAACGCAAATCAAAGTTCCATATTTTCAACCAAACGCACACAACGCCGCGAACCAAGTTGAGTCGAAATATCTGTATGTCACCGTAAGATTGTAAAAACCGTTAGATTATAATCTAACTCGCGAAATTGAAACTGTCGACAGATTGTGAACCGTTCAATGTTCTGAGTGTCAATTTTTGAAATATTCATTATATTTACGTTTTCTTGTCTGTTTCTTGTAGGTTAGCTTAGGGTTCGACATAAATAACCAGGTAGGCACTTAGGTTTTATCGGGTTAATATACCTAGCATATTACAATCTACCTAAATTTTTTAGTTAAATTGTAATCATTCGATACTTTGCAATTTCGCGAGTTAGATTATAATCTAACGGTTTTTACAATCTTACGGTGACATATACATAATGATGCGTTTATGGCAATATCCAATTTACTCCAACAGTAGATCGAAGTATAGTGAGTACCTATGTTTATAATGCCGTTAGAGTTTAGTCATCTGATGCTATAGAGCAATTCAATAGAGGTGCTAACTAAGCCCTTTTGAACGATTTAAATTACATGAAGTGCGATTTCTTCCTTTTTGTATAACTATATTTTTTATATTATTTATGTTGAATGGCGTACTCAGGTCGCTTTAAAAAAGCGGGAATGTAGCGTGTGAAAAATAAATGCAAAATATATTGTCATTTTTGTATACCTAAAAAAATGTATTCCATATAGCTTGATTTGTTTACCTGTACCTGAGTATCTAGTCGAATTCTGAAACTGATTTTAACACAAAAAATCGCTCCGTACGCCAAGTAATCTGTTCTACCTATGGACAAAATGTAAAAATCTGGTGCAATGATATTGACGTTTTGAATTAAAATACGCTTCAGTGTTCGGCGGAACTATGTAATGTTTATTACCTAGATTATAAACAAATTTTATATCCACTATTGCTTATCGCACTATACTTATATTTTTAATGTGTTTTTGTCTTGTCAGATAGCTTATGTATAACTCTTTTTGATTCGTATTAAACGATTTAAACTAAACACGTCTTTTATCCATCTGCGATGAATGCGAGTTTTTATTTGTTGAATTTTTTTATCCACTACGAGTCATAGGACTATTACACTGCACTTTCCACAGGGACCCTTACACTTGAATCAGTGTAGTGTAATAAGATTTAGGGAGAAAGGGTCCCTAATTTGATCCTTATTGCTTTGTAATAAGCGACGCCCTAACAAGCCGTCACGCCCACCCTTACCACAGGGCCCTGTGGAAAGTAATAGGCCTCTTAGCCCTTGGGCCTTGACTGCAGTTCTCAGGTGGTAAGTGTCCAGTGATGATGCAGTCTAAAATACTAGCGGGCTAATCTGTTAGTTAAGGGTACGGCAGTTTTATTAAATGCATACTCCTGATCGGTTTCTACACGGCATCGTCCTAAATTGACCTAGCCGGGGATCGAACCCGGGACCTCCCACGTTAAGACAACAGGGCTCAACACTGCACCAGAAAGGTCGTCGCAGTTTTTTTATGATGTCGTCCGCATCGGTCTCAGCATAGAGTAGCGTGCTATATCTATGGGTATATGGGCATGTCTCTAATATCATACGCTTATAGGTCCATACCATTAATAATAGCTATAAAAGGCTTTTTGTCCTGAGTAACTGTCAGACATCCTACAGCCCCAACGGCTGAATGTAAAAATTTTGCAGAGAGAATATTTCTTTAGCAGCCTGGAGGTGTACTAAGGTGTTTTCGAAATTCCACCCCCAAGGAAGTTAAATAGGCGGTACGAGTAATATCCATGAAACTTGTTATTTGTGCTTTCGGCGAAAAATTAAGAATTTTATGTGTTTCACAATGTTTTGAAATTTCTTTTTTTAAGAACCTAATTCCACGCGGACGAAGTCGCAAGCAAACGCTATTAAATATAATATAAAGTAAATTAATATGACAGATCACAAATTTTATTTTACGGAAAAACCCACTTCTTCGTAGGTACCTACTACCTACTTCGTAGGTACGTAGATTTTTTCATGGAAGCTTTGTGCTGAAATCCTCTTATAGATAATAATATAATGACTTTATACCAAATTCGTATTAAGTTGTCAATGTTACAATCAAAAAGAGTTGTAAAACACTTTATGCCCAAACAATAAAATGGATATTCTGAAGAACGACTTACGTCGTCACTGTAACGATTATTTTAATGACATTAAATTTAAGAGAGGCTCTTTAAACAACGCATTTGATTTGAGCAATTTATTTCAAAAGATTTGTACCTACCTGCTCAAAAAACATTCGAAACTTGTAATAATTAATAGAATAGAACTAGAATTAAGAGATAGGTACTACCATCGATATTTAACTAGGTACTAGATGGGCCCTTTCATAGAAAAAAATTGGGCGTTCGATCTGTATAGGCCTGTCCTTATCCCCTCCATAGCGTACCGGAACGCTAAGTCGCTTGGCGGTACGCCTTGCTTACTAGCCATGGCCGAAGCTCCTACTAGACCAAGCCAGAGAAAATTCAGAAATAATAAGTTACCAAATTGACTTTGCCTGGGATCGAACCCGGGTCCTCCCACTTTAAGACAGCAAGAACAGCGCTCAACACTCCAGGGAGGTCGTCAAAATATACGTAGGGACTGTAACTACATATATTTTGTATACTGTAACTGTATATTAAGTAGGTACCTTGTTACTAAAATTGCGGAAATATAAAACTAACTGACCAGCTTTCCCTCTCCGGTTAATGTTCGAGTATTTGTTTTTGAAAATTGTAGAGTAATAAATTAGGTAAGGTACTGTACTTACATCCAGAAATACGAAGACGTATAATCTAATTTTTAACCAAGTCCAACATGAAAAAGTTATAATACTTACGTGCTCATTATGTACCTAAGTTTGCAACTTTCCCCATTTACCTACTTAGCTCCCTAGAAAAATGACTTATTTCTAAGTTTTTCCTTTACTTAGACAAATGACAAACGAATGTACTTTCTCGGTGAAGTTACAGTGATACGCGCTTTGGCGGATAGGCCGTTGTACCGCAAACAAGCGATGAAAACGTGTAAATAAATTAGTGGTAATATAGCTGGCGAACGTCTAAAGCGCCTTACAAATACTGTTAGCTCCACTCGCGCCCTCGTATTTTTAGGGCGAAAACACACAAAAGCGAGTTTTGCTCACTGGTTTAAAGCAGCAAAGGCGCGTTTTTCGAGATAGAGATGTGAAAATCGTATTTCCCTATCCAAAACGGACGTTTTGTAGCTATGTTTTGTCTAGTGAGATTTATCGGCCTTAAAGAGCATCGTATACAACCAATTATTATTTTTCAAGTGGGTTGATGGGAGGGAGCGGCGACCCTGTTTAGTAGAAGACTCACGCGAATCAATTTTTCAAGGTGTCAACCTTTTAAGGGGTTAAGAAGGCCGAATGACCTTGACGAAACGCAGACCAGCGGGACTTTTGCCGACGGTAATGCCGTATAGCGGCCACGCCCGGAACTACGCAAACTAGGCCAAAGACTATAGACTGCAGAGGGAACAAGTGCTATTTTATGGGATAATACCTATATTTATGTTTGCGCATAAATATCATAGGTCACAAATACGTAAACTTTCTTTAATACCTACCTTTAGCTTTACCTTGAGACCTTGCCATGAAATGTTCGATATCGTATCCGATACTAAATATTGTTTGCGCTTGTAGTAGGCACAGATTTAGGTATAGGTACAAGTAATATTTCGTATTGGATCAATGCTAAAATGTAGGTAGTTCAAGTTAGTGTTGCAGAACTATCGATAGTTGACATCAAGCTAAAAGTTTTGAAACGTGCTACCTCCACCGAGGGATGAGTGGGGTACAGGGAGAGGAGATAGAGAATCAGGTACTAACTGCTCACAATAAACCCCACTTGCCGGAGCTGCGTAGTTTTTTTGTGAGTTTACTCCTTTAGAATCAATTTTCATATGTATGAGCCTGTGGTATGAAAATTTATGTGCAGTACTACGTCATGCGCAGCTCTGAGCACAGAGTCACTTAAAAAAAGTCAGCGCCATTTTGAAATTCTTTGTTAAATAACCGATTTCGTTCAAAATTGATATTTACGGCTTTCTGGGATCACAAAACAGGAAACTGTTACCAAAATTTTAAAAAGTCGGTGCCCTTTTGAAATTTTTTGTTAATTGACCGATTTCGTTCAAAATAGCATACGCACTACGAGTAAAATTATGTCTACCCGTTATCTCTCTCTGTCTACCGAAGCTAACATGGTTACTTGTCTCGTTACGTCAAAAGTAGAGATAAAAGTAATCTGTGGTATTTTTCTCTACGAGCCTTTACATGTCGACTACTTTTTTCTTGTAATATACTGCATTTTGTGCATGTTAGGGTAAATGAAAAATTTGCCGGCAACGACAATATCTCTCTCTTTCGTCGCGAGATAATCTCGTTGTGCACATCCTAGACCTACTGGGATCACAAAACAGGAAACTGTTACCAAAATTTAACAAAGTTAGCGCCATTTTGAAATTCATGTTGTTATTATGTTTCCATGACTATGTAATGTATTTTGATGAATATAAAATATATGGTAATTAATATATGATGATAGCCACGGAGTTAGAGAATAGGAGTGCAGGTGTTCCCAGCTTGTCATCACGAATTTCGATTCCATATTATGATATTATCGATAAGGTTGTCTGGAAGAGATCGCTGGTTAGCGATAAGACCGCCTTATTGTACCTACATTTTAAGTTTTCATGTTTGTTCTTTTTCATACATACATACATACATACATACATACATACATACATACATACATACATACATACATACATTGCATGCATGCATGCATACATACATACATACATACATACATACATACATACATACATACATACATACATACATACATACATACATACATACATACATACATACATACATGCTTGCTTTTCCGCAGTCTCTCAGTCGCAGACAAAATGATTTTGTCTCGGTAGCATAATCGATTTACTAAAACAAAAGTTGTTAGAATTCAAAAATGGCACATTTACATCTGAGAAAGACAGACAGAAAGACACACTTACGCATACATTATAATTATTATTAGTATGTATTTTAGTTATTAGTAGCATTAATATTATTAGTAAGTAATTTTGCATTAAAGATATTATAATCTATTCCGTCGGGTCGGAGGAAAAAAAATCAAATTAAAGCTTATAAACCCTTCAAAATCGAAAATTAACTTTAAAAAATTCGCTCCGACACCGACGTGCGGTCCACCTTCGACAATGTCCCGAAACGGACTGCCGAAGGGCTCGCGGGTGTTTACAGGGCGACGGAGCAGCCACGTTCTCACTAATATACTTAAATTTCGGGGGAAAATTACTTTACACGAATGTTATAGGGAGTAAAAATAAAACTCTCCGTTAAAAATATTGTAATTTTTAAGACCTATTTTTGTGTGCAAGAACTAATTAAAAAGCTTGTGCCGTTTTGCAGAACATTTTCAAAGTATGACAAAAGTAGATACTCTTTGGGGATTTTTTTCTGAAAGAGGGTTTGAAAAAAGTAAATTTTTTTTACAGGAGAAATGTTTATTAAGCCTATATCTTCCGTTACATATTTTTTCTTTACGGATTCAACTATCAGTTATTAAGACAATTTGACTTAAACATTCTAATACTGAGGCAGTTTGTCATCTCTTAAAGCCTTAATATAATACCGCTAAGAAGAGCACGAGAGCGGAGGATGACCCGCTACATTTTATTTATGAAAGTAATCTAGAATCTTAAGTAGTGTTGCTTTCCGTTGCTGTTTTATTACTAACCAGCTACATTACTTCATTATTTGATAACTAAGGGTAGGCATATTTTAAGCACTCTGCAGAGTCTGCACGAAGACACGTGTTTAGTAAATAAGTATGCAAACCATAGAAAGTAGAATTCGTCTTACTAAAGATAAAAAGAAGATAAATAAGATAAGATCGAAAGAGTTTGCTTGGTTGAATTTATAATTGAACCAAGGATTGATGTTTATTATTTACCTTGAATCTAATTATTATTTTAGTCCAATCATATTAGGTATAATAATACTACACTTCCTTAAATTATTTTAAATCTTCTAATAGGTACCTTAATTAGGAAGATACCAAAGTAGGTACCTATAACTTAGTAATTTTTTTAAAAGTTTGGTATGACTGAACTACACAGGCTGAGTTTTTAGCAGCAGCAGTAGCAGGAGGAGGAGGAGCAGTACCTAACATATTATTATATGTACAGACAGTCATACACATATATTATTATGGTCAGACATCGAAACACCTTTTTGTAAAAAAGGGTTACAGGGTTAATTTAAAAATACTAATTACCTGTGAAAACGTAGCTTCTGTACGCACCTAATACTGACTAAATTAGACTGCCTCGTTGGTCTAGTAGTTAGCATGTCAGACTGCAGCCGACGAGGTCCCGGCTTCGAGTCCCGGGACCTCGTCGGGCGCATTTTCTGACAGAAGAAATTCTGAGGCAGAAGAAAGTGCTGAGAGCACTAACCCGGAGTTCGGAAGCTTACGGTGTGTCACTCCCATGCCTGGGAGAGCACGTAAAGCCGTCGATCCTGCGTCTGATTTCTCTCCGGTCGTTTCGGATTTTCCGTCCCATCGGGCTATGAGAGTAAACGAACAGAGAGTGTACCTGTTTATGCACACACACTTGTTCACTATAATATTATCTCCCGCGCTGATGGCTCTCTCTGGAGATAGGCCGCCGTAGCCTAGATTCAGTCGGGAGGACACTATTACCTACCTAATACTTACCATCTTTGGTCTACGACTGTTAAAAATTCAGAGTAAAACAAAAAAACACATACAGAAATAAAAATATTTTAATTTGTTGGTCTAAGACAGCATAATTACTCCACGCGATGGGCGGCGGTGCGTGGCGGACCTTGGCTAGTAGACTACTGGCTAGGTTCTAAAAACACGCAGTTGAATTGTAGATTGTACTCAAAGCGATTTTTTTCGTGACTCTATTTAAAAAGATGTAAAACGAAAGTTTTTCAATGATGTAGAGAAGTAAGTATTTTTAAATTAACCCTTATACGGTTTCATACGTCAACATCAGTCAGATGCAATGTGTTACTTAATTGCTTTCTAAAATAGGTAAGTGGTAAGGCGGTCGAGAAACCTGTCGGCGCGGCCGGTGTGTCCTCGCCAGATCGATGCAGATTCGACGCTTCGATGCACATATCCTATTTATAGGAAATAGCCGTCAATTACTTCGTTTTATTTTCAAACAACGCCCAACGGTGTTGAACCACTGGTGATTAATTTGTTTTTCTTTCTTTCTTTTCTTTCAACGGGTAGTACCTACTTTACAGGTACGCGATTAACATAGTTCATTCAGCTGTAAATTACAGTTAGGTAAGTAAGTACATAGGCACATACTTACGCCTGCATGATATGTACCTACCTGCTTATATAAATAAAACTAGTATTTCGCTCTGTGCGTGAGCTGCTAAAGCAGCTCACGGGTTGTGATTAAAAAAAAAACAAAATGGCGCTAATTTTTTAAAACTTTGGTATCAGTTTCGTGTTTTGTAATCCCATGGATCCTCAGATATCGATTTTGAACAAAATCGGTCAATTAACAAAGAATTACAAAATGGCAAAGATTTTTTTAAAATTTCATATCAGTTTCCTGTATTGTATTCCCAGGGAGTCCTAAATATCAGTTTTGAACTAAATTGATCAATTCCCAAATAATTTCAAAATGGCGCTGATTTTTTACAACTTTGGTACCAGTTTCCTGTTATGTAACCCCAGGGAGCCCTAAATATCGATTTTGAACGAAATCGCTACAATAACAAAGAATTTCAAAATGGCGCTGAATTTTTTAAATTTTGGTACCAGATCCTGTTTTGCAATCCCATGGAGTCCTAAATATCGATTTTGAACGAAATCGGTCAATTAACAAAGGATTTAAAAATGGCGCTGATTTTTTACAATTTTGGTATCAGTTTCCTGTTTTGAAATACCAGGGAGTCCTAAACATCGATTTTGAACGAAATCGGTCAATTAACAAAGAATTTCAAAATAATGCTGGTTTTTTTTAATTTTGGTAACAGTTTACTGTTTAGTAACCCCATGGAGTCCTAAATATCGATTTTGAACGAAATCGGTCAATAAACAAAGAATTCCAAAATAGTGCTGGTTTTTTTAATTTTGGTAACAGTTTACTGTTTAGTAACCCCATGGAGTCCTAAATATCGATTTTGAACGAAATCGGTCAATTAACAAAGAATTCCAAAATTGCGCTGATTTTTTAAAACTTTGGCATCAGTTTCTTGTTTTGAAATTCGAGGAAGTCCTAAATATCGATTTTGAACGAAATCGCTACAATAACAAAGAATTTCAAAATGGCGTTGGTTTTTTAAAATTTTGGTACCAATTTTCTATTTTGTAATCCCAGGGAGCCCTAAATATCGATTTTGAACGAAATCGATCAATTAACAAAGAATTTCAAAATGGCGCTGAGTTTTTAAAATTTTGGTAACAGTTTCCTGTTTTGTGGTCTAAGGGATCCTCAGATATCGATTTTGAACGAAATCGGTACAATAACAGAGAATTTCAAAATGGCGCTGACTTTTTTTAAATTTTGGTACCAGTTTCCTGCTTTGTGATCCCAGGGATCGTCAGATATCGCTTTTGAACGAAATCGGTACAATAACAAAGAATTTCAAAATGGCGCTGAGTTTTTAAAATTTTGGTAACAGTTTTCTGTTTTGTGGTCTTAGGGATCCTCAGATATCGATTTTGAACGAAATCGATCAATTAACAAAGAATTTCAAAATGGCGCTGATTTTTTTAAATTTTGGTACCAGTTTTCTGTTTTGTGATCACAGGGAGCCCTAAATATCGATTTTGAACGAAATCGGTCAATTAACAATGAATTTCAAAATGGCGCTGATTTTTTAAAATGTTGGTACCAGTTGCCTGTTTTGTGATCCCAGGGAGTCCCAAATCTCCATTTTGAACGAAATCGGTCAATTAACATAGAATTTCAAAATGTTTCCCTTTTTGTAATCCCAGGGAGCCCTAAATATTGATTTTGAACGAAATCGCTACAAGAACAAAGAATTTCAAAATTGCGCTGATTTTTTAAAATTTTGGTACCAGTTTCGTGTTTTGTAATCCCAGGAAGTCCTAAATATCGATTTTGAACGAAATCGCTTCTTAACAAACAATTTTAAAATTGCTCTGGTTTTTTTAAAATTTTGGTACCAGTTTCCTGTTTTGTAATCCCAGGAAGTCCTAAATATCGATTTTGAACGAAATCGCTACAATAACAAAGAATTTAAAAATGGCACTGATTTTTTGCAATTTTGGTATCAGTTTCCTGTTTTGAAATCCCAGGGAGTCCTAAACATCGATTTTGAACGAAATCGGTCAATTAACAAAGAATTTCAAAATAGTGCTGGTTTTTTTAAATTATGGTAACAGTTTACTGTTTAGTAACCCCATGGAGTCCTAAATATCGATTTTGAACGAAATCGGTCAATTAACAAAGAATTCCAAAATGGCGCTGATTTTTTTAAACTTTGTCATCAGTTTCCTGTTTTTTAATCCCAGGGATCCTCAGATATCGATTTTGAACGAAATCTGTCAATTAACTTAAAATTTCAAAATGGCGCTGATTTTGTAAAATTTTGGTACCAGTTTCCTGTCTTGTAATCCCAGGGAGCCCCTTCGTGGGTAAAGCAGAACCGTATCACTTGTAACGTCTCTCCAATATTCGCCATATAATTTGGTATGAAAAAAAATATTCCGCCATCTTGAATTTTTTTTCATTTCGCCAAATAGGCCTCCTCGTCCTGATCATCTGTTGCCAAGAAACCACACTTCCATCTCTCATACTCTCCGAGACAGACACTAACGAAATTTGTATGGCAGCCATGTTGAATGCACCATTTTTGAGTTTTTTTTAGCTCATCGCCAATTGGATGAGGTTTCGAGTGACATTTGTTCGAGCACCCCCCAACTATCTTCAATACCCTGGCCGTGCTCTTTACCCGTCTCCGAACTCTTCAATCATCAGCTGTCTCCATATTTTTCTTCAAGTTATATTTTCTGACTTCCATACGAAGCCATAAGTGGAAAAAAAATTCATACAAAATTTTACAGGAGCAAGTTTTTAGGGAAAATCTGGAAAACTACCCCGAATGTGGCAACACTGTTTTTATTTCTCGATACTACCCACCGAGTTACACAATCGATCCATACATGTCAACTTTCCCAAATGTTGCCAACCGCCTCTAAGATGTGATTGAAATTTTCAAAAACACAAAAATAATACAAAATGGCCGCCACCTCGTTTCACAGAATCATTTGACATAGTTTTATAATTTTCCCGTGAACAAAAGGTTACACCGCTCCTGATGACGTTTAAATTTTTCATCTCGCTCGCACCCAGCCGAAATGATAGCCCCTGAAAAAAGACCATGTCGAAAATCACTTTTTCTTTGATAAATTCCAGTGTTGCCAGACCTTGGCGACGAAAATACCCAGATGTCATTCGTACAAGTGAGACACGCGGTTGCCCATACTCGAATTTTGCAAAAACTACGTATTTCGATTTTTTGTTTTTGGGGTACATCTTGAAATTTTCCCGAGAAATGGGGTAATTTGTTTTCCCCAATCCATACCTCGAGTCTGTACACACAATCTCCCCGTAGAAGTCGAAACGCTCCGACATTGCCAACTGCGAGAAATTTCAATTTTAAAAATTGCGTTTTTTCGTAACTCAAACAGAACGGCCGCCGTGACCGCCGCCATCTTGAATTTTGAAAAACCACCCCCATTCTGTCAAAATACAGGATAACTGTAGGCGGAAATAGAAAAAAACATTATGCTCGACCACGCCGTTTCGGATCTGTGGCGCAGCGGTTCGGGTCTAAAAATCAAAATTTGAAAACACTACAGCTTGGCCGCCATCTTGTTTTTCCAATATTTTCCACTTTTTCTACTAATCGTTTCCTAATTGGTTCAATAATTGCGAGTTGTAACGAAATCGGTTGGAAAACAAAAGAGTTGCAAGAATCATATCGGCCGCCATCTTGTTTTTCCGAAATTTCATAATTTTTCCCTACTCCCGCACCCGAACACATCTCCCTAACATAATTGTATCGTTTTCTGTTTCTTTTCTAGGAGAACAATTTGGTCAATTACTAAACACTACTACAACACTTGTAGGCTCTTCAATGTTCGCCATATAATTTGGTATGAAAAAAAATATTCCGCCATCTTGAATTTTTTTTCATTTCGCTAAATAGACCTCCTTGTCCTGATCATCTCTTGCCAAGAAACCACCCTTCCATCTCTCATACTCTCCGAGATAGACACTAACGAAATTTGTATGGCAGCCATCTTGAATTCACCATTTTTGAGTTTTTTTTAAACTCATCGCCAATTGGATGAGGTTTCGAGTGACATTTGTTCGAGCACCCCCCACCTATCTTCAATACCCTGGCCGTGCCCTTTACCCGTCTCCAAAATCCTCAATCATCAGGTGTCTCCATATTTTTCTTCAAGTTATATTTTCTGACTTCCATACGAAGCCAGCAGTGAAAAAAAAATTTTTCATACAAAATTTTACAGGAGGAAGTTTTTAGGGAAAATGTCGAAAACTACCCCGAATGTGGCAACACTGTTTTGATTTCTCGATACTGCCCGTCGAGTTACACAATCGATCCATACATGTCAACTTTCCCAAATGTTGCCAACCGCCTCTAAGACGTGATCGAAATTTTCAAAAACACAAAAGGAATACAAAATGGCCGCCACCTCGTTTCACAGAATCATTTGACATAGTTTTATAATTTTCCCGTGAACTACAGGATACACCGCTCCTGATGACGTTTCAATCTTTCATCTCGCTCGCACCCAGCCGACATGATAGCCCCTGAAAAAAGACCATGTCGAAAATCACTTTTTCTTTGATAAATTCCAGTGTTGCCAGACCTCGGCGACGAAAATACCCAAATGTCATTCGTACAAGTGACACACGTGGTTGCTCGTACTCGAATTTTTAAAAAAATTCGTATTTCGATTTTTTTATTTTTGGGGTAAATCTTGAAATTTTCCCGAGAAATGGGGTAATTTTTTTCCCCCAATCCATACCTCGAGTCTGTACACACAATCTCTCCGAAGAAGTCGAAACGCTCCGACGTTGCCAACTGCGAGAAATTTGAATTTTAAAATTGCGTTTTTTCGTAACTCAAACCGAACGGCCGCCGTGACAGCCGCCATCTTGAATTTTTTTAAATCACTCCCATTCTGTCAAAAAACAGGACAATTGTAGGCGGAAATAGAAAAAAAAATTATTCTCGACCACGCCGTTTCGGATCTGTGGCGCCGCGGTTCGGGGTCGAAAAATCAAAAATTTTAAAACACTACAGCTCGGCCGCCATCTTGTTTTTCCAATTTTTTCCACTTTCTCTGTTGATCGTTTCCTAATTTCTTCAATCACTGCGAGTTGTAACGAAATCGGTTGGAAAACAAAAGAGTTACAAAAATCACGTCGGCCGCCATCTTGTTTTTCCGAAATGTCATAATTTTTCCCTACTCGACTCCCGCACTCGAACACATCTCTCATACATCATTACATCGTTTTCTGTCTCTTTCTAGGAGAACAATTATGTCAATGAGTCAGTCAGTCAGTCAGTGAGTGGTAATTGAGCTATATATAGTATAACTAGTTTTTCGCTCTGTGCGTGAGCTGCTAAAGCAGCTCACGGGTTGTGATTAAAAAAAAAAAGAATTCGCTGATTTTTTTAAACTTTGGTATCAGTTTCCTGTTTTGTAATCCCAGGGATCCTCAGATATCGATTTTGAACAAAATCGGTCAATTAACAAAGAATTACAAAATGGCGCAGATTTTTCTAAAATTTCATATCAGTTTCCAGTATTGTATTCCCAGGGAGTCCTAAAGTTCAATTTTGAACTAAATTGGTCAATTCCCAAATAATTTCAAAATGGCGATGATTTTTTACAACTTTGGTACCAGTGTCCTGTTTTGTAACCGCAGGGAGCCCTAAATATCGATTTTGAGCGAAATCGGTCACTTAACAAAGAATTTCAAAATAACGCTGATTTTTAAAACTTTGGTATCAGCTTCCTGTTTTGTAATCCCAGGAAGCCCTAAATATTGATTTTGAGCGAAATCGCTACAATAACAAAGAATTTAAAAATGGCGCTGATTTTTTACAATTTTGGTATCAGTTTCCTGTTTTGAAATCCCAGGGTGTCCTAAACATCGATTATAAACGAAATCGGTGAATTAACAAAGAATTTCAAAAAGGCGCTGATTTTTAAAACTTTGGTATCAGTTTCCTGTTTTGTAATCGCAGGAAGCCCTAAATAAGGATTTTGAGCGAAATCGCTACAATAACAAAGGATTTAAAAATGGCGCTGATTTTTTACAATTTTGGTATCAGTTTCCTGTTTTGAAATCCCAGGGAGTCCTAAACATCGATTTTGAACGAAATCGGCCAATTAACAAAGAATTTCAAAATAGTGCTGATTTTTTAAAACTTTGGCATCAGTTTTTTGTTTTGAAATTCGAGGAAGTCCTAAATATCGATTTTGAACGAAATCGCTACAATAACAAAGAATTTCAAAATGGCGCTGAATTTTTTAAATATTGGTACCAGTTTCCTGTTTTGCAATCCCATGGAGTCCTAAATATCGATTCTGAACGAAATCGGTCAATTAACAAAGAATTTCAAAATGGCGCTGATGTTTTAAAACTTTGGTATCAGTTTCCTGTTTTTGAATCCCAGGGATCCTCAGATATCGATTTTGAACTAAATCTGTAAATTAACAAAGAATTTCAAAATGGCGCTGATTTTGTAAAATTTTGGTACCAGTTTCCTGTCTTGTATTCCCATGGAGTACTAAATATCAATTTTGAACGAAATCGATCAATTAACAAAGAATTTCAAAATGGCGCTGATTTTTTAAAACTTTGGTATCGGTTTCCTGTTTTGTAATCCCAGGGAGCCCCTTCGTGGGTAAAACAGAACCGTATCACTTGTAACGTCTCTCCAATATTCGCCATATAATTTGGTATGAAAAAAATGTTCCGCCATCTTGAACTAAATACACCTACTCGTCCTGATCATCTCTTGCCGAGAAACCACACTTCCATCTCTTATACTCTCCGAGATAGACACTGACGAAATTTGTATGGCAGCCATCTTGAATCCACCATTTTTAAGTTTTTTTAAATTCACCGCCAATTGGATGAGGTTTCGAGTGACATTTGTTCGAGCACCCCCTACCACTCTTCAATACCTTGGCCGTGCTCTTGACCCGTTGCCGAAATCCTCAATCATCAGCTGTCTCCATATTTTTCTTGGATACTGCTGGTCGAGTTACACAATCGATCAACTTTCCCAAATGTTGCCCACTGCCTCAAAAATGTGATCGAAATTTTCAAAAACACAAAAAGAATACAAAATCTCGTTTCACAGAATTTTTTTACATAGTTTTATAATTTTCATATGAACTACAGGATACACCGCTCCTGTTGACGTTTCAATTTTTCGTCTCGCTCGCACCCAGCCTAAACCATCGCCCCTGAAAAAATATCATGTCGAAAATCACTTTTACTTTGATAAATTCCAGTGCTGCCAGACCTCGGCGACGAAAATACCCAAATGTCATTCGTACAAGTGAAACACGTGGTTGCTCGTACTCGAATTTTCCAAAAACTACGTATTTCGATTTTTTAATTTTTGGGGTAAATCTTGAAATTTTCCCGAGAAATGGGGTAATTTTTTTCCTCAATCCATACCTCGAGTCTGTACACACAATCTCCCCGTTAAAGTCGAAACGTTCCGACGTTGCCAACTGCGAGAAAGTTGAATTTTAATATTGCATTTTTTCGTAATTCAGACCGAACGGCCGCCGTGACAGCCGCCATCTTGTTTTTCCGAAATTTCATAATTTTTCCCTTCTCCCATCCCGCACCCGAACACATCTCCCTAACATAATTGTATCATTTTCTGTTTCTTTCTAGGAGAACAATTTGGTCAATTACTAAACACTACTACAACACTTGTATTCCGCCACCTTGAATTTTTTTTCATTTGGCTAAATAGACCTCCTCGTCCTGATCATCTCTTGCCAAGAAACCACACTTCCATCTCGCATACTCTCCGAGATAGACACTCACGAAAATTGCATGGCAGCCATCTTGAATCCACCATTTTGAGTTTTTTTTTTACTTTTTGCCAATTGGATGAGGTTTCGAGTGACATTTGTTCGAGCACCCCCCCCCTATCTTCAATACCCTGGCCGTGCCCTTTACCGATCTCCGAAATCCTCAATCATCAGCTGTCTCCATATTTTTCTTCAAGTTATGTTTTCTAACTTCTATACGAAGCCATCGGTGAAAAAAATTTTTTCATACAAAATTTTACAGGAGGAAGTTTTTAGGGAAAATCTGGAAAACTACCCCGAATGTGGCAACACTGTTTTGATTTCTCGATACTGCCCGTCGAGTTACACAATCGATCCATACATGTCAACTTTCCCAAATGTGGCCAACCGCCTCTAAGACGTGATTGAAATTTTCAAAAACACAAAAGGAACACAAAATGGCCGCCACCTCGTTTCACAAAAACTTTTTGCAGTGTTTTATAATTTTCCTGTGAACTACAGGATACCCCGCTCCTGACGACGTTACAATTGTTCATCTCGCTCACACCCAGCCGACATGATAGCCCCTGAAAAAAGACCATGTCGAAAATCACTTTTTCTTTGATAAATTCCAGTGTTGCCAGACCTGGGCGCCGAAATTACCCAAATGTCATTCGTACAAGTGAGAAACGTGGTTGCTCGTACTCAAATTTAAAAAAAAGTTCGTATTTCGATTTTTTTATTTTTGGGGTAAATCTCGAAAATTTCCCTAGAAATGGGGTAATTTTATTTTCCCAATCCATACCTCGCGTCTGTACACACAATCACCCCGTAGAAGTCGAAACGCTCCGACGTTGCCAACTGCGAGCAATTTGAATTTTAAAATGGCGTTTTTTCGTAACTCGAACCGAACGGCCGCCGTGACAGCCGCCATCTTGATTTTTTAAAAACCACTCCCACTCTGTCAAAGCAAGGATAATTGTAGACGAAAAAGAAAAAATATTATGCTCGACCACGCCGTTTCGGATCTGTGGCGCAACGGTTCGGGTCTAAAAATAAAAACTTTGAAAACACTACAGTTTGGCCGCCATCTTGTTTTTCCAATTATTTCCCGTTTTTCTATTAATCGTTTCCTAATTTCTTCAATAATTGCGAGTTGTAACGAAATCGGTTGGAAAACAAAAGAGTTGCAAGAATCACATCGGCCGCCATCTTATTTTTCCGAAATGTCATAATTTTTTCCTGCTCCCAACCCGCACTCAAACACATCTCCCATTCACCATTGGTTCGTTTTCTGTCTCTTTCTAGGAGAACAGTTATGTCAATTACTACACACTACTACTACACTTGTAGTTTCTTCAATATTCGCCATATAAATTGGTATGAAAAAAAAATCCGCCATCTTGTTTTTTTTTTCATTTCGCCAAATAGACCTCCTCGTCCTGATCATCTCTTGCCATGGAACCACACTTCCATCTATTATACTCTCCGAGATAGACACTGACGAAATTTGTATGGCAGCCATCTTGAATCCACCATTTTAAGTTTTTTTTTTTACTTTTTGCCAATTGGATGAGGTTTCGAGTGACATTTGTTCCAGCACCCCCCACCTATCTTCAATACCCTGGCCGTGCCCTTCACCCGTCTCCAAAATCCTCAATCATCAGCTGTCTCCTTATTTTTCTTCAAGTTATATTTTCTGACTTCCATACGAATTCATAAGTGGAAAAAAAACTTTCATACAAAATTTTACAGGAGGAAGTTTTTAGGGAAAATCTGGAAAACTACCCCGAATGTGGCAACACTGTTTTGATTTCTCGATACTGCCCATCGAGTTACACAATCGATCCATACATCAAAACTTTCCCAAATGTTGCCAACCACCTCTAAGACGTTATTGAAATTTTCAAAAACACAAACAGAATACAAAATGGCCGCCACCTCGTTTCACAAAAACTTTTTGCATAGTTTCATAATTTTCCTGTGAACTACAGGATACACCGCTCCTGACGACGTTTCAGTTGTTCATCTCGCTCGCACCCAGCCGACATGATAGCCCCTGAAAAAAGACCATGTCGAAAATCACTTTTTCTTTGATAAATTCCAGTGTTGCCAGACCTCGGCGACGAAAATACCCAAATGTCATTCGTACAAGTGGGACACGTGGTTGCTCGTACTCGAAATTTTAAAAAAGTTCGTATTTCGATTTTTTAATTTTTGGGGTAAATCTTGAAATTTTCCCGAGAAATGGGGTAATTTTTTTTCCCCAATCCATACCTCGAGTCTGTACACACAATCTCCCCGTAGAAGTCGAAACGCTCCGACGTTGCCAACTGAGAGAAATTTGCATTTTAAAATTGCGTTTATTCGTAACTCAAACCGAACGGCCGCCCCGACAGCCGCCATCTTGAATTTTCAAAAACCACCCCCATTCTGTCAAAATACAGGATAATTGTAGGCGGGAATAGAAAAAAAAATTATGCTCGACCACGCCGTTTCGGATCTGTGGCGCCGCGGATCGAGGTCGAAAAATCAAAAATTTTAAAACACTACAGCCCGGCCGCCATCTTGTTTTCCCAATTTTTTCCACTTTTTCTATAGATCTTTTCCTAATTTCTTCAGTCACTGCGAATTGCAACGAAATCGGTTGGAAAACAAAAAAGTTACAAGAATCACGTCGGCCGCCATCTTGTTTTTCCGAAATGTCATAATTTTTCCCTACTCGACTCCCGCACTCGAACACATCTCTCATACATCATTGTATCGTTTTCTGTCTCTTTCTAGGAGAACAATTATGTCAATGAGTGAGTGGTAATTTAGCTATATATAGTATAATAATAATAATAATAAAATAATATAATAAAAATAAAACCTTACCTATCCTACTTACGTCCTACTAACTCTGGAAACAGGAATCGCCCGCCCGTCTATTGATACAAACGACATTGAAACTGCGATGATAACAACTGTTTCGTGTACCTAGAGCTTCTTTGAGTATTGTATTGTATTAGTCTTTGTACATAGCCAGCGGTGTTGCCAGCAATAGATACCTCCCCTTAGTTTCCTATACCTAAATACTTTACCACTTTTTATTACACTAAGATACTTAATATTATAAATGCGAAAGTGTGGCTGTTTTCTGCTTTGTCCTTCAATCACGCCGCAAAGAATCGACGTGACTTTTTGCACGGGTATAGTTGAGGACATAAGTAGTCCAGGTCTGAGAGTGACATAAGCTACTTTTTATTCCGGATTAAGGAGTTTCCATAGGAGATAAAAAAACATATTCCATGTGGGCGAAGTAGCGGGCATCAGCTAGCTCAGAATGGGAAAAGCGCATAAGATTCCTTTTTTAATCGTTTCAGAAAATATACTTAACAAAATATTAATCAAAATAAAAAGGCACCTTCCAAACGTTTAACTTAACGTACTTATTTATGCAGGTAGAATTAAAAGCTATTTTAACTAAAAAGAATTACATTTGTTTTACACACATTATCAAATAGCTGAACTGGATGTTTGAATAAAAAAAAATGTATACCACATCTAATATTCTTTTCATTAATAAACGTAGGAACACACTGGTACCTATAAAAAGTAAATAAAGCAATCGCTCAATCACCGACCGGGCATGTGTGTTAAAGCGAAAAAGGTACGGAAAATTAGTCTTTATTAATTTTTTATTAAACCTTTATATATTATTTAATTGTATCACGGAGTCTGCTGTATAAAGTTTAATTACATTTTGAGCTCGATCTACGAAATCCTGTAAAAATACTGATTTGTACAGTGGCGATTTCTGGTGGTTAATCTTGGGTTTTCATGGTTGCCTTTGCACTAGCTGATGGTTAAGTATTTCCTCAATAAAATACATTAACCTAAATCTATACTTAATATTATAAATGCGTAAGTTTGGATGGATGGATAGATGTTTGTTACTCAATCACGCCACAACGGCTGTACGGAACTGGATGAAATTTGGCACAGAGATAGATTATAGTCTGGAATAGCAGATACTTTTTACCCGGAGAATTAAAAAGTTCCCGCGGGAACCAATAAACCTCAATCCACGCGGGCATCAGCTAGTAATCATAAAATATATGACTGATTAGGGGTTTAACTGCTATATAGGTAAGCCCGCTACCATCTTAGAGTGTTCTACTTACATCATCACACATTGCAGTCAAGGGCTAACTTTTGTAGTTATAAAAATACTATATAATATTATTGATTATATTTATTTATTTTACAAGAAAATATAACATTAAAATTATCTACTTTTATAAAGTTTGCACTCATCTTGCTATAAGTTAATATCACTAATAATTATTGATTACTTACTAGCTGATGCCCGCGACTTCGTCCGCGTGGATTAAGGTTTTTTTTATTCCCGCTGGAACTCTTAAATTTTTCGGGATAAAAAGTAGCCTATGTGTTATTCCAGACTTTAAAATCTATGCCAAATCTCACTGCCAAATTTCATCCAGATCCGTTCAGCCGTTCTGGCGTGATTGATCCATCCATCCAAACTTTCGCATTTATAATTAAATTAGTAAATATTAATACTATTTAACTATTACATTTACATTAATAAAACACTTACTTTTTATCAAAACACTCATAATATAATTAAATTAACTGTTAAACTACAAATAAACATATCGTTTCGAAAATAAAACTACACGGCACATGCAGCCATTCGGAATTAAAAACGCAAGCCTTCGGCCCGTAGTGAGCGAACTTAGCGGGCGATGTTTCGCCCATAATGCGATGCGGCGGCGCTGGGCGCACGTCCCCGACCAAGGTGCGAGGCGTACTATGTACACTGGGCGGGCGTGAATTTAAATAATTATCGATTAGCGCAATCGTTTAATTGATAAACTTGTATGTTTTGTGAATGGTACCTATTTCATGTTATAAAATATTAGTATATTACTTAAACAGATCTAGTTTAATTGGTAATAACTTATTCATAATAATTAATGGTATTGTGGCGCAAGCTACGCAATCTTAGAGGAATCGCCACTGGACTTGTACCTACCTCATATTTTCAGATAGCAACTGAGTATCTATCAGAAACATCGAACTTTTTGAACCTTGTTTTGAAAGTGCGATGAAGGGATAGGCATTGCAACGAAACGTGCATGTTAGAGTTCTCCATAATGTTCTCAAAGGTGTGTGAGGTCTGCGAATCCTAACATATCCCTCGCGGTGGACTTTCGCCAAACCCTTTCTCATTGTGAAAGAATTTGTAGTTTTTTTTAAGATCTACTCAGATCACAGAGAGGGACCTATATCAAGACAGTAGTTCCTCTGTCTAATGACCTAGTTAATGCTTTGTTTATGTACGCCAATTTATTGTTCAATATTAATTAGGTATTCTTACTCCATGCCAAGACAATGACGACGTTCACTCCAAGCTCGAATCAGAAACGTAGTGGCATGAGTACACAGCTCGTACAAGTAAACAAGAATAAAATAATTTTGTTTGATACATTGCCCATTTGGTATTGTAGCCGATTTCAATAATATATGGGCATAACACGCAACGTATTACAAATAAATTTCGGGCTTGATCGTTATACCATGTAAGTCAATTAAATAAGGTAAGCGGGTTAATGTGTATTTTGATGGGATTAAGTTATTGACCATTAAAATCACTTTATGCTTCAGGCTTATAGTTACGAATGTTATTTGGAAGACAAAAGCATTAGGTATAACTTTATAAATTTGTCTAAGCTTTATAGGTAATACCTACTAGTAAGCTATTAATTCAATTATGTTCAAGGCCATTGGAATGAACTACCCTCGCAAATACATCGAGCTAAAACTCTTAATAAGTTTAAAATTGATGTGAAAAATCATTACATGTCTCTCTGTAATCATCAATAGCGACATGTTTAATTTGTCCAATATTTATATGTGTATTTAGTTATGTATTTAGCCTTACGTATGTCTATTTTATTTGTGTTATATATGTCACTGTAAGATTGTAAAAACCGTTAGATTAAAATCGAAGTCGCGAAATTCTAAACCGTCGCAAGATTGTAAACTGTTCAATGTTCTGAGTGTAAATTTTTGAAATATTCATTTTATTTACGTTTTCTTGTCACTTTCTTGTAGGTTAGGTTAGGGTTCGATATAAACAATGAAGTAGTGCCCGTAGAAGTAGGGCACTTAGGTTTTATCGGGTTTAAATACCTATCAGATTACAATCTACCGGAAAATAATGCGTTAAATTGTAATCTTTCGACAGTTTGGAATTTCGCGAGTTAGATTATAATCTAACGGTTTTTACAATCTTACGGTACCATATATATATTAGTGTATTGATACGTTATAATTTTATGATATTGTTTAGTTTAAGTATCTATTAGTATTTAAGTTTATTTTTATGCACCACCTCCCACTATCCACTTGTTCATTGTCTCCGTATCGATAAGGTTGTCTGGAAGAGATCGCTGGTTAGCGATAAGACCGCCTTATTGTACCTACGTTTTAAGTTTTCATGTTTGTTAAATGTTTTTTTTTTATATATATTTTGTGGTATACAATAAAGAATATACATACATACATACATACTATTATGCTATATCGCCGAAAAATTTTAAAAAGAGAATATTATAATATAGATTACTAGATGATGCCCGCGACTTCGTCCACGTGATTTAAAGTTTTTTGATTCCTGCGGGAACTCTTAAGCTTTTCGGAATAAAAAGAAGCTTGTGTCCTTCCCCGGGATACAACCTATCATTGTACCAAATTTCATCAAAATCGGTTGAATAGATGGACCGTGAAAGCGTAGTAGACGGACAAACTGAAACACTTTCGCATTTATACTATTAGTATGGAAATGGATATACCATACGGATAGACCATGGGGTTGAGACGAACATGTAATTTGTTATTTTTGTGTATTACCTGTTGGCAAACCATTAAATAACAAGTCATAAGAAAATTAAAAAACACGACTGCCCTGCCAAAAAACGAACTATAAAATTAAAAATCTAAATCTAGTTATTTAAATGGAATCTGATTCACATTTTTATTAAATGTTTTTTTTTGAAGTATAGTGATATTAAAGTATAGTGTTATATATTTTTGGAATCTACTCATCATTTTCTAGATGATGATTATATAGATATTATTTTCGAATATTTTTTTTTACTTTAGTCTTTAATGCAGGACCGTGGTCACCCCATTTTTTTTTTAAATTTTACTAGCCTATGTCACCCGGAATAAGCTTGGAATTCTAACGATACCTCATTTATCAAAATCGGTTCAAGCGTATAGAAGATATGGTGGAATTGTATATTCCACCATATCTTCTATCTAACTCACATACATACATACATACATACATACATACATACATACATATATACATACATACATACAATATATACATACATGAACCCTGCAGAAAACAATATCCACTCCACTTTTTTCAGGCAGTCGTATAAAAATAAAATAAATAACATAAACACCATAAGGATTCCTTTTTCTTTCTATCCGTTTTCATCATCTTGGTATGGAAGCCTTTAGGCGTTTAGGCTTAAGTGTTGTACACTCCCTTATGAAATACTAGACGATGCCCGCGTCTTCGTCCGCGTGGATTAAGTTTTTTAATTCCCGCGGGAACTCCTTAAATTTCCGGGATAAAAAGTAGCCTATGCCCTTTCCCGGTATATAAACTATCCCTGTACCAAATTTCATCAAAATCGGTTGAATGGATGAGCCGTGAAAACGTAGCAGACAGATAGACAGACCGACAGAAACACTTTCGCATGGATACAGATATTGTCTTCTTGGTTTTACAGAATAAAAATAAACAGATACACTGCAATGGCAACGAAGGTATTAACAACATGGCAGTATGTAACACTGAACGCGCGCATACATGTGTACGTGCATACTAATATTAAAAATGCGAAAGCCTGTCTGTCTACTTGCTACGCTTTCACGGCCCATTTGTTCAACTCGATATTTGGTACGAAGATAGATTGAACCCCGGGAAAGGAAGGTTTTAGTCATTTACGAAAATCTAGCGAGAATTAATTTACAAACAATCCTATGCAGGCACATTTTTCTAGCAAGTTTATTTTATGTATAAACGTCTCAAACGATCAAAACCATTATCGAATCATAAGCAATTACGAATCCTCCATTTACCAATAATAAAGCCTCTAAGATACCCGTATTACTTACATAGAGACTTACTTTTCGTAATTCTTAAGTAACAAAATTACCTTTCGGTATGGTAGGTATAACTTTACCAAGTTGTTTAATAAGTATTAAACAATCCATATAAATCTAATCAAAAGTATATCTTATTATGTACATACTTACATAAGAAGGTATTTTTTGATTAGATTTATATGGTTAAAGTTTAATATTGATATTCATATAATAATTGCTTTACATTACTTACGAGTACGTCTATTTTTTTTACATTTAAATAAGAAAGATTTGTTTTATTTAAAAATAATCTCATATTTGATTATTAATGGACAAAAATAACCGTAACTTTTCGTCTTGTCAATATCACACATGCCAAAAGGAGTACAGAAAAACTTAACCAGTATCAGATATCACTGAAGAAACTTGATAAGTAGCCAGAATCTCTTCACACAAAATGTTTATTTTAGTGAATTGGTACCATGTAAATATTTACTAAAACTTTGCGTTTTCCCCATTTCTATTAGATATTTTCTAAGATAGTAGAAATAGAACGAACGAGTATACGTACATATTTTGTCGATTATCCGTTTCAACTTCAAGCGGTGTACTCTATATCTAAAGCTGCAGACACATTCCTGTGTTGAAAGTAACAGTCGGAGATTCAGAGCGAATGTTCGAGATACGTCAGAGAGCCACATGTGCAGGCCTTCACTCTATTATATACAAATTGAATGCTTCCAATCGGCCTATGCAGTGTTATGACATACCACAACATAGTATAATGTGATTGCGCCTTTTCTGTGAATGATTCTGAAGATTATACCTTACTAGCTAATGCACTCGACTTCGTCTGCGTGGATCGAGGTTTTTTGGTTCCCGCGGGAACTCCTTCATTTTCCGGGATAAATAGCCTATGTGCTATTCCAGACTATAATCTATCTATGTGCCAAATTTCAGCCAGATCCGTTCAGGCGTGATTGAGTAACAAACATCCATACATCCATACATCCATCCAAACTTTCACATTTATAATATTAAGTAAGATTAAAAAATGACTTGTCTACCAATTAAGCAACTCAATTATTTTGTAAGTGTGTAAGGAGTATTTAGTAAGGTGTGCAAGACAATACTTAATCCATTTGAGGGTGTAACAACAACACTCCAATTTTCAATTTTACTAAGAACGTTAAAATATGTCTCATAGGAAGAAATACCATAGATTTAAATAGCTGTAAGTCGGTCTCATATTCTTCCACTTCACGAGACTCATTCGTCTGTTAACGGAGATAAAACTTTGAGCTGTTCAGTGGAAAATCTACTTTAAATTTAACTGTATACAGATCTTTTCAGCACAAAAAATCATACAATGAAGAGTAGTGATTTTGAATAGTGAGCAAACGAACAGTGTAAACTGTAAAGTCGATGCTATGGGTAGATGGAAGAGGGTCGATGACAGAGAACTATCCAAGTGGTAAAAACAGATAAAATTTAACGAGGTGCTTGACTACTTTAAAGGAACATTCAAATTATTTTAAAACTAGCAATTGCTAGCGACTTCCCTTCAGTGTGAATTTCCAAAAATGTAGCCTGACATATCTACATTATAAAGAGAACTTCTACTTTAACTACGTTCTAGGTCCAAGGGTTTGGGCTGGGCATTGCTGATATTCAGTCAGTCAGTAAATGAGTGAGATGAACTTTATTAATATTATTGTGCTGGCATAATTGTATAGCTTATTTAAATTAAAACTAAGAAATAAATTAAAATCTAAATTAAAAATATCATAAATATAAGCCATTGTAATGAGGCAATATGCCCAGAACGCTGGCTCCGTTACCCTGCTGAATAGCCAAACTTATATGTTGGCCAAGGTAACTGACAGTCCTCCGGTCAGCTGCGGACTCTGTGAGACAAGAAGATAGATCTTAAATTTATTATTATTTTAAATTTAGATTTAGATAAATGACTTAAAAAAAGTTTATTACTGAAAAAAAACACTAAATCTTAGTCAAAATCGTATCCATTCTGAATGGTGGTATACAGAAGAATTTGGAAGCCCACCGCCTCAGTGGCGTAACTATACCATCTGGGGCCCGTGGCAAATTCTTTTGATGGGGCCCTACCAGTAAAAATCGTCACGTTGTACTCAGTTTAATTTTAATAAACTTCGAGATTTTCAGCGTACTCAGCGTGGGACATATACACGTTGTATATGTCCCACTAATGGGAATAGACCTCTCTTAGGCGAGAGGGAATCGTATGTAGTCCCCACGCTAGCCCAATGCGTATTGGAGACTTCACATTCATCCATAGAACATAATATCTCAATGCATTCATCATCTATTCGCTAGCTTTTCGGTGAAGGAACAACATCGTGACGAAACCTGCATACATTTACAATGAAATAAAAATAACAATTTAATTTCAATAAGATATTTATTAAGAAAAATCTTTTTTTCGAGCTTTCTGTTCCGCAAAAGTGTCTATAACATCATCAAAGTTTAAAGATCGGGCCATAGAATTTTCAATGGACAGAATAGCCAAGTTACATAACCTATCTTGTCTCATAGAGTTCCTTAAATAGGTTTTTATCAATTTTAGTTTTGAAAATGATCGTTCAGCACTAGCTGTAGTCACAGGAATTGTAAGAAATAACATTAATGCAGTGCATACTTCAGGAAAGCTGCAGGACATAAAATGATTTTTTATTATTAATAAATCAGCAAGGTCTCTAATACACGAAGATTTTCCTATATCGTCTCTGAAAGTGGATCGAAAACTGAGAATTTCGCTGGCAAATGATTCAGATATGTCTTTTTTATATATCTCAACAAATTTTAGAGCTTTTTTTAATAGATCAGTGTCATTTAAAACTTTTAAAGTGGAAGGCTGCAAAACACTGAAATTTGAAACAATTTCATTCATTGAAACGAAACGCGATTTCAGTTGGTTTATAATGATGTCCAATACTCGATAAAATATGTTCGCTTTGAACAAACTTTCCGGATCTTGGAGACGCTCATCTTCGCAAAGCTCATCAAAATGGCGTTTTACCTTCCTCTGACGAGTTTTAGAAAATTCAGGGGTGATGAACCATTTTTCTGCTACACTATTTGCTTCCATTTTTAAATTTTCAAATTCATGTCGATACCTTTCCAATTCTTCTAGACAAATTTTCAAATGTTTTAAGGCATTTGAAAGATCGGTGGCTTTAGACTGAAGTTCTTTAGAGGCTGCATCGATAGTAAGTAGGATCTTGCAATGGAAAACCAATAACATAATAAAATTGTAGTTTTCGATCTTCTTTTTGAGTGAAACAGCTTCATTTCTTTCATCTGATTTGCAATTTAACAGAATTGTTTTCGTTAGCGCTTTTTGGACTTCAACAAACCGAACTTTTAAAGCAAAAACGGCATCATAACGTCCTGCCCATCTAGTAGGGTTCAATGTTTTTAATGTTATTGAAGATGAAGACTCACTTTCTTTATTAGATATAAAACTTGATAAAATATTCCATCTTTTGATACTATGCCCAAAAAAATTATAAATTTGTTGAACTGTTTCAAAAAAATTTTGCATATCAATAACCTCTCTCACTGCATCATTGAGTACTAGATTTAAATTATGAGCAGCACAGTGAACATATACGGCATTTGGCTCGACATCTTTTATGAGTTTTTGAACTCCACCGTAAGTCCCTTTCATTGTGTTAGCACCATCATATCCTTGTCCTCGACACTTATTTAGAGGAATATTTTTGTCATTTATGGATTTAATAATTTGCTTGGACATTGCTAAGGCAGTTTGATCCTTAACTTCATGAAATCCTAAAAATGTTTCTTTAATGACAAGTGCCTTTGGGATCCCATTACCATCTTTTTCGATCATACAATAACGATAAAGTTCACACATTTGATCAATTTTTGAAATATCTTGAGTTGCATCGAATATGATAGAGTAGAATGTTGCGGCATTTATTTCATTTATGAGTGCATTTTTTACCTTTAGAACCAGGACCGAAATTAGTTCATTTTGTATTTTTGGACTTAAGTATTTTATCTGGCCCTTTGGCTTACTTAACAATTCTTGTAAAATCGGGTCGTATTTTCCTAATAACTCAACAATACTCAAAAAGTTTCCTTTGGAGCTTGGATCACTGCTATCTGCGTTTTCTCTGTGGCCACGAAAGGTTACATGTTGAAAGTGTCAGAGTAACATCAAGGAGCCTAGAAAGTACTTGGCGCCAAAAAGATTTTTCTTTTTTGATCATAGATTCTTGCTCTTCATCGAGTGTTCCATGTACCCGCCACTGTTGATACGTAAGACAGGAATCCAGATGAATTTTTGATGTCTCGTGTCTTTGTATGGCATCTACAATATGTTTCCAGTCGTCATAGCCCTCAATCCAAACATTTTGTATTTTCTTAGATGCCCGATTTGCGAATAACCAACACGGTTCACAATACGCCTTCTGAAGTATTAAAGAATAGGATAGCCATGTACGTTCAAGTTTCACGCCAGACTTGGAAACAATATAGTTATGTTTTTCTAAAAAAGATCTATTGTCACTATCTTTCAAGAAAGGGCCCTTAGGTTTACAATGTCCGTTTTTAATCACGAACCTTTTCACTTGATCAGTTAGCTCTTTAAAATTACCCTTATCAGTAACATATGGCGAAGATACAATATTGTTCATGCTAAAATATAATTCTCTTTGATTTTTGCTAGTACCTTTTTGTGGTTGTTCTGGACCTGGATAGTCACTGGTGTTGGGTGCTGCATCTAATATTTCTGGTATACTTTTAGTAAGGTCCAATTCTTCACTTTTGGAGCACTGTTCACTCGACTTTTCATTATTTAAGTCATCATTTTTCAAGTACTGACTAATTTTAGGTAGCTTTTTATTTTTTTCTTCAGTCTCCCTCTTTCTCTTTCGTTTTTCGCTCCCACTTAAATATTTTCTAGAACTAGACATTTTAATATCTAACTTTCACAATCTACTTTACTTTGCCACCATTTTCATATTCAATAAAAGAACAAATACGAAAAATCAAAGATACAAATCACCAATTGTCTAAATAATCACACAAAGAATACGTAGTCAGTAGAGCCCTCATAAAAAAAACATCAAATCCGGAATTCCCCTAACATAATGTTGCTAGCTCGCCCCAGCAGCAGTGCTATGGAAAAAGTGAAAACAAAATGGGGAATTCCCCGGTCAATGCTCACCCGCGCTGCCAACGTACCGCGACAAAATAATATGTAGAAACCAATGGATGCGTTCGAAAATGAATAGAGATGTGCAACTACCGGTATTTTAACCGACGGTTTTTTGACAGTCATAAGTACGTAAAATTACTCGTCACGGGTAACGTGTACATCTCTAAAAATGAATCAATATCTTTTTGTTTAGGTTGGTTGAAATGCTTAACGATTAACTTATAATTGTATTATGGTCTTTAGTTGTCTCACTTTGGATTTTAAGCACAACTTATAAAAATATACTTTTCAAATAAAATAAAATACTCAGGTACAATGTAAAAAAATATTTTTGAGCTCGCGCCCTCTTGGGCCGGGGCCCTCTTGGGTCGGGGGCCCGTGGCATTTTGCCAGCCCTGCCACCCTATTGTTACGCCACTGCACCGCCTTATTATACCGAGAAAATTCTTACTATTCTTTAATAGAAGAGCTGACGACTCTCGGTAATATGTAAGAATAACAGAGAGAAAGAATAGAGATTCTTATTGGAAAATAGACAAGAGCAATGTCAATATTGTAACAATTAAGGTGAATTTAGCAAAGTTTTGAGTAAGAATTTCATTACCTACTTGCTTTGATTGTTTTCCGAATACAATGACAAATTAGAAAACGATCATTAATTGCTTTTTACGTAAACATTCATAACATGATCATTGGTGTGGACTTATCTACATGTATGATTGATGAGGGATACGATGACGCATGTACGCTTCATGCCGCATGGTGTTTGTCCATCTCTTTTATAATTGCTTTCATAATATAATTCACAAAAATGAATTTATCATCGAGAAATCCATAGCAGGTACACTTGTAAGTTTTAATCACACAAGTTGCGTACAATATGAGTACCTAACTGAAATGTAAGCTGTCAGTTCGTCAAACAGTCACAGATCAAGAAAAGTCAGATAAAGTCCGTTATTATACTTATCTGGCCGGGTGACCAAAATTGGAACTATTTTTTTATTAAGCCTGTTATGTTTTTGTTTTTATTGTATTTTTAAGGTCCCCTGCGACTTCGTCCGCGTACAACTTCTGAGTTCCTATGAGATTATGAAATTTTTCCGCTGCAAAAAGTCTGTCTAAAGAGGCTTTATATAGCTTACATAGCCTACATAAGCTTTCATAGCTTTATATAGGCTACAAAAACATAGGACTTTCATCCAATTTTTAAACCCGGATTTCATCCTTCGTAAAATTGTGCTTATTTAAAATTAATGACATCAATACCGATTTTCAAGTCTCTAACTACAAAATCATAGAGCTTTTATGTAACTTTCCAACCCCCATTTCACCCTCTTCGGGGTATATTTTCGGAAAATTGCTTATACAGGTTATTTTTATTTAAAACTAATAACCTTAATACCGGTTTTCAAGTCTCTAACTTCAAAAACTTAGGACTTTCATGCAACCTTCCAACCTCATTTCACCCCCTTTGGGGTAGAATTTCGTAAAACTGCTTATACAGATTTTTACTATTTTAAACTAATAACTTAAGTGCAAATTTGTATGTCTTTAACTTCAATAACAAAGGACTTTCATACAAACTTCCAAACCCAACTTCTACCCCTTAGAAGTGAATTTTCTCAAAACCGTTTCTTAGCTGACACCTACACCATAGAAGAAACCTCTCTTCCAAATTTTAAGTCTGGATGTTTTATAGTTCCTGAGATCTCGTGATGAATCAGTAGTAGATACGAGTATATACTAGCAACGCTGTTAGAGGATCCGATAAGTTTGACCGACTATACTTAAGTTACTAAGATATTTACCTAAAAACTATGTAATTGCGGCCTTAGATGACATAAAATATTTGTGGGATTGGTACCTGACGATTAAAATATAATATAAATATGATGATGATGATGAATGTTTCCGACGAAATGCATCATGTAGAAGAACGACTCAATTAATTAAATGTTTATAGCGCGTTGTAAATTAAAAGTTACGCTCTATAATAATAATTGACGCGCTCTCAATTTAATGCCCAGGAAAAATGGTTGTTATTTTATTCCATCTTCATTCCTCTTTATAATTTTCCACCGTATCATCGATTGTAAAGTTTAGAGATAGTGCATGCGAAAAGGAAATTGTACATTTTCCACACACAAATATATGACACTGTATGTTTTTTTTTCATTTTTACAGATATTCAATAAACTGTACTACAATTTTTTTTAAATCTCAATAAATTAGGGCCCGAAAGAAATTGTTTTGTGTTTTATTTGTACTAACAATTTGTATTCATATAAATTTTGTCTAAATCATATTTATGATAAGGGAGCACGGTAATTCCATCGGGGAATACCGAATACTGAAAGAAACAAGGTAGTGTACCTACGTAGTTCGAGTTCATATATTGCGAAGATTTCAATCAAACTAAACTTGTTGTTATTGGAAACCAATGTAGGGGAAAATTTCGCTGTTTATTTTATTAATATATATTTATTATTTTTATGGTATTATTTTAGATGAAAATGTTCGTTTCCACAAAATTGTTGCTACGTATGTCATAATAATAGAGGCATAAACAATCTCCGACTATGAAGTTTGGATCGCGGTTGCTTTGGAAGGTATCAGGTAGAAAAGGTGGCATCTCAAATTCGTTAAAGTATTAAGCTCCGTTTTTTATATTTCCTTTGGAATAATATTAGGAACCACGTTATCCATTGTCAGGCACATAGTAACCCCCATTGCAACCCCCTGTCAGACACAATTATATTAATTTGTTTTATAATTTAAGAGTGTCTGACAGGGGGTTGCCTTCCTTTTCTATCTGATACCAAAGCATAACCGCGATCCAAACTTCATCAACTTCATCAAGACGGGGATCGTTTATACCTCTGTTAGAGACATACGTAGAAAAACTTTCAGCTTCAATAAAATAACGAAGGTCTGATCATCTTGCTCCATAATGGGTACTTTACGGGTTCATAAAAACAACAAAAACGTAATACTTACGTAAAAATACAAAGTTAACAAAAAATATTATGTGAAAATCATCTGGAAATATATTTTCAGTTCGATTACTTTTTACAAGAGTGTTGACACTTGAGCACCGGAATAGAAAAGCTCATATTTTTGCACTGCAAGAGCGTTTCAAATGGACTCCAATTCGCTTCAGTTATTCAGTGTGCCGTCTAAAAATACAGTCCTTTGACAATCCAGTTTAGCATTAATTTGACATTCATATCGATTTCATGGTGGAATTTTAAGTTTAAAGCTAAAGGCTTTCCTTTCAGTACAAGCCATTTCCAATTTATCAAAATAATAACGCGAACTATATTTTGATTGAATTTATCTATTTACCACCACAAATATAAATCAGTATTTTAAGAGAGCTGAAAGGCAAGTTTTTTCATAAGAAAGGCTAATTTTAGTGATTTAAAAACTCTTTTAAATTTAATCGTTAAGCTTACACAAACTATTATAATCAGTTCTTATTAATTATTTATTTAACTTTTTTTTTGTCTAAATAAAGGGTAGGCTGATGCACACCTCAAGGGTTTATTTTTATAGTTCCGTACAAAAGAAATGGTGCGACTAAAAGACTTAAAATTTGGAATAGTAATAAATATGGATTGTCTAACCTTGCAATATGCAAGTGAAAGAATACATTATTCAACAAAAATGAGTGTAGCAAAGGAGTTGAAATTTAAAATTACTTGCATAACATGATACCGAAAATGCTTTTTATTAAATCTTAAACCTCTTAGTTTAAACTTATTATGAAAAATTATAAAAGATACATAGGTACAGTTCGCGCGCGAGTTGAATGCAGAGAAAATGTACTATGTGTCACTATACATTTACTCTGAATTCAACTCGTGCGCGAACTATATCTAGGGTTCTGTAGTCAACAAAGGAGCCTGATAGTTTCGCCATCCATCTGTCTGCCTACCCGCGGCTTAGGTCAGAGGCGCTGAGTACTAGAAATTTGTAATTTGGCATGGGTATACATATTAATCCCGCCGATAAAGTTGTGAAATAAAATTTTGAAAAAACCTATTTAAGGGGAACCTCTTCTACACATAAAGTGGGAATGAATTCTTTTTTTCGTATAGTTAGTTGGATAGTTAGTACAAACTATTGCGGGTGTGCGAATACCATTTTTTGACTCAGGTATCCGTTTGCGATATATTATGCTTTAAATTGCAAATTTTTATTAGAGTCAAGTAGTTTTATGTAACGAAGTTTTAAGGAAAATTATCACAGCTAAGTAGACTTTATAAGTTAACGAGTACTAGTCAACCAACTTATAAAATGACGGACTATATTCAATGTATGTCGGGCAACTACGGAACCCTACACTGCGCGTGTCTCGACACGCTCTTGACAAGTTTTTTATCATCTAAACGTAATAATATTTACAAAAAAATCAAGTCTCACTCTGCTTGCGTCCCAGAGTGTTGTCTGGGAAAAATGAAAATATACCAATTTGTGAAACGTAAACGCTAAAACGTAACGTACCTACGTCCCTACACGCTGAAAGAAAGTTATTCGGAGTGGACTTGGCGCTATTGATTCATTAGAATTTTCAAACCTTTTGAATAAACAAGTAAAGAAAACTTTCACTGCCATCTTTGCGATCTTTGCGATTTATTAATCGCATTAAGTTTTCATGAAAACTATAATGGTGTCATGTTAGTACAATTGTAGAAACGCCCCCAGGCGGGAATGGGCGGAGCGCTGCCCTATATAAGCTCTGCAAGCCTGAAAAGTTTGGTATTGAATGCGTGCGATCATATCAGCAGAGTGACACCACAGTTACTCCAGTGACACTTTCCCGCTCACCGTAACTTCACGTTTGCCAGGTAAGTTCCTCTGATAAAAGTTTTATTTCGCGGCGCGGAAAATAAATTTATTCATGGGATACGACGCGAAAAATCATGAGAGTAAATTCTGAGCGGATATCTTGGTCTAAATTTCCAGTAATATTGAACAAACTATTTTTATTAACAAGACTATTTTTATGTCATTTCATTAAAATATGTGCAAGTTCACTTAATATTATTAAGTACGTAATATTATGAAGATGTGTAACAAAGGCAGGCTTATTTAAGCAATGAAAAAGTTCTTCTACCACCCTAACATGTGAGTAAAGTGATTTTATAAAATAGTTTATGTATATGTATATATAAAATATACATATACATTCTATTTATAAATTTTGGAGCTAAAAACGGCATTGAAATCAAATTTACACTCACCGTAAAAATGCCAAAGTATGTCTGTCTGTCAGGTACCTTTTGATTGAAAATTTAAATACCTCTAATTCCGACGGCCATAGGCTGATACCAGGAAATAAAATAGGACGGAATCAAAGAAAAAACTTAATACACGCGAATAAAGTAGCAGATTCATGTGAAAAATAAGAATAAAATACGAAACGACTTTCGGGACCTTAGTAAAACATATAAAAAGTTATGTTGTTATTATATTCGTAACAATATGAACCTTCATATTAGTTTTATATTTGAAATACATCGTTTTTGGGTGCTCGAATATCAGATTCCTTAACAAAGCATTCCA
Source organism: Erebia palarica (assembly GCA_964035005.1). Lineage (NCBI taxonomy): Eukaryota > Metazoa > Arthropoda > Insecta > Lepidoptera > Nymphalidae > Erebia > Erebia palarica. The sequence goes on from OZ035988.1 coordinate 8,654,468, forward strand.
AAGCAGGCGCATATTATCATAAAAATGTGAGAATATTTTCTGTGAATCCTTTGTCGCTGTAGACTTTCGGCATCGTTTAACGTGTTATACCTTTGGGAACTAGATGTTACATTGCAAAAGATATTGTATGTTTAGGCTTATCTTACTTCTTACTAATCTTACTAATATTATAAATGCGAAAGTTTGGATGGATGTATGGAAGTATGGATGTTTGTTACTCAATCACGCCCCAACGGCTGAACGGATCTGGCTGAAATTTGGCACAGAGATAGATTATAGTCTGGAATAGCACATAGGCTGCTTTTTATCCCGGTAAATTAAAGAGTTCCTGCGGGAACCAAAAAACATCAAACCACGCAGACGAAGTCGCGGGCATTCGCTAGTTTAAAATATTTGGTTTGAGTTAAAAATAACTAGGATTAATTATTACCGTAGGATACATGCTACATTTTGCATGCTACAATAATAAATCCAAATAGTTTAGTTTAGTTATACTTCATAGGGGTGCGTCCTCGCATCCAATTACGAAAAAGCTACTTAATCATGTCTCTCCAAGTGGCGACCAGACACGCTAGGCAAGTGTGATATAATTAGAACTGATTGTGTGTTTGACATTTCATTATTTTATAGTCCGAGATCCAACATTTGTTTGATCCGACCCGATGTGCTAACTTGAAATTCTTCAGGGATAAAATAATCCAGGCATATTATATTGGCTACAAGCTGTTTGTGTTAGCTTGTAGCCAATTGAAAAAGCAACTTTTAAAGTTTTTGGAATGAAAGTAAATAAAAAAAATATTCGTTGTCACTTCTATCGGCAATTGCCATTTTTTAATGTTTAGTTTATGTATGTTCACTATAAAGAGTCTAATTATTATTATATAATATATTTTTAGGAATCATTGTGAATAAAATAAAAGTGTTAAGATAATTTTGTAAAGTAGTTTTTGATTTTTATCGATAAAAAATCATAATAAAAAATTTATACCTGAATATTTTCTTCTTTTAACCTCGACTAGAACTTGAAATTAATATTTATGTATTAAAGAATTTCGTTCCTATCTGGTGTCTCACGACACCACACGTTTTTTTAAAGTTCTTTGAATTAGTTCATAATTATTGATCTAATTATTCGTTAGGGTTTAGGGCACACACTAGGTAAGCGGATATAACGTGGTCCATTGCGAACGGTTTAGAGCAGATGCTTTATTTTGCTATGTTTCCGGTCCGTAACAGTGTTTTGCGCTTTTATATGAATGATATAACTTAAATACTTAATGCCGAGGGGACAGATAAAATTACCTTAGATATGCTCTTGATGACGCTTCCTAAAAGCCTGGCCACTATAAAGGGCATTATTAACACCTCTATAGCAACCTCTGTTTTTCCAAGTGACTGGAAGGTTGCTTTAGTTCGCCCGATTCCGAAAATTCCTGAACCCGTCACGCCTAAAGATCTTAGACCAATAAGTATTTTGCCGTGTTGTTCTAAAATATTAGAGAAAATTGTTTTCTCGCAGGTGTCGATGTACCTTGAGAAAAACTCGATTTTGCCGGATTTACAGTCGGGTTTTAGGGCAGGACGTAGCACTGTCGTTTCAGCTACTGCTGTAGTGTCCAGAGGTGTTCCACAGGGCTTTATTCTTTTAAGCCTCAGGAGTTCCAAACTGCTGTTCAAATCAAGTAGGTAAAGTTAATATGCAGGGTCAAGCAGTTAGTATAAGAGGTGATGACTTAGAGCGAGTGTTCCTGGCGCGTAATTTGGGTCTACTCATGGACTCTAATCTAAGATTTTCAGTTGGTGGAGGCTTTAGTACTCTCTAAGCTAAATTATGCAGACGTTGTGTATGGGCCACGGCTGCTTTGTAGAACTAAACGTCTTATTCAACGCGTGCAGAACGCTTGTGCTCGTTTTTGCTTTCCTATTCCTCCGCGAAGTCACGTCACCCCCTATTTGAACAATCATAATTTGTTAAAAATGAGATCACGGAGGAAGTTGCATCTTGCTGGGTTGCTTTTCGGAGTCATTAAACTGGGTAAGCCTTTTTATCTAGCCCATAAACTTAAGTGGGTGGGTGATGGAGAGACAGACCGTCTTCGTAGCTGTCGTAATCGGCTCCGTATTCCACTCCATCGCACGGCCGCTTTTAGAGGCTCTTTTACTTACTCTGCCACAAAATGTTGGAATAATATCCCACCTCCAATAAGGAATTTAAAAAGCAAAGTTTCGTTTAAATTCAAATTGAAAAAAGTCCTTCTGGAGAAACAGGTAGAATTTCAAGATCATGTGGCAGAGTACTCTATTCTTTAGCTTTTTAATATAGAATGCTTAATAAGTTAAATATTTTATATATTAAATGTGTATTCCTTTCAATCATTAACTTATTTATGTAGTTAATATATTTAATAATAATTATTATAATAAAGGATATAGTAGTATAGTATCTATAAGTAGTATAATTGTTAATTTTATGGCATAGATATGAGAATTGTATGTAGTACTGATGAACATTTGCGGTCGTTTTTGTGGATGTGTAGCACTTTAATTTGATAGATAGATAATTAGTTAGATATATTTGCTGTTACTATAAGTATAACTATAAGTAGTTTTATAAGTATCCTACTAGCTTGCAGCTACGTAGCTTTTTTCCGTGGTGTCACCTGAAACAGGGTTTGGGCTGAAAACCAGCGCTGTATGGTTAGTGCTTGCACTGAACATACAGCATTATGCTGAGCCTGGGCCATTTTTTGGGTTGTGCCATGCGTGATATGGTTCATCCCTGCGCCTCATCGATTGTTGTTTAGATAATAGATCTTGTTTAGATCGTTGAGGTGCAGGGGTGATCTACCTCTTTAGGTATGCTTGTTATGTATGGCACAATTTGGAAATAAATTTCTTTTCTTTCTTTCTTTCTTTCTATTCATGAAGGTATCTATATTTTATCACTTTTTATAAACCACTTGGTCTTAAACTTTTCCTTAATACAACATCCATTGCACTTCAAGCTTCTTCACGCTCAAAGAGCAAGTCAAGTTAATCGTCGCTTGTTTACTTAGAAACAAAACTACCGTTATGTCCCGTGAAGCGATGGGTATGCCAACAAAGCAGCGTAATTTGCAATCTACATTGGCATACTTGGTCTTGCATATGTTATCAGCAACAGAATATTAATCTATAAAAATTACACCGTTAATATATTCGCATTGATGTTTTGATAAATTGGTTTACCTATAAAATGAAAAGGCACCCATGACGATCGGTTCGTCAATGCAAATTCTTCTGACAAGAACTGGTTCGACTGCACCGATTTTCCCAATACAAACGTTAAGAGAATTAACTAATTGCATTATACTCGTTTATATATGTAAAGATAATGCTGAGTAATTAATTTATGAATAAATTATTTTATTCATATATTGATTAAGTTAGATTTAAGTGGTTTCCACGATACAGGGAATCTTAGTGTGGAAACCGCTGCCCCACTAGTTCTTACCAAAACTATTGTAATATTTTTTCAAATAAATAAATGAAATGAAAATGAAAGATTGACTGTAATTGAAACATTTCACGATTTTAATGAAATATAAAAAAGTAAATCAAACAAATAAATTGAGTCGTTTCCAGCACAGGCTGCAATGCGCAATTAGTTTAACTCGTTAACGTTAACAACCTTTAATTACAGGTAACTATTTGGTATGTATGTATGCATAAATTTAAGTAGATTCATCCGCTTCACAAATTAAAGACCCTTCGCAGAACCCCTAACGCGCCTCTTATCCGCTTTACTGAAATGCGATGTAGGTATAGACATTGTATAATATGACAAATTCATCATAATAATGAATAACCGACGTACGAATAAAATTACAAGCCCAGCTAAATTTGTTGGGCTCTTATCAGACCTGGGTGCGTTTGGAGTTCACGTTTTAAGAGATCAATTTTACTGACGCTGCAAAAGTATTTGGTCTAAGAAATAAGAAATTTATACCCTCATCTTTTATTTATTTGTGATATAAAATAAATGATAGTGACATATCGTGAATAAGTTGCCTAGTTAAATTGCGTATAGATAATTCGATAAATATATAGATTGCACGATAAAAAATTTAAGCTTTAGAAAAGCTTTAATCTTCACAAATTTTGTTGAAAATACCTATGTCGAAATTCGTAGAAAACAATAGTGGATTTTTATACGACTGCCTGAAAAAGGAGTATATTGTTTTCAGGGTTCTTTTATGTATGTATGTATGTGAGTTTGTATATTCCACCATAACTTCTATATGCCTTAACCTATTAAAATTTAAAAAAAAATGATGGGGGTCCCGCATTAAAGACTAAATTTGAAAAAAAAAAACGAAAATAAGATTAACTATATAAGAATCATCTAGAAAATTATGAGAAGATTCCAAAAATATATAACACTATAGTTCAATATCCAGTTATTCACAAAAAAATATCATTTAAATAAAAATGTGAATAAGATTCTAATTTAACTAGATTAATTTAGATTTTTAACTTTTTATTTCGTTTATTGGCAGGGCAGTCGGGTTTTTTAATTTTTTTAATTATGACTTGTTCACTTGCCCACTTGATAGTTATTTTTACAATATAATTTAGATTTAAATATATACTAGAACGTTTTATAATTTAATCGCTTGAATCAGTAATATTATTATATAGAAACAATGATTCTATAACATGTGCTAAAAAAAACAATGTATAATTTATGCATGCAATAGTTTTTCTGGAATAAAATGCGAAAAAATATTGGGACCTTTCGATTGTGGGAGCTACTGAAATCGGCCTGGTATTGAATCATCAATTATAATATGAGTAGGGCACAAACACGCTTCATCTCCCCCAAGATTGCACGTCAACCCTGAATAGATCGGTTTGCTTGAATCTCTCTGCTACAAAAACTAGGACTGCACCGTGATCTACGAGCCTACGCCGCTACGGGCTACGGCGTAGCAACTTGTAGTTGAATATTTGAATACTTGATAAAAAAAATTTTTGTTATTATTATATAGAGGTTCTCCCAAAAGTCGTAATATCCACGTCCCCTGATAGTTTTATGGTGATAGCCATTTTAAACAATCGTTTAAGGTAAACAAGTGCGTCGAACTTTAATGCCGTCGCATTTCAGAATTTCATATAAATCCTATACTTAGGACGCGTTTGACCGTTTGAAAAAAAGTTGCTGATTTGACTATTTGTTAAATACCCAATTAGGACAGGAAAAAAAGCCTGCTATGATTTTAGCAGACTATTTATACATCAAGTATGTATATATATTTGCATGTATGTTTGTGAGTACTGAGTGTATTTAATGTATATTTCACTGTAGTGCATAAAATGTTGAGCCAATTTTGATGAATGAGATGTCAATCGAATCGTTATTTACATCCGTGTAACATAGACATATTAATAAGAACAAAATCGATACGACGGTGTTACATCCAAAAAAATTAGTGATTATTTATTTTTCCGTAATTTGGTTACAGAGTTTTTAATACTTACTACTTGTTAAATTTAACGAATTTGTCTACCTTTTTATACGTTGATCTAAACTTGCACACAGATGGGGACAGATACAATACTCTCGTAACTAAGCATTGCTGCACTGGACTGATATTCGAAGTAAATGAATAAAATTAAGTGATTAAACCAATTTAATCACATGAATTGTTTTCAAATTCTTGATATTAAATTAGTCCGACAACCACATAAATTTAAAACTTAAACTTAGCAATTTTAGCCGTAAACGGTGGAAATTAATTTCCCTTAATAAATTTAATTAGAGACAAAATGGGTCTCCACCTACCTCGCGCAGTAACGAGCTGAATCAAACATAGAGAACGGAAGATGTTTAAGCTTTTTAAATTTAAGTTTTAATAGTTACTTTTTTTAGTCCACTACAAGTTAGTCCTCGCCTGTGAACTCACTTGAGGGTAACTGATGAGGCAGTCTATGTGGTTAAAATGGTAGGCTAACCTGTTAGAGGTAATGCAGGTATTTTGCATTAAACTCATACGTCAAATCGGTTTCAACACGGCATCGTACCGGAACGCTAAATCACTTTGTGGCACGTCTTTGCCGGTGGGGCAACTTGGCTACTCGCTTGGATTAGAAGATGGAATAGGTATGTGCGAAGGAGAGTGCAGCGCGAGAGCTTACGTCCCCTCCATTGATACGTACTTACACTCGCTTTGTAGTTCGCGCGTACACTGGACGCGAACAAGGAGTACTGCACCCCGGTGAGCGACGCACGTAGTACGTGCGAGTCGAGAGTCTGGCGTACTACACGCAAGTTACGTATTTATTTTAAATTCGCGTGATGCGAATGCCCATGTGGACGCTATGTATTGGCGCCCAGTACCTACCTCCCTTACGCGCGTAGGAATTCGCGCGAAATGATTCGCGGCGAATTCGCCCCTTCTGGACAAGGTCTTAATATTATTTTGGAAACAGAGGTGCAAAGGATGCTTTATTTTTATATGACTGATTTATTTGAAAAAGGGACTTAAAGAGACAGACCGGAGAGAGTTCGGGCCCAGAAACAACGGCTTAATATATTATTATGTGTTCTTGCACGTAATAAGCAGTATTTTTTAAGTGTCAGATTAATATGACGTACTTTGACGGCCCTAAAATAAGGATTATATTTCTGTAACAAGAGATACAACAATATTAAAATAATACTGCTTTAACCGTTGGTAGTAACCCCCCCTGAGGTGAAATACCCCAGGTTCTAAAATCCAGGCTAGATACTAAATTGCACACCTAACTACTGACAGACAATTATTTTCATGTAATGTTTCTACCATAGTAAGTAATAGTCAGTTATTTCAATTTTACGGATTTTCTTTTAAAATGATAAAGCCGCCTGAGGGTAATAAATCCTTAGCTAGCTAAAATGCACTCGGAATTTTAATGCAAACGATCTCCTTATTGGTTTACAATGGCTTTATTGTAATTATTATCCTAAACAAGAGCTTGTTCAGTAATTCATACTAATATTATGAATGCGAAACTAAGTGTCAATGTCTGTCTGCTACGCTTTAACGGCCCATCTTTTCAACCGACCGAACTGTTCTTCCTTGGAAAAAAATATTTAATCCCGGTTTTTTTTTATTACATTTATTGAAAATAATACAAAAAAAATGTATGTTAACCTAATTACTAAAAAAAATCATGTCCGCGTGGAATGGTGGCAAGAGAGCTGGATGCATTTCCACGCTGGACAACCAGGCTGATCCTTTGCGCAAAAAATGAGCCAACCCTTCTATTATCAGATGAGGCAAATAACTGCGGTGAAATATCTCGCAAAAAATTTTTTGCCACTAACACTGCACGGCCCCACTATTAGATGTTGACGATTAAAATTTCCGGGGGAATAAGCCCCTTAAGGAACTAAAGGGTTGTATCATGTCATAATAAACACCAGTTTAATGGAAAAATTATGCGTTTAGCCTCCAGTTGGACGGCTATAAAATTATTTTACTATTTCGATGACGCATAGTCCCAGTGCATTGGAATATGCACTTAGAAAAGCTTCTTCGCCGATGACACTTATAAGGTCTTAAATATTAAATTTTCATAGTGTCTTGAAAGTTATCTCGCAAACGCAATAATATTTGTTTAGTGTTGACCTCGTTTGTTTTCAATTTCAAACCGCAAAATAAAAAGTTATCCGTTTATGTTAGTATTTCAGTAGAAAAGCTGCGATAAATACTTAGAATAATTGCGATAAATAACGTTATCTGTAAGTACGTAAGTAAGTAAAAACCGGTAGTAAATATATATAATAAATCTATGGTAAAAAAATATTTATATCGAGTGTAGATAATACGGGGTTGCTATAGAATACGTCTCATTCCTGTCACCCCGCAACGTTGGTTTCAGCTTTGTCTGGACGCCTCTGTTGAACGACCGGTAAACAAGAATCTCCTTAGACATTTTTAGGCTGTCGATAGTAACCATTGACTAAAATTTTTGATGACTGTTATCATGATAATAACGACTAAAATAAAATAAAAACTTTGATAAAAAGCTATAATGCTATGATAGGGGAAATAATTGACTTTCAACTGAATCTATGAAGCTAGAGACTATTTGATCACTCCGACTGATTTGTAACTAATGGGTTCGGATATACGTTTTCTTGTAATCTGGCGTTATACTACTTTGGTTTTTTAATAAATTCGTTAAAATAAGAACATAATTTACTGAGTTTCTGTAATTATTGTTTAATCTTTTATGGACCATTCTTTTAAAACTTGTAAAGAGAAATCCCAAGCTAGGTACATAAGTTTGGCAAGTTTGGTAGTCTTCATCTTGTTTATGACTTAGCAATAATGAAAATTTACGGCATAAGTACACAAAAAGAACAAAAGAATAAACATGTTTCTCTACGAGTTTAAGACTTGGCTTCTGCTTTCATTTTAATTACTACTTAATATACTGATGTGTCCATTCCAACGCACAGTTTATTAAATTATGATAGCAATAATGGTAGCAGATTTTTTAAAAAAATATGTAAAAATCGGGTTGAGATTTGATTAAGTTATGGAGTAAAATTTACCAAAATCCAATTGTCTCTCTTGATAAAAAATATCCTAATAATAGCAGGTACTAATCGATCCTATAGCATCCCTTACTACGGAGGGCAGGGAGGCCAAACATCTGAAAAATTGTAAATTAAGCTTCCTTCAATTAAAATTTTCAAAGCGTCCAGCTACAGTTTTATTACAAGAATAGATTTTCTCACAATAACTCAACAGATAAGAAACGGTCATAGTAGCGGCTCAGAACACTTAATAATACCTTTGGTAACAGTCTAAAATTCGAAATTTATAAGAACTAATACATCATATAAGAGAAGTATAATTAATAAAATAATAATTGAATATTTATAAAATTTAATAATATTAATGAATTAATTGTTAACAAAACTTGATTTGGCTTTCTATTTTATACAGAAGGTACGTTTCAATACATGGAAATAAGGTTCTCGTAATTCGTAATGCGAAAAAAGCTGAGGGTATTTTCTAGTAAAAACTCTGCAGTGTTCTTTGTACCGTCATCACTGTTTTACGCCCAATTAAAAATACACAAAGACTTATATTAGTTACGCTTTCATTTTGGTTGTAATCGCATTACTGAGGATGGTGTACAACACTTCTAAAGCATTAATTATTATAATTTATACTAATTATTTACCTCCACAATCTATGCTACTTACGCAATTAAATCTATTTAAAATGAGTCGATTTTGTATCTACTCAGGTACGTTCTTAATTTAGGAAGGTTTTCTATGGTGGCGGTTTTAAACGTTATGAGCAGAGTATTTTGTGCCAGGTTTCTTCCTTTAGGTAAACTTCAAAGACGCAATCCTTCTATAAGTTTTTCATCTTTCGAGCATGTTTCTCGTTCATGAGGTTGTTCCTTTAGGTACTTAAACTTTAAAGACGCAACCCTTCTGTAAAGATTTTTATCTTTCTCGTTCCCTAATGTGACAACATTAATAGAATTTCAATGTGCAGATTGTAAACTAAAGTAGATTACTTATGACCCACTTTTTACCAAATAAGATTACTGATCCCTAGTTTTTAGGAAGCGCACTTATCCGTTTATTTATTTGTAGATTTGTGGGCAATCGTAATCAGTCACTCCATTATAGGCGGACGTAATTCATGTTCCTCGTGTGTCTATATACCGTTATTGTGAGGCGAGCCTTTGATCGATTTGTGGTGCTTCTCAATGGAATTGCATGGCGGCGACTGCGGCTTTCATCGGCTGTCTTTATGATGTGTTATTCTAAAGACAGCGCGGCGAACATTTATCTTATTCGTTGGACATTGTCATACAATATTCAATCTCACTTTTATGTATTTTGCTTAGATCTTCTTAGATACATTGAAATATAACTAAGCATTGATGTTAAAGTACTTCACTCTGGTATGTTTAATACTTAAACTATAATAATAACAGAGCTATTGGATAAACTACTATTGAGTTTTGAAATAGTTTGAAATAAATGAAATGAAAGTCCAATAAGTCTTCTGTAGTACTCGTGGTCTAAGTGTAGAATCTGTCTCCCTTACGGAATACCTTTGAGGCTTTGGTATCACCAAAATTATAAGGCTGGACTCAATTCAAATAGGTACTATCGTTTGAGCGCTCTGTGTCTGTGTGCAGTGTGTCCAAGAAAGCTAAAAACCTCCAGCTTTCCTACAATGCTTTCATTCGGATGCCCGAACTGGCACACTATCGAGCATCTCGATGAAAACTTTCTGCCTCAAATTAAAAGAAACGATAGGTTCGGCAGCATAGTGGACAAGTAGCTATAAAGGCGTCATAATCATACTCGTACTTTGGTTAGTAAACTGGCGGAAAATATTATCTAAATGCCAATTTAACATTTTATTTTATAAACTTGTACGTTGCTAATAAAGATTACGTCCATTTCACCTATTCATTGAAACATACTTGATGTGATTATTTTTTAATATAGGTATCAAGAGTAACTGGCCGAAAGGACTTGGAATTTGCGTACTTGTATTCTACGGATATTTTTATATCATTTCACGTAAAATTTATTATGAATGTAGAGTTTTATAAAATTAGCAAGCAAGTGAGAAGTGTTTGGTTACATTATGGAGCATCCATAATGTAACCAAAGATAGATAGATATTCGATATATCAAATAACATATTCCATAATATATAATTGGTTCCGTGTCGGTAAATGTTTTACTTAACTCGACTCAACTCGATGAAGTTGTCTACTGTTTGCTTAATATTACGGAGGGTGTTTTAATAACGCCGTGACGTGACTTCCAGAAAATTTAAAGGCCTATCTCTTTTGACCGAGTTTCCTTTGGGGAGGAACGCGACCGATGACTAAATGCCACAGAATAATAAATAAAAGTTAAGTTATGAGATAACTGAAAAGACTCGGCCGTTGTTTAGAAGTTGCGAATGTAAGGACGCAGTTCAGACTAATTTACGTCCCAAATTTGTCCAATCCAGATTTAAATAAATAGGAATAAGTATCTACCAAACAAAATCAGTGTTTGTATATATTCCACGAGGAAAGTTTATACCTACAAATTATAAAACATTCACATTCAACCAACACCTAAAACCAATCAGTGCGTCGACGCTTTTCTTCCGCTTTAACTTCTCGCTAACGAAGGATTTTCAGAAATTCCACCAGAACTAAGAGCGAGCTTATTCGATTTGTATAAACTTTATTTGTTCATTTCATATTTATATTATGTTTGACGTATTTTCTTATAAAATTATTACTCAGCTGGATATGCTTAGGCGGAGGCTTCACTATCCCTGATTAAGAAGATTTAGCTATTTTCAATTTACCTAAAATTAACAATAAATTTTTATTACTTCATTATATGCACCAATATTTTTCCTGCGAAAACCGATTATTACCTTGCACTTTTCTCGCCTACGCTTTTTGTTCTCTTGTTTCACTGCTAATTCAACATTAAATTCTTGCAAAATTACTAGCAACTTTATCCAAAATAAAATGTATTTTTTCTAACTCTAAATTCTGGTTACATAATACTTGGAATCTAGTACCTATTGTTTTACTTTGTATATTCCTAAAATAAAGATTGAAAAAAGGCAGTTACTAACAGCGCTAAAATTGCTATTCTAAAATAAAATCTATTCAAAAAGGAAAAACAATTTCTGTCGGAAAAAGCAGAACGGTAACCTAATTAATCTAACAAGGAAAGAGCAATGACATATAAGAGTGGACTCATTAGCTACACTGTATAATAAATGAGTTAAATACAACAGTTTCAAAGTTCTAAAACCTTTGTAACTGAAACTATGGAAAAAATAAAGTGAGAGTGAAGTAAGTGGACGTTATTCTACTGCTTTCAGTAAAGATAAGTACACGTAGTCTAAAACAGATAGTTACCTAAATATAACTACACTTAACCTGTGTCTGACATGGATGAGTGGACAAGTCGGGTCATGATTTGACATTTTTGGCTTACCTTGAGCTTTTACGGCTCAAAATGAATATTGTTAAAATCTATAGTTTTAGATCAAACGAGCCATAAATCTAACCATGTGTATCAAAAACTGGTGATAGTTGTAAAATATTGGTACCTATGTCTACAGTTTCCATCCACCTACGATATTACGATTTATAGTTCAGTTTTATCTTATACAAGATAGTAGGTATGTATTGTTAGCATTAATACTATTTGTTACTATATCTCATGAAACTGGAAGTAATCTCTCAATTTATTTCGTTCCATGTCATTCGATTTAATTTGCGGACGCCTTATTGAAAATAGTTAGTATAAATACGTGTGTTTTGACTATATTCAGTTCAGTGTCCTGCCGGCAGACTAAGCGATTATTGAATACTTTTGTGTTTAGATCGCCATTTTATTTAGAGCTTAACGATAGCAATCGTTAGCCGGATCAAATAAATATTGTCGTTAAGTTTAGCCAACTTTTATGAAAATACATTATATCTCTCGTGGAACCTCTACACGTTTAACCATTTACTCGTGCAAGTTTCAAATGAGTTTGAGAGAAAAAATATATTAAAAGTGTTTTATTAATGTCACCGTAAGATTGTAAAAACCGTTAGATTATAATCTAACTCGCGAAATTGTAAACTGTCGAAACTGTTAAATGTTCTGAGTGTCAATTTTTGAAATATTCATTTTATTTACGTTTTCTTGTCTCTGTCTTGTAGGTTAGGTTAGGGTTCGACATAAATAATGAGGTAGTGAGGTAGGTTTTATCGGGTTTATATACCTATCAGATTACAATCTACCGGAAAATAATACGTTAAATTGTAATCTTTCGACAGTTTGCAATTTCGCGAGTTAGATTATAATCTAACGGTTTTTACAATCTCACGGTGACATTAATACCTACTTCTGGATTGTCGCTTACAGTAGCGCGTAGTCGCTTACTCTATGTATAGTCGACTTATGACATATTAAGAAGAATTTATATGCGATCAAAAGAAAAACCAAAAGTCTCAAACAGTTAACAAAAAAGTTTATTGCTGATTTATAAAACACTGTACTAGCAAGACACTTCGTTGCAAATTTCCTGTAATGTTTGAACAAGCCTCTATAAACCCTGATTGTTTCAGACTTTTCGCTTTGCAAACTTAACATTTTGGTAGGGAACCCTATAAAGCAACTTAAAGCTCAGTGTACGAAAGGGTGTGATAGAGGCAGCAATAAACCGCACGTGCTCATAAACCAGCGCAGTTCAGACGAATTGGCTCATCTCTCCTGATCAAATATCTCGCGTATTACATCGAGCTAATTCGTAACGAGCTTTGAGGTAATTAACGAGAAAGCCTCGAAGAATATCGGTTTCTTAGAACTGCACTTTGTTGCAAATTGTTTCAATAAAATTTATAAGAAAATTAATTAAAATTATTCTCTGATTACGTTGTATGCTGATTAAATAATTTTATTGAAGTTGTTCTAGATCATCATCATCATCAAGTTTCAACGCCCATTATAGTCTAAGTACTCTCAGAATGAGAAGCGGTCCACCCCGCTGGCAAGTGCTGATTGGCAGACTTGACACACCTGTGAGAACATTATACTCTCGGGCAAGCAGGTTTCCTGACGATTTCCTTCACCGCTAAAGCAAGTGATATCCAATTTCTTAAAACGCCGAAAAGTTACCTAGAGGTTGAAGCTCGGCGATCGAACCCCCTACTACCCGAAATACCCAGCTGTGATATTTAATATCTTAAAATGCACGTAACTCTGAAAAGTTACCTAGAGGTCGAAGCTCGGCGATCGAATCCCCTTCTACCCGAAATACCCAGCTGGGTATCTAAACCACTAGGCTTTCGCTGGCTTATATTATGCATACGCATATAACTTTAGAGCAACCTTTTATTTTATATCTAGTTCTAATTTCATTAATTTAGCTTATCTGTATCGACAATTTCGACGTTGTCGCTTGGTTTCGTCGAATTTCTAGAGATTATGCATTAACTAGACTTGAATTAATTTTCCGATCCCGGCCACATGATTATTGTTGACGAATTCAGCCCGAATAGAAATCTCAGACATAGTATTGGTGGCAAGTTCTATACGTCTATTAGTCAAGTCAACCTATCTTCAAAGATAATATTATATTTTATTCAGATATACAGTATTAAAAGATTTTGTATTCGATTATTTTGATTAGGGAAAGCTTGATTAAAATCTAACGCGATGGGATGGGAGTGAGTTAAAAATATTTCGAATAACTTTACATTGAATAGCTTAGAAAGAAAAGCCATGCAGGGTTATAAAAAGGTGGAGTACCAGAACAGACCTGAGCTATTTAAAAACATAATTCATAATTTAACCCGGTCGGGAACCAGAGCCGCCTGTTTAAGAAAGGTCAAAGCTTAAGAAGATCAAAGGTTTAAGAAAGGTGTAGATTTTTTTATTTTTTGAGTGACAAGATGGACGACCTAAGAATTTTTACAAACTTTAACGAATTAAAAAATTTTTTCGTTCGTGGGTTTGCTCACGTTAAATCTTGGAACTGAATTCAAAACTACATAGTTATCTCCAACTTATCTGAAATTTTGCATGTAACACCTTTACTTTGGATGACAATACATGTTTAGCTAAGTGACGTCATTCTAAATCCAATATTGCTGACTCCCATAGATGGAGGACTAGTTATTTTTTATGCACCCCCATGATATGGGTATCAATTGAAAGGGTTGTCTGAGAAGAATACGAAAAATAAAATAACGTCAACCTAAATTCAATATGGCGGATGATAAAAGCTTGTATAAAAAAATGTTTTTTTTAAGGATTTAAGACTTGTAATAACATAATTATTTCTATAAGAAGGCCACAAAATGAGAACGTTACATAATAGACTGATCTTGGGTAAACGGACTGGCTTAGCCATCTTTACGGAAGTCGTATTGGACAGCATGTGCTTTCACAGTGTTTTCAGTTTTAGAAAATATCGTTGTACATATATCTGATGAAAAGTCAGATATATGTAAAACGATAGGACCTATGTTAACGTAATAATAATAAGTAATTGCAAAATTGCATGCACATTTTAAACAGCCGCTGGAACTTTCCCATGAGACCAAAAATACACTAGGGATTACAAAACAATTATATGGAGCTGCACACATTTGCGCGACAAAAAAACTTCGTTTTCCTCCGACATAGAGGTTTCGCGCAAACATTCTCTTCTGTTGCTGTTCTATCCTGCGTTTTCGCTCTGTGTGTAAGTCTTTAAGTTAAGTTAAAATGTGGGCCTAAAGCAGGTAGTAGACTGTGCCAAAAGGCGAAATTTTTTGTACTTCATACTTTGGCAAGAGCGTCACGTCTGTGAACTTGAAAATTCACAAAGGTATCTCTTGGCCGTAGAATACTAACTATTACTATCTTGGCTTTGTAGAGTTCAGTTCTTTTTGTTTTATAAAGCAATGGCTTAATATTTTCAGATCGTATAAGTTGTAACCACTCAGTGAAATAGTTGGAAGTTATAAAAATACCGCTAAAAGTAAGTAAGTTACATTGTACGTTGTATTATTATTATTACTTTATTTTGTACCACCACAAAAAGTAAAAATAACAAAAACAAAAATTGGAAATAAAATTAACATAAACAGAAGTAGGACAGAAAGGCGGCGTTATCGCTTGGGTAGCGATCTATACTAGGCAACCTTAGGAAAAGGAGAATAGACTGCAGGTGGTTCTATAATATACTTACATTCAAATAACTACATACACATATACCAATAATAAACATATAATTAAAATATAAATCATATTAATACATATGTATTATAATATATATATTTCGACTCAAGAATAATTTTTATTGTCGTCTTTAGTTTGCAAGATTCTTAACAGCATTTTTGACTATGTCTAATGACTTAGATTGGCGTATAGTCAGTGGAAGTGCATTCCATAGCTGAACAGCTCGAACATTGAACGAATTTTCAAAGAAGTTCGTTTCATGGGTTGGGGTTTTCAGTGTTAAGGTTCGACATGGTCTTAAATCGGACTGCACTGCAAGAAAACTGAATTTCTCCTTGAGGTAGGAGGGACTTTTTAAATACACACAGTGCAGAAGAGTAGAGTATGCAAATCCAGGGAGCCACTTGAGCTTTTGACGAAATAATACTTGTATGTGTAGTAAACCTATACAAGTGTGATATTTTTTTACTTCTGGGAAGAAAAGTTTAAGGGTATTCTAGCTGACATTTAAAATAAGAGGCTCGTATAGTTTCTTCACAGCAGTATGCTACCAATTAACCTAAACCTTTTCATCAGCAAGAAGCAGAGCGTCATAACAAGGTAACAAGTATCTCTTTGTAATAGTGGACAGAAGTTCTATTCAGAGTTAAATAAACTATGTTTGCACTGGTAAACTTCTAACAAAATGAAGCAGGTTTCCGTTTACTAGCATAAAATCAATTTATGATTATATAACATAGACTCGTAGATCCGCATTAAGAATTTTCAGTGATTCTATCCGAGAAAAGCTGTGGCTGGTTTAGATGTGGATGGTTTTTTATTCATTTGACTCCGAATTTATTACTTTCCTCTCTTAAAAACAATTAAACTTTTGCAATTTATTTTATTTAATCCCGCGAAGGAGAATTTCATTTATGAGATGGTGGAAAAATACAATTTAAAATTATTTCATTTAGCTGGTAAGTTCTCATATATTTTTAAAAATTAAAATGTCGATTTATAGGTATGTCGCGTAAAATAAGTATCAAATAGGTATATTCATACTTAAATAATATATTGAAAGTTGCAAACAGACATGACGTCAAAAGCGTCCACGAAAATTTCCACTCAAAACATACCTACTAATTTACCCATGTCATATCATATTATCTTGTAGCTTGAACGAACCCTTTTGTTTTAAATTATAATTCATTAATAAATAACAGAATTTTGGCCGCAATGCGGTCAATTTCTAAACAGATTAGCAAAGTGTGTGTGCAAACTCAGGTAAGTACACCCTCTATTTTTTTTACTATCACAGCCCTATCGGACGAAAAATCCGACACAAAAAACCAAGTTTTATAATTAACTATTTACATTAAATCTCTCGTGGAACCGCTACACGTTGTGACCATTCGCTCGTGCAAGATTTAAAGGGAGCATAAATATATTTTAAAGCAATTAAATTATTTTTCCACTTCTGGAATTATGCCTTAAAATAAATAGATGCCAACTTAACTCGGTGATTAGGGATGAAGTGCCTTTTTCAAAGTTACTATCAAGTTAAAATTTACTGTGCCGGATTATTTCATTGAAGACATTCAATTCATGAGTTCCATATATCCTATATTTCAAGGGGGCTTGAGCGTTGTTAACGCGAATATAAAAACTCCATCAGTTGTCATGAACGATTGTTTCAAATATTTATACCGAAAATATCAAGTAAGCACGCTACACTGGGTTTGGAGTTGGATATGTGTTATCTTATGTGGGTTGTTTAGAAAATCTAATGGTACATATAAATATATTCATATCTCTGGCTTTAATCGTGTGAACGCTTTTCACGATTCAAAATTCTATCAATGCGATAATAATATAATTATATTTTTCTTGCCGGCTGTTCGCAAAATACTCTGCTTTACGGACCGGTCGATAACAGTTACCAACTAAGACTGATAAGAGGCACAAGTCCTACACAAAATAAAATATGTGCGTTCTTCCATATTTAAGAAAATGTATGTTACACAATTCTGCGCCTTTTGATAAACTTTTGTCATACTATTTACCATTTTTTTATAATAGTAAAATAATCATTACCACTACAGCCCATTAACGTCCCACTGATGAGCACAGGCCACACTCTTATAGGAGAGAGGAAATTAGAGCTTAGACCTACCGCGCTGCTCCAATGCGGGTTGGCGGGCTTTAACGACTATTATCATGTTAGTGATTATAACTGGGACCAACGGCTTAACGTGCTCTCCGAGGCACGGGGGTTAATCACAGCCAACTAACTCCGCGCTAGTACTGAGAACAGTACTAGCCCGGAGTTAGAAAGTATTATTATTATAAAACTCTTTATTTGTACCACTCATAACAAAAGCAAATTACAGAAAACATAAATAATTCTTTTCTAGTCAGAAAACCCCAATACTTAATTATGGCTCGACCCGGGACTCGAACCCGGGACCCAGTGCTAACCACTAGACCAACGAGGCAGTCCAGCATAAATAGTTAATATCCAATAACACCAGAAGTAATATGCTATTAAAAATTGTGGTCATAATGAGAGCAGAGTTTGCAATTGAACAAACGGGAACAATGTCATGGAAGGAAAGTTGAAGTACGCCATTATGAATGTTTACCTAAGGCCCGGTCGGTAAACACTCGCCTAGTGCGCACAATGAAGCCATTCACTGTGTAAGAGCACTATAAATATGCTGTAAGACCTATCTGTTACATGCCTAAATGTCAGGACATTTTGTAGGTGAAACTTTTGAGAAGGTGCTTCGTAAAAGTGGCTTGGGAAAGGACATTTCACTTTTGTAGCACAGTGGTAGGCGAATATCTCACGGTTAATTAAAAGAGGTAATTTTCAATGTCCATACACAGAAATAACAAATGTCAGCTTTTCAGCCCTTTATTTATATATAAACGATCATTGTTTTCAGTCCTTGAAACTTTATTATACTTCAGCTACGTATGCCAAAACCGTCACCTATTGTTTCGTTATGACTTGTTAGTTGTTACAACATTCTTTTTCAAAATTTCAACTGTACATAGGCCGAACTTTACGGCCAATGGAGTCGTAAGCACGATATTCAGCACAGCTGCTATGTGAATAGTTGCTGCAAGGTTTCAGCTCGTGTAGAAACTAAGTGGTAACGTTTATGATATTTATTTTAGAATGTACCTTTGACTTATCAAGTCTTTGTTATTTGAAATAAAGTCCTATTTATTTTATTCAAAATATCAGGTTTAGAGAGGTATTAGGTTCTTTCTAATATTGAATAGAAGCAGGCGTTACTTTGCGGAAGTCCATGATAGTGAATGAACTAGAAGTTTAATTCGCTATAATCCGCTACAGTAGACAAATCTGTGTGGTACAGTGCGTGTCTTTCACCTGCAACATGCGACACCCACCACCCAGCAATTCGCACAGGCACAACACCACACCACACAAATCCTCCAAATCACTCAACGTACGTTTCACTCCGACACCGGAGCATCCTCAGGAGATGTTGACTCGACAATGCACGATTGTGAAGTGACACAAATCTGTGTGGTACAGTGCGTGTCTTTCACCTGCAACATGCGACACCCACCACCCAGCAATTCGCACAGGCACAACACCACACCACACAAATCCTCCAAATCACTCAACGTACGTTTCACTCCGACACCGGAGCATCCTCAGGAGATGTTGACTCGACAATGCACGATCGTGCAATAGTGATTTGGAGGATTTGTGTGGTGTGGTGTTGTGCCTGTGCGAATTGCTGGGTGGTGGGTGTCGCATGTTGCAGGTGAAAGACACGCACTGTACCACACAGATTTGTCTACTGTAGCGGATTATAGCGAATTAAACTTCTAGTTCATTCACTAGGTTCTTTCTTCCTACTACTCGAGAATATAAGGAGGTTGATCGGTAGCCCGTATAGTTTATTATAATTAAGTAAGCACCTGGTTGATATATTATTATATTGCACCTATATATTGATTTTCCATAACGGAATCAAGACTGGCCTTATAAACTGACCCCAGTAATGAGATTTATGGCACGACGTGTATCTTATCAGGAGGTATATCTACTATAATCGCTGTAAGCTTGTCTACGTGATGGCCTGTTCTGAGCTTAAACTTAATTTTATATTTTGCCGCTAAGCCAATTTTGTTTAAATCATGCAGTTATTAAAAATGTAATATTAAATTATGAAGGCATCAATATTCTCAGGCAACTTGCAAGCTATATGAACTGGCTTATATAATTAAGGCGCTAAATTGTATATTATGTTACAATTTAACTTAGTTTAGCTATGAGTTTTATTGCAACGTATAATTGAAAATATTGAGAACCCTTTATAAAAAATATTACTAGATAATGCTCACGAGTTCATCAGCGTGGTTTTTTAAATACCCGTGGGAACTCTTGGATTTTCCGGGTTAAAAAGTAGTACGTACCCAGTATGCAATCTTAGTGTCTCATTTCGTAAAAATCACACAAACAAATAGACCGTACTAAAGGTAACAGACAGGTATACTGACTTTTGTTTTAGTAGGTATAATACTTATATCAGTCTGCGTAACATTATAGCTTTATGAATCCTTTTAACAAACCCATCCTTATGTAACGTCATAGCATGTAATGTTTATTAACCTTAGGTATAATTATTGTTCTGAGCAGTGTCATACTGCCCAAGAATACTCTCGCCATACTGGCCCTGTGAATGCATGGTAATTACACAATGGTGGTCGAGGGCACACTCGACCGCAAACATTTGTTTCGAAGGTTTCAGCTGCTCGCTCGCCAATCCCACACAATTTATGCGGGCTCACACATTCGGTTAAATTTGCGAATTGCGTCTATTGCGCAAGATAAATCTCAACTATCTTTACCTTACAACATTCAATCGTACAATCATCCATTTACATACCTATTGCAAATTGATGACTCTTAAATTTATAATTAAGCCTTGATCCTTGTAGATATTTCTTTAGATAATCTTTGAAGTTTTATTTTTCTTTTCCAAAAACTGACAAAACGAAAGTAATGAACGATAAAATAAAGGTTATTATTTAATTATTTATTTTCACGTAATACGTAACCTACGTAATACGTACGTAATACGTACGTAAATCTAATTATGCAGTGGCTCGATCTAATGGAAGGATTATGTTCAGCAGTGGGTGTAATCGGTCTGATTGATTGATTAGTACGTTAATAGGTAATTCTATCATAGGGATAAATGTAAGGAAATTTTTAAATAATTTACGTAATTTTCGTCTTAAATATAATACAAAAACATGAGTTGAAACTTCACAAATTTGAATGGAGTCGGAAAAGATGGCAATGAATAAATTGACTTCCTTGTTGAAAAAAGAGTTTTATAATTAATCATTTCCAAAGTTTTAACGAAGTAGGTAATTATTTGTTCAATAATTGCCAAGTTACAACGATGAAAGCTGTTGTTAAACCCTTTAAAAAATATTTTATTAAAAGTAATCATAACTGTTATTAAATCCATCAGGAAACGTGACATCGAAGTAACGTCAATTCATGGATCGTTTGGATGGTCTTATCACGTTTGCGAGCATACTAAAATTCTACATCAATGTTTGCGACCACACAAAACGACAAGTCAAGGCGATTTAGTTTATCTTGCTATATTAATAATTTGTATACTTATATTAAAATTTAAAAAAAGATACATTGGTGTAGTAATTTAGTAAATTTGTGTGTAGAGTCGAATAGATTTCTTCGTCCAAATGTTTTGGGTACAAATTGTTATTTTGCTCGCCATTACATAAGTGTGTACACATTTGAAAGTACACAAGTGAACGTGGATTATTCATGAGACGTACTCAACAAGCGGTCTCCGCGGGTTCCGGACAGGAAACGATCCAGTAGTCAGGAGCCGTTTTAATGAAGTATGAACCGGATTCCGTTATTACGTATAATTACCCGGATAATTTTGTAAAATTATTGTTTAATTAAAATTAACTACTAAAACTACTGTACAATACATTGTATGGTGGCTATTTTTCGTATATCTAGGTAATTCATGAGTAATTAGAAACCATTACTTTGTTATTTTAAAACTAAAAACGAATAATTAATTATTATTACTTAATCGTTCCCTAAAATTTACCCCGAAGTTTGCAAGATGCTTTTTATTTAAGTCAAAATCATTTTGTAGAATAATCCCAAACGAGGCCGAATATTACATTAAAGAAACCCTCATTTAAATTACTGCCCTCAAAATCGCCCTTCAGAGTAGTAGCATATTCTCCATTATTGCGTAAGGAGTAGATAGATAAGGTTTCGCCAAGATATTAAACTCTATGTAGGTATCTACTGTTTATTAATATTTAGAATGTCTATAAATATTATATTATAATATTTTTTGTGGATTTCCTACCTGGCTGGATTTTTTCGGGCTGTAGTAAAGAAAATATGTAATTTAAAAAATATTAAGATAATTAATAATTTCGTAACTGCAGTACACCTAGTGCATATTTTTTAAATTCCAGATTCTCAAATAAAAAATAATATTATTATAAATTATTAAAATAGTGGAAATAGGACGCATCCTCTTTATTCTATTCATATCAGTAGATAATAACATCAACGTTGTAACATGGTTAGCAATTTCACTGGTCGGAGTGGTGGCTATAGTGGGGGGTTACAGAATGTTGGTCGCAAATCGCAATCAACGCATGACTGAGTACGGTTCCAGATTTTAAATCTTTAGAACCTTTCTATTTCTTGAAAATTTTCCAAACTTCATTTCATACTTCATTTTATATATATTTTAATTAATGGAGAACATTGACGGTTATTAAGGGTTATTAAATATTTCGTCCGCAGTAAAGGACAATGTTCCGTCCCCATACAAAGTTCGCCTAAGAACCAACAGTCATAAAACATTGTTTACTGGATTCAAATAAATACCTTTTTATACTTGAGAGCAGATTAAAACAACGGACACATGCTTAGAAATGACTTATTACCAAAAATATTTTCAATTTTGAGGTTATTTCAACTTTAACAATCAATCTGCTTGAACAAATAAATACCATCTTTATCCAATTGTAATAGAGCTGTAAACAGTATGTAGATAAGAAAAGATTCGCCGTAGTTCATCAAAGACATTACAGATGGCGTTAGATATATTAAATTGTTGTACTTTCAATAGATGGCGTTGCAAGATTCAGAATACTAGCGCACTTTAAGCTGCTTTTATCTTGTTTCTTACGATACGGATCTAGCGCTGAAGCGGTGGTATTGCATATTATTTTAACCGGTAAGTTATTGATCTGTGGTTAATAATCGAGAGAGGGAAACGTATAGTAATCAATTTAATACCCATTTATTTATTTTGTAATTAATTTGAATTTTAGTAATTAACGTTGAATTCTAATATTTGAAATAAAGGTTATAAAATAAGCTAAGAATTACTGTATATTTCAAACACGTGTTGATTCTTAGGCGAATTTGGTCAATGTCCTTTCGTAATTATGCTAACTATGCAGGATTTTACTGTAAATTGGAAGTGTAGTACCTGTGAAGTTAACAGGAGTTTTAACTGAAATGGGAGAAAGCATATGCTTTCATCCATTTCACTCTCTCACTCTCTCTCTGCCTCTCTCTCTCTCTCTCTCTCTCTCTAAATGGACTGCGAATCGTTCTTATAATTCACTAACCAATTTTGTTTAACTCTTTAGAAAACCTTTACCAGTGAATTTTAAGGTATGATTCAGTAGGTAGCAAGTACAATCATTAAAATGTACGAGACAACTCACTCAAAACTTTTGAACCTGTTTGTATAATCCTGACTGAAGTTATTTAAATCAATCAAAAAGTTTGTAAAACGATATTTCATAATTAATCTTCATCACTTCACTTTTCTTAAATATTCATTTGTGAAACTTTGTTATCCTTGATTTTATATACACAAATGCAAAGTATTTCCGACTTTGTACTTAAATGAAGCAAATCAAATATCGTACTTCAATTTAAATTAAATTGGCAGCTCTACAGTTAGCTGTGGGAGATTTTCTTCATATTCGATAGCGTCAACGTTACCTACAATTTGTATGGAATTGTCAGCGCTTGACAGCTGTCGCTCGATCAATCGAATACGTAACATATCCCACTCGGCCTGCTGTAGGCAATGCGAGTGATTAATTTGAATTTGCAGAAAAATAATAATATGAATTTATCCATATATGTCTAGTCAGTCTGTCTATCTGTATGCTACGCCTTAACGGCCCATCTTTTCCAGACGTAGGACAATGGAAATAGATCAGTATAGGGAAGGACACAAGGAGGTTTTTTTCAGAAAAAAAATTTGATGCTTTGATGGCATTATTAACAATACCATCAAAATAAAATAAAAAGTAATTAAAATCACTTTTAAAATGCATATAGTATTGCATTATCAAGTTGCTCTACATAAGGCAAGTATATAATGGTCAAAGGCGTCGTTTACTCTGGCACGAGTGACGACGGCGAGTGCCATACGGTTTGAACTATGAACTATTAAGCCCTATACTATTATTAGGATAAAAATACAACCTTCCTTATGCATAATTCTAATGAATAACCCGCATTGAAATAAAAAATAATAATAAAAGAATGAATATACTTTTATTGTACATCACAAAGGATACAATATACGACAGTAAACTTGTAATTATCCAATTTTGCGACCTTATCGTACAATCTTAGCTATATTAACATATGTCAAATTTGATAATAGTATGAACTTAGTATAATATTGAAGAAATCCAGATCTCAACAAAATATAACTTTCATATACAGCTACATTATAAATGTATCAAATGAACCTGTATCACGGAACTGCTATTTTCGCCTGCACGTGTACCTGTTGCCGCTCGTTCGATCGATGTCACCGGTTGCTGTGTTTTTTATTTCTCCCCATGAAAGCGTCTTGTTATGGCATGTTTTCCGGTAAACTTGATTGCATTTTTCGCTTCAATGTGGCTACCTGTATCGGTGTGAAGTGACTACTTTTTATTCATTTCTATCAAGAAATTTTAGTCCATTTATCTTATAGCACGAGCCTTCTCTCAGAACGATAAAAGCATGGCCATAGTCCAACACGCTAGGCAAGTGGTTATCGGCAGACTTCAGAACACTATTAGAACTGTCGGGCATGTATTTCTCCGGTATGGCAAGTGATATTTAATTGTTTGAAAAGTACATTATTAAGAAAAGTTAAAAGCCCAAGGATCGAACCCATTGCTAGAACTAAAATAAATAGTCAATTATCTTTCCAACGAGCTAGGACGTTTACAATTTTAATAATAGCCTTCCAAAATATAACCACTACGTACGTACCTATTTAAATATTATTATGTAAATTACATAATGGAATTTCTGCATAATGCTTTCTTAGCCTGCTTTCATACAAAATCTTAAGTTTTATGAACCGGTGCTAAGAGTCAACGAGGTGAGAGAACTGGGACTTCAGCTTGACAGCCAACTATTATTCGATTCTCAACTGACTAAAATTGGAAATAAAGCGTATAAGATGCTAGAATTAGTTCACCGTCAGACAGTTGATTTTAAGAACTCGAATACCCTTATCTTGCTTTTTAACTCATTTTTAAGATCTCACTTAGAGCTCGCATCTACTGCTTGAAATCCACGCCGTATATGTCAATATGTTAGAAAATATTCAGCGCAAATTTCTAAAATGCTTAAAAAAAAGATTCCGGCAAGATAAGTCCTTCGGCAATAATATCTTTAGAATTTAGAAGGGAACACAAGGATCAAGTTGATTCTCCATATCTAGAATCAATTACTTTGTGCCTAGACTATCAAGACGTAGTGTCAAAACCTTTAGCCTAGCTCAAACTAAAACAAACTATGGCCAAAATAGATTCTTAATCAGAGCATGTAACACTTTAAATATAAAATATGTACAATTAGACCAGTTTCAGCATTGGAAAATACGTGACAGAGTTTGTTTTTATTTTTCTTTTAATATATTTAACACTTCACAAAATAACTCCCGCAATAACCACTACATTTATATTTAATTAGTGAATACTTTATAGGCAAATGTGCAAACTATATTTAAGTTGTTATTTGTAAGGTAAAACGCTGTATGTATTAATATAAAAATATATATACACATAAGGCGGCTGTCCGGAAGCACTAATTATTGTCCATTATGTTGGACTTCCGGCTCGTTTCGCTGACTCGGGAGACCAGCAGCGTAACAAGTTTGTACATAATATTTTGTGAAAGATTGGAATACTTTCGAGTCGAGTGTAAACAATTTCTGTGCAATAAGTATTAAGGTTTTAAGGACTCGGGACAAGTTTATAGCGAACCTTCTTAATTTCTTGTTTTATTGTATTAGAAACTTAATATTTACTAGAAACAAATAGGTGCAGAAAGAGATAAAATGTGTAATAGTGCTAGATAAAAGCTTTTTCTGATAGAAATTACACAATATGAGAGGATACACAGAGGCTCTAGAAGCTTCCATGTATCTAGAATATCTATAATATGAGAATTCTTCATGGGAGGAAAAGCAAGTAGATATTTTTTAAACTACTACAGAATAACCAAGATATAGGTTTTTTATTCTGATAAAATTAATAAAAGTTCCCAGGGGATTTAAAAAGGACGAAGTTCCGGGCATCATCTAGTTTAACTTTTAAGATAAAGCTTTGAAGATCTACTTATATCTTTACATTAGACACTGATTAAAGTTCGTTTTCCCAATTTCCTTTTATAGAACTATTCAAAACATTAACGTAAAACGTTTAATCATAAAAAGCGTTACTTGACTTTGTTTAAAGAGAAATGAAACTCAATAATCAGTTCTAAGTACTATGCTTTACTGTACTGCCTTTTTAGTGATAACTAACTTTTGCTCATGGCTTCGCACATGTTAAGTTTTACATACATACAATCCCTTATTTCACCTCTGTAGGGGTTGATTTTTTTTTTTATTATTCCGTAGCGGACACCAACGTGAAAATACCAAAGTACCAAATTTCAACCCGATCAGTACAGTTTGAGCTATGCGTTGATGGAAATAGATATAAACCTTAACGGTCAAACCACCTTTTATATCTAGATATGTCGCAAAAGTCGCAAAAGAAGTGGCACATCAATGCTTCTGCTCGGGCTTTTGTCGGTAGGACTACAAACCAAAGGGACAAACTAGTGTATTGCGTCGAACTTGATGACAAGCACAAATACCTACACAACAAGATGTGATTGCTGATTGATGTATCTTACTTCTTACTTAATATTATAAATGCGAAAGTTTGGATGGATGTTTGGATGTCTGGATGTATGGATGTTTGTTACTCAATCACGCCCCAACGGCTCAACGAATCTGGCTGAAATTTGTCACAAAGATAGGTTATAGTCCGGAATAGCACATAGGCTTTTTATCCCGGAAAATTAAGGAGTTCCCGCGGGAACCAAAAAACCTCGATCCACGCAGACGAAGTCGCGGGCATTAGCTAGTCATAATAATATTAGGAGTACAGGTTTCTCTGTTTAAGTGACCGTTAGTAATCATTGATAAAAAATTATCAGAAGTTTAGATATTTGTAGTTAGTATAGGTACTGTATACAGTTACAGTATACAGTTCATACTCGTAACTGTACATAAATGAATTTATTCGAAGTAACGTACCTGTAAATTATTATTTTATACTGCTTATAATTAATTATAACATTTCAACAGAATATGATATTAGGTACTATGTCTATAATAATATCATCATGTAAATGATATTATGACGTAAAGAATCTAGCTAATATCATTCAACGTCGAGGGTACCCGGACTGACAGAAATTTATATCTCTTATTTTCCTTCGCAATATATTGCGGTCGTAGACAAATCATTTGCAGAACAACATAGTGAGATGTTAGTTTTATTTTTACTCTACTGCGTAGAGTAAACGGCGAGTAGTACTACTACGGCGTAGTATCACAGTTTTACGGTGGTAGTGTGTTCAGCATAAAAGCACTTATTTGTCAAAATATGGCAGCCCGCAACGCCAAATATAAACGTTCGTTTTTACACAAATAGTTTGGACGTGAAGTTGATAGCAAGTATCCTTGAACTAAATAGACAAGGGTTCCAAATTGTACCGGATAATAAATTAGGTACTAAATGCAAATTATCTTTTTGGATATGATGTGGGCAAATTTAGTGTAAATCATAGTAGAGGTTATGTACATTGAACAGGTAACGGTGGTCGGGTCGACAACCAATTTGCCGGTTGGAGGATCAAAGAGGCTGATTCACGGCTCGTTCGTGACGGGCCACCTCGACGTAATATAGATATCTCAACAGAATATATGAATCATATTTTAAAATGTAATATTGGTGACATTTTCGTAAAAGAACTACGAAAATTGACGTAACACTACGATTTCGGAACAGTTTTAAATACAATGTTTGTATGTATGGAAGAATAAAGAGTTAAGAAGGTAATTGATATTACTGCAAGTAGGATAAGGATCCTACTTGCAGTAGTATCAATTACCTTACCTACTATCATCTCTTGAAGCAGTATTATATCAAAATTATTGTTTTATGTCACGTATCTTTACATCCCTAAAATAAGGATTATTATTCATAAACCATAGATTTATGTAATCATAAAAAATAAATCTATTTCATAAACATGAACGTCAAAAATATTAAAACAATATGGCTTTTAGCGATGGCAGTATACCCCCTGAAATAGGAAAGTCAATATTTTATTGACCTTTAAACCTAACGGTTTCAAGGTCAAGTAAAAGTATGAAAAAACTTTATTTAAAATAGATTATTCATTTTAAATCACTACTTTTATGACTAGATGAAAAATTCAGAAAATAACTTGCAAAAAAGAAAAAAATGTCCAACACAATAAACAATCGCGAAGAGATTTTTGAACCTATTAACTTAATGAATTTAAATTGTAATGGTCAAAATATGACATTAGAAACTTGTGAACGAAAATAATACATTCATTGGGGTTTCAAATTGTAGCGATTTATTTTAACGACTTGTTTCGTACATTTGTTTCGAAACCAATTGGTATTTAATTATTACAGGAATCTAAATCGTATATCTTGCGAAGATTTAAGAATCTAAATTGGATATCTAGGGAAGTGGTAATAGCCACCCGATCTCCTGTATGGGGTCTCGGATTCAATTCCCGGGCACGCACTCTTCGAATGTGAATTTTAAGAAATTAAATATAACATATAAATATGGACTGGGAAATCGTATACCTTACCTAACCTAAATAAACATATCTAGCCTATAGGTATGTAAGGTGACTTTTTGGAGTTTACCTCCTATAGAATCGATTTTCATATATAAGCCCGGGGTATGAAAATTTATGGGGAGTAAAATCAAACTTTCTCTATTACGTTATTGACTTTGATTCCATGACTATGTATTTTGATGAATATAAATTTACCACTGAAGCCTTTATTTACCCTCATTTACTAATCTATATATTTTATAATCGATCGTAAAGAGTAATTTCCAGTCGTCCGGCGTGGCTGATCGGAGCTTTTTTTTATAAAATATTATGATATTTAAACTTTAATTATGTTTTATTGTACCTAATACTCTCCTTTCTTTCTAAATAAGCGTAAAGCTTATGGTAGAAATAAATGCAATTATTTTTTATCAGAATTTAAACCTATAGGTAGTTGCGGCCTTTCGGATATCAGTTCACCCTAAACTATTGAGGCTACACAAAATTTTATACATACTGTTAATTTCATAAGAATTACTTTTATTATCCAAAAACAAAACCTGACCAAAAGGACGCAAAACATTCTAACTGTATAGTGTGATGTTTCTAATAAACAAACAAACAAACAGGGATTGTTCTCTTTTTTGTTTTTGTTTTTTTTTTCAGTATCAGTAAAAAGAATCAGAGTAAAAGAGCAATCGCATGAAAATCAATCTTCGAGAAAATACGCTCTCAAATATTTGTGGTCTCGGATGGCAATTCGATGACTTAGGTCGAATGGGGTTGAAAATAAAATCTTGTATTTCATTTGGCCTCTAGGTAGTGGCACTGAATAAGTTATATGCAGTACAGTAGTAGTCTACTTTTTCACAATAAACTTGAAAAGAGTCAGCCGTTTTCTTTATTCATATAAAACCAAAAAGTTACAAACTTTATAATCCATTTGGTGAGTTTTGCTATACACCAACGAGCCCTCGACATTACCACAGTGGACCATAAATAATATTATGACACATACATACACATGCTATATATACTATTATTAATTTATGCCTGTTACGAAACCTGTTTGTCACTAACATTAATTTATCCTAATGTTAATAAAAAAGTACTTACCTAAAGTTGAAAATGAGCACGGATACAAGAGATCATTGCCTGGTAAACAAGAAAAGATAAGTGTTAATAGCTATAACAGGATACGGGATCCAATCCAATCGAAAACATTACTGGTGAAATCACGACTCCGAATATCATTTCGATTATTTATTGAGAGTTTACTTTGGACTTACGAGCGATAGTAGGTATCATATAGAACTATGATTGGATATAATCATCAAGGATAGTGATAAGTGACGGTTTCCTCCAATATTTATCGGAAAATCTAAATTTATAATATATTCATGCTAAACAATGTTAACTTGCCATCAGGTGAGATCGCAGTTAAGGGCTAACACAGTAGTGGATAAAAAAAATGTTAACGCTGCACTCTGTCTTGAAATATTATGGAATCGTGTATGTAGGTATGCTTCGTAACTGAATAACATTTAAAATGAGCTAAACCTAAGCTAAAAGTTTGTTCTGTGCATATCGTAAGAGGTTCAAAACGTTTGAATTAATGTTCGTTACACTTTTATAGGAATATTCCGTTTAATTTATGTGAGATCACAACTACAAAGGTATGGAAATGGCTGCGTCACGCAGGGTCAAAAACCAGACATTTTTTCCGTAAAAGTTCACGTCCATTCCAACAGCCGCATCAAAGGATAACGTTATCTGTAGCCACACGAGTTGCAAAATTAAAATTTCATATTATCATCAATCAAAATTCATATTCGCACCCTTAATCAAAAAATGTAATCGACTGAATAAAATTGTGACTTTTTTTAATGGAAATCTACCTGTGTTTAACGCGATTTTTAGACCTCAATAAATATAAACCATATATAAAGACAATAATGTCTTTGCTTGTGTGTGCGTCCATTTGTAGCAGCGTAGATCTCTAATGAATCAAACTCCATAAAAAAGATCAGCTGTGTCTGATGCTTATAATGCTGATGCCATAATTTTGAAATATAAAAAGCTTGTACCTAATAATACAAGTAATTTTGTTCAGCCGAATACGAACTCGTACATACGAATCTTAATTTATCTGCATCGTCTTGAAAGTTGTTACCTAAACTTTAACTTAATCCAATGATACGGTATTTTGATACTTTGATGTATCTAATCCTGTAACCAGAAAAGTATATGTTTCCTAATTCCTCAAAGACGCAGATGTTATTTTGTTTGGATTGCGTTGAGTAGGTAACTACTGTTTGAAGGTACTAAGCGCAAGATAAAGATCAGGATCTAATCACGGAGTAAAAAGGAAGCAAAAATTCATAAAAAGAATACCAAAAAAAATTTAAACATAACAGGTTTCCAGTATCCAATTAATATAACAAAATTCGTTTATTGATTTGCTTCTCACGTTTTCTAACTTTCACCTAACTGCGTTATATAATCAATAGCACCTATTGTTTCGTTTGATTCCAAGCAACTTCTTGCAAAGCTGTTTCAGTATAACTGTACCTAAACGATAGGTTACGTAGTACTCGTAGGCAGTAACCGACCCCACTCTCTCCCTGAACTGCAACGTACCAGTTACATAGTAACATTAGAAAGTTATATGCTCGGATCAAAGGCTTAGGTGGCACATAATACAAACTATTAAATGTATGCGGTGCAAACACTCTTTGAATTTGACTATAAATTATACACAGATGACTAGGATGCCCCCAAATTAGTACAACCTGACCTAAGCTTATCAATGTTCAGACCAGCCTCTTGCTTTGTCTGCAATTTGAGATTTTGCATGTTTTTCAAAGGATTTTCAGGAAATAATAATTAGTACACATATATCTTGGACGAGTTAACTCGACATATAGTTCGATAATGACCACTACTCATCTATACTAATATTATAAATGCATAAGTTTGGATAGATGGATGGATGAATGGATGAATGGAAGTTTGATACTCAATCACGCCAGAACGGCTGAATGGATCTTGATGAAATTTGGCACAGAAATAGATTATAGCCTGCAATAACACATTACAATTAAAGAGTTCCCGCGGGAACCAAAAAACCTCAATCCACACGAACGATGTCGGAGGCATCAGCTTGTGTCTATATAAAACTTTTCACAGGATAAAAATAAAATGAAAAATATTATCAATGATATTTTCCATGAATGCCGATGTTACGTGTTGATGTTACGAATATTTATTCCACAACTAAATTAATTTGCATGGAATATCAAGCCTTATGACACAATGCGAATGAGTAGTTAGATTTAGATAAAATATGAAATGTGTACATTTCATATTTTACAACAAAATAATCATCAAAATAATGATAATTAATTAATATTTCATAAATTAATGTCTCAGGTTTATTTCCAAATAGGTAAGCACGCCTTCCTTGCAAAATATATCAAGCGGTAATTTTTTCTCGTCGAGTAAATACATGATCATTTCATTATTTTAAGTAAACTAATTATGAGTGATGCTTCGATAAATAATTTTGGATTTTAATTAATCGCTTATAGCCATAATTTAAATTTTTGTCTTTTATATCACTAGTTTAAATCAGCAAAAAATACGTCAGTCAACAACCTTGTTTAGTCTTAGTTCAGCTTTCTTACTACAATCGTTTAAAGCAAAGCAGTATTATTTTGTAATTGCAGTTTTATATGGCGTACTTACCTTGACGTCCCTAAAATATAGATTAAAGTTCTGAATGAAGAGCGTCAAGAATAATAAAATATTACTGTTTTAAGCGATGGTAGTATGATGTGTAACTATACCTACCGTTCATAGCTACAGTTCCATTGCACTATAAAGCTTGCAAGTTTTTACAAGAGGTACCTAGAAAATGGTGGTGGAGGTATCAATGGTGTCAAGTTTATTGGAAGTACTTACCGCTAGATTGTAATCTACTACATAACAAGTCTAGAAGAATAATAGGGGATATAGTATAATATTATTCATTAGATCGGTGGCCGAATGAGTTGACTACTCGGTTTGAATGAAATAAATGTACGACGTAACGACATGGCGAAACTATAAAATACCATGTTGAACACGGAACCCTAAAAAAGTGAGAACCTCGTGCCGTCGTCCGCACACTTCCGTCGCATGATTGCAAAGTGATATTCTAGACCTCTGATTATCTTGAACTATCGATATTCTAACCCAGAACCCGAATGCATTCAAGTCGCGCAACTGCTGTAAAGTGTACATCCCACACACATAATCGCCAATCGGTGTCTGCAAAGCGGCTATGACCAAACCGAATAGGCACTTAGTAAAATTACCTAGTAAAAAACGACTTATTGGTGATGAAAAAATGCTGCGTATTCCACGCTTGTGAGTCGGGACAAGGGATGTTATAAGCGTGATTGATGACGTCACGAGCGACGGCACGAGGGGTCGTTATGCTTATGCCACCACAGCACATTGCCCTACTTGTTGAACGTGGTTATATTATTAGGTATCTGTCTCACTTTTGACTTTCATAAAACGTCCATTGTCGCAGATGGTGTCTGTAGGTTGTTATGTATCTTTCTTCTCTTTCCTGTTTTCTTGAATACTTATTAAGTATGATGTGAAGTAACTATGAAGTGAAATACAATGTGAAGTATGTATAATGTAAGGCAGTGTTAAATAAACGGTTTGACGCAATAGACGTGTAGTTAATTAAAACCTAATATAATACATGGCGACCCTGCCAGGATTTTAAAAAACTGTCTATTTTTATTAGAACTTCAGGAATGCTTTCACTCATTTTTTAAACTTATATCCCTATTTAATTAAGGCATCGAGGCACACAGGAATCATCTAACCGGCCATTATACGACACCGCGGAACGCGCATGGCAAGGCAATATTATCTCTAAGGCACATAAAGGGCAGAACATCAGATGCCCTTCAGAGTCCAGATACAAGGTGTTATCCCCAAGCAGTCTCCGTGGCCGAAGTCTACCTGGAGGACATCATCATTATTATCTCTATAACATGTTTTATACCAATAATAAAGATAATCCATTTAGCTACTATGTGATCATATTGGTGTTTTTTTATTGTGAGATAGGCTTGCGCTTGACGACAATCATGCTTAGTGCAAAGATTGCTTTACCTAGACCTCATCATTGGATGAGGTCAGCCGAGGACGATCAGTGTAGAGAGTAGTTGTGTTTCTCCGATTCGCGCGAGCATTTTGACGTTAATTTAGTTTACTTTGTGCCACCTAGTTGGCACCACTTGTACTCTGGCGCTCTGTACTTGTACGTTACCGCGAGCCAGAGTACAAGTGGTGCCATCTAGGTTCTCTTTCATACTGAGTTAGGGCCCGATAGTTGGTGCAGTATAAAAGCGCCGCCAAAACTAACGGCCACGTCCACCCTTACCACAGGGCCCTTGAAAAATTGTAGTGTAATAGACCCATTAACACTAGCTTTCTTGATAGTCCATTATGCACCATCCATCTATGGCGATGGATGGTTTCTATGACCTGAGCGATTCATGTACATTTACCGTACCATTATATTTATATATGATTTATTTTAATACATGCTTTCATAAACTTAGTTATTTAAACGCTTGGGTATGTTTATAAAACAATAAAAAAATGTTGAGCAAAGATAAATATCAATGTCTCAAATCGTTTAAAACTTCTTTATAAAGAAAGTCAATTGCTATCAAAAATTTCATCAGTAACGCATTAGAATCGAGTTGCCAAAAGTAAAATAAATGGTTGGACAAATATAGTTACGAAATCAGCCATTTCAGAAATCTGTGAAAGTCATTTTTGAAAGTGTAGCTACGTAGCGTTTTAGAATGATGTAAAGTTAAAGTTCAATCGAAATGTCAATCACACAAGTTAAAATTGAGTTTAGGTTTTGTAGTATTATTCGCACCTATTAGATTGCTAATCTAGCAAGGTAGGTACCTATTTATTTTATCGCAATAGGCAGTCTGTCTACTGAAAATTGAGGGTTGATTACTTAACGTTTTAGATACTGACTACTCTCGGAGTGAGGCCATAAAAAACTCAAAACAAAAAAAAACCTTCAGTAGTATTCTAACGTAAGTAGCTATATAACAAGGAAAGTTTCCACTATAAGGTTCAGCTACTTCTAACTATCAGGGTTTGAATCTTAGGTAACTTTTTATTAATTTTTCGTCCATTCATCTGAATTTGTAGGTATCGTTTAGCATATTGTATAGGTACATTGATATAAATAAACAAGAATGTTTTAGTTTTTCTTTCATGACTTGTTATTTGTTACTCTATGTCTTCTTCTTTTGGTAGGTACTTAAATAACTTTGCCCAATGACACTTATTGCACTTTGACAATGTCACGTGGAAATTCATACCTCTACCTCTATCTTACTCGAAGAAAGCGCTGACTGATTATATAATATTATTGTTCTGGCTATTCTTATTCTGGTTGTCCTACGTGAGCGAAAAACACAACAACACGACTCTATACGACGCGACGCGACTCTATCAAACAGTTGCTCACGTGGCCTACTTTGTCGCGTAGATAAGTTTGTAATTCTCTATGGAGTCGTATCGTGTCGCGTTGTGTCGCATCGTTTTCGTCGCTCACATAGGACATCGGGTAATACTTTCAATATTAAACTTGTACTAATAGCATTTTGACGTCGAATGTGACAAGACATCTGCAGTGTTCGAATTCCACATTCATTGTAAAAGGCAACGCCATTACATGTTAACAATAAAAAACCAGAGACTTTTGCTATGTATAAGGTATCTAGCTATGATCACTGGTCACTTATTATCATAGAACTAGATGATGTCTGCGACTTAGTCCGCGTGGATTGAGTTTTCTTTGACTCCCGCGGGAACTCTTTATTTTCCGGGAAAAAATGACCTTATGACCTTCCCCGGAATAAAACCTATCCCTGTACCAAATTTCATCAAAATCAGTTGAACAGATGGGCCGCGAAAGCGTAGACAGACACACAGACAGACTTACAGACAAACACACTTTCGCATTTATAACATTAATAGTTAGTATGGATTTTCATTGTTCCTTGTTATTATTGTTATTACACTTAACTTTATACGTATTATGATCAGAAATGCGATGTGAAATTCAATATTTATGAAGTAGAGCGGCCTCCAGCCACCTATCTTCATTACAACAGTATTGTGATTTAGGGATAGGAACCTTCCTGACAAATAAATTGATTTTTATCTCTTATTTTCCGTTCATTGTAAGACTACCTTACTACCGATCGTACCTCCGTATTAAGTATTCTAAATTTTATTTTTTAAATTCTAAGAAAATTGTTCAATTAAATTGTTGAGCAACCTAAATGTTTAGTAGTAATAGTATTTGCTAAAGTACGTAGGTAGGTAGGTAAATAAAGTTAACTTGGGACAATTTCTAAATTTCTCTGAATTTAATTCAATCTATAGGATTCTATACCGAAACAAATATAACACATCAATAATATTTAGGTACTAGGTTACTAGGATGAATAACCAGTCTGGGTCATCTGGGTGGCTTACTGTTTACATTCTCTCTATCATTAATGTCCCGGAGAATAATTGTGTTTTATGTTATGCAGAACGGCAGACCTCGCTAGTGCCGGAAATGCGACCGAATGTTATGAAATGTTATGTGAATGTAGCACGAGTACGTATATAGGCTTTGGGAGTCCGCCATGTAGGTAACTAATAATGTTATTGCTTGTTTCAGATATGTCACGAAACGCGATGCTGGCTCTAGCAATTTACGGCATCGCAGCGATATGCATGATTCCTGAATCCTCAGCGCAGGCACTATCACAATATGACGGTAATCCATACCTACTAATATTATAAATGTGTAAGTGTGTCTGTCTGCTCATTCACGGCCCATCAGTTCTACCGATTTTGATGAAAGGTACAGGGGTAGGTTGTACCCTGGTACTTTATTTACCCGGCTGAGTTTGTTGTGGGCCTTCTCAGATCTGGCCGCGTTTGAAACCCTCGTAGCTTTAGTTGTAACTTTTAAGATACCGTAATTAGTTAATTATCACCGTCATGTTTTATAAGTTTCGGGCGTCACGGTACAGTGTACCCAAATTATATAAATGATATATTTATACTTTTTATCCCGGTTAAAGAGTTTCCGCGGGAATAAAAAGACGACCGCGGACGAAGGCGTCTACATCATCTAGTATAATAGATTTTTTAAATTTATTTCTCATCGAGCGTCTGTGGAAATTTTTAGAACAACAGCAGAAATACACAAACGCAATATTTTAAATCTCGCATACCTATCTATCACTAATATCAACAGAAACATGTATGCCGTCCAAATTATGAACACTATGTTAGATCAGTCGGGTGAAGCTTTTATGTATAAAAACTATAGATGGGTTAGCTAGACTCATAGTATATAACACATACAAAAGAAAGACCCTAAATAAAGGTAATTAATGTTATTATTTGTACTACCTGTAATAATTATTATATAATTTAACGAATGCAAGTTAAT
The DNA here is from genome assembly GCA_964035005.1 of Erebia palarica. Taxonomy (NCBI): domain Eukaryota; kingdom Metazoa; phylum Arthropoda; class Insecta; order Lepidoptera; family Nymphalidae; genus Erebia; species Erebia palarica. Next base: position 8,692,016 of record OZ035988.1, read on the forward strand.
CAGATAATGTTTAGAGAAAGTTTAATACTACAGCTGTTGTGGCGAATGAAGCCATCTTCATTTTACTCCATCATGAATATTCTGTCAGTTTTCCTGCCTATAGCTTTGCCTTATCCTAATGTATGACGACTGAGTAGGGTCTATTATGTATTCAATTTTACGACGGCTATAAATTTTCCACTTTGCACCGCAAGCGAAGTGATTTGCTGCAAGGCATCAGTGGCCCGCTGTGGTCGTATGAATTTAACAGGTAGGTACATTAAAAATCCCCAAAATCCAGAGCGTGGGCCACTTAAAGCGGGCTTGGCATACTTTGGTTACTATCGCCTATGGCCGCTATATCTATACATAGTTCTGTGGTAAAATAGAAGTTCAAGCTTCTTTACTTCTCTCTAATTCACTTCAACCTTTTGCCACTACTGAGCACGAATCTCCTCTCAGAATGAGAAGGGTTTGGCCATCCAGTACAATCGGCCGTTTCAGTGCCTGATTAGGACTGGTAAAGAGCGAAGTTTTAGTAGCCACTATGCGCCCAGTCATATTAATATGACTATGAATGGGTGCTTGGATGTCTCTGGCACATCCGAGTTGGATGAAAGTACTTTAAATAATTTTTTGTTAAGAATGGTTACAAAATAAGATGTGTAGTCATCTAATCTATTCTATTTGGGCTCAGGAACCGCCCTAGATCTTATGTAGGCTAGATAGGAACAAGTATATAAGTATTAAATAATTTAAAAACAAGTTAGCTACTTGATACCCATATCAGAGGGGGGAATAAGAAATAACTAGTCCGCCATCTTTGGGAGTCCGCCATGTTGGATTTAGGACGACGTCAGCTAAACCTTGCATTGTCATCCACACTGAACGTGTCTGCAAAATTTACTGATAACTGTCTTAAAAATCAGTTGCAATTGACATAAACAAACACACAAACATTTAAAGTTAAATAAAAGCTTGTACCCACCTAAATATATTAAGACATTCATAATTCCCTGAAATTAGAAGGTATCAACTCCACTAATTCTAGCTGCTGCTTAACCCATTAGATTTGAGTAAATAAAAACAAAACAGTACCTTCAGCCTGACTGTCTGACGTGTTACGAACCTCTGAATCCATAAACTGACTTGTTGGCCTTCTCTCAGTGACGTAGACGTTACGTTAGTGGAGACTAAAGAAAGATTTTCACAAAATTCTACCCGAATCAAGTCGTGCCGGGTTATATAACCTTTGATGTTAAAAAGCAATTTCGGCAAGTGACACCGGAAAACACAATTAATATTTATGCGTTGAATCAAATAAATACCACGAAAAATATTGGTCATTTCGACTTAAGTTAGGTATAGGTACGTAACACAAACAAATATTTTATTTATAAATACGCTATGTAACTTTTCTAAATAAATATGAAGCACACAAATTGATTATGATATACCTACTTTTAGGGTTCCATAGTAGATGTGTTAATATATCGCGAAACGATTAATCAATGTTTTTTTTTCACAGAGGTAAAGATCGTTTAACAAACGGTAGTAAAAAAACAATGATTTTTTCACTCGCTACACTCGCTGTTTCCTAATATTTTCAACCATTAGCCGTTAATCGTTTAACCGTTTAGCGATATATTAACACCTCTATTCCATAGTCAACAAGGAACTCCTATAGGTTCGCCATGTCCATCCGTCCGTCCGTCCACCCGCGGCTTATCTCAGAGAAAAGTACACAAAAGCAGTAATTTGGCATGGCTACATACTATAATACATATTAATCACGTCGAAAAAGTTTTTGATCGACCTATCCAACCACACCCCATACTATGGGGTAGTCGATTTAAAAAAGCTTTACGTGTAGGGCTTCACAGCTTTCTAACAGCAATTACCTATTTTGTGCTGGTACTAATAACCTCTGAGCTACAGAGCTGTCTAAGGTTCTATGAACAACTTTTGCCAGTGATTTGAATGCCCCAGCTGTGCAGATAATATTTTTTTGTACGTATATTATGCATTAACCAATCAGCGACATTCTGAATACTGAACTATTTATTATATTTAATATTAAAAAGGGATAGAGCCTCAAGGTTGAGTGATTCAAAATCAATTGGAAGGTCCAGTCCGGCAACAGCTGCGTCTCCAAATCACAATTTGTACAAGACATCGTTTGCGAAAATAAATAATACATCAATCATTGTAGGAGATGTAATAGATAATATCCTTTTCACACCAAATTTTTTGCTCCAAATTTTTCATTCAGTTTTTTTTATAAGTTCTGTGAGACATGGTTGCTAACATCAGCCTCTTATGAAAGCTCTCACTCAGCAGGCAACTGGAATGGCAAAGGAAAGAGCTATGCTCGAAGTTTTTCTGCGTGATCAAATCATCAGAAAACATAGCGGATAAACACTATAATAAAAAATATAAAATGCTAAAAATATAAAATATAAATAGCTATCTATACTAGACCTATGACCAGAGTAACGATTTAGGTCAACCACAATGTCAACAGGTTGCAAAGCATGAAACATGCCAAGAACCGATAGAGGTTGGAATCTAAAGGAGCTGGAATGGCAACCGAAAAACGAAGTGTTGGCAGATACCCTACTAGGTGAACGGTCATGAAATAGACATCATTACAGCTGTTTTTATCTTGAAAGGAATACCTTCGTAGGAGTGGCACTAGATCGCGGTATAATAAGCAAACTCCTAAGACAATGTCTATTTGCTGTATTTGAAATAATTCCTTAATCCTATGTCATTTATCATCATAATAGACATTTAAAATACTGTAACTACGTACCTTTAAATAAATAGAAATTTCTCCCGGAATAAAGTTCTACATCCACTAATTAAATCAAGTGGTTTAACGAACTATTTGTATATTATATTTAAGGCAATACAATGTTAACGAAGAACACGCTTTAGAATTAATCACAATTAGAATTTAATATAGTCTCTTATTCTTAATCCATACATATTATAAATGCGAAAGTGTGTCAATCTGTCTGCTACGTTTTCTCGGCTCATCTGTTCAACCTTTTAAGAAACTTGTTTAAAGAGATTTGGTACCTGGAAAGGATATAAAGGATACCTACTACTAAGGTATTAATTCCAGAAAAATATAAGAGTTCCCACGGGATTTTTCAAAAACCTAAATCCACGCGAACGATCATCTAGTACTACCATTGCTTAGAGCAGTATTTTTTCAATACGATAGTTTTATGTCACGAACCATGACGTCCCTAAAATATGGATTGTAATAATTGTAAAACACGAACGTCCTTCAATCACGCTACAACAGAGCAAAGAATCTACGCGATTTTTTGCATGGGCATAGTTGAGAAACTGGAGAGTGGAGAGTGACATAGGCTACTTTCTATCCCGGAAAATTAGGGAGTTCCTGTGGGAATTTAAACTAATTCAACAATGACGATGACGTACCGGGCATCAGCTAGTACAAAATATTTCATGGTCCTTAAAATGAAAAACGTGATCTTGTAACAATACATTTAGCCAGATACAATATTCCAAACGTAACAATAGATTCCGTGAAATGCCCCTGTAGAGGGCGGACGTTGGATACATCAAATAAATTGGACATCATAATACTTGAAATCCTTACATTGAAGAAACAAATTGTTTGCGATCTTCACGCCGAATAATCGCCTTCAGTTTTAGCGTAGGAACCCCTTGGGGATAAGGGTGATTACATTCAGAGATTAACTTGAAGATGGAAGCTTGGTGGATTGGACGTCATTCGAATGTGCTGGGTTGATATTATATTATTAAGCTATATATAGTATAATAATAGTTTTGATCTGTGACGATATTAGGACGGTAGTAAAAATATAAATAATAAATCTATGATATTAGGTGTGCAGTTAAATACACCGTTTCATTTTAAAACACTTATATCTAACCTCGAAAGAGCAACATAATCATGAAAAACGATAACTTTTAGAACAGGTAGGTACTACTAACATCAGTGATCGGTAAGCTTAAAAAAATATTTTAGAAATATCCAGACGGCTGCTCTTTGCACGCTCGTGTAATAGCCAGATAATGCCTATAAATTTGATCCGTCGATCCCATAGCCATACCTTGTGCCTTCGATTGATATCTTTTTCTATGACAGGGTCATCCTCAGTCGCCGACAGCCGGAGCGGATGGGATGCACTAAACGGGCTATACGCGTTACTGGCACAACACGACGCTCTGGGCGGGCACGCACTCGCACGCAAATCCGTGCGGTCACCGTCAAGGCGCTTGCGTTTCGGACGACGCTCCGACCCCGATATGTCTCCTCAAGCACCCGTAAGTATAAACGATGGAACGCCGTTTGAGAAGACGTTCATGAAACACTCACTAAAAAGGTTTTACAGAAATTCGTATGGCTTAGGATTTTCAGACGAGCGTAGGTGCCCAGTTTTTCATACGCTCGCTGCGTTCTAGAAAGCTTTTCATGGTAGATGTCTCACAAACATTAGGTACTACCTATATAGTATACCTGGGTGCAACCGAGCTTTGCTCAACGTCTTACGAGTTTTGAATATCTTGAATGAATCATGAAACCTATCTATATAAAGTTGGAAAGTAAAATATTATCCATATAATAATCTAAATACCAAGTATCCTTCAAATCTTTCGAGACTTTTCTAAGCAACACTCGTTAAAAGAATAGGAATACTTAAGTCCTGTCTTTATTTGATGTCTTGAAAAACCAGGTGTTCCGTGTCCCACACACTACTAATATTGCCATCAAAGTATTCAATATGGCAAATTTCATGTATTACTACAGAGCTTTTTTCAGTTATACATTTAAGTAAGGATATGTATTCACGGTTGCCGGTAAGAAGTTTGAGAAATAAGTACCCACTTGTGGCAAAAGAAACCCACAACTGATTTTCAAGATTCCGCAAATCTACTGTGCATTACGTACCTACCCAAGAGGATAATGCAAACAAAAGTGGATAATGTTACCCGTTTCAGCCTGAAACGGTTTGAAAGCGATCCCTTTTTATCCACTTCCCAAACGGCGACCAAACAAGATCTGAAATCGGAATCTTGTGGTGTATGCAATTTCTACCTGATTTTTAGGTTACTAAAAATGCATAACTGATATCTGGATAGATAGAAATGAAATAGGTTTTTAAACGTCGCGTCGTTTCGGCGTTATTTGGAATAAAAATTTAGTCTGTGATATTAATGCAAATGTAGTCTAATTCCCGTGATCTTCAGCATCGTGGATTTAGGGTTTTAGAAATCCCGTGGAATATTTTGATTTCCCAGGGTAAAACTATTAGTGTGGTGGCTCCAGGATGCAAGCTGTGTCTGTACTAAATTTATTCAAAATAAGTTAGAAAGTAAAGCAGACATGGACCGAAAAAAGTTACAGACAGTTGACAGACAGATAGATCGATTGTACGACTGGACAGTCACACTTTCACATTCATAATATTAGCTTATTTCATATTAGGTTTATATTTATTAGGAATATCATAGGTACTTTAACTATCCCGCGTCTATAATAAAGAAAAAGTTAAATTAGAGTTTAAATGCTATGTTATTACTATAACTAACATTTAATTGATAGTGTGTTCTTGGTGTTTTGTATTTTCAGTGCTCTTGTTTTAATAAGTATGTGTATTTTTGGTAAATTATAATATGTTATATTGTAGCCTGATAAGACGTATTGGGAAACTGTAATGGTTTATCGGGTGTGTCCTGCCAATAAATAAAATAAAATCAAATATTTTCCATTGAATTTGGTTGGTTACTCAATGTTTCAACGTAGTAACCCAATAAGAAAATTATCAATTTCGATTTCATTATAGGTACTTAGCGATCCAATCACAAAGTTAAAATCAACTCAGTTAAAATATTTTGGTTATTATCCGTTCAATTCGATTAGATACTCGATATTACAACAAAAATTTACCAACAGCTCTGATTTCATTTATCTACCAACATAATAAAATTTCGTATTTTCAATAAGTAAAAGAAAACCTTCTCATAATAATAATGATAACGTTATTATTTGTATTAAATTTCAATTAAATGGATTTTATATCGGCTAAGCATTGTTTCTTATATTAATTTAATTTATTTTCACTTCAATCTTGTCGAGTAGGCTTTATAAGTTTAATATCATATGTGATGGTTATAGAAATGGAATGAGGTATTACGGTTCCCGCGGGAACTCTTTAATTTTCCGGGATAAAAATATGTGTTATTCCAGAGTATAATATATCTCTGTGCCAAATTTTATTCAGATTGAGTAACAAACATCCATACATCTATCCATCCAAACTTTCGCATTTATAATATTAGTATAGATTATTTATCCATCTAAAAAGACCTATGTAACCTTCCCCGTTACATTGTACCCCGTTACCTTCAAGATAGGTACTTAAATCCTGACTGCATATTATTATAAAACTGCATTTTGTAAAATGCCCAACTACCAGCGAAGTTGATTTACAAAACAAAAAAAAAATATTGGTCGCAGAGAAAATATTCTATTGCAGCGTCGCTGCTTCATATTACTTACATTGGGCCAATATCTATAAATGGGATATTTCGTAGGTTATTTGACTTTTTCTCAATGTTTTCTGTGCACATTTTCGCTCCATGCTCTTCCGTGGTTGTAGATTTTCGTTTGTGGTCAGATTTAAGTTTTTAACCTACTGTATCTGGTTTTAGCTTGACGAAATGGACGAACTATTGTCTCTCCGCGACGTGCGTACGCCCGTGCGCCTGCGCTTCGGACGCCGATCGGATGAACGCGCCGTGCCACATATTTTCCCACAGGAGGTAAAGAATTTTGCTAAAAGAGGAACTACAAAAGTAACAAGAGCCGCTTCCCTTATTAACCTTCTGCTTAAACAACTGCACCACTCAACGCATTTCCAGCAGCTGCTATTAAAACAATTCTGTTTAATGTTGGCCACTGCATAGTCGGCTGGCATTTCTGAGGCTCCTGAGCCCCGATATAAGAAGGTATGCTACGATGTAATTTACATTTTCAGTAACTACTGAAAATACTGAATTTGAAGATCACCTCTTTGAAGTAATGCAAACTACAGGTCAGTGGAAAATTCACTTCAAATACTCAAATTTTGGATCGATACAGATCCAGGTATTAAGTAATAAAAAATTTGTGTGTGTCAGCTCCAACGCACGACTGGAGTTTAATCTTTACGAACAATTATAAAATATATAGATTAGTAAATGAGGGTAAATTAACGCATTTTTTATATTACTGAAAGCATGTTTGATACATTTATTTAAGTATATTAATTATATAATTGATATTCATCAAAATCCATTCAGTCATAGAAACATAAAAAGTTTTACCATGGAAACATAAAGTCGATAACGTACGAATGGAGAAAGCTTGATTTTCCTCCCCATAAATTTTCATACCCCGGGCTTATATTGTATGCAAATCGATTCTAAAGGGGGTAAACTCCAAAAACGCAGTCGGGTAAAAAGGCGTTTGATAAGTACTTAGTTGATAAATTATTTCTGGGCAATAATTTACTGGTACTTATTTACGACAACCTAACGCTTGCTTGAAATTGCTGATGAGGTCTAATTTAGGACGAGCGCGCCTACAATGTGACGGTCGTCAAATTTTATGTGACAGGGAACAAGGACATTGCCATGGCGTCGCATTCCGCGGAATGCGGAATGAATGAAAACTCGTGTGGGAAACACATACACACTAGTAACATTCACAATTGAAACTGTTCCTTTTTTTTCAGAAAAATATTTTCATTCCTTTTCGCTTCTTTTCGTTCTTCCTAACTTTTTGACAAGATATGCTACAAAATTAAGCCTCCTGGCAATAGGCCTACTAATTTTATTACACGAACTGCAAATACCTCACAATACTTTCAAACACCTCCAAAGTACAGTGATCGAGACTTCATAAAACCTGTAATACGCTGTGGGGTCACGAAACGAACTCATTCACCCTAACAAACCACTATTCGCTGTTACGACAATGGCGCGATTTTATGACGAATAGTCCAATTTTTCTCTTCTGAGACCAGACTGTGCAATATATGTCACGCAATAACTTTTGTATCGTTGAAACTTCGTGCAATATTAAATTTAAACATTTTAAACTCTTTTCTCTAGCTATTTTACTAGATGATATCTTCTTTCGTGTGATTAAGATTTTTGAAAAATCTCCAGGAAACGCATTGATTTTCTGGGCCTATATGTAGCCTTTGTCCAGCCATGTCAAATTTCAGCAAAATCGGTTTACGAGATGGTACGTAATAGTAATATTAATATCTTTCGGGTTAAAATAATAATAATAATATCTTTCGTAACTTTAATAGTTTCAGAAATAAAATAAAACTGCTACTTTACTTAATTACTTACAATGGACTTAAATTACCTGTTATAAGATAATTCATTATTTATGCGGTTTTCACTCAAAACAAAATTTCAAACCAATCTTTACGACTTACATAGTCCCATTCTATAGCCGCATTCATTCTGTTATGTGATTTTCTTTATATGTTTCCAGCTCCATGATACGATATATGCGAAGTTTTAAGCTCAATCGAACTATTCCTATTATCACGAAACGTGGTCAGCACTTTAATTAGGTATCGTGTTAGCGTTATGATGGTTGTTATTCATTTTTATTGTAGTTCTAACGAGTTTCTTTACTACAGGAACAGGAACGTGCCGTGCGAGCCCCGTCTATGCGCCTCCGGTTTGGAAGATCCGACAATAATATGTTTCTACTGCCATATGAGGTAAAAATTTTCAATATTTATTTTATATGTTTATTATTATGGACTAGCTGCTGCAGATAACACTTCTGTAGCAAAGTTCGTTATCTGCCCTTTCAAGCTACTTAAACTCTGGTTCAGACTTCAGATTGAGTCACGACATTTGTAATACATGAAATTATATTATATTTAAAGGCACGCGGATACCCTCATCATCAGTGGCCGATTCCATACTATATACTGTGGGGTAGGCGGGCGAGGAGAATTAATTAAAACTTGCATAGAATCACAGGAATATAATTTGAGCTACAATCACGTTATGGTTAATCTCCAATTAGCACTCCACCGAACACGTAGCTTGAATCGCGCGATGCAAAAGTGGATTAGTTTCCAATTCTCCATGCGTGAGTGACACTAGCGCTCGGAGTTGTGCCAGAGTGACAAGGAGCGTCAACCAGCTGTCAAACGCCACAGATCAAAGACAAATGTCGGATGCGCTCCTCGCCACTCTAAAAATATCGACGCGCCGTCACGGCCGGACTGACATTCGCGCGTCCTCGCGCGTCTGGTCATGCCCGGGGATATCTGCAAAGAAAAATACACAGCTCAAGTACTCTTCTGGACATGCTCACCCATCTCTGACACTTAACTACTTTGAGATCGTCCCCAAACACCACATCTATCCATTGCGTCTTATACCTAACTTCCCACACACCTTCTGGAGCGGATAACTGAACTCGGGCTTCCCTTCGACCAGTCATCACCTCAATGTGATGACGTGGACCGGACACAACCCGTCAGCATCCCTTCCACCAGTAATGAACGTCGCACGTTCACACGCTACCGCAAATGAAGTGATCCGGAACCTCGACCCGCATGAGCCAGTCCCTTAGATCATTCACTTACCACCCAGCTCACACATACAGTACCAACCCAGGTTGAAGTGATCCGGAACTTCGACCCATATGAGCCAGTCCCTTAGACCATTCAACAATCGTCCCGCACAACAACCATAGTCATAGGCAATAATCATAGTCAAACCGTAGCCTCAACAAGAACATCGACCCTTAAAGGCCAGTCCTTTAAATCAGCTACACCACATACGCACTTGTCACCGTCTGCCAGTAATGAACAAACGTCAAATTCAGAAACACGGCGTGTACTTACATAGCATATTGTTACTAACCATTTGTTGTTTTGTTACCATCACGTTCGGAGGCAGAGAGGGTCTCAGGGCTAGCGGTAATAGTGCGTGAACTAGACACCGACACCGTGTCACTATCATCATCAGATGTTACCGTCTCGATTTCTTGACCGTGGACTGCCGCCGTCTCGGCCTCCTCTACGTTATTAATTAAGGAACTAGCTACTTCAGCCAACCCATCATAACCAACAGGTACTGCACGAAGATTTTCATGGGAATATTTATAAGTGCGGTTAGACCCATCAATGTCTCTTAGCTCATACCTATCGTGATCTAGAACTCGAGTAATAGTAAATGGACCTCTAAACTTTCGCTGCAGTTTGGTTTGATTGCGCTCGCTACACTTAATAAAAACAAAGTCACCTACAGAAAACGGTTTCACTTTTGCCCTACCGCAGTTAAAACACTTTTAACAGAGCTGCCACTTTCTCGTTAACTATCTCTTTCTCCGCAGGCGCCAACCTATAAGGACATCTCTGCACTGTCTTATTTGGATCGATAGGGTCTATGCGAAGAACACCTGTCGTTACACGTCGCGTGGGCACACCATCAATGAAATAATCCCTATACTTTTGTAAGATATTGATCAACGCTCGTTTCTCATCACCTTGCAAATCGGTATCAATAGTCATGAAATCAGATTAGACGGGTACGTCAGATACATTGACCTCTTTTCTAGAAGTAAAAGTAAGCTGGTCGTTGTCAATGTGAACGTGTACGCCATCCCCTAATATATCTCTACCTAGGATCACCGACTCCATGATGGTGTTGTCAGGTACTACATGAAACAGTACGGTCAATGAAATGTCTTGTACATTGATGGGACTAAGAATCTGAGAGACACAGTCAACGTTTCCCCGGCCCATTCCCGTTAGATATACTAAATCATTCCGCACAGCACCAGCCAATTTATTGACTAAGCTATCAGTTACTAATGAACAGGCAGATCCACTATCAAAAAGAAAGGAAACGGGCTCACCGGATGATGTAGTGAGAGTGCTTCTCGATGATTGCCGTTCACACGCATGAACCGCCTTTGTTTCGCCGCCCTTCCGGTCCACGCACGTTGAAGCCACGTGGCCTGGTTAACCGCATACGTAGCAGGTAACTGGTCTTGCTGCGACTCTTGACGCCTGGCTGAATGTCTTGGTTAAGGTGTCAGGCTCTTCTCTACGCTTCCTGCAATCCACTGCCTTATGTCCTTCTGTGCCGCATCGGTGGCAAGTCCCGTTGAAACGTGGTTCATCATAGCGAGCTCCTTTCGCGTCCATGTCATTGCCTTCGCCACCATCATGGTTATGCTTGAGTAAAACGCCGTTCGGGATACGTAAAAGTTTAGCTCTAGCAGTCACGTTATGAGAATGCAGTTCGCGGCGAATCATGATGTCTTTTTGGCATAGAACTGAAGCCACAAACCCAGTGGCTATATCTTCAGACATTTCCGTCCGCGGGATGCGTTCTATGATGCTCCAATGACGCGTCGCAGCTTCAGATGCAGTTTCCTTTGCGCCGATTTGAAATCTTAATATTTCATCAAAATAGTCTTGGGGCAACATCGGTTTTGCAAATTTTGCTAGCATTAATTCTTTTATTTGAGGCCATGTTAATTGTGAAGCTTGCAATTTCGTTAAACATGCGGCGGCACGTCCTTTGAGGGCTCGTGTAAGTAACAATAAAAGTTCTGCAGCTTCTAACCTGCGACTTACTACGACGATTTCAGTTACGTTGCACCATCCTTCAATGTCCACCTCGCTATCGTCAGGGTCAAATTTGATCAACTGCGTTGACTCACGGCTCGAGAGATATGAACATCTCCATTTGATCTTTCAGGTTTGACTCTTTCGCTGACGTAGTAGGTTCACGGTCGTGACTGTTCTCCTCTGGTCTAGGCCCCTTACATCCCACTTCTGATAAAGGCACGCGGATACCCTCATCATCAGTGGCCGATTCCATACTATATACTGTGGGGTAGGCGGGCGAGGAGAATTAATTAAAACTTGCATAGAATCACAGGAATATAATTTGAGCTACAATCACGTTATGGTTAATCTCCAATTAGCACTCCACCGAACACGTAGCTTGAATCGCGCGATGCAAAAGTGGATTAGTTTCCAATTCTCCATGCGTGAGTGACACTAGCGCTCGGAGTTGTGCCAGAGTGACAAGGAGCGTCAACCAGCTGTCAAACGCCACAGATCAAAGACAAATGTCGGATGCGCTCCTCGCCACTCTAAAAATATCGACGCGCCGTCATATTAATATGTTAGTCATTATGAATAACATGGCATCGAAATATTATGGAAATATCGATGTAAACAGTATTATGTTGACGGCTGTTGACAGATTTTCTCTTGGTCGCAATTTTTTATCATTAATTTTGTTTCCTTCAAACGCCACCTTATCTGTTGAGGAGTTTTGTCCTCTATCTCTCATAATATTTATCAAATCTTCACCAAAATTGGGCAAAACTTACCTGATGATACATAACTTCTAATAAAGAAAGATTTATTCAAATCAGTTCAGATTTGATGAGTAATGGTTGATGAATAATGGAGTTAAATTAACAAAAGACCCCTATCCTAGAGGAACATTATTTTCTATGGGGATAAAAACTATCCTTAAATTGACCCGGAGTATCAGCTACCGCAATACCAAATTTCATTTAAATCCGTTTATTAGTTTTCGCGCATCACGCGTCATCATCAATACCTACAGACAGACAGACAGACATACAAAAATTAAACCATACAGACAGACAGACATACAAAAATTAAATAAAAATCTGTTTTGGGCTCAGTTTAAGAAAGCATACCTCGCTTAAAATTTTCAGAATATATTAAATGTACAGAAATCTTCCAGTTACAGTTTTAATATAAGTATAGATAGATGATGCCCGGGACCTCGTCCGCGTGGATATTTTTTTTTATTTCCCGCGGGAACTCCCCAATTTTTCGGGATAAAAAGTAGTCTATGTCCTTCCCCGGGATACAACCTATCCATGTACCAAATGTCATCAAAATCAGATGGACAGACAAACGGGCAGACAGACAGACACACTTTCGCATTTATAAGATTAGTATGGATTTGACTGAACTGAAAATTCTGCATTTAAACTTAATATTAGCAAAGTAAATAAATTAAATCTACCTATTTAGACTATGATTATGGATTTTGATGCTTGCCCCAGTTTCATTTTACTTTAGAGGAGATTAGGTGAGTAACTTTTTGTTATTTTTTTCAGTCGGCTCTACCCAAGGAAGTGAAGGCGGGAGGTTCAGAGGACGACAGACAACCAAACTAAACATTCATACATCTAGGTAAATTCATCTCTCCGCTCCATACAAATTATTATCAGCAACTATAGTTCTAAGGCAAGAGTACTTATTATATTTACTTACGGCGTAATTCTAAGTGTCAAATTTTAAATATCAATTTTAGATGTTATTTCAATAATTGACTACAACAATTATAAGCTATGTGTACATAATCAAATAGAATAGTAATATAATGTATGTTGTTGAATGTTATCCTATATCTAATGCAAAATTTTTAGTTATTTATATACTATATCTACCTAATTACAACTTTTAATTGTACCTAAAAAAAACATTTTTTTTTCTATTAAGGAAACTAAGTATAATTTTATAAATAGTAAAGAATTTTACATTTTGTGAGCTGGATAAATGTAAAATTTACTTTGCTATTTCTGGTACACTATTCCTAATCCAATTTTTTGGCATTTTTGAATGCACGCCATTTGTAATAATTTTAACTATCGGCTGATTGTAAGAAGCACGTCCTTTAACAATTATTATGTAACATTGTTGTATATGTAACAACTTACAATAATGCAAGTGCAACTAAATTAATCTATTCTTTTATTCTTATTTGAATTAGGTAATAAAGGTACTTACTGGGTTTTCAACTATTTTCAGTACTTGCAGAAGTAATACTGTTTTAAAATGTTTATTTAGATATTTTTAAAAGTAATTATACTTAGTGAAATTAATAAGTTGAAATACAAAAAGCTAATCGGAATTTATGAAGTTTTATTTCATGTACCTCTTGAGGTCCAAAGCCAAAACGCCAGCATTATCGATTAGTCTAGTACAATACCCAGAAAACCCTGGCAGAAATACGCGGGCGTCTTTTTGTCCGTAGTGTGTTGATGCTCTTAGGGCAGTTTCAGATTGGTGTATATTTCTGCGCGTATAAGCACGAATCGGCTCACTCGTTGTCCTAGGTGAGAGACAGAAGCAACGCCACACGACGCGACGTTATTCGACGCCATAGAAAATGGCGTATTTACGCGAAAACGTAAGCCACGTGAAGGCTACTGTTTGATTCTGTTGCATCGCGTCGTATTGCCGCGTTTGTCGCTCACCTTGGTCAACGGGTTACGGGCAATTTGCGCTTCAAAAAAAAATAACGCCCGTACCTACACGTGCTGAACCCGTGGGACAGTCAGTCAGTAAGTACGCACTACGTACGAACGTAATCAACGTAAGATACTATAATACCCCGTAAGATACGCGCCTGCACGCGCTTTTATAAATGAGCATAAATGCGCCGAAAAAATGCTAATGAAAAAGTGCTGGAACCGCACTTATTCCTAGTAGACACTGGGCAAAAGTAATATACCGTACATAGATCTTATAATTACTAAGTTCTCAGTGAAAATTGATTTCAGTTAGGCAACAGGTTGATGTTGATGATTTTGACGTTAACACGCACCTATATCAATCCTTCGATTAAATATCGTACTTGCAAATAAATATAGCTCAGACTTCAGAGTTACGAGATCGGTACATACAGTCTCCTCCTTGGAAGATGTTGTAGGTACTCGTCAGCCTGTCAAAAACATAAGGTATCGTATAATCCGTTTTACTCGTGGAGCGATACAATCGTTTTATGGAACGGGACTTCGGACTAGTCTTATTTATCGGAAAGCTGATAAAATGATCAATTTTAATACATAATAGGGAAAATGGGAACAAAACACTCACGTATGGTCGCTGAGAATAATCGAAATCTGTTCGAATCAACTCCTAACCTAATATTGTTTTATTGCACAATTAGTGTGTGAGCTATGTGTCATCTTTATTCTCCCAACAATCTTATATAATAATCCAATGGAACGGCAATCTGACACGATCGGAGATATCAGACGCAGAACCGGTGGTTTTACGTGCTATCTGAGGCACGCAGCTAAAATCACTAGTGGATTCATCATCATCATCATCATCATCCTCGTCATTTAAACCTATTATCGGCTCATTAATGAGCATGAGTCTCTCAAAACTCCGAATTGTTACCTACTAAATATTTCTTGACAGAAATACCTTCTTATCCAGTCCAAGATCCCAATCTGAGAACCAGGGGCAAATAAACTAGATAGAGACACCAATGAGACTGAAACAACTATTATATAATATGTATACTAGTTTGAACAATGACTGAATGCAATTAGTCGTGATCGCGCATCTATTAAGGGGTTACAGAAAGGCCTTGTATCGTAAAGCTTCACCGACACGTGTGACAATTGCAGAATATGTTATACATGTCACCGTAAGAATGTGAAAACCGTTGGATTGTAATCTGTCTAGCCATATTGTAAACTGTCGACAGATTGTGAACCGATCAATGTTCTGAGTGTCAATTTTGGAAATATTCATTGCATTTACGTTTTCTTATCTCTTTCTTGTAGGTTAGGTTAGGGTTCGACATAAATAATCAGGTAGTGTAGGCACTTAGGTTTTATCGGAATAATATACCTAACAGATTACTATCTACCGGAAAATAATGCGTTAAATTGTAATCTGCCGACAGTTGACAACATCGCTAGACAGATAACAATCTAACGTTTTTCATAATCTTACGGTGACATACACATACAATTTACAAGCGAGCACAGTATGCATTGTGTGTGAAACAAACTGCGAGAATTAGGTATGCGTTGCATTTTAAAGGACTTCCTGAGAATGCAAACATCCTGATTCCAGACATCCGGTCCGTCGACAGGGATGGCAGCTTCTCGTGACTACTTTCAAGGTGAAAAAAAGAAATTTTATCATATCATACTAATATTATAAATGCAAAAGTGTGTTTGTTTGTTGATTTATTGGTTTATCCTTCAATCACGCTGCAAAGGAGCAACGGATCGACTTGATTTTTGGCATGGGTATAGCTGAGGACCTGGAATGTAACATAGACTACTGTTATCCCGGTAAATTAAGGAGTTCCCGCGGGCTCAAAAAACTTCAACCACGCTGACGAAGTCGCGGGCATCGCCAAGTATCTGATGTGTCTGTCCATCTGCTACGCTTTCACGGCCCACCTGTTCAACCGATTTTGATGAAATTTGATACTGGGATCGGTTGAATCCCGGGGAAGGACATAGGGTACTTTTTATCCCGGAAAACTAAGGAGTTACCACGGGAATTGAAAAAACTTAATCCACGCGGATTAAGTCGCGGGCATCACCTAGTATTACAATAATATATACCTAGTACCAACTATAGAATACCGAGCCGATCGTTCAAACTGAAATTTTGAATTCACGGCGATTCGTCACTATTTTCTAGCGTGATGAACATCTTGATTACAGTTTATATTTGCAGGTGTCGCATTGTAGGGACTGAAAAACAGATTCATAAAAGTTACAGAAATATAAGTGTAACAGAATGAAAGTGTAACAGAATGAAAGTGTAACAGAATCGGAGCTGTAACCCTTTTGAATGTGTTTTTAATTCTGTTAATCCGAAACACTTATATTTCTGTAACCGAAACGTGTCAGAAATGAAAGTGTTTTAATGTGTAACCGAAATAGCGACGTTACCAAATTTACTGTTGACGCGTATTCAAATTTGAAACTAAGGTGAAAGCAAAGATGGTTGCAATTGTTTTAAGAAAAACATGGCCATGTTGTGTCAGTGTGTGTAAAGTCCAAGTCCAAGTGAGAAGAACGCGTTGTCACACCGTGCAGTTTGCTAGGACATGTACCTATTAGGGTTACAGATAAAAACACTTATTAACAGAAATAAACGGTTACAGATTGATTGGGTTACAGTATCGATTTTGTTTCCGTTATAAGTGTTTCTGTTTTATAACAGTTTCAAAAAAACAGTGTTTAAAGCCCTTATTTCGGTTACTGTTTTAGTCCTTACCGCATTGTAAGTATGTTCTTTATAATATTTTTAACAGTAGATATAGACACATGAATTTAGCTATGCCAGAAGCTTTGTGTGTGTTACACACCTGTTACTCTATTTTCGTCTATTACTATAAATAAAAACAATGCATGATCTTCGCAGTGGCTAATCTTGTGCTCCGACAATGACAAGGTTTTTATTTTATATTGAGTTAGTAAAATCTCTCTAAACTTTAATTGAACAATAAAGTCCAGGCTGAAACCACTGATATTATAATGAAATAAAACGTTATTGAAAATACATGTATGTAATATTAGATAATGAAATTACAAATAGGTATACGAGAACTGTAATATGATAATGAAAAAAATATAAACTTAGTATGTTCTTTTAAACAGGAAATGTCTGAGGGATCAATAACCTTCATGATTGTTTAAAAATAATTTAAATTGGCAGTCCAATATCTACGAGTCGTTTTCATATACTTAGTGAGTCTAAAAATAGTTTAGTTAGTGAATAAATTTTTTAGTTTACTTTGTAACAGAAGATGCTAGTTCATTCGCAGGCTAGGAGCCGGTAGCATCTGAGACGTTCGTCTGTCACTGCTCATTACAATCATTAGTGCGCGCCAGTTTAAGTTCAAGGACTACAACACTCTTTGTTTTCCTCAGGTAAGACATCATTGTCAAGGCTCTACAACGGACAATGTGAATTTTTCTTCATAATGTTTTCTCTACTGTGCGTGTACCTGTGCGAGAGCTTTTTGAATAATTGGAATAAATGGTGGGCGAAAACCTTTCCTAATATCCGAACACAGGTTTGAAAGATATTTTGAATTGTAAATAGTATTGTTTGTGTAAAAAGAAAGAGTTAGAAGTTCAGTTAATTCAGTTTATTATGATTTTCATGAAACGTTACAGGTGAGGATTTAAGCTCGGGCGGGCGTGGGCGCGCCGCCTACCACTCAGTAAGAGTTCGGCACCGCCGCTGCTCGCACGAACCACTCCGCCGCAAAAGGTATATTATGCACTAAACTCTTTAAGCTCAACGCTTCACGTAACATTAGCACTAATAAAAGCTTTAGACGTATGTGTTTTTTTTCATTCGTATGCCACCTGCTGACCATGACGACCATGACTAACTCCACGCAAATATTTTGTTACAAAAATAATCGCCATTACTCCACGATACTGAAAATAGCGCGTCTCATTTTCACGGATGGGTACAATGCGCCGCGTCAGCGTCGAGAAAATTTTAGCATACGTGTAATAAATTATTATGAGTAGCTTTCGTTACGTTGACAGCTTGAAAGACATTGGGTGCAAAAGGTAGAGACAAGCATGTTAATGATTACTGTACAGTTTGTGGCACACGGATCATGTACGCTTTTCATTTGAGTAAAAGTGTTCATAATATACCTTGATATACTCGCATAGTTTGGTTAGGACAGAAATATGTTGAACCTTGATGGCGGTACTCAACCTTGTCGCTACCAACAGCTGTTCCAGACATTGTTATTATCTATTGGAACTAAAAATTTATTGGCAATCATCATGTCCATTATTGATTAGGATAGCTAGTTTGGTTTATTTAATTATTTTTTTTTAAACTTAATAGTTAGTTAGGTTTGTAGTAAGCTATAGGTATTATGAAGCGCTTTAGTGGACGTTGATTAATGGATTTGTGAAGTTTATTTCTTGCTTAAATATATTTGTTCTGATAGATGAACGAAACGAACAGAGGTATGGAAAAATATCACAGATCAACACCTAGCTCTGAAATATAACGTGCTTTTGCACCAGGAACGCAAACTTTTTTAGTCTCTCCCACGCACGTTCTGTTGTCGACGAATTATTATCGGAAACCATACATGCTACATACTAATGTTACTTGTAAAATTGTTTACGATCCAATTTTTTCCTGAAAATTGTCCGGCGCTTATTGCTCTAATAATGTTAGATACATTTTGAATTATTTTCCAATAAAAAAAACTGTTAATGCTTGAAAATTTATTGCAATATCAGGCTATGACAATTGTTATAATTTAAACATGGTAACTTCTTAAAAGTATCTTTATTTCATTCATTACAGCAAACCGCATTAATTGTTATTGGAGAAATGAATAAACTTTTACAGAGCGCCATCTATTGACATTATTCTTTAGTTGTGTTAAAAATACTGAAGCTCATTAAAAATTAAATAATTTCGTTTCCATAAAATATTTATCTAATTTTAGTATTTGTTGTTCAAGTACAGAACAGAATTAAAATAATTGATCAAGTTTCAGGCTCAGCCTTTCAGAAATTTGAGAGTTCTGAGGTCAACTTTGGACGTTAAAAAATCTCCATTTTGAAAGCCCCCCATTTCGGCAATTTTAGGGTAAAAATGAAAAAAAATAATTTTTGGACTCTATTCCTAATTATCTTTAAAATGATGTACCACAACTCTAACGCTATAAAAACATTTTACTTCGCATTCGCTTCTATGAGAGCCCCTCTGAAATAAAGATTTTTATAACTTTTTAAGCCATATTCGGCTGGAGGCCATCGGTATATATATTATATTTAAATTTGAAGTAATTACGTTCAGTAATTCAGAAGTTATAAGGCTCTGACAGACGGACGGACGGACAAGTGCAAATTCACTCAAGTGAACTCAGAGACCTTCGCTTCGCTCGGTCAACAATATAGTATAGTAAGTAATACTAAGGGAAAGAAAGTAGATTCATATCAACAACTTACCTTATCTGCTATGCATGATATAACAGCTGTTTTCGATTCAAAGTTACCTGTCTCCGACACATTATCCGGGAAAATTATTATAGCCGCCGTCGTCGGTGCCAGGGCTAATAAAATCGTAATATAAGACGGCGAGCTTCGTCTCTAACCCGAGGCATGAATCTTACGGAACAGTAATAAAATTACCTCATGAAGAGGATAAAAATTGACAATCCAATTTTTCCCATGTCTAATGGCTAACCCGCACTGCGAAAACAAACTGCGAGATATTTTCAACGTGATCCTATACTTACAACTTCTACTATCGTATCTATTATTTACATAAACGCACTGGTGATCCAAAACTCGTGTATGTGGATTCATTTAAAATAAAGGTACCTAAGTTGTTTAAGTATGGTGTGGTTTTAAGAATGTAGTTGCTTCTGTAGAATGTCGCAATATAGGATATATTTTGCCAAATAAATAATGATAATATGTATGTAATCCGGATTAAACTATAACAATAAGTAGCTACCTTCTGTACAAATTTATATTTTTTGTAATTAATAAATTTTTATCGCGTAGGTAGTAACCTAACTTATAATATTAATTAAGAGGAACGTAAATCGTAGCATGTAAGTGATGTCTCAGTTGTTTTCATAAATATAGGTAACATTTGATCGACTGGTAGGTACCGTAGTCCGTACGACGGTACAAATGTAGCTTTTTATTGAGATTTTACTAAGGTACAAACTTTCTGAATTTCCTTTTAAAATATTTCTGTTTGGAATATTTGAAATATTTCAAAAGTTGCCAACTCGTACCAGTTCTAAAAGAAATCCAATTCTCTACATGCAACTTGTGGAGTTGCGAATGGCAGTTTGCACTCGCTTCGTTTAATATTGAATATTAAATAACGAAATTATTATAATTCATAATATTATGTTTGCTTACACGATTGGCTTGTTTATGAGTACTTCACGTACCTACCTAGGTAAAAAGTACGATTGAATTTAGACGAAACTTTGAAAGTTTGAAAGCTTTACATTAAGATCCTCTAAAATCCAATATACAAAAGTCCACCAACCAACAACGGCTTGGCCATAAATTGACTCGATCGCAGTCAAATGGTACTTAAAAGCTAGTAGACAACTGAAAACTCAACAACTTAAAATTCATGTCTATCTTTGTCATAATATATTAGAATATACCCGTTCCAAAAAATCCTTTAGCCTTTAAAATGTATTCCTTTTTCAGCGCAACGAACGACTTCCAAAATGGCCACCGGTCCGAAGATAGTGCACAAGCAATTCAACTCGCCTATTGGTCTCTACTCTCAGCAAAACATCCAGGAAACGCTGAACAAACACCTGCAGAACCTCGACAATGGCACCGTGGGGTTTGTAAAAGATATTTCAATTTAATAACTTTGTATCACTATAGCTGATACTCGCGACTACGTTCTCGTGGATTTGGGTTCTGAAAATGTTTGATTTTCTGGGATAAAAAGTAGCCTTAGTCACTCACCAGGTCTTTACCTATCCCCACGCCGAAAATCACGTCGATCCGCTGCTGTTAAGTCCTTAAGGACAAAACACTTAATTTAACCAAACGCCCTCTGTTCCATGAGATAGCAGCTAAACTTCAAGAGCTGTTGGAAATGAGGACGAATAACATGATTGATGTACTAGAGGCTTTATAGTTTCACGTTACTAAACCTACTGACGAAGAGACAGTCAGCATACTATAATATTATGTCACTTGCATTTTTATATATCTTAAAAATACCTTAGACGAGACAATCAGCATTTGCAGAACTACGGTAGAGTTTCCAACACAAATAAAACATTGTTCTCACCTCAAAGCAACTTACTCGTAAAGTTAGTATTCAACTCAAACCTAAACAAACAAACTTTGAACGCCACGTACAAATGCTAAACTTTAAATATTAGATACGCATTCCCTACGAGATGTTTTGTGTTCAAAATTAACATAAAAGGTAAATTACCTGTACGTACGGTTTTGCAAATTATCATGGCTCTCTGGGATCTTCACAATTCGTTAAATCTTTGACTAAGGTTCGATTCACATTGGCGGGGAATCTCTATTCCCTGCCGTAAAATGCACTAATTGCAACTTACTGAGAAAGAAAATTAGGCGTCCTAACTTCGCGTAAAAAATGTCAGAAAAAATAAAATCAGAAAAATCGTTCATATAACATGAACGATTTTGTTGAGGTTACTTGGTTGTCGTAGTAAAGCTCAAACAAAATATCTTCTCTCAAAATTCGCTTCGCACTGCCAATGTGAATCGAGTACAGAGCCGTACACAATATAATAAGAAAATATACTTACTTACTAAAAATTTAATTTACATGTACATAAAGATATTAGCCATCTTTCGCCATTGTTTTAAATTATAAAACATGGCGAAAATTAAAGAAAACCTTTTCGCATGCGGAGTTTATATGAAACTCAGTAAATGGGGCTTGGTTTGATTAGCGAATACCGATGTATCCATCAAGATGCATCTGGATGGCTTCGTCACTACGGTTAGTAATTTTCTAAGTATTTCAGTGATATACGTACCTACCTACTTATATATACTAATTAAGATAACTGGTCTCGACCCCGGGTGGCCTATCTCAACGAAATAGGAATACCTAGTAGGCTATGGAGAACGACGTCGTACAAGTGTGTACAAAATTACATGTGTTTGCTCTAGCCTCTATTCCTTCCCTCTCATAATCCGTTGGGGTAATCCGACACGGCCAGAGAGATGTCAGGTGCAGCACCTCACGTAGATACTTTCCGGGCCTGCATGGGTGTGAAACATCACCAATTCTAAACTCTACGCTGCTCTCATTACAATCTATTTTTTTAAAAACGCTACAGTTACTATTCTATTCCGACCCGGGACTCAAATCGTAGAACATATCAACAATCCAATAATCATATTGTCTTGATGGACAACCGAATAAGCTAGCCAAGCTCAACGAGTCGTTAATAGTAAAGTAAATAGGTACTTACAAGGTACATACAGAACATAAAGAATCAATTGTTACAAATGAATCACTTGCTTCTGACAATAACGAGCAATAAACTAAATAAGTACACAATCACCCAATGACTCATAGCGCACTCGAGATAGCAATGACGTATTGACAAATTCATTTGGCACAGTGATTTCTTTGTAACGAAGAACATCTATTTATGAAAGTGATGCTTCCCTACAGATTCCAACCAAGTTCCCTGTTTTTCCTTAAAAATTGGATTAGTTTTCATAATAATGCATGCAACACTAAGGGGATCTTCATTCATTTTATTCAGTAATGCGCATACTAACAAAACATTGTAATAGTAATCGTCGTCGCAGCATCGGGGCCGTTTTCATCCTGAAGAATTCTAAATTAACATTAACAGCGGGCCGTTATTCGTTTTTATGATAGTCTCCACCATAGAGTTTACATGAGGTCTAAATCGGAAAATCAGACCTGCCAAGTTCACCAGCAGCATCATACCTAATTTACGAGTACCTCACGTGTATATCTAGTGATGTGCCGGATATCCGTATCCCTATCCGTATCTGCGGATATCCGAGGGAGAAAAAAGATCCGTATCCGTATCCGTTATTTTTACGACGGATCTTTTACGGATCTTTTACCTTATTAATTTTCAAAACGTAGATGAATTTCTAAATAGGTGATTAGGTAGCAATGAATAACTATTAAATTCCATTCAGATTATTTCTTAAAATCAAATATTTGGCACCTATATATTGCAAACATTTATCGTAGTGAGTTACCAACCATACCAATCTACACTAATATTATTAATGGGAAAGTTTGGATGGATGGATGGATGGAGGCTTGTTATTAAGTACCCTGGTAGTACATTATCATATAAGTTATGACTTATGTATCAACTTAAAAAATTAAATAATACCTACGTAACAATTAATTATCTGAATCTTAGTAATCAGAAATGTACCTATCTATTAAATTCATAATATGCATTTTTCATTTATTTAGTTTTCTCGTACATTATAATATAGGTACTTCCTTGGGGTACCTTCACAGAATAATAACTATTTCTACTTACATATTTTGTTACATTACCTATACCTATAACTTTCTAAAGCCATACCATTTAACGTCAACCGTTATACAATAAGATCTCGACATTATGGAAAAAATACCTACCTACCGAACTAGAATAAAAGCTATTAAAAACTTTACGAAGGGAATTCCCGAGAATGTTAGACCAACTTAGATTAAACAAAATAATGCGATGAACTCAAAACTCTGATATATAATGCAGATGGTTTCCACATGCCAGAAATTAAAAAAACGGCGAGAATAAAATTCCAATTGGATAGATCACAATGAAAATATTGACTTGAGAAAGTCAGCTGCTAAGTACATAAGGTCGAATGGCATTCAGCGGTCATGCAGGTGGACTTGATTAAAATCAAATCAAGTTTTAAAAAACTAGTGGTTTGCCGCGAACAATGATCTCAATTTTATATTTCGATGGCCTCAAACTTAACAACCTGAGTTTTTAAAATAAGTGTTCCAATATTTACTCTAAGTAAATAACAAATATGACCCAATTATGTAGTTACGGAATCTTTAGTACTGAGGAAGTGCGTTTTGAGGGCACTGACATGTGCGTAGATTTAGCACCGCGTTTGCATCACACGCATTCCTGTATAGCATAATGGCAGTGCCAAAATAAATATCCAATATATTCAACAATTTAATCATGCAATTTATTTCATTTTATTAAGCAAAAAACTTATGAACAATAATTTCAACCTTTTAAATTGCTTTAAAAGGTTGAATCACCGGTGAAATAGGCATCTGCTTGATACATATTTAAAAAAATAAAAAATAAATTACAACATTGACCCCCGATAAAAGTGTTTTCATATAATATCTATTAAAAATCCCAACCCATTAACACATTGATTTAGGAACTAATGAAATTGTTTTTAAAAGCATGTTATCAAAAATCGGCGTGTTAAAATTAAAATGTTAAAGGAACCGTTTAACTTTAATAAGCTTATTACGTTGCAGAACTTTCAAAAAGCTCATTGTATGTTTGAAGTTTTAAAACTTTCTCTCAATAAGTCCGAGTTCATGCTTAAGCATAATAATTATTATACCTACTATGTTGACTGTGCTTACATTTTCTTCGTAGTTTTTGTTATACTTTCGCTCTTCATGTAGTTTGTATTTCTTTCTCTTAATGATGTAAGTATCTGGTGTTCTTCAGTTATCTTAATTATTAATTGTAGATACTTTTATTAATAAAAATTCAAAAGGCCCTCGTCTTTTGAATTTTGAATATTTTAAATTAAATTAAGTATTATAAACACGAGTATGTCCGACTGTTTTGCTTTCACGGCTAAACCACTGAACTGATCTTAGCGCCTGCTTCCTCAAAATGGCTGACAGACGTAGGATATCTACTCCTGATAAGCAAAGATTCACGTAAAATATAATTTTAATTACTTTCTATGATAATAATTTTATAGGTACCAAAATTCTACATCAATGATTTTAGCGAATTTCCTTGAATAAGCTCATTTTTAAATCAACAATCTTTGACATCGTCTCGTAAATACGTACGGAGAACGACACTGAATGCGCCGACCATGCACAGTCCGACGCGACCTGCCGACGCATCGCACAGCGCCTGCGCGATAATTTATATTAAATAATTTTATATTTATTTAAAGCGATTTAAAAATCCTAGGTATATAATAAAATATTTAAAATAATATCTCGAGCATCGTTACGTTAGAAATTATAAAAGTGTTTTAGTATCGATTTTAAAATTTATATAGAGCGGTTATTTATTAATTTATTTAGTATTGCGGACGTCTTTTAAAATTAGTATAGAATACAATATACCTACAGTATATGATATACTATTAGTTTTATACATTGTGTATATTAATTAATACTTATTGATTGCAGAATAAAATTTACACGTGGTAGTTATTTAAAAAGATTGTCGCCACATTTTCGTTTGGCATACAGTCAAATATTAGATTAAATTTGAATTCATTATTTAAACGTTGATACATAAATAGTTAGTTACAAACGTCGCAACATGGTCATGGAAGTGCGTAGGTAAGCCAATCAGTTTTTAATAAGGATAGGTATTTATTATTATTTTACGTCGTTCGTTGCATCTTCAATAATTATTTCAAAATTCAAAATTCAAATGCTTTTTATTCAAATAAACTTTTACAAGTACTTTTGAATCGTCGAGTGAATCTACCACTGGTTCGGAATGTCATTCCTACCGAGAAGAACCAGCAAGAAACTCGGCGGTTACTCGTTTGAAAAAAATATTTACAATTTCATTAATTTATAGAATACATATTGTAACAGCTGTCCTAGCATTGCTGGAGGGTGTCAAATCCATGCTCCTTTGTCATTTACGTAATATTCAACAGCATAATAAGCTTTTTTCAGGAGAATACTTTTAATGGACTGCTTAAACTTATGTAAAGGCAAGTTTAAGATAGGTTGTGGAATTTTGTTATAAAATAAAATGCTCATTCCCATGAACGACCTTCGGACCTACTTGAGGCGGAGTGATGGAGTCACGAGCTTATGGCGGCCTCTAGTTTGCCTATGATCGCATATTTTTTTGTCATTGTGAATGTGTTGTTTTACGAAAATTAAATTACTATAAATACATTGCGAGACAACTGTTAGAATACCTATTCCTTAAATTTCTCTCTAAGGGATTCGCGCGGTTTTAAATTATAAATTGCTCGTATTGCCCTTTTTTGTAACACATGCAATTTAAATACATTTAAATATATATTTTGTAGCTACAAATGGCTGAGTTGTTGCATAATGACATAAACTTTGGATATAACCACACTTATTTAAGTGGGTAAAGAACTCAAATAGATTAAAATTTTAACTTTAAACTAAGCATATTGATATGATAAATTTATAATAAAATATAAGCAGGATTAAGTTCCAGACATAGACTTCAGAATGTAAATGTATTATGATCACAATATACCTATACGAATTATGTATTGACTACGATATGACCGCAAGCTTACATTTTTGCCGACCTCAATTGTAAATACAAATAAATAAATCATGAGTGTAATTTTAAACATATTACGTTATAACGAGATAATATTTTCCCACAGAAAAATAGCTACAACTCATAAATAAGTATTGACTGGTATAAAATGCAGTACCCTATCAGTAGCTCGAAGAAATGGGTGTCTGTTGCAACAGTGACGTGAATTTAAAAAAAATATTAGTCGTCCTTGTCCTTTCCTGTTCTTAAAAATATATAAGTTTCGCTAAAATATATAAGTGTAAGGAATGTCCTTTTGCGATAGGACATTCCTTATACTTATATATTTTTAGCGCTAGCGCATTTAGATGTAGATAATTCAGTTTTTTTGATTCCTAGAATTTTTGATTTCCCGTGATAAAAAATGGCATATGTCCTTGCCCGAGATACTCTCTACATAAAATTTCATCAAAATCGTTTAAATAGATGAGCCGTAAAAGCATAGCAGAGAGACACACTTTCGCATTTATATAATTCTACTAGCTGATGTCGTCCGCGTGGTTTACATGTTTTTTTATTAATACACTCAATATTAATTTCAATTTTAACTCCTCAATTTTCCGGAATAAAAAGTAACTTATGTCACTCTCCCGGTCCTCAACTATGCCCATGCCAAAATTCACGTCGGTCCGTTGCTCCGTTGCGGCGTGATTTATGGACAAACCAACAAACAAACACACTTTCGCATTTATAATATTAGTATGATTAGTCTGGATAGGGATTTGTATTGTAGTCTGACGATTTAAACAAACAAATGTTGAGTACAGTAAACAGAAACTACTCTCCCTAAATACCTAGGTACTCATACCTACCTACGTTCAACGTGATATAAATCGATTCCTAAGGGACAATACTTGACAATAGCTCACGTGTCTACCTATTTGCTATGTTATGTTTGAGCTCAAACAATATTCATTGAACACAAATTGATTTATCCCGTGTATTCATAACTTGTTACACATTCAACGTTAAATAAGTCATAATCATTAGGTATTCATATGTTATTAATAGGCAACTACATAAGATTGGTATTGGATTGGTTATGATATAACTATTACCTTTGTAATCTAACTACAGTTACCTGATACACTAAGTCAATTGTATTAGATAAATACAAGATGGGACCCGCGAATTAACATTCCGCAGCAACTCCCCGATTTTTGCAGGATGAAAAGCCTGTTTCCTTCCCCTAGATACCACCTATCTCGCATTAAAGCGTAGCAGACAGACAGACACACTAACTACTAGACAGATAGTAGGATGGATTATTGAACTTTTATATAAGTGTGTCATGTATATGTCACCGTAAG
The DNA here is from genome assembly GCA_964035005.1 of Erebia palarica. Taxonomy (NCBI): domain Eukaryota; kingdom Metazoa; phylum Arthropoda; class Insecta; order Lepidoptera; family Nymphalidae; genus Erebia; species Erebia palarica. The sequence goes on from OZ035988.1 coordinate 8,720,266, forward strand.
ATTGCAAAAACCGTTAAATTGTAATCTAACTAGCGAAATTGTAATCTGTCGACAGATTACAATTTAACGCTTTATTTTTCGGTAGATTGTAATCTGTTAGGTCAGGTAGTGCAGGGCACTACCTGACCTAATTATGTCTCACATGCACGGGGCACTACCTGATTATTTATGTCGAACCCTAACCTAACCTACAAGAAAGAGACAAGAAAACTTAAATACAATGAATATTTCAAAAATTTACACTCAGAACATTGAACGGGTCACAATCAGTCGACAGTTTACAATTTCGCTAGTTAGATTACAATCTAACGGTTTTTGCAATCTTACGGTGACATATATAAATCTGAACAGATAGTAGGATGGATTACTGAACTTTTATATTGGTATGTCATGTATATTTAAATCTAAAATAATGGTTAACTAATCATGCTAACATTATAAATGCGAAAGTGTTTGTTTGTCTATTACGTCGCAACAAAGCAACGGATCGACGTGATTTTGTGCATGGGTATAGGAGAGTGCCATAGGCTAACTTGTTATCCCATAAAAAATTAAGGAGTTTGGGATACCCTGTGGGAATTTTATTATTCTTATTCTACACGGGCGGACTCGCGGGCAAGAGCTAGTTTATAATAAATTTTTAACTGCTCATGTTCCTATTTTATTCATAACGATTAGATAAGGCTTTAATATTATTTATTGATTTGTACTAGGTACCTTAGAAAATGAAACCAATAAAAGAAAATGATTAAGTAATTAGCTGCATGAATAGAAGTTTGTTAAAGCCTTGAATGGTGTAAATTAATAGACTTGGAAACTGTTAAACACAATCAAAGCAAAGTTAGCTCTTACGCTTTGTGTCAAGTTTTTGCCACGGTTTCCCACGAGTTTCCTGTATCGCTATAAATTCACCTTTTTGCGAACGACTTTCTGAACGACATTTATACACATTTAGCTAATAAACAGAAAGTTTCTAATTAATTTTTGTTTTATGACTTCTTCACAGTTACAAAGACAATTGTGTTGTTTTTGTTTTATATTAAAGTACATAATCATGCTAATATTATAAATGCGAAAGTGTGTTTGGTTGATTGTTGGTTTGTCTGTCAATCACGTCGCAACAGAGCGCAAAGGATCAACGTGATTTTTGCATGAGTATAGTTGAGGACCTGGAGAGTGACATAGACTATTTTTTATCCCGGAAAATTCAGGAATTCCCGTGGTACATTAAAAAAATATTTCACGCAACGAAGTCGCGGGCATCAGCTAATTATTATAATAATTATTATTTACCAATACCCATAAAATAGAAGTAGGTAGTATAGATTCAGTAGAACATTTCCTATGCCAATGTTTTTTTACTGATTAATACAATATAACCATTTTAATTAATCGATTCATTTAACTGAGCTGGTCAAGTGTTTAATGGCGTTACATTTTATATTCGTACTTCCAATGTTGTAATATTATCATAAATAATATATGTCCGCTGGCATGGGGCGCGCTTTGACGTTCGTAATAGTTCTATTTGATTTTGATAAACGGATCCCCAATTTTGAGTACATGTATGAAGACTAAATTCGGGGAGAAAAAAATCAAGTAGGAAGACAGGTACCTATACCTACAACCTATACCTTCCTCAAGGCCCTATTTTAGGTCCCTTCATGTTCTTGGTGTATATAAATTATTTACTCAATTCAATTCAATTTTTATTTGCAACAAACATTGTACAATTAAGATGACAAACTAAAAGAAAAATCAAACATGTTTCGTCATTGCTGACATGCAAATTTACAAAGTAACTAAGTAATACAATTTATGAATCATTAGGTTAATAACATAATCCAAAATTTATATAATTATTTCTAAGACAGCATTGAGTTAGTCCAAGTACCTATTATATATTAAAATCGTATAAAACATAGATTAGTAAATATGTCAGATCTCATAATACCATTTACCATTAATTTATCATTTCTTATTAGAATTTAAATACATTTGTTTTTCTAAAATGTCTTAAAAATTGTAGAATTGTCAATAAAATAAAAATTAAATGTCAAAAATATTAGAAAAAAATTGTAATAATAAATTAATTTGCATTAAAAAATTCATCGAGACAGTAGAAACACTTATTTACTAACCATTGATGCAGCCTTCTTTTAAAAGCATTGAATGGTAAATCCTTGAACTCATCAGGCAATTTGTTATATATTTTAACAGACATACTAAAGCAATTCCTGCTGAAATTTGCAGTTTTAGATGCGGGTATTATGAGTCTGTTTGGGTACCTCGAGTAAAATTTTTAATTTTACTATATTAAGTACCTCCAAAATAGTTGCCAAATTGTACTATTTGTACGAAGGTCGTTCATGGCAATGAGTATTATGTTCTATAACAAAATTTCACAACCTATTTTAAACTTGCCTTTACACTAATTTAAGAAATCCTTTAAAAGTATGCTCCTGAAAAATGCCTACGGCTACTCATGCACCTATTTACATATTGATGTTCAAAAGAGTAATCACCGATTTTCTTGCTGGTTCTGCTCGGTAGAAATGGAATTCCGACCCAGTGGTAGATTCACTCGACGATTCAAAAGCACTTGCCAAAGTCTACTTGAATAAAAAAGATTTGAGGTTAAATAAAGATCCGGATTCAATATTTAGCTTTTCCTTACAAATTATAAGTGCCTAATAAGCTGTTAGACTAGCTAAAAAAGTTGTTAGAAAACATATTACACAAAATGCGGATCAAGAATATTATATACCTACCTACGTAGGTGATCCTAGAGACACATCCATATTAGGTGAAATGGCGCTCTATCTAAGTACAAATTGTTTCAATGAAAGTATTTATTATTGAATATAATTGTAACTGTTTTCTTGTTGCAGTATTAACTTCCAGCAACCCGGTACCGACAAACCGGCTAATCTGGCAAACTCAGCCGTTCTGCGCATGCTCGAAGAAGAAGAACGTAACCGCAAAGGTTTACCAAGTAAGTACCCGCTAGTTAATAACCTGATACAGGAGGCCCAATATGTAAAACCTGTATCGATCATTGTTACAATCTCATTTATTGTTATTGGCTGAATTTTTGGTTTTCTGCTGCGACAATAGTTTTTAATATTGTTAATCAATCAGAGAGACGTGATTGCGTCACACTGAAAATATAAGGCTAATAGTACCTTGGCCTCATAAAATGCAAAAAAACTAGAATGCATTGTAGGTGTTTAAAATGTTTACATTGAAAAAATATCTTCATTTAATACTGGAAACTGAAATGGATAGATTTGAATCTAGAAAAATAACATTTGTATTTCAGTCAAAGCTTACTAATCCTTGATAATAAACTGCTTTATCAGAGCTAGACCCAACTCAAATCCAGGCGATTTTGGAGAACCTTGTCCGCACCCAACGAAGATTTGACCAACTCTGGCCGCCGAAAAAGACGAAACCGACTCGTAATTGGGATGGCCAAATCAACGCCACTTCGTATATTTATTCCGATCTCATGAAAGCCACTAAAGGTACCCTTGATGTTGTTGGTAGAAATAGTTAAACCACAATAGACACCACATCGCGTCATTAGAGCACGATGAGATTAATTCGTAGATACAAAAAATAGAATAGATTCATCGTCGACTTCACGTCTAGCAAACATGTGTTGACTTTGAATCACACGTTTGTTGCTTGAGAATTGCATTGAGATTTAAAAATAAACTTCGATTTCTAGCAAACCTTGTAACTATGAAGCGTACTCCACACACGTGAGGTTATAAAGATTTACCTTGTTACTTACCTACTTATTTAAAAATTCTGAGACAGCCGTTTTTGTTCTAATGACTAATCTCTACATCAAGTCTATAATTTAGTTAAAGTTACATTCATTCTCTGTTAATTACTTAGTACTTAGACGATTCCTTAATACTGTTTCCGCATTCGTTCGCGTGGATTTAGTTTTTTTTTAAATCAAGTGGAAACTTTGATTGTCTGGGATAAATGTATGATGTGTCTTCTCCCGATATATACCTATCTGTACCAATTTTTGCCACACGTAGAATTTCCACTTTCGCTTTTATAACATTACTACTTATTTTATTATAATTAGACTTTTATTCCTTAATAACTTATGATGTTCAGTGCAAATTTTAAGAGAGAGAAAAAAAAAGCTTACAAGTTTACTATGCACTGTCCATCTCAGTCCACTTTTGTAACTGGTATGGTCTTTGGATACTTGAAAGATCTTTAAACCAAACACTAAGTATTATTTACTTAGAAGTAAAACAATTTGTGTCTATAGAGTAGATAGCGTCCTAAAAGTAATTTTCACTTTTCTGTCAGGTACAAATATTTTCATTGTTATAATACGTAATTTTTTTGACGCCTACTTGTTGCGGAGATCGGTCATTGGCGTAAATATTTTGGCAAGAATTTAAAAGTATTTTGTAAGAGGTGATCAAGAGCTCATTTGTATTGTTAGTTAGTACATTACTCGAGCGCGAACGAATATCAACGAAAATGCCGGAAATAGTATATGTCGGTAAAGTACACTTTCAAGTTACTAATTAATTACTTTCGTTGATTACCTACCTACTTCAGAAAATACCTAATTAATAAGTGTTTTAGTTGTTTTAGTTACAAACCAATCCAGTAGGTACTTGAGTGGTAAAAACTGTTTTCTAGTTTTGTTGTATCATTAAAGTTCCAATAAGTGTATAATCTCTAAAGAAAATCGGGATATCCACGTATACATTATAGATATTTAATTTAGTGAAAAGTGAAAAAAATATTAATTTACGAAATAATATAAGGCAGACACCTAACTGCGGAAGGAAATTGAAAAGTTCCTATTGGTACCTAGCGAGGTCCAGGAAATGGTCTACAACTTAGATGTTTCAGAAAAAGAGTTTAAACATTATATCATTATGATTTGATTTATAGTTACTTATTAATTTTAAAACAATAGATCGATTTTTATTACAAAATCACACATTTTTATTCCATCATCAATACCTAGAAATTGTATTCTAAATTTTCATGTAGTAGGTATAAGATACTTTTTGAAAACATCATATTTTGGTGCTTCATAACAGCATAGTGTGGTGCTTCTGGTTTATAATTATTTTAGTTCTTACCTAACAGGATTCAATAAATCAACATAGGTATAAGTGGGACGGTCTACCCTATACGTGAAATCTACAAAGCAACAACTAGGTCTAGGTGGGTTTTTTCTTTAATTTTCCGGGATAAAAAGTAGCCTATATGACCTATATCATCCCTGGGACCAAATTCATCTCAGTACCATATTTCATCAAAAATGGTTAAACACATGGTCCGTGAAAGCATAGCAGGCAGGCAGCAGGACAGGCGGAAAGACAGACAGACACATTTACGCAATTATTACGTATTAGTATGGAAGTATGGATTATTAATAAAATAATAACCTCCAGAAAGTTGTAAATGAAGGAAAATTAAAGTATTTAAATTTTATGTTATGGGAAACTGTTGAAAGAAAAACACGTTTTGTTTGACGCAACATGTAACTATTTCTGAAAAGTCTACTTTCGCGCGCGTTTCATGAATCAACGGCTAATATTAACCTCCTGTTGGGAAGGTGCAACGCCGAATGAGTATCACTTTCAATACGACAACGCTCACACTACCTACTTATTATTAAAAAATGTTTACTTTATCTATTGATATAGAAATCATAGTTCAAATGTTTCAGGACTCAAGTCTACCCGTTGGTAACATACCGCTGTACCATTAGTGAATACACCTTTCAACTTCAAAAGCACACTTCTTCACTCTAAACATGAAACCTGCCTTTTACTAATTTTAACACCTAGATAAAAAAATTATACAGTTTACCTACTAAATACCTATTAAAAAAAAGCTAAAATTACTAAAAAATTGCAGCTTGAATAGCTAAAATATTGCATGACAGGTTGAAATAACCTTGTGATTGTGGCTGACACTTGACGTATAAACAATAGGTACATTCATGATTTAGACATAGAATCATAGTAATATAGTAAATATTCTACTAGAGTCTATGTCTAGATCATCGAAATCTATACTATTATATTATAAATGCGAAAGTGTGTCTGTCTGTCTGCTACGCTTTCACGGCCCATCTGTTCAACCGATTTTGATGAAATTTGGTACAGGGATAGTTTGTATCCCGGGGAAGGACATACGCTATTTTTTATCCCGGAAAATTCACGAGTTCCTCCGCGAATAAAAAAAATGATCTGTTCAACCAATTTTGATTTAATTTGGTATAGGGATAGGTTGTATCCCGGGGAAGGAAGGAAGCTGGCTACATTTTAACCCGCGGGAATAAAAATCCTTAATCCACGTGTCATCTAGTAGGTAATAATATTATACATCAATGTTACTACCGGATATAATTCAATCCGTAGACCTACTAATTCGCTTGTAGGAAGTCAAGTTTAGCCTCTGAAAAAAAAATTTGCCCTGTCTAACTTACCAAAAATATATGTACTTAAGTACTTATAAGCAAGATAAAATAGGTAGGTCTTATGTATAACATTTCCAAGATAAATATTAATAGTCCTTTAATGTAGAAAATACATCCTTTATCCGATAGATTAACATATCAGACAGACATGCTTGAATATTTTATAATTTTCGATTAGCTAAATAAGACGTTGAACTTCATAGGTTGCTTGTAACATTTAACAAATATTTATATTATATCAAAATAATATGTAAAAGGGATTTCGATAAATCACAAGGAAGCTTTCTAGACACATTTAAAATAGTATTATTATGTACTCGATAATATAATACAGCTTTTCAAAACTGAATAACCAAGAGACTGCAAAATGCAGACTTGGTAGGTATGACGTTTGTTTATATTCGCACCTGGCATTGGTAATGCCCGTTAACGATGATCGCTATAAAGGCCATTCGATGATTCAACTTGTGTTTCACGTCATGTTTTAATGCCAAATATAATACCAATGCCAGTGACTCAAGAACTATGTAGTCCCACAATCTTATTTGGCCCGGTAGCCACAATTGGAACTAATTTTTATGCCTGTTTAATTTTAGTTTTTATTTTATTTTTAATAGATATCTAATAGCGACGCTGTCGCTGGGTCAGATAAGTCTGTGGGACTATACTTATCTACTTAGGTATAGAAAAAGGAATAGGTACCTACTACCTAATGACTCTCCTTGACACATCTCTATTATAAAAGTGACAAAGTGTACTATATAATAGTTTGATTAGTTTGTTAGAATGTGTACCATGGGAAATCACAAAACCAATTGAGATTAATCACTAATTTATTATGTACCTACAGAGTTCCATACCTACCCTACTGAGATTGTTTGACTTTGATCAAAATCCGTAGACGCTTTAAACGCATGCCTACCTACGAAACCATATGACATTATAATACTCATAAATAGGTATAATGATTATAATAAGTAAAACAAATCGTTTAGCTATTAGTTATGTACATTCAGAAACCAGGGTTAAAGATATATGCCAGTTTAACTCCGATGGTCGTAAACATGACCACGTATCTGAACTTTGTCAAATGCTCGAGTGGCTTCCTATTCGCCGTCGCCGGGATCTTCACGTTCTCTCACTTCTGTACCGTGTGCTATTTGACCCAAAAACTCCCTCTTACCTGAAGGAGAAGTTTAAATTTCTGGGAGATCAGTCCGAAATACGAACAACCCGACAATTAACTTTATGCATACCATCGCATAAGACAAAGTTTTATACGCAGTCTTTCACAGTGCAAGCTGTTTTATTATGGAATGCTCTCCTATTAAAAATACGACAATCAAAGTCACTGGAAGTATTTAAAAAATCAGTTAAGAATTTCTATTTATCACCATAATACAGACGACTAGTTTTAACTTTTATTTAGTATGATGTAATACTTAAACTAAAAATACATAATATATATTAGTTTAGTTTCATATATTTATTATAAGTATTATATTATTTGTGTAACTGTTTATGTATTAGTATGTAGGTATTTGTTTGTATGTTTGTATTACTTAATACACCACCCGCGAGTTAATCTCCTAACTTCTCCTATTCCTAAGGTTGCCTGGCAGAGATCGCTACTAAGCGATAAGGCCGCCTTTTTGTATAGTACTTCGTTCTTTGTTTTCTATGTATTTTTTGTGTCCTTTTTATGTGTGTTGTGGTGTACAAAATAAAGAGTAATAATAATAATAATAATAATGGTCAATTTAACTAGGTTACGTCCATACTCTTTGTAAACCTACTGCCTATTTAAAACGAAATTCAATAATAGCCGATCTTTGGACTTATTTATCAGCAAAGATGTGTTTATTTACAGACGAGTACTAAATGTGTGACGAAATGGCCTTAAACCTTTTATTAACGTCTTAGAAGATAAGTTACCGGGAGAAAATTGCCCTAATAATTATTATAGCCGATGGCGACGCTATTCGCTGTGTCATAATTTGTGGTTCAATGGGCAAGATAATTACGAGCATATAATATATCATATAAGTATATTATGTCCATATTAATACAAACCTATTAAAGGCTTATCTAATGATTGTCCCTAATCAATATACCTATTCCTTAGATTTTCAAATCGGTAGCTAAGTACATTATTACCTATGATCATTTTAAGTAAAAGTACCTAGTCATAGAAATTGAATCAATCATCGTGGGCAACAGTTTTGTGTCCAACTAAATATTTGATTAAGCGGTGAAGGATTAGTTAGGATTCAAAACTAAAACATATACCTAGCTAACGTTCTACTAAATGGGATAAAACGGAAGTCGTTATGATAGGGGCGGTATTGTAAAGTAATAACTTGAGGGCGTGACAAATTTGTACCATAGGTGCGGTGTCTGAAAATATTATAATCTGTAGTTATTTGTGCCCTTACACCTGGCGAAAGCCAAGCTCGGCGCGCGTAGTCGTAGTCCTGACTTGTCAGCGGAGCGGTTGACATGCGCTTCAGTCTTGTAAGTCCTTCTACCATTTGTTTATTTACCCTTGTTTATAGGTTCTGAGATGCTATTATTTTGTTAGTTTTTCATATTTAATTTTAATAATAATATGTAAGTACCTTGAGACAAAAGTAAAATGTAACAAAGTTTGATGTTTTTCTGTTGTAAAAAATGGGCTGCACTTGTTCACTGGCCACACTGTTATCCGCACATCTGTATTTATTACGTACTAGCGAATGCCCGCGACTTCGTCTGCGTGGTTTAAGGTTTTTTTTGGTTTCCGCGGGAACTCTTTAATTTTCCGGGATAAAAAGTAGCCTATGTGCTATTCCAGACTATAATCTATCTCTGTGTCAAATTTCAGCCAGATCCGTTTAGCCGTTGGGGCGTGATTGAGTAACAAACATCCATACATCCACACATCCATACATCCATACATCCATCCAAGCTTTCGCATTTATAATATTTATTTTGATATTTTGATGAATCCAGGCTTATATTTGTAAAAAAACATTGATTAATTCCTAGGATGACCTTAATATTATAAAGAACTTGGCATGCCACAGTATTAGCCAAGGTACTTACATATTATATTAGGTACTTATTTGTTGCAACGGTGCGGAAGGTTAGAGGAAAGCGTAACATGCACCGTTAACTTTGATTTTCTCATGCCTCTTTGTAACTTTTTTAGTATTTACTACATATTTTTTAATAAATACCTACTTACCTATATTCTATAGGGAGGTAGATAGAAAGAATCATGTTTTCTCTAAAATGAACATTGGTCATGAAGCTCTAATATATTATATACTAGGTAGGTATGTAGGAACCAAATTACAGTCAAATTGTGTATTTAAACGAACACTCATACCAACCATCATGTCGTTCCAAAGATCGTTGTTGGTGTTGTACATATTGCAAAACAGTCCTAACTATCTCTTCCTCTATACGTACCTATACTAATAAAGCGCGTCTACGCTGACGTTAAAGTTGATTACAAATGAAAAAGTTATTTTTTCATCGATCCTCTGGCGCAAATCCAAAAGCACCGTGGGCTAAACTAATTTGAAGCGGAATGTGTCATAATAAGTTGCCCACTCATGTTCACCAAAACGTGTGGTCGCCAGATAGCATCATCAAAGATTGAATGCGTTGATAGAAACACACAGCTAAACGACATACACACAATTGCCAAGTCCAAGAATTTTTTAAAACATACTTGCTCAAAATTTAAAAAGATTCCGTACTAATATTAAAAATGCGAATGTATGTCTGTCTGTCTGCTACGCTTTCACGGCCCATCTGTTCAACTGATTTTGATGAGATTTGGTATAGGGATAGTTTGTATCCCGGGGAAGGACATAGGCTTTTTATCCCGGAAAATTTAAGAGTTCCCGCGGGATTCAAAAAACCGTAAACAACGCGGACGAAGTCGCAGGCATCATCTAGTATCTAATATATTAATAGGTAAAAGAACTTTAAAATAGCCACAAATTGATCTGGTGACAGAAGGGCTGGCTCATTTTTTGCGCAAAGGATCAGCCTGGCTGTCCAGCGGAAATGCCGCGAGCATTCTTGCCACCATTCTACGCGGGCATGATTTATATTGTAATTAGGTTAGGCTAGCTAGCTTGTTCTATTGTATTGTTTTCAATAAAGATTAAAGTAAGTAGGTATATAAAAAAAAAATGATATGTGAATCGTTTCTTGGACCACTTTTGGTACAGGAGTTACATTTATTATACATTTTTATTGGACAAAATATAGGTCTAATTTTCACCTCAGCACAGATAAGACCAATGTGATGTGATGTGTGACATGCGGCTACTTATTTGCTGCATTCTCGGTTCCTGTTTATTGCACCACGGTCCACGACATACATCCCTACGATATGGGACATCATTCACCATAACACTTTAGAGTTTACAAAACGTGAAATCTGCGACGTCCACACTCCATAAAAAAATTGTCGTCGCCGTCTAGTTCTTGAGACGACAGTAAAGTGGACATCTATATCCATTGCGATAGATGTTGGATGATACCTTTACCCTTGTACTGTCGACGAATGTCTCCTGTATGGATCTCTACAGGACAAAATCTTGTGCATCTTGTGATCTTGCTTCTAGCGGCGCCGAGTAACTCGTCTGTACTCGGCACTCCACCTAATCCATTCAAGCACCTCGGGACCCCAATGGCTATTGCTTCTTCAAACTAAGTATATGACCTGCTCATTGTCACTTTATCTTAGCGATGTCTGGTTCTCCCACTAATCTCCTCTTTTCTGATTTGATCACGTAGGGATACTACAAGCATAGCTTTCTCTTGCGCCCACTTTTTCAAGTGTTTCAGCACAATAATTTTGGCCGATTTTCATGCGAACAACGGTAAGATGTAGTGTAGAAACTAGAAATGCTTTAAAATATTTCCAAAGCATATTACAATTAGGTACATAAATGTTTTCAATAATTTTTATTTTAAGCATTCTAACTGAAAAACTTTTTGTTACAGGCCAAAAGAAAGTAGTGTGGCCCCCGACGCCCGAGACCAACGGATATCATCAACCACAACAGGTAGGCAATTCGTCTTTGGTTAGAGATTTTTGTATATACAAATTAATAGGAACAAAAAGCTGCACATAGCATAAGCTTGATGTAGAAAGCACAATATAATAGCATGAAAAACCGACGCGATATAAAATCGTTACCTATGCATATCAAATCAATTGCAGATTATGTAGGTTCTTTTTACCTGTACCTACCTACTTTCATTCAAACTAAATACCGATAAAACACCCTGATTTACAAAACATTTTTGATGAAGGTTTAATATTTTATCGTTGGCATCTTTTTTTTTTTACTTCTTTTTTAAGTTAGGAATTTTATTAACGTTTTCATTGATATTTTAGTTAGTATTTTTAGTGTATACCAGATGGTCCATCAGTTACGTTTATGCTCAACAGCAGAGTCCTGCATACAACAACAACGCCCAGTTCTCTTCGTCCCAGTCACAATACTCCCCACAACCGCAATACTCCCCGCAACCCCAACAATACTCGCCGCAACCACAGCAACACTACCAACCACAATATCAAACTCCCCCATCCCAGAACCAATATCCTCAATATAACCAAGGAGCGCAGTCACAGCCTTCTCACTGCGAAGGGAAACGCCAGGAAACCACAGGGCTAAGTAAGCTGATCCCTGTAGGCCCGGGTGTCAGCGCCTCCCCAGTTGCTCCGTCTTACCGCCAGGGCCCGTTGTCGCCTAGTGCGCAGCCCTACCGACCACAACAAAGTCGTTGGGCGCCCGTACCAGCCCCCGCTTCCCCTCAGGTAGTGACCAACCATCGCAGATGCTCGCATGTCTATGCATTTGCTCGTGTTGCTCTATAAAATTAGTGTTTAACTTCGACAAAAGGCTCTGTCTATTAATACCTTAGTAATTACCTACTTAACTAACAACCAAAACTTAAGTTGTGCGTGAATCCCTTCAATAGAAATGGATTTCTATGTGCAGCGCAATACATGATTTACCTGTTTATTAAAGTAGAAATGCATGATCGCAAATGATGATTTTCTACTGGCTTTGAGAAAATTATGTAGGTACTTATAGTAGATAGTAGATGATGAATATAGGTTCTGACACCAGTTATTTTATAAGATAACCTAATCTATTCGTGCTTCATTAGGTACCTTTAATTTTACCTGTTTCATGTGTTATGCCTAACAATGTTCTGTTTATTCGTCGACATCACGTTGCAAACCATACAGTGATGTTCGTACTATTAAATAAAAAAGCAAATAAAAATTAATAGCGAATTAATATAATCGTGTTAAAACTAATTGTTTATAATCTTAATTAATCAAACGTTTCCATCACGTTTCTGTTTTCTTTGCGAAGAGGAACACCATGGGAGCATCTACCCCAATCTAACTTAAAGAGATTTACAGATTGAATTCTACTGTCTATGACATACAGTTCGCGCAAGAGAGCGACCCATACACATAGATTTATTACATATTTTCTTGTTTGCGCTTATATTATAGCTAAGTAGGTAGGTATATTAAGGTTTTGTCCACGGGAACTCCTTAATTTTCAGGTATAAAGATAGCTTATGTCCTTCTCCAGTATATAACCTCTGTACCAAACTTCGCCGGGATTTAACTTTCCTCAAGATACCAAATCGGTTGAAAAGATGGGCCGGGAAAGCGTAGCAGACAGAGAGACAGGTTATAGACAGACATACAGACACACTTTCGAATTTAATTGATTGTAATAAGTATAAAAAACACTTTCAGCCGACATCGCAGTTCAACCAGCAGCCTCAATACTTGCCACAGGGTCAATACTCGCCACAGCCCCAGTACTCGGAGCCCGCGTACCAACCGCCTCAGAGGCAGTTCGAGCCCCCGCCAACGACAATCACGCTGCGCCAGCAGCAACCCGTTCACCAGCAACCATCACCGGTCTTCTCTAGCCAACCGGCCACAGCATCGCTCAAAGGTAAGCGACAGGCTCCACTCTAAACGCTAAGAGACACTACTTAGCTACGAAAAGGACTCGACCGTTTTGTTTTTCGTTTTAAGTTTAAGTGGTCGGTAAATTCGGTCGGGAGGTAGAGTTGCGTAGAGTAGAGTAGAGTTCGAGTTCAATAGTTTTAAGCATCTTAAAAGATAAGTACTAAAATATCTGTGAGCAAAGACAAAGTAAGTACCTGAGTACCCATACCTACCCACTTGTATTTAATTAGTTTTAGGTTGCATGGAAGCAACCGGCCTCGCATCCAGTGACCCACAAGTCAGTGTAATATTTGTAACGTATGTGTTGTGTTGTCTACATATTGTAACCTTTTCTTTTCTATGAAAAGAGCAACTGCTGAGTTTCTTGCCGGCTCTTAGTAGAATCAGCTTTCCCAACCGGTGGTAGTCTTAAAGTTTCATAAGTGACACAAGTTGTCCTACATGAAATGAATAAATCATTTAGGTACGGTACGTAGGTATATCACCATCTTAAAGTAGGTAGGTAGGTACAATACTTAACTGTTAAAAAGGATCCCCTAGACACGTAACTATAGTTCTAGATCTGGGTATATTGTTTTTAAAACAGCTTTTTATACGTCGCTACGACGCTTTAGAAAAGCTTCTCCCGACACGTAAAAGCTTTCATATATTACACCACAAGAATGTTGTTTCAAAGCTTTATGGTACACTAAAAGAGAGAATTAAGTTGGTACCCTGAAATCTGGAAAATCATTAAAAATACTTTCTAGCTACTGTAACGTAACTTTTCATTTAGAGTAACGTACCAATCTTAACTAAACCATACCTACTAAAGTTAATGTCCATAATATTTATACTACATGCCTATTACTAAAAAAATTACCTACATGTAGGTACATAGTTATCTTTACCTACTGATTTATAGCTGCGAAAAATTAAGTAAATCAAATTAAGTAATTAAGTAAAGTTAAGTAGTTAGTAGTATAGGCTAAGTAAATATGCAACTAAGTTACAACAATCGACCGTTTTCCACCTGCTCTAGAAATGTATATAGGTATAATTTCTTCATGTTTTGACAAAGATAGAGATTTTCTTGGTGGCTTGGATGTGATTATATTTTCAGAAGGGCGAAGATATGATAAGTACCATGATTTTTCAGGAGGCGTAAACATGCGTGGTGATCAGAAATGGCCGCCGCAGTCCGTGAAGGAGGCCGTGGCTGCGGAGAACGAGGCAAGGAGAGCGCTAGCGAAAGGGCCCGCCTGCAGACCCCGTAAGGTAAAGTCTTGAAACTTCTATACATTTGCTTTATCCTATGTTCAATCCGTATTTAAGAGATATTATATTATTGTTTAATAAAATTAGTATTATAAATGCGAAAGTGTGTTGAAGGACGAACCATTTGTTGGTTTGTCCTTCAATCACGCCTCAACGGAGCAACGGATCGGCGTGATTTTTGGCATGGGTATAATTGAGGACCTGGAGAGTGACATAAGCTACTTGTTATCCCGGAAAATTAAGGAGTTCCTGCGGGAATCAGAAAAGTTAAACCACATGGACGAAGTCGCGGGCATCAGCTAGTGTTTAAAAAATTACTTCCTTAACTTATATTTTTAAACCTAAGTATGTAGGTAAACGCTCTCAGTGCCGTCAATGCCACTGTTAATGCATGCTGTACATAGCATACCCACGTACATATTCACAAATAGAAAACTGTTCGTGCGTACCCGTCAACTAATCACATAAAATGAAGGTAGGATAATGCTTGGGTTTGATTTTACGGAATCTACCTCTGCGTGTTTGGCAAACGGATCGGCTTTTAAATCCCCAGCTTCAATTGCCAACTAACAAATTAATAGGTATCAATAAATATATTACATTAAAAACAAGTGTCTACACACACAACGTATTTCAGGAGTAATACAAATAAACTACCGCAATACTTAACAACGTTCTTAGTACTTAACCTGTGAGACACCCTTCATTGAATGTTGAAATATATCATGTTCTGTTTTAGCTGCGACAGTATTCGCTTGCCGATTTACTTGCCATGAACGAGGTCTAAGGGTCCGTCGCGTTCCGACACAAACACAAGTCGTTACATGCCGGACTTTAATACCCCTTTAGTAAGTGATGCTTCAGTCATCGTGTTCTATTGGTCAAATTCTACCTTTTAACTATCATAGCACTTACTGATAGATCAATTAAGGGGCTTGCCCACTGAAGCAGAGCAGAGCGGAGACGTGTTCAGATTATTGATAGATTGTAATCATCTTTCAGTAATCTGTTCGACGACACAAATATCTTCGCTCACCTCCACTCTAGCGGACAGGCATGCTTAGTAGTTGTAAAATACCATTGGAAAAAAAATTCACAACTATAGCATAATAATAATAATATATCACACAGTCGGCTAAAAACATAGAATCGTAGCATCACTAGCGTCATAGTATACCTATTAGTTATTTCTGTCTCTGGATTCTTTGAGCTAAGTAGGTACTTATAACAATAATACACTGGCATCTGCTTGGCGATTCTTTCGTTGCACATAAACCTGCATTTACGCTTAACACTGTTTAGTACCTAATTCCTTTCATAATGACCGTAATAAATTAAGTTATATTAATTTAAAACGTTAGGTAAGGCCCTAGTCTTTAAGGGCGATTCTCAGTGAAAGAGAATCGAAGCAAAACTGTCTACCTAACTACCACAAAAGCATAAAACGAGTAGGACAATTGATGCCTAAAATAACGCCCTAAACCTTTATCTCGTATCTCCACTATTTGCACAAATACACATGCACAAATTTCTACCGAGCGATCTCTGAAATAAATAAAACTTTTAAAACACCAAATACGTTACCAGATTATTAAGAGAGGTTTTTAATATCTTACAGGTGAAAAAGGACTACACCGGATTCTTCTCGCAGCACGCCCTCAACCACAGCTACACAAGCTATCGCGTTCCACCGGGCACACAACACTTCGAATACCAATCGGGCCGATCCTCGTACTAAAAATATTGCTAAGAAAAGTCTCAAATAGTTGGTCGGCTAAGCGACATTAATCTCATTGACACCAAGTGTAAATTCCCATTAACTATCGAAACAAGCACCTATACTTCAGTTTAACGTATCAGAATCCAAACTTTCACAAAAATTATGGACAGTTTCCTTGACTACTGTAAGAGTTCGGATTTTGTAACTAACAACTACTAGTAACATCTCGATATCTCATCTTTAACACCATTTTCACCAATATTTACTCGATGGTTGTCCCGAATTGGACTTCAAGTGGAAGTACTTGTAAAGACTTTGGCTTATTAAAGTCTTTGTGCATGTACTTGATTGGAAATTCACAATCAGTACATTACATTTAGGTATTATTTATTATACATTTTATCATTATATAGCTTGTAAGTGTAATTTAAAAAAAAATGTTTAAAAAAACAATTTTTTCGTCAATTATTATTTCACATCAAAAAAAACCTATTTTTTGCCAATTATTATTTCACATCATATTATTTCACTTTTAAGAATTCACATTCAATATTAATAGATAGTATTATATTCAATTCATTGTAACGAAAATGCGAAATAGCTTTATTGCTTATGACATAGTGTTTCTCTTCCACACAGGCAAAATAAATATTCCAGTTGGAATTTCATGCATGTGTGGGAAATGCCTTAATCTCAATCCTCACATTGGATTTAAGTTAACATAGGTACAACGTAAAAGTATTTTTATTGGCTAAGCTTAATTTGAATGTAACAACCTAGTCACGATGAAATCGCTCGAATTATTTTGTATATAAAAAGTTCAATCGAATAATTTTGTACTTCAAAATGTCATTTATATTTTATTAAAATAAATATTTTGAAAGTCATTACGGCGTCCTTATTTTAGCACCTATACTTAAATTCTGATATACACAAAATAGTACTTGGGATCAGAATTCGGAATAAAGATGTACCTAGTACATATCAATTATCCCAGGCGGTTCGCGATGCGCTGCGCTCGCTTGCGTAGGAGTATAGCCACAGAATAGATAGTACGGTATAACTAGCAACGTCACGTCCAATCGCGAATTAATCACTTTTTAGTAACTCTGCATTGCATCGTGATCTGCATTGCATTCGTGATTGTACATGGCATCTACACGGCGCTAGCGCAGCGTACAGGTAGTCCACTGAAGGGCGGAGATGTGCCAAGTACGTGGAACAATCAGATTCAGGTGCCTCGATAAAATTACCGCGTCATCGATCAACAATTCATCACATCATCACATTCATCACATCTCCACACCGCTCCGCTTCAGTGGACAGGCAGTCTTAACCGAGCATAAGTTCGACGAACGCCTACGCTGGAGAAAGACTAGCAGTATATGTAGGGGCTCTTATGACTCAAATACATATTATGTAGTTAGAAATAGTAAGAAAAAAGGTATGGTAATTATTATTTTAGTATATTGGAATTTGGAATGTCATTCGCTTTCCTAAATAAAACGCAGATACATACTATGAAAATATTATATTTATCATACATACACTGTGTACAAACCGGACCGCAACACCAAATAGCTCATAGTACTGCAATAAATGCTTCAAAACAATTTAAGCCAGTTAGCTAAGCTAGACCAGAAAAAGGAAGATCAACAAAATTAGTTACTTATTGCTGCGAAAACATCCTATATAATTATTACTTCGTTTATATTATGTATAAAAAAGAGAAATGCAATAGTGATGCCTTCGAATAGATTTTATTTTCCAGGTCAGGCGATAAATATAGTCCGATAACAGTATGTACATTATGTACAGTGTATAATAATTATTGTTACATATTATGACTATGAGACATACCTAAGATAATATAAGATATAATACAAGACCTATATATACTGTACATCATGTTTATACTTTAAAAATCCAATCAAAGTAAGTATCACAGTAACCATTTGTATATTAATAATAATCATATATTCAATGGCCACACTATTTTCTTAAGCATTACTAGCAGTTTAAAAAAAAATTGGTAAGAAAATAATGATTTCAAATATTTTTCTATAAACTTTCAAAACATTGCAATGAGCATTGAATCAGTAAATCAAAAGACGAATGCGTTTGTAACATATAAATTAAATACATAATATTACTATTTTTTTATATATGTGAACAAAAATTTTGTTCGTTACTCCGCGTTCACGCATCATTCATCTGAACTGAAACATTGTACAATAATTAATTATTATTGTCCACATTTTCTTAAAGGTTTCTGACACAGTACCATCAACGTTCAATAGGTGGCGCGCGAGTCGCAATTAACGCATGCTGGGCATGATATTATAAAAATACTAGTTTTTGTACTTCTATGGGAACTTCTTAATTTTCCGGGATTAAATTGCCTGTACCAAATTTCAAATTTACTCAAATTCGGTTGAAAATATAGGCCGTTAAAGCGTAGCAGACAGACAGGTGGACGGAAAGACACGCCATAGAGAAAAGTAATATACCTGAGACACACTTTCGCATTTATAAGAATATATAAGTAGAAATATAGTAATAATATATGTATAGTAATATAAAGTATAATATTATGGTTAGGGATCACATTATCATTTAAGTATTGTTCAATTATTTAACTTTTGGACTGGATATAAATAACTTAACAAGTTACACACTGTAAAGTTATTAAAGAAATGCTTTAGCTTTTATTTTACATGGAACAAACATTGATGGTACATATCCGAGCGTCGAAACAGTTTAGCGTTAAAAGCAAAGTGGGCCGTAATTGGCCTGTTATGAAGTTTAAGGCTGCCTGTCTACTGAAGCGGAGATGTGCCAAATGACCAATCAGCTTCCTGACAAGGGATACGATAATTTTATCGTGACTCGACAAAATTATCGCGTTACCTGTCAGGACTGTTTGTTCCGGCCAACACATCTTCGTTCCGCTTCGCTTCAGTTGACAGGTAGCCTTAAGTGGGGTTTCCATCGAGAGCGAAGCGAGCTCCCTACAGACTCCGTTTAACTCGCAGAGGAAAACTGCATACTTTCACCAACAAAGAACTAGCGGAAAGAACTGAGCGAGTAAAAATAACATACAAAGAAAATAACATGATAGACGTATCTAAAAACTTGCAACGTAGATTAAAAAATATTTTTTTAACAAAAACAATCGACAAAGGCTTGGACTCATTGAATTATTTTAAATTAAAATTTTCCGTTGCGTCTTGAATCTTGATCTTTTATAAAGTCCTGTCATAGGCCCTAGCGAATTCTAACAAACAATGAAAACTAGCTATCATTTTATTATATACTGTTACAATAAGTGATGTTATGAAAATAGCGTACAGAGGTAGTACAACACAAGATTTAGTGAAAATTAAAAGTTTGGATTTAATAAAAATCACATAATTTTACTCATCCTAGATCACTTGGGGAACTTATTTGATTTTAAGTTATCATGGATAGAGGTAAAAATAACCGGCCAAGTGCGTGTTCGCGAACCGAGGGTTCCATATCTCGAAAAGATGCACGTAAGTATAATGAAATTATTTAAACAATTTATTAATTATTTGAACAATATAATTAATTATTTAATTAGTTTGATCATTCGGCCGCAAATAAAATTACCTAGACGGCGCGGCGATACAAATCAACAATAAAGTTTAAAAAAAGTACATCGTGCTACATTGCGGACGATTCTATTTAACACAATCTCTAAACTACTTAAACTAAAATTACACCTTCAGATCTAGTTCTGTCCCTTTCTGCAGACAGTATTATAAAAGGGTTAGGAATATTTTTAATGCTACCATTTTAGTTTAGTTAAGAGATTGTGTACAACAGAATCAGCCCCATTGCCAAACTAAAAATATTTAAGTTTCTAAATCGTGAGTTGGATTTTAACCTGCATACTAAGATAGCGGCCTTAGTAGGTACTAATAGGCCTGTTACACTGCACTTATCACAGGGACCCTTACATTTGAACCAGTGTAGTGTAATAATATTTAGGGAGAAAGGGTCCCTAAATTGGTCCTTAATGCTGTGTATGTGCGACACCGCGGCCTAGCGCAGTGTTATAGGCCCGTAAGTCCGAGCTGTAAGCGCAGTAACGCATACTAATAAAAATCTCATATCAATTATTAGGACAGTTTATATGCATACCGATACATATTGACCCTACAAGGATTCAGTTTTTCCGTTTGATATTGGGTATGGATCCCTAAAAATAAATTAAAAGATTAAAACATATAATTTAATGATCATAATAATAAATTATGTTTATATAAATACATTAAAACTTAACTTCAGTCTGATTTATTTATTGTCAGGAATACAGTGACCAACAAACGACTTGAGCAAATGCGCAGTATCGATTGTTATAGGTTTCTCGAGCGGACTGGAGCTAGAGAGCGCTTGTTTTTTTTTCTCTACCAGCTATTCGCGATTGGTTGCTTAGTCCCCCATGTTTTCTCCACTGCGCAGCTGTTCGCTCAAACTGTTTGTGGCTCACTATACCACTGGAAAACATTACGGATTTTATATACGTAACAAAAAAACTTGCATTATCAAATGAGCATTTATATAAAGTACCAGCTAAAGAGCAGGCCGTCGAAAAGTATAATTTTGTAAATTACCTAGTAACATAGCAAAGAATTTTTATTACAGGACAAATCGTGCTTTGCTAGTGCAGTGGTCTTTCAAACAAAAAAGTGTGTGTGTGCAATTCACACCGCAGAAGTGGAACTTCAGAAAAATAGCCTACGAGAGGATGAGATAAATATAACCTTTATTCTATCTCATTCTCTGGCAGGCTAATCCTATTATATTTGTCTCGTTTTGGTGTCGCTTTTTCGTTTCATCTAATTTTCAAATTACAACTATTCTACAGAAGTTTCACTTCAAAACTGTTACAAATCGGTCATTTGGGTGCATTTAGGCACTTTTTAATGTCATTCATGAAGAATTACGAACATAATATTATTATCATGAAGTCTCACAACTTTGCAGTAATTTCTTCCGGTTTGAATAAATGACATCACTTTCGCACAAATATTTATCAACTAGAAGATGCCCACGATTTCGTCCACATGTATTAAAGTTTTTCAAAAATCCTGGTAATTGTTTGATTTTGCGGAATAAAAAGTACCTTATGTTCTTACACGGGATGCAATTTTTTCTTTACCATACTTCGTCAAAATCAAAATCGGTTAAACTGATGGGCCATGAAACCGTAGCAAACAGACACACTTTCGCAAATATAATATTAACGAGTATAATGTATCACATATTTGTTATTACTTTGTCCGGTTTCATTGAATGACATTATTGTTAAAGTTTTGCAAAAAGAGTTATCCTTTTTTTAGATTTTCAGCGTATTTCCACTTTTCACTTTCACAATCCATGCAACTGATCTTCCTTTTGTACCGTTTAAATGTTTAGTATGCCAGAGCGACTGATTTGAAATTTAATGTTTCTTAGGCGCGGGATATACGATGGATGTACGATATCATTTTTCATACAAAATGTATGCAAGCGACGGGGCGCCAGGTATACAGTAGAGGTCTTAACATATCGCTAAGCGGTTAAACGGTTAACGGTTACCGACTGTAAACTGTAGTAAAAATACAATGTTTTTTTTCACAGGAATAAAGATCGTTTACTACCGCTAACCGCTAACCGTTTAACAAACGGTAGTAAAAAGACAATGTTTTTTTCACTCGCCAGTGCACAGGAGTAAAGATTGTTTACTAAGATTTTCAACCATTAGCCGTTAAACGTTTAACCGATTAGCGATTAGCGAAATAATGCGTTAAATTGTAATCTGTCGACAGTTTATAATTTTGCTAGTTAGATTACAATCTAACGGTTTTTGCAATCTTACGGTGACATATATATCCCACGCCTTAGATTTCACTGTACGACAATTGGTTTTAACTTATCGACGGTTGTCTCTTTGAGTGAAATTCTAATAAACATGCATGGAGGCTTAGCACAGAAGTCTGATAGCTGACGATCGCAATCACCTCTGATTGGCTGACATTGTTGTCTAAAGTGCATAGTTTTTACAAGAATAACAATATCATGAATTCGACCAATGACTTTAACAGATAATATAATATAATTACAGAGTATATTATAATTTCAATGTGTTACTCATCAAAATGTATTTATTAGAAAAAATACCCGCAACCGACAGTTTAAACGCCGCCATTCAGACGCCCTTTTATATGCTAACGTTACATATTGGAATTAATTATTCTGATTGGCTTACGTAAATTTCCGTTTTAATCCGAAATATAAAATGTTGCGTATTTTGCAATTTTGAATATCCCGCTTAAGTATATTTTTTTATTATAATTTTTTTGATATGGAGGGTAGAGATAAGGAGTAACACCTCTTGTGTGAGAAACGTTGAAAAAGTGTCCAGTGGTTGCTATAAATAACAGTTCAAAAACCTTCCACGCTGGTGTAGCAAAGGGTAGTAAGGTGTAGGTGTGAATGTAGCAATTGTAGATCGAAGTGAAGTATGCCCAGTTAAAAATTTTTATATTATTGTCGACTAAAATAGTAAATTATTGAAAATTTCAACAACTTACGTTGCACAAAATAATGATGAATGTTTTCTTTCCTTGTTTATTTCTCAAACCTACTCTAATAATATTTGGCGCTTCCTTTTTAATTTACCCTGATGCTAATGTGGCGCCCCCAATTTAATGCATTTCGACGGACACTTTTTATATACAGAGATGTTACTCCTTATCTTCTACCCTCCATACTTATATAGTATAAAAATGAAAAATAGAAACTTCAATTAATGATTATTGTCGATAAAAATAAAACGAACTCATTGAGCCACTCGCATATTCCCAATCGCGATCGTCATAATTTGATAATCGCAACTTCCATGCTAGCCTCCTGTGAGGCCTACTGTGAGAGTTTAGACGAGTGAGAAGCCCTGCGTTTGCTGTATGGCCTGTAGAAGATGGTACTTGAGGCGTTCTTTGGTCTTGTACCGTGGTAGGTCGAGTAAGTTAAAACACGTATGAGCCACGGGGAAGTACCTATCGTCTGCTACTGGCTGGATTCTTATCTGTGGACAAATCGATATTTGTGTATAATGAATATATTAATGTTGTAACTTCAATATGGCAATAATGTCTTGCCGACCGAATTTTAGCCACGACGGCCTATCTCCAGAGAGATTAGCCATCTGCGTGGAAGATATTATAGTTCAGAAGTGTGTGCGCAAACACAGGTGCACTCTCTGTTCCCTTACTCTCATAGCCTGATGGGACGGAAAATCCGACACGACCGGAGATACCTCAGGCGCAGGACGTGCTCTCCGAGGCATGAGGATGAAACACCTCCAACTTCCTTACTCGGGGCTAGTATTGAGAATTTCTTGTCAGAAAACCCCAATACTTTTTATGGCTCGACCCGGAAATCGAACCCGGACCTCGTTGGCCGCAGTCGAACATGCTAACCACTAGTAGACGAACGAGGCAGTAAATATGACAATAATGTATTTATAACAAGACGGTTGGTCTGGTACTGCAAATGTAAAAAAACATGGCTTGCTTTAATCACTTAACATTAGTTCACATGTGCTTGCTTGCTATTCATATAAAAAATGCGAACTTTGACGAACTGCCACCAGCCATGAGCCATACAAAACTTAAGGCTAAACAAAAAAACTTGTTAATTCATGGATACCCATTTTCCGCAATCTTGTTTGAACTAGACAAAAATTTTTGGTCGCCAAACGATTAAAGATGCATCATATCTGTAACGCCTTTATTTGGCGATTTATTTTATGAACTAGATGATGCCCGCGACTTAGTTTGAACTGTTTAATTTTCCGGATCCCCTATGTCCTTCCCTCTACAAGGACATGGGGGATACATACATAGGCGATACTCATACAATCTATCTCTGTACCTTTCATTAAAATCGTTGAAAAGGTGGGCCGTTAAAGCGTTACAGACAGACAGACAAAAATACATTCGCATTTATAAAATTAATAGTATGGATTTCTTACTTTGATATCGCGCATTCCTTGAATAGGAACGCGGTCACTGCCCGTGAGGAATAGTAGAAACTTTTTCTTGTCCTCAATCGAAAGCTCATGGAACACTTCCCAAAACCATCTAAAAATATTAAAAAAGGAAAATAAATATTTCAACAAGGAGGCCAAATAAAATAAAAATAATATTAATTTGGCCAAAGAGGCATCCCCTGACAACGTATTTTATAGAGACTGGCTAAGGGTAAACCAGACCCCTAAAACCTCATTTTAAACTTTATTTTAATTTATATAAGTATAATTTATACATTTTATTATATTTAGTTATTGTTTTTTAATGTAAACGTGTTTTTTATATTGGTCCCGGACCTGCAATAAAATGATTTTATTTTTTATTATTTATAAATAAATTTAATCAGAAGCGATCAATGGAAAGGAGTTCTCCCAATATTGTAAGCACAGTTTAAAGCTGTTGTGTTTAAAGTTTTAGTTCAATAGCATCCCATTAGGGGTCATCCATAAAGTACGTCACACTAATTTCGTGATATTTAGACCCCTCCCCCGTCCTGAGCTCTATCTGTATCTGTAATACATGGAAATATTTTTAAATTGTTGTTACTAATTCAAATTTGCCATTTTAACACTTAGATCTATAAGATTTTTGAAATGCAATGTCACGAAACTTACGCCCTCTAAGGTTGGTTGGGACCAGTCGATGGAAATGAGTGTACGACCCGAGAGTTGATTTTGGACTGCTTTATTAGTATAGACTTATTACTAGGTGTATGCATGTTTATTATGGGACTGTACAGTATGTATATTCTTATATAATGTACCTGACTTGTGGATCCGAGGCGACGTATCCATTTTTGTATTCGCAGTTGCTTTCAAACAGATCCCAATCATAATCTTCGTTTCCGATAACGACCGACATTAGCTCGTGAGACCTGAACAATTTTATAATACGACCACCGCATACCTAAAATTACAAATACTTATTGTACTTAAATCACAATATTATTATCTTTAAGTATATATTAAAATTACAATAATTTATTTACTAAAATTATAATCACTTTCTTTAAATTACACAAGAATCCGTACTAATATTATAAACTAGCTGATGCCCGCGACTTCATCCGCGTGGACTAAGTTTTTTCAATTCCAGAAAGACTTACTTAATTTTCCGGGATAAAAAGTAGCCTATGTCACTCTCCAGGTCCTCAACTATATCCGCCAAAAAATCTTTCGCATTTTTTCAAAACTCATATTTATTAGTAATGACGGAAAAGTTTAATCTGCCTATTGTGCTTGCTACTTTTTCACATACAAATAACTATATTCCTTTGCCTGAATTTTACAGATACGCGATAACGACAAATGATTATGATTCCAAACTAAATCCAAAATAGCAAAATAAGGTTTTGAAATAACTATTGAAATAACTATTTGTTAAGAAAAAAAATAACAATTCAATGATGTCAGAAAATAATACCTTTTGGAAACCTTGGTTGAAAGCTTTGAATTGATTTTCTACGGACTTGTTGAGCAAAAACTCGACGTACAAATTGACATACTCCCCCTTATTCTCATACGTGACAGGAATGTTTTCGCCATTCTCTTTCAACGGGTGCACTTGGATTTGATCAAAAACCTCCGTGTTCACAGCGAAACATAGACTAAACACCTGAAAACATATGTGTTGTTGTGTCTTAGTCTGAGTTGTTTTAACATGGCAATTTTGACTGATCGTAATCGAGCGTTCGAGACATTTGCGTTTGAGTAAAATAGATCCAAAAGCTCTTGATTTAGTCACAAATTCAGTACAACTAATTTTAATTTCAAAACGTCTCTGTTTGGAGCGCTGGCTTTGCGTGCGCGAATATATGAAATTGAGCTCTAAAAACGTGATGTTAAGGTCCATTTTACTTTGACGACATGTGATCCAATGCGCAAAAAAAAATTCAATCAAACTTGCAAATTTAAAACCGAGACTAAGGGCTCAATGATGGGCACAAGGGATGGTAACAATTTAAAGCATAATATACATAGAGTCTATTCTTAAAAAAGTGTAAAAAAATTTTGCTCAGCATTTGAATTTTTGCAGGTTGCAACTTGTTTTTGCTTTTAACTGACCAATTTACCAATCACCTCTGATTGGTTGACTCTCTTCCACTATTGTCCTAAAATCCAATGTGGCGGTCAGAATATAATATAAACTCAGGCAGTCACATCAATTAAGACCGTAATAGTTATAATTGATGCAGGTTTTACTTAATAGGGCCCAAGTGTCATACTCATTTTGAAAGCATCATATTGTAACACAGTTTTCGTTCGGTATAGCCGTTCCGATTTAATCTATACTCAAGTCTAGACTCGCCTTTACATGTAACTTGTTTGAAAGACAAAATTGTGTAACCATTATAAATTGGATAAGTATAAAATATGCATAATGCAAATACATTAATAAAATTTAATTATAATAACTTACGTCTTCCACATCTTCATCGGGGTATTCTAGTAAACTTTTGAGGCTATTGGCTAAAGTCGGGTACAGATCCGACAGATCGTCGAGCATTACACTTTCCCCCAACAACTTCTTGTACAACACCAAGGGAAAAGGCACATAAATAATAATAGAATTGTATATAGCTAGGCCGTAAATGGCACCTAAAACAAAATAGTTCATTATCTTTAGTAATGGTTTCTGTAGGAAATAAACCATAATAACGAATCGATTAATACCTCATTTATCAAAATTAGCTCAGTAGTTTAGGCGATGCGGTGGAATATACAAATATACATATACATACACAGACTGCTAAAATCGTAACCCTTCTTTTTGGCTTTGTTGTAGTTGGGTAATGAAGTTATATAATTGCAAATTTTTACGAATTATTTCATACAGAAATGTAGTACAATTTAACAATTATTTCACTTTTTTTACACATTTGTCAGATTGAACCTAACTTTACTAAACAGGGGCCAGAAGTAAATTATTGTAACCAGTGATATTTTTTTGTATATATAGATATAGATATAATATCTATGTAAAAATAATAAGATAAATACAAAAGTTTAATATTAAGTTGATAAAAATGGCATCTTACCAATCAAGTAGTACATGACATCGTCCTCAAAGGGATTATTCGAAAACCATATCATATTGGTCTCTTCAGATTGTTTAAACATGCCATACACGGGGTCGAAGATTTCTTTAAGGAGTAACATAAAGAATTCCTTTTTAACTCCACCGGCATCTTCGGCCTCCTCGCCGACAAATTCTACCTAAAACAAGTATTGCGTTAATTCTAAAACTGATTACTGATCGATAATGGTACCCAGTCAACTGTTCAGAAATCTCTATTGACATCGAAAATCTTTCTTGTTCTTTAAAAGAAACTCTACTCTGCTAGGAAGAAAAGAGAGTTTTGAGACTCTGGAAAGTATCGTCCAAAGGCACTAAAATTTACTAGTAGTTATTGTGTGGTTACTTCATCCACCTGCCTGTACTTGGACTTTTACAAGTGCATTTACCCTAAAATTTAAGAGGTCATATCTACAAACAACAAACGTACTCTCAGAAGCTTAATCATTTGCATATCATGATCTGCAGCAATGTGTATATTACTAAGCGGTTTAAACACAGCAAAACTGTCAGTAATAAAATTAAAAGGTCATAGGGGTCATCCATAAAGTACGTCACACTAATTTCGTGATTTTTTGACCCCTCCCCCGTATTTGTCACAGTTGATATCATTTGTGAGACCCCCCTCCCTCGTGTGACGTTACATATTATGTTCCAATTTGACATCTAGAAATAATTAAATAAAAAAACTTCCGAAATTTATTTTATTGCCATTTAAATTATTTTTTAATATAGCAATTTTTATTCAAGAGTAATTAAATCAAACATTTGAAAAAATTAACAAAACTTCTGAATATTTTATAAGTTTTTCGTTAATAGTTCAAATTTGGCATTTTAGCACTGAGATGTATAAGATTTTGAAATGTGACGTCACGAAACTTAGGACCCCTCCCACCCTTTGTCACACTTCGGCGATCCCCTACCCCTTCCTTGACTTGTAACGTACTTTACGGATGATCCCATATAGCTACAAACAACCAACTTACTCTCAGCGGCTTTTTCAGTTGCGACGAGTCATGATTACTGATTTGCAGCATTGTGTCTCTCACTAAGTGGTTCCTAGATACTGTCAGTATAAGGAACTGGTCCCGTTGATACTCATACGTGGGATCCATGAAGAGACGAGTGAAAATCTGTGTTGCAGCGCGGTTTATGGCCATTTGCATTTGTAATTGTTGGTCGATTTTTAATAGCAGCGACTTGCACTGCACGTCAAATAGGAACGCGTAGTTACATAGATGCGGCAGTGTGGACTGTTGAAATAACATCTTAAGTAGGTAAAAATCGCATAAATGGCAACGAAAAATTTTAAATTGTACAAACAAAGTAGCAAACGTTTGACTTTTAGTATTTTTATTTATTTATTAACTAGCAGATGCCCGCGACTTCGTCCGCGTGAAATAACTTTTTAAATTCCCACTCTCTTTGGAACTCCCTAAATTTTCGGATTGGTACCAGAATGTTCTAAATCGGTTCACTGGATCCAGAGATTACCCCCCTAAAACCTCACAAACTTTACCTCGTTATAATATAAGTATAGATTTAGCTCTTGACTGCCATTAACAATAAAATATATAAACGAGGTGGTAAGAGACAATGCAGTGTTAACGGTGGCCCGTTAACACTGCATTGTCTCTTACCTGAACCGGGTGGCAGTTTTTGACTCAAGGCGCTGATTTTTTTACTGTAAATCGCCCCTTAATCTGTTGCGCTTCCTGATCGGTTACTTTACGGCTTCGGGTCGAGACCTTGTTCTTTGTGGAAAGTATGGTGTCTAAAACCACAGACGAAGCCTCCCACCAGATACCAATAAAACGACATACACATATGACTGTAATAAACGTTATACTTACATCGTGATCCGAAAGCCAATTAATATAATCTGTGGCAATGTCGACATAGTTACATAATTCCTCTATATAGAAACATTCCGCGGGTATCTTAGGCTTTTTTGGATTTGTGAAGTTTATTTTGTTAAGCGCCGTCAGCGTATTTAAAATTTGAATTATGCTTTTGCTGAAGTATATTTTCTGTAACAAAATAGGTGCATTTTTGTTTAATAAGAACTATCTGATGCCCGCGACGGCTAGTCCGCTTGGATTGAGGTTTTAAGGTTCTCGCGGGGACTCTTTAATTTTCCTGGATAAAAAGTAGCCTATGTGTTATAATCTATCTCAGTGTCAAATTTCATTCAGATCCATTCAGCCGTTCTGGCGTGATTAAGTAACATTCATCCATCCATCCACCCATACTAATATTATAAAGTAGAAGTAGATAGATGTAGAAGTAGAAGTAGATATAGATTTTAGACTTCGATTCACGCATAATAAATTTAATTTATACTGAACAATTTCTTTGACTGCGTTTGCGTTGGCAAGCGATTTGTGTGGTATCGGGCAAAATAATCTTGCTACTTACGTGCTATACATGACCTCGTCCGCGTATTTTTTTTAATCCAATGGGAACTGCTGGGCGACCGCGTATCTCTGACAGCTACAGGGAAACGATCGCAATCACCTCTGATTGGATAACACTCTTCCACTATTGGACAAAATCCATTGACGCAGCAAGAATACCATAAATTCAGCCAATCACAACTATTGATACTGTAACAACGATTGATGCAGAAGATACGCGGTCGCCCTGCTGGATTCTCATTCTGTAATTTTCTTTGAATTTTGATCGTGAGTCGTGAGCCCGACCTATGATCACACATACGTTCAACAGTGGGCGCCGTCCACAGGCTGATGGCAGTTTACCTTGTTCGCCCGCACCGTTGGCTGCATGAGCTCGTACACGACGACGCTCTTGAAGATGTCGACCAGCATCTCGAAGTATTCCGCGGACTGCGCCTCCCACCACAGCTGAACTATGCGCTGCGGGTGCGCCGACAGGTTGTTGAAAGCCTCCGCAAACGGACCCTGCCATTTTATCAAATGCTAAGTGCGAGTGAGGGACGAGTGGCCTAGTTGTGACATGCATATCAGTCGATTGCGATTGTTAAGCAACGTTGACCCAAGTCCCGACTAATCATAAATAACACAAATTGCCCTACATGAATAGTTCAATCCATTTTATTGCAAACATTTCATTAAATTTTGACATTTCTCACCACAAGTCTAAAACTAAGAAACTTAAAAAGAAAAAAAAATATTTTAGAATGTGCAAATGAAGCTCTTTCATGGACGACCTCCGCAGTGTGTAGCGCCGTGCGGGAGGTCCCGGGTTCGATCCCTGGCAGGGTCAATTTGGGAATCTATAATTTCTGAATTTTCCTTGGTCTGGCCTGGTGGGAGGCTTCGGCTGTGGCTAGTTACCACCCTACCGGCAATGACGTGCAGCTAAGCGATTCAGCGTTCCGGTACGATGCCGTGTGGAAACCGAATAGGGGTATGGTAATATAACTGCCATGCTCCTAACAGGTTAGCCCACTACCATCTTAGACTGCATCATCACTTACCGTGAGATCGCAGTCAAGGGCTAACTTGTAGTGGATAAAAAAATATATATGATACCTCTCTCGATCTAGTAAACCATTATTATATTACCGATTAGTAAAACATTAAAATTTCAGCCCTTTTTGTAATAGTAATAATAATATTTTTGAATTATTTCATTCGCAATAAGGTTGGATAAGCATTATCTAAAACTATTCTAAATTTCAAGTCTGTAGCTAGTTACTAAAATAAGCAAATGTGACCGGACGGACAAAGTCGCACCATAAGCGATGAAAACCTACCTTTCAGGTACGCAACCCTAAAAACACGCGCTTGGCAGCTTATATGAAATTGAGACGTGTATGCGTACATACACATACATAAACATATACATGTTTTGTTGTTTTTTTGATATTTTAAAATAGTTACTCGTATCAGGGAAGACCATCTCGTGAAAACGTCCGTATTTAGAACCTTGGAAATCGGTAGAAAAAGAAGACTCATCAGAATTCGCGATCTAACTCCATGGTGCCACAGCGTCCTACGACATACGAGGTGTGTTGTTCAAACTCACGGCTAAGCATGGGAGCATCGCTGGGTAGTGGGTACCAGATCAACTTTTTTCTTAAACTTGTCAAAAAACAAAACAGTCTGATTTTATTTCGGTAAAGTATGCTCCAAATGGTGTATTACTGATTAGAAAAAAAATATGTATCTGTTGTTGTTTAAAGTTATCTGTTATGACTTTTGAGATTTTATGTATAAACTGAAAATCATTCTATAAACAAAATGGTTGTAACGGTAAACCGCTAGTAGTAGCTTGCTAGTAGACAAATACTCATTTTACACACCTGTAACTCGGGATGTCGTCGAGGATTCCTCATCTCGTGGTACAAAGGCAGTATTAGAAACAATCGAAGCGCCTCAGCATCAGGCGGCGACACCTTAACTTTCTTTATCACTTGTTCCGTTAAGTGGCTAAATATCTATAACATGAAACACATAACAAATAAGAAAAAATAAATACAAATAAAGCGAAACTTCTTTAGAATCGTTGAGATTTGAAAATTCGATAAAAATGCGAGAGAATGAGATAATACTAGTAAATCTCATTATCTCGTAGGCTACTTTTCTGAAGTTTCACTTTTGCCGTTTGTGAATTGCACACACACACTTTTTTTCAATAGAGCTACATCGCCTAAATTTTATGGGAGTATCAATTCAGATGAAAAATATTTACAGCAATACAATTATTATATTATACAACTACTTATAGAGAAATCAAAGCACCTAAGACTTGAAGGTATGTCAGTTTATTTATCCTGTAAAACTTACTAGTTCCTGTATAGTAGAGTTTTCTAGTCGACTAATGAGTGTAAAGGCCTCCTCAGCCTTGACCAAGTCAACGCCAGGGACTCTCGTGTTGCAGCCGAAATGCTCATTTTGCCCCTTCAGGAAGGAGCCGTTGACGCATGCTAGCGATCCGAACACTATCTCCAAATAAGCCAGCAATTCCTAGAGAAAAATAATTACCATTATCATCTCATGGTTGAGATGTCTCATGTCATCCCCCTGTCATCATGCCACTGACCTCCTTTCTTATAGGTTGCCTGGAAGAGATCACTCGTAGTGATAAGGCCGCCTTTAAACCGTAACAAGTTGTAAATTTTGTCACGATCGTGTTGCCTCTATTCTGTTATTTGTTTGTATGTGATAAAGTGTTTTTAACCCATTACCGAACACGGTCACCCACACTGGCCAAGTGTGGATTAGCAGACCTCACACATCGTCGAGAACATTTTAGAGAACTTTCAGGCACTGCATGGGAATGAACGGAACTTAATCAGAACGTGCCTTAAGTTTGACTTTCGTGACGAAAGCCGACGTGAGCTCGCAAAAGGTTTAAACAAATAATCCAAAAATTAAATTACATTCGGACCTGGTTGACAACATCGCAGTCCTTAAAAAATTGGCAAGCTCCAAGTTTCGCCAAACTGAGAGTCAGTATTTGTTTCCTGTTGTCCGGTAATCGGAGGTCCGTCGATATGGATTTGTCGCTATTGATGACTAGGAAGCTGTGGTCACCGCCCGCAAACACCCTGATAGGGCCGTTGAAGATATCGGGAGGGAACTGGAAAACATTAAATGTGATTTCTTATCACTGTCGATTTAAAAAGTTAAATCGAAATGTTTATTTTTGACACGTTTCGGCAGAGTCAAATCGAAGCATCTGTTCTGAAATTTTACTAAGTGTACCTATATTGGACGAAGACGTTTTGTTTTTATTTATTTAAATTGATCACTCATAAATATTTGCCTTACGTAGTTGAGATGAAGTTTAGTTTACTTAAAACTGTCTTCGGTAAGACTCTTCCACAATGTCTTAACTGCTTAATCCGTTGGATTTGCTACAATATAATATTAATTATGTGTTTAATTTGATATGAATCCAAAGTTTTCAATATTCAAAAGTAGCCGCAAAAAAACTACTTATGTTTACATTGATATAAAATGATAATTTTGAAAGATTAACTTTAGAAGTTTAGTCAATTGGCTGTTTATAGAGATATCAGAGTTTTAAAAGCTGAATTGCAAGTAAGACTATTGATAATTTAATAAATATCACTAAACTTACCCTGTTTCATGCACTAATTATTGTTAGGGATCATCCATAAAGTACGTCACACGTTAAGGGGGCGGGAGGGGGTCAACGAAATGTGACATTATGTGACAAGGGGTGGAAGGGGTCCTAAGTTTCGCGACGTCACATTTCAAATGTGATTCCAATTCTCACAAATTAGGGGGTGTCAAAAAATCACGAAATTAGTGTGACGTACATAATGGATGACCCCTTAGTAACGTTACGTCTAATAATATAACTAAAAAGAAGAAACGTCAAGGATTACAAAAACAAATTATAATTCTAATGAATATTATTATATCTACTCGTACACTCATGAACTAATGATTGTTAAGTGAAAAATAATATTTAAACAAATAAATTGTTAATAAGGGATAACTCAACATTAAGTTTGGAGGAACCGGCACCAGTACGGAATGTCGCAGTGCTCTCCAGCTTGGATTTCTTCTTTGGCTAAGAATAATAGTCCAAAGTTAGTAAGTGACAAAAATTGGTACCACATCTTAGTATATCATTCATTGAAAGAAAATATTGGAAAAATCATTTGAAGATTTTTCGTTTTTAAAAAAATATGAAATAATCAATTAAATAAAATAGGAAGTTAAATTAATATATATATACTGTATAAAAACATATATATGCGATATTAGCATAATCAAGATTGGGTGTAGGTACTTGTTATGATAATAAATGCAACTCAACACTAATTTTGATGAAATTATAAAAATACGAACACTAAACTACAAGAATACACAACAAACTTAACATTTTTTGTCAATATTCACCTTATCCTGCCAATTGTCGTTGTCGGTCTGCATAAAAGGAGGTAAGTAAGCAGTTTTAAAATGAATAATTATGGACAAAATGTTATTACAGGTCTAAACTAGCACTTTATTACGTAATCAGTAATAAATTTATTATACCTATAGCTATCCCTCTCGGGTAATCCAGCGTATATGCGTATATACATGGCCAACGAGTGCTAACGGATCTATAGGCATCTAATTGGTGATTGTCTCTTCTCTAACTGCCTCGTTGGTCTAGTGGTTCGCATATTCGACTGCGGCCGACGAGGTCCTGGGTTCGAGTCCCGGGTCGGGCCATAATTAAATGCTGGGTTTTTCTGACTAGAAATTCTCAGTACCAGCCCGGAGTTAGGAAGTTGGCGGTGTTTCACCCCCGTGCCTCGGAGAGCACGTTAAGCCGTCGGTCCCGGTTATTATCACTAACATGATAATAGTCGTTAAAGCCCGCCAACCCGCATTGGAGCAGCGTGGTGGGTCTAAGCTCTAATCCCCTCTCTCCTATGAGAGTGGAGGCCTGTGCCCAGCAGTGGGACGTTAATAGGCTGTAGTGAATAGAATGAATAACCAGGGTGCGATTGAAACCCTCGTAGCGTACGAAACCGTAATTGATTATCACCATCACGTTTTATATTTTATTGATGTTCAAAAAGTTCACAGTGTAAGTATTTTGAATTAATAAACACTGAATCTTGAATTGTAGGTTCGATAGAGACGGATTAGCAATTACAATCGAATGTCATAAGCGAAACGAACCATGCCAAATAGTCATCACCGAACACAATAAAATTATCCAACAAATTAACATCTCATCGTGGTGCGCCTGTTGGCCCTCTGTGTTGCGCTAAAAACGCAACGTTTAAGCCGCATACGCACGTACGAACACCAACACCGAAGCATGAACATATAATATGAAATTTTATTTTTTCTACTTATGGGCGCAAATATTTGAAAGCACAAGTTAACACGCAAATAAAGTTACTGCATATTAAGCAACGCAATATTGTTCGTACGAGTGTACGCGGTTTAATGCAGTACGCTCACTGGACATGTATGCGATACGATTGAATGATCTGTGTGTATGTTATGATTGTGTTTGTGATGTAGTATGCTGTAGTATGCTGCTTTAGCGCAACACCCGGTGTGGGTAATGTAGACACTCACAGGCGAGTCGTCAGCGGGGACGAAGGGCACAGGCCCCATACTAGCGCAACGGCTATGTGCGAGCAACCGAAATGGCCGCGCGCGCCGTAGCCACACGCAAACACGCGTTCACCCACGCGGCACAGCAGTTACGATTGTGTTTGTGATGTAGTATGCTATATGACGGCCTGCTTCAGTGCAACACCCGGTGTGGGTAATGTAGACACTCACAGGCGAGTCGTCAGCGGGGACGAAGGGCACGGGCGTGGGAACTAGCGCAACGGCCATGTGCGGGCAACCAGGCTGGCCGCGCGCGTCGTAGCTACACGCAAGCACGCGTTCACCCACGCGGCACAGCAGTTACGATTGTGTTTGTGATGTAGTATGCTATATGACGGCCTGCTTCAGTGCAACACCCAGTGTGGGTAATGTAGACACTTACAGGCGAGTCGTCAGCGGGGACGAAGGGCACGGGCGTGGGAACTAGCGCAACGGCCATGTGCGGGCAACCGAGCTGGCCGCGCGCGCCCTAGCCACACGCAAGCACGCGTTCACCCATGCGGCACAGCAGTTACGATTTTGTTTGTGATGTAGTATGCTATATGACGGCCTGCTTCAGTGCAACACCCGGTGTGGGTAATGTAGACACTCACAGGCGAGTCGTCAGCGGGGACGAAGGGCACGGGCGTGGGAACTAGCGCAACGGCCATGTGCGGGCAACCGAGCTGGCCGCGCGCGCCGTAGCCACACGCAAGCACGCGTTCACCCACGCGGCACAACATGTGTCGCCGCCCGCATGCTACTTGCGTCACCGTGCTGCCCATCAGCTCTAACACCTGGATAATATAACCACAGAATTCTTCATACCCACACATTTCACACACACACACACACACACACACACACACTTGCTATCACCCTTGTATGCCTGCATGATTATTTTTAGTTTCTTGCTGGTTCTTCTCGGTGGGAATGTCATTCCGAACCAGTGGTAGATTCACTTAACGATTCAAAAGCACTTGTAAAAGTTAATTTGAATGAAAAACATTTGAATTTTGAAAAAAAAATTATCGATTCATTTGTTATATTTTGTATTTTTCTTATTTTTTCATTAGTAATCATTTGTTAAATTTGGAAGAGCTAGGCCTTCTTACAAAGGTATTCTTATGCTTAACAGAAGGCATCAGCCACAATTATTTGTTAGTAATGTATGTTGAAATAAATAATTTTTCATTTTCATTTTCATACCGTCCAGGTACAGAAGACTCGCTCCGCAAAGACTAATATATAAGTTTTGACGACCTCCCTGGCGCAGTGTTGAGCGCTGTTGCCTTAACGTGGGAGGTCCCGGTTTCGATTCCCGGCAGGGACAGTTTGCTCGCTACCATCTTAGACTGCATCATCACTTACCATCAGGTGAGATCGCAATCAAGGGCTAACTTGTAGTGGAATCAAAATTAAAAC
The DNA here is from genome assembly GCA_964035005.1 of Erebia palarica. Lineage (NCBI taxonomy): Eukaryota > Metazoa > Arthropoda > Insecta > Lepidoptera > Nymphalidae > Erebia > Erebia palarica. The sequence continues at coordinate 8,757,410 of OZ035988.1, forward strand.
ATTTATAACGTCCTAATAAGGTGTAAATGCAACTCGATTGACGTCAAGCCCGTACCCCTAATCGATTTTATGTAGATACGTAAACCGAAATTCTCGACTCATGAAAACTTTCATCAAAAAAGTGAGTACCTTCCTAGGAACTAGTTCGTCTTTAGTATTCCCGTGACCAGTTTGACCATATTCCCCGGCGCCACACGTAAACACACCACCATCGAGCGTAAGGAAGGCCGTGAAATCTTCACCACACGATATATGGCAGACCTTTAAAGAAATAAATATATTAAAATCATCAATTTCCTATTAGTAAATGTATATTATATTTGATGTTGATTTCTAAGCGGTACATTAATTATCTATAAATATATTTTAAATGCGAAAGTTTGGATGGATGGATGTTTGTTGCTCAATCACGCCAGAACGGCTGAACGGATCTGGATGAAATTTGACACAAAGGTAGATTAAAGTCTGGAATAACTCATAGTATGCTTTTTATCCCGGAAAATTGAAGAGATCCCGCGGGAATCAAAAAACCACGCGGACGAAGTGGCAGGCATCAGCTAGTACATTAATACATTTACCTTGACATTTCTGAGAGTTTTTAAGTGTGTTGGGTAACATCTATTTTCTCTATCTTGTAATCCTAACTGTCCATGACTATTTTTTCCCCAACCAAATACAGCACCCGACCTGGTCAGAATTTTAAATAATATTAATAATAATAACCTACGAAAATATTTAAAATCAATGTTGTTTATAATTTTGCTATACTTACGTTTTAAGTTAAATTACTATCACGCAAAAAGTGTTGGTTATTTATTATCAATCTGTTGAAGAGGAATATTTCCTCAGTACATCATACCAATATTAAAAATGCGAAAGTGTTTTTGTTTGTCCTTCAATAACGCCGCAGAGCAACGGATCTACGTGATACGGCCATTGGTATAGTTGAGGACTTGGAGAGTGCAGCGTATATGTCACCGTAAAATTGCAAAAACCGTCAGATTGCAATCTAATACATATCTATATTGCTTTTTATCTCGATAGATTGTAAATTGTCGACAGGTTGTCAACCGTTCAATGTTCTGAGTGTCAATTCTTTTAAAATTGTATGTACGTTTTCTTGTCTGTCTTGTAGGTTAGGTTAGGGTTCGACATAAATAATCAGGTAGTGCCCGGCCGCAGGCCAAACTACTTCAAAACTTAAAATTTGGAAGGTAGGTTCCTTCTATGGCATAGACATCAGCTAGGAAACGGTTTTGAGAAAATTCACCCTAAGGGCATGAAATGGGGTTTGGAAGTCTGTATGAATTCTAACTTAAGCATCATAATTAATACTTACTTTGATAAAACAAATGTGTGGTTACTACCACATGCTATCAATGCTATAGGTATGCCAAGCAGTGACGTAATCGGCTGTGGTGTGGTTTCCTTGTTTGATTTAGTTCCCAGACCACATTGTCCATATGTATTTGCACCCCATGCATAGAGATCACCATCTGAAAAATTCACATTATTTTAGGCCTGGACTCCACCAGAGCGGACATGTGCGGAGATGTCCGAAGCGGAGACAAGAAGAGATGTTTTTCAGCTAGGATGAATCCACCAAAGCTGTGCGGAGATGTGTGCTGGCTAAACGTTAGAGCGGAATTGAGCTGCGTGCGGCGAGCGTTGAATGTCGAAATGAACACACAGTTTAGCACAATCTGACATGTTACTATATATATCTCTTCTCGTCTCCGCTACGCGCCGTCATCACTTTGCAAGGGACAGCTTACATCTCACCTTTGTACAAATTTTTAATTAACATAAATATAAATCAGTTAGAACTTGCAAATCGTCCAAATTGTCTTGTATGTCTAGATGTAGTATGTATGTACTATGTGCTAAGCACATTAGAATTTTGATCTACAAAACTGAACTTATTTTAAGCTGTGTAAGAACAATCACTCATTTTGAAGCTAAAAAAATAATTCATATTCAGAAGTTTATGAGAACAGAGATTTTTAACCATAATAGTATTTTAAGTGTACTCACTATTTGATAACGCTACAGAATGATAAGAGCCGCAGTCTACTTGAATGACATTTTTAGAGGCAAGGAACTTAATTATTTTTGGTTTGTCCTGAGCGTGAACCCCCAAATTGCTACCAAGCTGTCCCATGCTGTCTGAACCCCAACTGAACGGCTGTCCCCATTCATCTAAGGCCATGGAATGCTGTAGCCCACAAGCTACTGCAGATACAGTGCAGCCCTTGAATGTTTCCACTAAAGCTAAAACAAATTATAGCACGTTTATTAATTTGCTACCTGATGTCCGCGACTTCCTGCACGTGGGTTAAGATTTTTTTTAGTTCCTGCAGGAACTCTTTAATTTTCTAGGATAAAAAGTAGCCTATGTGTTATTCTAGACTATAATCTATCATGATTTAGTAACAATCCCAGCAAACTATCGCATTTATAATATTAGTATATATGAAAGTTTGGATGTTTGTTATTCCTTCACGCCACAACAATTGAAACAATTTGGCTGAATATTTAAAAAGGAGATAGCTTACAACCTAAATTAACACTAAGGCTAATTTTTATTCCAGAAAATTGAAGAGTTCCCACAGGACTCAAAAAACTTTTTAACCAGTATTCAATAATTTATGAGCTTACCACACATTTAGTAACTTGGCTATAATAAATTCATTAATTTATTCATTCTGTTCATTCATAATGTTCATTCAACTCGAAGGGTGTGAGCAATTAGAGGTACTTTTCTCTTTCAAACAGGACAAGTGAGTTGCAAATGCTATGATTTTCACCGCAATAGATTACCCTCAAGAATGACTTTATAGATGTGTAAAAGTAGTAATTTACCACTTATATCTCATTATGACCTGTCAGGTCTTACATACATGCATAACCTGGATTCAAACCCTGTGTATGCCACTGTCAACTACTAAATTATTGCATTCTGCACAAAAAACCAAGGGCAATTAATTGCTAATGATCATTTAAAAGTTTACATACCTGGGGACTTGCCTCCATTTGAATTTGTATGTCTTCCAAGCTGCCCTACCTCATTGCTACCACATGAATATAGGTGGCCCATGTTTGTCAAATACAGGGTGTGGAATTCTCCAGCCTCTACACATTGAATGTGATTGCTCTCCCTCCATTTTGATAAAGTGGGTTTAATTACCTGATGATAATGTTAATTATGATAATTAAACTAAATAGCAAAAAGGAAATTCAGGCTGTAAAAGCGATTCAGCAAGCAAGAAAAAGCCTTGGGCTGTCTTAATAATTTGGCTTTAAAATTCTGCCATTTAACATACTTTATAGGAAATACATACAGGTTGTTTCAACAATTAAAAATAAAGGTTTAGAATACTAATTTACTAGAAATATTACTTACTAAATCGAGGGAGTCAGACCCAGTTTCAATACAAAGTTCATGATGAGTTGCATTTCCCCAACAAAACATTTTGCTATTCTTTGCTAATATCTACCTGTATTCATAACCTCTAAGTCAGTTTACCCTGTTAAGTTTTCTAACAAAACACAAAGAACTATGGCTGCAGACTGCAGATATTGAGCAGACTCCATTTAACTATTGAATTGTTACGACATTATTGGAAATTTTATTCTATTGAAATTAAAATTTGAGTAAATCGAGAACAATCTCCGCAGTCCGTTTTTTTAACAGAGACAAGTAACACTTGATCTGCACTTGGTGTCAAACAAATGTCAAATGTCAAAGTCAAATATCAAGAACTAAAATGTCATACATCTGTCAAAAATAAAAAATTATAGTCACAAAAATACGTTTACTGTTTATGCTTTTGGTAATTGGTCATTTAGGACTGGCACGCACTGTTCATTTTTTGTCGCCGGTAACTTTTAATCGCCATGCAACGTCCATGGAGTCGTGTCGAAGCGTGTAACCTGCGGGGCGACCCACGGGCGACCGCGTATCTCTGACAGCTACAGTGTAACGATCGCAATCACCTCTGATTGGATAACACTCTTCCACTCAAAGACGTTACACTTAGTAACATGTAACGTCTTTGCTTCCACTATTGAACAAAAACCATTGACGCAGCAAAAATACCATAAATTCAGCCAATCACAACAATTGATACTGTAACAATGATTGATGCAGAAGATACGTGGTCGCCCTGCTGTATACTGTGAAAGTCTCTCAGGTGCTCAGGCCTCAGCATCAATTTGTTTTGACAATTTCCCCAAATAAATAAATAAATTATAATAACATAGACAATAAATACTCGTATACCTTTTCTAACGAACTCACTACTTTGTAAGTTTATACTCACAGAGAAAATCCATACTATCCATTATATATATATCCATAATATCCAAATATTATAAAAAATGCGAAAGTGTGTCTGTCTGTCTGGCTGCTACGCTTCGACGGCCCATCTATTCAACGGATTTTGATGAAATTTGGTATAGCGGTAGGTTACATTCCAGGGAAGGACATAGGCTACTTTTTTATCCCGGAAATTAATCGGAAATCAACAAAATTTAAACCACGCGGACGAAGTCGCGGGAATCATCTAGTAATACTTACATCTATATAAATGACTATCTACTTTTTATTAATCTATTTATTAACCTATTCTGAAAATGGAGGATGTTCTGAGTTACTTTGATTCAGTTTATAGGAGCTCACTTCAGCGTGGTTTTGCTTCTGTTTCAATAGGGGATTGATATTGAAGATACCGTGCATTAACTTCATCGTTGAACTTCTGGTCCTAACTGTAACAAACCGACTAAAACTAACGAAAAAAAACGTGTGGTGTCGTGGGACACCAGGGGAACGAAGTTCTATTACATAAATATTAATTTCAAGTTCTATTTTTGGAACGAAGTTCCTTATCGCGCGTTGCGAAAGGGGGCTAGACGGAAAGAATTAAGACCAAAAGTTGTAAGGACACTTTTTGCTATAGTTGTAAGCCGTGCGGCGTGCGCGTGTTTCTCTGTCTGTCTCTCTCTCTTTCTCTCATGGAAAGCAAGCCAGTTATTTTCATTTCGCCTTTCTATTTCGCATTGAACAGTGTGGTGTCGTGACGATAATTTTTGTTGAGTGTATACAGGTTTTTGTACATAATAAATAATAAAAAATAGTAACAATAATGAATCCTGACAGTGTTTCTGCACAAGTTCCGGATATTGCTGATGAACTTCGTTGTGTCCCTTGACACCTCTCAAGTTTTTTTTATTAAAAAAATATAAACCTTATCATTACATGATTAAAGTTTAATTTCGAATGAAGCAAATTTATAGTTAAGACCTTTTGTCTTCGTAAAAAATTCTTACTCATTTTCGTTACTCCTCCGCATCGTCCTTTAGGAAACTTCGTTCCAATAAATTATTCGGGAGATTTTTTTTCTGGAAGAATTCACAATACCTATTAAAAAGGACTAAAAGGAGACTCGTGATCAGGTAGGGAGCTGGCGATGGTATGAGATGATGATGATATTTATCTAATAACGTCACTGCCTGCTCACTGCAGATCAAAAAAAAAAAGTCTTTCCTCCATGGCACCGAACGACCAGTGATGAGTTTGAGCATTACGGTCTCTGCCTCAGAGGTCAGTGCTCTGCCCATAGAGTAAAGTAATATGTTCTGCCTATGGTTTGGTCGAGGTCGAGACTCGAGTGGTCGTGGTTGAAACTGTGGTCGAAACTTCGAAAGACGGGACGTTGATCGCCATATTTGTTATTGTGCTCTCCAATAATTTATTTATACCACTTGATTTCTGACTAGGAAGTGCAATAATTTTCTGAGTTTGTGATGTATTTTATTTCTATGTACACTTTTAATAAAATTTTAACCAGGTCATTAAAAATCTTTTGTGTATAGATAGCATGTACATTTAGCATTGTGGATACCCCCAAGAAGTATTCGCTGGATAAATTCAGCGAAATAGTTCTATAAATTCGCCTTATAATAGCGATAAAGTGGCGGGGGCATCAAATAACAATGGGAAAGGGGGACGACCATCCGCCCCAGTTGACGTGGGATCACCTTTACTTGACTGGGAGGAAGGAGATCATTTCAGTTTCGAAGACTCGGAACGTTTTGAAGAAGATTCTTTGTGTAGTTGGAGTTCAGAACCCGAGAGTCTGTGCAACAACTGGCGAGGATGGAGAAGACCGAATCTTCAAAACGTATTCGGCACTCGCTCAACAAAAAAATCCATTCAAGGTAACACGATACAGCTGATCCTTTGTTTGCAGTATTTCGAGACATTTCATTTTCGAAATGAAACATTCTTCAGAAAATTTTAATTCTTGCTATTATTTTTATACGGATTTCGTAGAGTACCTGAGATTATATGTGGTAGTAGTAAGTTTCCTTTGTGTGTATTTGTACAAAGACAGGTGCTCTAATGTCATTTACCTTTTGACTGAGCCTGAGAAGTCAATAATACCTTAAATTTACTTATTTTCCTGCTGATGTTAAAAATGTATTATTAATGAATTCAATATTAATTTGGATATTATTCTGTTATAATTACTATTTTTATAGTTCATTTTTATTTTGAAGCAATAAATGACTATGTTACTTTCACAAACTTTCACTGATGATCATAACATGAAAGTGAATAGACCTTGATGCTGTTTTATGTTAAAGATAAAATTTGATTTTAGATTTACTTATGTACTTGGCACAATTAAAAAAAAAATTAATTTTTTAGATTTTTTTTAACTTTTATGTTTGCGAGCTACACAAGTTTGAAGTTTGCTTTGTATATGATGACAAGAATTTATTTCATTTGCTCTCTGGTTTTCATACCTTTTCATTCACATAATATATGGCTATTGTACCTTATTTCTTATAAGGGTTAGAGTTAAAACATTAAAACATATCACAACCATCAAGTTTAATATTAGAAAATATACTTAATAGTTATTTTGTATGCAATGGAAAAGGAAATTGCAGACCCACTGACTAATTAACTCATAAATGCCCAGCGCATACCCTTGAAACTTGGAAGTTGGACCTAGAATGCTGTAACATTTTTATCTAACCCTTGACTGCAATGTCACCTGATGGTAAATGATGATGCAGTCCAAGATGGTAGCGGGCTAACCTGTTAGGGGCATGGGAGTTATATTAAACCCATGCCCCTAATTGGTTTCTACACTGAATTGAAATATTTGTAATGTAGGCAAAGAATAAAGCTAAATTTAAAGCTAAAAGAAACTGCAGGCGGTCACTAGTTTATAATATGCAGGGTCAATTTAAAAATACATAGTACTTAATAAACTTTTAATGGCAAGTTCTCTACATAGTTATTACTGAAAAACTTTTGTGCTACGATTTTTCAAGACACTTAATAATTTCACTTAAAAACAGGTTGGCCTTGTGACAACAACATGTGACGTGGAGTTATGCTGTCTTAGAGCAAGCAATTTAAAAAAATTATTACATGTTTGGAAAAAGAAATGTTTTTTCTAATTTTAAAAAAATCATTGTACAAAATTTTGTACATCATTACATATAGAAACTACCCTTAATAGGTTATTAGTATTTTTAAATGAACCCTGTATAACCTGAATTTTTAATTTACAACCCGAAAGTTTTGGCTCTTATGCATTTGTAATATCCTTTTAGACAAATCAGTTTCAAGTTTAAGTGAGCTGGCAGCAAAATGTGTGGCTAGTCACATACCCTTTGAACTGGTAGAGCATGTGTATCCACCTGTGCCTGAACAACTCCAGCTACAAATAGCCTTCTGGAGTTTCCCAGACAGTGAAGATGACATCCGACTATACTCATGCCTTGCAAATGGGTCTGCCGATGAGTTTCAAAGAGGAGAGCATTTGTTCAGAGAAAAAGCTGTTAAAGATGTCTTACAGATTGGTAAGTAAGTTTACATCCACAATATTCTTGAATGAATTATCCAACGACACCCGAAACCATGAGATGAAGGAGAAAAAAAATTCAGCCCCAATGTATCCCCTCCCCTTCATTGGGGCTGAATTATTGTATAAAAAATTTACATTACCTAATGTAATTTTTTTTGACATTTTATTTTACCTCTTAATTGGCGTGATTAATATTATGTATACCCTGACCAATTTACAGCTTTCTAGTACAAAGGGCCTCTGAGCTAAGCGGCGGACAGACAGACAGACAAACTGACTGAATCTATAAAAGTTCTTTGGGAGTTGGGTTCCTAAAAAGATCTAAGTTACTACTCTGAGGAATTATTACTCGGAGCTATTTAATTAGCTAGTTATTTGGTACCTAACTACCTACAAACCTTTTCTAACAAAAGAAAAAAAAAGACTAAAAAAATTGGTGTTTCTAAAAATAATTAACCAACTTATACTACACATACTGACCTATTAACTCCATTAAATTTATTTTAAATTTGACAAAGCACACTAGTTTTGTGCTGTTTCAAACGAGTCCACTAACCTACCTACAAATAGCCAAGTTAATTAATGTCAGAGGTTGTGACCCTAACTTTCAGTTTAGTAACATCTTAACAACATTCACCTACTTTAGCACAGAGATGCTTAAGACCAGAGTGAACTCTACTGAAACATTGAGAATTCATAATTTCTTAGAAAATAGTACAGCCCTAGTACAGCCTAGGAGAAAATGCATTAATTTTCTCCTAAAAACTGCTGACCTAGTATCAAATCAAGTGTGGTTAAACAAGTATAATTATGCTATTGGATACTTTGTAACAGACTTGTGGTCACTGTGCAGTATGAGAGTAGTCTATAACAAAATTGAGAAAGTAAGATATTCATTTTTTTCATATAAATCTTGAAACAGAAAAATCAGCGTTTAAATGAACATGTGATTTAAACGAACCCTGCCTAGCCTAAGGCCTATATCCACCATAGTTAGTGGAGATGACATCTCTCTCTCTCTCTTTCTTATCTCTGTTCTCGACTTATCTGCTATGACACATTGTGTATTGTGTACATGTAGCAGTATTTGTTAAGAGTCACTCAGGATTTGCAGCCAATGAAACATCCTTTATTTTTAAGGTTTTCACCTATCTGCGAGTGTCACACTTAGTATGTCAAGGGCTCAATTCAATGTGGCAGTAACATTTGACAGACAGAAAATATCTTCATGTAATTGCACTTGCTCATCATCGGCTCATTGGTGTTCGCACATAGTTGCAGTCTGTCTATACAGAATACATTTAGTAAGTATACTTAAGTAATTATTTTTTGATTTACTTAGTGAGGACCATGAATGGGGATAATTTTGTGCATTTCCACATATTTAAGAAACATACCAATTGAATATAAAATTATTATTATTTTAATAGAAATGAATTAGATTTATGACTCATTATTTGAGTAATACACGTAAATAAGTTATATATAATTTATGAAACTAATCAGTTTGTATAGTTCGTGTGACTGAGTCACAGATATGTACTCATTTTAGTATTTTACAATTTTAATATTTTGATAGAATATGCATTGTAATAAATATTTATTAGAAGTTATTTATTTATTATTGTCATAAAGTCCTCTGTAACATTTTATATAGTTTAGAAATTATATTATATACTTTAATGATGGGAAAAAGTTATATGGTTTCTAAATGTATAATAAAGATTAATAATTCAATTTACTAAAATGTGTATTATTTTAGCCAACACAAGTATGTCTACGGGCACCTGTATCAGAATCATTACAAAGACTGCGAAGAGATCAATTACAGAAGTTCGCGCAATACCTGATATCAGAACTACCCCGTCAAGTTCTACCAACGGCTCAACGGATTTTGGATGAACTACTATCGGCTCAACCTAACCAAATAAACACGACATGCGGCGCGCCCGATCCTACCGCTGGGGCGTCAGCCTATGAGTACACCTCATGGTTTCTGGATGAGAAAACTTTGCATAACAACATAAATAAGATATTAGTAAAGTTTTGTGTTCCAACACCAATAGTATTCAGGTATTTTCAAATTCATGGTATATTTTAATCATTTGTTACTACAAGATGGACTTATGGAGTAACAAAAAATCTGTCTTGTGTTAACCTTGTCTAAGCAAAGTCAAAGTTCGTTCTATAGATCTCACACTTAGTCACGCTTGGATTGGGTTTTAGAAATCCCAGAGGATCTCTAGGTTCTAAGTTATATATTAGCGATCCGCCCCGTTCATGTAACTTTAATTATTTACGCAGCGCAAGCCACGTAAGCTCTCAGGAAAAACGTTTTTTTCCGACTTAGTTCACATTTTGCAGTTTTCATAAGGATCTCTAATCTGGGATATATATAGGTTACCTATACCCACCCAAATAATCACGTCGATATAATGCCATGTTGTGGCATATGGGGAAACAGTAATAGGAAGCTTGTAATTAATTTAAAAAAAAAATTTTACCAGTGCTTTTGAATCTTCAAGTGACTTAAGCAGCAGTAAGTAGAATTATTCAGAATTCTTTTGCACTGTAAGCATCAACTTCACCTTAATTTAAACTTTTAGTGATGTGAACTACCTTAGTACGAGCGCTCCTCCCGCCGCGTCGGAATGGACGTCATTGTTGAGGCCTCTCCGAGGCAGGGAGCCGGAGGGCATGTGGAACTTGCTATCCATTGTGCGTGAAATGTTTAAGAGGAGTGACAGGAATGCTATTCCTCTGCTGGAGATCATTACTGAGGAGGTCATGGCCTGTGAGCAGGTATGTGTTTTTTTTGTTTCTGGTGATAAGTGATGATGAAGTCTAAGTTGGTAGCGGGTTAATCTGTTAGGGGCATGGCAGTTATTTTAATCCCATACACCTCTATTCGGTTTCTACGCGGCATCGTACCGGAACGCTAAATCGTTCGGCGGCACATCTTTTCCGGTAGGGTGGTAACTAGTCACGGTCGAAACCTCCCCACCAGACCAGCAGCCCGATTCTGTAACTCAGTGGTTATCAAAAAATGAAAGCCACTGACTTATATTTTTTATCCATTGAAGATTTACTATGGAATGTTCTTTCATTTTTTCATAGTAAACCTTCAATGGACATAATATATATGTCAGTGGCTTTCATTTTTCGATAGCCACTGAGTTACAGAATAGGGGAGCAGACCAGGGAAAATTCAGAAACTATAAATTCCCAAATTGACCCTATCGGGAATCGATCCCGGGGCAACAGCCCTCAAAACTGCGGAGGTCGTATGTTTGGGGTTGTGGCAATTTGGGCGTTGGTCCGATGACCTAAAGCAGGTGGGCGGGTAGTGGGTGGATGAGGAAGGCGGAGGACCGTGTTTGGTGGCGCGCTCACGAAAAGACCTATGTCCAGCTGTGGATGCATACAGGCGGATGGATGGATGATGGATGATCCATACTAATATTATAAATGCGAAGTGTCTGTGAGTCTGCTGCTACGATTTTTTGTATGCTTGGAGTTTTGTTACCCCCCAGTGTTGCCAGTATCTAAAAATGTTAAATTTATGTTAATATCAATGTTCATATCAATTTCACTAAATAGACTTGTTTTTTTTAAATCCACGACAAGTTAGCCCTTGACTGCGATCTCACCTGATGATAAGTGATGATGCAGTCTAAGATGGTAGCGGGCTAACCTGTTATGGGCATCGCAGTTATATTAAGACCCATACCCCTATTCTGTTTCTACGCGGCATCGTACCGGAACGCTAAATTGCTTGGCGGTAGGGTGGTAACTAGCCACGGCCGAAGCTAGACCAGGGAAAATTCAGAAATTATAAATTCCCAAATTGACCCTGCCGGGGATCGAACCCGGGACCTCCGCAAGTTAAGACAACAGCGATACACACTGCGCCACGGAGGTCGTCACGGAGGTTGTATAATTGTTATTTCTCGTAAACAGATCATAGTATGGTGGTACAGCACAAAGGCGGCGCTAGTGGCCTGGGGCGGCGGCGGTAAACATGGCACCGCGGGGAACTCCGCCGCTCAACACGCCTGCTCATCGCTCTGTGACGAGGTGACATATTGTACTAGTACTATACTTCTATAGGTATATAGGGGCAATATATATATATCGATATATAATAATGTCCTCCCGACTGAATTACGGCCACGGTGGCCAATCTCCAGAGATTAGCCATCTAGCGGGAGGTAGTATAGTGCAAAAGTGTGTGCGCAAATACAGGTGCACTCTCTGTTCCTTTACTCTCATAGCCCGATGGGACGGAAAATCCGACCCGACTGGAGAGAGATCAGGCGCAGGACCGACGGTTTTACGTGCTCTCCGAGGCACGGGGGTGAAACACCGCCCACTTCCTAACTCTGGGCTAGTACTGAGAATTTCTTGCCAGATAACCCAATACTTGTTATGGCCCGACCCGGGTCTTGAACCCGGGACCTCGTCGGTCGCAGTCGAACATGCTAACCACTAGACCAACGAGGCAGTAAAGGTAAGGCATGTAGGTACTGGATGGGCCCTTTCATAGAAAAAAAGTTGGGCGTCTGACTTGTGGTGCATGCCTCTCACCTGTATAAGCCTTTCTTTGTCCCCGCCACAGCGCTATCCCTCTTTTCAGACTAGATGGCGTTAGTAAAATAAGTCCACATTCTTTGTTTGACAGGGCCCGTCTATGTTAATTTAGGTCGTTGTGTATAGGTTAATAGGGACAGCGTAAGTACAGCTATATTCATTTCATAGTGGGTTGACGCCCATACAACTGACAGTCCCGGCTACCATTTTTTAAATCTTAGATTTTATGGGACGATACGGACCTAGCATATGTTTGTGTTGGATAAAAGTCCTGTAGTCGCCTTCGTAACCTAAATTATGACTATCTAAATTACTTAATCGAATGTATCACCATGACAGTCGTAGCACCTAGACTCGTATAGAGGAGATGGTATGGTACTATATAACCTACCAAAGAAAAAGAAACCGAGAACCGAGACCGTGGAAGAGTACCGAGAGATATAAGGTAATAAAAATAGAGTTAGGAAACTGCATACAAATTTGACATTATGAGGACAGAATTTTGTATTGAAAATTCTGCCAACTTTGTCATTTCCTTAAGTAACAACACCGCACACTTTCCATATTATCACGAATGTTTTTCACCAGGTTGTGATCCTTTGGCGACTTGCGGCACTGAACCCAGGACTGGCGCCGCACGAGAGGGATACTCTGCACGAGCAATTTGGACAGTGGCATATGAAAGTTCTTGATAAGGTAATGAGATTTCTTAGTATAATTTCACGTAATAGTTACAAGGTTATGCCTGGCATGCATTGTAATAAGACTCGTGCACCACCTCGTTGATGGAACTGTATCTAAACCTTTTACGCAAGTGCTGGTAACTGCTGTACAAACTTTCTTGTCAATAGATGCACAGAACGATGCGCAAACGCATTAAAAATTTAGTGACCTTCAGAAGAAAATTAGTGTGTGTGTAGGAATTATTTTTACGTTTTGGCAGAAGAAAATCATTGGTCTGGTTAATGAACTGTATAAATATACTAGGCACATTCATTTAGTAAGTTTTACTTACCATCGAAGTCAATTACATGAGTGTGGTATAGGCATATTCTAGGTAAGCGCGCTCCAACCTAGACCTCATCATTGCTTTGCACTAAGCATGATTATCGTCAAGTGCAAGCCTATCTCATAAAGAAAAATTAAAAAAAATTAACGTAATGTACCTATACAGTCTTGTCATGTCGCATATGGCTTGCAATTTGCGAATATTAGTTATGAATGTTATCTGCCTAAGTTACTGACCTTATACAAATCTATATACAAAGCCCGTATTTCAGGTGGCAAAGAATCGTAACAACCACAACATAAACACGACATCGACGTCGCACCCGCGACACTCTCGCGCGCACTCCCACCCGCCTTACATCAACGGCATCAGCGAGAATGAGGTGTTCCCCGGCTTCCATCCCGCCATGGAAGCCTGCTTCCTCGAGTGGGATGACTACCAAATACCGGGCGTCACTTACACTAAAGATCTGAACCCTTTGTACCACAGCCCTTTCACCATATTCCGCCATTCCGACAAGGATAGTGTACACCAGGTTCGTAAAATTATAAAATTCTTGTCAACATCCCGCGATTCCCGCCCGCACTCCCACCCACCTTTCATCAACGGCATCAGCAAGAATGAGGCGTTCCCCGGCTTACATCTCGCCATGGAAGCCTGCTTCCTCGAGTGGAACGACTACCAGATACCGGGCGTCACTTATACTAAAGATCTGAACCCCTTGTACCATAGCCCTTTCACCATATTCCGCCATTCCGACAAGGATAGTGTACACCAGGTTCGTAAAATTATAAAACTTGTCAACATCCCGCGATTCCCGCGCGCACTCCCACCCACCTTTCATCAACGGCATCAGCAAGAATGAGGTGTTCCCCGGCTTCCATCTCGCCATGGAAGCCTGCTTCCTCGAGTGGAACGACTACCAGATACCGGGCGTCACTTATACTAAAGATCTGAACCCCTTGTACCATAGCCCTTTCACCATATTCCGCCATTCCGACAAGGATAGTGTAAACCAGGTTCGTAAAATTATAAAATTCTTGTCATCATCCCGCGATTCCCGCGCGCACTCCCACCCACCTTTCATCAACGGCATCAGCAAGAATGAGGTGTTCCCCGGCTTCCATCCCGCCTTGGAAGCCTGCTTCCTCGAGTGGAACGACTACCAGATACCGGGCGTCACTTATACTAAAGATCTGAACCCCTTGTACCATAGCCCTTTCACCATATTCCGCCATTCCGACAAGGATAGTGTAAACCAGGTTCGTAAAATTATATAATTATTCTTGTTATCATCCCGCGTGCACTCCCAGTCCCTTACATCAATGGCATCAGCGAGAATGAGGTGTTCGGTGTTCCCCGCCTTGCATCCCGCCATGAAGGCCTGCTTCCTCGAGTTGGAAGGCTACCAGATACCGGGCGTCAGTTATACTAAAGATCTGAACCCCTTGTACCACAGCCCTTTAACCATATTCCGCCATTCCGGCAAGGATAGTGTACACCAGGTTCGTAAAATTATATAATTATTCTTGTTATCATCCCGCGTGCACTTCCAGCCCCTTACATCAAAGGCATCAGTTCCCCGCCTTGCATCCCGCTATGAAGGCCTGCTTCCTCGAGTTGGAAGCCTACCGATACCGGGTGTCACTTATACTAAAGACCTGAACCCTTTGTACCACAGCCCTTTCACCATATTTGACCATTCCGATTAGTTTAGTGTTCACCAGATTAATAAAATGATGCACTTATTTTAAAGCATATTGTTGAGTAGGCTGTGAAAATCATACCACAGCCCCTTAACTATAAATTAAGGGTTATGTAAATTAAAAAAATTTTAGGTGAATTCTTCAAAAGCGGTATTGAATAACGAGATGTCACTCAGTTATCGGCTCACGAATCCGGACCCATCGCTCCAGGGACATAGGACGATTGTGCATAGGCCTACCCGAGTGACGGTCGATATTGCTATGCCCGGCCCTTCTAATCAGGTAATACTCTGAAACATATAGTCAATAATCTTTATGCATAAAATATGCTACGAAATATTGTATTAATTGATTTTTTTCTTAATAAAGAATTGTACCATTATTAAAAAGTTAATATATTCACAGCCTTGCGGAACTGGAGGCCCAAGTGAAGTTCGAGATTCAGGTCCTAATGACGGAAATCATTCCAGTGTATCATCTGAAGGTAGGTATAAAAAATAGCGATCGAATGGATCTTGTCACGATGCGACCAAACTAGAGATTAAAATATATTTCAGGGTAGTAAACAGGCGAGCGAAAGGAATGCATTCCACTGAGCTGTACAGTTATTGTGGCGTCTTTATACATAATTGTTCAGAAAATTTTATTTATAACTAGATGATGCCTGCGACTTCGCGGATTAAGGTCGCGGACGCGTGGAATAAGGTTGTTTGATTCCCGCGGGAATACAACCTATTCCTGCACAAAATTTTATCAAAATCGGTTGAACAGTAATTTTTTTTTAATCCCGTGGTACTCATGAACTTTCCGGGATAAAAGTAGCAGTAAAGATAAAAGTATGTCCTTCCCCAGGATACAACCTATCCCTGTACAAAAATTCATCAATATCGGTTGAACAGATGGGCTGTGAAAGCGTATCAGACAGACACATTTTCGCATTTATAATATTAGTATGGATGTAAACAGGTTTCTGCGAGAACGAGGAAGAAATGCTGCAACAAAGCGGTGGGGACACAGACTCGCAGGAATCCAGCTCCACGGGCGCGTCGTCTGAGGACGCGGTGCGACGCGTGTCACACGACGACTCTGTGTCCGACGACGATTGCAACCTTTACTACTACGACGCCGCGGCGGCCAGGCGCGTCACCGTCGATAGCTCCACGGTCGTGCATACGGTGAGTCACTGCAGCTAATGGTGGGGACACAGACTCGCAGGAGTCCAGCTCCACGGGCGCGTCGTCTGAGGACGCGGTGCGACGCGTGTCACACGACGATTCTGTGTCCGACGACGATTGCAACCTTTACTACTACGACGCCGCGGCGGCCAGGCGCGTCGCCGTCGATAGCTCCACGGTCGTGCATACGGTGAGTCACTGCAGCTAATGGTGGGGACACAGACTCGCAGGAGTCCAGCTCCACGGGCGCGTCGTCTGAGGACGCGGTGCGACGCGTGTCACACGACGACTCTGTGTCCGACGACGATTGCAACCTTTACTACTACGACGCCGCGGCGGCCAGGCGCGTCGCCGTCGATAGCTCCACGGTCGTGCATACGGTGAGTCACTGCAGCTAATGGTGGGGACACAGACTCGCAGGAGTCCAGCTCCACGGGCGCGTCGTCTGAGGACGCGGTGCGACGCGTGTCACACGACGACTCTGTGTCCGACGACGATTGCAACCTTTACTACTACGACGCCGCGGCGGCCAGGCGCGTCGCCGTCGATAGCTCCACGGTCGTGCATACGGTGAGTCACTGCAGCTAATGGTGGGGACACAGACTCGCAGGAGTCCAGCTCCACGGGCGCGTCGTCTGAGGACGCGGTGCGACGCGTGTCACACGACGACTCTGTGTCCGACGACGATTGCAACCTTTACTACTACGACGCCGCGGCGGCCAGGCGCGTCGCCGTCGATAGCTCCACGGTCGTGCATACGGTGAGTCACTGCAGCTAATGGTGGGGACACAGACTCGCAGGAGTCCAGCTCCACGGGCGCGTCGTCTGAGGACGCGGTGCGACGCGTGTCACACGACGACTCTGTGTCCGACGACGATTGCAACCTTTACTACTACGACGCCGCGGCGGCCAGGCGCGTCGCCGTCGATAGCTCCACGGTCGTGCATACGGTGAGTCACTGCAGCTAATGGTGGGGACACAGACTCGCAGGAGTCCAGCTCCACGGGCGCGTCGTCTGAGGACGCGGTGCGACGCGTGTCACACGACGACTCTGTGTCCGACGACGATTGCAACCTTTACTACTACGACGCCGCGGCGGCCAGGCGCGTCGCCGTCGATAGCTCCACGGTCGTGCATACGGTGAGTCACTGCAGCTAATGGTGGGGACACAGACTCGCAGGAGTCCAGCTCCACGGGCGCGTCGTCTGAGGACGCGGTGCGACGCGTGTCACACGACGACTCTGTGTCCGACGACGATTGCAACCTTTACTACTACGACGCCGCGGCGGCCAGGCGCGTCGCCGTCGATAGCTCCACGGTCGTGCATACGGTGAGTCACTGCAGCTAATGGTGGGGACACAGACTCGCAGGAGTCCAGCTCCACGGGCGCGTCGTCTGAGGACGCGGTGCGACGCGTGTCACACGACGACTCTGTGTCCGACGACGATTGCAACCTTTACTACTACGACGCCGCGGCGGCCAGGCGCGTCGCCGTCGATAGCTCCACGGTCGTGCATACGGTGAGTCACTGCAGCTAATGGTGGGGACACAGACTCGCAGGAGTCCAGCTCCACGGGCGCGTCGTCTGAGGACGCGGTGCGACGCGTGTCACACGACGACTCTGTGTCCGACGACGATTGCAACCTTTACTACTACGACGCCGCGGCGGCCAGGCGCGTCGCCGTCGATAGCTCCACGGTCGTGCATACGGTGAGTCACTGCAGCTAATGGTGGGGACACAGAATCGCAGGAATCCAGCTCCACGGGCGCGTCGTCTGAGGACGCGGTGCGACGCGTGTCGCACGACGACTCTGTGTCCGACGACGATTGCAACCTTTACTACTACGACGCAGGAATCCAACTCCACGGGCGCGTATTGTAGCATTCACATTTCTTTTGTCATGAGTACAACAAATGGGTGATATATAGAAAAACCTCTTGTTTTTGAGTACAGTACGCCCGATTAGTGGCAAACACGACCTCCCTGGCGCAGTGTTGAGCGCGTTGCCTTAACGTGGGAGATCCCGGAATTCCCGGCAGGGTCAATTTGGTAATATATAATTTCTGAATTTTCCCTGGTCTGGCCTGGTTTGATTCCAGTGTAAGGGTCCCTGTGAAAAGTGCAGTATAATAGGCTTATAAATTAATGCATAATAGGCCTATTACACTACACTTTGGAAGGGACCCTTACAACTGAATCAATGTAGTGTAATAAGAATTAGGGAGAAAGGGTCCCTAATTTGGTCCTTATTGCTGTGTAATAAGCGACGTTTTAACTAGCGGCCACGCCCACGATAACCAAAGGGCCCTTTGAAAAGTGCAGTGTAATAGGCCCATAACCCCTGTCACAGAATGCGGGCGGCAGTGGCGGCGGCGTGCGCGGCGCGGGCGCGGCGGGCGCGGGCTGGGGCTGCGGCTGGGAGGTGTCGTTCGCGCGCGCCGAGGGGCTGCACGCGCACGGCCACGCGCGCGAGGCGTGCGCTCTCGGCACCCGGCTCGCGGCCGACCTGCTCGCCAGTCCCCCGGCACTCGGCAGTCAGTATACCCTCGCCACACTACTGATAGGGATGATGACAGCTCAATCAAATCAGCAACTTGACGACCTCCGTGGCGTCTGACCTGCTCGCTAGTCCCCCGGCACTCGGCAGTCAGTATACCCTCGCGGCACTAGTGATAGGGATGATGACAACTCAATCAAATCAGCAACTTGACGACCTCCGTGGCGCCTGACCTGCTCGCCAGTCCCCCGGCACTCGGCAGTCAGTATACCCTCGCCACACTAGTAATAGGGATGATGAAAACTCAATCAAATCAGAAACTTGACGACCTCCGTGGCGCAGTGTGTAGCGCTATTGTCTTAACGTGCGGAGGTCCCGGGCACGATCCCCGGCAGGGTCAATTTGGAAATTTATAATTTCTGAATTTTCCCTGGTCTGAGCTGGTGGGAGGCTTCGGCCGTGGCTAGTTACCACCCTACCGGCAAAGACGTGCCGCCAAGTTATTTAACGTTCCGGTACGATGCCGTGTAGAAACCGAATAGGGGTATGGGTTTAATATGACTGCCATGCCCCTAACAGGTTAGCCCGCTACCATCTTAGACTGCATCACCACTTACCATCAGGTGAGATGGCAGTCAAGGGCTAACTTGTAGTGGGTAAAAAAAAATAAGCAACTCTTTATCAAACTTAGGGTATGTTCCGATATGCACTGCACTGTAAGCCGTGACGTCAATTTAGTATGCTGCGAAGCTGTTCCATTATAGTTAGCTATGCTGGTTACTGTTTAAAACGGAACGCCGTCAGCACTGAGAGCACTTTACCTCGAAAACGCCAGTGCTAACAGTACGAAAATGGCGACGATTTATGACGTCATATAGTTCCCTAGGATACTGCGGCAGTATATTGTCAGTCCATAACTGAACGATTTTCCCCCCAGTAAGAGTACTGTTCCGATATACACTGCAAGCGCTGTAAGGTGTGACGTCAATTTAGTATGCTGCGAAGCTGTTCCTTTATAGTAGCTATACTGGTTACTGTTTAAAACGGAACGCCGTCAGCACTGAGAGCACCTTACCTCGAAACGCCAGTGCTAATAGTACAAAAATGGCGACGATTTATGACTTCATATATTTCCCTAGGATACTTTTAATCCATAAC
The DNA here is from genome assembly GCA_964035005.1 of Erebia palarica. Lineage (NCBI taxonomy): Eukaryota > Metazoa > Arthropoda > Insecta > Lepidoptera > Nymphalidae > Erebia > Erebia palarica. Next base: position 8,777,432 of record OZ035988.1, read on the forward strand.
GGAACGAATTTCCCTCCAGTAAGAGCACTGAACAGTGCTCGCGGTGTATATCGGAACATACTCTTAAAAACGCGCTTCTAGTATGGAAGTTGTATGATATTCAATTGTTACGTCATCAAATTTCGACGCACTTTTTGTCTTTAATCTATATTTTAAAATGGTTATCAAACTGAAAACTAACCGAGGATGTGAATTTTAGGTCTTTTTGAAGATCCTCTATTTAATAATCACTTAGAAATAATTTATTTTTGATATAGGCATCGTCCCTATTATTGTCGTTGCAGCAGCTATAGTCCTACAAACTTATCTGACTTGGTGACAGCGTCGCTAGTAGATATCATCATACTAATATCATAAATGCGAAAGTGTGTATATTATTTTACTGGTTTGTACTTCAATCACACCGCAACGGAGCTACGGATCGACGTGATTTTTTTCATGGGTATAGTTGAGGACCTGGAGAAAATGATCGATCCAATAATAGGACATAGATACACTGTGTATCTGTCACCGTAAGATTGTAAAAACCGTTAGATTATAATGTCGAAAGATTACAATTTAACGCATTATTTTTCGGTAAATTGTAATCTATTAGATATATTAACCCGATAGAACCTAAGTTCCGGTCACTACTTGGTTGTTTATGTCGAACCCTAACCTAACCTACAAGAAACAGACAAGAAAACGTAAATACAATGAATATTTCAAAAATTGACACTCAGAACATTGAACGGTTCACAATCTGTCGACGGTTTACAATTTCGCGAGTTAGATTATAATCTAATAGGCCTATTACATTGCACTTTTCACAGGGGCCCTTACACTTGAATCAGTGTAGTGTAATCAGATTTAGGGAGTAAGGGTCCCTAATTTGATCCTTATTGGTGTGTAATAAGCGACGCTTTAACTAGCGGCCGCGCCCGCCCTTACCACAGGCCCCTGTAAAAAGTGCAGTGTAATACGCTTATAAGTGTATGGGTCCCTGTGAAAAGTGCAGTGTGGCAGGCCTATAAGGCTGCACAGTGTTTCCAATGGCTGCATGCGCAGGTGGCGGCGCCGGGGCGAGCGTGGGCGCGGTGCTGAGCGCGGCGGCGGAGGCGCGGCGCGCTCGTCGCCGTCACGCGCCGTCGCCGCGCGTGTGCGCCGCCAGCCACCGCCTGTCGTGCCTCGCGTCCGCCACGCTCGCCAAGTGCGCCTTCTTGTGCACCGTGAGTACTCGCCGCTGCGATCATAAATATACCGGCCAGTGATGTGCCGGATCGTTAAACAATTCTATCCACGGATACGGATATTTGGTGTCAAGATCGCGGATACGGATTCGGATAAGGTTTTTAATCTTCTGACTCAAACGGTGTCAGTGCACGTGACCTTGCAGCGATAGGTGGCGCCACTTGACGCTTTGCGTGACAAGACATGATTCGACTTGCATTGCGGGCAGTGGCGTGCACAGGTGTTGAAGCTAGAGAAGGCATTAGTTAGTCAAAATACCTATTTACTAGCTGTTTTGGTGAAAAATGATGATATTTTATTTATTATATAAGTATAAAGCAACTGACCGTCATTTCATCAACTTAAAGCTTTAACCGCTGGGTCTATAAACATGAATGAATCTTGCATACATTTTCTCGACAGTGTTAATTTTGGATAGGAGCAGGCGTTACTTTGCGGAAGTCCATGACAATGAAAAAAACTAGAAGTTTAATTCTCTATAATCCGCCACAGAAGGCAAATCCATGTGGTAAACACAGAGCGTATCTCGCGGGCATCAGGTTCAAGATACGCACTGTACCACATAGATTTGCCTTCTGTAGCGGATTATAGCGAATTAAACTTCTAGTTTTTTTTTTCAGTGTAAATTTTGTGAACTCCTTCCGAGTGAAGCTTGGAAGAGTCATTACATTTTATACATTGAAAATGAATCAACTTAATTCACAGGTCTTAGCTGAGTTCAACGAGCATCACGAGCTAGCGTTCCGAGTAGGTTTATATGCTTTGGAGATGGCTCGCCCGCCTGCCAGTACCAAGGCGTTGGAAGTGAAACTCAACAACCAAGAGACTGAGCTTGTGGCCTTGCTGAAGAAACTGCCCACTGGACCCGAGCAACTTGTGCTAGCGAGGGAAAAGGCGGACCAATTGCGAGATGGAACGCTGAGGTTGGTACCTCAATATACATTCGATTGATTCCTTCTTTTATACCGACCATGTAGTCGTTGATTTTATTTTCCAAAAAACCTCAACCACGCAGACGAAGTCGCGGGCTAGTTTCACTTAGCAAACAAACAAACAAACAAACAAACAAACTTGCACTTTAACAAGTCTTTGTTATTTTTACTTGTGGTGGTACAAATAAAGTGTGTAATATAAGAAATAATAATATCCTTCCGTTGAAATACCGTGTGAATTTTTTTTTAGAAATCGTGGCCCTGCTTTGCTGCCGATTGCGCTTGCGAGTTTCTTGTTCGACGTGCTCGTTTTGTCCGCTACGGATAAAGAAAACAAACACCCTGTAAGTACAAGAATTACAAACAAAAACACTATAATTTAAAGATTATTCAGGGGTTTGGCAGTTTGCACATGCTTAAAATATTTATTTTTTATCTTCTCAAAAATATGCATATGAAAAGACAAAAGAGAAGAAGAGAAAGACCGAAAAGAAGATGGATACACTGTGTAAAAAAGGATATTATGTGTTTAAGAGGAGTGGATAATGATGATGAAAGAAAACAAAGGCAAGTAGAACAAAATAATAGGTAATAAAACCAATACCCCTCATCGGATTTCTACACGGCATCGTACCGGAACGCTAAGTCGCTTGGCGGCACGTCTTTGCCGGTAGGGTGGTAACTAGCCACGGCCGAAGCCTCGCACCAGGCTTATGTTAGTGAAACCTGCATTTGGTGACTGAATCCGCCCTTGATGCATTCCATCTCTTCACCAGGCCAGAGTGTCGTCAGATGAGATGTTAGGATTCGAAGCGGCGGTGGCAGCGTTGGGGTTGAAAGCGAACGTTTCCGAAGCCGACCACCCCTTGCTCTGCGAAGGAACCCGAAGACAGCGCGGCGAGTTGGCTCTCACTCTACTGTCATTCTACAAGGACGACCCAGTCAAACTAGCGAGGATCATGAATAAGGTAAACATCACCTACTTGTTTAGCACATTAAAAGCGTTGGGGCTGAAAGCGAACGTTTCCGAAGCCGACCACCCCTTGCTCTGCGAAGAAACCCGAAGACAGCGCGGCGAGTTGGCTCTTACTCTACTGTCATTCTACAAGGACGACCCTGTCAAACTAGCGAGGATCATGAATAAGGTAAACATCACCTACTTGTTTAGCACATTAAAAGCGTTGGGGCTGAAAGCGAACGTTTCCGAAGCCGACCACCCCTTGATCTGCGAAGGAACCCGAAGACAGCGCGGCGAGTTGGCTCTTACTCTACTGTCATTCTACAAGGACGACCCTGTCAAACTAGCGAGGATCATGAATAAGGTAAACATCACCTACTTGTTTAGCACATTAAAAGCGTTGGGGCTGAAAGCGAACGTTTCCGAAGCCGACCACCCCTTGCTCTGCGAAGGAACCCGAAGACAACGCGGCGAGTTGGCTCTTACTCTACTGTCATTCTACAAAGACGACCCTGTCAAACTAGCGAGGATCATGAATAAGGTAACAACCTACTTGTTAAAGGTCATTAAACCAGATTGCGTCTTTGGGATGCACAATAAAACCCAAATTTCTTCAAAATTAGTTAACTAGTAAAAAACTAAACCGTGGAAAGTTAACAGAGTCAGATAGACATATTTTCGCGTTTAAATATAATTTTTACCTGGCTAAAATATTCCTCTGGTGACAACAAATAAATTGATTACTAATTACAGTCGTAAATAAATAATGTTTTTTATTCAAATAAACTTTTAAAGTGCTCTTGAATCGTCGAGTGAATATACCACTGCTTCGGAATGAAGTTCCTACCGAGATGAACATAACACGCATAATTGGGTATTAGACAACTAGTCAAATAAATTATTTATTTGTGATTATTAAATGTAGGATCTTCCAAAAGTCGTAATATCCACGTCCCCTGTTAGTTTAATGTTGAAGAAAACATTTTAAACCATCAATTAAAGTAAAAAAGTGCATCGAACTTTGATGACGTCACAATTTATATTTCATACAAATCCCATACGAAGCACGCGTTGACGTTTGAAAAAGTTGCTGATTTGACTAGTTGTCAAATACCCAATTTAAAACACGCAGTTGAGTTGAAGTAGTTTGCTGGCTGGTAATCTTAATCTTAATAATTAATAATGTCTAAATTATTCCTACTATTAGTAAACTCTGGTTCTTCTCTTGTATTAATTCATCTCCTAACTATAAGCTTTTTTTTTAATTACTTCCTATGTATTAAATATTAATATTTATTTTTCCACCTTTGCCAGCTATTTTAACTCATGTAAATTCTATCTGTGAAAACTTGTAATTGGCATTATACTTATTCTTGATTTATGTTATGTATCTGTCACCGTAAGATTGTAAAAACCGTTAGATTATAATCTGACTCGCGAAATTGTAAACTGTCGACAGATTGTGTACCGTTCAATGTTCTGAGTGTAAACTTTTGAAATGTTCATTGTATTTACGTTTCCTTGTCTGTTTCTTGTAGGTTAGGTTAGGGTTCGACATATACAATCAGGTACTTAGGTTATATCGGGTTAATATACCTAACAGATTACAATCTACCGAAAAATAATGCGTTAAATTGTAATCTTTCGACAGTTTGCAATTTCGCGAGTTAGATTATAATCTAACGGTTTTTAAAACCATACGGTGACATATCCATTTCTGTTGTAGCTGTAAGTTTTCTGTACAAAAAAAAAATATATATTTGTAGCTGCTGGATCGCGACATCCACCAGTTAACGAAAGGCCCAATGGTCAGCATGTACTACACTAACAACGCACGGCTGGCCGCCGCCTACCGAGCTGAGCCCACGTACAACCACCAAGTCCATTCCATCCACATGCAGCATTCTGCCCCCGTTATACCACCACCGGTAAGTGTAAACAAAATTTTTATACGACTGTCTGAAAAAAGGAGTATATTGTTTTCAGGGTTCAAGTATGTATGTATGTATGTGAGTTTGTATATTCCACCATAACTTCTATACGCCTGAACCGATCCTGATATATGAGGTATCGTTACAATCCCTAGCTTATTCCGGGTGACATAGGCAGTAAAATTAAAAAAAAAAATTGATGGGGTGGCCATGGTCCCGCATTAATTTTTTTTTCGAAAATAAAATTAACTATTTAATCATAATCTAGAAAGTGATGAGTAGATTCCAAAAATATATAACACTATTTTAATATCCAGTGATTCACAAAAAAAATAACATTCTATAAAAATGTGAATTAGATTCTAATTTAACTAGGTTATTTTAGAATTTTAACTTTATAGTTCGTTTTTGGCAGGGCAGTCGTGTTTTTTAATTTTTTTAATTATGACTTGTATCCATCCTATAACACTACTAGATGATGATAGATTACGATCTACCGAAAAATAATGCGTTAAATTGTAAGCAGTATGTTACGGTTCACAATCTTTCGACAGTTTACCATCTCGCGATACCATCGCGAGATAGATTATAATCTAACGGTATTTACAATTTTACGCTGTCAGATATATGCTATCGCAGGCTTTTTTTTGAACTTTTTGAGAAGAACAATTCCACCATGCATTTTTTTCGTGGAACTTTTACTATTTACGCAGCGTACGCCACGGAAGCTCTCTGATGAGACGATTTTTCCGACTGTATTCACAATATTGCTATTTTCGTAGGGATCTTACATTTTTTTGAAAATAACAATTATAGCCTATGTTACTCGCCGATAAAGTAGCTATTATCTAAGTGAAAGAATTTTTCACATCGGTTCAGTAGTTTTTGAGTGTATCCATTACAAACAAACAAACAAACAAAGAAAAAAATATTTCCTCTTTATAATATTACTTTAGATGAGTATGGACTATCAAATAGTGGGCGCAAAATAGTATTTATTAGTTATTTTTTTTATAAAGCTTACTATTTTCTTAAAGCAGGCACCGGCATGCCCTCTTGTGGGTGAAATGGATCGCATGGCAGTCGCTGAAGCCGGACCGTCTCCACCCGCGATGCCGCACTCATCGCATCAGTCTCACCAACCTCACCAATCGCATCAGTCCCATCAATCACATCAGTCTCATCAGTCTCACCAACCTCACCAATCTCATCAGTCTCATCAATCACACCAATCGCATCAGTCTCATCAATCACATCAATCGCATCAGTCTCATCAACCTCATCAGTCTCATCAATCGCATCAGTCTCATCAATCGCATCAGTCCCACCAGACGCATCAATCGCATACCAACACGCATCAACCACTCCCCAGACTCAAGGACTCAAGGTTAGTACAGAATCTTCTCCTTCAGAATAAAAAAATATGATTTGTTAATTTTATTATCTGTATATAACGTTGAAGAAGAACATCATTTAGATATATTTGCGAAACGTCAATGAACACATCTGCTAAAAGTTGCCGCTGATTGCAGATTAGCACAGATGAAAAAAAAAATTTAGATATACTAATATTATAAATGCGAAAGTTTGGAAGGGTGGATGTTTGTTTCTCAATCACGCCAGAACGGCTCAACCGATCTGGAAGAAATTTGGCAAAGAGTCTAGAATACAGTCCAGAATAACACATGGCTACTTTTTGTCCCGGAAAATTAAAGAGTTCCCGCGGGAACCAAAAAACCGCAATCCACGCGCGCAAGCTGCGGGTATTAGCTAATCTGTCTATAACGTTGAAGAAAATCATCATAGCCTATTTAAAAACCTGCATAGGTTCTTATTGTTCGCAAAAGAGTGTGAAGTCGGCCAATCCGCACTTGGCCATTGATAATATGCGTGCCAAGACAGAAACCATTCCGTTTCACTTACTTACTATACACAAGTATAGTGTGTAAGTGAGAGCGACTGATTAACGGCGCTCTTTTCACTTTATTTTTTTATTGGCACTTCATATTGATGAAGCTTCTGTACTGCGACTGAAATATTGTGTTATTTATAGATACAAAGGGAAACGGCTATATCCGTCGGTACCAAACCAACCGTCCGAAGCATTAGCTCACTTTATGTTCGAGCTGGCTAAGTCCGTACTGTTCAAGGCTGGCGGGTCGTCTAGTACCAGTTTGTTTACACAAACGTCTTGTGCGAGGGAACATCATGGACCGCACAGGTATGCAAACTTAATGTATTTAACGTCGATGACAATTTGTAAGTAGCAAAAATGTATTTAGTGCCAGACCTATTTTGAAAAAAATGCACTTATTTTAGGCAATATGAATGTAAACACCTAATGTTTCATGTAGAAAGATTTGAAGAAAAGTTTGTTCCGAAGTAAATGTCTCCTTTATAAAGTTTTTATAAAGGAGACATTGACTTACGGTATCACTGTTTCATTACCTCGCAAGTGAAGTGAAAGCAGTGTGTTCGTTCAGTCATAAAATACACTTTATCCTCGACTTTCACAACCTCATGGTATACAAATGTTTCTTTTTTCTTTTAGAGGGTTGCATATGGCGGCATTTCAGTTGGGCCTTTACGCGTTAGGGCTACACAATTGTGTTAGCGCGAATTGGTTAAGTCGTACATATTCTTCGCATGTCAGTTGGATTACAGGTTTGATACTATTTTATATATTTATTTTTGTATTGATATATAGATATATATATATATATATATATATATATATAACGGCCAAATATTGAAACTTATGCTTAAAGCCCTTGCTTGAGTCCCTTAAGTCCCTTATACATTCATCCAGTCCAATTATCCAAGATTGGACTTAGTTACCCTCAAAAGTAGGTTAGAAACAGGCGATCTTATTGAGACCTACAAAATATTGAATAACCATTGATCCCAAAAATGCAAAAATATTTGTAAAAAGGAGAAAACCAGGGCTAAGAGGAGACGATCGGAAGCTGCTCCACCAGTCAATCGATGAAATCATCAAGCGCCATCAAATCACTTATAACCATACAAGGCCTGCAAATTAGTTCAATAATAAACTGGATAGCCACCATAATATTTTCAGTGTTAAGGAAATCAAAGTTATATTTCAAACAGTACTTCTGAGATAATCGGCTTTTATAAAAAACGTCAATGTTTTTTTTTAAACTAACTGTATGAACATATAAATGAAACTAATTTTCGTAGGGCAAGCAATGGATATTGGAGCTCCAGCTATATTATTCCTGATTGATGCTTGGGAGGGTCATCTAACGCCACCTGAAGCGGCTGGAATAGCCGATAAGGTAAGCATGATCGCTGTTGTTATAATTCTTTTCGGATATTTTCTTTTCTTTACATATGGCTACTGGTTTGCTAAACACCTTCTATTGACGCTTTTAAGTCAATTAGCAGGGCGTCTTAATAGTATTGAACATCAGACGGATTGAACAGTTTCCACATGTTTTGAAGTGAAAACTTCTTTAGGCGCGTTGTTCACTTTTTGGTAATTTATATTGAAGTGTAAAATTTCTGTAGGCGCGTTGAGCACTTTTTGGTAGGGGGTAAAAATGTAGATTCCGTGACCGTGACCGACATGCTCGCGAACATATTTATAAATATACTACAATCGAAATTACACATTAATGCCTTAGTTTTAAGGTTTATATTTTAATTTTTTTGTAGTAAAATGAAAAAAAAATTAAATATTCGTTTTCGCTTCTATCGGCAGTCCCTATGACGGGCAATTTTTTTTCTTTAGTGGCGCAAAGTGAGTCAGTACAGGTGCAAGTGCAGGACTACAGGAATCCCTATCCCAAAGTTAAAAGTCTGCCACACGCAACTTGCGCATTCCATAGGAGCTATCATAGTCGAGTTTACCTGTTGCTCGTTCAGCTCGGCCGATGTTGACGTACCATTCAGATGTTCAGGGGTTGAAACTTGAAACGTCCCGGACCTGTATACGTACCTGACAGGACCATGTTCGCTTTCTAAAACTACTTAAGAAAAATTACTTATAAGGACGCCAGAAAACTATGCTATCTAAATGACTCAAGTTTCGTATCCTACGACAACGCGCGACTTGATGCAATAGCCCACGCATTTCGCTCGCACGGTCAAAATGTCATGACGCCAAATTACTTAGGCTTACAGTTTTTACATTTACGATTAAATTTTTGATATAAATCGAGACGTCAACTGACTTGCCGTCAATGGTCAGCATTAATGGGTCCAATGAAAAATTGTGGTGTGAGTTTTGATATTTTTTTAAAGGCATTAAATAAAATAATTAAATGGGCGTTTTGGTGTGCCGCAGGCGTCGTCCGGCTGTGACGTGCATATGGTGCGTGCGGCCGCGGAGCTAGCGCTGTCGGTGTTGCCGCACGCGCACGCTCTCAACTACAACGAGATCCAGCGCGCCGTGCTGCAGTGCAAGGAGCAGAGCGATGCTATGCTCGAGCGCGCCTGCCTCACCGTCGAAGCCGCCGCTAAAGGTAAGCTCCTATACACTACACACTGTAGTACACCGGTGCTAACGCTGTCAGTGTTGCCGCGCGCGCTTAGCTACAATGAGATCGAGCGCACCGTGCTGCAGTGCAGTGCTTTATACAGGGCCCTGTGGTAAGGGTGGGCGTGGCCGCTAGTTAGAGCGTCGCTTAGACCAATTTAGGGACCCTTACTCCCTTGATCTTATATACTACACTGATTCAAGTGTAAGAGTCCCTGAAAAAAGTGCAGTGTAATAGGCCTATAACGCCTGCTTCTAAATGAATCCAATAATTATAGGTGGCGGTGTATACCCCGAGGTGCTATACACCGTGGCGCGTTACTGGCACGAGTTGTACCTGCGGCAAGCGAGTGAGGAGGGCGAGAGCGCGCCCGAGGAGCCGGCGTACCGCGCGCTGCCCCCCGTGGCCGTGCCCCTGCCCTACCCGCTGCCGTACCCCTTCTACCCCTACCCGCCGCCCGCCATCTACCAGCTGCAGGTCACGCAACCTGCACACGTGAGTTTTATAACTATTTTGACGTGACGCAGTGTGTAGCGCAGTTGTCTTAAAGTGCGGAGGTCCCGGGTTCGATCCCCGGGAGGGTCAATTTGGGAATTTAAAATTTCTGAATTTTCCCTGGTCTGGCCTGGTGGGAGGCTTGGGCCGTGGCTACCACCCTACCGGCAAAGACGTGCCGCCAAGCGATTTAGCGTTCTGGTACGATGCCGTGTAGAAACCGAATAGGGGTATGGGTTTAATATAACTGCCATGCCCCTAACAGGTTGGCCCGCTACCATCTTAGACTGCATCATCACTTACCATCAGGTGAGATCGCAGCCAAGGGCTAACCTGTAGTGGATAAAAAAATAAAAAATTGTTACATACGTTTTGTGTCTATTCTCTTTCTATAATCGTTAACGCTTTACGTCTATACCGCTGAGAGGAACAAGTCTATTGTTAGCGATTTAATCGCTTTCGCTAAAGTGTTAACGATTATAGAGAGAATAGACGTGAAACGTGTGACTTGGCTAGGGCTGGTAGCGAGGCCGGCGAGGAGGCAAAACGCACGCTTAGTGTACTGATTGTAACGTCATCAATATCCAACGAACTTTTTTTTTACTGCAATTGATCTAAAATAGTTACCGTAATAATAAATAAAAAGCCTTTATTTGCTATTACGTTAATGTCGTTATTTATATTATATATTAATGTTCGTTCATTACAATAATTATAGTTACATATTAAGATTTATATTATGTCAATTGGTAAAAATAATAAATAAACTGGTACAATAAAATTAAATTAAATAAAAATTGAATTACAAATTGTCATGTTTATATTAATTTATTACGTAATAGTCGCCTCTACGGCGTAGGCCTCCCCCAAATCTCTCCAAAGCTTTCTGTTACGCGCTTGTCTCATCCAATCTGGCCCACATTTCTCTGAGAAGATATCGCGCCATCTCTTATCAAAGTTACAGTACTATTAACTAAAAGATGAAGAGGTTTTATCATCTTGTAAAAAATCCACTGTTTAAAAATCCTAAAAATAATTTATTTTTGACATAGGAAACATCCCTATTAGTGCTACTAGAGCAACTCGTTCCCAAGCTTTCTTGATGTTTCAAAAATCCTTTATATTGTATATTTCTTACAATTGACGAACGCGCGTGAACTTAACTACAAGGTTATGCACATTGCGTAAGTGTCATTGTCCCGTCGCGTTCACGTACACGCACACAATTTCACGTATACAGATACGACGTAAACATAAAAATAAGTCACTAGCACTCGTGAATTGCAAACACTATACCAAGCTTTCTTTTCATTTTTCAATGAGAAGGATTATTTGAATAAATAATCCACCATTACTCATCACGTCCGTGCTGACTATCGACACCCGACTCATACCAAGAGGATTTTATTATCTTTTTGTACTGTTATTATTATGTGTATTATTTTTTATTTTTGTATTATATTTTTACTAAACATTACATCTATTTTTATTATGTTCGGGCAAAAGACTGGCTTCCCATAGCACAGGGAATCCTAGTTTGGGGGCCAGGAACCTTAGCTGGACACTATTTTTATTTTTTCTTTCTTATTTAGCTACCTACCACTTTAAGTTTATGCTTGTACTATATTTCCTTTTATTAAAAAACAGTGTGTATGTGAGTTTTCATGAATAAATAAATCAAAAAAAAAGCAGTTCGGAGGCGCGGCCGCGGCTCACCCCGGCGCGCAATTTGCGCTACCGCCGTACTTCGTGCGCGGGCTCGTGGCGCCGCCGCACCCGCACGCGCCGCACGCGCCGCACGTGACGCACGCGCCGCACCCGCCTCATCCACCGCATCCGCCCCTCGCGCACCCGCCACCGATCGCCGTCAATGTGAGTCGATTCATTCATTTATTTTGCACTAGCTAATGCCCGTGCCTTCGTCTGCGTGGATCAAGGTTTTTTGGTTCCATAATTTTCCGACATAAAAAGTAGCCTATGTGCTATACCAGACTATAATCTAGCCAAATTTCAGCCAGATCCGTTCAGCCGTTGGGGCGTGTTTGAGTAACAAACATCCATACATCCAGACATCCATACATCCATCCAAACTTTCGCATTTATAATTATAAGTAAGATTATACAGAAGAGAGGGAATAGGGAAATTTAGGGAGAAAGGATCCCTAATTTAATTTGGCTTTTCGGCCACGCCACCCTGACCACAGGGCCCTAGGAAAGTGCAGTGTAATAGGCCTATTACACCAGTGGTTCAACCTCTCTCTCTCTCTCTCTCTTTCTCTCTCTCTTTCTCTCTCTCTCTCTTTCTCTCTCTCTTTCTCTCTCTCGTCGTTACTTCTTTGCTGAAAATCGTGGTCCTGGGGATTTTGCAACCTTGCGGTTGTAGTTCAATAAAAGTACCCAATTGGGTATTTGACAACTAGTAAAATCAGCAACTTTTTTTTGAAACGTCAAAACGCGTGCTTGGTATGGATTTTCTATGAATTATTAAGTTGTGACGTCATCAAAGTTCGACGCACTCGATAGTTTAAAATGGTTATTCAAAATAAAACTAGCAGGGGAGGTGGATATTACGACTTTTGGGAGATCCTTTATTTAATAATCACTAAAAAATAGTTTATTTCACTAGTAGTCAAGTACCCAATATACATTTAGCTGCAGTGTCGAAAGTTCAAGCTGCCAATATGATCGCCAACCTCCGATAGAAGGGGCACAGAAAGAAGAAGATTTTGCATTAACTTTTAAGTTAAGTTTGATTTTGATTGGTAAATTTACTTTTCAAAAATCCATTTTAGCGGATGCTAAGGTCATAGTTGCTATCTGCTTGCTTTCAGCCTAATCCGTTCTATGGTTTGAGTTGTGCTTGGATAGATCAGTCAATCCGTCACCTTGTACTTGTTGTTTGTCTATTTGTCTGGTCTGTCTGATTCCTTTTCATCGCACATCCATTTAAACGATTTTGGCGAAATCCAAACTGGCTACTAGCTTAGCTTCTCTGCTGGGGAAGGATATAGCCTACTTTTTATTCAGGAAAATCAAAAAATTCCCAGGGGAGTTTTAAAAATGCGCCTACCTGTAATTTAATAAGAATTACAGTCAAATCCTCCGCGTAGTTTAAGGTTTTTAAAAAGTAGGTCCATTCGTTGCGTAATTGACAAAGCAAGGCGACAAAGCAATAAAACACACACACTTTCGCATTTATAACGTTAGTAGAAGTAGGGAACACTAAAATGAGTTATCTTAACAGCATCCAGCCCCGATTCCGCCCCCGTTGCCGGCCGCAGTAACCACGGCTGCCGTAAGCACTGTAGGTGTGAGTGGGGTTAACGGGGTGGCGGTGAGCACCGTGAGCGTCAGTGGGGTGAGCGGCTCCGTTGGCACCAACGTTGGCCCGCCGGCGCTGCCCCAAGCCCAACTGAGGAGATTGTTGGCCGCATACCGCGTTGGAATGTTGGCCTTGGAGACACAGGCGAGACGCGTGCACGATGACCGCCCACAGAACAAGTTTGGAAGGTAAATATCACATACACACAAATGTCGTTTTTCCTGTAGAAGCCAAGCTCAACACCCTTAGAGCGATTATATGCACTGTTTCGATATTAGCGTGATTCCCATAATATATCCTATTTCATAAACATTATTTTTGAAAACTGGGCACCCGCCTAGATTCTTGTGTGTACCTGGCAAATTGGGCTGAATATCGGTTTGTACTATCTTAACCATATAGATAAGATAGTACAAGTAGATTGTAGAAGTAAGGATAGAATTCTGTCATTAGTATTCTGTCATTTTTTCTCGAGTGATTGTTATCATGAGAGGAAAAGAGATAAAAATATTTTTATTATCTTAACTAGCTAATGCCCACGACTTCGTCCGCGTGGATTGAGGTTTTTAGGTTCCCGCGGGAACTCTTCAATTTTCCGGGATAAAAAGTAGCCTATGTGTTATTCCAGACTATAATCTATCTCTTGTGCCAAATTTCATCCGGATCCGTTCAGCCGTTGGGGCGTGATTGAGTAACAAACATCCATACATCAATCCATGCAAACTTTCGCATTTATAATTTATAATTATAATTTTATTATATAATATATTTGAATGATAGCATCTGAATTGGGTTATACTATACATTCTAACTAGAACTGGATTCAATATATTTTGTAGCTATATGACTTAAAAATAAACGGATCCATCAGAATGGCGGGTGATACCATAAAAAAAACTAGTATTCATATGCAAGCTAATTTCCATACAAATCGTAATTTTTTTATTGAGAGTTGACAGATAGCTGATGTCAAGGCACTTCCCCACCCACGTCAGAAAATCTTTGACTGATATTTTACTGTCGGCAAAAAGGAAGGAAATACAGATTGCAATATTTAAACGCACTGTCATCGGACATTTATCGGACCTCAACAGTGGGCGGGGGACGTGGGTGGAGGCCCCTGGGTGGAGGCCCCTAGAGACTATTTCCGTCGCACACAATTTCTACAATACTAAACTAAGACCACTGGACAGGTCTAATTTGAAATTGCTATCCCATTTAAAATGTCCCCCATCAAACAGGATAGCACAAGATTTAGTGCCGTCAAGTATCAATTTAGTTTGATTACGTTCATAAGAATTAGTTATAACAATCAGATTCCTGTTCTTGCTTTCAAAGCCTAGTAACCATGATTACCAATCGGGCTACTAGCTCTATTATTTGCAAAATTTAGTTCCTTGTTATCCAGAAACCCGTCTTAATGAAAGCACAGGATTTAGTGCAGTCAATTTAGTTTAGATCGTGTTCATAAGAATTAGTCGTAATATCAGACGTCCTATTCTTAATTTGAACGCGTAGCAACCATGATTACCAATCGGGCTACTAGCTATATTATTTGAAAAATTTAGTTCCATGTTATTCAGAAACCCGGCTTAATTAAAGCACAGGATTTATTGCTGTCAATGTAATTTAGATCGTGTTCATAAGAATTAGTCATAATATCAGACATCCTGTTCTTAATTTGAACGCGTAGCAACCATGATTACCAATCGGGCTACTAGCTATATTATTTGCAAAATTTAGTTCCATGTTATCCAGAAACCCGCCCTACGGTGAGCACGTGAAATGGTTGCTGCGTATCTCGAAGCGTCTGGGCGCGCAGTACCTTCACCAGTTCTGCGTGTGTGCGGTGAACTCTGTGGTGTCGCCGTTCGTGCTGTACGAGCTGTGCGTGGAGTCCGCTCATTGGCTGGCGCGCGGCGGCCCGCACCACCTCGTGATGCAACACTTGCGCGGCACGCTGGCGCCGCTTGTGCACAAGTGTCAACAGATGTGAGTCCCCTTTAGTATACTGTAACCCTCGTTAGCTGCTGCGTAGCTCCAAGCAACTGAGCGCTCAGTACCTTCAGTTCTGCGTGTGTGCGGTGAACTCTCTGGTTCGTGCTGTACGAGCTGTGCGTGGAGTCCGCCCATTGGCTGGCGCGCGGCGGCCCGCACCACCTCGTGATGCAACACTTGCGCGGCACGCTGGCGCCGCTCGTGCACAAGTGTCAACAGATGTGAGTCCCCTTTAGTATACTGTAACCCTCGTTAGCTGCTGCGTAGCTCCAAGCAACTGAGCGCTCAGTATCTTCAGTTCTGCGTGTGTGCGGTGAACTCTCTGGTTCGTGCTGTACGAGCTGTGCGTGGAGTCCGCCCATTGGCTGGCGCGCGGCGGCCCGCACCACCTCGTGATGCAACACTTGCGCGGCACGCTGGCGCCGCTCGTGCACAAGTGTCAACAGATGTGAGTCCCCTTTAGTATACTGTAACCCTCGTTAGCTGCTGCGTAGCTCCAAGCAACTGAGCGCTCAGTACCTTCAGTTCTGCGTGTGTGCGGTGAACTCTCTGGTTCGTGCTGTACGAGCTGTGCGTGGAGTCCGCCCATTGGCTGGCGCGCGGCGGCCCGCACCACCTCGTGATGCAACACTTGCGCGGCACGCTGGCGCCGCTCGTGCACAAGTGTCAACAGATGTGAGTCCTCTTTAGTATACTGTAACCCTCATTAGCTGCTGCGTAGCTCCAAGCATCTGGGCACTCAGTACCTTCAGTTCTGCGTGTGTGCGGTGAACTCTGTGTTGTCGCCTTTAGTGTTTGATGAGCTTTTTTGGCTAGCGTGCGTCGGTCCGCGCTAAGGCAGAACGCAGGTAGAGTTCCGTACCAAAATGATAATAAAAAGGGAACCCTTATATACTTCGTTTCTCACAGCTGCTTATTTCAGTAGGTAGCCCAACATTACTGCAAATAAAATAATTCTAAAATATTAAGAGATTGACATGAGAGGAGCCGAAATTTCAGTGGATTTACATCGACAGATTTCGGTGCAGTTTTTCTTGATCAGTTTTTCTGAGTCCTCCAATGGCAAAGCGAATGACGACGCAGTACAAATGTTCCAAATATATTTTTCCCGTCCAGGTATATCCAGTGCATTCACCAGAAGCTGTACCACCTGACTTCGGTGGAGTACGAGGAGTTTGTGGGCATCGTGCTGTCAGCGCGCACCGCTTTCCAGCTAACGCCCGAGGGCAATACGCAGTTCAAGGAGTGGCTCGCCTCGCTGCGCAGGTACTGACACCATAGTGTACTCACAACTTGACGACCCAATTGACGACCTCCATGGCGCAGTGTGTAGCGCTGTTGTCTTAACGTGCAGAGGTCCCGGGTTCGATCCCCGGCAGGGTCAATTTGGGAATTTATTATTTCTGAATTTTCCCTGGTCTACCCTGGTGGGAGGATTCGGCCGTGGCTAGTTACCACCCTACCGGCAAAGACGTGCCGCCAAGCGATTTAGCGTTCCGGTACGATGCCGTGTAGAAACCGAATAGGGGTATGGGTTTAATATAACTGCCATGCCCTTAACAGGTTAGCCTGCTACCATCTTAGACTGCATCATCACTTACCATCAGGTGAGATCGCAGTCAAGGGCTAACTTGTAGTGGATAAAAAAAAAAATTGGATCAAATGAGGATTGAACTAATCGCGACTGAACTGAGTTTTCAGTTTTTAATTATGTGAAGAATTCATCAACGGAAACAACTTGTTGCAGATCAAAATCGTGCAAGAAGGACCTGTGGACACAACTAAACGCGGCGCTACAGACGAACGGCAAATGACGCCGGCAGCCGATAGTTTGTACGATGCGGTGCGCCGCGCGCAAACTGTCTCACTCCCGGCGCTGGCCGCGCTGCCGGCTCGTCTACATCCTGCACGCCCTGTAACCGCGCCCGCCAGCCCGCCACTAGCGATCGGGCGAGTCGATTCCTTTTTTTTTAAACTTTTTTTTTTTAAACTGTCTTCACAGCCATGGGTTCTGACGGTTCACCTTTTTTGAGCCCTAACTGAATTAATTTGATTTTTTTACATTTCCCATAAGAGCCGAAGCTCAAATGCCGCGGCGCGACTTCTTCAAACACTTGCATAACTCTCGTCGCCTGACGGTTTATTCGGGCATCAAAATCGCGCAACGTAGTTTCCTTGCGGATTCGCATCGCATCGTAAATCTCAATTTAGGCCCTGAGGTGTGACGATTATGATAACATTCGTCATCGATTTTTTTTAGATGTATTCAAATACATCAAAAAAATTATAGTTCTAGTTTGATATGAGCTGTACATACATCCCTGGCAGATCAATGCAATGCATTTGCTCGTATTCACTCTGCTCCTCGTTTTCTCTGGTTTGTTGGAAAGCTTAACGTGAACCTATTTGAAATCTCTCTTCTCTATTTGTCTCTGCTTAGTATAATGTGCAATGATTTTTAAAGCAGCAGACGAGCAAACTTAGCAGGAACAAAACTTGAAGTTTGGGTAAGATTTGGTCGGGATCGTATTGTTTCACTTTGCACAGCACAATTTTTTTTATGTCTTGAGCGCCAAGTGCACAACCCAAATCATTGAGTTAATCGAGTCCAGTTCAGAAAAAAGTTTCTGTATTTATCTAATAAAATAAATCGACTCGCCCGTCGCTGTTCCGCAGACTTCGGACTGCGCTACGATTGTCTCTTGCTAATATCGTATAGTCGCATAACAAAGAAAGATATTGATGCAATGCAAAGTTAAGAGTAAATGCAGATGAATTTTACAGCAAAATTAAGTTTATTTAAGCGCACGGAATTAGTTAGTAGTTGGAATTGTTTGTTGCGTAATACCGGTTAAAAGTAAAACCCTTGCTTTTCATTTCTATTACAAATTTAATACAGATCTCATTTAGGCGAATGAAAATAAATAATTTTCAGTAAAATGTTGCTAGCTCCTGGAATGCGTTTAATAATATGTAGATTTCAACTTTTTTGTTTTTCAGTCTTTGTAGTCATCATAATTTATACATAACCTTTTAAATTTACTTCGTACAGGTATTTATGATCTCTATATTCTATTGTTATTTGAACATTTTAAAAGATCCTCAAAATTTTATAATATTTTGATGAATTTCACTAGAGTTAAATAAAGCTCATATAAAGGTTGTGTTTAAACTAGGTGGAGGTTTCCGAAGTAAAACATTTAACTAGAATAGGGGAGCTCGCAATATTTTTGGTTTGTAAAACCTTATTTCATGGACAGCTTACTAATATGATGCCAGTTTTTTTGATACTCAAATAAGATTTTCTTTGTATGATTTTTATAGGCCGCCTTCAGACTAACGGTATTGCACTAAGCGTCACAATATGTCGGGCGTGACCGTATTCATAGTTCATAGTTGCACAAAAGATTTTAGAATCATTTTGTCACTTCAACGTCCATCTATATGTTGATAAAACTTTACTAGTCATGGGTTTTTGGAAATTTATCGGTGAATCTATGACTGTCACTGAGTCGTCTTATTTTTATTTCTTTATAGTCTAGGTATTTTAATACCTCTTCATACAAGATCTCTTGGATTAACTCTATTCTGGGAGAGGTATTGAAATAAATATTTGATGACGAAAATGTTTATCATTGAACCGATATTCTTTTTATGGCGCACACTTTAGCTGATATTTATTGTGTTGTCGCGAAAGATTCAGAATTGATGGGCATTTTTGGCATAATATTAGAGAATTCGGGTATAGTATGCGACTGTAATTTGACCCCTAAATTGCTCAATATTTTTATTTAAGTTGAACTATGATACCATATTTATGCAAAAAAGTTACAATGAAATTATGTGTACCATCCATAAATTGCAGTCGTTTACTGTCCTGTTGCCTTAGCGTAACATACAAAACTCAAGGTTTAGCATGGTTTTGTGCAAATCGTTCAATTCAGCACGTACGAATCTTTCGTAGTCTTCAAATTATACCACCTTATAAGAAATGTAGAAATTAAAAGTAACACAAAATATAATCACGCAAGAGGAGAAAGATTTGGTAAAATGGTATTTAGAAATCGCTCACTGTTATAAATTTAATTGGCGTCTAGAGCAAGAGACGAATTGAGCGTTTTGAATAAAGCCGCACTAATTACTTTGTACTGTGTTAATATGCTCACTTAACATTTAACGCAGTGTTAGCTAATTTGTTCGAGATCTCCGATACTTTAGACTATTTTATTATTATTATTTTATTATGATCTGACTGGTTATATTTAACAAATTAATGTCTCAAATGTGTATTTTTGGGTTTCTTTGGGTACGTAAAGGTATAATTGGATTGTTACGTACTTTTGGATTTGTAACTGGAGGCGGATTGAATGCGATTGTAATCTTAAGGTTTCACTATCGTTTAGATGGTAGATACTGTGCCGTTTGCCGCGGTCGCAATACATCAAGGTCGCTTCGCCTAAGACTAACGAGGCGAGATGACAATTCTAAGGACTGTAACCGAAATAAGGGGTTTAAACTATTATAAAACAGAAACACTTATAACGGAAACTTATTTTTCTTAAAACAATTGCAACCATCGGTGGTTTCACGTTAGGTTCAAATTAAATCATCAGTAAAGTAGTAAGCGTCAACAGTAAATTTGGCAACGTCGCTATTTCGGTTACACTTTAAAACACTTTCATTACTGGTACAGATTCGTTTCTGTTACAGAAATATAAGTGTTTCAGAGATATAAGGGTTAACAGAATTAAAAACACATTCAAAAGGGTCACAGTTTCGATTCTGTTACATTTTCATTATGTAACACTTATATTTCTGTAACCTTTATGAATCTGTTTTTCAGTCCCTGGAAAATTAAAAAATTACAATAGTCCATTTTATGTCGAATATCGGCTAAAAAATTTCAAGTGACTTATAATAGTCATTATAATTAGACAGATTGTAGATGACGACCGTCGATTCACTATTTTTGATATAATCTTGTCGAAATTTGCAGTTTCATGGATGTTTAATGAATAAGGAGTTACGGAATGTACGTAACCAACGTTCGATTAGCTAGAGTAACTTTATTTACAAGTATATATGTATTATTATATTAGTATCGTATTGAAAAGTAGT
Source organism: Erebia palarica (assembly GCA_964035005.1). Classification (NCBI taxonomy): domain Eukaryota; kingdom Metazoa; phylum Arthropoda; class Insecta; order Lepidoptera; family Nymphalidae; genus Erebia; species Erebia palarica. The sequence goes on from OZ035988.1 coordinate 8,797,918, forward strand.
ATCTTGAGAGACTTTGAAATATAACTATATTATAACTACTAAGAGGAGGCCAGCTGGCGGTAGTCCGCTCATTCCGATGTCAGACGATTTATCATGTCCACATATGTACGAAAATAATTGAGAATTATATGTCTGTCATGTCATTTCCCTTAATTAGAAGGACTAAGGAGAAGAAGAACTAGAAGTTGTATAATACTTCTCCTTTACCATACAATTCAATAGAACTTGTGAAAACGATCAGTAATTATATTTGGGGACTGTTTTTATTTACGCTTATTTTATTATGGTGTAGTAATTCGATATCGCAAGATATGTGTATTCGATTAAAAAAATTAAATATAGCTACTAAGTAAATATCTATAAAACTAAAATTATCTTCCACCGCCATAAGCAATATTAAAGAATATTATAACTATAATTATGTAATAAAATTCTAATCTAAGGAGTGAACTAGGCAAATATGCAGATTTTAATTAAAACAAATTGTGTGTGACAGCTCCGACGCACGACTAGAGTTTACTCTTTATGAACGATTATAAAATATATAGATTAGTAAATGAGATTAAATGAACGCATTTTTTATATTAATCAAAATACATAGTCATGGCAACATAAACAGTGTTACCATGAAAACATAACGTCAATAACGTAACGGAGAAATTTTGATTTTACACACCATAAATTTTCATACTTTATGGCTTATTATATATACATATATATGAAAATCAATTCTAAAGTAGATAAACTCCAATAATAATAACGATTTTTAAAATTCTCAATGAGACCACGTAGATAAAAAAGCGTTTGTGCAATAAAATTCGAGTAAAAAAAAACTAAACAGGGCAATTTTGGCCACCGGGCTAGATTTGGTGGGACTGTACCTTCGTCTGACATTAGAATGACAGTGAGGCCAATTCTGTTGTACACCATATCATAACTAAAATAGTCCGCGCGTGAGCTCTTAGGAATCCTATGGAATGTTAAAGTAAAGACCTAGAGTTGTTTAAAGTGCAAAACAATACTGCTATCGAAAAATTACACGCGTCAAGCTCGAAACTAGTGCTGGGGGCTGGATATGGAGCGACGATCGGGGGTAGCGTACAGCCGTCGTTTCTTCAGACCCCGATTCCTCGGAGCTCGTGCGCGGACTATATATTGCTATCCCTCAGACAGCTCTATTTATATTGCTATTTTAGAATACTCTCTGTGGAAAGGGGCAGTACTAAATTTAGAGCTGTCATTTTAGTTTAGAGATTGTGCTAAAACAGAATTGGCAACAATGTTTGCTAGCTCGGCTCGGCTTCAGCGTCGAATAGTTTTAGTTCAATATATTTAAATTGTAAGGTACTGTTTCTGCATTCACTAAGCGTGGATGTTCTTTGCATTCAGTAGTTAGTAAATTTTAGAATGCTAGTTAGTATAAATTCACGTTTTGTAATCGTTGGATAAATCGCTACCACGATCCTTAAATTCGGCCTTTAGAAATGCAAAGTTTAGTGAATATTAATTATAGTTTTCTGAGAACAAATGGATTACCCAATGTACTTAGATAATATGACCCTATATCGATTTTTGTATACCGACACGTTAATAATGCACTTTGAGATCATGGCTGAAATCCTAAAGCTATATTAGACTAGAAATTCTAGATATTTCCCTGTATACCAATTAAAGGAACTTAAAATATAATGCGATAGTATAGCACTAGGTGCAATTGAATACGTTTTCGTACTAAACACGTAAATAATTCATAATAACTTGCCGTCCATAATTATTTTGCGAGACTATACATTACTTTGCGACAGCAATTATACTCACCCTATATAAATAAGCTAATTTGCTATTTATTTATACATTTTAGCATTTCAGAATTACAATTAAAAATCTAAAGTGATGTACTTAATGGGCATTATTAACATTTTCCGGTATCATAAAAGCATGAAGACTTCGATTTAGGAATGCTTCTAAGTAAATTCGTCTCAAAAACTATTTTTACACTAATATAAAACATATTATAATATAATATTGAAAGAAAGATAAAATATATCGTAGTTTCTTAATTGTAAGACGTTAGTATGAAGCATATTTTAATTAGTCGTTTAATGCATGTCATAGATGTAATTAGCCCAGTGTCACGCAAGATTGCGAAGATTAATAAGAGTTTTGCTATTTTATTTGCAGAAAATTGATATATTACATATCAATTCAAATTCTGTGTGTTTGTTTCATATCACGTTCAGTTTGTACCAGTGCAACGCTCGATAATCACAGTTTGCAAGGTAGAAACAAAGTCATAAGGTAAACGAACTGTGGATTAGACATACACTGAAATTGCGAGATGTTGTTTTGGTTTTTTGAGGTAAATGCTTTTTAAAACTTGTTGCACGCAATTAATTCAGTATTACTCAATATGAGATGGTCTTGCCTGATCTGGCTAGTATTTGTATGTCTTCTGCACACTTTATGTTTCTTTAATAAAATGGGCCTCTCGATTGATATACATATATGTATGGTACGATAATTCAGAAACGATGAAATGCACGTTATTTCTCTGGTTACTTAGTCAGACCCAGGTGTATAAAATATAAGATAGGTTCATTTGGAAATCTAAGTCTTATGCATAATAATTATTGTTGAGGAACAAATCTACATTACATCACAATTATTGAAACCTTAACTATTTCTTAGTGGTCTTTCTTCAGTGGAAAGTGAGTTGTCTCAATGATGCATAATTTTATACATCTGGATTGTAGTTTAATTATACACTTTGTAAGTGTGTTGTCCGCCTATTAAATTTGTAACCATTACGATTGAAATGGCTACGCGTTAGTGTACGTTATACGTATATATATTATATAGTATTGTATCGTCCATATCGCATAATTTTCGATTTGCAATCGACATTGAGGCACAGCGAGGCACGATCCTTATTCAGAAATTTTCGATTATTTATTTATAACTTGTATTTTATAAAATGAGTTTTAGTTATAATTCCAGAAATCAGTGATAATTCAATGTCACAAAGTTGAAACGTAATCTTTTAGTAGACGAAGTACTTTTGAATTGTTTTCGTATGGATTTAATAATGTATGAGAAGCTAAATAGTTTCTAAAAGCAATCTTGTATTTACGTACGTACGTACGTAGAAATAGAATGAACTACGTTTACTAAAAAACCTCACGCTGGTACAGTTTGGTCTAGCCTCCGTGTCACTCTTGTGGGACACTTAAGACTGACAAGAACGCGAAATAGTCAATACGAAGTCTTAATTTAATATCACCGGGTGTCTGTAAACAAAATGCATTGTTCTTATCACACAATTGACATGTTATGGAACAGTTATAGATTTGTTTTATGACATCCTGTATTTAATATAGGAGTGCCCATACATTTTATATTAACTAAATTTAAACACTAGTGTTCCGTTGTCGCTAATGGTTGTAATAATAAAGTTATTATTGATTGTATTAGTAAACATGATGACTGTTAAGCACGATTTCTGGTTCAACCGTGTCGACTCTTATACGCACGTTGTCGCTTTCCATGCAAAGAAAAGTTTCGTTGTTGTGAAAACTTTGTGATGACAAGTTGGTATTGATTGACGGTTGCATGTGAACCCACAACGTGCGAGTTTATCAAACCTTTGGCATATTTCCTATTTGCAACACATAATTATTATCTTTCCACATTTACTATGTTTTTACAACTAAACATTTTATCTCCTTAGATAATTTTAATGATTACTTTTATGGATACACCTAAGTCTTTTTTGGCAAAATATTTGAAGTAACATTATTTAATTATTCAATATACTTATTCTATATTTAAGAGTTATGTGTTTTATTTCAACTTGTATTATTAACTACCTACCTATAGGTATTAGGTATACCAAATTAAACACATTTAGGTATTCTTATTTTCATCATCATAAAGGAAAGTATTTACATAAGTTAGATGAATACATTATTAATTATGTATGTACTTAAATAGGACATTCACAAAGATTTAAATCTTGAGCTTTAACAGAAAATCCATTTATTTATTAGTAGGTACTTGACAGCCCAGAAATGGGCTGTTTATGCTTTCTAGTATTTAGGGCAGTAATCTAAACTACTATTAGATTAAACTAGTAATTTGAGTGTGCAGAGCATCAACAAGCTCGATGATGGATGATTATTATTATATACTCTTTATTTGTACCACCATAAAAATGGCAAAAAACATAAAGAAGAAAGAAAAACAACACAGACATGATAGAAAAGGCGGCCTTATCGCTTACTAGCGATCTCTACCATGTCTCTCTAAAGGATTGCAGGTGGTGACATCCTATAACATACATACATACATTCGAATAAAACAATATTATATAACATACTATATTTTATATATGTCACCGTAAGATTGTAAAAACCGTTGGATTATAATCTAACTCATTTCTAAACTGTCGAAAGATTACAATTTAACGCATTATTTTCAGGTAGATTGTAATACAAGAACGACAAGAAAGAGACAAGAAAACGTAAATAAAATGAATATTTCAAAAATTGACACTCAGAACATTGAACAGTTTACAATCTTTCGACAGTTTAGAATTTCGCGAGTTAGATTATAATCTATTAATTTATATTGCAATTTACAAGGCTAATAAAATGGATTTATCTACAGACATATATATATATATGCAGATTATCTTGCAGATTGATGCTGGTTTCACACAGAGCGGCCAGGCGCAGGTTGCTAGCACGAGAACGCGCGTTCTGGAACAGAATAGTGCTGTCCTGGTCCAGGACGCGCGTCTGTCCCCTGTTGTCTTGCCTGGTACCTGTGCTGTTCAACCTTAGTCCATACTGTTAGACATTAACACAAATTATAAGCTATTTAGCATCGGTTTGTTGTTTGATTAGAATATTAATAAAATAACATACTTACTATAAATAATTCCCTGCGTCATTCGCACGTTAACAAAGCGTGAGAGTCCTGTGCTTAACGAGCACAATTACGTCGATTGTGTTATATTCAGTCCTTAGATATTTCCTAAATACTGATGCCTACAATTCGATTACATTATTAATTTATATTGCAATTTACAAGGCTAATAAAATGGATTTATCTACAGGCTCTTGTAGTTTATAATTTTGTAATATTATAGATTAAAATAATTATTATATTAAAGACTGAAAAGACATTATCAGACATTAAGTTTTATCGGTATAACTAATAGTATGAGAATCCGTTGGTCTTTAAAAAAAGCTATTAATAAAAGCTGAACGATTTAAAGTGGGTATGTTGTTCTTTTCATTTGTCTGCGTAGATACGTAGGTCAGTTGGCCTACAAATAATCCTAATAAACTACAAAGTTGCAGATCTATCCTTTAAATAAAAATAACCGTAGAACTAATTACGTCCGATGATGCTGGCTGTTAACTCTAGTAACTACATACAGTTGCTAAAAGCGATAACTCAAATTAGATGCGAGATAAGTATTCGATTCGAGTGAAAACAATAATATTTACTTATCCTGTTAATAAAATGACCTGCAGATAGGCAAACAAGTAAATGAACATAAAAAATGTTAAGTTAAACAGTTTTATTGTATCCACTATATCAATTCAGCATCAGGATTGAAAAGTTTGAATGAGGAGATTGTCGTAGAAAAGCAATTAGTGTGTGAGTAGAACTTTGAAACTCTCTAAATAAGCATTAGTTGAGTAATACAAACATAGACAGTAGGATCTAAATGAATAAAAAAAATAGAATGTAACTTTTTAAATTAATAGAATAGTCAAATGAATCAACGTTATCTGTGGTAACGGAGGTAAATGGGTCATACCTAACAATTTACTTAATTGTCAAGTATCTAAAGGTAAGTAAGTAACATCAACTATTATTATTTATTTATTATTGATTACTGTTTATTTATTCATCGAAGAAATAATTCAATCATATTATGTAAGTCGTTAAGTAATACAATCATAGTAGGATCAAACTGGATAAATAAAATAGAATACCCAGTCTTTTTTCAAATATTATAAAGGTAGGTAGGTAGTAGGTACCTAACATCAACTTATTCATCGAAGTATGTCAATTTTCTTTCTCTACAAACTAACTGGCAAAGTGGTCCTTGAAACAGCTGTTATCTAGGTATGTCTGCGCGGAGTTTTGACGGTAGTTGTTTGACTTTGAATATAATCGATTTGAAACTGTATACTTTACTTATAGATCTTTTGGCGCTGTATACCTACTTACTCGGACCACAGTAGATACCAACAGTTACGTACCTAATAGGTATGCAGAGTTGCGGACATCATCTTCGCATCCGGTACCACATAATTATTTACATTCTATGCTATATACGTAAGTTTATAGGGGTAATAATATACTAGTGGTTCGCCCCGAACTGAGACCACGCGGTATTTTCTTATTCCACGTAAGATGGTGCTAACGTTTATTTGTAAGCACAAGCGAATAAACTTTTACAGAGCGCCATCTATCGACATAATTGTGAAGTTCTGTTAAAAATGCTGAAGCTCATTAAAAATTAAATAATTTCGTTTCCTTATAAAATGTTACACCGGTAGTAAGAGCGGTGGCAACAGGCAGACTTGCCTGTGGTTGGCTGGCTTGGCTATGATTGACTATGATTGGCTGCTTGTAAATTACCGCTTTGTGATTGGTTGACGTCGCCTCAACCAATCACAAAGCGGTAATTTACAAGCAGCCAATCATAGTCAATCATAGCCAAGCCAGCCAACCACAGGCAAGTCTGCCTGTTGCCACCGCTCTTACTACCGGTAGCCACCGGTAGAGGGGGTGATGCCATGCCTAGCCTATAAAGTGCTACGCCAGCCTCAGTTTGTGTTGTTATCGCCGTTGATCACATTGTAAGACGAAACGCTGTCTAATTGTGTGCAGAAAATACATGAGCGTGATTATGTTTTTGTGTCTTTTATTTACGCCCACTGTTTCATCTCGGAAGTGGGATGAATAAAGGAAACTATGCAGCTTAATCACACTGATTCGGCAGTAGTAGAACGCATATTTATTCGCGAGGATGGAGCGAATTAGCATGTGGAGATGTGTCCGAATTAAGCAGCTGTGAAGATGAATAAGGCCCTCAAAAATCTCACAAGGAAACTGAGAAAAACAGGAACGTGTGTGAGGTTAAAGAAGATGCGAAAATCAGATAGAACCTGAGGTAATTCGACAATAGTTGACATCACGAGTAAGTTCCAGCGAACAAGGATAGCAGTTTGTAAAAACCCTTTTTGATTTCGCTGTAATGAGACAAGACACTATTGCACAGCAGTGTACAGAGATACCAGAGGTAAGTGATTCTTTTTGTTAATGAGGAGAGTAGAGCTAATATATACACAAGTTGTAGGTATAGTCGGTGGGTTGTCACTAAGGTGAAATACATGTGGGGAATATTAGTGCAGACAAGCGGTATGATTTTATCGATTAATTGATATCACATTCAGATTGCTTTGCCAGTTCACCAAAAGATTTAGACGAGACGTATTTTGGAGATAATGTAGTTAGGAGCATTAAGGGAATTAACCTACCCACATTTAGAGAATCTATGTTCTGTTTAGTTCTGTGTATCGGGTTAGTGGTTTTCTGTTTGGTCTGCCACGAAGTAAATCACGTTACCCAGCAAGACTTATAGGAATCGAACCCGACGAGCGAATCATACAATGTGCAGAATAGCTTCGCGTGCTAATTTATTTCTTTATTTCATGTGAAATGTATCGTTGGCGAGCGTGGTCGGGCTCTGGCGGTGTACAGCCCGCCTGCTGATGCTTCCCGCGGCATGATGCTGCCCAGCAGCACGCCATGCGGTCGCGCAGCGCCTTACGTGGGCGCTACGAGCTGCTTATAAGAATACCACCACCGGGTTCGTGTTGTGGTGGGCGTGTGGCCTGGTGTGTCGACGCAATCGCGGAGTGAACACTCGAGGTGCACGTAGCAGCGCGCAGCCGGCCAGCGCATCTGGCGCGCTGAAGCGAGTGGACTTATGCAGAGGCCGTCACATCAGCGGAGTGATCGCTTAATTTGGTGAACAGTTTTCATTTTGGCTTGGTTCTGACGTTGATTATTCCCTATTTAAAGAGTAGCTCTTTTCCTTGTTGTGTAGCTGCTGCGTGGGCTTATTGGTGAATTACATTCACTCCCCTAATCCTATGTAGAGTCCTAAGCTAGATTCTTATTCGAGCAGTAGTAAAAGTAGGTAAAAATTGTTGCGTGTATCCATAGTGCTGGCAAGTTAGACTTGTGTGAAATGGGTTATCTAATCAGCGAGGTTGACCACCTCACTGAACAGTGAGGAGGTTGCTTAGACAATGAACAGCGAGATGGTCTCTTCAAAGATGGACAGTGATAATGAACGGCAGGTTGGTTGTTGGGATGATTGCAGGGATACCAGTAGTGTTAAGGAGATGAAGCGAATCATTGTTTTACCAGAAAGTTAACCAAGCTCTCCCATTGCGGCAGCAGTTGTTGTTTCAGGATAGCCGAATGTTACACCACGTCGCCTCAACCAATCACAACGGTAATTTACAAGCAGCCAATCATAGTCAATCATAGCCAAGCCAGCCAACCACAGACAAGCCTCCCTGTTGCCACCACTCTTACTACCGGTAGCCACCGGTAGAGGGGGTGATGCCATGCCTAACCTATAAAGTGCTACGCCAGTCTCAGTTTGTGTTGTTATCGCCGTTGAGCACATTGTAAGACGAAACGCTGTCTAATTGTGTGCAGAAAGTACATGAGCGTCATTGTGTTTTTGCGTCTTTTATTTACGCCCACTGTTTCAAATATTTATCTAATTTTAGTATTTGTTGTTCAAGTACAGGATATAATTCAAATAATTGATCAAGTTTCAGGCTCAACCTTTCAGAAAATTGAAAGTTCTGAGGTCAACTTTAGACGTTAGAAATCTCTACTTTGAATGCCCCGCCCCCCATTTCGTCAATTTTAGGGGAAAAATAAAATGATATACCGCAAACCTATGTAACGCTATAAAAAATATTTTACTTCGCATACTTCGCATACTTAATGAATACTTCTTTTTTAATGTATAGCCAACTTTTATCTAATTAAATTAAATCTCTCGTGAAACCTCTACACTTTTAACCATTTATTCGTGCAAGTTTCAAATGAGAGGACAAATATATTAAGTGTTTATTAATACCTACTTCTGGATTGTCCCTTACAGTTCAGAAGCGAGATTTCAATCACATAGCCTTGATTTTGCTTTGCCTTCTGCAAATTTGTTTTTTTTTAAACGTGGGTAATTTGAATTATATTTTTCTGATCGGTGGCTATGAAAATGTTAATTTGAGTGTTAGACGCCACCGAGTTTCTTGCTGGTTCTTCTCGCTAGTTCGTGGCACTCCGAACCAGTGGTAGATTCAGTTGTGAAAATACTCTTATTTTACGTGACATTACTATGTGACTTATGTTTATTTTTAAAGATTTTTCTGTATAATGAGGTTGAAAGTGAAATACTGTAAGTTACTCAAGTTGTGTTCGGAGTATTTTGGTTTTCGTAAACGTGAAGGATTCGCGTAACTGATGTATTATTTTCTTTTACGAATTGATTTAATTGTGAAAGATATGAATGGTTTTAATTGACGTGAACGAAGGGGGTCACGCAACTGATATTGAAAAGGATATTATATGGTTTTAGTTGACGTGAAACGCAACTGATATTGTGAAGTATTAGGGTTTCCGATAAAAAAGTAAAAGTCAAAAGTGCTTTCAAAATTCCCAACTTATATTTTATTTTATTACTTTTCGATCATTAAAATTTTGTGCCGCACTGTCGAACCAACCTGTAGTTAGATTTGCGTTTTGTGTCTAACTAGGTTTATTACTTGTATTGTATAGGTAGGTACAAAAAAAAATAGACTGTACTGTACTAGACCTATCTTTCCCCGATACGTCAGAGATGCATCCGATTCGAAATAAAAGTATATTATTTTGTTCATAAAAATATTATCTCGATCCAATGATGTCAAGTCTAGCAATAAATGTGTTTATTTAATTATGCCCTTCATAATTTCAGTAGGTTTAATATTAATAATACCTAAGTATTACTGTATGGCTGGAACTAAATAACCTCTCTGTACATAGTTACTATGCAGAAAACTTTATTTATCCAATTTTTATGATAATAATATCTTGTCCGATCTTAAAATAATTGTCAGGGATATGCCATTGAAGAACTAGTCTACATCCTTTGTAGGTTTCATAGTCGATCGACATTGTAACTGGAAAACGCATGTTGAAAATCTGTGCAGCAAACTGGATAATTTTGTCTATGTCCTCTGACGGCTTTATCAAACTTCTGATTTGAAAACAGCCTTATTAGCATGCCAAGGATTTCATCGCTATTAAGATATGGGATTATCTTGTGGGGGTACTTAATTCGGTAAGTACCTACTAGCTTATAAAGTTTTCATTCATTAAAACAAAAATCCTGTCTGAGAGCATTATGTGGATTACAGCCATTAGATATCTGTAAGCCTTTGTCTAAGAAGCATAATGTTAATCCCTTACCTTGTCAATACATGTATATCTATGAATTGTTATTGCTAGTCAAAAAAACGAAGTTATTTTAAGTCACAGTGAACTGGGCGATGTGAAATCTCGGAGAGCTCAGAGAAGAAATAAACTAATTGTACCTCCTAAAAGACTGCAGATGTTTGGAAGAGTAGGTACACACTGCATGGCAATAACTATGTACAATAAACTTCCTGACATCTACAAAATCAGTATTTTTAATGTATTCAAAAGGAAGGCTCATGAGCTGCCTATAAATAAATGCTTTTACAAAATTTCTGAATTCTTCAGTGATAATCTCAAGTAACTTACCTTAAATATATGTAAATTTGATGATGATGATGTAAATTAATGGTGTTATAGTCCAATAATTGAGTATCCCCTCTTATATGTAATTTTTCGTATCTTTGCCGCACGCGCCGCCCTAATGGTAAAATGGCGCCCAAAAACAGTTTTTTGACAAAAATTCCTTTCCAAATTCCAACTCATTTTACGATGAATACTTGTATAATAAATTAAACTAGAGAAAATTTCCGACAATTTATGTAATAACCTTTTTTTGTAAAATCAATAGTTTCAGCATACGAGAGCCGCAAACCAAAATCTAAATTCACCTTCCAGTTTAAATAAATTTAGATTGTATGTGTTTTAAAAGATCTTTAAACTAAATAAGATGGACACTAAATAAGATGTAGGAAATTTTCTCTAGTTTAATTTATAACATAACTATTTTCATCGTTAAATCAGTTGGAAAGGAATTATTGTCAAAAAACAGTTTTTGGGCGGCAAAGATACGAGGTGGTAAAGTGAAAATTCGGAAAGAACACGTCTAAATCTATAAAATCACCAATTTTCAAAACTCCCGGAAACCTTTTCAGGTGCTTTTTGAGCACCAAATGACTGGATATAAAAAATTCAAAAATTGATATCAATAAGTCAAATTGGTATCAATATCAGTAATAATATATAATAACTATAGGTATAAAATAAAAGAGAATATGTTTAAGTACACACCTACACACAAGTCCTACTGTAATTAAAATATAGCGTAGAAATCTTTTTACAGATGTGAAATAATACCGGCTTGACGCGGTACAGGAGCACGGGAGAATCACGCTGGCAAAGTGAGACTGGACAGAACTCGCAGGTTTTTCGATGGTTTTCTTCACCTTACCTAAAAATAATAGACGTTCATAACTCGACTAAACTAACTTCATAATATACATACTTATGTAACCAGGTACTTAATAATTTTCCAAACAATTTTGAAACGAACGAAGACGTGATTTTCTACTAGCTTTATCTTTCATGATTGCACATAGTAGCAGCGATATCTAAAGGAAAATTTCATAAACAAGTTTGTCTAGCAAATATAAATAATTATTAATTACATATTATACTGTACTTAAGACTAAAAGGTCGTATGCGTAATGACGTCAAGTTCTATTTTCAGACTATTGGCTACAGTAAGCAAGATAAAAATTCTTTCCAAAAATCCGACTTCCAAAGCCACGGTAAAGTAAAAAATAAATTTGATTTCTACACACTATGTTGAAGTCGGACGAGCCTGATGCGTCAACTTTGCTTATCCTTGTTATACCCGCCTGACTTCAACCTAGTGTATTTTTATTTTTAACTTTTTAGTGTCAGGGTTGAGCGTTTTATTGTGGTGTCAGAATTTTTATGGGACCACCTCGAAAGCTTCCTCTAACGACTGAAAGGAAAAAAAATCAAATCGGTCCAGAAACCACGGGGATATGGACCGACACATATTAAAAAAAATACGCGCCGAATTGAGAACCTCCTCCTTTTTTGGAAATCGGTTAAAAAAAGTATATAGGTAGGTATGAATATGCACATATCTACTTTATTACCTTTTGTTTGACGGGGGGAAACTACTTTAGTAGTAGTGCCTAGGTTTTAAATAAACTTAAATTCTTTAAATTAGAGTAGGTATGTCACGATATTACAGCACCTACCTGATAGGTATCTAGTAGGTAATAGGGTTAGATAGAGCTATCGTAGTCGACCGATAAGTTAAATTTGGCCCGATTAAAGTCGGCGAAAATAGACATATTTTATCTCCCTACTTAAATCCGAATGCTCTGAGGCCTACAAAACGTTTATTTTTTATCAACTACAAGTTAGCCCTTGACTGCAATGTCACCTGATGAAAGGTAGGTACTTAGTGATGATGCAGTCTAAGATGGTAGCAGGCTAAACTGTTAGGGCATGTTAACTTGTATGGCAGTTATATTAAACCCATACCCCTAATCGGTTTCTACACGGCATCGTATCGGTATACGCTTAATCGCTTGGTGCAGGCACGTCTTTGGCGGTAGGGTGGTAACTAGCCACGGCCGAAGCCTCCCGCCAGGCCAGACCAGAGAAAATTCGGACCGGAAACAGCGCTCAACACTACGCCAGGGAGGTCGTCAAAATAACGCAATTTTATTTCAATGCTAAAAAGTGTCAGCGGCTTTAGTTAAATTTCACCTATTCGAGCTCACCTTTGTTTCCCTTGGGACGTCCGGGTCGCGTCTTGCTTAGCTCCCAGTCTCCCTCTCAAGTCTCAACTCAAGCTGCTAGCTTCGTACTTGACAAATATACTAGTGGGGAGACAAGACTTCTCGGAGTCGGCGTGCTCAGATTTCATTTTCGGACTATTTTTATTCACATACCGATATACCTTCATGTCCGATATATACCTCATTTATGTTAGTATATTGAGTATTTACTATTATTCGAGTGAGGGACCTGTTTCACTCTCAAGATGTCAGTGGAAAAAAATAGGTAGCTTTTTTTCCGGATCCCCCAAAGTCATCCACGCTAGCATATCAGGCCGCAGGCCAAATGTTAGCCGAGTGAATAGTTGACATAGATACAGTTTTCCAGGGGCTCGAAGACTTGCATAGGAAGTTGTGGTGAAAATATTGGATAGAGGTATTTGCAGAGTCATTCAGAACAGTAGTTTTTGTATGAAATAACACAATTTTAATTTTGGGTCTAAGTATGCCAAAAAATTGTTTTGTGTCATTTCGATGTATGTAGCTACGTAGATAACGTAGATATTAAAGAATGTGAGATAAATGGAATGACCACAGTTTTGAAACAGCGCATGTAATGAACGTTTTATAACATGTGTTGCCAGCAATATCGTAACAACAGACAAACGTCATAAATAAAAAATACACTCTCAGTATCGAAAATCTGTGCCTAATATTAATAACAATTATTAGAGACAAACTCTGATTAATTCAACGGTTGAATTAATCAGTGTGGATGTATGGGAAGTACCCCGACGTTCAAACCCCTTTAGTACAAAGATGGGAAGTACCCCGTACCACAGCCCGTACAAAGTACAAAGAGAGCTTACATCCCGGAGACGGCTAGACTAGGTTAGTGCTAGTAGCGACGCGACGTAGGGTACTTTTTATCCCGGAATATCAAAGAGCTCTCACGGGATTTAGAAAAACCTACACCTATCCACCGTCCCCCACGGACGAAGTCGCGGCTAAAATCTATCCCAGACGTTATTAATAATTTAAGAACAAAATGTGTCTAATATAATTTGTAACGCCTATTGAAAATAGCACTTGACGCAAGAACGAGGGTCAAAGCGTTTTATTGGTTAGCAAAACGCGGATGTTAGCAATGCAATGCATAAATGCGGAAGACAATCGTTGAACGATAATGTGATTGTGGGTATAGGCACCACTAGGCACATTAGTACAAACGCTTAAGTGCACTAGCAAAGTATTCTATAATGGGTCATCATCATTAATAGGCCTATTACACGGCACTTTTCACAGGGACCCTACACTTGAATCAGTGTAGTGTAATAAGGTATAGGGAGAAAGGGTCCCTAAATTGGTCTAACAAGCGGCCACGCCCACCCTTGCCACAGGGCCCTGTAAAAAGTGCAGTGTAATAGGCCTATAAGTCCTATGTCCCCTCTTCGGGGCAGAGGGCAGACACTACTCTTTTACAAGCCGATCTGTCGGATGCCTTATGTTTTAGGCCTTTACGGCACGTAAGGCCGATCTTTTTCGCCGTATCAAGTATAAGTATTAGTACGCCGCAAAGTTTGTTTTGTAAAATGTATTCCCTCTGCTGTGTTTGTCTGTCTGTTCGCGCTGGTCTCGGAAAGTAGCTGTTTGGATTTACGTAGTTTTTACCAATGGATAATTCCAGGTGTATATTGTAAATGCGGAAGTGTGTGTCTGTCCTTCAACCACGGCGCAACAGAACAACAGGTTCTTCGATATTTTGCATGGGTATCGGTATAAGTTCCCACGGGGATTTGAAAAACCGAAATTCACCGGATGAAGTCGCGGGCATCAGCTAGTGATAAATACCTACATAGTAGCTTACATGGTATCGTACATTTTATCGTATATTAGTACTTCTGTTTTATTATATTTTCACGTTGAAAATACAAGATAACTTAACACTTCTAAAATGTCAATAGTCAAAGTTCATCGGCAAAACACATTAAAATATAATACTGATTATACGTTGTTCTAATTATAATATCCAATCAAATATAAATAGCATACCTACAGCACGTGAAACTTTCAGGCAAAGTCAACGAAAAGTAGCCAGCCAGCCCCATTTTATCAAAATCGGTCCAAATGGGGCAATGATAAGTAGATATTTATATCTATATCTTGTTTTTGGGGAGAATTCTAATCGATTAATATATACCCGAGCTCTTACGGGAGATAATGAGATTCATCATCATCATCAATTCTTATTTTCAGGTTTTATCCTTTGTTAGTGCAATACAGAATATCTACTTATTTATTTCATTCCCTTCAAAATATTGACGGGTGACTCAACAGAGGCTAGTCTTGGAATGAGAAGAGTTTGGCCATAGTCTTACACGCTGATCAAGTGCGGTTTGGCAGAATGAGATCGCTACTCACATTGTTGCTTTTTATTTAATGTATTTATTTCAAAACCAGCTCGGTGGTCATACTCTGCACAATTGGAGGCTTCAGGAACCCAATCAAAACAACAGTGATATAATACCTACCTACTATGTCTGTTTCAAGGATAGATGAATTATTTAGATTATACTATAACTCAGTAACTTGGTTATTTTCAACTTTTCAACAAACTTTGTATTTGTTAAGATTATCTACATTCAACAACTTTTATCTTCAAACGTTTAAAATGCAGACTACCGCTATTGGGCGTGTTTCCCCTACGAGTACGACACGAACGTTTGTCCTGCCCACTGTTCGTTGGTGTGTTTTCGCCCTTAAGCATGAGCTTGAGCATGCGGCGCATTCATGACGACGCGGCGTCACCCGCGTGGTCTCCGTAATCTCGTAGCATGTACGCTTATCATTGCGAGTATGTTCCGATATACTGTGCAAGCACTGTTCAGTGCTCGTACTGGGGAGAAATTCGTTCTGTTATGGATTGACAGTACCTATACTGCCGCAGTATCCTCTAAGGAAATATATGACCTCATAAATCGTTGCCATTTTTGCACTGTGAGCACTGGCGTTTTCGAGGTAACGTGCTCTCAGTGCTGACTGCGTTCCATTTTAAACAGTAATCAATATAGCTAACTATAAAGGACCAGCTTCGCAGTAACTAAATTGACGTCACACCTTACAGTGCTCGCAGTGTATATCGGAACATACCCTGCATTGATAGTATGAATTCTTTTGTTTTCATTGGACGTACCGAGGGCGTGCACGCTACGCCCGCTATATATAAACGGCTGTCTTTACACTCGTGCAGCATTGCCTCCCTCCTCAGGCGCCGCATGTGACGCTTTATCGGCTTATTATTAGAATCACCAGTTCACCCACTTAAGTTTATTTATTACATTTATTATTATTTATTAGTTGTACAGGTAAGATAATATTATCGTACTTAATATTATAAATGCGAAAGTGTGTTTGTTTGTCCTTCAATCACGCCGCAACAGAGCAACGGATGGACGTGATTTTTTGCATGGGTGTAGTTCATTAACTACAGCCTTCCTTCCCTGGTCCTTACCTGGAAAGTGTCATAGGCTACTTTTTATCCCAGAAAATAATGGAGCTCCCGCGGGAATTAAAAAAATTAGACCACGCGGACGAAGTTGCGGGCATCAGATAGTAATACAATAGGTATCAAAGTTCAGCTTAATGTCAAAGCCAGCGGCCCCTCGTAAAAAGGCTTTATTCTGCAATCTCCAATAATAGAATTTTCTGACGTCATTTACAAAAAAAAAAAATCGTTATCTATTCACTTTAATACTTGGGTAGGTAATACTACTCGGGGCTTTTACAAGTAGGCTATTTTTTGGCTTGTAGAGAATGAATATATCTTTATTTTTTCCGACTATAAAACGAACTAAACCGCTCCAGCATCACTTAGGTGGAATTTCTGTTTTGTATACAAAGCGGTTTGATCTGTAGGCACGTTAGGCACTGGGTCAGCCATTTTATTTTTCCTTTTTTAAGGTTCCGTAGTCAACAAGGAACTCTTATAGTTTCGCTATGTTCGTCCATCCATCTGTCCGCGGCTGTTATTACTAGAAAGCTGTAATATGACATCGGTAATGGTCTTGTTGCGAAAAGTTTCGACCAACACCTCAAGAATCTTTCGCCTGGTTGGGTTAAGGGTCGGATACAGAAGGCGTTTATCCTTGAGACGGCGCGGATTGTGAGGAAGTTCCTCTCTCTAGATCCCTGACCACCGGCTGCTTGGATCCTTTAGGCCCCGCAGCGAGTGGTAAAGAGTGTAGTGTTCTTTAAGTTAATCACGATCGAAAAAGTAGGTAGGTAGTAAAATTAAATTTCGAAAACATAAAATCTTAGGGTACAGCCTACTGTTGCTAATATTTAATGCTATGATTATAAGGTCTAAATTAATCTAAAAAAATCAATTATTTTCCAGTTCACAATGGCTTACCTACAGTCGATGACTAAATCAGAAACTATCGAGTTACGCGAAAAACACATAGGGTAAGTTATTCGTTAATCATTCGGTAGGTACTTATGCTCTTTTCTCCTCCAATATGATCAAAGCTACGATAAAAATTCTTTCCAAAAATCGACTTCCTATGCCACTGAAAGTAAAAAATAATTTTGATTTCGAAACATTACGAGTATGTTGAAGTCGGGCGAGCCTGACGTACGTTGCCTATCTTTGTTATACTCACCCGACTTCCGTGTGTAGAAATCAAAATTATTTTTTACTTTTCAGTGGCTTTGGAAGTGTTCAAACTTCAATGATGAAGTCCTTGTTCGGTGCCTTTAATATCAAATCACTATCAACAGTTTCTAAATCCCCACGGCTTAGGAGTGCAGTACCCCGCAGCATCAAGGTTGAGGAGTTGGGACTTGAGGTTAAATATGAATATGAAGTCGTTGCTTGACACCTACAATATGAATTCACTATAAAAAAAATCTAAATCACTGTTAAGGAGTTCTGTACCCGGCAGCATCAGGGTTGAGGAGTTGGAGTCAGAATTTTTTATGGGACCACCTCTAGAGCTTCCTGTAACCATTGAAAAAAAAAACTTTCAACTCTGTTCAGAAACCAAGGAGATACGCACCGACATAGGTACATTTAAAAAGAAAGATACGCTCCGCATTGATAACCTCCTTCTTTGGAAGTCGGTTAAAAATATGCTATCTTCATTATCGCTCACCACTGGTGAAAGGCGCTTTAAAAAATAGTTCAATGGGTTTGATTTGAACCTACGACCTTTCGTATTTCCTAAAGGTTGTATCTACCTACTATCATGAACAAAGTTCGGGAAATAGCTTAACGTTAACGCGTAACGATTTTTCAAAAGGCAATAAATAAACTAAGCCTAACATTTATCAGCTCCCATCTATCAGTATTAATTGCTTGTTTCGCTACGGTACAGAAGCTGGGTGGAGATTTGAAACAGTAAATTTGTTACAGTGCCGCCTGCCAGTTGTTTTTCCGTTCATCTCCATTGAAAATTGTGCGAGGTATCGCCCAATTTATGTATGACGAAACCGGCGAGCGATATCTAGACTGCATCAACAATGTAGCTCATGGTTAGTAAAAAATTAAATATACCTCTCTCTTTGCGTCGTATTCCTCATTGCTGAGGGTCGTGACCCCATTCCATTAATCACATAATGGTAGGAGTTTTCTTGGGATAATAATGCGGTTGATGCCCACGTCCTTCCGCATACGACTCAACTGTTTTTGTAAAGGTTATTATCAGATGTTAGTGATGATAATAACTGGGACCGACGGCTTAACGTGCCCTCGAACGAAAAGACCAAATTTGAACCTCTAAATTCGGTCACCCATCCAGTTACCGACTTACCAGTAATCGACTGATATACGTTGCCACAACTGGGCCTCTCGTCCCTCTACATATACCTACTTAACATCAAAATATACCTGCTTAGCCTGCTTGGTACTCAGGTTTGCCAAAGAGCTATGGAACGCAGCGTACTAAACTTAAAACTAGCAGATTGCGATTGGACAGATTTAAAAACGCGAGAAGACGATATAGTTATAGGCTTTTCAGACTATGGGAGTTGGGACTGAGCAGGTCATATGCTTATTGTGAGACGTAGCCAGATAATAATCGTGGGCAACATCTGATACTTTCTTTACTCCCCAATATCATCAACGCCAGGCAATGTTATGGCGATATAATAAAATTTTATATACCTACCTATCTAACAGTTAGTTGGTCCTAAAAGGCATATTTAAAGTGATTGTGAAAAAAATAAAGATCTAATACGCTTTGGCTGAAAACGCGTTATGGACATACATACCTACACACACTCTGATTATCTGGCTGTTCGCGCGCGATCTTTTGTATGGAGCACAGACTGCACAGACCTATCCGACGGGATGAAACGCCAACGTCTCGCGCGGACGTTTAGCCCTGTCCTAATCGTAGTATGTTTCACTCTTAATTAATGTTATAAGATCAAACCATTAAGGTAACCTCATTAAAGATACAAATACATAAGTAGACAAGACATTAGAGGTATTGGAAATTTTGCGCGTTTTCGTTATCTAGTGTCAACTAAAGCTCCTAATTTATGTTATCAATTTTGTTGTTTTATCTGACGCTACCTACACTAGTGGTTCGCCCCGAACTGAGACCTCGCGGTATCCATAAGATAGTTTTAACTATATACTTATTGTAATAGTGAACTTTTAACATTAGACGCAGAAGAGCTAAAGAGTTATTGGAGAAACAAATAAACGTTTACAGAGCACCATCTATTGACATCATTGTGAAGTTCTGTTAAAAATACTGAAGCCCATTAAAAATGAAATAATTTCGTTTATAATATTTATCTTATTTTAGTATTTGTTGTTCGAGTACAGGATATAATTCAAATAATTGATTAAGTTTCAGACTCAGCCTTTCAGGAAATTGAGAGTTCTGAGGTCAACTTTGGAAGTTAGAAAATCTCCACTTTGAAAGCCCCCCCATTTCGTCATTTTTAGAGGAAAAATAAAAAAAAAATTTTTGGACTCTTTTCCTAATTATCTTTAAAATGATATACCGCAAGCCTATGTAACGCTATAACAATATTTTACTTCGCGTTCGCTTCTATGAGAGCCCCCCTGAAGAAAGATTTTTATAACTTTTTAAGCCATATTCGGCTGGAGGCCATCGGTTTACATATTATATTTAAATTTGAAGTAATTACGTTCAGTAATTCAGAAGTTATAAGGCTCTGACAGACGGACGGATGGACAGGCGGACAGACGTACGGACAAGTGCAAATTCACTCAAGTAGACTCAGAGACCTTCGCTTCGCTCGGTCAATAAGCCATAGATTGACCGACGCTTGAGAACGTGTTCTTAGCTGTTTCTCGGTTTAATACGGGCTTTGATACTTACTTACATTTGGTATATAAAAGGCGCAATCAATTACTTTTTTCTATTTACTTATTTATTAACCGCATTAAACATTAAGAGCAAACTACTCTATATTATTCCGTCAAACTGCATGGCAGTTTATTGATGGGATCATGCTCTTATTTAATTTTTACTTATCTTTTTCAGTTGGACATTGCCATCCGCACGTGGTAGAATCTGGTCGTAACCAGATGTCATTAATATCAACAAACAACCGTTACCTCCATGACGAAATCGTGATACTCGCTGACAGACTCGTTAAGACTATGCCCGAGTCTCTTTCGGTCTGCTTCTTTGTCAACTCTGGATCGGAGGCCAATGATCTCGCCTTGAGATTAGCACGCGTGCATACTAAAAACAAGGACGTCATTACACTCGACCAGTAAGTACCTACGCTGCACCTGTAAATGAATAAGTGATTTCCTTAAGCAATCCAAGATTATGAAAGCGTTATTAATATAGAGTTGGAAGTATGCTGGTGTTTGAGTAGTACACACACGATAGTCTTAATAATAATAGGTACATATAGTCAGTGATGGTATTAATATGTCACGGACAACATCGTATCTATTAGTGTTTAGTTTTAAACGAATAATAATGATGATATTTAAGTGATAAAGGACTATTTAGATTACTACTTATACTCACCCAATAAATCAGTCTTTAAATAATTTTTAAAGTAAATATTATAGAGAATACTTTAATTATTATGAAAATAGTATTTTGGGGGTAGGATGGGAATGTTATTGGGGTGCTACTAGCGCCTGTTTGTTCCAGCGCTTATCATGGGCATCTTACGTCTATGATTGATGTGTCGCCATACAAACTGAACCTACCAGGAGGGCCCGACAAACCAGAGTGGGTTCATGTGGTGAGTTCGCCATGCACCTTCTCGATTTCAGGCCTGTGACGAAGTTTGCGCACATTTTGAACTAATTTTATACCATTTCAATTTTACTTTTTTAATCAGGTAACAACTCATAAGTCAGTTTATAATAATTCTTCTTCTTCTTCTTGCCCTTTTCCCACGCTATGTGGGGTCGGCACAATATGTTTTCTTCTTCCACTCACTTCTGTTATCCGTCAACCTCTCATTCACCCCTTTTATACGCATATCTTCTTTCACACAATCCATCCATCTTTTGTCCCTCTACTCTTTTTTCCTTCCACCTGCATATCTATCATTCTTCTCGTAATATGCCTTTCGTCCCTCCGCATTACATGCCCATACCATGCTAGCCTATTACTCCTCATCTTTTCTATCACTGACGCTACTTTCAAACTTCCCCTTTATATATTCATTTTTATAATACTAATTGCTAAAATGAATTAAACCGCGTGTAAGTTTTCATTAAAAAACGTGACACTCCTGCAGTAACGTAACTCTGTCAAAATTTTTCGAAGTCGTCGAATTACAATGTGTTCCCGTCCAATATTCCACACCTACGTAATGTATTTAACTTGAAAGTAAACTCCGATATCAGTAGGTACAATGAACCAGAACATACATAATATTTACTTAGTACATAACATCATTAAATATCAGGTAAAAAATGTGATGCTACAATGTCATATTATTACGGAAATAAATAGCCCTTTTTGTGTTAGGCGAAATGTAAGCAAACGTGCGTGTATATTTGTGTTATTAATTTTAGGTTGATATTGCGGAGCCAACGCAATATAAGCAAAATTTGGATTTATGTCTGCTTTTATTACAAGTGAAATTTCGTATTCCTGCGATATAACAAGTAATATGTTTGATAAGACTTTATGTACCACGCACGATAGAGACAATTCCTTCGAAAATACTAGTCGATCCCCGTGACTTAGTTCGCGTGGATAAAATTACGCTATATATATTGCGTCTAATTTTGCTGTAAAATTAAACTAAATTGACAGTACTAAATCCAGCGCTGTTCCTTTCCACAGAGAGTGCCATGAAAGGGATAGCAATAAAGTTAGTGCTGTAATTATACGACTGCCTGAAAAAAGGAGTATATTGTTTTCAGGGTTCATATATGTATGTATGTATGTGTATGTGAGTTTGTATATTCCACCATAACTTCTATACTCCTGAATAATAATGATAAATGAAGTATCGTTAGACTCCCTAGCTTATTCCGGGTGACATAGGCTAGTACAATTTAAAAAAAAATGATGGGGTGACCATGATCGCTTATTAAAGACTAAAGTTGAAAAAAAATATTCTAAAATAAGATTAACTATATAATCATCATCTAGAAAATGATGAGTAGATTCCAAAAATATATAACAATATAGTTCAATATCCATTCACAAAAAAATATCATTTAATAAAAATGTGAATAAGATTCCAAAGGCTATAAAATGCAAATCGCTTCTTAGGGAGGTAAACTCCAAAAATAATATGGCAGGGCAGTCGTATTTTTTAATTCGTTAAATTAAGTTCATTTTATTTTATTGAGTTTGTGTACAATATAATTAGCCAGTGTCTACCTAGCCGTAACGACGATTATCGTTTAAGGTTCATATTGTGTATAAGGTCGAGTAGATTCAAATTGTAAAGATTAATTTTATTTAAAAAGAGATTATAATTACTTTAGTTCAATTAACTCATTTTTGTGTTAGGCACCATGCCCTGATCTGTACAGAGGAAAGTATGTGCAACCAAGGGATTCACGATGTGCAGAAGAGCTAGGGCAAATGTATGCGGACGAAGTTGGAAGAATCTGTAGAGAAATTAAGAAGAAAAGCAACGGTGTTTGCGCATTCATAGCCGAGAGTTTGCAAAGTTGTGGAGGACAAATCATTCCACCCGATGGCTACATGAAGAGAGTTTACGAGTGAGTCTATTATCTCATCATTACCAATAGTATGATTTTCTATAATATGTGATCATCAAAAACCGATAAGAGCATGGGCGCGGAAGTCTACAACCGTATACCCCTAATAATTAGAGATGCACTCTGTTTATCAAATTTTAAAAATAAACTGAAGCTGGCTTGTCGAGACCGAGAGGTCCCTCTATAGCTACAATGAATTCTTAGATTTTAAAATTATATATCATTTTATATTAAAACTATTATAGGCTTATAAAGAACGACAATATAGTATAATACATACAATTTTTTTTTTGTAAAATGTATGTTTAAAGTGACTTGTAAACACAATTTTAGGTACCATTAAATTGACTATTGACTATTTTAGAGAGCGGTCGGCTTAGAATGTAATAACTAAAATTGACTGCGTAGCCCCACGTACTCAATGCCAGTTTTGTCGTGCTCGCTTTCACTCATATTGTAGTGATTCTATAACTACTGAAGGTTCCTTGAAATAATATCATCATCTAAGAATTACCAATATGTCCAACGACTCACAGTGATCACTTGAAATCGTCCATGTACCTACCTAGTGTTTTCCACCGGTGACCGAATTCACTTCGCATCTTGGGACCCTAACGCCGCGCCTTTCAGTTCTTCGAGCTGGTGCGGATATTTCTGATTCAGTTTGGCGACCTGCTGGGATTGACAAATCCCAGCGGGTCGCCAAACTGAATCAGACTGAGCAGACACTCTGGTTCCCCACTACAGATCGACTTCGGATCATCTTCATCGCACACCTCATTTTAATACCCCACTGAGTGAATCTGATTTTTCTTTAAACTAGTTTTATTTTGAATTTGAGGAGCTTATACCTACCTTCCCTCATTAACGTGAAAATCTTTTTTAGGTACGTCCGAGAAGCAAATGGCGTTTGTATTGCTGATGAAGTACAAGTGGGCTTCGGACGCGTGGGCACGCACATGTGGGCATTTGAGACGCAGAATGTAGTACCTGACATCGTGACGATGGGCAAACCGATGGGCAATGGGCATCCCGTGGCTGCAGTGATAACAACGCCAGAGATCGCGAAAAGCTTTGCTGATACCGGCGTTGAATACTTTAATACGGTAATTTTTGGCTCCATAATACCTACATCTTTGAGAAACACAAATTCAATTCCGAAGCACAGGTATTCATGTAGGTGCATGCACCTCTGAAATCAGAAATTTGAATTGCCATGTAAACCAACACTTACAGAAAGATTTCTAAGCATTTTAAAAGCAATCAACTACTCTTCGGTGGCTATTAGATAGATTCTTTAAAATTTTAAATTCTTAGTCATATTTTTGTGATTAGTGTTCTGCAAACTCGACAATTTCACAATATGAATAGGTAGTTATTAAAAATACTTTACGAATTAACTAAAAATACTCTACGTACCAACTTTCTAAATTAAGTTAAGTACCTATCTATTTATGTACTTTATATATTACTAGAGATCATCCGCGTACAATTTCTGATTTCCTATGAGATTATGAAATATCTCCGCTGCAAAAAGCTACATTTCACCGATTTTGGGGTGTATTTCAAAACATTGCTTAAACAGGTTATTATTATTTAAAACTAATAACTTAAATGCCAATTTTCATGTCTTTTACTTCAAATTTATACGACTTTCATATAAACTTTCAACATTTTCACCCTCTCAGCGGTGAATTTTTCTCAAAACCGGTTCTTAGATGATGTCAAAAAAGCAACCCTGAAGGGGTGAAAGGAGGGCGAAAGAACTTGAAATTTAATTCGCTATAAGTACTTATTCCGATGCACGGTTGTAAAGAGTTGCATTGTCGAGTCAACATCTCCTGAAGATGCTCCGGTGTCGGAGTGAAACGTAGGTACGTTGAGAATAATTTATAAGATTTATGTGGTGTGGTGAATATTTCAAGATAAACAGTACACAGTACCCACATAGATTTACCTACCTATTGTGGCGGAATATAGCGAATTAAATTTTAAGTTCAATCATGGATGTCCGCAAAGTAACGCCTGCTTCTGTCCAATATTTGAAAGGAGGACGACAATTCTGTAATAAATAAATAATTTTCGTACCACAGTACGGCGGCAATCCAGTTTCCTGCGCAATCGCGAATGCGGTCCTCGATGTAATCGAAGAGGAGCGCCTACTGGAGCGTGCTGCCAGGGTTGGCAGCCATCTTCTGACGCGCTGCGAAGGGCTGAAGCACAAACACGGGTTGGTCGGCGACGTGCGAGGCAGAGGCTTGTTCGTTGGCGTCGAGCTCGTCACAGATAGAGAGACCAGGACTCCGGCGACGGCAGAGGCCAAGCATATTGTGAACAGGTACTTTTTCTTTCTTTTAGGGTTCCGTACTTCAAGAGGAAAAAATTAACCCTTATAGAATCACTTCGTTGTCCGTCTGTCTGTCTGTCAACCACCTTTCAGTCGGGAATGCGTGAAAGTAACTTAGGTCAACGGTCCCTTGGAGTTGTAAAAAAATCAAGCTTCTAAGTCAACGCAATCAAAAGATAAGGCCGATTATACCGCATATTTTGCTTATTTGAAGATGGTATTTAAAGTGGAAGGGAACACGGAAGCCGGAAGGGCATTACTTATGATTATGGAATTTAAATTTAAAAATTAGCAACTGCTGAGTTTCTTGCCGGCTCTACTCGAAAGAATCTTTTTTCCGAACCGGTGGTAGTCAAAACATGACGTAACATAAGAGACACCTGTATGTCTGGTTGAATCCATTGACCGTGGCTAGCTACCAACCCTACCAGCATAGTAATATCGGCTACTATACCGCCAAGTGATGCAGTATAGTAGCCGATTACGGCTATGGCCTATGGGTTTAATATAAATTCTATACATCAGGTTAGCTTGCTACCATCTTAAACATTACTGTCATCTACTGACGACCTGCGTGATGGGAGTATCTGAATCTGAATGACTAGGCGTGGCGACAAAAAAGGCTAATCGATCAAATTAAGTCAATCAGGTGATTCATGATTGGGACGGACGTTGTGAGAAGTTCCGGCATTCCCGGCAGAGCCAATTTAGACAAAGTAAAATATTTTAATTAAGTAAAATTGGATACAATTTCTAAATCGCGTCGGAAAAATAAAAGAAGTCTTATATTTTAGGATGCGTGAAGAGAAGATCCTAATTAGCAGAGATGGACCGGACAGTAATGTATTGAAATTCAAACCTCCAATGGTCTTCACAACCCAAGATGCTGACAGACTTGTAGACACGCTTGACAGAGTTCTTGCAGAATTGGATGGGAACAGTCTACCAATGAAAGTGCAGCTTGAGGTAACTTATTATACTATCATCTACCCAGATGGGTAGAAGAAAGAAGTAATAGATATCACTTCTGGTGCCGAATGGGCCAGACACTAACGTCTTGGATCTTTTGAAATCACTCAAGATAAAACCTACATCCATTCATTTGGATTAATGAGAAACCTATTTATCAAAAAATTTGTCCATCCATACTTGATAGTAATATTATAAATGTGAAAATGTGTCTGTCTGCTATACTTTCATGGCCTATCTTTCCATTGATAAGTTAAATTTTTTGGAAGGACATAGGCTACACTTAATCTTGGAAAATTAGAGTTCCTGTAGAAATCAAAAATATCATGTAAATAAAGTAAAGCATTTCTTATATTAAATAACAATCCTGATAATAATTATTAGAAGGAAAATATGACATTCATTATTCTCCTTATGTATAAAGTAATCATTATAAATTTTTCCTAAAATAAAATAAATATCTTTTTGGAAAAATATGGTACAGACTATATTATCTAGATGTTATTAGATTAATTTAAGTAGTATAGAATTTATAAATAATGTTAGTTTTACTTTCTTTTAATAAGAAAAACAATTGTTTGTGGATTAAACTACAGATTCATTCACAGGTGCGAGTGACTACAATAAGGGATTCTGAAAACAGTGCGGATCTGGTGCTCACAAACAGTATGCAGCGTGTTAAAGCTGTTTAGTTTTAGGAAACATTTAGTCAAAGTATTATCAAATAATAAGTCTGTAAATATAGATACAATTATATTTCTAAGATATCATAATATAAAACATATTATTACAGTTTTATGAAATTAATAATTAAGATAATAAAAGGAAGTTTACTTT
Organism: Erebia palarica; assembly: GCA_964035005.1. NCBI lineage: Eukaryota > Metazoa > Arthropoda > Insecta > Lepidoptera > Nymphalidae > Erebia > Erebia palarica. The sequence goes on from OZ035988.1 coordinate 8,825,339, forward strand.
TTTGCAAATGTTTTATTTCTTAATGGGTACACAAACTAAAAAAATATCACATTTTAATCATGCTTTCATGTGGAATTCACTGAACATCCATTACATTACATGGATAATATTTTGAGTAAGTATGTTGACCTTTTAGCCAATAATACTTTATGGTAGCTTAAAATCTGGGTCGTATGAAATGTTCTTATACAAAGTATCACAATTTTCCAAAGTAACTAGATCAGACCTTCTGTGCTGGGCTTCAGTTGTTAAATGTTTTATATGTTGGCTTAGCTTATGTTCCTGGGAGTCAGGGCAGCATGGGCACTTCCTGTAGCTCGCAGTGTGCTCACCGCCACAGTTAGCACACTTTGGAGGTGATTTTTCTCGATCCCTGTCACAGTTTTTAGACAAATGCTCTCCAGCACATTTCACACATTTTACATTGCCATGGCAAAATCTTTGAGTGTGTCCCCACATTTGACAGCGGTGACACTGTTTTGCTTTGGGATTTGGTGGCTCCATTTTGACATTGTGCCCCATTATCATCTTCACTTGCAGCAATTTCTTTCCATCATCATTATAAGGTACTACAGCAAGTATGAGTGATGTATGATTCCTTTTATATTCAACCCTTTGCATTTTATGCACCCGCACAATGGGTATGGAAAGAGCCATCAACTCAGACTTCAGTGAACTTAAATCTATGTCTTTTGGGAGACCCCTTATAACAACTTTAATTTTTCGTTTAGCTGGATTTGCAAAAGTATTGAAAGGTAGCTGTTTCTTTTCAAAATATTGCATAAGAGCTTTATGATCATTCATTGTTGGGCATGTAATTTTAGTATAATATCTGCCAAGATAGGGTTTATTGAATTTTATGCCCATGGACAAAAGTTTGTGTACATGTTGTTTGAAATCAACTGGTTTGTGTAAAAAAATATCTGGTACTTTTTGTCTCAGCTTTGGCCATTTTGCAAGAGAGACAAGAGTAGGATCAATTTCAGTACCTGGATTAGTCACAGCCCCTGAAGTAGCTTCAGCTGTTTCACCTAGTGCGATGTGAATTTCTTTAAGGGCGTCAGCCAGCTTCTTCGTAGATATTTTCTGTTTGGAAGGCATTTTTTCTACCTACAATCGCAACAAAACACAAACATACTTTTTTTAATTGGAACTATGGAGAGATTTTTATTGCAACTTGCAAGGTTAGAGCGCATATTTTAGACACACCTACTAAATGTTCGTTTTCCAGAAATCAAACCAATTTACTCAAATGTTTTGCGGGTGCGTGAAAAATTGAGTAAAATGCATTCAAGTAAGATTCAATAAGAAAAGAAAGTAAGAAGGTAATATTATTAGGATATAATATATTTTTACCTTAGTAACTTTTGTACAAGTTACAATTTATTGACATCGCGGAATTAGAATTTAAATATTTTTTGAACATTTACATTTTACACTTCTCTTCAGGGCCTTTGCACTTAGAACATTTTTCTGTTGTATGGGGATATTAGTTCCACAACTCCCTAAAGGATGGCGCTCATGGCGCTTATCTTGTACTGAAAGTATGTATACTGAAAAGTCTGTGATCAGGGTCTGTGATGGCGCTGAACTAAGTGTTCGTTCAGAAGCTTATGTTTTAGATAAATTAATGATTTTGCCATTTATATAAACGCAAAGCTAATAATATATAAAACTTTTTTTTTTGAGCAGAATATGAGTTATCTTAGATAATTTATAAAGATTTATCTATAAATTAAGTTTAGTGGAATGAGTTAGAAGTTTAATGAAACATTTGTGTTTTAATTTCCGAACGTGGACAGCCGCCATTTTAAAGTTTGAAATTCGACATTGACATTGACGTCAGAGACAAGTAACTTGACGTTTTCTGGCATGCCGGATGCCGGGTGGACAAAATTATTATTTTTTTGATAAATTCGTTACAATGTGAAACTATAATAATAGAGTGTGTATTAAGTGTGTACGATGTGAAAAACATGAAACTGTGGAATAATTTTTATACTTTATGTATATTTTTTGTTATTGAGAATATAAGAGAAAATAATCAACATGCGTTTCATTTACTAACATCTGAACATCTTTACAGTTTGTGTTTATCGTGTAATAATTTATCTTAATTATTACAAGGTCACTTAATTCTATAGTTGAAGAATTAGGTGATCTTGTAATAATTATGATAAATTATTATATAATACACTTTGTAATATATAGTACTATAGCATTGTGCTATGGTTATATATATGTATACATATTGTAGTTGGACAACTTCCCGATAGATGTCGCTGTACATGGAAAGTCGAGTAGCAACTCTATACCAGTTTATATAATGTACTCTGTGCTTCTCTTCTTTTTCAATTGAAGGTATTTCAGCGGGGCGATGATTGTCTTAGATTGATTACTTGTCTCTGATTGACAGCTACATTGTAACAATCGCAATCATATTCTTCCACTATTGGCCAAAATCCATTGATGGATTTGAATTTTGATTTGATTTGGACTCAGATTAGACATTGATCTGAGATAATGGAAGAGTGTTGACCAATTAGAAGTGATTGCGATCGTTACATAAAGGAAGATTATAAAACTCTTTCTCTGTCTACGTGTATCTGTCATTTTTAGCCACAATCCACAGATAAAATCCATAGACATATTGTGTTTACAATTTGTATCTTATTTATTACCTTTGTTATGTATATTGAGAAGGATATGAAATATCATATTTAAATTGAAGCTTCCGGTAAGTAAAAATGGCGTATGGGCGGAGCTTAAGGTGGGGGTTAGGGCTTAGTTGGAATATTATGGAAAAAATGTTACTGAATGACGTGAAAATATGAATAATAAAAATAGACTGATTATAAAAATTATTTATTGCAGTTCTCCTTTGTGCCTATAAATTTAAAACGTTAATTAGAACTTCTAAGAAGTATGCATATGTAAAATCGGAGGGCCTCTTGTTAGCCAGCGTAGTGGACTATGGCTGAACCCTTAGCATTCCAACAGCAGGCTCCTACTCAGTAGTGGGCGCTTGCTGGGTGAATGGTGCTGAGCCAAATTTTTGGGGACAGCGCGGAAATTTACGTGTTTTGGATTCTGTAAAGAAGAAACTAAGCTATAATTAGACGAAATAACTTAAAATATTCGCCACAAAAAAAAAATAGATGACTTTGTTACTCACCCATGAAATGAAATTCCTGGGCGTTTTACATTATTTTTATTATGACATCCTACAACTGAGCACTTCACCGTAGTTGACTACATTAAATTACAACAAAATACATGAAATTATTCACAAAACAGGTAATTAGTCACAACCGAAACACCTGAAGCACAACAGACGCCATATAATATTACCAAAAAATTGGCTTCAATAGCTAAATTTGATGACATCATAGCCATAGTTCACGCAATAACATAATGCACTTGTCTCGTTCGAATAACGTAGCTATAGTAAAAAAGTCAAAACATATATTTTTACATATAATGTACATGTTTTATTAACAAAATGCATCGTATAACTATAATTGAGTAAAATGTATAATATCCTCTCATAAATACATATTCAAAGTATAAAATGTACTCTGTGTTCTCTTTTCGTATTGTTTTATTTTAACTGGCTTTACGGCTCTGGGTTTCTGTCATTACCAGCTGTTGTTTGCCTAATTGTTTCTTTGATAATATATATAGAGAAGGATATGAAACATCATATTTAAATTGAAGCTTCCGGTAAGTAAAAATGGCGTATGGGCGGAGCTTAAGCTGGGGGTTAAGGCTGGTATTATCGATACTTATTTAATCAATATAAAATTATCACAAATAAAATTATAAATAATTAAACATAATATTTTGAAAAACACTAGTATTCGTATTTTATAATGAACTAGCTGATGCCCGCGACTCCGTCCGCGTGAATTGAGGTTTCTTGTTTCCCGCGGTAATTTTCCGAAAAAAAAAACTAGTTGATGTGTTATTATTCCAGAATTATTCCAGACTATAATCTATCTCTTCCATCCATCCATAAATCCAATATTTCGCGTTTATAGTTTTAGTATAAATTTATATTATCAGTTCAATGTAAACCTTACAAACAAAACTGTTTCATAATGTTAGTTGGAATATCTAGATATTATGGAAAAAATGTTGACGTGATAATAATATGAATAATAGAAATAGGCTGATTTAAAAAAATATTTATTGCAGCTTTCCTTTGTGCCCATAAATTTGAAACATTAATTAGAACTTCTAAGAACATGCATATCTTAAACCAAAACCAGCAGTAGTTTTCAAAAAAATAGTAATCACGATCGGAGGACCTCTTGCTGGCCAGCGTAGTGGACTATGGCTGAACCCTTAGCATTCCAATTTCCAACAGGAAGCTCCTACTCAGTAGTGGGCGCTTGCTGGGTGAAATGATGATTAAAAATATAATCATGCTGCAACGCCCCCGTGTTGGCCAGCTTGGTGGACTATGGCCAAAACCTTTTCATTCCGAGAGGAGACTCATGCTTAAATTGGAGCCTGCAATGGGTTGAAGTATGAAGTATTCTGTTCAGTACAAATTGAGGTTCAATTCTTGCAAGGGTTGAATTGCCTGTTGCCCAGGTGGTAAATTCTTAAATAGACACTGTAATTGTCGAATACGAGACAACATACCGGAGATCGGGTGTCTTAATCACTAGAGCTTTCATCACTAGGTTATCATCGCTAGAGCCTAAAACGAGTTTGGCGATATTATAAGTAGAAGCTGACTGTTTAATTTCATCTCTCTACCCCTCAGAGTGAGAAACAGTAAGAGTGATATGAAGTCTTAATTTTATCGATATTCAATTTATTTGTAAACAATACAATCCCCACGCTATATAATATACACTCCAAACAAAAAGTAATGAAATAATCCAAATTTTCGGGGACAGCGCAAAAATTGACGTGTTTTGGATTTTGTAAAGAAGAAACTAAGATATAATTAAACGAAATAACTTAAAATATTCGCCACAAAAAGAAAAACTAGACAACTTTGTTACTCACCTATGAAATAAAATTCCTGGGCGTTTTACATTATAATTATTATGATATCTCACAACTGAGCACTACATCATAGTTTATTACATAAAAGTACAACAAAATATATGAAAATATTCACAAAACAGGTAATTATTCACAACTGAAACACCGAAAGCACAACAGACGCCATTTGTAGTTAGCAAAAAATTTGCTTCAATTGCTAAATTTGATGACGTCATATGACAATTGCGTCTCCTGTCTCGTTCTAATAACGTAGCATTTAGTAAGTAAGAAAAATCAAAACATAGTTTTACATGTTTTAATAATAAAATGCATCGTATAACTATAATTGAGTAAATTGCAACATATTGTCTCTTAAATATTATAAAATCAAAGAATTGTTTTCTAGGATATTTTTAATTATTTGGCTTTACAGACCTGGGTTCCAGACATTTTGAGAGTTGACGTACTATTTTCCTACCTCCATGGCCTATAGCCTGTTCATTATTTTCGTTACCATAGACTTAGTAGCCTTGGAGGAAAAGGAAATGGCCAGTGGAAATATGGAAGCTTGCCTAGAGATCAAAAATCAATGTGCAGCAATGATTGCTTTAATATTGTAATTTTTATATTCTGTAGTTTTCACACAAAAACGTTTCAGGAGGCTGAAGGCTCTGAAACCTGAGGAAATAAATTAAAAATGTTTCACCAAATAACTGCTTTTCCAGACTAGATGGCGCTAGTTGTTGTGGTAAGCGAGTCTATAAAAATTTATTTTCAAGTATTGCTAACCACGTTTCTCAAGAAAATAATTAGGCTTTGCATTATTTGGGCATGGATCAGGATTATAGTGGAATAAAATAATAAAACTATATTTATTAGAATTATGTAATTCCTTTAAAAATCACGCTACATTGTACTGCTGCCACACTAGATGGTGCTAAACGTTTTGGTTGGCAAGTCTTGTCAACTATTCGACAACAGATGGCGCTAAACGTTTTGTTTAGCGAGTTATTTCAACTACTCGACCACAGATGGCAAACATGTAATGCTAGAGGGCGTTACGTTCCTTTAAATGCAGTGGTTATTTGAAAATGCTTTGCTCGATCAATTACACGTTTCATTGAGGCTTGTCATCACAGAGTACATTATATATACTGGTATAGAGTTGCTACTCGACTTTCCATGTACAGCGACATCTATCGGGAAGTTGTCCAACTAAAATATGTATACATATATATAACCATAGCACAATGCTAAAGTACTATATATTACAAAGTGTATTATATAATAATTTATCTTAATTATTACAAGATCACCTAATTCTTCAACTATAGAATTAAGTGACCTTGTAATAATTAAGATAAATTATTATACGATAAACACAAACTGTAAAGATGTTCAGATGTTAGTAAATGAAACGCATGTTGATTATTTTCTCTTATATTTTCAATTACAAAAAATATACTTATAGTATAAAAAATATTCCACAGTTTCATGTTTTTCACATCGTACACACTTAATACACACTCTATTAATATAGTTTCACATTGTAACGAATTTATCAAAAAAATAATAATTTTGTCCACCCGGCATCCGGCATGCCAGAAAACGTCAATGTCAATGTCGAATTTCAAACTTTAAAATGGCGGCTGTCTACGTTCGGAAATTAAAACACAAATGTTTCATTAAACTTCTAACTCATTCCACTAAACTTAATTTATAACAGATAAATCTTTATAAATTATCTAAGATAACTCATAATATGCTGCTCAAAAAAAAAGTTTTATATATTATTAGCTTTGCGTTTATATAAATGGCAAAATCATTAATTTATCTAAAACATAAGCTTCTGAACGAACACTTAGTTCAGCGCCATCATAGACCCTGATCACAGACTTTTAAGTATACATACTTTCAGTACAAGATAAGCGCCATGAACGCCATCCTTTAGGGAGTTGTGGAACTAATATCCCCATACAACAGAAAAATATTCTAAGTGCAAAGGCCCTGCTTGTCATCTAACAAAAATAATTATAAACAAAACATACATTTCCTTTTCAGTACTATTTAATTGATTAAAAATAAATCACTCATAATATAGTGACTAAGGTACTCAAATGGTATTAATGTAGGGTTAGATTATTTTGACAAGATTATTATAAGGCATGGATAAAACGGAACGTGGAGTAGAACAAAATGGAGTAGTGCCTAAAGAGGAAACTAGACGCTCAAGATTTAAACAATAAACGTATTGTTTTTTTAGACATTTTAACCTTGACCTTATTCGGAATAATAAATCCATAGTAATTTCGGTTTTAATTTTTAAAACTTATTGTAAAAACGGAAATCCTTCACATTGTCCCGAATCGGAGGGCAGTTACATATCATTTTAAGGAGTGCCTAACACGGTTAAAATTGTGAAATAAAAACAAACTTTATTCGTCCGTTTTAAAAGTTCCTTTTGCATTACAAACAGATTTGGGAAAAACGGTCTCGAGGGAGAACTCTTACGAGTTCTTGAATCGTGTCCCTCTTGCTTGCACACACCACCGACTCCAATAGTTTTATCAGCTGCTCTATATAAACACCTGCAAACTTACAAGTTACAGCTGCAAGTAATAGTACATTTACTCTTGAATTTAACTAGAAACTTGAACATTATAACTAGTACCTACCACGTAAATTATTTCGAACCCATTTTACACATAAGTCCAAAAGACTCGAAAGTATAATGTGAATAACATGTAAAATACGAAAGCTAAAAAAAATTTCAGTAAATCTTGGGCAGTTTTTTACGACTAATGATGCTGTCTTACGTTTCTCCACGCCTATCGACGCGGCTTTTAACACGGATTTTATGGCACTAAGAGTGAAAAACACGTCGCCCGCCCCAGCCGACGTGACGCGATGGCTACCATTGACGGCTGCCGACGCGCAAACGGCGTTTTGCTGATCGGCCTAAGCCGGTTCCGCATCCAATAGGTTTGGTGAGACCCTTAAACATACCTACTGTCCCGGACGGGAAGTATCGGATTTACCTGGTAAGGGGAAATTAATTGACACTCATAACATTGAACTGCTGGGCAACCGCGTATCTTCTGCATCAATCATTGTTAAAATATCAATTGTTATAATTGGCTGAATTTATGGTATTCTTGCTGCGTCAATGGATTTTGTCCAATAGTGGAAGAGTGTAATCCAATCAGAGGTGATTGCGATCGTTACACTGTAGCTGTCAGAGATATGCGGTCGGCCTGCTGTTCACAATCTTTGGACAGTTTACAATTTCGCTAGATAGATTACAATCTTACGGCGACATACATATATACAAGAGTTGCTCATTTAAAGGTATTAGATTAAGTACCTGCTTACTTATAGATTTACTACCGGTACTCACGACATAAAAGACAAAATCGCGCAGCTGGTCTTAGCACGTGCGCAAACTTTCAAAAACGACCGTTATTATACTAAATCTTATTATTTTTTGTTATCTATCTACATTTTAGAATTTTTCTTCACCCGAATAATCGTTCACCGTTAAACAAAACGTTGCTTTACTGCTCATGAAATAGAGATCTAAAATGCAAAATTCTGTAGAGTTCTCAGGTTCGATGTATTCTTAACTGTCTTCTGTAGACAATAAAGGCATTCAATGTCTGGACAATATGATTACGAGGGGATCCCTGCATGTCGGGTTTATTTTAACTGTTTGATCATAAAGAAGGTGTTATAAAAACGCTACGTGTAACGGTCGACGACTCGAAGGTCTAAGTCTATGTTACTGACTGACTTTCCAGATTCGACAATCATAAAACTCCTTGTACCTACTATGATTTAGTATGAAGGATTTAGTTCATAATTAGTTATAATTTTATTTTAATGGTATATTTCTATGCATGCAATGTGTGGAAGAAGATCCGCAGAAACTTGGAAAGCTCCCTTCATTGAAGAAGGAGGCAAAGGAGTGCCGGTTGGAGAAAAATAGTAGAGGAGGCCCCACAAATGGTTGTAGCGCCGTAGGAAAAATAAGTAAGAAGTAAGTTTAATTTCCATGCCTTGTTTCTGCCCCATCCCTGCATAATGGATTATAGGGGCCTTGATTCTAATGTTATCAACGCTGTTTGAGGTGGCACGTGTCACCCGCATGAGAGAAGTCGCACGTTTGTGTGATAATTGTTGCGATTTACGCGTTCGGCATACCTACCTACGTACCCATTAAAATGATTTTCGTTGATCGACTTTACATTCAAATCGTGATTTTTAAAATTGAAAAACTAAGTGCCAACTTAAGTAAATCATTCTGTCATGTTTATTATATTATTAAGGTAAGTTCACCAGTTAGGCACCTATTAAGTAATTTTAGGAACAAGATTATGTTGCGCTTTACACCCTAGCCTTGATAATGCTTATTATTTCTTCCGAAAAGCCGAAAACTATTCAAATTGCGTGACACGGATTGTGTACGGGGAAAGAGATGGAAGAAAAATATCACAGAAAAAATATTCACCGTTTCTGTGCGTTGATAGATTGGTCAGTCAGTCACCTTTTTCTTTTATTTATATGTAGATATACTACTTAATAATATAATGTACTAACTAGGTAGTTCATACTAATATCATTCAAATTTCAATGTAGATATTATCCCACTCCACTATCCCTAATAATTAGTATGGTCAGACTTGTAGTGTATATGCTACCCTTCAGTACCTCTGCTGTACGCTGTATGCGGGTTGCACGCGACAACCCGTATTAAATGCATAATATGCCTATACCCTTGGATTAATATTAATATTTGCGGTGTCATATTTCAATAGACATAGGGATAGAACGGAGAATACAGCTAGGCTGGGCAGCATAATGGCAAATTCCGTCGTCATTTCGTCTTATATACCCGATTGCCCGAAGACAAAATTCTTCAATCAGTGCGTCCTGTCGGTTATGACTTACGGTACCGAAACGTGGACACTGACATCGATGCTAATTGCTAGTCCACAAACTTCAAGTCGCTCAGCGCGCTATGGAAAGAGCTAAGTAAGTATGTAAGAATTTTTTTAAGGGATAAAATCAGAAACGAAGTAGGTAGGTAATTTGCCAAAGAACTAAAGTAATCGACATAGCTCTCAAGGCCAGCACGTTGAAGTGGCAGTGGTCACGATTATCCTAGGACTGATGGCCGCTGGGGTCGTAAGGTCCTAGAGTGGAGACCGCGTCTCGGCAAACGGAGTATATTAAAGCGTCCCCCGGCTAGGTAGAACGACGACATCCGGAGAGTGGCAGGCATCAAACGGATGTAAACAGCCGAGGATAGGCAACGTTTGTGCAATCTAAAAGAGGCCTATGTCCAACAGTGGATGCCTACTGGCTGATGATTTCAATAGACAAATAATTAGCATTGAAGTCCCCATTAATTAAACCAGTTTTTTTATCTACTTAGACCTGCTGCCTACCTGCCTATTGTAATAACAATAACTGAACTGATAATAATTGTCTCATAATATCAGAACTTAGTTATTAATACCTGTCTTCCTATAAATAAAATAGGAAACTAGGGTTTATGGTAAGTAAAACTAATTATTTATTACTAAAAATATCAAATTAAATTTTATTGATCTATCCGTACGAGGTCCACAGGTGACTTGGCCAACATATAAGTTTGGCTATTCAGCGGGGTAACGGAGCTGGCTGCGTTACCCCGCTGAATAGCCTTCTGGGCAGATTGCCTCATTGTAGCGCTTTGGATGATATTTTTAATGTTTAGTTTTTAATTTCGTTTTAATTTAGGCGCTTGTTTGTGCCAAAATCCCATGGATCTCAAACGAAACCTTCATAGTTTTAAATAAATACCTACGCCTACTTAAATGAAGTAACAACGAATAGCAAAATCGGTCCAGTAAACTCTGTATAGATAAAGGAGTAGATTATATACCTATGTTTGGTAAATATTTACCGGGAAACTCAGCGCTTAAAATTTACGAGTGTAAAGTTTGGAATTCACGATCAAAATCATTTCACATACCCAGCCATACACTAAACTAGCGGCACGCTATGATGGCCGGTTTGACGTTTGTCCGCTCATGAAGTTCCGTATTAATTGATAACGACTTTGAAGGAAATAATTGTATTACTTTATTGACGATAGTGATGTGCAGAGATTCATAAATTTTATCGAATGTAGTTTTAGGTTTAGGACTCAAAATTTATTTATTAAATTGATTTCTTAAATGTATACAAGTGTAGAAAAATCAGTTTGCACCATTTAAGCGGTGAATGTACTTGTGAATATGAACAATTTTCACTATGTGGACAAACCTCTGAAATCGCAAAAAAATATCAATAAATTTTTAAAAATGGAATCTAATACGATCGTCACATAGGATCGCTGGCTAGCACAACTACTACCTCCGGCAAACTCGCGTCAATGCTCAATGCAAAACAAAGCAGTTTCGAATTGACGTTGCTTCGAAAAGTATAAACTGTCAGTGCAATGCGATTGTGATATAGTTTTGACCTGGCTTTGGATTTCAAATATTGATACTGCATTACTGTTGACCCTTGCTCGTTAATTTGGACTCTGTTCAAGCCCTTTGTTGTGGATTTCGTCGATATGACCGAACGTACGCAGAGAACTGTTCTAAATAGTCAGACACGTGAGTTCGTAATACGCCTTCGTAACTATTTCGATCGTGAAGCTCAAAATGGAGGGCCAATTTTACCTATAACGTCAGTGGTTGAACGCGTAGCTGATGCGCTTAATATTGGACAACGAACTGTTAGACGGATAACAAAAAAAAAATATGGCGAGACTGGCACAGAAGAAAATAAACTTCACACACCAAAAAAGAGAAAACGAGCAAAACCAGTCGTAGGCATCGATAGCTTTGATGCCGATGCTATCCGAAGACATGTTTACGGCTACTATTTACAGAAGGAGTATCCAACAAGAAAAAAGTTGGTGCATTCACTGAAGGAAGCTGGATTATTCTTCGGTGGGGAAAGTTCTTTAACGAAGATTTTGAAGACCATTGGATTTCGATACAAAAAATGTAACAAACGCAAAATATTGATGGAAAGATTTGATATAGCGATGGCAAGGTATACTTTTTTACGGCAAGTGAAAGAAATCAAAAATTGGCAAAATGTTGTGTTCTTGGATGAAACATGGCTTAATGCTAACCATACTGTAGGCCGTTCTTGGAACGATGACACAGCAGCATCTACTTCCAAAGTTCCTGTAGGAAAAGGATCGCGACTTATAATTTGTCACGCCGGAACCATCAACGGGTTTGTCGAAGGTTCTCTCATGGCTTTTGCGTCAAAAACCACTGGAGACTATCATGAAGACATGAATGGAGAAAAGTTTACTGAATGGTTTACCTCAATGTTGTGTAGCCTCCCTGAACCATCTATTATAATTATGGACAACGCCCCATACCACTCGATGCAAATTGACAAGCCACCTGCCCAATCCCAAAAGAAAGCTGATATCGTCGCATGGCTTCGTAAAAATGGCGTAGATGCAAACATGAATATGTTAAAAGCGGAATTAGTACGTCTTTTAAAAGAAAACAAACCAACCAAGATCCGATACGTCATTGACGAAATAGCATTAGAACATGGGCACAGAGTTATACGGTTACCGCCTTACCATTGTGAGTATAATGCGATTGAGTTGGTGTGGGCTCAAATTAAGGGATATGCTGCAAGACACAATACAGAACCCCCATTTACCACAAAAAAAATGCTAAAATTATTAGAAGAAGCTTGTGAACATGTGACTAAAGGAGACTGGGAAAAGGTTGTGAATAGAACTGTTAAATTAATAAGGGAAGATTATGAAAGAGATGTGAAAATAGATAATATTATAGAAAACGAACATATAATTATTAATGTATGTGATGATAGCAGTGACGACAGTGAAAATAGTAGTATGGACGAATCTGATTAATTATGGCCTTTTGTGGCACCTTTTTTGGTATCTTTTGTATTCATATGTTTCTTGTGTGCATATAAAGTATGTATATTCATTTTCGTTCAAATATTCAGTTCGTTCAAATAAATTAAATAAACATATACATTTTTGTTTTATTAAACCTATTTAATCAGGTACAAAAACAAAACTTAATTGTTTCTTGTTCGAGAATAAATTGACATTCCACATCACTATTGTAATGTGTCAAACCGGCCATCATAGCGTGCCGCTAGTGTACTGTCAGTAAACCGTCGCAAAGGAGGGACCGGTTGACATATTGCTCTTCGATCCTAGGTATATTTTATTCCGGCGACGAGATTGAAGATAAGTACGTCTTCCCCTAAACTGATCGCACTTTAGAGAAAAACGCAAGAGCGCAAAGTCAACGCATATTTCATTACCCTCCTAAGTCCTAGCTGCATACCTACAATATATAATATTAGAAACCCCATAGATCTAACATACGAAACCCTCAATATAGTAGGTATAAAGTAAATACATATTACATCGTAAAACATTGTATAGACCCCTAATAGAGCCTATAGAGCCCGTTGTTAGTTAATAGTCATTAAATAATTAAATATAAAATAGTTAAGTACTGAATTAATATTAAGCTTCATATTCGGCGCGAACGGCTTTAGCACGTGTTTTAATTTACGAACATTTTAACAAAGGAATTTCCATACTGAAATTCAGACCTCAAAAATTAATCGCTTGTTATCGACGCGATTTTCTAAAAAAAAGTAATAAAACCACGCGGACGTGGATTTATTAGGTTTTAGCAAATTCTGTGGGAGCTCTTGTATTTTCCGGGAAACCTAAGTAGATACACAGGTAGATATATGTCGGAGCCCGGGATGCAAACTAGGTATATCCTGTAAGTAAGTCTAAAAGTTACTGTAAATACTAAATGTTGTCAAAATCAGTTGAGCTGGCCGTGAAATCGTACCAGGCAGACAGACAGTCAGACAAACACACTTTCTATTAAATTCGACAGAAAATAATTTTATAATTTTTGATTTACTACCTACACATTGAAAAAAAAAACGAAATGTGGAAATGAAACGATTTTTTTCGAATATAAGACTGAACAATAGTAGGTAGATGGCTGCTACCTGGACGATTTTTTCTTCCTACTGATAGGCATAACTTCAACATGTTGACATCAATAAAATTTGCATTTAATTTTGTTCTATTTGTTTTAGTTGCATTAATTTAGCATAAATCACAATATAATCAAACCCATCGGCTAATTAATAAGGTACTTAGATAACTTAGGTATCTACGGTCTACCAAGATCTACATCCACTACCATGGTACTACAGTAGTCCGGGGTCCCGCTACATATTTTAACTTACCTTACCAAATACCTACATGAACTTAGATGGGGGGCATTCCGTGGTTAGGTAATCTAGAAGTAAGTACCATAAAAATATATAGGTACTTTTCCGCCAGGAAAAGAAATCTACTAGGCTGCCGTCAGGCTCCCATGGTAGTTCGTGATGAGGACATTCAGAGCTGACGACCTGCACTGGTATTGTTCATATTAGGTATATAATCCGATGAGAAAGATTCCTAAGTTTATGAACTGCCTCGTTGGTCTAGTGGTTAGCATATTCGTTGTGCAGTGTGCACAATAATACCACTATACCTAAGTATCTCCCGCGCAGATGGTTGAACTCTGTGAAGATTTCGGCCGCGGTCGAAATTCGGTTGGGTGGACATTATTACCTACTATTTACTACGTAAAAGGCATAGACTTGCAGTCTTGTCTAACTTCGACTGGAATTGTGATCACACTCGATGGAAAAATAACCCACTGCGCAGATTAAGGGGTTGTTAGATGGAAAATCAGAATGACCTGGACATCACTGCATGTATGGTTCTTGAGCGTGGCAACACTGGTCTGGGGCTCTATGATTGATCATTTAATGATGGCGGTCGTGTTTGTGTTGTGAATTGCTAAATTAAAGTTGATTATGTGGATGAACGAGTTTCTTTGTAAAAGGGGCAGAAAGTATATAATTTCAGTGTGCATTTCGATTGACTTATTTAAGAAGTAGGTACTCCTTCTTTACAGAATGTTGACTCCAGGCCCAGGTCAAGAAAGAAGTTTAGTTTAATCTCTTGAAATTCCATGTTTCCAGAAGCATGGATGAGTATTGACTATAATATTATATGCGTCCATTAATTGCCTACATGCGTCCAGGTCCAGAACCTGTTTCAGTGTTCTGCAGCCAATATAATAGATACCGTTATACTAACTAGGTATTCGGTAGACCAAATTCAATCTACATAGGTACGTACCTAGGTAGGTAATTATGTCAAAATCGGTCTTCAATTAAAGGTAGGGTATTAAGCAGTTAAATAATAAATATTAAGTAGAAACTGATTAAGGGTATGGCCTTAATAATATAACAGCCATACCCATAAAAGTTTAGCTGTCACAATGCACGAATAAGAAAGAAATAAAGAATGAAAATGTAGCGTATCACTAGCAAAGTCAGCCAACCTTCCTTATGTAAATAAAAGTGGTTTACAAATAAAAGGAACTTTCTTTCCAAAGCAATCTTCACCTCGCCTTGTAATAGTCGGAAGTTTTTCGGTTACAGCGTGGTGCCAAAATCGCGCAATTGCAGTCTAGCGGCAGATGGTACTTAAGGGTAAATTGCATCTCACCTTGTGCGCTCTTTCAATTCCCACGGTACCTACTTATCTCTGTCAAACAGGAAAAAACTTGCGATGCGTTCAAACTACCTATTGTCACGTCTTCTTTAATTAGCTGGAAATATTATAATCCATGACTACCTACTTACTAATATTTAACCGGTTGGCAAAATATCAACGTTTTGTTTTGTAATTTGTAAATTGTCAGCTAATTTATAAAATTGGTTTGCTGTTTATGGTTTGCAGAAATATCAAAATTGGTTGGCAATTAATGTCATAATGGTTCGCTCTAAAATTATGTGTAAAGCCAATTAAATATAAGTATGACCTGCACTTTGGAAGCTAGAATTTAATTAAAATTAGGTAATTGTGATTGACAAATAAAATTCTATTTGTTAAGCATGAAGCGAGCGCAACTTTTTTACAGCATAGGTCACCTTAGAATTTTTCATATTATGAAAAAAAACAAGTAGAGTATACAGATTCGATAATAGAATTTCGCCACCTCGGAAAGTTTAGCAGCCATTATTTTATCCTTTCGACGCCCGAATTCTTATGTTCGGCAGAATATATCATGGAATACTATGTCTCAATATGCAATAAAACCGGAAAGCGTGTGCGACCTCAAATAAATAGTAAAGGATTTTCGAGAACACACCTGAACTAGATTACGGTACCTATCCGAAATATAAAAAAATCCACATTCAATCGTACCCGTAGGCATGCGGAATAAACGAGTTTGAAAAGGACCCTTTTCGCTTCTGTTTTGTATAAAATATAGTACAAGAAGCGGGGTCCATGCGAATTGAACCTAATTTACATGGAAATATTCCCATAAACAAAACTAAGGGCTAATTTAGGTAATTTTTTGGCACAGGATGTTTTATGAATTCTTTGACGAAACCGTGAATTGTGGCGAGAGATACCGGGTTCGATTCTTGGTTCAACCAGTTGCAGTTAGTTGGTGGACAATGTGATGGATTTATTTAAATGTGACTCAGTACTAGGCTTATTTATTATGATAGTAGTAGAATACTTCAATATACTATTCTACTACTACTAATTAATTCTAGATAATACCAAGCACTGCAAATTAAGGATCTGACTGATGACTGGCCTGGAGTGCATCTTTTCCCGGGGAGAGCTATCCTTCGGCTGTGGAATGTCAAGGTTTTTGGGACAAACCACGTGTTGTCTTGACACATGCGGATCTCGTAGCACAGTGTACCTCGGATACGGATAAAGCCCGTGTTTTAGCCATATCCAAAAAAGAGTCAGGTCACTGGCTACACGCTCTGCGATCTCATAGCCTGGGAACGATTCTCGACCGGACAGCGCTCCGTGTGGCAATTTGCTTACGCTTGGGAATAAAGGTATGTGAGCCTCATTGCTGTACTTGTGGCAGCCACGTAGATCAGTTTGGTCACCATGGACTCAGTTGCATTCGGAGCGCAGGCCGCTTGTATCGCCACGGTGCTCTCAATGATATAGTCCGTCGCGCTCTGGCCACTGCCTCAATCCCTGCACAACTGGAACCCTCCGGTTTATTCAGGGAGGACGGCAAGAGGCCGGATGGGATGACTATAGTACCGTGGTCGATGGGTCGTGCACTGGTGTGGGATGCAACCTACGTTGATACGTTGGCAGCTATCAGGCTCCCATCTATCAGGCTCGTGCCTAAAAGTGGGTGCAGCTGCCGAATCTGCTCAGTTGCTTAAGTTTTTTTTTTGCTGCGCTTGCTTTTGATACTCTGGTCCCATGGTCATCGGACACGAAGAATTTTATAAATGTTGTGTCCCAAAAACCGATCCACGCCTCTGGTGACCAAAGAGCTGGTAATAGCGCCAGTGTTTTTTGCACCATGCCCATTAACGATCACTTGGATGGCGTGTATTTATTGTAAATATAATTATTTTCCAATTTAGATTTTAATTTCTTAGTTTTAATTGAAATAAACTGTACCAAGTCAAAAAAAACCTGCAAATAATTTAACACCAAATAAAATGTATTCATTCATAATAAAGTTGCGGGCATAATTTTGTAAATAGTTAATAATAATATTAGATATTAATAATTTAGTACCTACTCACTGAGAATTCAAGGGAATACAAAGACAAATAGATAGACTACTAATAAAATTCAAGTATATTTATAATATAGGTATTAAACTATGTCATGACTTTTATATAGGTACCTATTGTAGGCATACATGATTGTTCCCGCAGCAATATTCCCTGACATACGCGGCTTTTAATATTAGAAGTACATGCCATATTCTTACCTACATTTATAGTACGTTCTTTGCAATCTTTTCGTTGTTATCGCGACCTGAATGTGCCTTTGTCCTTTATTATAAAGAACCCAGCTCGCGAGTTGATGTACGAGCATGCGTTAATAATTGACGACCAGGCGCTCCTGCTTACTGTGCTTATAACCTTATACGGCTTATACCTACGGATGATTCATTGAAAATTGAAATCTTTTCAAGCTTCCCGCACGTGCTTACGCCTTACATTGAACCGATCTATCATACCAATTACCATACATAGCTATTGTTGGTAGAAAAATTCTTTCTTTCTTTCATTAACTTCTTGCAGCTACGGATACCTCTTGCGATCCGAGCCATCTTCATTAGTTAGGTAATGACGGACTTTCTTTTTACTTCATTGAACCCTTTTCCATCTTGTATCTTTTTTTTTTATCCACTATAAGTTAGCCCTTGACTGTGATCTCACCTGATGGTAAGTACGTGATGATGCAGTCTAAGATGGTAGCGGGCTAACCTGTTAGGGGCATAGCAGTTATATTAAACCCATGCCCCTATTTGGTTTCTACACGGCATCGTACCAGAACGCGTAATCGCTTGGCGGCATGTCTTTGCCGGTAGGGTGGTAACTAGCCACGGCCGAAGCCTCCCACCAGGCCAGACTAGGAAACATTCAGAAAATATAAATTCCCAAATTGACCTTGCTGGGGATCGAACCCGGGACCTCCGCGCGTTAATCTCCTATACCTATCGATCTTTCTTTCCAGGATTCACCTAAGAAACTCCTACAGGTAATTCGCTTTTTCACTCGCCTCAACTTGCAACGTCTTCGTCTAACTATGCCTATATTATATTATTATCTATAATTAATTATTCATATCAGAACAACAAAACCAAAAAACAGAGTTTTGCATTTTAAATATTATTAGCAGGTATGTTTGTAGAAAATGTGCTTTATCATTTCGGCAACATAAATTGTGCAAATACTTACTTGATAAAAAAAGAACAATATCTTTTTACTTAAGTAGGCGAAAACTTTATCGTCGCAATCTAACTCTAATAGCAGAACTTTTTCAGTTAGAATGGACAGAGATCCTGCAGCCCTACTATCTTGTAGCAGATGGTAAAATTATAAGATCACTTACTAACTTTCATTTGTATGGAATCAGAGCTAAAAAAACAATCTTTTAAATTAAAGATTCATCATTTATAAGAACAGCTTTCTTACAGCACATTTTCCGAGCCAACGACCGTCCTGTTTTCAGGCACATTTCGTTTTACTGCTGTTTGGGGAAATATGATAAGGATAGCAATTATAAGATCCAATTATCTTGCGAAGGTTTTTGATTTCTTATAATATTTATATAATTAGGTACAATGTTTTTCCTTTTAAGTAAAAAGAAGACTCATTAGTGTAAGAAAATATTTGCAATTGTATCGTTGTAAAGATTACATACCGTATCAAATGTTGTAATATTAGTATCTACTAAACTTGTTAATACAAAAATATAACTAAAACGTGAGCAAGCTACGGGAATATTGGTATAAAATAATAAAAAGGAAGAAGAACGTGAAACTAAAAGTGAAACTTCTGAAAAGTAGCGTACGAGAGAATGAGATAAATATAACTTGTATTCTATCTCATTCTCTCGCAGGCTAAATCCTATATTTATGTGTGTCGCTTTTTGTTGAAGTGAGGCCTAGGATATTTTCTCGGGAATGACATTGTTTTAAAAATAATTAACATATTGTTCAACCATATTCAATTTACAATAATTTTTGAATATTGGACAGAAGGTGTCAAACCAATAATAGACAATAATAAAAAACTACGTACAAAACGAACTCTTTTCTTTGACACGTTTTCGTTTCGTATCATCGAATTTTCAAATCACAACGATTCTAAAGAAGTTTCAATTCAATAACAATAATTATATTCACCGCTTCAAAAGTAGGTACAATCTATGTTCACCGCAATCTTCACAATGCCAAGTATGTTAAGGCGGATATTTTTCGGTTAAAATGTAGTGCCCAATTCAAGCTATTGCTGTCAGCTGACAGGTGTTGAATACAGGCAGATTGCAGGCTCACCTCACACGCTTCGCTCGGTCCGGTCGCTCCGTTCCCAGAGCGTCAGCATTACTGCACCATCCTGTTCAGAGAGTTGTCATAATACTAGAGCGGTTATAACGCATTCCTAGTTGCTAAGAGTTGTAACTTCTTTCTATTAGTCACACAATGCATATGGATTGTAATGCTATATAGTTTCGCAGATTCCATAACAATCGACCAAGCATATGATAAAAACTGCGACGCGGAGTCGACTCGGGGCAAATTACTTTGCCAACCCCGCGCAATCGATTGATATGTGATGTTGCAAGTACTTGAACTACTTACATTTATTCTGATTCACAATAAATTTACTATGTTTGTGATAATATGAGCCAGTTCTTATCGTTAATTTACAAATAATATTTCATATTATTGTAAGCTATGTTTTCTTTTTTTTTACATGTAAATGCCACGTACCAATGTTACATTTATGGCTTATATCTGTCACCGTAAGATTGTAAAAACCGTTAGATTATAACCTAACTCGCGAAATTGTAAACTGTCGAAAGATTGTGAACCGTTCAATGTTCTGAGTGTAAATTTTTGATATATTCATTGTATTTACGTTTTCTTGTCTTTTTCTTGTAGGTTAGGTTAGGGTTCGACATAAATAATTAGGTAGTGCACGGTCGCAGGCCGGGCTCTTAGGTTATATCGGGTTAATATACCTAACAGATTACCGAAAAATAATGCGTTAAATTGTAATCTTTCGACAGTTTGCAATTTCGCGAGTTAGATTATAATCTAACGATTTTTACAATCTTACAGTGCCATATCTAATAAAATTCTAGTGAAGAGGTAATAAGCTCAGAATATTACAAAGAACTGCTACTCCATGGTTTTACTAATGTAGCGTGATAATATTCTAGATTCATTGCTCACAGAAACAGCTTTCTTATTCATTCATATATTATATAGTTGATTTCGGCAAGGAAATAATAAATAAGTAAGAAAAAGATATATTTTACCTCACGATGTCTTCTTTTACCGAAAATTTTGGGATTTTTATCTACAACAAGTTAGCCCTTGAATGCGATCTCACCAGATGGTAAGTGATGATGCAGTCTAAGACAGTAGCGGACTAACCTGTATGGTAGATAGATATATTAATTTCATACCCCTAAATCGGTTTCTACACGGCATTGTACCGGAACGCTAAATAGCTTGGCGGTATGTCGTTGCCGTAAGGGTGGTAGTAGTAGCCA
This sequence comes from Erebia palarica, assembly GCA_964035005.1. Lineage (NCBI taxonomy): Eukaryota > Metazoa > Arthropoda > Insecta > Lepidoptera > Nymphalidae > Erebia > Erebia palarica. The sequence continues at coordinate 8,846,559 of OZ035988.1, forward strand.
CGGCCGAAGCCGCGCATCAAGCCAGGCCAGAAGAAGTTATATGATGAAAATATTATGTGATCTCGTCCTGACTATTGAGTTGTACTGATCGTACTATGGTAAAGTCAAGTAAGCAGTGGTAGGTGGTACTTTTATGCCAAGTACCTGCAAATTATGGAACTAGCTTCCATGTTCAGTGTTCATTCATGGTTAGGTATATCATGGGGCTCTCCAAAGGGCGGATAAACAAATTCAAAAGTCGGCAACGCATTGGCGTTTCCTCTGGCGCTGCATGCGTTCATGGGGCGGCGGTAATCACTTAAAATCAGGTAACGCTTGCACGCTAAAACAAAAAAAGGGTTATCTTAACTTAGTCATTTTGAATAGACCAATTTGGCTGAAATTTGGAATGGAGATTGCTTATAACCTGAATCAACTCAATTTGGACTACATTTTATACCAGAAATTTAAAGAGTTCTCGCGGGAATCAAAAACCTTACCCACGCTGACGAAGCCGCGGGCATCACATAGTTTAGTAAACAATTATTACATGCAAGGCAGCCTAATGGGACCGAAATAATAATGTTTACTAAATAATGGAGTCCCAAATATTCTGTTTTGCCATTAGGGAATACCTCTATTTTCTATAAGATGAGAAAATGCTGAGCTACATAATAATAGTATGTAGATACCTAAGTCTCAATATGCAATAAACTGGAAAATATATGCGGACTCAGATGCGAGGGGATTTTTAGGAGTATACCTGAACTGAATTACTGAATCCGAAACTATAAAAATATCTACATTCAATCACACCCGTGGGATAAAAGAATTTGAAAGGAATTTCGCTTCAGTTTTGTACATAACAGATGGAAGCGCGGATAAGATTTCAACCTAATTTACATGAAAACTCTTCCAGTAACACAACGCAATAAATAGGTATATTTGTCATTTAAGATTGTGAAAACCGTAAGATTGTAATCTATCCAGCAAGATTGTAAACTGTCGAAAGATTACAATTTAACGCATTATTTTTTGGTAGATTGTAATCTGTGAGGTATGTACCCGATGGAACCTAAGTGCCCTACCTGATTATTTAAGTCGATCCTTATCATAACCAAAAAGAAAGACACAAGAAAACGTAAATATTGACATTCAGAACAATGAATATTCAAAAACTTGACATTCAGAACATTGAGCGGTTCACAATCTGTCGACAGCTTACAATATATCGAGATAAAAAGCGTTAGATTGCAATCTGACGGTTTTTGCAATTTTACAGTGACGTATCTATTAAATAAAGATACATTTCTAAATTTGAAACTAGAAAAAACTTGCAGTATCAACAAACGTATTATGCTTAGTAAGCTTTTTTCTGCCTTGGATCTAGGTAAAAAAGATTTTGAGAAAAAACCGTTTAATATAACATAAATATACCTACACCGACTCGTATCTACGTAGAATAGAATAGAGAAACATTTCAGTAACGTACCTAGTACCTACACTATACATAGTATTTTATAAGCTCTCCATTATCGATTAAAGCTTAAGCTAAAAGCCACATAACGTAATGCAGTGGAGCTGTTTAAAATTGACCAGAATTATTTACCGAGTCATCGAGAATTTATTGCATCCGGTGACTGAATATATTTGAATCGAGATTTGCGTACATGAATAACAATCGATAAAAAATATATGAATGTAGATAAACTGAGCACTACTGTTTTAGCTATCTTTTTTTACTTATATTGCTGGTATGTGTTGTACTAATTCGGATGCATTGCCAAAAAGTGCGGAAACCTTACTTTTTAATCGTATGCTTAGATTACTTTTACTAAGCGTTTAGATATTGTTTTTAAGTGTATATTTAAAATTGAATTGCTGTTTTAATAGATAGAATACATTATTCATGAATCCTAATTTCTAAGTAATTTCATAATATAATTAGTGATTATGATAATATTTATTGATTTTATTCTTAAACCCCGACGCAAAAGAGGGGTATTATAAGTTTAACATGTCTATCTTTAGCTCCAAAACGGATGAACCTTAGTTTGAAACGTGATCAAGAGTGAGTTAGCTATGATTAAGAAAATCGGTTCAGCCGTTTGAAGATCATCAGCTATTTCAAGTTGATGAAGGGATGTGAGCAACATGCACAGGTCTGATCGAATCGAAGATGTCATGGGTAGGGTCAGAACAACCACAAAATCTTGTAAAAAAATGTCTGCAGAAAAGCACAAGTGAGTATTCTTTTCTACATCCAAGCAGTATAACCTTGAATTTTGCAACCTAAATTGGCTTTTTTAAGCTGTTCTCCATAACCATCTGTGGTGCAAGGGTGTTAGAAAAGACTATGAAAGCCGCATTGAAATAAAAAGATGAATTTATAAGCAAATACACAGGCAACGATTTAAATTTTGATACAATTTCCTAATATTTATCTTACAACAATTATAAAATTTAAAGATAGTGATTGGTTTCCATCCATCCATTCATCCATCCATAAGCTTGTATGCATTCCACTGCTGGACATAGGCCTTTTGTGAGAGTTCGAGTTTGTGAGAGAGAAGGTCTTCCGACTTCCTCATCCACCCGCTTCCCTTCACCTTATTTAGGTCATCGGTCCAGTGAGCTCGTCGTCGAGAGGTCGTCCTACACTGCGCTTACCGGTACGCGGTCTCTAGTCCAGAACACGTCTGCCCCAACGGCCATTGGTTCTGCGACAGGTATAACCTGTCCACTGCCACTTCAACTTGCTGGTTAACTTAACCTTTGAAATTAATTTAAAAATAATTCAATTCCAACAGATATGAGTGCATACACATTTATGCACACGTCATATTCCCTAAGTGCAATCGAAGGACCTGTACAATACACTGTAGGTACTTTATACTCGTAGCTATTGACTTAGTAAATTAAAGGCCTCATTATTTTAACCGAAGCACGTTCTCTCGTATCGCTGAAAGGATCTTTTGTTGCTGCAAAACAGTTGGGGCGAGTCGATCGGGCTTATAGCTTCGGTTGGAGGTTCGCAAATTAATGAGTCAGCTCGGAGAAGAGTTGAGTTTCTGCTTCCTTTTAGCTTCTTTGACTTTGTGCTACGTTACAAAAACCCTCATTTTCGTTTAAACTAAAATATTATGTAGGTAAAAGTTTATTTTTAGAGTTTTTCTTTCACAAATTACGAGTTTTGTAATAAGTATTCAGATATTCAAAAACCGACTATTTAAATTAAATGATTTAAAAAACAGAATCATTGCACATGCACTCAAAAATATTATTATTTGTGAAATAATGTTATGTGTTATAATAATAATACAGCAAACGTACATCGTGTGAACGACGCAATTCCTTCCCGACCCTTCTTTTAAATTATATGATTATTGAGAACAATTATTCATTTTCAGTTAAGATTACGTAGTTTCCCACCGGGTGAGATTTCTCCCCTTGCATAAGTACTGGTAAATACGGATAGTTAAGACGCACAGAGGGTCGAAATCAATGGGACAAAGAAAAGGGAGCCTTTGTGTGCGTTTACGCAAGAAGAACACGTGCGCAAGCGCTCCCACGGTCATGTGGGGATGGATTTTCGGGACCCATATATAAGGGTATGGCACATTGCCTACACGTCATTACAAAAGTTCTGGAGCAACAGTCCAGTTCACCGGGGACTCACTGGGTCCCCGGTGATTGCATTTAGTTCAGTGCAAAACCTATACAGCTACAAACGTCTCCTTTGAAGTTGCTATCGCAAGTTTGTCAATTAAAAGTCGGAAGCTGAAGTGAAGTTAATTAATGTTTATGTAGCTAAAAGCAGTTTCGTTTCGTGAAAAACATCTTCGGGAAGTTTCCCGCACGATTGTAGCAGCGGCACCATTTTCGAATATTTATGGGTAAGTAAACTTTTATTACTTCCAAGTTCTACTTTACTGACTTCAGAACATTGTAGCCGGGGGCCTATTATTTATTATCTTCTTTAATTGTTACAGATGTCTTTCTCTTGAAATATTTCTCAAACCGAAAAGGGAGGATTTTTCAGAATCTTACAAATCACCATCAAATGTCGTTACAGCAGAAAAGACACCGGACGGTGAATATGTATATACTTACTTATAGATAATCTTTTGTGAATACCCAAAGATAGGATTAGGATTAGCTTAGGTTTATGTATTCGGTACCTTAGTTGTATGGATTTCATTAAATAGTATGTTTTCCTTGTTTACTTTATATTGAAAAGAACTTAATTACTTACGGTAACTTTTAACTGAATGGATTTCTACTTGCTCAAAAGTGCCTTAATGTACGGTCATGTTTTTTTAATCAGATTATTTTTTCGTTTCATCGTTTTAAATTTCATTTGTGAGAACATTAAATTTTTACATTGCATCTACATCATTGTTAATGTTTTGGTGTAGATGTCCACACTAAAAATGTTTTTAATTCGGTTTTAATACAGACAGTATTTTTTTAAAAAGTTTTACCTTTAGTAACTGTTAAGCTGTTTTGTTTCCTTTGCAACTTTAAGTTTGGCCAGTTTAAATTAAGTTTAAAAATTTTCGTTCTATTTCTCTATTTTATTAAGTTACTTCTTAAAAACTTAAAAATTAAAGTTAACATGTTGCCAATATTAGTGTTACGTTTCACGCAAATTATTATTGGTTATTTATTGTTATTGCTGGGTATCAACCTACTTGTTATGTTAAATAATTTGTTTGGAATTGTTAAGTTTAATCAAAACTAATGTAAACATTTAACTACAGCTGGTCTGGATGTTTTTTTTTGTAAATAACTGTTGAATTTGAGTTTTGTTGGTAATTTGTAACATAAAACATTTTCTTTCAGTATCTTCATTAGATACAAAAGCCTGTTAATTTGCCAGTTACTGTTAGATTCATTTTGTTTTGTTCCTCGTTGCTGCCGTTATTTTATTATCACGTTATGTTAATGTTGTTCTTTGGTCTTTTAGGAATGTGTTAAGTTTTGTTTTTTACCTAAATCGATTACCACATACCACAATACTTTAACCACCTATTTAACCGTCTATTTGGTTTATTTATTTATCAGTATTCTGTTTTATTACATTCATAACACAGTATTATGCTGTTTACTAAAGTAATATCGTGAAGTGCCTTAGTATCCAAAAGTGCCTAATTAATGTGGTTTACGCTTGTAGGATCTTGTAGTGCCTTCTGTTGGAGTTTTAATATTAAAACTTTATCAGGATGCTTTGTAAAGTTTTGAAATTTCCGTGTCTAGCATGTATCCTAAAGTAGGTACTTACTACTTATACTACTAGTTTAAGTTTTTAAACTTCATAGTTCTGAAATTAAAAATTTTATCATCTTTCCGACACGGTAGTTAAAACTGTGATGAGTTGCCTGGTGACTATTTTTTCCCTTGTTCCAATTAACAGCATTACCTACCCATGTATCTTTAATAGCCCTATATTAATTAATTAATATTTGAAAATTTTGCACATTTTGAATAAACGTAGCTTTCATATTTATCAACTAAAGTATATTAATACGCCGCTCGGGGGATAAAATACTCATTACGCTTCCATTGTTGCTTGTTTCGTAACTCGTTGGTATTCAATTTTGTTCATGTTAAGTAATTTTAAGCGTTGAATTGTTGTTAAGTTTAAACGTTTATGTTGTTGATTGAAATGGCTGTGTTTGTTAGTTTTATGTTAAGTTTTCGTTTTAACTATTCAATTTGTTTGTTCTTTTTGTTTTGTATATCGACATTAAGGCCCACCTATTTCAAATAAATAATTGACCAATGTTATAAGGATCGTAAATTTCATGTGTGTATTATCGAGTAAGTTTACTTTAAGTTAAGTTGTAAGGTTAAAACTGAAGCTTTGTGTAAAATTAACAAATTAAGTAGTAATAATTTTTTATTAGGGATGCAAGAAAGACATTGTGTGAGTGTTGTGTGAAATAAATTTATGGCAAGCATATCTATGGTTTATTTATTTTGTTAAAGCGGTCGGATTTAATAAAAAGTTAATCCGGTCAGAAGCGGTTGGAAAATGTCCAAGTGCATCGGTACCAGCTATCTCGTAACAAATGAGGTCGTCTTTGCAGGGGTCCCCTAATCCCGGTACAATCAATTTCACCCGCAGAGCGTCATTAGTATAAAAGTTCACCGCTTTTGATTAGTATAGTTGGTAGGTCCCTACTTACTGTACTAGATCAGTAGGAATTAAAAAATTTCCTACTTTTGTTGGTCTAGTGGTTGGCAAGTTCGACTGCGGCCAACGAGGTCGCGAGTTCGAGTCCCGGATCGGGTCATAACTAAGTATTGGGGTTTTCTGACTAGAAATTCTCAGTACTAGCCCGGAGTTTAGAAGTTGGCGGTGTTTCACCCCCGTGCCTCGGAGAACACATTAAGCCGTCAGTCCCGGTTATTATCACTAACATGATAATAGTCGTAAATGCCCGAGAACCAGCATTGGAGCAGCGTGGTGCGTCTAAGTTCTAATTCCCTCTCTCCTATGAGAGTGGAGGCCTGTACCCAGCAGTGGGACGTTAGTAGGCTGTAGTGGTGGGTTTTTATTTTAATATTTCTTCTAGTTTGGATTTTCCGGAATAAATAGTGGGCTATTTATCTACATAGGCTCTACTATACCCATAAAAAATATCACGTTAATTCGTTGATCTATTGCGTCGTGATTGAAGGACAAACCAACAAACATACAATCTTTCGCATTCTTATCATTTGTGAAATAGCTTAGACCCAAATTAAAACATCATTAAAAGATTTGTCGTGACAAAGAAGTATACTTTAAATTATTTAAACATAATCTATCTAAACTAATATTATAAAGAGAAAAGATTTGTTTGTTTGTTTGTAATGGATAAACTATAGATAATTCTATTAAAATTTCAACTATAGAAAGCTACATTATCAGCGAGTAACATAGGCTATATTTTATTTTCAAAAAATTAGAGATCCTTACTAAAATTGCAATAATGTGAACTAAGTCGGAAAAAATCGTCTCTTTTGAGAGCTTACGTGGCGTGCGTTGCGTGAGTAATTACAGTTACACGAAAACAATGTATGGTGGAATTGTTCCTCTCAAAAAGTTCTAAAAAAAGTCCGCGATAGCATATATCTATCTTTTAAGGTTTACTTACCATAACCACTATTAAGATTTTGGTCTATACCAATAATTAAATACAAATACAAATATTTTGCTAAATGTGAATTCAAATACATAGTAAGCTGGAAATTGGATTGAAAAGTCTGTCACATTTTGCCAAATAGTAGGCGTGCAAAATTGGCAGTAGGCACAACACATACCTGCTGCTCAAAATACATAGGTTATAATATAAAGTTAGAAAATTAAGTACATTATTAGGTTAGCATATATAAATTTACAAAATTAAAATAGCTTATTAGGTACTTACTATGTTAAATTACAAAATTAAAATTGGTTAAAATACACCTCGGTCAAATCTTACATTTAGATAAAAAAATCATTAACATTATAAAAACATTCTTCAATTAAATAGTCAAACATTTTTTTCTAAAACTTAAATGTGTAAACTTTTACGGTCTTATTCATAAAAAGATATAGAAGCTTTATTAGCTTGTTATAAGCAAATTCTCAAAAAACATTATTCATAAACGTTCAATAGTGCTATATCGCTCTATAATTATTCAATAGCGGCTCTCTAACTTATAACATGGTGGACCCTACTATAAACCCTTATTAAAGAACAAGATGGCCGTCTTGTCCTCACACAGCTGATAATTTGATTGTGAGTTTTGAAGTGAGATGTCAGTGAGGTTATTTTATTGCGTATAAAAAGTGCGTATAGGTAAATAAACAAACAAAACTTCGCAATCAAACCCAGATGACAGATTCGTAGTCAACTCAGTGAGACATAGATCGGATTAACAAATGTCACACATGCGTTACTTTTTTATTCACGGAGCGTAGAGGCCAGTATTTTTGCCATTTTGTCTATGAATTTGTCAGTACGACAACTTAATAAAGCGAAACCAACCTATAGCGAGAATTTAGTTGTGAGAGGTTTATTGGACCTTTATGAATAAAGAAAGTTATGAAACGTTTAATAGGCCTAATGAGCATTTTAGCTAATGAACATTGTAAACCTATAATAAGGGATTTTTATGAATAAGACTGTTAGTGTTGTCAGAGAGTTTATTATATATAGTCACAGCCATACAATAGGAATTGCGAGAACATAAAGCTAATCTACGCTGGGGTACCTCTAATTAGAATTTTTTTCGGCGGTTCTTATTATCAGGCTTCATCTCGAATAAGTATATGTGTTTTTTTACAAAAAGGTAAGTTTCGGAAATATAATATAAACATAATAACGGCAATATCTTTTTATTTTTAAACAAAGGCTGACAATGGGCTATTATATCTGCGTCACACAGTAATCTGATGCAATTTTTTGAACTCTAAAAGCATATTCAATATCGACAGAGTTACCCCATAAAATAAGCCCATAGCGCAGTATTGATGCTACATAGCCATGGTATCCAGTTGTGATTGCTTCTTTGGAAATTGTATTTCGCAGCCGATACAGTGCGTATACAAACCTATTAAGTTCTTTGCAGGTGAGCTGAATATGCTCTTTACTAGGATTACTAGGAGGAACAGCTATGGTCCAAATTATGACTTCATTAAAAAAATTACATATTAAAACCAAATCAATACGGATTTCAAAAGAATCGATCAACTACACTAGCATGTTTTGATTTGATAAGAAAGGTAACTAACGCTTTTAATTTAAAAAAAATCAATAGCTACAGTCTTATTGGATATGTCTAAAGCTTTCGATTGCGTTAACCATGAAGTACTTCTAGAAAAAATATACAAGTACGGAATTCGAGGCACAGGTTATAATTGGCTTAAAAGTTATTTACAAAAACGTCACAATGCGTTGAAATTACCACAATACGTAATAAACATAAAATTACACATAGATCCTTATACAAAGAAGTCACATGTCACATGTGGAGTTCGACAAGGAAGTATCCTTGGACCATAGCTGTTCCTCCTAGTAAAGTATTCATATTATTGTTCAAAATTACATAATATTTAAATTAAATTAGTCAGCAAATCTATGAAAGCCTAATTCTAACAAAATAACATAGAGCTACAAATGAGTAATAAAGAACTAGATAAACATTTTATTCTTTTTATTACTAACCTAATTAACTAGGTACTTTATAATAAAACTAGCTGGGGTACCCGGCTTCGATTAGGGAGTTGATATGAGTTTATGGGTTAGTTGGAATAAAAGGAAAAACTTTAAGGGTAATATTTTTTATTGAAAACATTCCAACTATTATGAATGATTCTTCAGTTTGTAATATAACAGTTTTAACAGCATTTTTGAAAATGTGTACTGACTTTGATTGGCGTATGGTCAGTGGAAGTTATTTCTGCAATATAGCACTACTGAAAACTGTACGTAGCTTGCTCTCAAGTGAGAAATTCGTTTTTTTTACATATTATATGGGCGATAACAAAATGAAAAATGATGTTTATGAACAATTATATCAACTATTTATCTACAACAACACTAAAGTTTAATTTCGAATGTAGTATATTTATATTTAAGAGCTTTTGTCTTCGTAACAAGGCGCTTCGCATCGCTGTTCGCGAGCATGTCGGTAACGCGTTTCCAAATTTTTACCCCCTACCAAAAAGTGCTCAACGCGGTAAAGAAGTATTCACTTCAATAACTCTCATATTTTTGTTAGTCGCAGTATTTGAGTGTGTAGCCAGAGATGTGATTTTTTTAAGCATGCATTGATTTCGTCTGCCGTTGTTGACTTGGGGATAATTGAAAGTGTGTCGAAAATCTCCTGAGAGTATGAGTAGAGTAATGGTCCACAATGAACGTTTCAGATTATTCCTGAACATTCTAGAATGATTCGGGATGTTCTCGAATGTTGTTGAATGCTCTCGGACTCTTTCAAATGTTCTGGATTGCTCTAGAAATTTCTAGAGGGCGAAAATTCCAGCCCTAATATCTTTAAAAGCACACCCTTCAGGGGGGAACGGGAACCTTCTTCATGGATGGGGAAGGCTACCGCGCCATATGTAACTCCCTTGATCGTACCAGGACTCGTTTATGAGTTTTATTGCACATTATATACTTTCTTTTATAATATTATACTAGCTGATGCCCGCGACTTGATGTTTTTTGGTTCCTGCAGGAACTCTTTAATGTTCCGAAATAAAAAGAAGCCTATTTGTCATTATTTCAGTTTGTTGTTATTCCAGACTGTGATCTCTGTGCCAAATTTCATCCAGATCCGTTCAGCCGTTCAGACGTGATCGAGTAACAAACATCCATCCATCCATCCAAACTTTCGTACAAAATATTATTAGTATAGATATTGATTAAATTAGTCAGCAAAGTTAAGGAACTACGTACGAAGGCCTAATTCTCACAAAATAACATTATTTCATTTCTGATCATTATCGATCGGTACATTATGAGCAATTATACCTAGGTATGGTGAAAAATTTTCGTTGGTTTTGATCACAGCCTGTTTGAAGATAAAAATAATCATATTTGTATTTTACTCAATGAGCTGTAGACAATTGACACCCCAAAAGCCAGAGTAACAAAGGCCAGTTTGGTATCAAAACAATAATTATTTTTTCAAATAACCGAGGCAAATGACACTTCATCTATGCGACGCTACCGGGGCCTATGGTACTTTCTTTCCCAACTGCCCCGCTAGCGGTGCAGAACCAGCGGGGCAGTTGGGATCAAGCTGCTTTTTTCAAGTATGAGACGATTTGCTAGCCGTTGGTTTTAGAAGGAAGGATTGCAGGCACGAGACCTCCAGCATCCCTATTCTCTAACTCAGTGGCTATCAAAAAATGAAATAAAAGCAACTTTAAATACTGCAAACCTTCAATGGGTAGAAAAAATATGTCAGTGGCTTTAATTTTTGTTAGCCACTGAGTTAGAGAATAGGGGCGCAGGTCGCCAAAGGTGCAAGTGGTTGGACGATGGGGTGGACAGAGCTTAGCAGCTATCCAAAGCTCAAAGATGCGGCTCTAAATAGAGAAGTTTTTCGGATGATGATCGCCTAATTTAATTTTGTAGAAGGCACGCGATGATGATGATATAGTATTAACGCGGAGAAGATATTGAAGAAATTCGGCAGCAACATTCTGCTAATTTGATAAACGTCATTATCTACATCTAGTCTAGGCATATAAATAAGCAATTAAGTTAGTACAAGACTGGTGCATTCTCTGCGGTTTCGAAGCGTTCCTCACCGCCACGTAGTATACACAGTACAGCTTTAATGGCGATAGTTTTAGCTGTAGCAACGGAAAACAGAACTTAGCTAGCAATCCGGCTTGAAGTCTTCTTAATTGCTTAACTTTACTCCGTTCCTCGCCCTGTCTCCAGATTCGTTTAAATTTCACGCATACTTCAGCTTAGAATGAAATAACATGTCGAAGGCTAAAAGGCGAACACATAAACTTGCGTTTAGAAACTTTACTGCATACGAGTATACTTAATAGGTATATGGCTGAGGGTCGTGACCCCATTGCATTAATCGCATAATGGCAGGGGTTTTCTTGGGATAAAATAAAAAAAATAATAAAAAATAATAATAATCCCGGTGAGTCGCTCAGACATGTGCTTTCGGGATGTTCGGCGCTTGCTATCACTGAGTATCTGCACAGACACAACCAAGCGGCCAAAATCCTTCACCAAGAGCTTGCTCTGAAGTACGGTATCCTGGATCAGAGGCTGCCGTACTACAAGTGCCGGTGCCTGTACTCGAGCGTGACGGAGTCCGGCTCTACTGGGATCGGTCCATCATCACGGACAGGGCTATTCTAGCGAATAAGCCTGACATCGTGTTGTTGGACCGAGCACAGTCGCGGGTGTTTTTGGTGGACATCACCATTCCATATGACGAGAACCTTGTGAGAGCTAAGACGGAGAAGAAACGTAAGTATTTTGATCTGGCTCACGAGGTTTCCACCATGTGGCATGTGGGGTCAATCCTACATCTATTTATTTGTGTATTTTTGTGTAAGTTTATTTATTTATATTTATTTACGTAAGTATATTATATCTCTTTTGGCCTCATATATGTATTTATTTTGTATACGGGTGTGAGAGTTAAATTCACGTAGATAATAATAATAATAATAATCTAATTAATACCTTTATACGAGCAATTCTTGTATATATATAATTTGATTATCGGAAATGGCTCAAATGATTTTCATTACATATAGTACGTGGGGGGTTTCGGGGGCGATAAATCGATCTAGCTAGGATTCATTTTTAGAAAATGTAATTTTATCCGTGTTTTCAGGCAAGGAAAAACTGCTGCAGAAAATACGAAGGCAAATTTCGCCATCATCAACAAGTTTAGAATAGCTCAGGTGGGAAAGCAGGCGGTCCCGAAACCAGAAGACCCCAGTTCGGGCCCAGACGTCTCCAGACCGATATATTTTTCTTTTTTATCTTTATTTACTTAACAGTATGTAATTTGTATCTAAATATAATTTCCAAAAAACAAAATTTACAAAATAAAAATACCGAGTAAAGCTCGGTCATCAGATATTAATGTTTAATAAACACAAAATTAAAATTAAGTGGTTAAGGTAAATGCAACTAACACCAGAAATCGACAGGTATTACCGATTAATACATTAATTTACATTTTTTACATTCTTAAACAATGTTTAATATGTATTTATCATCTATACATGACACGGCCGGTCTTAGTACATCTACAAAATCGTTAATATAGACTGTGTAAACATGATAAATATCTACTATGTACCTACTTTAAATAAAATAATTAATATTTGTATTTTACTCAATGAGCTGTAGACAATTGACACCCCAAAAGCCAGAGTAACAAAGGCCAGTTTGGTATCAAAACAATAATTATTTTTTTCAAATAACCGAGGCAAATGACACTTCATCTATGCGACGCTACCGGGGCCTATGGTACTTTCTTTCCCAACTGCCCCGCTAGCGGTGCAGAACCAGCGGGGCAGTTGGGATCAAGCTGCTTTTTTCAAGTATGAGACGATTTGCTAGCCGTTGGTTTTAGAAGGAAGGATTGCAGGCACGAGACCTCCAGCATCCCTATTCTCTAACTCAGTGGCTATCAAAAAATGAAATAAAAGCAACTTTAAATACTGCAAACCTTCAATGGGTAGAAAAAATATGTCAGTGGCTTTAATTTTTGTTAGCCACTGAGTTAGAGAATAGGGGCGCAGGTCGCCAAAGGTGCAAGTGGTTGGACGATGGGGTGGACAGAGCTTAGCAGCTATCCAAAGCTCAAAGATGCGGCTCTAAATAGAGAAGTTTTTCGGATGATGATCGCCTAATTTAATTTTGTAGAAGGCACGCGATGATGATGATATAGTATTAACGCGGAGAAGATATTGAAGAAATTCGGCAGCAACATTCTGCTAATTTGATAAACGTCATTATCTACATCTAGTCTAGGCATATAAATAAGCAATTAAGTTAGTACAAGACTGGTGCATTCTCTGCGGTTTCGAAGCGTTCCTCACCGCCACGTAGTATACACAGTACAGCTTTAATGGCGATAGTTTTAGCTGTAGCAACGGAAAACAGAACTTAGCTAGCAATCCGGCTTGAAGTCTTCTTAATTGCTTAACTTTACTCCGTTCCTCGCCCTGTCTCCAGATTCGTTTAAATTTCACGCATACTTCAGCTTAGAATGAAATAACATGTCGAAGGCTAAAAGGCGAACACATAAACTTGCGTTTAGAAACTTTACTGCATACGAGTATACTTAATAGGTATATGGCTGAGGGTCGTGACCCCATTGCATTAATCGCATAATGGCAGGGGTTTTCTTGGGATAAAATAAAAAAAATAATAAAAAATAATAATAATCCCGGTGAGTCGCTCAGACATGTGCTTTCGGGATGTTCGGCGCTTGCTATCACTGAGTATCTGCACAGACACAACCAAGCGGCCAAAATCCTTCACCAAGAGCTTGCTCTGAAGTACGGTATCCTGGATCAGAGGCTGCCGTACTACAAGTGCCGGTGCCTGTACTCGAGCGTGACGGAGTCCGGCTCTACTGGGATCGGTCCATCATCACGGACAGGGCTATTCTAGCGAATAAGCCTGACATCGTGTTGTTGGACCGAGCACAGTCGCGGGTGTTTTTGGTGGACATCACCATTCCATATGACGAGAACCTTGTGAGAGCTAAGACGGAGAAGAAACGTAAGTATTTTGATCTGGCTCACGAGGTTTCCACCATGTGGCATGTGGGGTCAATCCTACATCTATTTATTTGTGTATTTTTGTGTAAGTTTATTTATTTATATTTATTTACGTAAGTATATTATATCTCTTTTGGCCTCATATATGTATTTATTTTGTATACGGGTGTGAGAGTTAAATTCACGTAGATAATAATAATAATAATAATCTAATTAATACCTTTATACGAGCAATTCTTGTATATATATAATTTGATTATCGGAAATGGCTCAAATGATTTTCATTACATATAGTACGTGGGGGGTTTCGGGGGCGATAAATCGATCTAGCTAGGATTCATTTTTAGAAAATGTAATTTTATCCGTGTTTTCAGGCAAGGAAAAACTGCTGCAGAAAATACGAAGGCAAATTTCGCCATCATCAACAAGTTTAGAATAGCTCAGGTGGGAAAGCAGGCGGTCCCGAAACCAGAAGACCCCAGTTCGGGCCCAGACGTCTCCAGACCGATATATTTTTCTTTTTTATCTTTATTTACTTAACAGTATGTAATTCGTATCTAAATATAATTTCCAAAAAACAAAATTTACAAAATAAAAATACCGAGTAAAGCTCGGTCATCAGATATTAATGTTTAATAAACACAAAATTAAAATTAAGTGGTTAAGGTAAATGCAACTAACACCAGAAATCGACAGGTATTACCGATTAATACATTAATTTACATTTTTTACATTCTTAAACAATGTTTAATATGTATTTATCATCTATACATGACACGGCCGGTCTTAGTACATCTACAAAATCGTTAATATAGACTGTGTAAACATGATAAATATCTATTAGGTACCTACTTTAAATAAAATAAAGATTTATTTATGGTAATTTTATGTATTTCAAGCATATTAATATAAACATTGTAAGAATATGAAAGCAGCAGACACAAGCAGACTCCACAAGTGCATGATCAATCTAGAAATTTAATGCTTTAATAAGTTTATGGCTATGACACATTGAACAACTTATGACTGTTGGTTTTATTATTGCCATAAAGAAGCAAATATGGAAAAATACGAGTAATCCTCAATTACTCGTTTATGATGAAATATATTCTACGTAGAAAAACCGTCAGTTAATTCTCACGCCATACATAGCTGTGTTCCGGGGATTCTTCAATATCGTGGCTCTCTATTCCATTTGCGTGGTCTCCTGTTTTACGGACATTAGCAGACAGAGTACCTCGAAGCATGTTTACGATACGTTTACATTCTTCGCTTCTTTTCAATTGCTTTTCGGTTCTCTCTTTCGTGCTCATCAACCTTTGCTGATTCTGTTGAACATATCTCACTTTCTTTCGCACAAAGTTTACGCAGTAATCAATTTGCTGTTGAAATTGGTCCAAGGACCAGTAGAACTTCAGATCAGCTATAATCATGAACATAAACGCAAAATACAAACCAGCTAACGCGATACCAAAATACAGCAGCTTTGAATTTGAAAATGGACAATCTTTGCTGAATGTTAAGCAATCCCAAAAATACGAAGGCGAAAGTAAGTATTCATTATTTGACTGCATTATTGAAATTTTTAACAGAAGATTTACGTTTGAAGCATTGTTTGCTTCCAATTCTATTCAATTTAAATGCATATTAATAATGATCTAAAATCGCTACCTAAAATTATAATTAAAATATGTTCTGAGGCAAAGACAATTATTTTGTAATAATGACACATGAATGACGTTCCGTCATTTAGCGCTCTTTGCTAACCAGCTTGTAGAGCCACGACCACCTTCAACAAGCCAAGCGGGCATTATATTATAGATTTTTTTAGGCTAGCTCTATTGTATTGTTTTCAATAAAGTTTAAAAGAAGCCATCTTAATATTATTACAAACTTTTATTTGACTTGCAATGTCTACTATGTTTTTCCGTCCCCAATCGATTAAGCTGAAATATTGGAGACACGTTTAGTTTGAATGACAATGCATGGTGAGCTGAGTGACGTCCGGGATAAAAAAACCTATTCTTCCATCTCATGTGACATTGGCAAAGTGCATTGTGCTGGTTTGGCACTAGGAAACGTCATTCACCAAAAGAAAAAGAAGAAGAAAAAAACCTATGCACTTAAATAGGCCAATTCTCTATAAATACAATTAGCATCTTGCACAACGTAAATTTTTCTGCTATGTATAATTAGCGAACTGTCAAATTTAAATATCCCAGAATGGCTATTTATAGCCCAGTCAAAATAGACATCAAAATAGTGAATATTTAACAAACTCCGACAGAGCTGAATTTTGGTAGAGACCTTGGGTACACCAGTAGAAATAAAGTGCCAAGAAACCCCATCGAACACATTCCGTATATTTTTTGCAAAGGTTAAATATCTGCCTTGTCTTGGTGGTTGTACCTACAAATATTTTTAATATTAATTTTTTAATATTAATTATTTACTTAACAGTATGTAATTTGTATCTAAATATAATTTCCAAAAAACAAAATTTACAAAATAAAAATACCGAGTAAAGCTCGGTCATCAGATATTAATGTTTAATAAACACAAAATTAAAATTAAGTGGTTAAGGTAAATGCAACTAACACCAGAAATCGACAGGTATTACCGATTAATACATTAATTTACATTTTTTACATTCTTAAACAATGTTTAATATGTATTTATCATCTATACATGACACGGCCGGTCTTAGTACATCTACAAAATCGTTAATATAGACTGTGTAAACATGATAAATATCTATTAGGTACCTACTTTAAATAAAATAAAGATTTATTTATGGTTATTTTATGTATTTCAAGCATATTAATATAAACATTGTAAGAATATGAAAGCAGCAGACACAAGCAGACTCCACAAGTGCATGATCAATCTAGAAATTTAATGCTTTAATAAGTTTATGGCTATGACACATTGAACAACTTATGACTGTTGGTTTTATTATTGCCATAAAGAAGCAAATATGGAAAAATACGAGTAATCCTCAATTACTCGTTTATGATGAAATATATTCTACGTAGAAAAACCGTCAGTTAATTCTCACGCCATACATAGCTGTGTTCCGGGGATTCTTCAATATCGTGGCTCTCTATTCCATTTGCGTGGTCTCCTGTTTTACGGACATTAGCAGACAGAGTACCTCGAAGCATGTTTACGATACGTTTACATTCTTCGCTTCTTTTCAATTGCTTTTCGGTTCTCTCTTTCGTGCTCATCAACCTTTGCTGATTCTGTTGAACATATCTCACTTTCTTTCGCACAAAGTTTACGCAGTAATCAATTTGCTGTTGAAATTGGTCCAAGGACCAGTAGAACTTCAGATCAGCTATAATCATGAACATAAACGCAAAATACAAACCAGCTAACGCGATACCAAAATACAGCAGCTTTGAATTTGAAAATGGACAATCTTTGCTGAATGTTAAGCAATCCCAAAAATACGAAGGCGAAAGTAAGTATTCATTATTTGACTGCATTATTGAAATTTTTAACAGAAGATTTACGTTTGAAGCATTGTTTGCTTCCAATTCTATTCAATTTAAATGCATATTAATAATGATCTAAAATCGCTACCTAAAATTATAATTAAAATATGTTCTGAGGCAAAGACAATTATTTTGTAATAATGACACATGAATGACGTTCCGTCATTTAGCGCTCTTTGCTAACCAGCTTGTAGAGCCACGACCACCTTCAACAAGCCAAGCGGGCATTATATTATAGATTTTTTTAGGCTAGCTCTATTGTATTGTTTTCAATAAAGTTTAAAAGAAGCCATCTTAATATTATTACAAACTTTTATTTGACTTGCAATGTCTACTATGTTTTTCCGTCCCCAATCGATTAAGCTGAAATATTGGAGACACGTTTAGTTTGAATGACAATGCATGGTGAGCTGAGTGACGTCCGGGATAAAAAAACCTATTCTTCCATCTCATGTGACATTGGCAAAGTGCATTGTGCTGGTTTGGCACTAGGAAACGTCATTCACCAAAAGAAAAAGAAGAAGAAAAAAACCTATGCACTTAAATAGGCCAATTCTCTATAAATACAATTAGCATCTTGCACAACGTAAATTTTTCTGCTATGTATAATTAGCGAACTGTCAAATTTAAATATCCCAGAATGGCTATTTATAGCCCAGTCAAAATAGACATCAAAATAGTGAATATTTAACAAACTCCGACAGAGCTGAATTTTGGTAGAGACCTTGGGTACACCAGTAGAAATAAAGTGCCAAGAAACCCCATCGAACACATTCCGTATATTTTTTGCAAAGGTTAAATATCTGCCTTGTCTTGGTGGTTGTACCTACAAACTTGCGTTTAGAAACTTTACTGCATACGAGTATACTTAATAGGTATATGACTGAGGGTCGTGACCCCATTGCATTAATCGCATAATGGCAGGGGTTTTCTTGGGATAAAATAAAAAAAATAATAAAAAATAATAATAATCCCGGTGAGTCGCTCAGACATGTGCTTTCGGGATGTTCGGCGCTTGCTATCACTGAGTATCTGCACAGACACAACCAAGCGGCCAAAATCCTTCACCAAGAGCTTGCTCTGAAGTACGGTATCCTGGATCAGAGGCTGCCGTACTACAAGTGCCGGTGCCTGTACTCGAGCGTGACGGAGTCCGGCTCTACTGGGATCGGTCCATCATCACGGACAGGGCTATTCTAGCGAATAAGCCTGACATCGTGTTGTTGGACCGAGCACAGTCGCGGGTGTTTTTGGTGGACATCACCATTCCATATGACGAGAACCTTGTGAGAGCTAAGACGGAGAAGAAACGTAAGTATTTTGATCTGGCTCACGAGGTTTCCACCATGTGGCATGTGGGGTCAATCCTACATCTATTTATTTGTGTATTTTTGTGTAAGTTTATTTATTTATATTTATTTACGTAAGTATATTATATCTCTTTTGGCCTCATATATGTATTTATTTTGTATACGGGTGTGAGAGTTAAATTCACGTAGATAATAATAATAATAATAATCTAATTAATACCTTTATACGAGCAATTCTTGTATATATATAATTTGATTATCGGAAATGGCTCAAATGATTTTCATTACATATAGTACGTGGGGGGTTTCGGGGGCGATAAATCGATCTAGCTAGGATTCATTTTTAGAAAATGTAATTTTATCCGTGTTTTCAGGTAAGGAAAAACTGCTGCAGAAAATACGAAGGCAAATTTCGCCATCATCAACAAGTTTAGAATAGCTCAGGTGGGAAAGCAGGCGGTCCCGAAACCAGAAGACCCCAGTTCGGGCCCAGACGTCTCCAGACCGATATATTTTTCTTTTTTATCTTTATTTACTTAACAGTATGTAATTTGTATCTAAATATAATTTCCAAAAAACAAAATTTACAAAATAAAAATACCGAGTAAAGCTCGGTCATCAGATATTAATGTTTAATAAACACAAAATTAAAATTAAGTGGTTAAGGTAAATGCAACTAACACCAGAAATCGACAGGTATTACCGATTAATACATTAATTTACATTTTTTACATTCTTAAACAATGTTTAATATGTATTTATCATCTATACATGACACGGCCGGTCTTAGTACATCTACAAAATCGTTAATATAGACTGTGTAAACATGATAAATATCTACTATGTACCTACTTTAAATAAAATAAAGATTTATTTATGGTTATTTTATGTATTTCAAGCATATTAATATAAACATTGTAAGAATATGAAAGCAGCAGACACAAGCAGACTCCACAAGTGCATGATCAATCTAGAAATTTAATGCTTTAATAAGTTTATGGCTATGACACATTGAACAACTTATGACTGTTGGTTTTATTATTGCCATAAAGAAGCAAATATGGAAAAATACGAGTAATCCTCAATTACTCGTTTATGATGAAATATATTCTACGTAGAAAAACCGTCAGTTAATTCTCACGCCATACATAGCTGTGTTCCGGGGATTCTTCAATATCGTGGCTCTCTATTCCATTTGCGTGGTCTCCTGTTTTACGGACATTAGCAGACAGAGTACCTCGAAGCATGTTTACGATACGTTTACATTCTTCGCTTCTTTTCAATTGCTTTTCGGTTCTCTCTTTCGTGCTCATCAACCTTTGCTGATTCTGTTGAACATATCTCACTTTCTTTCGCACAAAGTTTACGCAGTAATCAATTTGCTGTTGAAATTGGTCCAAGGACCAGTAGAACTTCAGATCAGCTATAATCATGAACATAAACGCAAAATACAAACCAGCTAACGCGATACCAAAATACAGCAGCTTTGAATTTGAAAATGGACAATCTTTGCTGAATGTTAAGCAATCCCAAAAATACGAAGGCGAAAGTAAGTATTCATTATTTGACTGCATTATTGAAATTTTTAACAGAAGATTTACGTTTGAAGCATTGTTTGCTTCCAATTCTATTCAATTTAAATGCATATTAATAATGATCTAAAATCGCTACCTAAAATTATAATTAAAATATGTTCTGAGGCAAAGACAATTATTTTGTAATAATGACACATGAATGACGTTCCGTCATTTAGCGCTCTTTGCTAACCAGCTTGTAGAGCCACGACCACCTTCAACAAGCCAAGCGGGCATTATATTATAGATTTTTTTAGGCTAGCTCTATTGTATTGTTTTCAATAAAGTTTAAAAGAAGCCATCTTAATATTATTACAAACTTTTATTTGACTTGCAATGTCTACTATGTTTTTCCGTCCCCAACCGATTAAGCTGAAATATTGGAGACACGTTTAGTTTGAATGACAATGCATGGTGAGCTGAGTGACGTCCGGGATAAAAAAACCTATTCTTCCATCTCATGTGACATTGGCAAAGTGCATTGTGCTGGTTTGGCACTAGGAAACGTCATTCACCAAAAGAAAAAGAAGAAGAAAAAAACCTATGCACTTAAATAGGCCAATTCTCTATAAATACAATTAGCATCTTGCACAACGTAAATTTTTCTGCTATGTATAATTAGCGAACTGTCAAATTTAAATATCCCAGAATGGCTATTTATAGCCCAGTCAAAATAGACATCAAAATAGTGAATATTTAACAAACTCCGACAGAGCTGAATTTTGGTAGAGACCTTGGGTACACCAGTAGAAATAAAGTGCCAAGAAACCCCATCGAACACATTCCGTATATTTTTTGCAAAGGTTAAATATCTGCCTTGTGTTGGTGGTTGTACCTACTCGTCGATACAATCAATTTTTTTCGGAGCCCCATAAACAGCAAGGAGAAAGCATTCCTTCGGTGATTATCGCTTGAGCAGAAGAGTCAAGCTCAAGTATTCTGCAAATACTTGAGCGCAATCAATTAAATCCTTCTTCTCAAATAATTAAAATACTGATTTTTTACCCCTTCTGAACATTGCTGATGTAGTATCGCAGCCGGTTATGAAAAGCAGCATGTAACAATAAAATATGATATCGATGAAGAGACAGCTGATTCATCTTCAATTGAAAAATTTATGAATATCCAGCGAGAAGAAGAGGAGGAATAAGAAGAAATCGAAGAAGACATGACTGTTGAAGTCGAATTTTAACAGTATAAATCTGATTAATATATTTACAGATATCAGAACTACAGTTTAAATGAATCACCTATATCAATATCAATATCAATAGTAAATACAATATTTTCCCATAAAACTTCGTCTTATCAGATCGCGGAGTAGGCCTACCGGGAAAAGCATGTTAAAAAAATCGCGCTAGATATACTACCTCACAGGTGGTGTGGAAATGTGTGCATATAATGTAGAATGTGACACCTTCAATTTTTTAATCACGATATCTTATAGGCCTATTACACTGCACTTTTCTCAGGGACCCTTACTTACCTACCCTCCGTCGGCCTCCGTGGCGCTGGTGTGGCTGTGGTGTGTAGCGCTGTTGTCTTAACTTGCGGAGGTCCCGGGTTCGATCCCCGGCAGGGTCAATTTGGAAATTTATAATTTCTGAATTTTCCCTGTTCTGGCCTGGTGGGAGGCTTCGGCCGTGGCTAGTTACCACCCTACCGGCAAAGACGTGCCGCCAAGCGATTTAGCGTTCCGGTACGATGCCGTGTAGAAACCGAATAAGGGTATGGGTTTAATATAACTGCCATGCCCCTAACAGGTTAGCCCGCTACCATGTTAGACTGCATTATCACTTACCATCAGGTGAGATCGCAGTCAAGGGCTAACTTGTAGTGGATAAAAAAAAAAAACTTGAATCAGTGTAGTGTAATAAGATTTAGCGAGAAAGGGTCCCTAAATTGGTCATAATAAACTGTGCTGTGTAATAAGCGACGCCCTAACTAGCGGCCATGCCCACAGGGCCCTGTAAAAAGTGCAGTGTAATAGGCCTATCAGGAATGGTAATTTTTAGGAAAAAAGTACAAAGACCATTTTTGTAGATAATTTTATGGTCTACAATTTTTGTCTGAGCTATAATTTGATAAAACTTACCATTTTCGAGAAAAATCCCAAAATTTTGACCTTTGACCTTGAATAACTTTTTTTACACACATGTGATCGATGGGGATTATTGGCACTTTATTTCTACTGTTGTACACAAGGACTTTAGCAAAATTCAGCTCTGTTGGAGTTTTTATAAATTGAAATGTCTATTTTGGCCGGACTATTAAATTTCTGCCAAATAAAAATATAGGTAGATGTGAATAATACCAGTTAGTAATATTATATATAAGGTATTATTTTTTTTTAGGATTTTATTTTTATCATATATTATATTGAAATATAGTAGGTTTGCATAGTCGTTGGTTGTTGGGTAGGTATAACTCCATCAACGGTAAAGCATAAGCTATCACTTATCAAATAATAAAATAATTATAATATAAACTGTTCAATAATACGTACTCAATAAAATCACATTGATTCTTATCAATAATTAAAGAGCATGTAAAAGTAAAAAAAATATTTTAAGGCAAGTGCGAATTGACTAACTTTACAAATCTTTGAAAACATTATGGATAATTCTCGGACGTGTAGACACCTCACACATACTAACTCCGAAATGTTGTGGGAAGTATGTGCTCGGGATTTAACCCCCGATCACCCGAATAAGCCGAACCTAGCAACTAGGCAATCACCGCTCTTTTTCAATAAGTTATTTTAATTTTACAATATCCTCTGAGATATCCCACAATTTACGAGCTACATGCAAATTTTGCGCTTCGGCTGTAGGTTCTGCTAAGTGACAATCTTTAAAATACTTTCCACTCACTTTTTCTACTTCAGGCGAAACAGCCAAATATATAGATGTCTGAGCTCCTTCCCATGGAGTCTTAAAAAATGATTGAAGAATTATCAAAACTGTTCGTATAAATACGTTCTTTATATTAGTTATTATAGGCGTGTTTACCACACCAGGATGTAAACAGTTAGCCGTAACTCCTGTTCCATTCAGTCTTCCTTCAAGTTCAATAGTCATAAGCATAGTGCAGAGTTTTGCATTCCGATAAATTTTATGTGTGCTGAATTTTTTTTCCATATTTAAGTTTTCGAAGTCTATTCTCCCAAATGCATACGATAACGAAGAAACGTTGATTATGCGACTCGGCGCAGACTTTTTTAACAGTGGTAGCAAAAGGGAAGTTAAAAGAAATGGCCCAAAGTAATTAACTTGCATTCCTCGAAGCAATCCATCTTCTGTATATATCTTTTCAATGTCATAGGTTCCAGCGTTGTTTATCAATACATCTAGTCGTTTTTCAGTTTCATAAATATTATTAACGAATTTTCTTATCGATGTGAATGATTCAAAATCTAGTTGAAGCACACGAACGTCTATATTTATCGCAGAATCTATTATTGTTTGCTTTGCACATTCTCCCCGTTCTAAGCTCCTGCAGGCTAGAATGACTCGAGCTCCTCTCTGAGCGAGATCTTTTGCTGTTTCAAAGCCTATTCCTGAATTAGCACCTGTCACTATTACCACTTTTCCAACTAAATGTCCACTGAACTTGCACTTCCCACACGATATTTTGCTATAAGTCCATATACTTATTACTTTAACTATTAATATAATTACGACTAACGCGATCATTAGCATAGCGTATTATCAGCCTATAGCTACTGAGATCGAAAGGTAATAAATTCTTGGGTCTCCTTACAATTACCACTACTGAAGACGACGGAAGACTGATTCTGAATCAGTAATTTGGGTTTATGTCTGCTGATGACGTTCATTAAATTTTAAAGTGTAGAAAAACAATCTGCGTCCAACATTGATATATCTAAGCTGCGACATTTACAAGACGTAGACGGTGAGGTACACAGCCCGAATTGAAACTGTTTAAAGCACGTATTGTTTTACTTACTTTACTTTGGTTCGCCCCGAACTGAGAGCTCGCAGTATCCTATAATCTAATACTTTTAAATGGGCAATTCTTGTGTATACATATTTCAACTCCAACGATTTTCATGAAATTCAGTATTCAGGGGGTTTTGGGGGCGATAAATCGATCTAGCTAGGATTCATTTTTAGAAAATGTCATTTTATCCGTGTTTTCAGGCAATTTCAAAAACTGCTACTATATCATTAGAATACGTAGTTAAATTTCGCCACCATTTACAAGGTTATAATAGCCCAGGTGGGAAATCGGGAGGTCCCGAAACCAGAAGACCCGGTTCGAGTCCAGATGTCTTCAGTCCAATTACTTCCGGTCACCCATATAATACTACCTATTCTGTGATATAGAGATTAAATATACTATAATTATTATTTAACACTCCAGTATCCGCGCGACTATTTGTTACACTAGTGCTCGCGCGCTCTTCATAATATAGTTCAATTTTACTTACGATTTCTTATCAATTATAGTGAATAAATAAAAAAAAAATTCATATCATAATAAAACATACTTTATTTAAAATCTAAAACAAACAAAATGTAAATTTTTACATCAATTAGGAACTTCGACGACCTCCCTGCCGCAATGTTGAGCGCTGTTGCCGTAACGTGGGAGGATCTGGGTTCCCGGAACGCTCAGTTTGGGAATTTATAATTTCAGAATTTTCTCTGGTCTGGTATGGTGGGAGGCTTCGGCCGTGGGTAGTTGCTACCCTACCTGCAAAGACGTATCGTCAAGCGATTTAGCGTTCCGGTACGATGCCGTGTAGAAACCGACTAGGGGTATGGGTTTTATATAACTACCATACCCCTAACAGGTTAGCTCGCTACCATCTTAGACTGCATCATCACTTACCACCGAGTGAGATCGCAGTCAAGGGCTAATTTGTAGTGGATTAAAACAATTAAAAAATAACGTAATATCAGCCTTCTCAGAATGAGAAGGGTTCGGCTATAGTCTAACACGCTGGGCAAGTGCGGATTGATTAACTCAACACATCTTTAAAAACATTATAAAGAACTAAATGATCATAATCATAATCATAATCATTTATTTTTTGCCAGAATATGGTGCATGCAACATGTTGACATAGATGTTAATAAATATATAGAGTCGTCCATATTCCTTGCTAAAAAATAAATTAATATTTCACAATTAAACCCCGACGAAAGTATAAGTAAAATATTCAGCTTCATTATAATACTTACATTACAACATTCTTCAGATTCATAATACGTATATGTCGCAAATAAAATAAACAAAATAATACCTAAAGTAATAATCAAAAGCCAAATTAATAGGTTAACATTAAGAAATTACAATGCAATAATGCATTTATTTTGTACATTAAATGCCCTTTCTCGTTCTGTTTAGTTTACCTACAATATAATGCCGTATCTTAAAATGGAGACACATCCATGGTATGCCATGAGAGCGGCTTCATGTGTTATCTGTTTAAGACGATTTATGACGTATACAAATTTATCTAATCTATTACATACTCCTTGGATGTGAGTTTTCCAGTTACAAAACTTGTCAATAGTTACAACTAAAAATTTTACTGATTTGACATTATCAATAACAGTTTTAATATATATTTTAATATTATAGTCAAAACCACTACAGTTGTGTGTTACGAATTGTATGAAATTGGTTTTTTCTAAGTTAATTTGCAAATTATTTTTGTTTAACCTGTCCATTCAGAGTCCATTAAATCAGAGAATCGATCGTTTCTTTTTCAGTGTCACGTTTGTTTTCACATTTAATAATCATTGTTGTATTATCAGCAAACAAAATGCATTATTTTTTGATTACGTCTGGCATGTCCTTGATGTAGATGATGCCCGTGACTTCGTCCGCGTGGATAATGTTTTTTTGATTCCCCAGGTAACTCCTTAAATTTCGGGGATAAAAAGCAGCCTATGTCCTTCCCCGGGATGTAACCTTAAACCTACCGCTGTACCAAATTTCATCAACATCGGTTGAATAGATGGGTCATAAATTAAGTGTAGCAGACAGACAGAAACACTTTCGCATTTATAATATTAGTATGGATTGAAGAGTTGTGCAAAATACGTGCTCGGGGGTCAAACTCCCGACCATTCGAATAAACCGGACCTAACCTAGTGGTTAGGTTAGTTGCCTAGTGGAAATCACCGCTCTTTTTCAATAGGTTATTTTAATTTTAAAATTTCCTCTGAGATATCCCATAATTTACGAGCTACATGCAAATTTTGCGCTTTGGCTGTAGGTTCTGCTAAGTGACAATCTTTAAAATACTTTCCACTCACTTTTTCTACCTCAGGGGAAACAGCCAAATATATAGATGTCTGAGCTCCTTCCCATGGATTCTTAAAAAAGAATTGAAGAACTTTCAAAACTGCTCGTATAAAAATGTTATTAAGATTAGTTACCAAAGCCGTGTTCACCGCACCAGGATGTAAACAGTTCGCCGTAACTCCTGTTCCTTTCAGTCTTTGCCCAAGTTCTATGGTCATAAGCATAGTGCAGAGTTTTGCATTCCGATAAATTTGATGTTTGCTGAAATTCCTTTCCATATTTAAGTTTTCAAAGTCTATTCTTCCTAATGCATATAAAAACGAAGAAACGTTGATTATGCGACTCGGCGCAGACTTTTTTAACAGTGGTAGCAAAAGGGAAGTTAAAAAAATGGCCCAAAGTAATTAACTTGCATTCCTCGAAGCAATCCATCTTTTGTATTCATATTTTCAGTGTCATAGTTTCCAGCGTTGTTTATCAATATATCTAGTCGTTTTTCAGTTTCATTAATATTATTAACGAATTTTCTTATCGATGTGAATGATTCCAAATCTAGTTGAAGAACACGGACGGCTGTATTTTCCACAGAATCTATTATTGTTTGCTTTGCAAATGCTCCTCGTTCTAAGTTCCTGCAGGCTAGAATGACTCGAGCTCCTCTCTGAGCGAGATCTTTTGCTGTTTCAAAACCTATTCTTGAATTAGCACCAGTCACTATTACCACTTTTCCAACTAAATGTCCACTGAACTTGCACTTCCCACACGATATTTTGCTATAAGTCCAAATAATTATTATAAATTTAACTATTAATAAAATAACGACTAGTGCGACCAGTAGCATTGCGTTTTATGGGCCTTTATGTTCTGAGATTGAAAAGTAATAAATTAAATTCGACGTATAATTCTTGTATACGTGTAATTAGATGTATTATTCTTTATCAGTCATTTGTTTTTTGTGACTTAACATAGATACTAGGCTGACTGAAGACGTTCATTTAAATGCGTACAAAATAATTCTGCGTTACATTATGTTATATACCTAAGCTGCGACGTTTAGGTACAAGACGTGGACGGTACGCATATTATGTGAACGGCCTGAATGAAATCATCACTTAACTATTAGAATTTGAATTTGAAATCTTTATTAGTGGAAATCAATACAGCAAACTACATAAATCCTGACACCTAAACTAGGAAAACTCGTATCTTAGGGGCCAAAGTAGTTTATAAACTGTTTCTGTTTCTGTAAAATAACCTTGTTTAGAAATTTTTTGTTTGAGGAGTCATTGTTTTCTCTCTTTCTCTGCGTCGTATTCCTCATTGCCTAGGGTCGTGACGCCTCTCCATTAATCACATAGTGGAAAGGGTTTTCTTGGGACAATAATGCGGTGGGTTCCCAGGTCCTTCCGCATACGATTCGACTGAGAACTAATTCAACTCCTACGTTTCTAACGATTATTACCAGAGTTGGTGATAATATCCGGGATCGCTTGCTCTTTGAGGCACGGAGGGAACGAAAAATTTCGGAAAATCTAAATCGATCATCCATCCAGTTACCGACTTGGGTCCAGAAATATTCCAATAATTTACACGATAGAAATTAATCAAATGATTTTAAACTTAACCTACATAAGAACTAACTTACTCCTTGATGTCTCAAATATATTGATATATATATATATATATATATATATATATATATACATATATATGATGTATTTGTATATGCATTGTTGCGATTATATTTGCCTAGTGCCTTAATTTATGTCATCATACCTACCCATGCACTTAAGTATAGGATTTCTTTTTAAGGGGCACTTTTCTCTCTCTTTCTTCAAAATTTCGAGGAATTTTGAATTAATATTCCCCATAACTTGTTCCATTCCATTTTTAGAAATAAATTGTTTATTGTGAAAATGTCAACCCTAAACCGTGGGGTTCATTACATACTTTTATATATACCTACTGTCAAGTTTCTTTCTGGTATAATTTTTAACATAATATGTACTTACTTAAATCTGGATTCAACTCGAGCGTGAAGTTTTTGTATAGGTAGGCAATTTAATCGAGGTCAAGAAAAAATACGTTTTAGGTCAAGATTAAATTACCTACCCAAGTACCTACTTTGTATACCAATTACTATCGTTATGGTTATGGTAGGTTGTTAAGTGTTCTGATAAAAATATAACTATTTACGTAGTTGCATTGCATATAAACTTGGGGCATTCTATATGCCCATATATGTAAATGACTAATGTTATGAGTTTATGGCCTAATCCTCTTGTTTTGAACACTGGGTCTGAACAATATCAAGAATTTCTTGAAGTTTCATGGACATGTGAACAATCTCTTGTTTACCAACTAAGGTGTCAGGCACGAAATTAGCGACGGCCGAGCGATGGCGGCTGCGGGGCGACGGCGATCGGCAGTGACGTAATCAAAAGCATAACTAAGTGTGAGATTTCTACAGAGCGTACTTTGACGTAGCTTAGACTCAAGACATGGTTAACACGAGATAGATTTATGTTACTAACATAAGTTTATCTCGTCTTAACTTAAGTCTTAAGTCTTAGCAATGTCAAAGTACGCTCTATAGATCTCAGCATAAGTGTGAGATCTATAGAGCGAACTTTGACTTTGCTTAGACTTAAGACATGGTTAAAACGAGACAGATTTATGTTATCCGCATAAATCCATCTCATTGTAACTCTAAGTAAAGTCTCAGCCAAGTCAAAGTACGCCCTATAGATCTCAGCATTAGTGTACAGGCACGAAACAGGTGGTATGTCAGTCCCGCTCAAGTTACGATGCCATCTATGTATCGATACCTACTTAAATCGATACATTTAATTCTTTTTGAAAAAGATGCTGATGATTAAGAAAATTTAGAAATTTTTTTCTCTGATTACTATAAGGATTTATTTAGTTTTAATTGTTTTATAATCAAATACATGTTTTTTATATTTATTGTTTCCGTTCCGTCCGTTCTGTTCATCTATGCTTTGAGTTATCCTGGTTTAATTTTTTTCAACATGCCGTTTACGGAGGGAGATGATTGCTTACTTGATTTAATAATAAAATAAAATAAAAATTGGAATAAATGAATTTATTATTATTATTAAGTATTGATTGAATATAAGAATATAAATTATTAATATTCAATATGCTTACGTATTGTATCATTTTAAATTGAAACATTAATTCGAAATAAAAATTATACACCACCAAAATAATTCGTAGACCACCTTTTATGTTAAATTCTAATTTAATCATACGAGGTGTGAAGTGACGGCGTCATGTAGTCTACACTCTACCGGAACCTCAAGTTGGTGTAACATATTGTTATATGAAAGGCGCCATCGAGTACCTACTGACATATATATCGATGATTATCTAATACCTTTAAACGAGCAATCTATATATATATATATATATATATATATATAGATTATAAAAGATATATATAAAAGCGAAAGGTCACTGATTCATCACGATATCTTAGGAACTATAAAGCATACAGACTTGAAATTTGGAAGATAGGTTCCTTCTATGGTGTAGACGGCCGTTTCCTAGCTGTTTTGATGAAATACCTGTTTCCTAGCTGTTTTGATGAAAATGAGCCCGTTTGGGTAAGCGGTACTTTAACGCCTCTATGAGCTGCACGCCACTGTGTAGTAGGGGTTGGAAGCATGAGGGTTTTAAGTTTTTGATGTTAGAGACTTGAAAATCGGGATTTAGGTTATTAGTTTTAAATTATAATTGTAACATTGCAAAATCCGTTAGATTGTATTCTAACTAGCGAAATTGTAAAATGTCGACAGATTGTGAATCGTTCAATATTCTGTGTGTTTTCTTGTCTCTTTCTTGTAGGTTAAGTAAGGGTTCGACTGCGGCCGGGTACTTAGGTGTTATCGGGTTAATAAAGGTACCTAACAGATTACAATCTACCGAAAAATAATGCGTTAAATTGTAATCTGTCAACAGTTTAGAATTTCGCTAGTTAGACTACAATCTAACGGTTTTTGCAATTTTACGGTGACATTTAAATCATCTGAATCTCGGAAACGCCACCATCTACAAGGTTATAATAGCTCAGGTTGGAAATGGGGCGGAAGACCGGCAGAAGACCCCGGTTCGAGTCCAGATGTCTCCAATCCGATTTTTTTTTTCAAGTTCCTTCTTTTGTTAGTAAAACATAATTATTAATTATTGGGAGCACAATTGGACTCGTGATTTTTTATTTAAAAAACCAGTTCATATTTTTTATTATTATGTCGGTAAGATTGAAAAGTATTATTCATATTTCATCAGTATGCAATATGATTTCCAAAAAACACGATTTACCAAAAAAAGTACCCTCATTCAGTTACTTAATAAATAAAAATACAACACTAGGTAGGTAGGCAAGCGGCGAAAAAAACTAGTTTGTTCCCGTCGCTTCTACGTCGCCCGTCACCCCGTCACCGTCCGTGCATCGCTGCATCGCCCCGCGCCGCTCTCGCCCGTTTCATGCGAGTCGCCATACAAAGTCGTGCTTTTGATTACATCGCTGTCTATCGCCGTCGCCCCTCAGCCGCCATCGCTAAATTCGTGCCTGATGCCTAAAAAACAGGTTAGGTAATAATGGCTATTGACCTTTGTCTCCGGACACGACATCTAAAAATGAAGCGTGCACAAAATTACAACACTTCTTTTGAATACACGTTTTTTGTCACCAAGGTAAACTACGAAATATTATGGAAATTCTAACATCAGATAAGTACAGTCCATAAAAATAGTTGAAGTTTTAATGAATTTTAGTAGGTACCTACCTAGTACCTACTAATCTAAGTATCACATTTTTTTGTTATTCGGGTATCTGCTTGTGTCAGCGGTATATACCTAATACCTACGAGTTGTGTTAGGTATTTTAGTAAAACTCCAAGATTTTCTTACGTAATTCTACAATTTTTTTGCAATAGGTAGCCTAACAGTGGAATCCTTACTTCACTTTCATGCCCATAATTTATGTGAAAAGTTATGAAAGAAAAGAAAAAGATTAGGTACTTAACTAATTTCATTGTGTAGTTTTTACTACTTTCTGTTTTCACATAGTAGTGTATTTTTATATCTACAACAGTGAACGTCGACGCGTACGCATGCCTGACGACTCATTGGGGCCGTAAATAATGAGGACACGATTCTCGGACACTTTCGTATCAATGGCTAGCGTTGTTGTCTACCGTCTATGTAGATAAGCGATTGTTTTATCTATTAGCCAGTTCCTCTACGAAAATACACGCGGCTGCTGCTGTCTATTATCTACTATCTACACCTATGACCTCTCCATGTGATATAGTATATAGTAATTTGTTCAAATAATTTTTTATTGATTTTGCAGTCAATCAACAGTGTTACAACCTTGCAGCCGTGCACTTGAATTTTACTAAAATGGTTATGTGGACAATTTTGATTATTTTTGTGTTAGCGGTATTCACATTTAAACTTTACCAGAAACTGACATGTGGTGTTTGTCGGTCAAGTGCTCATATGGTAGGAAAAGTAGTGATTGTGACAGGCGGTAATAGTGGAATAGGATTTGAGACGGCAAAGAATTTGGCCGATCGTGGAGCTCGAGTTATTATTGGGTGCAGAAGCATTTCAAGAGGTAAGAAAGCAGCCGAAGAAATCATCAAGTGTACAGGAAATACAGATGTTACGTATCGACATCTAGACTTGTCTACGTTCAGTTCCGTGCGTGAATTTTGTGATGGTATCTACAAGACTGAATCAAGGTTAGATGTTCTTATCAACAATGCCGGTGCTGGTGGCCTTGGCAATCGGAAAACTGAAGACGGAAATCATTTGGGAATGCAAGTGAATTACTTCGGCCCTTTTCTATTGACGAATCTCTTGCTGCCACTTTTAAAATCATCTGCTCCAAGTAGGATAGTCAATGTGTCCTCTTTAATCCACATATATGGAGAGGTAGATTTCGAAAATTTAAACATGGAAAAATATTGGAGTGACTATTTAGTATACGCAAACAGCAAGTTGTATTTAAATTTGATGACTCTTGAGCTGAGCCGAAGATTAGAGGGAACTGGTGTGACAGTTAATGCTCTCCATCCTGGTGTTGCTGTTACAAATTTTTTGAGGAACATTAAAAGTGGAGTAATTCGCTATCTAGTTGAAATGTGTCTTAATTTTGTTTATCAGAGTGTCTGGGAAGCATCACAGACGTCAGTTTACCTCTCTGTAGCACCAGAGGTACAAGGAGTTAGCGGTCGGTATTTTAGTAACTGTCGAGAGACGAAACCCTCAAAGACATCACAGGATCCAGACATCGCAAAAAGACTTTGGCAGGAATCAGAAAAACTTGTAAAACATGTATTTATAATATGATCATCATGTTTATAATATGATCATGTTTTTAAAGTATATTTTTATTATATTAAATTCAAGGTAATTTTCAAGGTGACTCGACATATTTTTTTACTGACATCTTTAATTATAGTTGGCCTCCGCTGGGAGGTACCTAAATATTGTTTGTTATTATAGGTTATGTAGTTAAAATTGTATTAACTAAATAGTTAGTATGTAAGTAGGTAGATACCATGTTTATGTCATAGTATTCAAGTTAGCACTTGAATGTGATCTTGTGTTAGACGTCTATTACTTCACCGCAATCATACCTATAAAGTAGGTAGACTTTTCCAACCCTTAGTTGGATTTATGATATTAAGTAAGAATAGATAATATTATATAGAAGCTATCAAGAGGAGGCGAACGAAAAATGAAGAAGTGCATTAAAATGTTAAATGCCAAACTGATGATGGTGAGCATGACGAGAAATTGCATTTTGTCTGTTAAAGGTACTAAAGTAATAAACAGGCGACGCAATTTAAACAGGAAGACAACATGGCGCCCGTATAATAAAGAGAACTGTTTAAATTAAAATTTAGATGTGAAACAAAGTATTCAGCATAAGGAAGTAGGTAAGGACACTACTTTTAATTTGATGCAAATATTTTTATTTTTTTAATTTCAAGCGCCTGCACTAAAAATATAGCAATATGAACTGCACTCGAATAGTTTCTTTTTCCCACCAAAGAGAACATACAAGAATTCAAAAATTTATAGTTTTAACTAGCTAATCTCCGCGAATTCGTCTGCGCGGTTTGAGGTCTTTTAGGTCCCGCAGGAACTCTTGAATTTTCTGGGATAAAAAGTAGCCTATGTGCTATTCCAGACTATAATCTATCTCTGTCCCAAATTTCAGCCAGATACGTGCTGCCGTTCTGGCGTGATCCATCTATCCATCCAATCTTTCGCATTTTTCAAATATTATAGATTAGTGCCGATTTATAAATAGGTAACTAAACAATCGTGTATATTTTCGCTCAACTCCGCAAAAACTTGGCCAGTTTTTGAAGTTATTACCTACACATAGCACAAATTCCTCTCATAAAATTTGATAGCAGCAATATTTGAGATAAGGGGCAGCTGATAAACTGTTTGATGGTTTTTTAATATCTACGTAAATCGTTCCCTCCCCTGGTTTTATTATTTTATAGGGAGAAACGATGAAGGCGTTTTTTTCTATTTTATTTAAGGTTTATTCTAGTTAATTAATTTTTTTTTGTTCATTACCATGTTTGTTTTTGACATTGCCGATTGCAATTTCACTTTGATAGGATATTTAAGTTACTTGCTCTTTATTTTGTTTCCCGATGAATACTTATCCATAGTAGAATGAATTATAATTTAATAGGTAAGAAAGCAGGCCTGTTTATTTGTTTGTTCCTTTTAGAAATTGGTTTGATCGAATATTGTAAACAGTTATTGGTACCCCACCTTCCTTAAGTTTTGATTCATTGTTAACTGATATAAACAAGATTCTCAGATTAAAGTAACTACATATCTAAGTGTCCGGCATCCTCCGACTAAAAACGTGAGTTTACAACCCTAACATAGTAGGTACCTAACTGCCTACCTATATTTGTTTAGATATAAGTAGTTAATTATGACGTAGGTATTGTGTAATTGTGCTAAGTTATAATATTCTGAGGGCTAAGTTTGGTACAGACGAGCGTAATTTACTGTTTAATTTGTGGGTATTACTATTTTAAAGTTCACTTTTACTAACAACTGTGCGGTCAAACGACATGTCCTCGAATTTCCACTACTCTTTCTGCGTCGTATTCCTCATTATTTAAGGTGGTGACCCCTTACCTTTAATCAAATAAGGGTAGGAATTTTCTAGACATAATATTGCGGTGGGTTCCCATGTCCTTCCGCATACGACTCGACTAAGGGCCGGTTTCTGAATTGAGAATTTCATGTTGAGTCGGTCTCAAAGACTTCTTAAGGGTGTCTTAAGAACGACTTAGGCAAATTATGGTTTCTGAATTGATATTGCGTTAGGTTTGAGAATTGGAGCTTCAAAATTTTCAAATTTGACAGTTTCACAACTTAAATCTCTGCATAACAGCAAAATTGCGTTTCAGAGCGCATTTGACAGTGCTTAAAGCCCTTTTTTCTCAGAGTTGAGAACATGATAGATAAGTGACGGATTTCGACTACATAAACTTAACTCTCGTTTGAACCTTTGTGAAAAATCCATCTTTTGCACAATGTCCAATGAAGATTCTTCGACACAGGCGACAAGTTATTCGAAATCGGCCAAATTTTTTTGTTTCTCTCAACGACAAACAATTTAAGGACCGATTTCGCTTTTCGAAGGAATCTGTTACATTTATATTTGACAAAATAAAGACCAAATTACCCGCCAGAATCCAAAGGTTGCGGTATTACGCAACAGGCAGTTTCCAGGCCGCAATGTTGGAGAATACTCAGGGACGATTGAAGAATTACTTAGCTAATTACAATTTGGGAAATCCCAATTTTATCTCGTGAAACATAAAAAACTTAAGCCTTAACTTAGCCTAGAGCAAAGCTTAGCTGATTTTTGCTTGAATGCCTAATTCAGAAACCGGCTGTAAGAGTATTTAAACTCTTAGGTTTTTGTAATGAATGTTATCAGGTGTTAGTGATAGTAACAAGGATCGATGGCTTGACATGCTCTGAGGCACGGAGGAAACGAAAAGACCAGAACCTCCGAGTTCGGTCACCCATCAAGTTACCGACTCGATCCAGTCAACAACGTTGCTGAACAATTGCAACCGACTGATATGCGTCATCACAAGGGCCACTCTGTTACTGTTGTAAGTTACTGATCTTGTACCAACAACCGTGCGGTCAAACGACATGACCTCGAATATCTATCTATAATATGATGATTCAGCATATTATCACTACATATCATCTATAATATGTGTCATGGACGATAATTAAATTAGTATTAAGCATTGCCTAATAATATAAGTAGCAATGGTTACACAAAACAAAATTGATAATCTGATAATTACCTACCTACCTACGTATCCCAAATGATCCCGGCTTCGCTCGGGTGTGTACTTATAATCTGAAATTTTTCCTTGTGGGCTTAACTAGTAACTTCGTATTTTTTAAATTATCGACTACAAGTTAGCCCTTGTCTGCGATCTCACCTGATGGTAACTGATGATGCAGTCTAAGATGGTAGCGGGCTAACCTGTTGGCCTGGGCATGGCAGTATATTATATTATACCCTTAGTCGGCATGGCATCGTACCGGAACGCTTAATCGTTTGGCAGCACGTTTTTCCGGTAGGGTGGTAAGTAGCCACGGCCAAAGCCTCCCACCAGGCACTTCATATGCACTAACATACATAAATAAATAAAATAAATAAATGTTTTTTTTACATGAAGTCATGTTTCTGTATGTGGTTTAAGTCAATGAAACTTTTATTATTTTTATTCCATTACAGATGCAGTCGATGGTAACTGGCAGAGGTCTATGATCTTCATATATTAAACTCATACCCATAATTAGTTTCCACACGGCTTACGGCGGCACCAACGAGCAGTTTCATGTACCTTACATTTTACCTACCTAAAATCCTAATCCAAAATAATATTAATATTATAAAAAATGCGAAAGTGTGTCTGTCTATACGGCTCATATTTTCAATCGATTTTGATGAAATGGAACAGAAGTAAGTATCCGGACGAGTCATGCAGTATTAAATAATACTTCATCAGCCGCTTCAGCCCGGCTGGCTTAAAATAAGCAATTAATCAGCCAAGATGCTAGAATATTGTAGCTTGACGTACCCCTAGGTGCCCTAGGTACCTACCTACTTTTAAATCTGCAATGATGGCTGTTGTATAACTGTATTATCTGTGGTTGTGTGTTGTAAGTGGTAGCTACATTTATATCATACAATTTATTATAATAAGAAAATCCAATTAAGGCGCTAATTAGAACTTCTTCCGTCGCAGATGTTTTTAATATTTGTTTCAGCGGTTTGAGTAAACAGCTCCAGGCTGGTGAAGACGCGGTTACTGAGAGGAAGTGCGGACAATATTAATGTCGACCATTATTCACCACCAGCCAACGTATTTTTCTCCACGGAACCAGCTAAGGATGGCGGACACCGTGGCCAAATATTAAACAGCGTAAACCTTTTCTCGAAAAAGCGCTATTTCACTCAAATAAAAAAAATACAATTAATTGATAATATGAAAATTGTCAGCTAACATAACCTAATTATCAAGTAAGGTGCTAAGAATATCAGCTGAACTGCTTCGCCGAACAGTCAGTCTGATTTTTAAGCAGAAATGAGAAAGTTGATGCTACAATTAGCCGCAGTGTAAGATGAACGCTTTAGCACTCACACGGTGTCACGTCTCCATCGTCGTCATATCTTAAAGGGACCCTTACCCTGAATCTGTGTAGTGTAATAAGACACAGGGAGGAAGGGTCTCTAATAAGGGAGATCGGGTCGTCCCGGTCTGCCTAGCTGCCTTAGGTCGACTTGCGCGACACTGCTTAAACTGATTTATTAAATATTTAGGTGCTGTCACTTTTTAATAAGTTTATTCCAGAGTTGACACAAAAAGGACAGGTGTAGAAAAAATAACTTAAACACATTTAAATGGCTTATGCTGATGCAAGTGGGCCTTACAAAGTTTTTTAAAATGCTTGTTCGAATATTTTGGCGATTGGAATCCCACCGAGGCTTTCAGTTGCAGTTGCATCTGTTATAAATACAGTACTTTGACAATCATTATTAGATACCTATAGTAAATTGCTTTCTAAATTCAGCAATAAATTTTTTTAGCTTGTGCAAAAACCAATATTATCTACCACTAATTAAATATTTTCAGCTTGCAAGTACGAAATTCGTACCTAGTTATCTACTGGACGAAACAAGACTAGATTTTTTTTGGACGAATTGCGTTTTAATAACAAATCCCAACAACTTAATTATATTTTTTTTCAGGGACATGAAAAATAAAATGTGCAAATTAAACTTTACGTGGATTTGCATCTCAGAAAACTGAGCTAAAGTAACTTGCTGAAAAGATGAAACACGATGTACGTATATCTTCATGATATACCTACCTAGATCGTATATGATGGCGATATTTTTGATTCATTTGCATTCCTCGCTCTTATACCTAGGTATTATAACATTATAGCCACCCATTGTATGTGTCACCGTAAGATTGTAAAAACCGTTAGATTATAATATAACTCGCGAAGTTGCAAACTGTCGAAAGATTACAATTTAACGCATTATTTTTCGGTAGATTGTAATCTGTTAGGTGTATTAACCTAAGTGCCCTGATTATTTATGTTGAACCCTAACCTAACTTACAAGAAAGAAAACGTAAATACAATGAATATTTCAAAAATTGAAACTCAGAACATTGAACGGTTCACAATCTTTCGACAGTTTACAATTTCGCGAGTTAGATTATAATCTAACGGTTTTTACAATCTTACGGTGATATGTGCATAGTCTTATTGTAAGAGTATTTTGAATTTAACTTGGTCTACAAAGTCTGACGTTAATTGTAATTAATTAATGTATTATTCAAGACATTATTTATTTATTCAAGACTAGCTGATGCCCGCGACTTTGTCCGCGTGGAATAAGTTTTTTCAATTGACGTGGGAACTCCTAAACATAGCCTATGTAACTCTCCGGATCCTTAACTACTTATACCCATGCCAAAAATCACGTCGATTCGTTGCTCCCTTGAGGCGTGATTGAAGGACAAACCAACGAAGCAACAAACAAACACACTTTCGCATTTATAATATTAGTATGATGTAATTCCTATGAAGTGTTATCCTAATACTAGAACATACTTGTACTACCTACTATGCTATTTAAATGTAACTCAACTACATAAAAATTTGTACGTCAGGATACAGCTTCTGGATACGCTGCGAATTTTCAGACTGTAACCACCATTGTAACACATATTCAGACAAAAGACTCAAAAGAACGAAACCGTACGAATTAACTAGTGTAGCAAGTGTAAAAATGCAGTGTCAGTGAAATAGTGCTTGTGCTACTTATCTAGGTCACATAAACATAGTGAACGCTAAGTATATTAGAATTAACTAAGGACAGTCATTGGACTGTAAATAAGATAAAGAATTCCATATAGTAATATTATAAATGCGAAAATGTGTCTGTCTGTCCGCCTGCCTGTCTGTCTGTCTGCTACATTTTCACGGCCCACCTGTTCAAGCGATTTGATGAAATTTGTTACGGGGATAGGTTATATCCCGGCGAAGGACATAGGCTTTTATCTCAGAAAATTAAGGAGTTCCCCCGAAAATTAAAAAACCATTATCCGTGCGGACGAAGTCGCGGGCATCATCTAGTTACTCTTATGTAGAAGTTTAAGTTAACGTAATATTACTTATTAGTCCATAGGCTAGATTGTAGTATAAAATAAGGCTGCCATGTTAGATGGTGCTTTATGGTTGAAGGAAAAAAAAATTTGCAGTCCTCGCTCTTAGTTTTCTAATATGTTTAATTTATACAGTGAGTGAGTGTGCTGTCCATATTGTCTGTGTAAATAGCGTTCTCGTTGCTTGCTGACAGAATGCAATTTTCCGCTACTCCCGCCACTTCCAAGTTAACATTTACATTTTTAAAGGATTTTATTTCATTTGCAATTCCCTCGATTTCTTTGCAATGCAATGTTCGCTGATTATGCTGCTTGTTGGAATTGAAATGCAATGTTATCCTCATTTTTACCAGTATTTATCCAAAAAGTGTACAAATGCAAGCTTTTGCGAAT
The DNA here is from genome assembly GCA_964035005.1 of Erebia palarica. Taxonomy (NCBI): domain Eukaryota; kingdom Metazoa; phylum Arthropoda; class Insecta; order Lepidoptera; family Nymphalidae; genus Erebia; species Erebia palarica. The sequence continues at coordinate 8,886,657 of OZ035988.1, forward strand.
AGTAATAACCCATTTATTGACCTCCGTACCTAACCTTAGAGGCTCAGAACATTTGTAAAAACATTAAAAATGTGTCTTTTCGCATAGATCTCTGAGGAGTGCTAAAACGTAATTGTGGAGCTCTAAAATCTTTGAATGTTGATTTATTTTATTAAGTATTGAAATAAAATGAGATTATTAAAAAACTCGGAATAAACTCGCTGCTATTCTAAATAGTATCTAAAAAATCGTTCCTTTAAGCGATTTAATAGCGTGCTTTTAGCATAATATTTGTTCTGTTGTTCCGGTGCGGAACTGTACAGTACCTATAGCGGGTTTCGTAAAACATAGTAGGTACAGATTGTACCTACTATGTTTCACGAAACTCGAACTCTGCCACTTCATGTTCAGCCCACTTCATCTTAAATTCATAAGTACACATACAACATGAGACCACAAAATGAGACCGTAGTTAGGGGCTAACTTGTCATTGAATAAAAAATTAATAAAATAAAATCTAAAATAAATAAGAACCGACGTCAATAACCATTAACACTAAAAAAATATTTTAATTTACTAGCGAATCTTATATATTATTAAATAGATAAAAGCGAAAGGTCACTCACTAATTCATCACGATATCTCAGCAACTATAAAGCATACAGATTTGAAATTTGAAAGATAAGTTCCTTCTATGGTGTAGACGTCAGCTAATAAACGGTTTTGAGAAAATTCATCCCTAAGGGGTTGAAATGGGGGTTGGAAGTTTGTATTAAATTCCTTTATTTTTGAAGTTAGAAACATGAAAATTGGCAATTAAGTTAATAGTTAAAAATAATAAAAACCCATATACTTAAGCAATTTTAAGAAAATTCACCCCAAAGAGGGTGTTATGGAGGTTGTAAGTTTGTATGAAAGTAAGACTCTCATACAAACTTACTTACTTGTGTTTGAAGTTAAAAGAGACCTGAAAATCGGTGTTTAGGCTATTAAATTTAAATAAATAATAAATAACCTACATAAGCAATTTTACGAAAATCTACCCCAAAAGGCGTGAAATAGCTTACATGAGGGTATTCAGTTTTTGATTTTAGAGACTTGAAAATCGGGATTTAGTTTATTATTTAATTATTAGTTTTAAATTATAATAATCTAATTATCAATTTTACGAAAATTCACCCTTAATTGAAATTGGGGTTGGAAGCTTGCATGTAGGTTATAAGTTTTTAAAATCGGCATTAAGGTTATTACTTATTAGTTTCAGCCGCTATATGTACCTAGGCTTTTTGCAGTGGGAAAATCTCATAGGAAATTAGAAATTGTGCGCAGACGACGTCACGGGCGACCTCTAGTATATTATATTTAGAAAAGTTTTAGTAGTTCTTAAGTAGGTTAAAAAGGGAGATGAAAGGCAACGCTATACTTGAGTTGGAAGCAACTGATAAATTTAGCGGTGGCATGTCTATGGCTCTTGAATATCGTCATAAATCCGAGTCAACCCTTCTTTTATCACAGTCTGTTCAGCTTTGGATCATTTTTGAGAAAGTATTACCTATTTTGATAAATGTCCTCAATAAGGAGTTTTTAAAAATATCCTTTGCCTGTGTCATAGGCGTAGCTTTTTGGGAATTTATACGTTGAAAATATCTAGAAAATTGCTTGAAATTAATTTTATTAGTGTGTCATTAAATTTATTATACATATTTTCTATCAGCGATGGAGAAATGTAGGTCTAAGCATTAACTAGAACTCCCTTGTCCCAGATGTCTTAAACGCTTGGGATTAGTTCCAGGCCGGTAAATAGGCGGTTAGCGAGGGAAAGTGCGGACAATATTAATGTCGGCCATAACTCACCGGCAGCCGACGTATTTTTCTTCACCGCGTCGGCTAAGGACGGCGGACACTAATTAATAGAATTAGCATAATCTACTAAGGAACAACTTTGCCGTGACGCCTGCAGTGCTTTCTGTGGCATCAATATTTGCTTTTAATTTAATTTTACAAAAGTGCCTTTTAACAAACTATTTAATTCGCGCTTTCTTAAAGCTACCTGCTGTTGTAAATATAATATGCTTTCATTTTGTGTTTTTCCTACGACTCGTTGCTTCTTTTTAAATCAACCTAAACTCCTAAACCTAAGCGGGCTCGTACGAAGCGATTTGCTTCCTCGTTTCTAATTCCAACCGCTAATGCCCTTTCGGCTTCCGTTTTCCCCTCCTCGTTTAATATAGGTACCTTCAAATCAAGAGTGAATAAGCATCTTCTAGGCAAGCGCGCTCCACCTTAGGCTGCATCACCACTTGCAATCAAGTCTGATTGCAGCCAAGCGTCAGCCTATATATATATAAAAAAAAATTACAGCACTAACAGAGTTCCAGCTATTAAGTAGATACTGTACGGATTCATGACTCATGTGCAACAATGGTCGTCGATCGTCGTCGTATCAACTGAAAGACGTCCACTGTTGTACGAAGATAGATAGATCCTGTATAGATATCCACAGGGCACGAAATTGTGGCGCTTCACAGACCAGTTATACCCCCTAGTTTATTTAAAAGAGATTATTGTGTCGTTTGCATTCAGCGGTTCCGAGTCACTCTCTTGATCGTCCGTCCACCTGGTGGTCTAATGCTGCGCTTTTCGGTGCGAGGCCACGTATTCAAGCAACTTTGAAAACCGGTTGAGTTTCTTGTGGGTTCTTCCCAGATTAGCGCGTTTGGAACCCTCGTGGTTTTAGTTTTAAGATCCCGTATTAATAATTATCACCATCATTTTATTTTATTTTATTGACGTTCAAAAAGCGTACAGTGTACAAATTTTGAATAAAGAATTTTGAATTTGAACTTTGAACTTGGACCCCAACGCCTACCTATCGGACATCGGTCTTTCGAACTATGTGCCCCGCCCCCATACCCATTTCATGACCACAACGAATATTTTGGCCAATGGCCCAGCTTGTAGGCATAGCCAATTTTGAGAAAGAGGTTTCCTATCAAATCCGACTGGGCTGGGCAGCGTGTGCAATATATCCGGATGAATTTCGCGATTAACGTAGCAAGAACTATACCAGAATAGGTAGTTAACTATGTGTGCAGTATTCGAGGAACAAGCTCCAACACCGGGGTACAAGTATCCGATATAGAGCGACATAACCGCATCGCTGTTTCATGTCGATGTCGACATCGGCAACCGAATGCGATATAACGCGTACATGAACTTTACTCTATAGAGTTGAGTATTGTCATGTCATGCAGCTTACTATGTTGAAACACTGTTGTTGTTGTTATAATTATAATTTAATTGACGCAGCACTCATTGGCTGCTGGAGATAGGGTCATACACACACACCTACTTCACGGCCATCGTGAGTTGACACCTTATTTCAGAGCAAAACTCGAAGTAAAAAGAACTCTGGCACCTTGTCAGAGGATAATTTGAGTGCGAAAAAAAATGATTTTCTGCCCGCTGAACGACGTTGCAGTCCTGCATTCGATTTCAAACCTTTATAATTGTCATTTTAACCATCAACTAAACTGACAGACAATATATTTCTGCAACTCAAATAAATAAGAAATACAATTTTAGTAAAACTCGCATTTTTAATGCGCATTATATGAAAAATATAGTATGTGACACGGAATGAAACACGATTTCAGACTCCGGGTGATGCCAGTCCTCACTTCGCTTCGCTTCTGAAATCGTCTTGTTTCATCCCTAGCCACACAATATACTATTACACAAGAATTTGAATCTGTAGCTAGAAGTTACTAAAATATGCAAAAGTGACCGCATGGACAAAGTCGCACCATCTGGGTTGCAAACTTACCTTTCAGGTACGCAATCCTAGTTAAAGCTTGCGCGTAAACAGCCTAACAGGTAGAAGGTACATAGATACTATTTTTTGAAACTTCATCTTTACACCTTTAATTTCGCAACGTACCTACATATTTAACACTGGCTGAACACAGCGAAAGTGAGCTTGCATAAATTTAAAATGCAAATATCAAACAAAAAAGGAATTGCTGACAAAAACGAGCGTATGTAGGGAAGAAAACCGAATTCAATTTACATATTACAAGGGAGGCTGAGTGGACAGCTCATTATCCCGCATAATGATCTTCGGGGTCACACTTCCACACGACTTAATTGTCACTAATCTGGGGTTTGAAATCCGCCTCAAACCACTAAGGAGACAATGGCTATGTAAATCACTTTGATATTATGGGGTATAGAATTAGTCTGTGTTATTGGTTGTATAGTTCGATTTAATATATATTTTTGGCGGCTAAGAAATGATTGCGAAACAGTCAATATGTTCAAATAGAAGCCTGGCTGATTAGCTAGTTTATGGGTAAAAAATATTTATTTTATATATGTGATTGTATTGTCTTATATACATTGAAAATATAATGTTTATACTTTAGCTATTTCAATTATTACGACACTTGTGTGTTGTTCTTTATCGCCATGCGGTGGAATAGCCGTCAGGTATGTTTGCTAACAGCAATACGGATACATCGCAAAACCAACTGCCTCGTTGGTCTAATGGTTGGCATGTTCAACTGCGGCCGACGAGGTCCCGGTCACTAACATGTAATAGTCGTTAAAGCCGCCAACCCGCATTGGAGTGGCGTGGTGGGTCTAAGCTCTAATTCCCTGTCTCCTATGAGAGTAGAGGCCTGTGTCCAGCAATGGGACGTTAATGGGCTGTAGTGGGGGAAGTGGGGAAAATCAAAAAACAGAATGCTGACAGAATTAAGAGTCTACATATTATTTAAAGTCTCTTTATGTATAGTCCCATAAACTTATCTTACTCGGTGGCCAAAATTGGAACTAATTTTTATGGCTGTGTAGTTTTTGTTTTTATATTATTTTTCATAGATACATTATACTAGCGACGCTGTCACCGCGTGAGATAAGTTTGTCGGACTGTAGTGTTCTTTGGATATTTCAGGTAAAAATTATATAATATAATCAAAGGTGTATCGTGTCATGCTTAAAATATCGAATGCAGTATATTATTTCATATTTTATGTACCTATCACGAAGCTGAAGCAGAAACTATTTCCCCTTTCAAGGTAAACGTACAATTTTGTCACAAAGTGAATAGGTAGGTGTATAAAATATATACAAAGTCAATAAGTAACGGTGTTAAACAGACGTAATGACGCGGTTGCGGCTTTCATCCAATTTGCCTTTGAGCTTTATGTGCAAATCCTGCAAAATCTATAGAAATTAATATTTTAATACAAAGTAGATTGCATGGTACCTAAATTATAATACCTATCTATTTACCTGACTAATGTAAGTATCGCGAATCTTCTTTGTGCAGCCCTTGGTATTATACGCACAGTTAGAATTTTCTCTAACAGGTATTTATTGCTGTCATATCTAAATTTTTTTCTAGGTTTTTTTTGGAAAGGAATAATTTTTTTAGTAAAATACTTATTCGTTTACATATTATGTTGTAGAATTATGGGGATTTATTCTATGTGGACTAAAGCAAGTTTTAAAACCTATATAAAATTCAAAGTCCTGACTGACTGACTTATATATCAACGCACAGCGTAAACCATTGGGGTCAGAAACTTGAAATTTTGACAGTAGGTTCCTTTTGTGACGTAGGCGCTCACTTAGGAAGGATTTTTCAAAATTCCACCCATAAGGGAGTGAAACAGGGGGTAAAAGTTTGTATGAAAGTCCGTCATTTATCAAGTTATACCCATAAAACTTGGTATAAGAGCCACCAGTTTAAAATGAAGAAACACGTGAGTTTATGAAAATTCAACCCCAGACGGGGCGAAATAGGGGATGAAAGTTTGTATCCAAGTCATTCTGTTCTCAAGATATTTCTCAAGTTATATCAACGAAACTTGGTATTTTGGCTTTTAGTAAAAATAAAGAAGCACGTGCGTCACAGTTTTTTAAAATTCTACCTCTAAAGGCGTAAATTGGGGTTGAAAGTTTGTATAAAAGTCCTTCATTTCTCAACTTATAGCCATCAAACTAAGCATTTGGGCTTTCAGTTAGATATAAAGAAGTATTTCACCATTTTTGAAATTCAATTCAACCCCCACAGGGATGGAATAGGGGTTGAACTTTGTATGAAAGTCCTTCATTTCTCAAGTTATAGTCATGAAACTTAGCATTTGGACTTTTGGTTATATAAGGAAGGAATTTTCAAAATTCCACCCCTAAGGGGGTGAAATAGGGGATGAAATTTTGTATGAAATTCCGTCATATTTCAAGTTATATCCATGAAACTTGGTATATGAGCTACCAGTTAAAAATAATGAAACACGTGTTTATACATTTTTGAAAATTCGACTCATAAAGGGGTGAAATAGGAGATGAATTTTTGTATGACATTCCTTCATTTCTTAAGTTATATCAACGAAACTTGGTATTTTGGGTTTTGGGGGGGAAAAAAATATGTACGTGTGTCACAATTTTTCAAAATTCCACCCCCAATGGGGTGAAATAGGGGTTGAAAATGAAAGTCCTTCATTTATCAAGTTATAGTTAGGAAACTTAGTATTTGGGCTTTTGGTTAAATATGAAGAAGTATGTGTTTCAGCATTTTTGAAACTTCCCAAATGGTGAAATAGGTGATGAAAGTTTGTATGAACGTTTTTCGAATTATATCAAGGAATCTTTGTATTTTGGCTTTCGGTAATAAATAAAGATTTCGGTCATGTTGCAGTCAAAGATCGCAGTTTTACAAAATTCCACCAGAATTTTATAAATGTTGTGTCCCAAAAACTGATCCACGCCTCTGGTGACCAAAGAGCTGGCGCTTATTTAGCCCAACGGCTTAGCCTTGCCATTCAACGAGGTAATAGCGCCAGTATTTTGGGCACCATGCCCATTAACGATCACTTGGATGGCGTGTATTTTTTGTAAATATAATTAGTTTTTAATTTAGATTTTAATTTATTTCTTACTTTTAATTCTAATATATATGTATAGTTTATTAAAATGGTCTATAATCTACGAATAAACCGGAAAATTCCACCCCCAGAGGGTTAAAAGTTTTTATGAAAGTTCTTCATTTTTCAAGTTATAGCCATGAAACTCAGCAAGAGACTTCGAGTTAAATATGAAGAAGTACGTAATTCACCATTTTTTAAAATTCGACCGCTAAAGAGGTGAATTAAGGGATGAAAGTTTATATTAAAGTCCTGCATTTCTCACGATATTTTTCAAGTTATATTAACGAAACTTGGTATTATGCTTTCGGTAAAAATAAAAAAGTGCGTGTACACAGTTCTCTAAATTATAAATTTCAACCCCAAACGGGTAAAATAGTGGTTGAAACTTTATAAGAAAATCATTCATTTTTCAAGTTAAAGCCATGAAACTTAGAAGAAGTACCTATGGGAAAAAAAAACTTAAACTACGTGGACGAAGTCGCGGGCAAAAGCTGGTATAAAATAATAATGGTTTAACTTCTTAACCGTTCAGAATAATTTATTCACGAGCTTTTACGGTTGAAGCGAAATTTTATTACCGAAAAATAAATTGCATATTATTGTACTAATTTGGTCTCATCTTTTAAAGCGAGCATTAAGATTAAAAGGCTTTGTATAATCAGGTTTCCTCCGAGGAAAAAAAGATTCTCTGTAAAAATTAAATTTTAGGGAAAATAAGCTGATCCTGTTAATTAATATCTGACGTCTCTCGGGTTTCGTAGAGAAATGAAATAAAAGCGTAGACGGGACGTCATATTGTACGTCAGAGCAATTTTTAAGATGTATGAACAATGAAGCAGTACATAATGTGTCCACGTCATGCCTTAGGTAGCGACATGTTATGTTCAAGTACGAGTGTAAACTTCCTACTCTCAGGTCTCAATATTCAAAGGGTCCAAATTAAATCTTATGGACATATATTTACGTATCTATCTATGTAGTGTCTTTTAGCAGCTTATACGCTATTTTGGAGATGAAAGGAGACGGAGTGTTTGTATGTTGGTTTGTATTGCAATCATACTGCAATGGAGCAACCAATTGACGTGATTTTTGTTGTTGATAATTATAGTAAAATAAGTAGAGAATTACTTAATTTACTTTTATCTTGAAAAATCTGGGATCCCATGGTATTTTTAAAAAACCGTATCCACCGAGACTGGGATAGCTATCAGCTTGTACTCTTTTAATGAAACGCTCAATGATAACTGTAATATCCACCAAGATAACACTCTAATGTTTCTCATAATATCACTAAGTACCGGAAACATTAAAAACATCTGGGACAAAATTGTAGTTCCAATTTCCACCAACCTGCCTTGCCACAAACCGTTTTTCTCAACTTTAGAAAGGTTCCTTTGCATTTGCTCGTTGATGTTCAAAACGAGGGATAAAAAGTTTTTGTCTGGTGGATAACAATTCTGTTAGTTTTTTTTTATATGGTGACGCACATGAACGCGCTTTCCCTCCGAAGTGGACGTTTCGCACAAATTTCCTGTCTTGTATCTACATATGTACATATACATTTTACATATTTTGTGGTGTTTCAATGACTAGCTGTAATTATTAGTAGTTTTTCAAGTAGTTTTTTTATTGCAAACTATTACTTTACTTTGTGTAACTAGCTAAAGGGGGTCTAGTGTGAGTACCTGGTAGATGGCGTTGAAATGAACTATGATTAGTATCGAATTGTTAAGCGCTTAATGACGGGGCTTGTTCAATTCCACACACACCGCAGTTTACTTTAACGCTTTAACTTTGACTTATCGAATAGGTAAAAAAAAAATCCACAGGGCCGGCTGACAGCTTCTTCTCCGTTTTGCTTTCCGCTTTAGTTACGTAGCAACAAAACATACCGTTTGCGCGTATCGCTACAAAGTTTATAAATCTGTTATGAGAGAGCAAAGTTAGAACCACAGTGCGAGTGTTCGCCAACAACGGAACGCAACGCAACGCTTGACGGAAAATATTGTTTTATCTTTATTAATATTATTATACAAAAAAAAAACTGTGATGAACAATCACAGATTTTTTTGTAGTAGATGCCTATCAAATGAGATAAAAATGCGTAGAAACTGAAATGAAGCTTTTTACAGTTGTTTTTGGATCTTGCGGAAAGATTGTTCTCTGACATTGTACCATCAGTGCAGAGTAGGTGGCCTGCAACTCGCATTGCTAGTAAATATGGGTCATCAATAAAACACTTAAAAATGGTTTTAGCAAAAACAAAGGGAGATTTTTGCACGAGTCAATTCTTCAGTATTTTTTAAAATATTTTTTTTCAACTGTAAATTGCCTTTTTAGATTATTATTATTATTATTACACTTTATTTGTAGGTACACCACAACACAAAAAAAGAAAAAAAACATAATAAAAAAATAACAGATCTAGTTTATTAATTTGATTCCATTAGTGACATACTAAAATAAATGGAATACGGCATAAGACGTATAGAAATGGGTATCCGCTTATTAGGTACTGAGCATATTTCTATGAGAAGACGTTATGAATTCCGCTGAAACTTCGTGTTGGTCGCAGCCGGAATTCACACGATTTTACGAATTGGGACCTTGCTAGAAACTTTGTACTAAAACATTGCTTTATATGGATTCGGCTTTTGCATACAAAGCGCAAACTTTATTTGAATGGCGACCGCAACGAACCGTGGCTTGTGGCTCAAACACGCCTATTGACTTTGGTTATTCATACGAAAATCTCTCTTTGTAACGAAAATGGTAGCAAAAACTAAATTGTACCCATCGACGCTCAAAAGAGGCTGTTTACATCGCAAGTCTATATTGTTCTAAAGAGCTCTAAGAATAAAGTTTTTAGAATTCATGAAGTTTTGCTTCTGCTTTAAGTACTTATTTGAGATTTTTTAACCAAACTGAACATGCCAGTCGTGCACGATCCATGAAATTCCTTTGGCGATAACAGTTAATTGACTTCCGTAAACAGTTGACCCTACAGAATTATGAATCTCAGGTCGAATTGCACAAAGCCGCATGTGCTGTGTGTGTGTGTGAATAAAATTGCCCCCCTCTCTCACTCTCTGCGTCGTATTCCTCATTATGAAAAGTCGTGACTACTTTCGATAAATAAAATAATGGTAGGAGTTTTCTTGAGATAATAATGCGGTGGGTTTCCACGTCCTTCCGCATACGACTCGACTTCGAGTATTTAAAGTCTTAGGTTTTTATAGCGATTATTAGCAGATGTTAGTAGTATAATAACCGGGACCGACGGTTTAACGTGCTCTCCGAGGCACGGAGGAAACGAAAAGGCCTAACTGGAACCTTCAAATTCAGTCACCCATCCAGTTACAAACTTGGGTCAACATTGCTTAACAATCGCAATCGACTGATATTCGTTGTCACAATGCTCACAACTAGGCCACTCGTCCATCAAATCTGTTTTTGTTTTTAATTATTAAATTTTGTTCAATTCACGACTTTTGACCGAGAGTTTAAAAGATCTACGACTTGAAATATATACTTATAATGTCACCGTAAAATTGTAAAAACCGTTATATTGTAATCTAACGCTTTTTATCTCGAAAGATTGTAAACTGTCGACAGATTGTGAACCGTTCAATGTACTGAGTGTCAATTTTTGAAATATTCATTGTATTTACGTTTTCTTGTTTCTTTCTTGTAGGTTAGGTTAGGGTTCGACATAAATAATCAGGTATTAGGATAGGTTTTAGGTTCTATCGGGTTAATATACCTAACAGATTACAATCTACCGAAAAAAAATGCGTTAAATTGTAATATTTCGACAGTTTATAATCGAACGGTTTTTACAATTTTACGGTGACATATACATTCCTTGCATATTATTAGTACATACCTTTTTGGTGGCTGTTCCTGTGACACGACCACTGGCTGTCTGGCGAACCATTTTGTGGCTGTGGAGAGGATGTGGAGTGATCCGTTTGAATAGACACTAAGGCTTTAGTTAGAATTTTCGCGTGTCGCATACAGGCAACACAATACGTTCAGGGAATTTCATCGCTATTTGACTTGATCCCTTTCGGAAAAAAGAATAGGCTTTTGTCGATAAATGGACTATCTGTGGCACATAAATATCGGCTTCGTTCCTTGATTTAGATATGTTTATAAATTTTTTCGAACGTTAAACATTATTGATTTGGAACGGGTGCAGTTTGATTATAAATAGGTAAATAATAATTAATTAAACGTATTAACGGGTTTATTTCCATTTTGTAGAAGCCTCTTTATTAATTATCAAGTGCCAAACCTATAAAATATAATATCTTAGCTACGAACCTACAATGAATAAGACGTTTTAATGAGAACCAAATTAGATTTTCATTGGATTTCCACTGTTTACTTTGTGAGATTTAAATGTGATTTGTGGAATGTTGTAATTTTGTTAACCCTTTAGTCAGAAGAGGAAACCTGAAACAGTGCGTATTTTCAGCAAAGTTGCCTGTGTAGTTAATGATGTTTTATTTTTTAACTAACTAAAGCCCGCGATTTCGTCAGCGTGGATTGAGGTTTTTTGGTTCCCGCGGTAGCCTATGTGCTATTCCAGGCTATAATCTGTTTCTATGCCAAATTTCATCCAGATCCGTTCAGCTGTTGTGGCGTGATTGAGTAACAAACATCCATCCATAAATCCAATCTTTCGGATTTATAATATTAGTACCGGGATGACCGAGCTTTGCTTTGTCTTTTTTTTCCTGTTTTTTGGAAATTATATTTTATACGAATTACATACTGATGAAATAATAGTATATACTCGCCAAATATGTCAGGAAGAGTCATATTTTTCAGTTTATGTTTAAGTTTAGAGTTATTTGATTTGACTTTTATCTTTGAACCGAAACATCGCCAATAGGATAAAAATGTTTGCACAATGTCGGTTTCTTTACTAAAGTAATTACTAGCGTATTTTTATTTTAAAGCTCGGACATTTTTTCGTCATGTTAAAAAACATGGGCATGTTAAAAAAAATACTTTGATACGAATAAGATGCGTTGATAAAGGGCTCCCAATAATAGTTTTTCTTACAAAAAAAGGAACTTAAAAAAAATAATCGGACCGGAGACATCTGGACTCGAACCGGGGTCTTCTGGTTTTGGAACTGAAGTTTGGCTGTTCGGAATATACATAGCATATACCCTGAATAAGCGCATAGCCTTTTATCCCGGAAAATTAAAGCGTTCCCGCGGGAATCAAAAACCCACGCGTACGAAGTCGCGGGGATCATCTAGTCTTACTATACTTAATATTATTAATGCGAAAGTGTATGGTTTATTGGTTTGCCCTTCAATCACGCCGTAACAGAACAACGGTTCGACTTGATTTTTGCCATGCGTATAGTTGAGGACCTGAAGATTGACATAGGCTACTTTTACCCCGGAAAATTAAGGAGTTCCCGCGGGAATCAAAAAACCTTAATCTACGTGGACGAAGTGCGGACGGAAGACGAGCGGGGATCATCTAGTTTAAATTGAGGTACAACTAGTATACACTATATTATTATTAAGTAAGTAACGTTGCCTGTCAGTCAATAGAAACTTGGGCACCCACGCCAGCTCAAGCCAGAGCAATTAAATAAAACAAGCTTACGAAATCTATTACTGGTAATGTTGGCGTCTATTCAAGTTGTTATTGAGTTTGGTAACGTTACAAGAATTGTATAGATTTCGTGGTTGCAAAATTTTGAAATCTGTTCGTATCTTCAGTTTAATTTTTGAACATTTAGTTATGAAATGAAATGAAATGAAATGAAATGAAATGAAATGATTTATTTATTTCATGTGACAACTTGTGTCACTTATGAAACGTTAAGACTCTACCACTGGTTTGGAAAAATAATTCTACTCAGAAGAGCCGGCAAGAAACTCAGCAGTTACTCTTTTCATAGAAAATAAAAGGTTACAATATGTAGACAACACAACACATACGTTACAAGTATTACACTGACTTGTGGGTCACTGGATGCGAGGCCGGTTGCTTCCATGCAACTTTGTCTTTAATAAAATCATCGATAGTGTAATAACCTCGACTTAACAAATGCTGTTTGACACAGTCTTTAAATCTATGTAATGGCAAATCCAGAGTTACAAATTAATAAATTTTTGGGTATTATTAGAATTTTATTTTATTATTATAAAATACGCACACGTAACTGACCATTTTTCAAAATTAGTCATCATGATTGATTTTGAAAAATGGTCAGATTATGTTCGGAAGTATCTACTATTTCGATAACATATATTATTTCAGCAGAAAAATAAGGTTTGATAGAAAAAATTTGCATTTGAAATTTAAATTTTAAAATTCACGCCAAAACGCTCGCGAGTGTCATGGCGCCGTTTGTGACGTCACTATTGTTTTCACCGATGTACACTGTGCAGTGTGCAGTAAACAATAGTGTGATTGTCAAAGATCGAAAGGCATGATGACTGATTTTGAAAAATGGTCAGATTATGTTTGGAAGTATCTACTATTTCGAAAAAATATCTTATTTCAGCAGAAAAATAAGGTTTGGTAGATAAAATTGGCATTTGAAATTTAAATTTTAAAAAACACGCCAAAACGCTCGCGGGTGTCATGGCGTTGTTTGTGACGTCACTATTGTTTTTACCAATGTACTCTAATGTACTGTGTGCAGTAAAAAATAAGTCTTCGTACAGCAATTTAGATATTTTGTGGGAATAATATGAATTCTAAAGTGTGTAAGTCGTCTGCGGTCCCCCAGTGTGATATTCGCATCAAAATTAACTCCAAGCAACTTATTTATTCACGCGCCACTTAAAAAAGCAATGCGATCTAAGTGACTTAATCTTACACGGCGTGATCCTACAGCTATAGTGCTAAATTCCACTATTCATTTCTGCGAAGATCACTCTGACGTATGTTTTTGCTTTATTCTAATACTAGCTGATGCCCGCGACTTCGTCCGCGTGGATTGAGGTTTTTGGTTCCCGCGGGAACTCTTTAATTTTCCGGGATAAAAAGTACAAATTAATCTTCCTCTTGAATCACTCTATCTATTAAAAAACCTGCATCAAAATCCGATGCGTATTTTTAAAGATCTAAGCATACATAGGGACAGACAGCGGGAAGTGACTTTGTTATATACTATGCAGTGAAGCTGTATTGCATATAACACAATTATAAGTACAAAAAGTTAGAGATGCGTGCCAAGGATCGAAACCCAGACGCCCCGAATAGGAGGCAGACGTCACAGTCACTAGGCAATCACTGCTCATATTATGTTATAGTTTAAAAAAACAACATTTCATTAACTTAACCCCTAATAACTATCATGAAGTGCTTAAAATATAAAATAGCAGATTTTACGGGTTTAGGACCTATAAATTATTATGTTATTATTATATTTATATGGAAGTTTTGAAGTTGCGAAATTCTGCTGAACAAAAGTCTTTGTTTGATGCAAGATACTCACCCAGCATCAACAAATCAATCCTGGGCAAATTAGAGCTAGTAGCTTTGGTAAATCCTTGATCCATGGCTAACGATTTTTAATTTCTTGATTTTGGATACGGTAAAACAAAACTAGATTAAGGAAATGATCTTTGGGAAACAAAAAAACACGAAAATACTTGATAAACATTTAAAACATCTGTAAAGAGATTGTTTGTCGACTGTCAAAGCTCGAAAACAATTGTGACGTCATTCGCTACAGTGGTGCTTTATACAATATGGCGGATTGCTGTATATTTATAGTTTTATTTTATCAAAATAAATAACAATCTCACTCGAAATAGAAAAATAAATACGTTCTTTATAATCAATGAATCCTATTTCATTAGATAAATTAATAATTTCATTGATTCTTGTTTACTGTCATCATGCCTATTCGGCGCGTATTTTGTTTTTTTTTTAATTTTAATGTATGTCGGTGCATATCTCCGTGGGTTCTGGACCGATTTGAATTTTTTTTCAGTCCTGAGAGGAAGCTCTCCAGGTGTTCCCATAGAAAATTCTGACTCCAAATCCTCAATCCTGACACTAAAAAGTTTAAAATAAAAATTATTTCCAAAAAAAACCGACTTCCAAAGCCACTGTAAAGTAAAAAATAATTTTGATTTCTACACTTCAACTTCATGTCAACTTTGGCCGACTTTAACATAGGGTGTAGAAATCAAATTTTTTTTTAACTTTACAGTGGCTTGGAAGTCGGATTTATGGAATGAATTTTTATGTAAATTCACCTTATATTTTGTTGTTAACCACTGGGTCTTCAAGTTGCGTAATCATTCGACCCTTTTGAAGTAATGTAATAAATCAGGAGGTATGTTTGAATGCTTGTCGGATATCCAATGCAATAAATCCCACCGTGAAGTTGAACCGTATCCTAGTCATAACAATGGTTACGTTTTATCTGGGATGCATACCTATCTGGTTTTTAGGTCACGAAATATATCATTCATCACTATTTTCAGTATATTTATGCGTCGAAAGGTCCCACTGAAATAAAGTAAAGGCATTGAGCCTTTACTTTAAAGGAAAAAGTTCAATTCATTTGTAGTTTTTTTAACGTCTACTATTCAATCAACGTCTAATAAATCGGTACGTTAAAGTCACACACACAAGTACAGTACAGTTTGGTCTATATTCTATGGTACGATAGAGTTACGATATGTCTTGCGATCTATACAAAAGTTTAGTAAAGTAACTCTTCATGATTATTATATTTTTAAAACCTTAATTTACTATGCTCTGTGGTCTAGTCTATATAAAATTAAAATTAAAAGTATTTAAGTATTGAATCCCAATTCAGAAGTTTTTAGGCATATTATTCGAATAAAAACCACACATGAAAAATATAACGAGCTTTGCAAGTTAAACATATACGATTTCCGGCAAAATCAAGACGCTTTGTTGGCTATAATGGGTATTTAGTATTTGTTTTATTTTCTATCGCCGGCGCCAGACCCGTAACTGAATAATTAAGAGCCGGGTCACGTCCCATCTTACGAAAGGCTGTCGGGGTAAGATAAACTCTACCTTGGTTGTAAATTTCTAATATCGACCTACTTGTAGAGCCTACACATTTTAATACCCGTTAGTTAAAACAATGGCCTTTATCTGAAAAAAAAAGAAAATAATTTTCTATAATCAATTAATAACACATACATTTTAAAGTAGATTACCAGATTAAATACAAAGTAGAGGTACCTCACTAACGATAAAAGGAAAAATCAAGGTACTAAGTTAAAACAAAAGATAATCTCTATGAAACGATGTTAAATAGTAGGTATGTACTGTTATGTAAGTTTGTTATATTGTAATAGTTAGTAGTTTACAGTGGCGTGCAGTTCATAGAGGCGTAAAAGCACTGCTTACCCAAATGGGCTTATTTTTCATCAAAACAGCCAGTAAATAGGTATTTTGACTAACGAATGCCTAACTTAGCCTCAAAAACTGTGCACGCCACTGGTAGTTTACCCTGTCATCCTGCAACCAATCTCCTTTCTTAAAAGTTGCTGGAAGAGATCACTCCTAATAATAAGGCCCGCCTTTAAACCGTAACAAGTTGTAAATTCTGCCACGATTCGGGTTACCTCTATTTTGTTATTTGTTTGTGTGTAATAAAGTGTTTTTACTTACTTACTTACTTACTTATGATGTTGAACGTGTTAAAAAGTAATAAATATTATGTACATAAAAAGATCAAACAATACAAAACAGTTTAACAAAAGCTTACTGAGCCATGCAATATGAATAGCAGCGTTTATTACGTGGTAGTATTTAAATTTCCCTCCTTCATATACTACCATTGGTAAAAAATAGGAAGTTTTGTGTTCATAGTGAATAGCGTGATTCTGACAATAAATTGTGCAGTTTTTTCAATGTTTTGCTACTATTATTATACGACTGCCTGAAAAAAGGGGTATATTGTTTTCAGGGTTCATGTATGTATATCATATCATGTATATCATGTATGTATATCATATTCATACATATTATGTATGTATGTATATATGTATGTATGTATGAATGTATGAGAGTTTGAATATTCCACCAGAACTTCTTTATGTCTGAACCGATTTTGATAAATGAGGTATCGTTAGAATCCCTAGCTTATTCCGGGTGACATAGGCTAGAAAAATTAAAAAAAAAATTGATGGGGTGACCATGGTCCCGCATTAAATTCTAAAGTTGAAAAAAAAACGAAAATAAGATTTGCTATATAATCATCATCTAGAAAACGATGAGTAGGTAGATTCCAAAAATATATAATACTATAGTTCAATATCCAGTGATTCACAAAAAAATATCATTAATAAAAATGAATAAGATTTTAATTTAACTAGATTAATTTAGATTTTTAACTAGTTAGTTCGTTTTTTGGCAGGGCAGTTGTGTATTTTAATATTCTTTTTATCTTATATCCACATACTAAAAAGTATCAACGCTATCATTTTAAAAGTTATTTATTGGCTTCGTATTCACATCTTTTTTAAATATTATGTATGATATTTTCGTTACTTTTATTACCTAGATTGTTAAGGAACGACACATGATACGAAACATTATTTATATATATTAATTATCTTCTCAATTCTGGTGGTGCAAATCAGCTTCTTACCGGTTGCGAATTTATACTATTACTAGCTAATGCCCGTGACTTCATCCGCGTGGATTCAAGTTTTTTGGTTCCTGTAGGAACTCCTTAATTTTTCGGCATAAAAAGTAGCCTTTGTGTTATTCCAGGCCAATCCACACCAATCTACTTCCGCACCAAATTTCATGCATATCCGTTGAGTCGTTCTGGTGTGATTGAGGAACTAACATCCATCCATGCATCCATCCAAACTTTCGCGTTTATAATATTAATATATGCAAGTATTGTGTTTACAAAATTTAACTTTAGTACCTTACATTTTTTAAACAGCTGCTTGTAACTTATTTCAGTATGCACAATACTTCAAAACCGTGACTAGGAGTTTATTGGACGCGAGGATAGAAAACCAGTAACATTGGCGTCATTTATAAAGGAAACGAAAAGGTACCCTACTTTAAGTGGCTCAGCTCAGCTATCATTCAAAGTAAGTGACTCTCATAAAACTTGTCATACCTATTTTCCTTGAGTTGAGGTTTCATTTTAAATGACGAATTTTGGAGTTCATCCAAATTAAATTAGAAGAAAAAAAAAATGGTTCAGTTTGCCAACCCATATTTTTACTCTGCCAAAAGTACAGCTTATTTTTATTCCAAAATCTATTAGGAATACGTTGTCATTATATTTTGCTGTCATATAAATTAGAAAAAATTGACTAACTACATAACTTATAGCTCAACCCACCAACCCACAGATATAGTCTAGGCAATAAAGCTAGTTGACCCCAACACTAATTCCTCAGGCGACGAAACTTTATAGTATGATAAAGTATTATGAGCTAAACGTATATTATAAATATCCAATAAAAAATCAGAAAGGAAGTAAGGTATCTTTATGCTATGCCAAATTGTTAAAGCAGAAAAGTATATTATTAAGGCGTAAACGCAGTTTAGATTTGATAATAAAATTGGTTTAAATATCGATGTTCTGCATAATTATTTCATTTGATATTTCGGTTTTTAGTGTAAATATACTACGTACTATTATTTTAAAAAGAAATCGAAAACATATTCAACTTAATAAATATTAAGATTTAGGTATAAATACCTAACTTCCGGAAGTTCTTTTTGTTGGATATTTTTGTGTAAGTTTTGGATCATCCAATACTAAAATCCAGCCAAGTAATATCGACTGAGGATTTAATGCGGGGGTCTCCATACAACGGACCGCCCCATTACCTAGACTAATTGTAGATATTGGGCTACCAAGGATTTGGACCGTAATCTGCATAGGAAACTGCAGTGAAATGCGCAGTGTCCCCTTCACTAGGTGACAATCTGGGGCCTGGACTACTGGACAATATCTACTCTGAAATTTATCTACTAACTCTGAACTGTGTGTTTTAAAAAAAAAGAACTGTGCCTAGTCTGGCCATAAGTTCTGTTACAAATAAAAATGCATTTTTTTTTAATGGATTAATGTAATCTTAATAAAACTTATTGAAGTCTGAGCAATAATCAGAAAATGTTATTATTTGAAATACCTTACCTTACCTTTAGCTTTAATACAAGCCTTTTGTCTGGCTGGCCACGAATCTATGGAATTACGCACTGTTTCAATCTTAAATTTAGCTACTGCTTGCTCTAGACATATCTTGAGAGACTCAATGTTGGCATGCTCTTTAGAGCAGGCCATGTCCTCTAAAACTGACCATAATTTGTAGTCCAAGGGGTTCAGATCTGGTCTAGACGAGAGCCAATCTGCAGCTCTTATAAAGTCTTAAACTTTGACTTCGAGCCGGGCTTGGGTAGTTCGTGCTTTGTGATCAGGTTCAGTCTTGATAGTAAGTTCACGGTACATTAAAAAAAAAGTATTGCTGAAAGGTTCACAGCACGATCTAAGACGGTCTCTTGATGCAATTTGGCTGAAGATTTCAATCCTTTTTCACTAAAATGAAGCTTTTTGACTCCTTGATAAGACAACCTCCAGCAAACCATGAATAACGCAGGAAGATGACTAATCAGGAAGATAACGCACCTTTACAACCACTCGCAAAGGGTCCTTAGAGCTATGAGCGTACACTTTGCTTGTTATAATGATCATCAATCGTGAAAAAATTTTCATCAGTAAAAAGGATATTTCTGTGCCGTTCACTCGCGTATCGGGGCGGTAAGCGTTTTACTCGATCCACTCTCTGTACTTGTTAGGATTGATTTAGGGCTTGTCCTGCCTTTCGACGCTAAGCATCGACTCTCAGGTCTTGTTTGATAATTCGCAATAGAGTTCTAATTGGAGTCTTCATTTATCGCGATACAATTTTTATTTTCCTTACGTAGTTGAATTCTGTGAATTCTGTCCTTAACAGCAATAACAGCCTTTGTAGTTCTAACAGTACATGGCCACCCCGATCTTTTATGATCTTGGACAATTGAAGTGTTGGTATATCTGTCGATAGTAAGATTAAACGAACATGAAGCTGGTACCAAGCATTTGAAGCGTCTTGAAAATGACCGACGGCTCCATACCCACTTTGTGCAAGGCAATCACTGCAATTCCGTTTTCTTTAACGCCCCATCACATATTTTTATCTAATAATAGGTCTTTACCTATGAAATTGCCGTTTTGTATGGAATAAGTGAAAGTACTTATTTTTTCAAACTTTTTTATTTCTGTTATTCGAAGTAATCACCCATGCAATCGACGCATCTTTGCCAACGCATTGGCAGTTTATTGATGCCTTTCTTGTAAAAATCTGCTGGACGGGAGGCAACAAACTCTTCAAAGGTATTTTGTACTGCCTCTCGGGAATTGAATTTTTTATCCACTTCTCCAAAAGTTGTCTAAATTTTGGCAAAAGTCGGTAGGTGCAAGGTCTGGTGAGTATGGCGGATGAGGGAGAGCTTCCAACCCCAGCTCTTGCAGCTTCGAGACTGTCTGTTGCGCAGTATGGGGTCGCGCGTTGTCGTGAAGGAGCAGTGGGGACGACCGATTGACCAAAGCTGGTTGCAGATGTGCAAGCTTCTCCATCATTCTCTCCAGTTATTCACAGTACACATCTGCAGTAATGCTCATGCTCGTTTTGTAAAAAGCTGTGGTGAATCACACCCGCACTAGACCACCAAACAGTGACCATCACCTTTTTAGGGGTCATTTTTGGTTTAGGGCATTGCTTTGGTGCTGAACCAGGATCTAACCAACTTGCTGAGCGCTTTCGATTGTCGAACAGAATCCATTTTTAGTCGCACGCAAAAATTCGTTTCAAAATTCCTTCTTTTCTTTGCCTGTTGAGCAGCGCAAGGCAGATCTCGACGCGTACGTTGCGCTGGCGATCGTTAAGGTCGTGGGGCACCCATCTATCAAGCTTTTTTACCTTGCCAATTTGTCGCAAAAGGATCAATATTGTTGACTATGCTTACATCAAAAGCTGCTGCTAGCTCAGCTGTAGATTGAGTTTCGTCAGCTTCCACAATCGCCTTTAATTCATTATTGTTGACCAAAGTCTCCGGACGACCACGAGCTTCATTTTTCAAGTCAAAATTTCTAGAACGGAACCGGGAAAACCAATAACGGGTTGTGCGTTCGTTTGTACAGTTCTCTTACTACTATTATATTATAGATAATTACTACTGCCTCGTTGGTCTAGTGGTTAGCACATTTGACTGCGGCTGACGAGGTCCCGGGTTCGAGACCCGGGTCGGGCCATAATAAGTATTGGGTTTTTCTGACTAGAAATTCTCAGTAATAGCCCGGAGTTAGGAAGTTGGTGGTGTTACACCCCCGTGCCTCGGAGAGCAAGTTAAGCCGTCGGTCCCGGTTCACTAACATGATACTAGTTGTAAAAGCCCGCCAACCCGCATTGGAGCAGCGTGGTGGGTCTAAGCTCTAATTCCCTCTCTCCTATGAGAGTGGAGGCCTGTGCCCAGCAGTGGGACGTTAATGGGCTGTAGTGGTGGTGGTGTGTGGATAATTATTAAGGTTAAACTACGTGCCGCAAACCGCGAAGGAAATGGACATGAAATCCTAGATACAGTCTACTAGTTAGGTTTCATACCCAACCACCCACGCGAATGGCCAAACTATTACGTTGAGTTTTCTAGTAAGTAAGTATAATGTAATTTTAGTGTGGTTAAAGTGTAAGCTTTTTTGGAAATAAAAAACCTACATATTATTTATACGACTGCCTGAAAAAAGGAGTATATTGTTTTCAGGGTTCATGTATGTACGTATGTATGTATGTATGTATGTATGTATGTATGTATGTATGTATGTATGTATGTGAGTTTGTATATTCCACCATAACTTCTATACGCCTGAACCGATTTTGATAAATGAGGTATCGTTAGAATCCCTAGCTTATTCCGGGTGACATAGGCTAGTCATTTTTTTTTTAAACTGATGGGGTGACCATGGTCCCGCATTAAAGACCAAAATTGAAAAAAAAAATTCGAAAATAAGATTAACTATATAATCATCATCTAGAAAATGATGAGTAGATTCTAAATAATATAACACTATAGTTCAATATTTAGTGATTCACAAAAAAATATAATTTAATAAAAAATGTGAATATGATTCCAAAGGCTATATTATATGCAAATCGCTTCTTAAGGAGGTAAACTTCAAAAATAATATGGCAGGGCAGTCGTATTTTTTAATTTGTTAAATCAATTTCACTTATTGTCAAGTTTCTTCATTTTAAAATAATGTTTATTAAATAGTCACTAAAGCAATCTGGGTCGGCAGTATCCATATAGATTTTTAATAACACAAGCTAATGCCCGCGACTTCGTCTGCGTGGTTTGAGGTTTTTCGGTTCCCGCGGGAAGTCTTTAATTTTCCGGGATAAAAATTAGCCTATGTGCTATTCCAAACTATAATCTATCTCTGTGCCAAATTCCAGTTAGATCCGTTCAGACGTTAGGGCGTGATTGGGATAATAACACTCATCCATACATCCATCCAAACTTTCGCATTTATAGTATATAGTATAGTATATATAGTAAGAAGTAAGATTCAAACATTAAAAACGCATTACCGAAACATGACTTTGAGCGAAAATTGAGAGCGGGTAGCGTTCATAACCTCGATTTATAAAGCTGCGTCTATACTTGGTGATATTGGATAGAAGCAGGCGTTACTTTGCGGAAGTCCATGCTAATGAAAGAATTAGAAATTTAACTCGCTATAATCCGCTACAGCAGGCAAATCTATGTGGTACGATGTGTATCTTGCACTTCCATCAAATCAATTCAACAAATTCATCTAATCTTATCTTACTAATATTATTAATTCGAAAGTTTGGATGGATGCATGGATGTTTGTTACTCAATCACGCGTCTGGAATAGCACATAGGCTGCTTTTTCCGCGGGAACCTAAAAACCTCAATCCACGCGGAAGAAGTCGCGGGCATCAGCTAGGTAATAATAAAATAATTTGAAAGATTTTTGTGGTGTGGTAAATATCGCAAGCTACAAGTAAAGTGCAAGATGTCGGTACCACATAGATTTGACTGCTGTGGTGGATTATAGCGAGTTAAACTTCTAGTTCTTTCATTACACTTGGAGAGTTGAACTTGACGGCCATGCCCTAGGCTTCCAGTGAGGACTTGCAACAAAAACATTGTCCTCGAACATCCCTCAAACGTGGAGTACCTTTTGTCTAGAATCTTTATCAATGGATCGGCCGAGTGAGTCAGACTCACCTGCCGAATCATTGTAGCTTTGAAAGCAACATAAATAGCTATTTACTACTACAGCCTATTAACGTCCAACTGCTGGGCACAGGCCTCCACTCTCATAGGAGAGAGGGAATTAGGAGCTTAGACCCACCACGCTACTCCAATGCGGGTTGGCGGGCTTTGACGACTATTATCATGTTAGTGATAATAACCGGGACCGACGGCTTAACGTGCTCCCCGAGGCACGGGGGTGAAACACCGCCAACTTCCAACTCCGGGCTGGCACTGAGAATTTCATAATTGAAAAACCCAATACCTAACAATTTTTATGCCCGACTGGGAATCGAACCCAGGACCTCGTGATCCGCAGTCGACTACGCTAACCGCTAGACCAACGAAATAGCTATTTGATTAAATCAAATTACCGTCTCAAAATGTTCTTTTATTTGAAACCGCAATACTAACTCAGATTGTAAGGTTTAAAGCTGATTAGATGATGCCCGCAACTTTATCCGCGTGGATGTTTTTTTTAAACTACCTACTTAATTATTCGGAATAAAAAGTCTATGTCTTTTCCCGGGATGAAACCTATTTCTATACAAATTTCATCAAAATCAGTAAAAGAGATGGGACGTGAAAGCCTAGTAGACAGACAGATACACTTTCGCATTTATAATTATTTTAACTATGTGATAAGCTAATTTCTATTAAACTGTGATTGATAGAGACTTCGTTTTATTTTGGTAATTTATTAAGTTATTAATTTGCTAAAAATCTATTTTTAAAACATGGAAGTCAAGGGATGTTTGCCATCGAATGATAATTTCATCAGGTATCTCGCTACAAGGTAGTATAATTTCATCAGTAAACTGTAAGTATCCAGTCCAAAACGGAATGAGTTAACATCGTTAGCTTCAACTAACGTACCTATCACAGTTAACTTCAACTAACGTATTCGAATAGTTTCGACCGTAGGTAGGTACGTGGCGTAGTCAATCCTATTAATTAGACCTAGTTGGTTAGCTGACAGTAGGGCTGGCTAATTTTTTGCGCAAAGGATCAGCCTGGCTGTCCAGCGTGGAAATGAGGCCAGCATTCTAGACACCATTCCACGCGGGCATGATTTATGTAGTGATTAGGTTAGACTAGCTTTAGTTAAAATCAGCTTTAGTTGCTCAGTATACAACACCGACGCAATGTCACCTGCTTATCGGTTTTTTATCGGATGTACCATGGAGAGTGTGCTCAGGAATTTCACAACCTTGTTCCTCCTTCTCCGTTCTACCACAGAACAGCGAGAAACTGTTCGCGTTGGCATCCTTATGTGGTTGATGTCCAATCTACCCGAACGAAAAGTTTTTGCTCAACATTTCTGATACGAACCGCTAGGGATTGGAACACCCTCCCAGCGCATGTGTTTCCTGCCACGTATTTAATATCGTAATTTAGGTACCTTCAAGGCAAGAGTGAAAAGGCATCTTCTAGGCAAGCGCGCTCCAACGCAGACCTCATTATTGCTTCGCACTAAGCATGATTGTCGTCAAGGGCAAGCCTATCTCACAATAAAAAAAAACATGCATTTAAAGTGTTATTAGATTACATGCCCTGTACCTACTAAACTGCCTCGTTGGTCTTGTCCTAAATTACTCCTGTAGGCTTGTGGTTAGAATTTTCAACGGCTTAAGATTAGTTCATCGATTCGATTCCAGAGGAAACTCCATGGGAAGATCTGCGCGGGATCGAAAGATTTCGGTTGCTATCCATAATCATCTTAATCAAACGCCCTTAGGTATATTGGCGAAACTCAACGAGAGCAAAGAATGCGACCGCTCCCGAGTTATTTCAAATACGTGGCATATTAAAATCTTCCAGATATCATAAAGGTAGAAAATGAAACGAGAATTAACTTCGCCCTATTGTGTTGAAAGTATTGAAAAATTTCATTGTGGACTTTGACATAATCATCAAAATCTTTACCCATTAGACGTGTTGTATGAAAAAAAAAGTAAAAAACTATAGAGGATAAAATAATCAAACTCGCAAAAAGTAGACGATAAGTTATAACTTATCTATAAATAGGTATATGTATAAAAGGAGAAAGTGACTCACTTGATCAACCAACGCACGGCCACAGAATGCTTTTCAGGTACTACTCAAACGGGACGGACGGATCGGGGAAATTATTAAAGAGTTCCCACGGGAAATTAAAAACCTTAATCTACGGAGACGAAGCCGTGGGCATTATCTAGTAATATAACATTTCGGCTTTAACGAAAACTTATTAGGTAGGTACTATTTTAGTTTATTTTGCACGTTCGCTTTTGTAGTCAGCGTACTGTGCGGTCGAAACAAGCTGACAACTAACTATTCCACAACAACGGCTACAGGGTTCAATATTATTTTTAGTTTCTATGAACAAGTTCGTGTTTGGTTTGGTGAAATAGGTAAACCAAAATAAACTATCCTTTCCGGACGTGAAATCAACTTTGCTTTATACCTAAAAGACAAGAGCAGACAACCGCCAAGCTGGTAGGTACAGCTGATTAGATTACCGTAGTGATGTAGTGATGACTAAATATCCATCCATCCATCCGGATCGATGGATGGACTTTCTGACTAGAAATTCTCAGTACTAGTCCGGAGTTTGAAAGTTGGCGGTGTTACACCCCCGTTCCTCGGAGAGCACGTTAAGCCGTCGGTCCCGGTTATTATCCCCAATTTGATAATAGTCGTTAAAGCCCGCCAATACGCATTGGAGCAGCCTAGTGGGCCTCATTCCCTCTCTCTTATAAGAGCGGAGGCCTGTGCCCAGCTGTGGGACGTCAATAGGCTGTAGTGGTGGACGGCTAGGGTCTGGAACACCCTTCCCTTCAAGTGTGATTGTGGTCAAGCGTAAGCCTATAATGAATTTTAAAAAAAGGGGATTTAAAGACCTCTGAAAACTTCACTCCGCCTAGTAAATTAAATTTTCAAGTAATGATCTAATCACTGGAATCTTAACAGCAATGAAGTCCATAATATGAAGAGGCTCGGTGAACAAACAATCACGGGGATTTGGTATGTACTTACCTACTAAGTGTAGTACTAAATTGAAAACGTAATTGGATTTCCTTCATTTATTTATTTTACATCAAAATGAAGGCATTCGATAGTATAAATATTTGTTGGAAGACTAAACATAAGTTGTATAACATTATAATAATATTTACCCACTTAAAATGATAAAAATAAGTATTTCAAATAAAATATACAAGCATAAAATTTGCCATATTTTTTTATCGAAATAATATTTTATTATTTCATATTTTTTGTAGAAGTTTTATTGAATGTGAAAAAATAATATAAAAATCATGATTTACGAAAGTTCACTGAGCCAGACAGAATCAATGGCATGGTTTCTTTGTGCGCGCTATAGTTTTTGATTTATATTATTTTATATGGTATAGGAAAAAGTGTTTTATAGGCAATTGCCTGAATTTTAACGATGATATGGTGAGATGGAGTTACGAGTATGGCCAGAGTGATAGTTTTATCCCTGTCTACAATACAATTTAAGTCGTACTTACTCAGGTATTAAAATTATATACTAGAAAATGTCTGCGATTGATTGATTGCCAAGCAAATCAACAGTGCTCTGCCCGGCAGCGGCATTCCGTTGCCGGACATTCCGTTTCTGATCCCTTTAGTTGCTTGAATCCCCACAAGGTTGACAGACGATCTCGAGTGAGTACCTGGAAACCACTAAAGTAAGCAATACAAGACCGTGTTTTGTGGAGATCCATGTCAACATTCGTCCAGTAGTGGCCGTTTTTTTGAAACAACGACGACGATTATTGCATTATAAATAGAACAAATTTTAATTTCTTACCTTTGTTGGCCATTTCATCAAAAATTAAGCATTCGATACTATTTTTTTACGTTCGTGCGACCTGGAAAACCCAGACACGCAATATTTGTAGCTATGTTGCGCAGTCGGTGCTGGAATTTTAGTGGCTATTTTGTCCGTAGCATTTTTCGTCAATGGGATTGAAATTGAAAATTTGTCGGGCTATTGGTTTAACTTTATTGGATGGCAGGGAAGCCTTCTAATGGACCCAATATATGACGAAATGATAGTTACTCGCAAGGACTTTAAAAATAGACTTCACTGGTGCCAAAGGAATGAATGAAGAGTCTATAATACTGGATATTTTGGCTATGTATCGGAAATAATGTAATTTTCCAAAGTTTTGGAAAGAAACAAAAATTTTGCTATAAGCAAAGTCTGCTCATAAAAGTTAATGGTTTACATGAACATGCATAGATAGCCAATTTGTTTGCAAACAAGTTCAAAGTACATCCTCAATCGATAAACACAGACCTAGTAGCTATAGAAAGTCATCTTTCAGTCACACCTGATCCTGTGGTGCGATTTACTCCTGAACAGATCACTAAAATAGTTCGTCAAATGAAGCGGGGCAAATCACCAGGCCACGATGAGCTCAGTTTAGACTTTAGAGCATGTCCTTTATGGAGGTGAACTTTTGCATAGTAAACTATGCAAACGATACAATTTATGCCTTAGGTATTCTTATCTTCCTTAAAACCTCATGAAGACTGTGGTGGTACCTATGGATATAAATAAAACCGGTGATCTGGGATAAGCAAACAACTACCACCTAATCTCATTGGGAACCATTACCGGTAAAGTTCTTGAACGTATGATACAACCCAATCTGCTGAAAAAAAAATTTTTATTGACGATGCGCAATTTGGTTTCCGTCCTGGTCTTTTGACTGACTCAGCAATTCTTAGTTTAAAGCATACCGTAGACTACTATACGAGTTGGGAGCCATCAGTGTACGCATGTTTTTTGGACTTGAGTTAAGCTTTCGACCTGGTGAATTATGACATTCTCTGGGCGAAATTATACCAATTTAATGTTTCAAGTGAATTGGTGGGTCTCCAAAGATACTGGTACTGAAATCAAATAAATAGTGTTAAATGGGGCGACACGACGTCTAATTACTATAAATTAGATGGCGAAGTACGTCAGGGTGATATTACCTCTCCGGATATTTTTAACTTGTATGTAAATGACTTGATAGAGGAACTGAGAACCACAAAAATTGGATGTCATATCAGTAGCACGTGTGTTAACAGTCTCAGTTTCGCTGATCACACGGTGGTTCTCAGTCCCTCTATCAAGGGACTTAGGAAGTTACTTTCAGTCTGTGAGCATTATGCCAATGCACACGGGCTGAACTATAATGTCACTAAGTCAGAAATGTTGGTATTTCGAGCGGGCAAGGGTCCGGAGAGGTTACCCGAGGTTTTACTTGATGGATCGGCAGCTCGGGTTGTGAAAAAGTTCACGTATTTGGGACATGTTCTTACTGCGAATCTGAAGGATGACTGCGACATTGAGAGAGAGACAGAGAAGAACACTCGATTCATTGCAACATGCCAGCCCGAAGATTTGGAAAATGCAGCAAATCGGTCAAGACCCGACCATGCAGGAGATGTTGACTCAACAATGCACGATTGTAAAGTGACGATCGTGTCCTCCTGAAGATAGCCCGCTATCGGAGTGAAATGTACGTTGAGAGTAGTTTGGAAGATTTCTGTGGTGTGGTGAATATCGCGGGCTATAAGTGCGGGATACCCACTGTACCACATAGATTTACCTATAGTCGCGGATTATAGCGGATTAAACTCTAGTTTCTTTATTATGATGGACTTCCGCAAACTAACGCCTGCTTCTATCCAATAAAAAAAAAGTTAAAATGGTCACAAAATTTATCACAAAAGTATTTCATAAGTAAATGCGTTGGTTTCGTTTGATTTGAAAACCTCGGATTAGCGCTATTTAACTCGTTCACTGGGAAGATTTTAAGTGTATGTATTTAGTTCCAAATTTTCAGAATGAAGCCTTCTGACATACAATCCACCAAAATAGCACTTGTAAAATTTTATTTGAATAAAAAACTTTTGAATTTTTAATTGCTTTTTCAACTAGGCATAATGTTAATATTATTTTTATGTTTGTATCAATTTGACAAATATTTTTCAGCTACATAAATAAAAACAGAAAATATCGTCTACATGAAAATTGTTTAACTCTTTTCTAAAAACGCTATCTATGGCTGACAAACTGGAAGAAAATACGCATATTCCATAAAGTTTCAGTATTGCATAGTTTTGCAAAACAAACCAGGTTCTACAAATAGCTTTTTCCATCGCAAACAGAAACAAAGCGACTCGCTAAAATGTTCTACCTCAGCGCCGTGAAATCATATGAAAAGAAAATATTATCTATCCATAAGAGTTTCATTCGACGAATGCTTTATGACATAAAATATTGAAATAATATTGTCTATTTTTTAATGATAGACCTTTGGTAGATTAAATAGTCAAGTAGCTGTGTCTTAAGTGTCAAAGTTGGCCTATAATATAACTTAACATGTAATCTAATACCTTTAAACGAGCAATCTATATATGTATATAAAAGCTAAAGGTCACTGATTCATCACGATATCTCAGGAACTATAAAGCATACAGACTTGAAATTTGGAAGATAGGTTCCTTCTATTGTGTAGACAGCAGCTAAGAAACGGTTTTGAGAAAATTCACCCCTAACGGGTTGAAATGGGGCTTGGAAGTTTGTATGAAAGTCCTTTGTTTTTGAAGTTAGAGCCATGAAAATTGGCAATTCAGTTAACAGTTATAAATAATAAAAACCCATATAAGCAATTATATGAAAATTCACCCCAAAGAGGGTGTAATGGGGGTTGTAAGTTTGTATGAAAGTCCTATGTGTTTGAAGTTAGAGACCTGAAATCGGCATTTAGCTTAACAAGTTTAAATAAATAATAACCTGCATAAGCAATTTTACGAAAATCTACTCCAATAGGAGTGCAATAGGGGTTGCAAGCTTACATGAGGTTTTTAAGTTTTTGATGTTAGAGACTTGAAAATCGGGATTTATGTTATTAGTTTTAAATTATAATAACCTGTATGATCAATTTTACGAAAATTAACCCCAAACGGGGTGAAATGGGGGCTGTAAGTTTGTATGAAAGTCCTTTGTGTTTGAAGTTAGAGGCTTGAAAATCGGGATGTAGGTTATTAGTTTTAAATAATAATTACCGGTGTAAGCAATTTTACGAAAATCAACCCTAAAGGGTGTGAAATTGGGGTTGGAAGCTTGCATGTAAGTTATAAGTTTTTAAAATCGGCATTAAGGTTATTACTTATTAGTTTTAGCCGCTATATGTACCTAGGCTTTTTGCAGCGGGAAAATCTTATAGGGAATCAGAAATTGTACGCGGACGAAGTCGCGGGTGACCGCTAGTTGTTGTATATATATACGCGGAAAACGACGTCGCGATCATTAACAAGAATTTTATAATTCATTAATATTATTTTATTCTTCAGCCACATTTAGGTTCTCAAATTTGACTCTAGAAGAATATATATTATAATCCCATCAAAAACATAAATGTAAAATGAGAGCCAAGTTCAAAATTGTGATATATATGCCTTGGTTGTTGACTTCAGCGACAAAAGAAGTGAGATCTAAATGGGTGCCAAGTTCAATGGTCAGTCCTGCAATTTATTTATCCCATCAAAAACATAAATGTGAAATGAGAGCCAAATTCAAAATTGTGATATATATGCCTTGGTTGTTGACTTCAGCGACAAAAGAAGTGAGATCTAAATGGGTGCCAAGTTCAATGGTCAGTTCTGAAATTTATTTATAACAACATATAATATTTTATAACAACTTAAAATATCATTTCTTCTTATAACTTAGTATAAAATGTTGAAGACTAAGGCTTTGGCTTGGCTAGTTTTCATATACGAATTATAGCCTTCACAAGTTGTAAAGCTGTAAGTTCTTATTTTATTCTTCCGAAAATTTGGCTTGCTGGTAGAAACTGTACTTTTAGGTACCTACTTAATAATAATTCGTGTATGGAAACTAGCCAAGCCAAAGCCTTAGTCTTTGAACTTGGCTCTTATTTTACATTTATGTTTTTGATGGGATATCATTACTTTTTGTACAGAAATTATTGAACTCAATCTCAAACTCAAAACATATTTATTCAAAATATGTACCTACAAAGTACACCTTCTGAACGTCATGCTTACAAAGCGTAGGACGTGATGGTGATAATTAACTATCTTAAAACTAAAGCTACGAGGATCCCAAACGTGCCCAGCCGGCCTATTCTGTATCTCAGTGGCTTTTAAAATTTGATGGGCACCGGCTTGTCTGTTAGAATCTAAAATTGTCAAAATCAAATTTTGTATTCTGTAACTCAGTTGACAAGAGGTTGATAATCGAAATGACGTCAAAAGTACATCTTTAGTGAGATGGCCACGCATAGTGTTGGGATGGCGACTGGAAACGCATTTTGCCTTAAATTCTCGTATCGACAACTATACTTTCGTATTCGCTAAGCAAAATGACAGGTCATTGTTGAAAACTCAATGAGACGAGTGCCTATATCTTTAGCAACTAGTAGAGAGCAGTGTTTTTGAACATCAACAATGATAACAAGTTAGTAAGATAAAGAAAATTTAAATTATTTTCAAAGAATTTAGGCTCACAACAGTAATAGAAGTGAAATAGCGTCCATTTATATAATTAAAGGTAAAACAAACAACAGCCAAGCGAACGACAATGACTCGCGCAATTTTAATTGCACATGCTGACGAACTGCGTAAAGAGAAAGCTTTACGCGTCTTTTACGATCCTATGGAGCTGCCAGAAAGAGAGTTCATTGCGAACTTTCGATTGAGCAAGGTTGGGTACCTACAGGTTCTTTAAGAACTCAGGGATCATCTCCCAGCCGTTCGTCGAAGGACAGCCGTGAAGAAGAAGAAGAAGAAGAAGACATGGCTTGCATTACACTTACTTAAATGGAATCTTGTCAGAACGCCATGAACAGAAGTATGATGGTGAACAATTGTCCGATAGGATAAAAACAACAAACATAAGAAGTTGTACTAAAACAAAGGTGTTACAGTTACAATCAAGCGCCTTAAGTGCAAGTGGGCGGGGCATACAATCAGGGGACAAGATAAATGGAGCAAAAAGGTAATGAATTGGTACACGGGTCATTTCAAGAGAAAAAGAGGTAGACCAATGCAAAGATGGGTCGACGATATCAGAGTAGTGGCAGGTGGCATATTGTCCCGAACAGCTAGAGACAGAGAGCTGTGGAAAATGTTGGAGGAGGCCTTTGCCATCATCAAATGGATGGGTTTGTCGAGGCAGTGCAGGAAAATAATAGTTAAGATTAAAAATTAATGTAAAATGTCTGAATAAAGGCTTTATTTATTTATTACTTCTAACATTACAATATTAACATTACATTACATTATTATTATTGATTATTAATTTAACTGTTATATAATATACTTAGTCGCAGTAGAAATTACAATAACAATATAATCAATAAAAGAGGCACTTATGCATTAAAATATTAACTCTAACGGAACAGACTAATTAGGAACTTCGTTTTCCTGCATCGCAGGATCCAGTTCAGAAACAACCAGAACAACAGGAGAGGCGTCCGCTGCCTCTGGCTGCTCCAAATTGGAGTGGCTAGGTCCGCCAATATTTGGAGTTGCCACCAAATTTGTAGATGTGGAAGCAGTAGCCTGCAAAATAATAATTGAAATCTATTTACTATTTCTCAAATAAAATAACAATGAATATATCTTTTACAACAAAAAGGATTAATTTGCCAGACTTCTATCTAGAAAGTAGGTACATATGTACATACTTTCAAATTGAAGGGTTCAAAGATCTAATCTAAGGGACTAATCTCATGAACTACTGGTCCGATTTGAAAAAATTCTTTCAGTGTTAGATAGCTCATTTCTCGAGGAAGGCTTATAGGCTATAATATATCATCACACTAAGACCAATAGGAGCGGAGCACCAATGAAGAATGTTTCAAAATGAGGGGTTTTTTTCCTTTTGAGAGCTTCCACTACGTGCACTGCATAAACGGTTAAAGTTTCGCATGCGGACGAACTCACAGGCAGAAACTGGTCTTCATTTTAAAATGAAGTGCGTTTGAATTACTCATAATAAAGTAAAGTGGATTTTATAATAGGTTTGTAGTACTTAGTAAGTTAATACAAACATATGAATAATATGAACAACAACATATGAATTCCATGCTGAAGAAAGACTTCTTCAGCATGGAATTATGCCAAAACACTTGATATAAGCACTCACAAATCGCACAATTCTTTACCTAGTTATTAATTTGTTTCCATACTTACTTTTGAACGCAGTAGGTACGACAAAACTTTCGTAATTCCTTTTTATTTTTTTCTATTAAAAATCACCGGTAAAATCATACAAAAACTGAGAATATTAATGACGTTCAAACTTCAAAATATAAACCACAGAGAAAAACATAAACATCGCAAATCTTTATGTCTACCTTCCGCAGATTATTGAACTCTAGTATTAGTCGTACAAATTAAAAAGTCTGACATTTGCTCATACAACATTTCTCAGACGTGGTATGTTTAATTTGACCACATTATAGTCGATAAAATTAGCAGTGACTATCAAGCAATCTGATAGTCATTTTATGCAGTTGACATTAAAATGTTTTACTGAATACGAAACATGTGACGTAAGCATTAGCAACCACTAATGAGTTACCAACAATAGAGTGTTGGTAACTTGTTGTCAAATATTTAGCGAATAGGCCTGCTGCAGCCCTATTCTGTAACTCAGTGGCTATCAAAAAATGAAAGCCACTGACTTATATTTTTTATCCATTGAAGATTTGCTATGAAACGTTATTTAATTTTTTCATAGTTAACCTTCAATGGACATAATATATATGTCAGTGGCTTTCATCTTTCGTTAGCCACTGAGTTACAGAATAGGGGGGCTGGTCTGAGAAGAGCCCGCAATAAACTCCGCTTTTTTTTATTATCACCATCTCACAAATATTTGAAATTATATATATTTACTTATAATATATGGCATGGGTATGAATTGTTACAGCGGCTGATTTTGTAATCAGCCGCTGTAACAATTCATACCCATGCCTTGCTATCATTCAAATAATCTTTTACACTGTAATAGGACTTTTCTATTAGTTTAGTTTACGTTTTACATTAGTAGGTACTTATTATGCGGTGTAAGGTCAGTGTGTCACCCACCAGTAATTCTATTGTACGACTCATTGTACAAGATAATTAAAGACGAGAATTCTCAAGAAAAATATATAGTGTACCTAGAGTTACACTGACATTGACAGATTACATCTATGGTCAGACTACCTCTACAGCACATTTCTACATCTCATCAATTTTGATTGCAAAAGTTCAAAATCAAAAGTTTTTAGTGAAACATTGAAAACAAGCACGGTAAACAGTCGATATCACTAAAACCACTATAAACAATGAATACAAATCACAATGACTGACAGCTTGAAGTGACGACTTTACGTTTCTTCTTCTTTTCTGTCAATGACGTTTCGTTGCACAAAATGCATGAATACGAAGGTAAGGTTTTAATGCAACTATAATATTATTCATTATTATTTACATTAAAATAATAATTATGTGTCATTTTCAATAGTTAAGGAGTTACTACCACCGCTTAAAGCAGTATTGTTTCAAAATAACTGTTGAATGTCACGTACTTTGACGTCCTTAAAATAATGATTATAACACTACAACATAAACGTCAACAATATTAAAATAATACGGCTTTAAGCAATGGTAGTATGCCCCGTGTCAGAGTTTTGATCTATACCTAGGTAGAGCATAAAAATGTCAATTTTTGTACGTTTATATCTAACCTAGCGGCACGCTATGATGGCCGGTTTGACACATTACAATAGTGATGTGGAATGTCAATTTATTCTCGAACAAAAAACAATTAAGTTTTGTTTTTGTACCTGATTAAATAGGTTTAATAAAACAAAAATGTATATGTTTATTTAATTTATTTGAACGAACTGAATATTTGAACGAAAATGAATATACATACTTTATATGCACACAAGAAACATATGAATACAAAAGATACCAAAGAAGGTGCCACAAAAGGCCATAATTAATCAGATTCGTCCATACTACTATTTTCACTGTCGTCACTGCTATCATCACATACATTAATAATTATATGTTCGTTTTCTATAATATTATCTATTTTCACATCTCTTTCATAATCTTCCCTTATTAATTTAACAGTTCTATTCACAACCTTTTCCCAGTCTCCTTTAGTCACATGTTCACAAGCTTCTTCTAATAATTTTAGCATTTTTTTTGTGGTAAATGGGGGTTCTGTATTGTGTCTTGCAGCATATCCCTTAATTTGAGCCCACACCAACTCAATCGCATTATACTCACAATGGTAAGGCGGTAACCGTATAACTCTGTGCCCATGTTCTAATGCTATTTCGTCAATGACGTATCGGATCTTGGTTGGTTTGTTTTCTTTTAAAAGACGTACTAATTCCGCTTTTAACATATTCATGTTTGCATCTACGCCATTTTTACGAAGCCATGCGACGATATCAGCTTTCTTTTGGGATTGGGCAGGTGGCTTGTCAATTTGCATCGAGTGGTATGGGGCGTTGTCCATAATTATAATAGATGGTTCAGGGAGGCTACACAACATTGAGGTAAACCATTCAGTAAACTTTTCTCCATTCATGTCTTCATGATAGTCTCCAGTGGTTTTTGACGCAAAAGCCATGAGAGAACCTTCGACAAACCCGTTGATGGTTCCGGCGTGACAAATTATAAGTCGCGATCCTTTTCCTACAGGAACTTTGGAAGTAGATGCTGCTGTGTCATCGTTCCAAGAACGGCCTACAGTATGGTTAGCATTAAGCCATGTTTCATCCAAGAACACAACATTTTGCCAATTTTTGATTTCTTTCACTTGCCGTAAAAAAGTATACCTTGCCATCGCTATATCAAATCTTTCCATCAATATTTTGCGTTTGTTACATTTTTTGTATCGAAATCCAATGGTCTTCAAAATCTTCGTTAAAGAACTTTCCCCACCGAAGAATAATCCAGCTTCCTTCAGTGAATGCACCAACTTTTTTCTTGTTGGATACTCCTTCTGTAAATAGTAGCCGTAAACATGTCTTCGGATAGCATCGGCATCAAAGCTATCGATGCCTACGACTGGTTTTGCTCGTTTTCTCTTTTTTGGTGTGTGAAGTTTATTTTCTTCTGTGCCAGTCTCGCCATATTTTTTTTTAGTTATCCGTCTAACAGTTCGTTGTCCAATATTAAGCGCATCAGCTACGCGTTCAACCACTGACGTTATAGGTAAAATTGGCCCTCCATTTTGAGCTTCACGATCGAAATAGTTACGAAGGCGTATTACGAACTCACGTGTCTGACTATTTAGAACAGTTCTCTGCGTACGTTCGGTCATATCGACGAAATCCACAACAAAGGGCTTGAACAGAGTCCAAATTAACGAGCAAGGGTCAACAGTAATGCAGTATCAATATTTGAAATCCAAAGCCAGGTCAAAACTATATCACAATCGCATTGCACTGACAGTTTATACTTTTCGAAGCAACGTCAATTCGAAACTGCTTTGTTTTGCATTGAGCATTGACGCGAGTTTGCCGGAGGTAGTAGTTGTGCTAGCCAGCGATCCTATGTGACGATCGTATTAGATTCCATTTTTAAAAATTTATTGATATTTTTTTGCGATTTCAGAGGTTTGTCCACATAGTGAAAATTGTTCATATTCACAAGTACATTCACCCCTTAAATGGTGCAAACTGATTTTTCTACACTTGTATACATTTAAGAAATCAATTTAATAAATAAATTTTGAGTCCTAAACCTAAAACTACATTCGATAAAATTTATGAATCTCTGCACATCACTATCGTCAATAAAGTAATACAATTATTTCCTTCAAAGTCGTTTTCAATTAATACGGAACTTCATGAGCGGACAAACGTCAAACCGGCCATCATAGCGTGCCGCTAGTTTAAATAACCATTTGAGGTGTGCTTATGAAATTTGGAGCACTTATGTATCTCACGGGTCTCAATATATGCGCCAAATTTGACATGTTTATGTGAAATAGTTTTTGAGTTATGAGGGGGTCAAAAATGGCTCCAAATGGTTCGTGTAATATTACACACGGTGCTGCTCGCCAGTTTTTTTGAACTTTGGCTGGACACGCTTCCGCGTGTCTTGATAAGTAGACTAGAGTGTAATAGCAGGCAGTAGGTTCCGATGTATATCATTGATGTAGAATTATAGTACCTGTTCAAGTAAGTACCTTACCTATATTTCGTGTGTAATGTAAATATAACTGAAACTAAGGAAAGTCTTGTTTGAAAGCCGTGTGTTAGCGTCGTATCGTCGACCTGCTTACGTGCGCTCGTCGCACTTTGCCTGCCCCTTAATTGGAGGGGCAGCACGCGATGCTATAAATAAACAACCAAAACTCTACCTTCCGTTTTTGCTTTATGGACCAATATTCCCTACCTCATTAACTAACGTAAGTTAAACACGACCGACTGTTTTACATAAAAGGATCCATAAAAAGGTGCGTTACGTGGTCTAATGGCTTGGGCGCTTGGACCCAATTAGTTTGTAATCGATAATTAATACTATAACAATATTCGTGTCTAAAATAAAATGAATTACTTACCTACACACGATTCTCATATGGCAAGATGACTCATGCTGCGCGATCTAGCCATCGACGAACGACGAAGTTTTTGCGTAGCCGTTGTACTTACTATGTATTTACTCGTACATATTCTGTGGCGTTGCGTCGAGCGTGCTCGCAGCTTCTTGACGTTCGGCTCTCTTTATACTTATATTTACTAGCCTCAGAATAAGAAAATAGCTATAGCTAGACCGCTAGCTAAGACTAGCATGAATAACATTGCCCGCTGCATCAGCTAATGTATTGCTTATATATCTGCATGTATTTATAGATGATTTTGACAATAAACTTTCTGCAACTCAAACAGATGAACGATGCGTTAACGCATAGATAATAAACTGACACACACAAATAATATGTCACAGAATTGTGACAGATTTTGTCATAATTCATGTTCTGTTATTTTTTTGTGTGTAATAAAGTATTTTTACTTACTTACAGTCAATCATTAGTTTTCCAAATACGAATAAGAAGATATGTAACAGTAGGTACCTAAGTTAATTTCTTAAGCTGAAACGTAAAATTTCTAGGCAGCAGCAGCGAGGTTTGTATTTGAAATGGTGACATGTGGAGGCAATCGAGGCAATTTAGCAAAACACGTAGCAGATGCCAATACGCTCATTTTAGCCGTGTTCGTTTGAGATGTCGCCATTTGACACTTAAGTTAGTGACAAAAAGCCCTTTATCTAAATGACAATTCAATGAATATAAAAGTAAAGTAGCGTTAACCGAAAATTGATGAGAGGTGGAAATGAGTATTTGACACAGCCTAGCTAAAAGTTATCAAGGAGTTTCGGTGTGTCCACCGATCCAACAGAAGTTAGCCACACTAGAACTGCCCACTATTGCCTGTTGATAGATGGTGAATTTTAATTAATATCTTACTTTATAGACCAGAAAACTTCATCTATCTTGAGAGTTGGGTGAGCCTGCGTGTAGACCTATCTCCAATGACTGGAGATAGGTGCTGAATAACCTTGTGAATATAAGAAACGCGATGGTTTTTTAGAGAAAACTATGATATCTAGCCACAGACAGTTACTTAAAATCACCGATTCTATAGGTACTTTTTTATTTTCACGCGCTGGCCTGAGCATAAATAAAAATATAACTCTGCTGAGAGAGCATACCTATTTTATCAGCGAAATCGAGTAACTATTCACTTGTTGTGAATATAGTGCCAGCGGCACGGTAACCTACAAAATCAATTTCCGTAGTTTATGGAAAACTTTTTATGAAGTCATAACCTGAGTTGAAGGCTTGAAATCGTGGTTAGACGCGGGGCCTTTCCGCTGGTCATTCTATCAAAATATACCGCAAACCGTATATACCAAGAATCGATTTATTCCTGTATAGTTTATCTTTTGCCCTACATTTTTCACGTTTGTTGAGTTTTCCATTATTTTCCATATAAATCCCAAACAAATCAAATGGAAAGAAGTTAGCGTCTAATTGTTTATAACTTTATAAATAGTATAAATGTGAAAGTTTGCATGTTTGGGGGTGTGTATTGTGAAGTTTGAACAAAATTAACAGTATTATTATGATCCTATACTCTTGATTTTTAAATAATTTTACATTTGATTTCATACTTAATTTAAATTACAGTGAAATTGTAATATTTTTATCATAGAAATTATATTTTTCATCATTGGCAACATCGATTATTTTAGGGTTGTTAGCACCGCTCGATGACTACAGATGGCGCTGTATCTGTGAGGCGGCAAAGCAGTCGTTACGCGAGGTTTCCGCTAGTCGGAGGAGTTTCCGCTCATGTGGCAGCTATGTTTAATGACGTGACGTCATAATATTGTTTAAAATATTACATTAGAGCAAACTTCAGTGTCTCTAACCATTCGATACTTAGATTTGCCTTGAGTAGCACGTGTCAAGAAAGTAGACCTATCTTTACCTTGGTTGCGAGTGGTTATGGATGTATATGGTTGTTATATTGCAATTAATTTAATATACCTAATGTGTTCTAATGTTGCTTCCTAAATAAATGCCCTAGTATTTGTGTTATATATTATTAGTTTGCATTTTAAAAACCCTATCCATCGCCATACGCAAGTAGGTCATTTTGATCATTCATTACTAAGTTATTAAATAAATCATAAATCATGGAAAAACTTGTTGGTCGGTAACGCAGGTCGGTAGAACAGGTTGGTAACTTATTCAAAATCAAATATGTTTTTATTAAAGTATAATTTTTACAAGTGCTTTTGAATAGTCGAATGAATCTACTGCTGGTTCGGAATGACATTCCTACCGAGAAGAACCAGCAAGAAACTCGGTGGTTACTCTTTTGAAAAAAAAATACATTTAAATTACTGTGAAGATACTTATGTAACCGAATCATAAGAATTGCTGGAGCGAGTCAAATCCATACTCTTTTAACGTCTACTGTTCTCACCTGAGTTGAATGCAGAGCTTAGGAATGTGTTAGTGTGTGAATTACTGAAAGAACTTCACCTTGCTTCATTCAGGACCTCCTTCGCGAGCTTCTGGGTTCATACTTTACAAGAACACTCTAGGGGTAGGGCAAACAAGACTACGTTGACTTGGGTTATGCGGAGTCTGGTTATGATTTTGGGACAGACCACCATCACCACCACTAACACCACCACCATTTTCTCAACTCTAACGAACGCTTGGCCGTTAGACTCCGTATTATCTAGGAAATGTCAACTTGCATAGTAGATAGTATGAGCAAGAAAACAATTATCCCGACTCTAACGGATTTGATACGTTACGAACATAAACGGTTTTAACAACTTTAACATTTATATCACTCCGTATACATACTCAACACTATCCGCGGGGGTGAGGGCGGTCGTGGGAGGGAGATGCTCCCGCCCGTCACCTCAGGCCCCGACTGCTTTCAACTCGGGTGCGTACTATGTATATATAATCTTCAACAGTATAATAAGCTTTGTTCAGGAGCATTACCATTTTCACTTACCATCAGGTGAGATCGCAGTCAAGGGCTAACTTGTAGTGCTTAAAAAAAAGATCATATTTTAAATGGATTTCTTAAATTTGTGTAAAGGCAAGTTTATAACAGGTTGTTTAATTTTGTTAAGGAATAGAATGCTCATTCCAAAGAACGAACGATCTTCTGACTTTCTTGAGGTGGAGCGATGAAGTCGTATTAGTCGTCTTATAAAAGTAAGTCAAAATGTATGTATTTAAAATGTAAATTTTAATTGTTGTTGTAAGAAGTTATGTTGGTTATCTATATCAATTTCTAAACAGCTGGCATTTGTATTATATTTTGAGGCTTGATTAAATGCATTAAAACCAATATATTGTAAAATCAACTTAAAAAATTATTTTTTTAAATATAGTTTTATGTCTTAATATCATTGGTTGTTAAATAATTTTAAAAAGAACAACTATACCAGTTTCTTCTGGATATAATGGTAACCATTAATTACTACACCGAAACGGTGGTAGCTCCATTTAATGACGAATAGATTTAACATTAAGATTAATTGCAATATAAATGCTATGAAAGACCGGAAATAAAAATCTATTCATGGTTATCTTGTGTTTATTTAGTCTAATATCTTCAACAGTCTTTCTCAGTCAGTCCTGTTTTGATGTTTCTTACTCCTTCACGCCACAATGACTGGACCGATTTGACTAAAAGGATTTGGAATGGAGATAGCTTTTAAGTAACCTAAATTCACACGTCATAGGCTTCATTCATTTCTTACCACGTTTCTCAGGAAAATAATTAAGCTTGGTATTATTTGGGCATGGATCAGGATTATAGTGGAATAATAAAACTATATTTGCAAGAATTATGTTATTCCTTTAAAAATCAAGCTACATTGTACTGCTGCCACACTAGATGGTGCTAAACGTTTTGGTTGGCGAGTCTTTTCAACTATTCGACGACAGATGGCGCTAGACGTTTTGTTTAGCGAGTTATTTCAACTACTCGACCACAGATGGCTGACATGTAATGCCAGAGGACGTTACATTCCTTTAAACGCAGTGGTTATTTGAAAATGCTTTGTTCGATCAATTACACGTTTCATTGAGGCTTGTCATCTAACAAAAATAATTATAAACGAAACATACATTTCCTTTTCAGTACTTTTTAATTGATTTAAAATAAATCACTCATAATATAGTGACTAAGGTACTCAAGTGGTATTAATGTAGGGTTAGATTATTTTTACGAGATAAAACAGGACGGACGGTTATAAGGCATGGATAAAACGGAACGTGGAGTAGAACAAAATGGAGTAGTGCTTAAACAGGAAACTAGACGCTCAAGATTTAAACAATAAACGTATTGTTTTTTTTTGACATTTTAACCTTGACCTTATTCGGAATAATAAATCCATAGTAACTTCGGTTTTAATTTTTAAACCTTACTGTAAAATCGGAAATCCTGCACATTGTCCCGAATCGGAGAGCAGTTACTGGTCATATCATTTGGTATAGAGATAGTTTGCATCCCGGGGCTACTTTTTATCCCGGAAAATTGAGGAGTATCCGTGGGATTAAAAATAACTTAATTAAGGCGGACGATTTCGCAGGCATCATCTAGAAAAGAATAATCTCCACGGAAATTCAAAACGAAGAAGCAGGCATCATCAGCTAGTAATACTGGTAATACATTAAGTATATCAAAATCTAAAAATGTAATGGACTCCAAAAGTTTTAATCTTCAGTAACGACGTGTAAATATTATGCGACGAAATATGAGGGATCCATTGTTCTTTCTTTCATGTTTTGCATAATTTTATTACAGTGAAAATATATTCTTTCTACGAACATCGTAATATTTGAGCTTACGTATACATTTTCACGAAAGCGGCTTAACAAAAAGTTTTCCATTCGTGTTCAAACATAATATTCGCCCACAGATCGATGTTAAAAACTCCATTTCTCTTAGGAAATTTGTTTTCGGGTTGGTTAGGTATTTTATTAAGGTCCAATTTGTACAGGTATCTAGGTTGAATATTTTTCTATTGGTCGAAAACTGAATCTATACTGAAAAAAAGAAGAAATTGGATGGGTGGATGGATGGCTGGATGGATGTTTATTACTCAATGAAAGGCTGAACGGATCTGAATGAAATTTCGCACAGAGATAGATTATAGTCTGGAATAACATGTAGGCTACTTTTTATCCCGGAAAATTACAGAATTCCCGCGGGAACCAAAAAACCTCAATCCACGCGGACGAGCATCGCGGGCATCAGCTATTTATTGCATAAAATTATGCTAGTCAGTTGATACATGTGATATCGAAAGTACGCGTAGATTTTGCTCTATTTAAAGGACTCTTTGATTTCACGGAAATTATCCTATGGCCGTCTCTTGGATTTTTGTTTTTTAATTTTCTTAAAGTTAGCCCTTGACTTCAGTCTCACCTGGATGGCCTAAGACCTAAGTGATGATGTAGTCTATGATGGTGGCGGGCTAGCTTGTTAGGGGTACGGCAGTTATTTTAAACCCTTACCCGTAATAGGTTTCTATAAGGGAACGTACCTTAACGCCAAGTCGCTTGGCGGCACGTCTTTGCTGGTAGAGTGATAACTAGACACGGCTGAAGCAGACCAAAGAAAATTCTGAAATTGACCATGTCGGGGATCGAACCCAGAACCTCCCACATATAAGACTCATCGCTCACCACTCACTAAGCGCTCACTGCTGCACCAGTGGAGATGCAAGCTATTTTTGTACTTATTTGTAACTAATTTGTATTTAATTGTAATTTCTTAAAAATAATAACGGATAGGCCGTAAAAAGGCGACAGACAGACTCACCATTTCATTAATTATACCGCTTATTATATTAAATAATAAATTATTGTTAATTTTTTTAAGTTGCTAGGTACATCGATGCTCGTAGTCGTGAATAATCAATATAAAAACATGACGCGCGTACATATGACCGCAGAAACAGATTAAATAGCTTTAATAATAGATTTTATGATATCA
This sequence comes from Erebia palarica, assembly GCA_964035005.1. Taxonomy (NCBI): domain Eukaryota; kingdom Metazoa; phylum Arthropoda; class Insecta; order Lepidoptera; family Nymphalidae; genus Erebia; species Erebia palarica. The sequence continues at coordinate 8,930,503 of OZ035988.1, forward strand.
AAAATCAGCAATTTAAGCATAATTCGGGGAATGAGCCAGCGTCACGTTCACTGACGAAAAAGATTAATGAAGCCGGTTGGACTTTGATCAATCACGCATTTCTGCAGAAAATAAGTAAAACGTAAATCCCTAGTACTTTTTGCTTTATTAATTTTTGTTAGAACCTTGTAAGTTGTAGATCGTCGATGCAACAAGAGTGCTGATATTGGTACTCAGAAAGGCTGCTAAGAACTTAGTTAAGTGCTTACATAGTACTTATTATTGTGATTTGCATTAGCAAATATGATAACATGTGTATTAACTCAGTACTTGGGTGACCGAGCTGTGCTCGGTTTTTTTTTTGGTAAATCGTGTCTTTTTGGAAATTATATTACAAAATACATACTGATGAAATATGAATAATATTCTTCGATCTTACCGATATCAAATAATATGAACTGGTTATTTAAATAAAAAATCACGAGTGCAATTAGGCTCCCAATAATAGTTTTTCTCACAAAAGAAGGAACTTAAAAAAAAAGGAAAACAATAATTGGACCGGTGACATCTGGGCACCGGGGGTCTTCTGGTTTTTGGACCGCCCGATTTCCCACCTGCGCTATTATAACCTTGTAGATAGTGGCGAAATGTACCTTCGTATTCTAATGATATTATACTATATATAGCTCAGTTACCACTCACTGAGTGAAAATCGTTTCAGCCGTTTCCGAGATTCAGATTTTATATACAAGAATGGCTCGTTTAAAGGTATTAAAATAGGTTAGGTTAAAATTCAAGAATTAACAACAACAGTATTTCTTTTACTACATAGGTTCTAAGGAAGTAATACTATTTATATGAGTACCTATACTCTACATTGAATTGTAGTGGTTTAAAAAATGCGTAAGACAAATCCTTACAAATTTATAAATTTGCCTTAACATTTTCAGCGTCTAATTTAATTTGGACCGACTCCAGCTTTTAAGAACAAATAATTTAAAAGGCAGGAAGCTTAAACTGAAATAAAGTATTATAACGAGTTTTATGGAGCCCACTTATTTTGAATAATAGCTGAGTTTAACCATTTAGATAACCATTCATTTCCTTTCATTTCAGGCGATCTATTGTCCAGGTGTTGATAATAGTGTCCTAGATCTCAATAATTCTTATTATTCAACTTGTATTGTGTTATTCAAAATAAAATATTTTTTTTTTCGTAAATTTTTGTATTCATTTTCAATGCTCCGATTCTTGCGGGGACTGCGAAATCTGTGAATTTTTTACGAACGAACGAACTTTTTTTTTACGAAATCTGTGTCTCTGGGTAACATTATTTTAAAAAGTATGTCCTAAAACTTTTCGTCACTAGCTTTTGAAACGTTAACCCTAGCTTTATCAGTTGTACTATTACTTATTCTGTGGTTTTAACCAACGTACTATTACCAACAATTATTATGTGCTTTAACATCGTTTTGAATAGGTAATGACATCTCTAACTCAGCTTTATTTTCTTCGTCATGCAGATGAAATGAGAATTGGGAGGACATAATAAAAACAAAACTTAGAGGAGACTCAATGGGCTACCCGCCGCCTCCGCTTTCCCGATTTAAATAAATATTAGCTTGGGTCGTTATTAAAAAGGCTTCACTCCACTCTCTCGGTCTGCGCCGTGCCTTGGAGTATAGTGTAAACATTACATCGAAAGACCGGAGTCGACTGCAGCGGAATCGCGTCGAATTGAGTCGAGTCGCGTTTGTTCCGTATGCGTAAAGGCTCAACTCGGCGCACTTCGGCACGCTGCTAATCAACTAGTTATGCTTAAGTTATTGCGATTCGATTCGGCGAGTCTTTAGTGGACGTCAGCTTATATAAAATACTCAAACTCTTATCGAATCGACTGTTATTTTCTTTACTAGACGATGCCCGCGACTTTGTCCGCGTGGATTAGTTTTTGATTACGGCAGGAACTCTTGAATTTTGCGGGATAAAAAGCCTATGTCCTTCCCCTGGACACAATCAATCCCTCTACCAAATTTCATCAAAATCGGTTGAAAAAATGGTCCGTGAAAGTGTAGCAGACAAACAGACAGACACACTTTCGCATTTATAATATTAGAATGGATGGATACTGCACTCAATCAATTTTCTGTTAATGGATTCATACTTAAAAAGTCATTCCTATTTTAATTTAAAATGCATCCAATACTTCGAATATTTCCATAAAACTTACGCTCAAGTACGTGTGGGTTGTGAGCAGCTGAACATCTCGAGTGTAGTCTGTTTTATTGTTTAAGTTCTGTTTGTTACAATAGTTTGTAGAATCAAGGAAATAAAGTGAATTGAATGGACTTATTATTTTTCAAAGCATTATTAAATAAACAAATGTAACATAATACCTACCTAAACCTAAGGTGCCTTCACCTTAGGTTCAAATTTGAATACGCGTCAACAGTAAATTTGGCAACGTCGCTATTTCGGTTACACTTTAAAACACTTTAAAACCCTTTATTTCTGGTACAGATTAATTTCTGTTATAGAAATATAAGTGTTTCGGGTTAACAGAATTAATAACACATTCAAAAAGGTTACAGCTTCGATTCTGTTACACTTTCATTCTGTGAACTTATATTTCTGTAACCTAGAATCTGTTTTTCAGTCCCTGGTAACATATATACAGTAAGGCATGTGATTATTTGTCTACTGTTGCCGGAGCACTTGCAATAAATACCGTTAAAATAAATATACTTTCAGCCTAGTGCCGTTTGATTATAAAATCATTAATGTATTCATAATTCCATCCGTGACTTCACTTATATTTACGGTTTTCACTGAAAACCAGTGCTGTAGCCTGCTGTTATTATGATTATAGTGATATGCGTGTCACATATCACTATAATCATAATAATATTAATTAAATTTGTCTAATTCCATGTAGTGATCAAATAAAAAACAGTTTCTTTCTTTCTTTCAAATTAAATTCGTTATTCCGAAGCTACGAAAGACTAAAAATGGCTTGTATAACTGCAGCTAAGTAGAAAACGTTATTGCAAAATTATTCTCGTTCGGGTATTTTACTGATAAATATCTAAGGTACTGCTAGTATTGACTGCTATAGGTTCATGTAAATTCTGTCTGTACATTGGTCACGGTTGCATAGAATCTGTTTGTTTTGTTACTGCTACAACCAAGTTCAGTGAACAGGAAACTTCCACGCAGTAAGTAACGTACGTTTGTTCAATCGCCGAGTGAAAATCTACTTACAAGTCTTATCACATCCTGGTCCCGTTTCCATTGCTCGTTTTTATTTTAATTAAATTATTAGCACTCATTTTCACAATCAATTTCTGAGTGACCTCATTGCTGTAGGTCGTGACACCATTTACTTGTCTTAATATAATTAACTAGATGATGACTAAGTTTTTTCGATTCCCGCGGGAACTCCATAATTTTCCGGGATAAAAAGTCCTTTCTATGCCCTTTCTTCCCCGAGATACAACCTATCCTTGTACTGAATTTCATCAAAATCGGTTAAACAGCTGGGCCATGAAAACGTAGCAGACAGATACACTTTCCCATTTATAATATTAGTATGGATATGGAAGTATGGATTTACTCAAATATCACATATTATAATTAGATACATATTTTGTATTCATGTATTTATGTATATATGTATGCATGCCTGCATATCTATCTATGTATGTGTATTTACCCAATACATATTTTAGTGTTTAGATGTTGCACAATTCCGCGCTCTTGTTTGATAATCTCCTCTCCCGAAGGTTGTCTGGAAGAGATTACTTTAGCAATAAGACCGCCTTTGCACCCTACTGTTTTATCTTTTAACCTTTTGTTAATTTTTTTCGTTTTAAGTGTGTGCAATAAAGAGTTTTATCTGTCTATCTATCTAATACAATGGTGAGAGTTTTCTTGAGACAATAATACTAACCGTGGGCTGCCATATCATTCAGCATACGAATCTCGCATTTATTCACTGAACCCTTTGCCGGCTCACTACTGAACATAAATCTCTTAGTACCAGCTCTTCTTATTTGACCATATGCAAAACCGGCCACTTCAACTCGTGTTCATTGAAGTCCCAGTTAATGAGAACTGATGTCTATTGGTTCTCTTTGTGTGTTATATTGACTCTACAACGCGTAAGAGTTCTGAGGAGTTATTTAACTAGATATCACCTTATATGTTCCCAGAAAATTACCATGTGTTCAAGGGGCTTAAAAATCTATAAATCCACGTGGACGAAGTCGTGAGCATAATCAAGTTCACTATAAATACATAGTATGAGAGTTGAAGCATGTTAATTCAAACAAAACAATTCTTTAAAGCAGCAAGTTCAGTCGAGGTTATATACCGACCCGCTCAATTTTCCGCACAAAGTCATGCTTTCGTAATGCGTTTTTAATGTTCTCATGTTCCTATAAATTACCATGACTGCCCCTGGCCCAGATTGCTTTAATGGTTTAATAAATTGGCTTGTAAACTATTCATTGTAAGCATGAAATAGAATAAAATATATTTATGTAGAAAAGAATTGTAAAAGTTGTAATACATAAAAAGTAAATGTGTATGAAACAAAAAAAAATTTTTGGTTTCATATACCTACCGTATTTGGTTTTTGCTCTCTGTACCTATAGGCCCGTAGTGGCCTAGGGCGAAACCTCCCACCGGATCAAAAACAGAAAAATAAGTTTCCAAACCGCTCATTGAACCCGATACCTTCCACTTATAAGACGTCATTCAACATTTCGCTTATGAGGTCGTCAAATAGTATTGGAAATAAATTATGTTTTAAGTACAACAAAGTTGCCGAAATAGTAAAAGTTTTCTTCATTAATATAGTCAGCCAAACGAAGTTTTGTGGGTGGATAAATAAATTTCACTTCCCATAAAATTTATTTCGAACACAAACCTTGTCGTCGGAATAGCTATCAACGATTCCGTGCGCTAAATTGTATTATGTAATGAGACCACAGTTTCCTTATACCAATTTAGCACGTAATAAGGCGGAAAACAAATGTGACTTAACTGAATTAATTCAGACCATGAATTAATTTAATTAAGTTTAAGTTATCATTTAGGACGCCTAAGTCGACTTCTTAAGAAGGTGAATTCACAAAAATGTTGACATGTTAATGCGTTTTCATAATTTCAACATAGCAGAGTTAAATGTTAGATGATTGCGAGACTAGATTCGGCTAGAACAGAGTTTTACGTGGGCAAAATCAAAATGGAAAGTATTTTAAATATTAATTAAAATAATTGAATGCTAGTGAGAGTGAGGACATATTCATTATTATCATCAGCGCCATTCCTTTATGTCAGCATTTTCGGCTAATGGATTAATTTACATACAGCCTGAGTATGAAAGTGGTGATCATAACGGATTTAATTATATTTCAATTGACGTGATTGACTGAATTTATGATATTATTCTTCCATCTACAGTGCATTATACTTAGTTCAAAGAATCTATAGACACTGACGTACTGAGGTGTCAGAAAGCTTAGCGTTGGTAAACCCCTACTAGGTAGAAAGAAGACATCTAGCGAGTCGCAGGGAGCCGCTAGATTCAGGCGTCACAATCAATCAGACGGCACCGTGGCGAGTAGAAGTCTCTACAAGGTACCTATAGGTCCAGTAGTGACGTCTTTTTGTTAACGATAACATAGAACAAAATAAAACTAAAAGCAGATACCTTTTCTTGACGACAATGACTGTGTAAAGGCACAAGATGTTCTTTTCCTCTGTCACGGACGCTTCGTGAAGAAGTATCTTGAATACTATAAATTTCTCGTGTCACAATGTTAGTTACCATACTCCTCCGAAATGGCTTGACCGATTTTTATGAAATTTTATATGCATATACGGTAGGTCTGAGAATCGGCTAGTATCTATTTTTCATACCCCTAAAACACCTCAATCCACGCGGACGGAGTCGCGGGCATCAGCTAGTTATCCTATAATTATGATCCCTTGTGTATTCCATAATCTGTATGTAAGCTCTGTTCTTATTCGTGTGTAAGCCATACATAGTTGCCTAATAACATTCTAAATGCGAAAGTGTGTCTGTCTGTCTGTTTGTCTGCGACGCTGTAACGGCCCATCTTTTCAATCGATTTTGATGTAGTTTGGTAAAGATATTCGAGTTTGTATCTCAGGGAAGATTCCGGTTTTTAACCCGGTAAATCAAGGAATTCCCACAGGAATTGCTAAAATTTAAGCCACGCGAACGAAGACTTTAGTTATATTGTAAATCGGTACCCGTGATCTATCACAATGCTATTCGCAAATAAATTAATTTGCATTCAGATTAAGCACTCCAACGAATATCGAGGGAGGTGACGTTGAGGATACAATTACAAGTGATAATATTTGCCGAAGGATGCCGCAATCTAATTGCTAATGTTGCAGCCACACTACGTACGTAGCTTTACCTTAACTATACCTCTACTCTGATATTGATCGAATTTGAAATACGTCTCACTAAAGTGAGGTGAAAGTGAGCTCCCCCATACATCTACAGCTAGCGCTCCAAGCGGAAACATGGTGAACAAAAAGTCACCGAGTCATTCCCACTCCAAGTGAAATCCGATGAGACAGATCGAGTTTATAACTCACCAAACGTACAAAAAATACGATATGACTAATGTTATTTGCTATTTTGGCACTCCGAATATTACTTTTCACACACAGATTGACATCTCAAAATGCGAGAGTGACGTCATTTTCACATTCAATGGCGGATTTGTAACCCACTGAAAATATTCGCTTACACTTGGCTGAGCTCTCACGTCGATCAATCGTATTTGCAATGTTAAAACGGAGTAAGCATACTGCTATGCGTCGTAGCTGTTTGCTACGCGTTGTAGTTGTTTGCTACACGGCTACACGTCAGTGGTGAAATTGGCTTGTCTTGTACTTTAATTACTATTGAACTGTTGAATTATAAAATAAGTGAACTGTTTCACTAACGTTGAAAACATCTTTATTTTTATGTAAAAGATGAAAATATTAAACAGTAATAAACCTGGTTTCGCCCAGGAAGCACAAAGTAACAAAGTCTCCACAGATAATTTACAAGTTGAGAGAAAAAAAGTCTACAGCACTTGGTTTGGTAAATATGGTTTAGTTTGCTGCTTAAACAGCCTTCAATGAACGTTCAATGAATGTTCGTTCATTTCTTACATAATCGCACCTCTGAACCGCTGGCTTTATAAATTAGTAGTGCCACAGATTGCCAGTGCCAGTGTCGGTATTATACCTAGCTAAAATAACTATGAAAATTTAACAATTGTATGAGGTGGCGTGACCGCTTGCGACATACTCGTAATATAATATGAATTATAATGATACGAGTTGTTTATATAGCGATGACCTAATTTTGTAGCCATAATATGGGTGACTGATCATTATTATTATTGGTTTATACTATTTTATTATAGCTATTTACTTTTCTTTTGTTCACTATTTTTAAAATTTTGTCATCAAAAATAAAAAATTATAGATTAGTTTGAAGGTTCGAAAATCCCTTTGATATTACAATTTCAATGAAAAATTTCTTTTTCCTCTCGTTACATACACGTTCATCATTCGTTCTTCTTCAAGTCTTACCTTTTCAAAGTGGCTCCTTAAACACGTGTAATTTCGAATCTTTCAAACACACACACACACACACAGGCCTGCGCTTGCTCAGATTCTTCATGTTATGCACTTGCCATCTCAACCCGCAGTTGGGGCTCGTTCTGTGTGTTACAGGCTTTAGGTTTTTTCCATTTTTTGCCGACGGGTAAGCCTTAAATAGTAGCTTGGCTTGAGCCCAACTTTTTGCCGGGCATGTCCTTTGCAGAGCGTTCAGCTATGTAAACTATTGTATCAGAATACAATACAGTGATAATTTATGACACTTGTGGTTCCAAACAAATTATTTCCTGGTTTATGGAAAGTACTGCAATGTTCGTATTTTTTTTTTGGGAGATGTTCATGTTCTCTTCTTAGATGCGAACGTAAATAGTCGTATAGTTTATTAAAGAGAACCAAAGCTAATTGAATAAGCTTCACTAACACTAATCAATGAAAATCAAAGTGCCTCCGCCATGTTTGTTCGTCTGTTCGCACTAACTTAAAGCTACTAATTAGTACCTAAATTAGTAGCTTTAAGTTACCAGGAATACAGCTATCGTCTGTTAAAAAACATATGAAAACCCTAACAGTAGTTTCTGATATTAGTAGATTCACGTTTAGGTATGTACGATACCATAAACAGATGAGAATGGATACACGAAATTGAGCTCGAAGTCAATACAGTTATGGTTTATTTTACTTTGACGCCGAACTTTGACGATTTGATCGCCAACTTTTAGACAATCGCGGGGCAGCTCACCTATGATAGACTGCGATGATGGCGTGCTTAATACTTTATAAGTTACAAGATGATTTATATGTTTTAGAATCTGTATGAACACAGATATTTTGGGAAAGTCTTTGGAATGCTACCAATTTCTGCACCAATCTAATTTCGTTCAATCAAAAAACCTGTCCAAAATTGGTTAAATATTTCTTCCATTAAAGAGTAACAGACTGACAAAAGCACTGTCACTTTATTGTTTTTTGAAATCACGCGTATTTTGTAATACTAAAAAGTAAGAATGACCCAAGCTAAATAATAACAGTGCTTGGCTACCACATCATGTGCAAAGTTCCATAGGAATTTAAAAAATCCATCACAACCATCGAAGTTTACACTTAACTATGATCTTAATCAAGTATAGTAAAGTTTAAACTTAGTTACTAAAAGAGAATGCCAGATTTTGCCCTACCAATTTTCATAATTTACACAAAATGTAAACTTTTTAAAATTATCTTTTTAAAAAGAATTGGTTATGTTGGTTGGTATATGGTTCAATAATTATTGATAAAAAAGTTGCGGATTTAAAAATGTAAAAAAAAAGTAATTCAAGTCCCCCGTCTACTTCCTATTTCTCTTGCGGCAATTTGCATTACATTCTACGCATACACGACTAAATAAAACTACAGTTGTTAAGTTTTTAAATAAAACAAAACGCCTATTAGGTACATAAATACTGTTGTGTATAATGTACTACAGATCTTTGTTTAAATTCGTTATTTTGTGTTGTTAATTATTGAAAATGACACATTATTATTATTTTAATGTAAATAACAATGAATAATAAAATAGTTGCATTAAAACCTTACCTTTGCATTCACGCATTTTGTGCAATGAAACGTCATTGTCAAACGTATTTGAAGATGTCAATGTCATTGTGACTTGTGATCATTGTTTAAATCGTGGTTTCAGTGAAGTCGACTGTTTACCGTGCTTGTTTTGAATGTTTCACCAAAAACTTGCTAGACCTATAATATTGATTCGATCTCGCCGACTTTACGCTATAATATTCCATGGATGACCATTGTTTGCGATTTGTGTAACGACGTTGAGGTGCATAAATTGTCACTGGAGTGTAAACAGGATCCTAAGACATGTTGTTGCCATGTTGGGCTTACCATCAAAATGATATTGATGCACCACGGCAGTATTTCTTGATAATGTAGCGACTGATTACATATTTAATATGAAGATTAATAAATCTATGATTACTAACATTTGTTTTATTTCCAATTAGTCAACCATTTGAGTATCCTACTTCATTTTAAAGCCATAATATCTCTTGGCAAGAGCATTGTAACGATACACAGCATTTTTTTTACTTATTTCACAATTAAAAATGCATATAACCTAAAATAATATTGCAACTTAAACTTAGTTTTAATAAAAAACCGCAAGTGTTAGAGGCTTCAAAATATATGTATAGTTATCAGTAATAAAAAATCTATTAAATCCTACATACGGCATCCTTGTAAACGAAATTTAATAAGTGGGGCAAAGTTCTATAGTCTTAATAAGTGGGGTAAAGTTACATAGTCTGGCGTTTTCCTTTGAATCAATTATAATTTGTTTACTAAATTTTAAAAACGTGACTCTATTATAATTTAGTTTAACACTTTACTATACTTATTTATTCAGGAGAAATTAAACTGTTAGAAGAATATTCAATCGCTCAGTCTTAAATTATTATTGTTACGAAGGTCGAAGTCCCAGGAAATTTATGACGATCATTACTCTGCCTGAATATGACGCTTCTGTAACAAGAGGATAAAAAATAATTAAATGAGAAATTTTCCCATTTTCCCCCAATTAGTTTGTTAACAACAATTCCATTCCATAGAACAACTCTGAATAAAAGCATTGTGACACACATAGACAAAATAACTGGTCGAAACTACAATGGTGTCCTGTTTTACTATGGAATCCAAGATTATCAAACCTTTTTAATACGGATATTGGTAGGTGTAGCCTAGTTAATATTTAAGTTAGCTTTGAGAAAATTTAATATTACGCCAAGACATATTTAGAAGATAGAGGAATTTTATCACAAAAGAAACGTGCCGTAATTTTAATACGGAATTTAATATCGACGACATAGCGGCTGAATATTTTTTATCTTTCTAAGCAAGGCTAGACCCTTGTCTTGCCTCTGTTAAGCGAATTATCCCTAAAAGTGCATACCCAAAGTTAAAGATGTATGTATTACACCTTTAATCCTACAATTAAATTATCATTATTTTAATAAAGGTACATCACGAAAATAGGTCTGCCTCGTTGGTCTAGCGATTAGCGTAGTCGACTGCGGATCACGAGGTCCTGGGTTCGATTCCCGGTCGGGCATAAAAATTGTTAGGTATTGGGTTTTTCAATTAAGAAATTCTCAGTGCCAGCCCGGAGTTGGAAGTTGGCGGAGTTGCACCCCCGTGCCTCGGAGAGCACGTTAAGCCGTCGGTCCCGGTTATTATCACTCACATGATAATAGTCGTTAAAGCCCGCCAACCCGCATTGGAGCAGCGTGGTGGGTCTAAGCTCCTAATTCCCTCTCTCCTATGAGAGTGGAGGCCTGTGCTCAGCAGTGGGACGTTAATAGGCTGCAGTGCAGTGGACGAAAATAGGTGGGAAGATATATGGATTAAAATTTGCAATTTTATTTACGGTCTAAATATTCTATTAATACGGTCATTGCGTCGTCTTCGTTCTGTTTTGCCAATTCCAACCAAAGTTATGTTAGCACATTCTCTCTTACTTTCTATTCTCGATTATGCAGACGCAAGCTATCTTAATTTGACAGAGGACCAACTTAACAAACTTGAGCGACTCCAAAATCTTGCTATTCGGTTCATATTCGGTCTACGTAAATATGACCACGTATCTGAATTTCGTCAAATGCTCGAGTGGCTTCCTATTCGCCGTCGCCGGGATCTTCATGTTCTGTCACTTCTGTACCGTGTGCTATTTGATCCAAAAACTCCCTCTTACCTGAAGGAGAAGTTTAAATTTCTGGGAGATCAGTCCGAAATACGAACAACCCGTAAATTAACTTTATGCATACCATCGCATAAGACAAAGTTTTATGCGCAGTCTTTCACAGTGCAAGCTGTTTTATTATGGAATGCTCTCCCATTAAACATACGACAATCAAAGTCACTGGAAATATTTAAAAAATCTGTTAAGAGTTTCTATTTATCACCATAATACAGACGACTAGTTTTAACTTTTATTAAGTATGATATTACTTAAACTAAAAATACATAATATATATTAGTTTATTTTCATATATTTATTATAAGTATTATATTATTTGTGTAACAGTTTATGTATTAGTATGTAGGTATTTGTTTGTATGTTTATATTGATACACCACCCGCGAGTTAATCTCCTTACTTCTCCTATTCCTAAGGTTGCCTGGCAGAGATCGCTACTAAGCGATAAGGCCGCCTTTTTGTATACTACTTAGTTCTTTGTTTTCTATGTATTTTTTGTGTACTTTTTATGTGTGTTGTGGTGTACAAAATAAAGAGTAATAATAATAATAATAATAAATAATAAATAAAAGACCCACATTGGCAAATTCTTTGCAAATTGGCTTGAAATTTATTCGACCACGAATGATAGACCGGACTCTCAATGACTGCAGAATTTTATAAGATTGAGAATCCTTTAATAAATTATAATTATCAGTACGGCAAACAGCTGCGTAAATTAATGCATATTTTAATTTGTAATTAAGTAAATCAGCGTGATTAATTTAACTTAAGAATTATGACAAATCTGTTCAAATGTAAAAACTGTATGAAAATGTACTGAATGTAAATGTTTTTGGATAATATCTAGTTTTTTATTTGATGTATAAATTAATGATCTTTTATTGTAACTTTCGGTTTATAATGCAGTAATGTATAAATTAATCAATATTTATTTCGTAACAAATAAGGCAGCTCTAGAAAAAACAGTTCCCACGGGATCAAAAAAAAATCCAAAGCCATGCGGATAAAGTCACGGGCATCTGCTATGATAAATTTAAAGTCTATTTTGTTTGACGTGACTTGTTGAGCAATTTACGTTTAGAAATGTTTGTGCTTGGTAAAAAACATAATAAGTATGGAAAAGTTGATAATATTCATAAATTCACTGTAGGTTCGTATTTTTTTTCATTTTATACTTTTTAACTCACAACTATATTGTAAAACGATTGTATTTAAAACTCTCAACGCGAATTATAAATACCTTACACATTTTCTCAGGTACCTAACGTTTGCGCCTCGAGTGTAATTTTCATCATATTTCACTTCTACCATGGATAAAACTAATCACAAGATGACTGTTATCTTTGTTTTATCGACGGTAATTATAGTACTGTATCTTAATGTTGTAACAGTCCCACTCTATGAGGTGTTTATGGAAATGATTATTAAACAACAACGAAATTAGAAACAATTCATTATTATTTATTATAGGCAATTTAATTGAACAATATTTCAATAATTTCTGGACGTTACTCGCTGTTATTTATAATTTACTTTTGTCCGCGACTTCATTCGCGTAGATTGAGGTTTTTAGGTTCCCGGAACTCTGTAATTTTCCGGGATAAAAAGTAGCCTTTGTGTTATTAGATAATCTATCTCTGTGCTATTTTTCAAGCAGATCTCTTCAGCCGTTCTGGCGTGATTGAGTGACAAACATCCATCCATCCATCCATTCATCCACGCAAACTTTCGCATTTATAATATTAGTATAGATTGATGTCACCATATTCTTATCAATCCATTGCCGGGTGCGTGGAATGGAACCCGCGACCCCATACAGGAGGTCGGGGTCTTAACCACTAAGCTATCGCCGCTTCATTATTTTATTTAAGTATATTCACAGAGTATATTATTTTACTAAACGACATAAAAGTTATTTCCATCATGTTATGCCTGCCAGGGACTGAAAAACAGATTCATAAAGGTTACAGAATGATTGGGTTACAGTATGGTTTCTGTTTCTGTTTTGTAACGGTTTCAAAAAACAGTGTTTCAAGTGTTAAGTCCTTTATTCCCGCACAGTGCATGATAAACACAACAGTTACAATCAATTTTAAATGAACAGCGATTTAATTTTATGCGCAACCAAAGCGTCATCGCGGAAATTGTAGAGCAGTGAAATATCGTGTTCAGCTGCAATGGTTAATGAATTCGTTCATAGTACAGATTGTAAAGAGATCTAAATTGTATTTCCTATACTCTATACAAAATATTTATTATTAAAATATTGTACTAAAGTGAATAGGAGAAAAAAATGGCAAGCCGAGAGTTCTTCGTTATGAGTTATATTACATTTTGTACGTACTTTTTTTTTTTATTGAAAATAATCCAATAGAACTTAATGCTAACTAGCCTAACCTAACTACTATATAAATCATGCCCACGTGGAATGGTGGCAAGAATGCTGGCTGCATTTCCGCGCTGGACAGCCAGGCTGATCCTTTGCGCAAAACATGAGGCAGCCGTATGTACGTACTTAGGTATCTTCTTTTCAGTCGTGCACTCTTGACAGAATGGTCTTGGCTGCTCGGATGATATAGGGATCGCTCGTCATCGGTCTTCTTTAATTTGGGTCGCACCGCCTCCCGTGCTGCTACAAGTTGCTAATAGAGAGGGTTTGCCTTGCAGCCCGCGTAGTGACCGGCGCGGGCGCCCTGAGTTTTCCGGTGCTCAGGATGGGAAATTGGCTACCAGCTATGGAAAATAGGCAGGCAACCAGGCAGCCCATGGAAAATATGCTACTGGAAGAAGCATCAACCTACGTAAACAACTTGGCTTTAGTACATGGAACTTAGTTATAAAATGTTCTAAATCGATTATATTCAAAATAGTGTAGTTCAGTACAGGTGTAAGCTGTATGACAACGAATTATATTATTCAAGTTTACACTTTTCGCCTTTCACGAGGTAAAAGGATTTGCAAAAATCACATCAACGCAAGTAGTGGAAGCTTTTGCTCTCAGTTACAGCCCGAACACAAAAGTTCTACCCAACGAGATCAACAATAGGTTTGTAGAAAGATTAATCGTCCGCAGAAGCACCCTTATTCGGGAAGACACAATTTTTCATCTTTATCAAAACGTTGGGTGGGATACATTGTGGTTGACTGTATCTATACCCAGCAGGTACAATGTGAGGATTGAGTTAATGTTATAAATGCGTATGTTTGCGTTGGTCAAAATACCTACTAAATGATGTGCGCGATTTCTTCTTCTGATTCGCGCGGGTCTTCTGATTTTCTATCTTGGTACAAAATTTCCTCAAAATCGGTTGAACAGATGGGCCACAAAAGCGTAGCTCACAGTAACACTGGATGACAATCAGTTAATAAATAATAACTTTTATATCCAGAAAATGTTATACATTACATATTGCAATTATCAAAATATAAAAGGTGAATATAACTAATAAATTGAAGCCCGAGGAAGTGCTTTAGCACCCGTACTAGGAGAACCTGTATAACGGGTATTATAGAAAGACAGACACACTTTTACTTTGTGTTTTAGTATGGATTTTTACCGGAAATTTTAAGGACAACGTACGAATTGGAGCCCTCAGTGTATGCAAGAATTTTTAAAAATACCCTTGAGTTCACGTGTTTCTAGGACATCACAAATAAAGGCAGATAAGCTGTAAGGTGTAAAATGACGTCACTGAGATGCTGTCCTTTGAAATAAGACGGTCAGATTTCCTGAGGACGGTCTAACTAAAACTATGCTTAAAAAATAACATATTGTACCCTAAAAAAATTGTTGTAATGTGCTCTTTTGATCTTGATTCTAAAAAAGTAACATAAAATGTTCCCATGTACAGTTCATAAATGAGTTTTCCTTGTGAGTACAATTCTGATCTTTGCATAATTGATCAATGTAATGTTATGAAACAAGGTCAGTAGTTTCCCTTATACCGAGTTACCTATTCACCCCAAGGCAACGAGTAAAAGCTAATTGAGTATGCGCGGAAGATACGACGTTGTTTTAATAATTGTTTTGTCGATCGAACCTGTTTGTGCTGGCTGCTTAGTTATTTAGTCACGATTCCAACGTCGACTGACGTGAAAAATTCAACTTAATTAAAAAGAAAGACATTTTCATTTGGTTCGTTTACTTTAGTTGAAATTATTTATATAGAAATAAAGAATAGGTACATAAAATAGCAAGGCTTTCTGAATCTATTTAATATAACTAATAAATTTTTAGTAATTTTTCATTGAAAATCTCCTGAGAAAATAATTATTGGATTTAAATAATTCATTCCGTTATTGTTATTTAAATTCAACAATTTCTTGGGCTGTAAGTGTTTTCTAAAGTGCAAGTGACATAAGATAAATTCTGCAAGTTTAATTGGCAGGGGGCAAATTCATTTGAATACGCTGACGCTATAATTGACGCTGTGAATTACATAATAATAATAATAATAATATCCTCCCGGCCGAATTTCGGTCACGGCGGCCTATCTCCAGAGAGATTAGCCATCTGCGCGGGAGATATTATACTGTACAAGCGCATACACAGGTACACTCTATGTTTCTTTACTCTCATAGCCCGATGGGTCGGAAAATCAGACACGACCGGAGAGAGATCAGGCGCTGGACCGACGGCTTTTCGTGCTCTCCGAGGCATGGGGGTGAAACACCGCCAACTTCCTTACTCCGGGCTAGTACTGAGAATTTCTTGTCGGAAAAGCCCAATACTTGTTAAGGCCCCACCCGGGACTCAAACCCGGGACCTCGCGAATATTCTAACCACTAGACCAACGAGGCAGTGAATTACATACTAGTAGTACAACGTAGGTACCTGTGCTAGCAGCACAGAATAGGTAATAGTATTAAAATGTTAGGTCTGTTTGCCCCATTAGTACCCTCTAAGTACTAATGAGGCAAACACACCTTTTTTTTATCCACTACAAGTTAGTCCTTGACTGCGATCTCACCTGATGGTAAGTGATGATGCAGTCTAAGATGGTAGCGGAACAACCTGTTAGCGGCATGGCAGTTATATTTAACCCATACCACTATTCGGTTTCTACACGGCATCGTACCGAAACGCCAAATCGCTTGGCGGCACGTCTTTCCCGGTAAGGTGGTAACTAGCCAAGGCCGAAGCCTCCCACCAGGCCAGACCAGGGAAAATTCAGAAATTATAAATTCCCAAATCGACCCTGCCGGGGATCGAACCCGGGGCCTCCGCACGTTAAGACAACAGCGCTACACACTGCGCCACGGAGGTCGTCAAAAACATTTTTACCATACATTACATAATTACCTTTCTCCATACATTCATGTACAATATTAATTGCAAAATATAACTACCTATTTAAGCGATAAGGCCGCCTGTTGGGTCATCCATGTCCATTAGATTACTATTTTTGTTGTATTTTTTTTTATGGTGTACAATAAAGTATATTTTATTTACCTACTAGAATTTAGGTTTTAATTAATATAGTACCTTCAGTAATGCAAAGCTTTTAATTAGATAGCGTTTCTAACTAGAGACTAATAACAAACTAGAGGGAAATTAAAAGAATCAGCTTTATAAATCGAGCGCTTAAAACCGATACAAAAAACACTGTACCGATTTGGTTTCGAAAGGTTCTAAAGAACAGCTCCTTTTTATTTCAAACACAGACAAGTAATTAAATAAAAAGCAAAGCTCGACTATGGTTTGCAATGCGTTTTTTCTGCTAGTGCTAATTATATACTAACTATTAACAGTAATTTATTACATAAGTTGTTTGTAAGCTGTGGCTAAAACAAAATAAAACTTATCCGATGATATTTAAATTGAATGCTACCTGAGAATTAAAAAAAAAAACTTAATAAAATAACTATTTTCAAAATAAGGCAGCTTTTTATACGTAGAACCTTAATAGAATCGAGTATCGGACTTGGCCAGTTCTTTAGTAATTATAAATAAATCCGCAGTATGTATCTGAGTCAGAAAATGCTAAAATCCCACTCGATAAATAATTGGATTTTGCAGTATATGCGTGACGCGCGAAACAAGCAAACAACCGAGAAATATTTACAGTTTCGTAATAGTAATATGGGAAGACGGTCATTTTTATAGCGCCACCTAGTGGTGCCACCTATACCCGTTCTGCTCTCGAGCCTATTTATTTATTTCTCTTCTCTCTCTTTCTTACAACTCTTTTCAACGTTTCGCGTCGCGTCGATCACACATCCCTGAATTTATTAATTATTGATTGTTTGATATTTTTTCAATTATTTGTTACTTTGTTTGTGTGAAATGTGTTTATTTTTATTAAAAATAGTAAGAATCCGCTTATAGTATAGAAATTGAATCCGTGGTTAACTTTATATTAGGTATCGGCTAAAATACCCTGTATTTTATTTTGCTTGAACCACAAAATCGTCCTGAAACTAAACTAGCGGCACGCTATGATGGCCGGTTTGACGTTTGTCCGCTCATGAAGTTCCGTATTAATTGATAACGACTTTGAAGGAAATAATTGTATTACTTTATTGACGATAGTGATGTGCAGAGATTCATAAATTTTATCGAATGTAGTTTCTCATGAAGTTCCGTATTAATTGATAACGACTTTGAAGGAAATAATTGTATTACTTTATTGACGATAGTGATGTGCAGAGATTCATAAATTTTATCGAATGTAGTTTTAGGTTTAGGACTCAAAATTTATTTATTAAATTGATTTCTTAAATGTATACAAGTGTAGAAAAATCAGTTTGCACCATTTAAGGGGTGAATGTACTTGTGAATATGAACAATTTTCACTATGTGGACAAACCTCTGAAATCGCAAAAAAATATCAATAAATTTTTAAAAATGGAATCTAATACGATCGTCACATAGGATCGCTGGCTAGCACAACTACTACCTCCGGCAAACTCGCGTCAATGCTCAATGCAAAACAAAGCAGTTTCGAATTGACGTTGCTTCGAAAAGTATAAACTGTCAGTGCAATGCGATTGTGATATAGTTTTGACCTGGCTTTGGATTTCAAATATTGATACTGCATTACTGTTGACCCTTGCTCGTTAATTTGGACTCTGTTCAAGCCCTTTGTTGTGGATTTCGTCGATATGACCGAACGTACGCAGAGAACTGTTCTAAATAGTCAGACACGTGAGTTCGTAATACGCCTTCGTAACTATTTCGATCGTGAAGCTCAAAATGGAGGGCCAATTTTACCTATAACGTCAGTGGTTGAACGCGTAGCTGATGCGCTTAATATTGGACAACGAACTGTTAGACGGATAACTAAAAAAAAATATGGCGAGACTGGCACAGAAGAAAATAAACTTCACACACCAAAAAAGAGAAAACGAGCAAAACCAGTCGTAGGCATCGATAGCTTTGATGCCGATGCTATCCGAAGACATGTTTACGGCTACTATTTACAGAAGGAGTATCCAACAAGAAAAAAGTTGGTGCATTCACTGAAGGAAGCTGGATTATTCTTCGGTGGGGAAAGTTCTTTAACGAAGATTTTGAAGACCATTGGATTTCGATACAAAAAATGTAACAAACGCAAAATATTGATGGAAAGATTTGATATAGCGATGGCAAGGTATACTTTTTTACGGCAAGTGAAAGAAATCAAAAATTGGCAAAATGTTGTGTTCTTGGATGAAACATGGCTTAATGCTAACCATACTGTAGGCCGTTCTTGGAACGATGACACAGCAGCATCTACTTCCAAAGTTCCTGTAGGAAAAGGATCGCGACTTATAATTTGTCACGCCGGAACCATCAACGGGTTTGTCGAAGGTTCTCTCATGGCTTTTGCGTCAAAAACCACTGGAGACTATCATGAAGACATGAATGGAGAAAAGTTTACTGAATGGTTTACC
This sequence comes from Erebia palarica, assembly GCA_964035005.1. Classification (NCBI taxonomy): domain Eukaryota; kingdom Metazoa; phylum Arthropoda; class Insecta; order Lepidoptera; family Nymphalidae; genus Erebia; species Erebia palarica. Next base: position 8,949,769 of record OZ035988.1, read on the forward strand.
TCAATGTTGTGTAGCCTCCCTGAACCATCTATTATAATTATGGACAACGCCCCATACCACTCGATGCAAATTGACAAGCCACCTGCCCAATCCCAAAAGAAAGCTGATATCGTCGCATGGCTTCGTAAAAATGGCGTAGATGCAAACATGAATATGTTAAAAGCGGAATTAGTACGTCTTTTAAAAGAAAACAAACCAACCAAGATCCGATACGTCATTGACGAAATAGCATTAGAACATGGGCACAGAGTTATACGGTTACCGCCTTACCATTGTGAGTATAATGCGATTGAGTTGGTGTGGGCTCAAATTAAGGGATATGCTGCAAGACACAATACAGAACCCCCATTTACCACAAAAAAAATGCTAAAATTATTAGAAGAAGCTTGTGAACATGTGACTAAAGGAGACTGGGAAAAGGTTGTGAATAGAACTGTTAAATTAATAAGGGAAGATTATGAAAGAGATGTGAAAATAGATAATATTATAGAAAACGAACATATAATTATTAATGTATGTGATGATAGCAGTGACGACAGTGAAAATAGTAGTATGGACGAATCTGATTAATTATGGCCTTTTGTGGCACCTTTTTTGGTATCTTTTGTATTCATATGTTTCTTGTGTGCATATAAAGTATGTATATTCATTTTCGTTCAAATATTCAGTTCGTTCAAATAAATTAAATAAACATATACATTTTTGTTTTATTAAACCTATTTAATCAGGTACAAAAACAAAACTTAATTGTTTTTTGTTCGAGAATAAATTGACATTCCACATCACTATTGTAATGTGTCAAACCGGCCATCATAGCGTGCCGCTAGTGTAAAGTCAAAATAATCAATTAATGTTAAAATACTTTATGCTTACCATCGACATAATCAATGACATAATATTATTGTCCACACGTAAGTAGTGCATAATAATTATGTAGTTGAAGAATCACTTGAAGATTTATTATTCTAGATGATGCCCGCAAATTCGTCCGCGTGGATTTTAAAAACTGGGAAAACTAGATTTGCATGCCAACCATCATAAAAATCCATTGTTCCGTTGCTGCTGCAACTGTACTGACTGTAATGACTGCAGGATAAACCTTCAAACAAACACACTTTTTCACGCATTTATAATTTGGTTAATTAGCTGATATGCCCGCGACTTCATTATTCAACATTCTTAGATTTCCTTAATTTTCCGGCATAAAAAGTAGTAGAACTCTCCAGGTCCTCAACTATACCCATGCAAAAAATCACGTTGATCCGTTGCTCTATTGCGGCGTGATTAAAAGACAAACCAACAAACAAACGCACTTTCGCATTTATAGTATTAGTAGGTATGATGATGTAATATCGAAAGAATTACCGAGTGTCAACTACTAAAAAGTGATGTATTTAAATGTGGAAGAAAGTTGAATGGTGCAAAGCCACAGTTTCGGGCTTACGTCGAGAGCTAAAACTTCGAAATTGAATCACGTATACAGTTTAAAAGTTAAGCGGTTACGTTTTCCGCTTCAAACACTTTTTATATAGCACTTGCACGTGATTTCTTTATAGAGATGTAGCTCTAAGCTATCCATTTGGTAGCTTTTAAGCTCCCAATATTTCTGCCTAATCTAAGCCATACCTTACATACTTCTTTGAGCTAACATTAAATATAATATATACTGCTTAAATTTATATAACTTTTTGTATGAATTTGCCTTTCCATCTATGGATTTCCCTAATTAGCTGTTTTAATAAATGTTATGGCGGTTAAAAATGTACTAATTTCCTACCTTCATGGATAAAAATTGTATAGCGGAACGCAAACGTCACACCAAGCTATCCTTGTCTATGTCACACACAGAGTTATTATATTTACTACCGTAAGTCTTTTAAGAAGCCCCGGTTGAAATTTGACGTTCCTAGAGTTTTCGCGCGCTTTTGGGTGTCAGCAGTTGCAAAAGCAATTTTCTCGTTAGTTTGACTTCGATGTCTTAAACGAATCTACGACTATACTAAAAAGTAACTGTTCTGAACGTCATTATTGCACTATTTAACAAAGGACATTTTTAGACCTACCTATCTGTTGAATGTATATTCCAGGCTCTTCATTATTTGATTCGCATCCCTTTTTTATCTCCGATTGCTATAAAAAATATGACATTAAGATATGTAGAGTCATATTTGCAGGATGTCCGTTGGAAATAGCTGGGGGTGCTCTGACTCCGGCGTCGGTCGAGCGTTACCGACATATCGGATTTGCTTCAATTCCGGAAATTGATTTCTAGCTTTCTCTCTGGAATGTGATGTCGACAGCAAATATTTAATAGTACTTCGTTTCTTAAAGGAGAGAAAAAGTCCGAAGATTGAAAGCTTAATATAATTGGAGAGACTAAATCAGTGCGACTCCGCTCGCTAGGACACCTACAAAAATTCGATCGAAAAAGGCGATCGTGATTGAAAGCAAGCTTCGGCCGTTCAGCAGTAAAAATAGAGGAATGCCTTGGATGGACTGCCTCGTTGGCCTAGTGGTTAGCATGTTCGACGCCGGTCGACGAGATCCCAGGTTCGGGTCCCAGGTCGGGTCAAGTGTAATTAATAATTATTAAATTTAAATTTATTTAAAAATAGTTAAGAAGGTAATTATTTAAAAATAAAAACAAAATAGGGGTCGAGTTTTAGACCTCGTTGACCCCCAAAATCAGTTTTCGTTTACGTCGACCCCTGGGAAACCGAAATCGTCCACTTTGGGATCCCTGCTATAGAGCATATGGATTAAGCAATTTCTTACGTTAGCTACCTACTAATAACTCAAAGTTTTGTAAAGCGCCACTCAATATTTTACCCTAATAAGCAGTCATGTTTACGTAATGAGTTTTTAATGTTCGCATGTTTCTATAAATCTCCATTGCTACTCCTGAAACAGATTGTTTGAATGGTTCATTAAATCACCTCAGAAACTCCGTTATTATGGGGGTAAAATAAAAAATATGTAATGTTACATAAAGAACAAAATTTTTTTAATATCGGCTTTATATATCAACTAGCTTATTCCCGCGACTTCGTCTGTGTGGTCTACACGAATTTTAAACCCCTTTTATCCAATCATAGTAAGTAGGTACTTATGTGGCAATTAGTGTAAAGTTAATTGGAACTTGACAATTTATTTTTAAATATTCAATATTTATGTGATATTAACTTCTTCTTCTTCTTCTTTAGGTGCTTCTTCTATCGAAGGTTGGCGATCATATTGGCAACTTGAACTTTCGACACTGCAGCTCTAAATAACGATCCGGTGCTTTTGTTGAACCACTGGCGTAAGTTCTTCAGCGAGGATGTCCTTCTCTGTCCCACGCCCCTTTTGCCCTATATCTTGCCCTGGATAATCAACTGTAGTAAGTCATACTTAGGACCACGAAGTATATGACCCAGGTACTCCAGTTTTCTCTTTTTTACGGTTAAAAGAATCTCTTTCTTTTTCCCAACGCGCTGCAATACTATATCGTTTCTAATTTTATCTCTCTATGATATTCTTAGCGCTCTTCTGTAAACCCACATTTCAAATGCCTCTAGTTTCTTACACGAAGCTTCAGTGAGTGTCCAGGCTTCTGCTCCATACATTGATATTAATATAATTTTTATTGATATTAATACTATTAGTTAAAATATTTACAAATAACGTACTACAAAAAATCTATAATATTTATATTTATTGTAACCTCTATATTTTTTTGAAGAAAAGAGCAACTGCTGAGTTTTTTGCCGGCTCTTCTCAGTAGAATCACATTCCGAACCGGTGGTAAAATCTTAAAGTTTTATAAGTGACACAAATTGTCCTATGTGTCCTATTGCCTCTCTGAATTGCCAGGCCATTGGGATGAATAAGCGCCAGCTTTTGGTCACGAGTAGCGTAGCCCAACCTTTGGGAAACAACATCGATAAAATGTTTCGTGTCCATGGGCCCAGAGTCTAAAGTCCAAAGTCTCATAATGACTGAGTATTTATGGCTTTGATCCTATTTTTATTAATTATATAGTTACTAGCTGATGCCCGCGACTTCGTCCGCGTGGATTGAAGTTCTTTTCAATTTTCCGGGATAGAATAACCTATGTGCTATTCCAGACTATAATCTATCTCTGTGCCAAATTTCATCCAGATCCGCTCAGCCGTTGAGGCGTGATTGAGTAACAAACATCCATCCATACATCCATCCATCCAAACTTTCGCATTTATAATATTAGTATAGATTTAAATTATAAAAGGTCGTAATAAATTGAGGAGTTTTATAAAAAAAAACCAAGATATCAATGCAATAGATAGGTTAAACAGCAAGCAAGTCATACTCGTACCTACTTTGTTGCTTCCATATCAGATTCGCTGAGAGCTGCGGAAATCGTTTCCAGGACTTCCTTCCGGATAATATTATGTCAGCTCTTGATAAACGACACTGTTCGATATATTTTTAGAATTATATATGTGTTGGAGAACAATCCAGAAGTAGGTATTATAATAAAACACTTTTAATATATTTGTACTCTAACCACGAGAGATTTAATGTAATTAGTTAATTTATAAAACTCAGTTAAACAATACTATAGTATCAAATCATTTGACCAGGCTGCAGTTACTACCGCAGCTCGTAAACAAGGTAACGATCTAAACACCGAAGGTATTCAATAATCGTTTGAGTCTCGGTGGAGACTGCCTACCGATGGTAAAACATTCGTATTTATACAAGTTATTCCAATATGGCGTCGGGAACGAACTGACGAGTGAAATACATCGAAAGAGTCAAATATCAGTACAATCGAACCTTCATCAATAAATAAATTAACAATCTTTTAACTTTTGTAACAATTAATTTCAACTGTAAACGCAAAGCTGACAGTTCGGCCGTCCTGAGAACAACACGTCCTCGTGTTTATGTCATATCACGGGCGTTTATGCCCCAAATCATATAAATCATGATCAGACGTTTTTGCCTGGGGCGTTCTTGCCCATAATTACTAATAATAATTACTTGTAACACACTAATCAAACTGCTGAACTTCCAGTCTTATCAAACATACATAAACTATTCTCAAGAAATTGTAAATTGATACAACTAACCTCATTCGTTGTACTTTTCAAAATCTGACACACTTTATGAACTTTTAGCACAAACATATTTAAAACATCTAAGGTTACAGCCACTAATCTCAAAAACTTATCATCACATATAATATGAATACTTTCACAACTGCGAATCTACCACTGGTTCGGAATGCCACGTCCTAGCGAGAAGAAGCAGCAAGAAACTCGGTGGCGTCTAACATCGAAAATAATTTTGACACAGCTAGTGTTGACGCCGCAACCGTTGAACAACGAAGGTACCGTTGCTCGGAAAAATACAAAATGGCGGTCGTCAACATCGTTGTTCAATCAAATAATAAATATGACAATTCGTTAATAAAGTAATTTGTGTTAGGCACGTAATAATTATCAGATATCCGCTAACAGATTCGGCCATCCGTTATTAAATGTGTCCTCACATCCATGTAACGATTTAAGTTATTTTTCATAAAAACAAAAAATATGTGATGACAATTACAACAACATAGGACACCTTTGTCCCATAAATGTAACGATAATAATAATAAGCTTATATTAATAATTAGCTTTAAATAGCAATATTTTGCTGACGCCTTTGTCTTGCACACAATAAGAAGGAACACCTTTGTCCACAGGAATAAATAAAACTATTAGTTTTATTTACTTCTGTACTTTTGAGACACTTTTGTCCAACAGAAATAAACAAAACCAATAATTCAGGACACTTTTGTCCAACACACAAATAAATCTACTCTTTTGAAACGCATGGAAATATATAACACTGTACTTGAGTACCTTTATTATGAAATTATGACATTTTTATTATGAAGTTACGACACTAATTTGTAAATAACATTAAATGTTGTATGACTAGGTACCTGGATAACTTTTTTTTTTTTAATTTTAATGACATCAATGTAAAGGACATTGTTCCGTCCCCATACGAAGTTTGCCTAAGAACCAACAGTCTTTAATATTGATTACTGGGTTCAAATAAATACCTTTTTACACTTGAGAGCAGATTAAAACAACGGACGCTTGCTAAAAAATGACTTATCTTGAGGTTATTTCAATTTTCACAATCAATCTGCTTGGACAAATAAATACCATCTTTATCCAATTGTAATAGAGCTGTAATGTTTCTTACGATACGGATCTAGCGCTCAAGCGGTGGTATTGCATATTATTTTAACCTGTAAGTTATTGATCTGTGGTTAATAATCGAGAAACGGAAACGTATAGTATCAATTTAATACCCATTTATTTATTTTGTAATTAATTTGAAGTGTCCGTTGAATTATAATATTTGAAATAAAGGTTATAAAATAAGCTAAGAATTACTGTATATTTCAAACACGTGTTGATTCTTAGGCGAACTTCGTCAATGACCTTTATATTAATATTGTTTTGTACAATATTGATCTGACTTTCGTAAGCGCTTTTGTAATTCTCACTTCTGTGCTTTGGTGACACTTTTGTCGTCCAAGCAAGGACACCTTTGCCCAACAAAAATAAATAAAACCAATAACGCTTTTGTGACACCTTTGTCATCTAAGCAATAATTCAGGACACCTTTGCCCAACAGAAATAAATAAAATTAATAACGCTTTTCCGACACCTTTGTCCTGAAACATAATTTAAAAAACACAGTCTTCACATGACACCTTTGTCATGTTAAGATAAATTAGGTTAATATATTATAACAGTCCGATTCCTCCTCACTCAGTCTGTCCTGATAGTGTCGTGAAAAATGTAACCATGTCTTGTGTATAATCAAGCTGAACGTTTGAATATTTTAACAGAAACACAGCACGGTTTAGGAGAAATAGGTCAGCTACTATTGCTATATTTCAGTTAATAACCAATGACCAGTTAATACTGAGAAAACAAAGATTATTGCGTTTAAAACTTCACAAGAAAAACACCTATAAAAATTCAATACAATAATGTTATAATTAAGGAAGTCAACACTATTAAATAGACTTCCACTGCAATTGGAAATACCACATTAATAACCTATGCAATTGATTAGAAAACATATGATGGATATGTGTCGTCTGTACTCAATAGCTTCCAAAAAAGAACATACGTGTTATATTTAGGGAACATTTCCTGGACCCCATGTTTAAGACACTTAAGATATTTATTTATCCTGTATTTACATTAAAGAAATTTGCATCTTTGTCAAAAAAACTACTTCGAATATTGTGAAACTCATGGCCAGGCTCTACAAAGGCTTAGAAATAGGTTACTTGTACCTAGCATAAAGCTAGTTATGTATAAAGTAAATGCATCTTGTAGGGCGATTTCAATATAAACTTCAAAAGACTGTCAAAGATATTACCCTGTCTTAATTTAAACAATTTCCTTGTTAATGAATTTATTTTTAATTTTACTGAATGGTAATATGTATTCTTGTGCTTGTATAAACAGCTAATATTTATTGTGTTAAAATAATAATTTAATAATAGTTTAATATAATGTAATATTGTATAATAATAATTTAATAATAGTTTAATATATTGTAATATTGTATAAACTAGATTTCTTTATAATTGATTATTAAAGCTAGTTATTATCAGGCATAGACTTAAAATACGGAATATATAATAAGAATGCATTTGAAGTGAGTTAATAATATTGCATGCCATTCGATGTCAGATTGTATTACACCGTATTATTATATAACATTATATAAAGCAAATAAATGAATAGAATTCAATTGACCAAGCTAGTTACAGAATCCATTGACAAAGATCAAGGTATTACTGTAGATAGATTGCACACATGAAAATACAAGGTGAAGTTAGCTGTAAACTAGTTATGCAAAGGCGGCCTTATTGCTTACTGAGCAATCTCTACCAGGCAACCTTTGGTGAGACGTTCGAATAAGATACGTAGGGTAGTGTGGCAGAATACAATACAAGTTATAATAAGTAAGAACATAATATAAAAAATATAATAGACGTATTGCATATATACATTACATGTAAATAAAATATAGACAACAATAATAATATTACACATAAACATACACAAATTACACATATATAAATAAAATTAAAAACGCATCGTAACGAATTACGATAGAAGTATAATTTATGTATTATGGCACGACTTGGTTAAGGAAATATTCTTTGAGACAATTTTTTAAAAAATAGGCAAAGATTTGGAGTTTCTAATATTTTTGTGAAGAGATTCCCATAAGTGCACAGCATACACCGTGTACGATTTTCTGTAAAATTTTGTACGATGGCTAGGAGTTTTGAGTTTATTATCCATGGTAGAACGCAGCTGCATATGGCGAACGGCATCGAGAAACTTGAAACGTTCTTTATGATAGCTGGGAGTATGAGGAGCATATAGGATCGAGAATAGTAAAGAAAGAACATAAAAATTTCGAAGCAACCTAATTGGAAGTCAATCGAGACGAGCACGATACGCACTAACGTGATCAAATTTTCTCAATCCATAGATGAGTCGAATACACATGTTTTGTAAGCGCTCAAGCTTGTTTAATAACTCCTCAGTGAGATCCGTGTAACTGCTATCGGCATAGTCCAGTATAGGTAAAAGGAGTGTTTCAGCTAAGGATATCTTAGTTTTGACTGGAAGGAGATCCTTCCAGCGTTTCAGGGAGCCGATAGCCAGCAAAGAGACGTCGGCTAACGTGGTTAACTTGCAGTCTCCAGGAGAAGGAGTATCACTGTAGGTATTATATCAGACTATACAATGTGATAATGTAATAATTTATCAGTAATTTTTTTTGGGAATAAAATTAGGCCAACATTGTGATTGGACATCATAATAGTGGCATTTGTACTAGATCAAATAGATTCATAAGCTGGTGCTGCGTACCATGGTTACATTATGTTGAACCTTCGATGCAGAATTGTCATATGGGAGATCCTGGATTGGTATAAATAAATTAGTGTTATTGTAAAATGGTGTGTGTTTAATAATATTGTTTGAGGTCCTAATTTAATAATAAATTCGACTCTGACTGGTGCTCAATGTATTATGGCGAATTGCCGTATTTTGTAGTTTCATGTTATCAAAATAAATAACAATCTCGTTCAAAATAGAAAAATAAATACTTTTATTTTTATAATCGACGAATCCTATTTAATCAGATAATTTCATTGATTCTTGATTATTGTCATCATGCCTACTCGTTTACTTTATGCAACCGCATAGTCGTTATTTTGTGCGAGTCAGGAGTAATGGACTTTAATGCTTGGACTAAAAATTTAAGTAAATCAAGACCATCTCTACCCTCATTATTGAGTGTAAGGATGTCACCTCTGGAATTCCGGATGTCGACCTCGTCGGTAGCACGGCACAGGGGCATACGTAACCGGTGGCTGCTCTGGCAACACCTGTCGTCACGCGGCTTGCCGTGCTGGTGATGCCCGGAGCGCCCTCTGAGCGCTGCCCGGAGCGCCCGCAAGACGCGCAGATCGAAGGGCCCCCGAAGCGCCCGCGAGGTCCGCCGGCGAAGCGCCCGCGAGGTCCGCCGGCGAAGCGCCCGCGAGGTCCGCCGGCGAAGCGCCCGCGAGGTCCGCCGGCGAAGCGCCCGCGAGGTCCGCCGGCGAAGCGCCCGCGAGGTCCGCAGGCGAAGCGCCCGCGAAGCGCCCGCGAGGTCCGCAGGCGAAGCGCCCGCGAGGTCCGCAGGCGAAGCGCCCGCGAGGTCCGCAGGCGAAGCGCCCGCGAGGTCCGCCGGCGAAGCGCCCGCGAGGTCCGCAGGCGAAGCGCCCGCGAGGTCCGCCGGCGAAGCGCCCGCGAGGTCCGCCGGCGAAGCGCCCGCGAGGTCCGCAGGCGAAGCGCCCCTCGAGGCGCTGCTCGGAGCGAGAGAACGGGCTGTGCAGAGCCCGCCTTGGCGCAGCGTACGTCACATGAAACAAAATAAGAAACCATGAACATTTCCGTTCGGTCTTTCTAATTATTGATGGGTCTGATTACTTAGCAATTAATCCGTATTCCTGTATTACAGCCAGCGGTAAAAATAATATTTTTAAATTACCCACTATTAATATTATTTAAAAAAAATAACAAAACGGATGTGCAGAAGGCAAAGGAAAATCAAGGCAACGTGAATCATATCCCACTTCTGAACTGTTGGAGAACAATCCAGAAGTAGGTATTATAATAAAACACTTTTAATATATTTGTACTCTAACCACGAGAGATTTAATGTAATTAGTTAATTTATAAAACTCAGTTAAACAATACTATAGTATCAAATCATTTGACCAGGCTGCAGTTACTACCGCAGCTCGTAAACAAGGTAACGATCTAAACACCGAAGGTATTCAATAATCGTTTGAGTCTCGGTGGAGACTGCCTACCGATGGTAAAACATTCGTATTTATACAAGTTATTCCAATATGGCGTCGGGAACGAACTGACGAGTGAAATACATCGAAAGAGTCAAATATCAGTACAATCGAACCTTCATCAATAAATAAATTAACAATCTTTTAACTTTTGTAACAATTAATTTCAACTGTAAACGCAAAGCTGACATATGTCACCGTAAGATTGTAAAAACAGTTAGATTATAATCTAACTTGCGAAATTGTACACTTGTATGGATGGATATGGATGGATTATGAAATGTGTTTGCCAATTGTACTGGACCATTATTACTTTTTAAATAACAGGCTAAGCCTCCCTTGCATGAAGTGTTGCGCGCTGTCATAGAAGTCCAGCATACGAAATGGTTATTTCACTTTCCCAGTTCCAACAGTTCCTATAGTGTCAAAATAAGGCATACAACGGGCTATAGCAAGCCTGTGTTTGTGTAACATGGATGCCCCATTTATACCTACACTTTGGCCATATTCTGTGCTAGTGTGGGAAAAATAAATAATGTCCTCCCGACCGAATTTCAGCCACGGCGGCCAATCTTCAGAGATAAGCAATCTGCGCGGAGGACAGATATTATAGTGCACAGGTATATGGGCAAGCATTCTTTGTTTCTTTACTCTCATAGCCCGGTGGGCTGGAAAATCCGACCGAGCCTTAACGTGCTAAGGTAATAACGACCTGTTCCACTTAATGCGCGGTACTTATTTATACTAGGGCGGTAGGCTTCAGTGATAAGTTGATTACCGTCTCCCTAGAATTTATCTGCATTTGAATAACATAACTAGCTGACGCTGCGTCCTTGCTCTAAAAATACTTCCTTAATTAGCCTTACCCACATTCAAAAGCTCAAGTTCCCAGCCGTGAGCCGTCATTTAATATTATGTTTAGTAGTTGGTCTGTATATGCATTGTATGTCAGTGTAGTTTTATGGAAACACTGCAGTTTCCACATTTTTTATTGACACTAATTATATAAGAAATTAAAGAGGAATGTGGAATTTTATAACCAGTAAAAACTTTTCACTTCAGAATCCATTACTCAGACGTAGGTTCGCTCTCAAATGAGATTTCATAATTAACGTAAGCCAGGTCGAGTCGTCAAGTGCATGTGAAAATTTAACGAGAGAAGCGAATGGGCGCCGCCCCAGACCTATCTCAGTGTCATTGCTGTGAAATATATTACGGATTCATGGTAATTTAAATGAGCTGTTTGTGAATCTATTAAATAAAATTTATACGTACTATCTATAAATAATCAGTTCCCACCTCTAGGTGTACGTTTTACGGTTCCATGTGTAATAATTACACTATACAACGCGTATATAATTCCGCAGTGTGGAGCCCACCACATGCAAATTATACTCTAGTCATAGAAAAAGTACAGCGTAAGTTTGCTCGTAATTTGTATAAGAAAGTATATAGGTACTATACATACTTGTATCCTTCAGCTTTTGTATTAGGTATGTTGGGGTTAGAAACTCTAGAAACAAGGAGAAACAGATTCTATTCTTCTTCAGATTCTATTCAGCTTTCACCTTTTACCTCCACGGCAAAGTTGATAACCCTGACACTTTGTCTAGGTGTGCATTGGCAGTGAGGGCGCCAGATAAGGCTGTCTGTTCGTGTAGGCGTTTGCCCTCTTTTTATTTGAAAGTAACGCGAAAATTGATGCAGAAAATGCGCCAACCCTACGAGTACTTACTCTGCTTGCTCAACACCAACATCTGGATGTATTTAATATTAGTTTTAAATTGAATTTTGTAAAATTTGTAATTCCTGACTCGGTATGCGTTTTGGAATTGCTGCAAGCATACCGAGGATATTATTTAATAAATCAATATATCAAGGATGATACCTTGGCTATGTTCTATTCGCTGTGCGTGATCCACTCATACTTGCCCGATGATCTGATGAAAACAGTGGTAGTGCCTGTAGTTAAAAATAAAACCGGTGACTTGGCCGACAAAAGTAACTACAGGGCCATCTCTTTGGCCACACAAAAACTTTAGCCGTAAGGCTAAAGTTTTTGTGTGGCCGTCGAAAACTTTAGCCGTAAGGCTAAAGATTTTGACGGTTTGCTTAATGCACAGTTATATAAATATGTAACACGATAATCAGTTAGTCGGTTAAGTTTGTGGGACTATACTAGCTTGCGTCGCTTCTATGCTGGCTAGTATGCAACCGAAGTATTTACCATCAATTGGTGCTTGCTTCCGTTCTAATCTTGCTTCTGTTATTTAATTTATTTTGTTTTAACCACATAAGTTATATGAACATATAGAGGAATGTGGAGTATCCACATAAATTATTTTATTAAAATAATAAACCTTCACAACAAATATATAACCTATACTTATAGCCGCCATCGCCAACCGTTAGAAGTCTAAAGCTCCCTTCAATTTCTCTTTTCCTCCACACAGCACGATCTTACAGATCACATCTTCACAATCTTTAAGAATTTGAATTTAAATTTGCGACTTGCTTGGTATCAATTCAATTTGATTCAATTCAATTTATTTATTTCAGATAACAAAAATCCATATTTATTAAAATTTTATGTCAATATCATTATTAGAATTTAGAAAAATATAATTATTGTTTTAAAAATCAAAATCAATGTTTAAATTAAAAAGTCAAAAAAAAAAAAAAGTCAAATTGTATTCAAATATATATTATAAAATTCGTATGCCCTCCATATTCTGCGACAATGATGATTGCGGATAGGCAGATAGATTTCCTCTCCGGCATTGGTACTCCAACATGCCTATCGCAGCAATGCCGAAGGTAGAAACAGTCAAACCGATCCGCAATCATATTCATAACGACATTGGAGCTGTCCCGTACAAAAAAAAGACGCGCACCGCTTGTGCATAGTGATGTGGAAGCAGTCGGTGCGTGCATCCGCAAACATGCCTGAGGCGTTGCAGAATCGGGGCAGCCCCAATAACGTTCGGAAGGCATTATTATAGAGGACACGGAGATCATTGTACGTTTTCTTTGTGTACTTAGCCCACAGGCTGCATGTGTACAAGGATGCACAGTACGCTCTGAAAAGTGTAACTTTGACACTTGCTGAGCAACGTGCAAACCTGCGAGCTATCATGTTTGCTCTTATTGACAGTAACCTCCTCTCCCGCTCAATATCTGCGTAATCCTTGAGGTCAGCGATACTTACATGACCCAAGTACCTGAACTGCTCCACTGTGGCTATCGGAACTCCATATAGCAACACAGGTGGTGCACTCTGAGGAATTTTTGTACCACCGACCTCAATTGACCATGCATTGACTTTTTGACACATTGTATTTTAAGCCATGACGACCTGCGCAATCCTCACAAGTCTGAACAAGCTTCCTCATACCACAAATCGACGCGCTCAGCAGCACCATGTCATCTGCGTAGCTCACATTATTGACGCAGACGCCGTCAATATGGCAACCAATATGCTGGCTGCTGAGCGCGACGTTTAGCTCATCCATGTACAAGTTGAACAGAGTTAGAGACGTTAACCCACCCTGTCTAACACCACATTCGAGCTGGTATGAATCCGACATTGCCCCTGCCCATCGAACATTGCATTGGTGCGCATACTAATACTGAAACATAAGTTCCTGAGGCAGTTCTACACGCTTAAGCTTTTTCCATAGAAGATCATACGCCACTAAGTCAAATGCCTTGGATAAGTCGAAGACGGGCGTCTTGCGATCTGTATAGTATTTGACGGCATGTTTAAGACACAGTATAGCATTTTCAGTAGACAGCTGTGGACGAAACCCCGGGCCAAAATTGGAACTAATTAATATGCATGAATAGTGTATTTTTTATATTATACACTAGCGACACTGTTACTTTATCAGTTAAGTTTGTGAGACAACGTTAATATAAGTTGGGTTAGTTTCTATATTAGAGCTCATTAATCCATACTAATATTACAAATGCGAAAGTGTGTCTATCTATCTGCCACCCTTTAACGGCCCATCTTTTCAACCGATTTTGATGAAATTTGGTATAGGGGTAGGTTATATCCCGGGGAGGGACCTCAATCCACGCGGATGAAGTCGCGGGCATCAGCTAGTCTTAATATATAAAACAAAGTCGGGTTTGTTCGAAGATTTATAACTCTAGAACGGCTGGACGGATCTGGGTGAAATTTGGCACAGAAACCGATTATAGTCTGAAAAAGCACACAGGTTTTATCCCGGAAAATTAAAAAGTTCTCCCGGGAATTAAAAAAACTTAATCTACGTTGACGAAGTCGCGGGCATAAAAACATATTTCATAAAAACTTACCGTAATTTACAGGTGCATACGTTGGGCAACGCTTTTTGCTGCTGGGTGAACAACAATTGCTTGTTGTTGGTAGCTTGGCTGCTTCCCAATTTTAGTGGAGCATTGCGAAGTAATTATTACTACTTTGTACTATCGAAACAAAGCAGTCATAATTTCGTAATCTCTGGAATTCACACCAATAATAATCAATTTACCTGTGTAGGAAATATTGTTACAAAAGTAATTTTGAAAGGGCTCATTATTGGTAGGTACCTATGCATTCTATAGGTATCTCTCCATTATAGATGTTGTAAATATGAAGTCGCGGGCATCAGCTAGTTTAGAACAAATTTTAACTGCTTCTTCATGTTCCTATTTGTTATGAAACTGTACAATTACATTGTACAGATATTATTGTTGTATTGTACATATATTATAAACAGAAAATGTTTAATGTACAGGACAATTCAAACTGTAATTGTCCTGTACACTAAACATTTTCTGAAAACCTATGAAATGATTTATTTCACTTGTGCCACTTAAGATAAGTCGTAAGAATCTACCACTACTGTACTGAGAAGAGCCAACAAGAAACGCCAATAGGAAAAGGAGGAATTTTAGTTTCTTCGGGATAGGGAGTGAAAGTTTTGGTGGATTTTACTCCATGATTCCATGACATGTTAGCCTCATAAATTTTCTGAAGATTTGATGAATAGTTACATTTACATTACATGTAGTGTATACCTACCTATATCCATGCAAAAGTGCGGGCATTTTGTCTGCTAAATATTTTTTATGAAACTTAGAGCGCAAAATCCTTGTTCTATAGTAAAGTTAGAGGCTTTGTAAAGCATAAAAGAAACCAGCCATAATTTAAATACGGAATTTAATATTGGCGACATCGCCGCATTGTGGTCTTGCACGCTATTTTATTTTCATTTCGTCAAGACGTCAAGGCTGTGAGCGGTTTAATTTTGTATCGAAGACATCGCTCAGCAGTGTGATAGATGAGATCTGTTAACGGATTTTTTCCAGTCTCCAGCTTATCCATATTAAATTCCTGAAAGTGAAATAAAAATATTTACTCTTAATTAAGATCTTTTGTTTGTTGTTGAACTGATACTTCTATTTCTTATACCTAAAGATGTAACCAATGGGTTATTTATTTATTATATAGATTGCATTTCTGCGCTGAACAATCAAGCGCAGAAATGCAATCCAGAAATCCTATCCACCAAAAATGGGCCAGTCCTCCTTTCACCAGATGAATTAATCAACCGCAGTAAAACATACACTTTAATTTGTCTCGGAATAATTTTTTGTACCAAGACTGGGTCTCCAGTCTCCACTGTTAAAGGAACTATAACTCTTTATAAGAGAGGCACACATCTGTCACTTACCTGCTTGAGTCATCATTCAGCTGCGGCTGCTGGCATTGACGCTGCCTCCAATGTGTCAATGAACAACACGGGGCCAATGTGTCAACTGAATTTAAAATTAGGTATTTTATCACTTATCTCTAAAATCACTGGTTAGGTATATGTAATGAATAGCTGTAACATAGTCCTTCCTGGGGCAGTGGTATTTGATTTGGTGATTTTAGAATTTCCATAAATTTAAAAAGTCTAGTTGGGTTGGGTTATTAAAACATTATTGTTTAGGAAAATTCGATTATTATTATTAATGAAATTCACGAATGTCAAATCCAACTTCCAAATAAAATGCATGAATCTTTCGCTCAACATTTCTAATTCGAACCACCATGGAGCAGAATTCCCTTCCGTTTTTCCTACCATGTACATAAGTAAATTCAAGACAAAAGTAGTCTAACCTAGATAGTTGCGAAGCGCACGGAATTAGCCCTCTATAATCTTGGAGCGTATCGTCAATTGCTATCAGGTGAGACAGTACTCAAGGACGTTTTTGTCTAATAACAAAAAGAAACTTGGGGTATTATGGTACATAATATACGGTATTAAGTGCTCATCTTGTAGATAATTTATATATTATATATATTTAATAGCCTCGATATTCGATGAAATCAAGTGGTGCTAAGCACATAAACTAATATTGAACCACTAAGCTATATTATTGTCCTACCCCTGCATGCAGCATGTTGATTCAGTTGCGTTATCTAGTGACTCGCAGCTTATACACGTGGTATATTACACCAAACTCCAGAGTACTAGAATAATGAGCGGGTATGTAGGTAGGTATAGGTTCTAACAAACGTCACAGTCATAACTTTGTAAAACGAAATTCCTCATAGTACTCAGGCCATTAAATTGGTATACTACAACGAGCGAGTACAACAAAAGTACAGTTATCACGTTGCTGTCACCTCATTCGGGTGAAGCCAAGCATCTCGTAGGAGCCGGAGGCCTAGTAGAAGATTTTTGACATAATCAATGGAATTTAACAAGCGTCGTCTGTCATCTGTCGTCTGAAAATTCCGGGATACAAATCGCAGTTAACTTTTATCTTTCATTTAACGCTATCAAATAGGCCCCCAGTTCGTATATAATATTCAAAGTATTATTCAGCAAAATATATCGCTTTTCATTGCGTTAACGCTTCAATGCTGCAGACCAAGAGCAGTCAGTGTGAAAACCCTTTTTCGACCGTGAGAGAGATGTTTCGATCGTATTTGGAGTGCGGACTGTGTTTTTTCAAGTCTACCCAATATTTTGAAGCACCCAAGTTGTTTTTAAGTAAAATTAAACATGGCGGAGGTTTCTAAAATATTCTATCTGTTATTTAAAGACACGACGCGAGCAAATTCGAGAACTGGCAGATTTCCAATTGAATTAAACGTGAGTGGGTGGCCAAAGTTTGAACATGGATATGTTTCAATAACCTTAAATTCTTAATATCCAAAATATATATAGGCGTACTTGTCTGTAACTTCCAAAACTTTTATGAACACCAATCTTTCTCTGGACTCATAATTATTACTATATTATAGTTGGTCCGGCAGACGTTGTCCTGCCCTAAACAGGACAGGGCAGGACAACGTCGTCTTACCTACTCTGTGCCTGTACCTAGAACCCGATTGCATTGCCTCCTAATAGATCGAACTGTGAATATAGACTACCCCAGGACCCACGCAAACACACACAAAAGTCTATCCACCCATCAAAATCGGTCCAGCCGATCTGAAGTGATGCGCTTAAATATACATTCGGCAAATGTTTTTTTTGTATGTAGTAGTGAATGGCAGTATAGAGAGTAGACTATAGACATTAGACACGTAGCATTGATAATGTTATTTCCCTAAGCACTTTTAATAAGACATTAATTTCCTCGAGCATTGCTAGTATATACTTACTTACATAGCGCGCTTCATTTAGATGTAAACTACACATTATGTTGCAGACACAGCAATTAGTTGCTGGCGTCGGTTAGTAAATATTAACACTCATAATTGTATACTGAATGCCAAGCCCGCGATCTTTGTTACAGGACTCCAATGTGACCTGAATACAAATTATTCTATTAGCTAAAGTGCTGAGGTAGGATTCGATGTCAATTCTCATTTCCAGTCTTATGTGTTTTATTTTAACCTTTCATTTATAACTGAAGATATTCTTTTGAACGTCTCGATAGAAGCCTAAAGCCTAAACTAATTTTTTGAAACATATTTTATAGATCGAGTTTTAGTTTACATTGTTTCCATGAAATCAATTAGGTTTTACTCATTTAGTAATACAAAGAAGCTTCAGTGATAACTTTCATCAGGGCATGGAGCTGTAATGGATGTTTCAATAATTGGTAATTATTATCAAACGTACGACGGAAACGTGGCCAAAGCGTCCTCCTTGCTAGAGCCGCGTTTGTAAAGTTGTTCTACGTACCTACAAGAAACTCTGTAAAGGCATTTACAAAGTAGGTATAGTGCCCATAAAATCCGCATAACATCTGCTGCGTGTCGTTGGCAAAGAATCTTATGATCACTAGGTACGTGAAGAAGCGACACTCACTACCTCCCCGTCAATTTTCCCACTTCCGCCCGCAAGGCAGGTGGCATTATGCAGGGTACTTTTCTTGTGTTGGGAAAACTTGCAGTCGTTTTACGACTAGCCCAATGCCGCAGCCATCGGCGCCACGAGTTAACAGTTTCACGTGCTTCATACAGTCAGTTACAGTCCGTCAATCTTATCTGACCCGGTGGCCATTAATAAATAAAAACAAAAAAAAATACGGTTGTCTGTAAAGTCGGTTTACGGACGATAGTTTTACGTGATAACTAGAAGTTCTCGAAGAAGTTCGCGTGGCGGCTTTCCAGTAGCAGAACTATTCGAACTGCTAGCTCTGACGTCACGCGATCGTGCCTCTTTAACGCTTGTTCCGCGCTCTCACTTGCATGCTCTGGGTCAGGCGAAACATGACACTTCGTGCGTGCTGCCGGTGTTCATCGATTTAAACGACGTTATCACGTCAAAACACTAAATTGGGCTGACAAGTTATGATATTACATAGAAATAGTAATTGTGTCAGAGAAAAGATTCCTACTTAATAAACAGTAGCAGGAACTGAACGGAAAAAAAATCCGGTGGCATGATGACAGTAACCAAGAATCAATGAAATTATGAATTTATCTAATGAAATAGGATTCATGGATTATAAAAAACGTATTTATTTTTCTATTTCGAATGAGGTTGCTATTTATTTTGATAAAATAAAATTATAAAATACAGTAATCCGCCATATTGAATTAAACACCAAGAAGCGAATGACGTCACAATTGTTTGTTTTCGAGCTTTGACAATCGCACTAATGTAAACATTACATTTTACCAATGTACTCTGTGCACACTGCACAGAGTACATTGGTAAAAACAATAGTGACATCACAAACGGCGCCATGACACCGGCGGGCGTTTTGGCGCGAATTTTAAAATTTAAATTTCAAATGCCAATCTTATCTAACAAACCTTATTTTTCTGCAGAAATAATATATTTTTTTCGAAATATATAAATACTTCCAAACATAATCTGACCATTTCTCAAAATAAACATTATGCCTATTGGAACTAATTTTTATGTCTATTATTTTTATTTTTCAGATCTACTAGCGACGCTGTCACCGGGTCAGATAAGTCTGTGGGACTATCCACAGCACTGACACATACGCCATAGTGGCGTATTTCCCCTGTGATCGATATGTCACTAATTCGCCAAGATGCACGACAACACTACACCGGAGGCAACATCTCTGCCGGAGACGAATGTGCTAGCGCCAAGCGTCGCGCCACTTGTGTGTGTAAATACAGAGCAACTGCGGAGTTTTCCCGGTTCTTCTCAATAGATTTTCCGAACCAATGGTAGAGTAAAATATGACGTAACTTAATAGACACCTGTATGTACATGAAATAAATAAATTGAGAAGTGAGTTTAACTTCACACATAATATCTTTAGTGCAGTGAGTCTCCCTAGTAATAACAACTCTGGTGGAGACGGTCATGGAAGACACCCGGCGCGGTACAATGGAACCCCTGCCTTACAGCGTTCAATTTGTAACCTGAATACGAATGAATCCATTAACCGAAAGAGCAAAGATCGCGAACGACGCAGATATCACGTCGTCCTGTTCCGTGTATGTTTGGATTTTATCTTTTGAGCAAACATTGGGGTTTACACAAAAAAAGTTGTTATAGAATATCGAGTTAAGTTAATCAAGCGTTTCTAAATAAGATTTTGATGGAATATGCTACGGAGATAGGTTACATCCGAAGAGGGATGTAGGGTGGGTAGTGGGTATTTTTTATCCCAGAAAATGAAAAGGAATCAAAAACCTTTGAAACTTCCGTAGCGCAATGTTAAGCATTGTTTTCTTAACGTGCGGCGGTTCCGGGTTGGATCCCCGGCAGGGTAAATTTGGGAATTTATAATTTCCGAATTATCTCTGGTCTGGCCTGGTGGGAGGCTTCGGCCGTGGCTAGTTACCACCCTACCGGCAAAGACGTGCCTCCAAGCGATTTAGCGTTCCGGTACGGTGCTATGAAGAAACCGAATAGGAGATTGGGTTTAATATAACTGCCATGCCCCTAACAGGTTAGCCCGCTACCATCTTAAACTGCATCTTCACTTACTATTAGGTGAGATCATAGTCAAGGGTTAACTTATAGTAGATAAAAAATAACCTTAATCCACGAGGAAGAAGTCCCGGACATCATCTAGTGGCTTATTAAAAAGTTGCATTTTAACCACAATCCATATCCATATGAATGAATATTATAAATGTGAAAGTGTGTCTGTCTGTCGGTCTGCTACGCTTTAACAGCCCATCTTTTCACGGTTTCGGTGACGGTGCCGGGACCGCGAATCCACAATTTTACGCCTTACCAAAAAGTGCTCAACGCGGCTAAAGAAGTTTTAACTTCAATTAAATTAAAAATTAATAAAATTTTGCTTTGTTTCACAAACATCCATTTCAGGAGTAGTAATTCAGGTTCAGGAGGTTCAGTTCAAATGAGATTTAATAATTAATGTAAGCGAGGTCAAGCCGTCAAGTGCATGTGAAAATTTAACGAGACGAGCGAATGGCCGCTGCCTCAAAGTTTTATTACATTTATTCCTATGCCGAAATATAAAATTATTTTTATATTAATTTATATCTCCACTTTTTTAAATGTTATGCTCGCTGTTGACTGTAATCATCTTATATCTAGTAATTAGTTAATCTAATAGCGCAAAGTTATACTCACTCATAAATCACATGAGTACTACCAGGGTGGCTGAAAAGTTCTGAGCCAAAGGTATTTGTATTCTTGCTAATTACTTGTCCGGCGGGTCACTAGTTTAGCGCGACATCTATCCACTAAAGTTTATAAGAAAAATTTCATGTCATTAACTCCAACGCTTTGATAAATTAAACCGTGGAGATCAACATGTCTGTAGGCACCCAAGCTAAATTGCTCACACCACTTGACAAGCAGCGACAAGTTGAAACTTCCGAATTTTTTTTGACTTGTGTAAGATCAATTTTCAAAGTTTTTCAGCCATCCCCGTACGTACTATTATTGTCGCCCTTAGCTGTGTACATTATCCGTGCACGGCAGTTGGCAGAACTGACGTTTGGCGCGCCTGTCGTAGCACGCGCAATTCGACTTGCTATGGTGGCAGCGCTGATGCAAGAAGGGCCCTCTTGAGTGAAAAGTTTTCTTAGTGTGTGTTAAATGTAGTAATTCATTCTAACTTCAGCAGAGCTTGTGACAACAAGCTTAAGTGTTCAGTATAAGTATTATTGTATCGCCTTTCAATAGTTTGTGTAGATTTAAATATTCCAGATTAATTGCTGTTTAATTGTTTTATATCGCTAAAGTGAATTTTACATTATTTTACTTAATCATTGAGCTAAATAAATTGCAATAAGGAACGGTGGATAAATTAGCAAATGTTAAAATTTAATTGAACAATAAATACCTAGGAAATGTTAATATATTATTACGTATTGGAATTAATAAATACTGTATGATTTTAGTTGTATTTCCTTGTCTGCTTCATCAAATTAACGGGCAGATTGTACTATAATAAGTCACGAACTGAAAAGGAGCGCTGCACCAGCTGCCAAGAGGATGCCAAATCATTTTCCTTTTGATGGTATCAATTTCGTAGGTGGTGTGGTAAATAGATGCCGAAAGGACATTTCTTACATATTATCCAGCAGTGCGTATTAAAAAAGAGGAACGATTCGCTTTGTACGTGTGCCCGTGGAATGTCGAAAATGTAGGGGTGCAGACGACCTTTACGATGCATCGCGGTACCATGATAAAATGTCGAGGGAGGAAATAGGTTGAATAGTTACATACACTGCCTATTATCCTGTAGATATTGTTATGTGCCTAATTTGTGCTCAACTAAACAATACAATAAATAAAATAACCAGATTTATAATAATTTTATCACTACATTTTAATATTTGTCAAGTATTATTATTTTTCTTATAAAATTAACATTAAAACATGATAATTATAGTTGTGACAAAGAACTTATTTAAAACGAATGTATGAAAAAATTGTGAAGATAAGGAAAATAAAAGGCTGTTTATTTATTTATTTGATTGAATAATTTAAGCTAAAAAAGCTTGAACAGTGATTAATGCTCATAAGTCCATCATCAATCCGTAAGAATATGAATATCTTTCCTCTGATTGTAATGAAAAGTTTACTAATTTTAATGCAGTACTAAAGCAGGTACTCAAAAATTAACGTATTATTTAGTACTTAAGTAAATATTTAGGCTTTGAGTCCATACAGTAAAGCTGAAATTAATATCGGGTGGCCACCTGGCCACCCGATATTAATTTCATGTAATGCCCCTACTGAGTCGAGATATTAGGAATTTGTCAGTAAACTAATATGTAAGTTATTAATAATGCAACTTTATTGCAACGTTGTTCTTCGGTAATTTTATTGAAACTTCGGGCGGAATATAAGTTTTACATAGTTGTTTATCTTTTCGAAAGATTACAGATAAATTGATTATTAATTTGCGTTGACAAATTGTAAATAATGACTTTGACAAGCAGCTCTGAAGGCATCCGATTGGATGGCAATGATGGAAAAGCTTTGGCTGAAAAAAAAAAAATTGGCTGCTCTAAGAATGCAACGCTTTATGCGACGCGCGGCCAGTGGATACGTCAGCTGTGATCGACTCGACCGAAGAATGCTCGGAATCTACATCGAAAAGTTTAATCATTAACGTTTTTGGTGAATATTTTAATATTTTGAAAGGTTTGTTGAACAGAAGATTTTCAGTATGTACAAAAAAAAGCTTAAAAAAAAAGATGAAAAGGGTAGAATAGTACGGTATAGTAGTGCCGATTCTGTAATGTAACATCTCTAAACTAAACTAAAATGGCAGCTTTAAATCTAGTTCTGTCCCTTTCCGTAGGGAGTATTATGAAAGGGTTAGCAATATTTATAATGCTCTAATTTTAGTTTAGTTTAGACATTGTGCACTACAGAATCAGCCCCAGTACCTATACTTAAAAGAAGATTTTAGTAGACAATTTAGCACAAAGGTAAACTGCGCGGTTCTAGCTCCGTACCAATTAGCCGCAGCCGGCATCAGTTGGTAAATATTAACACTGGTAATTGTACTCTGAACGTCAGCTCCCTCGATGTTCGTTACAGTGCTTAGTTGCAGCCTGAATACAAATGAATCTATTAGCTGATAGCTACGAGATAGAGGATCAGCATCGATATCACGCTCCCACTCTCATGCGTGCTAAACTTCTATTATTTGAACGAATATCAAAACGGATTGAGCAGATATTGCATTTCAAACAGACGTTGACGTGATTGTATGAGTCTGGTTTATTTGGTTTTGCAATATTTAGTAGTCTGTTTTGTGAGATTCTGAGATTATTTAGATTATTGAGATTATTTAGATACTGAGACCATATAAAACTTATTATTGTAAGAGTACTTTTTTTTTAAAAGCGTTCCTGTTGCGGTTTTCTAGATCTTGTTGAATTCCGAACCCAACATTATATGTATTTGGATTACAGTTTTGATATCTGAATAAAAGAAAATTGTAAAAAAATTATAGTCAAAATTTGTTTTTTATTTTATTTAATAATTTCTTGCAAAAATAATGTCTTTGCAGTCGACGTACATTTGCAGAGATATAACTCTTGTGCTAAAAACCTTAGAAGCAATATGAGAGTGCCTAAGGTTTCGAAATAGGTCGAGTTTGACTTATGTAAGTCACAAATTAAAACCGACCTGGTCCAAGAAAATGTTTTATTGCACCTTGCTTTGAAAATTTATTATTTGATTGTAAATTCTACTTCTTTATTTTTTACATTACTTCGTCCAAAAGCATAAGTTTTTTTGAATATCCGGTAATAACTATTTATTTCCATACCCAAGAGCTGTCTTATGTTCAATTATTTCATGCAATTCTTATTCGCAGACGAATTAATCATATCTCTGCTAGGTTAGCCCGTTTCCATCTTAGACTACATCATCACTTACCATTTGCTGAAGAATCTTACTTGAACCCGAATTTATTTTATGTACTGCTGTGCCCAAAAAATGGTTCATACGCGTTTGAAATCATGAGTACGATTTAGTTTATGAAGGAGCCCCATATAATATCCGATACCCGACAATACAACGACTACCTAATAACACTCAATTTGGAACTAGATACTTCCATTATCGGCTTAAACATTAATGTCATGTTGGTAATCCAAGGTATCAGTAGTGAATGGGTAAGCTTATTTCGCAGGCTGTAAGCTTTTGAGTGTCAATTAGAATGTATCTCTATCAGTAAAGCTAAAACACATGAAACGCGATATAGAAGTGCGATGTGATAATAATGCGGTTTGTGGAAGTAAAGCATAGATTTAGGAGGTCTTCGCGTAGTGCAGCGGATACCAATACAAAATCTATGAAGTAAAGGCTCTTTTATGAAAACGCGGTGCGTTGCGAGTCGCGTCACATCATGGTCGTTTAAGAGAGCGTTCTTGCATAAGCGTTTTTTATATGACTGCCTGAAAAAAAGAGTAATTGTTTTCAGGGTTCATGTATGTATGTGAGTATGTTCCACCATAACTGCTATACGCCTGAACCAATTTTGATTCAGGCAGCATTTTGATAAATGAGGTATCGTTAGAATTCCTAGCTTATTCCGGGTGACATAGCATAGTCAAATTAAAAAAAAATTTGATTGCGTGACCATTGTTCCGCTTTAAAGACTAAATTAAAAAAAAAACGAAAATAAGATTAACTATATAATCATCATCTAGAAAATGATGAGTAGATTCCAAAAATATATAACACTATAGTTCAATATCCAGTTATTCACAAAAAATATCATTTAATAAAAATGTTAATAAGATTCCATTTTAGATTAATTTCGATTTTTAACTTTTTAGTTCGTTCTTTGGAAGGACAGTCCTGTTTTTTAATTTTATTAATTATGTCTTGTTTCTTTATTACGTGATAGGCTTGCGCTTGATGACAGTCATGCCTAGTGCAAAGGTGCAAAGCAATGATGAGGTCTAGGTTGGAACGCGCTTATCAAGAAGATGCCTATTCATATGTGATATTCATAGATTTAGGATTGGTCTTCGCTGCGGAGCGTAGCGGAGACCAATTTGAAATCTACGGTGATATTATGTGATGCTAGACGTACCAAAAGAAACGCCTAACAACGCGTCAATGACGGATGAAGTGACCGTTGATTGAAAGACACTGTGAACCATGCGTATGAGCTGCGCGCGCTGCATTACCTGAAGTGTTACCTCATGGCCTCTTTACAGTCCGTAAAGCGTAAGATGAGTTTTGTATTTGTGTGGGTTTGCACACCCATAGTGTAGATTGACAACCTCGCGCGTCTCTTGCATGTTTTAAACTGATTTGCAGTGGTTGCTGTTTGTACTGCTGCAATCACGCAAACGCAAAGATCATCTTATGCATTGCGTACCATTTTATCTCCTAAATAGAACTACAGTATCCAATATCCTACTACAGTACTAATGTTATAAATGCGAAAATGTGTCTGTCTATCTGCTACGCTTTCACGGCCCACCTGTTCAACCGATTTTGATGAAATTTGGTACAGGGATAGGTTGTATCCCGGGAAAGGACTAGGCTATCCTGGATTATTAAGATTAATTCAAAAAACTTAAACAACGCGGACGAAGTCACGGGCATCAGCTATTCGGTATGGAAATATATTTCAAATATTTTTAAAGTTACAAATTATTCCAATGTATAATGGAAACAATACGTCTAGTGTAACGTTGAGCTACGCTGTCGGCACGCGTTGTTTTGGCTAGAGGCTCAAACATCTACATCTGATGTTATCATGCCATGATTAAATTCGTGCTACATGTAAGAAACAATTATTGTTGTTGTTTATATGTATGTTTATTATTTTATTTATTCAAAATTATAGTTCCAAGGAAGAACAAAATATATTATTTTGACCTTTCTAGAGTACGATTAGAACCTCTCTACAAATATACGTATTATTCTAACTAGATAGATAGATTAGATTCTAGATTTTGTGCAACATACAAAATCTAAGCTAGTTAGAATAATAATTCAAGTATAGGGATTGTAAAAGTTTTGATCTCGGTTATATAACATTGTTTTTTTGGCGTCTTGGCACATTTACCTAGCGATTTATTCGAGTTTGTTACCGATTACTACACTTCCAATTCCATTTTCACAATTATTAATAATATTTTGAATTTGTGTTAGGTTCCAAAATAAATTTTATGATTAATTTTATAAACTACAAAAAGCTTCTACTAATCTACTCAGTAGGTATTTTTGCTACACAACTAGATACTTTCAGCAATACAAGCACGAGAATTAATATATTTTCTACATATTAATTTCCAGATTATAATGTTTTTGATAAAATCGTAAATTAGGTACCAGTTTTAAGCTGTATAATATTAATAAGAAGTTCAGATTGAATAGCGTGGGCGACTCTGCATTGTACTTGCTTGTAATAAAAGGCCTTTGTTAGAAAGTCCTTCATCAAAGTTCTCTAGAGTAGATTCGATACAATGGTAAAAAAGATGAAAACAGTTTCTTTAAAAATACTACAAAGATAAAGTTTACCCGCTGAGTCCGGCTGTTTGAAAGCAATGTCTCTAAAAAGTGCTAAATACTTGTAGATGTTGCTTACTAGCGAAGTCAGTTTGCTGATAATCAGGTTACTAATAAAACAAAGAAGCGAATTATGTAGCAACAATTTAATAAATACTTCTCACCTACATCCTACTCAATTTATAAATTATTGAAATAATTAATTTCATAACTTTCAAATAACTTACCTACTTTGTCTATATTTTAATATAATCTACGATTTGCAACATCACCTACAATAATTATTTCTAGGCACCAATAAAATAAGCATCTATTGTCTTAATATGAGTTTCTGATTATTTATCTAATGTATTCAAAGGAAACACGCAGTAAATATATAATATTATCAGATTAAGTAAATTAGATATTTATTTCATTTTATCAAAGGATATACGATTTTTAGCCATTCCTAATAAAATGTTGTCAGTTGAGGCTGTGGTAGAGTCTTGTATATCTTCTTTACTTTGCATAGAATGATAATCATTCATCTCTGACCATGCTGGATCGGACTTGGCAATTCTCTTTCTTTCCCTCACTTTGGTATATAATAAAACAGTGACCATAATAAAAAATACTACAAAACCTAAACAACATCCGACAATCAATCCTGTTCGTCGGTTTAATAATGAAGACATTTTGAATCCTTTATTTGTTTTCATTTTTACAGTTAATGGTTTTTTCATTTTCATTGTGTCAAATGAAACACATTCACTTGCAGATGAATGCGCGATTAGTGCGTTTACAATATTACGATTCATATTCGAAGTGAAATTGGTTTCTGTATTTGTATCGTTGATGGGCCCAAAATCGTCTTCAACGTAATTTATCACAGAATCATCATGCATTGTTAATATACAAACAATGTAACGCATATTGCTTTCCAGGTCGTTGATGTAAACTGACATAGAATTTTTATTCACGTACATCAGTTTTACCTACGAAAAAAAATAATGATAGGAATTAATTTAACATTACTGGATATTTGTGTATACTTAAATATTTTATCATTTTCATAGCAACTTCAAACAGGCAAGTGAGTTATTTTATGAGCAAAGCTTTTTGATCGAAATTGCGTATATCGTATATGTTGTTTGCCTATTATTTTTAATTAGACTAAAACAGTTTTATGCTTTGATTTCCTACTCATTATATTGTATGATTCCCGTAACGAATTTGTTTTTAAAAATTCCGGGGAAAATCTTCAGAGGAATCTCCAGGTCTTCAACTATACTTATTGTACTACTGTCGCTCTTTTGGGATGTGGACATTGAAGGACAAAGAAAAAATCAAATACACAGTTAGAATGTTAGTATGGATAATAATATGGATCGGCATCACCTCAATTACAACTATACCGTATTATTTGTACTTTGTCCCTACTGTAGTGCACACTAATCTGCATCGTAACGCCCTCGCCTCACCACAGGAAAAGCTTACGCGTCACAATATGGCAGTGCGTGATTTTTCACCGTCTCCGCCGGGATGGCACGCAAGCCGCCTCCCGTCCCCAAGCTCACGTCGCTCCGGCGGGGATCACTACGTTTCACGTTCAACTTCAATTTGATTGGGAGTACTCGCGCTAAGGCCAAGTTGCCCAGTAGTAAGCATGGCGTCGTCGCCTAGTTATATCCAGATAGACGTGTCGGAGGTGCTTGCTGAGCCGCCCTGGCTACGTGTTCCCATAAGGTTGATATATGTGTGCAGCAAACTTAAAACTCAAACTTACTCACTTAGGACTTACATTTGAATCAACATTTTCATTGTAGTATAAAAGTCTAAGTTCCTTCAATGCTGTACGATTTATTATTAGCCAAGTAACTAAGATAGAATTATCGTCGCCTTTGTCAACAGATAAATGAACGATTAAAGGAAAATCACACTTTTCCTTTGGATAGTCATCGTTAAAACAAATTTCTGAATAAGGCTTTATTATTTTTGGATGATCTTGAATCCATGTCCACGTGTTATTTTTTTGGCATCGACAAATGATAACATTATCTGGAATAAGTAGAAAGAATTAATTCTGAAGAATTAATTTTGCATCTATATAAAAATAAATTCTTACCTATAAAATCAATACGTACCTTTTATTGATATATCTTGCACGTGGTTTTCTACTGAAGCTAGTAATTCCAGGGGTATCATTTGGAGTTTGTTATGCTCCAAGTCTATTTGTATGATTTTATTCAGGTTATTAAATGAAGTAGCTGACAGATATTTAATATTATTGTAAGATAAATTTAAAACAGTCAATTCTTTTAAATAAATCAAATGTTCATTTATAATATTTTGCAATTTATTGTAAGAGAGATCCAAAAGTTTTAAATTACTTAAATCTTCGTCAAAAGATTCCATTGACTCTATATTATTATTAGATAGACACAAAGTGTTTAATTTTATAAGTCCGCGAAAGTTACTGGTTTTAAGATGAGTAATTCTATTAAAGCTCAAATCTAAACTTTCTAGAAATATTAATTTGGAAAATGGGCTTATTGATAAACGTCGTATTTTATTAAAATTTAAATAAAGATGCTGTAAGGTAGTAAATAGCTCAAAAGTAATATCTTCTATGATGGTTAAATTCGTAAAACAAATATGTAATTCGTATAAACTAGTGATAAGTGTGTTGTTGTCTAAATTATTCGGTGTAGTCCAAGTAACTGAAGGATTTTTACTAAGATCTATATTGATAAGCAACACTCCTAATGTTTTGTAAGACATTAAAAAGTCAAAATGCATGATGTTATTGTGTGAAATATTAAGACTTTGTATATTTGGAAAATTTTCAAATAATTGTTTAGGTAAATGATCTAGTCTATTATAACTTACATCAAAATGTATTAATTCACTTAACATAACTTTTTTGGTACTTGTGATCAATTGTATTTCATTTTTGCGTAAAATTAATGATTTTAATTTGTTAAGTTTTCCAAAACCACTCAGTTCTATTTTTGGTATTAAGTTGTCAGCAATATCAAGAGTTTCCGTGGAAGTAAAGTTATCAAAGAAATCATATGGCACATAGTCAAGAAAGTTATTACTAACGTTAAACTCTAATATAGAATTAAATGCACTGAACAGTTTTTCTGGGATATGACTGACAATATTTTGTGCTAGATTTAATTTCTCTAAGTTTTTATTATTAATAAAAGTACCTTGAATGATTTTTTCAATATTACAGTGTTCAAGAAATATTGTCTCTAAAAGAGGTAAATTTAAAAATGACTCGACAGGAAGATAATCTAGTATATTATATGATAAAGCTAAGTGTTTTAATCCTGGTATATCAAGACATAGTAAGTCGTTGGATTTTAGTGAATTGTTTTTTAGGGAGAGTTGTTTTAAGTTGTTCAAACCGTGAAATGTACCATTTTCTACGAATTCTATTTCACAATTATCTAACAATAGCGAACTTAATGGTAGTCCGTGCTGAAATAGGTTTTTGTGGAGAACTCTCAACGGATTGAAAGATAAGTTTATTATTCGTAACTTCTTCAATGTGTCAAATGCCATATCAAAAATAAAAACTATTTTATTGTGTGATAAATCTAGGTCTTCTAATTCACTGAGACCAAAAAATGTATAGCTTGTGATGTTTTTAAGCATATTGTTTTGCAAATTTAAATATCGCGCAGAGTTTAGTCTTTGAAATGAGAAATCATCAATAATTAAAATTTCATTACTGCTTAGATCTAAGCGTGTTAGATATGTTAGATTACTGAAAGTATTTTTTGTAATAAATTTTAAGTGGTTATGTTTCAAGCTTAATTGATGCAATCTTTTCTGTGACCCTAGTACGATATCATTTAGCACAGATAGTTGGTTAAAATCAAGATACAATAACAGTAACTTTGAGTTTCCTTTAGGCAAGATGTCAGTAATATCTATAAGATTATTGTTGTGCAAAGCGATATATTTTAAATGCAGCATTTTTGAGAAAGTTCCTAATTCTATGTAACTAATTTTATTATGATTTAGGTATAATTCTTCTAATAGAGCAGAATGTTTGAAGATCTGTTTAGAAATAAATGTGAGCCAGTTATTATTTAATCTAAGTTCTTTAAGATTTTTAACGGTCGTGAAAGTACTATTGTTTATATCACTAATATTATTATTGTCTAATCTTAGTTTCGTTAAATTTCTATTATTCATCAATAAAATATGTGGCACATCATTTAAATAGTTAAAATCTAATTGCAGTTCTTCTAAATTTTCTAAATCACTAAAGCTCTTACTATTTATGTTATTTATGCAATTTTTATCTAATTGTATCACGCTTATTTTACTAGAATTAAAAAAAGAATCTATTGGCACTTCAAGAATATTATTTTGACTTAAAAATACTATGCTAAGAGACGGCATATTGCAGAGTAGGCCATGAATATGGTGCAAATGGTTATGACTCAAATCAATCAACTCTAAATTTTTATTATTTTGAAAAATATTTGTGTGTAATATTTTGATTCTATTGTGACTCAAATCCAAAGATTTTAATTTAACTAGTGAATGAAATGCTCGGTGATGTACATTTGAAATGAAATTAAAATGAAATGATAACTCTTTCAGGGACGGACTAAATTTAAAGCAGTCTTCTGAAATAAATTCAAAATTATTGGAATTCAAATCTAAATATTCTAGGCATATTAAAGGGGTTGTGTTATCCATATCTTCTATTGAAAAAATTTCATTCCACGCTAATTTTAAATTTTGAAGGTGTTTTAAACTAGCTATTGAAACGATTGGAAATGTAGTGAGATTGTTTTCACTGAGATCTAATTCGGTTAAAGACAATTCCAAAGTTGTGAAAGCAGAGTCAGATATGTGCCTAACGATGTTTCCTTTAATATTTAATTTAATTAACGGAAGTCCATAAAAACTGTAGCTTGGAATCTCTTCGATATAGTTTGAAATAAGCTCAACTGACATAAGCTTAAGCATACCGGAGAGTGCTTTTTGTGGAATAAACTTAATTTTGCTCGATACAATACTTAATGTTTCAAGGCACTTTCTCAGTGGCATAAATGTTTCATCATCGATCTCTCTTAAGCTTGTTCGCGATATGTGTATATGCTTAATGCAAGCGCCTTGTGGTATAAAATGTGGTCCCAAATCTTCTTCGCTGGCGTCGAGATCATAAATAGTAAAAGTATGCACATTGGTTACCCGTTTCAATGCGTTTTTTATATCTTTTATACTTGTATCTTGGCAATCAAGATATACTGCTGTAAAAAGTAGGTTTTTATAAATAATAATTTCCTTAAGATATTAAAAATAGTACTAAGAATCTTACCATTTTCAAAAATATAACATGTGCATTTATTATTTTGTATCATCTCAGAACATTCCAAGGAATTTTGAGCTCCGTAAATTGGGAGTAAAAACAGAAACAATGAAAAAAGTTGAAGAACGCCATTTTCATTTCTATTTGTCTCCAAGTAGAAAATCCTTTTCATAATTACATTATAATTGTGATTTATTTTTTCATATCCTCTTTCAAACCTGCAACAAAGAAATCCATGAAAAGGTGAAATATACTTGATAATATTATCCAAAGTACAGAAACAAAATACTTCTAGTCTTACTGCATAATTTCTTACTATCAGGTGACATCGCAGTCAAGGGCTAACTTGCAGTAGGATGAAAAGAAAAAAGAAAGCCCCGTAAAATATAGTAGTAGTTGACAGCCCATCACAAAAAGAGAATAGAGGTAATTCCAGCCATAAAGACTAGATAGTTTTTCTTGAAGAGAATACTTTATCGAAATATTTTTTTTTTCTATCACCGTCCGTCCATCGCTGCCATATAGCCGGTGTACACCTGCCTAGTGTACTATAAATTCGTTAAATGTTTATTTTTGAAATAATTTTCTTGTTACATAGAAAGCCGTTGTAATTACTGTGTTTTATACCAGTGTCAAAAATATGCGTACTAAAGTAAGTTAGTCTTTAGTTTATCTCGTTTAAAGGCTAAAGTTTGAAAAAGTAAAATGTCATATTCATAATATTTATTTAAAAAAAAAACCTGGTCTAAAAAGCGTTATTTATATTTTTACAAATCACATAAACTATAATCACATGCATTTATTTAGCAATATTTAAAACAAATTCTAACTGAAATTATATCAAGCAAACAATATAGACGCACTGCAGTAAACACGTCACGTCAAGTTAATTCTGCCAACGAACAAAAATCTTCTACGTGAAAAACCAATCAAACAAATAATTAAATCTCAAATTGACTTGCAGTATTCACATAAACAATAAATAAAACCCGCTTACCTATGCTCCGATAATTACAAACAAAGTTATCCTTCAGTGTTTAGAGTTCATTTTTGTGACGCAACTTCCCGAAGGACCCGAGTGCGCCTGTCCTAGGAGAGTAAAGGTTCACCACACGAGTAACAAGCTCAATTATGAACAAGTTTTTATCAGTTAGAGAGTGAGTAGATGTTTTATCGCGCAACACAGAACGCCTGAGGTCATTAGAAAGCTCGACAGAAGACTGCCGCGGCGGCGCGCGCTCTAGGTCACCGCTGTTGTTGCGGCAACCCCGACCCACTATTATTATACTTTTATGACGAATCGTGTTCCACCCATACACGTATTTCAAACACAAATATTATGTACTTAATATTATGATCGTATACCGAAATTTAAGCAAATCCATACAATCCATGAATGCTAAAAGAATAGCGCACGTATTACCTAAAGTCTTTGTTTGCGCGACTAATTGCAGACAGCTCGGTATAATTAATTAGGTTTTCTTTTATCATTGTATAGAGACTACCTACATAACTATAGGTACGTATTGTTACTAATAACTGAAGTTTACCTACTAAATTTTAATGACTACTGACAAGTAAGTAAAACGATCTATTCGATATTGCCATGATGTTTCATCCTTGTAAGTAGGCTTTTTATTACTTATACAGTACCTGAATGCGCAATTTTTTTGTATTAACTTTGTTGATCCCTATAATTATATCAAGAAGTAGGTATATTATTTTTCACGTACAGCATAAAAGATGAGCTTTGAAGATCCTAACTTCTACACCTACTTCTATACTAATATTATAAATGCGAAATTTTGGATGGATGGATGGATGTTCGTGACTCAATCACGCCAGCACGGCTGAACGGATCTCGATGAAAATTGGCACAGAGATAGATTATAATCTGGAATAACACATAGGCTACTGAACCACGAAAAAATGAAAATTAAAGAGTTCCCGCGTGAACCAAAAAGCCTCAAACCACGCGGACGAAGTCGCAGGCATCAGCTAGTAATATTATGTATCCGAATGTGAGTATTTTTGTTTGTTACGCTTTTATGATCAATATTTTCAACCGATATTGATAAATCTTGGTACAGAAATAAGTTGGGCTACTTTTTATCCTCAAAAATTAAGGTGTTCCCGCTGGCATTAAAAAAACTTGAACCGTGAACGAAGTCGTGGGCATCAGCTAGTTTTTTTATTGACGCCAAATATCAAAGTCCATAGAATATTCTTTTGGTATTAGTAAGTACACAAGAAAGTTAAAATTTATTTCCGTAGCAAATTATACACCTACTCGTAGAACAAAGAAACTCTCTTGGTTATAATATGGAAATGTACTAAGAGCAAAATCTATAAGACAAATTTTTCTCCATCGACAAAATAAATGTTTAAGTGAAAGCAAATTGAAACCTTTTGTTTTGTTGATATCTTGAGATGTCCGCATTTTCCTACGAAGATTTTTGCTACGTAGCATCGTTCAGACGTAGCATTTTCAATATTGGTTGATATAGACTTTACTGTATTATGTATATTGATATTTTATGCAAAATCATGGTTTATTTTATATTATTCTAGAAGAAACATCTAGAACAGGCAGGTTTCAAGACCAAAATATTATTATCTTTATTCTAAGGGTGCCTTTCCACCACAGATATGCTACGTTATTAAGCTACGGATGTTTGTCAAACCCACCAATAGGGGCGCTTGATCTAACATCTAGCGATCTGCACAATTCTACGTAGCATATTTTTAGTAGAAAGGCAGCCTTATTCATGAAGCTTTTTAAATACTGCCTTGTGCAACTCAATTTTATTTATTTTTGGTCAAAGTTTACCGAAACCAGTAACGCAACATTAAACGCCTGATATACAGCTACCCTTAGAGCTTTGAATTGAAAAATCCCGTACCAGAAACAGTGATGCAAAGAACTGTGACGCCAACTTAAGTAGTCCTTGCGTCGGTTCGATTTGGATCTAAATAACGTTACCCACGAGTAGCTGCTTTTTTAGATTTTATTCCAACACGAAAGTACTGGAAACAGAAACCGTACAAAAAATAATCAAAGGCAGATTTTCCGTTCGCTATAACAAACTGAATTTACCTGTGCAATGTTTGTTAGAAGTTTATTATTTTTAGTGGCGTGTAGGTACCTACTTTTCAACGTCAGAAGTTTGTTAAAAACTTCTGGTAAATAATAAAATAGTTTACTTCTCTGTTAGTAAGATGTCAGTATCCGTAACATATTAAAATTTAATATCTCAATAAAAATGCCGACAATTTGCTCGCAATAAATCCTTACCTATGTACCTAGTAGAAATGAACTATAGTGAACGGTTACATGGATTCCTTATTATCCCTACCTATTCTTCATTCATTCTATTTTTATCTTATTGGATGTCAATTTACCTCTTGATTGATTAGAGTCACCTAGTGAATGACGATAGGAAGAGAAAGATAGAAGTTTAGTTGCAGCCTAAAAGTTTTAACTAAATCCATTTCAAATATACATAATTACCGGATAAACTCACGTGTTATGTCGTAAAAATAAAGACGTTATTATTAAAATAGATACGTTAAAAATAAATATCTGTTTGCATGTCTGTCTATATGTTTGTCTGTCTGTTACCTTTTCACTGCCTGACACACAGTTACACAAATAATATGACACACTGGTAGGTACGCATGCATTCCGAAAACAAAAGTTCTCATGGGTTATTTGAAAACCTATATCCAAGCGGTCGAAGCCACGAGCATCATCTACGAGTAGTTACTAATTATTACTAAAAATAAAACCCACCCATACCAGTGGATACTATAAATATTGTAACTAATTAGAGGTTCTACGGTTCAAACAGGTATGAATTTAAAAAATGCTTTTTGTTCAACTAGCTAATTGAAATGCTACAGCTTCACATTACAAAACAAGAATCGTTATGACGGAGAAAAGCGGAGAGCTTTATACACCATCCGTGTTTTCAGTTTAAGGCTGACGCGGCATTCGTGCAAGCACTAAATCCGGCCAAGCGTTTCTCCCACGCTTTTAGTCTACAAATCTAGGTCACAGAAACGCTAGCTATTCATTAGGTATCACCTGATAGATGACGTAGCTCATACTATGATACGATTATGGTACATACGCTTTAAGTGTCCTGTTCACGTAAGGATTGAGAAACTAATGATTTATAACTTGCTTTAACGGTGAAGGAAAGCATCGCGAGGAAACCTGCTTGTCTGAGAGTTCTTTATAATATTCTCAAAGGTGTCTGAAGCCGCTAATCCGCTATTGGGTAACTATGAGCAAACCATAGAGTTAAGAACATCTTACTGACGAAAGGAAAACCCTTCTTATTCTGAGAAGAAACTCGTAAGCTGGAAAAGGGTTGAAGTGAGAGTGAGTGAAGATATTGGTAATATGTTGATGCAAAGGAGGGGTAATGAAAGTCCAGTCCATGTTTGTACCTACTGAACTACGATTTTCAAGGTAGTGTTGTTATTTTATTATATTTTTCATGAGCTTTGCCTTATTGCCTAGACTATTATGTCTTTCTTGATATGCTACTCGGTGACATAAGCCGACCAAATAATTAGAAGCCTATGATAATGAAAGAACTCGAAGTTTAATTTGCTATAATCCGTCAAAGTAGACAGTTCTATGTGGTACAGCGTGTAGCTTACGATATTCACCGTCCAGTAAGCCAGCAATTCGCACCAGGACAGAACCACACCATACAAATCTTTCAAATTATTTTCAACGCACGTTTCACTCCGACACCGGAGCATCTTCAGATGTCACAAGGATAGCAAGTTAAATACTCAATACTCAATATCATTTATTCAATATAGGTGCACTGTAGGTATAGTTATTGACGTTAAAAATTTCTTACATATAAAACATTATGGTGATAATCGGTATCTTAAAACTAAAGCTACGAGGGTTCCAAACGCGCCTTGGTCTGAGAAGAGCCCACAACAAACACAGCCGGATATAATTTCCGGCTGAGTTGGTTATGGGCTCTTAATGAACTTGAAACTCTTAAAGAACTTGAAATTATTTCAAGTTCTTTCAAATAATAATAATTAATGAAAGCTAGTTAATCTTTGCCAAACACCGCGCCGCGCCTGTTAATTTTTATAAAAAATTTATAAACATTGTATTTTAAAGACAAATTCAAGCAATAATAAAGTTAAATATACATAATGTATATAGGGAAATAGTCAGGCTGCAACTTCTCTAAACCATCTGCTGAAATCTTCTGAATTGAGTTAACTCTTCATTCAACTTTGATAACAAAACATCTGTAACGATAGTATTTCTTAGTCAAAATCTATTGTTTGATAGCTGTTATCTATTTCATAACTAGAGCCGTGCTCGCTCCAAATACATATCTAATACAAATATAATTTTATATCCACTACAAGTTAGCCCTTGACTGCAATCTTACCTGATGTTAAGTGATGATACAGTCTAAAATGGTAGCGGGCTAACCTGTTAGGGGCATTGCAGTTATATTGAACCCATACTCCTATTTGAGTTCTACACGACATTGTACTGGAACGCTAAATCGCTTGGCGGCACGTCTTTGCCGATGCCGGTCGTGACCAGGGAAAATAAAAAAATTATAAATACCCAAATTGACCCTGCTGGGGATCGAACCTGGGACCTCCGCTCATTAAGACAACAGCGCTCAACACTGCGCCAGGGAGGTCATCAAAATAATGAAATAGGACATATAAAATTTCTTTTGCATAATCATTACATACCAAACTTATAAACTGCCTCGTTGGTCTACTCTAGTGGTTAGCACGATCGACTGCGGCCGATGATCATGAAAATTATGTTCAAAATTGTAGTTCGCATGTACAGATTATAAGCTCCTTGTAGAAACTAGAAACTTTGTGGATAGTTGTAGTCTCGCTTAACGATAACTCTCAAGTCTTAACATTTTAGTCAACATGCTAAGATGTTTATTCTTGTTAACTAGTGTATTGTACGCTAATGATATACTTACTTCGAACTTTTGTTAAATAAAGAAACTGTTTACCAAAAGCAGATACAAAAGCTCTACTAGCATAATATAAGAATAATGTTTGCCTGTCAGTTACCAATTCGCACTGCGGGCGCGCATCGTTCATGCACTCAGGTTGTTAAATTAAAGAAATATTATATAATATAATTTTTAAAAAAATGTATTTTAAAACTTTAACTTTAACGATTATTTATACAATTTATAAATAATCGATGCGAAAAGACTTAATTTTTTTTAAAATTAATAATAAACAATTAAAAAATTGATAAAACTTTAATAAGAACCACGTGAGCACGAGGATGCCATGTTTGTGACGTCATAATGTTAAAGCAATTTCACGATAGTACAGTGTCAACACTGCATCAGCTGTGTGCCACAATGAATTGAAATTAACATCGTGACGTCACTCGCGCTCGGGTTTATTCGGTGTGTTTTCGGTACTAAATTAAAAAAATTATTTTCAATTTGATATAACCTTTAAACTATAGCGAAAAAAAACGAAATATAGTTTTGTTAAAAAACTTATATATGATCTTTCGATTTATAACAAGAAATCTAAAACCTATCTCTGTACCAAATTTAATCAAAATCGGTTGCACAGATGGGCTGTGAAAGCGTAGCAGACAGACAGACCGACAGGACAAACTTTCGCATTTATTATATTAGTATGGATGTCTGGTTAAAAACCTACTGTTTACTAAGCTATTGCACTGATCGCGAGAAATTTACTCTTATCCATTGAGAAGTTCAGTTCTACATGTCTGAAGATATGATCTGAGTCACGTATTAAAACAATATGCTATGTCTGGTTAAAAATCTGCTATTACACTGATACGAGCAATGTACTCTTATCCATTGACGAGTTCCGTTCGCCATATCCATTACACACATGTATTCATTAAATCTTCACCAAATTTATATGGGACTACCTCTGAAGTATCATCTATTAAACAAAAAAAGAATCATCAAAATTGATTCATAATTGGCGGATTAATCGCGTAACAAACATACAAAAACATACAGTTGAATTGATAACCTCCTTCTTTTTTTAAAAAGTCGGTTGAAAAAAAAAATTGCCCTGTTGGTTTTTATCGAAAATAATCAAGTAAAAACCAATTCAAATAAAACCACCGATTTTAATCTACTCGCGGTTACGCCAGTAAATAAAATGCGTTTAAATTTGCTTTGCATTATAATAATAACTTTTTATAGTATTTCGCAATTTTGGTGAAAACCGCAACTCAGTGTATTATATTATTTGCATCATATAGTTGATGCAATATATTTTCAGGTAATTAATAATAGTAACTGAAATGCTAGCGATGATAGTGGTTTAGACGTTCGATCTCGTAATATTTATTTTAGTTTTTTTTTATCCACTACAAGTTAGCCCTTGACTGCGATCTCACCTGATGGTAAGTGATGATGCAGACTGAGGTGGTAGCGGACTAACCTGTTAGGGGCATGGCAGTTATACTACGCCCATGCATTCGGTGCATTGCATGCATGTATTCGGTTTCTGCACGGCACTGTACCGGAACGCTAAATCGCTTGGCGGCACTTTGCCTGTAGGGAGGTAACTAGCCACGGCCGAAGCCTCCCACCAGGCTAGACCAGGGAAAATTCAGAAATTATAAATTCCCAAATTGACCCAGTCGGGGATCGGACCCGGGACCTCCGCACGTTAAGACAACAACGCTACACACTGCTCCACGGAGGTGGTCAGGAGTTCGATCCTGGGGCACGCACTTCTAATGGTCTAGCCCCACTACAGATGCAAGGAGAGGCGCGGCACGTAGCGTCTGCTTGTTACGTCGCTTAGGTGGGCCCACTTAAGCGACTATACAAACTCATACAAATAATACTAGCTAACGCCGACGACTTCGTCTGCGTGGTTTGAGGTTTTTTGGTTCCCTCGGGAACTCTTTAATTTTCTGGGATTAAAAATAGCCTATGTGCTATTCCAGACTATAATCTATCTCTGTGCCAAATTTCAGCCAGATCCGTTCAGCCGTTGATGCGAGATTGAGTAACAAACATCCATACATACATACATACAAACATCCATTCATCCATACACCCATACATCCATCAAAACTTTCACATTTATAATATTAGTAAGATTTGCCGCTACGTGCCGCACCGTTCCGTGCATCTCAAGGGGGGCTAGACCCTTACTTTTCCGAGTTATGTTCCTTTCAAGCAAAGCAAAATATCACTTACTTTAACGATGAAGGAAAACATCGAGAGAAAAACTGCATGCCCGTATCTGCCAATCCGCACTAGGTCTGCAAGGTGGACTTTGGACAAATCCTTCTCATTCTGACAGGAGACTCGTGCACTGAGCTCGAGTTTGCTAGCTGGTGATGGGTTGAAATGATGATGATGATTAAGTGAATAGGAAAAGTGGAAGAGTTTAAGTTGAAACAAAAATAGAAGCCGTGACCCGACACCAGACAACATCGATATTAAGTTTTGCGTCTCATATGGGTATTATTAGTAGTAAATGAGTACATTTTTGCGTACAAATTTGATCACTGCAAGGCATATAAGGCCCAGACAAGACGACAAGGCTTAAGGGGAGCTAAGAAACAATGTAAAAATAAAATTTTTTTGTTAATAAATAAATAAAATTAATAAATATTATTATATGGAGTTTTATTTGGCTGTTACTTACCTGCACCTCGTAGAAACTGATGATGCATTCTATGGTGGAGCACGCCTGCCTAGGAGAGAGGCCTATTTAATATTTTTTAGGAGGTGAAAATACTAATAAGCATATTTTTTTTATTTCAATCTTATCTATAGGAATTTGCTATTTAACAGTTACCATTTACTGTTAAATAGAAAATTCCTATATGTTTGTTATTTCTTCTATCTTATCTTAGAAGTGTGCCATGGCCAAAGAAAGTAATAAAGCGTTTGGTTCTATTTTTATATGAATACAGTCGGTCATGGCCATTCTATCCCAGCGGAAGTGACATTTCAATTGTAACCCTACAATAGTACAAAACCCCATAAACAAACAATAAACCAACCTATTAATTCAGGAACACAGGACCTCATTTAAAAAACTCCAAATCAGTTAAATAGATTTACAACGATAATTGGACACTTTTGCAAGTCAAATTTAATGTGTCTACTTCCGATAAAGTAAGTATCTAGTACCTATACTATAGAGAGGGATAACGCCTTGATATGAAAATGTCCGGGTCTACTAAATAGTCATTCGCGCCATTCCGATTATTTTATTATTTTTCGATGATTCGATTGTTTCGAAGATTAAAGAATAAAGATTTTAACACCGAACTAACGCTAGAAATACACTACCGTGACGCGTCAAGCCTTTCTATGTTTCATACATTAGACATACTTTAGAGAGAGACACGACACAGGAAGTCACGTGATGCATTAAGTCTTTCTCTACCGGTATCCCGTAAGCC
The DNA here is from genome assembly GCA_964035005.1 of Erebia palarica. Taxonomy (NCBI): domain Eukaryota; kingdom Metazoa; phylum Arthropoda; class Insecta; order Lepidoptera; family Nymphalidae; genus Erebia; species Erebia palarica. Next base: position 8,991,846 of record OZ035988.1, read on the forward strand.
GAGAGATTTATTGATTGATTAATTTTATATCCAAAAAAGCATTAAAAAATTGACTCCACAATAAAGGATTAAATCCTGGCAATTATTATATTTGTAAAGGACAACACTGGTTCCTTATAAATCTTTGTTATGAAGGTGGTCTGAAACTTCAACTACGTGCTTAGTTTTTAAACAACGACGTTAGTTACATTTTTGCTCCTTGTGTTGTTCAGATAAATGTTCCTAATTTCAATACTAAATTCTCACCTGAAATCCAGACAGACTGCTCTAGTTCATATTATGCTTCATGAATTATTCAAGCAAGTGGCTTACCGTTCGCCATCCGACTTAAGTGTTATGTTTTGTCAGTCTTATTCGCTGGGGATATTACCGCGCCACCTATTAATACATATTTAATCCAGTCTACTAAACAGCCGACAGTTTGAGGTCAAAGCTAGTAAAATTAGTTTTTGTTTAAATATAGATAACCACAGAAGATAGTAATACATGGAAATGTAAATGAAAAGAATTTGTGAACATTAATAATGCCCTCCCGTCCGGATGTCGGCTACGGCGGCCTATCGGATGGTTAATCTCTCTGGAGATTAGCCATCCATTGGATCTCTCTCTGCGCGGAAGATATTATAGTGCACAAGTGTGTGCGCAAAAACAGGTGCACTCTCGGTTCCCTTTACTCTCATAGCCCGATGGGACGGAAATTCCGACACGACCGGTGAGAGGTCAGGCACAGGACCGACGGCTTTACGTTGTCTCCGAGGCACAGGGTGAAACACGACCAACTTCCTACCTCCGGGCTTGTACTGAGAATTTCTTGTCAGAGAAATCCAACAAGTTATGGCCCAACCCGGGACTCGAACCTGGGACCTCGTTGTTAACCACTAGACCAACGAGGCAGTTGGTCTAGCATGTTAGCATGTTCAACTGCCTGTGAACATTATTTTTATGCTAAGCCCATAGATTTAGAACTGCGCTACAACCGCAGCGGAGACCTATCCTAAATCTATGGCTAAGCCCAAAGGCTAAAAACGGTTACTGTGCGAGAAAAGAGCTCACAACGCATTGTGGTCACTTTAAACTTCCACATCCACGAAATTTGTGATAAGGCTCTTAAAACACCTAAATATGATGCGTTGTGACAAGAAAGACTACATGGCAAGAACAGGATGGCTGCCTCGAAATCATAAAGGCAGGCGTTGCATAACGTTGTACCACATAGGTTTGTTTGTTTTAGCGCATCGTAGCAATTATGCTGCTTGTTCCTTGATTGTCATGGATGGACTTTAGCAAAGTAATGCCTGCCTGCTTCTGATTTTATATAGGAATCCTGTAAGAACTTAAACAAGATGAATAGTAGATTTTTTATCGAGGGACTAAAATAAGCCATTTCATAGGAGATGCTTAGCTTACCGAGCGTAGCGAAGGAAATTTTTGCTAACCATTTACTACCTTTATCATAACAACGACTGCAATTATTAAAAAAAATACTTCAATCCCTAGAGGCTAAATGTCCTTTATAACCTGAAGTACGCCTACGCTAAGTTACTTCCACCACTTCCATCTTCAGAATGTACATCGAATTATGTGCTTGAACCGAAATAAGAATGTCTTCTTCTTCTTATTTTGTTTTATGGCTTTTATTCATGCCACACCAGCTCAATGCACTTTGCTAAGAATTGGGCTGATTCTATAGTGAACAATCTCTAAACTAAAATGACAGCATTCAAAATATTGCTAACCCTTGCATAATACTCCCTGCCGAAAGGGACATAGCTAGATTTAAAGCAGTCATTTGAGTTTAGTTCAGAGATTGTGTTATACAGGATTGTCCACAATATCTTATTTGATACAGCGCTTACAGCTGGGCATTGTTGAACAGAATCCTCACATATTATGCACTATAGTCTAGGCAATAAAGCTAGTTGACCACTACAATAACTCAGTCAGGAGACGAAACTTTACAGTATGATAAAGTATCATAAGTTAAACGTATATTATAAATATCTAATCAGAAAGGAAGTAAGGTTTTTTATGATATACCCAATTGTTAAAGAAGCAAGGAATATTAACGCGTAAACGCAGTTTAGGTTAGGTTATAAAATCGATTGAAATAACGACGTTCATGATTGTTTCGTTCGATATTTCTGTTTTGAGTGTAAATATACTACCTCCTATTATTTTAAAAAGAAATCAAGAAAGTATTCAGTCATAAAAATTAAGTTTTAAGTCTAACTTCCGCATTGATATTTTTTTGGAAAGTTTTGGTTCATGCCAAAACATGGTTTGTAACCTACCAAGTTTCAACGACTGAGGGTTTAACGCGGGGGTCTCCATACGACGAACCGCCCCGTGGCCTATACTACTAACAAAAAACGTTAGTTTTTTTTTATCCACTACACGTTAGCCCTTGACTGCGATCTCACCTGATGGCAAGTGATGATGCAGTCTAAGATGGTAGTAGTGTAATTTGCATGTTTTCGTTCAAAATATCCTCGAAGTGTAGATAGACACATCAGTATAATATAGATCATTTAGCAATTTTTGTTTTTTCAATTGTTCGAAACATCACACTAGAACAAACAGCTTCGAGCAACATTGATTGTTTTCATTAAGTGCTGTAAAGGAAAGTTTAGATAGATACTTTAGCATGGTAAAAATCATTTAGCAATTCTTGTTTTTTCAAATGTTCGAAACATTACACTAGAACAAACAGCGTCGAGCAACATTGATTGTTTTCATTTAGTGCTGTAAAGGAAAACTTTCCTTTTAATTAGTTTGTTTAAAACAAGAGAAGAAAGTACCATAACAATAATAAATATTTTTAAACTAGATGCTTCCCGCGACTTCGTGTGGATTAAGGTTTTTGATTCCCGCGGGAACTCTTGAATTCTCCGTGATAAAAAAAGTAGGCTATGTCTTTCCCCGGGATACAACCTATTCCTGTACCAAATTTCATCAAATTCGGTCGAACAGATATTTTTTTGATTCCCGCCGGAACTTGTAATTTCCGGTTTAAAAAGAAGCCTATGTCCTTCCCCGGGACAACCTATGCCAGTATCCCTGTGCCAAATTTCATCAAAATCGGTTGAATAAGATGGGCCGTGAAAGCGTAGCAGTCAGACAGACAGACACACTTTCGCATATATAATATTACTATGGGTAAAACATTCATGCAAATATCAGGTCCCATTGAACCTTTAATTCCCAGCCAATGTACACTTTGTCGTCACATTTATCCGCTAGTAAATAATCACTGATTTGGCTCGAGTGGGATTAAAGAAAACGTTTCAATATTGAAACTTGAAACGAGTCGACAGAAATGTAGTTCTTGCGCAATCCATTGGACGGATTGATTTGATTCGATTGGAAAGGAGACGACAAAATGCGGGCGATCAAATAGAGGTTTATTGTAACCCTTGTTTAGCAGAGACTTTTTTATACGACTGCCCGAAAAAAGGAGTATATTGTTTTCAGGGTTCATATATGTATGTATGTATGTATGTATTTATGTATGTATGTATGTATGTGAGTTTGTATATTCCACCATAAGTTCTATACGCCTGAATCGATTTTGATAAATGAGGTATCGTTAGAATTCCTAGCTTATTCCGGGTTGCATAGGCTAGTAAAATTAAAAATAAATTGAGGGGGTGACCATCATAGCTCCGCATTAAAGACTAAAGTTGAAAAAAAATATTCGAAAATAAGATTAACTGTATAATCATCATCTAGAAAATGATGAATAGATTCCAAAAATATATAACACTATAGTTCAATATCCAGGGAATCACAAAAAAAATTCATTTAATAAAAATGTGCATAAGATTCTAATTTAGCTAGATTAATTTAGATTTTTAACTTTTTAGTTCGTTTTTTGGCAGGGCAGTCTTGTTTTTTAATTATTCTAATTATGACTTGTTTTCGATTGTTAGTTAGATTGTTAGAGAATCTATTATGTTGATGTTGGGAATTAATTCCGCCAAAATAATCTTATCAATATCAATTTATTTATCGATTTATATACCTAAATCGTACTCTTCGTCGTCGCGTCCACTGCTGGACGAATGCTGTCTCCTGCATGGATCTCCACAGAAAACGGCCCTGTGCCGCTTCCTTCCAGTGCTTCCTTGAGATCGCCCTACATTAGACTATTAGATATGCAAACATAATATGGACCTTTTATGCATTTATCAAGGTTCATCGATTTATTTGAAGACTACCGAACATTCGTTAACGTGCGAAACTTGTTAACGTCATAGGCATTGGGGGGGTTCATGTATCAAAAAGTTTTTAACAACGATGAAAAGTCACTTAAACAACTAGTCAGGGGTGTGTTAGAACAGTAGGGATCCGTTTACATACTTTTAAATATGTTTAACAGCGATAATTAAAGAAATTAACTTTGACCTTTGTGTTTTGAGTATGTGTATTTTTATGTTATGTATGAACTTTAGTATTACGATTGGTTTGTAAGTTGTAAGTTTCTATATGAGGTTACCTACACAGTAGGTACTTAATATGTATAAATAAGCATAGTTTATTGTAAGTTTTCTCATGTAAGTGACCTTACTGGTCTTTTTTCTCTCTATGAATAAATAATGTGTCTATAAACCTCTCTTAAATGTTATGTAGGTATGTCGTACTACCCGCGGCATTTGAAAATAATAATATTTGGGGGACAATATGTGAAAATTATCTTCATTTCCTAGGACGAGGATTTCATAAGACGGCAAATTTAGTCTTCCAAGGCTTCTCCAGGTTTTGTCCATCTAACTATTATACCAATACGGTGAAGGGCGTTTTGCTATGAGCAAACGAAGCATATAAAATATACACTTCTCGCAAAATGATTCTCTCCCATGCTGCAAAGTAATATCCAAGTATAGCAAGTGAAGACACCACTATTTAAAAAAAAATTTTTAGAAAATTTGTAGGATTTAAAAATTGTTTTATTTACAAATCGTAAAAACCACAGTTAAATAATTCCTTTTTGGTGATACCACCAATAAGAGCTGTATGTTTCCCGACAGGCTGCAGGGTTGAAATTTATCTCCAACGATAAATAACTCGCGCCTACACTCGACCTTGTTTAAGATTTGGATATACAAAACGCGCTACTGCAGCGTATATTTTTTTTCTACGATTTTTTAAGCTTATAAAAACGCAATGGCAGGTCTGTATACTACAATACAAGAAATAAAGATTATAGTATCATTACCATACTGATTTATTTACTGATTATAGGTAAGTACATAACAATTTGTTACAATAGTAAGAGTATAGTTCCGATACCATTTAGGATCTGGTTACGTACCAATACTACTCCAGCTTAGCGAAAAATGTAAATAATTTAAATCAACAAGTGAGCGATGCAACACTTGGTATTAAAATATTGCTTTGAAGGTTCACAAAATTGCATTATTATATAAAAAATAGGAAGCATACTTAATATTATAAATGTGAAAGTGTGTTTGTTTGTTGATTTGTTGGTTGATTTTTGGCATGTGTATAGTTCAGGACCAGGAAATGGACATTTACTACCTTTTCATGCCGGAAATTTAAGGAGTTCCCGCGGGAATCAAAAAAAAACTTAAACCACGAGGACGAAGCCGCGGATATCAGGTAGTTTGCTATAGGAATGTGTTCAGGAGTACACAAGGTAGATAGAGCATGTGTTGGAACAATGTCTATGCAGTGGCGCTAAGCCGTTAAAAATATTGCACACACATGATCAAAATACAGTTAAACAAAAACTACGGTAGTATAAACATTATTTATTAAGTTAATCACAATCACAAAACAGCCTTCTCTTTTCCGTAGTTTAGTGTAGTTATTGGTGGGAGGCTTTGGCCGTGGCTAGTTACCACCCTACCGGCAAAGACGTGCCGCCAAGCGATTTAGCGTTGCGGTCCGATGCCGTGTAGAAACCGAATAGGTATGGGTTTAATAAAACTGCCATGCCCCTAACAGGTTAGCCCGCTACCATCTTAGACTGCATCATCACTTACCATCAGGTGAGATTGCAGTCAAGGGCTAACTTGTAGTGGATAGAAAAAATAAATAATTTGAGGTCCAATTATGTTGCTGACGTCTCGTGGATTTTTCATCGCGACTTGTATTTGTCCAGGCCTTAAAACAAACACCACGTTAGCACAACATTTTTCATGCAATCGCACACGCCATCATGATAACCTTATGCACTGTACACAAAAACAAAGATAAATATGTTTCGAATCACCTTTCGCTGAAAAATTACGGCCTCCCTAGCGCAATGTTATTAAATATTTTTTTAAACTGTAAATGCCAGATTCTATACCGGACATGGAGCCATTTTAGGAATCAGTGCTCATTGACCTTAGCAGAGTTTCAGAATTTCTCAAGCAGTGGGCCTTAAACATATGAACATGAGTAAGACAAAAATCATGTCTAATGCTTAATTCGCGCTTCACCCAGTAATCGTTGAGAAATCCGCACTCGACAATGTAGATGTATATAGTTTATTAGATGATGCCCGCGACTTCATTCACGTGGATTAGGATTTTTGATTCCCGCGGGAACTCTTTAATTTTCCGGGATAAAAATGTCCATAGCCTATGCCCTTCCCCGGGATACAACCTACCCCTGTGCCAAATTTCGTCAAAATCGGTTGAACGAATGAGTCGTGAAAGCGTAGAAGACAGACAGACACACTTTGACAATTATAATATTGGTATGGATATATTTTGGTATAAAATTAAAAATCACAGTGAAAGTTATTTAATATCGATATCGTTATTTTTGTTGTTCTCAAACAAAGGAATAATAATTTTCCATGTAATTCAAAAGTTATTTCGTATAATTTTGAGTTAATTATCCAAACATTCATTGTTTCCACCATTCGGTAGCATAACTTCCGAACTCACCATGAAATAGTAAAGAACTGTGTTAAAAGAGCAAGTCACACTCACGTAGGTACTAAGACAAATAAACATAACTTATTTATTTTACGAGTACTAATAACCCTAGTAGATTATTAGAATGAATGAATGAATAAAATTGATGCTTAGTATATTTTCAATTTCGATTCATTTTATTATTTCCAAAAAACTTACACACTAACCAATATTAATTACACACTAACCACACCAATATTAATTACACAAATACTCCTAAAAATGCACGAATACTTAGCATAAACTCCACACTAAATAAAATAAGCCGAAGAAATTGTATGCCCAACCGCTTTCAAAAACTGGCTCGGTCGACGACGCGCGCAGCATATTCACAGAATAGGTAATAGTATACTTTAGTATCCAATATCTTTGTAAAGAACTGCAGTGCTTACTGCTTGGTAGCCTATAATCTTTAAAACGTCATGTTTAAGAACCTGCTCTGAGGTGATATCTGTGTAAGGCTGTAGGCAGTAAGTACCCTGCGGCATGAGGATAAGGAGTTGGTACCTGGAGTATTATTATGATACCTAATAGCGGCAATGTGATTGAAATGTTAGAGTCCGGAGTGAAGGCCAGAAGTCATTTGTTATCGTGAAGACCGGAGATGGATGTCATTAAATAAATTGCGATTAGTGTTATAGCTTTACAAACATTATGTACCTAGATGTTTAACCATGAGTGAAAGGTTGTAATGACAAAGTAAGTCAGGTAAGTTAATTTCTTATTTCATCATATACTAGCTTCTAAGATCATTATTTCAATAATTTTACTTTGTTGTAAAAGCTATTGAATGTTAGCGCCGCTCGATGACTACAGATGGCGCTGTACCTACGATGGAGCAAAGCAGTCGTTACGCGAGGTTTCCGCCAATCAGAGTAGTTTCCGCTCGTGGCAGCTATGCATTGATGTAGAATTTTAGTATCATTCTATATCCTATATGTTACTTGTCTCTGCATTCTATTTCAAAGGTTTAATGACGTGACAGTACTGCTTTAGAATATCACATTATAGCAACTTCAGAGTCTTTAACCATTCGGTGCTCTGGATTGCCTTGAGTAACAAGTCTCAAGAAAGTAGACCTCTGTTGTGTAGTAATGTTGTAATATTGTTACATTGCAATGAATTTAATATATCTAGTATGCTCTTAAGTTTCTTCCTAAATAAATGACCGAGTCTGTGTATTATATTATATTGTCAGTTTGCATTTTAAAACCCTATCCATTACCATACGCAAGTAGGTCTATAACATGAAACATGAAATTTCATGCCAGTAAACTAAAGTTGATATGTAGACATTGTCACGCCCTCAGCATTAAGGCTATGCGACGTGGCATAAATTTCCCCTAGGATTTCTGTATTAAGTGGGATTTTATTTGTTACGACACGCGCTAAAGGCCTCCCCATTCAGTTTCGATCTATTTATGCCGAAATACGTATTTGGATAATCCTTTTCGATTCGTCATCAAACACGGGCGTTTGGATTAGGGAATTTATTTTCAAAGACGCGAAATCGTATTCGTATATTTTAATGGTAGATAGGCCACGAATTATAATGAATGGCAATTTAACGAAAATAAATAAATCCGTCCTATCCCAAAACAATAAAAATGGTATTGATAAAATATTTTAGCATTGTTCAATTTCATCAAGCAAATCGAATTATAAATTTTGAATGATTTTGTTTATTCTGCATTTCATATTTATTTTTGCGTAGTTAGGGGAGTTTTATTGAATTATCCAGAGATGTAAATATCTGGATTTAAGTATCTACCACCGTTTATGGGAAGTTCATCTTGCAATATAAACATTCATTTGACTCAGTTGGTCTGTTTGTTACCTTTCACGGCTTTATTTTGATAGTGATAGTTTAGCCTTCATTAAAATAAATTGATTTGAATACGCCGGCCATAACGCCAGAGGCAAAGAGTGGGGGTGTTCTGTTCTTCAAAAATACGATGCTTTTAATTGATGAGTTTTATCTTGACGAAATTTAGCACAGCGGTATACGTAGTTTGTATCATGGATTCTTTAATCCCGGAAAATCAAAGAGATCTCTATGGATTCAAAATACCTCAACTCACAAGGACGCAGTGACGGGCATCATTATTAGTTTTTTTTAATGAACAGTTATAATTTGTCTGGTAGTAAGTTCCTTACTTGAGAAATTAGTATATCTTTTCAAGCACTTTCCTGAACCGCTAACGTGTCTTGCTATTAAATGTGCAAACTTTACCCATTCGCACTAGCAAAATTTGTTCTATTTAAAGTGGCGAAGTCTCCTTAGAACTTCTCTTAGAATAAGTTGTGAGTAACATTTAACAGTATCGTGGTTTCGCTTGCGACCCTAATGATCATATTTATTTGATAATATTATTTACCCTAATGAACATAATTATATGCATCAGAACCCGTAAGTAGGTAGTTACTGAGATACTTATACCACATTATTGATCAAGATATAATTTGAATGTTGAATAACGATTGTGTGGGCGTCATTTCAAGACTAAGGCACAACGCCCACTGGCATAGGACGTGCCAAGGCGCGGCTTCTTTTTTATCAAATTAAACAAAGCCTCTTTACTTTGATATCAATTAAAATGGTATAAGTACAAGTGAAAATGAGGGCACTGCGACTCTCCTTTAATCGCCACCGCTTGCCGCGCCTCAACTCCAATCACGCACTTGAGCCAGCGAAGAGGCCCTAAGGATTATTAGTATGTTGAGGACTAATGCTAGATAAATTAATTAAAAAAAAACACCTAATTATTGGAATTTGTAGGTGAATAAGGAGGATACTATCTCTTAATTTGGTTACCATGGATGTAGAATTTTAGTACTTACCTATATTTTGGTCACCCAATTTCAGACTTGAATAGACGTTACCTAAGGAGCTCAATAAGATGGCAATATTAAACCGTCTCACAGCTAGGTCACACCACATACCCATCATTATCATTCCCATCATTATAATCCTTTAATTACACCGCAACAAAGTAACGGATCGACGTGATTTGTTGCATGGGTATAGTTGAGGACCTGGTCACATAGGCTATCCCGGAAAATTAAAGATATCCCGCGGGAATTAAAAAATTAAACCACGCGGATGAAGTTGCGGGCACACAATATACTGCAAGATTGTAAAGCTTCGGTGGCAATCAGGCCCATTTGGGTGGTAATAACATTATGTGCAGCACTGAATTAGAAAGACGGTTCCCACTTCGTTAAGCAAACTTTTTCACGCTATTCAAATATTTCTTTATGCAGCTATTTTGGATAGGCAAATAGACGTTGGTTAGCGTTGGTTATTGTTAGGTCTAAGATAAATATTGTTTGCTATCTTCTTTGACTATGTTTTGAGGTAATCCGAAGTACCACCAGAGCAAACGGGTGCATCACAGATATACATATAGAGTAATTTAGCATAATATTATTACGAGCAGGCATGTTTCATAACTACACGTCTTGTTTCCAAACTAAATATATCTGCACCGGTGAAATAGTCATGAAACCACTTTTTTGAAGTGAAACTTCTTCGTTCTTGAATCTTTATGATTTGAATATTCACACTTTTTAGCTTTACAGTTAATTTGAGACAATTCAAATATCTTCTTCAAATTCAAAGATTCAAAGCTCTATATAAAAACTTAGATGCGTCAATAAATATTCTATTCCAATCGTCACACTTTGTTTCAGCTGCAGTTGTATTAATCAATCATTACGCTACTATTGGAAATATTTCAATCGAAATCAATCAGCCGTCTATCCGTCAATTGATTTGATTTCCACGCGTCGATTTGACCTATTGAAAGCGTTTCACTGCGAAAACTAAAATACCGGATTCACAAAATTATGTATATAGCAACATACTGTTTAGTACCTACCTTTTTCATACTAATACTATGAACGCGATAAGTGTGTGTGATTTTTGTTGGTTTGTCCTTCAATCACGCTACCACAAAGCAACGGATCGACGTGATTTTTTGCATGAGTAATATTTTATTTTTATCCCGATAAATTAAGGAGTTCCCATGAGAAATTTAAAAAAAATATTCCACGCGTACGAAGTCGCGGGCATTAGCTATTTTTCATTTAAAGCTAAACTAATATTATAAATGCAATGTTGTCATTGCATTTATATGCACCCGAGGGAAGACCAGCCGGCCGCGTCAGCTAGTCTTTTATATTTGCTGATATAGAATTTATCAAATTATTTTCAATAATTTATTATTGGAAGAAATTTACCTGAATTAGAGCTCTAAAAGCTTTTAAATGCTTGTTATTTCTTGCTAATTTTCAGAGGCAAAATTCCTTGGAGAGTCACTTTTATTAAATCTTATGCTTGATATTTTTTCGCGAAATATAAACATTGAAAACACTCATTTCACTTAATATTTTTTACTATAGGTATTGTAACCCCAATTAAGTGTTCCAGCTGTGTCATTGTTTGGTAAACTGTGTACAAAACGACCCTTTAAAGCTAAAGTAAGCGTGCGAAAATGTAATTAAGTAGACATAGTTGGTGAATTCCCCTTTTACGTGTCCATCTATGTGTAACTGCGAGGTCATAACATTAGTATAATATCTGAACTAAAAATGGTCTCTTATCATACTAATATTATAAATGCGAAAGTGTGTTTGTTTGTTGGTTTGTCCTTCAATCACGCCGCAACGGAGCAACGAATCGACGTGATTTTTGGCATGGGTATAGTTGAGGACCTGGAGAGTGACATAGGCTCCTTTTTATCCCGGAAAATTAAGGAGTTCTCGCGGGAATTAAAAAACTTAAACCACGCGGACGATTTCGCTGGTATAAGCTACTTTTATATAATAATAATAATAATTGGATAACTTTTTGCATTAGGCAGTAAAGAACATCGCCTTTAAAGACATTATGGTAGACTAGCTGATGGTGGTTTAAGTTTTGTTAATTCCCGCGGGAATTCCTTAATTTTTTAGTCTTTGTCTCCCTCTAGGCCATCAACTATACTCATGCCAACTATCACGTTGATCTGTTGCTCCGTTCCGGCGTGATTGAGGGACAAACCAACAAACTAACACACAAACACACTTTCGCATTCATAATAAAAGTATGATTCTCGTGCAATACAATTTTCAAGATTAACAACAAGCAGACAAGAATTTGTGAATAGCCAAGAAGTAGGAATAGGTGAATAAATGCTCATTGTAAAAATATATTTTTTTTTGCCAAAAAAAGTTGATTTTTCTCAAAATAAAACTAGTTCTATAGAGACTTGATTGATAAACAGATACCTAAAACAATGCTTTAGCCATATACTGTAAATAAAAATTAATATCAGAATAACTGACTGACTGACAATGTGGCCGATTTTGTCTATCAAAATCTCTAAACTAAAATGAAAGCTCTATAAATAGTACAGTTCCTTTCTGCGGGGAGTATTTTGAAAGGGATAGCGATATAAATAGAGCTGTCATTTTCCTTTAGTTATGAGATGGTGTACAACAGAATTAGCCCCATTATGATGAGCCCCATACTGCTCACCCTGCTAAGTCTAATAAATTTGAGATTTTTCATGCAGGAATACATCCTGCAGCATTATGTAAAAAAAAAAGCATTTTCGCAAAAATTATCCAAGCGAAACCATAGCGTGTAAGCTTGGAAATGCGAGGAAATGTATCGTATAATTATTGAAAATTAGCAAGGTGCATAAGAGAATACATAATTCCTTCATTAATAAATGGAGGTGTCCAGGTTGAATGGCGCATGTTGTTGCATGAGCAGCTTCTCTATAGCATGCAGAATACAGATGAGCTTATTTATGCAAATGCGAGACGCTTTAGCACCCAGTCATTAATGCCGAGGGTCAAAAGCGAATTAGAACTGTGCTAGTAACGTTCGACTTTAATACTGGAAGGCCGGTGATCCCTTGTTATAAACAATACTAGCTATCTCACTACAGTTTTCCACGAGTAGAATTTTTGGAAATCGGTGTATTTTTTCTAAGCGAAAGCCCAAATACCATATTTCACAGAAAGAACTTGAATAATGGCATACACTTTTTAAATAAATCATGCCTTATTTAACCATATGGGGGATAGAATTTTCAAAAATCATTTAACAAATATTTCTTCATTTTTTACCGAAAACCCAAATAAATCACATAACAAATGACGGACTTTCATACAAACTTAAGCCTCTTTTATCCTTAGTGGAATTTCTTAACGACTCTACGTAATATAGAAACCACAGTAATTACAAGTTTCTAACCTCAGAGGAAAAGCAAGCTCTAAAGCAGAAATTACAAACATAAATGACTACGAACAAAGTCAATCGATTGTGCTGGTTGAGCTAAGGTAAAAGTTGCAAAGTTTAGCTATGCAGTATGTTAGTTACATAAATGCTTGATTGACTTAAAGGTTTGCATTAACAAGTTAACTATTTGAGTCGCAAATAAATCCTGAACTAAGAGCATTCAATAAAATAAATCGTCACTTCGCAAAATAAGTCGAAGTTTGGCAAAAAGGACGACAAATTTTCATAGCAAGTCGCGATAGTGGCAGGTGCGCCGTGAATAAGTAAGACCATCTCTGCATTGCTGAGAATATACATTTATGTGAAAAGCGTATCCTCCACCGCTGCATTCTTAGTGTGGAATCGTAGCTTACATTTTAAATTCGTTATAAAGTCTGTCTTATATGTAGGTGCTGGTATTTTATCTTTTTTGGCAGATGTCATTGGTACGGTGGTTCTTATAACACTGTGTTCTTATAATGTGTTCCTATGGTTTCGATTGCCGGTATGGGCAATTATGAAAACTGCTAAGTTGACTGTTTTTTAACTTCTCATTCGGAAGTTTCGGCAGGAACTGGTTACCTTAACACTGTAAGAATGTACTGCCATTAAATTTAGTGAACTAACGCTGCGTGAAAATCAATTTGAGGCCGATCACTTCTTCGATTTTCCCTCTTAAAGTTCTATTTTCTGTGCCCTCATCAAACTTTAATTTTGGACTCGTTAAAAATGCGAAGAATGCTGTTAATAGCTTTTCCAGTGTTACAAATGTTATGGGTGACATGGGAAACCCACCAGCTTGTTGGATATACCTATTAACTAGCCATCTGAACCCAGAAAGCTTACATAAAACTTTCAAAGTAATAACGCGAAAAGTCTCTTTTGATAGTTAGTTTAATATTTTGATGTATTGTAAAGTGAGCATTAAATTGGTTTAGTTTTAGCAACAACAATAATTTTCCAAACAACAGTGTCTACAAAGTCAAACCTCGCTAATTGCGGTATACTATAATTAAAAGTAAATACCTACCCTTAGTCATCAGTGTTGCCATGTTGTTAGTTTTGTAAATAGCTAAGCCCAGTGGCAACTGTGGCTTTGAGCAAACTGATTTGGTTTTAATAAATTGCAAAAGTAAGGACGCTTTGAGTATATTCTAGCTTGTTAATTAACAACTCAGTCGTTACCAAAATCCACTTCGCTGTACTAGTGTACCAGGCGCTCTATAAAATATAAAAATATATATTTCACTTTATAAAAAGCATTTTCTCGTGATTTACGGTATTGAATTGGTGAAGATATTTTTTTACAGCACAAAAGTACTAGATTTATTTATTTATACTATTTATTTTATACAACCTATCTTTGTACCAAATTTCATCAAAATTGGTTGAACAGATGGGCTGTGAAAGCGTAGCAGACAGACACGCTTTCGCATTTATAATATTAATATGGAAGTATGGATTGATAATACAAGTTTACGAATCGTCGTGGTGGTATTTGTAAATCTCTGGTTTCTACCTCCTGGATATCTTCATTTCTAATTTGATAACATCTACATACTCTCTCCATCGCTCGCTGAGTAGCATAACTAATTTCTTATCAGACCTATTAGTAAGCAACCTGGTTTTATCAAATAATATTATTATCGCTGCTAGAGATATTAGTTAAGTTTTGGTAACACGTACTGTTCAAGGAGGAGTCGGTCTTGGAGGACCAAGAGGTGTCTCGAATTTTTCCAAAGTATGCTTATTATCTCAGCTGGGTTCTGCAGTTGATCTGTGCGTGTTATTTGGTTACATTAATAAAATTCAATTTTCATTCATTCATTTAATCGTTGGACTGTTACATAGTTTAAGATCTTAAAATAATTTTACATAGTAGGAACAGTCTACCTCTAACAGGCATACGATATTAAAGTCATACTTAATATTAACATTTGATTAGACAATTCATAATTGGTACAAATTATTAATTAGTAAAACAGATTGATTATTAGATATTACGTATATGTCAGAATTACCTAGCCAAGTTTATTTTTAAATTTGTTAAGTCCTTCTTTTTGTCACGATTGAAAAAGACATTTAAGCTATAAAATGTCATGTTAATGAGCTATGATTAAAGGATTCTTTTATATTTATTAGGGTTTTTGTGAACACAAAAATATGTTTAATACAGTATACTTCTTAAAAACTAGTCAAGGTAATTATTATTACATAACACATGAACAAAGGAGTGCTTAGACAATCGTACTAAGATAACTCGTGTTATTAAATTATTATAACCATTATCCTTAATTTGTCAAAATTCCATCTACACATAGGTAGTGCTTCGCGTCTTCATTTCTCAAATGCATGGCTGAGAGTGGCATAGATTTCGTATACGCTTCGGGGTCTATCTTGGCCGTCAATTATAATCAAGAATAAGAGAGAATAGGCGTCCTATTTCCGGCAATTAATTATTATCACTTTCCATCACCTGATGGGATTGTAATGAAGCATGTGGAAGAATAAAAGGATTATAAAAATAAAATATATGGACGTTGCTACAATTTGTCTGTTCAATATAAATTTGAAAGTTATAATTAAATACAAGTTTAGAATACTTAACATTATGAAGGAAATTTAAATTATTTCACTAGATTAACATTCAAAAAGGTCTGGTATTCACAAGGGTCACGTTTTAAATGGCGAGATTAAAAATTCCATTTCTTAATTAAAAACTTAATGACAACATGTTTTGTGCTTTATAATACGAGTTTTAAGATTATTTTGATTCGTTTTATTATTAAAATATAATATTTGTTTCAAATTTACTATTTTTAGAGGAATAGTAATAATGTGTACATCGAGTACATAACAAGTAAAAAACGTATAGGTAAGTAGGTATAACAGTAAAAATAACAATTTTTATTCGACGGACGGGCGGTTTATCTATAATAAGCATAAAAGAAATGAGGTCGAGCTTATAATAAGTCATAAAAATTATGTACAGAATCAACTTCTTCATGGCCTGTTTTCTTTATAAGTTTCGCCAATTAAGATTAGGCATGAGTCTCGAACAGACATTCAGAACGCTAAGATAAAGTAAATACACAGAGTAAAAGTCGTCTCAATTTAAGTAATTTATTGAAAATTGGAGTACATTGTGTAGGTTTGGCATTCATGAGGGAGCCCATGGAGAGACAAACAAAACACTTATGTGGGTCTTTTTGTTATATTATGTGTTTGAGTTCATAAAAATTTATAGTCATCCATATTAATATTATAAATGCGAAAAATGCACCGCGTGTGCCATATAAAAATGCATGTTGCTGTAAAATGCAACTTCGCTCACATTCTGTTCTAGTTTATGAAAACACATAAACACTTAACGTGTTGACGTGTATATTTGCCACGCGAGGTTTTAACCTCGTAAAGTGCACTCAAGTATGTAAGGAAAACGTGAAAGCTTTAAGAAATCTAAGCTAGCAACGGGTTATGTGACTAACATAACAAAAATATGAATAATTTTTAACCTATTTGACCCGCCCTGGCTTCGCACTGGTGAAACTAAAAGTCTAGGTGTACAGACAGACAGCCTTTTGTGAAGCTATTACTCTGATCGATTTGTTGTTATGCGATGAGAAATTTTTATTGAACTATATTTTTTTTTTTGGATTTATACAGCAGGGGAAATCCTCGTGGACTACCACACGGGTAGTGCCAGACTCATACCGACTAAAACCCCTACTGTCTGCCTGTTGGCCGTGTACATGCCTTTCAGCCTACAACACGGTAATACTTGCGTCTTTTCCACGGCCTTTTTAGTCTACGTTTTTCTTCTTGCTCCTTTTCTTTTATTATTATTTCAACGTAGTTCGTTAATGCTGTCCTATTTTCCTCCTTTTCAAGCATTTTGTGCACTAAAGTATCTGCACATATACCCAATCTTTTGGCCGAGTTCTTGTCTTTCCCTATCCCATTTTTTGCATATAAAGATCGTCTGCATCGTATCGTCGTTTTCGGTACAATACATACAACTAGCGTCATGAACTACATGCTTATGATCTTACACATGTGACCTACCTGATGACACTATAACTTTAATTAATATAAATTTAGATTTTTAAGTATATCTAAATGCATTCAAATCATGCAGCATGTAGGTACATTCAGACTCTTAATATGTAAAGGATAAACATCAAAAACATTTTTTTTGGGCTGTGCATTGAAAGTAAAGGTTCCTTAATAAGCTCGAACAAATTTTATTATAAGCACACCACCACCAACTATCTAGATTCTATACAAACCACCGTCACCCATTTAGTTTCGCTAAAGATGTCACCGGCTGGCTTCGCTCGCCACGTGATCACATCTTCTTGGTATTCGGTCTCATAGGCTTGCAGATTTCAGGACTTCCTACAATAGCTTTATCTAAAACTTCTCTAGAAAAAA
This sequence comes from Erebia palarica, assembly GCA_964035005.1. NCBI lineage: Eukaryota > Metazoa > Arthropoda > Insecta > Lepidoptera > Nymphalidae > Erebia > Erebia palarica. Next base: position 9,009,480 of record OZ035988.1, read on the forward strand.
CTTTTGCGATAACTATAATAGCTAACGTTTTCAGTCAGAACTGTTATAGACAAAATGGGTTTAAACTGAAAAGTGGATTTAACTTTGACTCAATATTATAGGTATAACTTGTATTTCAGAAACTGAAATGGTTTTAAATTAATCAGATCGGATTCGATTCTACACTCGAGCGACCAGTACCTTTTCATAGTGCGATAAGATGGAAGCTGGCATTAAAGCATTGATTGATCGCCCGTATTCTGACGCCTGTGTCCCATTGAAATGGGATCTATTCAATGAAAAATTCCTATCGAATGGATCAACTAAGACTTCGTTAATACAAATCAACAAATTAAACAAACCACCTTTTATCAAAATCATTGAAATTTAATAGAATGCGACCGCACACTAAAGCAAATAATATTGCCTACTAAATCAATCCGTGTTCCACCTACTTATCACCTATCAAATCGTGAATGTAAATAAATAATATAGGTAGACAATAAACGTATCGAAATATCGTTGTATTTTAGGAGCAGTCAGTGAGGCGAGAATGGAAACTTTTAGAGTAGATACATAGTTTCGTCTTAGCATCCATGAAGGCCTTACATTTTTCAAATCAAATTCAAATCGTTAATTTTTCAATCATTTTGTTACACTATACAGTACGATCTTGAACAATGACTTAATATATTAAAAATATAATGTGCTATTTAAAATTTGCTAGATCTGTGTTTTTTTTTAAATCTCACACACGCACTTCAAGAATCAAAGCAGTGCTGTAAATAATGTGTCATTTGGACGGGACTCAGGATGGGATAGAAAGTTAATATTCTTTAATTTTAAGCTGTTGTTCCGTGTCTAACAGTCATAATATTATAGCGGTCCCAAGTGAATGAAGCTGACATAATTCACATATATACCTACATACATGATACTATACATCTGCGCTCGGGACAAACCGCTGCCATGCCTGAATTATTCATGAGACGTAATATGGACTAAAGTGGACTAGATTTCTGTCAGAGTTTTAAATAAACCAAGTCGGCCTTTGTTTATCAAAGGTGAATGAGTCTGTGGGGATACTAATAAGAAAGTTGAAAAATATTTCGCTAGTTTAGATTTAATTTTAAACGATAAGCTGTAGGTACTTAATATCGCAGTAACTGGGATGCAATATCATGTAGTACCAAATTTTCGTAAAAATCGATTGAACAGATGGACCACGAAAACTTAGCAGACAGACAGATGGACGGGCAGGCACACATTTTTTGTTTATAATATTATTAGTATGGATAAATTGAGAAACTCTAACCATGTTTTTTTTGCTACTTAATGCGGGCTCGCGCCTCCAATACATTTTCTTATTCTTAACGTCAGGGTTCGATGACGAATCGAAAGGGATTATCCAATAATCCCTTCGGCATAAATATACAGAGTAGACTGAGGCTCGTGTCACATCAAATAAAATTCCACTCAATAAACAAATACAGTATAAAATTTATGCCAATCGTACAGCCTGTGACAAACCTCAAACATCATATAAACAATTCTTCGACCATATGAGATGTACGATCTCTTTACGTTATCATCATTATTTCAACCTATCACTGGCTCACTACTGAGCATTTCTTATGACTGAGAAGAGTTAAGCCATAGTCTACCGCGCTGGTCAAGTGATATTGGCAGACTTCACACATCTTTGGGAACATCATGGAGAACTCTCAGAATCTTTCATTCATTGCTTTTTAAAAGGTTAATTACCTTTTTTCATCGCGGCAAGCCTCTTTGAGCTTAAGCTATCAAAATATTATGTTTGTGTTACTTGAATAGTTATTAAAACAATTAACGAACCTAAGACTATGATTATATAAACGATTTAAAAAATACACTACTCTAAAAAGACTACAGTTTGCTCGTAACAATATTTTCAACAACTTAAAAAACGTTTTCTATTTCACGTTACGCGCACCTGTCAGTGTCGTCTTCTACAATGGTTATTATTCGTCGTCTGCTAACCGAATTTGAAGCTATATTGTTCGACGTTTTACTTTCTTCCTCGTATAATATATATTTTGTAAAGTTAACATAAAAAGCTAGCTTTCCAATATAGAATATTGGAAATGAGTAAGTATAAGTATCGAGATAAGTACTTATGAGTATCATCAGGTTTATAAGATCTAACTACCGATCTACTGTTTAAAAATAATAAAATATATAATATAAAGATACCTATATCCTTCCCCGGGATACAAGTCATAACCTATCCCTGTACCAAATTTTGTCAAAATCGGTTGAATAGATGGGCCGTGAAAGCGTAGCAGACAGACAGACAGACACACTTTCACATTTATAATATTAAGTATGGATAAGTATGGATTTATTGAGTGTTTTTCAGTACGACAGCCGCAAGAAGGCTGCCCTAATTGTGCTGACTGCTGACTGATCTGCACAAAGCACTATCTCCATCGAGAGATTGCATTATCTAATCACTTTCACACCACAGTTTCATGCTCCCTGGCCTCATCCTCGCTGAGGCATTTAGGTACATAACTAAGCTCATGTATATTCAACATGTGGAGTAGCCCATGCAACAACATGTGCCATTCATCTGTCTCAATATTAATGAAGAGCAGAAGTCAAGCGATACGTGGCCATACCCCGCTTTTTAAGCCGATTTTAGTTTGGCAATATTACAGTGAAATCTCTGTGTTTTTGCAATAGGATGAGATTAATTTTCTCAAAGCGATCGGTGCGTGCAACTTTTCTGTCTGTCCGTCCGTTCGTCTATCTATCTGTGTATACTCTACCTATGCGTACGCGCATCGTTCTTCCGATTGAGTTTAAACTTTGTACACTTGTTGTCTACTTGTACAGTCGAAGTACTGCGTTGTGCGAATCGCATATACCTATTAGCAACATGTAACATAATATTATGAAACATTGTAGTTTTTTTTTTCAAAATAAAAGAGTAACTGCTGAGTTTTTTGCCGTTTCTTCAAACAGTTGTAGAGTCCTGACTCATCTTATATTCGGCGCAAGTTGTTTAAAAAACTTCTTCATTTATAATTCAAACTACATTTAGTTCCTTAAATATAAATAATAACAATCCTTAAAATATTTTAATACATTTTATCAAAGAGGACAATGTATGTTCTTCAAAAAAACCGAGATCTAACTTTGTCTGAACTTTGTTCAAGAGATAATCACAAAGAAAGACTTTACAAGCGACGACGCTTATGCTACTTATGATGCCAGGGATTACAGTTCCCAAGCTTCTTCCCGGTTGCATTAACTTATATAAGCTCATCTCTATTCAACAAGCATATATTATGTAATAAAACGAGTATATTGTGTCATTTAACATGCACGTTGCGCACCCCTGGTGTCGTCCGTCTGTACGCGGCTTAATTTAGTGTGAGAACTAGAAAGCTGTAACAAAAATACATTAAATCTATGAGCTGTAATTTGGCATAGATATCCCTACATATTCACCACGCAAAGTGATAATTTTTTTTTAAATAAATTATCACGCCGACAACGTGGTAAAATAAAATTTACGTTTTTAATAAACGGTTTTTTTTGGATAAATACCTAGAAAAAATCATGGCAGTAGTATACAATAACGAATTTAAAAGGAAAACTATCACAGCTCAGTAAACTTTACAAATTAACGAGTGATAGTCAACAAACTCCTAAGTATATGTATATGTTTGCAGTTGACCGCGCTGGTAAAATACCTGACACAAATATAATACCATCTGTGGATATTGTGGAGAGTTACATCTATCTTGGCTCCCAAATCTGCAATGACGGTAGTTGTGTGCCAGAAATAAAGAGACGCATCGTAATGGCAAAAAACGCCATGGCACAATTAACTGGGTTGTGGAGGAATCGAGGCATCTCGCTCAAAACGAAGAGGCGCCTCGTACGTGCCTTAATCTTCTCAATTTTCATGTATGGAGTGGAAACATAGACCGTCAAAGCAAGAGAGAGGCAAAGAATAGGTGCTTTCGAAATGTGGTGCTGGAGGCGAATGCTGCGGATTCCGTGGACTGCCAAACGCACAAACGTGTCTATTCTTTTGCAGCTGGGAATCACTGTTCGACTCTCCTCCATATGTTACCAACGACTGCACTCGTATTTCGGACACATCATACGACGTGGGGACAGCAGTTTCGAGAAGCTGATTGTCACGGGCAACACTGAGGGCAAAAGGGCGAGAGGCCGCTCACCAACTAGGTGGTCTGACCTACTGAGGGAGTCTAACGCGACGAAATTTCACACTTTAGTGAGAATGGCCACCAACAGAGGCCAATGGAAGAGAATGATCCGTTCGAGGGTAGGATCCAGCCAGGACCACGATCTTCAGCAATGAAGGAACGACCGAAGAGAGAGAGATATGTTTGCATATTGCAACGGGCAAGTACGGAACCCTACACCTAATCAAACCTAATCCTACTTCTATCAGCATACAATTGTTATAATTTTCGAGTTTAAAGCACTCTGAAAAACCACCATTGAGAATATCATGAAGAACTAGCTGATGCCTACGACTTTGACCGCAAAATTTAAGGTTTTTTAGTTCCCGCGGGAACTCTTTAACTTTCCGGGATAAAAAGTAGTATATGTATTATTCCAGACTATAATCTATCTCTGTACCAAATTTCATCCAGATCCGTTCAACCGTTCAAGCGTGATTGAGTAACAAACATCCATCCATTCATCCATCGAAACTTTTACATTTATAATAATATTATAGATTCTCGGGCACGCAGGTTTCCTTCACCGTTAAAGTGCCTGATATTTAATTTGTTAAAATGCACGTACACGGAGCTTCGAATAGTTGGAGGTGTGTGCCCGGGGATCGATCATCGAACCCCCGGTCACCCGAATTCATATTTGCATAGGGTAGGCTTTACGGATCTATAACTCCCACTTGGTACACAACAAATTTCGAGTGGATCGTAACCGTAACAAGTACCACCATTATTGAATTGCTCCCCGTTTTTGTTCACAGATCTGTGAATGGTCAAAAAATCGTGTATTTTTATACACCAATTTCGTTCATTGTAGAGCTTTCGGTGGAATTAATTACATCCCCAGTTTTTGAACGAACGCAATATTTTTAAGCGACCAATCCAACGACACTATATGGATCATGGGATAGACAAGAGAAAAATATCCCTCCCTACTTTATTGGTAGGTACCCTAATTTTTTTTTTCAAAATTGTTTTTACCACTTTGATGGCGTGTTGATATACAAGTAATATTAGTTTCTAGCTAAGCCGCGACAAACGGACGGACAGACGGACGGACATGGCGAAAGTATAGAAATTCCTTGTTGACTACGGAACCCTAATAAAAACCAAGCCTTTCCACTTACCTATAAATACCTACTATTAAAATTGAAACCAAAACTGTTGGTATAATTGCTGTTTTAATAAAATATAGCTTTATCCAACAATTGCTTTGAAGTTTAACATTTATTTTAAACGTAGCTCAAACCAGTTGGCTCTCAGGGGATCTGAGTCAAATTTAAACTTTGAACTCACGCTACCTTTTCCCGTGGTCTGGGCACCTCCGGCGGTAACGTGTTATAAATTTTATAAAACTTTCTTTTATGAGATTTTGGCATCTGAAAGATTTTACTTAAGGTAATTGTTTTATTTAACCGATTTACTTCCTTCTTCTTCGTCTTTACACTCTTGACAGAGTGGTCGTGGTCATCACGAAGTGATGGCTTTAGTGGCAGATGTAATGGACGCTTCACGAGCATCCGGCACTTCTCCCTGCTGGCACACTCGTGCAATGAACCGCCAACAGCCGACTTAATTTTGTCGGTCCATTGCATGGGTGACCTTCCTCGCGATTTGATGCCTTGCCCTGCACGACGAGGCGTTCGATGGAGTCATTCTCAGGACGGGAGATTTACTTGAAGAGCTGGACAAAACTCATCACCAATTTTCATTTGGTAAGCTTTGACAAGATTTTAGTTTGGAGGAATGTAGATGAATGGACGAACTTTGTCTATTATAAGTTTTTAAGATTTACATTTCACATTGACTTCGTGTTTCATTCCGTGTGTCTATCTGTCTGCTACGCTTTCACGGTCCATCTGTTCAAATGGACCGATTTTGATGAAATTTGGCACAGGGATAGGTCATATCCTGGGGATGGATATATGCTACTGTTTGTCCCGGTAATTTAAAGAATTCCCGCTGAACTCAAAGTAACTTAATCCACGCGGACGAAGTCGCGGGCATCATTTAGTTTTAACAATAAGTAAACAACATGTACAGGTAGTACTTGTAATCCAACTTAAAAGTTATTTATATCCAGGATCGTAATTGGTCTTAAAGCGTTCGCATCTGCAGTTTTAAAGCTCAGGGTCAACTTTCTAGCAGCGTAGACTTCAATAGAAATGCACGATGGGAGATCGAGTATAATTTTTAAACGTCTCATTGCTGCCGTTCACACTTTTTAAAATGGAAGGAACTTAAAATTTAATTCGCTATAATCTGCCACAGTAGGTAAATCTCGTATATGGTACAGTGTGTATCTTGCACTTGTAGCTTGTAATATTCACCACACCACTTAAATCTTCCAAATTATTCTTAACGTACGTTTCACTCCGACACCGGAGCATCTTTAGGAGATGTTGACTCGACAATGCACGATTGTAAAGTCTACAGATAATGCAACATACTTTATCATCATGGACTTCCGCAAAGTAACGCCTGCTTCTATCAAACACTTTTTAAAATTGTTTAACGAATTTTTTTCAAGTTTACTTAGGCCTCCGTGCAAATCCGGGGTAAAATTATGGTATTCCAAGTCTATCTAATCTTAATAGCATTATTTTAAGTTAGAATAAGGTTAATTTTTACTGTTTAACTTCAGTAAACGTGCAGCGATCAAGTCTTAGATATTTTTTTGTCATAAATTGATCTTATCCGTTTGCTTCCAACTATGGGATTCCATTCCTTCCAAACGTAAGGGATAGAGGTGAGGTTTATAAAAGGAAATGTCTACGTATTAGACAGTTGAATAATAAATTCTGAATTTTGTCTATTCACTAGATCTAGGGATTCACCCGCCTCGGTTTTGCGTGGGTGCCAGACAGACATGCACATTTTAAGTCTTTGTAACATGTTCTCCAATTATTCCAATATTTAGCGGAATTGTGTAGTTTTATGGGTTTATTATTCTACATTTTCACTAATATTCAAATTGTATCAAGTATACTAATTGTATATGTATGTTATGTTTGGATGTTTGTTACTCCTTCACGCCACAATGACTAAACAGATTTGGAATCGAGGTAGCTTGTGTCCTGAATTAACATTACCAAGGAAATATAAGAGATACCCCAAACGCATACGAAGCTGCGGGCATCATTTAGTAAGTATAGATGAATATTTAAAACTACGAGTGTTAACTCAAAAACATTGCCTGAAAGTTAGCCTGCAGCAACACTAACATAGCAACGTTGAGCAAAAGCACTTCAAAACTTCCGCTCCAGCGCTATTCAATGAAAGGGGCTGAATCACCTTAAGCTAATTTTGAAAATAGGTACTTACTTTTAAATTCGATGCAAGTTATTAGATTCATTCATTCATTTAATCTGCCCACATTAAGAAACTTTCCACTATTTTATAACTTTCTTACTTGTTTAATGAACATTGCTGAGAGCTATGAACAAAGTTATCGCTGTTTATGGTATAAAGCCATAATATTCACTGGGGGTAGATTTTCCGGGAACTCAAACTCAAACTCAAAGTTTATTTGTTCAAAATAGGTACCTGCAAAGTATACCTTCTGAACGTCACATTACAAAGTAAAAGACGTGATGGTGATAATTAACTACGGTATCTTAAAACTAAAGCTACGAGGGTTCCAAACGCGCCCTGGCCTGAGAGAGCCCATTACAAACTCAGCCGGGGTTTTTTTTAAATTATCACCATCTCACAAATATCGTAGATTATAATTTTATTATAACAGTGTAAAAACGTGTCTCCTGAGAAGTTGTGCGATATCGCGTGTTGTCAAGCGACTTGTCTTGTTGGCACCCTACCGGCGAGATCTGTGTAGGTCTATTTTATTTAATCTATTCTCTCTGTGCGGCGTACTCCTCATTACTAAGGGTCATGACCCCTTTCCATTTTCCATAGTTTTCCTTGGAATAATAATGCGGTGGGTCTCACGTTTTTCCGCATACGACTCGACGAGTATTTAAACTCTTAGGTTTTTGTAAAGATTATTATCAGATGTTAGTGATAATAACCGGGACCGACAGCTTAACGTGCTCTCCGAGGCACGGAGGAAACGAAAATGTCACACCTCCAAATTCGGTCACCCATCCAGTTACTGATTTGTGTCAACGCTGTTTAACAATCGCGATCGACTAATATGCGTTTTCACAACTAGGCCACTCGTCCCTCACACAAATAAATAATAAAAATATGATAATAATGCTAAATAATTCATAAATTTGTTAAGGTGATTTCAGTTGAAATATTTATCAAACCAAATTCTGTGTGTATACCAATGCTAAACCTTCTCTAACTACGGGTTAGCAATTAACCCGTTCACACTCCAGAAAGCAAATTACATACTGAATTGCCTGCCATATGGTGATTTAATGGTATTTTCCAAGTATGGCTAACCACAAACAGCCTCCATTCAATTAACCTAACTAAATGTTATTGGACTGCAAACATGCCATGTTCTAACAAATAATGTTTAACAAAATCGATTTAAAATAATAATATTTTAAATGCGAAAGTTTGGATGGATGTATGGATGGATGTTTGTTACTCCATCACGCTAGAACGGCTGAATGGATCTGGATGTAATTTTGCACAGAGATAGATAATAGTCTGTAGATAGATAATAGTCTGGAATAAAACATTTACTTTTTATCCCGGAAAAATAAAGAAATCCCACGGGAACCAAGATACTTTAAAGGACAATGTTCTGTCCCCATACAAAGTTCGCCTAAGAACCAACAGTCATAAAACATTGATTACTGGCTTCAAATAAATACCTTTTTATACTTGTGAGCAGATTAAAACAACGGACACTTGCTAAGAAATGACTTATTACCAAAAATATTTTCAATTTTGAGGTTATTTCAACATTCACAATCAATCTGCTTGCACAAATAAATACCATCTTTAATCAATTGTAATAGAGCTGTAAGCTGTATGTAGATAAGAAAAGATTCGACGTAGTTCATCGAAAACATTACAGATGGCGTTTGATATATTAAATTATTGTACTTTCAATAGATGGCGTTGCGAGATTCAGGATACTAGCGCACTTAGCACTTTAAGCTGCTTTTATCTTGTTTCTTACGATATCTATCGAGCGCTGAAGCGGTGGTATTGCATATTATTTTAACCTGTAAGTTATTGATCTGTGGTTAATAATCGAGAGACGGAAACGTATAGTAATCAATTTAATACCCATTTATTTATTTTGTAATTAATTTGAAGTGTCCGTTGAATTCTAATATTTGAAATAAAGGTTATAAAATAAGCTAAGAATTACTGTATATTTCAAACACATTTTGATTCATAGGCGAATTTGGTCAATGTCCTTTTACATAAATCTATTCGCATCGATCAAGATTTAAATGCCTTAATCTTTTTAGAGGATAATATTTTATTATTAAATATTGTTAAACCTCTCATCTACGTGAAAACCAATTTATTTTAATAATTTTCTTTATTTTGCATAGGCATACATTTTACATAAGCTTTAAAGATTTTTGCTGTGGCTAGTATCTTTTGGCAAAAGCAAAAATAGTTACAACACAACTTCTTAGATATTTACACAATTAAATTACAGCTTAATTTAAAACAAGTCTCAAGAAAAGTTAGAGTTTACTAACCGAAGAAGCTTCGGGTAGTACATATACTATTAATTATTATGAAGATTTCCATCGAGTTTGTGAATAATCATCAGACAGCACCTCTCGCCATCGGGCTTCATTGCGCTTTAGGTTTTGCTATCAGTTATCGCTCAAACGCTGACGACATCGTGGCGACAGCGGTTCCACATTGACCAAGGCATTAGACCGAAAGCTATGGAAGAGCTTGGAGGAGGCCTACCCCACTCGGGGCGCATTTTTTTTTTAGTAATATTATTGCAACTATGTATATTTTTTTAGTAAATAAAGGCTTTAAAATCTGTTTTGCCAATCACATTGTGGTTTGTCTCTGCCCATCATGAGAATTGGCCCCCATTACACTGTCAACATCATCAATCGATCCAAATGCCGTGATAAGAAGTCACATCCGGATGATATAAGAAATCGGAGACCTTGTCTTTGAATGAAGATGCTGTGCTTCATCATAGCATGCGTAGCTTCATTAGTAGTTAATCACCCATGATTAAAGGAATTGACTGACGCAGACCCTATTCGTTGCAGGATACGAATTTGTCTCGAGTATGCGGTTGTTTATAATCGACAAACATCGATTCAATCATTATACATGGTTGCTCCAGTAATCAGAGAAATTACTTCTATAAACTGATTACCTTAACTAATTCAAGTCAGATTCATAAACAAATTGAGCTATAATTGCACAGATAACTGGTCTTTAGAAACATTACGTCATTAAAAGCAGCAATTTAGCAAAGCTTTATCCAGACATCAGTTGAGGGCTATACCATTACATTAGATGCTTATGTACTATATTGTTACTAGCTTTCGCCAGCGGTTTCACTCATGTTCAAATAATTTTTTAAACCAAGAATTTATCCATATAAGGGGTTTAATTTGGCCAACGTCCTAACATCTGTATACCAAATTTCAACCCGATCAGTCCAATGGTTTGAGCTTTGCGTTGATATCAGTCATTCAGTCACCTTTTCCTTTTATTAACCTTGAGTGAATTTGCACTTGTCCGTCCCTCCTAGGGTTGCCAAACATACGTCATAAAATCGTATCATACTTTATTTTTGGTAATTATACTTTATATTTTTGCATACAAATAAAGTATGTGAAAATACTTTATTTTCAACCTTTACTGTGATGCATAAAACAATATACTCATTATGGATACTTAACTATTTAATGGTACACATAAGTTTAAACGGATGATGGAAACGATTTATAATTACCGAACGAAATGTTAGATGTCAGATGTGCTGTTGTGAATATGACAGGACAAGTGACATTCTGACATAAAAACATAAAATTTGAAAAATACTTTTTTTTCTTCCGAATACTTTATTTTTTCCTATAAAAATAAAGTATTTGGAAAATTTGAAAAAAAACGTTTTATTGACAAAAAAAGTTGGCAACTCTATCCGTCCGTCTGTCAGAGCCTTATAACATTTGGATTACTGAACTTAATTACTTCAAATTTAAACATAATATGTAACTGATGGCCTCCAGCTAAATATGGCTTAAAAAGTTATAAAAATCTTTATTTCAGGCGGGCTCTCATAGAAGCGAATGCGAAGTAAAATATTTTTTATAGCGTTACGTTAAAGATACTTAGGAATAGAGTCCAAAAATATATTAGTTTTAATTTTTCCCCTAAAATTTACGAAATGGCAGGCTTTCAAAGTGGGGATTTTCTAACGTCCAAAGTTGTCCTCAGAACTCTCAATTTTCTGAAAGGCTGAGTCTGAAACTTGATCAATTATTTGAATTATATCCTGTACTTGAACAACAAATACTAAAAAATTAGATAAATATTATAAGGAAACGAAATTATAAAAAATTTAATGAGCTTCAGTATTTTTAACAGAACTTCACAATGGTGTCAATAGATGGCGCTCTGTAAAAGTGTATTCGTTTGTGAACCGTTGTACCCGCTTACCGAACGAGCTGGATTTTAGTAAAATACTGTAGGTATACGTATCCCATCCACGCAAGCGGATGACGATTGACGTCATCAGATTCAGTGCGTTTTAATACGCACGGTGCAGTGAATGGATACCGCGAGGTCTCAGTTCGGGGCGAACCACGAGTTATTAAGCTTGACGACGACAAGCGATTGTCTCTTTAATTATTTAAAAAAGGCTTTTGGGTAACCGAGCTGTATTTATTTGCTCATAGATATAGAACGAATCACACTGAAAGCACAATGTTTTGTTAACCTCAGCATCGAAATGAAAAATATGGTGCGAATATCGTATTTGTTTAAGCAAGGACGACCGCGGGGTTTCGTAATTTATTAGTGGAGATAAATTTCAACCCTAAACATGGCGGCGAACGTATAGCCAGTATTGATGATATCTGCCTAAAGGGGTACAATATATTATCAGCCCACTCAGTAATCGTTATCACAAAGATGAAGATATCCATGAAGAGATTTATTATGAATAGTAAATTAGTCTTAAATTCATATTAAGTCTATATAGTAAATTCATGTTAGGTTAAAACTCAATAAAACAAAATAAAATTAGTAAAAATAAATTAAAACCACTCGGCAATTATGCAATCTACATTCATTTTATTGAAAATGCGATGCAATAAGCAAATTGAAGGAACCAACTGTGTACACGAAATTTTCTTTGATCTCTTTTCAATTAAAATACCTACGAGAGAGATTTTCAATTTAAACGTACTGAATTTATTTTTCATTGCGCCCTTTGCCGTAATTATAATTCAAAAGTGTTTTTTTGTTGGTTTGTCCTTTAAGCACGCCGCAACAGAAGTATGGATAGACGTGGTTTTTAAGCATGGGTATAGTTAAAGATCTGGAGAGTGACATAAGGTACTTTCTATCCTTGAAAATCGAAGCGTTCTCCTTGGCTTTTTAAACCTAAATCTACGCGGACGAAGTCGCAGACGGGTAATGAATAGAGCCGGCAAAGTGCAAGTCATAATTTACGTCCAATGTACCTAATCATTTAAATAGTACGGTTGGCTTCGACTGGCGTCTTTCGATTTCAGTGGTGCTATCACTGAATTCATGACAACTATCTAGATCAACTTGGAACGTAAATCTTTATCTTAGCAAAATATTTCATCCAAATAGTTAGAGCCAAATAGGACACTTTTAACACCTAACTAATACGTAAGCATGCAAGTACGTATGTGTAATACGTAAACGCATGTGTAAATAATAATATTGTTATAATGAGCTAAGTACATTTAGGAAGTGCATAAATTTTCTATTGATCGTGCTCGTATATAACACTGTAAGCCTTATATGCCACACGGCATTATCCAACGATAAATCCTATATGTATGTAGGTACTTCAAACTAAACCACTCACTATTAATGATTTTATACGATGGCACCATTCTTACATTACAATTACTTTATTCTTTGATAAAATGAATAGAGTAGAAATGGCTAGAAATTGGTAATACAAGTTTAGGTACACCTAATGGCAAATTTCTCGCACATTCTTATCAGTTACTTACTAATTATATTATAATAAGCATTTATTTAGATTTTTTAAATTAAAAAACCGGTCAAGTGTTACTCAGACTCGCGCACAAAAGGTAACCAACACAATATAAATTATTTTAGTAAATAATAATAAGAAATATGTCTTATCAACACGTAATCAGCTTATTAAGGCGCTTAACTGGTAGCGCAAACAAACAATTCAACAATCTATAAGTACGGAACCCTAATCATCGATTTTCCAGATTCTTCCTGTACTAGGGCTATGAGACCTTGCTTTTGGCAAACTTCAAACAAGGTTTTTATATTACGGTTTTTTTTTTTGAGAGCGTCAAAATATTAAAAAATATATGCGGCATAACAACCAACCCCGCCAACCCGCATTGGAGCATCGTGGTGGGTCTAAGCTCTAATTGCCTCTCTTCAATGAGAGTGGAGGCCTGTGCCCAACAGTGGGACGTTAAAAGGTTGTAGCACGGTGGATGCGGCATAAATGGCCGTATCTTTTGATTGCGTTTACTTAGAACCTTGATTTTTTACAGTTCGAAGGAACCTCTAGTATTTAATATTATTACAACTTCATTCCCGCCACGCGTTGCCGAGAAAAAAGTGGTTGACAGACAGACAGACAGACGGATAACGAATGGATCCTTTTTTTCTCTTCATGTAAGGAGCCCTAAAAATGAAAAATAAACGTTACTATATCGAGGGACTGATTGAAGCACCGCTGAAACGTCTCTGTCATTGTTGGGAGCCTACCAAAGAGAGTAGAGTGGGAGGTGCTGGACAAAACCATATTTTCTGTTATTATTGGTTCTATGAACATCATTATGCTCACCAGTCGTACTTATGAGAGTTCAAATTATTACACAATGCAGTTTTACCTGAATTAGTTACCATTTTATTTATTATTATATTCGTAGTTTAATCCTCTACAAATTGTAGCGTGACTAAACAACATTAGTCAGAGTAATACCCGCTCGTTTTTACTCGTAGTTATGAAGCCCTGTGGATAGGCAATTCGATTAAAACATTGTATCTAATAAAAATTTCTAATTTTTATATTATAATAGCGCTATAGCTTACATCAATGGGCTGTAGTGGTGGTGGTGATGGAGTAAACCCGATGACGTTGGATAATATTTTACAGCTACATAAATAATTTTCACCAGAGTTACGTTGATAAGCTACGGATGTGTGTCAAACCTACAAAAGAAGCGCTTGATTTTCATAGCCAATTATAGATCGTTAGAAAAAGCGCCCCGATACGTGGGTTGACTCGCATCCGTAGCTTAGCAACGTAGCACATCTCTGGAAACGCATCTGGTGGTCGCGTTGATTTAATTCTTTGACCAAGGCAGCCAAATTATGTAAATTCTCATCAACTATATAGCAGATATATTTCGTTGGGAAACCATAAAGGTACAGCAATAATTTTCACTGTAAGTGCGTAATCCGCACGAGTTAAGGTAAATGCGATTTGGTTTATGTCTCAATCCAGAATCTCGTGATCATCGCGACATAAATATACTAATATTTGGCGAGATAATCCACCTAGAGAAGTAGGTATTTTAGTGAAGGGACTTATCATATTCTGGCCTTTGTTTTAGTTAATATTATGAGGGTCATAAAATATGCACAAGATAAATAGGTTCTGTAGTATTCAGTGAAAGAGACCGACCTAATATCTCGCTAGGCGGGACAAGCCTCAGCGGGGGTTGAATAATTCATGAGACATATGGACTAATGCGAACTAGATTTCATGTGGGAATTTTAAAATATCTACACCAGCTTGAATACGGAATTTCTTGAAATATTAATAATATCGATCCAATAAATTTCGTGTTGACTTAAAATACAGCTTTCTTGTCATATGACCAAAACAGGTTGTACTTCATGAGCCTTGAGCCCCGCGAGAGTGGGAATGATATCCTAAATACAGGTTAATCTCGTTAGCAGTCAGACCTACCACCGCAAATGGCAAAATTATGACGTAAGTTAAAATATTATATTTTATTTTATGTTCATGTTATTTGTGGTTGGTGGTTTTTTGTTATTTTTTCTACTTATATTATAAATAAATAAATTGAAATTGAAAAAAAAATACAGCTTTCAGAAGAATTAATTCTAATTGCCTTTATTTCGGTTTGAAACACGATCCAAAACGTATCTCAACGTAAAGTGCTACGCATACGCTACGAAAAGCAATAGTTAAAAAAAAGTGTGTTTGTGCAATTCACACACGGCAGAAATTCACTTCTGCCGTGTGTGAATTGCACATACTTCAGAAAAGTAGCCTACGAGAGAATGAGAAAAATATAACTTGTATTCTATCTCATTCTCTCTGAGGCTAAATACTATATAATATGTTTGTCTCTTTTTGGTGTCATTTTTTGTCAAATTTTTTCGTTTTGTTGAGTTTTAAAATCACAACGATTCTAAAGAAGTTTCACTTCAATAGACAAACATGTAGAAAAAAGATACAGAAATAGAGAAGTTTATTTTTCGAATAAACTTAAGTGCTTTAGAGTGTGCAGACAGGTCCATTTAATTTGCACGCTATTTGCTTCTATTTTCTGTATCTCCTGGCATATTATAATACTAGATGACCCACCCTGGCTTTGCACGCTTGGCCTAACCTTGTGTACTGCCGCCTTTACTTACCTTTTGTGTATGGTATCACTTACTTTTATAGAGCTATCACACCTTAATAACTTGCTGTTATCCATTAAGGAGTTCTTCCTCTATCTCTAATCTACAGATCTTCTCTACATGGGACGGTATAAGTTTGCCCCAGAAAAGATACTAAAATCGGTTGAGATTTGACAGAGTGATGGAGTAAAATTGACCAAAATTTGCATACCCTGATCCGAAGGAAAGATAATTTTTGTATAAATCAATCATAACAAAAATATTATGTACTTACAGGAAATATCATCCAGTTACAGCTCTTATATAAGTACTTAATATAGAAAATTGAAATCGCTTAAAATACGAGAATATTTAGAAATTAAAAACAAATAATTGCTCTCTTCGTTCGTCCCTCCCTTGTTTATCTTAGTTACGTCGTCTATCAGCAACCAGAATATCTGCTAAATAAACTCGCCGCTGGAATAAGGACAACATCCTTGCATTTTATCGTCTGTATTTTAAAAGTGATTTTTATCCTTCTCTTTACAAAAATGTATAAATCTTACCAAGTCGCAATTCACAATCGATGTGCATTTTGCTTAGAAATTTTGAGCTTCATAGTGTAGATCTCGTCTAGATTATTACTAAACAATATTTTGAACCTCGTTTTTGCCCTACGAATACCTCGTCGTTCAAATTTTGATAAAAGAACATAGTAATTCTTTATCTTTTTTATATTTATTTAGTAATAGAAATATACAGAAACAGATTATAGTACAATAAATTTTAAACATATATGCGTTATGAAATGAAATTAAGTTGTAAATGTTTTATTTCACGCAGGTTACCTTGTCACAGGTTATAAGTATCAATTGCAGTATTAAAATATCATAATGGCTTTGAAGTTTGTACTTTGCCCAAACTATTTTTAACTAGATGATGCCCACAACTTCATCGGCGCGGATTAAATTTTTTAATTCCCGTAGAAACTCTTTGATTTTCCGGGATAAAAAGTAACCTATGACCATCCCCGGGATACAACCTATCCCTATACCAAATGTCAACAAAATCGGTTGAACGGTTGGACCGTGAAAGCGTAGCAGACAGACACGCAGAAAGACACACTTTCGCAATTATATTATTAGTATGGATTAAAGTTACAGCAATATCCGATCTCGCTGATTTATGAGTGTCCTTTGTAATAATTTTAGAACGAGTTTCAATTCAATTGCAACAGCGCGAACGAAGCGAGCTTTCCAATTAGTGCAGAATTTTCATTAATATCTTCAAGCGAGCACTGATAATATCAAGCGACGTGATTAAGAATTTGCTTGGACAAAGCGCGATCCATTTTTTCCATTATTTTCAAGCGCAGTAATTTTTCTTTTGGAGACCACTATAAAAAATCTCTTTCAGTGCTATAAACCTTATTTTGTAGGGTTCTCTATCTCAAAAGGAAAAAACGGAACCCTTATAGGATCACTTTGTTGTCCGTCCGTCAGTCTGTCAAGGAAGCATCAAGCTGAAATTCATATAAAATACTCAGGTCTACTGTCCCTTGACTACGATCTCTCTTGAATGGTACACTACTAACATACCAGATTATATTTTAAACTTATAATAGATATTTATATTTTAAACTTATACCGTAAATCAATTTGGGCAATCGCTTGGCGGTACGATGGTAACTAACTGAAGCCTACCACAAGTACCAACTAGATTAGGCAAATAACAGTTTTGGAAATTCTAAATTTGAAAATTGTCTCTGCCGGGGAACGAACCCGGAGCGTCCCACTTTATAAGCGCCACACTTCCCCGGCGGAGCGGGTATCACTGTACTAATTTATACTTCTACATTCTCCTACACTAGCGGCACGCTATGATGGCCGGTTTGACACATTACAATAGTGATGTGGAATGTCAATTTATTCTCGAACAAAAAACAATTAAGTTTTGTTTTTGTACCTGATTAAATAGGTTTAATAAAACAAAAATGTATATGTTTATTTAATTTATTTGAACGAACTGAATATTTGAACGAAAATGAATATACATACTTTATATGCACACAAGAAACATATGAATACAAAAGATACCAAAAAAGGTGCCACAAAAGGCCATAATTAATCAGATTCGTCCATACTACTATTTTCACTGTCGTCACTGCTATCATCACATACATTAATAATTATATGTTCGTTTTCTATAATATTATCTATTTTCACATCTCTTTCATAATCTTCCCTTATTAATTTAACAGTTCTATTCACAACCTTTTCCCAGTCTCCTTTAGTCACATGTTCACAAGCTTCTTCTAATAATTTTAGCATTTTTTTTGTGGTAAATGGGGGTTCTGTATTGTGTCTTGCAGCATATCCCTTAATTTGAGCCCACACCAACTCAATCGCATTATACTCACAATGGTAAGGCGGTAACCGTATAACTCTGTGCCCATGTTCTAATGCTATTTCGTCAATGACGTATCGGATCTTGGTTGGTTTGTTTTCTTTTAAAAGACGTACTAATTCCGCTTTTAACATATTCATGTTTGCATCTACGCCATTTTTACGAAGCCATGCGACGATATCAGCTTTCTTTTGGGATTGGGCAGGTGGCTTGTCAATTTGCATCGAGTGGTATGGGGCGTTGTCCATAATTATAATAGATGGTTCAGGGAGGCTACACAACATTGAGGTAAACCATTCAGTAAACTTTTCTCCATTCATGTCTTCATGATAGTCTCCAGTGGTTTTTGACGCAAAAGCCATGAGAGAACCTTCGACAAACCCGTTGATGGTTCCGGCGTGACAAATTATAAGTCGCGATCCTTTTCCTACAGGAACTTTGGAAGTAGATGCTGCTGTGTCATCGTTCCAAGAACGGCCTACAGTATGGTTAGCATTAAGCCATGTTTCATCCAAGAACACAACATTTTGCCAATTTTTGATTTCTTTCACTTGCCGTAAAAAAGTATACCTTGCCATCGCTATATCAAATCTTTCCATCAATATTTTGCGTTTGTTACATTTTTTGTATCGAAATCCAATGGTCTTCAAAATCTTCGTTAAAGAACTTTCCCCACCGAAGAATAATCCAGCTTCCTTCAGTGAATGCACCAACTTTTTTCTTGTTGGATACTCCTTCTGTAAATAGTAGCCGTAAACATGTCTTCGGATAGCATCGGCATCAAAGCTATCGATGCCTACGACTGGTTTTGCTCGTTTTCTCTTTTTTGGTGTGTGAAGTTTATTTTCTTCTGTGCCAGTCTCGCCATATTTTTTTTTAGTTATCCGTCTAACAGTTCGTTGTCCAATATTAAGCGCATCAGCTACGCGTTCAACCACTGACGTTATAGGTAAAATTGGCCCTCCATTTTGAGCTTCACGATCGAAATAGTTACGAAGGCGTATTACGAACTCACGTGTCTGACTATTTAGAACAGTTCTCTGCGTACGTTCGGTCATATCGACGAAATCCACAACAAAGGGCTTGAACAGAGTCCAAATTAACGAGCAAGGGTCAACAGTAATGCAGTATCAATATTTGAAATCCAAAGCCAGGTCAAAACTATATCACAATCGCATTGCACTGACAGTTTATACTTTTCGAAGCAACGTCAATTCGAAACTGCTTTGTTTTGCATTGAGCATTGACGCGAGTTTGCCGGAGGTAGTAGTTGTGCTAGCCAGCGATCCTATGTGACGATCGTATTAGATTCCATTTTTAAAAATTTATTGATATTTTTTTGCGATTTCAGAGGTTTGTCCACATAGTGAAAATTGTTCATATTCACAAGTACATTCACCCCTTAAATGGTGCAAACTGATTTTTCTACACTTGTATACATTTAAGAAATCAATTTAATAAATAAATTTTGAGTCCTAAACCTAAAACTACATTCGATAAAATTTATGAATCTCTGCACATCACTATCGTCAATAAAGTAATACAATTATTTCCTTCAAAGTCGTTATCAATTAATACGGAACTTCATGAGCGGACAAACGTCAAACCGGCCATCATAGCGTGCCGCTAGTTTAGTATCTAAGTAGTTACAGTGAGACAAGCTGACGTCAGTTTGTCATTACGTCGCAGCAATTTTATATGCTTAGCTAGACAGCATGTTCTAAGGCATCCCGCATAATCGGCAGCAAAGCAGCATGTCACCGGCGCCGGCATCAATCACTTACGACGCGACACCCGGGATTACCGAACTCGGTCGTCATCCGTGCCGAGGCAACACTCATTTGCATAAGTAACCTCATCTATATTCCGAATGCATAGAAGAGAAACATGCAAACAATGTGTGCCATTCAAAGTTTAGACTCTCATTATTATTAATTGTGTACCTGTATCAAAAGGGGGTTTAACTCAATAATTATCATAAAGCTCCTATCATACTCAACATACAGTAGGGATTATGTAAAGCTATCAGTAAAGTAAAATGAAATTACCAAATATAAAATCTTACTGATCTCGAAAATATAAAGAAAAACATCGTATTTTGAACAACTTATTATCATTTTTGACTCAACCTCTTTGGTGTAGTTGAGCGGTCTCTGCTACCTTATTGGCAAGACGTGACGAAAAGAGTTCCGGTTCAATGCTGCGTAGAAAACGAGTCAGTACCATACCAAGTGAGATTGCAGACAAGGACGAACTAGACTAAAAATACCATTAAATAAGTTTTCATCTAGTATGTTAAATATTTAACAAAATTAGGTACCGTAGATTTTTTGGTTGTATCTTCATCACAAACTAGTACCAAAGCTCTTTTTGTTTCAGAGAACTGACATCATCAAATTTCACAAGATTACGCCATTTCAAACTCGTAACCTTCGTTGAAAACTTTTTGCGGTAAAAGTTTTGAAACCATTTTTCCCCTTGTGAATTTAGCCTATCAAAATATCAGCTGTTAGCATTATTACTGTTCGTCATTATATCTCATGAAACAGACTGAAAATAGTATAAATACGAGTGTTTGAACGATGGTAAGTCAGTCTCATGCAGGCACACTCAATGATTATTGAATACTTTTGTGTTTTTGTGTAATCAAATGAATATTGTCTTTAATTAGCGTGGAACCTCTACACGTTTAACCATTTACTCGTGCAAGTTCCAAATGAGAGTAGAAATATATTAAAAGTGTCTCAATAATACCTGCTCCTGGATTGTCACTTATACACCTAAATGTTTATTTTCTTCTTGAACATAAAGACGCATCCATAAGCGGTAGGTACCTAGCTAAACTGGTAATGCCTATATGCTTTTGACGAAGGTATGCTGCAGAGGAAATTCCTCTTTTTGTGCTGCTACCGCGTGCGAGATGCATCGGTGTGCTAAAGGCGCCAGGTAAATTACACCTATTAAAATTCGGTGGAGCTCATAATAATAGAGTTTAACAACACTTAACCCGCAGCCTACATTAGGCAACTTGGTCGTAGATTTAAATTTTAAGCCCGTAAATTAACCCTTCATCCTTTTGAAATAGCAAAGGGATTGGGGCCTAATGGTCTATTTGTAAAACGAAATGGTCCGGTCAGGGCGGAGTATTAGACAATTTACCCATATTCTGAGTTTGCTCTATTCATAAAGGGACTATGTCTATATTCAGCTAACAAAGGCCATTTTGGATTAACAAATGTTAGAATGTCAGAAAGCGACAATAAAGTAAAGAGTTTCCAAAAGTACATATTGAACACTCTCACACTCTTCCTTTCTATAAATGAATTTGCAAAAAAAGTAATTTTAATATTTAAATTGACAAACTATAGTTAGCAAAGGGGCCTTAGATCTCTATTGTTTTATATATATATATATATATATATATAAAACAATATTGTTGACGTTCGTGTTTTAGATCCTTATTTTAGGGACGCCAAGGTATGTGACATAAAACTGTTATCCATCCATACTAATGTTACAAATGCGAAAGTGTGTCTGTCTGTCTGTCTGCTACGCTTTCACGGCCCATCTGTTCAACCATTGATGAAATTTGGTACAGAGATATGTTGTATCATGAGGAAGGACATAGTTTACTTTGTATCCCGGAAAATTAAGCAAGTTCCCGCGGGAATCAGGCAAACTTAATCCAGGCGGACGAAGTCGCGGGGCATCATCTAGTTTTGAAATACTACAGCTTTATAGTTTATCTAATTTAGAATGATAATTTTTGCAGACGCCATCATGGATGCCATATGCATAGTGCTGCTTCACTCTAGTCATTCACTATTGCTATATACCTCTCAGCTGTCAAAATTATCACCCTAATTAAATTAGATAAACCATAGTTACCCTCTGTTCCATAAATGTTAACATAAGTTTTTTTTTTCCTTATGTAACGAATTCACTTTTGCTCTGCTCGTAAAAATAATACATGATAGCACTTCAGAACAGCTCATCATCATAAGGTTTGAAAGTGTCAAGGGCTACTGGAATGTACGCCCCATAAACGTGACTTATAGATTCAATCAAGTTCTTCGTATATCGGTGTGATACTTGATTTGAAAGGTGAAAGATGATTGATTAATCACAATATTATGTTACCTAGATTCAATATTGTGATTTACTCTCGCATTTTCACGCAGGAGATCCTAAGAAGTCGTTATTCATTTATGAAACTGAACATTTTAACACTTTTTTAATTATTAGCTATAGATCTGAATGTCTTTTCCTACCATGTTGAATTTTATAAATTAAACGTGTTGAATTTTCTACCAGATGAAGTTTGAAATAACATTTGCGTAATTAGCGTTAAATCTGGAATATCGCGCGGGACATGATTCCATTAAGCGGCGACACAGTAGATGAAGCAGCCTCAGCTAGAAAGTTTCGGTAGAAAAGACTATGGTCGGAACATTTAATTTATTTTTACTTCGTTTGGTTAGAATTTTCTTTCTTATCGCCATAACATTTTAATAAATTAGTGTTATACTGGGTGGAAAAAATGAACGGGACATGTATCCGATGTGAATTTAATTGAATGGACATATTTCTTTGATTATACAATCATTTTTTAAAAGCTTACCCGAGTCGGGAATCTTATTGAAAAAAATTTTATCGATATATTATTAGTATAACAGATATTCTTGGTACATTTTTAAATACTTCACTTTTACACGTAAAATCTCAAATTTCAAATCACAAAAAAAATGGTGAGTGGCGAGTGGCCAAGTTACGACAACGCATCCATAACAGTCGATTGGGATTGTTAACCAACGTTGAAGTACCTCGGAGAGCATGTTAATCCATCGCGTCGGTCCCGGTTACTAACCCTAACATTTCATATTGATAGTTAAAAACCTAAGAGTTGTAATAGTATTCTAGTCGAGTCGTAACTATGCGCAAGGACCTGGGAACCTACCATATTGTTATCCAAAGAAAACCACCCCTGCCAATATGTGATTAATGGAAAGGGGTCACGACCCTCAACAAGAGGAATGAGACGCAGAGACATAGAGAGAAAACGTTAAATCGTTTTTAAGTATGTAGCTCAATCCTAATTATTAATGTTATGGATAAATTAGTGTATTACAAACATTAAATAGGAACACTTTGATTAAAGCTGCTTCAATTTATAAAGACGATTTATGGAAACGCTTTTCTCCGGATTTCATGTTAATTTCGGATTCAACTTGATAAATTTTGCCAACTGAAGTTTCAAATAACATTCGCTAATTGGAGTTAATCTTGAATACAGCGCGCTACACGATTATGTTAAGTGACGACAAGGTTGTCTCAGCCGGTAAGTTCGGAAGCGTGAGATATTATAATTACATAATATTTTATACATTCCTTCAATAATCCCATCGATTATACGTAGAGATCGTCTAATCTAAAAATGAACGCGTCTCACTAAACTTTCATTTCATTTATGTACTAGTTGGCTAACAAATCCGCCCACAGTTTTTGCATCAGCTTTAACCACTCTCAATAGGCTTAAAGGATACTTTTTATATCGGAAAATGCCAAAGAAAAATCCCCCAAGAAAAGTCCCCCAAGATTTTGAAAACTAAATCTACGTGGAAGAAAGCTTACTTTATTATAATAGTATGCCTAACATTCAGCTGCTCTATGAGCTGCACGCCACTGAGTATTAGTAAGATTACGTATGTATTATTATTTTAAATAGCAAAAATCCATGAAAATAACTCTACAACCTCGCATTAAAATACAATGTAAGCTTTCAAATGTAACTTTATAGTATTAGAGAAGTAGATTTGGCGAATCAAGTTTCCTGTGATATTCAAAATTCAGTTGGTGATATTATAATGATATATTGGTAATACGAAGTGAAACATGGCGCGACATCGATATAGAATAAGTAGGTACTAAAATCCTACATCAATGTGGCGCGAGTAAGACTGTAACCGAAATAAGGGGTTTAAACACTGTTTTTTGAAACTGTTATAAAACAGAAACACTTATAACAGAAACAGAAACGATACTGTAACCCAATTAGTCTGTAACCAATAGTAAATATGCCAACGTCACTATTTCGGTTACACTTTAAAACCCTTTATTTCTGGTACAGATTCGTTTCTGTTACAGAAATATAAGTGTTTCGGGTTAACAGAATTAAAAACAACAACAATTCAAGATTCATAAAGGTTACAGTTTCTGTAATCTTTATGAATCTGTTTTTCAGTCCCTGGGCGCAAGGATGTATCTGTTGTCTTGCGATTGATTCGTCAGTCAACCTTTCTCTTTCCAGCAGGAAAGTGATTACTATTTACACACACTCAAACTAAAATATTTTTTGTTCAAATAAACTTTTGTAAGTGCTTCTGAATTGTCGAGTGAATCTACCACTGGTTCGGAATTCCTTTCCTACCGAGAAGAAATAGCAACAAACAAGTTGGTTGATCTCTGATCTTACTGTGTTATATTAAAACTTTTGATTTTCACAATTTTATTCATTGTATCCAAGTTATTTTTTTGCCACTACAATAAATTGCTGAATCAAGTCTTTTGATCACATTGATATCAAATTTTTCAATAAAGTTTTAATTTGAAAAGCTTAATGCATCTCACAGTTACACGCTATTCCGACTTCATAAGAGTTTATCACTTTATGGAAACATTTTTATGATTTTTAAACGATATAAAGTTCATAAAAAATGTTTGCTCTTATTCTTATAGTTTCAGATAATATAATTTATTAAACCACATATCTAAGTTAATTTATTTGAGAATCTACCATAGTCTAATCTGTTTAGTTAAGTTTATATGAGTCTTCGTTACTTACTACTTAATAAGAAGCTACCTACCCGCTACTATAACCCACAAACCATTACATGTGTAAATGTAGAATATCGCTAGTTGAACGTATCTGAGATGGAGATATTCAGTTTCTCCATAATATAATTATTGCATTCAGATCCTGATGAAATTAAGCTCGACGGAAGCTATTAGCAACGAGCTTCAGATTTTAATTACAAAAAGTTATGTGGGTTTTTTTCCTGTTTTTCCGTTTTAACCCAATAATTATGGATAAATTCATTCCATCATGCGTTGATACAGCGTCATGATACATGTGATATGCAGTGCGCTGAAGAAATATCACGGTAAGCCTTCGACATACGATGAAACTGATAAGAGCATTAACGTTTATGGGACATACATTCCTTCCTGTTCTCTATCGGACCGAAGCTTTCGACGTTGGGCTCTTAAGTACCGTGATATGTCATTTTTATGGATCGCGCAAAAGTGAATTTGCTGGGCGAGATAACGGAGGTTTGTCTACTTTAAGTACCCATAATAAAAATATTAGGCCCGTCTATCGCAGACAAAATATATTCTAGGATTCTAGGATTCTTATTTCGATTTCTTGAGTAGAAAATATCCAACTAATCCCTACTAATATTATAAATGCGAAAGTGTTTCTGTCTGTCTGCTACGCTTTCACGGCCCAAACGTTCAATCGATTTTGATGAAATTTGGTACAGGGACAGGTTGTATCCCAGGGAAGGACATAGGTTACTTTTTATCCCGGAAAATAAAAGTTTCCGCGGGAATGAAAAAATCTTAATCCACGCGGACGAAGGGGCATAATCTAGTCTAGTATATATAATACTTAATAATGCAATTTTTACCGTACTTACTCAGTAAATGAATGGCCTACTTTGGCGATGAGATCATGACACGTAGCAATACATCTCAGGGACAATAATTAATGTTGATAAATGAAAATCTCCAATTTCAAGGAGTAAAAGGGTAAAATAATATAATTAAAACAAGTCGTAATTACAGAAAGTCACGTCGCACGCGGTTAATTTTGGTAGCAATTAATGATCTCATTTCTACAAGTCTAAGGCGGTATATTTACAGATTATATCGGCTTAGTTATGTTAATATGGGGCTCCAAAGCTAAGAACATTCGAACAGTTAAAGGAATAGAACTTATAAGAAAGTAGGTAGGTACCTACATATACTAATAATTATACTTTTAAAGTAGGTTCCTATAAAATAATAACAGGCTACTTTTATTTACTGGATAATAAAATATTATTATCAACAAATAAACCCAATTACAAGTTTTCAGAGATAGAATTTGGTAAGATAGAAAATGCTCGCGTGCAGGGTGTATTGAGTTGATTTGATTGATTTCATAAGTTCTTTACATTGATGTAGAAATAAAAGATTACAATTATTTTGCTATAATCCGCCAACAGTTGGCGGATTATAGCAAAATAATTGTAATCTTTTCTTGCTAAATCATGAACTTCCGCAAAGTAACGCCTGATTGTATCCGATATTGATGTAGAATTTTAGTACCTATACTATTTAGATGTCCGATTAGCGCTTTAAAAATATCCCCGAAAAATTACAGCACAAAATACGAAGGTGCACTTATTAGCTATTAGTCTGGGTCAACCATAGACAAAATAACGACGCGTCATAGTCATTCTATTTCAATGGTTCTTTGTTATGAAATAACGATGTAATACATTTTGTAAACATTTTACATACTCACAGACTAACTTACGCCTATTAAAGTTTTTTAGGTGTATTGAGTACATATAATAATATATAGCATAGCATAGCATAGCATATAATAAGAGTATAATATGCTACTAAGAATTACTAAAAAAAAAACGAAAGCATACCTAAAGTTAGGAAGATCAGTGAATACAACAATGAAGCAGAACTATATACTAAATTATGTCGACTAGCTGATACCTGCGACTTCGTCCGCATGGAATATTTTTTTAATTCCCAGGAAACTCCTTAAATTTCCGGGATACACATTAAAGATGGCGCGCGCTTACACGTTTTAGCCATCACTCGCTGAACGCGTTAGGCTAACGTGAACTGGAGGCATAACACGTCAATGTCTATGAGCGAGTCGTGGATTTGTTATGCCACTCAGGGCTAATTTTTCAATCGTCAGATAAAGTTTATCGGAGGAAAATTTGACGTTTTGACAGGTTTTGTATTGAAGATCCGTCAAAGCGTCAAATTTATTCCTCCGATAAACTTTATCTGACGATTGAACAATTTGCCCATAAAGGGCAAAACACAGGGCAAGCGTCACCCGCCACGCGCCCGACCCGCGGCCGCGTTCTGTCTGATGTCGTCCATTTAATAGTCTAGGCAATAAAGCTAGTTATATAAATACAAGAAATCCAACCCGCCGCACACCCGACCCGACCCGGCCCCGACCCGCGCCCACTCCTTGTGAGTTTTGCGCTTAAATGTTTTTTTTTATCCACTACAAGTTAGCCCTTGACTACGATCTCACCTGATGGTAAGCGATGATGCAGTCTAAGATGGTAGCGAGCTAACCTGTTAGGGGCATGGCTGTTATATTAAACCCATACCCCTATTCGGTTTCTACACGACATCGTACCGGAAGCTAAATCGCTTGGCGGCACGTCTTTGCCGGTAGGGTGGTGAACTAGCCACGGCCGAAGCCTCCCACCAGGCAGACCAGGGAAAATTCAGAAATTATAAATTCCCAAATTGACCCTGCCGGGGATCGAACCCGGGAGGGACAACACATTAAGACAACAGCGCTACACACTATGCCACGGAGGTCGTCAAAACCGTATGTATGTATGAGGTATGTTGAAAATGTATTGTACTAGCATGTTTTTGTTGCCGGTATTACTCATAGTGGCGCGGAAGTGCAGACAGCGACCTCCGTGACTGCAGCGCACTCGAGTTTGTCAATGTCCTGCGATAATAATTATCACTTGTGGACGTTGCCAAAATCTGGACGCAGTGATTGTATTAAAGTACTCTACCTATATATTGTAGCTTTTAGTTATAACATCGAATAAGCTTTATAAATTCAAAGTTTTTTTCTACGACTTGAGTAAAAGACATGGAAACGACGTAATGCTTCGATGGATGTATTGTGCAGGTTAAATATTTGACTTTTGGGCGAAAATGCACTACTGCGAAGGACAAAACATCACCGCAACACGTCATCATAGAACGCATTTTAATATGGAGCTGCACACTCTTGTGTGACACGAAGAAACGTGTTTCTCATGCAAGCGGGCTTTTAACCTGAGTGAACGACTGAGTGGTGGACTGATTGACTATGTAGGTACTCAACTTTTTTAATTTGAAATTTTGCATGTAGATTTTCTTTTATAACATGAATACCCACTAATATAAGATTTTTCGTACTGTCATCTTTAATAAAGTTGAATTTAGACTAAGTCCTCTGAATTAATTTTTAGTTATATTTCAATTTCAATTAACGTAGATTTTTTTTATTTCTATGGTTTCTTTGTCTGGGGGATGCACATTGTGTGGGCGCCACTTGCCACACAGCACGTGAAACCATGGCTTTATTGCGAGATCAATTTAGTGTTTACAACAGTTAATTTAGCGCTTCGGACTGGTGAGTTGGCCGCCTAGATCCTGTGACATTACAGCCCTAGACTTTTTCTTTGCGCCTCGTTACTCGCGTTATTCGCCAAATACCACTCGAAGTGCTCGGACGCGTCATTGAAAATGGAACTGCAGAACGGACCACGTTAACTGCAGTTACGGGCAACATTTCAAAGAAATAATCTTTAAAAAATAAATGTCAAGAATGGTTATTTGTATGATAAAAAAGATAAACCGATAAATTTGTTTTTATAATTGTGTTTTAGATTTCAAAAAAGTATCTCTAAATGAATCACCCGTTAGTTAAAAACTTTAATTTGCAACAAATATCTAAACATAGAATTCATTTTGATATCAATAGATTAGGAGGATTTTTTCGCCAGTATAATATTACTTATAGGAAATCCGGAAAAACGATCAAAACATTAATTAGTCAAAGTCGCATTGACGAAGGGCACCGCATCAATTAATCTTTCTCGTTATATATTACACGCTTTTCGTTTAATTTTGCTGACAGCAAAGAAGAAACAGATCGAAAAAAAAAACAAATCGATGTTTCGGAATTCTATGCTATTTACACGTTTACATAAGTAAAATAAGCATTTAAGCAACGAATTACTAATATAAGTTTGCCTATGATATGTAAGTTTTGAAATTCTGTCGCTCACCAAGAACGACGGGTTATAAGTGCTAACTAACAGGATTTTGTTTCAAAGAAAATTGTGTTGTAAATAGAAAATAGTTATAAAAATCTCCTCCTAGAAATTAATCAAAAGCTCGGGTTTACAGAGTGGCTATGGCACATATATCAAAAGGGGCTTTCGGTGATTGAGCATGTACCTAAATAACATGCAGTAATTACAATTTTATTGTACCCTCTGTTTAACATCCATTTTCTTAAAAGAATACTGACTGACCGACAGATTGTATTCATGTAATGTAGATAAGGTCTACAAAAGTAGTTCCCATTAAACAATACCGGGCGGTATCATATCAATTAGTCTAAACTAATTATTATAAAGATGATAGATATGTTTAATCGTATGTTTCTTTGTTTGTAATGGAAAAACTCAAAAAATACTCAACCGATTTTTAAAATTCTTTCACTCATAGAAAGCTACTTAATCAGTGAGTAACCTAGGCTTTATTTTATTTTCAACTCTACGAAAGATTTTAGAGAACCCTACGAAAATTGCAATAATGTGAATTAAGTCGGAAAAAATCGTCTCATCGCAAATAGTAAAACTTACACGAAAACAATGTATTTTGGAATTGTTACTCTTAAAAAGTTCTAAGAAAAAGCGATAACACATATCTATCTTTTAAGGTTGTCGTACAATAACCATTTTTATGATTTTCAAATTGGTCTAAAACAAAGCTTTACTTTCGAAGGTAATAGTCCAATAAAATTATTGTTTTTTTTTTATATCTAGAAAGCTAAATTAAATCCTTTATACTTTCTTAGACTAATGTCTGACTAGCTTATTCACGCCACTTCGTCCGCGTGGAATTAGGATCTTAATAATCCGCTACAACTTTCATCCCTTCAACCCATTGTGGGTGAAATTTTTAAAACTGTGAAAAGCATATTCCTTTATTTTTAACCTAAAGCCCAAATACCAAGTTTCATGGTTATATCTTGAAAATGATGGTCTTCATCCAAACTTTCACACCCTATTTAACCTCTATAGGGGTTGAATTTTTAAAAATTCTTTCTTAGCGGATGCCTACGTCATAAAAGCTATCTGTATGCCAAAATTTTTGCCTGATCAGTTCAGTGGTTTGAGCAGTGCGTTGATAGATCAGTCAGTCAGTCAGTCATTTTTCCTTTTATATATTTAGTCTAGTTAAAATGTAGTAGGTACTTACTTATATTATATCAAATAATTTTTGAAAACATCCTAAGATCATGTACTGCATATAGGTAAAACTACGATGTTAAAACAACAGCAACACCACAATTACATTACAAGAAACAAAATACTATAATCTTGCAAATTTCTAGAGGATACTTGAAGAAGAAAGACGTAAAAGCTCTCCTGACTCATTTATTAACATGAACAATAAAAATATTACAGCGAGAAAATAAAATCACACAAGAACGACACGCAACGACGGGTGACAATGTAGTCCGCAGCAGATGCGCACGCATCCTTTTATAACCTCGTCTCTGACACCATCGTTATTTTTCTTAATCGCAGGGAATGTATTCCATTCTTAAATTTCATTTCTTTATCCTGAAACAAGTATCTTATGTTAGTAAATATCTTCAATACGGCCAGACTGACCCGAGACCGTCCCCGGGCTCCTTCATTTCAGCTCCTCTAGTCCAGCAGTGGCATTGCTTAGACTCCGTTGGACACAGACAGAATCTTGAAGTTCTTAAATGGCAGGCGCAACAGAAGCACCTGCAAGCCTCGGCACCACAGAACGTTGTTGGTTGCTGGCAACCCGGAAGATCACCTCATGTCCTTGTCTGCACCTGCGACATAAAACAACAAACTTCACATATCTTTTTACGGCCATTACCGAATACAACGCTTCAAATTTCAGAAGACACGTTAGGCGTATAAATAAAATTCGAAACGTTACGGCCACTGGTTAAGTCATTAAGCGCGACGTTAGCATGACCTAGCACGACAAGACAGTGGCACAACGTTTTACCCTAACTGGTAAGCAGTGTTAGAACAACTTGGGCCTAAGTCATTAAGCACGACGTTAGCATGACTTAGCCCGGCAAGACAGTCGCACGACGTTAGCTTGTCTGCCCGACACGATGAAGAGTACACATCTAAGTCATAGGCACGACGTTCGCATTAACTTAGTACGGCAAGATAGAGGCCCGACGTTAGCTTTTCTGCCCAGAGTGTACAGACAGCACAGGCCTAAGTCATTAAGCCCGACGTTAGCATGACTTAGCCTGGTTAGACACAGGCGCGACGTTAGCTTGTCTCGTTGCGGCATCGTTGAGAAAAGTATAAAGAGCAACTTCATGGCATAAGACATAGGCGCGACGTTAGCATAACTTAGCCCAAAAAAATAGTGCGCTCGGCCAAACCTGAAACCAATCAGTCACCGCATCCCTGCACGCAGTTAGTCGCGTAGCGTCACACCTCACACACAGTGTGACTAGCGAACACGCAGTGTCACGCCTCGCAGCGCGGCAGGCGAGCGTGAAGTGTCGCGCACTAGGCAAGCGCGCAACCCTGCGCAACCAGCAGACGGGCAGCAGCAGGCAAGCACGCAGCCCTGCGCGAGCAGCAGACGCGCAGCAGCAGGCAAGCGCGCAGCCCTGCGCGACCAGTAGACGCGCAGCAGCAGGCTAGCGCGCAGCCCTGCGCGACATGTAGACGCGCGGCTCGGCTCAGCAGGCGAGCGCGCAGCCCTGCGCGACCAGCAGACGCGCAGCAGCAGGCAAGCGCGCAACCCTGCGCGACGTATAGACGCGCAGTCTGGCTCAGCAGGCAAGCGCGCAGCCCTGCGCGACCAGCAGACGCGCAGCAGCAGGCAAGCGCGCAGCCCTGCGCGACATGTAGACGCGCAGCTTGGTTCAGCAGGCAAGCGCGCAGCCCTGCGCGACCAGCAGACGCGCAGCAGCAGGCAAGCGCGCAACCCTGCGCGACCAGCAGATGCGCAGCAGCAGGCAAGTGCGCAGCCCTGCGCGAGCAGCAGACGCGCAGCAGCAGGCAAGCGCGCAGCCCTGCGCGACCAGTAGACGCGCAGCAGCAGGCAAGCGCGCAACCCTGCGCGACGTATAGACGCGCAGTCTGGCTCAGCAGGCAAGCGCGCAGCCCTGCGCGACCAGCAGACGCGCAGCAGCAGGCAAGCGCGCAGCCCTGCGCGACCAGCAGACGCGCAGCAGCAGGCAAGCGCGCAGCCCTGCGCGACCAGCAGACGCGCAGCAGCAGGCAAGCGCGCAGCCCTGCGCGACCAGCAGACGCGCAGCAGCAGGCAAGTGCGCAGCCCTGCGCGACCAGCAGGCGCGCAGCAGCAGGCAAGCGCGCAGCCCTGCGCGACCAGCAGACGCGCAGCAGCAGGCAAGCGCGCAGCCCTGCGCGACCAGCAGACGCGCAGCAGCAGGCGAGCGCGCAGCCCTGCGCGACATGTAGACGCGCAGCAGCAGGCAAGCGCGCAGCCCTGCGCGACCAGCAGACGCGCAGCAGCAGGCAAGCGCGCAGCCCTGCGCGACATGTAGACGCGCAGCTCGGCTCAGCAGGCGAGCGCGCAGCCCTGCGCGACATGTAGACGCGCAGCTCGGCTCAGCAGGCGAGCGCGCTGCCTGGCGCGTCCAGAACGCCTCACACCGTGTTGAGCGCCGAATATGAAAGAGACATACAACAGATAATGACCACACCACACACGTTTGCCACAGGTTCTGAATACCTTTGCAAGCCATATCACATGAACCACATTTCGAGTAATAACTTCGTAACATATCCATCGAACGAAACTAACTTGAACAACATTCTCTAAATGTGAACAAGTAGAAATGTTCCTTTTTGGTGCTCTCTATAAATGTGAGCATACCAGCGGTCCTTTATCTGTGAAAGAAATACGAACAAACAAACCAGACTTTATTCTACGTACACAACTTTAACAAGATCACAAAACGACCAAAAATTAACAGGTCAAACTTCAAATAATTTTACACGAAAGTAAATAAACACAAGTAGACAAATAATTGACATGACATGACAATATGTCATGGCTGATATGCGCAGAACTGAATAAGAACCTGAACACCCAATGTTTACATCTTCTGTTTACACGGCAACCAGGCAACGATGACAATTAGACTGCAATCCAGTTTTTCAAAACATCAATTACCCAACACTGAGCCCTCTCACTATTCGCAAACGAAGAAGTGAACGACAAGCATAGTCAACATATGTGCTGTAACTATCTGAACTCTTACTCGTTAATTCAAACAAAATGATTGCATATCCGCATTCACGTCACTTACAACACATTCCGATTCAACACCCAACATTTGACCCCTGTATGGTGCACCCAGCGGCTGCAACATGACCGCCGGCTCATAGAACATGACGGAGGTTTTTCCAACAACGCACGCCTATCAGGCGATGGTGATATTAGGCGTAGCTGTCTGACTTTTCAAAGCACCTGACGCGAACTAGTATCGCGTCCACCTCATGCTTCAAACAACCATTATGACCAGTTCTACGACATTCACGCGATCACAATCAGGCATTCTTGCCTTCCTTCCTCAAGTATAGAATTATAGAATCAGAATAGCCGGTAGGATTAGGCATCACGTTGATACCGAATCCCACTTCTGATCTTGCAAATTTCTAGAGGATACTTGAAGAAGAAAGACGTAAAAGCTCTCCTGACTCATTTATTAACATGAACAATAAAAATATTACAGCGAGAAAATAAAATCACACAAGAACGACACGCAACGACGGGTGACAATGTAGTCCGCAGCAGATGCGCACGCATCCTTTTATAACCTCGTCTCTGACACCATCGTTATTTTTCTTAATCGCAGGGAATGTATTCCATTCTTAAATTTCATTTCTTTATCCTGAAACAAGTATCTTATGTTAGTAAATATCTTCAATAATAAATATATATGGTTGCCTGGAAGAAATCGCTATACTTAGCGATAAGGCCGCCCTTTTATACTTCTTTGTTTTAATACATGTTTTCTGTTATTTATTTTTCTTATGTGTGGTACAGATAAAGAGTTTAAAAAAAATAAAAAAGTGTGTGTGCAATTAGCACACGGCAGAAGTGAAACTTCAGAAAAGAAGCCTACGAGATAATGACATAAATATATATAGTCCGCGCGCGAGCTCTGACGATTCCTATGGAATTTTTAAAGTAATGACCTAGAGTTGCTTAAAGTGCAAAACAGTACTGCTATCGCAAAATTACACGCGTCAAGCTCAAAACTAGTACTATGGACCGACGATCGGGGGTGGCGTACAGCCGTCGCTTCTTCAGACCCCGATTCCTCGAAGCTCTTGCGCGGACATGAATATGTTTGTCTCTTTTTGGTGTCGCTTTTTCGTTTCGTTTTTCGTTTTATCAAACAGAGGCGGATTTAAATAAAACATTAAAAGCAATTAACAAAGCAGACTTTGTTAATCAAACAGAAAATTACATAAATGGAACGCTTATGTATACACGTTCGTCCAGTGGCTCCACTTGTGCCGTGGCGACAACATCCATTTCATCGAATTTTCAAATCATAACGATTTTTAAAAAGTTTCACTACAATAATAATAATAAGTTATCTGGGAAAAGAATTCATTTTCTGCCGCTCATTATAGTGTTAGTTAATAAACTTGATTTTGTTACGAAAAATCCATAAATAAATGGTGATGTATTTTTTCTAATGCTCATTTAGTTACCTACTTACTTATCTAAGGACACAATAATAATATCCATATTAATATTATATTTCAATTATCAATAAAATATTTCATTACTACCTACGAAGAAAGCGAGTAAAGCCCCCAAGTAAATAGATAAAGGTGACATAAGAAAACCAATTTCGATAACGTGTCTCTTGAGGATAGCTCTCTCATAAAGAAACGCTAAAGTGTTCTCGTACAAAATACTTATAAAATGTAAAAACTAGACATTCGTTCTTTCTTTTTTTTCAAAGGGAATTTCAGTTAAGGTTAACCACCTCCCTGGTACAAAGTTTATTTTGGACTCTTCCCGAATAAAACCACAGTATAGAGTTTCACGCATCGCTTGGTGGCAAGAATACCTATAGAGTATACTGTATATGTACATATTGTTGTGTTCACAATAAATATATTGAAATTGAAATGAACCCCTTTCATAAGAAACCTCATTTGATCTAGTAAACCCCCATTTCAGCCCCTTTTGTAATAGTAATTATAATATTTTTTGAATTCTTTTATTTTCAATAAGGTCGATCAAGTGTTATTTATAGCTATTCCAAATTTCAAGTTTGTAGCTAACAGTTACTAGAATATAACATAGTCCATATATATGGAAGGGTTGCAAACCTTCATTTTATGTAAGCGACCCCTAAAAAAATTCAGACTCATCGTTGTCTGCCATGGCTTCGATCGCGATTGGCAGGGAAGTCTTGTCCCATTGTGGCCATGAGCGTCTTGCGTGGTATTAGAACTCATTTTGAAGTGCGATGAAAAATAAATAAATTACAAATAATTACAGTACAAAACCTTTGAAATCAAACCCTCTCAGGTACAAAAGTTTTTTAATAGCTCTTTAAATTGTTGAGGAATTAATTTCCAAGTTACAAGGTTTAAAGTTACAAGGGTCTTTCATTATCAAAGTTGAATTGCGCTAGAGAAGAAATATGAGCGAACTTCGATCATTGAATGGAAAACGCCTGAACGCCTTCAAAAGGAATTTACAAAAATGCTGCAGGGGTATTTTCTAATACCTGCCGTAATTTTAGAGATCCATAGCCAAATATCAACGAACGGCATTTCTTTGTACTTTTAATTTTCTCTCTAGATTTTTCCCTTAGCTTCGTTCACGAAAATTTATATCCTTTATTTAAGGATCTTTTTTGGCTGCAGACCAAGAGAAAAAACGAATACAATTATTACCAGAAAAGCCTTCTTTGGTATCGAGTAAAAAGAAACAAAGCTTCTCGTATAGCATGAGAAATCCCCGTCTGCTCAAAAGGCTGCTCAAAAACCTTTATTTTATTAATTAGGTCCTGTAATATTTATTACATTAGGTATTCTGTGTTTATATGCAGCCATAAAAGGTATCGCAGGCGGTAGGCATCTTTAACAAATGGGAGTAAATCAAATGATTAGCTATTTATCTACTTGGTAAGCAAAACAAATGCAGTAAAATCATTTGGTGAGCATAAAATGTTTTGGTTAGTCAAAAATAATTTTCGATTAGCAAGATTTGATTTGCACTTAACATGTCCTTCGAAACTTATGAATTCTTGTTCGAATTTCCTATTCCTAAGGTTATGTTATATTAAAAACTACAATACCAATACAGAATTATAAGCATTGAATTAGGAAAATAACTATGTTTAAATAAGTGTTTTTTTTCTTATAGGTGTCATGGAGGATTTTTTTTCAATTTGCAAATATAGAACCTCCTTGATGTACTAAAGTTGCTATTTATTTTCTAAGATCAATGATCACTTTAATTAGCAAGCTGGAACCCTCCATTTGACACTACGGTTTCCGCTTCGCTATTTTTCTGTCACAAAGTCAATGAACATCAAAAGCAGTTATTGTGTTTAGGTACTCCCCGAGCTTCGCTTTTTCTTTTGAAAAAAGTGTTTATAATGATTAATGAAAAGCAAAAATGAATTTTGATCGAAGATCTTTTCATAATAGATATTCTGAATAATATAAAGAGCGCGGATGAACGGAACATATGGATCGAGAATCAAGAACCAACGATCTCAATTTATATAGACGGGTCCTGTCAAACAAAGAATGTGAACTTATTTTACTAACGCCATCTAGTCTAAAAAGTGGGACAGCGCTATGGCGGGGACAAGGACAGGCTTATACAGGTGAGGGGCTCGCCCACAGAGTACATTATAATATATACTGGTATAGAGTTGCTACTCGACTTTCCATGTACAGCGACATCTATCGGGAAGTTGTCCAACTAAAATATGTATATATATAACCATAACACAATGCTATAGTACTATATATTATTACAGAGTGTATTGTATAATAATTAATCTTAATTATTACAAGATCAACTAATTCTGCAACTATAGAATTATGTGACCTTGTAATAATTAAGATAAATTATTATACGATAAACACAAACTGTAAAGATGTTCGTTAGTAAATGAAACGCATGTTGATTAATTTCTCTTATATTCTCATTTACAAAAAATATACATAAAGTATAACAATTATTCCACAGTTTCATATTTTTCACATCGTACACACTCTATTAATTTAGTTTCACATTGTAACGAATTTAACACAAAAATAATAATTTTGTCCACCCGGCATCCGGCATGCCAGAAAACGTCAATGTCAATGTCGAATTTCAAACTTTAAAATGGCGGCTGTCCACGTTTGGAAATTAAAACACAAATATTTCATTACTCTTCTAACTCATTCCACTAAACTAAATTTATAACAGATAAATCTTTATAAATTATCTAAGATAACGCATAATCTGCTCAAAAAAAAAGTTTTATAAATTATTAGCTTTGTGTTTACATAAATGGCAAAATCATTAATTTATCTAAAACATAAGCTTCTGAACGAACA
This sequence comes from Erebia palarica, assembly GCA_964035005.1. Taxonomy (NCBI): domain Eukaryota; kingdom Metazoa; phylum Arthropoda; class Insecta; order Lepidoptera; family Nymphalidae; genus Erebia; species Erebia palarica. Next base: position 9,047,566 of record OZ035988.1, read on the forward strand.
CTTATTTCAGCGCCATCACAGACCCTGATCACAGACTTTTAAGTATACATACTTTCAGTACAAGATAAGCGCCATGAGCGCCATCCTTTAGGGAGTTGTGGAACTAACATCCCCATACAACAGAAAAATGTTCTAAGTGCAAAGGCCCTGGGCTCGCCTTACAAGTCGGACATCCAACTTTAATCCATGAAAGGGCCCGTTTCATGTCGTTGGATGTCAAGAATAAATTGTGTTCAATGAATATAAAAAATGAAAAGTAACGTTTATATTAATTAATTATATTGCAAAATACGTACTCGAATATTGTAAGTCAGGAGACTCCCACTTATTCCCAACTTTACTGCATGCTTAGTATTTATACATGTAAATGTTGTTAGAGTTTATCATTGTAAGTACATAATTATTACAGGTAAAATATATTGAATATACCGTAGATAAAAAGTAGCCCTCGTCCTCAATATCTATTCTCCACGTAAACCGGACCTGAAATCGATTAAGCACGTACTATCACCACATCCGAATCTATTATGCGATTAAAGTAGGTAGGGACAAGACGACCTTTCGCCGGTACGCATAAAGATTTTCTACGTAGACAATTGCCTTCGTCTCAACTTCGTCTCCCCAATAGCGACCATATAGGTACGCCTTTATGCTGTACATTTTTAATAACGATTATGTACGTACCAATTCAGGTACAATGGTACCTACCTACATAAGATTATAGAAAAACTACCTACTAATGGCAGCGACTTCGTTTGCTTGGATTAGGTTTTTTTTTTATCCTGCGGGAACTCCTTGATTAATTGAAATAAAAAGTATGCCTATGTCCTTTCCCGAGATACCACCTATCCCTGTCCCAAATTTCATTAAAATTGGTTGAATAGAGGCGTCGTAAAGCTTAGCATACAGATGGACACACTTTCGCATTTATTAAGTATATGGATTTGACCCAAACGTGGCTTTTAAAAAAAATGTTAGCAATATGATTTTTATAGCAGGATAGTTTTAGTTAGTATTCTATGTATATTTTGTAAGGTTTTGTCTTATTTAGTGACTCAAAGTCTCACATACGATTGACATCTAAAGATAGTTTACTTTGATCACTCTTACTCAAGAGAGTAGGTATATTGAGTCTAAACTTCTTAAAATATACGGCAGTATAACGAATAACAAAGTATTCTTTTCATACTTTGTGTGTACCTAAAATTTAAAGTAAAACTTTGATGCGACTTGCCTAGAAAAATATAAATATCTAACTCAACTTCTGTTAACGCGACATACGGCCAGTACGATATGTTTTACAGCAAAACGACATGTAATCTGCAGGGAACGGGAACATTTAGGTCCATGCAGTTTTGGCAACGGTCATGGGCCATATATCGCCGGACATTGACAAACACGATTGCGCTTTCACCGGGGCGCTACCTATCTACACTTTCACGTCGTGGACTTTTTAAAATCACCAAAACAAGTCGGTAAGAATATGTGTAGGTTATCACATATGCATGTGTGCACATGTGGTATCGGGTTGTTTGTATTTTAAAATATTGTTTAGTGTTCTATACATAAAATACCGGAAATAATTAATTTGGATTTATTAAATGGGTAGTGAAAACTTGAAAAATATACGCGCTGAATTGAGAACCTCCTCCTTTTTTCGAAGTCGGTTAAAAAATAGAGTATGCTGGTATGCTTCCTCCACCTGGATAAAGGTTTTTGATTTCCACGGGAACTTTCTATGTTAAGTCCGGATATACCATTCCAAATTTTATCCAAATTGGCTCAAAGATCCATATTGCGACTAGTTCTTACGACACACCCTCAAACAACACTTTTTAATAAGAACTGCTATGCTATGGCAATAAAAATATTTAATAAATTGCCATCTGAAATAAAAACACTTCCCTTCAAATATTTTTCACTTAAACTTAAAAAATGGTTGCAAGGGAAAAATTTTTACTCATTGGAAGAATATTTTCAGGATGATAAAAAACGGTTCTGACATTTTCACTATTGACATTCTTATTTAGGTATAATTGATCAAACATGACTAATAATTTTGACAGTGTACTTAATTAAAGCATTTAAATCTCATTATGTAATACGTATTTATTTTTATTATAAATGTAAATTAACTTGTATGTAGGTAGGTATTTTAATAATAAATTGTTTTTGTTTTATAATTAAGAATTTATATAAAATAATAAATATTATGTATGAGTTTAAAATGTAGATAAATCGTATAGAAAGAATGTAATGAATAAATTCAATATAAATCATAACCTAAATAATATTTGTACGCCGGTCTGGTTAATATGTTGGGACTATGCAACGAAATTAACCATCTTATTTGTACACATATTATGGAAATAAAGTATCTGAATCTGAATCTACTAACATTATAAATGCGAAAGTATGTCTGTCTGATACGGCCCAACTGTTCTACCGATTTTGATGAAATTTGGTATAGGGGTAGATTGAATCCCAGGGAAGGATATACGCTACTTTTTATCCCGAAAATTAAAGAGTTTCCGCGGGAATCATCTAGTTTTATCATATAGGAGTAACAAACACGCAAACGTACAAACATCCAAAATATTGCATCATTATGCATAAGAATATAGCCCGACAATCCGCATTGGAGCAGCGTGGTGGGTACGTGTATGGGATTCTTTTGATATAGCTAGCTAGCTAGCCTTCTCGGAATAGGTCCAGTACTTCAAGTAAGTAAACCAACTAATCCAAATAGAACATAAACGTTTCTAGATGCTATTTTGGCAACATTCATGGACGATAAATCGGCGGACATTGAAATACTAGCGCGCTGCAATCACGGACGTCGCTGTCTGCACTTCCGCGCCGATATGAGTAATATCAGAATACGGAGCGTTGTAGTGTGTAACTAAATTATTAATTTGTATTTGTACTGCAGATGTAGCCCAAGCGAATACAATACGTAAAAGCATCATTAAAGCGGTGCGAAATCAGCGAAGATAGATATTAATATGAAGCACTGCCCCTCGATTATGTAAGGAAATCGTAATCGTCTGTCAAACGTATAATTCGACCTGTTTAAGGAGGTCATAGATGCCTGCCAGTCAAAACGCATGTATGTACTCCATAAAAAGTTCGAATTATACGTTATGAGCTGTCAAATGAATACGATTGGCTTAGACAAATGGGCCTCTGATTTTGCTGGGGACGCTACTCTTAACACGTTAAGCCGTCGGTCCCGGTTATTATCATAAACATGATAATAACCGTTAAAGCCCGACAACCCGCATTGGAGCAGCGTGGTGGGCTTAAGCTCTAATTCCCTCTGTCCGATGAGAGTGGAGGCTTGTGCCCAGCAATGGGACATTAATGGGCTATAGAGGTCGTGGTGATGGCTACTCTTAATTTTTTATTCAGCCGTAGGTACAATACAATGCATTACAAAATAATATATATTTCGTAAAGCATGCCAGAAAATTCAGAGAGTAAAAAAAGTGAAGAAAGAAAGAAAATCAGTTTATTCTCCAGTGGTGTCACAGACAAAACTAGATGCAAAATGTAACACTTTCGACTGTGACAACAGTCGCCATCCAGAAAGAGTACCTATATAGCTCAGTGTTATTCCCTGCGTCATATTATGCCCAAAAATACGTACAAAGCAAGGCGCTGGTTTTCAGCTGTGACCCAGTTGACGTCACAGTTACAACAAAAACAAGTTTCAAAGGAACCAGTTAGCAAGAAAGAGTTAAAGCACGTTGAGATCATACTTCATACTAATATTTATATTATATTTTTTATTTCAAGTTAGCCCTTGACTGCGATCTCACCTGATGGTAAGTGAAGATGTAGTCCAAGATGGTAGCGGGCTAACCTGTTAGGGGCATGGCAGTTATATTAAACCCATACCCCTGTCTTTGCCGGTAAGGTGGTAACTAGTCACGGCGGAAGCCTCCCATCAGGCCAGACCAGAGAAAATTCGCAACACTGCGCCAGGGAGGTCGTCAAATTCTAAATGCGTGTTCAAACGTGTGATTGTTTTTTGTGGTTTTGTCCTTCAATCACGCCGCAACGGATCAACGAGATCTTTGACGGCTTTATTAGCGAGATAACTGACCTTATATGCAGGTCACAACAGGTTTTATTGTACTAATAATTTTTATTAAACATAAAAGATTTCTTTTGCCCGCCATTTTGTTAAGGTATCCCATTACGCATGCCAGGAAGTGTGTACAAAAGGAGGGAAGCAACGGTGTGGGACGGTCTCATTTTATTTATTCAAGGGCTCGTAGGGTAAAAGTGAAAGTAATTCATGCATGCTTATTAAAAGCGGAGTGGCTCTGCGGAAGAATGGAATTAAGGATACCTTTTTCTTTGGCTCCTTTTGCCGTCGGAGAATAGGTAGGTTGAACAATAAGAATGTTCGCAATTAATACTTAATGTAAATGAATTGTAATTGTGTTTATTTTATCTAATATTTTACTATGCAAATTCATCCAGAAATGTCTACATGTCAAAAATATTGGGGACCTTCTTAGTGTAGGTACAAATATCTAACTTCTTACAATAGATTAATCAACACAACTCTATTTAATAATCAAGGACATAATATTTTGACGATATTAACCTAACTAAAGCTGTATAGGTTAAGTCGCTAGCTAATGGAATCGTGTCGCGAGCTACATTCCAGATTAACTTTAATTAAGCGGATGTTATTTCAAACTCCAGCCGGTAGAAATTTATCTTGTTTGATACATAAATTTAACGTGAAATATAGCACGCGAAATTACAGACATCTTTAATAATCCTCTTGACACTGTTTCTTAATAAGTTTTGTTTCGGGGATTTACATAATAATTATATAAATGTTACTTAATTAATCTCAACTGAATTAGTGTCCCAATTCTTTTTTTTAAATAATATAATAGAGGATAAGTTATATAATTGTTGAAACATAAATTAATAGCAAAATAGGGTTATATTTTAATAAATAGGAATAATAACTCAGGCTTTATTTTTATCGCAAGCACTTGAGTGACATTTTCATCTAAATAAAGCCGAAAAAATATAAAGGATCAACATGCCAAAGTTATTTCCCCAAACAAATTCATTTTGGTTGGGCACATAAAAATGTTAGATGCCGGCACTTAACACCCTAACGCCATGAGGCATTAGAGGCGTTAGGAACTTATGGGAACACTATGAAATGTGTATCCCATAAAGATAATCGTTCCCATCAACTGCTTCCGCTACTATCGGCAATACACGGAGTGCCTACATTATAGGGAGGAAAGTATAAGCGGATCATATCCAAGACTTTAAATTGGTGTAGAACCCACTCATCTGGTGATTAAACTGAAGTAAAAAACTTTACATACCTAGTTACTTTAAAAAACGCAATTTCTCGATGTTGTAGTTATATTTTATATACATAATATTAGTAATATTATGCCTTTTTACCTAGTGGTTGCACCTTCGAGTTGTACTTTATTGGTGCCTATCATAACATGAAATCCATACTTACATAGGTACTTATATACTTAAAATATTATAATTGCGAAAGTATGTCTGTCTGTCTGTCTGCTAAGCTTTCACGGCTCAACTGCTTAACCGATTTTGATGAAATTTAGTACATAGACAGGTTACATCCCGTGGAAGGATATAGGCTATCCCGGAAAATTTAAAAGTGCCCGCGGGAATACAAAAAAATCGAATCCACGTGGACGAAGTCGCGGGCATCATCAAGTATTAAATATTTTCTTAGAACGGAAATCGGTCTTTAAAAAATTTTCGTCCCGTCTACACATTTTTCATCGGACAATACACCATTTTGGCATATAAACTGAATGAGATTCATAAATTATTCGATAGGATACATGTTAGCTTTCAGACTTCAATCAACCCTGGACAGCAACATATTGGAAGATACGTGCGGTTGTTTGAAAATTGCATCGTAGTAGGTATCACAATACCAAAAAAGGCTTTTATTTTGTTATGAAAATTTATAGACCCAGTTAAACTGTGTTATTTTTTTATGTAATAAGTCCCGTGGTATTTTGCCTTGAAGGATGGGAATAGGAAAAGCATTTAATTTCCCGGGATAAAAATATCGTAGATATGTAATCGCCAACCTCCAAATCAATCTTGACAGAATTTAGCACAGAGATAGCTTGTGCTTTGGGGACTGGTATATTATGATACTTTTTATCTCGGAAAAGCAAAAAAGTCCCACAAAAATTATAAAACACCAAATTACCAGCAGATGATCTCGCAAGTATCAGCTAGAACTTAAACATAGTATATACCTTATAGTTTAAGGCTTATACCATATACATTAATAATTATTGTAATATCTGATTAGACGTGTGTTACGGTTCCCGGTGATCCATATGGAACTTAGTGTTGTTTAATAAAAACTATGTTGGTATAAGTATATATTATGATGGTTTTTGTGAGTTACCATAGTGGCAGATTACCCATGGACCATAGTGATAGTAAAAAAAATGTAAAAAAATCATCATAATATTTTCTCTAAACCTATGAAGGTATTATGTTGATATTTTGATACAAAATACGAGTTGATTGTTTAACCGAATATCTAATACTCCTAGAGTAATAATACTCAGTGTGTCAACTTCATTCGTATCAAATGTCTGTGATGAAAGGAATGAAAATATTCACCTCCCCTGAGCAAAGTCTGAGTTGAAGCTTAATTCAAACTACACCGAAACTTTACGAAACATTGATTAGTTTCGGCATTCCCGTTGGATTTTCTAAAAATTCGTTCTTAATGGGGAACTATGAATAGAATAGAGAGAAACTTCATGGAAAATCTTCATCTTTCATTCTTCTAGACTTGTGGTTTGTCTCACTCGGTGAGTTTCATTCAAGGCCCCTTTAATATATTATTTTTCACCTCTCTAGCTTGACTTTAATAGCGCGCCTTTGCTGCTTAAAACCAGTAAGCTAAAGTAGTTTTAAAGCTGTGGATTAGGCATTTCTCTCAAACGTTCGAATACTCCTTGCAGGTACTTTTTCTACTCCTTGAAAATTAAGGAGTTCCCGCATGAATAAAAAAATCTTAAATCACGTGGTCAAAGTCGTGGACATCAGCTAGTATTTTATAATATAGGCAGTGCTAGGTGATTCCCGCGAATTCGTTCGTGTGGATTTAGTCAGGACTATTATGAGGGTCAAGAAAACATGACGTGGCTGTGCCGTTTCGGGTGGCAGGCAATGTGAGCATTTTCATAACTGTACAAACCAAACAAAATAACGAGAGGTCCTCTATGTGGCTCATAGGCAACATGCAGCCTAGACTGCATACGAAGCGCTGAACTTGGATAATCGTTAAAACTGCCATACGGCCCCTGATTTCAAAAAAGATGGCGTCCAATTCAGCATTCGTTGAGTTTTCATGACCAGTTTTAGGCGTTATTTCCAACATAATAATATATAAAAGATCCAATCCATGCAATAAGTTGAGCATAAAATTGGCAAGCAGTTTTAAAGTCACGCTGTTTATGTGAAAACTTAAAGACGCGCTGTAACCCTACTCGGAAACTTGTGTGACAAGTGTGGAATACGTGCCCATCTTCACATAATAGTGGCTTGAATTTTTACCAAGGAAAAGTTTATTATAAGTGTGGCAAGATAGTGGACTGAAAAAATGAAGTTTCCCCAAAGATATTACCTCTACCTAATACCTAATTACCTCTATATACTTCGAACTTATGTCATAGATTTCATGAAAATGTTTTTTTTTCAATCGGTAGGTACTAAATACACACGCGCGAGTCTATACGGTCTAATATCTTCTTAAACGACTTGGAAACTCCGATAAAGAGTAGTCATTGTACTTATCTTATAAAGCTCCGTCAAAATTGATTCAGGAAATTATTCCGTACAAATAGTCAAACTAAAAAATTATACCAATAATTGTTGTAGGTTTTGATAACGTGTAAATGATTATAAGTGGCCTTAAAAAGGTGTCTTTTTTTTTAAATCCGAGAAAGGCATTTAATAAGCCAAGCACACTGATAAGCACAGTTTTTATTTAATAGTACCAAGCACACTCTACGCTTTACATGATAAAACATTTTCAATTCAGAAGTTACAACAATATGAAATACTGTATCAAACAAAAAAAATGTGAAAAGTTGAACATCCACGTCCATGACTAACCATTCATCGGCTGCGTAAAAATTCTGTGTGGTTTTACGTGCCAGTTTTTACAGAGATACTTTTTGTTGGCTTTTTTTGTTTTTAAAACTTGTTCTGACTTCAGAATGTGACGAGGAATGTAGTCGTTTAAGGTGATTTCGAAACTCCTCTGCGAAATACATGTGCAATGCATTGTATTTCTTTTGTAGTAGGTAATAACCATTAAAATAAGTGAACACTTCGTATACTGTAGAATCGAAATTGCGGGTAATAGGTACTTCAATTTGCGTAAACTCAAAAGGATTCGCTGTATAAACCTGAGACGTGAAAAGTCACCAGTCGTAAAAAGGAGTAAAATATCTTTTCGTGCGTACTAAATTTATTTAAGAAGATGTCTGTATGCTTAGACTAAGACTAGTCTGTAGCCTAAGCGTACGTACTGTTCGACATACGTGACAAATGTACCTGTATTCATTTAAGTACTTGGTCAAGTTGAGGCTTCTCGTCTTCTCGTCTAAGTTAAGTTTATCGTAAACAATTACACCAGAAACATACAAACACTTACGTACATAAAAAGTAGCTTTCTGACAGTGAAGGTGCAAAGGCGGTCTTATCGCTAATGCGATATAATGCGATCGCTCCTTGGGTGATAGGAATTGCGAAATCACGGGTTGTGTGGCAAGTAATTTTGGTCCTGTAATTTAAAATAAGATATTTAGCTCAATAGGAGTATTATGTGTTATTTATTTTTTGTGACATGAAATTTCAAGGCTGAAGTCGGAGGCATAAGAGGCAAATATACCTTGCATTAGATTAAAAATCTTAATGATTATGCTATTACTAAGATGTTCAATTAACACCTTGAGGTGTTAAGTGAAAGGTTAGGTTCGATTGGTAGGTACTTAAAGAAGGGCTATAAATTCGTTTTCAGCAAAGTCGAAATAAGAGCTCAGATTATTTCGCGCCATTTCCTCCTTCCCTCCGTCTTCATGATACCCGCTTCTATAAAAATAATTTTAGCGGCAAGATTGAAGTTTTGGACTACAGAACAGCCCTCGGTATAATCGAATTTCAAAGTTATTCTTGGCAAATTTATTACTTTCCGGCTTTTTATCTCTAAACCTTTAAGCGTAACTTAACGTACGATTCCATCAAGAAAAATCTTATTCTTATAAAAAATACTTTAAGGGTCATCCTAAGTCACATTACGATCATTTTCCTGCCTCTAGTTACTCATCTACCTATTCTTATCTTTGCCTGAGTACGCATCGTTATTTAACGTTATCACGTTATCATTATTTTGAAACTGTACACAGTTTCGTCTAGTCGGTGGCGAGTCGTGAAAAATTTATCATTAGAACGCATCGCTGTTTGTAATAATAGCTGTTCTACGACAATATAATTCTTCACAAGTCTGAAAATTAAATATCAACAAAAAAGTTTTCTTCTTGAGGAATACTTACTTTTTATCATGATTCACATGATTTATCGATTCAGTTATGGTTTATTTATCTATTAGGTAAATTAGAAACTATTACATCTGCAAGTACTGGTAAAAATACAGTTCAACATTATGAGGCAGTAAGGGAGTACCTTAGTAATAAAATATGTTTGATATTTCGTTTAAACTAAGTTTGCAGGTTCACTTAAATTAGTGTTCGTTGCCGGGCAATTTGTGAAGAAGCGCAGTTAAAATGAAAACTTGAATCTACAAGGCATCTGTAGAAGATAAGACAAGACGTGCCATCCTCCCATTTAGTGAATTACTATACCTAGGAAACTTTCTCAAACAAAATTAATATAGGTATTAATACACTATAGTTTACACATACAAATAATCCTAATTGGACGAGTTGCGAATGATATTAGGTATTTATTATTACAACGAACGAGTCGAAGTTCTATATATACTTATGGTACAAAATACCGAAATTAGGACAACAACGGGTGCCATACGTATACACTATACAGTACCAGGCTGTAAAGGTGGTCTGCCATCGAGCTTTCGGGTGGTCGGAGGTTGGATCCCCCGGCTCGTTGAGCTATTTGCATAAATATCACGAATAATAACAGTGAAAGAAAACGTCGTGAGGAAACCCGCATACCCGAGAGTTCTTCAAAATGTTCTCGGAAGTGAGTGGTTTACTAATCCGCACTTGGCAAGCATGATGGACTACGGTCAAACGCTTCTCATTCTGAGACGAGACTTGTGCTCGGTAGTAAGCTGGCAATGGGTTGATAATGATGAATTTACCTATTACAACAGAAATATTACCTCAAACAAAGATCTACCTACCAGAATTCAATAAGCCATGCTTAAGACACCTCTTTGCTCGATAAATCATTCATTGGCACAATAAAATTATGTCCCAGAGCAACCAATTCAGCGCAGGCCTAGAGGATTTATTAAAACAGGTCAGGTCGGTGAAAACGACTGAAATATTGGACACGTCGGCCAAATTTATAGACATAATATGTTGTAGGCACGGGTAGCACAATTTCTGAGAGTTTACTGTGATTTTTTATCCCGTTAAAAGGATAACACGGATTTTGGTTTCCGCTAGTTTACCCACGTTTAGTCACGGGAGCTGACAAATGTTTGATGATATTTTGTAAGGATGGAGACAGAAGATTATGTTCCGTTAAAATGAAAAATGTAAAAAAGAGTAAAACTACTTATTTAATTTGCCTTTAACTCATTTTATACCGTGGGAGGCGTCAACCGTGGCTAATAAGATGAACCGCTAAGTGATTCAGCGTGTAGTGTACGAGTAGAAACTGGTTATGTCAGTAAGACATAGAATTATTAATTGGAGTAGGTTAGGTCCATAATGCATAAAACGTATGCAATGATAACTGGGGAAAACTATAAATAATTTCCAGCCGATAGAAATAAACGGCAGTATTTTTGTGAACAATACCTACGAAACCTAAGCATTGAGTGTAGTCAAAAATTTCAATCTTGCAGGAGAAAATCCTTTTCATAGAACCGGGTATTATGGAAACGGTAGATGAAAGGAGTAAATGGTGCGAAATAATCTGAACTCTTAGTTCTACGTAGCTGAAACCGAATTTATTGCCACTCGATACTCATAGCGACCCATTTTATTGACACCTTAATACCGCACCAAATGTTGGCATAGTGAACTTTGAGCGAACGTTTACTTTTTCAAATTTATTTTATAAAGCATATTGGTGCTGAAGAATTTTAATGAATAATTAAAAAAACACAGATTTCGCAGTCCCCGCAAGAATCGAAGCATTGAAAATGAGTACAAAAATTTACGAAAAAAAGTTGTGGTGGGGCAGTGGACGCGTATGGCCACCACGGGCTTTCATGCATTAAAAGTGCCGGTCGTCTTTCGCGTCATGCTTCCCTGAACGACATCATTCGTAGGTCTCTTACCACCGCTAAAGTGCCTGCAGTTTTAGAGCCTAATGGCTTGGCACGCAGTGATGATAAAAGACCTGACGGGATGACTCTTGTTCCGCGGAAGCAAGGAAGGTCGCTTGTTTGTGATGCAACTCACATGGATACGCTGGCATTGTCACACTTGCAGGCGACCTCCATGACGGCGGGGGCGGCGCGGCCTGCAATGTAGAAAGAGCTAAGAGGCGCAAGTATGAAATTATAAAAAAATAATTTCATTTTTGTGCCTTTTGTTGTTGAAAAATTGTGGTCGTGAGGCGAAGATGCCAAATCCTTTTTTAAGGATCTATTTTCTCGTCTCTCAGAGTCCACAGGTGACTGGAGGGCTGGCAGTTACCTTGGCCAACATATAAGTTTGGCTATTCAGCGGCATAACGCAAGAATTTATATTTTTTGATAGCAAATAATAAACATCTTGAATATAGATAACACTTTTCAACCAACATACAGTAAATGTATTTATTTTTATTTTGTTGGCAGGCCTTTTTCTGTACGACTTTTAAGTTGACCGACTAACTTCAGGGTGTCGAATTTGGGTGTTGGTGTGCGCGTGCATCGTAAAAATTCACTCTGATAATAAATTTTTCCCTAAAGCGCCAAAAGAAGTATAACGTCAATATAACTCATTATGTTTTATTTCTCTGTACTCATAGATATCTAGAGAAAAACAAATGACACAAATTCTAGAAAAAAGATAAATATCTAGAAAGTAAAAGCTGTAAAAATAATATCGTTTATTATCGCAATACGTGATATTTCACGGTCGTTTTCTTCCATCCTGTTTATATTCGAATTTTCAGGCGCTGGAGTTCTCTCATAACAGTAACATTATTTTTTATACTTTTGTAAGTAGAGTTCCTACAATTTGTTCAGCTCATCCTGTTTTGAATTCTGTTGTCTGGTATCTAACACAAAAATATATATTATACCTACCTTTATTATCATATGAACATTCACTCCACTCAGGATCACTACTCAATGAAATACTATAGCAGGTTTTATGAAGAAGACTAATTAAAAAAAAATTCGAATGAATATACTTACTGTGAAATCGCTATGAATAATTATATTAATGGTATTAAATGTCTTTAAAAAAAGTTATAACGTAATATATTAAGCGAAGAAATGCTCATAGCGTTAAAAATTAATGGCGTATTCTCTCCATCTAATTTTGTCAGAATGTACATGAAAGACGAACGACTAAATTAAATTTTTTACCATCAGTGCTCTACAGAGTATAATGGCTTTAGAATTTATAAACGTAACGACTATATAACATACCCATTGTTTAATTGCTTTTTAAATCACACTCGCAAAAAGGCTGCTTATTGCTTGTGACTTTAGCGTATTCCAGTTTTTTGAAGTGAAAACTTCTTTAGGCGCGTTGTGCACTATTGGAAGGGGGTAAAAATGTGGCATACGCGAGACCATTTTTCTTAAGACAAAAGGTCTTAAGTATAATAATATAGTCATTCGTAATTAAACTTTAAATCGTTAGTTTTAAGGTTTATATTAATAAGTGCTGTGTAACCGTGGCCGACACCTCGCGTTGCTACGAAGACAAAAGGTCTTACATGTACATATAGTACATTCTTAATTAAATTTTAATAGCCATAGTTTAAAGGTTTATATTTGAAATATTTTTATTGCTTTATTTTTAAAATTAGAAAAAAAAAACTTATATATAGAAAACGAAATTAATAATTTCGTTTTCACTTCTATCGACAGTCCCTATGACTGCCATTTGTTTTTAAACCGTTAGTAGGTTTCTAAACCTTTACAAATTTTTCAGTATGATTAGGTATAGATAATAAATAATTGCTGAATCAAATGACTGACTCAGCGTAAATAATTAGTACTAAGATTTTATCATACACCTACGTATATCTTGTTTTTTCTGCCCTTATTCCACACTAGGTGAGGTGGGCTCAGCATTAACCAGCACAATTCTTCCACTCACGTCTGTCTTCAACTTATTCTATACATTTTTTCTTGGTTAATTAAAATTTTCTTTAATACTTAAAAATGCATACTTAATACAATTTTCTTCCCTCTGCATTAAGTACATGCCCATCTCATAACCCCTCATCTTTTCTGTCACTTGTATTAATTATAGTAAAATGTATCACGACGGCGGCAGAAGAAGAGGTAGGACGCGATAGGTCGTTAAGTACACGACGAACGAGTACGCTACGTGTACCTTTAAGTGTGCGATGAGAATCGCATGAGATCTTAATTGGGAATGAATATTACACATTTTTTGCAAACGAATTAAAATAATGCGAAACGAAGGTTTTAACATAGTAGTAGTCATCAAAACATTAGTTTACAATAATAATACATTCAATACAGTTACTTGAAAAATGTACTTTCAGAGACAGTAAACAGGGCTTGTAAGTTAAATTTTATCCCCTCATGCATTTATTTAAAAAATTTCTAAGTCCACTTTATTATACTACTTTACAGGTTTCTATTTATATTAACTTTGTCTGTATAAAACTTAGGAAATAATGACATTTAGATATGGATGGATAAAATAATTCATGAAATCAAAAATTGTATTTAATGTAATTAAATAAAATTGTTTAAACTTTTATAAATCAAAAAAGTAAAGGCTCAATAGTCGATGTTTGAAGTTAAGAGCTAGAACCAAGAGCCATGAAGTCAATGAAAAAATAAACGCAATTACAAAAATGCGCCATTATTAAAAGTTTCATTGAGTTTTTCTTATAAATAATTAATTATTGAGAGTGGTTTAAGTTATGTGGAATAAAAAAATAAAATCAACTATTAGGTATTTTAAATATGAGAAATAAAAATCGCGCATTTTATAGCTGCCAATCGCTGCTCGAAAAAACTGAATAAAGTCGAAAATAAAATCCATACTAATATTATAAATGCGAAAGTGTGTCTGTCTGCTACGCTTTTACGGCCAATCTATTCAACCGACTTTGATGAAATTTGGTACAGGGATAGGTTATATTCCGAGGAAGGCTCCTTTTTATACCGGACAATTAAAGAGTTCCCGTGGGTATCAAAAAAACTTAATCTATGCGGATGAAGGTGCGGGCAACAGCTAGTTTAGAAATATAAGTTTTAAATATTTAGGTAAAAAGCAAAAAAAAAAAGAACAGCATGGAAGTAGCTCCCAGTAATTTACTCTGATTACGTTTAAAAAATATCAACCTCACAAAAGCATGTAGGTTGAACATTTACCTACGTTGCTGTTATTTCGGTGGATTAAACTTGGTTTACACAAAGAAATTAATTAATTTTCATTACGTTACAAAAATTGGTAATTAGTTTAAAAAAAGGTTATATAAGTACCTAAACACACTGTTTGTTCTTACATCTTAATTACAGACTATAATCTATCTCTGTACCAAATTTCATCCAGATCCGTTCCGCCGTTCGGGCGTGATTGAGTAACAAACATCCATCCATACATCAATACATCCATCCAAACTTTCGCATTTATAATATTTATACGTTTGATACTAATGCATATCACGGCTCACGGCCAATCTGCTTAACCGATTTTAACGAGATTGAATGGTACAGGAATGGTTGCATTCCAAGACGGACAATTAGCTACATTTTATCCCGGGAATCCAGAGTACCCACGAGATTTAATAAAAATCTTACAAACAAAGTCGTCGACTTCATCAGCTAGTTCGCTATTCGCTAGGAAATACTTTTATAAAAAATTTGCACCACTTCGCTCGAATGCCTTGCCGTAGTATTACGATACATAATAAACATAATATTATATAATATAGGAAAACTCTATCTTATGTCTTGGAGAAAACTTAAATAAAATTTAATGACGGTAGCGCTAACTTCATAAAATTCAGTGAAGACCGTACTATATCGCTCTATTTTAACTTTTCCTTAGCAAACAACTTTAAAAAAGGGTAGATAAATTGTGTTACCTTGTTTGTCAAAGGTTCCGTGCCCTTGAGTTCAAGAGCTCGTCTGAATTGAAACTCTGTTATGATACGTTTGTGCAATATAAATGAAAGTAAAAATGGCCAATCAACTGTGGTAAATAAAGATTGTGAGTATAATAATACTCACAATCTTATCATAGTCCATTTTTACTTTCATGTTACACAACTATAACGTATTTTAGTGATCAGCCCATCAAAGACTAGAAAAAATAGATAAAGGACTTTATCAAAATATTTAGTCCCAAATACATATGAGACATCAAGGAGTGTGTTAGTTTTTAAGTATGTTAAGTTTAATTTTTTTTCTAATTATTAATTTGTAAATTATTGGCATATTTCTGGAAAATAAATTGATTTATTTATTAAAATCAAAAGTAGCTCTCGAAATTTAATCATTTTTCTCTATAGGACAGTTCTCAATTAAAAACGATTTCACAAAATAGCCCTCACTACCTACCAACGGGATCTCATAAAAAAATTATTGGGAAAAACTTTTGTTCTCTGCAACAGAAACTATACAAATATATCCCTAAAATTATTGAATAGATCCATTTTTCCAATCCAACTTTTGGCAAACTTTTATAGATGAGTCGCGACAGAAAGATTGGAAATTGAATTGGTATTTCCTTAATTTCCCAGCCCTCTTATTTTTCATCTTTTATTCCCTTGTCTGAATATTTGCAAAGCTAAATTATTATAAAGCCATGTTTAAATTTTACGCTTTAGGTATATTTTCAGTCGCCATATTTTATTACTTTTCTTTTATTGACTTTTCTTTGATTTGGAGTTACTGTGAAGAAAGAAGCAAAAATCGATCATTTGAAAATCCTGCTTAAGGAAATTATTTTTGTCGCTATGTCAGCACAACAGCTGTCCTCTCTACTCATGCGGAGATTGAGCACGTAGGAATGAGCATTACTCGTCATTTAGTTCGTTTACAGTTCACTATTTAGTTGTGAAATGTGAAAGAGTGTTTGTTTGTCTATTAATTACGCCATGAGCATCATCTTGTGATACGTACTTAACGTATTCAGCAAAAAATTCGAGTAATGGCACGTTTCATCTAGCGAGACATTAAAACAAATGGGCTGGTAAGGTAAGGTATCTGCCATTCGAATATTTGAATAATTCATGTACACAATCTTTATACCAGACAACGGAGAGCATTTTACAGAACAAACAAATTTTATTGATCTCACCGGCGCTGTTTGTGCCTTCACAATAAAATATTTACATTTACTTCGCAACACCTGGCCTAGCCGGCGCCACCCACCGCAAGCATTAGAATAATGAAATGTCCGCTCCCAACCCTTGCCTGCTGAATAAAATACATTAAATATAGGTACATTATCTCACACATTATTTGAGTCCTTACCTACGCAAATAATATGTTATACTTATACTAGCTGATGCCCGCGACTTTGTCCGCATGGCTTTAGGTTTTTGGTTCCAGACTATAATGTATCTCTGTGCCGTGATTGCGTAACAAACATACACCCATCCATTCATCCATCCAAACTTTCGCATTTACAATATTAGTATAGAAGATTATATCACGATGAGATATGGATTAGATATGCTCATTATCTAATCGTGATTATCACCATCTAACAGTTGCAGTGTAAGCATGCATAGCAAATGTATTGCTGGTTTTTCTTTGAAAATCCCGCTTTCCAAGACGAGAGTTTAAGCCCACTAACCCACCAAATAAAAACCAAATGTAAATTATTGTGAGCTGCCTTCAAAGATTCAGTGGCATGGAAAATCAGTCGGCCGAATATTCTCTGCTAACGATTGATAAATATTATATAATACTAGCTGATTCGCCACGACTTCAATTGACTAGAATTTTGTCTAATAACTGGGGGATGAAAAATTCTATTCTATTCTATGGAATCAGGCTCCCTGTAATAATTTCAGCCTGCAGTGAGAGCAAAAAGAACGCCATGTAACGAGCTTGCCACAAGCTAGTTATATAAACGAATTAGCTGATGCCCGCGACTTCACTCGCGTGGAATAAGTTGTTTAATTTTCCAATTTTTTAAATAGTTATTCTGCTATGCGGGACGGAGACAAAAACAACAAATCAAAAACCATGAAAATCGGTCCCGCCATTCTAGAGGTTATGAGTGTTCGAACAAACCCGACCTTGTTTTATATATTAAGATAGAAGTCGCCCGCGACCTCGTCCGCGTACCATTTCTGATTTTCTATAAAATTTTCCTAGGCAAAAAGCCTTAATGCCGATTTTTAAAACTTATAACCTACATGCAAGCTTCCAAACCCAATTTCACACCCTTTAGAGTGGATTTTCGTAAAATTGCTTACTCAGGTTATTATTACTTAAAACTAATAAGCTTCATCCCGATTTTCAAGCCTCTAACTTCAAACACAAAGAACTTTCAGCCCCCATTTCACCCTCTTTGGGGGAAATTTTCGTAAAATTGCATATATGGATTTTTATTATTTATAACTGTTAACTTAATTACCAATTTTTTAGCTTCCAACCCCTATTGCACCCCTATTGGAGTAGATTTTAGTATAATTGCTTATGCAGGTTATTATTTATTTAAATTTAATTACCTAAATTCCGATTTTCAGGTCTCTTAACTTCAACAACAAAGGACTTTCATAAAAACTTCCAACCCCTATTTCAACCCCTTAGGGGTGAATTTACATTTCTTAGCTGACGTTTACACCTTAGAAAGAGCCTATCTTCCAAATTTCAAGTCTGTATGCTTTATATTTCCTGAGATATCGTGATGAATCAGTGACCTTTCGCTTTTATATTATATTTAAGATATCTATTATATCTATTCTTATTCTACATATCTAATGGATATATATTTATATTTAAGATATCAAATATCTCGGTTAGGTATGTAAAGGATGAGAACAACATAATATGACGTTACTGTAGAACATTTCACATTTTGGCTTCGTTCGCTACCGGCAAAGTTTCGCTTACCTACCTAAACCTACCTGTCCCATGCAGATTATCTAACTATGTCTTTATTAACAATGAATAGCAAATATATTTCTTCTACAATATTGTTACACCAAAAGTTAATATTTCTGTTTATTGACGCTTCAACTTCTTATTAACTCAACCGATTGAAGTCGTCAGTAGTAAACTCAACTGAGTTAAATATTCAACTTAATAGAGTTTGTTGTATAGAATACTCACTCTAATATTAGGTATACCACTATGTTGGGATCGACTGTGGGAAACAATCCCGAAAAAATCAAAATCAGAAAAATAAACGTTTATTTCTTTAATAAACAGTGGGAAAACAGTACATATTATTATAATTATAATTATTATATACTTTATTTGTACCACCACAAAAAGTAAAAATAACAAAAATAGGAAATAAAATTTACATACCTGATATAAAAAGAAAAAAATAATAATGTTACTGTTATTATAGAGCCGCTGTAATTTTGCAAAAAAGGAGATAATTTAAAAACATTAAAAAAATATTTAACAGGTACTGCTCGCTGCGATAACCAAAACAATAGACACTTTAAATATTATATATCGTTATTTTTACTGTTATGTATCTACCACTTTGTTTAATGATATTTAGGCCAATAATAGCTCTTAAACTACTTTCCACCAACAACACTACAGCCCATTAGCGTCCCACTGCTGGGCAAACGCCTCCATTCTCATAGGAGAGAGGGAATTAGAGCTTTGACCCACCACGCTGCTCCAATGCGGGTTGGCGCGCTTTAACGACTATTATCATTTTTATTTTTATTTTATTTTATTTTATTTATTAGGTCTACTAACGGACACTTACATTAAAACATTCAAAGATGAACTTATCCTATAAAAAAAAGTTAAATGTAGTAACCACTTAAAAGTAAACACAACATTATCATGTTAGTGATAATAACCGGGACCGACGGCTTTACGTGCTCTCCGAGGCACGGGGGTGAAACACCGTAAACTTCCTAACTCCGGCCTAGTACTGAGAATTTCCAGTCAGAAAAACCCAACACTTAGTTATGGCCTGACCCGGGAGTCGAACCCAGGACCTCGGTTGCAAAGTTAAGAAATATTTTAAAAGATTTACTCACAGTGTTACGATCTTTACGAACCTACTAAAAGTAAGTATCTCATCCGCAAGACCACCAAAGACACAAAAAGAGCACGCAAAGAAATTTTTTAAATGTACTGAAAGTGGTACGTTCAACTGTATCGGGTAGATCTAAGAAATGCTGATTATTTCATTGTGGTTATTAAAAGTTATAAAATTTTAATGGCACTTACCTAATTAGAAAAATAGAAAAACGGCGTTCTCAACTTTGATTATGTGTTCAATACCTATCAATAGTTGTTGTTGATTGAATGCAATATTGCTGCGTATATAAAAGTAAAGGATCAATAAAATGACATTCAATATTAGGTCTCATGTAACGTCCAATAAGAATTTGGCATTCGCTTCCTGACAGTTTGTAAAGTCGCGCAGTTTATGTGAAAACTTGCAGATACGATGTGGCTCTACTAGCAAACTCGAAGACAAGTGCGGGAGACGTGACAGCCCTCCATTTAGTGCCTTGAAATCTTGTATAATATACGAGTTTCTTGAACACAATGACGTAGTGAGCATGCAATAAATAAGTCGTGTGACTCTTATCTATATCCATACAAATATTATAAATGCGAAAGTGGGTCTGTCTGTTTGTCTACTACGGCCCATCTGTTCAACCGATTTTGATCAAATTTGGTACAGAGATAGGCAATTTGGTATCCCGGGGAAGGATATAAGCTATTTTTTGTCACGGAAAACTAAGGAGTTTTCGCGGGAATCGAATAAACTTAGTCCACACGGACGAAGTCGCGGGCATCATCCAGTCTATAATATATGTTATAAATGGGAAAGTGTGTCTGTCAGTATGCTACGCTTTCACGGCCCATCTGTTCAACCTATTTTGATGAATTAATTTGGTATAGGGATAGCTTGTATCCCGGGGAAGAATATAGGCTACTTTTTATCCCAGAAAATTAAGGAGTTCCCGCGGGAATTGAAAAGCTTAATCCAAGCAGACAAAGTCGCGGACATTATCTAGTATTAGTACAAATACTCTGCGTCTCTCTGACTTAGTTAGTCTGAATATTCACCTTAATACCAGCACTTTTGGATTTTTGACAGGGTCGACTTATTTTTATCATCAAATCAGGTTTTATTTTATAGTTTCCTATAATAGATATTAATATTATGAATGCAAAAGTGTGTTTGTCTATCTGTCACAACTAACTCTTTGCATTACTCTACAAATATATTATTATTAAGTATCTGTGTGTAAGACCTTTTTACGGCTTAATTTATTTTGATACAGATATAGCTACCCTTCGATCCACGCGAACGAAGTAGCGGGAACCATTCAGTACGTAATAAAAAAACACAGCCTTTGGGTACATGAAACGATGCCCCTGCCTTTCTTCAGAAACTGGGATGAAGTACCAAATTACATTTTCATTAAAAATAGGTAACTTCTTGAAAGGTCCTTTGAAAACAAGAAATAAACTTTTCCCTTTAGACCTTTCCTCAGAGACACAGTAAAACATTAAAAGCCAAACATTAAAAAAACGGCTAACCACAAATATTTAAGTACATAATTTAAGTTGTAACTTAAATAATAATAATATGTATAATAATAATATATACTTACATCAAAAGCATTCTCGAATATTGTAGCGTAGTATGGTCTCCTAATTATTCTACTCACCAGTGCGGATGGAACGCGTTCAAAAAAGATTCTTGAGACACCTCGCATACCTTTGTAAATTAAATAAACGACTTCCTTCTGTAACTAAACTGCCGGGGTCCCTAAGAATCTACATCTTACTCTACCAATAAAATTCAATATTTCTTTAGAATGGCACGTGAAGCATCTAGCAGTAAGACCCACATATATTGCTGCGTCCATAATATTATTATTATTAAACCACGATCTTTTAGAGTTTCTAAAGCGTCGAATCCATTCGACCCAACGACTTGATTATATACCAATTTAGATGGAATTTAGCTTACATATGACTGGCTTTAGAAACGCGTTCGAGTTATAGAAAATCTACAAAAGGCGTTCAAGCATTGATTAATATCAATGCATAAATTCAGTTCGAGGTTATATGAATTATAATATGCGTGATCGAGTATTGATTCATCTCTAATTAATGACACGCGTTTTACCCGCGTGTTCGAGTATTGATTTATCTCTAAACAATGACACGCGTTTTACACGCGTGTTGCATTGATTCAATACTGCCATGCTTTTAGTTCAAGTATACTGCGCTTTGCTCGTTCTAAGAACCTTACTTCTTTAGCACATACACTAAGTGAGCCAGTCATTATGTATAGGATCATTAAAGAATCATATCATACACCTTTTAGAGAGATTTATACTTTGACTATAAGAGTGAGACATTTTATATTATACTATAAGTTTTAACCCAGGGTTAAGATTTCTATCATATTTAACAACATAAATGTTGTTCCATAAGGTCACCGTGAAACGTAGTTCGTTAGCTAGTGGTAGCATCTTCCTTTTATAAGACAAGGAAGATGCTTTGAGATGGCATCATTTACTTTTCTAAAAAATAAATGATGGTTGGCTGGCTCCACCCCGCCACCAACGGTAGGCTTCTTCCCTCCCTTGGTATCCCAAGAGGCATATTAATGCAAGGACTAATAAGTCTCATAGAATACCAAAAGTCAATAGTCAGTGTATTTTAAGTATGTATATATAGATCCACCATAGGCAGATCAAGTATCGTAGGATACTCTCCAGGTTCACGAGGTACTTAGTACCAAGGCTCCCTACATTAGACAGCATCCAACGATGTAATGCGTTCTGTTACACCCTGGCTCTGTAGCTGTTAATGCTGATGCATGCTGCATCAGCATCATCACGCTTAGCCGTCTGCTGCGGGTTGGAGTCAGTCGAGTCAAGACATCCGGAGCCGTTACATGGCTAGTCGTAATTATAATTAAATGTCTAATAATATAATAATTATATATATTCCAGTGAACTTTATATTCTTTTTTTTAAAATCCAAACCGGGATCCTCCGTGTAACATTTGGTGGCAGCGGTGGGATCCAAAATCGGGTCCTCGGCGTTCCTTAGTGCCCGTAAAGTTTGTGTGCAGTTAAACTACAATTTTCCTTAAAGGAAAATCCATACCGAAATAATTCAGTGAACCAGTGAATTATATCAGTGAGTGATACCTAAGTGTCTAGTGTCCTGTGTGGTCCAACGTTCCGAGAACGAGAATCCAGCCGTAGCCGTATTCAGCAGAACGCGACGAGAATCATGTCTGTAATCGTTATCGCCTACGCATTCTTCGTACTGTGAGTCTGGCTATTTGATACCCCTTTGTTGTATACTGTAATTAATTGTTTCTTTTTATACGAATCTCTTTTACGTTCAATTAATTATTACACATATTATAAAATGTCGAAACCCACACTAAATGTACCTAGCGAAACCGTTTTACCTTCCGACACGGAAGACGAAAGACCTTCCGATGCTAAACCCAATGTCAGAACCCGTTCCGCAAAACGGACTAATCCCACGATAGAGCTTGAATTAAACATACTGCTGAAATTTATAAAACCCTACGATGGAAATAGAGAAACATTGAATTCCTTCATAATAAATTGCAATAATGCTTACGAAATAGCTTCAGAAGAACAAAAGCCTGTTGTTTTTAAATACATACTTTGCCAACTCAGCGGGAAAGCTGAGGTGGCTTGCTCGATAAAAGAGTTCACGTCTTGGGATCAATTAAAGGACTTCCTCAAAACCCAGTTTAGTGTGAGAAAACATTATTCACACCTCTTGACAGAGTTACAAGAGTGCCGACAGGCACACAATGAAAATGTTACGCAGTTTTCTCTACGTATAGAGACGTGCCTATCCCAACTTCTGACAGAAGTCTCTTTATCCAATTGCAAAGCAAGGGAGCTACCAGGACGTACTGCGTCGATGGAAGAGCTTGCTTTACATCATTTCCTAATGGGCCTTTTACCCAGAATTTCCAACATAGTCAGGTGTAGGTCACCCAAGTCTCTTAATGAGGCGATTAACTTTGCCATATCAGAAGAGAGAATACAAGAAACCATTTTCAAAAGAAACGCAATCGAGAATAGAACCAGAAGACCATTTAATCCACAAGCTCCTCGTCCTTTTAGAACATCGCCTACACCTCAACCTAATTCATCCCAACTTAATCAGTCCAACAACAGCAACAACACTAATCTTGAATGTAGATACTGCAAATCCCCAGGACACGTAATTGAAAATTGCAAACGTAGGGAATTCAATAACAATCGGTTCCGAAAATTTTACCAACAAAAACCTTCCACCTCCCGTGTACACTTCATACCTGAACCTTCTGAAGAACAAGAGGGAGAGGACAGTCGTGATAATACCGAGGGTGACACTTTAAACGAATAGAAGTCTCGCTTAGGTGTCGCACGAGACTATACCAAAAAGTCGGCACAAATCCATGCACACATTCTTCTAAACTCACATCCAAGGTCATACAACAGGGTAACCAGCCCCAAAGCGGAGACCTCAACCCAAGGACTATACAACAGGGTAACCAGCCCCAAACCGGCAGTCCTTCCAAAATATTCCACACACTCACATCCAAGGTCACACAACAGGGTAACCAGCCCCAAAACGGAGACCTCAACTTAAGGACTATACAACAGGGTAACCAGCCCCAAACCGGCAGTCCTTCTGAGATATCCCACACGGGTAGCCAGCCCCAAAGAAGTGGTATCTCACAAAATCCTACACTATTACATCATCCTGACTCGTCTATAAAAATACATGAAATTAAAATAAATCCAAATAAATGTTCTCTACCACATGTCTCAATCCACACAAATGTAAATACTAATCCGTTGTTCTTTCTAATTGACTCAGGTTCCTCAGTAAGTCTTATAAAAAGAACGTGTATTGAAAATATGCCCAATGTCATTAAAGAAAAAATTTATTTAAAAGGAATCGATCCCGGTAACAAATTGACTCCAACTTCAGGCTACTGCAACCTCGATTTCACTTCTAACTCAACTCCCAAAGGGACAATTTCTTATCGATTTCATATAGTTGATAATATTAACCTATTATACGATGGTATAATTGGTAACGACCTTCTAGAAGATCTAGATTGCACCATAGATTATAACCAGAAGACCTTAAAGGTTAAATCTACATTAATGCCAATACATTTTTCCTACCCTACCTATCATATTCCCGCACGCACGGAAATGATTGTAGAATGTTCCGTTTCCAACCCCGAATTACAAGAAGGTCTTATTCTCGATCAAAGTGTTAACGAAAACCTTCTAATAGCCAATTGTATTGTCGCAGTAAAAAATAACAAGAGAATTAATATCTCCATTGTCAACATATCGGATGAACCAATACCCTTAAATTCAAATCTTAATTTAACTCTCGTACCTTTTTCTCCTTCTCAAACTGTTTCCGTGAACAAAGTAGAACAAACAAACATTCACAGCAATACACATGCCTACCTCAGAACTCAGGAAGTTCTCAACAAATTACGCATATCGCATTTAAACACAGAAGAGAAAGAGGCCCTCTGTGACATATGTTCTGAATATTCCGATATCTTCCACCTTCCGGATGACCAATTAACACACACTAATGCGATACAACATGAAATTAAGACAAATTCATCAATTCCAATTTTTACCAAGTCCTACAGATTTCCAGAGTGTCATAAAGATGAAGTCAGAAGTCAAATAGATAAAATGCTAAACCAAGGTATCATCAAGCCATCTGTTTCTCCATGGTCATCACCTATCTGGGTCGTCCCAAAAAAATTAGATGCATCAGGACAGCAAAAATGGCGAGTTGTAATTGACTACAGGAAGTTAAACGACATCACAATAGGTGACGTATATCCCATTCCACAAATAACAGAAATCCTGGACCAACTCGGAAACAGCAAGTACTTTTCAACCTTGGACCTTGCTTCTGGTTTCCATCAAATCCCAATGAGTGAAAATGACGCACAAAAAACTGCATTTAATGTGCCTCAGGGACATTTTGAATTCACCAGAATGCCCTTCGGACTAAAAAATGCCCCTTCAACCTTCCAACGTTTAATGAATACTGCTTTAACTGGTCTCCAGGGTATTCGATGTTTCGTCTACCTGGACGACATAGTCATTTATTCTCACGACCTTAATTCTCATATAGATAACCTAGCTTCTGTCTTTCAAAGACTTCGAGAGTTTAATCTCAAACTTCAACCAGATAAGTGTGAGTTCTTGAGAAAGGAAGTCGCTTATCTTGGACACCTTATTACCAAAGAAGGAGTTAAACCAAACCCTGAAAAGATAAAGGCTGTAATTCACTTCCCTTCGCCAAAAACTCCTAAAGATGTCAAGTCATTCCTTGGCCTTGTGTCGTATTATCGTCGTTTTATCCCTGATTTCTCCAAAATTGCAAAACCTCTCACAACTCTTTTAAGAAAAGATATTCCCTTTGTGTGGGACAATAAGCAACAGCTTGCTTTTGACACATTAAAGCACAAGCTTACTACAGCTCCAATTCTTTCCTATCCAGATTTCACCAAGCCCTTCATACTTACTTGTGATGCGTCCAACCATGCAATCGGTGCTGTTTTATCACAAGGACCGATTGGCAGGGATAAACCTATTGCTTACGCCTCACGCACCTTGAACAAAAGTGAATCCAATTATAGTACAACTGAAAAAGAATTATTGGCAATTCTTTTTGGTTGTAAAACCTTTCGTCCCTACCTGTTCGGTAGGAGATTCCAAATTATTACTGACCATAGACCCCTTAAATGGTTATTCAATCATAAAGATCCCAGTAGTAAGTTACAACGTTGGCGATTAAAACTTGAAGAGTTTGATTATGAAATCACTTATAGAAAAGGAAAATTTAATTCTGTGGCTGATGCTCTTTCTCGATTCCCAGTTAATCCTATACAACCAGAAGTTCCCACGGATACGAATGAAGATCCACCAACTCGCGATGAGAATCCTATCCTCGAAGATCCTTTAAATGATTTCGGACTATTAGATTTAAGCCCACGAAGTGGCGACCTTAACCTCGACTTCAGCAATTTAGAAATTCCATCTCTTGAAGACCCTTTTCTGCAAATGGATCCTCTAGAGATTCCTTTGCAGGAACCAATTCCTGAAACAATAAACCCTAACATTGATGCATTTGACTTAATTCCTGAAAACATGAACCCTAATTCAGAACTACAAAATCTTGAGCCTGTAACACAAAACCCTAATTCTGAAACAATGAATCCTAATATGGAAACATTCGACCTAATTCCTGAAATTGTTGATCCAAATCCTGAAACACAAAACCTTGATTCTGAAACAGCTAATCCTAATGTAGAAAGCAATATTTCTAATCCCACTGATGAACCACCGAACCCCAATCCTGGGAGACAACAAACACCTTCTAATGAAGAATACTCTAAATTCCTGAAAGAAATCTCCAATACTAATAACCAATTTAATACTAAAATAATAGAACACAATGATTCATTAATGAAAGCCCACTGTCAAATTCTTATTGTACCTTCCTCTATTGATTTAGATGATTCTAATGCATATGTTGAGGCAGTGTTAAGTAACCTTGCGAATCCTAGTGAAACAATTCATTCTGAAAAACAACTATATTCATATGAAAGAGTAGAATCCGGCAATAAAATCATCTATTTCATTTACACAAAAGTTCACCATTTCGACGAAAGCACATATCCAGAAATTTTCCATACCTTAAAAGGTTTGAAAGAACATTTATTAGAAATTGGAGAAGTAAGTGAAATTGCTATCCCTGATTTCAAGAATCCATTTCAAAATCTGTCATTTGTCAAAATTTATAATATGATGACATACCTTTTCCATGATACTAATATAATCATTAACATATACCACGATAACATAATATATCCCACTCTTAGTGAAATAAAGAAGATCTTACATGATAACCATGACATTCCAATCGCTGGTCATCTAGGTTCAGTCAGGATGCTTAAAAGAATCCAAGAGAAGTACTATTGGAAAAACATGAGATCCGATATTGAGAGGTATGTGAGTAATTGCTCTCTCTGTCAAGCAAATAAAGCCCTAAGAAGAACTAATAGGGCCCCTATGCAAATTACTACTTCTTCCAATACCCCTTTTCAAAGAGTCGCTCTTGACATCGTTGGTCCCTTGCCTGAATCTGGAACAGCAAGACTTAAATATATCCTGACGCTACAGGATGACCTTACCAAATTCTCTGCAGCATATCCTCTACGCTCTGTTACTGCGGAGGAAACAACTGAAAGCCTTATTCATTTTATTTCTTTGTTCGGAATTCCAAAAATTATTTTGACAGACCAAGGTACTAATTTTACTGCTGAATTATTTAAAAGCACTTGCGCCTTTCTAAAAATCAAGCAACTATGGTCTTCTCCATACCATCCTCAAACTCAAGGAGCTCTAGAGCGTAGCCATTCCACACTCAAAGAATACCTTAAATCTTATGTCAATGAAAATCAGGATGATTGGCCAAAATATGTGTATACTGCAATATTGGCTTACAACACAGCAGTCCACTGCACTACAAATTATACACCCTATGAACTCCTATTTGGTCATAAACCATACATCCCTGATTCTGTTTTTGATGAAAGCCCCGGTGACACTTATCCTGACTATGTTAGAATGCTGCAACATAAACTTAAATTCTCCCGGGCACAAGCTCTCGAAAATATTAAAAAATCTAAATTAAAATCAAAAAATTATTATGATCAAAGATCGCGTCCAATCCAATACAAAGTTGGTGACTTTGTTTATGTTAAAAATCATTTAAGACTTAGAAAGGCACTTTCACCTATCTGGAAAGGACCTTATAAAGTTGTCAAGATCCACGGAAATAACACCCTTTCTTTACTAATCAACAGAAGGCATGTCAAACATCATTTTGACGAAGTCAAGTTGGCAGAAGTTGCGGAAGGTTCTTCTTCTTCCCAGTAATTTAATATCGAATCATATAAACTATTTTATATGACTTTGATTATTTTTGTTATTTTAATTTTTTTTTCTTTCTCTTTTCATAGGTTAAGTTGTAGTTTTAGATCTTAGATTGTACTTAGTTAAGTTATTTGCTATTTCAGTGCATCTGCATTTGTCACACCAAGTGTGGTTCATCCAATCTCATCCGGCTCTGGAATCTATTTTGACTACATAGGTAAACTTAAAATTATTAATGGACACTTAAGCATATTAATGCCAATTGACATTTCCCACATTCAATCTCATATTCAAAATATAAACTCTATATTTGTGAACATAAGATATCTTTGTAAAGAGACGAATGTTACAGATGACCTGGAATGCAATAGTATGCTTGAACCTTTGTTTGTGCGGTATCAAAGTGTTTATAAACAATACTTTTCCATATCTCACCTTTTGGAAACAAGATTGAAGCGCGGAACATGGATTGGAGGAGTAGGATCTATTTTAAAACAAATATTTGGCACCCTAGATGAAGATGATGCAATTAAATATGACAAAGCAATAAATTCTGTTCAAACTGATACTAAAAAGTTGGCCTTACTCATGAAAGAGAACATACTAGTTTCTACTTCTGCAATTAGCTCTTTCAATCATTCACTGCACAAATTAAAGGTAAATGAAGAAAATTTAAATCAGGCTGTGGACAAGCTCTCTACCAAATTAAGGAAGGTAACAGAAGTAACAAACGAATTATTAATTACTTCTGAAATAAACTCAGTTTTAAATAGTTTAGAAGCATCCTTACTCGATTTGTCATTTCAACTAGAAGACATAATTAGTGCTGTACTCTTCTCTAATTTGAACATTCTTCACCCTTTTGTAATCACACCCCATCAATTGTACAGAGAACTTGTCGACAACCATAAGCATTTGCCTAGAAGTTTAGAATTAGCATTTAAGTTAGATTTAAGTTCAATTCATTTGGTTTTCCATATTTCTAAGTTAATATGTTATTATTTGAATAATAGGATTATGTTTGTGTTAAGAATACCGCTAGTAACTTCCCAGGAATTCTACCTATATCATAATATCCCATTACCGATTCCACATAACTCTGTAAAGCCAGACTCATTCAGCCTCATCGTGCCAGACAACAAGTATATAGCGATTACTAAAGACAAAGCGTACTACAGTGGCCTTGAATCACTTTCTTCTTGCAAGGCAATAGAATCTGCGAACTTCATCTGTAATATTGTGAACATATTTTCATCAAACACGAATCCATCATGTGAGAGTGAACTATTAACTAAAGTAATAACTGAAATACCAGTGCAGTGTAAAACTCAATTCCTATCTGGCGTTATCGATATCTGGAAACCCATCACTAATAACAGATGGATATTTATACAAACAATACCCACAAAACTATCAGTAGAATGTACCAATTCTGATCTAAGTGAAATCAGCGTTTTTGGAACAGGTATACTAAGTATACCCAAACAATGTACAGCCTATTGTAAAGCAACAAGATTATATTCTAATAATAATGTATTAAATATTAGTTCACCTTTAATTGTCACTTCAGATTTTAATATAATAAATGAATCGTGTTGTAATATTGTTAAATTCAAACAGACAGTAAACAATATGGATGCAGCCCCTTTTAAACTACAAAATGTTGATTTAGAAAACATTAATTTTAACCACGATATAAATAGAGAACTTGACAAAATAATAAATGAACCGCATATAGTAAAATATGGACCCCATTACTCTTTAGTATTTAATATTGTGGTATTGTCCATTGTCTGTGTCATTATTTTAAAATTTACTAAATGTAATTTCTGTAACAAGATTGGCAACCAGCATGAGACTCCTGAGATTCCCCTGGAAATTATCCAGCCAGCAGCAGAAGTTGTGAATGCAGAAATGGAGAGAATTCCTCCAAGAACTAGAAGAGGTGTTTAAATCCTGTTAAATATAAACTTCGAAATTATTTTCGAAGTTTATTTTTAATGAGGGGAGGTGTTACACCCTGGCTCTGTAGCTGTTAATGCTGATGCATGCTGCATCAGCATCATCACGCTTAGCCGTCTGCTGCGGGTTGGAGTCAGTCGAGTCAAGACATCCGGAGCCGTTACATGGCTAGTCGTAATTATAATTAAATGTCTAATAATATAATAATTATATATATTCCAGTGAACTTTATATTCTTTTTTTTAAAATCCAAACCGGGATCCTCCGTGTAACAGTTCGAAATGCTTCATTAATTGCACATAATAAAATATTAATTCTATGAATCGCTCCCACTCTCGCCATCATGAGGAGGAGAACCCAGAGGACCCAGACATAGTGTGCGTTTTGGCGGCCCACAACGCCGCGCTCACTACGCATTATTTCTTTCGTCAAGTCTGCTACTCGCTTCCTCCCCTGGCGATCGGTCCGAATGAGGGAAATCGCTTCGGCTGCATCCAAGTTCGTTCCTCATCTAGATCAATTATACTATTATTATTTTATTAATAATTTAATATGTTTTTACTATTATTTTATAATTTATGCTATCAAATATAAATATATTTTATTGTTTTATTTTTATGAACTGAGATGTACGTATAGTTACACTTCCTACAGTGGGACTCAAACATTTCAATATTACCAGTTTAATTAATCGCAGAAAGCTTCTCGATATGACCTTCCTTTACAAAGTACTAAGGAATAAAATAGACTGCCCACCACTACTACAAATAATTAATTTGAAAGCTTATAAGCTTTTTTTTTTTTTTTTAGTGAATGATGTGGCACCTTTGATATTTCATTAATTGTTCATTTAACAAGTGTCCTAAATGCGTCTAGTTTTTAAGGTCTTTTTTAATGTAACAATTTTTGGTTGTCAAAATAATGTATAAAAAAATCTACCTACATGTAATTAAATATGGGCAATTATTGACCGAGCGAAGCGAAGGTGTCTGAGTTTACTTGAGTGAATTTGCACTTGTCCGTCCTAGGGTTGCCAAAAAAAATTGTCCGTCTGTCAGAGCCTTATAACTTCTGAATTACTGAACGTAATTACTTCAAATTTAAATATAATATGTAAACCGATGGCTTC
The DNA here is from genome assembly GCA_964035005.1 of Erebia palarica. NCBI lineage: Eukaryota > Metazoa > Arthropoda > Insecta > Lepidoptera > Nymphalidae > Erebia > Erebia palarica. The sequence goes on from OZ035988.1 coordinate 9,079,250, forward strand.
CAGCCCAATATGGCTTAAAAAATTATAAAAATCTTTATTTCAGGGGGGCTCTCATAGAAGCGAATGCGAAGTAAAATATTTTTATAGCGTTACATAAGGTATATCATTTTAAAGATAATTAAGATTAGAGTCTAAAAATATATATTTTTTTAATTTTTCCCCTAAAATTGACTAAATGGGGGGCTTTGTGAGTGGAGATTTTCTAACATCCAAAGTTGACCTCAGAACTCCCAATTTTCTGAAAGGCTGAGCCTGAAACTTGATCAATTATTTGAATTATATAATACTAAAATTAGATAAATATTATAAGGAAACGAAATTATTTAGTTTTTAATGAGCTTCAGTATTTTTAAAAGAACTTCACAATATTGTCAATAGATGGCGCTCTGTAAAAGTTTATTCGTTTGTGCATAGACGTTAGCACCATCTTACGTGGAATAAAAAAATAGCGCGAGGTCTCAGTTTGGGGCGAACCACTAGTTATTAAGATAGTATCCCTCTCTCTTAGTTCGTTCCTTCATTGGTGAAGATCGTGGTCCTGGCTAGATCCTAACCTCGAACGGATTATTTGTTTCCGCTGGTTTATGCTTCTTCCACTATATTATGAAATTTCGGCGCGTTCGACTACCTCAGTAGGTCAGACCACCTGATTGGTGAACGGCCTCTCGCTCTTTTGCCCTCAGTGTTGCCCGTGACAATAAGCTTCTCGAGACTGTTGCTCCCATGCCGTATGATAAGATAGTAGGTATATCCTTGTTTAAAAAAACAATTATTGGTTCCCGAGGGAACTTCCAGACTATAATATATTTCTGTGCTAAATTTCAGAGTAACAAACATCCATCCATCCATACATCCAAACTTTCGCATTTATAATATAAGTATAGATTTTAAGAACTTTATATGCGACTTGCGTGCCACCTAACGTTGGCATCCATTAACGGAGATATTTATATTTCGGGGTCCTTGAATGTTGTGTTTCGTATATTGAAAAGTTAGTTATTATTGTTGTATATTTTATAATTATAAATTATTGTGAAAGTTAGTTATACTGTCACTTTTACCACAGAATAGGAAATAGTACTTCGTACCTACTTTTACGTTAAGTTTACTTTAGAGTCACTTTAATGTCACAACACACAGAACCCAACGCGTTCTGATTATAAAAAAAATTTACGACATAAATGATGATCACGATAATTGAAACTTAAAAGGATTTCATCTGTTATATTTTAATTCACTAAGCTATAGTAATATTTTCGCTTAATATATTTTCGACGTGACGGGTCGGGTCTGGCCGGATGATGCTGCATTATGCATTTCACTAACGAACGCGTGCTCCGAGAACTACGTACAGAAAATTTGAATTCCGAATTTTAAAATGCTAGAACCGTTTAAGCTTTCACTTAAATTCAATATCATTTATTCAATATTTTTCAAATAGGGGTTTTTTAAATATTATCGTTATTTAGAGCCCACGCAAACAGAAAAGTGTTCCGCGTTCAACGTTCAACTCACGTTCTTCTAGAAGTTCGTAACGCACACAGAGTCTAGAGTCTTCGAAAGATGTCTTCGTCTTCTCAACTTTTGTTGCGAAAATGGAACGCAATTTGGTTGACCTCCTACCAATTTGCGTTCCATTTTCGCAACAAAAGTTGAGAAGACGAAGACATCTTTCGAAGACTCTAGACTCCACAAAAGCTGTTGCTTTCTAGAAGCGTCCAATCAAAAATGGAATACTGGGTGCATCCAATTAAAATAAAGCGAATTCAGAATAGTTTTTCTTGAATTGCTTGAAGAAGAAGTAGTATTTTTAATTTACTTTCGAAAATTAATAAATAGCTTCAATGAATATATATTTATATATAACAATTGTGAAATAAAATAACGGTCTTGCGTTTTTAAGGTCTAGCCCCACTATAGAGTGGCAAGTATTCTTTGTACAATTATTTATTATATCTGTGCCGCGTCGTTTAAGTGGGCCCAGCTACATAAAAAGTTATACAAAGGATATTTGCTTCTACGTGCTGCGCCCCGCCATACATCTGTAGTGAGGCTAGACCTTTTGTTTTCTTGTCTCTCTAATCAGCGCGGTCTGACTGCCTGCTGTCTGCGCGGTGCTCTAAAGTTAGGAACGTTATAAAGAACGCAGAACTCAGATCTGCTAAACTCTTTCACCCTGCGCGGGCTCTTATACTTTTTATTTAAAAGTACTTACCTATAAAATTAATTAATCCATCTCAAACTTACTCGACATTAACTTGGACAAAAAATAATAAAAATGAGTATTTAAACATCTGACGGGGTGCCGTGTGATTATCAACATCGTTAGTTAACATAACATTACGTATAATATGAACATGAAATAAATAAAGGAAATCAAAAGTGTATCAATAAAAATCCATTCAATTTTGTTACTTCGCAAAACGAAACATCATCCTTCTTTAAAGGATGTAGACAATTCAGTGTGCAATTTAATCATTCTTTGTTATTCTAAATTTGCCTCAATAAAGCTTTATTGACGACATCATTGATCGAAAGCTATTAAAATAGAGTACGTAAACAAGATTATATTTTCCGGAATTGTTACGAACGTGAACAATGTGCGCCATTTATTAAAGAAAGAATACCATTTTATTAATAAAATCTACTCATTTTTATAAAACAAATTTAATTAAGAGCATTATTTAAGAGCTGTCCGAGTTTGAGAAAACAGAAAAGTTATTCGTCGGAGAGCCCCAATTAAGGGCAAAGCTTTCTGGACTTAATCCAATAAACCTACTCATTTAGTGAACGGAATGAAAGGTAAATAATTTTAGGGCGGTGAACGGAAAATTGCGCGACAGAAATTCGTTGAAACAGAAGGGCTACACAAAACAAAGTGTATTTGCTTGTTCGCCACGGAATTAATTAAACAATACAAACCAGAATCAAATGCCGCCCTCGATAAAACGTTTCTATTTTAATGTTATTAGTTTAGTTTCAGTTTTGTGTTGTGGATTGTACGGGTATCCCTGGCCCTTTGGTAATGAGTACCTATAGACAAACTATGCATACAAGCTTTAACATGAAATTTCCGTTTTGTGTGAACTTAACACCGATTTTAACATGTAATAAAATACTTATTTAGCCGACCTGGGTGGCCTGCGTGGATTCTGGAGTGAGCTCGGCTCGCTGGAGTGATCCAGCGGGGAGACGCCCCAGAGGTCTCACGCAAAACGGGCTCTTATGTTTAAGTCCGGTAAAGCCCAGTGAGAGAAGAAGAAGAAGAAAAAGAATACTTATTTGATGAAAATACTTTATTCCAAAACTATTCACGTCTACAGGACAGGAATCTTTACCACGTCCAAATTAAAGTTTTTACATTGCTAAGAGCTATTCAAACTCCAAAAGTTATTATGAAAGACTGTTGGTAGGGGTGTTTCGCTTTAATCTATCAGCTTTAATCAACCCTATTCTACTAACGCCGATTGTGCAGTACTTGGCCAGACATTGTCATGCAAACGCAATTGCAAAATGCAATTATTTATTCACCAGTCTTGGTCAATTGAGTGCCAATTTTTCAATCATTTTTTTTTATTTTATCTCGTGACAGTATTAGCAAGAAGCTAAGGAGGATAATATCTGCCTAGATCACCAAACTGTCGCCATAATCTTCTCCTCCCTCTTTAGTTAAGAGGGTTTATGAGTTGCCTACACTTTTGCTAAAACTCTAAGAGATGAGATATACAGACATATTTACTCGTATTTACGTGAGGCCTCTAGCGCATTTCCTGCTTTCGCTTATTTCCCTCGGGATAAGTAAACTTATATATAGCATAACTACTCGTAACTCCTACGAAGATCTTGGATGGAAACAGAAATACTATATTTGTAAAGTGATTTTGAATGTTTGCATGGATGAAAGAAATTCATCCAATCAAAGTAACTTCTGTAAATCTATTGATTTACAGAAGTTACTTTGCTACTTCAGCTACCATAAAATATGTCTATTAATAACTGTGTGAACGAGAAGTGAGAAACTCGCTGGAATTATTTATAATATACTATTACTATTTACTACATAAAATTATAAATGCGAAAGTTTGGATGGATGGATGTATATGGATGGATGGATGGATGTTTGTTAGTCAATTATTCCAGAACGGCTGAACGGATCTGGATGAAATTGAACACAGAGATAGAACACAGAATAGTCTGGAATGACACAAAGGCTACTTTTTATCCCGGAAAATTAAAGAGTTCCCGCGGGAACCAAAAAACTTCAATCCAAGCAGACGAAGTCGCGGGCGTCAGCTAGTAAGGAATAAATTCTCCAATTTGGTCAATGACTTCTTCTATAGGTACTTTTTTACACTCCTAACCCTATATATTGCCAAGATTCCGTCGGCATAGAGCTTGGAAGACATCATATTATATTTTATATCAAACTCTACGGAATCTTAAATTTTTTTTGCACACATTTAATTAGTTCGTAATCCTTTTGCGAGTATAGTGAATGACTCATCAATGGCGTACAATTTTAGTTACGAACGCTTTCACGTGTGATTGCTTCGTACGCATTATCCATGATTAACGGCTGGGCTGCTATTTAATTAATCATTATTCTCCAATTAGAAGAATATACAAATCATGAAACTTACAAAACTCTGTTTCAAAAGCTATCATCTGTCCGCCTTGTAACAGCTTAAACAAGGCTTAGGGTAAAAGCCGGATAGTTGCCTCAGTCAGATAGATGCCCCGGTTTTGAATAGTCTATGTTATAATGTCCCTGGTTTTAGCACCCTTCTTTATTTAAAAGGGCTCCCCCACAGGCCTCAGTGCCATGCAAGTCATAAAATAGTGTGTACACGTTCCGTTATGAGGAAAAATCTTCAGACCTCTACGAGCGTCGAAATTAAATAAGTGAGTAATTTCTATTGAATATTGCATGTATTTTTGTTTTATTGCACGCACTTTTATTACACGGGTTTATGTCAATTTTTATTGTTAAGTAGCGTTTGTTTATTTTTAAAATGAAAAGGGCAAGTATTCTTATTGAAAAGGATAGTCGCCCCCTATGCTTTTGCGGATAGTTGCTCTAAGGACAACTATCCCTCGCTACGCTCGTGCATACAAATACCTCGAGTATGAGTGGGTTACTTTCCACCTCGTTTAATAATCTATTATTAACAATACTTTTGCAGTATGAGTTTATGTTTCACAGCAAGAAAGTTATTTATGGATGTAAGTTTCTGTAACAAACCATTCATCAACTCATCCACTCATCAAGGTGCTTACATGGATGCAGAACACATTAGCGGGGAACTTCAAACTAATCAAGAGCACAGGCTCGTTCGCGTTAAGCGTGTACGATGCTGGTAATTTATTAGCGTTTATTCCCATATAGCAATCTGTAGGAATGCCGTTCTATTACGCAGACTCCGTTGAGATCTCTCCTCCAGTCCAGTTAGCTGCGGGAGTAGGAACGCGACGGTCGCTCCAGATTGTACCGAAGTGTTTTGGAACTACGATACCTTACCGATTGCTTCGTTTGAATACGAGTGTATTAATGAACGATTGAACGTTCTTCCGTTGGATTTCCTCCACTGTGTTGCCAGTGTCATTATGGAGTTCGATTTAACAATTGGTGTGTTGCTTCAACCGGTAAGTGTAAAAGTTCTTGAAAGTTATCGAGTAACTTTAATGGTTATAATGTATGTTGAATAAAATTAATAATAGGAGGCTTGTAGAAACATAACTAATAACTTAAATCTATTATTTTTTTATTTACAAAGAAAGTGCCTCTTTCTAATGAAAACCCTATCCTACCTAGATGTATTACCTAAAACTTTTGTAATATTAACTTCATATACTTAGCTGTAAAACTGTCTTCAGAATTCGAAGAAATTGACTAAAGATACGTATAAACTATATAGCGTTGACTCACACTGAAATAGGAATTTAAGGAATTCCTACGGAAATTTTAAAATCTAAATCGACACTGACAAGCTGTCTAGTTCACTAGATTTCAATGTCAGCCAAATTATTTTTTACATATTTTTTATCCACTACAAGTTAGCCCTTGACTGCGATCTCACCTGATGGTAAGTGATGATGCAGTATAAGATGGTAGCGGGCTAACCTGTTAGGGGCATGGCAGTAGCGGTACGTCTTGCCGATAGGGTGGGAACTTGCTACGGCCGAAGGCTCCCACCAAAAAACATAAACATTCAGTACCTAAAGAAAAACAATGAATAATTTAACTCTTGTGAGTCGTAAGCAATATCGCATCGACGTGCTCAGCCACTCAGCACTTCTCGGCGGTCGATTAAGTAAAAAAATTGAAAAATACTTAGTACAATATTTTTAGGTGAAACACAAACATTGCATAGCTATATTTTCACCCGTCTACGTAACACCTATACCTAATACGACGTGTTTATTGGTTTTGTGGTTCAGCAATGTGTGATTGTTGTTTGATCGGTTCCCAGAATTGCCTACACTACACTACATCACGTCTTCGCGTTAGGCGCATCAATAGGTTATAATTATAGGAGCTTTTACCAATCACGTAGAGGTACGTGATACATATCCATACTTAGACTAACTGTAACTGGACGATTCCTGTACATAAAATATTGTTTTTGGCATGTCAGCTTTATATAAAGAGGCCAAATTTTTGATTTTGTATTTGTCTGTCTGTCTGTAAGCCTGTATGGCTGTTATGGCATGATGCTGAAACTTTTGCACGGATTGAATGAAACTTGGCACAGTTATAGCTACTATTTTGGGTTAATCTTATTACATAAAATAAGGTTCTATCCCAAAAACTCTTAAAAAACTCTACCTTCGTCGGTTAAAATATCTGGACCGATGCTAACCTTTCTATTTTTTTACAAAGTTTTTGTTGTCAGGTTGGTATCATTACCAGGTAAATGATAATACCATAAAATTTAATGTGAAATTATATGTCAAATTTCTTATCAAAAGTATTGGCCAACTAAACTACTGAGATCAGAATTATGACCAAGTTCTCTGCTAGGCTTTTGTTGGATAGGCATAATTTTTTACGCCTTAAGTGGATTAATGTGGGTTCAAAATTGGTGGACCAGACAAGTTCAATTACTTTTGAACTGAACCTAAGCGTAGTTCAACTTTTGGATCTTTTTCGATTTTTCTCTTTATTAACACACTGAAACCCATCATCCTACAAAATTTCAACTTTCTACGTACACGGAAAATACTTCACAATTTGGTGAGTGAGCAGGTCCCGTTTTATCTACTTTTTGAACATCAGTATCTCAAGTACCATTTAATTTAGATACTTAAAACTTGTAGATTATTATCATATTTAGGAGTTTAACGTTTGTTCAAATTTATGAGGAGGTAAAACAGCGTGAAATGATTCGTATAAAGATACATACTGCGTGCGGTAGGTCGCAACTAGGCCTCGCGCACTACCATGCGTCTCGATTATAGATTGTTATCATAATATACCTATTAGATTATGAGCTTAACGACTGTTCCTCATAATGCTGCCATGACGCGGATCAAATTTATGAGGGGTGTGAAAACAGCGTGTAAAGATACATATTTTAGGCCCAAAAATTTTATTCCGCTACAAGTTAAGTTAGCCCTTGACTGCAATATCACCCGATGAGTGATGATGCAGTCTAAGACGGTAACTAACCTGTTAGGGGTATAACAGTTACATTGAACCCATACCCCTAATTTAATAATTGAAATACAATTTTAATAAGTTCAAAGTTAATGTAAATTCACCTTTACTCAATTTATACAGTAATAGGGGAGGGGGCGGGGCTTCAGTATGAGCCATGCCAAAAAAAGGTATATAAGCTGGAACTTGCGATACGATAGTCACTTCACAATCGTGCATTGTCGAGTCAACATCTCCTGAAGATGCTCCGGTGTCGGAGTGAAATGTACGTTGAGAGTGATTTGGAGGATTTGTGTGGTGTGGTGTGGTGTTGTGCCTGTGCGAATTGCTGGGTGGTGGGTGTCGCATATTGCAGGTGAAAGACAGGCACTGTACCACACAGATTTGTCTACTGTAGCGGATTATAGCGAATTAAACTTCTAGTTCATTCAAAACCTAAACTCATTAAAAAATCCTATTACCATGTAAAAGATTACTTGAATGACAAGGAAGCTTGGCAATGATTTGATTTAATGGCTCTGATAGTTACTTATTTAAGATGATTTGTCAAATGGTGATAATGAAAAGAACCCCGGCTGAGTTTGTTGTTATGCTCTTCTCAGACCAGGGCGCGTTTGGAACCCTCGTAGCTTTAGTTTTAACATACCGTTACTGATTATCACCATTATATTTTACAAATAACTGGACGTCAATAAGTATAGTGTACCTACCTAAATTGAATAAACATTATTTGAATTTGAATTTGAACATTTACCCCTCTTTAGCGATTGTACTTTGAAAATTAATACCTAGAAACCATAGATTCAGGGTTGGTCTCCGCTGAGGAGCGTGGAGACCAATTCTAAATCTATCCTAGAAAGCTAGTCAGGTGGGTGTTAAAGTTTTTGAACTTTATCTTGTGCAAAATATTTCTCACCGTTTGCTTACTTTCAAGGCACTTTCAAAGTATTAACAAGATTTATAACTTGTTCAGAGGTTCGGCAAGCTTGAAGTAGCATTATAATAGGTATTGCCTAATGGCAATACTTAATATAATGCTAATGATAAAATAGCTAAGCGTAATTACTTAGCTATTTTATCATTAAACTATTATATTATGTAAAATGAATCATAAATTTAGTCTTGCCACCCATGATTTAGATTTTTTGATTAGTGGATAAAAATAAAATGAATAATACCAGAAATAGAAGAAATGAGTTCAAATGTTAATGAAGACGATAATTATTATCGCCCTTGTTGGCGTAAAATAGGTACCCACGTAATTTACTTTTGGAGTATTACGTCTTTACGCATTCCCTTATCAACACATTACTGTTGAAAACATATTGTTTGAAGTTTGTTTTGAGTTCATGTTTCTTATATCTGACGCGGTAACTTCATGTTACTGTTTATATTTACAGACTTAGCGACGTTTAATCGTGTAGATAACTGAAGTAATATTACAAAGTTGATTGAGATAACATTATATAAGATAGGCTTATTTAGATGTTATTTTTAGCCGACTTCCAAAAAGAAGATTTTCATTTCAGCGCGTTTTTTAAATGTATGGATTACATTGTACTCGTATGTATACAGATTCATCCGAGATTTCTAAACCGATTTGAATATCTTTTTACTGGCTAGAGGGAACTCGCGAGGTGGTCCGACAAAAAAGCTGATTCCAACTGCTTAATCCTGATGCTTTTAAATACTAGTGATTCGGTGTGTTAGCAACAAATTAAGACAGTACTATTACCTATTCTGTGCTAAGACCTCGCGAGTCCTATGTGTTCAGAACTTTAGACCTACCAATTAAAAACGTACAACAGAAGCAGTTTTTTTCATATCTTGTGACATTTTACAGTATTTTTATTGATTAATTTTACTCTACCCGAAACAGAGCCCAATAATTTGAACCTGGCGATGTCGCTTTGAACACGAATTGTAAAGATTGGCCAAAGGATAAATAATTGTTCTTGGAAAATGTGTGTTAGTTTCATTTCTGATTGAGAATTGACTAATATTAGTAAGTACCTATTTAGTGACTAACTACAATATTACATGCCGTATCTTTTATACGTTTTTTGATGTAAAGTTGTTTTTGTGATAGCACCCCAGAAAAAAATTGGTCCACAAAAAGCAATTTTGGTAGGTGGTGAAATACTAGATGATGCCCTCGACTTCGTCCGCATGAACTAAGTTTTTTCAATTCCCGCGGGAACCACTTAATAATACGGGATAAAAAATAGCCCCGGGATCTAAACTATCTCTGTACCAAATTTCATCAAAATCGGTTGAGTATTTGGGCCGTGAAAGCGTAGCAGACAGGCAGATACACTTTAGAATTTATAATATTAGTATGGATATTTTTGTACCCAAGTTAAAAACATAAAATGACAATCGATACCCTCGGAAAAGCTAAAAAAAATAAGTTACTACCCATTTGCTTCTATGAATGCCCCCCTCAAATAAGGATTTTTATAACTTACTTATTATGTAAGTTTTGGCTTTGGGCCATCGATTTACATTTATAATTTGTGATTTATTATACAGGAAGTATTTTCAGTATCCGGAACAAAATACATACCTGCTTGATATAAGATTTAATCTAATTAAGCAACCCTTTCGCGGCATACCTACTGATTAAGGCATTGTGATTCTTAAAATACATCTTTTATCTAGTTATTAGATATAAGGTAGTTCTTAAGTAAAAGAAAGTAACAGAATGGTATCCCTGAGATGGAAAAAGATCGAGAGGAAGACAAAGGATAAGATGGAGTCATGATTTCGTGAAATTGATGGGAGCAACTTGGCAAAGAGTAGCACAAGATAGAAACACATGGAAACGACTGGAGGAGGCCTTCGTCCAAAGGTCGTACTGAAAATTAATCACAGTGTAATTAGCTGAGACATTAAGTAGTAGAATAGGTTTTGTTATAAGTAATACTATACATAATATGTAAGATAGATGTAAGTTTAAATAGTGAATGTTAATAATTTAATTTTGTAGATTTTCAGTAAATGAAGGCTACATTATTATAAAAGTATTTATTATTAGTTCTTATATCACGTCCCGCACCTATAGTCTAGGCAATAAAGCTAGTCGACCCCAACAATAATTCCTCAGGCGACGAAACTTTACAGTATGATAAAATATCATGAGTTAAACGTATATTATAAATATCCAATAAAAAGTCAGAAAGAAAGTAAGTTTTTTATGCTATACCTAATTGTTAAAGCAGGAAGGTACATTATCGCATAAACGCAGCTTAGGTTTGATAATAAAATCGGTTTAAATATCGATGCATGATAGCATGATTATTTCGTTTGATATTTCGGTTTGAGTGTAAATATACTACCTACTATTATTTTAAAAATAAATCGATAAAATATTCAGTCATAAATATTAATTAATTATTTATTAGTATAAATACCTAACTTTCGAATGGCGACTGAGGATATAATCCATACTACAAACCGTCCCAAAGCCTAGACTACCATTTTAGTAGGTATATTAGGCAGTAAGTCTAAAATTGTCGTACTAATTATTGGTTACATAATTCTATCTCAATTTTTCTATACGGCCTTCACCAATGTTACTTCTATCAACAAGAATTTTCGGCTTCGCCTATGTGCCCAGATGTGATGATGTACCCTATTTTAGCATAGAATAAACGCGCGCAGTGAGTTCATGGCAGTATACCATCAACATAATTGTAAACCGCGTGCATAAACTTTTACACCATTAGCCGCTAAAAAGGTACAAATACCTACAACCTACCCACATGGAATATAGACGCGCGAGAACAAAGACAGGAGTAATCGATTTATTAACGAATCTGTTTCAAGTCAACCTTGTTTGTTGTTTGTGTTCATCCTAAATTGTTTACCGGCTTTCAGGCGAAAATATTGGAAAAAGTTTCGTCCAATAGGTCACTACTCACCAGACATGGTTGTTATCACGGAATTGCTATTATAATATTTTGTTACTATTTCCGCCCAACATCTCAATTATTACAAATAGGTTAAGACCTATTTGTAATAATTGAGATGTTGGGCGGAATATTAAATTATTATTATAATAGAATATTATTATTATACACTAGCGACCGCACTCGGCTGTACTCCGTATTCCTTGTAATTACAATCTAAATGGATCCTCATTGCAAAGTTTCAGTTTGCTAGGTCCAAGGATTTGGGCTTGGGATTTGGGATAACTAGCACAAGTTGACCCAGATGAAATAAAAAGGATTTTTTTAATATATGACAAATTAAATAAAATATAGAAACGGTTGAAAGTATGTAATTGAGATGGATTATATAATGAAAGAGAGAAACTTGAGAGCCGGCGTCCATTGTCCCATTCTAAATTTGATATCTGATATTTCACGAGAGTGAAGATTCTGTCAGAATGTCAGGATGAGGAAGTTGTCGACCTCAATTCGGTGTTAATGACAATCACATACAAGTAACTCAATACTAGTATATAAGAACGACAGCGTGTGGCGTCCTAAGAATTATTTTATCTTATTACCAACAACGTTTTGTTACAAAGCAATGATTAGATCGACATCAGAACGCTATATCATAGGCTTTTCGATAGGTGGCCGTTTGTACGGCTAGACCGCTTGTTCGGTTTTGATAAAAGACACTGCAAACGTTTAGAACCTTTTTTACCGTGAGTAATGACTTCTTACAGGATAACACAATGACCACGCTACTGGAAACAATATCTATAATTAATACTTGAGAACTATCATAAACGATATAATCACGTTCGTATGGGATTTGATCTGAACATTTATTGGAAAAAAAACATTAGCCCTGTCCTATATTAAACTCTGCATGTTGTAGCTTTTCCGCAGTGTATTTATTTATTTATTGTAACTACCAGTATAAATATGTCACTGGTTGTATCTAACTCACTTGTTTTGTCGGACTATGCCCGACTATTTTCGGACCCGTTCGGTATTTATACAATAGATTTATAGATATAATGAATATCACTCACGATTTGAACGTTTTAAAAGTATTTATTTAAATTGGGTGAATGTACTTTGAATCAATTTCATCCAACATTCTGGTAGTGATGTATAATTTAAGTAATGCTCATTTAGTTTACATAATAGATGTGCAAATCAATGAATGTGCAATGGATTAATGGTTCTAATTCTATAATCACACAAGAAGGTTTGCCTCGGCTTTAACGGCTTATCTATAGCACCATTGTTGTATAGTACGTAAGTAAACTGTATCTTTTACTTGAACAGGGAGCCGGGAACAGGAAAAACCATCATCTATAATAAATGTGAAAGTTTGGATGGATGTGTGGATGGATGGATGGATGTTTGTTACTCAATCACGCTTGAACGGCTAAACGGATCTGGATGAAATTTGGCACAGATATAGATTATAGTCTCGAATAACATAGGCTACACTTTATCCCGGAAAATTAAAGAGAAAACCGAAGAACCGAAGAGATGACCGAGAAGAAACCGAAAAACCTCAATCCACGGGGACAAAGTCACGGGCATCAGCTAGTCTTGAAAATACAAACCCCGCGTCACCTGTGATCGTTCGAATCACGACATCTTTCCCTGGGATCCTTCTACGAGTATGTTTCTGTGGAGGATGCGAACTGCGAATTCCCAGCTGTAGTACCGCAAGGCACCTGCCATACTGCTGCATCCATACTGCATACTGATTAAGGCCGTATTTTTGGTAGGCGGAAACCTTTGCGTCAACTGTGTGGACTCGACACAGAGTTGTAGATCTCATTATGCAACTTCGTCGTCGTCGTCTCAACCTATAGACGTCCACTGCTGGACGAAGGTCTCCTGCATGGATCTCCACAGAGCACGGTCTTGTGCCGCTTGTTTCCAGCGGCTCCCAGCTGCACGCTTAAGATCGTCCATCCACCTAGTGGGGGGGTCGTCCAACGCTACGCTTCCCCCAGAAGCTATGCAACTTGGCGTGCCGTATCTATACCGTGTTCTAATCATGCAGTTCATGGACCACTCCGTGAATAAGGCAAAAGCATCCGCGTCAATGCAGTACCAAATTTTCACATCAAGTATATAGCCAAGGATCGAACTGAAGTTATATAAAAGTCTAGGTACTAAGCCAAGGTCCGTCTCCTGGATCCAAGCTATAAAATGATCTGTACGGAAATTCTCTTGAAGAATTAAATAAATTGACCGTGGAAAAGTAACAAGTCTGCTTGTATATTTATATTGATAGGCATATCGCATTTATAATGATATGGATAAAATAAACAATCAAATAAATAGGTAAATTGAAAATAAACAATCCATACTATTTATATTCATGCTATTAATATTATAAATGCGAAAGTGTGTCTGTCTGCTACGCTTTCACGGCCCATCTGTTCAACCAATTTTGATGAAATTTGAAACAGGGATAGGTAGTGTCCCGGGGAAGGACATAGGCTACTTTTTATACCAAGGAGAATTTTATGAAGGAGTTCCCGCGGCAATTAAAAAATATCAACGCGGACGAAGTCATGGGCATCATCTAGTCACTAACAAGTTTAAAATATAAGATACGTATAGTATAGAATAAAGTAGAAACACGACACTGACGAAGGAAATCTGTTAGTAAAAATGAAATGGATAACTTAATAACATATAGTTACTAAAGTGTCTGAATGTTCTCTAAGATTATGAATTGATGTTGTTTTATAAATCTAGATAATTATTTAATACTCACGTATATAACGTGAGCATGAAATAGTTATCATTCACTGTATATTAGAGGTACATAATTATGTAACTTTAATGCGGATGAAGAATTTTTATAACTTAAGGAAACTTGTCATAAGTATATAACGTAACTAATACGCACCCTAGCTTTAATAGGTAGGTACTTATAAGAATATTGTTAAACTTAAATTATTTTAATAAGACGGTTGAGTCTGCAAGTTTTTAAATAAAGTAGATGGTATAAAATCAGAAGTTTGCGAGTTTGATTGTATGCTTAAGCGTACCTACTCCAACCACGGTTAAAAGTAGCGAAGAAAAAGGAGCCAAGAAAAAGGAATTTCTACATAATTGCAGAAAAGTTTTAGGTATTATAAAAAGTGTTAAGGTCTTAATAAAAGCAAAAGTACATAGCCTATTAATTTTGAAAGGAGGAAATTAAAATTAAAGGGTATTTTAGAACAAAATTTGACGAGATAAATTGGGCCAGACACTTAGAGAAATATTAACCGTCAAATGTTAAATAATTCGTAAACATAAATAAAACAGTTTATTTGAAGATTCTAGGTGAAATAAGATATTCCACAAAATAATTCCTTTTTTAGGTTTTATCATAAGTCAGTCGTTAAATCAATATATTTTCTAATCGCCTATCTATCCAGTTCTGTAAATATAATATTATATTATATAAACAACGCTCGATGGAAATTTTTCATATTCCTCCTCTCCGTGATTAATGTAAGTAAATACAGAAGAAAATTTTGCTTAAATAGCGACATGGATCTTAAATATTACAAGGACAAAGTGCTTGTATAATAATTTATATAATATGTATAGGAGAATTAATTGGTCTACATTTGCCAGTAGATTAACAACCTCAGGGCCCAAGGGACGGGCCATTTGTCAATGTAATCATCTTTTCATGGGTCTGAGTAGGTACTATCGTAGGACTACAGTAGAGATACAGTGGCGTAGCTACCCAGGGGCTAGGCGGGGCAGTGCCCCGGGGCCCTAAAGCTCAGGGGGCCCTCGAATCCTTAGCAGAAATCTCGATCGAACTGGACTTTTGGAAATTTCTCCCATTTTCAAAATAAATATTACAGGTTGCAACCCCACTTTAATCATGACAACTCAGTTGAGAGAAATTCAAAAGTTATGCCTAGGGAATTCCCATAAATTCTTTCTGTAGGTTGGCAGTGTTGTGTAAAATAGAAATACGTGTCACGGGGGTGATACAGACGTGGGACGCAAGGCATCATAATACCGCCCGTACCGCCCCGCAACCCCGCTACAATAGCCGACTGCTGCACCGAGTCACCGACTCGGATAGTGATGTGATACAGTCTACGCGGGCGCCGTCGACGTTATAGATGGATGACTTTTTTTTTTAACTTTATAAGTAAAGCGTCAAAGAATCAAACTTATACTTTTTTATGATTTCACATTAAAACGCAGATTTGCACCTTTTCTTTCATATTTTATATATTCGTTATACATCGGATATATATAATATCAATCCATACTAATATTATAAATGCGTGTGTCTGTCTGTCTGTTACGCTTTTACGGCCCAACTACTTAACCGATTTTGATGAAATTTGGTACAGGGACAGGTTACATACCGGGAAAGAACATAGGCTACTTTTTATGCGGGAAAATTGAAGAGTTCCCGTGGGAATAAAAAACAATCCACATGGACGAAGTCACGGACATCATCTAGTAATATTATATATTAATTATAAACGATCGATCATTTAAAAAAAATCGATATCCATCCATATATACATACTAATATTATAAATGCGAAAGTGTGTCTGTCTGTCCGTCTGTCTGTGTATCTGCTACGCTTTCATGGCTTATGTGTTAAAGCTATTTTGATGAAATTTGGTGCAGGGACAGTTTGTGTCCCGGGGCTACTTTTTTACATAGGCTACTTTTGATCCCGGAAAATAAAAAAAATCCTGCGGGAATGAAAAATCAATACATCTTCTAGATTATTATTGTATTGTACAGTGTATTGAACGACATTAATTATGCATCCAAAACTTTACAAAAATGCGACATCAATTTGGGCGAGGCGAGTAAAGTTTTAGCAGAGACCAAAGCAAAGTTGCAAATTTATAGAAATGATTTCGAATTATTCAAGTGCAAAGCCAGTGAAACTGCAAGAAAATATGGTATTGATACCCATTTTCAAGAAAAAAGACAAAGATTATTAGCTGCTGATCACCGATTTCCAAACCGAGAAAAAATATTTAAAATTGAGATTTTCTATAAAGTAATAGACACAGTAATATCTCAATTAGATACACGTTTTATTGGTATGAGTGCAGTCTGTTATATATTCGATTTTCTAACACCAACATTTTTATTACATGTTGATGAAGCAAATTTATTACAAAAGTGTGACGAATTCCAAAGAAAATATTCAGATATAATAGGCCCTAGTTTTTCACTTCAATTTATTAATATTTACCACCTAGTTTCACCTCAACTAACTCAAGCATGGACTGTTCATCAATTATGTAAGGAAATAATGAGTGCTAGAATGCGACCTAACGGAAGTATTTACAGCAATGTTATTATTCTTTACAATTCCTGTCACTTCTGCAGCAGCTGAAAGGTCGTCTAGCAAATTAAAAATAATAAAAAAATATTTAAGATATGATATGGGCCAAACTCGACTCCGACATTTATCGCTAATAGCAATTGAAAACAAAACCACATCAAGCCTGGATTTAAACGAAGTCATTGATATTTTTGCGAAAACTAAAGCTAGAAAAAAATTGAAAATATAATTGTTATTTAGTTAGTTGGTAGGCCTTTATATAATAAACCCTTGAATCTTTTCTATTTCGTTTTATTAGCCAAACCTACACCAAGTATTAATTGTAATTTATGTTGTTACTGTTTACCTTATTACCATAACCTGCCCTGCAGTGCACAAAAAAGAGCTTAAGTAGCTTAGCATTTTTAAAGTATTTGTATATTTCATATTTTTATTTGATAAAACCTAATCAGTAATCAGTGGGGCCCCATTTTTTAATTTGCCCCAGGGCCCTTGGTTACCTAGCTACGCCACTGTAGAGATACCATGCCTATCAAACGGGATTGTGGTTTTCTCCACACATAATAAGGTACTTGAGGATAGTGGAGGGAATTAATCAAACATTAAAGATATAAGCCATTTTACAAGCTTTTATTTAACACGTTTGTTGGGGTGCAATTTTGAAACAGATATCTTCATCGGATTGAGCTGAAATTTTGTATACACGTTTAGTTTGGATGACAATGCATGACGTTGGCTGTGTGACGTCATTCTAAATCTAACATGGCGGAACATCCAAGATGGCGGACTAGCTATTTTTAATGCACTCCTACAATATGCGTATCAAATGAAAGGGCTTGCTGTGAATAACTCGGAAAATACAGTGACGTCATTCTAAATCCAATATGGCAGTCAGTCAGTATTTTATGATTTTCTACAATATGGGTATCAAATGAAAGTTAAACTCCGTTGCTTCAATCCGTCTGAAATGTTGATCTTGCAACAATGATGCGTTGAATAGGATGAACAGATTGAGAACCCTGTCCAGCGATAACTAAGAAGTAAAAATAAATTAAAAGTAAAAAAAACTCTTTTAAAAACAAGCTTTTATTTAAATGCGCCAAAACGAATAAAATAAACTTTTAATTTAAAACTTTTACTATCAATTTATAACGTCATTACACAATTTATATATCTTCTATATATACAAAATTCAAATTACGCATTTAAATAAAAGCTTGTTTTTAAAGAAGTTTTTTTACTTTTAATTTACTTATAATATGTTACTAATACATTGAATTAAGTCACAAAAAGACCAGAAATACTTGGTTTTTAATTGAATAATTATTTTACTTTATTCAAAATAATAATTTAGGAAACTCGATAGATCGTTTATTTATTACGACTGCAGCAACATATGTCAGAAATGAGAGTTGTAATCTAGAAATTAATTTTTTAATACAAAATAGCTTATTAATAATTATCATAGTTACTCACAATAATACATTTTATTGCATCAGGTAACTGTTTATATTGTACTAGGTGTAATAATAGACCAAAAACTGATTAATTTAACTAACTTATCGATTGAATTACTTTGGTAATTGGTACCGTGTAGATAATCTGTACTTTAGCCCTATCTTTCAGTATTTTTCAGTAATTATTTTTTTTAAGTCAGTCGGTAATCTAAATTCCAACCGAGATCAAAGTTGCTTAACCGGCGTGATATTTTCCGTTCTCACAGGAAGGCCGCGTGTTCTTCATCAGCTGTAAAAACAAATCATGGAACGCACGTATTGTAGGTATTCAGACACGCGTCCCTTTGGCAAGGAAGCAAATATTGTGTCTTTTGGAAGTAGTCTAACCCTGCCCGGAAATTATTACGAGGCTGAATGCTACAATCAGACTCTTGAAGTGGGCTTTAGAAGCAATCTAGGTAGAGGATTAAAATGAAGGGGCGAGCATAAAAGATCCTGAGTGGTCACAGTACGTCCGCTTATGCGGGCCCCGACTCTCATAAAAGTACTCGTAAGATTGATGAATCAAATACGTTTTTATTGGTATCTTAAATCGTTAAATCTTTCTTAACGAAAAACATTTTAAAATACCATACGTCGATCCGATGATATTATTATTATTACTTAACGACGGAGTATCTGGCCATAAGAAGCTGTTGTGCATTGTAAAAGTTCAATCCATATTGTTGTAGTCCATAATAAATCAAATAAATCACTTAAGTCTAGGAAAATACTACAAAAAAATTGATTTAGAGTCGATTTCACCATCGATGGTAATGGTTATCGTTAAATTTAACCACCTTAAAAGCACTTTCGGTTACAAAAGTTGACTTGGTTAGTAAAATTTGACTTGAAATCTTAATTTTTTTACCCCACTACAAGTTAGCTCTTGACTGCAATCTCACCTGATGGTAAGTGATAATGCAGTCTAAGATGGTAGCGGGCTAACTTGTTGTGGGTTGTCAATTAATTAAGAATTAAGGATGTAAGAATACTGACTTCTGCCACTCATTTTACGAGCTATTTGGTGGGCAAATTTAACGGTAACCATAACCGTCGATGGTGCAATCGACCCTTAAACTCTATATATGTACATGGATTAAGTTTCTTGTCTAATGAAGGATCTTATTGTTTGGGGACACAACAATGCCCCCGCCAAGACAAGCATTATATTATTTCAAACATAATTATTATGATAAACTTAATATCTTTGTCGTCGTTGTCAACAGCTGGAGGACTGGGCATGGTTTTTTGTAGGGACTTCTACACGCCACAGTCTTTCGCTGCCCAAATCTGTATTAAATAGTAGGTAATTACCTGAATTATGGAATATTTGCTAGTTAAAACCATAAATCTCTATAAACAGTATGCTAGACGAGTAATACTACGTTTATGTAAAAATCAGAGTCACTTAAAGCTCACTGTTAAATAGTACCTACTTGAGACTCGAATACGTTATGCAAATAACGAACTCCTCGACACTTGGTGTTTTCACATTCAAATTACGAACGACTTGCTTTCAGTTTCAGCCCTGTAGTCAAGCGGTGTTAGAAATTCTATAGTTAGAAGAGTTGCTCTCTCGTCTAGCTTGATCGACGGCGAAAAAAAAGCTTTGTTTTAGCGACATTTACATGTGAAGCACTAGCCTAACATTGTCAGTCTTTGTCTTGTTCAGCTATTGTGGACACAAGTTACTTTTGAAAAAGTAAACGCTCGGCCTGAACTGTAGGCATTTCAAAGATAAAAAAGGTGCCCCGTTTAAATGATGATTAAAAGGATTGTCGAAATGATTCTCATTTTCTTTCTTTAAGGCACTACACATTAAGGAATTTTTTTAAAGTCTGTTAACAAAATAAAAACTATTTGGAATGTAGTAAATTACTAAGATCTCACCTGATGGTAAGTGATGATACAGTCTAAGATGGTAGCGGACTAACCTGTTAGGGGTATGGCAGTTATATTAAACCAATAAACCATACCCCTAATTGGTTTCTACACGGCATTGTACCGGAACGCTAAATCGCTTGGTGGCCCGTCTTTGCCGGTATCGTGGTAACTAGCCACGGCCGAAGCCTCCCAAGAGGTGGCGACCAGAAAAAATCTGAAATTGTAAATTCCCAAAATGAACATGCCGCGGATCAAACCCGGGACCTCCTACGTTAAGACAACAGCGCTTCACTGCGCCGGGGAGGCCGTCAAACTAACGGGAAAATGATTTTTGAAATAATAAGATACTATCAAAAATACTGTACGCACTATGTAAATTTAATAGACCGGATAAATATTGATATCCGCACGTGACCTATATAGGTTAATAGCATCGCAGGATAAAATGGAGGTCCCGTGACAGCGATTTTTCATAGTTTAATCGTTCTGTCCCATGCACGTTCGTCTGAGTATCATCTTATGGAAATAAACTGTTACAAATATAGCGGTTTTATTGCGACACATAATTTTATGTTGATGGTATTTTTAGCTGCTGGGGATCCACCATGTTTGTTTATATTTAATACTATATAATAATAATATAATAATATTATAATTTAGGACAAAGCGCACATGAAATAATATTGTAGAAAGTATGATTTACTGGGTAATTTTGTTGTACACAATCTCTTAAGTAAACTAAAAATATGATACTTAGGTCTAAATCTAGAGTTTTTTTTTTCTGTAAAGTGTATTATGAAAAAGAAAGTCCTGTCATTTTGTTCATATCTGCCCTAAGTGTATGAAGGAATTCATCGTCACGTCAGAGCGTACCACAGTCGTCACTCGTGGCGTAAATCGAACACAAAAGTGTTTAAAAAACCCCTAGTCAACTAGACTTGCAACTTAAGAAGATTGATGGTTCGATTTCAGCATCAGAGTGTTTACGTGTGTACGCACATCTGCATATCTTAGGGGAGACTGTCGTAAACATGGCGGTTTTATTACAAAACATAATGAAGATTCTATTTTTAGTTGATTAAAGTTGAGGTGGAATGCCGAATGATTTTTGTAAATAAATTTATTATATTATGTGATGTGAATCCCGGCCGTTAGGTACGGCCATACCTTTTTCAAATATTGAATAGAAGCAGGCGTTACTTTGCGGAAGTCCATGATAGTGAATGAACTAGAAGTTTAATTCGCTATAATCCGCTACAGTAGACAAATCTGTGTGGTACAGTGCGTGTCTTTCACCTGCAACATACGACACCCACCACCCAGCAATTCGCACAGGCACAACACCACACCACACAAATCCTCCAAATCACTCTCAACGCACGTTTCACTCCGACACCGGAGCATCCTCAGGAGCTGTTGACTCGACAATGCACGATTGTGAAGACGGCCATACCTTTTTCATCCACAATCAACATGGATTGAGGTTTTTTAAATCCCGTGGGAAATTTTTGATTTTCCGGAACAAACAGTAGTACATGACTACACTCAGAATGCAAGCTATGTCTGTACCTAATTTTGTCAAAATCAGTGAAACATACAGAAAATGTGACAGATAGACATAATAATATATAATTTCGCATATTTTCTAATTAACTAGTTGACCAGATTGGCTTCGCACGAATGGAATTTCTAATTAATTACTTTACCTATTTTAAAGTGAGGGCACAGATTATGTACAGTGTGAGCATAGAAGTGAGCTGTTAGATTATTCAGAAAACCAAGAAAAGAATCACATGCACTTATAGGTATGATGTTCTTATGCTATACTAGCTAATGCCCACGACTTTGTCCGCGTGGATTGAGTTTTTTGTCCCGAAGGAAGTCTTTAATGTTCCGGGATCAAAAGAGCCTATGTGCTTATCCAGATTATAATCGATCTCTGTGCGAAATTTCATGCAGATCCGTTGGG
Source organism: Erebia palarica (assembly GCA_964035005.1). Taxonomy (NCBI): domain Eukaryota; kingdom Metazoa; phylum Arthropoda; class Insecta; order Lepidoptera; family Nymphalidae; genus Erebia; species Erebia palarica. Next base: position 9,101,526 of record OZ035988.1, read on the forward strand.
CCGTTCTGGCGTGATTAAGTAACAAACATCCATCCAACCATCCAAACTTTCGCATTTATAAATTACTAGCGGTCCACCCCGGCTTTGCACGGATAGCACTAATCATCATAATAGTCCATACCCAATAATAGCCACTCGGCATTGGGTAGCAGTCAGCACATCATGTTTTCATTAGCACTGCGATATCTCCGCCCTGCCGGTCGCATTTGCGCGTTAATTTATTCTATGATATCTTCTAAGATTGAATATCTCTGAATTAAATGGTGTGAAGGGCAAATTTGGTATATATTAAATACTTGAGATGACCAACTATTTTATTTTGTTAAGGATTAATACAATATCAGTGAAAGCACCTTCGAAAGTAAAGCTTTGTTTTAGGCCAAATTTTTTTTAAACTGTTTTAGAGGAACAATTCCACCACATATTGTTTTCGAGTAACTTTTACTATTTACGCAGCGCACTCATTCACATTATTGCAATTTTCGTAAGGATCTCAATTTTTTTTAAATAAAAGATTGCCTATGTTACTCACTGATAAAGTAGCTTTCTGTAAGTGAAAGAATTTTTGAAATCGGTTGAGTAGATTTTGAGTTTATCCATTACAAACAAATCTTTCCTCTTTAGACTATTCGTTTAGATTAAGTATAGATTGATTAGAACTTGTGACAGTGAAAGAGCTCTATAATTGTTATAGGTACTTTTACTAAGAATTCAAAAAGTTGGGTAAGGGTAACCATAGGGGGAAGAAACAACAAAATTGGAAATGTTTTTCAAACAAATTTCACTTGTATTCCTAAGTAAATTTAGTCTGTCTATTATTGAAACTTTCTCGTGAACATTTCAGTATTAGATAAACTAAATTCTGATATCGTAAAAAGGTTCTTAAGTCAATATTGACCGAAGCTTTCCGATAATATTGTGAAATGAGTTATTATACTATATACAATTCATTCACCCCTACCTTTCAATCTTTAACTACTGAAAAGGCTGGAAATGCCTTCAGAAAATAAAGAATTATTCGTCATAAATAAACCGACTTAGTCTCATGTCATGATTTATCTCCGGGCTATGTTATACATACATTAAAGCTTCTCCACCAAATTTAATTTCATCCCAATAATATTATAAGCTCATGCAATAACTTATTTCTAAGGAAACACTTTATAACTCAGATAAGCAGATGTAACAAAATTTTCCCTAAAATTTAGGACCGACAAAATTTAATAATGGGGCATTAGTGGTAATGAATCTCACCACGGGACATTTTGCGTAATTATGATGTGATTTAACTGGAGTCTGGAACTCTTAATGAATGGGATTGATACTGCCTTGTGATTTTAATGAAAATAATTTATAGCTGTCCCATTGCCTTCCATCATAATTTTGAATTAGTATTTTTATTTTCATTTAGTTAATTGTTGTTTTGTATTATTATATCTATCTATCTATAAATATATTTTATTTTATTTATATTTTATCACTTTTACTGCCTATCTTGCAATAAAAAAAACTATACTAATATTATAAATGCGAATTTTTGGATGGATGGATGGATAGATGTTTGTTACTCAATCACGCCAGAACGGCTGAACGGATCTGGATGAAATTTGGTACAGAAATAGATTATAGTATGGTATGATAGAATAACACTGCTACTTTTTTTCGAGGAAAATTAAAGAGTTACCGTGGGAACCAATAACCTCAATCCATGCGGACGAAATCGCGGTCATCAGCTAGTAAAATAATAATTATTTTACTCCGCTCCGTTCATCTCAAGTTTATTGCCGTATTATTTGTCATATCTGCAACATTGGGCATGTCTTGACGGCACAATATAGATTCATCTAATCCCGAATAAGAATAGTTTTGCAATTTTATACAAACTGATGATATATTTACTACCGCTGAACATTATATAACCGTATAACCCTTCCGGTAGTCGCGTAAAACATACCCTGCATGTATAATCTTTCATCCATGCCCTGTACTGGTGCATGCCTTGTAAGTATTTAATTTAAGTATCAATTTCGCATACTAAGTTGCGAAAAACTCATTAAAAAATTGAAATAACTCGATCTTAATGTTGTATTTTTGCTACAACGATATTATAGTCAGGGATGTAATGGAGCTCCATAGCCGTAACCGAATCCGATACAAAAGTTACGGATAGGGGCGGATTCTAATGAGACATGTTATGACAGCTTTTTGTTTTTGGCCGAACGAGCGACACAGTAGCCACGCGCTAAATCAAAAAATATAATAAGTATCCGTAACCGAAACTATCCGAAACTAACGGATGTACGAAATAATTTCATATCCATAACCGTATCCGAAATTTCATTTCTGTAACATACCTGATTATAATATAATCACCAGGCATTAGGGACAGATTTGGTGTAATGGCACGTTTTGCGAATGGGATAGGGTATGCGCCCGGACCATTAAAGATAATACAATTGTGCTTTTACTTCCTATATTGATTTTGTGCCTTGTGTTCGTTCAATCGCGGTTGTATCAAATTGTTCACACGAATAATGGAGGTACATCTAATATATAAATAAAAAAATCGTGACTGGCTGATAAACCACTGGAGTCTAGACGGATCGGGCTGAAATTTGCCATTCAGATATGGTTTTAATGAGGTAGGCATCCGCTAAGAAACAATTTTGGAAAATCAACCAATAATGCGGTAAAATAGGGGTTTGAAAAAATTCTAACCCCTATTTCATTACTATTTATACAAAAGTATGAAAATTGGACGTCGTTATCAAAATCGAATAACGTTAGAGAAGCGGCGGGCAAAAGCTACATAATTGTAGGGATTAAAGTAGATAAAATGAATCCTGCAACTAGTTTATGCCTTTCTAATTATATTTTTTTATATTCTTATTACGATTTATACGATTTGGTTCAGTATATTATTGCCTACTAGCAAGCTTTTGCTGCTTCGCTTACTTGTGAATTTCATAAAAACAGCATAATTTTCACTTTAGAGTAGTAAGTAGTAAGTAAAGTATAAGACCTTAAGAAGAAATATTTTAAAAAACTCATCCTGTTGAATTTATGATACATTTCTTTTTAAGTTTGTGTCGACTGGCAGCGGAGCTCAGAAAAAGTAAGCTCAGGAGGTAATTTCGTTCTTTATTATTGTAAGAGACCCTTATATAAACGTTTCTTTTAATAGGTTTTGAGCTTAAGGTGTTTCTCCTTTTTGATGCTCCTCATCTAAATTACGTCTGCTTAATTTTCATGAATATAAAGAAACTTAAGTTGTACTTTGTAAAGGGATAAACAAAACTTATTGAGCAATGTAACAGTTAATATACTGATCTAAGTTTTGTTATCAAATACTGAAAAGCTTGTTATGTAGAACTTCCTCCATTATCGAGCAATCTCAGTTTGCATGCTATTATGCTTAAAATTTTTGAAGTGAATTTCAAACAATTATTGCAATTATTAAGAACGTTTAACTAGGGAAATAACTTATTTAAAGCGGTCTACTGCCAGTTTATCATCATAACCTCATACCTTACACAATATTTTTTATTTCACGAAAATATACTTGTTCGTATACGTCTCTCTCATGATGCGTTTTAATTACGGCACAGAATACTATGATTATTACGGTAAATAATGCAAATTCTACTATCAAGAGCTAGGACGCAACAGTGCTTTTTCCAGTAGATAAAATTGTTCCTAATTTACTGGCCTCAATGAACCTTTAACTTTCATCATGATCAACCTAATATAAAAGGCCTAAATATTGTTCTGTCTGACTTATATCAACGGAAACGAATTCAACTTAAACGTAGTAAAAACAATATAATATTTCCGAACTCTTGATGAAATAACCAGCCTACATTAATAAAGGGGAGTAGGTACTGTGTATATTCGTAGGTACTGAACGATTAATTAAGGTCAAGCCCCTCTGTCGCGGTTCACTTAGTTCACTTAGAGCAACGCCATTTTCTTTGTCTAATTATGGAGGTTTAAAAAAACAACCTCTATTTTTAGAGCCTTTAAAATAAAATCAATTGCTTACAAAATAAAAACTAAATTAATAAAAACTAGCTTATAGTTAAATAATGTACTCCCTACGTCAACGGTAATTATTTATAACTAGATATTCATAAAATCTTATGTGAGTTTTTATGTGATTTAACTTTGACTATCCTCTGTCCAGTCATTAATTTACTTTTGGCAGCTCGAGTCAGTGACGTTCTAATGTGTTACCGATTCGATTTAAGATTTTCTGCTTTTGGGGTTGTAATAAAACTCGACAAAAACTACTTGGCCACAATCATCGATTCAACCGATACGAAAGTACATACATTTTGGCGATTCATTTTTATTTATAGAGATTTTTTCCGTTTTATATACAGTTCGCACCTGAGTTGAATGGCGAGCTTAGGAATGTGCTAGTGCTGTGACCTTACTACTGACAGTAATATATCGATAAATTACAAAAACAAGCAGTGGTTGTATTATTTTAAAAACATTTAAATATTGATTGAAAGACAATAATTAAGTCCTAAATTTACTTTATTTCTTAAGTAAAGAAAATAAAATCATTCGGACAAGTAGGGACGATTGTTTTAGTAAGAAAAAATATTCTATAGTTCCGCGATTAAAGTCATCCTTTTGGAATGAGAAAGAAGAGGTCCTTCTTTAGCTGCTTTTTGTATTACAGATAATGTTCTTTTTGATACTCCGGTATATCGACTCGGTCTGCCATTAAAGGCAAGGTCAAAAGTTATATTGCCTTTCTTCAGTACACATATCCAAAACATTTTTCGCCATTTCGCGTGCTTGGCGATGAATAAAAACACGTTTTTTTGTTACTGAACATGAAGCACTCGAATCAGTCATTTTTTAAAATTTACACGGAAAGCAACTTGATTATTAAGCGACAAACAAGCAACAAGGGTTTGATGTTACCGCTAATATCCGAAAACTAATAATGTCAGTATTTCCTAGGAAATGTCGACATAAACGGTTTCGATATGTTAGAGCTCGAAATTCATCAATTAGATGATTTAAGAACTTTACCTAGGAATAGTAAACATTAAGGGTCCCTCCACCGTTAAATCGCGAAATCATATAGCTGAATTGACCATTTCATGAAATTGTGTTGTCATTAAAAATGATCACCTAATTAATCGATGATATTAGGATCACACGTCTAATCTTGGGTGTCCATAAAAATGTAGAAGTGAAAAGGATGACAACAGAAGACTCGCTTCGTAGTCCCTTCATTCAGCTTCACCTCGCTTCATTCAGGACATCCTTCGCGAGCTTCTAGGTTCACACTATGCAAAAACAGTCTAGGGATAGGGCAAACAAGAATACGTTGAGTCGGGTTATGCTGATTCGGTTTTGGGACAGTCCTGGTAGACTGTCCCCACCACTGACACCACCAAAATCACATGTTTTCTCAACTCTAACGAACGCTTGGCCGTTAAGACTCCGTATTATCTAAGAAACGTCAACTAACCTAACCTAGGCACTATGAGCAAGAAAACAATTATTCCAACTCTAACGAATTTGATTCGTTAATTTTGACATGATAGCGTTAATGTAAACCTAAACTGTTTTAACAACTATAACGGTAACATATAAATCACTCCATATACGTGTGTTCTGTGTACTCGTATATCGTACGATAGATGTCTAAGACAGCACTTGACAACACTATCCGCTGGCGTGAGAAGCCAGGGGGAGGGAGATGCTCCCGCCCGTCACCTCAGGCCCCATCACCTGAATTTAACTCGGGTGCATACTATAGGATATTAGGATATAAACTTATGGATCGTAATTTAATAAATATAAAAGACACTTTAAAAACAAATCAAACAAAGTTAGTCACATTTTACTAAAGATTTTTACGAAAGAGGCACTTTCCCTGTAATATCTTATTTAAGATTTAATGTTATCGTACATGAAAAAGTGATGAAACGTAATATTTTAGGTATTTAAATTAGTTTAGTTTTTTTCCAAGTTCTATTTTTTCAGATCGCTGGCGAAGTGAAGTTCATATTTTTGAATAAAAAATGTTATTAAGATGACTTTCAATGAAGATGAGCATGAATTATTTCTCAAGAATTGTGAAATGTGGCATACGCGTCCTTTTCATAATCATCCATATTCCGATACTGCAAGGAGAAGAAATATCGCAATGCCCGAGTCATACAGACAATCCTATTTGTCCATGTTACCATTACAAGGAAGGTAGAGTAATTCAAATGTATTGTTGTTATAGCGATTTAACATTTTCTAAGTTATTAAAGTAGTATTATTCTTTCACAGGTTTATTTTTGGAGTGTCCTAATGCCACACCAAATGTTGTCAAAAATGTGCTCACGAAGATAAAGGGGACAATTCAATCTTTATCGATATATGATTTAGACAGATCAACAACAGAATTGAAGATAGATTTTTTTCCTGTTCATGCCAAAATTAACAATTTACAAATAGCGCAATCTGCTATTAATAAAGTGAGCCCCAATGCATTTTCAACGGTTCGAGAATCACTCAGCTCTTTAAGCATTGTTGCCAGTAAATTGAACAGGATACCACATGAAGCTTTATTTGAACTGGTCAATATTGAATCACTTGATTTCCAACTCAATGACATCAAAGACATAGAAGCCAATATTTTTAAAGATCTAAAACTAAAAAAAATAAATTTAAGAGGAAATAAAATTGCAATTATATCTGACAATGCATTCAATAATTTAGATGGAATACTGGTTGAGTTGGATTTGACGGAAAATTTACTTGAAATTTTTCCTTTACGAGCACTAGGAAAACTTTATAAACTAACAAATCTTAAATTAGTTAGGAATAAAATTAGTTCAATACCGTATTATTTAAATGATACCATACAAAATTTACTAAGCTTGGATTTGAGTTCAAATTTGTTTACTAAAATAGATAATAATTGGTTTAGGAGTATGCCTAATTTAAAAAAATTGTTATTTTTTAGTAACGAAATCAAGTATATTGCTGAAGAAGCATTTTATTTTTTAGAAAATTTAGAAATTCTAGATTTGAGTAACAATAAAATTGTGAATATAGATAAAAATACATTTCAAAGAAATGTTAATATTAGATCAATAGACTTAAATCATAACCATTTACACCATATAAATGGTATATTCGCCAACCTTAAGCATCTTTCTGAGATATTTTTATTAGATAATAACATTCTTGAAATATCAAATGACACATTTTATAAAACAATGGGTTTAAATTATCTTAATATAGAGCAAAATGCCATACAATTACTACGTCCAAACAGTTTTGATTCTTTACACAACCTGACACAACTTCATATGGGAACAAATTTTTTGAAAAAACTACCTAGAAATATTTTTCAATTTAACCAGAAGCTTGAAATGCTTAGTTTAGATAATAATGAGATCAATGAATTAGATGACTTTGTTTTTAGTAAGTTAGTTGCATTAAGAGAAATAAGGTTACAAAGTAATAAACTAACGTATATAAAAAGAAACGTATTTAATCCACTGCCAGAACTTTTAGAAATACATTTACAAAATAATGCTATACAAAATATTGATTCTCATGCTTTTATAACACTTAGAAAGCTTGAGTATATTAATTTGCAGGATAACGAATTAAATACAATGGGAGATATATTTCCGAACAGAAACTCATCTTTAGTTTCTATTCAATTAAGCTCAAATAATTTGGCGCTGTTAAAAAACAGCTCTCTTAGGGGACAAATAAATGTACAGATCATGTGGCTGACAGGAAATAATATTAAGATTCTAACCCCCAATTTATTTAGTGATTTGATGAATATACAAAGATTATATTTAAAAAATAATAGTATTATCCACATAGAAAATCGAACGTTTGAAAATCTTAAAAAAATTAAATTTTTAGATTTAAGCAACAATAGAGTGAGTGAAATACACAATGAAACATTTCATAACCTTAGCACATTAGAAGAACTATTATTAAAATGTAATAATATAAAAAAAATTGCAATAGATTCTTTCCAATATCTAAGTAAATTGAAAATTCTCGATTTATCGGAAAACGAGATTTTAATTTTCGATTTCAATATCTCAACACTTCCAGTTAAGCATATTCGCATGAACAAAAATCGAATTAATATGATCAAAGTGGATTTCTTACGGAATTTACCAAATTTAAGTGACTTAGAATTAAAAATGAACTATTTAACATGGGAAGATATTATTCAAGTATATATACCTGGTTTAAAATCCCTCGTGCTGTCAAAAAATAATTTAACACATCTGGATAGTAAAACTTTTTCCCATTTACTTTCACTACAATCCCTCACGTTGGAAATGTCAAACATATCACATTTACCTCCATCAACATTTATAAAAAATCAAAACTTACTTCGAGTAAATCTTGCTCATAATCATCTCAAAGACCTGCACAAGGATGTATTTGCATATACCGCAATTTTACAAGAACTTAATTTAAAAGGTAACCGGTTTACAGATTTTCCACATATTGCCTTATTTAATATCACTTCTCTTGAAATTTTAAATTTATGTAACAATCAATTGCACACTATAGATTTTTTTAAATTTGTAGGATTACACAATTTGAAATCGTTAAATTTATGCCATAACCGTATTTCTGTTTTAAATGACTTCACATCTCCATCATTAAAAAATTTGGTAACATTAAATTTGAGCAACAATATGATAACAATTCTACCACCAAATTTTCTTAAACACTCGGTAGGCTTGAAAGAGATAGATTTATCGGAAAACTTATTCAAATACATTCCAACTAATGGTCTATTAGAGCCCCTCTTTCCTGCATTGACTATTTTAAATGTATCATTTAACTCCATAGAACAATTACTACAGACATATCCAATTAAACAGTTCCCATTGTTAGAAGAATTGATCGTAACGAATACGAACTTGACAATTATAACTAGTAAGGACTTTGAAAATTTCACATCGTTAAAGAAATTAATACTGTCACATAATATAATCACTAGACTATCACCAGGCCCATTTTTAACACTGCATAATCTTGAATTATTGGATTTAAGTCACAATCAATTAGAAAACATTCCAAGAGAAAGACTTCAAGGATTGTATACAGTACGGTTGATCAATATTTCAAGAAACACCATTAGAGAGTTAGAAGAGTTTACTTCAGATTTACAGAGCTTGCGAATTCTGGACTTATCTTCTAATCATATTACGAGAATAACGAAAGATGTTTTTGGGAATCTCTTCAGCCTGACAGAACTTTATTTGAGCAATAATTGGTTATCAGTTATATCAACAAGTGTATTTGTTAATCTAAAAAAAATTGAACACATTGACTTGAGTCGAAACTATTTTGAAGTAATACAGCTAAAAATGCTAGTTGGTCTTGAAACCCAAATCAAAACAATTGCCTATGACGGTGAGCTATTAAACAATAATTTAGTTACACGTAGGTATTATTACCTAAAATGCGAATAACGTTTTTTTTTTTTTTCAGAAAACCCTCTTACATGCAATTGCGAATCTCAAGAACTCTGGAGATGGATGCACGATCACCATAAAATGATTTTAAAAGGAAGTAGCAACTTGCGATGTGAATACCCAGAAGTAATGCATGGATTGAGTTTTTTGGAAGTAAAATCTCAAAAGCTTTGCGAAGTGCCCGTCGTGATTCGTATTGCTATACAGGACATTCAGACCTATTCGGTTTTAGTTTCTTGGCAAAGTCGCAATCAGACTGGTTTAAATGGATACCAAGTCGCTTACTTTAAGGAACAAATCCCAACGATTGTGAGTATCTAATAAGCACATCAGTTTTAGTTTGCATAACACATGATGTGTACATATGGTTTCAAACATATTTATCATATTTAGTTTACTTATATATTTTTCGTTTTTTTTTTTTAAATGTAGGTAGTAACTATAGTGAACAAAATGGGAATGCTGAATTGATTAAAAAATTCAGGTTTTTTATATAATAGTTATCTTCTAACCAAGAAACCTCGGCACTGGCGATAGATTCTAAGCCTTCAATTGTTCTTTTGAATTTCGCAAAATGTAGCTTGACGTTCAATTATTGTTTATTTTTAAATTTTTAATTTGTAGCGACATTATGGATAGTATTTTTGTTTATGAGGCAGTCGAATAATAAAATTATATTGTGACAAAGCCTTGCCATTTCACCTACTAAACAATATTTCATTTACTTAAAAAATTTGTTCATTAAATATTTAAAAATATTTATGTATAACATAAAACCAGTCGGTACACCAAACATTACACCAACATTTGAATACAAAGGCTGTGCATCACTTCAATGGACCATAAAAAATATTTATGTTTCTCGCCCGAGGTTATTTCGTTTGTACTGTGAATCCGTTTAAATCTTCTAATAATAATGTTTTATACGTCTGACAAACTTCTCTAAAGCTTCATACAAATGACCGTATAACGTATTTATTGTTTTGTCTAAAACAGGTTCGAGGAAAAATTGTGAACTCAACAGAAAGAACCGCAAGGTTAAATCATTTGACACCGGGAGCTAAATATATAATTTGTGTCATCGCTTTTGGTGATTTTGACAGCGCTCCAGGAACTTCGACGCCTAATGCCAGAATAGCGCTTTCAGCAGGAAATTCAGGAGTAAACTTATATGGAGATGAACAAATATTCAATAATCTGCAGACGCAAATGAACGATTCTTATACAAGTAAATGTACGACTGTAAGCACGATAGATATGTTTAGTTCAGCGTTAGATAGTCCATTTTCCAATACTTATATGGGTATTTTTGAAGTTTTGAAGAGAAGATTAAGCTTGATTGTTGGATGTTGTATAATGCTTATAGTATTTATTGTATTAGGGTCAGTTTTAGGATATATACAGACGAAAAAACGACCAGTCTTGTCGAATGAAATTCAACAACCGCCACAGTATATATCGTATGACAATTTTACTACAACGGGCGTTGATAACCAGTCAACTGTTTTGGAAATAAATACTATTTCTAGTAAAACTACACCTCCATAGTAAAAACTCTAACAACACAAGAAATAATCCCGTATTCGATTTGGATATTTGTAATAAAAGTCTGAAAATTGAACAAGTATCTTATCGATAAGTTTATTAATTATGTGATATTTGCTTAGAATTTACATCAATATCACCTAATTAAATTAAATTTTGATTTCTTCATTATGAGTCTGAAAAGGTGGCTAACTTTAAAATATGTGTATTCATGTACTAGATGTTTACATGAATATTAAGGTTTTAAAAATATTTTTGACTGTTATTTATAGTTTTACTATGATAATATTATTTCATGTTGTAACATCATAAGGGTCTATACTCTTTTCAAATACCAAAAATATTTTATTTTTAAGGTGATCGTATTGTAGCTATTGTTAATTTTTATCGTATGGATTAAAACTGTTTATAAAATATTCTACCTAATAATAAAATAAATTTAAATTTTTTCATGGACGCGGGCTAAACTCGGAAGGAGTGTGGCAGTTTTATTAATAAACCCATACCCCCGTTATCGAATTCCACGCGAAATAGTTAAAAATGTCAATCCGGCTATACCGGTAGGGCTGTAGTTAGGCGATGGCCGAAAGCTCTCACCAGACGAAACCAGAGGCAGTTTATAAATTATGAATTTCCAAATTGTCCCTACCAAGAATTGAATATCCCTTTTATAAGACCACAACAATGCCCATGCGCTCGGGAGATAGTAAAAAATAGTTTTAAAATAATAAATTTAGTCACCATTGTAAATAAAAATCTTGCCGAATAAGAAATAAATTAATATTGTATGATAGAATTATATTGTAAGTTTTTATGGTGTAATACAATGTAGCCTACATCGACAAACGAATATTTATGAGATCTTTACGGCTAAGACTAATTCGCTAAGCTAATTTGTAAGTCAAACAAAAAATATCATCTTTTAGTATATTATGGAGAATGTGGAATAACTATAGCTAGATTACTGTTTTAATAAAAATGAAACGGTCTGGTTGAAATAAATGGTTGTAGAATTGATAATAAAATTATAAAAATATTGAAGTTTTTTAAATTGCTCCTAAATTAAGATCTCGTATTATTCTAATCCACTTAGGCAGCATACTCTGCCTATTTCATGTAAAGACAACATCGTGCTGTGTTGTGTTAGATTCCTGACGATGATTCTTACTTTATGTATTTTAAATAATTGAATCTCTAGAATCTAGATGATGCACTCGACTGCGTGGATTTTGGTTTTAACAATCCCTTTGATTTTCCGGTATAAAATTATTAATTAGCCTATATCAGTCTCTAGGTCCATCACAACTATACTTATATAAAAAGCATACCGATCCCATATTTTCCCTTGTTATTTGATTTAAGGACACACCAAAATAACCAGTCTTGATGAACCAAATTATGGATAGAGAAGCGGCCCTGTGGCAGGCTAAAATCTCGCACAATACTACATAATATGGGTTCCAGACTCGTGACTGCCCTGATTGCCCCCTTGGGGAGACGTCAGGATTTTTTCAATCCTGGCGTCGCCCCTATTCCAGGGAGATATCAGAACTTACTTTTGCTACTCTGATGCATATGAAAACCCACATGCCATTTTTTATTTTTTTTATTGGCGGTTCGTGCTAAAAGCTTTTTAATCCATCCTCGCCATTTGCAAAGCAGGGTCGGGTCAGCTTGTTTAATATGTAAACTGATTATGGCAGAACAAATTCTATCAATCAGAGAGAGCACAAAGACTAGAACTATATATTCTTAAGTCCACACTGCTCCGTCTGTATCTTGGTCTGTATCTATTAACTGAATTAAATGAATTATTCAGGATTGACTTCTCTGTTCCTTCATTTCATGAAAGATGCAGTTTTCTCGTTGTACCTACGTATTATTAATGTGCACAAGTTTCTAGTACACTAATGCGTAATAGGTAAATTGGTTAATTTTTTTCAAATCTCGACTTTATATATTATTTATTTACAAGAGACTATTCCAACTCAAAGTATATTTTTTCAAAAGTGGTACCTGCAATCTACCAACCTATCCTTCTCAATGTCACGTTGAAAAAATATAAGACGTGATTGTGATAATTAGCTATCACTAAAGCTACGAAACGATTTACTAGCAAATATTATATATTTTTATAACTGGATAATTCCGCAACTAGTGGATTAAAGTTCTTCAAAAATCCACTACGAAACAAAATTTTCGGTGTAAAAAGTAGCTATTGTTAAAAACACCGATTTTAATGCTATAGCTAGCTATATCTGTACAAAACTTCATGAAAATCGATTCAACTGTCACTCATTTTTGCCGTGAAATGGTAACAGACAAACACACTTTCGATTTATAATATCAGCAAAGATTAAAAAGCAGATAAGTGAGGTAAGTACCTACTATTTAAATTATGAACCTTCTTATTGTTATAATTAGATAACTCAGCACTAGAGGAAATTAATAGCAGTTGGAGGGAGAGCTCTACTGGCGGACTGAAGTCGGGTGTAGTAATCTGCAAAAGCTGCTCTTATTTCCTATTGATAAGTATACCGTGAGCGGCCCTCACAACTTAGAAGTTGCTAGTATTAATTTTATTCAAAGGTGTGGGTTTTTTTAATTAAAATTTATCGTTTCAAATTAAGCCAATACGGACTGCTCGAGCAGTCATAGTCAACATCTTGAAGCTACCATTGATAACTGCTGCCAACCGCCCGAAGCAGTCGCAACAGCTCGAGCGGTTCCATGTATGTGTTTATGTAGAAGACTGTAATTAACTATGCAGTCGCAGCTTGAAGCAGTCCATCCTGACTGCTTCAAGCTCTCCGTATATCTGAGGCCTAAAGGTTAAGTTAAATACTAAGGATATCGCAGTTTGATGCAAATTGAAAGGGGGCTATCGAGTCTGACCGGAATTCAAGAGCTGGTAGCTGCATTGACCAAAAAATAAGTTTTGTCATCCAAAGGGGCAATTCGGCTTGAAAAGGTACTATTTATGCCTTGTGAGTTAAATCGAGGAGGCTTTTTCTATTTATAAAATCATGTTTGTCTATTTTATAGTTTTGTTTATTTTACATCATTTTAATATTAAGCTTATTTTACTTACTTATCAACTCTATCTAAATCGTACTCAAAACATCCACTGTAATAGATACTCGCATTGAAAAAATAAAAGATCTTTTAGCACGAGGAAGTAATAAAATAAACAACATTAAAAGAATACGGCTGTTTTCAATCCTTAATGTCTATTCGAAGAGTCGGCCGACAAACCGCATGTCGAAATAAGGTCGGACGCGCTGGTTGTCGGTTGCACTTCCCTTTTTACTCCATTATGAAATCTGAATATCTCTTTGATGTTCGGTGACGTATTGCACAACGAATGCCGCTCGCTGTATCAACTGTAGTAACTACTGCAGATAACAGTGTTTTTTGTTTATTAAAATACCAAGGTACAACCTATATTTTGTACAGTACATTTTGCAAAAAACCATAACATTCTTTTAATTTTGTCGAATAATGTTAATTATGATACTATATATTTCATAAGTATTATTATTAGCTGTCGCACTCAGAGTCGCTTATTCATTACTCATAGAATTCCTCAGTATATTTTTTAATACAAAATCGATTACTGAGTTCGGCACTTAATAGTTTTTTCCTTGATTTTGTCCGTATTTAGGTTTCATGCAACGCAAAAAATATTTCATAGTGAGAATTCATATCTTCTAAACAGTTTTTTTTTAATAAAAAAAATACTACTTGGATAAAGTCGCAGAAAATGACCAGTTAAAGTATAAAAACAAAATCCACTTGATAGCAAACACAAATATTGATCCTGTACCCAGTGATGATTTAAAAGCTCAGATTCGGTTGGATCGTGACAAAGCATACGACCACGTTCCATTTTGGGATTGATTCAAATATATTGCACAGTAAAAATTATTTTATACCTTGATTCATCGCCACGGCAACTTACCATTTTATAAAAATGACTGGATTCGCTATTTATGGACGAACAATAATTATTAATTACTCTTATTTCTATCATCGTTACTGAGCACGAGTGTCCCTATCAGCATCAGACGGATTTTGTCCATAAGCTAAGCTATTTTGGCAGACTTTGAGACATGCAGGTTTCCTCACGATGTTTTCAGCATAATACAATGCTTGAAACGTACGTAGTTCCTAAAAGGGATTGAACCCTGGACTCCCCGAATAAGAGACTGAGGTTAAGAACAACTATACTATATTTTATCTACCGCGCACTTGCTTGGCATGGAGAATATACTTATGACGTGATTTTTATGGTGGGTAAATGCCGGAGCTTTTGTGGATTTACTTATTAAGGCTAGGCAAAAGAAATAATAAGCATAGAAATAATGATATGCTAAACTCACTTTCGTAAAATCTGCCTCACACGGGTATCAAAACATTGAAAAGTCCCTCTTGAGAATCGTGATCATCATTACGAAAAGATAGCTCGTGATGTACTTACATGAGTATTATTTTCTCCACTAAGTTCTAGAGAGTAGAATTTTGGAGCACTAGCTTCTTTGGTTTTGCAGATCACAGTTAGGCCTTCCTTCCTTCTACTTTACCCACAATACAAATATTATTTATAATAGTATTTGATAAGAAAATCAGGGCGTATTGAATAAACTAGTTTCGTATTCGTATCGTGTTTAACTTAATTGTAATCTCATCACGTATCAGACCTGAGAGCTTACTGATCCTTCAATCCCAAAACTATTTGCAAAGTGATTCAAATGCGACCAGAGAATTATAAATAAGGTACCTAATATAAAATGTTGTAGGTATTTGTACAAAATATACCTTCAGACGTTTTGTGTGCTAGCTCAAACTCACTTTTATATGGAGCCGCACACTCTAGCAAAACAGGATAAAACGTAAAACCCCTTCCAAACGTACGTTTCACGAATCAGTTTCATTCTGGCCGGTCCCTAATGTAGTTTTGCACTGTGTCGCCATATAAAAATAACAAAAATAATTATTCGAAACCACTTCAACATCCATAGTTCCCTTAATAATTACTAAAATTTTATACAAATACGTCTACTTTACAATATGAGTTACTACCCATCGAGCGGTGAAAATCTCACACTTTTTTAACACATTTTTTATCCACTACAAGTTAGCCGCCCCTTGACTGCAATCTCACCTGATGGTAAGTGATGATTGCGGTCTAAGATGGTACCGAAATAACCTGATAAGGGCATGGCAGTTATATTTAACCCATACCCCCCTAATCGGTTTCTACACGGCATCGAACCGGAACCCTAAATCGCTTTGCGGCACGTCTTTGCTGGCAGTGTGCTAACTAGCCGCGGCCGAAGCCTCCCACTAGACCAGATCAGAGATTATATATATAATTCAGAAATTATAAATTTCTTAATTGGTCCTGCCGGGAATCGAACCCGGGACATCCGCGCGTTAAGACAAACAGCGCTCAACTCTGCGCCAGGGAGGTCGTCAAAACTTTTTCTGATTTCTGTGACTATCAACTGGTTATGTAAATGGTGATCAGTACTTTTTTTTATAACTAAAGACACAGAATAATAACTGTTACCTTTCTAGTAAGCTAGTAGCTTCTCGCAGACGCGTATAGAGACTCAATTTGTTTGAACTATATGACAATGGTACCGTGAACTAACGATGAAATCGTAATACGAGTATTGTGTAGGAGACTAAGAAATTCATTTTTCATCATATATCCAACTTATAAATCAAACCTATTTGGACCTAAAAGCCACACGTTCCTCATTTACTTCAAATACGTGCGCAAGTTACACATGAGACGAATGTTTCGTGGAAAGTAAACATAACGTCAATGCCATAATACCAATACTTTCCAATAATATCCAATATTTTTTCTGCAAAAATATACTTACAGGAAAAGGTCTGTTTTCGATAGAAACCACACATTTTCTTTTTAATCGAATTCAAAAAAGAAGGTTATCAATTCTAAACGGTTTAATAAATGTAATATGACTGGAACTGCAAAATATTCACATATCTATAACAGCTTCCAAACAATTGAACAAAATTCCATACGTGTATGAAATTTTGTTCAACTGTTGTGTATGTTTGTCCGCGTATTTCTCCGAAAGTATTTCTCGGGTTGTGAGCATTCTTTTTTATTGGCTTAAATTTACTTCAACTCAGGGTGCTCGCAAGTTTCATCAACAGGACTCTTAGTCGAGTCTTATGCGGAAGGACCTGGGAACCCATCGCATTATTATCCAAAGAAAACCCCTGCCATTAAGCGGTTAATGAAAAGGGGCAACGACCCTCAGCAATGAGGAATATGACGCAATGAGAGATAATATACATATTATGTCCATATTTTTATGGACAATGAGTTATTACATAGTAAAATACAACGTTGGTTTCTACTAAAAAGGCACTGTATAATTATGCACTACTCTGTAAGTAGCGAGTTACTTAATAAATGATAATTGGTACACAATAAAAAAAAACGAATGTTATCAAGGTAATATAGAGATAAGTAGGTATCTACAAAGGCTCTTAGAAAAGCTTTTTACTAAAAAAACTTTATTTTATAATATTTTATTTTGAAAGCATATTAATTTCTATATATAGAACGAAGTTTTGTTATTGGTCTAGTGAACATATATCTACACAAACGATATTATAATAAATATCCGCATTGGGTTGTCTTATTAACTGCAATTTATTGTGATTTAAAAACAAAACAATATACAAGATAGGATAGTGCAATTGAATTACTTATGTTGTGATTATACAAGCGCAACACAGTGAACCTTTGTTACACGCTACAATTGAACTAAGTCGGTTATACCGGTGCACCACCTGCCAGCATTCCGACTACACAAAAGGTACTTAAAGGCACAAATACATAGAAAATAATACCAGTTTGTTGCAATTTATACAATAATTGTGAAGGATAGGTACATATATTGTTCGCCCGTAACTTCATCCGTGTGATTTAAGGTTCTTTTCCACGAGAACTCTCAATCTTCCGAGACCAATGAAATCTTGTGACTTTTACCACGTGGATTTAACTTGAAAATTGCATGTGAAATCCTTAATTTTCCAGAATCAAAAGTAGTCTATGTCCGTGTGCGGGTTACCAGCAATGTATGTACCTAGCAATATTGGTGTAAAAGATGGGCTGTGAAACGTAGACTGACTCAAGACAGGCCAACTTTCGCTTTGCTTTATTTGCTTTGTACTTCCTCAGTAGTGGCAAATGTAAACCTTTAAAGTAAAGTAAACATTTATTTTTATAAATATGGTACAGACAATATAACTACTTAGTTGTTATAAGATTAATAATTACAAGCATATTTTATCGTTACCGACCGTCCAAATATAGATTTATATTAATCAATTCATATTTATGAATTCAAGAATTCTTGTGCCTTGCAAAAATAATGTTCTAAAAGATATTTGAAAAGTTCTTTTTGAAATAATGGTAAATAAATATATATAATATAGTAATATATAATAATAAATATAAATAATATTATAGTAAATTTGAGTTTATTCAGTAATTTGAAAGTGAAGAAAAGAATACAAAATTAAGAATTTAGATAACACCATTGAATTTTGCTTTTAAATACATAGTAATCCCCAATCGTGTATACTACTGCATAGGTAATCCCTAAGAGCCGTTTGAGATGAAAGCCTTGCGGATTACGTCGTATTAGCGAGCCCAGATAGGACCGCGTATACTGTGACTAACGCCCACAGCATTACACGTATTATAATAAGTATATTGTGGATTATTCGAGCTTCGTAATGGCACAAAGGCCCACTTGCACAAAACCATACAATCTTCTATACATACCTGTCCTTTTCTCAAAATCCCGAAGTAAAATTATTTAGTTTATTTATAAAGTTTAGGCTTTAGGCAGGCAAGACCGCTCGAATTTCTGTTAAGATCATTTTATTAGGGAATTTGTTTATAGGTAAGTAAGCAGTGATAATATTGCAAAAATAATCAATACTCTCACATCTATTAGCAATAAGAATAACTAATATCAGGGATAAATTACTTTAATGTTACTTAAGGAGCAAACAGCTGAATAACCAATATCATAACGGTTAGTCAGTGGTATGCTCCCTAATGGTTTGCGCTTATGACTAGAACATCTGCGATCAAGTTGGACGACGCTATGCATGAGACAAAGGGACAAAAGCTCTTCCAGCCCCTCAGACATAGATATTCTATAAGAGCGGAGAGACATTATCTAATATCTCAATATTAATAACTTCATTATTAATTAGGAGATTAGCCACCATCTGCGTGGGAGAGATTATAGTGCACAAGTGTGTTCACATACACAGGTGCACTCTCTGTTCCTTTACTCTCATAGCCCGATGGGACGTAATATTCGACACCGGAGAGAGATCATGCGCAGGATCTGAGGCTTTGCGTGCTCTTCGAGGCACGGGGCAAAACACCACCAACTTCTTAACTTTGGGCTAGTGAATTTTTTGTTAGAAAACTCCAACATTTGTTATGGCCCGACCCGGGACTCGAAACCGGGATCTTGTCGACCGCAGTCGAACATGCTAACCACTAGACCAACAAGGCATTCAATCTCAATATAACACTATCCTCAAAGAACAATCGAAACCTTATATAAGTTTTATGTCATAAGCTCCCAGAGAGCTGCCATTGTTCGTAAGTTTCCTGCAAAGAAAGTTAATCTGCGAACTTTATATTCAAACTTTAGTGTTTGCTCTTTTGTTGTTCCCACCCGCTCCAAAACTAATCTACTATGATGATTAAAGAATGGAAAGATCAGGAGCAGACCTTGAGCTCATTGGTCGTGATCCCTATTGTGATCCCTGTAAATTATTATCAGCGTACACACTTATGTGTGTACTTACTAGGAAAAAGGCTACAAAAATAATTATAAACAGAAAAAAATATAATTAGAAAGTCACCTAGCGCTAAACTTTATGGACAAAAATCCGCAGTATGAACTTTAAATGGATAGCATACACTAGACGGGCCAGGACTTAATTTCTTTCAGGCGACAGGATTGAACTTCGTTCCCCTTCAAAGCATCCAGTCCCTAGTATGATTTCGCAGCTCAAAATTACCAACTTGGCTTGAACTTGCATAATCATGACCATTTACTATTGCGAAATATAATTTGATAGCTCTGAGAGATATCTCTGAAATCGCCTTGATGCTGATTTTAACCGAGGTTCTCAATTCTGCGCGTATTTTTTGTAATGTATGTTACTGCATATATTATCTCCGTTTTTTCTAAAGCAATTTGGTTTTTTTTCAGTGGTTTGAGGAAACTCGCGAGGTGGTCCCATAAAAAATTCTGTTTCTCAATTCTCAATCTGAATGCTGATGGACCTACGACTGAGAACTAGGAAGTTAGGAAATTTTGATGGTGAATTCATATAGTAGATATCAAGTCACGTGTATAAGTCGGGCGAGTACAAAGATAGAGTGCAAAGTTGACGCATCAGGCTCGCCCGACTTCAACTTAGTGCGTAGGAATCAAAATTATTTTTAATTTACAGTGGCTTCGGAAGTCGGTTTTTTGAAAAGAATTTTTATTTATTCGATACTCTTTAACTAAGTATCTACTTACAAAAGTAAAAATTACTTAACTTTAAAGTTGATTTTAGTATGGATTATATCGGCACATATGTGCCAATAGTATGATTTAGGACTATGAGTGATGTATCTACTTTCATGAAAAATAATTACGTCTAGGGCCACAACCATTGCACGTCTTTTGACGTAGAGACAACGAAGAATAAATAGATGTTGGCGTGCCAGTACCTACTGTAGACGTCACTCACTTACCAACCCGCTTTATTAACTTACTAATTCTACCAATCCGTAATTATTAATTAATCTATATGTTGATTATTGTTGGGGATTTTCTATAAATTTAGCTTTTGACTGAGATCTCGCCAGATAGTAAGTTTCAATGCAGTATAATATGGAGGCGCAATATCATGGAAAGGGTATGAATACGCCTACACTGTTTTTTATTTCATATCGGAACGCAAAATTAATCTGCCTTGCTAACAAGCCCGCAACCAAACGAGACATGAGCAAATCTATATATAGCTAATTATGAAAAACACCACAGGGAATAAACCCGAAATCTACAACTTATAAGACCACACGAAGTCACCACTATGGCAGGCCCTCGGAAGTTTCGAGAAATAACAGTATTGCTCGCCACCACCACCACCACCACCACCACTACTACAGCACATTAACGTCCCACTGCTGGGTACAGGCCTCCACTCTCAAAGAGAGAGAGAAGGAATTAGGGTACCACGCTGCTTCAATGCGGGTTGGCGGGCTTGAACGACTATTTCAGCTTATGCTGGGCATGGGGGTGAAACACCACCGACTTCCTAACTCTGGGCTAGTGTGCTGAGAATTTCTAGTCAGAAAAACCCAACACTTAATAATGGCCCGACCTGGGACTCGAACCCGGGACCTCGTCGGCCGCAGTCGAGCATGCTCGCCACTAGACCAACGAGGCAGTCATTGCTCGCATTACTACTAATTTAATAAGTTAAGTTTTTCGCGTCAATAAGCGTCCCTCTAGTAACCGAATAACAAATAGCTAACAAAGCTTCACCGTCTGCGTCGGGGTGAAAGGAAAATTCATGGCGATCTAATAACAATTCGGAGAAAAACATCATTTCCTGTCAACAAATTACATTAACGTAATATTTATTAAATAAAGATTTTATTAAAAGAATGTCTTAAAAGGTATACCTACTTTAAATATTTGCTAAAGTAATTTCATTATATTATACATCGCTTCAAGGCATTCGTTATTTGAGGCCTCTTTAATTTTATCAGAAAGAAAGGTTGTTCTATGAGGTAAAATATTACGTTGATAAAGTTTTGTGTAGACCGCGGCAATATGGACATAATAATTTTGATGTATAAATAAAACATTGATATACATTGATTTATGCCTTGTTCAACGATTTATTTTTCTTTTGGAATATCCACGTCTATGAAGTGTCATAATTATTGACAGGCAACCATCGATTAAAAAAATGCAATACTCCATAGACGCATATCGTTTTATCCAATAGTGAAGCGACGTGCCCTTTTATCCGATATTTCGTAAATCGTATACTCATCTAGTAATTACAAGTACGACTTTTCTTTTCAAAATAGTCACAGAACTTCAACACTAGCTTTCTTGATAGTCTTATAAGCACCGTACATCTTTGGCGATGGATGGTTTCTATGAGTTGTATATAAATGATTTATTTTAATACATACTTTAATATACTTAGTCATTTGAACGCTTGGGTATGTTTATAAAACAATAAATAATGTTAAACGAAGGTAAATAATATCAATGTGTCAAATCAATTAAAACGTCTTCATAAAGAAAGTCGATTGTTATCAAAAATCGAATCAGTAACGCGTTAGAACATCATTGACTACACATGCCAAAAGTAAAGTAAATGATTGGACAGGGATTAAAAATGCAAATATTTTCATTTCAACCACGTTAATTCAACCAAACCATCGAAACCAAGAAACTGAGCGCAAATACTCCAGAGACGCTCGTTTTAAAACTAAGTAATTCTAGCCCGTCGGGAAATTCAAGACATTTTTCATACTATTTGCAAGTTGGAAAGTTTATGCAAATGACGTTGCTAATGATGTTTTCTCTTAGTTCTTATTCCCCGTTGAATTATTTCAAAACTAATAATATTGTAGGTATAAAAGTATGATGAAGTAGGTCTTTAGGCGTCGAAGTGAAGTCGGCTGGACAGCGTTCGTGAAGCTCAGAGGTGTCTTCTCATCCTCGACCTCGTATTTATGACCAACATTGGTAGAATGAAAAAAGGTCGTTGACTATAGGCCTCAATAAGTAAGCTCAAAGTCACTCAGCGGGTAAATAAGAGAGCTATATGCTCCCACATAAAAGTCAATAGCGCTCACCACTGACACAGACACCAGGAAAGTCGCCATTTTTTAAACTGATGCGTTACCCATTGATTTCTCTATCAGCACTTACTCACAAATTTTATTTTGTAAAATTTTGGATTTGAAAACAATTTATAAAGCTGGTTGCATACTATTAAGACCACGCTTATTCATGCATTTAATTTCCTCCAAGTTCTGATAGACACTTTCTCGTATTATGTGTACTTATTAGAACTGTCTATTCAGGTGTGCTTGTGCCTATCTGGCTCCTAAACGTAAATATAGATTAAGTGAGCCGACCCGTTACCCGAGCCGTTAAGCTAATGCATCGATAACTGGATACCTGCACCAAAATCTGTAGTATATAGCCTTAATGGCTGAGCTCAGTCTAGCCTGAAACATCTAATGTACAGAACGTGTGAAATGGAGCGAGATCATTCCCGTACAAAGCGATGCTAATGTGTGCCCGTCGCTAGCACTGACCTGCTATTATACTTTTACGTAATCGGTTATTCGGCCGCAAAATGTTTCAGGAACTAGTTAAAGAAGAACATTTAGGCATTGTATCAACCTCATAACCAATAATTCGTTTCTGTAGGACTACTCATTCCTATAGAACTACGTTGTCATAAGTGTCCAAGAGTATACAGATATAGAATACTCTTAAGGGTAACCTCTGTAATGCAGGACAACTTTTGCTCTACGACTTAATTATGATGAAAAAATATTGTCATGCAAAAAAAAAGGCTACTCCAAGATCGCACTACTCTACGCTTCACGCGGTCGGCGGACCAGTTATCGATCTACTCCTGCCTACTAAAACACAGAGCTAGTGACTAGAGTGTTTAGCGAAAAGCTTTTTTTTTGGTATGGCCTCTCTGAATTGCCAGGCTAAGTCGCTGGGCTAAATAAGCTCTTAGTTCATCAGTAGCGTGGACCAACTTCTGGAAAACAACATGGATAAAATATTCCGTACCTATCCGATGACCATAGGCCCAGAGTCTCAAACGCCGCAAAATATATATTTTTATGTATAAATATTTATGCATATATATGTCATTAGTATGTTTATTTGTGTGTTTATGTAAGTTTATTATATTATCTCATATCTTATTGTACTTATTCTTCCTCCACAACCTTTCTCACTGCCAAGGGTCACTGGTAGAGATCTCTTATAGAGAGAACACTTATATATAAGTGCTTCCTTGTCCACTTTGTATCTGTTTTTCTACATATTTTATAACTATTTTGGTACTAAATAATTTTTCTTTAAAAATGTATTCCTTACTTACGGCTGAGTTTTAAGCGTTTGAACTGATTTGACAGATACACCATATCCTACCTATTATTACATAGTATTTTTCGATTAACCCTGCATAAATCTCAGCGAAATAATAAGGATTAATTGTTGTGAAGTAATAAGGAGATGAAGACGTATAAATAATATCCCATCCCTTATATTATTACGCTACTATAACTGTCGTCATAGGAAGTTCCCATAAATATACTTTCACATAATTTGCCTTTAGATCTTAAGTGGCAATTCCATTGCGTTGTGGCAAATAGCTTGGATATCCTCCAAATGTTACATCGAGATATACTATAAGATCTTTTACTGTTATTAGTGGGATATCTTGAGTGTAGATCTTTTTACCCAACAACCTTTTACCTAAAGAGGGGTTTTTGAAACAAAAATGATCCTAATTTCCCTTGTACTGCTTTAATTATTATTTTTACGGACGGACAGACTGACTGACTAAACTAAACTATCTGAAAATAACTTAAGAACCTCTGGAGTTGTAGTTACTGGCTTTACGCCGAGAAATTGTTAAATTTGTTTACCTTTTAACTCTGATTAGAAAAATATATTATGCTTTTTTACCTAGTAGCTTAAAGACAATTTAAACAAGTGGCTACTTATCTAACTTAGAAGTTCAGCTCTTCAGTGAGGTCGCTAAGTGCTTCCAGTAAATTCGTCGCCACAAGAATTATGTTCCAGGTGCTTTCTCATTAGTTGAAGCTCGGTTAACAACTAAATCCTTTCTTTTCTAGATAAAAGAAATAAGGATTTATTTTTAATTACCAAGTTTTTTATTAAAACTTGCATACACACCCCGGATTTGCATTACTTTACCTTTTTTACAAATTCTGCCTCTTATAACAATAACGGTGTTAATTGCACTGTAATAACTAATTTAAAAAAACAAAAACACATCAATGTACCAAAGATACTGAGATTGCCGATTGCAAAATTTTTTAGTTTTAAACTAATATTTTTTTTGAATTTATAGACTAGCGCTTGGCTGCAATCAGACTTACTGGCAAGTGGGTAAGTTGTGATGCAGCCTGAGGTGGAGCGCGCTTGCCTAGAAGATGGTTATTCACTCTTAATTTGAAGATAGCAATGTTGAAAGTGGAGGGCAAAACGGAAGCCGGAAGGACATTCCATATCCTAGCAGTTCGAATTAGAAATGAGGAAGCACATCGCTTCGTAAGTACCTAAGTAATAAAATAACAATATTAAATCTACCAGTTTTTTGGTACGGAATCACGAGTTCTATCCCCGGTCACGCACCTCTAACTTTTACGAGTTATGTGTTTTAAGAAAATAAATATAAATGCTTCAAACGGTGATGTAAAAGCATTGGGAGGAAACCTGTATGCCCGAGAGTTCTTCATAATGTTCTCGAAGGTTTGACAAGTTTAGCAATCCTATATCCCAAAGTTTGACCTATGACTATGGCCTTATAACGATTGTGGCCAAATTATCGTTCTGGGTACTTACCTGTAAATCGGTTTCAAAAGTTCCTATTCCCAACTGTACCTCATGAGTACTCAAGGACCCATAGTAATTAACCACGGGTGGATTTTATTAAGCGAAAAATTCAATTTGAATTCCAAACAGTTGTATTTATTTGTTACATGTTTTTGTGTTTAACAAAAATATGTTCTAGGATTAAAAACAAAAATATATTGGCGGTTAAAAGGACTACCTAACTAGCGTGCGGCTAATATATTGTTCACTAGGTGTCCGTGCGTTGTACAAGCGGCAATCTTGCAAAACTTACTTAAGAGCGGGTACAAAGTGAAAATGCCAGTTTGAGATTTGATTTTTACAATAGTAGATCAAGTTTCACCTACCCGAAAAAAAACATATAAATATTACACCATAATGTCAAGAGACTGGATACGTAAAACCATAAAAGAATAAAATTTTATCGATAAAAAAAAATCACGAAGTTAGGTCTAATTTTCGACTAATTTCAATTTATTTTCAATGTAATACATATTACAGAGCTAAAATTTTAATATGTAATTCCAATTAATATTACCAAGGGCTCACCTAAGCGATTTAAAAAAAAAAACTATATTTTAAGAGATAATAAATAAGAGATTTTTGGCGTTTACTACATTCCTATTCCGCGCAAAACGCGATCGTCTTTCTCACCTGACACGAGGCTTTGGGCATATTTTTTTTCATCAATTAGTCGCGATCACTCCATTGAGACGAGAAGACTGTATTTCTGTGCTCGAGCGCCGATTAATTATTTTGTTTTGTATTTTTTAGATATAGCGTTTACATGTAAAATAGAGATTGTGTGTTTTCATATATAGCGTGTATATTAGGTACTAGGTATTTTTTAAATTATTTTATATTATTTTTATACTTTAAATGTAAATATTTATTTACTTTTGATAGGTAAATAAATTGAGTTGAAGAGTACTATCGCTTTAAAATATCGACCTTTTACCCTTTGACTTTAGAGCGCAGAATTCAATGTGCTGAGTGCTAAAGCAATGACGGCACGGGTAGTATATGCAAAAAAGTACGATGGTTTGTAATAATTTTTTAAATAGTTTTTCTTTATTTTTATATGACCAGTATTGCGTGCATTTGTTGCAAGTCCACGCGGACGAAGTCGCGAGCATAAGCTAGTCTGAAATAAGCAGCGGGCGGATAGATGGATAGACTGACACAGTTAAACTATAAAGATTCCTTACCCTAAAAGTAAATTTAAAAAGTTTGAAATTCCTTATTATAGGACAAAGTTTTTTTCAGAATCGAAATCTGGGGTTCCTTTTGATCGTAATAGGATTTTGATTTTGACTTTGCTATTTGAACCGAATTCTCGCAAAACGACATCTGGGTTCCCGAGTTGTAATTAAAAAGGAAATTGTAGCCAAAATTTTAAACGCACAGCCTAAACCGCTGGTCCTAGAGACATGAAATTTGGAGGGTGTGTTATTTGTAAAGAGAGGATAAGAAAGAAAGGATCCAATAAGAAAGGATTTTTCGAAATTTTCCCTAACTGGGTTAAATGGGGCTTTGAAATTTATGTAGTCCACGCGAACGAAGTCGCGAGCATAAGTTAGTTTATTATAATTGACCAAGGCGTACTCGCAGTTCACACGTTCACTACAACAAACAAATATTAACGTGCGATTGCACCTTGATAACTTTTATTATTAAATAATTTACTAAACGAAAAATAGAAAAATAAAGTCCCTTTAGATACAGATAACGAGAACGCATAGATACAGATCAGCGCCCGCACTATTTGGCGGCATTGGCGCTCCGATTCCGGGTGAGCAGTCTTCTTACTCTAGCGAACTACAATATTGAATAACAGAGAGATAGAGCTACGAATAAATAGTGTAGTGGGCAGACATATGATAATAAAAAAGTTTCATACAAAAAACCGGCTAAGTGTGAGTCAGATTCTCGCACCATGGGTTCCGTACTACAGAAGAAGTAATAAAATCACTTTTATTAACGAAAAGCAAAACTAACTAAGATACCGTCACTGATTATCACCATTATATTTTATATTTTACAAATAAGTGTAGTTTATCTACCTATATTGAATCAACATTCTTTGACTTTAACTTTAATTTGTAGAGATTTATTGTTGATATCAAAAAACTATGATAGCTAGAGCATAGATTTTATTTTTCATGTAAAATATGCATAAACCTCTATTTACCATAATAATTTCAGATTTTTCGATTAGTAAATTGTGGAGATAAAGAGGGAACGGTATTTTTAATGACATTTTGTACGATAAATCAAAAATTATTACGTATAAAAATAAATAAGAATCTGTTTTAGAATGTATAGGTAAAGCTCTTTCATATGATACCCCACTTGGCATAGTTATCTTACTTTGAAAATTACTAAATATTTGTTTTGGCCACATTTTAATTTATTTTTGTGATGTTACCACAAATTTTTCCCTTCATTTGTGCTTTAAGACCTACCGACCTGCCAAATTTCATGATTCTAGGTCAACGGGAAGTACCCTATAGGTTTCTTGACAGACGTACAACGAAGCGATCCTATAAGGGTGCCTAAAAATACTGTTAGTATTAATGTGTGTTAAATAACCCTAAAAACCCCCATAAATAATGAAAGATATAACTACCTTTGTGTGTTTATCAGTATCGAAGAATATGTTTAGGGTTCCGAAATGAGGCTAGGTGATCCGATATGCAATATGCACTTGCTGGTTTTTATCTGATTATCTTACCTATACTGTGCACCAAAACACAAGAGCGCCTGAGACGGGGCAGCCATTGGGCGCTCGGGCACGCTCGGATTTACCCGGCACCGCGTAGGATTTGAGTCATGACGAGAGCGGGACGCGAGAGGCGCGCGGGGTTGAAATCTGATTTTTTGCTCGCTTTGTACCCGCTCTTAATTGCCTATTTTACAGAACTGCTAGGACTATTTTATCAACAAAAACATTATGCCAATTGCCAACTGTACGTTTGTAAATATATTTGTTAGTAAAAGCTACCCTGAATCATACTGATTTTCACACACCAACTCTAACCAACATTGGATTGGCCGACTGACTTTTAATAAAAATTTCGATAAACCTTTCTGTTCCACAAATAGTTCGTCGAGCAAGCAGATAAATAATAAAATGTTGAGAACGCCGCGTTAAATGGCTTCTAGTCAGACGAAATAAAGTATTACACCAGCCAATTGGAACACTACCGAGTAGCTACTAGCTACGAGCGGCCTTTCGCGTAAAAGTAAGAAGATGGGATAATTTGCACGAGATAAAATATATAACGTAAATGTCCCATAATTCGGTATATCAAGGCTCCTAAGACTTTAAGATTTTTTTAATATATTCCTAAACATGATATCAGTTTCAAAGCTTTTGTGTGTTGAATATTGGTATTTTGTCAGTAATTGAATCCATGAATGTAGTTTTATTTCGTAGTTTTTTATATCAATTTATTTGCGGACCTCTAGTCGGAACCCTATTTCGTGATAAAGTTTTTACAGCGAGTTATGATTATTTTTTAATAAGAACAATAAATGCAGCTTTTATTAGGTACTTGAAACTAAAGATTAAAACAAAGTTGTTTTTAACTTTAGTTTATTAAAGAATATTATTAATATATTGCGTTACAAGTGGTATGTGCCTACCTACCACTATAGATTTATCTGTCACGAACTTAGGGAAAAGTATAACAAAATAGACTGTCCCTTGGTTCGTGATTGATTGATTTTTAGAAATTCACGCATTTAATTTTGTAGATAATTTAAAATTATGTAAATTTACCATTAACTACCCTATATGTAGTAAAACTATACCTAAAATAAATAGAATAACAAACAAAATTAAGCTGGAAGTACATATGCGAATTTACCTCAGAAATGTAAATTCAGCTCACCTTCAAACTCTTATTATAAGAATTCTAGTGAACAAAACATACATCGAATTTAGCTCCTAAGAAACTTAATTAAATACATTATTTGTTTTGTAATTTACATTTAAATTATCTTAATTATTATATAAATGCACAAGCTACAAAAATGTATCTTAAATATCCTTCAGTAATGTCACGAAGTAGGGGACACAGGAAAAATAAAATGACCGCTATTTCGTGAGTGGATTTATTGCAATTTTGAAGGAGTTCTGTTTTTACTTAACTTTTTCCGAGTCGAATTGTTAAGAAACACATAAAAGCCCTATTAAAAGTTTTATCCAAATGGACTTAGCTATGCCTTTCTGTAAGCTTAAGAAATACGAGCGCTACCCTTACGGTGACGAGTCATAAAAGCTAGTCCCACAGCTGTTCGTCGCCGTCTGAGAGTTTCGAAGGTCGTATTGCTTTCAGTTTAGCAGCCAAAATGTTGGTACTTGATTTTTTGGACAGTTTAAATGGTAGAGACTTTATAGAAATGTAAAAAATTTAATAAATAATACGTAAGTTGCTCATTTTATGCGCCAGAATCGAAACTAACGAAATAACGTACTATCACGAAATAGGGGCCCGTTACCTACCTAAAATGACGCCCGTTACCTACCTAAAATGACGCCCGTGACTTCATCCGCCTGGATAAACGTTTTGGTTCCTGCGAGAACTCTTTAATTTTTTGGGATGAAATTAGTTGATGTGCTTAACCGGGATACAACCTACCTCTGTACCTACCTACCTTCGAAATCGCTTGAAAGATGGGCCGTGAACGCGTAGCAGACAGACAAACAGACGACTTCGTCCAGGGAATTTTGATTTTACAAAGATCTCGACGGAACTTGGCAAAAGTTATAGTTCTAAGAATGTTCTGAGAAGTAGTAAGTAAAAATATATATATAATATAGAATCTGGAATAAAATTAATGAGCTTTCCCAAAATACTCTCCCTACCTTAGCGATTGAGTCTTGAGAAAAAGATAAAAAACACAAAAGTCCTATGTTTTAATTTATAATAATAAGGCATAGATGGACTGTTAAAAGCCCTTCGCGAGTCTAGGCACAAAATAAACAACAGTTGTGTCAATATTATCATTCAAAGGGACTTTTACTTAATAATTTGTATTATTCACCTCTAATTACTCTGAATAACATTGACAGTCAGCCACTATCGTCTTCATTTTCACTTAAATATCTTAGATGTAAGCTACTATAAACATGGTAATTATTTTATTTGTAACATATATTCAAACTGAAAACTTCTAAATTATTTATTTAGGACACAAATAAGTCACTTTTCTAATTCTTAGACTTCTCTAATTTGTAACGCAGCACTATTAAAATACAGTGAAACAGGAATAATTTATAACTCGTCCTATATTGATCTATCGTCAAAATGTATACCTAATATTATAATCAAATAGTTAATTGTGGCCACTACATATTAGGGACCACAGTGTGGATATTTAACTGATCACCAGAAATAATAAATAATTACTAAAATTGGTAAATGACCACTAAAACTTTAAACCCATATAATATTACTACTTTAGACTATATTACTCTAAATAATTTTAGAGACACAAAATACATTTAAAAGCTTCGCTCACTTTAAGTTCGATTTTCATGCAAATTGACGACCTCCGTGGCGCTGTTGTCTTAAAATGCAGAGGTCCCGGGCTCGGTCAATTTGAGAATATTACTGAATTTTCCCTGGTCTGGCCTGGTGGGAAGGTTCGTCCGTGAGTAGTTACCACCCTACCGGCAAAGACGTGCCGCCAAGCGATTTAGCGTTCCGGTACGATGCCGTGTAGAAACCGAATAGGGGTATGGGTTTAATATAACTGCTATGCCCCTAACAGGTTAGACCGCTACCATCTAAGACTGCATCATCACTTACCATCAGGTGAGATTGCAGTAAAGGGCTAACTTGTAGTGCATAATAAATAATAAAAAAGTGTGTAAGTATGTGCAATTCACACACGGCAGAAGTGAAATTTCAGAAAAGTAGCCTACGAGAGAATGCGATAAATATAGCTTGTATACTATCTCATTCTCTCGCGGGCTTAATTCTATTTATGTCGAATTTTCAAATCACAACGGCGCTAAAGAAGGTTCACATCAAAAAATTCTAAAAACCAAGTCCACGAGGATGAAGTCGTAGGTATCATCTAGTTCATCATAACTGACCCTATTTAAGCCCTACCTAAGCTGAAATTGCAACAGACGGATCTCAGGCCGCTTAACTTTCATCTCCCTAAAACGGGAAGTAATTAAACTAGAAGTGGCTTGACTATAACTCCAGTCATGAAGTTCTTCTTCATATCACGATCTAAAACTTTTGGCTGCTTAATTACTCCTGATTCATCTCAACTCTACTCTACATAAACAAAAGAGGTAGATTTGATATTTGATATATTATTGAAGAAAATACTCATTTTAGAAGAAAAAGTCAAGAATCAAGAATATAATTAATTCGCTACGACTAATAAGAAAGATTGAACAATGAGAACATTGAGAACAAAGTTGAGTAATTGATGTTGTGATAAAAAGCTGCGCCCTACTGGATTGTAGTCTGATTTTCATCGTTGCCGTGTAACCTGGAGATGTTAACATTAGGTGTTCAGGTTCATATTCTGTTCTGCGCATATCAACCGTGTCACATTGTCGTCTCATGTCAGCTATTTGTCTACTTGTGTTTATTTACTTTAATGTAAAATTATTTGAAGATTGACCTGTTAATTTTTTGGTCGTTTTGTGTCTTGTTAAAGTTGTGAACATAGAATAAAGTTTTGTTTGTCTGTTCTTTAACCGATAAAGGAGCATTAATACTGCTCACATTTTAAAGAGTACCAAAAAGGAACGTTTCTACTATTTCACATTTAGAGAATGTTGTGCAAGTTTTAGTTTCATGAATGTGTTACAAAGTTATTACTCGAAATGTGGTTCATGTGATATGGCTCGTAAAGGTACTCAGAACCTGTGACAGACATAAAGTGTGTGGTGGTGTCATTTTCTGTTCTATCTGTTCTATGTCTCTTTTGTCTTCGGCGCTCAACATGGCGTGAGGCGTTCTGGCCGCGCCAGGCAGCCCGCTGGCCTGCTGCGCCGAGTTGCGCGTCTGCTGGTCGCGCAGGGCTGTGCGCTCGCCTGCTGCGCCGAGCTGCGCGTCTGCTGGTCGCGCAGGGCTGTGCGCTCGCCTGCTGCGCCGAGCTGCGCGTCTGCTGGTCGCGCAGGGCTGTGCGCTCGCCTGCTGCGCCGAGCTGCGCGTCTGCTGGTCGCGCAGGGCTGTGCGCTCGCCTGCTGCGCTGAGCTGCGCGTCTGCTGGTCGCGCAGGGCTACACGCTCGCCTACTGCGCGTCTGCTGGTCGCGCAGGGCTGCGCGCTTGCCTGCTGCGCTATGCTGCGCCCTCACCTGCTACGCCAAGCTGCGTGTCTACACGTCGCGCAGGGTCGAGCGCTTGCCTAGTGCGCGATACTTCGCGCTCGCCTGCCGCGACACTGCGTATTCGCTAGTGCAGGGTGCAAACCTAATACGACGTCAGTTACCGCATGTAACTGACGTCGTATTAGGTTTGGCCGAGCGCACTATTTGTTTGGGCTAAGTTATGCAAACGTCACGCCTTTGTCTTATGCCATGAAGTTGTTCTTTGTACTTTTCCCAACGATACCGGGACGAGACAAGCCAACGTCGCGCCTCTGTCCAGCCAGGCTAAGTCATGCTAACGTCGGGCTTAATGACTAAGGCCTGTGCTGTCTGTACACTCTGGGCAGAAAAGCTAACGTCGGGCCTCTATCTTGCCGTACTAAGTTATTGCGAACGTCGTGCCTATGACTTAGATGTGTACAAGCTGCTGGACTAGCGAAGCTGATATGAAGAAGCCCAGGGACGGTCTCGGGTCAGTCTGGCCGTATTGCAGAAAACACTCATTTTAGAAGAAAAATTCAAGATTCAAGAATAAAATTTATTCCCTGCGACTAAGAACAAAAACAGACGAGACGAGGTTATAAAAGGATGCGTGTGCTACTGCCGGGCGCTCTTTTCCTTGTCATCCATCGTTGCGTATCGTTCTTGCGTGATTTCATTTTCTAGCTGTAATATTTTTATTGTTCATGTTAGTCAATGAGCCAGGAGAGCTTTTTGGTCTTTCTTCTTCAAGTATCCTCTAGAAATTTGCAAGAATATTGTAATTTTTTTTAAAAGGGCAACTGCCGAATTTCTTGCTAGTTCTTCTCGGTAGGAATGGCATTCAGAACTGGTGTTAGATTCATTCGACGATACATAAGCAATTGTAAAGTTCTTTTGAATAAAAACATTTGAATTTAAATAATATTTTACTCGTATTACATATTCCTAACCCCCGCACTATGAGGCGGCCATTTTGCAATTTTTTGTAATAAAAGTCTGACTGTATTAAAAAAACTAAAATTTAGGAATAAAGTAAATTACGACGTGGATAATATTATATTATGCCTATACATATGAGAAAAAGGTAAGTAATGCTTTATAATTGAGCTCATAATATAGCTTTATAAGAAAGCCATTTTTACGCGTTATCAAAAGCCCAAAAACCATTAATTTATTTTTCACATTGGGCACGTTAGTTCAAACCCTAAAGACACGCTTTCTGGTCATAAGCAAACACTTTTTCGAAGTAAACACTTTTCATGGTGGACCTACTTCACATTTTTGTCTTTTTTTCTATGTCCGATACACGATATCACTAAATTAGGTATCGGCTGGTTATTAGCTGCAGTAGTTTAATAACTCTCGCGAAAACGGGAAGTAATTAAACTTGCTAAGCAACTACCGTTACTGCATCCGACTACACTTCCAAATCACGAACTCCATCGTGGTTTCGGAATATGAAACTTTTTACTTTAAAATAAATCCTTATTTTAATCTTACAATCTTTTCGCAAACTTGTTTGTCGTTTGCTGAGTCTCGATAAAACTTTGTAAACGAGCAAGGGTTTTCGGTGTAGCCTGAGAACAAGTAAGGATTTGAGGAGTTAAACGTTACGGTATGGTGGTTCTGCTGTGTATTGAACACGGCAGTGGGTGAATAATTTTAAATTACTGTTAATTATTGGAGTTTACCTCCTTAAGAATCGATTGTCATATATAAGCCCGGGGTATGAAAATTTATGGGGAGTAAATTCAAAATTACTCCGTTACGTTATTTACTACGTTTCGATGGTAACAATTTTCGTTCATCATGAGTAAACTCCAATCGTGCGTCGGAGCTGACACACACAATTTTTTTTTAATAAAGCATTGCTAGTCTTTTGGTTTAAACCACGTCGGCCACGACGTAGTACAGGTGGTTGGCGGCGTAAATTATATGAAAAAAATATTCATAATTTATGGGAAATTTTAACAATAACCTTTATTGCCAAAACACTTTAGTCCAGCAGCTGTCGTCTAGTTTTCATACGTAATCAAAACACTTCTGCAAAATATCTACTCTCTCTTGGGCTCTTTGGCCAGTTATTTAAGTTCCAACAAGCAAGCAAACCATCTAAAGAAAATTGTGATTAAACTTCGCATTACTCTGTATAAATATTTTATGAGTGAATCTGAATAAGTAATAGGGGAAAATTTTGTCTAAACAAAATCTTCTACTATTACTAAGTACCTCATTCAGATTCATCTTTCACTCAGCAGCTCACTACTACTCATGGAGAGATTGACACTTGACTGTGGAAATCGCATACATGGGTCATTCGATCTTGCTTGGTAGATCCAATTTCGAGAAAAGGGTCAATCCCTGTATTCGACTCAGCTAGCTAATTATCGCAACACTCCGAGACATCTCTTTATCTGTACTTACTAATATATAATAAATGCGAAAGTTTGGATTCATGTATGGATGTATGGATGTTTGTTACTCAATCACGCCCCAACGGCAGAACGGATCTGGCTGAAATTTGGCACAGAGATAGATTATAGTCTGGAATAGTACATAGGCTACTTTTTATTCCAGAAAATTAAAGAGTTCCCGCGGGAAACAAAAAACCCCAAACCACGCAGACGAAGTCGCGGGCATTCGCTAGTGGTAAATATTGGCCAAAATTTAAACGCCATTTAACTAACGTAATTATTATAAAACTCAGCATAGTTTCTATGGTATTATGGGCTTAGGTAATTAGTAGCTTTTAAAGTTAATTCCTTAGTGTTAATCTCAATTAACACTAATTCCTTAGTAATATTATAAGTAGATATTGCTGAATAGGTAATTTAACAAGGAAGAAGAAATTTCAGGGTCAATTATTGTTATAGTTAAACTTAGGGGTATGGGTGTAACATAACTGCCATACCCATTACAGGTTAGACTGCATCATCACTTACCATCAGGTGAGATAAGTCAAGGGATAACTAACCTGTTACGGGCATGGTCGTTATACCCATACCCCTATTCGGTTTCTACACGGCA
The DNA here is from genome assembly GCA_964035005.1 of Erebia palarica. Taxonomy (NCBI): domain Eukaryota; kingdom Metazoa; phylum Arthropoda; class Insecta; order Lepidoptera; family Nymphalidae; genus Erebia; species Erebia palarica. The sequence continues at coordinate 9,137,655 of OZ035988.1, forward strand.
TCGAACCGGAACCCTAAATCGCTTGGCGGTACGTCTTTGCCGGTAGGGTGGTAACTAGCCACGGCCGAATTCTCCCACCAGGCCAGGGAAAATTCAGAAATTATAAATTATCAAATTAACCCTGCCGGGTATAGATCCCGGGACCTCCGCACGTAAAGACAACAGCGCTCAACACTGCGCCACGGAGGTCGTCCAAAAAATATTTATATTTCTTATTATTCTATTTGTTGGTTATGTGTAAAATCGTGTTTTCTTACAAAACAATACCTAGTTATTCTTATTTTACGTCACCGATACTATTCTGCATAATCCTCCAGCTGTACTATCACCTATACTGTGATAATACGATGTCCACCACGACAATTGCTGAGTGCTGTGGATTTGCCGGCGTAATAAATAATTCAGTAGGTAAGCACCATATTATTCTGATTCATCCAAAGTTTAAATGAGTAGCCGCCGTAGTTAATTCTGAAAATATCTTATATTCAAAACGACTCTTCAATATAATCAATAGAAGAGATCGCTGCTTGGTGATAAGATCGCCTTAATGTACCTGCATAATGTTGTTTTCTTGTTTGTAACATATTGCATATATATATTTGTGGTGTACAGTAAAGTATATACATACATACATACATATTATTCTATGTATTGGAAATCAATCGGAATTCGGAAAAAAATCGGTATATAAATCAAGCATCAGTTATATTTTTAGACGTCTTCAAAAAAGGAGGAGGTTCTCAATTCGACTGTATGTTTTTTTGCACTAGTATGTTTGTTTTAAATGAAAGTGAACTATTATTAAAAAATAGTCTACTATTTAACTCAAATTTATATCCAACGTACGGCTACACAAACATATTTCTTTGCACTTCAATTATAAATTGTAACAGTAAAGATGCTTAGAAAAATCACTTCATTATGCTCCCGAAATCCTGGCAATTTACCAACAAAATGTTGTGGCGCGCTCTTGTGTAACAAACTATTTGCGACACTGTATTCTAAAACTCATATTAATGGTAAAGGACTGCAAAATAACATAGTTTGAATATTCGAAGCTATAGACTGTGTGACTTGAGAAAGCATAATTATCCTATGAGACATAGTTCATTCATGTACTTTACCTACATTTAATTTTAGTAATATATATCAGATTATTATTATGCAATATTTACGTATTTGCGTAATATACGCTATACAAGATGGTGTTTTTAAAAGTTGAATAAAATGTAACACCTCATCTGTCTGTGAATAGACAACTAGTGGCCTAAGTTATTAGCGGTATGTACTTATCAATTATTATGCATAAGTACACAATTAATAATGCACGAATCAATTACTCTATGTCGCAGTATGCAGACCAGCAAACAGTTGCATGTGTAATCATGAAGTAGGTATTATTATAATCTATCATAATCCCTGTTCGATTAAAATATAATCACAAGCAGTTAAAATAATGAAGCATTAGCGAAAAGTCCGCACGAAGCGTCCGCGTCAGAGTTCAACGACCTTTTGTCCTGTCATGCTAATATGTGCGGCTTGTGTTTCCATGTCAACCCATCGCAGGCCAAGCAGGTTGGTGTGCCATAATCCACCAAGCTGGTAGAAGATGCTGAAACGATAACTAGTTGTACTACTGATTTGTATAAGGAATTTAATTATAATTAAATTAATTAATTATTTAAGTAAATAACGATAAATTGTAAGTGTAAAGACTGTTGACTTACATTCATATATTTTAATTAATTTTTTTTTTTAAAATTGCGAGAAATTCCAAACTATTAATATTTTTTATTTCAAAGGCATATTTACATTTTACACAAAAATTAAAACTAAAAACTAAAAACCTAATCTAAAAGACCGCTACCAGTGGGCAGCGTGCCCAGAATGCTGGCAGCATTGCCGCGTTGGATTGCTATACTCACTCGCTGAGCGAAATATATACCAGCACTCTGGTCACGTGTTGCCTCGACCAAGCGCGCAGAAAGTTCCTTATAGATTCCGCGTGCCCCAACCCCCCAAGGCCCTAGAGTCTCGACCCCAAAAGGCGTAAACATATAACCACTATCCAGTGTGCTATATTTACGCACCTTGAGGCCCTCCGCTGATTCCGCCGCATTCATTTTAATTAATTATTGTGCACTTTGTTTTATATGATATTTTTGCGGAATACGTTGTCTGTCACCTGAATAGTTTTTGAAACGTTTTTGTGAAACATTAGTGAACCGTTAAATATAGGTATATTTTTTGTCCTATGAACTAACAAAACTCAGAGTAAACTCTAAATAAGTGTAACTTTAACGCTTATATAGTTATTAGGTATATTATGATTGTTGTGACGCTAACTAGTAACAGGATACGTGCGATAATATGTATCACGAAGTTCCGAAGCGAAGGTGTACTGAGGTGATTTCTGAGGTGTTACCTATATTAAAAAACACATGTGTTTTGCTTTTACTAATAAAAGATCAATTGTAAGCAAAGGATCATCCAGACACTGTGGTTTATGTCGGATTTCCGTTCCGAATTTCATGCACAATTACAAGTATTTCAAGCGCTATCTAAAATTGAAATCGGTTATACTGCCAAATACGTTCAGCTGGATTAGAGGCACGCTTGTGCTCAGTAAGATATTTTATAACATTACTGACTCTTATCCACGGCTTTGCCCGTTCGATTTTATTGAATTAGTTTATTCAGAACCACAAATACAAGCAGGGCTTTTATTCATTTGGGTATTTAAAAATAAATATACCTACTATTATGTTAGTTTGTAACTAGAACTAGCTGATGCCCGCGACTTCGTCCGAGTGGTTTAAGTTTTTTTTATTCCCGCGGGAACTACTTAATTTTCCGGGATAAAAAGTAGCCTATGTCACTCTCCAGGTTCTCAACTATACCCAGGCCAAAATATCGCGTCGATGCGTTGCTCTATTGTGGCGTGATTGAACACACAAACAAACACACTTTCGCATTTGTAATATTAAAGTATTAAGTATGGTTATTAATTTGGAATTGTTATAATATTTATCCGACTAAAACGTGAGGTTTGTATTAAGAATTATTAGGCACCCGGTACACATTTAGATCTGATCGTGAATCAGAATCAGAAAATAGCGGTCCAGATTGACTGTGTGCCGGGCCTTAGGTAAGTTAGGATTGGAAACACTGGGAGTTAGGCACTTTCCATCTAGTCTGACCCTAATGGCCGTTAATGTGGCAGGACCTGAGAACCACCGTATTTTATTGATTATCAAAGAAAAACTTAATCTACCTATGGAGTGATCATTACACCCAGGCCATTAGTATCCGAAATGAGAAATACGAGAAATTCAACTCAGAGAAATATAAAGATAAGCGTTGAATACTTGTACTTATTAATCTTCGTTGATACCGTGATATACTTAAATTTTAAAGTGTATTTATTTGTTTATTTATTCTTGAATCACATCGCATCAGATCGACATGATTTTTACCATAGATAATATGAATAGACCTAAACTCTAAAGAGGTACAAAGGGACAGTAGGCTAGAATATAGGCTAGGTTGGTCCTAGAATATTAGGCAGTCCCCACATGGATTTTTAAAAACCTTAATCCACGCCCATCCTTGCTAAGCTCATGGGCATCAGCTTGTTTACTATAATACAGATACCATCAAATACTTGAACATCAGTTCACTGTTAAACTTACTATTGCCTATTACCTATTCTGTGCTATTGCTGTTAAGTGAAATTCAGGCTTTTCTTTATCCATTACAAGTTAGCCCTTGACTGCGATCTCACCTGATATTAAGTGATGATGCAGTCTAAGATGGTAGCGGGCTAACCTGTTAGGGATATGGCAGTTATATTGAACCCATACAATCGGGTTCTACACGGCATCGTACCGGAACGCTAAATCACTTGGCGGCACGTCTTTGCTGGTAGGGTGGTAACTAGCCACGGCCGAATCCGCCTACCAGGCCCGAGTATAAAAAAAGTAAGTGTAACCAATCGGTAAGTAGTAGTTAAAGTTAAAGTTACTGATGTACAACTGTTAAGTAAATTTTCACAGATAGTAAGTGTTAGATACCAATTCGGCAAGTTGCGAGAGCAAGATATCAAACAATAACTCATCGAGACCACCAACAGTTGAAATCCACAGGCAATCTACGTCAATTTTCGGTTGAACCCCAATCTTATCCAATTGGGGAAAAGATCTTTATTGCGCCAAGCTGGATAGCAATTCTGCGAGGATCAATCGAGTGGTCCGGGGAAGTAACTGTTATTCACTACTGTATAAAGGCGAGTTTATACGTTCTGTTTTACTTTGATGCCGAAACGATACATTTATTCATTAGTTATTATCATAATTCATTCCTTTTATTGCTTATATCTCCTTTTCATTTTCATATATTAACAATAATATTAGTTTTCGTTAACCACATTCCAGAACAAACACTTATTGGCTATGGCCAGGTGGCCTCATTCACTTACATTGAACGATTACTACGTAGCAACACAGAATAGGTGTTGTACAGTGTACTTACATCGAAGTCAGCGAAGTTCTTTTTATTTAGTATCCTTTATCCTACTATAATAAATGATAAAGTTTGGATGTTTGTTACTACTACACGCCACAACGATTGAACCGGTTTGACTGTTTGGAATGGAGATACGAGTAGCTTTAGATACGAGATTAACACATAGGCTACATTTTATCCCGGAAAATAAAAGAGTTCCTGCGGGAACTAAAAGACCTTAATCTACGCGAACGAAAGTGCGAGCATTATCAAGTACTTTCATATTTTATTGCATTCACAGGTCCGTTGAAAATTGCAAAAAAATGTAAACAATACCATTTTTAATTCTAAGCTTTACTCACCGTTGACCTCTAAAAATATACTTAAAGGTTTAATACTTAGAGGTCCTTTAACCTGTAGTCAACATAGCAGTACAAGTTTTTACGTAAAGCCGAGACCGGCTTTCAAAACATGGCCCATGCTCTGTCCAATCATTTATTTTACTTTTGGCAGATAGATTCAATGATGTTTTAACGCATTACTGATTAGATTTTTGATAAAAACCGACTTTCTTTATGAAGAAGTTTTAATTGGTTTGATAACATTGACCTTTGCTCAACATTATTTCATTGTTTTGTAAACATACCCAAGCGTTTAACTTTAAATGACTAAGTATATTAAAGTATGCATTAAAATAAATCATTTATATACAACAGTATACATGTACATGAATCCGTCAGGTCATAGAAACCATCCATCGCCAAATATGTACGGTGCTCAAAAAACTATCAAGAAAGCTATTGCAGCTCCGTGACTATATTGAAAAGGAAAGTCGTACTTATAATTACGAGATGAGTACACCAGTTACGAAATACGGGATAAGAGGGAACGTCACTTCACTATTGGAAACAACGATATATGAGTCTATGGAAAACTGCCTATTTTGAGTCGATGGTTGCCTGTCAATAATTATGACACTTCTTAGATGCCTAAAGTAAAATAAATTGTTGGACAAAGAATAGTAGAGTGATCAATAACTGTCAATATGTATCATAATTATTCACTGTAAGCGGTGCGTAACACAATAAAATAGTTTAGATAAACCGCTTAATTACATGTCCCCACTATTCTGGCAATTTACCAACACTGTGTTGTGGGCACATCCTACTTTCAGATTAGCATTCTGTTTTGATTTTGCCAATTCGGAATAATAATTCATTATTATGAAAGTTTGAAAACAAATCTAATTATTATCAGATCAGTCTCAATTTATAATTAACATGAATTATGAATACCCAATGAGTTTCTAATTAATTCAATTTTGGCCATCACAAAAATCCATACTAAGTAATATTATTATAAATGCGCCAGTGTGAATGTCTGTCTGTCTGCTACGCTTGTACGGCTGATTTGTTCAACCGGCGAAAAGTATAGTTATGGGTCGCATCACCATCACGGGGAAAAGTAGTCTATAGTACCTACCACTAGTCGCAGTAAGCAGTAGTTGTGATTTAAATGTAGCCTACCTGTGTCTCGGAAAATTAAAGATTTCCCATGGAAACCAAAAAACCTCAATTCACACATTTCTTTATTTTCTGACTTAAGTTCTAATGATAGTTACTATAATAATGATTGTTATTGATACAGATAAATAATAGTGGTAAATTGTATGAATTTCTTAAATGTTTTAAGTACATAAATTAATAATTGTGATAATACATAATATTAATAATGATAATTTGCGCACCATATGATTGATAGAGTGTGGCTCGATACTATGACTTTATTGTAAGACCTTCCTATGTACCTACCGTCAGCAAATAAATATTATGATTACGATTATGATCGGACAAAGTTGCGGGCCTCATTGAGACATCGGGTATGCGGGCCCGCGCCGTTTCGTGAATAGTAATAGGTATATTCATAAATAATAACAGAGATTAGCACAAGTGTGTGCACGATAATAATGTCTCCCGCACACACAGGTACACTCTCTGTTCAAAGCGACTCCCTGACGGAAAATCCGACACGACCAGAGGACCAGAGATCAGGAACAGGACCGACGGCATTACGTGCACTCCGAGGAAAGGGGGCGGTGAAAAACCGCCAACTTCCTAACTCCACTATATGTTTGTGTACTAGGCATATACCTCAGTATATACCTAGGATAGATACGAGTACATAAAATGTTACAGACATATCTACAGGCGCAAAAAAAGACTGAGATGAAGATGCAATACCACGGGCATAATTTATTTGCATTATTTAATTAAAATGGAGAATGTAGTGCGAGTCCCGGTACTTAAATATTAGATCGACGACACAAAGTCCGACTTGTTGGCGTGGATGCTACTATGGCAAAAATTGAATTACTCGAGTCGTTACTCGTTACACTCCACGGAGGGGAGAAAGTTATTCGCACTAAAGCTAATTAGTTAAATCCAAAACTAAGCGATAATTTAGATTTTAGATTGCATCGTTACGCTGTTGCGTCGGTTAATGGAAAGGTTTATCACACTTGACAGTTTAAATTTGAAGCGGAGAGATGAATTTGCTATTTTAAAATCGCTTATTTTGTGTACAAGCCAACTTGCACCCGGCACCCGGCATGTGCTTAAAATAAACGAGTTGGTGTTTCGGGCTTAAGCTTTCTAATTTATACGTCAAATTTGGGTGAATTCGTAGACATATTTCACCGCAATTTGGGTTCATCGTGTCCTGAGCAGTACCGAAATTAAATCTTTCAAAGTGACTTTTAATTAATTTGGTATTTTGATATTTATTTTAAAAACAACGTGAATATTATTAAGATTAAAAAAAACAGACACTTTTGAACAATTAATTTTCACCCACTGCTTTGTCTACGTGAATTTGGGTCATATCAGGTATTTGATTAGAGTTTTCGAACCATGATTATTATTTTACATGTACTATGTACGGTGTATCAACCGGATATATTTTGAACGCGATATATTTTGTACCTGTTGAAGAGTTACACCCTCCAACCCTGAAATAATCCTCATGAAAATATTTACATGTAGGTAACCAATGTCAACATTGGTTCAGATTTGACCATTTTGACCAAGTTATTGACTGCCTCGTTGGTCTAGCGGTTAGCGTAGTCGACTGCGGATCACGAGGTCCTGGGTTCGATTCCCGGTCGGGCATAGAAATTGTTAGGTATTGGGTTTTTCAATTAAGAAATTCTCAGTGCCAGCCCGGAGTTGGAAGTTGGCGGTGTTTCACCCCCGTGCCTCGGAGAGCACGTTAAGCCGTCGGTCCCGGTTATTATCGCTAACATGATAATAGTCGTTAAAGCCCGCCAACCCGCATTGGAGCAGCGTGGTGGGTCTAAGCTCCTAATTCCCACTCTCCTATAAGAGTGGAGGCCTGTGCCCAGCAGTGGGACGTTAATAGGCTGTAGTGGTGGACCAAGTTATGTACTAGTAACATAATTGTAGGTTGTACATAAAATACGAACAACCTAGTTCAGTTATTAATATGTTAACGCTTCGTTGTATGAGTTTACTTTGCAAAGAAAATTTTACATGCTGGCTTTATATAGGTATTTTGTACCGTTTTGAAAGCTCTTTGCACAGGATTAAGGTGCATTATTTTATATTTTTTTTAGTGAAAGTAACTACTACTACCTAACTACGTTTCAACACGGTGTTTTCCGACGGTAACAATGATCTTTTACACGCTATAAACTAGAGGGAATCAACACATTTAAATCCACGTGAATGAAGTCACGGGCATCATTTAACTAGTAATTTCCACGTAAAAAAAGCGTAAAAATGATTGAGTTTTAGTAAATTTAAATTCGGTCTGAAAATAGTTATCGTTTTCGTAAAGAACACCGTGGAAATAAAGATTCACTGCACTTTTCAATGTAGGTAAACTTTTATAGAGTTCCATCAAACTACAGACTAATCTCGTATTTTGTGTTTTAAGTGTGTCTGTCTGTTACATTTTCATAATCTATTCACTAAACAGATTTTGAGCAAAAATGTTTACAGATTTTATGTGCCGAAAAATTATGCAGCTCTCCAACGGATTGTTGACGAGAACGGAAGTTTTGAAGTTATTTTTAAGGCATATTGCCTAGATACACAAAGTTAAGAAAGTAATAAAATTGTTTCCTCATTATTTGCCCTTAATATTTGCCCCTACTATTTCGTCGTTGATACTAACAAAACTTCGCTTGTAATATTAATTATTATTGATTAATAGCTTGTTATTAGTTTGTGGTTGTATTGACAGTCTCCCTAACAATATCATTAACTTGTTTTGGTTATGTTTCGATATTGTTTTGGACATAGAGGTGCCAATTACATTATTGGCGAAGTAGCGGGTATATTATTTAGTAAAATTCCGGTCAAGTGCAAGGCAGACTCAAGAATTTCCTTTATAGTTCTTGCTTGTAAATTAAATGAAGGGCAGTAGCAGCTTTTATTCAGACTGCAAAACTAAGTTTGTTCGTAAAGATGCATGGCCAATTTAAGATTCAAGATAATTTAGGGGCAAAAAGGGCCCAACCAGCCCTCTTTGCAATGTTATAATAATAATATTTTTCATTCTTTCATTTGCTGTACTTTTTTATCATCAATACGTGGTTGACAATTATTATTATGTTTAATACAAACATTTTGATTCAATCTTGTATGTTAATGCAGCATCATTTACATACAGGAACAATATACGAGTGAATTACTCACGTAACGGTTGACAGGATCGTACTTCCAAAGTTTATAATTTTACCAGGTAAAATTGTTTAAATTAAATTGAATATTACGTAGAAGTTTAATTAACAAAATATTAACAGGAAGCGCAATGTGTAACTAAAATGACGAGGTCCGTAAGAATCTACACCTTACTCTACCTATAAGATTCAATATTTATTTAAAATGGCACGTGAATCATCTAGCAGTAAGACCCTTATGTTTTATTGCATCCATAATAAACCAAGATCTTTTAGAGCTTCGGAAGCTTCGGATCCAATCAAGCCAACGACTTGATTATATACCAATTTAGATGAAATTTAGTTTACATGTGACTGGCTTTAGAAACGCGTTCGGTTATAAAAAAATTATAAAACGCGTTCAAGCATTGATTAATATCAATGCATAAATTCAGTTCGAGGTTATATGAATTATAATACGCGTGATAGAGTATTGATTCATTACTGATCAATGACACGCGTTTTATCTGCGTGTTCGAGTATTGATTTAACTCTAAACGATGACATGCGTTTTATACGCGTGTACTAGTATTGATTTAATACTAGTTTATACTATGCTTTCAGTTCAAGTATACTGTGCTTTGCTCGTTCTAAGACCTTACTTCTTATCACATATACTGAGTGAGCTAGTCGTTATGCAAATGATCATTAAAGTCATTCGAGACTTTTATACTTTGACTATGAGAGTTAAGACCTTTTGTATTATACTATAAGTTTTGAAACCCAGGTTTAAGATTTCTATCTTATTTAACAACATAAATGTTGTCCCATAAGGTCACCGTGAAGCGAACTAATTCTAGTAAGCATCTTCCCTTTTATAAGAAAAGGAAGATGCTTTGAAATGGCATCCGCCCCGCCACCAACGGTAGGCTTCTTCCCTCTCTTGGTACCCCAAAAGGCATATTAATACATAGACTAATAAGTCTCATAGAATACCAAAAGTCAACAGCCTCCCCCCCTTCAACCAGTAGGTCATCAACAGCGGAAATAGCGCAACGTATGTAGGCATACTTTATAGTGGTGCGTTCCACTATGTCAGCGTATATAGCTGGATAATTACATTTTTAGAGTGGTGCACTCCCACATATACCTGCAATAGGTTTCAAGGATAGTTCGTCGCAACGAAACAGAGTCTACAGGCGTGATGTAACCTTCAGTAATAGTATGTTCGTTTAAATACAGCGCGGAAACCACCATGGGTAGTAGAATATTGTTTGAACGTGAGATAGGTAGTGAAAAACAGCATCCTATCAACCATGATAGGTTTATTGTTCGAACGTAGCGAACGTCGTAAATTTACATATTGAAAGCATGAGTAGTCTAGATCTTTAAGTAGATCGCAAGGTAAAATCAGACGTACTGTAGAACATAGAGATGCACACGAAGTGCACTGCGCACAGAAAGCAAGCTCTCTGGTTCAACAACAAACCAATCCCATCTTAACGACCAACTAAGTAGAAATCAAGACAGAACCAGCCGTGCTGAGGCATCGCCGAAGCGAGTAATTTATATTCCACAGAGCCCAACTAATCTAAATGATAGTAATATGTGATCATAATACGTGTAAGTATGTATCCACCTGTATATATGTAGATCCACCATAGGTACATCAAGTATCGTCGGATACTCTCCAAGTCAGGTTCACGAGGCACATAGTACCAAGGCTCTAGCATTAGACAGCATCCAACAATGTAGTGCGTTTGAAATGCTTTATTGATTGTACATATAAAAAAATATTAATTGTATGAATCGCTCCTACTCTCGCCACCATGACGAGGAGAAAGAAGCTGACATGACATAGTGAGTGTGCGGCGCACTGTTCGTGCTCGCAACATGCCGACTCCTCGCTTTCCCCGAGTGGCCTGAATGCCGAAAATCATCTTTGCTAAGTTCAAGGTCGTTCCTCATCTAGATCAATTATACTATTATTCTATTATTAATTTAATATTTTTTTACTATTATTCTATAATTTATGCTATCAAATATATATAAAAATATTTTTATTTTATTTTTCTTTTTTTTTCATGAACTGAGAGGTACGTATAGTTACAAATGTAACAGTCTCTCTTTTCAAAACAGACTATAGATATAAATTAAAAAAATCAGTATGTACTTAGCGTACGAAATGCAGATACTTATTTTTTGATCAAACCCACATTAAGGTGGTTGCACACACTAGGTTCACAATTTGTTCAACTTTTCAGTAAGTACTTAGTTTACCTACTCTGTTAATCTACGCTTGTAATTTTTTTTTACTCATCGCTCTGACGTTGCATGTGTGTATTCACCTTTAGGATACTTATTAATAGCTCGTGCCCGCGAGTACGTCCGCGTGGCTTAAGTTTTTTTTTATTTCCGCGGGAACATTTTAATATTCCAGGATAAAAAGAAGCATTTGTCATTCTCCAGGTCCTCAACGATACCCATACCAAAAATCACGTCGATCCGTTGCTCCATTGCGGGGTGAATGAAAGACAAACCAAAAAAGCAACAAACAAACACACTTTCACCTTTATAATATTAGTATGATTATTTCTTGAATAATAATTTTCTGCCACCCGTGCGAAGCCGAACCATATAAACAATATAATTAATTATTATGTGCATCTATTTTTACTTAATGCATTTATGCAGTGTTAATCACAACCATTTCAATCAAATGGTTGTGATTAACACTGCATTAATCAGTAGTGTGTAGATACAAATAATAATGTACTATGTAAAGTTCTAATTAAAGAGTAAGTACTTCGGGACTCGGGTAATTACAGAGCTCAGGTAATAGGTCAAGCGATTTAATTACATAGAAAAGGGTTAGCGTTAGATACTAATTGGGTTATTAAGCTAATCCAGAACCGATTCCATAAAGCCGTGAGTACTATATTTACGATACGAGTATTATTCATGCGTTGTAATTTTGTATTTAGGTAGGGTAGTATTTCAAAGTTCAAGTATTGGTGAAGAACTGTAACTGATTATCACCATCATGATTTATAAGTAATTGACATTAATAAGTATACAGTCTACCTACCTAATTTGAATATTGAATTGAATTGCCCTGGCTGGAGCTTATAGGCCTATTACACTGCGCTTTTCACAGGGACCCTTAATCTTAAATCAGTGTAGTGTAATATGATGTAGGGATTAAGGGTCCCTAAATTGGTCGCTCTTAGGTCGCAATCGGGCCCTGTAAAAAGTGTAGTGTAATGGGCCTATTAACTGGAAATGCGCCCACCATTTTTAGGAGTCCTAACCAAAATGGCACCATAAGTAAGTATAGTTAACACCTGAGTCGAGGCTTGTAATTACTCGAGGACATTTATTATGTCCCCCATCCCTAGAGATGTCGGGAGATACTGGGCGACGTCGCTAGACATCATGTCTCGCGACAGTTTGCCTGTTGTTACCTGTTGCCAGAATTTTCGTGCGTTAACGGGCGATGTTGAGCAACTTAGCCTAAAATCTCTAGCGCGTCATCATGTAACGTGTCGCGGGACGTTTGTTAAGGCAATCCTAAAAAGTCTTATTTGAAAAATTATACTGTGCGCTCGACGATTCTTCAATATTACAATAACTAACCATTTTTTTTTAGTTCTGTATCAAAATCAGCCCTCATTGTGGGATTTTCCCGTGCCTCGGAGAGCACGTTAAGCCGTCGGTCCCGGTTATTATCACTAACATGATAATAGTCGTTAAAAGCCCGTCAACCCGCATTGGAGCAGCATGGTGGGTCTAAGCTCTAATTCCCTCTCTCCTATGAGAGTGGAGGCCTGTGCCCAGCGGTGGGACGTTAATAGGCTGCAGTGGAAGTGAGATTTTATGTGTCTGTCGATCTATCCATCTTTAACTTAAAAACTTTAAAAAATATTACTTATCCAACTACTTATTATAAATAAAAGTATTAAAAATTATAAATATTCCAAAAGGAGCTAAACTGAAATGTAAGTACCTACTAATTCTACAGAAAATATTTTTTTTTCTATATTTTCCTAATATTATAATAAAAGCTTGTAGATTCCTGCTTATAACATTACAATAAAGTATAGGTAGTTTATGTTTACCGTCAATTAGGCTTGCATTTATTTTTGTTATTTGGTTACGTACTGAAGGTATATTCAGTGATGCGAGAGACTTAACTTTGCTTGTTATGTTTACCATCGTCTATTTTATTATTGGGTTAGTAGTTCCTCCTAGGTACACGTTTCACTGTCTGGCATCTTATAAGAAAATGTAATAAACGAATGAACAAGTTTTTATACTCTCTCCTAACTTCATAAAATAGTTTTAACTTCGGATAAAAGTACAAATTTTTTAGAAATTTGGAAGTTTTTTTTTTTTATTGAAAATAATACAATAGAACTGAATGCTAGCTAACCTAACCTAATTAAAATATAAATCATGCCCACGTGGAATGGTGGCAAGAATGCTGGCTGCATTTCCGCGCTGGACAGCCAGGCTGATCCTTTGCGCAAAAAATGAGCCAGCCCTTCTGTCACCAGATGAGGCAATTAACCGCGGTGAAATATCTCGCAAAAATTTTTTGGCACTAAGACTCCACGGCCCAAGGGTCTCCACGGCAAACGGAACAAATATGTAACTCTCTATGAGAGAGGCATACTTCCGCCGCTTGCCGGTTTCAGCCTTTACTGCTGCGGCTCCCGGCCTTGATGCTGTCTCCCTGATATGACACGGGGCCAATGTGTCTACGCATGTTGCGTCCCACATTAGCGCCCGTCCCCGTTCCCAGGGAACCAGCGTCAATCCATCAGGTCTCTTGCCATCATCCCGACTAATCCCTGCCAGCTCAATGAGCGCAGGAATATCTATGGTGGCAAGAGCCCTTTTGATCGTATCATTGAGAGAGAAGAAGAATTGTACTCCTTCATCATAGAATACTTACACCCGTTTTCATCAACATTACTTCAATAATCATGGTAGCAACTCTATGATAAGTAAGAGTTGAATTATTGATTGTATAACAAAACAGATATGAAATTCTTACTATGTAATACAGTTGCATTATCTAAAGTTGCAGTCTAAAGATGGACATACTATTTAACTCCTTAGTTATAAAGTTGGATATAGCTTATATATACTCATAGCATTAACTAGTGATGCCCACGACTTCGTCCGCGTGTATTGAGGATTTTTGGTACCTGCGGGAACTCTTTAATTTTCCGAGATAAAAAGAAGCCTAAGTATGTGTTATTCCAGACCATAATCTATCTCTGTGCCAAATTACATTCAGATCCATTAAGTCATTCTGGCGTGATTGCGTAACAAACGTCCATTCATTCATCTTAACTTTGACATTTATAATATACTTACTAGCTGATGCCCGCGACTTCGTCCGCGTGGATTGAGGTTTTTGGTTCCCGCGGGAACTCTTAATTTTTTCGGGATAAAAAGTAGCCTACATGTTATTCCAGACTATGATCTATCTCTGTGCCAAATTTCTTCCAGATCTGTTAAGTCGTTCTGGCGTGATTGAGTAACAAACATCCATCTATCCATCCAAACTTTCGAATCCATACTTAATATTATAAATGCGAAAGTGTGTCTGTCTGTCTGCTACCTTGGCTTTCACGAATAAAAAAATCTAATCAACGCGGACGAAGTCCCGGGCGTCATCTATTATTAATATAAAGTATAGATAAGCATAGCAGACAAAAATATACTCATAATATACTCTGGCAAAATATTAATAGAGTACGGTCAAAGTCACTGGGAACAGCTAGTGTGGAATATCATAATACAAATAGGATGGAAAAAGTTTACCAAATCCTTGGCAAAGTAGATTATTTATCTAAATATTTATGTGTGCCTTGTGAGGCGCTATAACTTTTTATGGCAAAACCAAATAGAGTCATCAGTTTTCCGACCGCTCCCAAATACATAAGTATCACTCTATTACAGCGGAATCATGCCGTTCGGTTCCAAGCCGTTTATCAGGAGAGACATTTCTTTGGTACTTAGTTTCTTTAGGCTTACTGGTCAAATTTGTATATCACGAGTATAATAATATCTTCTAAATACCTACATATTGTTTAATACCTCTTATGTATACCTGTTATGTATTTATAATCTCTTCTTCTCCTTATTGCCCTTATCCCATGCTACAGGTACGTGGACGCTACAAGGATCAACCGTGGGTGGGTAGAAAATAATTTACTCTTCACTTACTAATCATATACTTACGCATATGATATCCTCTTTCACTCAAACTATCTATCACTTCGTTTTCCTCCACTCACTCGTTAGTCCTCACACATAACTGTCACACAATAGCATTATTCTAAGTAAAATGAACATGTTTGACGTCATGATATTTTTAATCTAAATATCATTTTAATTACTTACTTTAAATGAGCACTTTTAATAACATGCAAACGTACTTACATACATAAACTTACATCTTTATAATACTATCATCAGTTATTACTAACAGCATAGGCACACGGTATTATTTTATACATGCAGACGACGCGATACCAATGCAATTTTAACGCAAACCATACGCACGTCAGTCGCAGCCAGAAACAGTTGCACACATCTATAAAATCAGACGCGCGTTTGTACTTATCGATATAATCTATACTAATACTAGCTGATGCCCGCGACTTCGACCGCGTGGTTTAAGTTTTTTTCCCCATAGTCACTCCTTCCACGTTTCATGGCTTTAACCTGAAAAATAAATGACTTTATATTCAAAGTTTCAACACCTATTTTACCCTTTTGGGGTTTAAATTTTGAAAAACTGTGATACACGTATTTTTTTTTACCGTAAGCCAAAATACCAAGTTTCGTTAATATAACTTAAAAAATATCGTGAGAAATGCGTGACTTTCTTCCCTTAATTCACTCCTTTGGGGCTCGAATTTTTAAAAATGGTGAATTACGTACTTCTTCATATTTAACTGGAAGTCCAAGTGCTAAGTTTCATGGTTATAACTTGAAAAATAAAGAACTCATAAAAACTTCGTGGCTATAAGTTGAGAAATGGAGGACTTTCATACAAACCTTCAACCCCAATTTACCCCTTTGGGGATAGAATTTTGAAAAACTGTGAAACACGTGTTTCTTCATTTTCAACTAGTAGCTTATATACCAAGTTTCATGAGTATAATTTGAGAAATGACGGACTTTCATACAAACTTTCACTCCCTATTTCACCCCCTTAGAAATGGAATTTAAATAAATAAATAAATAAAAATAAATGAATTTTTATTGACCAACAGTTTACATCAAATTAATCAGTAGTACAAAAAAACATTACATGAAGTAGTTATGTACTGTGTACATACTTAAAAAGTAAATGTGGTCAAAGGGCCACCTCCTCAGCTTATGCCACAGCATGATAGGTAGGTATATACCTACCTGACATACCGCAACGCTGATTTTCAGGAGGAGCCCAAGGGCTGAAACATCACGGACCATCACTGTATATTCCAAGCTAGTACAAGTGAACAAAAAAATTATTTTATCATCAAATACAAAAATAAAATTAACTTATTATAATAATATATAAATTAAGCTTGAAATTTTGAAAAATCCTTCCTTAGTGAGCGCCTACGTCACAAAATGAATCGTCAAAATTTCAAGCTTCTAACCCCAGTGGTTTAGGCTGTGCGTTGATATATAAGTCACTCAGTCAGTCAGTCGGTCAGGACATTGAATTTTATATATATTTTAGATTATAAATGAGAAAGTTTGAATGGATGGATGGATGTTTGTTACTCAATCACGGCAGAACGGCTGAACAGATCTGCTGGAATAGCACATATACTACTTTTAAACCCGGAAAATTAAAGAGTTTCTGCGGGAACCAAGACCTCAAACCACGTAGACGAAGTCGCGGGCATTAGCTAGTCGCGAATAAACATCGACGCGCGTTTGTCCCATTTAGGAACGAACTGATGGCTATTATAAGTTTAAAAACGCGTACAACGCGGCTCAACTTCAGACGCGCTTTCAACTCACGTTATGCGAGGGTTAGTACCGATAAAAATCCAACAATCAACTTTTTTGGACAAAACGAGTAGACAACGCGCTTTCATGAAATACGCGTTGTTTGCGCGTAGAAAATACGCCGTGTGCATAGGCTCTTAAGGCTCATTTATATTACAGATTATTGGGTAACTTTAAATTTTTTTACGACTTTTTGACCACCTCCGTGGCGCAGTGTTGAGCGCTGTTGTCTTAAAATACAGAGGTCTTGGGTTCGATCAATAATTTCTGGTTTTTACCAGGTCTGGCTTGGTGGGAGACTTTGGCCGTGGCTAGTTACCACCCTACCGGCAAGAACGCGCTGCCAAGCGATTTAGCGTTCCGGTATGATGCCGTGTAGAAAACGACTTGTATGGGTTTTATGCCCCTAACAGGTAAGCCCGCTACCATCTTAGACTGTATCATCACTAAGCATTAGATGAGATCGCAATCGAGTTCGAGATCGCAAAGTTCGGGATACTCAAACTTTTAATTAAAATTTAACTTATAACAATAATCGTAGATGTAGCAAAACTAACTTGTGCTTTTTGATGGGCACTGACCTTAAATATTATCATTAAAATGTTTTATTTAGTGAAGGCATCCGGGTATTTACTTATTTTGTCTCTTTTACAGTGGTAGATGCTTGAATTTTATTTCAAGTTTTTCATAATTACATACAGAGGTATCTTTCTGAAAGGTCTCTAATTAAAATATAATTAATAGGGGCCTCGTATTAATTATTATATTTTACCAGCGTGTCAAGGAGTATCAACTGGTTGTAGGAGCTGGTACGAATTCAAAGAAAAAAATTAACTGGAATTTATTAATATCTTCGCAGATTTTGGTTTTTGAAACATCGTACACCAACCTATCCTCTGAACCAAAATCAGTTGAGCAGATGAGCCGTAAAAGTGTAACAGGCAGGCACACTTTCGGATTCATAATATTAGCATGCTTAGGCTAAAATTTTAAAAGAAAACATAAACGAAAAGTTTTCAAACACGAACTTAAAAATCATTTTTTGGAGCAACCTGCATAGCTAATAGTTATAACTTACAAACTGCAACCTAAAACCGTAACCGTTTCGCTGGCAGTAACGCGATGAGCTAAACGCTGAGTTAAAATTTTTGTAGCCTACCCAGTTTTGTATTTTTAAGTTTGTACGTTATAGTATGCTTATTTCCTTATATATAATTAATAATTGTATTATGCCTTACCTATTATGTATAACACGGTGCACAGAAAAAACCTACTGTGGTTTTTGTGGCACTGTTTCTAACACATTTCAAGTTAATTTTATAAGATTAATAATAATTAATAAATAATAAATATAATAATTGCGGGTAGTAACTCGTAGACTGCCTCGTTGGTCCAGTGGTTGGCATGTTCGACTGCGGCCGACGAGGTCCCGGGTTCGATTCCCGGGTCGGGCCATAATTGAGTATTGGGTTTTTCTGATTAGAAATTCTCAGTCCTAGCCCGGAGTTAGGAAGTTGGCGGTGTTTCAATCCCGTGCCTCGGAGAGCACGTTAAGCCGTCGGTCCCGGTTATTATCGCTATCACGATAATAGTCGTTAAAGCCCGCCAACTCGTATTAGAGCAGCGTCGTGGGTCTAAGCTCTAATTCCCTCTCTCCTATGAGAGTGTGGAGGCCTGTGCCCAGCAGTGGGACGTTAATGGGCTGTATTGTGTAGCGGGCGGGTGCGCCCCGCCCCCGACCGTCGCTTGCCATACCCCGCACACTCCCATATTAGTGCCGACAGTGACGCGAGAGTACGCTTTATCGAGTCCTGTTTTTAATTTTGCAATATAGGTTTATATTAACTTAAATTGTACTATAAATAGTACAAAACTTAAAAGTTTCTGTGTCTGTGCAAATAGCTGTTTAATTTTTAAATTCCTTAAAGTACCGGTTATTCTGATTAAGACACATTTATTAGATTTCACGTTCATTTCGTACAGTTCATTATAATTAAATTTTATGATACAATTAGTTTTTTCTTCCTTATTGCACTTAATAATATCCTCATAGAATTATTTCATAATCAATTCAATGCACGTGCACATATACTAAAGATGTGTTAGTATCGATAATGTAATATCGACTAAATCACAACTCTATCTTATTCCGTCAACATTCCATAAGATTCCTCAGAACTCGCGCGCGAACTGTAGATGTGCCCCTCAACCGCAACCTTTTTAGATTTGCGTAACAATAAACTGGTCACTTTATCAGCTAGAAAAAACATTTCCTATGTGGTAACATTAGCATAAAGATGTGTACCATGGTGTTGTGATTTATTATTTCACTGAGAAGCAGGTTTCCAATCAAACAAACCGTTTTTCTAGAATTTTCAGAATAATATCGTTAATCTCGCTCTTTATATTATTAGGTAAGCCCAGGATTTAAAACAACCGTTTAACAATTAGAATTTTACAGAACTTCATTTATCACAAACTTCACGCAGAATTGATGGAAAGTGCCTAGCAGAGTCCCCGCAGTGCCTAGGCCAGATATCTTAATTGATTATTGTATACCACAGAAACTCCGTTTTTCACCAGACATTTTATTTTCGATAACATATTTAAATCATGACAACCAAAACACAACAAGTCATTATGTGACAGATTACGAATAATAGCCAGTAATAGTCTACAAGAAGTATCAACCTCCAACAAGAATACAAAATATTCACATTGAATTTAATAATATTTCACTCTGCGGATTTTCAGTGGCATAAAAGTTTTTCCCTCTAAATACGTATTAGAAAGTTTGATCTGTCCGCGAAAGTTTACTTCTCTTTTGTATTTATTCGAAAAATACCTATATTTGCCATTTTTACCCCGGAATATGAAATAGTTTTCTGTACCTTTCAATAATAATAACTATTTATTCTTTCAGAATTTATAGGTAAGTATAGCTTTTTTTTGTTTTATGGGGGGGAAATCTTCCATAGATACCTGACCACATAGGATCGGGTTATGTGGAATTTTACCCACTAAAACACTCGGTGACCGTCCTCAGCTCATAATGAGGGACCCCGGGAACTCTTAAGGACCTTACGCCGGTGCCCCTCTCTTGAGCGACGCCCATTATATATTTGTATACCTACATGATTTAAATTTTCTACTTTGTTTGAATAAAATAATTGTCAACAAAAATGTTAAGATCAGTAGATCTTTGTAAATAATATTTTATAAGCTTATTAAAATATTGCATAAAATGTGATAAAGTATTGTAAGATACTGAAGATCATGCCCAATCCACAGCGTTCTACTTGTTCTCACTGAGTTTTCCTCACTGGTTTTAAGCTGCAGAGGCGCACTTATCGAGCTAGAGAGGTAAAGTGAAAAAGTATTTCCTATACCCCAAGAAATTTTTTGAGTCCCAACACGGGGCGATAAAAATTATAAACTAACAAAGTACGATTTTGTCAGTTTTTAATTAGTAAACCAAAATCAATAATTATTCATCAGTGGAATAAGAACATTTTAGATCAAAAACTCAAAGTACCGACTACTTACCGACCTTTCTTTCATCAACGTCGGTACAAAACCACTGTTGGCAGACATAGAATAATGAAAAATTCATTCTATCTTAACCTGCTTTTATGAGTAGCTAAAACGGATAACGCCAAAGAGATGTCTGACTAATACAGTAATATAATATTCTCTAGTCAGATAACTCTGGCGTTTTACGTTTGAAGCATATAAAGCAGACTAGCTCACTAATTTAAAGTAATCTTTGAGGTATACACCTTATATACCGAGAGATACTCATAAGTTCAAAATGTATTTTAAACGTACTTAATTGCTAAGTATTTTAGTCGAAGCCGGTGAGTTATAGAAGTATACAGAAGAAGTTTGACTATTACTTAGTATAACTTGTAATATCCACTTCTAGGCTCCATAAAATTAGTAACTGATTACTAGTGACAGATACTATCAATGATTTTAAAGACAAGCAAATGACATAATTTTACTTTTGCTTATTGAAAAAGTATAAAAGCAAAGACGCCTACGTTAAGTTAAACGGAGAATTGCTTGAACAATCTACTTAAATCACGGGTTCATCGATATTCAATACAAATAGTATTTCTACTTTAGTAGGTATTATTTAAAGTTTTAATTACTTACTTGACTTAGTTTTATTAACTTGCTAGATAAGCAAGTTCTCAATAAATTACTCAGACTGAAATATACTTGTATATAATATCAATGAACCGCAGATTTATGGTTTATCTATATATTATACCTAATGGTTTGTTTGATAAGTCCAAGCCATCACTATCGTGGCTTGTATAAACGTAATTGTAGACCATCGCTGTTTTCAAGAAATAAACGAAAAAATATATAATCAGAGAAACCGTTTCTAAGCGAAACTATTTTCCACTTATTTAAGAATCATCTAGTCTAATCATTGTGATGTTCCTCCTTAACACTAGGAAAGTGTAAATTCTACAAAGGAACTTTCTATTTTTTTTCGAGATGTGCTTAGTCTTGGTGTTTGAACGAAATTGCCACTAAGCTTTCGATTCCGCTTAATATTTACGAACTCCCACAACTTCGTTTTCAATAAGAAAATAATCAACTTGGTTTTCTTCTTCATCTATAGTAACTTATTCTAAAACTGTGACAATAACTGTAATTACTTAATATTGGGTTAAAAATTTTATTTGTGTATTGAGTGTCTTGAACTGTGCCCAAGACAATAATATGTTTTTATTTTTGTCTGTCTGTCTCCTACGGCATCTGGCTGAAAGTACTGGGCGGATTTGAATGCAACTTAGCTCCCTCATAGCTAATACACTGGGTCAACATAATGTAGGCTATTTTTTATCCGAAAAGCACTGGGTTTCTTCAGGATAGTAAACAAAAGTTTTGGTCAATTTTAATCTATGATTCCGTTAAATCTAAAGTGATTTTGAATTATAATAAAATTAAAACTTACGCGCCAAATTGGGAACCACCTTCATTTTGGTAGTCGATTAAAAATCCCCTTGTATTATTTTAAATATTAAAAATAATTGACTATCGTGTGAATGAATGCCTGGTACTTACCACTTCACAAAAGTCTAGCCACATGCGAATTGTGGATCCAAAATACGTCTCCAGACTTTCAGAGTTCTCGCAAAACTATGATACGGTGTTTTGGAAGTAGGAAATGCATGGGCACCTTTATTCACCTAAAATGAGGTCGCTAACTGCTCATTGATTCTCTCTCTCTGCCCGATTGCACCTATAAGATAATCTCTCATACATGTGGGTCAAAATTAAGTTCCGTTTGTGACAGTAAAGTCTTGGATCGCGTGGATCATGCACAATACTTGGGTGTTGTGGTGGACAACACGCTATCCTGGACGCAACATGTGGAGTCGCTTATAAGTAAGACCAGAAAGCTTATTTATGTATTTAAAAAACTGAGATCTGTCTGAGATCTGTCTATTCGATTCCTGACTGATGAATTATATAAAACAGCTGATGTACTTTCTGTACATCAAAATGTACATCCTTCAAGTGACCCTAGGAAAGCTAGATTAAAGAAGAAAGAACTATATTATAACCCGAGTATTTGCGAAGAAAAAAGGAGATCTGATAGGGTATGTGTGATAATTCCATCTCGCATTTTACTTACCAGGCGACAATTTACTATACAACAAAGTTAACAAGATCCTGAATATCTATCACTTAACTATTAATAAATGCAAAAAAGTTGTTTCAATGTGGCTTAAATCACTGTCATACAATGATGTTGATTGTTGATTGATGATTAAACACACCAAATGTCTTAGCACTAAATCATAGCAAACACAACAAAACCTCTCACACACACACCTTTGTTATTGTTAGTTTGCTACTATGATAATATGTTCCTGTACTTATATTCCCCCATGTATACTTATATTATTATTGTAACCTAGCTGATGCCCACGACTTCGTCCGTGTGAATTGAAGTTTTATGGTTCCCGTCGGAACTCTTTAATTTTCCGGAATTAAAAGTAGCCTACGTGTCCAGACTATAAATCTATCTCTATGCCAAATTTCACCCAGATCCGTTTTGCCGTTCCATCCGTCCATGCATCCAAACTTTCGCATATTTAGTATTAGTATAATATGGTCGGGGAAAAAGTTTCTTCGTATTTTATATACAAATTCAAGACTTTTCTTTAGAAAGTTTAATTACAGTATGTGCCATTTTGTTTGATAACTTTTTGCCATCCTGTAAGTAGTGACAATCCCGTTTCTCTAGCTTTAGTTTTACTAAACAAAAATACGTAATCTGCCCTTTCAAGCTACTTAAACTCTGGTTCAGACTTCAGATTGAGACACGACAGTTTTAATACACGAAATTAAGTCCACATATCTCAGGCAATCATATGGCAACGAAATATTATGGAAATACCGATGTAAACAGTAAATTATGTTGACAGATATTCTCTTGGTCGCAATTTTTTATAATTAATTTTGTTTCCTTCAAACGCCACCAAAATTATATTATTAAGTCCTAATCAAGTGAATTGCTGTTATCTGTTGGGGAGTTTTGTCCTCTATCTCTGATAATATTTATCAAACCTTCACCAAAATTGGGCAAAACTTACCTGATGACACATACCTTCTAGTAAAGAAAGATTTATTCAAATCAGCACAGATTTGACTGAGTTATGGAGTAAAATCAACAAAAAGCCCCTGGAGGAACCTTATTTTCTATCGGGATAAAACTATCCTATACCACTATACTAAATTTCATTTAAATCCGTTCATTAGTTTTTGCGTGATGCGCGGCCATACAGACCGACAGACAAAAATTAAATAAAAACTATTTTGGGGTCAGTATCGATAGCAAAGCATAATACCCCGATTAAAATTTTCAGAATATATTAAATGTACAGAAATCTTCCAGTTACAGTTTTAATAATTAATACATTAATATATAAAATATTAGATATAATATATTATAAATGCGAAAGTTTGAATGGATGTATGGATGTGTGGATGTATGGATGTTTGTTACTCAATCACGCCCCAACGGCTGAACGGATCTGGCTGAAATTTGGCACAGAGATAGACTATAGTCTGGAATAGCATATAGGCTATATTTTTATCCCAGAAAATTAAAGAGTTCCCGCGGGAACCAAAAAACCTCAAACCACGCAGACGAAGTCGCGGGCATTCGCTACTATATATAATATATAGATTGTTAATGTTATTCTGTGTTAGTGGTTGCGCGTCAATTTATACTATTGCAGCCATTAACATTCTATATATTTGGTATTCATGTTAAATTTGTTGTTGTAATAATATGGATAAAATAATAATGTAATTGTAATATTTTGATTATGTGAAATTTAATTAAAGATTAATTATTAAATTAAATTAAATCAACCCATTACGGGCTCACTACTGAGCACAAGTCTCCTCTCGGAATGATAAGGGTTTGGCCATAGTCCACCACGCCGACCAAGTGCGGATTGGAACTTCACATGCTTTCGAGAACGTAAGAACTCTCGGGCGTGCAGGTTTCCTCACGATGTTTTTTTTCACCATTTGAAGCAAGTGATATATAATTTTCTTAAAACGCACATACAAGAAAAGTTGGAGGTGCGTGCCCGGGGATCGAACCCGCGACACCGTAAAGGAGGTCGGGTGTCGTAACCACTATCACCGCTTCACTACGTTTTAAATATTAAAAATCGATTCCACTACAGCCTATTATGGTCCCAGTGCTGGGCACAGGCCTCCACTCTCATAGGATAGAGGGAATTAGAGCTTAGACTCTGCTCCAATGTGGGTTTGGCCGACTTTAACGACTATTGTCATGCTAGTGATAATAACCGAGACTGACGGCTTAACGTGCTCTCCGAGGCACGGGGGTGAAACACCGCCAACACCAACTCCGGGCTGGCACTGAGAATTTTGAAGATACCTAACAATTTTTATGCCCGACCGGGAATCGAGCTCAGGACCTCGAGATCCGCAGTCGACTACGCTAACCGCTACACCAACAAGGCAACAGTAAAAATCGATTCAAATAGACCTTTAATGTTCTTACCAAAACTTTTCAGTTTAGTAAAATTCAGGCTGGAATATCTTAACGGAATCAAATTGAATGCATATTGTCTGAAACGCATTTCATGTCACCCATTAGAAGCAAGGCGGCAATGGCTGAGATCCCGCTCGACAGGCTCCTGTTTACCTCATTTCCATTCGAAAGTGTGCCAAGTATGCACTTAGCGAGGCATGTGGTAAACGTGTTTAATAGGCAAAGTGGATTTCCGTCATTCTTTATAAAAATAATATTGAGCTTTTTTATCCAACACAAAAGCGATATTTTTTAATTAATTATATCGTTGTTACGTGGCCTATTTGCAATTCTCCATAATAATTAACTAGTCCTTAAGCTGCTTAAACACGAAGCTGGATAGTGTGGCGGTCAGCCTGTGTATTAACTAATAACACATCTTGTTGACACAGCTGAATTGGTTTATTTATAGTTGACTAGATGATGCCTGCGACTTCGTCCGTGTGGATTTTTATATCAGTACACGCTTGACGAACAATTAGGTCTAGGTTAAGTTAGGACTAGGAAGCACGCATGCCTAAAGATGCCTAATTACTCTTGCCTTGAAGGTGTGTGGTGTACTTAAGTTATACGTGGAATAAATAGGCGCACTGGTGTTTTTTTTTAATTTCAGTGGAAACTACTTAATATTACATATCTATACTAGTCTATGCTAGTATTATAAGTAAATGCGAAAGTTTGGATGGATGTATGGATGTATGGATGTTTGTTACTCAATCACGACCCAACGGCTGAACGGATCTGGCTGAAATTTGGCATAGAGATAGATAATAGTCTGGAATACTTTTTATCCCGAAAAATTGAAGAGTTCCCGCGGGAACCAAAAAAACTCAAACCACGTAGACGAAGTCGCGGGCATTCGCTAATTTAGTATAAATCGTACTCTTAGTTGAGTCATAGTATGTGTTACTATACTTATATTATGACTCAACTAAGAGCCAAAATGAATTTAGCAACTAGAACTGATGGATGCCAAATTCTTCTCCAAATCTCCAAACTCATCGGTCGACTGATTTGGAGAAAAAATTGGCATCCATCAGTTCTTGTAGGCGCCGGTCAAGCAAATTATTTACTAAACCTTATTCAGTTACATTGCTCACTAATTAATTCAAAATTGAATTATTTAAGTACAGCGCTTAAGTACCGTAGAGCCACAGTTTACTTAAATTCAAGCAGACCAAGGCGTAGGTGAAAGCATTTACTTAGAATTAGGCTTTACATGAAATAATTGATATAATATTTCAACTAAAGCTTTATGTTGATCGGGTATAGTTCCAAGCCAAATTGGTACACGAGGTAACATTTCATGTGTATACAATTTGAACTAGAATTGAAATGAAACAATTTGCCAATGCTCCAGTCACCAGGCAATAGCTTAGTGTGCATCGATAATGGATATTGCC
Organism: Erebia palarica; assembly: GCA_964035005.1. Classification (NCBI taxonomy): domain Eukaryota; kingdom Metazoa; phylum Arthropoda; class Insecta; order Lepidoptera; family Nymphalidae; genus Erebia; species Erebia palarica. The sequence goes on from OZ035988.1 coordinate 9,164,368, forward strand.
TTTGAGAGCCTGCTATGTGTGCCCTTATTGCTATAATTTCTCTATTATTACCTATTTGACGACCTCCCTGGCCCAAAGTTGAGCGCTGTTGTCTTAACGTGGGAGTTCCCGGGTTCAATTCCAGGCAGGGTCAATTTGGGAATTATTATTTTCAGAATTTTCTCCGGTATCGCCTGCGGCCGCGGCTACCGGCAAAGACGTGCCGCCAAGCAATCTAGTGTTCCGGTACGATGCTGTGAAGAAACCGATTAGGGGTTATGGGTTCTTAATAAAACTGCCATGCTCCTAACAGGTTAGCCCGCTACCATCTTAGACTGAATCATCACTTACCATCAGGTGTACATATCATACACGCAGTCAAAGGCTAACTTGTAGTGGATGAAAAATAAAAGTAAAATTGTGGTCGCCCGCGACTTCGTACGCGTACGATTTCTAATTTCCCATAAGATAATGAAATTTTCCCGCTGCAAAAGGCCTATCGTGATTGGTCACTGAGTGGTATTTTGCTTTAGTTATATTTAGATTAATAAAAGGAAATCAGAGTCAATTCACATAGACGCAAACCGATGCGAATGGAAGTCGAGAACTTAATAATATATTATATTGAAAGCGCCTCTTTTTTAGAGGCTTGCGCCAATTTATCACTTTCTTAAGTACCTTAAGCAGAAAAATAGAAGATAGAGGTTTAAAGCGCCGATTTTCTTCATCTAACTTCATCTCGAATCTACGTCAATGTAAATCCACTCCAACTAAACATGAAAAATAATTGTTCTCATTTTGGGATCAGCACCAACGATTTCAAAATCCTCAAAGCTCTGTGGTTTTGAGTTTTTGACACTATTCAAGTGATGTCGAATGTTAATGAAGTCCTCGTGGATTGAGGTTTTTTGTTCCCTTCTAGACTATTATTTATCTCCCAAATTTCAGATCCTTATCCAGATCCGTTCAGCCTTTCTGGCGTTATTGAGTAATAAACTACCGTCCATCCATACATCCATCCAAACTTTCGCATGTATAATATTAGTATTAGTATACATTCAAGGAACGAGAAACAGACAAATTAATGTGGAATAACAAACAGTATGCAATATGCTCCATCCGACATACAGACGGGTAAATCCGACAATACCCTTCGAACATTAACTTGACTACAGTTTACAATACACAATTCTGTGTCCTAGTTCATAAAAATCCGCGTTGACAACAAAAACAAAGCTTTTCATGAAGCCTCCGTTTTGTATGCTATCAGACGCTACAAATCACATCGTACGTCCCAAAGAGAGGAAATGAAAATTGAGACACCGGGAAAGCATTGTTCCGTGAAAATATTATATCTCCGTGACATTTTCCGCGCGAGACACCGGCAACGTATGGATATTGTGATTGTATAACTTCATCTCAAGATAAAAGCTCTTTTGCTCTTGCACGTTTTCTGATTATGAAGATTTTTTAATGAAATTGTAGCTTTAATTCCATTGAATTGAATTGGTAGGAATTTCACGACTTCATTCGCTTGTATTTTGGGTTTATACGAAATCCATTGGCGATTTTCCGGAATAAAAATTATTCTATGTTCGCCTCCAAGATGCAAGTTATATCAAGAGTATAACGGAAATACAGACACCCTACATGGATTTTAAATAATTATTTTATTTACTGGTATTATCTAAATAAATATTTACCGCTTTTTGTAAATGGTTGGCAATGTTATGTTAATCGGGCATTTCAGCGGTTCTCAGCAAAAATACCTGCGGTCTTTAAATACCTAGGTGCCTGATTAAAAATCAGGAGCAAACTAAAGCCAAGAAAAACGATTTTGTGATAAATAGTTCCCCAACTACGATATCTGAGCTTATGTCTTACATTATTCACGAACTGTTTTACAAAGCGTTATGATGTAAGCGGGCTCTTTGCACTAAGGCGTAGGACAAAGAGCCAACTCCGAGCGGCGTAGGGCAAAAACCCTCGGATTACAACAACGTGTTAAATATTTACTCAATCTCTTCACACAAGATAAAGCTCGAAACAAACACTACAATAAGCGTCATCAGTTCATGAGGCACGAGTTTTATAAACGGAACTGTATGAAGCAGATTATGCTGTTGATCGTTGGTGCTGGCAACCCAAAGTGCAGTTAAGTAGTTAACGCCGATCTGTTGGTTTTTGTAAATATTCTATTTTAATCGATGACGTTATACAGGAACTAGTACCTAATGTATATCGCCGTAAGGCCTTACAAAACTTAGCGTTGGACTTTTTCTCCTTTGATCGGTCAGCGACCATTGTTATACAAGATTTTTTCATAACATTGTTGTATACATAGTGACCGGTCAGCGCGTGAAAATAAAAACCTGCGTAAAAAACTGCATGTTCATTGCAAAATTTAATGATCGCAAGTATTAATGCGCATTTCGATGTGTAAACGTTTGCACATACATACTTCCTTGCATAACAACTTTTAGGGATCACGTTTGAAACATGCCCGTCGTGCCGCGCTGGTGAAACGCGTTTTATTTGTTTGAGCCTCCAAACAGTAAACAATTCTAGAAGATTCAATTTATGTTTAAGTTAGTGATCATCATAGGTTTATGTGAGAGTTCTTAGAAGATTATTATTGTTTGGACTAGATGTTCAAAGGAAAGATATTTTATCGGCATGATAAAAAAAAATATTAAAATTGCAGCTAAGCAACACTACCAATTTTACCAATAAAAAAACTCGATGTACGAATGATCTCTTATTCCGTTTGTTATTTTTTATGGTGTGTTAAATTAGCCACGCCTGTGGCTAGTTACCACCCTACTGACAAATGCTTAAGTACCGCCAAGCGAATAGCGTTCTTGTCGTAAAATTGTCTTGTTGTCTTGTATCTTGTCCCTGGAAAAAAGTTTCATAAAAAAATACTTTAATGCTTCTAATATAGTTTATTATGTAGTCTCAACTACAAATGCTAAATTGCTATTGCTGTTGAGCAATGGGAACCGGATATTTGGACTGGACCGGAAACCATTTGTGGCGTGTATTCACTGAATACTCACTGAATTTTGGTTTGCGGTATAAGTAAATTACCGAAACACGTGTTTTAATATTCCTATTATACTAAACTAGCTACTGGCGACGATAAATTGACGCCGCGATAAAACTCTTTTTTATAACTGAATTAATCCACCTTGGCTGACAGCTTCCACAAAAACATTCTGTAGAGAATAATTATATTCCCCTTATAGCAAAATTACGCTATGCTAAATTGAATTATTGGTAGTGTTGACAGACGGTTGCACGTGCAAATGTTTAGCTTTTTTTAAATTTTGTTAAAAATACGCAGAGAAACATAAACAGACAGACGATATCACCCCATTCACTCTGACATTTCACAAAAAAACATTCTTTTAAAATATAATTTAGTACGAATTAGGTATTTGGTATTCGTATAATATCTAAATACACCTAATAACCCTGTCATTGTTCAGTTGTTTTCGAAATAATAAGTTGCATTTCTACTAAATATAGGTAATTATATATGTATTTTTGAATATACAATTAAACTTACTTCACATAACAACTCAATGTACCTAATGTAAAATGGGCGTTTTTTGATCTACGCGATGAGCGTAGCAGCGTAGACGTAAAGTGTCCCGCGAAGCCTCCATTTTGTATACTATCTGGTGCTACAAATCACGTTGAATGTGTCTACAAGGGAAGCGAAATTAAGATACCGGGAAGCCATTGTTTCGTTTTCGTACTTCTTGATATTTTCAAGACATAAAATGTTCGCGGTATCGCTCCCATTCCGCAGATATTGTAACGGCTTTCTTTAAAGAGAGATTTTTTTCTTAGATCGTTATTCCAATTCTGTGTTTTGAGTGTATGCAACACGTTATAAACATTTATTTATTTAAACAACTTTTGGTAGGTGCTTATACAGAAAAATAAGTATAAACAAAGAGCGACCTTATCACTAAAGTGGTATCTTCTAGACAAGCCCACACTGAAGAACTTAGAGGACTATACATATTGTATGTGTTTAAGTTTGTTATGTAGGCCTGAAATCTCAATCCGTATAACGCTGGGTCATGTAGGTATTTTACGTGTACGTTATTTTGGACAGGAATATGCGGGATGTGCTTTCAAACACCACACTGCGGAGCTGACAGATCGTGAATACCATCGAAATAGAATGAGTACTTAATTTCTACATCACTTTTCAATACATATAATACGCGTGACCGACAAATGCGAGTTAAAGTTGATAAACTTGTTTGCTTTTTGATTGTTTGTCTGTCATCGACTCTAAATATTGGAGTGTTCTGAGGAGTTAATTAATCACATATAACCTTCCCTCTCGTCAAAACAAATTTTATCCCCACCACCTGGATGCATGGTTCTCTTCCACCAATCGTTATTCCAGTTCCTTTTTGCGACGAACCAGAAAATTATGAACTACTTTTCAACTGCTGTTCCTTCAAATGTGGGGCTATTCAAGGGACGGATGAACAAAATTTTCCTTAATAGCCAGCCACACACTTCGGCAGTTCCTCTGATACTGCTAATTTCCATTAACGACGGTAATCACTTCTTGACCTCGAGTTAAGCCTAACCTTACAAAGTATAAATGTTATCTAAATCCGAATTTCTCCAAAACTGAATCAATAGATAGCTTCAGAGAAACCAATTACTTAGTAATAATATTTATTATATTTTAATATAACCCGTTCAAAATATAGGATTTATCTGAACATAGCTTACACTTAAGCACAAGATTTACCCCTTACTTATTAGCAAAATAATTTAGTCACGTAAGAAACAAGATTAATCTTTCCTACACGAAATCGTTAATATAAGAGGCTAATGTCTTGTTCTAGATTTGCAGAATATTTAAATAGTTGACGACCTCCGTGGCGCAGTGTTGAGCGCTGTTGTCTTAGCGTGCTGAGGTCCCGGGTTCGATCCCCGGCAGGATCAATTTGGGAATTAATAATTTCTGAATTTTCCCTGGTCTGGCCTGGTGGGAGGCTTCGGCCGTGGCTAGTTACCACCCTACCGGTAAAAACGTGCCGCCAAGCGATCAAGCGTTCCGGTACGATGCCGTGTAGAAACCGTATAGGGGTATGGGTTTAATATAACTGCCATGCCCCTAACAGGTTAGCCCGCTACCATCTTAGACTGCATCATCACTTACCATCAGGTGAGATTGCAGTCAAGGGCTAACTTGTAGTGGATAAAAAAAAACTTGAATCATCATAAGGAACATTATTCGAACACCTAAATCTATATATTATATAAAAGCGAAAGGTCACTAATTCATCACGATATCTTAGGACCTATAAAGCATACAAACTTGAAATTCGGAAGGTAGGTTCCTTCTATGGTGTAGACATCCGCTATGAAACGGTTTTGAGAAAATTTACCCCAAAGGGGGTGAAATGGGGGTTGGAAGCTTACATGAGAGTTCTAAGTTTTTGAAGTAAGATACTTGAAAATCAGCATAGAGGTTATTACTTTTAAGTAATAATAAACTACATAAGCAATTTTACGAACCTACCCCACAGAGGGTGAAATGAGGTTTGAAAATTTGTATGCAAGTCCTATGTTTATGAAGGTAAAGACTTGAAAATGAGGATTTAGGTTATTAGTTTAAAATAATAATAAACTGCATAAGATATTTTACGATGATCCACCCCGAAGGGCGTGAAATAGGGGTTGAAAGCTTGCATGGAGGTTATCAGTTTTTGAAGTCAGCAATAAGGACTTATTAGTCTTAAATAATAAAAACCTGCCGATGTTATATAGCTGCTATAAGTAGGCCTTTTGAAGCGGGAAAATCTCATAGGAAATCAGAAATTGTACGCGGACGAAGTCGCGGGCGACCGCTAGTAGATTATACCTATATGTATTGCTAAGTACACCCATAATATTTAGCGGCTTGAACAATACTATTAACCTTAAATAATGAATACCCTTGATGCCTAAAGGGTGAAAAAAACCTTATTTAAAAACATTTCGACAATTGTTGTCCACTGCTCTCCCAAATTGTCCCTGCCGGGGACCTGCTTATGAAACAACAGCGCTCACTACTGCGCCGGGAAGGTCGTCAAAACATTTTTGTTAAAGTTTTGAAAATACCATTCAGTTTTATGTAACACGTGTAATGAAAACATGTATATATAAAAGTGTCTCCCATAAAATATTCATGTTAGATTCGTACGTTAGCTCGAGCGATCAGCCAACTGTGAAAATAATGCAAATGCGATAAAGTATGACATCTTCAGGACGATCGGTGGCAGTTTTTTATTTATTCGGATGTGCCTGTTATGGTAGTCATTACATCGTTTGTTTACTTTTTGTTACATTTTATACTATACCTTCCTAGAAATATTAAAATCGATTGAAATGTAATTAATTATCAACAAGCAAGCAATAAAAATGCTTAAATTTAACGAACTTACCGATAGTAATTAATTGAATACTTAATTTGACTCGCTTAAAACTTGTATAGTGTAGAAAATTTACCAAATTTTAGGAATGTAGGAAATGGAGAAGATGGTATCTATATTATTTTTAACCTATAAATATACAAATATGCAATAAATCTATGCTATAAAAAGCTGTTGCTAAACATGAGATTCTTCTCTCTATTAGGTAGGTACGTAGACCTCCGATGAGAGAGGGCGCGTTTGGAACCCTCGCAGCTTTTGTTTTAAGATACCGTCATTAAGGACCACCATCACGACTACTTTGTACAATTAACGTTCAAAAAGTGAATTTTGAATATAGTTAAATTTGAATAAATTTTGAAAATACTTTGATTTGATTTGATTAAAAGTATTTTCAAAAGTTCCCCCGAGCGCATCTAAGGTGTATCAGCTAGGAGGTAATATTCAATTTCGAAACACTATCTCAAAGGTGAACTTTTGAGGCTTCCTCGATATAAATAAATTGCTTCATTAAAATCTCGAATAACCTTACAGTTTACACGTGCCACAAACAATTAATAACACGCAAGCTCGCCGCAAGTCCTTGCTTAGGAACAGCGTAACAACTTAACATTGTAGCCGACCCATGTCATCTGAACCAAGCGCCTGACTCGATATACAATATAAGCTCGAGCATATAATCAGTGGAACACGTCTCTATCGTGGTTTTGCAATATTTCATCGACGCAAAAGCAACGCAAAAACGTTGTAATGTTGGATGCTGATGGTATATACTCTATGCCATCATGCAAATACATTTAGCTGCTTTAATAGCTCTATGGTTTCGTAGATAATGCGTCGTCCACGTTGCTTTAAATTTTTCATAAAACCAGAAGAAAAAATTTCAATTATGGCATACCCTTGGATACTGCAAAACTCTAAAGCCAAGATGCGGAGATAAAAAGATTCAGTTTCAACCATTTCAAAATTTATTCTGAAAAAGCCACGGCCCCAAAAAAGACAGATTTTAAAATTTCTATAATTTATGGGTTAAAAGACCCTTTCTAGTCTCTTTGGTCTTTTTTGGCTTTCAAATGTATCTGTGTTAACCTGTGATAAAAATTCTTATCGTTAAAATGACTATAATATCTTCTGAATAACAAATTATGAGCTTCATAGAGGACAGTTTTTTAAACACCATAAAAAGCACATAAAAAGCACATGTAATCTAATTTTATTTATTTGTAGACACTACACATCCGCAAGCACCCTATCAAAGAATGAACTACATTGAAGCTTCTTTAATAGAATTTCGTAGTCTCGGATAAACTTGTTATACGTTCCACAAATGATTAATAACACGCAAGCTCACCACAAATCCTACTTTAAGAGCAACGTAACAACCAGCGTAGCAACTAGCAACTTGCCGACCCATATCATGCGAAACGAGTACCCGACTCGAACAGATGTCTAAACCATGCCTCCATGAGAAAACAATTAGAAGCCGAAATTGCTATATGGTTATTTGTCAAATTTAAAATACCGCAAAGGTACCGACGCTTATTTTAATGGCCGTTTTAATATTGTTGACGTTTGTGCTTAAAAAAAATTATCTTCATTTTAGGGACGTCATGGTAATGTGATGTATATTTATGTACGGATACTTTGAATCCAATTTTAACTACTTACGCATTTTGTGCAAATTATATTTGTAGTTTTTTTGTACGTTTATTGAAATGTAGAGGCTGGATTACTAAAGCAAACATATAACAAAGAGGAAAACAGGTAGGTATTTATAAAATAAATTTCCATTGTGTGAACTGTGTGCTGTGAGTGGTATCCCAACAGTCTACATAAAAACTGAAATACTGTACAGATTAACCTCAAACATATTTCCAATCGCCGCGATGAATAAGTATAATATATTATATTATACTTATATCTCTTTGTTTATGAGCAACGCTACCACAGAAAGTTATGACAGACAGACAAAACAACAAAGGAATCGAACTTATAACCCCACAGCTTCGGAACCAGAAGAACTGTAAGTGTGTTTCCGACTCATAAATAATTTCTGAACAGAAATATCATAACTTTTAGGGAGCACAGAATATTGAAAGGTAGGTTACATACCGGAGAATATAGGATACCTTTCATTCCAAAAAATTAAGTCGCACGCATCATCTATCTATCTATCTATCTATATCTATATCTATCTTCTTTATTATATATATATAAAGTCGTTAACTAATCAACGCACAGCCTAACAGTGAAATAGGGCGTGAATGTTTGTATGAAAGTCCGTTATTTCTCAAGTTATATCCACGAAACTTGGTATACGAGCTACCGGTTAAAAATGAAGACATACGTGTTTCATAGTTTTTGAAAATTCTACCTCCGAAGGGTGCAATAGGGGATGAAAGTCCTTCATTTCTAAAGATATTCTCAAGTTAAATCAACGAAACTTGGTATTTTGGCTTTCGGTAAAAAATAAAGAAGTAGGTACGTGTGTCACAGTTCTTCAAAATTCTACCACCGAAGGTGTTGGAAGTTTGTATGAAAGTCCTTCATTTCTCAAGTTGTCTCATGTAACTTGGTATGTGAGCTATCGGTCAAAAATAAAGAAATACGTGTTTCACAGTTTTTGAAAATTCTACCCCCAAAGGGGTGAAAGTTTGTCCTTCAATCACGCCGCAACAGAGCAACGGGTATTTTGCACGGGTAGTTGAGGACCTGCAAATTCAAATTCAAGATTCAAAATGCTTTTTATTCAAATAATCTTTTACAAGTACTTTTGAATAGTTGAGTGAATCTACCACTGATTCGGAATGCCATTCTTATTCCTCTAGAGTGGTATAGGCTACTTTTTATCATGGAAAATTAGGGTGTGGACTTAAAAAATCTTATACTACGCGAACGAAGTTGCGAGCATCGGCTAGTTTTGTGATAAATAAGTTAGCGCCAAAACACTTTACGTTTATTCCTTGTTTATTACCGTTAAATTCATACCTACTATCTTTCTAATTTACGATCATAGGAGGCACACTATATCAAAGCTTATCTTTTAGATAAGCTATAAAATTCCAATAGTGATAACGTTGAAGTGCTTTATTTATCAAGTGGGAAAAAAAAATTATGATATCTATCTCTAGAGATTGTTGATAAATAAAACAAAAAAAATACATGAGCTAATAAGAAGTAGCTAAAAAATTATCTAAAACTACTATATTAGGTATATAGCAGTTTTTTAATTTTTTTTTAGCCTAGCAACTTATTAGAAAACCAATTACCGTGTTGATCGGTTGGTGTAAATCATTCAGCGGAATATATTAGAGGCTGCTGACTGCTAAAAGAACAATCTCATGAATTCTAAATACACAGCGAATTGAGGTTCTTAGAAAATTATAATAATATATCTCTACCATTTATTAGCTTCACTATCTTTATCGCATATATCTATCATTCCATTAGATGAAATGTATAAATAAGTATTTTAAAACTATCAGTCAGTAGTTAGCACAGGGATTGGAGCTGTAGGGTAGGCATTATAGTTAGTCAGAATACCTATTTACTGAATGTCATGGTGAAAAATTAGCAGTGACGTATTTTCATTTGAGTTAGCGATTCTTTCACGCCTTTATGAGCTGCACGCCACTACTATCAGTTTTAATCAATCTATCAGCTACAAGTTCTAAGATTTCTTACCTAAAATAAAGGTTGTGTAAATTCTTACACATTTAATAGATACAAAGAAACTACACAGAAAGTTAAATTTGATCTGTTTCCAACGACACGACGACGCGCGACGGTTAAAATTAGTCACTGCAGCAATTTGTTGCTTTATCAGCCATCTGTGGGCAATCTCCAACAAACAGACCGTGTCAGCATTCCCTGCCTGAAAATGGAAAGCAATTAAACTTGCTTCTGAACTGTTAACTGACTAGGTATTGTATTATGTATTTTCAGCTATAGACGGTCTATTGAAAACAGTTAATTATGACAATGTGCTGTGCAGACTGCGTTTGCTTGTCTGAAAACGCATTATCCACAAAAGTGGAGAATACGCAAGTATTTGCGGTAGAATTTATCTCGGAGGCTTCTTTATACCGACGAGCGAATCCGGGAAAAGGAGTCATGTAAGTATATCACAAAGTGTAATTTCCAGAATATGTTTAGTTACAGGCATTAAAAATACCTGACTACTGTTAATAAAATATCCTCCTATTGTAAAACGTATTACTCGAACTGTGTAAAGAGTTTATACATACTTTTTTTACGTGCAGGCATCTAATGAACTCCTTAAACAGTGGCCCAATTGTCTAAGCCAATCGTATTCATATGACAGTTCATAACGTATAACTTAAACTTTTTAAGGAGTACATACATGCGTTTTGACTAGCAAGCATCTATGACCTCCTTAAACAGGTCGAATTATACGTTTTACAGACGATTACGATTACGATTTCCTTACATAATCGGTGGGCAGAGTTGTCAAAAATAGTCAATCCACCCTGTACACGATCAATATTGTACAAGATTGATCCAAATCTGATCATTATTCGCGGATTGCAGATCAGGATTGATACCGCATCTCAGAAAGGGTCAATTAAAATGAAATCATAAGGTTACAATTACAAAATCAAACTGTTTATTCTGACATTATTATAGCTGGTAGGTTTTTTACAAGTTACTCTCGATAATCAATATTTATGAAATTCGTTTGAATTTACAATGTTGTATCACTTTTATAATCTTTTTAATAGTTAAGTATAAAAATAATATCTCTATAAATCAAATAAATCTCAGTTTTAAAAATATACAATAGTATCACGCACCCTTTTACAGCAGGCCTCGTTCTAATCTAAATTCAAAAAATGGCAGCAACCGACTACACTAGCGGCACGCTATGATGGCCGGTTTGACACATTACAATAGTGATGTGGAATGTCAATTTATTCTCGAACAAAAAACAATTAAGTTTTGTTTTTGTACCTGATTAAATAGGTTTAATAAAACAAAAATGTATATGTTTATTTAATTTATTTGAACGAACTGAATATTTGAACGAAAATGAATATACATACTTTATATGCACACAAGAAACATATGAATACAAAAGATACCAAAAAAGGTGCCACAAAAGGCCATAATTAATCAGATTCGTCCATACTACTATTTTCACTGTCGTCACTGCTATCATCACATACATTAATAATTATATGTTCGTTTTCTATAATATTATCTATTTTCACATCTCTTTCATAATCTTCCCTTATTAATTTAACAGTTCTATTCACAACCTTTTCCCAGTCTCCTTTAGTCACATGTTCACAAGCTTCTTCTAATAATTTTAGCATTTTTTTTGTGGTAAATGGGGGTTCTGTATTGTGTCTTGCAGCATATCCCTTAATTTGAGCCCACACCAACTCAATCGCATTATACTCACAATGGTAAGGCGGTAACCGTATAACTCTGTGCCCATGTTCTAATGCTATTTCGTCAATGACGTATCGGATCTTGGTTGGTTTGTTTTCTTTTAAAAGACGTACTAATTCCGCTTTTAACATATTCATGTTTGCATCTACGCCATTTTTACGAAGCCATGCGACGATATCAGCTTTCTTTTGGGATTGGGCAGGTGGCTTGTCAATTTGCATCGAGTGGTATGGGGCGTTGTCCATAATTATAATAGATGGTTCAGGGAGGCTACACAACATTGAGGTAAACCATTCAGTAAACTTTTCTCCATTCATGTCTTCATGATAGTCTCCAGTGGTTTTTGACGCAAAAGCCATGAGAGAACCTTCGACAAACCCGTTGATGGTTCCGGCGTGACAAATTATAAGTCGCGATCCTTTTCCTACAGGAACTTTGGAAGTAGATGCTGCTGTGTCATCGTTCCAAGAACGGCCTACAGTATGGTTAGCATTAAGCCATGTTTCATCCAAGAACACAACATTTTGCCAATTTTTGATTTCTTTCACTTGCCGTAAAAAAGTATACCTTGCCATCGCTATATCAAATCTTTCCATCAATATTTTGCGTTTGTTACATTTTTTGTATCGAAATCCAATGGTCTTCAAAATCTTCGTTAAAGAACTTTCCCCACCGAAGAATAATCCAGCTTCCTTCAGTGAATGCACCAACTTTTTTCTTGTTGGATACTCCTTCTGTAAATAGTAGCCGTAAACATGTCTTCGGATAGCATCGGCATCAAAGCTATCGATGCCTACGACTGGTTTTGCTCGTTTTCTCTTTTTTGGTGTGTGAAGTTTATTTTCTTCTGTGCCAGTCTCGCCATATTTTTTTTTAGTTATCCGTCTAACAGTTCGTTGTCCAATATTAAGCGCATCAGCTACGCGTTCAACCACTGACGTTATAGGTAAAATTGGCCCTCCATTTTGAGCTTCACGATCGAAATAGTTACGAAGGCGTATTACGAACTCACGTGTCTGACTATTTAGAACAGTTCTCTGCGTACGTTCGGTCATATCGACGAAATCCACAACAAAGGGCTTGAACAGAGTCCAAATTAACGAGCAAGGGTCAACAGTAATGCAGTATCAATATTTGAAATCCAAAGCCAGGTCAAAACTATATCACAATCGCATTGCACTGACAGTTTATACTTTTCGAAGCAACGTCAATTCGAAACTGCTTTGTTTTGCATTGAGCATTGACGCGAGTTTGCCGGAGGTAGTAGTTGTGCTAGCCAGCGATCCTATGTGACGATCGTATTAGATTCCATTTTTAAAAATTTATTGATATTTTTTTGCGATTTCAGAGGTTTGTCCACATAGTGAAAATTGTTCATATTCACAAGTACATTCACCCCTTAAATGGTGCAAACTGATTTTTCTACACTTGTATACATTTAAGAAATCAATTTAATAAATAAATTTTGAGTCCTAAACCTAAAACTACATTCGATAAAATTTATGAATCTCTGCACATCACTATCGTCAATAAAGTAATACAATTATTTCCTTCAAAGTCGTTATCAATTAATACGGAACTTCATGAGCGGACAAACGTCAAACCGGCCATCATAGCGTGCCGCTAGTTTAGTACAATAACCACAGATTCTACATATCACGGATATTACGCAAAAAGCAATAATGTGGTATAGATTAATTATGTCATGTTACAGGATGCAGATTGACTGTATACCGGGCGCCGTGCCTACATCCAATATACTTTGATAAATCATATCCCAAAAATTCGTTTATAGCTTTATTACATAAAATATCCTTAGAGTACCCAATTCAATTAAATTGTACAATCTTTTTCAATCCGTTTTCCTTTCCTCCTTCGCGCTCAATTGGCGGGAAAACACAACGATTGGACATCACAATTATCTTTAATTTTTTTTTATTTAATTTATTTAAGTCCTTCATGGCCTTATTTTTATTGCGAATATCGTACCACAGAATATTAAACTTGAAAATCATGAAAATACCTTACGTAATATAAAACCCATTTTCATGTTCTTTCTATGACGTTTTAAGATGTGTCACTCTGGCAGCAAGGTAAGCTGGTATTCTTGCATAAGATGAATAAGGCCAGCCGTTTTAGTGATGTCAGAGTGAACGAAGCGATGTGCCCGACATTAAGGGGAAACAAAAAAGCAAAAGTATTTTCATACGAGAAAAGAAACTTTCATATTTAGACACAAGAGAATACTTGAGCGAAAATTTTACTTTGAAGTTTTATTTACACTGCGGTATATTAACTTTACGAATACCGAGATTCACTCGGTTTTGCTTTGGAAATTATGCTATAAACTCATGATATATGTATATAGCGATTACACTGGCGCATTTTGCCCTAACTCAACAAAAACTTTGCGAGCTTAGCCAGCTTTGTATTGTTAACGTATACAAAATGTTATACTACTACTACTGCTATATACTATTTTAAACCAAGCTTGTTCGAGTAAGGCCCGCCACATACATTCGGAATCCCGAAACGGCATTCCGAATCGGTATTCCGATTCGGGATTCCGAACGGAAAAAATGGCTGACGTATCACATTTTAAGGGTGATGCACCCAGTAACGGTGACGCATTTCTTCTTCTTAGCTAGATACAGCAACAATGCAATCGCCATGAGAAAATCGTCGTCCATATTCGCTGACAGAATATCTAGAAATTCAGAGGATAGCGTCTCCCAATATCTGAGCCTTGTTATTCCGAACGGAAATAAACGTATGTGTATGATGTATGTTCGGAATTCGGAATATCGAATCGGTATTCCGAAACGGAATTTCGACTGCATGTGGCCGGCCTAAAATGTATGTAAAACATTACACGGTGTATCCGGTACATATTGATTTTGATGTGTGATCTATTGATGTGGCAACATGGTTTATATCTTGTCTGGTACAATTTTACGGTTCAAGAAATATAAATAAGATAAGGTGTGTAATATTTGTACAAAACGAATAGTTAGGAGTTAGGACTATAAATGCGAAAATTTTGTCTGTTTGTCTATCAGTAACTTATAGGAATAAGAACAGAATAAGACAATTTATTTCTCACTAGTACAATGTATTATTTTCGGGTCCTGTGTATATAACCGATTTTGATGAAATTTGGTAGGACTGATAATATAACGTGTATCCCGGGGAATTTCACGCTGCCACTATATTTTAGCCATTAGGTATAGATTTTTGGCAGAACTATAATTACAATACTAGACTATGTGGTGGGAGCAGAGCTCAACCGAGGATCTTTGGAATTGTCCGCTGCCCATTTAGTCATCGAGGGGTAACACTCGTTCATCGATATTAAAGTATTGAATAAACAAATAATCCATTTTTTATAACCTACGTCAAAAATCCATTCCATTCATACGTAACCCATTGATTGATTTTTGGAATATAAATCGCATTTTCTTATGATTAAAAAGCCGTTCAAGTTGTTCTGCATGAACCGTATGAGCAAATCACAGCAGCTGCTCATGTTCACTTTTTCACTTAACTTATAACCAGACCAATGAGATCTTAATAATACTGCACCAAACTGCAAGGGTTCACACACATTCGACATGCTATTTGTTTGAGCTAATTCATCCGTCCAGAATTATTGATCCCCTATAAATGTAATCAACTATTTTGGGAATACTTCCATACCCAATGATGTATCTACCGAATACCGAATAACAGAAAAACCGATTTTCCCTCCTATTTAAGATTCATTTCATGAATAAAACTGCGTGTCCCCGGGGACAGTCATCGAATGGATACATATAAATTGGATCGGAGTTTTTTCAGTCGCGATACGTCAAAGTCTCCCCCAATCGCCGAACGTTTGTGAAAGCAGTACGCGTCGCTGGTCGCATCTCATATTTACACCTCTATACACAAGTTTAGGATGCCTGTCATATAAAGCGGAGCGGAATAAAGATGTGCTTAGTCGAGCAATGAAGATTTTTGAGAGACAAAATTATGTCTCCATAATATTATAATACTATTATTAAATAATATGATTGAACTTTTTGTTAATCTATATAAATAAAAATCAATCATCAGCTAGTTTTTGATAAGTGCTCCCTTTATTATTAACCCTTATTCGTTATATCTAAGCTAAGCTAAACCGAGTCGTTTGTAAAAAAACAATAGAAGTAAACATTATGAACGGGTATTATACTAACTTTCCTTGCCCCGTCGGGCAGGTTCGGTGTAAGATGAATTCACACTTAGCAAGTTAAATTGTAGCGATGTATACCTATAATAGCCGTGTCTTAAGTTGAACTCTGCGCAGAAAAACATTTCGGGTATCAAACGAAGTGCGGTATGAGGTGCGCCGCGAGCCCATATCCCTCGCTCCCCGCGCATCCTCCGCTCGTCTGTGTAGTACAATATAGGTATGCGCAGAAGCCTGCCATTTTGGTTCAACTTACATACTACTTTACCTACATTTCATTGTTCATATTCAATTTATTTGTGAAAAAAGCCACGTCAATTAGCTGAAATGGGAAGTAAACTCAAAGCTTTCATTGGGAGTTGGAATAGCGCCAGTTAGTTGCTGTCGTCTTTGATTTTGTTTTTATAGCTTCATTTATGAAATTCGCTTGCGCTGGTCTGTATTTCAGTAACATTTATATTTTAATGAAGACATTACGTTAGGAGTTTGTGCATCAGTTTTAGACTATGCAATACAAGTACCTACCTAACTCGTCCATAGCACTATAATCCATACTTCCATACTGCCATATCCATACTAATATTATAAATGCGAAAGTGTTTCTGTCTGTCTGTCTATCTGTCCGTCTGTTACGCTTTCACATCCCATCTGTTCAACCGATTTTGATGAAATCTGGTATAGGGGTAGTTTGTATCCCAGGGAAGGACATTGGCTATCGGGCTTTTTATCCCGGAAAATTAAAGAGTTCCCGCGGGAATCAAAAAACTTTAATTCACGCGGACGAAGTTGTGGGCATCATCTAGTGTACTTATATACTTACTAGACGATTCCCGCGACTTCGACCACGTGGATGAGGTTTTTTTATTACTGCGTTAACTCCTTAATTTTCCGGGATAAAAGCCTATCTCCTTCCCCGGGTTACAAACTATTACTTTACCAAATTTCATTAAAGCTTTTGACCGATTTTAGCGTACTAGTATGTAAGTATAGTATGGATTACTATTTATATACGACTGCCTGAAAAAAGGAGTTTATTTTTTTCAGGTTTCATGACAGGTTCATGATAAATGAGGTATCGTTAGAAACCCTAGCTTATTCCGGCTGACATAGGCTAGTAAAATTTAAAAAAAAAATTGATGGTGTGACCCGCACTAAAAACTAAAGTTGAAAAAAATATTCGAAAATAAGATTAACTATATAATCATCATCTAGAAAATGATGAGTAGATTCCAAAAATCTACCAATTCCAATTAGAATAAGCAATCTCAGTTTGAACTTCAAATAAAGACAAGTGTACATTCATTAATTTTATTTAAACCTACGAAAATAATATGAATGATTATACATGTATCGCACCTACTTTAATGAATTAAGTAATTGTACGCTACTTGTCGTAATTACATACTTACAAGTTAAATTAAATAATAACAACAAAGCTAAAGGAAATTATTACCTACATGCGTAATGAAACTAATTAAAAGTAAATTCGTGTAAAACAATGTCACTTTGAGAAGCAAATTATTGTTGGAACACCTTTTACAGGGTTTCTAGCGCAAACATCTAAATTCAATTTGCTTTTGCCGCAGTTTAAATTGCTTACACCGAGCGGCGCGAGAATGTCGTTCTCATCATTCTGTATGTAAGTACATCATAAGCCAAGATCATAAGTAATTATTTGATGCATAATATAAATGCATGCTTTGTTTGTCGAAGATATTGTCTTAACATAATAAGTAATACCTGATAGATTTTGTTATAACAGCAAAGTACTGACACGACTTAATAAGTGTATCGAATTGTATTTATTTTTTATGAAGTAGTTGCTTCTATTCGCTAGTTCCGCTAGAAAATATTTTTTTCAATAGAGGAAGCTCGCGAGGAAGTCCCATAAAAAATTCACTCTCCAAATCCTCAATCCTTATGCTGTAAGTGTACAAAATGAAATCCTCAAAAGTAGGGAGTTAGGAAATTTTGATGATGAATTCATATAATATAATACAATAATTCATATAGTAAGTCACGTGTATGCGATTCAACTCTGAGTCCCAACTCCTCATCCTTGATATTGCAGGATACAGAACTCCTTAAAAATAGCGATTTAAGATTTTTTTATGGTGAATTCATAATGTAGGCGTCAAGCAACGACTACTTAAACCCAAGTCCCAACTCCTCAACTCTGATGATGAGGCACTTGTAAGCTGAGGGGATCTGGAGTACACTAAAAAGTTAAAAATAAAAATTCTTTCCAAAAAACCGACTTCCAAAGCCAGTGTAAAGTAGAAAATAATTATGATTTCTACACACCATCTTGAAGTCGGGCGGGTATAACAAAGATAGGCACAGTTGACGCGTCATGGCTCGCCCGACTTCAACATAGTGTGTAGAAATCAAAATTATTTTTTACTATACAGTGGCTTTGGAAGTCGGTTTTTTGGAAATAATTTTTTATACTGCATAATAATTGATATTGTATAATTTTATTTAGATTTAAATAAGTTAAAGATGAGCTATCGTCATTGTCGTCTATCTAACGCATAACCGAAAGATTTCCACCCCACTCCACATGACAGTCGGGCAGGACGTCTAAGACGCGCTTTAGATCGTCCACGTCCACCTCTACGGGGTCATTCAACATGCGAGGCCGCTATTCAAGCCTTGGAAGCCCAAAGCCTTCGGCCGATGTGCTACGTAGGTATATCGGTTACTAAAACTGATTCTCCAAAACGGATCTCCTCATTTATGTTTATATAGATACAAGTAAGTATGTATTGTGAACTGTGTTGCTCAACATCCTGCAATGTGGGCTATTTATTAAGCATTATCCATATATTAAAACTTTAGCTATGAAATGCTACGTTGAAATTTAAAATAAGAAAACCTTTATAAACTACTTGTACGCCTGTGAACGTAGCTGAAGCGGGTAAGGAATGGATACAATTTTACAGAATTTTAATTTAAAGTAAGTATTATGAAATCATACACCACATTTTACGGATAGACGTGGCACTTTTAATGTTGCATACGTTATAACAATAACAGCGAAATTTTCTACGGCATTTCATTTTAAATTATTTTGTAGAAATAATATGCTTGTGTATCGTTTAAAGTATGCTAAGTGCATTTTAAGTGAAGTAAATAGAACGGTGAAATTGATTTAATATTATAAAAATATATACCTAGTATAGACTAATCGAAATCATACCTATAACGAGTATCTATATTAATTAAAATTAAATGATGCTGGTTGGTAAGCGCATAACTTAAGAGCAGTTGGATACTGTTTTTTTAAAAAGTAATTAGTAAGGCTTTTACGGAAGGAAAAATTGGAGAAAGTTTCCTGGATTTTTTTGGAAAATCTCTTTCTCTTTTCTATTGGGTTTGTATGAAATCGATTGTTTGAATTTGAATAATTAAATGAATAAGTAGCAATCACTCTCTAATTAAATAATTTATTTTCCGTATATTCCCTATTTTTTGTCAGCCATTTAGATTGAATTTTTCTAGAAACCTCTTAAATCCAGATCAACCAGCGGAGTCGTAGTGATTCAGTTTCTACTGAAAAAAAAAGAATTGCAAAATGACTGTAAAGAGCCGATTGGTGCGATAGATAGAGTAAGTACCTAAAGTACATTAACTTTAAAGTCATCCTATAAGCACATTTTAGAAAGAAGAAAATCTTTGGGGCGTCGTCCCTAATCTCTGTCGGCTGCATGCCAGACGTTATAAAATATGTCAACCAATTGGAGACACTGGCTCCAAGAAACTTACGCTTAAAGTTTAAGATGGCTGAATAGTTTGCAGGAAATGACACTGTCTGCATTGATATTTGTAATATCGTAAAATAAGTTTCGTTTGTTGTGTTTTGTTAATTTTAGACTCTCTCACTCACATGATATATTATGAGAAAATGTAGTTTGGGTCAATGATGAGGAGTAATAGGCTAGCATGGTATGAGCATGTAATGCGGAGGGAAGGAAGGCATATTACAAAAAAAATGATAGATACGCATGTGGAAGGAATAAACAGTAGAGGGAGACCAAAGAAAAGATGGATGGATTGTGTCAAAGAGGATATGCGTATAAAAGGGGTGAATAACAGGTTGACGGATAACAGAAGTGAGTGGAAGAAGAAAACATGTTGTGCCGGCCCCACAAAGCGTGGGACAAGGGCAAGAAGAACAACAACATAGTTTAGATCAATGCTCTCAGCGAACACGCGAACGCAGTGAAATGAAAAATAAAACAAATAAGGTAAAAGATAGAGAAAGTATAGGAAGTCAAACTGTACTGATTGATCCCTCGCAGATTAAAATTAAAGAACAAAATATAAAATTATCGACGAATAATTATTATAAGTTTATTTACATTTAAAGCCGCCATGTTCTATTATTATTACATTAATTATCTGCCCAGGAAGTTTTCAAATTATATCTAAACGTAGTGAGCAGCGATTAAATAATAAATTAGTTGATTTATTATTACCATAAACCAAAACCAGACATAGTTTGAGCTGCGAATGTGGTTACACATTTATTTGTTTGCCTCTTCAGACACTAGTATATTTGGTCGGGTACCTTTGATTTATCAATTTCAATTATTTTAGGTATGCACAACGCTGTTAAAACATGCAAAACGAAATGCAATCAAAACGATATGAAGTACGCAATTTTGAATTGAAATTTCAATTTGCGTACTTTCATTGATGTCAATCGAGCTTTGAAGTCATTTGCTTTCATTTTTAACCTATCTAGTTATCCAGAAAAAGTAAAATGTGCAAGTCTTAAATATCGTTTGTGTAGGCTTCCAGGAATTATACCTACGTTAATACATAATAATTTAATGTGTAGGTAAATTTTTCATCGATTTTATATTTAAACCTATATAATTAAGCTAAGCGTTTTTTTCGTTATTTAAATGAAATTTTATTCAGAAGTTGTTTATCTTAAAGACAAAAACTACATGGAAAATCATGGAAAGTTCCTAGCTAGACCCAGTGGTTTGAGCCGTACGTTGGGATGTTGCTCGCAATATTTTTTTTTCTATTATTGAGTACCAATTAACAGGGGTGCTCAATATAATTACAATCTAGCCAGACAATTTGAATAATAAGTATTTATTCTTTATTACGAAGTACTTTGTTTTGTAACCTTTGTATTATTTGTATATTGTTTTTTTAGTGCAGCCCCACAGTTGTATGTCATAAGTCCAAGTTGGCATTAGGACTTGTTTATATAATAGAATTTTATGGTGTATTAACAAACAAGATTTTCTGCCAAGTAGCCAATCCATTTTTATAACGTATTTCTACGTTTAGTATCAAGTGTCATACCGAGGTATTTAGCTGTATTAGCGTTATCTGTTTCCCATTAATGTCTTTCGTTGTATTTCGGTGCTTTATTTGTGAAATCTATAAGGACCGATTTTGATTCGTTCAACTTAATTCACCACCTGGTCGTCCAGTCGTAGACTTTATAAATGGAAGCTTTTGTGACTGCTTCATTATGACTTTTTCCAATTCCTATTATGGCAGTATCGTCAGCGAAAGTAGCAATCACATTGTTTTCTGACACCGGGATATCACTGATATACAAAAGGTACAGGACCGGACCAAATACACTCCCTTGTGGAACCCCAGCTTTTATTTCCTTCAGTTCTGAATATGCATCTTCTTGATGAATTCTGAACATTCTGTTAGTAATATAATATGATTTCAAAATATCTGAAAATGCTTTGGGCAACATCATATTCAGCTTATATATGTCACCGTAAGATTGTAAAACCCGTTAGATTATAATCTAACTCGCGAAATTGTAAACTGTCGAAAGATTGTAAACTGTTCAATGTTCTGAGTGTCAGTTTTTGAAATATTCATTGTATTTACGTTTTCTTGTCTCTCTTTTGTATGTTAGGTTAGGGTTCGACATAAATAATCAAGTAGTGCCCGGCCGCACGCCGGGCACTTAGGTTTTATCGGGTTTAAATACCTATCAGATTACAATCTACCGGAAAATAATGCGTTAAATTGTAATCTTTCGACAGTTTGCAATTACGCGAGTTAGATTATAAACTAACGGTTTTTACAATCTTACGGTGACATATATAAGTCCTTCATGCCAAACTTTGTCGAAAGCTTCCGCTACATCTAAAAATACAGTAGTGCAAACCTTTTTTTCTTTTAATGTTTGCTCAATTATGTTAACTCTTCTATGAACCAGATTGTAGAGTGATCAATTGTAGAATGCTTTTCTCTGAATCTAACGTTTAAGCTAAACTTAAATTTAACGTACAATATCGGGAGCATTTTTATCCTACGAGATGTCGCCGCGTCACCGCAATATCCGGCCGGGGCCGAATGCCCCGCGCGCCGAGAATACCAAGAAGATAATTTATTCCTCTGGTACCATCCCAGCATATACATTTTCACTTTACTTATCGAGACATCCTGTAATTTATAGCTCAAATATAAAGAGTGTACAAATGGCGTGAAACGACCGATACTAACAATTTTATTTAATACCTCTATTTGTAAGACGCGAGGTCTTAGTTCGGGGGAACCATTAGTATACTATAACCGACTTCAACATCTTGACCAAGAGTGGACAGTGGACTTCCACTATGGAAGTGGACTCCTGCATGAATCATGCACGTCACGATGAATCCTGCATGCAGTGACTTGCAGTTCATAGAGGCATAAAAGCACTGCTTAGTACCAAAATGCACGATTTTCATCAAAACAGCTAACTAACTAATGCCTACCCTAGGTTCAAAAACAATGCGCGCCGCAGCCTGCATGAATGACACGGAACACAGAACAGATATTTGATTTAGTTTAGGTGGATTTCGGACAATCTTGTGAGATTTATACGACACAGAGAGCCTAAATATAGGGGGTCTAGTGAGAGTTTTTGGAGTTTACCTCCTTAAGAATCGATTTTCATACTTATAACTTAACTTTGACGACCTCCGTGGCGCAGTGTGCAGGAGGAGTGTGCGGAGATCGCTGGATCGAACCCGGGACCTCCGCAGGTTCAGTTTGGTAATTTATAATTTCTGAATTTTCCGTGGTCTGGCCTGGTGGGAGCCTTCGGCCGTGGCTAGTTACCACCCTACCGGCAAAGACGTACCGCCAAGCGATTAAGCGTTCCGGTACGATGCCTTATAGAAACCAAATAGGGGTATGGGTTTAATATAACTGGCATGCCCCTAACAGGTTAGCCCGCTACCATCTTAGACTGCATCATCACTTACCATCAGGTGAGATCGCAGTCAAGGGCTAACTTGTAGTAGATAAAAAAAAACTTTCTCCGTTACGTTATGTACTTTATTTTCCATGGTAACATTTGTTTATGTATTTTGATGAATATAAATTAAATAATTATATGAATGAATGTATCAAGCATGCTTTCAGTAAAATAAAAAATGCGTTAATTTACCCTCATTAACTAATCTATATATTTTATAATCGTTCGTAAAGAGTAAACTCCAGTCATGCGTCTGAGCTGACACACACAATTTTTTTACCTATTATTCCAATATTGCGATCCCGCCAAAGAACGAATCTAGTGAAATACGTCGAATGAGTCAAATATCGGTTTAATTAAACCTTCATCAATAATTATATTAACGATCTTTTATCTTTTCTAAAAATTCAACTTTGATTTAAAACGTAAAGCTGACAAAATTGACCACTCAATAATAGAAATTTGTTAAAATAGAAAAAAAGTTACAATTTCGCAAGGTGTAACAAACTGCGTACCCAAGAAAAAAAAAGGCGACTCTATAAAAGTTTATTTCCAAAACAATTCCACATATAAAAGTGTAGCTCCATTCGCACAAATCAAGCGGCACCGTGTACCGACACGCGTTTTCTCTCCCGGCAGAAATCAGAATAACAATGAAAACAGGTTGCAGGCCGCATATAGCAAACAATTTACTTAATAGAAGCACGGTAAAATGGCGGCTAAAATGAAGTTTAAAAAATAGTTTTAGAAAAATAGCTCATCATGAAAGGTCACGAAACTAAAAAAAAGTTGTATAACATACATACATTTTTATTGGTTTACCATCTAACTTTGAATTACATTTGAGCATAAATTAGCTTCCCTCGCAACACTTGCTTTTTTACTAGAAGCCACCTCCTTGAGAATAATTAGTACAATCCAATTATGTAATCCTATCCTATTGGATTAGTGCCTTAGAAGAGCGTATATGTTCGGCTGCTTTAGTCAGTGTAAATTCTGAGAAATAATAAGGAAATTCTTTGGATGGTGATCGATTTTTCCTGGTTGTTGCTGAGTCTCTGAATGAAAAGACAGCAGCATTAAGTTTTCCGTTATGAAATCGTTGCATTATATAACCTGATCGATCGTTATTCTTCTAAGGAAAATCAAATTTTTCTGAATAAAATTTAACATAGTTTCAGCTTAATTCTAATTTAGGGCTCTATATAAATAAACATTTTTGCAAGTATGAATATTATTATAACTATGAACATAATTATACTAAAGCTGTTAGACATATGGGAAAACAGACAACATCAAATGAAGCGTATTTTAAAGTTTCCAAAATATACTTACGGAAACAAAGATAATTATATTGTAGATCAGATTATAATAATATTATAAAATAAAATAATAATTATACCTAACATGAAGTTTTTTCATAAAATTTTGTGCGCTGTTACAAACATTTTCTGACCAAATAGTGAATGCTGCATTGTATCTACTAAGTCTAACAAGCAGTAAGTATCTATTAAATAAAAAACTGTATCCCGACCACAGAAAAATTAGAGACCCCTACGTTTTTGAAAGTAACATCTTTTGTTCATGTAAAATGTAGCCTATATCACCCGGACCATAATAATAAATCGAATCGATTGGCAACTCATTCAGCAAAATTGGCCCAGTAGTTTAGGTGCTACGGTAGAAAATACATAAATACCTATAAAAATACATACATAGACTCCTAAAATCATAACTCTTTCTATTTGTTTTCCGTAGTCGAGTAAAAACCCAACAATTTGAGTGCGCTAGTAAAGCGGATAAAAATGAAACGAGAACATCCACGCTCGGAGCTCGAAAGAGTTTAATCAAAGTGAAACTACCCGTTGCCGGGGATGTACTTAATAGTCCATACAAACACCCTCGGCAGCACTTAGGGTTTCAACATGCATTTTCAAACAAATATTTTTGCTTGTCGCTGAAATTAAAAGTTTGTTTTGCTTAAAAATCTTTTACCCTGAATTTAATTTATATATCCTAGTTTATAGCATTTTATCTAATTAGTTTCCATTTATAATATTATTATATCAGATATCGCATGTGCATGTTTCCCTGGCGATTTCCTGATCTTGAGGTGTTTTGAACGAAGCGCTACTTAGTGATGAGGCTGCTTATTGCATCCTTCTTCTATGTTTTTGTTCCTTCTTTTTGTGGAATGCTACATATAAAGAGTTTAATAATGATGTCACTACAGAAACGTATTCGACAGTTTATCATCAACGATTTCTATAAAGTATTAAAATAAAGCCAGCGCATATCTGCTTAAATTACGGAATAACGAATCAGACTTATATATTCAACTCGCGTGCAAACTATAACTGGGTAGCAATTAAAGCAAGAGTATCAAAATTATCGAACAAAGTAACAAAAACACTGATACTTAATACTGATAGTAAACTTTTATTTATTTATTTATTTATATATATTGTGTGTATCTAACAATTTAACGCACTGATTTTCTCTATAACCAAACTATACTCATTTTATTTTGATAATTATTGAGCTGCTTTGAGCGTCTTTTTCTTGAATCTATGAATCTAATCTAAAAAAAAAACTTTGAATTCAATCTAATATGACAGAAATAACATAAGTTCTCACGAACCAGTGGCGATTTCTCTAAGATTGCGGAGCTTGCGCCGCAATACCAATAAAATTATGAATAAGTTACTTACCAATTATACTAGATCTATTTGAGTAATATACTAATATTTTATTAATAATAATAACATGAAATAGGACCCATTCGCGAAACATACAAGTTTATCAATTAAATGATTTCGTTAATCGATAATTAATTAAATTCACGCGCGCTCAATAAACACCTCGCACCTTGTTTGGGACATGCGTCCAGCGCCACCGCATCGTCTCGTGGCTCGTACTGCGTACAAGTTAGCCCTTGACTGCAATGTCACCAGGTGGTGGGTGATGATGTAAGTACTCTAAGATGGTAGCGAGCAAACCTGTTAGGAATATGGCAGTTATATTAAACCTATACCTACCCCCTCAGTGATACATTTTATTTTTTAGATTTAGATACATGTATATTATTGAGTATTTTATTGAGAAAATACCTAACCATCAGCTAGCGCAAACCCAAAATTGACCACCAGGAATCGACACTGTCACGAACTCAGTCAGATTAAATGTATCGAGTTTGATAACAAATGAGTGGTTTCATTGAGAACATTCTAAGAATAGATAAATGACGGAAAATAAAAATATTTTGTATGTTTCTATGAAGTTTATTTCATCATACTAATATTATACATGCGAAAGTGTGTTTGTTTGTTGGTTTGTCCTTCAATCACCCCGTAACGGAGTAACGGATCGACGTGATTTATGGCATGGGAGGACCTGAAGAGTGACATAGGGTACTATTTATTCCGGAAAATTAGGTGGTTTTCGAGTGAATCAAAAAAACTTAAACCATGCGGATGAAGTGGCGGACATCAGCTAGTAAAATTACATAGGAGCTCCTATAGAAAGAAAATCAATAAAATATTGGGTACAAATAAATCTCGGTCGTTAAGTGCCGCCCATCTTGTTCTCTTACCCTTGACACATACGCTCGCCATTTTATAGGGCGATTTACTGTATGGACACTTCCCCTCCTTTCTTTTTTGATATTGAAGAAAAGTTACTATTACACTGTAAAAAATTAAACACGGAGAAATTACGAGTGTATGAAGATACTTATTTGACGAGAAAAACATTTTATCAGTACAAATACTAAAGCTAGTTTAGTATTATAGCTGTTTTTTGACTACTTTAAAAAAAATTACACGCAAATATTCGCTTGTCTAACAGCCAATCTTAGTCAAATTCTATTTTCAAAAGCATTAATAAATAAATTAACCCATATATCAAGCAGGCAATAGCCAATAAATAAACCAATTAGCAATTTAATATTTTCAATAAAAAAAAATCGGCCAGAAATAAATTACCTGGCGTAATAAAAGGTGTAGTACTAGTCTCTACAAAAATATTACTGAAAGTTTTTTGAGCGTTTATTACTGAAACGTAAATACCGGACTCTTCGGTACAACGAAGGAACCAGAAATTTAATTCGCTATAATCCGCGACAACAGGAAAATCTATGTGGTACATTGGTTCTCACCACACCACAGAAATCCCCCAAGAACTGCCACTACTACTACCACTACTACCAGTGGTGAGAACCACTGTACCACATAGATTTTCCTGTTGTCGCGGATTATAGCGAATTAAACTTCTGGTTCCTTCATTATGATGGACTTCCGCAAAGTAACGCCTGCTTCTATGCAATCTTCGGGATTACGTCTCTCTGTCACAGTATTTTTATTTACCAACTAGATGATTCTTGCGACTTTGTCGCTGTGGATTTATCTCTGTACCGAAGTTTGTCGAAATAGGTTAAGCAGAATATGGGCTGTGTATGTGAAATGTAGCAAGCAGACAGCGAACAGACCGTCAAATAGACGGAAAGATAGACACACTTTTGTAGTTATAATGTTAGTATTGACTTATGTTAAAATAACGTACAACTATGGAACCCTGCACTGCGCGTGGCCTGATTTTATTTTTTATATTTTTTTATTTTGCCGTATGTAATGAGTATTTAATGAATATACTTTAAATTTTTCTGATAATTTTTCTCAGCAATTTGGTACTTGTTTATATAATAAGACAGCAAATAAAGTGACAAGATACTACTAATTATTGTATTTATTCCTCCAATCCGAACCTCTCGGCTTGGGTCTAACTTTTAATAGGGGCAGCCTGAGTCGAGGTTCATTCCGTTAGCAAATCAATTAAGTTGGCAGGCACTTCGACAGGCTTTATCACCATTTGACAGGTATCTATTAAGCTGTAGCTTGTATAGGTAAAATTTATCGGCAACATCGATCGGCAAGATAGATTTAATCAAATAAGTTCTTCATTCTATTAGCTAGATTCAATCAATTATGAATATTGCATCATAATTGATGTACGAAAATGTTATAGGATCATGAAAAGTTTCTTACTTATTAAAGTATTCAAAAAATTTACTAATCGACTATGGGTATATACCCCACAGAATAGTAGGTATAATAACTTACAGTACTGTATTTCATTTATAAACCTACGTATCTTGTTTTTTAAAAAGAGCAACTGCTGAGTTTCTTGCCGGCTCTTCTCAGCAAAACCTGCTTTCCGAAGTGGTTTCAAAACATGGCGTAACATAAGAGACCTGTATGTCCTGTATGTGTTATAAATAAATTGAGTTTAACAAGACTTTGATGAAATTGAAAGTGTACTTAATGGTACCAAATATGAAATAATTTCTAGGGCCTAATACGTAAAAATATTGCTGCGGTGGTGTAACAAACGCAATAACAAAGCAAAATGATTGGCTAACACTCTATCGCTATTGGCTATAATCCACGGACGCAAAAAGAATGCCATTAATTCAGCCAATCAAAACATTGAAATTGTTACAATGATAAATGCAACTTTTACGGAATAGGCCTAAGTACTGATGCAACTCTTTCGATTAAAAATTTTGGAAGGTGGAAAAAACAGCCACTTATAAGAATAACGAGAATCATAGTAATAATTATCAAAACTTACACTTTAGGCCTACCTATAATTTAACATAACAGTGAAAATAATTGCAAAGAGACAAACCGTTGCCATGTTATTGGTTACGTGCATTTAAATATTAAATAAAAAATTTACTACGACTCCATAAAAACTGCTATAAAAATTTTGTCGCTGCGCCATAAAATAACAATAAAGAGAGAGAACAGCGTATTTTATTTATAAGGATCGAGGTTCTAAACATACTCTAAAAGTAGGTATAAAACTATAAACCATCAGCATATGTTACCTTTTGTTAAAAAGTTACTGTTTTTATCTTATCTATACCAATATAATAAATGCGAAAGTTTGGATGGATGGATGTTTGTTACTCAATCACGCAAGAATAGCTGAACGGATCTGGATGAAATTTGGCACAGAGATAGATTATAGTCTGGAATAACACATAGGCTACTTTCTTCTCGGATTTTATCAGTTAAAACAAGTACTTAAAAAGCTATGTATGTATATATGTAAAAATAGGTATGTAACAGTAATGAAACTACTTTTAAGCTTTATATTTGAATAATATGCGTATACCTATACTATAGTTAATACATTAGAAACGATTTAAAGTCGCTATATGACGCTGTCTGAAAGTTATTGAACTTTTCCTTCAAGTTTCTGTCTGATATCTCATAACTTTCGACACACGAATTGACACTCATGTCGACTTATTCAGAGTGAATTCATACTTTATTTCTTTATTTGAAAAACAAGTCTTCAGTACACACTAGCCAAAAGTCAACTGGCACTGTTATATGAAAACCCGCAAGTCGGCAAGTTGCCCAGCGCTGGCCTCACACAGCAAGTGTGCAGTTTGCACTGTTACGTAAGTGCACTGTTACCAAGTGGCCCTGGGATTATTCAATGAGCCCTCAAATTAAGTAATCTAATGAATGATAAACATAAATAACCAGTTAGTAAAAAAAATGGGGTGTCAAAAATATATTATAGATTGATGGCATAAGTGTTTAAATATTTATCTATCAATGTATTAGTTTTCGTTTCTCAATTCATGATAAGAAAATAGATAAGTAAGGTGTTTACACAATATAGATCAACGACGACTAGATTGATTATATAACAATTGAACTTAAAATTATTATTATTTTAAACCGGTTTCCAATTTTTTATTTTATAATCTTTTTTTTAATGTTATCTTCTATTTATCTTTCTTTTTTGTTCATATTATAATTTTATGCATTGACATTCGTACTGTCACAAATTATAATAATTATTTATTACAATCTAGGTAAATCTACCTTTAAAAATTAGGTAAATTTAAAACTACGACAACACTTTTATTTTGCTATCAAGGGGATAAATCTCAAGGAGACATTGACAAAAACAGAAAGATAAAATACAAAATAGATAGGTTGATAAATGTTTAAGATTACGAACACCAGCAAAGTATAAATATATCTCGAATCAACATCCTTGTTCGAGTTAAAAATGGCGTTAATACATATCAGTTTCATATTTATTTGCACTGTAGTTATAACATACGCGACAAGTATACCAAGAAACTATGAAGCGGCAAAATTTGAATTAGAAGAGTATATAAAAATTAAGAAAGAGGAAATTGATCCAAGATTCAGGCCGTTATACCATGTTGCTCCACCAGTTGGATGGATGAACGATCCAAATGGATTTTCATATCACAATGGAGAAGTTCATCTATTCTACCAATTCTATCCCTATGACAGTGTTTGGGGTCCAATGCATTGGGGGCATGTGTCGAGCACCGATCTAGTGACCTGGAAACAGTTACCAACGGCACTTCTACCCGAGACAGAGCAATGCTTTTCTGGAAGCGCTATTAGCCGAGGAGACGGGTTGACCTTGATGTACACTGGTCGTATAGCTGTGGATGATGAGCCTTATTTCAACGAAACTCAATATTTAGCATTTAGTGATGATGGTATCAACTTTTACAAGTATGAAGGGAATCCAGTTCTGGCAAGAGCACCAAATGGATCGCCAGAGTTCCGTGACCCGAAGGTTTGGATGTATGAAAATTACTATTATGCAGTCATTGGTAGCCAGACTACTGACAAGAGGGGAAGAGTTCTTTTATACAAATCAAGTGACATGAAAAGTTGGGATTTTTTGTCAGTATTAGGAGAATCAGATGGAGACATGGGTTATATGTGGGAATGTCCTGATTTCTTTGAATTAGATGGTAAGTTTGTTCTTTTAATGTCCCCTCAAGGACTTGTACCTCATGGAGACAGGTATAAAAATACTCACCAAACGGGCTACATTATAGGAAAATTTAATTACGATACAAATGAATTCATACATGAAGTTGATTTTCAAGAAATTGACTTTGGGCATGATTTTTACGCTGCTACAACAACAGAAGTAAATGGAAAAAGATACCTTATTTCTTGGTTCAGTATGTGGGATGAACCGCATCCAGAAGACGTCGATGGGTGGGCAGGAATGTTAACAATTGTCAGAGAACTAAACATTATAGAGAACCGCATCATAATGAAGCCAGTTAAAGAAATTGAGACTTTAAGGGATGCATTACTCATTGATGGTGATATAGAGCCAAATCAGATCTTAGAGTTTGGCAAAGCAGTTGAAATATTCATGAACATTGATATCTCCGAAAAAATGGACTTTCTATTAGAGGGTCGTGAAGGTGGAGGTAAAGTGTGGTTGCGTTGGGATTCAGAAGTAGGTAAGGTTATTATCGATAGGGGGTCCGGGGACATAAGGCAAGTAGAATGGTCACCTATTAAATCTCAAACCTGGCGAATATTTTTAGATGCTAGCAGTTTGGAATTGTTTTGCGGAGAAGGCGAAGTGGTCTTTAGTAGTCGTGTTTACCCACTAGGTGGATGGAAATTGACGAATGAAAGTAAAGAGAAAATAC
The DNA here is from genome assembly GCA_964035005.1 of Erebia palarica. Lineage (NCBI taxonomy): Eukaryota > Metazoa > Arthropoda > Insecta > Lepidoptera > Nymphalidae > Erebia > Erebia palarica. The sequence goes on from OZ035988.1 coordinate 9,196,191, forward strand.
GTATCATAGCTTACAATTTAAAAAGGGGCGCGCCTGAGTGAGTTTAGCATATTTAAACATAAGTTTTTGTATGTAATTAAAAGAACCTATGATAAATATTTATTTTTTAGACATAATTGTAAATAATTAGGTATAAAATAATCAATATTATCTTGAAATCGGAATAACTAATGTGAACAACTTACACATCGAGAGCATATGTATTAATTCATTTATTCTGATATGTAAGTCACAAAAAGCTGTAAATTAATTACATGTTTTATTTTGGTTACAAAATTACTTTTTCAAGAAAGCTTCGCATAATAAAATATGAAGAAAATATATTATTAGAGCCTTTTGTTTATAAGACAATACTAGAGAGATTCAACTTTATATTCCCTACATTTAAACATTAAAATGCAATAAAAAAAAACTTATTGACATAGTTAGACTTCTCAATATATTCCATTAAGGAACGAGTATTGAAATGACTAGTCGTTTCGAAAGCATATTTTTTGCACAAAGCTCTATTATCTAGTTGAAGTACAGGGCCATTAAAAACGTGCAATCGTGCTGTCTGGTTGCAGCAGATGGTACTTAAGTAAAAGCATATTGCAATCTCACCTTGCGTTTTACGCTCTCCAAGATATTAGCGGTCCACTTATATTATACAATGGATCTTGTATTATACATTAAATTCTTTATCCATTTAACAATAGCGTAAAGCTTGTCCCCTGTGAGCTACAGTGAATAACGATCTAAGAAGATTACAATTTAATTTGTGTTAATAATTAAAAAATACGGTCATATCGTTTTAATACTTGCTCGAAGAAAACTTTAATTCAAGATTTAAGTACTTAAAAATTATTTCGGTATTATTCTCTTGGCGCTTTTAAATACTTAAGTGCTTATACTGGGTACTGCAACATTCCTCAGAAAATAAATTTGAAAAGCACAGGCGACTACCAAACATTATACTAATATTATAAATGTGAAAGTGTGTTTGTTTGTCCTTCAATCACGCTGCAACTAAGCATCATCGGATCGACGTGGTTTTTGGCATGGGTATAGAAGAGGTCCTGGAGAGTGACATAGGCTACATAGGGACGACATATAAGTATAGGGATTATTATCCCGGAAAATTAAGGAGTTCCCGCTGAAAAAAATTAAACCATGCGGACGACGTCGTGGGCATCAGCTAGTGGCTTATATTTTTAGGCAATTAGGTATATACAACTAGATGATATCCGGCACTTCGTCCGCGTGTTTTGTTTTTAAAATATTTTATACTAGCTGATGATTAGAGTGGTTTGGTTCCCGCGGGAACTCCTTTATTTTCAGGATAAAAAGTAGCCTATAAGTTATTCCATACTTACTATAATCCATCTCTGTACTAAATTTCATCTAGATCCGTGATTGAGTAACAAACATCCATCCATCAATCCATACGAAGATGCGAATGATGCGAAGTTGTGCATATTATTGAGCATGCATAACTGTTTTGGCTTGCACTAAGCTTTACCGTAAGAGTAAAGCCACAGCTTTTCGTAAAACTGTGGCTTTACTATGCACTGCGCAATTAGAAAAGGTGATTTCTTCTGTTTGACTTTTTTCTTTTTTTTTATTGAAAATAATACAATAGAACATAATGCTAGTTAGCCTAACCTAATTACTATTTATAAATCATGCCCGCGTGGAATGATTGATCTAATGAAGATTTATATAGTAAATAAAAGAAATAATTTTTATAGTAGTATTAAAATTAGGTGCTAAGTATTCCTTAATCAGTAAGTGTATCACACTGTGTGCGAGTCTGTCCATAAAATGCATCGCAACCTTTGCCACGATTAATTACCATAATTTAGAATGTCTCGGGGGAGCTTACCATACTAAAACTTTATAACTTCAGTTTGGATTTAAACTGCTAAACACACACGGCGTAAAAATGTTCATATACCTAAATAAAACAGCAATGCCATTGCGGCTCAAACGATTGTTAGTTTACTGTCACAATTTACAGCCGCCTGCAGTCGGCCGAGTATTGCTCTAACGCATCGTATACTTGGATTTATTAACACTAGAATACTACTATATTAAAGGTTACAGCCAAGTCCGTACATTAATGTTTTTTGCGTTTTCTTTATGGACAGAATAAAGAATGAAAGTACTAAGAAGTATGGAATACATTACACAGTATCTTTCGATAACCTAAAAGATTTTTTTTTCTTTTTTATTCACTACATGCTAGCCCTTGACTGCGCTCTCACCTGATGGTAAGTGATGATGCAGTCTAAGATAGTAGCGGGCTAACCTGTTAGGGGCATGGCAGTTATATTAAACCCCCTATATTCGGTTTCTACACGGCATCGTACCGGAACGCTAAATCGCTTGGCGGCACGTCTTTGCCGGTAAGGTGGTAACTAACCACGGCCGAAGCCTCCCACCAGGCCAGACCAGGGAAAATTCCCAAATTAACCCTGCCAGGGATGGAACCCGGGACCTCCGCACGTTAAGACAACAGCGCTACACACTGCGCCACGGATGTCGTCAAAAACTCAATATGTGTCTTATCTTTATTACAAAGTAATCTTCCAATAGATATTTTTTGAACATAGAAACTTTATGTGACACGATGATGACAGTGACATTTGAAAACTCCAGTGGGATTCTCTTTAAGTTTTCGGGATAAAAAGTAACCTATATCCTTCCCCGGAACGTAACATATCAATGCAGTTTCGGTTTCGGTCGTAGTTTCGGCAGGTTTGCCGCCGAAACCGAAACTCGACCGAATCCAAACCAAACCCGAACTTTCGGTCGGACTAATCCCAACAATAAATAGTATTGGGAGTAGTGACCGACCGAAAGTTCTGCCAATAGTAGCAGATAAGATGAAATGATAAAGAACGATACAATACAGACGAAAAAGAAGTTGAAAAAAATGCTCCTCCATATTGAAACAGACTATAACTAATATGACTATACCGATATAGCTTATTGTCACTGGGCAACACTGAGTGCAAAACAGCGAAAGGCCGCTCACCAACTAGGTGGTCTGACCAACTGAGGAAGTCTAACGCGTCGAAATTTCATACTATAGTGAGAATAGCTACCAACAGAAGACAATAGGAACAAATAATCCGTCCGAGGTTAGGATCTAGCCAGGATCTTCAGCAATGAAGAAACGACCGATGAGAGGGAGATACCTAATATGGATCGTCTTCCATCCAAAATACTCCTACTAAAAATTCTAAATAGCTACTTACAACTAGAGTGGTAGATAAACAAAGCTTATTTTGTTACTTGCCTATATATCAACATACTGTATTAAGCTAATTTCTAATGTGATATTCAGATCATAGAATCGAAACCATATTGACAAATACTATAAACCGTAAGAGTGATTTGGTAGTTGAAGTCTACTCAGTTTCCCTCAATCTCTTCGATAGCATACCGAGTAAATGCGTTGGCTATTTTATTTGTACGCAAATTCGATCCCTCGTAACGTCGAGCTTGATAGAGTCGGTTTAACGACGGTAGCTGGTGTGGCGAATCATGAGCTTCATTTCCCTTATTCTGTCCTTTAGTAAAAGGGTCCAAAGGTTAAGTAAGTCCTTTTCTATATTATGATTCATATATATAACTTGGCACAATGTTATGTGTGGGTACGTAACTTTATATCGGTGTCACAAATGAAATTCATGAACTACACAATAATAATCCTTATTACTTATGCAGTAGCTTTTAGTGCTAAAAATAACTGAATACATAAGCGCTATAGTGTTATCTCAGACCAGGGCGCGTTTGGAACCCTTGTAGCTTTAGTTTTAAGAAGCCGTAGTTAATTATGTAGGCACCTATTTTTAATGAATATAGTTTGAGTTTGAAACTATTTATATTCATTTTTTTTTCAAAAATTTAAATCCACGCGGATGAAGTCGCGGACATATTATAGTAGACCTTAAAAGATTTTTCTTTTTGATATCGCGGAAACGAGGTATGAGGTATTTGTAGAGCTGGGCCCAATTGGGATGATGACAACTCAATCAAATCAGCAACTCTTAATCAAACTTAAAAACGCTCTTCTAGTAACTATGGAAGTTGTATGAAATTTGCAATTGTGACGTCATCAAATTTCGACGCACTTTTTTTCTTTAAACTATATTATAAAATGGTTATCAAACTTAAGACTAACGGAAGGTGTGAATTTTAGGTATTTTTGAAGACCCTCTATTTAATAATCAGTTTGAAATAATTTATTTTTGATATAGGCATCACCCCAATTATGCACGGCATGGAGACAAACTCATTATAAATAATATTTGCCGCTACGCCATAATACTACGCCATAATACGCTATAATATTTGCGCCGCCCCATGCATCTCAAGTAGGTCTAGACCTTTAAGCGTAGCAGACAAACAGACAGACCTACATTCGCATTTATAATATTAATGTGGACAATTTTTCTCTAAAGAATAATAGTCTAGTCACACTAATATATGAAAAAAAGCTTTAACAGTACCTATATATAAAGTCAGTTGGGTCTTTATATTTTTTTATAAAAGTGGTAATGATAGTGTGTTATTTCAGCGACACGCTTGAAATCGTCGCATCGATCCCATAGCAGCAGTTTTCTTTACAAAATCGTATTTTTAGCACCATTAGAACCCAACTACCATCGGTTCTCCGAACCTTAGCCGTCGATTGCCATTTCAGGAGAATTAGTAAGTTGTAATAATGTTTTTATTTAATCTACTACATGTTAGACCTAGACTGCGATCTTACTTGATGGTAAGTGATGACGTCAGTTAAGATGGTAGCGGGCTAACCTGTTAGAGGTATGTCAGTAATATTAAACCTATGAATGGAACGCTGCGGCTCGTCTTTGCCGGTTGGGTGGTAACTAACCACGGCTGAAACCTCCCCCACCAGGCCAGACCAGAGAAAACTAAGAAATTATAAATTCCCAAATCGTCCCTGCCGGGGATCGAACCCGGAACTGCCCACGCTAAGACAATAGCGCTCAACCGCAGTCTGTGGCTGTGGCAGCTGTACTATTACCTATTCTGTGGTCCACAGAATAGGAAATAGTACAGCTGGCTTACCACTGCGCCAGAAAGGTCGTCAAAATAGGTATACAATGTGGTTACCTTGTGTCCATTAACGTCCAACTGAGATAATAAACGCTAAAGGTTCTTTTCAAATATTGTCTGATAAAACTATCCTGCTAAGTTATAAGTAAGTTTGTTTTTTCCATTAATGATAAAACCACTCCGCAAATTGATGACAATATGATAAAATCTATATTATCTGTTCAACTATGTAACAGTCAAACGATTTAATAAATGGAATGAAATTAAATAAATCTATACTAATATTATAAATGCGAAAGTGTCTGTCTGTCTGCTACGCTTTCACGGACCATTTAATCAACCGATTTTGATGAAATTTGGTATAGAAATAAAAAACTGAATCCACGTGGACGAAGTCGCGGGCATCATCTAGTATAGAATATAGATGTAAGCATAATGTTACATCTGCATATCAAGTATGTAGTGTATGTAATTACAGTACATACCCGATATGCAGATAGTAGTAATAGGTATGCGAAAGCGTGTTTATTTGTTTGTTTGTCCTTCAAGTACAGCACAGAGGAGCAATGGATCACGTGATTTTTTGCATATATATGACTAGCTGATGCCCGCGACTTCGTCGGCGTGGATTGAGGTCTTTTGTTTTCCGCGGGTACTCTTTATCTAATCTCTGTGCCAAATTTCATCCCGATCCGTTCTGCCGTTCTGACGTGATTGAGTAACAATAATCTATCCATACGTCCATCCATCCATCCTAACTTTCGCATTTATAATATTAGTATAGAAGTAATAATATGTTTCTATTAATTTTGGTGGTCATGACTTTGAGGAAATTAATGAAATAATAATATCATATCAATTCAAATGATTAAGAAATAGAGCGCCTAATACAAAAAAAAATTTTTCGACTCGCTAGATCAATGCAATGAATTTACTTTAAGACAACTTGTACCACATATAGATATTATCTTATCATTTTTCTTACCGATGCTATGGATGCTTATTTAACCTATTTTGTTTGTATTGAACTCAATAGTGTTTCATATCAATCAGATCATTTCATACGATATTGCTGCGTTCATCGTCTGGTATGCGTCAATCACGTACCACATGCTGGCGACATTTGCAAAATTGCTAGGGATCAAATGGATCAAAGAGAAACATTAAATATACATTTTCAATTACCTACATAGGAATATTCAATTTATTTTAGTTAAATCAAAAATAATTTTGAGCATAAAACGTAATTTAATAACTATTAATCCTATCAACATGAAATTTGTATATTATGTGCAACATTTCATAAAAAAATGTTTCCAACAATTTATTGCGTTAGTTTCAATTTTTCTAACGCTTACGGATAGTTAGTAGATATTTTCTTGTAAATAGCGACTAATATTATCTTTGTTGAAAACAAAAGTAATGAAATGAGACAATATAGTTAATTGACCTAGCGAAGTGTAGGTCTCTGAGTCTACTTGAGTGAATTTGCACTGGTCCGTCCGTCCGTCCGTCTGTCAGAGCTTTATAACTTCTGAATTACTGAACGTAATTACTTCAAATTTAATATAATATGTAAACCGATGGCCTCCAGCCGAATATGGCTTAAAAAGTTATAAAAAATCTTTATTTCAGGGGGGCATAGAAGCGAATATTTTTAATGAGCTTCAGTATTTTTAACAGGAATTCACAATGATGTCAATAGATGGCGCTCTGTAAAATTTTATTATATAAGTTTCTCCAATAACTCTTTAGCTCTTTGCGTCTACTGTTAAAAGTTAACTATTACAATATATAATTAAAACTATAAACTATATATCTTATGGATATCGCGAGGTCTCAGTTCGGGGCCAACCACTAGTAATAATAATATGTAGAAATGGCTCAGTATTTTTCTCTCAGCTCAGTCAAACATTTTGTGAGACATGTTATCTAAGTACCTGGCTCGACATGGCTCGATTCCGCAAGAACGCTTTATTGCTAGCTCAGTGCAGTGCTAAGATAATCTCCGTTTGTGTCTGGTTTATGCGGTTTGTATCGGTAAATCGAACCAAAAAGGTTTTATACCAAACAAAATACGGTTGTCTTATAGGTACATATTATTATTGTGTTGCAAATAAGTACTTAATGTACCTATACAGTGAACATTTAAGACAACAGAAGCCCAATTGTATTGAAATTTATTACTGGAACTGTATAAAGAGTTCATACATGCTTTTTGATGTGTAGTCATCTATGAACTCCTTAAAAAGGTCGAATTATCCGTTTGTCAAACGATTACGATTTTCTTACAAAATCGGGGGACAGGTTCATGGTAGACTTAAAAGACTTATAGGACACCAATGCGAGACTTGAATACTTTATATTAATATATTAAAAAAAAAATTGTAACTTAACAAATTATGTAACTAGATATATATTTTTTGGTGTAAATAAATAAAAATAAAATAAAAAATAAAAAAATAAATATTGTTATACTAGGTATACTTACTGAGCGAGCGAGAAAAAAACAAGCATCTAACGTAAGGGCGAAAACACGCTACGAACTCCTGCGTCTTAGGTAAAGCACGTCTCGGTGTGTAGCGCTGGAGCTGTGCAGTTTCACTTAAAACTAAGTGCGCTGATATATCACCCTGATGTTTTGTCTTGTCCTTAGTGTTTTTTCGCCTTAGACGAGCGACGTCACATCGCTATTCTTCGCTAGACACGCATCCGCAGTTTCTGTTTTGGCTGTCATTTTGACAATAGATGATGACAGTAACCAAGAATCATTGAAATTATGAATTTATCTAATGGAATAGGATTCACGGATTATAAAAAAACGTATTCTAGTGAGATTGTTATTTATTTTGATAAAATAAAACTATAAAATACAGCAATCCACCTTACTGGATAAAACACCACTGAAGCGAATGACGTCACATTTATTTTCGAACTTTATCAATCGACAATCTTTAGAGATTTTTAAGCATAAGTAGTATTTTCGTGTTTTTTTGTTTCCCAAAGAACATTTCCATATTCTAGTTCTGCTTTACCGAAAAAAAAATCAAGAAATTAAAAAACTTTAGTCATGGAACAAGGCAACTTGCCCAGCAAATTACAGCTAGTAGTTGATTTATTGATGCTGGGTGAGTTTCTTGCATCAAACAAAGACTTTTGTTCAGCAGAATTTCGTAATTTTAAGACTTCCATGTAAGTACAATAAAAACATAATAATTTAATGGTCCTAAACCCATAAAATCTGCAAACAAACATTAGACAAACACTTAGAATATAGTTACAGTTAGTTGTAGAGTTAGTATGGATTTTTGAGAGATAAAAACTAACCTCAAAAGGATCGAATTTATTATTAAATTAAGACCTCAACCAAGATTATTAAGCACACAGCATATTAGAATATAGCAAAAATGTACGTCAAAGTGGTCTTCGAAGAAATAAATAGTAGAATAATTAAGCCCTATAGCTGCAGGATCTCGCCGTGCAAGATTAAGCCACTTATATCGAATTGTTTTTGTATGTGACATGTAAATAAGTAACTTGCTTGGAGTTTATTTTAATTTGTTGGCACACGATTTACACACTTTATAATTCATTTTATTCACACAAAATATCTTAATTGCTGTACGAAGACCTATTATTTACTACACAGAGTACATTGGTAAAAATATTAGTGACGTCACAAACGACGCCATGACACCGGCAAGCGTTTTGGCGTGAATTTTAAAATTTAAATTTCAAATGCCAGTTTTATCTACCAAACCTTATTTTTCTGCTGAAATAAGATATTTTTTCGAAATAGTAGAACTTCCGAACATAATCTAACAATTTTTCAAAAACAGTCATCATGCCTATTGCGTTTATTAGCGCCTTATTTGCACCTTCGACAGAGTGGTAAACTTAGGTGATGCAAACTGCGACGACAAAGTGTCACTTGTCGACGTGGCGCGTTGGGGTCCCATCTAGCACAGAATAGATAATAGTACACTGTACAGCTGTACGCATAGCTCAAAATCTACCTAGAACATGAAATACGGTCTCATTACAATGAAAGGTGTTGTAGCACGATAAAGGTGCCATCATTATTACGAATAGATTAAGCGTTTTCATATTGGCTTTCTCACACGATTCACAAGAGAACAAATACTTACTCGCGAAGGTAAAATCTGAAGAGTATGAATTCGATTCTAAGAATTCCATATTTAAATAATATTTAACCTTTTTGTAAATAACGTTTTTTATATTATATTATATGTAAATAACGATTAAATAACGTTTTTTTGGAAATGTATAATTGTGTAACACTCACCTTAAAATAAAAATTATGCAGTGCCAAACTAATTAGAGTTTAGATGTTAACTTAATAATAACAATCTACACGACGAGCGACCGTGATAACGTTACGACGGGGACAAAGACAGGCTTATGACAGGTGTGGAACGTGCTCTACAAGTCGGACGCCCAAGTTTTTTCTATGAAAGGGCCCATAGTACCTACAAATATATCGATATTTTTAGTCAGACCATTCAGAATACATATTGGTTAGTGCCAAGTTTCAGGCACGTGGCCAACCTTTCTTATAAGTCTTTGTCTAATTTAATGATCAATTTTGTCATAATATTAAGCCAATAAATTTCCTCCTTTTGACTTTATTATCTGTTTTATTTGATTTACGAATCTCATTAGAGCTGCACGTTAAATGTACGATGATTCTATATAGAATTAAATCTTTCCTTCCTGAATGTGTCAACGAGATGATGCCCGCGACTTCGTCCGCTTGGTTTAGGTTTAAGATAAATTCCGTGAAAACTAATTGATTTTCCAGGATAAAGAAAATTCCTATCCCGGGATGCAACCTATGTCTGAAAAAAAACATCAAAATTGGTTGAACAGATGGGTCGGGTCGTAAAGCGTAGCAGACAGACAGACACACGGACAGACAGACCCATATTCGCATTTGTTGACCGAGCGAAGCTAAGGTCTCTGAGTCTACTTAAGTGAATTTGCACTTGTCCGTCCGTCCGTCCGTCTATCAGAGCCTTATAACTTCTTAATTACTTCAAATTTAAATATAATATGTAAACCGATGGTCTCTGAATGGCCGATGGCCTCAATTTAAGCCGAATATGGCTTAAAAAGATATACAAATCTTTATTTCAGGGAGGCTCTCATACAAGCGAATGCAAAGTAAAATATTTTTTAAAGCGTTACATAGGGTTGCGGTATATCATTTTAAAGATAATTAGGAATAGAGTCCAAAAATACATTTTTTTTAATTTTTCCCCTAAAATTGACGAAATGGAGGGCTTTCAAAGTGGAGATTTTCTAACGTCCATAGTTGACCTCAGAACTCTCAATATTCTAAAAGGCTGAGCCTGAAACTTAATCAATTATTTGAATTATATCCTGTACTTGAACAACAAATACTAAAATTAGATAAATGTTATATGGAAACGAAATTATTAAATTTTTAATGAGTATTTTTTACAGAACTTCACAAGGATGTCAATAGATGGCGCTCTGTAAAAGTTAATTCGTTTCTCCAATAACTCTTTCGCTCTTTTGCGTCTAATGTTAAAAGTTAACTATTATTATACTATAATATAAAGCTCAATTACCATTAACTCACTGATACCGCGACGTCTCAGTTCGGGGCGAACCACTACTAATATTAGTATGGCTACGGATTCTAGGGTAACCTTGAGTAGGACTTTACTGTTTCTTTGATCTAGTTACTAGCTCGGAACCGGATCATATTAGGGTCCCGGACTGGAATCCCGGTTCAAGCAAAGACGTTATTTATATCTTAAAGAACTGTTAACAGACATGATATTAGAGAGTTGTGATGTGATAGTAAAAAACAGTATTATAATAATATTAACAATTAAATAACCACATCAATTAAACTCTAAAACAACGAATGTCTCAAACATTCAGTAACATTTCCGTTGAACGAAATAAGTGGTACATCAAAGTCTCTCTTCATTCAATATACCGATATTTTTCCAAACGAATATTTTTATCTCCACAGCTATTGTTTCAACTTGATCGGTCTGATTTTTCCTGACGTTCCTAAATTCGTAATCAGCAAAAACAAAAATATTCTTTGGCACAAAATTGAAAGGTTCATTGAGTAACCAAACCGAAGTAAGTAAGTAAGACTATAATGGATTTTTGGAAATTCTGTCCAGAAGCTTTGGAAAAAGTCAGTAGCCTACGCTTTGCATCGCTTTTTATACATCGAACCTTTTTTACCTTTTTGACCTCACTGGCGCAGAGTTGAGCGCTGTTGTCTTAATGTGGGTGGTCTCGGGTTCGATTTAATTTGGGAATTTATAATTTCTGAATTTTGTCTGGGCTGGCCTGTTGGGGGGCTTCGGCCGTGGCTATTCACCACCTATGAGACCTGCCTAGTGACAAGAGAATACTCAAATAATAGAAATTGAATCAATTTTTCAAGCGTTTAAAGGTACCTATTTGCTATTACTTACAAACTATTTCAAAAAGTTGCTCCAAGGAGTGCACTCAACAATAAAGTTTAAACCATTGAAGCGTTCTCTTAGCTACGGATAATTTTCGATGTCGATGAATCTTATCCTTTATTTTCTGTACTATCCAGAAGAGCGCACACAAAGTTATCAGTCAACTGTTATCTATATTATTACCAATATTAAAAATGCTAAAGTTTGGACGGATGGATGGATGTTTGTTACTCAATCACGCCCGAACGGCTGAATGTATCTGGATGAAATTTGACACAGAGATAGGTTATAGTCTGGAATGACACATTGGCTACTTTTTATACCGGAAAATTAAGGAACCAAAAAACCTCAATCCACGAGGACGTAGTCGCGGGCATCAGCTAGTTATTAAATAACTAGCTGATGCTTGCGACTTCGGCCGCGTGGAATAAGTTTTTTAATTCCCACAGGAACTCCTTACTTTTCCGGGATATAAAGCATATGTCACTCTCCAGGCCCTTATTAATATACCCATGCAAAAAATCTCGTCGATCTTTTGCTCTGTTGTGGCGTGATTGAAATCAAACATTCACACTTTCGCATTTATATTAGTAGTATCACGCGTCTTACCCCTCGCGACCCCCTACCCGCCCTCTCAACTCCTGTCCTGCAGAAAACACTACCTAAATGATTGGCGCCAGCTATAGGGTTGTGATGTCTGTAATAGGGATGATGATATCAAAAATATTTTTTTTCTAATCTAACTGATTATATAGAGGGTCTTCAAATAAGACCTAAAATTGACATCCTCATTAGTTTTAAGTCTGATAACCATTTTATAATAAAGATTGAAGAAAAAAAGTGCGTTGTAATTTGATGACGTCACAATTGCGAATTTCATACAACTTCCATACTAGAAGAGCGTTTTTAAGTTTGATAAAGAGTTGCTGATTTGATTGAGTTGTCAACATCGCTTTTTCTGAACTACACAATCAATGATCATCCTAGGCATAATACACACAGAAGACAGACTGCGATCCAGCCAACAATTCCCGGCTCGATTTTCCATTAACAAAGAACTGGGGGCCGCGTAAGCGTTTGCTCTCATACAAACGGGAAGTTCCTTACTAAACTAAGTCGACTATGTTAATCTGATAACTACTCCGAGTTCCTTTACTTTTGCAAAGAAACTCGGAGAAGTTTTTCATCTTCAGAATTTATATAACTAGCAAGATTGTAAATTTTTTTCTTTACTAAGTCCATGTTTTCATTTTTATTATACGTAGGTACCTTAGACTTTAATTTACTTGCTGAAATAAAATTAGCGTCTGGATTTTATAGTCAAATATGCCAATACAATCAAGAGAGAGCTCAAATTACAGAGTTTAAGGCCCGTCTTATAAACCAACATCAACAGAAAACTTATTTTTTAATTTTAATATTTAGTTAAACTTATGTAAGAGACAATCCAGAAGTAGGCATTAATGAAACACTTTAATAAATATTTTATCTTCTCATTTGAAACTTGCACGAGTAAATGGTTAAACGTGTATAGAGGTTTCACGAGAGATTTAATTTAATTAGATAAAAGTTGGCTTAACTTAAAGACAATATTCATTTGATCCGGCCACGATTGCTATCGTTAAGCTCTAAATCAAATTGCGATCTGAACACAAAAGTATTCCATAATCGCTGAGTCTGCCGACAGGAGACTGAATTACCATGTCAAAACACTCGTATTAATTATACTAACAAATTTCAATATGGCGTCCGTAACCCCAGATTAAATGTAATGACATGAAACGACTCAAATTGACACAGATATTATACTTCCTGTTTCATGAGATATAATGACATACAGTAATAATGCTCACACTTTAGACGGATACCTTTTTCATATACTTACCTATCATTTTGATAAAAGGATAATGATACAAATCAAAACCATTTTAAACCAACAACCTCAATTTACATAGACGGGCCCTCTCAAACAAGGAATGTGAACTTATTTTACTAACGCCATTTAGTCTGAAAAGCGGTGTTCAGCGCAATGGTGGGGCGAAGAACAGGCTTATACAGGTGAGGGGCACGCCCTACAAGTCGGACCCCCAACTTTTTCTATAAAACGGCCCATCTAGTACCTACATATATATTGATGTTTTAAGCTTAGTAACATTAATAAATAATAAACTTAAAACGTAACCTATACAGGCTACGCACCTATACATTCGCAGAGTATTCAGCAAAGTTATAATGATGTTCATTTAGGCTTCTTTGGAAATATAATATAGCCCGCTTAAACTTTCATTTTAGAATTAATATCGCGTATAAATTAATACAAAAACCTCAATCCACGCAGACGCAGACTACGTCATGGGCATCAGCTATTAACTTAATATAAACTTACGGTCTTATTCATAAAAAGATATAGAAGCTTTATTAGCTTGTTATAAGCAAATTCTCAAAAAACATTATTCATAAACGTTCAATAGTGCTATAACGCTCTATAATTATTCAATAGCGGCTCTATAACCTATAACATGGTGGACCCTACTATAAACCCTTATTAAAGAACAAGATGGCCGTCTTGTCTTCACACAGCTGATAATTTGATTGTGAGTTTTGAAGTGAGATGTCAGTGAGGTTATTTTATTGCGTATAAAAAGTGCGTATATGTAAATAAACAAACAAAACTTCGCAATCAAACCCAGATGACAGATTCGTAGTCAACTCAGTGAGACATAGATCGGATTAACAAATGTCACACATGCGTTACTTTTTTATTCACGGAGCGTAGAGGCCAATATTTTTGCCATTTTGTCTATGAATTTGTCAGTACGACAACTTAATAAAGCGAAACCAACCTATAGCGAGAATTTAGTTGTGAGAGGTTTATTGGACCTTTATGAATAAAGAAAGTTATGAAACGTTTAATAGGCCTAATGAGCATTTTAGCTAATGAACATTGTAAACCTATAATAAGGGATTTTTATGAATAAGACTGTTAATATAAAAGTACATAATAAATACAGTTCGCGCGCGAGGTCCGTGGAACCATAGAGGAGATAGAGTTGTGATGTAGTCGATATTACGTTAAAGATACTAACACATCTTTAGTATCTGTGCGCGTGCATTGAATTGATTATGAAATAATTCTATAAGGATATTAAGTGCAATAAGGAAGAAAAAACAAATCGTATCATACAATTTAATTATAATGAACTGTACAAAATGAACGTAAAATCTAATTAATCTGCCGCAATCAGAATAATCAGTACTTCAAGGAATTTAAAAATTAAACAGCTATTTGTACAGACAAAGAAACTTTTAAGTAATAAATAACCCTACTATTGCAAAATTATAAAAGCATACTCTCGCGTCCTGTCGGCACTAGTATGGGAGTGTGCGGGGTATGAAGCGCGGGGCGCACCCGCCCGCTACCTCAGAGCTGGCGCGCGGACTAAACGTATACTCCTATTCAAATACCATAAAGAATTAGCTGTTTTAAAGTTAAAGGCTATTCAACTTTTTAAATAACTTAGTATGTCATACATTATTGTCATGGCATGTTATAAGTCAATAGCGAGGCCAATCCGACATGCGCAGTTTCAAATAACTAATGTGAGTAACAATATTCTGGAAATCCTATCCACTCGACGGGAATTCCTAATTAAAGCATTCCGGGAGCATAACAATTCTGAAATGCTACCGGTTAGTTTCCACGGGCTACCATCGGATCAAAAGCTATCCTCTGTAGGATTTAAAATGCTTCTTATGTGACTAGGGAAGTGTTTTGTTAACAGTTTTTTTTTATGTATTTATATACACCTGATCGTTTATAAAGATTAATTTAATTATACCTGGTAGGTAAACTGATAAACGGTTATAGTTTATTTACCGAGTTTAATAAAAAACTTTGGGATAGGTAGATAGGTAATAATCAATGAGACAATGAAGAATATGAAGCAGTAAAACAGAGGTCCGAGCGTAAAGTGGAATGTAAGTATGGTTAAACAAACTGTGTTAATTGGGATGATGACAACTCAATCAAATCAGCAACTCTTTATCAAACTTAAAAACGCACTTCTAGAAGTTGAAGTGCGTTTTTAAGTTTGATAAAGAGTTGCGTTCTGGAAGTGCGTTGAAGTTCTGGAAGTTGTATGAAATTCAAAATAGTGACGTCATTAAAATTTGAACGCACTTTTTTTTAAATCTACATTTTAAAATGGTTCAAACTTAAAACTAACCGAGGATGTGAATTTTAGGTCTATTGGAAGACCCTCTGTTTAATAATCAGTTAGAAATAATTTGTTTTTGATATAGGCATCATCCATATTGTAAAAAACAGATTTCTCCCTTTTATTTCACTTGTACCAGATTTATTCGGAGCAATCGATGTTTTATCTTTCGTTCGTAAAAGAACTTCTATGTTACTTTGCCATTAAGAGGAACGTGGAAAATTAACCGGCGGTCAGGGACCACTGCCCGCATGCGAATGTCGTATTTATTACTACTTCACTTTGTGGGTAGAATTAATTTATATATACATGTGATGGTCTTACTCTGGTCTTCCCGTAGGAACAGTAAACAGAAAAATTATACGGTTTGAGTTATGACTTCAAAATTTACTTATGAGGTTAGCTTAGATTATTTTGTTTATAATATGAATACTTCTCTTGAATAACTGACTTATATGATATATCAATGAATGCACAGCCTGAGCCGCTGAGTTCAAAACTTTATTTTATTTTTATGACGTAAGCACTCACTGAGAAAGTTTGCTGGGTAACTCCCACAATCCCTAAGGACGTGAAATGGGCATGCAAGTTTATTTGAAATTCCGTCTTTTTTCAGATTTGAAAATTTGTATACATTTGAACTTTCGGTTAAAAATTTATGATAAATTTTACAGTAAAATAGCTCAGAGAGTCTAACATCCTCGTGAAATTTTAGTCCTGTTCATTTCTAGAGCAGGTCGAATTTCGTTCATTAGACACAAGTATAATATTTTTTTTTTCATTTAATTCAGAAAATATCTAAGTATAGCACGTTAAAAATTTTAGCAAAAGTTTTTAAAAAATAAAAAAATCTTTGCAAAGATTATTGAAAAGCTGAAAATAATCGAGTTATTGCGTGAAAATATAATCATCAGCCCACCTGACCTAGAAACGTACTAAAGTAGTAGAAACGTTTTATCTACTTGGATCCAGTGATTTACTACCAGGGTAAAAATTAAATTACCGGTGTCGTTGCTCGTTATGCTCGAGAGGGACAAAGTTACTGGCACTAAAACTAATTAGTTAACTCCGAAACTAAGCGATAATTTAGATTGCATCGTTACGTTCTTGCCATGGATAATGAAAAAGCTTAGTGTATTACAGGAAAACACGTATTGATTCCAATAATAAATAAACTGCAACATAGATACCTATTTACTTAATAATAATGTTTTCTTGACCGATATTTGGCCATAGCAGCCGATCTCCACAGACTAGATTAGCCATCTGTGCGGGGGGAAAGGTTACATAGGATTGTGAGCAAACACAGGCACGTACCCTTTATTCTCTTACTCTCATAGTTTTTGAAGTATTTTTATACTTATGTATTTATTTTTTCATTTTCAACCCATTCCCGACTGAGCGAAAAATCCGACACGACTGGAAAGAGATCAGATGGAGAACCGGGAGTTTTATGTGCTTTCCGACGCACGGAGTGAAACACCACCAATTTCCGAGCTAGTAGTGATTTTTTTGTCAGAAAATCAATAATGGCCCGACCCGGGAATCGAACTCGGGACCTCGTCATCTAGCACACTTAGATGCAACCTTTTTGATTTTATTGCAAACTTAACATTCTTACTTATTAAATGTAGGACGTTTAGGTATCTCTTATGTTACGTTGTTACGTCATATTTTGACTTCACCGCCGGTTCGGAAAGAAAATCTACTTGCAGAGAAGACTACATACAAAAAATCTGCACGCCGCCGCTTCCTTTTTTTTCTTTTATCTTGCATTTTCTCTTAAAAAGTATTCGTTTTACACACATGGAGCACGTGCGTCATACATACATACAACCTATGCGACGATTCTACCGTTTCGTTCTGTCCACGCAGACGTTTTGTTCTGTCCAGCCCCAAGTCCATATTCGTTCGTTGCCCTTGCAGAGTGACTATGTTATAATTTATAAATTATAATACAGTCAGTTTAAATTCAGTTCAAATTGATTATCAGCCAAACGCAAATCTCAAAACTTAGGTTTCTAGAAACATGAACCAAGCTAAGTGCCTATTTATTTGTGTATTTATGCGTTTACGTTAGGAATTCACTTTCGACTTTTATCGGAGCCTGGGCGACGTGACTTGACATTTACTTACAACGGGCTATCTTGAGCTATCAACATCTTTATTGAAGATCGTATTAATCGAAAAAGACGTTTTCATCTAAATTAATCTTTAGTATATACTAGCAGATGCCCGCGACTTCGTCTGCGTGTATTTTTAAATTCATTCCCAAGGGAACTCCCTAATTATTCGGGATAATATATAGCCTATGACACTCACAAATAATGTGGCTTTCTATTGGTACCAGAGTTTTTAGAAATCGGTTAAGTAGATCCAGAGATTACCCCCTACAACGACACAAAGTCACAAACCAACAAACTCACAAACTTTACCTCTTTTTAATATTAGTGTAGATTAGTATATATAAATATTTCTATGCTCGCTATCTTTATATCTATAACGTTTACACCTTGCTCACGTGATTTTCGTAAATACCAAACTGTCTCAATTTCCCGTGCATCGATTTACTGGAATTATTAACAAGTAATTAAGCTTTGATCATAATCCCTCTACCCATTATGCTAATGCAACCTCAATCGGTTTTTGCGTGATGTGCACACAATCAAAATTAGCAGATAAAAGCTTTGTATGGATAAGTACCCTACCTTATTTTTTATGGATTTTTATACCTACAAATAAAAAGTAAAAAATATGTATTATCAACGATACCCATTACACGACAGCCTGGGTTGTCGTTAAGAAATTAGTTTTTGGTAACTACACCACCGTAGTGAGGTTCAACAAGAATACTGAACTTATTAATTAACATTAACAAAGTAGATAACATTGGAATTGTCGTTATTAACTATATCATTCGTAAGATCATGACATGACATTACCACAGAATAATGATCTCTCTGTGACGATCTTATTTGCCTCTACGAAAATTACTTTTATCCACTGATATTATTTGATTGACAGCTGCATTCTGTGAAGTAATAAAATAATTTTTAACGTTAGCGTTGTCTAGTGGTGTCGTTGATATAACCATAAAAAAATACAAAAACAAGACCATCCTCTTGTTTTATATATATCAGTAGCAGTGTAGTATTGTGGTATTAGCTGACTATTTTACTGCATTTAAAACTGATGCCTTGTTTGGCAATTTTTTTTATATGTGTTCCTCCCGTTTTTCCTTCGACATGGTGGTCCAAGACTGTTCTAGGTCGGTACTTAGTTTAGCTACCTCAGTTGCTTTTCTATTTACTCTTTAGTAGGTAAGTTAGAGAATTTTTACATTTCAAAGCAGAGACTGTGATTTTAAAATATTCTATATACATACAAGCTACGGCTTCAATTCGCAAGAATGAAAATATTTCAAAACTTTTAAAATATTCGACGCTATCGTTAATCTACATTACACGATTGTCTAGTTTTTGCTGAGCAACTTGATCGGTTCAGAGGAGATGGCTTCGTTGGCTCTGTGCTCTACGAGTTTTGTTACGCCAAAGAATGTCCTTCCAATTTTAACGTCACTTTGCTTTGGTCCACTGAAATCCCGGAGATTTATTAAAAGATTCAAAAATCACATGTATTTTAAAATAATAAATTGCACTATTGTCCTCAGCATTATCTACACATTCTACCAAGAAATCGGTAAGACAACCGTTTGTCCTGTATATTTGTCATAGAACTGTTCCCCAAATGAATATTGTATCCAACTATGTATGGAAGCAATAAGTGTTTTCATCGTTTGGATTTTAAAGAACCACAACCGCTTTACTATCGTGCATTATGAAGTCAAACTCTCCTGAAGGTGCTCCGGTTGCGGAGTGAAACGTACGTTGAGAATAATATGGAAGATTTATGTGGTGTGGTGAATATCACAAGCTCCAAGTGCAAGATTCACGCTGTACTACATAGATATAACTACTGTGGCGGATTACAGTGAATTAAATTTCTAGTTCCTTCATTTCAAGAAACCTAAATATTCGTATAAAAAATGTCTGGCAACATAATCTAGCACTTAATAAACAATTAGTAGGTAGGTATTAATAATAATACATATGTATTTCCATTGCATTGTCGGTAGCAAACATTTCCAGTTAAGGATTGGATCGAAGCGCAACGGTTGACGGA
Source organism: Erebia palarica (assembly GCA_964035005.1). Lineage (NCBI taxonomy): Eukaryota > Metazoa > Arthropoda > Insecta > Lepidoptera > Nymphalidae > Erebia > Erebia palarica. The sequence continues at coordinate 9,216,139 of OZ035988.1, forward strand.
TATAATACTATCTGATATGTTATTCCTACTTGGACCTTGTAAGTCATGGAGAATTCAACTAATGATTCATACTCAAAGCTCTAAACACAGATGCATAGAAGTAAGTATGAAGTTAACAAAGACCCTTCAATTTTGAACTTGATTGAACAAAGCTGAGATTAGACACAATAATTAATAACAGCGATCTAGAAATGGAGTGGCACATGTCGCTACAGGATATTCTCTCAAGCTGAATATATATTGGCTCGTTTATGTAAATTCAGTTTGTCTTCACGAGAATATTCGCCCGGTTTATTAATCCCAAGCGTCCCCGGTAATTGATGCCTGCAGATACTCAAGAAAGCTCATTTTCAATTTAGTTTTATAAATATTTTTCAAGTTACTTAGCGAGACTTAGCACAAGTAGGTACGTAGGTACATAAAATGTAAGAATAATACAAGAACCAATTAAATATCTTTGTTTTAATTATGTATAAATTATATTTTAGTACATTATAAGAAGTTGTATAACCTGAGATACAAATCTTAGGTTAACGCTTCCAGACTCTATCAAATCTTTAGCTTCTCAGTTTAGTAACCTAAACTGAAAGTAGTATTCAATGAATGAACCTTGCGAAAATATAGACGGCTTGAAAAAACTTCATAATATCAGTAGGTACCTACCTTGTTCAGACACGCATAGTGGAAATTCAAGCGATTCTTTGGCAGAAAAGAGACAGGGTGACAGTCACCTCATTTATCGCCCAAAACCACCTACCTACTACTTATTTAAATTACACCTCTATGCCCAAAACACAATGTTTGCTAGTCGAGAGAGTCGTACTTTATAATAGTTATCAAAACCGAGGACACGCGCTCTACGAATGCACTTTCTGGCAGTCGGGTAGTAGTAAAGTAATCCAAAATGGATTACTTTCTACCATATTTTCTGCGGTTTTTTTTTAGAACAAATAAGTTGTTGGTGTGCATTTGAACAATCCCTTACCTTATGACTCAACACCAAAAAACATCATTGTATCTTTAACAGCATCAAGTTAATTAGTGCCAATAAAATCCAATTATAATTATAAATACGTTCAGATATGCAGCTCACAAGGTGAGGAAGTTAATAGGCATAATGGAAGTACAAATGGGAAAAGTTAACTCATTTAGCGGCGACACGCGGCGGGCAGACGATTACGGTCAAATCTAACAACCCGTTTAGCAGAATTAAACCTCGAACGTACTAAGATTTTATACCGTTACGGTAATCAAAGAGCAGTAGGCACCTAACATGTGTATTTTTGGATTTACTTACTATTTTTGACAAGAGCATCATGCGCTCAAATCTTCTCTTGGATCAAGTACCGGGTCACAGTATTGGTATCGGTTAGACCAAACGTAAACCCATTAGAATTCAGAAATTGACGTAAAAAGACGCAGTAATTGCCTATGGCATAACCTGCCTTTTGCGAAATGTAGCATTCCAAACTGCAGCAGTTGGTTTTGAATTATAGTAATATTATGCTTTTGAACTCCGAATGTTTCAGTCCAGTGGTTTTTGCATGAAACACAGGAAACGACGGATAAACTACAATTTTATTATTTTTTGTTCTATAAAATAGGCAGCTGTTCTGTACAAAGCAGCAATCCTTGACCTTTGACCTTTGAACCTTTGACCTCTCAGATTTTGTCCGCTACTTATCTAACGCTCGAGCTACCGAGGATTTCTGCTATGCAAACAACTACCTCAATTTACAGGCACTGTCCACTAGGATCCACTTTTTGGATCCACCAGTGGATCGAATAGGACTCTGGAGTTCACTAGGATCCACCAATGGTCTGGGTGGATCCTATGACACGTCAACTTCATTAGGATCCACCGTCTGGCTCCACCAGTGGATCGAATAGCACTCTGGGAGTTCACTATGATCCACCACTGTTCTTAGTGGAGCCTGTAACACTTCAATGCCCATTTCGATCCTCTAAGACCCAGTTTAGTGATAAATAGTTTAATACCTAATAATAATAATACACTGGCCACATAACTAAAGAATATTATATCGTAATATTTATGGTATATTGTCCTTGACAATTCAAAAATTGAATTCTGGCGTAGTCCAAAGATTTTGACTTTTAGCGAGATATTATTTTATGTAAAAATGCACGATTCAAATAAAATTTATTATGTAAATCATCGTGGAGTTCTTGTTTTGCACGGTGGATACAAATACCACAAAAAAAGACAATTCATAAACGGATCTATAATATGGCGTTGCTCACAGTGGCGAAATAAAAAATGTCCCGGGACAATTACAATTACAAATGTAAGTAAGACATTTTCTCATGTCCTTGCCGCGATTGATAATTTGTTGTGTCTGATATCATGTTTTACTTTGAACTACTGAATATTATTATATTACTAGCTGATGCCGGCGACTTCGTCCGCGCTGATTGAGGTTTTTTTTGTTCCCGCGGGAACTTTTCAATTTTGCGGGATAAATAGTAGCCTATGTGCTATTCCAGACTATAATCTATCTCTGTCTCAAATTTCGTCCAGATCCGTTCAGCCGTTCTGGCGTGATTGAGTAAAAAAAACATCTAAATTTGTATAGGGCGTAGGCCAAGTCTTGTACAAGCAGAGAAATGAAGGAAAATAAAATACCAAACCAGTTTTTATCGGTCCAATCTACGAATTCGTCGTAATTTCAGTGGTAAAATTATTTAATCTTTCCAAGTGGAACACTAAACATGAGTGGGTAACAATGGCGGATTAGAATTTTGACGTTTTCAAAAGAAAAACACGTTATTTTGACAGTGACTGTCAGAAATGACAATTGATACATTTCGCGCCTACTGCCTTCTCTATGGCTGAAGGTTGCCATCTTGGAAACGTATCTAAAGCTTGAAATACATTTTTATTTTTTTGCTCGTTATTTACTTTACTGTTCTAAATTATTATATTTTTAATACAATCTATGTATTTTCCTCTATTCATGGTAGAGTTGTACAAGAGTACCTAGGCCTAAAATGAACCTTTTCCTTTATTGTGTTATTTTAGCTCGAAGAGTGATAATATGTTAGATTCGGAGTTAAAAATAAATAATAATATAAAAATAATCTATACTTTTATACTTTAATTTACTTTAATATATTATAAAGCTAAAGAATTTGTTTGTTTGAACGCGCTAATCTCAGGAACTACTGGTTCGAATTGAAAAATTCTTTTTGTGTTGGATAGTCCATTTATCGAGGAAGGCTTTAGGCTATATAACATCACGTTGCGATCAATAGCAGCGAAGCATCAGTGAAAAATGTTGCAACAACGGGGAAAATTATCCATATTTGAGGGCTTCCGTTGCGTGCGCCGCTGCGTAAACGGTCAAGTTACCCAAAAAATATGTATGAAAGAATTATTCCTCTTTAATTTTTATCTCTGAAAGTTAAAGGGTTCCCGCTTTAACCAAAAAACCTCAATCCACGCGGACGAAGTCGCGGGAATCAGCTAGTAATTTTATAAAATTAGATTTACGTAATTTTTAGTTTAACTATTAAATTCACGTAAATGACAATAGATCATAATTATATTGCAAAAAAAGTGGCCAGTATATTATTATTATCAAACTATTTATCACTAAACTGGGTCTTAGAGGATCAAAATGGGCAATTAAGCATGGCTCCACTAAGAACAGTGGTGGATCTCAGTGAACTCCCAGTGATCCACTGGTGGAGCCAGACGGTGGATCCTAATGAAGTTAAAGTGTTATAGGATCCACCCAGGCAATTGGTGGATGCTACTGGAATCCAGAGTCCTATTCGATCCACTGGTGGATCCAAAAAGTGGATCGTAGTGGATTGAGGGAATTTACATAGACGGACCCTGTCATACAAAAAATATATGGACTTAAATGAAATTAAATGATTGCGTAATGGATAGAAATATTAAATAGGAAGGTTAAATAACGTTTTTTTGGAAATGTATAATTGTGAATTGAAACACTTACCTCAAAATAAAAATTGTACAGTGCAATTAATCTACATGACGAGCGACCGTGGCAGTACTACGACGGGGACAAAGACAGACTTATGACACGTGTGGAACGTGCTCTGCAAGTCAACTTTTATATTCTATGAAAGGGCCCAACTAGTACGTACATATATTATCGATGTATGCAAAAGTACAAAATAGAAACTAGGTAACAGAATCTTCGTAGTGTTACCTAGTTTCTATTCTTGAGCTAAGATCTGTTAACTAATGGGTTCAGAGATTTACTAGAAAGTTCATAGAGGTGCTTAGCTGCTAACCTCTGGTCTTGAGTGATGGGCTGCTGCGAGGTAAGCGAAACAATTTATTGCAGAGTCTTAGACTACTGATGATGTGAAGCGTTGGCATGAAGTATCAGAGACTGTGCTTGTTGCAGGTAGGTAATAGTCTCAAATCCCTCGATTACTCCGATCACTACGCCTAGTCTAAGTTTTAATTCGATTAATGGCATAAGTATTCGATGACATTAGCATCAAAGTAAAATGAACCTTAAAATAAGTGATCAGCTCGATTTCTTGTATGAATTCATAGCCAGCGTTATACTGAATTTGTGACTTTAAATCATGGACTTTTGGCTACATTTTACTTTGTCGCCAATGTGATCAAATGCTCATACAATCAATCTAATTAAAACTTAGACCATACCTATTCTGTGCTTAGACTAAGTAATGAGTGGTCAGGTCGTACGTCGTCATAGGTATGACTGATTCTAAACCGGAACGCTTAGTCACTTGCACAAAGAGGACTCTCATTATTCGTTATTATATCTAATAAGTAGTGTAATTTCAGATATCTTGTAATGCATTACGAATCCATACTAATATTACTAGTGGTTCGCCCCGAACTGAGACCTCGCGGTATCTATTGATAGTTTCAGTGTATAATTAATAATTATACTTTGTTAAAAACTACATGCGCCGACTTGATATCTGAGTGTTATTTTATAGCTTAAATATCAATCAGTACTACTACTCAACGCAAGGTGGCGGAAATAATCAGTTTGCATTAGTAATACACAGGATATCGCGATAAAATATTTAATCGGTTCTTAATTTAGTAGGTATAATTAACAAACGTAAAAATAACAATGAATTAGATTAGTTAACAATTACTTAGGAATCAACAAATATTAAGTCAAAGTAAATTAGTACCACTTCTCGACGCAAGATGGTTTTAATAAGCTAACCTAAAATACATCGTAAGATTTAAAGGTGAACGCGCACCCACAGAGTACATTAAATATACTGGTACGCGCACCTAAACGTACCGCATGAGCCGCAGTTAGTTCTCATGGATTCGAGCAGTACTACCTACATCAAAACTCGCACATACGTGCGCTCAGGAACCGATCTTGAAACGAATAAGAATTAGGTCATTCGCGCCTCCCGCATCGTCCTCATTGCACCGTACGCATTAAAACGCGCCGAATCTGATGACGGCAATTGTCATCCGCTTGTGTGGATGGGATACGTATACCTACAGTATTTTACTAAAATGCAGCTCGTTTGGTGAGCGGGTGTTACGTGGCATACAATTTCATAATAAAAAATATATAAAATGTGATGACTGTGTGCTTGCGGCTCCTGCGGTGAGCATGTCTAGATACGCGCTCATCTTTACGCACATAGAGATCAGTCAGTTATTGTAACATCTGTAATAATTTATAATGTAACATGTTCTGGACAATAAAAAAATTATGAATTATCAGTACTATCAGTAGACAATTTTTTTATTCCACGTAAGATGGTGCTAACGTCTATTATTTGTAAGCACTTGAAACGAATAAACTTTTACAGAGCGCCATCTATTGACATCATTGTAAAGTTCTGTTAAAAATACTGAAGCTCATTAAAAATTAAATCATTTCGTTTCCTTATAATATTTACTGAGACTTCGCGGTATCCATAAGATAGTTTTAACTATATATTGTAATAGTTAACTTTTAACATTAGACACAAAAGAGCTAAAGAGTTATTGGAGAAACGGAAATGTTACTGAATGTTTGAGACATTCGTTGTTTTAGAGTTTAATTGATGTGGTTATTTAATTGTTAATATTATTATAATAGGTACTGTTTTTTACTATCACATCATAACTCTCTAATTTCATGTCTATTAACAGTTCTTTAAGATATAAATAACGTTTTTGCTTGAACCGGGATTCCAGTCCGGGACCCTAATATGATCCGGTTCCGAGCTAGTAACTAGATCAAAGAAACAGAAAAGTCCTACTCAAGGTTACCCTAGAATCCGTAGCCATACTAATATTAGTAGTGGTTCGCCCCGAACTGAGACCTCGCGGTATCAGTGAGTGAATGGTAATTGAGCTTTATATTATAGTATAATAATAGTTAACTTTTAACATTAGGCGCAAATGAGCTAAAGAGTTATTGGAGAAACGAATAAACTTTTACAGAGCGCCATCTATTGACATCCTTGTGAAGTTCTGTTAAAAATACTGAAGCTCATTAAAAATTAAATGATTTCGTTTCCTTATAATATTTATCTAATTTTAGTATTTTCAAGCACAGGATATAATTCAAATAATTGATCAAGTTTCAGGCTCAGCCTTTCAGAAAATTTAGAGTTCTGAGGTCAAATTTGGACGTTAGAAAATTTCCACTTTGAAAGCCCCCCATTTTGTCAATTTTAAAGGAAAAATTTTAAAAAAATATTTTTGGACTCTATTCCTAATTATCTTTATAACAATATACCGCAATCCTACGTAACGCTATAAAAAATATTTTACTTCGCATTCGCTTCTATGAGAGCCCCCCTGAAATAAAGATTTTTATAACTTTTTAAGCCATATTCAGCTGGAGGCCATCAGTTTACATATTATATTTAAATTTGAAGTAATTACGTTCAGTAATTCAGAAGTTATAAGGCTCTGACAGACGGACGGATAGGGCTGCCAACTTTTTTTGACAATAAAACGTCCCAACGTTTTTTTTCAAATTTTCCAAATACTTTAGTTTTTTCTTATCCAAACCATAAAATGGAAAAAAATAAGTATTTGGAAGAAAAAAAGTATTTTTCAAATTTTATATTTTTCCCTGTCACCTGTCCTGTCGCATTCACAACACCACATCTGACATCAAATATTTCGTTCAGTAATTATAAATCGTTTCCATCATCCGTTTTAACTTATGTGTACCGTTAAATAGTTAAGTACCCATAATGAGTATTTTGTTTTACGCATCACAGTAAAGGTTGAAAATAAAGTATTTTCACATACTTTATTTGTATGCAAAAGTATAAAGTATAATTACCAAAAATAAAATAGGATACGTTTATATAAAGTATGGTTGGCAACCCTAGGAGGGACAAGTGCAAATTCACTCAAGTAGACTCTGAGACCTTCGCTTCGCTCGGTCAATTAATGCGACAATGTGTCTGCCTGCCTATCTGCTACGTTTTCTCGTATCTGTTCAACCTGTTTTAAAGTCAATTTGTATAGCGTCCCGAAGGCATACACATAGGCTTCTTTTTATACCGGAAAATGAAAGAAAGAGGATTTTGAAAAACCTTAAGCCACGCGGACGAATTCACAGTCATCATCAAGTACTTGTCTAATAAATATGTACTTCTTCAAAAAATCTACCGCTAATATTTCTTTTTCTATTACAGTGAGGGGTAAGATTATATCTAATCCTATTAATATCATAGTTGGTCGTTTAAATATGATGATAGGCTAATGTTTTCCGTGTTTCGGGAGAGAACGTACTCGTAAGTACATAGACCGTTTAGCTTTTCCAGCTTTTTCGCAGTCGCGAAGTTTCCTGTAACACCAACGAAAATTCATATCTACAATCTTTATCCTCTTTTATCCTTTGATACGGGGTGATCATTATAATTTAATGTCGAAAACCTGATATTTGGAACACTTTGTATTATTGGTTAAAAATAGTACATTACGGCCGTCGGAAATAAAGCAATTCACGGCTGAGTGATGTTGGAAAGACGAGGCGCAGCCGAGTTGCGTGAGAACGTGAATTGCTATTTCTTCCAAGACTTGTATAGTACCTACTGTTCACTAATTAGCGAGGAAAAATTCACAGAATTTGTTAAGAAAGCTTTTCTAAATTGCCGATAGATGGCGTTGACTTACCTTAACCTACGTTCAAACCTCGTGTTAAATGAAAATCATGAGATTTCCTATTTGAGTATTTTTTTTAATTTTGTCATTTTAGTTTAGTATTAGTTTAGAGATGTGCATGATGGCCTGAATGGTATCGTTGAGGGCCTGAAGAGTGACATAGGCTACTTTTTATCCCGGAAAATCAAGGAGTTCCCCCGGGAATTAAAGAAAACTTAAACCCCGCGGATGAAGTCGTGGGCATCAGCTAAGTATTCAAATATAAAAAGATCGTGAAATATCACAAGACGTGAAAAAAAAGTCCTTTGTAGGTCTGAACTTATAGAAAGCGAGGTCTTAGTTCGGTACAAATTACTAGTAATAATATGGGTAGTGATAATACGGGTGGAGTTAGTGATAACTGTGTTCCCACTAAGCATGACAGTCCTAAGAGTCGTTAGTATGCATGGCAGCGCAACCGACATGGCAAAAGCGAATCCCTTGACTGAAGCAGCCCGCTGCCGGACAAAACAAAGCCGTCCGAACAAAGTGGGGAGCATAGGGTTTACAAATTACCCGACAAAAAAAATACGTTATGCTCATACAAATATTGTATAATAATATGATTGCGAAAACCAGCGACCACAGTGACCGGTGGCGACTATGCGTTATTATAATAGTTATTATTTATTAATGAAAAAACTGAAAGTTTAATTCGCTATAATCCGCCGCAACAGGTTAATCGACAGTGTGTACGATACCACACAAATCTTGCAAATTATTCTCAATTATTATTTAGCAGTCAGGCTGACACATACACTTTAAACATGCATACTCTGTCTATCTGTCTGTATGCTACACTTATTTGCAAATGATTTTGATGAAATTTGGTATACACATAGGTTGCATCCCAGGAAAGGACGTAGGCTTAATTTTCTCGAGATGAGAACTCCTTAATTTTTCGCGAGAAACAAAAATCTTAATCCACGCAAATGAAGTTGCGGACATCACCTACACCGGACATAAATCTATCCTCTTTACTTTAATTTTTAAAGCCTTTAGTTTCGAAATTACGAAATCATAGCTATAGTTCGGTAGATCATTATTAGATTTTAAATTCTTAAATCAGGGTTTCTTTTTAGAAATGCCACTTTGAAGGGGTTACGTCTTGGTTCTTACGAGTCAGTAGGAAAATAGAACACGATATTCGTGTTGCCGTCGGCAGTTCGACCTCAATGTTGTCTCAACCCTCCATTTCCTCGAGCAATTTTGACCAGCATCTAAAACGATTCAATAACCTAAGGCGATGTCAATATTTCAAGCACTCCCAAAGGCCGGTAGATTTTGTGCCGAAGAATTCCTGAATTTTAACTTGAATAGTTTTATTCATAAAAATGTGATAGTGTGACTGTCTGTGTATTTGTCTGTCTGTATGCTACGCTTTAACGACCCATTTTTTCAACCGAGTTTGATGAAATCTGGTATAGAGGCAAGTTGCAACCCGGGAAAGGACATAGGAAATCATGTAGGCATTATTAGGTACTAATATTATAAATGCGAAAGTTTGGATGGATGGATGTGTGGATGGATGTTTGTTACTCAATCACGCCCCAACGGCTGAACGGATCTGAATGAAATTGGACACAGAGATAGATTATAGTCTGGAACAACACATAGGCCACTGTTTATCCCGGAAAATTAAAGAGTTCCCTCGGGAACCGAAAAACCTCAATCCACGTGGAAGAAGTCGCGGGCCTCAGCGGTGAATAAATAAAAACAAAAACGTATTCGCATTTCTAGATAATATTTGTTAGGATTAGGATTGCATGTAGGTAATAAAATCATCAATTTAATATTAGGATGCAATAAAATCATCAACGAAACGATAATTATTACATCTGCTACTGCTTGCAATATTAAAACAGTTATTTATAGTTAACAGAGTGAGCCCATCTAAGCCGCACCGGTTCCGCACAGCAGAAAAATCAGCATTCAAGTATTCTGTAGTTACGCTTGTGTGGCCAATTCACACAATATCTAAACTAAACTAAAAGGAAGTATTATGAGAGGGAAAGCAATATATATAATTGTCATTTTAGATTAATTTAGAGATAATCTCTAATCTACAGCAGTATCAGTGGCAGTGACAGCGTAAAATAGCAATAGCAAGCAGCAGGTGCAAGCTTCAAGCGAACAGTCCGCTGTCAGCGCGTGGACAGTCAGTGCCATTTGAGGTAGAGCCACGTACATACGTGAGTGAGCTACGACCTGTACTCATTTAAATTACCTATGGTTACCTACTATTGTTGGTTTACTAAGAACAAACATACAAAGTTCTGTTTTGGTAACAACATTAGATCGGCCCTTCTGTGATTCGAGTTCATTTCGAACCGCAACTTTTTCGATCGAAGTTAGTAAACCCCTTGAAACGTGAAAATTGGGTACTTACTACTTACTGTCATAGGGATTAAAAAACCATGAAATTATGTCATAATTTCATGAGGTAAAAAAGGATGTACCGTACATTTTTCAAATAATATTTCCTATAGACAATAATTTAATGGAGTTCCTTGATGAATTCAAAGAAAACATAAATTATTTCTCAGACTGGTAATTATGATTGTTACGATAATAAAAATATCTAAATATTTAATGATTGTCTCCCTAAAGATTTTACTTGTCAGATTATGTTGTAATGCCCAAGTTAAGTAGGTAGGTATCCATAAAAAATTCTAGCCTGTGATATTATAAATTTTATATTTTTGATACCCGTAACTTCGTTCGCATGGATTTAGGTTTTAAAAATCCCAGAGTATGGAACTCTTTGATTTGCGGCATTAAAAAAAAACCTATATCACTCTACAGATGCAAATAATATATTTTTGCATTTATAACATTAAAACACGGAGGAACCATAGATAGCTTCATGATAGTGTAGAGAGATATAGAATAACTGCCCCCCGATTGTGTGAGGAAATCGTAATCGTTTGCCAAACGTATAATTTGACCTTAAGGAGTTCATACATGCCTGCACGTCAAATAGCATGTAAGTATGAACTCCTAAAACAGTTTATACGTATTAAGCTGACAATTGGGCCTTTCGTTGGATGGTAGGTATCTCTACCCTACCACAGTCAGTTTACCAGTCAAGCGGTGTTCTATGAAAGGCCATTTGTTTCGCTTGGATACTTTGTTTAGAATAATTAGTGTTGAAATTGGCATTTTATACAACCTTTGTACACAAATTGAATGAACTCCAACGATGTTAAACAAAATAAATTCAGCGTAACGCAATTCAAAATTTTATCCAGCCGCTTAAGCTTCGTATCTACATTTTATATTTCTGTCTTGGCAGGGCAACGTAACTTTTTAATTACCCGAAAATCTCTAAAGGCTTCCCAACTGGTTTATATTTTTGGTCTTTTGTTCACATAAATAAATTTATACGTCACTTGCTTGCTCAAATTGCTACCTATTTGCTTGCCGTTCGCTTTATACCATAGAGGTTTCTTTCGACTATTTATTTCTCACTAGATAACATCATGATTTAGGTTTTTGAAAATTTCCGTGGGTACTCTCAGATTCTCTGGGATAAAAAGTATGCCCTTCCCCGGAAACAATATCCTACCTTTGTAACAAATTTCGTCATATTTGATTACAGATGGGTCGTGTTAACGTAGGAGACAGCTGAACGTAAAAACACACTTTCGCATTTATATTATTACTAGATGATGCCCGCGACTTCGTCCGCGTGGATTAAGATTTTTTAATTCCCGCAGAAACTCTTGAATTTTCCGCGATAAAAACCTTTGTCCTTCCCGGGTATACAATCTATTCCTGTACTAAATTTCATCAAAATCGGTTGAAGAGATGGGAAGTGAAAGCGTAGCAGATAGACAGTAGTAAAATATGCCCCAGTTTAAATTATCAACTTTTCGGAATGTTATTTTTTAGAGCTGAGCTGTAGAGTTGAAATTTAGTGCAGTTATAGAAAATTGTCTCAGTTCACGCCGTATTTATGTCATTAACATTAAAACTTTTTATGATAATAATTACTGTGATAAAATCGAGCACAGAATAGGCTGTAAATTAGAGCTCCATTTTATGAGCTTGCTAAGTCTTTTAATTGTTGAACTTGCCTCGACGGCCTCTTACATGTAATAAATGAGTTAAGATGTCTTCTTACACTTCACGTTGTTTTCTTGCAATTTTATATTAGCTTATGTTAACATGCAAGATGTACATTTACTTATAATCTCATCAATCATATGAAGCTTTTTCTTCTTAAAGGCTGAACGTAGAAATTGGAAATTTTGAAAGAATATTTCTTGAACACCTTAGAGGTGTGCATAGGAAGGAATTTTGGAAATTCCACACCCGATCAAGTTAAATAAAGATTAAGTGAAAGTTTGTATGCAAGTCTGTCATTTCTCAAGCTATATATGTCACCGTAAGATTTTAAAAACCGTTAGATTATAATCTAAATCGCGAAATTGCAAACTGTCGAAAGATTACAATTTAACGCATTATTTTTCGGTAGCTTGTAATCTGTTAGGTATATTAACCCGATAGAACCTAAATGCCACTACGGCACTACCTGATTATATGTCGAACCCTAACCTAACCTACAAGAAACACACAATAAAACGTAAATTCAATTAATATTTCAAAAATTGACACTCAGAGCATTGAACGGTTCACAATCTGTCGACAGTTTACAATTTCGCGAGTTAGATTATAATCTAACAGTTTTTACAATCTTACGGTGACATATACATGAAATTTGGTTTATTGGCTTTTGGTTAAAGATAAAGAAATACGTATTTCACAGTTTTTAAAAATTCTACCCCCAAATCGGTTTTTATTGACAAGACATATTTACTTATTATTTACTACAAGTACTTATACATTATTTATAGGTACATATTTGATTTAGAATTATTATGCGTCCACGCAGCTCAAGGGGTTAACGGGTGCGTACGGGAAGAGAAATGTCGTGCATATCAACAAGCGTTTCAGTCCATGAAACTATAATAATATTGAAGTACAATAAATGTTCGGTTAATTGAACATAAGAACATATTTTACTTTACTCAATAAAAAAGCTACAAAAAGAAAGGAAATAAGTCTTGAGCAATAAGTCAATTCTAGAAAGCGTTCACGATCAACATCGGCCATTACTATTTACTATTGTGCGGCACTTCGGTTATTGCTCGGGGAAAGGGCCACTGGCAAATTGTTTCATTCTACTTCTGGCGCCAATTGAGTATGAAATATTCATCCTCTATCAACTTCAAATGCTGGAAGAGCGCTTTTGACTTACACTGTCACATTGTATGCCAATATTGTTTTATTTCAGCTATAATTGCTAGCTTGCTGAACTATATATATATATAGCTCGTGTGAAATTTCTAAACGTCCTTTATATATGGCTTTTCGAAAAATCCTTAAAACACCTGTTTCTTCTTTTTTGTATGAAAGTTCAAATACCATGGATATAAGTTGCACAACGATTAAGATGCAATAATTTTATCACCTATTCTACGTCAACTCTTACAAATTACGTCTTACAAATCGTAGTTAACTTTAACGCGATCGAATAGGAAAAAAATCTCTCACTAGGCCCCAAGTTTGTCATTATATCATTTTAAGCTTTAACAGCCCATCTTTTCAATCGATTTTGACTAGTATATGGGTAGTTTCATTCAGCGAGTCTTGAATTCTTGATTTTTACCAGTTAAAATTCGGCTCTACTCTATCACTTATTTTTCCTAAACTATTATTTCACCTGGGGCAATCCTAATAATCTTTTACAGGTAATAAATTATTTTTTACAGTTTTAATGTAGATATTACTCCAACATAATTGAAGGTAGGTAATTCAACTTTTCAATTTTCTAGCATTCATAACTGCATTGGAGCAGAATATGGAATTTTATTATAATTCTCATATTTTGAACCAATTCTGGAATCAATAACTAGAGATCAGATAGCCTTTTAAATGGCTTCAATCTACCGATTCAACTAAAACTTGTTTTCCTTTGATAGATTCAGGACCCTCAAGCACCATGGAAAGCTAATCATTAGCTAGTATATAGAACCGCTATTTGCGCTGAAACTCGAATGGCGTAGTGACCGCATTCGGTCTGGTCTCGAAGCGGTTAATTTATAGAGCGTTACGGAATGGTCGGGTCATTTCAGCACAAAGCACCGCTAATGCTCGCCCGTCCGATGCACTGCCCTATAATTATATTTGCATACGACAAAACCTGAAGGTGTCCGCGAGCTGCGTCATATTAACATCAAGTTAACACCACTATCACAGATTTTGTTGTTAACGTGATTAATTAAATGCAAAAGCCGATAATTTATTTATTACTACGTGATGCCCGTGACGTCGTCCACGTGGATTAAGGTTTTTTGGATCCCGCGGGCACTCTTTAATTTTCCGGCATAGAAAGTAGCTTAAGTGTTATTCCAGACTGTAATCTATTTAGGTGCCAAAATTCATCCAGATCCGTTCAGCCGTTCTGGCGTGATTGAGTAACAAATTTCCATACATCCATCCATACAAACTTTCTCATTAATAATATTAGTGAAGACTACGTGATGCCCGTGACTTCGTCCATGTGGATTAAAGTTTTTGCAAAATCTCGTGGGAACTCTTTCATTTTCGGGAATAATAAGTAGCCTATAGTTATGTCCTTCCCCGAGATTCAACTGCATGCTGTAAAAACCGATTAAGCATATGGACCGTGAAAACGTAAGACCGTGAGACCGTGAAAACGAGACTTAAGCACACTTTTATTTCTTTATACTAAGCAGGCATGAGCCTACAAAGTAATACCTACCTAAACTGAAATCATTACAAAAATGAAGAATTAATGGATTTTAATATCTTACTAATATTAAAAGTGCGAATGTTTGGAAGGATGTATGAATGTATGGATGTATTGATATATGGATGTTTGTTACTCAATCACGCCGGCTGAACGGATCTGGCTGAAATTTGCCACAGAGATGGATTATAGTCTGGAATAGCACATAGGCTAGGCTTTTTATCCCGGAAAATTAAGGAGTTCCCGCGGAAACCAAAAAACCTCGATCAACGCAGACTAAGGCGCGGATAGTTATAAATAAAAATCTCGCATTTTATCACATTTTATTCCATGAGGTTCAAGCTTTTATGTAATATGTATCATGTTAGTAGTAGTTAGGTAACATAAATTAAGTAGTTGTAAAGGGCAATGGTAAGGAAGGAAATACACAATATATCGGGAACCCCGGCAATAGAACACGTAAGTGCCCACTAAACTTTACTGTAGTGTTTACGACCTTGCTCGGCTATAAAATGGAAGCCGATTGTTTCACATCGTTTCTGTAATGAAAGCGTGATTTTACACACGCTTTTGTGTGTGTGTGATATTTTTCCAGAAAAACAGAAATAGGATATACCATACTAATTTTACACTACATGGCTTACTTTTACCTATAGACTGAGGTTTGGGTCTAATTTTCATATCCGCTTTTCGAAGCAGAAGACTATAATATTATAATTTAACGACCTCCATTCAGCTAAGTAAGTACTAATATTTTTCTGTCTGTAATAATTTGAAAAAATAGTAAACTCGCCGGCATATTTAGCGGAACATAAAAAAGGTCCATAATTTAAAAAATATGGGTTTATTTTAAAATCTACTTACTACACTTCTTTTGTTATTTAAAGTTTCATTTTTGTTTTACTTAAAATGAGATCACATTAAGAACAGATTTTGCGAGTAAAGGCTATTTGTGAAAAATGGTACATTTTTGAACTTTTCATGTAACCGGGAAAAGTGAAATTTAATATTAAAATAACAATTAATTAAATTAGAAAAATGGTGATTAATATTGCGTATTTCCTCCACGTGCTCTTATTAAAGTTTCTACCCGTCTAGGCATACTGAGAATGATGTTATCGATGGTCTCCTGGGATAGTCTCCGCCATTTCTCAACTACGGCGATTCGCAGTTCTCCCACGTTGGCAGGAGCTGGAATTCTGGACTTAACTTTTCTTTTCAGCAAGTCCCAAACGTGCTCTATTAGGTTCATATCCGGTGATCTCGCCGGCCACTCCATAACAGTGATATTCATATCATTAAGATAAGCTTGAGTTACCCGAGCGGTATGCGGCCGAGCATTATCCTGCATAAAAACAAAATCTTCACCGATATATGGGGCAAACGGTACGATATTTTCTTCTAAAACTTCTCTGATATAGCGGTCTGCAGTCAGACTCCCTCTGTCAATCACTACCAAGTCTGTGCGAACTCCCAGACAAATACCCGCCCAAACCATTATTGAACCACCACCGTATGCAACTGTAGTTTCAAAATTTGTCTGAATGTATCGTTCTCCTTTGCGTCTGTATATTCTTTGCCTGCCGTCAATTTGATTTAAGAGAATTCTGCACTCATCACTAAACAATACCTTACTCCATTGGTCCGCGTTCGAAAGTCGATGTTCCTGAGCAAAAGTTAACCCGTTTCTACGATGATTTACCTCGAGCCTTGGAGCCTTGGCGGGCACAAATGAACCCAAACCAGCTTCTTCGAGCCTTCTTCGTACCGTACGCTTACTTACGGTTACACCCCGCACTGCTTCTAACTCATGTCGGGCTTGGACGGCCGTCAAACGGGGGTTCCTACGTACACGAAGCCGAATGAAACGATCATCCCTACTCGAAGTGCGTCTTTTTCTGCCTTGTCCTGCTCTTCTCACATAAGTACCGGTCTCCCTGAACCGTTGGATACTGCGATGGATCGTTGAAACTGGTCGACGAAGATCTCTGGATATCACTCTGTAGATTGACCATTTCTTCGCATTTCGAGTGCCCTGGCAATCTCCGTTGGGGCTAAGTCAGGCATAATTCAGTCATCCACTCCAGAAAGATACGCGATTTAAAAAAAACTAACAAAAAACAGTATTTCAATGAAATTTTAAATCAAACTCAGACGGAAGAAATACTCGAAGTTCGCTCCAGATAAGGTGTATTTGAATAAAATTAAAACAATTGCACAAAATGTGATGTTCAGTTGTTTTCTTAATTTGAAAATATTTCTTTTAAAATTAAATGACGTATAAACCAGCCAGCAACCATATATGATACTGATATCAAACCTTTTTTTTATGTTCCGCTAAATATGCCGGCGAGTTTAGATTGTTCATTCAGGGGACTAAAATGAGCCATTTCATACGAAATGCTTAGGTTACCGAGCTTTGGCTTTTAGTCCCGTGGTAAACACTCTAATTTTCACTTCGATTGCGAGAAAATAAAATAAATAACGATTTTTAATTATTTCTTTGCCATTCTGTTGTTACATTTTAATAGTTAGTATGAGTAAGATCTTTATTTTCACTAGATGATATTAACAAATAAATAGTCACATTCACTTTACCCTATGCCTTCACCTTGTATTACGTATTGTGCATCTAAATTCGAAATGGATTAAATAAACATCCCTTTAAATTAATGTTTTAGTTACAATAAAATATCTTTAGATTTCGCGGCAATCCGCAATACCAAAAAAAATACATTTAGAACCATAGTCATTGAGCTGTAACAGGCTGTGGCTGTAGGTGACGATGGGTAACATTTGCACATTGACGCATACTTGCATTCAACCAAGGATTGCGCGCAAATTATTTCAAAAATGGAACATGGAACAAGTTGATTCTGTGTGGATCGTATTTGCATAGCGCATCTATTTATTCATTTCATGCAATAGGTCGACGTTCACACAAATGTCAGACCTGATATTAGAGTGATAAAATTTTGTATTATAAAAAATCTGCTAGTTTCATTCGTTACGCCCCTGTCACCTCGCAGCTTTGCATTGTCTAGATGCCTTCGTTGAACGACTGTTAGGAAAAAATGTATCTTCTTAGACTATGTCTGTGACATTAGTTTGGGCTGTTGATATTATGTAACAATAGACTATTAATTATTACTACCCATTTACTACCTGTAACTAAAAATAACGCCTGAAATTATTTAAAAAAAATTACTTTAATCACTAGACCCTAAATTCTAACTTTAGTCTGCCTACGTTAAGCTATTATGACATCTTTTTAGACCATGAGAGGTGAAGTAATAATTATTATAATATCTCGTAAAGCAGATAGAAAATATTAGGCCTGTCAGTGTCGTTATCTTATCCATGTTAATATTATTATTATTATTACTACTAAATGCGAAAGTGTGCCGTCTGTCTGTTACGTGCACACCACCCATTTTTTCAAACGATTTTGACTGAATTTGGTACAGATATAGATATATTGCATCCCGGGGAAGAACATAGGCTTACTTTACTTACATACTTTTTCCCTCGAAAAATCAAGGAGTTCCTGCGGGTTTTTGCAAAAACATGTGTTCCTTTTTGCAAAAAAACCCCACAGTTGAATATTTTTAATCCACGCAGACGAAGTCGCGAGTGTTGTGTGGTTGGGATGTATCATGGTTTAAAAAAAAGCATCTTTTCCAGAATATAAAGCTCTTTGTGCTATACATAAAGAAGGATGAGCAAAATGGTCCTTACGATGGCCACTTTCGCAACTGATTTATAGGTAATGACTAATGAGTATGTAGTATGTACTAATGCTTATATATGTCACCGTAAGATTGTGAAAACCGTTATATTGTACTCTGTCTAGCGATATTGTAAACTGTCGACAGATTGCAATTTAACGCATTATTTTTCGGTAGATTGTAATATGTTAGGAACTTATTAACTACTTAATATTATTCCGTTTGAACCTAAGTTCCCGGCCGTAGGCCCTGATTATTTATGTCGAACCCTAACCTAACCTACAAGAAAGAGATAAGAAAACTTTCAATGAGTATTTCAAAAATTGACACTCAGAACATTGATCGATTAACAATCTGTCGACAGTTTACAATATCGCTAGACAGATTACAATGTAACGGTTTTCACAATCTTACGGTGACATATCCACATGTTGAAGTGTCTCGTATCTAAATAAGTCAGCTTTGGGTCAGACCACCTACATACAAATAGTATCATCAACAATAATTTGAAATAATATTATTTCTGAAATGGCCGCTCTGAGGGCCAAAGCTCTTATATTATGGCCATAATATTTTTCTCTCCTGATTGTTTTTTTTTATCTTAGTCTTATTTCTAGGAACGAATTCTTACAAAACCAATACAAATCGCGGTTTTATTTACGCAGGAATCTATATAAATAGGAAGGAGGTATTGTGGCTCGGGCGAGCAGTTTACTTTCTCAATTTACAGCCGCCTACAGTCGGCCGAGCGTCGTTGTCGTCACGCTACGTATACTTGGGTTTATTTACACTGTAATGTTCCAGTGTAAAAGGTTAACGCTGAATATCCCTCGTTAAAACTTTTTTACGATGCTCATAAATTTGGCACATAAACATAGTTTTACAAAAATTGGCAATGGGGACAACTCTGTTTAGCATATTCTCTAATTAAACTAAAATAACATCTCTATTTATATTGCTATCCCTTTCATAATACTCCATACACAATGGGGCAGCACTAGGTTTAGAGCTGTCATATTAGTTTAGTTTAAAGATTGTGCTAAACAGAATTGGCCCCAATATATTGTTTTGTCATGACTAAAAGAACCTACATGACTAAATAACTAGGAATATAATACTTAGTTTTTATACTCTTTATACACTAAAACATAAAGCAAATGACACTGATATAAAGAATAACAAGAACAAGCCCTAGCCATGCTAACTTAGGATCAGTAGAAGTTAAACAGATTCGATAGCGGTTGGTTTTTTCAAACTGTGCTGAGACTCTCGATTCAAGCGAGGTCAAGTTCTGCAAAAGCTGCGCTAATGACAGTGCGGGGTCACCATTTCAATACCTCAGTGTTTATGGGGTTTTCACACTAGTGCCCCATCTATTGCCACTTGAGCTTCGAGCGTCGAGCTGTCGGTCACTTTAGGTCTCCTACAGATCTCTGATTTGATTGCGTCAAATAACACCGAGCAAAGCTCTCTCCATTACCCGCAGAGTCGCCCTGAGCTTTCTAATGAGCTTTGTTAGCGAGAAGCGACCATGCATCGGATTTGTCTTCACTGCAAACACAAATTGTTCGAAGAAAGTTTGATCTTCAGAAATTTTGGACAAGAAGTCATTTCGAAGCTTTCCGCACGCTGCCCATTCGAGTTGGAATTTCTACATACTAAAACAAAAAAATATTACTCAAATAATAGTTCACTGAAAAAAATAAAGCGGATAAGTCCATAAATCTCAGAGGAATCTATATATATCTATATATATACTAATATTTTAAATGCGAAAGTTAGGATGGATGGATGTATGTTTGATGGATGTTTGTTACTCAATCACATCGTTCAGACAGACCGGCTGAACGAATCTGGATGACCTTTGGCAAAGAGATAGATAGTCTGGAATAATCTCGTAACATACAGGCTACTTTTATCCCGGAAAATTAAAGAGTTCAGAGGGAGAGAAATACTAAGTACTTAAATAAATTGTTTATTTAAGTAGTCATGATATTGTAACAATCTTCTAAACAGGGTATCCTAAAAATATCGGCGCTCCTTTTGTATTTTATAACGTAGTCGTTATAACCTAGACCACAAAATTTATATTTGAGGATACCCTTTTTGGATATTTTTTACGATATTATTACTACTAAAATAAACAATTTAAGTATGAATGCATTGTTTTCAGTTCTGCATTGTGGCGACAATTTTCTGAGTTTATGTAGGTACAGAGTGCGTTATTCGGTAATGTATGGGATTCATTTGCTTAAAAGCTTTATTCGCTTTCGGTTCCAAACGCATTTCGGGTGACAACGGCGCCATCATTTAAGTTATTGGGTTGCAAGTATAATGGAGAATGCTAGTATATGAAACTGCATAAACGATGATCTACTTAGGTACCTTGTTTAGAAATGTAGGTATAACCTGTTATTTTAAATTAGTTTTCGGCTCACATATCTATGACTTTAAAAATAAAATTAACATAATAACTTTATTTTAGGCAAGTTAACCAGTTAAGTTAACTAGTTAAAATTTTTGATAACCTTCGTGGCACAGTGGTTTATTGAGTTCGGGTAATCGATACCAGTAAGGACATTAAGGACATAAATTAATAAATAATTTTTGAATTGTTTTCTGAGCTTGCGAGTTTTGTGGAAAGCTCTGGCCGTGGATATTTTCCAGCCTACCAGAAAGCTGCTTCGCCAATTAATTTAGCATTCTGATACAATGCCACGTAGAAAACAATAGGGTAACCCTAAACATACAAAGTTAACCTGCTTCTATCTTATATGGCATCATCATGCAATCGCAATCAATGGCTTATTCGTAAAGGTTGTATTATTGAAGTAAAAAAACAATATCGACTCAACTCACAATCCTCCGTTTTTCGTACAGAGAAAAATGACATTTTTAAAAAAGAACCGCTAGTCTATACAGTTAAAAAACCACGCTGCAAAATTGGAACATTTTCCAAAATATTTTACGCTAGCATTTTTGGTCCCGCGGCTCCTGAAAGTAAATAAAATCGGGAATAATTGACGTCCATTGAATATTTCTCACTGATGTCTGGCAATGGAGCTGGCAATATTGAATGTGTCGCCTGCATATGTAACTTGATTGACGGATGGCAAGCGAGCCACGCAACAATATTACACTAAATAAATCGATTGAAATTACGAGTGATATTCTACACAACACAAATATGACAAAGGCATAAATTCGCGTTAAACGATTGAGCGCATTTTGGCGATGATTGATTCGTGGTCCAATATGCGCACTTACGGTGAATATTTGAATTTTTGGCAAGATAAAAAATGAGCTCAGCTTTAGTTAGGGCTTCCAGCGATAAGACAACAATAAATGAAAATAATGAAATGATTTATTTCATAATTTGTAGCACAAGTTTTCCTAGGTAAAATAAATCATTTGATTTTCATAAAAACAGTTGAGTGAGAGGTTAGAGGTGAAGAAAGTTGCAACACTGTGTACGAACTAAGCAGATTCCAGTTTCTGTGCTCTAAGACACTGTCGGAGATGGATGAAGCCGTGTTCAAGAAATTACAGTACGCTAGGTATAAGCTGTGCATTTGTGTGAGTGTAAAATGCGAAGAAAGTTTGCTCACCGAAAGTGTAGTAACGATCGCACGTATCCCATGTGTAAAACATTTGTGCTGATTTTTACTTGACAATGACAAAAATGCAAAGCTAAGCTTACGGCTCTATCAGAGTGGCTTTTCATTTACTACATACTGAATCTGACTGACCCGCCCCCAGCTTCACTCGGTTTTTGTGAAATTATATCTTATCTGAGATAGAACTAACTTACCTGTGAATGTATTATTACTTACTATACGATAATTTCTTTACGAGTCTATGTTTACGAGTATGTTTCACTTGGTGGTAAGTGATGATACAAATGAATAGTCGCGAGCCAAGACTGAAACTGAAAGGTAGCCAACGACCTGAACCAATATAACTATTAAGTCAATTATTTGGAAATTAAGTTTCAAAATAATTGACTGGACGGGTCTAATCAATCCAAGTCCAGCTGGGTAAGCCTAGGGATGTGGCATAGGATGCATTGCGGGGGTTTTGTGGTAAACCCACCAACCCTTGTGCCGAGGCACAAGTTGTTCTTCATAGAAATAACAGTTCATTCCATTCAATCCTGTTCTACCATCAATTGTTGTCAAGTATCCTACTCGTAAGTTTCACACATAATATTCCGTGGTAAGCGAAATAATAAAGGCGGTGCAAAAATCCAGCAAGGAACATTGCGATTAAAAAAGCTCCATGTTCTGAGGTTACTGTTTCTTTCCCAAGCCCCAAATTCACCCTTTTTAGGTCCTTTTTTCTTTTTAGTTTCCTCAAAAAGGTCGATTATTTAACAGAATGCAATAAATGTCCCGCCGGCGGCAGTTAGCCTCAACATCATTTGCCGCTGCTGGTGTAAGGAGGCAATTTTGTACAGTATCTTAAGTGCTTTTATGTCCTGGAGCGATGTCAATATCTTAGGTATTTTTGCAAGAAAGCCTCATTTAGAACAAATATTACCTAATGTAGTATTTGTTTCTCTTAATATGGTATTTACCTTAGTTATAGTATTTTAAGATTGTATTTTATTTAATTATATTGTTTTAATTTTTTAGGTATTAATGTATTTTATGTATTTTATAAATAAAATGAATAATAATAATAAAATGTAAGTTTATTCGTCTCTGTTTATTTACGTAAGTTTATTATATTATAACTCTTTTGGCCATATTATATGTATTTATTTTATGTGCGGGCGTGAGAGCTAATTTATACGGATAGTAATAATGATATATTGTTTTAGTGAGTTCAACTGGCAGTGAGATGTTTAGTAAATGATGCAGTGCAGGATGTTACCGAATCAACCAGGAAAATATTGCTCGAGCAATAATAAAAATCAACTCACTGCGTTACCCCGCTGAATAGCCAAACTTATATGTTGGCCGAGGTTGGCATAGATGATATTTTTAATGTTTAGTTTTTAGTTTTTAATTTAGTTTTATTTAGATTTTAATTTGTTAAGAGTCATTATTTTTATCTAATAAAACGTTATTTAACAAATAAAAATCAACTTATAATATTAGAAAGGAAAGCTGACCTCCGTAAGGACTGTAAACGTGGTGGAATGGATAAGGGGTGGTGAAAGTAGATGGTTAGCAAAGACAGAGGAACCTGTGTGGTCGTGCGAGCTATACTAAATTTATTTGTTCTTTAGTTGACGTATGCATGATGGAGGTATTGGTGAATTGATTACTACAGTAATTATTATTTTCCCATTTGCTGTTATTATTGTAAGTATTTTATAAATGCTAGAGGTTGTTTATGTAGAGCCAAATAAGTAGATACCTGCCCTGGATTATTTCACCCCTTTGCCGTTGTGAACCGATTCAGTTATTGCTTCCGACTAGAATTATTTGCAAATTGCTCTGTTCGTCAATAATCCTATTCGCTGGTACGTTATTGTGCACGGATCACACATGAAATCCATACTTAATATTATAAATGCGAAAGTGTATCAGTCTGAATGTCTGTCTGCTACGCTTTCACGGCCCATCTATTCAACAGATTTAGACGAAATTTGGTAGAGGGATAGGTTGTATCCCAAGGAAGAACATAGGCTACTTTTTATTATATTTTATTTTATTTTCTACCGGAAAATTCAAGAGCTCCCGCGGGACCCAAAAAACCTTAATCCACGCGGACGAAGTCGCGGGCATCATCTAGTACCAACTAAGCAACGCAGAAAACGATATTATTTCCTACTAGTGGTTGCCACTTACTTCATCCGCTCGTAATATAAATCTCATTTCCCACGATCCCACGCAACATACCTACCAACGAAATGGCTTTCAGTGCAATGGGTTTGCCATGTTAAAGGACGGTCGGGGACCTATAAATCGAAAAAGTCAAACGAATGAACGAACGAACGCGGTCATGGCTTGTTGTTGTTCATATTACGAACGAACCATACAGATTGTTACCGATTCAGATTGCAACTGATGCAAACAGACACTTATGCGACATACGCTAGTAAAAGGTTAGTAAGTTTTAAAAATTAAAGCAAAAACACAGGCCACAAACAGTAACAAAATGACGCGCGAAACGTTCGCATCGGAGGGGATCTCATTTTTTCCCTGTCTAGTGTGTGCATGGCTTTATGTTATACAAGTAACGTCAGTCAATATTATCGCAAATTAAACTATTTATAATATTAATATGTTTTCTTACTACAATCTAGATTATTAAAAGTTAAGTCAGTTATTGTACCTACGGATAAATACAGACAGATTACTTTGCATTATAAATATCCGCACGACGTACGTGGCGAGGCATGAATAAGAGCGAATCAGCGCAACTCACTCTACATATTAAGTACATCAAAGGACTCTTACTCAGGTCACGTCCCTATCTGATATCGGAGTTTCTTTCAAAGGACGTATACGTCCCACGACCACTATTCAATCTTTTTAACTCTATATAAGTTCGCCGCAGTTGGTACTTCAGCCGATAGCAATGCAACTGCAATTTTGATTTATTGTAACACACTAAAGGATTTGAAAGAAGAAAATAACACATCAAAGCTAAATGATGAAAGCTATTTTATCTAATATTGTGAATGTGGAAGTCAGTAAGTATACCTGTATGTTACTCTCACGAGAACTTCCTTTGCCCTGCACTCGGGTGAAGTTGCGGATATCATCTAGTTTGAAATAATAATATTTTTGGGGGATAAAGTTTTTTAAAAGTCCATAGGAAGTAGGAAGAGGAACTCTGTAATTTCCGGGATCGAAAGTTGCCTTTATTCAACGTAAAAACGCAGGGCACACGCAATTTTACATTTTATAATATTATTTGCATGGATTATCATACAAAATACGTTAACACAAACATTATGATCACATAAAAATATTATATTAAGTATAAGCAATCAAAGGATAACAATTTGTACGAATTTTTGAATACTAATATGTCACAAATAGTTTTGCTACTCTACGAAGCGCCACAACGCTCTGTTGGTAAATTGCAAAAGAGTAATGAAGGTATTTTTCGAAACACATTCACCTTTTAAGTAATTAATTTATGTGTGCCAACTGAGTTTAGGTCCTAAATTTGGTATAAAAGGAACTTTTTCTGTCTCTGAAAGGAACTAAGGTACTAGGTAATAAACCGACATCGGCTAAGAAAAAATTATCTCAAGTATCGGTAAATTTATACTTAAGACCGGTCTTTACCATAGATTGACCGATACTTGTTTATATAGATTTATAAATACGGGCCTGAGAAGTATAAACTTACATATTTCAGTATTATTATTTGCCCTAAATGATGACCGCGACTTAGTACGCGTGGATTTTGGTTTCAGTTAACCCGTAGATCCTAAGATTTTCCGAGATGAAAAGTAGCACATAATATCCTTCCCTGGGATGCAATCCCGATGTTGTTGATGCAGTTACCCGATGCCCGTGACTTCGACCGCGTGGTTTTAGTTTTTTTCATTCCCGCGGGAAAATGTAGCCTATGTCACTTTCCAGGTCTTCAACTATGACCATGCCAAAAATCACGTTGATCCGTTGCTCCATTGCGGCATGATTGAAGGACAAACCAACAAACCAACAAAAAATTAATTTAACGAATTAAAAAATACGACTGCCCTGCCATATTATTTTTGGAGTTTACCTCCTTAAGAAGCGATTTGCATAGCCTTTCTAAAAATAATAAGAATCCGCTTACTCTAGTTGTATTAGAATCTTATTCACATTTTTATTAAATGATATTTTTTTGTGAATCACTGGATATTGAACTATAGTGTTATATAATTTTGGAATCTACTTATCATTTTCTAGATGATGATTATATAGTTAATCTCATTTTCGAATATTTTTTTTTAACTTTAGTCTTTAATGCGGGACCATGGTCACCCCATAATTTTTTTTTTAATTTTACTAGCCTATGTCACCCGGAATAAGCTGAGGATTCAAACGATACCTCATTTATCAAAATCGGTTCAGGCGTATAGAAGTTATGGTGGAATATACAAACTCACAAACATACATACATACATACATACATACATGAACCCTGAAAACAATATACTCCTTTTTTCAGGCAGTCGTATAAAAAATACACTTTCGCATTTATAATATTACTATGATGATCATTAAAGTTTAAACGCAGCCATAATAGAGCAACTGTTTCACGCCCGTTTTAATCACTAGAATAAAAGTTGCTCTCAGTTCATCCACACGGAACTATTTCAGGCGAATATAAAACCAGTCCAGGCCTCGTTTTTGCATGGAGGAAACTACTAAATTAGTTCTAACTAATTCAACCGAAAAGTGATCTCGTCATGGTTTTCTATAAAGCTTGATTGTTGTCAAGCGCAAGCCTATCTTGCAATTAAAAAATCTAGAGCATTCGTGCGGTTATGAAGAAAGTAGTAATCGTTTGAATGTTTCAAATATAAGGATGTTAGCTACGGTGCACAGGACGATGGCTACGGTGGTAGTGACGATGGTTATGTTTGCCAAATGGCTAATTCGAACTGTTTAAGGAGCTCATAGATGTTCTTTTATATGTACAATCTTCTAAGACGTATGAACTCTTACTGCTCGAATCACCCGTCTGAACTGATTACGGTTTTTAACGTTTAAATTATTGACCGAGCGAAGTGAAGGTATCTGACTCTACTTGAGTGAATTTGCACTTGTTCGTCCGTCCGTCTGTCAGAGCCTTTTAACTTTTGAATTACTGGACGTAATCACTTCAAATTTAAATATAATATGTAAACCGATGGCCTCCAGCCGAATATGGCTTAAAAAGTTATGAAACACTTTATTTCAGGGGGCCTCTCATAGAAGCGAATGCGAAGTAAAATATGTTTATAGCGTTACATAGGGTTGCGATATATCATTTTAAAGATAATTAGGAATAGAGTCCAAAAATATTTTTTTTTAAATTGACGAAATTGACGAAATGGAGGGCTTTCTAACGTCCAAAGTTCACCTCACTACTGCTAATTTTCTGAAAGGCTGAGCCAGAAACTTGATCAATTAGTACTTGCAAAACAAATACTAAAATTAGATAAACAAACACATATTATAAGAAAACGAAATTTTTAATGAGCTTCAGTATTTTTAACAGAACTTCACAATGATATCAATAGATGGCGCTCTGTAAAAGTTTATTTCTTTCTCCATTAACTCTTTTGCTCTTTTGCGTCTTATATTAAAAGTTATCTCTTACAATATATAGTTAAAACTATCTTATGGATACCGCGAGGTCTCAGTTCGGGCCGAACCACTAGTCGTAAGTAATTTTCATTTTATCTATAAATGCCCGACTATATTATAGTTTCTATCTGACGCGGCCGTTCAGTAGCCGCTTCGCGGGAACAGGCTCCTGAATATAGGCCCAAGATGGGTCCGAAAATAGTCGAGAGTTTTCCGATAAAACCAGTGAGTTACAACCGGTGATATATTTATAGTTATAATAATTATGATTTTCTTACACGATCGCACTACATGCGTCTCATTTTGTAGGAAAATCGTAATAATATGAGAGCCATTTGATAAAAATAGTCATAATATATTTTTTACGGAATTCTTTTAAAGAGGAGAGGCTTGAAAATGAAGTTTCACGGTAGCAATTCGCATTATGCAATCATACCTTTAAACCTTCATATTACTTTTACAAAATTAAAAGTAAAAATAATAGCAACATAAATAATTTAATAAGGCTTTATATTGATACAATAAATCATGACTTACGCAGTTAGTTTACGCCTTGTTTTACATATAAAATGTAGCTGAAATAAATTTTAGCAGATCAGTTGTAATTAGGCATGGCTTGCTATGATAAATTGTCGTATTTGGCAATTAATTAACACCGTTAAAACGATTTGAATTTAAATTATGGAATATTTTAATTACGAAAATTCATGTTATAGCGTACGTATAGTTTTTTACTGCATACAAAATATGCAACGACATATTCACCACTCCTTCGGGAAAGGGATAAAATATTAAAAGTCGTATATTTAGATGCGTAAAATACACGACGAGCTACATACGAGTATATCAAGCTGTAAAAAATATTTTTGAAGCTTCTATTGTTGTTGTGAAAGGGAGAATATAAGTCACGTTTGAGGTGCTTAATATAGCGACTATAACCACAGAATCCATACTATATAATAAATATCCATACTAATACTATAAATGCGAAATTGTGGCTGTCTGTCTGTCTGTCTGCTACGCTTTCACGGTTCATCCATTCAACCGATTTTGATGAAATTTGGTACAGGATTAGGTTGTATCCCGGAGCCTTATAGGCTTTTTATCCCGGAATATTAAGGAGTTACCGTGGGAATCAAAAGACCATAATCCACACGGACGAAGTCGTCTAATGTATTATTATATTATAGTTTCTATCTGACGCGTCTATAGCTTAATATAATAATAAGTCTATAGTCTTATACCTATAAGTATAAGTCTAGCTAAAACGAAACGCACATTATAATAACAAGCTCAATTCAAAACAAAACCTCTCATAGACCTTAACAATTCACAGCCGGCCGAGCTCGCAAAGTTTTTGTCGAGTCAGGGTTGCAAAATATGCCAGCATAATATATCACGAGTTTATCTCGATACACCCAAAACACAACCGAGTGTACCGATCTGTGTATACCGAGCTGTATGAGGCAGATACTAGCCGATTCCCGCGACTTCGTCCGCGTGGATTCTGGCTTTTTAGTTCCCGCGGGAACTCTTTATTTTCCGGTATAAAAAGTAGCCTATGTGTTATTCCAGATCATAATTTATCTCTGTGCCAAATTTTATTCAGATCCGTTCAGCCGTTCTGGCATGATTGAGTAACAAACATCCATCCATCCATCCATCCAAACTTTTGCATTTATAATATTAGTATTAAGTAATATATTATGAGGTATTAGCTAGTAGTGTAACACGTACAAAACAAGGTATCAAAAGATTAGTTTCCAGCGTCCCCAAACGTTCACTTTAGTGTTTGGAGGGACTTCTTTATTCAGTCAGGTCCAGCAGCTTCCTGCGACTCGTTAGATGTCATGAGATGGAGAGGTCTGCCAACGCTGGGATTTTGATGATCCCGTACTGGACAGCAACATCTATCGATTCCTCTAACTATGTACTTGTATGTACGTATTTGCAAAGTATGCAGATTAAAATCTGAAACATGCGTATATTGTATTTTAATAAATATCATTTTTAAATTATTGAATAATTGATTTAATTTATCAATGTTTTCAAAACCTTAACCAATATCATTTGGATTTAATCATATTATTTGGTTTTTATCAGAAACTTGATGGTCTTAGGGTTTCTTAATGTTTTTGTAATTTATAAAAACTCGGGTAAAATCAGACGGTCTGCTCTCTGCGTCTGAAGTGAAGACGTAATTATCGTTGTTATCTATAAACTGTTCTGCACCCAACTAAGGATCCGTTATGATACTTTTGTATATTGTAGAGCATAAAGATGGGATCTTTCATCATACTGAAGGTTAATCCGAGACAGTAAAAAATCGGTGTGTATTGGTAAAAATATATTGCGTTAAATCCAATAAATTTAAAAATTATAAACTGACCCTCACAAATAAATTACTTAAGCTAAAATTTACCTTGCTCACTGGAATGTTCTCTGAATATTATGCACATGACGTTCTTTGCCTGTCATGTTTTCACACGTTCTTGATGATTTTTCTGAAAAAGTGTTGTTTTACTTTAAATATACAATCTAAGTCACATTTCATCAGCATTAAGAATTGAGATTCATTTATTTAACACCAACCGTCATCGTGGCTTTTATCTGAGGGCAAGGAATGACATTAGTCCATGTGTGATGTTGGTTGCAGTAGATTAGTGTCGGATCATTAACTGATCCCAAGATAGAATCAAGAATCGGAACAAAAAATTAGTTTTTGGTCTTTCTATTTAGACATTCTCATTCTCACCATTCCACGCGGGCATAATTTATATAGTAATTAGGTTAGGATAGCTAGCATTAAGTTCTATTGTATTATTTTTTATTTAAAAAAAAAGCGGAGCTCTGATATCTTCGGTTGTATCGAATTGCCATTGGACTATAAGAGTGAGTCTTGTGAGAGTGCACCTACCTGTGTTTGTGCACACCTTCGTGTGCACTGTAAAATTTTCTATTTAGATGCATAATCTCCGTTGAATATGGCCGCCGCGGAGGAGTTTATTTTTTTCTAGCGAATGCCCGCGGCTTCGTCCGCGTGGATGGAGGTTTTTCGGTTCCCGCAAGAAGTCTTTAATTTTCCGGGATAAAAAGTAGCCTATGTGTTATTCCAGACTATAATCCATATCTGTGCCAAATTTCATCCAGATCCATTCAGCCCTTGGGGCGTGATTGAGTAACAGACATCCATCCACACATCCATACATCCATACATCCATCCAAACTTTGGCATTTATAATATAGAGCATTTACATTTATAGTATAGAGTATAGAGGTATAGATTGTTTTACTGAAGATAGTATTATTGTACTTTAGAGCTGTAAAATATATGTAAATGTATTTTAAAGTAGATCACCTGAGTAGCGTATATCTCTCGGCACTCAGGACAAAACCAATTCCCTTCTGGAGGTGCCACAATGCCCACACATTTAAAATGATACCATTGCAACGCACAATCTGGTGAATCGCAAGCTATCATTGGAGCATCGTTTTCATCTTTTCCGCAAAAACAATACAAATTTACTTCCGTATCTTCGATTGTGCCTTCTATTGGTAGCACATTGCACATATGCGCGGCGTAGAGCCAGCGCCTCAGGCCACATGTGTTGCAGTACCGGCTCTCGGTCCCGTGACGCCAATACAAATGCGCCACCAACTGTTCGTATTCGTAGTAAAACATTGCGCAACGGCCACAGGTATAAACAACCCCGCTGTCGATTTTCATCGCCGTGCTTTCCGATTTACTCATTTTTGGTTTTAAATAAGCCAGATGAGGCGTATAAAAATATAGTATTTAAATAGAGCGGTGTAGTTTTTGCTTGGACTTTTAACTTTAAATGAAATAAATTGTTCCATCTTACCCTTAAATATCATTTTCGCTAATTATTTTCAGATCATACCTTCTAACCACGTGTAATTAAAATACTTAATTGATTTATCTAGGTTAATATTTACTCACTTGTTATTTAATTTGCAATTTTCTTAGAAAATCCTTTTTTAAATTTAATGACATCCTAATTCTGTTTAATATGCACATTTTACGCTAATTAATAAGTAATAAGTTAATGTTAATCTGTAAATACATTAATCTAATACCCGATTTATAATGGGTAGGTATGATTTTAAAAACTTATTGATATTCATTTATGGAGATTAATTTGTAATTCATATTATATCATAATTAAAAATCTGTTGAATGAATGTGCAAATGTGAAGCCTTTTCAAGTCCTTTCATATTATATTGATACGTCACCCGTTATGGTTCCCCACTTTATAATTTTGCCCCTTTTCGTAATTGTAATACCTACCTACTCATATTTTTTTATTTCTTGGAATGCTACTAAGAATGGATATTTAGTACCCGTGCCAAACCTGAGGATTATTTGAATTCGCCTCTGATTTAAATTGAGATTTTATCAAAGTAAATTAAGCTTTTGTGGCACAAGGTACTAAACGCCATGAAACAAAATAAAAATATTAATTTTAAACACACTACTTTCAGCTATTATCAAATAGCTCTCTAAAAATTGTAACCGGCTTTTGAACCTAGGATTTGTTTACAATATTTTCACTTCCTATGTCTAAATCATATAGTGGGATTAGCAGACGGACACCTTTTATTCACTAAGGCATAGTTTTTCATCAGCTTCTCTCTCTGCGTCGTATTCCTCATTGCTGAGGGTCGTTACCACCCTTTCCATTAATCACAATATAATGGCAGTTTTCTTGGGATAATAATGCGGTGGGTTCCCACTTCCCAAGTATAAGATTTTATCAGAGTACTATTACAACTTTCAGGTTACTTATGATTATATCAGTTGTTAGTGATAATAACCGGGACCGGTATCTCCGGGACACGGAGGAAGCTAAAAGGCGAAATTTGGGCTTCCAAATTCGGTTACCCATCCTGTTACCGACTTGGGTCAACGTTGCTTAAAAATCACATTCGATATCAGCTTCAGTAATATTTCATTTATCAATTCGGTTTTAGACTTAAATTCGTGTATTTAAACACCAATTAGGTTTAATAACATTTAAAAACGTGTTGACAGAGCACTCCGTATAAATCCGTTAATTTTAATTTCCTAGAATTTTCTTTTGCGGTTTGACACATTATTGGATGCCACGGCTCATATAATATATTATCTACTTTTATTATTACCTAGCCTGTTACTGTACACACACTGTATCAGAAGAGAGTTGATATCCAAGATAGAATTACCAGTATAAATATTGACCAATTAGCGTTCGACGCTGCCGTCTGGATTAATTACCACAGCTATCGCATATTATGCCCGGGATACATGAGGCTAGTTTTTCAGGATCGGATAGCAAGATCTAGCACTAGTTACTCTCCGTGTAAACCGAGCTAGCGTCATTCATGCATACTTATAATAAAACTTTAACAGGGCTATACCTGTACATTAATTAATTGGAGAAGTTGTACTACTGTAGGTAATTTTTATTAGAGGAAGTATTACTATCGATACAGAAGCCCAATACAATTATTTTTTTGGTATTTGTCTCTCAATGACAGAACAGGTTTGAATGTAACTTGGTAGTACTTAATGCACTGGACTAACATAGAATATTTCTCATCCCGAAAAACAACAGGGTTTTACCAGGGAATAAAAGTTTTGGACGAATTTACTCCATAAATCCATCAAATCTGAACCGATTTCGAATTAATTTATCTTCGCCAAGTTTATGCTGTTGGGTAGGTACTAGGTACTGCTGAATAAAGGCAGAACTCCTCAAAGGGTAACTTCATATCAATTGCAATCAAATAGTTTAAAAAGTAGAGGTTTAACCACACGTTACACGTATAATTAAAAGCTGAACGTACTCGTATTACATAAGATAAATTCCTAGTAAAACCTTGCTGTCATTATGCAAAAATGACTAGCTTTAAAAAACTGGCTTTGTAATCTTTAATCTTTCACATCATAATATTAATTAATAAGTAAGCGTGCTAAGAACTGCTATTTTTTAGTTACATCGCAGAGAGTTATTTTTTTATAAAATCGAAATTTGGATGGACGGATGGATGGTTGTTTGTTACTCAATCAAGCCAGAACGTTTGAACGGGTCTGGATGTTTGGCACAGCGTTATGTTATAGTCCGGAATAATATATGTGCTACTTTTGAGTTCCCCCGGGGATCAAAAACCTCAATCCATATGGACGAAGGACGCGGGCACCAGCCAGTTAAGTTTAAAAGGCTTAAACTTACTAAGGCACTGTACCGATAAAATGTTCGGGTATCAGGTCTGAATCCGTGTGATCGCAGTAGCCGAATTTGCTATAGTCTGGATTGGCTAATTCGCAGAATGGGTAAAATGATTCGACTCGCTTCCACACAGAGCGCTGCTAATGCGGCCGTCCATTGCAGTGGCTCCCTGCACCGATACGTTTACATACAGCCTCTGGAGTACGTTCGACATTAACGGACAGCGAACGTGCATTTGAGGATAATGTGGGGATTTACTTAATTCCATTCCCATCCAACGACCGACGACCTAGACTGCACTGACGAACAATTCCTCGAATTCGATGATCTATTAATATGTCAATTATATTAAACTTAATTATAAATTAACTTGACGACCTCTCTGGCACAGTTTTGAGTGCTGCTGTCTTAACGTGGGGAGATCCCAGGTTCGATTCCCGGCAGGGTCAGTTTGGGAAATTATAATTTCTGAATTTTCTCTGGTCTGCTCTGGTGGGAGGCTTCAGCCGTGGCTAGTTACCATACTACCGGCAAAGATGTACAAACAAGCGATTTAGCGTATTCTGTGATTCCGGTACGATGCCGAGTAGAAACCGACTAGGGTTTTTTTTTTATTATTTCGTACTCATTTATCCTCTGACAAGATGTCAGAGACCTTTTTAATGCGAGTTTTGCTCTGAATAAGTGCCAGCTCACGATAGTCGTCAAATGGTGATAGAAATTAGGTGTATATAGTGTTCTTGTTTTTTTGTGTTTTTTCCATATAATGTGTGAGTATTCAGTCCTGAGTGCTCCGTCAAGTTTTAAAAAGTTAAAATGATAAATAACATATTATAATATACAATACATGCATTTTTTGTTATTGATGTTAGTGTACCGACTAGGGGTAGGTATTTGTTTAACATAACTGCCGTACCCCTAACATGTCAGCCTGCTACTAACTTAAACTGCATCATCCCTGTCATCAGGTGAGATCGCAGTCAAGGGCTAGCTTGTAGTGCAGGGATAAAAATAACAATTTTAATAAAGAACAAGAAATTATACGCTTCGCTTGGCCACAAGAAGTTCTACAAAAGAAATTTGTATTTATTTCCTAAAACACTACCCACCTTTTACCAAGTTTTGAAAGCACTATTATTCATACTACAAAATGAAAACATAGGCGACCCGATTTATATAGCGGCCTTTCTTCGTAATGAAAGCCGTATTTCATGCCTTAATGCGATGTTAACGAGCTCACGTTAGTGTTCAATATGAGCTTTAATAGAATGAACAAGGCTTATATCAAGAAAGCTCACACTTTAGAGAAGATTAGGTTTACCTACTCGGAATACTTAAAAGTGAGAGTAGGTATATTATTTTGTTATTATATTCTCCTTTGTAGTACTTACTTCTAAAACGAAAGGTTATTGTATCATATTTAATATTATAAATGCGAAAGTGTGTTTGATTGTCCTTCAATCACGCCACAATAGAGCAACGGATCGACGTGATTTTGCACGAGTATAGTTGAGGACCTGGAGAGTAACATACGCTATAAGAGGTTCCTGCGGAAATTTAAAAAAAGCTTAAACTACGAATTAATAGATTATTGTTTATTAAGCATAATTACTTACTTACGTTACTTTAATCCGTAATAATATTATAGATGCGAAAGCGTGTCTGTCTGTCTGCTATACTTTTACGGCCCATTTTTTCCGATAGGTATTGATGACGTTTGGTTCAGGCATAGCTTGCATCCAGTGCATAGGTTACTTCTTCTCCCAAAAATCTAAGAGTTCTCACGGTTTTTTATAGATGGGATATTACCTAATTATGTGGGTCAATCATAAAATTTAGGTTTGTGTGTGAACTGGGGTTTTTTATTCCCGCGGGAACTCTTTAGTTTTCCGGAATAAAAAGTAGCCTATATGTTATTCCAGACTATAATCTATCTTTGAGCCAAATTTCATCCAGATCAGTTTAGCCGTTCGGGCGTGATAGAGTAACAAACATCCATCCATACATCTATCCATCCAAACTTTCGCATTTAACTATATAATATTTATTTGATATTTGATTGATAAGCTATTTTTTCCACCTCTTTAACGTCTGATCACGTCATCTTACATCACTTCACCAATAATGATGAGAATATCTACAAACTTATCGGCTTTCAATACTCCCATCACTATTGGTCAAGTGGCATGTAAGGTGACGTGATCAGACGGTATAGAAGATGAAAAATAGCTCATCTCTATTGGGACAGACTATACCTACATAGTCGACATTCCATGGGCACTACGAAGCGACTCGTTTGCTCATTTCTAATGCGCACCGCTAAAATATGGAATGCCTTTCCGAATTCCGTTCCTCCAGTCACCTGTAATATTGGTACTTCCCACTAAAATTGAAAAGGCATCACTAAGACAGACGCGCTATTCTTGGTGACTCTATGAGGCATCGTATATAGTCACAATAAACTAAAATGAATAACCTTGCATCTAGTTAAAAATATACTAGAGACTATCTAGTGAAGCTGGGACTCGATTTTAAGATCAAAACGCAAGTTCAGTATGGGGTGAATAGTGACGTCATCAAAGTTCGGCGCTCTTTTTTATTTTAATCGATGGTTTTAAAGGGTTATTCAAACTATTTTTTTTTTTCTTATTAAAAAAAACTAACATTTGTCGTGAATATTACGACTTTTGAGAGATCCTCTATTTAATAATCACTAAAAAATTCTTTATTTTACTAGTCATCAAATACCCAATTATACAAAAGTCGAGGCTATAGCAAAAACATAAAGTTAAGTCCATTTGGGGACATCCGACCTATATTTCTTAGTTTACTGCCATTTTGCACTCTCAGCCTTCACTTAGAAAGACTTAAGTAACCTGTAACAATATGAAGTACAGTACACTACAGTGTGTGTTGTGTATACAAGAACTAAACTGAAGCTAACCACTAACGAGATTCTAGAAGCTAATACCTGTTTCATGGAATTTATTGCCTGCACTTAGCAACCTCACGGGTGAGCATTTGTCTTAAGTAAAATAGCCACTTGCTTGAAACTATCCTAAGCTGCTGCACCTTTTAACCTTCTTAAGTTTTTATATCTACGTTATCTTTTTCCCCAACCGCATTAGAACGAGGGTAACGTTTTTCGGGTGTTAATATCTATATGTCACCGTAAAATTGCAAAAATCGTCAGATTGCAATCTAACGCTTTTTATCTCGGAAGATTGTAAACTGTCGACAGATTGTGAACCGTTCAATGTTCAGTGTAAATATTTAAAATATTCATTGTATTTACGTTTTCTTGTCTCTTTTTTGAAGGTTAGGTTAGGGTTCGACATAAATAATCTGGTAGGGCAGTGCCATACCTGATTATTTAAGGGCACTTACGTTCTATCGGGCTAATATACCTAACAGATTACAATCTACCGAAAAATAATGCGTTAAATTGTAATCTTTCGACAGTTTACAATCTCGCTACACAGATTACAATCTAACGGTTTTCACAATCTTACAGTGACAAGTACATATCAAAAAAATCATTGGTATCGCCTGAAGCTGCGAGTTCCGTTTTAGCAAATTAAGTGTCGTTAGATTCGCATTAGATATGTACGTACCTATAGATTTGTGTAAGTAATCTTTTGTGATTGAATAGTGCCATTAAATAATGGCACTATTAAAACACAAAAGATTACTTGAAAAGTTGCACTGTAAAAATTATAAGTGTATTATCAGCAAGATCCTACTTTTATGGTTAAAATGCTCTTCATGTGGGATCCGAATTCGCCTCTACGCAAAATCTTTCACTTGCACTAGTTTTTTTTTATTTTATTGCAAAACACTAAAAAGACCCTTTCTTTAACAGAACTTTTCATTAAGAATAGCTCGAGTCTAGTGAAAACTTTTAAACTTGACGGACTTCCGTACACCAACTTTATAACGTCAGCAGTAGGACTAAACTTAGAACATTTTTAAATAAACCTACTTTAAAGGAGAACTTTTAAAGTTTTGTAATAATTTTCCATCAAAGTGTACCTGATATCACAGACTACCTCTATATAGATACATACCTACACTGAAAAAGAAAGGCCAAATTTTTTAATTATTTTTAGAAAAGTGTATTATTATTCCTAATCTATCTCACTTTGAATTGTATCATATGAATTTAAAGTTTCAATATATTTTACCAATGAATATTCAGTTTAAAATAATGTTTCGAAATGTAAAAATTGGGATTGTGTTGCCAAAATAAGGAACGTTCAATTCAATCAAAGCCATTATATATTCACTGTTTGAATTACAACGTTGCGTATCATTAGCGTAACTTATATATTTGATGCCAGTCTCTCTTGGCCTAGCTTTCATCGCTCCACCTATCTGGAGGTATAGGTGAATCCTCCTGGGGACACAGAGGTCCCAAGTCACCTCTGTCACGCCGCAACATGTCTCATCAGTTAATGGAAAAAGTTCTTCCTTCGTCTTTATTATTATTATTGTATTCTTTATTGCACACAAGAAATAAATAGAAATATATAATTACAAAAAGAGAAGCTTAATCGTAGTGAAGCGTGCAAAGGCGGTCTTATCGCTAAAGCGATCTCTCCCAGACAACCTTTGGTGATTGGATTGGCGAAATCATGGGTTGCGTGGCAAGCAATTTAGTGTTCCTAGAATAAGATAGACTACATAAACACTACATACTAATAATACACATATAAATATCTACCATAAATAACTATTTATACATAACATATAATATACTACATTCTACTCCATTACATAGATAGATAGTAGTTTTTCAGACAACGTTTGAAGATATGTAGGGATTTTGCCTGACGTATGTCAGCGGGGAGACAATTCCACAACCTGACACAATTCCTCGTGAAAGAGTTATCATAGAATTTCGTGCGGCTGGACGGCATCTTTAGCTTATTGTCTGTGTCGTCTTTATACAGGCACTGATATGTTGGGCTCACTAATCTTCACCAGTATGTATTTTATAGTAGGAGAAAGAATATAGGCAAAGTTAAAATCCGATTTCACTCAGTCCTACCTGCCCGCAATCGCCGCGCCGTCTAGATTCGATTCACGAACGCCGCGAATAGAAAATGTATTTGCAGATCCGCAACGCTTTGCATTTCCTACATCCTATACCTACTTTACCTAAGTATTCTTTACGTTACTATTGAACACCGTCGTTTCTAAAGCTTTATAAATATGACGTATTTTATGCGGCAAAAACATACACTTATGATGCATGGGCTCGTACAGCGTGCCGGCGATTCAGCGACAAATCACAGTTACGAAGCAACTAAGGACTGAAACAGTAACCGAAATAAGGGGTTTAAAAACTGTTTTTTGAAACTGTTATAAAACAGAAACACTTATAACGGAAACAGAAACGATACCGTAACCCAATCAATCTGTAACCGTTTATTTCTGTTACAGTGTTAATAAGTTTTTATCTGTAACCCTAATAGTTACATGCCCTAACAAACTGCACGGTGTGACAAAGCGTTCTTCTCACTTCATTGGACTTTACATATGCTAACACAACATGGATATGTTTTTCTTAAAACTATTGCAACCATGCTTTCACCTGAGGTTCAAAATTTGAATACGCGTCAACAGTAAATTTGGTAAATTTTCTGCGACCGAAATCGCTCGATATCGCAAGCACGCTGCACGAGCCCTAATGGCGAAAACACGATTAACTACAAAATAAATTGTCTAACTTTCAGATACAGCTGCACACTATATACACAGGAAAAAACACGTTACCCCTACAACGCGGACAATTTCATGGACGTTTTCTAAGAACCGTAGTGTGTTTCGCCCTAAGAGTCAGAACTGTTAAATGACTAGCGGCTGATTTATCATACGGAAAGCTTTAATTAGTAGAATTATATTTTGAGGAGCTACACACACCCGCAGTAACCGCAATTTTCCAGCGCTTTGGCGCGTGTTAAATTAAGGCTACTAAAATGTTTTTAAAGCATATTAATATATTCAAAAATATTTATTTTGTTAGATCAAAATATAGTCCCTAATAATTTCATTTTTAAATAATTCTAGCACCCATTTGGAAAAAAATTTTTTGTGAGAAAGCTGGCCGACAACTTCACAGTTTGTATTCCAGAAAACACTTATATTTTGTAGGTACACTTAATACTTATATTATAATAGATGATACCCGCGACTTCGTCCGCGTGGATTAAGTTTTTTGATTCCCATTCCTTGATTTTCCGGGATAAACAGTAGACTATGTTCTTCCGCGGGATACAACCTATCCCTATTTCCTGTACCATATTTCATCAAAATCGATTGAACGGTTAGGTCGTGAAAGCGTAGCAGACAGACAGACACACTTTCGCATTTATAATATTAGTATGCATATGGATTAGTATGGATTAATAAAATAGGTTCCTAAATTTACTTTTAATTTAAATGGATACACACAATTATTATCATAAAACACATCTTTACATTATAAATAATGAACTGAATGGAAAATATTATGATCATCGCTGTTAAAGAATTCCCATGGGTAAGTAACTAAATATTAATCCTCGCGGACGAAGTCGCGAAAGAAAGAGAGAACAAAGAATAAGCACCATCGCGATTTTTTACAAAATTAAAATTCACACGGACAAAGTGGTGCGCAGCAGCTATTAGTTAGTGAGTAGTTAATGTATAGAGCCTGATATTCTTATAGTCGGCAGGCATTCGCCAACAGACTTGGTCCAAAATGCTTTCGAACAACAAAGCAAATAAACCTTTTAACCAAATGAAACCCATACATTACTGAATAACGCGCCTCGCTCAGTGTATAAGCGGCTCAGAAATTTTCCCCGCACAATGTAGCGTTGATAGCACGGCATTCATAACGTGCTTAATGCAATTGTATATCAGTTTATTCAATTTAGTTCTGTTGGAATCATTCTACGCAGTGTGGCAGATAATTTAAAATTTATGAATTAAAAACTTGCCTTACTCATGTGCCCTTTCGAAATGAAGTTTGGCGAAATCATCACACGAAAAGCTTTTTTAGATAAAGTCGTTTCCTTTAGCTTTTGTAACTAAGCGATTTCCTTGCTCTTATATCATCCAAAGATTTACGTTTCTGGCGAGCTCTCTTGCTTGCAATCTGTCTTTGTAACACGAGTCTTTGGGAATTAAGCTCTCCTCTCTGTTCAAAGAAAGTCCGTTTTCTTCGCATGATGGTGAACATGAGATCTCCTCTTTTTTTGACTAGCCTTTTTTAGAGTACAGATGTAAGACGACAATAAACGGAATGAATCCTAGGATGAAAATGAGGGTACCTACCTAGTTTTTGGCGGGAAGCGAAAAGATAACTGATGAACCAGAACAAGCGCGGACACCGCTGGCATTATTATGGCTAAATTCGTTCGAACTCACGGATTTTGTCGGAAAATACCCGACTAGTTTCGAACCCGGGTACATTGTAACTTTACTTATCAACTTATACCTAGTTGATTTTAAAAGTTGCTGTAACACAAAGTAAGGCGAAAAGACAGACTGGACTCGACCTTATTTTACTATGTAAGCCTAAAAACATACCAAGTTCATTCCTTGAAGATATCAACAAACATT
The DNA here is from genome assembly GCA_964035005.1 of Erebia palarica. Lineage (NCBI taxonomy): Eukaryota > Metazoa > Arthropoda > Insecta > Lepidoptera > Nymphalidae > Erebia > Erebia palarica. The sequence goes on from OZ035988.1 coordinate 9,257,896, forward strand.
GGACTTTGACGATTTTGAATAATTATAGTCCGCGCGCGAGCTCCGAGGGATCCTATAGAATGTTAACGGCGTTGATTCCGTTTGCGTCGATTCTAAAATCGATATAAGTTTGTAACGCGTGGATCGAAATGACCTAGAGTTGTTTAAAGTACAAATCAATACTGCTATCGCAAAATTACACGCGTCAAGCTTGAAACTAGTGCTGGGAGCGAGCTGGATATGGTGTGACGATCGTGAGTGGCGTACAGTTCGCTTCTTCATACCCTGATTCCTCGGAGCTCGTGCGCGGACTATAATTATTTACAGAAGAGAAACAAGTTAATGTTCGCATTGTAAAAGCTGTTTTACTTCACGCAAAAGTTGTATAGTACGGCCCCACCTTGACGTAAAATTATGTGAAGATTGTGACAAATTGACACTTATTTAAAACAATCTAACGCAGCCGTCACCCCAAATTGGCCCTCGTTATCCTGAGACACGAATTTTTTCTACAATATCAAAATCTTTTTTTGTTCCGCGAGATGACGCCACATTATCGCAATATCCCGTCGCTGCTGAACGTCCCGCGCGCCGAGAATATCAAGGAGATAATATATTCCTATAATAGGTTGCCTTTTCTCCGAGTATCTCAATTTTCATTTTTACCGTTGGAACACCCGGTGTGATTTATTGTCCGGGTACAAATAGTGTACGAATCCCCTGATAAACGTTCCTCTTAAATTTTTGCTTTATAAAATGAATTCATTTTTTGAACATATATGTGTTTCGTATCAATTTGCCTTCATTTGAGGTTGATTAAGGCTGCTCAAATCGATACGCCTACTTAAATCGGCTTACCGCAAGTGCACTTTTTGTACTTGTATAGAGATGCACAGACAAGCGCGTTAGGACGAAACGAGCTACCCGTACATCAAAGATGTTTCGCGCGGACTTTTTGTCCAGTCCTTTGTGTTTTCTCCTTGAGCCTGACGAAAACCAACAAAATATAACTTGGCGAGATTTGTCTGACGTGGCGTGCGTCAGATTGAGGCAGAGCAGCGGAAGTAGGTAATTCGAGATGTTGCAATCAATCAATAATTGATACACATAAAAATTAAAATTAGGTACACTGTACACTTGTTGACCTCCAAATACATAATAGAACATGATGGCGATAATCTGTTACGGCATATTAAAACTCTTCAGTACGGTATCTTAAAAATCTTGCAGGCCACAAAAATATGCGAGAGCGTGAAATTTAAGTATTAATAAAGACTTTATATTTAGTTTTATAAAGAAAACCTCCTGCGATCTTATACGGATGCTTTCTAAGATGGATCTATATTCCATACCCCTTACCTGTTTCTACCGTTCACCGTTAGCTAAATAGCTTGGCAGCTTTCTTCTTTTCTTGTTGTTTCTCTTCAGACAATAACTTACAAGATCAGGAGCTCAACCACTCATATTAAAAAAAATTATTCATACAAAACCTTTACAAATGTTTTGGAATCGTCATGTGAATCCACTGCTGCACCGGTATACTCCTTCCTATACTCAGATCGACTACAGTGTATTTTCGTTTCAAGCATATTGTAGGAAACAAATTGTTTTTAAAATAGTCAACCGTTTAAATCTAAATGTATTGCTATGGTTACAGCCAATTTGTCTCTATTTATTGAGGGACAAACGCGCTTTACTGGGTCGGTTATTCAGATCCATTTGATTTCCAGATCGCTTGGTTCGTGCCTAATTGATATTCAGGAGGATCGATACTCTAGGCACTGTTACTAAACTATTTTTGTGCTATAGATGTAAATAAATGCTGGCCTAAATTCTTTCATTTTGGAAGAGAAATATAAGTAAAGAAATAAATAGGTCTATATTCCGTATGATGGACGACAAAGAGTAGATTAATCGGACCTATTTACTCGGACTTAAAAAAAACTGTCGTCAAACGGTTTTAAGTATGTTTTGTTCGGTTGTAAGTCTAGACCGTATATCTTAGTAAGCTAATAGCATCGATGGCTAGTCATTTACGGTTACGCATCTTCCATCCGGGTTCTGTCCGAAGATCTTTGATAGATCATCGTGAAATTTAAGAGGCATACCTGGGTACTAACATATACTATTTGGTAATATAATTAATCTATGACTATACCTATACCTGAAGATATAACTTTTCCAATGAATTAAAAATCTTATCTAATCGGTTTATTAGGTACACATAAAATATGAACCGTGTTATATGTTGGGATAATAATCTTTATTTTGTAGGTAATAAGAGTAACTAGCTGATGAACGCGCGATTTCGTCCTCAAGGTTTTTTATGGTTCCCGCGGGAACTCTTTAAATTTCTGGGATATAAAGTAGCCTTTGTGTTATTTCAGACTATAATCTATCCTTGTGCAAATTTTTTATCCAGATACATTCAGCCGTTCTGGCGTGTTTGAGTAACAAACATGCATCCATTCATCCAAACATTCTATTTATAATATTAGTATAGATAGTATCAAATAACGTAAGTATATGCACTAGCAATGCATTCCTTCTTGAAAACTGCTTCAGATTTAAAGTTCACTGTATCTTGTTAGCTAAATGGACCGTTGCAGCACTTGAATGTGTTCTCTACAGTGTGGTAGCGTTAGAAGAAGGGTACAATTACCTTCTAGTGGGCCGTAGAGAAGCTGTTAATAAAATATACACACGCCGTTTAGCACTATCGCCGTTGTATACTTTGTCTTAGGCAATAAAATTCACTGCTTGTTTTCCACTTAAACAACAAGACAGTGAAAGCAAATAACAAATTGGGCGAAATTATTTAAACCGCTGTTCCGATATTTATGTTAATATCGGAACAGCGGTTTAAATAATTTTAAACGGTTTAATTAATATAACAGACTATATATCGTGACATAATAATTTATTACATCCTGTTTTCCATTTATACGTTAAGTATATAAAATGATGTGGTTGGTAAAAAAATAACTTTTCATGAGATGTATTGCTACTGATCTCTATTCGTACCAAAAGACTTCCTAGTATAGCAAAGTGTACAATTAAAACAGTACAAAGCGAACTTAAACTCGTCCTTCATTTCCATTCCTCGTCTCAACCAATAGATGTATGTCTCTTTCAAGGATTGCCAAAGAATAACAATCTTGTGCCGCCTGTGTCCAACGATCTCAGCGACTCAACATCAACATAGTCTGTTTAATCTAATCCCACGGGTTTCGTCTTCAAGTTTTAATGAATATGCAAACTTAATAATATTAAGGAGATGCTAGTCTCCTTATCCCGATTATATTAACCCGATATGCCAAATAGAAGTTACAAAGAAGGACTGCTACCTAAATACCGCAGACGTAGTTTATAATGATATCCGAAGTTATAATAATTTTGAGAATAAAACTTACAGCTGGCTAGCCTAATCTAATTACTATACGCATATTGGTGAAGATGAAGCAATTAACCGCGGCGAAATGACGCGCAAGAAATGTTTGCCACTAGACTAAAATATTAAGAGTAAAGGATGCCATACCATGCTCTTAGAGACACAGTTTTGTGTAAAAAATTGTATATAAATCCAGACCCTGATACTAATATTATAATTGCCAAAGTATGTATGTCTGTCTGCTACGCTTTAGCGGCTCATCTTTTATTGATTCGATGAAATTTGGTATAGTGATAGGTTGCATCCTGGAAAAAGACGGCTATATTTTATCCCGGAAAATAATGATATTTCGTGGGAATAAAGAAATCTAAAGAAGTCATAAATAATATGCGATGTGCATACTTACTCGTTGGTAGGTACGCTGTCGCCTAGTCACTAGTTCTCAACATCCTCAAGAAACCTTTGAGATTTTACACGGTTCACAAAAGCTTAGAATGCGGGTAGTTGCTTTTTGCTGAGTGTGCAGACTAGTCACAACTCCGCCCAAACCCGGTACTAGCGCCACTAAAGAATTTCGATTAAATCTAACATCCAGCTAGCTAGAATATAGTCTCCAGAGATTTATTATTCTTTTCTCTATTATTGACTTTGGGTATAATTGAAACTATTCTCTAGTCTCTAGTTACGAACCCCGTAATATAAGTTATTATTCTTTCCGACTTTAAAATTATTATGTATTGAAACTAACATGGAAACGACGACCTCCGTGGCGCAATGTGTAGCGCTGTTGTCTTGACGTGGGGGTCCCGGGTTCAATCCCCGGCAGGGTCAATTTGGGAATTTATAATTTCTGAATTTTCCTTGGTCTGGCCTGGTGGGAGGCTTCGGCCGTGGCTAGTTACCACCCTACCGGCAAAGACGTGCCGCCAAGCGATTTAGCGTTCCGATACGATGCCGTGTAGAAACCGTATAGGGGTATGGGTTTAATATAACTGCCATGCCCCTAACAGGTTAGCCCGCTACATCTTAGACTGCATCATCACTTACCATCAGGTGAGATCGCAGTCAAGGGCTAACTTGTAGTGGATAAAAAAAAAAAAAAAACTCACCTAACCTACACTTGAGGTCCCACTTACTTAGTCCACAAATTAATTAAGTATAATTTTCAGTCAAAAATATTGTAGAAAATTATGCATTCCAAAATGCAACAGAGCAACGGATCGACGCGATTTTTGCATGGTAGTGACAAAATATGAGTGAAGACCTGAAGCACTCTCCAGGCTACTTATTTTAGTGGGAATAAAAAAAAACTACTTTCTTTTGCATTGTTCCCTCAAAGCTATGATATAAGATTATTGACGGAACGGATAGAAAAAGTCCGGTGCGAGATCCTGTACTTCAATAGATAATCACGTAACATCAGGAGATTTTATAGAAACACCAGCTCGTTTTGATCTGTATAAAAATACACTGAAACAATCTTATTTCTTACATGATAAAAAAATTAAGTAATTACAAGAAATGTTATAATATTAGGAATAGCAAGCGTCTTCCGTGCCCTCTACACAAATTTTATAAAACACGATCCCTACTTTCTTTCCGTAAATTCTATTAGGCTTGCAGAAAATATACTGAATACAAAGGAGCAAAAGCAACGGTACACAGACCTCATTTCATTTATTCAGGATCCCACCAGATGAAAGTAAATTTTATATGTACGTACCTATAATATATTAATGCGAGCGGCCGAATTCAAAATGAATCAGAAAAATCGTTTCTGTAGTAGTTAGTCAAACCACAGGTTAAAATTTTTAACAATAATTATCGTTATTATGTTTTGTTACACACTATTTTGTTGTTATGTATTTTTAACCTGTACTGAACGCGGGTTTAGAAACTTCACTTAATCGAGTCTGTTTATTTGGAGTCCAACGGTGTATCTAACAATAAATAATATGCCACAACTAAAAAATCGAAGTCTTTACGTGACAAGAAAAGGTATACCCACCTACCTAGATTTGATTCTGAAACATAATCTTACGTATCTCATTGCAACAACTCTCTCGTAATCGTCGTCTCGTTCGGGGGTTGGTTCAAAAATAGGAAGATTTTTAGTGGGTTTTTATGTGAAGAAATTTCCAGTAGGTAGGTACTATAGGAAGCCCGGAGTAACGCGGGCGAAGTCGCGTGTTACAACTAGATTGAACAATGCGGTGCTACAAAGCGAATTTTATCGCCGACAACCAGTCAGGTCGAGATGGTCTTTCGGCAAAAAACGTGACTTCAACATAGTACAGAGTCAAATCGTGGTCGTCGTCGGCTCAACCAATAGAAGTCCACCGCTGGACCAAGGTCTCCTGCAGAATATTATACTAGCTCAGCCCTACTAGGTTAGCTACTATCTTAGACTGCATGATCACTCTTAAGTATCATCCGGGTGAGATCACATTCAAGGGATAACCTGTAGTAACATGTTAATGTAATGAAGTTGATGTTAAATTAAAATAATTAATGAATACCACACAACCCAATTTGGAAACAAATGAATCTGGCCAGCCAGTTAATTTGATTGCGTTCGCCTGTGAAATAATGATGCTTTGTTATTAATTTAAAAAAAAACTGCTCTCAATCGATATCAAAAAAGGGTATTTTTTTAATTTGATAATTTATTGTTGTACAAAAACATATATATCTACTTAAAACTAGACAAATATAAAGCTACACCAAATCAATTTGATAAAGCCCACGACTTTGTCCGCGTGGATTTAGGATACTGAAACATCCCCTGAAAACTGATTTATGAAAGTAAAACTAATAATATACTTTTTTAAGCCAGCAGGTAGGTACATATTTTGCAAATCAATAATCAATAAATCAATCAATATTTATTTATTCTAATTAGGTACACTGTAGGTTACGACGTCAATTACTTATAAAACATGATGGTGATAATCAGTTACGGTACCTTAAAACAAAAGCTACAAGGGTTCCAAACGCGCCTTGATCTGAGAAGAATCCACAACAAAGTCAGCCGGTTTTTTTTACTTATCACCATTTCACTAATCATCTTAAACTAAGGAACAATCAGAGCCATTAGAGCAAATTATTGCCAAGCTTCCTTTATACAATACTACCGGTCGCCCGTGACTTCGTCCGAGTACAATTTCTAATTTCCTATGAGATTTTCCCGCTGCAAAAGGCCTACTTATAGCAGCAAGCAGGTTTTTATTATTTAAGACTAATAAGTCCATAATTCTGACTTCAAAAACTTATAACCTTCATGCAAGCTTTCAATCCTTATTTCACGCCCCTTGGGGTGGATAATTGTAAAATTGCTTATGCAGTTTATTACTACTTAAAACTAATGACCTAAATCCTGATTTTCAAGTCTCTAACTACAAAAACATATGACTAGCATACAAATTTTCAACCCTCATTTCACCCTCTGTGGGGTAGATTTTCGTAAAATTGCTTATGCAGTTTATTATTACTTAAAACTAATAACCTTTATGCCAATTTTCAAGTATCTAACTTCAAAAACTTAGAACCCTCATGTAAGCTTCCAACCCCCATTTCACCCCCTTTGGGATTAATTTTCGTAAAATTGCTCATACAGGTTATTATTATTTAAATCGAATAACCTAAATCCCGATATTGAAGTCTCTAACTTCAAAAACACAGGACTTTCATACAAAGTTACAACCCCCATTTCACCCTCTGTGGGGTAGTTTTTCCTAAAATTGTTTATACAGTTTATTATAACTTAAAACTAATAACCTAAATGCCGATTTTCAGGTCTCTAACTTCAAACATATAGGACTTTTATACAAACTTACAACTCCCATTACACCTTCTTTGGGGTGAATTTTCGTAAAATTGCTTAAATGGGTTTTTATTATTTATAGCTATTAACTTAATTGCCTATTTTCATGTCTCTAACTTCAAAAACAAAGGACTTCCGTACATACTTCCAACCCCCATTTCAACCTCTTAGGGGTGAATTTTCACAAAACCGTTTCTTAGCGGCCGTCTAACCATAGAATGAACCTATCTTCCAAATTTCAAGTCTGTATGCTTTATAGTTCCTGAAATATCGTGATGAATCAGTGACCTTTCGCTTTTATATAATATATAGATTCTCGTAATGTATTGTAGTAAATGTATTTGCAAGTTATTCAGTTGTCACTGACAAAGGTCTGGTCGGTATGCAATGAAACTACGTGATACAGCATAATTCCTGTGTAATAAGCTTTTCCTTGGCTTTCAAGCGGAAAGCGCCAATATTATTTAGGATATCCTTATTCTTTGTACATGTTAATGTAGGTACATGTATTTTGTTTTTAAAGTAGTACCTAATATAAGAAATCATTCAAATATGTCCTCGACACATTTTGATATATTAAGTACTTAACAGACACTTTTTTTCAGTCAAGTCAAAATAATACAAAATCACTTTTAAAAAAAATATTATGCCTTGTCCAACGATTTATTTTACTTTAGGCATGTGCACGTCTATGAAGTGTCATAATTATTGGAAGGCAACCATCCACAAAAAAAAATTCAATACTCCATGGACGCATATCGGTTTTTCCAATAGTGAAGCGACGTGCCCTTTTATCCGATATTTCATAACTTGTACAAGTACGACTTTCCTTTTCAACAGTCACGGAGCTTAAACACTAGTTTTCTTGATAGTATTTTATGCACCATACATCTTTGGCGATGGATGGTTTCTATGACCTGACGGATTCATGTACATTTAGTGTACTGTTGTTGTTGTAAATGATTTATTTTAATACATACTTTAATATACTTATAGTCATACGAACGCTTGGGTATGTTTATAAAACAATAAAAAAATTTGAGCAAGATATCAACGTGATCAATGTGTCAAATCGATTAAAACTTCTTCATAAAGTCGATTGTTATCAAAAATCGAATCAGTAACGCGTTAGAACCTCATTGACTGCATCTGCCATAAGTAAAATAAATGATTGGACAGAGATTAGTTTAGAATTTTGGAATAAGGAATAATTCTGTAAATTTCAAAGATAATAAAAACAGATTTTCAGAGAATTTTCAAACGTATTAATTATATATCAAAAAACGAACCCACACTTTTTCCCACTTTTCTCAATTCCGCATTTTAAAAAAAAACTTAAGTAATTTCAACATGGTAATCGATTGAGAACATTTTAAGAAATGTTTTGTTAATGTTTCAAAATTATTTTCGATTTAATTAATTAATTTTTTAACTAACGTACTACTACCCTACTCTCCAATAGCGTAGAGCGTTACATCAGGCATATTATATTATGGCATATTATATTATATATATTATGGCATGTCGACCGACTGAGTCTGTTACTAGTATGAGTGGTAGGTATGTATAGTATAGGGAAATTTGGTATAGAGAAAGTTTGCATTGCAACCTGGGGCAGGACGTAAGCTACATTTTATTCCAGATAATCAATGTGATATTTCAAATTCCAACCGGGTATCACCAATACCTAAATGCTTAAATAAAATACAATAATGTAGTTGTGTCTTACCTACCTTGTGTACTTACCTTTATATTCGAACGACATTATAATATAACATCTTTCCAACTCAAAATCCGCTATCTCATTAAAATTCCTTCTGTTTTGTCTGGAAAAGGTACGTTCTAGGATCCTTTTACGAGAGGAATAGTAAAGTTGATAAAAGTAAAATAACCGTCGACGCTCGGGTCTGGAAAGGGTTTAATCAAAGAGGGACTTCCCGCTGCCGGGGATTTAGTCAATGGTCCATACAAATACTTCACAACAAATGCTTGTATTTTCGACCGGAATCCCCCACAACATCCATTTCATAAAGTACCTGACTAGTCGTAGCTAGACTAACAATACCAGACTACCGGTAGGTATTATAGGCTTGCACAGTCGTGAAATTAGTTTACTGCAAAAAAATAAAAAAGATACCAAGTACTTAGTATCTCCTAGATACCTTTTTCTTGTTTTGTTGTCGGGGGGAAATCTCCTCAAGATACCCGACTTCCTGGAGGGGAAATCGGGTTATGTAGGATTTCTACCTACTAAAATCCCCTCGGTGGCCGGCCTTAACGCATGTTGGGAGACTCCGAGATCTCTTAAGAACGCATCGGTGCCTCCCTTGTGCGATGCCCATAGGGCTCATCTTGGTCTCCGGGAGAAGTCCCCTCATTAGCCGGACCTGTACATGAGGTATGGCTGCTTGTTGGCCACAGCAAGCTGCCATCTTCCCAGGGTCGTGTAGTAAGGTGCACGACTAGAGCCCACACTCCAGCCGTACTCGACCCTGAGGTCCCTTCCCCAGGGATTATTACACGGACGGCTGGATGCGGTGTATACCGCCACTTCGACGTCTACGTCTCCGAGCCGGGTCGACTCTTTCCCTTTCCCGTATCTCGTAGATACCTACTACACTCCTCAAGCGCGGGAATGCACTCCTAAGTAATTCTCGTGGTCAGGCTTCGATCCCTGGGCACGCACCTCTATCTAACTTTTCGGACTAACATAATTTAAAATTTGACTATGGCGAAATACTTCTCATTCTAAGAGAAGATTCGTGCTCAATCTGTAGTGAGCCAGCAATGGGTTGAAGTGATGATGATGGTCGAGGATCTCACCTGATGGTATGTGATGATACAGTCTAAGATGGTAGCGGGTTAACTTGTTGTATCGCAGTTATATCAATATAACTCAATAGTTATATATTTCATGAAATTTTATGTAATCTTCACCTAAACTAGAAAAAAATAGTCCGATTCCCTTTGCTCTTTGCTGCCACAGATTTGGTTCTACTACCGTACCTATCCACCTACAATACCTTGCCGTAAACCTGTGTAATAATGTTGTTCAAGTCTCAAATAATTCTTTAGCTAACGTAGGTAGGTACGCGACCTGAATGATTTTTGAATTTTCAACTCAAATATTTGATTGGATCAAATTAGCAGCGAATTGAAGCGAAATTCTAAAAAATTTCAAAGTAAAAATAGAGGTCAATATGAAATCTTTTTTTACTACTTAAAGAACTTACTATAAATGGGATTAAATACGCGTACGCTTCGATTCTCTGTCGATGTGAATCGACCCTGAATCCTGATTTAGTTACTTAGGTTATGAAGGGAAATCCCATCGGACGCAAAGCTAAAGGGTGCCTATTCTGTCTGTTTAATGTTACCTATGTTTTGTAATCCAAAATTTTCGCGCTAGAAAATCGGAATTTACGTAATCATTATTTTGTACTTGTTTAAAATTAACAATTTCTTGTAGTCTCCACTTTCAATTCAGCGATAAATAATAAATCACGGAACCAGCTTATTCTCAAGAAATACGATTACACTTTAATCCTTTGAGCAGAAAATCACTTTACCAATAAAGCAAGGTTGAAGATTTGATTGCGTCGGCAAAGCCTATTGACCTAACAGCGATTTGACAGAGCTTTTCCGAGATAAATGTCCATTTTCTATACTCAATATATCTGTAATCTGTCGATAAGTAGAGGTAACGCAAAGTTACGGTTATAATATTTTTTAAATAAGTACTTTTTTGACAAACAACCACCTTGCCTAACGACTTATTGACTGGGTATAAAATATTGTAGTGATCCATCGGGTCAATTCGTTTAACTTATTAGGTTCTCAGAAAGAGGAGATAAATCTACCTTTGTATGTAATTTTCAGTTTGGTTTAATGTAAGTCCCAGTTTCTATCGAGCATAGAAAACGGACGTTAGCATCAAGACTTTCATGTTATTTATGGTAAAGTTGAAGATAAATTACTCTTCATATTCAATTCCTGAAATGCAATCACAAACAATCATTTCCTAGAGCTGAAAATAACTCTAATTTAATGAGTAAGTTTGAAGGCTTAATTGCATTACATATAATTTATTTGGCCACTGCTTGACAGATCTCTCGGAGTGGTGGACCCAATTCAATGCGAGCGTTTATATAAATATCTTCCGCGTCATTTGGAACAACAAAGGAAGGTTTAGGTTCGATCATTATTCACGAATACCGCCAGTCATTGATGTCTTATTAAAAAGAAACCAGGCCTGAAGATCTCGTAAGTCACATAATATTAATCATCAGCATTTATTACTTATTCCGTTCGTAAATATATCAATCACGCTATAATAATATTATCCCTAAATATACGACTTACCAACCCAGTAGGTCCTAGAGGACGGACGACATCGAAGGAGTCACAAGAGCCGCTGAATTCAGGCGGCACGAAACCTGTGGAAATTTCTACAAGAGATCTGTACCCAGCAGAGGACATCTATCAGTTAACGAGGAGAATACGACTCGAATAGGTATGTATGTGTCGCAGTCATCTGGTTTAATCTGCTATTTGATTGAATGACTAGCGCGTTCATTGAATGACAACATTCAATTGAATGAGTAAAAGACAACTCGTCAAGTTGTTCAATGTAACGTTCAACGTCTTGACTGAACGTCATCTAGCATAGTCGTTGAATGGGATATAGCTGTCACCGTAAGATTGTAAAAACCGTTAGATTATAATCTAACTCGCGAAATTCTAAACTGTCGAAAGATTGTAAACTGTTCAATGGTCTGAGTGTCAATTTTTGAAATATTCATTTTATTTACGTTTTCTTGTCTCTTTCTTGTAGGTTAGGTTAGGGTTCGACATAAATAGCCAAGTAGTGTTTTGGGTTAGGTTCACTTAGGTTTTATCGGGTTTAAATAAAGTAAAAAAAATTATCATATTATTTCAAAAGTAATTTATTAAAATATGCGAGTCTCTGAGACTCTAAAAAGTTGTTAACTTAAAATTTCAATCACCTGACTGATTTTACGTCCGCTCTGTTCAAAGGGCTATGTTACAATCCGCTAACTAAATAGTTGGACGTTGAGTGACGCTTGTTCGGCCTAGTCATTCAATTGAATGTTGTCATTCAATGAACGCGCTAGTCATTCAATCAAATAGCAGATTAAACCAGATGACTGCGACATATGTACCAAGTACTCATTAAGAAAATAATTTATCACGTCCATAAGTAACTATTTGTTTTGAGATTTTCAGCGGTTATTAACTAGTCCCAAACTGAGACCTTGCGGTATCATAATGATAGTTTCAGTGTATAATTAATAATTATATTTGGTTAAAACTACATGCGCATGCATATATCTGTGTGTTATTTTATAGCTTAAATATCAGTACTACTACTCAACGCAAGGTGGCGGAAATAATCAGTTTACTAAATTAAGTAGGTATAATGTTTATTTTTTTGATTTTTTGAGTTAACAATTACATAAGAATCAACAAATATTATGTCAAAGTAAATTAGTACCACTTCTCGACGCAAGATGGTATTAATAAGCTAACCTAAAATACATCGTAAGATTTAAAGGTGAACGCGCACCTAGACGTACCGCATGAGCCGCAGTTGGTTCTCATGGTTTCGAGCAGTACTACCTACATCAAAACTCGTAAATACTCAGGAACCGATCTTGAAACGAACAAGAATTAGGTTAGATAAAAATAAGAATTTCCAACAATACGACCACGTTGTTCAGGAAAAAATTAAGCTTTGTATTTTTTCAGCAGGGATGAGGATAATACTGGAATAATAAAACTATGTTTGCAAGAATTATGTAATTCTTTAAATAAATCACGTTACATTGTACTGCTACTTTCCCACACTACCTCGAGTTCAACTATTCGACCACAGATGGCAGACAGATGCAATGTCAAAGGGCGTTCCTTTAAACGCAGCGGTTATTTAAATAAATTAAATACTTTGTTCGATCAATTACACGTTTCATTGAGGTTTGTCAAGAAATAAAAATATTTATAAACAAAACATATATTTCCTTTTCATTACTATTAAATTGATCAAAAAGAAATCACCCATGATACAAAGACTTAAATGGTTAACTTAAAAGTACTTCAACGGTATTCATGTCGGGTTACAAGATTATTATTAGGCATGTATAAAATGGAACGTCAAAATGGCGCAGTGCCTAAAAGAGGAAAGCGGACGCTCAAGATTTAAACAATTGCATATTTTTTCTTTTTGACATTTTAACCTTGACCTTATTCGGAATAATAAATCCATAATAATTTCGGTTTTAATTATTAAACCTCACTGTAAAAACGGAAATCCGGCACATTGTCCCGAATCGGAGAGCAGAAACTGGTCATGTCCTTTGGGCACTTCTCGATTGGGCTGAAAAGTGACTCGGCAAAAGCCGAAGTTTTAGCTTTGGACCAAGCGCTCTGGCTATTTAAGCATTGTCTAGGCCAATCGCGATGCGCCCACACATCGGCTTTGGACTATATCACACGATTTTAAATATTACAATTAAGTTTTGTAATTCTGCAAGGTACAATTTTTTTTACAGTTTACATATAGCCGTTCCTACCTCCGCCAACTTCAAATTTCAAATAGGTTAGGTTAGTTAAATCACACCTGTAATTAATTGTACTGTTGAATAGTGAAAAACCGCAACTGTTCAATTCGCTTTGTTAGCCGTTGTTCTTATACGCAATTGGTCCATATCAAGATATCGCTGATGCATATTAAGATATCATGCATTACGAAATTCGTCTAAATCACAATCGCAGTTCGCCCAAATTGTAATTCGTCCAAATCGAGAAATAAAATTATAGATGAGCACGGGTAGTCAGCTAATTACTCAGTAACTTTAAACTAGTTCGCCCCGAACTGAGACCTCGCGGTATCCATTCACTGCACCGTACGCATTAAAACGCGCCTAATCTGATGACGTCAATCGTCATCCGCTTGCGTGGATGGGATACGTATGCCTACTGTATTTTACCAAAATGCAACTCGTTTGGTGAGCGGGTGTTACGTAGCATACAATTTCATAATTTAAAAAAATATAAAATGTGATGTCTAATACGGTGTGCTTGCGGCTCTTGCGGCGAGCATGTCATCTTTACGTTCATAGAAATCAGTACTATCAGTAGACAATCTTTTATTCCACGTAAGATGGTGCTAACGTCTATTATTTGTGAGTGTCACCGTAAGATTGTAAAAACCGTTAGATTATAATCTAACTCGCAAGATTGCAAACTGTCGAAAGATTATAATTTGACGCATTTTTTTTCGGTAGATCTGTTAGTTATATTAACCCGATAGAACCTAAACTAGTAGTGCACTACCTGGTTGTTTATGTCGAACCATAATATAACCTACAAGAAACAGACAATAAAACGTAAATACAATGAATATTTCAAAAATTTACACTCAGAACATTGAACGGTTCACAATCTTTCGGCAGCTTACAATTTCGCGAGTTAGATTATAATCCAACGGTTTTTACAATCTTACGGTGACATAAACACAAACGAATAAACTTTTACAGAGCGCTATCTATTGACATCATTGTGAAGTTCTGTGAAAAATACTGAAGCTCATTAAAAATTTTCGTTTCCTTAATATATTTATCTAATTTTAGTATTGGTTGTTCAAGTATATAATTCAAATAATTGATCAAGTTTCAAGCTCATTAGATGTTCTGAGTGTAAATTTTTGAAATATTCATTGTATTTACGTTTTATTGTCAAGCTCAACCTTTCAGAAAAAGTTCTAAGCTCAACTTTGGACGTTAGAAAATCTCCACTTTGAAAGCCCCCCGTTTCGTCAATTTTAGAGGAAAAATTAAAAACAAAATATTTTTGGAATCTATTCCTAATTATCTTTAAAATGGTATACCGCAACTCTATATTAAATATTTTACTTCGCATTCGCTTCTATGAGAGCCCCGCTGAATGTTGAACGTTTTATAACTTTCTAAGCCATATTCGGCTGGAGGCCATCGGTTTACATATTATATTTAAAATTGAAGTAATTACGTTCAGTAATTCAGAAGTTAAGGCTTAGGCTCTGACAGACAGACGGACGGACGGACAAGTGCAAATTTACTCAATTAGACTCAGAGACCTTTGCTTTGCTCGAATAAGTCGCAGGCATCAGCTAGTTAGTTATAAATCTTCATGCTTGTATATTTTATTAATAGTAATACAGTCGCTACGGCTTTGAACGAATGGCACGTAAGGGTACATTTACCTACGTGAGTAATTCTAGGATTTGTAGCCTGTATTGTATTATCTGTAGTATTATTATGCCCGTGACTCATCGAACCCCAAAGTTCATGATATTCATCTTCTTTGATTAAAACTCTATCTTTTTATGAATTATTTGTTAATAGTTTCATTATTTTCGAAATTAGTTCTTACCTACTCAAATATTTTAAATATAAAAATAATACATATTTAAAAAATATAATAAGTACTTTGTACATACTATGATTTTTTTTAAATATGTTCATGTCACCGTAAGATTTTATAAACCGTAAGATTATAATCTAACTCGCGAAATTGTAAGATTGTGAACCGTTCAATGTTCTGAGTGTCAATTTTTGAAATATTATTTGTATTTACGTTTTCTTGTCTGTTTCTTGTAGGTTAGGTTAGGGTTCGACATAAATAAGCAGGACAGTAAACAGATACAACCAGTATGGAAACTAAGCCAAGTTGATAAAATAATTACCTACGCTCCATTGAAGCAATAGGGTTGTTACTTTTAATGTTTTATGGTTTAATTTTGTTTTTGTTAATTAAAACATTCTATGTTCTGTAGTGATCAATTAATCGAATTGAAATAGCTAGTTTACGAATAAAAATTAAATAAGTATCTCATGGCGTCGGTTAATCTCGATAGTTTAAAACACGGAAAACAGTTTAATCGGTTCAATAACAAAGAATTTCAAAATGGCGTTGACTTTTTAAATTTTGGTACCGGTTTCCTGTTTTGTGATCCTAGGTATCGTCATATATCGATTTTGAACAAAATCGGTTCAAAAACAAAGAATTTCAAAATGGCGCTGATTTTTAAAATTTTGGTAACAGTTTCCTGTTTTGCGATCTTAGGGATCGTCAGATATCGATTTTGAACAAAATCGGTTCAAAAACAAAGAATTTGAAAATGGCGCTGATTTTTTAAAATTTTAGTAACAGTTCCCTGTTTTGTGATCCTAGGGATCCTCAGATATCGATATTGAACGAAATAGGTTCAATAACAAAGAATTTCAAAATGGCGCTGATTTTTTAAAATTTTGGTTACAGTTTCCCGTTTTGTGACCCCAGGGAGCCCCAAATATCGATTTTGAACGAATTTAAAAAACGATAGTTCAGACAGAGTTCAAACAGCCGTATACTACGCAATACACTCCTGGCATTTTTAAAACGATCGCGGAAATAGACTTATACGTGACCACTCGTCATGACGCGGCACTCACTACTGACGGCCTCGCGACGACTGCTTAGGAGTCTCGTCGATGCGCATGTTTGTGTGAGTGAGCTGTTTCGAACGTTTCTAGGTAGTTTCACTACTGTTTGTATCTGTTTACTGTGTAAGCAGGTAGTGCCCTTAGGGCACTTAGGTTCTGTCGGGTTAATATACCTAACAGAGTACAATTTACCGAAAAATAATGCGTTAAATTGTAATCTTTCGACAGTTTGCAATTTCGCGAGTTAGATTATAATCTAACGCTTTTTACAATCTTACGGTGACATATACAATTAAAAGTACAAAAATCTTAAATAAGTAATGAGATGAAAAAGTTTTAGTTTCTCGCACCTACTTTACTGTAGAATTACTAGGTATATTCACACACAAGAAGCAAACTTTTTCGCGATCTAACTCGCCAAGTTACAGAAGCAATAAAATCGTATAGCATGGACCATTTATTTTATTTCCAGCAACGCTTTGTAGTTTTGTAAAACCAATAAGATATACGTAGAAAAGGTTTTTCATTCGAACGTTTCTGAGACGTACGAGTATTATCCACCCACAGCCCTAGCGAGCGAGACTGTGGGTTCCGGAGGAACGTTCGGAGCTCAGCGCAATACAAAAATAATCCCTTTTTCTGATATTTGTTACACATTTTCTTTTTACTGATAATATTTTACAATCGTGAACGATTACACTCGACATACGAGTATAACAATATAATTGAAATACAACGTGGTGTTGGATTTTTATACGACTGCCTGAAAAATATTGTTTTCAGGGTTCATGTATGTATGTATGTATGTATGTATGTATGTATGTGAGTTTGTATATTCCACCATAACTTCTATACGCCTGAACCGATTTTGATAAATGAGGTATCGTTAGAATCATAGGATAGTAAAATTTTTAAAAAAATTGATGGGGTGACCATGGTCCCGCATTAAAGACCAAAATTGAAAAAAAAACGAAAATAAGATTAACTATATAATCATCATCTAGAAAATGATGAGTAGATTCCAAAAATATATAACACTATAGTTCAATATTTAGTGATTCACAAAAAAATATACTTAATTTAATAAAAAATGTGAATAAGATTCCAAAGGCTATATATGCAAATCGCTTCTTATAGAGGTAAACTCCAAAAATAATGTCCCGGTCGGTATAATGGTCCCGGCTTAAAACCCGCCTGAAATATAGGATACTGATAGATAGATAGATCTCCTGAAGACTAGAAGACTAAGTTTCTGGAGTAAGCTATATATATAGCACACTAAAATTTTGTTTTGTTGTTGTTCCACGAAATAATGTATTGCATGTTTTTGTTCACAAAGCAAATTAAATTAATTTATAACAAAGTGGTAATTTGTTCAATTTTAGCGCGTTTAAAACGTTTAACGATTTATTGTAAATCATTAATTACACAGTAATTACTAATAGAGCACTAGCAATGCTGGAATTGGAAGTTCTGATTGGATGGGGTATTTTAGTGTCCTTTGGCAAGCAGCCATCGCTGCAGATGGCACCCCCAATGTTTTCCTGTTTTTCCCTAATGTCTCTACTTAGCAAACTAAACTTTCTTATCGAACAAACCAACGAGTTGTATCTGAGTTTTCGAAACGGTAGTGCGAGTAATAAGCTATTTACACGAAGAATTAGCCTGGCTGTTCAGAACGGACTCCAGTATACTTGCACGCGGTTGTCAGCAAAAGGGCTAACTTGTAGTGGAAAAAAAAAGAATTACTCATAACTTTAATAGGTGCTTCGTTCGTTTTTAAAATCGTTTAAAACTATTTTCAAATTTCGAGTTCTCGACTCGCATTAGTAGTTACCCATTTCCTACCATTGGTAGGGAACCTTAAAAACATTAAAACCAAGGCCCTAGAGAGAGATGATGAGAGATGCCTATTGAGAGATGCCGCGCCTTCGTCCGCGTGGATTGAGGTGAGTTATTTTCCGCGGGAACTCTTCAATTTCCCGGCATAAAAAGTAGCCTAGGATGTAAACTAATTGTAGGCATAAAAAGTCCTTCCCTGGGATGTAAACTATCTCTGTACCAAGTTTGATCAAAATTTGTTGAGTAGTTGGGCCGTGAAAGCGTAGCAGACGGACAGACAGACAGACACACTTCGGCATTTATAATATTAGTATGGAAGTACGGATTGTATGAAGTAACTGACTGATTTATGAAAACTCAATTTTTAAAGTTTTTGTCTTAGAAAACTTCTTATTTATATTTTAAATATTTTTAATTCAAATTAGTCTCACTTCATAAAAAAATTCTAGCCAAGCGAGCGAATCAAGCTTATTCATACATTTATTTTGCTTATCATCTTAATATATCTTTGAAACATCCGAGAATCTCGTTGCAGAATCTAATATCAAAACATCTGAGTAAACTCTTGCATACAAAAGTTGACAATAGTCACAAAACAAAATCAAAGTTCAAATTCTAGTGAGAGATGCGTTGTTATGAACGGGAAACTTTGGGAATTGGTATTGAAAAATTATATTGCCGTCGCGCTGCTCCTCGAATATAATTCCTTAACACCCGATAGGGACAACTGCAACTTGGACCTATAATACCTACGAAAACAGTCGAATTATACTCTCGTATTTTTTCTGTTTGCTCCTCCAAAACTGAACCGATTTTTATTGTTTTTTATGAAACATTTAAGTAGGGATCAGGTTATGACGGTATGTTTTTCTTTTTTTTATTATATTCGATTTGCGGTCTGATGACGGCGCGAAAACTTTTTTGCAATTTTTGAAGGTTCCATGTTCTTAAAATTATTAATTTATCGAAAAAAGAAAAAGATAGAAGCATGGCACGGATACATGTTGATTTTATGGTGTGAGAATATTTTCTCTATTGTAATTATCTACTGAGGAAATTGACAAATGTTTTTGTAAGGAGAAACCGCCGGAAGAATTCCTCTTAAGGTACCTATAAAAGTTTTCTCGCTTGGAAGACATCGTCTTTTGTGATTCGACGATTCTCGACTTGACT
This sequence comes from Erebia palarica, assembly GCA_964035005.1. Lineage (NCBI taxonomy): Eukaryota > Metazoa > Arthropoda > Insecta > Lepidoptera > Nymphalidae > Erebia > Erebia palarica. The sequence goes on from OZ035988.1 coordinate 9,277,586, forward strand.
CCTCTTATCACAATAATATTCTTGTTCAGTACTTATTTAATTTCCGAACAAACTTTCGAATTGGTAGTATCCATACTAATATTATAAATTCGAAAGTATATGTCTGTCTGTCTGTCTGCTACGCTTTCACGGCCCATCTGTTACACCGGTTTTTATTAAATTTGGTACAAGGGTAGGTTGTATCCCGGGGAAGGACTTTCGATTGCGAATGTTTAAGCAACGTTGACCCAAGTCGATAACTAGATGGGTGACTGAATTTGGAGGTTTCAGTTTGGCCTTTTCGTTTCCTCCGTGCCTTGGAGATCACGTTAAACCGTCAGTCCCGGTTATTATCACCAATATCTGATTATAATCGTTAAAAATCTAAGAGTTTAAATATTCTTAGTCAAGAGAGTATCACCGACAGTCTTATGATCTACTTGGAGGCAGATAAAAACCGACGCCAGTCACGTACTGCTGAAGTGCATGGGCGTTGCAGATCAACGAGAGCGCTACCTCGGTTCCTCGGTATGAAATTATATATACATTCATAGATATAGGAACATTGTACTTACCTAAACAAATTATTTTATTCCATTTGAAGGAAAGGTAATTATTTTGAGGTATATTTGAAGGAAGGATGTAATTAGAACTCTAAGTTATAAGAATTTACGTGAACTGAGTCTCTCAACGTGAAACGTGCATATAAATTAAAAATGCAATATTTAAAAAAAACGAGCAAGTGGATCGGACTCGCGCACCAAGGGTTCTTTGTAAAGATTTGGTTTAATAATTCGACCCTAAATTTACAAAAAAACTTTCAATGGAAAGTTTTTTTTGTAAATGTAAGTAAGTATGTTAGTTATGGTTTACTGCTGACTTATAAAAAACCTGTCCTAGCTAGTAACTCCATAAAATAAATATTTTCATTTTACTTTCTTGCCATTTAGGTAGGCAGCCCTACAAAAGACGCCTAAAGTTCAGATATGCACATTACCACATTGTCCATGCAGAACGTTTCTTTATCACTAGATAAAGTGTGAAATCTCTAATAACACAAAGACAAAGGACATTTTACGAAACCTTCGTTTTGTATACTATCAGGTGCTACAAATCACACTGGATGTCCCAACGAGGAGAAATGAAAATTGAGATACCGAGAGAGCATTGTTCCGCGAAAATACATCCTCTTGATATTCTCCGCGCAGGACATTCGGCAACACGCGGACTACGTTATATCATCTCAAGAGACGGGATAAAAGCGCTTTTGATATCGTCGGATAAATTTTCGTTTAAGAATAACGAGTTTGTTCAGAAAACCGCTGATAAAGATGTCGGGAAATGATGTCAATAAAGGTACCCACCAAAGTCAATTGGAAGAATCCTGCAGCAAAATGAATAGTGCTGTCATCACTATTGGATCATCGCGCGTTGCTATACGTCCTTTGTCATAGTCATCACAAAAATATTATCCATGGACTTCAATATAGGCAAAAACTTTCTATTTTGTATATCGTATATTTATACAAGTTAGCCCTTGACTGCGACTGATGGTAAGAAATTATGCAGCCTAAGATGGTAGCGAGTAAACCTGTCAGGGGTATGAAATGTAATATTGAAGCCGAAGCCTCCCACCAGAACAGACCAAAGAAAATTCTGATACTATAAATTCCCAAATTTACCCTGTCAGGGACCGAACCCGGGACCTACAACTTACAAGACTTCAGCGCTAACTTGTGTGCTTTGTTTTAGGAGGGAATCTTCGGCCCGGAATAATTGACAAGAGGCCTATGCTCTATCGGTTTATTTCTACGAATTATGAAGGAGGACATAGAATTATGTCCGGGAAACGATTCCTAAAGGATCAACAAATTATAAACCTACGTGGACAGCTCGCGGGCATTTGCCCGCATTTTGCAGTAAGTAGATGAAAACGATAAAAAGAAAGAAGTAAGTAAACAACTTACTCGATTAAGCATCTTGGTGTAAGACTCTTATGTGGTCACTAAATTTTATCGTAGTGCTTTACGACGTCACAAAACTGTATAAGGAAAGCCGGTACGAAAGTTTTACTGAGCTTCTGCAACGACTTCTTGATCTTGTATTATGTAGATAGACAGCTGATATAGATAGAAATACCTTTGGTGAGAGAAGTGATACCCTACATCCTACATCCTACGGCCAATGTGTGTAGGGTAGTAAGCGCTATATACTTTATAATCTTGTTGAGTTTTATGTAAAACTAGCGGTCGCCCGTGACTTCGTCCGCGTACAATTTCTGATTTCCTATGCGATTTTCCCGCTGCAAAAGGCCTACTTATAGCAGCTATATAGCATCGGCAGGTTTTTATTATTTAATACTAATAAGTCCTTAACGCTGACTTCAAAAACTTATAACCTTCATGCAAGCTTTCAAACCCTATTTCACGCCCTTTGGGGTGGATAATCTTAAAATTGCTTATGCAGTTTATTATTACTTAAAACTAATAACCTAAATCCTGATTTTCAAGTCTCTAACTACAAAAACATAGGACTTGCATACAAATTTTCACCCTCTGTGGGGTAGATTTTCATAAAATTGCTTGTGCAGCTTATTATTACTTAAAACTAATAACCTAAATCCCGATTTTCAATTCTCTAACTTCAAAAACTTGGGAGCCCTTATGTCAGCTTCCAACCCACATTTCACCCCTATTGGGGTAGATTTTCGTAAATTTGCTTAAACAGGTTTTTTATTATTCTATCTAACTTCAGAAACAAAGGACTTTCATATAAACTTCCAACCCCCATTTCAACCCCTTAGGGGTGAATTTTCTCAAAGCCGTTTCTTAGCGGATGTTTACACCATAGAAGGAACCTACTTTCCAAATTTCAAGTTTGTATGCATTATAGGTCCTGAGTTATCGTGATGACCTTTCGCTTTTTAACATATATAGATTATAAATCTAAGATTTGTGAAAGAGATCCTTAGTTTCTAAGATCTTAAGTCTGCATTTATCTGTTAATAATTCAAGGACCAAAAAAAATTCAACGGCACAAACGAGGTAATCGAAGGTATCTCGAAGTAGTTTTAAAAAAATATGCTGTTCAAAGAATTTATATCGGGCATTATACAACGATTGTTAAATCTTGTGTGCGGAACCATTCGTGTGCATGTCCGAATCGCACTTGGCCGTTTTTTTTATATTCATATTTTCAGGTTACTTTTCATAATTTTAGCAGAAACCTAAAAATAGAAAAATAGATTGTAAATGAAGTATTTAACTACGTCTGGCAGGGAGCCAATAAGGACACCCCCAAACGTTTTCCTGTTTTCCTTAATGCGCGTACTTTACGAAAAACTTTTCTATCGAGCGAATCAAAACTCAATCCCAAACGAAATCCTTACGAAACTTTGACACTTAAATGTCGGATTTTTGTAGCCATAACAAGTTTTCTACTAATAAATATGCTTAAGTTTTCTTGTATATTGCATAAATAGTAGATCAAACAAAGTAAGAATCTCAATTACTTACCTTTAATAAATAACATGCCAACATTTTGGTGTATTTCAACACCATGTTCTTGAAATTTTGTACAAGAAAGATTCGAAAGCAATATAATTTTGATTAAGTTTTTTTTTTACTGACATCCCAACGAATATTGTAAGGACAATTATTAGTAATATTAATAACAAATAAAATAAATTTAAAAAGAATTATTGACCGAGCGAAGCAAAAGTCTCTGAGTCAACTTGAGTGAATTTGCACTTGTCCGTCCGTCTGTCCGTCCGTCCGTCCGCCTTATAACTTCTAATAATCTTTATTTCAGGAGGGCTATCATAGAAGCGAATGCGAAGTAAAATATATTTTATAGCGTTACATAGGTTTGCGGTATATCATTTTAAACATAATTAGGAATAGAGTCCAAAAATTTTTTTTAAAATTTCCCGTAAAGTTGACGAAATGGGGGGCTTTCAAAATGGAGAATTCTAACGTCCAAAGTTGACCTCAGAACTCTCAATTTTCTGAATGGCTGAGCCTAAAACTTGATCAATTATTTGAATTATATCCTGTACTTGAACAACAAATACTGAAATTAGATAAATATTATAAGGAAACGAAATTATTTAATTTATAATGAGCTTCAGTATTTTTAACAGAACTTCACAATGATGTCAATAGATGGTGCTCTCTAAAAGTTTAGTCGTTTCTCCAATAACTCTTTAGCTCTTTTGCGTCTAATGTTAAAAGTTAACTATTTTACAATAGTTATATAGTTAAAATTATCTTATGGATGCCGTGAGGTCTCAGTTCGGGGCGAACCACTAGTTACAAATTTTTTCAATTTGCATGCTAAATTAATAACGCCAAAACTGGTTAAACGTATGTGCCCTATAAAGGTAACAGATAGACAAAAGAGAGATAAACAGGCATTCATCCATACTCCCTGGTTTATAATAATGGGCAAAAAAATGAGTAGTTTCATTCGTATATCAAACGAGCTTAAAAAATGACGAACGCAAAAGGTTTTCAATTGCATATATGAAAAGTAGGCAATTACATAATTCAAAGCTCTACCGCTGCATGCTATTTCCATTCACCGTAGCTGGAATTGAATATAACCACGATTCCGGATTACATACCTAGGTTTAAATCGGGTTTTCACTTTGCCTACATTTTGCATCAATGAATAAAAAATGGGGGGTAAGGGAGTGCGCTTTCACCTAGCACTCCAACAGCCAACCTCACCTGCCCGTGGTGCCCCCTGCTGATCTACAAACGAGGCTCTGGCGACCGACAAATGGCGGTATAACCATTTCCAAAACTGGCTGGACTGTCTAAATGACACAGGCCGATGTCGGGCAGCAGCGATTCGGTCGAGTCGGATTCCTCGTCCACAGGTCCCTCGTTAACAATATTGTTCAAGTCGAGAGTGTGTCGAGCAGGGTAGCGTACCTTATACTCAGAATTACCAAACGGTATTCGTTGAAGGTCATACAGGTTTACGCACCGACATCGGCACAACCCGACGAGGAGGTAGAGGTTCTGTATGAGGATATCTCAAAAGCCATACACGCCTCTAAATCCTACTACAATGTTGTGATGGGGGACTTTAACGCAAGGTTGGGTGAGCGAAGCGGTGCAGAGGTGAGAGTGGGGCAATTTGGATATGGACGGAGGAACCACAGGGGCCAAATGCTGGCCGACTTCATGGAGAAGGAGGGCCTCTTTATGATGAACTCCTTCTTCAGGAAGCCGCCACATAGAAAATGGACTTGGCTGAGCCCTGATGGTTCCACAAGAAATGAGATTGACTTCGTCATGTCGACCAAGCGGCAAATATTCAATGATGTCTCTGTGATCAATAGGGTGAAAACCGGTAGTGATCACCGTATGGTAAGAGGCACATTGAATATCAACATAAAGCTGGAGCGGGTCAGACTGATGAAGTTTACTCTCCGACCTTCTTGTGCTCATGTCCAAAACCCTGAAACCTTTCAACTCGAACTGCAGAACCGTTTCGATTGCCTAGCAGATTGCGACTCTGTGGATGATCTAAACAACAGGCTGGTGGAAACTGTCCAGACGGTGGGGTCTAAGTTCTTTAAGACCCACCGTACGCATAGAACCAAAAAGTTCTCAAACCAAACTCTCAAGCTTATGGAGGAGAGACAAGAGATGAGACTGCAATCGTCAGCAGATGCGTCTGCCTACCGGCAGATTAATAGACAGATCTCTAAAGCGCATACGCGTGACTTGCGAAATGCTAATACAGAGTATATAAAAGATACTATCGAGCGAAATAAGGGCTCCAAAGTGTTCGCAAGAGATCTGGCTATCGGACAGAGCCATATGACGCGTCTTAAAACTGATGATGGTAGTCTCATTTCTTCAAAACCTGAGATCTTGGGGGAGGTAGAGAAGTTCTATGCACAGTTATACACCTCAACACAAAAGCCTGTTGAAGATTTGGCGAGAGATCCCAGAGCCAAACTGACCCGACACTATACCGAAGATATCCCGGACGTCAGCCTTTACGAGATTAGTATGGCTCTTAAACAGCTTAAGAACAACAAGGCACCAGGTGAGGACGGAATCACGGCAGAACTCCTGAAAGCAGGTGGAAAACCGTTACTTAAAGTCTTTCAGCGATTGTTCAATTCCGTCATTCATCAAGGCACAACGCCTGAGGCATGGCACAGGAGCGTGGTGGTTCTGTTCTTCAAAAACGGTGATAATACCCTATTGAAGAATTATAGACCCATCTCACTGTTGAGTCATGTCTATAAGTTGTTTTCAAGAGTCATAACGAATCGTCTCGCTCGTAGGTTTGACGACTTCCAGCCTCCCGAGCAAGCCGGATTCCGAAAGCGCTTCAGCACCATAGATCACATCCATACGCTGCGGCAGATTATACAGAAGAGTATAACCGGCCACTTTGCTTAGCGTTTGTGGACTATGAGAAAGCCTTTGATTCGGTGGAAACTTGGGCGGTATTGAGGTCTTTGCAGAGATGCCGGATTGATTATCGGTATGTCCAAGTGCTGAAGTGTTTGTATGAAAGCGCCACCATGTCAGTTCGTATACAGGACCAGACTACGAGGCCGATCCGACTGCAGCGGGGAGTGCGACAGGAGGATGTTATCTCCCCGAAGCTATTTACCGCTGCATTGGAAGACGTCTTTAAGCTTCTGGATTGGAACGGACTTGGCATCAATATAACTGGCGAGTACATCACTCACCTTCGATTTTCCGATGACATAGTCATCATGGCAGAGACTCTGGAGGACCTCAATGCAATGCTCAATGACCTCAGCAGAGTTTCTCAACAGGTGGGCCTAAAAATGAATATGAGTAAGACGAAAGTTATGTCTAACGCTCATGTTCCGCTCCACCCAGTGATCATTGAGAGCTCTGCACTCGAAATTGTAGACGAGTACGTATACCTGGCACACACAGTACAGCTGGGTAGGTCCAATTTCGAGAAGGAGGTCAACCGCCGAATCCAACTCGGATGGGCTGCGTTCGGGAAGCTTCGAGATGTCTTCTCGTCCAAAATCCCTCAGTGTCTGAAGACCACAGTCTTCGAACAGTGCGTGTTGCCAGTGATGACTTACGGATCCGAGACATGGTCGCTGACTATGGGCCTGATAAGAAGGCTCAGGGTCACTCAGCGGGCGATGGAGAGGGCTATGCTGGGAGTGTCCCTACGTGATCAAATCAGAAATGAAGAGATCCGTAGGAGAACCAGAGTCACCGATATAGCCCGAAGAGTTGCGAAGCTGAAGTGGCAATGGGCGGGGCACATAGTTCGGAGAACCGATGGGCGTTGGGGTCTCAAAGTGCTGGAATGGCGACCCCGCACTGGAAAGCGTAGCGTCGGCAGACCCCCCACACGGTGGGCGGACGATATCAAAAGAGTCGCAGGGAGTCGCTGGATCCAGGCGGCGCAAGACTGTGGCTTGTGGAGGACCCTACAAGAGACCTATGTCCAGCAGTGGACGTCCATCGGTTGACAACGACGACGACGACGAATAAAAAATTACACAGCATTCCTAGCATTTATTTTCTAAATGCTAAAGAACACTAGGTAACAGAAAGTATGTAAGAAAAGTTGAGCAATACGTTGTTTAAGCTATCAAATGATTACGTTACACGATTGTAGACAATTTGGCATCAAATCTCTATTTTATATTATTTTATAATATGTGTAGACTTCTAAACATTGTATTAATATTTTATAATATTTAAAGATAAAGTATAGTACTAAATCAACTATTGACATTTTAATAGTGTACACTGTACAATTTTATAAAATTAACTTTAAATTTTCATGTCTAAAAAATTTTATGCCTAATTCAATTCCATTGTATTCTGCCAACTCAGAACATTTCATGCAGGTTTAGGTTATAATAGGTTTAGGTTTATGATAAACACACTACGGACCGGATAGCGAAAAGTCCACGTCGTTCACATTTATACGGAGCACACACACTAGGCGACCTAACAAAACGTTGTAACCCTTTTTGTTCTATCTGGTCTGTAATGTGTTTTACAAGCAAGCTGAGCTCACCCGTTGGAAACTGGAGCAATAAGTCACATAATCTTCAATTACCGCAAGCAACCGCAGTAACGAAGCAGCAAGCAAAATTAACACATTGCAGTGTAACAGGGCTTTAAAATCCAATAAACAACATAATTTTGTCTCTTGTCAACAGAAAATAAATGAAAATTCTCAACAAAGTGTGAAAGGAACCGCAACCGCCAATTAATAAAGATGTTGGCACCCGAGGGTATTATATGAACTTCCGTTATTATCGAGGAAAATTTTATGTGATGTTGTTGCTGCCTCAGAAAGTTCGTTATTACATTTTTGTGTCTTTACTCATAGGTAGGTTAGGTTTTAAAGTTTTTTTGTTTTTTTTTGTAACAGGGACCTCAAAACCACAATCTCTAATAATAATAATAATTATTACTATTACTCTTTATTTTGTACACCACAACACACATAAAAAGGACACAAAAAATACATAGAAAACAAAGAATGAAGTAGAATACAAAAAGGCGGCCTTATCGCTTATTAGCGATCTCTGCCAGGCAACCTTAGGAATAGGAGAAGTTAGGAGATTAACTCGCGGATGGTGTGTATTAATATAAACATACAAACAAATACCTACATACTAATACATAACAGTTAATATAATACTTACAATAAATATATGAAAATAAACTAATATATATTATGTATTGTTAGTTTAAGTAATATTATACTTAATAAAAGTTAAAACTAGTCGTCTGTATTATGGTGATAAATAGATAATGATAAATAATAATTATTATTTTTTTCTTTCTTTCAACGTTTTAAATAAAGATCAATCTGCGTTTGTTCATCTATTTACCTATTCACTTGTAACTTCCAAATTAATTTTTAATAGATAATTGACGCGATTGACTGAGTAGGTAGGTTTAAATTATGAATTTATAAGCAGCCTCTAAAAATATATTTTCAAACTTATTCAGCTACATTCAAACTTTCTTCTAAATTCTAATAGATACCTACCAACGTAGATCAATGCCTAACCGTCTTCAATGTCCTTTTTCCAAACGAACAATTTTATCCTGCTCTTTATTATATCCAGCCCATAAGCATTCACTTAGAAGAATTTTGCGAATAATCACGGACCTTTGGTGCGTGTAAAAAGCAAGTTTTCTAATTCGATTCACTGTTGGCCGTTGACGTGTTGGTATATCGGGGAGAATCACTTGAGTACTTGATCTTCAAATCTTATATGCTATGCTTATATGACCTATATGCACCATATTTTTACATACGCATGTTGAATCTTAACGGTTCTTCTCAGTAGTATCTTCATTCTGAACCGGTGCCAGGTCAACCTGGAGAGTCCGGACTTAATTAGTACAAGTTGTCCTTCATGAAATAATAATAACAATAATAATAATATTTTCTTATCTTATATTCGGAAAATAGGCATTATTTTATATAAACTGCGGCTAGAAAGTTCTCAATTCCCTCCCCATTCTTTTGAATTGGTACCGTACGATCGCGAATTTGTGATCGCAAATGCAAGTAACGTAATAGTTTAGTAGTAGTTTATGAATTGGTTCCATAGTAGGGGTTATTAAAACCTGAGTGTGGCAAGGACACATGGCACGGACACATATGGATTATATGGTGCAAAAATATTTTCTCTATTTTAATTATCCACGGAGAAAACAGATAAATACGATTGTATGGGGAAACCGCCGTCCCAACTCCTCTTATGGGCTAATCGAAGGGGCCAAAAGAATCTTCTTATGATGAAAATAACTTGATTTAAAAAGAACTATAATAGAAATTAACATAAGTCAAACTCTTTAAATCTTGGAGTCCTAACACCTCTCTTGAACCCTCAAGCGAATATTATTCGAGCTAGCCCAATGTTGAATAGAATCGATATTCTTTAGCGGCGCTGGGTACCGGGTTTGGGCGGAGTAGTGTCGAGTCCGTGCACTTAGTGAGAAATGGAGTAACCCATTTTAAGCCAGAATAAATTGCACCCCGTGCAGGTTTGCTGGAAAGTTGCCCAGTGACAACTCTCACCTTAGATTACATACCTACGCGCTTTTGCAGAGCGCTGCGAGCCAAATTTTTTATGAAGTTAACCATATATATTATATTTAGTAGTTCTACCATTTTGACAGTTATGGACTTCAGCACTTCACCATAGCAAAAATCGAAATACAAGCGTTGGACGCGATTTTAACCTGACTGATTTCTTGTATAAAAACTGTCATTTAACCTTAATTATTGTGAAGATAGGAATATCGACTTTTACAACCCATTATGGACCCTGCAGGAATTTCACGTGACAGCACTTGACGCCGCATACCATGTGATTTATTTATTTCACCATTTTAGATTTATAGCATGAAGGGCACAGACTCTTTTATATCCTATCAAAATACAAAGGAACATGGCCTGAAGATGTACTCTGTCGCTGTCAGTCTCAAGTAAATTTCATAGTAAACTTCGTTAACAACAAAACTTTATTCATTAGCGTGTATTGTTCCACGAATTGCTCGTCGGTCAAACACGAGCGAGCTCACCTAATCTTCTGCTGGATATTTTCGCCCAAATTCTTCTCAAATGAACAGATTGATAACTTTTTAACTATGTACTTCTTGTTGGTGTTTATAATGGATTTACGCAGACGACGTTACAATGTTATTTTGTTCGATAATAGAGCTAAATATGGCATTATTAAACGTCCTCTTACGTACATTATTACGATAAAATATTCACTGAGATGTTTGCTTATGTGATGCATTTTATGTCAATTAAAACTAACCTACTTTTAGTCGTTATTGCAGGCAAAGTGGAGTAAGTTCATACAAAAACTTCACTGCAGCAACTAATGAGATACCTTTACCTACTAAGTATGGCATGTCGATATTTTATAAGAATTATATTTATGTTACTATGTTTATGTTTATGTATATGTATATGTATTTTACTGTAGATATACAGTATAAGTCTTAATAAACTAAATACCGTTTTAACGGTGAATGATCATGAGAAAACATGCACGTCGGAGAGTTATCCATTTTCTTTCGGCCAATGCGTAGCTAAGTACCTACTAATGGTCAACGTGGTGCACTTTAGACTCAACCGTTCTCATTCTGAGAGAAGGATCGTGCTCAGTGTAGTAATACTTAGTATTCTATGGTAATTGACCAGCTATGGGCTAAGATGATGACAACCTCAAAATAAATAAGAAAAATATATCGCCAGGCCAAGTTCCGGCCTATCACACGTTGTGTGAATCTGACACGACACTGAAATGTTTCGTGTACGTTTTACCCCTCTCATAACTTTAGTCTTCCTTGGAAAACTCCTACCATTATTTGATTAATGGAAAGGAGTCACGACCCTCAGTAATGAGGAATACGACGTAGAGAGAGAACTTTGGTCCGCGTCATCGTAACATTACGAAATTTGGAACAGTCTAAGCTCATAAATAATATCATGACAATATTTTGAATCGACATTATTTTAAGTGATAACAATAACGCCAAGTTCATCAATCAGTACTTTAATAGGGATGATGCCTATATCAAAAATAAATTATTTGTAACTGATTATTAAATAGATGGTCTTCCGAAAGACCTAAAATTCACATCCTCGTTTAATTTTAAGTTTGATGACGTCACAACTGTGAATTTCATACAACTTCCTTATTGGAAGTGCGTTTTTAAGTTTGTTAAAGAGTTGCTGATTTGATTGAGCTGTCATCATCCCTATTGGCCGATATTTTTTTTGATAGGAAATTGGCCATATAATTCCACATTAGATACACTCAATGTTTTTTTCTAGGATTACCTACTTATAACTCTTGCGAACCCATTGAATCATTATCATAAAATTAAATAATAAGTCAATAAGAACTACAAAATAGCTTTTGCATACATTACTACCACTGTTGACAATTTCATTTACATAATACCTACTCTAGTTGGTAGGTAACCTACTGCGGAATTCAAATCCCGACGAGACGGGAAGAAAGGATACCAAGGTAAAGTTATCGGAGATTTACCTACCTATCCGATAATCTCCACTGACTTCGTATGCAAAATGAAGCCCAATTGCAGCGACTGATTTTATCGTGAATATCAGCCAAACAATCTATACTTCCATACTAATATATGGAGCTTGGACCTTACAAATTAATAATAATATACCTAATAAAATAATAAAAGATTTTAATAGAGGCATAAAACTCACTTGCATGTATACATATTAACAGTGTACCGTTAAAATATAAACCTAATAATTAAACAATTTCAAATAAAATAAAATAAAAATACGAAACTTAAAACTATCTGGGAAGGTTAAAAAACTCTCCCCAGGTGTCATTATCAAACAGCAGTATATTCTTTGTCATCTTACTTTCTATTACGTGTTTGATGAACAGATAGCCAATATGTGAATATTGGACTACGCATACCATCACACACAGTTTGTAAAATGGTTTAATACATAGGCTAATTTTTATCCCGGAATATGAAACAGTTCCCGCAGGAACCAAAAAAACTCAATCCACGCGGACGAAGTGCTATTAATTAATTATAATAACACCTGCATCAACTTCGTCGTTTTGCAGGCCTCTGACGGACTAATGCTGTTAATAATGATTGCTAATGATTGTTAATGAGATTAATCGAGATCTCAAGACGCTTCAGTTGCACGCCATAAGTACGCTTCCATAGCCAGCCATATTTGTATTTTTATTTTGGCTTATTAAAGCGCTATTTATTGCTTATTTTTGCCCTTGTCCCACGCTATGTGGGGTCAGCACAACATGTTTTTTTCTCCCACTCACTCCTGTTATCCATCAACCTATTATTTATTCACCCCTTATAAACGCATATCCTCTTTCACACAGTCCATTCATCTTTTGAACTCTACTCTAAAGCGCTAACGAAAATTATGTCGGTATAAGTAATTAATGAACTAGAAGTTTAATTTAATCCGCCACAGTAGATAAATCTATGCACTGGTACAGTGTGTATCTTGCACTTGCAGCTTGCGATATTCAGCACCCAGTAAGCCAGCAATTGGGTATTTGACTACTAGTGAGATAAATTCTTTTTTAATGATTATTATATAAAGGATCTCCCAAAAGTCGTAATATCCACATCCCCTGCTAGTTTTATTTTGAATAACCATTTTAAACTATCGATAAAATAAAAAAAGTACGTCGAACTTTGATGACGTCACAACTTAAAATTTCATACAAAATCCATACTAAGCACGCGTTTTGACGTTTGAAAAAAAGTTGCTTAGTTGACTAGTTGTCAAATGCCCAATTCGCACCGGCACAGCACCACACCACGTAAATCTTCCATATCAACGTACGTTCGTTCGTTTCGTTTTACGTGGAACTTCTAGTTCATTAATTATCTATCCAGTTCATTAATACCGCAAAGTAACGCCTGATTCTATTCAATACATGTTAACAGTAACCAGTTCTTTCCGAATTAAGCAACAATTAAGCATCTTGCTGCCTTCTCAACATCGTCACGCCAACCTCATTCTGCTGTGTGGGTCTTCTCCGGTCGGCCCGTGAGGGCCAAGCGGGGGTACGGGCTTCGAGGCTAGGCCTCCTTACCCGGATGGGGTGCGGGGCAACATTGTGCCCCGGTGGATGTTTTTAAGCCGAGTAGAAACCGGCTAGGTCCTGCCTTGTAGGCTACGGGCCCTTAGGTAGAATCTACCCTCATTACAGCTAGCCCTCATTCCGGAGATTGGCCGACCCAACGCTTCTACTAGCATCACTTGCCACCCCACCTACAGAATACTCTCTTGAGGCCCCTCGGAGACTTCGTATCCGTGTGGATTTCGATTTTGGGCACCTATGGGACCCTTGGGAAGCCTGTGTCTTTCCCTGGTATACAACCTATCTTTGTACGAGTTAAAATTTGTCGAACAGATGACTGATGAGTTTTGTAAGGGTAGCAGACAGACACATTTTCGCATTTATAGTATTAGTATGGAACCAGTATGGACATGGAAAACGTGTATAGAATATAATCAAATAGTCTGTTCCATTAAAAAGTCGTCTACAACTCATTAAAAATGTTCTATGACATAAAACTTTTAGAGCTTCTTTTTAATTGCGCTTATAAAGTAAGTAAAAGCTTTAGATAATACGATGCTACTTTCCTATAATTTTGTGCTTGATTCTTTGAAAGTAAGTTTCAAATTGAAACCATAACGTGGCCTACTTTATCTAAGTTGAGTAGGTACCGACCAAATATTGGAGAAGTAAAGCGCTTACCTAACGAGCGTTCTTACAATCTATGTAGAGGTAGTATTAAGTAGTTAGAGGTAGTATTAAAATTATACTCCACCTACTGATGCCCGCGATTTCGTCCGCGTGGGTGTAATTTTTTTTAAATCCCGCGGGAACTCTTTGAGATCCCGTAATAGAAAGAAGCATATATCACTCTAGAGATCTTGCATGCAAAAAATAAGGCCGATCCGTAGACCGGTTGCAGCTTGTTTGAATGTCATACATTACAAACACACTTTCGCATTTATAAAGTTAGGATAGCCATCTATGTACCTCATTAAGATGCTAGTAACATAGCTAATAGGTTGTTAAGAATGCCTATTCCAGCTAACTTCTCTCAGAACTTCATAAAGTGTACCAACATAAATTACTTCATTTGTGAGTGAAGTGCAGTTACGTAGGTAGCTACGTAGGAGTTAAACAGTGCTAATTTATGGCTTGCATGAGCAACTTGTTTAACGTAGGTACGTAAGATTATATTCTAATAGGTATACACTCTGTCAACGTAGACGTCTAGACTGATTATCTAATCGTTTATATCCACAGGGTCACAGAGGCGAGACGGGTGGAAAATTATTTTCAGAGTAGAAATTAAACTAAGATCATACCTATTGCTTAGTCTGATCAATCGTCCGGGTATTGGGGAATGTATAGGTTTAATATACCTACATTCGTAGCATAAGTGCTTAAATAAAGCTAGCTCGTTCACTTATAATTATAATAATAGGTATAATATAGAATTTGCCTACCTATTTTTATCAATATGACTAGAATTATTAACAACATGACAAGCTACATTTCAAATTTCCTGTTATTAAATTATTTATTGTCTCATTTCATCATTGGTCAAACACAAGTCGGACTCGCAAACGATGGGTTCCGTACCATCGTAAAAGATTTAACACTAGGTATGTAGTTTTTATAAAAAACTTTTGTGAAATAAACAATTTAGAAGCTCAAAAACTACGTTTCTTATATTATACATTCTGTAAAAAATTCAATGGTCTTCTGTCACTAACACTGACAGACGGACGCACCGACGACGGATGGACGAATGGATAGGCGGACAGCGGAGGCTTAGTACCTAATAGAGTTCCGTCGGCAACATTTGGGTCCGTACCCAAACCTATACGATTTGGGTCCGTACCCCGCAAATGAGGTCGGATTTCTAAACCACTGAGCTATCATTGCTTTGATTTTGGACGATATAGCTAGTATATTACTTGACAAAACTAGACCTGTATCTAAATTAGATATCCGAATGAGAACAACACAAAGGAAACTGTAAGCAAGTGACAGGCAAGTTAACAAGAAACCTCATTGGCAGTATTGTAAAACGCTGAATAACGGCTGTCCCGAACACGCCCTGACGTTCCCATTGAATACGAATGTATCAGCGTCTGACCTCTTTCAATATCCTTTTTCCGAACGAACAATTTTATCTTCTTTCTTACATTTACCCAATGAACATTAACCCCTAGTATGAGTTACAAAATATTCTTATCAGGAGCAAAGGCAAAATTGAAGGTACATACATTTCCGTATATTACATTAAACCAAATACAAAACTTGGTAATTTATTTATGTATTACCAGTTAGCCCTTGTCTGAGATCTCACCGGATGGTAAAGCTATTTAAGATGATAGAAGGTGGTAGCGGATTAACCTGTGTTATTTTAAACATCCTCCTATATTTCACGAAAAATTCACAAAATATCGCAGCTTATATTCTGTCCAACCATTTATTTTACTTTTGAAATAAGCACGCCTAAAGTGTCATAATTATTGGCAACCATCGAAAAAAATGCAATGCTCGATAGACGTAAGTATATTGTTTTTTAACCGACTTCCAAAAAAGGAGGTTCTAAATTCGAGGCGTATTTTTCTTTGTATGTCGGTGGTACCTCCATGGTTTCTGAACCGATTAAAAAAAACCGTCCTTAGAGGAAGCTCTCGAGGTGGTGGTGATCATTCTTACTCCAAATCCTCAATTCTGACACAAAAAAGTTAAAAATAAAAATTATTTCCAAAAAAGCGACTTCCAAAGCCACTGTAAAGTAAAAAAATATTTTGATTTCTACACACTATGTTGAAGTCGGGCAGGTATAACAAAGATAAGGAAAGTTGACGCATCAGGACGAAGTGGCTTTGGAAGTCGGTTTTTTGGAAAGATTTTTTATTACAATAGCGAAGCGACGTGCCCTATTCCTATCCGATATTTCGTAACTCGTATACTGATCTAGTAATTACAAGTAACTACGACTTTCCTTTTCAAGATATTCACGGAGCTGCAACACTAGCTTTCTTGATAGTCCTTTAGGCACCATACCATCTTCGGCGATGGATGGTTTCTATGACCTGACGGATTCGTGTACATTTACTGTACTGTTGTATAATAAATGATTTATTTTAATACATACATTAAAATAATTCATTTAAACGCTTATGCATGTCTATAAAACAATTTTTTTAAATGTTGAGCAAAGTTAAATATTAATGCGTCAAATCGATATAAACTTCTTCATGAAGAAAGTCGATTGTTAACAAAAACCGAATCAGTAACGTATTTGAACATCATTGAATCGAGCTGCCAAAAGTAAAATAAATGGTTGGACAGTGTTTAGTAGAGCTTAGTAGGCGCATGGATTTTGACATTCGAAGTTTGGTCTCGAAGGCTGTCAAAATCCCGGCTGCAGCGGACGCCCGTAAATGGCGTTTATAACTAATATTTTATTAACTAACCTAACCTCGCTAAACGTAAACATTTACATACCTACTCGAATGTCAGTCCCAAAATATCAATTGCATTTATATTACCTGTTATAGTTTTAATAGTTCTCTTGAAGGGATTTCGACATGCCCCTATCTGCGTTCAGCGACTTCCTGTGACGCACTTGATGTCGTCGGCCCTCCAAGTAAGGGGGGTCCGCCTTTTTGAAAATACAAAAACTTATAAAAGTAACTTATTTAGCGCTTTTTGATTTAAGAACATCGTTAACAAAATGCTTGGACAAAATTCTTCATCATATCATTATAAAAGGGTAATTCTGCGCCATCAATCATGCTTTCTTTGGGGATGATATGAGTTTCATAAAGATTCATTATGGGTTTACCCTAAACTTTTATTGCCACTTATCTTCAAGTAACAAAATCCCTGCCAGAGTTTAGGATGCAAACATTGTCAATTAGGAGAATACGATTGTATGAGTTATTTGTTTTCTACCTAGTAACGTACTATTACCACAACTATAACCTATTTTGTGCTAATAGTTCCAATCCAAAAAGGTACGTCACGGTAGAAATCTAAAATTACTCCAATCACAAACCCTGCTTACTACCTACCAACCTACTTTTAATAAAGCTGTAACTGGATGATTTCTGTGGGTAGGTACTTTATTTTTGATAGAAAATTCGTTCAATAGGCATGATGACAGTATCCAAGAATCAATAAAATTATGAATTTATCTAATGAAATAGGATTCATGGAATATAAAAAACGTATTTATTGTTCTATTTCGAGTGAGATTGTTATTTATTTTGATAAAATAAAACTATGAAATACAGCAATCCGCCATATTGTATAAAACACCACTGAAGCGAATGACGTCACTATTATTGAATAGAAGCAGGCGTTACTTTGCGGAAGTCCATGATAGTGAATGAACTAGAAGTTTAATTCGCTATAATCCGCTACAGTAGACAAATCTGTGTGGTACAGTGCGTGTCTTTCACCTGCAACATGCGACACCCACCACCCAGCAATTCGCACAGGCACAACACCACATGTCGCATGTTGCAGGTGAAAGACACGCACTGTACCACACAGATTTGTCTACTGTAGCGGATTATAGCGAATTAAATTTCTAGTTCATTCACTGACGTCACTATTGTTTTCGAGCTTTGACAATCGACCAACAATCTCTATATGTACAGGTGTTTTAAATGTTTAACAAGTATTTTCGTGTTTTTTTGTTTCCCAAAGATCATTTCCTTAATCTAGTTTTCTTTTACCGAATCCAAAGATATGAAATTAATAATCGTTAGCCATGGATCAAGGATTTACCAAAGCTACTAGCTCTAATTTGCCCAGGATTGATTTGTTGATGCTGGGTATCTTGCATCTAACAAAGACTTTTGTTCAGCAGAATTTCGCAACATCAAAACTTCCATCCAATAATAACATAATAATTTATAGGTTCTAAACCCATAAAATCTGCTATTTTATATATTATGCACTTCATGATAGGTAGAGGTATGAAATGTTGTTTTTTAAAACTATACCGTATAACTTAATATGAGCGGTGATTGCCTTCTATGACGTCTACCTCCTATTCGGGGCGTATGGGGTTCGATTCTTGGTACGCATCTCTCAACTTTTTGCAGTTATTTGTGTTATAAGCAAAACAGCATCACTAGGTACATAGTATAAAACAAAGTCGCTTCCCGCTGTCTGTCCCTATGTATGCTTAGATCTTTAAAACTACGCATCGGATTTTGATGCGGTTTTTTCAAGAGGAAGATTTATATGTACTTTTTATACAGGAAAATGAAGGAGTTCCCGCGGGAACCAAAAAACCTCAATCCACGCGGACAAAGGCGCGGGCACCAGCTAGTATTAGAATAAAGCAAAAACTTACGTCAAAGTCATCTTCGCAGAAATAAATAGTAGAATTTAGCACTATAGCTGTAGGATCTCGCCGTGCAAGATTAAGCTATTTAGATCGCATTGTTTTTTAAAGTGGCGAGTGAATAAATAACTTGCTTGGAGTTAATTTTGATGTGTTATCACACTGGGGGACCGCACACGACTTACACACTTTAGAATTCATATTATTCACACAAAATAACTAAATTGCTGTACGACGACTTAGTGTTTACTGCATACAGTACATTAGAGTACATTGGTAAAAGCAACAGTGACGTCACAAACGACGCCACGACACCCGTGAGCGTTTTGGAGTTATTTTTAAAATTGAAATTTCAAATGCCAATTTTATCTACCAAACCTTTTTTTTCTACTGAAATAAGATATTTTTCCGAAATATTCCGTAGATACTTCCGAACATAATCTGACCATTTTTCAAAATCAGTCATCATGCCTATTGCCGTCAATTTCGGCATTTTTTTTTTAAATTTTTGTGTGTCTGTCTTTCTGTCAGGCATCACGCTGAAACTATTCAGATTGGAATGCATCTTGGCACACTTCAAGTTTACACTATAGTCTAAGCAATAAAGCTAGTTGACAACAATAATTCCTCAGGTGACGAAACTTTATAGTATGATAAAGTATCATGAGTTATACGTATATTATAAATATCCAGTAAAAAATCAGAAAGGAAGTAAGGTTTTTTTTATGCTATACCCAATTGTTAAAACAGCAAGGTACATTACCGCGTAAACGCAGTTTAGGTTTTATAATAAAATCGGTTTAAATATCGATGTTCTGCATGATTATTTCATTTGATATTTCGGTTTTGAGTGTAAATATACTACCTACTATTATTTTAAAAAGAAATCGGGAAATATTTAGTCATAAACATTAAGTTTTAGGTCTAAATCCACTTCCGGATGTTTTTTGTTGGATATGTTTTTGTAAGTTTTGGATCATCCAATACTAAAACCCAGCCAAGTTTTATCGACTGAGGATTTAATACGGGGGTCTCCATACAACGGACCGCCCCATTGCCTTGACTACTAGGGGTAAAACATTTTTTTTAATTTTTTTATCCCCAACAACAAAAAGGTTCTTTCGAGATAGGGGATGAAAGTTTTGGTAGATTTTACTGTATGACTTGGTCAAATTAGAACCGATCTAAACAATTAATTTTTCTTTTCAAAGGAAATATTTGTCTCATGTTAACTTAATCATGAGTATGTGAAGAATAGTTCGGAGATAGCGGACGGGAACGCAAAACAGATAAATGGTGTAGTATTTTATATTTATAAGATAACACGTCCGAAGTTGGGGACGGGTTAACTAGTTTGTAATAAATTATAATAATACGATATGTACAAAACTAAGAGCTATCTGCCATATCAAGGGAGTAGTGCTACAATGGGGTAAGTAATTTCGATATAACTTTGTAAGCACTTACTAGTTATAGATGATAAGGTTTCAGATAGTAACAAAATATTCCAAAACTTTCCAGACTGCCATTTTCTTCAATTAATATAAGGAAAATTTTGTGAGATGTTTACCTAACATAATTTGAAGATTCACAATAATTAATTCTACGAAAATTTCTCTAAGTTCGACCAACAAAAATCTGGGCTAAGTATAAAAAATGCCATTAATAAATCTTATCTTCAAATAATAATAAAAATACTGTGGATTAAATGGTGTGGACTATTATCACATCAGCTGTTTATATTTATTTTTCCATTTAATTTTCAAGTACCTACTTACTTATCATTCTTTCTCAAGTCTCTAATTAGGGTTATGTTCCTAATTATGAATTAAGAAGCCAATTTTCTTCAAAATTTTCTTTGAAGTTTGAAGAGAAAATTACATTCTAAAGAGCTTAAAATCACTGTCGCTATTAGGTTGTTAACGTAGACTTATATTTAAATTTAATTTGCCACTTTAATCGAATTAGAGGTCTTCGAGTCTTTTAAATTTCAAATACCTAAGTACAAACATAATTTATTGATTAGCATAACCTCACGACCCTAGAGTGCCCGTGGAAGGTCTGTTGCATGTATGAGTGATATTTACGCATATACGTCCCAGGGTCCCGAGTAACCCGAGCATCGAACCCCCACCCGACTGAAACGGAGGCTAGTCTCACCCACTAGCCAATTGCCCATCATTAAAGCCATTGGAACCGAGTGAACACTGTAATTTCTAATCAAATCAGGGATCCAATTATCTTGTTAGGAAAATTGGCCAATTGACGAAACGCTTGAACGATCCAAAAACTAATTGGTTAACGTGTTCCCATGAGTACCATTTATTAAAATGATTCTGATAAAGTTTGTGATTGATTTGATTTTCAGTAAATACTTGCCTTTTCTTCTTCGTGACCCAGGTCGAATAAAAAAAAAGTGATTAGTTCTTTTTGTTTTTATTTTTACAATAAATTCTTAGCAGCCCGGTTACAACTATACTATTTATTACCTATTCTGTGCCGGTACATTGAGAAGCTGGCATCGTTACAGCCCTGAGGCTCAAAAAACCAAAAAGCTGTTATTCCTGGGCTTGATCTCTCGCCGCCAAGTCTTAGGTTTGGCCATAAACACCAAAAGACTACCAAAGTCGAGCACCACTGTTCATCACCACTGTCTTTTTCTGTTTGTATCTTACGCTAATTATATTAAAGATAGGAACTCATTTACAATATTATTATCATTTTCTGAGAAAATTAACCGATTCGTCAAAGTATTTTTTTTTCAGGGAAAATATCAAATACCGTCCAAAGGAGTGGAAACATCAATTTCACAAAGGGTCTAGCTACTACCCCGATAAACAAATTGGGGACGGTCGAAACTACTCTCCCGTAATAGAGTGACATATCTCGAGGAAGGGATGAGTCTATTTACTTTTGTCATAAAAAGTTATGATTTTATTAAACCAGAGCTTTGATTATACTCAAAACCTTAGGTAGCTTAGTGACCAACGTATACGTCACTTTTATTTTCTTACTAATAATTACGTAGGTATAATAAAATTGTGATAGTAATTCGTCTTAGATTAATTTATTTTGTACATAGTGCACAACTCTCAAAGTTCAAAATCTATTATTATATTATACCTTAAGTGGGAATTTCGCAAAATCCGGCCTTATTCCTGTCTTCCTATTGTTTAGGCTGTGCGATTAAGAGCAAGTGAAGTGAGCCAGGACTTTTCAAAAACTAAAACTGTTTTTACTTAGAATTTTCGAAAGTCGCAGAACAAAAATTCTTCACTATTAGGTACGTAAAGAAGCTGCCTTTAAGAGATTAGTATTCTTATATTAACTTAACTAACTGCCAACTGTTTCCAACTTGAACATTGTTGATTTAACCTTTATTTGGTGGAATAGCAACTGTCCAACTGCATAACGTGCAACGGATGAAACGTATTAAAGCGTGGCAAACGCATAATCCACACACTAGCGCCCTAGTATAGTCTTAGGAAGGAGAGTATGGACGAAGTCACTATTAATTTGTGGTATAGATAAAAACTCTGCCGACATCTTGAAAGGGTGGCACAGTGCAAGTTAGCATACAATTTTGCTTTGTATTTTAGCCTTTTATATTAAAGCACACTTTTCTGGAACCAGACGAAGCAATTGCACGATTATAATGACGCTGCTTCAAGAAAATAGAGAATACCGCTTTGTGATAGAAATACGCTTGTACACTGAACGAAAAAAATAATAAACAAAAACCAGAAAACTGGGAAACAATTCTGTGTTTCGCTTTTACCATAATGTTCAAAATAAATTTATACTTTATACATATTGATATAAATATTCAAAATTTTTATAGTAGTCGGCTTCAAATTAACTTGTTTCGGTTTCGGATAATTCGGTTTAAATTGATGTCTATGATAAAATGTAAACATAATAAATTAACAGTCCAGAACAATACTTGTTCATTTGTTTTGCTATGAAATTAATTATTATCTCGACAACCTAATGACGTGTACAATATACCAAACTGTTCATTAATTTGGAGAAATTTCAATAACCATTAATCAATATTATTGCTTTGCTGTTTTTCAATTAGGTAAGTGATTTATGAAAAATTTTCTCGTTTTATAATATTTCATCCGCGTGTATTACTTTTTTATTCCCGCGGGAACTCTTCAATTTTCGGGATAAAAAGTAGCATTTGTCCTTCCCCGGGATGTAACCTGTCTCTGACCAAATTTCATCAAAATCGATTGAGTATAGTTGAGCCTTGAAAGCGTAGCAGACAGAAAGACAGACACACTTTCGCATTTATAATATTAGTATGTATATGGATGTTGAACTTACTCACGAGTTCGTCCGCTTCGTTTTTTAAAGTTCACGTTATAATTTCGCAAAATCGTTAATTGATGTTCTGGGTTTTGTCTTTACTCTCCGTGATTCGGAGAGCTTGCTAAACTTGTGGCTAAGAACAACATTAATAATAGATGAACCTATTAAAGTCAAAATCAAATCTCTTAACTAAGTCGCATGAGGAAATACTTGGACGCCCAACCCATTATTATCCGAAAAACCCTGAAAAACCATGTGATTAACAGAAAGCAATCGCAAAGAGGTCGTAGATACAGAGTATTGACTTCAGATTTTGGAGACTATGGCACTTACAATTACGTGACCATAGAGAGCTAGGTTACAAATTTATTTATTACAATTTATTTATATTTAGTTCGAACTTTGTCGCGTTGTGTAAATAAGTATTATTTTAGTTAGCACTACATGATAATTACAAGGTTTTCCCCACGCCATTGGACCTAATTTCTAGTATATAGTTTTAATAAAAAGAAACACATTTATCACAAAAGGAAATTATTTCAACCAAAGTAACCAATAATTGAAGAAATATCGAATAATTAATACAACTCGGGGAGATGTTTTCGACGTGGCGAGAGAGAAGTCGGGTGAGGGTGGCGCGATAAAAAGATCATCTTCCCTAACAATATATATAGTATAAGGTTAGGATTAATCTGTAAATACATGCCATTTTAACCCCGAGTCTGTGTGTATCAATTCTGCTCCAACTCGCAACAACTTACACGCAATCCGCAACAGAGACCATGAAGTCCTACCTAGTACCAACCTATTTGTACCTGTTACTACCGCACTCAGAGTCACTTAATCATTAGGTACTTAAGGAACTCCTTAGTCATAGATTTTGTATAGAAATGTATACTAAGAACCTCCTAAAGTATTAGCTTAAACGACGCTGAGTGTGGCAATTTAAAATAGATATTTATAATAAAAAGTAGGTGTGCCATAAATGCCATAGTGTCTGTCTGTTTGTATGTATGATTGTCTGTTTTACGGCCCATAAATTCCACCGATACCGAAATACCGATAAGAAATTGTATCGCATCTGGGAGATACTTTTAAATCTGACTTCCGAGGCAATTTCAACAAAATCCAAATCAAAGCGGACATCATCTATGCTGTAGTATAGATGATGTCCGCGACATCCGCGCGTATAGTATACTATATACTATACTATACTATAATATTATAAATGCGATAGTTTGGATGGATGTATGGATGGATGGATGTTTGTTCCGTTCAGAACGGCTTAACGGATCTGGATGAAATTTGGTACAGATATATATCATAGTCTGGAATGGCACATAGGCTACTTTTTATCCCGGAAAATTAAAGAGTTCCCGCGGAAACTAAAATACCTCAATCCACGCGGACGAAGTCGCGGGCATCAGCTTGTATTAGGTATATAGTATCTATATATCTATGCCTATAATAAACTGTTACTGGACGATTGTACATTAGATATATTATGAACTTTTTTATTAGGGGAAGCTTTGTTAAAATATAATTATAGTGATAAAGTAAAACCATGGTTCGTTCACTCCGCCAAGGTGTAGTATAATTTTATACAAATCCCTTAGAAATATAAAAAGAAAGGTTCACACTCAAAGAAAACAAAGGGAGAACCTCTGTCAAATGCTATTACCATTCTCATTATTCTTGTTTGCAGGAAACGCTTTACAACACTGAATACATTTGCGGGAACAAATCTCCATAGTGATATTATTGTATTACGCGATTCCCTCATCCCGAATAATAATAAGTATTCACAAAATTATTTAAATGTTCATTTCCATGCGTGATATGACATTTATTTTAATCAATAACGATTCACTACACGATTTGTACTACAATTTGACTAGAAATACACCTCCTCCTTGCGTCGTATTCCCCATTACTAAGGGTCATGTCCCCTTCCACCAATAATTCTTTTGTCGTAATGTCGCGCCATGTTGCTCTGTTTTTTGTGACATGCAGGGCTTCGAGAGCGATGCGGATTTGATCTGACCAATGCATCGGGCTACGTCCTCGTGCTCTCTTGCCGTCTACTTTGCCAGGAATGACAATCTTTTCAAGATTGTGTCCCTCCCTTCTAGTTTTGGCAATGTGGCCGAAATACTGAAGGATCATCTGGAGAAATGACGACCTCCGTGGCGCAGTGTGTAGCGCTGTTGCCTTAACATGCGGAGGTCCCGGGTTCGATCCCCGGCAGGGTTTGGAAATTTATAATTTCTGAATTTTCCCTGGTCTGGCCTTGTGGGAGGCTTCGGCCGTGGCTAGTTACCACCCTACCGGCAAAGACGTGCCGCCAAGCGATTGAGCATTCCGGTACGATGCTGTGTAGAAACCGACTAGGGGTATGGGTTTAATATAACTGCCATGCCCCTAACAGGTTAGCCCGCTACCATCTTAGACTGCATCTTCACTTACCATCAGGTGAGATCGCAGTCAAAGGCTAACTTGTAGTGGTAAAAAAAAAAAAAAAAAATTATGAATTTATTACTTATGTAACTTTGCACAGATTCGAATCGAGGTTTTCAAATATTTCCTCGTTTCTCCGTAATTCTAAGATGACTAGATGACGTCCGCAGACAGCAACTACGACCGCGTGGATTTAGGTTTTTTGTGTCAAAAACATGTCAATCCGCTACTCTGTTGCAGCGATAAGATCAACCCAACACATATTACACGCTTTAGTTTAATTTAATATTTAAAATTAAAAAAAGTGTGTGTAAACAATTCACATACGGCAGGAGTGAGACTTCAGAAAAGTAGCCTACGAGAGAATGGGACTTTAACTTGTATTCTTTCTCATTCTCTCGCAGGCTAATCCTGATTATATGGTTGTCTCTTTTTGATATCACTTTTTCGTTTCGTTGAATTGCCAAATCACAACGATTTTAAAGAAGTTTCACTTCAAAAAAATTGAGAAAGTATCAAGATAATATTTGGTAAACATTTAGGATTAAAAATAAAAGTCAGAAATACAAAATAATAAAGATACCTACGTTCCTAGTTCGTCGCCTGAAAAGAGGAGAACAATTTGAGCTTTCATCCGTCCCTATTTAATTTTCTGAAAGAGCCAAGATGATTCAACACTTTTGTGTAGCACAAGTAACAGGACAAACTAATTTTCTCGACTTGTTAGAACTGAAATAACTTATGGAGGTTAAAGGAACAAGGTAATGGGACATGGTAGTGTAGGAATTTCTATCAGATAGTAACACTGAAAGTAATTAGTAATAATCTCTTAAATCGGTATTTTTCTAGATGCCAACTATAGCAAATTATCTACTCTTAGGGTCACGAAGCTGAAGTGGGAATGGGAAGGCCATATATCCATACTTACATCATATAACTGAGATAGTTTTAGTTGGTTGGTCCTTCAACTACGTCGCATTCGAGTAACGGATCGACATTATTCGTAAGTTCCCGCGTGAATCAAAAACCTTTTAACTCACGCAGACGAAGTCGCGGGCATCATCCACTTCTAAATAATAGAGACCAGTGACAATGATCCATGGCACATAATAAATACTTCACTCACTTCTTATTATAAATGCGTTATTTTATATCTGTCTGCTACGCTTTCAACCGATTCTGATGAAATTTGGTATAGCGGTAGGGGAACATCCCGGGGAAGGACAAAGGCTACTTTTTATCCCAGAAAATTAAGGAGTTCCTCCTGGAATCTAAAAATCTTATCCACGCGGACAAAGTCGCAGGCATCATCTAGTTAATAAAAAAACATTAGTTTAAATCGCTTAGTTTATCTATAGGTCGTTGTAATAATAAAATAAAATAAGTATAATAAATATTTTATAGGTAACTATTTTCGGCTTATTTCCAATACGCCTGCTTATGACAGCTGAGACATAGCCGTAATTAACTAGCAAATATCATCAATAATTAATGCTATATACATTTAATGAGGTGGGCATAGTTCGAAAAACCGATAGGTAGGTGTTGGGGACCTAGAGTGCTAGAGTGGCAACCTCGTAGCGGAAAGCGTAGCGTTGGCAGATCCCCCACCCGGTGGACGGACGACATCAGACGAGTCGCAGGGAGCTGCTGAATCCAGGCGGTTCAAGACCGCAGCATGCGGAAATCCTTTCAGGAGACCTATGCTCAGCTGTGAACGTCTAACTTCACACGTCACCTTCAACACGTTGATAACTACGAAGGCGACGACGACCTAAATAATAAGCTGTATTAATTACTGAATTGCAAGTAACGCAGTTTTTTTTTAAATAGTGACCCTCTTTGAGGAGGGAATGTAGCGTTTTGCTCCTGCTGTTTGAACATGAGATCCCTATCATCATTTCAACCACAGAACGAATCTCCTCTCAGAACGAGGAGGAACATGAGATATGAAAGCTCCTAACTCGTCGATTCTTTAGTCGGGTAAAAAGATTGAAAGGTTCAAATCTGCACTACGACACGTAACCTATGTTTGATGGAGTGCTTTGTCAAACTGGGGTGATATACTGCCTCATATTTTTTGGATTACGCAAGTTTGGGAAATTCAATATAATATCTCCTAAGTTTTTATTGACATACTAGCTTATTCCCGCAATTTCGCGAGGGGGGAGAGGAAAACTATTAGTTACTTTAGAATTGCTCAAAATTTTTCGTTATAGTGCTTCTACTTATTTAGAATAAGTAATCGACTTACAGCTAAAACAGCTATCGAAAAACTTGACTATGCCTACCTACCTCAAACGTCATTAAGTAGGTATTTTGAGAATTTCCAGCGGGATAACTATAAAAAAGCAAGTAGGTGCTATAAAATAACAAGAGTCTATAGAAAAATAGAAAATAATAAGGCTCTAAGTCTATAGAATAAGCTAAATATACTTTCACAAGAAATCTCAAAATGTATAGAGAAATAAACTTGTTAAATGAGATCTTAACTCATGAAAAGTTTAAGGCCATTCAACATTTAGTTTCCGTCCTCGACACGGCTTCACAATATCGTATTCTGACTATTCAAGGTATTAACAGTCTTAAGAAATAGGTACTTGGCGATTCCACTTATCCTGTTCTGTACCGCGCTATTCATTAAAAATTATAAACTGTTTTGAAAAACAGATTAAGCTGGCTTATCACTAAGTACCTAATACTTTAAAAGTAAAAGAGGTAGTTCACCCATAACACATTTCGTCTGGTTTCGGATGGACCAACCAGAAACCGAACGGCCAAAAATACGAGTATGTTCCTAATACCTGTACCTAACGACGATGAGGTTGCATTCTAAGGAGGGGCATATTAAGTTACTTTTGTTCCAGGAAGCAAAGTTTCCTCGAGTCTAAAGGTATGTTACCTTCAGGGATGAAATCGTTTAGCATGAAAATCACGTCATACATTTTTTAACTTATTTGGTTATTATAATTTTTTTTTTCATGTAGCTCTAAATGATAATTTGAAAGATATACGCATCATAATGCAGATGTAACGCATATAATCATTATATACGCATTTAATCATAATGCACAGAAAAGCAAACTTACAGTAATAAAAAAAAATTAAATGATCCCGTAACATTTTAAAAAGATGCGGTAGGCATTCGGAAAAATACTCAGTCGACAGTAAATTCTGCCTGATAAAATATTCGCGTCACATTCACACGCAAATTCGAGCGATCAGCCGACTGTGAAATAATGCAAACACGATAAAGTTATGACATCTGCAGGGATCGGAGTCAGTTGTATCATTTATTTTATAAAATGCAATCCTACCTCAATCGCGACATTTTCGAAAAAAATAACAATTTGTTTGTTCATATCCTAAGTTCGGAAAATAGGTAGATAGATAGCTAGGTAGATAGGCAGCTAGGTAGGTAGTAGCTAGGTAGATAGGTGGCTGGGTAGATAGGTAGATAGGTAGATAGGGTAGTTAGGGAAATACGTAGCTAGGTAGAAAGGTAGATAGGGTACTCAGTACTCACGGTAGATAAGTAGATAGGTATAGATATTCCGAAAACACCGCATCAATTATTGTCACCAATTGTTGTGATTGGCTTAACTTATGGCTATCTTACTACGACTGCGCTGCTACAATGGATTTTACACAATAGCAAAGAGTGATAACCAATCAGAGATGATTTGATCATCAGCAAACATTTTAACCTATATAGGGCGCCCAAGCTCTTTTTAGGTAAGTCATTCGACTAACTTGCTATATAAAACCAAAATTTTGTCGTCAGTAGGAACTGAAAACTACATGTTGGCGCGATACAACCCTCGGAAGATCCGTGCCCAGGATAATACATAGCTTAGAGAGTTGGTAATATTTTTTGCTGTAGCTCATGGTTCATGCCTTTAGCGTATAAAACCCAGCAATTTTATTCAAATAGTTAATGTCGACATTAACGAATTCCAAACTTGGTAGGTATAGCCACTGTACCCTTATATTTATTAAAAAAAATGATTAAATCGTATCAATCGCCTAAATGCTTCTGAGGCATAAGCTTGTAAATAAAAATTCAATTTGAATAGCGTCTATAGAATATAATGAATCGCACTACGGAATTGCAAATGCAATTACCATTCAAGGAGTCTGGGAATCTAATCCGGACAGCGATTGCGGCTAGTTACGACTGAGTTACTTAAATCGAATTTTCAGTATAAGCTTACAATCTTTCTTCCAGAACAAACTTGCATAAAGTAGTAAAGTAGTAGTAAAGGTATAATTATTTTATTAATTTCTAAATAGCTCTGTCGGTCGGTTTCGATAACTGTAATTACCAATTTGTAAAGCTCATATTGGTGATTTTTAAAATAGCTGTGACACACATAAGGACAGGCGGATAGACGAACTGGACGAAACTGCTTCAATTATTTGTAAATGCCTTATTTTAAAGTACTTTGATATGTAATTAAAAACAATTTATTTCACGCTTACTCTTTACACCCCATTTAACAAGGGCATTTGACATTCGCATCTGCCAGAAGCGATATGCATATTTAATGTGAAAGTTGCTGACCTAGTAAGCTATTTCAGAAACAATACAATATGACGACCTCGGGTGACGCTTTTAGCAAGGAAAGTCCTTCAGTAAACTCTTGAAATTAACTCGCAAGTCAAAAAAAAGCAATCTTCTTTGCCTTATAAGGAAATGTACAGCACAAGGCGTCCACGGGCAGGGCTCGTAGGGGTTTAATCTAAACTGGGTGCTGGATCAAATCAGCTGTATAATTTACATACATAGAGGTAAAATCTTTTAGTGTTTCTGTAATAATAGGCTTAGGTAGTTACACCAAAGAGTACGGTATTTTCCCGGAAGAATGTCATCGGACTATCATGAGAAAGTAGCGCACCAGTGTATTAGATGCACTCGTGCACTTTCTATGATCTCTCATAGACACAGAGTAGTAAACCTATGGTCTGTGCTCATTGATGTCTAGTCTCTACCGGTCACCGTAACCGA
This sequence comes from Erebia palarica, assembly GCA_964035005.1. Classification (NCBI taxonomy): domain Eukaryota; kingdom Metazoa; phylum Arthropoda; class Insecta; order Lepidoptera; family Nymphalidae; genus Erebia; species Erebia palarica. Next base: position 9,308,309 of record OZ035988.1, read on the forward strand.
AATTCGGTCAGGAGGAGGAGAATTTATATCCATCCATATTAATTCCATATTAATATTATAAATGCAAAAGTGTGCCTGTCTGTCAGTCTGTCCGTCTGTCTGTCTGTCTTTCTGTCTGCTACGCTTTCCCGGCCTACCGGATGAAATCTAGTACAGAGGGAGGTTGCATTCCGGGGAAGGGCATAGACTTGTCTTTATCCCGGAAATTTAAGGAATTCCCGCGGGAATCAAAAATCTGGACGAAGTCGTGGGCATCATCTAGTCTAGTTTATTATGAATTATAATTCATAGCCTTTAAATGTAATGGTTGAAGAGGATGGACATGGAGAAAAGAAACTTGAAATAATGAGATTTCGTGCTCGCTTTTCTAAGAATAAGGGAGATGAATAAATTGGGATTTTCATACCTATTTTATTGTGATAGCGGACGTAATTTGGTCAAGTACATAATAAAAGATTTCACATAAAGAGATGACAATAAATTATATTATATCTATGATGATACCATTCTATTTGTGACCTCTGAGCGTACTCCTTATCTGTATCTCACATAACTAAACGAATTTTTAGCCTCATTACAGCATACAGTACAGCGCCCTTCGCGTGCGGCGTGCAATAAAATAATATTCTTAAGACTTGGTGAGGCTGCCCCGCTTCTGCAGCGCATAAGGACAGAAACAGTAACAGAAATAAGGGGTTTAAAAACTGTTTTTTGAAACTGTTATAAAGAGAAACACTTATAACGGAAACAGAAACGAAACTGTAACCCAATAAATCTGTAACCTGTTATTTCTGTTAAGAAGTGTTTTTATCTGTAACCCTAATAGGTACATGCCCTAACAAACTGCACGGTTTTATAACGGGTTCTTCTCACGTCATTTGACATACACTGACACAACATGGCCATGTTTTTCTTAAAACAATTGCAACCATCGGTGCTTTCACCTTAGGTTCAAATTTGAAAACGCGTCAACAGTAAATTTGGCTACGTCGCTATTTCCGTTACACTTTAAAACACATTAAAAACCTTTATTTCTGGTACCTACAGAAATAAAGGGTTTCTGTTTCAGAAATATAAGTGTTTCGGGTTAACAGAATCAAAAACACATTCAAAAGGGTCTCAGCTTCGATTCTGTTAAACTCTCATTCTGTAACACTTATATTTCTGTAACCTTTATGAATCTGCTTTTCAGATCCTGGCAGCGCATCAGGAATGTTCGCAAATGGCCGATTTGATTGGTTCTTAGCAATCATGAGCGAAATATTCGTATCCCGGGTACGTCTGGTGCGGGCCAGCACCAATGAGCTAGACTGCTACTATGTGAACCGTTGCTGGAGGGTTTCAGCTGCTCAACAAACCATGTTGTAACGATTTACTTAGTTATAATTTTAATCTAATATATAGACAGATAAATAAACTCTTTATTGCAAACACTTAAAAGTAAGACAATAAACAAAAAGGTTAAAAGGTAAAACAGAAGGGTGCAAAGGAGGTCTTATTGTAAGCAATCTCTTCCAGACAACCTTTGAGGATTATCAAACAAGAGCGCGGGATGGTGCAAAATCTAAACACTAAAATATATTACATAACACTAAAATAGATACAAACATATATACATAGATTAAATATATATTTGGTTTAATATAATTATATTTTTAATTCTATGGTTTAATACCTCTATGAGTCTATAGTTGTATTACAACCTATGGCAAAGCCAAAAAGGATATGATTTTAGCAGTCTATCTTAGGTATGTATGTTTGTATATATTAGTAATGTGTAGAAGAATCTGCTTTCCGAAGCGGTGGTAGAGTCAAAACATGACATGACATATAAGGCACCTGAATGTCCTACATGTTATGAATAAATTGAGTTTATTTAAGTATGTTCCACCGTAGCGCCTAAACTACTGGGCCGATATTGATGAATGCAATCGTTATGTTATAATCGTTAGGTCCGGGTAAAATTAGCGATTATTGTATTTTATTATACAACATAAGATACTTATACCTATACCTTTTCTAACGACATAATATCGAAAAGAAATAATATTCATATTATTATAAATGCGAAAGTGTGTTTGGTTGTTTGGTTTGTCCTTCAATCACGCCGCTAAAAAGCAGCGGATCGACGTGAATTTTTGCATGGGTATAGTTGAGAACCTGAAAAGAGACGAATGCTACTTTTTTATCCCGGAAAATTTAACAGCTTCCGTGGGAATTAAAAAAACCAATTCCACGCGGACGAAGTCGCGGGTATCCAGCTAGTATTTAAAACTTAAATTTATCAAATAAAACCGCAATATAAAAAAACCGCAGAGTCATTTTATTCACCGTAACCTTTTGTTGTATCGTAGATATTTGATAAGTATATACATACGGAAAAAACGTTTTCCGTTGAAACGTTTCTAAGCCGTGTTATCCAGTCTCGACAGGTGAAACGGTGAGCTTCCCAGAAACATTTTAATTCCAAGTTCATGTAACCCATTCAAATAAGATAATCCCTCGATTCTACACCAATTTCTGCTTCAGAAATACGGGGTATATTTGGATATCTACTTCACGTAGATATCCAAATATACCTTGGCGCGTTCTGCCCCCCTATTGTGTAAGAAAATCATAATCGTAATCGTTAGTCAAACGTATTTTCATAGATGCCTGCACGTCATAAAGCCATGTATATGTCAACGCAAAATTGTAAAAACCTTTAGATTGTAATCTAACGCTTTTTATCTCCATAGATTGTAAACTGACAAAAGAAAGAGACAAGAAAACGTAAATTCAATGAATATTTCAAAATTCGACACTCAAAACATTGAACGGTTCACAATATGTCGACAGTTTACAATCTATCAATCAATCTATCGAGATAAAAAGCGTTAGATTGCAATCTGAAGGTTTTCACAATCTTACGGTGACATATGAACTCCTTAAACAGTTCGAGTAATACGGTTTTACCTGTCAAATGATTACGATTTGCTTAGGCAGTTGGGTATTTGACAAATAGTCAAATCAGCAACTTTTATTCAAACGTCAAAACGCATCCTAAGAATGTGATATAAATGAAATTCTGAAAAGAGACGTCATTAAAGTTCGACACACTTTTTTTACTTTTATCGATTGTTTAAAATGGTTATTCAACATAAAACTATCAGGGGACGCGACGATTACGACATATATTATTTTTAAAAACCTGCAGTTAGGGATACGGCAGTTATATTGAACCAACACAAAACTACTACTATCTACTAGCTGATGCCCGCGACTTCGTCCGCGTGGAATAAGTTTTTTTAATTCTTAATTCCGTAATTTCTGAATTCCAAAAAAAAATATCAAAATATACCCATGCAAAAAGTCATGTCGATCCATTGTTTTGTTTCGGCGTGATTGAGGGACAAACCAACAAACAAATACACTTTCACATTCATAATATTAGTAATTAGTATGATATCAAGTATGATTCTACTTTTGAGCTATCGCAAACAATGTAATACTTACTTGAAGTTCGTTGGTAGGTCTGTCTTAAACTATAACTTAGGTTGCTTAAAAGTTCGTTTACGGAGCTTACGCCAACTTTTGACCACCTCCCGTTTTAATAATAAAGTTGTATACACTCAAACAAGTCGAAGTAGGTAGTAGTTCAAACTTTGACTTTAGCTGCATAATAGCAATTTTTCGCGTTATTTTATTACAGTGAAAATAGTTTATTTTCATGAAAAGGAAATACTCTTCCAACAACTCTTAAAAATAACTCCACAGTCAAACGGTTCACATTTTCATTTTATTCGGAATCAACACAAGTATCGTTATCGAGCGTAACATCGTCAAATATAGATACGGATTGATTAAACAGCTATATTAAATGTCGCTAGTGTGGCAAAAGAGAGCACCTTTGACTCAAAAATGCGTCCTCTTCGGGCAACCTTCTACTTACCGCACTCGTTTTTATTTAACTAATCGTTATCTTTTTGACAGCTCGAGCTGTGAGTGACAAATACAATTACAATATAACCCAACAACTAACTAACTAGTACTAACTGTTTTCTACATATTTTTACTATGCATTGAAATATTCTAATATCTTATCTTATATATAAAATTCTCATGTCATAATGTTAGTTACCATACTCCTCGGCTTTACCGATTTTTATGAAATTTTATACGCATAATGAGTAGGTCTGAGAATCGACTATTATCTATTTTTCATACCCCTAAAACACCTCAATCCACGCGGACGGAGTCGCGGGCATCAGCTAGTTATATATACTACAAGATGCCCACGACTTCGTCCGCGTGGATTGAGGTTTTTGGTTCCCGCGGGAACTATTTTCTGGGTTAAAATATTGTAGCCTATGTGTTAACTCAGGTTATAAGATATTTTCATTTACAAATTTGACTCAAATCGGTTCAGTCATTGAGTCAAGTAAAAAACATCCAAATTGAAATCCAAAGTGAAACAGATAAAGATCCAAACTTTCACATTTAAAATATAAAGTAGGGTAATTGTTGCTAGCTGAATTACAAAAGTAACATAATTTATCTCATTTCAAAAAAGTAAGTACGTGTATATGCTCTGTGTAATTTAACGTTTACGGTATTTGAGTTTGTTTGAACACAGAGACTGGCACAGACGTGGAAAATAATTCACATGAGCGCTAATGATATCTGAAAATTTACACATAATATAAGTATATCCGTATGCATATAATTATATCCTATTTGACATGCCCTGCCTTTGCATGGTTAAAGTATGGTTTTGTAATCTAGCGGCTCCACGTTCAGCCGGATTGTCGTTATGATTTTTCTACAATACGGCTGCCTACCTTCAGCCGCATTGTAATCAAATTGCATTGTAGGGTGACAATGCTAACGAAACAAATAGGGTACGCCAGAAAATTTGTTAAGTAGCCCCCTTCATTCAGCTTCACCTACTCGACCTTAGTTTAACTACGGAGGTTGCTGGCTCGCTTCACTCGCCACCTCCTCCATCGCTCCACTCGGCCACGAAAGCTTGCTTCATTCAGGCCCTCCTTCGCAAGTTTCCGACATCGCACTTTAGAAAAGTCGCCAATCCGAACTTGGCCAGCATGGGGGAATATGGCCGAGAGGAGACTCGTACTCAGTTGTGGCAATGGGTTGAAATTATGACGATGGATGACTCCCCTGGATATCTGGTTAGGTAATTATAATAATATTATGTCAAGAAGAAGGAAAATGTGAACGAGTAATAAAGTAGCTGTATGACCACAGAATAGGGAATAGTATGGTATGATGCTGAAATAAGATAGAAGATAGACATTAGTAGGGACCTCCCTCACAATGAGTTTCTTATGTGGCCACTAACTTTTATAGCGCCGTTTACGTGTTTTTTAGGTGTTAAGCAATTAAGCGCAATTTCACTTAGCTTTTGTAGGTGTTAAAATAATACAAGTTTTTATGGTTTAGTGATTTTTCAACCGGATTCCCAAATCTGTTGATTTTTTAAAATTTTTATTATCTCTTATCGGCGGTGATAGTCCAATGGTCTCGATATTCGTTCTCCGGTTCGAGTGATTGGGGATTCGATCCTCGGGCATGCACTTGCATCACATTAACATAAATCATAAGTAATTAACAGTTATCTGTTCTAAGATACGAATTACGTGAGTTTTAAGCAATTAAATCTTCGATCTCACCTGATGGTGAAGTGACGATGTAGTCTAAGGTGGGTAAGATAATGTTCGCAAGAGTGTGTACAGTGTGTAAATCCGCACTTGGTCAGCGTGTTGCATTATTGCCAAGCTCTCCTAGCATTCTAAGAGGAGACACGTCGCCAGTAGTGAGCCGGCGATGGGTTGAAATTACTATGACAATGATGTTACTTCTGTACCTATGCAATTAGCTTTTTTTGTACGACTTTTACCTCTGATTTAAAAAAGAATTACTTTCATACTGAAATAATAACGTTATTGCCTGCTCTAAAACGGCATTAGATACTTGACGCAACCTAAGTATTCTCGAAAATATAATTTCTGCCCTAGTGTCATAATTTGCCAAAATATGTTAAATAATTATTATTCGAGTCTATTCTTACTGACTAGGAACTCGTTAACGTATTTTATGAACCTTTTTAAGTCATAATATTTATATTTTATTACCTTTAAAAAATAAAACACGCCTCATGTTAACGTTCATCAAGAGAGGGCTTTAACATGTAGATTTTTTCATTCGCTGCCCTATCCTGCGTTGATGAGCAAAACATTTACATACTAAAGTAAGAAATATTACATACGCGTATGCTTTCATCCTTTTTTACTAGCTTTTGCATGTGGATCAAGATTTGTAAAATTTCGCGTAAAATCCTTTACGCGGGATTCTAACTTACTCTTTCAAAGATAAAAACATACTTGCATCCTATGTCGTCATGTCCTCCAATGGTATGGCTATTAAGCCAGTCTCCATATTTTTAATATTAGAAATTCGAAAGTGTGTATGTCTGTCTGCTACGCTTTCACGGTCCACCTATTCACCGATTTTGATGATATTTGGTACAGAGATAGGTTACATCCCGAGGAAGGACAAAGGCTACTTTTTATCCCGGAAAATTAAGAAGTTCCCGCGGAAATCAAAAAAACTTAAACCACGCCGACGAAGTTGTGGGCATCAGCTTATAGTAACATAGCAAAGAAACACCTTAACTTTCAAGTACGCTTAACGTTCATATTGTAATACTTGCTATATTAACTTATTATTATTGTAATCATACTTAGAATACAAAAATAATAGGAAAGTACTCTTAGTAAGGGGTCCGACTGCAAAGCAACATAGTTTACCACCAGATACATGAACGGAGCTATATGTAGTACAAGTACCTAACTACTCAGACACTGAGTTCCCATTCCGTAACCTGGCTTGACTTTGATTGATAAAATCAAAGTAATTAGGTTAATTTAATATATTATAATTTAGTTACGGGGATCGTCTAGAGAAAACCTTGGAATCCCGTGAGAAACTTCTGAAGAATACGTACCTATATATTAAACTAGAGGTCGCCCGCGACTTCGTCCGCGTACAATTCCTAATTTCCTATGAGATTTTCCCGCTGCAAAAGGCATACTTATAGCGGCTATAGCATTGGCAGATTTTATTATTTAAACTTATTAGTTTAAATAATAAAAATCCTAAATCCCAATTTTCAAGTCTCTAATTTCAATCACATTGGATTTTCATATAAACTTACAACCCCCATTTCACCCTCTTTGGGTTGAATTTTCGTAAAATTGCTTATTATTGTTTATAACTATTAACTTAATTGCCAAATTTTCATGTCTCTAACATCAAAAACAAAGGACTTTCATACAAACTTCCAACCACCATTTCAACCCCTAGGGGTGAATTTTCTCAGAACCGTTTCTTAGCTGATGTCTACACCATAGAAGAAACCTACCTTCCAAATTTCAAGCCTGTATGCTTTATAGTTCCTGAGATATCGTGATGAATCAGTGAGTGACCATCCATTTTATTTAAATAGATTCGCCATCCTTTTCTTCAGCAGCACAGCGGAATTTAAGCTCTGCCTGGATTCCTATTTCCTTTTTCGAATAAAACAGTAGGTCCCAATGATCTTTAATATATAATAGGCTTTTAATAATATATTTTAAGAAAATATAATGAGTAGCTGTGGGTTACAAAATAAATTCTGTAAGTTGCTACCCAAATTTAAAAACAACAATTTAAAAACAATTTTAGTTCCACTGCATTAAAAAACTCTAAAACACTGAATAATTTGTTTGGTCTCATGTTACTTCTTACTAATAATAATATAAGCGCGAAATTATTTTTATATCTATACTAATATTGAAAAGGGGTAATCTCTGGAATACTGAACCGATTTTGAAAATTCTGGTACTTACCAATAGAAAGCCACATTATTTGTGAGTATCATAGGCTTTATATTAATCCGAAAAATTAGGGAGTTCCCGTGGGAATTTAAAAAACTGATTTCATGCGGACTTTTATAGTTGATATTTATAGGTATATAAGTATACCTATCTTATTTATGGACTTTTATTACTCTTTTACGCCTAAACAACTGAATAGATTTTCATGAAACTTTAGAGTAGAGTAATAACTTATACACCAGACTAACAAATCATACTAATATTACAAATGCGAAAGTGTGTTTGTTTGTTGGTTTATTGGTTTGTTGGGTTGTCCTTCAATCATGCCGCAACGAAGTAACGGATCGACGTGATTTTTGGCATGGATATAGTTGAGGACGGAGAGTGACCTAAACTACTTTTTCCCGAGGGAATCAAAAAATCTTAAACCACGCGGACGAAATTGCGGGCATCAGCTAGTAGGCTATAATTCACAAGGTTATTATGTGTAGGGAATTCTGCCGTGGGCATTCGCTAGTTACAATCGACGAGCGACTATTACCTACTTATGTAGGCAAAAATTTGAATCTATTTACATTAAAAGTAGCGCCAGCAGTACTTTTAGGATACCTTTAGGATGAAGTTTGTCTTAACCCTAATGGTTTTAATACAAAATCGATATCAGTTAATCGCACCGCGCCAGATACCTTGCTCCTACAAAGTTCACCAAACTCATTACGCGTAGTTTGTTACTCTCTAGAGTGCTGAGTAAGTTTGATTAGAATTCCTACGAAGTAAAATAGCTTCCTTGACTGATAGGCGAAGCATGATTCGCAAAATAATAGCAGAAAACAAATCTATTTGGATAATGCCTTCTGAGTAAACTGACTTATAGCAAGACAACTCAAACTTACAGGTTTTAGTGCAGAGTTCTGGAGAATCACAATAATGATTTAATATGTGGATGTTTGCAAAATTTAATTGCTACGGTAGAAAAATACATGGTGATGATTTTATGAATACGTTCTAATAAAATTATGAGCAGACTAGTTAGCTTTTATTTGATATGTATTTTTTTTAACGATATACCAATAAAGATAGAAATGTCACGTTATGTAAATGTTACCACTAAAGTGTAAAAACCGGTAAAGAGTTTTTATCGAACATTTTTCGAACCGTCGCTATGGCCGTTGTTAAAACGCATAAAAAATATTTCATGACTTTTTATCCTTGTATTGTTAATGTGAAACTGAAAACTAGTTAGCTAGGTAGGTTAGGTAGGCTAGTTATCTAGGTCATTGTTTGGATTATAAAATTTCTTTAACATGGCTCTGACAGAGTGCAGTTAAACATTGAATTCCAGCAGCTTTCCCAAACACGCCCTAAAACACGTCATGTTATTTGCTGTGAATACGAATACAGGTCTGACCTCTTTCAATATCGTTTTTCCGCGCGAACAGTTTTATGTTCCTCTTTGTTATTTCCACCCAATGAGCGCTAACGCTATGAATGGGTTCTGACACAAAGAATCAACAATAAGATTCTTAAAAAACTCACTGAACATTTATGTATCTAACATTTATCTAGCGAATCGCAAATGCCGGCGACTTCGTCCGCGTGAATTTTTTTTTGAATGTTGCAAGTATGATGGCTGCATTTCCAAAACGCTGAATGCTGATGAATGATTTTTCGTACTTGTCTCGTAAGCTATTTTTTATACTCTCTATATATTTACCAGTTGGTACTTCTCTTTCAAATATTCGCTTAGTCAAATAGTATAGATAAAAACCGGAAGATATTACAAAACATTTAATATAAAATACATATTACCAGATATAAACTATGAAGCGAGCTTCCGACACTCGAAAGCTCGCGCCGTATACGGCCGCCTGCCGCTGAAACGCGAATGGCGTATAAATAACATTTTATGACATAATATTAAATCCTGCTTAACGTTAAACTTGGAATTTTCATATTGGGAGTGATATCGCTTAGAAAATTACCTCGACTCGTATAGAGTCACGATGTAGACATGTCTATAATATCGTCTCACGTGTCGACTGTCGACGTCGCGTCGTCTGACCCGATCGATACCCACTGTTGGACTTATTATTATCTAGTACAGGGATTCGCAAAATATTTTGGGCCACAGACCCCTTTTCCTAAAGCAAATGATACCTCAGACCCATATACCAAATTACTTTAAAAATCCTATCTCTAGTTTTTAGCTACTTACAATTTAAAAACTTTGCGGTTGGTTAAGTGAGTAGGTAAACTTGAAATCATTTTCTCATCAAAAATTAACAAAATAAATAGACATAATATTCAGTAAATATCAAGTGTAATTAATAATTATTAATACAAATTACGTAATAGTAAGTAGGTTATTATTTTTTGAAAAAAATATAAAACAGGGGTCGATTTTTAGACTTCGTCGACCCCCAGAATCAATTTTCGTTTATGTCGACCCCTGTGAAACAAATATCGACCCTTGGGGTCAATATCGACCACTTTGGGAATCCCTGATCTAGTAGGTATAGCTCTTGTAGAACCAGAACCTTGTTAACCATTTATTGATTTATTTCTTATATATGCAGTAAGCGAGAGCGTCTTTATTGATCATATTTTTAAACGCATCATCGTCATATTTTTCTTTTCAAACATGGCTAAAATTCCTCTTTGTGGTACTTCGAAACAAAATGCCAATTTCGTAGCCTTTTTAAACCTTCGTGTTTCAACACACGTGGAATATGGCTTCTTAAAGTGTCATTAAACGTCATCGTATAAAAGATTATTAGCTGAACACGAGCAGTAGGTAATACTAATGTTGCAGTATAAATTCATACAGTGGGTCGACTCCCATGCAAATTACAGATCCAGCTACCTTGACAGTTACAGCACTCTAGGTGCTACAACAGTACTGTCATGTTCGGTACTCTCACCTATCGTTGAGAGAATTATAAAACTGCATACGACATTAGAGTGACAGAATTTTGTATTGAAAATTCTGCCAGTTTCTGTGGGGTGGTTCTGTACCTTTCACTCCACAGCGTTGCGTTTCTCTGTGATGCCTCCTTCGAACAACTGGTAGGAAATAACGTTTTCTTTAGGCTGTGATAATACTATAGGCACTTGGTACAGAATCGTCTTTTCCCTTTAGATTAACCATAAAAAAGAATGTAAGTATAGGTGGCTAATTGAATCGGTTAGCTAAGAGCGTGCTACAACATAAGAGATTGCTTTTAAAATAACTGCACTTTTAAACTAACTGAATCTAAGTACCTACCGCGTTTGCTGCGCGAAAGCATTAATACTTAATTTCATATTAGACTGCGATTTCACCTGATGATAAGCGTGGATGTAGCTAAAGTTGCTCTCATCTGGATGGGATGTTATGGTGGTCATTTTTAAAATCCTTACCCACACATCTTATCTTTTTGTCGATGTGGTATCGTACCGGAATGCTAATTAGCTTGACATTCTGGCTTTGCACTTAATTTGGTAACTAAAAAATGCAAGGACGAAGCCTCCATCCTCCATAACTAGTAGGTACAAGCATTGAGGCATGCTCCGATTGTAGTAAAATCGAACGCTTCCCTTTGCCTCATAGTCTGGGACCCGCTGTAATTTTTTTTCATGGTTCTCCAGGTTATGGAAGAATTTATTCATGTATCTTAAGAGGTAAGTTTTTTTGCAGCGGGACCGCTGACTAAATATTATCGGAATTCATACTGTTATCGGGCCCTAAGGCCGCCGAGCTGTGCACAAAGTATTAAACTAATGTAATTTTGTTGCGCTGATGAAGATAATCGCGTTGTAAGTAGTAGACATTTGCAGTTTATCCAATAAATATTAAATTATTCTTCAAAAACTGAACCCATTACTACTACTACGGTATTTAATAAATATAGGTAAGTAGTATATTCATTTTTGGACGTTTTACACGACTTTTGGTAAAAAGTGAACAATAGATAGAGGAAATCCGACTCCAGTTTTGAATCCCTTGAGTTGGCCCTATCTTACCTACCTACCAATTCCACGGATTTTACGGTGAACTAAATTCAAGCCAAAATACACTTTACTGTAAATTGGTTTTGATATAACGAGCTATGAGATTTAAAAAAGGTAATTTTTAGTTTTATATGAAGTGACTTTGCTTGTAGGTATGCAGACATTTCTAAATAATTTTGAATAATTTCTGAGGTATTTAACAAATGTGGGGGTGTAATTAAATTATATTAGTTGTTTCTGGGAATCTCGGTAGATGGACTTTGTATAATAATAATGTCAATTCAAAAGAGTGTTCAAAAGTTGTGATTTGAGTTGGGAGTAGATACCTAATGAATGTACCTATAGTTAAGAAACATTTGCATGCAGCTGCGGTCTCCCCACCCTCTTGTTAATTTTCCATGTTTGCTTAATAGCAAAGGAAACTCCCTTTACGGATTACAGAAAACATTGATTGGCTGAATTCGGTTGAATGTTATGTGAATACAAATTAGGTTCCTACTACAAGCCACAATAATTACCTAGGTATTGTATTACTAGGTCGGCTAAACAATAATTACAATACAAATAATTATAAATTCAAATTCAAACGTTTTTTATTCAAATAAACTTTTACAAGTGCCTTCGATTCGTCGAGTGAATCTACCACTGGTTCGGAAAGACATTCCTACCGAGAAGAGCCAGCAAAGAACTCAGCGGTTGCTCGCTTGAAAAAAAACATACCCAAGCATTGCTGGAGCGAGTCAAATCCAAGCTCGTTTATTATTTACATAATCTTCGCAATGTGATGTGGTATTAACAATAGGTATACCTACTTATATTACGCTTTTTATGCGCATATGTATTTTTTAAACTCGTGTGAAGGCAATTTTAAAATTAATAGTGGAACTTTGTTAAGTAGGTATTTAAAACATTAGATAGGTATACTCATTCCCACTAACGGCATTTGGACTTTCTTGAGGCGGAGCAATAGGGTAACAAGACACAAGCATATTGCGGTTTCTAGTTTGATCGTGCAGAATGCAGAACATATTTTTGTTACTTACATATGCAGTATGCACATCCTCAAAATTTATAAAGACAACCTGCCGCCACGCCTCATTTCACACTGCCAAATAGATCGATAATGCACACACTGCGCAAGTTCAAGGTTAGTTTTTTCAGAGTTAACTAACGGCATGAATACCTTTTTATTTGTCTTACAACATATAAGTACCTAACTATTGTACCTGTATCTAACTAATTCAGAATTCCTATTGGATAGGACGCAGAAAACATAATGAACTGCCTGCCTACTCATAGATCGAACTGATAATAATAAAGTCAGAAATAGGGAATTTATTGAGTTTAATATAATGGAATTGAGATCGTTAATCTAGGCAAAGATTACGTAAGGCTGGCCACGTGCCTAAAACTCGGGGATAAGATATAGTTATGGCTTAAGTACGGTCAAAGTCGGCCAGTGGTGGAAAAATATGGCCTGAAAATTGAAGATATTACTAAAACATTGTATTAATTCAAACAAAAAAAAACAATAACTAGGCCAAATTTCGTCGCTTGACAATTGGCATTTGTTTTGGCAGTTGGCACTAAGCCTCTGGAGACAAATGTCCTTTTTTTCGGATTGAGTATGCTGCATAGGCCCCACTGGCCGCTACAGCGTCACGAGCGGGATGGGCGAGCGCTAACGTCTTCCCAAGGGCGCCTATGAGGCTCGGACCTCGGCTTAGGATGACGTTGGGACGAATGGGAGGTCGGTTGGGCTAGATTAGTCCATACGCCCCAGAGGCCGTGGGCTAAGACCACGTCCGGGTGACGTAAGACATCCTGCGAGCGCGACACGTGTCTCTAGATGTCGGACAACGTTGGGCGATGTCGACTGACGTCGCCAGGCATCTTATGTCGCAACCTTTTATTGCCTGTTATTGCCTGGTTCCAGATTTGCCAAAGTCGGGCGAAGAAGGGGACATATTTTGGTCCCTAATGAACACGAGGCTCTCTCTATATAGAAAGGGGCGATTTTCCTTTGTATAGAAAAATCCGGCACCTTAATTATCGTTCAATGCCATATCATTATGTATTCTGTGGCCATATAGAAACCGATACGGGGTATCTATGAGCTGAAAGAATTGCCAAACCTTTTCCAAGTAAACGCTTCCGCCTTCGATTAAATCGTCCCCCATCAGATCACAGACAAACGCCAAAGGTCTGGCCCCACTATAGAGATAGAGGCGCGTAGGCAGTCGCGTGAATCTTTTGCCGCGGGGTATAATGTTGCCAACCAATTATTGTTCAATAAATTTGCTATCTGTAGGCTTTATGTAGAACGATAATCTAATTATTTGTAAAACGACAGGCCGTTCTTTTTTAATATTTTGGTACGGAACCATAACAAAAGAGAAAATAAGGACTGACGTATTGCGACTAAAAATATTCCGATATCCGAAGGCCCCACGGGAGACAGTTTTATTCATGTAACGAATTTTATCGATAGAAATGAAATTTGATTTTACTGCTAAGATTAGATTCAATGTCACCACCCATAATATGTATGTATCGAATATTGGTGTAGTAGAAAAGAGCACAATGTTGTTTATGCGAGTATTGCGTTTTTTTTAATATACCTAAATTATAACGCAATAACTCAACAGCCCATGCAATAACTCCAACGTGTTTAGGGTTTTCCGAAGTGAAACCCGGCCAGACTTGGTCATGATAGGGCGGCAGGTTTATTGTGTACCAACCAAATTGCCTCATTGTATATAATATAATGTGTCGGTTTACAATCAATGTATTATTAGGGATTAGTTAAAGCTTCACTATGACTATGTAAAATCGGTATTCAACACCGTAATGGTGTTGAATACCGATTACCTCGGTGTTCGTTGTAATTAACACAACAGCTTACATAATAGATTTAAATTAATTTTAAGCTATAAAAATATTACTATACACTTAAAATTGTAAAAACCGTTAGATTATAATCTAACTCGCGAAATTGTAAACTGTCGAAAGATTACAAATTTAACGCATTTTTTTTCGGTAGATTGTAATTTGTTAGGTATATTAACCCGATAGAACCTAAGTGCCCGGCAGAAACAGACAAGAAAACGTAAATACAATGAATATTTCAAAAATTTACACTCCGAACATTGAACGGTTCACAATCTTTCGACAGTTTACAATTTCGCGAGTTAGATTATAATCTAACGGTTTTTACAATCTTACGGTGACATATACATATACCTATATGTATTCGTGTACACAGGCCGTTGCGCATGCGCCACTACTAATAGATATAGATATAGGTGCAATCAACATTAATTAGCATGTCGGTGACGCGAACCCATAAGATTTTCCCCTACCAAAAAGTGCTCGAGGCGGCTAAAAAAATTTTCACTTCAAAAAAACTTTAATCACTTACAATATACAATGTATAATACGTTATCCGCATTTTTGATTCCCGCGGGAACGAACTCTTTTATTTTCCGGGATAAAAAGTAGCCTATGTTCTTCCCCGGGATACAAGTTACATCCCTGTACCAAATTTCATCAAAATCGGTTGAACAGATAAAAGCGTAGCAGACGGACCGACACACTTTCGCATTCATAATATTAGTTATATGGATTTAACGAAGAACAAGAAGAGATGGTCTAGATAAGCGAGATTAGGTACCTACCGCAAGTCCTTACTTATAGCAGTTAGCAGTTCACAGTAACGTAATAAGTTAGGTTGGATAAACTTGCTGTGCTGCACTGTGAACTTAAAGGATAGTCTGAACTGAGTTCCTGGAACATGCTCGTATTTATATACAAATACCTGCTACCGATACTTGTGACCTATTGACAGTAGTTACGAGGAAGGTATCTACTAAATTCGTGTTTATTCAATAGTTACTTATTAGTCAATATACAACTGAAGATGGATTAGTTGCGATCGAGCCGGGCGAAGGCAAGAGACCATAGCCTTATTAGGTATGTAGGTACATTACTGCGTAGATAACAGACTGATAAAAAAGTGTGCACACACACACTTTTTTCACACACGGCAGAAATGAAACTTCAGAAAAGTACCCTACGAGAGAATGAGATAAATATAACTTAAACCTATTCTATCTCATTCTTTCGCAAGCTAAATCCAAATAATTATGAATATGTGCCTACTTAAGTCTCTTTTTGGTGTCGCTTCTTCGTTTCATCGAATTTTCAAATCACAACGATTCTAAAGAAGTTTCACTTCAAAAATTCTTACATATTTTGGTAAAGTGATACCTAGATTGTTGCTGGAACTGCTGTTCTATTTCCATATTAACTTATTAAGTATGTAAGAATTACATGGCTATATTATGGATGTAAATGGTAAAAGTGACAGGTATGTCTACCAAATTTGTCTAAGTTAAGTAACAAGTGTACCTAAGCCTGACTGACGATCTCGTCTAAATAAGGTTTGATGGTAGCGGGCTTAATTAGCAGGTAGACCGTAGTACAATACATTGGCCCGTGGCAGATAGTAGAAATTCTATTCGCTAATTGCAAATTAAAATAAAATTTCACTGATTTCTTCTGTAAGAGACCTAAATATGAAATAGGTAACGTGCAGTAGATATGTAAAATAGGTATGATACTTATTAAGTATTGGGTCACCATGTAATGCAGAATATATTATAATAGAGCGGAGGCGTAGGGGCATTACTGACGGTTCAGAAAAATCCAACAACATTGAAAATGCAGTCAGCTATAGCCATTATTGTTACCCGTATCTACTGTTAGTGAGTACTACGAAGCACAGCAAACAGATACAAACTGTTTACTGTGTACGAAGCGACGGCGTTTCCGCCAACACAACACCGGCGGCGGCGACGCCACGTGTTCATTGTGTGCTGATTCTTTATCCTTGTTGGCCATACAAACGAAGTTTGGTTCAGCCCCGGATCTAGGGGGGGGCAAGCCGGGGCCCGTGCCCCGGGCGGCAAGTTCAGAGGGCGGCAGAATACACTACTCAGCATTATCGCAACTTTGCGATGACAGACGCGCAGAATAGTAAATTTATAAATAAATAAAAGTTGTTTAATTCGTACAACTAAAGGATCCATAGAGTGTATATTATAGTAGGTTAGTAACAATAAAAACACAAAGAACTTGACTGACTGGTACCTAAGTTATCAACGCACAGCCTAAGCCGCTAGGGTTAGAGACTTGAAATTTGGACAGTGGGTTCCTTTTGTGACGTAAACGCCCACTAAGGAAGTATCTTTCAAAATTCCTCCCCCAAATAGACAGACAGAGATATAGGGTCGATCATTTTTGAAACCAAAAATAATCATTGTAGGACGAAACCAATCTGAAAAGGCTCTTCCTTTTCCATTTGGTTTCATGTAAAAGATATAAAAATAAAAAACCAAAAACATGGGTATTTGAATTTTTCAAATAAATTTTGAGGTTATGTGAATAAAGTGTAAATACAAAAGTTGTAGATCTTTTTATTTCCTACAATTTTTCCATTTAATTATTTTCCCTAGGACTTGTAGTTTTGCCGGAAATCGACATAAACCGTTTTTTACCCTTAAAAACCACCCCCTTCCACTTCCCGACCTCCAGAACGTCCGTAAATTATTTTTCCTTTCATTTTTGTTTTATTCTCTTCCTTTTCTAATGGGTTTCATGTTACTATGATATTTTCCACCATTTTCAAAGGCTTCAGCCGGTCTAAAAGGAGTAAAATAAAGTTGAAAGTGAAATGAATGTTTGGATGAGGATTTTTTTTTCGGCTTACATCCGAAAATAAATGAAATTCGATTAAAAATTAAGAATTACGTGTTTCAGTGTCTTTGAAAATAATTCCACCTCCAAGGCATCCGAGCGAAGCAGGGGCGGGTCCGCTAGTATAAACATAAAAGACTTCCCCGCGTCGAGGGCGATTAATGAAACGAGCTGGTTTTCGTGCACCTTCTGCTCAAGGCACTTCTATAGTGGCGAAGTACTTATACTGTAGTTTGCTGTAGGGACTGTTCCGTGTTCTACGAATCAGGGACGTAGATAGTTTTTTTTACGAATGACAGCCGGGACATCCCTGACGCACTGCAGAACCGGAGCAATCCCATCATCATCCTAATTGGAAGCGCAAGTTGTCCAGCGATCTTTTGGCATACCCGACCCACAGGTTCTGTACAAGACAAGCTCTGGCAATATGCCTTGAAAAGCATTACCTTAGCATGCTCAGTACAACGGGAAAATCTGCGAGCCAACATTCATTCATTCATTCATTCATTCAAAGGTCAAAATATTGGCGAGCGAGGGCGGCATTTTTTAATTTTTGCCCCGCCTCGAAAAAATTCAAGATCCGGCGCTGGTTTGGTTCCCATTTAAATATACTTCATAAGTAATCAAACTGAATGTAATTTAATGTAATTTGTAGACACGTTCTAGGTATATTTTACACATAATATTTCCGTTAAAATGTGAAGTTTCAAAGTTAGGTACAGAGGCTCAAAACTTTACATAAATAATTAAGTAGGTAGTAAACGTTTTAGCCTGTGCAACTTTGGAACTTCATTTTAAGGGAATCAGATAGACACAGATATTTGTGCAATGTCTGCTTTGCACTTACTCAAATCAAAACCAGACTAACTACACAGTAAACAGATACAACCAGTATGGAAACTAAGCCAAGTTGATAAATTATTTACCTACGCTCCATTGAAGCAATAGGGTTGTCACTTTTAATGTTTTATGGTTTCATTTTGTTTTTGTTAATTAAAACATTCTATGTTCTGTAGTGATCAATTAATCGAATTGAAATAGCTAGTTTACGAATACAAATTAAATAAGTATCTAATGGCGTCGGTTAATCTTGATAGTTTAAAATAGGGAAAACAGTTTAATATTGACACACAATAACTTGTAGATCTCTGTTTTTTTTGTAGGTCACTAACTTATCATTATGGCGTAACCTTTTACATGTTTTATCGGGAGTGTACGCGATCCGCGGCTGGGCGCACGGTAGGCGCCGCAGGTGGCGCGCGGGCAGGGCTCATGAGCTCTGTTTTCGGATGTTTTTATGCATTTTCGGGTTGAAGCGTACCGTATAACTAACCACTCGCGTAGATCTTGATCCCGTGAGGATATCGGGATAAGAAATAGGTAGCTAGATTCTTCTGGATAATTAAGTATTCTAAAGTCCAGCAGTTTTTGATAGCTGACCCGCCCCAATATATATCGGCTTCGCACGGGTAGATGGATAGACTGGTAGATAGATTTACAGTTGGAGCATTATATCTGCCTCGGTGTTCTGTTTGTGATGTACGGTCTGAGTGAATAATTAACTTGAAGTTATCTGAAGTTCTAAGTTTTGTTTAAAACTTCGTATGTAAACATTGTGACTATTTAAAGCGGTCTGTGATTCCCTAATTAAATCAATTTAAGAATTTCAAAATGGCGCTGATTTAATAAAATGTTGGTAACAGTTTCCTGTTTTGTAATCCTAGGGATCGTCAGATATCGATTTTGAACGAAATCGGTTCAAAAACAAAGAATATCAAAATGGCGCTGACTTTTTTAAATTTTGGTACCGGTTTCCTGTTTTGTGATCCTAGGGATCGTCAGATATCGATTTTGAACGAAATTGGTTCAAAAACAAAGAATATCAAAATGGCGCTGACTTTTTTAAATTTTGGTACCAGTTTCCTGTTTTGTGATCCTAGGGATCGTCAGATATCGATTTTTAACAAAATCGGTTCAAAAACATAGAATTTCAAAATGGCGCTGACTTTTTAAAATTTTGGTACCGGTTTCCTGTTTTGTGATCCTAGGGATCGTCAGATATCGATTTTGAACGAAATCGGTTCAAAAACAAAGAATTTCAAAATGGCGCTGACTTTTTTAAATTTTGGTACCGGTTTCCTGTTTTGTGATCCTAGGGATCCTCAGATGTCGATTTTGAACGAAATCGGTTCAATAACAAAGAATTTCAAAATGGCGCTGACTTTTTATAATTTTGGTACCAGTTTCCTGTTTTGTGATCCTAGGGGTCCTCAGATATCGATTTTGAAAGAAATCGGTTCAATAACAAAGAATTTCAAAATGGCGCTGACTTTTTAAAATTGTGATACCAGTTTCCTGTTTTGTGACCCCAGGGGGCCCCAAATATCGATTTTGAACGAATTTAAAAAACGATAGTTCAGCAGAGTTCAAACAGCCGTATACTACGCAATACACTCCTGGCATTTAAAAAGATCGCGGAAATAGACTTAAACGTGACCACTCGTCATGACGCGGCACTCACTACTGACGGCCTCGCGACGACTGCTTAGAAGTCTCGTCGATGCGCATGTTTGTGTGAGTGAGCTGTTTCGAACGTTTCTAGGTAGTTTCACTACTGTTTGTATCTGTTTACTGTGCTAACTATGTATGTATAAAAAGCGCTTGGGCGCTCTCGAATAGATATACACAGAAGGCACTGGTAAGTAATAAGTAACTTTCAGTTCTATTGAATAAAACTGAAACTACTCTCCGTACCAACCCATAGTCACTGTGTCAGGCTCCCATAATTGTCGGCCTAATAGGTAAATTGTCGGATTGGGCCAACGCGCAACGTGCATTGAGAGCGTTTTTGACATTTCGTAGACACGTTTAAGTAAAACCTACCTTTACTTTTCCTTTACCGTAAAGGAAAAGTTTCAACATTACCTATTCTGTGGTTTCAGGTATTGTTTGTACCTATTATAAAGACGCGAAGAACTTTGCTTGGTGCAATCTTCTTGAAATTGCAAAATATGGTTTCTTTAACGTCTACATACCAAATTCCTAACATTTTCTCTAAAATTCGTAGGTTCCGCAAATTGTAGTTGATTTGGTACATGATATAATGTTTCGATAAATAATAAAATATCCAAAACATTGAAACAAAGAAGTAATTTCAGGGATGATCCGTCGTTAAAATTTTACGATGGTCCAATATCGAAGGATAAAACCTTTAATCGGAGATATGAGTTTGTGTGGATTTCGCAGGAAATTTTGTGGCTCGGATAAATTGAGATAAACTTAACGGCCTTCGCATAAACAAGGAAGTCATAACTATACCTATAAACTAACGGAAGCTCTCTCCAAAGATATCTAAACAACAAAATATTGGATTCATTTCATAAAATGAAATGAACCCAATCATCTCAATATAAATCATATTAATAATGTACCTCGCCCCTACATAACCAGTTTTTGTAAACAGAACATCTTATACTAAAGTTTTTCTGACTGCCTTCTTAATTGACCTGTAACTTTAACATTTAATTATAACGTGTGACACTAACCTAGATAATGTGCTTACTAAATTTTAATTTGTAATTAATTCTCAATGTAAGTGAACTATTTTTGTGTTCTTATTGAGTATAATAAATGTCTTTAAACCGAATGTAAGCCCTGACCACCGGCTGCTTGGGTCTTTAAGGCCCCGCAATGGGTGGAAGTTTGATAGGATTATTTTTAAATGTGCTTTATATACTTATTTAAGTAAAGCATGTTTAGAAATAATTTTATAAAAATGTATAGAAATAAATGGGAGTTAATAACCATAATGTAAGTATAATCTATACTAGCTAGTGGAACAGGCCAGTGCAATGCGAAATTACGTCTGTCTGCCTGTCAGCTACGCTTTAACCATCCATTCAACAGTTTTGATGAAATTTGGTTCAGAGATAGGCTGCAGTAAGCACTACCTGTGTTTACAGCCTATATATCAGAAAATTAAGGGGTTCACGCGGGAATTCAAAAGCTTGATCTAGGCACTGGGACGAAGTCGCAGGTATCATTAAGTTGAATTAAGTATGCCTACAACATACCTAAGAATCAGTTTATTGATAAAACTGCCTATTTTATAAGTAGGTAAATATAACAAACCTAAGTAGATATGTACGACCACTCCGATACGTGGGTTACTAATAGGTATAAGACTCGGCTTTATGCATATGTCACCGTAAGATTATGAAACCGTTAGATTGTAATCTATCTAGCGAAATTGTAAACTGTCGAAAGATTACAATTTAACGCATTATTTTTCGGTAGAATGTAATCGGTCGGCCGTACTAACGTAACCTACAAGAAAGACAAGAAAACGTAAATACACTGAATATTTAAAAAATTGACACTCAGAACATTGAACGCTTCACAATCTATCGACAGTTTACAATCTATCGAGATAAAAAGCGTTAGATTGCAATCTGACGGTTTTTGCAATTTTACGGTGACACATACAATGCTTTTAAGTGCCTTAGTACTGTAAAAACATACTTAACTAATACAAAATACAGGTAGGTATCTACGCTCTGGAAAAGCTTCTGCATGCAAAATACAATTGAGCGAGGAAGTGTCTTCTTCTAGCTAACATAATTTAAAATTCATTTGAAAACTGAATGCTGAGGATCACCGGAAAGTATTTTCTTGCAGTGTACTTGCTATCCCTACTTGAGATTTTCTATTGTGGTTTTGTTCGTATTCATCCACCTACTTACCTATACCACAGTAAAAAGATACAGCTGGTAAGGACCTACTGTAATACTATATTCTGTGTAAGTAGTTTTCTTTTTTAAATCAGCCATACTTTACCTAAAATGTATTTATCTTTATGTACCCACATAGGTACAGGTATCTCTTATGATGAGTCTTCTTTTGACTCTACCACCTTGTTTTTTTGTAAACATTTACAACCAAATTTTAAAAAATTAATCGACATTAAAAGCACTGAAAAGCATTAAATAAATTTTTTATTACTTTCATCCAATGTAAGTACCTAATTTGCGAATGAACAAAATACCATAAGTTTTAATTTTTTGTCTTTTATCTATAAATTTTATAATTACCTACTGTATTGTAGGCGTTTTTGAAGGCGGCGCGAGACACCAAAAGATTAATTGAACCAACATAGCAACGGAACACTCTGTGGGCCAGCATGACTCGATCTTGGCCGGTTCTTTATAATAATTTTGTCCCACATGTTGAGTATACGTAGTTTAAAAGGACCTACTTATGCAAATAGGAACTTCCTGTTTGCATAAGTAGGTCCATTTAGACATTGTGTGACCAAAATTGTCAGATCATTTTGATCTTTACAGGGTGGATAGAAGGTGCATTTTAAAAGCTTTCTGTGTACTTATCTCATTTTTTGCATGTGTGTGGATTGGTTCCTGTTTGCATAAGTAGGTTATACCATATACCATTAAATATATGTACCTATAAAACGTCTATCAATTTGCTTCGAAAAAAGATTTAATAAAATAAAAAGGCAATTTAAAAATTAATTTCCACTTTCGCTTACCTTACAGATATAAAAAAATGAAAATCCTCGGAAATCCTTCAGAAAAGCCAACATTAGCATATTTATTGAACATGGCATCCGCACCCAGTCCGGTCGATGCGGCTCCGTTAACAATAACAAATTACAATTACACTAGCGGCACGCTATGATGGCCGGTTTGACACATTACAATAGTGATGTGGAATGTCAATTTATTCTCGAACAAAAAACAATTAAGTTTTGTTTTTGTACCTGATTAAATAGGTTTAATAAAACAAAAATGTATATGTTTATTTAATTTATTTGAACGAACTGAATATTTGAACGAAAATGAATATACATACTTTATATGCACACAAGAAACATATGAATACAAAAGATACCAAAAAAGGTGCCACAAAAGGCCATAATTAATCAGATTCGTCCATACTACTATTTTCACTGTCGTCACTGCTATCATCACATACATTAATAATTATATGTTCGTTTTCTATAATATTATCTATTTTCACATCTCTTTCATAATCTTCCCTTATTAATTTAACAGTTCTATTCACAACCTTTTCCCAGTCTCCTTTAGTCACATGTTCACAAGCTTCTTCTAATAATTTTAGCATTTTTTTTGTGGTAAATGGGGGTTCTGTATTGTGTCTTGCAGCATATCCCTTAATTTGAGCCCACACCAACTCAATCGCATTATACTCACAATGGTAAGGCGGTAACCGTATAACTCTGTGCCCATGTTCTAATGCTATTTCGTCAATGACGTATCGGATCTTGGTTGGTTTGTTTTCTTTTAAAAGACGTACTAATTCCGCTTTTAACATATTCATGTTTGCATCTACGCCATTTTTACGAAGCCATGCGACGATATCAGCTTTCTTTTGGGATTGGGCAGGTGGCTTGTCAATTTGCATCGAGTGGTATGGGGCGTTGTCCATAATTATAATAGATGGTTCAGGGAGGCTACACAACATTGAGGTAAACCATTCAGTAAACTTTTCTCCATTCATGTCTTCATGATAGTCTCCAGTGGTTTTTGACGCAAAAGCCATGAGAGAACCTTCGACAAACCCGTTGATGGTTCCGGCGTGACAAATTAAGTCTCCAGTGGTTTTTGACGCAAAAGCCATGAGAGAACCTTCGACAAACCCGTTGATGGTTCCGGCGTGACAAATTATAAGTCGCGATCCTTTTCCTACAGGAACTTTGGAAGTAGATGCTGCTGTGTCATCGTTCCAAGAACGGCCTACAGTATGGTTAGCATTAAGCCATGTTTCATCCAAGAACACAACATTTTGCCAATTTTTGATTTCTTTCACTTGCCGTAAAAAAGTATACCTTGCCATCGCTATATCAAATCTTTCCATCAATATTTTGCGTTTGTTACATTTTTTGTATCGAAATCCAATGGTCTTCAAAATCTTCGTTAAAGAACTTTCCCCACCGAAGAATAATCCAGCTTCCTTCAGTGAATGCACCAACTTTTTTCTTGTTGGATACTCCTTCTGTAAATAGTAGCCGTAAACATGTCTTCGGATAGCATCGGCATCAAAGCTATCGATGCCTACGACTGGTTTTGCTCGTTTTCTCTTTTTTGGTGTGTGAAGTTTATTTTCTTCTGTGCCAGTCTCGCCATATTTTTTTTTAGTTATCCGTCTAACAGTTCGTTGTCCAATATTAAGCGCATCAGCTACGCGTTCAACCACTGACGTTATAGGTAAAATTGGCCCTCCATTTTGAGCTTCACGATCGAAATAGTTACGAAGGCGTATTACGAACTCACGTGTCTGACTATTTAGAACAGTTCTCTGCGTACGTTCGGTCATATCGACGAAATCCACAACAAAGGGCTTGAACAGAGTCCAAATTAACGAGCAAGGGTCAACAGTAATGCAGTATCAATATTTGAAATCCAAAGCCAGGTCAAAACTATATCACAATCGCATTGCACTGACAGTTTATACTTTTCGAAGCAACGTCAATTCGAAACTGCTTTGTTTTGCATTGAGCATTGACGCGAGTTTGCCGGAGGTAGTAGTTGTGCTAGCCAGCGATCCTATGTGACGATCGTATTAGATTCCATTTTTAAAAATTTATTGATATTTTTTTGCGATTTCAGAGGTTTGTCCACATAGTGAAAATTGTTCATATTCACAAGTACATTCACCCCTTAAATGGTGCAAACTGATTTTTCTACACTTGTATACATTTAAGAAATCAATTTAATAAATAAATTTTGAGTCCTAAACCTAAAACTACATTCGATAAAATTTATGAATCTCTGCACATCACTATCGTCAATAAAGTAATACAATTATTTCCTTCAAAGTCGTTATCAATTAATACGGAACTTCATGAGAAACTACATTCGATAAAATTTATGAATCTCTGCACATCACTATCGTCAATAAAGTAATACAATTATTTCCTTCAAAGTCGTTATCAATTAATACGGAACTTCATGAGCGGACAAACGTCAAACCGGCCATCATAGCGTGCCGCTAGTTTAGCTACGTGACATTACAATGACTGATTTTTACCGAGTTGAATGCAAAGTTTATAGTGACACATAGTTTTACTCTGCATTCAACTCGCGCGCGAACTATACCTATCTGCTTTGTACTTATTTTTTATCTGTTTACTGTGCTATTACTTAGCATAAAATAGGTATCTATCAGTCTTTTTTTATCCACTACAAGTTAGCCCTTGACTGCGATCTCACCTGATGGTAAGTGATGATGGCATGGCAGCTATATTAAACCCCTATTCGGTTTCTACACGGCATCGTACCGGAACGCTAAATCGCTTGACGGCACGTCTTCGCTGATAGGGTGGTAACTAGCCACGGCCGAAGCCTCCCACCAGGCCAGACCAGGGAAAATTCAGAAATTATAAATTCCCAAATTTACCCTACCGGGGATCGAACCGGGGACCTCCGCACGTTAAGACAACAGCTCTCAACACTGCGCCACTGAGTTCGTCAAAAGTCTGCCTAGTGTCTGAGTTTATTATGAATGGATTATTCAAGCAAGTAAGTACAAAATTACAATGGTATTTTAGTACTTAGCTTCATTTCGGTTTTAAGAACGTATTAATATGTCAGCATGTTAATTAATAATAAAATGTTTCTCATTAATTATTATTATAAACATCTTAAGAGTATCGCTTTTTTCAGTGTCAACAAACTCAAGTAAGTACTTGTACATAATTTAGAATTGGCTAGATTAAAGCCGAATCGGCAAAATCGAGTTTCTACTTCCGACTAGAGGCACGTCGAGTTTGGCCTGAAAACTCGTTAGACGAAAGTCGAAGCTTTGGCTTCGGCTCAAGTGCAGTGGCCATTCCTGAAGATTACCTAGGGCCAATCACAAAGCGCCCGCATTTCGACTTTGGATAGACCTATGTAAATAGAATTTATGTAAATATATAAATAACATTTAAATTTATGTATGTAAATTCGATTTACTTTCCTCTTACCAAGCTCATATGATTATAATATGAACTAGCTATCCTTAATAATCACATCGACAAAGCAGTTAATTTTTTTTTAAAAACTATATTTCGATTCAGGGATTTCGTTTGCGAAATATTAAGCTTTTTTGTTAGAGTCCAGTGAAGACTACGACTCCACGCGGACGAAGTCGCGGGCATAAGCTAGTCTAGATTTACTTAACGTTGGTTACCTTTGAAGCGTGAAAACGCAGTAGTGTGTAATCACCTTTACCCCTTCATTTTTATATCCGCGTTTTCTCAGGTTTACGAGTAAATGAAAACGTGCTAAAATCTGCTTCGTAAGTGATTTAGCTGAATGACATTTTAACAGTGCACTTATACATAACAAAATTCGATTTATTATACAAATGAACTTCCTATTGTGTGGCAGTGACTAATTATTTGCACGTAAAAATGATTGACAATGGAAATACATTTGTGTTACGTTTATATTAGTTGCTGTGTTCTTATAATATCTTGTAAGTACCTACTTATTAATTTTTGGGAATTAGTTTCATAAAGGCTGGAAAATAAACATACTTAATATACCTACGTCTATGAGTGGAAACGATTAGGTACCCATTATTTCCCCGATAATTAATGTTACTTATCAATGCATGCTTCATATAAGTGCATTATCTATTGTCATAGATAATGAAGGTTGTTTTAGAAGCGGTCAGTGGGGCGAAAGTTTATATTTTCAGAAATAGAAAATTTCAGTTAGCACTTGTTTTACTGAAGGTAAAACGCGTTGTGAGAAAAGGTTTTGTACTTACTATAATTTACATAATATATTAAAAAGTTAATACAATAATTATCTATACTTTAATAACTTGACTAAGTTATCTAATATGAAACTTTAATAATTTAATTTTATGATATAGAATAATTAATATATATAATAAGAATATAGATTAAGAATTTCTAATGAAATAACTTAAAAAATACTAGTAGGTAATATAAATAGTAGAATATGCAAGGGAAATACTATTTTAAGACGTAAATATCTCTACCCATATTCCAGCAAATAAAATATTATTTATTTAAGGAACCTATGTAAATAAGTTGGTATGTACGTAGTAATATGGTTCATTTCTTATCACAATCAAATCACAAATTCATCATATTTTTACACACATTTAGATATTGCCTATTATTCCGGATCCCAAACGTAATGGAAAAACTAATAAGCTATACCTACCCCAGTACTGATAAAATAAAAAAGCCAAAATATTGGTTTTCTATTAGTGGATAGAGCTAAGAGACAGAGAGCGTTGCTTTTTAATGCTTTTGTCTTTCCTTTTGGCAGATAATATCGAAGCTAAATCGGTTTCGCTGAACGAACTAATAGCAGCAGAGGAGAAAGCCGCCGCCCAGCATACTACTCGCAGATCAACACTGCTCAACACTTTAGCAGGTAGGCAGTTATACTAGAGGTGTTAGCATATCGCTAAACGGTTAAACGGTTAATGGTTAACGGCTATAAACGGTAGTAAAAAAACAATGTTTTTTTTTCACAGGAGTAAAGATCGTTTACTTCCGTTATACCGCTAACCGTTTAACAAACGATAGTTAAAAAACAATGTTTTTTTCACTCGCTAGTGCACACGAGCCATCTCAGCCATTAGCCGTTAACCGTTTAACGATATGCTAACACCCCTAAGCTATCAGGGGTGTTATGGAGCTCCGTAACCGTAACCGAAACTATAGGATATCCGAAATAAAAATCTATCCGTTACCGTAACCGAATCCTATACGAAAGTTTCGAATCATTTCGCATAGGGCCTGTGTCATAATCGCCAAGTAAACCTTATCGGCAGAATGTCGTAAGTGCTGTAATATTCCAATTTTACGGCACGATGTACTTATTATCGGCAAAAAAAAGACCGCCACAGAATATAGCTGTTTCCGGCTGCGATGACGCACGTTGTTGCTGCGGCGTAAAATAGATATTAGTTCAGAAGTAATTTAAGAAATATTTTCCAGGTACTACCATACCAGCTAGAGGGAAGAAAACTTCACCGTTGAAATACCGACAAAACTTTCATACCATCTCCAACAAAATAGCATCTCCATCAAAACCAAAGAAACCTACAATATTACAAAAATTACGACATAAACGTAAAAATTTAAATAAAAAAAGGGAAGCTAATCGCAATGACGGAATTATACAGAAATACATTCCCTTACTTAAAAATATTAGGATGCTTGTTGATAACATTCTCACTACAAGTTCAGAGTCGAGCGAAACCTACGAACCCAGAGAAAGTAAATTTAAGAGAAATCTCCTTACTGCCAATGAGAGAAATGGAGTTGTTTGCACCTGCGAACGTAAATCCAGTTCAGAATCCACTTTACATCCGCAGGAGGAGACAATCACTTCTACCACGGCTTTTGCCACTGAGGTCCAGGAAGCGTTTATCACCTCTACCATTGCTACCACCACGCAGACCCTTACTACTATCGATGATAACGTCTGCCGTATCGGACGGGATAAGAACGTACCCGTACTACCTACAAGAAATTCCACTAGCGTTTGGAGAAACCATAGCGGACTCGGTCAGAGAAGCAGCTCCTCACATAACAGGAGCATTGAAGGATATATCACCAGGAATAATGGAGATAATGAACGTAATACCAGAGAAGAGGCTGGGTCCTATACAGAAAATTATGAAGAATATACCGATAGTTATTCACGAAACGATGCAGGTGGCGATAGACCCAGCGAGCGATTACGAAAACTCGGAAGCGAGTCTCGAGACACAGAGCTTGGAAGTGGAACCATCGAAGAAGAATCCACGTTACCGAGAAGTGAAACCTCTGAAGACATTACAAGAAACCTACCTGAACACGAAAGAAAAATTGAACACGAAATTCGAAGAAACGAAACAGAAAGCTCACTACCTGTATCAGAATTTAATTCAAAATTACGAGGATTTGAATCCCAAGAAAAAGGTACGACATTACGATCCACCGAAATTAGTAAAGAAAGCGTCACAAACAATAGCACCAGTGATAAACGATTCTTTGACAGAAATGGCTCATTTACCTCAGAAAATCAAGAAGTTAGTGCAACAAATGAAGCAGTAGCACCAAAACATATTTCACCAAATTCAACTTTCCCAATGGGCAAAGTTGTTATGATTTTCGATGGATACAGTGTTGCAAAAGATGTCAATGGTGCTAACAGACTGACTGAAAAAGCTATCCAAATCCATACTTAGGTTATGAATTTGTTGGTTATAGAATTAAGTATAGAACAAAATAAGTTACCAGAAATTTTATTACTTGTGAAGTTATAAGAACAAATAATTTATCTGCGCCCTTTCTTTCCCTTGACTTTATTGCTTCCTGGTTGAACTGCTTGAGGCTGTTGATCGGCAGGTCTACAACAAATATTGTAAATTAGTTTCTATCAAATCTTTAATAGAACAGCGTTTCTATATTTATTCATACAGTGATTAGACGGCCACACAAATGATTATGAATCTATATATATGTCACCATAAGATTGTAAAAACCGTTAGATTAACTCTAACAGTCTATCTAACTAGCGAAATTGAAAACGGTCGAAAGATTGTGAACCGTTCAATGTTCTGAGTGACAATTTTTGAAATATTCATTGTATTTACGTTTTCTTGTCTGTTTCTTGTAGGTTAGGTTAGAGTTCGACATAAATAATCAGGTAGTGCCCGGCCGGCCGGGCACTTAGGTTCTATCGGGTTAATAAACCTAACAGATTACAATTTAACGAAAAATAATACGTTAAATTGTAATCTTTCGACAGTTTGTAATTTCGCGAGTTAGATTATAATCTAACGGTTTATACAATCTTACGGTGACATATATATATAAAAAAAGCGAAAGGTCACTCACTGATTCATCACAAGATCTCAGGAACTATAAAACATACAGACTTGAAATTTGGAAGGTAGGTTCCTGCTATAGTGTAGACATCAGCTAAGAAACGGTTTTGAGAAAATTCACCCCTAAGGGGCGAAATAGGGGTTGGAAGTTTGTATGAAAGTCCTTTGTTTTGAAGTTAGACTCATGAAAATTGGCAGTTAAGTTATAAATAATAAAAACCTGTACCAATTTTACGAAAATCTACCCCAAAAGGGTGCAATGGGGGTTGGGAGCTTATATGAGGGTTCCAAGTTTTTGATGTTAGAGACTTGAAAATTCGGGGACCTCTAGTTTTATATATTTCAACAACAGTTGCAGGCGTCAGCCACATCGTCATACTAAACCAGATCAGCCCTGAGAGAGGTAGGAAACTGCACACTAATTTAACATTACTGTGACAGAATTCTGTATTAAAAATTTTGCAGTTTAGACTTGCTTGCCTAGAAGGCAAAATCGTGAGGACACCTGCACCCCTGAGTACTTGATAATGTCTACAAAGGTGTGTGAAGTATGCCAAATCTGCACTTGGCCAGTGAGGTGGATTACTGCCAAACATTTGCCATTCTAAGAGGAAAATACTGCTCAGTAGCAGTTGGAAGGCGCGGCGCGGCGGTGGGTTGAAAAGATGTTGTAATCTTACAAGACATAATCTTATAGTACCTAATGAATTAGGTTCAATAATTATTATTAACAACAGATTTTGTAAATAAAGAAGCGTTTTAAAAAATCCAATAATTATTTACTATCGGGAATTTTGAGTTAGTAAACTATATTACACTAAAGCAATGAATTAATAATGAAATAGCCAAAACTTTTAATACGGGTAGTATTAAAAGTTTTGGCTATTTCATTGATAACTATGCCTCAGAGAGCAAGTGAAGTCAGCAACACCTGATCTGGTCATGTTGAATTTCTGTCCTATTACAATATGAAAGTGAGGGAAAAGAGATAGATAGATGAATACTTTATTGCGTATTTAATTTGCGTATATTATGTATGCAAACACATGAAAAAATACAAGGTAAAATAGGTAGGTAAAACTATAAACAAGATATGCAAAGGCGGCCTTATTGCTTACTGAGCAATCTCTACCAGGCAACCTTTGGTGAGAGGATCGAACAAGATGTGTAGGGTAGTGTGGCACAATAGAATACACGTTATTATTAGTAGGTAAGTAAGCACATAATATAGAACATAATAGACATAGAGAGTGCACCTTCACTGTTTGCACCTTATATAAATTTAAAATCATGTACAGCATTCATACCTGTTCTGACGAGTTTTCAACTTGGGTATTGATTCAACAATGAACTTCATGACAGATTCCCTAGTTGGATATTCCTCCTTAATAGGTGATCCGTCATCATTCTTTATCTCAACACGAATTCGGCCTCTGTGTAACATTTCCTGGAATATAAACAGAAATTCCCATTTTTATTTCACTTTACCATACATACATACATACCATAAACAGTTTACAATGATATCTTTTATAACAATACTAGATAATACCTACTACTTTGTCAGTCTTGATGTGGATAATTTTTTTGAAATTATTAGAATTGAACTGGATTAAGATTTGTCTGGGCCTTAAGTGTTCTCTTTAAATGGCTCAGACAGCTTGGGACAGTGAGTTGGACTCACTTGCTTTAGCTGTGACTTATATTTGGTGCTCAAGGATTGTATTTCTGCTTTCATTGTGGTAATACCACGATGTTGATGGTGCTCACTGTTTTTGATAAACAATGGAGTGTTGGCTAGTTGTTTTAGGATTGTGTCTTCAGCTTGTATGATTTTTATGTTGGAGCTTACATAAATAAACTAAATACTAAAAATATACTAAGTAAATCAACAAATTTCAATACATCTGCTAAATAATTCTCTTTATTAAGTAAATTGGTATTTAAATCTAAGAAATTATTTACCTTACTCCGCTCACGTGGATAAAGTTTATTTTCAACTCCAATACGTAATCCAGTAGAAAATAATACATCTCTAATTTCTTGATGAGTAGGATTTTCTACACATATCTCTTTAGGTAGCCGCCGTCCCTGTGCCAATGTTTTCTTATTGTTCAGATAAGCCGGATATATGCAAATCCATCTATAAAAACAATAAAATGTAATATTACTACTTTTAATAATAACTTAGTAATAATTATTGTGTATTAATTCATAATAGTTATACCTATGAAGAATAATATGTTTCATAAAATAGTTAACATCTATACTTTTATACTAATATTATAAATGGGAAAGTTTAGATGGATATTTGTTACTCAATCACACTGGAAGAGCTAAATGGATCTGGATGAAGTTTAGCACAGAGATATATTATAGTCTGGAATAACACATAGGCTACTTTTTATGCAGGAAAATTAAAGAGATCCCGCAGGAACCAAAAAACCTCAATCCACGCGAAGTCACAAGAATCAGGTAGTTATATATGAAATATATATATACTTAGATCCTTAGCTCATGGTCACTAACTATGACTAACACTTGTCAAACTACTTGAATAAAAAAGATTTGAGTTGGAGTCTATGGACCTCAAAAGAAAGCTCAGGGTAAACTCAACAGGGGATTGAGAGAGCTCATTTTCTTTACAGTCAAATTAGAAATGAGGAGCTGTAGAAGAAAAATATTAACTGACATAGCCCAAAGTGATACAAAGCTGAAGTGGGAGCACATAGTTTGAAGTAATAAACTATAATGTTAGGGTCTCAAAGTGCTGCAATGGTAACACCGCACTGGAAAGCGCAGCGTTGGTGGCTGCCAACCTGGCAGACAGATAACTCGCAGGGAGCCGCTGTATTAAGGCTGTAAACCGTGGCATGTGGAAGTTCTTGCAAGACCATGTCCGACTGGATATCTAATAACAAAATATACCTACTTGTATTATGGTTTATAAACCTACCGTTCAACGTCACTATGCTTCTTATCTGGACTCCAAGAAGTAATCATCGTTGCCATTGTGGGTTATATCCCGCACAAATGCTTTTGAAACAAATCAATTAGGTAAGAAAATATGAAACCAAATTTTTTACGAAGAAGAAAAGAAGAACTTAGTAAGAAGTACTTAGAATATATAAGTACTAAGTATAATTTGTTTGTATACCAAAACAAAATTTAAGGAATCAAGACATTGAATTTTTACACAAAATTGTTGATTTAAATATGAAAATGCGTATTTATCAATTTTAGAAATTTTCTTATTTTCTTATTTTCATTGTGAACTTGTTTCTGGACTGCCAAATAAGTTACTTGTCTATGCTGCCAACTGCCACTTTGTCACATATCCAGTGACAACGTAACCACAGAGTAGTCTGATAGATATATAGACCCGATAAAACATAAGGGCACTACTTGGTTTTTTTATGTCGAACCCTAACCTAACCTACAAGAAAGAGACAAGAAAACGTAAATAAAATTAATATTTCAAAAATTGACACTGAACAGTTTACAATCTTTCGACAGTTTAGAATTTCGCGAGTTAGATTATAATCTAACGGTTTTTACAATCTTACGGTGACATATGCAAGTAACTCTGCAACGACTGCAAGCATGGAGCTTTGATTAAATTATAGATAATATATAATATATTTTTTTTTTTTTTTTTATTGAAAATAGTACAATAGAACTTAATGGTAGCTAGCCTAACCTAATTACTATATAAATCATGCCCACGTGGAATGGTGGCAAGAATGCTGGCTGCATTTCCGCGCTGGACAGCCAGGCTGATCCTTTGCGCAAAAAATGAGCCAGCCCTTCTGTCACCAGATGAGGCAATTAACCGCGGTGAAATATCTCGCAAAAAATTTTTGGCACTAAGACTCCACGGCCCAAGGGTCTCCACGGCAAACGGAAATATAATGTGTTTATATTTTTTATCTATTTAATCAAAGGCATGGAGTATATCTCTTTCTCTATCTACGTCTGCAAGCTAGTTGTTATAGGCCTATTACACCGCACTTATCACCGGGCCCTGAGCAAAGGGTTGGCGTGGGCGTTAGTTTTTGCGTCGCTATTACACTGCACTTACCACCGGGCCCTAACTCAGTCTGAAGAGAACTTCAAGAGAGTTGGACGTGTATCTTAGTAGTTAGTATGTTTATAATCGTTCACTGATTATGGCACCCATGCTATCGAAGCAAAAAAAGTAGTATACATAATAATATTATAAACTAGATGACTCCCGCGACTATGTCCGCGTGGATCGCGGTTATAATATTAGTATGGATGCGAAAGTGTGTCTGTCTATCTGCTACGATTTCAAGTCCCATCTATTCTAACAATTTCGATGAAATTTGATACAGCGATAGGTTACGTCCCGGAGAAGGACTACTTTTTATTCCGGAAAATTAAAGAGTTCCCAAGGGAACCAAAAACCTCAATGCACGCGGGCGAAGTCACGGGCAGTAGTTCATATAGTATAGTAAATTATTATACTCTTCTATAGTATAGTTCATTTAATCTTTATGCTATTTTCTCCATAAATAAGGCATTTCTTTGTTCATGTCACACATGTCTATCAGAACAACAAAACTTCTTTTTCTTTAGCACACAATATATTGACAAAATGCACGCGCGAGCCATATAGATAAATACTTTCTAAGCTGGTCGTGCGAAACCTGAGGTCCCTAACCGCCCTGAATGTTATTACACTACCCGGACTGCAGAGCGCTCAGGCTGTTAGGCAGACAGGGACCACCCGTTCTCCCTAAACAGGGACCCTTCCCCCCTGTACCTTATTACACTACACTGCCTAAGGGTCCTTGTGAAAAGTGCGGTGTACTATGCCTATTATTTAAATAGTACATGTAGATGTTAAACTATAGCTTTCGCATACTGTATACGATGACGACGATGACGACGATGACGACCGGTCTATATATCTTTCTCTGTCTACGTCTAGCTCTGTCTGATGCATGTATATATATGCATAGATATGTATTCTCATATAAAAAAAGTACTCTGTGGTCTGATGTTTAGCTTGTTTATCTTTGTTTTACTTTGTTAATTTGAGGTTACTTTGCCAAAAATATCTAAAAAGCAAATAAAAAGTAAAATCTGCGAAGTTAATACAAAATGTTAAGTTATCATGTCGCTTATTGCTGTTGGTGAAAACAACATTGTCGTATCAAAGGGTGCCTATGTCGATTGCTACGATTATTCAGAACACAATGTATTAAAAATAACATCAGACACACCAGGTGAAGATGAAAAAATCACTGATATTGTTATATCGATCGATGGACAACTTCTAGCGGTACTATTGTCCAAAACAATAATGATATACAAGCTACCACATTTGAAGAACATCAAAAAGTTTTCACTACCAAGAAGTGCTAGTAAAATAAGGTTTGGTGTAAATAACTCAAACATTTTTGTAGCTGATAAAACTGGAGATGTGTTAAACTTTGAATTAAATGAAGATAGTGGATCAAAACTTCTTGGCCATTTAAGTCTTTTATTAAATGTTCTTCAAACCAATGATGGTAAATACATTATAACCTCTGACAGAGATGAAAAGATTAGAGTATCATGTTATCCAAATACTTACAATATTCAAACCTATTGTTTGGGTCATAAAGAATTTGTTAATCATATAGAAGTCTTCCCAAACAAAGTTGGCTATTTGACAAGCACATCTGGTGATGGAACCATTAAATTCTGGAACTATATCAGTGGAACAAATGTATACACTATTGACACATATATGGACATTAAAAACAATGATGGAATTAAACAAGATTTCAGTAGGTTAATGCATGAAGAAGGAATAGAAATAAATAGTTTGCCAATAGTAGAGTATACAATCACTAAGCTGAATGATGATTCGAGTCTTATAGCAGTTGTTATACATTCTTATTTGAAAATATTAATTTATGAAGTATGTTTTATCAATGAACAGTTTACACACAGTCTAGTGGACGATATTCCAGTGAACAACTTTCCTACTGCTATACATTTTTATAACTTGACACTTTTTGTATATGATGGTGTAGATTCGGTAATAAATGAATACCAAGTTAAAACTAATGACAAGATTATTTTTAATTTACAAAAGACAATAAAGGTTTTTGAAAATATGGAAATGAAATTAAATGCACATGATCATAGCTCAATTAAATTATTATTTAAGAGAAAATTTGATAATGTGCAAGAATATCAAGAAAGAAAAAAGCAGAGATTAGAAAAACCTACTTATGATGATCATTGTAATAAAACGGTTACTTAGAAAATTTACTGCTTTTATTTTATAACCATATGAATTAATTCACAAAATACAATATTACAGTGGGACAGTTTCAGTTACCTAAGGTTGCCTGTACCTGTGTGAACCTACACTCTGAATTAAGACTAGTATGTACTAGTGTACAATGTTTATAATATGTATGTATGTAAACCAAAAGATAATATTGTATAGAATACAGATCCCATTATTTTTTATAATGGGGAACTTTCCAGCCTACATTCCTTAAAAACATCATAGATGTTGCTGAATTGCTACCCTTAGGATATAAGAGTGCAATGAGGTGATAAGTAAGTTACCTTAGTCTTATGCTCTATAGCATGATGCTCTTTGCTCCAGAAAATCCAAGCAAAGGGCATCAGACCATAGAGCATTAGAATAAGGTTTGCATCTCATTGCACTCTCATATTAAACTTAGTACTAGCATTTCAGCGCCATCTATGATGTTTTTAAGGATCGTAGGCTGG
The DNA here is from genome assembly GCA_964035005.1 of Erebia palarica. Taxonomy (NCBI): domain Eukaryota; kingdom Metazoa; phylum Arthropoda; class Insecta; order Lepidoptera; family Nymphalidae; genus Erebia; species Erebia palarica. The sequence goes on from OZ035988.1 coordinate 9,345,580, forward strand.
GAAGTTCCTCCTTTTCGAATAATTGTCTCTGGTCTGGCCTAATAAGAGCTTAGAGCATTTTGAATGCTCCAAGAGGCTTATGCAGTGGAAAGTTACCACCCTACAGGCAAAGTCATTTCAAGAGAACTAGGGTACCAGTATGATGCTGTGAACAAACTGATTAGAGGTATGGGTTACACTTGCACAACGCCTCTTGTTAAATTTTGAATGCAATAAGCTTTGCCAAAATGTGACAGTATTACTAAATCTGTTTAAATGTCCTTGTGGAAGCAGCCGTAAAACTTTGATTGTAATAAAATATAAATTTTAGTAAGTAGTAATATTTTTTTTTTCAAAAATTTAAACGATTTGAAAATATCTATTCACCAAGGTAGTTGATGAAATAAGCTAAAAAACTGCTCTTTTCATGTTCAGGAAATCAGGAGGTAAAAATGTCGTTAAAATGTATATATGCATGTGTAGCGAAAACAGGTTTTTACTACTAGTACTAATCTAAATTTCAAAAGTGCGGCTCTTGCAGTTGATTTTTAAAAAGGCTGACACAAAATTACCTACCTAGAAAGACCTAGAAAGGGTTACTTGTTTTAAACATCCATAAATAGATTTATAAGTTTCAGGCTTACTGGTAAGTTTCTTTATCCCACTACGCCCTTGACTGCGAGCTCACCTGATGGTAAGTGATGATTAAGTCTAAGATGGTAGTGGGCTAGTTATATTAAATCCCTAATTGGTTTCTACACTATCATACTGGAACACTAAATCGCTTGGCGGTACGTCTGCCGGTGGTAACAAGCCAGTAGTACAGTAAGTACAGCCCTTGTAATCTGTTAGAAAAAAAATGAGTAGGTACTTACATAAGTATGTAGTTTTTGGACCTTCTAAAATAATTTTGAGTATGTTTAACTACACAAAATAAAATAAGGCATACAAAATTAAATACATAATAACCAAGTAATTATTTATTTTAATTACATTTTAAAGATAAAAATATGAAGTGCAAGTCTTATATGTTATACAAAAATAAATGAAACCAAGTGTTGTTTCAACATTAGCTAACAACGTATCTAAGCAATGGTTTTCTAACAAAAAGCTAAATTACATATCACATTTTTAATTAAAAACAACAAGAACCTTATCAAGTTGAATCGGATTTTACATTTATGCTCGTTTAAGGCCTGGACAGAGTGCGCAGCGTGACAATTGCAGCAATGCATTTCGAGAAATAAAATCGAAATACGACTTGCTTGGCAAAATTATCTGTGTGTGTAGCGGAGGCGCCACTGTCTATTACAAATTATTTCATTTAGGATCAACACAGGAGAATTGATTAGGTCCGAATTTCGCCACACGCATAGACAAGCTTGCCACAGGAACTGGATAAGCGAGACAACAAACTCAGTTGCATACGTTTTGGATAGTTTCCGTCTCATTGTCTGGCCAAGCCTTTATAGGCATATTACACTGCACTTTCCACAGGGTCCTATGGTTAAGGTGGGCGTGGCCGCTAGTTAGAACATCGCTTATTACCAAGTTTCTTGCTGGTTCTTTTCGGTAGGAATGGCATTCCGAACCAGTGGTAGATTCACTTTACGATTCAAAAGTACTTGTAAAAGTTTATTTGAATAAAAAACATTTGAATTTGAATTTGACACGGATTCAAGTGTAAGGGCCCCAGTGAAAAGTGCAGTATAATAGGCCTATTAGTTACTAGGACTATAGAAACTCGTTAAAATATGACTACTGAAAATCATCAAACTTAAGTATTATTAATACAAACGAATTTTTTACAGTCGCGTATATCTAAATGCAATAAATACAGCAAGGCTTCGATTTACCTAGATTTAAGCACATTCGCAAAGTTACGGAGCTGTGAACTGAGACTGTCTATTCCATTCAAGACACTGTCTACTTCCGTTTTGAGTTCCATGAGGTCAGGTAAGTTATTACAGTCAGGTACGTTTAGGAGAGTGGTGAATATTTTGTCCCACAAGACATTTTTCATGTACCTGTAAAAATTTAACACTTTAAGTCAGCTGAAAGATAATACATCATCTCAAATTTTTCAACTTGCACGGATCGCTATCATACTAGATTTTTCCAGCAACCACGTCCGCATACACTACAGAAAATTCATATTGATATTTCATGATCCTTACTTGAAAATTGACAGACTCATACAAATTTCAAACGCCTACTTAGGTCCAAAGACAAGGAAGTTTTATACGAATTCTGTCAAAGTGGCACTAACTCTGGGTTAATAGGATAACCCAGCGTATCAGCTACCAGATGCCTACGTCATGTAGGCATCTGCTAAGAAATGCATTTTAGCTAGCTATTTATTTACTTATGTATTATAAATAAATAATAAATAGATAAATAGCTATCAGTATGGCAAATTTCAGCTCAGTCCCTCCAGTTGTTTGATGTGTGCGTTGATAGATGTCAGTCCAATGTTAGAACAGACGCTCGTTCGCGTTAAGTAATATTATAATTAGTATAGAATTTAAAGATGGTAAGAAAGTAAAACTCACCTGGGCAACTTTTTGTCTATGTTCCACTGTCCCAGACGATTAGCTACCTTCATGTAGTTGCCCATCAGAATAACATATATTGTACCAGCAAGACAGTACAAGTCAGTTTGGTAAGTCCAAGGCTTTCCTTCCCTCATTTCTGTACAAGTGAAGCCTTCGGTAGCAATTAACTGCAACGGAACAATCAGACAAAAATTTTAAAATTGTAATTGCACTCGAGTGGACACGAGTTTAAAACATTAGATACGCCCTCCGCGCTTTATTTTGGCAAGAATAAAGTAAGGTATTTGCCGCAACCTCATTTAGTCAGGCACCGTTCAGCGTCGTGGGTGAACGTCTATTTAAAAAACGCGTATTCTCGTAAGTGTGATTAAAATGCCTTCGTGTATTTTTAGACGTTGCAGGAAATACTATTTTTAGTCTTTGTAATACTAGTTTAATAAGTCGTTGGCTTGAGCCGGTCAGAAAAACTTTATGTATAGGGCATTAAGAGTGACAGCGCGGCAAAACGCCGTTTCAGCTTCGGCCGGGGTAGGCGACTCTTAATGCCATGATCCTAGGGTACCCGACAGCGAAACGGAGCGATGATATCCGGACAGTGGCTGATGTCGATTAGATCAACGATTTACATAGACGGGCCCTGTCAAACAAAGAATGTGGACTTATTTTACTAACGCCATCTAGTCTGAAAAGCGGGACAGCGCTATGGCGGGGACGCAAAGACGAAAGGCTTATACAGGTGAGGGGCACGCCCTACAAGTCAGACGCCCAACATTTTTCTATGAAACGGCCCATCTAGTACCTGCATATATATCGATGGATTAGATACAAAAAGCCAAAGATAAGAGTACGTAGGGATTACACAAAATGAGGCCTATGTCTACAATTTACTATGGTTTATATTAATGATGGGTGTAAAAAAACAGAAATGGCGCAGGTGACATTGAACTTTGTTGTAATAGGATGCAATACATACTTCTCTAAACGTAGTTCCTTCAGGGAACAGTGACATATCTATTGCACACCCCAAATCAATCAATTGCAAGGATGGTGTTCTCCATTCCTGTGTCGGACTGTAATAAATTGAGAAATTAACGTTTAGCACACACAAACAAACAATAAAATATAAGTATTTGTATTCAGATGAAATCATACATACATCTTCATTAGTAAAAAGTTGTCTGGCTTGATATCAGCGTGAATGATCTGCGCTTTATGCAAATAGTGAACTATTGAGAGCATTTCTGAAGTCAGCAAAATGACAATAAACTCGTTTATGCATTTCGAAGTGGCAACTTTAACTTTGTTCGCGACATCCAATAAAGAACCATATTTTGAATATTCCGATACAAATAAACTTGCATTTTCCCCTAGAAAGGCTGTTGTTATGTCCATGTAACCTGGAAGCTGAATATCACACTTGTTAATGCACACTCTATATTATAAATGTGAACGTGTCCGTCTTTCAGTATCTCTGCTCTACGCTGCTTTCACGGCCCACGAATTCTGTTCAATCGAATTTAGTGTTCAGGGGTAGGAAATAGCTACTTTTTATCCCAGAAAATTTTATCCAAGGGATTTTTCAAAACCATAGCCCGCCCGAACGAAAACGCGAGCATCATTTAGTATTATAAATGCTACAGTGTCTGTTACCATTTCACATTTAACAGCTTGATGAAATTTGACACAGAGACAGCTTGTATCCTGGAGATAGACATAGGATCATTCTGTAAAATAAATGAGTTCCCACGGGAATGTCCTTACATTCCAAAAGCCACGCTGACGATGTCGAATGCGTCTACTTCTGTACATTCACTTATATTATGAATGCGAAAGTGTGCCTGTCTGTCTGTATGCTACGCTTTCACGGCCCATCTTTTCAAGCGATTTTGATGAAATTTGATAGTTTACATCCCGGAGAAGGACATAGGCTACTTTTTATCCCGAAAATTTAAGAGTTCCGGCGGGAATCAAAAATCTTTATCCACGCGGACGAAGTCACGGGCATCATCTAGTAATTTAATAATTTAACTAAAAAGGTAGATATTTGTGCGTTGATATGAATAAAAATAATACATATTTACCATGAAAGGATCCTTAATTCTAGCTTTTATTTCTTGACAAATATAAAATTCCCATGGTCTGCTTGGTTTTTGATATTTCACAGCAACCGACTTATTGCTTTGTAGGTCCAAAGATAAAAATACTGCTCCATAATTTCCTTTGCCGAGTTGTTTCTCAATAGAAAATTTGTTATGCCCTACGTTCATTACAGTACCCGTCTGTATTTTTGGAATAGATCTTACTTCTACATAGCCATCTGCGTGAGTTTTGTTAGGAAACTTAACATATTCTAATAATGACGCTAATATCTTCTTATTAAATGGATCGATTACTTTTGGGAACTCAATATCAGCTGGTCTAGGTATGTCACTGGTTTCTACTAGAGAAATTGAGTGGGTGCATTTAAAAGCAGCACACTCCATTGAGTTTTCGCTGTCCACATCCATCCCATAGCCATCGGACTGGAAGTCTGATTGGCGCGAGTAAATCGACGAGATTCTACTGTCCTTGCTGACAGAATCCCGACTGTCTTCAGACTGGATCTCAGCCCTATGTTCGAAGTCCAACTGTCTTTTAGAAATGTCTTTATTTTTGTCGATAGCATGAGATATTTTAGCAGACTGAATAGGTGTAGCGGTCTGCGCCGTCATTCCATCTTTACTATCGGTATCAGACAGGCCAGACGATGGTGGTACTTGAGCTTGCTCAGGACTTGATACATACAAATTCTTATGCATTTTGTGTGATATGTTTGGACTATTAGAAAATTTAGGTGTGTTTGCGTTGTCTTTGGGCTCATTTCTGTTGGATATGAAGTTTAAAAATTGATTCGAAAATCCAATGTCTGGCGATTTCTGACTAAGTTTTACATTTGGCTGATCGTGCCTCACGTTCCTTAATACTGAACTGTTAGGACTTTTTTCTAATGCTTGATTCTTAGACTGAGCATTTGAATTACTGTTATTTACATATTTATCTTCTTCGCTCCTATCTTGACTCTTCATAGAAGAATCTGAAGTATCTTGTTTACCTTGAGATTCGGTATAGGTATTTTGTACCATATTAGCGTCTTGTACTACAGTATTACGGTAATTATTATTTTGAGGAAGCTGGGGACTTTGGTAAATTTGAAATGGTGGATTATTAGGCATTCCATATGGCGATTGACTGTTATCTACAGGTTTAGCAGGCTGTCGATAAGGACTTTGAACAACGTTATAATTAGTGCTTCCCGAGTGCTGATTTGTATTTGAATACATATTTGGGCTATTGTATTGGCTTTGAGTATTATAACTCTGCTGTCCATATGCTGGATTAGGGGCTGACACTTGGCTGGATCTTTGCTGGTAGTACAGTGAGTTAGGGTACTGAGGCTGGTGTGGAGGGCTTTGGAAAACTGCAGTTGGTTGATGTTGTTGTTGCTGAGTAGCATATGCGTGCCGATCGGCCGGACTCGGATAGTGGAACTCCTGCCGATTGCCATAGCTAGGCTGTGGACTCATCATGGAGTGAACGGGACTGGACACTGGGGAATGTTGATATACCATTTGGTTCGGGTATGTGGGACTTTGAAACCCCACTGGAACCGATGGATTCATATCGTGCGAGTTTTGTACACCAGGATGTTGGGGACTATGATAGGCGTTCGGATTCGGACTGCCGAAGCCTTGAGCTTGTGGTTGGTTCATTAAATGGGTGTTTGAATATGGCTGTTGATAATTGTAACCCTGTTGATAGTGAGGATGGAGAGATCTTTGAGGTGAATATCCACTGTAGTTCTGCGATGGCGGTTTCTGATACTGATGATCGTGAGAATGGTAAGGCACTGAAGACTGCGGAACCGACCCCTTGTTTTCTAGTTGATCGCGTTTCAGCTGATAATTTCTAGCGAATTGCCCATTGGGAAGTCTCGACTGAGTTGAAATGGAATTTCTTTTAGATGCAGTATTCTGTAGATTTGGATCGTTGTGATTATTATACATGGAGTCGTAATTAGTAGTGTATCCTGTAAAATTTGATTGTCGCGTCGATTGTCCTGAGGAGCTAGAGCCTGATTTACTGAAAATAATAAAGTATAAACAATTTATTAGTTTCTGCGCATGATAAGGTCGAAATGATGCAAAACGTCACTTTCGTTGTGACCAAGGTGCCGTCGTGAATAGGTGGCCAATGATTTTCCGAGAATTGTCGCATATCGTCAGCGCTGCATGCAATGCGAAAACAAATCGGCCACCTACTAATCACTATTGTCCAAAAGACTGGTGTGAAGTGAGGGGGGTTGAAGTTGGGGGAGGTGGATCCATTTTTTTTCACGACAGCTCTAGCTAGTCTTTATCGTCATCCGTCGGGAAATAAAATGGAACCGCATAAGCCTCCACGAAATGCGCACAACGTCTTGCAGCACGTAGTCAGCGTTACGCCGATTTTGCAATCTTTATGACCGTTCAACGTGTTCCTACTTTTACTGAACTATAAAAGAGCTCGGACTTGAGTCCTACACAAATAAAAGCAGTGTTTGAAATTGCATTGCTCTTACTATAAAGACAGTGTGAAGAATACTAAACGCAATGCGGAGGAATCTATTTTTTTATGTGCGGTTTTTAATGGTAGGTTCACTTGACGGTTCAGAAACACTTATAAAATTTTAAGTAACAAAACTTTATCTATACTTCTTTTATTAATATGTATTATATTTCAAATTTGTTGTCCGTTTTCTTTGTGTTTTTGTGGTGTACAAAAAAGAATATACATACATACATAAATGCGAAAGTTTGGATGGATGGATGTTAGTTACTCAATTACGCCAGAACGGCTGAACGGACCTCGATGAAATTTGGCACAGAGATAGATTATAGTCTGGAATAACACATAGGCTATTTTTATCACGGAAAATTAAAGAGTTCCCACGCACCAGCTAGTTTTTTTTATAAAAAATGTAACAAAACCATTTTTATTATTTAACTAGTTTGAAAAGTTCTGATAACTTACCTGTTGTACTCGCGCGTAGCTTCCATTATAACAGACAGTCCGGCGCCCTGGGTGTCCGCAGTCGCGTGCGGGTCGGCAGCCGGCCGCGCGCCTTCGTCCCGCTTACCACCACGCTCCAACTCTGTCCCACTCTCGTCCATCACAAACTTGGGCACAGACGCGTATTTACTGGACTGGTCTATACACGTGGGCTTCTTGAACTGTGACATATTTGGGGTGCTAGCATCTTTTATGTTGAAATTAAACACTTGTGTGCATGATGGCTCCTCGTAGTAGGCAGTCTTGTTCACCTGAGATAGAGTAAAATTTACACAATAATCAGATGTGGCATACTCCTTATCCATACTAATAAGTATGGATAGTATTATGAATGTGAAAGTGTGTCTGACTGTCAATCTTCTACGCTTTCACTAGAAGGGCCGGGCCATCTATTCAACCAATTCTTTTCAGGAATCAAAAATTCACGCGGACGATGTAGACGACCTATTCAAAGTTCAAATTGACTGACTAATCAGAACTGAATATATAAGGGGCTGGGGTTGGAAACGGGAATAGATTATGACAATATGTTCTTTTTATAACACAGGCAAAGAAAGGATTTTTGAAAATTCCACCCTCAAGGAGATTCAATAGAGGATGACAGTTTGTATGAAAGTGCTTCATTTTTTCAGTTTGGTATTCGAACGGTCGGTTAAAAATTAAAAAAAAAACGGGTTTCAAGATTTTTATTAATTTCAGTTTCTCCCACCAACTTCAAACTCCCATTCAAGCATAGCTGGCGGGGACCAGCTATTAAAAAAATAGTAGCAGCTAGTACAAAGTTAGTAATAATTTAACTACTTGATTAAATACCTGTTGTGTAGCTATGACTTGAGGGGCATTAAATTTGTTTGCGTTTTCTTTGTCCTCGGGGAAATTTCTAGGATCGTCTTCGAAGCTTTTTTTGACATTGATAGCCATTGTCATTGATCGATCTTCGTGTATGTCAAATTTTGGCACATCAAATTGTTGAACAGCTACTGGTTGCATCATAGACGGCTCCGCTGCGACAAAAAATTTACAATAAAAAATTGGGTCTGTTTGTCTACTGCTTTTTCACAACCATTCCCCTCAACCAATTTCACATCCTCAAAACAAACCGAGGATGTGACCTAAAGTTTAAGTTTAACAACCATTTTGAACTATCGATTAAAGAAAATAATGTGTTGAAAATTGATGACGTCACAGCTATGTATTTTATACAAACTTCCATACTAAATGCGCGTTTTTAAGTTCGATAAAGATTTGATTTGATTGAGTTGTCATCATGCCAATTTTAACGAAATTTTGTGCAGAGATGGCTTGCATCCCAGGGATTAACAATGGCTAGTTTTTATCCCGAAAAATCAAAGAATTTTAAAAGAGAAGAGAGAGAGAGTACACACTAACTAAGGTAGGTATCATATAGGGATACATAATGTGTTAAATGCATCTCAGAATGAGATCAGAATAAGATAGGGTTATAGAGGTTGTCAAAATCTTTGACTGACATTATTTTGTAAATGCTACCATTAAAACCCTCATAATTATTTTAAAATATCTATTCAAAATGGTATTATTGGGATTAGATAGGGTTTAGTACAGTGAGTCTAAAGATGCTGCATGCCTACTTACAATTATCGTTGAATATATTTCTCAGCTCCCATCGAGCTTCTTTAGTATTCACAGTAACAGAATCTCCGAGAAGGTTACTCATTAAACTTCTATTAAACTCCTCCATCAAATTGTTTTTTCCGTATCCATTATCGGTATAGCTATTGGTTTGCGGTGCCATTTGATTTTCTTTGTCAACACTTCTTTCGTGTTCATCATTTTTCTTAATGCTAACTTCTTTCGAGTCTAGATTAACTAATAACTTAGGTTCGCCCGGAGAATGCATGTTCGTAACTTTAGTTACGTTCTGTAGAGTAGGCATCGTCAGAGGCATCAGTTGTGCCATATGATCATGTTCAGCGTCCAAAGCGCAGTTTGCGAGTGTTTCTAAAGCACTACATTGTGCAAGATTCTCATTAATACTCTTATAGGTTTCCTTTATTTCAACCTCTTCTGGTTTAACCTCTTTTTTTTGTACATTATATTTTCTAGCTCTGATCTCCTCTAAGCTATACTCTTTGTCATTTACATATACCTAAAATATTACATCATATTTATCAGGATTGTTATTAGTTAATAAAAAATTGACTTACCATTCTTATTAAGTAACTAAATTGAATAATGTAAAAGTGATCATTACTTAATAAATCTCAAGTAGCACTTAAATATGCATATCAGATACAAACATAGCGAGACCCGAAATATGTATGGACCACGAGGTGCAAGACTTCAGCTTCGCATTTGTTGGGTGTCAATATATTATATTTTTTTTTTTTCGGTTTTTCATACTACACTATTGTCACAATCTGAGGAGGTACTTTTGTTTCTACCAGTCATCCGAGGAAGACGGAGACAGAATAATGCTGGTGTATGACAGGAGGGAGACGGGCGAGGGTATCCTCTATCACCAGGTTGACAGAGTACTTTTCAATCAAAATTGGTTAATACAGCTTGGCACAGGTGTATACGAAGGTGTAGGTGTTAGCCTGATCCGCAATTTGTATGGGCGTCGGTCCACTGACAGAATAGATACTTACGCTGTGCTAACAGCGTGCACACTGACACAAATGCAAAGCTTAGCTTACACCTCGTGGTCTGTAATTATATCGAATCGGAGCTAAGTTTCTTGCTGGCTCTTCTCAGTAGAATCACATTCCGAACCGGTGGTAGAGTATTAACGTACCACAAGTGACACAAGTTGCCCCACATGAAATAAATAAATCATTCATTCTTTCATTCATTAAATATTTACGGGTACATACATGCGTTTTATTATAACAGGGTATTTTCGTTGGGTCTGCTGGGTCAGGTACACATAGAGGCACGTTGAACGTCAAATCGTCAAGACAATAAGGCAAATGGTTTCCAGAAAGTTTTAATTCATCATTATCATCCTCGTATGCTAAAAAGATACATTCAATTATAACAATCAGTTCTTAATTATAATTAGTAGTAGTAGTAGTAGTATAATAAGCAGTATTTACCTAACGGAAATAGCGGTATATGTAATGAAAATAAGTAACTTCATATTGACCGGGCATTATGGATATTGTGGATTGACAATTAAAAACTTGGCCAGCGTCTTATTGTATTATCTTAAAAAATGACTTTATTGTTGTAAACATAGTCATTAGCAAGAAGTGAAAGTTGACTTAACCTTGTATATACTTACATAATAATATTATAGTATTAAGTATTACTTGTAATAATTAATGTAAAATATAGACATTATCAAGATAAAAAATATTACAACTGTATAATATATATTATGTATAAATGTAGTGTGTATTCATCAGTGTATCTCAAACGGCGACATAACATGGCAGGTTCGGGAAAAACCCCAGAATTTATTGGCCAAACCTGGGACTTGACAAAAGTGAGCTAAATATACTTCCCATCTTTTTTTCGATCTCACCTGATGGTAATAGATGATGCAGTATAAGATGGTAGCGGGCTAACCTGTAAGGGGCATGGCAGTTATAATTAAGTCATATCTCTAATCGGTTTCCATACGACATCGTACCGGAACGCTAAATCGCTTGGCGGCACGTCTTTGTCGGTAGGGTGGTAACTAACCAAAACGAAGCCTCCCACCAGACCAGACCAGAGAAAATGCAGAAATTAAAAATTCCCAAATTGATCCTGCCTAATTGAATTGATTGTACCCGGCACCTCCCACGTTAAGGCAACCGCGCTCAACACTGCACCAGGGAGGTCGTCAAAACAATACAAAAACTTCGGACTCAGCACATCGACTCCACCTTCCAGTTCCAACACTGCTGAGTGTTCAGACCTTTAATGAAATTTAACTCACGCGTAAAAGGCAATTGCTGGTGCGGTACGACATTAGAATGTACCATCTTAGTCTTCGGATTCGTCCATATACCAACTTCTTTCTGATTCTCAATGTTACTGCAGGCTTGCACCAACGATGCTGGCCCCGGATCTTCTGTGACGTGAACCGTTCCGTTTGAAGTTGAAGGGGTATCCTGTGTACAAAAAGGAATTATAGTGTGAGATCTATAGAGCGAACTTCGACTTTGCTTAGACTTAAGACATTGTTAAAACGAGACAGATTTATGTTACTCACATAAGTCAATCTCGTTTTAACTCTAAGTAAAGTCTGAGCCAAGTCAAAGTACGCTCTATAGATCTCAGCGATAGAGTGCTTGAAGGACGATTAGTATTTTTACAACGAACTGTCCTTGTAGACATCCAGGATGGAGTCCGAATTGGCAAAGACTGATTTAGCACGCGTAATGAACAAAATCTTTTAATTCTCACGTTGCAGGTTCAAGTGGTAGGATAGAGTAAAAAACTTAGATTGTCAGGTCAGGTCCCCGACTGGGAATCAAAACAAACTGACTAGAGCTCAATAATAACTGTCTCTAATGAAATAGTACTAAATTACACATAGCTGTACTCACCTCATAAATGTTAACCATGATATTAGAATTAGGAACTCTACTTTCTACAGCTTGTTGTCTTACTACACCCGGTACTGCATTTTTGATGCTTTCACCAACTCTTTGTACTGGTACATTGGCTATATTCCGTCTTTTAAAAGATTTTAAGGATGTTAAAGCCATTCTAGTCTCGGCCAAAGCTGAGGCTGCCTTTCTTTTAGTAGGTGAATCGTCATGTAACATTCTTTGAGCAAAAAACAGTTGGAAGTTCCTGAAAAGATGTTTCCATTAATAATAATTTGATAAATCTAAAAAAAAGTCCCTTAATTTTAAACATATTCTCTTAATGAAATGATGACAGTATAATATAATATGCTAAACTCAGTAGCATGCATGACTAGACAAAGAAGAGATAAAGGAGTAAGTATGAGCATGTAACATATTGTGATAATGAAAAAAATGTGTGTGTGTCAAGTGTGAGTCAAACTAGCGCACAAAGGGTAGACCTAAATATTTGATATTAATGTTAACTTGATACCTCCACGCATTCCTGAGAAAAAGCTTGTTGATAGACAGACAGACCTACCTAGTGCCTAATCCACAAGGGGCTATGGTACTAAATCAGCATCATGTACATTGTACATTAACTAACTTTAGGTTGGCTAAAGTAATTAAGAGTTGAAAAGATCACTTACATATGGGCTTGTTCAAGCTCATCTAATGGTTGTGCCTTTGCTTGAAGTCCCAACATATACACTTGGTTTGCTTTTTTATAGTCTCCAGACTCCTCACAGTAGCAGGCCCAAGCTCGGTAAAACTCTGAGCACTCAACACCAACCCCGGTATTGTATAACCTTTGATATATTTCAAGTGGATTTGAGAGGCAGTCAACCTAAAATGTTTAAAAAGGATAGGTAACTACCTTTTTGCCATCAACATGTTTCTATAAATTGTTATCTTACTTTATGTACACATTTCTGTACATAAATCGACTTATATTATTGTACTTATAGTACAGGACTAAAACATTGACCCTAAAAAAAAGTAAAGCTGATTTTGGCACAAGTGTTCCTTGGGGTCTGAGAGAAGTACTTCTTCAAAAGTCCTCACTCCTAAGTCGCGGGCTTCCCCCCACCCCCCTCAAACGACTCCCCGACCGCAGTTTTTTGTAATTAAATTTCCCAAAAAATATTAGAGTTAGAAAAAAACTTTCTATGGCGAAAATTATCTTCATTAAATTATCTACAAAATAATATTTTAGTTCATTTCGAGAAGATTAGTTTTGGAGATATGTTACCATTTGTGCATGAAAAGAAAATACTTTGCATGTATCGCTTTTTGTTATGTAGTTTCTTGTAATTTCCATAATAACTGATAGAGCTACGAAAATGTTGTCTGAAGCTAAATATAAGGTTATTAAATTAGCTATGAAATGATATTTAGTTTATTTTGATAAGAGTAATAGTTTTGGAGATATGCCTACCTATTGTGTAAGATAATAAAAATAATATGCAAATACTGTGTAGGTTGTTTTTAATTTCCGAAAAAAAATAGAGTTAGGACAAACTGATTGAAGCAGTAATAAATAAATAAATAAAATAGCCTTTATTTCTAATACGTTATAAAAAATACACATAGATAATAAAATACATTTAATGTTACCAGTTTTACTAATGCAAATTTTGTCAGTGACTGATTTGATTGAAATATATATTCAAATTAAGAGTTAAAATTAAATTAACAAATTACAATTAATTAAATGAATACAAATTAAAAAAGAAAATCTACCATCTACCTAAAAAACAAATTACTCTCAAATTATTAAATTATATTATTAAACATATCACAAATTCAATTTAGTAAATAAAAACATACAAAATATGGAATATGTCAATTTATTTATTTTAACGTATAAGTCGCCTCTACGGCGTAGGCCTCCCCCAAATATTTCCAAAGCTTTCTGTTCCTGGTCTGACTCATACAGTTCGGCCCACATATTTCGGAAAAAATTGAAGCAGCAATAAATATTGTTAAATAGGTAATTTAACTACTAAATAGTTTTTAATTCACTTTGATACCATTATTAATTTCTAAAATATACCTGTCATAGTTAACATGAAAACAATATATCAGCTCTTGTTTCAGGTTATGGAGGGTAGGGTAGAGGAGGTTGCTATGAATAAGCATTCAAAAAACCTTCCACAGTGGCGCTGATGTAACAAAGGGTATGGTATGAGTGTAGTAATTATAGATTGAAGTGAAGTATGCCGAGTTAAAATATTTAATATCATTGTTGACTAAATTACCTAATTAATTATTGAAAATTTCAACAACTTACATTGTACAAAATAATGATGAATATTTTCTTTCCTTGTTTATTTCTCAAACCTACTCTAATAATGTTAGGCGCTTCATATCATGATTATTACTATTAGTTTATTGTATTGTATATAAAGCATCGATCAATTTAAAATAAAATGTGTAGGTACTCGTACAAAGGCTAAAATTGCAAAATATGGGGGGGAAGCCCGCATCCTAGGAGTGAGTGAGTGAGTGAGTGAGAAAGAACTTCTAAGACCCTGAAGAACATTTGTGCCAGACATCAGCTTTACATTTTTTATTTTAGGGTTCCCATACAAAGCTTGCATAAGTAGCCTGAGCTATTAGATCATCTGACCTATTACACAAAAAGTTCTATTCTAAATTGATCAAAATATATTCAATGTTATGTAAAACCATTATACACATCACAAAGTTATTTAACACCTGTTCTAACCATATAGTACTAACTAGTTGTACTTAATTTCATGAACATTTAATAACTAAGTAATATACTTACTAGGTCAAACAATTTTGTTCCCTGATAGAAGATATTACATTTCAAATATATACTTATGTTCATTTATGTATGTGTTACAGCTAATGTCTGGAAACTGCTAATGTCCGCATTTCTAAGAAATCTCGACATTAACGGTTTCGGAAATTTTACGTTAATTAGCTTATTACACAACTTTATCTAAAAATAGTCAACAATAAAGGTTCCTCCACTGTTAAATCGCGAAATCGGATAGCAGAATTGATCATTGTATCGTTTTCTGTCTCTTTCTAGGAGAACAATTATGTCAATGAGCCAGTGAGTGAGTGGTAATCGAGCTATATATAGTATAATATATATAATTAAATGATCATATTTTTTCATCAAGAAAGGTCACTCAATTAAGTAATTAATGAAATTATGAACAAACATCTAATGTAGGGTGTCCATATAAATTTAAATGTAAAAAGGATGGGCAACACCGAAGACTCACTTCGTTTCATCTTCATGGGTGTTTATGGGTAGTAGGTACATTAGTATTTTGATAGATTTGCAAACTAAATACATACTGGCTACTTCTGTCGTACACTATCTCTGAACTGACCTGCAAATTAGACTAACAACCTAAAGCTTTCTTATATCTTAGCAACAACAGACACTATTTCCAGATTTAAAATAGAAAACATTTATATTTCTTTCATTCCTAATGATAAAATAGCTACTAATAGCAGATTCAATGTAATTCCTACTTAAAATATGCTTCTAACATAATGATTAAGGTAATTTTCAATGAACTGTAGAAAAACTCAATAAGTAGTATACCAAAATCTGGATAAAAAATCTGCAACTTACATATTTAATCCACAATTTAACAAGTCTCCTGTCTTGAAAATATCTTTCATCTTTTTCAAATAACTGCAAACAGTCCCTTATTAATTTATCAATGTTGCCTTCATGACCATGTTTGGGAAAAGACTGCTCGACCCATTGGATGTAATTAAACCAAGGATCTAAGGGATCAGGGCCTTGATATTGCCTAATGGCTGTTTCATGTTCCCTGGAATGATGTAACCAATATACATTCTTATCTTTATTAAAATCCACTTTGACTCAGGGTGATCTCTATAGATTTGCAATAGTCAACGTGATACAGGGTTTTTTAGAGCCCTACACAGCATTTTCTCCAAAGGATGAAAGAATCTTATGAATCCACTTAGAATTATTGTTACATTGAAAACCAATAAAATGATAAATAAAGAACTATAACTATGCTTGTAAGGGCATAAATTATTAATATTATTATAAGAATAGACAGACATACTTACTTTTAAACGAATTATACAAAAAGAAATATATCAGCAAGGAGCAAAAAGGCACAATAGTAATATAATATAAAATAATGTCAAAGCTACAAATATACAATAGCGAGCTATATATATCAATAGAGCTGCAGGAATGGCAATTGGCACGCAATGTACTTACTCTTTTTGCAATTGAAGCTGTCTCTGAGCGTCAACATCTGACTGAGCTTGCAGTGCAGTTCCCAGCTGCACGAGATTTCTACCGCCTCTCAGAGGCTGAATATTCTCCTTACTGACATCAATATCCATCTTAGCACTTGATCACAAGCAAAATATCAGGGCATAACAGTTAAAACACAATATATGATCACAAATACGTGATTCTAAAACCTCAAATAGACACAATGGATTTTACCCTTACACATTGATCAGGCACAATAATATGATGTACTTTAACTATAAAATAATGTCAAAATAGTAACGTTCTTTACGAAATCATAATTTGGTCGCTAATATCCTCAAAATATCAACTGATTAAAACTGAAGCACAAATCCCAAATTCACTGTCCATCAAATTGACAAAATACTTAGACAAACGAGGTCTATGGTACAAATTCAAATTTTTGGAACATGGCCGTTAAAGTGGCTTAGGAGGCCTGTACACGGGGACCGGTAACTAGCGCACCGCGACGGACAAGCTACTAAAGTTAAATAAATATTTATTTGGTAAAATGATAAGAGATAAAAAAGTACAAGCATATTTTATCGTAACCGACGTCCAAATATTGAATTAATATATTTTTATCAATTACGAATTTAAGAATTCTTGTGCCGAGTAAAAACAATGTTCTAAAATATATTCGAAATGTCTTTGTTTTAAATAACCGTAAATTGAGTTATTTGAGTATTCGGTAATTTATTACAGATTTTTATGATAGCCCGCCTTTGGATCCCGCGACGATCAGACGAGGTATAAACGATGCCCGACTATGAAGTTTGGATCGCGGTTGCTTTGGAAGGTAGAAAAGGTGGCACCTCAAATTCGTAAAGTATTCAGCTTCGTTTTTATATATTTTTCTTTGGAATAATATTTGACACCACGTTGTCCATTGTCAGACACTTCGTACGATTGCAACCCCCTGTCAGACACTCATTTAAGAGTGGACAACGTGGTTTCTAATGTTATTACAAAGAAAAATATATAAAAAATGGAGCTTATTACCTTTGATATGTAATAAAGCATAATACTTTGACGAATTTGAGTTTCCACCATTTTTACCGTTTACAGAACCATGATAGATGGTCTAGGTATTTTTGTATAGGCATTTCTCTAAAAAGTGACGCAATGTAATTAAGCGCGAGGTGGGCGGGTGGCGAAATAAGAACCGTGTAAAAAGTGACAGTTCAAATTCGGTTATTTGAAGGGTAAACTAAAACCATAAATGTACCTGTATTATAACCTGGCAACACTGGCACTGACACATCACTGACAACGGGTATGTTCCGATATACACTGCGAGTTCTGTAAGGTGTGACGTCAATTCGGTATACTGCGAAGTAGGAGTGGTTAATATCGCTTTTTCTTAATAACGTATCCAAACTATATATTGATATTTGATATCGGATTATAAACACTATATATTTGTCACCGTAAGATTGTAAAACCCGTTAGATTATAATCTAACTCGCGAAATTGTAAACTGTCAATACCGATATGCCGTTGTAGCAAATACCTCGCAATGAATATCGACCTCTTTTGATATCGTGTTTGCAACGAATTTTGACAAAGTGGATACTGACCTGATACTGGGTTAACTAATACAGTACATATCTACTTTCTAATGACTACTATTACGAGAATTAAATTTGTAATTACAAATTAAATTGTTGTAAAACTGTTAAAATAAATGCTATCTGTCGAAAGATAACAATTTAATGCATTATTTTTCCATAGATTGTAATCTGTTAGGTACATTAACCTGATAGAACCTAGGTAGCAGGCCGGGCACTACCTGGTTATTTATGTCAACCCCTAACCTAACTTAAATGAAAGACACAAGAAAACGTAAATACAATTAATATTTCAAAAATTGACCCTCAGAACATTGAACGTGAACCGTTCAATCTGTCAACAGTTTACAATTTTGCGAGTAAGATTATAATCTAACGGTTTTTATAATCTTACGGTGACATATATATTCAATAACTATATAGGTACGTTTCGTATCACTCACTCCTTTAGTTTCTCCCCATTAGGAGCACGGAACAGTGAACAGTGCTCGCAGTGTCGAAAGTGTCTATCGGAACATAACCAACATGCCTCAATTGTCAAATAGGCACAAATTGAGCGACGAATTTTTAAAGTTTTTTTCTGGTTGGTCTATAGAACAAGCTTGTTTCTAGATCTTTGAAAAATAGTAAAAATAGCAGTCTCAAAAAAAAAAAAAACAGAAAGAACGTTTAGCAATCCCTGGATAATGTATTTACCGTTCTTTTTGCTGTTTCTTATAATCTTGAAAGTGCAAAGTCAAACTTTACAGAGTGTAAGTGACGATGAGTTGTTGCAACTGATTAAAGATGAGGAAAAGTTAATTGTATTGTTTTGTAAGTATTTCTTAGCAGCACAAAAGACCTGCTGTTCTAAAAAGTAAACATTGTGCATAAGATACAACTTCAGAAGCTGTGTGAGGATTACTATTTTCAACCGCCGTTTTATGTCGCCTTTTTATGCTGCTTAAAATAACGTTAGTTAATCAAATCCGACGAACCGGCATGGAGACAGTAAAATAAAATTACTATCTCAATTGTCCGTCCTAATTAAATAAATAATAAATAACCTTCCAGCTCTATAGCGTGTCTCCTCCATTCCACGCGTCATTGGCGAGGTATATTGTACCCATTTGGTACAAACGCAAGCCATAAAACCAAGAATTGAATTGAAATATATAAATATAACAGTAGGTCGCCCAAAAATCTGTACGCTTAATAGTCTTCATTCCTCGTGGTCATAACTATCATTTACATAAGTAATTTCCCCTGATAGGTTAAGTAATAAGTTTTGATATTATGTGCTGTCACAACCATGCCATACATCCTGTACAGCTTTTCAGGAATTAACCTCCAGAATGCTCAGTCCTGCTTAACAAACAAACTGGCTACATGGCGCTAGTGGCATCCGTAGAATTTAAAGGGTGGTATTTTAACTGATTAATATTTTAAATTGGATTGTTTCAGCTAAACCGAATTGTGATGTGTGTAATAAATTGGAACAAAATCTTGACAGTTTGTATGATGACTTTGTGAAGCACATGAATGCCCTAACTGTGAAAACAGTTAACAGTCACTTATCCAGACTTTACAGTCCAACTAAAGAGCCAGCTGTTGTATTTTTCCGACATGGAGTTCCTTTACTTTATGATGGTATACTATGAATAATTATTATTCTCTTTTTTAAGGCTCCACATAAAATAACCATTACAGTTTTATTCAATCTGTAAATGTATGTCACAGCCTTTCTTAAAATTTCAATAAGGCTGCATTTTCATTGGGCAGCGGGAGGTGCCAAATCTCTAGTTGTGATAGGTTCCCACCGTACATCCATACTTAATAATATTTTAAATGCGAAAGTCTGCTATGCTTTCACAGCTCTTCAACCGATTTTGTTGAAGTTTTGTATAGGGATAGTTTGCATCCAGGGGAAGGATATAGGCTTATTATCCCAGAAAATTAAAGTGTTCCTGCGGGAATCAAAAACGGGCAAAGTCGTGGGCATCATCTAGTACTTAATTGACTGAGCTAAGTGAAGGTCTCTGAGTCCACTTGAGTGTATTTGCACTTGTCCGTCCGCCCATATATATCTGTCAGAGTCATATTACTTCTGAATTACTGAACGCAATTACTTCAAATTTAAATATAATATGTTAACCGATGGCCTCCAGCCGAATATGGCTTTAAAAGTTATAAAAATCTTTATTTCATGAGGCTCTCATAAAAGAGAATGTGTAGTAAAATATTTTTTATAGTGTTACATAGAGTTGCGGTATATCATATTAAAGATAATTAGGAATAGAGTCCAAAAATATATTTTTTTTTAATTTTTCCCCTAAAATTGACGAAATGGGCGGCTTTCTAAGTGGAGATTTTCTAATGTAGAAAGTGGACCTCAAAACTCAATTTTCTGAAAGGCTGAGCCTGAAACTTGATCAATTGTTTGAATTATATCCTGTACTAAAAAACAAATGCTAAAATTAGATAAATATTATAAGGAAACAAAATTATTGAATTTTTAATGAGCTTCAGTATTGTGTTAAAAACAGAACTTCACAATGATATCAATAGATGGCACTCTGTAAAATTTTATTCGTTTGTGTTTACAAATAATAGACGTAAGCACCATCTTACATGGAATAAAAAAATAGTCTACTGATGTCTATGAAAATAAAGATGAGCGCATCTAGACATGCTCTCCGCAGGAGGCGCAAGCACACAGTTTATCACATTTTATAATTTTTTTATTATGAAATCGTATGCTACGTAACACCCGCTCACCAAACGAGCTGCATTTTAGTAAAATACTGTAGGTATACGTATCCCATCCACACAAGCGGATGACGATTGACGTCATCAGATTCGGCGCGTTTTAATGCGTACTGTGCAGTGAATGGATACCGCGAGGTCGGGCCGAACCACTAGTACTAGTATTATAAATGCGAAAGTGTGTCTGTCGTGTCTGTCTGCTACACTTTCATGGCCCATCTGTTCAACCAGTTTTGATGAAATTTGATGCAGGGGTAGTTTGTATACCGGGGCTATATAAGCTACATTCCCGGAAAATCAAAGAATTCCCGTGGAAATCAAAAACCTTAATCCACGCAGATGAAGTCGCAGGCATCATCTAGTTTTGTAGAAAATATTTTCAGTAGCGAGGGAAGAAAAGGGCAAGATGAGAGATTGTCACCAGCTTATCTACAATATCGCAAATAAGTTATCATTTGGCATATTCTGCTATCAGCCACTAAAACACAACTGCAGAACTCTGTGTATTTTACTTTGCTGCTGCTCACAGCTACCAACTGAAAAGCTGCAGCCCAAGAGCTGTGTTGTAATAGAAACTGGTTACTGCTAATATAATATTTTTTTATTAAATGTTTACCTACACTTAAGATTGTTTAGAAAGCTACTGCAACATAGAGGCATATAAAGTTTTGAACAGAACTTTTCTTAGTTGTAATTCTTTTTCCTACTGCTATGTTCATCTTCTTGAGATTTTGCATGTAAGTATCTATGTAAGAAGTTATCATTTTAACTGTCCTAGTCATATAAAATATGTATCAAATAGGTGAACCAGATGAAAATGAACTCTATGGATTTTTGGAAAAAAATCAGACTCCGGCAGTTAAAGAGTTAACAGACAAAATATTTGAACATTTGACACAAGCGGCTACTGGTGCCACCACTGGGGATTGGTTTGTCATGTTGTAAGCACAAGTTTCTTATTATTTACTCTAATACCTGGCATGTGTTGCAATGCCTCTTTTCTATGAATGTCTCTCCATACATTGTTTAAATATGTATTGGATTTTTGTCAGTACTTACTAGTTATGACGTAGGCCCCATTCCTGATCTCTCTCCAAGCATGTTTGATTTTCCATCCCATTGGGCTATGAGAGTAAGGGAATAGAGAGTACACCTATATTTCTGCATTATAATATCTCTTGCACAGATTGCTACTCTCTGCAGAGAATGAATATCTCGAGGACATTATTTTTTACATGAATACAGGCTAATCTGTAATCTGTATACATGAAGTCATTTTGAAATTCCTAAAACCACAATATGAAGATGAATGTTTTAATTGTAATTTTATGTGAAGTGACATAATGAAGGTTACCTTACAAGAGTTGTTATGCATTATAATACCTAATTAATGGCTTTGTTATAGTTATGGTGCATCCTGTGTGGAATGTCAAAGATTGCATGCAGTTTGGGAAGGTGTGGGAGCAACATTACGTGGACGAGTGAACGTTGCCAGGGTTGATGCCAATTTAGCAGGCCTCAATACAGCCAGGAGGTTTAAAGTTGCAAAACTCCCAGCTTTTCTTTTGTAAGTACTTTTGATATTATGTTAGCTTTCAATTTGAGTTTATTATACTCATTTTAATTATTTTAAATAGGACTTTGCATAAAAAAAGCTTTCTCAGCTAAACTTAGGCAGAGGACTGAATTCTGAAAGGTTTACTTCACATAAGTGAAAAGCTGATGAAGTGACTGAGCTTGTGTTAAAGTGAAATGTCTTTCATTTAACATACTAATTAATAAGTATTATATTATTTAGAAATAAAAGTTTAATTAGTCATAATTATTTTTTGTTCTTTTACTTCTAAGACCAGGATGCATTTGGAACCTTTATAACATATCTTTATCTTTCGTTTTTTAAGACAACCTGATTAATACACCACAAAAATTTTACAGGTCTTCTCACTTTAAATAAATGCTTTTTGAAATAGTAAAATTAGGGTTTAAGTTAAAGACTTGGTTAATTGTTTCAGCTTCCGTCTTGGAAAAGTTTATCGATATGACTTGCCAAAGAGGGACATCAGATCATTTGTTTCCTTTGCCCAGGATTGGTACAAAAACTCAAAGGGTGAATCTGTACAACTTCTTTCATCACCATTGTAAGTACAAAAAATGTAACATATTAGGCAATTTCTTTTTGCCAAATTTATTTAAATCTTAATATGGAACCTTACAAAATGATATTTTTTCAGTGATGAGTTGGTTGATTGGTGTGTTGAAATGATCAAATTCAGCATAGCTTTTGGATTGGATATACTGGTAAAACATCCATGGATCTGGCAGATAGGTCTAGCAGGATTTAGTCTTGTAGCAATAACAGCCCTGATAGCATTGTTCAAAGCTGGGAAAGCAAAACCTAAAGATGTAAAGAAAGAGAAGAAGAGCAAATGAATAGGTCATATTGTGACATCACAGAATTTTATACTCTTCAAGATGGGACTATAATTAGCAAAAAATAAACCGTAATGTTATGGCCAACTGATAAATATTGTCACTTTTTACTACAGGGTAGGAATTATGCATTTATTTATCCGTCCTAGTTTTTGAGATGTGATATACTTTTTTAACTACTTATAAGTTTCATATAAATCCCATATTAAGTACATATTATTTCAATAATTTTTAAAAAATATACTTATTTCTTTATAATGTTACATGTTTTATTTCAATAACTCACAAAATAAAACTATGTTGTATTAGCTAAGCTGGATAATGGAAAAACATTTTTGTCATAGTGATGTTATTTTCACTTAACTTAAAAATAACTTAGAGAATCACATTTAATAGGTTAGCATTAAAATATAGATCACAGGTGCCTGATGAAGCTTACATAAATACTTATAAAATATTTAATTTTACAGAAGAGTTGAAATAAACCTTTTCTAAGACTTTTGAGCACTCTATAAATGGTATTAATACATAGTTTATTTTCACTACTGTATTTTGTCTGAAGGTTATCATTTAGGTGATGATGGATTAGAATAATTTTGAGCATTCTGTATATGCAATATGCAGTCCCCTGCATACTTTGTATACTGGGTGACTATTTTAGAATAGAAGCTTGTGATCGTGACATACTTTATTTTTAATGTTTTTATTCTATGAAAAAAAAATTACGCAACAGTTGTTCGTAGTTTGTTTCAATGAACTCACGCGTGCGTCCTCTGAGAAAGGTGTGTAGGTTGACAATGATTTACAATTTTAATAATTTCACTTTTTGGTTGCAATCCTGATTTTAATGTTTTATGAAAAAAATATCTAAATGAGTAGTATTATGTAAGTAAAAATAAAATAAAAAGCCATGGGCTTTTATTCCATTTAAATAGCACCCCGTATTGTTTCGAGACGGTAAAAAGTCACTAGTATGCAGTGGTTTTGTAAAGAATACCATATCATTTGTCACTCATAATATAATAATATTTATTACAATATTAAACACTAGCTGATGCCTGCAACTTTGTCAGTGTGGATTGAGGTTTTTCTGGTTCCCGCAGACACTCTTTAATTTTCCGGGATGAAAAGTAGCCTATGTGTTATTCCAGACTATAATCTACCCTTGTGCCAAATTTCATTCAGATCCGTTCAGCCATTCCAGAGTTAGTTAGTTAGTCTTCGAACAAACCCAACTTTTTTTTACATATTAAGACACTAGTCTGGCCATAAATATTGTTACAATTCAAAAATCTCTATAAGCTATAATCACTCCTTTGAGAGAGATAAAACTATACATCGGAAAGAGAAGTAGTATAGACCACACTGTCTGTGGAGACAAAAGTATCGAGAAAAAGCGAAAGTATCCATACATAGTTACTTAAATACTAGAGCAAAAGTTTGAGTACAAAAATACTAGGTATCAGACCAAGTCACTACTCAGGTATCAATAGTTTTTGCAGATACCTAATTGTACTTAATGTAGCCCTAATTGAACACATTGCACCAGCAGTTCATAAGCTTCTAGTTTGTGCTATTTATTGTGTAAAATTCCACTAGAGTATTGATTAATATTAGATAGTATCTACTTCTATATTTATTCTAAACACTGATGCTGGGTCAGCTAATTCAGAACGGACAGCATTTTCAAACTTTTTGAATATCATAGAAAATTCCATCATATTCTCAGGTTTTGATTCAATCCACATTTTGTCAAATTCATAAAAAAGATAGCAATAAAACTTGTTAAACAAATTAATACTGGGCAGATATTGTTTAAAGTTAAACATGTATGTTTTGGCAGAGCCATCCTTTAGTAGATAGTAAGCCATGGATGTTAAGTTAATACCCACAATAGCAAATGTGTAACCATATTTAGGATGCAGTGAGTGACTTAAAACATGGTTTGATGCCTGAGTGTACTCTGTAGCAAAGTACAGTAAATTTTCTAATCCCAGGAGTCCCATACCACGAAAGTCTGTTTTTGGATCATCACCCTGAAAAGAAGATATTTGTTAGTCATGTTTTGAAAGCAGTTCTATGTAGTTGTTAGTTATGAATTTTTTAAATTCATTTTGATACCATTTTATACATTCCAAAGTATTATTATTACTATTTTATCTATTCTATAAACACAAATAATAATAAATAATATTTTTAAACAGCAATCACATGACATATTATAAGTAGACATATAAAGATAAACTGAAGTAACTCCCTAACTAATAGATTCCTGTATGAATTGTTGTATGTCTGTATTTTACCTGAAAACCAATGTCTTGCCAGTCTTTGGTAATCCTAGCTTCCAATGTTCTGTCCGGCATCAACAAATTCCACAACCTCAACAGCTTTTCCTCATGATTTGGATTGTTGCTATCATACTGTGTGCACCGAAGATCTTCCACTTCGTCAACTAACTGACGGTAACTCCAGATCTGTACGAGGCACTGACGAAATGATGGTTTGAATGCGTCATGGAGTTTTGGATTGATCTTTTTAACTCTCAATATAATATTAATAGGAGGATCGAGTATCTCAGAAAAATGTGCCGGAATAAATCTTCGTTCTCTTACCACCGCGTCTAAGAACGAAACAATTTCTTTTACATCTTGCGTTCGTGATAGCATTAACGATTTTTCAATATTACACGTCCTCTGAGCTCCTACTCTGTCACCATAACATATTCTTTGTAGTTCACAAAGACGCGTAGTTTTGCGCAAAAACCATTTTATAAAAGGCCTCAAATACCAGTGAAGCACAGACCAGAGGTTGAAAAATATCATTTCTAATTTATTCACAATTTTATCGATGTAATATTCACTTTTCATTTACATGCTTATTTTATCACCATAATACAACGATGATAATTATTAATATTTACATGTATTCTTTTAGATTAGATCTTTAGATCATTCTCGTTTAATTTACGAGTGTTGGTAATTAATGTATTATGTTGAATGTAGATATATTGGATTCCTTTGGTATTTTATTTTGTTCGTTTGTTGATGTTACTTGTCTCTGATTTGTTGCTCCTCCCAATGACATTCAGAGCAGGCCCTATCGAGTCCCGAAGTGCAAGGTACCAAGAGTTATCGGGTTGTCCATCTCTTTCATCATCATACATTTCAGGCATTGTAGTACTCATTGTATCTCGCTCTAATTACGCACACAAAATATTTTAAATTTCGCGGGATTTTCACTTCACTTTTATTGGTCGACGCCATTTTCGCTGAAAAACCGACGCAAGCCGAGGATGACAATGAAAATCATAAGTCCTAACCTTAAAATTAATTAAAATTGTTTTATGAAAGTTTAATGTTTTGTACTACGAATTGCGGTGATTTGTATTACTTATTTTGTTATTTAACTGGTAAGCGATTAGGCGTAGTCTAAAGTGTAAAGCCTACACAGACTTCTTGGAAGTGACTAGTGAGGTTAGTTTGACTGTTTTTCCTTTGAAAATTGGTAAGTAAGGTTAATCTTTGAATATTTAAAGGTAAATTATCAAAGATATTAATAAGGTATCCTCATTTAACTCGTTTGAGCAACTAAGTATAATGAACACTTAAATTTAAAATATGAAAGTAGGTAGGTATGTATTTTTGTTGGTTGTTTTGTCTCAATTGTATTCTTGTTTCAATCAAGCTGCAATAGAGCAAAGAATTGAAGTGATTTTACATGGGAATGGTTGATGATCTGGAAAGTAACATAGATTACTCTTTATCTCGGAAAATTTAAGTGATGAGTTATACCCATTGCTTTTTACTTTGTCCGTGATGGTATTAAAACATTGAGTCTCAAAAATATTCTTAAAGAGATTATTGCTGAAGTTTTTAAATCTGGATTTAATTTTAGATCAACTGTGTCAGATCAGGGCTCTGCCAATGTTGCTGCAATAAATTCACTAATATCTGATACACGTGAAAACATACTCAGGTCTGGTTCCGATAATGATCCATATAATATAATACATTATGAAATTAATGGAAAAAAGGTGTATCATATGTACGACGTACCCCATTTGTTAAAATGCCTTCGAAATAATTTTCAGAAAAAGAACCTGCTCATCGGAAACAAGCGTATTCAATGGGAATATGTCTTGAGGGTCTATGAATTAGATGGTGCACATGGTCTTGCAAGGACAACCAAACTCACAGACAAACATGTCAAACCAAATTCTTATGACAAGATGAAGGCAAGTGTCCAAATTATTATGTGTTTTTGAAGTGAAACTTTTTTAGAATCAATGTCATTTGAAAATTAAACAAAACAAAAAAATTAAACGAGAAAGCGACACCAAAAAGAAGTTATATAGGATATTAGTACTTATTTAGTACCTTTGTCTAAATATTTATAGGCCTATTACACTGCACTTTTTACAGGGCTCTGTGGTAAGGGTGGGCGTGGCCGCTAGTTTGAGCGTCGCTTATTACACAGCAATAAGGACCAATGTAGGCACCCTTTCTCAATAAATCTTATTACACTACACTATTTCAAGTGTAAGGGTCCCTGTGAAAAGTGCAGTGTAATAGGCCTTTATGTACTAATTAATAATGAAAAAATATTTTTTTTTAAGTGGACAGTCATTCTGACACGTGTTCTAATTTCCGCGTAAGCGCTCAGCTGCAGGGCGACCGCGTATCTCTGACAGCTACAGTGTAACGATCGCAATCACCTCTGATTGGATAACACTCTTCCACTTGGACAAAATACCACAAATTCAGCCAATCACAACAATTGATAACAATGTATTGATGTAGAAGATACGCGGTCGCCCTGCCGTATTTTGCATTTGGCTCTGCACAATAATTTAGTATCTATTTGGTTAGTATATATATTTTTTCTAGAATTTTTGGGGGAAATATAAAGATTTATAGATAAAAATCTTACTAAGGGGTGGAAAACACAAACGGACCCTGGAGGAAATGTACTTTAAATTATGAAGCTATATGAAATTCCACTCAAAGGAAGCATTCCTCTATTTTTAACTAGTTAATGCTCGCGACTTCGTCCGCGTGGGTTGAGGTTTTCGATTCGCGGGAACTGTTTAATTTTCTGGGATGAAAAGTAGCCTGTGTATTGTTCCAGACTATAATCTATCTCTGTGCCAATTTTCATCCAGATCCGTTCAGCCTTTGGGGCGTGATTGGGTAACAAACATCCATCTAAACTTTCGCATTTATTATATTAAGTATAGAAAAAATAATATTTATATATTGAAGACTAGCTGATGCCCGCGACTACGTCCGCGTGGATTGAAGTTTTTTGGTTCCCGCGGGAACTCCTTAGTTTGCCGGGATAAAAAGTAGCCTATGTGTTATTCCAGCTGTTCGAGCGTATTGAGTAACAAACATCCATCCATACATCCATCCAAACTTTCGCATTTATAACATTTGTTTGATATTTCATTTGATTGATTTGATATCAAATTTCTGTCAGAAGAAACAATCGTTTATTTTAAAATAAAAAATAAGAATGCAGCATGCTATTGAATACAGAATTATTATATTATATAGTAGAAAAAAATTTATAATAAGTAACATAGATTATGCGATTCTGTAAGAATGACGAGCATTTTAAAATTTACAGGTTGTGTATGCTGCGCAAGTGTTCAGCAGGCAGGTGTCGCTACTGTTGAACAACCAGATGAAGATATATGAAGACCTTAGAAGACTGCATAATTATAATGTGCTATTAGTCAACATTGATGATGGCTTTTTCACAGCTGAGATTCTTTTGTTCTTTAATAATTTATTTGACAGCCTGAATTGTACCGGCCATACACGTGGTAGTTTACAGAATGCTTTGTCTTTAAACTCAAACCATTTAGACTTTTGGAATGAAGCTTTGAAAAAGTTAGAATCAATGAAATTTGACGCTTCAGACTCAAAAGAAAGTAAGCCATTGATGTTACACAATTTCATTCATGACATAAAAACTGTAAAGCACCTTTGGTCGGATCTCAGATTGATTCCAGAAATAAAATTCTTAAGTCTGAAGCGTTTAAACCAGGATCCTCTGGAAAATTTTTTTGGACAAATTTGAGGACAGGGTGGATGTAACACACATCCAGACTGTCATCAGTTTGTTGCATTGTATAAGACATTGCTCATGAATGATATTTCAACTGGGAAATCTTTATACACAAATTGTACTAGGGATGATGATAAAATGCTAGGCACTTTAAGAAATTTAGTTACTAACCGGAAACATAATGTTGATAGTATTGACCGCAGCTCTGATGCTCAAAATTTTATTTTTATTGAAAAATGTATTCCTTCTGAAAACATTTTTCAGACCCATTCTGTAGCTTATATTGCTGGTGCAGTCTGTCGTTATTTATTTCCCAGACTAAATTGTTCGCAATGTCAAAATTGTAAAAACGCTCTGTTGTCTAACGAAATTGAACCATTTCATTCTTTAATATCAATTAAAGAATATGATTCTACTAACAGAAAATTGTATTATCCTTCAGATAAACTGTCGACATTAGTATGGCGTTGTATTTATATTATCGACCATATCTTGCCAACACTTTGTAAAGTTTACATATATTCTGAATTATTTAAACAATTTGAAGATCTTGATACGTCTTGGTATACTTGCAATGATCACAAATCAAATTTTTTGAAAGCTTTTTGGTTGTTTGTTATAAGAATGCAAGTTAGACAATGGTGTGTTATTTTAATAGAAGAATTCACAATGTTGATTCAAGGGAAAAGGGAGCAGGAATGGAAAACCTGATTGCTACTAAGTTACCAAGGGTGCCAGTTATAGTACGACGTCAAAGTCTTTGAGTAACATTGTCATATCCTCCTTATCACAGATAAAAGCTGTTAAGGATGAAAACTTTATTAATATATTTTATACTCGATGCCCGCGACTTCGTTTATACGGAATAAAAAGAAGTCTTATGTCTTTCACATGCATGAAAGCTATTGCTGTACCAAATTTCGTCAGCGTTGGTTGAATAAAAGCCATTAAAGCGTCGCAGACAGACAGACTCACGTTCGCATTTATAAAATTAGTTTGGATTGTCTTTGTTTAGAGATTTTAGTGTTTACTGGCTTGGTAAACTAGGTTGGTAACTTTTTAGTGGTTAATTAATACAAAAGTGTGTTCTTGGTTTAAAACTAAATACCTACCTACTTATTAAGTTAATACAGAATCTCAGTTAAAATATAATTATATCCATTTTCCATTTCTGTTCTCATCTATCCAATAATTATGTATTTTAAAATAAGTTGCATTGTGTACAATAACTTTTCTGTGTCAACATAATAGGTATTAATTACCCACGACGGAACGGAGACGGGATATGTGTTTGCCATAAGAGGTTGTACGTTTGTTTGTGCACTTTTTTTTGAATTACGATTTGAGTTTATCTTTGGATTTTCTGGATTAACATCATTTGATTTCCGTGGGAACTCTTTAATTTTCCGGCTTAAAACGTATGCTGCCCATCCGGTGTATGCAAACTATGTTTACAACAAGTTTCTCAATATCGGTTAATAAGATGTGCCGAAGCATAGCAGAGACACACTCAGTTAAAAATATTGTTAGTGCTTACTGCTTGATAAATAATCTAGGTAGGTAACTGCCTAGTGGCTAATTTATACAAAGATGAGTTCTTGGTCTCTCTGACTGCCTCGTTGGTCTAGTGGTTAGCATGTTTGACTGCGGCTGACGAGGTCCCGGGTTCGAGTCCCGGGTCGGGCCATAATAAGTGTTGGGTTTTTCTGACTAGAAATTCTCAATACTAGCCCGGAGTTAGGAAGTTGGCGGTGTTTCACCCCCGTGCCTCGGAGAGCACGTTAAGCCGTCGGTCCCGGTTATTATCACTAACGTGGTAATAGTCGTTAAAGCCCACCAACCCGCATTGGAGCAGCGTGGTGGGTCTAAGCTCTAATTCCCGCTCTCCTATGAGAGTGGAGGCCTGTGCCCAGCAGTGGCACGTTAATGGGCTGTAGTGGTGGTGGAGTTCTTGGTTTAGAATTCAATATTTATTAAGTTGATACAGAAACTCAGTTTACGAAATAATAATTAAAGCCCCACCAACTTATCTGACCCGGTGACAGCGTCGCTGCGATCTACTAAAAATAAAATATTTTAAAAATTATTATCAGTCATAAAAATTAGTTCCAATTTTGGCCACCGGGTCAGATAAGTTGGTGGGACTATAATTACACTCGTAGGTATTTGCACCAAAATGTGAAGATAAAACACACCTACCTACATTTTTTTTATATAAGTTCTTACCTATTTTATACATTATTATAATATATTATTGAGGTAATTAAGTACTACTTTCCTACTATTTCATGTTAGTGTTGTCTGATATAAATATAAGTATGATTATGATTGTACTATTCAGTATTAAATCAGTATCGAACTTGAGAATATCCTCACATTTCTGAGAACATTTTTATGAGTTTAGATTATCCTTTTGATAAATATGCAGTATTAATATTATGGTAACTATTAAGATGTCGTTTCACAACAAAATATAGTACATCTCATATGCAAGTCTTTATATTTAATAGAGCAGAAGTTTGATATAGCCTTAGTTTTAAAAGTATTTTTTGTGAGTGCATAGTGACAACTTCACAGGTTCACTAAAAGGTACAACAACTACTATGTACTCTAAAAATCTCTTAGGGAAAATCATTAAACACATATTAGTTTGGTACTGAACTATAAGTAAGTAAGTACTATATTTTATCTTCACATTTTTTGGAAAACTATGTAATTAATTAGCATTGGTGCAAATATACTTAATTTTTGGACTGATTTTAATAATGCTATTTCTTTACTCTGGCCTGTCTAGTCAAAGCTAAGTGCATTATTCTAACGTTACTATTATCATTTAACGGGGGCAATATACGAAAAGATCAAGTGCGTCTATTTATTTCAGGTATTTCCAGAGATACCCAAACTACTTTTTAAAATTTCCTTTCATATTGCACTTCACTAGACAGACTAAGTATAAAAATATTTAAATGGCGCATAACTATATACACGGTCAAAAAAAGAGTTGATTTTTGCAAAACTTTAATTAATTTTCACTTCCCTAACCAAAAATATCAAAAATGTATGGTATCACTTTGTTGGAGTATATATTTTTGTGATCATTTTGTAAATTTTATTTTGCTCTACGTACATTATGCAAGTACTGTAAATACTTCTGTGTATGATTAATTATTAAAGCCGAGATTAGCATGAAATTAGAATTTGTAAGAATATACTTAAATACATAAAATTAAAATTTATTTTAAGCACTGGTATAAAAAGTTATATTGTGGTAGTACCAAATTTCAGTATATTCTTACTTTTTTTAATTCTCTTAGTTAGTTGTCTTGAGATATCAATCTAGAAACGAATATAACTATAATGAATAGTATTTATATAGCTTGGCAAACATACCTGAGCCTAATTAATGTGGAACTAACAGTCTACTTTGTATTGATCCTTAAATGTTGTTTTTTTAATAGATATCGGCGCCTCGAACCATGCCCAGATAAGTTTTCCAAGCTGTATGTATTATTATCATAAAATACTAATGTAAGTTGGCATGCCGTTTTGGGTTTTAGTAATAATAATCATTTTACTACAAATTAAAAATCCAGCCTAGTATCTGATATCATGCAAAGTAATACCTGTGCTTGTACTATAAACACAAGTAAAAAGGCCACGCCAATGTATGTTTTTTGCACTACAATGAACCAATGTTAATATTATATGCGGTACCTGACTTTTTTTATAAAGTTATTATTTTTGAAAATTATTGACTAATAGAGGTCGCCCATGACTTCGCCCGCGTACAATTTCTGATTTCCTATGAGATTTACCCGCTGCAAAAAGCGTAGGTATATATAGCGGCTAAAACTAATAAGTAATAACCTTAAAGTCGATTTTAAAAACTTATAACCTACATGCTAGCTTCCAACCCCAATTTCACACCCTTTAGGGTGGGTTTTCGTAAAACTGCTTACACAGGTTATTTTTATTTAAAATTATTAACCTACATCCCAATTTTCAAGTCTCTAACTTCAAACACTAAGGACTTTCAAACAAACTTACAGCCCCCATTTCACCCTCTTTGGGGTGAATTTTCGTAAAATTGATCATACAGGTTATTATAATTTAAAACTAATAACCTAAATCCCGATTTTCCAAGTCTCTAACATCAAAAACTTAAAACCCTCATGTAAGCTTCCTACCCCTATTGGGGTGAATTTTCGTAAAATTGCTTATATGGGTTTTTATTATTTATAACTATCACCTTAATTGCCAATTTTCAGGTCTCTAACT
Organism: Erebia palarica; assembly: GCA_964035005.1. Taxonomy (NCBI): domain Eukaryota; kingdom Metazoa; phylum Arthropoda; class Insecta; order Lepidoptera; family Nymphalidae; genus Erebia; species Erebia palarica. The sequence goes on from OZ035988.1 coordinate 9,379,133, forward strand.
TCAAACACATAGGACTTCTATACAAACTTACAACACCCATTTCAACCCCTTAGGGATGAATTTTCTCAAAACCGTTTCTTGGCTGACGTCTACACCAATCATAGAATGAACCTATCTTTCAAATTTCAAGTTTGTAAGCTTTATAGTTCCTGAAACATCGTGATGAATCAGTGGGTGACCTTTCGCTTTTAAATATATAGATAATAAATTTAAAGTGTATGTCTAGTGAAATTTTGGAGAGGCGGGAGAAATGGCGGGAAATTTTAAATAAATGGTGGCATGTTTTTTTTTTTGCTTCAATGTTGCCAGTATCTAAAAACACTAATTACTTTACCGACTTAAGTTTCAAGAGACAAACGCTATTTTATAAATCAAATCAATTGTTACCATATATATATTATTTATTAACATTAATTTTTACACATTTATAATTATTGTAAACACCACAAAAATATATTATTAAAAGAGTAACCATTGAGTTTCTTGCCGGTTCTTCTCAATTGGAAACAACATTCCGAACCGGTGGTAGCTTAAAATATGAAAATAATTAAATCAGTTTTATCATCCTTCATCTTTTATTTTTAAACCTAAACTAGCGGCACGCTATGATGGCCGGTTTGACGTTTGTCCGCTCATGAAGTTCCGTATTAATTGATAACGACTTTGAAGGAAATAATTGTATTACTTTATTGACGATAGTGATGTGCAGAGATTCATAAATTTTATCGAATGTAGTTTCTCATGAAGTTCCGTATTAATTGATAACGACTTTGAAGGAAATAATTGTATTACTTTATTGACGATAGTGATGTGCAGAGATTCATAAATTTTATCGAATGTAGTTTCTCATGAAGTTCCGTATTAATTGATAACGACTTTGAAGGAAATAATTGTATTACTTTATTGACGATAGTGATGTGCAGAGATTCATAAATTTTATCGAATGTAGTTTTAGGTTTAGGACTCAAAATTTATTTATTAAATTGATTTCTTAAATGTATACAAGTGTAGAAAAATCAGTTTGCACCATTTAAGGGGTGAATGTACTTGTGAATATGAACAATTTTCACTATGTGGACAAACCTCTGAAATCGCAAAAAAATATCAATAAATTTTTAAAAATGGAATCTAATACGATCGTCACATAGGATCGCTGGCTAGCACAACTACTACCTCCGGCAAACTCGCGTCAATGCTCAATGCAAAACAAAGCAGTTTCGAATTGACGTTGCTTCGAAAAGTATAAACTGTCAGTGCAATGCGATTGTGATATAGTTTTGACCTGGCTTTGGATTTCAAATATTGATACTGCATTACTGTTGACCCTTGCTCGTTAATTTGGACTCTGTTCAAGCCCTTTGTTGTGGATTTCGTCGATATGACCGAACGTACGCAGAGAACTGTTCTAAATAGTCAGACACGTGAGTTCGTAATACGCCTTCGTAACTATTTCGATCGTGAAGCTCAAAATGGAGGGCCAATTTTACCTATAACGTCAGTGGTTGAACGCGTAGCTGATGCGCTTAATATTGGACAACGAACTGTTAGACGGATAACTAAAAAAAAATATGGCGAGACTGGCACAGAAGAAAATAAACTTCACACACCAAAAAAGAGAAAACGAGCAAAACCAGTCGTAGGCATCGATAGCTTTGATGCCGATGCTATCCGAAGACATGTTTACGGCTACTATTTACAGAAGGAGTATCCAACAAGAAAAAAGTTGGTGCATTCACTGAAGGAAGCTGGATTATTCTTCGGTGGGGAAAGTTCTTTAACGAAGATTTTGAAGACCATTGGATTTCGATACAAAAAATGTAACAAACGCAAAATATTGATGGAAAGATTTGATATAGCGATGGCAAGGTATACTTTTTTACGGCAAGTGAAAGAAATCAAAAATTGGCAAAATGTTGTGTTCTTGGATGAAACATGGCTTAATGCTAACCATACTGTAGGCCGTTCTTGGAACGATGACACAGCAGCATCTACTTCCAAAGTTCCTGTAGGAAAAGGATCGCGACTTATAATTTGTCACGCCGGAACCATCAACGGGTTTGTCGAAGGTTCTCTCATGGCTTTTGCGTCAAAAACCACTGGAGACTATCATGAAGACATGAATGGAGAAAAGTTTACTGAATGGTTTACCTCAATGTTGTGTAGCCTCCCTGAACCATCTATTATAATTATGGACAACGCCCCATACCACTTGATGCAAATTGACAAGCCACCTGCCCAATCCCAAAAGAAAGCTGATATCGTCGCATGGCTTCGTAAAAATGGCGTAGATGCAAACATGAATATGTTAAAAGCGGAATTAGTACGTCTTTTAAAAGAAAACAAACCAACCAAGATCCGATACGTCATTGACGAAATAGCATTAGAACATGGGCACAGAGTTATACGGTTACCGCCTTACCATTGTGAGTATAATGCGATTGAGTTGGTGTGGGCTCAAATTAAGGGATATGCTGCAAGACACAATACAGAACCCCCATTTACCACAAAAAAAATGCTAAAATTATTAGAAGAAGCTTGTGAACATGTGACTAAAGGAGACTGGGAAAAGGTTGTGAATAGAACTGTTAAATTAATAAGGGAAGATTATGAAAGAGATGTGAAAATAGATAATATTATAGAAAACGAACATATAATTATTAATGTATGTGATGATAGCAGTGACGACAGTGAAAATAGTAGTATGGACGAATCTGATTAATTATGGCCTTTTGTGGCACCTTTTTTGGTATCTTTTGTATTCATATGTTTCTTGTGTGCATATAAAGTATGTATATTCATTTTCGTTCAAATATTCAGTTCGTTCAAATAAATTAAATAAACATATACATTTTTGTTTTATTAAACCTATTTAATCAGGTACAAAAACAAAACTTAATTGTTTTTTGTTCGAGAATAAATTGACATTCCACATCACTATTGTAATGTGTCAAACCGGCCATCATAGCGTGCCGCTAGTGTAGAAATAATTTAAAAATATCATTGCTGAACTAAAAATCGGTAGTTTCGAAAATCGATATGTGAGAAAAATCGGTATTTTATTGATATTGATTATCCAACCCTATTGATTGGCTCATCCCTAAATTTACTATTTCCGTTTCCGCCATAACCATAGTAGATATCGTTATCAGTAGGCTATATATATCGTGAAAGAAAGGATAGGCTTGGTCATGAATGAAAATTCATTCATAACCAAATATAAATGAATGGATAAAGTGGAAGAGTGAGATGCACGATCTTTTTATGAATGAAATATATAGATGTACCTAAAGCTCGTATGTGTGTATCTGTGCGTCGATGTACACTCACACTACTGCCCGCTATTTTGTTCAAATCGTGTCTATGGAGTTGCCTGTCTATATCCTATATGTTACTTGTCTCTGATTCAGAGACTGCAGCTGGGCGACCGCGTGTCTTTTGCTTCAATCATTGTTACAGTATCAATTGTTGTGATTGGCTGAATTTATGGTATTCTTGCTGCGTCAATGGATTTTGTCCAATAGTGGAAGAGTGTTAACTAATCAGCGGCGATTGCGATCGTTACACTGTAGCTGTCAGAGATACGCGGTCGCCCTGCCTGACATGAGAGTTCATGAGACAAGCTAAATGGAGATGAAATTGGTATGTATATGTTACCAGAGACAAGTCATTTATGAACTTAGATTAATTATCTGAGTGATCAGAGCGTAAACAGAGAAAGAGATAATATAGACAATAGACATGCGATATTTTCGGTAAAAATAATTTTGACCCTATCTTTACCTGATTATTACAAATAAAAACATTTACCTATATTTGTAAAGACTCGCATGAATGCTACAAATTATAGAAATAACAAAAAAGTATTATTTAGCACTAAGAAAATATTGCATATTAGTGTAGATAGATTATCTAGATAGGTAGTCTTAGGTACTTTAGCTATCGCTTATTGTATACGCTGACGCCATGTTAATATCTTTTTCTCTGTATACACTGCCTACGTACTACACACAGAATACTATTTACTCACAGGTAGTAAATATTACTACAGATCACTACCGTCAGTTTTAGCAGTTCTAGATGTAACAGTACTGTATAAAAGACATTAGAGTATAGAATTTTGTATTATAACAATTCTGCTAGTTTCATTCGTTATTCCCCTGTCACCCCGCAGCTTTGATTTGTATACCTAAATGCCTTCGTTAAACGACTGGTAGGAAAGAACGTATCTCCTTAAACTGTGTCTGTGAGATTAGTTCGGGCTGTCGATATTAGCCATACACTATAAATTGTTATTACCAATTTACTACCTTTAATTTAGGAACGCCTGCAATAATTAAAAAAAAAACTTTAATACCTATACCCTAAAGGCTAACTTTAGTCCACCTACGCTAAGCTCTAAAGACATCTTTTTAGATCATGATTGGTGAAAATTTACGTCTCGTATGAAATGACTCATTTTAGTCCCTTGGTGAAAAATCTACTATTAATTTATTACCGAATATATTAAATTTAGAAAAGTTAATGTAGTTCTATTATAATATTTTTCGGAGTCGGTGCCAATTATAGCCGCACGAATCGTTTATTCTTAATATTGTTTTTGGTCTCCACATTGGCACCTCATTGGCACCGACCCCAAAAAATATTATTAAAGAACTACATTAACTTCTCTAAATACACCTAATATATTCGGTAAAAAGAATCATCAAAATTATTCTTATCCATTGAGGAGTTCCATTCACCACGTCCGAAGATATTCATCAGATCTTCACCAAATGTATATGGGACCACCTCTGAAGTATGATCTATTAAACAAAAAAAGAATTATCAAAATTGATTCATAATTGGCGGAGTAATCGCGTAACAAACATACAAAAACATACAGTCGAATTGATAACCTCCTCCTTTTTTTTGAAGTCGGTTAAAAATTAACCCATGTTTCAAGCAAATAAATGTATTAATAATTATTAAACGAAATATTTTTTTTGTGTACTTTAGTCGATTACCGTATATTTTAATACGGTAATCAAATAGCTGCCGTATACCGTATTTTTGTTGCCTAAGATACCTGAATGCCGTACAATACGGCAATTGCCGTATCAAGACCAACGCTGCTTCGTGAGAGGGGCAGGAAGGGGGTGCACCATTATGAACTAGGTAGCCGGTCGGCTCCTTACGCAGTGGACGCAAGCGACATTGAATATTTAAGTTTTTTTAACACATTTTTATGCTTCACTTAAAATGTTCTTTTCAGAGCTACTTAGTTTTAGTATTAGGAATCACACTTTTTCATAATTAATAATAAATGCGAAAGTATGTTTGTTGGTTTATTGGTTTGTCCTTCAATCACGCCGCAACGGGGCAACGGATCGACGTGATTTTTGGCATGGGTATAGTTGAGGACCTGGAGAGTGACATAGGCTACTTTTTATCCCGGAAAATTAAGCAGTTCCCGCGGGAATTAAAAAACATTCACCACGCGGACGAAGTTGCGGGCATCAGCTAGTCTGTAAATATATTTAAAAATCGTTTAAAGGATTATTACTTATCTAGTACTAGTATGTTATAGAATATTTAAGTATGTGTATGTAGGTTTACGGGTATATATTTATTAGTATAACCCTTTTAGTGATAAGACCGCCCTTGAGCACTTTGTTTTGTTTTGTTTTCTTTTCTATGTATTTTTATGTCTTGTGTAGCAATAAAGAGTTTAATCTATCTATCTATCTATAGTTAAAAGGTCCGGAGGACATTCTTGTCAGGCAAACTTTGGCAAAAATGAAGTAAACGCGGCTATTGACGCAATGAAAATTAAAACTTTATATCGCGAAGGTACTTTTACGCATGCCGATAATAGACAATTGAAATAAGACTACGGTAGTAGGAGCGCGTCGAGGATGACCAATTTCCAACTATTCCTCGTGCTCCCATCAATAGGACAAATTAATAGGAGCACGAGGAAACGTCAGTGATAACAGCTACCAGCTACCTTGATAGGAATTCTTATGCACACTAACTAAATAATTATATGTATAGACTATGGGATAACTGTACTTTTGAAGATTAGGTACTTTGCATGTGTAACTAAAGTACACTACGTACCTACTTTAGTTACACATGCACAAAAAAAACACCAAAATGAGAATGGCCCAATTAGGTAGTATTGTGTGGTAATAAAATAAAGAGCAGTGTAATTCGAAATTGTGTTTTATTTATTTTGAAAATTGTAATAATAAATACTATATTAAAATTATTTACAATGCAACATACGATTTAACATGCATTCATCACTAATTTATATACACAAGGCGATGCGTAAATTGCAAATCTTCATATATATGTACGTAAGTAGGTATAGTTACCGGTTGAACCTACTGCTAAAAATATACAATAGGTAGGTACTTCAGTACCTAAAACTGCAAGCAAATAAAATTAAACCCTAAAATGCGCTAACGCGTACAAAGTGAATTGGTGTGCCTATATACCTACCTATAATATTTTCGTGAAATACTTAACTTCTTTTGTTTACGAAAATTTTACAATACCTAATTCTTAAAGTATGAAAAAGATAGGTACTTATGTATTTACTTAGATAGTTATTTTTAAGGTTGCGTACCTGAAAGGTAGGCTTGCAACCCTCATGGTGCGACTATTTATATTCGTAAACTAGTTAACTATAAACTATATTTGTATCCTCAAAACAAGAGTAAATAGGCACTAGCGCGCTGCACCTTAGGCTGCATCACTATTAACTCGTGGTAGATTCACTAGACGATTAAAAAGTACTTGTAAAAGTTTATTTGAATAAAAAACATTTGAATTTCCAGTAAGTCTGCATTTAAGCGCTAGTTTTCTCCCAACGAACGAATTTTTCTCCCAACGTGGGTGTGAACCGTGTGACTCTAGGTCTGAAGGTCTAGGTAACCATTAAAGATAACGTAGGTAAAAGCAGGTGGAAACATAGGTATTATATTATATTAAGTAGGTAATATCATATAAAGCCGGGTCTCCTGCGCGTTTTGCCCTACACACTAGGTAGGTACACAAAAACGGCTATAGGTATATACGTGCGTTTTGGTTGTGGTGTTTTTAACATTTACTTACTTACTGTAAAATTAATTTTAAATGAAGTAAACGTGATGGAAGATTTGATCTCGAGGATCGAGGAAAAATCTTTGATTTTCTGGAATATAAATATTATCTTTAGCCCGCCTATATAGGCTACTAGCTCTAGCTCTGGGTCAAGAATCAAGATTATTCGCAGATTTGCATTTTTAGATGGATTTTACGAGGTACATAATATGTATAATACTCAACAACACGTGCGACGCTCGCAAAAGTCCCCTGAACCCCCGCGGGGCGAAATGTGTAGATGTTTTCGGATGGAACGGAAAGCAAAAACATTGTTTATTTACACAAAACATTTTTAGACGAACGGTATTGTGTGAATGTAGATGTTTTGTTGAGTTTTTCAGCAGGGCGACCGCGTATCTCTGACAGCTACAGTGTAACGATCGCAATCCCCTCTGATTGGATAACACTCTTCCACTATTGGACAAAATCCATTGACGCAGCAAGAATAATATAAATTCAGCCAATCACAGCAATTGATACTGTACCTAACAATGACTGATGCAGGAGATACGCGGTCGTCCTGCTAGTAAAACACGTGGTGGAGACCCGGCTTTACATAACCACAAAACAGAGAAGTACCTAGGTTTAAATAAATTGTTAAAATTTTCATAATGTTGTAAGCCGGCAGTGGTACCAATACTAATACTTGTGTTTAAATTTATGTAAGTAGGTAATTACTACGTCTTACCTACTCATTCATTCGTTTGATTTTTTAAATTGGACGGATTACTATTTTAAACTGGGTTTATCTGATTGAAAAAAAAAGGTAGGTACAATGCTTACCTAATATTTAAAACAAAACCCATGTCATATGAGGAAGTTCTTAAACAGCTGTCCGGTGCGAGTTTACAAATTATGCTTCTTCACCTCAACACTTGTATTGAAAGCTTTTGGGCAGACAAATTGTGAAAACGAGTTACCTACTGTTAGACTGACATTCACAGATCCATCTATGGTCTATCTATGGTCTGACTACCACTACGACACTCTCGACAGTGACGGCGCGATTGGAAGCGCTTGGCGGGGCATAATGTCAAAATGGCTGTACGGTGTTTGTGTGTAAATTGCTAATAAAGTATGAATAAAATGGTTAACGAGTGTTCCTACTTATTACTACATATCCTTCTTAACGAGTCCTTTTAAAATGACTTAGGAAGTCGGCTTTGCCTCGTCCTTCCAATATTACCCAGCCGTAGGTAAATTTATTTCCGGCCTGGGCAGCACCATTAAATATTATGCTGTAAGATGGCCGTAACCATTAACTACCTACTTCTTTCTTTCTTACTTCAAAAAGCCAACATAGCTGCGCCGCACGAACATGTTAATTAAGTAAAGCCGTGACCATTGCGCTATAGATGAAACAATATAAATATGACTAACTACCTACTCGTTTTATTGTTTTCATGTTACAGCATAATAATAAGTTAGTATATCTTATTATCTAAATAAGTAGGTAAGTATAATAATTATTATGTGAAAATTCATGGTAACATACCTACTTAGCACGTTTAACGGAGCAATTACAACTTTCATAGGTACTTGTATAAAGCATATTAATAGTATAATGAGTATGTAACTCCTATGGTCTAAGATCCGGTATAAGAAATTTATACCCTCATCTGTTATTTATTTGTGATAAGTAATAAATGATAGCTAGCATACTCATTGACTTATCGTGATTAGGTTGGCTTATGGATAAGATCTATATATCTATATTTATTTGGGAGACGCAAAAACCGAGTATTTTTTTTATGAGTCTCGAGAGAAAAAATGTTAGTTAGGATGTTGTAAGAGGTCATTCCAAATTTTTTTTAATTTTAAAAATCGTCCAAAAACGAATTTTTAAAATAACTCGTTACGTTATAATTTTATAGACCAAAAAAAAAATAAGTTTCCGAAAGTTTCAGTTGTAAATTTAAATTTTGAAAGGTCACTCATATTTTTTTAAAATTTATTAGTGCATTACTTTAGATATTTTCAAGCGACCGTTTAATATTTAAATTAAAATTCCATACATTTTGCGCCTACGTCACAAAATAAACCTATTGTCTAAATTTCTAACCCCAGCGGTTCAGGCTGTGCGTTGATCCCTTAACGATTTTATATAGATAGATATAGATCTTATCCGTATGCAATTTAACTAAGTAGGCAACCTATTCACGATAATATGTCAAGGAGTATGTTATTTATTATTTATTTCTTATCACAAATAAATAGCAGGTGAGGGTATAAATTTCTTATTCGGGATCTCCTACTACTAGTGAAAATGCAATATTGCCACACATATGTTTTACTTATTACAATAATGTCTTTTTAATACATAATGTGACTAGTGAAATCATTTATTTATTTATTTATTATTGGTAGTAAGTACTATAAATTATAATTATTAGATTAAAATACAGGTAGGTAAATTAATTTTTCTCCTCCTTAACTTGCTCGGAAATGGCATCATTGCTTTAAGATACGTCCTTAAATTGGATATTTTTAAACCTCTGTCATTCAAGTAGGAAATCACATTATTGCCCATTCAGCACAGGATTTTAGCGTGAGGTAAGATAAGTCAACGCCATCTATCGACAATATACTAAAGATTTCTTAACAAATGCTGTCCTCGCAAATTAGAGAAAAGCACTATACAAGTCTCAGCCGAAATAGCAATTCACGGCTTCGTTTACTTAAAAAAGCCTCGGCTTGCCCCTCGTCCTTTTTAAAATAACATCTTCTCTCTCGAAGAGTTCTCGGTTTTGCCTCGTCCTTCCAATATTACTCAACCGTGAACTGTTCTATTTCCGGCCTTGGCAATAATGAACAATTAATTTACTAGGGTTGATGACTAATTCTAATCAAATTGCACTGCAAAAGAGAAAAAATAATTTGAGAATATTAATAATAATATCGTAGATTTTGTTTATCAATTAGACCTATAATTCAGTCAGTGCAATTTAAGAGATCGGAGTTCATATTTTTTAAAGTAAGTATAAAGAATCAGCAAAAAATACAATAATACAATACAATATTGATTGGACATAATATTATTATTACAGTAGTAATTAAATAATCAACATTCTGCATTATCTACTCATATTACGCATAAAAACGCCAGTTTGCCTTGTAAGTATCAAAATAATAGATAGGTACATCTACAAATATATTTACAAAACAACATAAATATATTTATGTATATAGGAATCAATACTAAACAATGATAGTTTTTAATAACAAAACTGTATTATATAATTGTTGTTCATGTTTGTATATAAAATACAATTATATGAAATCTTTTAATATAATAGACATTATTTTTTTGTGTTGTTTTGTTCCCTTCCTTTGCGTTCGCGAATTGTTCATACGGTTGAAAAGAAATTATGCACAGTAATTGTTGGCACTTATTTGTCAACTTACTTGGGTTGACAATTAAGTGCCAACAAAAAGTGGTTGGGTTTGTCAGCTGTCAGAAACGCAACGTACAATAGATGGCGCACCAGAGGTATTGCATCGTATGCATCCTGGTGGATAGAGGATGCCGGGTATAAGCTAGTATAATTTAAGATACATAAATTATTTTAAAACACAGTGGTTTATAATTTAACAATAACTTGGTTGAACAACGCCAGAATATGAATAAATTTGTAATATTTCAACAGAAAATAAATTTTATTTTTCATCTTATAAAGCGAATGATATGTTATTTTATCTTAAGTATAGGTACTTTAGAACATTGCGAATTAAAATAGTATCACTTCCAACAACAATAAATATTTATAACACCTAGATACATATTTCATAAAATTTGGGAATGGTTCTAATTAGTACATACCTACCTAAAGTTAGGCAATATTATTTTGTTGTTGTTATTTTTTACTATGGTTCGGGTCATACGTAAATATAATATATTTGAGTAGACCATATATATTATATAGATTATAATAAATAACTGTAACTATAGATTCAAATAATAGTATATTTCTATGTAGAAAGGTACACATTACGTTTTTGAACTTAAAGGTAGGTATTTAGGTAGGTTCTAGTATGTTTAATAGCTTAGCTATTTTTTGAATACATCATTATTTTCAACAATTATAGATATAAAATATCTTATTTATAAATCAGGAAAGTCAAATTAACAAGAAGTCTATTTATGACAGCCGTTTTGTAAAATTTACACAACACATATATTTATTAGGTACAACTAAAAAGCCAATTATTAAACCGAAAAGGGGTCAAAAATAGCTGATTCACTCACTCACTGCAGTGAGTACCTACTTACAGAGATGGCAATAAAGCACTATAAAGGCCTCGCTGTTCGACAGGCCAAGAAAAAATTTATATCTAGCTTTTTAACATTGAACATTTGTAGGGGAAATAAAACATTAGCATAAAACTTTTAAAAAAAGGTTTGACCCAGGATTTTAGGTAGGTACAGGTAAAGCTAGTAAATTGTATCCATTCGTGTTTCTAAATCACCATTTAAATAAAAAAACCGGAAAGCACATTAATTTATCAAAGATAGGTAGGATAGATTTCAAATACATAAAGAGCTTCCAAAAAATGCAACATTTTAATTAATTAAAATAAACAATTTTACCTTTAATTGTATTCATAGCATTCTGTCCACTATGTATTCTTAGTGCTTCCCATTGGTCTAATAACATAAATACAAAGTTTTATTATTATGCGGATTAACTAAAGTAATTATTAGGTACCTGTTAATAATAAAACGTAATTTAAAAGGTATCTACAGAAAAAGAAACGTCCTAAGCAACATAATGTCATGGGTGTTAAATTAAAATAATGTGCTTAAAAAACCTAGGCAGGAACCAGTGGCGATTCCTGGTGGTCAATCTTAGGTTCGCGCTAGCTGATGGTTAGGTATTTTCTCAACAAAATACATTTACCTACATAATAAAATATATCACTGATTAGGGGTAGGAATAGGTTTAATATAACTGCCACCATAACAGGTTTGCCCGCTACCATCTTAGAGTACTTACATCATCACCCACCACCTGGTGACATTGCAGTCAAGGGCTAACTTGTACTTAGTGGCATAAAAAATACTAGAAAATATAATAATATTAAAATTAGATTGAAATCGGAAAATCAAACATTTTCGGACGTTAATTTTCTACAATCAAAAGTTTTTCGGACAAAGAACAAGATTTCTCTAGGAGATACATATTTTGCACTCATGATGCTATAAACTATTGACACTAATAATTATTTAATGCTTACTAGTTGATGCCCGCGAGACTATAATCTATATCTGTGGATTTCATCCGGATCCGTACAGCCTTTCTGGCGGTATTGACCCATCCATCCATCCAAACTTTCGCATTTATAATATTAATATTTAATATTAACTAATTATTTATTACATTTACATTATTATAACACTTACTATTTATCAAAACACTCTTAATATATTTAAATTAACTGTTAAACTAAAAATAAACATAACGTTTCGAAAATAATACTATACGGCACACGCAGTTATTCGCAATTCGCAAGCCTTCTGTCCGTGACCGTATGTAAGCGGGAGTTGGCGGGCGACGCGGCCTGCGGAGCGGCGGAGGTGGAATATTCTCGCAGTACGAGCATAGAATAGGGAATAGTATGGTACGAGCCACGAGGCAATGCGGTGGCGCCGGGCGCACGGCCTAACCAAGGTGTGAGGAGTTCATTGAGCGCGCGTCAATGTAAATAATTATCGATTAACTCAATCATCAAATAATTCAAATACTTCATCAAAAACTGGTAGGTTTTGTGAATGGTACCTATTTAATGTTATAAATATTAGTATATTACTTATATATGTCACCGTAAGATTATAAAAACCGTTAGATTATAATCTAACTCGCGAAATCGCAAAGTGTAGAAAAATTACAATTTAACGCATTATTTTCCGGTAGATTGTAATCTGTTAGGTTTATTAACCCGATAGAACCTAATTATTTATGTCGAACCCTAACCTAACCAACATGAAACAGACAAGAAAACGTAAATACAATGAATATTTCAAAAATTGACACTCAGAACATTGAACGGTTCACAATCTTTCAACAGTTTACAATTTCGAGAGTTAGATTATAATCTAACTGTTTTTAAAATCTTACTGCATCTCAGGCTAACATATAGATCTAGTATAATTGGTAAGTAACTTATTCATAATTATTAGTCTTGCGGCGCATGCTGCGCAATCTCAGAGGAATCGCCACTGGTAGGAACGTTAATCCCTTTATTTTTAAGAGTAACAATTAATGGAACAGAAAATGAAATCGGTAGGTACTTATTTTAATAAAAGTAATTTTATAATACTATACATTTTAATTTACAATAATTAAGCACAGCCAAAACGGGTGTCTTAATAGATACCATTTTATATCTATACATAATATTATTATACTTAGATAAGGTATTGTATAATAAATATTTACTAAAGTTGACTCTTTGGTCCGCTTTTTCGTTAAGCAAAAGGCAAGTATCGTTGACACGATAGTTAAATTGAACTTTTGTATTCAGTGGAATAAGAAGCTAAGGCTCTACTCTAAAACAGACTAATATAAAATGGACAAATATAGGTATCCAAAATGCTTGTGCCAAATCTTTGTGAATTTAAACGACATTAAACTACACATTTCATATTTTGTTTAAAATGCTGAACTCTCGGTGTCGAGTGAGGTTTTCATTTTTGTGAATTTTTCAGCAAAGAAATGGGCGTAGCCAGAAGAGGGCAAAACCTACAGCAGGAACAGGGTGTCAACAAAGAAAAAATTAACGTTACATATGTGGTATAAAAATAGTATATACCTACAGAGTGGAAAAAAAAACGGGACACGGCCGGAAAGTACATTAAAAATGTACCAATACCAATTAAAAATGCAAAAATTTGTCAGCCAATATTTTTTTTTAATCAATTAATAGGATCTACGATGAGAATAAAATCTCAACATTGAATCTTAAAATTAAGAAAGACCATGAAATTTAACAGTGAAATCTAACGATTTGTAGATTGAAGTAATCTGAAGGAGAGTACCAAGAAATATAGATTCATATTACTATAAACTCATCTCTTTAAAGAATTTTTAAATAATGATTATACTACATACATTACGTTTTGTCTTAATAATATATAATAAAATATTCTTATTAATAAAAAAGAATGTTTCTATTGACTGAAAGATACCATCAATATTAAATGTAAATACTTTCGTTCGTTTGTTTCTTCCACCCTGTATAAATATTTTACGCAAGCTTATGATCTCTTTTGTTGCAAAAGAATAGGATTACAAGTTAAAATTATTACTTTACGCTTGATTTAATGTGTGATTAATGTTTGTGACTCAGTAATTTATTAGGAAAAAGTGTTGTTACCCGTTCATTAGGATGACACTTAAATGTATTGTTACGCTGGCCTAGATAAGTAATATACCTGCGTAAATCTACTGACTAGGCCCAAAGAGATTTTTTATGTTTACATGTTATTCCAGGGAATGCAAGTGTTTTTTGAACGAGAGAAAGAGAGCATAGAAGCGTTTTCTGTTCAATTACTTAGATACCTATACAAAAATTTTAATAGTAGGTATAATATTGCCATTACAATCGCAACACTAGTTTTAAACTTAATGGACATTCATGGTGCTCAATGCCATATTATAAATATTTAGTAACTCAATACATACATAATAATATTACATAATACTGTATTTATTTGTTTAAATTATTATTAAATTAAGTATGGTCAGAAATTTTGATTCTATAAAATTCAAGGCACGCTTAAATCTATTTTTTTATCTTAAATTAGTAAGCATTTGAGCTCATAATATAGTTTTCGCATTTAACACAGTCATACAAACAAACTTGAAATATATATTTTAAATTATTTTAATTTAAACCGCAAAGTTTATAACAAAAAGTTCTTTAATATTTTCGAAACATACCTACCCACTTACTATTTTCACATAAAAGTTTGTTTAGCTTACTTATAATAAATAATCTTACGAATTGATAGATTTTATATTATATTTACATTTTAGGTTCATCGTTTATATCTACTTAACAGGCAAATGAATTTAATAATAATAAAACTTTGTGTTGAAGAAGTAATAGAAGGCATGTTCATGGTTTAAAATACGTCGAATGTCTGAATAAACAGTAGTTTAGAGGGTGACTATAAATATCTATTTGAGCTTTATTCTCTAAATCTAATCATTTGGTGTCATTTGACTAAAACTTAAAATAAATAATTTACCAAATTCAGTAACAAGATAAAATATCATATGAGTACACACTTCTATTTAGGCAATATACTTCAATATTAATTGCAGGTACTACTAGAAGTGTCGATGTGTATTCTGATATTTTATGAGTGAGTTCACTAACATATACTCGTATGTATTATGATATATAAAATCTACATTAAAACCTTTAATAAATAACTTCATTACGACTGGACTGTCTTAAGGTTTGAAATAGATTTTTTTATTAATCGACGATGGATGACAAAAATCATCACACTTTTATTAAACTCTGCGCGATCTTTTCTTTTTAGGTGAATTGTTCCCACTTTAACCTATCATAAGATTTTTATATACGAAAACGCATTTTCCCTTCAAGACTGACCCCTTTAGTAAGGTATTCGTATCTTTGTAACCTATTTCAAATCTTCAGAATACGGATACTAGATGTGAGTATAATATTTTATCAATAAAGGTATGTATTTAGAATGTTTCACAAAAATAACGAGTCATCTGGTCTTATCACTCATATATCTATCTTACTTAATTAAACACGGGTTCTACACTGCATGCTGTAATTCATCAAAAATAAGGAATTTCTCAGATCTTGTAATTAATAAATAGCTGCGAGATATGAGATATAAAATACGAAGCCAATACGTAAGATGTGGCGGGCGTAGGCAGCATTAACAGAAGGCCTTGTAGTGAATGAAGAAGAAGATGAGAAACACGGCGTAGGCGGTGGGGAAGGTAAAGCGAGCTATCACGTCGATCGTCTTCGCCACACGAATTGGATGCGGAGGCTCCTTTTTACGGACCTGAACGAAACATGGCTGAAAGAAATTATTTTGTAAATGAATGATGATGGCAAACGAAAAATACAGATACCACCTTACTTTACTTACCACATTACGACTCATAAGTTAATTAAAAATTAGGAGATAATCATACAAAAAAAATTGGATAGTCAAACAAAATTGTAACAAGTTTAAAATAAATGTAAGTAAGCATGAAAGACTTATTACAGAAAGTAGAACAAGGATATAAGAATTTATCTGATAGTAAATAAGTACACTGATGTGAAACTTTATTTTAAAAGTAAATAAATTCTTTAATATAGAAAAATAAGTTTTTGAAAAATATTTGCTTATTTGCTCATTAGAAGATATTATAATATAGATAGAAGTTCAATTGAGCTACCTCGGTAACGCCGCCGTTATTGGCCGTATGTGTACAAGATCCGGGCGCACCTGTACATGCTGTACACGCCACAAGGTCTGCTGCAGTTGTTGATTCTCTCTTTTTATCGCCCTGTATTAAATTAAATTATACATTTTAAAATTGATTTAGGATTCAAATCAATCAATATATCCTCAAAATAATAAAATTGAAACTTTAGTTCTACCTACTTACTACATGGTCAAGTCAAGGATCCTACTATAGAATATAAGCTATACTTATACGATGAATTTTGAAGTGAATTAATGACTTGGGAACTATTGTTAGTGAGTAGAAATACTTAAGTTAAAAAAATTAACAAAAAGTCTATAGGCTACTACTTACAGGCTGTAGCAATCCGAAGTGGCGTTAAAGAAAAAATATGCGTTAGATTTCGTGAAATCAGATTTGAGATGGTATGGTGTTTAGCGGGATGAGTTTTGGGCGTTGTGACATCACTTACAGCACCGCTAGTCTCCGGCTGGGGCGTTTCAGATTTTGCCCAATGGAGTAATGCCATCGCCTCCTATTTGGACGAATATTATTATTTTCTTTAGCCGAAGCACATTATGTGAACTTGCAAAAGCTGCGCAATTACTTCATGGTATCTATATAAAGCATCGTATTCAATAAAATAACTTATTGATTTATACTCTACATCCTTAGTTCATACACATTTCGAATACATTATAGTTATTTCTATAACTCGTAAAGTACGTTTGCACTCAGATAAAAGCAATTTGTTTACTTGATCATATTCTTAATACTGCTAAGTACTTTCGATGACGATTATTTTTATACTTCCCAAAACGCCTTTAATGACACAAAACACGAGAATAAAATAAATGAAATAGCTTAATGTGATCAAATAACTACGTCCAGGTAATATAAAGTGTACGATACAACTCTAAACTAATAACAATTCAAATTCTCACTCAGTTTGTGTTTGGATTGTTAATTTGATGCAACATATCAAAAACATCTGAAGACTAACGCATGCGTTCTGAATGAATCCGTGCTGTGATTGCAATGGTCTTATACTGTTATATTTCTTTTCATATCTTCTAATTTGAAATTTAATATCAACTGAACTTTGAAGAAATATAACAGTCTTGTATCAGGATTGTGCCAATGATAATGGCGAATGTTCTTACCAAGGGGCTGGCCAGTATAATGCCAATTCTGCTCAGAACTGCGGGCAGTCGCTGTGAACACATTATACAGACATATTGTTCACTTGTGGCTGATGGACTACTGGAGTGCAAAAGTGAACACAGACTAGATTAATGTGGCCACATTTAACATCATTTAAGGAACACTGACACATCAAAAATACAAAAATCTTCGCATAATTATTTTAATCAAAATAATAACCGTCTATAGAGTCTTTGCAATGTTTTCCATTTTCAATAAAAAAATATAATTGATGATTATTGAAATATAACGAATATTAAGTGAATATGGCCACACAAAATAGTCTGTACAAATGATTAGATATTCATACAATTCTAGGAAAAAATTTGCTTGTATGGTGTTCATTTTAATAAAAACAATTAACATGCATTTCTTAAAATTTAGAAAACATGCTTTATAAGGAAAGAAATCGATTTTATGATCGTTGATACATGCTAAAATTTTGCAAGTAAAAGATTATGTACATCAAAGAAAACATTGCAAAGAGAAAAATAGAAGTTCCAGAAACTTTAAGTATCAGTAGCAGAGATAATAATTTAAATACAATTTTAAGTAGGGTTTTATGTTTATATAAAAGCTTCAATCAAGTAATACATAATATTATATTATCTAAACTAAATTAAGTAAATACCAACTCAAAACTAACTTTAATATCGTTTGTGTACTGCATTGTTCAAAGCAGTTTATCTAATAAAATTATTTATATCTATTACTAAAGACGATTTCACCGTTATAAAGGAAATAATTATTATTAAATGAACGCCTATTAATTATTATAAAAATTATGCCCAAATTAAAGAAATAAATTAATTAAGAAATATTAATAAAAATAAAGGACTATGGAACCTTATTTGCACAAAGTAGATTTATATGGTATAAGTTATACATAGGTAAGTAGTGCCACGCGGTATTTAGATTTTGTAACATTAATATACTATCAATTCATCAACGATTATAATAGTTTTGGTGCAACAGATCACGGCAAAGCGTTACTGTGACATGAATCACACATTAACACAAAACAAACGGCAAGAAAGAGAGTGAATATAGTTTCAATAATTAAAAGCCTCACCTGTGTTACTGGATTCTCGCCGGGCCTGTATACTACATTATGTAGTGGCCTCTTGCGACCAACGTAATTGACGCAGACAAATTCTAGAAGGGATGCGTAGATGAAACACATGCACACTCCATCCCATACGTTCATTGCAGTCAAATTGGACACCACCGGTAGAGTTGAACGGAAACCATTGGACGTTGTAAAGAAATTCAACATTGTTGTTACACCTGTGTCAAATAATTTATTTTGTCATTAGAAACATGAGTTTTGAGATACGAATATCTCAGCGTATTACTTTGTATAAAGGCTGCATTTGGAACAATACTTTGCTCTAAATAGGCACCTATACGGTTTACTTAATAACGGTTTTGGGAATAACGTGTTAAAAATTAAATTCAGATTCTAATTAGTAGACAATTTCATATATTATTATCGGTTTGAGAGCAAAGTAAGTTCGATACTTTGAAAAGCAGTTTCTAACTAATGTCTTTATTGGTCGATCCGATGATTAAATATTGGAGCATGACTGATGCATTAACTATTTTATTTTTATAAACTAAGTCTCAGCAAGCGTTTTCTAACATACGCTGGATATTCATATAGGTAAGTATTATAATAAACGGAGGTACGACCTGCTTTCATGTAATTTATATATGTGACCGTAAGATTGTAAAAACCGTTAGATTATAATCTAACTCGCGAAATTCTAAACTGTCGAAAGATTGTAAACTGTTCAATGTTCTGAGTGTAATTTTTTGAAATATTCATTGTATTTACGTTTTCTTGTCTCTTTCTTGTAGGTTAGGTTAGGGTTCGACATAAATAATCAAGTAGCACTTAGGTTTTATCGGGTTTAATTACCTATCAGATTACAATCTACCGGAAAATAATGCGTTAAAGTCTAATCTTTCGACAATTTAGAATTTAGCGAGTTAGATTATAATCTAACGGTTTTTATAATCTTACGGTGACATATATAACGATAAAGGTGCTTTAATAACAAAGCTTCGTGATGTCTATTTAAAAAAATACTTAGACATTATCAACCTTACGTAATTTTTATTTATTTTCATGTACCTACCGTTTCTTTCAATTTCTTATGTTCATCTAATGTGAGTTATTTAATCATTAAATTTAGAGCAAATAAAAAATGTGTAAGGTTTACATAATTTTTTTAAAGAGTAAGAACTTATATAAAAAATCAAAATTCTACTTTTTAACACTAAAATAGCTTTGCTAAAAACTGGAGTAAAAATTGCGCAAGGTTGGAAATAGGTACCATATGGAAAGCGTAGACGTGCTGTGTGCTAAATGTAGGTAAATTACTTACGTAAAACTGATCTATTTAGAGCTATTAATTTTAACATGCCTAAAAATTTTCTGTCAAAGTCAACAACATCCGTAGGTATATAAAAGAGATTATTGGGAAAAGTAAGGTATTGATTTATATTTAATTTACAGAATTACTATTCCCACGTTTAAAAAAGGAATAGAAAATTTAGAGTCGAAGAGAAGTGCAATAACTTATACTTATTCAGTACTTACTACTAGATAGTAAAGAATTTGGTATAGACCTGAGTCAATGAATAAAAATTACCGATTCTCTAATTCATTCTTGCTTTTTAGCTTTTATGTACTATTGCTATAATAACAGCATTTCAAACTCACTACGTGCGGATCTTTAGCCAGATATAAAAATAAAATATGATATAAAACTAACCTATCATAACTCTAGCAGGCACGGCATTCCATTCCAACCAAAAAGTAATAAAAGACGACGTCACCAAAATGATGCCCGGAATGAAAACAGTAGTGAAGTAAAATGATCTATCTCTTGTGAAGATAAGATCAACTCTGAGGCAGCTGTAATTACCTAAAAACGTAAAGCAAAATCTAATAATAAAATTAAAATAAATCAAGCGGTTGAATACATTGGCCATAACAATGATAATATTTAACTACATTGCCATTTGCTAAGCAAAAGAATCCTGCAACTAGAAGAATTAGCGTGTTATGAACAGCCGCAGACATTTCTAGGAAGAGTGAAGATGCAAGACCGAGAACATTCCATTCGCCAGCCAATTTTACCTATCATGGAACGAGCCGGAACTGCGTTCCATTCCAGCCAAAAGGTGATGAAGGAAGAGGTCACCAGGATTATGCCAGGGATAAATACTGTGGTAAAGTAGAATGCTCGGTCTCTCGTAAAAATAAGGTCCACCTTTAGACAGCTGTAGTTACCTGTGAAGTTAATATTATACGTAACGGTTGAACATCATACAACACGTCGAAGTGTCGTGTGTTGTATTCAGTTGAACAATGCAATTATTGGTTATGATAATGTACGAACATATTCTAAATAACTCTATTCAGTGGCCTTGTAAATTATTTACAGTTACGGTAACAAAACCAATTTCTAAACTACTTTCCCGTATGCAGGAGTAATGCGTGTTGTGTATCAACGTGTAGTGTTTCAACTTTCCAAACAGCAAAACAGACTAACTTCTATCACGTGCATTTAAACAGTTTCGTGCAATAGTAACGTAACACAAATAATAAGGAAATGTTTGATGATAGTGAATGATGGAAGTACTCGTACCATAGTTCTCGTAGCCTTTTTACTTGACTAAGTACCACACAACAACGCAATTACTCACACATAAGCGGAAAATGAGTGAAACGATAACACCGGACAGGACGGTCAGTCATCCAGTTCAAGCTCAAGAGGTAGGTACCTTGCTCCTCAAATCGTCTCTGGCAAAGATTACATGTCAGGTCTTCATCGTCTTCGTAAAGTGTTAAACCATCAGCTGCTTGCAAAGACGTGAATAAATTCTTACATACTAAATTATTTTTAAAAATATTGTTTATTTATTATAACAATCTTAAATACTCCCAAAAGCTGATATACCTACCATCCAACTAATGCAAAATGTGTGTATCAAACCGATAAATAAAAAAATAATCATGCCATGTCTACGGCTAACTACAATTTGCATATATATTATTACTAACCAACACAATAATAATATCTAATATTACAGTATTAATAAGCAGTCACATCGTATATAATTAGTTAAGTATACTAAAGTATTATAATATTTCTATAGCACGAAAACTTAAAAGTATGTTTCGGTAAACCAAGACCAAGCTGAAAAGAGTTAATCAGAATTTGTTTCGATTAAGTATAGGGTTGTGCTCATAACAAAATAATGTATGTCAGGAACACTAAACTACATAACTTTGGCGCGACCGATATGCACAATATACAGGGAGTCCTGAATAATAGGTATACACATGAACAGAAACAAATTATTAACGAAAATTCTCAAAACAAAGAACATGTAGATAAATACAATATTTAAATTAAAAACAACGAAGCAATTGCTAGTAAGTAAAAATAACCTTTATATAATAAATTTGATCCAATAGTTAATGAAAATTAAAATAAAACATTTATTGGAAAGTTATAAAATCCGTTCACACTATCTAAGTTATAATTTTATATTAAAAATCGGAATTTCCCGGTTTTTTATCACAATTTATATTCTGTCCAATCATTTATTTTACGTTTGAGATAAGCACGCCTGAGAAATGTCCTAATTATTGACAGGCAACCATCGACAAAAAAATGCAATACTTCATAGACGCATATCGTTTTGTACAATAATGAAGGGACGTGCCCTTAATCCGATATTTCTTAACTCGTATACACATCTAGTAATTACAAGTATGACTTTTCTTTTCCAAATAGTCACGGAGCTGGAGCACTAGCTTTCTATAGACTCTCTATAGTAGATTGTTCTTTATGCATCATTCATCTCTGGCGATGGATGGTTTCTATGACCTGATGGATTCATGTACATTTACTGTACTGTTGTAAATGTCACCGTAAGATTGCAATCTATCTAGCGAAATTGTAAACTGTGGAAAGATTAAAATTTAACGCATTATTTTTCAGTAGATTGTAATCTTTTATGTATATTAACCCGAAAGAACCTTAGTGCCCTACCTGATTATTTATGTCGTACCCTAACCGGACCTACAAGGAAGAGACAAGAAAACGTAAATACATTGAATATTTCAAAAATTGACACTCAGAATATTGAACGATTCACAAGGTGTCAACAGTTTACAAAATACAACATGTTGACAGTTTAGTATTGAAATAAAAAGCGTTAAATTGCAATCTGACGGTTTTTGCAATTTTACGGTGACACATTTAAATGATTTATTTTAATACATACATTAAAATAAATCATTTATATACAACATTAAAACATTTATATATTTTTTCTCGGGTTGCCTTTAACTCTTTATCACTTTAGTTATAAGGCCGCCTTTGCGCATTACCACAGTTTCATATCTTTTGTTTTGTATGCGTAATTATGAACCTATGTGTTAAGATGCAATATAGACTTAAACTACTACTACTACATTAATATAACGCTTGGGTATGTTTATAAAATAATAAAGAAATGTTTTAACAATGTGTCAAATGGTTAAAACTTCTTTACAAAGAAAGTAGACTGTTATCAAAAATCTAATCAGTAACGTATTAGAATATCATTGAATCGAGCTGCCAAAAGTAAAATAAATGATTGGATAGAGAATAGATAAAAATATTTTTTTAAAAATAAAAGGCAGAATAAAACTTGCTGAGCTCAATATTGACAGACCCAAATCACTGCTATTACAGAAGGTATCTATAGTTTAATATCCAAGAATTTTAGGTGCCAAGTTTAACTTAATTATTACTAACCTTAATTATTTTTCGCAACCTATTTTCATTGACACCCTGTATATGCTTATTTAGTTTGTCAGTAATGTCACAGAAAGCAATATCATAGTCATAGCATGTGAGAAATATGTTTTACCTCTCCAGCTAGCTTTATTGGGACAAGGAATGGTTTGGTTCTTGATGAGGTAGGCATTTAGCGTCGTTAACGAAGGCGACTTCCTCAGAGTGGCTTCATCGTTTTTCCAAACATACGTTATAGCTGATTGTTCGTATGATACTGAAATTTTTTTAACAACATAATTATTGTACAATATACACAAGAATTCTAGATATAACAAAGCAATTCTTTGCTCTTAAATTTTTAAATATTACATTTAAGTGATACCTAATTATTATAATAATATTGCATTGTAGCTAGCAATGATCTTTTGAATCATACGAGAAGAATTTTTATGCCTTCTCTACGTGTATTTATGTTGGTACTTTATTATATTCTGTTTTTAAGCAAAAAAATCATTAATTTATACTTATTATTAAATCTAATAATGAGAATGAAATTAACATCGAAATTTGCTTTGAGATAAACCACTTTTATTATGAATTAAACGAAAATACTAGATAGTACGATTATTGATTACTCACTACTTTCTAACGCAAATGAACACAATGGGTCATCAAATGGAAATATGTTGAGGCTTCCTTGACAGGATAAAATGAGGTGACGCCGCATCAAGTAGTTGATGGTGCCATTCCGATATATGCGCAAGGCAAAATGCATCGGTATTATTGGATCCTGGAATAACATTGATAATAATACAACATTACTAAGTGACTAATTATAAGTCTAAAGTAACAATAATGATCCGTCTTCCTAAATACTCATTCAAATAAATAGAACAAATAATTTACAAACTGGCAATCATGAAAATAAACAACAATAAAATCTACACAAGAATATTACATGATTTTAATTTTTATCCTCTAAGTTCAATCTAACCTATATCTATTTAACCCATTGTGATACATTCCTAGACGCTAAAGATATTCCGGTGATACGTTAAGCTACTTACTTTGAAATCCCCGTGCATGATAAAGTAGGTGTCGGGTAGCCAAATATCCTCGTGATGATGGATGGCGTTAAGAAAGTCGTAATGCGACTGATTTGAATACCGTAGTCGAGGATCATACCACTGCTGCTGCAGAAGGAATTCGACCTCGTATTTCTGAAAGATTTTGTTCAATTAATTATATCGAAAAAAAAAACTATACAAAATTAAACAGTCGATAGTTGCAGAAGTACAATAATATAATTAACTAAGAAAGAAAATAACTTACAAGACTAGATTCATCTGGAGATGCTAAACTAAGAAGTAGCACGCTAACATTAACGGTGAGGACACCTGGAAATCAATACGGACATTTTGTGACGAATTTTAGTTTTCCTTTTTACATAGAAGTAAAACAGATTTATCTTATAACATTAAGTAAAATGCTAAATAAAACAAGGAACAGAGTCTTTTTATAGTATAAGCAAACAAGATCTAAATAGATAACTGTTCGATAAATGAAGCAGAAATTAACTATACAGAAGAAAACACATGCTAAGTAGGTATCTATAGAACAACATCAAAGTGCTTGGCTGTTTTAAATTTATATTTTGTCAATGATTCTAAAATTACTCAGGGATTCCATTATTCAGAATGAAAAATCAACAACATCGGTAACGTTGATCAAAATAATTTGCAAATACGAACACGTAAAATGACATTAATTGTGTTGTATGTTTGTGAAAAGAGAAATTAGCGGTTTTATCAGACGAGATAGCTTAGTACCTACTGTGGAAGTAATAAAACTAGTTTTCTGGCCAAAAATATTATCTTTGTATCTGAAATTCCAAATACGTATGCAGTACCTAATATGTAAAATATTACGTATCATAGGTATGTTTAATTGCTTATTGTCGATATAAGTAAATACTAAATTACATGTGGGAGAGATGTTTGTGATTTTTTTTACAATAAGAGGCAGTAATAAGTCGTGCATACACGAGTAGACTAACACAAATAATAATTGATAGAAAACCACACTGTTTGTGCAAGTGCATTAGTGAGTACATAAAACAGAGAAGTGAGTATAACGACTAACAATGTGTTCCCAAAGCATATCATTTTTACTACATTATTATTATATAGTCAGTTAAATTAAATTTATCTTTATAAATCAAAAGTAAAAATTAAAACCTGTTCCTTTTTTACAAATAGGTAATACTTGCAAAGAAGAAACAGTTTGATCAAGGTAATTGCAAGTTCTAAGTTATATCACATAAACTAATAATATTAAGTATGTAACATATAAATAATAATACATAATAGGTAATTTATCAGTGCGGAGGTAGATGCAGTGATAATCAACAGATAAACTTAAAGAACATGAACTGGATAGACAATAATAAAAAGTGTTTCTCTTTTCAAAAACATAGGACACAACGAACCACGATTGTGCGATCGAGGCCGAAGCGAGGGTAGCCCAATATTATTTTGATTGGTAGTGTCGTTCGGCGAAGTGAGACCACAACAAAATTCAGGATCTGTAATTTAGTATAGCGTTGCACCTTGTTTTGATTGGTCCTCTAGATCTCTATAGTTATTAATATGCAAAACTTCTGTCTGAATAAATTATGGTCTACATAATATTATTTTATTGTTGTATTGTAACCTTCAGTAGGTATCTACTTATATCAAATAATAACAATATTTTTGCAGTAAACTCTGAAAAGGTTCTGCTGCTTAATGTACTGGGAGTACCTGACTATCACGAGAGAAATCAGAATATGTTAATAATGTTATTAATTAGGGTTTCTTTAGACGCTAGAGTAGGTATGTTGTATTTGTTTTAATGAATGTTTTGTGACATTTGTCTCTACAGACAGCAGCATATCTATATTCTGATTTCAGTAGTGACTTTAAATCATTATTTATTAAGATTATAATATTACTTATAGAAGATTTTACTTACCATCTACTGGTGGGAGCAGTCTTTTGTCATAGCGGGAGTTTTTTAGAAGATTGTCCAGAATTTCTTTGTCCGACTTGCCCGCTGCAAAACTGTAATGAAAGAGTTCCCATTCAATTTGAATCCACTTCAAGCAAAAAGTACAATAGGTACCATGGGCAAGTTGCGACACTGTCTCAATATTCGTGAGTTTTACTGACTATTTAACTAATTAGTTAAATAGTCAGAACCTAGAAATAGGAATATATCGAAATAATATAGCAAAAAAAACCAGTTTCAAATTCTAAGGAATAAATCCTTTTTAAATAAATGTTATTAATGTAGGTACTTCATTTTGTTTACCGGGCGAGCTTGTACAATGAACCATTGCTCATTGTACAAACTAGTCCGGTATAAGTACAGGCGATAGCACAATGGTGCTTTTTTTCAAATATATGTCCTACTAGCTGATGCCCGCGACTTCGTCCGCGTGGTTTAAGTTTTTTTGGATTCCCCCGGGAACTCCCTAATTTTCCGGGATAAAAAGTAGCATATATCACTCTCCAGGTCCTGAACTATCCATCACAAAAATCACATATCACACAAATTACACAATCACTCAAATCAAATCAATTATCACAAAAATTTCGGCTATGCCAAAAATCACGGCCATCCGTTGCTCCGTTGCGGCATGGTTGAAAGACAAACCAACAAACAAACACACTTTCGCATTTATAATATTAGTAAGTATGATGTCTCATATTGATAAAATATAACTATTAACCGCCTGCATACACGAATTACCCTCTGTATTCATTTCTGAAATGTATACCTATCTACATATGAAAAGTTTATAAACGGAACGTGGCACTTCACGCTTGAACAGATGTTTACCATGTTACGTCCGCTTCGCCGCCTGCCAGCCTGCCTAGCTTTTCATTTATGGCCTAGTGTACCCTACAAATGTTGTGTCCAACACGAGCTAAAAATAGCTTACAATAGAATTTCATATAATACCCTTGTATATCACCTACAGTTGGAATTTCTTCTTAAGAGGGGCGGCCGACTGCATGACGTCTGTACATAATATCTATTATTATTTTATTTATTAATTTAAATGAAGTTGGCAGGAAGATCTCTGTAGTCTGTACCTATTATCATTTATAGATGTCACCGTAAGATTGTAAAAACCGTTAGATTATACTCTAACTCGCGAAATTGTGAACCGTTTAATGTTCTGAGTGTTAATTAAAAAATTTTGAAACATTAATTGTATTTACGTTTTCTTATAGGTTAGCTTAGAGTTCGACATATATATTCAGGTAGTGCCTAGTGGCACTTAGGTTGTATCGGGTCAATATACCTAACAGATTTATACCTAAGAGATTGTAATCTTTCGACAGTTTGCAATTTTGCGAGTTAGATTATAATCTAACGGTTTTTACAATCTTACGGTGACATAGATATTATTACATAGCTTTCATTCAATCAATACTTCTATACTAATTCAGCTTTCCGAACTGGTCGTCAATTTTGTCCTACGTGAAATAATCATTTTTTTTTAAATATACTATACTATACTATTGTTATACATATATGCGAAAGTTTGGACGGATGGATGGATGTTTGTTACTCAACCACGCCAGCACTGATTTGGATGAAATTTGGCACAGAGATAGATTATAGTCTGGAATAGCACATAAGCTACTTTTTATCCCGGAAAATTAAAGAGTTCCTGGGAATCAAAAACCTTAATCCGCACGCACCATAGATATAATATTCTGAGGCAAGGACTAAGTCGCGGGCATTAGTTGTAGTATATTGTATCTGCAAGTTAAACTCTATCAGAATATACCTAATATCGATTTGTTACACCATTAAAAAATCATAGATCTCGAGTATTCAGTTTGGTCAAGTCTACATAAATGAAAATATCTAAAAATATAATGAATCGATACGAGTATAGGTTAAATCTTGTAGGGCCTCTCGAGTAAGGGAAGGGAACAACAAAATAAATAAACTATTCACAGTGAAAGAAGCTCTTTACAACTCATGTGCTTTTTATGTATAAAGTAGGCATTTATTACGTAATATTATGGCTGCCCACACAAAATAGGCTTTTCTATGGGTCAAAATTCGATTGATGGGAACACAATACTGATTGTGATCGCCAGCTTTATGTTTATTTGTCGACTTCATTTATTTTAATCAAATTCTATACGCATGGGTACGTAGAACATTGAGATCCGAGCAGGAAGATTGTAAATTTTAGTAATTTCTGGGCAAATAGTAGTATTAATAAACCGATATTGGCTAAGAACACGTATTCCTACGTGACGTTGACTTAAGTATTGGCCAATTTATGCATAAGGCCGGTCTTAAAAATAGATTGACCGAGACTTGAGAACTTGTTTTTACTTTTTAGCTGATGCTAATTTTTAATACGGGCCTCAGAGTCTAAAGATGGCGGTTCAGACTACGGCAGAGACGCTATGACAGAGGAGACAGAGAGTCGATGAACAAACTTCTACAAGTAAAAACAAGTTTCTCCAACGACTGACTCAATTAATAACAATAATTACCTCTGTTTTGCGTCTTGGTCTCGGTACACAGAAGACCATCAGAGACAGAAGTCTCCGTCTCCCGTTTATGTCTTCGGTCTCGGTTTCTCGTCTTCCTTTTTTTAAAGGATGTACTTACATGTCGGACGTAAGCGCAGATGCTCTGGTGAGTATGAGGAGGACAGCCACGGCGCGTGCCACCACGCATGACCAACCCATATTAGGACATCTGAAAAATACAAATTAACTTTTTTTAAATCCGTTTTTTTCCTGTTTCAAGTCTTCGATTCTGACTCGGGCACCGAGAGTTCCGTACAAACTTGTTTAGGTCACTGAAAAATTGCAAAAATCGTCAGATTGCAATGTAACGCTTTTTATCTCGAGAGATTGTAAACTATCGACAGATTGTGAACCGTTCAATGTTCTGAGTGTCAATTTTTTAAATATTCATTGTATTTACGTTTTCTTGTCTCTTTCTTGTAAGTTAGGTTAGGGTTCGACATAAATAATCAAGTAGGTAGTGCCTAGTGGCACTTAGGTTGTATCGGGTTAATATACCTAACAGATTACAATCTACCGAAAAATAATGCGTTAAATTGTAATCTTTTGATAGATTACAATCTGACGGTTTTCATAATCTTGTCTATTGTATTATGTTATTAAATAATGTCACATATATGACACGGCGACATATATGTATGTATTTAACATTACTGAAGTTCATAAACTATGCAAGCACCGAACATTGATCTAAGTCTAACATGAAGATAAGATTGATCTGATTGAAGAATTGAAATAAATTCGAATAAATCAATAAATAAAAATTAATGGTTTTATGGATTTAGCACAATTACTTACCTACGTACCTACTTCTATTACTTACTTTTATATATTTTATTACTTACTTCTACTATAATAATTTATTTCTTGCCAAATTTTATGATAAGGTCAACTGGGTAAGTTTTGATTTAGGTATTTATTTATTTGATTATTAGCTGCTGCCCGCGACTTCATCCGCGTGGTTTCACTTTTAATTTTCCGGGATAAAAAGCCTATGTCACTCTTCAGTTCCTCAATTATATCCACGCAAAAAATCACGTTGATATATGTTACTCGGATGCGACGTGATTGAAGAACAAAACAACAAAAATACATTATAATACTTAGGTAGGTATTAAGTATGATTTTTGAGTGTGGAAATATACTGCATGAATAGCCATATTTTTTATTATTACGTTAACTTAGAAGATTGATTTCTTTACATCTCAAAGTGTAGACGTCAGTATTTGGTATTAATTTAGGTACACTTGATGCGTTCCTGAGCAAAAGGGTCTTGACAGACGGACAGACGGACAGACAGACAGACAGACGGACAACGAAGTGAACCTTTATGGGTTCGATTTTCCTTTTGAGGTACGAAGCCTAAAATTTAGAACACTATTCATACACATAAATAGCAGACTTGTTCAGTCTGCGCTCAGGGAGGAGTTTCTAAAAATTCATGACGAATTGTTTAGATGGGGCACATAAGGCTCTACTCTACAGAGAAAACTTACAGGCACAATTTCAAGTTTACAGGCCCAGGCT
Source organism: Erebia palarica (assembly GCA_964035005.1). Lineage (NCBI taxonomy): Eukaryota > Metazoa > Arthropoda > Insecta > Lepidoptera > Nymphalidae > Erebia > Erebia palarica. The sequence continues at coordinate 9,409,853 of OZ035988.1, forward strand.
GTTTTACCTGTAGGTTGATAATGATAGGCGTGTCATTTAGTATCTATATTATTAATACCTACTCTATACCTAGACCTATTTATTACCTACTCTTAGCCTGCCCCACATAATTTATCCCTAAGTACCTACAATGTTTTTAAATAAAGCTTTTATTTAATGTCTTTATTTTTAATGCCATACTTGTTAGTTTTTGCACAAATCGATGTACTTACACGTTTTTACAAGTGCTGTATGTTATATTTCTAAGCAGAATTATTTCCCGGTATCGATATAAATTGTAATTTGTACCTAAAAAAAATAAGTGCCTTTTGTCAGTAAGTAGACAAATTATGCGTGGTTGCAGTCATGCTACCCGCTTGCAGTCGTTTTAAAGCTTAGAAATAAGGCTGCAATCAGAATGTAGCTCATATACTTAGTATTAGCATATTACGTATTATGTGGTATTACTTTACTTTATTACTAATAATATAAATGCGAAAGTTTGGATGGATGTATGTTTGGATGTATGGATGTTTGTTACTCAATCACGCCACAACGGCTGAACGGACCTGGCTGAAATTTGGCACAGAGATAGATTATAGTCTGGAATAGCACATAGGCTACTTTTTATCCCGAAAAATTAAAGAGTTCCCGCGGGAACCAAAAAACCTCAAACCACGCAGATGAAGTCGCGGGCGTCCGCTAGTTAGGTAATACTAGGTAACACTGGGCCCTAATTTCCCATACTTTTAGAAAGAAAATTATTCAGCGCTTACCTATTATGTGGCATTAGGTAATACTAGGTACATACACTTGGGCTTGGCCCTGATTTCAGATACTTTCATAAGGAATACTGGTCGCGTTTCCGCGCTGAACAACCGTTTCACCAAAAATGAATCAGCCCTTATGCCACTAAAAAGGCCATTATTACATTACTAACGGACGCCCGCGACTTCGTCTGAGTGGGTTAAGTATATTTTAAAGCCCGCAGAAACTTCTTAAGTTTCCGGGATGAAAAGTAGCCAATATCCTTCCCCGGAATACAACCTATGTATACACCAAAATTATCAAAATCGTTTGAAAAGATTGGCTGTTAAAGCAGCAGAACACAGACAGACGGACACACTTTCGCATTCATAACATTATTAATGAAGTATGTATAACTTAGGTTAAAAAGAAAATCTCCGCCTTAAAGAGACTTACATACTAAAAAGGTTCTTGGCTGAATATGAAGTTAAATTTTCCCTGAACGGTCTCCCTCATAAAGCTGTTGTTTTGCGACGTTTTATTTTAGTTTAAAGCAAAGTTTTGGAGTTATTTAATAAGTAGCTTTAAAGTACTTTAACTTGAAGGCTTTTCCTTGTAGTTAATCATTGTGCGTACTTGCCCTAAGTGTTTTGCAAGGCCACCTCGTAACATGATTTTTTCTGACAGCCTAGCATTAAATACATGACCTACATTGGACGTGAAATGCTATGACGTCAATCGAATTTTTCTGATATTAAATAGTAATTGCTTGATAAAAAATATGGAATGGGTAAAAGTACCCAGTAAGTAATTATTGTAATAGGTAACTCCATTATATTATGCAAGATGTATATGTCACCGTAAGATTGTAAAAACCGTTAGATCATAATCTAACTCGCGAAATTCTAAACTGTCGAAAGATTGTAAACTGTTCAATGTTCTGAGTGTAAATTTTTGAAATATTCATTTTATTTACGTTTACTTTTCTCTTTCTTGTAGGTTAGGTTAGGGTTCGACATAAATAACCAAGTATTTAGGTTTTATCGGGTTTGAATCGACTGCCTCGTTGGTCTAGTGGTTAGCATGTTTGACTGTGGCTGACGAGGTCCTGGGTTCAAGTCCCGGGTCGGCCCATACTAAGTGTTGGGTTTTTCAGACTATACATTCTCAGTACTAGCCCGGAGTTAGGAAGTTGGCGGTGTTTCACCCCCGTGCCTCGGAGAGCACGTTAAGCCGTCGGTCCCGGTTATTATCACTAACATGATAATAGCCGTTAAAGCCCGCCAACCCGCATTGGAGCAGCGTGGTGGGTCTAAGCTCTAATTCCCTCTCTCCTATGAGAGTGGAGGCCTGTGCCCAGCAGTGGGACGTTAATGGGCTGTAGTGGTGGTGGGTTTAAATACCTATCAGATTACAATCTACCGGAAAATAATGCGTTAAATTCTAATCTTTCGACAGTTTAGAATTTCGCGAGTTAGATTATAATCTAACGGTTTTTACAATCTTACGGTGACATATATAATATCTACACTACTGATGATGCCCGCGACTTCGTCTGCGTGAATTAAGGTTTTTTGATTCCCACGATAACTCTCCGGGATAAAAATAGGCCTTTGTTCTTCCCCGAGGCACAACCTATCCCTGTACCAAATTTCATCAAAATCGGTTGAACAGATGGGCCGTGAAAGCGTAGCAGACAGACAGACAGGCACTCCTTCGCATTTATTATTTTAGTATGGATTATTAAAACTAACGATTGTCTGCGTATTCGTCAGTCAAAGAAGAATTGTATACCTTGGCTAGCCCGTACTCTTACAAACATGCAGACAGATATCAATTTACTGATGATCACATAAGAGATAAGACTATTGATTAGTCTTAGTGGGTGAGTACCAATTGCATTATGATTCCTATACTATTTAACCAATGGTTTGTTTGGTGCACATGATAGGCTATATTATATCCCGGATAATCAGTTTCCACGGGATCTTTCAAAAACCTAAATCCATGTGGACGAAGTCGCGGGCATCAACTAGTAAAAAATAAATGTTTTACCTTTCTGCTGACTGCAGAGTGTTGTCGACATGTGGAGATTCGCTCAACCAGCCCGCGCTGCGTTAGGCCTTCGCAACATCATGAAGTATGGATTTCTGAAATCAAACAAAAATAACTCTTTACTTACCTGATTTTCGCAACCAGAGAAAACAAATTGCAGTAAAAAAGAAAATAATAGTTAAGAATTTATAGTATGGAGAACATAAAGCTTAATTTACGCCTGAGCCACCTTAATGCGACACTGCGGCATGCCACAGGACCATAGTAGTAATAGAGTTTAGTATTCTGTGTCACAGTCTATGTAACAATAAAAACTGTTTTATGCTGGAGAAACAAATGCGACAATACAGCATGATAATAGTAGTTTGTGATATAAGAGCGGTAAATAGGTTTTTACATACGAGTTGACTAATGTCAGCCCGATGACGCCAGTCGAGGGCTGACCGTCGTCACGAGGATGTAGAAACCCTAACGCCCGTGTATCACACAATATTTTTCAATACATTTGTGAGAAAACTCGAAAATAAAAGTCGAGTAGGTAGGCACTAGGTACTCATTAGAAAATGGTTTTTCACGCCCATACTTATTTCGAGATTTTTGGCGGCAATTATAAGCGCGGTTTTTTTCTCAGATCTAAAATACCTAAGTGTTGATTCAATTTTATGACTCCACATCACATCTGCCATTCTGCCAAATAAATATTTATTGATAATTTATAAGAAAAATTCAACGACTCTTTTAAAAATAGCGCGCGCTACGGCGCGTTGTTGTAATTGCGTTTTTTTAATTCGATTCATGGCTCTAGGTTCCAGTTCTTAGCTTGCAGCCTGGACTATTCAGCCTTTACTATTTTGATTTATAAAACTTTAAACAAATTTAATTAATATTAAATACATTTTTTTATTTTATGCATTAATTTCATCAATTCACATCTAAATGTCATTATTTTCTAGGTTTTCTACAACAAAGTCAATATCATTAAGAACCTTCTTGCAAGAAAACTTTTTATTTAGAAGTAACGTGGACTTACAAAAATTAAAAAAATCTGCAAATTTACTGCACGAGGGCAGTAAATATTTACTGCACGCGGGCAGTAAATTTAACTTACAAGCCCTGTTTACTGCCTCTGTAAGTGCATTTTTCGAGCAAGTGCATTGAAAAAATTTAAACATTGATTTGGCGCCCCAATTGATGAATTAACTGGAAAAGCACTAGGGTACTTTCAAATTACTAAACAGTTGAAAGCTATAATTGAGTGCTTAAAAGCACTAATTGTAAAAGTGTAACTTGTAAGCATTTGAATATTTAAAAATCTTTTGACTTTCACTCCTTGTATTCAACATCATGCTATGCAACTGGAATATTATGGTATGATTCTGCTGACGATTCCTGATGTAGGTCTAAGAACCGGATATACAATGACCTACACCGATCTGTTTACCAGATTGAACCTACTTGTAATTTTTATTTAATACTAGATAAATACGCCTTAAATAAGTTTCCTATTAAAATCCGGTCCAGGCTATTTTTAAATAAATATATATATTTTTTGGACAAATTTATTATAGCCAATGCTATACCTACCATCGCGTTTGTTATAAAATTACCTTTAAATTTTGATATATAACTCAAGAGGTTAACAGATCCGTGTTGTTACTTTGGTCGAGGCATGCTCTGACGTAAATCAGGTTTTTTATCCTTTGTTTTTTATATTAGAAGCATCTTTGTTATGGAAATGAATAAAAATACAATTTTCTTTGAAAATAGCGTGACTCGATTCTATTTTTTGCAAAAGCATTTCCAGTTTTTCAATTTTATTTCATAATGAAGCGCAGAGTTTGAGTCAACTTTTCAAAATACACCCGTGGCTTTGCAAAAATATGTTTAGGTATTTTTATTTACAGTGAATCCAGTTATTTCATTCCAGTCCAGCTTCATTAAAGCTTTTTTGGAGTTATACAAACAAACTATACCAATGTAAATAAAAAGCGGCCAAGTGTGAGTCGGACTCGCCCACCGAGGGCTTGGAAGAGTTTGGTTTAAATTAGACATCTAAATAATGACCACGATAATATTTTACAATTAATGAAGTTAATAAAACTTTACTTAATAACTACTATGTTACGGTTTACCGCTGATTATGGTAATAAAAAAACTTGCCTAGCTAAAGGTTTCCGCTTTAGCTGTCCCAGCTAAACGGTAGAAATTCGGTAATTTTTCACGACAAGTCAAAAAGTAAGAAACTTAAAAATAAAAAGTTTTAGAATGTGTAAATTAAGCCCTTTTAAATGATACCTCACTCGATCTAATAAGCCCACATTAAAATTTCAACCCCCCATTTCAGACTTCAAGCCTGTAAGCTAATAGTTACATAATAGAATATGCTTTATTTGACCGGGTATACATATCGCACCTTATGGGTTGCAAATCTACCTTTTACGTAACCCTAAAAACAAACTAGGGCAGATTATTAGGATATAAAATATTAGGATAGATTCCAAGAATATCAATATAATAAGTACCTACTCAGGTAATTCATTGATATAATTTATGTTCTCTTTAATGGTGATTTCATAGTTTCGATTTATTACGTAATAGGTATATAGGTAAGTTAGCAGGTATAATATGTAACGATTATCTACTAAACTAAAATTATAAACAGACTGGTAATAATTATATGTAAACTTCATGACTGACTATAATAATTATTATTACATAAATTTATATCAATGCTTTAAAGACAGATTGTTTATAAATTTCCGCTGTGATTCGGAATTTAACGTGAACCTTCTCATTTCTTCATATTGAAGAAAATATACCTCCCCTCCGAAACAGATAGGTAAATTAAAAAATAACACACATAGTAGTCGAGAGACTACACCCAAGTGTTTTCAGAATAACAGACTGATAAGCGTCCAATTTTGGGTTGAATTAAAGAGTGGGCCCTGAAGCAACCAGGGCAACTAAAATATTCATGGTTTGTGTACCTGCTTTATTAAACAAAAACCACTTTTTGCTGGCGCAAACGGTGCAGTTATTCCCTTGTTTTTACTGGAAAAAACAAGTCCCTGATTAAATTGCCTCCAAGTTATTTGCAAACATTATTCATCTCCCGCACGTTGAAACACCTAGATACAGTCGTGAAAGGCTCATCTCCTTGTGGGCAGACTTAACAGAATTTACTTAATATTAATTCAGAAATTGTACATAATTTACTAACATTTTTTTTTTAAGAGACTTAGCATGAATACCTACAAATCTGGGGACAATGATGTAACTACCTGATAATATCCATCCACAAAATGATTATCTCATAAATGATATCTCAAGTCATTTTGCATTTTACCATTGTCATTACGGATTATTAATATCTAATAATGAATTTAAATGCGATACCAAATCCCATATGGATGTAGGTACACATCCCATACGGACGTGTCACTGTGTGAATAAAAATTATTAATACACAATGTTTGCGAAAATTGTTGAATATATTAAATGATAAATGATATTTTGTTTACTTCATGTAGGACAACTTGTGTCACTTATGATACGGTCTACCACCGGTTCGGAAGAACTGTTCTACTGAGAAGAGCCGGCAAGAAACTCAGCAGTTGGTCTTTTCTTAAAAAAGAAAAAGGTTACATACAACACATACGTGTAAATTACGTTACAAGTATTACACTGACTTGTGGGTCACTGGATCCGAGGCCGGTTGCTTTCATGCAACTTTGTCATTCAGAAAATCATCGATAGTGTAATAACATCGACTTAACAAATGCTGTTTAACACAGTCTTTAAATTTAAGTAATGATAAATCTAGAAACACTTTGGGAACCATGTTTTAAATGCGTACACTCGACCCCACAAAGGATTTCTGCACCTTGCGCACACGATATGATGCTGTTACAAGCATAAGCCGGTTTTTAGTACATCGATTGTGAGTATCACTTATTTACTTGTAAAGATTAATGTTCCGCCTGACAAAGACTATGATGTAAATGTATTTTGAAGGCACCGTAAGTATACCAATCTCTTTCAATTTTTCACCATTTTTTTTATTTTTCATATTAAATATGCAAGCATAAATATTTAAGTAAATATTTACTACAACTGATGACCGCGAATTCGTCCGCGTGGGTTAAGCCCGGTTTGTCTGTGAAATGGCTAAGCGGATGGGACTCTGTGAAGACAAAAAACGTTTAAACATTTCCACTAGCAAAGTGTTTAGACAGTTACCTATTGAAACAATTTCAGAACGCAAAGCGTTGCAATGAGTTCGCTTAGTAAAGCGAGCTCATTTTGACTCTTTATCAATACTTTTTGCTCGCTCAGTCTTTTCCATAGATTTATTAATATTTACATGGTCCTTTTCGCACGCTTTTTAGTGGTGATAGTGCTTTTATGTAGCTACTAGATGATGCCCGCGACGTCGATCCCGCGGGAACTCCTAAATTTTCCAGGATAAAAAGTAGCTTACGTCACTCGATATAGAAATACGTCTGCAGTTTTACGCCTGATGGTAGGACAATCCAGCAATCAAACAAAATTTCGCATATTTTATTAAAATAAAAATAAAGAATGGGTTATTGTTACCTTTTGGGTGAAGATTATTTTCATAATAACGACAATGGTAAAATGAAATGAAATGAAAATATACTTTACTATACCCCATACATAAAACACATTTGACAATAACCAGATTAAAAATAAAATTCAACAAAATGAAGGGTCTACTTTGAAAGTATAATTATATGCGGCTTTTTTTGTAAAATATTTTTATGCTACGTGCATCTACGAGTATTGTTTATCGTTTGTAATGGAACTGAAGTGGGTAATGCATTCACGTTTAAAAATTAAGATGTTAAAAACAACGTTATTTTTGTGCAAAATGAACGCGAAAATCGTTTTCACTGTGTGGATGTGTTTTTTTTTAAGTGGAGTAGTCTTCTGCCGTAGCTATCGCATAGCTGTAGCACATACTCGTAGCATAGTTAAAAAACTTGATACAGTTAAGTCAGATCTGAGTGTATCTGAACATGATTAGATTTTATCTCCCGTTTACAATGATTTCACTAGTTGTACCTACCAACCTTAACAATAAGGATATAAATTGACGATAACACATGATACATCAGAAGTATTACTGGCAAAATCGCTTGTCGCTGCAAGAAATAAAATATATCAGGTTTGTTTGGCTTTTATCACTCTAAGTTATTTAGCTGTGTGTAAGTTCGACAGTGCGGTTTAATTTTTTTAATTCTCACGGGACTGCTTCATTTTTCTATGATAAAACATAGCCTGGGACACTACCCTGGCCTGTGAAAGCGTAACAAATAAACAAAAAACTCACATTCACATTTCTAATAAGAATTATATAAGTTAGGATTCTACCACAATTATATACTAACTATACCCTTACCACAGAACAGCGGAAATAACCATAAATAAATCAATGGTTTTGTATCAGTGTTATCATTCAGTATAATTACATTGTGAAAAATATTGAGGCCCGATTGACCTGAACCATTGCCAACTGTGAGAAGTCAGTGCTATATGCTTGAAGTTGAAAACTGTGCCAAATATTATTGTACGTACCTACTTGTGAATCTACTTCCTTCCTCTACTCGTAATTAAAGAGCAACACTGGTCGGACTGAAGTATGTTAAATTTTATTGGATTCACATAACTTGCTAAGTATTTATTTGGTGCTACTTATTGTGTTGAATGGACTTTAATTTTGGTAGGAATTAAATTTTTGGTTTAATTATTAGTTTTAAACAATAATATTCTGCATTTTTTACGAAAATCCACTCCAATGAAAGTGTGAAATGGGGGTTGGAAGTTTTTTATGAAAGTCTTATGTTTTTGAAGTTAGAGGTTAGAAAATCGGGATTAAGGTTATTTGTTTACTATTCCACCCCAAAAGGGGTAAAAGGGGGGCTTGGAAGATTGCTTTAATGTTCTATAATTTTGAAGTATAGACATGAAAATCAGCAATAGTTTTGAATAATAAAAACCTACATAAGCTGTATAAAGTCTCTATAAATAGGCGTTTTGCAGCTGGAAAATTCGATAATCTCATAGGAAAAAGTCGCGGGTGACCTCTAGTTACGTATTGAGCCACAATTTAAATGCATAGTTAATTCATTTTGTATAGAATTTTCCCTCAGAACAGAACAGTTCCCACAGACTATATTATACCTCTATGTTCCACAGTTATTCAACAGCGAGATAAACTTATTTATTGTTCCCACTGATCGAGTTTACTCCGTGGAGGCCTATAATATGACTTGTTGACGTTTTTTCGTGGTTTCACGTTTTCACCCTTTTAAGTAAGTATGACATTTGTGATGTTAACCTAAACGATAAACGGGCGGTTTATGGTAAATGCAAATATGTGTTTATCTTATAAGGAATAAATTTACTAATGGGCAGGTACATTTTATTATAAAATAGACTTTTGACGAAATTTGGAGATCGTTAGCATCCTGGAAACGTACATAGAGTTATAGAGTTATGTTAATCTAGACGTTTTAAGAAGCAGACATCATCAAGTAAGTAGGTGTATTAATAGCTGTGTGTAATCACTTTAGTATTTACTAGATCTAATTTACTACCCATAACGTTCAAAATCTACCTACGCACCTATTATTACGCTTCTAGAATCTAGAAGATGCCCGCGACTTCGTCCTCGTGGATTTAAAATGTCACCCACGTATGTATTAAGTCAGATTTTAAGCTATCTGCATTCCAAATCTCAGCCAAATTGGTTAAATCTTTGTGTCATGAAGGAGTAACAAACATCCAAACTTTCACATTTATTAGTAGGATTAGATACACTGATCGCAATTCTCCTGCGGGTCTTATACGAGTCAAATCTTCATAAACATAATCGCTCTTAGATAGACATCTGCCTAGTATTGATCCTAGATATTATATGTGCCTACTAGCGGATGTTTGCGACTTTGTTCGCGTAGCATAAGGTTCTTTTAATTTCCACAGGCAGTAAGTACTATATATCACTCTCCAGGTCCTCAACTATAGGTACCCATGCAAAAAATCACGTTGATCCGGGGCCCTGTTGCAGCATGATTGAATGACACACTTTTTATTTAACGTCCCTGGGGATAAAATTTTCAAAACATGTGAAATACTTATTTCTTTATTTTAAACTAGTTGATATAACTCAAGAATATCTTGAGAAATGTAGGACTTTCATACAAACTTTCATCCCCTCTTTCACCCCTTCGGGGGTAGAATTTTCAAAAACTGTGAAACACTTATTTTTTCATTTTTAACTCGTTTATCAAGTTTTATGGATATAACTTGAGAAATGACGAACTTTCATACAAACTTTCACCCCCTATTTCACCCCCTTCGAGGTGGAATTTTGAAAAATCCTTCCTACTGTCAAAATTTCAAGTTTCTAGCCCTAGCTGTGTAGGCTGTGCGTTGATTAGATAACAATTTTATCTATCTATATATATGAGATGATATGAGATGAGATGAGATTAGATAGATTATACACAGTTACAGGCTCCATTAATAATGTATAATTGTAATTCTCCACCCGGAATCATTGAGATTTGATATTCGAAAACAAAAGCTTTTACGCATCGCCCAATCTTGTAATTCCTATTTAATCCTGTTCCTTGAAATGTTTATTGCGCTCCAGAGGCCGAAGAAAAGCAATGAAAGCTGAGGGAAAGAATTGAATGCCTAAGTTGAGTAGGCACTGGGTAACATTCGTAGCGGAACGAGGTCAAGTAAGTGAACGAATGAAACTTTACTAATACTAAGCAGGTATTGGTATTAATCGATATATTTTTTTAAATCTTTAGTAATAAGGATCAGGTTCAGGATCAGATAACGGACAAGATAAAGTGTTTAATTATTTAATCTCTAAAGCCCGCCAACCCGTGCGTGATGGGTCCGTCTCTCTTATGAGACGCGCCTGTGCCCAGCAATGGGATGTTGATGGGCTGTAGTGGTAAATACTCGTATCTCTAATCAATACCTAAGTACTATCCAAGGGTTCCGTTGCACCACGGCGGGTTAGAATCGTATAGTACTGTTAAAAACGTAGTAATAAACGGCATTATTATTTGTTATTTACGAGACGGCATTTCTATTATTCTTACTTCGAACTTATGCATACTATATGCATAATACTTGTGATTCGAACCAAAACGACGTGAAATGATATAACTAGTGGTTCGCCCCGAACTGAGACCTCGTAGTATTTTTTTATTCCACGTAAGATGGTGCTAAAGTCTATTATTTGTAAGCACAAACGAATAAACTTTTATAGAGCGCCATCTATTGACATAATTGTGAAGGCCTATTTAAAATTCTGAAGCTCATTAAAAATTAAATAATTTCATTTCCAATTATTTATCTAATTTTAGTATTTGTTGTTCAAGTACAGGATATAATTTAAATAATTGATCAAGTTTCAGGCTCAACCTTTCAGAAAATTGAGAGTTCTGAGGTCAACTTTGGACGTTAGAAAATCTCCACTTTGAAAATTTCGTCAATTTTAGGGGAAAAATAAAAAAAAATATATTTTCGGACTATTGCTAATTATCTTTAATATGATATACCGCAACCCTGTAACGCTATAAAAATTATTTTACTTCGCATTCGCTTCTATGATAGCCCCCCTGAAATAAAGATTATTATTACTTTTTAAGCTATATTCGGCTGGAGGCCATCGGTTAGTAGTAGTCAGTAATTCAAAAGTTATAACGCTCTGACAGACGGACGGACGGACGGACAATTGCAAATTCACTCAAGTAGACTCGGAGACCTTCGCTTCGCTCGGTCAATTATTTATTGTTGCAAATCAAATTATTATTTGGTTTAATGAATATAATATTATTCATTAAATAAAATTAGGTAAAATCATATTAAGAAAATTGTATAATTCACTCAATTACTTAAGCAAAATAACGTAAACGGTAGGTTAAAAAATTCTTCTTGATATTTTTGCTATACATACCTACATAAGTTATTTATTTAACTCCACATTTATCGAGATCCCGTTGCATGAATTTCATTAAAAGCCTAAGATCAATTTCCAAGATCACTTTGATTTAAGTAATTCCTCTCTCACTATCTCTTTTTGCCGACCGGTATCGTCGTACGCCGCGTTATCCTATAATTTTATCGTCATGATGGCATTAAGTTAAATTTTAAGCTGTGTGTTTTTTTTAAACTAGTACTTATTACAATGTTAAAAAACATAATACGCCACTATTTGTTATGTTAAAAATTGAGATGTTATAAACCTCTTCAGCTCAACTTAACCAAGTTTACTTTAATTAAGGCCAGTAAATAAACTTTGTTAAAAAGCTACACGAGACTGCACTTTGTTAGCTCGTAACTAAGTAGGTTGTTATTTAAGAAAATAATGTGTTTAACGGTACGTATGCTTGGATTGCAATCCAGGTCATCATCAGGCCTTAAAATTATAAATGAAGATTATGTGATTAGAAAGATGTACCTTTATTAAAATATTGAATCATACTAATATTATAAATGCGAAAACGTGATTGTTTGTTGGTTTGTCCTTCAATCACGCCGCAACGGTGCAACGGATTGACGTGATTTTTGGCATGGGTATAGTTGATGACCGGCTACTTTTTATCTCGGAAAAATAAGGAGTTCCCGCGGGAATTAAAAAACATAAACCACGCGGATGAAGTCGCGGGCATCAGCTAGTAAGTATATAATTATATCATCATCATCATCAGCTATAATGAATCCAATGTTGGAACTAGGCCTCTTTCTAGAATTGCTCCACTATGCTGCCATTGAATACCTATTTTCAACGGAAGAGAAGAGATGAAAGTCATAATGTAGATGCTATAAGGATTCCAAGTTGCAATATACAAACTTACAGGTAAGGTTGCAATAATGTAATAAAATTAAGCTTATTACAGTAAGCCAGATAAATATATGCGAAGGTTGATGTGCTCGAATAAAACCTTTTTTCCCCTCGAATGAAAGTGTATTCTTACGGAAGACAATGGGCGGCGAAACTTAGCACCACACCTCTTTGTTGTCCGGCACGATAATGATTCTTTGTGCTTATAAAACTGTGCGGCAAATTAGACTTATGCAAAAGAATATGGTGTTATTTTTTTAACAAAAATGCAGTCAAGAACAACTTAGTTCTTGACTGCATTTTGTGCCTGGGTGGTGGTTACATTATGATGATAATGCAGTCTAACCTGGAAGAGGTACGGTATGGCAATTGTTAGGGTTTCGTAGTAAAGCAAGGAACCCTTATACGAGTAGTTTTGTTCAAATCGTCTGTCCGTCTGAGTATCACAGCCATATTATTAAACTAAATACTTGTACAGTTTAAATAAAGTACTTACGGTTAACGAAACGAACTACTGCATCATGGAGACATTTAAATTTTGAAAAAAAAGGAGTTCAGGGTACCTAGTACCTACCTCCAGAATGTGAAAAGTCAAAGTTTCATTAAAAACATTATTTGGAAAGTTTTGGTTTTCATAAAGAATTGATCATATACATTGATCATGTATTATTGTCCTAATATACATAATGGGAAATGAAGTGCCAAATAATGCAGAAAAACTTTAATAATGATAACTGATAAGTGGGATGCCTAAATAATATCGAGTTCTACCTATCTATATATTGCCTAAAATATTTTTTACATAATAAGGGTTCGCTCTACGACATCTATGTAAGCGTGTATTGTAGTAGGTACCCACCCACATGTGAAAATTCAAATTGAGGTCGTGCGAATGACCTGCAAACACATTGTGTTACTGTTCACACTTCACAGTGAATGGTAGTGCATTTTCATATTCTATGTGAGTCGTGGCAAAAAAAACAACAGCTTCTATTCTATAAACAATTTTTATGTCAAACAAGTCATGATTAAAAAAATTAAAAAACACGACTTTTCTGCCAAAAAACTAACTTAAAAGTTAAAAATTTAAATTGATCTGGATAAATTAGAATCTTATTGACATTTTTATTAAATTATATTTTTTGTGAATCACTGGAAAATGAACTATAGTGTTATATATTTTTGGAATCTACTCATTATTTTCTAGATGATGATTATATGGTTAATCTTATTTTCGATCTTTTTTTTTCAACTTTAGTCTTTAATGCGGGACCATGGTCACCCCATCAATTTTTTTTTAAATGTTGCTAGTCTATGTTACCCGGAATAAGCTAGGGATTCTAACGATCCTCATTTATCAAAATCGGTTCAGGCATACATACATGAACCTTGAAAACAAATAATCCTTTTTTCAGGCAGTCGTATAAAAACGTCGGGCGACTCACAACCATTACCATACATTTATATCCTTATTTAGAATATTAATAAGTTACCGGAATGCTATAGAAAGCTACCATAACAAAGTTTAAAAAGAGTGATTTTCACAATTCTCAACCAAAAAAAATTATTATAGTGATAGCGAATATGTTGGAGATAGCGAAATTCCTATGACTATGCATTTGTGATGTGTAATCTGTGTGTGTACCTACCTAATGCATGTTTGTTTTAAAAGAGAAAGAGAAACGTTGTAACTTAGTGCTGTTTGATAAATTTATAATAAGTATAGTACATTTATCCATAATTATTGAAAAATTAAATAAGTCAATATTAATCTAACATGCCAATATTATTTAAAATGTTTGACATTACAGCAATTTTTATTAATAACTTTATAAAATGTAACTGAAAATTTTAACTTGGACCAATATTTAATTATTTTTTTATACTAGACATATTTTGAATTTTATATATAAAGTTTAATGTAATATAATTTTTGTACACTATCACTGACAGTAGATTGTGTACGGGAAGATTCTACTTATATTATACAGCTGTTATTACCCACAATTTAGCAAAATAAATGATTTATGATTCATTTATCATTCCCAAAAGTAAGAATATTACGAAAACAGTAATATAATATGAATCGTGGATATTGTGTTTGCATGGATGAAAGTCGGTATTGCGGCGGGATGATTTATTTCACACATATTCGCCGTAGGGAAATTAAGTTTAAAAGTCCGCGTCACTGGTATATTTCACGGCGAGACTGCGATACCAGCGGCATGTTTTGTTATTTTTTCGCGGCGGAATGAAGTACGGTGCAATGAAGAAGGCGGTAGATAAGCCTTCAATCCCTATCGTGGGCAAAACTCTAGGTTGCAAAACCTTTTGCACTTCCCTGTTTCGGTAGTGAAGTGAAGGCTTAGAGCGACAACACACTACTGTCCTTCGTCCTGCTGTCCGGTTGATACACTGCCGCGAGAAAGCGTCCGCAAAGCCGAGGCAGGTCAGCGAATGCTTATTATTAATAATCAACAAGAATATCAAATTATTAATCAGGATCACGATATACCCGTAAGTACTCCCATTGCAAATACGAAAGTGTATTTCTTTTTCTTGGTTTTTCCTTGAATTACGCCGCAATTGAGTGACGCCACGGTTCGACCCCAGTAGGCCGATATAGAAAGGCTTTTTATTTCGAGGATTAAGTGTGTACGAGGATAGAGAAAAAAAGTCGGGTGTATCTTCTGTATTTTATACGTAAGTATTTTCAAGAGCATGCTACGTCTCCGTGTATAGTCTATGAAAGCAGACCGCTATCTTCAGGCCAATCTGTTCGTTAAACATTCAACATGCACTGCTGAATGCTGATTCCTATCCGTAATTGGTTATACCATCAGTAAATTCAACACATCGAGTCCATATACTTGTACCTATCGCAAGTCCATTAGGCTTTCGGTTCTCGGTATGGTATGTAAATTCGTAGCTTCGTAGCACTGGCGTAGACACTTGAATAAAGGCTTTCATACATTGTATGATTAAATGCTCGAAGCTTCATACAGAGTAATGTAAATAAAAAATTCGAAAATGTATTCAGACATGCTTTCATTTATTGTCTTAAAGCTGACCAAAATTCATGCGTAGGGCTTTATTATTACTTACAGTAAATTTAAAATAATTGTTTTTCTATACTGCTATTGGTATATTTATTTGACTGATGGTGTCCTTGGGTTCATAGAAGTATGCATTTTATTTTAGAGTTATGTAGAAAATACTTTTGAATTACATATTATAGTCCTTACATCATTACATAGTTTTTAAAACAGACTGGGGGTGACTTAAGGGTTTCAGTTCAAAAGGAAACTAGGCTTAGAAACTCTACCAGAGTACACAAGAGGCCTCAAGGGACTTGTGCGCCTATTCACTTGGAAAATGGGGTTTCCTTAATTTGGCACAGCGGTCTTGATTCACATTTATGTCACTATGTTTTCTGTTTCAAAAATTCTAAGTACACCCTCTCGTGTGTACTAAATCTCTGTAGTCTTTTCTTATCTAAGTTTGTCATATTTTGAAGGTTTTGGAATTTTATTTCGTCGCTAGGCCACGGACTTGCCAATTTATGCTCGCGTGCTATAACTTTTGTATAATATATTATAAATCTATGATCATTAGGTAACTATGAAGTATATCCAGTTCAACTGGTAACGTGATAATATGATAAATAAGCAATAAATACACAATAAATCAATGTAAATAAGTTTAATATATAATTTTTTGATAGAAACAAGACGGGTCTATGTTCACCAGTCAAGTAGAGGCCGTTCTACCTCTAGTGTTGGCATCTCCCTGGTATAACCTAATTTTATGTGTACCTATTCCATATATTGAGTTGGTATTTGACGTACGTTTCTCATTGCACGTCTTAATTAATGGAGATATATCTTCCAATTGGTTTTATTGGTATATGCATACAAGTCAAGGTGCAAATATTTTGCTATATTGTGTCGTATTTATTCATTATTATTGACGTTGTACTACGTACCTAAGGTAAGTACTATTTTAATATTATGTGGTTGTACTAAGATATTAAATGTTATTCATATAGGAGTTTAGGGTTTAAAAAGTATAACAAGGCGATAAACTTTATACTTAGTAGAAAATGTTTAAAAATGAGCTTATGTAGATGAAGTAGGTCGCGCACAATAGGAGGAACGCACTTAAACCTCCAACTGGAGGTTTAAGTGCGGAAACCTGCCCAGTAGAAAGAATTAATATTAAGTAGTTAGGTATTCTTACTCTGAGGTGGTAGGTATAGTAATACGAAAAATTACGTTTCGTTGAACTAAATCTGAGGACCTATAGGTATAGAATACTAGCGAAAGCCCGCGACTTCGTCCGCGTTGTTTGAGGATTTTTGGTTCCCGCGGGAACTCTTTAATTTTCCGGGATAAAAAGTAGCCTATGTGCTAGTTCAGACTTTAATCTATCTCTGTGTCGAATTTCAGCCAGATCCGTTCAGCCGTTGGGGCGTGATTGAGTAACAAACATCCTTACATCCATACATCCATCCAAACTTTCGCATTTATAATATTAGTAAGAAGTAAGATCTAAGAGCTTTCTTGTTGTTTAATAATAATGTAAGTAAGTACTCCCGACTGAATTTCGGCCACGGCGGCTCTCAACCCAGGTGCACTCCATATTTTACAGATAAAGGACTTTTGACACTCATCTTCGTGATACCACGTACTATTATTACCTATTCTGTGGTGATACTCAGAATTAGACACCTGCTTTATACTTACACAATTATGTAGTATACTCAATTGTTAAGACCAGAAATGCTACGAATACGGCTCCAAACACAGAATACACGATTTATTCATCATTTATTCTGATGATCTCTGATACCACGTATCTACCATTGAATTTTCACGGATCCAAACGTTTTATGTTTACACGCCATGGTTGGAATAAAAAGAACATGCAATTTTTCCGTACGATGTTAGCATTAGATATTACTGTCATTATAATTAACATGACTAACTTTTTATGTACTTAGTACCTGTAATACATGAAATACGTACTTTACGGTACGTACTTTACACGTGCTTTTGGGTAATCCAAGACTGTTATATTACCTACATTTTGTTTAGTTACGAAACGTGCGTACGTACGTACAGCTACCAATGAAAAGCGCTACTAGCAAGGAAATGTATAGTAAAATTAAGCAACACTTTGAAGTGAAATTGCATATGTTGTACATATTGCAAGCTCGCGGCCTAATTTGAAATTCACACGGTGGCTGAATACCTAATTATTTTCATATTTTGACCGCAAACAAGACCGTGTGTTAGTAAAATCGTGCAGATTTAATGTGTGCCTTATTTGATGTGAATATTTAAAAAAAATTGTGTGTGATATCGTTCCAACCGAATATGTCGCTTCAAACATTAGTTATAAAGACTAGTCTACGATGCAGTAGTATTGTAAAGCACGAGGGTGTGCGCACTCTTTACTTCAATAGCATTGAAAACTAATCACGAACTGCTTCTAGGGACAGCTAACAGACATGTAAAATCGGTGTATACCTACTCAAGTCAGACGTGAAGTTATAAAGTTACAAGTCATAATAAAAAAAATTAAAACACACGACTGCCCTGCCAAAAAACGAACTAAAATGTTAAAAATCTAAATTAATCTAAGAGTCAAATTAGAATCTTATTCACATTTTTATTAAATGATATTTTTTCGTGAATCACTGGATATTGAACTATAGTGTTATATTAGGTCTCTACCTATGAAATTGCCTTTCTTCAGTACTGGTCATTTCAAATATAAAAAAGTTTGTAATGGCTCTGTATTCTAAATTCAAATTAATTTGTTTTAAAACCATGTCACTCTTTTTACAAACTCAGTCTTTTGTTTTTTGATTAGCGTTGTATTTTCATTACATTTCAACATTTTTCGTCATAATGGAAACTTTAAAAATTCGTGTAATTATGGAATATGAGTTCCGTCGTGGCACCAACGCGACACAAACGGCACGTAACATCAAAAACGTTTACGGAGAGAATTGTACAAACGAACGCACAACCCGTTATTGGTTTTCCCGATTCCGTTCTGGAAATTTTGACTTGAAAAATGAAGCTCGTGGACGTACGGAGACTTTGGTCAACAATAATGAATTAAAGGCGATTGTGGAAGCTGACGAAACTCAATCTACAGCTGCGCTAGCAGCAGCTTTTGATGTAAGCATCAAAACAATATTGATCCATTTGCGACAAATTGGCAAGGTAAAAAAGCTTGATAGATGGGTGCCCCACGACCTTAACGATCGTCAGCGCAACGTACGCGTCGAGACCTGCCTTGCGCTGCTCAACAGGCAAAGAAATGAAGGAATTTTGAAACGAATTGTTACGTGCGACGAAAGACCACAGCTTTTTACAAAACGGCATAGGTAAGCATTACTGCAGATGTGTACTGTGAAGAACTGGAGAGAATGATGGAGAAGCTTGCACATTTGCAACCAGCTTTGGTCAATCGGTCGTCCCCACTGCTCCTTCACGACAACGCGCGACTCCATACTGCGCAACAGACAGTCTCCAAGCTGCAAGAGCTGGGGTTGAAAGCTCTCCCTCATCCGCCATTTTCACCAGACCTTGCACCTACCGACTATTCTCTTCTTCTTCTTGCCCTTTTCCCACGTTATGTGGGGTCGGCACATGTTTTCTTCTTCCACTCACTTCTGTTATCCATCAACCTCTTATTCACACCTTTTATACGCATATCTTCTTTCACACAATCCATCCATCTTTTCTTTGGTCTCCCTCTACTCTTTTTTCCGTCCACATGCATATCTATCATTCTTCTCGTAATATGCCTTTCTTCCCTCCGCATTACATACCCATACCATGCTAACCTATTACTCCTCGTCTTTTCTATCACTGGCGCTACTTTAACTTCCTCTTATATATTCATTCTTAATCTTATCCATTCTAGTCACACCACACATCCATCTGAACATTCGCATTTCGGTCGCATGTACTTTTCTTTCATCCATCCCTTCCACCGCCCAACATTCTGAACCGACATACTTGTCGGTTGATTGAGAGATTGTACTCAATGCGACAGGTCTAACGACTGTCTTGTATATTTTCAGGGGCATTCGTGGGTCGCATATAACTCCTGAGACCTGTCGCCATTTCATCCATCCCGCATTCATTCTTTTGTTCACATCTCGTTCAATATTGCCGTCGTTTTGAAAGAGCGAACCGAGGTACCGGAAATCGGAACAGCCCGGTAGGGATACACCATCTAAGGCAATTTCATAGAAACGAGAGGGGCCACCGAAGTCACAGAACAGATGCTCTGTCTTCGTTCGGCTGATCCTCGGGCCAACACTCTCCAATTTCTCTTGCCATTTTCCCAGTCCGCTCTGAACCTCGGAAGCCTCTTCCCCGACAAGTACAATGTCGTCAGCGAACATCATGCACCAGGGTGCCTGCTCCTGTATGTCTGATGTTAGAGCATCCATTACCAGGAGAAACAGATAAGGACTTAAAGCCGATCCCTGGTGCAAGCCCACTTCCACATTGAACCTATCTGTAAAGCCAGCTTCTGACCGAACCCTTGTGCTCGCTTCTGCATACATCGCTTTCACAAGCCTCACATACGTCTCAGGTATTCTTTTCACTATCATAGCCCACCACAGAACTTCTCGGGGAACTCTGTCGTATGCCTTCTCAAGATCGACACCTACCGACTATTACGTTTTCCAAAATTTAGACAACTTTTTAGTGGGTAAAAAATTCAATTCCCGAGAGGCAGTACAAAATGCCTTTGAAGAGTTTGTTGCCTGCCATCCAGCTTATTTTTACAAGGGCATCAATAAACTGCCAATGCGTTGGCAAAGATGCGTCGATTGCAACATTGCATGATTACTTCGAATAACAGAAATAAAAAAGTTTGAAAAAATAAGTACTTTCACTTATTCCATACAAAACGGCAATTTCACAGGTAAAGACCTATTATATTTTTGGAATCTACTCATCATTTTCTAGATGATGATTATATAGTTAATCGTATTTTCGAATATTTTTTTCAACTTTAGTCTTTAATGGGACCATGGTCACCCCATCAATTTTTTTTTAAATTTTACTAGCCTATGTCACCCGGAATAAGCTAGGGATTCTAACGATACCTCATTTATCAAAATCGGTTCAGGCGTATAGAAGTTATGGTGGAATATACAAACTCACATACGTACATACATACATGCACCCTGAAAACAATATACTCCTTTTTTCAGGCAGTCGTATAAAAATAGGTTTATTTTCTTGTGAACCCTTTCTTATATTACAAATTTTGCGAAAGCGTGTCTGTTTATTGGTTTGTCCGTATATCACGTTGCAACAGAACTTCGAAATGACGTGACTTGCATGGATATATTAAGAGGACTTGGAAAATGACATAGGCTACTTTGATCCCGGAAAATCGACGAGAACCCACGGGATTTTTAAACCCTAAATACACGTAGACAAAGTTGCGGGCATCATCAGTTTAGTTATGCATAAATTAAAGTTACTTTCAAGGTCGGGTAGCCGGCAACGCGGCGCGGCGTCGGATTCGACAGTATCTAATCTTATTATCCTTGAAAATATCCTGAGACTGCAAAGTTATTTAAATCTGATAAAGACCATGGGGTTTTAATGAATATTGTTGCTTTATTTTTTAAATGTATGATTTTAAAGATACTTAATTGCTCTCCTATTATTTCGTACTAGCTGAGTCCCGCAACTTCATCCGCGTGGTTTGAGATTTCTTGGTTCCCGCGGGAATTCTTTAATTTTCCGGGATAAAAAGTAGCATAGGTTATGTGTTATTCCAGACTATAGTCTACCTATCTCTGTGCCAAATTTTATCCAGATCCATTCAGCGGTTCTGGCGTGATTGAGTAACAAGTTTGACGACTTCCTGACGCAGTGGTGACTGGTGAGGGCTGTGGTCTTATAGTGGGAGATCCAGGGTTTATTCCCGGCAGGCTCAATTCGGGAATTTATAATTTCAGAATTTTCTCTGGTCTGGTATGGTGGAGGGCTTTGGACATGGCTATAGTGTTGGACGTACACTCTTGCCCAAAGAGTACCACCACTTACTTACCACTCTTTGGGCAAGACCTACCGCCAAGTGATTTAGCGTTGCGGTACGATGCCGTATAGAAACCGAGTAGGGGTATGGGTTTAATATGTACATATAACTGCGATAACCCTAACAGTTTAGCCCACTACCATCTTAAACTGCATCATCACTTAACATCAGGTGAGATCCCAGTCAGGGGCTAACTTGTTGTGGAATAAAAAATCCCATCAAAAACATAAATGTAAAATGAGAGCCAAGTTCAAAATTGTGATAAATATGCCTTGGTTGTTGACTGCAGCGACAAAAGAAGTGAGATCTAAATGGGTGCCAAGTTCAATGGTCAGTCCTGCAATTTATTTATCCCATCAAAAACATAACTGTGAAATGAGAGGCAAATTCAAAATTGTGATATATATGCCTTGGTTGTTGACTTCAGCGACAAAAGAAGTGAGATCTAAATGGGTGCCAAGTTCAATGGTCAGTCCTGAAATTTATTTATAACAACATATAATATTTTATAACAACTTAAAATATCATTTCTTCTTATAACTTAGTATAAAATGTTGAAGACTAAGGCTTTGGCTTGGCTAGTTTCCATATACGAATTATTATTAAGTAGGTACCTAAAAGTACAGTTTCTACCAGCTAGCCAAATTTTCGGAAGAATAAAATAAGAACTTACAGCTTTACAACTTGTGAAGGCTATAATTCGTATATGAAAACTAGCCAAGCCAAAGCCTTAGTCTTCAACATTTTATACTAAGTTATAAGAAGAAATGATATTTTAAGTTGTTATAAAATATTATATGTTGTTATAAATAAATTTCAGGACTGACCATTGAACTTGGCACCCATTTAGATCTCACTTCTTTTGTCGCTGAAGTCAACAACCAAGGCATATATATCACAATTTTGAATTTGCCTCTCATTTCACATTTATGTTTTTGATGGGATAAATAAATTGCAGGACTGACCATTGAACTTGGCACCCATTTAGATCTCACTTCTTTTGTCGCTGCAGTCAACAACCAAGGCATATTTATCACAATTTTGAACTTGGCTCTCATTTTACATTTATGTTTTTGATGGGATATCATTACTTTTTGTACAGAAATTATTGAACTCAATCTCAAACTCAAAACATATTTATTCAAAATATGTACCTACAAAGTACACCTTCTGAACGTCATGCTTACAGAGCATAAGAGGTGATGGTGATAATTAACTACGGTATCTTAAAACTAAAGCTACGAGGGTTCCAAACGTGCCCTGGTCTGAGAAGAGCCCGCAATAAACTCCGCTTTTTTTTTATTATCACCATCTCACAAATATTTGAAATTATATATATGTACTTATAATATAACATTACATAATCAGCCGCTGTAACAATTCATACCCATGCCTTGCTATCATTCAAATAATCCTTTGCACTGTAATAGGACTTTTCTATTAGTTTAGTTTACGTTTTACATTAGTAGGTACTTATTATTCGGTTTAAGGTCAGTGTGTCACCCACCAGTAATTCTATTGTACGACTCATTGTACAAGATAATTAAAGACGAGAATTCTCAAGAAAAATATATACAGCCGGTTTCTGAATTGAGAATTTCATGTTGAGTCGGTCTCAAAGACTTCTTAAGTGTGTCTTAAGAACGACTTAGGCAAATTATTGTTTCTGAATTGATATTGCGTAAGGTTTGAGAATTGGAGCTTGCAAATTTTCAAATTTGACAGTTTCGAAACTTAAATCTCTGCTTTACAGCAAAATTGCGTTTCAGAGCGCATTTGACAGTGCTCAAAGCTCTCCTTTCTCAGAGTTGACAACGTAATAGATGAGTGACGGATTTCAGCTACTTAAACTTTACTCTCGTTTGAACCTTTGTAAAAAAATCCATTTTTTGCACAATGTCCAGTGAAGATTCTTGCCTGTACAAAGACAACCACACAGGAGACAAGTTATTAGAAATCGCCCATTGTTTCTTTCAACAACAAACAATTTAACGACCGATTCCGCTTTTCGAAGGAATCTGTATCATTTGTTTTTGGCAAAATAAAGACCAAATTACCCGCACGAATCCAAAGGTGCGACTGCATTCCGCCAATGTTACAACTTCTAATAGCATTGCGGTATTACGCAACTGGCAGTTTCCAGGCCGTCGTAGGAGACACGGCGAACGTAAGCAAAGCAACTGTGTGTCGGGTAACCGATAGAGTATCCAGTGCTATAGCGATGCTAAGGGCACAATACGTGCAAATGCCTTCTGCTCAAGAACGATCAACAGTGGCTGCAGGATTTTATGCGATAGCAGGATTCCCTAGAGTAATTGGTGGTGGTCTCGGTGGCAACAGGGCAGAATTGTTTAGAAATAGAAAAGATAACTTTTCAATAAATATCCAAGCCATATGTGACGCTAATTTGAAAATAAGAAGTATCATCGCCCGTTGGCCATGTTTTGTCCATGATACAACAATTTGGAATGATTCTCCACTTGCTGCTCAGTTTGAAGATGGAAGATTTGGGTCATATCTAATTTTAGGAGACAGTGGATACCCATGTCTAAGGTACATCATGACGCCATTTTTAAATCCTACCACTTCAGCACAAGAAGCATATAACAGAGCACAGATTACTACTAGAAATACAATTGAGAGATGCTTTGGAGTTCTGAAGAGGCGTTTCCCCTGTCTTCATTCCGGGATGCAGCTTAAATTAGGCAAGGTGTACAAGGTTATTGTAGCATGTGTAGTTTTACATAACATGGCCCCAGATCTTGATGATTTTGTTGTAAAGATGTACTTGTTGAAGAGCAAAATGATGTTCTACCTTTGTCCCAAGCTCAACAAGCACAAAATTTAGCTGTAAGATCAGCATTAGTAGAAACTTATTTTACTAATGCATACGGTTAATACCCTTCAGGTAATTATATTTTGTAGTGGAAAATATAATAAAATTAGTAATTTATTTGTGAGAATAAAAAAACCCGGCTGAGTGTGTTTTGGGCTCTTTCAGATCAGGGTGCGTTTGGAACCCTCTTTAGTTTTAAGATACCGTGATTGATTTTATACTAATACTGATGATGCCCGTGACTTCGTCTGCGTGGATTAAAGTTCCTTGATTCCCGCGGGAACTCTTAAATTTTCCAGGATAAAAAGTAACCTATGTCCTTACCCCGGATACAACCTATGCCTGTACCAAATTTCATCAAAATCGGTTGAACATATGGGCCGTGAAAGCATAGCAGACGGACAGACAGACACACTTTCGCATTTATAATATTAAGTTTGGATATTAGTATTTGTATATATGGTTTATAAATACGAAAGATGGATGTATGGATGGAAGGATGCTTGTTTGTTACTCTATCACGCCAAAAAAGTTGAATGGATCTGGATGAAA
The DNA here is from genome assembly GCA_964035005.1 of Erebia palarica. Classification (NCBI taxonomy): domain Eukaryota; kingdom Metazoa; phylum Arthropoda; class Insecta; order Lepidoptera; family Nymphalidae; genus Erebia; species Erebia palarica. Next base: position 9,435,004 of record OZ035988.1, read on the forward strand.
TTTTCTGGATGAAACTGCCTCGTTGGTCTAGCGGTTAGCGTAGTCGACTGCAGATCACGAGGTCCTGGGTTCGATTCCCGGTTGGGCATAAAAATTGTTAGGTATTGGGTTTTCAATTATGAAATTCTCAGTGCCAGCCCGGAGTTGGAAGTTGGCGGTGTTTCACCCCCGTGCCTCGGAGAGTCAACATGATAATAGTCGTTAAAGCCCGCCAACCCGCATTGGAGCAGCGTGGTGGGTCTAAGCTCCTAATTCCCTCTCTCCTATGAGAGTGGAGACCTGTGCCCAGCAGTGGGACGTTAATAGGCTGAAGTGGTGGATGAAATTTGGTAAAGAGATTATTGTCTATAATAACAGATAGGCTTAAAATTTCGGACAGTAATATGAGTACGTGTGCCTAATTTAATAAAGAAATATTGAATAGAAATAAAAGTTTTGTTTTTGAAATGTTTTTTTATTAAAAAAATAACAAATTTAAAAATTTCTTTAGAGGGTCATTAAAACTTATAAATAATAGGATCACGAAATTAAATTTCAAGTATCTAATGCATCCAAAATTAGGATTAGAATATCGAAATAAATGTACTTCACATTAATTTTCTCTCCACCTTTCTTAACTGCATTTTTAATATTTGCATCTGAATTTCATGCCTTTTCTGCTCATTTCTAAATTTTAAAATTTCATTCTTTTTTTTAAGCATCTCTGCAGATTTTTTATGCATACATTGCCTTCATTCTTCTTTGTTTTTTTTTTGCCTTCAGTCTGGAACGCAGCTCATTTGAAAAGTAACTTTTTGGTTCTGGCACTGTATTCGTTTGTGAATGCACTGGATCTTCCACGATTCTTTCTTATGTCTTCTATAAAAAAATGTTACATTACACAATAAATACCAAATTTAAAATTAAGGTTTAAATGTTAATTAAATGGCCAGAGCTAATTCCAAGTAAGTGCCATCCTATACTATGGAGTATGTACAAAATTTTAGATTTGTATGCATAAACGTTTTGCAGATTAGTTCATATAGCACTGAAAATTGAAACTGACAGACAGATAAACTACTGAGGCTGAGCAATTGGGTCTTGTTGGCAACCTTTGGGTACAGAGTCCTAAAAAAACTAATAATGTGGCTTATTTTTCATCACACAATATAAATTTAGGTAGGTGGTTTTCAAGTCAGAATATATGCTAAACAGTACCTACAAGTAAGAAGTGCTTACTAAATTATTCAGCTGCTTCATCGAAAGGATTCTCATCAGGAAATCTTTAATCGAATTTTCATCAAAAATAAATGCCTGAAAAGATTTTTTTTACTTAATACTATTGTACACAGAATATAATATAGTATAATACTAGATACAAGATGATGCCCGCGACTCCGTCCGCGTGGATAAGGTTCTTTGATTCCCGCGGAAATTCTTAAATTTTCCGGTATAAAAAGTAGCCTATGACCTTCCCCGGGATATAACCTATCCCTGTACAAAATTTTATCAAAATCGGTTGAACAAATGGGCCGTGAAAGCGTAGCAGACAGACAGACAGACACTTTACTAGTATGGATATTAGTATGGATTACTAAGTAGAAATTAAAAAATGACATTATCACATTATCACCAGATGTTGTGGCGATAAGTGAAGATTCACTTATCAGCTCATCTTTGCTTTGGTCCTGAAATAATAAATTATGTAAATGACTAATTAATACTAAAAAAACACGCGGGGACACGAAATACCTCAATCCACGCGGACAAAGCCGCGGGCATCAGCTAGTATAATATAAAACACATAAATATGCCTGTTATTCAAAGAAAACATTGACATTATTCTAAGTTTGATGGTTGGATTTTATGGAATTTGTAAGTAGTCAGGTAAGTATGTCTTGTGACTAGGTGAATAGAATACTCGACGAATTTTTATGCACTCTCTATTTTTAGAGTTACATGTACGAGTACGTACCTACTAACTACGAATTATGGCCAAAGAAATCCACAAGATATTATACTGAACCAAAACGGAGTAAAGCTGGCCTACGAGCAATACAAGGGAATCCTTACTAATATTATAAACGGGGAAGTTTGTATGTATGGATGTATGGACGTTTGTTATTCTTTCACGCCAGAACGGCTAAACGGATCTGGATGAAATTTGGCACAGGGATAGATGGTCTGGAATATCACATCTAGGTTACTTTATACCAGAAAACCTTAATCCACGCAGACAAAGTCACGGGCATAAGCTAGTTGATATATTAAAAAATATTAGGTACTACTTACTTTTATACGAATGCGAGAAGATTTGCTTTCTCCTCGTAACTGAAATAGGGAGATCTCTTTTTCTTGTTTCTTTCCATTTTATACATTTTAACGAGAATATTAGCCAAAAGAAAACAAATTCGACATAATATACAAAACCGACGTTTGTCAAACTGGCATAATTTGATACGCTTCATTCTCTAAAGCGATGATTTAAAATCGACGACAAAAACAACGATTTTTATGATATAAAAGCTTGAAAAATTTGAAATGGATTATTCTTTAAATAAAATTGAACAAAATCTATTTTTTTGAGTTATATTTAATAATAAAATTTAACAAAATTAGAAAACAATTTTATTTTCGGTTAATACCGGTTTTCGTACGTGTAACGAAACGCATACGTAATGTTGGAGAATACTCAGGGACCATTGAAGAAATACTTAGCTAATTACAATTTGGGAAATCCCAATTTTATCTTGTGAAACATAAAAAACTTAAGTCTTAACTTAAGTCTAGAGCAAAGCTTAGCTGATTTTTGCTTGAATGCCTAATTCAGAAACCGGCCGATAGTGTACCTAGAGTTACACTGACATTGACAGATTACATCTATGGTCAGACTACCTCTACAGCACATTTCTACATCTCATCAATTATGATTGCAAAAGTTCAAAATCAAAAGTTTTTAGTGAAACATTGAAAACAAGCACGGTAAACAGTCGATATCACTAAAACCACTCTATACAATGAATACAAATCACAATGACTGACAGCTTGAACTGACGACTTCAAATACGTTTCTTCTTTTCTGTCAATGACGTTTCGTTGCACAAAATGCATGAATACGAAGGTAAGGTTTTAATGCAACTATATTATTATTCATTATTATTTACATTAAAATAATAATTATGTGTCATTTTCAATAGTTAAGGAGTTACTACCACCGCTTAAAGCAGTATTGTTTCAAAATAACGGTTGAATGTCACGTACTCTGACGTCCTTAAAATAATGATTATAACACTACAACATAAACGTCAACAGTATTAAAATAATACGGCTTTAAGCAATGGTAGTATGCCCCGTGTCAGAGTTTTGATCTATACTTAGGTAGATCAGAAAAATGACGATTTTTGTACGTTTATATCTAAATAACCATTTGAGGTGTGCTTATGAAATTTGGAGCACATATGTATCTCACGGGTCTCAATATATGCGCCAAATTTGACATGTTTATGTGAAATAGTTTTTGAGTTATGAGGGGGTCAAAAGTGGCTCCAAATGGTTCGTGTAATATTACACACGGTGCTGCTCGCCAGTTTTTTTGAACTTTGGCTGGACACGCTTCCGCGTGTCTTGATACATATAGTTAGTCACAAAGTGACACAAAGACAGTGACATTTACGATCGAAATAGCATAATATGGTGTACTGCACGTTTGCCCTTTTCGAGCTCTCAACATACTTTAACAATCTCACGCTCCTCGAGCTACATTTCCATATTCTACGGCTTATTTAAAAGGGCTTTTTGTGTCTATTCAGACGGACCGCTCTACAACAATATAGCCACGACACAGTGACAGCCGTATGGAGTTCGACAGTCGATAGCGGTTGAACGCACTTGAGTGGATTGTAATTACTAATGAAAAACTTTTAATGACTTTTTGAAATATCACGCTTGTCTCTTTAGTTCAGTAACTCGTCTCTAGGTGGCATTGGTTGTATCGGCGTTACTGCGCATGCGTAATCCCCCTCTTCGCCCCGCAATCTGGTGACTCATGCCTGCTTAGAGTTTCGGCGTTAGGGCACCTCCTTTTTGTATTTACTTCATGGTACGACTCTACGAAGCTCGCACGAATCGAGACGAGCAGCTCCGAAATCGGACGAATACGTAATCAGCTGTTTGTGAGAAAGTATAAAGGTGTATAGGTATTTATCATCTATGTACAACAGTGAATATCTGTACTCGTATAATTTGTGTACAGTGTTTTATTTATTTAATAAAAGAAAAAAAATTGTTTTCTTATCAGTCACCAACTCAAAAAGTGTAACTTGAATTAATAAAGAAAAAAAACATAGGAAAAAAAATACTGCATAAATAAAATAAATAAATAATTATAATTGCATAAGTTGATAAAAACAGCTATGCAATATCTTTACCGCGGCAGTCTCCGAGTGCCACACGTCTTTTTTATACGACTGCCTGAAAAAAGGAGTATATTGTTTTCAGGGTTCGTGTATGAATGTATGTATGTATGGATGTATGTATATATGTATGTTTGCATGTGTGTATGTGAGTTTGTATATTCCACCATAACTTCTATACGGCTGAACCGATTTTGATAAATGAGGTATCGTTAGAATCCCTAGCTTATTCCGGGTGACATAGGCTAGTAAAATTTTAAAAAAGATTGATGGGATGACCATGGTCCCGCATTAAAGACTAAGGTTGAAAAAAAATATTCGAAAATTAGATTAACTATATAATCATCATCTAGGAAATGATTAGTAGATTCCAAAAATATATAAACCTATAGTTCATTATCCAGAGATTCACAAAAAATATCATTTAATAAAAATGTGAATAAGATTCTAATTTAACACTAGATTAATTTAGATTTTTACCTTTTTAGTTCGTTTTTTGGCAGGGCAGTCGTATTTTTTATTTTTTTAAATTATGACTTGTCTTTCCCATTCCTACTACTTTATATCTATATTCGAATATTATAATAATAACAAACATTGCTCTAAAAGTCCATGAATCACTGATACTCGACTCTCGTCTAGCCAGAAGTGGAATCGTAGGCAATTTGTCGATGTCAGCTACAAGTTCTCTCATAATATGTATCTGACGTAATTTATTATCTTGTGAGAAATGATGTAGTAAACATGAAGTCGAATCTGCTATTATTTTAACAAGTGTTTACTTGATTTAAATTTTAGAGTTTAAGGCCGAATTGCACATTAATGGCTGGCTGCGTATCTAAAATTTAACTTAAACCACATATGTTTAGGTTAAATTTTTATACATGTCCTTATGAATACTAATAATAAATAATTTTTATTTTCAGGAAATTACAACCCATAGTTTAACAAACACAGTATTACATGAAAAAGAGAAAAAAGTACACTAATAAATTAAAAGCAAAATAAAGTTTAAAATTATCAAAAAGTTAAAAAGTGAAATTCCCTTATAAAAAAATAAGGTAAAAATAAAGAATAGGTGATAAAAATTTATCGGGGAACTTAAAATCTAAGTGAAAGCGTTGTTCTCGCACCGATGCAGGCCAGACCAATACTTTGCGAAAGGATTATTGAAATCATCAATTATAGCACACAAGATGGAACACAAAGTCTTTCCCAGAAAGAAGCCGTCCTCGCTCTGAGAATGGCGAAGACGTCAGGGACCCTCGCAGCAGTAAACATGGCTTTAGCACTACAGAAAAGTGGCTGCTTCATTAGGACGCGGAAAGCGTTTTTATACTGTATCCTAAGCGCATTGTAACTTCGCTTGGTAAACCTTGTCCACAGCTGGAGGTGTAAAAGCATTGGCAAAATGCTTTGTACAAGGTCATCTTCGCGTCATCTGCTCCGATGCGCACGAATCGCCGCGCTATCATGTTGGCTCGCACCGAGAGAGCTCTGCGCTCCCTCTCCATATCTCTGTCGTCTTTTAAATCCTCTGTTAGTATATGGGCCAATTACTTAAAGCTCTTAACAACCCGAACTGACGATCCATTTAAAAATACTGGCGGAACCATCTCCGGACTTTTGCCAGCTTTAAAAACAAGCATTTCAATTTTTGCTACATTATATTTGAGACCATGTTCCTTAGCGAACCGATCACAAATATTGAGCAGTTTTCTGAGTCCACTTATTGAGGGGCTGAGAAACACCATGTCGTCGGCGTAGCTCAAATTGTTAACGCACACGTTACCAATATGAAAACCGACCCTGGCTCCTCTCAGCTCCCCAATGAGGCTGTTGACGTACAGATTGAAGAGGTCCGGAGATGTCAACCCTCCTTGGCGGACACCACACTCTAGTCTATATTCACTAGAGAGTGCGTCGCCCCACTTCACGTAGTTAGTTTGGATCTCGTACCAAAACCTTCACAGGTTCACTAATTTGTTAGGTGCGTATATTGCAAGTTTACGCCATAGGATTTTGTAATTGACGAGGTCAAACGCCCGGCTTAGGTCCAGAAAACATGCATATACTGAGGTTCCTCTATTAATATAATAGTTAACAGTATATTTTAGACTTAAAATAGCAGAATCTGTGGAGAGTCCGGCACGAAAACCAAACTGAGCCTCATCATCACTTACCAAAAAGTGGTCCTTTAAGGCAGGTATGAGCAAGTTGGCTTAGTAAGTTATTGAAAAATATGTTAAAAACTGAAATTGACTTAATATTTTTTTTATTAATAGGTATATCTACATAGAACAATTAATTATTTTCATTTAGTGAGTAGGTACAAGAACACTTTATTCCCTTCAAGTCACAACTAAGAACAATGCATGCAAAATGAGTAAACTCTTAATGTGCTTTCATTATATTATAGCGTTTTAATGAGTGCATAAGGTATATCTACGAGTCGTCTCGAGTAGTTGCTGCTTGCGGGTAATGTAGGGAGTCGGAGTTATTTGCTTTATAGGAAAAGTAATCTTTGTATTCTTTCATCAAAATAAACATATAATTTTTTGTTCGAATATAAAAGTATATTAAATACAAAATTTAAAAATAATCACACTAAATAGAGACACCTGTGCTTAGGACCCACGCGTACAATATTCTAACCAAGCGCGAGTTTTTTTGCGGATTATTATAAACTATCTTCCGTCCGAGTTGCGTACCCTCATTAGTGATGGTCGTACTCCATTATTCACTTTGGGTTGTAATTTTCTTAGGATGCTGTGAGTTCCCGGATCTTTCCATGTACACGAGTCGACTAAAGTCGAAATCTCATTATTTTATAAGAAAACGAGATTTCGGCTCAATTACCGGCGCGACGGTAAAGTGCTCTCCGGTATAACAAAGTCAGACAGCTCCATCTCGTTACTTACCGACAGCTCAGAGGAGTCAACGTTGCTTATCCACCGTAGTCATTTAATATACGCTGTCACAACCCACACGTTCCCGAATATTTACACCAACTTCAATAAAGCTATTGCAATACAACAATCGACATAAGCTGCTCCCAGCCTGTTCAGTCTTTGGGCTAGTTTTCCTCAGAGTTACCATGGAAGGGGTAAATATACTTATCACAGAAACCGTTTTACCAAAACGCTTAAGCGATGCACTTTTCCAGGCGCTTTGGAAGTTCTCGTCTCACAGCGTTTCAGCGAGAATCTTTTTCCCCAGTTAAGGAAAACAGGCATTATTTGTTTAGGAAAAACATTCTTAAAACTTAATATCTCGAGATGTTATTATTGCTGTTCCCTTGGGCTCGCCTTGTCTTTTACGAGTGAAGTTTCTTAAGGCGTCCTACTTTATTCTTAACGAGATTAGAGATGAGAGATTTTTCAAGTTTTAGACTATGCAGGCTTTGTTTTAGAATCAGGAACACACAAACTTGGGAGGTTACATGTGGGAGATCCCGGGGTTCGAATCCCGGCAGGGTAAATTCGAAAATTTATAATTTTTACGTTTATTCTGTAGGCTTCGGCCGTAGGTAGTTTGTTACCACTCTACGTGGTTAATTCATCCAAGCACTTTACCGACAAAGACGTGCCGCTAACTGATCTAGCATTCCGGTACCGTGTATCAGAAACCAGTTAGGGTTTAATATAACAGCTACCATACCCCTAAGCCTAACAAGCTAGCCCGCTACCTTCTTGCCACCAGGTGAGATCGCAGTCAAGGGCTAACTTGTAGTGGTAAAAAGGCAAGTTGTTAATAAAACTGCACCTGTATTTTATCTTAATTGTTTTTAGAACACAAGTTATATTAGTTTTTTAAGAAACTTTCAATGATACGTATCTACTTAAAACTGTTCAATCACAACGTGTATTGCTTAAAACTGAAATTTAATTTAACAAAGGTAAACAAAAGGATGGAATGCAGTGTCAAATCAAGCTACCGAGACGCGACTTGGAAAGAGCTGACTAATAAAGTATATTCGAATTGATTCCGTGTGACAGCATCCCGCAGCTCTCGCGCTTTTGTCTTGCCGACTCCACCCCCTTTGTCCTTCCAACTAGACCTCCAGAGCGAGTTCCTTTCAACCCTCGAGAGAGCCAGTACGGTATCACATAATTCACAAAACAGTTTATGAATTATATTATAGCCAAGAAGAGAAAAAAGAGCTGTAAGTACTTTTTAATATTGTTGTTGTTTGTGTTTTAGAATTGTAATCTTTATTTTAGAGATGTCAAGTTAAGGGCCATAAAACCGTCATTTTGAAATAATACTGTTTTAAGCGATAGTAGTAATCCCCCTGCTTGGATCCCAGCTTGAGGTTGCCCATGAGTCTTTCCTCACTTGGAATACTGAGTTGACATAATAGGCAATAGGTATTTACCTACAACTAATCTCTTTATATTGTACCTACGCAGTACTCACAGTTTTTAGACCTTGTACCCACTACCAAAGGTTAACTGGAGGAGAATACCTCTAGGTATTATGTTCGCCTTTGTGCATTGTAATTTATGTGCAATAAAGAATTTGAAACAAACAAAACCTGACCGCGAATTCGTATGCGTGGAATTCAATTTATTAAAATCCCATGGGAACGCTTTCATTTTCCGGGATTAATATGATGTAGGTTTCCAACGTCCGTCTCTTGGATGCCAGCTATCTTAAATCTCAATGCCTAATTTTGTTATGGTCGATATTGCGGTTGAGCCGTACAATTTAGCGGACCGACAATTTAGAATAGTAAGTCTGTATTCGTAAGAATAAGTAAGTCTATATTTAGATCATTCTAATTGCCTTGATTACTTCATGCGACAATGTACTTCGACAGTTGACATTTCTAATAATGGCATTTGTAGGATAGGTTCTATAAATAAAACTTTTATTGATGTGAATTGGTTGACAAGGAATTATCATAGCTGTTATTAAAAACTGCCTTACTGGAGGTTAGCTCATCTCCATCTTACGTCATTTAAGTATATCTGGGCAGATAAAACTTTACTGGCGCGAGAGACCGTGCGAAGTTTTAAGGAATTAGCTCGTCAATAGCTGAAAGATTTCTAGTACGCTATCCGAGTAAGGAATCTATTTTAAATGTATGGCTAACCAGCTAGGTTGCATTCTATATTAGGAACTACAAAATGGGTATATATGTCACCGTAAGATTGTAAAAACCGTTAGATTATAATCTAACTCGCGAAATTCTAAACTGTCGAAAGATTGTAAACTGTTCAATGTTCTGAGTGTAAATTTTTGAAATATTCATTTTATTTACGTTTTCTTGTCTCTTTCTTGTAGGTTAGGTTAGGGTTCGACATAAATAATCAAGTAATGCCGCAGGCCGGGCACTTAGGTGTTATCGGGTTTAAATACCTATCAGATTCAATCTACCGGAAAATAATGCGTTAAATTCTAATCTTTCGACAGTTTAGAATTTCGCGAGTGAGATTATAATCTAACGGTTTTTACAATCTACTTTTATATGTATATGTCACCGCATATACATATAAAAGTAGATTTATTCAAGAGATAACTAATACCTATCTATCTTAATTCCGTTTTTTACCACTTTCAACTCACCATTATATTTACCTACTCGGTATATTTAAATTTTGGCGTTTTTGCAAAAAAGATAATTATTCAACCGAACCGATTACTTCAATCAGCCCCGGATCTTCAATTTTTTCGAGGCGGGGCAAAAACTGAAATATGCCGCCCCCGCCTGCCTATATTTTACCTTTGATTCTCATCTTTACAATTTTTTTATATTTGCTATTTTTTAATTTAAAAAACTGATTTTCAGTTTATTTTTAATTAAAATTCAATTTTTTTTTCTATCTGGCCAATTTTTGTCCTTGTAGGTATATAAAAATATTGATTTTTTGCTGAGTTACAGCTGCCTTTTGTTTATCAGCGCGCGGCCGAAATGCGCGCGTCAGCACTTTTTTTAAATTTTTTCTGTTTCTATTAGTGATAGAAACTTCTAGTTTGCTTCAGTTTGTCTACGTACATACTAATTTTATTTGATAACTTCTCAATAGATATTTGAATTACCATCTTATTTTTTTACCCGACTGCGGAACGCACAGGGTTATGTGTTCATCAGTCTATATATGTTTGTTTGTTCCTTGCAGGACAGCTACAGCCTAAACACGTGGACCGATTTTGATGATTCTTGCACCAGATTATGCCGAGTATATCATTAGAGTGTCACTGTGGAAGCCGAATTTGAGAAAAAACAAAGTGGCGCCCTCTAGATGCCATAATGTAACAAATTTAAAAAATAAAGTCGATAGACTATGGCGTGTGGGGTATCAATGAATAGGTCTTGCAAAATCATAGTTAGGTTCCCTTGATCATTTTCTCATTTTAACGATCATTTAGGATTTACGAGGTTTCAAAGGCTCATTTTTAGTGTATTCCTTCGTGTCGCACTACAGACAAAACGGCTCAACCGATTTTGATAATACTTGTACCACTAGCTTTATCTTAATCTTCCGAGTGTCATAACGGAAGCCGAATTTGAGAAAAAACAAAATGGCTGCCTCTAGAAGCCATAATGTAACAAATTAAAAAATAAAAGTCGATAGAATATGGCAAGTGGGATATCAATGAATAGGTCTTGCAAAATCATAGTTAGGTTCCCTTGATCATTTTCTCATTTTAACGATCATTTAGGATTTACGAGGTTTCAAAGGCTCATTTTTAGTGTATTCCTTCGTGTCGCACTACAGCCAAAACGGCTGAACCGATTTTGATAATACTTGTACCACTAGCTTTATCTTAATCTTCCGAGTGTCATAACGGAAGCCGAATTTGAGAAAAAACAAAATGGCTGCCTCTAGAAGCCATAATGTAACAAATTAAAAAATAAAAGTCGATAGAATATGGCAAGTGGGGTATCGATGAATAGGTCTTGCAAAATCATAGTTAGGTTCCCTTGATCATTTTCTCATTTTAACGATCATTTAGGATTTACGAGGTTTCAAAGGCTCATTTTTAGTGTATTCCTTCGTGTCGCACTACAGACAAAACGGCTGAACCGATTTTGATAATACTTGTACCACTAGCTTTATCTTAATCTTCCGAGTGTCATAACGGAAGCCGAATTTGAGAAAAAACAAAATGGCTGCCTCTAGGAGCCATAATGTAACAAATTAAAAAATAAAAGGCGATAGAATATGGCAAGTGAGGTATCGATGAATAGGTCTTGCAAAATCATAGTTAGGTTGCCTTGATCATTTTCTCATTTTAACGATCATTTAGGATTTACGAGGTTTCAAAGGCTCATTTTTAGTGTATTCCTTCGTGTCGCACTACAGACAAAACGGCTGAACCGATTTTGATAATACTTGCACCACTAGATTTATCTTAATCTTCCGAGTGTCATAGCGGAAGCCGAATTTGAGAAAAACAAAATGGCGTCCACTAGAAGCCAATTAATAAATGAAAGTCCATACTCGATAGGTTATAGGCAAGTGGGGTATCGTCAGATAGGTCTTTTAAAATCACACCTAGGTTCCATAAACCATTTTCCCGTTTAAATGATAATTTAGGATTTACAAGCTTTCAAAGGAAATGTTTAAAGTTCCTACTCATATCATCTATATCGATCAAACTAGGTGGATTATCTCAAAAAGCACTCAACCGATTTTAACAATTATATCACTTATAGAAAGCTACATTATTAACAAGTAAAATAGGCTATATTTTATTTCCACAAAAATTGGAGATCCTTACGAAAATTGCAATAATGTGAGTTAAGTCGGAAAAAATCATCTCATCTGAGAGCTTACGTGGCGTGCGCTGCCTAAAACGTTAAAGTTACACGACAACAATGTATGGTGGAAACGTTCCTCTCAAAAAGTGCTAAATAGAAGTCCGCGATAGCATATAACTATCTTTTAAGGTTGACTCACAATAACCATTTTTATGACTTTCAAATTTGGTCTAAAACAGTGCTTTGCTTGCGAAGGTGTTTTTACCAACATAGTTATTAATCGTTAATTCCTTATCAAAAAAAATATCTTACTCATCTTAAGTATTTAATTAAGACAAAAATTGTCCTTTACACCATTCAATTTAGATGAATATCTTATGAGATATCATAGAAATAAAGTTTATCATGCAACAGAACATTAACTGCCTCGTTGGTCTAGCGGTTAGCGTAGTCGACTGTGGATCACGAGGTCCTGGGTTCGATTCCCGGTCGGGCATAAAAATTGTTAGGTATTGGGTTTTTCAATTATGAAATTTTCAGTGCCAGCCCGGAGTTGGAAGTTGGCGGTGTTTCACCCCCGTGCCTCGGAGAGCACGTTAAGCCGTCGGTCCCGGTTATTATCACTAACATGATAATAGTCGTTAAAGCCCGCCAACCCGCATTGGAGCAGCGTGGTGGGTCTAAGCTCCTAATTCCCTCTCTCCTATGACAGTGGAGGCCTGTGCCCAGCAGTGGGACGTTCATAGGCTGTAGTGGTGGTGGATGCAACAGAACACTTCAGGCGGATAAACGTCTTTTACAAATATCACTCGCGGGAAGCGCGTCCGCGAGGAGTGCGGTGCGGTGCGGTGGGGACTGATCTTTTTTTTTCGGATTGAATATACTGCATAGGCCCTACTGGCCGCTACAGCGGCACTGGGGGGTTGACGAGCGCTGGGCGTCGCCGAGAAAAGAGCCCTAACGCTCGATGACATCGGGGGGGCAACGTCCTCCTAAGGGCGCCTCCTGTGAGGCTCGGACCACAGCTTAGGATGACGTTGGGATGAATGGGAGGTCGGTTGGACTAGATTAGTCCATACGCCCTCGAGGCCGTGAGTTAAGACCACGTCCGGGTGACGTGGATATCTTAGATATCGGGGTCCTCGTCTTCGCCGGCGAAGACGCTATGTTTGGTTAGTGTTTGTGTGTAGCCCTAAGTAGGGAGCATTGTCGGTAGTGATTTGGTCATTGGGGTCGAAGGGGGACTGATCACTCGGGTGCTTGTCGTAAAACGAACTACAGCCGCACCGCGCACGACTGACGACAATTGACGCAAAATTTCTTAATTTAAGCTTCGCAAGCCTATGCTTGTGAAGCTTAAATTAAGAAATTTTGACGCGTTTTCATAAATTGTTTAATTGGTACATATTAATTTTGTTTCATAATAGGTACCTAATAAATATTGTCATTTACCTACTGTAAAATTAAAGTTAGGTATAGTTATATTAATATAGTTTTGGCACCTACCTAAATAAGAGTCAATAAACCGTTAGTAAATCTAAATTAAGGAATCTAATAGTTTAAATAAATAAAAAATACAATTAATACAAAAGTAATGATTCTCATTACGGCAATAATATTATTAGGATTACCTTGCAGGTAGGTAAATAAACAAAATAAATAACCAAAAAGTTTAAAATAAAAAAGTAATTTAAAAAAAACAAAAAACCCGACTGCTTGGACACCAAAAAGTATAAAACAAGATGTGAATTTCATTATTATCAATTTACATAGTATAATACTTTTAATGAAATAATGAACAAAATAATATAGCCAATTCAGTATTCTCACAGCTCACGTTTTATAATAATATTTCTCTCATAATTAATTTTGTAATTATTACAAATTATCAAGGCGCAGTCGCACGTTAATATTAGCTAATGGACGTGCGACGCGCCTTGATAATTCGTAATAATTACAAAATTAATTATGAGAGAAATATTATTATAAAACGTGAGCTGTGAGAATACTGAATTGGCTATATTATTTTGTTCATTATTTCATTAAAAGTATTATACTATGTAAATTGATAATAATGAAATTCACATCTTGTTTTATACTTTTTGGTGTCCAAGCAGTCGGGTTTTTTGTTTTTTTTAAATTACTTTTTTTTATAAAAAAAAATTGGGCCAATAAAATTCTTTTGAACTTATTGTGTGTTTTTAATTTAGATTTTAATATATTTCGTAGTTTTAAGTTGAAAAATATTGTTCTTTATCTGTATTTCATCTAGCGCTCCGCCCCGGCTTCGCAAGTGTAGCACTAATCATCATAATAGTTCATACCCAATAATAGCCAGTCTACATTGGGTAGCAGTCAGCGCATCAGGTTTTACATTAGCACTGTGGTATCTCCACCCGGCCGGCCGCCCCTATTTCTGTTGCGCGTGAATTTATTTCTATGATATCTTCTAAGATATTCATCGGATTGAAATGGTGTAAAGAGTGTTTTTGGTTAATATTAAATACTTGAAATGGTTGGTCCATTTTATTTTGATAGGGATTAAAACAATGTCAGTAAAAACACCTTCGAAAGTAAAACTTTGTTGTAAATTATAAAATCATAAAAATGGTTATTGTGTTATTGTGAGGCAACCTTAAAAGATAGCTTAAAAGATGCTATCGGGGAATTTTCTTTAGAGCTTTTTGAGGGGAAAAATTCCACATTACATTGTTTTCGTGTAACTTTTACTATTTACGCAGCGCTCGCCACGAAAGCTCTCCGATGAGAGGATTTTTTCCGACTCCATTCACATTATTGCAATTTTCGTAAGGATCACCAATTTTTTGTAAATAGAAGATAGCCTATGTTACTCGCTGATAAAGTAGCTATCTCTAAGTGAAAGAATTTTTAAAATCGGTCGAGTAGTTTTTGAGTTTATCCATTACAAACAAACAAACAAATCTTTCCTCTTTATAGCCCCGCGAAAGCGAAAAACAATTTATTTTATGTAACTTATTGTCCATAAAGTACTGGACGTCTTAGTGGTCAAAGTTAATGATGACTTGTGTGTGTGTGTGTGTGTGTGTTGAGCTGCCAAGTTTGAATTTGCCGCTCGGGGTATGGGTGCCGCCCGGGGTATGGGTGCCGCCCGGGGCATGGGCCCCGGCTTGCCCCCCCCTAGATCCGGGGCTGACTTCAATGAGTAAACATTTCTCATTTACATGATGTACAAGTAAACAGCATCAGGTGCTTAGAAGAGGCTTCCATTTAGGCATACATAATTTATGCCATGATTCGCTTCTTGATGTGTTGACTGTAGACTTAAACATTATTTATTCTGTGACTCGTGCAACCCCGTCCTTGGCATACTTAACAGTTACATTTATAATACTTCATTTGCATATTACAGACATTAAAGCAGTCCTCTAGTTAACCGTAAGCGATTCCGTAGGTCTCATGCATAGATTATTCATCGAACATAAAAATATAAAACAGACTGGATTGGATATTCAACGTTTTTAAAAACTATTTTCGTTCGCTCAAATGTGTGTGGAGTCTAAAGAACCACCCTTGGCCAGTTGGGTGGGCATTGACAAAACCCTTTTCATTCTGAGTGAGACTCATGATCAGTAGCAATGAGTATTTAAAAACAAAACCAGAAATTATGACGGTGAGGATTATTGACAAGACTTATTGGAATGAGCATACCTAATGCGGTCAATAAAAGGTGACAATATTGCAAAAAAATGGCAGTCATAGATCGGGACTGCCGATAGAAGTGAAAACATTTATTTTTTATTATTACAAATAATTAAAACTATTAAAATATAAACCTTAACTTTAAGGCATTAAAGTTTAATTTCAAATGGAGTATATATAAATGTCGCGAGCATGTCAGTCACGCCAATCTACATTTTTACCCCCTACCAAAAAGTGCTCAACGCTAAAGAAAGAAGTTTTCACTTCAAAAAAACCGAAATCAGTTTGAATTGCAAGCGGGCCTAAGGTGATTATATTAGAAAGTGAAGAAAACGTTTCAGGTTATACGTCATATTAATCTATGAGAAAAGGTCAACGATGAAATATTGAGTTTTCCTTTACGCATCTTTTAGTATACCTACTTCTAAGAATGCACTACTTAAAGAAATTATATCTAAGTAAGTGCCCACTTGCAAAACAAAAGCTTTTAATGCGAGAGCTCTTTTTAAAAATGCGAGCCTAAACATTACAAAGAAAATGTGATCAGTTTAAATTGTTCGCAGAAAAAACCTACTGTAAAATTACTGTAATTGTCGTACAGTACAGTAATTGCTGAGGAGTGGAATTGGAAAGAAGGATGGTCTTTATTTATTTAATTTGTAATGCAACACGGACTTGCTCGTGCCTGCTCAATTTAAATTATTATCTTACTTAATTTTAAAAATGCGAAAGATGGGTGGATGTATGGATGTATGGATGTATGGATGTATGGATATTTGTTACTCAATCACGCCCCAACGGCTGAACGGATCTGGCTGAAATTTAGCACAGAGATAGGTTATAGTCTGGAATAGCACAAAGACTACTTTTTATTCCGGAAAATTAAGAAGTTCCCGCGGGAACCGAAAAACCTCGATCCAAGCAGACGAAGTCGTGGGCATTAGCTAGTTACCCACATATTTTGGTTAAATATAGCCATATTCCGTCTAATTATAATAAAACTGAAACTGGACGATTTCTGTGGTGTCGTCGACCCGTCAATCGATAGATGTGTCTCTTGTAGGGACTTTCACACCGTGACGCGATCTTGCACTGCCGCCTAAATCGAGCAACTAACTGCGACTCGCTTGATGTCGTCCGCCAATCTAGAGGAAGATCTGCCATTCAAGCACCTTGGGACCCCGACATCAATCGGTTCTTCAAACTATGTGCTACCCCCATTTCGACTTCAGCTTTGCAACTCGTCCTGCGATCGGTGACTCTAGTTCTCCTAAGGATCTCATTTCCTATTTGATCACGGTGGGATGCTCCAATTTGATTAATATGTGTATTTTGTATTATCTTTAGTATTCCGTATCGACAGTGGCTATCTATTTTTTGAATTTTTGTTTGACTTTATTAAACTACTTAACAGATTTTAATGCAGCTTTACATAGCTGGAAGGCGGAACTCTTTAACGGTTAACAGTAGTCAATCACGAGTATTTATTATAGCTTACTAAAAAGTAAATTTTAACGTCTTAGGTTGTGTGTAAGTATAAGGCTCTGGTCTGTCTATTCCGTTCTGTTTTCAACTATTGAAATTATATGGCTTCAGTGAAGATCTTCGTTAATCACAATAACAGGGCATTGGAAGCCTCTACTTACTCCTAAGTAACCTTTTCCAAGTAACTTTACATAAGCTACTTTACATTGTTATTGACGTATGTAGGTAGGTACCTATTAAGTGATAAGGTCACAGAGCATAGGTAATCTAAATATATAAAAGGAAAAGGACTGGTACAGCTCAGACCACCCGACCGATCGGGCTGAAATTTGGCACACAGATAGCTATTATGACGTAGTTATCCGCTAAGAAAGAATTTTATAGGTGAATTTGAAAATTTCACCCCTAAGGGGGTAATATATAAGGTTTAAATAGATAAGCTACACATTAGTTGGAAATTGGAATGTGTTATTTTACAAGCTTGCAATGTATGTAACTATTTTTGTTCGGGTGGAATCTTGCAACTCAATTTTGAAGCAGATATCTTGGCTATGAGACTAACGGAATAGGGATATTATATCTGCTAGTGCAGTGTTGTCACCTACACCAAATAGTGTTTGCAATTTATGCACACTAGTGTGGCCGAAATTCAGTCGGATTCAGGAGGATATTACTGAGTATAATATCTAATCAATGCCTCCATACAATAGGTATGTACACACAAAAGTAGCTAGCTTACCCACCGAAAAAATTGTGACGAGTTTTTGAACGGGCCGTATTATGGTAACTCGCATAAAGTATTACTCGGGATAATTAGTAAAGTTCTGCAGGTTTTATCGGACCGTAAGCTTTATTATAGGTCGGATCATGTAGCGAGCGGCCTCCTTACCGCTGGATTTAATTACGTTTATGGACTTTTTACGACCATAGTAGAATGTAATCCATCTCAAGGAAAGTAGAACTATATAATATGAAATAATAGTTATTTCGCGATAGACGTACTTGCTCGTAACTGCCTCATTGGTCTAGTGGTTAGCATGTTTGACTGCGGCCGACGAGGTCCCGGGTTCAAGTGCCGGGTCGGGCTATAATTAAGTATCGGGTTTTTCTGATCAGAAATTCCCAGTACTAACCCGGAGTTAGGAAGTTGGCGGTGTTACACCCCCGTGCCTCGCAGAGCACGTTAAGCCGTTGGTCCCGGTTATTATGACTAAAGCCCGCCAACCCGCATTCAAGCCAAGCAAGCAGCGTGGTAGGTCTAAGCTCTAATTCCCTCTCTCCTATGAGAGTCGAGGACTGTGTCCAGCATAGGGACGTTAATGGGCTGCAGTGGCAGTGGTAGAAGTACTTAGTTACTTTCGCATAAGTAGTTCGATCAACTGAATTTACCTAAGGTAAGCACGGATAGCGGCATTACGGAAATCTTCATAGGTACAAGCCTACAAAGAGCGAGCGGAATACATTGGAAGCTGATATGTATCTACACCATATTAGCATTACGCTGAGTCGATACCCTTTTTGGGATTTTGTCTTACACACTTAGTGATAGAGGATTATGGTTTAGTATATAAGTTTACGGTAATAGTGTTTTGATCCATAAATTATTTTTGTATTATTATTATAGTCGGTATTATATATTTTGTTTTCTGTGTATTGTAAATCTCAAATAAAGAGTTTATTTATTAACTTTTATACAGAGCGCGCACACTAGGCGACCGGACAAAACGTCGTTATAGGGAAGGTAGGTTTATTTTACCAGAGAGCAGCCAGTAAATATTTCAGCAAGTAGTTAGTTAATTTGCTAGCAACGGCTAAACTTCTAAGCGGTAATTTCGTGCATGTTATTTGCATAAAGCCCGAACTCATTTACGGGTTTTAATAATAATTAATTACCGCTTGGCTTCTTAATAACTCAAGAAGTTTTTGTGATGTACTGGTAGGATTTATTTATTTACTAGCTAATGCCCGCGACTTCGTCCGCGTGGACTGAGGTTTTTTGGTTCCCGCGGGAACTCTTTCTTTAATTTTCCGGGATATTATATATGCTATGCGGGATAGAAGCCTATATGCTATTCCAGACTATAATCTATCTCTGTGCCAAATTTCATCCAGATCCGTTCAGCCGTGATAGACGAATGTTTGTACCTATACGTTGAAATAACAGGTACTTATCTCAAATAATCTTTATTATCTTAAATAAGTTATCTTAAATTTCTCCAGTTAGTGATGTGATGATTTATTGTAGTTGTGAAGACTTGAAAGCCCCACAGAAATGAGGGACTCCACGCATTCAAGAATTCAAGATTTATTATAAAAACGTCTTTGAATTATTAAACAAGTGTAACAGCAAGCAGCTTAGAACAGAGAAAGATGGCGAATAAGTTTTGAGCTGACCGGAGTGCGGGTTTAATATCGCCTCTCTCGTGCTCGTATGGTGGGAGAAAGCGCAATGCATACAAAACAGACCGATATTAATATTCCACGATACATCTTGCGATATTCATTTCTGAATAAAGTCAGGTCTAGGTCTTTGGCCTGAGGGCATTGTGTACCGTCGCTATAGGGAATCGAGAGAAAAATCCTTACCTTAGTGTTTTAAGATTGTATTGAATTTTGTTCGAGCGGACGCCCGCGGCGCTTAAGTTTTTTAATTCCCACAGGCACTCCTTAATTTTCCGGTATAAAATAATTATGTCACTCTCCAGGTCCTTATCTATACCCATGCAAAAAATCACGTCGACCTGTTGCTAAGTTGCGGCGTGATTGACGGACAAACTCTCTATTTAACGTCCTTGGGGAAAAAATTTCAAAAACTGTGAAACACGTATATATTTATTTTAAACCAGAAACCCGAATACCAACTTTCATGGCTATAACTTGAAAAAGGAACGACGGACTTTCATACTTTTCAACCACTATTTTGTGTGTGGATTTTCGAAAAACCCTTTCTTAGTGGAACCCAAATTTCATGTCTCTAGTCAGTAGTCAGTCAGTCAGGACTTTGAATTTTATATAGGTATATAGAAGATAATTTATTTTAAGTATTTTATGTATTTGATAATATGGGCCTTGTTGCCTGAAATAAATGAATAATAATAATAATAATTTAGAGGTTGGTTTGCGGCTTATTTGAAACTAGCTTTTGCCCGCGGCTTCGCTTATGTTAGGTTCTATTTTCAAACAAGTTTTACCCCTTAGGGGTTAAATTTTCATAAATACTTTCTTAGTGGATGCCTACGTTATAACTATCTGTATGCCAAATTTCAGCCCGATCCGTTTCAGAATGTTCGATTATAAAGACGAGCGACCCCCAATTCCATGGTCACGCTAGTACACTGTACCTACATGATATTATAATATATTGATTGATACTGACTTTCATTAGTGATACATTTTTTGTAGGCTATTTTACTATTTATCTGTAAGTACTTATCGTACTTATTGTGTGAATCGCCTAACCGTCGTGACGCGAATATGGCCTAGTCTAGTCGGTCACGGGCAGCGCGGCCAAATTGGCACACTTGCCTGGTTAAATTTATCGATCCATCGCACCCGAATGCCTTGTTATGAAAGTTTATAATGAATAAGAGTTAGGTTATGTGGCCTCCTTCCTGGTTTGAGTAGTTATGCATAATATTCATAATATCCCTACCTTTCCGCCCATATTTTGATTGGATGGCATTTCTACAAATCCTT
Source organism: Erebia palarica (assembly GCA_964035005.1). NCBI lineage: Eukaryota > Metazoa > Arthropoda > Insecta > Lepidoptera > Nymphalidae > Erebia > Erebia palarica. Next base: position 9,455,968 of record OZ035988.1, read on the forward strand.
TTTTTGGTGGGAGTCTTCACAGTCATTGTCACGTTCGTTATAGTGAGAAAGTACTCGTATTATAATACACTTGATACCCACGATTATCTTTTTCCAATTCCCAGGGAACTCCCGAATTTCCGGGATTTTGTTTTTTTAAAGGTTTTTAAAGATTCGATACCAAATTTAATCACAGTCGTTTAGAAAGAAGCCGTTCAGACAGACACATTTTCGCATTTATAACATTAGTATGGAAATTTGGCATATTGGATAGAAGCAAGCGTTACTTTGCGGAAGTCCATGATAATGAAAGAACTGGAAGTTTAATTCGCTATAATCCGCCACAATAGGTAAATCTTTGTGGTACAGTACAGTGTGTAGTTATCTTGCGATATGCACCACACCACACAAACACACGTTTCTCTCTGACACCGAAGCATCTTTAGGATATGTTGACTCTACAATGCACGATTGAAAATATGCAATAAATCTTTGGTTTCCTCGCGGAAAATCCAAGATCTAGGGGGTTAGCGGTACGTTGATAGTTTATCCCAAGCTTATCCTTTTGGTATGGAAGAGAATCTTCATAATCTACCTCAAAGGTAGGGGGAGTAGGAACTTTATAGGTATAGTTTGCATGATTTTACATTCCGGCTATTTAAGATATAATTTTTAAACATCTTTACTTTACTAGCTCTATAGTAGCACCATATATATAGAGCAGAAGAGTAACGCTGAGTTGCACAAAACATTCAAAAGTTTAATTTGAGATAGAACTATTTTGAGCACAGGTATTTTATGGAGTCTCAAGAACCTTATCTCGCAGCTTCCTGCCGGTTCAAATAACTGCAAAGTGCTAGTCAGACTCGCAAACCAGAACTCATCTTATACGGGGTTTTCAACACTAGCGGCGCGAGCTCTGTACGGACACTGTGTCACTCGCAGAGGAAAACTGTATGCAAACATTTTCACCAACAAAGAGTGGAAATGACTGAGCGACCAAAAAGAGTCAAAAATAAACTTCTATTTTGGAAGTATGAGCATATTTTGCCTACACATTTCGCTTAGTCAATTCCTTTTTCAGGGGAAGCCCTGCTTTAAACTAACACAATGTTAAATTGGCTTTTATATTCACATCGTAAGATAGTTATCAAAGTTGAAGTGAACATTGTATCATTAAGAAGTTGGAGATGAAAATCAGCCAAGTGAATTAGCTTTCCGCACTTGAAGTTCTAGTTAATTCAAGTGAATTCAAGAACTTCATAAATAAAGTTTTTCCCACACTGTGTGCTGTTGTTCAATTGTTATAACACTCGCTTCGTTCATTTGTTCGTAACTGCTTGAACCAGCAGCGTAAAGCGTTAACGAAAGTAATTTTAAACTTAAACTTCTAAATGTTTACTTTAACGTAGTCTCAACCCCTCAATTCAATTGGACAACAAATAAATCTAAGGTTTTTACCAATTTGTACGGAACACTGAAAAGGAATTTATTACGTGTTTTTTAACAATGTGCTTTCTATTCCATCAGTTTTCGATATTAATTAAGTACAGCACTAGACTGGTAATATTATGGCCACCACACAGAACAGCTGTTTCACGGGCGGCATCTTCACCGAGGTTGCTAGAGCGAAGTATGTCAAAATAATTTCTTGTTTACACGAAGAAGACGTAAAAAAAATTCACAGATTTCGCAGTTACCGCAAGAATCGGAGCATTGAAAGAGAATACAAAAATTTACGACAAAAAAAACTAAAATAAAAATATCTTCTTCAAAATTTTTCAAACAATTATTAACCGATTTTAGAAATTTTTCGCCATTTTGTAGCTAAACTAATACCCTGGATCTTTTTTTTCATTTTGTCTTGAGTTATGCAGGTGTGGCCGCTGTCACCAACCGAGAAGGGGTTCTCGATAATCACGAAGCCTTCCTTTTGTAATTACGTTTATTATCTGAATTTAATTACAAATTACTTGATACTTAATTAATTACACGATAAATGTTTATATTAATTCGCGGATAATTATGATTACGTAGTGCGAAGTGAGTTAAAGCTTCAGCACGGCGCGAAAGACAGAGTCTCAGCCGATTGTAGACTGTGCACTGTCTGATGAATGACTCCACTGTTCCCGGAGGATCTTGTATATATATCCCGCATCGTAGGGTTGTGGTAGGGATGATCGCTAGCACTCACGTAGGCCATGGGAAGATTCCAGCATGTTCCTCTGATAAGTAAAATGTTTTCTTGAAATTTATGGCTTGCAGTCACCGCTTGCAGTGGTTCTGGTTTAATGCGTAGACGTAATCTCCAGACGTCGCGACAGTTAGCTATTGAGATAAAGTTTCCATAGAATGTGCGTCGTTTATCAGTTTTGCTATGACAGACATGAAGCAAACTGGGTCCAACTTGCATTCGCGTTTATCTTAAAAGGTTTTTTTTGTGTATGTGCGTCTGTTTTATGCTAGTACTTGGAGTACTTGGGAGGTCTGCTTTCTTTACACTTGTCAGTTTTTTTCGGTAGAATATACATTTATTTGAATTTTTAACAGTTTTGAATATTTACAATTTAGTAAACAAACACCCCCTAAAAACCCGACCCTTTTTACATTTTTCAAAATTCAAACGCTCACACGTGTCTCGATAAATTCTTCAACTTTTGGTACTATTCTCGTCTCGATCCTCCCAAAATTCCTCGGAGCTTTGGTCAAAAATACGTCTCAGGCGATTTGCATCTGATAACCATTTTCAATAATTCTGTGATAAAACCTTTCTATGACATAGATGTTAATTAGTGTTCGAATTCGGAAATGAATTTCAAATTTCGTTAAAGTGTATTTTTCTATTTTAGTTTGTCCTTTATTCATCTCACAACAAAGCAATGTCATTTTTGCTTGGGTAGGTATAGTCGGAATAGTAAGCGGTTAGATAGATTTCTTTTATTTGGTTATTAATACATTACAATTATATTAAAATAATAGTGTTCCAAATAAACATGGTGTGAACTGTAAATATAAACTTAGCAAGTTTTACCGCACAAGTTTGTTTTTTTGCACTTTTGTCGTAAAACTGTTTTTCTGTCTGGCTGCCCGTCTGATCGTCTTCTCGCGCTTTCACAACCCATCTGTTAAACCGATTTTAACGAAATTTGGTACAAAATACCTGTATTGCGTTCCGGGAAATTCTACCTTTATCCCGAAAAATCAAATAATTTTCACGAGCCCACAAAAAACCTTAATACACGTGAACAAAATTGTGGGCATCCTCTAGTTATCTAATATTTATGCTTTAGTGTCCTAACATGATGCATATACGAGGTAATACCTGAGTGTTATGCTTTAGCGTCCTAATATAATATTTAACATATACTAATAACTGAGTAGGTTAAGGTAGTAGCTGATGAGGTATTTATCACGAACCCTGTAAACTAGCGTGTTTTGCCAAAGAGGAAATTCAATTATAATTTCTACCAAACTCACGTAGTTCAGAGCGTAGCCTAGTGGAATTAAGTTATCAAGTTTATAGCATATATGCTTAAAACAGCGTCATATCGTATGCGCGTCGCATCGCCCTTTGTGGGGTCGAGTGTACGATGTTCCCGAACCAGTGGTAGAGTCTTGATGTATCTTAAGTGACATAATTTGTCTTACGTGAAATAAATAAATCATTTATCGTTTTATCATTTATTTACTAATATTATAAAGAGGAAAGATTTGTTTGTTTGTTTGTAATAGATAAACTTAAAAATTAGGTAATGAACCGATTTTAAAAATTCTTTCACTTATAGAAAGCTACTTTATCAGCGAGTAACATAGGCTATATTTTATTTTCAAAAAAATAGAGATCCTTACGAAAATTGCAATAATGTGAATGAAGTCGGAAAAAATCGTAAAATCTGAGAGCTTCCGTGGCGTGCGCTACGTAAATAGTAAAAGTTAGGTAGGTACACAAAAACAATGTATGGTGGAATTGTGCCTCTTAAAAATTTCCAAAAAAAGTCCGCGATAGCATATATCTATATTTTAAGGTTGTCACACAATAACCATTTTTGTGATTTTAATATTTGTCTAAGACAGAGTGTTTTTACTGACATTGTATTGATCCTTATCAAAATAAAATAGTTTGTCATCTAAATTATTTAATATAGACCAAATTCGTCCTTTACACCATTTAATTCAGATGAATATCTTAGAAGTATCATGTATATATAAATAATGTAACGCGCAATTTAGAAATAGGGGCCGCGACCTGCAATGGCAGTCGGGGTGAAAAGATATCGCAATGCTAATGTAAAACCTGAGGTACTGCCCAGTGCCGACTGGCTATTATTGGGTATGGACTATTGATGATTAGTGCTACCCGTGCGTAGCAGGGGCGGACCGCTAGTCCTTTATATAATACTAGTGGGCCCGGCAGACGATGTCCTGTCTTGAACCTAGAACCCGATTGCAGCGCCACCTACCGGGTCCAATTATGAATTAAACTATCCCTGAACCCACTCAATCATGCACAAAAAATGACATCAAAATCGGTCAAGCCATTTTCGAGTTTTAGCGAGACAACCGAACAGCAATTGATTTATACCACTCGTGAATATTTTTTAATGAGTATGTTCTCCTAGCCTTAAGCTAAGCAATTTTTACTCTACTACTAGTTAGCCCTTGACTGCGATACGTGTAAGTGATTGTGCAGACTTTTCGTTAAGAAATTAAGAATTGTTATTATATAAGCTTGTAACCACACAAATTACTACTGTTAATAGGAACGACAAGAATGCAACGGGTTGAACCATTAGTTTTCAGATTTGAGTCCGCTCATTGTCCGCCGATTTATGCACTTAAATTAATTTAAAAAAACATTATAATAATATAATAGAAATAAACACTTGATCCACAGGTTATGCATCCCTACGCAGAAGCTGGCTGTTACCAGTATAAACGCTTACTGTATGGCAGTCCGCATTTTTAACCACTTGCCCAACTCAATAAAAAGTTTTATCAAGGTTTAAGAAAGCCTTATTTGACTTGCTCTTAAATAAGCTAGGTATATTACAAAACTGATGACTACTTAATTGAAAAATTTCCGTAATTTATTGATGTCTGACATTTAATTTATTGTCATTTCTTATTTTTAAATTATTACTTTGGCTTTTGATTATTAATAAAGGTATTATTTTGTTTATTTTATTTGCGACATATACGTATTATGAATCTGAATAATGTTGTAATGTAACCGTTATAATGAATCTGAATATTTGTATACTTTCATAGGGGTTTAATTGTCAAATATTAATTCATTGTTTAGCATAAGCACAAAAATAATTTTGCACGCCAAACCTGGCAGGATATGTGGACTTTATATATTTATTAACATCTATGTTAAAATGTTACATGTACCATATTCTGGCAAAAAATAAATGATTATGATTATGATTATGGAAAAATAAAAAATAAAAACCGGCCAAGTGCGAGTTGGACTCGCGCACCGATGGTTCCGTACAAACCTGTAGTAAGTTTAAAATTATTAAAAATATTTTTAATTTATGATGTAAGTAAAAATGTATGCTTTTCGCAATTTTTCCATTATTATTATTATTATATTATTGTTCTTCGACCAAATTTCAAGATTCTCAGTTCACGGGAAGTAAGTACCCTTTAGGTTTTGATTTCCTTGCGAGTGTCGAAAAATTTGCAGCATAAACTGATGTATCTATTGATTTCGTTGGCTTGGAAGTTTGATTTTTTCACAACTCCAAGGGACAGTAGTTTGTTACAGCTTAAAAGTATTAAAGATCTGCATATTTGATATGAATTTCAATATAATACCTCTAAGCGTTCATGAGAAAAGGGGTAGTAAGTTTAAAATTATTAAAAATATTTTTATTATATGATGTAACTAAAAATGTATGCTTTTCGCAATTTTTCCTTTGTCTGTGCTTATAAGACGTTGCTTCGTACTAAATTTCAAGATTCTGAGTACACGAGAAGTACCCTGTAGGTTTTGATTCTCTTGCGAGTGTCGAAATTTTGCAGCATAAACGGCTGTATCTTTTGATTGCGCTGGCTTGGAAGTTTGATTTTTTCACAGCTCCAAGGGACAGTAGACCTGAGAATTTGATATGAATTTCAGCTTGATACCTCCATGCGTTCCTGAGAAAATGGGTCTTGACACACAGACGGACGGACAACAAAGTGATCCTATAAGGGTTCCGTTTTTCCTTTTGAGGTACGGAACTCTAAAAACTTAATTAGGTCAAAATATGCAAAGCTCAACATTTCAGGAACGAAGTTTCATCTATTGACAAACAGAAAATTCGTCAGTAAAATGTTGAGCTTTACAATTTTTCAACTTTGTTTATTCAATTTAATCAGCATTCAAATTATAGTATTCAGTGGTTTATTGTGGAAAATTGCAGATTGCGGGCTATTTAAAAAGTAGGTATATTTCATCGCGGTTAATTGCCTCAGCTGGTGACAGAAGGACTGGCTGGTGATTTTTCGTGCAAAGGATCAGCCTGGCTGTCTAACGCGGATTTGCAGCCAGCATTCTTGCCACCATTCCACGTGGGCCTGATTTATATAGTAATTAGGTCAGGCTAGCTAGGCTTTAAGTTCTATTGTAATTGTTTTCAATAAAAAAAATACAAAATTTAAAAGTTGTGTTTATTTTGTTATATTAGATACTAAATGTTTTGGAAGTTAACAATAACTCAATTAGCTTCAATGCGATTCATGCGGCCGTATCAGTCATTTAAAAAAATATTTTTAGTAGGCATAAAAAATGTGCAGCGTGCCGCGGAGCTGTTGCTACATATCGTTCAAGTGGCTCTTGTGCCACACTTGTGCCTTCACTTTAATGATTCACACTATTCGCACAGCTGAAATGGGAACAAGCTCTTTTTATGGTTCAGTAGTATGAAGGAACTTTTAAAGTTACGCCATGTCCGTCCGTCCGTTCGCGGTTTTGCTCGGAGAAAGCTAGTAGGTACTGAAAAGCTGTAATTTGGCATGGGTATTTATATTAATCACGCTAACACAGTGGTAAAATAAAATTTATTAGAAATGAAAAGCTGGTCCTTAGGTATAATTTGGTATTTTGGGATTGAGTCTTTTGGAATGGTCCTTTTGTTGGAGCGCCCTGCTTTACCTTTTTCACATTTCTTGGCACTTTAATTCTAGGTATAATGTTTTTAAATTTGAAAACATGTGAATGTAGTACATTTGGTGGATCAAGGAATTTATTTTGTTGCATATATATTTAGAGCACTGTCTTGATAAATATTATTATTCACATCTAAAAACTTAAATGCCAGGCATAGAACCAGCATAAAGTACCAACTTAATGGCCTGTTTTGACTCAAATACCAGACAAGGAGGCGGCAAGTTTGCCAACACTGTTCATTTGGGTCGAGAGATTATCGATTTTTATTTCACCTTTCGCCAAGGCGGGCATGCCATTGAAAACGAATTTCTATTATTACTGTTTAACTATGCTGTACCGGTGAAAATGATTTTCAATTCATAAAGACTAGGCTATGGGGAAATGTCAGCTGAATTTTAAAGCGAGGAAAGCAGTCGCCCTCTTGAGCAAAGTCACAGCGCAGGAGATTCGAATTACAAATGGATCGAAATTTTTTAGTTTCTATTTTTTAACACCCGAGCTCTATCGTGGACGTGGAGAACGAATACTACAGGATTATAATCCATAATAATATTAATTTTACCAAGTAACGGTAACATTAAAAAAATTCGGAAACGCACTAAACCAATATTTATTAATGTTTTTCTTTTCAATATTTGCTCATATTACTAATATGCATTGCAAATAAAGATTACGGTGAGGTAATAAAATATGAAATTCTTTAAGTTGTTTTATGCTTTTTCCATTGTGATTATTCAATTATTATGCCATCGCTATGGTTTGCACCCATGTACGTAAATACTATCGGCAAACTATATTTTAAGAATACCTATAGGTAGTTAGTAGCATTAAGTGTGCTCATTGCTAAGCTAATATTACTTTATCTGTGTAGTGAAAAATATTCACTTCTGACAAGATTATCCATAAGACGAATGCAAATCAACTTCTATATTCATTAGATGGATTTCAGCCCCCCTTTCATTATGACGAAGTCGTCTCGTTATGCCGTATTCAACCCACCCTCTTATATTTTAATAAAGGGTTGTTTGATAGAAGCCAAGAAACTTTTCGAAAATAATTTCGCTTTTTATTGCTAACATTGGTGACAGCTATAGGACAGCATGTCTTTGAAATGAACTTTCTCTCAATTAGAATAAGACAAAGAAAGAAAAAACAAACACTCATGGGATAAAAACACAATATTATTAAGTAAATAATATTTTTAGGTGCAACTTGATAGTAACTTATATAATACTAGCGACCCGCCCTGGCCTCGTACGCGCTAGCTTTTAGGTAAGGTGGGGCAGCACATGGTTTGAAATGAGCACTGCAATAATAATTTTTATTACCTATAATGTACCTACTCAGTTCAAAGTCTGAATGTAACATTTTCATATTCATTGCAGCATAAATATGCAACTCCTCAATAAATCGATGAAGACTCATCGATTTGGAAGAAAGGTGCATAGAAAATATAAATAGGTTAGATTAGGAAATACAATTATAACGAATAACGATAGAATGTAAGGTTTCGATATTAACTCTTGTTAGTTAGTAAAGAGAAGATACTAAACTAAATAAAGACGTCTTTACCAACATCTCCTTTATTTAAAATGAACCAACCGAAGCAACCTTACTTCATACCATGTATATTATTCGCAAATCACCGACCGAGCTAAACTTTTGAAGTGAAAAGTTCTTTAGGCGCGTTGAACACTTTTTGGTAGGAGGAAACTTTAATGCCTTAGTTTTAAGGTTAATATTTTATTATTTAAAAAAATTTTTTTGTAAAAAAAAAATCGTTTTCACTTCTATCGGCAGTCCCTATGGCTGTCATTGTTTTATTTTAATTCATACGCGAGGTTCAGTAGATTCAAAAATACGAATAGATAGGAGATAAACTAATGGAACGAATGAATCGCACAGTTGTAAACTGAGGCTGTCAAGCAAAACGAAGTCCATTAGGGGTAACAAAGTAGGGTGTATTAATTCGACTCTAAAAGCTTTGGCTGAGAACAAAGGGGCGAGCTGCTCGGAAATTCGGGACAATCTGCATTCAAAGACTTGCTGACCCCACCCTTTGAGCTCAATAGCCAACACGATATATTTAGCATTACAAAACAGTGGTCTCCTTGCTGAACGAATTATGACGTAACTGGATGAGAGAGTTTTCACGTAAAGCCAGTCATACACAGACTACTCGAGCAGTTAGGCAGTGATCAACATACACGGACCGCTCTTGCAGTCTTAATCATATATACCATAATTGTCCATTGATAACTGCTGCCAACCGCCCGAAGCAGTCGCAACTGCTCGAGCAATTCCATATATTATGTGTGTACGTAGATAACTGTAGTTCACTATGCAATCGCAGCTTGAAGCAGTCCATCCTGACTGCTTCAAGCTGTCCGTGTATGGCCGGTCTAAATGCGGGTCAACTCAACCATAGAACATGAGGCCAACGGCATATGGCAAGTTTTCATTCTTTTGAAATTTCACCAAAGCAATGCGGATGGCGGATGACGCCATTAACCCGCACTTTCTGTTTGTCAAATACGACGTCTGTAGTACCGCAAGTCACGCTAAGGGCGAAAACACACTATGGACAGGCAGGATACAACGTCCACGCGGAACGTCCGAGACGTAGGGGAAGCAAGTTTTTGCCTATTGCTGTAGACTGTGTGGCTTATTATAAAAGTGCGCGCGTAGAATTTTCGCTGCCTTTGTTAGTTTAGATCTTCTTAACTTAGACTCCTAGGAAAATTAGACAAAACTTTACATATATTTTATTTTAACGTTTAAACTATCGTGAGTGATATTCATTATAATGAATTATTACCGGTTGTACCTTGTAACTCAATTGTTTTGTTGGAAAATGACTGAATAGTTTAGAACCGGTCGGGGCCCTTTTTCATGAGGCTGTTCACGTAACACTGCAGCTGAAAGTTGACTTAGGTATTTTTAGCAACTTTTCATTTGTATCCTTGATAAAATACTTATTTTTGTTTGTAAGTATGTTGAATAGAAGCAGGCGTTACTTTGCGGAAGTCCATGATAGTGAATGAACTAGAAGTTTAATTCGCTATAATCCGCTACTGTAGACAAATCTGTGTGGTACAGTGCGTGTCTTTCACCTGCAACATGCGTTACCCACCACCCAGCGATTCGCACAGGCACAACACCACACCACACAAATCCTCCAAATCACTCTCAACGTACGTTTCACTCCGACACCGGAGCATCTTCAGGAGATGTTGACTCGACAATGCACGATTGTGCAAAGGCGTGCAACGTACGTTGAGAGTGATTTGGAGGATTTGTGTGGTGTGGTGTTGTGCCTGTGCGAATTGCTGGGTGGTGGGTGTCGCATGTTGCAGGTGAAAGACACGCACTGTACCACACAGATTTGTCTACTGTAGCGGATTATAGCGAATTAAACTTCTAGTTCATTCACTTGTAAGTATGTATTTGGACATCTGGAAATTTTGTGAACAAAGCGGAAAATCAGTCGAGAGGTGATACCGCAGGGAATTTTCAAATAAACGTCGGCACACAACAGCGACTAATTTCCCACGCTAGCACTGTAGAACCTAAACATTTTATTTTTACTGCCCAAAAAATTATATACGCGAGAGCAAGCCCGGTTTCTGAAACTTAATTAACGTAGCTACAACATCCCGTCGGTATTATAACTTCAGTTTATTATGAAGCAAATATATTATTACTAGAGGTCGCCCGCAACTTCGTCCGCGTACAATTGCTGATTCCCTATGAAGTTATGAAATTTTCCCGTTGCAAGCAGCCCATCTATAGAGGCTTTATATAGCTTTTAAGCTGATTTTCATGTCTATACTTTAAAATCATAGAACTTTTATGTAACCTTCCACCCCCATTTCACCCCTTTTGGGGTGGATTTTCGTAAAATTGCTTATACAGGTTATTATTATTGATAACTAATAACAATTGCCAATTTTCATGTGTCTAACTTCAAAAACAAAGGGCAAACTTCCAACCCCCATTTCAACCCCTTATAGGGGTAAATTTACTCAAAACCGTTTCTCAGCTGAAGTCTGCACCATAGAAGGAACCTACCTTCCAAATTTCAAGTCTGTATGATTTATAGTTCCTGAGATATCGTGATTAGTCAGTCAGTGAATCAGTGAATGAGTGGTATTTCGCTTTTAATAAATTTGTAATTAAAAATTTATACTTTTCGCAATTTTTACTTTATCTGTACTATAAGACGTTGTTTTGTACTAATTTTCAAGATTCTGAGTTCACGGGAAGTACCCTGTAGGTTTTGATTCCCTTGCGAGTGTCAAAAATTTGCAGCATAAACGGCTGTATTTTTGCGTTGGATTAGAAGTTTGGTTTTTTCACAGCTTCAAGGGATTTGATATGCATTTCAGCTTGATACTTCTATGCGCTCCTGAGAAGAAGGGTCTTGACAGACAGACGGTCGGACTACAAAGTGATTCTCTTAAGGGTTCCATTTTTACGTTTTGAGGTACGGAACCCTAAAAATAATAATTTATGAACTGTTGTTTGTCCTTTTATTTGAGCTATATTCCAAGCATTGAATTTATCTAATATTTCTACGGGATTTATGGTACAGATATGATAGATATTTAAGGTAAACGACAATCAACGGTGCAACGGTATTGCCGAGTAATCTAGGCTATTTGAAAGGTTCGTACGCTTAATCTATACTAATATTATTAATGCGTAAGTGTGTCTGTCTGCTGCGCTTTCACGACCCATCTATTCAACCGATTTTGATGAAATTTGGTATAGCGGTAGGTTACATCCCGGGGAAGGATATTTTTTAACCCAGAAAATTAAGGAGTTCCCCCGGGAATCAAAAAACGTAGTCCACGCAAACGAAGTCGCGGGCATCATCTAGTGTCCCATATTAATGTAAGGCTACGGCAAGTGCATTAATCAGAATAAAATTATTCAAAACAGCTTTAAATCAAAACAAGCATTTGTAGCTTTGTTTTGTAGCTACATTTGGATAAATGTTGCTATAATTGCCTCCTAAGAATTCCTCGAAATGCTCATGAAATAATTATCTTCTACTAAAGATGCAATTACTGTGAGAATTACTTTGCACTAATTGTGATTGGTTGTACACTTTTAATTCAACGCTATCGGTACAACTCAAGGGCGATCCGCATTCATACAACACTTAGCTAATTATAACATTTGACATTCGGTGGCGAAGCGTCCAAGACAAGCGAGCGTTCCCACCAAAACATTGTTTACAAGAATAATAATAGACTCTGAATCACAAATTTTAGGTTCATGAGTTTAGTTTGACGACCTCCGTAGCGCAGTGTGTAGCGCAGTTGTCTTAACGTGCGGAGGTCCCGGGTTCGATCCCCGGCAGGGTCAATTTGGGAATTTATAATTTCTGAATTTTCCCTGGTCTGGCCTGGTGGGAGGCTTCGGCCGTGGCTAGTTACCACCCTACCGGCAAAGACGTGCCGCCAAGCGATTTAGCGTTCCGGTAAGATGCCGTGTAGAAACCGAAAAGGGGTATGGGTTTAATATAACTACCATGCCCCTAACAGGTTAGCCCGCTACCATCTTAGACTGCATCTTCACTTACCATCAGGTGAGATCGCAGTCAAGGGCTAACTTGTAGTGGATTAAAAAAAAAATGCTATCTCTAAAGAGATGTGACTACAGAAATTTAATTTTTTTTAACTATTTAATAAGTTAGTACCTTAATTATTATGTTGCTTGATATATGAAATACCAATAGGTATTTGTTTCAAATCTGCGAAGGACTTTTCAGTTCAAATCGGTTCAGTAGCAGTAATCCACTACTTAAACGATTTTTAAATATCTACCATCACGTATGAATTTCATTCCCACGGTATCTGACGTTACTCTACTTAATATAGTAATATGAACTTTGAATTTCAACGTTAATGTAACGAGAAGAGACGTAAATTATTTTTCGACGTTTCTAGGTCTGAAGCCAGAAACTGAAGCTTGTAAAAACTAAATTTCGTCTGTAAAATTAATACGCAAATTCACCAATTTTGTAAGCTTGATGATATAATTTGTTTACAGTAAGTAGGTAGATACTGCGTGACATCTGCAGAGCCAATGGGGCGCCACAATTCGAGACAAAACTAGGTACCTAATGTAACAACTATTATTGTCTTGCTTCTTACTTCTTACATTTAGATAATTTAGGTAATGTAAGAAAAAATTAAATAAAAATATTATTGTTGTAATATGAATCTACACCCAATTTATGTTCTGTTTTCTTTCCAGTTTTAATGTATAGTCGATAGTCTTGTAAAATTCATAATTCATAATTCCGGAGTTCAACAGACCTATCAAAAAATTCAGCCATAAATAATACCATGCCGACATACTAATCCTCATCTTTTTTGTAGAACATAAAGCGACTAGTTAATGGAGATTCGAAATAATAGGATCAAAATTAGAATATTTCGCTCTCATAGTAACCACAAGGAGAATCGTGAATGAGTAACGTATCAAATAGTCATATCAAACGACGCTAGAGAAACGTCTCAAAATAAAAATAGACGTAAAACATTTGAAGCTGGAACGTTAAATATAAGAAAGCAATGTTTTCGGTATCGCGATCGCTCATGTTTTAACGTAGACAATGTTTGTTGTTTGTAAATCAGATACGTACTTGTTTATGAGTGGGTATAAAGTTATAAACATAGTAAACATTATTATAGTGATCATTCTTGGTGGACTTGACAAAACATTTTGTACTTATCCATTAAATTGTCCAGTCAGAATGTAATAGATTCGATGTTTTTAACTAATTTATATCAGGTAAACAAAAAAACAACCGTTCAAGTGACAGTCAGACTCTCACACAAAGGGTTCCCTACTTCCCTACCACCACACAATATAAATTATTTTAGTAAATAACATCAAAGATATCATAACAACACTAAATCAGCTGTGAAATAACTGGCTTACATAATATGGCGCTAAACTGGTAGCGCCTGACAAACAATTCGACACCCTCTGAGCACGGAACCCTAATTATAAATATTTTTGGAGTTTTCCTGTACTTGTGCTTTAATAACTTGCTTCTTGTCATATTTCATGATTCTAGGTCAACGGGAAGTACCCTATAGGACTATAGGTGTTGGTTCATTGGCGTGCAAAATATGCGGTATAAACGGCCTTATTGATTGCGTTGACTAAGCTTGACTTTTTACGGCTCCAAGTGACCATAGACCTAATTTTAATTTCAACTTGTTCCCACCACGCTCTTCCGAGAGAAAGTGGTTGACAGACAGACAGACAGACGGACAACGAAGTGATCCTAAAAGAGTTCCTTTTTTCTCTTGAAGTACGGAACCCCAAAAATGTGTGTTTTAAAAAAAATGCTTTCTATTTTGGATATCAGATTGGTGAAGGTCGTTGTTCTTTGTTTTCTGTACTTTTTAAGTATATTTATACACTTAAAAAGTACACAACACAACTTAACACAAATATATAGATATGAAGTACTTATAAGTACTTCATATCTTTATATTTGTGTGGCAATGAAGAATTTATCTTTCTATCTGTGTTGTTGAACTATAGAGGGATAGATATACCATAAAAGGTAGGTCTATTTAAAGGACGTGAAGGATTCCTTATCAAATAATTAATAAGATAATTATGATAGTCGGTACTTTTTCTTTTTGTATTCTTTCTTGCGTACAATAAAGTATTTAACTATCTATCTATGATATAATTAGTAGGAAGATCAGAACATTAAGTCCTCCCATCAGCAGCGGACTACAACAAAGTCCGTATAAGCCCGGTATGACGGCACTGAATGAGTGCCCCGGATTTCTTTCATGATATTTTTTGGAGTTGGGAGACGAAGATACCCAAATAATGAGAGCAAGATACCTACTAAATCCCGCAACTAAGACTCCATAGAGCTTTAGTTAAAGCTCTTCAGTTCAATGTAACTATACCAAGCATTGTTTGCTATTTTGCATACATGTGATGCTACCATAGTTCATAAAATCGTTCATTTTATATTAGGCACATATTGAAAATAAATTAAGGTAAATGAATGTCGCGTTATCGTGCATGCGATGCGACGATGGCACGCCATCGTAATTGTAGGTACAATTTTCAGGAATTTTTAATATTTCTAGCATGAAATGTACAAAGGAACGTGTAATGTACAAAAGTTTTTAAAAATAAATATTATACCTAACTACTTTTAACTTAACCATAATTGGTATGCCTCTGAGGTCGCGATAGCTCTTCCTGTATAATAGTTAACTAATGACTAGGATAGATACCGTCTGGATTATTGTAGTTTACTTACTAGCTACTGTACTACTTACAGATCATACTTAATGATTCCCGCGTCTGCGTGGATTAAGATTTTCTGATTTCCGCGGGAACTTTTTAAATTTCCTATGTCCTTCCCCGGGATACAATCTACCCCTGTACAGACAGACAGTCTGACAGACCGACACACTTTCGCATCATACTAATATTATAAATGCGAAAGTGTGTTTGTTTGTTGGTTTATTGGTTTGTTGGGTTGTCCTTCTATCACGTCGCAACGGAGCAACGGATCGACGTGATTTTTGGTTTGCGTACCTATCGTTGAGTACCTGGAGAGCGACGTAGGCTACTTTTATCCTGGAAAATTAAGGAGTTTCCGCGGGAATCAAGAAAACTTAAATCACACGGACGAAGTCACGGGCATCAGCTTGTATATAATAATTAGTGTGGATATGGATTATGGTTAATATTGAGCTCCAAAGTTACTAATAGATACAACCAATGTATACAACCAATTGCAAGCAATTAATAATTATGATTAGTTGCTAGGCGTTATTGTTATGAGAACTACTTTGCTTGAATCATAGAAATAGAACAATCCGTGGTTTTAATTATTTAATGGAATGGGTGCAGCTTGTAATTAAATTAATTACTTAAGTATATACTTTATAGTTACTTATATTATAAATGCGAAAGTTTGGATGGATGGATGGATGTTTGTTACTCAATCACGCCAGAACGATTGGATGAAATTTGGCACAGAGATAGGTGTGGAATAACACATAGGCTACTTTTTATCCCGGAAAATAAAAGAGTTCCCGCTGAATCCAAGAAACCTCAATCCACGCGCCGAAGTCGCGGGCATCAGCTAGTAATTATTATAAACGCGATAATCTAAGTATCTAAACTAAATCCACCCGGACGGCATTGCTATGATCTGATCTGTCTGTCCGTCTGTCCAATTGTATGTAATAAATACCTTATAATTCGTACAGTAGATACAGAATGAGTAATGCACCGAAAATTTGAATATTATAAGTATATTGAATATATGTATATTGAAATTAGTGAAGAAAATTGAATTTGAAATTTAATTAAATCTTTTAACAGAGAGATATATATGAGAAAGACTATATCTTTGTTACGTCTATAAATCTAAGACGCCAATCTTAAGTCATGAAGAGCTTTGTAGAGCCTACTAGTCACTGGGTCAGGGCCTCTAAATGTTGGTACTCAGCGGTGACTGAGGTAGGTGAACTAAATATACACTAATAACTGAACTTATAAGCTAGACACTTACCTTCCAAGTCCCATCAGACTTATCAACCCAAGAGGGGGCGGTGTGTGTGTTTGTTGTGTGTTTGTGAAAGTGTTGAATAAATTGTAACCCTCCTAGGTTACTTCTTAGGTTGTCGCCTGGCGCCTGCTGGCCGTAGCACCATTTTCTGTCACTTCACACATAAGTTTATTTACTTAATTAAAATTATATTTACACTAGACATAAGTACCCCTTGCTACGCGGCGAAATGAAAAGGGGGGGTGAAAAAACGTATTTTATTAACCGCGGTAGTGACAATTGATGTCACACAAGACCAGGATACGTAACATTATTATACTGAGCAATTTAGACCGAATAAGGTGGGTTTTTAAATACTGAAACCTTGGTTTCTTTTCGAATCTCACCAAACACCACGCCTTTTTTTGCCAGCGAAAAAATAACTACATGTAACCAGAGGTAACCAGAGATGAGTAAGCTAAGCCGGAAGGCAATGGTCACAGGCTTTCAGCGGCCCAGAACCAGCTAACTACGTTACGCTATTGCAACCGCTGCAATCGGTATTTGAGTACCGCGGGGCTGAAGCGGTAAATAATAAATGTGTATAAATTTTGAAGTCGTGCATACTTCTCTGTCAATCGCTAAAAGTATATCGGAAAGTGGTCACTATACGAACAGAAAGGTCACCGTTATAAGTCCAACAAATTCAGTACGTATACTTAAGTACACCTTCTACGCATGAAAAAGCTGAGAAAAGCGGTGTCGCACTGATTGTGAATGGGGTTAATGACGTCAGTATTACTTCAAGCCACAGCAACATACATATTCAGTATATATAATATTTCACCGTAAGATTGTAAAAACCGTTAGATTATAATCTAACTCGCGAAATTGTAAACTGTCGAAAGATTACAATTTAACGTTAAGTTTTTGGGAACAATTTTTTTCTCAAAACTATCGATTCAAAAAAATATGAAAAAATATACTTATATATATATATATATATATATATATATATATATATATATATATATATGTATTGTTATAACAATAATGTTTTAATAATGTTTTTCCTGATTTACGTGACCCGATGCAAACACTAACATAACAATGATAATATAAGTACTGCAGCCATATAGAGATTTTGTGTTTGAAGATTCTTCAATTAAAAACATGATATTTTTGAACAGAACACCCATATTCTTATACCTCTAGCATTATGGCCGGCGTATTTACCGGTTTTTGGCAAAATTTTGTCAGTTTTGGGTGGCAAGGTCAATTTAGCTAGCTATGGGAGTTCTAACCATATCATCATGCATCTTCATCAAGATTTTATACCTAATCATAGTAATTTTCCTCTTCTCCCGAGATCTTAGGTTTACTAAGATGAAGGATAATAACACTCTCAGGTTTCAGTCACGTCAGGTAGCTATGTCGGAGAAACAGAACTCTCGGGACTATTACTGATCTCGTATTCCGATAGATGGGATCTTTAATACGCCTGGTATGAAACTTTTATAATTATGACGTTTGTGTTTGGATCTGCCAATTAATCTGCCGCAAGCAAAGCTTTTTGCTAGGCAATTGTAAAGGCTTTGCAGTTGCAAAGTTGAAAGTTTTAGGGGGTTTGAACGAGAAGGTCGAGGGCCTGAAGGCCTTTAAGATCTGAAGGGCTTAAGGAAAGGACGAGGCTGGCGACCCAGCCACCAGCCAGAATCCTTGAGCCAGCCAGAATTTTATGGTGAAAATTCTTGGTGAATTCATCTTTTTTGTTGTGGAACCGTTGGTATACCCTGGTAAATGTTCTGTTTGTCCACTTATTAAACTTCTTCTTCAAGAATTCTGCTAATTGTCGCTATAGGAGGTTAGTTTTGCACGTCATCGCACGCCTCAGCCCATAAAAAATATTTTTTGTTTTATATGAAAGCGCTTTTACCTGTATTGTTTGAAGGTACTTATTAGGTGTAATAAGATTACGTTTTTAACCGACTTCCTTTAGGTATGTAGTTTTGAATCTGAATTTAATAACGTGCTATACTTTATTACTTATTTTCCGTAGTCTATAATTTTTTTTAAATTTGAAGTCTGATGAGAAGACAAATATTTCAGCACATAATATTAGGTATATAGCTTACAGCAACTCAAAATATCTTTTGTAGTGTATTTTATGCAGAAGTTAACTATATAATTTATCGTTGAATTTTATCTACTTACTTAATTAATTATCTATGATTCCATTTGTGTTGAGTGCTCTTTATTTAACTAAACCGCCCAATTTTGTAGGTGTTATATTTTTGCTCGTTATACATGCCTACTATCTACATACTCAATTATTTAAATGCTTCAATGTTGATGTCCCCACGGGTGAATAAACAATACTTAAACACAATACCTACCCAGTTATGTTCCCCTGTTCGATATAAATTAATTTAAAATTTTCTAACATGGAACTAGGAATCTGCTTAGGTATTTAGTTATATTTAGTTATGCTGTCTAACTACGAACTTTTAATAAAATAATATAGACCGAATAATAATAAAAGTAAAATATTTTTCTACCAATGCCGATCATTAATGTGATGTACCTAGGTAAGTACGTAGTAAGTTGGTACTACTTATTACTTCCATAATCCATAGTGTTGTGATGTTAGAGAATTGATAAGTAGGTATACATAGTCATATTGTCAGCATTTTGCATCATTTTCTTCTCATCTCTGTAACTGTAACATCAGTTGTAAATATTCATGAAAGTCTGACAATCGAATCCATAAAATACGTCTGAGATACTGTTTCAGACTTCTGTATGAGTGACCTAGTTCTTTGTCAGAATTTTACGTCACTCTTTGGCCTACACCCAATACAGTACCAGAAAAATACAAGGCAATAGGTAAATAAATAATAAGTACAATCCATTGTTTGTAACGTACACGGTTTTTTAAAGTATATCTTTATGTATCTTTTAACGGCTCTCACGTCACGTCAATATTCAGAACTAGATGATGGCCGCGACTTCGTCTGTGTGTATTAAAGATTTTCGATTCCCACGGGAACTACATCAAAATCGATTGAAAAAATGGGCCGTTAAAGCGTGGCAGTCAGACGGATAGACAGTCAGACAGGCACACTTTCGCATTCATAATATTAGTCCGCATAATTTCTAGTTACCGCCCCAGATTAGGAGACTGTTATCAGACTATAGGCCAAAAGACAAGCGAATTACCTAGTGTTCCTAACTTCCTAAGGTAATTGTATTGGTTTATTAATTAAATGGTTAACCCCTTACGGGTTAGTCATTTAATTAATAAACCAATATACTACTGTTCTATCTTACACTGAACACATCAGCTTGTGAAATCGCAATCAGGGCTTAACTTGTATTTCCGATTACACGAGTATATACGATTTTGGCGAATTGTTTTTTTATACAAAGTTTTTATTCCGGAAAATCCAAAAAACGGCCCATTTTAACATTTATTGTTGAAAATATTATAATTCTAAGTATATTAGCTTATATGAGCTAGAGTATAGTGATCCGTTTAATGGAACCTTCCCGCCATTGAAATAATAATGTGACTGAGTATCTAATAATCTATCAAAATACTACCGTTTGGGCCAAGTTTATTTTATTTTATAATTCTTTATCTTCTTCTTTCTTTTAAGAATAAAATACTGTAAGTATAACGTTTGTGTTAAAAGGTGAAAGACCTATGTTACTTAGTATCGATCTGAAACGTTTGCAAGACTCAGCTCTTTGTAACTTAAGACCGGTCATAGCTTAAAATCGTGGGAGGTTTCTAAACTAGTTTATCTATTACTAGCTGATGCCCGCGACTTCGTCCGTGTGGTTTAAGTTTTTACCATTGAAAATGGTTATCACATGCAAATCGCCTGAGACGTATTTTTGGCCATAGCTCCGAGGATTTTGGGAGGATCGAGATGGAAGTAGTATCAAAAGTTGAGGAATTTATCAAGACACGTGTGAGCGTTTGATTTTGAAAATCGGCTCGTATAACTTTTTTGGAATTTTGAAAAATGTAAAATTTGTATTAGTTTGTGACAAAATATGTGTAAATAATTGAAAATCGTAGTAGTTAATCTAACTAATAAATAATAGTTAATCGTGATCGTGATGGTCCCTTTAGATATGGAATTGTAGAAATATATGTATTTCCGTATATAAAGTGTTGTAGCTTCTATGATTATTTAGCGATCGTCATGGTAATGGTGTTAAAAGATGCGGATGCTGGCGAGACGTGCATTCGAGTTAAAATTTTATATTTTTCAGTTTTTTTTTTCGTAAATTTGTGTATTCACTGTCAATGCTCCGATTCTTTTTTTTATTCCCGCGGGAAATCCTTAATTTTCTGGGATAAAAAGTAGCCTATGTCACTCTCCAGGTCTTCAAATAGTTATATCCATGCTAAAAATCACGTCGATCCGTTGCTCCGTTGCGGCGTGAAGGACAAACCAACATATCAATAAACCAACAAAAACACACACTTTCGTATTTATAGTGTTATACATAATACGTTGGCATAGTATGATCGAGTAAAATATTGTATGACTATGAGATATAAAGGATATTTTGTTTATTTTTCGTCCATAATTTACAAATAAATGCATGCATTTTCTTGGATTTGAATTTAATTTCATAACCATAGGAGAATATACGTTCTGAGACAAAAACAAGGCCCTCGGTAACAAAAGCACCAGAAAACAAAATTCGCCAAAAAAGCCAGCAGGAAAAGCTAAGTTATACTTATTAAATTAATACCTACCTATTATTTTTTTTATTCATCTTGGGTCGGGGGATTGCAGTTTTAAGTCGTGCTACCTCGATTGTAAGTTAAATAATATTTTGCCATAATTTATCTGCCCTTTACTTTATAGCAGTCCTGCTCTATTTTGCACCTCCGATAGTTGAATTTGTGTATTTTTTCCTCGGAATTTTATTTCCAGGAACTTTCTTCAGGGCCTATTATTTCGGACCGTTTTTCTCGGAGAAATTATTTATTAATAACAGTAAGAGAATCTTGAAATATTTTTAGGGTTCTATATCATAAGAGGAAAAAAGAACTTTTATAGGATCACTTCGTTGTCCGTCTGTCTGTCAGTCAGTCTGTCAACCACCTTTTTCTCGGGAACGCTTGGACGTATCGAGTTGAAATCAATATCAAACACCCAGGTCTACGGTCCCTTGGAGCTTTAAAAATCAAGCTTTTATCGAGCATCCCGTTGACCTAGAATCATGAAATTTGACAAAAAGTAAGGTCTCACAGCACAAACTTAAGAAAAAATACAAAAAATGATAATTGGGGTTCCATACTCATAGGGTGTCGAATTGTTTGTCAGGCGCTTTATGTTTAGCACCATAATATTTAAGCCATTTATTAATTAATTACGTGTTGTTATGACATCTTTCTTGTTAAGTAGAATTTATATTGTGTGGTGGTACGGAACCATTTATGCGCGAGTTTGAATCGCAGTTGACCGGTTTTTTTTAATTTAATGAAGAGGACGGTGGAGTTCTTAGGTTTTTCCGTTTTTTTAGTATTAAGAGTTGAAAGCTAAGCAAAAAGAAAGTAGCAATACATATTTTTATACTGAAAGATTGGTCTACCTGTAACCATACGTAGGTACACTTAGGTAGCAAGGTTTCCTACAAAGCCTTATTACATCAGTTACGTGAGCAACAAGGCAAACAAAGTACGCTAATAAAGACATCTTGCGCTAGCCTTTAAATAGGTATTATGCGACTATGGGAGGGCTTTATGTTTAGCTGTCTTTGTTTGTCGGCTCATCAGTTCCCTCATAGCGTCCAACTCCTAGGGTCCAACAACGAAGGGCGAACCAGCAACGCATTATTTATTAAAATCTAATAAATGTAAAATTATTGATTTCACGTGTAAAAAGCTCACGAATTTCGCGTGTCAAAAACTTTATGACGTCATGACAAATCAAATATGGCGGTTATGACAATCATGTATCCAGTTTGGCTATTTGATATAAAATGAGAGGTTTCATTGTGTATATGTGTTTGTGATTCCAAAAATGATTTTAAAAACAATGCAAATTTTTGAGATAAGTAGGTAATGTGGTTCGTTCCTGTGGGTTTTTTTATACTACATAATTACTTAACTACTTACCTACCTTATTCTTCTCTGAAATTATCTTGTTGTTTAGAAGAATGTACCTAATTCCATGATGCAAATATTCTTTACACATATTCTTTTGTAGGTATCCTACCTATATCTATAGGTAGGGACTTTATTTATAAATCTGTTAAGAATTTTATTTATAAATATTCCGTTGTAAGTAACGTGCCAAATTCGCAAAATAAACTACGTTTAAAAATTAAAAAGGGCAGTAAAAGTTTACCTTGGCGCTCCCACCGCAGTATCGATTCCTTGACACCACCAGCGCGGCCCCACTAGTCAGTAGCCACTGCCACAACTAGCTGGTAGCATTAAGCAAAGTTAAACAAAACAAATGAACACTCACACACAAAACGTTCACACTAATTCATAACAACCGCCGCGATCCGCATCGATTCACTTTTTTAAAGTCAACTTAGTATTTTTTTTTTGTAATAATAAGCCAAGAATTCCAAGGTTTTTTTTCCAAATAAATGTTCCTTTTCCTTTTCAGTTTTAAATGGGTTGCGCGACGCGGGAAAGTTTTATGGTGATTTGCGCTTTCCCATACCGCGACCGCCGCGGCGAAGTAGCTCAAGTTTTCCGCGCGAGGTCTACAAGCGGGATGTAGTGCTGGTTACGCAATGGACTGCGACGCCAGTCCGCCAGGGGGCAGCGTACCGCCTAGTGGCGCAGTGACGGGCATGCGCAGTACGCTCCGCCACTGTGTCGTTCGTTTTATTTTCAGACATGCATATTTATTGGTCAACGTTAATAACGAATAAAGGCACTTTATGTCCACAGGGGATACCATTTATTAAGGATCGAAGCCCTCTAGGAATTCTTCGCAAATCTGTCACCCGCTGTCAATTGTTTTCATACACATACAACCACAGTCTACCCAGGCACACATAGAAAGGATTCAGCCCCTACCACGGGTGCACACAATATGCGATCAATTATCTCACTATGGCAGAGATAATATTATTATTTATTGATTGATAGATAGATGATACGTACGATTTCGTCTGCATTCGTTTTTATTTCGGCGGGAATTTCTCAATTTTTCGGGATAAAGTTAACTTATGTCCTTCCTCGGGATGTAATCTTACTCTATACCAACTCGGTTGAAAAAATAGGCCGTTCAAATACAGGTCTTTCGCATTTATAATATCATAGTATGGATAATGGAGGTGCTTCTTGATAATATACCAATTACCAACCGACTAATTCCTGCTAACTGATTTATAGCTATAAGACTGTATAGGTAGGTAGGTAGGTAGGCCTTTATCATATAAACACCTATCTATAGGTGTTTATATGATAAAGGTTGAAAGAAAAGTAAATTAAATTAATAATTAAAATAATCATGGCGCTTAGTATTAGAAGTAGTTCTGCATAAATAGTTTAAAAACGGTGTAAGACAGCACTAGGAGATTCCATTTCCATCTGGGATGTGCCATGTAGACGTAGTGGTTTTAGAAGTAGTCGGCTTCTGTGTTCCATACTTCAACTAGTAATATCTGGATGACCGAGCTTTGCTCGGTATATTCTTTTTTTTACTGCCTCGTTGGTCTAGTGGTTAGCATATTCGACTGCGACCTATGAGGTCCCGGGTTCGAGTCCCGAGTCGGGCCACAGGTATTGGGTTTTTCTTGCAAGAAATTCTCACTACTAGCCCGGAGTTAGGAAGTTGGCGGTGCTTCACCCCCGTGCCTCGGAGAGCACGTAAAGCCGTCGGTCCTGCGCCTGATCTCTCTCCGGTCGTGTCGGATTTCCGTCCCATCGGGCTATGAGAGTAAAGGAACAGAGAGTGCACCTGTGTATGCGCACACACTTTTGCACTATAATATCTCCTGCGCAGTTGGCTAATCTCTCTGGAGATTGGCCGCCGTGGCCGAAATTCGGTCGGGAGGGACATTATTTTTTTTTTAATCGTGTTTTTTGGAAAATAAATTTAAATTATAAATTATATTTTATTTTTAAAATAAAACATTGTATTATATTTAAAAAAAGGGGAAAAATAATCAGATTCAAGACTCTGGACTCGAACCGGGGTCTTCGGGTTTTGGTACAGCCCGCTTTTCCACCTGAGCTATTATAACCTTCTAAATGGTGGCGAAATATAATGTAGCAGTTTTTCATCGCCCCTAAACCCCCTGCATTTCCTATCCTCATTATGTAAAAAAACTTCGTTGCTTAGTTGAACTCCTTTCCACTAAAGCTAAGCTAGGTACATTATTGTATTTTTTTTTTCTTTTTATTAACTGCCGAGTTATTGTCATATGTTCTCAGTAGAATCTTCTTTTCAAGCTGGTGGTAAAGTCCCGTTGATTCATCATAAATGACACAATTAATCCTAAAAAAACCTATTTCCATTCTTTATTTAGTTTTTGGTGTGAAACTTTTATAGCACTTTGGAATGGGAAATAAAACCGATATTTATTAGTATAAACTATAAAGTAATTATATTTTTGATATAAAATAAATAAAAATTGTCTTTGTAACATTTTGCCAAATTGGTGTTTATATATAACGAAATAGTTTTATGACAGCAAAAAACGTATATAATAATATCATGACTATGAGATAGCTGCACTTTTGGTAACTATCGCCAGGAAGGCTGATTCAGTATTAGGTGGGTGTAGGGCTCTCCACTGATGATCTCTCCGATCTCCGATAGTGAAGGTCTGCCCAGAAGTCGCAGGCATCAGCTAGTTTTTCATATAATCTGCATTGAGTGCGAGTTTTATGTATTTCTTAGTGGCCAGGTTGTTGTTTCCAAATATGATATCTGTCACTTTAGTTGATGGTAAAATGACAAATATTAAGGTTTGAAATAAACAATAGATACTCTGACAGGATTGCAAGAAGGGCTGCTACGTCATTCAGCAGGTACAAAACCAGCACTTTGATGATTTACGGACGTATTCGTCTGAAATTGACTAGTTTCGGGTGGCTCAATTTTTTTCAATTTTGTATATTCTATGAGTTTATTATAAAACTAGTTTTTTGCTCTGTGCGTGAGCTGCTTTAGCAGCTCACGGGTTGTGATTAAAAAAAAAACAAAATGGCGCTGATTTTTTAAAACTTTGGTATCAGTTTCCTGTTTTGTAATCCCAGGGATCCTCAGATATCGATTCGGAAAAAAATCGGTAATTTAAAAAAGAATTTTAAAATGGCGCTGATTTTTTAAAACTTTGGTATCAGTTTCCTGTTTTGTAATCCCTGAGAACACTAAATATCGATTTTGAACGAAATCGGTCAAGTAACAAAGAATTTCAAAATGGCGCTGATTTTTTAAAATTTTGATACCAGTTTCCTGTTTTGTAATCCTAAGGAGCCCCAAATATCGATTTTGAACGGAATCGGTCAATTAACAAAGAATTTCAAAATGGCACTGATTTTTTAAAATTTGGTTCCAGTTTCCTGTTTTGCAATCCCAGGAAGCACTAAACATCGATTTTGAACGAAATCGGTCACTTAACAAAGAATTTCAAAATGGCGCTGCTATTTTAAACCTTTGGTATCAGTTTCCTGTTTTGTGATCCCAGGGAGTCCTAAATATCAATTATGAGTGAAACCGGTCAATTAACAAAGAATTTCAAAATGGCGCTGGTTTTTTTTAAATTTTGGTAACCGTTTCCTATTTTGTAATCCCAGGGATCCTCAGATCTCGATTTTGAACGAAATCGATCAATTAACAAATAATTTCAAAATGGCGCTGATTTTTTAAAACTTTGGTATCGGTTTCCTGTTTTGTAATCCCAGGGATCCTCAGATATCGATTTTGAACGAAATCTGTTAATTAACAAAGAATTTCAAAATGGCGCTGATTTTGTAAAATTTTGGTACCAGTTTCCTGTCTTGTAATCCCATGGAGTACTAAATATCGATTTTGAACGAAATCGGTCAATTAACAAAGAATTTCAAAATGGCGCTGATTTTTTAAAATTTTGGTACCAGTTTCCTGTTTTGTAATCCCAGGAAGTCCTAAATATTGATTTTGAACGAAATCGCTACAAGAAAAAAGAATTTCAAAATGGCGCTGATTTTTTAAAATTTTGGTACCAGTTTCGTGTTTTGTGATTCCAGGGAGTCCCAAATATCGATTTTGAACGAAATCGGTCAATTAACAAAGAATTTAAAATTGGCGCCGATTTTTTAAAATTTTGGTACCAGTATCCTGTTTTGTAATCCCAAGGAGCCCTAAATAATGATTTTTAACGAAATCGCTACAATAACAAAGAATTTCAAAATGGCGCTGATTTTTTAAACCTTTGGTAACGGTTTCCTGTTTTGTAATCCCAGGGAGCCCCGTCGTGGGTAAACTGAACCGTATCAAAATCTTGCATAGTTCTACTTTTGTCATCTCTTCAATAATATAATTATATTATAATTCATCTTGAATTTTTTTCATTTCGCTAAATAGACGTCCTCGTCCTGATCATCTCTTGCCAAGAAACCACACTTCCATCTCTTATACTCTCCGAGATAGAGACTGACGAAATTTGTATGGCAGCCATCTTGAATCCACCATTTTTGAGTTTTTTTTAAACTCATCGCCAATTGGATGAGGTTTCGAGTGACATTTGTTCGAGCACCCCCCACCTATCTTCAATACCCTGGCCGTGCCCTTTACCCGTCTCCGAAATCCTCAATCATCAGCTGTCTCCATATTTTTCTTCAAGTTATATTTTCTGACTTCCATACGAAGCCAGCAGTGAAAAAAAATTTTTTCATACAAAATTTTACAGGAGGTAGTTTTTAGGGAAAATCTCGAAAACTATCCCGAATGTGGCAACACTGTTTCGATTACTCGATACTGCCCGTCGAGTTACACAATCGATCCATACATGTCAACTTTCCCAAATGTTGCCAACCGCCTCTAAGACGTGATCGAAATTTTCAAAAACACAAAAAGAATACAAAATGGCCGCCACCTCGTCACACAGAATCATTTGACATAGTTTTATAATTTTCCCGTAAACTACAGGATACACCGCTCCTGACGACGTTTCAGTTGTTCATCTCGCTCGCACCCAGCCGACATGATAGCCCCTGAAAAAAGACCATATCGAAAGTTACTTTTTCTGTGATAAATTCCAGTGTTGCCAGACCTCGGCGACGAAAATACCCAAATGTCATTCGTACAAGTGACACACGTGGTTGCTCGTACTCGAATTTTTAAAAAAATTCGTATTTCGATTTTTTTATTTTTGGGGTAAATCTTGAAATTTTCCCGAGAAATGGGGTAATTTTTTTCCCCCAATCCATACCTCGAGTCTGTACACACAATCTCTCCGAAGAAGTCGAAACGCTCCGACGTTGCCAACTGCGAGAAATTTGAATTTTAAAATTGCGTTTTTTCGTAACTCAAACCGAACGGCCGCCGTGACAGCCGTCATCTTGAATTTTTTTAAATCACTCCCATTCTGTCAAAATACAGGACAATTGTAGGCGGAAATAGAAAAAAAAATTATTCTCGACCACGCCGTTTCGGATCTGTGGCGCCGCGGTTCGGGGTCGAAAAATCAAAAATTTTAAAACACTACAGCTCGGCCGCCATCTTGTTTTTCCAATTTTTTCCACTTTCTCTGTTGATCGTTTTCTAATTTCTTCAATCACTGCGAGTTGTAACGAAATCGGTTGGAAAACAAAAGAGTTACAAGAAACACGTCGGCCGCCATCTTGTTTTTCCGAAATGTCATAATTTTTCCCTACTCGACTCCTGCACTCGAACACATCTCCCATACATCATTGTATCATTTTCTGTCTCTTTCTAGGAGAACAATTATGTCAATGAGTCAGTGAGTGAGTGAGTGAGTGGTAATTTAGCTATATATAGTATAACTAGTTTTTCGCTCTGTGCGTGAGCTGCTAAAGCAGCTCACGGGTTGTGATTAAAAAAAAATACAAAATGGCGCTGATTTTTTAATACTTTGGTATCAGTTTTCTGTTTTGTAATCCCAGGGATCCTCAGATATCGATTTTGAACGAAATCTGTCAATTAACAAAGAATTTCAAAATAGTGCTGGTTTTTTTTTAATTTTGGTATCAGTTTCCTGTTTTTTAATCCCAGGGATCCTCAGATATCGATTTTGAACGAAATCTGTCAATTAACAAAGAATTTCAAAATAGTGCTGGTTTTTTTTAATTTTGGTAACAGTTTACTGTTGAGTAACCCTATGGAGTCCTAAATATCGATTTTGAACAAAATCGGTCAATTAACAAAGAATTACAAAATGGCGCAGATTTTTTAAAAAGGACTTGACCGGTGGAACTATGGCAGCTTGCCTAGGTGTCAAAAATCAATGTTCAGGAATGATTTCTTTATTATTATAATTGTAATATTTCACTGTTTTCAGATAAAAAAGTTTCAGGAGTCTGAAGGCTCGGAAAACTGCGAAAATGAACAAAAAAAGTTTCACCAAAAGATTGCTTTCCCACACTAGATGGCGCTATTTATTGTGTTGAGCGAGTCCAAAAAAATATTTTCAAGTATTATTTCTTTATTATTGTAATTCTTATATTTTATAGTTTTCAGATAAAAAGTTTCAGGAGTCTGAAGGCTCTGAAAACTGAGAAAATAAATTAAAAAAGTTTCACCAAAAACTGCTTTCCCACACTAGATGGCGCTATATATTGTGGTGAGTCTAGAAAATATTTTTTGTTAACAAGTTCAACTATTCGACCACAGATGGCAGCATATGCAATGAGAAAGGGCGTTCCAGTTTAACTATTCGACCACAGATGGCGGCATATGCAATGTGAAAGGGCGTTCCTTTAAACGCAGTATTTCAAAATGCTTTGTTCGATCAATTAGTTTGAGACTTGTCAAAAAATAAAAATAATTATAAACAAAACATACATTTCCTTTTCATTACTATTTAATTGATCAAAAATAAATCATTCATAATGTATATGACTAAGGTACTTAAATGGTATTCATGTAGGGTTACAAGATTATTATTAGGCATGGATATAATGGAACGTCAAAATGGAGTAGTGCTTAAAGAGGAAAGCGGTCGCTCAAGATTTAAACAATAAACGTACTGTTTTTTTTTGTCATTTGAACCCTGACCTTATTTGGAATAATAAATCCATAATAATTTCGTTTTGAATTTTTAAACCTTACTGTAAAAACGGAAATCCTGTGCATTGTCCCGAATCGGAGGGCAATTACTGGTCATGTCCTTTCATATCAGTTTCCTGTATTGTATTCGCAGGGAGTCCTAAATATCAATTTTGAACTAAATTGGTCAATTCCCAAATAATTTCAAAATGGTGCTGATTTTTTACAACTTTGGTACCAGTTTCCTGTTTTGTAACCTCAGGGAGCCCTAAATATCGATTTTGAACAAAATCGGTCAATTAACAAAGAATTTCAAAATGGCGCTGATTTTTAAAAAATTTTGATACCAGTTTCCTGTTTTGTATCCCCAGGGAGTCCTAAATATCGATTTTGAACGAAATCGGTCAATTAACAAAGAATTTCAAAATGGCGCTGATTTTTTAAAAATTTTGATACCAGTTTCCTGTTCTGTAATCACAGGGAGCCCTAAATATCAATTTTGAACGAAATCGGTCAATTAACAAAGAATTTCAAAATGGCGCTGTTTTTTTTTTATTTTGGAATGAGTTTCCTGTTTTGTATCCCCAGAGAGTCCTAAATATCGATTTTGAACGAAATCGGTCAATTAACAAAGAATTTCAAAATGGCGCTGTATTTTCTTTATTTTGATAACAGTTTCCTGTTTTGTATCCCCAGGGAGTCCTAAATATCGATTTTGAACGAAATTGGTAAATTAACAAGGAATTTCAAAATGGCGCTGATTTTTTTAAAATTTTGATACCAGTTTCCTGTTCTGTAATCACAGGGAGCCCTAAATATCGATTTTGAACGAAATCGGTCAATTAACAAAGAATTTTAAAATGGCGCTGTATTTTCTTTATTTTGATAACAGTTTCCTGTTTTGTATCCCCAGGGAGTCCTAAATATCGATTTTGAACGAAATCGGTCAATTAACAAAGAATTTCAAAATGGCGCTGATTTTTTTAAATTTTGATACCAGTTTCCTGTTCTGTAATCACAGGGAGCCCTAAATATCGATTTTGAACGAAATCGGTCAATTAACAAAGAATTTCAAAATGGCGCTGGTTTTATTTTTATTTTGGTAACAGTTTCCTGTTTTGTATCCCCAGGGAGTCCTAAATATCGATTTTGAACGAAATCGGCCGCCGTGACAGCCGCCATCTTGTTTTTCTGAAATGTCATAATTTTTCCCTACTCCCATCCCGCTCCCGAACACATCTCCCATACACCATTGTATCTTTTTCTGTTTCTTTCTAGGAGAACAGTTACGTCAATTACTACACACTACTACTTCACTTGTAGTCTCTTCAATATTCGCCATATAATTTGGTATGAAAAAAAATATTCGGCCATCTTGATTTTTTTTTCATTTCACTAAATAGGCCTCCTCGTCCTGATCATCTCTTGCCAAGAAACCACACTTCCAGCTCTCATACTCTCCGAGATAGACACTAACGAAATTTGTATGGCAGCCATCTTGAATCCACCATTTTTGAGTTTTTTTAAACTCACCGCCAATTGGATGAGGTTTCGAGTGACAATTGTTCGAGCAACCCCCGCCTATCTTCAATACCTTGGCCGAGCTCTTCACCCGTCTCCGAATCCTCAATCATCAGGTGTCTCCATATTTTTCTTCACGTTATATTTTCTGACTTCCATACGAAGCCATAAGTGGAAAAAAAAATTTCATACAAAATTTTACAGGAGGAAGTTTTTAGGGAAAATCTTGAAAACTACCCCGAATGTGGCAACACTGTTTTTATTTCTCGATACTGCCCGTCGAGTTACACAATCGATCCATACATGTCAACTTTCCCAAATGTTGCCAACCACCTCTAAGACGTGATTGAAATTTTCAAAATCACAAAAAGAATACAAAATGGCCGCCACCTCGTTTACCAAAAACTTTTTGCATAGTTTCATAATTTTCCTGTGAACTACAGGAAACACCGCTCCTGACGACGTTTCAATTGTTCATCTCGCTCGCACCCAGCCGACATGATAGCCCCTGAAAAAAGACCATGTCGAAAGTTACTTTTTCTTTGATAAATTCCAGTGTTGCCAGACCTCGGCGACGAAATTACTCAAATGTCATTCGTACAATTGGGACACGTGGTTGCTCGTACTCGAATTTTTAAAAAAGTTCGTATTTCGATTTTTTTAGTTTTGGGGTAAATCTTGAAAATTTCCCGAGAAATGGGATAATTCTATTTTCCCAATCCATACCTCGAGTCTGTACAAACAATCTCCCCTTAGAAGTCGAAACGCTCCGACGTTGCCTACTGCGAGAAATTTGAATTTTAAAATTGCGTTTTTTCGTAACTCAAACCGAACGGCCGCCGTGACAGCCGCCATTTTGAATTTTTTAAAACCACCCCCATTCTGTCAAAATACAGGATAATTGTAGGCGGGAATAGAAAAAAAAAATATGCTCGACCACGCCGTTTCGTATCTGTGGCGCCGCGGTTCGAGGTCGAAAAATCAAAAATTTTAAAACACTACAGCTCGGCCGCCATCTTGTTTTTCCGATTTTTTCCACTTTTTCTATAGATCGTTTCCTAATTTCTTCAATCACTGCGAGTTGTAACGAAATCGGTTGGAAAACAAAAGAGTTACAAGAATCACGTCGGCCGCCATCTTGTTTTTCCGAAATGTCATAATTTTTCCCTACTCGACTCCCGCACTCGAACACTTCTCCCATACATCATTGTATCATTTTCTGTCTCTTTCTAGGAGAACAATTATGTCAATGAGTCAGTGAGTGAGTGAGTGAGTGAGTGGTAATTTAGCTATATATAGTATAATATAATAGTATAATAATAATAATAATAATATAATATAATAATAATAATAATATATTTATATATAATAATAATAAAATAATATAATAATTATAAAGGCATACTGTTACCGACAACTGAATAACTAATTTTACAAAGTCAGGAAGCGGGTCTAAATTCTCATATTTTCTTGTATGGTCATTTTTTTCTTGAAATTATGATTGTTAGTCTGCTATGCTTTCACGACTCATCCGTTCATCCGATTTTAATGACATTTAGTACAGGAGTAAGTTGTATCCCGGGCAAGGACATAGGTTAGGTACTAATTTTTATCCTGGAAAATTAAAGAGTTTGCGCGGGAATCAAAAATCCACGCGGGCAAAATCGCGGGCATCATCTAGTTTTCAATTATGTATTGGTCGATAAAAAATTATAACAATTATTAATTTATTAGTAATTTAGCCGAATAATTATTTTATTAAAATGGCAATAAAAGAAAAATTATGTATTGATCGTGGACCGTCATAATTTCAACTTCTTTGAATTTAGTTTTGTATATGGCACGAACAGTCCTTTCTGCAAGACGAAAACAGAATGACAGACATAATACTGTGAAAGTAACCAAAATATACCACTCTCGCAGTTTCTAAATCTGTCAAGTGGCGAATCTTTCTAAAATGCAGCAGAACTGAGTCTGTTCGATAAGTCATCTATATGATGGCCCCATTGGAGTTTCTTACGTTTTTCCGAGAAAAACATCTGTATCCACTAAATCTAATTCCTCATGATCAAGTTGTACAGTGGGTTTTACCTGTTTTATCATTATATTAATATCATTTGTAGGTAGAGTGTCCATAAGTGGATGTAAAAGGATGCTCTACGCAAAACATTCAATAAAGGTCGAGTATAGATGAATTGAATGAAGGGGCGACGCTTCATTCAATTCATCTATACTCGACCTTTATTTCGCTGCCTAAAATCGATATTTCGCCAGTTACCTCCTTCGGATGACTGTTTTAATAGAAAAAAATCTACAGAACCAAAATACCTATTCAAAGTTAGTTCAATCTGTAGTAGTGGAGTGTGTGCACAGAACAGGCAAAATAAGACAAGAGAATAAAATACCGTTTTAGGTTCAGTAAATAATAAAATAACCACCAATTACAAATATAATAAATTTAAATATTTTCAAAATAAATATTTTATATACAGAAATCGTCCAGTTACATTTTTTTATACGTATATTGATCGATGATTAGTTTTGTTCGATGGTAGTGGATTCATTAACGTTTGTGTACGGATACTAACAGTGACAGACGTCATTTCAGAAGCAAGGGAACGCAACCTCCCGCTTTGAGAGCCCGGAGGCGTATGGAATCTGACTGCCGAATTTCATGAATATATAACAAAATTTTGAGATGCGCGCCCGTACTAAATCTGTATGAAAAATTCGTGCTGTAAAAATGAGGAATGTTTGGAACCAGATTGTAAAAAAACTAAGTTGTATTGAAAATATTATTTATTTAAAGTGTTCTTTGATCTTTTACGATTAATTTGAAATAACTTTTGTTTAAATCATGTCTCAAATTAAATCACAATAGTCGTAAAGTGATAACGCCTTTTTTGAGATTTCCATGAATTTCCCGATAATTTTCTGCTGTTACTATACGACTTTTTGACCACTTTTTTTAATTACGTCATACTCCATTTATCTGAGTAGCGAATGGTATTTATTTGGTAATGAAATTTTAATTTTTACTATCCTAAAAAGTGGTAGAAGAAAACCATGTTTTGAGTACATCCAGCCTTAATTTATCACGTTCCTATGACAAGTACCGGCCTAACTTGCGGATTCTCTCATAACATAGTGTCCCCGCCCAATTCGTCACGTTCGATTGTTATCCTTTGTTCGCTGTAATGAAAATGAGGTGTTTAGGGAGAGATTGGTTCCCATCATGTTCTCATCGGTTTGGTAATTTTGTGTCGATGAGATCACGGTCGGCTTTAAGTTGCGACGAGATTTTTTGGATAAAATAATAATTTTGTTTGGGATATTTTTACTAGGAGCCGTAAGAAGGTAGCTAGGTGTCCAAACCAATTCTTTTAATATCTTCTAATCTAAAATCTCCGCCAACTTAGCGTAAACTTAGTCGTGAGTAAAAATCTGCTTTTTTTTTATCCACTACAAGTTAACCCTTGACTGCGATCTCACCTGATGGTAAGTGATGATGCAGTCTAAGATGGTAGCGGGCTAACCTGTTAGGGGGCATGGCAGTTATATTAAACATATACCGCTATTCGGTTTCTACACGGCATCGTACCGGAACGCGTAATCGCTTGGCGGCACGTCTTTGCCGGTAGGGTGGTAACTAGCCACGGCCGAAGCCTTCCACCAGGCAATATAATATATATATACTTACTATATATATTATCTAATATACTAAGTCTTTTCCACACATACACAATCTTGGTAGGTACATACCTAAGTACTTTACAGTTTTACTTTAGTAGGTAAGTATATTAAGTGGAATGGGCAAAGAAAGTCAATACCTAACAAAAGTGGTTGGAGGTCATGGCGCCAACAAGACATCGCGTGAACCACGATAATGGTGAAACGGCAGGCGAGTTTAATCCTCGACCTCGCTTTTACTAGCCTTTCTTTGAAACCATGGTGGAAAATAATATAATTTATTTCACTGTAGAAAACATTAGTAGGTACCTACTTCCAATGGAAATTCAAGAAACTTCGGTTTCCTTAAAAGAGGCATGACAAGAAAATTGGAAAAGCCAAAGCCGATATTAAGTATAATAAGATATGGTTTTACGGAACGCAAGGCCTACCTATCTAGTATCTAAGTAGTTATCAAATTGTTAGTAGGTACAGGTAGGTACTTGGTCGACAATAGGTAGGTACGTACTACATCCGGTAGTATTTTTTTTTTTCTTTATTTATTTAGAGGCTTTTATAATTAATTACATGTCAGCCCCATTTTAATCTAATACATAAAATTTTAAACAAAATGGCTATTTAACAAAATTAGAGAACAAGGAACACTAAAAAAACAACAAAAAACAAGTCAAACAAAAAAAAACAATTCTCAAGAAATCAGATTTATGGATTCAAACAGATTCATAGCATCCTTAGATGCAGGTCGAGCAAGTATATCTATAAACATACCCGTGCCAAATCTGTTCAAACTCATATGCTGTACAATTCCCAGATTGAAATCGGACACATTCACTCAATAAGTGTTCGACATCTTCGGGTATTCCACAGGAATCACAAAGAGGTGACTCCGTTATTTTCATCAAGAATTTAAACTTATTCAATGGCATGTGGCCCGATCTCAATCTGTGAGCAATAACAATCAACCGCCTTCGAATGTTTACATTTAAAAACCAAGGTATATTAAGTGGCTGAGACTGTAAAGTTCTATACCAGATTCCTTTTTCCACAGATTTGCAATAAAAGTGTTCATCCCATAAATCCTGACATTTCTTTTTATATTTTGGTAAGAACTCTGTAAAATCGGGTCTTATATAAACGGACTTTCCGTTCAAAGTTGCTTCTTTAGCTAACCTATCAGCCTCGTCATTACCTCTTAAGCCAATATGGGATGGAACCCATTGCAATCTAAGTTCTTTTTTATTGTTAATAAAGTACAAAATCTTTGAGAGAATGGCATAGGCTATCGAAACACCTCTGCGACCAGAGGCGCATCGAGCTATATGCTGTAATGAATCCGGTAGTATTCGTTGGCAAACTAGCCTACCTATTACTCCTATTAGTTTGGGCTTTGACAAGAAAATTTCAGCAGTCCATACTTACCCTAAGCATCGGAGAGATGCAAAGCCTGCGTCTGAACTCTCTTTTATCGTGTTGGATTATGGTGCATCAGACAATGACTGATGTACCTAATCACGATGTACCTAATAGAGAGCATTATATAAAACACTTGTGTAGGTACTATAGGTGATAGCTCCTACCTCCTACGTAGGTACCAAGCTGGCTAATCTCTTGAGATTAGCCAGAACTAGAGATTATTCTTCGAACATTACGAAGTTTATTAACTCTACGTCATAAAATAATAATTAAGTAGAGTGGAGCATTACATAATAGGTAAGTAATAAGAATAGGTATAACTATGAGAGTGGTGTTACGGAAAAAGAACCTACCTTAATCCTTCGTGTTGAGTGATTTTCGTATCTAAGAAAGTATAGGTACGTACTTATTAGATAGATTGTGTTACGAAGTTTTAGCGCGGGCACTGACGGGGAATTGCGGGCTGAACAGCGACATGTTCAACCTAAAGCTCCGAGATACAGATGTGTGCAGGCTCTGCTGTGAGGCTGAGGAAACGCCTTTACACATTATCTGCTACTGCCCCGGTTTAATGCACAAACGCAGCCTCCTTCTAGGGAAATACCTAGTAAACCCTGAGGCGGCAAAGGATATCCCGTTCAGAGAGCTCCTGCTGATCCTAACAGCAAGCAGTATTGGTCAGGAACTTTAGATAGGGTCAACGGTCAAAGTGATACCGGATCTCGTTACAGAGCCCTGAAAAGCCGCATCACCTAGAAAGAAAGTTACGAAGTTGAAACACGACGAGAGCGTTGTCTATTCCTATCTACTGCCGTGCGATTGGATCGTCAGTGAAAGAAAGATAGAAGGAAGAAAGAAAAAACATTTATTTGGCAGTTCTGCCAGACATTTGCTTATCTATGCTACCCAGGCGCCTCCATCACAGCAATGAGCTAAACTGCCCACGTGACAGAAGACACGGGACAACAGGAATCATGTGTGGCACAACTTTTTGTTTCCCGAGCAGTGTGTAAGTACCTTAGATATTTTTGCGCAGACACATTCCTATATCTCTCTGTTTGTCTCCACGTGGGGACAGAATGTGGTGACAGACAAGAAACACCCTACAGCGGCTGTCGTCCAGAGCTCCATATAAATCGACTGTAGGTTAGTTATCCAATAATAATGTGTAATAATGTGTTACCTAGTGGTTACCTAAGTACCTATAACAAAAGATGTTATAAGTACCTAGGTAGATGCTACGATCTCAACTATGAATTTTGTTACGACAATGGATTTTGGCCAGTAACGAAAGAAATGTCAGGCAATTAGAGCAGCTGGGCGACCGCGTATCTCTGACAGCTACAGTGTAACGATCGCAATCACCTCTGATTGGATAACACTCTTCCACTATTGAACAAAATCCATTGACGCAGCAAAAATACCATAAATTCAGCCAATCACAATTGATACTGTAACAATGATTGATGCAGAAGATACGCGGTCGCCCTGCTGATCCAACTGCGGATTGGCAAGTGGTAATTATGCCAAGGCGATGTGACCCTATGGGTCGGCGGTTCCAGTTCTACGAATTGTGTTCGTTATTGCGGATTCGAAACATGTAAATTGACAGCTCTGTAGGTGAAGTTAGTACCTACCTACTTAACTAATTTTGATACCTATGTATTCTAACAGGCTCTCTTCGATAATTGGACCTTCACGCAATCAGGGGCCATTGTTGTCTATTTATGCAAGTCCGTTGGAAAATACCTGCCGCAATTTTCTTACAACTTTCTATTATAGTGTTGTTGTTCCTAAGCAAATGCTAATGGACTTCTTGCTTCTTGTTCTAATATGTATCCATTAAGAATCATTGGTAGGTTGCAAGCTAGTTCGAAATTTAAATAAAACATTTGATAAGTTACCTCCTTGGTTGCCATGTTTCGGAGTAAAACATGGTTCCATTTTTAAATTAAACGACAGATATGAATTTACTATGTAATTTATTTGGCCGCTAAACCACGACAGATATGAATTTTCATACAACTTTTGCCGGCCGCTGCTCGCATGTATTTGACCAGTACGGCAAGTTAGATTTATCTCGAAGAAGGTTGTCAAAATACCCAAGCATGTTTGAGAAAATACCGATTACTGTACTCTATAGCTACATAAACAGACTTGACTTTTTATTTGTCACAAGCACGTGTTTTTTTTGGTAATGTACGTTTTTTAAAATGTTGTTTTCAATGGCGACACCAAGCATTCGGTTCGACTTGATGTGTTGACAAGGCCTGCGGAGTGCGGTAGACTTAGACAGTAGAATTAACTATTTGTTAGCTGTTGGTTTTATACGCTACTAGCTGATGCCCACGGCTTTGTCCGCGTGGATTGACGTTTTTTTCCCGTTTTAATTTACTGGGGAAAAATGACCTATTCCAGACTATAGTCTGGAATTTCGGGGCCGATTCGTTCAGCCATGATTGGGTACCTAGGTAAGAAACGTCCATCCCTCCATTCATCTAACCCAGGGATTCCCGAACTATTTTGGGCAAGAGATCCCTTTTCCAAAATGAGCTGATACCTCAGACCCCCATTGTCATATTACTTTAAAATACCTCTCTAGTTTTTTCCTATTGATTCTAAATACTTACCAAATTAAAAAACTTTGCGGTTTGTTAATCAACTTGACATCATTTTCTTATAAAAATTCAACAAAATAAATAGACAGAAAATTCAATAAATATCAAGTGTAATCAATAATTATTAATACAAATTACGTGAAAATACTTAAGTAGGTAATTATTTATTCAAAAAAAAGAACATTAAAATAGGGGTCGATTTTTAGACCTCGTTGACCCCCAAATTCAGTTTTCGTTTATGTCAACCCCTGGAAAACCGAAATCGACCACTTTGGGAATCCCTGATGTATATTTTCGCATTTAGTATAATAGGTACCTATTAGTATAGTTTCGTCCATTTCTTCATGAAGGATCAGTACTATATTATTGTTGCAGCTAAGTAGCACGTAAGTAAAAAATACTTAGGTCGTTACCGAACTGAGAAAGGAATATACATAGTATCCATGCTAGCAGGTTAATAGACTTTGGGAGTGTCAGGGCGACACAATGCTAACAGGAAAGGTCGATACGTCAGCGCCAGAAGTTCGCGTTGAAGGGAAACGACGTTTTGTCCTGTCGCGCCAGTTTGCACAGCTCCGTATAAGTACCAATGCGGACATTTTGTCCTGTCTGGTCCGTCGTGTTTTCAGCCATAGGTTTAAGTAAAACACTTAATTTTATTTACACACTTTATTGAATAAACATAATGAAAACAAACATTAATTAAGTATATCGAAACTAACCATAATGACAGTATACTGTAACCGTACGTACAACATTTATATTAACATTAATCAATTCAATTCACAAAACGATTAGATATGTCGACAATTACATTGATATTTGAAAGATATGATAAGTGAAAATCTAACTGTTGAACTACGTGTTACCTATCTATAGTATCACTAATTTTTTGTCAAAACAAACCGTTAAGTACTTACTACATTTACTAAGGTTCTGTCTTTAATATAATAAAAAAACAAATGTTTTGAGGTATCAAATACCTTGCCTTGTTCAATATTATTTTAAAGCTGTGAAAAGCCCCACAGCTCCTGTCAGATACCTATTACAAAAGATTTTCAAAGAAATAATACTTATTGCTTTTATTTAATACAAAGTATCCATACTTTAAAATATTGACATACAATGTGGGTAATTATTGAAATCCTGAGGGTAGACAAATAGAAATTGTTTATACTCTACCTCAGCAATAAATTTTCAAAATAGTATATATTTAAGTATAGTTGGTTATTACAAAGTAAATAAGGGAAAGCAATTACACACAAAGTAATTTTTACCACATCTTAAATAAATGAATAATGATAAATCGCTCAAAAAAATTAAATATTCAAAGACAGAACCTTGGAACTAAAATCAAATTCAAAATTTTACAAAACGTAGTTGAAAAATTTACAAATTGAAGTCATTTTTCAGATGATAATAATAATTATTAGTAAAATATCTCAATAATAAGTTATTATTGAGAAAGGTCATTTGTGTTATAAAATAATTTTAAATGCTTTTAAAAAGTGCAATAGATATTGACTGATCGACTTTGTTAGTAGATAGTAATTAAACTGACAATGATCTTAAACTATATTCAGTCCAAAATTTCAAGTTTTATTGCTAAATTAATGAAATTAGAAACAATATGGCACAGCCCTCTTGCACATGAATTGCCATGTTATCGTATACACAATAAGTATTCAATCACATGCGAATATTTATTTTACCGAGCGGGACAGCTACGGGAGCCAAATAGAGGTAGAGTTACATGTATACACAAGTCTACTCGCTCAGATAGAGGAATCGATGAAGTCAGATTGAGAGTTGATGAAGGAAGTGCCTCTATCGACAAGCTGTATTTGATCTGCAGATAATCGCAAGCGTGCGAGCGAGATAAATATTTTTTTGCGCGACATATTAACATACCTAATGCACGAGTAAATAAAAGAACGCTCCATCCATTTGGCGCACAGAGACAAAATTAAAATGAATAATGAAATAACAGACAAAGACTCTAAAACACAAATTTTACATCTCGCTCTTTCTTTCATATGCATTACGAACATTTTGCATGGCTGTTGCGAACATTGTCCCAAATCAATGATTTTATTTAACTTGAATTAGAGTTCCGTTTTACCATTTACGTTTCTATATTATCATGAGTAATACAAAACAATAAGCTTACGAAGTATTTGTATCGTGATTT
The DNA here is from genome assembly GCA_964035005.1 of Erebia palarica. Taxonomy (NCBI): domain Eukaryota; kingdom Metazoa; phylum Arthropoda; class Insecta; order Lepidoptera; family Nymphalidae; genus Erebia; species Erebia palarica. The sequence goes on from OZ035988.1 coordinate 9,497,306, forward strand.
TAAACTCGTGAAGTAAACTTATTTTGACCTCTTATTATTATTATTATTATTTTACCCTGGTCTCTACAATATAAATCGAGATTTGTAGCTTCCAAATAGAGCATCAGCTTGAATGTTAAAGAGAAAATGTGACATGGAGTAAAATATTGCATGATATCTGCACAACATACAACACAACCCTTAAATTCAATCATTTTAGACTTTTAGGAAATTTTATATCCACATTATATTTAGAAATTATTATCTTCATTGTCATTTTTTAAATTCGCAGTATAAAAGGAATGACCGGTTTTTATGCATATTTTCATAAAGTTTCCTCAAACACTGACAATAATTTTCACAGAGTCCTTAGATTCACAAAATTCAATAGAGGGATTTCCAAAAAGGTGCAATAACAATTAAAAGTTCAGGTGCTAACACGAATAAAAATTTACTATTACATTTAGTAAATATTTGCTAAAATTGATTTTTAATTACACTATTTTACAGCGCAGTCTGACCCTGTCTAAGGCTAACAATAAGTGATTGAACGAATAAGCAAATCATTAAAAATATATGTTAAACGCAAAAAAATACGTATATTACATTTGTAAAATTAATTATTTATTTATAAATCTTTGAATTGATTTTTAAATATCAAATACTCCGGACTTCTCGTCATTTCATTACCACAGCCTTATGAATCTAAAAGATCGCAGTATAGATTTCAGTTAGCTGCAGGGCAAGCTTGTTGACTGTCCGTCTACATAACATTAAATTCTAAATCCATCTGTACTTAGTATTGCAATTTGCAATCTTCGTATCCATAATAAAACAATACAAAAGTATTTTTAATTTGACCAAATTGTATGCCTGTTGATCTTGCTCCGAAGTTGTGATACATTGAAAATATCCATACTTTTTCAATAATATTTTTCTTTATCTCTTCCATCTCGGTTTTTTTTTAATTATTGAAGTTATACTACTTTTGGCGCGTTAGGGAAACATTATCAGAGTGAATTTTTAGGATGCGCGTGCACACCGACACCCAAATTCGACACCCTGACGTTAGTTGTACAAAATAAAAATAAATACATTTTCTGTATGTTGGATGAAAACTGATAACTATATTCAAGATATTTATTATTTGCTATCAAAAAGTATAACTTTTTGCGTGCGTACATAAGTACACACACTTTTTTTATTAATTGATCCAGTATCCGAGAATGCCAGCCAAAAGTGACTACAATCGACACATTGTAGCTGTTAAATGTTGGCTAGGCTTTCTGTAGTCTCACTTACCTAAGTAAAACGACATAATTTAAATTAATTTTAAAACATAATGCATTTTTCACATTCCCATAAATTTAAGCTACAATTAAATTCCAACAAAACTAACATGATTATAATTTCAGGTTTAGCCTATTTTATAAATATTTAAATAATTGAGCAAATCAAAATAACAGTAACAATAATACCTAATATAATACGATTACAATATTTAATGTTTTTATGTATTGCAAATTAAGTATATTAATATAATTATGTATACGTGAAAATAGTACATTTATTAAAATGACATTGTACTAAATGTATAATTTAACAACACCAATACTCTAAATAAATACTCCTTTATCAGAAAGTATTTGCGTTACAATTGCCGTTACTAGCAAGCAATGTAAACAAATAAATTGCCGCTATGTCACTTTTTTAAACTTTTCAAATTTCTTCTCGTTCTTTTATAACCCTATCGCGGTGCTTCTAAGCGAATCCTAGAACTAAGTCATTCCTCCCGACCGTACCTCTTCAGTTTAAACTGACGTAGCATACAGCACAAAAAATGCTTTTCAATCGTACATCACAGCTATAGAATTTCCTCTCTCTCTTTCAACAATTTATATCTTTACGTGTCATTTGTATAGATTATATTCTACTTTATACCTGTTGGTACTTATAGTTAAAAGCTCTATACATTGTCTTACTTGTAATTTTTCTTTATAAATAATTGAGTTATAATTTTTATTGCTACGATAAAATACTTAGTGAGAGCACACACAAAACATATCTCAATACTTTTAGATTTTCATTAATACAATAAAAATATATGACATTTCAAAATTAAAACATATCCAAACGAAATAAATTTTGACTAGAATTAGTTAATTAAAATTTCTGTCTTTTATTTTCAGACCAATTTGACTAGCACTAATATTAGCTGTAAAAATAAAGTATCAAATATAATAAAAAATATTATAAAATATTTAAAAAAACGTCACAAACACAAAAGCTTTATAATTGTATCTACAATTTGGCACAGAATATTTAATTCATAACGAAATATTAGGGATAGGGATAGGGAAGACGATAGGTTTAATATGTTATTTGGATATGTTTCAGAGCTCCTATCCTACGTGTGAAGGTTCTCTTAATCTAGAGTGCAAAATTAATTATTTGTGTTCAAAATTAATGTTACCATATTTTTAGAAAAGTTTAGAATAACGAGCGGTCTCTTTAAAATATTGACCTGAATATTTCTTAGCATTTTTTAAATTTGTATTTGGCACAAAGACGTTATTGAAAAAGTGGCACTGTTTTTGAAGATCAAATACTTTACGAGAAAGCCTCCTAGCTCACTGGTCCTATACTTATCTTATGTCAATTATAACCTATTATTTTTTTTTTGTTTTTCTTTTTTATGTCGCTTACCACAGACTACCTAAAATCTCTATCTAAGACTAAGTACCATGAGCAGTCTGGAGAGGGCAATAAAGTAATTCAAATATAATGTTCTTACAATAAATGTTAACTACTCCCAGAATAATTTAGCATATTATATTCACAACAGTAATATGTCAAACAAATTCAAAAATCTTTGGCTTTGATCCCTGGACCAATATTATTTAACCGACTTAACAACGCAGTTGCCGATGTACACGAGGTGTCTATGTTAGAATTATTATGCAAATGTTAAATAAATTAAAGACTATCACATTTAGTAACACTATTATTACATCTAACGTCTTTTTTTGTGATAATAGACGATATTTTAAAATATTATATACTGAATGTTTCAGTTCACCGCTGTTTCTCTGTTAATTAAGTTTCTTAAAGGATTTGATCCCATCGGTTTCGAAAAGTCGTGTCGCGTTCGCACGACGAGACTTATTAACTTACGACCTGGCGGTTAATGACAACTTTGAACATACAACATAGTATTATAATAAAAAAGCGACATTCAAATCAATCATCTACTTACACACACTCTCAAGAGTTTCAATCTGTCAACAATGTATTCAAACTACGCAAAATATATGCGAATATTTTTTCTATAGTTAAAACATTCCAATTACAGTAAAAACTGCCATTAACCGCAAGCTTGTAAGAGTGCTTACTGTAACACCTAATTTGCCAGGTAATTACGAATATGTTATTTACAAATATTGTCTTTAACCCTCTCACTCTGTTCGCTAATCTAACACTAAGCTACGCCAGCGGATCCGAGGTCGATTGTAACGCATCTACGTCTAATGTACGCCGACGCTCGTTTAAATAATTTTGAACAATTTATATATTTCCGGTCAGCTGGGACCGACCGTAACAATCAACGAAACCAACCGTAAATTATTTGACCGCTTAAATCCGTAGTAAATTCGATCAGCTTAGTCACTCGCGAAGTCGGAAATCTAATTCCCTGAACAGTGAACAAAGGTACCAAAACATAGATTAATTATTATTAAAAATTATGCGCTCTGTATAATCATCGTCGTGCACTGTTCACGGACCGAACAAATAATCAAAATTTCAGTCCTTTTTATTTAGTTCTCAATAAGTGCCATAATCTACACGCCCTTCCGATGATCGATCACACGATCCACAAATCGTACTCCAATCAATCATTTAATTATTATTACTGGAGAATAAATATAAGAATATCTAAAATACTTATAAACTCGTAACAAATGTAAACATACATTCAGCTATCCGCCAATTGCTTCCCCAATTGTTTTCCAATAGTTTGGTCAAAATTTACTTGAAAAAATACATCGGAGCCAGATTCCCGTATTGCGGTTGGATGTAGAAGCGGTCGGTGTTGTAAAATTTCGCAACGTTGGGTGTCTGGCCTCGGAGCCCCATTCAATGGATCGGTGCCTTCACAATGTGGTTGGGTGCAATGTAGTGGTACCCGGGCAGTGGTAGCCCGGCCGTCTCCATGGTGATCCTGGAATGGCAAAACCGGACATGTAGCACGCAACGACGTCACAAGGCGCTATTACAGGTGACGATATAGAGGCGGGGCTCGTAAGACGCTGGAATTATGGAGGAGAAGACGGTTGTAATGATCAGTGTGACAGCATGTTTTATAAACGAGTGGACAAACTAGGATACAAATTCAAATTTAGGGAAAGAAACATCTTACCGGGATATTGGATGATCCAGTGAGCTGTAGGATGTAGGTTCACGATGGACCGATTCAGCTTTCAGGTATCACAGGAATTATGGTCTGAGTAGACAGGATAGTGGCGTGGGTCTTGAGGAAGCTTTGTGTCAGACCTTACTTAAATATTTTTCTGCACGTAACAGGCAAAAATTTCATTAGGTAGTTATGTGAATAGGAAAAGGAAAAACTCACATTACTCTATGATTTTATTAAGATGTTCTTAACACTTTTTTCTTAAAAATACTAGCGAATAATATGATTCCTGAAAAGAAAGTTTAATTATCTTAAGTTAACATGATTTCCATTACAAAAAAAAAATGTCTGGCAAATAAATCGCATTCCACTCGGAAATATATCTAACTTTTAAAACATTCGAATTGGACCTCGATTTAAGTTCACCATAACTAACGATATATTATAACGGTAAAACACATTATTTTTCGCCATCCGTCGTTTATATTAAATAAAGGTACGTTTCAGAGTTGTAACAGGCCATAAAGTTAAATAACTGTTTTTATAAACAATATTCCATTATTTTGGTTGTAAGCATGATGAATGAATGAACGAATTTCTTCTGGTGACATATGAGCAGAAGAAATTCGGAAACAATGAGTCACAGAAAGTATTGTCGTTAATATCTGATGTTAATATTTTAGTCTGACGTTAAAGATTTTCTAAGAATGATATTGGTAGGTATAATTTCCCTTTGTAAATTAATGTGAATCATATTTATTCGAGGATTTATGGCATTTTGCTCTGCGTGCGCTCAGAAAACGTACCTTTACTAATTTTCCGCAATATCTACAGTAACTTAAAGCTTGCGCCTAGACTTAAGACGAGTATCACTATAACGCTAATAACAAACTCACTTTCGTAGTTCCTATTGTTATACTTTGAAATTTGTTTATTTTAATGTTCAAAGTTAAAAGTTTTGTTGTTAAAGTTTTTTTTTGTAAGTCTTGTTTAAAGTAAGTTCCAGGGATAATAAGATGCCCTCACAGTATTAGTGCTTGTTTACGTAAACTCCATAGGTAGGCGCGTATGATGTAATCTAAGTTCGATAAAATTTGTAAATGTACCGATTCCGTCACGCGCACAAAACACAAAATCGAAATCGTGTATGAGTAGAAAGTGTCTCCAAATCTATAATAATTAAAACTCGTTCGGTCAGTGTTTTACGTTTTGCGGATGTTTGATTCAAATTTTATTATTCTGAGACCTCAATCTGGCATAGATTATGGTAATGTCAAAGAACTCTTGAATGGAATATTATAGAAACATCCCACATACATCAATATTGTGTTCCCGTTTGTATGGAACTTAGCGCCTGATGAGTGATGAATATCCTGGACGATATATTTGCGTTACAGTACGACACGCTTAAATGTGCGCAAGCGTTAACCGTTTCTTCACATTATGAATTACATACAACATTCCATCCTACAACTATCCTTAAACTAACCAATGTCAAATTTTTCAATATAAATATTATAGTTGAAAGTGACATAATAGTTACATTAAAACATAATATCAGATTTAAACTGAGATTTAAGTCTCACGTGTATATAAATACATGTGAGTCTGGGTATACATGTACTATGCGTCTCATGACAGATTTTAGCTCACGTTTTGTACGTTAAATAGATAAACAAGTCTGTGTCTAGTTGTAGTCCGTGAAGCTTATCTGGACCGGTGGCCAAAATTGGAAATAATTTTTATGCCTGTAAAGTTTTTGTTTTTATTTTATTTTTAATATTTGCTAGCGCTCTATAGATCGCACAAACTTATCAGACCCGGTAACAGCGTCGCTAGTAGATATGAAAAATAAAAAATAAACAGAAACTCGGGTTATAGATATATTAAGAGGGTGAAATTGTCAAACAACTTATCTGGATCCGTAGAGGCAGTAACAAATGAAGTAAGTTATAGTGTAAGCACGACTGAGACTTTAGTGGTCGTTTGTTAGTAAGTTTGGTTGGTTATTAAAATGGCTGGCTTTATGAAAACCGGTTACAGGATGAGGGATAGAAAACAGAATAGCTGAGTCTCTTTTTATCAGCTTTTGTAATTTGATTTGAGCTCTTTCCCTGGTGTGAATGAGAAAGGCATCGTAACTGGCTCCATTTGTTACTTCGCATAAAAACGCATAGTAACATAGACCATAGATTTATTAACTGCTTACAGCTTGTTCCTACTATCAACTTGGCATTGATTAACCTTATTTCAAACACGATCTAAGTTATTAAAAAAATATACAGAGTTAAAACTCATCTATCGCCATCAAACTATACTTCATTTCAGTAATGTAACAAATCACACAAGAACATTAGTAGTAATTAATATGTTTAATTCAGTTGTTGTCATCGCTCTCAGAACTTTTATCCGTTCGAAGAAAAGGTTTTGATCTGGAAGGCTAAAATCTATAGAGTATTCTTAGGCGGCACACAGTCAATCCATGATTCGCTATTTATAATTGCGATCCAAATTGATCGTGTACTGAGTGGATTGACGGTTAATCCACTCTGTACAATCATCATCCCAAGTGACACTAGTTTTTTTTTGGCAGGGCACTCGTGTTTAATGATTTTAACTATCACTTGTTTTATTTAATTAATTGAACGTTTAGTCCAGTAGTACCTTTGCTTACTTGAAAACCTAATTTATTTTCCTCTAGTGATTTCATCCGCGTGGATTTAGATTAAGTTAAAAACCCCACGAGAACTCCTTGCTTTTCCGGGATAAAAATAGCATATGCCACTCTGCAGGTCTTTAACTTTAACTATAGATGGGTGGCGATTTCTTTTTAATTAATATCTCCCGGATAAAAGTCGCCCTATATAAGGTACATTGAAGTATAGCTTGATATCTCCGCTAGACACCCTGTATTTCAATTACAAATAGCCTTCTATACAAACATTAAAACGCGAAGCACTCTGTATATTCTACAGCATTTAAGCTTCTACGTAATGTCTACTATTGTCAATTTTCTAGATACCGTTACATGACTATTGCTTACGGTGTGGTATCGAAAAAGAAAAACGTAAATAATTTAAAAAATCAATCTGATTTTATATGCGATTCAGCTTCTTTGTCATAGGCATACTAAAATATTTTTATGGCTTATTTATAACGCCTGGTCCGAAAGAAAAATATGAAAAGATTTTTTTCTTAAATTAAATTACATTTTTTTACTCTATTATAAATCATGACTTAAATAATAAATATAATGGATATCTACAAAGGAAAATAGGCAGGTTGGAAAGTAATATTATTTCCATCTAAATAAAATTAAAAAATAATTTTAAATTCAGGACTTGGAACGGGAAGACCTTGAAAATACGTCCTTTATAGGCAAACATGCCTATAAACGAAACTGTTGAGTTCATTTTGTTATTATTATGTTAAAATTTGCTGTTAATTTATTTACAGTACATTTGCTTGTAAAGTGGTTCTTACTTTACAGCTTTGAAAATTATAAAGTAGATTTTTTAAAAATATTACTGCACAGTTATTATTATATGTGCTTCTAAAGCAGTGCGATAATATTCATTTTCGCACTAGCCACAATGCCATCTTTGTCGAGGTATTTTATACTACCAAGTAGTACTTATGATACATTATTATAAATTCTGTTTATAAATTTACTAACAACATTTTCAAGAATGGAATCTCGCACGCGTTTATTTGTTAGCTTTCTTAATGGAAAATGGCGTCTTTAAAAATAGTTAACTGATTTTACTCACAAATGTATTGTAAAACGTTGTATGATACACGTGCGCATTGAAAATTGAACTCTCGCTATTTAATACCTTCGCCTGCAGCTAAGGCATTAAACTTTGCGCCTCGTGTGTAATGTTCATCATCCTGCACTTGTGTCATAATTCTTGATTAAAATACATTTATATGTAATCCAAATGTTATTTAAATTACGATCCAACCTGTGCATAACTCAGTAGACCTAAACAGTCTTTTGAAATTTCAAATGCGATATTTACAGTGCTTTACAGGTAAACAGTGTTATTACGTTATCTTATACTGGCTGACCCGCCTCGTTTTTCTTAAAGGGTGGATTGTCAGATTTTTTTTTGGAAATAGAATTTACAAAATTACTGAAATACCTACTCTTATTTTTATACCGAATGCCAAACGTACTTACACCCCTATATTTGGCCCCCTTGGGGTATAGTTACCTAAAATAGTGAAACACGTTTTTCTTAGTTTTCAACCGAAAGCAAATACTATGGAAAAATACAGACTTTCATTTCATACGAACTCTAAGCGCCTTTAGGGGAGCAATTTCCAAAAATCCTTTTTAAAGTGAGTGTCTACGCCATAAAAGAAACCTGCCGTCAAAAGTTCAAGTATCTTACTCGAGCGGGATAGCTTTACGTTGTTAGATCAGTCAGTCGAGAGTCGAGACGGGTGTGTTTATTATAACATGTATATAGTTAGACTGTGAGTTATCGAAATGGATGTTCAGCTGCGTACCTATACCGTATACTTGCGTATTTACATGTAGAGACACTGCAAATTTCGTATTAAATCATAAATATCTGAACTAAAGACGAATGTTTGATATATTTTTTTAAGATAGTCAGAAATAATTTATTTGATTTTAGAACTAAAATAATAATTATTTTTTTAATTTTAAAATTAATCGAGACCCATGGAGAGTTGCGCCCGGGCTCTATATATTATTGATTTTGCATTAATACGCGTTGGCACGACGAGACGTCGGGTTAAGTGGATATAAAAAACAAAATTCGTGTTGACCTTAAACGAATCACGCCTACCTATTTTAAATAAAGATTCTATCTATATGATTCTATAGTTAAGTTTTACGACTCGGGTTTTTTAAAATTACCTAATCTCGATCGATAAAGAAATTGCGCAAATATGAAAACTATTTCAAAAAGAGCGGCTAGTCCAATTTGGGGCGCAACGTCTCAACTACGTGAACTAGGCTATTAGTCTGAATGTGCACATCTTGACAACGTTGATAGATTTCAAGTATCAAAACACTATAATATAAAAATGAGGAGAGAATCCTCCTATGTTTTAAGGCTTGAGTTAATTCATACATCGCAGCGCTAGTTGCAGAAACTTTGCGTTATCAAAATCGATGTTAAAGTTAAATGCTCTACTAAAAAGTTGCATAAATAATACTAATTGATACTAACTCAAATCAAATTAAAAGATTTTTTGTTCAAATTGTTGTTTGGCTGAATTTATGACATTATTTACCCAAACAAGGTGAACAACAGATAGTATGATTTCCACTAGTACCGCGTACCGGACAGACAGGATTTTTTCTGTAATCACCCACTAGAATATGCTTAAGGCCATTTTATTCAGAGGTTTGCGGACTCGTATTTCGATAAGTGTAGTATACCTATCCTCTCGACTGCGCCACCGCTAATTTGCGGATATAAAAACCCCCAACGGGTTTTGCACGGGTGTCAAATTTCGCGGCCCGTGCAAACATATTTATATCTCGTATTACTTGTACGAGCTACGTAAACACAGTACGTCATTCAAATCCTTCCGAAATAAAGCAATAGATTAAAGTTATTAAGGTTATCATTTTGCTTCACAAAAAAAATAACAAAAGCAATAACAAAAAATGACCCCGTTTTTAAAACTACCCAAATTGAATAAACATTATTTGAGTGTGATACTCGAAATCGTTCAACGTTTCGAAAGACGTGCAAGGTCACACCGAACAAGAATGAAAATGGCATCAACGTATCAAGAACGATATCGGTGCTCTTTGGATGTGCGCCAGCCGGTCAGGCTAGTAGGGGTTGTATTTGTTGCGCTCCTTGGAGCTCTTGGAGGGGGCGTCGTCGTCGGAGCGGCGCGCGAAGCCCTTGTGCGGGCGGTGCACGCCCGTGGTCTGCACGGGCGCGCTCGCGGCGCCCGCCAGCAGGTCGGACAGCCCGCCGAGCGCGGACAGCGAGCTGAGCGCACCGAGCGCGCCGCTCTTGCTGAGCAGCTGCGCGAGCGGGATGGCCGAGGCGAGCGGGCTACTGCCGCTGCCGCCCGCGCCCGACGCGCTACCCTCCAGATTCGCCTTCTGAAGCTCCACACTGCGGGCGCGGGATAGGACTATCGTGAAGGCCAGGCGATAACCTGGGACGTCTCGACGCTTCCTCGGTTTAAAGCCGCTGATTCGATATACCGAGAACGCTATGGCCTATGACCTCTATCTGCCAACTCTCACTTAAAAATACGATTTCAAGGCAATTCAAAACTGTCACTTGAAAATACGTTTTCAAAGGAAATTCAAAACCGTCACTTGAAAATACGTTTTCAAGGCAATTCAAAACTGTCTCCTAAAAATACGTTTCCAAGGCAATTCAAAATTCAAAACTGTCACTTGAAACGTTTTCAAGGCAATTCAAAATTCAAAATGCTTTTTATACAAATAAACTTTTACAAGTTACTTTCGAATCGTCGAGCGAATCTACCACTGGTTCGGAATGCCATTCCTACCGAGAAGAACCAGCAAGAAACTCGGCGGTTGCTCTTTTGAAAAAACATTACAATTTCATTAATTTATAGAATACGTAAGTAACAGCTGTCCTAAGTATTGCTGGAGCGATTCAAATCCATGCTCTTTTGTCATTTACGTAATCTTCAACAGCACAATAAGCTTTTATCAGGAGCAAAAATTAAAATTAATACTTAACTTACATAGGATTTTTCTACATTATTTATTTGAACTACTTTTACTCGTATTCCTACAAAATCTATTGTAAATATTATTATCGTGAACAAACTTAGTAAATTGATCAGCTAATAATCCTTAAGGCCATTGGCTTAAGGATTAGCCATTTAAAACAACAGTATTTGCTGCCTACAACTCGCCTTTGCTTATTTAGCAGCAGGCAGCTTCATTGAACCTAATTTTTGTTCAGCATCGCCGTTCTATACATTTAATTCAATGTCTATACATAGTTTAATTTATCATTGAACGTTTCAACTGTTAGGTGCTTAATGTTTTCGTTAAATGCAATGAATTTATTAAATTCAAATGTTTTTTTTTTAAACTTTTTTATTACTAACAGTTAACAAAAATCATTAAAAAACTAAAATCAAATCCATACTAATAACAAGATATTCATTGAAATGAGATCATTGATATTTTATCTACTTTTTTTTCTACACATGGGTCATTATTCGGGACTCTAGTGCAACCGAACACCGAAGCATCAGCGGTTTATAAAACTGTGGGACCTCGTGCTCATAAGTTGTACAGCTCAGTCAAACTAGTACCAATTACTTATCAATCAATTAATTAATCATTATCATAATCATAATGTCAATATCGGTTTAATTTAGTCCATTTACTATCAATCATAAAAATATTTTTTTAACGTCCGCAAAGAACTGCACCCCACTAAAATTTTGTGAGTAGTTCACATTGCAGCAATACTCATAATAAAAATATCAACTCTTTTACGGTAGCCCGAGCCACGACATATAAACTATCGACTTATAACGAATCAGAAGCGACATCAAAAATGGAACTATGTAACGCAGTCATCGAAACGCCCCAATAAAAGGTAAAGACAAATCAAAGGATGTACAGGGGATGTCAAATAAACTTTTTCAAAGGTGGACAAGGCTTGATCGTATTGGACTAATGAGCGGAACTTACGTTCGTTGGATAGTAATGAGGGAATTTATTTAGGGATCAGTTAGCATGTTTATTGTGTTTATGATACTTGAGCCACTTACCTCATGTTGATGAGGTATTGAGCCAGCGCCACGGAGTCAGGGTTGCCAGTGATGGTGATGGTACGATCAGTACTCCCACCTTCGCGTTCTTCACAATTGGATATCCGGATCATTGCGCCCGAGATTTGACGAATTTCCGCGATTTTAGTACCGCCCTGAAAGATATAACATTTTGGTACTAAATAAATTAAAAAAAAAATTTCTCTAGCAATCTATTATGTTTGCGTTTTGTGTGGAAAAGAAACGCACGCCGATGCGTTATTGTCTAATTTTGGGGAGTGGCTTTGAAGGGTGGAAATTAGACATTCAGACTAATAGGCCTATTACACTGCACTTGTCACAGGGACCCTTACACTTGAATCAGTGTAGTGTGATAAAACATAGGGAGCAAGGGTCCCTAAATTGGTCCTAATTGCTGTGTAATAAGCGACGCTCTAACTAGCATGTAATAGGCCTATAACACAAGTGCTCACCGCACACCGCGGTGCCATGACGGTAGCGAAGACAAGGTTTTGCACAGCACAAGTTTGAGGTGTGTTCTGCCTGGGACTCCGAACATCATGATTTAGTCGACCACGTGGGTAATGATCTTTCCCACGGGTTGTGCTATCGGACGGAGGGCAGTAGTTTTCCTTTCGTGGATAATGGTCAAGAAGACTGATGCTCGAATTCGAGAGCAAGAACTCCGGCCGTTTACCTGAAGTCAATAAGTGTCTTGCGCCACAAGCAGCTAAAAAAGCCGTTCAAAGCGAAGCAAGCAATGTTGGAGATCCACTTGGGATGAGCCCAAGCGTTCGCGTACGGGAGACATCGATGCCTTTTTATGAGATCTCGGAACTCCACTTACGTATGCCCTGAGGCTAAGCTTTGATATGTAGAGAAAATGTAAAATACGAATCATGACCGGAATGGAATCGATCTATTCATCCAATCATTTGGAGAACCTTGGACGTGCGCACCCAGGGCCGCCAACGCTGGGAGAGCGCACACTCGCAGCGTATTGGTTGCGACGCATACCTTGCCGATGATGCAGCCGATGAGCTCGTTGGGCACGGTCATCTCGTGCGACTGCTGGTTGCCAGCGGGCTGGTTGCGCGTATGGTTGGACGTGCGCACCCAGGGCCGCCAACGCTGGGAGAGCGCACACTCGCAGCGTATTGGTTGCGACGCATACCTTGCCGATGATGCAGCCGATGAGCTCGTTGGGCACGGTCATCTCGTGCGACTGCTGGTTGCCAGCGGGCTGGTTGCGCGTATGGTTGGACGTGCGCACCCAGGGCCGCCAACGCTGGGAGAGCGCACACTCGCAGCGTATTGGTTGCGACGCATACCTTGCCGATGATGCAGCCGATGAGCTCGTTGGGCACGGTCATCTCGTGCGACTGCTGGTTGCCAGCGGGCTGGTTGCGCGTATGGTTGGACGTGCGCAGCTGCGAGCCGGCCAGGGCCGCCAACGCTGGAAGAGCGCACACTCGCAGCGTATTGGTTGCGACGCATACCTTGCCGATGTTGCAGCCGATGAGCTCGATGGGCACGGTCATCTCGTGCGACTGCTGGTTGCCGGCGGGCTGGTTGCGCGTCTGGTTGGACGTGCGCAGCTGCGAGCCGGCCAGGGCCGCCAACGCTGGGAGAGCGCACACTCGCAGCGTATTGGTTGCGACGCATACCTTGCCGATGATGCAGCCGATGAGCTCGTTGGGCACGGTCGTCTCGTGCGACTGCTGGTTGCCAGCGGGCTGGTTGCGCGTATGGTTGGACGTGCGCAGCTGAGAGCCGGCCAGGGCCGCCAACGCTGGAAGAGCGCACACTCGCAGCGTATTGGTTGCGACGCATACCTTGCCGATGATGCAGCCGATGAGCTCGATGGGCACGGTCATCTCGTGCGACTGCTGGTTGCCGGCGGGCTGGTTGCGCGTCTGGTTGAACGTGCGCAGCTGCGAGCCGGCCAGGGCCGCCAACGCTGGGAGAGCGCACACTCGCAGCGTATTGGTTGCGACGCATACCTTGCCGATGATGCAGCCGATGAGCTCGTTGGGCACGGTCGTCTCGTGCGACTGCTGGTTGCCAACGGGCTGGTTGCGCGTATGGTTGGACGTGCGCAGCTGCGAGCCGGCCAGGGCCGCCAACGCTGGAAGAGCGCACACTCGCAGCGTATTGGTTGCGACGCATACCTTGCCGATGATGCAGCCGATGAGCTCGATGGGCACGGTCATCTCGTGCGACTGCTGGTTGCCGGCGGGCTGGTTGCGCGTCTGGTTGAACGTGCGCAGCTGCGAGCCGGCCAGAACCGCCAACGCTGGGAGAGCGCACACTCGCAGCGTATTGGTTGCGACGCATACCTTGCCGATGATGCAGCCGATGAGCTCGTTGGGCACGGTCGTCTCGTGCGACTGCTGGTTGCCAGCGGGCTGGTTGCGCGTATGGTTGGACGTGCGCAGCTGCGAGCCGGCCAGGGCCGCCAACGCTGGAAGAGCGCACACTCGCAGCGTATTGGTTGCGACGCATACCTTGCCGATGATGCAGCCGATGAGCTCGTTGGGCACGGTCATCTCGTGCGACTGTTGGTTGCCGGCGGGCTGGTTGCGCGTCTGGTTGGACGTGCGCAGCTGAGAGCCGGCCAGGGCCGCCAACGCTGGGAGAGCGCACACTTGCAGCGTTAATAAACGTGACAGTTAAATACACCGCTATTTTCGTTTTACTAAACATTAGTGAATAATTAATAACGAAATATTGCAAAAAATTATCTTGAATTTTACTAATCGCACAACTTCAGCGCGTGATCGGCTGCGTAGCAAATATAGTTACAGTTCATGACTGTAACGATCATGGACGAGTACGAAAATAATCGAGCAAACACAAATCAAAGTTATGTGTCAGTTAGAGTACAGCTATCACTTTAGAGTTCAAATTCTAACCAGTTTTAAATAGCACCTAAAATAATTGCTTGTATCTATCAAAACTTATGTTAAGTACAAAAAAAATCTAATCTATTCAACTGCGACACTGGTAATTCTAAGAGCATTTCCGCTGACCACATTAGATTGCGGCTATATTTGTTCCCATTTCCCTCAAGCTTCTGCAATTATTTCAATGCCCGATGTTGCATTATAGCATCAGAGTAATAGCATATTACAAAAGTTTAAAATTGGAGGGCATTTCGTATTTACCTGCTGGATTGAGACCGCCGGTGCCCGCAGGCCCAAGTCCACCAAGCCCAAGAGCAGCTAATCCTGCTAACGGCGATTTAGCCAACCCACCCATCTGAAATGTATTGTTATGTTATAGTACTTTCATTCCGCCTTATAGATAATACGAAACGAAATGTTCAAGCTCCAGCTGGTTGTTTTCATCTCCGTTGACATGGTCAGGATAGGATCGCCGGAAAGGGTTGCCTGGGTAGAAAAAAGTTAAAGAAGATCAAAATCCCTTCAGAGAATATTTGCTTCAATTAATTTAATCCAGATTATAATAGTGAAAAAAGGAAGCTTCATATTCTGAATTAAACTAATTAAAGCATGAGATACATTTTTGAGAACTTTTGCTTAGTTTCTGAAATTCCACCACATTGTGAGTTACGAGTGGTGCTGCCCGTGAAAAATGCATTTACTAGTTCAAGAGAAGAAAATTGAATCGAATTCTAAAACATAATTAAAATAGTGTCATGTTTATCATGCACTTCACGGTTAATCGACGGTTTATCTCGTATCACAAAAGATCGGATAAGGTGTGGTAAAGGATAGGTGCAAATAAAGGAATGTTCAAAAAACGTATGCGCCACTTTAATACTAGTGAATGTTTAACAAATGAAGCTTGTCTCCGCGATGCCAGAAAACAAACAGATAAAGCTTGATATAAATATTAATCGTAACTACTTTACGCATATATTTCCAACAATGAACAACGTATAATATATGTGCTGAAAATAATGAAAGTCTATCTACAGTTATGGGTGTCGATATATATACGCACTAATTACAAGGGACATGGGTCACGTGCAATTACAGAAGCTAGGAATTTCTGTGTACAACGTTTCTCAAAGCGAAGGGATACCAGCGCAGATATATTTATAATTACATTCCACACCTTCGGGGAGTTCTACACGGAACCGCTCTGCATTATTACCACTACAGGGAAGTCGAACCACACATTCAAACCACTTTAGGGGATATTATGGGGCAGCACCAATCAATTCGCTCTCGATTCCTCACACCAACCTCATAGAGTAACTACATTAGTGATGCCAAAATTATGTCTAGTATTATTTCATTACATGGTCTTTTTAACTCAATAATAACTTAGGGCATTTTCTATGGTGAAAAAAGAAAATAATGTTAAATAAAAGAAGATACATCAAGCTATTTATATGTAGAAAGAAGACTTTTAT
The DNA here is from genome assembly GCA_964035005.1 of Erebia palarica. Classification (NCBI taxonomy): domain Eukaryota; kingdom Metazoa; phylum Arthropoda; class Insecta; order Lepidoptera; family Nymphalidae; genus Erebia; species Erebia palarica. The sequence goes on from OZ035988.1 coordinate 9,513,850, forward strand.
ATTCATAAACTTTAAATTATAGGGATTGCTTAGGAGTTGTCAGATATTGTAGATCAAACTTGAAATTGTTATTTTTAACTAAAATAGACTAAATAACGCCATATTAATATTATCATTAATGTACATTGAGCTCAAATCGCTGGCTCCATAAACTTAAAATTTTGCATACTATAGGTTTTCTCTGTAACGTTGACTACCCACTAAAGATTTTGAAAGGTCTTTTGAACCTTAACCTTAAACCCTGACGTTGCGGGAAAAGTGTACTAACTAAATAGCATACGGGCCGCATGCTGAAACGTATTGTGATAGCAATCGAAGCTTCATCGAAACCGCCCTCCTAATTACCGTAGAGAATATGGATCGCTTCTATGTGATACTTAATTATTCAGGCATTTATTAAAATTTATTAATGAATTTCAATGCAATATACGACGAATTCCGCGCTTGATGTAATCCTTTAAAAGGCGTCCGAAATGCACTTGACGAGTGTTTGTATTAAGGCGGCGGGGCAACCTAAGTTTCCCTCTTTTTCGCACATATGAACATTTTTGACGATTGTAGCAGTCTCAGTACACTTTGATACTTTTGACAATTGGCTATTGTAATACCTAATAACCTAGTTTATGATAGAGAAAAATAGCAGGAAAATTACTAGTTGTTTTCACCCTAATACTCTATCAAAAACTAGATATGATGGTTATATCAAGTCATAATTAACAAAATTAAAAAACACGACTGCCCTGCCAATAAATGAACTAAAAAGTTAAAATTCTAAATTAATCTACTTAGTTAAATTAGAATCTTATTCAGATTTTTATTAAATGATATTTTTTTGTGAATCACTAGATATTGAACTATAGTGTTATATATTTTTGGAATCTACTCATCATTTTCTAGATGATGATTATATAGTTAATCTTATTTTCGAAAAAAAAACAACTTTAGTCTTTAATGTGGGACCATGGTCACCCCATAAATTTTTTTAAAATTTTACTAGCCTATGTCACCCGGAATAAGCAAGGGATTCTAACGATACCTCATTTATCAAAATTGGTTCAGGCGTGTAGAAGTTATGGGGGAATATACAAACTCACATATGTACATACATACATACATGAACCCTGAAAACAATATACTCCTTTTTTCAGGCAGTCGTATAAAAAAGTTTTATTGTCAAGAACTTGATTTAGCCACATTTGTCTTAAGTATACTGAGACTTTTGCGATCATTGAAAATGTTACAACAGAGGGAAGGAAACTTAGTTTACCTCGCCGCCTAAATAAACGTTTCAGTATTCGGCCGACAGCCACAGAGAGACAGATCAGTCCGGTAGGATGTGTTTGGAGTAGAGTCGGGGGCTGGGCTCTATGAGGTCGGGTGGGCGAGCGCTAACTCACGAGGTGGTGGTCGTGCAGCGGCGGCAGCAGGTGCGCGGGCGGCAGTGCACCCACCAGGGGCGGCTTCATCTCCAGCACGGGGAACACGGGCGCGCACACCGCCTGCACACCGCCCCACACGTCACATCACATCACACTACCCGAAATACCTTACCCCACCCTAGGGGCTACGAGTCGCTAAACACTCAAGTCTTGCTGTGTGCTTTATTTTAAGCGCAGACATCATTATTTTTTAATTTATAGACCAGTATGACTAGCATCCGCACTACGAGTAAAATTATGTCAACCCGTTATCTTTATCTGTCTACCGAAGCTAACATGATTAGTTGTCTCGTTACGTCAAAAGTAGAGATAAAAGTAATATTTCTTATGTTGTATTTTTCTCTACGAACCTTCACATGTCGACTATTTTTTTCTTGTAATAAACCGCAATTTGTGCATGTTATTGTAAATGAAAAATTTGCCGGCAACGACAACATCTCTCCCTCTCGTCGCGAGTTAATCTCATTGTGTGCGCACACAGCGCTTGGCTACAGCGGTGATACTCGACGCGGTTTCAATTACAAGACACCTCGAGGGTAAGGATGGCGGTCTGTGCTGAAGTTAAATCGTTGCTGAATCATGCCCTCCATTTGATATCTCTTAACTACAATTTTACAATTTTGTCGAATCGTAACTTTTATTGATGGACCTGATTGTTGTGACGTGAATGTTGTTTGTTGCTCGTAAGCGAAAAAAAAAATATTAATATGATCGCGCACCGTAAGGTACCTATGTTATCTGCGCGTAAATTAGTGTAATGTCTTCTACCATATTTGCATGAACATTAACCAATAAATTCAAAATTTCCCCAAAGTGCACAGTGTAATTTTCTCTGTAATGTATAAAGTGCCTCTTTTCATTTTCGTGGATGAAATAGGTGCTTACAAAACGGATGTATAAATAAAACTCATTTATATATACATCTTTCAAAACTGACAAGATAATATCTAGCTGAAAAACGCGCTCACATCCGCGCAGATATGGCGGAACATAAGTTTTTTAACAGATTTAATTTTGACACGTTGGTTTGGAATCCCTGGCCTATTATTTCACTAGATACGTCTCTGGACTAACCTCTGGTGTCCGGTGGTAACATCTGATGTTAAACCTAAGTTCCTTAGTTCAAAACCTCTGAGTTAAGTTCTGTGTTCTGCTGTCAAAACTCACCAAAGAAACCGCTGACGGTCAAACTCAATTTAATAATCATAAAACAGAGTGTGTTTTAGACCACACGACTGAAGTAAAACTTAGTAAATGGCTCTGAGAGAAAGAAAATGTGCGCACCTCTCTCTCTTGCCCCTACAGTAATATACGAAACGTAACTCTCTCTCTTTCTATCCTCACAAAGTTATATCTCCCTCTTATCTTCCGTTCGCCTCGCCCGATCACATTCGTAACGCTCTCGTCACGTATTAACCAGCTTACTCCCCAAGTCAAGCGTGCGTAAAGAAGTTTTACTTCAATAACCAATTTAAAATCAAATTACGTCACATTAATATAATTTGGAAAACAACAGGTAATCAAGAGTGACATAACAATAGGTTCAAAACATCAAATAACTATTTGAAGAATAAGTATTTTTATATCACCTTTAAATTAAAAATATAAGTTAAACACAATCAAACCTTAGACGACATTCGATAAAGAATAGTACTGCTCACCTGTGTATATAAATTTTGCCGTTTATGAGTTGAGCCATATTATGAGCAAAAAATGTTTAGAAGAAAGTAGAAACGTCGAATATTGCTACCTTATACGATACCAGTCCGAAAGAGTGGTTCCAACCCAAAAAGGATTGTTATTGTACTCGTCATTATAAACAAATAGCCGATGCTCGCGTATATTTAAGTTTTTACAAACCTCGCTGGGCCTCTATTTTTTTCCAGGATAACCAGTATCCTCTAAGCGACGAAAATTGAGGCGTGAAAAGGCAATGGACAGACAGACAAATAGAAGGACATACTTCTGCATTTATAATATTAGATATGGATTTTTACCATGTGATCTAAAGTATTGTCAAAAATGAAATCGGCTGATCTATAGTTTGTCAAGTGCTACTAAGATATTATTGATTATTTATTTTTTGGGACAAACATCCATGATTTCGTGCCTCAATTCGTACCACCAATTCACCATTCTTCAAGATCACGAACATTAGTTATTTTTACATGACATGTATATGTCACCATAAGATTGTGAAAACTGTTAGATTTTAATCTGTCTAGCGATATTGTAAACTGTCGACAGATTGTGAACCTAGATCAATGTTCTGAGTGTCAATTTTTGAAATATTCATTGTATTTACGTTTTCTTATCTCTTTCATGTAGGTTAGGTTAGGGCTCGACATCAGGTAACTTAGGCTCTATCGGATTAATATACTTAACAGATTACAATCTACCGAAAAATAATGCGTTAAATTGTAATTGTCGACAGTTTACAATCGGTTTTCACAATCTTACGGTGATATATTATACGATTTACTACATGACGTTGTTATAAGTATTTTTTCAGCATTATATCTCAGTACTTACATCTTGCGCCGGCACAGCATAGTTCCCTTGGATAGTATAAGCTTGACCTCCAGCGAGAATGACTGGCCCCGCTACGTTTGGTTTTGGTCTGTATGGAATCGTTGCCCCTTTTGGCGGACTCTGTAAGAGAGTTAAAGGACCATAGGGTTAGTTAAGTCATAAGCAAAAGAATAATGTATGATATGTATCAAGTCATAAGAATATCTGTCAGTATTAATGATGGTTAAAGGTTAGATTAAAACATATTGAATAATCTATTTTTGTTTTGTTTGTATTTCGGAAATTGGCATACTGTAAGAGCTAATTATAAATAAAAAGACCTTGTAATAACATAGTGTAGTTTATGCAATAAATAAATTAATTAAAAGCGACATAAAATAGGATTTCAGAGTTCCAGGTGGGCAAAATCCCAAGTAACGCGTTAAAGTTTATAAAATGGAAGGTTAATTGTACAGTAGCCTATTATGTAAGATCTGTATAAGTTATTGTTACAATCGCAATTGCTGTCATTGGCAGTATTTATGGTATTCTAGCTGCAACAATGGATTTTTCCAATAACAATCAGAGGTGATTGCGATTGTTACACTGTTTCATTCATTTTACGTGATAAGGTTGTGAATGGTAATAAGGGCTTGACTCGTCATATGCACCTCAGTTTAAATAATTCTTATTTTAATCAATAGGGATCATCCCCATCGATGGAAACCAGACGCTAAGCTGGTCTGACTTGACAATCCAATCAGATGAGACTTCACAGTCTAATTCTAAGATTCGTTTCGGGAAGTTGGTAATGATGACGTAATTATTCTGCAGTTCCAGTATTGCTTCTTCTAGATTTTCATTAAAATCTTCGTTAACTTAAAATGAGACGAACTGAAACTGATGATACATCGATTTGAGTAACAGTTTTTGTACAAAAACCTATTTTTAAAATAGGATTTTGTACAAAATTTATAATCAATCTCAACGTCCATTACGTACTTCTAGCATGACGCAGCAGATGTGGTAAATGCACTGCGTGATAGCGTCGCAAGTCCCGCTGATGGTCACCGCTCGCTCCGTGGAGTTTGGCAACATTTCACTCGCGACCTGCAAAACAATTTATTTTTTATCCACTACAAGTTAGCCCTTGACTGCGATCTCACCTGATGGTAAGTGATGATGCAGTCTAAGATGGTAGGGGCATGGCAGTTATATTAAACCCATATTCGGTTTCTACAAGGCATCGTAGCGGAACGCTAATTCGCTTGGCGGTAGGGTGGTAACTCCCACCAGGCCAGACCAGGGAATATTCAGAAATTATAAATTCCCAAATTGACCCAGCCGGGGATTGAACCCGGGACCACCGCACGTTAAGACAACAGTGCTCAACACTGCGCCACGGAGGTCGTGGAAAATACTTAATTAGTAGATTAGACTTGAAAATTGGGAATGAGGTTATTAGTTTTAAATAATAACTAGCTGATGCCCGCGACTTCGTCCGCGTGGATTGAGGTCTTTCAGGGGTATGAAAAATAGATAATAGCCGATTCTCAGACCTACTGAATATGCATATGTCACCGTAAGATTGTAAAAACCGTTAGATTATAATCTAACTCGCGAAATTCTAAACTGTCGAAAGATTGTAAACTGTTCAATGTTCTGAGTGTCAATTTTTGAAATATTCATTTTATTTACGTTTTCTTGTCTCTTTCTTGTAGGTTAGGTTAGGGTTCGACATAAATAATCAAGTAGTGCACTTAGGTTTTATCGGGTTTAAATACCTATCAGATTACAATCTACCGGAAAATAATGCGTTAAATTCTAATCTTTCGACAGTTTAGAATTTCGCGAGTTAGATTATAATCTAACGGTTTTTACAATCTTACGGTGACACATATAAAATAACCTGTATAAGCAGTTTTACGAAAATTCAACCCCGAAAAGAGGGTGAAATGGGGGTAGGAAGATTGTATGAAAGTCCTATGTGATAAAAGTTAGAGACTTGAAAATAGGGATTTAGGTTATTAGTTTCACTTTAATAATAAAAACCTGCATGAGCTATATATAAAGCCTCTATATATATATTTATATATAGCTCAGAAAAATCAGAAATTGTATGCGGACCATGTCGCGGGCGTTCTCTAGTATTATATTATGAGTGACAAAGTTGGAAAATGGATGGGTCACCATAAAAGTAAAACTTCCTCAGATTAATAATCTCATCATCATCGTTTCAAGCCATCACCAGCTCACTACTGAGCACAACTTTCGTCTGAGACGCTGGCCAAGTGTGGCCACTTCACACACCTCTGTGACCATTATTAGCGCATGCAGGTTTCCTCACGATGTTTTTTTTACCGTTTGTAGCAAGTGATACTTAACTTCTTATAACTTATCTTTTTTTTTTTATTCATTATAGGCTTACACTTGACCACAATCACACCTGATGGGAAGTGATGATGCGGCCTAAGATGGAACGCGCTTGCCTAGAAGATGCCTATTCACTCTTGATTTAAAGATACCTGGATTGTAATTGGTGGGAAACACAGTTTTTGGTAGTGTTCCAGACCCTAGCCATGCGAATAAGGAATGAAGACGCAAAGCGCTTCGTCTAAACGCTCACTGACCTGTATGTTGGCTCCGGTGACATCCCTGATCTCCTTGATCTTGGAGCCGCCCTTGCCGATGAGCGAACCGCACTGCGACGCGGGCACGATGAGCCGTAGTGTGATGGGCGCTCGTGAGCCGCCGCCGCCGCTTTCATTGAACTGTGAGCACCACTGGGAAATCACCATTTATCATTTAATCAGCTATATAACGAAACCATTTATCATGTTACTTGTTGCGAGTTGCGATTTTAAACTTAAAGCAAGTTGTGTCCAAAGTTCAAACCTATTAGAATTTGGACACATCTACACTAATTGAGCGAGCGAAGAGAAGGTATCCGAGTCTACTTGAGTGAATTTGCACTTGTCCGTCCATCCGTCCGTCCGTCTGTCAGAGGCCAGAGCCTTATAACTTCTGAATTACTGAACATTATTACTTCAAGTTTAAATATAATATGCAACCCAATGGCCTCCGGCCGAATATGGCCTAAAAGTTATAAAAATATTTATTTCAGGGGGCTCTCTCATAGAAGCGAATACGAAGTAAAATATTTTTTATAGCGTTACATAGGGTTGCGGTATATCATTTTAAAGATAATTAGGAATAGAGTACAAAAATATTTATTTAAAAAAAAACCCCTAAAATTGACAGGCTTTCAAAGCTGAGATTTTCTAACGTCCAAAATTAACCTCAGAACTTTCAATTTTCTGAATGGCTGAGCCTGAAACTCGATCAATTATTTGAATTATATCCTGAACTTGAACAACAAATACTAAAATAAGATAAATATTATAAGGAAACGAATTTATTTAATTTTTAATGAGCTTCAGTATTTTTAACAGAACTTCAAAATGATGTCAATAGATGGCGCTCTGTAAAAGTTTATTCGTTTCTCCAATTATAGCTCTTTAGCTCTTTTTCGTCTAATGTTAAAAGTTAACTATTACAATATATAGTTAAAACTATCTTATGGATAGCGCGAGGTCTCAGTTCCAGGCGAACCACTAGTATTATAAATGCGACAGTTTGGATGGATGGATGTTTGTCATTCAATCACACCAGAACGGCTGAACGAATCTGGATGAATTTTGGCAGAGATCTGGAATAGCACATAGGCTACTTTTTATCCCGACAAAGTAAACAGTTCCCGCGGAAATCAAAAAGCCTTAATGCATGCAAACGAAGTCACGGGCATCATCTAGTAAAATATAATGTGAAGTTTTTCTAGAGGTTATTTCGTTATCGTGCCACTAGATGCTTGTTGCACTGTATAGTTGATTACTCTTTCCTCATGACAAGTTGTCAGTGACAGTATTTTTAGACTGTTTCTAGGATAGTATGAGACATTAAAGTAATATGTTCCATTCATTTGGAAAAGTTATCTGAACTTTTCCAAATGAATGGAAAAGTTATCTGAACTTTTCCAAATGAATGGAACATATTACTTTAATGTCTCATACTATCCTAGAAACAGTCTAAAAATACTGTCACTGACAACTTGTCATGAGGAAAGAGTAATCAACTATACAGTGCAACAAGCATCTAGTAGCACTTGGATGACACAGAAAATTGGGAGTGGTTGTAAAATTAAGGTTAAAATAAGGTAAGATTGAGATAGCAGCGATAGTTCCGATTTTAGCCACATCCTTGATCCTCATTGCACTGTAGCAGATTGTATCAAGTTGTAAAGTCTTACCTCTTCAAATTTCTTACAGATGAGAGTGAAAGCTTTGAAAATAGCAGTTGTGTTGCCGGTGACTGTGACAATACGTTCTGGACATGATCCATCTGATATGTTGATTTTAGCTCCAGACTGTAACAAAACAGGTCATTTTAAATGATATCTTAAACAATGAAAAGAAAAATCGTGGCCCCACTTGCTCTGAGTGACTCATCAACAACCAGCGCCAGCCTCAACCCTTTGAAGCCCAGCTGAAATTTGGCATACAGGTCCCCTTTATAATATAGAAAAATAATAAGGCCGACCCCATGCCGCTCAGGCTAGCGGTCGCTAGTTTCATACAAACATGTACATAGTTAATTGGTTATTTTTGTGCCAGTTTATAAGTTTGGAAAAGCCAAATTTTTTAAAAATAGGATGTAAAAGAAGCTAAATATGATACTTAGCTTTGAACTCACCTCTTCTCTAAATCTTTTGACGATTTCTCCTTTTTTGCCAATAATACTGCCAACTTCCTGAAAAAGAAGAAAAAATAACTTTTACTTATTTATTGCGAGTAACCAAATTAAAGATTCTTAAGATGCAACTGAAATAGCTTCTGTGTAGTGAAGTGGCAAGTATTGGCGAGTACTGTGCAAGAAATGCACGCATAAATGCACGCATGATTAATGCAGGCGCATGAGGATTTATATCGCACAAAAGATTTCCTGTCTGGTGTACATTAATAGATGGAGCATTGCAATTCTTTACTACAATAATAGTATCTGGATGCACAATGACAGTTTTAGAGTGCCGGCGACATAATGCCGGGCCTGTTTCCTGGCAGCGTCTGCGGTTGACTTCTGCAGTATGTGAACAATGCTCATAGTACGTCACTCTATCTTATTTAGTATTACTGATCAAGTAATACATCTTATAACACAAATAGAAACCAGACTGACAGTGCAATCCTACATATAAGTTCAAAGAACTTCATTCCAATTAAATATGCATATTAATTAATAATTGTTCAACATTTGCATATCATTATCTACTCACATATAAAAGCTATCATGCAGATAATAATATAGTAACATTAATTTATCTTTTTCATTAGTAATATTTTATGCAGACAACCAATAATAATTGAGTCGCTACAGGAAACAGAAAATTGTAGTATAATAACTTTGGTATAACTATTACTAAAAGGAATTTATATAAAAAAAAAAAAAAATTGAATGTGTAATGACAGTATTTCAACATGTTTTTTATTTATTTTAGATTTTTTCATGCTCTGTTTATGTTGACATGATTAAAAGGAATAAAGGATGCCTAAATCCCTAAGAGACAGTAACAAAGTTAAACATATGCAGCATTATTTCAATCAGAAAAGAAACAAAGTGATGTTTGATGAACATGGAGAATGCCAATAGCTGGCGTCTTGCCAGATATACTTTATATTGGATTAAAGCCAATTAAAACTAGTTACTAGATACATTGCATAGGTGCACATCGCACACACATTTCACAGTTTAGATAAACATCTTAGGTGTGTTTAGGTTGCTCTTGAGTGAGTGATATTTGGATGCTATATAATGTTTAATTAAAGAAACCTTTCACTAGCAAAGTTTTAAATAGATATTCTACATATCTATCTTGTCATTATTAGAGGTTTTTAGTTTTTATAATAAAATCCTAAAATAGGTGACCAAATTTTCATGTTGCCTTCATCAATTTTACACAGTACATGCTCCTAAATGGCTGTCTTATAGTAAAAAGAGTATCTTCTAGGCCAGGGTAGGCGAACCTTTATGTATCAACGTGCCATTTTTTCTAAAGAAATGTTTAATGAGGTAATAGACATGCCATCAACACAACCACTGCCAAGGTCACTAGATGCGTCCGAAATAACATTCTTGCGTAACAACATGCAAGAAAGGCTCCAAAAGGGTCAACACTCCTGCACAACAACACCAAACAGAACATGGGAAGAGTTTAAAAAGCCTCTCATTGATACTTTAAACCGAATTAAAAATAACAGATGTCACACTGCAAGGCGGAAAATGTGGATATCCCAGGCGACCTGGAAAACTGCCCAAAAGCGCAAAGACCTTATAGCTGGGAAACTGCACCAGCAAGACGATGCTACTACATACGCCAGCATAAGCAGACACATCTTGAAGGAATGCCGAAGAGACAAGAACATTTGCCAGGAAATCGAAACACACTCCGTGACATATCAGACTGCCGACCTGTTCCGTAAAGTTCGACTACTATCGAAGAAAATTCAAACCGAAGACATGGGTGATAGAGGATGACAATTGGAATCCCATACATGAACTCCATAAAGTTATGAAGAGATGGAGATTGTACTGCGAAGAACTCTACCAAGGATCGTCCGCCCAAACAACAGCTTACGATTGGGACGGCAGCTGCCAGGAACCAACTATATTGCGATCGGAGATTGAACAAGCCGTTAAGAGCTTGAAAAACCGCAAAGCTCCAGGTGCTGACCAAATATCTGCAGAAACGCTAAAGGCTCTGGGAGATGCTGGTATTGAAGTTATTCACAAGTTGTGTAATCAAATCTGGCAGACAGGCGAATGGCCTGTTGATTGGACGACATCAATTCAAAATTATTCTACCAATCCGTAAGAAAGGGTCCACAAAGAAGTGTGAAAACTATCGCACACTTTCACTAATCTCTCATGCGAACATAGTTTTTTTACACGTGCTAAACCAACGACTTCGACACTTCTTAGATTGGCATACCACAGGAGCAGGCAGGGTTTGTAAAGGGTAGAGGGACTAGAGAGCAAATCGTGGACGTCCGTCAACTTATTGAGAAATGCTATGAATTCAACACACCAGTTGTGCTATGCTTTGTCGATTATAGCAAGGCCTTCGACTGTGTCAACTGGCAACATTTGTGGAGAGTACTCACAGAACTAGGCGTGCCGAAACATCTCTTGCACTTTTGCACTCCCTGTATCGTGTACAGACACTTCAAAAAGCTTCTCATTCGGAAAAGGTGTGCGGCAGGGATGTATATTGTCTCCTATACTTTTCAATATATACGGCGAGTTCATCATGAGAGAAGTGCTCTCGGAATGGAAAGGTGGAGTCAGTATCGGAGGTGTAAGCTCACAAACCTGAGATACGCTGATGATACAACTCTTATAGCTAGCAGTGAGATCGAAATGATGACTCTCATAAGGAAATTGGAGACGGTCAGCAATTCCTTGGGCCTTTCTATAAATAGGTCGAAAACCAAAGTGATGGTTGTGGATCGAAAGGTCAAGCTGGAGATCAACGGTGCTGCAGGCTTGGAAATTGTTGATGATTTTGTCTATCTGGGCTCAAACATCAGCAACAAAGGTGGCTGTGAAACTGAAGTCCGCCGTCGCATCGGGATGGCGAAAAGTGCCATATCTCAACACTCCAAAATATGGAAGGACAAAAACATATCACAATGGACAAAGCTGCACCTAGTCCGTACACTTGTTTTTTCCATATTCTTATATGGTGCCGAGACGTGGACCCTTAAATCTGCCGACCGACAACGGAATGATGCATTTGAAATGTGGTGCTGGAGGCGGATGCTCAACATTTATTGGACAGAACACAAGACCAATGTCTCGATCTTAAACAAATTAAAAATAAAGATGCGGCTATCCAACATCTGTCTGCGGCGGATGCTCGACTACTTCAGTCACATTGCCAGAAAAAATTCAAACAGCATTGAAAAGCTCATTATCACTGGCAAGATCGAAGGAAAGAGACCCCGCGGACGAAGTCCGAGACGTAGGTCTGACCAAATCAAAGAAGCGGTCGACATTCCGGTCTGCACTGCCTTTCGCACGGCCTCGCAGGGAGAGATGGCGAAACACCGTGAAGGCTGTAATATCACGAGGGAGACACGATCCTCAAAGTTGAGGAAACGACGCGAGAAGAAGAAGACATGCCATCAAATAATAATAAATACTATAAACTCAAAATTTAGAAAATTTACTATAAAAAAAAAACACACTGCAATGTTTCAATTATATTATGCGTAGGTACTTAATTTAAATTAAAGTAAAATTAGTTTGACTTCTGTTTTTGCAGATAAGATGACAAATAAATTATACTACTCGCGTTCGCTCGTATAATACCTACTTCACACTTTTTTTTTTCTTAGTGATAATGAATTTAATGAATGAATGAATAATAATGAATTTTTTGATCACTGCCGTGCCCACAATTTTGTGTTGTGTGCCTTTTATGGCACGCGTACCATTGGTTTGCCATCCCTGTTCTAGGCCATCAATTAGTACCACTTTATTATTAATTACTATCAATAAAATTAAGTACTATATTACATAACGCATACACAGTTTAGGTTTGATAATATGATCTGTTTAAAAATTGATGTTCTGCATGATTAATTCTTTTGTGTCAGTGTAAATATGACTAACTACTATTATTTAAAAATAAATCGAGAAATTATTCAGTTTCCCGTTAAAATCAATCAATTTATCTATACAATAACATTAATAGGGTCTTAAATATATATTTCCATAAAAGCAAATGGTAACAAATTAGTAAAAAACTAATAAATATACTACGATGATACTGAATATCTTGTAAAATCACAAAGGACATTGTTCCGTCCCCATACTAAGTTCGCCTAAGAACCAACAGTCATAAAACATTGATTACTGGGTTCAAATAAATACCTTTTTATACTTGAAAGCAGATTAAAACAACGGACACTTGCTAAGAAATGACTTATTACCAAAAATATTTTAAATTTTGAAGTTATTTCAACTTTCATAATCAATCTGCTTGAACAAATAAATACCATCTTTATCCAATTGTAATAGAGCTGTAAATAGCATGTAGATAAGAAAAGATTCGCCGTAGTTCATCAAAAACATTACAGATGGCGTTAGATATATTAAATTATTGTACTTTCAATAGATGGCGTTGCGAGATTTAGAATACTAGCGCACTTAGCACTTTAAGCTGCTTTTATCTTGTTTCTTACAATATGGATCTAGCGCTCAAGCGGTGGTATTGCATATTATTTTAACCTGTAAGCTATTGGTCTGTGGTTAATAATCGAGAGACGGAAACGTATAGTAATCAATTTAATACCCATTTATTTATTTTGTAATTAATTTGAAGTGTCCGTTGAATTCTAATATTTGAAATAAAGCTTATAAAATAAGCTAACAATTACTGTATGTTTCAATCACATGTTGATTCTTAAGCGAATTTGGTCAATGTCTTTTAAATTTCATTTGGTACTGAGGTAAAAGCTAAATTATATAGTAATAATAGAAACTTTGTATTTTACTTTTAAATTGAATGTTTATTGTTAAAAATATATTATGTTTGAGTAACAGTGGGGACCCCGAGCTACAGGTTTTTCAAACTTACTTCTGACAAAATTCTGAAACGAGACATAATAATGGATAACAGATTATAATTTGGATTTAAGTTAGTAGTATCATTCCATTAAATTGTTTAGCTGAGAACAGGAGTGAGTCTACAACTCTACACAGTATATCTGTGTAGAGTTGTAGACTTTGATAAAAATCTGTAATATTCCCTCACTGTCTTACAAAAAGTGATAGATTAGTGGTTTGGATGTAGGTTTTCTATTCAAGTGGTGGGGCTGTTGGATCCTCAGGCACACATTTCTATCTTGTCATAGTTATGTGCGTTTTATGCAATTTAATATTTTAATTATTATTTAATAATGGCTCTAATAGTGAAGGGGAACATCACAAGGAACCCTGCATGTATAAGAGTTTTTGTAATGATCTCAAAGGTGCGTGAAGATTGGCCAAAACCATTCACGTTCTGAGATGAGTCCCAGTACTGGGTTGATAATGTTTGATAGTTATATTATATGACTGTGACAGTGAATCGAAGTATGTTATTGTGTCACCAAAAGGATTGCATGTTACTGATAACTTACAGTTCTACTAGGTACTTTATTAAATTTTAAGAACCTTTATTTTGAAGAAAATCCAATGTCTATTATTTACTAACAGGAAATAACTTTAACATTGATGCATTACTTTTAAACACAATATTCATGAATATTATGAAGCTGAGTAGCTAGATGAAAAATCATATTGAAACTCTTCAATTAAACAAAAGCCCATGTCCTTCCCCAGGATACATTCCTGTTTTTTTTACAAAATCAGTTGAATCATGAAAACATTGCAGACACACTTTTACATTTATAATATTAGTATAGATAGTGGTTTACATAATTTAAGAACTAACTATGTATGTACTTAATTTAATGTTTTCAAACCTTTAAAATTGTACTTTTATTGATACAAACCAACAGTTCAATAATTTGAGTTTGAAATCCTTGGAACATTCAGAAGTTGATAGTGGAAATGGAAAACTAATAGATTTATGGACAAAAGTACTAGCTAGGCGAGCAAGGCAATACACAAACAGGATATTGTGCTAAGCATCCACACAAGTGCTAGTTTCCTAACAAGATTTAAATATCAATGTCATGTTAGATTAACATACTTATTTAAGACTTAGTGTTGAGAGTCACTCAACTTGTTATACTTAAAATAAATCATATTAATATCTTATTATTACAATTATTGACCACTGGTCAATATAATTTTAATGCTATCTTCTGGGAAGTAGTTTCAAGAAAAATAAAGCATTTTAAAATGGGCTTTATGAGGCTGAACAACTAATTGGCTTCATTAGTATAACATAAAAGTGTTTATAATTTAATTTAGTAAACAATGTCAAAATTGAGTCGTTGCAAATTTAGTAATTTATAAGATTTAGATGATCTACAACTAACTAACTAATAAGCATCACTAATAAGCATTTCGGGGGGGTATAAGAGGAAGGTAAAGTGCACAAATTCAATATAAGAACATCTTAAAATGCAACAACCCAGACCGTGTTAAACAGATCCAGTGTAAAGTCTTACCTTCCCCTGCATAATCAGTCTGATTGTGAGAGTGACTTTCGAGTCTTCCTCGTGAAGAGTTGGGGCTTTCTCCAGTTCCATGCTGGAGGAGGAGTCCGTCGAGTCTCGCGGAATTTTGACTGCGTATGGGGCTACGTGTGGGCAGGGGACACTCCACTCAATCTAATGGCTGGGACTCGGGGGCTCTTGGCACTCACTGCAGGCAGGGTAAGCTGGAAAACAGGCGCACATCTCATAAGGAACGTCCAAAGGTTTCGAGCGCTAAAGGTGCGGGGCATGGGAAGTACTCGTCTTTTTAAAGCGATGCTAGATACTTAATTATTTACAATGATAGTGTGACAAGCGCAACGGAATGAGGGCGCCTAATGAGGATCTAGTCGCAAAAAGTATTACAAACTAACTTGTCCTAGGTGGGACCGGATTTTGCGGCTGTAATACGAGTCGGCTCGCGATGGTCTTCAGGACCGTTACTTGAACTCGGGTACTGGTTCGCGACTCGCAACATAACCTCAGCCTCGCGCCTCATGGCTAGCCGACCGGGTTATCGATCCCGCAATTTCTAAACAAATCTTACAGACAATGTCGCCGCAGTTTTCTTACCTCGTTATGTATTCCAACGACCAACAATAGCATAACAAATCTTAACACTAAAATTATCACGAAGATTTGTATAAAATCACACTTATCACAATTTTCCTATACCACTTGTATTAATTAAAAAACTAATAAAATTCGACGCAGGTGACGCGTCTTTGTGAAGCTTGAAGCTGTCATAGACAACTAAAATGAAGACTGTAATTTTTGATTTACTCGAAGAGTACAATTGGATTCTAGGCAGTTCGTAAAACACCAACTTTTAATGTTGGCACTATTGTCTATGGTATTAGTAGGGCAAATGTCCACCGTCCGTACTTTACGCATTATTTTATTAGTTTAATATTGGATGACTTGCATTCATTTGTCGCCATCCATCGTAACTCAGGTTGGTCTGGTAAAACAGGTTGAGGATTTTTGATGTCATAGGGATTATGTTGCATTAATAAATGACATTGCGGCGTGTAGAGAAACAGTTGTAACTTGAATGTAAATTGTAAAAAAGTAAATTGTACATAAACCTTTTTTCTTTTATAATTCTGTGTTACTAAGTGGATATAGGAACCGACTACGATGAAACTTTAGCCAGCTGTTGTTGGGTCTGGCAGCAAGGTTTCAGTTTCAGGACGTAAAGTCTAATAACAACGTTAAATAGGTCATAGGTGGTGGAAGTGTCGTTTATACAAAGAGGCTTTACAACGCATAACGGTCATTAGCTTGTCTTATAAACAAACAAACAAACAGACCGCTAATCAAACCTAGTTAGTTAAAAAAGCAGGCGTTGGATCGCGATTGAATGTTCTCGTGAATGAAGTACAAAATGCTATCAGTCGAATCGCAAATATATGCGTTTGTAACGGCGATGTCGTTGGTATTTTCGTATATATGGATACGCAATCGCGTCTTACGACCACCTGAAGGTTGTCGTAAGTCGCGATTGCGAACTGAGCACGACGCGAATTGTAATTTTATTAGTCGTATATTACGTAAGAATGCGGTTATGCACAATTTGTGCCTAGGAACTATTTTGCCGCTGTGTTGCAGCTTTGTACTTTGTGGACTCTGGCGGGTTTTAGTGCTGAAAGTTAGATACCTATATGGTATATAGTAGTGATGTGCCGGATCGTTAAAAATGTATATCTGCGGATACGGATTCGGAATTCTGGATACGGATATTTGGTGTCAAGATCCGCGGATACGGATACGGATCTTTAACTTTCTTACTTAATCAGTGTCAGTGCGCGTGACCTTAAAACGATAGCCGACGCCACTTGACGCTTTGCGTAACAGGACAAGTTTCGACTTTTGCGTGGGCCTTTCTTTTGTTTTGTTTATAGTTTAGTGTGACACTGGACCGCATAGTAGCGTTTGTGTTCGTACTTGAATTAAAAAAACGTCTGCAAAGAGTTTTAGTAATGTAAACTTGACACAAGAGTTATGTAGGTACTAATAGCTGATGCCCGCGACTTCGTCCGCGTGGATTGAGGTCTTTTGGTTCCCGTGGGAACTCCTTAATTTTCCGGGATAATATATAGCCTATGTGTTATTCCAGACTATAATCTATGCCTGTGACAAATTTCATCCAGATCCATTCAGCCGTTCTGGCGTGATTGAGTACCTAACAAGATGCATCCATCCATACAAACTTTCGCATTAACAATATTAGTGTAGATTGGTATGGTTGGTTACTCACTACGATAAATGTTTGCAATATAAAGGTGCGAAATATTTGATTTTAAGAAATAAAAAATAATTTTACTGGAATTTAATAGTTTATCATTGCTACATACCTAATCACCTATATTTTATAGAATTTCATCTATGTATTGAAAAATAGTTAGGTAAAAGATCCGTAAAAGATCTGTCAAAAAAGTAGCGGATATGGATACGGATCTTTTTTTACCTCGGATATCCGCGGATACGGATACAGATATGGATATCCGGAACATCGCTAATGGATTTATTGCGTACGTTTAATGTACAAAAAATAAACCACGACCATTCTTGAACTGTAGGAAATTTTGAGATACAAAATTTATTCGTTCGTAAATTAGGAAGTTGGCGGTGTGTCACCCCCGTGCCTCGGTGAGCACGTTAAGTCGTCGGTTCCGATTATTATCACTAACACGATAATAGTCGCTAAAGCCCGCCAACCCGCATTGGAGCAGCGTGGTGGGTCTAAGCTCTAATTCCCTCTCTCCTATGAGAGTGCAGGGCTGTGCCTAGCAGTGGGGCGTAAATGGGCTGTAGTGGTTTATCTCACCTCTCAAAGCAGTTTTTCTCCCCATTGAAAAGTCCTACTGTAAAAATTTAACATTAAATTTCAAATTCTAAATCACATCCGTTGTGTCATTATTTTTTAATATATTTTGTTTTCGTTTTTTTATATGTGTTTATGCCGGTTTATCGAGAAGCGCTTGCTCATTTTCACCTCAGCCCACACTAAGCCAGAGCCATTCTTTTGATTTCGTGAGACACCTCGCCTTAAATTCGTAAATAAACGTTTTTGGTATGGGGCCTATACAAGAAACGTTATTTTTGAGCTCCCTCTAAATCTTGTAGGATGGTTCGAAACCCTTCGCGTATGGATCCGACTCGAATTTGGCCAGTTTTTTCGCACTGGTAATGCAAAAGGAACTTTATGTCCGACTAATAAAGTTAAGTTTTAGGTACTATTTATAAAATAGTAAACACTCCCAATATTATATTATAAGCGACTATCATAGTTTCATCTTTACACTCTAGTAGCTTAGGTATCTAATCATCGATGATCTAATCTATCTCTATGATCTAGGTACTCTTAGCGTTTAAGAATAGAATCTAGAGCCGTAAAGCTAGTTTAACAAAATTGCGGGATTATAAAAACGCATGATTTTGAAAGGCGCGCCAAAAAAACAGACTTATAGGCCTATTACACTGCACTTTTCACAGAGAACTTTACACTTGAGTCAGTGTAGTGTAATACGATTTAGGGAGAAAGGGTCCCTAAAGGTATCCGTAATACTGTGTAATAAGCGACGCTCTTACTAGCGCCCACGCCCACTCTTACCACAGGGCCCTGTAGAAAGTGCAGTGTAATAGGCCTATTAGATATGATGAGGCCAATTCAATCTTATAAATTAAACTAAGATGACAGCTTTAAATGTAGTTCTGTCCCTTTCCGCAGGGAATATTATGAAAGGGTTAGCAATATTTTTAATGCTGTCATTTGAGTTTAGTTTAGAAATTGTGTACTACAGAATCAACCCCAAGTGTGTATTGCATAAAAAAGAGGGATTTTATGACATTTTAGTGGCTCAAGTAATGAAGACTGAAGTGGAAAATAAAATGACCGATTTTTTGAATAAGAATAAAGAGCGTAAAATTACCGTAATATTATGTACTTTTGCCGCGTAAATTTCAACACAAGTGCTATCTCGTTCAGTGAGTAGATGCCTGCCTGCCTCTAGTTTATTTCCAGGTTTTGTCACTGATTTGTGATCAACGTGTGATACGCATAAAAGCGTTATGGCTCGTGGCGACAGAAAACTTGTCTATGGCTCAGGCTTACATGAACTGGTTTGCAAATATAAAAAAAAAAATGAGAGAAATCCCGCTGCAAGAGGCTTATCTCATAGGTATAGCTTATTATTATTTAAAACTTATAACTTAAATGCCGATTTTCAAGTCTCTAACTTCAAAAACTTCGTTAAGGCTTCAAACCCTCATTTCACCCCTTAGGGGGGAATTTTTTCGATGCTCAAAACCGTTTCTTAGCTGATGTCCTGAAACCTGAACCTTGAATGAGACTACCTTCCACAAATTTGTACCTATGCTTTATAGTTCCTGGGATCTCGTGATAAGTGAGTGGTATTTATATAGATATATTACCTAATCTTCCATCCATCCATCAGCCTCAATGCATCCACTGCTGGACATAGACCTTTTAGACAGCGCGCCACCAAAAACGGCGCATATTATTTTTATTTTTATTTAGTAGATATTATTAATATAGATTATAAATCTGATCCTAAAGTTTTTACATAATAAAATAAACAGACCAAAATGCGTATAAAAATTGGTTATAGCGCTGCTACTTTACAGACGTCTTAACGCCCTCTGCGCAAACTAAACTCGCCGGCATATTTAGCGGAACATAAAAAAAAAGGTTTGATATCAGTATCATATAAGGTTGCTGACTGGTTAATACGTCATTTAATTTAAAAAGAAATATTTTCAAATTAAGAAAACAACTGAACATCACATTTTATGCAATTGTTTTAATTTTATTCAAATACACCTTATCTGGAGCGAACTTCGAGTATTTCTTCCTTCTGAGTTTGATTTAAATTTCATTGAAATACTGTTTTTTTGTTATTTTTTTTTAATCGCATATCTTTCTGGAGTTGATGACTGAATTATGCCTGACTTAGCCCCAACGGAGATTGCCAGGGCACTCGAAATGCGAAGAAATGGTTAAACCTACAGAGTGATATCCAGAGATCTTAGTCGACCAGTTTCAACGATCCATCGCAGTATCCAACGGTTCAGGGAGACCGGTACTTATGTGAGAAGAGCAGGACAAGGCAGAAAAAGACGCACTTCGAGTAGGGATGATAGTTTCATTCGGCTTCGTGTACGTAGGAACCCCCGTTTGACGGCCGTCCAAGCCCGACATGAGTTAGAAGCAGTGCGGGGTGTAACCGTAAGTGAGCGTACGGTACGAAGAGGGCTCGAAGAAGCTGGTTTGGGTTCATTTGTGCCCGCCAAGGCTCCAAGGCTCGAGGTAAATCATCGTAGAAACAGGTTAACTTTTGCTCAGGAACATCGACTTTGGAACGCGGACCAATGGAGTAAGGTACTGTTAAGTGATGAGGGCAGAATTCTCTTAAATTAAATTGACGGCAGGCAAAGAATATACAGACGCAAAGGAGAACGATACATTCAGACAAATTTTGAAACTACAGTTGCATACGGTGGTGGATCAATAATGGTTTGGGCGGGCATTTGTTTGGGAGTTCGCACAGACTTGGTAGTGATTGACAGAGGGAGTCTGACTGCAGACCGCTATATCAGCGAAGTTTTAGAAGAAAATATCGTACCGTTTGCCCCATATATCGGTGAAGATTTTGTTTTTATGCAGTATAATGCTCGGCCGCATACCGCTCGGGTAAATTAAGCTTATCTTAATGATATGAATATCACTGTTATTGAGTGGCCGGCGAGATCACCGGATATGAACCCAATAGAGCACGTTTGGGACTTGCTGAAAAGAAAAGTTAAGTCCAGACTTCCAGCTCCTGCCAACTGCGAATCGCCGTAGTTGAGGAATGGCGGAGACTATCCCAGGAGACCATCGATAACATCATTCTCAGTATGCCTATACGGGTAGAAACTTTAATAAGAACACGTGGAGGAAATACGCGATATTAATCACCATTTTTCTAATTTAATTAATTGTTATTTTAATATTAAATTTCACTTTTCCCGGTTACATGAAAAGTTCAAAAATGTACAATTTTTCACAAATAGCCTTTACTCGCTAAATCTGTTCTTAATGTGATCTCATTTTAAGTAAAACAAATGAAACTTTAAATAACAAAAGAAGTGTACTAAGTAGATTTTAAAATAAAACCATATTTTTTTAATTATGGACCTTTTTTTTTATGTTCCGCTAAATATGCCGGCGAGTTTACTTAAAACATTAATTAAAGTGCTCCATGTTTTTACTCAGGATTTACATAGTAATTTAATCTGATCGACTGTTTTATTCTTAGCTGGTCCTTCAGGTTACACGTTAAATCCAAGACAAGGGAAAACTCATGAAGACGTCTATACAATCTGAAATTGTAGGACTAAAATTGGGAATTAAGTTGCAATAAACGTTTCAATAGTCCGGGTTAAGAATATAGTGACTTTATCTGACTTAGACTTTATAGACTTTGTCTGCTGGTTGCCACGCCAGTCAACCGATCTTCATTGCTCGAACTTGTCGACTGGCGTGGCAACTTCTTGTAAGAGAGCAGAAAGCTTTTTGATTTTTTGATTGGTCGGAGCAGCTTAGCCTTCCGATACTAATGATGAGATGAGTGGAAAAACTATCAAAGTGTTTCATATCTGTATGAAAAAAAAATTATATTAGCTTTACGTAATTAGTACGAACCATCTTAATTTCTAACTACTAGTAGGTACAATACCCAGATTTTCACAAATATTGCAAGAATCTTTCAATTTTATATAGGTGGAAAACAAAACTCAGGTCCTTAAAAGTTTTGGGCTATCATTATTGTTTAAATTTTAGGCACGCCTATTATTACTTAAAATAATAATTATCTATAAGTTTGATTACTTAGCTCTTTGTCGATGGTTTTAGGAAGATGTTTTATATTAAGTTTCAACGTAGGTACATGTGGTTACCTAGTACCTAAGTAGTTTTTAAAATAACGTAGGTAGGTTGTTTGTAGTAGTGTAGTAATGGCCACTACCACAGATACTACTGCTAGGCACGAATATTAAAGTGCTTTGTGTTTTGATTAAACACAGGAATGTTTGATAAGCAGTGGCCATGACGTGATGAAGTGATCGCCTAAAAATGCCAAATATCTAGAGGAAACGCGGGCGGCCGTTTGACCATACAAACATATTCTTCTGTTTTCTCCGTGGATAATAATTTTTAATGATTTTTTTTTGCATCAGGAAATCCCAAAGCCCGGGGCACCTCTTTGATTTTCCGGGATAAAAAGGGCTTAGCCTTTCCAAATCTTCCGTACCTGTAACCTGTACCGTCAATACGTTACTCTGTTGCAGCGTGACAACATACTTCCACTATCCATATTCGTAATATTTCTCCATATCCACTTACGTATAGTAATGTATGGTCGAGCGCGACAATTTCATTCTAATTATGCTTGATAGACATTTCCAAAGTGACTGGTTATTGCAGAGGGTGCCAACTTATCGAGCGCCTTTGTTTAGTGAAGTGCATTTTGAATGGTAAGGACTAAGTAGAGCTATCGAGTGCTTGAACCAAGGGGTCAAGCACTTTACAACGCGACTGTATGGACTTCTATGCTTCAATACTATGTATTAGATTATATTAAAAGACAGTAATTATTGTGTTATTGATGTCTTCTGCTTTTAGATTTATAGATAGTAATGTTGAGGTCAAGGTTGGAATGCACTTACTTAGACAATGCCCGTTCACTCTTGCCTTGAAGATACTTAAGTACGTCATACGTGGCAGAAAGCACGGATGCCGCAAGGGAATTTTAAACCTTAGCGGTTCCTATATATTGAACCATAACGTTTCGTACGAGTAGATTTGGATGTAGACCACATAAATAAGGATGACAACGTCCTCGTTTTGCTGTCCTGTGGTAAAACGGTGACTGGTTCCACATACTGGTCGAACAACACTGACACCGAACACCGAGTCGAAGCGAATTTTTTTTTCGTAGTATGGAAGAAGAGCTAATAAATAAGCTCAAAACGAGCTAATGCCTCAGCTAGTACTTATTAGTATAGATTGTATTGTCCGCGCACGAGCTCCAAAGAATCGGGGTCTGAAGAAACGACGGCTGTACGCCACCCCCAACCGTCAC
Organism: Erebia palarica; assembly: GCA_964035005.1. NCBI lineage: Eukaryota > Metazoa > Arthropoda > Insecta > Lepidoptera > Nymphalidae > Erebia > Erebia palarica. Next base: position 9,537,211 of record OZ035988.1, read on the forward strand.
TCTATATCCAGCTCGCTCCCAGCACTAGTTTCGAGCTTGACGCGTATAATTTTGCGATAGCAGTATTGTGTTGCACTTTAAACAACTCTAGGTCATTATTTTAACATTCCATAGGATTCCTCAGAGCTCGCGCGCGGACTATAGATTGATTTGAATCTGTGACTGTGCAATTGTGTACCTACCTATAATGTAATATACAAATCTTAAGTTGCCTAATAACTATTCTGAACGATTGCTTCTTGATATTTCAGTCATCCTGACGCTGTGGCGAGAGCTTGAGATGTTTGAATAGATTTTTGTTTTAAAATCTCGTATTAGCACAGAATACTAAATACCCAGTACCTTACGTAGTAGTTAACTCTTTGATTTCTGGGAGAAAAAGTACCTATAGCCTACTCGTCTCCAGGATGTGAGATTTTGTACTTGACTTCGTCACTACGGTGAAAAAATAAATCTTTTGATGAGGGTTACCGGCTACCGAGTATAGGATTTCAGCCCTTTGATGGCCCTTGGTAACCCTACACATGAGTAACGTGGTACATGTAAAACGTATATTCGTATGACGGCGGTCAACGAGGACGACAAATTATTCACGAGGTTATTCCTATATTTCACGAGCGCCTCTAATACGACCTGTCACGAGGGTTTATATTAATGAATTGTTGTTTTGAGTGCTACCAGCTTTCCACGCGAATGCTTTGTTAAAAAAGGTGTCCTAACTTGTTTAATGTTAGGACGCACATATTAATAAATTGGTAGGTATTGATTACTTAATGCTCTAAGTTAAATTCTAAATCATCAAAGTTGTTCTTGATATAATTTAATTTGACGAATCAAACAGGCACCGGCGGCGCCGTATCGTTAATCATAATTATTAGCTTTACATTCTTTTATTTTAAACGGGGGCCGCCAACTTCAAGCTGGATCTTATTCCTGCCTCTTAAGCTTTTGGGGCTCTCTAGGTCTGATGCCCGGGGCGGACTATGTCGTCCCCATTTAGCCCGCTAATGCATAGATTGCAATAAAGTATATCCAAACCCGCATACGAATAATAGTAATTGTTAAGTAATTATTTTTTAGAGCAACGCGTTCTAGTATTATTGCGTAGCATTGAAGGATCCGAGCACCGAGAATTTATTTTGTATAATAAAGCTACAAAAAACGTTGCAAAAAGCGGCTCTACAACAAGAACTCGCTAGTTCTTTTTGTAGAGTCCAGTCAAACATAAAGCTCCATAAAATATTAAAATACAATAACTTTTCAATTTATTTTACTCTCCGACTCAATCCGGGTTTGCTCTAATAGGCTTCCTCGTAATGGCATCTGGATAATTATTGGTAAAAACCGCAATGAAATCATCTTTGGAAGTTATTTGTAAGCAAATGCGGATTACGCACTCGTTTTATTATTATTTAAAGATTAAGTATAAGGTACCCACCAACGCTGTGTAGCAACTAGGACATTCTCCTACTGTTAAGCTACTGTAAATACCTACTACTTATCACTTTTTAAAAATGAAACTTTGATACTTACATTATAAATCTATTATTCCAAAGGCGCTGCAGAATTTATTGACTTTTAGTCAATTTGGTAGATATCTGAAACAATTAAAACCATAGTAAAAATAAAGTAAAATTATTAAACTATTCAGTCAAAATCTCAAAAATGATCTTATTAACGGAGAAATCGGAAGGTGTTCGTAAAGTAAATGGTAATTAACGGATCAGCCGTGAAAAGACAGATAAATTAAGTGAACCTTAGAAATTTTGACACACTTATTACGATTGTTTTGTGACGGAAAATCGAAGAGTTCCCACGGTATTTAAATAAAAAGATCCGCTAGCATCATCTAGTTTGAAACAAAGTTAGGTGTCTGAATGAGCATTAAGATGTAAAATGGTGCTTTGTCATAGGTAAGTAAAGTTGAGAGAAGCGTTGATGTCTTCCTTTCTTAATTCTTTTAGTAAGCCGTTCAAGAGATTCATTTTTAATTCTCTAATTGAATTTTTATCCGAGCAGCGAGTAAAAGTAGATGGCTATCTTTAATGAAGGAATTAATAATACAATAGGCTTCATTCGGAAGTTCTTCAACTAATTAAACTTAATAATCCTATAGAACGGGATCCACTTCTCGATTTAAGTAACCGGATTTTTATGATAAATCTCCCACTGTGCCGTGTTTAATGCAAATCACTTAGAATATCATTATGGATCTTTTCATGGAGTAACAGCATATTTAAGAATCATCTAAACGCCATGTGATTACGTAGACAGATTCTTTTTATATATTAATATAAAAAGAATCTGAGTTAAGTAAGTATAGCGTGTCTCTTAAATGATCATGTCGTCCTAATTACCTACTGTGTATTAAGTCTTACTAGCGAATGCCCGCCACTTCGTCCTCGTGGATGGAGCTTTTACGGTTCCCGCGGGAACTCTTTAATTTTCCGGGATAAAAAGTAACCTATGTGTTACTCCAGACTATAATCTATCTCTATGCCAAATTTCATCCAGGCCCGTTCAGCCGTTGGGGCGTGATTGAGTAACAAACATCTATCCACACATCCATACATCCATACATCCATACATCTATACATCTATACATCCATACATCCTACCATCCATCCAAACTTTCGCATTTATAATATTAGTATAGATATATCATATCCAGATCCTATTAGGAATTAGGATGACAGTTAGCCTTCTATACTTTTCTCTCGAGTGACTGTATTCAATAGCATCTGGATTGAGTTATTCACAAAATTTTATGGTAGTTCTACTTTTTTATTTAAAGTTTACCTTAGTTTTCGGGTTTCGAATATTCCTCAGTTAGAATACTGAACCATTAAAAGTCTACTACTAAAACATCATAGATTGTGGCGATTTTGTGTGACCTGTGCTAATCGTCGTAGCTTAATCCCACAGAAAAATTATCTGTTTAAACCTCAATACATAACGATGTTTTGTTATGTGCACAACTTGATCTGATAATGTTTGCGTAGAGTTCTCCGTATTGTAGGTAGTCAATTTCTAAGCGAGTACCAAACAAGCGTTGGAATAGCTCGAGAATGTTAAATCTAAAGTCAAAGAAACGTAAGGCAACGACGTAGTCGTATTTCCGGCTAATTAGAAAATTTGTAGAAACAATGGATTCAGAAGCTTAGCTTAATTATTCACAATATTCACCATTTTAACAGGCCTTTTCAATGCCTTGCGTATTATTATAAAGTTTATTATAACTGCTGTTATTTAAAATATTAATTATAATTGTTATTATGCACAAGTTAACGTAGACAGAAATTTTGTTTTCCTAGTCAGTACTCAGTGGACGGAGTGATTTTTGAAAACGAATCCAAAATACCCGTCGTATTGCATCGCGTCTCGTTGCATCGGTCCTTTTCGTCGCTCATCCGTTGTCTAAGTGAGCGTTAAACGCGACACCGCGACTCGAAACGACGCGACGCGACAGTATCAAACAGTAGCTGACCCTTCACGCGGCCTACGTTGAGGTTGTCATGTTGTTGACACGTTCACTCTCGTAGCCACATGGCCTAAAACGCAGTTAAGAAAATAGCTCAAATGTTCTGTCAAGTCCACCTAGCTGACCCTAGCTTGATGGAAGGCCGAAAAAAATATACCGCGAGCAGCTGCTACATACATAGAACTTTTTCCTATAACTTTATTTTACAAGCTGCTTTAAATCATAAGATATCTGATAGATACCCGATATCTGATAACCCGATATCTGAGTAAGTAATTATTGATTCCGTAAACTATTGGTGTTAAAGACAGTAATTTTGTGGAGTCTCAGTAAATAAGTATAATATTTTTGATCGATTCCAGTTTGTGGCACATTCTATGAAATATTTGAGACTATGTAGAGCTCCCTGTATGGCGCAATATGAATGCGGAAACCAATCAACTGCTTGGATCGCTCTAGGATGTTTAAGTGGGTATATTATTCACCGAGCTCACGATCGTTTCACAATCACAAGCCGAGGAATCTACGATATGTTTCTGTTTATTCTACAGTTTGGACTGTAGATACTAGTTAGGTACAATATGACGTATTAAACCTAAAGGTAAAAGTAGAACTATACTAAAATTATTAATGCAAGTGCAGCAGTGTGCACTGCAAGTAATACAGAGGGCTAAATCAGACCTCTCACTGAAGGATTAGGTCCGATATGAAGATTTTGTGGCGCTCACTAGGGAAGGCCTCTATTATATGTTCATCAATGGAAGTCCGCAGGCTGATAATAATATGATGATGGTGCTGCTGGTATTCCCTTTCATCACTAAACAACAGAAGAGGTATTGATGTGTTTTTGTGTATGGGTAGTTATAGATAAGTTAGTAAGATCTGGAGAGTGATGTAAGTTTATTTTTATTCCAGGAAATCAAGGATTTTTCACCACACCCATTTGTAACCCAAAATCGATATTTTCATGATTTTCATCGTCTTAATTTGGTTAGTGGCTTTTCGTAGTGCACTACACCAGCACCTAATCTAATGACATCTTTAATTACAATAATACGAAAACTTAAAAACTACCTATACAAAAACTGACCAGTAGGTTATAGGTATTACGATTGATATTTACCGTGGTGACTGGTGGTGATTTGTGTGAAAGTGTAAGACGAAGAAATCAGGTTCGTATCCTATTCTATAACTACAGGTATGTGCTGTTCGCCTTAATGTAAGAATATACTTCTCGTAATTTCTACTAATGAAAATGTGATACAGCACAGAAGATTATAGTCAAGCAGCGTTAAGATTAAGATGAAGATCAATGACATGGATCGCCTAAAATAAATAAACAAGGACAAGTTAATTTACTCTCTAATTTTCTAAACTCTCTGCTATCAACTTAACATGCGTATTAAATACTTTGGAATGATTAGTAATCTACCATTGCCTAATCAATGTAAATAAAAGTCGTAACTAGTAACTGTTTAATAACAAAGTCTGTGTAACTGCCGTAGCGTGCGAAGAAAAAATGTATAGAGCCTCTGATAAAATTGTTAGACATGATCCTTCGACAGCTACGAAATTACGCTCGAACAATGATGTTCGATAAGTATTTATACATAAAACGATTTCCTCAAGGCATCCAAGCCAAGCGTCGCAACTATGTCTGAAGACAAAGCTACTGAAACGAAGTTTAAATCGCTCAAGTGATAATGTAAGGTGTTCCGCAGTTATGGTTAGGGTTTTTAGGAACTGGATTTATATAAATTACTAGCTGATGCCCGCGACTTCATCCGGGTGGAATATTTTTTTTAATATTCCACGGGAACTACTTGTTATCCCGGAAAAAATCCGGGATAACAAGTAGTTCAACAAAAAGCCTATATCACTCTTCGCTCTCCAGGTCCTCAACTATACCCATGCAAAAAATTACGTCGTATTTGCAGCGTGGTTGGAGGACAAACCAATAAACCAACAAAAAATCACACTTTCGCATTTATAATATTAGTATGCAGTAAGATAGGACTAACATAGTTTAAAATTAATTCAAATCAACTGGTGTAGTCCTCGTGAGTCTTGCATGTAGATAACGTATTTAAGTAATAATACGAAAAACTAATTTTCATGGTAATTATGAAGACTCTTTATGAATTCATGGTTCGCATGTCTTGCATTTGTGTATTATTTTGACCACGTTTTAATATTTGCAATGCTGTTACACTGTTTATATAAACCCTGTGAGTAAGTATTATATTTGAAGTAATAAAGACACGAATTAATATCGTAGACTTGCTGTAGGCTTGACATCCTCGTAGCAAATTGCTACGCGTATACGGGCCGCGTCGCGAACGACGAAGGATGAAATTGAAATGGCTAGGGCTCATACGTAGTAAACACACGACGGGCAGGATAAAACAAAACGTTTTTGTGGCCCTTACGGTCTTGTATTAATGGATTTCTAAGAAATGTTATCTTAGTCTATCGGGAATTTAACTTGGGAAGTTGGGACCTCTCATTTATCAGCCCACAGCGAACACCTATGCCCCAAGGTAAGTCGTGCAAACCAAAGTAGTTGCTGTGGCCTTATTTTTGTGTAACATTCTTCTTTACGCCGTCGTTTCTCCCTATTAGATTCTGATTAATAGCAGCAATATTCGGGCACGCCATGCCGTATAGACCGCAAGAATTGTAGGCCCAATGTGTTCGCGGCCATTCCTGCCCGTAACTCAAACGTGGCCGCCATTAATATTTTATTACGTACCCGAAAAAACATTTCGAACATTGCGAGATATGTAGAATTTGCGGCATAACGGTCTAAAAAATTAAAGCGTGTAATTACTTACTTATTAAAGTTATTAGGTACACCTAATGTTAGACCTAGTACAAAACTCGGCCTATATAGAGATGCGATATTCCACTACCTCGAACCATCTTTTATCTAATATTTTATTGAAAAAAAAAACCAAAGTTATCCTATAGAGTCACAATAATACTGATACGTATAGTATACGTTACATGCCTCAGGAAAGTTATGATGAAGTATGCGTCGTATACTTCATCAAAACTTTCCTGAGGCATGTAATTAAAATCTTTGTAATGATGTTTGGTACTCCACGCCACTGAATCAATTTGGCCAAAATTTACAATGGAGGTAGAATTCACACATACGACACATTTAATCCCGGAAAGTTAAAGAGTTCCCACGGGAACCAAATAAACTAAATCAACGCGGGTGAAGTCGCGGGCACCATTTAGGTAAAATACCAAAACAACAAGGCATTTTTTCTAATTAAGTAGAAAGCAACTTTAAGGAAAAATTTATAAATTCTAAAGTGTGTCTTCTTTATAGTCTAAAGTCTAAACTGTCTACATTACTAAGTTAAGGTAGACCTGTTCTTGGATATCTCCTATCAAATTATAATTTCTTGCAAAAACTTCCACCTATTGGAATTAAGAAAACCACCAAATCACAACAAATGTTACACAATTAATGTTGACAAAATCCGAGCCATAAAAGCCTCCTTACGAAACAAACAGAAAGGTACAAAGTCATTAGGGAAAGTTAAATCTTATACTTAACATAAATCATAGACTCCTGAGGATTACTAATGGCTGCGAGACCTGAGGGAACAAAGCAGGTTTGGGAGCAATCAGCCGGAAATACGAGAAATCAATTCTCAACTGGTAACGAGGTAACTTATTAATTGTTCTTTTGTTCATAATTTAGTATTTCTGTCTACGTTGCAAACTATTGATAGAATATATTATTATAATAATGTAATGTCTGTATCGAATGAATGAATTTTCTTTGTAGTTATAAAATGAGCAATGAGCTTATAGTAGGATCATATTAAGATTAGATGGCATCATGATGGCATCACTGTGAGTTGAAAAATGTTAGTTTAATGTCCCATACCTTGATCTCTCTAAAATAAGGATTATAATTTTAAAACCCGGACGTCAAATAATTAATAATGAAATAATACGGCTTTATTGATAGTTTAAGCGATGGTGGTATATCTCAATACGTATTATATCTTTCTTTATCTAATCCTAGTATCCTTGTATGTGTTAATTGTATTGTACTAACCTGTATTGTATTAATTCTATAGAAAACATTTCCGTGAATTTCAGTATGCACTAATCATTCTAGTAGATTGTTGTTACGGCCGGTCCACACGGCGCGTTGTGTAAGTGTTGCGTCGACGTAGCGCTGTCGCTGCGTCGTTTTACATACAATCATAGTGTACACACGGTGCGCTGCGTCGACGCAACGTACTCACGACGGAACTGAACCCCCGAGACGAAGCGGCCGGCTATGCGTCAAAATATATGCGTTGCGACGACGCAACGCGTCGTGTGGACTATCGATATTATTATAAAAGTGAAAATCCATTGCAAAGTTTATATTACTTATTATTATACGCACCTCCAACTTGTCGAAGTTATGTGAGTTTTAAGAAAGTAAATATCACTTGCTTATCACAGTGAAGAAAAATATCGTGAGGAAACCTGCATGCCTGAGAGTTCTTCATAATGTTCTCGTAGGTGTGTGAAGTCTGCCAATCTGCACTTGGCTAGCGTGGTGGAATACGACCATACCCTTCTCATTCCCAGAGGAGACTCGTGCTCAGTAGTGAGCTGCCTCATGGGTTGATAAAAGAGAGAGATTATTATAAAATAGAGTGAAGGCACCTAGATAAATGCAGAGTGCTCATAATATCAGCCAATAGAAGAGAAAACATACTCGAGGCAATCACCTACCGCACCTACGTGAGTTGTCGATCGGCAAATATGTAACCACCCTTTATTCGGATTAAACGTGTTCCCAAATTCAACCGCGGTAATTCAGCTATTGAAATCGATCGCTCTGTTGAGAGTATTTGTTTAGCGGTTCCACAGGGTGTAATTGGGTTGCAGCGGATATACTCCTATTGGCTTATGTTACCAATTTGCATACTAAACAATATTATTCTTTACTCCTACTCGTTTGCCAATTTTGTTAGGAGCCATGAGCCATTTTTGATGTCAAATACGAAACCGTTATCTTTCAAAGTACTTAAGTAAATTATCTTAGAAACAACCGCCGCGTCGCTTCACTTTACTAGCTTTTCGACATCAACTACAAGGTATAAGTATGATTATCTATGGTATGATTACCGTTCTTAACAAGCAATTCCTGCTACTTTTTTTAACGCGTTCAAAATTTATAACATGGGACTGTGCCCCACAGTATCCACGTTCATTTGAATATTACGAGGTCTTCAGCTTTTTAGTTCCAACGACCATCGCTCTTACACCATACAAAGCAGGCTTGCTTATTTGCACTTGAACTTTACGGGTTGTACTATTTCAGTGACCTTAGTTTTCCTACGGTTTTACTTTACAGACTTTTTACCTATAAAACCTAACGTAGATCGCAGCGCGACTCTTTTGGGGATCTAACCAATTATTTTTGTATCCACGTCACAGCGACTTAAGTGTCGTCGTCTAAAAATATGTAATACTTTACGCCTACGCCTATATAATCTGAAGAATGTAGCCTAAGTCTTTAGGGAAAGTAAAGTGTAGTTATTTTTATTCACTAGTGACAAATGGAATAGAACTTTATGTACTAAAATAGGTACAGTGTAAGCGTTAGTTTGGTGCCCGTAACAGAAAATTACGAGAAATAAAAGCAACTTCTTACGTAAAAAGAATACCTTTAAAGAGAAATAACAAAAATCGTGTAAGTAGTATGCATTTACGTGGCTTACTGAGTGCATTAAGATGCTTTTTAGTTCCCAAGTTGCAATAAAAAGAGCTGGGAGCGTAGTTTTCATGCATATTTTCTCAAGGCTTTTCACTTGCGGCGTGAGTTTTTAGATATCCTTCTAAAACTTGGTATGGAATTAGCATTTACCTATTGTCTATAGGCAACGTCTATATGTATTTTGAATATGCCGACATAGCAATTTTATTCACCGATTTGAGAATAATGCCAGCAAACTTATTCTTATTGGATATTAGATTGAAAAATCTTTTAAAGATCTCAGGGCTTACAACTAAAAGAATACTCAAAGGATATATTAAACATGTTTAGTAATATAACTTAGTACCAATATAAGTAGGTCATTGCTGTAATTATATTGTGTGGTATCTAAGTTGCTCAAGAGATCAACCTATTGGCTAATAAATATAGTCAAAAACGAAAGGACTATTAAGTTTTCTGTGCTGAAACTTTGATTTGATCTATCAGTCCTTTAAGCTACTTTTGAGATATCATATAGGAACACTAAGCCAGTAACATAACATTACAATAAACTTCGTATCCCGTTATTTCATTTAATTGTATAGACATAAGACATGTGACTAGGAGTCGAACCCTTTTCCGACCCTCGTCGGATTTTCGACACTATTGCTTTCCAATGTCTTCATATTTTGTTGTCGATATCAACTTGAATATTTTACTTGCGACCTGAATTTACGAAGACCTAACTGTATCTGAATTCGATTGAGTACGCTACGAATATAATATTAATTATTATTTGCTTATTAGGGTAGGTTATATATGAATAGAAGCGCTTGATCTAACATCTTACATTAGTAAGAAGTAGGTATGGAATAAGTATGGATGCTCCAATACCCAAGAATAATTCTTTTGAATAATAGTTTACAAATCACTACTAACATCAGCTATCTTTACTAATATTATAAATGCGAAAGTTTGGATGGATGGATGTTTGTTAGTCGATCACGCCAGAACGGCTGAACAGATCTAGTTGAAATTTGACTCAGGGATAGTTATAATATGGAATAGCACATATCCTAAAAATCCATATCCCGAAAAATTAAAGAGTACCCACGGGAAGCAAAAAACCTCATTCCACGCGGACGAAGTCGCGGGAATCAGTTAGTACAATTATAAATAATGACCATTTCTTCTCGAAAGAATTAAGTGTGAGAAAAAGGCAGCCGTCCTATATAAAAAGGACGTTTTCCCTCACCCGTGCTTTTGTGTCGCACAATAAAAATAAAATAGGTAGGCAGCCTGTCGTGTTGTTTCTAATTTATAAAGCAAAAATAGGAAATCAAGGTCCTAAGTACTTAAGAGTTATTTGTTAAAATATTCTTAAAGAAAACAGGAAAAAAAATTGCTGATTTCAGGGTAAAATCATCTAAAAAGATTCATCAAGGACTGATAATGACATGAGTAGTTATATGAAAAAATTTACATAATTTTTCATAAACTAGTATATTAAGTTACTTATATATGAATATTCATTTCATTTCGAATAAAATACCTACATTGAAAAAAGAAATACAAGCCTCATTGCAAGGTACTTGAAAATGAAAATCGCTGTAAATTTTTCAGGTCTTAAAATCACTCGACCTCATAAATCGTTGTTGCGTAAAAACGTAAAAAATACGACGCTCCAAGTTATTTGAAGAGCTCGATGTAAAATTTCGATCGTCATTTCACAAGTTTTTCTCTATATCCAAAACGTGTTGCTATCTTGAGCTTTAGTAGTTATAGCTTTTATAGCCTATTTTTAGTACTGCGCTCGGGTTTTCCTTTAGATCAAGTGCCATCATTCTAAATCCAAATGGGAGGACTCCCAAACATAGCGGACTAGATTTTTTAATGCACCCTCATAATATGTGTATCAATAAAAAAAATTTGCTTGGAAAAATAAAATGACGTCTCACTAAATTCTATAAGACGAACAATAAAAGCATAATTATAAAGAGGTTATTGTAATGATTTCAGACATAAATCTATTTTAAAAGCCCAGGTAGGAAAGATTTGCTTAAAAGGTAACACGGCATGAAACTCAATAATAGTACTTAAAAGAAAATATAAATACACTCACAAAACATATTGAGTACATGACGGCACAGCAGAACGCCGCAAGGCCTACTCTAAATTACGCGGCCTACATATTATATGCCTTTGTCACAATCATGTGTTTCTTTCTTAATAAAATATATATTTTGTAAGTATAAGGTACCTACTTTAACAAAGAATTTCTATAAATGTATATTCGGCAATGGTAAGGTGTTGCAGAATGGTGCTACGTAGTATCAAATTTAGGGGTTCCATTTTCCAAGTTAGCCTCCTTGATTGCATCGTCACTTACACAGGGTGAGACCACAGCCCATATCTAACTTACCTGCGAATAAAAAAAATGCGGCCTCGACTCAACACCGACTATAACATTTAATAGCGCTAGTTAACACATTTTCTAATTTAAAAAATTCTCCCCATATTGCAATTTAGCGTACTAAGTGTTATAAATGTTAATAAGATCCAGTGTCGTGTTTTACGTGTGATATAAATCAGGCCTCTTTTCATTTTGGCAGCGATACTTCTCATTTCTTTTCTTGACGCAATTGGAGTAGGTACGGACGAAATTAAAGCTATCTACGCGTAATTTTAAACTCCTCACACTCACGAGATTACTAGCTGTGAAATATTAGTATAACGATACGAAATAGGCAAGTCAACTTCACTTTCCTGGTTCACCCCATTGAATTATGAAGGAAGCTCTGTCGCTAGTTCGTTAGGTACGTGCTAGAACTACATTGTACTATTACCTATTCTGTGCTAGAAGTAGAAGAATGCTGCGTGGTGATATAGGGACGCGATAACAGTGGAAGCTGGCAGAAATTTCAAATTAGTATGCAGTTTCTCTACTCTAGGAATCTTGCTACAAACTGTATTGATAGCCGAGTCCATTTGTACGTCGACTGACTGCAGTATGAGCATAGATTTATAATACTAGTAGCAACTGTCTGTATGATTATTTATTATACTTACGCTGTGATAATACTTAGAATTAGGGCTACTATGTATCAAAGTCTCATCGGTTTTAAACACGTTTTATTTTATCTATTACGGTGGAAAGAGCGTTTCATATTTTCCTATTTAAGATTTTAGTATTTGAGGAAAACCTTTAAAAAACATTATTTAAAACACAAAGGCAAGCTTACCCAAATTCTTTCAGAAGAATGAGATTGTTAAAATTTTCTTTGCTTGCTTCTCTAGTGGCTGCAATATTCGTCCTTTCAGTTGAAAATTATAAAGAGGTAAAGTTTGTTTAGAATTAGTACAAAAGGAAGAAGAGAACATCTATTGAGTTCAGTGCATAATTTCGAAATCCACTATTAATTGTTTTACTTATTTATTTTCACTCTCTTTTAAAGATACTTCTTATCAGAAATGGTATTATTCAGAATCCGTATATATCCATACATATATTCATTTGTAGAGCATACAGTCATATCTACTTGTTTAATCATTCAATATCGAAATTATAATTTTAACATGTAATATTCCAGTGTACATGTGAGTGCAAAATTTCTGAAAATGATAATATTGAGTACAAAGTGAATTGGAAAAATTACAAATTTAATCTCGCGATTTTCTTCATATTTTGTATTTCAAAGTTAGGCAAAGGTAAGGATATTAAGTTATATGTAGATGAGATGATAATATGATTTAAATCATACTGAAATCTGTTATGAGTTTTCGAATTCGACTAATATTATAAATGTGGAAGTGTATCTGTCTGCCTGTTTGTCTGTTTGTTGCGTTATCACGACCCACATTTCAAATCGATTTTGACCAAACTTGGTAAGTACATCGCGACCGCGCACACGAACCCGCACAAAATTAAAAATTCAAATGTTTTTTATTCAAATAAACTTTTACAAGTGCTTTTGAATCGTCAAGTGAATCTACCACTGGTTCGGAATGCCATTCCTATATAGAAGAACCAGCAACCTCTTTTGCTAAAAAAATAATTTACAATTTTATTAATGTATAGATACATAATATGTATCCGCTGTCCTTAGCATTGCTGGAGCGAGTCAAATACATGCTCTTTTATTGTTTACGTAATCTTCAATATTATAATACGGTATTTTCAGAAGCATACTTTCGATGGATTTCTTAAACTTGTGTAAAGGCACACGGCTACAATACGTACACAATACACATCAGCAAGCTTCCCGCACTGAGTGGGAAGCTTGCAGTCCCGGGCCGGGACTCCCGGCGCCGGCACCGGTAGGAGTCATCACAGTGCAGTTGCCGGCGCCGGTAAGTAGACAAACGTGCGTAAGGGACAATCCAGAAGTAGGTATTAATAAATACTTTTAATATATTTATCCTCTCATTTGAAACTTGCACGAATAAATGGTTAAACGAGGTTTCACGAGAGATTTAATTTAACTAGATAAAAATTGTCTATACATTAAAACAATATTCATTTGATCCGGCCACGATTGCTATCGTTAAGCTCTAAACCAAATTGCGATCTAAACACACAAATATTCAATAATCGCTGAGTCTGCCGGCAGGAGTCTGAATTACCATCGTAAAAACACTCGTATTTATACCAACTATTTTCAATACGGCGTCGGTATCCGCAGATTAAATCGAATGACATGAAACGAGTCAAATTGACTGATATTATATATACTTCCTGTTTCATGATATATAATGACAAACATGTCAAACAGTAATAATTAGGGCTGTACAATTTAACCGACCAAGCCGGCTAAAAAAGGTTAGGTAAGTTAATTAGCTAGCTAACCGATAGGCTTAGCTAATTTAACCGGTTAACTTAATTAGCTCAGCTAATTAGCTAACGGCTAACCGGCTAAATGACAAATTATTCGTTATTCGGCTAACTATTCGCTGATTCTTTACTTAAAGACAGAATGAATATGACAAAAATAACGTAAACAACGAAATAACTGATATTATAAAACTTTACCAAAATTAACAACTTAAATTTTATACCAATTATCACAGAATAATCCTGAATTGTCCTGAATTCCTGTAACCATTGTTAAGTTATTTACATTTTCTGGACGTGAGCAAGATTTTAATGTATTAAATTTATAAATATAAAAAATTTCATTTTCAGTTTTCAAAAAAACAATGAATTTCATTAAATACAATAATTCCTTATAGAAGAGAAAGATGATACTTACAGTGATTCAGATTCTGTATCTTCATGTAATGATTGCACTTTGTCATTATGCTTATGTTTTTAATGATATCGCAATGATGCTGCTTTTTTTATATTGTACTCAACAGGACAATATTTACATTAAGCAATACCACTAGTAACTAGTGTAAAGTGATTCCATAGTAATGACACTAATGCCATTTTAAATATTTAATTAATTTGTTGAATTTTAATTTTCAGTTTTATGAAACAATATTATTATTATTATTATTAAACAACTTTATTGCATACAAAAGAACAGTTACAAAGGACATATAATAAAAGTACAGACAAAAGGTGACCTTATCACTAAAGTGATCTCTGCCAGGCAACCTACACTAATGAATCAATTAGTACTGTGAGACGGGAAATTGCTTATTTATTGTTAAAATGCATACTTAGACATATACTTACATTCAAATAGGTAAACACTAATAAAATATACCGAAATATGATATATTTACTAATAAAATATATAAATATGCAATATATACATAAACATTATATTATGATACATATTATACATTATAAATATAAACATATATACATATATACAAAATCATTTCGTCAGATAGTGCTTTTTGACACGATATTTAAATATTGCTAAAGATTGATATTGTCTGATGTCAGCTGAGAGTGCGTTCCACAATATTGCTGCTTTTATGGTGAATGAGTCTGAGTAGCTCTGGGTGTTTCTTGGCATCATTTTTAGCTTATTATCCCTGGAAGAACGTAAGGTATGCTGGATTGGATAGGAACTAAGGAACCTGAAGCGTTCTTTTAAATAGGGGGGCGACCATGGGTGATAAAGAGTAGAATAAAGGATAGAGAGGATATGAAGATTACGCCTTTGCCGGATAGGGAGCCAGTTAAGTTTCCTGCGATATTCCGAGACATGATCATACTTCCTCAGACCGAATATGAATCTTATGCACTGGTTTTGCAAACGCTCTAGCTTATTTAAAAGGTCTTCAGTCAAGTCGAGGTAACAGACATCGGCGTAATCAAGGATGGGAAGAAGAAGTGCATTAGCTAGCAGGATCTTAGTCTTAATTGGTAGTAAGTTTTCCACCTTTTAATAGATCCAAAAGCGCCAAAGATTTTCCCACTAACCTGTGAGACCTGCGGTTTCCATGATAGATTGCTGTCGATGATAACTCCAAGATTTTTCACAGTATGACTATATGCTAGCGCAGTACCATCAAAGATTACAGGTGGTAAATTAGAGTAGTTAAGTTTGGACATTTGTCTGGAGTTACCTACAACCGTGACCTGGGACTTATTGGCATTAACTAGTAAGCCATAGGACTCACTCCAACTGCTGACAACATGAAGTTCATCATTTAACCGTTTAACAGCTTCAGATATCTGTTCAACAGGAGTGGATACGTATAATTGGAAATCATCAGCATAAAGATGATATGGTAGGGAAAGAAGATTAGTGACAGTATTTATGAAGATGGAAAAAAGTAAGGGAGACAGGACACCACCCTGAGGAACACCAGCTCTGAGACGGCAGTAGGATGACAATTTTTCTTTAACGCGTATACATTGCGACCGCTCATATAAATAGGGCCGGAACCAACTAACAGCAGCCGAGGAAAAATTAATGGATTCGAGGATTGCCAGGAGAATATCTAGGTCAACTGTATTAAATGCGTTAGAAAAATCAAGCAACGCTTAAATAGTCACCTGCTTGTTATCAATTCCAAACCGTATGTCGTCACAAACCTTCGTCAATGCCGTAACAGTACTATGCCCACGACAAAACCCAGACTGAAAAGGACTTAGTATATTATTTTTATTTAGGAAAACTGTGAGTTGTGAACAGATAATGCGCTCAAGGACTTTGGATAAAAAGGGGAGGATGGATATCGGACGGTAATGGGAAAACAAAGATGGGTTCGAGATTTTAGGCACAGGGATGATCTGCGCAACGCGCCAGCAACTTGGGAAGGTATTAGAAGTAAGGGAGTAGTTAAATAAGTGACACAGGATATGTAGGATATTGTCTAAGCATAACAGTATCATCTTGCGACTAATGCCATCACTGCCCATGGCATCTGATTTTACAGCAATGATGTGTTGTTTAATTTCATTAGGGCTGATAGAGTTAAAGTGAAACAAGGCAAAGATGGGCCTTGGTCGAGAGTTAATAAAAGAGAGCGTATTGGATTTATTTGGTATATCAGAAGTGACATTAGTAAAGTGACAGTTGAGGGCATCGATATCCAAATCACGGGATACACCCTTTTGGTTATTTCCAATACCTAGTGACTCTAAGAATTTCCACACTTTTAAAGTACTTTTCCCATCCACAGACGAATGTATGTAATTGCGTTGCGCATCTCTACATAACTTATTACACCGATTACGCAGCCGTTTATACCTAGATAAATTCGATACAGTAGGTTTGAGCTTATATTTTGATTTCGCAGCATTACGTTTATTCATAAGCAACTTAATGTCGTGAGTAAGCCAGGGTGCAGGTAAATGTTTTAATTTTATCGGACGAAATGGAGCATGTATGTCGAACAGTTTTGTTAAAAGAGAATTAAAAATGGTAATTTTATCATCTAAAGTAGGAGCATTTAAAACAGAGTCCCAGTCTATGTTCTTTAGATCACGCAAAAAATTATCATTATTAAAGTATTTAAAGCTGCGTCGCATAACAACTGTCGGCTTGATCTTAGGTGGACGCAATTTATAAGATAAATATACCAAATCATGATATGAGAACGCCTCAGCAGATAACTGGCCATGGCAATCTACATATTCCTCTGTCGAGACAATCATAAGATCAAGTTGTGAAGGAGTACAGTTTGGAAAGTAGTGAGTAGGGCCCGTTTGAAGCAGAGTCAAATTTGAGCTATTGATTATATGTTTAAGTTTTTGTGCACTCGAGTCATCTTTAATGAGACAAGTATTAAAATCACCCATAATGATGGTGTGATCTGCATTAGGTACATGATTTTCTAGCAGGGTATCAAACTCCTGGAAGTAATCTATACGAAGCGACGGACTGTAAATCACGCCTAAGAGCACTTTGTGGCTACCAAAAAGCAGTTCTATTAACAAGTGTTCAGATGACTCTGTATAATCAGACGGAGATTTACTCACAATGGAAAAGGAAAGATTACTACGGAGATAAATTGCAACTCCTCCACCGCTCTTCCCCACCCGGTCATTACGGATCAAGTGGAAACCTGGGAGTGAGTAAGACGTGGAGGGGAGGCAAGGCTTCAGAAATGTCTCAGAAACTAGAATAGCATGAATGTTCTTAACCTCAAAAGAGGCTAAAAAGTCTGGGAAATGGGCTGGAATACTTTGAGCATTTAGATGGACTACATTAAAATTTTTAGGGAATGCTGAAAATGTAGAATCTAAATATCTTCAATTGTATGACCAATATCAAAAATACGAAATTTTTGTAGCATAAAACAACTACTAGAAAAATATCAGAGCGCAAAATAAAACACGGGCCAAAAAACTAACAACCTACTTTACAAATGAACGTCGCCATAAAAAAAACAAAAAACGCGCGCAATTTAAATTTTGTATCAAAACAAATTTTATGCTAATAATTCGCTTTAGTATTCATCAAAGACTATTATTTTCAATTATATTATTTACATAAATATTTATAATAAACATAATTATTTAAATCGTTGATAAAATATTAAATAAGTAAATTTCGCGACTATCGTTTTTTTTTAAACAAAGAAAAAGAGCCCTAATATTTTTTTTGAACCTGTCTGTAGGAAAGGAATCAGTAAATAGCTGAAAAAAAAATTAGCCGGTTAGCTGAGCTAATTAAGTTTAACCGGTTAAATTAGCTAAGCCTATCGGTTAGCTAGCTAACTATTAGCTAACTTTTTCTAGCCGGCTTGGCCGGTTAAATTGTACAGTTCTAGTAATAATACTAACACGTGCCATATAATTTCATACATTTTTGCTTCTCCGGCTGACAGGACCGGGACGCCCCGGGCCGATCAGGGCGGTGCCGGGGCCGGCGCCGTGCCGGCCAGTGAAAAAACGCCCAATATCGGTGAATATATCTTTCAACGTTTCATTAACAGCTACTCGTTACTTGTTTAATAAGTTTTGCTGAAAATAAAATACTTAGTAGTTTAATTAGCGAATTGCGCAATTTATCTAATTACCTACACAACTCAACATTATTTTATTAATCATTTGATGTCCGGGACTTTGCCCGCGTGGATTGAGGTATTCCCGCGAGAACTCTTTAATTTTCTCGGCCTATGTGTTAATTCAGCTCTATTAGCTATCTTTATTACAAATTTTGGCCAAATCGATTCAGTCATTGCGGCGTGAAGTCGTAAAAAACATCCAAACGTACAAATCTATATACAACTTCACTTCAATTTTCACATTTGTGTTCATAATATTAGTAGGATACCCGCGACTTCGTCCTCGTAGAATAGGGTAAGAATTAGAAGGCACACTCTCACATTTATAATAGTACTGTGGATATTGTTTAGGAAATTCTCACGGGAGCGAAGCCGCCGGCGTTTGGTAGTCAACTCTTAATTTATTCCGAGAGGGGTATATTATACCTATCTCGTCTTGCGTGATTGTTGAAGTTCGTGTGGAAGGTATAACCTGTTATTTACTCACATTTTGAAGGCACTTCACACCCTTGTAAGTTGTAATTTTATTACTCCACGAAATTAGATTACGGTTCAAAAATTGTATCTACCCAGTTCCACATAGGCATAATCTGGGGAGAGTAAATTCTGATTGATTAAAATCCTGGAGATACGTACACGTATTAATAGAGTCCCGTTGCAATCTCTCAAAATCCTTGCTTATAATGGGGTCTACCTACGTCATGTAGAGTGAACTTAGTGCGTGCAATAAGTATCATGCTTCTAGAGATTATTAAGCCTGAGCAACCGGTCCGGTAGTTTTCTTGACCAGCATATTGATATGACAACATTTCCAGCAATAGGGGAATCTTCGCTGGGTGAAAATCGAACTAAAAACTATTCATTATCTTGGTTTAAAGCTGAAATTTTTTATTATGCCTACTCCTTAAATTTCAACCTTTACCAAAAATTTTATAAGTCTTTTTTTTCAAAATACTCAGGTTATAAAATATCGATAAATGTGTGATATAGTTCATCCCTGCGCCTCATCGTTGTTGTTTTGGTTCTAGATTCGTTGAGGTGCAGGGGTTTCATTACAAACATGCAGTCTTGACTCTTGGACGTAGCCGTATTGGATAATATGAAATATCTTACAGGAGTCTCAACATATTTCCCCTGTGCCGCTTTAGAATTGCTTGGTAAAAGTACGTATCTAAAAGTTGTTCCAAGAAGATTATTGCATAAATGGGTATTAGCTAGATCAGATCACTTTACTTTACCTTTAGGTTTCTAAAGTTAAGGTCAGCATATTATTCGGTTTTGCTGCAATCCGATGAATGCAACCCGTATATCCAGATTTTATTATTAAAGCCCTATATTTTCGAATCGAACCCGGGACCTTCCACGTTAAGGCAACAGTGCTCAATCAGGGAGGTCGTTAAAAAGTTGTAGGACTGTACCTATATATGCAATTATTATATTATGCTCTACCCGATAGACTGATAAAATTATCTACCACGCAGGGAAAAGGTCAAAATATTCTTCCCTTCACAACCGTCAGAGCGAAACACCCTGGGGCCCGGACCGGATAGGAACTAAAAAGTCCACTTATTCACTTTTAAGTATGTATTATGAAGTGCGACGTGTCCGGATAAAAAAATATTATTTTTCGCGAGGGCCGCGGAAACTTTGGTCCTGTCCGATCCCTAGTGTTTTCGCTTTTATACGCTATTATGAGACATTAATAGATCCTTATTTTTTTCTTATTTTGATTCCGATTTTTTTTTTAATTTAAACTAATATTATAAATCCGAAAGTGTGTCTGTCTGTCTGTCTGCTACGCTTTCACTGCCCATCTGTTCAACCGATTTTGATGAAATTTGGAACAGGGATAGGTTGTATCCCGGGGAAGGACATTCTTTTTATCCCGGAAAATTCAAGAGTTCCCGTGGGAATAATAACACCTTAATCCATGCGAACGAAGTCGCAGACATCATCTAGAGTATTATATTATAATCTTTACTGTGAGGATCTTTTCCGAGAAGGATACCTAGCAGAGATTTCTATTGCATCATTGCCATAATGATGTTTCATTGAGCCTTGAGTGATTCTTTTGATAAACAAAATAAATGAACTCAATCCTAAAATTCAGAATTGACGTTTTTTCATTAAGATTCAAAATGTGAATACGTGTAGGTAGATAGGTACTTTTTCATCAAGGAGTGTATTTGCTGATACTAAAATGCTTTACCTACGGACATGCTCGGAAAAAACACTGAACATTTTTATTAAAAGTGAGCAAAAGGCTTTGTATTGAACTCAATGTTGTTCGAAAGGTTTTTCCATCGACTGTCAACGTCAATAAAGAGGACTTTTCTAGCAAAGAGGCATACTTTTTTGACATATTTTCATTT
Source organism: Erebia palarica (assembly GCA_964035005.1). Lineage (NCBI taxonomy): Eukaryota > Metazoa > Arthropoda > Insecta > Lepidoptera > Nymphalidae > Erebia > Erebia palarica. The sequence goes on from OZ035988.1 coordinate 9,558,203, forward strand.
TAGTAATATTTACTAATTGCTGGCTAATCAAAATCAAATCGAAATTCTAATTCTAATGTTTTTTATTCAAATAAACAGTTACAAGTACTTTGGAATCGTCAATCTATGAAACAAGTACCTAATTACAATACTCCTTAGTCAATTTACTTAATTATAATGTTAAAGACGAGATGATAGATAATCGTATGTAAGTACCTACCGTTTAATTATATGGTGGGCACACATAAATATGTAGGTATACTTTTGCATTAGCGGTATTGCCTAATAGTGTATTACTAAATATTACATAATTTTTATTATTACAGAATGCAAGATTGTCTAATTTATTCTTTCAGTATAAATAGCTCACTGATTCTTTGAATTTTACTTGGAATCTTCAACATTTTAGAAGGAAACACGTGGAATTCTCCTTTGTGCTTTCACCGACATAATAATTTCAGCAGGTCTTTGAAATTCGAAATTTAATCCTAAAATAATTTTGTGATTCATGCTTTAGACCCCATACATTCAGGAAAGAGTACTTTAATTATACCATATAAGTATCCACGAATCCATTTCACGTATTTTGTATGTAGTATATTGGTTTGAAAGTCGTTTAATATACAAAATCTACACCAGAATTCTGGTCAATTTCCGCTGTCCGGAAGTGCCCCCCCATTTGTTTAATTGTAACCGTTTGTTGACCTGTTTATGGAGTTCATAGATACCTGCACGTCAAAAAGCATGTATGAACTCCTTAAACAGTTCGAGTCGGGCTACTCAAACTGTGTAAGGAGTTCATAAGCTGTCAAATGATTACGATTTGCTTAGACAATTGGGCCTCTGATCTCGATGTAGCTTGAAGTCGTCAAAACGTGATACCAATCAACTGTACCTACCATTGCTAGCTCTCATACTCGTAAATAAACCGGAAAGTGTCATTGGCAAGGACTTAAGCTGCACCAGTAGCACTGTAATGAAGCATGATTGTATTGTCAAAATATGAATTGAATTTAATTATGTATATATATTACGTACCACTTTTTACTATAGTGTTTTGTAAAGTAGCAGTGACAATCTGATGTTGTACTTTAAACATTCAGACTCACTGGCCTGTTTGCATAATATGATGTTCTCTCGTTGATATTATTTAACAAAACTTTGTCAATGAAGTGGGTTGGCTAGAAGCAGGCGTTACTTTGCGGAATTCCATGATAATGAAAGATTTCTGAAAGATAGTTCAATTCGCTATATTCCGCCACAGTACGTAAATCTTGTAGCCTGCGATATTCACCACACCACACAAATCTTCCAAATTATTGTCAACATCCTGACGTTACGTACGGAGTATACACAATCATGTTCCCGAATTTGACTGTCAATAGGTAACAAGAACCGTAGATTTACATATTAAATCAATTATTTAAACCACACGCATTAATGATGCAAATTGGTAACATAAGCTATCGCCGCAGCCCTGTGCCATCTCACGGGACCGTTTAATAAATACTCTCAACAGAGTTGACCGTTTTCAAAAGCCACTGTTGAGTTTTGGACACGTTTAATCCGAAAGAATGGTACCTGCTAGCTGTTTGGTTATTGATGGCGTAAGAGACCGGCTTAATTAGTAAAGTGATGAACTTTTCCTGTTCCAGGACTTTTCATTACGATATTTGAGAAGAGCGACGGGCGACTGTTTGACGACATCTATGACTAGGGACCTCATGGAGTCTATGTTGGAACGGAGCAAATATCTGTCAGCCATTTCGTTTGTTTGGTTGCAGCGTTTGATCAAAGAAAAACATCATTATGTTACAAACTTTGAAGCTGCAACATTATAAAAGGTCATTGAGTTGCAATAATTTAATATTCTAAAACAGAATTGTGACGTCACGCCATTCATCATGGCTGCCACATGAGCGGGAACTTCTCTGATTGGCTGAAGGCATTTTTCTAGCGCGCCACAGGCCTAGCGCCCTCTGTAGTGGATCAATGAAAATATTATAAAGTAGAAGGCCACAAACAACTCTTTATGTTATAGGGCTAACATACTAGCACACATAACTATAGAGCTTTCAAAATCCTCAAAAGCAATTTGCCGAAATTGGTCCAATCTGTAAGCTGACATATGCAGGAACACACTGGCTCTAAGGGAGTAATTAAACTTTTCATCACAATATAGAAACTAATTTTCCGTAGTTTGACAGAGTCAGCTGTACGTGCGATCGGCAGGTTAGTTCGAAATAACGACCACTTGCAAGCTTGCTTGTTACAATATTGATTTGTGTGAACATGACCAAACATGCGGCTAGTAATTTCAAACTATGTTTTGGAATGATTTCATAAAATAATAAGAAGCAGTAAAAAGTAAGTAAATATAGCAATGAATTGTGTATTTTGGAATTATAAATTGAATATTTAGATGGCGTATCAACAGCCTAATAATTAAAGAATAACAAGCTTATACTTTTTACAGAAAGACGCTTCTAAATTATTGAATATTAACAGGTAAATATTCAGGCATATCAAAATATTCAGGGCAATATCTTAAGTGTTTATTAAAACATTCATGATAAGTAAAACATGACAAAAAAGCATGTTTCAATCAAAATTTGAATAAGTAGTTCTCGAAAAATTCAAAATAGTGAACCAAAATGTTATCATCATTTTATTATTCAAGAGAGGTCAAGAGCCGTTTGCTTCTCTTGTGTAAGTTTAGGGTAAACTTTTGTAATTACCAACAATCAACATCTTCATACAAATGTGCAATGAGAAAAGTTTTGTCATCATAAAATTCGACTACTTATCTTAGCTTCAACTTTAAGGCTACATTCGCACTGCGAAAAACATTCGCGCAAATTTTTTTCTCGGATTTATATTTATCTTACGGATTTCATCTACTCCGCACTGCGAATGAGGTGAGTGTCATTCACCTCCATACAGCACAAAATATTCGCTCGAATATTATAACTCTTACCACACCGCGTGAAATTTGTATCAAACCAGAGTTTTTTTTCACGCGCATTTTATTCTCAAGTGCATGTACCTCCACATATGATTTCTAGTGTTACAGAATTGCGAGGAAAAATCGCACGAATTTATTTCGCAGTGCAAACGTAGCCTAAGGTTCTATAACATAGATAAATAAATACCGTCACCATAAAACTATATTTCCCTAATTTCCCCTTCTTACACCTACGCATACCTTCTTCTTCCTGCTCTTGTCCCACGCTACGTGGGGTCGGCACAACATATTTTCTTCTTCCATTCACTTCTGTTTTCCGTCAATCTATCATTCACCACACACACATTTATACGCATCCTCTTTCACACAATCCATCGATCTACGCATACCAATAGGGAATAATAGAGTAGTTAAGAACATAACACCAGATCAGATAAATCACGCAAAGACCATACTCGTTACAGGGTCGCGTCGTCTTAAACAAACTACATGCCAGGGTTTGAAAATCAGTGTTGTTGACAGATGATCAAATAAACGCTACGTGACCGATTCGGCTATTCCGATTGATATCATATCATGTTGTTTGACTGATTATATGTATTGTGTTCTTTGCCGTCCCATATAGACAAGGTACTCTGTAGCCGTCCCCAATACACTCTGTCAAAAGGTAGTCTGTCTTAGGTATTCACTTAAGATTAAACTGTGTTGTAAAGTTGTGAAACTAACATTCATTCAACTTCCTATAATAAGTTATAACCACACGACGCGACCGATCAAACTTGATAAAAAATAATCATTCAAACTTGTTGCATAATACACTATCAAACAAATAATCACAACGTCAGCTTGGCAGTTGATATCTTTAACGAATCAGGGGAGAGGAAACCGCTTTTGAAGTAGTCTTTATATACAGTCTTGTGGCAGTACGTAGCCTTGTTCAACATAAAGGATCCCACAGAGAAATCCTTGTCGACTTTGGGTATGTTCCTATATACACTGCGAGCACTGTAAGGTGTGACGTCGATTTAGTATACTGCGAAACTGGTCCTTTATAATTAGCCATACTGGTTACTGTTTAAAACGGAACACAGTCACACCTTACCTCGAAAACGCCATTGCTCACAGTACAAAAATGGCGACGATTTATTATGTCATATATTTCCCTAGGATACTACGGCAGAATACTGTCAGTCCATAACGGAACGAATTTCTGCCCAGAAAGAGCACTGAACAGTGCTCGCAGAGTTTATCGGAACAAACCCTTTGCTAAAGGGTAAAGGTATATAAAGTGGTACAAGGAGTAGGAGAGTACATATACTATATTAAATATTAAATGATTATATATAACGCTGTGCGACATCGATGATACAAACAGTTAAGTGAGAATGTGAGAATCACTGCCGAATCCATACTGATAATAACTACTTAATGCGAAAGTGCTTTTGTCCGTTACCTTTCCTCGTTTGGTATATTAAGAATTTGATGTTTCACAGAAATGGCTTCTACATTCCGGAGACAGATATAAACTTCTTTTTGTATCGGAAAATTAAACAGTTCCCCTATAGTAGGTATTTCAAAACCTAAATCTGATTTCTATTTTATTACATACTAGCCGAAGCCCGCGACTTAGTCTGCGTGGATTGAGGTATTTTGGTTTCCGCAGGAATTCTTAAATTTTCCAGGATAAATGTAGTCTTTGTGCTATTCCAGAGTATAATCTATCTATGTACCAAATTTCATCCAGATCCGTTCAGCCGTTTCGGTGTGATTGAGTGACAAACATCCATGCATCCAAACATCCATATATAAAAACTTTCGCATTTATGATATTAGACTATACTAATGTATAGATTTTAAATTAGGTTAAAATCAAACCAAGTTATGGTAAGGCTCATTCTAATAAAACTTTTGAGTTTGGTATTATAAAAACTTATATTCAAGGTACAAACAAAAGGGGAGCTGAATGATGGACGTGCTTACGAATAATAATGACCTAGCTATCTGTTACACAGTTGCTGTGATGCTTGATACAGTATCGAATGGGGACAGGAAGTCTTTACAAATCAGCTAGAAAGGCACACGACAGGGGATGGTAAGACACTTGTCAGCGTTGTGGAGATGATGTGCCGATAAAATATAGTATTACTGAGTTTATTCAGTGGCGTACATGGGATTTCAGATAAGGTTTCCAATAGTAATCGTAGTTTTGTACGGTGACAATAAAAAAGTTGTTTCAAAATATTAATAGAATATTTTTTTTTTAATGCACAAAAATCGTGTATAGTAGAATACCTGACCTATCCCGGTTTGACTTGGGTAAACTTTATCTTAGATGGCGCCTGAGTACGGTTAAACCAAAACACCAGTTTACAGAGTACGTTAAAACCAACAAAAGGATTTGTAATCGAATACATTTTCGTGGTTTAAAACCAAATCTAGGACACTGGACACATTAACAAAATACTCGTTGGTGTTAGCCCAAAAATGAACATTGGATTTTGTACTCCACTTACCTAAGTGTTTCATTAAATCAATGGATATTTTAATAAAACGTTATTTCATGGGTGATTGTAATGCAAATCCATAAGGCCCGGATATTACTAAACATCGTTTAGGATCTAATAAATAAACATGAAGCGATGTTGCTCGCGATGGAAAACCAATTTTATTTGATACCTACAAAATAGGGTAATTGAAGGGACTCGCAGTTACCGCCTTTGTTGAGGTGCTCTTAATATTTTGGAACGAGATTTATTGCACAATTAGGTTCTTCAACTAAAATATTTAATATTAGCAACTAGATAATGCCTGCGACTTTGTCCACGTAGAATTATTGTTTTTTTGAAAAATCACATAGAGACACTGAGACAAAAATAACTGACACACTTTTCTGAGACAAAAATAACATGTACTTCTTAAATCACCTATCTCTGTCCCAAATTTTTATTATTGATTAAGGATTTAGATATCTACGTGAAGTTCGGGAAAGTTCAAAGTATTGTTAAACATGATCTGGAATTTTGCGCACATAAATTATATATTCACAAGTGCTATAAGACAAAAATCATTTTCACTTGAACTTTTTTTTCATCAAAATCGAATCTATTGTTTTGTTGCGTAAGTACGAGTATGTAAATTTTTCGCAAACCGCAACGTCAATTCCCATAAAAATATTGAAATGTATGATTTAATGTGATTGCATAAAGTTCAAAGTTAGTTCGACCGCCATATTCCAAAGCGGAAGTTTCTTTTAGATCACTTGACCGGCTTTAACTTTTAACTCGTTTTGTCGGGCTCTCCAAAATATTTGTATCCGCAATCTATTTAGCTACTTATAACATCAAACAATACTAAAGTTACCATCCCATATCGGTACGATAGAATTAGGAAATATTATCATTTCAGTATTCAATAGTGTAATGATAATTTACGCCTTTAAGTTGTATGCGGTTTCTACCACCATTAAAACATATGATGACGATGCTTAAGTCTAACGAATTTGTAAGCCCATACGTAAATTTTCTGAGTTATGAAGAATAGAATAAGAACATAATAATAATAATATGTTCTTATTCTATTCTTCATAACTCAGAAAAAAGAAAGTAAACGGTGTCATAAGACACCGTTTACTTTCTTTCAAAAGGAATTATTACATTGCTCTACCAAAGTATCTCCAAGGTATGCGTAAACAAAGCAATGAGGCACAATTTCGTCCAATAAAGAGATGCTTCGAGCGTAAGGTATCTGGTACAATCACCAACAAGGACCTTTTTACTTGCGTACCTTGACGTGATACATTTAAAGGCTATATTGGTATAAACGCGATTGGCCAAACTGCCGTCCGTACATTCCACCAGGGGATAGAATATTTATTCTAGAGACGTCAACTCTTCTGGACGTGCAATAATTGTTGAGTAAATATTTACGCAGAGGAGTGTCCTGTCCTTGAATCGAGAGTTCTTGTTATTTAAAAGCAACTGGGCACTTACTCGCTTTTAGCATCAATTTGCAGTCAATTAATGAGTTTAATAGTTTTGATTGCTTGCTTGCTAAAACACAAAGTTTCCCTTAAGTGTTTTAGCACGCGTTTCTAGTATGCAGTTGCATTGCTAACCCTTCAATTGCCAATGATTATAGTAGTATATACCACAGAATAGGTAATAGTTGGTAGTACCTCTTTTAATATTGTACCTCTTCTTAAACTAGTGGTTCGCCGATCTGTTTATGTTATGTGTGCTTTATTGCGATGTGTTTGACAACCAACAGACAAACAATTTCGCATTTGTGATATAGTATAGTACCTATAAGTCCGCACTTGAGCTTGAGAAGAAAAAACGACTGCTGTACGCCTCCCCCGATCGTTGTTCCATATCCAGCTCGCTCCCAGCAGTAGTTTCCAGCTTGACGCATGTAATTTAGCGGCAGTAGTATTATTTTGCACTTTAAGCAACTCTAGGCCATTACTTTAACATTCCATAGGATTCCTCAGAGCTCGCGCGCGGACTAGGTATACATAGATTAATAACAGAGCCAGAACAAATCACACGGCCATGCAAAACACACACCATGGCAATGCAATGCCGGTTCTCATGGGTCTCCCGTGTGCTTGTCCTACCTACCTACTCTTATGCCATTATGGCATTGTCCTGTGAGAGTATACAAAATGTAATAATACTTATTAAATTACTGGTCAGCTGCACAAATTTATCGATAAAGTTAAACTTGCACAGAAAAAGCTAGAAAATCGAGTGGCACGAGTAAGTATTCTTACGTCCTGGAAAACTTTGGTAAATAAAAAGTAAAAGAAACCTAACTTTTGCGATTCTAGGTGGTTTATTTTAGATGGAAAAATTTTACGTTAACCATAGACACCTGTGGTGCAATCGACCCGTAGAAAGGCCGTTCTATATTGCCTTCTGAAAACAGCTCACCATAAACCACACCTATTATGTTTATCGTATAATATTATTCTTAAAAGTTTTATTTACGGCGTAATGTGTGATAAAATTTATAATCAATAAGTTTATATGAGTCGTGAACTCATCGGTATGTCGTTGACGCGGATACTGGGATAATCTCGTTGAAGTATTTGATTTTCCGCTAAATTTGATAAAAGTAATGAAACAGTCCCTCGGGTGCGAATCGAGCTCGATAGATCGGAATGTGGAACGCTGGTTTTTTTAAATCAATCGTGAAAATAGGCTAAAGAATTTAAGGTAGGCAATGTAATCTCATGATTTTATTCATTCTACTGAATGTTTAGTGAATTTTCGACGTTTATGTTGATTGTTTTGTTTCATCTTTGCTTTCCAGCCAATATAGTAAGGCATAATTTTGGTGAGACGATGCAAAAATTAGGCTCGGAGCATCTGAAGCTAAACTGGCAATAGAACAGACAGAGTTTGAACAACCTAAATGCATTGGCAGTGGCGTGCAGTTCATAGAGGCAAAAAAAAATACTGCTTACCCTATTTTATCCAAGAGATTTTTATAATTAAAAGATTTTATTCATGCAAAATATAAGTACCTACCTCATAATGTTAACTGATATTTAACTGATTCGAAGCTAATAATAACCCATAGTAACTATGCATTTATTAATGAACATTTTCTTTTTCATTTAACCTGTACTGAAAATGCGATTTTCAATGTTTGTTGAGCCACCTGAAACTAGTCAATTTCAGACGAATACGTCATGCAGCGGGTAGACTACTAGCTTATGGCGGTTTCTAGTATATCTGTGAGTATCACCTATTTGCTTATAAAGATTAATGTTCTGTCTAACAAAGACTATATTATTGTATTATGTATTGCGAAGGCACTGTAAGAACACCGATCTCTTTAAATTGTTTAAAGTGATACACGTGATCCGAGTTTATAAATAGAGCGGATGTCTCTTTTCTGCAATATAAAATTGATTGGATATCAGCTGCTCTGCCACATGACACTGTTGAAGTAGACAAGCCTAGCCGTTTCAATATCGGTACTGTCTAATTTTCCTGACAGCAAAAGCAGCCGAGCTAAGTTTTCGCGCTAGTCTATATGAGCGCCCCATTGAAGCTTATTATCCAAGGTCACCCCCAAAAAAACTGTGGAGTTCTCCATTTTTAGTGGTTCTCTATTTGTCATTATAGCATTATCAATATTCTTTACATTAGGTAGAACAAACTCTAAGCACTTGGTTTTCTTAGCATTCAATAACAAATTATTGAAGGTAAACCAGTGTGATACGTCGATATTGGTTTACATCGTCAAAATTGTCTTTGCTTCTCCAAGCCTAAGCACTTATTATGTATATGTCACCGTAAGATTGTAAAAACCGTTAGATTATAATCTAACTCGCGAAATTCTAAACTGTCGAAAGATTACAATTTAACGCATTATTTTCCGGTAGATTGTAATCTGATAGGTATTTAAACCCTATAAAACCTTGATTATTTCTGTCGAACCCTAACCTAACGTACAAGAAAGAGACAAGAAAACGTAAATAAAATGAATATATCAAAAATTGAAACTCAGAACATTGAACAGTTTACAATCTTTCGACAGTTTAGAATTTCGCGAGTTATATTATAAACGGTTTTTACAATCTTACGGTGACATATATTTACAATTACTCGCGACAGTTTAAATGTTAAAATTCAAAAAATACTTGTATAAAGCACAATATTCAGGTACTCAAAGGTATTTTATACGGCGAATATAATAGTAATGAGTTACATGTTAGTAATGATATGCTATTAATGAACTCCAGGCTCAAACGCCCATTTGAAGCCGATCTCAGCGTAAAACAAGCAGCGTAGTTTTATTTAATTTTCCTTTTTCACCACCAAAAAGTCCAGCGCATCCGGTGGCTTTAGCTGCATAGATATATCGAAGTTGCTGCGTAAAACATGAAACTAATTAAAAAGAGGTGGATTGGTTGTTTGCTGTCGTTTCCACAGTCCATAGTTAGATTTAGGATTTAGAACCTAGCATGGCAAAATATTGTAAATTAATAAAAAATAGGTACAGTAAGTAAATTTTACATATCTCAAGAAGGCGCTGCAAATAAATAGCAGATATAGCACGACAAGAATAGAATCTACGGGCAAAGTTGGCAATAAATGTGGTAGTTGTTCAGGTGATATAATATTTCAATGTTTAAAACGATTTGTAGCCTTTCTAAAAATAACTGAGTTGTTTAAAATCAAGTCTTTGACACTATCCTATCTTTTATCCTGCGTTGAATGGTTGCAACTTGCAGGCTATATTTCAAATTGATTCGGCACCTGGGAGCAATCTAAACAAAATGTTTATGGACTGCACCTATTCGTTACAAATCAAAACTAAACGTTTAGCAACATACCTACACGTAACAATAACAATTTAGGTATATTTTACTAAAGAAATGGTCATTCATTTCAATGATGTTGATTCATTTGAGTAAACAGGGATGTGCAAGGACACGTACCTTATAGCAAGGGACTCGTGTGAAATCCATCTATGATATCTTTCCCCTTTTTTCGTTTTAGGAGTTTTTATGGGATAATAATACGGTGGGTTCCCAGGTCCTTCCGCATACGACTCGACTAAGGTACTATTTCAACTCTTCCCTGTGCTAGAAGCGGCTAGCTAGGTTAGTTCAGCCATCCTTTTGTTGTGTTCGTATCCTTGCAAAGTATACCTGTAAAACTATATTTTGGGTAGAGCAATAATGAAAGATTGCTTTTACCTTGTTGTGTGTTATTTCAAGTTGAATTAATTTAATCAACAAATTCTGGCACCGCAGTTTTTCAGAATGTACCATTTAAGCTATTACATCTACGCGAATTTTTATGGACATCGTGTTATTAATTTATAAAAAAAATCATCAATGTAGTAATTCAGTTACCTCGTTATTTTAACGCTAATTAAACAGGCTGCGGTTTTTTAGTACAGGCTTGATATGGATGCGAGTACGTAATACGTGAATATGAGAAAATTTTCACGGGCTTGCTATGGATGCGGGTAGGTATGTGAATATGAGAAAATTTTCAACATATTACCTAAAAGGCACCTAAACCGCCTAGTAGTAAACCGCACAATTTATGGATATAGTATCCGTGTTTTAACGTTCTATAGATAAAATAGTATCGCATAATTTTGATTTAGTTTCATGTAAATTCGAGAATTTTAGGCAGTTCAGGAATTTTATTCGGTTTTCCATAATTTGTTGTCAAAATTATTTATTAATTGCAATTCTATAGGTACACTTATTCCTTAAAATATAACATTAAGTCAATAATAGGTAAACTAGGCTATGGATACCCAGTTTGGGTGTAGCATTAACAGGGCATTGTAGTAGGGAGACTGATTTTATTTGTGTTTGTCCGTATCATTAAATAAATTATTAATAGTGTGTTTTTAAACTCTTCTTCTTTTACAATGTTTCTGATGTAATCTGATTCTTCTTTTACCTGTCTATTCACTAACAAGAAAACGTCCGCGGTCGGCGGCATCGCTCCTTGCAAATTTTGAAAAATCCGTCCTTGATTCTTGTCTAGATATTTTTTGCTTTATTTGTCCAAGGTTGTCCAAGGTTGATGATTGCTGACTTTTCTAGGTAACAATGATAGGTTCGAACAGGGGTGGCCTTAGCCATTGCGAGGTTTTGGGCGGGCGAGGCCCTTATTCTTGAAAAATGAAGGACTTTCAAATTTCCTATTTCACCCCTTTGTAGATGGAAATTTAAAAAAATTGTGAAATATACTATATACATATTTAATATGTATTTCGCAGCCCTGTTTGCCACCCCACGCTGCCCCTGGGTTCTAAATTCCAGTCAGTGAGTCAGTTTTTAAAATTAAAATTATTTTAATATTTAATGAATTATAAAGTGTTTTTCACCAACATTTAGAATATTATTAATACGAAACGATGGCAATGATTATAACACTCTTCTCGTAGACAAGTTTACCCACCTACCACATCCACATTAGCCTACAAAAATCAGAGTAAATTTTAATCATAATGTTATCAGGGTATCCTGATTTACGAGTAGGCGCATAATTTCGGTTGGGTCAATTTTATTTTAAAATATTAATTATTAGCTGATGCCCGCGGCTTCATCCGGGTGGAATGAGGTTTTTTTGGTTCCCGCGGTTTAGCCTGTGTTATTCCAGACTATCATCTATCTCTGTGCCAATTTTCATCGTTCTGGCGAGATTGAGTAACAAACATCCATCCATTCATTCATCCATCCATCCATCCATCCATCCATATAAAATTTCCAATTTATAATATTAGTATAGATAGTTTAGATAATTAATAAAATCTCTTGATTCTGTGTAGCACATTAACAGATTTACCTAGGTGTCTTTTAAACTTGGAAAATGACTTAATTTAATAATGAGGCGTTTGCTAAGTGTCCAACTAAGTTAGTGACAAAGTTACATTAAGGTACATTTAAGAAGTATCGCTTTCGCAGTGTAACTTTGACCGTGTCTAACTTTTCACTTTATCTTCACTATACCTATTTTAACTTATTAGTGTTTTAAAGTTTAAACATAACGGGTGTCTACAGGTTTAAAAAATATAATAAAATTCATATATGGTTACATACCTTTTAAAATTAGATTTAAGTTATTTTTCAATTTTTTCTGTTTCGTTTATCCGAAGCAAAGAAAATAGTATCAAAATAATGATTCCGACAATAATAACAAAATAATCAGAAAAGCCCCGAAAGTAAATTGACTGTATTGATATTAAAATTAGGTATTATGTAATTAGGTAAAACATTTTATTATTTATGTCACTCATACCGTGATAGGCCGTGAAAGCGTAGCAGATAGATACAATATCGCATTTATAATTATTGTACTAGTATGGATTTTAATCCATTTAACTGCCTCGTCGGTCGTTAGTAAGTTCGACTGCGGCCGACGAGGTCCCGGTTTGTAGTCCCGGGTCGGGCCATAACAAGTACCTACTAGGTTTTTCTGACTAGAAATTCTCAGTACTGGCCCGGATTTAGGAAATTGGCGGTGTTTCGCCCCCGTGCCTCGAAATGGAACCTAATTTCTGATTACTAAGCAACGGGAAAATGGTAAAGCTTCTAATAAACTATCTACTTAATTCGTCTTTTTTACAGCAGTAACTATAGTTCGCGCGCAAGTTGAATGCAGAGTAAATGTATGGTGACACAAACATTTACTCTGCATTCAACTCGCGTTCAAACTGTAAATATTCCAAAGAAAGAAAAGTAAGGAACAACAGTTATTATTAAGTGTTCTGATTTATACATCGCCATTCTTGTTTAATAATAGGTATATTTGGCAAAATCTTAGGTTAGGTTAGTGTTGAACATAAATATTCATGTAAGTAGTGCCCATGGAGGATTGGCTGGGGCGCAAACATGGTGCCCTAACCTTTGGCTGAAGCAGATGCTTACTGGACACGGTTGCTTCGGTAAGTATCTGCATCGCATAGGTCGAGAGCAATCGCCCGGTTGCCACCATTGCGAGGGCCGCCTCGAAGATACGGTGAGGCATACTCTGGAGGAGTGTCCAGCTTCTGCAGAGCAGCGCCGTGTACACAACGCGGCAGTCGGTGGCCTCTCGCTCCCGAACATCGTGCAAGCGATGGTCCGGAGCGAGACAGCGTGGAATCCCGTTTCCTTCTTTTGCGAGGAAGTGATGAGCGCAAAGGAGACGGCGGAGCGCGAGAGGGAAAGTTTGGCGGAGGATCCCTCGCGCAGGAGACGCACCGGGCGTCGGAGGGCGCATGACGACCTCCGGCCGCCGTGAGTTGCCGGCCTGCGGAACTGCGGCCTGATGGACGTAGGGGGCGTCCATCTCCCGTACAAAAATAGGCCAGGAGGTGAGACGGATTCGGTAGCTGTCAGGCAACCGAGGTGAAGGGACCCGCTAGCACGGGCCAAGACCTGCGGGAGCCCGGAGAATACTTTCTAAGTGTAGCCTGCGCGACCGCTGGTCCGCCGAGAAACAACACAGGTTTTAGTGGGTGCAAGCCCCATATAACCTCTCCGTTTCCCCTGACGGAGAGGTATGTGTCAGGCATTTCCTGTGTATAAAAAAAAAAGGTAAGTAGTGCCCGGCCTAAGGCCGCAGATTTTACTGGGGGGGGGGCGTAGATTAATACCTAATTTAAGTTTAAAAAAAATAGATATTATGTGTGTTTAAAATTAGTTAAACAATTAAAATGTGGTAAAAGTTGGTGGTCATTTTAAATTTTGGTGATCATTTATTATTTATCCCTCAGTGTTTCCTAATATTATGAGAGATAACGGTACTTTTGGTAACTAACGGCTCATCTTTTTTTCTGAGTGAGGCTAAATTTGGTACAATATACAATAAGGATAGAATGGCCCCATGGAAGGACATAATATTATGTTGATCCCGGAAAATCAAAGAGATCCCACAGGGTTTTCAAAAAAACATTATAATATATCCACGCGGATATAGTCGGACATCACCTATATACTACAATAAAAACAAACAGGTGAACACAAAAGTAAACACGATTTCCAGAAGAAATCTCTCACTGTGTGGCAAACACTTATCAAAGAGTGGTTTGCTTAGGAGCCTCGATCGAAGAGACAATAGGATTACTAATTGGACGAGTATTTGCTGTGGTGTATGAATGTATCTATTTCGTTTTTTTGCTTTTATTATTTACTTTTTTTTAACTTTTTGTGTCCCATTGTGTTTCTTCTTATACATAACGCATTTTTTTGTTTTCACATCATGTCTAATCATGAATTATATATATTACATATAATTTTTTGCTGCGTATTCTGTTACCGTTACCAATTTAGTATCGGATTTGACGATCCGACATCTCCCTGGTGCAATGGTGAGCGCTGTGGTCTTATCATGGGAGCTCCCGGGTTTGATCCCCGGCAGGGTCAATTTGGTAATTCATAATTGCCGAATTTTCTTTGGTATGGTTCGGTGGGAGGCTTCGGCCGTGGCACTACCGGCAAAGACGTGCCGCCAAGCGATTTAGCGTTTCAGTACGTTGAAACCGATTAAAGGTATGGGTTTAATATGACTGCCATACTAGGTTAACCCGCTACTATCTTAGACTGCGTCATCACTTAACGCCAAGTGAGATTGCAGTCAAGGACTTGTAGTGGAATAAATAAATGGACGAAACTAGGTACACCTAAGGGATACCTCAATGACTTAATGCATTATTAATGTTTTTAGTTCAACTGTCTTTCAATTTTCCGTATGAATGCACTGATGTTCCATTTACTAGTTTATAAAGTGCGTAACCGTTTGACCTCTGAGGGTAGTGAACAAATAATTGGAGCAAAGGATTTATACTCGAAATGAAGTTTAGATCCTAAGTAAACCTCTTTGTTGAATAATCCGCCCCCAGTCATTACGTCGTGTTTAGATCTCCGCCTAATAATATACGAATTTAAAAGAGATTTCCTTTTATTTTAGGATATTAGAAAAGTTTGTGGAAAATTTCTACTTTACATTACTTAGCTATTTATGATTGTCTATATAGGAAATATCTACAGTGTCGGTTTAAAGACTAGCGAAAATTATGTAAATGGAATTTTGCCTACCTATGTTAAAAATAAATTATTTTTAGTGACATATTAAGCAAGATTTAAGGCACAGAATTAGGAATCTGCTTATTTCTTACAACATCCCATCCTAAACGCGCGTTTTGACGTTTAAAAATTCGCTGATTTTCAAATACCTAATTAGAAATAGAATAGTACCCTTACTCTGAGATTGATCGAATAGGAAATACGTCTCACTAAAGTGAGGTGAAAGTGAGCTCCTCCATACATCTACAGCCAGCGCTCCAAGCGGAAACATGGTGAACAAAAAGTCACCGAGTCATTTCCACTCCAAGCGAAATTCGATGAGACAGATCGAGTTTATAACTCACCAAACGTACAAAAAATACGATATGACTCATGTCATTTGCTATTTTGGCACTCCGAATGTTACTTTTCACACAGATTGCGAGAATGTCGTTTTCACATTCGATGGCGGATTCGTAACTCACCGAAAATATTCGCTTACACTTGGCGTGGTGAGCTCTCACGTCGATCAATCCTATTTGTAATGTTAAAACTGGGAGTAAGCGTATAGATGAGTTTGAGAGAATTGTGTTCACTGTTTCAATTCACGTAAATCTACGGTGCCTTAGGCAGACAACAGACGGGACTTTTGTCATGTACTTACTTAGTTTGTACGGAGGATGTCAAACGGTAAAGTAAAAAGTATCAAAAAAGCGATCCAACCTAATTAAAAAAATATACAAGGTATCAACTCGAAAGAGATGCAATGCATTTTCAAAAATATACTACCTGAGATACTCGTATGCCGCTCCATCGATATTATTTTATCATCTTAATGAAAGCAAGCAAATTGAAAGAAACCTTATCAAGCACAAAAGTAGTAGAAAGTACGGTTGTAACGGAACTTCGCCTCCGCCTCCGTAAGTGCGGAACTTTTGCAAGAAATCGTACCTCTGCTTCCGCATTCGCCTCCGCAGTTTTTTGCGGAGTTGTAACGGAGGTTTATTTACGTTGAATTAAAATGCAAGAGGTACAAATCGAAGCATTACAACAAGCAAAAAGGCAACTGTCCTTAAAAAAACAAATGTGGGATTCATCGCATCCTAAAGCATAGAAAATGGACGATGTGATCGGAGAAATCCACCTCCGTCTTTGCTTCCGTTAACCTCTGCATCCGCGGAGGTAAAGCCCCTTCACCTCCGAATCCGCCTCTGCTTCCGCTAAGAACGTCTCCGTTACAACCCTAGTAGAAAGTAATAGTAGAACTCTAAAGCCACGATCACAAAGGCTTTCGTGTCAAACTTACAACGTCCCTTATTTTTGTTTGGTATACAAAAAGTGGATACAGAAGTTTATCAGTGACTTCATATGAAACGGTAGGTAAATAAACTTTACAGACGAACGGCCCCGGTATTGGAGTGAAACGCAAACAGAAACTCGGAATAAATGGCTTATATGAAAGTTAGGAAAAACGTTTCGAATAGAATGTCAAACCATTCGGCTGATTTTAATGCTATTGTTTTGAGAAATGAATTAAGTTCAAATCGGCTATCTCACTGCTTACGATGTTATGTTTCAGTTGTACCTACGGTAGTTTTTAATTAAAACAATCAATTACTACTAGGAGTTGTATATTTCAGGCCAAAATGTGCTTTAATTAACCTAATTGTATTGAGAAATTATTTTAATCAAATCTGCTATTGATTTTGCTTTTCTTCGCTATATTTATGCAAATAAATATCTATGTAAATAAACAGCGTTATGCGGACGAAGTCGCCAGCATCATCTAGTAATTAATAAATTAATTAATTTGCAGAGTCAGACCGGATGCGCTATGCGTCACCGTTGCGATAGTACGATCTGTCCTGTCGCGCTAGAGTGTGCGGCTCCGTATCACGCGGCGTTATACACGGACTTTTTATTCGTCAGTCAATTTTTTCCCCTAGTGTGTTAGTTTAAGTACCTAACTAAAAATCCGTCGCAAGATATCAATGGAGTAACAAAAACTAAGTACCTAAGTAATTTTTTTAATCGCTTCTTAGTGATAACTGTAATCAGGTACAACCTACAACTATAGAATATTGAAAATTAGTGCGCAAGTAGGCTGACTTAATTGTTTTACTGAAGAAAGAAAATCACCGCAATGAATCTTGTAGAGGTGCGAAGTGAATCTCAATTGCGGGTATCCTTCAGGCGGCAGGGGCACTCGTAATGAGAACAACGGAACTTTTATCAACTCATTATCGTGGAGACAGGCGCTCTAATGTCCACTTAAATATTTCAAGGGTTATGGGACCTCGTAACAACCGTGATAGCCCAATGCGGCCTCGGCAATTGCGACGGTAAGGTTTTCTACCATAGCTCGCAAGAGCCACCACGTACATGTATATACGTACCACGCTGCATCACGGCGACACTACTAACACATTACTGTTACAGAGACCTAACAGCAATAAAAATACACAATGAAATGAAACAGAACAACGGATGGACGCCTAGACCACTAGTTTTGGCATCACTGTATCTACCAATTGAGGGCCAGATCCCGACGAAGGAAGTCATGGACCTCATCAACCACTGTGAAGAACAAGGGACAGATTTGATCATCTCTGTTGACAGTAACGCGCACCACATACTGTGGGGCTGCGACAAAAATAATGCAAGAGGTAAGTCGTTGGTCACATTCTTACTAACAACTAATCTTAGCATTATAAACAAAGGTACAGAACCGACTTTTGTGTCCAGTAGATACCAAACGATAATTGACATCACATTAGCATCACAAAACATAGTGGATCAAGTCAAAAACTGGCATGTGAGCAAGGAACCATCATTGTCAGACCATTGCAGAATATGCTTTGAACTTGATCTAACCAAAACACCAGAATTACCTCGAAGAAATCCGAGAAGAACAAATAAAAAACATTACAAAACACTGATAACAAGACACATAGCACAGAGGGACACACCTAAGATCCAGAATGTGTCGCAGATAGATATCAATGTAAATGACCTAATGGGAAAAATAAGGACATGCTACGAGGCAGCATGCCCTATAAAGACACGAAAGACAAAACAAGAACGAAAACATAACTGGTGGGGCCCGGACCTTGAAAAGAAAAGACAAAGGTTAAGGCACCTTTTCAACAGAGCAAAAAACACCAGACAGGACCTCGATTGGGACAACTTCCAAGAGGCATAATCGAAATACAAGAAACTCATACGAAGCAAAGACGAGATGGCATGGCAGGGATTCTGCACTAACATAGAATCATATGACACGGCGACTAGAATCAGGAAAATTCTAGCCAACGATAACAATCGCACACTAGGCACTTTGAAGAAAGCTGACGGTAGCTATACCAAAGACGACAAAGAGGTCAGTGAGACTCTCATACAAACACATTTCCCGGGCAGTAGAATAGTAGACAACCCAGACTGGGCGGATGGTCTACAGAATACACCCACAGAAGCAGACTGGGAAATAGCTAACAGAATAGTCACGCACGAGAAGGTACAGTGGGCCATAGACACGTTCCACCCCTTCAAATCAGCAGGAACAGATAAAATCTTCCCTGCCCTCCTACAGTGGGGGGCTACAGAGATAACACCATGGCTAGTACAGATTTTCCAAGCTTGTATAGCCTTTAAATACATACCAATCTCGTGGAGAGAAGTGAAAGTGGTATTCTTGCCCAAACCAGGTAAGAATGATTACACCGAACCGAAGGCTTTCAGGCCTATCAGCCTTACATCCTTCTTGCTGAAAACGCTGGAAAGACTCGGAGACCGCTTCCTTAGGGACGGAGCCCTAAGGACCATACCAATACACCGAAATCAACATGCCTACAGTACCGGCAAGTCAACAGAGACGGCTCTCCACAACGTGGTAACGAAGATAGAGCACGACCAAGAAAACAAACTATCAACACTAGGAGCCTTCATCGACATTGAAGGAGCTTTCGACAAAACCACCTTTAAGAGTATTGACAATGCTTTACAACGATACGAAGTACCCCAAACTCTAAGACAATGGATAGGAGCCCTACTTGAAAAAAGGGTCATTCAACTTGACATAAATGGTACAACAAAGGGCATAGTAGCCAAAGGGTGCCCACAAGGAGGAGTATTATCCCCAATCCTGTGGAACCTAGTTGTTGACAGCTTGATAACAAAAATGAACAACAACGGATTCTACACCATAGGTTATGCAGATGACATAACGATTGTGATAGGTGGTAAACATGAAAACACACTTTGTGCAATAATGCAAGATGCACTGAAACTCATAGAGAAATGGTGCATAGACAATGAACTAACAGTAAATCCAAAAAAGACTGAACTAGTACTGTTCACAAACAAAAGGAAACCAGATGTACCAAGAATGCCAACACTCTTCGGTACAAATCTAACACTATCAACAGAAGTCAAATATCTGGGGGTAATACTAGACAACAAGCTTAACTGGAAGAAACATGTAGACACGAAAATACAAAAGACAACAATAACCCTAAATTAATGCAAACGCATGATCGGGAAAACATGGGGTTTAAAACCAAAAATAATGCTTTGGCTATATCTGACAGTGGTAAGAAGCTCATTAACATACGCGTCACTAGTATGGTGGCCCAGAACACTTCAGACAACAACTCAACAGGAACTACAAAAATTCCAAAGACAAGCATGCCTAGCGATCACTAGCTGCATGAGCACCACCCCAGCAGATGCCTTAGAGGTAATACTGGGAATTCCCCCCCTACATCTTCACATAAGAGAAGAAGCTACCCTCGCAGCGCTAAGAATTAAAGCTTATGGGCTGTGGAAAGATACAAACACATCACACACCCGGATACTGTTGGTCGAAAACAAGAAGTGTCCAATGCTAGGATGGCTCTGTGACAAAACACAGAAACAACACATAATCGAGAAAGATTATAAATTCAACATCGTAGAGACCGAAACACATAAAACTACTATGAATACGATAAATGCCTACACAGACGGGTCAAAATCCAACCAGGGGACTGGTGCAGGAGTGTACTGTCCCGAGCTGAACATACATATCGCTCGCGCGCTCGGTAAGAACAACTCTGTCTTTCAAGCGGAGTGCGTCGGCATTACTGCGGCGGCCATGGCTATGGTCGACAGACAGGTAACAAACTTTCATATCAACATCCATAGTGATAGTCAGGCAGTCCTACGAGCATTGGCCAAAAACACGATCTCATCCAAGCTCGTATTGGATTGCCACAACGCACTACAAACACTAACAAAATCGAACCTGGTATCACTTGACTGGGTTAAAAGTCACAGCGGCAACATAGGTAACGACGAGCCTCAAACCTGAAGGTAATGGGACCCGAACCGATCGTTCCAATACCTTTCAGTGAGTACAAAACTTGGTTAAAACAACAAACAGTAGGTACACATGCCGAATTATGGGCAAACACCACCAATTGTAGACAAACAAAAGAGGCAATACCCAGCCCAAACCAACGCCTAACTAAGAAACTATTGCAATTAAACATAGCTAAACTCAGGACGGCTATAGGCATGATAACAGGACACTGTCCACTCAACAAACACCTATATGTTCTAGGTATAACCGACAGCCCTCTGTGCAGAGCCTGTATGGAGAGCGAAGAAACACCAAGACACGTACTACTCGAGTGTAGTGCTGTATCCACTCAACGAGAAGCCTACATTGGCTCCCCAGCAACACTTCCGGAAGTCCTCGCCGATCTGGGCGGCCTGCTTGGATTCTGGAGTGAGCTCGGCTGGCTGGAGTGATCCAGCGGGGAGACGCACCAGAGGTCTCACGCACAACGGGCATTTATGCTTAAGTGCGGAAAAGCCCAGTGAGAGAAGAAGAAAGAAGAAGAAGCCCAATGCTTTTGACGTTCGGCCTCCTATTCGGATGGTCGGGGATTCGTTCCTTGAGCTCCTTACTTTTTGGGTAATGTTTGTTTAAATTAATTAAATATCACTTGATTTAACAATTATGAAATTGTACGGGAACAGAAGATATGGCTCGACAATAGGATGATCATACTACGAACGGGTATTGTGCTTGGGGTCCACTGCTCCGATCGTTACACCATAGATAAATATGTACAAGTTATACTTTGGAGGTCGTATATGTAGTTTAATTCAGAGAACACTTCGTAATCGTGAGTTAGGCTCTTCGAGTTCGTGTGCATTGTACTAGTAATGCCATCAATTGGATTATGCGCGGACTGCGAATGCCACCACAAAATAAAACGTGAAGTAACCTGCATGCCTAAAGTTCTTTATAATTTTCTCAAAGTTATAGTGTGAATTGTATGTAGGCGAAATTCTTATTAGCAAATGATATTAAATTGGTTGAGAGTGAGACGCACTCCGAAGAGATAGAGGTGCATGCCTGAGAATCCACGACTTTTCACTAGGAGAAAAGATCATAATTAAAGAAATTAAAAAACACGACTGCCCTGCCAAAGAACGAACTAAAAATTTAAAAATCTAAATTAATCTAAAATAGAATCTTATTCACATTTTTATTAAATAATATTTTTTTTTTAACTAAAGGCTAGGGATTCTAACGGTACCTCATTTATCAAAATCGGTTCAGGCGTATAGAAGTTATGGTGGAATATACAAACTCACGTACATACATACATACATACATACATACATACATGAACCCTGAAAAAAATATACTCCTTTTGTCAGGCAGTTGTATAAAAATAAATAAAAAATAAGCAAAATACAAGTAAAGTTAATTTTTTTCTATGCAGGGTACAGACTTAACATAAATTAATATTTTAATAAATATTAAAGGTGACTTCTTATATCCTAGTGTAACGGGATAAAAGGAAGCATTACCTTCTTTATTAAGGGATTACTTACGGGCGAAAGTAAAACCTTAATACAATGCCTAGCTAGGTACGTTCGTTTTTATAGCGCGCTTATAAACTTATTAGAACAGCGACCGTAAATTAACTTTTTCATAATATATTTTCTAGTAACTTTCTCAGATATAGGTAAGCTCAGTAAATAGTGAAAGGGAATATTTTACTCATTATAAAAATTACCAGTAGGAACTTTGATTGTACCCCTACAATAATAATAGCCGATGCCCGCGACTTGGTCCACGAATAAATTTATCGGGACACAACCTATGTGGTATGTTTGTACCAAATTTTTATCGAAACCTGTCGAAAAGTAAGTCCATGAAAGCGTAACAAACATACAAACTTACATTCGCACTTATAATATTAATTAGGATTCAGCAGATAGGTAGGTAACAATGTTGAATCTACGTTTTTCAAAATGTTAGTAAGTAGTTACGCTGTTTTTATTCAAACGCTCACCAGGTGCACATTAAGCAGACTGTATATAACCCTGTGGCTTCACTGAAATTGAATTAAAAAAATATTACCAACTCGCGAACTGCTGGCCGCACTCCAAAAGACAATACAAAATCTCTTGCATATTTATTTTACTGTGAATACGTACAAAGTAAAAAGCTTTGAAAACAGAACTTATTATAACAAAGCAGCAAAAAGAAGCCATCTTAAGAACCGAAAGCAGAATAAACATCTCTTAATGAGAACTTAACTCTCTGTTTAAACATAAAACGGATATAATAAACCATTTGAATAGAAAATTAATGAATAACCTCAACCTATACCAATTTTGCCAAGTAACTGCTTAACTGTTAACTTGAAAACTTCCCTGTTGTCGTAAGTTATGTATTTTACATAAATTTTCAATAGGGTATTGCTTTAGAACACTATCATTTTTTAGAGATGCTGAACGTGCGTGTGCTATGTAGAAGGATCCCGGAAGCTCCAAATTATCATCACATGAAAACATCACAACCTTTAGCAATATGGAATACGATGTAGAGCGAGAATGTGCTTTGCAAATATGACGTTCACTAAATTCAGTTTTTCAGTGACAAAGGCATTGTTAGCAAAGTAGAAATATCGGTGTCAACAAACGCCGCTTCGGGTTGAACAATGTCGAATAAACCTGTGATCTTTTCGAGGCAAGCAATACATCGTTGCTGCTAGAACTTTTAACATTACCTACGTTAGGGATGTGGCGATAATTAAGAATTACTTAGATGATGCTTGCGACTTCATTCGCGCTGATTAAGTTTTTTGATTCCCGCGGAAACTCTCCGCTTTTCTAGGATATAACCTAATAAATACCAAATTTGATTCAAATCGGTTGAAAAGATGGGCTGTTAAAGAATAGATAGACATACAGACGGACAGACACTTTTGCATTATAGTTTTATTATGATTGTTAGAATGAACGTTAAATACCTGTATTGATATAGGTTTTACACTTTTTAATAGTTCCTCATAGATCTTGTGCTTTTTTTAAAGTATTCAGTTAACATGATAGAGAGATACTTTGCACTCTTAGCTTTTACAACTTGACTTAATTATAACGATGGACCGTGTGCCTATACGTGTATCGGGACGCCTTTCCATCTATACTAATATTATAAATGCGATAGCTTGGATGGATGGATAGATAGATGGATGGATGGATGTTTGTTACTCAATCACGCCAGAACGGCTGGACGGATCTTGATGAAATTTAGCACAGAGATAGATTATAGTCTGAGGAATACAAAGAATACCTTTTAAACTGGAAAATTAAATCGAAAATCGGAGTTCCCACGGAATCAAAACACCTCAATCCAGGCGGATGAAGTCGCGGCCATCAGCTAGACAGCTAGTAAATCATAAATTAGATACCAGAATATAGCGTACCCGTGTGTAGTTTTTTGAGCCTGTGCCTTATTGAGTTTAGTGACCGGTTCATGCACATCACTATAACTCTACACCGCGTTTATTTTGCTTTCGAACCTGTTCTGAAACTACGACGCATAAGTTGGAAGGTCTCGTTTCAAACTCTTTGCCCTCACCCAGTACAATTTTAATCACAAAGAGACAAAAGAGATTAAAGTTGTATTCATGAAACTTTATGGCGGATCGGTTCTGGAATGTTTTATCCCGGGCATTGCAAACGTAAAATTTGTTTTGCACCTAGTTTGTATGAAGAATTTGCATTTTGAGTTTGCTGATATGAGTTCTGTAAAGTTGTCAGAACGTAAATTCATTTATATTTTGTGACGTAACGAAATAAAAGCTTTTTAGTTACTTACTGAGTAGAAACAAGGTGGATATCAGAATAATTATGCGATACAGCCCGGGCCTTAGCTTGGTCTAGCTTAGGTACCTCTAGCTCTAAAACCCTCAACTTATTTTATATCCTTTTCTATATCTGCTTTATTTACAGACTACAAATGAAAGAACTAAACTAGATGAAAAGAAATAAAATTTAAACACTTTTATTATGTCACATATTTTACCTTCAATTCCGAGAAAAAGCTCCTGCAATTTTTTCCTCTGCTTAAAACACGTGAAAAGCTCTCTTTTATTCATTTAAACATTTCGCAAGCTATACGTTACCGTCTACTCTAAATGAGAAACACTACCGGTTTCTCATTTAAAATTAAAAACACCTTATTGAGTTTCTGAGTTAGTTAATTTCTCTTAGCATTCACTCAGAGTGAAGTATAAGTATTGTTATTGAAAGCTCTTGCAAATAACGTGAACAGTTTTTAAACATTAATTCTATTTTCATTGCTATATCATTGTAATTTTACAGTACGTAGGTTATTTTTATTACTAACGTAGATTGGTGTTGTCTCGTGATAGCTGATTTAAATGTGTAAGTCAATTTTCAATTTTCTTGAATATTTACGGACCGCTTTTAAGGCCCTCTTAGACTTAAGCTTTCTTTTGAAAACACCACATCTTTCAATGATTCCTTATACCAACTCCAACTCGTTAATAAAATAAAACCCGTTTTAGAAAATAAATAAGAGGTAGTTTATTATTAGTTAGTGTTTTAATGTTTTTTTTTTTGTTTTCCATTTGATTTCTAAATCGAAGCATGTCTAGTATGTTAGTTTGGTTGATTTTATTTATTTTGTGTCTAGTTTTTATTTTAATTTTAAGGTAGGTATTTGTAGCCTGGGGAGACGAATTGGGCAACTGTAATGTCTCCCCAGGGATGTTTCAAAAATAAAGAATAAATAAGAATATTCAAGATTTCATTCCCAAAGGCAAATATTAATAAAATTGCTAGGTCGATTAGAGCGCTAATGAGTTTTTGGAATACCAGAATTAAATCTTTGGCTTTATTTCTTATTCTTAATAAAAATTTGCGAGGAACTTACAAATCTCATTAAACCTCATTTCGACGTGAATTTTTTATGCGTAAACTTTTTTTGAACTCGCTTTTCCCGATATTCTGATAACCTAAAGTGTACTCAGGTAATTAAATATTAATATTGAGAACGTACGAACCTATTTCTTTTGCCTGTTTATAATAATACTAGATGATGCCCGCGACTTGGTCCGCATTGATTAACGTTTTGAACATTATAGAGTTTCCGCAGGTATAGATGTATGTTCCGGGATAATAGTACCTACTCTATATCCTTCCCCGGTTTAAAACCTCTCCTCTATTGTCTAAAATCTCTGTAGTCTGTACCAAATTTCATCAAAATCGATTGAACAGCGATTGAAAGCGTGGCAGACAGACAGACAGATAGACACACTTTAGAACAAACAAACACACTTTCGCATCATATCATACTTTGTACTAATATTATAAATGTGAAGGTATGTTTGTTTTGTTGATTTGTCCTTCGATCACGCCACAAAAGAGCAACGGATTGACTTCATTTTTTAGTTATTTATAGTTGGGGGACCTGGAGAGTGGCTACTACTTTTTATCCCAGAGTTCCCGCGGGAATTAAAAAATTAAACTAAGTTGCGGGCATAAGCTATAGTTAGTAGGATATAGGTATTTTACGGACGGTATTTTTATTTCATGGACGGACGACATCAAGAGAGTCGCAGAGAGTCGCTGGATCCAGGCGGCGCAAGACCGTGGCTTCTGGAGGACCCTACAAGAGACCTATGTCCAGCAGTGGACGTCCATCGGTTGACGACGAGGTATTTTACGCACGCACACGGTTTCCTCAACGGAAAATAGATAAACTAAATAACGTTTATAAAATACTAAGAAACATATTAAACTAAATTTGAAATATGATCTCTCAGTATTGAAGAGCAACTTAAACTAGATAATTTAAGCGTCAGGAACATTGAGTTTTAATCAGGGTATATGCCCAGAAAATTAATAGGATCACTCGTTGTCTGGAAAGAGCGCCACCTTTGTATTCAAATAAGTAAACATAATTTTGTGACAGTTTAATTAAATCTTTAATTGCTTTGAATTTCTTTTTGAATTGGGTTAGATGTCTGAGCAACTTATTTTGACTGAGATAATTATAATTATCCCAGAGCCTCTTACCTAATTATGAACATATAATTATTAGCATTTATTAGGGCAATAACAAATTGCCTAATGAGTTCAAGGATTTACCATTCAATGCTTTTAATAGAAGGCTGCATCAATGGTTAATAAATAAGTGTTTCTACAGTCTCGATGAATTTTTTAATGCAAACTAATTTATTATTACAATTTTTTTCTAATATTTTTGACATTTAATTTTTATTTTATTGAAAATTTTACAATTTTAAGACATTTTAGAAAAACAAATGTATTTAAATTCTAATAAGAAATAATAAATTAATGGTAAATGGTAGTATGAGATCTGACATATTTGCTAATTTATGTTTTATACGATTTTGATATATTATAGGTACTTGGACTAACTCAATGCTGTCTTAGAAATAATTATATAAATTTTGGATTATGTTATTAACCTAATGATTCATAGATAGTATTAGTTACTTTGTAAATTTGCATGTCAGCAATGACGAAACATGTTTGTTCTTTCTTTTAGTTTGTCATCTTAATTGTACAATGTTTCTTCCAAATAAACGATTGAAATTGAAATTCAAAAACACAGTATGGGCAGGAAACGACCACCACCGCCACTACTACAGACGATAATCGTTCCGCTGCTGGGCAAAAGCCTCCACTCTCATTGGAGAGAGGGAATTAGAGCTTAGACCCACCACGCTGCTCCAATGCGGATTGGCGAGCTTTAACGATATTTATCTTGTTAGTATAACCGGGATCGATCGTGCTCTCCGAGGCACGGGGGTGGCTTACCGCCGAATTCCTTACTCCGGGCTAGCCGGGCTCCGGGCGGGCTTCTAGTACTAGTACTGAGAATTTCTAGTCAGAAAAAAGTCACAATGAACATAATGTCGTCGCGCAACGCCCGTGTCGTATGGGAAATACGTTTTGCCGTGTTTTGGTAGTCGTACAGCTCCATTTTTGTCCGTAGTGTGTCTAAAAAGATAGAACTGTGAGGACGATTCCTTACAGTTCTATCTTTTTGATTACGGACGTATATTTAACCGTATAAGAAGTAAAGCATGATTGTCCCGAAAGACAATGAATGTTTTACCGAATTCTATAATTGCGAGCTTAGATTAGACATTTAATTAGAGCGGTATTATTGTCTCTATAGTGATTCTTCATAATATTAATGCCAAAATAAAATAAGAAACAGATTAAGTGCAAGAACGGAAGCCATTGAGAGTCCCGTATCTCGAAAAGAGACAAAAATCGTTAATTATTGAATTTTGATTATTTTATATTGATGGCCACATTACTTTTAAATGCGAGGCCGAAGAACTTTTGTTATATTTTTCTACAAAACTGTACTAAATTCAGACTACGTTTTATTATTCCTGTAACGTTTGTTTAAACTTCTATCAAGTCTAGTTAATTTCAGATTTAACACATTTGAGCGAAGCGTACTCTGAGTCTATTTGTATGGATTGGGGCACTTGTCCTTCCGTCCTATTTTACCATGTTAATGCGGAACCCTAATAACAAAAACAATAAAAATGAGGATTGCTGTGGGCAATTACTTCAATCGCGAGGTTTCCGCCGTGTAACGCTCGCTCTCACGAAATAGGGATCACTGTCCATAATTCTTATTTTTGCTTTGTTAACTTGCTAAAAACATTTCTTACAAAGATCTTTTCGTGATTTAGCTTGTTACTTACGTCATGTGAAAGCATTATGATATTCATATATTCTTGAAATAAGAACATCATTTACCTTACGAATGCCCTGTTTATTTATTTTTGTCGCTTTATATAATAAGGATTCAAGTTTCAAAGGTAAAGATTCAATGTTTATTTATTCAACTTCATACTTCATAGGTGGTCCCATATAAATTTGGCGAAGATCTGATGAATGTCTTCGGACTTTCATACACTCTTCTCCTATCATCTTAGGAAAATGATAGTTTTATTCGATTGCTTATTATGAAAAGTTTTAATACGTACCAAAAGAGAATAAAATATTGACATACTTAGTTAAATTTCATGCCAACCTACTTTTATTATTTGGCTCCGCAGCAAAATAATATGATAGCTTCGTTATTGGAGATATTATATCTATATACCGACGTATTTTTATAATATGGTTTGTGTGACATGGAACGCTTCCAAGCATCTTTTTGGTGATATTTTCAAATTCAATTTAGCCGCACCACCCCAGTACTTTGTTTAATATACTTACTTACTCAGTAGGTGTGCCACTGCCGCGTATCGCACCGACACATTGTATGCGGTGTACGACACAATAATATTATGGCCCGCGACCGGGAGTTCGTGGGTAAATAGAATGAGCTTTATCGAATCCGAATTTTTGTAAGGTAGGTCGCCAGTGTGCGATGGGATGTAAGTATCTGGGTACAGCAAATCCATACTTATATTATGAATCTCTCTGTCTGCTATGCATGCATTCACGGCCCAACTACTCAACCGATTTTGATGAAATTTGGTACAGGGACAGGTTACATCCCGGGGAAGGACATATGCTACTTTTTATCCCGGAAAATTGATGAGTTTCCGCGGGAATAAAAAAACAATCCACGTGGACGAAGTCACGGACAACTAGTACAAGTATAAGTACAGCAGTAAAACGGTATTTCCTAGCAGTCTATACTTTTTTTTTGTTCAACGAGATATAAGTTAGCTACTGCGATCTCACCTAGATGTAAGTGATGATGCGGTAAAAAGATGGTAGAAGGCTTAACTGGTAGTTAGGGGGTAGAGAATGGCAGTTATATTAAATCCGCACCTGTAATCGGTTTCTACATGGCCTTGGCAAGCATACCTACTAATTTTTATAAACAAGTAGACGAGTTGGACGAGTTGAGGGAATCATCCGTCCAGTTTAGTTCGCTATATTTAGGTACTGTCGTAGCGCCGAAAACTACATACAGCTAGCTCCTAAACCTTTTCAATGTTTCCCTCGCCCTCTCTGGTATATAGGTACTTCATTTTAAAACAAAATGTTCGGTACATGTTTAGGTAAGGGATGATATTACGCCATCGTGCCGTAAATTAATTCAACATTAATCAAACTTTATTTCATTAGGTACACTGTATTATTTTAGTGTAGCGGAATATGGTAATAAATTACTAAAACTCACATAAGTTTACAATATGTAGTATTACATACCTACGAGTAACAATAATTAAAGTCTTGGAAAAGTGGGCATTACGTCAACTTATTTTGATTTTTAGTAGCATCGGCAGTTTTTACTATTATCTTAAGTGTACATATATATATATATAATTAGACTACATGATGCCCGCGACTTCGTCCGCGTGGATTGATGTTTTTTAATTCCAGCGGGATCTCTTAAATTATCCGGGATACCATTTGTTCATCCCCGGGATGTTACCTATCTCTGTACCAAATTTCATCAAAATCGGTTGAGTAGTTGTGCCGTGAAAGCGTAGCAGACAGACAGACAGATACACTTTTGCATTTATATTTATATATTAGTATAGATTTCAGTAATATATCTCGTGAATTTTCTTCACGAATAGATACTTAAAATTTTGAAAAGTTTGTACTCATAGCCGAAGAAGGCCTTGATATTCATATTTGAATAGTCATGTATTGCTTATTATTTTTGGACTGAAGACGTAGTAGTCATGATGATTATATGTCGTATTATTTACTGAGAAAAATAAAACACTATGTAATATTATGATGTATTTATGTAATTAGCCTCGCCCTTAAAACAGAACGAGTCGTGCTTTAAGTAGTTACTCCCTTAGCAGGAATCGGCTAAAATCTTGCCAAAATCTTTTGTACCTAACAATAATAATTGTTTAAATCATGAAATCCATACTGATGTTATAAATGCGAAAGTGTTTCTGTGGAGTTAAAATTTTTGTAATTTTTCACCATAAGCCAAAAGCTAAGTAACTTAATTTTTTTTTAAATATTTTAGAATAAGCTAAGTAAACCATTTCATATACACCCCACTAAAACCCCACTTTAAAATTTCAACCTCTTTTATTAGCATTAGGCATGGGTCAGCATTATTTAAAACTAGTTATTCCAAATTTAGCTAGTAGTTACCTACTAAAATATGCAAAAGTGACGATCATTGTCGCACCATAAAGGTTGTCAACCTACCTTTCAGGTACGAAACCCTGAAAACACTCAGCTTTAACTTGAATGTCGGTAAGTACATAATACCTTTAAGAGCAAATCGAAAAGTTATTTTGCGAGTTAACTCTCTTCCAGTCACATTATAAGATCATTGGTGTAAAAAAAACCTCCCGTTAGGCAACCAAAAGCCCATCTAGCAAAATTGCCATCCGCCGCTCATTACCTACAGCGCCGCCGCCTCATCTGATATCCCCGTGCACGTGACTAAAGGAAATTGAAATCTCTATCGGTTAATCGAAATATTGAATGGTGGGCATCCAAAAATAGAACTTTTTAATTATTTTCATTGGATCCACAATCTCTTCGATGATTCGGTTTTATCAAAAGTTGAAATGGCAGGTAGAGTGAAATGTCAGAAGGATATATTACAGAATAGGTACGTTGGGAATTTGAAATGATTGACAACTTGCGCCAATGGAAAATGATAAATGATACATGATTTATTTATTTCACGAAGGACAACTTGTGTCACTTATGATACGTTAAGACTCTACCATCGGCTCGGAAAACTGTTCTACCGAGAAGAGCCGGCAAAAAACTCAGCAGTTGCTATTTTCTTGCAAAAAAAAAGGTTACAATAAGTAGACAATACAACATATACGTTACAAGTACCTATAACACTGACTTGTGGGTCACTGGATGCGAGGCCTGTTGTCCCCATGCAACTTTGTCATTAAATGGCAATTACAATCTGTCAGACAAAATTACAGTGTATTCTATAATTTACAAGCTTTTATTTAGTTTCACCTGCCCGGTATTATGTCTGTAATCAAATCTTGCAAGTTATACTTGACTCACTTCCCGGTTTTCAATTAATCTGTGCATACATATTTAGTTTGGGTGACAATGCAGTTAGCAAAGTGACGACATTCTAAATCCAATATGACGGACTCCTAAAGATGGCGGACTAGGTACTAATATTATAAATGCGAAAGTGTGTCTGTCTGTCTGACTATCTGTTTGCTATGCTTTCACAGCCCATCTGTTCAACCGATTTTGATGAAATTTGGTACAGGAATATGTTACAATTATGTATCCCGGGAAAGGCCCGGGGGACAAAGGCCACTTTATATCCCGGAAAATTAAGGAGTTCCGCCGGGAATCAAAAAAACAAAACACGCGGACGAAGTTGCGAGCATAATTTAGTTTTTTATAAATTTTGCACCTCTATTATATGGGTATCAATTAAAACGGTTTGCTGATAAGAATACGAAAAATAAAATGACTAAAGAACAATGGCGAGCTTGGACCCACATAATTTAAAAATTAAGAAGGCATCGTTCAAGTACAACTTTATATTATTTATAATCATATGTTTAAATGATGTTTATATAAAAAATATTGAGACTCTGAGATACGGGATTCAAAAGAAAGAAATAATTATAATTTATTAAAAAATAAGTCATCTTGCATAACGGAACGCAATTGACATAGATAGACATTTTGTTGACATTACAGCACTTGTAATTATTTTTTATTTTTGCAGGGATGTTCCGACACCATCGATGTATCATCGATACCTACTGAAATGAGTATTCTTAATATTACTATCGCCTTGTGATACTAACACGAGTACTTTAAAAGTATCGATACCTAATTGTATCGATACTTTTAAATTTTTACGTAAATGATTTTATCAGTATCAGTGATCACTACTTATATGATACTAGCTGATGCCCGCGACTTCCTTCTCATGGATTTGGTTATAAGAGAAAGAAAAAAGCTCTCATAGGAAAAGTAAATAAGTACTTAATGCAAGTGTTAATCAAAGTATACAGAGGAATAAAACGCTTAATGTAAAGAAGATCAGGCTATAGAATGGGAAAAAAATCTGAATTATTGGTCAGCGAATCACTTCAAACTTGGGTTATAGGTGTCGAAGAATTCACTGGCCAGAATCCACATAGAGGTACCAGTGGTGCAAAAGAGATCTATTTTGATATTATTGTTACTCAATTTGTTAAAAGATAAGAAAGATCTAAGAGTTATTTCGAAATATGGTGTGAGTAGAATTATTGCGGAATTCTCGCAGACATAAGTACCTACCTAATTATAACTAGGCATAAGTACCTACCTACTCATTCTTACTAATACTGATACAAATTATTGATTGAACAATAGCCCTTTCCCGTAGTAATAGTTTTTGATTAATAATTTTAAGGTTATATTCTACTTTTAGGTGTATCTTTTTTCTCCCACATTTTTAGACTTACTTACTATTTGCTTTTTTCTTCGTTCTACAATTATTAATTAGTTTCCATGATGAACGCTACCCTTTTCAGTGGGTCCCAAAATACATGCATTTTCGCCATCCTCCTTTATATTGGCGAAGGATAACAGCTTGTTTTTCAAAATGTCCTCCTGCTAAATAATTGACTACGTTGTAGGTTACGTAGTAAATGTAACTAGAAAATAAGACCTATAGACAAAAGTTGGATGTTTCGAATTTGTTGAAAACGTGTTCAAGTAGCAATCCGTGCTGGCCCATAATAAGATGGTTCTGGCAAACAAGCTTTTGAAAAAACGCCCTATATTTTGTTATCTAATCATTATACTCTACCTGTTTAGAGATCAAGTGGTCTGGAGACTCTAGTGATATTCGTTTCTGAAATATAGCCAATTTGTCAAGGTTTTGTACGAAGGACAGAGGGCCATATTCTTAACCCTCATCGATAAGTTATATTAATTCAAACTATTTTACATATTCATATAGAAAAAAAAAGTGGACAGTGGCGGGATAAGAACGGAGGGACATCTCTAGATTAGAAGACAACTAGAGGGGTTCCATGAAGGAAATAAGAATCTCATTACTTTAATATAATATGTATCACGGCGCGAGCGTAATGTCCAAGAGTCCAAGTATTTCAACGTTCATTCTAGCACTGCTCGTTCGATAAGTTCACTTTCAAAGTTTCAAACTACGCAAAACCCCTTTCAATAAGTACTTTAGAATTTAATAAATTAAGTAAAGGAGTCAACCAGAACAAACTTAGTTTTGTCAATTAAATCTCAACGGGCCTTCACAGAAACTTTCAGGCTGGTTAGATACCAAATGTAGGTAGGTAGTAATGAATTAAATATTATACTAAATTGAATTTTCTATTCTGTATTTACAAAGTTTTAGAATATCAACTGTTAAATAACTGTTTGTCCACATTAGTTCTTTGTTTATTGATTATCATTTTTTATCATCTTTGTTTATTTATTATCATATTATATTATGTTAAATTTAGGAATTCAGAAGTAACATCGGTCCACTTGAACCCAAGCTAAAACTTGAACATCGTAACTGGAATATCGTAACATGAATAACGTCATGTTGGAATCCAACAGGACGTTACAAATTTAGCACTAAATTGTTGATACAATGAACTGCTTGAAATATTACCCTAATATTACCTATTCTGTGATATTACCATCAAATAATTAAAATCTGCGCATCGTGACCACCTTTAAACATTTTTTCATGTCTCATGGCCAAGCACCCACCATAGATTTAGGATTGGTCTCGCGCAGCGGAGACATGTCCGTTATATATGTCATGAGAGTTATCATTGTCATGTAATTTTTTTTAAGATTTATCACTAACAATTTCTTTGCCTTTGTCTGCGCTTAATTCTGCAAGTTTTCTTACTCGTGCTAGTAGACACCTAGCATAACCCGTTGGCTTGCTCCATTTATTCGAACCATAGCCGACATAAGGTGGGTAGTCATCAAAAGAAACTTGACCCAATTTTAAAACATTTTAACACTGAAAAAGCTTTAAGTACATAAAGATTTTAAGTATATAAAGTTCTTCATAAATGAGTAGGTATGCGCATTATGTTTATTCTATAGGAAATTGAATAGGAAATTTTAGCGCGTAAGATTCAATACGTCCTCGTATATAAAGTGGGACGATTATAAATTACTAACAAAGTTTGTCTGCCTGGATGACATGAAGGTGTAAATGGAGGCAAATTCGTCAATTTATATGCGGAACAGGCGCCTTTGAGATAGCTTTGATGTCGGCTATGGAGCAAAATTCTGTTACCTCCAACGGACTAATTGAGATATATCACGATGTTTGATGACTTCGTAAGTTTAAATCGTACAATATTTAGGTACTCTTATTATAAATAATAAATAAAATATATTTATTTGCAAAAATGACATGATTTGTGTGTATCGTGAATGTGTGTATGGTGTTTGTATGTGCTTGTGTAAGCTAGTGTTAAGTGAGGATATGTTAGTGTTTTTTTTGAACTAAACATGGAATATCGAAAATTATAGTGAAATTTTTAAAAGTTCTTCAGTATTTTCCTTACTAAGATTATTATATTTGTAAGTCGTCTTCAAAAGGAAAACAACACACAATATTTTCTATAAATATAGTATATAAAAAAGAGACAACACATGGGTCCATTTCCATAGGAAATATTTTTAAAATAAAGTAAATGAGCACTAAAATTGAAAAATTCATTTTCAGGGTAAAATAGGGTAAGAAGGGAAATCCCATCGGTCACACGGCTTATAATTTATTAAAGTATTTTCTTATCTTATAAAGGTCTAATACGAAAACAGTACGGAATACTTGTTTGCATTGAAAGTTATAAAAGCTGTTTAAAAGCATTATTCTTCAAGGACTGGCCACAAATGAGCGGAACACGACAAATCACTTAACTTATTCTACACTCTATTTGCTGACACTAAGACGACTCTCAGCGAACTTTTACCAGCCTCTCTCTTTTTGTCACTTGATTTAGTGAGTCTTAGATAAAGATTTATTACTGTAAGGGCAAGTTTGGAAAGAGTTACCTACTTATCCTCTGGTGTAAAGGTTAAAGCTACATATGCAGGGATGTACTAGGGAGGTTTACCTGTTCCATGAATTGTTATCAGGTTAATAAAGGCTGTTAAGACTTGCAGCATGCGACAATGTGGCATGCTGCAAATTGAGGCAATAATTTTTGTTTTATCTTATTATCAATCTTATTTATGCAAAGACTAGCTGATGCCCACTTGCTGATTGAATTTTAAACCGCGGGAATTTTTTGATTTTCCGGGATAAAAATTTGTTCTTTCAGACTTGAGACTGTATTCTGTAACAGTTCTGGCCTCTGGGGTGATTGAGTAACACAGATCCATCTATCCATACATCCATAGATAGAAAGTTTCGCATTTATAATATTAGTATAGATAATGTGCTGTAGAATTTAAACATGTTAAACAAAAAACGCCGAACGCTCAAGGTCATTGGCAGTTTGGAGCCTCTTAACCTCAATAATAATCCTCTAAACATTTTTTATTTCACAAAGTAGGAAAACTAATTGCTGATAAGGACTGCTATGCGGTTAATTCTATTTTTATCTCAAATCTAAATTATGTATTTACTTACCTACCGACGTCTACTATTAGTATTAATTTACCTCTTCAAAGTATTAAAGCTCCTGATTGTTATAATATAACAGTGGCAGAGAACGTAGAGGAGCCAATATTTGAATACGAAATTAATTTTACTTTAGCTACATTGTAGACGTCTGACTCGATATTTACTTCAACTAAACTAACCCAGTGTGTGGCACACGTAGTAGCCTACAGCAGTAGAATCACATACGTGCATGATATTATTCTATAAGCACTGCTTCAGATATAGGTTAGGAATTATTTCATAGTATTGCTGCCTACAGGCTTTCTCACTCTCTGTAAATCCACTTTTATAAAAATATCACGCAGGAGTGGTATGTTTTTATACCCAATGATATGATATAATAATAAAAGTACTCATTGAGATTTTAATTTCTCTTTAGATATTTCCAAAAATGCTTTTGTACCGTCATTTTACTTGTTTTGTTCAATAGCATACAAAACAAGTAAAATGGGGTGTAAAGTAATAAAGAACAGCCATAGAACCGCTGATAGTGAAATATCTGGTAGCTATACCTGATCTGGGTACACCTAAACCACTGAGGTTTGGCAATTTAGAAAACAGAGCTGAAACACTATTTTGGTCGGCCGCATCTACTCGTATATCCGGAAATTCAATTGTTTTTTTTTTTCGAATCATACCGTCAAAGGACTTGACCGGTGGAACCATGGCAGCTTGCCTAGGTGTCAAAAATCAATGTTCAGCAATGATTTCTTTATTATTGTAATTGTAATGTTTCACTGTTTTCAGATAAAACAGTTTCAGGAGTCTGAAGGCTCGGAAAACTGCGAAAATGAACAAAAAAGTTTCACCAAAAGACTACTTTCCCACACTAGATGGCGCTATTTATTGTGTTGAGCGAGTCTAAAAAAATATTTTCAAGTATTATTTCTTTATTATTGTAATTGTTATATTTTATAGTTTTCAAATAAAAAAGTTTCAGGAGTCTGAAGGCTCTGAAAACTGAGAAAATAAATAAAAAAAGTTTCACCAAAAACTGATTTCCCACTCTAGATGGCGCTAGTTATTGTGGTGAGTCTAGAAAATATTTTTAAGTATTGGTTACTACTTTTGGTTAACAAGTTCAACTATTCGACCACAGATGGCAGCATATGCAATGTGAAAGGGCGTTCCTTTAAACGCAGTATTTCAAAATGCTTTGTTCGATCTATTAGTTTGAGACTTGTCAATAAATAAAAATAATTATAAACAAAACATACATTTCCTTTTCATTACTATTTAATTGATCAAAAATAAATCATTCATAATATAATGACTAAGGTACATAAATGGTATTCATGTAGGGTTACAAGATTATTATTAGGCATGGATATAATGGAACGTCAAAATGGAGTATTGCTTAAAGAGGAAAGCGCACGCTCTAGATTTAAACAATAAACATACTGTTTTTTTTTGTCATTTGAACCCTGACCTTATTTGGAATAATAAATCCATAATAATTTCGTTTTGAATTTTTAAACCTTACTGTAAAAACGGAAATCCTGTGCATTGTCCCGAATCGGAGGGCAATTACTGGTCATGTCCTTTAATCAAAATCAAATTACGTAATTGGACACTGAGTTTCGTCTACGAGCATTCTGTACTAAAATTATACATCAATGTCTACGAGTCAATACTACATCACTGAATTCAAAATGGTCAAAGAAGTGGTTAAAGGAACGTGACTTTGTTACCGAGCACATCCCTTGTTCATACTGATACCTTTAATACGGTATAATGTTAAGAGCTATCTCTCTGTTACGCTCTCACGACCGATGTGTTTAACCGATTTTGGTGAAATTTGGTATGGATATAGGTTGCATAATGTTTTCCGGGGAAGGACATACCGAGGTCCGAGTATAATATGTTTTATATCCCGGAAAATCAAAGAGTAATTAATACATGGGAATTTATAGAAAACTTAAATAAATGCGGACGAAGTCGTGGGACTGGGCATCATCTAGTCTAGCATAATATCTTTCCTCATTCCAACAAGACAAAAATGTAAACCACCTTATAAATAGCGACTTGTGTATCTCAGATTGCAAGTGTCTGCTTACACCGTGGTAAACTGTTAGAAACGCGACGCCCGTGACGGAACAATGGGTGTAATCTAAAAACGGAGGAAAAATAAGCGACCCGAGTAGAAAACTTACGAGAGAAGGGGAGCTTTCGCGTACGTAATAAAATTAAACAGAGGTTTTCTTATGGACGTACTGAAAGTGAGGAATGAAGGTAAGAAATTGAATAGGTATAGTGTCGTAAACGTCCTAAAAGAGCACCTAGTTGGCGTAAAACGTGAATTGAGTGTAAATTTTTAGGTACTGCACAGGTGTGTCGAAGGCTTAAGGACATTGTGAATTGTGCATAGTCTTTGTCATAATGTTTATGACATTATATCATCGACAATATCCCATACTAGAAAGAACAGTGTTGCTCACTGTATAGATTGACGAAGACTTTCGAGCGAGCAAATAATCCTTACAGGATACCTTTGAACATACAGCAGGATACCGACGACAATGAGGGAACTAATTAATAAATAATGTTTAATAATAAAAAATAAAAATAAGAAAAAAGACTGCCGATAGAAAAGGAATATTTAATCTTTGTTTATTAAAAAAAACACTCAGGCATTAAAGTTTAATTTCGAATGTAGTATATTTATATCAAAGACCTTTTGTCTTCGTAACAAGGCGAGCATGTCGCTGTTCGTGAGCATGTCGGTCACGCGAATCCACATTTTTACCCCCTACCAAAAAGTGCTCAACGCGGCTTAAGAAGTTTTCACTTCAAAATACTTATAACGCTTTTCACAACTCCTCTGATCTGTGTTGATTCTTGATGATGGATGTTTTATTGGAACTAAAATCAAGAATTTACATTCCAAATAATCGCAGAGAATCTCGAAATTTAACTTAAGTAGGCTCTAAAATCCCGCAATAGGTATCACTGGCGTCATAAAGTCAAGTTATTGTTTCAATGATTCTTCATTACCTTCAATGCTCCTGAAACGGTTCGGAGTTCGGTGATCACGTTAATGGCCCTCACCAAATAATGGACACTAGAAAGTTTATACTCTCAGAAAACTTTTAACGAGTTTTAGAGGTCGAATTGAGAAAAATAGCCGGTTTGCTAACGGATATTTACTGTAGCTAACTGACATATAGCCAAAGCACACACGCTATTTTCTGCATCGTGAACTTTCGATTAGACCAGTGAGCGCCAATTGGAAGCCAATTTACTAATTTAGTAACCCAAGGCACGATCAAGTTACACATTATTAAGAAAAAAGTTCCATGGCTGTCTTTATCTTAACTCTGTCTTTATATCTGAAAAAACAAAGCAGTTTTCTAAATAGTTAATTGATGTTGATTCATTCGTTTATTTATTTATGCATTTTTATTATTTTTGCACAAAATATCTTCTTAAAACTAATAGAAAAAAGTGGACAAAGGTAAAGCTTATCTCTAACAAGTGAAATTAATTTAACGAATTAAAAAATACGACTGCCCTGCAATATTATTTTTGGAGTTTCTGTTTACCTCCATAAGAAGCGATTTGCATAGGTATATAGCCTTTGGAATCATAATCAAATTTTTTTATTAAATGATATTTTTTTGTGAATCACTTAATATTG
The DNA here is from genome assembly GCA_964035005.1 of Erebia palarica. NCBI lineage: Eukaryota > Metazoa > Arthropoda > Insecta > Lepidoptera > Nymphalidae > Erebia > Erebia palarica. The sequence goes on from OZ035988.1 coordinate 9,598,266, forward strand.
AACTATAGTATTATATATTTTTGGAATCTACTCATCATGTTCTAGATGATGATTATATAGTTAACCTTATTTTCGTTTTTTTTTTTTCAATTTTGGTCTTTAATGCGGGACCATGGTCACCCCATCAATTTTTTAAAAAATTTTAGTTGCCTATATCACCCGGAATAAGCTAGGAATTCTAACGATGCCTCATTTATCAAAATCGGTTCAGGCGTATAGAAGTTATGGTGGAATATACAAACTCACATACATACATACATACATACATACATACATACATACATACATACATAAATAAATACATACATGAACCCTGAAAACAATATACTCCTTTTTTCAGGCAGTCGTATAAAAAGAAATCTCTTCCAGCTTTCCCTTTCATGATAATGTAGGAAACTTTACTTCACAAACAAAAATAAAAGCCATATAAAAATATTATGTTATTTTTTTTCATATAAAATACCTTCTGCATAATAAATAATATATTATTGTATATTGCAACAAGTACCCACTTTCTGTAAATTAAATCCGATCGCCTAACGATCGGGTACGGCTACAAAAGCGTGCGTTCTACGGGCGCAGCATCACTCTTGTCTCGATTTTTAACTCATTATCACGCTTATTGTCACGCGTATGCGACTATTTAATTTTTTTACTGTGAATTTGTGTTATGTGTGTTAACAGTGCTAAATCTGGTGCTAATTGTGTTGAGATTACAATTTGTTACCTATTTGTTAATTTTAGTTTTGATCTGAATTTTTGATCTAAATTAGAGCTTAATTATTGTTAAACTTCAAACTGTTTGTTGTGTGGTTCCTTTTTGGTTGAACTTGATGTAATTTGTTTGAATTGTGTAATTAAAAATTCCTGTTTAACTTAACTTAATTTTATCCACTTCTGGTTGCTTATAATATTATATACTAAGTAAAAATATACTTACTACTACTTACTTAGTAAGTACCTACTATGTAATAAAAGGACCTATGGAATAAATTATTTAAATAATTATAGGTGAATGTCTGTTTTATGTATGAATGATATTGCTTTATGAGAGGGTGTGTGATAAAAGGTAAAGTAAATTGAAGGTTCAATTATTTCTATGTTGGTAACTTATTTTAAGGCAAATTACAATTTTCTTAACAAATTCGTCGATTCATGCCATAGCGCGTTGTTATCTACGATAAACAACTAAATATTAGTAAAGTTATTGGCAAAAATGGAATTAACAGAGCAATTCGCTAGATGTTGCTAGGCGCGATGTATGAGTTAGCACTTGACCGCATTTACGTTACAACTCAACGCCATTTCAATTGTCAAGTAGATACCGCGAACACCAAATTAAGAATAGGATTAGAAGTGACAAAGTCACAAAGTGTGAGCTTTAACCGCGCAAATATCAAGAAAACATTATATTTTCATTTTCATTTGATTATCTAGTCATTTTCATCTAACTAGATGATGCCGGCGCCTTCGTCCGGGTTGCTTTTTTATTACTGTGGTATAAAAAGTAAGCCTATGTTACTCTTTGGGTCCTCAACTAGGTATACCCATGAAAAATCACGACGATCTGTTGCTCTGTTGCAGCGTTTTACACACAAACAACCACCAAACAAACACACTTTCATATTCATAATTTTAAATTGAAAATAAACTTTGATTTGGATCCTAGAGATAATTAATGCTTTCGATATTTTTAATATGAGTAAGTTACTTGACATACAGTACTAAAAACCCAAGCGTCCCAGAGTTGCTATTTCTATTACCTACCTTTTTATAATTGTGTGTACCCAAGTCAAAAACGGTTGACATACGGTTAAGGGTAAGCAGGGAACCATCTAATCTAAAATATATATATTACATATTATAAACGCGAAAGTTTGTATGAATGGATGTAAGGAGGTTTGTTACTCTTTCACGTCAGAAAGGCTGAACGGATCTGGATGAAATTTGGCGCAGAGATAGATTATGGTCTGGATTAACAAATGTGCTACTTTTTCCCGGAAAGTTGAAGATATCCCGCGGGTACCAAAAAACCTCAATCCTCGCGGGCGAAGTCGTGGACATCAGCTAGTCTAAAATACATGTAAGTAAACAGGCGTTGGCCTATTCTTCAAATATTTACATCAGTTGTGTACTTCTCGTCAATTCACAGAAACATTTATTACACATTGAAACTCAGTTAGAAATTCGCTGTTTTTCTCGTTACACTTTACTTTTACTATGGATACCATCATACTTAATATTATAAATGCGAAGGTGTGTTTGTTGGTCTGTCCTTCAATCACGCTTCAACGGAGCAACGGGTTGACATGATTTTTGCATTAAGGAATTCCCACGGGAATCAAGAGAACGACGCAGGCGGAGTCGCGGGCATCAGCTAGTTAGGAATATTTTAGGTTCGGTGACGACCTCCGTGGCGCAGTGTGTAGCGCTGTTGTCTTAACCCGGCGTCATTGTGGTACAAAATTGTTACACGGATGTTAAGGTGGGTCAATATAACCCATGTATATAATGTACGATATTTTCATGTTTTATTGAATATATTCATAATCCTTGTCATTATAATGTATATTTACACTCTGATCTTTGGAATTAACGAAAAAAGATATGAATCACAGAACATTTATTCAAAATATTTAAACTTTTACTGAAACTCCAAAAATATTAACAAAATTGAGATCCCTTAGAGTTTCATCACCTTACTACGCTTAAATATAGTATTGAAAACATGAACATAAAAACTTAAGAAAAAACTTGAATAAACACCAAAAAAAAAATTCAGTACAAAAAAAGGCGCGAAATTTTGTTACGTTAATTGTGAGTATGGGTCATATTGACCCTTTTGACAAATAAACACGTTTAGCTTCTAGCGCGGTCACCGTTGGACTCATTTCTTTTCAGAAACGTTTAGAATACAGCGTTGGCTCCAGCTACTGAGAAGACGGCCAACGACGCTCGCGTACGTAAAAAAATATTTGCATTCTTAAATACACTGGGTCATTCTGACCCAACCTCAATGACGCCGGGTTAACGTGCGGAGGTAACTTGTAGTGGATAAAAAAAAAGGTTCCAATACTTTGGTCATTATTCACTGAGACCTGATTATTTATGTATAGATAGGCAGATAATTATGTAGTTTATTTTGTGACGTTATATCAAGACACGCGGAAGCGCGTCCAGCCAAAGTTCAAAAAAACTGGCGAGCAGCACCGTGTGTAATAATTACACGAACCATTTGGAGCCACTTTTGACCCCCTCATAACTCAAAAACTATTTCACATAAACATGTCAAATTTGGCGCATATATTGAGACCCGTGAGATACATATGTGCTCCAAATTTCATAAGCACACCTCAAATGGTTATTTAGATATAAACGTACAAAAATCGTCATTTTTATGATCTACCTAGGTATAGATCAAAACTCTGACACGGGGCATACTACCATTGCTTAAAGCCGTATTATTTTAATACTGTTGACGTTTATGTTGTAGTGTTATAATCATTATTTTAAGGACGTCAAAGTACGTGACATTCAACCGTTATTTTGAAACAATACTGCTTTAAGCGGTGGTAGTAACTCCTTAACTATTGAAAATGACACATAATTATTATTTTAATGTAAATAATAATGAATAATAATATAGTTGCATTAAAACCTTACCTTCGTATTCGTGCATTTTGTGCAACGAAACGTCATTGACAGAAAAGAAGAAGAAACGTATTTGAAGTCGTCAGTTCAAGCTGTCAGTCATTGTGATTTGTATTCATTGTTTATAGTGGTTTTAGTGATATCGACTGTTTACCGTGCTTGTTTTCAATGTTTCACTAAAAACTTTTGATTTTGAACTTTTGCAATCATAATTGATGAGATGTAGAAATGTGCTGTAGAGGTAGTCTGACCATAGATGTAATCTGTCAATGTCAGTGTAACTCTAGGTACACTATATATTTTTCTTGTTTTTTCGTGTTCTTTCAAAGGATTATTTGAATGATAGCAAGGCATTGGTATGAATTGTTACAGCGGCTGATTATGTAATGTTATTTTATAAGTACATATATATATAATTTCAAATATTTGTGAGATGGTGATAATAAAAAAAGCGGAGTTTATTGCGGGCTCTTCTCAGACCAGGGCCATGAATTGATATTATCTGTTAATAATACAACAGGAAAAGAAAAGAAAAGATCCATCCTATCTTCTGTGGTCCTCGGTCATCATAGTTCAATCAAATACCAAGCAATAAAGTCTGTCGCATTTATCAGGAATAGTACTTGTAAATTATTTGGTGTTTTTAAATAAAAAAATGTTTCTTACACAGTTAAACAGATATCATGACGAATCACGGAACATTTTTCCGACACTTAATTTCTTCATGTAAAATTTTAATTCGAGACATAAAGCGAGCTTAAAAGCGCGGCGTCTGGCAAGTTTCATCATCGCACAGATGCGTCGTGGGTACAGCTTACTTTACACACAAAGCCCGAAGTACAAAAGGCTCACTCCATTTTGTGCTTGACAAGCGAAGTCGAGGAATGACGCTTCGCGTTTGCCACCACCTAGAATGTTAGAAATGCAATACGCTACTATACGCGATCCTAGGTATCACAATAAACGTATTGAAAAGCTTTCTCTTTGTACTTTAAAATGTGTAATCAATTTTTAAAAAGTAGTAGGTCTATGCAGACGACTAATTTATTGTTCACGAAGTGACCGACGTAAACTGCTTTACTTATTTAATTTACTTGTGCTTTCACTGATTTTGCTTGCTTGCTACTTGCTTTGTGATTTTTTTAATGAAAAATTGACCGAGAAATTCGAGTAAAAATTCATCCAGAAAATGATTATATAGCTTACTCCACTTAACGTTATTATAACTGTCACCAATATCGACGTAACCATACATAAACCTCTCTTGCAAAAGGCATCTCTGTGATTGAGAGCAGGTATGTTTATCTCACAATTCCACACGGTAGCCCTGAATCGGGGTATTATAATTAAACTTGTGATAGACGAAGCTTAATCGCTAGACAGGTGCGTGTGACGCAGGGCAATCCATTTATTGTGGTAACTTTGATGCACTGGACCACTTTGTGTCGTATTTAGTTGGAGTTACTGTTAGTAGATTGATTGTTTTGAAAACATTAGGATCAAAACGCTTTGGAATTTCTTTTTTTCTGAATGCAGAAGTAATTTTTGACTTTTTACTGCGTGTGAATTACCTATGAGGGTTGGAAGGTAAAAGAGGTTTTAATTACAAGTCATGCAAGCATGCAAGTGATGATAACGAAGTGGTTAAGACTTTATACCTCCTAATAACGACGCCCGAGGTTCAATCCCGGAGATGCACTTCAGTTATATGAAATATAACAATATAATATAATAATAATTATAAATGCGAAAGTTTGGATGGATGTATGGATGTTTGTTAGTCAATCACGCCCCAACAGCAGAACGGATCTGGCTGAAATTTGGCACAGAGATAGGTCTAGAATAACACATAGGCTACTTTTATCTCGGAAAATTAAAGAGTTCAGAAAACCTCAATCCACGTTGACTAAGTCGCGGACATTAGCTAGTGAATACATAAATTAAATGGGTTTGTAAAAACATACATAAATAGCAATATTGCTTGTATTGTTGACACAATTGCTATCTTTAAGTAAGAGATAACAAGCGTCGCATCGAAGCAACGATTCAGTATTTATAGAGGCGTGCCTAATCATGTTTAGTTGCAACTACAGCTTAGCTCAATTACAATCAGTGTGATACTGCATTCTCGCAGTTTTCTTATGGAAACAGCTTTGGAAATTTTTGAAGAAAAAGACGGTGGGCAAGGAATTTGTCCCTACTAACAACCCTCGGCAGTGAGTTCAAAACTTACCCAGCGCACCATTCTACCACCATCACATCAATTCATCAGAATTACCAAATGCAGGTGAAAATCCTTGTAACTTGAATAAAAATTACATAAAGTTTCCCGCAAAACTTTATTAGTTACTTAAAAAAAAAAAGTTTAATTAAATTTAAAAAAAGTTTTTATTTTCATTTAAATATTGTCGAAGTCAAATGTGATTGTACTCAACCATATTCTATATTAATATTATGTAATGCATATTTATTGTAAGCACAGCCCTATCGAATAACGTTTATCTTCTCCAAAGATTCCTATTAAATATCAAACTTCCACCCCCAATGTCGATTTGAGTTCGGAATTTATACATACAATAATTGAAAGTGATCGGCGTGACGAAACACGCTTTAACTTTTAATGAATCTTCGGTATGTACTTTGTCTTTAGCGATATAATAACTTTTATAAATAAGGCCCAATAAAATTTTGTTATTTTTATTATAATTAAAAATCGATTCTAAGAAATATCAAAATAAATTCTCATTTGTCACCATCATCATAATAATATTAATTACCTAGTAACCTACTAGATAACGTTCGCGACTTCGTCCACGTTATAGCCATTTAAAGAACTCTTTGATTTTTCAGGATATCTTCGGGAACGCCTATGTTCTTCCCCGGGATGCAACCTATCTCTGTACCTAACATAAAATCGGTTAAACAGTTCAGCCGTGAAAGCATAGCAGATAGACACTAGACAGAAGTAGACGTTACTTTGCGGAAGTCCATGATAATGAAAGAACTAGGACTTTAATTCGCTATATTACCTTGGTGGATTAGAGCCAATTAATATTCTAGTTCTTTCATTAGTATGAACAGACAACAAACACATTCGTATTAAACATATTATGTATGGAAAAATTAATTTACTTCCGCAGCTGTACATAATATCATATTCGGTTAGGCCACTGCCTCTCCAGGTTGGTAATTCTATGGGATTGAAGACTTTGATTCTAACACGGCTGCTGAAATTTTGTCAGCAGACTTTTAACAGTCAGACTCAAATATTATGTACATAGTGTGTGTTCGCCCTAAAATACGCCCTATGAGTGGCTTACTTCTGTAGTTATGTGCAAGGAGATAAGCGAGATAAGACGCAAAAATTATCAGTTTTTTTATATTTAGGATACATCTAAGTGCACCCCTGACTGCGAAAAACGGTGGTCTCGTCTACTCTACCGTGTTATTATTTTGGCAATAATGTACCCAGTGCTTTTAGACGCCACCTCTCTCTCGCCGGCAGCTGGCAACGTCGAGTTACAGAAATAGTTTTAGAAATTCATCGTCTATTATTGAACACGTACTTTCGCATTTAGAGCGGCGACTTCTGTGATTGAAATACGGCTGTGAAACCGATTAGTATTATGCAATTAATGCAATTAATATGCTATAATATGTAACAGAAATGCTCGAGCTATGGCAGTTAACTATATTAACGGAAACAAATAAAGTAATGTTGCATTTTGAACAAAGGAATATAATATTCGTACATGAAATTGAAGTGTCCATACGTCTTTTTCTATATTTAAAGGTACTCAAATGTTATCGAAATCCAAACTGACATATATTTTTTTCAAAAAGAACAATATGTGTGTACATGTAGGTTTTTCTATTCGGACTATAATTGAAAAAGTTAAATTAATTTAGAAATAAAAAAACGACCCAGTATTTTCTTTATCTTAGAGACAAAGCGATATTTAAACAAAAAACTTAGGAAGGACATAGACTTTTTTATGTCGAATGAACGAGTTCCCGCAAGAATAAAATAAAATCTTAACGCCGATGAAGTAGTGGACATCTAGTATGCGGACAAAAGCTACTAAACGTCGTATATTTTTGTCTTTAGAATGTATTTTGCCACTAATGGTCGAGCCAAACAAGTCTTGTTCTGAGTTCAAGTCTTGTTTGGTTGTATAGATATAATACATAAGTACTATATGAACAAAACAAAATGCTTCCGCCTTTACTTGGCACCGCGTTGGCTCTTGGTTCCATTTTGACAGACTTGCTATCAGCTTAACTCCTCCTAACTCCATTGCCAGACGGGAATAAACCTGAATAATTCTATAAACACACAGCCAGGCATTCAACGTTAACACAACAATGAAATGAAGTATGTTTATTACTAGTATTATGTGTCAAATGGAGATGTAAGTAGGTATATAAGATAAATATACATAAAGAAAAATTACCTAAGGCCTGAAAAGTGGCGCTGCATAAAATTTTACCACGTCCGAAGATTTTTCAAATAGACCTTAATCATAAATTAAAAAAAAACTACGGAACTCCTATTTATAGAATAATATATATTATATTCCTAGTTTGTAGATTTTTATGTTTAGCTTTTCATAAAGGTACCGGTTTCGTTTTACATATAAGGCAAGAGTGAATAGGAATCTTCTAGGCAAGCGCGTTCCAACCTAGACCTCATCATCGCTTTCTACTAAGCATGATTGTCGTCTAGCGCAAGCCAATAAAATAAAAATAATATATTTCCTTAGCGAACTCAACAACGAATACCCTGTTTTAAAGAATTAAATATTAAGACACGCAAGAAAATAATATTGAGATGCAAATTGAAACTCATTCAGAAATTTGTATGTACTCAACGGCGGCGTAAGAAAACTTTCTTTAGAGATGTAAATCCTCAGTTAAATTTTTGCTTTATTTAGTAGGTAGTAAGTAAAATACCGTAATAAATGTAAATAAAAAAATGTTTTCCACTGAAAAATAATTAAACATTTAACATGGCTTTACGGCATAGGGTTTTTTGATTTACCTACTTAATATTACTCACTTAATCAAATCAATAAAGATTCTTATTCGGCAAATCTTTTTCCACAAACAATACTAGCTTATCCACCCCAGCTTCCCTCGGCTACATCAATGAAATAAAATAAAAGGGAAAGAAAACCTACATCTCAAATTCCATGATTCAAGATCTAATGATATGAGCTCGACGTTGAAAAGTCAGTTTCTGATTTTATTTGCTGATGAGTTGTCGTAAATCGGGGCCCAATCCTCCGCCAAAACTTAGTTTAAAAATTATATATCAATCCATGTATTAAAATTTTTAAAATTTATACAACATGTCATTTGGAGTGTGGTGCTGCGCGTATTATTTGGGGCTTTTTAATATCTAAATAACACGCACTGTTCAGTCAATAATTTGGAATCCCTTGATGTTTCCATTTTGAGATTCAGATTCAGATAAAGAATTTGCATAATGGGTATGGGTTTTATACAACTGCCATGCCCCTAACAGGTTAGCCCGCTACCATCTTAGACTGCATCTTCACTTACCATCAGGTGAGATCGCAGTCAAGTGCTAACTTGTAGTGGATAAAATAAAAAAAATATGTGTAAGAGATGGTTAATTACAAGAGATAATTATAGATTGATGGTTAACTACTTTTGGTGTTATAATTAGTTAGACTTGATAGGGTTGCAATATCCGTCGATCACGCTTTCTGACAGGGCTCTCACATAAAGATGTTGCTTTGATGTGGTTTCATACCCTTAACTTCTGATAGCCGCTCGCCGGGAGGGGCCATCGCGCGCTGATTGAGTAAATGATTGAAAAATTAATTGCTACCTTTGATTTAGTCCAAAAAATATAGTTTCAACTATATTAAATATAATCAAAATAAAAGAACAAAACAATAATTGACGCATGTATCCATATTATTCCAGTAATCGTCACTTTTAGACGGCCATATGCACAACAGTACACTCTGCGCGGCTGACGCTGAATACATGCCCGATCCCGGTATTTTCGTTGTGCCTCTTCGATTTGCTAATATGTAGGTAATAGTTGCCAGTACTTTGTAGATAAGTCCCGTTGGTACGGATAATTTCTGGTTATTAACATAAAGAAATGAAAGAGAAATATAAAGAAATATGATTTCACTTCTACAAGAAGTGATCATTAAGTGGGTAGATATACTTAATCATCTTACTCAGTTTATCGCTGTTTAGCGTGTTATCTAGCATCACAAACAAACTAATTGCATCTGTCGAACTATTTTCGCGAGAGAGTTCAACCTTCTAGATTAACATTAGGCATTTAAACACTTGAAAGGAACGGGGCACCACCGTCTAGAAAGCGTCTTCATCCGCGTAGATTTGCTTTTAAAAAAACTCTCGAAAACCTGTGATTTTCCGAGACGAAAAGTAGCCTATGTAGTTAACGACTTCAATTAACATAGACGGGCCCTGTCAAATAAAGAATGTGGACTTATTTTACTAACGCCGTCTAGTCTGAAAAGCGGGACAGCGTTACGGTGGGGTTATACAGATGAGGGGCATGCACCACAAGTCGGACGCCCAACTTTTTTCTATGAAAGGGCCCATCTAGTACCTACATATATATAGGTGAAACTATGTCACTCCAGGTTTCTAACTATATCCATACAAAAATCATGTTGATCCATGCGTCCTTTTGCTTGTGATTGGAGGACAAACCAACAAGCAAACACAGTTTCGCATATAAAATATTGGATAATTGTCTGACTTAGGCTGGGAGAGCAAAGTACGGCGCCAATACACATACCTACACGACACACTACATAAATTCATCTATTATTCATTAAGAGTTATATATTAAATGAACCTCTTATTTTTTTATTTCTATTTTTAAAATGAATGCTGTAATGATATCTCATAAAAAAAGAACGACTGTCCTATTTGCCAAACTGCATGAAGCACATTTGTGTGAGATACCTAATATTCCCAGTGGTCAGGAGTAGACCTATTAAACTTTTCTACATCTATTCATATTCTCTTTCATAACATGTACCTACCTTTTCATTTAAGGAGACAAAAGCTTTTAATAGGAATCTACCTTCTTTGCCAAGTAATGTTTGGTCTTAATTTAGTTCATATTTGTTCAGACGCTATTAAGTTCATGAAAGCTACTCGTATATTGATCATTTAGCTGAGTTTATCCTCACTTAATCTTATTTGATGCAAAGACTTTATCATAAATAGGTCTTTATAAATATATAAAATTAATCGGTACCTATTTAAACGAAATTAATTAATCGAACCTACCATCAGGGAGTGTACAAAAACCTACTTGAATTTTGAGTGTGAAATAACGATACTACACAAATATTTAATGACTAACTTCGGAATTCCGCATATTTTGTACTAGCAGACTTCCCCGCGACTTCGTTCGCGTGAAATAAGTTTTTTAAATTCCCACGGGAACTCTCTAATGTTTCGGGATAATATATAGCCTATGACACTCACAAATAATGTGGCTAACTATTGGTACAAGAATTTTCAAAATCGGTTCAGTAGATCCAGAGATTACCCCCCTACAACGTCACAAACTCACAAACTTTACCTCTTTATAATATTAGTATAGATAAGAATTTTTTTCTTCAATTTAGTGGTGGTGGTGGAGGTACTAAAAAGATAGCAAAAATTGATTATTGAACTCATATCAATGATACGAGAACTTCCGTTATCTGGAACATCGGATCAAATGCATTGAATAGGATATCGAAAACTCTTCTGAATCCTAAATTTGGAAAACGAATAAAGTTTCATTTTTATTCAGAAATTAAAAAAAAATTATTTATTAAAATTTTGAATATAATAATTGAAATATTAAAAATAGGCTAAGGTCTTTTTTAAATAACTAGGTTCACTTAACTAGGTACTAATTAACTCTTAAGAATGGCTTCTTTTTCTTTTGTAATATGTACCTACTCAGTTCGAAGTTTGAATGTAACATTTTCACATTTACTGCAACATAAAGATACAACTCTTAGATGTAGGTTGTATTCATCGATTTGGAAGAAAGGTAGATTGAAAATTATATAGTTAAAACTATCTTATGGATACCGCGAGGTCTCAGTTCGGGGACAACCACTAGTTAAAATCGTTTCGTTAAAAACTATCATGGGAGCCAATCAATATATATATATAACGATACAGTATCAGACTGGTCTCGTTTATCAAAAAAGAGCATGGCGTTTGGTTTCGCATTTACACGTACGGCTACGTAACTAGGATACCAACAGCATTTTTATTAATGAGCTCATGATATTTATTGACTGTGTATTCACTCTAGGAATCATATTACATAGACGGGCCCTGACAAACAAAGAATGTGGGCGTATTTTACTAACGCCATCTAGCCTGAAAAGTGGGATAACGCTATGGCGGGGACAAGGACAGGCTTATAAAGGTGTGGAGCGCGCTCCACAGGTCGAACTCCCAATTTTTTTTTTGAAAGCGCCCATCTGATACCTACGTATTTATCGATGTATTAGATCAATGTTGGACGAAGTTCAAAATGAATTTCCAATGGTTGAAAGCCTTGTTAATTAGTTGCATCTCGGAATAAGTTTTGAAATATTCGCGTTGTGCAAAAGTGCTCTTATTTCTGCCTGTTTGCATTTCAACGTATCGCTATATAAAAATGCGAAACATCCAGACTTGAAAACATATAAGCTTTTTTTGGGAGGTGCATAATTATTTCGTTGTCAGCATCCGATAGATTCCTACTGCTGAGTGCTGAATGAGGAACATCTGAACATTAGTTCGAAGTCGATAGTTGCGTGCCAATTTCGAAATGAAAATCTAGCCATGCTCAACTGTTTCCTTGGTGTCTGAGGAGCAGAGGCATCCAGGTTTGTCGCGGAGCTTAAAACGGTAGAGATACTGTGCAACTCTTCCGTGTCCGGCCAACACGTCTTTATGCTGCCAATACGATACGCCAACCTCGCCTGTAGTACGGTACGACTGGCAAATATCTGGCTAGAATAATTTGGTAATTTTGCCTTGCTAGGTTTCAGAGTAATTTTTATTACAATCTAAATAATTTATTCCTAAGAATCTAAATGAATAAATTATTTAGGTTATTCCTGTACTTCATGTATTAGTTTCCTTTGAAACAAAAGAATGAGAAAGAATTTAAATCAAGCGAATTAGTATCATTCTTATCTCAAATAGTGAGTGAGGTGTTTTTTAAAAACATCAGCTTGTTTTCAGTGGATTTTTCAGTCTGAAAATAAATTATTTAGATATTAAATACTGGTAATGTTTTAAAGTTGAGTGTTGGAATGTGATTCATGCTTTTACGTATAAGTCCTATAATTTTTTGCAGGCTGGTGCCTGGTAGCGATGCCTGGTAGATAACATCCACCTATTCGATAAGTTCGATGTTCAAATTCCACGTACATGGCTCGATATAGTGTAATATTTTGTAATGTTGGTATCCAATATTTGCGAGGTAGTACAATGATCGGGTTTAGATGATGATAGTGATAAATAGGTTTACCGTGCCAAACTTTTGTACTTGCACTAGCTATCAACATTTGCTACAAATTGGCATGTATTGCAAATCACCTGTGATTCTTCATCAACTAAATAACATTAATAAATATATGATCTGTTATATTACAGTGTTATATCCATACTAATATTATAAATGCGAAAGTGTGTCTGTCTGCTACGCTTTCACGGTCTAAATACTCAACCGATTTTGATGAAATTTGGTACAGAGGTAGGTTACATCCCGGGGCCTTAATAGGCTTTTATTAATTAATTAAAGAGTTCCCGCGGGAATCAAAAAATGATGTGGATTGATATCCACGTGGACGAAGCCGCGGTCATCATCTAGTAACAAATAAATAATTTATAATAGTAGGTAGGTACTTTACCAATTTTTTGTGGTATTATTGTCATATTGAAAGCAAGTATAAGCTTATGTATGATTGAGAATATTATAAGAAAAGAGAATTTAGGAAGCATTAACGAACACTATAAATCAGAATATAATCAATTAGAATTAACCTATAGAAGATACATAAAATTACCTGCAGAAATAAGTAATTTTCATAGGTAATTCCGAAGTTTTAGTAGCTTTCCTACTTAGATAGTTCTAAAGTTGTATTAACTCGGAAAATACCTACTCAATTCACCAACTGCGATAGCTTAATCTACTAATAAGTCAAACGCAACTCCAAGTGTTCCTATTTTCTTCGCGTTGTTACGAGGATGCATAGTTTCACAAAATTAAGTACATGTAAGCGCTGATGACGTAGGTACTGTACTTACTTACGTTAAGATATAATTTTAAGTTCCAAGCTATTTTTTGAATAATAATATTATTCAAATTCAATAAATAAATAATAAAATAAAATTGCCTGCATTTTTCGGGATAACGACCTTATTTTACTACCTACGGGAAAAAACACAGGTTTAGCTACGAATTCTTTAATAACATAAATCAAACGCATTAGGTAAACATAAACAAAGCATTAGGTAATTTTTATGAAATATATCTAAAACTACAATTAGAAAGTAGGTATGTAAAAGTCGAAGTGCCTATGCTATGAACGCTAACGTGTACTGGATGTTTGTAATACTTATATTATACTTAATAATCCATACTAATACTATAAATGAGAAAGTGTGTCTGTCTATCTATCTGTCTGCTACGCTTTCAAGGTTCAACCGATTTTGATGTAATTTGGTATGGGGATAGTTTGTATCCCGAGGAAGGATATAGCCTCCTTTCAAAAATGGTAATCCACGCGGATGAAGTTGCGGGCATCATCTAGTTAGATAATAATAAAAAGAAAGGAGATAAAGTGAATAATGTGATAGATAAAAGGTTAATCGATTTAGAACATTCTAATTACTGCGGCTATGTTCAGCGAATGAGCTTATTGTGCCCTTGCCCATGCATAGGTCTTGGTTGTAACCAACGTACATTTGCGATGCAATGCTTCTGATTATTTTACAAAATAACTGCAATGAAATATATCGTAATCGAATACGTGGAATAAAATCAAAAACCACGTGTTTTACAGTTGAATCGTGCATAAAACTAAAACCGTTGGAACAGTGTAAATAAAATTATGGTTTTCCATTTCAGAATAATACAAATGTAAGTCTATTTTTAACTTTCTTTGGGAAACATCCCTAAGTGGAAAGTATGCATGTCTGTCAGTTTTGAAGTTAGAATTATGAAATATTAATTAATTTTCTATACTTATTCTGCGTGAACGAAATCGCAAAAGAATTCACGGCTGATTATCACTGGAAAGGCGAGGCAAAGCCGAGGACTTCACAAGTTATTTTCAAAGGACGAAGCGCCAGCCTAGGTGTTCAAAATTTTAACCAGTAGGATATATTTAAATAAAGCTAATAAAAACCTAGAATACCGCTTTTGCTTCTAAACAATCGGTACCTGTAAACGGTTTCTTCCTCATCCCAGCTTAGCAGACAGGTAATTGAACGCCGGCTTATGCTCCGTAAATACTGCTTAGTTACAAAATGCGTAGCCAAATATTTCAAAGAAACCTCCCGAAGTGGTCTTTTGATCTCGTTTTTATTCCGTCTACAGATATTCTTGATTCTGTCTTATATTTTTGGATGATGTAGGTAGGTAAAAGTAGCGAGGTATTATTTTTATTCTAATTCAAAAGACTTTTACAAGCTCTAGGCATCGTAAAAGGTCTGGCGGAAATCAATGATCCTCTAACGTATTCAAAATGTTTTTCCTACCAACAAACTTAGGATCGGATTTATTATAATCGAAGTGCCTGCTCACCACTGCACGAGTCTCTTGGAATGAGAATGGTTTAGCTGTCCACCACGTTGGCCAAGTGTGGATTGAAAAACTTCACACAACTTCGAGAACGTCGAACGTCGAACGAACGATGTTTTTCTTCATGATTTAAATAACGAGATACTTAATTTCTTAAAACTCACGTTACACCGGTAGGTTAGAGAGAAGGGGACTGAACCCGCGATCACTGAATAGGAAGTCGGGTGTCTAAACCACTAGGATATCAATGTTTTGGATTACTGAGTTTTAATTATTTCAAAATCCACTGTTTGTTGTGGGATTCTTGTCAGGTCACACATGTGAAGACTGGGTGAGTCAACTAGTGTATAATCACGCGGACAAAGGCGCAGGGAAAAGCTAGTATTTTCACAAAAATAAGTCGCCTCGTTTGAGAAGTTTTATTGATTTTTAATTTCATCTACCACATAGAGCGCGCAATCCGATTTTATTAATGGTAGGAGGTTAAGGGTCGCAAAGGAAAGTTCATTTTATTAAAGCCAACGTCTCGGTTAATGGATTTTATTAACGCAATGTCAAAATGTTACAAATGTTTTACTATCTATATACCCAGTAGGAATGGATATGCTTCTTTATTGATTCCTGTGTATACCATTTCATTATTATAGAAAAACCGGCCCAGTACATGCGTGCGTGCTCTGCACGCATTGTAGGGTTCCGTCACATTATGCGAAAATTTTATAAGTTGGTTGACTATTTTATTTATTTATTGATACATTACAATATTACAAAACATGGTGTGAACATAAAATTTGCAAGTTTTACCGCACATCATGCGTCGCCGCCACCGTCGACAATTAGTACCTATTATATTAAACTCTAGTTAAATAAACAAACAATAAATTGTGCCTACACGCAAAAAAATTATATTATGCTAGTAAATTTTTTATAACATATTGTAAGCTAATAGCTGCAAAAAATTATTACTCGTTAACTTGTAAAGCATACTTAGCTGTGATAGTTTTCCTTTTAACTTCGTTATAATATAATAGATTCATGCCATGGATTTTTTCACGTATCCAAAAACAACAGTTTAGCTTGTATTTGAGGCACTTGACTCTAACAAGAATCAAATGTTTCAAAATTAAATTTTACCACTTTTTTGGCGTAATTAATATGTTTATCTGTGCAAAATTACAGCTTTCTAGTACTAACAGCCACTGAGCTAAGCCACGGACGGACAGACGGATGGACGGACGGACATGGCGAAAGTATAAGGTTCCTTACGTACGGAACCCTAAAAATAACTAAGAATAAAATGGATCTTTTTATTGTGGTTTTCTTATATAAAATTTTACGCAAAATAGCTGAGCCAATTTAATTTTCTTACGCCTCAAACAAATGCTGCTGAGTCATGATGATATTATCCTCATTTTTTGCAAAGTAAACCAAAGCAAAGAAATAAAGCCAAAGAAATTGTGTATCGAAAATAGACGAATATAAAATTACATAATCACGACTTTGTCCGCCTGTTAGAAGAGGAAAAAAATTATTTAGTTTGGAATCAGGTCTATATTATCTAAATATAATATTTACATTTTATATTTCATTAATTTAAATAATATATATCTTATTATATTATTTACATTTTATATTCAACGCTTAGGTTTTGTTCGCAGTTTAGCTCTAGTGGTTTTACTACTGATATTAATTCAAGAATCCTGCTGGAAATCTTTGTTTTACAGAAATAAAAAGTCCTTATAGTACTTCTAGTACTTAGTTATTTGAATTATTATTAAGTAACAAACAGCCATACTTTTAGATTTTCACCTACGAACGCAACAACAAAAACATTAAAAAAAAGTATAGACTATTAAAAAATTTTGCGCTAGATTATTTTCGTTAAAGATAAGCCACTTCAAATTGTGTTGCTTCAGACCAAAATAATATTTTTCTTAGAATAAATTCTTGGAAAATGCACGGAATGCTAAGTAGAAGTTTAATTTCACAAACTGAATGTTTCAGAATCAAATTTGTAATACTTGTATTTTTCTACAGGTCTTCTACAGATACAGATAGAATAGATATTAGGTATATCTGTTTCTCTTTCTTTTTCTTTATATTTAATTTTTATTTAAGATACCTGAGTATATTTTTTTTATTAAACAAAAAGTTAGAACAGTGTAGCATAAATTATTTTCAGTGGCTACTAATATTTTAGATGTAGTGTATATAGAATTATATATTGCTGTAATTACTTTTAACTCGAAGTAATGAACGACTGCCATAGGAACGAGCAGACCGAGGCTGGGTCATTTATTTGCTTCGAAGGTATTTAATAAGTGAGAAGCGACTCGCGACTTACCTTGCTGAAGAACTGTAACATCAATACTGTGTGTCTATCCGTCTGCTACGCTTTCACGGTCTACGTATTTTATTTTATTTTACTTTATTATGAAAAAATAAGTACAGTAACATAAAATACAATAGGTAAAACAAATATAGCATTACACATAAAGCATAACAGTTTTCAAAGTTTTTTGCACATATTGTCAGAACAATTTCCAAATGAATAGTTGGGTATAGCCCCTAGACGAAAACAAAATTTGTTATTATAATTACTTTTAATTAGAATAGAGAAAAAGATAAACAAACTAAAACATATTGAGTAAAAAAGAAAAAATTATGAGCTAGTTGGTTTTTGCCAAACTATCTATAATACACACCTTATACTTAGGGAGAGAAAGATGAAAAATGTCTTTGTCAGCAAACAACTGGTTATACTTCTGGCAACACTTTTTCTAAATATATTTTCTGCAGAATTTGTCTTGCTTGGTGCAATGTGAAACAGTTTTTGATGCCGAGAGTTAATCCGTGGACATCTTAAAGTTATTTTAGAAATAAGATATGGAGAATAAACACCATTATTCAAGAGTTTGAATAGAAGGATTTGATCTCTTTGAACACGTCTGCTAGCAGCTGAAAGTGGTGGATCAAGATTGCCGTCATAGTTGGTATTAGTTGAAATATAATATGAAAGTCGTTTTAAAAACCGATTGTGTACTCTTTCATTTTTTTCTATATGTACCTTATACTGAGAACTCCAAACCGTGGAAGCATATTCTATAATAGATCTTACAAACGAATTATAGAGAAATATAAGTGCTGAAGGTAAATTCCTTGAAAGGGTTTCTTTTTAAGGGTCTTAAAACAAATCCTAACATCCCATAAGCCTTACTAGAAATGTAGTTGATGTGTTCATCGAAAAGAACTTTTTATCTAGTATTACGCCCTATTAGTATTTAAGATCCCTCACCGAGGACACCCTGTTCAAGACTTCATCTTTTAGTTTATAATCATAGGTTTACGTTTAGGTTTACGTTTTCTTGTGAATGTTATAACATTACACTTTTTTATATTTAAGAATAGTGAATTTTGGGAACAATAATGACAGAGTAAGTCTACGTCATTTTGTAAATCAACTCAGTCGTTTACGCTACTTATAATTTTGAAAATCTTATTGTCGTCAGCATAAAGCAAGAAATTTGAATGTTTAAATACAGATATGATGTCATTTATGTAAATATTAAAAAATAATGGACCAAGGTGAGAGCCCTGAGGAACTCCTGAAGGGCAAGGGAATGAAAGATGAACAGTAAACTTTAATTGTAACAGCTTGACTGTGATTAAATAAGTATGATTACGTGTTCAATCGATTTTGATAAAATATGTTCAAGGTTTTATCCCGGACCGGCATATGTTCTTAGAAGCTGCCGGAGCCTCTCATTATGAGCTGAGAACGGTCACAGAGAGGGTTTTAGTGGGTACAAATCCCACATACCGACCCCTCCTATAGATTTCAACCTCATTAACAAAAAAAAAGTTCCCCCGGAGATCCTTCATCCACGCAGACAAAGTCGCGGACCTCACCTATTTATAATATTTTTGAATCCTTGATAAGATTTTTATTTAGTTATTTAGGTACTATTATTTATATCTCAATTCTACAGGAAATATTTAAGGTAAGTACTTAAGTGCTCTCGAAAATATTTCTTACGGTGTGCCATCGTTTTGTCTATTGTCTTCCTAGTTCCTACATAACAGTTTGTTTGTTTTAAATTCTTTATTGCACATGCTTACAATGCACAAAGGTGAACTTAATACCTAGAAGTATTCTCTTCCAGTTAACCTTTGCTAGTGGGGACAGGGTTGAAATAACAGTACGTACAATGAAAAGAGAAAAGGTGGGGAAAGAAGAAACAAATTAAGGTAGTAGGTAATTGAAGTATGATAATATTATGCAATTTAGTAAATGGCTTGAATAGTGTGTATGTTTCGCTCGTAAATCTTTCCATTATGGTGTTCAATAAAATCCACGGCTTAAACCTCCGTAGCTGTAAGATTTACGCCAGGCGTAATGAAACAAATAAAACCAATTAATTTAAACCGGCAAAAAATATGATGAAAAGGCCCAAATAAGCAAATTGAAACATTATACTAACAAATTGATTACAGAAAGGGTTGTGTAGACGGTATTTTTGTTATATATTATGGTCTTTGCCAACCACGAAAAGAAAAAAAAATTTTTGTAAATGTAAACATCCCAGGTCCATCCTGCCGTGCTTGACATCTTTGCATTCCTCACAATTTAACGACCCATCTTTTCAACTGAATTTGGTTATAGAGAGAGATATGTTATATCTCGGAAAATTAAAGAGTTCCCGTGGGAATTAAAAAAGCTTAATTCTCGCGGAGAAAGTTGCGAGCATCGGCTAGTACCTCTATACATTATATTATTATTATCGGTATAAATTTAGCTCTCACGCCCGCATACAAAATAAATACATATATGGCCAAAAGAGTTATAATAAACTTAAAAATTTAATTAAAAAAAGTTAAATAAATAGGAATTAATAAACTTATATACACAAATAAAAAAATGTAGAGGACGGAGGATTACACCCCGGCAGGGGAGACCAGACGGCCGGGGGTCAGGGGGATTGATTGAGAAACCGCCGTTATTATTATTAATATTATGTAACAAAATACCAACAAACAAGGATTACCTTGTTTGTAGAAAACAAAATATTTCAGCAAAATGAGCAGGATGATCACTTTACTAAATGTTTCCCGACGTAGCAGGATAATGTCGATAGGGTTGTTTCCAAGTAGAGGGATGAAAGCGCCCCGAGGCACTAAAGGGTTAAAACGAAAATTTAGATAGGTATTCGCAACATTTGAATTACAGGTTTTTGCTTTATAGTTTATACCTAACTGATCCGTCCCAGCTTCGCACGAATAGATTTATCTTTTTCACCTGAAGAATCTCGAGAGTTGTTCTTAATTATTGTGAAAAACGCATTGAAATCTTCAAAGAAAGTTTAAAAGTCAGAAGCAAGTGATTAAACAGACAATTTAGAGTTACAAACATTTCACAAAATCAGCAAACCTAATGAATCATACTTACAGATTTTGTGTATATAAAAAGGGAATCCAAAAGGGTAAACGGGGCCAAACAAACCGGTCACGAGCTCTAATAATCAGAAAATGGCCGAAATAAATCCACGATTTGCGCTACAGCAAAGTTCCATTTCAATTGTCTAGCGACACTTACTAGAAACGGTTCGGTAGCTGCTTCTAAATTAAGACTGACGTCGACAGGTTTTGTAAAAGCATTGCACTGCTGAATTATTAACCGATTCAGCCGCGCTATATTCGGAGGTCTGACTGCCGGTCTCTGTACACAAATATACGTAATAGTCCATTTACGGATACGGCTCATTTTGAATTCTGACACGGAGAAGCGAGCTAACTTATTAAGTTAGTATGGATGATTTAAAACTGGAATTGTACTAATGGAAGTGGACTTATTTAGGTTTATCTCATAATTTATTATACACCAAATTTTTATACATCAGCGGTCAAACATTACATATTATTAACTAGATGATGCCCACGACTTCATCGTTTTTCGATTCCCACGGGAACTCTTTAATTTTCCGCGATAAAAGTAGCCTATGTCCTTCCCCGGGTATCAAACAATCCCTATACCAAATTTCATCAAAATCGGTTGAACAGATGAGCCGTGAAAGCGTAGCAGACAAACAGACAGACACACTTTCGCATATATAATATTAGTATGGATTTTATCAGTTAGTGCCGTTAAAATCTACCTATTAAGCTGAAGAAAATTATATAACTGTACAGTTAACCTTTCCACTCTAGGTCTACGTCAAATTAAAAATTACGTGGTGTATTTCAGCCGATGATTGTCAAGCCGACCATAAATAACTACCAGTCGTCTGCGGTATGTAGTAGACAGTTACAGCTGTGTAATCAATAGGTTATTTAAACAAAGTCACCCCATAATCATCAAAGATAGCTAATCAAAAAATAATTCTGGTAACGGGATGGTAATGATTATGATAATTAATGAACTCGACAACGCACGGTTTTAACGTCTTAACAATCGTGCATTGTCGAGTCAACGTTTTCACGAACTCCGTGGCGCAGTGTTGAGCGCTGTTGTCTTAACGTGCGGAGGTCCTGGGTTCGATCCCCGGCAGGGTCAATTTAGGAATTTATAATTTCTGAATTTTCCCTGGTTTGGCCTGGTGGGAGGCTTTGGCCGTGGTTAGTTACCACCCTACCAGTAAAGACGTGCCGCTAAGCGATTTAGCGTTCCGGTACGATGCCGTGTAGAAACCGAATAGGGGTATGGATTTAATATAACTGCCGTGCCCCTAACAGGTTAGCCCGCTACCATCTTGGACGGCATTATCACTTACCATCAGGTGAGATCGCAGTCAAGGGCTAACTTGTAGTGGATAAAAAAAATATTGAAGATGCTCCGGTGTCGGGTGAAACGTACGTTGAAAATAATTTGGAATATTCATGTGGTGTGCTACTGTGCCGTTGCGAATTGCTGGCTTACTGTGTAGTGAATATCGCAAGTTGCAAGTGCAAGACACACACTGTACCATATAGGTACCATATATAATATTGATACACATACTTCCTGGATGACCGAGCTTTGCTCGGTATTTTGGATAATCGATTTTGGTATATCGTGTTTTTTGGACATTTGGAAAAAAAACAAAACTTGAAAAAAAGGGAAAAAATAATCGGACTGGAATGCTCGTTTAAAGGTATGATGATGAAAGTAATGATGGTTTTCAAATTATGTGTGACATTTATCACAAAGCAGACTCGACCATAGATCTGTTATATATATTTTGTTTCTATTTGTTTGGACTCGACTGAAGTAGTCGAAAGCTCGTTTATAAAAATGCTTCCATGGGCAGCATTTTTATAAACGAAAATGGAAAGCTTATTCAAAAAAAAAAAACTGAATCATGGAACATTCAACAATACTTTTGTACAGCATTGTTGATAAATTCATAAAAAGCTTAATTTATTGGCTATTAAAATACGAGCAAGGATATTATGTTTCGAACTATGCTTTTAGAAATCGAGTTATAGAGTTATAGAGCGATATACGAGTAGGAGACTGGGAAGTTGTTAAGTTATTTCATGAAAATTTAATACCCCTTCGAAATTTACAACTGAAATATTTATAGTATAATAGTTAGCTGATTCCCGCGGCTACGTCCGCGTGTAATAGGGTTTTTTCATATTCCCTCGGGAACTCCTTAACTTTTCGGGATAAAAAGTAGCTTAAGTCACTCTCCAGGTTCTGAACTATACCCGTGCAAAAAATCAAGTCGATCCGTTGCTTGGTTGCGGCATGATTGAAGGACAAACCAACAAACAAACAAGACCAATACTACTTTAAATATCATGAAAATGGCACTGTTTTTTGATGATATTGGATTTGAATCGAGTGGAATTTTTATTCTAAGGATTATTATTATTATTACTAGCTGAGACCCGCGACTCCGTCCGCGTGTGAGGAGTATGAAAAATGGATAGTAGCTGATTCTCAGACCTACTGAATATGCATATAAAATTTCATAAAAATCGGTCAAGCCGTTTTGGAGGAGTATGGTAACTAACATCGTGACACGAGAATTTTATATATAAGATTTTCTATAGTCCTTACATGGACAATACCTCACTAATTGACCCACCCCAGTTTGCATGAGGCGGTACCTGAAGTACAGTCGTAATTCAGCAGGTGTTATGCAAATTTTCATACCCTGTCACCGTTGGGGGTCTAACGACGCTTATTCCTGTCGCGCTAGTATTTTCAGCTCCAAAGTGAGTTACGCGAACTTTTTGTCCACCACATATTTTTTTGTATTCGTAGGTTGTCATAGAGCAAAGAACGTAGATTAATAAAAAGCCATCCTTCAAAAATAATTATTTTATACAATTAATTTCAACATGTTTTAATTATAAATTAAACGGGCGAGTGAATATTGAAAACGCGTTGATTTGGAGACTCATGGCCGTGGACTTTCATCCCTTCGCTCCGAGCCAAAGCTGTATTTTATTATTACGAAATCCCGATATTTTGTAAACCTACTCGCATTTCAAAGGCCTGCTTGTAATAATTATAGTGAAACGATATAATGACATACGTATACTTAAATACACAATACCCAATACAATTTAGTTTCAAAAGATCATAATATATTATATCCATGAATCGATTATATCTAATGAATGAAGTATCCTAATAAAGAGAAAAATGTTAAAGAATAAAAGGAAGGCAGAAATAGAAAAAACCCATTGTTTGTCTACAAACGCTTTATTTAGCCGCTCTTCAGAAGAGGTGTATCCGGGGCCACTTCCGAACGGCAGAACAAACTAATTACTCGTTTAGACTATTTACTTTGGCGTCGTGATTGCTTCCATGCTTCAGACCCTTTCACACTATATATAACACATTAACATCGCTCTACATCACTTTCTTCCTTGAGCGCAGCTAAAAGGGAACTTCCTGAACTTTTGAAACCCCCTGATGAAAAAAAAGTAGGAACTAATTTTTAGACTATTGTACTTAAATTAAGTAGAGTGCTGATTTGACAAACCCCTCTGAATAAATTCTAGCTACGGTTGAGCTATCTTCTGCGGAATCGCTGAATCCACGTTGCCGATTTTATAACGAGGTTTCAATTAATTTTTAATAAATACATGCACCATAATATCAATATTACAGACCTGCAGGGCAGATTATCTCTGTTCCTCTGACGCAATTTTGATAAAGTGAAAGAGGGTAGGCATAAATCCTACCGCCATGAATCAATAACCTGGTTCACTCACACAGGTGTATGTTTAGTGAGTCAGGTCACACAAGCTTAGCATTCGCAGACGATATTTTGACGGGAGTCGAGCGTACTGTTTTGAAATTATACGGCAGGCGCGTAGCAAATGTGAACAAGTCAGTATATGTACATATTAATGTGTTCCCGATTTCACTCTTGGATTATTGAAAGCTCCCACAATAAAGCCTCCATGAATTATTTAGGTGCTACATGTTTGTGTTCCTTATTAATATTCGGTTTTAAATTGTTTTCGAGCTTTTTGTTGATCCAGCCAAGCTTACAAACGTTTTCACGGTTTATTACTGTCGGAAATGTGAATTAAAATCTTTTTTAATATGGTATCGCTACATTCTTATAATAAGGTGCTTGTAAGGTACCTATTTTATTAATCAGAGGAAGGATTCTTAACATATTTTCCTAAAGAGTGTTTTTTTTAAACTGTTATTGAATTTCCGAAAGTAGAACGGAACTTTCGATGTCTGATGAGGAGAGTTTTCTTAAATTTATTTAAGAAACTTGGAAAAAAATATATTGGTTTCTTACCAACAATTAAGATATCGTTTTCAAAGAAATGAGGATGAACTGCACATTCAATAACAAAATATGGCTCTAGAGAATTAGAGTGTAAACAGCGGGGGGTGATAAACCATTTTACATGATATTATTATTTTTGTCACGTTCCGCCTGTGTGAAATATCGAACAGCTTCGATTATCTGCTCACTTTGTTCATAGATACGGAGTTTTTGAGGCAAAAAATAACTGCACGAGTGCCTGTGCTTAAGGTTAAAATTAGTTAAACTTTGAATTTAAACACACAAACACACAAAAATTTAAAACTTATAAAAAAACTGGATGATGCCTGTGATTTCGTCCGCGTGGATTAAGTTTTCCTTAATTTTCCGGGATACAAAACTAGTAGCCTATGCCCTTCCCTGGGATATAATCTACCTTTATACTAAATTTCATCAAAGTCGGTTCAAAATGTGGGCCGTGAAACATAGCCGACACACTTTCGCATTTATAATACCTATTAGTAAGTATGGATCTGAACTTAATCATTTGCGCACGTCTCGCAGTTTTTCTTCTAGATTTCTTAAGAAGCTCGTTGCGGCAACGAGATTCTCTAGTGAGTAAATAACCATTTTGTTAGAGATAACAATAACAATACAGTTGTTGTAATGTTTACCCAGTTCGTAAGCTTCAAAATTGTATTTGACGTTTATTTTTTTTAAATTTCGCGATAGAAACCTCGTGATCTAGTCCAATCTTCAAGCCAGTTCACAAGCTTCATAATTAAGTACTTTTTTTAAAGTTATTATAATACTATATTTTAGTGCAGTATTAGACTGGATTACTTTACACATATTTTAATTAAAACTAACAAATAAATTAAAAAACTAATTATATTTACAGAAAATACACACCGTCCAAGTGATCGTCAATAGGCATGGTGCCCAAAACACTGGCGCTATTACCAGAATGGCAAGGCTACGCCGTTGGGCTAAATAGGCGCCAGCTCTTTGGTCACCAGAGGCGTGGATCAGTTTTTGGGACACGACATTAATAAAATTCTTCGTGTCCGATGACCATGGGCCCATAGCACTTTCTTATTAGGTATTATCATATCAATTTAAACCATGTCACTCATCTTAATTATGATGTCGAAATTGCTACCAACATGCAAACAGAAAATCCCTTTCAAGTTTTTTCCATCGGGAAACATCCGTCTGAACTGACGTTCGAATTGCCTTTATAATAAGATATTCAGCCGTGATTCGATAAGAAAATGTAATTTTTATTGACTCTAACAAATAATATGATTTATGTTCCCGCAAGTTGAAAATTAGTTTACCTATCTGGTTTTTTATTGCAATAAAATGCAGTACAGTTTTGAAAAACGGTTCTAGCTTATATATCAATATTTATCTTAATTATAAAGATGGGCCGTAAAAGCGTAACAGACAGACGGACAGACAGATTTTTATATTTTAGTGAATCTGCACTTTCGTATATAAAATATTTGTATGGATATAATCTTGATTTAACTGTGATGGTGAAAATATCGTGAGGAAACCTGCTACTTCATCATCATACTCTCAAAGGTGTGGAGTATGACCAAAACGCTTATCATGTTGAGAAGACTCGTGCTCACAGAGGACCGGCAATGGATTGAGATGAAATGGATGATTACTTAACTTGAAAACCGTAAAGAAAGAGTAGGTAAGCTAACCTATTAACAAGGCCAAATAGTTTAGAACAAAATAAATAACAATAGTTTCATCCCCCTGTTTGATTAAAAACAAGGTCTTTTTAATCAAAGAAGGGGATGAAACTGCAAAATCCTATTGCCGTCGGAGGAATCCGCGCTAATACGCATCCTAGCTAGAATATTAAATGCGAAAATTCATTTTGAGCCGCAACCAAAGCTAGGTTTTACTAGACTTAAATAATCCGTGTTTTGTGCCGTTGTTTCGTAGTGGTTGTTATCAGCTTTACTTCGCGATTCAAATCCATGGATTTGCGCGGAAGATCAAATTTCGTGGGAATTTTGCCAAATCTCTTGTTATATGCCGTACAACTGAAAAGTTAATATTTCAGGACTTAAAAACCCGTTAAGTTAGTTAGTTAAGTTTTCAAACTAAAAGGATATCGCCAGCATTATATAGTACAGAGAAGAGATTGATTATATCCCGGGGAAAGACTTACACTATTTTTTATCCCGGAAAATACGAATTCGTGGGCATCATCTAGTTGCATTATATGAATGATCTTAATGAAATTGTTACATATACATAAAAATCAAAGTTTAAATAAGGGCTTATTTAATACCGTGAGAAAGCAATTTTGCCTTGATTGTGCCTGGACTACAGTTGATAGGATCGCAATTAGTGACTATTAAAAAATTAAATAATCACAACTTAAAATTTTCCTCAAACATCTCACTTACCAGAAAGCCTGTTCTGATTTACACTTTGCACCTCTTAATATCCGTAGAAATTGCTGATATTTGCTTCTTACTCAACATACCCAGGGGTTCCGGAAAAGAATGTCCTGAACTGCTCTCGAAGCTAGATATAATAGTACCCTCGCGTTTATCATTCCGTGCGTCTAGAAATAAACAGATATTACATACTGCAGTAACCAAAACTAAGTACCTACAGATTCAAGTCAGTCAGTTATTATTTGTGTTTCTCCCCTTCTGAACTCTATTTGCAATGAACCTTACATAGACTTATTTAGTAGCAATATGAGTAGTATACGTCGAAATCTAACAGTACAACTTGATTAACAACTGGTACAGCTTTAAACCACTTTACTGTGTTTGAACAGGTAGGTTCATTTATTGCCATTTTGTGGAAACCTGTTATTAGATATAAGTTACTTAGTTTTAAGACTTTGTAGAACAATAAGCTTTTGGTTTTCCTTAATAAATAAAATAAAAAATATTGTACCCGACAGACAAAATGTTAAAATATATTTTATATCACACAAGATTACTTAATTATTCTTAGCAACATAAAACGTAATGAACGAGCGTCCTCATCGTTGTGCCTATCAAGTTTCAAAATTCAATTAGAATTTTAATTGAGTATTATGAAATTAAAGAGAATCCTGAAATAATTGAATTTCAATAGATAGTTATTGGCAGTTGGTGTCGGCAAATACTGGACGGGTTGCATCAAAATTAAGTTCCATTGAACTTTTTGAACCTAGCAATTTTGTGAAAAGGTAAAATAAATGTAAATATATAACAAAACGATATTGAATAATGGAGTTAGCCAACCAATGGAATTTTAATTAACACGTACGAACGGATTCAATAAAATACTAGGTATATACCTTTATTTTATTTTTCTAACTAGATGTCTGCACCTTCATGCGCGCAGATTAAGGCGTTAAATCCGTCTTCGGGTTGCCAGCTATCTCGGTACTACAATTTCGTCACCTTTCGTCCGGGAAAAGGTACAGACATAAGTATAAATAGATAGACACTTTCGCATCGGTACTAATATTATAAATGCGAAAGTGTATTTTTATAATAATTGTTTGTTGGTTTTGCTTCAACGTCTCAACAGAGCAAATGACCATATCGCGACGTGATATTTTGCAATGGTATAGTTGAGGATGATAATGCCCATCCTCAGGTATTGAAAATCCCGGAATTTTCCGGAATAAAAAGTCATTTTAGAAAGTTCCCTGGGGATTTTTAAAACCTGTACATAGACACCATCTTGATTAAATAATAAGTATGGATTTTTTCTTGAACAGTCCTAAACGTAGCAGCCTTAAGGCATTTCTTCATCTAGCAGAGAAGTTATTAACACGCATTGTCACGATGCTTTGTCCGAGGCATGTTATGTTGCCTCGTTCAAGACGCGTCAGTAGAGCCATTGTAAAAATAACTGGGTGTATCATGCAACGACATTTTAATTTGAACCCGTTTTGAACAAGTTAATTGGAGTTTCATTTCCAGGTTTTTCGTAACAGTCAAAAAAATTCACATCATAGCTGTGATCATAGTGTAAGCAAGTGTGATCGTCGCAGCTATAATATTTGAAAAATAATTATGTTTTCGAAGAAAATTTGATATTTGTAAAATATGGTAGTAATATCACAAAAAAAAACAATTATATTTTTTAATCCCAGCTGTCGTCAACCGTCCACCACAACAAATTTCACAATT
Organism: Erebia palarica; assembly: GCA_964035005.1. NCBI lineage: Eukaryota > Metazoa > Arthropoda > Insecta > Lepidoptera > Nymphalidae > Erebia > Erebia palarica. The sequence goes on from OZ035988.1 coordinate 9,627,644, forward strand.
GATTCCAGAGAGATTTCCCGGAATAAGGGATCCGGAAACACGAGCCACGTTATTACAAATTTCACTTGGAAAATGTAAATCCTTTTTATTAATTTACGTTTTTTTTCACCAAATATTTATTAATATACGTTCATTGCTATCTGTTTAAAATTTTACCTTCCCAGATTATAAAATTAAAGGATAGGAATTGAATAATATTACCCAAACAAGAATTAGACATCAATTAGATAGATCTCCTAGGATGGTAGCCTAGTCTTATGATTCAAATGCTATACACCCTTCCACACATGCGGAAAAAACAAATAATTTGTTTTTTCCGCATGAAGTGTGGGGAATATATATGGAGATAAGTATAAATGTACGAAAAACAGATATACTTGCGTATTTTTCTTTAGTTAATTCTCATTTGGGTGCTTTAATTGGAATATAGACTCACTGGTATCGGGACACTGAAACGTAAGGTGCTTCTATGACGCTTTAACATTGAGCGATATACTTCGGCTACAATATTTGCCATATGCCATATTTATTATATTTGCGATATTTGTTACGCTTAATTTTTTAATACCAAAATCGTTAAAGATCGAAGTACTACCACAAATTACGAACTTTGCTGCATGTACGCCTGCCACAAAGTGAATGTATTGTAATTTATACAAAAATAATGTAACATTTATCAATTTAATACGATTCAAGCTGATACCTAATACGCTTTATTGGTGATCAATCACCCAAAATAAATACGTCGCGTGGTCGCTTCGAAAGAGATTATTTTAACAAATGAATTAATTTTATCTTTGACGAGCATTTCTCCGTTATTCTATAAAATTTTCATGTTGATACTTTACTTTCTGAGTAATTAAAACTTATAATGTTTGAATAAGGCGTCGTATCTGCTAAAACATAGCTATTCTAAGATTATTAATGCGAATGTTTGGATGGATGGATGTTTGTTACTCAATCACGCTAGAATGGCTGAACGGATCTGGATGAAAGGCACAGAGATACGAGTATATAATATAGACTTGAATAAACACGTCGTCATCGAAAACGCTCCGTTGCAACTTGTGGCGTGATTGCAGGACAAACCAAAGACTCTTTATTATAAACAAGCTGATGCCCGCGACTTCGTCCGCGTGAATTGAGGTTTGCGGGAACTCTTTGGTTTTCCGTAATAAAAAGTAGCCTATAACCTTCCCGAGAAGCAACGTATCTCTGTACTGAATTCTTCAAAATCTTTTGAACAGATGGGTCGTGAAAACGAAGCAGACAGAAATGCAGAAGGACATTATCGCACTAATAATATTAGAATGAAATACGTCGTTACATTGTGTTAATTATTTAAGAACTTAAAACCATAGATTAATAATAATAATATTTACCCAAGAATAGTGCTGCCAGTTGTGCAGGCTATAATTATTAGTTTTACTTGCGGGTTAAAATTGGGTATTTGACTAATAGTGAAAAAAAAAAAAATTTTAGTTATTATTAAATAAAGGATCTCCCAAAAGTCGTAATATCCACGTCCTCTGTTAGTTTTGTGTTGAATAACCATTTTAAACTATCGATTAAAGTAAAAAAGTGCGTCGTACTTTGATGACGTCACAATTTAAAATTTCATATATAAAATCCCATACTAAGCACGCGTTTTGATGTTTGAGAAAAAGTTGCTGTTTTAACTAATTGTCAAATACCCATTTACAATGTGTGTAATATTTTAAGTAGGTACTAATCATAATATTGTGTTGTTCTAAAGTAGAAAATAACCATAAAACATTGGTAAAAGAAACCTGCCATTAATAGGTACATAATCCAAATTAAAAGCTGGACACTAAGAACCTCCCAGCTATCACCTATAAAGCGTGTCTCCTCCATTCCACGCGTTATTGGCGAGGTATATTGTACCCATTTGATACAAACGCAAGCCATAAAACCAAGAATTGAATTGAATTCGTTCAATGTTTAAGTAACAGTAATAATAATATTATGTAAGCGTAGTGGGTAGGTAATAGGTACATAAAGTTTCCTATTTTGCTGATCGAAGCATAGTATGAACGGGCAGTCCGGACCGATCCGGACGTCGAGGATTTTAGGGGTCGACTGAAAATCAGCACTGTTATGGTGCATCTACAGTCTACAGTCTACACCATAGCAGCATATACGCTGAGTCGATACTCTTTTTTTGGGATTTTTTGTGATACAGATTTGATTGTTTAGTAAAGTATGTATGTATGTATATACTTTGTTGTACATCACGAATATACAAAAACAACATGTTACAAATAAGAAAACAACTATAAGTAGGTACAGTAAGGCGATCTTATCGCTAAGCAGCGATCTCTTCGAGACAACCTTAACGTTAGGGATTAAATAAAAAAGAAGATAAAGGGAGGTGGTGCAAAAATAATAATAAACTTAAATACTAATAGCTAAATAAACTAATCAATACCATATATTACAACATATTTTGATAAACTAATATATAAAAAATAATAATAATAGACATACATAAACTAAATAGACATACCAATAAATACATAAATAAGTACTTTTAGAAAGAAAACAATAAATATGTCGTTACTTAAGTTAACAAAGAGATAAGTAATAATTTTAACGTCAATTTTAAACTTACTAAGGGTTTAAGCACGATGAAGATGTGAGGGAAGTTCATTGCATAGACTACTGTAAAGTAGTAGTTAGTTTAGTGATAAGCCCGGAGTATGAAAATTTATGGGGAGTAAAATGATACTTTCTCCATTACGTTATTTACCACGTTTTCATGGTAACACTTTTCGTTCGCAATGAGTTCCAGTGGTGCGTCAGAGCTGACACACACAATTCTTTTTCTGTATTTTGTAATTTTGTTTGTTGTTTTTGTCTGTGTCAATTGTAATCCCAATTAAAGATTTATTTATTTACTTATCTTATAACTATAAGATCTTTAGGTAACTAGGATTAAGGATAAACGAACGGACAAAATGCATATTTTTATTTATGTAAAGAAACTTTAATACTTTGATGCAATTTCTGCAATGTTCTTATAAATTATAACTCACTCTCTCGCGCGTCGTATTCCTCATTACTGAGGGTTGAGACCCCTTTCCATTAGTCAAATAATGTAAGGAGTTTTCTTGGGATAATAATGTGGTGAATTCCCACGTCCTTCCGCATGCGACTCTTCTAAAAGTATTTAAACTCTTAGGTTTTTGTAACGATTATTAGCACATGTTAGTGATAATAGCCGGGAACGACGGCTTAACGAGACACGGAGGAAACGAAAAGACTAAATTACACAAAGAACACCCATCCAGTTACCAACTTGGGTTAACGTTGCTTAACATAAATTAGATACGATTAACTAATTAAACAGTCAAGAATATTATTATTCCGTAATTGTGTGGGAAATACCGATTGGTGGAGTTTGAAATGCCGCTGACAAAATGCACGTTTGGATATTAATTATCCGCGAAGGCGTAATTCGGTGCTATCAATGCTATCCATTAACCTTCTCGATAATATGCCGACGCATTTAATTATTTGCTGTCAAAATTATTATTTAAAGGCACGTGTACGCTTTTGCCATGGTTAATTAGCTGTCTTTTCATCATTTTGGAATAATCATGGATTTCGTATGTCATAGCGCGTTAAATAAACAAATAAGTAATGAGCTTGCTTATCTGTATTTGTACTGATATTATAAATGCAATAAATGTGTTCGTTTGCTGATTTGTCTTTCTATCACGAAACTGAGCAACGTATTGCCGCTATTAAATCCGACTTCGCACATCCTCTAGTATTAGATAAAAAATCAAACAGCCAGTATTTTATACTACACTATTATTTAACACACCGTATATCAAACAAACCATTAATCTGTGTCAAATACTTCGGGAAAGGTAAATTTGAGGTTGCCAGAACACTACTTTTTGAATTTTGGTAAATTCTCGTCAGCTTGATAGGTTAATAAAGTACAAGGAAGCAGCCTGTTCTATTATTTATTTCGGATCGTCCACATGCAGGTACTTCAGTAGGGAATAACAAGTAGATGTCGGCTTATCTTAAGATTAACGCACCTCCAATGTTTTTACGCTGACATGCAAGGAAGGAATGTATTAAAATAATAAAGTATATTATATCGTAACAATTAATAGCAAAGAGACACACAAATTAGACGTTGTCATTGGATGTTCGGTCATTGGCTATTTAGATACGAATTCTATGACCTGATGCATAAATTACGTGAACGTACGAGGCGCGTTCATTATTAGACGAGACGACCTCCAATAACAAACCCATTTATAGGACCTTCGTCTATCTCGAGTAGGTAATTCCTCCTAATTTTAGTTCTTAATATACTTATCTAGTGCAAAATAACTCCCTGTATACTTTAAACTCATACCGTAACAAACAAACCATTAATCTATGTCCAAAGCTTCAGTAAAGGTAAAGTTGAGGTACCCGGAACTGGCTACTCTTTGAATTTGGGCACATTTGGGTAAATTCTCATCAACTTGACAGTTTAATAAGTTAAAAGCAAGCGGCCTCTTCTATTATTTATTTCGCAGAGCTGCTGTCGCTTTAGTGGGGGAAAACAGGTAGGATACATTTCGTTCAGTGTATTCTATATGATTTTCCTTACCTGACAATCTCATAAGAACACAAGGGTGACTAGGTTTACCTTTGATGTTTCGTTGGTATTACTATCAAAAGGCTGTGATTAAAATTGATCTTCTTAGCTTGGCGTGTCACCAGGATTTAATGAGAATATACTTACGAGATTTTTGGCACGTGTTTTAACAACACGGCGTGTAAAATTATCACATTGTGATTATCGCAATCTTTCAAAACAAATTGTAGGTAGAGTCTATTCAATAAGTCAGTTTACATAAAAAACGCATTCTGACTACACCGTTAATTGCGTCAAGTACTTACTTTGAAGACTTAGACTGATTCTCACATTTGTTTGATTCATTGATGATTCTTTCACAGTGTTGTTATAAACTATTTTTCAAATACTTTGCAAATTGTACCCATGTAAACTGACTGATGATTTGACTCTATTTGATATTTACTCTGATTGTCTGAAATTGTATCGCTATCTGCATATTAGCCACTAACAATAGAATTCAGCCAGTTAGAGGTGATGACGACTAGCTCTACATTGTCTATTGTTTAGCTTTTGGGGCTATAGTCGAGTAGAATTATGGTTTATACAATACAATACAATACAAATACTTTATTTCCAAAAAAAATTTAAAAGGTACCAAGCGTTTGGCGTAGAACTATTTGGAACAAAAATGATTCCTATGTATCGGTGTATTTTGACTTAACTCTATACTCCACAACTAGGATGTAGATGATTGACCCAGGAGGCAACAACTCTATTGACAATCTCTGAAAATTGTGTATACTCTCCCACAAACGAAGAATTTTGAATCTTATTCTATTTTTGACTTCTTTGGATACAGAGATAGCTACGGTGACGGATATATTAAGCTTCCATGAAGTCAAAAAGATCCCACACGGCTTTAATTAAATCAAGATAGAATCAAATCTATGCGAACGAAGTCACGGGCCAGACGTGTAGTATTGCAATTATAATATAACGCTCAACTTTGTGAATTTTGCACATTTATCAGTTTCAGCTAGCAGCTGTAATATAAACTTTACAAACTAATACCTACTCGTACCTAATTAAAGTTTGCTCCGCTCTTCACCTTTTGGCAGAATTGTGCTTCAAGTTTTGTAGAGTATTTCTCGAGGATAGATATAATAATTACTATATAACAATTATACCAGTCTACGGTTGATGAGGTTTTCAAGGATTTTGGTGTATTAGCCTGTAGTTTCCACACAATCTCTAGGGTCTCAGTACATATTCCCTTTGTGTGAATAGGGTGAACGATGACATAAATAACTATAAGGAACACACCAGTAGCTAAGCAAAGGTGCAGACGTGTGTTATAATACCTAAAGAAAATGGTTCGCTGTTTTCAAGATATACTTAGATGTCGACACTCCATCCCAGGTAACAGCACAATATTTTTCAGACCAAGAAGGATCGCTTCCATGTCGTGTTCGTGTCAATATATTAAAAGATATATTTTTGCCAAATATTTTTAGGTAGGTACTCCTAAGAAGAAATGAGATTAAATTCTAAATTTATCTTTTGATGATGAGTCCTGGAATCAAGCAAAGGACATTGTCCAAATTCGCCTAAGAAACAACATGTGTTAAAAATATACAGTAATTCTTAACTTATTTCATAAGCTTTATTTCAAATATTAGAATTCAACGGACACTTCAAATTAATTACAAAATAAATAAATTGATTACTATACGTTTCCGTCTCTCGAATATTATGCACAGATCAATAACTTACAGGTTAAAATAATATGTAATACCACCGCTTGAGCGCTAGATCTGTATCGTAAGAAACAAGATAAAAGCTGTTTAAAGTGCTAAGTGCGCTAGTATTCTGAATCTCGCAACGCCATCTATTGAAAGTACAATAATTTAATATATCTAACGCCATCTGTAATGTTTTTGATGAACTACGGCGAATCTTTTCTTATCTACATACTGTTTACAACTCTATTACAATTGGATAAAGATGGTATTTATATGTTCGAGCAGATTGATTGTGAAAGTTGAAATAACCTCAAAATTGAAAATATTTTTGGTTATAAGTCATTTCTTAGCAAGTGTCCGTTGTTTTAATCTGAGCTCTAGTATAAAAAGGTATTTATTTGAACCCAGAAATCAATGTTTTATGACTGTTGGTTCTTAGGCGAACTTTGTATGGGGACAGAACAATGTCCTTTACCGGTCAAGTACTTTGGCATCGGCGTCAGTAAAATTTTAAGTGTTGCAGATCCAGATCAGTCTGGCTGTAGCGAATTAAACTTCTAATTACTTCATAGCTAGCTTAAGTTCAATTATATTGGTACTACTTATAATGATAAAATGATAATATTTACAAAAAATCTGGTCTGTAAATTAGTATCAATATTCCGTCATATCAATCTTAATTATCGTTTGCGAAAAGTTTCAGCCTCCTGACAAATTTATTATTATATAAAAAGCCGCAGCTTCAATTTTACAGAAAAAATAATTTAGAATTTTTCTACTGGAATTTTAAAAGAAATATCATACTAACTTAATATTAATAAATTATAATTAGCGTATTTCAACTAGGAAAATAATTTTCAGATAAACGTAAGTTACGACGCGATATTCCTAATGCTCTAGTCCTAAGAATTTGTTTATTTTGTGATAACTTTATGTACTTGTATATTGAAACTTTTTTTTACGTACACAGGTTAAGCGATGTCTCCGTGGCTGAGAGGCGAGCTATGTTTTTTTTGACCTGGGATTGATGTCGGAGAAATTGTAAATATATAATTTTTCTAAATAATCTCTGATCTGGTTTGGTTGGAAGTTGGCATCCGGCAAAGCAATGCCGCCAAACGATTGGTAACTTATGGTTTACGATTAAAGCTACTGACTGAATGCATCATCACGGGTTTCCAGGTGAGATCGCAGTTAATGGCTAGCTCGTCTTAAAAAAAGTAATAAAAAGCTCTATCTGCAGATAGCCCGAAGCACTTGAAAATAAAATACTAGCACTAGTAAACTAATAAAAGCAACACGGGTACGTGAAGAAAAACCTGCCCGCAAGCCTGTAATCGGCTCAGTTTTGTAGCATCCGCCACGCCAGCGATTCATTGTTTTTCTATTGTAAATGGAGTAAACATCTAAAGGATTTTTATCTAAAGAAAAACAGAATTCTCACCGTTGTTCGTTCAAAAATATTTGGGAAATATCTAAAACATATTTGTTATTGTTTATGAAAATTGCTCTATTTAGGGTTGCATACCTAAAAGGTAGGTTTGCATTTTGCAACACTTATTGTGCGACTATGTCTGTCCGCTCAAATGTTTTCAACAGCAGTAGTATATATAACGAAGTTAAAGGAAACTATTAAAGTTAAGGAAGCTAAGTTAAAGAGTAAAAGTCGACCAAGTTATAAAATGCACGCATATTATGACGGGCAACTACGGAATCCTACATAACGCGAATAGCCCGACCTGCAGGCCTATTCGCTAAATATTTGACAACAAGTTACCAACACTCTATTGTTGGTAACTCATTAGTGGTTGCTAATGCTTACGTCACATGTTTCGTATTCAGTAAAACATTTTAATGTCAACTGCATAAAATGACTATCAGATTGCTTGATAGTCACTGCTAATTTTATCGACTATAATGTGGTCAAATTAAACATACCACGTCTGAGAAATGTTGTATGAGCAAATGTCAGACTTTTTAATTTGTACGACTAATACTAGAGTTCAATAATCTGCGGAAGGTAGACATAAAGATTTGCGATGTTTATGTTTTTCTCTGTGGTTTATATTTTGAAGTTTGAACGTCATTAATATTCTCAGTTTTCGTATGATTTTACCGGTGGTTTTTAATAGAAAAAAATAAAAAGGAATTACGAAAGTTTTGTCGTACCTACTGCGTTCAAAAGTAAGTATGGAAACAAATTAATAACTAGGTAAAGAATTGTGCGATTTGTGAGTGCTTATATCAAGTGTTTTGGCATAATTCCATGCTGAAGAAGTCTTTCTTCAGCATGGAATTCATATGTTGTTGTTCATATTCATATGTTTGTATTAACTTACTAAGTACTACAAACCTATTATAAAATCCCCTTTATTATGAGTAATTCAAACTCACTTCATTTTAAAATGAAGACCAGTTTCTGCCTGTGACTTCGTCCGCATGCGAAACTTTAACCGTTTATGCAGTGCACGTAGTGGAAGGTCTCAAAAGGAAAAACACCCCTCATTTTGAAACATTCTTCATTGGTGCTCCGCTCCTATTGGTCTTAGTGTGATGATATATTATAGCCTATAAGCCTTCCTCGATAAATGAGCTATCTAACACTGAAAGAATTTTTTCAAATCGGACCAGTAGTTCATGAGATTAGTCCCTTAGATTAGATCTTTGAACCCTTCAATTTGAAAGTATGTACATATGTACCTACTTTCTAGATAGAAGTCTGGCAAATTAATCCTTTTTGTTGTAAAAGATATATTCATTGTTATTTTATTTGAGAAATGGTAAATAGATTTCAATTATTATTTTGCAGGCTACTGCTTCCACATCTACAAATTTGGTGGCAACTCCAAATATTGGCGGACCTATCCACTCCAATTTGGAGCAGTCAGAGGCAGCGGACGCCTCTCCTGTTGTTCTGGTTGTTTCTGAACTGGATCCTGCGATGCAGGAAAACGAAGTTCCTAATTAGTCTGTTCCGTTAGAGTTAATATTTTAATGCATAAGTGCCTCTTTTATTGATTATATTGTTATTGTAATTTCTACTGCGACTAAGTATATTATATAACAGTTAAATTAATAATCAATAATAATAATAATGTAATGTAATGTTAATATTGTAATGTTAGAAGTAATAAATAAATAAAGCCTTTATTCAGACATTTTACATTAATTCTTAATCTTAACTATTATTTTCCTGCACTGCCTCGACAAACCCATCCATTTGATGATGGCAAAGGCCTCCTCCAACATTTTCCACAGCTCTCTGTCTCTAGCTGTTCGGGTCAATATGCCACCTGCCACTACTCTGATATCGTCGACCCATCTTTGCATTGGTCTACCTCTTTTTCTCTTGAAATGACCCGTGTACCAATTCATTACCTTTTTGCTCCATTTATCTTGTCCCCTGATTGTATGCCCCGCCCACTTCCACTTAAGGCGCTTGATTGTAACTGTAACACCTTTGTTTTAGTACAACTTCTTATGTTTGTTGTTTTTATCCTATCGGACAATTTTTCACCATCATACTTCTGTTCATGGCGTTCTGACAAGATTCCATTTAAGTAAGTGTAATGCAAGCCATGTCTTCTTCTTCTTCTTCACGGCTGTCCTTCGACGAACGGCTGGGAGATGATCCCTGAGTTCTTCAAGAACCTGTAGGTACCCAACCTTGCGCAATCGAAAGTTCGCAATGAACTCTCTTTCTGGCAGCTCCATAGGATCGTAAAAGTCCCGCAGCCTACGCCTATGAACGCCTAAAGCTTTCTCTTTACGCAGTTCGTCAGCATGTGCAATTAAAATTGCGCGAGTCATTGTCGTTCGCTTGGCTGTTGTTTGTTTTACCTTTAATTATATAAATGGACGCTATTTCACTTCTATTACTGTTGTGAGCCTAAATTCATTGAAAATAATTTAAATTTTCTTTATCTTACTAACTTGTTATCATTGTTGATGTTCAAAAACACTGCTCTCTACTAGTTGCTAAAGATATAGGCACTCGTCTCATTGAGTTTTCAACAATGACCTGTCATTCTGCTTAGCGAATACGAAAGTATAGTTGTCGATACGAGAATTTAAGGCAAAATGCGTTTCCAGTCGCCATCCCAACACTATGCGTGGCCATCTCACTAAAGATGTACTTTTGACGTCATTTCGATTATCAACCTCTTGTCAACTGAGTTACAGAATACAAAATTTGATTTTGACAATTTTAGATTCTAACAGACAAGCCGGTGCCCATCAAATTTTAAAAGCCACTGAGATACAGAATAGGCCGGCTGGCCGGTTTTTGATTTTTAAAACAAACAATAATGTTCAGCCAGTTTCTTAATTGACGTGATAATTACGTTCGTCAAAGTTTAATTTATTAGAGACTCCTAATAAATGATTAAGCCCGAAAAACACGAAACGAAATAGTAGCTGCACTGAGGTCGTTCTCGCATTCATTTAGATAATGGCTCATGAGCCCAAAACTTCCCACAAACGGTGATTAAGATTGATCTGACAGACAATTGACGTTTGGTACCTAACTCCGGAGCTACACATAACTTCGTTCTCAATGGCAGACAAAAACACATTTAGCAAAATTAATGAGGGTGGAACGTGTACTAGTTGCGTCGAAAGATAATGCCGAGTCAAGAAGGTTAATGTCTGCGTGTTCCATATTTTGGTACTATTTCGACATTTTTTTTTACATCACTACAAGTTGCCCTTGACTGCAATCTCACCTGATGGTAAGTGATGATGAAGTCTAAGATGGTAGCGGGCTAACCTGTTAGGGGTATGGTAGTTATATTAAACCCTCCTATTCGGTTTCTACACGGCATCGACATTTATCCAATTCCTTCTTAAAATGTATGAGACAATGTCTTGGATGCGATTTTCAATTTAGCTACTTTACTTACTTTGGTTATTTCTCCTTTAATTTGGATAGTTTGTCTTTGAATATAATCATTGTAACTGTACCATGTCCTATTTTGAAAATAATAATTCTCAGATTCCGATAATGCCAATGATCGCCCGTAAAGCTACCATTCCTCTTCATCGCGATTGTCATTTTCTGTAACAAGACTTTTTTTTGATTTAGCTACCCACTTCGCTAACTGTAACAAGCTTTTGCCAATATTAATATTAGTATCGGCTTGTAATCTTCGATATTACCAGCTCCTCTTTCAAACAAATTTGAATACAGACATCAAAAAATGTTTTATGGGTGAATTTTAAATACAAAAATGTTACACAAAGTAATTGTAACAGAAAGCTGCTAGCTTTCTGTTACAATTTTGTATCTGTTACAATAATCTTTGAAAGACTATAATAAGGCTAAAGCAACCGACGCAAAGTACCGAGGTAACTTTAGAATAAAGCAGAATATTTACGGTAAGCTTTTTCCAGGCTAATACGTCAAGTTTTCTTTTTACTTCTTATGGCAAGATCAGTTTACAGTTTATTTTTTCATAAAAGTGCATACCTATTAAAAAGTATATGCTCTAGTGTAGTAGTATATGCTCTGTCAGCATTGAATTTAAAAAATTATGATATTGGGTGGTTAAATAGCATTTTATCTGAACCGGAATCCGTTCCAGCTAAAATCTTATTTAACTTTTATATTAATAGCATAAAATATAGAATAGATACAAAATTAGAATTTTTATGTACTTAAATAAATTAAGTAAGTAGAATAGTTAAAAATAATAGATAAGCTACAATAGGACTGTCATATACATATTGTATAAAAGCCTTTTAAAATAAATAAAGAATTAAAAAAAAACTTTACTTAAATTACTTTTCTCCATTAAAACGTTGTAGGTAATTTTTTCTTAGAAATGATTTCCGAATAATTGGATTGCCGTTCCGATCAGCACGGGTATCGGGATATATTCATGATCACGGACGAATCAAATGTTTATGAAGGGATCGTGATAAATAACTGATTTGAATTTTCTGCATGCTAATTTTTTTAGTCTTTCCGTTTTATTCCCCAAAAATGTATTTAGTTCTACGTAAAAATAGTCTTTGAATAATGAAAGTAATGTTGGGGCTTCCACACGCAGAATGTTCAATATACAAAATATAATAATAGGAGGTATTCCTTTAGAAACCCCTCTTTCCCTCAGTGAAAAACTCCTTGGTGAAAACGCGGGGTCTGCTTGTAGAAAAGTTGAAGGAATGGAAAGCGCCCTTGAAGCCTTTGATGTGGTAAGCGTTGTGTTCTTGTACGTGGAATGTCCTGAAAATGCCTATATCATAATATGTATCTATATAAATCTGTATCTGTACTGGTAGCTTCAAGACTAGGACTAGTTTACACCGTATAGGAAATGACGTGATAACAAGCGATTAATTAACCCTGGAGCATATATCCAATCTTTTGTCTCAGGATTTAAGTATTTAGTCCGCGTGTAACCTTTACGATGCCCCGTAGAACCCAATCAAGACACGCGGAAGCGTGTCCAGCCAAAGTTCAAAAAAACTGGCGAGCAGCACCGTGTGTAATATTACACGAACCATTTGGAGCCACTTTTGACCCCCTCATAACTCAAAAACTATTTCACATAAACATGTCAAATTTGGCGCATATATTGAGACCCGTGAGATACATATGTGCTCCAAATTTCATAAGCACACCTCAAATGGTTATTTAGATATAAACGTACAAAAATCGTCATTTTTATGATCAAAGGATAGATCAAAACTCTGACACGAGGCATGCTACCATTGCTTAAAGCCGTATTATTTTAATATTGTTGACGTTTATGTTGTAGTGTTATAATCATTATTTTAAGGACGTCAAAGTACGTGACATTCAACCGTTAGTTTGAAACAATACTGCTTTGAGCGGTGGTAGTAACTCCTTAACTATTGAAAATGACACATAATTATTATTTTAATGTAAATAATAATGAATAATAATATAGTTGCATTAAAACCTTACCTTCGTATTCATACATTTTGTGCAACGAAACGTCATTGACAGAAAAGAAGAAGAAACGTATTTGAAGTCGTCAGTTCAAGCTGTCAGTCATTGTGATTTGTATTCATTGTTTATAGTGGTTTTAGTGATATCGACTGTTTACCGTGCTTGTTTTCAATGTTTCACAAAAAACTTTTGATTTTGAACTTTTGCAATCAAAATTGATGAGATGTAGAAATGTGCTGTAGAGGTAGTCTGACCATAGATGTAATCTGTCGATGTCAGTGTAACTCTAGGTACACTATATATTTTTCTTGAGAATTCTCGTCTTTAATTATCTTGTACAATGAGTCGTATAATAGAATTACTGGTGGGTGACACACTGACCTTACACCAAATAATAAGTACCTACTAATGTAAAACGTAAACTAAACTAATAGAAAAGTCCTATTACAGTGTAAAGGATTATTTGAATGATAGCAAGGCATGGGTATGAATTGTTACAACGGCTGATTATGTAATGTTATATTATAAGTACATATATATAATTTCAAATATTTGTGAGATGGTGATAATAAAAAAAAAGCGGAGTTTATTGAGCGGAGTTTATTGCGGGCTCTTCTCAGACCAGGGCACGTTTGGAACCCTCGTAGCTTTAGTTTTAAGATATCGTAGTTAATTATCACCATCACGTCTTATGCTCTGTAAGCATGACGTTCAGAAGGTGTACTTTGTAGGTACATATTTTGAATAAATATGTTTTGAGTTTGAGATTGAGTTCAATAATTTCTGTACAAAAAGTAATGATATCCCATCAAAAACATAAATGTAAAATGAGAGCCAAGTTCAAAATTGTGATATATATGCCTTGGTTGTTGACTTCAGCGACAAAAGGAGTGAGATCTAAATGGGTGCCAAGTTCAATGGTCAGTCCTGCAATTTATATATCCCATCAAAAACATAAATGTGAAATGAGAGCCAAATTCAAAATTGTGATATATATGCCTTGGTTGTTGACTTCAGCGACAAAAGAAGTGAGATCTAAATGGGTGCCAAGTTCAATGGTCAGTCCTGAAATTTATTTATAACAACATATAATATTTTATAACAACTTAAAATATCATTTCTTCTTATAACTTAGTATAAAATGTTGAAGACTAAGGCTTTGGCTTGGCTAGTTTCCATATACGAATTATTATTAAGTAGGTACCTAAAAGTACAGTTTCTACCAGCAAGCCAAATTTTCGGAAGAATAAAATAAGAACTTACAGCTTTACAACTTGTGAACGCTATAATTCGTATATGAAAACTAGCCAAGCCAAAGCCTTAGTCTTCAACATTTTATACTACGTTATAAGAAGAAATGATATTTTAAGTTGTTATAAAATATTATATGTTGTTATAAATAAATTTCAGGACTGACCATTGAACTTGGCACCCATTTAGATCTCACTTCTTTTGTCGCTGAAGTCAACAACCAAGGCATATATATCACAATTTTGAATTTGGCTCTCATTTCACATTTATGTTTTTGATGGGATATATAAATTGCAGGACTGACCATTGAACTTGGCACCCATTTAGATCTCACTCCTTTTGTCGCTGAAGTCAACAACCAAGGCATATATATCACAATTTTGAACTTGGCTCTCATTTTACATTTATGTTTTTGATGGGATTGATATTACATAGGTTTACTGAAACTGACATTCACCGTCTAGATTTATTTGACATCATTTCTTACATAATTTTTTTATATGAAAGTTTTGATTTTAAATTCGTTGTATTATTTAATACTGCCATGATATTTTTCACATATATCCAAAAACAACAGTTTAGCTGGCAGGAACGGGGGATACTTGACTCTTACAACAATTAACACTTTTAAAGCTTAACATTTCGCAAACAGCGGATCCCTGAATCAAAAAATAGTGTTCTCGTCTATCTCATAGTGTGGGGTATCGTTGGATAGGTGGTTCAAAAATATTGGCGAAACTTTAAGCAATGATGGGGTTTTAAATAGCTGGCTTGCCTTAAGAAGACGCCTTATCATTCTCGCCTTGAAGCATAGAATATGTTAAAGTACTAACTTGTAGTTAAATGTGGCAAGAAATACGGACGCCGTAAGGGTATTCAACACCTTAGCTTGAATAGCAGAAACATTGAGCAAAAACGTTTCGTGCGGGTAGATTGGACGTAGAACGGTTGAACACACTATTTAGGACTGCAGGTACAGAATACTCAATATATAGTATAGTAGTAGTATAGGTACATGTACCAAAGCTGTTTCACGTTCGCTGTTCTGTTGCAGAACGCTATGAAGAAGGAACAAGGTTGTGAAGTTCCTGAGCACACTCGCGAAAGTATTTGTATCTGAGAGAAGACCAATAAAAAGGTGATATAGCGTTGCTGCTGTTAGTGGAGCAATTTTTTTTTCTTATCCACTACAAGTTAGACCTCGACTGCGATCTCACCTGATGGTAAGTGATGATGCAGTCTAAGATGGCAGCGGGCTAACCCGTTAGGGGCATGACAGTTATATTAAACCCATACCCCTACGGTTTCTACACGGCATCGTACCGGAACGCTAAATCGCTTGGCGGCACGTGTTTGCCGGTAGGGTGGTAACTAGCCACGGACGAAGCCTCCCACCAGGCCAGACCAGGGAAAACTCATAAATTATAAATTTCCAAACGCTGCCGGGGATCAAACCCGGGACCACCGCAAGTTAAGGCAACAGCTCTCAACACTGCTACGGAGGTTGTCAAAAATTTCACCTGTGTAAGTGATAATTGCCAATGGCTTTTGGGACACGGCGATCTATCAAGTGGATTGGGATAATGCAAAGATTTTTTACTTGGCGGAGTTATCCCAAAGATGGCAGCAACTTGAGTCCATGCCAGAAACCTGCCTGATTGAGGTTGAATTGTAAAATAAGTCTTCCTTTTTACTATTTGTGTATAAAACCCAGAAAGTAGACTATTTCCCATGCACTATGTTTCCCTGGAGGTAACTGAAAGGTATTTATAAATTTCAGTAATTTTATGGATTTGAACGTAAAATTTACATTGAATTTTTAATAAGGCTTTGATGTTGAAGTTTTAATAACTTTAATATTTACTCTACCTTTATTATTACCTCTAATCTAATTCATTTCGTATCTAAGATAGTTTACAAAGAATTTATTAAGATAAATATAAAACGATTTCATTCCAGACTGTAAAACCCCGTCTGCCTTGTAATTTTATCTTGTTTTTCAGGTTGACTAAATATTAAAATATACTAACTGATGCCCGCGACTTCGTCCGGATTGAGGTTTTTTGGTTCCCGCGGGAACTCTCTAATTTTCTGGGATAAAATGTAGCATATGTATTATTCCAGACTATAATCTATGCCTGTACCAAATTTCATCCATATCCGTTCAGCCGCTCTGGCGTGATTGAGTAACTTAAGTCCATAAATTCATCCATACATCTATCCATCCAAACTTTCACATTTGTAATATTAGTATTTATGTTATACCAAGTTATTTACAAATCATTATTTTACTTAAAATAATGTTATGAGTTATAACGATTCATCAGCAAGCCATAATGTATAATGGGAACTATAGAGAATTTTAAAGCGATAATACCACGGCCACTGAGTTCAGACTAATATTGAAGTGGTGAAAGAGTGTGAGCTTATTGCAGTCAATTTTTTGACTTTTTTCACTCTTATCTAATCTGACAAGAATGTGTAAGTAATAATCATACTCGCATATATTATTACTCAGTAGCCTTTTATTTTTAGCAAGTTGGTAAAGACAGTCGTGAAATGGGAGCACCAAGGAAGTAAAAATCTGCAATTCCGTATGTTTGGTAGGTATGACATAAATTTACACGAAGTCAGAGTCGAGTCAAGCCCTATTGTCCTTTTGATGGCTTTAGGGTGTACGTAACCTTAATACTCTCCTATATAATAGAAATAGGTTACAAACCTTGAGCTTTGAACATGTACCTAGATAGTATTTGTTTTTATTCAAGTTCACCATTGACTGCGAACTCAACTGGTGGAAAGTTACGATGCAATATTAAATGAAAGCAATTTAATGTAGAAAAGGATTTGTTAGTCTTGTTACCCCCATACTTCGGTTGCTACGTGGCTTAATTGCTTTCAGATAATATTGCTTTACCTGTAAGGTAGAAACTAGAAAATAGCTACAACTGATGTCTCCCACCGGACCAGGTACCATTTCGAAATTGTAAATTTCGTTGCGCTTACTTTTGCTTCTTTTGACTCCGAAATAACCTAGCCGGGAATCGAACCCGGATCTACCTCCTACTCATCTACTAGACTACTTAGACCTTAGAGGTAAAATAAAAATAAAACAGTTTCCTTTCAAGAAAAATATGTGTAAGTAATTTTCATAACTTCTTCTTGTTCTACTTCCAGTGGTTTACTTATTCAAGACTAAACCGTTAGATGTAAAATATTGTAAAAGCTCCTCTATTTAGGGCTCTTGAAGTGTTCTCAAAATATTTAGTTGTTACTTAATGTAAAACATATTTACGGGAAAACGGAGGTTTTTTGGTTTGGATGTTTTGAGACGACACAAGACATAGTCACGCAATAGAATGGTAGGTACGAAGTTTATCCTGTCAATTTGATATGCTCTAGTAATTATAATTACTAGAGATGATGCTTGCGACGCGACAGACTGAAAAAAAAAAACGATTTCGTGGACTGAGAGTCCGCGTACGTTTTTATATTATGTGCACACACTAACACGACAGTACAAAATATTTTCCTTAACGACGCGAACTTTTCTCGCAGACAATGCCGGTGACATATTTTACAGCAGATTATAAAACTCATTAAGGTTCTGAAATGAAAAGTGCTCCACTGCTCCCTAATATTAGCATTAACACTTGAAGAAAGTTTTCGAAGTGTGCGGTTTTCAATTTAGACTAGGGTTCGTCTTAATCCAAAGTAGGTAAGTTTTATTTACGAGACGGCTGAATAGTAATTATTTATCACTAGATGATGCCCGCGACTTCGTCCGCGTCGATTAAGCTTTTTTGAATATTTCGTTTTCCGCGATAAAAAGTCTTTCCCTGGGATTGATTCCCAGGGAAAGACTTTTTATCCTCTAAAACCTGAAATTTGGTACAGAGATCGGATAAATAGATGAACCGTGAAAGCGTAGCATACAGAGAAACGGACACATTTTTGCATTTATAATATTAGTATGGATTATCCATATTATTATACCTAAATTCGAAAGTGTGTGTGTTCGTCTGTTTGCTTTGTCTTTTAATCACGTTGAGAGAAACTGAACGACGTCATTTCTTGCTTAGAGGTATAGTTAAAGACCTGAAGAGTGACATAGGCTATATTTTATCTTGGAAATACAAGTAGTTCCACAGGATTTTTAGGAAAGTCTAAATCCACGCGGACGAAGATGCGGGCATCATCTAGCATTAAACATTATTTGAGGTATTCCCTAGAGCATCCAATAAGCTTAAGATATTCGTGACATAAACGTGTAGGTAGGTATTTCGAGCGAGTACCGAGCTAGTCAATATTGTGTCTTGCATGTAGCTAATATGATTATTCGTCGTACAATGCCAGTGATATCAATAATACGTATAACATAATGTTTATTATGTTTTCCTAAACTATCTATATATATAAAAGCGAAAGGTCACTCACTGATTCAACACGATATCTCAGGAACTATAACGCATACAAACTTGAAATTTGGATGGTAGTTTTCTTCCATGGTGTAGACGTCAGCTAAGAAACGATTTTGAGAAAATTCACCCCTAAGGGGTTGAAATGGGGGTTAGAAGTTTGCATGAAAGTCCTTTGTTTTTGAAGTTAGAGACATGAAAATTTAGCAATTAAGTTATTAGTTATAAATAATACAAACTTATATAAGAAATTTTACGAAAATTTACCCCAAAGAGGGTGAAATGGGGTTTGTAAGTTTGTATGAAAGTCTTACGTGTTTTAAGTTATGAGACTTGAAAATCGGGATTTGGATTATTAGATTTAAACAAATAATAACCTTTATAAGCAATTTTACGAAAATCTACACAAATAGGGGTGAAATAAGGGTTGGAAGCTTACATGAGGGATTTAAGTTTTTGAAGTTAGAGACTTGAAAATCGGAATTTAGGTTATTAGTTTTAAATTATAATAACCTGTTTAATCAATTTTACGAAAAGTCCCCCCAAATATGGTGAAATGGGGGTTGTTAGTTTATATGAAATCCAATGTGATTGAAATTAGAGGCTTGAAAATAGGGATTTAGGTTAAGGATTTAGTTTTAAATAATAAAAATCTGCCAAGGCCTCTGTAAGTAGGCCTTTTGCAGCGGGAAAATCTCATAGGAAATTAAAAATAGTACGCGGATGAAGTCGCGGGCGACCTCTAGTAATATGAATATAGTTATCGATTTAAAAAGGCATGCGCGGACTTTTTATCCATTCATTAAGTCAAATATTTGAATAATTTTCATTACCATATTTTTAACCATTATTATTAACCATTTACATAGTTAAATAATTAATGAATGATGGTGTCATTTCAAGTTTTTTAAAGAAGACCTACTTATAGGCCTACTACACTGCACTTTTCACGGGGACCCTTACACTTGAATCAGAATAGTGTAATAAGAATTAGGGAGAAAGGGTCCGTAGATTGGGTCCTTATTGCTGTGTAATAAGCGACGCACTAATTAGCGGCCACGCCCACCCTTACCACAGGGCCCTGTAAAAAGTGCAGTGTAATAGGCCTATAGTGAAAAACCAAGAAGTAGAGTGACCAAATCGAAATCTTAGACATCTATAGAGAGGATAGCTACTTAGTGCTGTGCAGCGAGAATACTTCGGTTGCACAAAAAACCGCACAGCATCTTCTTTTCAATTCTCTCATTCAATGGCTATCAAAACTGAAAGCAACAATAAAAATAACAATATTTCATAGCAAACTTTCAATGGATCAAGACACGCGGAAGCGTGTCCAGCCAAAGTTCAAAAAAACTGGCGAGCAGCACCGTGTGTAATATTACACGAACCATTTGGAGCCACTTTTGACCCCCTCATAACTCAAAAACTATTTCACATAAACATGTCAAATTTGGCGCATATATTGAGACCCGTGAGATACATATGTGCTCCAAATTTCATAAGCACACCTCAAATGGTTATTTAGATATAAACGTACAAAAATCGTCATTTTTATGATCAAAGGTATAGATCAAAACTCTGACACGAGGCATGATACCATTGCTTAAAGCCGTATTATTTTAATATTGTTGACGTTTATGTTGTAGTGTTATAATCATTATTTTAAGGACGTCAAAGTACGTGACATTCAACCGTTAGTTTGAAACAATACTGCTTTAAGCGGTGGTAGTAACTCCTTAACTATTGAAAATGACACATAATTATTATTTTAATGTAAATAATAATGAATAATAATATAGTTGCATTAAAACCTTACCTTCGTATTCATACATTTTGTGCAACGAAACGTCATTGACAGAAAAGAAGAAGAAACGTATTTGAAGTCGTCAGTTCAAGCTGTCAGTCATTGTGATTTGTATTCATTGTTTATAGTGGTTTTAGTGATATCGACTGTTTACCGTGCTTGTTTTCAATATTTCACAAAAAACTTTTGATTTTGAACTTTTGCAATCAAAATTGATGAGATGTAGAAATGTGCTGTAGAGGTAGTCTGACCATAGATGTAATCTGTCAATGTCAGTGTAACTCTAGGTACACTATATATTTTTCTTGAGAATTCTCGTCTTTAATTATCTTGTACAATGAGTCGTACAATAGAATTACTGGTGGGTGACACACTGAACTTACACCGAATAATAAGTACCTACTAATGTAAAACGTAAACTAAACTAATAGAAAAGTCCTATTACAGTGTAAAGGATTATTTGAATGATAGCAAGGCATGGGTATGAATTGTTACAACGGCTGATTATGTAATGTTATATTATAAGTACATATATATAATTTCAAATATTTGTGAGATGGTGATAATAAAAAAAAGCGGAGTTTATTGCGGGCTCTTCTCAGACCAGGGCACGTTTGGAACCCTCGTAGCTTTAGTTTTAAGATATCGTAGTTAATTATCACCATCACGTCTTATGCTCTGTAAGCATGACGTTCAGAAGGTGTACTTTGTAGGTACATATTTTGAATAAATATGTTTTGAGTTTGAGATTGAGTTCAATAATTTCTGTACAAAAAGTAATGATATCCCATCAAAAACATAAATGTAAAATGAGAGCCAAGTTCAAAATTGTGATATTTATGCCTTGGTTGTTGACTTCAGCGACAAAAGAAGTGAGATCTAAATGGGTGCCAGTTCAATGGTCAGTCCTGCAATTTATATATCCCATCAAAAACATAAATGTGAAATGAGAGCCAAATTCAAAATTGTGATATATATGCCTTGGTTGTTGACTTCAGCGACAAAAGAAGTGAGATCTAAATGGGTGCCAAGTTCAATGGTCAGTCCTGAAATTTATTTATAACAACATATAATATTTTATAACAACTTAAAATATCATTTCTTCTTATAACTTAGTATAAAATGTTGAAGACTAAGGCTTTGGCTTGGCTAGTTTCCATATACGAATTATTATTAAGTAGGTACCTAAAAGTACAGTTTCTACCAGCAAGCCAAATTTTCGGAAGAATAAAATAAGAACTTACAGCTTTACAACTTGTGAACGCTATAATTCGTATATGAAAACTAGCCAAGCCAAAGCCTTAGTCTTCAACATTTTATACTAAGTTATAAGAAGAAATGATATTTTAAGTTGTTATAAAATATTATATGTTGTTATAAATAAATTTCAGGACTGACCATTGAACTTGGCACCCATTTAGATCTCACTTCTTTTGTCGCTGAAGTCAACAACCAAGGCATATATATCACAATTTTGAATTTGGCTCTCATTTCACATTTATGTTTTTGATGGGATATATAAATTGCAGGACTGACCATTGAACTTGGCACCCATTTAGATCTCACTCCTTTTGTCGCTGAAGTCAACAACCAAGGCATATATATCACAATTTTGAACTTGGCTCTCATTTTACATTTATGTTTTTGATGGGATACAAATTACATAAGTCGATGGCTTTCGTTCGCTCGAGGTACCTATCGCTGGTATTTTAGAGTATGGCAACACCTGCAACCCCTGATTCTTGTTGTCGCCATGGTACAAGTAGCGCCACCGGACGAACGTGTATATAAAGCGCGTGCTGTATTTTCGCAGGGGGTTCTAACGTCTTGCGAGACGGTAACATTACGTCATTTGTATTGAGTAAGTAGGAATACTCCAAGCATAGTTTCCTCCACCCAGGGGTGCTTAATTTTTCAATTTAATACCTTTTGGAAAATTAAATAACTCACTTTCTTAAAGTTATATCTCATGACCTTAGTTTAATCAAGTAGAATATTCACTTGAGTTGTGTTTAATAGTTAAAAGATTTAATTTTTTAATGATTTAATTAATGTATTTAATTGTTCAATGATTTAATTAGTGTCTTTAAATTGTTAAAATATTTCATTGATTGATGTTAAGAATGGTTGGCGCCATTTTTGTAATTTCTGTTGAAATTATTTAAATTGAGCAGTATAAAGTACGAATTGTTAACTGTTTTCATGTTTTATTATGATCCGCCTCTGGTTGATAACATACTTAAGATCCAATTAGTGTGATACAGTGCATTACAGAAAAAACTTCTGCCATTGCATATCTATACGTTGAATATATTTCTAGTACCTAGCTAAAATTTATTTTGTCTTGTTGTTCATACCTTTATTTAAAGATCTACTTGTGGAACCTAAATATTCAATTTAAGAAAGCTTACCGTGTAATCACATCTGGTATACCGAATGCACAGAATAGCATACGTGTACAAATAATTCCTAGTTGGAGCAAACATCCCTCGACCTTTTGATAGCTTTAGGTCGGACGTGACTTTAATACGTATCTTAAGAATGGGAACTGAATGAAGTCCAGCCCTACCTAGTCGATTTGAGGCAGCTAATCCATACCAATTGCAAAATCGCGGCCATTATCAAGTCATTTTGTAAATTATTTGAAGTATTTCTATTGTCTGTGTTTGCATGCTTATCCATTCCATCTGTTTAGTAAAAGGTGAAACTGACTGACTGGATTATCCTGGGTCTAAAAACTTCATAATATTATTATATTATTAAATGTAGATTTTTTGTATAGGCAACACTTCCTTTTCCGGGATATAAGGTATCCTGTGTTATTCCAGACAATAATCTTTCATTTTTATGCCAAATTTTATCCAGATCCGTTTAGCCGTTTTGGCGTGATTGAGTAACAAACATCCATCAATCCTAACAAAATATAATTTCGCGTTTATTATATTATAAATAGATTAAACATAGATACTAACAATGAATTTTCAGAAATGCAACTCAAACGAAGCCAGGTTCAGCTTACCTATATCACAAGTTTATTAGAACTAACTATGTGATTATGAATAAAATATCATATTTTAAGAGATTGTATATTATGAAGATCAAAAATGCGAGGTAGGTAGCTTATTTTATTTCCCTCCTCACGGTAAATACCAAAAGTAAAAAGTTGTGCTCTAATGACTGATTGTTTATTTGTTTCCTATTCTTGTTTTTATAACTTTTCCCTTTGATTCCCACAGGCAAACATCTGTTATTATTTGATCAGAGGGAAGGCATAACTTCTCATATCTTAAATGAAAGTTTTATGTGATGTCCAATTTCAATTGTTTTTTTAAATGCAATATAATAATTACAATATAATTTGTTCTCAAACAATGCTTAACTTGCGAAGGTGTTCTTACCGACATAGTATTAATCCTTAGCAAAATAAATATGTTAGTCATCTCAAGTATTATTAAGGCCAAGTTCGGTCTTAACACCATTTAATTAAGATGAATATCTTATGAGATATCATAGAAATAAAATAGCGTGCAACCATTTCACGCGGGCACGATTTATATAGTAATAAGGTTAGGCTAGCTATCATTAAGTTATATTGTATTATTTTTATTAAATGTATGTTCGTGCAACAGAAAACTGCGCGCGGCAGTGGCAGGGGGATGAGGGCGGGGTACGACGCTTTGTTTGATACGCGCACTCTTAAAAAGTAGGTACAAAGTGCTAATTTGTTAAACCTGGGTGTGTGTGAGTATGGACTATTGATGAAAAGTGCTAATAAGTATATTATATTTACTATACTATACTATATTAATAAGTCTATGGGTTTGTATATACTGAACGTCGATGCGCATGTGAGTATGCGAATCAGGACTTATTTTTATTGAATTATCATTGATGAGAAGACAAAAAAAAATTTGATCCTGCAGTAAAGAATACGAGTATCCCTGCAGCAGGAATACAATAAGTGTAGCATTTATTTTTCCCACATCTATTGCGATATATTTTATCGGTGAATAAGGTAACAAGGATCGTCGAAATTTAAATGTTACTGTTACACCAGTATTATATATTTATGTTACGTTAGTATTTATCATAATAGTCATAAGTTCGAGTATTTATATTTTATTTAATGGAAAAAATGTGAGCTGCATCAATATGCTTGAAAATAGGTCTACTAAAATATTTCCTTAAAAAGGATTACATCCATTATAATGAAAAGCAAAGGCTGCTATGCATTATGATAGATTTGATCACAATGTAAAGGGTTATGTTGCCCTAAGGTATGTAGTCTGCTATCGAATAAAAATTTAATTATAAACGGAAAATTGGTCGCTAATAGGGATTTGGTCCTTTTTTTGGCTACTATAACATGGAATGCGGTAATCAATCAAGAATGAGGAATGAAAAGTAACCTAATGTTCCCTGTATCGTCCCTGGAATGCAAGCTCTGTATACTTCATCCAAATCTGAACGGATGGGCCGTGAAAAAGTAACCACTCTTTCGCTTTTATAAAATTAAGTAAATTGTACATACATAAGTGCTTTATCGTGTTTGTATTACTTCCTCGACTTAGGTAATTAAACTCTGACAGATCTCTCATATCTATCAACGTTGGTGGAGTTCGGACACACAATAGGTAATAACGACGAACCGATACACTGACGCAGAGGACCTGTACACGATAAAAGTACTAAAAGCCTATACTATTAAGTTTATGATTGCGTGAAATAACATACTCTAACAGTTCACCTGTCGTAGGCTACGACTCGTAGCTATGCTCACAGTGCAGACTGTCGAGTTTAATTAAAATGCTTCAGTCAAGCGTGATTCGCAATATTGGAGTGTTTGTCCAACCGCCCTCGTCACGTTTCATTTCGGAGAAACAGGTTACAGTGACTAATTGAATGAGTCAAATACTCAACTAATTTAGAGCTCTTCAGATTCCCGAACGGATTATTAAGTACTCCAAAATCATGCGAAATCCAACTGAATTTGTGAGAAAGGATTTATGTTGAATATGTCTAAAAGTAGTAAGATGATAGGGATGATGTCTGAAATAAAATATTTCTTACTGAATAATAAATAGGGGGTCTTCCAAAAGACTTCAAATTATAATCCTCGGTTAGTTTTCTGTTTGATAACCATTTTAAAATAAGTACGTTGAAATTTGATGACGTCATAACTATGTATTTCATACAAATTGTACTGCCATGCAAAAGAGTGGTTGATTTGATTGAGTTTTCATCCTCCTTATTACTATATTGATATCTTCAAGTTTGACAATTAGCAATGATTATGCAATTATTATGAAATATTAAACAAAACGGGTTTCATGTTGTAATATTACATAATAATAATAAACATTAGATCTTACACATAACTCATAATATTAACTTATTTAGTACTGTCTAATCCACTTGAGTGCAATGAGCGAATGCCGTTAAATTGTTCGTATTAAAGTAACAAAATTAAGAACAACTGTATTAAGAACTTTAAGAGGCTAATTATTATCATTGACTCAATTAAATGTTAATTAGGGGATGTATGTTGTAGGGGTTTCCACACTCCAAGAGACTCGATTAATGTTGTTTGTACCAACAGTGCGTTTTATGATGCGAAGTCACTTTCAAAGTCTCAACAACGTCAAGCCACGTTAGCTTTGCAACTGCTGTTTATTTCTACCGATCTCTTAATTTCTCATTTGATCTTCACATGTATAATTAATAGAAAAGTCTTTGTATGCATTTGTAGACTTGTAATGAAATAGACAGTGTATACAATATTTCTTGTAATTTTTTCATTTAAAAAGTGAACTGAGATGGACAGTGCATAACAAACTTGAGAACATTTTTTTTCTCAAAATTTGGACTGAACATCATTAATTATTAAGGAAAAAGCGCTATAATAATAATAATTTATAAATAATCCGAGCTTAGCTCTCTTTAAAGGCGTAATAGGTACTTTTAGTAACACAAACTACCAGGTTCATCGTGATTAGCTGTACCCAAGCAGCCACCCCTCATTGATTTCCAAGCTTCGGTATAAAAGGTACAAAGACCTCTGGGATTTTCAGTATTGGCGAATACGTCTACTATTCAGGAAAGGAAATCGAGTCTGGAATTAAATAGCCCTTTCATATTGAGCATTAATATCGTACATAAATAAATTCTTATTTCTTTTCAACAAAATATGTTTTACGATATAATTGTATTTTATATAATATTATAATTATAAATTATAAATGCGAAAGTTTGGATGTATGGATGTATGGGTGGATGTTTGTTACTCAATCACGCCCCAACGGCTAAACGGATCTGGATGAAATTTGGCACAGAGATAAATTATAGTTGGGAATAACACATAGGCTACTTTTTATCCCGTAACATTGAAGAGTTCCCGCGGGAACCAAAAATCTTCAATCCACGCGGACGAAGTTGCGGGCATTAGCTAGTACTAGCTATATACATTAGTGGGAAATGTCCCGTGACCCGTAGTCTTCTTCTAAAGTAGTCTGATGATGTACTTTGTGAGAGTAAAACCCACTTCAGCTTAGGGTCAGTAGAGGGACTCTACCCAACCTAAAGGGTAATTACGAGTCCACAAACAAACCTTCAGGAAGAAGGTTTTTTTAATATTTTTGCAACATTTTACTACTTACTGTAATTAAATAGAACGGCTGCATAATATTTAGGTAATTCAAAATTCGACTAATTACTTTATAGGAGCTTAGAGGAATGCTTAATTATATAATCTCTCACTGATCATAATTGTGTTCAAATTATAATAATTCGAAATACACACCTTCTTGTTTGTTTGCCGTATTATATTACATCTGAAACAAAAAAATTCAATGAATTTCAGTGTATCTCTGCGAAAATCCACGATCTACAAAAAAAACTAGCAAAGAGGCTTAACTTGCGGTAATCGGATAGAAAACCGCGAAGCCGCGTCGGCTCATCGCTTTCCTGGAAAAACAAGCATTAAGTATAAGTATGCATAAAAGATTCAACAAATGAGTCAATAACTGATTATAAGAAACGTCTGTACCTAATCCATACCAATATTATAAATATGAAAGTGTATCTGTCTGTATGTCTGTCTGTCTGTTAAATTTTCACGGCAGATGGCTGTTAAACCGACTTTGATGAAATTTTGTATAGGGATAGTTTGTATCCCCGGGAAGGACAAAGGCTTTTTATTCCGGAAAATTAAAAAGAAAATGGAAACATGATTCTTTTCTTGGAGATAAAGATATGTAACAAAAGGAGAGTTTATTGACCCTTAAAGCCCGTTATCATTAAATTTCCATGGGAATGGGGTGCAATCCTTTTGATGTGTACGACCCTTACCTGCTTTATAACCTTGATAGTTTATAGTTGATACGGATTCAAGTAATTTTCTATTTGTAAATTAACTATATTTTTTATTACCTTCAATGAATAAAGGGATTCTTAATTCAATTTATTTATTTACAAGTGATATTTTTAATCTAAATCAGTGGTATTTGAAGTAGATGTTTTGTAAATATTAGGACACTAAATGATTCTCGCGACTTCATCCGCGTGGACCAAGTTTTTACGATTCACGCGGGAATTCTTCAATTAACCAGGATACAAAGTAGCAAATGTCCTTGTACCAAATTTCATCAAAATCGGTTGAATAGGTGGGCGGTGAAAGCGTAGCAGACAGACATACATACATTTTCACATTTATAATATTAGTATGGATAATATTTACTAAATCCTGTATTTTGACAGTAAGTTATATTATATTTTATTCTTTTAGTTTAAGACAGAGAGCTCTTGAAACCTCCTTTACAATAATTAAAAAAACTTCTTTTCAACAATTTAACAATATTCATTAGACGTGATTCACCGTTTGTTCATTCATAAAGAAACTTTATATAATGTCATAAAGATGTTAAATCCCGCTCAATTGTAACGCTCCATCGAGACAGTAATCCCATTTGAATCTTAATTAATACCTACTAATTAATGGTGTTTCAAGAGACAGTTATTCAAACAATGGTTATTTTTTACACAAATTCCTTAATTTGCCGATTTTACAATGTAATTTTTCGACTCAATAAACCTTACCTACTGCAATAACTTCAGCAATAGCTATGCAAAAACTCCGAAGTACATGTGTGTGTAAGTTCATGTGAGCTTCGATCTTTTTCCGAGCTCTATATGTAACAGCTCTTATGATTTGAAAATTTGAGTCGCTATATTATTTTCAAGAAAAATATAACACGGCAGAAATGGAGCTGAAAAAAATAGATAAAGAGAAAGTACCTGCCCCTTTTAAGTATACTTAGGTAGTATTCTGTGGGTAGAGCGATCCGATCTGATCTTTTTATTTTTAACGGACTATCTAACTACCTATTTATTTATTATTTATTATGAGAAGATAGATTAACATAATATCATTACTTAGACGCCTACCCTACCCAAGAAAATATTTTGGGAAACGCCAACATATTCAAGAAAATCTTGAGCTGAGCTAAATCAACACGAACGTAGCCGAAGGAATGAGTTAGTAACGCAATAAAATATTTTATTCAGTAGGTACATGACGTATAACCGAGGTTCTTCAATTACAGAACTTAGCATCAAAGTTATGGAGTTAAGTTATGGAAAGTAAAGTTGTGGATCTTAGAAATATGGCTACTACAAAATCAATTGATTTAGATTGTTTCTTCATAATTTATATATACTATACTATACTATACTATACTTTTCTATACTATATATTTATACTTACTATAATACTATAAATGCGAAAGTTTGGATGGATGTATGGATGTTTGTTACTCAATCACGCCCCAACGGCTGAACGGATCTGGCTGAAATTTGGCACAGAGATAGATTATAATCTATAATAGTACATAGGCTACTTTTTATCTGGGAAAATTAAAGAGTTCCCGCGGGAACCAAAAAACCTCAAACCACAGAGACGAAGTCGCGGGCATTCGCTAGTATAAACATAATATAATTAAACGGTTTGTAGGGATCACACTTTTTAAGGGAATCCTCATTTTTCATGCGACTTCGTCCATCTGTCCATTTAGCACAAGTTTGCAGCATACGATCGAATTTAAATTTAATATGAATGGTTTTGTTAATGATTCATGGTCTGATGATTCAGGGTCAACTGGATTGTTTTACCTAATTCGAAAGGATTTTATATTTCCTTTGTCCTATAAAAAAAAAACTTTCTTATAAGTGGCATAGTTTTATGTGCTAAGGCTATGCGATACTTTTTTCAATTTATTACAGTCGATATTTTAACTACAAACAAACCAGCAAAAATAATCTTCTATACATAGAAGTAATTTTCTTGTCCCATAAAAAGAGAATAGTTTATGACAGCATATATTTTCATTCTTCTCCTTCTAAGGCTTTATTTGATAAATGTTCACGTGGCAAATGATGATAAATATTCATATTTACAGCTAAATCATTCAGGTAACTTGTTTGTCGATGAAATCCTCAGAATTAAGAATTAATTTTAACTAATTTTTAAATTTTAATTTGTCACTAACATTAACTTTAATTCGTCATTAACATTAATTTTTAATTTGTTACTAACATTATTTTGCTGTTTGTCATATGTTTTCTTCTGATTTGTAAACCTGGAGGTGGGCGTTACCAGCTGCAACACAATTTTATACTAACGCGGTTGTTTCCGTTCCTTAGTTTTTATGTATATTATGTCACCGTAAGATTGTAAAAACCGTTAGATTATAATCTAACTCGCGAAATTGTAAACGTATATGCTTAAGAGAAAATAAATAAATCTATCTATAAATCTTTAAACTGTCACACGTATTGTTGTAGGATCCACGGATCAACCACAAACCGAGGTCAGCGGACACATATTCAATTGATACATTTAACGTAATGCAGTATTATTCTATCAATATAATTAATAAATTCCACATAAACTACCCTGCCTACTCACTATATATTCAGTCAATCCACAGAATACTTAATAGGCGCAACTTGTGCAAATTTAGCAAATTTTAATATGATAAATGCGAAAGTGTGTTTGTTTGTAGGTTTGTCCTACAATCACACAGCAATGGAGGAACTGATCGACGTGATTTTTGGCATGGGTATAGTTGAGCACCTGGAGAGTGACATAGGCTACTTTTTATCCCGGAAAATTAAGGAGTTCCCGCGGGATCAAAAAAAAATTAAACCGCCTGGACGAAGTGGCGGGCATCAGCTAGTCTAATTTAAATATGATTCAAATAAATACCTACTCTCACCAATTTATTTACCCAGTACTTACTTAATAAACAGGAAATAAATGAATATCATATTTTGATAATTAAATGTTGCTGTTTTATTAATAGTCTAGTGTCTGAATTGTTTGCTCGCGGTTTGTAAAGTTTGCAAGTAAGCATAAAAAATTTACACTTACACTACTACTACTTAACTGCTCAAGAATTTACAACATATAAGTACATACTTAAATACAGTCTTCAGAATAAGTAAGTGAGCCATGAGAAGCCAGGACAGCATGTAAGCAAGTAAATTTTGAATAAACATTTTGTCGCTGCGTATAAAACAACGCTGAACAATTATAATTAATCATTATCCTTGTATTAAGACTGGACTTGTTTGTTCTTTTAATTACCATCCCGAATATTTGCCGGATGAAATCGCTTGACCTCAAAATTGTTAGAGATATTGTTTGTTTCCCTCGAGAGGGCACGTCGAGGAACAAAGCTTTTTTACAAACAAACTCGAATGGGAGCAGGTAATGAATATGCCAGAACAAAGACTTGAATGCGGAGCCTCATTACCCATTCAGTCGTTGCCGCCTTAAAATCATTTACCTACTGAAGCTTTAATTAATGTAACAATCAACAACGTGTTAGCTACGTTCTACAACCTTCTTTTTTCATTTTAATAACGGAAACGGGAAATGAATGTTAAAGCGTGTCCAGCCAAAGTTCAAAAAAACTGGCGAGCAGCACCGTGTGTAATATTACACGAACCATTTGGAGCCACTTTTGACCCCCTCATAACTCAAAAACTATTTCACATAAACATGTCAAATTTGGCGCATATATTGAGACCCGTGAGATACATATGTGCTCCAAATTTCATAAGCACACCTCAAATGGTTATT
Organism: Erebia palarica; assembly: GCA_964035005.1. Taxonomy (NCBI): domain Eukaryota; kingdom Metazoa; phylum Arthropoda; class Insecta; order Lepidoptera; family Nymphalidae; genus Erebia; species Erebia palarica. Next base: position 9,659,524 of record OZ035988.1, read on the forward strand.
TAGATATAAACGTACAAAAGTCGTCATTTTTATGCTCTACCTAGGTATAGATCAAAACTCTGACACGGGGCATACTACCATTGCTTAAAGCCGTATTATTTTAATATTGTTGACATTTATGTTGTAGTGTTATAATCATTATTTTAAGGACGTCAAGTACGTGACATTCAACCGTTATTTTGAAACAATACTGCTTTAAACGGTGGTAGTAACTCCTTAACTATTGAAAATGACACATAATTATTATTTTAATGTAAATAATAATGAATAATAATATAGTTGCATTAAAACCTTACCTTCGTATTCATGCATTTTGTGCAACGAAACGTCATTGACAGAAAAGAAGAAGAAACGTATTTGAAGTCGTCACTTCAAGCTGTCAGTCATTGTGATTTGTATTCATTGTTTATAGTGGTTTTAGTGATATCGACTGTTTACCGTGCTTGTTTTCAATGTTTCACTAAAAACTTTTGATTTTGAACTTTTGCAATCAAAATTGACGAGATGTAGAAATGTGCTGTAGAGCTAGTCTGACCATAGATGTAATCTGTCAATGTCAGTGTAACTCTAGGTACACTATATATTTTTCTTGAGAATTCTCGTCTTTAATTATCTTGTACAATGAGTCGTACAATAGAATTACTGGTGGGTGACACACTGACCTTACACCGAATAATAAGTACCTACTAATGTAAAACGTAAACCAAACTAATAGAAAAGTCCTATTACAGTGTAAAGGATTATTTGAATGATAGCAAGGCATGGGTATGAATTGTTACAGCGGCTGATTATGTAATGTTATATTATAAGTACATATATATAATTTCAAATATTTGTGAGATGGTGATAATAAAAAAAACGGAGTTTATTGCGGGCTCTTCTCAGACCAGGGCACGTTTGGAACCCTCGTAGCTTTAGTTTTAAGATACCGTAGTTAATTATCACCATCACGTCTTATGCTCTGTAAGCATGACGTTCAGAAGGTGTACTTTTTAGGTACATATTTTGAATAAATATGTTTTGAGTTTGAGATTGAGTTCAATAATTTCTGTACAAAAAGTAATGATATCCCATCAAAAACATAAATGTAAAATGAGAGCCAAGTTCAAAATTGTGATATATATGCCTTGGTTGTCGACTTCAGCGACAAAAGAAGTGAGATCAAAATGGGTGCCTGTTATAAAAACATTTTTGTATTAACCAATGTCTCAATTTTCTTTTAAAGGTAGCTTCTTTGTTTTCTTCTTTTATAGTATTAGGGAGTTTATTGTAAATAATAATTGATCTAAAGTACGGACTACCACAGCTTGATATTCCTTGTCAAGTAAGTATCATACATTTATACTAATATTATTAGAAATGCGAGTGTGTTTGTTTGTTGTGCGTTGTGCGTTTGTCCTTCAATCACGCCACAACGGAGCAACGGATCAACGTAATTTTTGGCATAGGTATAGTTAAGGACCTGGGGAGTGACGTTTTCTCCCGGAAAATTAAAGAATTACCGCGGGAATAAAAAAAAACTTATACCACGCGGACGAAACCGATGATGGATGTTTATTACGCAATCATGGCAGAACGGCTAAACTGATCTGGATGAAATTTGGCACAGAGATAGACTATAGTCTGGAATAGCACATGGGCAATTTTGTATCCCGGAAAATTAAAGTGTTCCCGCAGGACCAATCCACGCGCACGAAGTCGCGGGCATCAGCTAGTATCGCAATTAATCACGGCACGGTTAGACATCGTCCTCAAGATAGGCAAAGGACTCGAAGTAATGAAGAATACGATACACAAGTGTGTCCGTACTGTGTCTATCTATCTGCTACATTTTTTGGGTCCATTTAATTATTGTTCAACCGATTTTTGAATAAATATCGTATTGTGATCCGAGATATTAAAAACCAAAGTTTCCTGTCCACTGATGGGTACTTACGCCCTTTTAGATACTGTTGTCGGTCATAGTTTTATAATAGCAAAATTTATAAAATAACATAATAAAAAGAACAATATACTAGTAAAAGTTGAATAACCCGATGCCGTATACGCCTATCAGGGTCGTAAACTGCGGTTTACTACTAAAGGGTCGCGCACATCCAGTCTGATGCAAATGTAACGATAATACTTCTTTAGGGTCAATAAACTGTTGCTTTTGCTCCATTAGCAATGATATTATATTACTTTTCATAGGTGCATCACCCTGGCTCCTACTATTATATAAAAAAATAAGATGATACGAATTAACAACGGTTGAGAGAGCCCTCTGCCCTCAAGTTCATGGACACAAGTGGATTTCAAGCGAGTGTGTGATTGTGCAAGGAAATTGTAATCGTTTGTCAAACATATAATTCGACCTGTTTAAGGAATTCATAAATGCCTGCTCGTCAAAAAGCATGTACGAACTCCTTAAACAGTTTGGGCAATACGTTTTAAGCTGTCAAATGATAACGATTTGCTTAGACAATTGGGTATTTGACAAACAGTCAAATCAACAAATTTTTTTCAAATGTAAAAACGCGTCCTAAGTATGGGATTTATATGAAATTCTGAAATGTGACGTCATTAAAGTTCGACGCACTTTTTTACTTTAATCGATTGTTTAAAATGGTTCTTCAACATAAAACTATCAGGGAACGTGTATATTTACGACTTTTGGGAGATCCTCTATTTAATAATCACTAAAATATTTATTTTTTGAATAGTACTGAAATACCCAATTGGGTATTCGCTGCCTCGTTGGTCTAGCGGTTGGCGTAGTCGACTGCGGATCACGAGGTTCTGGGTTCGATTCCCGGTCGGGCATAAAAATTGTTAGGTATTGGGTTTTTCAATTAAGAAATTCTCAGTGCCAGCCCGGAGTTGGAAGTTGGCGGTGTTTCACCCCCGTGCCTCGGAGAGCAAGTTAAGCCGTCGGTCCAGGTTATTAACACTAACATGATAATAGTCGTTAAAGCTCGCCAACCCGCATTGGAGCAGCGTGGTGGGTCTAAGCTCTTAATTCCCTCTTTCCTATGAGAGTGGAGGCCTGTGCCCAGCAGTGAGACGTTAATAGGCTGCAGTGGTAACCCAATTGGGCCTCGAGTTGCTGGGAGCCAGAGCCACTGGACTGGACTTCAGTGGAAATCCATACAAGATACCTAAGTCTAGCAGTCTGTGTTCAACCACCGAGACAACAATGACCACTATGTATAACATATCCACATCTATAGTTTTAATATATTTTTATACGACTGCCTGAAAAAAGGAGTATATTGTTTTCAGGCTTCATGTATGTATGTATGTATGTATGTAAGTTTGTATATTCCACCATCATTCTATACGCCTGAACCGATTTTGATAAATGAGGTATCGTTAGAATCCCTAGCTTATTCCGGGTGACATAGGCTAGTAAAATTAAAAAATATTGATGGGGTGACCATGATCACGCATTAAAGACTAAAGTTGAAAAAAAAATTTGAATATAAGATTAACTATGTAATCATCATCTAGAAAATGATGAGTAGATTCCAAAAATTCATAACACTATAGTTCAATATTCAGTGATTCACAAAACAATATCATTTAATAAAAATGTGAATAAGATTCTATTTAACTAGATAAATTTAGATTTTTAACTTTTTAGTTCGTTTTTGGCAGGGCAGTCGTGTTTTTTAATTTTTTAAATTATGACTTGTTTACATATTTTAAGATTACAAAAACTAAACTCCCCGAATTTAGTACCTACATACCCATTCAGAATAGTATTTCTAAAAGTATTCTCAAAATATAGTACAAAAAGCGAATGGTATATATTACCTGTATTAGTAACAATAAGTATTCTGTGCCTATAGACTGAATAATTCCAAAGAGTACCCCTAGCCTGTTAAATAATAATTACAAATGATAAGGATACGACAATGTTTTGGAAAGTTACTCTAGATACGAGGGTAAGATTCAACGCATTTATGATAGGGTCCCGAACGTTAAATATTATTTAATTAACTTACTGCTTCGAACCCTATTACCACAAAATAGGGACTAGTACTTCTATTACATTCAACGTTGATAGAATAAGATTTATTGATAACTAGCCTTTGCCTGTAGGTTTCTTGTCTTAACTACTTAACCTTTATGATTTGAAGAAAGACGAATCTACCAAAGGATATCCATGCTAATGTTGTTTTATTTTCTAATTTCAAAAGACGTGGATTCTATGAAATGAATTGTTTTTTTTTACCGAAAAGGTAAAAAAAAAACAATTCATATATATATTCATATATTATATATTTATACTTGACTAGATGATGTCCACGTGGATTGGTGTTTTTTGGTTCCCGCACGAACTCCTTAATTTTCCGGAATAAAGAGTATCCTTGTGCTAATCCAGACCTGAATCTTTCTCTGTGCCAAATTACGTGCAAATCCTTTCAGCCGTTTACGCCAGAACTGCAGAACGGCATCCATTCATCCATCCAAACTTTCGTTTTATATAGATATATGTATAGATTACGAAATAAAAACATTAGTTTTAAAACTCCACTGGCTTTAAATGTGAATAAATTCAAGTCATGGATTTCCAACGTTTATAGTAATTAACTAGCGGTCACCCGCGACTTTTCTGATTTCCTATGAGATTTTCCCGCTGCAAAAGGCCTACTTATAGCAGCTATATATCATCGGCAGGTTTATATTATTTAAGACTAAATACGTTCTTAAGGCTGAAAAAACTTATAACCTTCATGCAAGCTTTCAACCCCTATTTCACGCCCTTTAAGGTGGATAATCGTAAAATTGACTATTCAGTTTATTATTACTTAAAACTAACAACCTAAATCCTGATTTTCAAGTCTCTAACTTCAAAAACTTGGGAGTCCTTATGTAAGCTTCCAACCCCCATTTCACCCCTATTTAGGTAGATTTTCGTAAAATTGCTTATACAGGTTTTTATTATTTATAGGGCGGGTATAATAAGGATAAGCGAAGTTGACGCAGCAGGCTCACCCGACTTCAACATAGTGTGTAGAAATCAAAATTATTTTTTACTTTACAGTGGCTTTGGACTTCCAAGGCCACTGTAAAGTAAAAAATAATTTTGAATTGTTTCCAAAAAATCGACTTCGGTTTTTTGGAAACAATTTTTATTGCAGCGTTCACGCGATATTCGTGTGAACTTGGATAGGTCTTACTTGAAAAAGACAGGTACTGCCCTATCAGCGCCTACAATCGCGCTCCTGAGTTAACATGAACAATCACGCCTTCTATTGTATCTGAATTTAATATGATTGTTGAGTGTTGTCCTTCGATTCTGCCCAAACAACGAATATGTGTCTACGCCTTAACGTAATTGTGATAGCCCTCTGGGTACTATGTATTATTTAATTAACGCGGTTTAGCGTTACTACGCTAAACCGCTGTTTGTTTGACTTTGATGAAAGGGAACTATTCATGCGCGTACTAGGTTGCGGCGACCTTAATGTTGTTTGCTATACATATAAAAATAATTAATACATAGACATTGCTATAGATAATATAAATAAATAAAAGATAATATATAGATTCATAGATGATTTTATATGCTAGCTGATAGCCGCGGCGTCCTCCGCGTAGAATAAGTTCATTTTATTATCACGGGAACTCTTTAATTTTCCGGGATAAAAAGTAGCCTATATGTCACTCTCCAGATCCTCAACTATACCGATGTTTTTGTTTTTCTACCTACCCAAAAATAAATGGTCTTTTAATTAAAAAGTGCATGCCTGCGGCATCCGGCGTACCTTCCTCATTAACTAAGGGACCTAGAACGAAATCTGAGTAACCCTTCCTTAGTATTTTGGTAATGTAGCGAAGGTGTATTTTTAAAACATAATAAAATATAATATTTTAGATGCGAAACTGTTGGGAATCGAACCCACATACCTATCTCTGAGAAACTCTGCTCTGAGTGTCTTCAGTTTTGTTTATGATGGTATGAATAAGTCCTAAGTATAGCTTATGCCTGTATATCATCAAAATATTTCATATTCGATAAATTATTTTGCTTCACAATACAATGTGTTTTCCCTGAACGATTTTCCAAGATATGAAATAAATAATGCTTTATTCATTATATTTGTATTATTAATGGATTTAAACCAATATTTATTTTGCTTTACCATCATTTTTACAAACCGTTTTGTAGATTCAAAATAAATAACGATTCACTCAACCATTTACCGACCCATTATTTATTTTGCTTCAGTAAAGGAAATCTTACTCATGTAATACAAAGACGATCCTACATAATAAAAGGCTGTAGACGTAATAGGATGATGAGATCGCTATGGCTTATAGTGTTTCCTTACTGTCCCTTGTTCGTATTAGTTATAGTTACTTGGATAATGTTCTAATTCAGGGCTTCGTAAATTTATTTTGTTAATAAAATTTAGCTGATGTTAACATTCTGTTGTAATAAAAATAAAATATAATTAGTTTTGTTATACTTGAATTCAAGTATCTATTGTATCTACTCCAATAACAAACAGCATCAAAAGTAGTTCTCTATTTTCTGTACTGAGATTATTTATTGGATGTCGAACAACCAATAAGCTGCTATCAAACAAATCACCATCCTCGATGCAATGAAGTGAAGATAACGAGCAAGAATAAGATGCAATAAAATCAAATTATTTGCTTGCTGTTGTATTTTTCTTATTCACCTTTCATTCCACCTTAATAATTCATAAAAATGTTTTTGTAATTATATTTCTTGCGTTTTGCTTAGTACGATGGTACGGGCTGTTAGCATTATTACTTTTTGTCATTATATCACATGAAACAGGAAGTAAAATATCTGTAAATTTGTCTCGTTTCATGTCATTTGATTAAATCAAATGACATGAAACGAGAATACGGATGCCATATTGAAAATAGTATAAATACGAGTGTTGTGCCGATGGTAATTCAGTCTCCTGCCGGCAGACTCAGCAATTATTGAATTCATTTGTGTTTTGATAGCATTTTGGTTTAGAGCTTAACGACAGCGATCGTGGCCGAATCAAATGAATATTGTCTTTAAGTATAGCCGACTTTCATCTAATTACATTAAATCTCCTTAATTTAATTAAATTAAATCCACCTTATTGTACCTACGTTTTTTTTTATATTTTGTGGTGTACAATAAAGAATATACATACATACATACATACATACATCTCTCGTGGAACCTCTACACGTTTAACCATTTACTCGTGCAAGTTTAAAATGAAAGGTCAAATATATTAAAAGTTTATTAATACTTACTTCGGGATTGTCGCTAACAGATTTTAGAATAATTTCATTTAAAGAATAAATAATTTCATAAAATAAAAGTTTGAAAATGGCTTACACACTAATATTATGAACTTTTATGAAATAATTTTAATTAATTTATTATATAATTTACCTGAACTATAAAGGTGAAAATTTGACAAACATTAATTTATGCTGTGCACTCAATTAAATGCACCTAATGAACCTATCCTAATGCAGGTTTAATCACGTCATGTGCAATAAATACAATGCACATTTCTGTTTCGGCAATTTCAAAGGACTTATTCAAGCGATCATGTTCATAGCACTCGCTAAAGAGCCGTTATAAACTATGTAAATCAGTTTGTTGCAGCAATAAACTGTGGTTCAAAGTTGAAGCTTAGCACAACTTGATTCATAACTTTCATGTACTCAAACTTAGTTTCTTGTAGTCCTCAATTTTGAAACGCGTTTCCAATTCGACGCCAGGCTCACGCGTGGTTATACTAAATCTACTCTTTGTGAAGTTGAGCAGTGGTCCTGAATGAAATTTACCTCTATCTGTGTATATCTAAATATAAGTAAGTAATTAATTTGCTTTCAGCTATAATATTCGCCCAATGTTTACTTTAATCAGTCAAAACACTAACGTTAACAGCTCAAAGCAGTCAAAAGTAGTTTTGACTTATATCTTAACTTTCTACATCTGTGCCTACATCTAGACCTAGAGTGTTTTATAAAGCATTAAGTGAGAGGGCATCAAGTTATTATGCAAGCAACTTAGATTCGGCTCAGATTTAGTTATGACTATTTTAACTCTATACTTTTACTCATATTATAAATGCGAAAGTTTGGATGGATGGATGGATGTATGGATGGATATTTGTTACTCAATCACGCCCGAACGGCTGAACGGATCTGGATGAAATTTGGCACAGAGGTAGATGATAGTCTAAAATAACACATAGGCTACTTTTTATCCCGGTAATCTAAGGAGTTCCCGCGGGAACCAAAAAACCTCAATCCACGCGGACGTAGACGCGGGCATCAGCTAGTATGTTATATAGTCAACATTAAGTATCAACCAATATTTTTTTAAGCTAAAACTATTCTTATCTAGAAAACCTATACAATCTTAACTATGTTTTTTTGACTTTTTGTGTAATTTTTTGTAGAACTGATAAGCAGAGCTTCTAAAAATTATTTAATGGTCGACTTACACTACCTATAATAACTTGGCATGAAAAAAGATTATGAAAAAATACGGAATCATAATGGCGTAGAAGTTATTAGCAGACTCATTAATCAGTTTCATTAACGCGGATTTAATATCAAGCCCGGGATGTAAAGCAAAAAATGTAAAGATTTTTACCTAATTTGGTAGAAAGCTATAAATTATGAGAATTGCTCGCGTCGTTCACGTCGGTAAAAGTTTTTTGTTTACAATTAACTAATGATCGAGCGACATTAAGTTCTGTGTAAATTTTTAAATTGTAGCAATTATTTTACTTTAATTTTGTATAAAAAAATGTAAAAGTAATCTTTAGCTTAGTGGGTTACGCCAAACTTATATTTTTTTTCTATGATTTATTTTATATCGTTATGTTTACATAGTTAAGTATTCAATTAACAGCAGGCTAGCTTGGGAAATTACTTATATATGTTTTGATTTTATTTCATTTTAAATTATCTGTTGCCTGGTTCTGATGCCTGGTTGGTCTAGTGGTTAGCATGTTTGACTGCGGCCAACGAATCCCGGGGTCGAGTCCGGGTCGGGCCATAATTAAGTATTGGGTTTTTCCGATTAGAAATTCTCAGTACTAGCCCGGAGTTCGGAAGTTGGCGGTATTTCACCCCTGTGCCTCACGAGAGCACGTTAAGCCGTCGATCCCAGTTATTATTAAACATGATAATAATTGTTAAAGCCCACCAACCATGGGTCTAAGCTCATGAGAGCCAGGCCTTCTCTCTCATAGGAGAGAGGGATAAAAGCCTGTGCCCAGTAGTGGGACGTTAATGGGCTTTAGTGGTGGTGGTGGATGTTCTGATGAGTCTACCACGCTATAAAAGCAGCTGTGATAGATGATGCCGCCAAACGATCTGGAGTTCCGGTAAGATGTCGCGTTACCTACAGAATGCTCTTCAATCTGGCTACAATCTGGATGCATCTTCCAATCATACCACTAAAGAAATTCAAACGTTTACTTACATTAGAAACGTAATCATATACCATAATAACCGTAATATCCTGTTGCAAACAAAATTTTCCGAACACAATTATTCCAAACAGAGAAGATAATATTATCAAAGCCATAATCTAAGCTTTATGTGCCAAGACGTGCCACTCGATCCGACTGAGCAACAAGCAAATTAACTTAGAGGGCGGATGCTTCCATAATATTACAGAGGATTAGGCTTGTGAACTGATGCTGTGTTCACAAATAACTAGATTGGCATCAAATGAAAGCGATTGCATCTATGATTGTCTATTTGCTTAAAACTTCGACAGTACGATAAATTTATACGGCTTGATTTGCGATATGACACAATAAAGTGGTCAAAACGATGGATCAAAATAATCATTATTAAAAACTTCAACTTTGGACTATTATTAATTGAGGGGTTCAAATTCCCGAAACATAACTTTTCGGAATTATATGCGTTTGAAGCATTTAAGTATCGCTGATTTTATCGAAAGAAAATATAATTTTTTTTGGCCAAAAGACTGGTTAAAATTATATTATCTTAAAATTGCATGAGTATGAGATTGAAACCTATCTACTTGAAATGGCCGCAACATGCGAAACAAAATAGAACTGAAGCTATACTATTATAGTAATCATTAGGAATTCTGCAATCTGCATGCCTGAAAGTTCTTTAAAATACTCTCAATACACATGAGTTATAGCCGGAATATATTTAAATTTATGAGAAAAAAAAATTATATGATTCCCGCGACTTCGTCCGCGTGAATTATGATTTTTTAATTCTCGCGGGAATTGAATTTTCCGGGATAAAAAGCCTATGTCCTTCCCCCGGATACATCCTACTCCTGTACCAAATTTCATCAAAATCGGTTGAACAGATGGGCCGTAAAACCGTAGCAGACAGACACACTTTTCGCATTTATAATATTAAGTATGGATATCACTCACGAAAGTATAAACGTTAAAAAACTCTCTAAGTGGTAGGAAGTATGCCAATCCGCACGTCTTGGGCAGCATGTAGGTCCTTTAGATTCTGCAATAGGCATCTTCGAGACAAGCGCGTTCCAACCTAGACCACAGATTAGGTAATAGTAGGTACTAGACCTCATCGTTGCTTTGCGCTAAGCATGATGTCAAGTCGTCAAGCGCAAGCAATCTTTAAACTAAAATTAAAAACAAAATGAGTAGGTTAAGTATCGTTATAATACGTAGGTATTTAAATATGTACGAGAAAATTCAGAAGTACACAAACTTCAAAATAAATAAATAATTCAAATAGGCAAATTAAATATTATATTACATAAATTTTAATGAGAAAATACAGGCGTAGGGTTTTAAGTGCGAGACTAGCAAAATGCGTTTCCGTTTTCTTAAGTTATTCTAAGTGCTTATAATTAACTTCTTTTCATTTAATAAAAATAAGATTAAGTATGATTTTCATTTTGTAATTAAAACAAGAATTGAACCCACGACGAACTGCAGCGCTCTATAAATTTGAATAATTAGAACTTCTCAAAAGTAAAACCGCATCTATGTCGACTCAGTAGTATTACAGAAAAATGGTAATCATGAAATAGGAATCTGCTAATTGTGAGAAGAAAAATAGGTAGATTAGGTATTTCGAAACGAATAAAAATTATTACCGCACGGCATCATGAATGTGTAAAAAATAATCCATACGTAACTCAAATCAAGAAATTTGAATTCATCCACTATGTCTACAGACACAAAGAAACAAAACTGATAAATTTGTACTTAAAGAAAACTAGATGATGCCCGCGATTTCATCCGCGTGGATTAAGTTTTTTGATTCCCACGGGAACTCCTTAATTTTCCGTGATAAAAAGTAGCCTATGTTCTTCCCCGGGATATAAACTATCCCTGTACCAAATTTCATTAAATTCGGTTGAACGAATTGGCTGTGAAAGAGTAGCTGCAGACAGACAAACACACACGCACCTTTACATTTATAATATTAGTAGTATTATTATGTATTTTGTATATCACGTTGTGAAAAATGTATCGTAAGCACGAAGGATTCCGTCAAATAAAATGAGAAAAAAATATTTTCCTTTCATCTCAATTTTTTTTTAGAGAAAACAACCTCTCTTCGTTTTTGGCAAAGTCGACGTAAAATCTTTGAATGCCGCTGTCTCTGTTATGGTAGGTACGTAAAATAGCGAGTTGAAAACTGAAACCTTCGACCATGAAACTTCTTTTAGCATGAAAATAATATTAGATCCAAATGAAACGTGATTCACCTTTCATTTTACACTATTCTTCAATAATGCAAATTATTTGCGAGCTTATCTATCATAATATAAGTATCTATAGATTATATTTTTAGTCGTAATACAATTATATACAACCCTTATAAGTTCCTTTAAACGCTCAAGTAAGAGACAAATGTCTACTCTCGTATGTGGAACATCCATCAGTATAATATTTGCATGTCCCAAGGCTAATACTGTTTCAAATAAACATTGAATAGCAACTTTGTATTTCAGTCTACATTCGCACACAAGTTTAGTTTGATATTAGAGAACCACAGGCGGATTACACGACCATAGAATGCCTAATTTAGTAGTCCGGAACCTCGAGCTACAAAACGGTCTTTAATATGTTACGAATGAACTCATACGTTGACTCTACGGGATCGTAACACATCATATTTTACCCGACTATGGGCGGTTTTTAGCAGTTGTGTGTTTTGGTTCATCGAATACCTCATAATTGGCTTTCGGTTATACCCTTAACCCTTCATTTACACAATTTGCAACGAATATACTCTAATACTGAATATCCACGAATACGAATATACTGAATATCCATATTATACCCCAGGTGCAAGACGAGAAATCTCGGATATATTATATATATATATATACTTAAGCCTTTGTAAGCAGTGAATATGATAGTCTTTCGTTTTGCTAATTAGCGGTTTAACAGATAACTGGGTGATGGGATGTTGTGATAATTTAATAATTATAATAAAAAAATACAATCAAACGCAGGAATAGAAATAGAAACTTTTATTAAAGAAATTAACTTATGTTCAAAAATGCAATGAATTCCTGACCTCTAAACTTGGAGAATCCGTATCTTATGGGCTAGTTCCTTCCCAAACTTTTATTCTCAATATTTTGAAAAATATTTATTTTTAGTAAACTAATTATTTTTTTAAAGCTAACAATTTTTTATTTTACATTTTAGTTTATCATTAGGTTAAGTTATTACAAATTTAGGTTATATTACAATATAAAAAAGCAATTAATTAGAACAAACTATAAGTGTGAAGTTACGAGTACATACTCAAATATAGATTATGTACTTTGTAGTTAGTTCGCTCTTAATAATATACCTAATATTCTCTGGTATAGCCACATTTCAAAATCAACATTAAATTTAGGCAACGAAATTAGTGTATGTAATAATTATTATACACATTTGCCGTCATTCATGATGGTTCACTTCACTGTATACATTAATTACAATTTTAATACGGAAAATGTTTGATGTTAACATAAAATGTTCATGCTTACTCTGCAGCAAATTTATATATACATAAAGATAGTCAAGAAATTATGATTAAAAATAAGGGAAGAAATTTTTTATTAGAATGACCACTTACTTTTAATTTTACGTAACGTTAGAGCTAACATCAAAATACTTCATTCATAGTACTGTTTCAAAGTACCTAAGTTCAAAGCTGCAGCATGTACAGTAAAATTCTCTTTTTTACAAAATATAGGTACTTACAGTTTGACTCATTTTTATTACAGCTTTCAATAATACATCTATATTACAAATTCACCTGGGAGCGTATTTGCTCCTTAAAATGAAATGCATCACCAGTAGGAAAAGATATTTATTTGTAGCAAAAAATTTAAATAGTTATATTTTGCCTGTTTATTTTGCAGTAGTGCAACGCTACGTAAACGGATTAAATATGTTTTGAATCAAGGAGCAGATATCTAGCAATAAAAATATAAGCTGATGAAGAAGCCCACGACTTCGTCCAAATGGTTTAAGTTTTTTAATTCCCGCGGGAACTTTATTTCCAGGATAAAAATGTCCTTTACCGGGACATAATCTATGTCTGTGCTAAATTTCATCAAAAACGGTTGAAAGGATGGGCCTTGAAAGCGTAACGAACCAACAAACTTACATTTGCATTTATAATATTAAATACTGGAAGATGCTCGCGACTTTGTCTGCGTAGATTAAGTTTTTTTTTTACAGGACAAAGAGTGGCCTATGTCCTTCCCCGGTATACAAACTATCCCTGCACCAATTTTCATCAAAATCGGTTGAGCTTATGGGCCGTGAAAGCATAGCAGATAGACTGACTCACTTTCGCATTTATAATATTAATAATATAAATGACATGGCAAGCTAAATTGAAACTCCACGATACCTACCTAAACACGTAGAACGGGTGTTAATGAACCTTTTACTGTTAGGGTCATTTGTATGAAAACCTTCTACAAAAGTGTTTCAGTCAGCGAAAATAAATGTAGGCAACCGTACAACTTGGCGAGATTCATCAAGCGAATATATCTTATGACGCTGCAATTAATGTTCAGTCTGACCTTGGAATGAGAAGAACGATATCTATACTAATATTATAAATGCGAAAGTCTGGATGGATGTATGGATGTACGGATGTCTGTTACTCAATCACGCCCTAACGGCTGAACGGATCTGGCTGAAATTTGGCACAGAGATAGATTATAGTCTGGAATAACACATAGGTTTCTCCCGGAAAATAAAAGAGTTCCCGTGGAAACCAAAAAACCTCAAACCACACAGACGAAGTCTCGGGCATTCGCTAGTAGCTAATAAATATGATAAGACAGTAGCGCAATCACTAAGACACAAACTGCAAATAGGCTACTGTGCGGCGTGACTTATTACTTTTTTAGGCCACTAGATGATGCCCGCAGCTTCATGTATGTGGATATTAGGTGAATACACATTTTTATCTCTCTTTTTTAACTCTGCGATATTCTGCGATAAAATGTAGCTTAACAAGTCCGTTTCAAGCAAATGCGTCATGCAAAGGCAGACGGACAGACAGACACATTTCCGGATTTTTAATATTGTCTGTTTGTATGATTTATTATCTATGTGTCTATTTGTTACTTAATATTTATCTGTATGTTGGATATACTATATCGGGCATCAGTTACTGTAGCTATATAATGCTCATATTTATGTAGGGTTCATTAAGCTGTATGAAATCTCCAGACGTGTTTCGGTCAGTCAAATAAATGACTGTACTGACCTTGCCGGGATTTATCACGCCAAAGTAGACAGGTATCAAACCTTACAAAGGGCATGTAATTAATGTTGAAATGAGATACGGAGATTTAGGCAAATTGATATTAATATTATATTTGTTAGCAATGCTCTATGTGCATAGGGGATTCATTACAGTTATTTACGAAATAGGATATTAATTGTCTGCTTCTTCCTTTTGATAAATTGTTGCGTTGACGATATGTTATGGAAACACACTAACATACGTAGTTTTACGCTTTTTTATGCTTTGATAATTAAAGATATTCTATTATGTTTTAATATTGACTCACAATATTATTGATCTTCAAGTTATAATATTCGTTTTAATTTGACGATTTATGATAATTTAAAGAAATTAGATCGGAATTTTCAGGATAAAACAACACGTAGCCATAAAATTTGCAAAAATTTCAGTCGAACAGTACTCATATAAAATAAACCTACTTATGACAAGATATATATTGGAAATACGACGTAGTGAAATTTTTAATTATTTTAAACATTCCCGCTAGTTAGAAATAAACCAAGCGTAGTAAATAGCAGTATAAATCATTAAAACTGCTCGCACCGCGTAATTGCACGAGGAGTGACGTTAAAAGTTTATTCCCTCTGTTTTCAAGCCATTTAAAATACGAGAGATGTCATGAGTACGGTGCATTGCGTCATGAAACCCTTATGTCCCCAGTCCTGCAAACCTACCTGTCGCCTAACAGGGTTAGCGTCATATCATAGAAAACTTTTTGCTAGATGAGGCAGACACACCAACAGTACTTTCATAGCAAAAAAACTGCTCTTGCTTGCAAAATGAGTAAGTACCTGCGCCTCCTTTTTTGGGAGTTAGATGATTCCCGCGACTTTCGTCCGCGTGAATTAAGTTTGTTGGTTCCCACGGGAACTTCCTGGATAAAAAGTAGCCTATGTACTTCCCCGGCAGGCAAACTACCTCTGTACAAAATTTCGTCAATATCGGTTGAAAAGATGGCCCGGGAAAGTGTAACAGACAGACAGACAGGCACACTTTCGCATTTATAATATTAGTATGGATTCATGTATTGTAAGACGTTATTTAATTTTTAATATGAATTCATTTCATAATTTCCACGTAATGTAGTTAGATCCTATCATAAGCATGAAAATAATCATGATGCTATTTGATTTTCCAGGATAAAAAGAAAAAAAAAATATGTCCATCTCCGCAATGCAAGGCCCAAACTTATAATGGGATCGTGGATCGTGTATGTCTATATTTTATGGGGAAAATAAGTGGAGTTTATTTAATCAGATCCACTATATATTCCTTTACATCTTTGCTCGTAACCGACGTCGTATGTCGTGGGCCGTGGCGCACTTATTCAATAATCTAATTCAATTCACGGCGTAGGAACAGTTTCATGCTTGCTGAAGTCTAGTTTAACATTCTATTACTGCACTCACTCAACCATGCACCAGGTTTTAAAACTTAGGTATTTAATATATATGTATACGTACATTTATCTATACAAGTACTTTATAATTGTTGGTTGTAATATAATAAAACTATCTCTTTTTTAAGTTAGTCCTTGACTGCGATAAGATCTTACCTGATGATAAGTGATGATTTAGTCTAAGATGGTAGCGGGCTAATTCGTTTTCTACACGTCATCGTACCGGAACGCTAAATCGCTTGGCGGCACGTCTTTGCCGGTAGTGTGGTAACTAGCCACGGCCGAAGCATCCCATCAGGCTAGATCAGGGAAAATTCAGAAATTATAAATTGACCCTGCCGGGGATCGAACCCGGGACCTCCGCATGTTAAGACAACAGCGCTCAACACTGCGCCACATAGGTCGTCAAATCTCTTTCGTCTCTTACCTGTTGGTAAGTGACGAAAGCGCCGCGACACGATAGAAAATGACAAACATAATATCTAGGTACGCGTTGTAACAGGCCACGTGAACGGAAAAGCTTCTATTTGACTTTGTCGCGTCGTCAGACGTTGTGCGTGAGGTAAGTGCCTTACCTCACGTAGGTCAACAGGCAATTAGGCAGCTATCTGTAGCAGTCATGATTTTACTGACATTTAGTGACAACAATAAAGTATCTTTGTCAAACTAAGGATCGTCGTATAGCTGCTAATAATAATTTTCAGGTTTAGTTTTCATTATGTGGAAATACAAAAAAACCGGGTGAAATAACATAAAAATATAAGTACCTACTATACCTAGCTAAAGTAAAAATGTGACATCATTATATTAGGGTGTACTGTTAGCATTCGATGTTACATTTTAAGCACCAATTACAATGCCCCGCTCTTGTCCATGAGTCGTGTCGTTCACTATATCAATAATGTCTGTGAACAAGCACAGTATATGTCATGAAAATCTGTGATGTTACCGTAACTTTTTGCTCTTCTTTAATTATGTGGAACTACTAAATATACTGAAATAGTAGTAGGTAGTAGTAGTATAAGTCTTTAGTGCATCTTAACACGTAGGTACAAAATTATGCATACAAAACAGAAGACAGGAAACTGTGGTAATGCGCAAAGTCGGCCTTATCACTTAAGTGATCTTTTAAAAGCAACCCGAGCGTACAAAGCTGATGACACTGGGTCTAGGAGCTCATGTGGGCGATGCATATAAAAGAAAAATAAAAAGTAACAAAAGTATAAAATATACTTATATAAACATACACACTATATTTTAAATATAAAATACACTTAAAAATACTACAAAAATATATATAATATATATTATTATAAAATATATAGTGTATGATAACACTTACAACTACATTATATATTATAGATAGATAATGATTTTTTAAACGACGTTTAAATATATGTAACGTTTCGGCGTGACGAAATTCTCGAGGTAATGCGTTCCATAATATGACTGTTTTTACAGTAAAAGCATGAGATGAGGGTATGGCAAGCTTGTTATCGCTTTTCGACCGGAAGCTGAAAGGGTAGAAAGAGTTTGACCCTAGAAATGAGAAACGTTCTTTGAGATATGCAGGAAAAGAGGGATTAAAGAGAACAGAATAAAGAAGGGAAAGAACGTGAACATTACGCCTATCACTCACCGTTAATCACCTGAGTTGCCGGCGGTATTGGCTAATGTGGTCAAATTTCCGTAGGCCAAATAGAAATAAAGTCACTAAGTATACTGAAATCTAATATATAAATTCTTGTGTCACAGTGTTTATAACAAAGCTCCTCCGAAACGGCTTGACAGATTCTTATGTATTTTTTTATGTATATTCGGTAGGTAAGTCTGTCAAAAGGACGTACACTACCCGGACGAAGTCGCGGGCATCAGCTAGTAAGACTATAAAATGTAAAATAAAAAGATTATTCGGTAGGCAGCTCGAATACGTCTAAGTTACGGATGAAAGCTTGTGTTGATATTACTACGTAGCTTCATCAAATCTGAAGAGATTTTGTAAATATTTTTGTCTGTTAATTTTACTCGTGCACATTATGGTTGTAAATACAGTTAAGAATACATATGTAATTAAATTTTTAGAAGAAAACAATATTATTTAATGACAATCACTTAATTTGAATTATGTGAAGTATGCATAATTTTGATTTCAGTAAATGGCCAGTACTTTTGACAGGGAGTTGGCCACATAATTTCTCATTATGTTTTATGGGTTATACCTACCTACATTGTAGTCACATACAAATTATGGTTGCAAAATCAGTTTAAATAAATTCAACTTTATTGAAACAACAGGAGTTCCTAAACTACCTATCTCTAGTTCAGGAAGGTCCTTAGAGACGTCCGTAGTCATGCAGTTCAAACTACTGTTAACTTTAGGTTAATTTATTTATAACACTCACATTGTTATAACACTGCGGGTTTTAATAGTAAAGAACTAGTGTAGTTAGTTATTAACAAATCAGTAACTAACATAGTCATTGAAAATTCTAATAAAATAGGTCAATATTAGACTATTAAACTATTTAGATGATACCCGCGACTCGGTACGCATAGTTTTGTTTTTAATCCACTACAAGTTAGCCCTTGACTGCAATCTCACCTGAAGGTAAGAGGTGATGCGTTCTAAGATGATAGCGGACTAACCTGTCAGGGGTATGAGAGTTACTATTAAACACATACTCTTATTCGGTTTGTACACGGCATCGTACCGGAACGCTAAATCGTCTTTTACCGGTAGGACGATAATTAGCCACGGCCGAAGCCTCCCTCCCACCAGGCCAAAATAAATTAATATAAATTTCCAAATTTACCCTGCCAGGGATCGAACCAGGGACCTCCGCACGTTAAGACAACAGCGCTCAACACTGCGCCACAGAGGTCGTAAAAAAGGTAAAAAACGTCAACTCTTTGCTTCCCGTGGGAGCTGCTTAATATTCCAGGATAAAACGTAGCGTGCTAATTCAGCTAATAAGCTATCTCCATTCAAAATATCGGCCAAATCGGTTCAGCCATTGTGGCGTGAAGGAGTAACAACTAACAAACATCCGAACATAATATGAATTTTAACACATTCTTACCTTTACATTTTAATAACGTCCTCCCGGCAGAATTTCGGACACGGCGGTCTATCTCCAGAGAGATTAGCCATCTGCGCGGGAGATTTTATAGTGCACAAGTGTGTGCGCAAACTCAGGTGCACTCTCTGTTCTCATAGCCCGATGGGACGGAAAATGCAACACGACCGAAGAGAGATCAGGCGCAGGATCGACGGCTTAACGTGCTCTCCGAGGCACGGGGGTGAAACACCGCCAACTTCCTAACTCCGGGCTAGTACTCAAAATTTCTTGTCAGAAAACCCCAATAATTGTTATATCCCGACCCGGGACTCGAAACCGAGACCTCGTCGGTCAACGAGGCAGTATAGTATAACATTTATAATGTTAGTAGCATGATGATAGTAATTATTTTAAAACTTGATATACATACACGCAATAAGTACACAACGGCAATAAGTCTACTATGAAACACGTGTCTACAAGTATACAAGAGCCGCCAAGAAAGAGAAATCCACGGAGAGTTCGTATATAAATATGAGAGACAAACGGAGTATGCAACGTATAGTTTTAATACTACTTAATTAACTAAATTAAGCAGTTGGTCATTGGTGGTGAACGTGCAGTGAACTTGATATGTGCCTGGAGTATTCAGATTTCCCATCAGTGGTCACTGCGGGCCGGCACATTATCCTGATGGAACAACGGGTGGACATTACCGGGGTCTCGTAGCGCAATGAAAGCACTCATTATTGTAGCTACTTACGTCTGAGTACTTTACTGTGTTCAATGCTAGTTCATCTCATAGCTGAAATTCACTTATCATCCCTACTTAATCTTCTATATATATAAAAGCGAAAGGTCACTGATTCATCACGATATCTCAGGACCTATAAAGTATGCAGACTTGAAATTTGGAAGATAGTTTCCGTCTATGGTTTAGACGGCCGCTAAGAAACGGTTCTGAGAAAATTCACCCTAAGGGGTTGAAATGGGGGTTGGCAGTTTGTATGAAAGTCCTTTGTTTTTGAAGTTAGAGACATGAAAATTGGCAATTAAGTTAATAGCTATAAATAATAAAACCCCAAATAAAAATTCACCCCAAAGAGGGTGTAATGGGGGTTTGAAGTTAGAGACCTGAAAATCGGCATTTGGTTATTAAATTTAAATGAATAATAAGCTGCTTAAGCAATTTTACGATAATACCGCAATAGGGGTGCAATAGGGGTTGGAAGCTTACATGAAGGTTTTAAGTTTTTGATGTTAGAGACTTGAAAATCGGGATTTAGATTATTAGTTTTAAATTATAATAAACTGTGGAATCATATTGACCCGGTGATTGAGGAACCCGGTTCGATCCCCGGCAGGGTCAATTTGGGAATTTATAATTTCTGAATTTTCCCTGGTCTGGCTTGGTAGGAGGCTTCGGCCGTGGCTAATTACCACTCTACCGGCAAAGACGTGCCGCCAAGCGATTTCGCGTTCCAGTACGATGTAGTGTAGAAACCGAATAGGGGTATGGGTTTAATTTAACTGCTATGCCCCTAACAGGTTAGCCCGCTACCATCTTAGACTGCATCATCACTTACCATCAGGTGAGATCGCAGTCAAGGGCTAACTTGTAGAGGATAAAAAAAACTGTATAATCAATTTTACGAAAATTCACCCCAAAGAGAGTGAAATAGGGGCTGTAAGTTTGTATGAAAATTCTTTGTGTTTGAAGTTAAAGGCTTGAAAATCGGGATGATGGTTATTAGTTTTAAATATTAATAACCTGCGTAAGCAATTTTACGAAAATCCACCTTAAAGGGTGTGAAATTAGGGTTGGAAGCTTGCATGTAGGTTATAAGTTTTTAAAATCGACATTAAGGTTATTTAGGTTTTAGTCGCTATGTGTATACCTAGGCTTTTTGCAGCGGGAAAATCTCATAGCAAATCAGAAAGTGTACGCGGGCGAACTCGTGGGCAACCGCTAGTTAATTTATATATTACGCGTGTCTGTCTCTCTGTCTAACAAGCTTACACGGTCCATCTGTTGAACTCATTTTGACGAAACTTGGTACAGAGACAGGTAGCATCCCACGGAAGGACATAACGTGCTATTTTTTCCCCCGTAAAATCTAACATTTTCTTCTTATATTTTAATTTCACTAATTGTAAATTTGTAGCACCATCTTCATTATTTAGAGGTCTAATTTAAACCAAATTCTTCCAAGGTCGGTGGTGCGCTAGTCCAACTCACACTTGGCTGAACTCTTTTCTTTTTCAAAAGACCTGGATTAACCTACCGAACTCGAATCGTCATTGAGTAGTAGCATATTTCTGTAATATCACATAAACCAATTTGAAAAATCCGCCATCATGAATTTACAATTACATCATAGTATGATAGTTTCCTGTACCTATGCTCTACGATAATTTTCAACAAAATCAGATGCTCATAGAAACCGCAAATAAGACATCCGTAAATCATCTTACTAATATAATAAATGCGAAAGTATGTTTGTTTGTTGGTTTGTTGGTTTGTCCTTCAATCACGCTGCAACTACTTTTTATCTCGGAAAATTGAGGAGTTCCCGTGGGACTTAAAAAAAAATCCTATTCCACGCGGACGAAGTCGCGGGCATCAGCTAGTAAAGAAATAAATAGAAAATCAGTGTATGAATGGTAAAATTTCTTTGTTGTTTGACATAGAGTTGAATATTGCCTGGTTCAGAATCCTTTTGTATCACTATTTGAAAGGCTATTCAGCTTTTCAATATATCCTGGATGAAGCCACCGCAGGATCGTGACTAAAAATTAATAACCGCTTGGGACTTCTTTCGCTGACATGTAAAAGAGTTTATTGTCTTACCGCAAAAAGTCAAACTTACGTTAAAAGCGTTTTATAAAGACCTTATTACAAAGTTGCTAACGCTACGTTCAGACTTTATCTAATACCTTTAATCGAGCAATTCTTGTATGTATAGATATATATATATATATATATATATATATATATATATAAACGACGAAATATATATATATATATATATAGAAACGACTAAAACAAAGTTATAAAGTTCGCCTAAGAACCAACAGTCATAAAACATTGATTACTGGGTTCAAACAAATACCTTTTTATACTTGAGAGCAGATTAAAACAACGGACACTTGCTAAAAAATGACTTATTACCAAAAATATTTTCAATTTTGAGGTTATTTCAACTTTCACATTCAATCTGCTTGAACAAATAAATACCATCTCTATCACATTGTAATAGAGCTGTAAACAGTATGTAGATAAGAAAAGATTCGCCGTAGTTCGTCAAAAATATTACAGATGGCGATAGATATTTTAAATTATTATACTTTCAATAGATGGCGTTGCGAGATTGAGAATACTAGCCTGTTGATCTGAGATACTAGCGCACTTAGCACTTTTAGCTGGTTTTATCTTGTTTCTTACGATACGGATCTAGCGGTGGTATTGCATATTATTTTAACCTGTAATTTATATCTGTTGTTAATAATCGAGAGTATAGCAGTAGAGAGTAACGTATAGCAATCTATTTAATACCCATTTATTTATTTTGTAATTAATTTCAAGTGTCCGTTAAATTCTAATATTTGAAATAAAGGTATAAAAAATAAGCTAAGAATTACTGTATATTTGAAACACATGTTGATTCTTAGGCGAATTTGGACAATGTCCTTTTTAGTTACATCATATAATAAAAATATTTTTAATAATTTTAAACTTACTACAGGTTTGTACGGAACCCTCGGTGCGCGAGTCCGACTCGCACTTGGCCGGTTATTATTTTTCAATTTCCTTCTTTTGTGAGAAAATCTATTATTGGGAGCCCAATTGCACTCGTGATTTTTTATTTAAATAACCAGTTCATATTTTTTCATTATAAGTATCACCAGTATGTAATTTGTATTTAAATATAATTTCCAAAAAAAACGATTTACCAAAAAAAACCGAGCACAGCGGCCACCCAGGTACTATCACGTTATTATATAACACGGTACTTCCGTAGCACTGTAAACGGCGTAGAAACATGTTATAGAACCATATTTTATCATTATTGAATGAGTTGATACACGACAAAAGTTTTACAGAAAAATTATTATACAGCTTATATGTAGCATTATCATAAAATTTCCTGTATTTACCACTCTGAAATATGAAATTAAACTTATTAATATAGATTGAAATATGAAATTTTAAAAGACAACTTTGCAAAGTAATTTATGTTTTTTCATATTATATGCAAACCTAATTAAAAAATGTGTGAAATTACAAAACATAATCCGAGAATTAATTGAATAGAAACCCCTCATGCCCTCTAAATTTAATCATGTCGTAAACAAATGATAAAGGTTGAACCCTCGCATTAACGTGAAAGCCCGGACAACGGTTAATATGAAAATGTGGTTAACCGCCCCGAAAATGTAATGGCACTAATATAAAATGCTCTAAGTACGAAAACAACACCACTTTTTGAAGCAGTTTCTACACTTAGATTCTCGTTGAGCCGTATGAAAAATTTATGAGCTTACATTTGTTCATTCAAAGAAAAAATGCCATGATCTACCTTGAAGCATAGAACATATGAATTATTAAATTAAATATTTTCCAACTTATTTGCTTTAGGTAAGTATAGCCTTATTATATTATTCCCTTTTCCAATGAAGAATAAAAACATGTGTTATTTGAATTACAAAGATTATTTGACGTTTAATTATATTTAACTAAAAATGCTAAACATAAATTTTTAGTTTTTACTAAACCGTATGTAGACAATAATTTAATTTTAAAATTAAATAGGTAAAGAGTTATTGGGGTATTTCATAGTACCTTAAGTTTATTACCAGACGGCCCACCACGTTTCTCCGAAAATTTGAACAGACCGTAATGGCAAAAGAAACCTGCAGAACGGGCAAGCGAAATGTTCCATTAGTGCCACCTCAACATTAATTATCATAATGTGCCCAAAATAAGAACCATACACTCTAATGTCTCAGAAAAATATTACGAGCTTTTACGTGTAGGTAGAGACAGTATATCAATGTCGTATTCACCTAATACGTGGATAACCAAATTCTAGGTAACTGTATTTTTAAGAGATTTTTAATAAAATACATATGGATCCAAACTAAGTAGGTTTGTAGCCTTGCGAGAATTGGGCTAAAATTAGACAAACTGAAACCGGTGTGTGCTATCAAAGTCAAGTTAATGCAGCAATCTCAAACGAATTCAAAGCGGTGAGAGTTGCGAATTCGGTTTATAGTTATATTGTGCGGATATCATACTTAAATACTTAATTTACTTAATTTTACTTAATAATATTATAAATGCGAAATTGTGTTTGTTTGTTGGTTTGTCCTTCAATCACGCCGCAACGGAGCAAGGGATCGACGATTGATTTTTGGCATGGGCATAGTGACATAGGCTTCTTTTTATCCCGGAAAATTGAGTAGTTCCCGCGGGAATAAAAAAAACTTAAACAGCATCAGCTAGTAGTAACATGAAAATACCATTGTTGTGGACACCCTACCCAGCATATACAAGAATATAGGTGTCTTGCAGGATCTTCCACAATCCACGGTCTTGCGCCGCCTGGATCCAGCGACTCCCTGCAACTCGCTTGTCGTCCAGCCACCCAGTGGGGGGGTGGACGCTTTCCGTTCCGGAGTCATCATTTCAGCGCCTTAGGGCCCTCAAGTCTATCGATTTTCTGAATGTGCCCCGAGGCCCCACCTATTTCCACTTCAGCTTCGGAATATATTAAACTATGTCGGTTACTCAAGTGATCCTGCTGATCTCCTCATTTCGCTTGGATCGCGTGAAAAAACTCCGAGCATAGCTGTCTCCATCGCCCGCTGAGTGAACCTGAACTTTCTTATGAGGCCCATGTATTTAGCCACCCATGTCTTACGAGACATGATCGCAAAGTTTTATACAAAATATGAGTTTCACCATTTAAAAATGCAAATACAAAATAGACGATAATTCGGTGATAGACGGTGTTGTACCTAAATCGTGAGATATGCGATGGCAAATGTTATCAATTATTTAAACATAGCCCTCGTTTTCATAAGGTTTGATTTTCAAAGAGCACACACATTTATTTAGCCTCAGCATTGAGTTTCATGAAATGCAATAGCAGAATACGCTGAGGTAATGAAATTCAAAACCTCTTCAGTCTATTTGAAGTCGAATTCACGAGGATATTGAGTCTGTGTCTGATATAAAGCTCTTTAAAAATTGGCCAGCCAATTGGTCACCCAAAGCTGTACTTACATAAATCCCTTGAAAATAATCATGGGAAAGCTATAATATTATGCTTTCGTTAAATATGATACCCCATATAATTAGTAATCCCACTTTAATATTTTTTGGATTGGGGAACTTTAAAACATAAAAAATTTAACCCTTTCGTTGAACCATTTCAGTAGCTAGCCGTTACGCCGTTACGCCGCTACACTTTAAGTTCAATTTTGATTGGTAAATTTCAAGCCCTATTTACCCCCTAAGGAGTTGAATTTTCTTTCTTCGCAGGTTATCAAAGCTAACTGTTTCTACATCTGTACGCTCGAATTTCAGCCCAATCCGGTTAATGGTTTGAAATTAGCGTAGATAGATTAGACAGTCACCTTTTCTTTTACAAAATATGCGTGACAGAATTAAGTATAAGTCTAAAATAAGTAATGCAAACATATTTTTTCTTAGTAAATGACTTTTTTTCTATGTAGGTACAGTTCGCGTGTGAGTTTAATGTAGAGTTTTTTATGTGTCATCATACATTACACATACAAAAGCTCTGCATTCAACTCGCGCGCGTCCTATACTTACCTACAATGATATTAGTATTAAACTGTATTAAGTACGTAGTCAATATAATGAAATGGCCTGGTGATAATAGAAAGTACACGTGTCTGAGTATGTTTTAGGCTTCTTCTCAGAACTGTCATTGCTTTATCAAGTTAATGGGCCTATTACAGTACACTCTTTCCAGGGACCCTTAAATTTGAATCAGTGTAGTGTAATAAGATTTAGAAAGGGTCCATAATTTGGTCCTTCCACTACAGCCCATTAACGTCTCACTGCTGGGCACAGGCCTCCACTCTCATGAGAGAGAGGGAATTAGAGCTTAGACTCACAACGCTGCTCCAATGCGACTTTTATCATGTTAGTGATAAAAACCGGGACTGACGGCTTAACGTGCTCTCTGAGTCACGGGGGTGAAACACCACCAACTTCCTAACTCCGGGCTAGTATTGAAAATCTCTAGTCAGAAAAACCCAATAGGTACTTGTTATGGCCCGACCCGGGACCTCGTCGGCCGCAGTCGAACATGCCAACCCTAGACCAACGAGGCAGTTGTCTAGTTTTCTACTTAATCAGTTTGAGATAAGTATACGGCGCTTAACGTGTGTCTAGACTAGGTACTATGTATTACGCTCTTATTATGTATGATGCCCGCGACTCCGTCCACGTGGATAAAAATTTTTTTGACTCTTTAATTTTCCGGGGTAAAAATTAGCCGATGTTCTTCCTCGGAATAAAACTTATCCCTGTTCCGTATTTCATCAAAATCGTTTGAATAGATGGGACGTGAAAGCGTAGCAGACAGACAGACAGACGAGAGACCGATAGACAGACGGATTGTAAATCAAACAGTTCTAGTAGAAAATTTCTCACATCATACTAATATTATAAATGCGAAAGTGTTTGTTTGTTGCTTTATTGGTTTGTCCTTCAATCACGCCGCAACAAAGCAACGGATCGACGTGATTTTTTGCATGGGTATTGTATTGTGGGTATCCAGGTCCTGGAGAGCGAGGTACTATCCCGGAAAATAAAGGAGTTCCCGTGGGAATTATAAAAACTTATTCCACGCGGACGAAGTCGCGGGCATAAGTTAGTTATTTAATATAGCGTATTTACCTATGAAGACCGTGTGTTCAACACGAACATGGCCGTTATATTCCGCCCGATAGCCTGTGGCTATGACCACAAGCCACAAACCAACAACTGAGTGGAGTGTGTACAACGTATATATAGACGTGTGTTAATTAAGATATTAATGACGAGACGGAGTATTGGAATGCCGTCCAATATAACTAGAGATCAAAGAGGACAACTTGTTTTATAGTCTAGGGAATGGGGCGGTCCGTTGTATGGAGACCCCCGCATTAAATCTTCAGACGATGAATATTGTCTGGGTTTTAGTATTGGATGATCGAAAACACAAAAATATCCAACAAAAAAACATCCCGAAGTTAGGTATTTATACCTAAAACTTAATATTAATGACTGAATATTTTCTCCATTTCTTTTTAAAATAAAAGAAGGTAGTATAATTACCCTCAAAACCGAAATATCAAATTAAATAATCATACAGAACATCGATATTTAAACCGATTTTATGATGAAATCTAAACTGCATTTATGCGATAATGTACCTTCCTGCTATAACAATTGGGTATAGCATAAAAAAATCTCACTTGCTTTCTGATTTTTTGGTGGATATCTTATATAATATATAAAAATCAATTGCTGCGTTTGTTTCGCCAAAACTCGAAAACGGCTGGGCCGATTTAGCTGATTTTGGTTTTGAAATGTTTGTCGTAGTCCAGGGAAGGTTTAAACGGTGAGAAAATATGTAAAAATTCCGAGGAAGATAGGGCAGGACAACGTCTGCCGGGCCCACTAGTTTATAATATACGTTTAACTCATGACACTCTATCATACTGTAAAGTTTCGTCGCCTGAGGAATTAGGGTTAGTGTCTACTAGCTTTATTGCCTAGACTATTAGGAGTGTAAAGTATTTGAACACAATGCAATGGTGGATAGGTAACTAGAGACGTTTGGCTCATTATCACTTAAAATAGCTCATACACTACACAATTAAACAGTCGAAATATGTCAAACAGATAGACAGTCAGAAACATACCTTTAATTTGTTTTCTATAGTTGTCCTTTTCAGGTCAACCTCTGCATAATCTTATCAAAAAGTGACAGCATAAGGCTAAGGCTAAGGCTTCATGTACATTGTCAGTATTCTGCAAGTCGGCCTTATAAAGTGTTTTATCAGATACAATCATTCTAAACTGTCGGAATGAAATATCCATCCAAAAGTTTATCATAACGAACGTGGAAAGCCTGTCAACGCCTATTTATGTTTTGAACTCGAGCTGGCGAGTTTTTCGAGCGTTGTCACAACTTATCTATCTACTATAAGTAAAAGTGAAATAAACTTTGACTAAACGGTAATAGACGTCAGCGTCCCACGACCACCTGAGTTAAGGTGGTCCGGGGTTCGATATTTGGGCACGTGCTTCCAACCTTTCTGAGTTATGTGCATTTTGTGTAAAGTGATACTGAATCACTGCTATAAAGGTGGAGGCTAACACTATGAGGAAACTGGCATGCCCGAGCGTTATTCATTTGATTATTTTTATTTAATTATTAAACCAAAATTAATAGCTTATTGAATAAGGAGTGGTCAAATTCAGAAATATAAAAAGTTTCTACCAACTTGGACCAATACGACTTAAAATACTATTGACTAGTGCTTGTTAACCTGCTTGCAAGTTGTGCCAAGTAAGCTGGTACTAACCACAATTGTTTGCCTGTAGTTTATAACCCACAGGGTTTGGAGACAGGATAACATTGGATAGGCGTACACACCGCTGTTATTGAATATTGTATTATTAATGAATGTATTTGCTGTCGACAATAAATCTAAACAATATACACACGTGTACACAAGTACCGCAAGACCAAACACTCGTAGTATTATTAACACAGAACTCCCTCAGAAACCCTCGAGTCTCGAGCGGATCAGCGTGAACAACATTATTGAGGCCAACGAAGCTATTGTCTAATATTTACCCTACAGCCGTACAGCCTTCCACTCAATGTAATTGCTTGATTTTACAAGGCGAAAATTAACGTAAACAATAACAAATTTTGAGTAAGATATTCCTTCATATTATAACTGTATTAAATTAGCAGTAGGTACTTAATAACGATGCACGGTAATAAGTTGATCAATTTATAATTGGTAGACACCTGTACTAAGAAATTATTTTGAACACTCTCAATCCTTAAAAAAGACGTGGACGAAATCCCAGAACGACTAGTTTTGATTAAATTTTATTTTTAGGCACCAGATGAATCGAGAAATTTTATCTCGAGCAATAATTATTTCTCGGCGAGGTTACATTTAAATATTGAAAACAATTGCAATGCATATCAAGAGACGGTCCGTTAGATCCAAAGGAGGGCGCAAGCAGGAGGAGCACGCAAGTCATTTTCAATAGTGAAAATGGGTGAATAAAGGTGGAGGAGATCGACAATGCTGATGATATTGGCTTGTACAGAGGTTGGCACTGACACAAGATGGTACTCACATATTCTGGAGCAAACGAAGCTGCTGTGTTGACACGCTTGCTCAGTACTTAAAAATTCGCTTTTTTTCTACCTTTTGCAGATCATACCGCAGGCGTGTGTGTTATACGGTATAAAAGCAGTAGCAAAGCTTACCTGCAACAAAACAGAAATATTGATAAAAATTAAACTCTACCTAAGTAATTCACTATTTAGTAGTACTTTTTTCAGCGAACACAAAATCAAGAAAAGTAAAAACAAGAACGATTTTATTAATATTTATACGAAAGCGAAACTATAAGTAAATAGTTTATTTATAAAAGTTCATACCCCTGGAATTGATTTCAAATGTTATTGAACTGAAATATTTATTCAAAACTTATTTAGTTAATTTGTGTTTCAGCATTTTGTGCTTCATAAAGTTAAATAGATTTCTGCTCATAATGTCCATTCGGCTAACATTTAATTAATTTGGGCAAATTTTAAGTGAACAGAAATTTTGAATAAAATTAATTCTAAAACATTTATTAATTTTGATCTGATTTCGGCTGAAAACAACTTTTAATTATATGTAATTAGTTCATTACCATCACTGCCCATGTTTAATTTAAATATTATGATTGGGCTCCATTCATTATCTTTAGCTACAAAATAGATTATGTAGCAACAATTTCTGTGAACTTTATTATAATGTTGTTTGAGTAACTATAAGAGGAAAACCTATTCAATCAATCAATACTTTAGACATTTGCGATAGAACCCATAGATAATTGATCAGATGATTTAGTATGTAAATTAATGTCGACACTGACTAGATCTAACTGAATGACTCCTGGCTGGCTGACTGACAAGCCGGCTGACTCATTCAGTATTTTGTTTAAGAGGCTACACTGGAGGCTAAGCCAGAAGACTCCCTTAGAAGCCCCTCATTCAGCTGCATCTACTCAAAATTGACTACAAACAACAAAATATATGATAGGAAAGTAGATCAGTTTCAATTCACCCTCTAAAACCTAAAGCCCATCAAAAGGGACCTATTTTTGAGTATCCAGAATAAACGCAGCAGACATCGCCCTGCCTTTAGATGCGGTACCTCAACCTAAAGAAACATTGATAATGTTCCTCAGTTCAGGCGTGTCCACACTCCACACGTCCACAACAGCTAACACTTGCGTTTCGTAGTGCTCTTAAACAAAACTAATCACTGATCTTTTGCCACCTTAGTTTGCTGACGGTAGCATCATAATTAATTGAAATAATCATTACATAAAGTCTACTCAAATCAATATTTGAAAAAATCTACAACCATTACGCTTCACAGAATAAAAGTACCTAATATTTTTATGAACCATTATTTAAAATTCTAAGCTGACGAGAATATTAAAACCCCCTGAGATTCAATAAAGGGTTCTTTTAAAAGATGCTCAGAGTATGTTGAACTTTGACCTGCCATAAAACACCTCACCAATTCTTTACTTAGCTTTTTCTTCTGCCGTCGAACCTGTTCGTAAAGTATGCTAATAGGGGCAATAGAATATTTAACATATTCCACTTTGTAATCTTCCTTAGCCTGTCAGCACTCAAAATCCACATAACATTCTCTAAATTGAAGTTCCTATTTCCTTTGCAAATATCCTCGTTTTTATCCATGATATTCGTAACTTTTAGAGTTCGGTACTAAAAAGGAAAAACGAAACACAAAATGAATAATAATCACCTCGGTGTTTAACTGCCTATAAAAGGCTTTTTTTCGGAACGATTCAAAATACACAGCTTAATTAAAAAAATATGTTGAACTAACTAAAGGGTGTCTGTCATAGTAAAAATTGCTAAACTTGAACAGATATTAGTAGATTAAATCCATGAAGTTGGCGGGAAACGGTTGGATGAGAGAAGAGTGTGGTTCGTGGTAAAGTATCAGGTATGTTACGGAGCTTCGACTCCGATTCCGTTAAGTCGGAACTTCCGATTATTATTACACCTTCGGTTCCGATTTCGGCTCCGAAACTTTTTAATCGGAGGTCGAAGCATAGCAAATAGCGACGGTGGCCTGCGTCGACCGTTACGAACTGGTTCATACCCGTCGCTTTGGGAGTGCCCCGCCACCCCCGCCTTCCGCTACGTATTTTTATTTGTTCTTAAATGAAAAATATCTCTCTTGAGACCACTACTGACCCTGCCTCTGACTCCGACTCTGCCTCCAACTCCGGTTTTAAATCAAATTTAAAAACTCCGACTCCGACTTCGGTTCCGATAAATTTACCTCCGTTACATCCCTGGTAGGAATGACGCGCTTTCGGAAAAACCTTTGTCGTAATAGTTAGTGTTCCGTGACCTCGTTGTGGAGGTATGAAGGCTGATTAAATAATGGTTAACTGTTTAAGTAAAATTTAAAACAATTAAAATATTAAGTTTGAAATCAACTGAATATGTTATAATTAGCATGACAACTATACATTCATAAAAACGGTCTCTTTGCGTACACTACTAATATTATTTTACGGAATAAGCGATGTTAGGGTAATAATTTTAAACTTTATATACCTCGTAGATCCTGAATATTAATAATGTTTAATTTCTATGAAACTTACACTGTAGTGTCTAATGTATTAAATCCCTCGAGGCTCATTTGATAGCGCTCGTAATAGAACAATAGGTCACTTAAGTTCTTGACTGTATCCCCAGTAGTGTCGTGATATGATATGCAACTGTGCAATAATGTCATAAGCCGGCATGCAAACTATAGTGTTGGTTGGTTGTTTAGATAAACAAGTAAATATTGTACCTACGTGTATCCTAGCTGATTTTTATTTTTGAATACAGAGAGATCTCGGAAAAATGACATAGGAATATTTTTATACCGAAAAATCAAGGACTTCAGTCGAGATTTATATGAAGTATGTTTCTTCTCACGCTTCATTATTGTTCTCTCTATTCTTATTCTTTGTTTTGTTAAAAGACTCTTTTCTCCACATAGCTCAATTTTTCTTAAAATGTACGAAATAAACCAGAGTTTGTACGTACAAAATAAAGTTGTTTATCAAGGCATATCAAATCCACCCATTCATTAAATTGTCGACCTGTGAATTCAGTAGGTACATTTAATAAGTATGTTACAAATGTTATACAAGTTAATCATGCAAAGACGGGGCGAGACAACCCCGTCTAGCGTTATTTTAAAGTTTTCTTTAAGTTTTTACTAACGACATTTTCCGAAGCCAATGTCACTACTTGGAAAATTGTATAAAATCCGAGCAAACCAATGTCACTGTTTATATTCCATCCCAGAGATGTGATAAAGAAAAACCGTTCAAAAATATGAAACTTTAACTATAAAAAACTACAGGGAAATTCTGCTGATACAAACTCTGATCATGGGTTCTAGATGTTGTAATCATGATATTAGACGTATTTTCGAATGAAACATTGTTCAGTTCGGATGTTTCCTCTCAAATTTTCCAAAACAATTTTTTAATCAATTAGGTACACCGA
Organism: Erebia palarica; assembly: GCA_964035005.1. Classification (NCBI taxonomy): domain Eukaryota; kingdom Metazoa; phylum Arthropoda; class Insecta; order Lepidoptera; family Nymphalidae; genus Erebia; species Erebia palarica. The sequence continues at coordinate 9,692,640 of OZ035988.1, forward strand.
ATTTCACGATGTTACAACGTTTAGAATCAAAGGCCAAACTTCGCACCGAGCTATGAGCAAATTCTTGGAATACACGGTATGAATTTCAGAATTTTCCCTTTAAATGTAGTAATATTATTATTATTTTCGGTAATAGACCTAAGTATATTATTTAAATTATTTGTAAGAGCACAAAATGTTTAAAGTCTTTTATCTATATCTATAACTACTAATATTATAAATCCGAAAGTTTGGATGAATGTATGGATGATTGGATGGATGGATCAATGTTTGTTACTCAATCACGCTGGATCGGTATTTACGGATCTGGATGCAATTCGGCACAAAGATAAATTATAGTCTGGAATAGCACAACTACTTTTATCCCGGAAAATTAAAGAGTTCTCGCGGGAACCAAAAAACCTCAATCCACGAGGGCACAGTTACGGGCATCAGATAGTACCTAACCTCATAAAGTTTAACTCCACGGTCACGAGTCTTGAAGTTCCCTGAAGATCACTTTGGGTCTTCTTAGCACTAAATTCGATTAAGTTGAAGAGACAATTCACTAACCCATTATTGGCACTGGCTTCTCAATTTTGCTATACAATAAACTCTCTTGTGACCTTTCCAACCGATCGATTTGAATTCAAATTTTCACAGTCTTACTCTAGGAAAACTTTCGAAGTTGACTCGAAAGGCTGTCATTAAACCGATTTCTGCTGTCGGATTTCTAACTTTAGCGTATCGAGAAACTTTTGTTACCAAATGAACAGAGAAGTTGCTAAAGGCCAGTCTTTTGTTATTCTTTACAACGCTGTCTTCAACAAACTGTACCTACGAGACAGCCGATAATTTAACTGTCTATCTAGTTTTCTACTTAATCAGTTTGAGATAGGTACACAGCGCGTAGCGTGTGTCTATAGACTACTATGTATTACGCTTTTATTAAGTATGATGCCCGCGACTTCGTCCGCGTGGATTTAGATATTTTGAATCTTTAAACTTTAATTTTCCGGGATAAAAAGTAATCTATGTCCTTCCCCGGGATACAAACTATCTATACCAAATTTCATCAAATACGGTTGATCAGATGGGCCGTGAAAGCGTAGCAGACAGACAGACACACTTTCGCATTTTTTATTCTGGTTTATTCTGCTACAAAAATCTTCGAACATTTAAGTAAAGGCAAAAATTTACAAAGGTAATTTAGTATACGCACTCGCTTTAATACTCACGTTAATCACGTTAGCAAATATATTGGTAAAAACGAAATAATAATTTTTTTTCAACAAATTTTATTGCATTGCGTCAGCTGTAACTTGAAAAGATTATCGATTTTTGGTGCTTGAAATGTGCGCTCGTTTAAGTCACCTTGTAGCTTGTTTACAGGTCTAACCGGCGACACGTGCAATAGTCATAATATGTCTCTAATATTATGTACACACATCTTCACTCACGACAATGCGCTCTTACTTACTTTATGATAATACTGGGCAAAATATGAAGCTTATTCCTGACTTTGTGCAACTGCAGTAGTGTTTAGAATGGACAAAGGAAAAGATTTATTTAGTCAAATCGACTTTCGAATCGTCTAGTGAATCACTAGATGTAAGTACCTACGCATCTTTTAAAATTACACAGCTAGTTATATACTATATAATTAGTTACTATTACGGTACGGTGTACTGCACAAATGCTGAGTTTTCGTAATCACGGTAAAAGATGTCAAAGTTTTATTGCGTCGAATGTACATCAAAAGAAATTATCGGTTAATTGGGGTGCTTGAAATGTGCGCTCGTATAATACAGTCGCCTTTATAGTTTGTTTGCAGGTCAACACCGCGTCATGTGCAATAGTCACGTCTCTACTCTCTAGTATGTACACGGCCTTTAAAGCTTACGACAACGATACCGCTACGATATTAACGTACGTTACATAAGAAGAACTAGTTACTCGATTCTCATAATCACTACTAAATACTAGCATCAACGAAGCCAACGGTACCAATGAAAGAAAAATAAAAAGAAGGAAATAGCAGTGATTTTGTATTAAAGGACGACCGCTATGAATAGTCAAAAGTCAAGCGTGCCATGACGCTGAAGTGACAGTCACTACTTTTCACCTCTACCTTAAACTTTTTAAACCGTGCAAACTAAACTTTTTTTTTTAAATTAAAACGAACGTTATGTACTTTCGTATCTATGAACGGAAATACTCTTGCCCTAGAAACAGAGTAAAGGAAAATCCACACTAATATTACAAATGCCAAAGTGTTTCTGTCTGTCTGTCTGCTACGCTTTCACGGCTCATCTGTTCAACCGATTCTAATGAAATTTGGTACAGGGATAGGTGATGTCTATGTCCTTCCTGGGGAAGGACATAGGCTACTTTTTATCCCGGAAAATTAAAGAGTTCCCGCGGGAATCAAAAAATCTTAATCCACGCGGACGAAGTCGCGGGCCTCATCTAGTAGGTACTAATTAATGGACTCTAGTGTAACATTGTTACGACTGAGGTCGCATTGTCGTACACTGTAATAAGCGGTCCTGCTGACAAGCTGATAAGCATTTACAAAATTTAAACTAGAAGCCGTCGCTCGATTCCATGTACAGTGTACACTATCAGACCTGAGTGCTTTTAACACCTGACCACGTAATAACGCAGCATTAACAATGTAATACTACCCGTGTCGTGTTTATTTTACGCGACACGTGAATGTACTCGTACATTTAATTAAGCTATTTAAAGCTTTTTCATTAACATTTTTGCACCTCCCACACATGTGGCATTGCGTGGAATATACTGTACATGAGCACAAAATATATACATATAAAATAAGTCAGTTTAGGTAACCCTAAAAGCATAAAACCAGCGTGCGCTCTCTAAAAATTACTTAACCTTACTTATATTATAAACGTGAAAGTTTGTGAGTATGGATGTGTGGATGGATGGATGTTTGTTACTCAATCACACCAGAACGGCTGAACGGATCTGGATGAAATTTGGCACAGCAATCAAATATCAAATTAAGTATCAATCAAATATAATAATAATAATAATAATAATATAATATTAAAAATGCGAAAGTTTGGATGGATGGATGTATGGATGAATATTTGTTACACAATCAAACCCGAACGGCTGAACGGATCTGAATGAAATCTGGCACATAGATAGGCTACTTTTTATCCCGGAAAATTAAAGAGTTCCCGCGGGAACCAAAAAACCTCAATCCACGTGGACGAAGTCGCGGGCATCAGCTAGTTAAATAGTTTAGCTATATTGTAATTATATTGAGCCCCCTTGCATTGGTACTCAATAATAGAAAAAAAATGTGGTTTAACATTAGTAGGTATGAGGTAAATATTGTTGTTGTATCTAACGCCGTGTAGGTCCACCCGATGTTCCGCGGCTACGACCAGCACGACACGCAGGAGTTTCTCAGGTGTTTCATGCATCACCTTCATGAAGAGCTCAGAGAGTCGGTGGGTATTGTATGTACAAACTATTTAAAAAAAATTACCATTGAAAATGGTTAACAGATGCAAATCACCTGAGACGTATTTTTGGCCATAGCTCCAAGGATTTTTGGAGGATCGAGATGGGAATAGTATCAAGAGTTGAGGAATAGTATCAAAAATTGACACGTGTGAGTGTTTGAATTTTGAAAATCAGCTGGTAACTTTTTTTGGAATTTTGAGAAATGTAAAAATAGTCGGGTTTTTGGGGAGTGTTTGTTTACTAAATTGTAAATTTTTCGGTAAAAACCTGACATAAGAAAAAATTAAAAAAGGGTCCTAGGGTATAATAGTTTAGCTACAAAATGGCGAAAAATTTTTGAAAATCGGTTAATTATTGTGACCTGTAGGTGGTCCCTTTAGATTTGGAATTGTAGAAAAAGTGATGTAGCTTCTATGATTTTTTTTTATCCACTACAAGTTAGCCCTTGACTGCGATATCACCTGATGGTAAGTGATGATGCAGTCTAAGATAGTAGCGGGCTAACCTGTTAGTGCCATGGCAGTTATATTAAACCCATACCCCTATTTGGTTTCTACAAGGCATCGTACCGGAACGCGTAATCGCTTGGCGGCACGTCTTTGCCGATAGGGTGGTAACTAGCTACGGCCGAAGCCTCCCACCAGGCCAGACCAGGGAAAATTCAGAAATTATAAATCCCTAATTGACCCTGCCGGGGATCGAACCCGGGACCTCCGCACGTTAAGATAACAGCGCAATTATTGACCAATCGTCATGGTAATAGTGTTAAAAGATGCGGATGTAGCGAAGAAGTGTGAAGTGAAATTTTATTGACCGATTTTCAAAGTTTTAAGAAATTTTGAAAATCGGTCAATAAAATTTTTACTGATTGTATTTGACATGATGATGAGGTTTGCATGCATGATTGAGGTTTTTCGGTTCCCGCGGGTACTCTTTAATTTTTCGGGATAAAAAGTAGCCTATGTATTATTCCAGCCTCTATATGTAATCTAATCTAATCTAATCCCTGTGCCAAATTTCATCCATACATCCATCCAAACTTTTGCATTTATAATATTAGTATTGACTTCTGCCTTACCTACGTTAATTTTTCGAGATTTATTCATACCATTCATACCATTAATTTTTCTAGATTTCAGTTGGCCTTTTCAATTGGTTAGCTATTTATAAATTATTTATAGATAGATTTTTACTTATATCTGATGTATCCATTGTTGTCTTTAATAATATAATGTAAAGATAATCTTGCTACCAACATTTCCAAGTATAAAAACATACTTCATAGCTCCGTCAAAAATAGCTTTTTGCAAAAACTTATTTCGATTAAAGTAAGTGCTTTAGCGACCGATGCTTTATGACGTCCGACGTTTTTCATTTAGCGTAAAAGCAATAATCTGAAATATCAACCCGGACATTAAAGTATTTGCCGGAACTTGTTTCAGTTCAGACCCGTTTTTAAAATAAAAGCCAAGCGAACATTAATTGGAACTGAGGTATCAATGATTAAGAACTTCAATGTGTTTTTCATAGCTTCATAGCATGTGAAATTCTATTTACCAAGCTGCATAAAATATTTGATGGAAACGAAGTATTACTTTTAAAACTATTTAATTAACATATTTATAAGAATAACTTATATAAAGAAACAATGTAAAAATTATCGAGTTTGCCTTTAGGTGTCGCTTGACGAAATGTAAATGTGATGTGACCTTTTCGAGACTACTCTCGAAACTTTTATTTCAACTATACTATTGCCAGATGATGTTCGTGAGCTCGTCCGCGTGGATGTATGTTTTAAAAGTCCCCTGGGAAGTTTTTGTTAGTCCGGGATAAAAAGTAACCTATATGTCCGTCTCTCAGACACAACTTTGTAAAAATCGGTTAAACTATAAATCGTGAAAAGGTAACAGACACACAGTCAGACACACTTTGTATGGATGAAGGCGCTCAATGTAAGGTAAAAATTATTGATTGACTAGACTTGTCTGACTGACAAAAAGGTCTGCGTCCGCACTTTCATACGGAACAACACAGAGACAGCGCGACAAGATGAAGCGTTTTTCTTATGTATCTGATGCTGAAGTTTCGTGCAGATTTTTGTCCTGACCTGTTCGTAGTATGTTAAAGCTAAAACAAACCCTAAAGAGCACACATTGGACACAAGATAGAGGCAGCGAGGTATCCCGAGAGCAAACTACTGACTTTCTATACATGCCTAAGCCAGCCTTGTAACACCTTATCGCCTATTCCAACGGACCTCCCACTCATCAAAACGTCCATCCTAAGCCAAGGAGCTTCACAGGAGGCGCCCTTAGGAAGAAGTTGTCTCCCGATGTCTTAAGGCCTAGGTCTCACACCCAACATCTCGGCGATGCTTAGCGCGAGTTTTCGCCCATCCACCCAGTGAACCTGTATTTGGCGGCCAGTATACACGTATCCTTAAAAGTATGCTGCTAGCATTGAGGTTTGACCACCAGTATACTCTGTCATCAACTAGGTTTACGAATATCATCTTTGTATTGCACCTTAAACGTAAATTTACTTACGTACAATATTCTAGTGTTTTTCATCTATCATAAAACATTCATCTACCGTTGGCTTACGTCCGAGAACAATACGATACGCACGACAATGTAACTCTACACCAAGCGCTGTTACTTGTTACAGAACATCTCTCGCCATGTTTAATTATATCTGTCTACATTTTGGGAATTCTCAGTCTAAAAAAAACGAGTGTGCTTTAGACCACACGACTCAAGTAAAACTTAATAACTGACTGGCTATGAGAGAAAGAGAGAATGAAAATGTGTGCTCGCACCTCTCTTTCTGGCCCCTATAGTAATGTACGAAACGTAACTCTCCCTCTCTTTCTATCTTCACTAACTTATATCTCCCTCTCAACTTCCGTTCGCACTTTTTCGTCACGCATTCATCAGCTTACACCCCAAGTCAAGCGTGCGTAAAGAAGTTTTACTTCAAAAAATTAATTTTCTTTTACTAAAGCTCCTATAATTAAATATTATCTACCATTTACATTTTCATTTACCATCTTCTAAAAAGGAGTGACATCAACGTATAGCTTATATACCACTGGGTTTGGAAAGTGAAGATTTTACACGTCGTCAACTCGTACTGACCCCTACTAAAACTATTCTGCGGAATTCACAAGTGGTATTTTTAAGCCAAATTTTTATAGATGGTTAATTCATTGATATTGAACATGCAACCCGTTTAATACACGACTTATATAAATACCTGTCTCGTATCACAGAATAGCTGGTAATGTACTCATATAGACCTCTGACCTCCAAAGGTAGTAAGTAGTAAGGGGTAGGCCTGAACACTGCTATATGTAGACAGATCAACGTTAAATTAATTATTAAAATGAACTCTTACCAATTTGTTGTAGAAAAATGCGACCAAAACGCGAAATACCTACATCAAATTAAAAGTTATCGCTGACGAAATCACGGGGAAAAGCCATTAAATCTATGTAAAACAGGTCACTCTCAGGTGTAGAATTTCAGCTCAGTTTCTCTCATTAAGCAGTCAGGACGTCTCCTTTTATATTATGCACAAATTAATTAAAATATCCAATTTAGTTGAAGTTTAATGAGCAGGCTATAGGTATAATAAGATGTGTGCACACATTTTCATAGAAACAAACTTGTTTTCAATTCGCTGTCACAGCGTACTCTGAAAATATAATTGGAATGAACCACACTGGCTGTAGAGCTGGGAACAAAGACGACACTACACACAAGGTTTATGCAGTCAAAGCGTTTGCCTCGTTAGTATTATCTGTATTTTCAACAAACGAGACAAAATATAATATTTAACTTAAGAGAGTGTATGAGTTGTTTTATATAAATACTAAATGATGCTCGCGACTGTTTTTGTCCCGCAGGAACTACTTCATTTTTTGGGATTGATTTGGGATGGGATTCCCCGGGATACAACCGGATAGAGGTAGATCTCTATACCCATCAAAATGATGGGCCGTGAAAGCGTAGCAGACAGACAGCGAGACAGATAGACACACTTTCACATAAAAATATTGGTATAGATATATTATGTTTGTTAGTTTATTTGATCTATGAAGTGTTATGCCCTGTTATCTTCTCGACGGGCAGGTGATTTGGGGTTCGCAGACCTAGAATTTTTACACTGGTGTTGCTGCTGTCCGGCATTTCTTTGCTACCTATTCAACTTTAAATTCGAAATGTATTGTCATTATTGGTCGTCCAAAGCCTTTTTATATCAGCAAGCAAGGGAGTCCGCGGGAAAAGTAGACGAATTACTTAATTCGTCGACTTAGACGGTCTCCTACATGGATCTCCTGTGGAGATGTAGGAGACCGTCGTCCATCTGTAGACGTCTGCCGTTTGAGATGAAGACGATGACGATACGCCTATGTAGCCTGAAATACATGACAATGTCAGACACTAAAATACACACAAAGACAGAAGTCTTTAATTTTCCGAGATAAAAAGTAGCCTATGTGTTATTCCAGACTTTAATCTATCTCTGTGCAAAATTTCATCCGGATCTGTTCATCCATTGTGGCGTAATTGAATAACGAACATTCATCCAAACGTTCGTATTTATAATATCAAGTAACGATTAGGATAGATTTGGTCATCTGTTATAGTTACCTGATACAAAGCTAGAATGATATTATAATAAACACTGATAGACTGACAATTAAAAAAAGGTATTATGTGTGCTTATAAAATGGATTAAGTAAACAATGTTGGCAATTAACTCACTAATTAAATAAAGGACAGTTTACCAGATTTCGTTGCCACCTACACAAACGTAAAGCTTAAAATGGGGAGGTAAAATGAGTAAATTTGGTTAAAGCTACCGCATCACAGATGTAACAAAATTATGACAATCTTCCTCTGGGTCTTGCCTGAGCTCTAGAGTAATTAAACAAGTTTGTAGCATGGTCGAAGTTAGCACGACTTACGGGCTTAATTAGTCGTACATAGGTGTTATTATTTTAAAACATAATGCAGCCTTAGCTATTCGTGTTTTTAATTTATAGAATAGAATATATTTTATTTGCTAAACACATAGTAAACATAAAATACAAAAGTACCTACTTAAAATCTAACTTAAGTAGTTATCGTCTATTAATGTGTCGTGCCTACAAAAGGGTCCTAACTCAGCTTGATGTTGTGGGTACTATTATAGATCTATATACTTGCGAATGGTGATGGATAATGTTTTTAAGATGCAAACTCACAATATGTAATACACAGACTCGGTCATTTATTTAGGAAGAAACATAAGAACATATGAAATATATTAAGTTGCAATGTAACAATATAACAACTAGATCCATAACCACTCGCAATCAAGGTAAAGATAGGTCTATTTTCTTGACACTTGTTACTCAAGGCAATGCAGAGCACCGAATGGTTAGAGAACACTGAAGTTGTTATAATGTAATATTCTACAATATCATGACGTCACGTCATTAAACATAGCTGACACATGAACGGAAACTTTTCTGATTGGCGGAAACCTCGCGTAACGACTGCTTTACCGCCTCACAGGTATAGCGCCATCTGAAGCCATCGAGCGGGGCTAACAGTATATAAAATTCTTTCCAAAAACCGACTTCCAAAGCCACTGTAAAGCAGACAATAATTTTGATTTCTACATTCACATTTAAAAAAAACATACGCGCCGAATTGAGAACCTCCTCCTTTTCTGGAAGTCGGTTAAAAATGTAACCACAACGCTGTTATTCTGTTAGGGCCCAAACGAGGGAAGTTTGGGTGACTGCAATATTATAAAGATATACAACAAAAAAACAAATAAAAAATAGTAAGATAATTAGAAATAGCAGAAAAAAACACTTGTAAAACCAAACTATTACTCAGCTTAAACTAGTGGTTCGCCCCGAACTGAGACCTCGCGGTATTTTTTTATTCCACGTAAGATGGTGCTAACGTCTATTATTTGTATGAACAAATGAATAAACTTTTACAGAGCGCCATCTATTGACGTCATTGTGCAGTTCTGTTAAAAATAATGAAGCTCATTAAAAATTAAATAATTTCGTTTCCTTATAATATTTATCTAATTTTAGTATTTGTTGTTCAAGTACAGGATATAATTCAAGTTTCAGGCTCAGCCTTTCAGAAAATTGGGAGTTCAGAGGTCAACTTTGGACGTTAGAAAATCTCCATTTTGAAAGCCTCCCATTTTGTCAACTTTAGGGGAAAAATTAAAAAATATATATTTTTAGACTCTATTCCTAATTATCTTTAAAATGATATACCGCAACCTTATGTTACGCTATAAAAAATATTTTACGTCGCATTCGCTTCTATGAGAGCCCCCTGAAATAAAGATTTTTATACCATTTTAAGCCAAATTCGGCTGGAGGCTATAGGTTTACATGTTATATTTAAATTTGAAGTAATTACGTTCAGTAATTCAGAAGATAAAAAGCTCTGACAGACGGACAATTTTTTTTGGCAACCCTAAGACGGACAAGTGCAAATTCACTCAAGTAGTCTCAGAGACCTTCGCTTCGCTCGGTCAAATATACCAAATTAGAAAATAATATTGTATAACTCATACAATTTAATGCCACAAGCTAGTGTTCAGACTTTTGAGTGTCAACTAAATACGCATGATATAATTTTTTAAAAGCAAATTTAGACGGTTGATTAGATTTCGCGAAAAGGTGGCGGTTTATGTTTTGTTGTCTACAATACACATAACAAATTTGCATGGCAAGTCGATGAACTGTACGCGCTCGTTACTCTTATTTTGTGAGGATTTTTTTTTAATTATTATTATTATTAACCACTACAAGTTAGCCCTTGACTGTGATGGTACCTGATGGTAGTGGGCTTACCTCTTCGGGATATGGCAGTTATATAAATCCCATACCCTTAGTCGGTTTACACGGCATCGTACCGGACTGCTAATTCGCTTGACGGTATGTCTTTGCCGGTAGGGTGGTAACTAGCCAAGGCCGAAGCCTCCCAGACCAGACGAGAAAATTCAGAAATAATAAATTCCCAAGTTGACCCTGCCGTGAATCGAACCCGAGACCTCCCACATTAAGGCAACAGCGCTCAACACTGCGCCAGGGAGGTCATCAAAACTGTGTCAGTTATTTCCCATAGAAGAGAGTGATGCGCTGCTAAACAGTTTTATCTATTCCAGTGTTAGGTTATTATAATATTCTGTCTGTCGGCTAATATGTTAATGTATTGTTAAAGTAGGTATATTTTTGGGTCCAATATGTTTATTATTTATTACAGGGCCTAAGCCGTGACACAATGTGAACCACAAAATCCCGCGTCCCAAACAGTATTTTGCGTAACAACATATTTTATTCTTTACTTTGATACGAGTAGGTTATTTCGAGGACGAAAGGTTTTTGTAGTTGGGATTTGTGAGGATTTGGCGGTTGCCAATCTTCACGGTAAGACCTCGCAGGTGCTACACAGATTTTCAAGCAATATATAAAATAAAAAATATAGTGTAAAGAGAAATAATTAGTGATTAAACCAAGTTACGTGGTACTAAGTGAAATTCTATCATAATTATACGAGTCTCTTCATTCGAAGGTACAATAAAAAGTCCCCAACTCACCCATCACGAAATATATTTTCGCAAGATCATTTATTTAACTCCGAACTAAATGATGACCAAATGGCCATGGCAAAATAAATGGTCTCTAGCGTGCGATTGTTGCTAGTAGGTTAGGAAACTGTTAAATAAATTATATCTGAAGAATGAAGCGACGAAGTATAATAACAGAACAATATTAAAACTTAAGAAACAAGGCTCACGCGGACACAAAAAATAGGATATGTTTTTTTAAATATGTGGTCCACTTATTCTGTCCAAATAATTTTGGTTTAGGACAGTCGATTTTGTAGGACACAGAAAAAAGCTTCCGAATAAATTATACTAATACCAGTTCAAGCCAATAACGTTCCAGTATATTTCAATAAATTTAACAGCTTATAAGTTTCAGTAATTGTTCATAGGTGAATAGAAGTAGATATTATTGAATATTGATATGAAAGAAAATAACCTACATCTTTGTTAGTACCTACACAAGTTGTAACAAGGACAAGGGTTTTTCTTTATTATTCTTTATTATGCCGTGTAGGAACCGTGTAGTACCGTGTAGTACCATTCGTAATACGATAGGAATATTAAATATGGATTTATTATTATTATTATTATTATTATTAAATAACTTTATTGCATACAAAAGAACAGTTACAAAGGACATATAATAAAAGTACAGACAAAAGGTGACCTTATCACTAAAGTGATCTCTGCCAGGCAACCTACACTAATGAATCAATTAGTACTGTGAGACGGGAAATTGCATAATTATCTATGAGTTTAAATGCATACATAAACATATACATTCAAATAAGTACACACTAATAATATATACCGAAATATGATATACTAATAAAATATATAAATATGCAATTATTAATATATGATTGAAATATGCAATTATCAATAATGATGATGATATGATTTAATACCATAACTACCCATTTTTTAGCAAGTTGGTACGCTGGATTTAAAATATAACTACCATACTCAATTTTTAGCAAATAGGCGGTTATAAACTTTGTACCTACCAGAAAATTATGATAATAACGAAAGTTTAGCCAATGGACGCAGATGGCAGCACTCGGAAAATTATCAACACCCATATGGGTGCTAATCCATCAAGCGATCAGCATGCAGGCTCGCATTAATCACACTCTATTGATTAATGTCTCGCCGTACAGAGTATGTTCGTAATTTAGTCCGTATATTGACGAAGGATCGATTTTGATTTTTACAGACTTCCGCAAAGGAGGAAGTCATAATTGTTTTTACCCAATATGAAATAGTTTCTGTGTGTCTCTTTTTTGATCGTTAGAAAAATCTGGTTTAGATATTAGGTGGTCCTATATTAGGTTTAGATAAAATTCCTTAATTCAATTAAGGATTTAGTTTTATTATATTATAATTATTATAAATGTGAAAGTTTGGATGGATGGATGGATGTTTGTTACTTAATCACGCTAGAAAGGCTGAAAGGATCTGGATGAATTTGACACAGTGATAGATTATGATTTGGAATAACACATACTTTTTATCCCGGAAAATAATGAATCCCGCTTAGCCAAAAACCTCGAATGGATGTTTGTCAGTCAATCTAGCCAGAACGCCACAAAACCGATCTGGATGAAATTTGGCACAGTGACAGATTATAGTCTGGAATAACACATAGGCTACTTTTTAAGGAGTTCCCGCGGGAGCAAAAAAAAAACCACAATACACGCGAACGAAGTTGCGGGCATTATCTAGTATTAATATAAATTATTTATTAAATACGGCATAAACTGCAGGATCAGTGTACTTAAAATTTTATATTTAATAATAGCCCCTATAGGAAGGATTTTAGGAATCCCTACCCCGAGTGAAACCGGGTCGAAATTTCCTCCAGAGATTTGATGCATAGGCTACTTGTAATGGCGCTCACAATAGTTAAAGTTTTAAAACCTTTTCTGCGAGCGTAGTTTCAATAAAATCCTTGAATTTTTAAGACCCATTAAAATTTTAGACGCAGTAGCTATAGCCCTCGTGAAATAGTTACGTCCAGTTTATTGTTTAATCTCATACGATACGCCATTGCCTGTTATCAACTGTGGACATCATCCGAGCTGCTAATTAATATTGCAAATGTTGTTGGACCGAGATACAGAGAAAAATAAACGTATAAGCATAATATGAGGTCATAATTTAATGGTCCTAGAGTCCGTAGTAAGTTTTGAGGGGATATTTGATAAATGGTGTAAGTTTGTAAGGGTGTTAAGACTTCGTTACCTATCTATATATTATGCTAAACAGGCCTAGCTTAGAAGACGACCAGAAAAATACTTCACAAACAATTCACCAAACCACACAAATCTTGTTCTTCACGTACGTTGAGTATTATTTGGACGATTTTTGTTTTTTTGTGTGGTTGGTATCGCAAGATATGTACTGTACCACATAGATTTACTTACTGTGGCGGATTATAGCGAACTAACGGATGCCCACGACTTCTTCCACGTGATTTAAGTTTTTTTGATTCCTGCGGTAACTCTAAAGTAGCATAAGTCAGAGTGACTTAAAGTCCATGACCAAGTCCTCAAATATACCCATGCCAAAATTACATCGATCCGTTGCTTCGTTGCGGCGTGATTGAAGGACAAAGCAACAAACAAACACACTTTCGAATTAATAATATTAGTATGGTTAAACTTCTATTTCTTTCATAAACAATATTTCATTTCAACAGGTAATAAACTAATACAAGTACTTAAAGATTGTTATTAAAATTGTAGGTGACATGACTTAACGATGACGATTAGGTCGCATAACGTCCCATTTGTTTAAACTTCCTACGGACTTTCGGTCTATAATATGAGGTTGCAATATGAAATATTCATAAAATTTTTGCTGGAATGAGACCTGTATATGGTAACGATCATTGAGGTCATCTAAAATGAAAATGGAACGTATGTAGGAAGTCGAAATGCAGGTCAAACTTGTCGTAGAATATAGATGACCGCACAAACAAACTATGTTTTGAATTAATGTTCAGTTCCCTATCGAAACAGCATCAACATATCCATCCATCAGGTATATGGAACATTTATATGTAACCAGACTATAGGTACATACCTATAGTCTGGTTCCATATAAATGTTTTTGAATAATAATAATATACCTACAGCAAATTAAATCTATACAAAGTTTGTTGAAAACTTGAAAATAACCTAGCTATTGTGCAATTCTGTTTTAAACAATCTCTAAACTCTATGACACGCTGCTTCTTTTCACAGGGAGTATTAAGAAAGGGTAGCAATATGAATAGAGCTGTCATTTTAGTTTCGTTTAGGGATGGTGTATAACAGAATTGGCCTCATTAAGAAAAATAATCGTCGGTTTTCTCACCTGCCCTTGAAAAAACTATACCATGTGGTTTTTGGTCTGTGTGTCTTGTTCCTCATAGCTGAGGCTAATAGTAATTTTTCAGCTAATTATTTATCCCTAAGTAGAATGGATACAAGTCTCAAGGTGTTGTCATAACATTGTACCTATTTATCTTATATTAGCAGTCTGCCCCGGCTTCGCACGGGTAGCACTAATCATCATAATAGTCCATACCCAATAAATAATACCCAGTCGGCACTGAGTAGCACATCAGGTTTTACCACAGCTTTACATTAGCACTGCGATATTTCCGCACTGCCGGGCCCCCCTATTGATGTTGCGCGTAAATATATTTCTATGATATCTTCTAAGATATTCATCTGAATTAAATTCATAATTCACGTAGCGCTTTGCGTCTTCATTCCTTATTCGCATAGCTAGGGTCTGGAACACTCTACCAAAAACTGTGTTTCTCACCAATTACGATCCGGGTATCTTTAAATCAAGAGTAAATATGCATCTTCTACGCAAGCGCGTTCCATCTTAGGCCGCATCATCACTTCCCATCAGGTGTGATTGTGGTCAAGCGTAAGCCTGTAATTAATTTTTAAAAAAATTATGTAAAGGGCGAATTTGGTTTATGTAAAATACTTGAGATAGCCAAACATTTTATTTTGATAAGAATTAATACAGTGTCAGGAAAAACACCTCGGAAAGTGAAGCTTTGTTTTAGACCAAATTTGAAAATCATAAAAATGATTATTGTGAGACAATCTTAAAAGATAGATATATGTCATCCCAAACTTTTTTTAGAGTTTTTTGAGAGGAACAATTGCACCATACATTGTTTTCGTGTAACTTTTACTATTTACGCAGCGCACGTTACGAAGCTCTCAGATAAGAGTAAGTTTTACCGACTTGATGATTCACATTATTACAATTTTTCTTCTCAAATTTTGAAAATAAAATAAAGCTTATGTTACTCGCAGTTAAAGAAGCTTTCTATAAGTAAAAGAATTTTTAAAATCAGTTGAGTAGTTTTTGAGTTTATCCATAACAAACAAATATTTCCTCTTTTATAATATTAGTTTAGATTTGTAGTGGTTTAATAAAAATTTAACAAAGTCGCAAGTTTCTGTATGAGCCCGCTAACAATCTTGTCGATAACATAGTAACGTTTAGTTTAAAAGCTTTTATTGTTTTAACCATAACATAAAACACGCGATTATTGAACTGTTGGCGC
The DNA here is from genome assembly GCA_964035005.1 of Erebia palarica. Classification (NCBI taxonomy): domain Eukaryota; kingdom Metazoa; phylum Arthropoda; class Insecta; order Lepidoptera; family Nymphalidae; genus Erebia; species Erebia palarica. Next base: position 9,708,343 of record OZ035988.1, read on the forward strand.
GTTGAGCACTTTTTGGTAGGGGGTAAAAATGTAGATTCGCTCGCGTGACCGACATGACTAAATGCAGCCAGCAGGTTTATTCTGAATAGGGCTACAGATTATTATAATTCTAATGTCACGGTTTGTGTATCACCCCAAAGAAAATAAGTTTGTTTCTTATATTTTGAATAACTAGCTAATGACTTCACCCGCGCGGAATAAGTTTTTTGATTCCCCACGGGAACTCTTTAATTTTTCGTGATAAAAAGTAGTATATGTTCTTTCACGGGATACAACCTATCCTTGTACCAAATTTCATCAAAATCGGTTGAAAAGGTGGGCCGTGAAAGCGTAGCAGACAGACAGACGGACGCACTTTCGCTATTATAATATTAGTATGGATACATTAACCATTCAATAACAATGAAATTTCAAATGAATCCAAATACATTCCACTTAAACTCAACCTATTATTTGCGTGGTCACTTAAATATAATAAAATATTCTGCCGTGCGCACTGACAACTCATTAATAATTACTAATTAATTTACTATTACACCCGTTGATAGCATTACGGCGGCAATAAGATAATACAATACTTGATCTATGTCGATTTAGGTTTTTAAACTGATTCTACTGAGAAGAGCCGGCAAGAAACTCAGCAGTTGCTCTTTTCATAGAAAAGAAAGGTCACAATATGTAGACAACACAACACATATTCGAATATATTCATACTGCAAAATCACGTCGATCAGTTGCTCCGTTGTAGCCACAGATGAGAGAAACTAGTTTCTCTCATCTGTGGTTGTAGCATATTTGAAGAAAGAAAATTAGCATATTTGAAGAAAGAAAGTATTATATGCTCAGCTTTCCGAACCGGTGGTAGAGTCTTAACGTATCATAAGTGAAACAAGTTGTCCTACATGAAATAAATAAATCATTTATCATTTATCATATAATTTTGATAGGATCAAACTACTAATTACTTTATTACTGATATTAATACTCAAAAGAGTTTATTTTATCGAATAATAATAAATTTACAATCAATTTGCAACGACCGTCGAAATATTAAAATAATTAAAAGCTTATCTTCCATTTCCACGCTGACATATAGTAAGCTGAAAGCTTTCGGTTTTATGAGCATTCAATAAAATTAAAAATGTTATGCATTGAAATAACATTCAAACGCATGTTATAATTTTTGCCTATTTGCATCATTAGGAATGTATCAACGTCACGTAATCCATATCCATACTAATATTATAAATGCGAAAGTGTGTCTGTCTATCTGGCTGTCTGCTACGCTTATATGGTTCATCTATTCAACCGATTTTGATGAAATTTGGTATAAGGGTAGGTTGTATCCCCGGGCTACTTTTTATCCCGGAAAATTAAAGAGTTCCCGCGGGAATCAAGAAACTTTAATCCACGCGGACAAAATCGCGGGAATCATCTGGTATTATATATCATTCTATACGCCCAATATTGGAGATAGACTTCTTTAAGATAGCACGGACTCTTTCAATCTTTCAAATACTATTTTTATCCTACTACAAGCTAGCCCTTTACTAAGATGGTAGCGGCTTATGATGGTGGAGGTAGTAATCCATATCCATACTATCTATACTAATATTATATATGCGAAAGTGTGTCTGTCTGTCTGCTACGCTTTCACTGCTAATCTGTTCAACGGATCCGAACGGAATCTGTCGTATCGGATCTCTTATTAATATTGCCCTAGCGGCATGTAAATTTACCCGGGAACCAGCCGTGCCCGAAATCTCCCACCAGACCAGGCCAAAGACAATTTCAAAATTACAGAATACCTAAATTCTCTAATACCCTTGTCAGGAATCGAACCCGGGACCTCCCACTTAATCAAGACCGCTGCACCGGGAGGTCAGCACAAATAGTTAATGCTGTCTTAAAATTTCCCCTGCAGGGTTAACTTACATAATTATAAACGGGCTGGTAGAAAGCTTTGACCGTGGCTAGTTACCGTCCTATCAGCAAAGCCAAGCTGGCGTCAAAAAAAAAGATTATTTGAATCCCAAAAAGAAAAGTCGTAGGTATGCGATAAATTGCTTGCAAGCAAGGCAACGGATTTGCTGGGTTAGTGAAACAATTATTTAATGCTGGCAAATCCATCCTAGTTAGAGGAAACTAATTGTTCTCTAAATGATCAACTTGTTCTGACTCAACCATTATAGAATCTGGTACTTACGAGTACATACTATAGTGACATACTTGTAGATAAAACATTGTAGTAAAAGTGCTAGGCAAGAGGCTTTCTAGGAAAATAAGTCATTGTACTTATAAAAGCGCGCTCCGGAAATGTCATGGTTACAATGAGTCTCGCAAAATTCAACCAATTTTAGCCCTTAGCCGATTTTGCACTGGAGTCAGAATGGTTTAAGCTAAAATTAGCTAAAGAAGCCTCACCATTTGATGCAGATCCATGTCTGCGAACGACATACCTAAAAATCTACCTATTCACCTGGTTATTTCGTACCATTTAATATGCTAATTGCTTGGCAAATAGTTCCGTAACATCAGGACACGGAGGTTTTGATTAATCATTAGTTTTTATGGATACAATATTATGCTCGTATCTTGGAATAAAAAATCGTATACTTAAGATAGACAGACGGGCTGCCTTGGGACTGCACGCCGACTGCAAAATTGTAGTTTTGTTGATGTTATAGTGCGGTTACATCAAACTGCAAACCGACTGCACAGTCTACTTGCAGTCGGTGTGTAGTTCTAATGGAAATGAACAAGCTTCTGTGCAGTTCTTTTGTAGTTGAATAGCAGTTATATTGCAGTTATACCAAGTACTTCAAAAAGATCAGGAGTCACGTTGAGTGGACAATTTCAATAGGTACATAAAAATTATACCTACTTTGAAAACTTTAGCAATGTAAAATATTACGCTTACTGCTTTATAACCAAAATTGACAATTTGAATTACAAAAGTGGTGTCGGTTGGCCGCCATGCCTTATGCATCATCGCAGTCTTGAAATCATTAGCTTTATTAAAAAGATTCATTAAAGGTATACACAAAAATCATAATCCATATCAATATTATTATTATCTAACTTCGTCTAAAAGTAATTAAGTAAGATAAGATAAGATTATAAATTCGAAAGTTTGTCTGTTTGTCTACTACCCATTCACTGCCCATCCACCCAACCGATTTTGGTGAGGTGAAGAGATGAATCCTGGAGACAGAATTAGGTTACTTTTTATCCCAGAAAAAACCTGAAACTAAAGTCCAGTTTTTATAAATTCTTAAAACACTGTTATTAATGCAAAAGATACCTAGACAAATATGAAATTCACATTGAAATGAATGGCTCCTACACCGTCCTTTATAAACAACAGAACGCTCTCATGCAAATTGGGTGTTTTATCTCCCGAGCACTTTTAGTATTTCCCACAAGAGATTAGCTGACTTTTACAGTGGAAGATTAATACTTTGAACCACTCACACGAAGCTGTGTTAAAAGCGTGCTAATATGTTTCTATTACTAGCTACGAAATACTGTGTTGCGTACCTATTAGGTACTTACTTTAAAATAGTGCACACGTTCAATTTAAGTGAGAAAGAGTTATAGGTGACATTTAACACCCCTATGGTACTTTATGTCTGGTAGGTATAGCCTCCAGCCAAATAAAAATAAAAATTACAGCTAATATTATTATTTTTTTCAGGTGGGTCACCTGAAGATAAGTAATTACCGCCGCCAATGAACATTTGCAGCATTCGAGGAACCGTCAATGCGTTGCCGGCTTTTTATCCGACTTCAAAAAAAGGAGAAGGTTCTCAATTCGGCGCGTTTTTTTTTTTTAAATGTATGTCGGTGCCTAACTCCTTGGTTTCTGAACCGTTTTGAAAATTTTGAGAAGCTCTCGAGGTGGACCCATAAAAATTCTGACTCTAAATCCTCAACCCTGACACTAAAAAGTAAAAAAATTAAAATTGTATTTATATTGTTGATCTTTAGGACCAGTAACATGGCTACACAGTAAGACCATGGCGTGTGTGGTACATTCACATTAATTTCAATAGCGTAGGTAAAAACCCAAGGGCAAAAACACATCGCCCCTAGATTTGTATGGTGTTTGCCTCACGGACGATCGTGCGGCTACAGGCTACGGGCTACGAGTATCTATATTGCTACGAGTATTTAAGCATGCGGTCGCTAGGAGCTTTCTCGTTTAGTTCAGATAATCCATATTATTATATTATCTATAGAGAAAGTCTTATCTGTCTGTATGTAAATTTTTAAGACTCATGAGTTCTAATTTTGATACTGAATGAAAATCAAACAGATCGATGGAATATTATAAGAATTTTAATTTTTTTCCATGTGGGGAAGTCACGGGCATCATCTAGTTATCTAATACCTTTAAACGTGCATTTCTTGTATGTATATATGCATATATATACATGGAATTTAGTATGCAGGAAGTTTCGGGGGCAATAAATCGATCTAGCTAGGATTCATTTTTAGAAAATGTCGTTTTATCCGTGTTTTCAGGTAATAAAAAACTGCTACAATATGATTAGAATGCGAGGGTAAATATCGCAGCCATCTACAAGATTATAATAGCTCAGGTGGGAACTTGGGCGGTTCAAAAACCAGAAGACCGCCGGTTGAGTCCAAATGTCTCCAGTCCGATTATATTTTTTCCTTTTTTTTCAAGTTTAGGCTTTTGTGAGAAAAACTATTATTAGGAGAACAATTGCACTCGTGATTTTTTATTTAAATACCAGTTCATATTTTTTTATTATTATGTCGGTAAGATCAAAAAATATTATTCATATTTCATCAGTATGTAATTTGTGTGTACACCACACCACCACCACAGTTGTACAGAGAAAAACTGATAAATTGTCATAAATCGTCCTACCTACGTAATGCTGGGAGATAAGCCTCAATTTTCGCATGTAGGATTTCTTTCACTAGCAAGTTAATGTTGTCAAGGCGGTTAAGCGTATGGACCGTGTTAAGGTATAATAAACAGACACACGCACTTCCGAATTTATGCATGGATGTCTATAGCATTTTAAAATTATTCATTTGTGGCAAAACCGCGGAAAAAGCACGTGGTAAGCAACCGTTACCGCGCGGCTAAAAATCGTACGTTTTGCGATATACCTACTCGTAAAACATGAACCCTACTCATGGAAACTTGGGTTTCAATTTTCATAAGGCCACATCTAGATGAATAGCGAATGCCGCAGGACGATGACCTATAAAAAGGCTTTCTATGTACGCCGTGATACGTGCGACACTCGACGTGGGACAAGAGTGTCGTTAGTCGGAACCGTGTGTAGTGAAATTATTTTTAGCAGAAACACACAATTTTGAAATATTATTTTTGCATTTTATATATTACTAGCTGATGCCCGCGACTTCGTCCGCGTGAATTTTGGGTACCCGCGAGAACTCTTAAATTTTTCGGGATAAAACGTAGCATTATATGTTATTGTGTAGCAGACTATAATCTATCTCGGTGCCAAATTTCATCCGTTAATGTTCAGCCGCTCTGGCGTGATTAAGTAACAAACCAAATCCATCCATCCATCCAACCAAACATTCGCATTTGTAATATTAATATTGAAGTATAGACTAGCGTTACCCGTAGTGTTACTCGTGACTTCAACCACGTGGTTTTTAGAAATCCCATGGTAATTATATGAAAAGGTGGAAAATAGCTTGCGTACTTCCGCATAAAGATGTATGAGACGCCAGTATAATAATGTATAGGTATACTTACTAAGTTTACATTTTGCGTGCGTCCCAAAATCCTTTGGGCTTATTAAAAATACTATAATTAGGTATCGCCATTTGAAAACATTTAAGCTGAGTTTAAGCTGCAGATTTAATCGCAAACCCTTATAACTAGAGTCCGTTTTCTAAACCGGGCACGCTGTAGTTACTAAAACCACAGAATAGGTAATAGTACTGCTAAAACTAAGCAGACTTGACTTATCAAAACGCCTGTAAAGTATAGAATTGTAAAATCAGTCGTAACTTTTCGAAGTGCTAGCACCCAGGCACACTGAATAACGCGACATCAAAGGCAAAAGCAATAACTAACTTTACTCTTTCAATTTCAGATTAGAATGTTGTAATATTGAACTCTCTAACCTCCATTCCGCGAAATCAACGCAGAACTTCAGAAACAAGGCATTCCTAGTCTTCGTGCTATTTGATAAAATATCTTGTCTATCGATCGATGAATTTAGCGAAACAAACCCGAGCCATAACAAACTTTAGTGAAAAGCTCTAGACTAAATTATTTGATATTATAATTAGGTATTTGACAACTATTCAAATAAATTTTAGTATTTTTTAAATAAAGGATCTCCCAAAAGTCGTAATATCCACGTCCCCTGTTAGTTTTATGTTGATTAGCTATTTTAAAATATCGATTAAAGTTAAAAAGTGCGTCGAACTTTGATGACGTCTCTTAAATATTTCATACAAAATCCAGCAGGCATTTTGACGTTTGAATAAAAGTTGCTATTTTAACTAGTTGTCATATACAGTACAATTTTATCATTTACATTGCACTTCTGTCGCTTGCAATAATTTTCTGAATAGATATTATAGAATTATTTGATAAGTAATTATACCCAACGAATTAATTCAAAATCTGAAGTCAAACTTCCGGAAAATTGATCGCGGATAGTTATTGGATTCTCTAACTTTATTAAAGGTTTACGTACACGTTCACAAGTTTGATTTTTCTCGTTTAAAGCGATACATCGTCTAACTTCAATAGTAAAGTTTAAATTGCATCGCCGACAACCCGTATTTCTGTAAATCACTACCTACAGCTGTAAGATAAGTTAGCTTGCCGCATCTGTCTATTTAATTATTTTTTAAAAACCTGAACTGATACCATGTTATGATGTACTTATTAGGTAATTCATTGTTAAGAAAGTTGAGTCAGCTATGGTCCAACTACCAAGATCAAAACTAATAATCCAGAGAAGATTATTATTATGCTTAAGCATAGATTGACCGATACTTGAAAACGTGTTCTTAGCTGATGTCGGTGTATTAATACGAGCCATTTATTCCATCAGTCTCAACTCTCAACTTTGTTTTTAACAGATTCAAATAACTAAACATGAAAGATTAGATGTTATTACATTACTATTTAAAAATATTGAACTGACCATGACAATTTCATTTCATGGAAATAATATTTTTTGGACAGTCAAGGGAATATATTATTTAAATATAAAATATGAAAGTGTATAAACTTGTAACATTAATATAACATCTTAATCTGACCTTAACTTACAGGCCTAAAGAGAAACTACATTCAATACATTATTCATAAACCCTTTTCGATAAACTCCGAGAAATTTAATTTAATTTCGACGGAGGATACGTGTGTCGGTTCCCTGTAAAAATCCCATTGATACAATAGGATTCGTAGCAAAGATGAAACATTGAAAACGAGGGATGCATTTATTTTTATGAGGGCTGTAATCCCTCGCTAAAAGCTGTAGTTTGGTTTTTAGCAGCAGGTTTTTTACCGGGCAGTTCAAAAACATTAGCGCGTAAGCTTGAAATTGAATTTGAAATATTCGGTTTAAGCGAAAAGTCGTATCATCAACGCGATTTGGCGTCTGGTTTGATATTCTGTTACGATTAAATCTGTTTAAGGAGGATATTGTGTCACTATTAATTTTATATCCGTCTAAATAATCTAATTACAAAAATATTTCTGTTTGCATCTCTCACAACTATCTGTTTTTACTTTGTATGGCGCTCAACCAAGATCCAATGGTCAAGTTGATCCTTGGAAAAATGCACATTCCTAGCTCTTTGAAAACGACGCAGACGCAGGATATCTTACTACTTACTACTTATAGTACTAACCTACCTACCTACCTTTTTATAAAATTAAGAGGTATTGTGTGGTTTTCCTGAACTGTATTCCACGCGGAAGAAGTAATGGGCAAAAGCTAATCCATACTGATATTATGAATGCGAAAGTGTGTTTGTCTGTTACCCTATCACGGCTCAACCGTTTAATCTATTTCAACGAAATTTAATTTAAGGAGGCAATACGTAATTTTCCGGGATAATGAAAAAAATCACGCGTAAGAAGTCATGGGCATTGCAGGTACTTGGGGTGAGGCTGAAAATTGAATAACAAAAAAACAGATTTCGCAGTCCCCGCAAAAATCTTTTATTCAAAATTTTTCAAAAATTTACATTCCGATTTTCAAAATTCCAATTTGAATAGCACTTCTCGCCTGCATCCGCATCTTTTGACACCATGACCATGACGATTGGTCAATAATCATTTAGGCTACATCACTTTTTATATACGGAAATACCCGTTTTTCCACAATTCCAAATCTAAAGGGGCCACCTACAAGGTCACAATTATTAACCGATTTTCAAAATTTTTTCGCCATTGTGTAGCTAAGCTAATACCCTAGAACCCTTTTTTTAATTTTTTCTTAAGTCGGTTATTTTCCGAAATATTTACAATTTAGTAAACTAACACCCCCCAAAAAACCCGACGTTTTAACATTTTCAAAATTCCAAAAAAATTTACCTGCCGATTTTCAAAATTCAAACGCTCACACGTGTCTCGATAAAGTCCTCAACTCTTGTTACTATTCCCATCTCGATCCTCCCAAAATCCACCGAGCTGTGGCCAAAAATACGTCTCAGGCGATTTATATCTGCCTACTAATGCATAAAAACAACGATCGCTCTAAAACAATATTGTTTAAAAGTTATTCAATTCACCATATAAGCCGAGAAATCATTCTTAATAGAATTTGTAACAATATTTTTCTTGTCGAAAACGACAATATTTCCTTGAGCTTTTATATTCAGAGAAATAACGTATCCGTTTTGGAGGCAAATTCGATCCTGCCGCGGCAGCGAAGCGCGAAATGTTCGAAAGAGAGCGGGCCATTCACGCGTACCAGATTGAGCACCGAAAATACCCGGCGAAATAGGGGCCTTAGTGAAAAACTCTGACAAAATCATGAACTCGGGCACATATTCCGCTTCTATTAAAGAAATTTGCTCCAACTTTTACAATGAGATTTGTTATGTTATTTTTACATGTTAATTATAAATTATTATTTCCCGTTTAAGTCGAGGAATAACTGCTTAATTCGTCATTTCTGCCGATCTATAGAGCGTACTTTGACTTAACTCAGACTTTACTTAGAGTTAAAACGAGATAGACTTACCTACGTGAGTTACATAAATCTGTCTCGTTTTAGCCATGTCTTACGTCTAAGCAAAGTCAAGGGTTGCTCTATATATATCTCACACATTTCTTATGAGTTTTGAAGTATTTACTCTGAAATAATTTAATTCCTATTCGACGGAAATAATTTCAAAGAATCATTCAGATTTAATTGCTGTTTTGAGTGTTCGAAAATAATTATTGATTAAGTTCTTATTCACTTTTTAATTGACATAGTTTAAGATTATTCTTTTATGCTTTAGATTAGAATTTTATTTTGTAATAATAAACTTTTACAACATAAAGCAATTTCCGCCAGACTAAATGAATCTTATTACCATTTTTTATACAAAAGAATTTAAAAAGATTTTTTGTAAAAAATTTATTCAACAACAACAAAATGTAAATCTGTATTTTTCAATTCGAATATTATAAATATTTAGTATCACTTCATTCCCTTTCAAAGAATATTCATCTTTGTTTAAATATTATCTACTTAATAATAAAATTGTGAAAGTCATGCAAATTTTTGCACTGAAAAGGCCCGTCTGCATTTTCTGATAATAGCCCAAATCAATACACAGCGTTCGTCAGCCTGAAGCCGACTAAGTTATTTAAAATGCAGTCGACAAAATATCATGCGAGTGAAAATGCAATATTCACCTTACCCACGCGGGAACATGGTTATTTTCAATCACGTTTTTCATCAAAGAAATGCTTTCAATTCAGGTATGTACAAAACAAACGTTTGAAAGATTTCAGTTTTTGATTTGATGGCATTTTGCGCCGGACTAGGTACACGTCTACGTGAATACGCACAATTTTTAACCGATTTTCAAAAATAAAGAGGTTCTCTATGCGGCGCATAGCAAGGTAGATTTAAACCTGAAAAACTAATAACAACTTTGGAGTAACAAAAATAATACCTACAGTTTTGTACGTTAGTTAGTTAATAGTTCATTATATTCTGCTATTGCCTTTGTTTTCAAGCCCGCCGACCCGCATTGAAGCAGCGTGGTGGAACTAAGCTCTAATTCCCTCTCTCCTATGAGAGCGGAGGCCTGTGCCCAGCAGTGGGACGTTAATGGGCTGTAGTGGCTTTGTTTGCATATGTTAAAATAGTTCTTAAGCGAGTCATCAGTATTTTAAACCTACATCGCTTATGGCCTCAAGCTTGAATTAAATTAATACGAAAACGCAAGCCTCAGCTAGTCAGTAATATATAACATCAACTTTATTCAGGGGCTTCTGCCGTTAGGCAAATGTATGGTTTCGCTAGAGAGAAAGGTAATAAATTACAATATTATATAACTAGACTCAATGAAATGCTTAGTATTTTTTGTCTGATAATGAAATTTCATAGTATGTTAATATTAGCTGACACATTCCAGCTTCGTGGGGGCAGGCTTACCTCACGCACTACAGCCACAGAATAAAATTATTAGTAGCCTGAACTTAACAATAATGAAAACAAAGTTTTTACTTTTACCCGTTGACGATTTCATAAAAACGTCGATAAACCAGCTGTTATTCAAATTCATAATTGTACACAAGTTTACTATATACCTATGTTAGTTATACATATATAGCAGGCCAGGTTGATATCAATCAGAGTCAGATTGGTTGAGGGTTTACGTCTGAGCAGATTTCACGTTGGTGTCTTTCACATAATCCAAATTCTGACGAAGCGTACAATATGATCAGATTATTGATTAGTAAGTAATAGTAAGTATATTGGTTACGAAGGCTGACATGCAGAAATGTAAAAGCCTTTAAATAGAGATTAAAAAAAAAAGTTATAATATTGCGAGTATGTTTCAAATCAAGAAAAGGAAGGTCTGTTATCCTGCAGGTAATCTTAATAACGTTGGTACAAATAAAGTGAGTTTAGGATATTTGTTTTGTTTAAACTTTCTTAAGCTGTCACGCAAAACTTTTAACAAGCTCCACTCAGCCCCACAGTCGCGAAGTCAGCATTGTGAATTCCTTGCTGTTTGGAAACAATGTTAATTCTGTAACTAATACAATTCTGAACCTTATCTGCTCAAAAAAAAGAGTGTAATGTTTTCAGGGTTCATGTATGTATATTTGTATTATGTATGTGTAATTTTATTTATTCCACCATAACTTCTAAATGCCTGAACAGCTTATTAATATATGGGATATCGTTCCTCCCGAGTGACATTGGCTCTAAATTTACTGAAAAAAATTCAATATGGCACGGCAGACGTGTTATTAATTTTTTTTATTTTTATGTTCACTTGTTTTTGCAAGCGTTCTGTTAAAAGTCAAATATTCATGCTAAAAGCAATAAAATTATCGTTTCACTTAAGCCAGTGATGATCTGCAATATATATAACCCTAACCAAAATAAAAAAAAGAATTGGCACCTATGTTTACATTGCCAGCTGGCATTCAGACTTCGCTCGGGCGGAACATCTGAAAATTCTTTTTTATAGGGAGTTTACTACATAAAGAAGCTACATGCCAAATCCCAAATTGTAGACCCAACGCGAGGTCCAATTTGTACATATATTCTGAATAGGTAGGTGGTAGATGTCAGCATTAGTTTCGCTAATTATAAATATTTGCAGATAGATATTACACTGAAGTAATAGGCCTATTACACTGCACTTAATACAAGGCCCTGTATTAAGGGTGGGCGTGGTCGCTAGTTAGAGCGTTGCTTATTACACAGCAATAATAGGCCTATTACACTGCACGTTCCACAGGGCCCTGTGGTAAGGGTGCGCGTTGTCGCTAGATAGAGCGTCGCTTATTACACAGCATTAAGGATCAAAATAGGGACCCTTACTCCCTTACTTTAATTACACTACACTGTTCAAGAGTAAGGGTCCCTGTGAAAAGTGCAGTGTAATAGGCCTATTAGGACTAATTTAGGGACCCTTAATCCCTAAATATTATAACACTATACTGCTTGAAGTGTGAAAAGTGTAAAAAGTACAGTGTAATAGGCCTCTAAGTAAGTCTCTCGAACTAATAATATAACAATATGAACAAATTCCTATACAATGTCAGAATAAAAAAATTAAAAAACAAGACTACCCTGCGAAAAAACTAACTAAAAAGATAAAAATCTAAATTAATCTAGTTAAATTAGAATCTTAATCACATTTTTATTATATGATATTTTTTTGTGAATCACTGTTACATATTTTTAGAATCTACTCATCTTTTTCTAGATGATGAATATATAGTTAATCTTATTTACGATTTTTTTTTCAATTTTAGTATTTAATGCGGGACCATGATCACCTTCAATTTTTATTTTTATTTTACTTATACCTACCAATGTCACCCGGAATATGCTAAGAATTCTAACGATACCACATTTATCAAAATTAGTTCAGGCGCATAGAAGTTATGGTGGAATATACAAACTCACATACATACATACATACATACATACATGAACCCTGAAAACAATATTCACCCTTTTTCAGGCAGTCGTTTATATAAAAATTTCGGGTATTTGAATCAACCACTATGATACCAAAACATATTAAAACTTCTTTGTGTAAAAATGTTTCCACCTAGAAGATTAAAATCTGTCTTTAAACATTGAACTTCATTTATAAAACATGCTAAAAATTTGCAGCATGTAGTAGTCGGTTGCACACTGGTATACATTTATTAACTGTGTGTATTTTGTGTTTTAAATATTATTATATAGTACATAGGTGACTGAGCTTTGCTCGGTATTTTTTTTGGTAAATCGTGTTTTTAGAAAATTACATCCCATCAAAAACATAAATGTAAAATGAGAGCCAAGTTCAAAATTGTGATATATATGCCTTGGTTGTTGACTTCAGCGACAAAAGGAGTGAGATCTAAATGGGTGCCAAGTTCAATGGTCAGTCCTGCAATTTATATATCCCATCAAAAACATAAATGTGAAATGAGAGCCAAATTCAAAATTGTGATATATATGCCTTGGTTGTTGACTTCAGCGACAAAAGAAGTGAGATCTAAATGGGTGCCAAGTTCAATGGTCAGTCCTGAAATTTATTTATAACAACATATAATATTTTATAACAACTTAAAATATCATTTCTTCTTATAACGTAGTATAAAATGTTGAAGACTAAGGCTTTGGCTTGGCTAGTTTTCATATACGAATTATAGCGTTCACAAGTTGTAAAGCTGTAAGTTCTTATTTTATTCTTCCGAAAATTTGGCTTGCTGGTAGAAACTGTACTTTTAGGTACCTACTTAATAATAATTCGTATATGGAAACTAGCCAAGCCAAAGCCTTAGTCTTCAACATTTTATACTAAGTTATAAGAAGAAATGATATTTTAAGTTGTTATAAAATATTATATGTTGTTATAAATAAATTTCAGGACTGACCATTGAACTTGGCACCCATTTAGATCTCACTTCTTTTGTCGCTGAAGTCAACAACCAAGGCATATATATCACAATTTTGAATTTGGCTCTCATTTCACATTTATGTTTTTGATGGGATATATAAATTGCAGGACTGACCATTGAACTTGGCACCCATTTAGATCTCACTCCTTTTGTCGCTGAAGTCAACAACCAAGGCATATATATCACAATTTTGAACTTGGCTCTCATTTTACATTTATGTTTTTGATGGGATATCATTACTTTTTGTACAGAAATTATTGAACTCAATCTCAAACTCAAAACATATTTATTCAAAATATGTACCTACAAAGTACACCTTCTGAACGTCATGCTTACAGAGCATAAGACGTGATGGTGATAATTAACTACGATATCTTAAAACTAAAGCTACGAGGGTTCCAAACGTGCCCTGGTCTGAGAAGAGCCCGCAATAAACTCCGCTTTTTTTTTATTATCACCATCTCACAAATATTTGAAATTATATATATGTACTTATAATATAACATTACATAATCAGCCGTTGTAACAATTCATACCCATGCCTTGCTATCATTCAAATAATCCTTTACACTGTAATAGGACTTTTCTATTAGTTTAGTTTACGTTTTACATTAGTAGGTACTTATTATTTGGTGTAAGGTCAGTGTGTCACCCACCAGTAATTCTATTGTACGACTCATTGTACAAGATAATTAAAGACGAGAATTCTCAAGAAAAATATATAGTGTACCTAGAGTTACACTGACATTGACAGATTACATCTATGGTCAGACTACCTCTACAGCACATTTCTACATCTCATCAATTTTGATTGCAAAAGTTCAAAATCAAAAGTTTTTTGTGAAACATTGAAAACAAGCACGGTAAACAGTCGATATCACTAAAACCACTATAAACAATGAATACAAATCACAATGACTGACAGCTTGAACTGACGACTTCAAATACGTTTCTTCTTCTTTTCTGTCAATGACGTTTCGTTGCACAAAATGTATGAATACGAAGGTAAGGTTTTAATGCAACTATATTATTATTCATTATTATTTACATTAAAATAATAATTATGTGTCATTTTCAATAGTTAAGGAGTTACTACCACCGCTCAAAGCAGTATTGTTTCAAACTAACGGTTGAATGTCACGTACTTTGACGTCCTTAAAATAATGATTATAACACTACAACATAAACGTCAACAATATTAAAATAATACGGCTTTAAGCAATGGTAGCATGCCTCGTGTCAGAGTTTTGATCTATCCTTTGATCATAAAAATGACGATTTTTGTACGTTTATATCTAAATAACCATTTGAGGTGTGCTTATGAAATTTGGAGCACATATGTATCTCACGGGTCTCAATATATGCGCCAAATTTGACATGTTTATGTGAAATAGTTTTTGAGTTATGAGGGGGTCAAAAGTGGCTCCAAATGGTTCGTGTAATATTACACACGGTGCTGCTCGCCAGTTTTTTTGAACTTTGGCTGGACACGCTTCCGCGTGTCTTGATTTAAATACAAATTACATACTGATTAAATATGAATAATATTTTTCGATCATACCGACATAATAATAAAAAAGTATGAACTTGTTATTTAAATAAAAAATCACGAGTGTAATTGGGCTCCCATTATTAGTTTTTCTCACAAAAGAAGGATCTTGAAAAAAAGAGAAAAAAAATTATGGAACTGAAGACGTCTGGATTTGAACCGGGGTCTTCTAGTTACAGGACCGCCCGTTTTCCACCTGAGCTATAATAACCCTGTAGAAATAAGCGAAATTTACCTTCCATAATGATATTAAAGCTGTTTTTCATTGCCTGAAAACACGGATAAAACGACAGTTTCTAAAAACGAATCCTAACTAGATCGATTTATCGCCTCCGACACCACCGGCATACTAAATTTCATGGAAATCGTTTAAGCCGTTTCCGAGATTCAGATTATATATATATTATACACTACAAGTTAGCCCTTGACTGCAATCTCACCTGATGGTAATAGATGATGCAGTCTAAGATGGTGGCGGGCTAACCTGTTAGGGGCATGGCAGTTATATTAAACCCATACCCCTATTCGGTTTCTACACGGCATCGTACCGGAACGCTAAATCGCTTGGCGGTACGTCATTGCCGGTAGGGTGGTCAATAGCCACGGCCGAAGCCTCCCACCAGGCCAGACCACGGATAATTCAGAAATTATAAATTCCCAAATTCCCCTGCCGGGGATCGAACCCGGGACCTCCGCACGTTAAGACAACAGCGCTACACACTGCGCCACGGACACAGTAAATAGATACAAATCTGTTTACTGTGCCACGGAGATCATCAATATATATATGTCACCGTAAGATTGTAAAAACCGTTAGATTATAATCTAACTCGCGAAATTCTAAACTGTCGAAAGATTGTAAACTGTTCAATGTTCTGAGTGTAAATTTTTGAAATATTCATTTTATTTACGTTTACTTGTCTCTTTCTTGTAGGTTAGGTTAGGGTTCGACATAAATAACCAAGTGAATGAACTAGAAGTTTAATTCGCTATAATCCGCTACAGTAGACAAATCTGTGTGGTACAGTGCGTGTCTTTCACCTGCAACATGCGACACCCACCACCCATCAATTCGCACAGGCACAACACCACACCACACAAATCCTCCAAATCACTCTCAACGTACGTTTCACTCCGACACCGGAGCATCCTCAGGAGATGTTGACTCGACAATGCACGATTGTGAATTGAACTTCTAGTTCATTCACTATCATGGACTTCCGCAAAGTAACGCCTGCTTCTATTCAATATAAATAACCAAGTAGTGCCCTGCCAAGAATTTCGCGAGTTAGATTATAATCTAACGGTTTTTACAATCCTACGGTGTCATATATATATTGATGATCTCCGTGGCACAGTTAACAGATTTGTATCTATTTACTGTCATATATATATATATATATATATATATATATATATATATGCTCAACTCACGAAATTGCAAACTGTCGAAAGATTACAATTTAATGTATTATTTTTCGGTAGATTGTAATCTGATAGGTATATAAAACCGATAAAACCTAATCATACTCTCTACTACCTCATTATTTATGTCGAACCCTAACTTAACCTACAAGAAAGAGACGAGAAAACGTAAATACAATGAATATTTCAAAAATTGACACTCAGAACATTGAGCAGTTCTCAATCTTTCGACAGTTTACAATTTCGCGAGTAAGGTTATAATCTAACGGTTTTTACAATCTTACGGTGACATATATATATACAAGAATTTCTCGTTTAAAGATTTAGGATTATAGAATTCGTCGTACTTATGATGTAACGGCTACGCGCCAATTTGTAATACGGTGGATTCTTCGAATTGGTGGCAACATATAAATTATCCATGGTAATTCAAGGTAGAAAAATTATTCTCATTCATTTATCATTTTTCTCCGACTCTATTTAAGCAAACCTACCAAAAGTTCTAATAAATCTGTTCCACCACCACCACCACCATAAATCTGTTCACTATAATATAAATGTATTCCTATACGCTTATTATTATTTTTTAAATTAAAGCTTCAGTAAAGTAGCGCGGAAACGAGGCTAGCATTTCTGCTGTGATCTGTTGCGGGCCGGATTTATATAATTATAAGCCTTCGCTAGAGGCTTTTCCCTACCTACAATATAATATAAGGTCTCTTGGAATACGATAATAATCAAAAGCAATACTATGATGTGAGATGTGTCCCTTTCCTATTATATTCTGTTGTATCTAAATCAAATTATTATGAGATTCATATTTATATTTTTATAAATTGTATACCCTGATATGCTAGGTACTTATTATTATTGTTTACCAGGTAGAGGAAAATCTTTGAGTTTGTAATCGTAATCAAATTATACTCTAAATCTGAATAATAATTATACTCTCTATTATATTGCTGGGCTGATCGTAAATTATATTACTTACGTTTGATAGCCACCAACAACAGTTGGTGGCTATCAAATGTAATTGATACCTTACTGACCTTTCAGCAGTTAAAGAGGTTGATTTTTATTAGCTTTCAGATGTCCATCGAGGCGTTTGGATGGAAGCGTTTCAGTATTTCGTAGGTATCTAGGTTTAGTGTCTGGGTTTCATTTCTTAGATAGGCTGCTAAACGTTGCGTCGCAATTAATTGCAAAATATAATCTTCTTGAATAATCCAAGTATTATTATTTCATATGCGGTTATATTGCAATCAATGCAACAAGGATATAATATTGAAACCGCAGAATAATGAAATCCGATATAAATATTTCCCTTGCGCCCACAATATGTGGCCGCTTCCCCTTCGCAAACTAATAAAGGCCTGGACAGGCACAGAGCGTGCTGGCAATGTTTTTGTAATAAACCGTGCCATTGAATTAAATGTTGTGTGAACCGACTATTTAAAGCAAATGTCTTATTCCACAAGCAGGCAAACCAAACACAGATACTGGCCAATAAGTTGAGCAAAAGCTCTTATTACTGGCATTAAAAATTCTTGTTTGGAATGACCAATCTAGTATGTGTATAATGTACGTGTGTCGTGTACCTATGTAAAGATCATTGTGCCAAGTTCTACATTGGCTACTATCGCCAGAGCATCTAGCCTCTTTATAAACAAGAAGAACAACCTGAAGCTGACAATATCAGCTAATAAATACATCCGATCAGACGGCCAAACCCTTCTTCGCCCAAGCGTTAATGTGGAAGCCTTAGAGGTTTCCAAATAAGAAGGTCACCTTCTCAAAGTAGCAATGATTTACATGAAATCCTATGAGTGTTCAGACTACAAGAACATAATATATGAAGAACGGGATACTGTTGACCGGCTTGGATAATTTCAAACGTGCGCTTTAAAAGTATGAATGCCGTCATACAGTCACGTAAGCGTTGTGTTTATCCAAACCTTAAGTTTATGATAATGTCAATTACATAACCATGAAAAAAAGGTTGCAAATTCGCATCTAAAACGGAAATACAGCCATTCATAGTCAAACGCTACTTTCAAAAAAAGGTCATCTATTTGGGTGGTGAAATTAAGCGAGAAATTAAAAACAGCCTTATAGCTGAATTCAGGTTTTTAAATTTGAAAGCATATGCGAAAGTAAAAATAAAATGTACTGTATCTAGATTAGGTTTAAGTAGATATATGTACTCAAAATTCAAGCTGGCCATAATGAGATAGTGGTTGAATAAAGATCACATAAACAGATCACCGTACATGGGCATTATAGACGCCAATATAACAATAATAAAAAATAAATGGTAACAGTATTATTCTATGCGCACAATAGCGGCTTTTCAGAGTACGCCGTATTTTTTTTAAGTCTATTTCGTTTATTTTTTGTGATATTTTCTGTAATGTATTGTAATGAATTCCTACTATTGGAGAGTTATATCGCGACTTTTTCCAGACCAATAAAAGTTGTTTTTTGTTCAATCATTCTAATAAAACCCATGTATTTTTATTAAAAAGTGTTTTTATTACACCACATTATTGTTTTTGGTAGAAGAAAATGTAGATACCTATTAGGTATAGCGCGACTTCGCCAACAGTTGCGCCTGCGCAGAATTTTTGAGCAATATAGTATAGTAGATCGATTTGGACAGATGTAGATCGATTATGGTATAGCAGACTAGGTTCGGTATGTAAATGTCATGATATTATACCCAAAACATACCTACATATGTAGGTACACTTCTATAGATATTCTATAGCTATTATACAAGATTGGTAACTAAATATTTTAAATCGGCTTAGGTTGTAAGGCAATTCGCCACGGCCAAAATATCTACTTAAAAAAGGAACATTTCTTAATTCATAATAAGTACTTACCAGGACTCTCACGAGTCGAGGCCATACCCAGAGAGAAGTCGTTAAAATTCCACGTGTACTAATGAGCACCGAAGTTTGCACTCGACCCACAGAAAGGAAAACGTTTTGTTTGACTCTAGGTCTTTGGGTTTTTTTTATCTAGCTCCATATTTTGCAATGCAATTTACGTGGCAAATATATCGCACTTCCAGGTAGAAAAACTCCGAAATTTCTCGATTATATGCTTCATAACATGAATCAAATAATCTAGAATTTTCATCCATACTAATATTTTAAACGTGGAACTGTGTCTATCTGTCCGTCTGTCGATTTCTCTGCTACGCTTTCACGGCCCATGCTTTTACAATTACATCCTGTGGAAGGACATAGGCTACTGTTAATCCTGGAAAATCGCACGCATCTGGATTTTTCAAAACCCTAATTCCATCAAAAAAGGCGAAGTCGTGGGCATCATCTAGTATGATATATTTATTCTTTCATATTCAACCTTTATATACCAACAAAAACACTAAACGTCATCTCCAAAACTGCATTCAGTAAAAAAAGTAAAATATGATTAATCAATTATATCTGAACCTGTTAAGTATTATTTTACAAGCAACGGTCTCGGTCCTAACAGAGGCAAGTCTGCAAACCTGTCTAGGTCCTACTGGTTATCTGTTAGGTCATTCACACTATCCTCTTCCTAAGCTGCCCTTACAGTTAGCAATCCGAGTACAGTTCGAGAAAAAATAATCAGTTACATAGAGCAGGAAACTAATGTTAATAATATACTTAGCTACTTTTTGTTTTTGACGCCCTCCGTGGCGCAGTGTTGAATGTTGTTGTCTTTACGTGCGGAGGTCCCGGGTTCGATCCTCGGCAGGGTCAATTTGGGAATTTATAATTTCTAAATTTTCCCTGGTCTGGCCTGGTGGGAGGCTTCGGCCGTGGCTAGTTACCACCCTACCGGCAAAGACGTAGTGCCAAGAGATTTAGCTCCCCGGTACGATTCCGTGTAGAAAGCAAATAGGGGGATGGGTTTAATATAACTACCATGCCACTAACGGGTTAGCCCGCTACCATCTTAGACTGCATCATCACTTACCAACAGGTGAGATTGCAGTCAAGGGCTAACTTGTAGTGGTGTAAAAACAAAATATGTTTTAATCCACCACCAATACGACAACACCTACTTGTTGATATAATATTACAGTTATTAACATAACTCAAGGCTAACACATGAAAATATAAATAACTAGATGATGCCCGCGACTTTGTCCGCGAGAATTAAGTTTTTTTGATTCCCGGGGCAACTCCTTAATGTTCCAGGGTAAAAAGTAGCCTATGTCCTTCCCCGGAAAATAATCTACCTCTAAACCAAATTTCATTTCATCATTCATCAAATCGGTTGAAAAGATAAGCCGTGAAAGCGTAGCAGACAGACAGACAGACAGATAGACAGATACACTTTCGCATTTGTAATATTAGTATGGACTTTTAAAAAAAGTAAGTTTTTATTATAAAGTAAGTAAAAGAAAACTGATAAATAATGTATCCAATGTTAGCAAAAACGTGTAGTCAAATACCTTCAACCAAAGGTTTTTAGGCCCACCACTAATTACGTTGAGTATTACAAATAATGACTCGAGGAAACCCCGTATTAACGTCACTTGACCAGCGAGAGCGACCCTCAAGATTCTTCAAGTTACTCCATAATATACAGGCCATCGATCGGTATAAAATTCATCGCATTTGAAAATTTATGCCCCGAAAAGCAATAAAAGCATTTTTATAACATACTTTAAACTTGATGAGATGAAAACTTCGACTTTATGGTACAGTGGTTTTACAAAGCGAAACGTTATCAAAATAATTCTCTTTGTGTGTTTATTTTGACGGCGGATATAGACTACTAAATGAGTGACGCAACATGACGCATTTTAAATTAACACTTTATCTATCATGTTTCATAAAAAAACTGTAAAATACAAATTTGAAACCTGCGAATTAAATATTTCGTTGCTATCCTACAAAATTAAAGTATGCTAAGTACGTCTATATCTACTATAATATTATTTATGTCAGAGTCCTTCATAAACAGAGTTTATAAACAATTTCGTACGAAAAAGATAATTTTCAGAATCGTGGTTTATTTTTATAATAAATAAAACATGAATTAAAACATATACATTTTTAAATAATTAAAACACAGGCGTTAATTCGCGTGGCATGGTGTGCGTGCACTCAATTATTCATCTCAGTAAGTGAAACCTCAAGATGATTATATAAAAAGATACATATTATATTACGATGGACTAACTTTTGCCCTCAGTTTCATTTGAGGGTATTTTTTTCACCTAAATGTACATGTAATGTGACGTACGTGTAGCTCAAAAGTGTTATCGACTTGGTTTAAAATTGTAGCAGTATTAAAATCTGACGGACCGGATAGTCCTAAAAATTAAAAGAATTTTCCTTTTAATTTTCAGGATTATCCGGTATTGACAAAAGAAATGTCACAATCTCAACTCATCATTCCAAAATTTAGACCAGCTTAGCGTTTGGCTTTAAATAATGAGATGAAGGCAAGGAAATCCGTAGGATTCCATAGGAGAAATCCCATAGACTATGTCCAGTCGTGGACTTCCACTATTGAGAATGAACCAATGTTTTCGAGCTGTGAGAGTTTAGTTTAAATGGATCCAATATTATTTCTTGTTATAAATAAATAAACAATAAAATTATTTATAAGTTATTTGCTGTCGGTAGTATGCGTCATGCAGTATAAAAACTGAAGTCGCGTATGCGGCTTTCAATCCACAGTAGATACTAGATTTCACCGGACTAGCCGCACCAGTTACGCTGCCCGAACCGGTACTAAAGGTTCTATGAGATGTGAACACTCCGTTAATGTTAGAATTTTTTTTTTGTTGACGTTGATAAACTATTTATGTGAAAATTTTGATTAATATGCTATAACTCATGAAGTTCTTAGCAGTCTTAGTAGTGACAAAGTTGTATAGACGCATGCGACATTACTGCATATTATATAG
The DNA here is from genome assembly GCA_964035005.1 of Erebia palarica. NCBI lineage: Eukaryota > Metazoa > Arthropoda > Insecta > Lepidoptera > Nymphalidae > Erebia > Erebia palarica. The sequence goes on from OZ035988.1 coordinate 9,730,864, forward strand.
CAATATTTTTTTAATTGAAAAGAGCAACTGATGACACAAGATTTGCCGGTAGAATCTATTTTTCCGAACCGGCGGTAGAGTCAAAACAAGACGAAGTTATACATTCTGTCCATTATATAAACAAAGAGTTTGGAATCACTTCGTCTGAAAATGAACTTATAACATTATAGTTTTATGTTGAATAACTATTTTAAACAATCGATTAGTGTAAAAAAGTGCGCCGAACTTTAATGACGTCACATATTAGAATTTCATATAAATCCCATAGTTAGGACGCATTTTGACGTTTCAAAAAAAGTTGCTGATTTGAATATTTGTCAAATAACCAATTACTTTGTTCGTACAAAGAAAGGTTGTATTGTTGGACGTCTACAAAGATATAACCCCTATTCGTGTTACTGAAGTTAATCCTGAAAGGTAAGGTTGGTATATAAAACTAAAAAAGCACCTGGAATAGTAACTGAATTGATCTAGCATACCGCATAGCAACGCAATATTGGAATATTTTTATTTTTTGACTACCAAACTCCATAGCGTTCGTTCATGACGATGCTATAACATTTCTTCATATAATGAAAAAAAATCATCTCTTTTACATTTAAAGAGATGAAATCATCACAGCTAGATGCTTAATGGATAGCAAAATGTAGTCAATATGAATGATTTTTATATGTTACCTACTATCGTATTCAATGTAGAATCATTATCCGCATGAGTTGAAAAGTGGCCAAGCCAGATTTTTGGTCAAGTTTTTTCAGCAATCCGAGCGATAGTTCATAGTATGACGAAGTAAGTTGATCCCATAGAATGTATCTAAATCAAAGCCAATTTTAATTCTTTTCTATTCTAAGCATCTGTATATCCTAAGAAGAACGAAAGTAATACACGTAAACAATATTATAATAAGCCGAATCCAAAAAGCTTTTTCGAAAAAGTTTAGTTTCGGATGTCTATATTTCCTTCTGCTTTCAATAAAAGTGAATGTTAGTCGAAGCCTATTTATTTCGATACAAGATAAAGAGAAATATACTAAAATATAAATTGAGAATTTTATCACACCATAATTATTTTTATGTTATTTTGCCACACATTCCTTTTGCTCTATAGGCTCAAACTAATACCAAAAAATACTAAGGTACAAGAAAACTACAATAATGAGTCAGGGCATGGATTTTGAACCATTTTTTTCCTTTCCTATTTCAATCCGCTCTTGACTATTGAGCTATCGAGGCTTAAATTATTCTGAGCACTTAAGTTAGACCGCAGTATTTCTTAGATAGATTTGCAGCCACTAATTATATTTATACAAAAATGAAAAATATATTACATAAATTACATGCTTATTCCCGCGACATCATCCGCGTGGAATGAGTTAGACTGCATCATCACTTACCATCAGGTGAGATCGCAGTCAAGGGCTAACTTGTAGTGGATAAAAAAAAAAAAAAAAAAAAAAAAAAAAAAAAAGAAGAGTTTTTCTCATTCCCATGATAATTCGCCGTAATATTTTGTGGCATAAAAAGTAACTACGTCTCCAGGTCCGCAACTATACCTATGCAAAAAATCACGTTGATCCGTTTGTTGCGGCGTGACTGAATGAAAAACCAATAAACAAACACAATTTTGCATTTATAATATTATTATGTATGAAATTCTACTCCAAAATAATAATTATTAATATTAATTATTTTATACTAAAATGATTTCTCTGTAAAAGTATTCCTGTGTAGCCCTTTACAGCCAAAGAAAATAGTATAAAGAGAGACCTAACTGTTAGATAAACAAGACAAAAAAGCATTTCAAAAGCATTAAAGAATCCTTATCAGGAAAACAAGTTGGTAACTGTAAAAGTGTTGAGTATTCGCTAAGCTCAAACTGTAGACAGACGCGATCGTTTTTTAGATCCAGTCTTACCGCAACAGCTAATTCTGCTGGGCTAATTGATCAAGTGATCAATTTGTTTCAAATCTGAAAAGCAAACGGTTCATGCGATAATATAAAAATTCTAAAAGTATTTTTAAATGAGTATTTTCTAATTTTATATTTTAATTAAGCATAATTATGCGTAGGTATAATTTTCTAATAATTCCTTATGTCCACTGACAAGTTTGGGTTTCAGAAGTTATTTGATAAGTCATTGTGTAAACACTCTCACAAGATGTAACGTTTAAATGGAAAAGTCTAGACATGAAAAATTAACATTATCATCACAATGTTTGCTAACTTCTGCAAGAAAACTTGACAGACCTGGCATTGGTGGCAGTGTGCCGCAGGTGGACCAAGGAGGGCTTAGTTGAATTTTTGGTCTTACCAGCATACTTTACCGTCGTCAAAGCCACTATATTGGTACTTAAAAGCTAAAAAGACTGACTTGCAAAAAACATCGCCGAAAAGTGATAAGTGCCAATGAAGTACGTCCCTTTGATCTTTTTAGGGAGACATTTTGGTAGCAATTATGCCAAGAAGCGAGTGACAGCGAATTTGAAGAAGGTAATTCTAGGTTCTTATTTGATCCTCGAATGACTGGTTAGCGTAGTAAGATGATACGGCTTGGTATTTATTGATAATATCTACTCTCATAGAAAGTTATCTATTTTATTTACGTAATGTGAAAATACTTATGCCTAGCTGATGCCCGCGACTTCGTCCGCGGGAACTTCTCAATTTTCCGGTATAAACAGTATGTTACTGTCCAGGTCCTCAACTATATCCATGCCAAAATCACGTCGATCTGTTGCTCCGCTGCAGCGTGATTGAAGGACAAACCAATAAATCAACAAACAGACACACTTTCGCATTTATAATATTAGTATCATAATTGAAAAGAGTAGGGTGTATAACAATCTCATAGGAAAAACTTAACAGTTGATCAGGCGCTTTAATATTTTGATGTATAATTTTATTATTCTGGAAAATCGTCTTATCAACATGCTCGTAATAACAGACTTTATAGATAATCTTTCATTCAAAACATTCGTGAAATAGATCTACAACGCTGAAACGTATCCCTTTGCACAGCAAGGCATGCAGTTAGCACCTAGAAATAAATTAGACCGACGCGACGTGCACTAATAAGTCTGTAACATTTTAGTTTATTTCGGAACACGCGGGCGTTTCTCTATAAATAAGATAAATATTAATAAATTGCTTTAAACAGCGAATCGAATGCTGCAGAACATTTACAAGCACTAAATGTTTACCATACATAGTATTTAAGCATCTACTGGTTACTAGATTAGATAAATAATAATAATGGCACGGTTATCAATATTTAATTATTGTGACTCATTATAAGTTCCAATTTAGGTTGTTTAAATCCTGGAGGTCTTGCGTCGCACCTACAGCTAACCTTTCAAGAAGTGGGACTCAAGAATAAAACTCTAGAAATTAATTAAATGAATTATTATGGACTCACTCTTTATCTCAAGCTACGCAGTTGTTTTATTTTTCTTTCTGTTCTCCATAATAGCTGACGCTGCATTTGTTGTCAGTCAAGTTTGCTTAATAAACTTACTTTAAAATAATCAATACGCTTAACTAGTATTTACTAAGATATTAATACTACCTCTTGATAAACCATTTTAATTTTTAAGCAGTGATTGCAAATAATTAAGTGTTGTAATTATTATGGAGGGCGGAGGCTTTGTAAAAGCGAAATAGAAGGAGTTGAATAGATCAGGGTCATAGAGGTATAATACCAGGAGGCTTACACGAACTGTCGTTTTTACATTTCGTTAACCGCATATTCTTACTACAACTGTATAGTTAAGTGAGAGAGTATTAGCTAACGATATGAAAGTTTTGCTTTTGTAAGTACAAAGTAGTAATTTTATTTTATTTATTTATTTTTATCCAGTGCAAGTAAGTACTTAGCTTGCCGCATATTATTATCTCAGAGTCGTGAAATAAGCGCTCTCATCAAATAATTACAAAGGGGCAAGCTTAGAATTAATAAAGGTCCAGAATCAATTTACTGAATGACAAAAGGCGCGAGTGGTTCTTTCATCTCTCTAACCTAAGTAATCCAAACCCTTTTGACGACATACCCACTCGAATACCTCCTTGACGACCTCCGTGGCGCAGTGTGTAGCGCTGTTGTCTTAAAGTGTGGAGGCCCCGGATTCGACCCCGGCAGGGTCAAATTGGGAATTTATAATTTCTGAATTTTCTCTGGTCTGGCCTGGCGGGAGGCTTCGGCCGTGGCTAGTTACCACCCTACGGGTAAAGATGTGCCACCAAGCGATTAAGCGCTCCGATACGACGCCGCGTAGAAACCGAACAGGGGAATGGGTTAAATATAACTACCATTCCCCTAACAGGTTAGCCCGCTACCATCTTAGACTGCATCATCACTTACCATCAGGTGAGATCGCAGTAAAAACTTGTAGTGGATTAAAAAAAGAATAATTGAATTACTTTATGTATACAATACACGTGAATTCAATCGACTACCTTCATAAGTTGCACGGTCCCTATTGACGTTGAATATAATATAATTTCGGCACGTCATGATGTATAAAATATGGACGGAATAAAGTAGTATTCGCAGTAGCCGGAACAAGGTCGGCAACAATAACTCGCATAATCCCAATAGGGGGATGTGTCTCCATTTTTGCGTCCCGGGTGTATATAATTTAAGCCATAAAGACCGTAGAAGAGAAAGTTTGTAACGCACTAAGTGTATTTTCAGGAAAAGTTTACAACTGAAGCGAACGGTTAATATGCCCGCAGTCATTTTAGAACTTTAAGGCGCGTATTTTCCTTATTTTCGTAATTTTCTCAACATATTTGTTATCCAAAAATAAATAAACCATCAGTTAGGAAGTCCGAATAATTTCATGTTTTTATATAACAAATTAATGCCCACTCCACTCAAATTCACTTACAATATTTGTTTACAAAGTTCTAACCCACTCACAATTAGTTGGTCCTATATGTCAGGCACTATTAAGTATTCTGTGGTCCTATCTTTTATAATTATCATATTGTGACATACTAGTCCTATCGAATTCCGGTCTTCAACGCAACGCGACTAATGCCGCTCTTTACCGCAAGACCCAAATACAACTGTAAAAACTTTTAAATTCATCTAATGATCGTTATACGAATAGGGAAATATGACTGACAATCATTATTTTTACATAAAACTAGCGCCCGCCGGCGATTTCACTCTCGTGGGAATTTCCACAACCTGACCTTATTACTCATTCACATTACAACTTTTGTGACAATATACTCGTTTTTTCAGGCAGTCGTATAAAAATGTTTAGCTTTCTAGGTCCAAAGAGTTGGGCAGGGCAGTGATTAGTGTGTGAAAGACTGAGTAAGGCTTTTCTTTTAATTTTATTAAGATAAGAAAGAAAGATAAAGATACCCCTTCAATTGTTCAAGAAATAGCTTATTAAAGTATACTTAGGTAAGTATGACAAAATTTGAAATGGAAAACTTCTAATCGACGACTTCGATAACAGGACGTTTATGTTTTTAAATAAAGGAAAATACATAATAATAACAATATTTCTTCTCAAAAGAATTTAAATTATCTTATTGCAAACGAGTAAAAAATGAAATAAAAGCTCATTTCGGTATTAACTTTTGTCAAAACCCTAACTTTTGACAATTGGGTAAATACAAAACATAATTCGAGCGTAAAACTTTGCTATCATCTCTAAAAAGTAAAGTCTCTTTTTAAATTTTTCTTTCGCACGAGGAGTCTACATTTATAAATAGGTTCAACTATAAATCTGTAAGAGGGTCGCATCCGTACATTGAATTGCCGTTTTCGATAGAAGTTTTAACGGAAGGTGATCCTTTTGTTTCAAATCTATTATTTGTTCTAAAAGGTTTAATCTATGCGAAAATAAATGCAAAAGTTTAATTATATCAATACTAGCAGACTTGCCCACGACTTCGTCCGCGTCAAATAACTTTTTTAAATACCCACGGGAACTCCCTAATTTTTTGGGATAACATATAGCCCATGGTACTCACAAATAACCAAAAAAACTTACAAACTTAACCTATTTATAATCTATACTATACTATTACTATAAAGAGGTAAAGTTTGTGGAGTTTGTGGCGTTGTAGGGGGTAATCTCTGGATCTACTGAACCGATTTTGAAAATTCTGGTTCCGATAGAAAGCCTCATTATTTGTGAGTGTCATAGGCTATATATTATCCCGATAAATAAGGAGTTCCCGTGGGATTTTAAGCAACTTATTTCACGTGAACGAAGTCGCGGGCAAGTCTGCTAGTATTAAGTATAGATAATATCTCCCGCAACTCTTGCAACGGCTTTGACGATGAAATTTTACTATTACATATTCTGTGATGACAATCGCAAGGAAGCTTTCTCGCGCAGATTTTGCCTACCTAATTTGTCTTGCTGCAGGATAGACATATTACTTCTTACTAATATTATAAATGCGAAAGTTTGGATGGATGTATGGATGAATGGATGCCTGAATGTATGAATGTATGGATGTTTGTTACTCAATCACGCCCCAACGGCTGAACGGATCTGGCTGAAATTTGCCACAGAGATAGATTATAGTCTGGAATAGCACATAGGCTACTTTTTATCCCGGAAAATTAAAGAGTTTCCGCGAGAACCAAAAAACCTCATACCACGCAGACGAAATCGCGGGCATTCGCTAGTAAGTTAATATAAATACGAGTGTGTTTGTTTGTTCATGTTAATTTAGGGGTCGACGTAATTTTTTGCATAGGAATAGAGACCTGCCTCCCGATTATGTAAGGAAATCGTTATTGTTATGGTCTGTCAAACGTATAATTTGACCACAGGTCAGGAGGTCACAGATGCTCGCACGTCAAAAGGCATGTAAAAAAGTCCTTAAAAAGTCCGAGTTATACGTTGTGAGCTGTCAGATGAATACGATTGGCTTAGCCACGACCTCCGCGGCACAGTGTTGAGCGCTGTTGCCTTAACGTGCGGAGGTCTCGGGTTCGATCCCCGGCAATCTATCGAAAAATAATGCGTTAAATTGTAATCTTTCGACAGTTTGCAATTTCGCGAGTTAGATTATAATCTAACGGTTTTTACAATCTGCACGGTATATGCACGGTACTTCTATCCTCTACCTTTCCGTGTGCAGAAGTACAGATTAAAAAATAATAGAGTTGGCTCTTATATTATAACCTCATTCAATTAAGGTGCATGTACCCCAATTATGCCTATTCGTAGTTACTCGTAAGTAAAAAGAATTTCATCATAAATAATAATTCACTTGGTTGCCCTCTCGGAATGGGAGAGTTTTACTCCAAGAATAAATGAGTTTCAGCGCTTAAATTATTTTTTTTATTGACACTGTTTTACTTCCTTATTTTTTTTATTGAAATTAAGTTAGCTGCATTTATTTTTCTTTTTATCTCGTGAATTTGTCAATTAACTTGGCCATAAGCAAAAATATGTTTAGACATTCAAATTCAGTCAGTAATAAAAATATTACGGTGGATGGATAGGATGCTTTAGTTTTTCTGGGAAATACATAAAATTCATACTAAATATCTTCTTAGGTCCTTTTAGTTTAGGAATTAAAACTAAAAAGACCTAAGAATATTTTTAATTTTTTTGTTTAGGAATCAAAAATTAAATTGATACTAGGTACGGAGGTACCCATACAAATACCTAGGCAAAGTCTTTTTGATTTAGTAAATAGGTATGCCATTTTACATTTTATGAGGCGACTGAATGCAAATACTAGTTTCAGGATTGACATATATCCTTTATGAGAAAATATAATCCTCTGCGATCAAATATCGTTTCCAGATTCCACTCTGCGTATTGATGCATGGCTGGGCACAATTATGATGGGATCGTGTCACTCAGCCCGATGTGAAGCGGCCGATTAAGGGAATTGGTTTTGTGTCAGGTCAAGGATTTCAACGTCATTTCTAATGCTCTGTGGTCTATAGCCTCGCTACTGGTAATTTGTAAAGCTGCATTAATAAACACAAATTTTGTACAACAGAAAAGCGAAGTTGACTCCAAAACTTGGTTTTTCCGAAATAAGTTAATGTTGCCTATCAAGTCAACGTATAACCTTATTTTTTGCAAACAGGATCTATCTATATAAGAGGATAAGTATGCAATTTTAAAAAGTAATCCATTTCAAACAACGACGTTCCAAAAATTTCATACAGACAGAACTTTTTAAAATGAAGAGTTTTCTTGTCGGCCAATGAAAACTAAATTAATTGTATTTTTGAACTGTAATCTTGCAACCGTTGTTTAAGGACTTGTTCCTTAATTTATTAAATAAGCGTACTTATCTAAACTTATTTCAATAGGTACATAACTAATTCTCAAACGTACATTCCACAAATATACACGCAAATTATACGACAAATTTTATGGAAAAATAACTACCTCTTACTACACTAATTATGCACATTTATACATTTTCACAAAAAGCGGATATTAAAAAGCGGACAAAGACGAGATCTTACCTACTAAAAGATGCAAATGAGCTCAGGAACTCGAAACTGCCGCCTTTGACTTGGGTCACTGCACTGCTCCAACAATATGAATCCTCTTTTTCACTCACAAAGTTGAGACGATAGTCACAGCTGAGTCTTATTTATTATTTATAAACGGAAAATTTAAATTAAAACGAGAAATTACGAAGAAAAATGGATTTATAACAGAAGTGATGAGAAGGGAAAATCAGTTATTGGCGAATTGATGATGTATTTATACTTTAAAGCCGATGCAGCTGGGTCGCGGCACGCTTAAATCGGTACCCGTAGTATTCGGAGAGATCGTACGTCACGGACAGGAGAGGTTCGGACATTCGACCGAGGAGAACGAGTCGACGTGAGTGACGCTGAGCCGGAGCCTCCCGCCCGCCTAGCGTCGCGTACTCCCGTGAGCAAAAAGGATGCAGCGAGCTAGCCCCTAGCCCCGCGAATATCGCCGCTCTGATCTTCTCGCCAGAGTCTCAAGTACTCTTCACTGTTGGCAACGCTCGTTCGGAGAGGGAGGGTTCTCTGCTTATCATTTCCACAACAGCGCATGTATAAAAATCGACGCTTCATGATTCTCAACTCAATCTCGTCACATTACAGTAGAATTTAGCACGCCACTAGTGAGATGAACACCTGACGCTCGGCGTCATATCGCAAAACATATGCCCCGGTTGGCTAGGTGTAGCAAATACCATAACGAATACTTTGGCTGAACACGCGGCATATTATGCAACGTTACGGTCGGGTATTGTGCAGTTTGAAATTTTCTTTTCCTTCGAGTAAGCTTTTAAAGCATGCGAGGCGCTTTCACTGCGAAACAACGTATGCGCTGTTCTTATATTTTGAAAAAGATTAAAAAATCTCGTGAATGGCTGGAGTTCCATGCAACAGATATGCACCTGCTTAAAATGTTTATGCATTACTTTGGTAAATTCTTTCATATTAAAAATCCATAAAGAGATTTTTAATTATATGGATACCTTATCCATACTAATATTATAAATGCGAAAGTGTGTCTGTCTGTCTGCTACGCTTTCACGGCTCATCCATTCAACAAATTTGATGAAATTTGGTACTGGGGTAAGTTGTATCCCGGGGAAGGACATAGGCTACTTTTTATCCTGGAAAATTAAATAGTTCCCGCGGAAATCAAAAAATCTCAATCCACGTGGACGAAGTCGCGAGCATCATCTAGTTTCATTATAGTCTTTCCCTGTAAGGTGATAATTAGCCACGGCCGAAGCCAGACAAGAAAATTCAGATTAATCCTAAATTATTCCAGCCGGGATTCGAACCCGTGACCTCCCACTTATAAGACCACAGCGATAACCACTGCATCAAAGAGACTGCCAAAAAGCTAAAATAAAGTTCGGGAGTAAAATGTTTCGGCGCTACCGCTGTCTGTTTATACACACGCTCAACCGGCATGCAGCTTCCGCCGATGCACGCTGAAATGTTTCACGGCGAACACTACCGAGAGCCAACATGGTACAAGTAGGTAAATTGTTTACACGCGGAACTCATGTACTATTCACTCGCCCGATTCTATCGCTTCGAATATTTACCGTGGAAAACATTATTGGACATCGACAGGTAATAGGTTTCGCCAATGCGCTTGGCTGCACTAAAGTTTATACAGTTCTAGATGATGCCTACGACTTCGTCCGTTTAAAGTTTTTTATTCCCGCGGGAAAACCTTAATTTTCCGACATAAAAAGTAGCCTGTGTCCCCTTCTCTAGGATGCAACCTAACCCTGTACCTAATTTCCTCAAAATTGGTTGAAAAGATGGGCCAGGAAACTCTAGTAATATATAAATGACACAATTTGTACTACATGAAATTATTTTTCATTTCAATATTAGTCGGTATGGCTTGAAAACGAACGAATTTATGGACCAATCCCATCCAAATAGAATAGGTACTAAAATTCTACATCAATGACCAATCCAAATAGTTCGCTCAGAATCCCGTATGCTCTACTCGCTTTCGATTAACCCCTAACTTGATACCTCATACCGGCAAACTATACTCGTCCCCTAGAGTCAAAGCCTTTGACATCAGTTTACACGCAATACATCTCGATATATTATTAGAATTCCAGGACTCGAGTGGGTATACGTAGTGTGGATGGGTAGTTGCGATAGCACGTATCATTCGATTATCTTGTCGATTATGCAAGAAACATCGTAAACCCAAGTCGGTAATTGAATGGGTGACCGAATTTACATTTTGTCTCGGAGAGTATTTAAAACCGTAGTTTCTATTAGCTATCGCTTATCTCATAGTAATCCTCTCTTTAATCCTTCTTATAATCGTAGTCTCAGATGAACGTGTAAGGTTCTGTGAGTCCACCATAATATTATCCCAAAAAAAACAATCATTATAAACTAGATAATACCCGCGACTTCGACCGCGTGGTTTAAGTTTTTACCATCGGAAATGGTTATCAGGTGCAAATCGCCTATCGGAGCTATGGCTAAAAATACGAGACGTATTTTCTCCGCTCCGGTAGGCGATGGCTCCGAGGATTTTGGGAGGGTCGAGATGGGAATAGTACCAAGAGTTGAGGAATTTATTAAAACACGTGTGAGCACTTGAATTTTGAAAATCGGCTCATAACTTTTTTTGGAATTTTGAAAAATGTAAATAAGTCAGGTTTTTGGGGGGATGTTTGTTTACTTAATTGTAAATATTTCGAAAAAAAACCGACTTAAGAAAAAAAAAATTGAAAATCGGTTAATAATTGTGACCTGTGGTCTCTTTAGATTTGGAATTATAGAAGAACGGGTATTTCCGTATATAAAAAATTAATGTAGCTTCTATGATTATTGACCGATCGTCATGGTAATGGTGTTAAAAGATGCGGATGTAGGCGAGAAGTGCTTTTACGTAAATTTTTATATTCATTTTCAATGCTCCGATTCTTGCGGGGACTGCGAAATCTGAATTTATTGATACCTGCGAGAACTCTTGAATTTTCCGGGATAAAACGTAGCCTATGTCCTTCCCTGGGATGCAACCTATCCCTGTACCAAATTTCATCAAACAGAGGGGCCGTGAAAGCGTAGCAGACAGACACACTTTCGCATTTGTAATATTAGTATGGATTACGAGATTAGTAAATGATGCCCGCCGCGACTTCGTCCGCGAGGATTAAGTTTTTTTTGATTCCCGCGGGAACTCTTGAGTTTTTTGGGATAAAAAGTAGCCTATGTCCTTGCCCGCGATACAACCTATCCCTGTACCAAATTTCATAAAAATCAGTTGAATAATGTAACTATACGTACCCTTACTATGCAGTGAATAATAATTTATATTAGAAATAAAATCATAATAAAATAATAGTAAAATATTATTAAAACAATAATAGAATTATAGTATATATTAAGAACTAGATGAGGCGCGTTCTTGGAATTAACAAAGAAGATATCCGGCATTCTGGACGCTAGGGAAACGAGAACACGGCAAGTTGTGAGAACGAACTCGGTTGATTCTCGTTTCAAAAACATTACTATATTTTCTCCTCTTATGGTCGATTGTTCTGGTGGCGAAAGGAGCGATACATAAAATGAATATTTATGTACATCAATACAACATTTCCAACGCACTACATTGTTGGTTACCTAATGCTAGGGAGCCTTGGTACTATGTACTTCGTGAACCTGACTGAAGAGCTTCCGACGATACTTGATCTACCTATGGTGGATTTATATACATACTTAAAATACAACATACTTACACGTATTATAATCACATATTAGTATCGCAGGTTGAGTTGGGCTCTGTGGAATATAAATTACTCAGCACGGCTGGTTCTGTCTTGATGTCTACTTAGTTGATCGTTAAGATGGGATTGGTTTGTTGTTGAACCAGAGAGCTTGCTTTATGTGCGCAGTGCACTTCGTGTGCATTTTATGTTCTACAGTTCGTCTGATTTTACCTTGCGATCTACTTAAAGATGACGACTTATGCTTAGGTGCATTATGTAAATTTATGACGTTCGCTACGTTCGAAAAATAACCTACCATGGTTGATAGGACGCTGTTTATTATTATCACTATCTATCTTATGTTCAAACCATGTTCTACTACACATGGTGGTTTCCGCGCTGTATTTTAACTAACTATTTACTTATATTACTGAAGGTTGCATCACGCCTGTAGACTCGGTTTCGTTGCGGCGAACTATCCTACAGAGCGCCTGGTGCATCCTTGAAACCTATTATAGGTATATGTGGGAGCACACCACTCTAAAAATGTAATTATCCAACTAAACACTGACATAGTGGAACGCACCACTATAAAGTATGCTCGAACGCGTTTCTAAAGCCAGTCTTATGTAAATTACATCTAAATCGGTATATAATCAAGTTTTTGGGTTGATTGAATTCGAGGCTTCCGAAACTCTAAAAGATCTTGGATTATATGAATAATATAAAAGGGTCTTACTGCTAGATGATTCACGTGCCATTTTAAAGAAATATTGAATTTTATAGGTAGAGTAAGGTGTACATTCTTAGGAGACCCCGTCAGTTTGGTTACAATAGGCGAGCCGTGAAAGCGTAGCAGACAGACAGACAGACACACTTTCGCATAGTATGGTTTAGTAATTAGTAATATTAGTAATTAGTATGGATGCATAAAATAGGAAATCCTAGTGTTCAATTTGTTTTGTGAGAAAGGTCATACATCTCAGAAATTATTACGGAAACGATGCACAGAAAAAGAAAGAGACATTGGACACTTCCACTTACTTAGGTCATAGTTAGGTCTGTTCGAAGTTCGACCTCAAGAGTTGCAGCCAAAATGTTACACAGGTGAACCGTAGTGCTAAGTTTACACTTTGAATTGAATTGAATAGGTTTATATTTTGACGCTAGATGTCGGGGGTCTACTTTTAATAGAGCAATTTATTCGTGAAGAAGGCAAACAAAACATCCTCCCATAAGGTGGAATAGCAATATATAAATGTAGTGCGGATATTTCCAGCCAATGTTAAACCAACTCCCACTTCCGGTGTAATCGCATTTCCTAATGCCGCGGGCCAAAGTGAAAATAGGTCCACCTTTGATAAACAAGCGACAATTTAGCGGGAAAGCTGTTCTAACAGAAGTGTTTATTGTAACCACATTGTCGTCTAAACTTCGGAGCTCAAACAATGCGCGTGGAACGGCACGGCAGGGCGTGACGTATATAACGTCATCATCATCATCATCATTACATACTTGCACCTTAAAAATACATAGAGTTCCTTACTTCCTTAGTAATTCCTTAGTGAGCTCCACCATACACGGCCCTCAGCCTCTCTCATCCAGCCACTTCCTTGCGGGAATGGCATTCCCGCTTTTTACGTCATCGGTCGTGCTGGAGAGCATCCTAAACAAAGCTTACCTAACGCGCGCGTACGTGTGTACAATTATGTTTTCAGAATTAAAACGTGGCACTCTTATAGTTTCGTCCATCCTCTAGTTGTCTACGTGTAACAGCAATTTTAAAAATAAATAAATAAATAAGACCCGCAATATTGCAAAAGTACAGGTTAGAAACTCCTATTTATACAGAGGTTTATTTAAAAAATTACAAAAATAAACCTTTTGGGAACATGAAAAATACTACGGATATATAGGGTAATATGGGTAGCACTGCTGTGAACCCATACTAATATTATAAATGTGAAAGTGTGTCTGTCTGTCTGTCTGCTAGCTTTAATCAATTTTGATGAAATTGGATATAGGGATAGTTTGTATCCCGGGGAAGGACTTAGGCTACTTTTTATCCCGGAAAATTAAATAGTAGGGAAACCGGGAATCAAAAACCCTTAATCCACGTGGATGAAGTCGCGGGCATCATCTAGTAATATTATAATAACATTAATTTAAACAATCAGGATAATTGAGACTGTAACTGTAATGATTGATGCATCTTTTAGTCACTGGACGCAACACCGTGTTACGTAAGTTACGTTAGCGGCAGGTAGAAGGATTACAGAAGAAAACGAAGATGAATTGAATCCTTACATACATAATATGACCTAACCTACCGTCTACGTCAAAGTTAGATGCAGCCTTTTACATTATGACTACCTAAGGCTAACCTAAATTCTGCGTCGATATTAGACGACAGAACTAATGAATGATCTTTTCATATGTTACATTTTTGTACCTCCATTGACCACTATATGATAGATTCACTAGACATGATGCCCGCGGCTTCTATCGCGCGGAGAGCTGTCTGAATTTCCGGTATAAAAACCTATGTTTATAAAAACCAAGCAAAAAATAACGTTGTTCCGTTGCGGCCTGATTGAACGACAATTACACGTGCACACATTCGCATTAATAATATTAACATTATGGATAGTGATGATAGTATTATCGTAAAAATAAGTGATTTAGTGATCTGCCTGGTACAATGATAAACGCCACGGGCTTATTACTGGGAGTTGCCGGTACAGAATAGATAGTACGGTCCCGGTGTCGGTGTCGAATCCCGGGAGGAGAAATTTGGCTAGTTACCCTAACCCTACTGTTACGGCAAAGCCGTACCTACTGCCAAGCGATAAAGAATAAGATGTCGTATGCAAAACAATTAAAGGTATCGCTTATTAATACTTAGACGTCATTTTATCTTGTTACTAGCTGATGCCCGCGACTTTGTTGGTGTGGAATAAGTTTATCAATTCCCACGGGGTTACTCTTTAATTTTCCGGTATAAAAACCAACAAGCAAACACACTTTATATTATTAGTATGATGAAAACTCTCCAAACTAGAATGAAACATATTATTATCATGTCCCATGTTATACGCTGTGCGTCCGAATGCAACTCAATCATCCGTGCACTCGCGCCATGCCATGCATACAAGATAGGCCATAGTAGTTCAGTATTGTGACTGGTTATTTAGTTCAACAATTTTCAAAATATTTGGGCATTGTTATGCTTAACACTGCGTTGAAGTAGTTAATACGGGTATACTACTAAACTTCCTGCTACTATAATTGCACTCAATTTATCAGTTATCCTAGTGGATTAATATCAAAAATTTAAACCCTCTAGCTTTGCGAGAGCTACGCGCAGAGACACGGCCAGTAATATAATGTAAAGATGAGCGAACTTCTAGTATTTCGAGTAAGGTCACGGAATCCAGAACATGTACCGCCAATGACACTAGGAGGGGTCGGTCTTCGGAGAGTGTCAGAGTTCAGATACCTTGGCCATGTGGTAACAGAGGATCTGAAGGATCAGCTTGAAAGGAAAGGAGAGCCATTGCGGTCCGATGTAAAATGTTGGCTTGCAGGTTCGCGCGGTGCACATCAGACGTCAGAGTAACACTTTTTAAAGCGTTTTGCCTGACGTTATGCACGTGCAGCCTGTGGACCAACTATACGCAGAAGTCCTACAATGCGCTCAGAGTGCAATATAACGCCTTCAGGGTGATGCTGGGGCACCCCTGACACTGTAGTGCGTCGGTTATGTTTGCGTACGCGCACACGGACGACTTTTGTGCCGTCATGCGCAAACGAGTTGCACCCTGTGCGGTGATGGGGAGCACCAACGTCATTCTGAGGGTGTTAAGTGATAAGCCTGACTGCCCTATGCTGAGGCACTGGATACTTACGCATGTCTATGTACCTAGTGATCCAGTATACAACTGCAGGTATTTAAATTAGTTATTTTTGATTAGGTTTTATTTTGAGTATATAATAACATTTTAAAGTTAATTTTGTAGTAACATTAATATGGACTTATGGAGGGTCTGAAATAAACAAATTTTATTTTATTTTATTTTTATTTAAATCAAGAGCGGAGGGAAAAATGGAAGCTGGAAGAGCGTTCCATAGTATAGTGTAAATACAAAAGTAATTAGATAACTGGAACTAGAGAAAAGAAATACGTTCCCTATTTAGTCACTCCTTCACAGACCTTTTGGACCACCAGACAATATTTTTTTATCCACTACAAGTTAGACCTTGACTGCATCTCACCTGATGTTAAGTGATGATGCAGTCGAAGATGTCAGCGGGCTAGCCTGTTAAGGGCATGGCAGTCATATTAAACCCATACTCCTAATCGGTTTCTACACGGCATCGTACCGGAATGCTAAATCGCTTGGCGGCAAGTCTTTAAAGGTAGGGTGGTAACTGGCCACGTCCGAAGCTTCCCATCATGTCAGACCAGAGGAAATTTAGAAATTATACATTCAAAACCGGGTCCTCCCACGTTAAGGCAAGGGCGTTCAAAACTGCGCCAGGGAGGTCGTCAAATCTATATATATAAAAGCGAAAGGTCACTCACTGATCCATCACGATATCTCGTGAACTATAAAGCATACAGTTCCTTCTATGGTTTTGTCCGTTGTGTGCTTTCGTCCCTAATAAAACTTTGATGCAAGGTTCAGGATTCCAGTTACAACCGTGCGAAATTATCGCTCCATGAATTTAGATTGCAGGTTTATACCTAAATCAAAATTCATCTGATATTTGTATGTCCGTGAGGAAAATGTAATCACTTTCAGTTGTAGGTATTGTATCGTATATCCACAGTTTGAAATAGCATTATTTAAATCACTCGTCGACCCTGATTGGAGGTACTGCACCTAGTAGAATGATAAATATAATACGATTATTATTTATTGGTTAGTGTGTTATTGACATTGAGGCCAACTCTAATTAATTTAGTATCGGTTAATTTTTATAGCAGTCATTAAACACTAGAGCTTGATGATCATATAATTAAATAATAATATAATATTACCAACGAGGCAATTGAGATGTTACCTAAGTCTATCAAAAATAAATATTTAACTGAATCAATCAATCTCAGAGCCCTTTTCCTGCTTACAAGAACTTCCTGAAAAAACGGCTCGGTAGGAGAAGGCCGTGGTCTCCTTTTGTGACGCTGTCATGTTCAAAGAAGAGAATGCTGAGTGGGAACGAGAACGTTCCAATCCCACTCGGAGACGGAGACAGCAGGGCGACACCGACCGACGCCCTGATCAAAATATACAAAGGGGCCTCGAAGTCACGAGTGGCTGAAAGTGGGGCTTTAGCCACTCATTGTCAACAAATATGCTCCATGATTCATGATTGATGTATGAAATCAGGGATTACAACACCCAGGACGAGCCCAATGGGCAAGGGAGTCTCCGGCGCATGTTCTTTGAGAGTTTCCGGAGATTCCCATTATGCTCAGAGGATGGCTACCGAGGGGGTTTTAGTGGGTATAAATCCCACATCACCTGTAGTCTCCCCTAGGTTAAAAAAAAGGTATGACCGCTATCCGTTACACCAAAAGTATGACATCCTTGAATGATTAAAAAAAATCATGACTCCATACTATTTCACTATATTCAAAGTTTAAAATATTGTGACTGACACTTCCCATAGTCCAGTCCTTTGGTGCTCAAAAAGGGGGATACCTGGAAAGTTTTCCGGGAGTTTTCAAAATTGGTGATTTAAAACAGTTTTTTGACAATAACTCCTATCCGACTCATTTCACGATGAAAATAGTTATGTAATAAATTAAACTAAAGAAAATTTCCTACCATTTATATCGTAACTCTTTTTTTGTAAAATCAATAGTTTCACCGCACGAGAGCCGCAAACCAAAATCTAAATTCACCATAAACATTTATAAAAAAAATTGTATTGTGGGTGTTTTACAAGTAGAAAAAGACAGCATCACTAGATTTAGCCATGTAAATCTAATTAAGTTTAAAGATCTTGGAAACTATTTACTAAATATTATTTATATGTATATAACAATTCGAAAAGAGCACGTCGAAATCTATGAAATCACCAATTTTCAAAACTCCCGGAAAAATTTCCAGGTAAAACTACCAAATGACTGGAGTATGTGTTTAGTTTGAATTAATCAATGTTTTAAAAAAGTAGGTATATAGGTTGTAGGTATATATAAACAAGAAACATAATTAAGCATACCTACTAGTGTGTGACACACTGTGTTTCCCTTTGTATCAGCATGCATCCGAGTTGACGGGTACACAAAGACATATTTAACGGTTCCAATGTTTCGCTGCTCATGCATAACATGCAAGTTCGCTACAGACGAGATGTTTAACGTCTCGAAACATTATTATATCGTATGCAAGCTTTCGAAAATCATAAACAGTGGCGGAATAAGGGTGAAGTAGAGGGGCGGACCGCCCCGGGTAGGGCATCCGAAGGTATTTAATAAGTAAATAATATTTACTATAACACTGTAAATTCGAAAGTTTGGATAGATGGATGTTCGTTTCTCAATCACGCCCGAACAGCTGAAGGGATCTGGATGAAATTTGGTACAAAAATAGATATATAAATAAATATATATATTTATATTCCCGCGGGAACCAAAAATAGGCTAGTACAGATTATAGTGAAGAGGCCTCCATGGATTATTTTCGCGCATAGCTCGCGTTCACATTCAGTATATAATTTCATAAACGGATTTATGTGAGGATATTTATTAAGAGACATATAATTATTGGACCTACTTATGCAAACAGGAACCAATCCATACACATGCCAAAAATGAAATAAGTATACAGAAAGCTTTTAAAATGCACCTTCTATACAACCTGTAAAGATCAAAATGATCTTACAATTTTGAAATTGTGTGACCAAAATTGTCAGATCATTTTGATCTTTATAAGTATTCAGTATTATGAGATTAGCTATTATATGTGTGTGGTTTTCTGTATATTTTCACTGTTCACTTCGATCTTAAACCCAAAAAAGTGTCATAAAGCCTTACTCAGTGAAATCGTTCACTGCTTTGATGGGCTTAGTCTGCCGCAGATAAGTCTGTCTGTCTCTCTTCATATAATATGATTTCCAAACAATTGTTACCATCGTCAAAACACTCGCATTTATACTAACTATTTTCAATATGGCGTCGGTATCCGCAGATTAAATTGAATGACATGAAACGAGTCAAATTGACTGATATTATACTTCCTGTTTTATGAGATATAATGACAAACAGTAACAATGCTAACATGATGTTGATTCGACCCATGACACCCCGCCACAGTTTCTTTTATGATATAATTGTAACTAGCTGACGCCCGCGACTTCGTCCGCGTCGATTGAAGTTTTTTACTGCTATGCCTATGTGCTATTCCAGACTATATAATCTGTTTGTGCCAAATTTCATCCAGATCGGTCCAGCCATTCTAGAGTTACCTACAAGTGTTCGAACAAACCCGACTTTGTTTTATATATTAAGATTACTAGTAGTCATCATAGTAATGCATGCCATGTTAGCGATTGTAACCATCTTACCAGTCACCCAGCTATGATGAAAATAATTACGCAGCATCAAACTACTTACCTACATCTTTTCTAGCAGGATCCTTAGTCTTGCAATGCCCTTTTTTTCCTGGATGAGGAGTAAAAAATCCTTACTTACTTCTGCCTGCTGACCTGTTGTCTGATTTACATTGCCATTGCCATGCCCTAAGCCTTTGCAATATATTGGCACATTCCTATATGACTTGCAGTGTTTCTTTCGAAACTACGTAATTTTTTCCCTACATATTCATTATTGACCCATTATAAAACACACAATTACACATACACTTACCATAATACTCTTATTGGCCACTAAGTATTATTATATTATAAACCAAACCTCAATACCGGAAAGATTTTTATGGAAAATCCATCAATAAAGGAGCAAGTATCTGAAAAATATCAATTTGTTGGTTAAAGTAGAGATGGTATGGTTTTGCCGCACGTGATCGGAACACACCGTACTTAGATGTAAGAAAGCAAAATATTCTGATGTGTCAGACAACTTTTCACAATATGGAAGGGTTATTGGATAAATAGCTAGGGAACGCTTGTGTTTAGCAGTGTGCGTCCGAATGATGATGATGATGATGATTTGATGAATAATATTAAAGACCTAAATGCAGAAACAGAAACAGTTTCTTACTACTACAATCCACGCAGTATGCGTAGATGCTTCACCTTCAAAGAAATTTAACTATTTACGTAACATAAAATACGCGTTCGTTGCGTAAAAACTGAGGATGAAATAATAATTTAAAAAAATATAATTCATTCAATAAATGCATTTAATTCATTAATTATATGCATTTATTGAATGAATTAATTTTTTTTTATTTATTTAATGGTAATTTTAATAAAACTGTGTTACAGGAATATTGAATCGAAACCGAAGCGGAATAACATACAACATCTATACTAACATTACAAATTTGCGAAAGTTTGGATGGATATTTGATACTCAACCACGCTACTCAATGAAATTTGACACAAAGATAGATTATAGTATGGAACAAATAAGCTACTTTTAGTCCCGGAAAATTGAAGAGCTCTCCCGAGGGAACCAAAAAACCTCTATCCACGCGGACAAAATCGCAGGCATCAATTAGTAAACATAAATTGCTGAACACCCCTTCCATACTCGGAATTAATGCCTATTAAGATAATCAGCCTTGACTTTTATTTTTCTTAAAATATTGTACAAGTATAGGAATACAGTCCAAATCAATTCATAGCTCCATGGTGTCATGCTTTTAAAGGATTTTATCCTTTTAGTGGCACGTCGCTCTAATTCTCCTGGAGAGCACTTCGAGGTTGCCTTATATCGGTAAACGATTTGCTATTATATTATTTACCGCTACCCTTCTCTATAGTAAATAACATCGAGACAGACACCGGGCGAGAAGCACTTCACCCCTATTACTATTATTTCTCAAAACATATCTTTGACCATTACAGAAAGTGGCTGAAGTAGAAATCTAAGCAGAGTAGGTGAGTAGAAATGTACAAAGTTATTTATATTATCAAAACTCAAAGTCCCTTTTTTCTGTTCTCCAAGCTAATCTTTTAAATGGCAAAACTAATTCTTCTCCTGGCTTCGGCGGTTGGTCTTAACAATTAACACGCGGACGAAGACATGGGTAGAAGCTAGTAAAAATATTAATCAAAATCTTAAACAGCATCTCTAATGGCTGTAGCAACGTACTCGTACAGACATGTGGTATTTTTTACAATACGGTTTCTAAACGTGTGAATAAACCCTAGGATTATTATATAGTAAACTAGCTGATGCCCGCGACTCCGTCCCCGTAGATTGAGATGTTTTAGGGGTATGAAAAATGGATAGTAGCCGATTCTCAGACCTACTGAATGCGCATATAAAATTTCTTAAAAATCGGTCAAGCCGTTTCGGAGGAGTATGGTACCTAACATTGTGACACAAGAATTTTATATATAAGATATTAGCGTAAGTCAGAAACTGAATTGCTTGTATTTAGAGAGTGGACTTACATACTTTTCAAACATTTCATTTAAGAATGTCAAGTACTCGACGTTCTTAAGATATATCCCTGAATGAAAAAGATCGTTTTCACATACAGGCAAGTATACGTCGACAACATTTCTTTATAATATAGGTATTATAGCAAGCATAGAGACAGCTGGTTCATTCGAAGTTCGTGTAATGAATACGTGACTTATCTTCGAGTAGCAGGCTGAAGTGGCGCGGCTCATACTTCGCTAATACTCGCGCGCTTTCAGCCGACAAAACACGTCTACATTACGTCAAAATGTATGTTCTATTAATATGCTCATAGAACCAAGCTGACTAAAACCTTGACAGTGATTTAATTTGGATAGGTAAAACAAGATGATGCCCGACCTCGTCCTCATGGATTTAGTTTTATTAAGCCCGTTAGTAGGCACTCTTTCATTATCCGTAATAAATGTAGATTACATTTAAAGACGTGAATCTGTATACGTCAGCCATGTCAATTCAGTTTAACTTATAGATCTTGTAAAACACCCACAATACAAATTTATTTAAACTGTGGAAGATGAATTTAGGATTTTGTTTGCGGCGCTCGTACGCTAAACTAAAACTATTGATTCTACAAAACAAAACGTTACTACATAAACTGTAGGAAATCTTCTTTAATTTAGTAAAATTAATCAGAAGGGAGTTATTGTCAAAAAACTGTTTTTGGGCGCCATTTTTCCAATATGGCGGCGCAAGGTGGCAAAGTGAAAGTTCAGAAAGAGCACGTCGAAATCTATTGAATCACCAATTTTCAAAACTCCCGGAAAACTTCCCAGGTAAAACTACCAAATGACTGAACTAGAATAGGAACCCGACGTCTAATCAATAAGATGTCACAGCTAATATAACTTTTTGTTGGTAGGTACATGTAGTTAAACTTTTGACCACAAATACATCTGCGCTACGATGTCAGCTTCCGAGGCTGTTACTGAGCATATTAATATAATGTCACACCCGTTCCTAGTCTAATTACACCTTTCTACCTCGCTTAATATGGAATTTGGGACAGGAAGTCTGTGTAACACTAATGAAACAAGTCATAATTTAAAAAATTAAAAACACGACTGCCCAGCCGAAAAACAAACTAAAAAGTAAAAAATCAAAATTAATCTAGTAAATTAGACTCTTAATCACATTTTTATTAAATGATATTTTTTTGTGAATCACTGGATATTTAACTATAGTGTTATATATTTTTGAAATCTACTCATCATTTTCTAGATGATGATTATATAGTTAATCTTATTTTCGAATATTTTTTTTCATCTTTAGTCTTTAAAGCGGAACCGTGGCCAAACCATAATTTTTTTTAAATTTTATGTCACCAAGTCACCCGGAATAAGCTAGGGATTCTAAAGATACCTCATTTCAAAAATCGGTTCAGGCGTATCGAAGTTATGGTGGAATATACAAACTCACATACATACATACATGAACCCTGAAAACAATATACTCCTTTTTTCAGGCAGTCGTATAAAAATTACAAAGCTTATCTTTGCTCCTTAATATGGTAATAATATTGTGATATTAATTATAACGTATATGCGTAAAATATGAAATGAGTACATCAAGTTAAGCCTACTAATTTATCTATAGTGCGACAAACTTATCTGACCCGGTGACAACGTCGCCAGTATCTACGAAAAATAAAATAAAATCAAAACTAAACAGGCAAAAAAATTGTTCCAATTTTGGCCACCGGGTCAGTTAAGTCTACGAGACTATAAACTATATACATGTTTTATAATGATAATAGTCAAAATTATTAGCCTATCAGGATCATATAAATAGCCCCGACAGCGACTGACCTATTTATCAACAAACAGCCTAATTTTAATCTTGGGGTACATATGAAAATCCATAATTTTCAATACACCTACCCCTAAAAATTGGTAAGTATTTAGCGGCTCTCGGTTATGAAATAAACAAAATAACTTGTTTTGCAAGTAGTAGAATAGTTTATGATCCATGAAAATTGGTAATTGGGCTTTTCGTTTAAAAAGGAAGAAAAACCCATTTACTAATTTCTAAAAATCACTCGATTGAAATCGGGACGGGTCCGCTACTATCTGTTATATAAAATCGATCTCAGAGTATATATTAGTCTTACACTAACAAAGGCGACCATAAACCACAAACCATCAAGTTGCTAGGTACCTTACAACAAAAATCACATGCTAGTGACGTAATACTAGTTATGTATTAGTGTCGACAAAGGTAAATTGCGGGTAGAACACAATTAAACACGCGATTGGTTCTAGTCAAAGCTAAATTAACTGGCTCAAGTAGAATAGATGAATCAAGACAATTGTGCAAATGTTTGATACTAGTATTAGTAATCGGTATGAAGATATTTATCGATTAAGTATCATACAATATCAAATAAGTATGTATTAGTATAATGTAACCTCTCCCATAAGGTCAGTAAACTTTTCAATAAAACATGCACATGCTTCAATTACAAACTAAGTTAAAAAATATAGAAGGCAGAATTTCAAAAAAAGTATGTCTAAAATAGTGAATAGGTTAGGAATTAGGTAGTGAAAATTTATATTTGAAATACCAAGTTAATTAAAACTATTTTTGAAGCAACGAACTTTGGAATTTTTAACAATGATCGACTTCAACACGAAATGTATAATTACTTATTTGAAGTCAGCTACCGACTATAAAAGACCAGGAACGAGTTGAATGAAAACAATTTTCATATATGAAAGCGCGTCGAAAAATTTTGCACCGGGGAAATCTGAATATTTTCGTAGCTATCTAAAACTCAAACCAAACAATGGAATAGAGAAATAAACGAGAACGTATATCAATTGAACGTAAGCGAACTTATTCTGGTCACGTAGCTTAATAACCCGAGACCAATACAGACAAATCGTCCGTACCTTGCTTTCTCTGATGGTTTTTAATAAAAATTTGAGAAAGCAATCTGTTAAACACGACTTTTATTTCGACACGTTGCATTGGCACAGGATCAGTGAATTGGGAAGACCTAAAACAATTAGTGGAGGTCGAGTGGCCTTGTTGCAACAACGCATATCGGTCGATTGCGATTGTTAAGCAACGTGGACCCAAGTCAGTAACTAGATGGGTGACCGAATTTGGAAATCCGAAATTGACCTTTTCGTTTCCTCCGTGCCTTGGAGAGCACGTTAAACCGTCGGTGCCGGTTATTATCACTTTCATCTGATAATAATCGTTACAAAAACCTAAGAGTCTCAATACTCTTAGTCGATTCTGCGGAAGGACTGCGATATTATCCCAAGAAAACTCTTACGATTATTAATATATCATTAAGTTAGGCATTAATAGAAAGGGGGCACGACCCTCAGCAATGAGGAATACGACTTAGAAAGCGCCAAAAACAGATATCAACCATCTGCGCCGAAAATATTGAATTGCACAAGGATGTGCGCAATCATAGGTGCGCTCTCTATTCTCAGACTCTCAAAGTCCAATGGCACGGAAATTCCGACACAACTGGAGAAAGACCAGGTGGACGCGACGCCTTTACGTGCTCTCCGATGCACAGAATGCTTACTTTTTGACAAATTTTTGACAAAAATAGTTGATTGGAGAATTAAACCCTTCTCAATTGACCTCGGCATCTGGAGTGGAACAAGCTAACTACTGATGAGGTTCGCCAAGAGTCAATTGTCTGCTAATGCTCTCGATACCAAGGAACGCGATGCTAAGGATATTATCTCCATAAACCGAGGCTTGGTAATATTCGATTAGATCTTAAAAAAGTAATGTAATAAAATGGTCACACGATAATACTATTATTACAAATTTCGAAAAAACGAAATGCATGAATATATACTCATCACATAATGCAAAGGCGAGAACTATAAAAAATAAGGACATAGAGATACTAGAACATAGCTATGCATGTGCATGTGCATGCATGCTGTCTACATATAACTAAGAACCAGTGTAGCTGCCAAAAGTTAGAGTTTGTGGAAAAATATAAATATTTGGGGTTACATATAGATAGAAACTTCAACTGGAAGACTCACATAGGTGTAGTATGTAGCAAGCTAAGGTCTGTGCTGGGTAAGTTCCATCATTTGAAGAGAGTGCTAAGCAAACATTTAATGCTTGTGGTTTATTACGCGTTAACTGAGACGGTCATCAGTGGGCTTCTCATATATGGAAGAACGTTTACTACCTATCTTAATGAAATAAAAAAAATACTAATAAGATTATTATAAAAAGTTATAAGTAAAAAGATAAAGAAAAATTACAAAAGAAATTACGAAATTTTATTTAAAGATTCAAAAATACTACCAATACATATTAAGTTAAATTATTTGTTAACAAAAGAACATTATTATTCAAAGAGCATATTAGAAGAGTGAGAGTAAAAAGAGTAAACAATTATTATGGTATGAGATTAAATAGTTACTTAGTACCTAAGATATTTAATAGCATAGAGTGATCAAGAGTAGGTAAAAAAGTCAGTGAAGGGGTCCTTATGAAAAAACTAGTTGTTTTCAGAAACGACTCCTTCACTGATTAACAATAAAGTACTAGTTAAGTAATTAAATAATTTAGTGTTACTAACTTAATTTTAATCACATACTTAGTAGGTTATAAGGTATAATAGTTGTTGTGTGAATAATAAGTGCACGGTATATAATTATTAGTTGAGCGTGAATTCGCATACAAAATACAAGTGTAGTTTGGCAAATAACATATTTTTTGTATATTTTTTGTGCAATTTATTAAAAAAAAATTAAAAAAAAGTTTTCCAAAAAGTAAGTATGGAAGCATACTACGTAATATTCTCGACGCCATCTTGACAAGGCGCTTGCTGCTTTATATGAAGTCAAAAACTGAAGGCTGATGACGCGATGAAAGATCTTGAGGTAACTTTAAGGAATCTGAGAACGACATAGAGAGAGAACCGTAAAAAATAATTTATCTAACAAGGTGCGATTTGCTCATCAAGGAAGAGCGAGGGAGTGTCGAGTTTTATCCATGTCTAAACCAAGATCAAGGATGGCGTTAGTAATAGGACATTTTAAAACTTGTTATGCATCTGAAAAGGAACCTCTGCGCTGTAACTTGAAATCCAGACATCGCACTTCGATCCTGTCATATACAAATCTTACTAATCTTACTAATATTATAATTGCGAAAGTTTGGATGGATGTATGGATGTTTGTTACTTAATCACGCCCCAACGGCTGAACGGATCTGGCTGAAATTTTGCATAGATATAGTCTGGAACAGCACATAGGCTACTTCATATCCCGGAAAATTAAAGAATTCCTGCGGGAACCAAAAATCCTCAAACCACGCAAACAATGTCGGGGGCATTCGCTAGTACAGCAATAAAGTCGTTTATCAAAAACGTGAATCAAATTCGTCTAAATTTAAGCGTCCACACTCTACATGTTCGCATCATAAGCATCGGACGCATCGCATCAAACGGATGAACTTTTCACAATGCGTCCACTGTAACTGTACATTGTTTTCTTAGCATAAGAAAACAATGTACAGTTATAGTGACAATCCAAAAATGCTAAATCCTAGGAACATCGTTCCAAATTCCTGCCACTTATGGACAAACTGCGCTGAAACTGAGAAATATAACAAATAAGCTTATGTAGGTACATTGTAGGGTTTATAATCCCTATAGCAGATACAAACCACTTTCTGACTTCGCGGAGGCATCGCACGCTGACACATTTTCAACTAACACAATTACGACGTTGAAGGGCAGCAATCTGGAGCAAATTAAATTAACATCAGCATTTCAAGTGCCTACATCCACGCAGCTATCGTACTCGTACGTAACAGGATATTTATTGAATGCTCTACTCAACGTTAAAACAAGTAATAAAATTTAAAAACCCACTACAAACTGCTTTTGTCTCATAAAGCTGTAAAACATATTTAAGAACCTTCTCTGAAACTATTTATGTTATGTAAGCAAGCAAATTAAAAGGTAAACAGGCAAACAAGCAAGCAAACTAATGAAAGAACACGGACGAACGAGCGAGCGAGCATGCAAGCGAACGAACAAACAAACGATAATAATATTAAAGCGACGTCTCCGTTCCGATGTCGATAGTAAAAATTCTTTCCAAAAAACCGACTTCCAAAGCCACTGTATACTTTGCATAAGCTTGTTATACCCGCCCGACTGCAACATAGTGTGTAGAAAACAAAATAGTTTTTTACTTTACAGTGACTTTGGAAGTCGGATTTTCGGAAAAAAAATATTTTTAACTTTTTAGTGTCAGGGTTGAGGATTTGGAGTCAAATTTTTTTATGGGACCACCTCGAGAGCTTTTCAAAACTTTTCAAATCGGTTTAGAAACCACGGAGATATGCACCGAAATACATTTTTAAAAAAACGCGTTGAATTGAGAACCTCCTCCTTTTTTGGAATTCGGTTAAAAAAGGACACAACAGGATTCATACTGGCTCGCGTAAAGCCTCGCCACGATGATATCCGGCCGAGATTTGCCGCTGAGACGAGTCTCATAAGTCGTAACATGATTACAAAATTAAGATTTTCAACCGTTCACGAACAAATGATGATTCAGGAGGCATTCATAATATATTATGCTAATTTTTTTGAAAAGTTTGCTTAGTTAGCTCTACACTAGTATTAAACTAAATGATTCCCGCGACTTCGTTCGCGTGGATTAAAGTTTTTAAATTCCCGTTGGAACTCCTCAATTTTCTGGGATAATAAGTAGCCTATATACTTCCCCGTGAAAGCGTAGCTGACAGACAGAGAGACGGACAGACAGATAGACAGACATACTTTTGCATTTATAATATTAGTATGGATATGTCACCGTAAGATTGTAAAAACCGTTAGATTATAATCTAACTCGCGAAATTCTAAACTGTCGAAAAATTAGAATTTAACGCATTATTTTCCGGTAAATTGTAATCTGATAGGTATTTAAACCCGATAAAACGTGCCATCAAGAAAAGGATTCTTTTAAACAGCTAAAGACAAGCGCTAGGTTACTAAGTTTCCTCGCGCTTTCCTAGTCTTAAGGTTGCCTGGAGGCTGTAAGAAATCGCTATTTAGCGATGAGGCCACCTTTTGTACTTATCCTTCTTCTTTATTTTATTTCATGTCTTATTGTCTTTGTTTTTCTTGTGTGGTTTAAAGAGTTAATTATAATAATAATAATAATCGTTACGTGAATCTTTCACTTGATAGGAATACTGTTGCCAACTAAAAAACCAGCAAGAACTCGACGATTGACCAAAGCCACGCTTGCTTTGTCATATGTGACTATAAAATTTACTTATAAGAATTCCTTTACATTGGTGACCTAAAAAGCTTCTTTGTGTTGACTATAGCCAATTGAATAGGTTCGCTTATACAATGTTTCCAAATTAATATTACACTGAAAAACGGCTCGTCAACGTTTAGTATTATTTTATATTACACACCTTATAATGATTTAATCTTTTATTTTAGCTTTAAAGGAAAAGATAAAGAGGTTGGGGACCATTGACTGTAAAGGCGGTTAATGTGTGTGGAAAATGTGTTCACAGACCGTTGAGTCACCTGCTTTAAGTATTCATAAAGGTAAGGACTTCACGAACTATCTAACTCGGTTGAATTCCAGAAATTTAACGGTTTAGCTTTTCTTGCTTTTCAGTATAATTTTTATCATTGTGTACTAGCTGACATATCCTGGTTTTGTTCGAGTGGATTTTCTCATATTCTCAGCTCTATTAAATTATGGTTCTCTTTATTTATTAATTTTATAAATATCTCATTTATAATTTTATATTCCAAGATAAGTATAGTACAGGGTTGGTACAAAAAGGTTGTTATAACAAAATAAATATTATGGCAGAGTATCTTCCGATATGGGAAAGTGTGTTTGTTTGACCTTTAATCACACTACAGTCCGTTGCACTGGCAACGGATCGCCATGTTTTGCAAGAGTATAATTGAGCTGGGATTACTTTTTTTTCCCGAAAAATCAAAGAGTTCCCCCGTGATGTTTAAAACTTTAATCCATGCGGACGAATTCACGGGCATCGGGCATCATCTTGTATACCAAGATCGTCATTATCTTCAAATGATTATAAATATTATATAACATCTTTGAAAATGATGCAAAATCTTAAATAGTCAAAGGAATTTGTAGTTGCGAGCAACTGATAAATAATTCATGAACACGCTCAGCTCACACTCTCGTCACTAACCCGCGCTTAGCTCAGCATAATTTCTCTCTATCTTTTAACTTATAATTATTGAGTTTGTATAGCCAATTTACTTAGTAAAAATACTGGGAAAATGCCCGAAATAGGATATTTTCAGCTTTTATCAAACACCCCACTAGGCACTGGGTTTAGAGTCAGTTCTTAAGTGCGAATTTATATCTATTTTTATCGGACTATGGCAAAGGGTTATGGTTTTTAAGATACAAACACAATACTGTTAGATAGTGATATGACGTGATCGGAGTTACACATATTTAATAGGAAACCTTGCGCTGTTCTGACGAACAATGTGCTCGGATAGATCGATTGTTGCGCCAATTAGCGTACCGCCACCAGAAGACAGTAAATGTATCTGCATCTTTGGTCGTCGTCGTTGTCGTCAACCGATAGAAGTCCACAGCTTTATACATAATAGGTACTCAGGCCGCATGTATGCGCCCATATGCATTTCCTAAATCCATCGGTGATGGAATGACTCGTTTGATGTCGTTTGTCCATCTACTTTGTTTTATTATATGTATAGCGAGCAAACGAGCAGGCGGGTCACCTGATGATAAGTGATTACCGCCGCCTATGAACATTTGCAGCACCAGAGGAACCGCCAATGCGTTTCTGACTTTTGAGATATTTGTTTATCCGCCCTTTGAAAATCCCCATATTATAATCATGAGGGAACACAGAAGATGGAAACTGGTTCCAGAATTTGCGGGTACGAGGCAGAAATGACCTGGAATAACGGGTGGTGGAAGAGGACCAGGCATCCAGGTGGTGAGGATGAAATTTGTTTCTGTGACGTAAGGTGCGACTGGAGAACTACTTAGTGGGGGGTCTGCCAACGCTGTGTTTTCTGGTCAGCAGCGTGGTTCAAAGTTGCACGGAAGCAACCGGCTTCGTATCCAGCAACCCACACATCTGTGTAATATGTAATATTTACAAAGTGTAACATTTTTCTTTTTATGAAAAGAGCAACTACTGAGTTTCTTGCCGGCTCTTATCAGTAGAATTACTTTTCCGAACCGGTGGTAGAGTCTTCACTAATAATAATAATTGGCACATGTTGTCCTACGTGAAATGAATAAATAATTTCATTATTAATAATGCCCAATATTTGGATGCTCTAGTAACCAAAATGGTTAAACAAATTCTTGGAAATGGCTTTGCTCCTAACATATCATTATAAATTTAAGCAGGCAATATTGATTTGTGGGTAAAGTACAATTAAACAATAAATTGGATTTAGATGGTAGTAGATTAAATAGATGTAGAGAGGCTGTGTAGAATAGTTCAACACAATTATCATTTACCTAGCTAAACATTAATGAATGGTTTTGTAGGAACATTTGCACCCACCTATGTTTGCGTATTTATAACTATATACTTAAGAAAATTTTAGAGATACTTAATAGTTGATATCTAGATAGAATAATAATATAAGGAATGTATTAATAGGTAGTCGATAAATAACTGTACTTACTAAAAAATTATTTTATGTTAATTAGGAACATAAAAATCTTTTAATTCCAATATTCCCTCAAAACAATTTAACGACAAGTACAACACAAAATACCACACACCTATACCACATACCCACACTTATTTTATTTTAACCAAACATTTTCATGTTGTAGGTGATATATAGCCATCGATTAACTCAAATCTAAAAAGTCTAAACCTGAAAGTCATTTTCTCTTTTTTTTATAAGTAATTTCCAGGACGCTACCGTTTAAATAGCTAGATTAATTCGATAAAGGTTTTCCTGGAGGAGATCATTAAAATATAAATAGTGTAAGGACCGCCTTTGCGCACATTCTCTGTTTATTATATAGTGGTTTACTTCTTTGAGTCCCATGAACTATAATAAAAGAGCTATGTTGGACACGTAATTAGTATAGTGAAATAGTACCTCTAAAAAGCTTGAAAAGAGCCAACTGTTTTTAAAAATAAATTGACCAGAATAGTGAAATAAACGGCGACGTGTATCAACTTGGAGTACTGTACATATTCCGGTCACGTATACATGTGAGGCACTACGAGACGAGACAAACATACAGTATAGACCAGCTGTTAGCAATTATTTGCTTCCTAATTTTGCTACCACATAATTGGTAAATCTTGTATAGATTTAAACCATTTAGATTTCTCCATAATATACCTACTCAAAGATGTGTGAAGTCTGCCAATCTGAATTATTACAAATCTATTATTATAACCCTAATCGTATCTATAATATTCTTAAATTACTATGATTTATAGATACGAACCGTATTTCGGGTGTCAGTAAAAATTCCAATGATAGAAGGAATAAGTTTCTATTGCGAATAGACAACTAATGTACCTACCAACATTTGTTGTTTCCATTGATTGTAAAATGGAACGCTCTGCGCTCACTTTATTTCCGGTGAATTTCAATAGAAATTATGACGTGGTTGCGCATCGCATAGGCAGATAGGGTAGCTCCATTCTCCATATTGAGGAAATAAGACGTCACTCAACGTTCGCGCGACAGCCCCACCCGGATGCGCTGTCATCCTGTCTCCGCAAAACCACCACTTTTGTATGAGCACAGCTTTGAAATGTATTGATACACCATAAAGCCATACGGCCACAAGTACCTACAACATAAGTAGACACAACTGTAGCTATACTATCTAGTATATTCAATTCAGACAATTTCAGGCACAAGTTCTATGTTCACTTTGTGAGATAAACTGCACCTGCACCCATATTATTTATGAGATCATAGTGGAATGTCCCAACACGATTTGTCATAAAATAAGTACTTAAACGTTTTGTTGTGTCACAGTACACTGTGCAGCTACGTATAGGTACAGTGCGTGCGCGGACATTTTGTCCGCGAGAAAAATCACTTGTAAAGATACGTTGTGTAGTTTCGCTCTTAACGTTTTAGGCAGAACGTAAGGTTAACCCCCATGCGAGGCCACACGGTCATGTCAACTAATCATACTATAATAACATGGGAAATCTTTTATCCAGTTCTTAGAAAAGAAATTGTGTCAATATTCTGCATCAATCCAAATAGGCATGATGACAGTATCCAAGAATCAATGAAATTATGAATTTATCTAATAAAATAGGATTGATGGAATATAAAAAACGTATTTATTGTTCTATTTTGAGTGACATTGTTTTTTATTTTGATAAAATAAAACTATAAAATACAGCAATCCGCCATATTGTGTAAAACACCACTGAAGCGAATGACGTCACTATTTTTTTCGTCACTATTTTCCTATGTAATGCCTATTGTATGTCTTTCTAAATCCCTCTACGAGCTAGAAGTTGAGGCCTGAAACATCTGGACGTAGAGACAGCAGATGACTTTATGCTTATAGGGACAAGTACGGACCCCTAATAAAAAAGTTAAGAAAAGAACTGTAATAATATTTTTGTAGAACGCTACGTTTGGAGACTTTTAGTAGGTACATGTTTCTTTTGATGCCATCAAACAGGCTCGCTTCAAGGGGCTGTGCAAACCTGGGATTGACATCAAATCAGGCGATCAAAGCTAACTCCCGTACTCCAACGTTTATTTACACCAAAGATTTGAACTTTACCAGTCTACAATCTACATCAGGCAACTTAAGTGCACCATTTAGTGAGAGATGATAGTGGATTTTGTATATAGCACTGTGACATTTATCACGTCTTGTTTGTATAGCCTCGCCAAGTTTTAATAATAGATTTTATTATGACTACCTGACAAAACCGGGCTCCATTCGTGTCGTCGTCGTCCTCTCACCCAATAGACGAACTGGCTACTGCTAGGCGAAGGTCTCGTGCATGGATCTCCACAAGACCCGATCTTGTGTCCTCCAGGTAGGTACTGACTTGAGATCGTCCGTCCACCTAGAGAGGGTCGTCCAACTTTAGAGCTCCAGTGTCGGTTCTTCGAACTAAAGCCCCGCCCTTTCGCACTTATGCTCAAAGACTCATCGAGCTATGTCGGTTATTCTGTATCTCCTACGGCGTGTAAGTAATTTATAAAAAATCGTGAAATATTTTCATTTTTAAGCGAAAGCTCAAATACTAATTAATTTTCTTTGATCTACTATAAATCCCCCGAAGTGGAATTTCTAAAAATCCCTTAGTAAGAACCTAATTAGGCAACGTCACAAAAGGAACTTATAAACAAATTAGGGAGTTTCTGCTAAGCAAACTTCAATTAAGCAATACTTTTAACATGTATCCCACTTTGGATGCAGCGACATATTATGTCTATAAATATCGCTGTTTGAATGTTTGTCACTCCTTCACGCCACAATCACTGAACCAATTTTAGAATAATCCATTTGGATGGCCAGACATATTTTAATATTACTGATTGTGAAGATTTTATATTGCATAGGTATACCTATGTACACAACAACACACGATCCCAAAAATCTTGTATAACCATTGCCAGGGACTCCACTAGTGACGTCATGCATAATCAAATAAATAAACCATGGTAGGTACATTTTCCCAACGGAAGGACGCTAAAATCGACAAACTCTAGTATACTAAATTGATATCGTTCCGGACAACGAAAACTGCTGGAGTGAACCAATTATGAGTTTTAATTGGTACTAATCCTCTTATCGTACTCAGTGAGATTATCACAGTCCACGAGATGAAGCAGTTTTCTCTGCGAGAATATATTCTCACTATCTATATACTAGCGACTCATCCCGGCTTTGCACGGTAGCACTAATCATCATAATATTCCATACCCAATATAGCTAGTGGGCACTTGCACATCACAAATATATAGCACATCAGGTTTTACATTAAGACACTGTTATTTAATCTTTATTTCGTGTATTGCATTTAATATTTAAAATGGAGCAAGATTAAAAGAGTGAATCTAATTTCTATTTCATATAGGTAAACTTCAGTAACACATAATCAAGTTCGTTTATATTTCAGATAGTCTGCCAGTAAAATGAGTTATCGCAGCTACGAATATTGATGAATCAATTTATTACATGGCGTCATTCGTTCGTCATTCATTTACCGCACTACTTTGTCAGCGTGCATTACTTAAAATTTCTATCAATTCCATATGGGATATCTTATCTCTATCTTCAAGATGCAAGCAATTTGGTCAAGACAGACATTTAAATACTTTTACATTTTTTGTATCTAAATAAAAACTCAACCTATGTAGAAACACAAAACTATTCGTAGTTACTATAAAAAGAGACCAGCTAAGGTCACATTGGGTAAAGAAATGCACCTCCATCATAAAGCTTAATCTACCCGTCTGTGACCCACGCCCTTTGAGGACTGACTTATCCTCAAAGGATCATCAATTTAGAAAACTAAAGTAGTAAAAAGTTCCTCTGGGATAATATGCTAGCATAGTGTTGGTAGTCCGAAGATTTCGTATGACTCCATAATCGTCAAACTCAGCTGCTAATTCTACCTTCATAGCGCCTTCTTTTTCAGCCTCTCGATGACAGGCTAGTTTAAGAAAATACACTTTATTAACAAATACTTACTTGATAATAGCTGTTCTGTAGGGACTTTTGATAATGCGATCTCCCATCACGATTTTCGTTTTGTTCTTCTTTATTGAGTGTAGAGACGTCAATATAAACGGGATGAGAGCGAGACATAGGACTAACAAACAAAAGAAATCACATTTTCAAAATACAATAGGAACTTGAACCAAATCCACTATTAGACCTACACTCGTACGTCTTTTAACGTAGCTTGGGAAAACACCCTTCTCACAGCGGTCCCCAATTAGTGGCAAATCGCCTCGAATTACAGCCCATTAAATAGCATTTTATCAAGATAATCTCTTTGTGGAATAGGAAAATGTGCCACTAAACTCTGGTATTTTATGAAACTACCATTTGTTCTTATTTAACAAATATGGAGTTGAATTCCTGACCACCATATTTAGAGTGGATTTTTTATAGCAACCTTGACCCATGTCGGTAAATACACTTACGTATATATACGGAACGTATGTATACTATGTTTTATGGTGAATACGTCAAAGTATTAAGAACTGTCCGTTCGATATGCCAAAATAATTGTGATATATCTAAACTTAAAATGCCTAATTTTCCTACACTAAAAAGGCAATACAAGTTACTACTGTTATGTTAATCTTAACTTCCCTAATAATGCAAGCCTCAGCGGCTACAAATTGAAGGTAACGTAACAATTAAGTCCAGCAGAAGCGGCGGAGCATAAAGCCAAGGTTTAACTGCGACCACCTGCGCCTCGGGAGTTGGAAGCGTTCGATTAATAATTCAAATATTACTATATGAGTGCGATTTGTTCGAATATATGTAATTTTTAATTTGAAGTTTTCATGTTTTCTGACATTCCTTGTCATTAGTCATCATCACCGCGTGACTTCTCCAAATCAAAGTTTGACGGTCGTCATGCGAAAATCTTCTCTATTTTGAGCCGCATCTTTTAGCCTTAGATAGTTAAGCCCTGTCCACCCCCCTATATCGTCCAACCACTTGCACTTTGGCGACCTGGAGCTCTCTTGCTTGCAATCCTTCCGTCCAAAACTAGTCTTGGAAGTGAGAATTGGGCTCCTCTTTGCAGATGCCGAAGAAAGCCAGCATCTCTTTCTCCGCATAATGGTGGGCACGAGTTCTTTGTTTTTGTGGGCTAGTCCCAGTACCTAATCGTTAGGTTAAGGCTGTTCCAGGTGATCTTAAGTCATTAGACACGGCGGAATAAGTGTCTCCCTTGAAAATCCGTCATCGCAGTGGTCTTTGCGACGACTACTGCTGGTATTACTGCACTTATCTCATACATAGATTTCCTCAAACCACGATCGCAGCGCGGTGATGCCTTTCAAGATGCAGCAATTCGCTTAAAATTTCGTCCATCGTCGTTGAGGGTCTCGACAACGCTGCTGGGTCCTTATTGAAGTACAGCTAAAGTCCACTGCTGGACATAGGTCTCATGCAGAGAATCAATGAAAATACTGTTCTTATACAATTCACATTCCTATTGCGCTCTGCTAACATCTTACCATTTGTAGAGTTGACGTGGATAATTCTTTTGTACACAATCTCTAAACGAAGCTAAAATGACAAGACTTAATCTAGTGATATCCTTTTTTAGCAAGGTGCCTAGCTTAAGAAAGGGATAGCAAAAACATTAGGTCTGTCATTTTAATTGAAAGATTGTATTGTGCACAACATAATTAGCCAAGATGTTGTGAATCTTCTAACAAGGTAAAGCATTAAAGTAATATAATTATTACCCAGACATTTAACCTTACTCACATTTTTAAAACTCGTTAAAGAATACAACGCGAAGAGTGACATCCTTTAATCTTTTCCCTTTCTACCACAAAGGTACTATTAAAATTGAATAAGGCTTTCTTAATATATAAACTTGTCACACAATCGGCTAAAACTTCCTCCCTTTCATCAAGCGACATAATTACAGCAGAAAACTCAGGATTCCATATCCACATTGTATATCGGATAAATATTTTTTATAGGAAATTAAACCTAGTATCAAATGGAATAAGAACTACAGGTATTCAGCCGTGATTGCTTTGTACACGACAGCTCAGGGCGATGCGGCGAATGCTATTTGGAACTAAAAATTATGACCCAGAAAACGTCGAGGACTGCTAATAAAAGAGAAGACGTTTCAGCAAATTGTCACTCCTAGTTGTAGCGACTACTGTGTTTAACTGCACTATTACGAAACTTCTTAACAGTTTAGTACCAATGCATCTTTTTACTCATTTTTCTTTGTTAAATTATAAAAGAAAGTCTTATTAAGTCTCAAACATTGAGTGTCAAAAAAGGATGTGAAAAATTTAATGTGAGCGTCAGAATTAAAAACGATAACTACTTATTTTTATGGAATACCTATAGTAGTATTATAAAATTTGGATTGGGTTGTATTTTGCCCAGAACGGTTGGAAAATAGTTGAAACTATGAATGAATATCCAGCTATTGAAAGCCTTGTAACACCAGTAAAATAATAATTAACCTACTTCATTAACCGTACCAAAGTTGGCTTTATATTCCATTAACTAAATTAATAAATAACGCTGGAATCGGTGACCGCGTCTCGGCAAACGGAGTGTAGGTAGTGTAGAGTGGCTGGCATCAAATAGATGCTAACAGCCAACGTTGGCGCAATCTGAAAGAGGCCTATGTCCAACAGTAGATGCTTATTAGCTGATGATGACTGGAGTCGATTACAAAGAACGAAATGTTGTGCATAATACGAACCTTCAACCTACTGCGTACTATATTAATACGCTACACCTATATCGGCAGTTTTCAGATTTACCTACCTCGTGCATCGCTAAACAGTAATGTTTAAAACAGAGACTTTAGAGCAAGAATACAATGAATATGTGGAGGGAATTATTTACGCACGGGAGTTTTACAGATACTTTTACTGTTTTTTAAAAATATTCCAAGTATTGGAAGGACCGATACCTAAATACACGTAAGTACAAAATTCGTAAACTAATGCTAATAACGTTTTTTGGGTTCCGAACTAAGCCTCTGCTGTCCGGCCGTCTGTCTGCCTGTCTGTACCTATGTCAGTCAGTGAGCTGTATCTCATGAACGGTATTACCTAGACAAGTAAAATTTTCACAGAATGTGTATTAGATCCTTACATATGAAATTGGTGTTTTGCAGGGGAAGAACATAAAGTAGTTTTTTTTTTTATATAATATATTTATTTAATCAAAGTATGTACCATTGCTATATATGCACTTTTGGTATCTCATATGTATGTATGTATCTCATAG
The DNA here is from genome assembly GCA_964035005.1 of Erebia palarica. NCBI lineage: Eukaryota > Metazoa > Arthropoda > Insecta > Lepidoptera > Nymphalidae > Erebia > Erebia palarica. The sequence goes on from OZ035988.1 coordinate 9,769,675, forward strand.
GTAGTTCATTGATCCCTTTACTAAAAAAAACCACTCGGACTGGAATCAATAAAATCTTTTAAGGCGCTTTGAACTGCCCAATCGGAGTTGAATTTCGCTTGGGGCAGGATTTGGCTAGTTTGCCACGGTTCAGCCATTACGATGAGCGTTTCCGATTATCATACATGATCCACTTTTCATCACAGGTAATAATTCGATTTAAAATCCCTTCATTATTGTGCCGGTTGAGTAATGTAACGCAGCAGTCGACGTGCGTTTGTCGGTTTGCTGCACTCAATTCATGAGGTACCCACCTTTCAAGCTTTATCACCTTCCCAATTTGTTTCAAGTGGATTAAAACAGTGTTATCACTAACACCGCAGCCTGCAGCTAGCTCGGACGTGGTTTGCGATGGATTCGCTTCCACAAATAGCCTTCAACTCTTCATTATCAACTTTGGTCTCCGGCCGTCCACGGGGCTTGTTCTGCAAGTCGAAATTTCCAGAACGAAAACATGCATCGATGATTACCTACTTAGACCGAGATTAAAATTAAGTAAATCACTCCCGATGAATTTATAACTCAACGTTTAGTTATAAAAATGACAAATCCTATAACCAACCATACTCAATCCACTGTATACCTACTACCGACTACCAAGTTCATTAAACTATCAGAACGTCTAAACATCAGGAGATAATATTTTGTCATAATATGATTTACCTACTTATAAATTACGGGTCGATTAGAAAAGAGAAATTAAAATAAATAATATTATCATCCATTAAACGATTGAGTTTCCTGAGGAAATACAATACAAAGATCTACTTGAGTACTACTACAGACACAAAGGCAGAACAATTACTCAAATAATTTATTAATATTCCTCTTTTTACGTAGAGGTTTGTAAAAGTAATCGATAGACCCTATCGATTTTAACTTTGGTTTTCGTAATTTTTTGTTTCAGTTACGTCATAAAGACAATAATGCTGTCCTGCGTGTTTATTGCTTTGGGTTTACTCTGTTTTTCCTTCTACCACGGGCTAGATACCTTTGATTTACCCTTTTTGACGGAAGCTGGAAACTACATGATTATATTGTCGTATAAGTTGCTAATTCAATATTGCGCTAGACTGCATGTTCTTGACTACCACAGATTTCAACGCTCAATACAAGAAGACTTCATGTATATATGTACTAAAGGCGAGAAGTACAGGTAGTTACCTTAAATATTATATAACGTTATAGTAGGTACATTATAGCAGGACTAGTTGACCCACCTTCGCACGAGTGGGCTTACCCTACTTACTATAGCATAACATAAAGATTTTATCGTTTTAGTTCGAAGTGCCTTTATCACTGATCAGAATTACTCTGAACGATTCATCATAGATTCCTGAAATTTACATATAACCAACGTGAAATTATAAGCTTTGTAAAAAATATTGCCAAAATTACTTCAGATTTTATGGAGTGGAGTCGAATCGAAAGATGAAGAAGAATCTTGAAAGAACCCTATTTATTTTTCAGGATATAATATATCCTATGATAACTCAGAGGGTTAGATAAGGTACCTATGCCAAGTTCATTAGTGTCAGCATGAGGCCACAGAAATCAGAACAGCCAGAGGAAAATAGATTTGAAAAATTTGGACTCGTGTGTCTGTAACTCTTCGCCTAAACATTTTCAAACTATTTTATAGTATACAGGAATACCACTGGAATACGAATACGATCGATTTTCGGTCGAGATCGATATTTTTTTTTATTTCTAAACTTTTCACTACATATTGTACAGAGTGCTGCTCTGCACACTTCTAAAATTCTTAATAGTACTTCTAATATATTCTAGATCTAAAACTAAGCCAAATAAAACAAGCCACGCTAAAAAGCTTAGGTCACGTTAATTGATTTTTCAAAAATTCTTTCTTAGCGCATTTAGCGTTGTCCAGTCTCGTCCAGTTGTTTGAGCTGTGCGTTGATAGATCAGTCAGTACATATCTTATTATTTACTACTTATATTTAGATATTAATTTAAAATTGATGGGTTTTGCAAGTTACGATGAAATAAACCTTATTAGATACTACACAAGTAGGTACTAATATTCCCGTAAGATGCAGGTTGATAAAGCATGATATCAAGCACGGCTTGAAGTCCTTCCATTTTGACTTATTGCAGGAAGAGATTTTTTCTACACCAGATAGAGACGCGTAAAATTCACAAGTTGACAACATTCTTCACTATGTGCGTCGTCGCTTTTGGTATGAATGGCTTCTCATTTGCATTCCTACTCTACCATCTGTTGACGCATGAGGCTGGGGAGGGCGAAAGGCCACTGCTGTTTCCTTTTTGGTATTTCGAAATAGATTTTAGCAAAACACCAATATACGAAATGGCATTGATGTTTTCAAATTTTTGCGTTCTTGCTTATGCATTGAACTATACTTGTAAGTTATATTGCATACTAATTTAAAGTTTATAGGTAATTTTTTAGGATGTTAAAAAGTTAAGTATATTAATATTGTTCTCCAGACCCAAATTTCAGCTAATCTCATCGGACTTTAGCCAATTATCTTACTAATCTTACTAAACTTACTAATATCTTACTAATATTATAAATGGGAAAGTTTGGATGGATGTATGGATGTATGGATGTATGGATGTGTGGATGTATGGATGTGTGGATGTATGGATGTTTGTTACTCAATCACGCCCCAACGGCTGATTGGATCTGCCTGAAATTTGGCACAGAGATATATTATAGTCTGGAATAGCACTGCTACTTTTTATCCCGGAAAATTAAAGAGTTCCTGCGGGAACCAAAAAACCTCAAACCAAGCAGAAGAAGTCGCGGGCATTCGCTAGTAGTTTATAAATATTTGCGAAAACTGTGGTGCTATCTCTAATTCTTTTTTATCATAATTTAATCGTAAGGGAATCAGTCACGAGCAGACAGTGATAAGACGCAGAGGCTATTTAAAAAAATACAGTAGTACCAGAGACAGATCTGTAGGATAATGGTAGGTTAAAGGGTAGGATACGATGGGTACTTTTTGACATTCATCTAAGTGACATAAATTTTTTGGCTGTTGATAGTAACCATAGACTAAAAGTCTTGGATAACCGAATGAGGATATCACACATACCGATATTAGAATAGTACGACAAAAAATGAGGCTAAATGCTAACTTTAGTCCGCCTACGCTAAGCTATTATGACATCTTTTTAAAGCATGAGAGGTGAAAAAAATATTAGGTTTTGTTTTTGACCGAATATAAATAGCAGTTACCATTCTACTTTTCAATCTAATTTTGTGTTACTCTGTGCGTTCCGTGTTAAACTTCAAAATTTCATTAAATATTAATTTTTCAGTCATGATCGGGACTCAAATTGTTTGGAGTAGACAGATAGCCTGCAAAGCTGAGATTATTATATGGCACCTCGAAGATCTCATGACCGGAATACGACCAACCAATAATAAAAAAGAAAGGGACGCATATGACAAGATGATCCAACAAAGAATGAAAGATATCGTTCAGCATCATAACCTGATGAACATGTACTAACAGGCTTACGCGCACACATTAATTATTTAAATACCTCGACATACCCCGCCTTCAACATAATTAAAGTGTGCCCTCTTCAAAATAAAATTCGGTCATCACGGGAACAGATCACCTATCTCAAGGCGTTTCTGTTACATTCGGTTAACTATAAGCCCTGTCCACCCCTTTATATTGCCAAACCACTTGCAAAGTCGACTGAGCTCTCTTGTATGCAGTACACTGGTACCTTTTCTCATATTCGGAAAATAGGCATTCTTTATCCAATGAATGAATAAAAAAAAAAGAACAGCCAATCTTGATTCACATTTTTTTAACGATTTACGTCCACGGAATAGGCCAAAGATATTTTACATTATGAAACCTAAACGAACTCTTTGATCAACCGTAATTTTTGCTTTAATAGTACTTATAAATAATCAATTTAACGTTAATAATTAATTGATGTCTATTCTAAAATCATATTTAAAAAATAAATTAAAATAAGAATTGGTTTTCTTAGAAATTTAATTTGTAAACACAGAAGGTTTACGTAGGACGTATTAATATAATATATCTGGTGTGAATGGTTCACTTTCGTCTAACAATCTACTATTATTATATTATTATTTGTAGTTTGACCGAGCAGTTTGCCCGAGTTCACAAGAAGTTATTGATGTTTGAACAAGTCATTTCCGCACCTGTAGTATGTTTCAGTGCTTATGCCGCAGCAGAGGTAAGAATGCGTGCCAATTTATTCATGCTTAAGCTGACCATTGAGTAGACCTAGCGCGAAAACTTCAATCTTTTACTTCTTCAGGAGTCGTATGGGAACCATGTTTTGTCCTGTCGAGCAGCTGCCTATGTATTTAAAGAACGAATTTTTTTTCAATAATGGCATCACGAACAATCATTAATCATATTGTTGTACCTAATAATACCTATGCTAGTCTGTGACACCACCCAGAACGGGTGTACAAGCTCAGTATTTTGGCCTGTTCATAATACAATCGTATTTTTAATTCTAAGTTCTTTTTCTGTTTTCAGAAATGGAATGAGGGTGAATTTAACGCAATTCTGATATCTCTTCTGTTTGCTGCAGTCATATTGTTATTTGTCCCAAGCTATTTGTGTACCACTTTATCTTTTAAGGTACCACTTCATGATAAAATACCTACAACTCATTTATAGATGATTCATTTTAATAACACCATTTTTTTTAAATTAATATCCTAGGTAAACTCTATAACTTTTGCGTGTTGGGATATGCCTTTCTGGAACGCTAGTCCCGTGATCCGGCCTTATCTGGTGCTTATCATGCAGAGATCTCTCAGACCGCTCCCTCTGGAAGTGCCTGGCTTCGAGGAATTTTCAGTGCAAACGTTTTCAAATGTAAGATTAAACATGAAGCTTAATTCGCTATTATCCGCCAAAGCAGACAAATCTATGTGGTAGAACGATATTCATCCTCATGCACTGTAAAACTTTACAACCGTGCATTACAAAAACTGATTGAAGCAGTAATAAACATAGTTAACTGTAATTTGTAGAAAACTATTAGAGCTAGGCAAAAATCTGCCAGAAGTAAAAATAAACACCATTTAACCACTTATAAAAAATAGTTCATAATGATAGGACTAATAATTTAGCATATATATCCATGTATTGTGTCCGAAAAAAATTAAAAATTGCTAATAACGCAATTTGCAAAAACTCTTAGAGCTGAAAAAAATCTATAAATTACCTACAAAAAAGTCTTATGGTGTATTTAGATAAGACTAATAGTTCGAGGAATATGCCAACCTTAATTCCATGAATTATTTTTTCAAAAACTGTTTATATATTTTAGATTTTTCACAGAAACTATTAGAACTAGAAAAAAAAATATCAGAAGCAAAACTGAACTACAATAAATTATCTCAAAAATAGTTTTTAGTTTATTTTTATAGGACAATTAGTTTTCGAAATATACCTTGCTGTTTTGTAAGAACCGGTGATAGTCATGTTGACTTAGCATAATACTATGGAATGAATAGAAATTAACCTCAATCATACCACACTAAGTGTGGTGTTGTTTTGTAGATAAAGATATTATGATTATTACTATTAGTATATGATATTATGTAGCATCGATCATTATCAAATAAAATGAGTAGTTACAAAGTCATAATTATTACAAAATATTTTTCTGTCATGCACAATTTCGATCGTCATATTTCCGAAAGTATTCGGTCTATTGAAATGAAATGAAAAGAATTTTGTAGATGATATCATAAACTTTCCTTTTGTTCTTATCATTTTTTCCTAGCTCTTATACATTTTGTGTAAATCACAAGAAACTTAAATTACCTAAGAAAACACAAATACGCAAAATAAGACGGCAAGGAACACTTGTGCCAAAAATCAGCTTTACATTTTTTATTTTAGGGTTCCCATACAAAGTTTGCATAAGTAGCCTGAGCTATAGTAGTAAACTTTCCGCTGTGTTGTTAAAGTTCTTCTTGGTTAACACACATTTGATGAAATTCTGAAATATTTAAAAAAAGAGAAAGTTAAAAAAAGTCTGTTCAAACAAAACAATCTCAGCCAAAGCTGTGTCTGTAATCGAAAAATGGTATATCTTTGTATTGTTTTCCTATTGTCTTATTATTATAATACTTGCCTATTTTAAGATAATCACGCAAATGTTCTGTTTTCACTTTTCAGAAAATGGCATCAGCTTATTCTTTATTCAATATGCTACGACAAGCTAACAAGAAATAATGAATAAGATAATAGGTTATAATATTATCAAGAGATGTAAGGAGAACCAAAACCATATACTTAGTGAACCATCACCTTTAACATTTAAGTGCACCCTGAAAATATAATATGCCGCTTCATAGGTACAAAATATTATTGACCGATTTCTCCAAAATCTCTAAATTGTATTTATCAATAGACAGTCCAATTTTTTCATTTTCATTTTCATATAAAAAAAAAAGAGTTGTCGAACTACACACTCAAAGGTGTGGAATAAACAAGCATTTATTTCGTAAACATAGCAGTTGTTTGTAATAATTAAATCTATCCAGCGTTCTTTTAAAAGCCCAATAACATCAAGAGACGGTGTACCTACAACAGAATTGCCTCCTGATTTTAACATACGTTTCAAAGTTTAAGTTCGGTATCAAAGAGAGATAATACAACACGATTAGGGAGCAAATAAGTGCCGCCGAGCATGCCTGTTTGTCTCGCCTCCAGAGCCCGCCGCATCGACGTGCTCGGAATAAGTACACTGGCGGGTTACTACCATTGTTTAAAGCAGTATTATTTCAAATGACAGCGTTATGTCACGTACCTTGACGTCACTAAAATAAGGAGTATAATTCCAAAACACGAAAGATTACAATAATACGGCTTTAAGCAATGGTGGCATGCCGCTGTTCAACCTACGTGGCCGTTTATTTCACTCCACTCAAGGCTGCACTGTATTAGCACTAGTTTTGGAAGAAACATAGATACACCTAAAATCCAAGGGTGACCTCCACCCTTGGATTTTTATTTGTAGAGTAGATTTTTTATTCAATTACAAATTTCAATGACTACAATCTAGCCTTGAAATGATCAGGCTAATTTATATACCGTACCCAATTGTTTGGCTTCGTCCACGAGACCTTAGGTCTACCAATTTAAAAATTATAAAATACTAGATGATCCCGCGAGCTCGCACGAGATGATTTAGGTTTTTGAAAAATCATGCGGGGGAACTCTTTGATTTGCGGGATCACAAGTAGCCCTTCCTAGAAAGGTCCTTTAAAGGTTTTCTGGGGATGCAACCTCTGTAACAATTTTCATCAAAATCAATTGAACAGATGGGCCGTGAAAGAGTAGCAGCAGACAGAAAGACAGACTGACAGACCGAAACAGACACAACTCCACTAGGGAGATTGACCACAAAATTGACTTTACCTAGATATACTAATTAATACTAATATTAATTCACTTAATTTCTTAGCTCTTTCATAGCTCAAAAGAAATGCATTCGAGCAATATTTGGAAAACCTCCGACAGATTCCTGTAAACCTTTATTTAAACGTTTACAAGTTTTGACATTGCTATGCATGTACATATTCCAAATAGCTGTTTTTGTTAAAAATAACATTCATCAATTTAAAAAGCCAAAGATGTTTTCATCAGAAATACAAGAAAAACCGAAAGATTGGTTCTGGACAAAACTCCTAGAACTGCTTCTTATTTAAAAAGTTGTCATGCTATGTGTATTAGAATATTTAACCTGTTGCCTAGGGATATTCAGACCTTGCCTATTAAGCGATTTAAGCCTGCCCTCAGTAAATGGCTCTTGAGTTATTCATTTTACTCAATTAAGGATTTTTTTGACTATAAATCATTAAAACAATAACTTATCTAAGAATTATGTAATGACATGTATTTGTATTTAATTATTTTTTTTCCTACGAAGATATGATAATATGTATTGTATGATTTGTCCATTATTGAGTGTAATAATAATTTTGAATTTAATTGACCAATTTAATTTTGTTAAATAATTTAATTAGTATAACTTAATGTTTGATATTAATAATTCTAAATGTTGTACGCTAGAGATGGCAGAATGCATGTTAATATTGTGTTCACAACAAATAAATCAATAAGGAAAATAAAAGTTCCAATAAAGACAATGAAACCAATTCTCAGGATTGTAATATGGCAGAGCACTATATGAATAAATTACCATATGGGTACTCCAACAAACGCTAAATAACGTAAAGGAGAACATCGAAGCTATTCGTTTTTATTCCTTCGTGCCATTATTATTTGAGAACCAATATAACAATTACTTTGAAAACGAATATTATGTAAGTACCTACAACATTATTAGATATGCATAAATAAAGCTTCTTTAGAAACAAGCAAATCTGCCGCTTGTTCAGAATACCCCTCCAAGAAAAACCAGCAATAAATAAACTTTATAAAGAGTCCATCTCACTCAGTGGAAATGTAAGAAAATCGCCATAACATTGCGCGGAAAAAACGGTTGCGGTTTTTCCACGTGCGTAATTCTGCCTAGTGCCTGTCCTAATATAGCTACTCTTAATTTAGGACAGACTTTAAATCGGTTCGTTATATTAGCTACTTAATTTGCTCTAACAAAAGCGAAAAGTGCACGATGCTGTGTGTAATTAGAAGTAATCACGCCCTAAGGCCCTAAGTATCTCATCCATGCTAAGTACATCCTATAATAGTAGGAACTTATTTTATACTGATCACAATAAATCATAGTTAAAGTCAACTTTGACTGAAGTAGGTTGACGCAGGTCGCTGACATAGAATAATTGCATTGAAGGCAATAAATAAATAATCAAATCACTAATTATTCTCCGTGTCCCTGTACATGTAAAATTGTATGCGCAAAAATACTGAAAGAAGCGACTTTTATCCAATAATAATCCCAGTTGAGTTATTCTCTCTGCCCGCATCGCATCATCTGATATTGAATATGAGTAAAGTGAATTAGACTCTCAGCGTCGCGTATCTAGGTACCTTAGCAACATACGCCGAGCACGCAGGGACTATTCTTTAAACGCACAGTCTCGCTTTCGACGCTGAAGCAGCGACGAAATGTATCATAGGCCTCACTTATACCATCATTACCTTAGTCTGTCGCCTGCAAAAACTTAAAAGAGTGCCTATCCACTAAAGAGGAGTTTATAAGTAGGATGGAAAAATCGATGGAGGCCGCTCACCAATTAGGAGATCTGACGAGCTGAGGGAGTCCACCACGTCCAAATTACTTAACAACAAAATATAATCCGTTCTAGGGCAGGATATGAGAAGGAGAGGATCTTCAGCAAGTAATAAAGGAACGACTGGCAAGATAGTGAGGTTCGAGGTTAGAAAAAAAGATTCTACGATAAAACGACTAAAAATACATTTGAAGATATTTTGTACTATGATCTTCATAGGAATTTAAAATGTTTAGGAACCAACGACAATTGTGTACAAAATGCTTTCAAAGCCCGGTGATGCATAAAAAACTCGTCTCACCGAGTGCACACAGTTACTACGTCGTCGAGAGCTGACATGTTTCCAACTAACACAATTACGACGTCGCAGGACAGCAATCCGCAGCCAATTCAATTAACATCAGCTTTTAAAGGCTTAGCCAGCTACCTAGCTATTGTACGAACAGCTACATATCTACACATACATCATATCTGCCGAGTGTCGTTAGTGCTTTTGCAGTCGATTTGTCAAACACTAACGAACGTTTTCCAAAATGAATTATTCCGTTTTGTGCCCTTCTTTTATCACAGCTTTTTACACTTTTAAAGGATTTGGAGGACAGAACATGTTTCCTAAATAAGTTACATAATAAATGTCTAACATTTTAGTAAATGTATCGGTCATAATGTCCATTTATACTTTGATATTATATCTTTGCCAAAGAGTAAGTGTAGATCACTTGGAGTGAAACCAATTGGGTAATGCACAGGTGCATACCATATTATGTAGATACATAATAATATTATCAGCATTGAAGAGAAAAATAGGTGAATAGCAAAGTAGTTGCATGGTGTCTAAGGGCTAATGAAAGAGTGATTTTCAGTAAACTCTGCATTAACTAGCGAGTCCGTCGACCGCGAGCCGCATACGGACTCGTTTCTAAAAGCTGCTTCGAAATTACGAAACTTGTGATCGTCACAATCATTGAAAGTGTGAGTTTTCAACCTGTCTTTATCGCTTTGAACACTTTCCTCATCCAGAGTGCGTTTTCTCCAGAGCTGATGTGCTTCATTTTCCTAGGTTTACTCAGCGCAGATCTGGAAGAAAAATTAATAAATAAATCTATTATAACCCACACAACGAACTAAATTTTAACAAATTAACTTAAGTGGTAGGTACATATGTATTCTACTTAAATTAAAGCTGTGTGGTCAATGGGCCCACCTCCTCAGCCTGTGCTACAGCATGATAGGCATGTACCTACCATACCGCTATGCTGATTTTCAGCAGGGCCCGAGGGCCGAGATTAGAGTAGATATTATAGTAGGGTGGTCGCCATTCCAGCGGCTGGCGGAAGGCACACGCACTGTTAGAAGACAATATAGCCTTCATGCACTTAGGCATTTTGAAAGAGAGGAAATCTTTATCTGATATAGGCAGATGTATCCGGTTTGGCGGATAAATTATTTTCCTTGTATCGCATGCTAGAGTATTTAACTTTATTTTGTCCGGTTCTATAAAAGCGCGCTGCTGTAAAGCCAAATCATATTATGAACGCACTAGCTAATCATTTGAATTTATTACCTGACCAAAACATGAGACAGACAATTTACAGCAGAATGAAAGTTTTATAGTCCTATTGATTGCATTAAGTCGTTTTCCTAATACTGGCCCGGGTTATTTGCCGGACTGACATTATCAGTCGGCGAATTTTCTACAATCTTGGTCCTTTTGTGACCGCAACTGGTCATGACATGTCAATTACGTTATCCTGAGGAATCTATTTGTACTTACAGTCTAATAAGAACAAGGCATGGGCCCACATTTTTGGATGTTCATACCTTTGAATATATTTTATACCTACATTGTAACTAAGTAAACAGAAAACGTTACTTTGTCGCTAGCTAGCCTCGGGTCCTCATTCCTCATGGGACATGGGTAGATCTTTGCAATGTACTCAGGTGGACACCGAGTCCGAAACAAATCTCAGTAGCTAGGTGCAAATATTAACAACAACAAGAAATAAACGAAGCGACGACGCTGTGCCAATGCGTTTTATTTTAAATGATTGTAAACCACTTTATAAAATATGATATATGAAATATATATACCTACTTAATATCATATTATATAAAGCAGGTATGTTGACACGTTTTCAGGTTCCAATAACAACGGTACCAAGTTTTAACTCAATAGGGATGAAAGATGTGCGAACGCATAGATAAAGAACAGATAGACACAGAAACATCCTAATAATAGGTATAATAACCTCTCGACCGAAATTTGGCCACGGCGGCCAAATTGCGATAATTAGTTGTCAAAAAAACCCAATACTAATTAATATTTTATGGTCCGACCCGGGAAACGAAAGTTATAGGGTATATTAGATATACTGTAGCTATTATCATGAATTACAATCGATGCCGTCTGCAACGTAGATACTCTATCTACGTTGCAGACGGCATCGATTATGACAAACAGAGCCAATTAAAGTTTTAATCCTCTTACAGGTAGCCTACCTACCTGAAGTAGGCAATGTGTGCGGGAGCAGCCATCGCCGAGTTTAATTCACTTTGTCCATATTCAATAATGATGACGCGAAGCGAGCAAATATACAAGCTCGACTCTAGTGAGAATTTATTATTGGATAAAGGGCTCTAAATACGTCTTCATTTACTTTTATTTTCTGCATTCATACTTCCCTTTTTGACGACCTCCCTGGCGCAGTAGTGAGCTCTGTGGTCTTACAGTGGGAGAACCCATGTTCCCAGCGGGGTCAATTTGGGAATTTATAATTTCTGAATTTTCTCTGGTCTGGTTTAGTGGGAGGCTTCGGCTGTGACAAAGACGTACCGCAGAGCGATATGGCGTTCTGGTACGATGCCGTAAAAAACTGATTAGGGGTATGGGTTTAATATAACTGCCATGTCCCTAAAAGGTTAGCCCGCTACGATCTCAGGCTGCATCATCATATACTATCATCTGAGATCGCAGTCCGTGGCTAACTTGTAGTTATTAATAATTCCACTGTAAAACAATAGCGCTCACGACTGCGCCAGGGAGGTCGTGAAAATATAGATATACACCTAACTGAGCTGTGACTTGCATGAAGTTTTCTTATTTCTCTATCCTTCTTCTCTTTTTCATAAAAGTACTAGGCCATTTAAGATGCAGTTTTTGCGGTTTCTGAGAAGGTTCTTAGGGATACTTTACGGCCATAGTCCACCACGCTGGGTTGCAATCGTGGTTTTATTTTTTACTCATCATTTTAACAAATTGCCGGCTCGCTAGTGAGTAGGAGCCTCCTCTCGGATTTAAAAGAGTTCAGCCATAGTCAACCAGGCTGGCCTTTAACAGATCATGATTACCATTTTTACTAATCACTCAACACCTGCAATTTGTATCTGCAATGTTAACGTAACAAAGTGCAATACAGCCCATCGGTATATTGTATTAAAATCAGGTCGGGGCGGACAGTTGAAAACGATGCTACCTAAATATTAAAATAGCACTATGGAGGCATAAGACTTTCAAAGCATTTGCTAATCCATATGTTAAGTCGAGCGTTAAAAACACTCCACTTAACATATCGGTTCAATCGGTCAAAGCTAATATTACATTCAGTTTTATTTACGTGACACTTTGAAGCGGAGCACTCCGCTGAAAGGGTTAATTAGGTGAGAGATTCACACGACCGGTGGACCGAGTGATCGCGTTAAACAAATCAGAATGTATTATTGAGCAAAGGGCCCATTTATAACGCGACAAAAATAACTACGCAAATGATTTTGACGACCTCCCTGACGCAGTGGCGAGCATTTGGATCGGAGACTTGGTTAGGGAGATCAGCCACGGCAACTTTTTGCAGCAATTCAGCAACGCGCATCAGCATCGCTGCTATCGTGCGACTGTTTTGGGCGACCTTTTAACCCCCACCCCCGCCGCTCTTCTTTTATTTTACCAACTCTTCCTTCCTTTTAACCGAAGACCCCGGGGTGCCAGAAGATACGATACATATTATTATATTACACGACTGTATCGATGCTGCATGACGTCTGTATCGACGCTGTAAATTGCAGTGGCAGCGTTGCAAAATCATATGTAGGTATATGGGCGAATCGGTGCAAAACAGTTGCAAAAAAGTTACCAGGTTTCAATTCCATTGATAAAATTTGGAAAATAAATTTTCAATTGACTCAGCTCTGGCCGAGGGTTCCGGAAAAGTCGTGCCACCAACATTCCGGGAAGATACCACTTGGAAACCGATTAGCTTTCATGGTATAAAAGTGCCATCTGCTATCATCTTAGACTGTGTCATCACTGCCCAGTAGAGATCGTAAAAACGTAAGTATGTAATCATCAAGTTAAATAAAAAGGAAGAATATAATATTGATGGTAGATTAAATTTCAATTTTTGTTCTAGTCGTTTCGTGTTTTTCTTTTTCTTACTTAAAACAAGAAAGATAAATTGTTTTATTTAAAAAAGAAAAGTAACTAAATAATATTTTCCTCTTGTACAACATTATTGTAATTAAATAATCCTAGCATTCAAAAGAGATCCCTGAAAACGAAGCTTGCAGAAAGATTATAAAATGAAAGTGGCGGAATGAAACAGTTCGGTAATGAATGAAAAGGTAAATACCGAGAAACAGAACGCGGGGAGAGAAAACGAGAAAAACAAAAACTGAACCTCCATGTTTATATGTAAAATTACTATCCATTCCTACTGTTCTGAGATATTTCCAATGAACAAGTGTTTTTAAACCCTGGTTATGAATTGAGGAAATAGCACGAGAACAGAGGATGAAAGGATCGATGTAATTTTCTCCCACGTCATACAATTATGTTTCAATTTAGTTCCTTACCTGAATTTAAGATTTAAAATGTCCGCGCGCAACTTTGGCTTACGAAGCTATTATAACACTTGGCCCATATCCAATGAAGGCTCAATATTCTAATAAAGTCATGAAATTGCACATCTGAATAATTTATCAGTTTAACATTAAACAGTCACTCAACGTTCTTATTATCTAAAAAGTCTCTCAACTATGGTCAATTTCAATAATTGGGAAACTTTGATCATAGTCACAATTGTCAAGTTTCTCAACTGTGTTTTTGAAGTGAAAACTTCTTTAGGCGCGTTGAGCACTTTTTAATAATTTATATTGAAGTGTAAAATTTTTGTAGGCGCAATAAGCAATTTTTGGTAGGGGGTAAAATGTAGATTCGCGTAACCGTGACCGACATGCTCGCGTGACCGAGATGCTCGTGAATAGCGACATGCTCGCGAACATATAAATATAGTACTCTCGAAATTAAACTTTAATGCCTTAGTGTTAAGGTTTATATTTTAATAATTTTAGGAAAATAAAAAAAAATCGTTTTCACTTCTATCGGCAGTCCCTATGACTGGCATTTTTTTTTTTTAAATCATAATAGTTATTCTACTTATACAATAAGAGCCTAACGTAGGGATTGAAACAATTATCTCTACAGCAGGTAGTTATATAGTTTTTAAAGTTTAAACCACTCTACTGTGTGTCTGGTTTACCTACTTAGTAAGACTTAATTGAATGCGCAATTATATTTTGATAATCTTGACTTTTTAATGTGTAGACAGAAAGGCGAAGGTAACAAAATATTCAATGTTATAGTTACTTAATTTAAAATTAAATTCGCATTCACGTATTTGCAATAGATTTATGGGCAATATAACTTCTCATTATTATTATCATACAAAAAGCATTTAAGTATTATATTACCATTTAACCTTATAATAAATCAGTTTTTCGTAAGTGAATGTTTTGTCGTTGACAGTGTTGATGCTCTGTGCCTCCCTACCTAGTTGTTAATTAAGGCAATCATGATAGTAGATATATTGATCCGTAGAATCATCAGTGAGAAGTAGGTACTTACCTAATAGTTAGGGAAAGTACCTATTAATGCTCACACAAATCTTAAAAGTAAATAAAAAGCGATTACTAGCTGCATTATATTATACATATAGCCGCACTAACTCTGAATTTCATTGTTGTACCTACGTGAAGCGATGCAGCCGTGTCGATTTGTCGGCAGGCTTTATTTCCGTCTGCCGCGCCGTGTGGAAACATGATAGCGGTTATATTTTATTTTCAATATTGCAGTAGGTAGCCTAATCGAAATAGAAACACCGTTCTCTGGGCCTGTGGAACGAGAGCACGCAGTGTACTCGTGTGTTTCTAACCTAGGATCGAGTTTTCAAACAAAAATCCGTTTCTGATTTTGATATTTTCGGATAGAAATCTGCCGACCTTTGCGCACCAATGCAATTACTCGTTTCGTACCCAAGCATCTATCGCTGCGGTTGGTTTTCCTGTTTCTGGTTGCCTGGATCTAGTAACTATGACTAATTATTTCCAAGGTTTAATAATCTCTTCTTAAACTCTCACTTAAAAAATGACGAGCCGATGCTCTGTTGGACAAACATGGCTTAGAAAATTAAGAAAGGAAGAATAATTTACTAATCACTTCAACCCATTACCGACCTTGTACTCAGCACGAGTCTCCTCTCAGAATAAGAACGGTTTAGCTCCACCACTACATAGTCCACCAGTCTGGCCAAGTGCGGATTAGCAGACTTCACACACTTTAGAACGTTAAGTATAAAGTGTCGTATATATGTCACCGTAAGATTGTAAAAACCGTTAGATTATAATCTAACTCGCGAAATTCTAAACTGTCGAAAGATTAGAATTGAACGCATTATTTTCCGATAGATTGTAATCTGATAGGTATTTAAACCCGATTGATTATTTATGTCGAACCCTAACCTAACCTACAACAAAGAGACAAGAAAACGTAAATAAAATGAATATTTCAAAAATTGACACTCAGAACATTGAACAGTTTACAATCTTTCGACAGTTTAGAATTTCGCGAGTTAGATTATAATCTAACGGCTTTTACAATCTTACGGTGACTTAAATAACTCTCGGGCATGCAGGTTTTCTGACGATTTTATCGTCCGAAAACCTAGAGGCCCGAGGATCGAACCCCCGATGATCTGAAATAGGCAGCCGTACGTCTTCGTCTAAACCACTATCACACCTATGCTATAACCAGTTTTTTAATTTGTTAGTAGTATAGTATTATAATTGGTGTAGTTTAATATTAATAGTATTTCAAATTCATGCAATTGCGAAAACTAAGAAATTTCAACATCGTCTACAGGTATTAAGTACCTACACTCGACCTGTGCAGACACTCGTTCAATCAAAATAAAAATCATCATCATATTTTTAACCGACGTGTAGTTATAATAATCTATAATGGAATAACTCTAACATTTATTTTCATATTTACTTAGCACTGATATGGCGAGGTAGGTATATGTATTTTGATGTTATGTTATATTTAATTTAACTATGCATCCCACTAGCACATGAGTAATTAAACTAGTATACACGCTAACGTTTAATAAAGCCACGTCAATAACAGTCCACGAGTGACAATGAAGAAGGCCCTGTTAACTGTTAACCGGACCAACGTGGCACGGTGCGTTCATTATCCAGACAAAGGAGAGTGTTTTCAACGTTAAATTGAATGTGAGAGGCAATCCGAACTGTACGCTTAGTCTAAGTTTTTAGATTGCAACTTCGATTGATCGTATTGACATTGAGCGTTCGATCCATAGAGATATAATATTCTATGGTTCGATCACATTAGCGTCAAAAAAAAGTCAATTTCGTGTATGCATTAACACTCAGCGTTTTACGTTTCGAAATTATAATCGGTTGTACTGAATTTGTGACTTTAATGATTTAAAGTCACAAATGCTTTTAAGTCAATTTTAATTGGACGCTAATTTGATCGAATGCTTAAACGATCAAACGAATTAAAACTTAGGGTAAGGGTACCGGGCGTCTGCTTCCGACACCGAGGTCAGACAGATCGAGTTTTTTTAATTTTTGGTCGGAATATATACACATCACACAAGTACCTACATTTACGTACCTAGAATTGCTTGTAGTTTTTTTCTGGTACCTATCTACTCCAACAACCCAACTTTTCAATTAAGTGAATTCGATAGATATCTATCAATAGGTATTGTTCGCGCGCGAGTTGAATGCAGAGCTTATATTATGTATGGTATACGAGTACACATACGAGTACATACGCTCTGTATTCACCTCGCGCGTGAACTATAGATATTATTAAAACTAAATACTT
This sequence comes from Erebia palarica, assembly GCA_964035005.1. Classification (NCBI taxonomy): domain Eukaryota; kingdom Metazoa; phylum Arthropoda; class Insecta; order Lepidoptera; family Nymphalidae; genus Erebia; species Erebia palarica. The sequence continues at coordinate 9,787,131 of OZ035988.1, forward strand.
ACTAAATTTGCCGTGGCTATACTTAGCACCAGTTGTCCAAAGTGAGCGACAGAAGCGACGCGACGCGATGCGAGAAAATGACAAACTTGTCTACGCGACAACGAAGGCGGCTTGAAGGGTCAGCTACTGGTTGATACTGATGCGTCGGAAGGAGTCGCGGTGTCGCGTATGGCGCTCACGTATAGGACAACGGGTTAGCTTTCTACCTGACAAGCGTCAAACGATTTCGCGCTCTGTAGGGCGAATGTGTAAAACCTGCATCAATCATTGTTACAGTAGGTACCTATCAATTGGTGGGATTAGCTGAATTTATGGTATTCTTGCTGTGTCAATTGATTTTGTCCAATAGTGGAAGAGTGTTAACCAATCAGTAGTGATTGCGATCTTTACACTGTAGCTGTCATTTTAGCCGGTCGCCCTGCAGGTATGATGCCGTGCAGAAACTGATTAAGGCTATGGTTTAAAATATAACTGCCATGACCACGTGAAATCGTAGCCAAGGGCAAGTACGATAACTTAATAAGGAATTAAAAAACAAAAAATCAGGTAGGTAAGTAAACGTAGATAGGTATATCAAATATCAAATCAAATCAATCAATAAAATAATCAAGCATCAAATCAATCAAATCAAATCAAATGATCAATCAAATCAAATAAATATTATAAATGCGAAAGTTTGGATGGATGTATGGATGTTTTTTACTCAATCACGCCCGTACGGCTGAACGGATCACAATGAAATTTGGCACAGAGATAGATTATAGTCTGGAATAACACATAGGCACATATTTATCCCGGAAAACCAAGGAGTTCCCGCGGGAACCGAAAAATCTCAATCCACGCGGACGTAGTCGCGGGCAATAGCTAGTAAAAAATAAAAATAAAATAACAAATAAGCTGTTGACTTTTTATTTTAAAGTGTCAAAAAATATTTGACCTTATAAACAGCTAGCTGTAGATGCTTTAAATAAGCTCTAAAGTAATAATAAATTAAAAATTTACATGACAGCCTTTATATGTAAAAATAAATAATTTAAGTACCTACACTTAACCGAAAATACTGAATAATTATCTAATATTTTATTGTATATATGTCACCGTAAGATTGTAAAAACCGTTAGATTATAATCTAACTCGCGAAATCGCAAAGTGTCGAAACAGTACAATATAACGCATTATTTTCCGGTAGATTGTAATCCGTTACGTTTATTAACCCGATAGAACCTAAATAATCATACATATTACCATATCATTAATCATACATATTATTCGACCTAGATAACCTGATTATTTATGTCGAACCCTAACCTAACCTACAAGAAACAGACGAGAAAAAGTAAATACAATGAATATTTCTAAAATTGACACTCAGAACATTGAACAGTTCCCAATCTTTCGACAGTTCCCAATCTTTCGACAGTTTACAATTTCGCGAGTTACATTATAATCTAACGGTGACATATACATTATATTGAAAAGACTGACTGATTGATTGGTCTATCAATGCACAGCCTGAATAATGTCATTGGCCTAAACTATAGCCTTTTATGACGAAAGCACTAATTAAGAATGTGTGGATTTTTGGAAATCTCACATCCTCAGCGATTTTCAAAAATTGCACGAAACCGAAGCCGGAGCTGGTCAACTAGAATTTAATGTCACTGCAATGTACATCACTGAGTAGTCACTATCTTTGTTATTTATTCACAGCTCTATATGAATTTCGTAAGCCTTTCAAAATATTCAACACAGGTTTGTTGATGATGAAATTAACACGCGCACCATACACAAATTCAAGATGAGTAAACTGTAGAGATTCATTGATATGAATTGACTTCGCTACGGAGTTCAGTTTACTTTTAAGTATCGAGACATCTTCGACGTCACTAAACCAATCTACTTCACTACTTACCAAAGTTACAGGCGCACTGACTAAGGAAACATCGTACACAGGTGGAAACGTAGAAGAATACACCTCAAGGTTTTTTGATACGCCATAATCGTACCGTTGAAATTTTTCACTGGCATACCCTTGGATAAAATGTAAAAATACTTTCGACGATGTCCCTGCTGGTATATGAGTAGTTATAATGGGTAATTTTTCTGGAAGTAAGTTAGTAATTTTCTTAATTCCATAGTTTACTAATAATTCCAACTCGCATAGCATTCTGATCGGCGAAAGGGCATCACATATTGAAGCATGGTATAAGTTCGACCTCTCATTGAACGGGAAAGCTTCATACACTTGCGATTCAGCCAACCATGTCAATATATTTAAACTTCTGGAAAAGAAATCTATCAATGGATACTTCGTATGTTTCAACCAAGCTACAGGTGCCAGTAAAATAGCGTGATTGATTTTTTCATTAAATTCAGGACGCAAACTGCACATCACAAGAAACGCAGTTGATCCTTGAGAAAAGCCAACATAAGAAAGTTTAGAAAAACGTGTTTCATGAAGTATGTAGTTCACTGTAGCAGGTAAATCTTGGGATCCGATTTCCTCGTAACTGAAATCCCAAAACAATTTTTCGGGAATGTTCTTGGTATGTTCTCTGCAATACCTGTTGCCTCTCGCATTGAAAAGCCAAACGTCAAATCCTGCATCTGCCAGCTGATATGCTAGGGAATGTTTGGGCCCTAAAACAAGCCAACAGTCTGCGCTATCTCCAATACCATGTACTAATAACACAGGAGGTCCTTTTCTTGGTATGCGAATTATGTTCAGTATATATCCATCTTCAGTTACCACCACATGTTTCTCGGAAGAATAATTATAACTTTGTAAAAGCTGCGAGGAATCCAAAAATATATTGTCACTGTATCCACTAGATTGTTCCACGGTTTTGTCATCACTGAGGCAAATCGCACTATTTATGTTGAAAATAAAAAATATGAAGAATAAATCGGAAGAAATATCCATGGTTGAAATCACAAGCGACCGGATCCACGAAGTCAAAGCTAATGGAAGTACGCGGCCAAAGTCAATGACATGTTGATAGTTAAATATGCTTAAAAAAACTGGTCACAATAATAAATGTAGCAAAGTAGACATGAGACAATTTGCTGAAAAGTGCAGAAAGCATTAAAAAAATGTAATTATATAGTTAACAGATTGGAATATAATCACACTAACATGTTAACAGATTAGAATACAATGCGAAAGTATGTTTATTTAAATAAAAATAAATTAAATAATAATCTGTTGGTTTGTACTTCAATCACGCCGCAACGGAGCAACAGAACGAAGTGATTTTTGGCAAAATGTATAGTTAAGGACTTAGAGCTGACGTAGGTACTTTTTATCCCGGAAAATTAAGGAGTTCCCGCGGGAATCAAAAAAACTTAAACCACGCGGACAAAGTCGCGGGCATCAGCTAGTCATATATAATAAGAAATAGTTTTTAGTTTCTTCTTCATATTTACTTTTCTTTATATTAAATTACTACCTGATTATTTTATTTTTTCTTTTATTTTCTGCATTACTTTTGCCTATCATAACATAAGTAGATACACATTATGCAAGTTGATTGGCAGAAATTATTGACTTCACAACTACAGCGACACTCATATATTATGGATTCCACAAACGAGCGCGATAGGACAAAACGGCGTCCCCAGTCCCTAGTGTATTTTCGCCCTTATTTCAATGTTGGCAAACCAGCTATTGAAATCTCTCAAGGTTTCATACTGCAAATGACCTTTCCTACTTACCAAACACGCAATAATTCACGAACATGCTTGAGAAATCAAGTTCATGATGAAGTTTACAACAATATTAACATATATTTTCTCACCATACTCCCCTTAATATTTCATCCATACTAATCCATACTAATAAGTATCGTAAATGTGAGTGTGTCTGTCTGTTAAGCTACTTTTTATCTTGTAAAATTACGGAACTAGTCGAAGTCGCGAGCATCATCTAGTACTTTAGTAAAGTTTTAGTTTGCCTATTTACCTATTTTATATCAAATATCAATATCCAGTCGTCGCGTCGTCGACTTCCACTGAAACGGTAGGATCTTGAAACTTTGGCACTATTTGCATTTTTGGATGAAGGCTTCCTTATTATAATACTATACTTACTGGAAAAATAAAACATGAGATTTCCAATAACAAATTCCATGCGGCAATTGCTCATTATAATAAGTTGGTAACTAAGTACGTACACTATATCATGAATGGTATTATGAGCGATATATAAATATTATAATATTACTTAATAAAAGGTGACTATTAAAATAATATTACCAAATAAATAGATTAAAATATGTCGATATTATAATCTCAAGATCAGTCACTGAAATCAGGTCATTTATGTTTCTTGCTAAATTTAGGGCGGATTCGACCAAACTAGCATTTATGCTCGAATAACTAAACGAGGAATAAATTTATTCCACATTTTTAATCTGGAGTAACGTCAAAGTCGTTTTTCCATGCAATCTATGGTTTAACTATACTTCGATTAACTAAACCCGACTAGCGGAACGAATGAGTGAAAGACGTATAACCCGGAAAAAAAATGTTGCTCCAAAAGTGTATGGCATGAAGGCTTATATTCTGGCTCTCATTTTTGGCGTTTTATAATGTTGGAATATGGAGGGATTAAGGACTGTCATCTGTCGCCTGACGCCCACGCCTGTCAAACTTTCGTCAATTTTGCTGTTTTCTTGTTGTATTTTAGTTTTTTTTTTCGGAAACTTCGGGTAGCCAAAAATGAGTGATGAGAAGAGAAAACGGAGCCCAAATTGGTTACCATCTGAAAAAGAACTGTTAATTGAACTTGTGGAAACCCAATATGTAAAATGTTAGGTTATCCACAGAATAAGTTCCTTTACTCCACGTTAAATGGCGGTGTAACAATTTACTCTAGAATAGGCGCACTAATCGTAGAATAGTCTATGGTAAAACGTAAATTAGATTTACTCTCCGGTAACTTAGCTACTAATCTGAGTATAAAATTTACTCGCGTTTGGTCGAATCCGCCCTTAGTCACGTAGATTTTTATCTAATGTTTACTTTAAAACGGCAAGATCTCAGGCCTTGCATGCTTAAATGCAAAAGCTTATAAATTATTTATGCTTATTTATAAATTAATAATAACCTGAGGTCATTATTTTTGCTTCCTACATTCATTGCATTAATATTGTAAGCATATTGTAAGGTTATCCGACAAAAATAGTAGATTGTTAAACGAGGTACTTAAATGGGTATTCTTACCGAGTTGACGACCTCCGTGGCGCAGTGTTGAGCGCTGTTGTCTTAACGTGCGGAAGTCCCGGGTTCGATCCCCGGCAGAGACAATTTGGGAATTTATAATTTCTGAATTTTCCCTGCTTAGTCCGTTGCTAGTTACCACCCTAACGGCAAAAACGTGCCGCCAAGCGATTTAGCGTTTCGGTACGATGCCGTGTAGAAACCGAATAGGGGTATGGGTTTTGTTGGAATATAGCAAAAATACTAGTCTATGATATAAAAGTCTGTAATGACACAATATAATAGTTGTCTATGGACGTAATTCATACTTCATTCCTTCAGTCACTCTCATACATTCTTTTCACTCGCTTAAACAATCATTCACCATTCATTTGCTCTTTGCTGTAGTCTGTACAATATGTCTTTATTATTAAACAGACAGTCTTACAGTGCAGACGTCTTTTCTTTTTCCTGCGAGCTCATATACCAACAGGTTATGGGTCCAGGTCACTTTTAAAATAAAATAAAATTAAAATTCGTGTAAAAAATATCAACCGTAAAATTTAATATAAAAAAAAAATACGAGATGGAGTCGCGAAGTAAAAGGAATATTCAACCGTTCAACGGAGATCGTTATAGCACGTGGAGCAACTGACCATATAGTGAATACCAAGGATTATTTTTCATCTTATTCCGAATTTACAACCCCATTAAAAATTGGCGTGGCTAAAAACAGTACTAATATTGCTGCATTTGGTAAAGGAAAAATAAATGTTACTTACTACTAATTCAGGTTTGCAAGGTACAATCGAAAATATTTTGTATTCACCAGATGTTCCATATAACTTGTTATCGGTAAGTCGTATTCAAGAAGCAGGTATAACGGTAATTTTTGAAAATGATCAAATTCATATATCTAAAAATAACAAAATCTTACTAACGGGTATGCGTGATAATAATCTTTTTAAACTGTGTTTTCAAGTTGATCAATCTCAATCCTTATTAAATGTAACTAAAAGCTCCATTTCTTATAAGTTATGGCATGAACGTCTTGGACATATAAACAAACAAAAATTTAATATTCTTATAAATTTTATTGATTACTATCATATAATTGAGAATATTATTCCAAATAACGAACTGTGTGAACCTTGTGTACTTAGTAAACAGTCCCTTTGCAAAGTCAAAAGATAAATCAATTCGAAATAGACCCCCATTCATTGTTCATTCCGATGTTTGTGGCCCAATAACGCCAACTACCTTCGATGATAAAAATTATTTTGTTACCTTCGTTGATGATTTTACCCATTATACAGTTGCTTATTTAATGCATTCTAGGTCGGAAGTATTTAAATGTTTTACAGATTATGTTGCAAAAAGTGAGAATTTTCTAAACTCTAAAGTAGTTAATTTATACTGTGATATCGGACGAGAATATCTTTCGAATGAGTTCAAAGAATTTTGTGTTGACAAGGGAATTATGTATCATTTGACGGTACCTCATACCCCACAACAAAATGGTGTATCGGAGCGTATGAATCGTATGTTAACCGAAATGGCCCGTACATTGGTTACAAGTGCGAAATTAGATAAACAATTTTGGGGAGAAGCTGTTTTAACAGCCAGCTATATTACAAATTTGCTACCCACTAAAGCTCTGACAAATAAAACACCATACGAAATGTGGCATGGTAAAAGGCCGAAAATTAATCATTTAAAAATGTTTGGTGCTACTGCATACGTACATAACAAAACGCGTAAAACTAAATTTGACGAAAAATCATTTAAATCAGTATTAGTTGGTTACCACCCAAACTGATATAAATTATTTGATGTTAATAAAAACTAAGTTTTTATAGCTCGCGATGTTACATTTGATGAATTAAATTTCGATCAAACGCGTCCTGTACGTAGCATTAGTGAAAACATTGAAGTTCCCACAAAAATTAGTAAACCTGACTTTGAATCGGTAAAGCTAATAGAAAGTCAACATAAAGATTCTTTGAACAAAAATTCTGAAAACTCGTCAATAGATAGTTCATCAAACAGTAATCTAAGGCGTAGCGAAAGAATTAAGGAACTAACTCCTATAGATTATATGAAAATGGACGACCCTGATTTATTTTTATCGCTCTTATCTGTAAATTCAATACCATCATCGTTCAAAGATATTTTTAACAGACCCGACACAGATAAATGGTTAAAAGCCATACAGAGTGAAATTGATTCACTTCGAAGTAATAAAACATGGGATCTTGTTGAAATCCCAAAAGATGTAAATATCGTTAGTTGTAAGTAGGTATTTACAATTAAAAAAAATTTGTTATGTGAACCCACGCGGTATAAAGCCCGCTTAGTAGCTCGAGGTTTTACCCAAGAGTATTTACAGGATTATGACGAAATGTTCGCACCAGTAGATGAATACGTTCAGATTTATTTTAGCTTTAGCAAATCAATTTGACTTACTTTTACATCACATGGATGTAAAAACTGCGTTTCTCAATGGTACATTAAAAGAAAATATTTACATGAAAGTACCAGAAGAGATTATCGCTAAAGATAACCAACTATGTAAAATAAATAATAAAACATTATATGGTTTAAAACAATCATCCAGATGCTTGTACGGGCGCTTCGATCTTGCTCTTAAAGATATGGGTTTTAAAAAACTCTGAAGTTGATCCATGTATAAATATTTTAGATAAAAAAAATGCATAGATAAAAATGTGTATATAGTTTTGTACGTCGATGATTTAATTATTGCAAGTATACAAAAGTAGTACAAAAGTTATACAATACAAAAGTTATACAGTTTTACAAAAACAAATTAGTGAATAATTTGAAATTTACATTTTGAATGTACCGACATTAGAAACTTTAATATCACTTTGTGATAGTTTTTTTGATTGGTAGGTGGCTGTGAAAAAGTAACTTTGAATGTTAGACGCCACCGAGTTTCTTGCTGGTTCTTCTCGCTAGGACTGTGTCATTCCGAACCAGTAGTAGATTCGTTTAAAATCAAGAAAGTGAAAGTACTCGTATTTATATAAAATTCGAGATAAAATTTTTTGTGAGGAAACCAACTTGCTGACATGTTTACAAAAGCGATAGCTGTTCAGAAATTTAAAGATTTAAGAGATAATCTAAATTTATGTTAATTAAATAAAAAAATAATGCACTTAATTATAGTTAACTAGAATCATGTTTGATTACTTGTATTTTTGAGGGGGACTGTTGGAATATAGCAAAAATACTAGTCTATGATATAAAAGTCTGTAATGACACAATATAATAGTTGTCTATGGACGTAGTTCATACTTCATTCCTTCAGTCACTCTCATACATTCTTTTCACTCGCTTAGACAATCATTCACCATTCATTTGCTCTTTGCTGTAGTCTGTACAATATTTCTTTATTATTAAACAGACAGTCGTACAGTGCAGACGTCTTTTCTTTTCCCTGCGAGCTCATATACCAACAGGTTTAATACAACTGCCACGCACAGACTAACAGACTAGGCCGCTACCATCTTAAACTGCATCATCACTTACCACCAGGTGAGATCGCAGTCAAGGGCTAACTTGTAGTGGATAAAAAAAGTTGAATATAAGTACTACTTTTCATAAATAAAATAAATAAATATCAAAAATAAAGTTTTAAATAATATTACTCAGAACCATCGTCACTGGATTGTAGACAGGGCGAATAAGCCAAATAACATGTCATTGACTGCCTCGTTGGTCTAATGGTTGGCATATTCGCCTGCGGCCGACGAGGTCCCAGGTTCGAGTCCAGGGTCGGGTCATAATTGAGTATTGGGGTTTTCTGACTAGAAATTCTCAGTACTAGGACTACTACTACTAGGCCGAAGCTAGGAAGATGGCGGTGTTTCAATCCCGTGCCTCGGAGAGCACGTTAAGCCGTCGGCCCCGGCTATTATCACTAACATGATAATAGTCGTTAAAGCCCGCCAACCCGCATTGGAGTAGCGTGGTGGGTCTAAGCTCTAATTCCCTCTCTCCTATGAGAGTGGAGGCCTGTTCCCAGCAGTGGGACGTTAATAGGCTGTAGTGGTGGTGGTTATGTTTTAATATAAACTACGAAGATACACGATTTTTTTTTTAATTACCGCCATCTTTTACTCTGCTTTCAAGATAATAGTGCCCAATGATAGATCATATTTTTATTGCCGCCTAAAATACTGCGTTTACATTAAATTTTAAGAAAACCAGTTTAAATTTTTAAGTGCATAAAATAGATGTCCGCGACTTCGTCTGCGTGGATTGAGGTTTTCGGTTCTCGCGCGAGCTCTTTAGTTTTCCCAGAATAAAATCAGCCTTTGTGTTATTCCAGACTATAATCTATCGCCAAATATCATCCAGATCCGTTCAGACGTTCTGACGTGATAGACTAACAAACGTCCATCCATGCATCCATTCATCGAAACTTTCGCATTTATAATATTAGTATAGATTTTGGAATGATGATTTATTAAAATATTATTCGGCATACAAGCCACCAGATGATTTTCGGAACCTATAGAAATCCTTGGTCCCGCAAAAATCGGGGAGGCGTAAAAAGTCAACCAATATTTTCCACCTGCCGCCCGAAGCACTTTGTGAATTGTTTGCCAAACTAGATAGTTACAACGTCACTTCGTTTTGTTATACGCTTCACTGGATGAGGTGGTAATTGTTTTACTATTGTACCTACATATAGAAAAAAGCTTTTTTTTAAATATATAGACTAGCAAGACTAGCAATTGCCTAGACATTGTCTAGACAATCTTGCATTGTAAAGTCAACATCTCCTGAAGATGCTCCGGTGTCGGGGCGAAACGTGCGTCGAGAATAGAATAAAAGTCTTGTGTGGTGGTGCATGTGAGTGATGGTGATATTGCTTGCTTGGGAACTTGGCTTTCTTGCTTGGTTGGGAACGTTAACGGTGCATGCTTGACCATACAGAATTTTTGTGTTGGCGGAATATAGCTAAATAATTGTAATCTTTTCTTGCTAAATCATGAACTTCCGCAAAGTAACGCCTGGTTCTATCCAATATATATAGACAAGCGCTTGGCTGCAATGATTCAGACTTGCTTGCAAGTGATGGTGCGGCCTAAGGTAGAGCGCGCTTGCCTAGAAGACTGAATAGGCGTCTTCTCTTGATATATTAAAAGAGGAGGGGAAAACGGAAGCCGAAAGGGCATTCCACATCCTAGCGGCTTGAATTATAAACGAGGAAGCAAATCGCTTCGTACGAGCCCGCGGAATTTCGACTGCGTCAGCTTTTTTATACGACTGCCTGAAAAAAGGAGTAGGTATACTGTTTTGAGGGTTCATGTATGTATTTGTGTATGTATCTATGTGAATTTGTATATTCCACCAAAACTTCTATACGCCTGAACCGATTTTGATAAATAAGGTATCGTTAGAATCCCTCCTTTTTAGAAAAATTTAAAAAAAAATTGATGGGGTGACCATGGTCCCGCATTAAAGACTAAAGATGAAAAAAAATATCGAAAATAAGATTAACTATATAATCATCATCTAGAAAATGATGAGTAGATTCCAAAAATATATAACACTATAGTTCAATATCCAAAAAATATTCACAAAAAATATAATTTAATAAGAATGTAAATAAGATTCCAAAGGCTATATATGCAAATCGCTTCTTAGGGAGGAAATTTCCAAAAATAATATGGCAGGCCAGTCGTATTTTTTAATTCGTTAAATTAATCTTAAGAATTATCACGCCTCAGCCGCTGAAAGGATTTAACAAACTAAGCTTAGCGAAGTAGCTAGCAGTCTGGATACGGACTATAGAAACATTTCTTTAGATGCTATTTAAATCAAAATGATAATCCACCGTCCTTTTTAAATCTACGCACTAAATCTGTTTTTATTGTTAGTATACTAGCTGACGCCCGCGACTTCGTACGCGTGGTTTAAGTTTTTTTGATTTCCTTAATTTTCCGAGATAAAAAGTAGCCTATGTTACTCTCGTCCTCAACTATATCCATGCCAAAAATCACGTCGATCCGTTGCGTCGTGATTGAAGGACAAACCAACAAACCAGCAAACAAACGCACTTTCGCATTTATAATATTATTATGATAATAGGTCAAAATAATGTTACTCTTAAGCTTTACTCAGGCTAAGTATATCGTACCCTCACTTTATGATGAACCTAAAATTTGATGACCGGTTGATATAACAAACCGGTCAAGTACGAGCTAAACTCGAGCACAGAGAAGTACCACCACACTATAAAAAATATTTTAGTATATAACAATAAAGATGTCATAACAACACGTAATAACTGGCTTTTTGTTTTGCGTCCGCGTGGTTTATGTTTTTTTTAAATTAAATTAAATTAAATTAATAAACTTAATAAAATAATAAAATAAACTTAAATTTCCAGGATAAAAAGTAGCCTATGCCACTCTCCAAGTCCTCAACTATACCTATGCCTAAAATCACGTCGATCCGTTTCTCCGTTGAGGCGTGATTGAAGGACAAACCGACAAACCAATAAACCAACAAACTAACAAACAAACACACTCTCGCTTTTGTAATCTAAGTATAGTATAGTATGAAAGTTTTGACGATCTCCGTGGTGAACGCTGTTGTCTTAATGTGCGGAGGTCCCGGGTTCGATCCCCGGCAGCGTCAATTTGGGAATTTATAATTTCTGAATTTTCCCTGGTCTGGCCTGGTGGGAGGCTTCGGCTGTAGCTAGTTACCACCCTACCGGCAAAGATTTACCATCAAGTGATTTAGCGTTCCGGTACGATGCCGTGTAGTCTGTAGAAACCGAATAGGGGTATGGGTTTAATATAACCGCCATGCCCCTAACAGGTAATCCCGCTACCATCTTAGACTGCATCATCACTTACTATCAGGTGAGATCGCAGTCAAGGGCTAACTTGTAGTGGATAAAAAGAAATGATATTATTTAAAACAATAAAACAATAGTTGGCAGATAATATTTTACACGATGGAGTCCCCTGGAGCATAGTTAACTGTTTGCCAAACTGTTAATGCATCACTGCAGTTTAGCGCGCGCCTCGCTGGTTTCGCGTCGTTGTTAATTGATTTTTATAATTAAATTATTACACAAGTCACAATTAAAAAAATTAAAAAACACGACTGCCCTGCCAAAAAAACTAGAAAGTTAAAAATCTAAATTAATCTAGTTAAATTAGATTCTTAATCACATTTTTATTAAATTATATTTTTTTGTGAATCACTGGATATTGAACCATATATTTTTGTAATCTACGCATCATTTTCTAGATGATGATTATATAGTTAATCTTATTTTCGAATATTTTTTTTCAACTTTAGTCTTTTATGCGGGACCATGGTCACCCCATCAGTTTTTTTCTTAATTTTACTAGCCTATGTCACTCGGATAAGCTAGGCCCTAGGGAATAAGCTAGGGATTCTAACGATACCTCATTTATCAAAATCGGTACAGGCGTATAGAAGTTATGGTGGAATATACAAACTCACATACATACATACATGAACCCTGAAAACAATATAGGGGAAGTACGTACAAAATGACATACAGTTTTATTTTTGGGTCATAACTCTTTATTAGTAAATCACAGCACCTTCACATTGTGCACCAGTAATCTTAGATTTTATACCTTTGAATTCTAATAGATATTTAAAAGATAAACAAAATAGAAAAAATAATAATTTCAATTGAACTGAGAACAACGAAATCTATTCTGTTCATAGGCTATGGACAAAATGGCATACCACATATGGACTAAATGACATACACGACAAAAGTAAGCAAAGCATGCAAATGAACCGCTTGGTTCGTTTAGAAACATCCGAGCAAGAGGTGCTGGCCCAATGCGAACATTTTAAACACCTCAACCAGTCTTAATCAGGTTTGGATCGGGATAAAAATCGTTGCAATATATGCAAGCGTAATCCTCTTCGTCATCTTGAGCGATGTTTGACCAATTTTCTTCTTCACTGTCTTCTTCCGTCTCCTCTTCTCTGAAGGAGTTTTAGGCTTATTTTTAGACTTGGTTTCGTTCATGTTTGGAGTAAAAGCCAAAATCAAAGAGTTTTTCGTATTTTTGGCTTAAGTTTTCCTTGGCCACTTGTGCAACGTCCTTTTGGGACAGGAGATAATATATCCTCAATAGGCATTGTTAGAGTATAGGATGAGGGATATGTATTGGGTACCCACAATTAGCTCGTTGAGTTCTTTTGGACAAAACGACATACCTATGTTACCTACGTCATTTTGTCCATATAGCGTTATAAAAATTCAAAATTCAACAATAAATGCAAAATGAATATTATTCACGGAAAAAACTATTCAGATGCAACAAAAAGTACTTAAGGGATGCAATAAATGTACGCGCAAGGTAAAACCATGAAAAATAAACTCGCCGGCATATTTAGCGGAACATGGCTGGTTTATACGTCATTTAATTTAAAAAGAAATATTTTCAAATTAAGAAAACAACTGAACAACTGACAAATACTGGAGCAAACTTCGAGTATTTCTTCCTTCTGAGTTTGATTTAAAATTTCATTGAAATACTGTTTTTTGTTAGTTTTTTTAATCGCGTATCTTTCTGGAGTTGATGACTGAATTATGCCTGACTTAGCCCCAACGGCGATTGCCAGGGCACTCGAAATGCGAAGAAATGGTCAAACCTACAGAGTGATATCCAGAGATCTTCGTCGACCAGTTTCAACGATCCATCGCAGTATTCAACGGTTCAGGGAGACCGGTACTTATGTGAGAAGAGCAGGTTAAGGCAGAAAAAGACGCACTTCGAGTAGGGATGATAGTTTCATTCGGCTTCGTGCACGTAGGAACCCCCGTTTGACGGCCGTCCAAGCCCGACATGAGTTAGAAGCAGTACGGGGTGTAACCGTAAGTGAGCATACGGTACGAAGAGGGCTCGAAGAAGCTGGTTTGGGTTCATTTGTGCCCGCCAAGGCTCCAAGGCTCGAGGTAAATTATCGTAAAAACAGGTTAACTTTTGCTCAGGAACATCGACTTTGGAACGCGGACCAATGGAGTAAGGTATTGTTTAGTGATGAGTGCAGAATTCTCTTAAATCAAATTGACGGCAGGCAAAGAATATACAGACGCAAAGGAGAACGATACATTCAGACAAATTTTGAAACTGCAGTTGCATACGGTGGTGGATCAATAATGGTTTGGGCGGGCATTAGTTTGGGAGTTCGCACAGACTTGGTAGTGATTGACAGAGGGAGTCTGACTGCAGACCGCTATATCAGAGAAGTTTTAGAAGAAAATGTCGTACCGTTTGCCCCATATATCGGTGAAGATTTTGTTTTTATGCAGGATAATGCTCGGCCGCATACCGCTCGGGTAACTCAAGCATATCTTAATGATATGAATATCACTGTTATGGAGTGGCCGGATATGAATCCAATAGAGCACGTTTGGGACTTGCTGAAAAGAAAAGTTAAGTCCAGAATTCCAGCTCCTGCCAACGTGGGAGAACTGCGAATCGCCGTAGTTGAGGAATGGCGGAGACTATCCCAGGAGACCATCGATAACATCATTCTCAGTATGCCTAGACGGGTAGAAACTTTAATAAGAGCACGTGGAGGAAATACGCGATATTAGTCACCATTTTTCTAATTTAATTAATTGTTATTTTAATATTAAATTTCACTTTTCCCGTTTACATGAAGAGTTCAAAAATGTACCATTTTTCACAAATAGCCTTTACTCGCAAAATCTGTTCTTAATGTGATCTCATTTTAAGTAAAACAAATGAAACTTTAAATAACAAAAGAAGTGTAGTAAGTAGATTTTAAAATAAAACCATTTTTTTTTAATTATGGACCTTTTTTTATGTTCCGCTAAATATGCCGGCGAGTTTATAATATTAATACTAAAAACTCCGTGCCGTAAAAAAAAACTCGAAACTTGCAAATATTTGTCGTCGGCCATGACACCGGAACGAAAGACTGGCGAGAGTTCAGATTTTGACAGGTTGGTACGAGCCGGTAGAGTCAGGTGATGTAGTTATCTATGGCGGGCTAGAAGCGGTAGATTTTGAAATATGATGCCTGTGTCATTTAGTCCGTGTATGTCATTTTGTACGTACTTCCCCTACTCCTTTTTTCGGGCAGTCGTATAAAAATATTATAACTTGTATAGTAAAGTGGAGTCACATTTATTTAATCTTGAAATACATACTAATATTATAAATGCGAAAGCGTCTGTCTGCCTGTCTGCTACGCTTTCATGGCCTATCCTTTCAACCGATTTCGATGAAATTTGGTACAGGGATAGATTGTCTAGATATATTACTTTTTATTCCGGAAAATACAAGAGTTCCCGCGGGAATTAAAAACTTTTAATCCACGCGGACGAAGTCGCGGGCATCATCTAGTCATATTATAAAAAATGACTTTTTCATCATACCTATTCGAAAAACGAATATTGGCTTCAGAGGATAGCGGGAGCAAAAATTAATTTTTAGGCCCATGGGACTTTTCATTTCTCTGTTCTGATTGTCCGCGTTCGTGCTTTAGTATACTGCGTTCGTCGCAGAAACCTGTCGATCGCTCGTGCCGTTCGAAATCCAAAAATGTTTGAGTGGCTGTTTTCTTCGATAATAGGGCTATTACACCGCACTTTTCACAGGGACCCTTAGACAGATTCAGTGTAGTGTAATAAGGATCAGTCCCTGTTAAGGGAGAACGGGTGGTCCCGGTCTGCCTAAGTGCCTGATCGCTCTGCAGACCGGGTAGTGTAATAACATTCAGGGCGGTTAGGGACCTCAGCTGTCGCACGACCAGCTTAGAGAGTAGTTGTCTCTATGGCTCGCGCGTGCATTTTGTCAATATATCGTGTGCTAAACTATAATATAGAATAGTATATTATATATAACTATACTATAGAATAGTATAGTCATTTACTATACTATATGAACTACTAGCTACTGCCCATGACTTCGCCCGCGTGTATTGAGGTTTTTTTGGTTCTCGCGGGAACTCTTTAATTTTTCGGAATAAAAAGTAGCCTATGTCCTTCTCCGGGACGTAACCTACCGCTGTACCAAATTTTATCAAAACTGTTTGAATAGATGGGCCTTGAAATCGTAGCATATACTAATACTATTAACGCAATCCACGCGGACAAAGTCGCGGGAATCATCTAGTTTATAATATTAGTATGGATACTGCTTTTTTGCATCGATAGCATGGGTGCCATAATCAGTAAACGAGAATAAACATACTAAGATACACGTCCAACTCTCTTGACGTTCTCGTTCATACTGAGTTAGGGCCCGGTAGTCAGTGCAGTGTAATAGCGACGCCAAAACTTAACGACCACGCCAACCCTTAACACAGGGCCCGGTGAAAAGTGCGGTGTAATAGGCCTATAAGTCACGTGATTAATTTGTTGATCGAATCTTTACATTTTTTGAATTTCGAACGGAATTAAGGCTGCTAGTCCAAAGAGGGAAAAATACTAGTTAACCAAACAGGTCGAACGCATAATGTATGAAGGAGTTCAGGAGTTCAGCCCACCGCCATCGCGATCGTCCACATCAAGACACGAATTAACAATAGATGACACAAATAGTATTATAAATACTCAATCTATTCAAAACACAACTGTCTCAGTCCCAAATAAACTATTAATATATCTTTCTCAAATTGTAAAAATGTATCCAACATAAATATTAATGTTTAATTATTTCATAATAATTTATTTGTGTTTTATTTATACTTTAAATATACGTCAAATAATGTCTATACATAGAAGGTTGATAGGAGTATCTTCTGGTTGGTCCGCGTTCGTGCTTCTGATTGGTGCTTAAACTTAGAGGTAATGTCCATACATAGTACGTTGATACTCCTAGCTTTTTCTCATACGTAATGATGAAAAATAGTGTGTGTCACTCGGGGCCAAATTTTTTGTTCTCGGGCGGCGTATATTGAATTCCTCGCTACGCTCAGGATTCTACTTTAGAATCGCTCGCTACGCTCGGGATTCTACTATAGAATCCTTCACTTCGCTCTGAATTCAAAATAGCACCCTCGGGGAACAAAAATTTTCTTTGGCCCCATATAACACAAATAACTATAGTATCTGGGTACTAAATTGACTACCAACTTATGCAAACTACGTAAATACGATTAGAAAAAAGGTTAGGTATGTTATAGACCAACCTTCGCCTTTTGGGTTTGGTTGGCTTAGCAGGAGGCTTCTGAGTTCTACTTTCGGCTTGAAGTGGTTCGTTGTTATCAAACCGCTTTCACAATGCTTTTCTAATCCATAGTAATCTTTTCTAAACACTCTACAAATTAATTCCTATAACTTCGTTTGCAAGAGGGAAGAGAGGTCATCAAAATGAAATAAGTAGGTACGTCTTGCTTCAAGAATGAGAAATAATAAATAAACCAGATAGAAAAATATTATGTATTGTTTATAAACATACGATTCAATAATATTTGTATGAGATCCACCTCATTCATGTTTGAGTGACACGGGTGAACAGGGTATTGTGAAGTTCACGCTATTATTAGCCATTTTCAATATCAGAGTTCAAATCTCATCTGAATTGTGAATTGATCAAGCATAGACGAAATCGTGATAAAAATATCCTGATTTGATCCTGATCGACTGCTACTTAACTAGGAACCAAATAAGTGCATTAAAGGTAGGGTAAGTAAGTATCTTTAATCACGTCAAAATTACTGAACGGATTTGGATGAAATTGAGCACAGAAATAAATTATATTCTGGAATAACACTTATGCTATGACTGTCAATTTGACTCGTTTCAAGTTTATTAAATATGACTAACCCGCGAACTGATCTTAGAATTCGGTTTATTTTGATAACGAGTATCATGTTTGCATATTTCTATAGCACATTTACCTACCTATTTTTTTCAGTTTAAAAACAGAATTTCGGCCACGAGTTCGCAATGGGCGCTCTTAGTTTGACTAAAGCGCTTGCTGATTTGTCGGAACTATGCTATGATCCTACCGGTGCCTACTGTTCCTACTTTGAAACACGCACTCTTGGTTAAATATGTCACCGTAAGATTGTAAAAACCGTTAGATTATAATCTAACTCGCGAAATTGCAAACTGTCGAAAGATTACAATTTAACGTATTATTTTCCGTTAGATTGTAATCTGATAGGTATATAAACCCGATAAAACCTACCCGATAAACCACTAAGTACCTCATTATTTATGTCGAACCCTAACCTACAAGAAAGAGACAAGAAAACGTAAATACAATGAATATTTCAAAAATTGACACTCGGAACATTGAACAGTTCACAATCTTTCGACAGTTTACAACTTCGCGAGTTAGATTATAATCTAACGGTTTTTACAATCTTACGGTGACATATATATTATACTCTATGGTACAAATATATTAAACAAGCGGATGCCGGCGACTTCGTCTGCGTGGTTTGAGATTTTTCTGGTTCCCGCGGGAACTCTTTAGTTTTCTGGGATAAAAAGTATATATTTAACTTCGCATTTTTCTATGAGAGCCCCCCTGAAATAAAGATTTTTATAACTTTTTAAGCCATATTCGGCTGGAGGCCATCGGTTTACATATTAAATGTAAATTTGAAGTAATTACGTTCAGTAATTCAGAAGTTATACGGCTCTGACAGACGGACAATTTTTTTTGGCAACCCTAGGACGCATAAGAGCAAATTCACTCAAGTAGACTCAGAGACCTTCGCTTCGCTTGGTCAATTATAGGGAAACGGAATTAATTAATTTTTAATGAGCTTCAGTATTTTTAATTGAACTTCGCAAAGATGTGGATATGGCGCTCTGTAAAAAATTATTCGTTTGTGCTTACAAATAATAGACGTTAGCACCATCTCACGTGGAATAAAAAAAGTTAACTATTACAACATATAAAAATTTAAACTATCTTTATGGATACCGCAAGGTCTCAGTTCAGGGCGAACCTCTAGTAATTTAAAGTTATAAGATTATCATTCCAGTCGATCGTAAGTCCCAGTGATAGGAACAACTGATAGGAAGGAGTCCACTGCAAAGTGTGAATCTTCCGTTACTGCTCTTTTCTTTTCGTATGGAATTGCCATAATTATTATACTGTTGACATTTCTCATGAAACAAATCAATTCAAGCCTAATCAATTAGTTCAATCAAAATTAGCGTGCCTTACTTTACTGGAAGCTGATGTAGGAACTAAGTAAAAGCATTTACCTACCTGCAATAAAATAGAAGCGCAAGTGTCCTCTGTCGTGAACGTCAATTCACTTATAGGAGTCGATCACGCTCGCTTGGTACTAAAAGCTACTAAAAGCATTCCATAAAAGCAATAATTAAATTGGCGTAACGCAATTTAGTAAGGCGATGCTTGCCTAGATACTCCTACCTATGTAATAATGTACTCCAGTTCATTAGACAGGCACAGTTGGGAGTGCAATTTAAGTAGTTTAAATGACCGTTTCGAAATTTAAAATATGCAAGTAGTAAGTACCTACCTACTTACCTATAAATGAAGTGTATGCCATAAACGCCTTGTATGGAGTACTTACTACTTACAAAACCAATTAGTAAATCTATGGCTTTCTCAGTGGTAGGTTCACTCGACTATTCAAAAGCACTAAGTCAAATTAGTCAACTTGAATAAAAAGATTTCAATTTTGAATTTTGAAACGATTTTTAAGTAGATATCTACATAAATAGTCAATTAGCAAACAACCCAAGTCCGGTTTAGGGTTTTTAGGTTCCGTTAATCAGAATAGATATAAAAGGAACACCCAAGCCCCAAGGCTTGATCAACCTTACTGCAATTGAAATAGATAATTCAACAAATTTAATAAATAGTTGCTATTTATTTAAGTACTACTTACTGCCAGAACAGTTGAAATTGGGTGGTCGTAATAAATTAAAGTGGGGCTACAATTTATCAAGTGGGGTATTTCACTAATAAATGAAATATGAATGGGCTTCAGGATTCGGGGATATCAGACCTTAAATTTTCCACCGTTTTGCACTCTCATCATGGATGTGTAACGTCAACGACAAAATAATAATAATTAATACTGGCATCTAGAGCCACAAATTGTTTAAAAAAACAAAAGTCAACTGACAATGATTCACAGATGTCAAATGAAAATTGCATATAAATGTCACGAACGTAGAAAGAGTTGCACATTTTTTAGTAGTGCAATCATTTATTATTGCGTGATGGGACTCACGCAGACTCACGAGTCCATTTTTTAGTCGAGTCGAGTCTCGGAGCCAGACTCGAGTTACGGCTTGAGTCGACTTGGTTTCAAGTAGACTAGCGTATCGCAGTCGGACTTGGGTCGCAACAGATTGACTGGGATGCGTGGGATAGTTTCAGTATATAATTAATAATTAAACTTGGTTAAAAACTACATGCGCCAACTTGATATCTGTGTGTTATTTTATAGCTTATATATGAGTACTACTCAACGCAAGGTGGCGGAAATAATCAGTTTGCATTAATAATACATTGGAAGATATCGCGATATAACGATATAATTAGTTTTAAATTTAGTAGGTATAATGAACAAACGTAGAATAACAATGAATTAGATTAGTTAACAATTACATAAGAATCAACAAATATTACGTCGAAGTATATTAGTACCACGTTTCGACGCAATATGTTATTAACTGTAATACTTTATAATGTACCATGTTCTGGACAATAAATGAATTATGAATTATCAGTACTATCAGCTTAGACTATTTTTTTATTCCACGTAAGATGGTGCTAACGTCTATTACTTGTAAGCACTTGAAACGAATAAACTTTTACAGAGCGCCATCTATTGACATCCTTCTGAAGTTCTGTTAAAAATACTGAAGCTCATTAAAAATTAAATAATTTCGTTTCCTTAAAATATTTACCTAATTTCTGTATTTGTTGTTCAAGTACAGAACATAATTCTAATAATTGATCAAGTTTCAGGCTCAGCCTTTCAGAAAATTGGAAGTTCTGAGGTCAACTTTGGACGTTAGAAAATCTTCACTTGGAAAACCCCCATTTCGTCAATTTTAGGGGAAAAATTAAAAAAATATATTTTTAGACTCTATTCCTAATTATCTTTAAAATGATATACCGCAACCTCATGTAACGCTATAAAAATATTTTACTTCGCATTCGCTTCTATGAGAGCCCCCCTGAAATAAAGATTTTTATAACTTTTTAAGCCACATTAGGCTGGAGGTCATCGGTTTACATATTATATTTAAATTTGAAGTAACTACGTTCAGTAATTCAGAAGTTATAAGGCTTTGACAGACGGACAATTTTTTTTGGCAACCCTAGGATGGACTAGTGCAAATTCACTCAAGTTGACTCGGAGGCCTTCACTTCGCTCGGTCAACAAAGAGAGAGTCTGCTATTTACTCGTAACAACAGTATGATTTATGCCAGTCTCTTTTAGGAAAATAATTAATAATATAAGACGTAATACAATCAATTATTAATACAGCAAGCTTTCAAATTAACTTCACAAGCCGAAAACCGACCCGAATCGTCTACTATCTAATCCTTAAACGTTTCACTACCTAATCCTCCAGTCCAATACCAGCTGGGCGACCCATATTTCTGACAGCTACAGTGTAGCGATCGCAATTACCTCTGATTGGATAACACTCTTCCACTATTGGACAAAATCCATTGACGCAGCAAGAATACCATAAATTCAGCCAATCACAATTGATACTGTAACAATGATTGATGCAGAAGATACGCGGTCGCCCTGCAGGTGTATAGGACAGCAGGTTTCGCATCAAGTCTTCTTGGAACAAGACACTAGTGTTCGTCCTAATCTATCCGAAAATCAAGCCTAATGGTCGTCAACTTGACTAATTTGTATTCGACCGAGTCGATTCGAGTCCAGTAAGAGGGAACCGAGTAAAACGACTGGAATCGCTCATCACTACCCATTTTTTGAAGACTGAAAATGAATTTGACAGTTGACAATTGACAAGATCATGCAAAATGCAAATTAACTTACAAAAGTTGTAAAGCAAAGCATTTAGCACAGAGTACATTATTTATACTGGTAGCATTTAGTAACTAGCTAAAGCAAAGAAACAATTCAAATTAAGTGTATTTATTCAGTACCAACTAAATAAATGTACACTTGTTGAATTGTAAATATGTGTGGTTTATACTCAAATTATCTGAGTAACAACACTGCTCAAGGCTAAATTTAAGTAACAGTTGGTACCGTTTCATCATCAAACATTATGTTTTGTATCGGAGAAAACACCAATCGACACTACGTTTTTTGTATTTTATACAGAACGAGTAAACATGTCCGCAATGAGCAGCATAATCGACAATCAACGTATGCAAAATATAAGAAATGAATTTGGAAGACTTGGAGGTGAGTAGCAACAAATTAAGTATTTGAAGTTTCACATTTTCAAATAAATCAATGAACTTTGCATTATTAAGTAATATATACTTACTAAATTTGCCTAAATTCAGAAGCAGCTTTGCTATAGTAAATTATTTTTTAAGACATTATTTAACCAAGCCTGGCAAACTCAATAAATAAAATACCAATTAAGTAGGTACTTTCGTTCCTAAGACCTTATTATGTGAAATGTTAATCTTGTGCTTACATATGTGCCTAATCAAATTTTAAGTCAAAAATATTTTTCCAGACAAATGCTATTTAGAGAATGCGGGAACCGCATTATATCCACAGACACTTTTGACAAAAATAAATGATGATCTCTTAAGAAATGTCTACTTAAACCCACATTCAGACAAATATACAAAGGACTGTATAGAACAAATAAGATGTACGGTTTTGAACCATTTCAACACAGATCAATCAACCTACAGTTTAATATTTACATCAGGAACCACACAGTCTCTGAAACTGGTACTCGAGTCATTCCAATTCCATAGTGAACGTGATGATGACATTGAGAAAGTCAATGGTTCTTTTATTTATCTAAGAGACAATCACACCTCTGTGATTGGTTTGCGTGAGTTAGCTGAAGCAAAGAATGCGGATATCATTCACATATCACATGACGACTTTTTGAACACCCTGAAGACCTGTAAAAGGTCCAAAATCCAAAATTACAAAAATCTAAAAGAGAAAAGTAACACAT
This sequence comes from Erebia palarica, assembly GCA_964035005.1. Taxonomy (NCBI): domain Eukaryota; kingdom Metazoa; phylum Arthropoda; class Insecta; order Lepidoptera; family Nymphalidae; genus Erebia; species Erebia palarica. The sequence goes on from OZ035988.1 coordinate 9,810,490, forward strand.
TGTTAGCATATCCAGCACAGAGCAATTTCAATGGCTATAAGTACCCAATAGACTGTGTGCAGGAAATAAAGAATGGTTGCCTCAATAGTTATTTGAAGAAACAGTTATGTGAAGTTAACTGTAATTGGTATATTTTGTTAGATGCAGCATCATTTGTGGCCACAAGTAAACTTGATTTGTCAATCACTCAACCTGATTTTGTGTGCTTGTCATTTTACAAAATATTTGGATTCCCATCTGGATTGGGTGCTTTGCTGGTAAAAAACTCTTGTGTGGATATCCTCAAGGAAAAAAGATATTTTGGTGGTGGAACAGTAGACATTGTTCTCAGCAGTGAAGACTTTCATGTCAAAAGACATTCTCTTCATGAAAGGTAAATAATCCCCATTGTTGTGAAAGAAGCCAAATGAATAGCTTTTAATATGCCACCATCATGCCAGCTTGTTTGTTCAGTATGATGTTTATTCGTTTTCAATGTTTTAGTGCATTGTTCATCCGATTGAGTTGAATCTGTGTGGTCATAGACACTTGTGTGAAGGTTTCTGACAAAGTATCATCTACCTTAAATTGGTAGCTTGCGAGCCATTCAACTCATGCTGGGCATTTTATGAGAATGAGCAAGAGCTAATTTATACAAATATCAATAACTTAATGCAAAAATAAATATTTCTACAACTTTTGTAATATTTTTTGGAATTATCTGACTATCATTAGGGTAATGAACTGCTTTAAAGTTAACAAAGGTTTAGCACGTAATACAATGTGCTTAACACATAGTATTGGCTTCCATTTTCTTAACAGCTCAAATTAAGGTTCATTTACTTTGACACTGATACAACTCCAGTTTTTTGAAGTGAAAACTTCTTTAGGCGCGTTGAGCACTCCTCGCTTTGTTAGGAAGACAAAAGGTCATAAACATAAATATAATACCTGCATTTGTGATTAAACTTTAATGCTTATATGGATTTGTTTGTATTTGGGGGTTTATTTTAAGTTTTTTTAATTATTTTAAATATTCGTTTTGACTTCTATCAGCAGGCCCTATGACTACCAATTTTTTTTTTCTCAAAATTATATTTTCTATTTCAGGTTTGAAGATGGAACTTTACCATTTTTGTCCATCATTGCCCTAAAACATTGCTTCAGTGTAATGTCATGTTTAATACCCAAAGTTATTAACAATGATATAATGGATACATTATCGCACCATACTTTTTATTTAGCTAAAGACCTGTTTAATCAACTAAGTGAACTTGAACATACAAATGGTACCAAGGCAGCTGTTTTGTATATGGATTCTGATTTTACTGATATCAAGAGACAAGGAGGTATAGTTACATTTAATCTGATAAGGGAAGATGGAACTTATATAGGATATGCAGAGGTGAGTAAACTGATATTAAACATGCATTAATAAAAATATTACATAATATATGTATATAAATTTATTTTGGAGTTCACCTTGGTTCAATAAAGGAAGTTTGTTTCGTTTTTGAATATTAACAACAAAGTTATTAAGTACCAGTAATGTAGTCATGTACTACTGGTTACAAAATGCAAGTAACTAAATATCCACTGATATGTAAAGCAATATAGGTAAGTAGTTAGTTATAAGGCAACATTAAATAAATAAATAAGTTTCTTTATTTAGGCAACAGCGGTCAGATGTTTGTTAGTAAAAATACAAGATTATTAAAAATTATTTTAATAATTATTTAATATATTATCTAGGAACATTCATAATTTAAATTTTTAATATTTAATAAAATAAATCACCAAACAAGAATTTTAATGAAGTGTTGCACAATCAGTGATTCAGTTTTACCCACTATCATCTTCAGGATACTGTTTGAGCTTGAACGCAGCCTTGCCAGGAGAGATGCAGTCTTTTTTCTGATGACGGCATAGAAATCATCAGTGCTTGCCTATGCAAACATGCCTGATGCCGAGCAAAATAGCGGCAAGCCCAACAGTATCCTGAATCCATTGTTATTCCGAACTTGCAATGTATCTTGCGTGTAATGTCTAACGTCCACAGGCGCCCTGTGTAGCAATTCTGTGTAACATTTTTTAACTTAGTTTCAGCACATGGCTGACCTATTCAACATTAGCTTAAGAACTGGATGTTTTTGCAACTCTGGATCATGTCAAAGACACTTAAATGTCACAAATAAAGAGATGAAAAGCATGCACAAAGCTGGTCATAAGTGCGGTGATGAAATGGACATAGTAAATGGAAGACCGACTGGAGCTGTGCGAGTCTCATTTGGGTACCACAATACATTCAATGATGTAGACAAGTTAGTTTCAATGATAACCAAATGTTTCGTGAGAAAACAATACCAAAAACCAAAAAGATGTATTATGACTCATAACATCAATGATGTGGAATTAGTCAAAACAAATTCATCGAAGTTTAAAGAAGAAATATTAGCTGTTTTAAATGAAAAGATTTTGAGAAATGCTACACCTGAAATCTTCAAAACTGGGTCGAAAGCCACTTTGTCTGAAATAGCAATATTCCCAATCAAATCTTGTGGTGCCTTTAAAATAAAGTCAGACTGGAAAATCGGCCCAAAAGGATTCGAATACGATAGAGAATGGATGATTGTCAAGGACAATGGCGTTTGTCTTACGCAAAAACAAAATACGGAAATGTGTATGATTCGGCCCGTTATCGATTTCAAGCACAGACGTCTTACATTGAATTTCAAAGGTAAAAAAACAATACATTTGTCTTACATGAAGAAAACTCACTCAAAGTATAACTCATCAATGCCAAACCCAAACCGTTTGACCTAGAAAGCAGTAAGCAAAAGTAGCTCTTATTTTTATTAGACTAATGGACAAAACTGTAAAGTAGTGTTACTGCACATGTCCAGTAAAAATGCTATAGTAGTATAGAACCATTGAAACGGCCGCGCTACCTTACCACCTAAAATTACCACCATCTAAATGCCCTAATCATTAGTTATTTTATTACTTATCATCATGCTAGGTATAAAAATTACAGCCACTTGGTATTACTTACCTACTGAAAATCCTATAGCTATTAAAATAATTTAATTTATTAATAAAGAGTATAAAATAATAAGTTTCTAAACCCAGTGGAGTAGCTGCTGATTCGTGTATCAGCTTCTTTTTTTATATACTACTAGTAGACTTGCCCGCGACTTCGTCCGCGTGAAATAAGTTTTTTCAATCCCCACGGGAACTCCCTAATTTTTCGGGATAATATATAACCTATGACACTCACAAATAATGTGGCCTTCTATTGGTACCAGCATTTTCAAAATTGGTTCAGTAGATCCAGAGATTACCCCCTACAACGTCACAAACTCACAAACTTTACCTCTTTATAATATTAGTATAGACTTAGATTTTCATAGACATCTGATCAATTATTTATTTCAGGCTCTGCAATCTCAATACCTCTTGATATTTCACATAGCGATAAATACACAGAAAAATCTACAACACCTTTTTGTCAGAGTAAAGTCTGCACAGACATTGTGAAAGGCTATGATTGTGGTGATGCCGTTGCGGACTGGATATCAAATGCTTTAGGCATCTCTTATTTACGATTAATAAGACAAGCAAATGACGATAAAAGAATTCAAAAGAAAAAGAATAATGATGAAAAGAGTTTACTTTCATTGAGCAATCAAGCCCAATTCCTCTTAATCAATAAAGCAACAGTTAAATGGTTAAAAAGTAAAATTAAAGACTCGACGTTTACAGATGATGTAGATTCATTGACTGACAGATTTAGAGGAAATTTAGTTATAGATACAGCACATGAGCTTATAGAGAGGGAATGGCAGATGGTGACTATTGGAAATCATCAATTTAAGGTAAAGTAATAATCCCTTTAAGTATACATTCTTAAGTTTATCAATGTGGAAATCGGGTTATTCCACTACCAATTGATAATCCTCAACAATGGAGATTTGTGAACTTTTCTTCCACAAATTCCCATTGAATTAGACCTAGAGCTCCATATTGCGTTTTGTGGAAGAAAAGTTCACAAATCCCAATTGGCAATCCCCATCAGTTTATATATGTCACCGTAAAATTGTAAAAACCGTTACATTATAATCTAAGTAGCGAAATTGTAAACTGCCGAAAGATTGTGAACCGTTCAATGTACTGAGTGTTAGGGTTCGACATAAATGATCAGGTTGTGCCTTAGATCACTTAATAAACCTAACAGATATGCGTTAAATTGTAATCTTCCGACAGTTAACAATTTCGCTAGTTAGATTATAATCTGACGGTTTTTACAATTTTACGGTGACATATACATAAATACCCTGAAAATGCACATAAATATTGGAAATTGTGATAATATTTATTGATATAATATTATATCAGTGAGCCCTGAAGTCCTACATCGAAAAAACTGCATCAAACATTGCGACAATCTTGATTGTTGTGATTGGCGAAATTTATGGTATTCTTGCTGTGACTGCCTCGTTGGTCTAACTCTAGTGGTTCGCATGTTTTACTGCGGCTAACGAGGTCCCGAGTTCTAGTCCTGGGTCGGGATATGATTAAGTGTTGGGGTTTTCTGACTATAAATGCTCAGTACTAGCCCAGATTTAGTAAGTTAGCGGCGTCCCCGTACCTCGAAGAGCACGTTAAGCCGTCGGTCCCGGTTATTATCACTAAAAATAATAGTCGTTAAAGCGCGCCAACCCGCATTGGAGCAGAGTAGTGGGTCTAAGCTCTAATTCCGTCTATCCTATGAGTTGGGCACAGGCCCCCAACAGTGGGACCTTAATGGGCTGTAGTGTAGTAGTGTTGCTGTATAAAAAGAGCAACTGCTGAGTTTCTTGTTGGCTCTTCTTAGCAGAATCTATTTTCCGAACCGGTGGAAGAGTCAAAACATGACGTAACATAAGAGACTACTGTATGTCCTACAAGTTTTAAATAAATTGAATTGAATTGTGACAGTAGATTTTGCCCAATTGCAAATAAGTGTTCTGCCAATTGTCACACTGCAGTAGCTATTATGTTTAAGTAATAACAGAAAAAGCAGGAAATATTGGTCAATTTTTGGGGAGGCCTACACCCACGAGAGTTTCTCATCTTCACACCAATAGATAGAAGTAAAACCGATATCAGATTGTAATAGTAAAGATATTAGTAATAGTAGAATGTAAATTAATTTTTTAAACTGTATTGTAGAATCCAACTAAACTTTACTTTATAAAGAAAAAGAAAGCATATAAACGTTATTGTAAATAATTATTTCATGTAATTTATTGTTATTAATAAATAAATTAAGTAATAATACATATAATATACTATAAATATTCAATTACATCTAAGTAATTTAAGAATTTAATATAAACTATGTAATGTTAAAAGGAAATAATAATAATTGACAAATATGAAAATGTATTGACAATAATTTTTTCTATTGTAAATTGAGTAAATTTATTTATTGTAATTAGGCGGGTTAAAAAAATTATAAGTATAGTTGTGTCAAATAATGTGTTAAAAATAATTGTAATGTGAAGATAAGAAAAATAAAGGGCTTATTTATTCATTTATTTATTTAATAACTAATAAATAAATTGTCTCGGATTTGCAGGTTGAGGGCCCATGCTCACGGTGTCAGATGGTATGCATAGATCAAAAAACAGGCGAAAAAACCGTAGAACCATTGAGAACAATCTCCGAGGAATTTGGCGGTAAAATGCGATTCGGCATATACTTGAGCTATCTAGGACCTGTAAACGGATGCAAGGATTTGATTTTGCATGTGGATTCCCAAGTAACACCTTATTTAAGTGATGATAACATCAGTAGATAAATTAATTAAGCCTTTTTAGCACAGTTCGTTTCTTGCAAAAATACCCCATACCAGCGCAGGAGACTGGCGTAGATATCTCGTTCAGGCGTTTTTGTAGAAACCAACTGTATTCATGAAACGTTCCTAATCAATGGCTGTTTCTGTATTATTAAGCACTTCCTTTAACTAATTATATGCATAGTTATCAGAAAAGAGCACGTTGGTGCACAGCAGTAGCTTATGGGCCTATTACACTGCACTTTTTCAAGGGCCCTGTGGTAAGGGTGGGTGTGGCCGCTAGTTTTGGCGTCGCTATTACACTGCACTAATTAACGGGCCCTAACTCACGGGAACTAACTTCTAAACTAACGTCAAAATGCTCGCGCGACCCGGAGAAACAACTACTCTGTACGCTGGTCGTGCGACGACTGAGCTCCCTAACCAACCTATTTGTTATTACATTGCCCGGTCGGCAGAGCGCGGCAGACCGGGGTCTGGGACGACCCGATGTCCCTAGTCAGGGACCCTTTCTCTCTAAATTTTATTACACTACGTCCCTTGAAAAAGTGTAGTGTAATAGGCCTTTTAATCCTGGTAATATTTTATATCTCACCAATTATATAATTTTAATAATAATAAAGTAAAATGGACATTAACGCCCGTGTAGTTCTATGCTATCAAAGATCTTTTAGTCTATTCTGATAACATCTACCGTGCTCGACACTCATAATATAAACTTATTAAACAAGAGTGATTTAGATGTATGCAGCTATGTTATAATGTTCTCAGTTGCCAAAGAACATGATAACATACACATCTAACCTCTTACTAATATAATAAATACGAAAGTCGTGTGTTTGTTTGTTGTTTTGGCCATAATCCAATTATTGGTCTACTGAACACGCCGCACCATTCCTGTGGACAGAAATTCTAAATTATTTTGGATATCATGTATTTTTAAGTAAGTATAATATACTGATATTGATATCCAAAATTTAGATAGATTAAAAATGATATTATCATGTTTAATCATATTATATCAAGGTCTAACATTGATGGAAAATCGTTTTTTTTTGGTGGGAGGCCTCTGCCGTAGCTCGTTACCACACTACAGGTAATCCCGTGTCGCCAAACAATTTATCGTTCCAGTATGATGGCGAATGTGCCATCTTTATCTGATGACGGCAACATCCCTCACCACCAGGTGACATCGCAGTCAAGGTCTAAATTTTAGAGAGGTAGAGGTATGAAAAAGAAACTACTATTAAATTCTTAAATTAAATATTATAATTAAATATTTTTATCATAAAACAGTGTCTCTGAGAGGCATAGATCTAGCTTTTCGGGAATCCAAAATTTCTGGAAGTAAACAATTAAGTATACTTAGTAAAATTTTACCTATTAGAATTGATTCCATGTTTTTTTTGTCCAAAAATCTAAATCTCTCGCAATTAATTCGATTTATATTTTTTAGATTATGCTCAGGGCCAGTCTACATGGCAAATTAACATCTGGGTTTTGAGTTATGTGTAACTGGCCCTGAATTTCGTAGTACTAACTCATTGAATATTGATTGGTTTCCTGCTTTCCACAATTTTTTTTTTGGCTTCTTCCGAAGGCAGATTGGGGACATTATATTTCTACTATCCCGACACGTGCATCTGGCGTGGCACCCAAAAAAAAATCAGAGTATGTAAAGGCCGCATCTTTCAATTTTTATATTTTCTTGTTCAACCAGCTGGTGCAAGGCAGCAGCTTCGTTTTCTCTACCATGTTGTGTGAAATGCTAAAATGTTATCTAAAGTGTAGCTGTACAACATCGCCTTGACTAGAGGTGCCTAACTTATGTTTACCCGTCTTTTGCATGCTCTGCCAAAATTTAATACAGTTACAAGACATCGCCGCAGCTCTAACCATAGAGCGCTTTCAGCCTGTAAAACGGTTTCCCTCTCTATAGTGTCTTTTTCTTTTTTCTAACTGTTTTAATGTTCTAAGTAAAAGATCTACAATGTGGGATTCTATCGCATTATTATCTCAAGAAAACTTCTACCATTATGTGATTAATGGAAAGGGGTCACGACCCTCTGTAATGAGGAATACGACGCAAAGAGAGAATAAGATTCCATTCATATGAAAAGAGATAATTGAATATTAGTTATTTATTTATACTTTATAGTGTTATAGAAGAAGCTATCTAAAGGGATACATGGAAACAAATTTACATTTTTGTAAAAGCTAGATTTCCAAAGACCCCGCAATGGGCGGAGATTAAGATAAAATTTTCTTTTATATGTGTTGGATAAGTATAAAACCTATTTGTGGTAGAATTCGAAAATGATTAAATATATTATGTCAGTGCGAATAAAATCAATGCCTTGTCAGTTCCTATAAAATTAATATGCATTTATAATATCATAAATACGTAACAATATGGAATAAATGTTTTATCATAAAACATGTTTTCACACAGAATCATTTGAGTTAAGACTGAAAAGATTTCTTTCTGGACCAGTCTTTGAATATGAATTTATTTTTTATTTAACATGTCCACAACAAAACTGTGTATTGCCTTATTTAATAATATTAATGATTGTTTGTTCACATAGTTATAGTTTTTGTTTTATTTGATTTGTTGAATAACACTCATCGATGTGTTAGGTATAGACAACTGGGGGATGATAATAATTATCCTCTTTACCTAGCACTTACTGAAGTACTCGATTTATATTGAATGTCCATTTTGTTATGGTGGTTGGTTTTATTTATAATATTAAATGTATAAAGTGCACCATAGAGCACACTTGGTCCAGGTGGGAGATTATTTACCTATTTGATTAAATGTAAGTTAATTGAGTGCTTATTACTATTTTGTACTATTTATCTTATTGTACTTGTGTTATTATGTTTTGTGTGCCAATAATTTATTTATCTATCTAGGGCTTCTATTGAAATAAAAGAGATTGAACAAGCAACATCCTATAAAATAACAAGTTAACTTACATGACTCAAATAACTAAAATTTTCTCCCACTTACAGTTCTTATATTTTTCAACTCATAAAAACAAGTGTCAAAAGCAGTACTATAGTTATTTTCATCATACCTATTCAAAAAACGAATATTGGCTTCAGAGGATAGCGGGAGCAAAATGTAATTTTTAGGCCCATGGGACTTTTCATTTCTCTGTTCTGATTGGTCCGCGTTTGTGCTTCTGATTGGTGCTTAAACGTATAGGTAATGTCCATACATAGTATGTTGATACTCCTAGCTTTTTCTCATACGTAATGATGAAAAATAGTGTGTCACTCGGGGCCAAATTTTTTGTTCTCGGGCAGTGTATATTGAATTCCTCGCTACACTCAGGATTCTCCTTTCGAATCCTTCACTTCGCTCTGAATTCAAAATAGCGCCCTCGGGGAACAAACATTTTCTTTGGCCCCATATAACACAAATAACTATTGTGTGTGTGTGTAAAATTACATTTTGCTCCCGCTATCCTCTGAAGCCAATATTCGTTTTTCGAATAGGTATAATGAAAAAATAATTCTTGCTCTACTGTAATATTCATAGGGATAATGGTGTTGTGATATTTTATTAAATGTTATGATATTGCACAGTTGACTGGTTGTTGTCCTCTTATCTCCCTTGGTTCTCCGCCATTTGACACATCTTGAATTACTTCTGCCACTTCCTCATAATCTGGCAACGCCATTGTTTGCAGTTTGGAATAAATAAGTTTGTCGTTTACTACCACTTCAAATGAACCTGAATAAATAATTTTACGAATAAAAAACAAATAGGAAGATTAAACAAGATAGGCGGACAATATAGACGTCATTGTGGACTGCGGTGGTTGTGGGTGACTCAAGAAACTCCTGTGCCCAGTTCGACGTCCACAGTCTACACTCACCATAAATTAGCCGAATACAAAGAAAACATATTTTGAACTGACCTTGTCGACCTTTGTTACAAACAACTGTGACTTCAGGGCTAATATTTTTAATTGTTTTGGCTAGTGCTAAGCAGTGACCTCCATAGTCACATACTTTACTGAAAAAATAGAAAAAATTAAATTTTATTTTTAAAAATTACATTAATTTCCTACAAGTACTGAGATAGGATTACCAATACTCGATCTCAACTTTAGGTTTTCGATGTAAGTTTACAATAGACATATTTTGTAAATAAGTAAATAATAATTTTGGATTTAAACTTGCACATAAAGGTTGTAGGTATTTTAGATCACATTAATGCGCCTCTAATCCATAGATAATACTGATCCAGACTCCAGAGACAAGTTGCTCCTATTCCACTACACAAGGGAACTTTAATCCTGTTTTAGTGTGGTGTAAAATATTTAGATTAATAAGTTCCTAATTTAGTCGTTATTGCTGTGACTTAAACGACGCTGAATTTAGCTGCCACACCCACCCTTAATAGGGCCCTTTACTTTTCGAGCGCAGTGTAATAGGCCCACTCTTCTTTGACAGAGACAAGTAACCTGTAGACAAAGTACTTTGTAGTTGTACTCACAGATTTATACTCTGTGCTCAGAGACAAGATATGTCATAGATATTACACTATATAACCGAGACTATCCTATATGTTACTTGTCTCTGCCCGAGACTCTATTGTACTCTGTGGTTACTTGTCTCTGCAAGTTAACCAGAGATTATTGTGTTTTCGATTATTTGTTTAAATGTTACTTGTCTCTGATTTGTTGTTGTTAATACTTTTCAATTTAAAATATTTCAAGCTTACAACTAGATGAAATCAATAGTAATTAACTTGCATCTATGTACTTAGAATATCAATTAATCAGTCATAACATATCTTTCGTACAGTTTGAATTATACTAGTGCTTTATTAATGTTCCATTCCAAATATAAATAAATGCATCAGAAAAATCATTACAACCAATATGGACTACGATTATCTTATTAAACTCCTATGTGTCGGCGACTCCGGTGTTGGGAAAACAAGCTTTTTATATAAGTATACTGATGGTGTCTTTCATACTCAATTCATCTCAACTGTCGGTATCGACTTTAGAGAAAAAACTGTGGTAAGTAGGTACTACTGAGGACACTAGTAGTTTTAACTTAGTAGTGGATTGACTTTTAATTGTAAAAATTTCACATACATACCAGAAATTCTATGTATTTATAGCCGAAGGGATAAAGGGTCAGTTGGATTTTGAGAACAAAATAGTAGGTACCTACTTGACTCAAGCAATGCTCCTCGTTTTTAGATTTACCACCAAAATACAAGGCAGCATCGCATACATCTACAGTTATGGGATACTGCAGGGCAAGAGAGGTAGCTATTCACATTCTTTAAAATTGTAGAAGTAAATTATTGTAGATAGTGGTTTTTATTTGCCTATAGTTTCTTCTTTTCTTGGTTTATGGCTTTGAGTAGTGCCAAGCCAGCACAATACATTTCCCCAGTGTTGAGTATCTTGTTGGATGCACGGAGGAGATTGGCCGGTTATAGAGTGCCAATGACTCATGCACATGAGCAAGTGCTCCATATTTAGTTACTTAACCAGATTTTTGCTCTATTTGATAAATTCAAATTCAAATTTCAATGCTCAATTCTAAGTTCGTCAGAGGCCCAGGAGCCATATCTGACGGATCCCTTTCTGAAAACAAACTGAAAATACGAATTATGAATCTATGGAACATGCAAGGAAAATTTGATAGCAACAATTGTTAGGGGCTTCCAGGCCGAGGTCAGACAATCTCCTTCACACAAATCTTTGTGTGCCACTGTATTTTAGTTATATTTCACTTTCACTGGATTCTCACAATGAGTTTTGTACCTCTATGTGGAAATCAATGAAGATAAATCATTTGTTAGTGGTTAATCAATGTAGAATGGGTATGTATTGCTTTAGTACCTATTTTTATTTAACTTTGTAGGTTCAGGAGCTTAACAACAGCTTTTTATAGAGATGCAATGGGTTTCTTACTTCTTTTTGACTTAACAAATGAAGCATCGTTCTTGGAGGTTCGCAATTGGATAGAACAATTAAAGGTAAATGCAATTTTTCTTTATAGGAAGATATGTTAATGCTATGATAGCAAAAACTTTGCCAGTTACAATTCTAATACATTGCCAGAATTTTCTGGCAACTGAAAGTTACATTGCATAAGTGTTGAGTAAGTAATGAATTTGTGTTTAATTAGAACAGAGTATGTACAATGTTAAAATATATTTCATAAATAAAAGCCATATTTAGCCCTCGATGACAACAGACTATGGTCTATGAGCAACAGATCTAGCATGTAGGTCCTCTATAACCTAGCCCCACAAGAATTTATGATAAATTCTCAGTCGTTGAAACTTGGCAGGATGTTGTATGGTATGAACCAAAACTTATCTTGCTATGTTATCTTATACTAATATTATAAATGAGAAAGTTTGGATGGATGTATCACGGGCATTTGCTATACAAAAATATTAAAAAAAATCCATGCCAAAGTTGGGTTTTTATACCTAAAACTTAATATTCATGACTGAATATTTTCTCGATTTATTTTTCAAATTTTGGCTATATAATATATTTACACACAAAACCGAAATAATCATGCAGAACATCAATATTTAAACTGATTTTATTATACAACTGCTTGAAAAACGGAGTATATTGTTTTCAGTGTTCATGTATGTATGTATGTGAGTTTGTATATTCCACCATAACTTCTATACGCCTGAACCGATTTTGATAAATGAGATATCGTTAGAATCCCTAGCTTATTCCGGGTGACATCGGCTATTAAAATTTAAAAATTATTGATAGGGTGACCATGGTCCCACATTAAAGACTAAAGTTGAAAAAAAAAATTCGAAAATAAGATTAACTGTATAATCATCATCTAGAAAATGATGAGTAGATTCCAAAAATATTTAAAACTGCAGTTCAATATATTTTTTTTCACATTTTAGTTCGTTTTTTGACAGGGCAGTCGTATTTTTTAATTTTTTGAATTAATGCTTGTTATCAAACCTAAACTGCGCGATAATGTACCTTCCTCCTTTAACAATTGGGTATAGCATAAAATACCTAACTTCGTTTCTTATTTTGTTTTGGATATCTATACTAATACTATAAATGCGAAAATTTGGATAGATGTATGGATGGATGTTTGTTACTCAATCACGGCCGAACGGCTCAACGGATCTGGATGAAATTTGGCTCAGAGATAGATTATAGTTTGGAATAACACATAGACTACTATTTATCCCGGAAAATAAAGAGTTCCTGCAGGAACAAAAACCTCAATCCACGCGGACGAAGTAGAGGGCGTCAGCTAGTTTATAATATACTTTTAACTCATGATACTTAATTATTCTGTAAAGTTTCGTCGCCTGAGGAATTATTGTTGGGGTCCACTAGCTTTATTGCCTAGACTGCAGAGCCTGGGTGACATTAGCTAGTCTAATATTTTTTATCTGTATCCTTTCAGACCCACAGTCTCAGTGATGATCCAGACATAGTGTTGTGTGGTCATAAATGTGATCTACAAGAGAAACGTTTGGTGAACCAAAATCGTGCCCGAGAATTTGCCAAGAACTATAAGTTATCCTATCTGGAAACCAGTGCCAAAACAGGAGAAAACATTGATCGTGCTATTGAAATCTTACTTGATAAGATCATGTACAGGTAATAATTTTTATTGCATGCTAGATGATGTAGAAACTTCAACATAAGTCAAAGACTAAGGGACTTAAAAATAAATAAAAAACCTGTTTCAAACGTGCACATGAAGCCCTTTCATATGAAATATCACTTGATATATTGACTCCTATTTCTGGTTTCTCATTTCCCAAACTAAATCTAAATCTAATATCGGGGACGCTCGAAGATGGCGGACTAGTTATTTTTTATGCGTACATATGTTGACGACTTCCATGGCGCAGTGTGTAGCGCTGTTGTCTTAACGTGCGGAGGTCCCGGGTTCGATCCCCGGCAGGCTCAATTTGGGAATTTATAATTTCTGAATTTTCCCTGGTCTGGCCTGGTGGGAGGCTTCGGCCGTGGCTAGTTACCACCCTACCGGCAAAGACCTGCCGCCAAGTGATTTAGCGTTCCGGTACGATGCCGCGTAGAAACCGAACAGGGTTATGGGGGTTTAATATAACTGCCATGCCCCTAACAGGTTAGCCCGCTACCATCTTAGACTGCATCATCACTTACCATCAGGTGAGATCGCAGTCAAGGGCTAACTTGTAGTGGAAAAAGAAATCCCCATTATATGGGTACACTAGATGATTCCTGCGACTTCGTCCGCGTGGACTAAGTTTTTAGATTCCCGCGGGAACTCCTTAATTTTCAGGGATAAAAAGTAGCCTACTTATGTCCTTCCACGAGATTTAACCTATCCCTGTACCAAATTTCATCAAAATTGGTAGAATAGGTGGGCCGTGAAAGCGTAGCAGACAGACAGACAGACATACACATAGACACACTTTCGCATTTATAATATTAGTATGGATGTACATCAATTAAAGAGAAGAATACGAAAAAATATTTTTTTAAATAAAACATTGAATTCAATATGGCGGACAATAAAAGCTTTTATTTTAATTTATTTTGACTTATTACTTGAGTAATATTTTTTTTTCCTTGCAGAATGGAATCTTCTGTGGAATATGCAATGCTGTGTGCTTCGGGCCGGAGGCGACAGTCCCTGCAGAGACTCCAAGCGAAGCAGGACAGGAAACTGTGCTCCTGCTAAAACAGCACAAACTGTGATTTCGATACATTCCATGTTCAAAACTGGGGTGACCTGAAATATTTAAGGGCCAATTTTATTAGCATATTATTTTCTATTTAACATTATTACTTATAATTATTTATCTATGTATGTAAATTGTTATGATAACGATTTTAAGCCCGATGGCGGCAAGTTTAAAGTTTGGGTGTGAATGCATCAGTGTGCTAAACGCGTTATTCTTTACTATAATTAGCAAAACGATAAACACATTAAGCAAAGTCATAAAATATGCGCTAAGGCATGCCGAGTAACGCATGTAAGTATGCATCGGTGTGTTAAAGACGCGAGCACTGGTGCACTCTATATCCCCTTTCTCTCATAGTTCGATAAGGCATTCCGACACCAAATACCTCTTTGCACCCAACATCTAAACCATGTCATCCCATAGTAATTTCTGTAGTTTGTCTAGAATTAGACTAACGAGGCATTCAACATGGTAGTGCATGTCATACTGACGAATGCGATGGCAGCTCCAAAGTGTGTCATCACAGAATAGATATTATACTCGAAAGGTCGGCTTTGGCTATTCTTATAGGAGAAACCGCTATCGCGTATGCACAGTGGTTTCCACTTTTAGTATAGAGTCATATGTGTTGTATATCTATTTGGTGATGTACAATTTGAGGGCAAGTTTTGTGTTTATAAGGCCTTAGTAAAAAAATTAGTTAAAATATATGTCACCGTAAGATTGTGAAAACCGTTAGATTGTAATCCATCTAGCGAGATTGTAAACTGTCGAAAGATTACAATTAAATGCATTATTAGATTGTAATCTGTTATGTATATTAACCCGATAGAACCTAGCCGCTGGCCGGGCACTACCTGATGATTTATATCGTATAAGAAAGAGACAAGAAAACGTAAATACAATGGTTATTTCAAAAATTGTCACTCAGAACATTAAGCGTTAGATTGCAATCTAACGGTTTTTACAATTTTACGGTGACATTTACAAAATGAACTGATGATATACATGCTCCTCAATAAGTTATCAGGCACCTAATAAAATGTAAAGTTTCCCTTTTAGTAAATTGTATACTATGCTATATTAACAAAATAATGCCAAAAGAAGAGAATGCAGTTTTGAGACTGATTTTACTTGTGTATATCATGACGATCAATTACAAAAATCTGATGTCTTATCAGATTCAGTCTAAATTTAAGTGTTTTATGAAGACTAAAGTATTATAAAAAGTGTTCTATCTCTATGCCTTTATTAGGTAAATAATTATTTTCAACTTTTTGGACTATGTTCTCGTGTTTGAGCGTATTCTCCAAATATGTGCAGGGTACATTTTTCTAGTCATGTTATTTGTATGAATGTTTCGCAATTGTTGTATTTATAGTTTTCTTTGCTTCACACTTGACTGTTTGATTTGCACAAACTTTAGCCAATTTGATGCATTTAAGCTTAACTTTAGCATAATTACTAAGAATCATATGTCTTGTTTTCATTGCATAAGCATTAGTGGAAGTTCATAGGAGTATCATTATACTATATAACCACGGGCGTGGTAATATAGTACGGTGCTTTTTCTTTTGCGGTTATTTATACACGCGTGCATACAAAAATTGCCACACGCACAGATAATTTTCATGTTGTTCTTTGGGATTCTCTTGTGATGTGATTTGGGGATGTCTTTGTGTGATATAACGTCAGCCCCAGAAAGGGCAGAATGATAATAGGGACAAGGAAGCAGAAAGAAAAAATTTGTAGGGAGTGAAGAATGCGTCACGGGAAGTACCGAATGGGCGCTCTCCCGCGATTCGGCCCATATAACCGCGAGGTTGGTTGTTGGGTGGGTGGTTGGAGGGTTGTTCTTTGTGATTTACTCGTTCCAAAAGTTCCCTTCAATAGGGTGAACTGTTCCTTTGCTAATTATTGTAATGTCCATAGGAATTTCTAAGTTTTCCGATTTGGTAGATATAATAATAATCAGTAATAGAAAAGTTCTCTTTTGAGAAAGGGAACTCTATTCGAATGAGGAAATTGCTCTCAGGGCACCATCACTCAAGTACAGTGAGCTTCAAATTGCTAGTATAGCACAATTTGCGTTGCAAAACGACTGCCAGTCCCTAGACGTGTCTAGACGTGTCATTCCGAAAAAATGATTTGTTGCGAGCTGGAATTACTATATTTTGCTTGTAACTCGATAGTCAGGTGTTTTGACAACATGAATTTAGTTCGGAATAGCCACTAGGTATTTTAATTAAGGACAGATTTAAGAAATTTGCACTTTGATACGCCAGAATTAATCTTTTTGGCACGTTGCTCATTGTAAAGTACCGGCATCAAGGTGCGGACGAGATCATTCAACATGGCGGGCGTCGTGAGAATCAAAACAACAAAATGGCGAGTAGCTTCGAGTTTAGTTTCTGTTTTATGACGCCTCGATAGTCAAGACTTGATCGTTACATATACCTATAGTGCGACAAACTTATCTGAGCCGGTGACAGCGTCGCTAGTCTAAATGAAAAATAAAATAAAAACATAAACTATACAAGCACAACAATGGGGAGGGACACTGCCAATTTAACCCGCTAGCTGTCCCATCGTCGCTGGTGTTGTTTACCTGTCAAACTCCATATATTTTTTACGCGATAGTTTAATTTTCTTAGATTAATTCATTAGAATGCCTAAATGTTGTGCATTCAAATGTGATAATAAAGGCGCACACCGTTTTCCTGCTGATAAGGAAAGGAGAAGACTATGATACAAAGCCTTGCGCCAAAAAAAATGGATACCTAGATAATCGGCTAGGAAGGCTAGCGCTCACTTTAGACCTGACAATTTTTATGGCGAGAACACATACATTGGTTTTTTCCCAGATTCAATTCAAATGGGACGCGTATTTACCTCAAAGGACTTGACCGGTGGAACTATGGCAGCTTGCCTAGGTGTCCAAAATCAATGTTCAGCAATGATTTCTTTATTATTGTAATTGTAATATTTCACTGTTTTCAGATAAAAAAGTTTCAGGAGTCTGAAGGCTCGGAAAACTGCGAAAATGAACAAAAAAAGTTTCACCAAAAGATTGCTTTCCCACACTAGAAGGCGCTATTTATTGTGTTGAGCGAGTCCAAAAAAATATTTTCAAGTATTATTTCTTTATTATTGTAATAATTATATTTTATAGTTTCCAGATAAAAAAGTTTCAGGAGTCTGAAGGCTCTGAAAACTGAGAAAATAAATTAAAAAAGTTTCACCAACAACTGCTTTCCCACACTAGATGGCGCTATGTATTGTGGTGAGTCTAGAAAATATTTTTTGTTAACAAGTTCAACTATTCGACCACAGATGGCAGCATATGCAATGTGAAAGTTCGTTCCAGTTTAACTATTCGATCACAGACGGCGGCATATGCAATGTGAAAGGGCGTTCCTTTAAACGCAGTATTTCAAAATGCTTTGTTCGATCAATTAGTTTGAGACTTATCAAAAAATAAAAATAATTATAAACAAAACATACATTTCCTTTTCATTACTATTTAATTGATCAAAAATAAATCATTCATAACAAAATGACTAAGGTACTTAAATGGTATTCATGTAGGGTTACAAGATTATTATTAGGCATGGATATAATGGAACGTCAAAATGGAGTAGTGCTTAAAGAGGAAAGCGGACGCTCAAGATTTAAACAATAAACGTACTGTTTTTTTTTTGTCATTTGAACCCTGACCTTATTTGGAATAATAAATCCATAATAATTTCGTTTTGAATTTTTAAACCTTACTGTAAAAACGGAAATCCTGTGCATTGTCCCGAATCGGAGGGCAATTACTGGTCATGTCCTTTGTACACAAATGAATCTGACAGTTACCAGCGAGGGTGGCAGCATCTGAGATTAGCTTTTCCTGTCCCTCCCCATTAGTTCCAATTTTGGCCACCGGTTCAGATAAATTTGTGGGACTATACCTACAACGAAGAATTACCCGATACCTAACCATACACTCTGCCAACAGAACTTTATGTTGGTATGTTATCTGAAGCTCACTGTACACTGGCAAAACAATATTCGAATTATATTTGCCATAGTTTTCGAGTTCTAGATATTATACTATATTGAACCAAATTAATATAAATATTGTAACTGTAAGGTAATTATGTATTTGAATATTTAGTAAATTAAGTTATTCCAGTTTATGAAATTATACAAAATGTTATTAATCATTATTACTTACATCGATTGGTCGGTTTTATAAAACTACTTTCTGTGTATATTACATTCCTTAAAAATTGAGTCCTAGCTCTACGTTCTTATAAACCTATACCAATTTATAGATACTAATAATTGTCTTTTAGATTTGTGATACAAAAATACTTAATACTTAATAGGTAAATTCAATAGAATATTTTCTCGTTGCCAAGTCTATCGGGAATTTTATGGCCTCGAGGCGGTACATTCTTGCCCGGGCATGTCTTTACGGGTGGATCGCACTATTTCCATCACGTATTTCCATTGGTGGAAATACTGGAATCGATTGTCATTTGTCCCACTAGACATCTTGGGTTACCCAGGCTATTTATTTCAACCCTATTCATTATACCTCAATGACATTTCTGTTATGACGTAGGTTAGTAGCTTACGTACTCACAAACAATTACTTTAAAGTACTTTTTAGATATGTATGTAATTTTTTTTGTTATGTAAATTGTGTGTGTGTGTCAGCTCCAACGCACGACTGGAGTTAAATCTTTACGAACGATTAAAAAATATAATTATAGATTTGTAAATGAGGGTAAATGAACACATTTTTTATATTACTGAAAGCATGCTCGTTACATTTATTTGTAGTAATTATATTATAATTTATATATTCATCAAAATAAATAACATAGTCATGGAAACATATTCAAATGTTACCATGGACACATAAAGTCAATAACGTAACGGTTTTGATTTTACTCCCCATACATTTTCATACTCCGGGCAATATATGCAACTGATTCTAAAGGACGTAAACTTCAAAAATCTAACCCATAACCCTAATTATTGGTTTCTAGGTGGCAAGTGGCAACGTACCAAAACGCTAAACGCTGTATCGCTACTAGGTATAGGTAGGTATTTTCTTGCCATGCCGGTAGAGTGATAAATTGGTACGGCCTGCGGGAAATAGACCTCGGACCTCCCACTAATAACACCAGCGCTCACTACAGCGTTTAGCTCAAAGCTGTAATCATATGCTGAGATCTATAGAGCCAATAAATATAGATTTTAAGTTTGTTTTAAGGACTGAGTGCCCGAGTCTCGTGGAACCAAGGTTGGCTTAAATCTTGGTTGGCCCCTTGGTTCCATGAAAGCTGTGGTACTACATGTATGTTTCATTTTGTTGTAATTTTTTGGCTGGCTTAAATAATTATTTATTCATTTATTTTACTTTGACTTTGCTCAGGCTATATAACCTATCACTGCACTTTTTACAGGGCCCTGTGGTAAGGGTGGGCGTCGTTTATTACACAGCAATAAGGACCAATTTAGAGACCCTTTCTCCCTAGGTCTTATTACCCTACACTGAATCAAGTGTAATAGGCCTATTACTTATTCACTGCACATTTCACAGGGACCCTTCCACTTTAATCAGTGTAGTGTAATAAGACTTAGGGAGAAAGGGTCCTTAATTTGATCCTTATTGCTGTGTAATAAGCGACGCTCTAACTAGCGGCTTACCACAGGGCCCTGTGGTTAGTGCAGTGTAATAGGCCTATTAGAGACTAGAGTTAACACGGGATGGACTCAAAGTCAAAGCATGCTCTATAGATCTCACACAGACTTGCTAAAAACTTCATAAGTCGATGGCCGTTATAAAGTGGAATAAGTAGGTTTATATTATTATGGACCTGTCCAAAGAATTTACAGTTTCTACCAAACCGCTAGGTTTTTTTTAGGTCGATTAGTGTACGATTCGAATTAATATACGATTAATGTTTCAAATGTATTCCAATTATTAAAGTATTTGACGAATTTATTTTGATTTTCATTCAAGATTTTCAATAAACCTACAGCCCTACTTACTTGAAAATAGCGCACAACTTAACGCGGCGTACGCGACGCGACATTATCAAACAGTAGCTGACCCGTCACGTGGCTTACGTTGTCGCGTAGATATGTCTGTCATTGTCTATGGTGTCGTATCGCGTCGCGTCGCTTCTGTCACTCGTGGCAACGGGTTATGGATAAACTTAAATACTCTAACGTACTTACTTTCTTTATGCTTTACAGCGACTTATGTAAGTGTAAGGTGGCGGATGTTGACATTTTATGAACAAAAAATATTTATTGAGATTGATGGAATTTCAGGGGCGCAAGTTTCCACCAAGTCGTTCTAAAAAATATGGAATTATAAAGGATGAAGCGAAAGTCGAGTTTTGTTTCAAAAATTCCACAAATTAAGGAATTCAGATTTTCTTAAATCGTCAATTTTTTTTTCTGTTTAAGGCACGCACTGTTCTGATAATTGTGCTTTAGTCCTACTTTATCTTTTGGTTTGCTTAATTTAGCTTCAAAGATCATGTAAAATCTGGTCCAATTACCCATAAATTAAGTTTGAAGTCAGGAGCTGTGGGTGTTCACCTTACTGCAATAGCTATCTCCAAATCCCCAAGCACATGTGATATATCCGCCTGCAGTATTTAATTACAGGGTGTCATTCAAATTGCGACCTTATTTATGTTCCGTTCGAGTTAAATTTTATTTGTATAGCTCTCATTAATCTTGTTTGAAGACATTGCTGTTTTAAACAGACCTTGTCCCGAGGATACAATGCTGAAATTCGTTTGATAATAAAGGATCGGTTCCCCTCCGTTGCTCCAGAGCGCAGCCGCGGAAGTTTAACGCGTAGGTACGTCACACCAGCGCTAATCTAAAGCCGTCTGAATACTCGTAGATTGACTATTTATCGTATTCGCGGGCAACTCTTATGGACAAGGACTTAAATGACCCCTTTGTTTGGAGTTGTAAATGAAGTGCATTCATACGCACAGGGAAAAACTATCCGTTCAAAAAGCGTACTGAAATTCAAACTCAGCACTGCGATGCTGCTGTCGGGCACCCTCTGACACGGAGCTATGTTCAGAGCGCTAGTCGGTTTGTTTATGTATTGAAGACAACACAGTATGCAGCCGGCTCCACGAGTTTATCGCACTACATCGGACGGCATGAATTGAACAGTGACGAGTGAACTCTCGCGGTTTTCATCTCGGGTTGCCGCCGCTGATATACTCGTACCTACCAATGTGATTTTAACGTTTGATATGTGATTGCTACGTAAGTGTCATTCGTAGTACGAGTATAACGATACGATAGACGAAAATACGAGAAAGGATCTTATCTGCATTCGTAAGTGCCTAACTATTATAACGTTCTGTATGTGTAGACTGGTTATTATTTCAGTTCATAAACTCTTCTTAAAAACGTAGAGTTCATAGAAATGGTTTAAGTTTATGTTATTTTATTGTGAAATTGACTGGAAAATGAAACTGACGTATAAGTAAATAATCCTACTAGAAGCAATTTTTTTTATTATTATACCTAGGTAGGCTAGTTTAGGATTTAAATTTTTTCCATGGGCCCAGGGTTGACGTTATTTATTTATTTATTTATTGATACGACATAGCCGATAGGACTTTACAGTTTCCCAATACGTCTTATCAGGCTACAATAGGTATTACATACTACAATTACATACATTACTAAAATTACACATACATGCCAAACGAAAACACTAAAAATAGAAAAACAATAAAAACACATTAATTAAATTTAAATTAAATAAACAAACAGTAACAAAAACATACAACGTAAATGAAATTAAAACTACCTATTCTCTAATAACAACTTTATTATTTTCGTGAGCTGGGTCAGTGGGGTGTGGAAAACGTCAAGTCCGGGATTTTTACTAACCTTATAGCTACCTACCTACCCATAGCATGGATAATGGATATCATAGTCTAATAATTTTATTTCATTGTATTTTGTGTACCTACCTAGTAGCTGTAGGTAGCTTAGTAGGCACCTCTGATTCTATGAGGCGTCAAAATTAAAAAAAAAATCTCTTTAATCAACTCCAAAATTAAGCTGAAAAAATTATAAGTAGGTATGTTCAGCACGAGCCAGTTTGGAGTTGGAGGCAACCGAAATAGGTACCTATCAAGGAGTCAAAAGTTTATAGTAGGAACTAGGTACATAAACTAGCGGCACGCTATGATGGCCGGTTTGACGTTTGTCCGCTCATGAAGTTCCGTATTAATTGATAACGACTTTGAAGGAAATAATTGTATTACTTTATTGACGATAGTGATGTGCAGAGATTCATAAATTTTATCGAATGTAGTTTCTCATGAAGTTCCGTATTAATTGATAACGACTTTGAAGGAAATAATTGTATTACTTTATTGACGATAGTGATGTGCAGAGATTCATAAATTTTATCGAATGTAGTTTTAGGTTTAGGACTCAAAATTTATTTATTAAATTGATTTCTTAAATGTATACAAGTGTAGAAAAATCAGTTTGCACCATTTAAGGGGTGAATGTACTTGTGAATATGAACAATTTTCACTATGTGGACAAACCTCTGAAATCGCAAAAAAATATCAATAAATTTTTAAAAATGGAATCTAATACGATCGTCACATAGGATCGCTGGCTAGCACAACTACTACCTCCGGCAAACTCGCGTCAATGCTCAATGCAAAACAAAGCAGTTTCGAATTGACGTTGCTTCGAAAAGTATAAACTGTCAGTGCAATGCGATTGTGATATAGTTTTGACCTGGCTTTGGATTTCAAATATTGATACTGCATTACTGTTGACCCTTGCTCGTTAATTTGGACTCTGTTCAAGCCCTTTGTTGTGGATTTCGTCGATATGACCGAACGTACGCAGAGAACTGTTCTAAATAGTCAGACACGTGAGTTCGTAATACGCCTTCGTAACTATTTCGATCGTGAAGCTCAAAATGGAGGGCCAATTTTACCTATAACGTCAGTGGTTGAACGCGTAGCTGATGCGCTTAATATTGGACAACGAACTGTTAGACGGATAACTAAAAAAAAATATGGCGAGACTGGCACAGAAGAAAATAATTTTCACACACCAAAAAAGAGAAAACGAGCAAAACCAGTCGTAGGCATCGATAGCTTTGATGCCGATGCTATCCGAAGACATGTTTACGGCTACTATTTACAGAAGGAGTATCCAACAAGAAAAAAGTTGGTGCATTCACTGAAGGAAGCTGGATTATTCTTCGGTGGGGAAAGTTCTTTAACGAAGATTTTGAAGACCATTGGATTTCGATACAAAAAATGTAACAAACGCAAAATATTGATGGAAAGATTTGATATAGCGATGGCAAGGTATACTTTTTTACGGCAAGTGAAAGAAATCAAAAATTGGCAAAATGTTGTGTTCTTGGATGAAACATGGCTTAATGCTAACCATACTGTAGGCCGTTCTTGGAACGATGACACAGCAGCATCTACTTCCAAAGTTCCTGTAGGAAAAGGATCGCGACTTATAATTTGTCACGCCGGAACCATCAACGGGTTTGTCGAAGGTTCTCTCATGGCTTTTGCGTCAAAAACCACTGGAGACTATCATGAAGACATGAATGGAGAAAAGTTTACTGAATGGTTTACCTCAATGTTGTGTAGCCTCCCTGAACCATCTATTATAATTATGGACAACGCCCCATACCACTCGATGCAAATTGACAAGCCACCTGCCCAATCCCAAAAGAAAGCTGATATCGTCGCATGGCTTCGTAAAAATGGCGTAGATGCAAACATGAATATGTTAAAAGCGGAATTAGTACGTCTTTTAAAAGAAAACAAACCAACCAAGATCCGATACGTCATTGACGAAATAGCATTAGAACATGGGCACAGAGTTATACGGTTACCGCCTTACCATTGTGAGTATAATGCGATTGAGTTGGTGTGGGCTCAAATTAAGGGATATGCTGCAAGACACAATACAGAACCCCCATTTACCACAAAAAAAATGCTAAAATTATTAGAAGAAGCTTGTGAACATGTGACTAAAGGAGACTGGGAAAAGGTTGTGAATAGAACTGTTAAATTAATAAGGGAAGATTATGAAAGAGATGTGAAAATAGATAATATTATAGAAAACGAACATATAATTATTAATGTATGTGATGATAGCAGTGACGACAGTGAAAATAGTAGTATGGACGAATCTGATTAATTATGGCCTTTTGTGGCACCTTTTTTGGTATCTTTTGTATTCATATGTTTCTTGTGTGCATATAAAGTATGTATATTCATTTTCGTTCAAATATTCAGTTCGTTCAAATAAATTAAATAAACATATACATTTTTGTTTTATTAAACCTATTTAATCAGGTACAAAAACAAAACTTAATTGTTTTTTGTTCGAGAATAAATTGACATTCCACATCACTATTGTAATGTGTCAAACCGGCCATCATAGCGTGCCGCTAGTGTAGTTATAGTTAGGTACTTACTTAGTACCTAGGTACTAGTGTGCTAGTAAATATTTCTCAAGAGCGCACCGTCCAACCACTTCTCTGATCTTCTCATCCACCCGCTACTTGCCTATTACCTACCATAGAACATATGACTTAGATTACCTTCTGATACTAATAGGATTGCAAGATGGATTGGATGGATTGAATGGTGGCCTCATGCCCAAAAGCGCAGCGTTGCGCAATTCCCCACTATAAGTGGACGGACAACGGACTAGAACAGTACCTAGCTGAGTAACAAGCGTCACAAGATCGTGTTCTGTGGAGATCCATGCGGGATCTTCATCCAGCAGCTGTGGACGTCCATCTGTTCGACGATCTACCGCTACGGCTATCCACAACCCACGGCTAGACATCGAGACTGAAAAATATTGTATTTGTTACCGCTAATCTAACCGTTATTGTGAGCATTTCCTAGGAAATGTCGTACGTTACTGTCGATACTAATACTGTTGTTAATGTCGATAGGTTTTGATACGTTAGATTTTGAAATTTGACCTTAATTAGATGATGTTTTCACAACTTTACCTAGGAATACACAATCAACCTTTACGGTCCCTCCACCTTCAAATCGCGAAATCATATACATAGGTACATACCTACTTAGCAGAATTGATCATCTCATGAAACAATCAGTATAGTAAGTAGTAAATAATCATAGTTTTCATCAAGAATGATTACTTACCAAAAAAATTATGATATTAATGATCAAACGTCTAATGTTTCCCTAAATGTTCCCATAAAAAAAATTGATCCGTATTGATCACGTAACCGCGTTAATGTCGACATTAACGGTTTTAGCAACTTTAACGGTAACATATTTTAATTGTCTTCTTCGCTCTACCGGCGGCGTAGTCAACTGCTACGACGTAGGCAAGAAATCATTTCCGGAAAATCACGAAGTTTCTACTAAGTACCTAAGCTATCAGACATTATTATTTCACTGTTAATAATGTTAACACCCTAAGGTCAATGGCAAATTGCAATGATATCACGCTTGTTTCTGTGCTAATTATTTTGTCTTCGTAGGTATCAGTATGTACGATTAATTCAATTTCAATTTACCACCTAGGCACCTAAGTAGGTATCTATCTGAATAGGTGGATAGGTACTTATCTTATTTCTTTACACTTCGTAAAATGTGTCTACACATTTTAAGAACAAGGAACCAATATCTATAATAGGTATTTACTTGGTCTTTATACATATATGTACATAATATAAAATGATTAATAACTGACTTAGTGACATACCTATCAGCGTACTTACAGTTCAAACCACTTGGTCTACAAAAGGTTTTCGTTCAAATGTAGGACTCTCAATATGGAAGTAGGTACCTACCTAAGTACGACGGGAACCCCCGATAAGCTAGCAAGCATCTTATATCTTAACGAACTGATTGTAGATAGAAAGTTTTAATAATGACATAAGCAGGTAGCCCTTTGAATTACAACTTAAAGGTTCAGATGCTAAGCCGTGCCCATAGCTGGCATTAAATCGACCGCCTACCGTGTCTTGATACCATGCTTGAAAGAAAGAAACAGGTAGGAATTCCTAGGTGAGTAGGTATTTGTATTTTGTAACCAAATTTAACCATTAGAAAAGTCTTGACACCCTCACTGACTGGCTCATGAAACGCTCAACTCAAACCGTACCTACCCAGGTACATATTAGTTAAACATATTCAATTGAACCAGAAATAAGGACCTATTTTTCGAAATTCCCACGAAGGCGGAAGCGAATTCGCGAGCGGTCGCTAGTATTTCGGAACATCTAAGGCGTACATTTACATTTTGTTGTTATTCTAGCAGTGTCCGAAGTTCTATTACACCCAATTATTTTTAATTAATCTTAACTAGGTACGTGCTCCCTTGATAATTTCTTGTTCCTTCGCGAGCGCTTGAGTGCCTAGTGCTTTGTTTGTAAACCAATTAAATGTTTCTAAGATTAAGTTTATACTCAGGCGGCGTTTACCACCTACTTCAGTAATTACTAACATTTATATCCTCAATATGTTACTAGTAGGTACTACTAAGGAGTAATTATTGGTATTAACAAAAACAAAGTAGAATCCATAGAATTCGTTCTGTTAAGCGCGCGCTAACTCGTGAAATTCGTTTTAAAATAACATCCAGTAGGTACTTACTTATTGGCAGAGCCCATGACACACCGCATAATTTTCTTACTAAACTAGGAATGACCATCAGCAATGAGGAATACGACGCAGTGAAAGAGTGTTTGTGGAAAGATAAAGATCTAGGTATGAGTACTCAGGTACCTTCTCATTACGCCCGTCTGCTCAGATCCGATTAATGTCCACAAGCGGTAACTTGTGAGTCTCCAGAAGTCCTATCTCATGCAAGGATCCTTATGAAGGCTTTCACGCTTAAGTGCGCGAAGGAGCCGCATTTTTATCTAAACGCGCCGTCATTTAAGACCATAACTGTACCACTGATGTATATGGTGGGTATAAAACGTTACACCGTTCCTGACAATAAAACAATCGATGCATGCTGCAATGTGACCACATGCCACAGATTACAGAAACAAGGATTTCAACGAACAATAATTTATTTATTGATTCTCTGATCTGCGAGTGTTATAACTTCTGAGTTACGTATACCGCTTCACGGTGCCAGACGTCAGTTGATTCAAAACTTTCGGTGAATGAAACAGAATTTCAATTCGCTATAATCCGCCACAGTAGACAAATCTGTGTGGTACAGTGCCTGTCTTTCACCTGCAGCATGCGACACCCACCACCCACCAACTCGCACAGGCACAACACCACACCACACAAATCCTCAAATCACTCTCAACGTACGTTTCACTCCGACACCGGAGCATCTTCAGGAGATGTTGACTCGACAATGCACGATTGTGAATCAATTGTGATTGTGTCTTCACAATCGTGCATTGTCGAGTCAACATCTCCTGAAGATGCTCCGGTGTCGGAGTGAAACGTACGTTGAGAGTGATTTGAGGATTTGTGTGGTGTGGTGTTGTGCCTGTGCGAGTTGGTGGGTGGTGGGTGTCGCATGCTGCAGGTGAAAGACAGGCACTGTACCACACAGATTTGTCTACTGTGGCGGATTATAGCGAATTGAAATTCTGGTTCATTCACTGTCATGGACTTCCGCAAAGTAACGCCTGCTTCTATTCAATATTCAAAACTTTCGATAACGTAACTCCTATTTCTTAAAATTTGACACACGTATGAACTTTACTAGTGTCCAATGACTAATTAAGTTCCGTAATCCGTGTCCGTCATGATTATCGTGATAAAACCCAGCCTAAAAGCGGAAACCACTGAGATCTCTCAAAGTTTCGTTCATATGCCAATCTTTAATGAATTCAAACTACCTACTGCTCCTACTCGCGAATTTATTTGGCTTTTCCTTGATATTATGATCGCGGCTTTGAGAGCGCATATATTGGCTGCCGGCATCCGCTTTCAGTAGATAAGGTATCCAGTATGAAACCTAATAGTAAAGAAGTAATTTGTGGACGCGTGTTTCAAAGATTTTTGCGTAACCGTATTTCCTTACCGTACCTTGCGATATGTCACCGTAAAATTGCAAAAACCGTCAGATTGCAATCTAACGCTTTTTATCTCGATAGATTGTAAACTGTCGACAAATTGTGAACCGTTCAATGTTCTGAATGGAAATTTTTGAAATATTCATTGTATTTACGTTTTCTTGTCTCTTGTAGGATAAGGTAGGGTTCGACATAAATAACCAGGTAATGCCTGACCGCAGGCCGAGCACTTAGGTTCAATCGGGTTAATATACCTAACAGATTACAATCTACCGAAAAATAATGCATTAAATTGTAATCTTTCGACAGTTTACAATCTCGCTAGATATATTACAATCTAACGGTTTTCACAATCTTACGGTGACATATGCATTCAAAATTCCATGATATGTATATCTATCTACCTATCATATCTCATAATAATAATTAGAACAACCGGATGTTTGCCGATTGATGTTCGATTAACGTTATTACTAGAAGCGGTTTGGATAATTTACGAACATCTTTCACGCACGAGTCATGACGTGTGCGTAAATACAGACTGCGCGTTATTATATTTATCTTCCACTTTTTCTGGTAACGTAAACAGTTCACTTTGGGAAAATGGGCTAAGGTTATCTAACTAACCCCTGTTTCTAAGTGTGATATATGAAGTCAGAAGAACATTCATTGCGCGATAGGAATTCTAGGAATGTGTCTAAAGAGAAAAACAATCATTATTTTTTCTTAATAATGGAAAACAAGGAACTGCGAATTCGAAATCGCGCATTGGAGTCGCCCTTGTGTTGTCGCGTACTGCCATTTCGTCGCCTCGTGCTTTTAAATAACATGTTTCACACGGTTGACAGTTCCTACTGTAAGTATACTTATTCTGTGCTGTTTAACATCACAAAAGACTTAAAAAACTTAATGATTTTGAATTCAGTTAAAACTAGGAAGCCCCGGTAAATGCGCGAAATGACATACCTATGCATGTCAGACTCAGGGGCCACGATCCTCTTCGGGTCGCTGAGTCGGCGAAGTCCTACCTAGGCAGACAAGTAGGTAAAATGTTTAAAGAATAGCTAGATACTTGACACAGACATTTAGGTAGGCCTTTTTTCGAGTTTCCACAGAAAAGCTGACGAGCCACGAAGAGGAGCGAAGACTTGTAGGTAATTATGATAGACCGTAAGTATTATGTAAGTAAGTACCATCATTTTATTGCACAGTTGTAGGTTACAGTTTGACGATGGATCAAGACACGCGGAAGCGTGTCCAGCCAAAGTTCAAAAAAACTGGCGAGCAGCACCGTGTGTAATATTACACGAACCATTTGGAGCCACTTTTGACCCCCTCATAACTCAAAAACTATTTCACATAAACATGTCAAATTTGGCGCATATATTGAGACCCGTGAGATACATATGTGCTCCAAATTTCATAAGCACACCTCAAATGGTTATTTAGATATAAACGTACAAAAATCGTCATTTTTATGATCAAAGGTATAGATCAAAACTCTGACACGAGGCATGCTACCATTGCTTAAAGCCGTATTATTTTAATATTGTTGACGTTTATGTTGTAGTGTTATAATCATTATTTTAAGGACGTCAAAGTACGTGACATTCAACTGTTAGTTTGAAACAATACTGCTTTAAGCGGTGGTAGTAACTCCTTAACTATTGAAAATGACACATAATTATTATTTTAATGTAAATAATAATGAATAATAATATAGTTGCATTAAAACCTTACCTTCGTATTCATACATTTTGTGCAACGAAACGTCATTGACAGAAAAGAAGAAGAAACGTATTTGAAGTCGTCAGTTCAAGCTGTCAGTCATTGTGATTTGTATTCATTGTTTATAGTGGTTTTAGTGATATCGACTGTTTACCGTGCTTGTTTTTTAATGTTTCACAAAAAACTTTTGATTTTGAACTTTTGCAATCAAAATTGATGAGATGTAGAAATGTGCTGTAGAGGTAGTCTGACCATAGATGTAATCTGTCAATGTCAGTGTAACTCTAGGTACACTATATATTTTTCTTGAGAATTCTCGTCTCTAATTATCTTGTACAATGAGTCGTACAATAGAATTACTGGTGGGTGACACACTGACCTTACACCAAATAATAAGTACCTACTAATGTAAAACGTAAACTAAACTAATAGAAAAGTCCTATTACAGTGTAAAGGATTATTTGAATGATAGCAAGGCATGGGTATGAATTGTTACAACGGCTGATTATGTAATGTTATATTATAAGTACATATATATAATTTCAATTATTAGTGAGATGGTGATAATAAAAAAAAAGCGGAGTTTATTGCGGGCTCTTCTCAGACCAGGGCACGTTTGGAACCCTCGTAGCTTTAGTTTTAAGATATCGTAGTTAATTATCACCATCACGTCTTATGCTCTGTAAGCATGACGTTCAGAAGGTGTACTTTGTAGGTACATATTTTGAATAAATATGTTTTGAGTTTGTGATTGAGTTCAATAATTTCTGTACAAAAAGTAATGATATCCCATCAAAAACATAAATGTAAAATGAGAGCCAAGTTCAAAATTGTGATATATATGCCTTGGTTGTTGACTTCAGCGACAAAAGAAGTGAGATCTAAATGGGTGCCAAGTTCAATGGTCAGTCCTGCAATTTATATATCCCATCAAAAACATAAATGTGAAATGAGAGCCAAATTCAAAATTGTGTTATATATGCCTTGGTTGTTGACTTCAGCGACAAAAGAAGTGAGATCTAAATGGGTGCCAAGTTCAATGGTCAGTCCTAAAACTTATTTATAACAACATATAATATTTTATAACAACTTAAAATATCATTTCTTCTTATAACTTAGTATAAAATGTTGAAGACAAAAGCTTTGGCTTGGCTAGTTTCCATATACGAATTATTATTAAGTAGGTACCTAAAAGTATAGTTTCTACCAGCAAGCCAAATTTTCGGAAGAATAAAATAAGAACTTACAGCTTTACAACTTGTGAACGCTATAATTCGTATATGAAAACTAGCCAAGCCAAAGCCTTAGTCTTCAACATTTTATACTAAGTTATAAGAAGAAATGATATTTTAAGTTGTTATAAAATATTATATGTTGTTATAAATAAATTTCAGGACTGACCATTGAACTTGGCACCCATTTAGATCTCACTTCTTTTGTCGCTGAAGTCAACAACCAAGGCATATATAACACAATTTTGAATTTGGCTCTCATTTCACATTTATGTTTTTGATGGGATATATAAATTGCAGGACTGACCATTGAACTTGGCACCCATTTAGATCTCACTTCTTTTGTCGCTGAAGTCAACAACCAAGGCATATATATCACAATTTTGAACTTGGCTCTCATTTTACATTTATGTTTTTGATGGGATTTAATATTATTAGACCAATAACCTAGGATACTTTTTAATCATAAAGAGTTCCAGTCGCAGGTCTCTATCTCAAACTAATTGAATTTAAATAATTGTGCTTGGATTTCAAGCCATCTGTTTTTGTGAAGTTCATAAAGCCCCATTGCTAGATGCATGGAAATAGATTTTTTATTGTCTTTTATATAAGATACCAAAGAATCACAAAAACCAATAATAACTCTCTGCTCAAGGTAATAAGAAGGACACAATATTATAGAGCAGCAATATTTTGTATGTAACTTATAGAGTCAATAGCGAATGCCCGCGACTTCGGCCGCGTGGATGGAAGTTTTTCGGTTCCCGCGGGAACTCTTTAATTTTCGGGATAAAAAGTAGCCTATGTGTTATTCCAGACTATAATTTATCTCTGTGCCAAATTTCATTCAGATCCGTTCAGCCGTTGGGCCGTGATTGAGTTACAAACATCCATCCAAACTTTCGCATTTATAATATTAGTAGGTACAGATTCGTTTGCTTGAACATAATAACGGATGCATATATGGTATGAACATTTAACCGACAATTTTAAATCCTAGCTTTTCCCTGCAATTTGCATTGCTTATAGGTCAATATAGGTCAATCCAATAAATCACGTAAGCCGCGACTCCGTGTGCTTAGACTTGTTTTCCACAATCCAGTAGAAAACCTTTGTCTTCCCGGGCTCGATCATCGAAAGTACCAAATTCTATATCCCTATTTCTGGCATGCAAGATATTTCTTTGCTGTCAAAGTCAAGAAAAGGTAAAATTTAAAAAACACTTGTTGTGTAGGTAATATTAACTACCTACGTCCGGTCGGATCGTTCTGAATGGATTAATAATATCGATAAATGATAAATGATTTATTTATTTCACGTAGGACAACTTGTGTCACTTATGAGAAGTCAAACTCTATCACCGGTTCGTAAAGATGATCTACTGACAAGAGCCGGCAAGAAACTCAGCAGTAGCTCTTTTTATAAAAAGAAAAATGTTACCAAAAGTAAAACACATACAATTCATAGGTACGTTATGTATTTACACTGACTTGTGGGCTGCTGGATGCGAAGCCGGTTGCTTCCATGCAACTTTGTCAAAGAAAATCACCAATAGTATAATAAACCTCGACTCAACAAATGCTGTTTTACACAGATGCAATAAAATAAATTTAATTTTTTTAGGGTACCTACCCTGAATTATCACAGCTAAATAGGCTTTACAAGTTTACAAACAGATAATAGTCGACCAACATACAAAATGACGTCATATTGTGACGGACAAATACAGAAAGAACCCTACAAAGCGCGTGGCCCGACACCCACTTGGCCAATTTTATGATGAGAAAGACTGATGCGATGGAAACGTATCGCACCGCGCTTTCATCGCGGGTTGTTTGTGTAAAGTCTTAACATAATTTAAGTCGAATTTAGTCATAGTTGATAACAATTTTCCTCGTTCACTTCCCGCCAAGTTTCGTTATCTGATCCCCAAGCCCAACGAAACTTCGGTATTAGATCATTCAAAGCTTATATTAATTACAATTTTGTTGACAGCTTTACTTTGAGAGGCTGCTTTATCATATTTTGTAAATTGTAAAGCAATTTAAACAGAAAACCTTTTTATTCGATAGCCGCGGATTTTCCTACTAACACTCCCTAAAATTATTATACCTAATATAAAAGAACCTCGAGTGTTGGAGGTATGTCCGTATATCTTTATTTCGTCCATAATAATAATAACTAGCGGATACTCGGCGTGTGCTCCTACGCTAAAAATACAGTAAACAGATACAACTACCATTTTGCATTATTGCCTTTCTTATGAAACCGGTTTGGGGCACATCGGTAGATGGTTTCAAATTCTATAACAGACATATTATGTAGAATTATTTTTTGTGTTTAGTTTACGTAATAGTAATGGGTATGATGACGACCAACTTTTTACCAAAGTAAAAAACGCGCTTCCACTATGGTAGTTTTTATGAAATACATAAATGTGACGTCATCAAATTTCAACGCACTTTTTTTCTTTAATCGATATTTTAAAATGGTTATCAAACTTAAAACTAACCGAGGATGTGAATTTAAAGTCTTTTGGAAGGCCCTCTATTTATAAGTAATCAGTAAGAAATAATATATTTTAGACATCATCCCTATTATAGCAGACGAACAGTTTCAATTTTAGCGTTCGGCAGGGACATAGGTACCTTTTATCTCGTACCTAGAGTCCTCATAGGATTTTGAAAGTGAAAGGGTCAAGCCTCCAGAATCCGTAAGTCATGACTGATGATTAAAAAACGAGCTACTTTTCATACCTTACGAAAAGAAAGGTAGTCCACCTATTTGTAAGTCTTTTCTAGAGTCTGACCACGTTTTTTGGCATCTAATAACCGAATTTACAAGAGAAGCCTTTTATTCTCACACAAGACGTGATACAATGGGTGTGGGATAAAAGTTTAAGCAAGGGAATTTAGAATCGCGCCCTCGTCCGCCGTGCCCTTGTGGCAGATTATTGTTCGCAAGAAAGTTAATTTTCCGTATTTTATTGCATACACTTTAATTTTTTTTCCTTGCTTTTAATCTAGATATTACTTAAATAGCTCCTTAGATATCAGAACATAGTCTGTCGGTATTGTCTCTCACTCTGCGTCGTATTCCTCAAGGGTCGTGACCCCTTTCCATTAATCTCATAATGGTAGGAGTTTTCTTGGGATAATAATGCGATGGGTTAAAGGGCTCTTAGGGTTATTATCAGATGTAAGTGATAATAACCGGGACCGATGGCTTAACGTGCTCTCCGAGGCACGGAGGGAACGAAAAGGCCTAATTTGAGCCTTCAAATTCGGTCACCCATTGTGAACGTTGCTTAACAATCGCAACAATCAACTGATACGTGTTGGCCCTCAATTCCCTATGTCGGTACTGTACCTACAGGATAATATAATATAATTGAAGAGTACGCCCAAGTGCCTTTTTAACCTGGTTTCTACCTAAAATTTCTTCCATTGTAATTTGAAAGGCATCGTTAAGCTCTACACCCCAATGTTGTCGATATCCCATACATACGTTCTTTGCTGCCTCCTTCCGGCTTCCGGTTGGACCTCCTTTTTTTATCCCACTAAAAGTTATCCCTTGACTGCGATCTCACCTGATGGTAAGTGACGATGCAGTTTAAGATGTCAGCTTATCTATTAGGGATACATTAATCGTATTAAACTCATACCACTAAATTAGTCATCTGCAGTATACCAGTAGCGAATTTCTATTGACTATTCAGGACAATTCTTATAATACTGGGTTCATACTTCATTTAAACAAATAATTTATAATCTTTATTTCCAAATGAACTGATTACGGAACTAAAAGATCTAGGATTGGGTCCCAAATAGAGTGTCATTTCAAATTGAAATTTATACCCAGATAAGTTGGGTCCGGCAAAATAACTTTACGATCTGGCAAAGACGTTGGTAACGGCCTTATCTACGCTGACCTAACCCTTTTCACTACCGCCTTTGGACAGAATTCATCGATATTTATGATATACTCGTAGCTGAGACTTGACTATAATAAGTTGTGTATCGGATACATTTTTAGAATGTAAACGCATTGTATTATTATTTTGATATCATTTTCATCTGACTGAGCCACGTCGAAGACAGTTATGTATATTGGTTTTATCATGTATATGGGTTTGTGCCTACTTGGTATGTAGTATCTACCTTCTGGAATGTCTGTTTACATTAAATAATGCGCCTTATGGCGTGCAGTGGTTAAAGGTTATATTTTTTTATTAAACCAAAATGGCGGAAGAGAACAAAACGAGTACAATAATGTGTATAGTGACATGCTACTGAATAGGACTACTTAATACATGTATTATATTTAATTTGTTTAAATTGAACGCGGTAGATTTGGAAGGTATCAGGTAAAGGTGGCTCCTCAAATTCGTTAAAGTATTCAGCTCCGTTTTTTTTACTTATATTTTTCTCTGGAATAATATTAGAAACCACGTTGTTCATTGTCAGACACTTAGTGCGATTGCAACCCCCTGTCAGATACCCTGTTGTTTTATAATTTAAGAGTTTTAAAAAACGGAGCTTAATACTTGAACGAATTTGAGGTGCCACCTTTTCTACCTGATACCTTCCAAAGCAAACGCGATCCAAACTTCATAGTCGGGGATCGTTTATATACCTCTATTAGAGACAAACATAGAAAAAATTTCAGCTTTAATAAAATAACGAAGGTCTGATCGTCGCGGGATCTTGTACCATTAATTTGACTCTACCATGGTAATCAGTTTAGAATAAATAAGATAACAAGAGTAATCAAGAAGATATTGTTTCCAAGACTATTTTACGGCCATAAGCTCCTTTATTGAGAACCATCCCATATTGCAGTGCAGAGTTTATATGCGACAATGAAGACAATTTATTGGACTGTTACACTGACATAATAAAAAAAATACTATCTATAAAAATATAAACGAACAGTTGGAACTCTAGTTTATTAAGTCTAGCATACGCCAGCTGACGTGTTACCCCTGCACCATAACGCCCCTCGTTTATTCCATCTTGCACCCATTCCACGCCCTTGATCAATAGCTTTTATTATTTTCAAACATTAAGTATATTGTTGGGTATGCTCTCTATTAAAAGAAAAACAAAAATGTTATTTTAGAGGAGTCGATTTTAAAAATATATAAATTAAAACCAATGTTTTACTTATTGAGTAGTTTAGTAAGTGCTATCAATAAAAATATAGAGAAAAGTTGCTGTACGCCTGTACCACCAGTCACCACCACCAACCAATGCCAAACCAATGCAATGTGGACCAATCCCAGTAAGGTTCAATTTACTATGAAACTAATGTCATCGAATTCATAAATTAAACGATCAATCGAATAAAAACTTAGCATAAGGACAGGAGTGGACAGTATTGTCCACTGTCTGATGCACCCCCTTTTATTATGCACCCTTATAGGAGATCCCTTGCATATTTTGGAGATACAACACACCAACACACCTTTCGCTTCGGATTTTGAACGTCATCAATTAATTATTGATTATTATCATTCAAATAATAACAAAAAAAAACAAAAAGCAGTGTGGTTTAATTAGGTAGGTACTTAAATGTTCTAATTATATTTTGTAGGTAAGCTTGAACTTCTATTATTTCCTATAAACTATGCAATATATTTCTAGGTGAGGTACCTTCTGACTAAAATAAAAGCACAATATTAAAATAACTATTCAACGCTATAAATCTAAGGCTTATAGCGTCTCTTCATTGGGACTCATTAAAAGTTTGTTTCAGTTGACTTTATTAAACAAATTGTGCACTTTAGCGAAGGGGATTTTCATCCAACATTTTCCTGTATTCCTAGATACTAAACATTTATTTTACTTCAGGTATCACTATATATCAGGGACTTGTATTAATATACAAGTCCCTGATATGTAGTGATACCGTATAAAAATGTAAAAATTTAACTGGTACTTAAGTACAATATGATGAAAATATTCTAAAAAATATAACTTTTGGCCTTTTTTTCCTTTCCCATAATTCATTATTTTTGTTACCCCTTAGGTCGAAAGATAATGGGCTCTGGTCGATTTTTTTGGTTAACAATATCGCTAATTATCTACAATATTGCTATAAAAAAAAGATAATTATATTTCAAAAACCATTTCTGTTTTTGAATTTGATAGAATCGCCCCTTGCCTTAAGTTTAGGAACATGGCTCGTACTTGCTAGAGGCCAGTGTAATTAACCTAATAGAAGCTTATGCTTTGAATTTTGCCGTCCCCTATAAAATATCGCTTCATACGGACCACACCCAGGTTGCTAAGTAGTAGCTTCCACATGTTGCTGCCCGTAATCATGATTGCCTATTTCAGCATAAGCTTGCAGCTTATGCTGAAATCGGCTAAAATACGCCTCTTTATACCCACAGAGTATCCAGATAATATATATTCATAATATCATCGTGAACACACCACTGTAATTAAACCACGTGCGAGCATGGGCTATATCGCAAGCAATTACAATCATAATGGGCAACAGATGCCACAATTTTGCTTTTGAGGTCTTTTAACAGCTACTATTAGAACAACAGAGCTTTCTGCTCAGAAACAACGATAATATTTAAACGGTAGATGTGCACGTACGTTATACGAGGTTATACGAAACTCTTTGTCGATCGAGAACAACGAAATCGTTACTAGATCGATACAGTGAGGTCGTTCATTCTTTTGG
Organism: Erebia palarica; assembly: GCA_964035005.1. Classification (NCBI taxonomy): domain Eukaryota; kingdom Metazoa; phylum Arthropoda; class Insecta; order Lepidoptera; family Nymphalidae; genus Erebia; species Erebia palarica. Next base: position 9,848,781 of record OZ035988.1, read on the forward strand.
TGCCAGTCGAAATTCACGCGATGATGTAATATGGCGAATGAAAACATTGCATCGGGACATAACATAAACTGAAGGAATTGGGATGGATATTTTTGGCTCGTGTCATAAATTTCGGCACAAATCTATTCGTCACTGTGTAGATGCATACGCATTCCAATAATATTATACCTAGATGTGAAAGTGTGTTTGTTTGTTGGTTTGTTCTTCACTTAATCCGAAACTGAGCAACGAACCGACCAAATTTTTTGCATGAATGTTTGAATGACAACTTTTTTCTTTATCCCAGAAAATCAAAGAGTTGCTGAAAGTGAAGCGGTAAATGTCTAAAATCGTCATGTTGTCGTTGCTGAAGGTTGTGACTTGTGATCCAATAACATACTGAATAATATTTGAATTTTTGCAATTTTTGAAGCGTGGACATAGGTTTTTTGAGAGCAATAAGAATTTAATCGGATGAATTACAAAGTAGGTATGTTGCGCTACTTTCTTACATTATAGGTACTTAGTACATACTCATTCCAAAAACTAACTGTATTATAATTGCTACATATACGATCACTAGATGATTCCCGCGACTTCCTCTGCGTGGTTTAAGTTGTTTTGATTCCTGCGGGAACTCCTTAATTTTCCGGGATAATAAGTAGCCTATGTCCTTCCCCGGGATTTTCTATCCCTGTAACAAATTTCATCAAAATCGGTTGAACAGGTGGACCGTGAAAACGTAGGAGACACCCAGACAGACAGACACACTTTCGCATTTGTAATATTTGTATGGATTACTCCTATTAGTACCGCTATAGAAGGTACCAACTATACACGTGTATTTCATGTAACAAACGAATACTAATGAGTTTTGCTAAATTATATTCACACATGACCGCTTGCAAACACCGGTCGAACGTCTATTTCGGCAAAATGATCGATCTAACCCGAATGTAACCGATTTTAGGTTCGATGAGAGGCGTGGGGAAATAATTAAAATGAAAAAAAACATTTTATTTTTTACTAACTTCTGCTGTCCTGATTTTTTTCTTCAATTCAATTAAATGATCCCCCTACGTTAAACTGATTCAATCAGCATTTAAAAATAGGCGCTTTAATTCATTTTTTGGGACAACTCACGCTCGACAAAAATTTGACTAGGCCAAAATTGTTTTCACAAAAAAGATCTAATGGTTCCTAGCGCAGTTTCTTTCTATCTCCTACGAGTATGTTTTCGGATTTCCCCGCATACTGAAAGTCATACCTACAAGTTGGTTCCTATATAACTGTAGGTACATCAACATTTAAACGGCACGTCAACGTCTCGTCGCGTCGGATGCAGGATCGCAAAATGTTGCACCGGGCAATGGGATTTTGCGAGCTTTATCACTGGCATTTACGATTGTCAACGTTCTTATACTCTGATTTAGTCCTCTGTGCTACCTAAATATGCATTCTGCAAAGATATTATACACCTCACTTGACGATGACATTGGATGATATAGTGGATAATTCTCAGAGTGAGGATAGTATGTACGGTCGACGTTAAAAGTCCATACATAGCATAAATGCTATAACTTGTGTGCAAGCAATTTGAATCACTCTTCCACACAAACATAATTATATAGTCCAAAATATTTACCTTAATTTAACAGCATTAGGTTCGAACCATTACTATTCAATACAACTCAGATTATTGCCATAAATTGTCAACAATGTCAACCTACCCGATGAATATTATTTATGTAAGTTTGAGGGCAACTTATAATAGTAACTAACAAGCCATTTTGTTTGCTTATTCTATATGGACTTTTGACGTCGATTGTATCATACTCTGAGGGATAATTAGATTGTAGAGACGAAAATAAAATTATTTAGTTTTTGTCCAAGATGGTTTTTGTTTGTAAAGTCTTTCCTTTCTAATAGATGCAAAAATGTAGAGATTCAATATAGCTATGATTAAAGATATTCCTTGAGAGATAAAGAATTTTTCAGAAATCTTACTCCGATATAAAAAGCTTTTTACAAACAAACTTAGTTTTGCAGTCCGAACTAAAAGGGATTTTCTCAGATATTTTCGTAAACTTTACAGGAAAAATAAAGGTAGCCTCTAGCCCCTAGTACTGTACCTAAAGTATTTTTGTTAACTTCATTAATTATAAATTTATAGCACCGTCTTCATTATTTGGAGCTCAAATTTAAACCAAATCTTTCCAAGGTACACAACCCTCGGTGCGCGAGTCCAACTCACATTTGCCCGGAATTTTTTACATTAACTTAAATTACCTACTGATAAATGTACCTAGATACAAGATTATGCTCGCAGCTTCGTCCGCGTGGATTTAGGTTTCAATTATAGGGGAATTATTCAGGATTCCGTTATTTCCCGGGATTAAACGTAGCCTTTATCACTTTTTAGGCCCTCTACCGTCAATCCGTTGTTTTGTTTAAGATTGCGAGATTGAAGAGAAACCAACGCATCAAATATTTTATGCCTACCAACAAATCGCACTTTCAATAACACTTTCGCATTACTTGATTATAACATTATTTAATAAATGATGTACATACATTTTTACAACCTCAATGGTCAAAACAAAGTTATATTTTATAGCCGAAGACCAAGTACTTTCTCAGAAAGTTTTATAATTTATTTGTCGCCAATGCAGATAAATTTTCCTTCGCCTGAAGGTGAGGCTTCACAAAGACTGTTCTTGTAGTAATGAATCAAACTGAACCTTAACAAACAATGCTAAGTTCGTACAGAAACTTTTGTGCGAATATTGATTGTTTCTTTGTTCCCCAACATTTTGACGACCTCCCTGGCAAAGTCTACTTATTAATGTTTACGGTTTCTAACAGGGTCAGAGCTCAGGTCTTTTCCCGTGGGAGGTTTGGCTTTGACTGATTTAGTACGGCGCGGTGTAGAAAGTAGGTAGAAACAAATTAGGAGTATATAAATTAGTTTCATATAAAACATTTCCAGGTTGTCCCGCTACAAAAATTACATCTCACTTTCTAGTGACCACTACAATCTTAAGTACTTCAACATTTACTTTCTAAGGACTATTGCATCTGTCTGTGTACTAGATCTTTAGATATTTTTACATAGGTAATTTAGGTTTTTAAATAGGTGCGTTATGGTCCCCTTTAGCTATAACAAAAGGACACATTTCTAGGCACTCTTGCGCACGTCCAGGGAGACTAGGAGGAGGAGTTTAAATAATACAAGTTTAGACAAACTATTAAGTCAATATTGTTGAATGTTGAATAATGTTGCCAGTTACCAACCAAACAAATAGTTCATTCATTCAATGTTCAAAGCATGCGATTTCCGGAACGCATATGGATACGTAAACTGGGTCAATTTTATTGGATAAGACGTCTGTAAAGTATTATAAAACGCATAAGCCGAGCATACACATGTGTCGGGCACACTCCAACAAAGAATATATAAATGTTAACGTCGCGTCCATACCGAAAAAATGCCGTCGTGAAATATTGCGCTGTCGAAAACGAAACTCATTTTAGTGCATTATTTATTGGTGTGGAGACTGGCGGCTATATACTGACAGTGTGAAATATCACATAAGTTTTTCCATAGCACACCACATGGCGGGGTCCTTCAAATGACTAGCAAGTTGCATGTGAGCATCATGCGACGTAATTTTGGAAATTACTCTATACACTTCACTACTATATGTATAAACGTAATTTTACAGAACCTATTGTTTTTCAATTCTAATTAATTTTGTAGAAGACCTAGTATGGCTCAAGATAATGGTATCGCGCATTTTATTTCGCCACAGGAACAGTAACTTTAAAGTTAATCTTTAAAGCAGTATTATTTTTAAATTGCAGATTTATTATACTTATAACATTCATCATTAAAATACAAACTGAAACAAGAGTGTCAACAATATTGAAATAATACTGTTTTGAGCGATGGCAGTAAGCCTCCACACTAATAAAATTACGCCTGAACTACTTGATTTGGTGAGTTACCAACTCAATTACTTATATATTTTCTATTTAGTGCGATTGCTTATTGGACAGCTTTATTTACTTACTTATTTTTATTATCTGCCAATAAAATATAATTACAAGGTGAATTTAAAATAAGAAAAATTAAGACAAAAACTTAGAATTACTTCTCACTACTTTTTTTTAAACAAAACAAAATGCACGCTTTCAGAATATTTGAACTAAACATCGGAATTCAATATTGGAATCGTAAATGCAAATGCAGTGATGCATAGTTGATATGACGGCGTCAATGAATCAAAGAGGCCTGCAAACTACTGTCGTCATGCGATGGAGGCACTCACGTGTGATGTTATCAGCCTTCCTATTCCCCCTTTCTCCTAAAGCTGATAGGCAACAGAAAGACATCTTAATGTAGTTTAAATCGCGATACTACGTACAGCTATACTGCCTGGTAGTTTAGACGCCCGGCTTCCTGCTAGTTCGGGGGTTCGATCCACGTGGGCATTCGAATATGTGCGTTTTATGACATTAAATAAATATCTTTTGTTTTAACGGTGAAAGAAAACATCGTGTGGAAACCTGAGACCGAGAATTCAATTAATGTTTTCAAAGAAGTCTGCCTATCCGCACTTATTCAGCGTGGAGGAGTACGGCTAAACCCTTCTCATTCTGAGAGGATAATCGTGCTTAGTACTAAGTGAATCGGAAATGGGTTGAAGTGATGATGGTGATGGCTAAACAATAATAATAATAGGGATGATGCCTATGTCCAAATTAAATTATTGCTTAGCTGATTCCTATTGGAAAGTTGGAACCCTCTTCCAAAACACCTAAAATTCACATCCCCGGTTAGTTTTAAGTTTGATAACCATTTTAAACATTAGTTACCATCATGCTTAAAAAGATTTTGTTTTTCGGTAATAAATATTTGTTTTCATTTGCTGATCTGGTCCCCTAGTTCCTACTAGGCGACCAGATCCAGGCCCCTGTCGATCGCGGGACCTTGGGCCATTGAATTATATGTACAAAAACACATAATACCTCAATGCCCTGGGCACGTGCCCAGAGTGCCCAGTAGGAAAAAGGGGCTTGTAACTAGTAACTACACACTCTTATTATGTATAACTACATAGTATTACACTGGGAGTAAAGTAAATAATGGTCAATACTCAATATACATTAATATATTGACCAATACGTACCTATATACCAAATAGTGGGTTGTACCTAAATTACTTGTAGGTACATAAGGTTCACTCGCACTTAGCGCTTCGGTGATCCAGTAATAAACAGGAATCCGAGCACGATGTTCCTATTAGAACCTTATTATATAAACTGGTCCCGAAATACGATATATTCCTTTGTGCTCTAAGCGACCCTTTATAGGCTCATTAGGAACAACTTGGTGTAATAAAATTTCAGCTTCCTCGCCATTACCGAGGCGTAAGCAACTATAATACAGATAATATAGCATCTCATCCATTCTCCTCTTTTGTTTACTAGACAACTTTTCTGAGAATATTCGTACCTAACTATAGTTTATGGTGCTTATTGCTTTACTAACTTTTCGAGAGACTACATAAAAATATTTTTTATAGAATAACAGGCTTAGAATAGTTCGGCTATATGTTACCAGCGAGACCAACTGCATTCGTGGTTCATTTAGATTCTTTGGGTGTTGAATTTTTACAGGTGGCTGTTTACTTTGCCACATCGATTCACTTGCATGTTTTGTAATTAAATATTGAAATTTCATTGCTACCAGAGAAAATTAGACATCACGACCACTATTAGGAAACGTTCTGAATCTGAAGCTAATGTACTGCTGTTATATTTAACCTTCGATTAACTAAATGTGAATCTCTGACTCACTGAGCTATTATGAGACGGTAGTTCGGATTTACCGTCACGCCTTGACGTAGGTAGACATAAATATATTATTGGAATGTCAATCAGATCGATGGCCCAAGAGCTCGTATGATATTTAGACGAGGTGCTTGATTAGGTAGACCGATTTCATCAAGAGAGTCGCAGGGAGTAGCTGAATTCAGTCGTTCTCAGCAGGGGACGTCTATCAATTGATGAAGACGACGATTTCGACGCCTGGTAAAACCTGCAACTTCGCAATGTGTTTTTTTTGCGTCAACTGCGTAAACTATGTATTATTGTACTTACCTATTTCACCAGCAAGCGCAGCGGCGGGTTAAGGTATTTAAAAATATAATTATTTTATTGATAAAGCCTTAAATGTATTGTGTTAGTGTATATAAAATAAAAATATAAATATCATGCAATTCTGCCATATCACAGATATAGCAATAGCTGAAAAGAAAATAGAGAAGGCTCTGGCGTGTTAAATTTTGTTTTTAAAATTTTTATAGAACAGTGGATACTCTGTAAAAAATATCTTGACTCTAACTGCACTATCAATTGACATTTGCGCAGTAACGAGCTTCTTTCCGACTTCTTTTCCTATTTAGATTTCTGTTCAATATAAACAGAATTTTATCAAGCACTTCTTCAAAAGTATCCGGCGAGCTCTCGGTCTATGGTTGCTGCTTGCTCTGGTTTGACATCAAATATTTCGATCGGGATGGTTCACGTAATTGAAAACGCAATATTTCGGGATTGAAATGTCAAATCATTTGAAATGTTGTTTACTTCCGTTTCCATTAGGTACGAGTACGTCAATGTTTACGTTAGGTAGATATATTAACGCGCATTTATGCCCAGATTACACGAGACGAGGAAGAATTTTGGTAAGTATCTTTAGTAGTTAGGTAATAGGATATACGATCTCAAGATAAACTGTACGCGGACTGTCCAAGAATGCTATCTAGATGCTGAAGAGGTCCAAGATATTATATCATATCGCCATGCCTAGGTACATATTGCTGGACTGCCCGCAAATAAATTAATTGTTTCCAAGACTGGGTAACTAGACCATTGTTCTCGTTTCGAATAGTTATAACGAGTGAGAATGAGGTCATTCCCGTTGAATTATTTCAGGCAATGATGTGTACTAACATCCGAACCGAAGGCCGAAGCGATCGTGAAATAAGTATTTTAGGTTCACGAACAGGTCTAATAACACTACCGTCCAAATTGCATAGTCATTTAGTGATTCTTTCTGAAAAATATTGAAGAATAGGAAGGTACCTTGTAGTTTAGGTTATGCATTGATTGATCAATCAGTCAGTCAGCCTTAATAATAAAAATCTTTTATTTCTCCATAAAACGTAGATGTCTTTAATTAATTAATACAATGGGATTTTAAAAAACTTCATGTAATTCACACAATACCTTCACGGGTAAGTCAAGTTAGTAGTTACTCATAGGACTACTTACCTAAGTACTCATACTTGTAAAGTAAGACGTGGTAGGTATTTAGGCGGAGGATGTAACAATAATAAAAGTATAGGTACCTAAACGAAATCATTTAAACATGTGGTTCAGTCAGTAAGTACCTAAATGGCAGAGGGGCGGACGTACAGCCTGTGGTACAGCCTTCAATGTAGCGGAATTTTGTGAGTGACACGTGAATCCGACCTCACCGCCTTCTCCCCACAACTCCGCGACAGACATGTCACGTGACACTCTTTATATTTCCAATGTTTTGGTGTAAGATACTCCAAATAATGGGAGTATTTTTGAATATTTATCGAACCTATTATTCTTGTAGCAGAACATAATCATTGGGGTCTTAAGGTCCTAAGCACATAGGAAAACGCAGCGTTTACAGACACTCCACTAGTACCTAATATTATAATCTATACTCTGTGGCCCCTGGTAGACCGGTGGTGGTGGACAGATGCTATTTTCAAGTGAGTTCATGTAAGTAGAACTCGGTATTATTGTGTACCGTTTTCTATGATAAAACATGCAATAGACCTATGAGTTGAAACGTCGACAATAGTTTATTGTATTTTTTTTTCCTTTATAGTACATGAACGCAAATAAGTTCTATTTACCCAACACAAAAAAACAAACACAATATAGTCGAGACAGATCCGGCCATTAAATGCGATATTTTTTTGGATCTTTGAAAGATAAGAAGAGTTAATTCAGAAATTAAAGCAGCCAAACTGAAATGCGAGAGAAGAATGAGCTATGTGAATGCGCGCAAAATTTTTACAACAAAAAGGCAAAAGCTGGACTCCTAGAGCATTCTTATTTTTATTAGAGCTGAGCTGGTAAATATAATATTGAACGAAGTATACCGCCTGAACTTTGTTATGGAATTGTTTCGACTTTAAAATTTGAACACCTCAGAAACATTTTCCGGACGCTTTTAAATTGGGGCACATTTTGTAAGCCGGAAAAGACAATAATCAGATTCCATAGAAAAGACAGGTGAGATTTGATTTTGTGTTTTTAACTAAGGCTATTTACATTTAATAGGTACTTAATCGATGATTCGATGTGGACAGGAATACCAGACAACTATTAAATATACTTTCAATGATCGTGTTATTTGCTATAGATTGCAATAGCAATTGCGCGCTAATCTAAGGATCACTGTCGCTCAATCTGGAACTCCTTAGTATAAATTTCAATACAAAATCTAACTAGTCTAGTCGGTTATGACCAAATCGGTTTTACACCAGGTCGTTCACCGCAAACGGGCCTTAACCGAATACAGTTTACCTTGGCTGATGACCGAAAACGTCTGTAGCCAAATACAGTCAAAATTACTTAATGTAAACGTGTTATAGCTTTCTCGTAGAGCCTCTACGCGTTGGACCTAGTATGTCCTAACCTAACTCCTCGTTAATGTATGGGCTTGTGCCGTGAATCGTGATAGTACCTACGTGAACCGTCCACGATGTTCAGTAGATTTTGCACCGCGATTCACATTTTGATACCACAGATATTAAATAATACTTACCAGGGACTGAAAAATAGATTCATAAAGGTTACAGAAATATAAGCGTTACAGAATGAAAGTGTAACAGAAGCGAAGCTGTAACCCTTTTGAATGTGTTTTTAATTCTGTTAACCCGAAACACTTATATTTCTGTAACAGAAATGAATCTGTACCAGAAATAAAAATGTTTAAAGTGTTTTAAAGTGTAACCGAAATAGCGACGTTGTCAAATTTACTGTTGACGCGTAATCAAATTTGAACCTAATAGGCTTATTACACTGCACTTTCCACAGGGCCCTGTGGTAAGGGTGGGCGTGGCCGCTAGCTAGAGCGTAGCTTATCACACGGCAATTTGGATCACATTAGGGACCCTTTCTCCCTAAATATTATTACACTACACTGATTTAAACGTCAGGGTCCCTGTGAAAAGTGCAGTGTAATAGGCCTATAATGTTTTGAACCATGTTGTGTCAGTGTGTGTAAAGTCCAATGAAGTGAGAAGAAACGCGTTGTCACACCGTGCAGTTTGTTAGAGCATGCACCTATTAGGGTTACAGATAAAAAAACTTATTAACAGAATTAAACGTTTACAGATTGATTGGGTTACAGTATCGTTTCTGTTTCCGTTATAAGTGTTTCTGTTTTAAAACAGTTTCAGAAAACAGTGTTTAAACCCCTTATTTAGGTTATTGTTTCTGTCCTTAGTACCTACTTACTTCGTTGCACTTTGCGCATATTTAATCAACAAATACTCGAAGACCTTGTACCATACAGATTGGCGATTCGACTAATGATCTAAATTGCTTAGCGGATTATAGCGAATTAAGCTTCTCATTCCTTTTTTACTATGGACTTATAGTAACACCTGCTTCTATCCAATAGTTCAGGCTTGATTTTTTATTACTTACCGCAGAATTTATGTTTACGGCACGCGTACAATTCGAAGGATTAGAGTGATTAATAAAGTTATAAATAAACTATAGCGCCAGGTTATATCTGTTACGCTTATCTTTTATAATTAGCTTGTGGCTTTTTTTCTTAACATGGCGCCCTGCACGTTTAACAGCCTACGCACTAAAACTCCTATCTTTTAAACAAATTTAAAAAAATGTTACTTATGATTTTAGACTTACATTTATAGTACCTACATAAATATTTTCTCTTTTGTTGCAGATATCAATGAACGCAAACTCCTGAACAAACAATGTACTACCTCACTTTTGAAAAGTACCCTGGGCTTCCATTAGTTACCTCAAGTTGTATATTAAGAAGAAAACTTTCTACCAAGTAGTTCAGTCGGTGTGGAGTCTTAATTGAAAGTTTATTTGAAATGCAGTAAGATGAGTGCAAGGGAGGTGGAACTAACTGGCGGAGCGCCGTGGGGCTTCCGCATGCACGGCGGAGCCGATCAAAACCAGCCACTCAGAATATCTAGAGTAAGTAGCGTTTATTTAATTCCTGCTACCTGCTTCCTGCTCTGCTACCTTGACGTAGATTTTGAGGCGTCGCTCTAAAATCGTGGATACATCATACAGGCGATGCGTTTTCTGCATGTCCTCCTTTACGCGAATTTGCTAAAAATAATCTTAAAAATAGATAAAAAATAAATTTTCTACGGAAATTTTAGATCTCTGATCTTGCCGATATATAGCTTCCATGGCTGTGTTTCTCTGTACGCTTAGTCTAAGTTTTTTCATTGCAAATTCGATTAATTGTATTGAGCGTTCGATCACATTAGCGTGAAAGTAAAATGGACCCAAATGTTCTTGATTCAAAGTCACAAATTCAAAGCAACCGATTTTTCGAATTTCGACATACAGTCGTTGGGTGGGTGTGTGAACCAGGACTTTTCTCTTTATATATACCTATGTAGAGATTCTATTTGTCAAAAAGTAAATTAAGCCATGCGCGATTACGAGATACTCGACAAAAACAATCAAGTTAGGCGTCTCAAATTGAGCACTTTTAAAGAAAAGGTCGTCTCCTATTACGCCATGAATTAAATTTATTATTTGATGTTAAAGACATTTATTTAGGTATTTTTCTCGAGAATATATATTTTTGGAATATCCACTGGGCGTCGAAAATACCTTACCTGTTACGCAAGCATAATGGTATGTGAATTAAGTAAGTTTGCTGTGGTCAAATCCTGTTACTCAAATATCGAGGGTAGATGACTTAATGCCCAATCAACGTAAATGTTCCAACCACATGCACGAAGCGCTTTGCGTCTTTGTTCCTGTGTGTGTGTTTCCCACCAATTACAATCCGGGTATCTTTAAATCAAGAGTGAATAGGCTTCGCGTCCCATCTTAGGCCGAATCATCACTTCCCATCAGGTGTGATTGTGGTCAAGCGTAAGCCACAAATTATCAATAACAATAGCCCTTATTATTAAAACATCCCTAATTAATAAGTAACATTTCATATTATTTAAACTGATTATTTTTTCAATGATACGATTAAATTAGATTATGTTTAATTGCAAATAAAATCCAGTAAATAGCAATTACCAGGCACCAGCCAAACAAAGCTACTTAAATAAACTGAGATCCAATGATCTTTTATTTTTCTGAGAGCTAAATTGCTGTCATCACTGAAAATTTTGATTTTGATTTTTGTAATAATAATCTGTATAATATGATAGGATTTACGTTTTTTTTAGTATCGTCGTCTCAATAAATATTCGTCCACAGCTAAACTAGACATAGGTATGCTCTTGCCTAGATCTCTGCACCACTAAATGATGAATACGGGTTAGGTTACATTAAATCCATACTTAATCAGTTTTTTCTGGTTGTCCACCAGACAAGAGAAAATTCAGGAATTATTAATTTTGACAGCATTCACTATTTCGACAGGGAAAATTTCTGATTTTTTTTCTAACACTTTGTTTTTTTTTACCAGAGCCTCAGCGATACGCCGCGGCACATATTTAATGTGAGTACCGAGTGTGCCAAATCTTTCCTTAACAAACAATACATATAATCAATCTTGCTAACGAGTGTGTGGCTTGCAAACACTCTCACGACCCTTTTAGTTTAGCTGAAGTAAGATTTTCCGCACTTTGCGAGTATCTAATAACTATAAGATATTAAATCATGATGGTATTAAATTACTTGGTATGTGAAAAATGAACCGCTCCTTTTCATTGGGATGAAAATTCCACAGAAAATTGTTTATTACGAGTACAGTACGAGTTTAGTACAGGGCCTGAGAAGTAAAGTATTGCAATAATTATATCACATTGCTATTTGCTACCATCTTATAAATTTGAGGCTGGATAATGTTTTATTCTTGCTGCGATAGTACTAAGGACTGAAACAGTAATCGAAATAAGGGATTTAAACACTGTTTTTTGAAACTATTATAAAGCTATATATAACACTTATAACAGAAACAGAAACGGTACTGTAACCCAATCAATCTGTAACCTTTTATTTCTGTTATTAAGTGTTTTTATGTGTAACCCTAATAGGTACATGCCCTAACAAACTGCACGGTATGACAACGCGTTCTTCTCAGTTCTCACTTCATTGGACTTTACACACACTGACACAACATGGCCATGTTTTTTATTAAAACAATTGTAACCATCGGTGCCTTCACCTTGAATATGCGTCAACAGTAAATTTGGCAACGTCACTATTTCGGTAACACTTTAAAACCCTTTATTTCTGGTACAGATTCATTTATTTTATAGAAATATAAGGGTTTCGGGTAAAAAGAATTAAAAACAATCAAAAGGGTTACAACTTTGATACTGTTACACTTTCATTCTGTAACACTTATATTCCTGTAACCTTTATGAATCTGTTTTTCAGTCCCTGGATAGTACATTTCAGTTAACAGTATAATATTATTACAATACAATACAAGGAGTAGTATTAACTCAACACAAAATATAGTTTGTATTTTGTGGCATATAGGTAGGTTACGTCAAACTATTGCGATAGGCCTTACTAAAAATATAAAATTTGGACAACATTAAAATAATTTAACAGCCAAGTATTTTTCTCCGTTTTGTTGTTCTAGTCTGAAGAAAAAAAATATTTTAGTTCTCGAAAGAAGTCATAATTCCCTTCGCAGCTCTCTTTGATTCACGCTTTGAGTAAAGCCTGAAACAAACACAACGCACGGCACAAAGAAAGCTACACGTCAGGACTTTACCTGAACAAGAACTTATAATAAACAAAATATCGTAAAATTATAGTGGTAGCAATTATTATTGTCAGTTTTCAAAACAAATTATTACATTCATGCTGAAGTTTGTCTGTTTGGAACGTTTTCTGTTCAACCGAATTTGACGAAAGGTGCAGTGAAAAAAAGAAATCCACGCGTTCGTTTATTTTAATGACCAGAGGATGCCCGCGACTTCGTCCGCGTGGATTTAGGATTTTTGATTCCCGCGGGAACTCTTTAGATGCCCAGGATAAAAAGAAGCCTGTGTCCTTTCCCGTGATAAACCTATCACTGTACCAAATTTTGTCAAAATCGGTTGAACAGATGGGCTATGAAAGCGTAGCAGACAGACAGACACACTTTCGCATTTAAAATATTGGTATGGATTTAATTATTATTATATGCTCAACCTTTTATTTTTAACCGACTTCCGAAAAAAGAAGGTGGTTCTCAATTTGCGCGTAGGCTATCGCGTAGGATATTTAAAAAAAAAATAACACTAAAGTTTTAAAAATAAACTTTCGACGATTTAATGAGGCTGAGTTTTATTTGTGTGAAATAAAATGTGTGATTGTTGTGATATACCTACGCATGAATACCTCTAACCAGGGACTAAAAACAGATTCATATAGGTTACAGAAATATAAGTTTTACAAAATGAAAGTGTAACAGAATCGAAGCTGTAACCCTTTTGAATGTGTTTTTTATTCTGTTACAATGTGTTTTTTAGTCTGTTCCGACCCAAATTTTTGTAGCAGAAATGAATCTGTACCAGAAATAGCGACGTTGCCAAATTTACTGTTAACACGTATTCAAATTTGAACCTAAGGTGAAAACACCGATGGTTGCAATTGTTTTAAGAAAAACATGGCCATGTTGTGTCAGTGTGTGTAAAGTACAACGAATTGAGAAGAACGCGTTGTCACAATGTGCAGTTTATTAGTACCTATTAGGGTTACAGATAAAAACACTTATTAACAGAAATGAAGGGTTAAAGATTGATTGGGTTACAGTATCGTTTCTGTTTCCGTTATAAGAGTTTCTGTTTTATAACAGTTTCAAAAAACAGTGTTTAAACCCTTTATTTCGGTGACTGTTTCAGTCCTTACCTCTAACAGGTTAGCCTGCTACCATCTTAGACTGCATCATCACTTACCATCAGGTGTGATCGCATTCAAGGGCTAACTTGTATGTAGTGGAATAAAACTAGTGGTTCGCCCCGAACTGAGACCTCGCGGTATGATGGTGCTAATGTCTATTATTTGTTAGCACTTTAAACTTTTACAGAGCGCCATCTGTTGACATCATTGTGAAGTTCTGTAAAAAATACTGAAGCTCATTAAAAATTAAATAATTTCGTTTCCTTATAATATTTATCTAATTTTAGTATTTGTTGTTCAAGTACAGTATATAATTCAAATAATTGGTCAAGTTTCAGGCTCAACCTTTCAGAAAATTGAGAGTTCTGAGGTCAACTTTGGACGTTAGAAAATCTCCACTTTTAAAGCCCCCCATTTCGTCAATTTTAAGGGAAAAATTTAAAAAGATATATTTTTGGACTCTATTCCTAATTATCCTTAAACTGTTATACCACAATCATAAGTAACGCTATAAAAATATTTTAGTTCGCATTCGCTTCTATGAGAGCCCCCCTGAAATAAAGATTTTTATAACTTTTTAAGCCATATTCGGCTGGAGGCCATCGGTTTACATATTATATTTAAATTTGAAGTAATTACGTTCAGTAATTCAGAAGGTATAAGGCTCTGACAGACGGACGGACGGACGGACGGACGGACGGAGACGAGAGAGTAGTAGGCTTAAAGACCTTCGCTTCGCTCGGTTAAAAAAAGAATAAAAAAACAAAGCATTTCAAAAGGCTGGTAAGGGAAATTCGTTCTCGTTTGTGATCGCTTGCAACTAATAAATAGCGTTGGATTTGTGAGAGTAATTCAGTTTTCCACGTTTTACATTTTCACACCCGAGACAGAGGCTCGAGTGAGTCTTTATTGTAAAGTGCATGCATGGGGGTGCAAAAGTAGTCTTGGCTGCTCTCTTTCTCGCATCCTTGCACCATATTGCTTATTCATACTAGCATTTTTATTTAGGTTTTGCCTGCTAGGAATAAAGTTATTTAAATATAAAAAACTCGCAGTCATAGGGACTGCTGATAGAAGTGAAAACGAATATTTAAAATAACAGCACAGTACTTTTAAAATAATTAAAATATAAACCTTAAAACTAAGGCATTGAAGTTTAATTACGAATGTACTACATTATTTATACTTTAAGACCTTTTACTTATTCTGTCTTAAGAAGAATGGCGTCGCGAGGTGTCATTCACGGTTACACATCAATTTTTATACTATATATTTTATATTTAAATATAAACCTTAAAACAAAGACATTAAAGTTTAATTACGAATATTATACTTAAGATCTTTTGTCTTAAGAAGAACGGTGTCAGTCTCGCGTTTCCACATTTTTACCCCCTACCAAAAAGAGCTCCACGCGCCTAAAGAAGTTTTCACTTCAAAACTCGGTAATAACCTAATGTTTCCCTGGAACAAAAGTAACCCAAACTCAGCACAGTGTAATTTTAGTATCTATACTTCTATTTCAATGCCCAGAGTCTAGATAATTCCTCGCTTGTCCTCTAACTGTCTGCGAAAATCTTGGTTAATTCGGTTCAATCGTTTTTAACCTGTTTAGAAAAATAAACAGACAATAATTGATTTGGGTTTGGTTTCAAAATCACAGATTGAAACAATTGACTTACTTACCTTACCTACAATGATCTTTTAAATATAAGGATTACCAAATTGTATGTTTCCTATAGTATCAGATATTAAATCCATAGTAATATTATAAATGCGAAAGTGTGTCTATCTGTCGGTCTGTTACGCTTTTCTTACACCTGTTCAACCGATTTTGATGAAATTGGTACAGGGATAGGTTGTAACCCGGGGAAGGACATAGGGTACTTTTTATCCCGGAAAACTAAGGAGTTCCCGCGTGAATTAAAAAAACTTAACCCCCGCGGACGATGTCACGGGCAGTAAAGAAACGATTAATAAGGTATCAGTATCAAATTACAATGATAACTTTGTAGGCTGTTTCTTTTTTTTCTTTTTTGACAATTATCACGGAAAACATTTAGTTTTTAGGGTTGCTTACCTAAAAGGTAGGTTTGTAACCGTTATGGTTTGACTTTGTCTGTCCGGTTAATTTTTTAGATTTTTCCAGTATACCCAAATTCTAAAATGTCGGGATCCCGCGGGATTAGTGAGAGCGCATCAAAAATTCGCGGGTTGACATGTTAAGCCAGGAGTTGATCGCCCAATGACACTGCGTTGTGTTTTTTGCGCATTTATTTCCAAAAAATAATAGGCAATTTGATCTCAATCCCGTTGTGATCTGCTTAATTATGGTGATTGAAACCATTTGTTCCCCCCTAAACTGTAAGGTTGCGGCAGTGCCCCGTCTTTGGCTACGCCTACGTCTATGACTTGAAATGGTTCCACAACACTCTCTTTCTAGATTTTCTCCAGATGTGGGTTTCTCAGTCAGGTCTCCTAGCAAGTTAACTTTAGACAGCATATTGCGGGATTCATCAAACCAGTCTTCCGTAGAACTACTTACCTATATACTACAGAAATCCCACAAACACCGGAATTGAAATGTTATTGCGGGATTACATTCCCCAGTTATGGCTGGGATCACTCAGCCACAATTACCGCGTTCTAATAGCTTTGATAAGACAACGAGCTATAAATAGGATGAATTGGGCGCGGTATTCAAGGAGGCAGATAGGAGATCGCGTAAGCATAGCACGTGCACGCGGAGTTACGTACGTGCCTCCAATGCTAATCTTTCTTTTTACTGACCAAAATCTATGAAAATGCATCGAATCCACAATTTCGCTTACCTTCGCTTGAGCTTAGTATTCTGGATAACTAGTTTTAATAAAACGGATATTGCTTATATTCAGACACGATGTGACATTTCGTAGTTACAACGTCGATTACAGAAAGATTGATAAATTCTACAATCACACAAACTAAACCAATAGAAAAAAATGTTCACAAATGCCGTATTTATATCTAAAAGGAATCAGGAATGTAAAAATATTGAAAAAATTTAGCACTTCGTGGATAGTTTTTATAGGCTTCCTAAGGACCACTTACTGAATCCCTGGGGGGTTTGAAGGTACTTTCAAACCTCCTAATGGTTTTTCTGTGTTGGCATTCAAACCCTCAATCTTGAGACCTGAACGTCATGGGTGATATGTGGCCATTGCCACTCCAATTTTGAAATATACATGCCTTTGAGTAGGTATAACTTTGCCTGAAAAGTCCTACACATATTTCTAAGTTATGCGACGGCAACTTCGAGGTTGATTACAGATTGTTGTACGAGTTATACTTTTAATTAAACTAAGTGCCCCTGCTGCAACATTTTGAAAACTTTCACGATAAGACTTTGCACAACTTTTACCACGGAATACCTAATATTATGTTTACAGATGTTCAGTACAAAATGCTTCTTCATGAAATATGTTCCTTATTACTTTATTAGTCTTGTTAGATTACGTGGTTAGTGGTTACGGAACTGCAACTTCAAAAAAGTTCGAACAATATACTTATACCTAAGTTGCAAACTATAAAGTATAAAAACTAAAGCCTTCTTCTTTTTTATTGAATTTTATAACTAATGTAATTACTTACTATATTATTTATTCAATTTAAAAATAATGATCAATCGTAAAATGTGGAAAAAAGTTAAGCAAAAACACATTTAAAAAAATGGAATTAAGTATTTAGATATGTAAATACGAATAAACTAACACAGTGTAAAAATAACATCAGCTGTAATATATTATTAAGTATAATTTACATAGCTTTGTAGAAGTATAAGGTGAAGCTATCTCCTTAAATTTTCACTTTAACGTAAACGTAGCAGCTATGTTAGTATTATAAAATTAATTAGGAATCTTTATGGCTAGGTACTTATGCAAATAATATGAAATTGCTATTGCTGATAGCGGGACTCTTCGCTCGGGGCTCTAGTACTGTCATACTAATAAACGTAACTATACTAGCATTTTATATACATACATAAGACGATATACTTTTACGAGACGCATATATACAAGAATCAAGTGCTTCATTTTATGACAAGAAATTCTCAGCACTAGCCCGGAGTTTGGCAGAGGACGGTATTTCATCGCCGTACCCCGGAGAGCAAGTAAAAAGCCGTCGGTTCTTCGCCAGACCTCCGTCGTGTTGATCTCGGTCCCAAAGGGAGGGAGAGTGCATCTATGATTGCGCACACACTGATGCTGGGTGCACTATATCTCCCGCACAGATGGCTAGTTATTGGAGATTGGCGCCGTGGTCGGAATTCGCTCGAAAGGATATTATTACTTAATGTAATTACTTTGCCTTTTGTATTACATAGACTGCGCTTTTCTTCGTTATAGAGCATCATATGGTCCATGGAAAACTTTCTTAAAAAGCAACACGGGGTCAATCGAAATTCCAGTATTTCAAAAGCTCTGCTGAGTTTATTGTTGACTAATTCTCAGACTTGCGCGCGTTTTAACCTTTGCAACCCTTTAGTAAGGGGTTTAGTTTTACCAAGATTCTAACCCTGGTTTGGGAAGCTGAATCCATGTAGGGTTGTCTCAATTAACCCGATTAACACAATTAAAAAATCTAAACACTGTTCATACATAAACTTTAGTACTACTATTACAAAATACAAGTTCATTGGCCTATAAAAAATACGTCGAGGTACTGCACGTATACATGGAATCATCGTGAGTTTGCCGTCTACAAGATTAATATTCCAATCGGGTGTCTATCCTATACAACAATAGCGTCCTCACGCGTGCATATTCGAATAATGCCCATATAATGTTTCGATGAAATTGGCTTTAGCGTCGCGTGCCTTGGCTTAGTATCTTTGACTTTCACGGGGTGGCCGGACGATACGCCAATAGAGCTTTTTATGTGGGTTTAGGAGTTAGGAGATATTTCGTGGTCATCATCATTAAAAGCATTCATCATTTATGATAATTGCTAGCAATTGTTGAGATATTTTTTATGTCTTGAGTGCTTAACGACATAATTGTGTAGTTTATAGTGTTTTATAATGACTGTTTTGTGTGTGAGGCTGGTTGGATTGTAAAGGGCAAAGTGCTCTTTTGAAGAAAATGTTGAAGTTTTGTTCCCCGGCGGCGAGGCGGCGAGAGACTAATGCGGTTTGTGAATGCATTGTTTGTAGTTGCAACGTTACATTAAGCAAAACCTTAATAAAATTTTAAATCTCTTTTGTATATTTTTTTGTTTTGTAAGAGATATATGAGTATATGGCTATTTAACCCCTTAAAATAATACCTACACGTTGGATAGGTTCATTTTACCATCGTAATATTTAACTTTATGAGTACAGTACTGGTAGGGTGGTTAGTAGCCACGGTCGAAGCGTGATACAAGACCAGACCAGAGAAAATTCTGAAATTATGTATTCCCAAATTGACCTTACTGGGGTTCGAACACCGGACCTCCCGCTTATAAGACAACAGCGCTTACCACTGCGCTAGGGAAGTCCATACTCTCGCACAGAAGTTTTCTTTAGTTGGATTAGGTGTTATGAGAAAAGGATATTAATTGTAAATGTAAAAACATTTTTAACCAACTTCCAAAGAAAGTAGGAGGTTCTCAATTCGGCGCGTGTTTTTATTTTTTAAATGTATGTCGGTGCATAACTCCGTGGTTCCTGAACCGATTTGAAAAAAATTCAGTCAGTTAGAGTAAGCTCTCGAGGTGGTCCCATTAAAAAAATCTGACTCCAAATCCTCAACCCTAACACTAAAAAGTTAAAAATAAAAATTGTTTCCAAAAAACCGACTTCCAAAGCCACTGTAAAGTAAATAAAAAATAATTTTGATTTCTACACACTATGTTGAAGTCGGGCGGGTATAACAAGGATAAGCAAAGTTCGACTTAGGCTCGCCCGACTTCAACATAGTGTGTAGTAATCAAAATTATTTTTTACTTTACAGTGGCTTTGGAAGTCGGTTTTTTGGAATGAATTTTTATTGAATAACTAGCTAATGCCCGCGACTTCATCCGCGTGGATTGAGGTTGGCGGGAATTTTGCGGGATAAAAAGTAGCCTATGTGTTACTCCAGACTATAATCTATCTCTGTGCAAAATTTCATCCAGATCAGTTTAGCCGTTGGGGCGAGATTTGGTAACAAACATCCAATCATACATCCATACATCCATAAATCCATCATCCAAACTTTTAAAAGTTAGGAAGGTAAAATTATACTGAAATGCTTTGCAAGTATTATAATTTCCTTTTCAAGGGTAATTACTAAAGCTCGACATAATGTTCACGCGCCTTCTCGTTGTGGTGGCCATTCAAAATCTGTGGTCGGAATATTATGACGTGTTTGTCTGTGCGTTAGGGTTATGGACGTCATTAGAAGGGCCAGACTGAAGCCAGATAAATTATTTCCAACAGGTAATATGAAGAGAAATCTAAAATTAGATTTAGCACATTAACCGAAAACTTAATCCATACTTCTATACCAATATTATAAATGCGAAAGTTTGGATGGTATCTATACAAATTTAGTATGTATATTTTATTCAGTAATATTCAAGGAAGATGGTGTAACATTTCAGGTGAACCCTGGTCGAAAGGCGTCTTTGAGCGGGATACGCGAGGGTGACGTCATCACGTCGATCAACGGAAAAGCAACGAAAGACATGAGTAATGCCGACGCTCATGCCATGCTCAGATCTGCTGGGCCTGCTCTGCGACTGGGCTTGAATGAGTAAGTCATCCTCTCCAAGCTATAGACGTCCACTGTTGGACAAAGGTCTCTTGCAGTGGCTTCCTCACGCCGCGGTCTTGCGGATCCAGTGGCTCCCTGCGATTCACTCGATGTCGTACGTCCACCTGGTGGGGGTATACCAACGCTGCGTTTTCCAGCAAGTAATTTAGGTACTTTGCCACTTCTGCTCAATGACCTGTTATGACTTAGTACTGAAATATGGAAGTGTGGTGGACAGGCAGCCACACTCACTAATGGTAAGAGCTGTTCCGTTTTTAAATTTTTCCTACGGAATCCTAAAAGTTAAGCATGTTATGTAGTTACATAGAAATAACTTATAGATTTTTTATGAGAATATGGGTGATGCATGATTGGAACACAGTGTTGATTTTCTATGCCAATATAAAGCACCTCATTATAATGCAGGTAAATCCTAAGCCATCTTCTGTAGAACAATTAATTAACAAAGTTTAGGTTCTGCAAGGCATATTCTTAGAAGAAATAAACTTATCTCAGTAAAAAGGCTTCAGTAAGCGGTATGAAAAATGCATTAAAAATATCTTTATAGAGGGAAGAATGTCAGGCACTCCGTTAACGTCAGGACTGACATAACACAGCTCTTGTTAACTACGAGCACATTATTTTTAATTTTATTGTGTATCACAAGAACTTAGAAAATATATCGCTAAGTAGCACGTGCTTATTTACAGACAATGTAGTTAACCAGAGTTTGTGTATTATAGTGAAAACTGAGAGTCGATTATTTAACTGGCAGCATTGGAGGCCATATAAAACGCACGCATATGCGGAATTTCCTTGATTTTCCGGGATAAAATGTCCTTCCCCGGGATACAACTTATCCCTTTACTAAATTTCATCAAAATCGGTTGAACGGTTAAGCCGTGAAAGCGTAGCAGACAGACAGACACACTTTCGCATTTATAATATTATTGGTATGGATAAGGGGTAAGGGTTTAATATAACTGACAAGCCCCTAACTTGTGACCTTACCATCAGGTGAAATCGCAGTCAAGGGCTAACTTGTAGTGAAAAAAGAAAAAACGGGGCACCTGATCTATTAAATTTCCTGCCATTTTGCACTCTCAGCTTTTACTAGAATATTTTATGTGCCTTGCACCCAATGGCATGCACAGGGTTTGAAGCTAGGGTAGGCATTGGTAAGTACTGACTGACTATCTTTGGTAAAAAATGAGCATGGACGTATTTAATCTTGGGTAAGCAGTGCTTTTATGCCTCTATGAACTGCACGACACTGCTTGCACCTCCTAACAGCCTCAAGTTATAGCAAGTGCTTATTAATTTTATCGATGACAAGCTGATGCCCGCGACTTCGTCCGAATAAGTTTTTTAAATTCCCCCCGGAACTCCTTAATTTTTCGGGATTATTTTCTCGGGCATGCAGGAGTTTTGCTTAAAATGCACGAATCGAAGTTAGAAGTGCGTGGCCAAGAATCGAACCCAAAGCGAGGATGAGAAATAACATGGAAATAATAATTTGTATTTAAATTGTTTCAATATTATTTTTATCTGATTTCTGAACAGGCCCGAAATTATCATGAGACACATAATATTCTTAAATAAAAAGGAATATTTCATATTTCATTTCATTTAACAATGCCTCGTAAATAAAACCTGAAAATTATTATTTCAAAAGCGCGTCTGCAGTGAAAGGAAGTGATATAAATGCAAACATTTGCGCTCTAAATTTGCATAATACACAGTCAAGTGCAAAAACGCTGAACGCAACGCAGAAGGATGCAAAGAGACGTAGACAATAATGGATATTATTACTCACAACATTTTGAAACGAAAGATTTTATAGCATAGGAATTTTATGTGGTAAATCCTTGAACTAGATTTTCCCTTGGAATAGGTGTGATGCCTATATCAAAAATAAATTATATCTAACTGATTATTAAATAGAGGGTCTTCATAAGACCTAAAATTCACATCCGTTAGTTTTAAGTTTGATAACCATTTTAAATAATATATTAAAGAAAACAAGTGCGTTGAAATTTGATAAAGAGTTGCTCATTTGATTGAGTTGTCATCATCCCTATTAAAGAGTCATAAATCATATCATAGTATCCTCAATAAAATTATAAATGGGACCGAATGGTTTAAAGTATATATAGCACTAGATGATGCCCGCGACTTCGTCCACGTTTAGTATGGTTTTTTGATTCCCGCGGGAACTCTTTAATTTACCTGGATAAAAAGTAGCCTATTTTTTCCCCGGGAAACAAACTATCCGTATACCACATTTTTTCAAAATTTGTTAGACAGATGTGCCGTGAAGGCGTAAGCAGACAGACAGGCAGACACACTTTCGCATTTATAATATTAGTATGGATTTGATACTTAGTATGTTCGAAGACTTGACAACAATTTTCTTAATTTCCATGACTCGAAAGGAAGTTCGAAGTTCGAAGGCTGCAAAATAGAAGTTCTAAAAAGCAAGAAGGAAAGGCTTTCTTCGAGCTGCACATAGGTTTTCCAAAAACCCGCAACAACTCTTTCAAGTTTCAAAATTAAAATAGTATCTAGGTCTCAACTAAATCCCTGCGAAAAATCACGTCGATATGTTTTCCACTGCGGTGTGATTGTAGGATAAACCTGCAATAAAAACCTACTTAATTCATATCGCATCAAAATATGGGTAGTGATTTATATACCTTATCAGCTCGAGTTTTCGAATAGGCAAACAACAACCTAAGAAATCTATATAAAAATAAGTAGGTATCACTGCGGTATTCAGTTTGGCTCATTAATATTTCTCTGCTTATGTTGATCTTTTCCCCGAATTCATAATACTAAAATAACTTAATCAATGCAGATGTACTAACAAGACTCATAGAAACAGCGTGTAGGTTTGCACTCGAAATTATGTATAGTACCAGTACCAGTACCAGTACCTGTACCAGGTCTGAAATCCACTTATTGAACGTCTGTTTTACACGGAATTCGATTTCGATCTTAGTTGAAATGATTGAAGTCAAATCTTTAAAGATACCCTGTGTAACGTGAAGCTCCTAATGGGAAGGCCCAAATCGAATTATGTGGGCCCTGCGTGTGAGTTAAGTACTCTAATGTTTAAAAGCTTTTTCATTAAACAAGCTCAACGACGAAAGACTTACAAATAACTGAAATGGTGTGCTTTATTGTTATCTGTTTTTATGTACGTACTCGTAGATATGCATATTTTAATGTCTTGCGTCTTCGAAAATGCTCCTTACATTTTGATTATTCGGATGGTTCCAAAACTTTATACGTACTATAATTGTAGCGTGTGTGAGTGTATTTGTATGTGTGTGTAAGCGACAATCCAGAAGTAAGTACTAATAATAAAACTCTTTTTAATATAATATTACGTTATACTAATATTATAGATGCGAAATTTTGCATGGATGTTTGTTAATCAATCAGGCCCCAACAGCTGAACGGATCTGGCTAAAATTTGGCATAGAGATAGATTAGTCTGGAATAGCACATAGGCTACTCTTATATATGCTTGGCATTGGCAGGCATTCGCTAGTTTAATATATTTGTACCATAGAGTATATATATAACCAAGAGTGCGTGTTTCAAAGTAGGAATAGTAGGCACCGGTAGGATCATAGCATCGTTCCGACAAATGAGCAAGCGCTTTAGTCAAACTGCGAGCGCCCATTGCGAACTCGTGGCCGAAATTCTGTTTATAAACTGAAAAAAAATAGGTAAATGTGCTATAGAAACATGCAAACATGATACTCGTTATCAAAATAAACCGAATTCTAAGATCACATTTCACGGGTTAGTCATATTTTTCAAACTTAAAACGAGTCAAATTGACAGTCATTATACCACCTAACTGTAATACTGCTGACATGAGCAACTATCAAATAAATATTTAACCCGGAGTATTATACACGGATTATACCCGTAAAATTAAGGAGTTCCCGCGGGAACCAACAATCCTCAATCTACACGGACGAAGTCGCGGGCATCAGCTAGTCTATACTTCTATACTAATATTATATGCGAAAGTTTGGAAGATGAATGTATGAATGTGTGGATGGATGTTTGTTACTCAATCACGCCCGAACGGCTGAACGGACCTCGATGAAATTTGGCACAGAGATAGATTATAGTCTGGAATAACACATAGGCTACTTTTTATTTTAAAACTAAGACGTTCCCGCGGGAACCAAAAAACCTCAATCCACGCGGACGTAGTCGCGAGCATAAGCTAGTAATGTTATAAAATTAATATGAATCGGAAGAAATCCATACCGAGTTCTTAATTTGTATACGATTCCGAAAATATATTTTACTTATTTATGTTCGTTATCGTTATCCTTTTCAAATTTATCAAGTTTCCTCTTACTGAACTTATATTTGAAGAATCTAGAAGTAACTTCTAGGTGACTTGCATGTACTAATCTAAGTTTTCTTGTTGGCAGAGATAAAGAGATGTCACCTCGAAGAAGATCTATTGGCAAAGCTGCCGAGTTGAAAAGTAAGTTTTGAAATTAATTACTTTGAGAAGTCCTTATGGAATTCTTAGAATTTGTTCACTAACTTCAACTCCCCTGAAAGCTCTTGTCGTTTTTACTAACTTATGCTTTATCAGCCAATAAAAAAGTTGCAACAACTATAACATAGTCATAGTTCTTTCTTCATAAATCTATACTAACTTATTAAATGTGAAAGTTTGGATGGATGTATGAATTGCAACTCAATCACACCAGAACGGCTGAAGGGATCTGGATAAAATTTGGGACAGTTCGAGTTATACGTTTTAGGTTGTCAAATGATTACGATTTGTTTAGACAATTGGGCCTCTGTTTTTGGCAAAAAAGCTACCGTTAAAGAAAGGATGGCATGTTCTGTCACGCTCCTAATCAGTTTTTAATGTAATAAAAAGGGAAAGAAGGCCATGTCTGATATGAAAATTAAAAAATACTTTGACGATTGCAATGTGATGCATTAAGCAATTAACCCTTTCATTAACGCTATTAACCACAAAGGACGCCGACCGGCTTCGTTCATGCCAGCTGCAATGCGCAGCGGTCGGTCAAATCCATATCATAGTAGTGACTCGACAGTAAAAACATAAAATACTAGATGGATTGAGTTTTTTATGTTCCCACGGGAATTCCTTTTTCCGGCATAAAAAGTAGCCTATGTCCTTCCCGGGACGCAACCTATACCAAATGCATGCATCTCTATACCAACTTTCATCAAACTCGGTTTAAAAGATAGGCCGTGAAAGCGTAGCAGTCAGACAACAGACACACTTTCGTATTTATAATATTACTACGGATACTCTAAATAGGTAATGTATTTCATGTACTGATTTATACCTTTACATATTTAACACTATACTTACCATTTATGCTTGGGAACTGCTCTGATGTAATAACAGAAGTAAGTATAGTAAAAGAAGTAAGTTCTAAGTAAACTCGGCATCAGACACAAAGAGGAATTTTATTCCTTTAAAGCCAGTTGGATACTAAACGAGCTATTATATTAATCGATGTCGCATTTATAGTTTTTATTTAAAAAAAACTGTTTTCCTTTATAGCTTCGCAAGGAAAAGAACCAATTAGGTCATCAATTTACGTTCCACAGAATGTTTTTATTCTGCTTGCAAATCCAGAGCTTTTTCAACGCTTTAGCTTAGAATATGCTGAAATAAAAGATCAATTAGACTTGCAGTATCAAAAATACAAAAAGTATAAGGTATTATGAAATAGGTGAGTCATTACATTGCAGCTAGGTGTCCTTCAATACTAAGTAACTTGGATAAACGTTTGATTTTTTTATTAATTACTTTCTACTATTCATTCACATTTATTTCACTGCTGATACTTTTTTTCTAAGACTTACTTAACGTATTCGTACCTACACAGTTGGTACCACATTTCGACTTTATTTTTGTATCCTCTATCTACATAATCAAGTAGGTAGTAGATACTTAGTGGAAGTAGACACTTTAAGATTCTGCTTCTTTTCTTGGTTTATGGATTAAAGTTGCTTTTAGTATCCCTGTCACTGAACACACAAATGAGCATACAGAGCTTTTTTTAACAATGGGTAGGCAGTTCTTCTAGATATACAGTTCCTTTAGATTTAATTCAGTCTTGTTTCTAACCCCAGACTGACTATAAAAATCGCTTCAATAATGTGTAAATATTACACTTTCTGCACAATACTTCATTAAGCATTAAAAAAACTCTTGTCCCCAACTTTAAAAAAAGCCATTTCCTTTTATAAATGCATTTACTTAATGCAATCACGTGCATGCGACGCGATCCGGAAACCCACAGTACAGGAAATCCACGGCATGCAGGGAAGGAAATTTAATATCCCGCAAAGAAATCTAATCTAGAATCCAGTAATACGTTTGGAATCAGTTTAACGGCTAATTCCATTTAGAAATGCCTGCAAAACTAGAACGTATTCTATATATTTTTAAATCAACTCCATAGTGGAGTTGGTTGTGAGTATGCTTATGGTGGATATCTACAAATCTAACGAAATAACATACCTTACTGTAATATATTAATTAAAAGATTCAAATAATAATGTGAAATATACAATATCAAGATAGCTCCTTTTGTTTTAGGGCCATCGCAACTGATATCGGAAATAAACAGTGGAAAAGCAACGCCGCAAGCACCTGTTTACGCAACAATAAGGCCACCGCAACCACCACAATATAATAAACAACAATCCCCAACTCAATCGCTCCACTCTCCTTATTCAAATTTCAAATCAATACCTCTAGTAAAATCGGTTGTACTGTCTGATGAATCACCAAAATTTCATCCAACTAATCCTTTTTATTCCACACTGCCTTCAAATTATAATACATCTAAACTTCCTATTCCAAATGGAAAAGTTTCAAATTCACCTTTACATAGTAGATCTGTTAGTAAATCAGATGCCTACTCACATAATAATAATGATAACGATTTAAAATTATCATCATTTTTTTCTAAAAAAGTTGACTCTGGGCCGAGTAGTATACCGAATATTATACGTAACGATTCACAACTAAATAATTCGCAAACATCACCAAAACATTCAACTTATGACAAATATAATAAATTTTCAAGTAGTCAAACTAAATTATCAGAATTTAGAATTATGGACGACGTTACGAACAACGACAGGAATCCATTTGAATCCAGTAAAAGAAATGAGTTTCATCAATATAAACATTCAAATGATAACTTAAATGATTCTTCACCTATTGGTGAAAACATAATGTTTTATTCCAAAAGTGATGGGGATGTTCAAACAAATGATAAGGTTATTAAACATTCAACGATAACAGAGAAGAAAATAAGTGAAGTCGAAGAAATTAAGACTATTAGAAAAATAACCCTTAATGGGTCTAATGAAAGCGAGAATGATTACAGAAACGGCATATTAAATTCATCAGAAGAACTTTCAAAATACAATGATAAGCACAATAGATCTACATCACTGGATCATGTTAAGAAAGAACGCCTGATTCCTACGACCATAGAAAATGTCATTTTCTACAAAAAAGAAACAGAACAAGGAAGAAGCGAGCAAGAAAGAAATCATCGTTCTTCGTCATGTCAGATACCACAAGAGGAGTATAATGTAGGTAAGTATTTTTATATTTTTTGAATATCTTTATTGAAAACATTACAATAAAATGTAGATAATAGTTAGGTTTCTAAGAATTCTTAGTAAAAAGTTCTTCTAGATAGTGCTGGTGGCAGTTTTAGTATATTATAGTTTTAGAATACGAGGAGATAAAGTATGTTAACAAGGTAGCTTATATTATAATTAGTAAATAACCTATTGCGCAATAACGTAGTATTAAGTAAGTATTATCGCTTATTTTACTCACAGGTGTACCATAAAGCATTATGTATCACTCGGGAGAAACTACGATTCCTAACTCGGTACATTGAGGCTCTACGGCTGTGCCTCGGGCCTACCCCCTCGTTAGTAATCGGTCACTTTCTTGCCTCTGTGAACAATGTATTATTAAATAAGTAAGCGCTGTGGTCTTACAAGTGGGAGGTAACCGGCTGTTGGCACCGGACACCGTAACCACGGTTTTCTGTGTTGGTTTCCCGTGTTGGTAAGTTTATTCGTTTGTGCAGTGCCTTATTTGCCTTATATCGGTATGAACCGATATTAGATATTATTTTCCTAAGAGAAGCCTTAAAGTGTTTTTTTCTATAGCAGAGAATTGAAGGGATTTAAAGGGATCAAATTTCTACAGCTTCTTTAATTTAAGCAATTAACTTTTATTCGCTCTCAATAATTTTGCCAAACTTCGGTTTATGTAGGGACCTAAATATAAAGAACTCAACCAAGCGATACAAATTACTGATATATTCGTTTTAAATACACGTGTTATGTTTTTTTAATCGACGGTAGGTACTTAGGCAAGTACATTTTTGAAATGAAGTTTATCCATAGTTTTGATAGACTGGTTGTAGCTTGAAACAGTGCCTGTATTTCTGAGAAAAAAACCGTTGATATTATTTATTTTCCATTCTAAATAGTATCGAATCGAAACTTACTTAGACACTCGTGTCACTCGTTCGACACTAACTATTACCACAGAATAGGGTGCTACTACTAACGTAGTCGTAGATTGTCGTGAAAAAAGAACATACATCATCATTATCAATAGAATAAGTAACGATGATACAATAGATATTTTATCGTTGATTTATCAGAACAACTGCTCTAAATAAAACCAAGGTCTTGGGCTAGCCGATGGGTGTGGTGTCACGCTCTAAAGACGACCTGGAAACGACCCGAAAACCTTAAGTAGTTCCACCGACGGCACTGCTCAACGTTCTTTAGACCTCGTTCTGAATAGTCGTTCCATTGTCCTAGAGCAAAGTTGAAATTTTTTCTAATATTAAAAACAAAGTTGTGAGTGGAAAAACTAAATTTTTATGATGAAGACTTTTATTTTATCTAAATTTGAAATCGACGAATGATCAGTAAATTAAAATAGTTCATATTATGTGACACCGATTATACCTGAAGATCCAATTACCGGTTACCTCAAGATTTCAGTTTCGGTACCAAAAATGAGCTCTCCCTGTTTGACGAGCAGCCCGTACGTTTTTAATCCACCATCGGAATCATCTGCCACCGAATCAGATGATAGCGTTGATTCTGGATGTGAAAAGACCGTCGGTGATGGTGTTCGAACGAAATATATCGACCCCAAGCGGAGGACAATTAACAAAGTTAGCAAAAAGATACTTAAAGCTATAGAGCGACTAACATGTAACCTAAAACGAAACTCTAAAACTAAGAAAGTGACTCCACGGGAAACCTTGAACAAAACGAAAAGTAGGTAAGTATTAAGTTACTTTGTAGTAGTTTTGTAGAAGATTAAGCGACGTCCGCGACTCCAGCTTGAGAAAAGTGTAAAATGTTGAAAGTTCTCTTAGCTCTTTTTTTCCTGTATTGTTTTCGACAAAAAGTCCATAAAATTATGGTAACCTCAATTTTAAAATTGTTACAAAATATAGGGCGTCATGTAAAATTAATAATTATTTATGTACATATTTTTTATATAAATACGATTACTACGTACAGATACCTACTGTTCAAAAAATTCAAGGAATAGGAATGAATATTTTTTAAATGAGAAATAATAGGGTAATAATATGATAATAATTATGTGAAATTTGAATGATTCCACACATTAAGTATTATTTTGTTAATTCTAATATTGTCCTTTACGTCTTTATAAAATAAGTTTACGACTCAGTCCAGAGCAATAATATTTTTAGTATCAAAGAAAATTGTCGCATATTTCTAGGTTTTAGGTTTGTATAAAGGTGTTTTCTGTGTCTATTTTTTAACGTAATATTGTAACTTTAGGGAATCTTTACAAAGACACAACGCACCATTGCAAAGACTAGGCTAGTACGGCTCCTGTAACAGCGAAATCACACTAGGGACCCGTCACTGGACGCGACCCGAAACGTATGCGCGAAACGTCCACGTTGAAGGAGAATAATGTTTTGTCCTGTCGTGCTACTTAGTGCGGCTCCATATAAAAGAGTGTTTTTTTTGTTTCGCACTCAGTTTTCCCCAGATAAAATGTTAGAGACCTTTTTAATGTGATATTTGCTCTTAATAGGAGCCCGCTCACGATAGTCCTGAAATGGGACAAGTAGACAATTAGATATTATCTTTCGTTTAAATAAAATATTTACGTATACGTATAATACGAAATATACATATACTAATATTATAAATGCGAAAGTTGGATGGATGGATGTATGGATGTTTGTTACTCAATCACACCCCAACGGCTGAACAGATCTGACTGAAATTTGGCACAGAGGTAGATCATAGTCTGGAATATCACTTTTTATCCCGGAAAATTGAAGAGTTCCCGCGGGAATCAAAAAACCTCAAACCACGCAGACGAAGTCGCGGGCATTCGCTAGTACGAAATACGTATTTCATTTTTTATTATTATTATGCGAATAATAAATAATAATTATTTATGTTTATTTTGAACATGCAAAATTCTAACATTTCAATCTTACTATAAAATAATATTATAAAAGAGAACCGTAGTCCTTTGCTGCCGAGCCGGTTGCGCTTTGTGTTTTTTTCTTCTGTAGCTAGTTATTAAAGTGTGTCTATTTATTCAAATAGTCCTAGTCTAAAAGGGTTCTGAGCTATTTATAAAAGGGTTATATTAATGTATTGAGATAAAAATATTGTAATAATAATTTTTATTATGCAAAAAATATCTTTAAGGGGACCAATACTTTATCTATCTGAATACTATTACGTCCTTCAAACCGGGAGCACTTTAAATATCGTTGCTGAGTCTGCAATTTTACTAGGTACTATATCCCACTCGGCCCTTGATCCGCAAAAAATAATATTATGATATAAAAAGACCCTTCAGCGGCCTTGCCGTATTGAAAAAGAGATAAGTTTATTTTTACCAATTCTGCGAAAAAGGTGCTCGCTAATGAAAAACATGGATATTTACGTAGGATTTCATAACTTATTTTATCATGCTAAAAGTATCGTTTTTATTTGCATTGTTATGTGCTTTTATAGCTTTTAAATAATATTAGGCTCAAATTACCCACTAGGAAATTTTACTCATATATTGTTTTATTTAAATACTAATTGTCACCAATCATTAAAGTAAAGATTTTGTAACACCTGTTTATCTTAATAAAAACTACTCCAATTACAGAAAATAAAAGCTTAAAAGGGCGGTTTGCTTTCTGAAATAGATTATATTATAGTTCACAACTCTATAACTGACAACAATAGCAAGACGAGATCGTAGACTCATCATTTAACAAAATTAGCCCAATTTGGTAATAAATTTTTTACTTCTCGCAGTATACAACTGACCGATCGTTCTTTTCCTTTGCTGAAGTCAGGTACTTACACTGTACATGTAGGTAGTCCAAGTAGCCTCTAGAGAGTCTTACAAAATTAAAAGCTCTTCAGATCCAAGATAAAAATAATGATTTGGATAATGAATCGCGATTTTAAAACAACGTAAATTTCATTATTCTTTTTTAGATTCAGCAAATACAAATGAAACAGGCGTGTTTGGAAATATTTATTAGTTAAATTTAAACGTTACATTGATCTCAAACGTGATGTTGCGTAATGAATTTGGTTACCATTTGCAAATGCACGAAAACAGGATAAAAGCTTCGCAAGGACGCCATATTTTCATCAGTGATTACTAGTGGTGGAGACGGCCTTAAATTGCAGCCTGGTGAAGAAGAGGACCAGTTGTATTTTTTTATAACTTTTTATAAGTAAATCGCCATTGTTTTGTTTCGTCTTTGATAAATTAATCCTGCTCCAGATTTTCGGATTTTTAAGAGTTGACTGAGAAAACTTTGCTAATTATTGATAAACGAGCGATACGGACAAATCCTGCGAAATGCAAAATACTGACCTCCCTTGTAATGGTGCTATTTATTATTATTGGGTCGATGAACCTTTATTTCGTTGCGTTTTGTTTAATCCGATCGTGAGGTTTAACTATGTATATTCTGGTAATGTTTTGTTTACTATTTGGATTATCGTTTATTTTTACATACTATGAATTGCTATGTAAAATTATATTCGATGAATTGCGATGTCATATATTGACAAATAGGTGGCGGCAGCGACGTCGTTCGCGTGGATTTAGGATTTTGTGAACCCCATAGCCCGAGGCTTTGATTTTTCGGGACAAACAGCCTACGCCCATCCCCGGGCTACAATTCAGGTTATTCTTCTAGGTAAGACAGACAGACACACTTTCGCAATAATAGATAATATTAG
The DNA here is from genome assembly GCA_964035005.1 of Erebia palarica. Classification (NCBI taxonomy): domain Eukaryota; kingdom Metazoa; phylum Arthropoda; class Insecta; order Lepidoptera; family Nymphalidae; genus Erebia; species Erebia palarica. Next base: position 9,882,002 of record OZ035988.1, read on the forward strand.
AATCCAGTGTTCGTTGTGTATTGTTTGAAGTTAGATATCACGAAAGAAATATGGAGTACTCACCTCCTAGTGTGAAAAAGAATAATAATACACCTTTCTTATTTGCCAATACAAACTTTTATTTCCCTCCAATCAATCAGATCGACACGTTTAGTACAACACCCCTTCGATACTAACGCTCGTTGCCAACTGCCCGCAAAACAAGTCGGCTCTCGGCAGCTACAAACATCGTGATCCTCCATCACATTCGTTCACAATTCAATACAAAAAGGATCTGTTTTAATTCCAACGATAAATCGTCGAAGTCCAATCAGACATCCCAAATTTAAAAATCAAAACAATTTCTTATTAATAATTGAAAACCATGACATTCGGCCATCCGACACTGTGCTGCCTCCTGGCGCACACATTTATAAATTGTAAATTTACATAAACCATGACACTTTTCTTTTATTAATAACAAATTAATAATTGAATACAAATCACCACATAAATGGGGAAAAACTGGCAAGGTAATAATTACCGTTTATTAATAACAGAAAATAAAATCACTATTGTTATATTATACTATACTTTACTATACTATTCTATTTATAATAATATAATATTATTTTATCACTACTCCGAGTTGCTTTTACCAGCAATGTCCGAGCTGCTATCGTCGGAGCTATGTATTTCTAGAGCTTTTATATGTATCCAAGGTCGGATCCTATCAGCTGCAATGACAGTTTTATAAGGTTTGCCCTTCTTGAAACCAGGGACATCTGTAATTCTATAGCGGTCATTACCTAGAAATTCAGTAACCTTATAGGGACCCACGAACTTCGACAGAAGCTTTTTACTTTTTCCATCATTATCAAAATTATTACGAGAAATTTTAACTAAATCACCAATTTCATACTTTGCGGCGGGGACGCGATTTGCATCATGTTTTTCTTTCTGTCTCGCTTGGTCTTTTTGGATATTGCTACTTATTTGCTCTCTAAGTTGTTGCAACTCTAAATTATTACTTGAATAGTTTTCGGTATTAAGTTTATTCGACAAAACATCGCGTAATTTGATTCCAAACATAGCTTCTGTCGCAGTTTTCTGAGTTGAGGCATTTACAGTGTTATTGATACCCCATTGAATTTTACCCAGACACTTGTCCCAGTCGCGTTCATGGCTTGAAAAGTTTTGTGATGACAATGAGTTTAAGATAGTCTGTTTAAATCGCTCTGCTTGACCATTTGCTCTGGGACAAGCTACTGCGTTCAAAATATGCTTAATACCAAGTGTATTACAAAAGTTTTGAAAAGCGATTGATGTGAAACTCGTTCCTCGGTCAGAGATAATTCTAGCCGGGACGCCAAAGTCATAAAATATTTTCTCCAAAACCTTGACCGTGGTTTTAGTTTTTAGATCTTTAACAGCCCTTACGAAAACATATTTCGTAAAAGCGTCTACTATAGTTAAAATGTGGGTATTACCGTTTTTACTCCTAACGAAAGGCCCAAGATGATCAATATGAATAGTATGAAACGGTATCTGTACCTTTTCTATTGGGTGCAAATGACCGGACTTTTGTTTGGACGCGTTATCTTTATTATAAGCGCACTCTAAGCATGCTGCAACATACTTTTTAACAAACTTCCTTAATTTAGGGAACCAGTACAAATGTTGTATTCTTTCTAGAGTTTTAGCGTAACCCAAATGGCCAATTTCGTCGTGGTTGGCCCGACATATTTGCCATCGAGCACTTCGCGGGACAGCCAGACATAGCTTATCATCTACTCTCCTATACACGGTATGGTCTTTTATAACGTAACTTTTACGAATGTCTCTACTTTCTTGGTCATTTTCGGGTTTGAGAATTTTAAAAATGCGAGATATTTCGGGATCTGCTAATTGCAATGATAAAAGCCAGTTTTCTTTTGCTATGGTATACACACCAACTGCAGAGGGACTATCATCCGGCTCCGCAGGCAGCCGGGTGTTTCTGCTCAATGCATCCACGTGTGACATTTGGACACCTGGTCGGTATTCAATGTCAAATACGAACTCGCTAATTTGCAGCCACCACCTTGCTATCCGCGGTACCAGATCCCTTTTGGTTAATGTAGTACGTAAAGCAGCGCAATCGGTATAAACTTTGAAATGAATGCCTAGCAGATACACGCGGAATTTCTTTAAAGAACATACAACGGCTAGCGTTTCTAGTTCGTAGGAATGCAGGTGTTTTTCTTCAGGAGTAGTCTGCCGACTAAAATAGGCGACCGGTTTTAATACTCTAGTATCCTTTTGCCACTGCATAAGTATACCCCCTATTCCCAGCGAACTAGCGTCGGTGTGGATTTCTGTTTCCAGGGTAGGATCATAAAGAGCAAGGACAGGCCGATCAACTAACCTATTCTTTAAAGTTGTAAATGCCTGTTCTTCAGTGTCAGACCATCGCCAAACAGAGTCTTTTTTTAACAAAGATGTTAATGGCTGAGCAATCTCTCCATAACCCTTGATGAATTTTCTAAAATATCCAGTTAATCCTAAAAATTGGCGCACTTCATGGACATTTTGTGGTGTTGAGAATTCTTTTACCGCTAAAATTTTAGTTTTACCCGGCTGAATGCCTTTTGGAGAGACTTCGTATCCGAGATAACTGACAGTATTATCAAAGAATCGACATTTGCTCAGTTTCAAAGTTAAGCCATGTTGCCTAAAAAGTTTCAACATGTCTTCTAGTCTGTGGAACATTTCTTCAATACTTTTTGAGGGAATTAAAACGTCATCTATGTAAGCTAACGCGTACTCAAACCGCCTGTTCCCAAGGATTCTGTTAATCATCCTCTGAAAAACGGCTGGGGCATTTGCTAGGCCGAAAGGCATTCTTTTGAACTCAAAATGTCCATCAGGTGTGACAAAGCCAGTGAGATGCTGGCTTTCCTTAGCCATGGGAATTTGATAATACCCCGAAGCGAGATCTAGAGTCGTGAAGAAATTATTGCCACTGAGATTCGAAATTTGATCTTCTATCAGTGGTAACGGAAAACGATCCTTAATAGTCTTATTGTTCAGGGCTCGAAAGTCCACGCATAGTCGCTGCTCACCCGTTTTCTTTTTCACCATTAAAATCGGGCTGGCATAGTCAGACCTCGATTCCTGAATAATATCATTTCGAATTAATTCGTCAATAGTTTCTCGGACTTGTTCTCGTTCATGATGCGACAACCTATAAGGACGATAAACAATTGGCTTATTATCTGCTAAATCGATCCTCATTTCTACATCAATCGCGCAACCTATTTCGCTAAGGTTTGTAGCAAAACAATCGCGGTAATTTTGCAACAATAAGTACAACCTATCTAACTGTTCTGTATCCAAACCTGGTCCCGTTTTAATATCGTCTGTATTAAGGGGCTCTACAGTAGACGAATCTACTACTATTCGATTTACCCGACACACTTTTTGTTCGTTGAACGGAATTGCCCTGACTATTAAAACGTTTGATTTTAAAGTCACGGTGTAAGGTGACAAATTAGTAATAACAAGGGCTCCCTTACCCTTGGAAATGCTAAAAGCACCCTGCAAAAGACAAAACTCTTTACCTGTTTCGACACTATTGTAACCATCAATAAATACATCTCCTGTGAAGTCACAGCCAGAATGAACAGGGACAGTACTGGTTTTCGATACTTCTACCGCTTCACTAATGTAGAGTTTTAAAGTACCTTGCAGATCCTCAGATAGAGCTATGCTTGGGCTTTTATAAAATGTTAGCTTAGATCTATCTTTTAAAACTGTAATGAACGGCAATTCCGTAAAATTCTGTCCAATAATAAGAGATGTCTGCATATGAACATCATCTACAACCAATACCTCAATATCCGATTCAATTTCGTCGATCTTAACGAATACCTTGTACAGGGGTGCAACTGAAGATTGTCCAAAACCCTTAACAACTGGGACGTTATCAAAAATTTTAACTAAATTAAGGAGTTCAGCATCGGTTCTACGCAGGAGCGTACACTCACTACCGAAGTCAGTGAATGCGTTAAGTGACTTATCATTGACTACAACGGATTTGAAGAATTTGGCGTTACTATCATTATAGGAATTATTTTTTAAAATATTTTTTTCTTGGCTGGATTTAGACTTGGAAAATACTAAGGGTTCTAATCTACATCCGTCAGAGTCATGGCCTACGCGATTGCATTTTCCGCACTTAATAATGGGCTTAGTACATTTATTGTAAGAATGGCCCTTTGAACGACAATTATAACAAGTCATTGAACTGGCGTTAGTACCACTTGAACTGGCGTCGGGAATACTAGGGCTAGGTTTTGGAGTAATACGTTCATGAGACTTGGTATTAGGCAGTGTTCGAGTTTTTTGGGATGCAAGAAAGTTAAGTAAATCTTCGGGCTCAGAACTTTTTTGTGCCTGCGCCCCATTCCTAATTGTACGGTCACTAATACCGTATATGATACAATCAACAGCCTTTTTGCCAGTGATTTCGCACCTGGTCAATAATCCTAATTTATCATAGAAATATTCACGAAGGCTTTCATCACTACGCGAAATGCGGTTCAACATCTCTTCTAAAAGACGTCCATAAATCTCTTCACTAGGAAAAGCCTTCTTGAGCTTAACCTGCCACTCATCCCAAGTGAAGACAACAGTTGGCAGCGCTTCGAACCATTTTTTTGCTAGACCCGCTAACTTTTGTAAAGAGAAGTGGACAGTTTGTTTCTCATCCCACCCATATATGCCTGCACATTCGTTAACTTTTCGCAACCAGCACTCGATAGTTTGAGCTCTATTTGACGGATCAAACTCCGGAATAACATTGTTAAGATTGTTGTTATTCCAGGAGTTTTTACGAGGTCCCCTTGAAACATGTTTAACCAACTTTAAAATATCTTTAGTGGATAATGTTTTGACATGATTACGTATCTTCCTTGGTAAATTCTCTCCACTTGAGCTAGACGAGGACGGACTTCTCCTTCTCCGCCTGGCCTTCTTTTTCTGCCGATGTCTCGGTGGCGTATCAGGTGGAGTACCAGGCTCATCATCGGACGTCATCATCACACCTCTCTGAAACAGGTACGTAACTTGGGACACAATCCATTCACGGTCATATCTAACGTACGGAGTCGAGCTTGTCCTTAAATGTCTTTAGATGTCTTAGTAAATAACCTCTAAATGTTCTAATCCTTAAAATGTCGTTGGTAGCTTAAACCACCAGAAACATTCAAAAAGAAAGATATCCGACGACCAGTGACTCACTTTACATCCAGTGGGACACATACCCCCGTAATCTCCAGTTTCGTCACATAGTACAACTACTAAAATAAATCCAGTAAACATACTTAGTCCACTCATAATAAACTCAATTATTTATCCGACTACTAAAGACATCCAAATTCTAAAGAGAAAAATTCATATATTCCGACGACCAGTGACTCACTTTACATCCAGTGGGACACATACCCCCGTAATCTCCAGTTTCGTCACATAGTACAACTACTAAAATAAATCCAGTAAACATGTAGAAATACAACAACACAGGCCTGATGCTACAATAATCTTACAACAGTTACATAAACAAAATTTATCTTACTCTATGCCGAAATAGTCAAAGGAAATAACAAAAGCTCCGCACTGGGAACGCGATCTCATAACATTTAACATAAACATCTCTAGTCCCCAAACAAAGGCCCTTTACATATAGTATAAACAATAAGGTATAAACATACGGTCAGGTCATTAATGAGGCCCAGCAATAGGTGCTATGAAAAATTCTATACATAGTCCATTGATACACTAATTGGCTAAGTTTGTAACTTTTTGTTATATAAAAATAAATATAAATAATAACAAATAAAAATAACATAAACTTTATGTTTACCTCGTGTTGCTTAGAAATCATCTTGCTCTCGAATGAATAAAATGAGTTAGGTACATTCAAAGGAGACGGTTCAGATTGGTATGGGGCGTAGGCCAAGTCTTGTACAAGCAGAGAAATGAAGGAAAATAAAATACTAGACCAGTTTTATTGGTCAAATCTACGAATTCGTTGTAATTTCAGCGGTAAAATTATTTAATCTTTCCAAGATAGGGAACACTAAACATGAGTGTTCATATTTAGTTTAATTCATATATTTTTTTTTTTTTTTTAAAGAAAAACACGTTCATTTGACAGTGACTGTCAGAAATGACATTTGATACATTTTTTATTTTTTTCGTTATTTACTGTACATATATTTTTAATACAATCTGTGTATTTTCCTTTATTCATGGTAGGGTGTACAAGAGAAGGCCTAAAATGTAATATACCTTTTCCTTTCGAACAGATAAATTAAAATCCTTTAAAAAAAATTAGCTAATTAGCTTTATGAGGTAATTGAGAGAGAAATAAAATTATACCAAGAAATCATAATTGTAAGCAGGTCTAGTCGTATGCATTACAACGTTATTTATGTAACACAACACATTGACAGAGAGTTGCCCTGACCTAATATGCAACATCTTACGATTATCACATTATCATTTATTTATTTTATTTATTAAAACAAATAAAAATTGAGCATTAATAAATCCTCATGCCACTTGATAAGTTTCTTATAGTGGGCGTTTAGCAAAGAAAAATTGTCTACATACCTCTTATCCTGGATTCTTGTCACTTCTGATATGTGAAAAAGAATAATAATACACCTTTCTTATTTGCCAATACAAACTTTTATTTCCCTCCAATCAATCAGATCGACACGTTTAGTACAACACCCCTTCGATACTAACGCTCGTTGCCAACTGCCCGCAAAACAAGTCGGCTCTCGGCAGCTACAAACATCGTGATCCTCCATCACATTCGTTCACAATTCAATACAAAAAGGATCTGTTTTAATTCCAACGATAAATCGTCGAAGTCCAATCAGACATCCCAAATTTAAAAATCAAAACAATTTCTTATTAATAATTGAAAACCATGACACTAGCTTGTGCCCGAGACCTTACGTTTTTAAAACTCGTAGATATTTTTGAGATTTGCTTAATCTGCACTGATGTCATGTATACCTACATTTTATACTCTCCGCACCAGAATTCGGTTCGCTGATTTGCTAAACAGACCAAAAATTTGACAATTTAGAAATCGGTTCGATCGGATTCGAACCCGAGCCTTTAGACTACTCACTCAGCGCACTGTGCTGTAGAGGTGGTCATTTCTCCTAAATAGGTGGTGGAGGCAATAGACTGTTTGTTACAGTATACAATTACATTTTACACAACTAAATGCGAAAGGTGCGCCTAAGCATCACGTTTATCTGGCGGCCATAGTTCCGCCCTTTGACCGGTTCAATGCTTTCCTCGCTCCAGTGATAACCCACAACATGTGTTCCAATTTAGACCGGGGATCTTGCACAACGTTATTTAGCCATTCATGATTTTTTCCGCAGTAAAACATGAAGTAGGATCAACTTTGACGAAACCAACCAATCGCAGATCAGGGTCATGTACGTGCTTGTTGAAATCAACGTACTAATCTATACTAATAGGTATTATACCTACATGCGAAAGTTTGGATGGATGTTCGTTACACAATCACGCCAAAACGCCTGAACAGATGAAATTTGGCACAGAGATAGATTAAAGAGTTCACGCGAAAACCAAAAAAAACTCAATCCACGCGAACGTAGTCGCGGGTATCAGCTAGTCTTTTATAATATCTATATTTTAAATAAATTGGTATAATATATTTTTCACCATTTTATCAGAAAGGAAGTATGAAGGAAACTGTCTGCAGGTTGGTTTAAATACGCAATACGAATACCTAAAAATATAAATTGCTAGATACCTAATGCCCACCACATCATCCGCGTGTACCTATTTAGGTTGCTGAGAAAACCCGCGGGGGCTGCTAAATTTCCCGGGACGAATGTCTATTTCTTTTTCCGGCATGCATCCTCTCTATGAACCAAACCCCGTAAAAATTGGCTATAAATATCGTCTGTGCAAGCGATGCAAGATTTAAGTAGACACATTTATTAACTTCAATAGATATGCAATGGGATAAAGTTATCAGTAAAAGCTAAAAGGGAATATAAATATAATAAATGAAAACCTAAAGTTCCACCATAAAAGTTAATGTAAAATAGAAACATTAAAGTTAGTATCAACTTACTTTAGTCATCAAACTCAAATCTCATAAATTAATTCAATACGGATCGGAATGACAAAGCAATCAAAGTTGCCTTCCCACGAGAATCATATTGTTATTATGCAATTTAGTTCAATGAACGTTTTAGGGACAGATGTCTTGGCTTTTGCGAAGTAATAGCAGATGTTTGACATTATATTATTACACTGTGTGAAATTTGACGTTCCTTCTGATTAGCGTTACCTTTGGAAAACTGCGTAGGTAGTTCCTATTAAAATCGGCAATGGAAAAGTTATCCTTTTAAAAAAGAAACGCTCTTAGGAGATGAAAATCAGAGGGGTCAGAGGGGTGGGAGGGATCAGGGAACGTCAGACTTCTCTCAGTGTCGTTAAAACTGTCTCAAAGGCTAAAGTAAAAAAGCGTTTTCAAAAAACTTAGGTCTGCTTGGTACATTTAATTTATTATTACTTTGATAAGATTCGCCCAAAAGCAAGCATTCGTAAAGGGCCGGTTCCATCGTAGATTTACCGTATTTATTAATTTTTCACATCGTATTAGGAGTAGGTACTTAGCCAATAGAGCAACGGTGAACGGACCTAGATTTGGAATCTACTACTTCCGGGTTTCAGTCCACGAGATTAGTCACCTTCATAGCCGTTTATGTCATTAATGTCATCAATAAGTTTGCATAACAAAACAAATCTTTGAATTGGACTGTTTATTCTCACCTGAATGGATTGCCAACTCAGACCAGCTTGGCGACTAGTTTCCATCGAGGGGGGTGAGCCGCTTATGTTGAAGCTATCTATATATACCTACCTAGGGGTTAAGTATTTGACCAAAAAATGAGCCAACGTTTTCCTCCAATAAAAATCAACTTCGGTCCAATATAATTGCAATTAGTAAGCTTGACTTCGATGATTAATTGCGAGCCTCACTTTACCCGACCCAGTTTTGATCACTTAATAAAACGAAGTTGTATGGAGACATGACACGGGGCAGATTGATGGTTCAACAGTAGATATATACCTATCCGGTCGCGCGCAGTTAAACTGACACACCTTGCCTTCGGACAATATATTGTATGCCAATCACTGGCATCACGCACGGAAGTGTGCATTACCGTAATTTTCGTTTGTTTTGTATCGTAACAGCTCTGGAAAAGATACATTATTGAGCAGTTTTGTTATCAAATTTAAGCGTGTTTCCGAACTTTTAAAATGGTTTTGTCATAGTTTCTTAAAGTGGTGGAAATAAAAAAACCGTTACTACTAATAAGTATAATAAGCTGAAGCAGGCAGAAGGTTAACCTACCTACTGCGGTTTCAAAAATGTCTATAAAAGTTCTATGAACAATTCATAATTAAAACTTAGTACATAGAACTAAGAGGTAAATCTTTACATACAAGCCAAAACTATACTCAGACATTTTTACGCAGCAATTTACTTACCTAGTTTATTGAAATTATGTTGTAGCTTAGCGTTATGATTATTTCGTTGGCGTTATAATTAGTCGTTCATATAGCTGTTAAGTTATTCTGCCATGCCTGCAATGCCATTAGGCCTAGGTACAAATTACTGATAGTAAGTTTTCGCAAGAAGCGATCTCGAGTTTCTAGAGTCAAGACTTACTTAGCGGAAGCTCTTAGGTGATTAGGGTTTATGTAGAACCAAGTTCCTAAGTCGTCCGAATTGAGCTGAGCGTTGATATGTCAGTCAGTTAGTTTTATTTCCTTTTAAATATATTATGCAGACTAAATATATTCATAGATCTTCGCATTTATACTGATATTAACTGATGCCCGTGACTTCGTCCGCGTGGATTGAGGGTTTTGGTTCCAGCGGGATCTCTTAAATTTCCCGTGATAAAAAGTAGCGTATGTGTTATTCCAGACTATAAATCTATCTCTGTGCCAATTTTCGTCTAGATCCGTTCAGCCGTTCTGGCGTGATAGAGATAAATGCGAAAGTGTCTGTCTGTCTGCTACGCTTTCAAGGAAGGAAGGAAGGACATAGGCTGGCGGAATTATCGCGGAAAATTAAGGAGTTCCCGTGAGAAAAAAAAACATTAATCCACGCGGACGAAGTCGCGGGCATCATCTAACTATTTAGTTATGTAATAAAAACACATAACAAACGTGTAACAGACCCGACAACGACGCGGCGAATTGGGGTTATATTCGCTTTTTGTCAACATTGATCGAGTTTAGGATGACATGAGCAGTGCTTAGCCCAGCGTGTCGCAATCAGCGGACAAAGCGGGTATTTTATTGTGATTTACATACAGAAAGTGGCATTGTGGTCTCGCCCTGTGACAGTGGCCCGGTGTGCGCGGAAACTGACGCGCGATTCCTAAAATTTGGATGGATATGTGACAAGTTGAACGCGACAGTTTCGGATTTATGCGGTAAGAAAACTCGCTTTAAACGCGCTTTAAACTCTTTATATAACTTTCTCATAATTTATATAGTACTTCCGATAGCAATTAATTTTAAATGGCTGGCTGACTTTTGAATGCTAAGCTCAAATCGTAAGGATATGGTAGTTGTGATTAATCGTGTAAATTTTTCTGTCATGTAGATTATTTCTAAGGATTTTTCAAATCAGCTATCCTAAATTCATACTTAAAAATATAATATTTGAATTTAAGTTTACCTATATCTATACTCATATTATCAACCTGAGTACCTACAACTTAACTGGGACTTACAACTAAAAACAAAATTTTCAGCCCCCCGATTATGTAAGGAAATACGATTTCCTTACATAATCGGGGGGCTGAAAATTTTGTCTCAATCAATCAAAAAAATCAAAAAAATCGCAATCATTTGTCAAACGTATAATCCGACCTGTTTAAGGAGTTCATAAATGCCTGCACGTCAAAAAGCATGTATGAACTTCTTAAACAGTTCGAGTAATTTATTTAGACAAATGGGCCTCTGAAGTACCTATTACCCGATCGAGGGTTGGTCTCCTAGTATACTCTGATTGGTCTGCTATATAGGTACTTGGAACAAGTTTTGGATATCTAACACCTATTAAATAGGTACTTATACATAACCAATTATGACTCGTGAATATCGTATTGAATATTAAGATGGATTTGTATTTCTTTCTCTATCGACTATTATACTAGGTTATTTCCAATAGAACCCGATCAATCTTGTTTAAAATTATCCTCACTTGTTACCGTTTCATTTAATCTTCAACATGATTGAGTTTAGATTTATATCCGAGTAGGTTTCAATTCTCGTCGTTTAATATTAATTTTATTGATTTTAAATTAAATTTTATGTTCAGTTTACAAAGATTTACATCAACAATTCTTCGACCACCCTTAAAAATTCGCATAAATTTCGGTCGGGTAGAACTCTTATGTTTTTAGGGTAGGTAACGTGCAGAAAATATTGTTTTTCTAGATGATGTACACGACTTCGTCCGCGTTGATTTAGGTATTAAAAATACAGTACGAACTATTTGATTTCCCAGAAAAATGGCATGTTTAATGACAAATCATCAGTTACACTTACTTACGCACTTATAATATTAGTAGTGAATTAATATAGAACGTAGAGCTGACTATAAAAGGTTTTCATGAAAAGAATATTTTCTTCGACTCGCAACCTAGTCTTTACAATAGAAGGCATACTGGTACAACACATGCTCCATATTATGACATAATATGGAACATACGTATAGGGGATTATAGAAGATGTACCTATTAATTAACGGAAGGTTTACTTGAATGAAAATTCTTCATTTTATATAGTTCAGACAAAGACATGGACAAATCGTTGTCACAAATAAATAACTTGTTCGAGGGCACTCCACCTTGACTCGTTCCGGATTTCCCTGACGCTGCTTCCGATCAGCAGCAATTGAGACATCGATAAACAACACCGACAAACATATTTTTCTTCCAAGTTGTCCTGACTTATCCCGCATTTATTTTATAAGTGGTTCTTACCGGATTTTTTAATAGATCTGAAAAAATATCTCCTTTTACCAAGAACAAAAGTATCCTTTGCTGAATTCAACAAACGTTGGAAGAAACGTAGCCTTTTTCACGGGAAGGTATTTCATCGTTACCTATAAACTTCTAAAGAAAATTCAAGGGCCTAGCCTACATATGTGAAAGCCTAATTGGTATAACTTTTTGTTTGTAATAATTTTTTATCTAATATGATTTATTAGGATTCTAAGTATATCTCTGTAAAATAGTCTTATATCTCAAGGAAGTCATTTGATCCATTGATGAACAATCTACTATTAGATGTCATTGGCAATTAAGATGCGGTGCATAAAACTGTGCCACTAACACTGCCTGACCTGGATGCCACTACTTTCCACTAGCGAAGAGTTCATTAATTGATGTAAAAGCCGAGTTTACTCGATTTAACTGCACTTAATTTCCAACTAGATGATGCCCGCGACTGCGTCCTCGTGGAATAAGTTTTTTTAATTCCCACGGGAACTCCTTAATTTTCCGGGATAAAAAGTAACCTATGTCACTCTCCAGGTCCTCAACTACGCTCATGCAAAAATCACGTCGTTCCGTTGCCCTGTTGCGACCTGATTGAAGGATAAACCAAGAAACAAACACACTTTCGCATTAATAATAATAAGTATGATTTTTGATATGCACAATCGAGTTCCAACATTGTTATCCACGAACTCCATAAAACAAAATTCAGTGAAATCAGCTATATTTAAACTAATCGGAATCGTAATGGTTTAAATTACAACGCCGCTGTAGGCAAGGTACATCGATGCGGTATCGACTATCGATAGCTGCATCGACAAAATATTATGTCGATTTGGTCGTTTGTTTCGATGATTTATATTTAGTAATTGCATTTCCTACGAACGTTTGTAATTATGTGAGTATTTTCAAATTTTCATACGTTCCCGTTTTACAATGGGTAACTTTCGGGTACAATGTTGTAATTGAATACCAATATCAGTTAGTATGCTGCTAAAAATATGTAAAAAAATATGTTGTATACAATGTATTTTTCGGTAATTAAGTTTATTAGAATATAGGTAATTTGTTTGAATTTGAAATTTTCTTGTTCGTAGACTCTTTTCGCAAACAACTGGAAGACTATTATACCGAAAATTCTATGTGTATTTTTTATTCTATTATTTTTCAAAATAAATGGAATTATGATCCATGGATTGGCGCCAAAAATCCATTGCATAGTCTGTTTTTTTTTCAAATTATCCGATTGTAAAAGACTGTCTGTCTGTCTATCTGCTACGTTTCGCTTCGAAAATCCTGGAGACGGATACCTACTTTCTTGATTTTCCCATGTCCAGGAAAATTTACGGGATTAAATTTAAAAAAAAATTATGCACGCGGATAAAATAGCGGACATCATTAGTATAACATTGTTTTTCTTCACAATTTAACAAAAAATCCTTTTTGTTAAATTGATTCTGAGTTAATCAGGCTTATTACAGCCTGTTATTAACTACATCTTTTCTCAGTTAAGAGCCTATCTTCGTATTGAGTACTCCAGTAGAGAGGCAAACAAATATAAATTAAATAGGTACGCGACAACTGAGTTTCACGCTACAGCTGTAGAGGCTGTGAACATGAGTCACAATATTACTTGTTTCATATCTTTTAATTAGGTACTAACACTTTCAATTACTTACATATTTTAAATTTACGTGTCATATATAATTTAAGTCTGCCCTAAAAAAAAGCTGACCCTGCGATAACGTCTTATGACTTACCTAATTTGATCGGAATGAATTATTATTTCGTTTAATGGCATTTTATACTTTAAGATTCACTTTATTTTAATACTTACTTTATTTTAATAATTTAATTTGTTTAATTATGTTATGGTGTATTTTATTACCGTAAGGTTGGTAGAACAATTATCCGATGTAAGTATGATGTGATATATTTGTTGAGCAAAACACCAGTTTATGTTCCTAAAATATCTAGGACTTTACGTTATCGCTCTGCCTAGCCATTTAGAAGAAGCAGACCTTAAAAGCAGAACCTACTCATATAAAATGAACGCGACCATAAATACCTAATGAAATGCAGCGTTCCTTCGTTCATTAGATTTACCCATCATAAACGTCCGCTGTTTAACAGTTTTTTCTTGTTCCAACAGTCGAAGAGCAAACGGTCGACGTAGTCACCTCGCGACCTCCAGCAAAGTCGCCGAGTTCCTCACACGTCACAACACAGGCAAATAAACGTAAGAGATTTTCTTATTATATAGAAGCAGGCGTTACTTTGCGGCCGTCAATGAAGGACAACGGGCTTAGTTTGAATTCATCAAGCAACAACAAAAAACAACACTTTAAGCGATTTGCACCACCCTCCCTCTACTACTTTAAAGTTTACTTTTCCGCCACAACCACCCAACAACATTCAAATTAAAAACACACAATAATAATTCATTATTGTCATGTGCATAGTATTAATGCGTGACATTTTACATGGCCTCCAGTTTACCACGCTAGTGATTTTCACACAGCGTTGTCTTTCTTGCAAATATGTTGTATTCCAGCCAATGCAATCGTGCAAGGTGTAGTATATTAAAGATGTTTTAATGCCACAACACACACACGTTATGTTCAGAGCACGGCAGAGTTCAATGAGTTGGTTCAGCCAATATTGCTTTTCATTCTACGTTCCTATTACGATGCTACATTAAAAAAAATTATGGCGTTTAAGATTAACCACGCTGAGTCATGGTACATTTTCAAGTACTTAAGTTTTCAAGGAATTTCTTTATTTCTGTTGTTACCTATTTCTTCAGAGCTGCTTAAATCTATATTAATATTATAAACGCGAAAGTGTGCCTGTCTGTCTGCTGGAACGCTTATACGACCCATCTCTTTAACAATTTTTACAAAAATTGGTAAGTAGAGAGATTATTTCCATCACGGGTATGAGGACATAAACATTTAATCACGGAAAATTTAAGAGTTCCCACGGGATTATAAGAATATACATCCACTCGGACGAAGTCGCGGTCATTATACAACATACATAAAATAAAATAAATAAAATATTTTTTATTCAGAAGCTCAAATGAAATAAGAAGATAATACCTTTAATTTACCATATAATTTATTCATAATGTAATAACCATACCTAGAATTTATATTAATACCACTTTTACCCGTGCCCGTTCAGACTCCGTCCTGTATATTTACCATATTATTTCACGTTAAAATTGTTTTTCTTTTCTGAATAAAAGCAAGAATCCTATTGCAAATAGAAAAGAAAAGCTTAAAAGTTTCAAACAATTTTCCAGTGCTAAAATTTTAAAACGCCTAATTAAAAGAGCTACGGGTAGAATGCGCAACTCTGAGAATGTAGCTTTCTCTCTGCTTTTTTCGTTTGCAATCTAAGTAGTGCTATTATCACAGAATAGGTTATAGTACGCTATTATTTATCTATAATATTAGAAGCAGAATATTGAGTTTTTTACATGAAAAAGATAACAAAAATGACACAGGTAGGCGCCTAAATTTTAAAAAAAAATAAAGTAACTGTATAATTTTCGTCTTCCATATGGAGAGGTTTTCGCCTATTTTGTGGTGTTCGCACTTAAATTTCTTGTAGGAATGATTGTGCGTCTAACCCTTTCTTTTCAACATTTTTTAGGCCGTCCAGTACAGTAAAGTTCACGGTAGTGTGGTATCTATAAGATCACTAAGTAGATATATATAGGCCGCCTTCCGACGGCCGAGGATTGAGGTTTGCCTTACCAGACTGGCAGCAGTAGCTAGGCCGACAATAGTGTTGAATGGTAGTAAGTATTTGATTTTTTGTTCATAACAAGTTAGCCCTTGACTGGTATCTCACCGGGTAAGAGATAAATGATGTTGCAGTCTAAGACGATAGCAGGCTAACCTGTTAGGAGTATGGCATTTATATTAAACCCACAGGTACCGTATACCCTTAACGGTTTCTACACGGTATCCTACGGGAACGCTAAATCGCTAAAACTAGCCACGACTCCCAGGCAATATTTGAGAATTTAACCGTAATTATATACATCTCAATACTTTTGTATTGTAAAGCAAAATTCCAATTCAGTTCTCTAAGTTCGGAGCGTAGTACTATAATAACTGTATTCTGCAGTGCCTGCAGCAATTATAATGGTGAATAGGTACCACTGCGGTTTAGCTCTTGATTAGCAAGTGAAATCCGCTTATTGGCTTAAGCCATGCGTTATTATCCGTCCCAAGTCCAGGGGGCATACTGCCATCGCTTAAAGCCTTATTGTTGGAGTTTATTCCTTTATAGTCGATTTTCATAGATAAGCCCGGGGTATGAAAAATGGGAAGTAAAACTTTATGTTTCCATGACTATGTAATGTACCTATTTTGATTAATATTAATTATATAATTGATGTATATTATAAATGTATCAAGCATGCTTTCAGCAATATAAAAAATGCGTTCATTTATATTTTATAATCGTTCGTAAGGAGTAAACTCCATTTGGGCGTCGGAGATGACACACACATATTTTTTTTAAATATTGTTGACGTTCGTGCTTTAGGATATAATTATAAAGCACGAACGTCAAGGTATATGACACAAAACTGTCGTTTTGTAATAATGCTTCTTAAAACGATGGTAGTGACCCCCCTGAGGTCGCTGTATACATAATCAAATAGCAATTTACGAAGACTGTCATAAACTAAATATATTACAAGTTTCAATACTGGATCAACCCTCTAATCAAAGGCAAATTGTATACCTATTGACTAAAGTAGAACAAATACATGGAAAAGTAATAAAATTGCCTTCTATAAAAATGCTAATGAGGATCATGCACTTAAGTCTCGTACTATTGTAGGCGGCTTTGAATTCAATGACGAGTGGTGAACTCGAGATTTTTTTATAAATAATTGGTAGGTAAAGAGATCCAATATTAGAACTTTTTGGGCAGAATTCGCATTTAATCTCTCCAAGGTTTTCCTACAAATTAGGGCAATAATAATATCTATTTATTAGCTGATGTCCGCGACTTCGTCCACTTGGATTGAGGTATTTTAGTTCCCGAGGGAACTCTTTAATTTTCCGGTATATAATTGTTATTTCGTTCTTTTGGGGTGGTTTTCAATGGAAACACAGTGTACACTTCGCAAGCTGTATTCTCACTGATCGGGCGGCGCGCAGACCGCCGTACGCTTGTTTTTCGAAGTACCTACATACTAATATAATATCCCTCCACCAATATTTTGACAATAAGGCCCCATACAAGTAATTGGAACACCACTAAAAATATTTCCTATAGTCAAAATGTTTACGAGGCCTCTGAGCTCGAGGCGTTTGAGTCTTATCTGGCATAGACTGGGCTGGAAGGGGTGGAGAGCGCGACGGGCCCGGAACGGGTTCTGCGGCCGGCGTCGTTATTTCATCCGGTACCCCTGGACAGTCTGTCCAGGTCTCAGCGTCTGCCCGTGTAGGCGCCGGTGCACCAACCGAAGTCTGCAGTTGTCGGCCTGAGGCGTGCGATTTCAGGACCACGGGCGGTAAAACAGTGCACGGAGTTGGGGCACTGTTATCTCGCTCAGAATTATTCGCTTCATCTCTCCGGTCTACCAACAACATTCCTTTCCCCCCACCAAATTTGCAAATTTGATTTTTGTGTCTCTTTATCTGAACCTTATTGTCCACTAAACAAACTAAATATAGGGATCGACCAATTTTTTTCACAATATTTCCCTTAGCCCAAGCATCGTGCTGTTTCTGGTATGTCTTTACCAATACAAGCTCACCCTCCAAAAAGTCTATGTTCCTTTTGCCACCGTAGTTCCTAATTTGTGAACACTGATTGCCTTTTACAATTTCTGATAACTCACGGTCGTGTGGCGATGATGGCCGCACGGGAGGGTTCAGCAAGTCTAATCTACAACGTAATTTTTTACCAAATAACATCTCGGCAGGTGACCGATTTGTGGTGGAATGTGTAGAATTACGGTAATGAAACAAAAATTCATTCAACTTATTATTAATATCTTTCTTTGACGTCCCTGATAAAATAATACCCTTCAAGGCCTTTTTAATAATTTTAACAAAACTTTCTGCTTGGCCATTGCTTGCAGGGTGGTAAGTAGGTGAAGTTAAATGCGAAATACCATTATAACTACAGAAATTCTTAAAATCGGACGATGTAAAAGAACTACCGTTGTCACTGCAAATCGTGTTAAATAATCCAAATCTAGACATTACTTCGCTTAACTTTTCTATAACTACTCTAGAACTATACCCATTACTCACATCAAAAACTTCCACCCATTTCGAGTAAGCATCAACCACTATAAAATATACCCTATTATTAAACGGGCCCAAAAAGTCCACATGTACTCGAAACCAAGGTTCCGGCGGGTACGGCCACGGAGTGAGGGGGGCGCGCGGCGGGGCGGCACGAAGCTGCATACACACCTCACATGCCGCTACTGCGCCCTCTAAACTAGCGGACATCTTCGGCCACCAAAAACGCATTCTTGCCGAGGCCTTCATTTTAGCTACACCCAAATGACCCGCGTGCAACTCCCTAACTACTGCACCCTGAACTGCCTCGGGTATTACCAGTTTAGCCCCTCTCATTAAACACCCGCTTTCGACCGACAATTCATACCGACAGTTAAAATAAGGCTTAAGATTGCTGTCCATTACATTCCTAGGCCAACCATTTAAAACATAATTAATAACCTGGTCTAATGTTTTATCTAATTGCGTATACCTTTGCACATCTTTAAAAATTGCCGGCATTGAATTCGCATCCCAAATAAAATAGGAATAAGAGCTATGATCGACTGCATTACTTTCACTTCGAATCTGTTTACTTTGTTTCGTATAGTATTTTGTACCTAGGCCCGACGGCGGCGGTGACTCACCGTCACCGCTGACAGTGGAGCGGCTCAGATAATCAGCCGAGTTATTTGCACTAGTAACGTACTCAATATTATAATTGTAGGCTGCTAAAAACAACGCGTACCTTTGTAACCGGTTTGCTGTAATTTCAGGTATGCCCCGGCCCGGCTGAAAAATAGACAATAACGGCTTATGATCGGTCCTCAATATGAACGGCTCTGCTCTGCCATATAAATATTGATGGAACCGCCGCACACCGAATATAATTGCCGTAGCTTCTTTTTGTATTTGACTGTAGTTTTTCTCGGCCGCGCTTAATGACCTAGACACATACGACACGGGTCGTTCCTCGCCACTGTCTTCTATCTGCGATAACACTGCACCGAGGCCGTAAGGGGACGCATCCACGGTTAAAATTATTTTTGCATCAGGGTTAAAATGTGCTAAAGTATTTTCGGAAGCTAACTGTTTCTTAATTAATTCAAAAGCCTCCGAATGGTGCCGTTCCCATTTCCATTTCGTATTTTTCCTTAACAAGGAATGTAATGGACACAAAATACTAGACGCGTTCTTTATAAAACCCCTGTAATAGTTTACTAAACCCAAAAATGATTTTAATTCAGTGACATTGGTAGGAACACTAGCATCAATAATAGCCCTTACTTTCTCAGGTGACTTATGTAAACCATTTTTATCGATAGTGTAACCTAAATATGATACGGACTCTTGAAAAAAATGGCATTTATCTTTTTGCAATACTAGCCCCGCATTTTCTAGCCTCTTGAAAACCTGATTTAATCTATCCAAATGCTCTTGCTCGGACTTCCCTGTTATCAAAATATCGTCTAAGAACTGAAGGACGCCATCTATCCCTGTTAATATAATCTCTAGCGTTCTTTGAAATATTGCCGGCGCACTTGACAACCCAAATACCAATCTCGTGTATTTAAATAGGCCCTTATGTGTATTTATACACGTCAACAATTGTGAGTCTTCTTTTAACTTTAGCTGATTGTATGCATTAGATAAATCTAATTTAGAAAATTTTTTACCACCATGAAGCTTAGAAAATAATTCCTCAATACGAGGTAGCGGATATTTTTCAACTAATAGTTGTTTATTAAGCGTCGCTGAGTAGTCTGCGCACACTCTTATGTCACCGTTACCTTTTAAAACTGGAACTATAGGGCTAGCATACTCCGAAAACTTTACGGGTTCAATAACACCTAAAGAAGTTAACCTATTCAACTCAGCTTCTAGCTTGCTACGCAGGGCGAATGGCACAGACCGAGCTTTAAAGAAAATAGGCTTTGAATCTGGTTTTAAATTCAATGTCACTTCAATGTCTTTACAACAACCTAAAGAATCAGAAAAAAGTTTTGGATATTTATTAGTCAACATTTCAACATAGTCTTCTTTTGATGTGCACACATTTATGGGGCATATCTCTAGATTAAACTTATGTATAAAATCCCGGCCTAGCAGCGGGGGCCCGCCCCCTTTTACCACATACACATCTATAGTTTCCGTTTTATCTCTATATTTAAACTCTAAAGGTAAAAACCCTATTGTCGGAATTGCACTGCCATTGTAACTTTGTAGTATTCGTTTATTTTCCAACAGTTCATGTTTGGAAAAATACCTATAATAAGTAGAATCCGAAATAGCCGTTACAGCTGACCCTGTATCTAACTCAAAACTCAATGACACACTATCCACCACAATCGTCTCCCGCATCGGTTCCCCGTGATAGCTACGAAGGTTAAAAATTAGTCGCTTACCATCATCGCCATCAACCTGGTCATCCAAACGATACTGTAGAAAATGCTGGTTGTCACGTCCTTTCTTAGCCACACAAGCGCGCTGAATGTGACCTTTGACCCCGCAGATTCTACAAGTATATGACCTATATCTACAGATTTCACTGTCGTGAGCGGAAGAGCTACACACAACGCACTTTGTTTTATTAACCAACAATGAACGAGACGCGCTTCCTTTTTTAGCACTATTCACTTGTCGTCCTTGTGACGGCCCCGGTTGGGCCGTTACCTTGTGAACCTCGACGAAAGGCGATAATGCTAAATCTTGAGTTGGTTGCGTCGGTACGGCTGATTGCCGTGCTCCCTCGCTTGCACAATGCACACTTTCCGCCAGTTGCAAGGTTTTCTCCATTGTAAGCCCTTCCAGAGACTTCTCGAAGAGTCGCTCGCGAACTTTTCCATTCACCATACCAAGGACAAACCGATCGCGCAGCATCTCATTTAGAATCGCGGCCGGAAAACTGCAATCCTTTGCTAATCCACGAACTCGGGCGGCCCACTCGCTCAAGGACTCACTGTTCCCTTGATGGGCACTGTGGAATTTATAACGCTCTGCAAATCCACATTTCTTCGCTTTAAAATGCCCATCGAGTAAGGATACAACCTGCACGTACGAAAGGGAAGAAACCTCATTAGGTAGTGCTAAATCCCTTATGAGTTTATAAGTGGTTTCGGCAAAACTGCTCAATAAAATTGCCCGCCGTTTTGTTCCCGACTTATCGACGTCATCGTTAATCTCGTTCGCAAGGAACCATTGTTCAATGCGACCTTTATATAACTCCCATTCTTGTGTTTCGTGATTAAATACGGTTAATAACCCCACCGACACTTTATCCATGATCACACGCGTTAGGTAACTCGTCGCCAACTGTTATTTCGTTCTTTTGGGGTGGTTTTCAATGGAAACACAGTGTACACTTCGCAAGCTGTATTCTCACTGATCGGGCGGCGCGCAGACCGCCGTACGCTTGTTTTTCGAAGTACCTACATACTAATATAATAATAATGTAACCTTAAGTATGTGTCAAAGTGTGCATCAGTGTTAAGTGTGCATCAAAACTTTCGCATTTAAATATAAAAGTTAGTGTTGAAAATATTCCTAAGCCCTTTACGTTATGAAGTGTGCTTTCACATCTCTTCAGGCATTTCTTCCATAGATCATTTACCTATTTAATACTTCCAATAATATATATAAGTTAACAGTTTAAAAAAAACGAGTGTACTTTAAACCACAAACTTCTTTAGCTCTATCTGTATGTATGTATGTATATATATATATATATATATATATATATATGTAATATATATATATATATATATATATATATATATATATATATATATATGTTTATATGAGACAGAGGGAAAGAAATCGCACCTATCTCTCTTGCCCCTACAGTAATATACGAAACGTATCTCACTCTTTCTATCTTCACTAACTTATATCTCCCTCTCAACTTCCGTTCACCTCGCCCGATCACACTTTACGTAACGCTCTCGTTACGCATTCACCAGCTTATTCCCAAGTCAAGCGCGCGTAAAGAAGTTTTACTTCAACAGTGTTAGCATAATTTTTTTTTGTGCCGTCGCGGCGGCCGTCCACGCTGTAGTAGTTAAATATCTCAGGTCACTTGACTAATGAAAATTAAGTATTCATTTGACATAATTCAAGAAACACACCGTTTTTAATCCGAGGGCATCATCTAGTGAACCATAAAAACAATAATTTGGTCGGCATGTGCTAATATGTCTACTGAGTCGCCATAAAGGTCAATATGATGCATTGCTTGCTGTCCTACCCTCGATTAGCAAGTAAAATCGTGATATTGTCATACTTCGAGCGTCGTCGTTTTAGAGTCAGATAACGAGTTGTACCCGTGTGGCATGTATACTGCAATATTATGTATGTATTGAAGGATCGTATTCTCAACTATAGCTGTGCTAGCGCTAACAATATTGTTAGCAAAGTGTAGTCAATCAACGGCACTACGTTTTTGAAAAGCTCAACCTTTCTAGAAAGCACAGTTTCTACGGTGTATGGATTCAATACGGTTATATTATCACAAAACGCGTTTAAACGTTTCGGCAAGATGCTGTGTAGAAACCGATTAGGGGTATGGGTTTAATTTAATTAGCGCTATACTCCTTACAGCTTAGCCCGCTACCATCAGCATCATCGCTTACCAGTAGGTGTGATTGCAGTCAAGGGCAAACAAAAAGCTGAAAGCAATTAATTCTTCAGTATCGAAAATGCTAACGAAACTACGAAAACACTTACGTATTTATTACGTATGGTAATAAATACGTAAGTGTTTTCGTAGTTTCGTTCGTGACGGAGCTTATATTGACCACTAAGAAGTTCCTTCGAGTCGCTAGATCTAAACGCATCGAAACGAAGTGTGGGTGCATAACATGTATAGTATAGTGCGTACTGCGTAATACAAGAGCTAGTATTTTTAATTTACCTTGCGCAAGATATCTTGTAAGAACTAATCAAACAAATTTTGCTTACAAAGTTCAAAAGCTCATGAAATATTATGTAGGTATAGTAATTTTATTTTAAAAACGGAAATTGAAATTGGATTCACTTTATACGTACTAAATGGACATACCTACAGTCTACATACCTATACTTGGTATAATTACCTTATGACCCTTTGAACGATTGCCAGAAAAGCGCCAGCAGTTATCGTGCCGCCCGGCCTTTTGGCACAATAGTCCGGATCTATACGGTGATTATGTCATGCATCGCAATTCCGTACGTCCGTCTGTCTATGCTACAGTCAACAAATATAGTGCTCTACCTACTTTGTATTCTGATAAACAAAAACTCCTCGCGAATCTTTCGGTAATGGTGGGTTTAGGTTATTAAATGAATGATTTTAAGGTTTTAGGCACATAAATGAATACGTGCCTTGCGCTGATTCGCTCCAGCAATGCGCGGTTACATACTTATTATGTATTAATAACAACAACATATTATAATATACTGAAATTTTATAAGCTTTGCAAAACAGCCGAATTCAAAATTCAAAATTGAAAAGTTTTTTATCCAAATAAATTTTTACAAGTACTTTTGAATCGTCGAGCGAATCTACCACTGGTTCGGAATGACATTCCTACCGGGAAGAACCAGCAAGAAACTCGGCTTTATAATTCTTCTGCAGCAACGGCATTTCGAACCGGTGGTGCCACACTTTACGATACAAAAGCAATTGTAAAAGTTTATTCACTAAATATGTGAATTTTACTAATTATTAAAAATTATCATTAAATAATTCATCTATCTATCTATCTAGATCTCCGTGAATTATTGCTGGAAGATTTAGATTTATTGAAGTAATTCACGGAATTGTTGTAATAATAATGAAATGATGACGCTATGCAGAAAGTCAACAGTCGAGTGGGAATATGCCATCCATTCCGTGATATTTTTGGTAGGTCACCGCTGCACATCTGATTTACGCCGGCCGTTGTTCCAAACGCATTACCTACGCCGATACGCTCCAATAATAAATGTTACTCATTGTTATCAATGGCAGTGCGTCATTTCAAACCCTAGCCTAGATAAATGCTAATAGTGTTCACAATTGTATTAGCTTTGTATATGGGTGACTTTAGTTCAAGGTCTTCTTTAAGATTTGTGCATTTTGCCGCTAAAATATGTTAATCGTCTAGCTAATTGTTAATTGTGGTTGTATGAAATTATTAATCCTTCTTCTTTTAACAACATTTAGGGCTTAGGTACACAATTACGTAGTATTTTAGATGTTTTGATGAAATAATAATTATTTGTCGTGTACAAGTTACTATTTTGTTGTGACGATGGTCAATCCAACGATTATTTTGCTTTGCGGTATAGGTAACTACTTCAAATTATGTATTAAAACATATTTTCAATTCGATGTATATGTGTAATTTTAAATCTTAATGACAAATACTGAGCAAGTTGTTCAAAAAATATCTGAGAACATAATAAACTGAAACGCGTAAAGATATAACTTCAGCATATTCATTATAGTTCATTAAAACACGAGGCTAAGTAAACTTGGATAATAAACATCATTAATCTCACACTGATATTTTCTTGTTGACTGTACTAAACCCAGATAACGTCTTTGAATGTGTACATCGAATGAGAACAGTTCCCATTTTAAATATACGCTTTAGAAAGACTTGACCTATATAAAAATGTTTCAACGAATTGTACCTACCTTATCGTTAATACCTGTTGGATATTATAAAAACCGGCCAAGCGCGAGTCGAGCCCTTCTCTATATTAGGGTTGATTATAAGTACATTATAATATGACCAATTATATCTTACTAGATGATGCCCGCGACTTCGTCCGCGTGGATTAAGGTTTTTGATTCCCGCGGGTACTCTTTGATCTACCAGGATAAAAAGTAGCCTATGTCCTTCCTCGGAATACATTATCCCTGTACCAAATTTCATTAAAATCAGTTGAATAGATGGGCCGTGGAAGCGTAGCAGACAGACAGACACACTTTCGCATTTATAATATTAGTATGGATATATCTGTTTGAGTTTATAACTGATTAGTTTTGTCCTGGTTTAGATCCATATTATGTCAACTGCTTTAACTAAACAATGAAACTCCACAAGTCAGGGTAAAACCTTTTTTTGGACTGCTTTCTGATTGTATTCTGAAAAATTATTGAACTTCTAATTAAATATTCGATTTTGGATCAGCATTGTACACCAAATATTTAAATGGTCCCTTACTTATTCCGTCTACGGCCCTCTGTGACCAACTAACAGCCAGCCAGACAGACTGACTGACAGCGACAGAGCGACATTAATGGGGCTCCGTTTTTCCCTTTGGGTAAGGAACCCTAAAATTATAATAATTCCTCTACAAAAATGCTAACTAGACTATCCTAAAGGGTTATGGAGTACGTTGACCCATTTCTAAATATATAGGTACTACATATTGTTGTTAAAAGCCAAGGTATCGGTTACGTAAAATAATCATTTACCCCTTCCAAGTTAGTCCGCATTCATCGGAGAGTGCATCGTCCTGTTTTATTTTCAGCTAAGATTGGTATACTTGTAATCGAATGTATAAAATGTTGGACATACCTTGCTATTATTGCAATGTCATCGAGATTACTTACGTGTAGTTTACCTTTAAACCATTCGAAAAGGCAAGTGGAAATTAAATACTATTTTACGGCTGTTAGGCAGCTGAATATTATATTCATCATAATATAGCTTGAAAATCATCTCAATTAAACACGCCTTCGAATAACAACGGTCTTTCACACAGACGTACAAAGTGGTCAAATATATTTATAGCCAACCATGTCCATGTACAATTTCAATTCTTATAATATGCTTATTATTACTAACTGTCAGAGCTAGCGTCGGGGTTTATTAAGGGTTAGAATTGCTCTGGAAAATTCAATGCCTACCCTTTTTCTTACTGGTCACGCAATAAGGTCGAATAAATAGCCTTAGCCCACTGGAAGCGTTCAATCAATCTAGATGACCTGCAAGTCTAGAAACATAGGGGGTCGTTAGTCTAATATTAGCCCACGCTAGTAACGAACTACATGTACCTAATATCCAACATCCTTTATTTGAACCGTTTGTTGTTGTTACCCATATTAGATTTCTTCATTTGTCGTTCATTTACCTATCTTTGTCGATGCTATTAAGGTTATTGAAAATAACAGTTTTTTTTATAAAAATACTTCTGACGCCCGTTCTGAGTCCGCGTGGATTAAGTTTTTTTATACCCACGGAAATTCTCTAATTTTCCAGAGTAAGAAGTGCATCCCCAGGATGCAACCTAAGTA
Organism: Erebia palarica; assembly: GCA_964035005.1. Taxonomy (NCBI): domain Eukaryota; kingdom Metazoa; phylum Arthropoda; class Insecta; order Lepidoptera; family Nymphalidae; genus Erebia; species Erebia palarica. Next base: position 9,908,644 of record OZ035988.1, read on the forward strand.
CACTAAGTAACTTTAGCAAGTCACAATGCGAGTCTTGAAATATTTGCATTGAGTATTTTAGGGAATATGATAAATTAGTAATGCGGACACAGATTCTATATAAAGCTTATTTTATTTTAAATACTTTCATCCAATGTACTCTTAGTCAATGAACAAAAAATCAAAACTCATATTGTGGCTAGTTTTTGAAGTCTTTTATAAATAGTTCATTTGATAAAAATAAATTAAAACAATACCTAAGAACATCATACTTCATACTAATATTATAAATGCGAAAGTGTGTTTGTTTGTTGGTTTATTGGTTTGTTGATTTGTCCTTCATTCATGCCGCAACGAAGCAACGTATCGACGTTATTTTTGGCATGGGTATAGTTGACATAGGCTACTTTTATCCCGGAAAATTAAGGAGTTCCCACAGGAATCAAAAAACTTTAACCCTCAGCTAGTCTTTTATATTTTCTACGGTAGCCAAAAGTATCGATTCAATAAATTCCTGTTATCACACAAGGTCATCTAGTGATAACAGACTCTATACTTATTTACACAATCATTTGCGTAATCATAAAGATTATGCGCATTTAAATACGTACATAATGTATCTATCTTTGTGTCAAAATAACGACCAATAAAATAAACTACAGTCATCCAGTGAACCTATGGAAATTCTGTACTCTGGTACAGATATTATCTAGATCGAGGGCATCATTATGTATATAACATCTTACAAACAAATATTTCAATTATTACAAAAATAATATCCTACTTCTTCTGACTCAAAGCCAACATTGATATAGAAAAAAACTACTTATCACTCTCCTTTATTATTAACCGTGTAAACAAATTAAAATTTCGTTAGCGTATGGCTTATTCCAAATGTGACTTTATAGGCCATTGTTTGCTGAAGTTCCTCTCCGTTATTCATCCCTAAAATGGCAAAGTGATATGTGGGCAATACTAATTAGCAATAACCAAATTAAATCGCGTGTGGTGATAATGCAGACGTGTGTTTAGTTTGGAACAGCCGGCACCGGACTCCCCTCGTGGCCGGCTCGTCGCGCGCTACACTCGCGTACACGTCTCCGCGTAAAAATAAAGTCAGCGCGCGTCTGTGTACTTCAACCCATTTATAAATTATTAGTAAACCACGGCGCGGGCGCACGACTGCCGTGACCGGGCGCGCTCGCGAAAAAGAAAATCGGTTGGATTCCAAACGCTTTATTCTAAGCATTACGAGAATAACGAGCCCTTGCGCTACCAAGGTAGTCGAACGATTCGAATCCCTAGTGGATGTTCGTGTGTGACGTAATATAAACTTTAACTCCTACGTATTAGATACGGATATTGTGCAGCGTTTGATTTCGTGATAGATTAAAACATTGACGTGTTTATTAATTGATGATTACTGTGTATTTTAGTGCTATCAGTGTTTAGTTGTTTCACAAATTATGCCGGAACGACCAAAAAGACGTAAGAACAAAAATAAACGTAAAAATAACAAAAATTCCAATACCGATGTCAACAAAAACAACATTGAAGAAAGTGAGACCCTTAATGAATCTTGTTCAAGCATTACTGAAAATATTACGAAAGAAAATGCGACTCCTGTTGAAGATGAGAAGCTTGATATAAGAACATCTGCTACAAGTAACAGCTCCTTTGAAATCGTAAAATCTGAAATAACGCAGGTAGCTGATAATGTCAAAAATAAAAATGAATCTTCTACGTCTCAAATCTATACAGGGTCTAATAATAAGTCCTCAGTTGAAATTATTTTCGAGTCGGAACTGGATAAGGAAATAACTAAAAAATTTGTAGCCACATCTGAAATATGTCCTGTTTTACATGAAACGAGTAAAACTGATGTAGAAATTCAAACGAAGGAAGTAGATAATAAAAAATCAACATCATCAGAAGTATGTACCCTTTCCAAACAATCGTTAAGTAATAATAAAATAAATGTACAAACCGAAGATATTTTGCAAAAATACATAGTTGAACCACCAGAGCAAGTGGAAACTAGTAAAACCAAATGTAAATTAGACAATACCAAAAAAAGTAAAAGTTGTGATAGTGATGATTGTCCTACTATAGTTGAAATTACTGATGATTATAATGTACAAAGCGATGACAGTACTTTGTCTGTTGTAAATAATAGTAATGTTTTAATTACTGGAGATGAGTCAGACATTGAATGGGAAAAAGTACATCACTTTAATTTACCACAAACTCAGCTTATCCAAGGGATTTTGTCGAGTGATACAATACCCCTTAATATAGTTCATTGCGATGAAATAAAGTCACTGAGCCCTCCAGATGAACAATCTTTACGTGACTATTTACATACCTTAAATTTGTCAACAAATCCTCTAAATTCAAATGATGGAGATATAAAAACGGAAATAGAACAAATTATAAATCGTGAAATCCAATACAGATTACGAAAAAAAGGATTCACTGAAGACACAACATTTATTCGAGCTGGTCCGTCTAGATCGTTAGCGGTTATTGACGAAGAAGGAAGTGGAGATTCTTCAAAAACATCTAGACGACATTCATATTTAAGTGATAAAAAAAGTGACAATGAGGAACTAGAGGATGAAGTATTTGAATGTAAACCAATACGTACAGCTAGGTGTAGTAACATTAATTTGAATGCAAACAACTCTAATAAACGTTTAATACCCCAGCCATGTATACGTGTTGATGCGAAACTTAAAGAGCCTGAAATTTCAGAAGCACGAGGTGACTGGTCCATGAAAACAGTTGAAAAGATGACTGGAGCTGAATTAGTATATCTAACTGATTCTTCTAGTAGTACTAGTTCTATGTACGATCTTAATGACGATGCTGATAAAGGTGAAGAGACAGACGTATCTGTACGTATGATAACACCAACGATTGAGGTTACAGACACTGAATCGTTACTTTCTAATACATTTTTAACTGAAAATAGTGACAAAAGCATAAGTAAATGTTGTGAAAACGAAGATGTCCTTAAACCAACAGACAATTTAACAAAAAATCTAAAGGATATTGAAACTTCTTCTGATGAAAAACGTGATGCTCATGAAATTGTAATATTAAGTATTGATGACATAAAAACGAATTTATTTGTAAAAGATATAAATGAATCAAAATCTGCCACGGAATCAGGAGAAATATGCGAAAATAAACTCGAAAATAATTCGAAAGAATCAGCATTAAGCTCTTCGACCCTTCTAAATAGCACAGATACATATGATCTGGAAATCAAAGTTTTGAAATGTGAACTTAATAATGCAATCAACAATTTAATCAAAGAAGTTATTTCTGATTCTGAAAATTGTAAAGAAACTTCAAAAGATACAATAACTCGTCAAGATTCTTCTAGTAGCTTAGATTCATCTCAATGTACTATTAAATACAATCCAACTAATTCATCTCTTAATGATGTATCTAATATTTTACAAGAAGATTCATGCGATAACACAAATAAAGAGAATTTTCATATCGATACTGGATCTAGTCACGTAAAAGATGTACTACAATGTGTAACTGCAAAGCCATCTCTCCTAAGTAATAAAGCAGAAGATGAATACTCTAAGCAACCATCTAAATTGAAAGATATATGTGTAAGAAAAATAACTTCTTTTCCATTTGGTGATAAAATTATAGAAGAACTGGCTCAAGTATCACTCCGTTTACAAAATATGAGTGTTTTAGCTTCTGAACGTAATCAAGCAGTAAAAAATCAACCAATAAATAAAGATTCTCAAGGTTCTCAGATAAACACAGAAAAATATGAATTAAAGAAGTCTTCTGAAAATAAAACCATGTATCATACTAATATTCCCCCTCCAATATTACCAAGAAAGTCGTCTCTAAAAATACCTCAAGACGAACCAGTTAAATTTATACCCCCGAAATCAGAAGCCAAGTATGAATGCTTATCACCATCACAGAAAATGCTTATGGAAAAGACTAATACAATTATAGAAAAGGATTTTAAAAGTCAATCTAATCTACATACAAGCAAAACTAACATTGGAAACGAAAAAGAATCAAACCACCCCTTAATAAAAACATCCTTCACACCTATGAAATCAGAAACTGGAAGTCGATTGCTAGCTTTATTGAGAGATACTTCTATTCCAAATAATTTGAATAGGCCATCTTTAGAGGATAGAGACTTGAATCATAATATACCAAAGTTGAAAACTCATTCAGAAACATTTTCAAGACGACTTTTAGATGAACTAGATTCGACAAATCAATATAGAGAAACGACAAGCACTACAAAAAGCACCTCCACAATTATTTCATCAAGTAGTTATAAACCCTTACCACCGCCAAAGCCTAAAAAACTTACAACTTATTTTTACGAAAGTGATGAAGGTTCAGATTATAGAAGAAATTCATTTCGTACAATGCATAATAATAAAAAATATTTTCATCACTCTACTGGTAATCTAAACAAAGAAATAGAAGACGACATATCTTCAATACAAAATATGCACAAATATTGTACAAATTTAAGAAATCAAAGTTACGAGTCCAGTCCAAGAAGACCTTCTTTACCCAAAGACTTATGTGATCAACAGATGGAATATATCCGTCAGAAGGAAAAAGAAGTGGATGAGGAACTTCGTCGTTTAGAACAAGAACAAAATAAATATATAAATAGAGGTCCTAGAGCTCCGATGATTTCTGAAGATAAGAATCATTATGGTCAAACAGTTAACTCAAAATCTAAAAGTTTTGTCAACAAAGATTTTACTTCGACATCACAAACACATAAAAATACTGGCAATAGTAAACTTTCTTCTCTATTTGGTAGTAGCCAAGAAGAACTACTTCGAGAAAAAATGTATTCAGAATACATGAACCAAATGGCGGAAAGGGAACAAAGAAAGCAGCAGAAAGTTATTAAAGTAACTCAAACACCTGTCAACACAAGTATTTTATCAAAAAGTATGCCCTTACTGGACAATTTTGATTCAAAGATGAATAATCGTATAGAACAAGAATTCATATCAAAAGCAAAAGAAAGGTGGTATAAGCTAGGTATTAAGGATCCAGAGACAAAAGACAAAATGGCTGCTGATAGTGATTTGTACAGGGAACCAAAAGTGATTGAACATAAAATAAAAGTGATCGAATCTGGTGAAGAGAAAGATGTACAAAACTTACCTAGTCATATGCAAGAATTCGTAAAGTTTACAGTGAAAGACAAAGAGCAAGACACAGGTAGCACTGGTGAGTCGAACGCTGATAAAGCATCCGCGCATGTTGTGGTATTTTGTGCTGTGATCATTTTAGTTTTATCCGTTGGAAAGTTTTTATTACAACTTTTACGAAAAAAGTGATACTAATAAATTATTATGTTTGTAGTAAAATACTTTAATACCTAGTTATATATGTATAGTAGTTGTCGTGTGACCTGCATGAGTGAATTGAGTGAACGATTTTTTATCATAGATAGAGAACTTCAAACAGATTGTATCGACTGTTGAACCACTGTGAAGGTAAGTTTATTATTAAAACAACAACGAAACGAGCTGTTGACATGAGTTTTTAAGCTGAATAATATAATTATATGTATAATTATTTTACTTGCTTTTGACTTGCATATGTCACCGTAAGATTGTAAAAACCGTTAGATTACTTATAATCTAACTCGCGAAATTGCAAACTGTCGAAAGATTACAATTTAACGTATTATTTTTCGTTAAATTGTAATCTGTTAGGTTTATTAACCCGACAGAACCTAAGTGATTATTTTTATCGAACCCTAACCTAACCTACAAGAAACAGACAAGAAAACGTAAATACAATGAATATTTCAAAAATTGTCACTCAGAACATTGAACGGTTCACAATCTTTCGACAGTTTACAATTTCGCGAGTTAGATTATAATCTAACGGTTTTTACAATCTTACGGTGACACATATATTTAATATATAATTTACTAGATGATGGCTGCGAATTTGTCCGCGTGGGTTAAGGTTTTACGATTCTCGTGGGAATTATTGAATTTTCCAGGTTAAAAAGTAGGCTATTTCCTTCCCCGGAATACCAACTCATACAACCTATCCCAGTTTCATTTTAAAAGCGTAGCAGACAGATATACAGACACACTTTCGCATTCATAATATTAGCATGGATTTTGAATAAAAATATAGAAAAATATTATTAGTAACTAAATAATAGTAAGGAAATTTATTATTATTGGAAAAAAAATAATAATTTTATCTATGTGTTGTATTTACTTGTATCCGTTAATTTTATTAACACATAGATCTATCTATTAATTATGAAATTTAATGCTATTAGATTGAATCGTCTGCTCCACATAAACAGCATAATATTACGTAATCAAATATGGCAGAGAAAACATTAGAACGTGATTGCTTGTCACACAATTTAAGTAATAATGGTAAAATATGCAAGTCAGTGACAAGTCAGTTGCAAGTGTAAGGTCGTATTATTATTGAATACTATATAACAAAATGCGAATGCGCCTGTTTGTCTGTTCGAGTACTACTTTTCAAGCGATTTTTATGAAATTTGGTATTGAGATATGTCCCGGTGCATCTCGGGGAATGACATACTTTTTATCCCGGAAAATTAAGGAGTTAAATAAACTCAATCCAAGCGGACGAAGTCGCGGGTATCGTATTATCGTCGAAAACAGGCAAACATAACTAGTCATTTGGGTCATGTTAATGTTTAAAATACCTATGTTACATTTTCTTACCGAGATATTTTTTAATTTAGCAGAAGTTCTTACAATCATTTTTGCGACATCTAGATTTAGATCGAGGAAACATATTCGTCACTCAAGGTTCTTGTTTCAGAATCGGTATATTAACAACTTCTTAAATTATATTATGCAAACATCATGTCCATTTCACGAGCACAGGTACTTTTGTTCATGAAATCAGCAGCATAATACAAAAATATTTATTGCAAAGTAGATGAAGCGACTATAAACTGAGAGTAGGTGTACGCGTGGATTTAAATTTTTGAAAGAAGTTTTTCTAATATTATGACAAAAAAAATAGTTTCCGGGACGCACCCTATCTCGGTTAAACCAGTGGGCCGTTAAATCGCGCCATACAAACAAATAAAGACGTACAGACAGAGACTTTCGCATAATTATATTAATACTAAATGATGTCCGCGACTTCGTCCGCGTGGATGAAGGTTTTTGATTCCCTCGGGATCTGTTTAAATTTTCCGATGTCCTATGTGAATTTTCTATGTGTGTATGCGTGAATTTTCCTTCAAATTTCATCCAAATTGGTTGAATAGATGGGCCGTGAAAGCGTAGCAGACAGACAAACACACCTTCGCATTTATAATATTAGTATGTAGCATGGATTTCACGAATTTTGGAAAACTATATCAAGCTCTTCAAAATCATAAATAGACGTATCGTAAACAAACAAAAAATTGTTTTTAAACAGCAAAAATTATGCATATCGCTACAGGATTATAATTAAGCGAAAACATTAGCAACTTCATTTAGCACATTAACAAACCATTCCATAATTATTTTATTGTGTCATCAGAAAATTTTTCGTACGATGCAGTTTAACAACAAATAGCTACCGCACTCCAGTCAATTAACAATACAAAGAACTTACTTACTTATTCCTAAATTTTGTAATTATGACAAAGTAATAGTTATTTGTGTTATATGGGGCCAAAGAAAATTTTTGTTCCCCGAGGGCGCTATTTTGAATTCAGAGCGAAGTAAAGGATTCTTAAGTAGAATCCTGAGCGTAGCGAGGAATTCAATATACGCCGCCCGAGAACAAAAAATTTTGCCCCGAGTGACACACACTATTTTTCATCATTACGTATGAAAAAAAGCTAAGAGTATCAACGTACTATGTATGGACATTACCTATACGTTTAAGCACCAATCAAAAGCACGAACGCGGCCCAACCAGAAGATACTTCTATCAACCTTCTATGTATAAACATTATTTAGACGTATATTTAAAGTTTAAATAAAACACAAATAAATTATTATGAAATAATTAAACATTAATATTTATGTTGAATACATTTTTACAATTTGAGAAAGATATATTAATAGTTTTATTTGGGACCGAGATAGTTGTGTTTTGAATAGATTGAGTATTTATAATATTTTGGCGTTCGACCTCTTTGGTTAACTAGTATTTTTTCCCTCTTTGGACTAGCAGCCATAATTCCGTTCGAAATTCAAAAAATGTAAAGACGTATACTGCCTTTGCTGGACGTTTTGGGCCTTTTATTGTTGCACAGGTCTACAACAATGTATCACGGTCATGCAACATTAGAAACTATTCAACAAGGAAGGCCAAAAATGGCTGAAATCATTAATCAAGACACTGAAAGCATACTAACAACTTATAAAACATAATCTTTATATATTATTATTAATCTTTATAAATATTATTTGTGTGGATATACATTATTTTACTCTTCTTATACTGATACTCACGCTCTCATCATAATCAAATATTATTATTACATTATCTTACCTTTTAGCACCATTATTTATCCGTATATGTATGTATACTCATAATACTTATCTCAAATTCAAATTAAAAAGAAAAACAAAAATCCGAAATTATTGATTTGCAGAAGCATAAAATTAAATTTGTTTGTATTATGATTTACTTAATAAATTTAAAAAAAAAACAACTTGTACCCTAGTCAGTCCTCGGTTAAGTCTAATTTTAGGTACCTAATCATAATACGGTCTCCGCGATACAGGTTCCCTAGTGCGGAGACCAAAGTTAAAATAAATTGACTGTAACTGTAAGTATTGGCAATAAATATATATTTTTATTTTTTTTTGTATATCCGATCAACAAATTGATCACGTCACTTATCGAAGACAACAGCCACTCAAACATTTTTGGATTTCGAACGGAACGAGCGATCGACAGGTATCTGCGACGAACGCAGTATACTAAAGCACGAACGCGGACCAATCAGAACAGAGAAATGAAAAGTCCCATGGGCCTAAAAATTACATTTTGCTCCCGCTATCCTCTGAAGCCAATATTCGTTTTTCGAATAAGTATGATGAAAAGGCATTTTTCTGCATTCTGCAATTGAACGGTAACTTTAGAAATTGATCAGGTCAATTGGCAAATTACTGCTTGCTGCTTGAACACAAATCTTAATCAAATTTTATTTTCTTCCCTAACAAAATATGATTTTACTATAATTTTGTGAGGAAATTACATTACATTATGAATACCGAGAAAATTTACAATGGTTACTTACATGTGTAGTAGACAATAAAACGGCCTTATGTTGAACCCCGGACGCTAACAGAGGGGTGTTATAAGTTCAGTGTAGGTATCTGTCGGTACGGCATTATAGCTCCCAAACGGATAAACCGATTTTGATTTAGTTCTTTGTCAAAAGTGACTTGTATCGAGAGTTTCTTAGCTTTGATTCAGAAATTCAATCCATCAATTTTATTGCGAATTTCAGAAGACCAACCTACCCCTTGCAATGAAATAAGTGATTGATTGATTGAAATTTTGTTCAGCCGTTTGAAGATCAACAATTATTTTTTATGATGATGAAGGGATGTGATGTGATACTTACAACTGTTCTGATTCATCCGAAATTAGGTATCATGTTACTTCAATTATCTTATTATATTTAGAATTAACAATGTTAACCTTGACCTGTTGGTGCAGCATTACCTAGAATCTACCGGATACCCAATTTCAACTTACAGCAATGGTACCGTGTTTGGGCTCATTGGAATGGTCTCAATGAATAAGTATTATGTTTTAATGCACCGGGGATTTTAAATTATTAATTTATACTTGCTATATTATGACTGCAACTGATATATTTAAAGGTTACTCGCGAATTATATGTTCCGGTGATTGCTTCATGTGAGAAAGTGCGACGCCCATGAAAATATTTGGACCGTCTATATCGGTACCGAATGGCCTCTGGTGACTCAAAGCACAAATTTATTCCTGTCATTTATTTCGCACGCCCTGTTGATGCTTTGCGATCATGGAATAATGGAATAACATCGCATGCAATTGTACTTTGTTTATGGTTCCGTAGATGTGAAATCCGAAGGTGAAATCATATTGTTATAACTAGGTATACTTCTATACTATCTATTGCTATAAATAAATGCGATAGTTTGGATGGATGGATGGATAGATGTTTGTTACTCAGTCACGCTAGAACAGCTCAGCCGATCTAATTGAAATTTGGCACAGAGATAGATTATAGTCTGGAATAACATATAGGGTACTTTTTATTCCGGAAATTTAAATTGTTGCTGCGGGAACCAAAAGGCCTACGCCTAAGAACACAGATCTGCACTAAGCAAACTAGAAATCGAGATAATATAATAGAGCCCTTACAAGATTCATCTAAGGCAAGTTGTAAAGGAGTTTGATAGCCTGCAAACTGTCCTAGCTTGAACTTATCTAAAATCGGTTCATCTATTTGGCCGCTGTGATGCCACTCAAAGATAAAAACATAATATATAGAACACAAAACAGTAATGGAAAAATATGTATTTCAATTATACAAGGCACAATTAATGTAATTAAGTTTAGATTTGGATGGATGTCACTCTTAATAATTATTAACTTGATGCTAATAAGCCTAATGGCTGGTGAAATTATATTATAGCGGATCCTATAGTTACGTCGTCGCAGGTAATTATGGGAGGAATGCGATGGAATTTCAATTAACGTTCGACTCTATCTACTTTATATATAGCATCGAATTATTTTATCAACTTTATATTACCTCTGCGATAAGCTTAATTAAAATATTAACATTGTTTTACGGGATTGAAAGCATACTTCATTGAGAACCAATCCCTAGTTAGTCAGGCTACGCCGTTTACCCACGGTATTCAAAATTAACTACTTCTTGCAATAAATAATTATTATCTATTTTTTTAATTAGTTACATATTTTTCCAATGTGAAAAAACGGTAAGCGTAATAGAAAAAACCTACATTAAAAAAATATGAATATGAATTGACATATTATTGTAACTGTGACTGTATTTTAAAAGATGTGCCTCCAATGTTGGCAAGGAATATTTAGGTATTACTTCCCTGGCAATGGCGCTTCATTCAATCGTAGAGACCTTGTTTTGTTGCAGTTGATAAATATAAAGTAAATTTTATAATAGATAGACAATTAGATACTTAGTTGCGTCTCTAATGACTTTACCACCACCTGAGTACTTAGTAAATGTTTTCTATGAGGATGTTGTTAATTGTGTCTCGTAACTCGTAAACTAATCATGTAAAGTAAGTTAATCATGTAATGTACGAATAAATTGAAATCACCAATCAAAAATATCGACCTACACATCATTATTTTCTGAATATCGTTATTTTTTTTGTTGATTCGTGAAACTATTTAAACTGTAGGTAAGTACATACGTAACTTATTTATTTACAATATATTTTAAGCGATGCTATCTTGAATAATGTTTGTGGGTGGAATCGCGTAAATAATCAAAATAAAATTTCATTGCAGTTGGCAAATGTTTTGCCAGCAATAGCTGCAGATTTTGTTTCGCTATTTTAATCACATTATCCACCTCAGTTTCGACACAGTTTCTGGTTTCGAGTTGGTATTTCAATATTGTTGAATGAAACTGCCTGGTTGGTCTAGGTGTTGACATGTTCGACTGCGGCCGAAGTGGTCTCGAGTTCGAGTCCCGGGCCGGGCCATAGTCGGTTATTGGGTTTTTCTGACTGGAAATTCTCAGTTCTAGCTCGGAGTTAGGAAGTTGGCGGTGTGTCACCCCCGTGCCTCGGAGAGCACGTTAAGCCGTCGGTCCCGGTAATTATCACTGACATGATAATAATCGTTAAAGCCCGCCGCTGGAGCAGCGTGGTGGGTATAAGCTCTAATTCCCTCTCTTCTATGAGAGAGGCCTGTGCCCAGCAGTGGAAAGTTAATGGGCTGTAGTTGTGGTGGTGCTTGAATGAAAACTATACGAAAGACCAACGAAAGCGTTCTAGAAGGTTTATTTTTAACAGACTTCAAAAAAGTTCTGTGTTCGACTCGTATGTGCCTATGCATTTACGTATTTACCTACGTATCTATTTTTTTGTTCTAGATTTCTTGTATAAAACCGTAGTTTTCTATTTTGGACCCATAAAACTTGCTACTTGCTATACAAAACTTGCGATAAATTATGGCTATTGATATTGGCTGAATGTTTTGAATTTTGAGTTTGAGCCAATCTAAATCCATTTTCATATTGCAGCTAACAATAATGCCCTCCCGACCGAATTTCGGCCATGGCGGCCAATCTCTAAAGATTAGCCATCTACGTGAGAGATATTATACGAGTAGTGCACAAGTGTGTGCGCAAACACAGTTGCACTCTTTGTTCTTTTACTCTCATAGCCCGATGGGAAGGAAAATCCGACACGACCGGAGAGAGTGCAGGACCGACGACCTTACGTGCTCACCGAGGCACTGGGGTGAAACACCGCCAACATCCTAACTTCTGGTCAGAAAAACCCAATACTTATTATGGCCCAACCCGGGACTCGAACCCGAGACCTCGTCGGCCGCAGTCGAACATGCTAACCCACTAGACCAACGATATAGCTAATAAGCTTTAAGCTAATAAGCTTTTTACAAAATGAAAGAAAGAGACATTGGAATAAGTTAAGTCCCATAATTATGCCTATAATATCTCATCGCTTTAATGTTGCTCTTAAACGAAGTATTAGTTTTATGGGGAGAAAGATTGACGGAAATTCTAATTGCTGGGTGTCTTTTTACGACCCAGTTTATTACTTCGGGCCCTATGTTAGCTAGGTATCTATTCGAATTTGTTAGTAAGAAGTTTGTCAGCAATTCTTACAATAAGATTTAGTTGATCGTCATATCAGATAAGTATGTATAATTTTGATAAATTGTAGCTTACATAGTCATAATATAGACTTTTAAGCACATGGATGAAGTCCAGATGGTAGCATAGATATTCTATATGCAAGTGAGGTAGTCGGACAGGCGGACCTAGTCATACCATAAGAGGAAGGAACCGTCATATAAAACCTCTCAAAACTAACATTGTAAAACAATACTGATTTAAGCGATGGTAGTAAGCCGACTGGGAACTATTTGATTTTGAATTTAGATAGTGAAACCTTGGATGAAAAAAACACGATAGATATGATAGGTAATGTCTAAAAAACTGTCTTCCGACGTACAATCGATGTTTCCACGTGGTTAATCATACGTAAATATGATTGAGTGGATAATTTGACATATCGGGGTCCGCAACAAAAGCTTGAATGTCAAAGAGCCCGCAGCGCCGGAAGTGGTTCGACTGCGGAAGTGACGAGCTGGGGACGCGGACACTGACCTGCGAGGACGAATGTTATAACATATTATATACTAGATGATGCCCGTGACTTCGTCCGCGTGGATAAGGTTCCTTTTATTCCCGCGGGAATTCCTTAATTTTCCGCGATAAAAAGCCTATAGGCTATGTCCTTACCCGGGCCACAACCTCTCTATACCATATTTCATCAAAATCGAAGTTGAACAGATGGGACGTGAAAGCGTAGCAGACCGACAGACAGACAGACACACTTTCGCATTTAAATAACGTTCTCTCTAGAGTTAAAAAGTAGGTATATGAAGTCCGTAATTTTTTTAAGTAATGATATTCTTATCCGTGAAAATAATTGCTATGTGGTCTTTCGGTTAAAAATAAAGTGATATCAAATATTACGTGATTCAGATTTTTTTGTAAATTTCAATCTCACGGTGATTTAAAAAAAATCTACAGGTGCGAAACCAGGGGGGGATAGCTAGTACTGAGTATATTTCGTGAATATGGGTTAAAAGTAGAAATTATTGCATTAATTAAATAAACAAATTTTATCTAAATTTAGCTATTAGATATTGCTACTTGAGCCAAGAAGTCAACATTAACACTTTTTATTGTGTTTACCGATGATCACACAGCTATAAATAACGCGAATATTTGATTCTAGAGTCAGATACTTATATTCGCCAGTGTTTACGTTAGAAACTTTTTACCAAAGTACTGAAATATTTAATTTAGTATTAAAGTTCTATTTGTATTAATTTTTATGAAGTTAAAAAAATTATAATAATAATAAATCTGACAACGTTATTTCCAATTTCCGTTCCGTGAAATACGGTCTTGAAATAATATGTGAGCATTGTGAGATAACATATTAAGTATATTTAACTCAACAAAATGGTTGGAAATAATGTTTTACATTACTGAACAATAAGCGCTTTTTTGCTAATATTGCTGTTTGTAGGATTGAAGAGTAGGCTAATCATTGAGTTGAAGATCGTAGAGATAAAGAACTGCCATACTGTATACACTGTATATAAAATACATTTTATATATAATATAAGTTCTTATATTGTATAATACAAGTACTTAAATATCAGAAGTGATTGCGATCATTACAGCTGTACTCTGTAGCTCCTACTTGGTTGCAGATTAACTAAGTATATAATGTCAGATTTGCTTGTAAATTTTAATTGAATTTTTAGAAAAGATAAAAGATTGTTAATTTATTTAGTGACGAAGGTTTAATTAAATTGATGATTGACTCATTCGATGTATTTCACGCGGTTCGTTCTATGGTGGGGACGCCACGGTGTGGAATAATTTGCATAAATACTAGTATTTTGATAATTGGAAGTTAGTCTGTTACCGACAGACTCAGCGATTATTGAATACTTATTTGTTTAGATCGCAATTTGATTTAGAGCTTAAAGATAGCAATCGTGGCCGGATCATATTAATATTTTCTTTAAAGTTTAATCAAGTTTTTACATGAAATCTCTCGTGAAATCGCAACACGTTGTGACCATTCGCTCGTGTATGTTTTAAAGAGAGTACAAATATATTAATAAAGCAATTTAACTAATAATTGCCCACTTCTGGAATTATCCTTACAATAAGTATATGTATTATTAAACGTGTGCTAATGTTGCAAGGTTGTTCTTGGCATCTTGTTCCCCAGTCAAGTTATTGACCGTTTTGCAAAACTTCACTAACTCTAGTAGGCACGCGGCAGTCGGCCTCTTCGAGCGTAGTCATTGCTCTGCGAACATTCCGTACTTATACCTTAACAATTATTTTTAATTGCACGGGCCCAGTCGCCTCCCGTATTGTTTTAATGGCGCGAACGCTTTTTAACTATCATAAATACGGATAAAAGCACTGGGACTTAAATCTGGTAATATTGTAGGTGAGATTTCCCGTTGAAAAATTCCAAACGCTTCAAAAAAAAGTGTACCTACTCACTGAATAACATAAGTCTGAAACACACACTGAAAAATAATGACCTTAAGTGATACCTACCTACAATTGCGTCAAAAGTCAGTCGAAATCTACAAGGTAAAAGTATATCAGTGATCCTATATTGAATTTTAAAAATAGGTCTTTTATTCCAGTGCTTAGAGTACAAGTTAAGAATAAGTAAGTAAGTAATAAGTTATTTTTATGTATCAAGCTTAAAAAGGCACGTACCTTATCTAAAAAGTTGCAAATCTATATTTTTTTCTGCAGATTTTACTTTCAGCTAGGATTCAGGAGGAACTAAAGGAGCGTATTCATAATATTTATGAATTATTTATTTATATTTAGTTCGATTAATAGGGAAAAGAGGCGCCCTCTAACACACGAACGATACAACGTTGAATGAAAATGCGTAAAATCCCCACCAGATGTCTATACGTACCTATTTTTCCTCAGTTCTCTCAACCGATTACACAAATATCCGTTGAGTTATGACTAATCCTAATGATAGATGAAATTAGTAATTTTAGGTAAGTGAACTTGCCAAAAATGTAATATTATTAGGTATGTATTCTTACGAACGGGTATATTATGACATAACATTATTTGAACCTATTATTATTGGGCTGTCTCATTTAAGCGGTTCAAGATTTTGCCTCCAGTTGGGTCACCAGAAAATTAGGGAAAACTAAAAAGTGCATTTTTTTGCATAAAAGTTAGGTAATAAGAAAATCCGTACTAATATTATAAATGCGAAAATGTGTTTGTCTGTTTGCTATGCTTTCACGGCCCATCCGTTCAACCGATTTTGATGAAATTCGGTACAGGGATCCAACAGGAAATCCAACTTCTTACAAAACAAACTTAATCCATGCGGAAGAAGTCGCGGACATCATCTAGTTCTACGTTATATTTTTATAGCGTATTCTTTAACATAAGTCAACGACCTCGAGCGTTAGTTACTCTTTAATCTTTATTATTAATTAATTTTATCATTATGAGAAGCGAGGTCAAGATAACGTAGGTCAAGTTTTAAAAACAATTTTTTTTAATATACAAGGCAATGAAAGGATTTCGAAATACCTTTTTAGTTTTTACTTATTTAGAATACTTTTATGTTTGGCCATAGAAAGTACTCGCCTAATAATAATTTATTAATTTTAAGAGGCTATCCCGATTCCCGAAGCTTCTGGTGTAAAAGTTATGTAGGTAAAAGTTTAATTTTTTCCAGTAACCTTCAATAAAAATAATTGCTGCAAATTCAAACTAAATTGTGTTTTGTCAAATAATAATGTCAAATAATTTTAAAGTGCTTTTGAATCGCGAAGTGAATCTACCACAGACTCGGAATGATTTCCTAGTTCCTACCGAGAAGAATCACCAGAAAACTCGACTTTTGTTCTTGTTCTGCTTGCTTTGCCTTGGTTGCTGTACTTTGTACACAATACCACGTTATCTGTCTTGACGGGTTGTTCGTGAGTGATGGCTCCATTACAATATTGTGAATTTGTCAATCGATCGTAGCTCCTGTCGGAAAACTGAAAACGTAAAACATTTCGTGAACACCGCACACTATATCGACTGAATTTTTAGTTGTTTCATAAAGGAATTTCAGCTTACAAAGATTAAAAGAAACAGACACCTAAGTATGATATAATATTTTTCATGATCTTTTTATGCTAGGTAGGTACAACAAAGCTATTCCCTGAATGCGACCTCATACCATACAGTCGCAGCGAGATTTTAGGGGCTAGCCTGTAGTAGCATGAAAAATAAGGTCATGAAAAATGGTAAATGATGATGCAGTCAAAGATGGTAGATAGAACGATCTAACCAGGTAGTACCTTAAATTGATTTCTACGCAGGTTCGTACCGAAACACTAAATCGCTTGACGGCACTGTTTTACCTGTCCTTTGAAAAAAAGCTCCCGTGCTACGTTTAGGAAACTTTGGAGGAAGACCAAACCTCTACAGAGCATCATAATTCACCTTCAAGCATTTGTTGGTTAAATGCTTGAAGCATCTTCATTAATCCCTCATTTGTCACTATAAATTAATCAAAGCTTTATAGTTAAACAGCTGTATGGTGTTAGATAATAGTGCCAAGTCATATCAGTCGGAATTCATACCCGAATAGGGTACCCGTGGGAGAATTTGCAGTTGATAAGATTAATTAGAGTTGCGGTTGAATTAATAACACTGCCCGTCCACTGTTAGGGAATGTAAGGGTACGGTAAAACTGTAAGCTTAGGAGACAGCGAAAACTTCCTGCAGGATAAGGAAATCAGAAAATTCCAGCGAGCGAACGAATTTACTTAACTTACATGAGCGTTTTCTTCGTTCTATTAGTTTTCTGTATTTTATTTATTAAGTGGCAATATTATTATATTTATTTTATATAAATATAATAACATCTTTCTATCTTTTTCTTGCATCTACGTGTATATAGTAGGTAAATTTTATTGATTTTACATTTACCTTTCTTACAATTATTAGAAAACCTACATGAACCAGATGCTAATTATTTATTTAATCGGTGCTAGCAGGACTATAGTTGCAGACCTTTTCAGCACACTTCGAGAGCCTGCTATGGCCTATACTAACCTACCTAAACGAGTTTAAATTTATTAGGGCAAATCATTGCCCGGGATAACGGCGTGGAAATTTTCTAGTGCACAGATATTGCACTCTCTCTAAGTTGTCACAATGACAAATTCACGTCAAGTCGTAGCGGATTTTCATAGGCGGATTTTTGCTTGCGCAATTTCTAAATAGGAATGCACAAGCGCGATACATTGAAATATTATTTTATGAGTATGTATTTATAAATATAGTTCATATTATAATTTATGGATGATAATACTAAAACTGGCCATCACTTGCTGAGATTTGAAAATCGGTTCCTAAGTCGCTATCTGTCTATACGAAAGTTTATTAGTTACTAAACAATAGTAAATAGAATCGTATAACCCGAGTGAGGGATAAGTTATTATAACCCTGTTTATAGGCAAATGTCGAAACTAAACTATGTCTAAAAACTATGCCGAAAAGTAGGTATCTTAACAGATCCCTCGACGCAGCATAGTAAATACAGATAGTCTCTGTATTTCATACTCAGCTATGTAATTTATGTATTGGTAAAGTTATGGTACCAGGTACCTACTAACTTATTTTTTCTTCGATTAAGGTACTGTTGACTAATGTGTAAACGTGGACATAAGGGCAAAAACAAATTAGGGACAGGAAACTATCAGAGCCACTCAGTGAAGAAACACGTGAAGTCCTGTCGCGCTAGTCTGTACAGGTATAAAAAGAAGAACTTACTTACGCGGACTTTTGTCTTTTGTCGAAGTATAGCAATCGCATAAAAAGTAATGCCCGTGTGTAAAAGTGGTTGCATTTCCACACTGGACAGTACTAGTTTAAAAATACCTCAATTCATTTTACTCACCATGACCTAGCAGTGAAGAGGTCCCTATCGAGCAAATAGCTACCCTGGTTTCAAGCCCTGTGTTAGCCACTGCTGGACAGCCAGGCTGATCCTTTGCGCAAATAATAAGTCAGACTATTGTTTAAACAATCACAGTCCTACTCGTCGTATTGAATCACGTATCATAAGTCAAACCGCATTGAGGAAGTAACTATTATCATTCCGCATGGAAATGATAATAGTTACTTCCTCAATTTATTACCTCATTACCTGGTTACTTCTATGAGAGTTCCTTAAACTAAAAGGGAAAAGCTATAAGACAGTCGTTAGACCTGTCGCATTGCATGGCTCAGAATGTTGGGCGGTGAAAGGAACGGATGAAATAAAAAGTACATGCGGCCGAAATGCGAATGTTGAGATGGATGTGTGGTGTGACTAGAATGGATAAGATTAGGAATTAATATAAGGGGAGGTTTGAAAGTACCGCCAGTGATAGAAATGATGAGGAGTAATAGGTTAGCATGGTATGGCTATGTAATGCGGAGGGAAGAAAGGCATATTACGAGAAGAATGATAGATATGCATAGGTATGGAAGGAAAAAAAGAGACCAAAGAAAAGATGCATGGATTGTGTGAAAGAGGATATGCGTATAAAAGGGGTGGATGGTAGGTTGACGGATAATAGAAGTGAGTGGAAGAAGAAAACATGTTGTGCCGACTCCACTTAGCGTGGGACAAGGGCAGTAAGAAGAAGAAGACTTCTATGAGAGTTCGTTAACTTACATTAAAGCCGCTGACTGCATGACTACTGCAGACTTCCGAAAAACTGTAAAAGTATTTTTTTGTACAAAATACTTACGAAATAAGTACTTCGAAAAACAGAAAAATAGTGGGCAAGGAAGCACTTATCTCTATAAGAGATGTCTACCAGTGACCCTTGGCAGTGGGAAAGCACTTGGAAGTGGGCAGTTTACCTAAGCCTCTTCCAAAAAAAACTACAAAAACTGGAGTTTTAACTCATTTTTAATTAACTAAGTTAATGGCATATTGTGTTTATACAGAGTGTGATGTTTGCTGTAAAAAGGGGAGAAATAATTACAGCCAACTGATAATTGAAGCTTGATCGGAACTGTCATCGTTGTCAACGTTACGTACGTGCGTTGTTAGATATCAGAACTTAAGTTTTTTATATAATTATTGTAGGTTTTTTAAATCAAAGAATAGGCGTGTGCTTGACGACAATCATACATGCGTATAAGTAGGTTCATACGCGTCCGATATCGCAATATACCTCAAACTTGTGCGTTCGTATAAAGCCTAAACCCTAGCTTTACTATCTAATGCCAGCCGATATTAGATAAAAATCTGTCTCCGTTAAAAATCCACTTACGTGCTAGCTCTTATCAAATTGAAAAATTATTTATCGATTGCCTAGTTCCCAGAATATCTAATTAATTTCGGATTCAACTCATCAGCATTAATTAACGGGATTGGCAATTACCATTTAACCGTACAAGTAATTATTCTGTACAACGAATGGTTCTACGCAAAGCTTTGAACCTAGAAAACGCAAAAATTGTGACACTAGATCATTACGTAGCAATTAAATCCCTTGTTAAATATTAAATTCCAATTTCTACCACCTAAAAATTTTAATTTTTGAGTCGCATACACTTAATTAACTAAATTAATAAACATTTTATTTAAATCTTTACATGGAAATTAGAAAAAAGTATGTGTGTGTGTGTGAAATTCACACACGGCAGAAGTGAAACTTCAGAAAAGAAGCCTACGAGAGAATGAAATAAATATGGCTTGTACTCTATCTCATTCTCTCGCAGGCTAAATCCTATTATGTTTGTCTCTTTTTCGTGTCATAGAATTTTCTAATCACAAAGATTCTAAAGAATAACAATAATTCTTCATTATAAAAAAAAAAAATTCTTATTATATTTCTTATACTTAAAAAATCTATCTAAAAATCTTTTATTCTTCAATATAAAAAATACAAGGGAAAATACAAATAGGCGTTGAGTTCGACTCTATAATATTCTACCTGAAGATAAGAAAATCTATCCATGAGAAGGACGAAATTAAGGGTCATGTACCAAAAGATACGCAAAAGGTTTCGAAACATCCGGTTAAGAGCGTGGTATCAGATAAGATTAGATGGACAACATAATGCAGAACATTATTGTAGATATGTATGCGATATTTTCCCTTTAAATAATCAAAATATATTATTACTCTCATAAGATATGTCAAAACTCTTCACTAGTTGGAAACGCAGATTCACTAAAAGTGGGCTAGAAACTCAACAGTTTCTTTAATATTATGTACACATACAAAGACACAAACATTAGCTATTAGGCGATACTCGCGACTTGCATCTCGTAGGCTAAGGTTTTATTAAAGCCCCGTGGGAACTCTGAAGTTCCGTCTTGATATTTTCTGAAGTCTATGTATAATAGTAATACGTGGTACTATGGCGTGGTAGTACCATTATATAATTTCTTGTGTGTAAATGCAAAGAAAGTATGCAAGTTTGCCCCTACGAAACACGGCAATGTAATTTTTTTTTATATCAGTAATTATATTTTAAGCAATACCATTAGGATACATAATATAAAAGCTCACTGACTCATCACGATATTTCAGGAATTATAAAGTATACAGACTTGAAATTTGGAAGATAGGTTCCTTCTATGGTGTATGAGCAGTTTTACGAAAATTCGCCCCAAAGGGGTTGAAATGGGGGCTGGAAGTTTGTATGAAAGTCCTTTGTTTTTGAAATTAGAGACATGAAAATTGGCAATTAAGTTAATAGCTATAAATTATAAAAACCTGTATAAGCAATTTTACGAAAATCTACCCCAATAGGGGTGAAATGAGGGTTGGAAGCTAACATAAGGGCTCCCAAGTTTTTAAAGTTAGAGAATTGAAAATCGGGATTTAGGTTTAAGTTATAATAAACTGTATAAACAATTTTAAGACAAATAACCCCATAGAGGGTGAAATGGGGGTTGTAACTTTGTATCCCATCAAAAACATAAATGTAAAATGAGAGCCAAGTTCAAAATTGTGATATATATGCCTTGGTTGTAGACTTCAGCGACAAAAGAAGTGAGATCTAAATGGGTGCCAAGTTCAATGGTCAGTCCTGAAATTTATTTATAACAACATATAATATTTTCTAACAACTTAAAATATCATTTCTTCTTATAACTTAGTATAAAATGTTGAAGACTAAGGCTTTGGCTTGGCTAGTTTTCATATACGAATAGCCTTCACAAGTTGTAAAGCTGTAAGTTCTTATTTTATTCTTCCGAAAATTTGGCTTGCTGCTAGAAACTGTACTTTTAGGTACCTACTTAATAATAATTCGTATATGGAAACTAGCCAAGCCAAAGCCTTAGTCTTCAACATTTTATACTAAGTTATAAAAAGAAATGATCTTTTAAGTTGTTATAAAATATTATATGTTGTTATAAATAAATTTCAGGACTGACCATTGAACTTGGCACCCATTTAGATCTCACTTCTTTTGTCGCTGAAGTCTACAACCAAGGCATATATATCACAATTTTGAACTTGGCTCTCATTTTACATTTATGTTTTTGATGGGATATCATTACTTTTTGAACAGAAATTATTGAACTCAATCTCAAACTCAAAACATATTTATTCAAAATATGTACCTACAAAGTACACCTTCTGAACGTCATGCTTACAGAGCTTAGGACGTGATGGTGATAATTAACTACGCTATCTTAAAACTAAAGCTACGAGGGTTCCAAACGTGCCCTGTTCTGAGAAGAGCCCGCAATAAACTCCGCTTTTTTTTATTATCACCATCTCACAAATATTTGAAATTATATATATGTACTTATAATATAACATTACATAATCAGCCGCTGTAACAATTCATACCCATGCCTTGCTATCATTCAAATAATCCTTTACACTGTAATAGGACTTTTCTATTAGTTTAGTTTACGTTTTATATTAGTAGGTACTTATTATTCGGTGTAAGGTCAGTGTGTCATCCACCAGTAATTCTAATAAACGACTCATTGTACAAGATAATTAAAGACGAGAATTCTCAACAAAAATATATAGTGTACCTAGAGTTACACTGACATTGACAGATTACATCTATGGTCAGACTACCTCTACAGCACATTTCTACATCTCATCAATTTTGATTGCAAAAGTTCAAAATCAAAAGTTTTTAGTGAAACATTGAAAAGAAGCACGGTAAACAGTCGATATCACTAAAACCACTTTAAACAATGAATACAAATCACAATGACTGACAGCTTGAACTGACGACTTTAAATACGTTTCTTCTTCTTTTCTGTCAATGACATTTCGTTGCACAAAATTTATGAATATGAAGGTAAGGTTTTAATGCAACTATATTATTATTCATTATTATTTACATTAAAATAATAATTATGTGTCATTTTCAATAGTTAAGGAGTTACTACCACCGCTTAAAGCAGTATTGTTTCAAAATAACGGTTGAATGTCACGTACTTTGACGTCCTTAAAATAATGATTATAACACTACAACATAAACGTCAACAATATTAAAATAATACGGCTTTGAGCAATGGTAGTATGCCCCGTGTCAGAGTTTTGATCTATACCTAGGTAGAGCATAAAAATGACGATTTTTGTACGTTTATATCTAAATAACCATTTGAGGTGTGCTTATGAAATTTGGAGCACATATGTATCTCACGGGTCTCAATATATGCGCCAAATTTGACATGTTTATGTGAAACAGTTTTTGAGTTATGAGGGGGTCAAAAGTGGCTCCAAATGGTTCGTGTAATATTACACACGGTGCTGCTCGCCAGTTTTTTGAACTTTGGCTGGACACGCTTCCGCGTGTCTTGATGTAAGTCCTGTGTTTCTGAAGTTAGAGATTTGAAAATCGGGATTTAGGTTATTCGATTTAAATAATAATAACCAGTATGAGCAATTTTACGAAAATTCACCCCAAAGGGGGTGAAATGGGGGTTGAAAGCTTATATGAGGGTTCTAAGTTTTTGAAGTTAGATACTTGAAAATCGGCATAAAGGTTCTTAGTTTTAAGTAATAATAAACTGCATATGCAATTTTACGAAAATGTACCCCACAAAGGGTGAATGAGGGTTTAAAATTTGGATGCAAGTCCTATGTTTTTGTTGTTAGAGACTTGAAAATCAGGATTTAGGTTATTAGTTTTAACTAACAATAAACTGCATAAGCAATTTTATGATTATCCACCCCAAAGGGCGTGAAATAGGGGTTGAAAGCTTGCATGAAGGTGATAAGTTTTTGAAGTCAGCATTAAGGACTTATTAGTCTTAAATAATAAAAACCTGCCGACGCTATATAGCTGCTATAAGTAGGCCTTTTGCAAGGGAAACTCGCGACCGCTAGTTCCTTATACACAAACCACCGAAACCTTGCGGTTTTTTTTTCCTATTAAGTATATGATAATACCTAGTATTATATCAAATAGCTTTGGCCCCAAAAGTGTATACTCAATATACATAATTACCTAGGTCTCTCGACGAAAAAGTCGTTAGAGAAGTCGTGACTCTATTCAAAAGAAAATCAGCCGATACTAAATTCATCTCACATACTTTCCACGAAAGTTTTCGACGTAGCTGAATTATGTTACAACGTTGTAGTAATAAATTTATTTTATCTCAAAAAATTTAGTTGGAGAGTAGTCACTAGTCAGCCGTGGTTTCATGACTTTTAGGTCACGACTGACGTTTATAAAAACCAGGTTTTTGAAATATTCGTTCAAGTTTCATAAAATAAGAAAACCTGTCAACTAAAAACGCAATTTATTTATAACATGTAGGACATAGGTACAGGGTGTCTGTTATGTTACGTCATGTTTTGACTCTACCACCGGTTCGGAAAGCAGTTCTGCTGGGAAAAGCCGGCAAGAAACTCAGCCGTTGCTCTTTTAAAAAAGATATTACAGTACGTCCGTATATAAATTAAATACAGTACTGTAAGTTATTATACTATCCTGTGGGGCGCTGAACCCAAAATCGATTGCTTTCATACAACTTTGTCATTAAGAAATTCGTCAATTGTTTATAAGACTCGACTCAACTTAAGTGTTCCTTTACGGTTTTTTTTTAATTTGTGTAACGGCAAATAATAAGGTTTCGTAAAGTTTATAGAAGCTTTTGTTGTTTTTGGAGATAAGGTTTTTCTTGCACCTGTTATTCTAGAATTACATTACCTACATTAAAAAGTAACTTCATATATAAAAAATGTAATTTTCTTATTATTCGAGCTCTAGTTGAGTGTAAATTGAGGTCAATAGGTCTTCTTGACGCCCAAGAAAATTTATATTAGAGGGTCAATGGTTAAACAACGTTGGTAATTTATCATATCCGACATTCAGTATTCTTCTCATTACTTAAGCCAGTTTATTTTAGATTTTACAAAGAATATTGTTGTTTTTTTTTTTATAATATGTATTATTTAATTTTCTTAAATTGATAGGTTTTTTTATCTACTACAACTTAGCCCTAGCACCAGGGAAATTTTATAATTAAATAACTCAATGTAAATTAACACCTAAACTTTCGCTAGTATATTTTAAAATATATAATTTCAAAGCCCCGAATTCGAAGAAACAGCTAGGTGGACCGGATTATAGAGTTTATTTCGAGATGCCTACCTACCTATTTTGTTTCAATCTATTTTAGCCCTTCCTGTTTTGTTCGGCGACGAACGTGCAAATTTAAGGGCACCACGAAATGAATTTCATTGAAAATTGTGTGGTAAATGTGGTATAATGTACCTTTATTTTAAAACCTTTTACAACCTTGTGCGCATGAATTTATGAGAGTGTTATCGAAATCAATGATAATAATAAAAATAACAATAACAACCATTATTGAACTATAATTGTTAAAAGTACCTCCTGGTAAGTGGACGGATTTTTCACACACATAAATGACATATACGCATTCTATTCTACAATTTCATTTTATAAACGTTTGAATGAAATTAGGGAATATATGACGACATGACTAGCCTTAAAATGCAATTCTACGAAATCATGGGGCTAGCATGCAAGGTATGATTATCACATTGTACGATGATCTTGATTGGCTTTGATTATATTACTGATGCAATTACTGTGCAAGTGCGTTTAACCACAGAGGTATTCGAGTATATAGGATTTTTTAAAGTAAATTCGAATAAAAATAGAATCACATACGATATGTATACACTTACATACGACGTAGGCAAGAGCTGACATTTTCATGACTTTATTGTACATTCATATCTAATTGATAAAATAATATAATAAGCAACTGAGTATTCATTTTCAGTGTTTCTGTAGTGTCACTCGTATTCACTTCCAAATTAACCAACAACCTTTTTTTGATAAAATAGTGATAAAAGAACCGTCCACATAGAAATTTCCATCAAAAACCTTTCATTAATTCAAAAGGTATTTTTCACCGTGGCCGCAGAGTTTCCATTGTTTTCCATTTTCCACAGGGTAACCGTATCACGTCATGCGGCGTTATCAGTAGCAGACTCATCAGTACGCTGGCGAACGTCAAACGTAACGCACGTACGCCCCTTTGTCGTTTTTCCGCGAGTTTTCCCACCGTGTATAATGTCACAGTGGCATTAAAGCCTTATCCTCGTTGTATGCTACTAAATAGTCGGATTATCGTGCGTTAAAGGTATAATTGGGCAAATGACAAGTTAATGGGTGCGATCTCAGCTCCGTGTGTGCGCACGTGACAGGATTACGGAAAGGGGTATACCTATAATTCTCCTGTTGTTGTTGGTAAAAATGTAAGTAGATATGTTATATATACCTATATAGATTAACTAGTACTAACTTATACATGTATACTTAGCGATTGTAGGCACATATTTAATAAGTTTATTTTTAATAGGTGATAAAAATTGACAATTCTTTTGGGATTTGGTGGAAAAACTACATACGTACTTATTATTATTTTATAAATGAACTTGTACTGAAGCGTCCAACTTCAGTATCGAAGTATTGTCGAAGGTCGATTGCGTTTATCTTTTATCGTAGACCGTAGTATTTTGATTTTTAATTATCGTTTTTCAACTGGTTTCGCTGTTTCGTCTCATAACTAAGTGTGCCAATGTTGTAATACTTAAATATTGTTATCTAATACCTTTTTAATTGAGCATTAAATGATAATAAAAAATATGTATAGGTAGTCATTAAAATCATCTAGAGGGAGAAATAACCATAAACCAGTAAGTAATAACTTAAATAACCATTTAAAGAAGAGTAACATTGGAATATGGAACAGATGGTTTGTTAATCCAATTTTCCATTTCGCGTCTCAAAGAAATGTTATCTGAGCCCATATTACGAAGATTAATGTTGTTTAGTAATGACAGCATGTCAAATTTTGGAATTTGGCGACGACGACCCCAATGTTTTATCTATTAGATTCGCGCGTGGAAGAAAAACAAAGTTGATAAGATGAAGTATTTAAGGGTTAAGTTTCGTCCATAGAGATTATTATATTTATATGAGGAGGTTAGTCTTATTATAACCATAGCTCATTATACTTGCGAAAAGTCACAATTTGTTCTTCTGTAATAATTAAAGATTTGTAGAGTCAATATTGCGTCAAAAATAAATTATTTTTTAGTGACGAATAAATAGAGGTCCTGCCAAAAAAGGTAATATCCACGTCTCCTTATTTCTATCGATTACACTAAAGAAATGTGTTGACTTTTGATGACGTCACAAGTAAGTATTTCATCCTATCCTAAGCGTTCGTTTTGAAGTTTGAAAATTCCTGATTTGACTAATTGTTAAATAGCCAATTATCCCAGAAAAGTTCCTACGAAATTTTCCATAAACCCAAATCCAGTCGAAGTCGCAGGTGTTATGTAGTTTGTAAGAGCTGATCCTTGCAATAATGCAGAAGGCTTTAATAATAACAAGCCATTTCATTGTGTCTCATGAGACAAGTAGCAATAACAAAACAACTTGAGACGAAACGGAAGGTTTGACATTCCAATTTAACAATACACCTCGCAGATGTTATCCGAGTGTACAGTACGAAGATTTAATGTTTTCTTAGGACAGATTAACGTTCTATCATGTACTGGGTTTTATTGATGTTTCACATAATCTAGAATCCTGTTAAATCCACTTCTCGATATCCGTGGGAAAAGTAATCGAGTGTACAAGTCAACTCTATCTCAACGGTTGTCTAGGTTACTGCAGACACTAACCTCGTCGATAACTAATAAGGCATGTTAGTGTAGACATTGTTATTTATGTAATACTACCACCACTACAGCCCATTAACGTCCCACTGCTGGGCACAGGCCTCCACTCTCATAGGAGAGTGGGAATTAGAGTTTAGACCCACCACGCTGCTCCAATGCGGGCTTAACGAATATTATCATGTTAGTGATAATTACCGGGACCGACGGCTTAACGTGCTCTCCGAGGCACAGGGGTGAAACACCGCCAACTTCCTAACTCCGGGCTAGTACTGGGAATTTCTAATCAGAAAAACCCATTACTCAATTATGGCCCGACCCGGGACTCGAACCCGGAGCCTAGTCAGCCGCAGTCGAACATGCCAACCACTAGACCAACGAGGCATGTACATAATATAATATTGTATTAGTTACAACAATGTTTTAATATAAATTGGGCGTTTTATTGAATGATGGTTTCATATACAAATTAATGAGCGAATAAGCGGATGAAATGAGTCAAATTTGAGTAAATATAGGTAATGCTCATAGCATGTGGAGTTATTATTCAGATAGCTAAGCTAGAATTTTATAAGGGTACAGGTTTACTGTACTTATAATATCACATCAGTTTTGAACTGCAAACGCTTTCAAATATGCCGTATGGTGGAAAATGTATTACCAAAATCTTCAAGTCATTTGATGAGTGGTTTGGCCTCGTGGAAGCTTCGGCCGCGGTTAGTTACCACCCTACCGGCAAAGACGTGCCGCCAACAGATTTAGCGTTCGGTACGATGCCGTGTAAAAACCGATTAGGGGTATGGGTTTAATATAACTGCCATGCCCCTAACAGGTTAGCCCGCTAACTTGCATCATCACTAACTGCCATTAGGTGAGATCACAGTCAAGGGCTAACTTGTAGTGGATAAAAAATCGGCCAAGTGCGAGTCGGACTCGCGCAACGAGGGTTCCGTACAAACCTGTTTAAAATTATTTTTATTATATGATGTAACTAAAAATTTATGCTTTTCGCAAATTTTCCTTTATCTGTGCTTTAAGACGTTGCTTCGTACCAAATTTCAAGATTCTGAATTCACGGGAAGTACCCTGTAGGTTTTGATTCCCTTGCGAGTGTCGAAAATTTGCAGCATAAACGGCTGTATCTTTTGATTGCGTTGGCTTAGAAGTTTGATTTTTTCACAGCTCCAAGGGTTCCTCCATGCGTTCCTGAGAAAAAGGGTCCTGACAGACAAACGGAAGGACAACTAGGTGATCCTATAAGGGTTCCGTTTTTTCCTTTTGAGGTACGGAACCCTAAAAAGATATCTTCCCTCTTCATTCCAAACCTTAATCCATGATGACAAAGTCGCGGGCATTAACTAGTTTAGCTTTAATAATCTTATTGGTGGAGTCTATACCATGTATTCAGATGCACTGTGAGACTTCACAGCCCTGATTGTGAATAAGGGGGTTAAGTTAAGTTAACACCACGTTTGAGAACTGATTAAGCTTTCCTTGATGCTGAATATCCTTTGCTATATATACGAATAGACTGTACGATTATTTTTTTCAGTAGCATTTGATTTTATGTAGTTGGGTTTCACTGAGTTCCACTTTTGGAGTTAACTTAGACTGTAGAAGGGAAGCTATCGAAAGCATACATTTCAGAGCTAAATGTTAGAGAGCTCGATTTCCTATTTTAAACGCTTAGAATGAAATATTATAGTATAAGCACAGAATAGGTAACATTACCTATGAATTCCGCGTCAACTATGGCCTAATACATTTATGTACATAGTTGACGCGGAATTCTGATTCCTCACTCGAATGAGTGAACCTGTTAATCGCGATTTGGTATTGAGTAACGTACGTACCTATTAAGGTACGAAATTAACAAAGTTTGTCATCTGTGCTGTGTAATATTATCTTTATCCCGTCGCTTACAAACGATGAATAATCAAAAATTCCATCTGGTATCATTAGTCATCAGTTTTGCAGACTACAAGTGGCTTTTAGTGACCGTTTTCCTTCACCACGGCTTATATTACTACTAGATGATGTCCGCAACTTCGTCCGCATTGATTAAAGTTTTTGAAAAATCCCGTGAAACCTTTTAGAGCCTATTTCCTTCCCGGGGATGTATCATGCAACCTATCTCTGTAACAAATTTCGTAAAAATAGGTCGAACATTCATTCTATTAGTATGGATTATGACTTATGATAATGACATATCTATTTAAATAATTAAATAATAATAATAAAGATAAAAAGAAAATCCTTTTGAAAGAGTCCTATCCTACTTACAAGGTCAGTCGAAAGGGAGGTTTCTATTCAGAGTGGATTGGCGATCAATCCGTCAATCCACTCTGTACACGATCAATCTCGATCATTGATCGCGGATCGCGATCCAGATTTACTGTGTATTAGGCGCCTTACAAAGAATAAGATGTACTTTTTTTAATTTAATGTTTCAAAACTGAAAACATGTGGCCATTGTATTAAATCTTGTAGATAAGTCACATGAATCCTAGCGTCCACTAAATTGCCCTGGATACTGCTAAAATGGGTGGGAGTGGAGACTAATCGCCGGACCACACAATTACCTCTAATGAAACAAAAGACTTACTTATGTCTTTGTCCTTCCACCGATCAGTAATTGGCTGGCCATAGAGATATCTAATGTATCACTATATGGCATTATGGCAACAGTATAACTAATTTTTTAGGAACTACAATTACCTACTACTAGAATCTAGAACCCGATTGCAGCGCCACCCACCGGGTCAAATTGTGAATCTAAGCCATCCCGGGACCCATTCAATCAACACACAAAAGAACTCAAAAATCGGTTTAGTCATTTTAGAGTTTTTTGTGAGACTACCGCACGGAAATAATTTTTAATAACATATTAATAAAAATTAATTATTAATTAATAAAATAATTTTTAATACCTATACATAAATGCGAATGTAAGTTTGTTGCGCTTTCACGGCCCATCTTTTCAACTGATTTTTATGAAATTTGGTACAGGAATAGGTTGTGTCCCGGGGAAGGGCTTATCCCGGAAAATTAACAAAGTCCCGTGGGAATTAAAAAAATTCAACCAATTGAACAAAGTCGCCGGCTCTAGCTAGTTCTTTAAATAAATCTTTTATAACGGTAACCCTACTTAATATAAGTATTTGTATTTAGTGTATAAATCAATCGTACTTTCCAGTAACTCAGAGTAGGGCGGTCCCTAATAGGGTACGTAAGACAGATAAGTTAAATCGCTTGCCTACACGACTGTCTGTCATTAATGAAACAAAAGGGTTAACTCTGCCTTTCTGATGTCAATCATTACTATCAAATCTATACCCATACCTACTAATACCCATTATAAATACTAAAGTGTGTCTGTCTATGTGTGTGTCTGTTGCCTTTTGACAGTCCATCTGTTAAGCTGAATTTAAGGTTGTTATGCAGATAGTGACAATAGCGCTGCCGTTGTTTTGAGAAAATGGCCGTTAAAGCTTTGGTCTTAAGCAACATTTTCTCGAAACTGACTGTTCTGATTTACTGCTCTTTCAATCACCATGCCAGAGCATACATCTGGGAGTCGGACAAAATCTACTTTTTATCCTGGAAAATTCACGTGGATGCAGTCGCGGGCATCATCTGTTATTTAATATTTATGTATGAATAGAAACAACTGACTGACTGTCAATAATATTATAATCTAACGGATCGCAAACCGCGAAGGAAATGTGCATGAAATCCTAGTCACAGTCATACTAGTTAGGATTCAGATCCAACCACCCACGCTAATGGCCAAATTATTACGTTGAGTATTCTAATAAGTTAAATGTAATTTATATTGGTGCGGTTGTAGTGTAATTTTTAATTGAAAATCCGTACTAATTACTAATTATAAATGCGAAAGTGTGTCTGTCTGTCAGTCTGTCTGCTACGCTTTAACGGCTCATCTGTTCATCCGATTTTGATGAAATTTGTTATAGGGATAATTTGTGACCCGGGGCCTTCCCCGAGTAACAAACTATCCTATATCCTTATATAGGCTACTCTTTATCCCGGAAAATTTAAACGTTCCCGCGGGAATCGTCAAAGAATCGACAAAGTCGCGGGTATCATCTAGTCTAGTAAATTGAATCAACGTGCAGCTCAGATCACTGGGTCTTGTTCTGTGCTTAGATTATGCTTCTAAGTTTTCTTTATAACGGTAAGTATAGGAGTTTCATTCCATTTGAGCAAAGCAAGGATGAGTCATTTATTAAGACATACTTAATTACTAAAAAAAAGTAGATTAGCAACGAAAAGTAATTTATAATGGCTAAAAACATTTGCTTCACCCACAACATGGTCAAAGGCGTGGGGAGGACATGTAGGTCATGGTCTTAGAACACGCCCATGCTAGCGATAATACGGCGCCTCGTAATCCTCTTATTAAGGTAAACTTCCCATCTACACTTCTATAGTCTTGCCTAATAAAATTTTTACAATGACTATACTAATTTCTGAGCCTTGAGAATTTCTGTATACTATACATACCTATTATAATATTTTATCTACCAATTTTTAAGGAATTTGGTACAGGATAAGGACATAGGCTACTTTTTTATCACGGAAAATCAAAGAGTTTCCACAGGGTTTAAAAAAGTTTGAAGCCACGCTGAGTTATCTTCGATGTCTTTCCTATAATTGAGGAAAATGCTATCTGCTCCTGCTAAATACTTACCGTTTCCACCCGGCATATTTTTTTATTCAATAAAAATAACTTGGAAGTCGACACTGTCGAGTTGCCAACCGACAATCGTAGTAATGGGGTTCGGAAAGGCACCTTAATGCCTATCTAATTAGAGATAAACGCATCGAGCAATCGTGTAATTAGTATTCGATATATATGTCGATTGCCTTCGCCATTTAAAGAAATATCGACAAGGAATAGATACATGTTCGAGATAAAAAGACAGCCAGCGGGCGCCTGTATTTTTTCTGTACTAACATTGGTTAAAGGCTCTACAAGATTAACCGTTAATAATATATAATTTTATTTCGTGTTTACGTATGACTAAGATCCTTTATGGATAGTAATGTATGATTTTATTAAACTTAAATAGGTGTATGCTATCAATAAAATCATGTCAGTGTCGTATAACATACTTATAATAATTTCCATAAAAATTCTGGTTTATATTACTAGATGATGCCTGCGACTTCGTCCATGTGGATTAAGTTTTTTTAAATTCATTAATTTATGTAACTTGTAAAAATACGGTCTCAATAATCCAAATATTATGGAAAAAACTTAGACCAAAATAATACAAACAAAAATGTGGATCACGAGTTTGTTGTTTTACATACGTAGCAATTGTTATAATAATATATTTTTCAACTTTTCGATGTTAGAATACCACAACATCCAAAAACAGTCTAGTAAGTAGTAACGAGAAATTCTCCAATATTATCGGAATTTTACACCTTGCGAGGGTATAATATTATCGGATAACATTACAAATAGCGTGAACTCAATACTAACGAGGCCTCTATACAAACTTTAACTTCAATCGTATTCCTTTGTTGTTGGGGACATCATGAAATCATAGATCGTACCGTGTATAGGTATCTACAAGTTTTAGTTTTTGATCTTAACATCTCGTATTGCGTTCCTTTGCTGGCGGATGAATCTCCACGATTTTCCAATCTTCGTCTCTCCTTTCTGCGCCATGATTAGGAAATGTGAGCTCCCGACGATGTCAGACGTGAACAGGGCCTGCCCTATAATTTGTTACACTACTCCCTTTATATTCTTACTTTGAAACATTTCTTGTTTGATGATTGAAGACAAATTCCGTGACCTTTGCTGATAATAAAGTGGAGCGATCAGCTCGCAAGTGTTGGGCACTAGAGCTGTGGCTTAATTTTGGTTTAGGTACATTTTTACCTATCACGTGAGTCAACATTGCCGTCGTCCACTGTTCCGAGTTCTCATGAAGAAATTTCCACAATTCTACTCTATTAGTCTTGCCCGCTTCTGTCCAGCTTTCTGTGACACGTTTGAAGTCGAATATCTACCTTATGTCTATTTGAACGGCTACAAGTTTGCAATTCGAGCACCTAGGGACTCCAACGTAACTCGGTCTTCCGAGCTAAGTATAGTCAACTAGTTAACAACGATAAATCTAATAACAACCTTGAATAGTGTTATTGCATTGTAGGAAGTTGATCGAGTGTCACAGTACCGATATATCATTTTAAGTTCCTACTTTATCGATGCACTGAATTGAAATATATAACTTTACCACAGTACCTGATGTTCTTTTTGTATTAAAATATAAACACCTTGTAGTTAATGTCATGTGGATTATTCTAAGGAGATTAAAAGAAAAAAAAACTATTTACTTCATAAACTTACCTATATATATATATTATATTACATTACAATGATTATAGCGGCCATAATATATAATGTTTAGTCCATACGTCCATACTGGTGATCTGTATCGTGTCAAGAGAGTAATAAAATACTTATATTCACGCAAATGGAGTAGTTAAGGATCGAAGCCCTCTAGGAATTCTTCGCATATCTGTCACCCGCTGTCAATTGTTTTCATACACATACAACCACAGTCTACCCAGGCACACATAGAAAGGATTCAGCCTCTACCACGGGTGCACACAATATGCGATCAATTATCTCACTATGGCAGAGATAATATTATTATTTATTGATTGATAGATAGATGATACGTACGATTTCGTCTGCATTCGTTTTTATTTCGGCGGGAATTTCTCAATTTTTCGGGATAAAGTTAACTTATGTCCTTCCTCGGGATATAACCTTACTCTATACCAACTCGGTTGAAAAAATAGGCCGTTCAAATACAGGTCTTTCGCATTTATAATATCATAGTATGGATAATGGAGGTGCTTCTTGATAATATACTAATTACCAACCGACTAATTCCTGCTAACTGATTTATAGCTATAAGACTGTATAGGTAGGTAGGTAGGTAGGTTGAAAGAAAAGTAAATTAAATTAATAATTAAAATAATCATGGCGCTTAGTATTAGAAGTAGTTCTGCATAAATAGTTTAAAAACGGTGTAAGACAGCACTAGGAGATTCCATTTCCATCTGGGATGTGCAATGTAGACGTAGTGGTTTTAGAAGTAGTCGGCTTCTGTGTTCCATACTTCAACTAGTAATATCTGGATGACCGAGCTTTGCTCGGTATATTCTTTTTTTTACTGCCTCGTTGGTCTAGTGGTTAGCATATTCGACTGCGACCTATGAGGTCCCGGGTTCGAGTCCCGAGTCGGGCCACAGGTATTGGGTTTTTCTTGCAAGAAATTCTCACTACTAGCCCGGAGTTAGGAAGTTGGCGGTGCTTCACCCCCGTGCCTCGGAGAGCACGTAAAGCCGTCGGTCCTGCGCCTGATCTCTCTCCGGTCGTGTCGGATTTCCGTCCCATCGGGCTATGAGAGTAAAGGAACAGAGAGTGCACCTGTGTATGCGCACACACTTTTGCACTATAATATCTCCTGCGCAGTTGGCTAATCTCTCTGGAGATTGGCCGCCGTGGCCAAAATTCGGTCGGGAGGGACATTATTCTTTTTTTAAATCGTGTTTTTTGGAAAATAAATTTAAATTATAAATTATATTTTATTTTTAAAATAAAACATTGTAATATATTTAAAAAAAGGGGAAAATTAATCAGATTCAAGACTCTGGACTCAAACCGGGGTCTTCGGGATTTGGTACAGCCCGCTTTTCCACCTGAGCTATTATAACCTTCTAAATGGTGGCGAAATATAATGTAGCAGTTTTTCATCGCCCCTAAACCCCCTGCATTTCCTATCCTCATTATGTAAAAAAACTTCGTTGCTTAGTTGAACTCCTTTTCACTAAAGCTAAGCTATGAAAATCAATTGATTCTGGTAGGTTTTTTGTGACATATATATCCGTAACGTAGC
Organism: Erebia palarica; assembly: GCA_964035005.1. NCBI lineage: Eukaryota > Metazoa > Arthropoda > Insecta > Lepidoptera > Nymphalidae > Erebia > Erebia palarica. The sequence continues at coordinate 9,944,609 of OZ035988.1, forward strand.
ATCGATGATTTTCCTAATGTTGCATAGAAACTATCGGCTTAGCATTACAGAAATTGTAAACGGTCGAAAAGAGACAAGAAAAAGTAAATTGAACGGTTCACAATCTGTCGACAGTTTACAATTTCGCTAGATAGATTACAATCTAACAGTTTTCACAATCTTACGGTGACATATACAATATACATTATGTGTGTTCATATAATTATGTATAATATATCCTACTCTTTATTATTTTCTAGGTACATTATTGTATTTTTTTTTTCTTTTTATTAACTGCCGAGTTATTGTCATATGTTCTCAGTAGAATCTTCTTTTCAAGCTGGTGGTAAAGTCCCATTGATTCATCATAAATGACACAATTAATCCTAAAAAAACCTATTTCCATTCTTTATTTAGTTTTTGGTGTGAAACTTTTATAGCACTTTGGAATGGGAAATAAAACCGATATTTATTAGTATAAACTATAAAGTAATTATATTTTTGATATAAAATAAATAAAAATTGTCCTTGTAACATTTTGCCAAATTGGTGTTTATATATAACGAAATAGTTTTATGACAGCAAAAAAACGTATATAATAATATCATGACTATGAGATAGCTGCACTTTTGGTAACTATCGCCAGGAAGGCTGATTCAGTATTAGGTGGGTGTAGGTCTCTCCACTGATGATCTCTCCGATCTCCGATAGTGAAGGTCTGCCCAGAAGTCGCAGGCATCAGCTAGTTTTTCATATAATCTGCATTGAGTGCGAGTTTTATGTATTTCTTAGTGGCCAGGTTGTTGTTTCCAAATATGATATCTGTCACTTTAGTTGATGGTAAAATGACAAATATTAAGGTTTGAAATAAACAATAGATACTCTGACAGGATTGCAAGAAGGGCTGCTACGTCATTCAGCAGGTACAAAACCAGCACTTTGATGATTTACGGACGTATTCGTCTGAAATTGACTAGTTTCGGGTGGCTCAATTTTTTTCAATTTTGTATATTCTATTTTATTTTATATTTTATTTAGGATTTTTCAATTAGTTTACTATTTACAAAATATTTGAACTTGTTGAGACACATCTCCTATATTTCTTCTGTGAGTTTATTATAAAACTAGTTTTTTGCTCTGTGCGTGAGCTGCTTTAGCAGCTGACGGGTTGTGATTAAAAAAAAAACAAAATGGCGCTGATTTTTTACAACTTTGGTATCAGTTTCCTGTTTTGTAATCCCAGGGATCCTCAGATATCGATTCGGAAAAAAATCTGTAATTTAACAAAGAATTTTAAAATGGCGCTGATTTTTTAAAATCTTGATACCAGTTTCCTGTTTTGTAATCCCAGGGAGCCCTAAATATCGATTTTAAACGAAATCGGTCAATTTACAAAGAATTTTAAAATTGCGCTGATTTTTTAAAATTTTGATACCAGTTTCCTGTTTTGTAATCCTAAGGAGCCCCAAATATCGATTTTGAACGGAATCTGTCAATTAACAAAGAACTTCAAAATGGCACTGATTTTTTAAAATTTGGTTCCAGTTTCCTGTTTTGCAATCCCAGGAAGCACTAAACATCGATTTTGAACGAAATCGGTCACTTAGAAAAGAATTTCAAAATGGCGCTGATTTTTTGAAATTTTGGTACCAGTTTCCTGTTTTGTGATCCCAGGGAGTCCTAAATATCAATTATGAGTGAAACCGGTCAATTAACAAAGAATTTCAAAATGGCGCTGGTTTTTTTTAAATTTTGGTAACCGTTTCCTATTTTGTAATCCCAGGGATCCTCAGATATCGATTTTGAACGAAATCGATCAATTAACAAATAATTTCAAAATGGCGCTGATTTTTTAAAATTTTGATACCAGTTTCCTGTTTTGTAATCCCAGGGAGCCCTAAATATCGATTTTAAACGAAATCGGTCAATTTACAAAGAATTTTAAAATGGCGCTGATTTTTTAAAATTTTGATACCAGTTTCCTGTTTTGTAATCCCAGGGAGCCCTAAATATCGATTTTAAACGAAATCGGTCAATTTACAAAGAATTTTAAAATGGCGCTGATTTTTTAAAATTTTGATACCAGTTTCCTGTTTTGTAATCCTAAGGAGCCCCAAATATCGATTTTGAACGGAATCTGTCAATTAACAAAGAACTTCAAAATGGCACTGATTTTTTAAAATTTGGTTCCAGTTTCCTGTTTTGCAATCCCAGGAAGCACTAAACATCGATTCTGAACGAAATCGGTCACTTAGAAAAGAATTTCAAAATGGCGCTGATTTTTTGAAATTTTGGTACCAGTTTCCTGTTTTGTGATCCCAGGGAGTCCTAAATATCAATTATGAGTGAAACCGGTCAATTAACAAAGAATTTCAAAATGGCGCTGGTTTTTTTTAAATTTTGGTAACCGTTTCCTATTTTGTAATCCCAGGGATCCTCAGATATCGATTTTGAACGAAATCGATCAATTAACAAATAATTTCAAAATGGCGCTGATTTTTTAAAATTTTGATACCAGTTTCCTGTTTTGTAATCCCAGGGATCCTCAGATATCGATTTTGAACTAAATCTGTAAATTAACAAAGATTTTCAAAATGGCGCTGATTTTTTAAAATTTGGTATCAGTTTCCTGTGTTTTAATCCCAGGGATCCTCAGATATCGATTTTGAACGAAATCTGTCAATTAACAAAGAATTTCAAAATGGCGCTGATTTTGTAAAATTTTGGTACCAGTTTCCTGTTTTGTAATCCCAGGGAGCCCTAAATATCGATTTTGAACGAAATCGGTCAATTATGAAAGAATTTCAAAATGCCGCTGATTTTTAAAAACTTTGTTATCAGTTCCTGTTTAGTAATCCCAGGGAGCCCCGTCGTGGGTAAAACGCAACCGTATCAAAATCTTGCATAGTTCTACACTAATTGTAGTCAATTCAATATTCGCCATATAATTTGGTATGAAAAAAAAAATTCCGCCATCTTGAATTTTTTTTAACAAAGAATTTCAAAATGGCGTTGATTTTTTAAATTCTGGTACCAGTTTCCTGTTTTGTGATCCCAGGGAGTCCTGAATATCGATTTTGAATAAAATCGGTCAATTAACACAGAATTTCAAAATGGCGCTGATTTTTTAAAATTTTGGTAACAGTTTCCTGTTTTGTAATCCTAGGGATCGTCAGATATCGATTTTGAACGAAATCGGTTCCGTATCAAAGAATTTCAAAATGGCGCTGATTTTTTAAAATTTTGATACCAGTTTCCTGTTTTGTAATCCCAGGAAGTCCTAAATATCGATTTTTAACCAAATCGGTCAATTAACAAAGAATTTCAAAATGGCGCTGATTTTTAAAAAATTTTGATACCAGTTTCCTGTTCTGTAATCACAGGGAGCCTTATATATCGATTTTGAACGAAATCGGTCAATTAACAAAGAATTTCAAAATGGCGCTGGTTTTTTTTTTTTTGGTAACAGTTTCCCGTTTTGTATCCCCAGGGAGTCCTAAATATCGATTTTGAACGAAATCGGTCAATTAACAAAGAATTTCAAAATGGCGCTGTAATTTCTTTATTTTGATAACAGTTTCCTGTTTTGTATCCCCAGGGAGTCCTAAATATCGATTTTGAACGAAATCGGTCAATTAACAAAGAATTTCAAAATGGCGCTGATTTTTTAAAATTTTGGTACCAGTTTCCTGTTTTGTAATCCCAGGAAGTCCTAAATATTGATTTTGAACGAAATCGGTCACTTAACAAAGAATTTCAAAATGGTGCTGCTATTTTAAACCTTTGGTATCAGTTTCCTGTTTTGTAATCCCAGGGAACCCTAAATATCAATTATGAGTGAAACCGGTCAATTAACAAAGAATTTCAAAATGGCGCTGGTTTTTTTTAAATTTTGGTAACCGTTTCCTATTTTGTAATCCCAGGGATCCTCAGATATCGATTTTGAACGAAATCGATCAATTAACAAATAATTTCAAAATGGCGCTGATTTTTAAAAATTTTGGTACCAGTTTCCTGTTTTGTAATCCCAAGGAGCCCTAAATAATGATTTTTAACGAAATAGCAAAGAATTTCAAAATGGCGCTGATTTTTTTAACCTTTGGTAGCGGTTTCCTGTTTTGTAATCCCAGGGAGCCCCGTCGTGGGTAAACTGAACCGTATCAAAATCTTGCATAGTTCTACTTTTGTCATCTCTTCAATAATATAATTATATTATAATTCATCTTGAATTTTTTTCATTTCGCTAAATAGACGTCCTCGTCCTGATCATCTCTTGCCAAGAAACCACACTTCCATCTCTTATACTCTCCGAGATAGAGACTAGCGAAATTTGTATGGCAGCCATCTTGAATCCACCATTTTTGAGTTTTTTTTAAACTCATCGCCAATTGGATGAGGTTTCGAGTGACATTTGTTCGAGCACCCCCCACCTATCTTCAATACCCTGGCCGTGCCCTTTACCCGTCTCCGAAATCCTCAATCATCAGCTGTCTCCATATTTTTCTTCAAGTTATATTTTCTGACATCCATACGAAGCCAGCAGTGAAAAAAAATTTTTTCATACAAAATTTTACAGGAGGTAGTTTTTAGGGAAAATCTCGAAAACTATCCCGAATGTGGCAACACTGTTTCGATTACTCGATACTGCCCGTCGAGTTACACAATCGATCCATACATGTCAACTTTCCCAAATGTTGCCAACCGCCTCTAAGACGTGATCGAAATTTTCAAAAACACAAAAAGAATACAAAATGGCCGCCACCTCGTTTCACAAAAACTTTTTGCATAGTTTTATAATTTTCCTGTGAACTACACCGCTCCTGATGACGTTTCAATTTTTCATCTCGCTCGCACCCAGCCGAAATGATCGCCCCTGAAAAAAGACCATGTCGAAAATCACTTTTACTTTGATAAATTCCAGTGTCGCCAGACCTCGGCGACGAAAATACCCAAATGTCATTCGTACAAGTGAGACACGTGGTTCCTCGTACTCGAATTTTTAAAAAAATACGTATTTCGATATTTTTATTATTGGGTAAAATCTTGAAAATTTCCCGAGAAATGGGGTAATTTTTTTCCCCCAATCCATACCTCGAGTCTGTATACACAATCTCCCCGTAGAAGTCGAAACGCTCCGACGTTGCCAACTGCGAGAAATTTGAATTTTAAAATTGCGTCTTTTCGTAACTCAAACCGAACGGCCGCCGTGACAGCCGCCATTTTGAATTTTTAAAAACCACCCCCATACCGTCAAAATACAGGATAATTGTAGGCGGAAATAGAAAAAAAAATTATGCTCGATTACGCCGTTTCGGATCTGTGGCGCCGCGGTTCGAGATCGAAAAATCAAAAATTTTAAAACACTACAGCTCGGCCGCCATCTTGTTTTCCCAATTTTTTCCACTTTTTCTATAGATCTTTTCCTAATTTCTTCAATCATTGCGAATTGCAACGAAATCGGTTGGAAAACAAAAGAGTTACAAGAATCACGTCGGCCGCCATCTTGTTTTTCCGAAATGTCATAATTTTTCCCTACTCGACTCCCGCACTCGAACACATCTCTCATACATCATTGTATCGTTTTCTGTCTCTTTCTAGGAGAACAATAATTATGTCAATGAGTCAGTGAGTGAGTGAGTGAGTGGTAATTTAGCTATATATATAGTATAATAATAATAATATAATATAATAATAATAATAATATATATAATAATAATAAAATAATATAATAATTATAAAGGCATACTGTTACCGACAACTGAATAACTAATTTTACAAAGTCAGGAAGCGGGTCTAAATTCTCATATTTTCTTGTATGGTCATTTTTTTCTTTCTTGAATTTATTGATGTTTTTATGCACATACCTATACTAAATCCATACTATCCGTAATCCATACTAATATTATAAACGTGAAATTATGATTGTTAGTCTGCTATGCTTTCACGACTCATCCGTTCATCCGATTTTAATGAAATTTAGTACAGGAGTAAGTTGTATCCCGGGCAAGGACATAGGTTAGGTACTAATTTTTATCCTGGAAAATTAAAGAGTTTCCGCGGGAATCAAAAATCCACGCGGACGAAATCGCGGGCTTCATCTAGTTTTCAATTATGTATTGGTCGATAAAAAATTATAACAATTATTAATTTATTAGTAATTTATCCGAATAATTATTTTATTAAAATGGCAATAAAAGAAAAATTATGTATTGATCGTGGACCGTCATAATTTCAACTTCTTTGAATTTAGTTTTGTATATGTCACGAACAGTCCTTTTCTGCAAGACGAAAACAGAATGACAGACATAATACTGTGAAAGTAACCAAAATATACCACTCTCGCAGTTTCTAATTCTGTCAAGTGGCGAATCTTTCTAAAATGCAGCAGAACTGAGTCTGTTCGATAAGTCATCTATATGATGGCCCCATTGGAGTTTAGCATCTTACGTTTTTCCGAGAAAAACATCTGTATCCACTAAATCTAATTCCTCATGATCAAGTTGTACAGTGGGTTTTACCTGTTTTATCATTATATTATTATCATTTGTAGGTAGAGTGTCCATAAGTGGATGTAAAAGGATGCTCTACGCAAAACATTCAATAAAGGTCGAGTATAGATGAATTGAATGAAGGGGCGACGCTTCATTCAATTCATATAAACTCGACCTTTATTTCGCTGCCTAAAATCGATATTTCGCCAGTTACCTCCTTCGGATGACTGTTTTAATAGAAAAAAATCTACAGAACCAAAATACCTATTCAAAGTTAGTTCAATCTGAAGTAGTGGAGTGTGTGCACAGAACAGGCAAAATAAGACAAGAGAATAAAATACCGTTTTGGGTTCAGTAAATAATAAAATAACCACCAATTACAAATATAATAAATTTAAATATTTTCAAAATAAATATTTTATATACAGAAATCGTCCAGTTACATTTTTTTATACGTATATTGATCGATGATTAGTTTTGTTCGATGGTAGTGGATTCATTAACGTTTGTGTACGGATACTAACAGTGACAGACGTCATTTCAGAAGCAAGGGAACGCAACCTCCCGCTTTGAGAGCCCGGAGGCGTATGGAATCTGACTGCCGAATTTCATGAATATATAACAAAATTTTGAGATGCGCGCCCGTACTAAATCTGTATGAAAAATTCGTGCTGTAAAAATGAGGAATGTTTGGAACCAGATTGTAAAAAAACTAAGTTGTATTGAAAATATTATTTATTTAAAGTGTTCTTTGATCTTTTACGATTAATTTGAAATAACTTTTGTTTAAATCATGTCTCAAATTAAATCACAATAGTCGTAAAGCGATAACGCCTTTTTTGAGATTTCCATGAATTTCCCGATAATTTTCTGCTGTTACTATACGACTTTTTGACCACTTTTTTTAATTACGTCATACTCCATTTAACTGAGTAGCGAATGGTATTTATTTGGTAATGAAATTTTAATTTTTACTATCCTAAAAAGTGGTAAAAGAAAACCATGTTTTGAGTACATCCAGCCTTAAAGCAAAATATCAAAATGGAAATTGAAACGCCTGTTTCATTTTGGAAATCTTCAATTATTGCTCCTACTCAGCGAACAGTAGAATTCAAAACGGAAATTACCATTGCGGTATCTGAAATGTCGGCCAATCATTTCATAATTAGTATGAATCATTCATTAGACTTCAGGTTCGTTATAGAATGGTTATACTGTTACTAAAGTATCTACCACTATTTTTTCACTCCTATACAAAACATTATTTGTAGCTTTCGATATATGTGCGTCACTCGTATAATGCTTGAAGCCTAAGCATAATTGGTAAGTATATTATTTATTTATTAAAAAATAACAGAAAAGATTCCTAAATTAAGTTACCTACTATTCGTTGAGGTAAAGCTATGCAATGTATTGAAAGGCACATAATTATTGGATAGAAGCAGACGTTACTTTGCGGAAGTCCATGACAATGAAGAAATTAGAATTTTAATTCGCTATAATCCGCCACAGAAGGCAAATCTATGTGGTACAGTATGTATCTTGAACTTGATGCCCTCGATATTCACCACACCACATAAACCCTCAAAAATACCCTCTACGTACGTTTCACTCCGATACCGACTCGCTTCACAATCGTGCATTATAGAGTCAACATCTCCTGAAGATGCTCCAGAAGAGATCGCTGTGAAGCGATGAGGCCGCCAAATTGTATACTTCCTTTGTTATTAGCTATGTTTACTGTTATTATTGTTTTTTGGTGTACCATAAAAGTATATTCATTCATTCAAAGATTTGCCTTCTGTGGCGGATTATAGCGAATTAAAATTCTAATTTCTTCATAGGCACATTACTATTACATTTACAATATTGTGTACCAGTTACTATTACATAAGTGTATCACACGTGAATCACAATGAAATATATATTAATTAATTAATAAACAATGATTTTAATAAGTATGTAACTACTGTTAGTAAAATTTTAAAATTGCTTTGTACCTAAATGACTTTTAATTAGATCTGCTTTATTAGTGCCTTATGTAAAGTTATAATAGGTGTTTCAAGTGTTATAAATACAGCAACCTTTCAAGCTTCGCTCTGAGAAAAGGTTAAAATCTAGAAAACAGTGTCAGTAGGTTTACTTTTTTTAAACGTTACATTGTTTAAGTATTTACCGCAAAGTGGCGATGCATTTCATTGGTCTTCCAATTACTCTTAATTTCACTTTGATTATAGATGAAAGTGACGATTTTTAGCTAAAATTTAACCACGGTCTTTTACACTAAATTGAAAGGTACAGTTCCCCGAATAGGTACGCTATGGTGTATTGTGATATACTCTACTAATGTCCGAGTTTGTAAACTCTAGTTTCAATATTTGCTCTCATGTCGAACTTTACAGTCATTTATTAAATTAAAATATCGACTTTAAAATAAAATACGTATTTTTGCAGCTATTTAAGACTAATGCTTGGAACAAAAGAATAAATTTCAGTAAGCATAAAATTAGTTACTTCTTCTATACTTTATGTAATCATTAATTACCGGCAAACACGTGGCGCCAAGCGATTACGCGTTTCGGTACGATGCCGTGTAGAAACCAAATAGGGGTATGGGTTTAATATAACTGCCATGCCCCTAACAGGTTAGCCCGCTACCATCTTAGACTGCATCATCACTTACCATCAGGTGAGATCGCAGTCAAGGGCTAACTTGTAGTGGATAAAAAAAAACCTAATTATAAGATTGAACATTCAATTTTTCTATCTCATATATAGATATATGTCGTGCCGCCTGTCGTGCCGTATCTATTAATATCTTTGTTTTTGTCTTTTCAATTCTTTGTGTACCATAAAGTATATTTTACTTTACTTTTACTTTATATTTCATTCCAAAAAGCAAATGATTAGGAACATGTTTAGACCATTAAGAATTCGGATTTCGGCTTTTTTTCCATAGCTCAAAAAAGTCTATTTTCATGTGAAGTAGAATAAAATCATTCGCATCTTCACTCATCATATACAAGGGGCAAACAAAATTTGATCATAATAGTAAGTATGTAACATAGGTGGGGTCGGTTCTCATAAAGCACAGTACACACTTCACTCATCACATACAAGGGGCAAACAAAATTTGATCATAATAGTAAGTATGTAACATGGGTGGGGTCGGTTCTCATAAAGCACAGTACACACAGGATCTGGGCTCGATTTAATGCGCCCGCGCATTTATGCGTGACGATGGCGACGCCCTGGAACCTATCCTATATCTATAGCTATCAATGTTTTGATATTTAAATTAAATCTATAGGGATTAACAACTGTAGGTAAAGAGATGACAGATGGTATGTATGTATATGGTTATTTGAAAAAGCTGCCTTACGTGATTCAATTATTTTGTACGTCGACCGTTTTATTTAATTAATAAGTTACCTCTATTTATATAGGTACTGCGCATATTTAAATACTGTACAAGAATCGTCTTTGAGGGGCCATATCTAGTGAAAGGCCCATCAGCATGCGGGCAGACCTTCACTATCGTCATCAGTGGAGAGCCCTAAACCCACCTAACACTGAATAACCTAACCTAACTAACCTTCGATAGTTACCAAAAGTGCAGTTATCTCTTAGTCTAATAGATGTGTGATTTCTTAATTACTTCAAATATTTTCACCGTACCTACTACTTACCTGAACTTCACAATAATGTTGAGACGTGAGCGTGATAATATTATATTGTATCAAGGATGCTATAAAACGAGATGACTGACAAGATACTTACCGTGCAATTCTAAAGTCTCAAGTGAAATATCGGTGCGATAGTTACCTATCTACGCTATATTCCCGCGTTTTGTTTGTTTCGGCCTTAAACTTGTTTGCTAGCCCTGATGGATGTAATTTGAATTATCTACGGCTTTTAGTTTTGCTCCCATTATACTCACAACACCTAATTATTTTCGTCTGACATTCGGATGCAAGAGCCGACGGAGCCAATTGGCAAGTTCTGCTACACAGTTCATCTACTTTTAAATTTAGGGTGTTCGAAAATAAATAATGGAAAATTGGGACCTCATGTTGTTGGCAATTAGACTCAAGATCCTTTGGCCTGTAGTACAAATGCTTTGTACTAAGTATAAATGTAGGGGGACCTATCGCTTTATAATCCCAAGAAAAACCTCTACCATTTGTTAAAGTCGTTTAAAGAAAATATAAAATTGTCTTTTATAAATATATTGAAAGAACCCCACTGCATTATGCAACAGCGCTCTACAACGAGTAGTGAGGTATCTACCTACCTATTATCTTCCATCCACAGTTTTAATGAATGACCTTAACCTTAATATCTGACAGATAAGCATAAAAATAATATGAAAATGTTTAGATTGTTGTGGCGTTAAGATTTTATTTTACATATGTAACTATTAGGTACTAGGTACCTACTTTATAAACATTTTGCTTCTCCCATTTGACTTTTGAAGCTGCAGCTTTTAGCTGGAGAAACCTATTTAGTTTTTTATTTATATAATTGATATTGATTATTGATAAATCTGAGTGCAGGTTTGATAAGTCAGAACTTTTCTAATCAGCTGATTTAAAACTACCTTATTCACAGTAATTTTTTTTCATTAATTATCTAATATTTATGTCACCTAGCTACCTGGTTATGTAAGTGAACTAAACCTTCAATTATTAAAGATAACCTCGATTATGAGCCATGGAATTTGTTTGAATTATTCATAAAATAATCGCTTATGCCACGTAATTACCAATCACGGTAATCAGATAGAAATAAATTATTTATTTATGTCAATCCTTCTGTAAGACAGTATATAAACCATTGTGTTCTTTTACACTAATGATTTGACTGTTTTACGTTAGAATGTACAGATTGTTGTATTATTTAATACTTAATATACTTAGAAGATAATAACAATAAGAGCCGCAAGAAAGAGGATATTAATTATTATGGGACAAAGAGACCACTTTTTATAAACTATTATACCTTTTAATATATGATTTTCAAATTTTCTAAAGTATCTTTGAATTAGGTAAGTAATGTTTGCGATAAAAAAAACGAATATGTAATATTATGACATTGGCACATTGTAGTAAAGTTATAAAAGTGTAAGGTTATTCACAAAGTTGTTCGATTATTCTGGCCGTGTTCCGGCTTTCTCCACAATTATTCCGCGCGTGTGTTAATTCAATATTTGTTCACCGACTTTGGAATAACGTGTGAGGGCTAGTGACCTACATCCTTCACCTTCACCACACTTTTTCTTTATCGTTAGCACGTCTATGGTCAATTATTTTTTGTAAGGCTCAGCTCTATTCTCGCGCAGTGCGCGTACCAAAACATTTAATTGAATAGTTTTAGGTAGTCAGTAACAACTGCAGCAGTAGCCTGAATGGGCTAAATTGGAAGATGTATGATAGTATATATGTATGGTAGTTTATAGTTCATAGTTCACAGCGACATAGCTCGAAGAGTCGTCAAGCTCAAGTGGCAATAGGCGGGGACCATAGTTCGTAGAACCGATAGGCGTTGGGGTCTCAAAGAGCTTGAATGGCGGCCTCGCACCGGGAAGATCAGCGTTGGACGACCCCCCACAAGGTGGGCGGACGATCTTAAGCGCGCAGCTGGGAGCCACTGGAAATAAGCGGCACAAGGCCATGCTCTGTGGCGACTGGCGATCCATACAGGAGACCTTCGACCAGCTGTGGAAGTCTATAGGTTGAGACGAAGACGATGATAGTTTATATTAACCCATACCATTTACACTTTCTTCATAGAATTGTTGTAAGCGGAAAGCCTGAAGCGCTTCGCCACATGTATTTCCTGTTAGGGTTGTTACTTGTTGGTTACTAGCCATTGCAGAACTGTTCCACCGGCACCGACCAGAGAACTTTTAAGAATTATTGTAAATACCGCAATTGCCTTTGTTGACAATCGAACCGCGGTTTTTTCCCTCCCTCTTATCAAGACCAATGATGATTCTCATCATTTGGACGTCGTAAATTCATTAATAATGTTATCTACACTAGCGGCACGCTATGATGGCCGGTTTGACACATTACAATAGTGATGTGGAATGTCAATTTATTCTCGAACAAAAAACAATTAAGTTTTGTTTTTGTACCTGATTAAATAGGTTTAATAAAACAAAAATGTATATGTTTATTTAATTTATTTGAACGAACTGAATATTTGAACGAAAATGAATATACATACTTTATATGCACACAAGAAACATATGAATACAAAAGATACCAAAAAAGGTGCCACAAAAGGCCATAATTAATCAGATTCGTCCATACTACTATTTTCACTGTCGTCACTGCTATCATCACATACATTAATAATTATATGTTCGTTTTCTATAATATTATCTATTTTCACATCTCTTTCATAATCTTCCCTTATTAATTTAACAGTTCTATTCACAACCTTTTCCCAGTCTCCTTTAGTCACATGTTCACAAGCTTCTTCTAATAATTTTAGCATTTTTTTTGTGGTAAATGGGGGTTCTGTATTGTGTCTTGCAGCATATCCCTTAATTTGAGCCCACACCAACTCAATCGCATTATACTCACAATGGTAAGGCGGTAACCGTATAACTCTGTGCCCATGTTCTAATGCTATTTCGTCAATGACGTATCGGATCTTGGTTGGTTTGTTTTCTTTTAAAAGACGTACTAATTCCGCTTTTAACATATTCATGTTTGCATCTACGCCATTTTTACGAAGCCATGCGACGATATCAGCTTTCTTTTGGGATTGGGCAGGTGGCTTGTCAATTTGCATCGAGTGGTATGGGGCGTTGTCCATAATTATAATAGATGGTTCAGGGAGGCTACACAACATTGAGGTAAACCATTCAGTAAACTTTTCTCCATTCATGTCTTCATGATAGTCTCCAGTGGTTTTTGACGCAAAAGCCATGAGAGAACCTTCGACAAACCCGTTGATGGTTCCGGCGTGACAAATTATAAGTCGCGATCCTTTTCCTACAGGAACTTTGGAAGTAGATGCTGCTGTGTCATCGTTCCAAGAACGGCCTACAGTATGGTTAGCATTAAGCCATGTTTCATCCAAGAACACAACATTTTGCCAATTTTTGATTTCTTTCACTTGCCGTAAAAAAGTATACCTTGCCATCGCTATATCAAATCTTTCCATCAATATTTTGCGTTTGTTACATTTTTTGTATCGAAATCCAATGGTCTTCAAAATCTTCGTTAAAGAACTTTCCCCACCGAAGAATAATCCAGCTTCCTTCAGTGAATGCACCAACTTTTTTCTTGTTGGATACTCCTTCTGTAAATAGTAGCCGTAAACATGTCTTCGGATAGCATCGGCATCAAAGCTATCGATGCCTACGACTGGTTTTGCTCGTTTTCTCTTTTTTGGTGTGTGAAGTTTATTTTCTTCTGTGCCAGTCTCGCCATATTTTTTTTTAGTTATCCGTCTAACAGTTCGTTGTCCAATATTAAGCGCATCAGCTACGCGTTCAACCACTGACGTTATAGGTAAAATTGGCCCTCCATTTTGAGCTTCACGATCGAAATAGTTACGAAGGCGTATTACGAACTCACGTGTCTGACTATTTAGAACAGTTCTCTGCGTACGTTCGGTCATATCGACGAAATCCACAACAAAGGGCTTGAACAGAGTCCAAATTAACGAGCAAGGGTCAACAGTAATGCAGTATCAATATTTGAAATCCAAAGCCAGGTCAAAACTATATCACAATCGCATTGCACTGACAGTTTATACTTTTCGAAGCAACGTCAATTCGAAACTGCTTTGTTTTGCATTGAGCATTGACGCGAGTTTGCCGGAGGTAGTAGTTGTGCTAGCCAGCGATCCTATGTGACGATCGTATTAGATTCCATTTTTAAAAATTTATTGATATTTTTTTGCGATTTCAGAGGTTTGTCCACATAGTGAAAATTGTTCATATTCACAAGTACATTCACCCCTTAAATGGTGCAAACTGATTTTTCTACACTTGTATACATTTAAGAAATCAATTTAATAAATAAATTTTGAGTCCTAAACCTAAAACTACATTCGATAAAATTTATGAATCTCTGCACATCACTATCGTCAATAAAGTAATACAATTATTTCCTTCAAAGTCGTTATCAATTAATACGGAACTTCATGAGCGGACAAACGTCAAACCGGCCATCATAGCGTGCCGCTAGTTTAAGTACTGTAAAAATTGAAAATTCTTTAACTTAATGACTGACCTTCAGTAATCGAACGCCGCGTCGCGTCGCGGCGTCTTTCAACGAATTTAGTCCACGACCAGTTAGTAATTTGTAGCCTTTTTTCTATTATAAAATTTTTGGCCGGCATTTTGTTAGCTTGCCTATTGACTAGATATTATGGAAGTCATTTACTACAATTCTGTCTACAGTTTGATAAATTAGAAACCTAAAACTTAGTTGACTTTACTGGGCGTGTTTAGCTTCAGTAACTAACCAAAATGACGTCATGAACCCTAAATGTCAGTGATAATAAATTATATGAATTGAAATGTTTTATTTTATGTAGGATCATTAGTGTCATTACAGAGCAGAGCCAGAAAGAAACTCAGTACCTAGTTGCTCTTTCAAAAGTTACAAGTATACTTCCCTATTAATAAGTTAATACAATTATACCTATATGGGCTGTTGACTGCAAAGCCGATTATTATCCATGCGATTTAGTTACCTCGAAATTCATCAATTATATAATAACTTCGGCTTAACAATTGCTATTTTAGTCTTCAAATTTATGTACCTAATGGCAAATCTGAGAAGTGATCTCTTTCGGAACCATGTAATAAAAGCGTACAAAGGAGTTCTAGATTATAGTAGCCAAACTCAAACTCAAATAATGTTTGTTCAATTTAGGTAGGTAGGTACACTACACATATTAACGTCTAGTTATTTATAAAATATAATGGTGATAATCAATAACGGTATCTTAAAACTAAAGCTACAAGGGTTCAAAACGCGCCCTGGTCTGAGAAGAGCCCACAACAAACTCATTTCACAAATTATCATAACTAAGGAACTATCAGAGCCATTAGATCAAATCATTGCCAAGCTTCATTGTCATATAATATGTAATCTTTTACATGGTAATAGGATTTTTTAATGAGTATACGTTTTACATTAACTTTGAACTTATTCAAAGACTTATTCTTCTTCAACATGTCTTCTGGGAGCTTATTGTAGAAGCGGACACTGTTTCCAACAAATTAATTGCTAGATTTATAAATCAACCATATCTCCCTGTGATCATTATTATCTATATCGTATAATTTCATACATCCTGTGGTTTCCAGAGACCGTGATGATCGCACCAACATTCAAGGCGCGCTCGTCCTCACCAGGTACCGGAGAGTGTGTGCCACTTATTGTGTTAATGTTTTCCTTCCTGTGACCCTCGTAGACACTCTGTAGTTTTAAACATTCATGTGCTTTAACCATGTGAATACTGTATAAGCCTAAGCCTTTACCAAAAAAATTACATAGATTCATCTTGAACACATTTTTATCTTTATGTGGGCCATATTTAGAATATAGATAATTGGGGCTGACTCTGTTGTACACAGTCTCTAAACTATGCTAAAATGACAGCATTAAAAATATTTCTAACCCTTTCATATTAATCTCTGCAGAATGGGTCAGAACTAGATTTAAAGCTGTCATTTTAGTTTAGTTTAGAGATCGTGTTAAAGAGAATTGGTCACATTATACATCTAATAATTACAGTCATATTTGTATAGGTACAGCGGATATTTATAAATAAAAGGCATCCAAGTTTTAGTAGCAATATCCTTTGAAATTTTAAAAAGTAGATTATAATTCATAATTACGGACCAGATTCCATCCATTCACTTTACTTATTCAAAATATCTCAAGAGTAAATCCAATACATAATTTTCTTTAATTGAAAATTCTCATCGAGCGAGATTTTTTTCTTTTTGAAATAGATTTAATATTAGCAAGAGTATTTTATTACTGAAGCAAAATTATAGACCAACCTACATTTGTCCAACCATTCATTTTACTTTTGACATAAATAAGCACGCAAGAAATGTCATACTATACAAGATATAAAATTATTCACTGTAAGAAATAATAATGCCAATGTATGTGCGTACGACAAAGAATGATAAAATACCCACATGTTAATCATTAACATGAGAATGGTGGTCTTGAAATAGATATGCTTGTTAGAAAACTTGAGAAAATCATGATTTATATTCGATATAATATGAATAATGAAATAGGTATATTCTTTATCTATTACCTTTCTTTGTCAAAGATAAAATCATTAAATTACACTAAACTCTTTACTTACTCATATAATGTGAATTGTAATACGTACCTAGTAAGTACTTTTACATAACTCTTCATAACTCAAGGAAAAACCTAGAGTAAGTAATACGTATTGGCAATTTTTCTTTTAAAGTAATCCCTCCGAGTATTTCTAATTAATAATCCTACGTAGAAGTAATTTTACGCAAATTGATATATATTGTTTTCAGTGAAATGTATTAAACATTATTAAATTGCTTATGTTATTCTGAACATATCAGTTTCTTAAATCTTGGATACCTAGTTTTATTTGAAACTTCATCTTTTGTCAAACAAAATTACACTGATCTGCCTTTTTTGTGTTATTAAAATTTCGTTCCATTCATAGCATAGCTCCATTTTTAGTTGTTAGATATAATAAAATCAAAGATAAATAAATTAACAACCAGTTTGGAGAGTTTGGAGTGTTTATTCAGTTTTGTTTGTCTTCTAATAAGAATGCCGTGATCTACTAATTCAGACTAATGACTAGGTACGTTTGCATGTGTGAGAGTTTGTTTTAAAGTTTAAAAGTGAGGTGCTTTTACTCATTAACATTATGTTCAACATTTTTTATTTGATGTGTATCTTACGTACACTTATTATTAATGGTGTAAAATCATGTATAGTTTAGTATGCAGAATGTTAGGATTTTAGGTATATAGCCCTTTTTTTATCACATTTAGTAAACTTTTAAGACGTATCTATTTGAGATGAGATCATAGATAAGGCATCTAACCAAGCAGAAGGATTGACCTGTGCTTTAAGGTCTTTCAAACAGTACATACCTGTCTTTATATTATTACATAATAAGTATTATTACCACCATCAAGCTACCGCACGGATTGGATGGCGCCAATAATTTATTTATAAATTTGAATCAAGGTATTAATGTTAAATACATTTGAATTATATTTACAATATTCAAAAACTTTTAATTATGCGCGTTAAACAGTCAGACTTTAAGAAATATTAGGTATAATATTATTACCACAAAATATTGTATAATACAGAATTTTTACAGACACACTACGCCTAACACAATAAACTACTGGTAACAGTGATAACTGGGAAAGGGCATAAAAAGGGACCCATAAAGCGGCCATTAGCATTTCTTCGTATTATTACTGACTTTTACGATACGGACCCGCCTTAGTGGATGAGCGAATCGAATGGAAACGAATTTATCAGCAACCTTTTTTGTCACATAATAATATTAACTAATCCTCCTGAACAAGTAATTCAATTTGACATTCGAAGGTAGGTACGCCTAGGGGTATAGATTTAATATAACTGCCATACTCCTAACAGGTTAACCCGCTACCATCTTAGACTGCATCGTCACTTACCATCAGGTGAGATCGCAATCAAGGGCTAACTTGTAGTGGAATAAAAAAATAGATACATTGATCACATCAAATTATCAGGCGTTGATCAGCTTCGTCAGGTAGGTCGGTTATTTGGTTCTTTAAGGATCTCATAATGCAGAGATAATATACCTACCAGGCATACCTACCTTGCCTTATGAACTTTGGTGTAGAATGTTTATAATCATTATACTCAGAAAGATCAAGCAAGAATACGGTTTTTTTTATCCACTACAAGTTAGCTATCTCACCTGATGGTAAGGGATGATGCAGTCTAAGATGGTAGCGGGCTAACCTGTTAGGAACATGGCAGTTATATTAAACCCATACCCCTAATTGGTTTCTACACGGCATCGTACCGGAACGCGTAATCGCTTGGCGGCACGTCTTTGCCGGCAGGGTGATAACTAGCCACGGCCGAAGCCTCCCACCCGGCCAGACCAGGGAAAATTCAGAAATTATAAATTCCCAAATTGACCCTGCCGGGGGTCGAACCCGGGACCTAAGACAACAGCGCTACACACGGAGGTCGTCAAAAAATTAAAGTAAGTTGTTTTCTTGTAGTTTTCTAAACTTTTAAAAAGCAAGACACATACGCATATTAAAAGTAACGATCAGGTTTAAGGTGCACGTCGTTATGATAGTATAACGCTCGCAGGTGGCCTTTCTAAGGTTCGGGTCTCTAAACCGGCGGTTCAAGAAAATGTTTGTAATAAAATTGTATTAACTAGAACATAATTTCTGCCCCCTTACGACCCCTAGGTATTGTACACGATACTTTATCCTCACAATGATTTTTATTCATTTACACAATAAGAATAACTAACAAATAAAACAGTTCCAAAATTAAGAAATTTATGTTTCTCATATCCAATCATGGTCTGAACAATTTTCGTTTGGGGTTTGAAAAACGTTGCTATAGTATGTTCATTTCGTTGCTTTTTAAAAAAAAACTGCGTTGCATATAGCTCGAATAACCAATTGGGATCCCAAGGTGACCGGGGAGCGCATCGTTTGCAGATCCTCACTAGATAAACAGACGACATCAAAAGATTCGCAGGAAGACTTCAGTCGACGACCTCTGGCGCAGTGTTGAGCACTGTGGGAGGTCCCGAAAAATTAAAGAGTTCCCGCTAGAATAAAAACAAATTTAAACCACGTAGGCGAAGAGACAGGAATCATCTAGTAGTTGATAAAAATACAAAAAAAGACTGCGCTTCGAGACTATTGCACGCCCGTTTCAAAGCCGCAGCCCTTGGCTATAGCGCTGTTCGAGCAAATATTACGTCATGTGATAACGCTATACATACCTGCACTTCCTTCTCGCGAGGCTAAGTAAATATACATAGTAGATAATGTAGTAGCTCTTTTAATATTTTTAACAGGTGCTTGGTGTATAACATTATCTAGTTTATATTTATTGTTTACTAGATGATGCCCGCGACTTCGTCCGCGTTGGTTAAGATTTTTCGATTACTGCGGGAACTACTTAATTTTCCGGGATAAAAAGTAGCCTATGTCCTTCCCTGGGATACAACCTATATATCCCGGGGAAGGACATAGGCTAGAAGGTATATATAGCTAAGGATCCCCTGTACCAAATTTCATCCAAATTGGTTTAACAGATGGGCTGTGAAAGCGTAGCAGATAGACAGATGGACAGACAGACAGAAACACTTTCGCATTTGTAATATTAGTATGGATACTTATTGAACCTTTTTCTTTTTTACCTTTTTTCTTTTTTAAGAAAAGAGCAACTGCTGAGTTTATTGCCGGCTCTTCTCAGTAGACTCAACTTTCCGAACCGGTGGTGTCTTAACGTATTATAAGTGACACAAGTTTTCCTACATGAAATAAATAAATCATTTATCATTTATATAGGTATAGTCCGCGCGCGAGCTCTGAGGAATCCTAAGGAATGTTAAAGTAATGACCTAGAGTTGTTTAAAGTACATAACAATACTGCTATCGCAAAATAACGCGCTTCAAGCTCGAAACTAGTGCTGGGAGCGAGTTGGATGTGGAGCGACGATCGGGGGTGGCGTACAACCGTCGTTTCTTCAGACCCCGATTCCTCGGAGCTCGTGTGCGGACTGTAGGTACCTACTAGCAGGAGAGAGTGGACCGTAAATTAATGGGTACTAGCGTATTTACTTTATTTATTGAGATAGATTACAGTGCAGAGATAATGTTTATCAGAACAGATTTGGCTTTTAGTAAATAACAAAGTTCTGTTCTATTAACTTATCCAATAGATAGATACTTCACGAGGACTTACTCACACTTCAAGAGACCTTCAATATCGAATAATCTTTCACTGAAATTTCCAACTCCACAGTTGTGGATTTCGGTGTACGGTAGACACTAACTTCTATGCTGTATCTACTCAAAGTTCGAACTTAAGTATTCTGTCTAATGAAAGTGTTTAATCGTTATAGTTTAATTACTTAATCCTACTGTTGCCTTGCCACAGTTAATTACATAATACAAAAGATATCTTAAAACCGTTCTTCTTTCTAATTAATTCAAAATCATAGATAAGTACGTTTTGATGATCTGAATAATGCGTTAGTGGCATCTTGTATGTGATTCCCGGAAAAATATGTAGGTATACTGTAAATCAGATCAGATTGTCTGAGCAAAATGCAATCATTTGACAGCTTAATAGTCTAGTTCTAGGCTATAAAGCTAGTTGACCCCAACAATAATTCCTCAGCTGACGAAACTTTACATTATGAATAAGTAACATGAGTTTAACGTATATTATAAATATCCAATAAAAATCAGATAGGAAGTAAGGTTTTTTATGTTATACCCAATTGTTTAAGCAGGAAGGTACATTATCGCGTAAGCGCAGTTTAGATTTGTTAATAATATCGGTTTAAATATCGATGTTCTGCATGATTATTTCGTTTGATATTTCGGTTTTCAGTGTAAATATGCTACCTACTATTATTTTTAAAAGATATCAAGAAAATATTCAGTCATAAATATTAAGTTTTAGGTAGAAATACCTAACTTCTGGATGTTTTTTTCGTTGGATATTTTTGTATAAGTTTTGGATCATCCAATACTAAAACCCAGCCAATTTTCATCGACTGAGGATTTAATACGGGGGTCTCCATACACGACACACAACGTACCGCCCCGTTACCTAGACTATAAAACATATTACTCGAGCTGTTTACGGAGTTCATATAAATGCTTTCAAACAGGTCGAATTGTACGTTTGACAAAAGATTACGATTACGATTTGCTTACACAATCGGGGGTGGGCAGGTATTTGATGATGGCTGCCGTACTACAAAAACGATGATACCTAAGAAATATCATTATTTTCCTTAGAAATCACAAACCATCAGAAGTATCTGTATAAAGTAACATATAACCCATACCACTAATCGGTTTCTACACGGCATCATATCGGAACGCTAAATCGCATTGCGGCAAGTCTTTGCCGGTAGGGTGGTTTCTAGCCATGGCCGAAGCCTCCCTCCAGGCCAGACCAGGAATAATTCAGAAATTATGAATTTAGAATTATGAAATTATAATACTCATCACATACAATAAAAATACAAGTACCTACTGAGTCACTCACAGACGGACTCATCGACGTCAAATCCAAAGACTTGAATCTAGAAAGCTGAAATTTTGCACAGAGGTTCCCCTATGTAGGTAAATTTAGTCGTAAAGAAAGAGACCAGATTTTTCAAAATTAGCTTGTCACCTCAAAGGTATCATTTTCCATTTCCTTTTGCACCTTTGGGCCGTTTCGTGTTTAAGTAGTTGTACCTACTGATATATTGACACGGTTTTAAATTTTATAGTTCCAACGTTAATGTAGCTGTTCAATATCACACGGGTCGTAAAGTCGTAACGGGCTCATAAAGTCGACCTCATTTCAAGGATTCCTGGCTGTTCAAATTATTCACATGTATTTAAAAACTGTTATTATACTTCTAATATAACTTAAGCCAGCCAATTTGGTTATAAATAAAGTATGCTTTTAAAAATTTTGGTTATACATATACGCTGCCCGCGACTTCGTAGGTGTGGATTTATAATTTTTAATTCCCGCGGGAACTCTTTAAACCCTTTAGCCTATGTCCTTCCTCGGGATACAAACTATCACCGTACCAAATTTCATCAAAATCGATTGAAAAAATGCTCCGTGAAAGCATAGCAGACAGACAGACAGACACTTTCGCATTTATATTATTAGCATGGATATGGATTGGATGGATATTACTTATCCATAATAATATAGAATAGCAGAACTACTTTAGTTTTAAGGTACCGTAACTGTAATCAGTTATACACTAACATGATGGTGAATCATCACCATTATGTTTCATAAGTACTTAATTGGACGTCAGTATAAAAAAAGTACCTGGATGTATTTTTTTGGTAAATCGTATTTTTTTTATTTTTTTGTGATATATGTAGGCTTGCGCTTGACGACAATTATTCTTAGTGCAAAGCAATGATGAGGTCTAGGTCGGAGCACGCTTGCCTAGAGGTTTTTTGGAAATTATATTTAAATAATTTAAAAAAAAATCTGAAGACATCTGGACTCGAACCGGGGTCTTCTGGTTTAGCGACCGCCCAATTTCCCACCTGAGCTAATAAAACCTTGTAGATAGTGGAAATTTACCTTCGTATTCTAATGATATTGTAACAGTTTTTCATTGCCTGAAAACATGGATAAAACGACATTTTCGAAAAATAATTCCTAGCTAGATCGATTTATCGCCCCTGAAACCCGCTGCATACTAAATTAAAAAAAAATCGTTTGAGCCGTTTCCGAGATTCAGATTATATATATATAACTACATATATATAAGAATTGCTCGTTTAAAGGTATTGAATTAAATGAAGTTTAAATGCCCTCAGTAGCGATTATAGCAATGTCAATAAGTAAGGAAGCGATATAATTTTAAAATAAAATAATGATGAGCAACAATATACATAAGTATAACGCAGAACAGTAGCAGTTTGGGTTCCACGTGTAAGTTACCACGTTACGGCGTCAGTACTATTATATTATTCTGTGGTTACGGTGGAGTAAACGTCTGGATATTATGAAGGTACGTAGGTAGGATGTAAGTTTGCCTTGTTGTTTTCGGCCCTACTGTACTAAGTTCATAAAACAATAACATAAACATTTTCGAATTTTACTTTCCGTATGTTTTAACTTTTGAGACAGAACTTCGGTGTCCAGATGTTTTTTCTACCGTTTTTATTTGTTGCTCAGCTACGGCGTGATTAACGTGAAAACTATCAAACAAATACACTTTCTCATTTATATTATAGGTAGTTTGATATTGAGGAAGGTAATACCAGCTCATATCACGCGACAGTTCATAGCCATTCGTAGTGCAGTGTTTACAGTCGAAAATGGGGTTCATCAACACGGCCTCATTACTATATCGGGGTGTAAGATGTCACAATGACTGAGGGGGTAGCACCCCCCTGAAAGTTGGCATCTATCCGCGCAGACATATTACGGTTGAAGAACGCGGGTATAATTATTACGTAACAATAATACGCGAATATTTCTATTCATGTTGACGTTGTGCGTTATTAATTTTATTAACTAACCCTGTTTAAACTCTCACGAGTATGTTGTATCATGATAGGCCTGTTTTAGCAGAGTATTTGGCAGCTATGTTATTATTTGTCAGTTCATCATGGCTCTTAGCTACTGGTATGATCAACTCCGAATAGTGTTTAACCGAAGTTTTCGAATAATCGAAGTTTTAATTTTCAAAATGTATTATATCTAGGTTATATGTTATTCGGAGTTAGTCAAATCGGCACTTAGTAGTTTCCAATTATTATGTACCTACCTCATAACATTTTTGGATTTGGTTCGAACTCGTTTAGTCAACTTGCCTTATGCCTAGATAGGATGTATGATAGCCGTCGAAGAGTATTTTTTTTAGATTTTTAAAATACCTTATGATGCACAGAACACAACGAACGGACGCGAATCAATGCGACACATGGAGATCTAGAGAGGGAGTAACCTCAACCAATTATAACTTTTATGACGCGATAGGTAAGTATCTAACACATAGATAAGTAGTTTGATGGATTTCTAACACGCTGTCAACTCGTTAAAATATATATGGCGCAGAATACGTACTGAATACTTGTTATACCTTTTTCCATTAGTTACACCTCCACCTCAGATTTACATCGCGAAATAAAATAACCAATAGACTGTTGATCGGAAGCTCCATGGAAGTTTGTTGTGTACTTGGAGGTTGTGTATTAAGTTGTTACAAATATAAAGTCTGGCGTAGACGTAGGTATGTTCGATACACTGAATAGTGGTTTGCATTAATGTACGTGCATGTTGGCTATCTAATCAATTTATGAACAGATCATATCTAAATTTATAAAAAGTAAAGATGACTGACAAATTTATCAACGCTGAGCTCAAATCACTGAACGAATGGGTCTGGAATTTGGCATAATATATAGTAATTATCACGTACTTATAGTAGGCTAATCCGCTAAAAAGGATTCTGAAAATTCAATCCCTAAAGGGGCAGAGGTTCGGTGTTGAAATTGAACTTTGTTTGAAATTAACGCCGCGAGCAAAAGCTATAAAAACCTAAAAACTAATACGAATGATCGTTTATTGCTAAGATTATTATTTAAACATCCAGAGACCCGATTGTGTAAGAAAATCGTTGTCACTTTGATGAGAACACAGAGTTGTGATCTTAAAACGTATATTTTTTCGTCAAACGACATAGGTAACTCCCCGTCGTACATTCGACGATTTTATTACAATATAATCGCACTACTTATACCCTATGGCGTCAAATCCGGTCATCTTGGTTATCGGACCAATAATGAAAGTCTAATGAATGCCTACGTGCCGCCGCCTCGTGATAGTAATTTGCATCTCGAACTATTGGAAATTATGCTTCATTACCTTTTTAATGGAAATCCTTCGTTTTCACGTTGAACTTCTGATACGTATTATGTCGTTGAACATCTGTTAAATATCGAAAAGCATTGTGCGTTTTTAATTTCTAGGGTTCTTTAAATTTAATATCTTATAAACTAGACTAATATGAAAGAACTCTTCAATGTCTACAAAATGCATTATTAAATCAATTTATTAGAGAATTATTTGCTTGTAAAGAAATTGAGCGTTGGAAATGTTTTGCAACTATTTTGACTTACTAAATTTTTGACTATCCCCGGTTTCATACAACACATTGGAATAATTTTAAAGAGCCATGATTATATTATTTTGAAGAAGAACATGAATAGAATCTCTTCAAGATTTGTCCACTTTTAAGCCAACTGAGGCTGACATTTTTGTAAGTATAGGTACTATAATGTATTGACTAATAATTATTAACTAATGTATACAACTCGTATACATTAAACGTAAAACACGTTAGGTACGTCTAATTATTTATATGCGTAGAAACCGGTATACCATCTATATCATACAAAAGGTTTGTATTCGTAAAAGCACTATTGTGTCTTAATGGTTCTTTATGATTACGAAAAGCGATGTTATCAATATCACTATTTTTGTCTTTAGTCTATACTAAAATAACGCACAATTGATCAGATTAGCGTTGACTGTATTGAATAGAATTTACTTATCATTTATTTCTGATCTATATCAAAATACCATGATAGTGGTTAGTGGTGTTTTCTTCTTTCCGCATGCTAAGCAATACTGATATTGGGATTTGGGATCATTTGCATATCAGACGGACAAATTGACATTTAAATTATAATAAACAGACCGATGCCCGCGGGACTTCGTCCACCTGGTTTAAGTTTCTTTATTCCCGCGGGAACTCCTTAATTTTCCGGGATACATAGCGTAATTACGTCCTTCCCCGAGAAGTATACTTCCCCCTGTCTCTATACCAAGTTTCATCAAAATCGGTTGAGTAGGTGGGCCGGGAAACGTAGCAGACAGACAGACACACTTTTGCATTTATAATATTACTAGCGATCGCCCGCGACTTCGTCCGCGTACAATTTCTGATTTCCTATGAGATCTTCCCGCTGCAAAAGGCTTCTTAAAGCAGCCATATAGCATCGGCAGGTTTTTATTATTTAAGACTAATAAGTCCTTAATGCTGACTTCAAAAACTTATAACCTTCATGCAAGCTTTCAACCCCTATTTCACGCCCTTTGGGGTGGATAATCGTAAAATTGCTTTTTTTTTTTTTTTAAATTATATAGGCCAGCGCTTGGCTGTAATCAGACTTGCTTAAAGTGGTGATGCAGCCTAAGGTGGAGCGCGCTTTCCTAGAAGATGCCTATTCACTCTTGAATTGAAGGTACCTATATTAAAAGAGGTGGGGAAAACGGAAGCCGGAAGGGCATTCCATATCCTAGCGGTTCTAATTAGAAACGAGGAAGCAAATCGCTTCGTACGAGCCCGCGGAATTTCGACTGCGTAAGGGTGCGTAAGGGTGCGTATTGCAGTTTATTTTTACTTAAAACTAATAACCTTAATCCTGATTTTCAAGTCTCTAACTACATAAACATAGGACTTGCATACAAATTTTCAACCCTCATTTCAGCCTCTGTGGGGTAGATTTTCGTAAAATTGCTTATGCAGTTTATTATTACTTAAAAAACCGTTTCTTAGCTGATGTCTACACCACAGAAGGAACCTACCTGGAAGATAGGTTCCTTCCTTCCTTCAAGTTTGCTTTAAATAGGTCCTGAGATATCGTGATGAAGCATTGACCTTTCGCTTTCATATGTTTAAATAGTATGGATTATATCAAACAAAAAGGCAACGTATGAAATACAATACTAAAACTGAATTGTTGAATGAAAAAAATGTTTTTCTACATAGGTATCCATGTAATTATGTGCCGATTGTAGAAATTTTACTGATTAATATAATGAGGCTTTGTTTTTACAGATGTTAATTAATGTATGTAGAGCGTTTTAACGAGTATGCGTCATAGTTTCAGCTGTAGTAATTAGAGCCGGCTTACAACATGTTACAGATTTTAACATTGGCACTCGTTAAAAACATATGAGATAACTTTGACATCTGGCCAAAACATGCTGACCTTCAATACATTATGAACACATTACACTAGCGGCACGCTATGATGGCCGGTTTGACACATTACAATAGTGATGTGGAATGTCAATTTATTCTCGAACAAAAAACAATTAAGTTTTGTTTTTGTACCTGATTAAATAGGTTTAATAAAACAAAAATGTATATGTTTATTTAATTTATTTGAACGAACTGAATATTTGAACGAAAATGAATATACATACTTTATATGCACACAAGAAACATATGAATACAAAAGATACCAAAAAAGGTGCCACAAAAGGCCATAATTAATCAGATTCGTCCATACTACTATTTTCACTGTCGTCACTGCTATCATCACATACATTAATAATTATATGTTCGTTTTCTATAATATTATCTATTTTCACATCTCTTTCATAATCTTCCCTTATTAATTTAACAGTTCTATTCACAACCTTTTCCCAGTCTCCTTTAGTCACATGTTCACAAGCTTCTTCTAATAATTTTAGCATTTTTTTTGTGGTAAATGGGGGTTCTGTATTGTGTCTTGCAGCATATCCCTTAATTTGAGCCCACACCAACTCAATCGCATTATACTCACAATGGTAAGGCGGTAACCGTATAACTCTGTGCCTATGTTCTAATGCTATTTCGTCAATGACGTATCGGATCTTGGTTGGTTTGTTTTCTTTTAAAAGACGTACTAATTCCGCTTTTAACATATTCATGTTTGCATCTACGCCATTTTTACGAAGCCATGCGACGATATCAGCTTTCTTTTGGGATTGGGCAGGTGGCTTGTCAATTTGCATCGAGTGGTATGGGGCGTTGTCCATAATTATAATAGATGGTTCAGGGAGGCTACACAACATTGAGGTAAACCATTCAGTAAACTTTTCTCCATTCATGTCTTCATGATAGTCTCCAGTGGTTTTTGACGCAAAAGCCATGAGAGAACCTTCGACAAACCCGTTGATGGTTCCGGCGTGACAAATTATAAGTCGCGATCCTTTTCCTACAGGAACTTTGGAAGTAGATGCTGCTGTGTCATCGTTCCAAGAACGGCCTACAGTATGGTTAGCATTAAGCCATGTTTCATCCAAGAACACAACATTTTGCCAATTTTTGATTTCTTTCACTTGCCGTAAAAAAGTATACCTTGCCATCGCTATATCAAATCTTTCCATCAATATTTTGCGTTTGTTACATTTTTTGTATCGAAATCCAATGGTCTTCAAAATCTTCGTTAAAGAACTTTCCCCACCGAAGAATAATCCAGCTTCCTTCAGTGAATGCACCAACTTTTTTCTTGTTGGATACTCCTTCTGTAAATAGTAGCCGTAAACATGTCTTCGGATAGCATCGGCATCAAAGCTATCGATGCCTACGACTGGTTTTGCTCGTTTTCTCTTTTTTGGTGTGTGAAGTTTATTTTCTTCTGTGCCAGTCTCGCCATATTTTTTTTTAGTTATCCGTCTAACAGTTCGTTGTCCAATATTAAGCGCATCAGCTACGCGTTCAACCACTGACGTTATAGGTAAAATTGGCCCTCCATTTTGAGCTTCACGATCGAAATAGTTACGAAGGCGTATTACGAACTCACGTGTCTGACTATTTAGAACAGTTCTCTGCGTACGTTCGGTCATATCGACGAAATCCACAACAAAGGGCTTGAACAGAGTCCAAATTAACGAGCAAGGGTCAACAGTAATGCAGTATCAATATTTGAAATCCAAAGCCAGGTCAAAACTATATCACAATCGCATTGCACTGACAGTTTATACTTTTCGAAGCAACGTCAATTCGAAACTGCTTTGTTTTGCATTGAGCATTGACGCGAGTTTGCCGGAGGTAGTAGTTGTGCTAGCCAGCGATCCTATGTGACGATCGTATTAGATTCCATTTTTAAAAATTTATTGATATTTTTTTGCGATTTTCAGAGGTTTGTCCACATAGTGAAAATTGTTCATATTCACAAGTACATTCACCCCTTAAATGGTGCAAACTGATTTTTCTACACTTGTATACATTTAAGAAATCAATTTAATAAATAAATTTTGAGTCCTAAACCTAAAACTACATTCGATAAAATTTATGAATCTCTGCACATCACTATCGTCAATAAAGTAATACAATTATTTCCTTCAAAGTCGTTATCAATTAATACGGAACTTCATGAGCGGACAAACGTCAAACCGGCCATCATAGCGTGCCGCTAGTTTAGTTCTAAATATAAGGGCCATAAGAGATTCAAAGAATATGTAAACATCATTAAAGCTTTCATAATACCAATTCTATAGTTAGGCGAGGCTAAACGGACACAATACACAATAACAACTGCCTCGTTGGTCTAGTGGTTAGCATGTTCGACTGCGGCCAACGAGGTCCCGAGTTCGAGTCCCGGGTCGGGCCATAATTAAGTATTGGGTTTTTCTGACTAACAAGAAATTCTCAGAACTAGCCCGGAGTTAGGAAGTTGGCGGTGTGTCCCCCCGTGCCTCGGAGAGCACGTTAAGCCTTCGGTCTCGGTTATTATCACTAACATGATAATAGTCGTTAAAGCACGCCAACCCGCATTGGAGCAGCGTGGTGGGTCTAAGCTCTAATTCCGTCTCTCCTATGAGAGTGGAGGCCTGTGCCCAGCAGTGGGACGTTAATTGGCTGTAGTGGTGGTGGTAGACGGACACAAGAGGTACAAGTCAGTGTTTTGTAGATATACTTGCTACAGATCCTTTTTAAGAATATATCCACTAAAATCTAAATTGTGGCAAAAGCTAGTCTTTCAATATAACCTGAAATCATTAGAAAGTCAAGTTCAAAATGTTCTTACTAAAAACATTGAATGATCATCAAATGATATCACGATTTACAACAGAAAATACTGTTACAAATAAATGTGTCCATCTTTCAGATAGTGTTATCTCTTTGGTCATTACAGCATCCGTAACAGGTATGGAAAGTAGTATTCCGTAGTTTAAGGGGCGTACCGAATGCCGCGACGCTATCAGTGAATGGTTGGTGATAAAAATAGCGAACACATGTTCGGTTAGCAGCTGATGCCCTGCAACCTTGGATGAAATAAACACGGGATAGGAAACGTAAGAAAAATGTATGAAATCACGTTCGACTAACTTTTGCGGGGTGAAGGGAGAGTGCCTTGTCATTTTTCTGCCCAATTATTGACACTAGTGCATGAAAAAGTCAATCACTATGACAAGACAATACCAAAATTAATGGCGAAACTGCCCAGTTCGCGGCAAGAGGGGTAAGGCAAATATGGCCGACATCACGCGTCCCGTGGTTAGTTCGTCCAAGCCTGCAACCTTACGGGTGACACACTTCGGACAGGACAGAACAATAAGTCCGCATTTTTTGCTTTCGTGTTAATGTGCAGCTCCATATTAAAATGCGCGCGAGTTTTTTTATTCTCAACACATTTTTTTTGTTCGTAGTATATTTTCGCCTTTTGAATACTCACATCAAATATATATTGATAACTTGGCGGGGACAGCAGCGTGAATAAGTAGGCAGTAGCAAGTAGTATATAAGAATAAGACCATGCGGTCTTTTTAATGCATGGTCTTATGAAGAAATACAGCTCTTAAAGTAAAACGTGTACTCATGGCGTGATTATATTCTTGTTTTGGTTGAAGTATTGACTTGACATAAGTAATATTATTATCTCTTTTCCCCATAGCATTAAAATCCCTAAGTTTTTCTCATACATAATATTTTCCTTTTCCTTCTCTGAAACCTCTGCGAACTACTGTTCGCAGAGGTTCGAGATACTTCTAAGAGTGTAAGTAAGCCTGTAAGATGTACATACCAAACATAATATAAATTTTAGTGTTACCTACATATTTATGATTATAAGATGCAAGGTTTTGGTTAAAATTTAATAACAATAATATAATATTACATATGGTATAGGCAGGTATAGACATTCGTGACCACCACTTCCAATAGAGCCAGTGTTTAACTATAGTACATCAATAAATCCCTTTGTTTCCATATTGTCAATAGCGAAGCTTTCCTATCCCGTATGCATAAAAGTAAATGAAACATGACATCGACACGGGCGATATTAAATTTATTCCTGGAACAGTGCAAGTTATATAATAAACTAGCTAATGCCCGCGACTTCGTCTGCGTGGATCGAGGTTTATTTATTAATTTTCCGGGATAAAGAGTTCCCGCGGGAAACAAACACACTCAATCCGACCCCTCAAAGCGAAGTCGTGGGCATCAGCTAGTATAATATTGCGGCTGTATTAAGTCTAACGTTTAATGAAATACTACAAATTAATACGGATTTAGATATTATTTATCGTATTATTTATTTATAAAATGTTAAAGCAGACGCCGTTACGCAATGAACCAAATTTGATGTGTAGCAAACTCCTGGTCATTAAGCAAGAAACAAAAATAGATAAGCTATTTTAGACCGATGTGTGTCAGCGGGGAAGTTAATTTAACTCATCGTTAAAGGGGCTCGATGTCAATTATAATGGTTATTATGATCGAAAGGAAGATTTTATGAAGCTTAATCTAAAGACCGCAGCTTAGGCAGCATGTTTTCAATAGTATCTATCTAGAGCGTATAAACAACAACATAATATTCGTGTTAGTAAAATCTGTGGTAGTAGGAATTGAGGTAATAATATTATTAAAAACTGGCTGATTCCCGCGACTTCGTCCGCGAGGATTGAGGTTTTCTGGTTCCCGCGGGAAATCTTTGATTTTTCGGGGTAAAAAGTATGCAATGTGTTATTCCAGACTATAATTTATCTCTGTGCCAAATTTCATGAAGATCCGTTCAGCCGTTCTGGCGTGATTGAGTAACAAACATTCATCCATCCATACTTACATCCATCCATCCGAACTTTCGCATTTATAATATTAGTATAGAAGTACCTATAAAAACTAGCGGCACGCTATGATGGCCGGTTTGACGTTTGTCCGCTCATGAAGTTCCGTATTAATTGATAACGACTTTGAAGGAAATAATTGTATTACTTTATTGACGATAGTGATGTGCAGAGATTCATAAATTTTATCGAATGTAGTTTTAGGTTTAGGACTCAAAATTTATTTATTAAATTGATTTCTTAAATGTATACAAGTGTAGAAAAATCAGTTTGCACCATTTAAGGGGTGAATGTACTTGTGAATATGAACAATTTTCACTATGTGGACAAACCTCTGAAATCGCAAAAAAATATCAATAAATTTTTAAAAATGGAATCTAATACGATCGTCACATAGGATCGCTGGCTAGCACAACTACTACCTCCGGCAAACTCGCGTCAATGCTCAATGCAAAACAAAGCAGTTTCGAATTGACGTTGCTTCGAAAAGTATAAACTGTCAGTGCAATGCGATTGTGATATAGTTTTGACCTGGCTTTGGATTTCAAATATTGATACTGCATTACTGTTGACCCTTGCTCGTTAATTTGGACTCTGTTCAAGCCCTTTGTTGTGGATTTCGTCGATATGACCGAACGTACGCAGAGAACTGTTCTAAATAGTCAGACACGTGAGTTCGTAATACGCCTTCGTAACTATTTCGATCGTGAAGCTCAAAATGGAGGGCCAATTTTACCTATAACGTCAGTGGTTGAACGCGTAGCTGATGCGCTTAATATTGGACAACGAACTGTTAGACGGATAACTAAAAAAAAATATGGCGAGACTGGCACAGAAGAAAATAAACTTCACACACCAAAAAAGAGAAAACGAGCAAAACCAGTCGTAGGCATCGATAGCTTTGATGCCGATGCTATCCGAAGACATGTTTACGGCTACTATTTACAGAAGGAGTATCCAACAAGAAAAAAGTTGGTGCATTCACTGAAGGAAGCTGGATTATTCTTCGGTGGGGAAAGTTCTTTAACGAAGATTTTGAAGACCATTGGATTTCGATACAAAAAATGTAACAAACGCAAAATATTGATGGAAAGATTTGATATAGCGATGGCAAGGTATACTTTTTTACGGCAAGTGAAAAAAATCAAAAATTGGCAAAATGTTGTGTTCTTGGATGAAACATGGCTTAATGCTAACCATACTGTAGGCCGTTCTTGGAACGATGACACAGCAGCATCTACTTCCAAAGTTCCTGTAGGAAAAGGATCGCGACTTATAATTTGTCACGCCGGAACCATCAACGGGTTTGTCGAAGGTTCTCTCATGGCTTTTGCGTCAAAAACCACTGGAGACTATCATGAAGACATGAATGGAGAAAAGTTTACTGAATGGTTTACCTCAATGTTGTGTAGCCTCCCTGAACCATCTATTATAATTATGGACAACGCCCCATACCACTCGATGCAAATTGACAAGCCACCTGCCCAATCCCAAAAGAAAGCTGATATCGTCGCATGGCTTCGTAAAAATGGCGTAGATGCAAACATGAATATGTTAAAAGCGGAATTAGTACGTCTTTTAAAAGAAAACAAACCAACCAAGATCCGATACGTCATTGACGAAATAGCATTAGAACATGGGCACAGAGTTATACGGTTACCGCCTTACCATTGTGAGTATAATGCGATTGAGTTGGTGTGGGCTCAAATTAAGGGATATGCTGCAAGACACAATACAGAACCCCCATTTACCACAAAAAAAATGCTAAAATTATTAGAAGAAGCTTGTGAACATGTGACTAAAGGAGACTCGGAAAAGGTTGTGAATAGAACTGTTAAATTAATAAGGGAAGATTATGAAAGAGATGTGAAAATAGATAATATTATAGAAAACGAACATATAATTATTAATGTATGTGATGATAGCAGTGACGACAGTGAAAATAGTAGTATGGACGAATCTGATTAATTATGGCCTTTTGTGGCACCTTTTTTGGTATCTTTTGTATTCATATGTTTCTTGTGTGCATATAAAGTATGTATATTCATTTTCGTTCAAATATTCAGTTCGTTCAAATAAATTAAATAAACATATACATTTTTGTTTTATTAAACCTATTTAATCAGGTACAAAAACAAAACTTAATTGTTTTTTGTTCGAGAATAAATTGACATTCCACATCACTATTGTAATGTGTCAAACCGGCCATCATAGCGTGCCGCTAGTTGTAGATATCAACGACTTCCCAACGTAAATTACCTACAAATCGCGGAAAACAGTTTCAAAAATCCGAACGAGTGTTTTATTTTTGCATAAACTTAGGTAGGTATACTTAATTCTAAGTTAATGCTGAGAATAGATAGCTGCCCCGTTAGTTCCCATATCGAGCCAAAAGTATTGGGGTTTTTGTGACAAGAAATTCTCTGTATTTACTAGCCCGGAGTTAGGAAGTTGGCGATGTTTCTCCACCGAGCCTCGAAAAGCACATAAAGCCATCTAGCCAGGCACCTGATCTCTCCCCCTCGTTGTATCGTGACCAGTTATGAGAGTAAGGGAATAGAGAGTTTATATGTAATTGCAGTTGCACATAGGTACGTGTGCACTATAAAATCTCCCGCGCAGAAATTCAGACGGCTATAATGCACCTACCCCACCCCGTGAACCTGCAAATAATAATGATGATACTACATCACTAAATACGTTTTCAGTTTCAAGACCACATTTCGTGTGCGATTTGTAGTTCACGGGAAAATTAACGTGACTGATCAAATAACAGCAAAACAAAAATAAAGCTTGGTGCTAGGTCAGTAGAGTCTTGAGAAAACGTAAAACACCTACGATTATTACCAGTGAATCACGTAATACATGTCAACAACAGTAGCTACCACCGAATTCAGAAAAGGTTTAGAAGGAGTCAACCACCAGCTTGGTTCAGTTTCACTATCATCTTCACAATGTTTCACAAAAAATAGTGAAACATTGTGGAGGATACTTAATAACATCAGACACCCACATCGCTTGTTTTGTTAACTATTATGATAGCCTTTTATGGTTCAACTGGCTGTTGTGCTCTCAATTGTTTTATTTATGAGAGACTAGCTGATGTCTGCGACTGCATTCGGGTGGTTTAAGTTTTTTGATTCCCGCGGGAAATTCTTAATTTTCTGTGATAAAAAAATATTTTCTGTGGCACTCTCCAGATCCTCAACTATACCCATGCCAAAAATTACGTCGATCCGTGGCTCCATTGCTTCGTGATTGAAGGACAAACCAACAAACCAATAAACCAACAGACAAACACACTTTCGCATTTATAATGTTAAGTATTGATCGAGATTACTAAATCTGCGTCGGTATTAACAGCAGACCATTTCTATTCCTATATTTCGAATTCTGTAGCAAGTACCTACACAAAGGTCGTAACACCTTTACTGCTGGCACTTTGTCAAGTCGGATCATATTGGCAGAAGGTGTTAGCTAACAGGAAACGCTTTTTGAGCAACCGTTCCAAAAATATAATGGGAATATATATTATTTTTTTTACTTGAATTTATTTACTTATATTATTTTTTATTTTGTTTCAGGTAAGTGGACGTTTAGAATTTTCCTTCGGAAATGTATGGTAAAAGCCACTTGTTTCAATCAATTAACTAGTACGAAACACCCCAGGTAACACACATCGTGAACAAGCCTTATTATTAAACTCTACACGTACCAAATGTTTGAGAGTGATATACATAATTATTAGGAAAGAACAGACGTGGCTTACATGTTGAGAAGCAGGATAATATTACATTAGAAGAGAATATTAATTAATGCCAGTTAGAAGAACGGAACAGGTACAATCGAAAAATTATATAATATTAATTTGGTAGCGGGCCCGCGACGGGTTGATGCTGATCAAGAAAATAAGTTGTAAAATATGGTTTTAGAAATTAATACTAATACTAGCTGATGGCCGCGACTTTGTCCCGGAAAATTAAGGAGTTCCCGCGGAGAACCAAAAAACCTCAATCCACGCGGATTAAGTCGCGGGTTTGAGCTAGTTTAAAATACTTTCATAAACTTTTTATTGTCTTTAAAAATACCTCCTCTGTAAATACCATGAAAAATATGTCGGTAGAAAACTTGAACACTTAAAAAGTTTAAATAGCAAAAAGGGAAGCTTTAATTAATGTAGAAGGGCGAAGTGCTCGCAACAATTTCAGTAACCGAGATTAAATTAACGTCCTCGTAAATGCGTTAATTATTTAAGTATTTAAAAAATCGCTTGAAATAATGAGACCAGACAATGTGCAATGAAATGAGGTTAAAAGCACCTGATGATGATACCTTTTTAGATTAATAATAATAATAATGATGTATTTATTAAAAGGCATATAAAAGCCAATATAAAACGAGTCACAAAACACAATAGAAATGCACAGTATATAAAACATTCAAAACTTATGGCTAACTGAAATGGTTAAAAAACTCATTTCAGATGTCGCAGGTCACAGGTAGGTACTACTCTCTGTTCTTGTCACGGTGCACAGACAGGCAATATTACCTACGTTTATGATTAAGTACCTACGTCTAGTTTAAGAACTTATACTATTTATAGAAATTATTTCATCAGGCAAAACTGGGGTTTCCCAACTTTCTAAGCTTTCCACAACTCTTGTAGGTAATCCTTCATATTATTTGTAATACAATACGAATTTCATCACGTTAACGTTGAGGCAATCCAGTTGCTCGACGCTACGCAATTAGTGAGAAGACTAAAAAGGACAAAACCCTTTGAGTTAGTGCTTAATGACTAGTGATAGTGTAGTGAAGTGCTGCCTTAAAGAAAACATGAACAAAGTATCTATTTGCAACAAGAAAGACTATAAGATACGTCATTGGACAATTTCTCAGTACATAAGTAGATTATAAGCTTAGGTTAAAGAAAAATTACTAGTCAAATAGTTTGGCTAGATTGTAATTATATTGAGCACACTTCATTGGTACTCAATAATAGAAAAAAAAACAATACGAATTAGATTGAGTATGCTGTATATTTTTTTTTATTCCGCTACAAGTTGGCCCTTGACTGCGATCTCACCTGGTAGTATGTGAATATAATGACCGATGTTATAATATGTAGCGGGCGATCCTGTTAGGGATATGGAAGCTATTATATTTGAACCATACCCCTCATTTGTTTCTATACTGCGTTGTACCGGATGTTAAATCGCTTGACGGCGTCTTTGCCGACAGAGTGGTATTGGTAATACTTACGCGGACGAGGTAAGTTGTTTTTTATTCCCGCGGGAAATCCTTAATTTTCCGGGATAAAAATAAGCTTATTTCACTCTCCAGGTCCTCAACTATACCCATGCCAAAAATCACGTCCATCCGTTGCCACGTGATTGAAAGACAAACCCATTGACTTAGTTGGTAAATCGATGGATAAATCAATAAACCAACGAACAAAGACACTTTCGCATTTATATTATTAGTTTGATCTTACTTATTTCTCCGGTGAATATTTAATTAGGTAAATGAAGAAAAAAACGATCAGCATTGCTGGCATCAAGTCCTTGCCAAATCACGATCGGTTAATTTACTCCACCAGCCACAAAAGTGCCGACTAGTAGCACACATACAATTTTATTGTTGCAGTGTCGAACAAAATAACTAACATCCGCTCTGGAACACGCTCGAATGACGGATGCACAATAGTGAATAGTCGTTCATACTCTTACAGAGTCTATACAAGGTCTATACTATGGCATAAATGCGCTCACTTTAGACCTGACAATTTTTATGGCGAGAACACATACATTGGGTTTTTTCCCAGATTCAATTCAAATATGACGCATAATTACCTCAAATATGTACGCAAATGAATCTGATAGTTACCAGCGAGGGTGGCGTCATCTGAGATAAGCTTCGCCTGTCCCTCCCCATTAGTTGCGCGCGGATTCTCTTTGAAGTGCTAAAAAAAAGTCAAAAACTAAACTAATGCATAGTACACACTATTGCATTGCACCTAGTAGTTATGTGACGTAGTATATTTTTTATCGACGAAGTAGATGCTAGGACCAACAATGAGTTTACCTACTTTAGGTACAAATCTAAAAAGATATTGAGGGTAAAATTGGAATCTATGAAAAAAGTCATAAGTCAAAATTTGATCCATTGTATAAGTACATAATATTATTAACCTGCTAGTTAACCTGATAATATAATATGATTTATGATTGATTTAGCGCCATACTTCTTAAGCCAGTTATTTCTTGTTATTTACTAAAATAATTTACATGGTGTGATGCGGAACCTTTTGTGCGCGAGTCGGACTCGCACTTGCCCAGTTTTTGAAATGGCTAGACTATTTTGTGACACTCTCGCAACTATTCATCAAGGAGTGATCTAGGCTGTACTTTTTAACGCGGCAATAAAGAAGGACTCAGTTGGGGTTCTTA
Organism: Erebia palarica; assembly: GCA_964035005.1. Lineage (NCBI taxonomy): Eukaryota > Metazoa > Arthropoda > Insecta > Lepidoptera > Nymphalidae > Erebia > Erebia palarica. The sequence continues at coordinate 9,983,180 of OZ035988.1, forward strand.
CAAAACCTTAATCCCGAGGACGAAGGTTAGCGTTTGAAATTTTAAAAAATCACAGATTTCGCAGTCCCACAAGAATCAGAGCAATGAAAATGAATGACAAAAATTACGAAAAAAAAATCTGAAATAAAAATCTCTTCAAAATTTTTCAAGAATTTATTGACCTATTTTCCAAATTCCAACTCGAATGCACTTCTTTTTCAGAATTCCAAAAAGTTACTAGCAGATTTTCAAAATTCAAACGCACACACGTGTCTCGATAAATTCCTCAACTCTTGGTACTATTCCCACGTCTATCCTCCCAAAATCCTTATGGCCAATGGAGCTATGGCCAAAAATACGTCTCAGGCGATTTGCATCTGTTAACCATTTTCAATGGTAGGTAATAAGGTGGCCTGTAACACGAATACAATATCTAGCGCTTTTGATATGTACAATAACTGTATTGATAAAAACTTAATAGATTCGATACTTAATTACTTATTAGATAGAATCAGGAGTTACTTCGCGTAAATCCGTGATAATCAAGGAATAATTATCCGCCAAAGCAGACAAATTGCGAAAATAATATAAGATTGTAATGGATTCTTAATGGTGGTTTTAATTTCGCCTTTATCGAGAACGATTTAAAGCTTTTCGGGAGATCAGCCATTGGTACTGCAAATGACCTATTTCTGGTTTACGACTGCTTTTGCGGTTTTGACAAATTACGATACACTCGAACATCGATAATGAATTAAACATATTATAACCGTCATGTATTATTATTATATATTATTATGTAGGACAAAATAATCATCTAGCATAATATAGCATAATATACTGCCTCGTTGGTCTAGTGGTTCGCATGTTTGACTGCGGCCGACGAGGTGCCGGGTTCGAGTCCCGGGTCGGGCCATAATTAAGTACCTATTGGGTTTCTCCGCTTAGAAATTCTCAGTACTAGCCCGGAATTAGGAAGTTGGGTGGTGTTTCACCCCCGTGCCACTGAGAGCACGTTAAGCCTCGGTCCCGGTTATTATCACTAACATGATTATAGTCATTAAAGCCCGCCAACCCGCATTGGAGCAGCGTGGCGAGTCTAAGGTCTAATTCCCTCCTATGAGAGTGGAGACCTGTGCCCAGCAGTGGAACGTTAATGGGCTGTAGTGGTGGTGGATAATATAGATCTAAATAAGCACAATATGTATCGAAAAAGTATTTTTGTAAATTGTAAATTTCTACCCAAAACCGCCTAAGTAAATGGCCAGCGAGTAAAGTTTTGCCCTGCGAGTTCGCAAGCTGTACGTTCCTTTAGGTGACGTGAATCCGTAATGCGACTTGAGGGTAGGACTTAAATAATTTGCTTCGTTGTGACTTTCATTTTTAACAAGGAGAGAAACTTGCTCAATTATTAAAAAATCATTTTTTCATAACAGAAATTAAGAAATATTTTCTGTTATGAAAAAATGTTTTTTTCCTTTACAAAAAATAAGAAGACTTTTTTGACTGCTAGTTTTTGCGTTAATAGCTATCGGCCTTATAATAATTAACTGTACCTACTAAATGTTGAACCTTTAGAAATAAAATACTATATCTTTTCATCCACTATCCTATAATATTCCTAACCCCTCTTTAGTAATCGTTCACTTTCTTTCCTCAGTGAACAATAAGTAGTTTAGTAGGTACGTTATAGTCCTAGAGCGCGAGCTATGTCTTGCACATAAATATCTAAATCTGATTATTATGAAGGTTAAGGTAAGTAGGTAATATAGGGTTCTATTCAATTTGGGTGTTTTCCCAGCAGAACACTGCATTTTACGATCACTCTATAAATCTCCCTAAAGCGGACAATCGATTGGTGTTTATTCGGTCACTTGAACAAATTGGGTTAGGCACACCCTTTCTTCATAATGTAGAATTTGTTGTCGGTAAGTTTGAATAAGCGGTGTATTTAAATTAACAAACTAGATGAAGGCCGCGACTTTATCCGGGTATAAAATGAAGTATATATGTGTTAATTTAGGGTATAACCCACCCCTATTCCAAATTTCAGCCAAATCAATTCAGTAATTGTGGCGTGAAGGAGAACAAACATCCAAACATTCACATAATATTAAGTAGGAACTAGGATACCGGACGAAATAGTTATGACGATTTTTTTCTTTTTTTATTATGAATTTAAGAGGAATAAAAAAATTTGAAAACGTCAAAGGTACGTATTAGTAGCATTTAAGTGCCTACGCAATGATATTTCAAAGTAGTAATTAATGAAACTGCTAGTAACTGAAGACTGATGGTTCAGAGCTTAAATGTAAGGTTAAAGTCATTTTAAACTCTGCGAGGACTTACTCTGCTCAACGATCTGATTGATCAGCACCAAAAACTAGACGTGTTTAATATTAGTCTCAATAAATGTTGACAATAATTTATGTAATTTGCGGTATGCGTTTTGGCATTACTGTAAGCGTACCGAGGATATTGTTTAATAAATCAATGTACAAATAAGTACCTAACCCATTCAAGGAGGGAGAACTGCTTGACTGGAAAGTGGAAACATTTTTTAAGCCAAAGTATAGAACATTTTGACAATTACCCACTTCTAACCAGATTAGAACAAAGATTACCCACTTGAAAAATTAAACTATTTAGAATCAATCTAGTTTAATTTTTCAAGTTGGTAATCTTTAACTAATGCCATACAGACAAAGTATACGAGTAATAAATACTTGAGCCTGAAAAGCAGATCACGTTAAACTTGAACATTTGGTCTTTGTTTACTAGAGATCAAAATCAGATTGATAAATAATTGATTAATTTATTTATTTATGGAATTGTTCGGCTTCACGCGCCGGCAAAGGGAGAAGGACATAAACAAAGCGATTTCAATTACGGCGTAATTGTGAAAGCCCGCATGAGTTCAAGTAATGCGAGAAGCGGATTAATATTTCTTTGTGTTACGTTTTTCAAAAATAAATTATAAACAAACGGAATCCGTATTCGACAGTGCTCGGAAATTTATCGAGAAAAAATATGCCCCTTTGTAGCATTAAATAGCGTGGAAAGTTAAGCAATTCCAGCTACGTAAAGGATGGGATAAAATTTCTTAAGTAAGTGTAGTTTTCTAATAATAAATAAAAATCATCAATACGCAAAAAAATAAAAATATTTACAAAAATGAAAAGGAACCCGTTGATGTCTTTCAAATGTTACCTATTGTTTGTTGTTGTATAGGTACAACAGTATCAGTCGATATCACGATTGGTTAGCCAACTACCCGTTGCCATACCCGCTTCAGCTATATGGCAGCTTGCCTAGGTGTCAAAAATCAATGTGCAGCAATGATTTCTTTATTATTGTAATTGTAATATTTCACTGTTTTCAGATAAAAAAGTTTCAGGAGTCTGAAGGCTCGGAAAACTGCGAAAATGAACAAAAAAAGTTTCACTAAAAGACTGCTTTCCCACACTAGATGGCGCTATTTATTGTGTTGAGCGAGTCTAAAAAAATATTTTCAAGTATTATTTCTTTATTATTGTAATTGTTATATTTTATAGTTTTCAAATAAAAAAGTTTCAGGAGTCTGAAGGCTCTGAAAACTGAGAAAATGAATAAAAAAAGTTTCACCAAAAACTGCTTTCCCACACTAGATGGCGCTAGTTATTGTGGTGAGTCTCGAAAATATTTTTAAGTATTGCTCACTACTTTTGGTTAACAAGTTTAACTATTCGACCACAGATGGCAGCATATGCAATGTGAAAGGGCGTTCCTTTAAACGCAGTATTTCAAAATGCTTTGTTCGATTTGAGATTGTCAAAAAATAAAAATAATTATAAACAAAACATACATTTCCTTTTCATTACTATTTAATTGATCAAAAATAAATCATTCATAATATAATGACTAAGGTACTTAAATAATATTCATGTAGGGTTACAAGATTATTATTAAGCATGGATATAAAGGAAGGTCAAAATGGAGTAGTGCTTAAAAAGGAAAGCGGACGCTCAAGATTTAAACAATAAACGTACTGTTTTTTTTTGTCATTTGAACCCTGATCTTATTTGGAATAATAAATCCATAATAATTTCGTTTTGAATTTTTAAACCTTACTGTAAAAACGGAAATCCTGCACATTGTCCCGAATCGGAGGGCAATTACTGGTCATGTCCATTGGAATTGAATTAAAGATTAGTACCCATAGGAACATTATTGAAGAAGAATAAACTGACTTTAATTTAATATATAATACAAGCTCCTATCTGATCGAGCGATCCTAGAACTAAATTGTAGCGCCGCCTACTGGTTTCAATGGTGAATATAAACCATCCCGGGTCCGACTAAAACACACACAAAAATTTCCATCAGAATCGGTCCAGCCGTTCTGAAGTGATGCGAGAACATACGCTTCGGCAATTTTTAAAAAATTATATAGTAGATAATTATCTATAATCATACATTTATGGTTGTATTATATCAGACTTTATCGATATATTTTTTGTCGCGCAGCGGGCAGCTCAAGTGCCGCGGTAACATATACTTTGTACATATAACTGTGTAAAGTGTGAGAAGAACGAAGAGGTATTTACTTCTTCGTTCTTCGTAAAAAAGATAACTTACTTGTCCTAATGATTTTATTTTCTTTACTTAAGAAATGAATAAAATTTTGGACTTTATTATTGTGTGTCAATCAATATTTTAAATGTTTTTAAAATAATACAACCACTCCTTGTTTTTGTAATTTATCGATATGACTGTCAGTAATAAGGTCACAGCATAGCACATTCCTAAGCTCTGCATTCAACTCAGGTGCGAATAATACTATTTCTTACATTAATTCCTACCTAACTTCAAGCATTTTCAAATACTTGAAGTTAGGTAGGAATTAATTATTAGGAACATTTACATTTACAAGTCATAATTAAAAAAAATAAAAACACTACTGCCCTGCCAAAAAACTAACTAAAAAGTTAAAAATCTTAATTAATCTTGTTAAATTAGAATATTATTCACATTTTTATTAAGTGATATTTTGTTGTGAATGACTGGATATTGAACTGTGGTGTTATATATTTTTGGAATCTACTCATCATTTTCTAGATGATGATTATATAGTGAATCTTATTTTCAACTTTAGTCTTTAATCCGGGACCATGGTCACCCCATCTTTTTTTTAAATTTTACTAGCATATGTCACCTGGAATAAGCTAGGGATTCTAACGGTACCTCATTTATCAAAATCGGTTCGGGCGTATAGAAGTTATGGTGGAATATGCAAACTCACATACATACATGAACCCTGGAAACAATATACTCCTTTTTTCAGGCAGTCGTATAAAATAGAACATAAAAATATTAGTTTTGATGCGAAGTTCTAAAGTCTCGCTTCACAACCAGGGAGTAAACCAAGGAAATTACACCGTCACCCGAGCTCTATCTCAATGGTTACTCAAAAATCTACTTAATAGATGGACGCCCAACCAAAATATAGGTAGGGCATCCATCCATTCAGTCATCGAACAGAGCGATAGTAGCGTAGCGAGCGTTCAAAATAATATAGTAGTAGAGGTTCTGAATTCTATCGTATTTTTTGTAAATTGTAATACATGCAAATATAATAGGGTGACTCAATAAATAAATGTTTAATTGCAGCAATTTGGAGGCCCGGGGCTCCATCAGGGGGAGAGGCCCCTAGCGCGCCAAGCCCGGGCGCTCCGCCACCGCCTCCACCGCCGCCCGTGTGGACGCCTAGCAGTGCCACGACTTCACCACAAACCTCGAGGAAGACCTTCCGCCCCGTGCACTTCGAAGATACTCCTCCACCACGAAGAAAAATCGGAGTAAGCTTTTTGAAATTATATACTTAATTATATGATTTAGTTTTAATGCTCACTGCTGAAAGGCATATCAAGACGTCGGGATGCAATCTGTCCCAAACTTTGTAAAAAAATTTAAGCGGATGAACTGTGAAAGATGTAATAAAAGAGACAAACACACTTTAGTATTTAAAATTTCGTTTTTCTATGATTGTTACAATATATTCGCATTTATAAAGAAAATATGTAATAAATATTTTGTAATAAGGCAAAATTTAAGCAAGGAGTTAGTTCATAAATAAACAGATTAAATCGCTCAACTGTAAAGCCAACCCAAGGGGCGTTTATCAATTAAGTAATTATCCCTTCTAAATTCGATATAATAAAATAGAAAAGGTCTCTATTCGAACAAAAAGGAAACAATGGGCACTTTTGTGGCTTTCTCCTATATATTTTAACTTAATTAGAAAGTCAGGTCTATATTTTACCCTTTCATTTGATTGAAAACATGTTTCATTATAAAAAGTACAGTTATAGTTAAAAAAAATGAGGATAGGTATTCTACTTTTGTAAACTTATCCAATTAAGTTTTTTTTTCAAAAGTTGCAGTCAATTAATACCTAACTTTTGGTATTATAGGTATAGGAACATAAAAAAAGGTATTCGGGATATAGCCTCGTCCAGCCGTTGATCGAGATTCACCAGCAACCTTCAGGAATTTTGACTATGAATGTCAAAATATAGCCACATTAATTCACATAAGACGACTTCCTTATCAATAAACTGTGTGTACTTTCTAACTTTAAAAGCGGTGAAGTAAAAGCAACTTTACGAGAAAATAAATTGCAAAATCTATTTCAACATTTCAGAGTTCAGATCAGAACGGATGCACCAGTGGCTCCGAGGGTGAAGGTCGTCTTCGGACGTCTCAGAGTGCGCCGGTAACTGGTCTGAACTCCTTGGGATCCTCCACAAGCCGCCTGCCTCGTGCCCAGAACCCCACAGTCACCTTACTACAGAAAGCTAGAGGTAAATACTAAATACCTACTTAAACCACTATTTTTTGGTAAGCTTAGGCCGTGCCTTTCCAAGTTATTTCACATTCTTTGTCACTTATGGTAACTTAATGTAATATGTCAATTTCACGCATGAACGCGCGTTTTGGAATAGAATAGTACCTACTCTTCCGTTCCAGAAGGCTTCCATGGTAGGAGAAGTTGCTATTCTGCTTACTACCCTGCTACGCTCCCCTGCCCTCGTGGGAAATGGTCATGTTACCGCCAGATAGATTAACTTCTTCCTGCTGTGTTCCCGCAAAACTAAAATATAAGGCTATTCAATGGGCGGATAAACTCAAAAGATACTTAATTTCTGAAAAGTTGGCAACGCAAGTGTTGGTTAGCAGTGAAAAGCCACGGATCGAAGTTAAGATACCTATTATGGAAAAGATATTACAGAATTAAAACATTATGTAAGTAGGTAGAACCGCAGGACCCGAGATTTTTCGCGCGATAACAGCTACATCAGGGGCGCTTTAAAATTCGTGAGCTGAGGTTACGACGTCAATGGTATTCGTTGTTGTGGTCATTACCATTCTTCAACGTGTTCGATGTGACCGACTCTTGTAGCTGATATTACGCGCATTTTCAATATTGAAAAATACGCGTCTTGCCTGCGAATTCGATTGTATACGATTATCTTTATTGTGTTTACAAAAAAAAACATGTAAAATAGAAGCTTATGAGCACCATGAGTCAACTACTTTTCTTTTCAAATAAAATTTCTCATTATATTATTATTATAAATATATAAATATGTGTATATGTTATAGTCAGTTTATTAGTTTTTATTCTACCTAATTATATCTTACTTACATGTGAAGGTTTCAATGTTTGCAACTTCTTATGTGTGGATTTTTGTTACTCCTTTACACCGCAACGACTAAAATTTGGCTAAAATTTGGAATGCAACATTATAAGTACTTATCCCGAAATATTGAAGAGTTCCTGCGGGAATCAAGAGACACGCGGACGAAGACAGTCGCGGGCATCATTTATTTTGAATTGAAATAATAACTAGTGTCAAATATTCTTGATACTCCATGGGTAGACATAACTAGGTTAGGTTAATATTCATGGATTACCTAGGTACCTACTAGATACCTAGTTAAAGTTTTTGAGTTAACGAAACTCGTTTACGAGAGTTTTCGTTAAATTGGTCCGTGTGGGACGATGTAACTGTAAATATACAAACAAAATAGTTCTCCAGGGAATCAACTTATATTATTTATACAAAAATTCAATCTCTAAGCTAGGCAGATAAACAAATAAATGTTCAATAATCCAAACCGAAGTACAGTAACCAAAATTCAAAGTAAATATTGAATTTGTCATCAGAAAACTCTCTGGGGAACTCTTATTGTGAGTCGCTGTTTAATTACAATTCAGCACCACACCAATCATTAGAGCTCCATGCATACAAATAATATATACATATAATATATTATGCATACATACCTAATATGATATAATCGTATCCCTACTTTGATATATAAAATCATAGAACAATAAAAAATTACGCAGTCTATGTATTAAATCAACTCATAAAATAGAAATTTGACCTCCCTGGCGCAGTGTTGAGCGCTGTTGCCTTAACGTGGAAGGTCCTGGGTTCGATTCCCGGCAGGGTCAATTTGGGAATTTATAATTTCTGAATTTTCTCTGGTCTGGTCTGGTGGGTGGCTTCGGCCGTGGCTAGTTACCACTCTACCAGCAAAGACGTAGAGCAAAGCGATTAAGCGTTCCGATACGATGCCGTATAGAAACCGACTAGGGGCATGGGTTTAATATAACTGACATACCCCTAACAGGTTAGCCCGCTACCATCTCTAAGATGGTCATTTACCATCTGCATCATCATTTACCATCAGGTGAGATTGCAGTCAAGGGTTAACTTGTAGTTGATAAAAAAAAAGTGTTCTGACGACCTCCGTGGCGCAGTGTTAAGCGCTGTTTTCTTAACGCGCGGAGGTCCCGGGTTCGATCCCGGTGGGGTCATTTTGGGAATTTATAATTTCTGAATTTTCCCTGGTCTGGCTTGGTGGGAGGGTTCGGTCGTGGCTAGTTACCACCCTACCCGCAAAGACTAGCCGCCAAGTGATTTAGCGTTCCGGTACGACGCCGTAAAGAAACCGAATAGGGGTATAGGTTTAATATAACTGCCATGCCGTAAACAGGTTACCACCTACCACTACCCCCGCTACTTCTTAAGATCTTAAGCTGCATCGTCACTTACCATCAAGTGAGATCGCAGTCAAGGGCAAGGTGGATAAAAATTAAAAAAAGAAGTTACGCTAATTGGATTTTATTGTTTCAATTATAAAACACTAGCGAATGCCCGCGACATCGTCTGCGTGGTTTGAGGTTTTTTGGTTCCTGCGGGAACTGTTTAATTTTCCGGGATAAAAAGTAGCCTATGTGCTATTCCTGACCATAATCTATCTCTGTGTCAAATTTCAGCCAGACGTTTAGCCGTTGGGGCGTGATTGAGTAACAAACATCCATACATCCATACCTCCATCCAAACTTTCGCATTTATAATGTAAGAAAGAAGTAAGATGGATTGTACTCAACCAACAAAATCACAATATTTAATTAACAAGATCAGCTAGATACATAAAGTGAAACTAACATAGAGCTACTTAAGTACAAAAGGAACTGGTATATGAACTAACACTAAGTCAAATATAATTTTAAAAAGTTTCTGTAAAAAAAAATGATAATTAAAGATTTTTGAAATGTAACTTGGCAATGAGTTTCGATAAATTTCACGAACAAGAAGTTCGTAATTTATTCTCGCCCATACCGTTGAATTGAGGGTTAATTGCCCTCAAACTTTTATAAATAGACAATGGAGCTTTCGTCCCCTTGATTGTGAATTATTGAGAAAGCCATAATTGCTTCGTGAGATCTGAGCCCATACTAAGAACCTATAATAATTTTACAGACCTATAGGCACTAAGCCTTTAAATATAAACTAGCTGATGCCTGCGACTACGTCCACATGGTTTGAGTTTTTTTCGGTTCCCGCGCGAACTCCTTAGTTTTTGAGGATAAAAAGTTGCCTATATGTTATTCCAGACTATAATCTATCTCTGTGCCTTTCATCCAGATCCGTTCAGCCGTTCGGGCGTGATCGAGTATCAAACATCCATCCATCCAAACTATCGCATTTATACCTATCTTTCCTGCTCACTAGATATTCCATTATTCTCTGTCCAAGCAATTATTTTAGTAGTTTTACTTTTGGTAGCTCGAATCAATAATATTCTAATGCGTTACGGATTCGATTTTTGATAACAATCGAATTTCTTTATGAAGAAGTATTAATAGATTTGGCACATTGATAGTAATCTATGTTCAACATTTATTTATTGTTTTATAAACATACCCAAGGGGTTAAATGACTAAACTAGCGGCACGCTATGATGGCCGGTTTGACGTTTGTCCGCTCATGAAGTTCCGTATTAATTGATAACGACTTTGAAGGAAATAATTGTATTACTTTATTGACGATAGTGATGTGCAGAGATTCATAAATTTTATCGAATGTAGTTTCTCATGAAGTTCCGTATTAATTGATAACGACTTTGAAGGAAATAATTGTATTACTTTATTGACGATAGTGATGTGCAGAGATTCATAAATTTTATCGAATGTAGTTTTAGGTTTAGGACTCAAAATTTATTTATTAAATTGATTTCTTAAATGTATACAAGTGTAGAAAAATCAGTTTGCACCATTTAAGGGGTGAATGTACTTGTGAATATGAACAATTTTCACTATGTGGACAAACCTCTGAAATCGCAAAAAAATATTACTGTTGACCCTTGCTCGTTAATTTGGACTCTGTTCAAGCCCTTTGTTGTGGATTTCGTCGATATGACCGAACGTACGCAGAGAACTGTTCTGATGCGCTAAAATAAACTTCACACACCAAAAAAGAGAATACGAGCAAAACCAGTCGTAGGCATCGATAGCTTTGATGCCGATGCTATCCGAAGACATGTTTACGGCTACTATTTACAGAAGGAGTATCCAACAAGAAAAAAGTTGGTGCATTCACTGAAGGAAGCTGGATTATTCTTCGGTGGGGAAAGTTCTTTAACGAAGATTTTGAAGACCATTGGATTTCGATACAAAAAATGTAACAAACGCAAAATATTGATGGAAAGATTTGATATAGCGATGGCAAGGTATACTTTTTTACGGCAAGTGAAAAAAATCAAAAATTGGCAAAATGTTGTGTTCTTTAATGCGATTGAGTTGGTGTGGGCTCAAATTAAGGGATATGCTGCAAGGCACAATACAGAACCCCCATTTACCACAAAAAAAATGCTAAAATTATTAGAAGAAGCTTGTGAACATGTGACTAAAGGAGACTGGGAAAAGGTTGTGAATAGAACTGTTAAATTAATAAGGGAAGATTATGAAAGAGATGTGAAAATAGATAATATTATAGAAAACGAACATATAATTATTAATGTATGTGATGATAGCAGTGACGACAGTGAAAATAGTAGTATGGACGAATCTGATTAATTATGGCCTTTTGTGGCACCTTTTTTGGTATCTTTTGTATTCATATGTTTCTTGTGTGCATATAAAGTATGTATATTCATTTTCGTTCAAATATTCAGTTCGTTCAAATAAATTAAATAAACATATACATTTTTGTTTTATTAAACCTATTTAATCAGGTACAAAAACAAAACTTAATTGTTTTTTGTTCGAGAATAAATTGACATTCCACATCACTATTGTAATGTGTCAAACCGGCCATCATAGCGTGCCGCTAGTGTAAGTATATTAATGTATGTATTAAAATAAATCATTTATATACAACAGTAAAGTAAATGTCAGGTCAAACCATCCATCGCCAAAGGGGCACGTCGCTTTACTATTGTAAAAAGTATAAATATGCGTCTATGAATTCTTGCATTTTTTTTTCGATAGTTGCTCGTCAATAATTGCCTTATTGTTTATGTCAAAATTAAAATAAATTGTTGGACTATAATTTTATTCGATTCGAGTTGATATCCTTTTCGTAGTAATAGTTCTTATATGGAGCTCGATAGTATGTAAAATGTCCGCATTAATATTAAAATACTGTTGATAAACTCTTTAAATATAATATAACTAGATGATGCCCGTGACTTCCGTCCGCGTGGATTAAGGTATTGCGATTCCCGAGGGAGCTCCTTAACTTCCCGGGATCAAAAAAGTAGCTTAAGACCTTCCCCGGGACGCAACCTACCCCTGTACCAAATTCATCAAAGTCAGTTGAAAAGAAGGCCCGGAAAAGCGTAGCAGACAGACAGACAGACACATTTTCGCATTTATAATATTAGTATGGATAGTGTGGAAACTGTTAAACCAAAAATGTAGTGACTATTCAATTTAAGTACCTCCTATTTGATTTTAATAATGATTATGTAACGATTATTATCAGATGTTAGGAATAATAACAGGGACCGACGGCTTAACGTGTTCTCCGAGGCACGGAGGAAACGAAAAGGGCAAATTGGAACCTCGTAATTCGGTCACCCATCCAGTTACTGACTTGGGTCAACGTTGCTTAACAATCGCAATCGACTGATATGCGTTGTCACAACTAGGCCACTCGTCACTAAATTTAATGGATATTTGCTATTGGTGTAGTAAATATCTAAACTATTTTGAACCCTTGATTTTTTAAAAGCTGCTTAAAACTTTCTTTTTGGTTTTATTATTTTTAAAAAAATTCGTTAATTAAGTTATGTATCTAATAATTTTGGAATCTTAATCTAAATCTGCTCAAAAGATACTTACATTGTTTTTAGCTGATCTGAAAAGTTTGCAGACGGCCTATAGTATAAAACACATTGATCACAATCTGTCAACACAATACGTGTTCTAGGGTCCGCCTTTTTTAATCTAATCATTGAGTTCCTAGACGTAGGTATAAAAAATTATTGAAGTAGGTATTTGTGTCAGACAATTAATTAGGTTAGGTTTTATGGTATTAGTCAATAACTACTATATCCTACTTTTAAGTCACCGGAAGTAGAAATGTCGGTCGCAGAAAACGTCCTGCCTATGAAAAATATAAGGATTTCATAACATTAATGACTATAAATCTTATAGAATGATACGTCACATTATATCTATATGTACTTAATATACTTCCAATTACATACATAGATTCTACTATGAGTTAAATAGAATGGCACAATAAACTATTGAACACCGAGAACCTTCAAGTACACGCTATTTACTCAGTTGTGGCATGTGTGTATTTGCCTATCATCATCACATCACTATTGGATCGGCTTTAACTAAAGAAAATCATAAATATTTATACCTATCATGTACCTAACTTGTTTCATCCAAGGCCTATGCACACATGATGTATGTTCTACGCGCAGACGACGCGATACAAATGCGATTCTACGCAAACCATACCTACGCGCTTCAGTCGCACAAACTGCTGCACACCTGTCCACAAGTTCACTGATAAAATTGGATACAGAGTACAGAGTTGAATGCAGAGTAAATGTATGGGGACACATACATTTTCTCTGCATTCAATTCACTCGCCAACTGTAGATGCGATCAGGACGCGCGTTTTTCCCATATATGTACGAGCGAAAGTTTGTGTGGCCATTAACACGCGCGTTACAGACAAGCTGTAAATTCGTGTTATGGGCGCGTTTGTATCGTATTGTATTCATATTGTAGGCATTACAAAACGGCTAGCCACATTGAAAGGTGCGGCTGACGTTCGTTCATCCTTATCAATTTGGCTAGTAGTCAAACCGCCGTTTTGTAACACGGCGGATTCTATAATCCGGCTACGACATATATACCAATGAGTTACAAATCTGCTTTTTGAACTGAATACGCACAGACTCCGTGCGATCGTAACTAAATATTGCATAGATCTGGAAACAGAGGCATCTAAAGGATTTCATAATGGTAGGAAAAGGCTCCCAATGATTGAACTCTGAACGCAAGACTACATAATATGTAACCTCAATCAATTAATATTTATTTATTCAAATTAGGTTCACTGTACACTTATTGACGTCCAATAACTTATAAAATATGATGGTGATATAATCAGTTACGGTATCTTAAGCCCACAGCAAACTCAGCCAGGTTTTTTATACTATCTCGATCTCACAAATCATCTTAAGCTAAGGAATTATCAGTATACAATATTTTGCTACAATTAATAATAGGTAATTATAGATTCTTGTTTAAATCTTTTCAGAAGCACAAATCCCACGTGCATCAAGCAGCATTCAACCACCCACAGAAGAGAATCATCGTCTTGCACGTGATCGCCCATCACCTCCCAGAGGCGAACCAGGTAAACTATTAATTCAAGGTCTGCCTCGTTGAACTACTGGCTGACATAAGCGGGTTCTGATTATGCAAGTAAGATATCTTGTTCAGGCCAAAAGAAACTTCGGGTAGACCTGCTTGCCTTCTTAGAAGCATGACATGCATTCATTGGTCCTGAGCCGAGTTCCTATCGGTTGTGCCAAAGTTCAGTCCTACCCACTGAATGAGGGCTACCGTTTTTATGCTCACTAGTTGTCTGGCGAGTAAGGTCCTTAGTGTAGCTGTAAATTCGGTGAATAAGCATACTTTTGACAAAAAATACGTTTTTAAATAGTAAGCACACAGGAACCAGGGACATAATGTTACTAATACTTCTGAATTCTTCTTCTTTCAACGCACTTAATTTTGCACTTTTTTTCTTAGTTCCGCTTTCAAAACGCAGAGTACTGACATTCATTGACACATATCTTACATCCATTAATGAAATAAGTAATTAGACCCGCGATAAAAGCCCAGTGATAATACTTATTTGACATTTCGGAGACCTCACCTAAAGTAGCGCCTCTAATGGCGAATCTAAACGCGGTAGCCCCCATTACACGACTAAGCTCTCTCCATATTCCCTCATTTCCACTTTTTTTTTACTATAAAATTTGCTTGGTCGGCATAGAAAGCAGGATTAGGGATGATGCCTATGTTAAAATAAAATATTTTTTTACTGATTATTGAAATACTAGCTGATACCCGCGACTTCGTCCGCGAGTAATAGTTTTTTTTATTTACACGGGAACTCCTCAACTTTTTGGGATAAAAGTAGCTTCTTTGACATAGGCTACTTTTTATCCCGAAAAATCTTCAGGTCCTCAATTATACCCATGAAAAAACTCACGTCGATCCGTTGCTCTTGATCGCTCTAATTGAAGGAATGGACAAACAAACATACTTTCGCATTTAAAATATTATAGTATAGTATATGTATCTTTAGAGGTCTTTAGTATAGTATAAGTATCTATAGAGGAGGTCACCCAAGAGACCTAAACTTCACAACCTCTGTTAGTTTTAAGTTTAATAACCATTTTAAACTATGGATTAAAGAAAAAAGTTATTTGATGACGTCACAACTAACTATGTATTTCATACAAACTCCCATACTAGCAGCGGCGTTTTAAGTTTGATTAAGAGTTGCTGATTCGATAGAGTTGTCATCATCCCTATCACCTATGCGGTTCATGCTGCAGCGAACTCAACTTAGAGGATCTCTCTTCATACATTAAATTAAACTATACCATTATTAAACATAATATTATTATTTAAATACTTCTATTTGCAGTGCATGCATCACGCAAAGATTACACGAGCGAGAGTGAAGCCGAGAGGAGTGATTTTGAGAGGAGTAGTCATAGAATGACGGACGCTAAGCAGAAGATTGAAGGAATTGGACCCACAACTAAAGACGGCATGCCAGTAACACTTAGATCTGTAAGTTAACATTATATCTTCGCTACTGACAATGAAACTTCGAAGGAATTAGAAATTTAATTTGCTATAATCCGCCACAGTAGTCAAATCTATGTGGTACAGTGTGTTTCTTGCATTTGTAAAGTCTTTACAATCGTGCATTGCCGAGTCAACATCTCCTGAAGATGCTCCGGTGTCGGAGTGAAACGTACGCTGAGAATAATTTCGAAGATTTATGTGGTGTGTATGTGTATGTGCATGTGTATATAGTATGTGCCGGTGCGAATTGCTGGCTAATTGGGCGGTGAATATCACAAGTTGCAAGTTCAAGATACTTACTGTACCACAATATAGATTAGACGACTGACGCGAATTATAAGAAATTAAATTTCTAGTTCCTTCATTATCATGGACTTCCGCAAAGTAATGCCTACAATAAATGAAATAAATAAATAATAATAATAATAAATAAATGTAATACAATAAATGAAGCTTCGTCTAACTGTTTTTTTCCACTACAAGTTAGTCTTGACTTCGATCTCACCTGATGGTAAATGATGATGCAGTCTAAGATGGTAGAGGGCTATCCTGTTATTTGTAGCCTGTTTGTTTTATTTTGTATCTATTAGCTGATAGTCCACGTCTTAGTTCCCAACTCAAACCGTTTATAAACTGTCCAATCAATCCTGACCTTGATTTTACCTTTTAAACGCTCGCCCTCTATTTCTCTGAAAAACATTTTTTTAAGTCCATTTTCAAAACATGAAAACATCACTATCATGATCTGAGGCCCAATTGTCTTCTTAATCGCGATCATTTGACATCTTAAAACGTATTACTCGAACTGTTAAATGCTTTATGACGTGCAGGCATCTATGAACTCCTTAAACAGGTCGAATTATCCGTTTGACAAACAATTAAGTACGACTATGATTTCCCTACACAATTGTAGATGGGCTGATTCTGAAACCTTCTTCTTTTATTCTTATTCTCTTATACAACATATTGAGCAATAATTAAATATAAATTGTTTTCAGGAAGTAAAGGACCCCTCAAGGTGGTACAAAAAAATGTACGACACGATTCACAAAAACAAATACGACGGTGAGTTAAATTATATAATACAGAGTACCTACTACGTTGTGTCTATGTTCCAGTTTTATGTTACTCTTCATGTACCTACTTTCTTATTTTATTTTTAAATGATACAAAGTTTCTATACATTTTCTTTTTCAGAGGATTATGTGACTATTCGATACAAAAATCGTCGAGGTGATTATAGTTTATTTTCCAAATTATCCATGCATCGGTTGCCATATCACCCTTTCATATAAAGCACTTTAATAATAAAGACGAAAATTAAATTTACAGAGAGACTGTTATACCTACTCGTACTTATATCATAATAATTATATCAAATATTGTTACTGATACTATCTAAATATAAATAATATTGGTAGAGATTGTCTAATCTAAAAATGAACGGCCTCTGCACGTCTAAACGTTTGTGTCATTTTAAGCACTAGCTGTTGTCCAACACATCCGGCCATAGAATAAAATAGCCGTTGATTGAACGAAGTATGTTGAACGACCAATAACGGTATCTAGTTAGAATTTTTTGCTCATGGGTTTTGACATTATAGAACACCGAACACCTAATTTGCATGTACGCGTAAACACATTGGAGGCGCGTTCATTTTAAGATTAGACCTCTATCATTGATCACGTTGTAGATAACATTTTCGCCTTTACCTTTCGGCCACCAATACAAAACATAATAAATGCTTTTTTACTTAAAAAAAATGAGTTTGGCCTCAGCCTACAGAGAAGCTTTTTAATACAATTATCATAAATTAAATTTTTCTTATGAACTTTTTGTTATTATTAAATTTTAATCAGTGTAATTTGTTTATCTTACCTAGTTACATTTAATTTACACATTTTTTCTGAAAAATAATGCATTTATAACATTTTCATATTATAAGTAAATAATTCATCACTTAATCACAAGTATCACTTAATAAATTACTAATTTTATAACCGACGAATTAAAATTAACATTTACTTTTACAGTTTGTTTTTTTACATTAACCACTAATATATTTTAATGCTAATAAAAGTTTATGAAGTTTCATATTATAAATGCGAAAGTGTGTTTGTTTGTTGGTTAAAAACAACCTACGAAATGTTCAGAAACATTCTGAATATTGCAGGATTCATTTAAAAAATATACCTCTTAAGAGTAACTTTTGTACGTAATACTGAATAACTTTTATCTTGGTATTAAGCAGATTCCTAGTTCCATGGTTCTACGACTTTTGAAAATCCTATTCTCTTTCATACAAAAATAAAAATGAATCCATCACTCAGTCGTTCATATTTCCATATAGGTATAAGTTTCACATTATTTTTTTTTGTAGGGGAAACCTTACAAAGGCCTAGCAGTAACAGATCACAGTACGCATACTTTGACCCTCGCTCGGGGTACCTCAGCGAGCCGGAGGGAGGTCTCAGTAGACTTGCGTCTAGCACGTGGAGCGATGCGTATGACAGTGACGTCACGAGCGGTCCCAGACGGAGAACAGCGTCAGTACAGGAGGATAGGAGGCATGATGAAGTACCAGCGTACTTACCAAATAATAAGTAAGTATTTTATTTATTCAAATTACTACACAAATTTCCATAATACCTAGGTATAATTGTTAAACCTACATTAACTTTAACTTGTGTGCATTAACTCGTACCTCGCCTAAAAAAATTTTTTTAAATGCAAAGTACCTACTCTCTGGAACTGGTTGTCGAAGTCAACAAACAGTGTCAGTAACTATTTATTGCCGATTCTGGCGCACTTTTGAAAGTTGTGCCACCTGGTCGTGGCAACTGGCGTCAACTTTACCGGTTCTGGAGCACTTTTTGAATGGCGCCACCTATCGGTGGGTAGCGTCGTTTGGCTAGGTTAAGCCGTGCTGCTATGTTACGACGCCACTCGCCGATAGGAAAATGTTGTGTGGGTCTTCTCCGTTTGGCCTGAGGGCCAAGCGGGGGGTACGGGCCTCGAGGCTGAGCCTCCTTACCCGGGCGGGGCGCGGGGCAACATTGTGCCCCGGTGATTATCTTGAAGCCGGAGAACCGGCTAGGGCCTGCCTTGTAGGCTACGGGCCCCTAGATCGGGAGTCACTTCCGGTGTTGGGTCCGCACTGCGGGTGACATCATCATCTCCGCGTGCAGGACCCATGTCTTGTCCAGGTATCTCGGCGCTGCGGGCAATGGGGTCGCTCTCGTGCGCCGAGATGATGTAAATGATAGGAAAACTGAGCCAGTCAATTTGGTGTCATGTGAGGCCGCTACCCACTGATAGACCGTCATAAAAGACATTTACTAAGATTAGGACTACACAGTATGCAAAGGCGGGTCTAATCGCTTATGGCGATCTCTTCCAAACAAAAACTTAAAACTTTCAAATGGCTGAACTTATTGTATATGTAGAACTTGTGTATTGTAGGTACCTACTAGGTACTTACCTATACCTACCAACTATAAATTTTTTTGCTTCGTACGTTTAATAAAAAGGCACTTATGTATCTTCTTTACAGATATAGCACGTTAGCATCAGCGAGAGCGAGACAGGAAGTGTATAAAAACCAGCCAGGAAGGATAGAAAACTATATGCCAGGGAAATCCTCTGTTATTGATAAGGAAGCCAAACAGGTATCACTATATGTTATCTATTTCAAACCAAATAACTTTAAGGGGTGTGCATTGAAGTAAAGCGTAACGCAACGTATCAGTGCTCGTAATATTAATATATGTATATTAAATTGCACTTCTGATAATAAAAGCTATAAAACAAAATAAGAAGAAGAAATATCTGAAAAACTTTGTTTGATAAGCAACTCCGCTTTCGCACTCCCATACATTCCGCATAGTCTTCACGAAGAAATAAGAGTCGATCCGTGAAACAAGTGAACTCTATTTGTATTTTGGTCTCACTTTTTGACCGATTAATAGGAATGAATGAAAAGTATGGATGGGAAAAACGTACCTACATCGCTTCAGCTTTATTTATATCTCGCGTGATGGCCAGAGCAAGGTGTATTTGCGAGAGCTTCGATAAGGCCGAAACAAATTTCGTTACGCGATTGATCTAGCATACGCTTACGATACAAAATACGTACATTGTTATGGTGCGTTGCGAATTACGTGGTATGGCGCCTAGCTTAAGGGAACTAAGGTGCTCACATTATCATCAGCGTAAAAAATCATCTAACATTAACAGCCTGAAGAAATCGTCATTCGGCCACACAGGCACATCGAATCGGGACTTCGGGTTTGACATTCGAATTAATAAGAGATGGGTTTTCGTCAACATTTTATAGAACTACGCTATATTAACGTTTTCTTTCTTTGTATTGTTATATTGCAAATAAATGAAAACTTAAACTAAGAGCGAATATGCTTTGCACTATTATTGTCATCTAGCGCAAGCCTATAAAAAAAACTAAAAGCTAAAACTAAAAATTCTCCCGCGGTCACTAAATCGTCAACCCGAAAAATGTAATTCGATGTGTTTAGGTAGAGCTTGAACCATATTAGGTAAATTTAGCATACCGTATTTGATTTGTTTTCTTTTCTAGTGGTGGGACGAGGTCATGGACATTTTTGACGGGGTACGATTTTTTTTCAATTTTTATCTGTGTACTTGTGATAACTATTGTAACATCTTTCCTTGATTGTGTTTCTAAAATTTGCTTTGTTTTTTCAGTTAAAAATGATCATAATCTAAAAAATATCCGACTAGGTGTATTTTACTAACTCTGATAAACAATTAACTAAAGCCTACCCACGAATGATTCTGACCGGCAAGCAAAGCTATCAGGAGGCTGTTAGAAGCCAGAACAACATGCGACAATGTGGCATGCCACAAATGAATACCAAGTTTTGCAGCCAGCAGCATGCGGGAGTTTTTATGCCGAGACACCATAGTGCTGTAGAAATTCTTGCTATATTAAAAAAATATATTAATTGTACATTTTTATATCCACTACAAATTAGCCCTTGACTTCTCTCACATGATGGTAAGTGATGATGCAGTAGATGTTAGTGGGCTTACCTATTAGGGGCATGGCTGTCAAATGATACCCATACCACTAATCGTTTTCTACACGGCAACGTGCCGGAACTTTGCCAGTAGGGAGGTAACTAGCTACGGCCGAAGCCTCCCACCAGGCAGTTACATGCCACTGTAGCATGATTCAATGTTGCACTGCGTTAATTGGGTGCTCAGGTGGCTTTTTCTATTTGAAAGCAGTGACGCGTTGTATTCTTCATATTTCCCAAACATTTTAGTGGCCGCTTTTCATGCCGCTCCAAAATTTAAGGTTTTTTTTATCCACTACAAGTTAGCCATTGACTGCGATCTCACCTGATGGTAAGTGATGATGCAGTTTAAGATGGTAGCGGGCTAACCTGTTAGGGGCATGGCAGTCGCACTAAAGACTCGCACCTTAAGTTTCGTGGGTAGGCTTTTGGAATATAAGCTCAAACTCTTAGTACTCTCAGATCATTGTAACATAAAAAGTATGAGTTTTAGCCTGAATATTGCGATAATTTATCGACGTTTGTATATTATAGTTTTTAATTTTATTTAATTCATTTAATTATTATTTTATTATATTTACTTTGCCACTTCACACTTCTATTTTATATTTATTTAATAATAGATATTATTGTTAACTATAACATTGTAGTCGGTTATGAGTATTTACCTACTTACATAAAATTTTAATTTCACATTGCAGTTAATAATCTGTCATAAACAAAATAATTGACAATGCATAACTATACAAATAATGAAGGCAGAAACAGTCAAAACCTTGAATTGTATAGTCAGCGACAAGTACCTAATATTTACTATAATATCTTTGCTATAATAGAGTAAATTTACTAAATCAACTTATTTATTTGGTACCTAGGTACTTCTAATTTTCCTATAAAGAAGTACCAATTTTGAATCGTTGAATTATTTTTTTACTTCGTAGTCTGTATCTGCCATTTCATTATAGTATGGAAGTTGTATTAATACTACTTTAATTCTAATGTATATGTATATTTAATTATTAATTGTGAGAACAAGAATAATATATAACAAAGAATAATTATAATCAACAAAAAAAAATGAATACTACCTATATCTTTTGAATCTCAATAATTGTAAAGCTCAACAATCTATTAGAGTTTGATAGAAAACCTATGAGATTCAAAACAATCAATGAATAACCATTGAGTTTAAAATTGAGATTCCCTGAAAGAGTGTGCCCATATTATATAGTCCATGTTAAATAAGACTGCATCGTGCTGTTTAAATAACATAATAACAATCTAGTTTAACAATGTCGTAACAATAACAAACGTTTTATTAAAATTTAGTTTTGTAAAGACAATGTTTTATGACATACATGTGTAATGTTACATAAGTAATCTGGACGCACGGTAACAACATAAGTAACACATTCACACGGTAACAACATAAGTAACACATTTTATTGTAATGTAACATTCACATCGTTGCGGCGCGGGCTCTAACAGTGGCTAGACGAGAACTCCCCTCTGCCTCCCTACTCCACATTGCTCGCTCGCGCTATACAAAAGAGTGTAAGGTTCCTTAACATGTCTGCATGTTGTGGTGCCTTCCGTGTATTTTATTATGCCTATAAAACTGCTACCTTCAATGAGGCTATGCTTTATTTGTGTCACCGTAAGATTATAATCTAACTCGCGAAAATGTAAACTGTCGACAGATTGTAAACCGTTCAATGTTCTGAGTGTAAATTTATGAAATATTCATTGTACTTACGTTTTCTTGTCTGTTTCTTGTAGGTTAGGTTAGGGTTCGACATAAAAATTCGAATATTATTTATGTCGTCTTAGGTTTTATCGAGTTAATATACCTAACAGATTACAATCTACCGAAAAATAATGCGTTAAATTGTAATCTTTCGACAGTTTGCAATTTCACGAGTTAGATTATAATCTAACGGTTTTTACAATCTTACGGTGACATATGCTTCTGTGTTAGAAATGGTTGTAAAGGCTGAAAATAAACTAAACGCCAGAAGTCGGCGTTACAAAAATCAAATTACCTTATTGCGTTGCATGATTCTCATAATTTAGCATGTAATTTTTAAAACTCAGTAACGAGGGGGCTCAGTGTAACGTTTACTACAAGACTTGACGGCATGGATTTATCAGAATTACGTTAGGTACTTACTCCTTTGTTACTTTTATTTACATAAAATACTTACACTCAGGCCCTTATGTATATGAGATGAAATGCTTAAATGAGAGTTTTAATAGTCTATCTACACACCATAGCTTGCAACTCAATCTATACTGCAACAACTACTTGCTGCAAATGACCGTATGGTTAGCTTCTGTTCCATATATTTATTTAAATACTTACTTTTAATTAAGTATTTTGTGAACTGATAAATTAAATATGCTATTTATCACTTATTTACTTTTCTTTTTCGTTTCATTTGTGAAATCTACTATCACTTATTTACCACTTATCTATTTATCACTTATTTACTTTTCTTTTTCGTTTCATTTGTGAAATCTCAATGACTGATTATTGAATATTATGAGTATCCTGTAATAAAATAGTTACAGGAAAATAGAACAAAACCGTTATTTTCGCACTTAATATAATTTATATTAAAAGTATTACGTAAAATGTATAAACTCGTTGTATCATCTACGATTCGATACCGGTTACGATAATTGCTGAAAAAAGTGTGACAAAAAGATTTATTTATGTAATTTTTGTACTTTTTTTCAATTTTTTTTGCTCGTAAAGCACAAGATTAATAATTTTTGATTGCTGTTATAAATAATGATTTATATAATGGCATTATTACTAAATAATATATGGAAAATTTACCTTTACAACCCGGCTGCCCAACGCAGCTGGTGCAGACGAGTCTCCGTACTACCTCGACCGGGAAATACTCGACCGCGTTCTCTGCTCAAAATAAAACCTCGCGAGGTTGCCGCGCTCTGTATGAACCCTGCTACTAACGCATTCTTATCGCAATAATTTGCAGTGAATGTAGATGTTTTCTGTGTTCTCTTTAAGCATGATTTTTGTCTCGACGTACTTAACACTTTGTTATTTTTTGAAAATATTTTCTTATACAATTTATTATTACATTACATTAAGTAGGTACATATTATTATAATTTTTTACTGTATGAATTTTATACCACGACAATATTATTACTGTATGGTCTTTTTTGTATCAAAAAAATCAAAATCTACCTAATGCTAAAGTGATATGTAGCTAATTTGTATTAAAAATGTTCTTACTTTTTGCAGCAAAATGAATCGAATGCACTATCACAGTCTCAAGCGTCGCCAAAGGAAAAGAAGGATATAACATCTGCAATTCTATCCAAATCTAATATGGCAAGGTAATGTCTAAAAGAAAAAAAATACAACAATATTTAAAAGCTTTAGTTTATTTTTACTGGGCATACCACTGACTGCCTCGTCGCGTTGTTCTAGTGGTTAGCACTTAGCATGTTCGACTGTGGCCGACGAGGTCCCGGGTTCGAGTTCCGGGTCAAGCAATAATTAAGTATAGAGTTTTTCTGACTAGAAATTCTCAGTACTAGTCCGGAGTTAGGAAGTTGGTGTTTCACCCCCGTGCCTTGGAAAGCACGTTAAGACGTCGGTCCCAGTTATTATCACTAACATGATAATAGTCGTTAAAGCCCGCCAATCTGCATTGGAGCAGCGTGGTGGGTCTAAGCTCTAATTTCCATGGAGGCCTGTGCCCAGCTGTGGGACGTTAATGGGCTGTAGTGGAGATGGAGCATAATATACCATTACGCTACCTACCTTCAGCTTCAGAAAGGAGCTGATTTAAAATCAGCTCCTTTCTTAAAGGCCCTAACTTTATAGTCAATGGGAGTAACTGTGATGAAAGTTTTGACTAAGTTTAACAATTGGGATTATGCGTGGGTTTTGTATTTTAACCTATATTGCGAAAGTTTAAGCCCAGGGTTTCAACCAATAGTGATTTCGATCATTAGACTGTACATTATATGAAACTAAGGCTATAGTTTCATATAATGTACAGTCTAATGATCGAAATCACTATTGGTTGAAACCCTGGGCTTAAACTTTCGCAATATAGGTTAAAATACAAAACCCACGCATAATCCCAATTGTTAAACTTAGTCAAAACTTTCATCACAGTTACTCCCATTGACTATAAAGTTAGGGCCTGGCCTTAGCATCAATGCTACATAGTTCACAGTGATGATCGTAATCGCTGACTGCACTGCTGACGCACGTTAACTACTAATAATTTCAAAAGTAATAAATCGAGTCATAATTATGCGGTACATAGGAACTGAGAGCCGATCGCACTATTGTCTCGGAAAACTCCTACAATAATAGGTGCGACACTCGGTAAAGAGGGAGATTAATCTAAATATTTGTTTGCCCAGAGCTTTAAAAGAGTCGGGCTATGAGTCTGACTCGACGCTAGTCTTCCGACGTCGTGAAGATACTGAGGCGCCACTGTCGCCAGCGGAGCGACGTGCGGCCTACAGGGACCTGCAGGCGGGTGGCGAACCTCCCCTCAGGGGGTTCCGCTCCCCAGCTCCACCCAGACAAGGTAGTACTCGCTTTACGAATAAAACATGCTTTTGGTGGTTTCTTTATTCCCCCCTTTTCAATGTATGTACTAACTAACGGTTTATTTACGAAGTCAATTCTGAAGTTAAGTTTCTTATCGGATGTTTGGGATTGGGACTTACATGACAAAAGTGAAACGAATGAACGGACGCTGGGATGAAATGCACCTTAGCAGCTGGACAGCTTAAGTATTGTTACTCATGTCAGTGGACTTGTTGTATATGCAAATTATTTAGTAGCTGTCGTGAGCTGTTTTGTTAGAAGAGAGTATAAAGATAATAAATTCAGTTAAAAAAAAATTAACTACTAATTGTATTTAAAGTAAAAATCTAACGTCATACATGCCACGGTGCATTTTATTTGAAATATATTTTATTAAATAAAATATTATGTGGTGAAATATGGTAGTTAGAGGAATGTATACTTTATAATATTAGAATTACAGCGTACTAAACATGACTGATTATCTAAAGCACGAATTTATTAATATGGTGTTGGTTTATTTCCACAAGTTATATAATAACTTTAAAAAAATATAATATTCAATATTATATAATGTTAAACTTATTAATAAATTCTCAATCATAAACACTTGTAAAAGTTTATTTGAAAAAAAAAACCATTTGAATTTTAATAAAGTCAAGGTCAATACATCAGCCTATGTGTAACTGATGTTATTTACCGTTTCATCCACTGTCAAACAAGGTCACAATATAATGACAATGTACTTATCTATCTAACCACGATCACGTTAGTTTTTATCGTTTATCACATCAGGTAAGTCTTTACTATATTCTGTTGCATGGCTCTCAATAATTTAATATCAATAACCTTGGTGCTGGGACGGAGAAAAAGACGGCGGAAAAAGGTAAAAGGCCACTTGCATGTATACAGTAGACTCCAAAATTAAACAAACACGTTGAATAGATCTTTTTAATTTAGCCACAGTATTTTTATAAAACACGTTTTTTACACGTAGGTAATAGTTATCAAAGCTTTACACTAGTTTATATTTACAACAGGAGCACAATGATCACGTTTTACTTACTTCTAACGAAATATCAGAGGATTTGATGAAAGAACAACCATTGGAATTCCACAGACGAATCAGAGATCGAATATATTCCTATATCATCAACTTTGACGAAAATAAGAGTACATAAAAAAACGCCGCAGGTGCACGAAGTGATATGCTATCCTATAACAACCATTTTCAAAGATCATGAAAACGAAGAGTCTTCACTGCATAAAAGCAGAATGAGTGATTATCCGCCGATACCACCTAGAAGAATATCTTCTAAAAACAGTCGAACGCTACAATTAGTAACATCTGCTAGATCTTCTTCTCCGTCACCCAAACGATTTACCTTCGAAAAATCGAATGTTGAATATCTTAAAAATAAAATTTCATACAAATTGAACAGAGAAAATACTCATGTAATAATAAAAAATAATTCAAGTGCAAGAATTATATCAACATCAGCACCACCAGCATTAAATAGGCATAAAATGACACATGCTGCAGTAAATATGAAACAAAAAACCTTTAATAGCACTAAAAATACTGGAACTAGTAGTTTTAGCACGCCTCGAAGAACAATTTTGCCCATAAATTATCCAAATACTGGACACAGACGTGGAGAAACTTCTTCTATAGTATTGGAAGGTGGCGCAGGTCGAAAAACCCCCATTACCAATATATTAGATAAAATGACTCCACTAGATAAACTTTGGAGTTCACAAAAAAGAAATGAACGCATTGATCTTTCTAAAATAAGACCGAAAAGTATTATAAAAGATGGCGATACGTTACCAAGGTTTGCTGCATTAAAATCCACAAATTCTAAGTCTCCAATGCCAATTGTGACTCATAAAAGTAGAGATATGATAAGAACTTCAGAAAAAATTCAAAAAATGAAAATTACGAACCTTCAAGCAAAATCTACTCCATGCATGACGAAGTCAGATTCTACGAGTAAGTCAATTAAGTCTAATCCCTTACAAGGAATGTCTAATATGTCTAAGTCATCTTCACAGATAGCGGCAATTACAAGAAAGCCTAACCAAGTCAAAACAGCTTCGGTAACGAACCTAAAAAAGAAAAATTCCTTAGAAACTATTTTAATACGACCTCTAAGTGTACCTTGTCATGCAGGACCTGGTAAAAAAATAAAGGAATCAATTAAAAATGTAAAAAAAATCCAGAAAAATAAAACTACACATAAGAAGAATTCGAAAGATATGCCCAACGACTTAGGAAATTCCAATCAATTTGGAGATCAGTTTAAAAAGAAAAATTCAAAAGATATTAAGAAAGCTCATGACGCTGTTGTTTCGGACTCCTTTTTTCAACATTTATTCTTAGGAAAGCTTCCAAGTTCAGCTTATAATCTCAGCCATACAGAACATGATTCAATGAGCTTAGTGCTCCAAAAGGCTAAAATGTTTCAGTCGTTACCAGAAAGTACTTTGAGCTATCCAAACTCTTTAAACACCTATTTGATTAACAGAAAACCAGTATCTCTTTCACGATTTAAAATGTGGGATAAACAACCAACCTCTCCACATGTTCAAAATACTAGATCTATCTCTTGGCCTGGTAAAATGGATGGCAAAATTCGTAAATTTGACAGTTTATTAAAATACCATAGTGAATTTGGATCAACATCATCTTTAGCAACAGTAAGAAGTAGAAGTGAACCACCAGCAAACAAGCTATATTTTTCACAAACCTCTCGACCTGTATCGCCAAGTATAATATTTCACAAGAAACCAAACGTACCAATTAGACGAACATCACCGGTCAAGTTTACGTCCCCAAACAAATTTATTTATCTTCAACAAACGCCAAAAAATTTAAAATCTGATACTGAAATGCATATGGATTCAAAATTAAAAACAGTTTCACCGGCACGAATTATTTTTTCTGAGTCGCTTCGGTCGATTTCTCCATCAGATGTAAGTGATATTTGTGACTTACCCTATAAAATTACATCGCATAAAAGTCAAGGCACATTATTTTTTCCCCAAACTTCCAGACCCATATCGCCCAAAGTTATAAATAAAACATCTACTAGTAGAAGCCAATCAACTTCTCCGGTTTCAACCCGATCTCCTTCGTACCGTCGTATACATAATGCAAGAACTCAAACAAAGCTTGAAACTATCAAGAAAGAGTTCCGCACACGAAGTGCTGATACAGTTGAAAAATATGATAGCAAAAATAAAATACCTTCTAGAGCTAAAAGTGAATCTAATATCTACGTAAATGATCCTGATTACGATGAATACATTCGTGACGTAAAAAATTCAAAAAGAAGATCTGAAAGATTTCGTGAACTTAATCGTTACTATACGTATTTAGAAAGAGTTGCTGAGCTAGAAAAAGCTACGTGTCACCGAAATCTTTGCCAAAGAAAAAAGGACGAAGAAATTATTGATTTCGATCGTTGGAAAAAAATTCGTACAATAGAAAGGGCAGAAGAGGAGCTAAATAATTTATATTCGAAACTTAAGAAAGCACAGAATGAAAACGATATACTCTTTTACCCCCGAGATGTTAATGATTTTAGATGGGATTATAATAGAGAAAGAGGTTTAAGAGTAAAAGAAAAATCTGTTGAAGATTTAAAAGAAGAATTGCAACAAAAATCCTCTGAAATAGACCATTTACAATGTAATGATACGTACAAACCTCTTTGGCGTGGAACAAGTGTAGCTGAAACAGCTTATACTATTAATAAAAAAAATCAAATCAAGGACAATGAATCCCTAAAACCTAATAAGCCTAAAACCAGTTCGCAAGCAGATTCCTTAACAGATTTGCGAAAAAAAATTGGGATTGGAAATAGGTTATGGAGCAGCTTATCAATGGAACAAGTCAACGCGCTTAAAAATCAACTTAACGCCATTTATAGTAAAGAATTTGAATCTAAGCCAAATAAGGAAAACGAAAATTATACAATTGATGTAAAAGATGCAAAGGCAAATAAAAGTCCCATGCTTCACGTTCGCTGCAGTTCTTTAATAACGCCCCGGGCAAAAGATATTGAAACTGAACTAAATAAATCAAAATCCATTGCAGCTATAAGTTATCCATTAGCATCTGAAAAAGAATTAAAAAATAATGTAAATAAAATGCAAATGTCTCTTACTGAAAATGAAAAGAAAAGAATTTCACAATCTCTCAGTAAGGAAGTTTTAAGTCGAATCCATAGATTTGATACTGCAGGACTTAAACAAGATTTTGATAACACGGTAGTTAATATCGAAACTAGTGTTAAACAAAACAAAGAAGAAGAAAACACAAATTTAAGTATGCCTAAATATTCAGTAATAGGTGCAAGTCGTACTTCGGACGAAAAAAATAGGCATGTCATTTATCCTACACAAAATACTGAAATTTCGAACCAATCATCGGCTAGTGAAACTGAAACAGCTAGTTCAGATATATCTGGCAAGACAGTCATCTACAACGAGCCTAAAAAAGAAGTACGAAAGAAAGTAGAATATTTCGAATCAGTTAAAAACGAAATCAGTCAACCAAAGAATATATATCACGCAAGAGATAATTTTGATGAACAAAAAGTGACTCTGAAACTCGCAGACACAAAAGAAGGACAATGTAATCAAATATTTCAATCTCAATCATGTACAAACATCAAAGAATTTTTTGGAGAAAGCGAAAGAAGTAAATTTTTATCCCTTCCTTTAAAGAGTGACCTAAATTCAAGATCGCCATCGCCTCGTTCAGAAATATACGTTAGCGATCGAAGAACGCCTGACACGCTACGGTTTTCCAGTGACGAGACAATCTGGCGTAGTCGAAGCCCGTCCCCCGATCCGGAGCGTTACTGGCGTACTTACCTTAAACTGGCACGTGAAGGGGAAGTGCGCCGACTTGCACGACGCTTTGATTCACCCTCTGCAGCCGGTGCGGTACTGCGACGATACCGAAGCGATCCAGAAATTATTCGTAACGACATAAATAATATTTGGCCCTTCGCTGAAAGGGCCACACGCCGCGGAAAATGTAGAGCCTTATTACCAGTGGCACGCATGCCACTACGCCCCAGCAATCGTTTTATGCCACATATCGACGTTATATCAAAACTGGCAGCACTACGCAAACGGAATACCACAAGATCTCATTCTGCAGAAGAGGCCCTAGAATGTAGACCCGGAGAGGTCGAACGTATTCGGCGCAGATTTGAAGCGATGTCCCTACTTGGTCAGATTTACGCCTCCACTCCGGACGTTAGTGATCTTCACGATATAGAGTCTTACTTAGCGGGACCATGGATTGCTCATCGATACCCGAAACCTGAAGATAATTATAGATCAATAGCTGACACGACCACTTTAGTTCGCGGACGCACAACTTCCGATAAAAGGGAAAATATCAAAACAGCAAAAAAAGAATCTATTAAAATGAATTCAATTCTTAAAAACGAATCATTAGCAAAGCAAGCCTTCAATCCCTTGGCTCATCGCCCGGCCAGCCGTTATGAGCCCCCTCGTACGCCACCGCGACCCCCGCCAGCTTCGTGGCCCCACCGTCTCGCGCCCTATATCACGCCATCGCGTCACACTGTAACATTTCAAGGTTAATATTTTTAAATTTTTTTAATGTTTAGTCTTGGAGTTAAGAACTTATTTTGTTTTCTAATAAAAGATTGATTGAGATACATTCGACTTAATTTTATTTGGGTGTAGGAAACTCGTAATTTTTATAAGTCACTTTAAGGAACAGAACCGATCCTCTTATTTCTAACAGAAAAGTACCTACTATGAAAGGACATGACCAGTAATTGCCCTCCGATTCGGGACAATGCACAGGATTTCCGTTTTTACAGTAAGGTTTAAAAATTCAAAACGAAATTATTATGGATTTATTATTCCAAATAAGGCCGGGGTTCAAATGACAAAAAAAAACAGTACGTTTATTGTTTAAATCTTGAGCGTCCGCTTTCCTCTTTAAGCACTACTCCATTTTGACGTTCCATTATATCCATGCCTAATAATAATCTTGTAACCCTACATGAATACCATTTAAGTACCTTAGTTATTATATTAGGAATGATTTATTTTTGATCAATTAAATAGTAATGAAAAGGAAATGTATGTTTTGTTTATAATTATTTTTGTTTTTTGACAAGTCGATCGAACAAAGCATTTTGAAATACTACGTTTAAAGGAACGCCCTGTCACATATGCATATGCATATGCTGCCATCTGTGGTCGAATAGTTGAACTTGTTAACGAAAAGTATTGAGCAATACTTCAGAGCCTTCAGACTCCTGAAACTTTTTTATTTGAAAACTATAAAATATAACAATTACAATAATAAAGAAATAATACTTGAAAATATTTTTTTAGACTCGCTTAACACAATGAATAGCGCCATCTAGTGTGGGAAAGCAGTCTTTTGGTGAAACTTTTTTGTTCATTTTCGCAGTTTTCCGAGCCTTCAGACTCCTCAAACTTTTTTATCTGAAAACAGTGAAATATTACAATTACAATAATAAAGAAATCATTGCTGAACATTGATTTTTGACACCTAGGCAAGCTGCCATAGTTCCACCGGTCAAGTCCTTTAATAACCCAAAATCAAGAAAATAAGAAAACAAATTTTTTTTTTTAATGTCTCGGTTCTTTATATTATTATAACGGCTATCAATCCATCTTTTTTGTTCTTGCACAGATTTAGTTGTTCTAGTTTTCTATAAGTTACTATCTTGTTTTATTGTATCCTGGTAGAAAGTGACAACGCACCAGAACCACCGCGACGAGCATCTCAAGGCGGCTTCTCAGATTCAGGCAAGTATATGTTATGTCTGTTTTATTTTATGTTAATACATACTGTGACTAAAATTACTATTTGTTAAGTACCTATAAAAAGTACACTGCGAAAGCGAAAGGTAATGTTCTTTTTAACTGTCTGCTGCCCTTTAATGTTGCATTAAAGGTCGTAACTTATATAAAAAAGATTCCTAAACTGGTTTCGAAATTTGGATTTGTTTTCGTATAAAAAAGTATACAATAATATTTAGTTTACTAAAAATAGGCATAATAAAACTTAAAAAAAATTGAATAAAGCATTACTTTTAATTACTTTTCCAATTTACTCTTAGCCAATGAACGAACAATCAAAACTTATATGTACTCTAGGTAGTTTTGGTTGAATACAGAACATCCTTTTTAAAACTTGTTACAAATCATAAGTATTTTGTATAATTTAAGCTTATCAAAAAATTCAATTAGAAAATTAAGAAAATGAACTATTTCGCGTGGGAGCAAGTATATTATGGTTACTATAACAGCTATAATATTATCATCAGAGCTTATAAAAAAGAAACAATGGCCTTTGTTGAAAACAATCGGAACTAAAAGCGGAACTTTATTCGTCTAACTGCCGCGTCGAAAACGTACGTGGTCTTTGGCAAAGTGAATTCAATATAGTATATGAAGTACCTACAAATTGCGTATTTGTGCTTATAGGTTTTTGCTTGTGATTTTTAAAGGTCGACGAGATATTTACGTCATTTAATTTTACTGAGCCGAAACCAGTCTGAACAGTTTTTATCCGATTGTAAATAGTATCTTATGCTCTTGTGCGCGGAAATGCTGTTTGCCTGTGCTATTATTATTTAGCTTTGTGTTACTGATTGTAGAAGCGGTTTTGTTGCATATTATAACCAGTCGTTTGTTATTATCGATTGTTTTTATCATACTGACTCACAGATAACCTATCTGTCTTATCACACTTCAGTTTAGTGCGAGCCGTTAGGAATTTATGTATAATGCAAAAGTATCGTACACACTGGAAACTAAAATGAACAAAAATTATAAAAGTGAAACTACTTTCAGTGGAAGTTGTGTGAAAAGTGTTAACTCAGAGGGATATCCCTATGATGATGATATACCGTTACGGAACATTCCTTCTTCGGGATCCATGTCAAGATCACTGAAAGCTTTAAATTCATACGTTAAGAAAAATATATTTTTTGACGAAAGTGAAGAACAAGAAGTAGAAAAAGATGATAGTGCTTACTTTTCTAAAGAAAACAGTCCAGATGAATCTATCTCTAAAAGTGATACAGATAGTCTAAAAAGTAGCAAGTCCGATGAACATCAAAATGTAATTAATCATTCAACTTTTTTGACAACTACCGAACTTGAAACAATAGTTGATGAAATCACTCTTGATGATCCCGTAACATTAACAGATGATTATAAATTCAATAAGCTCTTAGAAAACTCTACCAGCAATATTGTACCTGAAATATACATTGAATCATACGACGACAACATAAAAATTGAGACAAATACCGAACCAGAACCTCCTGTCATTCCTAAACGCGAAGACGTGAATGGTTGTAAACTTCTGGAAAAGCCAATCAATAACGCTTATGTTCAGTCCAATGAACATTCCCATTCCATTTCTTCTTGTAGTAAAAATATACCCATTGCAACTCATGAACTTGCATCTTCACTTACAAATCTAAATAAAAACAATAACTTAAAAAAAGAAATCGATTACAACCCCACTGTAACTCTGAGAAAGAAACCTGTTAGTGATTTTAATTTGCAAGAAAATCGACACACTATTCATGATTTATCAGAATGGGTCAACAGAACAGATATTTATCCAGATGTCTATGCACCTCTTCCCTACAGTAAGTAATTGTGATACCTGTCGATTATATTTTAATTGATATAGGCTTCAGATTAGTATAATTTATACTTAGCTATAACAAAAACTAGATAAAATGAAAATAAAAATTACGTTACCTTGCTATGTACCTTGATATTATACCAGTTCAATTAGTTTCAATTACTCTGCAAAACGGTATTCAATTTTGGAATATAATTTATAGGAAATCATACTAATATTATAAATGCGAAAGTGTGTTGGTTTGTCGGTTTGTCCTTCAAGTGACGGATCGACGTGATTTTTTGTATGATAGCTGTTGGGACATGGAAAGTGACATATTATGCTACTTTATATCCCGGAAAATTAAGGAGTTCCTGCGGGTTTTTAAAAAAATAATTAATTTGAATTAAACCACGTGGATAAAGTCGCGGGCTCAGCTAGTTAAACTATTAACTTAGATCTTCATTCGGTTCTCGAACAGATTCGAACAGACTCTACTCATTTTTACAAAAATTCTTAACAGATAAACTGATAGAGCCCCATCAATTTTAAGGTGACTTTAAACTATCGTGCCTAAGTATAATTTTGATTATTCAGCTAAGTCGCAGGTCAACCCATGCGAAGCTGAGCAAGTCAGCTATCATTAGCGCTTACTAAAGTCGGATCGATAAACTATAATACAAGAAATAAAGTATTTATCTACAATATAATGTATTTTTAAGCAAATACCATATTTGTATTTGCTTAAAATACAAATTGATAAAAGTGATAAGGGGGCTTACTTAATAACAAAAAAATAGCTTTATACTTAATAAGAAAGACGTCGTAATAAATATAAAAATGAAATAACTAAACTAAAAGTAAAAGCTTTGAATAAACTATGCCATCATAGAGATCGTTGTTCGATGCACTTGAACCCTTTCTTGAACCGCTTTGTCAGCGAAATCACTGCGTAAGTTTTTGGCGGGAGATACCTACCGATGAAAGTGCAAGTTGCAACTGATAGCACGGGGACAGTCGCCGCGACGTTGACAGGCCGACCGGCTGTTATTTTTTTTCGTGTGGTGTATTTTTTTTTAAGAAAAGTGAAGTGGAGTCTTAACATGGGCATATTGAAACAAATCAAAAAGATGGCTGCATATGGTTTGTATTTATAAAACTATATAATTTATAAAACTCTAAAAGATCATCTAAACTAATAGGTAATTAATGTATCAGTTAATTTTTATTTATTTATAGTGTGCAATCGTAATTATAGTGAAACAAAAACTTAAGAATTAGAATTCATTACAAGTCAGGTAGTTATACATAATTTTATGCATTAAACAGTTAAAAATCTAGTTTTAAAATATGTTTTTTAATTTGCAGCTTAATACCGATTTAATTAAATGAGCTAGTTATGACAGTTGTAGATCATTTCGAGTAGGTAATTTACCAAATTAAAAATTTTACGTTTAAATAGGTACCTATTTATACCGCCCAGAGTTAATGTGCTTCAATGAGTGATTAGGACAGGGCAGGATATGTTGTAACAACATACCAGAACACCGGTGTCTTATTTTGTTGCGTAAAGCAAAGATTTTATTAACACCGGTCTCCGGTCGTGTTTTTGTGTAGTGGATGAGTAATCAGCCAGATTTTAATTCCTTTTATTTAGATACTAGATGGTGTTCCGCGTGGAGCAGGTGTGGTTTTTGATTTCCGCAGGTACTATTACATTTTCCGGGATAAAATGTAGCCTGTGTTTATTCACGTTAAAACTCTATTCCGAATTTCAGCCAAATCGGTTTAGTCATTGTGGCGTGAAGGAGAAGCAAACATGATGCAAACATGCAAGCATTCACATCTAAGTATATCATAAAGTCTATAATCACGTTAACTTTTTAAACAAAACCAAAAAGCTAAATAAACCTAAATCGAGAATCAATATTTGAGTATTTAACACCATCTAAACCATTAGCTATTTTTAACGTAATTTATTTTAAAAGGCCTAACGTATATTTTTTAACCCTTCTAACGACGTATTAGAACGCACACCCCTACATACGTTCTGAATATTTAATTCTTCTTTAATACCTCTAAATGAAAATACTTGCCATAAATATTTATTTTTATCAAGTCGATTTCATTCTAGTTTTGCCGTGAAAGTAATTCGTTATTTATTACCAGTCACGTAGGTACATAAAAGAAGTTTTACTTTTATATTTTCCACTTTCCTAATTATTACTTACGTATTTATTGTCTTTCACCAGTATTTATCCAAAACAATTATTATTAGTCAGTTTTGATTAGGTAGGTACCTATATCTCTAGAATCCTCTTCTTACAACTCTGCTAAATACTTCTTTTTCTTTATAGGTACTGAATATCGAAACTCCAAATAAGTTTAAACATTTTTTTACTAAACTAAGCGTGGTAATATGAGAACTGTGTCTACTTAGTTATTACTAATACCGGATTGCAAATTTGAAAAACATATTTTAATCAGCTAATTGAACCGTATGATGATTAATTTTTAGTATTTTCAATTAGTATCAAGTTATGCCTGTTTGAAGTGCCTATATGTATTCAATACATAAACAATGTACTAGATGATGCCCGCGACTTCGTCCGCGTGGATTGATGTTTTTCATTCCCGCGAGAACTTATCAATTTTCCTGGATAAAAAGTAGCTTATGACCTGCCTGGGAGGTATATTATCTCCGTACCTTTCATTAAAATCGGTTGAGCAGTTGGGCCGTGAAAGCGTAGCAGACAGACACACTATCGTATTTATAATATTAGTATAGATGTATGTTCCATACTGATATTACGAATGCGAAAGTGTATCTGTCTGTCTGTCTGTCTGCTACGCTGTCACGGCTCATCCGTTCAACCGATTTTGATGAAATTTGGTACAGGGGCAGTTTGTATCCCGGGGAAGGACATAGGCTACTTTTTATTCCGGAAAATTAGAGAGTTCCCGCTGGAAAGTAAAAAAAACTGTTCAACCGATTTTGACGAAATTTGGTACAGGGGTAGTTTGTATCCCGGAGAAGGACATAGGCTCCTTTTTAGCCTGGAAAATTTAAGAGTTCCCGCGGGGATCATAAAACTTGATCCACACGGACGAAGTCGCGGGCATCATCTAGTAATATTATAAACGTAAGTAAGTAGCAACCTACACATGTTTTCACGCGCGTGTCGCGAATGTCTATTAAGTGAAAGTTGTCGGGCAATTTGTGACCGCAAAGGGCTTTCATTTTCCTCTATGTGCGTTTTTAAGTATACGGTTTTGCTTGTTCAAAATATAATATTATAAAAAGGCTTAGCAAAGTGAACGACTGTGTGCCCTATGTACAATTCCATTAAACTTGCGTGACAAGGGGTTTCCCCTAAATTTTTATAAAAAAATTAATTCAATTGGGGTTTCAAACATATTGATTTAACTATCTGTATTATTTGGGATAGTGAGGATATTTATAAAAACTTAATCGCAGAGGAAAGGGCTCTGCCTCTATCTAATTAGTTTGACCCACGAAACAAACTTTTTTTGTATTCTGGCCATTTCTAAAAGATTTTGCTTTAGTATTGCTCTTTTTAAAATAATAAAAAAGAAATAAAATCTAGGCGATTCAGAACGCCATACTTCTCTATTCTACTGATGCGCTCGTTAACCTTTGGCAAGGAATGTACACAGTACATTATACAACTCCATAATAATTGTCTCCATCTATAACGTAGGTCAGATGAGATCAGTCTAGGGCCAAGACCTTTAAAATATCAAAATTACATAATTATATTAAACAAGCCTTCGATTACAAAAGGTTGAAATATACTACTTATTACGTTTTTACTCCCGCATGAAATCGGGTCAATACGATACTCTATACATGAGAGTATCGTATTCATGAGACATAATATCTACTCATCGCTATCGGAGAGAGAATCGTAGTAGCTTTTAGTTAGTGGGTTACACTAAATTCTTGAACCGGTTCCACTCGTCATGCGTGATTAGTGATTACGTCTCGTCGCATAATCCGGCCCGAAATATTATTATTACCATCGATGGAGTTACATCATGCCATAACACTTCCGATGCTATACAACTTTCACTGATACACGTATTAAATTCCATAACCCATTTTATTTTAAAATATGTATTTAATTCTGTACCGCGGTTGAAGAAAAGAAAATAAGTAATAACGAGACAAGAAAAGGCGATTTGACCAATCAATACCTAAGTATCCATACTAATATTATAAATACGAAAGTGTGTCTGTCTGTCTGCTACGTTTTAACGGTCCATCTTTTCAACCGATTGAGATGAAATTTGATGTAGAAGTATTTATTTTATCCCGAAGGAAAATTAAGGAGTTCCCCCGGGAATTAAAAAAAACTTAATCCACCTGGACCAAGTCGCGGGCATAGTAATAATATAAACAACGTTTGTGTGTTCGTTCGTTTATCCGATTTAGTTAAAAGTGTGTACAGTTGTTGACACTTGCGTGTAGGTTTCTAAAATTCTTATATAGTTCCATCAACGGTCTACAATAAGCTGCGCGCGAGTCACCTTACATTACTTATTCATCGGTTATCATTTGGTTACGAAGTCTAACAGCAGTAGGAATGGGAAAATACGACCATTGAAAATAATAATTACCTTATTATAAGTACTTCACGTAAGTCTCCAAAACAATTCTAATAAAAGGAGCTTAATTACTAATCTCAGATACTAAAATTCCGACTTTTTGGACGCGTCTCAGGATGTAAGACACAAGGCAGTCCATATCAGTAGGTAGATCCAAAACTGTCAAATTTATGGTTCCAAGCAACTCCTGCTCGAAATTTCTCCGCCTTTGCCCGGTCATCACTGGTGCTATAGCCAGAGAAATTACGAACTCCTAATCGACGAAACCTCCTCATTGTATATCAGTAGGCCTATGTTTATTGAAATACCTGTTTTCATGCAGAATCTCCGAGCCGGCGGTACGTGGAGAGCGACGTGAACATCCACTACCGGTGTCCGGTGAGACACGACCCCCTACCGTTGGTACCTGAACGCGAGCTTGCCATCCAACAGGCTGAGCACATGAAACGGCTCTACAGAGAACAGCGACGGAACAAATACTTACAGGTAATCTATATAAACTTCCACATTTTTAATATCATGAATGCGAAATTACCTTTTCACAACTTAGCTGCTGAACTGATCATGACAAAAATACAATGCGCATAAATTTATGGGACCGGGTACAACCCCTCAATATTAAATATATATTATATACATCGTACAGCCCGCGAACCCGCAGTGGAGCAGCGTGGTGGGTCTAAGCTCTAATTCCCTCTCTCCTATGAGAGTGGAGGCCTGTGCCCAGCAGTGGGACGTTAATAAGCTGTAGTGGTGGTGGTGGATATATCGTTGGATAGGTATTTCTAAATAAATAAAACAATATTTACTTTGTACGGGGATAAGGGTGACACGCCGCCAACTTCCTAAGTCCGTACCCTATTAGTAATAATAATATTTTATTGCCAGAAAAACGCTATATTTTTTTATGGCCCGACTCGGAAATTGACCCGGGCCCCGCATGTTCAACTGAACTTGCTAACCGCTAGACCAACGAGGCAGTCACTGATAATATCACTGTACGAATTATCATAGCACGAATTAATAATATCATCCGAATGGACAACGAATTAAATAACGCTACCATAGCACCCAAATATTGTGCTATCACGAAATACTTATCCAACGATTAATACACAACTATACACACAACTATTTTTTTGCAACCATGTTAAATTATTGAAGAATTTTTCGCACAACGGTAGGTACCTAGAAACATTTCTCAAGCCCTTGCAAGATATGTTGCACAATATGTGCACAATGTACAAAAAGAATGAATGAATGCTACCATGAATGTCATTAATAGGCTGCATACTACATAGTAGTACCAGTAAAAAAAATATAATACCTAATTAAAAAGTCAGCGATTATAATGAGTTGTTGTTGAAAATAAGGTAATAATACTCGTAAAAGATTTTAAGGTAAAATAATTCAAATGAATGGTCTAACTCCAGTTCACGTGCGGTCGTGAGGTTGGCAATGCGATTACCGTGTCAGTCAAACTTAACGGATAATAGGGCTTAATCCCAGCCAACTGCGTCACGCCACTGCAGTTAAATCGATTTTAAAACCCTAGAAAATGCATTTAATCCAACAAACCTTTCACAACCTTGTTCTTCCTTCCCCGTTCTACCACAGAACAGCGAGAAACCGTCAGCGTTGGCACCCTTGTGTGGTTAGGTGGTGTAACACCGTTCGTGGCATTTATCTGAAACGGGGTTCTAAGTGGAGAGGTATCTAAACATGGAACAAGGAATTTGCTTATTATTACTATTGAAAGGAAACTCGGTTATCCACCTAGATAAACTTTAATTTAGCAATTCACACAAACACGGCCGCACTCCATTACCTAGTACCTTATGTACTGCCACTCCGGACTACACAGAGCCGTAGAGTACAAAATTAACGCCTCTATCAGACTGAGCCTAACATCACTAATATTTAAATGCCTAAGTAAAGTTCTTACTATTTGTCTGTAGTATCACATTCCGTGGTGTTACACGATTCGGCGATCGCATATACCGTACCGTATCTATACGATGATATGTACTTAGAAATCAATCGGAGATCAATAGCCATATCTCAATCTCTTCAAAATTACAATGTTATTGATAAAAACCATAGGATAAAACCAAAATGTGAAAACATGAATACATCAGAGGCACAAATAACGTAAATAACGGAACAATGAGATATATCACATTACGCGATAAAGTAAGGCTTTGTACGTTTATTATGGAAACAGTGGAAAGCTGTCTCTTCACACCTCGCTTGTTTGGTGGTTTTCATTCTAGTCAAGCTATGGTCATCTGAATAGCGCGCCAGTTTGCGCATGCGCAGCCCGACCGTTACTTTATTCTGTTGTTTTAAATAAATAATAAGTACTATGTAATAATAAATTATAGGCACTTACTTGTCTAACAGTGCTTGAAATAGTTGGTGAATATGCATATGACTTCGGATTTAGTTATAAAGGTGAGGTGGTGTTAAATATTCTATGTAATGGGGCCGTTGACCAAATTTTAATTGACAATATTGTGGAAGATGAAGTGCTACAGCTGTTTGTAATTTGCATTTGTGCAATTTCTAATATGTGTTAAAATATCCCTTTAATATCACTTTATTCTACTTTAAGTATACCTAGGTTTATTTATTTAAATAAATAAATAAGTTGTTTCTACGTAAATATGAATATTATAATGCGTATTAGTTACATTTGTTATATCGATATTATTGTTAAAACCTATTAAATATCGCATAGATTAGGTCAATAAGTCATCGGAAAAACATCAATTAAACGAAATTAATTAAGGTCAAAATTTTAATCCGAGTCAAATAACAAATTAGTAAACTCACAATTAGTTTTTTCGGTTAATGGTTGATTTATAATATCAAGATTGAAAACTACATTTCTAATTATTTATTGATTAAATTAGTAGCTACAATAAACTTTTCATGCACCTACATTTTCTAACCAAGTGGGCCAGTAAAAATTTTAAACGATTTTATTCGAGTTAAGACGGCTATATAGTGAAGACAAGCTCTAACTATTCTATGTTGGCATTTTATAGTGTCGATAAAGTTGTGAACCTTGGGCATTCCGTAAATTCTTACTTAATGAAGCTTTTAGACGATCAATTTGTGCCTGCTGACACAAAGTACCTATATATGCGTATTGAAATTTGAAATGCCTCAAGTAGCTGACCTTGAACTTCGCATTCTTATGTTACTATTGATCCCCAAATGTCAAATCCCCATTATTGAATAGATTCTACAACAATAGCATTAAGGTCATAATGTATAACTGATTTACGTTTTTATGTTGTTGACTTAAGAATTAAATTCCATACATATAACATATATTTTACTACGAAGTACCTAACAATGATTTTATTTTAAAACTAGTTTCGGCAACATCATTCTTTTAGCGGACACGATGTTTCATTTTAATTTGAATAATAAAAATTTAGGTTTAATATTAAAGTAATATGCAAAGTGATTCGTAATCTAATGAAAAAACTAGAAAGAACGATTGCTTTACAATCGTGCATTGTAAAGGCAACATCGCCTGAAGATGCTCCGGTATGGGAGTGAAACGTACGTTGAGGGTATTTTTCAGGGTTTATGTGGTGTGGTGAATGTCGCGGGCATCAGGTTCGAGATATGCACTGTACCACATAGATTTGCCTTCTGTGGCGGATTATAGCGAATTACATGACAATGAAAAAACTTCTAGTTTTTTTATTGTCATGGACTTCCGCAAAATAACGCCTGCTTCTATGCAAGATTCGTAATCTCTTTCTTCATGGTACGGCAATACGGTGTTCTTCCAGACCCTTACACATACTTGAAACAAGGACGAAGTCTATGAATAACGATATCAGTGATAATAACCGTGAAACCGCAATGACGCGCTTATATTCTTAAATTCCTCTCAGAGTCACTGAGGATGGCAATGAACAAACACTAGTCGCAGTACCTGTACATT
Organism: Erebia palarica; assembly: GCA_964035005.1. Classification (NCBI taxonomy): domain Eukaryota; kingdom Metazoa; phylum Arthropoda; class Insecta; order Lepidoptera; family Nymphalidae; genus Erebia; species Erebia palarica. The sequence goes on from OZ035988.1 coordinate 10,025,771, forward strand.
TGTACCGACTTAGTCGTGGGAAGTGGGGAAAAATAACTATAAAAGATACATAAGCTTTTCCAATGTAAATACTATGTATTGGTTCAAGATAATAATAAATAAAAATAAGAATGTCAATATGTAGCATGAAAATAATTATAAGACCACACATTGCTCAAAGTTATGATTTATAGCAGAAAATGAAAACCATTTTAATTTACAGGAAAATGATATACGCCATGCCGATATAGAGTCATTTGATGCCTCTATCAAGGTGATGATTGAACGATGTGTGACTGACGAGTGTTCATAACACGTTTTCCAAATCAATTTCTTAACTAGGCATACGCTGTAACTATAACATTTTGGCTTAGTTATCATCCTTAAAAAGTTCCTAACATTTCACCAAGTACTTTTTTATTACTAAATAAATTAAGAAAAACACACATGAATCTCATCAGTGAAAATTAGCATATCCTCACCTCACCTCGTTTAAAAAAAATTGATAGCTACTATTGTACTACCTCCAAGGTACACTTCTTGTGCTAAACGACTAATAGCTTGAAATACCAACATAAAGACGGACAGACTTGAAGAAATTGCTATAATTTTAATTTTAATTTAAATTTCAATCCTCAAAAAACTGTGTTTACATGTTGTAAAATATCATCACACTGACGATTTCTGTGCATATTAAAACTGAATGTTAAACTCGTAAGTGCGGCTCTTGACAACTCGATGATAAACCGTACGCCAGCGCTTTTACTTTGAACACGTAGAGATCGTTTAATCTAAAAATGAATGAACCTCACTAACGTTGACGTCATTTTATGTACTAGTTGGCCAACAAATCCAGCAGTTTATTTCATGTCTAAGCAGCAAGAAAATGACCAACGACCAAGAACGACGTCCAATTTGTTTGCATTGATATTTGCAATTGAGCATAAACACATTGGAGGCACGTTAATTTTTAGAATAGACTACCTCTATTTAAGAATCAAATTTTGGAAAAATAGTAACAATGAATAAGAATTCTTTCTTAAATTTTCCCAGGAGCTCCAGGATATGCAAAATCGACGTCACCAAGATAATTTCATGCCATCACAGAAAACAGTAGTACCTCTTAATCGTTACGACGAAGCTGAAAAGATTGTTGCGAAAGCCTTATATACATTCAATGGACAGACAGCGAGAGAGCTCAGCTTTAGGAAAGGCGATATTATAAATGTAAGAAGACAGATAGACTCAAATTGGTATGAAGGAGACGTGCGCGGGAAGGTCGGGCTGTTTCCTTATAACTATGTAGAGGTGAGCTATTTACTTATACAAAAGAAAAAATGTGATATATGCTGAGTGAAGACCATTTTGGGGATCCAATCTCAGTCTTTAAGCAATTTTTCTTTTTTAAGTTTTCGTTTATAATGCGAGTATATTTCTTTATTTTTGTATTTTGTTCCCCCAAGTAAAAGTACTTTTGTTTCCTCTATTTAATGGGTTTAATTTCATGGGTACGTAAAATAACTATACCAGTAATAATGATTTATTGAGCTAAAGACGAGATGACACAAGTATCTATTAATCAATTTTTTTTTCTTTTGTATTTTCTATTTATTTTAATTATTAATAATAAACTGTAGTGTATGAAATAATAATGTATTATGCTATCAAATCGAATACACACGCAGTAGTCACATTGTTCAAAAAACAGTCTCACCAGTATTCTACGTCTTTGACTATTTATAGTAGGTACCCTACCTACTCCTTTATTTAAATAGGAACCGACGCAGAACGACTTCGCTGGGTCAATCCTTTGCACTACCCAATTTGGCTCAAACCATGTTCATCATAGCTGTTCAACATCTCTTTTCCAGTTACTTAAAAACGATGGGGTTCAAACACTCAAAAAACCTGCAGTCGTGGAAGGTCGAGCCAGAGCCAAATTCGATTTCATAGCACAAACCAATCTCGAGTTGCCGTTGAAGAAAGGCGAGATCGTTGTACTGTCGAGGCGAATAGACCATAATTGGTGGGAAGGGAGAAACGCGAACAGAACCGGTATATTCCCTGATAGCTATGTTACAATTTTGCAAGAGCCTAGTCAGAGTAAGCTTGGTAAGTTTCATATTCTTTAAAGCTTAGGTATAGCTTTAGTTTTAAGATACCGTAGTTAATTATAATCATTAATTCTTATTCCATGTAAACATAACGTTCAAACTACGTGCTTTATAGGTACCTATTTTGAATTTGAGTGAGTTTGAGTTTGAGTGTTTGAGTAAGTACCTCCTTCCTTACTTAACGATTTGACTAAGAAATACCTCTTTTTAAATTACAACTAGCGATAGGCTTAAAAGCTTTTTGGAAGGAATTTTATTATCAGGATTACTGTTTTTTTTTTCCTATTACTTAAGTGTTATTTTAAATTTATTTGCTCACTATTTCTGTTTTTTTTATCTGACTAATATAAAATAATTTTCGTCTATAGAAAAAGGTTTCCAATTATAAAATTATGCGATAAGTTTCATTTGACGATATTTAGGATTAAAACGTATTATTAACAGCTTTTAAATCTATAAAAGTCTCTTTGGGAGAACGAACAAACATTGCCTAATATTTTAAATCAGAATATTATTTTACAGAATTACTTTAAAGGCAATAACCAAAGTTGAAATATAATTTTTTAATAGATAAAACATATCTTTGTTAATTTTCCGCGATGAAAAGTAGTCTATGTAATTACCCGGGATACAACCTACCCCTGTACGAAATTTCATCAAAACCGGTTGAACGGATGAGCTGTGAAAATGTAGCAAACAGACAGACACACTTTTGAATTTATAATTTTAGTATGATGATAGTATGAAAAAATAATATAATATGTTGATTGATAGGTCATATTGTATGATCAGTATAGGTATACAATAAACTTATTTTGTGAACTGTCGTAGACAAAAAGTGGCTTATAAGTCGAGAAATCTGAGTTTAAATTATTTTTAGAGCCAATCCTAACGACCGACAAGCCGGTAGCGTCGCCGGTAGGGCACGGGTTGATGAACGGCACGGATAAACGAAGCATGGGCTCCCACAGCTACACTCCTCAGCCTAACAGTCCCGCACTATCCAACGCGCCGCCTGCCACTCAGCCGCTGTCAGGTACCTGATTTTTAACCCCTGATGTAAACTCTTCTATCTGCTTCGTATTCTTCATTACTGAGGGTCGTGAGTCGTGAGCCCTTTCCATTAATCACGTAATGGTAGGGGTTTTCTTGGCATAATAATGCAGGGGATTCCCACGTCCTTCCGCATACGACTCGACTAAGAGTAGGTATAACTCGTAGGTTTTTGTAACGATTAGTATCAGATGTTAGTGATAATAAGCGGGACCGACGGCTTAACGTGCTCTCCAAAGCACGAAAGTAACGAATAGGCCTGAACGTCCAAATTCGGTCACCCATCCAATTACAGTGATGTAAACATACGGATGAAATTTTAAGCATATTACCATCATCAAAAAAATTACAAATCATTGCCGGCTCACTACTGTGCACGAGTCTCCATGCTGACCAAGTGCGGATTGGCAGACTTCACACACCTTCAAGAACTTTATGAATAACTCTCGGGCATACAAGTTTCCTCGCGATGTTTTCTTGCAACGTTTGAAGCAACGAATACTTAATTTCTTAAAACACACCTTACCCCGAAATAGAGGTACGTGCTTGGGGATCGAAGCGCTTCTCTAATAAAAATATATACCTACCTACTTAATTTAAACCAAATTATATATAATACATAATATATATGTCACCGTAAGATTGTAAAAACCGTTAGATTATAATCTAACTCGCGAATTTCTAAACTGTCGAAAGATTACAATTTAACGCATTATTTTCCGGTAGATTGTAATCTGATAGGTTTTTAAACCAGACAAAACCTAAGTGCCTGGCCTGCGGCCGGGCACTACTTGATTATTTACGTCGAACCCTAACCTAACTTACAAGAAAGAGACAAGAAAACGTAAATAAAATGAATATTTCAAAAATTGACACTCAGTTTACAATCTTTCGACAGTTTAGAATTTCGCGAGTTAGATTATAATCTTACGGGTTTTACAATCTTACGGTGACATATACATAACACAGCAGAAAAGTATGTACAAAACATGTAGAAATAAAAAAGAAGGGTGCATTGTCTGTGTGATTGAACGTAGTATTTTATCTAACACTTGAACCACCAGTGCAGCCCATTAACATCCCACTGCTGGGCACAGGCCTCCACTCTCATAGGAGAGAGGGAATTGGAGTTTAGACCCACCACGCTCCTGCAATGCGGGTTGGCGGGCTTATAAATAAATAGATATAAATGATAAGTAGTAGTAAAGTAATAAACTACCAGTCTGTTCGGGAAAGTTAAACTGGTATCTATATTAAACTTTGTCCTTAGGTTACGTGACCAAGTCGTCACAGGGTGCATCTGCGTCGGAGCGCGGGTACGGGCCTCCGACGGGCGCGGGGGTCGACCTCAACAACACCGAGCCGCTCTACGTAGACACCAACGCTGAGGCTGTCCCGTACGTTGTACACTAACTACTAACCTTTGTCATTAGGTTACCGTAACTAAGTCGCTACAGGGTGCGTCAGCGTGGGAGCTTACGTGTGGGCCACCGACGGACACGGCTACTGACCTCTACAACACCGGGGCGCTCTACTTAGACGCCACCACCCCAGACCCAGGGGCGACTCCAAGGCAGGCCCCAGCCGACTTCAAAGGCTTCAAGATATTCACCGGGACACAATGTTGCCCCGCGCCCGCCCGGGTAAGGAGGCCAGGCTTCGAAGCCCGTCCCCCCACTTGGCTCTCACGGGCCGACCGGAGAAGACCCTCGAGCCCCGGAGCAGACACTAACACCGAGGCTGCCCGTACGTGCCCCGCAATACCACCCGTATGAAGCCTGGACGGGTCCACCCGTAACGTAGTTGTCACGTTGATTGGTGCCAATTATAATATGATAACATACGTGGCAGATAGGATAGCTCATTCTTTTGGGCAAATGGCAAAGTAATGAGCCAGATCTTCTATCACCAGATGAGGTAAAATTCGTTATCTTCTGCAATAAGTAATAAATAATAATCGATGGCCCAGTTTATTTGGAAAATGAAACGAAACTGTAACTCTCGATAAGTAACAGAGTAATTTAGCAGCGCTCACGAGTTTCAGCCATTTCTGATGCGGAGGCTTCAATAAAGCTCTAACCTCCTGAAAATCAGCGTTGCAGTATGTTAGGTAGGTATATACCTATCTCTCATGCTGTGAGGCTGAGGAGGTGGCCCATTGACCACTCGTAGTATAAGATTAATTTGTATTTTTATAAGTTTAGTTATACTAAATTTATAATGAATTGTAGTGTTGGTCAATAAACTTTGTCTTAAAATTAATTAATTTAAAGTGTATTTATTTATTTATTTAAATCTTGACTTCTACTTATTTGCAGATATCGAGCAATGTACAAATACCGGCCGCAGAACCCCGACGAGCTGGAGCTGCACGAGGGCGACACGGTCTACGTGTTGGAGAAGTGCGATGATGGCTGGTACGTCGGCTCCAGCCAGCGGACCGGCAGATTTGGAACTTTCCCTGGTGAGAATATCACCAGACACTTAACTTTATGTATGTATGTATGTCCCCGCATTGAAGTCCGCCAACCCGCATTGGAGCAGCGTGGTGGGTCTAATAGGCTTATTACACTGCACTTTTCCAGGGTCCTGTGGTAAGGGTGGGCGTGGCCACTAGTTAGAGCGTCGCTTATTACACAGCAATAAGTACCAATTTAGGGACTCTTTCTTCTTAAATCTTTTTACACTACACAGATTCAAGTGTAAGGGTCCCTGTGAAAAGTGCAGTTTAATAGGTTTATAAGCTCTAATTCCCTCTCTCCCATGAGAGTGGAGGCCTGTGCCCAGCAGTGGGACGTCAATAGGTTGTAGTGGTGGTGGGATATATGTATGTAGGTATGTATATGTATGCATGTTACATGTATTGTATGTATACGTATATTATTTAATTTAGTGTTGCACTATCAACTTATGTCAATATACGTTTGTCAAAAAACATGACGAATTTTTTGACAAATCATACGGTTAAATACCAAAAAATGTATTTTAAAACCAGCTCTGTTTAGCAGTGTTCCCACAAATGACATGGTGATTGGTATCTTAGGGCAAGATAAAAAAAATCTTAATAAACTACACTGATAATCTATTTTGCTTCAGTTATTGTACACCATAAAGATGTTCTTTGAATCGCATCTGCCAATGGCGAAACTAAACTGAATTGGCAGATGTAAGAACGTCATATTATTATCCTTAGTTATCAGTATCACATGCTTACTTGTTCATAACTTTTTATACTATGAACTAGTACTTTGCTATTATATTCTTAACACTTCACATATGAAATGTATGTCATTGTAAAATTGCAAAAACCGTTAGATTGCAATCTAACGGTTTTTGCAATTTTACGGTGACATGTCGGCTCATAAGTAATATAACGATTATTGAATGTTGCAGGTAACTACGTGGAACGTATCTGATAGCGCCACACGTCGCTGCTGCGACGCCTCCGCCGAGCCGCGCTGTGTACGCGACGCACAAGATAAATACTTAGCTTATAGGTACTAAAATTCTACATCAATGCACATAACACACGTAACCGACTGCCTACAAATATACCATAAACAAAACATTAAACTATTTTTTTATGTGATAATTCTCTACCGATTCATTAACAAATCTTAAATTAACGACAAGTGTAATAGTAAATTTAAAAAATAAGCTTTTATCAACAGACTCACTGAGACAAGTCAAACGAGCTCACATTGATGTAGGTATTTGCATTAGCCATTGAAGACTATCAGTTATCACTATGGTCTATGGCCTTATTCTGGTTGCATCTGCGTACCAGCTCGAATATGTTTACTAGGTAGTAATCCCTTACTGGTTAGCAGACTATTACTTAGCGCACACTACTATAATTTTGACGGATTGGTAGAAATTATCACGTTTGATCTGACAACATTGGCAGTTTTCTATTACTATCTTTCAAACCAGTCAAACTTTGCGATAGAGAGGAACGGAAAATAGAGTTAGTTTAAGCTCGCAATCTATTGATTTACACATATTAATTTACAAAATTATTGATGTAAAATTAAATGATTATCAGATCTGTATCATAGTTTAAAATATGTTTGGTACCTACTGGACATTTAACACAATGTTTATAATAATTTCGTACCTACATAATATTGTATCTATGGTAGAAAACGGTACGAAGTCTTTACAGTGACTCAAAGTTTTGTTTGTATTGTATAATAACAGTTCATTAGGTAAAATGTAAATTAATGTTACCAAATTATGAACCATGACTTTTATATCCTTTTATAAAGTATTTCATGTGACTTATATTAATGTAATAAACTAAATACCGTTTATTATTGTCCTATGGTACATATATTTTTTCCAGGTTACTTATGCACTATTGTATAAAAAGAACCGAATAATATCAAACTTATTATCTAATGACATCAAAAATACAAATTTTTTTCGTTTGCTTTTACTTTGTATTGATAGAATTAGAAAGAATATGTGTGCCAACTTGACCGAACCATCCCAAAGTTGTATTGCGCGCCCAAAGAATATGTTATTGGATATTAATAATGGTGTTGTATAATTGTATAAAACGTATATACCTGTAAAGTCGTTTATTAGTTATAGTAATTTATTTAATATGTAGGAACTGGGGATCGGAGCTCTTCTTTTAAAAGTAACTTTTAAAAGTATGCAGCTAAACTTTACTTACCAATTTTTATTCTAGGAACGAACGTTTCTTTAAGTGGCAATCTATAGCAGCAGGTCTTAACTAATACAAATATTTTAACTAAACAAGAACTATTTAATATAGTGTAACAGTACATACCATGACAGTTTTCTTAATTATTAATTAAAAAATCGACAAAAGTCAAACTTTGTTAACTAACTTTTCATAATTAATTGCAAAGTTTCGACGTTTTGTGAATTGGCAAAGTAAGAACATCATTAATTACTAACCTTATACGCTAACATTATTTAATTTCATTAGAAACCGTGTTTTTTTATTAGTTACCGCATTAACGTAGCTATAAAATATATGTACAAGTAATGAAATACTCATGACTATTTAACGGTTGGTGTATATAGGGCGAGTATACATATAATAATATTATGGGCAACGTTGACAATACTATTGTGTATGCTTTATTTAAAATTAGATGTATATCATAATAACGGGGAGTATTGGGCTCCTAAAATGCGATAGACGTAAATGTTTGGCTTGGCTTTTTAATGTCTAGTCATTGTTTTAAATATTTCCAATTTATTAGAGGATTTTCTTTAAGCTTTTTATATATAAAAAAACATAAACACATTTTATTTTAAAACTTGAATATTTCATTTACCATGGTACGTACATAATCATACCAAAGTCTCTTTCTCTCGCCCTATGTAATTGCTTAATTTATGTAGGAAAAATATTATTTTCTTATTTTTAACCTATTGATGTAGTTTTGTTAATCTATTTTTAGAAGCACAAACGTTTATTTGTTGTTGACACCTCGACATGCAATGTAACATTTACTGCTATTGTTCAATGTCATCACATCTAATATTATAAACTTTCTATTAAAGCTTGTTTTATTTTCTACTTTAAATCTAATATGACTTCAAATCCTACCACATTAAATAAGAAATACAAGATTTGGTAAGAAGTCTCGCCTTTCTAGAAGAAGAAGAATAGAAGTCATGATTCTTACCTATTGGGAATATGACCATTATACATAAACAAGTTCCATTTATATGAGGCATAATATTTACAATCGCCAAGTAAACCTTAACCGACGAGGACAGTACAGAATTCCAATACAGTAATTTTTTTTTGAAGTGAAACTTCTTATATTTCTGTAATTTGAAAATTCGATGAAAAGGATGTTGTAGCCACGGTACAAGTGACGCCACCGGACAAACATGTATACAAAGCGTTCAATTTTCGTAATTTTCTGTTTGATTGTTTAAATGTACATATTCTTAATAATAGGATTTAGCCTGCGAGAGAATGAGTTACGTTTATCACATTATTTCGTAGACTAATTTTAAAAGTTTCACTTCTGCCGGGTGTGAATTGCACACATACACTTTTTTTATTTATTTTTTGAAAACACACAGTGACACAACAGGTAACACAAATATAATGTAACACTTAAACCTTAACAGAATATACATTTTGCAACGCCCGCGCCTCTCGTTTATGATAATGGTAAACGACACTCCCACGGTAATCCACGTGTACTTATTTAGGGGTGTGTGGTGTTAATAAACTTAGGGTTATACTTAATACTTACCTACTTGTAATTGTATTTCTGTACTGCTATAATTTTGTGTTCAACTAAAAATATTTATTCATATGGTAGATTTTTTAAAAACATGGCAACACTGAATTTAGGTTGCCTAGCTACTGCTAAAATATAAACAACGCATAAAAACAGTGAACCGTGAACGACAGCAGTGTGAGTCATCATTTCGTAATTGATGCTGCTCGAAAAATAACGTTTTACCAGAGCAGAAAGCAGACTTTTAAGTATGGAGACTGATTGGAGAGAGATATTGAAGTGTTCACAAAAGGAGCTAAAGGAGGCTGAAAAAGAAAAGCTTTGTGAAAGTTTGTCCTGGATGGAAGCTGACGATATCGAACTCAACTTTACTGATCTCAAGACTTTATTTAGACTCTCTCAAGACATAATAAAATATAAAACTGAGCAAGTAAGAATAAAACCTATTAAATAATTACGTAAATGTAGTAGAACAACAAAGTTCTGATCAATTTCTGATCATTAATGTACCTACATACATACTATATTACCTTTTACTCGGTATTGGCCAGATTGTGGACTCGCTATTAGGGATTTTATTTATCGCTTCGCTATTAGGGCCCATTGTTATTTTTGAACATCCACACTCAAAAATAATAATGGACAATATTCACAATTTTATTTAAGTTCATACTGATTGTACATGACATACTACATCGACATACGTATTGACGTAAATGCCTTTCAGGAACAATCAAATAAGTATCATACTGATGTTAGGGTCGGGTATTTCAGTTCGAAAATTGATTTAAAATCATTAATTTTCTGTGGCGTATCGGTCATTTTTATATTACCTATACCATTCGAAAGATCTAAAAAAACTGTATCGTTTTTTTTTGTTAATTATCGATTTAACGATGAGCATTCAAAGTTCTCTCCACCTTTATGCGGAGAAAAATGGCTTTCTTCGGACATCGACAAAGAGGAGCCCAATTCTCATTTCCAAGATTAGTTTTGGAAGGAAGAATTGCAGGCAAGAGAGCTCCAGGTCATCAAAGGCGCAAGTGTTTGGACGATATAAGGGAGTGGACGGGGCTTGGCCGTCCACTCCCTTAAATCGTCTATATCCGAACTCAAAGATGCGGCACAAAATAGAGAAGTTTTTCGGATAATGACCGCCAAACTTCATTTTGAAGAAGGCACGCGATGATGATGATGATTCAAAGTTCATTTTGAGCAAAAATGTCCCTTACGCCAATTTAGATTATGGTCGATGATATATTTATAGTCATAATATATTTATGACTAGAAAAACAAAATTTATGTCCACATGTTTAATAAGTTAACTTTGCACTAATTCGACATTCCATACCAAGTAGATATATATATTTTTTAAGGAAATTTTAAATTCAATAAATTGACCCTGCCGGGGATCGAACCCACGATGAAGACGACATCACTCACCACTAGGCCAGGGAGGACAAAATTATTTAAAAACTACTTTAAATAAATAAACTGTCTACTGGTTAGTTAGAGAAGAAAGTAGAAAGGTGCGATTCCACCAGAGATGTGCTCAGTGCTACGTTCCTAAGCTACAGATACTCAAACCCACCAATAAGAGCGCTTTTCATAGCTTAGATCGCTACATATTAGATCAAACGCTCATATTAGTGGGTTTAGCACACATACGTAGCTGAGCAACGTAGCGCATCTCTGGTGGAAATGCGCCCTTAAGTAAGAATTGTTTGATTTCATGGTCTTCCTTATTTTTAAGATACAACATTTATTTGAGAGATTTAATCCACATCGTAGGCCGTATCGATCCAACAAACATTTCTCAAGATTCAAAAATTTAAAAAGAATAGTAATTCTTATTTAAAAAAATTAATGAATGTTTCCTTTGTAGTCTAGGCATGGGGCCAGTGGACCCCAACAATAATTCCTCAGACGACGTAACTTTACAGTATGATAAAGTATCATGAGTTAATAGTAAACCCTATTTTATATATATCCAATTTAAAAAAGTCTGTGTGTACTTATGTACGCACGCAAGAAATTATACTTTTTGCTATCAAATAATAATTCCGTGTACTTGTGTGCAATAAAGATTTAAATAAATAAATAAAATAATAAATATGTTGAATATAGTTATCAGTTCTCATCCAACATACAATGAATGTACTTATTAATTTTTATTTTGTCGGTAGGCCTTTTTCTTCAAGACTTTTAAGTTGCCCAACTAACTTCAAGGTGCCGAATTTGGGTGTCGGTGTGCGCGCACATCGTAAAAATTAACTCTGATTATTTTTCCGTAACGCGCCAAATGAAATATTGTTTATGCTAACCCAATTGTTAAAGCAGGAAGGTACATTATCGCGTAAACGCAGTTTAGGTTTTATTATAAATATTGAAATACAGGTATTGAGTGAAATTTCGTATCTTCAATATTGAAAGTTTTTATGACTTTTTATGTTCGACTGTACAATTTCTGCCGTAGGTATAGCGAATTTGTGTAATCCCGAAACCGCCTAATCGCAAATCTGGCCAATACCGAGTACAGGGTCAATACCTATACGGTCCTGTTCACATAGTTTGCCAGGGGAAATAATGTGAACAGGACGATATTTTATGTCGGAAGTAGGGTTGTAATGCAACCTCGCCTCCGCCTCCGTAAGTGCGGAACTTTCGTAAGAAATCGTACCTCTGCTTCCGCATCCACCTCCGTCGTTTTTTTATCGGAGTCTGAATGGAGATTTATTTACTTTGACTTACAATGCGTGAGGTACAAATCGAAGCAGGAGACGTCAGTTACACCATTACAACAAGCAAAAAGGGAACTGTCCTTAGAAGAATCCTCACAAAAAAACAAATGTGGGATTCTATCTAATGTTCATCCTAGAGCACAGAAAATGGATGATGTGATCGGAGAAATCCACCTCCGCTTCCACCTACGTTAACCTCCGCAGCCACGGAGGCAAAGCCCCTACACCTCGGCATCCGCCTCTGCTTCCGCTTAAAACGCCTCCGTTACAACTCTAGCAGGAAGTATGAATTTATTATACCTATCTACCTACCTACCCCTACTTACCTACTAGATAATGCCCTCAACTTCTTCCATTTGGATATAAGTTTTTAAAATCCCATGGGAACTTTTTGATTTTCCGGTATAAAATGTAGCTATCCTCCGCGGAGTCTAGCATATCGCTTTATACAACGTCATCAAACATACAGACACACTTTAAAAACTATATTATTAATTATTATTAGAGTTATTTTCTCATTATATATCCTGTTTCTAATTTTAGAACAAACTGTTTTAGGTTAACGGAGTTTTGGGTAGGTTAGAAAAAGCAAAAAGAAAAAGCAAAACTAAAGAAAAAAGTACGATTACAGGTAAGTAACTAGTAACAAATAAGTAAGGTCGAGGTCAGGTGAGTCATATTTAAATACTTGAACATTTTATTTAGATTCTCCTGCTATCAGTGCTGACAGTGTATTCGACACAATTACGCATCAAGAAGAAGTAATAAAAGCAAATAAAGATATTTTAGAACAGTTATACACAGACATTGCCGAATTAGAGCAACGAAAAATTCAATATGAAGGAGATAAAAAGGACCAAGAAAGTGAGTCTAGTCGAGGAACTCTATCTGAACTTAATGCAATTACACAATTGGAAAATGAAGTATCTAAAAGAAATAGGCATATAAGAAAACTACTTGGGGATGTTAAAGTAAGAGTGTAGACATCATAAATTATTAATATCATAAAATTAAGAAACCGATATGGTTGAAATTTCAATTCCGATTGTAATACAGCTAAATATTTAGATAAATTTACGTCTTTTACAGATATTGGAAGAAGAAAATACAACAATTAAAGAAAAGTTAACAATATTCAAAGACAAATTAAAAGAAGCTACATTACTCATTGAAAATTTAACAGAACAATTACTTGAATTTAACTGTGAACAGACAAAATTAAAAGGTTCAAATTTTTATTGCTTTAATATAACTATCTGGGTGCGACCAAGATTCGCTCGACGTATATTAATTTAATTTGTGTTGTATCTGAATTCCTGCGGAATCTAAGGTGCTACAGTTATCTTAATTTAATAAAGTTGAATAGTGAAACATTATTATTTTGAATCGAAGTTCACACCTGAATTGTTTGAGTCGAGAGAAGCTGTAATAAGCCCTAATCCCAGCGAAAAATTAAAGCTATTTGAAACATATTAAATAACCCGATATCTGCATAATTCATTTTTAAATATTTATTTCCAAATATTAAAAAAAGCAATTCAATAAATCTAGAAAATTGCACAATAGTATGTATTTAAAGAATGATTATCTCACTTCAAAATATTTAGATATTATGTACCGATAGGTATGAATACAATAACCATAATCATTCAATTTTTTTACCAATAGGCAGATATAGACCTAGATCATCTACACCCGCAAATGTTTATACATTGCATCAAGTGGCTGCATATCATAATTTTGTACCAAGTGAAATATATTTTTCTTTTAAGTATATCGTACTGTTTTATATATACTTGTATTACAATAAACATTTTTTTTTCTGATTAGATCTTCTTGCAAGAATGGAAGAAGAAAAAGCAAACTTAGTAATAGAAATAGAAACTCTCAAAAACGAAGTTACTAAAAATAATATAGCACGTGAAAAATCCGAGGAAGACATGAAATCTAAACTTCAGCAACTTAAAGTATGGGCTCATTTTTCTTTTTGTAATACTTGTTTGAATAATATGTTTTAAAATACTAAGGTTTATAACATTATTATTGGAATTATATGGAATATATTATTAGTGTAAAATAATATATTCCAACCAGTTTTAAAACAAATTACCATTGTCAACAGGACCTATTAAAATCCTATAAAAGTAAAATTGATGAGCTATCAGCACAAAATTCTCAATTAAAACAAGAAAATATGATCCAAAAACCAAAAATGGATGTGTCTCCTAAGGTAAGTAAGTAAGGAACAACATCAGCTATTGTAAGTAAATATAAAAAATGTAACAAAATCAAAGTGTTTTTTAGAAATTCAAATTAAAAGAAATGAAAGTAATAGAACTACAAGAAAAACTAATAGAAGCGTCTGAAGAAATGGTAAAGTCTGCGAATTTAATTGAAATCCTAAGAGAAGAAAATAGACATTTAAAAACATTTCTGGAAGATATACCTGATAACTCTTTATCCGAGCACAGAAATGAGAGTGACGATGGTAAAGAAAAAAATATTATAAAAAAACTCAAAAAAAAAGTTGCAAGTTTAAGTATATCCCTTCGAAATGCAGAAGAAATGGTTTCTATAAGAGAAAAAGAGGTAAAGAATAATCATCACATAAATATTATTATGTATACAGTTTTATCATTTCGTATTATCTTAGCTTACAGAAATAACGGCCCAATTAAAACTTCTACGCTCAGATGAAGGAGTTAATGCTCTAATAGAAGGCATAAAAAATAAAAAGAGACATCTAAAAATTAAGGATGAAGGTATTAAATCATTAGTACAAGAAGTAAATACATTGAGTAACCTCATGAGTGAACTTCAACTTGAAAATGCTAAAATGAGGTACTGTGATGATGTTTATTATTTTTTTAAATACTAGACGATGCCCGTGACTTAAAAATTGTTAGGTATTGGGTTTTTCAATTAAGAAATTCTCAGTGCCAGCCCGGAGTTGGAAGTTGGCGGTGTTTCACCCCCGTGCCTCGGAGAGAACGTTAAGCCGTCGGTCCCGGTTATTATCACTTACATGATAATAGTCGTTAAAGCCCGCCAATCCGCATTGGAGCAGCGTGGTGGGTCTAAGCTCCTAATTCCCTCTCTCCTATCATAGTGGAGGCTTGTGCCCAGCAGTGGGACGTTAATAGGCTGCAGTGGTGGTGGTGGTGGTGGTGGCCCGTGACTTTGTCCACTGGATTAAGGTTTGGACTGGACTGGTTTTGTGACTCCTTCGGAAACTCTGTAATTTTCTGGGATAAAAAGTACCTTGTATATTAATTCAGGCTATATGCTATTTTAATTCCAAAATTCAGCCAAATCGGTTCAGTCGTTACAGCGTGAGCGTAGTAATACATTGTGATTTTATTTAAATTGTGATAATAAATATTTTCTATTCAGAAATGATCTTGGGATTCCATTAAATGATAAAATTACTACGCATGGAATTTTAAAAAAGTACAAAGATATGGAGATGGTCAATGAAGAACTTATGAGAAAACTACAAGAAGGTGAAAATAAATTAATATCTCTAGAAATTGACTATCTTGATACAAAATCAGAACTTGAGCAACTAAAACCTTTAGTCAAAAACTCAAATATCACAGATGAACATTACGACGAAAAAGCAACATCTGCTGCAACTATGAAATCTGTATTAGATGAAAACGAAGGTCTTCGACAGGGATTGGCGGAGATGTTAACGTTTATGAAAGATAATAGTAAGTTTTTATAATTCTCTTAAAATTTTAAAATGTAGTGTTTTACGTCCTATGATTTATGATTATCAGGCAAGACAACTTCTGGAATACTTTCGATGGAGTGCCCCAGTTTAGAAGCTGTATTAAATTCAATGGAAGCACGAAAATTGGCTGGGTGGTTTTCACCGCACATGAAAACAGCTATGGAGTTAAAAGCAGCAATTGGTGGAAAGGATGCTTTAATGAATGCCCTTCACGAATCAAGGTAAATCTTAATGTATATTAAAATAATTTGATTTATAATTTTTAATTTTACTCCTGCACACAGGAAAGAAACATTTCAAATAATGAAAAAACTCGCTGAAGAAGAACAAAAATCGTCTGAATTAGAAAGAATAATATTTAACATAAAAGAAAAGTCGACGTTGGAAGCAGAAGCAGAGGATCAAATATCAAACGCAGCAGATATAAGTGAAGGAGAATTTGGATCTTGGATGACAAACAACGCATATGGGGAACTCAATTTTAAGGACAGCAATCAGATACAAGATATTCCTAACAAGCGACACATCCTATTCAAAAATCACTTTACACATGCTCTGAAATATTTTCAAAATAAATTTACAATGCTTTATGATAAGTTTACGTCATTGACAATAAGTGCTGAAGATAATTTAAATAAATGGTTGGTAAAAGAAGAACAATATAAAGCTGAGATAGAAAACTTAAAATGTCAAATAGATGAAAATGAAGATGATACTAGCAATCGATCACCCGGATTACTCACTAATACAAAATCCATTTTTATAGATAGAAAGTATAATTTTCTTGAAGATTCATACAAACAAATAAGAACTTTGAATGAAAATATTAGGAATGAATACTTAGAAAGTAAGAAAGAAAGAATGGCTGAATCATTTGAATATGAGAAAAAAGTTCAATATTTAATAATATCTGTTCTAAATCTGAGTGACAAGTTGCGAAACTCTATACCAATTGAGTTATTTCTTAAACAAAATGAGGTTTTGAATCAAAACATCATTGAGTACCGAAAAATAATCGAAATCAACAATATGAAGCATATTCAAAAGCTAGACATTATGAAGCGATTAGACGAGGATAAATTTGATATTATTAATCGGTTGCAAAGTGATATTCCCGAATCAAGTATGTAAAAATATCTTTACATCATTTACATTTGATTAACTTATCTCTCATGTATTTGCTTTTTAATTTTCAGCTACCACTGAAATTCGAAAATCTAGTAAAATATTATCAGATTTGGAACATATAGTACTACAAAAACAGCTCGATCAAGTTTATCAGGAATTAAATAAAAAAGAAATTGAAATAGAGACATTAGAAAATAAAGTATTGGATTTACAGACTGCGCAATCTCTACTAATGTAATATTTTGGTTCCAAAATACATGTATTTTATCGAGTTTTGTAGATATTTTTATTATTTCAATTTATTTTTTCAGTGACAAAATAATGCTTATAGAAGCAAAGGAAGAAACAAATATAACAGAAGATCAAATTAAGTTATTGGAAGAAGAAAATAAGTTCCTTAAAGATCAACAAAAAGAAACCCAAAATAAACATGACATTTTACTTTTACAAGTACTCAAAACTTAATTATTTTCGTACAATAGCACTCGATTTTATAGACGTAACTAAAAATATTGCGATATTTTCATGCCAATTTGGTTTCTGAATGACTTTCTGGTGATTTTTCTTAGAAAACACAAACTAAGTAATAAATATACGGAATTTCGTAATTTACTAAAAGGGGCATTGTACCTTGAAAACTGGGGCTTTTATATAAATTGTTTAAAATCATGATTACTAAGAAATAATAAAGTTTTGGAAATGGTTAATTAACTGGAAATCTGCTCTTCTTTAACCCCTTGCAATGAATTTGTCGCATTTTCTGTCATCCTGTATCTATAAAATAATAATGGTAATATTATAATGTTTTTATTGTTATAAAATTTCAGGTAAAGGCATATGAACAAGCAAAGTTAAACAATGATATAGAAATTAATATGTTAAGACATCAAAATCTTGATCTTCAGTCAATGGGAGACAACAAAGCAATTATCGCTAGGTTATATTCGTTTCAAAGTTACGAATTTTAAATCTGAACTTAAGTAATTTATAAAATTAATAAATTTCCCTATTCCTTTTGTCTTTATAGACTCAGTGGTGAAGTGCTATTAGCACAAGTACAAACGTCTGAAAGTTATCAGAAAGTTGAATCACTGAAAATAGATTTACATAAAGAGAAACAGTTGAGAGCTGAAATGGAAGAAATGTTGAACAAACGTCAAAATGTCTTTGATATTTACTCTAAGAGGTGCAATAAACAGTTTAGGTAAAATTATATAAGTCAAAGCGTTATTCATTGTAATTTACTAGTCACGTTTCTTACCTAAAGATTTTTATACATCATTTATTTACAGAACTATGAATGATATTGTTGAAATTCTACGAAACCAATACGCGGGTGGCTTACCTTTAATCTCCGCGGAATCTTTTTTCAATAGACTTGAAGAGGTTCAACGTAAATGGCAAGAAACTGTGGACAAACTTAATGATGTAGAAGATTTACGGTTAAACCTGATGACAAAACATAGTGTTTATAGTCAAATATTAGATCTAACAAACACAAAATGCTTTGAAGATGAAGACAGTTGTCCACATAAATTGCAAAACATAATTATGGTTAGTGCACAAAAATTATTAACTTTTTATTTTTTAATGCATTATTAATTATATAATTTTATACTATATATAATTTATCGGAATTAATGCTTAGGAAAGGACTCAAAAATTGGAGGTTGGAAATTATAATAAAAAAATATTACTATTAGAACAATCACACAAACAACTTTTGGAGCGATGTGATGTACTAGAAAGAACTTTAGTGTTGGTAAGTCAAGGTTTTAAAACTTTGAATACTACATTTCAAAATCCAACAAATTACAATGAAAATGGAGAAATTGAAGTCCAAGATATTCAAATTAGTGATGAAACAATTAGTAAAGGTAAACCACAGAAAATATTGCTAACAAGTCGTATTTTATTTTAATTTTATTTATATAATTCAATATTTTAGGAAGTCTCACATATACGCTACCACATGATAAAGCAAAAAATATTGATTTAAAGGATGGTAAAACACAATATGAACTATTTGACTCTAACATTACATCTAAAACTGTTTCACAATCTAAAAAGATAGAACATCGACAAACTCAAACTAATTTTAATCTTAGACCAACAGATGTAAAGTTAATCCAAACGGATGATGATAAAAAATCGGTAGAGATTACTTCCAATATAAAACAACTTTTGAGTGATAACCAACAAAAAGATAAGCTGTTAGAGGAAATCAAATTACACTCTGATGAACAAGCGCAAGAATTACTTTTTTTAAATACAGAAAAGAATGAACTAAACAATAAAATACATGGTTTATCTAATACTATCAATGAAAAAGAAAAAATTATAAAAAATTTAGAAGCAATTCTTGATTCTTCAAAAAAAGAAATAAATTATCTTAAATTAAAAGAATCAACACAAGTGAACAACAATGATACAGTAAGCGCTGAGAATCAAGCTTTAATAGCAAATCTTAAAAAAATAGAAAATGATAAAAATGATGTTATAATGGAATACAAAGAACTCTTAAGAAATGAAAGGCAGGAATTTTTAAAATCGATAAAAAAATTACAATCAAAATTATCAGACTTACAGGCTGAAGTTGATGAGTAAGTATTAAAAGTGTGTCCTAATACACCATCAATCATTCTAGTACCGTTCTAGTCCCCTGATAATAATAGAGATCTTATCTTCCGAGATTCTTATAAATTAATCATGTATTTATTACAGAAAACAGTCTAACGTAATCTCCGCTAACGCTAACGTTGGAAAAGATACTACTAGTAAATATACATTAAAAATCAGTGATTTGGAAGATAAATGTTTTAAATTTGAAAGTGCTTTAGAGGGATATAAAACGGATTTGTAAGTGATCGTTGTTGTGTCTGTTATCATCATAACTCTCATATTTAAATAATTGTGTTCATGATTTAAGGAAAAATCAACAAAGTGAGTTAGAACGTTGGAAAGAGCTAGCAACGGAAAGATTAACTAAAATGGAATACCTCAGTGCCCAATTGAAAGAGAGACACAACCATGAAGTGAGTACTTATACTATTATACAATTATTTTCCCTAAAAATAATGGAAGATTTATCACGTTATACCAACGTCACTACAGATGGAATCATACAAAGCGGAGAACCAACACTGGATATCGCAACTGAACGAAACACAACGTGAACACATGGAACTAAGATCCCGATTGGCGGAGCAAAAAGCCTTCCATGTAAAGCAATTAGCAGAAAAGGACGCACACATTGATCACCTACGCTCAGTTATAAATAATTTAAAGGTAAGGTTTTCCGTTCTGCTCCCATGATATTATTTATTATGATCAGAAATTGTGAATTTATTACTCAGCTACCTATAAGAGCTAGGTATATTTAATATTTATGTCCATCTATTCTAGACATTAGTGATTGACCGACTATATTTTATAATTAGTCAACTACTTAGTCAATATCTCACGCTACACCAGCAAGACGCACATGTCGTATTTCTAATTTTTTTAAAAATCCATATTAACAATAAATGCGAAAGTTTGTCTGTCTGCTACGCTTTCACGGCCCATCTGTTCAACCAATTTTGATAAAATTCGGTATAGAGGTAGGTTACATCCCGGAGAAGGCTACTGTTTGTCCCGCAAAATTAAAGATTTCTCGCGGTAATCAAAAAACCTTAATCCTCGCAGACGGAGTCGCGCGCATCATCTAGTGCTAATAAATCTCTATTTAGTTTATAAAAACTAAGTTTGTCAAAAACATGAGGTCGTTTTTCTTGTGAAAGTAAATACTATGCTACAGGACATAACAAGTGGGATGGGTAATAAATAAAAACTATAAACTTTGGATCAAATTTAAAATTTAATCTAACTTTTATTTGTTAGGTACTTTTATTATAAATAGTACATTAATTTTAGACTCAAGTACTCAGCATGCAAACAATGCTGACGATAAATGATCCTAGTTTTGATTTATCCGCCATTGTCGAAGTTGATGAAGTGAGCGACGCAGCATCGCAACAAGGATCAGATAGGCTGGAACTGAAGTTTGAATCCTCTGTCGACTTGAACGAAGTTCAAGACGATTTTTTGAGGATACCGAGTAGTTCTACAGCTATATGGTAAGCATCTATACTTCTATCATTTGTTGGATCGTGATAAAAGGAAAAGAGTAAGTGTTGAAGCGGTAGTTTAATAAACTCGTCCATACTCATACCTCAACGGTTTTCAAGCGCGGGATCATACAGAAAAGCACGGCAGTACATCCTCGCCGAAAAGGTGACTGAGCAATGTTATTTAGTTGATATAATCTACTAAATAACTCGAAACGTACTCAAGGTCTCTTTTATATTATGGCCTTAATTCGTCCATGCATCAGAAGGTATTTGAGAGCCTTACCTTTACCAGAGTTTGTTTTCAGGCAAGAACCGTTAATAGAGCGCTTACGAAGAGAGAAGCAGTTGGTGGGAAAACAGAATGCTATTTTGAGGAGACAGATTAAAGTTATCGCCGCAAGAGAGCGCAGGTCGCGACTGGATGCACAGAATCTTAAAAATCAGGTCTTTCGCATGTAAGTAACCCAGAGTAATTCAAACTCAGGGCATAGATAATAATATGCAGGCTTGGCCAGGATTAGTTATAAAAAAAATATAATAAATAAAAAAATATAAACGTATACGTAACGTAAAATATAAAGTATATATATATATACTGCTGCTGCCGTGCTACGCGCTACTTATAGCGTCGATCTATAAACGAAAACATAAATATAGGATATACCCTGACGAGCTTTTAGTTAAGTACCTAACAAATTATCCGACAAGTGTAAGCGAGGAAATTAGCGAGCGAATAAATTAATTAGGAGGCGAGTACAATAGAACTGTGACCGTCCTCATGACACATGGCCTTAAGGACCTTCTATAGCCATTAGTCGCATCACAAAAGAAGAAGAATTAATTTAATCAATAGCTCAAGAACCTGTCTGAAATCCGAAAATCACACGTGTTGCAAAGTTGTCGTAGCAAACACTGGCTCAACCTTTACGCCCAGCTGGAAGGGATATTGGCATCATTAATTTGCTTCATAAAACGGGTTCGTTTAACTTGTTAATTTTATTATAATTAAGCATGCATTTTAAAATAAATTATATTATCAGCACTACTACGGGTAACAAAGTCCCTTCAGCGGAATCTGCGGCGCTTCAAAATAAGATCCAATCTTTACAAGCCCAGCTGACGAGCGCACGACGTGATGCTCATTCATCTGTAGCACTGTGGGATAAATGGAAAAGGTAAAAATTTAAGGTGCAGTGCACACGTACAAAGTGAAATAGAGTAGCATTCTTTCTTTATGAGAATACAGACTTTCATATTGACCATGTTATAGTGCACCGAGCCAATAGCCACCGTTTGAGTATTTTATTTCTATTGTTGCAATCAAAAATTTTTATTCACTGTAGTGGATAAAACATGTTCGGCTAACTTGTAAGTAAGCTCTTGACTGCGATCAAGATGGTAAAATGATGCACCTCGGCTCCACTCATCTCCGGTCTCCGTAGATACATATTATGGTCTGACCTTAAGATTACCTATTCTGTGCCAAGCTCAAGTTTCTAGGCTAACTATGCCTTATTATCGTGACCGCTATAGGTACTATAGCGTTAAATGAGTTCACGAAACGACTTTTAAAATAAGATAACATGGTTACTATTACTTACTTTATGAGCGTTATTATCGTTACTTTGGTAGCCTTTTTATAAAAAGGTTAACCAATAATTTCCTCTATCTATGCTATTTTAGCTGCGATTTAGCCTATGGCGAGAATGTTGACCAATTTTATGCGGTGATTGCGATCGTTATAACTTATAGGTACTGTAGCTGTCGACTGTCGTATTATCTCCCGTAAAATAGTCCTTGTGTACAAAACGTTTTAATTAGCATTGCTAAGTTTCGTCTCCGCTAAGAGCAGAGCACATACTTAAATATAGAACTTTATCACAATAAAGTTAGTTTATAAAATTATATAACTATATGAATTCATTTTTCATAAATTCGCTTTTTAGAGCCCAGCAAACAGCAGAACGGTGGCAAACCAAATTTGAAGAAAAGTGTCAAGAAAATAAAAAAATAGAAATGAGCCTCAATTTAGCTAAGTCAACGATTACGAGACTAGAAAAAGAAAAACGAGTCCTTCTCACCAGATTGAGTGATATGAAACGTAAGTATACGTTTTTAACTTGATAGGAAAAATAAAAAAGTTTGTTATTTGACCAGGAGTCTTACTTCTATATAAAAAGCTGGAAACTTACTGCTATATTATATTAATATTGCAGTTTTATATCATGTACCATGGCGTCCCTAAAATAAGGATTATAATTCTTAACAATTTAAAAATAATACTTGCCTTAAGCGATAGTAGTAAGTTCCCAGCTTTTTATATACCTTCGTAATTTGTCTTAGGACTTCTGGAGGTCTATTCCGAAAGACCACACACCATGGTGCAGCGCAAAAAATGAAACCAAACAGTTTTCGTGTCTAAATGGCAACTAAATGGTCTTACTGCAAATAATGAATGTTGCAAAAAATTTGCAGCAATTGTGCAAAATACTAAGAAGAGTTAAAAGAAAAATCATTAAAATCGGTTCATAAGTTTACGAGAAAATCGTCGAATACAGAACATCCTCTTTGAAGTATGTTAAAAAAGCATACTTAATATTTATGATGGCACCTGTTAGCCTTTCATTTAAATTTCCATACTAAACGCACGTTTAAAGGTTTGATATATACTTAGTTGCTGACTTATTTTATATTTCTGTTTTTGTCGGTTTGGCGTAATTGATAAATTGAGGGTATAATAACACGTCCAAAAGGATATTAAGGAATCTAAACATAAAAGACAGAAAAATTTACTTTGCAGATGAAAAGTCGCTAGCAATAGAGAAGCAAGATGCAGAAGAGTCTGAGAAAGCGACGTCTAGAAATGAAGACTACTATACACCTCCCCCTGTATCGTCACGTGCGCTCCTGGACAGAGTTGAAGCTCAACAGCGTCGTATTGCTGCACTGGAACTTGCAGAAAAGGTAGGTACTTACTTTTATCGACTAATGGTGTTCCTAGTGGGGGAATGAAACAGCAATGCGCAATTGCCACTACTATTTTCTTCTACGTTTATAATATTCTCAGTTCTTCTTCTTTTAAGGGAAATGAAACCTTAGTATCCGAGTATGAGAGGTGTTTAGCAGAGATAACGTCACTAAAAGGCCAAGTTTTGAAACTGGAGTCCACACTACTCGAAGCCCAAATTAGATCACCACTGAAATCCACACATGATACGAAACCAGAATTGGATTATTGGAAGAAGTAAGAACTGTTGTAAAATTATATCTCCATAGATTACATTTTCACTTCCAGTTGATGTCTAGTTGAGTAAGACTTGGGTACACCTAAAATGTGCTACAAGCAATGCAGTTTGCAGCGTTTATATCGTGCTTTCGAAAAACGCGAGTTGAATGCGCGTGAAAATAATGCCTGTCTAAACATCCTAATGCTATGGTCCACAGCCGAAATTACGCCGCAACGCGATTGGCCTAGGCAATCCTCAGAAATGGCCAAACCTAAAACTTCTGCTTGTGCCTTAGAAAGAGTTCAATCTCCAACTCGAACTTCATGTCAAAAGCTGTTTTAGTGAAATGCCGTTTTAGGTTTGGAACAATCCTGAATTAGGTACGTGTTAGAGTGTTCAGACTATTAATAGAACAATATTTAAAAGGTTTTTATGTTATTTGTTATCAAAATATTATCACAATTCACAACATCTCACCGAACAAAGGCATGTTAGCATCGCGCTTCATCGCGGGTTCTTTGAGTTTGGAGTTTGACGATCTCAGTGGCGCAGTGTTGAGCGCTGTTGTCTTAACGTCGGAACCCGGGACGGGTTCGATCCCCGGCAGGGTCAATTTGGGAATTTATAAATTCTGAATTTTCCCTGGTCTGACCTGGTGGGAGGCTCCGGCCGTGGCTAGTTACCACCCTACCGGCAAAAACGTGCCGCTAAGCGATTTAGCGTTCCGGTACGATGCCGTGTAGAAACCGAATGGGACATGGGTTTAATAATTAACTGCCATGCCCCTAACAGGTTAGGGGCAACTGCATCCTCACTTACAATCAGGTGAGATCGCAGTCAAGGGCTAACTTGTAGTGGATAAAAAAAACAGTTCGAACTAATAAATAAATTGTAATCCTATTTAATATTGTTGTACAGTTATTGCGACATGCTGAAAGAAGAGAACATGCAGTTGACGCTACGTGTAAACTCCCTGGAAAACGTTCCCACCTCGGCCCATCACCAACGCGTCAGCGATTTGGAGCAGACCGTGTTGACTCTCAGAGGTAGGTTTAGTCAGTTTTTCTATTTTCTATTTCCTTTTCTATCTAAATTTCCTAGTTGTTATAAGTATAACATTAGTAGAGACTTATTTTGTGGCAATATGTGTCGTGTAGGTCGAAATCTAAGCAATATTATTTATCGCCAATGGGGTTTCCAGTTATTTTGTTTTAACTTTGGTCTCCACAGTCCACACTAGGGAACCTGTAATGTGATTACCTAAGCTTAGACTAACCAAGGACTAACTAGGTGAGATCAGTTTGCATTGACTGTATCAATGTACATTGAAGTGCAACTAATTGAATAACAATTGGTATAGTTCTCAACTACTTTTTTGTGTATCAACAGGCACCCTTGTTTTTTAAGTGTCTAGTTATAACCTGTTATTAGCTATAAGTTACCTAATATTGAGACTATTTAGAACAATAAGCTGTTGGTTTTCCTTAATAGATAAAATAAAATAACTGGACCTATCATATCTTCTATATATGTATATAAAAATCAATTGCTGTTCGTTTGTCTCGCTAAAACTCGAGAACGACTAGGTCCGATTTAGCTGTTTTTGGTTTTGAAATGTTTGTCGTAGTCCAGGGAAGGTTTAAACGGTGAGAAAATATGTAAAAATTGCGAGGAAGATCGGGCAGGACAACGTCTGCCGGGCCCACTAGTATACTTATAAAAACTATATACTTATAAAAACTAGCTTTAATTGCACGCCACTCTTTTCGCGTTTGTTTTCTGTTTTCCCGTGCAGTTCTCTACCGGAAAAGGCAGTAATCACGAAATAGCAGATAAAACAAATTCTGTATGTGTATGATTTTCTTTTGTAATATTGATAGCAATATCACAAAACAAAGTAGGAAGTAGTTAAGCGGTGGTAGACTGACGTAAGCGTTAGTTTGGACGTTAGACCTCGTATTGAGATGGTCGGGTGATTCGATCCTGGGGCTCGTACCTAACTACTTCAAAATATTTATCTGAATTCTATGCGTTTTTCTCATTATAACGGTGAAGGAAAACATTCTGAGTAAACCTGCATAAGAGACATATTCATAATATTGTCTTCAAAAGTGTTTTTGTGAAATCTGCCAACACGCACTTGGTCAACGTAATGGACTATGACCAAACCCTTCTGATTCTGAGAGGAGGCTCGTGGCCCGGGGACCGGCGGTCGGTTGAAATAATGAGGAATTGAAATGGATTATTTAACAGGTCTTGTCAGTAAACTACAATCTGAACAAAAATCATCAGGGGTTGTACAAAGACGTGTCGACTCCCGCCCCAGTAGCGGCCGTAGCAGCTCAGAAAAGGTATCATTATTTGCTAAAACTTGTACATTATTAAACTTACCGTTATTCACAAAATCCACGCTAATTTTACAAATGCGAACATGACGTACGTCTTTCTGTCCATGTGTTAACTGTACTCACTGTCTGCTATGTTTTAATGGTCCATCTGTTCACTCGATTTTGACGAATTTTGGTCGTCGCATCCCAGGGGAAGATAGGCTATCCCATAGGCTACTTTTTATCCCGGAATCCCCACGAAATCTCGTGAAAAGAGTAATTCCCATGAGATTTTTCAAACCACGTGGTCAACACACGCGGCTGTACCTTAAAAGAACCTGAGTACAATATCAATTTAAGCTTCACATCCACCAAGATATGTCTTCTAGCGATCCTCCTTGACCTAGGTACTCGTAACGTGATATATATATTTTGAAGAGATTAATTGTATAACTGCCTCGTTGGTCTATTGGTTAACATGTTCAACTTCGGCCGTCGAGATCCCGGGTCCCGGGTCGGGCCATAATATTAGGTATTGGGTTTTTCCGACTAGAAATTCTCAGTACTAGCCCGGAGTTAGGAAGTTGATGGTGTTTCACCCCCGTGCCTCAAAGAACACGTTTAGCCGTCAGTCCCGGTTATTATCACTAACATGATAATAGTCGTCAAAGCCCGCCTGCCCGCATTGGAGCAACGTGGTGGGTCTAAGCTCTAATTCCCTCTCTCCTATGAGAGTGGAGGCCGGTGCCCAGTAGTGGGACGTTAATGGGCTGTAGTGGTGGATTTCTATTATGATTAAATTCCTCTTTTTGTAGATGCGAAGTCAAGTGGAATCATACCGCATTGAAATATCAAACCTCAAAAAGAGCATCGTAGAAAAAGATGCCCTTTTAGAGAGTTCCAAGGAAATGCTTAAGATCGCTGCAGAAAGAGAAGACGACTTACTAAGAGAGGTGCGTTACTGCATTGTTAAATGTACTAGTATAGAACTAGAAAACACTTTAACTAATTATGTAATTCCCATCCCACATGTCAGTGTAATACTTGTAACGTATGTGTTGTGTTGTCTACATATTGTAACCTTTTCTTTTCTATGAAAAGAGCAACTGCCGAGTTTCTTGCCGGCTCTTCTCAGTAGAATCATCTTTCCGAACCGGTGATAGAGTCTTAACGTTTCATAAGTGACTCAAATTGTCCTACATGTAATAAATAAATCATTTATCATTTAATTCTTCTATTACTGCTACTTTTTAACATTACCGGTTAATGTTTACTTTAACGTTACATACAAAACTGATAAAGATTACAGAACGGCCCTTTTGTATGGCATCGCATAGAAGTGGGGGTTCTCCGAATTCGTTCTGAAAGACATTTGACCTAATCTTATGCATTGTTTACTAATTTTCAAGTAATTTCTTCCTGTAAATAACCAGTTTTTTTAATTGGACGAATGCTTGATCATAAGACTGGAGATTACAATAGAGACTCTCAAAATTAACTAAGTAGTTAATATGACATAACAAACAATTTATGCACTTTAAGTTTTAACGTACGGTACGTTAGAGTTGAGATTAGCTAATTAACTAAAGGGTTAATTAATCTCTATATTGTAATTGTCACCGTAAAATTGCAAAAACTGGTCGATTGTAATCTAACTAGCGAAATTGTAAACTGTCGACAGATTACTATTTAACACATTATTTTTTGGTAGATTGTAATCTGTTAGGTATATTAACCCGATAAAACCTACTACTACCTGTTTATTCGTGTCGAACAATTTAAAAATTGACACTCAGAACATTGAACCGTTCACAATACGTCGACAGTTTACAATTTCGCTAGTTAGACTACAATCTAACGGTTTTTGCAATCTTACGGTGACAATGATTTTACGCACTTTAGCGGCAACAATTATTAAATTTACCATTGACTTTTTGAAATGAGATGCTTTTTCCTACATGGCATAGATTATGATATTGCGACAGATCGGTATTGGAGATAATACATAAATTATAACAATATTTTCTTTGTTTAGAATGCATTATTGCAGCGGCGTTTAGAACAACTAGAAATTAAAAGAGGACTCGTGTCGGCTTAATAGTGATTTAGTGAAATTTATAGTAAGTAAGATAAATAAAACTTCATTTTATCAATCATTACAACTATAATAAAATAAATTATTTTGTACAAACTTTGGTTTTATTTTAACGATAATATCGAATATGTAGATAGTTTTCTAAATACTTATTACCTACATTAGATGTGAAACGATAATATGTTTTGGAAGTTTTCTGGAAAGCTTATTTTTTTATTGTCTAAATTATAAAAAATGCTTAAAAGAAAAGCTTAATTTTGGTTTTAAAAACTTGATTTTGTTGTGAGTAACAATTAAAGTCTACAAATCAATACTATGAACAAGAAGTATAGTTCGCGCGCGAGTTGAATGCAGAGCTTATGTTTCATGTGTCACCATCATAAGCTCTGCATTCAACTCGCGCGCGAACTATAGGATCTATTGACAGTAAAATACGTCACAACTCTCACCGACGCGACCGGCGTTTCCAAATTAAACCTATGTAGGTAATATTGTATCGACTATCGGTCCGAATCCATACTTCCATTATCCATACTAATATTATAAATGCGAGAGTGTGTCTGTCTGCTGCTACGCTTTCATGGTCCATCTGTTCAACCGATTTTGATGAAATTTGGTACAGGGATATGTTGTATCCCGGGGAAGCACATAGTTATACTTTTATCCCAAAAAATTGAAGAGTTCCCGCGGGAATCAAAAAACATTAATCCACGCGGGCGAAGTTGCGGCCATCATCTATTGCTGGTATAAATATGAGGCCAAAAGGCTTATCAAAATCCAGCTTTCCAGGAAGTATAGCGACTAAAATATTTAAATAACTACAAGAATGTATAACTGAGTGGAAGCACAATTTTCATTATCACAGCTTCAGATTTATCAAAACAATTCGAAACGTCTCTCTAACATGTATCATGAGAGAGTACGATTTATTATTCTAGCTTACGAATAATTCTTCTTAGAATAAGTAAGTACTTTGGTTATAAATTTTGATTAGGATTTTACATACAACGTTATTTTAATAAATTGGATTAGTAAAGTGAAAATTGGTACAGTGCATAGTAATTTTAATTAGACTATTCTCACGTAATAGTTTTTATGGCCATCTGGGTAGGCATATATTTGTCACCGTAAGATCGTAAAAAACGTTAGACTACAATCTAACTCGCGGAATTGTAAACTGTCGAAAGATTGTGAACCGTTCAATGTTCAGAGTGTCAATTTTTGAAATATTCATTGTGTTTATGTTTTCTTGTCTGTTTCTTGTAGGTTAGGTTAGGGTTCGACATAAATAAACAGCTAGTGCACTAGACACTCAGGTTCTATCGGGTTAATATACCTAACAGATTACAATCTACCGAAAAATAATGCGTTAAATTGTAATCTTTCGACAGTTTGCAATTTCGCGAGTTAGATTATAGCCTAACGGTTTTTACAATCTTACGGTGACATATATATGTTATATATATATATATAACATATATATGTCACCGTAAGATATACACCGTATATATATATATATATATATATATATATATATATATAAATCCCGAAGGACTTCTTGCGTCTTTACAAACTACCACCCTGCGGCGTCCACTGAATGTTGTTAGATTTTTAATGTTTTCAATGCGTATGTAAGATGCTTCAATCAGTATCATATCAGAAGTCGACGTCAAATTTCATTTAAACGTTAAATGGTGATATTCAAATTAAATATTTCTAGCTGAATTTGTGCGTCCGTTCACTCTTAAATCTTTCTTGCACACTGAATACCTGCGTATACCTACTAAACACTGCATGCACATTCCCGCCTCCATCCGAATATATGTTTAAATCAATTCCGTATAATGCTCTGCATATATCATAATGATTATTATAACTAAATTACATCTATCTACTACTGAATTCAGATTGGTTCCGTATAACTGATTTTGTGCGTCTGTTCACTCTTAAATCTTTCTTGCACAATGAATATCTCCGTATACGTTTAAAACACTGCATGCACATTCCCGCCTCCATCCAACTGTATGTTTAAATCAATTCCGTATAATGCTCTGCATATATCATAATGACTAGCTGATGCCCGCGACTTCGTCCGCGTGGATTGTTTTTTTTTGGTTCCCACGGAAATCTTTAATTATACGGGATAAAGAGGAGCCTATGTGTTATTGGCTATTGCAGACTATAATCTATCTCTGTTCAAAGTTCATCCAGATCAATTCAGCCGTAATGGCGTGATTGAGTAACAAACTTCCACTTGAGTTTTTTTTGGTTCCCGCGAGAATTCTTTAATTTCCCGGGATAAAAAGTAGCCTACGTGTTATTCCAGACTATAATCTATCTCTGTATTAGAGTCATGAACGTTCATGATTAAAGTTCATCCAGATCCGTTCAGCCGTTCTGGCGTGATTGAGTAACAAACATTCATTTGAGAATTTTTTGGTTCCCGCGGGACTTCTTAAATTTTTCGAGATAAAAAGAAGCCTACGTGTTATTTCAGACTACAATCTATCTCTGTGCCAAATTTCATCAAATCAATCCGTTCAGCCGTTCTGGTGTGATTGAGCGTCACTCGTTCGTGTGGCATAAATTTTTTTCAATTTCCACAGTACTTCATTATTTTCCGGGATAAAAAGAAGCCTATGTCACTATCCAGATCCTCAACTATACTCAAGCAAAAAATGTTATTGGAGGACAAACTATCTATTAAACGTCTTTGGGGATAAAATTTACAAAAAAATGTGAATCAGGTATTTCTTGAACCAAAATTCCAATAAAACCCAACCAAGTTACCACAGAATACCAAGTTTAATTAATGGCTCTTAAAAATTTATGACAGACTTTCGTCCCCTATTTTACCCTTTTGGGGGTTGAATTTTAAAAAACTGTGACACATGTACTTCTTTATTTTTTACCGAAAAACACTAAACTTCGTTTATGTAACTTGAGCAATATCGTGAGAAATGAACGAACGCCTTACATACCAACTTTCATCCCCTATTTCACCCTTTCAGAGATCGAATTTTCAAAAACTGTGAAACAAGTATTTATTCATTTTTAACCCGCAGTTTATAAACCAAGTTTCATTGCTATAACTTGAGAAATGAAGGACTTTCATTCAAACTTTCAACCCCTATTTTACCCTTTTGGGGATTGAATTTTGAAAAACTGTGACACACTTACTTCTTTATTTTTTACCGAAAAAAAGACAAAACACTAAGCTTTGTTGATATAACTTGAGCAATATCCTGTGAAATGAAGGCCTTACATACCAACTTTCATCCCCTATTTCACCCATTTAGGGATCGAATTCACAAAAACTGTGAAACACGTATTTCTTCATTTTTAATTTACAGTTTAAATACCAAGATTCATGGCTATAACTTGAGGAATGAAGGACTTTCATTCAAACTTTCAACCCCTATTCTACCCTTTTGAGGGTTGAATTTTGAAAAAACTGTGTCACACGTACCTACTTCTTTATTTTTTACCGAAAGCCAAAACACTAAGCTTCTTTGATATAACTTGAGCAATATCCTGTGAAATGAAGGCCTTACATACCAACTTTCATCCCCTATTTCACCCCTTTAGGGATCGAATTTTCAAAAACTGTGAAAACGTATTTCTTCATTTTTAATTCGCAGTTTATATACCAAGTTTCATGGCTATAACTTGAGAAATGAAGGACTTTCATAAAAACTTTCAACCCCTATTTTACCCTTATGGGGGTTGAATTTTGAGAAACTATGACATACGTACTTCTTTATTTTTTACGAAAAGCCAAAATACTAAGCTTCGTTGATATAACTTGAGCAATATCCTTTGAAATGAAGGCCTTACATACCAACTTTCATCCCCTATTTCACCCTTTTAGGGATCGAATTTTCAAAAACTGTGAAATACGTATTTCTTTATTTTTAACCCGCTGTTTATATACCAATTTTCATAGCTATAACTTGAGAAATGTAGGACTTTCAAACAAACATTCAACCCCTATTTTACCCTTTTGGGGTTTGAATTTTGAAAAACTATGACACACGTATTTCTTTATTTTTCACTAAAAGCCGAAAAACTAAGCATTTTTGATTTATCTTGAGCAATATCTTGAGAAATGAAGGACTTTCATACAAACTTTCAACCCCTATAACACTAACACTTTTGGGGGTTGAATTTTGAAAAACTGTGACATACGTACTTCTTAATTTTTTACCAAAAGCCGAAACACTAAGCTTCTTAGATGTAACTTGAGCAATATCTTGAGAAATGAAGGTCATTCATACAAAATTTCAACCCCTATTTTAACCCTTCGGGGGTAAAATTTTGAAAAACTGTGACACGCGTACTTCTTTATTTTTTACCTTATGCGAAAATACCAAGTTTCGTTGATATAACTTGTAAAATATCTTGAGAAATGAAGGCATTTCATACCAACTTTTATCCCCTATTTCACTTTGAACTTGAGATTATCTTGAGAAATGAAGGACTTTCATGCAAACTCTCATCCACTATTTCTACCCTTCGGGGTTAGAATTTTTAAAAACTGTGAAACACGTATTTCTTCATTTTCAATCAGTAGCTCGTATACCAAGTTTCATGGATATAACTTGAGAAATGACGGACTTTCATACAAACTTTCACCCCCTATTTCACCTCCTACAAGCTTACATCACAGCCGGCACATGTCTGTCTGTTTACAAGCCCGCCGCCGCGCGCCCCGCGCCATGCGTCCCTCGTGAACCCCGAATAGGCCCCTCAGACACCGTACCTAGTGCCCGTTTAAGGATATTTAAGAGACGCAAGATTGTTGTCACGAAAACATGATAAAAACTTTACAAATTAAGTACGATATTCAATGGACACGATAAGATGGGTGAACTGAACTCAAAGTATACGTGGTAAATTATACGCTGAACACTAGCGCCCTCCAAATTTCAGCCGGACGATTGCGGAACTATATTATACGCTAAAAGGCATTGTAGTGATGAAATTACGTCCATGCCAATTTTTCGCCCTTACATTCTAACTATCATATGGGACCCTTGGGCTAAAAATGAGGGTCGGTCAATCTTGCGTCCGTATTCCGGACGCACAAAGTCAGTGGGATGCAGCATCATCGGTAAATAACGCCATGTAGGACGCAACATGTCCTTCAAGATGTATATATATATATATATATATATATATATATATATATATATATATATATATATATATATATATATATATAACATTTCGAGTGGGAAAAATAGATATAAGTTGGAATTACTCCTTGATTTGAATTGAAGAGCCTTCGGCAAATACTCGTGCTGACGCGCAAAATTATCCAGAGTAGGTACAATCTACCTACTGGCAGAAAAGTTTTCAAGAGTTCAGCTTGCTGTGGTCCTTTCCATCTAAAATTAAAATATTTGAATAAATAGAGTGACAAAACATTTAATGGAATTGAATGAACTTATTTGAGAAATTACCGATATTAACGCAAAAAAGATTAGTCTACACAGTCACCGTTACGTTACGTTAGTAAGATTTTAAACATACTGCGAACAATAAAAAAAGTCTTGCAAATAAAAAATCCACGTAACTCACATAAATAATCTTAATAAGTATATATAAATCACGTGTCACGTTGTTTATCCGCGATGGACTCCTAAACTACTTAACCGATTTTAAATTAAAAAAGGACATGACCAGTAATTGCCCTCCGATTCGGGACAATGCACAGGATTTCCGTTTTTACAGTAAGGTTTAAAAATTCAAAACGAAATTATCATGGATTTATTATTCTAAATAAGGTCAGGGTTCAAATGACAAAAAAAAACAGTACGTTTATTGTTTAAATCTTGAGCGTCCGCTTTCCTCTTTAAGCACTACTCCATTTTGACGTTCCATTATATCCATGCCTAATAATAATCTTGTAACCCTACATGAATACCATTTAAGTACCTTAGTCATTATATTATGAATGATTTATTTTTGATCAATTAAATAGTAATGAAAAGGAAATGTATGTTTTGTTTATAACTATTTTTATTTATTGATAAGTCTCAAACTAATAGATCGAACAAAGCATTTTGAAATACTGCGTTTAAAGGAACGCCCTTTCACATTGCATATGCTGCCATCTGTGGTCGAATAGTTGAACTTGTTAACCAAAAGTAGTAACCAATACTTAAAAATATTTTCTAGACTCACCACAATAACTAGCGCCATCTAGTGTGGGAAAGCAGTTTTTGGTGAAACATTTTTTATTTATTTTCTCAGTTTTCAGAGCCTTCAGACTCCTGAAACTTTTTTATTTGAAAACTATAAAATATAACAATTACAATAATAAAGAAATAATACTTGAAAATATTTTTTTAGACTCGCTCAACACAATAAATAGCGCCATCTAGTGTGGGAAAGCAGTCTTTTGGTGAAACTTTTTTGTTCATTTTCGCAGTTTTCCGAGCCTTCAGACTCCTGAAACTTTTTTATCTGAAAACAGTGAGATATTGCAATTACAATAATAAAGAAATCATTGCTGAACATTGATTTTTGACACCTAGGCAAGCTGCCATAGTTCCACCGGTCAAGTCCAACGTGTGCAGTTTGATCCAACTTGAAAGATAGGGCAGCTTACATCTTAATTTATAGCCTTAATCGACGCAGACGAAGTCGCGGGAATCATCTAGTATAATATAAGTAACAAAACGTCCTTCCTCTTGGACGTTGACATTTCGCTCTGACGTTTTGCCCTGTACGGTCCTATAACTAAAATTACTTTCTGATTTAATTAAGATCCTTTACACTAAGCATGATTATCGTCAAGCGCAAGCTTATCTCTGAATAAAAAAAACGATTCACGCATTGGTCACATTACTCCATAAATATGCTTTACCTGAATATCAGCTTTTTCTTCGTTTTTAATCCTTAGCCTATTCGCCAGTGGGGGTGTAAAGAGTTCAGGGTTGGGATGGGTGTGACCTGCTTTCTCCCACGGCTGTTGCTGCTTCCAAATAAGGGATATTAAAGAGCCCACCACAAGGACCCAGATGAAGCCAATCTAAAAATAGATTTTTTAAAGTTTTGTAAAGTTTAATGACAAACTAACTATTAAGCTTACAGGGCTCAGGTACGTGGGTACCTACTACAAAATAGAAACGGACTAAAGTGAAAAGCAGTCTTGGTTTTTCACTTTAGTCCGTTTCTAGTGAGTTTGACATACATACATACATACATACATACATACATACATACATACATACTTATATTATACATGAACCCAGAAAACAATATATGTACTCGTTTTTTCAGGCAGTCCTATAAAAAGTACTAACATAACTCATAATTTATAGGTAATAAAAATGATACCTAGGTAATCGTATAGCCATCGTTACTTTCCTTGATTTTGGTCGCATACATAATTTATTTTGTCGTGAGAAGTTTCGAAGATGCCAATATAAAAATAACAATTCATATAATAAAATTTACTTTCTGTACCTAAGGAAGGAAGGACTGTCACAGGGGAAATATTTCTTCATCTATGCTTGATACCAGTCTACGCTTGCATCTTTTTTATTCAAGATGACGGATTCAAAATGACCGTCGAAAGTAGGCAGCCATTTTTAATCCTCAGGTTTCTGACCTTCGACTGAACAAATGTAGAACCTACCTATTCCTAGCGCAAGCTTTTACGCCTAATTAAGGGAAATGGGAATATTAGTATAATAATATATGATATGTTGATTTTTGCTTCTTCTTACTGGGTTCTAAGAATGAGTTAAGTACATACCGGACTCGTCCACATGTACGAAATCCTGTACAAGTAGAAATAATCACTCGGTTGCGACGTAGTTTGTATCGGTATTGTGACGTTGGAGAGGCAGCCTTCCACACTGATTGGCAGTTTCACTGGCGACGGCCGGGGTCCTCCGAAGCTTATCCAAAGTGTCAATGTCATGCCAGTCAACAGTGCTACCGATACACCCTGGAAATTGCGTTTTAAATCTTATTTTTTCTATGAATGTAAAAAATTACAAATAGAGTCTTTTCACAAACACTTTAGGTTAGACACTGCTTAAATTCTCAAGTTTAATACGTGCGTTGTAAGTGATTGCCAAGTAATCCCATATATGAAGAATAATACTAGTAATTATACCTACTTACACTATAATACTATCCTTCCAACTTTTATCAATATCATTTTAGAACCTAACACATTAAAAGCCATAGTTTGCCAAGGTAAAAAGCTTATTAGAATATCAAGTGATATAATATAGCTGAATATTAGAATAAATTGGTGTGGATTTGAACCGAAATTGATATATGATCTTTACCTACTTACTGCTTTATTTTGCTACTTACCATTTCATTAGCGTAAGTGGTGAACATTCCCAGTGTAAATATACCCAATAGAGGACCACCAACCGCTCCGAATATAGTCAAAGCAGCTTGCAGGACACCTCCTAAGTGTTCAGCAATAAAGGCTAGCGCAAGGAATACTAGGCCGAAGGCGCAGGCCGCTAGCTTTGTTAGCCAAGGTATATAAGTTGGATTGACTTTACACCACCTGAAAAATTAATGTAAAAATGAATTATGTAAGATGAGAGAAATAATTCAGGATCAGTTTGTGATATTATGTTGGGGCTCGAAAGAGGGTTAATTTCAGATCTTCCATCTTCCGTTATATGTTGCATAGGTAAGTATAGTCCGCGCACAAGCTCCGAGGAATTGGGGTCTGAAGAAGCGACGGCTGTACGCCACCCCCGATCGTCGCTCCATATCCAGCTCGCTCGCTCTCGCTTAAATGAGGTTCCAGGAGGCTCGAGACACCTTTTTTGTAGTTTAATGGTATGAAAATAAGCTTAAACCCACCTCCAATGACCGAGAATAAAATTGTCCCTTTCAAATGTCACCCTGCAGCACTAGTTTCGAGCTTGACGCGTGCAATTTTGCGATAGCAGTATTGTTTTATACTTTAAACAACTCTAGGTCATTACTTTAACATTCCTAAGGATTCCTCGGAGCTCGCGCGCGGTTTATAAGTATGTCGACAAAATTCGCAAGCTACTTCAATATTTATTGCGTCACAGAATTCGTATTATAAACCATACTTAATATTACTCATATTTTATTTTTAGTTGTGGCAACGTTTTGTTTCGTGCGTGCGTCGGTCCCGGTTATTATCGCAAAAATCTGATAATAATAGTTACAAAAACCTAAGAGTCTAAATACTCTTAGTCGAGTCGTATGCGGAAGGACGAGGGGAGTGGGAACCCACCGCATTATTGTCCCAAGAAAACTCCTACCATTATTTGATTAATGCAAAGGGGTCACGAGTAATGAGGAATACGACTCAGAGACAGACTCATCTTTTTAATACATACCTGCCAACATAGTCAGATAATGTAACAGCGGCAAGCGCGTTGCAGGCGGCAGATATAGTTGACAGGGAGGCACTGAATATACCAGCTACGAACAGACCTGCCAGACCTGGCACAGACTTCATCACATCCACCACGTAATACGGCATCAGCTGGTCAATCTGTGGAAACAAACTACTTATAAATAAGATTTTGCAAAAAATCTCTAGAAAACGGTAGTTTATGAAACAATATGAGGTTGCCCTTTGCTTATGAGATGTAATATAATATATATGAAGGATCCTCATATTTTATTCATGTTCGTTTCGCTCATACAAATTAAGCGAAATAAGCAAAGCTGCAAAAATTGGTGGCGCTATATGCCGATATAGGTATCGTTCGATTTCACGGAGTTGCAGTACGTAAAAATACCATCCACATCAAACAGTGACAGTGCAGAAGTGTGTAGTTACGGGTACAGTTGCTATTGAATAGATTTAATTAATATAGTTTCCAACCCTTACAATTTAGGACTTTTATAGTAAACTGTACCTACCTCACTCAATTACTTAACTACCTTAGCACAAGGATCACGATCGGATAGAAGAAAATGTTTCAGGTTAAAAACATCATGATAACTGATTATCTTAAATAAACTTGAATCTTTATGCACAAGCTCATCCGCGTGCACTGGTAGGATCACCAGATCTAATATGAATAATTGATAATATCCCGAATCCTGATACAGTCTGTAAACACAGTGCATCGTAAAATATGAACATGTAAGGTCTACTCGTGACAACATATTTTATAATATCTAGCATTATTACAACGTTCTTCAACAGTTGGGATTATAGTATGTCCTTGTCGGAGATAAGAGGTAATATATCTACAAAAGATTTGACTGATGCACTCATGTATTTACTCCTATTAGGTAGGTACTTAGGTATGTCTTATCTCTTTATGAAATCGTATATAATCATTTTAAAGTAAAGTATTCTTTCTTACTGCATATTTACTTTGTTTAAGCAATGCTACATAGGGCCATTCTCTCCTCTGACTTAGGCTCAAAGCATATTGTGGCAGGGTCGTTACGACGACACTGTTCGGTTCAAAAGACAACACACATTTAAACTTTCAATAAAATTGTATACTTACTGCACTTATACTTTTGCTTGCCAGCGGATCACAATCTTTGTATACGGCATACATGCTCAAACCACTGGTGCAAGTGGCTACACTGAGTACTGAAAGCACAGGCCAACTCCACCACAGACATTTCTGCGATCGCTCCAATGTACTCACTGTTTGTAAGCGTTGTACCTGTGCAAATTACTCTGTTCAGTTTTTTTTTGTTAATTTAAGTATGAATATTTAAAAAGAAAAAGAGAACGACGGCAGAGTAGTGCTATAGTAACTGCAAGGCAGGACGTTGTATTGTACATTTGCATAGAACGCTTCTACATTATTATTTTTTCAACAAAGAAGGAAGAAATCCACACTTCAACACACCTTTTGTAATTGTTAAAAAATTCACACATACTTAGTTAAAGTTCGCAAATAAATCAAATCATTTTCAAAGTTCGCTATCTTTTGTAACTTTTGGTTGCCGCGGGTCACATATTGACGATCATTGACTATAAGGAGTCCCAACTTCTAGAATTTGATTAACAAACAATGTATGAAGTTAAATGTAAAAATTTTCAGATAAAACGTGCTCTCGAAAGTACACATAATCATTTACAAAATCATTAAGAGTATCTTTCCTAGAAGATCTTTAAGTAGACTAGCCTACATAATTACCTGTGTATGATTGACAGCATATAGAGATAAATATGTGATGCATCCACCAATGACCAATGACCACCACGTGTGCCTTTTCGTTGGATCTACGCTGAAACTGATTAGGGTTCATGTTAGGACGACTAGGTAATTACAGCAAAAAATAATAATTATGTAACTGAAAGTCTTCTGTCGCGTCACAACGCACCACGACACACACAGTAAGTATAGTTCGCGCGCGAGTTGAATGCAGAGTAAATGTATGGTGACACATATCTCCTAATACGCTGATGACTTTTAAAAATAAATATTAGCAACAACGCTTAATTTTACATAAAAATTATAAATACCTACCAAAATCTGTTTTATAGAGGAGTTTTAAGTTGTGGGACATGTACAGAACATGCTACATTATAAGCATATGATTTCTGTGTAATTTCTGATTTTGATTTTAACAGACCAAAGGGCTCCCACAATTACAATGGACCAAAATAAATTGTAAAAGTTTTATTATTATTTTACTTACTTTAAGAAATCTAATCGTCCGCCTTCTTGTGCTTTGATGAAGATTTGCTCAAATCCACCAAGTTGCACTGACGCAAATATAACTATACTGAACACTGCTCCGAACATGAGTAAAGACTGTAATAAATCAGTGAACAATACAGCCTTCATTCCTCCCAGAGTGGAGTAGAACGTACAAGCCAACCCAACTACTAATATAGAAATGAGTCTATCCAGTCCTGTTACTGATTCTAAAACAATTGCAGGGGCATATAAAACTATGCCATTGTATAAAACCATTTGCAATGTATAAGTTAAGGATGCTAATATTCTTATTCGTGGCCCAAACCGTAGCTCTAAGTATTCGTAAGTACTAGTTTTCTGTAGTCCAAAAAATACTGGAAGATATAATCTAGACGCTATAGGTGTGGCTATGCCATAGGATATGTTTATCACTACGAATATCATGCCGTAGTAATAGTTTTCAGCTGATACCCCTAAAAGTGTAATTGCGGACATAAAAGATGCCATCAATGATACAGCCACGGGGAATATTGACATATTCCGATCAGCCAGGAGATATTCCTGTGGACAAAAGAAGAAGCATAAAATTTCACGGCTTAATTTCTTCAGATGGATTGTGGAATCCGGTCTAAGATAATAACAGATAAGTTAAAATAAAAAATTGGCAGTCATAGGGACTGCCGATAGAAGTGAAAACGAATATTAAAAAAAAAAAAAAAAAATGTTTAATTTTTGTGTTTTTTTAATAAAAACTATATGTTTTAAAATATAAACCTTAACACTAAGGTATTAAAGTTTAATTTCTAATGTAGTATATTTATATTTAAGACCTTTTGTCTTCTTAACAACGCGAGCACGTCGCTGTTCGCGAGCATGTCGGCCACTGTCACGCGAAGCCACAATTTTATCCCCTACCAAAAAGTGCTAAAAGAGAGGCTAAAGAGGCTAAAGAGAGGCTAAAGAAGTTTTCACTTCAAAAGTAAAGATGAAATTGTTTCACATCAAAATATGATAAGCAAATATCACGCTACTGACCTGCACCTAACCATATCAAAAAATAATACAACAAAATTGTGAACCTCCTCCTATTTCTTAAATTGGTTAAAAATAAAAATAAAGTACCCACGTCATTTGTTTTTTGTTTCCCACCACTAAACCGAAAATATAGTCCAATGAGAACTGATGCTATCATTGTTGCGGACATGATGATGTAGTCCCATATGCCAAAGATTGGCTGCACCATTTTTCCTAAAACCAAGACAATTAGATTAATGTACAAACTCAGAGGTGCGATTGTGTAAGAATTGCCGATCAAATCGTCAAAGTTCGGCGTCAAAGTAAAATAAACCATAACGACATACGACTTTATACGACTTTAACCTTTACTTTTTTCATATTATCATTTCATTACATTTTATCCCGAATACCTTACTGCTAAAGATTTTATCAATCATCGGCCGTCAGTGTAGGACATGTTTCCTTATTATCAAGGACGTAACTGAGATAAATAATTTTAATCTTATTAGTAAATATTCCAAGATGATACAAAAATTTTATGATTTAAAAATTTTATTGACATTCTCTAATTTTATTGATATTCACTAATTCTTTTTCACCATTCGTAATGCTCTTTCTCTCTGAGAAAGTTAGAAATGTAAAAATTAATAAGGTAGGAATCGTCTCTGTTATATAACGTAACATTAGGTTTTTAAAAACACATATATTATGTACAAGTACTCATGTAAGTTCTAGGACGATGCTAAATGATAAGAGGGATCCTTAAACACATACATAATGATTATTAGATCTATTAAATAGAAACGACATTTCTAGAGTAAAGATAGGTACCTACGATGAGCAAGATCTATCTAAAGTCTAAACTAATATTATAAATGCGAAAGTTAGGGGTGGATGGATGTGTGTAACTCAGTCACGTCACGCCAGACCGGCTGAACGGATCTGGATGAAATTTGGCAAAA
This sequence comes from Erebia palarica, assembly GCA_964035005.1. Classification (NCBI taxonomy): domain Eukaryota; kingdom Metazoa; phylum Arthropoda; class Insecta; order Lepidoptera; family Nymphalidae; genus Erebia; species Erebia palarica. Next base: position 10,068,152 of record OZ035988.1, read on the forward strand.
TTAGAGTAGAAATAACAATTCTTATCCTGGAAAATTAAAGAGTTATCAAAATACATAAACCCATGCGGCTGAAGTCGCGGGCATCAGCTAGTAGTTGAAAACATTTGACTGGCTCATAATATTACACAAATTCCATTCACTAAATAAAATAAAATGTTTTGACAGTTTTTTTACCCCACTAAAAGTACCTACTAAGTGATAATGCAATCTAAGGTGATAGTGGACTAACCTGTTAGGTCACCTGTTTTATTTAAATTAGTCAAAACATCCGGTCATCTGGATATATAAAAACCGAAAACGGCCCAGAATCATCAAACAAATACGAGATAATTTCACGAATTATTTATAAGTAGTATCTATTCATATCTATTTTCTACCAATTAACCTGCTTGTTGCAACTATAACTGGACACTTAAAATGCTTGTCAAATAATAAAATAAAGTGATATTAATAACTTTTATAACAATTCGTAAATACATATGATATTGTTGATAAAGTTGCTGACCTATGTCAATTTGTCGGATCATGAAACCAATTGACGAATTGCGTACGAGGAAACGTATAATGTGGTCTCGTTTGCTTAACATTGTCCTCAATAATGTTTGAAAAATATACCTAAAGATATTATCAATAATTTATGTATAGAACATCATTTGGTATTTTTCATGGTATTATTCTTCATTCGTGATATCTGTAATACTTACTCTTATAAATAATTAAAATTTCAACAGATAGGTAGCTAGTCAAATTACGAGAAATGACATACAGCTGAAATTTTAAATACCTAACTAACTCCTAGTCCTGAGGCGCACTAAAGGTCTGGCCCCACTACAGAGGCACGGTGCGAAACGGCACGTAGCCGCAAGTATAATTATATCGCAGTGCATTTCCGTGCCGCATATTCCGGGCCCAGGTCTATACAATCAATTCCAAAGTATATTTGCCGCTACGTATCGCGCCGCGCCGTGCATCTGTAGTGGTGCTAGACCTTTTTTGCTGAGTAGAGAGCTACGAGAGTACAGTAGAAACCATATTAATATCATGGTATATTTTTTCAGTTACCTAGGTAGTTTTTAAATTATGATGTTTTTAAACATCAAGGAATCAACAATAAAATAAATAACAAGGAAAGAATGGTAAGTAGCATATTATTTACCACTTCATTATTTCCTTGAGATATTAGTTCCTTACTTCCTGCATGTAATAAAAATATCGCATATTCAAGTCTATGGAACAAATCCTAAGTAGAATCTTGTTCAATTTATATATGTCACCGTAAGATTGTAAAAACCGTTAGATTATAATCTAACTCGCGAAATTGCAAACTGTCGCAAGATTACAATTTAACGTATTATTTTTCGGTAAATTGTAATCTGTTAGGTTTATTAACCTGATAAAACTTAATCACTAACTACCTGATTGTTTATGTCAAACCCTAACCTACAAGAAACAGACAAGAAAACTTAAATACAATGAATATTTCAAAAATTGTCACTCAGAACATTGAACGGTTCACAATCTTTCGACAGTTTACAATTTCGCGAGTTAGATTATAATCTAACCGTTTTTACAATCTTACGGTGACATATACACCAAAAGCTTCTTAATTTTTTGTTGCGTAAGTCAACGAATGCAAACAAATTACTTTACTTAATGTAGCTACGACTAGGCAGTAAGTAGTACAATGAAATCTAGCCCAAATTTTTCTTCAAAAACCACATTAAAACCGGCCCAGTACTTTTTCAGGAAAATGATTAGTAAAAATTCGATTGTAGTGCCCTTCGGTTATAAAACATATCTTATATCTAAGAACCTCCTCAGAAGTAACTACTATGCAAATAGGTACCTAAGTACCTAATTGATTGTTCAATTCATGTGGTTTTTCACGTTCGATATTGTTATTGAACGTGAAAAACCACATTATAATCGGTCCAATAGGTGCTTTTCAGAATTATAAATATACACTCAAACGCATTATTTTTACAAATTTTCATTCAATTAAATTAAAGCCAGTTAAATATTTGATCGGTAGGTACTTACCTAAGTATTTAATTAGACAAAAAATAACAATTCATGCATTCTCCGACACAGCAGTTTAATTTAAACTAACAATCTTAATTCATCTTTAAACATAATTCAACATAGTACCCGATTTCATTCTGACCTTTTTTAGTAAAACTTTTATTTGTATAAATTCGATATAAATAAGGCAGTTTACGTAGAAACTACATAACGTCCGTTCTCGGGAAAAACCTCCAACGGAATGAAGTTAGCCCAGATAGCATATTTGCTTATTCAATTGTATTCATAATAACTAACTTCAAGGGATATAATATTATATCGAAGGATTGACACTATAAAGTGCGAGTCAAGCTTTTTAAAGTAATATCTTTCGCAATAAATACATTACCTAAGTATAGGTAATCTTAGAGTTTGTATGGTGGTAGAAAATATTATGTCCTCCATGTTGAACAGCGAAGTTATTGATTAGTTGTGTCCATCCAGCAGCTTTTCGTAACCTATTCCGCGCTGTTAATAATCTGGTTTTGGGCTCTCAGCGATTATTGTACGATTTAAACGATAGAACGATCTTTTCTGCTGATAGGTATATCACTTGAAATTCAATTGTAGCTTAATTCTTTCGACGACTGTTTCATTGTTTGATTTAGATTTTAGAACCGAAATAGGTGGGTTTCTATTTTGAGTATGACACTGACCGGCCTAATGTGATTTAAATAACCAAGCTATCGATTAATATAGGTACCTAAGTCAGGGAAATAATACCATGCGCTCACTTTATTTTCAAGTTTATTGTATTTTGAAGTTGTCCAAAACAAACACCAGATAGATCTTTACATAATTTTAAATTATATTAAAATCTAATTAAATAAATACTTTATAAGGAACAAAGATCAAATCCTCATGATTTTACCCTCATGATTTTAGTAGGTACTAAACATATTATTGTCTATTTGTGCTTTTCCTTTGAGGCATAAAATAGAGCTATTAATATTGTTAAGTCAACTGAAATAAATAGACATTCATTATAACATCAGCTTAGGTATAATAAAATCAGACCATATATTATAACATAGAAACCAAAGACTTATCTACACTTATAATGAAACTGAAACTATAACTGTTGAAAAGTTAATATTTTTTTATCACAATTTTAATGATGTCAGGCATCAGTGAATTTCGTGAAGAACAGACCTGATGAATAGTTCGGAGATAGTAAGCGGGCGGAACTCCTCAACAGGCACGGTAGTACCTACCTAACAGCAAATCATTCGCAATCAATATAATATCTTCATAAAAAGTAAATATACCTATTCTCTTAACAAACATAATACTGCAAAGTATAAGCTCACATAAGTTTTTAAAAAAGTTGAAAACAATCGGGTTATAATCAAGCAATCCCGTGCCTTTTCCCACCTGCCATATAAAGGACTAGCAAAAAGAGATCTTCACTAGGAAGTTTCTAACATTTCTATTCTATTGTAGCGGAGTATTACGAGCTGGTTGTAATAAGACTCACAATTGTTGATTAGAGTAACGAAAGGAATAATAATTTTATTTGTAAAGCTTATCGATATATATACAGAAAACCTTAAGAACTAACAACCAATAGAAAACAAGATTAAATATTTACAATACAACAACCAATGAGAGAGCATACATTTCAACCAATAAAATCGGCAAACAGAGCCGCGCGAAATGCTAGTTCCAGGTAACGCGCAATTTCCCCGAACTATCGATAATGCAATAATAATAATAGTGGAGGCGTGGCTCGCGTACGCAGGCGCGGTGTGGCGCGGGGCGCGAACCGCGGCGACCGCGCAAGCAGGAGCTCAGTCGAGCGTCGCATTCCGCAGTCAGCCACGAGCTTCGATAGCGCGATGACGTGCGCCTCAGTGCCGGTCCGCGGATCAGTGGTGTTTCGGACTATCTTGTGGTGTTTCGACGGCGTCGCAAAATCAGTGCAGTTAAAACGGTTCTTTTGAGAACTACTCTTTCCATTTCCATAACTGCCCGATCATTCCTTCAGTCTCCAGCCATCGGTAAGTATAACTTAGGAACGAGACGTTGCTTGACCATTCCATTGAATATCCAGCGAGGTTCTGTCTTTTTCGAGATTGAACTCGCACTTTCCTGTTATCTGGAATTCGCCGGAATCGTGTCAGCTAGGCAATAAAGAATGTAACAGCAAATCCGTGTCTTATTTTCCTCTGTGATGATAAAGAGATTTCCCGTGTACGTTGTCTCTCTCGCTTCCATCTTCCTTTTCCTTCCTTCACTTCCTGGTAAAAGGTAGCGCCTCGCGGCACCGGTAAGGTATGTTTGGTACTCGGTTGGTAAAGGTATATATAGGTATATATATTAAGGAGGTAAAGGTACAGGTATATATATGGAGGTAAAGGTATAGGTATATATAGAGAGGTAAAGGTATAGGTATATTTAAAGAGGTAAAATGCTGTGAGCGCGGGAACGAGTGACGTAAGTATTTCGTAAGTACCTATATCTATACTTTATGTGCGAGGTACGCACAGTATCCCCCTTCAAGCGAAGCGTACGTTTTTCTTCACCTTTGATGTACTTGATACTCGAACAAAATTGAGATATAAAATGTAGCTGTCGTTCTCGTCTCGGCGTGTCGCTACTACTTGTAGGTCTGCTAAGTGCGAAAGAGAGAGGCTTATGATCGGTTAATATTGTTACTTCGCAGCCTTCGATCAATCTTCTGAAGTGTTTTACAGCCGTGTACATAGCTAATAATTCGCGATCGTACACGCTGTAGCGGCGTTGCGTAGGACTCATTGACTTCGAAAAGAATGCTAATGGTTTCCAGTTGTTCTCAACCTTCTGTTGTAGTACTGCGCCTAAACTGTGATCTGAGGCGTCTGTCATTATAGCGAGTTCGCAACCGTGAACAGGGTAGCTTAACGTTGTTGCTTCGGTGATGCTTTGGCGGCATTTTTCAAAAGCTTCGTTCGCTTCCGGTGTCCATTCTATTGGCGTTTTGTCATTCTTTTTCTTGTTGTGAAGAAACTTGTTGAGTTCGTGTTGATGATCAGCTTGATGAGGTAGGCAATCTCGGTAAAAATTAAGCATGCCTAGGAAACGTCGTAGCTCGACGACTGTTTTCGGTTTCGGATACGAAGATATTGCTTCGATGCGATCTTTCGTCGGCTTGATACCGCTGGCAGAAACTTCGTAACCTAGGAAGTTTATAGTTTCAACTCCGAACTGGCATTTGTCGACGTTGAGTGTGACGCCGTATTCGTCGAGACGTTCTAAGACTTGATGGAGAAGCTTCTTATGCTTGTCTTCATCTTCGGAGAATAGGAGAATGTCGTCAACGAAACAAAAACAGTCTTCTATACCTCGGAGAACTTGATGCATGAATCGTTGAAAAGTTTGACTTGCGTTACGTGGACCGAACGTCATGCATGTAAATTCGTATAGCCCGAACGGAGTGATTATGGCTGTCTTCTGTGCATCTTCTTTACTCGCCATAGGTATCCAGTAGTACGCCATCTTGAGATCAAGTTTCGAAAATATTTTCTTGTTGTTCAGTGGATACGTGAAATCTTGAATGCGTGGTATCGGATAACGATCGGGTTGCGTTACTGCGTTTAATCTTCGGTAGTCGCCGCATACCCGAAGTCCGCCGTCTTTCTTCGTTACGACGTGTAAAGGGCTGGCCCATGGACTGCTTGAAGGTCTGCAGATGCCAATCTCCACCATCCGATCAAATTCGGCTTTTGCGGCGTTGTATTTGTCGGGCGGTAGAGGGCGGGCGCGTGCGGAAAGCGGAGGACCCGTCGTTTCGATGTGATGTACGACGTCATGTTTGGCTGGCTGCTTTAGAGACATGGGTCGAAGAACGCCAGGAAAATGCGAAACACAAAGGCGGTTGCTGATTTTGGGGACACCGACATCCGCCACGGTCGGTGTCGACGTTAGTTTTCCGTCGTCTTGGTACGTTGTGCACACGGTGACTCGCAGCGTATTGCTTTCTTGCCAAACTTGTGATGATATCTGCATAACCACGTAGGATCGCCAGGCTTCACCCGAGATGATGATGAGCGTGAGCGCGAGCGGTAGCGTCCGCGAAATGGTTGACGAAATGTTTGACGCGTAGTATCTCGTGCTCGCAATTCCGCCACTTGTAATGTGAGTTTTTCTAACCTTGATAGGATCTCTGAATACGCTGGCTCGCAGGTGATATTAGATGATGCTGCTGAAGAGGTTGAATTTGATACCGCTGCCACGGTGCTGACGGACGTGTTCCCGACGTACTCCATCATCCTGTCTGCCATTGCTGCTAGCGTGTCGAGCGAAGATTCCTTGTTGACAGAGAGCACGCAGCGACAGTGGGCTGGCACGTGATTGAGCCACTCGATCTTCAAACCCTCTTCTGTGATGAGGCCGTTGTTCAGTTCTCGCATTTTTCGAAGCAGCACGCTGGGTTTCTGGTCACCGATTTCTAAACCGCTGATGAGCTTCTGAAAGTTCTCGACTTCTGTTTTTTCGTACACGGTGAGTAGTCGATTTTTCACGGCTTCATATTTCCCCGTTGCAGGTGGGCTGTATAGTAGGTCGGTGATGTGCTGTAGATCTGCCGGTTCTAGCTTCGAAAGGACGTAGCGGTATTTTTGATCATCTGATGTCTTCAAGGGATCGACGACTGCCTCAAACTGGACGAACCAGGCTCTTGGAACAGTGCGCCAAAATGGAAGGAGCCTTGACTGCACGGAGATCGCAGACAAGTCGGCGATTTTTGTTTCTTTGACGCTTTTTAATTCTTGCTCGGCCATAGCTTCAGCTTTTTGTTGATGGATTCCTTTTTTTCTTATTAATTGTCGGAGGGTCACCACTGTAGCGGAGTATTACGAGCTGGTTGTAATAAGACTCACAATTGTTGATTAGAGTAACGAAAGGAATAATAATTTTATTTGTAAAGCTTATCGATATATATACAGAAAACCTTAAGAACTAACAACCAATAGAAAACAAGATTAAATATTTACAATACAACAACCAATGAGAGAGCATACATTTCAACCAATAAAATCGGCAAACAGAGCCGCGCGAAATGCTAGTTCCAGGTAACGCGCAATTTCCCCGAACTATCGATAATGCAATAATAATAATAGTGGAGGCGTGGCTCGCGTACGCAGGCGCGGTGTGGCGCGGGGCGCGAACCGCGGCGACCGCGCAAGCAGGAGCTCAGTCGAGCGTCGCATTCCGCAGTCAGCCACGAGCTTCGATAGCGCGATGACGTGCGCCTCAGTGCCGGTCCGCGGATCAGTGGTGTTTCGGACTATCTTGTGGTGTTTCGACGGCGTCGCAAAATCAGTGCAGTTAAAACGGTTCTTTTGAGAACTACTCTTTCCATTTCCATAACTGCCCGATCATTCCTTCAGTCTCCAGCCATCGGTAAGTATAACTTAGGAACGAGACGTTGCTTGACCATTCCATTGAATATCCAGCGAGGTTCTGTCTTTTTCGAGATTGAACTCGCACTTTCCTGTTATCTGGAATTCGCCGGAATCGTGTCAGCTAGGCAATAAAGAATGTAACAGCAAATCCGTGTCTTATTTTCCTCTGTGATGATAAAGAGATTTCCCGTGTACGTTGTCTCTCTCGCTTCCATCTTCCTTTTCCTTCCTTCACTTCCTGGTAAAAGGTAGCGCCTCGCGGCACCGGTAAGGTATGTTTGGTACTCGGTTGGTAAAGGTATATATAGGTATATATATTAAGGAGGTAAAGGTACAGGTATATATATGGAGGTAAAGGTATAGGTATATATAGAGAGGTAAAGGTATAGGTATATTTAAAGAGGTAAAATGCTGTGAGCGCGGGAACGAGTGACGTAAGTATTTCGTAAGTACCTATATCTATACTTTATGTGCGAGGTACGCACACTATCATCTAATTAATAATTATAATATTGTCATGCATTTTGAACTTAAAATAGATCGAAGCATACTATTCATAGCCATAAAAATAAACTGATTATAAATAAATAGGTACATTCTCTATAAAACTTTATAATCTTTGGACCTTTTATTAAATGTTATAATATATTTTATAGGTACCGCTAGGCAGTTAGTATGTATATTCACGTTAGGCTTATTCAAGCTTAGCTATATTTAGATTCAAATTCTATTCATATGATAACGAAAATAAAAATCAGGGACTGAAAAACAGATTCATAAAGTTTACAGAAATATAAGTGTTACAGAATGAAAGTGTAACAGAATCGAAGCTGTAACCCTTTTGAATGTGTTTTTAATTCTGTTAACCCGAAACACTTATATTTCTGTAACAGAAATGAATCTGTACCAAAAATAAAGGGGTTTTTAAAGTGTTTTAAAGTGTAACCGAAATAGCAACGTTGCCAAATTTACTGTTGATGCGTATTCAAATTTGAACCTAAGGTGAAAGCACCGATGGTTGCAATTGTTTTAAAAAAAAACTCGGCCATGTTGTGTCAGTGTGTGTAAAGTCCAATGAAGTGAAAAGAAAGCGTTGCAGTTTAGGGCGTGTACCTATTAGGGTTACAGATAAAAATAAACGGTTACAGATTGATTGAGTTACAGTATCGTTTCTGTTGCCGTTATAAGGGTTTCTGTTTTAGAACAGTTTCAAAAACAGTGTTTAAATCCCTTATTTCGGTTACTGTTTCAGTCCTTAATAAAAATTCTCCACAATAAGTAGAAAGGACCTGCAAAATTATTGAATGTGCGAGTGGAACAAATAAGTACAAAACATTACTAGTTACATTTAATATGTACAATTAATACTTTAAGATTATTATTGTAATAGATGTTTTCAATATATTATATTTAATTTGCCAAACTATTTTATACCAAAATAACATTATAAATTCTTATATAAAAAATTGTCGAGTCACAATGTTAGTTACCATGCTCAAAACGGCTTGACCGATTTTTATGAAATTTTATATGCATATTCAGTAGGTCTGAGAATCGGCTGCTATCTATTTTTTCATACCCCTAATCCACGCGGACGGAGTCGCGGGCATCAGCTAGTTAGTATATAATAGTATGAAAGTACATTAGTTTATGATCAACTGGTATATTATACAAGCGATAGAATGTCTTATTTCTTAACAGGTGAAACAATATAATTTAAGTATATTTTGCTACCTAAGAAAATAATTTAACTAAGGAATGTAAAATCGAAATTTTACAATAACCTATTATTTTCATTAAATTTTACAATAGATATTATAAAATTATATCTAAGTGTTTATCAAGTAATGTACCTAAGTAATCACTGTAACATACAATACGTTGAAAATTACCTAGGTAAGTACCAACTCCTGGTTTCAACCAAAAAAAATAAAATTGTAATTTTTGTTTTAGTGTAGATAAATGGTGTAAATGGATATTTACTCAAAACATACTTAACTGAAAAGTAGCTACTTAGTAGGTACGTTTAACTCAGCCCAAAAAATATATAAAAAGGTTTAAAGAGCCCATTAACATCCTCGAACGATTTAATATCGCTATGTTTAAAAATCTAATAAGTAAATATTATCCGTTCAATATGAACCGTGTCAAAGAAATAAATATCTTGAGCCCCATTCTGCGTCAACGATCCTTAATGTTCTTGACCGTTTTGCTTCAGAAGCTCGCACTGAAAATATTTTTTAATATGTAGATAATATTATTACTTTGCTTATTTACTTAAATCATCATTACCGTCAGTGTTTATGCCCTTATTCGGTGCGAGCTGGCTGGCTCCAGTCGACTTCCGTATCTATCTCTCTTGTGGGTGTTGCATGCCTATCCAGTTTTATTAAAGTACGTTAAGTACCAGTTCTACCTACTAACTACTTTCTCACAAACGTAATACTTTCAGTATTACTTACCTAGTACCTACATCATGAACTTATCAATGAATGAATATCAACATAAAAAATTTATAGGTACTATTCATTAATTATATTTGAATTTTGCTAATATTATAAATGCGAAAGTTTCGATGGATGTCTGGAATAGCACGTAGGCTTTTTATCCCGGAAAATTAAAGAGTTCCCGCGGGAACCAAAAAATCTCAAACCACGCTGACGAAGTCGCGGGCGTTCGCTAGTTCTGCATAAACCTTGCAAAGACGTTTGTTTTTAAAATAGATCAATGTAATATAGACAATAACAATGATGTAGTGAATAATTATTTACTTATCACTGAAGCAAAACTCAAGGGATGTACCTACTATAAATGTAAGCAAGCTCTTTATAATATTAGTCTAGACAAGAGTCTCTGTAATAAGTAGGTATCTCTTCTTTACCCTTGACCAACTTCGACGAATTTTGGTACAACGAAGGGACATAAACTCAGTAAACTCAGGATTAAAAAAAAAGGAAATCCCGCCTGAATTTAGGTTTTCCGAAGTCAGGCATAAAGATGCATAAGCTTAATAATATGGTAAATATAAAATTCTTACTTGTACACTGGATTTCTTTTCATATTTCGCTCTTAGCCTTTTAGCTAGTGGAGGTGTGAACAGTGCAGGGTCGGGATGGGATAGGCCTGCTTTCTGCCACGGTTGCTGATGCTTCCATACAAGAGACACTATGCTCCCTATCACTAGAACCCATACAAATCCGATCTGGAAAGAAAATATAACTCATTTATGTTAAAGTAATATAATAAAAATAAAATCTTCTTCAATAAAAAGGGCTTTTATTAATGAAGATTTTATTTATTTGAGAATCTAGTAAAGTGATGTTACACTAATAACTTTTATAATGCAACTTGTTAACAATTAATTTTCAATTTATTCAAAATTCAAATCTTTTTATTCAAATAAACTTTTACAAGTGCTTTTGAAACGTCGAGTGAACCTACCACTCGTTCGGAATGCCATTCCCACCGAGAAGAACCAGGAAAAAACTCAGTTGTTGCTCATTTCAAATTAATAATTTACAATTGCATCAATTTGTAGGTACATGAGTAACCGCTGTCCTTAACATTGTTGGAGCAAGTCAAATCAATGTTCTTATAACATTTACGTTAACTTCAACGGTAAAATAAGCATTTTTCAGAAGCATAGGTACTTTCGATGGATTTCTTAAACATGGGTTAAGGCAAGTTTAAAATAGGTTGTGGAAATTTGTTATCACTTACATTGTACACTGACTCTAAAACTTCTACTTACTAAAATGATAGTTACTTATATTAGTGTCAGTACTTTGTATTGACTTTGGAGTAAGTAAAACGTTAGGTCAGCTCCGTGAGCACCAAAAAATTGTGCGGTTCTTGCATGATAAAGTGTTAAAAAGTGATCTGTATTATATGACGAAAGGATTAAATCTCTTGCCCGAGCTGCTGATGGGTAGTAAAATGGTTGCACTTACCTTGTATTTGCCCTCTTATGGGACGGGCAAGTTGGCACAACACCCACAGAGGCACGGAAGTTTAAAGACCTGACATAGCTTGGTGACACTGGATGGATGCACTGTATCCACTCAATTGTTAATTCACAACATCGACTTTATACCTATATGTCTCCTTTTCTCGACGTTAGCAGCGCAGTTACACTTGATAATGCCACAGATAATGCAGACATACCGGACTTGTCCACATATAGGAGATTCTGTACATGTAGAAGTAATCGCTTGATTGAGAAGGACGTAGCACTGGCAAGCTCGCATTTAAAGGACATCCATGGACACTGACGGGCAGTCTCACTGGCGAAGGACGAGGCCCACCGAAACTTATCCACAGTGTTACCGCCATACCGCTCAGAAGGGCCACTGATACGCCCTGGAAAGTTATGACTACTGATCTATACTTCTATACTGATATTATAAATGCGAAAGTATGGATGGATGGATGGATGTTTGTTATTCAATCACGCCATAACGGCTTAAAGGATCTGGATGAAATTTGGCACAGAGATAGATTATAGTCTGGAATAACACATAGGCTGCTTTTTATCCCGGAAAATAAAAGAGTTCATTACAAAGTCATGGAAACATAAAGTCAATAACGTAACGGAGAAATATTTTATTTTACTCCCCATAAATTTTTATACCCCGGGCTTATATATTATGAAAATCGATTCGAGGTAAACTCCAATAAACTCCAAAAAGTAATGAATGAATGACATGGGCAAAATCCAACAAATTATATCATTACATTATAGAAAAATAAAAAATAAATCTTACCGGCTCATTTGCGTAAGTAGTGAACATTCCTAAAGTGAACAGTCCAAAAAGGGGTCCACCAACTGCTCCGAATATTGTGAGCGATGCTTGCAACACTCCTCCCAAGTGCTCAGCGATGAAAGCCAACGCGAGAAACACCAGGCCGAAACCACACGCAGCCAACTTGGTAAGCCATGGTATGTATGACGGATTTATCCTACACCACCTATTAAGCAAAAATTCATATTGAGGGAAAAAGTGGCCTAGTTGTGACAACGTATATCAGTCGATTGCGCTTGTTAAGCAACAATGACCCAAGTCGGTAACTGGATGGGTGACTAAATTTGGAGGTTCAAATTTGGCATTTTCGTTTCCTCCGTGCCTCAGAGAGCACGTAAAGCTGTCGATCTCGCCTATTACAATTATTATGATAATTGTTGTTAAAGCCCGCCGACCCGCATTGGAGCAGCATGGTGAGTCTAGGCTCTATTTCTCCCTCTCCCATGAGAGGCCTGTGCCCAGCTGTGGGACGTTAATGTGCTGTAGTGGTGGAAATAATATAATACAAGTGATTAAAACTAAATATTCTATCTTCAATGGCGTGCACAGAGTTTGATGGCAGGGTATGCATTACTTAGGTAGGCACTTGCTTAACAGCGGAACATAATCAAAAACTAGCATTGAGCTTATACAACTAGGGTAAGCGGTGCTTTTTTGCCTCTATAATGTGCACGCCACTGTCTATCTTTAGGTACCTGCTAACATAATCCGTCAAGGTAACAGCAGCCAACGCGTTACAAGAAGCCGATATCGTGGACAGAGAGGCGCTGAATATCCCCGCCACGAACAGCCCCGCCAGGCCTGGCACTGACTTCATTGCGTCCACCACGTAATATGGCATCAATTGATCCGGCTGTATAAAACGGGGAAAAATTAAAATGTAAAAAAAATGTTTTCATAACTACATAGTTACCTTTTAACTAAATATTTTATTTAGAATAAAAAACACAGATATTGTTATTAACAAAAGTTATGCAATATTAATTTGCTATTTATAGTATACAGACGTCGTATCTATTTTGATTAGTCTAGTTTTAAAGCGTCTGACAAAGGTTTTGGTTCATGGAAAGTGTCTGACACTTATGATACTATTTTAGAATAATATTCTACAAAGCATATTATATAAAAATCTGCCATGTAAATTTAAGTTAAGTAACTCTTATTTTTAGTAACCTTTCTTACCTGGTACCTGCCCAGGTGTCACAAGGCGAGCTTCACAAGCACGCAGCTATTCAAAGAACATGAGACGCTACTGAGAATCTAAGGTTTCATCATTGTTGTCTACATATTGTAACCTTTTCTTTTCTATGAAAAGAGCAACTGCTGAGTTTCTGGCCGGTTCTTCTCAGTAGAATCAGCTTTCCGAACCGGTGGTAGAGTGACACAAGTTGTCCTACATTAAATAAATAAATCATTTCATGTCATTTCATTTCATTTCTATGTGAAAATAAGTTGTCTGATCACTCTGGGATCTTGGACTATAAAATATAGGTACCTAGAGCTGAGCGTACAGAGAAAAGCTCAATAATTCATAAAAAATATTAAGTTTCTATTTAAAGCTGTAGAACAAAAGTTTTTCAGTAATGTAAAAACAAAACTTTTTAAACGGTAAGCCTTCCTAGTAGTTCCTACGCTATATACTAATTAAGCAATTCAAGCATTTTAAATTAAACATTTCCACCATTACGCGTAAGATGCATTAACTTAATCAAGCCACGGTAAACAATGCGTCGTCGTAATATTTTCTCGAACTGTTTATTTAATTTACCATTGTTACTACAATGGTAAATGAGAAAACGGCAATAAAAAAGCTATAAAACAATCTTACCGCAGTGATACTTTTGCTGGCCAACGGATCGCATTCTTTGTATACTGCATACATGCTCAAACCACTTATGCAGGTCACAATGCTTAGGACGGAGAGCACAGGCCAGCTCCACCACAGACACTGCTGCGAACGCTCCAAAGTGCTCACAGTGAGGAGACGCTGCACCTGCGCATACATTAATCTACAATTTCTGGTGTTGGAAAGTTCCGTTTGCAACAAATCACTTGGTTGTACGACAAACCCACTAAGGACTGGGCATGAAATCAGTGGAGAACAAATTACACTTAGAACTTTTATAGATCCGCAGACGTTAGGCGGAGTTTTGTTCACCAGACAAAAAAAAGGCTGCCAGCTCCGACGCACGACTGGTGTTTACGACTTACGAACGAAGTGTTACCATGGAAACATATTGCAAATAACGTAGCCGAAAAGTTTGATTTTACTCCCCATAAATTTTCATACCCCGGGCCTATAAAGGAAAATCGATTCATAAGGAGGTAAACTCCAAAAATATTTGCAATTTTACGGTGACATATATATTCTTATAAACTGTAGTAATTACCTGTGTATGATTGACGGCATATAGAGATAGGTATGTGATACAGCCACCGATTATAAGCGACCACCAGGTGTGTCTCTCTGTTGGATCTATGCTGAAACTGAATAAGTATGCTTATGTCTTAATATTATATTACAGCACTAGATAGGTTGTAGGTTTAGGTTTTGTTTATTTAAGCAAGTGAAGATTAAATATTGGATAGAATCAAAACTAGACAATCTTGCATTGTAAAGTCGACATCTCCTGCAGATGCTCCGGTGTCGGGGCGAAACGTGCTTCGAGACTAGTATAAAAGTCTTGTGTGGTGGTGCATGTGAGTGGTGGTGGCATTGCTTGTTTGGGAAGGTAAACGGTGCTTCGCTTGTAACTGCATGCTTGACCATACAGATTTTTTTCTGTTGGGGGATTATAGCAAAATAATTGTAATCTTTTCTTGCCAAATGAAGATTTCCATCCTGAAGAAAGCAGTGTTACTGAAGTCTGTGACTTGCACCATAAAGTGCTGTAAGTATTGCAGTCATTAATGTTTGCACGGAGGAAATGCTTCTCAAGACAACAAAGGCTTGTTATGTCTTCAATGATGTTTGTGAATACTAAGAGTAGTAGATGAGAACTAAAGGGATATATAATATTTATTGTATAAGACTGGCATATCTAGATACTAATTTCGGTTGACACTAATAATAATATTAGAGATTGCTAGTAAACTTTGTACTTACATTAAGTTTTATTTAGCTCCCGTGACTTTATTCGGTTGGAATGAGTATTTTTTTAATTTCCACAGGAACTTCAAAATTTTCTGGGATAAAAAGTAACCTAAGTCACTCAGGCCCTCAACTAGGCCAAAAAGCATATCGATCAGTTGCTCCGTTGCGACGTGATTGAAGGACAAACCAACAAAACTACAACCTATTGGTTGAAATAATATTATAATTAAGGCCCCGAATCCCAATATCATTTTTATCACACATCATCATCCAAATTCTTTTTGATACTTACTTGGAAAAATCTAACCGCCCTCCGTCTTGAGCCTTGATAAAGATTTGATCAAATCCTCCAAGTTGCACTGATGCAAATATAACAACACTGAATACTGCTCCGAACATTAGAAACGATTGTAATAAGTCAGTGAAAAGTACTGCCTTCATCCCTCCTAGTGATGAATAAAACGTGCAAACTAAACCAACAACCAGGATGGAAATCAGCCTGTCCAATCCAGTTACGGATTCCAAAACGATTGCCGGCGCATATAAAACTATGCCATTGTATAAAACCATTTGCAGTGTATACGTCAGCGATGCTAACATTCTTATTTGAGGTCCAAAACGTAACTCTAAGTATTCGTAAGTACTAGTTTTCTGTAGTCCAAAAAATACTGGTAGATAGAGGTTGGATGCTATAGGAGTAGCGATTCCGTAGGCAAAGTTTATTACGACGAATTGCATTCCGAAATAATAGTTTTCAGATGATAGTCCTAGTAGCGTAATTGCAGACATAAAGGAAGCCATTAATGAAACAGCCACTGGAAATATTGACATGTTGCGATCGGCTAAAAGATATTCCTGAAAGCAAAGAAATTCATACAATGAATTGAAAATTCCTGATTAATTCAGAACTGACTGATTCATTAACGTTGTGCCTTGAAACTAGAAAGCTTAAATTTTGTACAGAGGTTTTAAAGTTCCTAAGGGAGCAAAGCCACGGGAGATCTGTAGATAAATATTCTAAGCCCAGAGATCGATCTATTTATCGATGGAAGGGACAGTTTTTATTAAATTCAAGCCCCTAATTGTATTCTAACAGTATTCGATACGGTTCGGTGCTGAGGATAGCAAAATCGTCGGCGACAATCAGGGACCAATTTCTGTTTCTGCTGGGCGACCGCGTATCTCTGACAGGTACAGTCACCTCGCAATCACCTCTGATTGGATAACACTCTTCCACTATTGGACAAAATCCATTGACGTAGCAAAAATACCATAAATTCAGCCAATCATAACAATTGATACTGTAACAATGATTGATGCAGAAGATACGCGGTCGCCCTGCTGCTCATAACGTCCGTCAAGTGGTTTAACGGTGGTTTAAACTAACTTGGGAACTAGCCTCGGTCAACCATCTCTTAAATTATAATTAATTTCCGAATAGACCCTCACCCATGAATCATACCCATGACCACTTCATTCCTATATATTACACAATCGATCATTCATCATTCGCAAAGAAGGAATAAACTAGAAACTAAAACTAGGTCGTAGGTGACGGTCTAAACAGCCTACAAATGTTATTACTACTCCGTACTCGTAAGCGATACATCAGAACTTACATCATTGGTTTTTTGTTTGCCCCCGCTGAATCGAAAATAAAGTCCGATAACAATTGACGCTATCATTGTTGCAATCATAATGATATAATCCCAAACTCCGAAAATTGTCTGCTCCATGATTGCCTGAAATCAATGTTTTGTGGTCATAAATTAAGTTGAACCTACTCGGAAGCCGGAGGTGGTACTTATCTAATTTTTGTTTTCAAAACCTACCAGGCTACCATGGACCTAAATACCATTTTTAAATGAAGGAGTCGAACTTTATACCTAAGTTGAATAAAATAGGAAACAACTGTTCACTAACTGATACATTTGCGTCAATTAGGATTTATATCACTATGCATACTTTAGTTTAGTTCCATTTTTTGTTAGCCAAAGTAACCTTGAATTAGGTTAACCTTCGGCAAACTAAATTGAGCTTAAATAAAAGAAAACACGTTAACCTACGTCCCAGCTTTTATTTGTATATCAAGGAAGTCTAACTAACTGGTTCTGCAGTTCCATGATCATTATAACGGTTCTGCTATACCAAGGTTTTTTTACTGTGGCACCCAAACAGAATTATATTTTACATATTCCATTTCTTTATGTATTACAAAACCACTTGGTACCCGTCATCAAGAGCCCAAAGAGCCTGGAATGCAGAAACTAATCAGCAACATATAAAATTCCGTACCTACGTCTTCGCTCGGGAAAAAAAACAAGCATATATTTATGAGGTATTCTTCGAGTCTGTACATATATTCTACGAGTCAGCCATAGACTGTCTTTAATTGACTACCGGAGTAAGCTACTTCGAACTTTCGTCATGTAAATAGAGTTATGAATATGTAAAACGACAAACTTTTACTGTTGCCTAGTAGTAGCAATTGCTCGATTTATTTAAAAATACCTACTCTATATTTTTAAAATCAAGTTTCCATTTATAAATCTGCAAATACGAGGTTTTCTTACCATTACTTAAGTTCTTTATACTTGTCTATTGAATTGTGAAAGCAAAAAACTTTGTAACAGTAATGAAAATAATAGGTCGCGCATCGTAACTCATCGTGACCAATAAAATAGCATTAGTTAATTCAATAGTAATATATGATGCAATCCAATTGATTCAATCAGTTTAATTACAAATAGTTACTTAAGCAAGTATGCAGATAGACAAACTATTATTGTTCTCTCTATACAAACAATACACAGACAAAAAGTACAATTTATTTTAGGATTTGATTAAATGGGGTACCGGTGGGAAGTACCAAATATGGTGGTAGTATTCAAATAGGCTTTTATTAAGTGGATACCTCAATAAAAGCCTATTTGAATCGTCCCGTCGCTTTCTAATGATAGATGACGACCAAGGCACAACAGGGCTTGCAAAAGATTTTTCTATTCTAGTTCTACCAGTCTAGTTTTTTTAAATTGTGAGATAGGCTTGCGCTTAGCCACAATCGTGCTTAGTGTAAAGTAATGATGAAGTCTAGGATGGAATGCGCTTGCCTAGAAGATGCCCATTCACTCTTGCCTTGAAGGCACCTAATTGGCAGGAAACACGTGCGGTGTGAGGGTGTTCCACACCCTGGCGGTTCGCATCAGAAACGACGTTTTTATGTAGGATATTGTCAGTGGCGATTCTTCTAAGATTGCGTAGCTTGCAATACCAATAAAATTATGAATAAGTTACTTACCAATTATACTACATATTATTATCTATTTAAGTAAAATACTAATATTTTATTGATAATAATAACATGAACCATTTGCAAAACATTCAAGTTTATAAACTAAAGGATTTCGTTAATCGATAATTTAAATTCACGCGCGCTCAATAAACACCTCGCACAGTGGTTGGGACATGGGACGCCGCATCGTCTCGTGTCTCGTAGTGCGAAGTTCCAACTCCCGCTCACATGACACAATATTATACGGGCCGAAGGCTTGCGGTACAAATTTTGAATAGCTGCGTGTCGGGCCTTTGCACTTAGAACATTTTTCTGTTGTATGGGGATGTTAGTTCCACAACTCCCTAAAGGATGGCGCTCATGGCGCTTATCTTGTACTGGAAGTGTGTATACGCAAAAGTCTGTGCTCAGGGTCTGTGATGGCGCTGAAATAAGTGTTCGTTCAGAAGCTTATGTTTGAGATAAATTAATGATTTTGCCATTTATATAAACACAAAGCTAATAATATATAAAACTTTTTTTTTGAGCAGAATATGAGTTATCTTAGATAATTTTTAAAGATTTATCTGTTATAAATTTAGTTAAGTGGAATGAGTCAGAAGTTTAATGAAACATTTGTGTTTTAATTTCCAAACGTGGACAGCCACCATTTTAAAGTTTGAAATTCGACATTGACATTGACGTTTTCTGGCATGCCGGATGCCGGGTGGACAAAATTATTATTTTTTGATAAATTCGTTACAATGTAAAACTATATTAATAGAGTGTGTATTAATGTGTACGATGTGAAAAACATGAAACTGTGGAATAATTGTTATGCTTTATGTATATTTTTTGTAATTGAGAATATAAGAGAAAATAATCAACATGCGTTTCATTTACTAACATCTGAACATCTTTACAGTTTGTGTTTATCGTATAATAATTTATCTTAATTATAACAAGGTCACATAATTCTATAGGTGCAGAATTAGGCGATCTTGTAATAATTAAGATAAATTATTATACAAAATACACTTTGTAATATATAGTACTATAGCATTGTGTTATGGTTATATATATACATATTTTAGTTGGACAACATCCCGATAGATGTCGCTGTACATTGAAAGTCGAGTAGCAATTCTATACCAGTATATATAATGTACTCTGTGCTGCGTGTGCAGCGTAGTATTATTTTCGAAAAGTTATGTTTAGTTTTAGTTCAGTTAATTTAATTATATTATGAGTGTTTTGATTAATAGTAAGTGTTACAATAATGTAAATGTATTAAGTAAATAATATTAATATTATAATAAAACAAATCTTTCCTTTTTATAATATTAGTTCAGACTTCAGATCATGCAAAGGTGAAAATAAATTGTAACTGTAAACTTTACATAAAAAATAAATAAAATATCTACTAGCTACGAGATCCTTTTTCACAAAGTTAAGTTTAGAATCCCAATTAAAGATAGAGACAATAAGTAGGTATTAAATAAATTTACAACAAATAATATTAATTTATATATTTTATTTCCTTCCAAGCTGCGGAACACTCAGTGGGCGAGTCTGACTCGGTACTCAGGCGGTTTTTATTATTATTCTATGTTTAATAAGTTAAATGCAGAACATCTTTTAAGTCTCTTATAAAAAACCACAGCACTTACCTTGTATTTCCGATACAGGGTAACAAAATTCCAGTAATTTAACCTTTAGATAGGTACACAAAATTTTTATACAGTGTAAAATATCAATTATGTTCTACTGAGGTAATAATTGTTAAACTTTTGCCTTTTCTGCGTTTTTTTTGTAACTCCACAGTCCACACTATAAGTACAGAGGTACTTAAGTAATCACTAAACCAATTTATAAAAATAATATATTAAGTGACTTATATGTACTACTAGTGTTTATTCTATACACGTATGGACCTAGTAAATAGGTATATATACGTTTTTTAACACATGATATTTTTATTAAGGCACAAAAACCATAAAATATATAAAACGTGTCTCCCTCCGAAGCCCCCCCATCGGAATGACGTTCGTACGGACCAATGTTCATTTGTTTGCCTTTACATAATGATAATATACGTTTTGAGGTTATGTTCTGATTCCTTGTCTTTCAAATGACATAAGGGTTCTCACTTCTCAAAAAATCTAGCGATGTAAGCGCTGCAATGAAATGTAGAGTCTAACAAAAAGAGTTTTATTGCATTGCGTGACTTTTGCTAAATTTTAATATTACAAGGTTAATAAATGACCTTGTACCTAATGGTTTATTTGTACATAACATGTACTTACTCTTGGTGTATGTAGATATATAACGTAGAATGTGTAAACGTGTTATTATAATATGAAGTTTTTAGTACAAATGCAAATCGTATGCTAAGAAATAAGAAGTTTTTTATATATACACGCGTACATATTATACAATACACGGAATTATTAAACTATACCAAAATTTCTTAGGAAAAATATACGTAATTAATAAGTAAGTTAAATAATTCGTTAAAATGGTTTATCGATTCGAAGGTGCAAGCTTATTCGGTAATAGGTAAATCTTTTTATTTCTTCTATTCTACCTCTATGTCCGTTACAAAATAAGGAGTAAACTAAAAATAGTACATTATTGCAAAGGCTGGGAAATAGGCAATTGCAGGTCGAGTATGAGTGTGAAGGCCGAGCCGTAGGCGAGGACTTCTCTAATACGAGACAGGCAATTGCAAAAAACAGGCTTTTCTCAAAAGAATGCAGGGAAATAAAACATACTTATTATGTTATACATTAAATTTAATTTACCTTTGTCGCTAAATATATATCATCTGGGGCTTTAATTAAAAATTGCTTTATGTTTTCGCCAGTAAAAATTTTCGATTTCTTGCTTTTGATTCCGGTCGATTGTCGTTTAAGAAAAGTAGTTAAGTTCCCATAATTTTTCAAGTTAATGCCGTTTTTAACATGAACTGTACATTTCAGCATGGAATAAATTGCCCATAATGTACCTAGATGGCTTTTTAGTTTTAGCAATCTCATTAAAATACGCCAAAAATACTGTTTCGGAGAAAATGTTCACTTTTTTCTCGTTTTTCCAACTCATAAAATTTTCATATTCTTTCATGTATTTTTCTTTGGACTTCGCTGGAAGCAGGTTTTCCATTGCCAATTTGGCTTCTGATCTTATATCTGGTGGAGTACAATCAATCTCCATTTCACTCTCTGAACCGTTGGAACTCATTTTACTTATTATTAAATTTATATTCTTTAAGTATGTAAATAACAAATCAAGACGAATTTTCAGCTTTGCCGCTAATTCTTTCTTATCATCTGTGCCAACAGGCAAACGCATTTATGGCTATACAGCCACCAATTTGTACTAAGCAAAGAGACTATGGTATGCCAAGAATGACAAAAGAGATCTGATCAAAGAGTATTTAATAACCCCAGCACGCCGTTTCATACAACATTGCAGGAGCGTTGTAGTGTTCCAAATTCAAAAACGCTCCTGTAATGGATTTGATTTTCTTTGTCCGAAAATTCGATACTTCGCGTGTTCTTTTTTCGAAAATAATGACAATATTTCCATGCATGTTTGAGAAAAATTTACTTGCTGTCTTCGCTCCGTAAAAAGCGCTTTATCGCTTGTTGGATGCAAAAACTTCAACGTGTCGAATGACGCAAGAAGCGTTTCTGTTGTTACACACTATACGAGATTAAACAGAATAATATTAAAATTATGTACTAATAAGTATGTAAATCATACTGAAATATTATACAATAACTAAAAGTTCAGAATAATAATTAAATTAGGTATGTTCAGGACTTTGAACTTAGGCAATGATATTAACGCCATCTATTGGCCTACCTACCTACAATTTTATGGCAAAAGTTTATGAGAAAGCTGAACTGAATTAAAACATCTTTCAGTACCAGAAAGGCATAGAGTAGGATGTATAAAAGGGTACAGAAAGGTAAATGGTGCGATTGTCCATCTGTCCGACTCCGTGCGTCTAACCCAAAGATTTTTATACCACCTACTTACATCAGCAAGGCGTATCCTATGGTCTTATCTGCTTATACGTCCAAACCGGAAATAATATTTAAAGGAAAACAAAATGCACATTTAGACCTTGCTAGTTTTAATAAGTCACGTTTTGAAGTTTGCTAACTTTTTTCCTGATTAAAACTCATAAGTTTTGGGTCAAACTGCAAAAAAAGTGGCCACTCGGATGGCCAAGGTCCTTGTCTATAAGTTAACGCAAACAAACTATATTCCACGATTATGGAAGTACAAAATTACACGATAACACTTATAGCACCTCAAATTATTATTAAACTGACTTTCAATAATCATACTTGACAATTATTACAACCAGGCATAAAATATTCCATTTAAATTATACGTTTCAAGCTGACACGTAAAGTCCCTTATTATAATACACAGGTAGGTCATCCCATAATTAATAAACCATTACTTACAGCTAAAGGTGTCAAGCAATAGAGCCATGGTTTCATCACACTGCATAGGTACGATGGCAATTTTACTCGTACAATTAAATATTATGGGAAAAGGACGGGTCGGTCAAATTAACCTTAATTTTTGAGATAGGTACATTAAAAACTAATTTTTTGAGTAAGTAACTATTATTAAAAAGATAGGTTTAAGAATCATCACCATCACCATTCAACCCATTGCCCGCCATTTCCGAAAACAGGTCTCTTCTCCAAATGTATTCTTCTTCTTCAATTCTTCGTCAAATATCTCCACGAGCCTGTCACCGCTTCAATACTAGTCCAAACAGAACACCTACGAAATATGTATATTAGGAAAAAATTTAGAAAAATTAATGTTAAGCAGATTAAATTAATAAATGAACAGTAGGATTATGGTAAGCAGTCAACTACAACAACGAGCTGCGATTAGTGTTGTTGATAGCAAAACATTAATTGGTGACCTGTAAACATGAATAAATATAATACCTATGTAATAACTTTACTTTACATTTTTCATTTACATCATTTTAAAATAACCAGCTTAGGAATATGACCCATCAATAGACACTCAATACATACAATAAGTAATACCATTGTAACGGTCGACATAGGTAATTAATTTGTATTCTATCTGTTTCAAGTATCTAAAATAAAGTCTTCTTCAGAAGATGAAAGGGCAAAGAACAAGGAAAGGTTGACTTAAAGATCACCATGCAATTAATAATAATTCACGATGAAAACTAAATTCAAAGCATGTACCTATTCAGATGCTCTTCAGTAGGTATAATATTAAACCTACACAAAACCAGCGTGTATTTGTTTGTTAGCTCATCGATGGTTAGCGCTAAGACAATATTTGAAAAGTCATAAAAATCGATTTTAGCGGAAACGCACACTATTTTAGGGTTCGGTATTAAAATAGTAATTAATTAGGTAACTACTGATGCACATAAAAAAATTAAAAAGCACGACTGCCCTGCCAAAAAACGAACAAAAAAGTTAAAAATCTAAATTAATCTAGATAAATTAGAAACATTTTTATTAAATGATATTTTTTGTGAATCACCGGATATTGAACTACCATAGTGTTATATATTTTTGGAATCTACTCATCATTTTCTATATGATGATTATATAGTTAATCTTATTTTTGAATATTTTTTTCAACTTTAGTCTTTAATGCGGACCATGGTCACCCCATCAATTTTTTTTAAATTTTATTAACTATGTCATCCGGAATAAGCTAGGGATTCTAACGATATCTCATTTATCAATAGCGGTTCAAGCGTATAGAAGTTATGGTGGAATATGCAAACTCACATACATACATACATACATACATAAACCCTGAAAACAATATACTCCTTTTTTCAGGCAGTCGTATAAAAAGGAGTCAAAAAGGGGGAGACGAAATTTGAAAGTGAGGTAACTACAAAAATTTAGGTATTCGATGAAATGGCTAAGATCCGGTATAAGAAATTAAAACCCTCATCTGTTATTTATCAGTGATAAGAATTATATGATAGATAATATACCTACTCATTGACATTAGGACGGATTTAAATTTCATGCAGATAATTTGTCTTATAAATAAAATTCTTGTGTCACAATGTTTGTTACCATACTCCTCCGAAACGGCTAACCGATTTTTATGAAATTTTATATGCATATTCAGTAGGTCTGAGACTCGGCTACGATCTATTTTTCATGCCCCTAAAACACCTCAAGCCACGTGGACGGAGTCGCGGGCATCAGCTAGTATCTATTATGTATACAAAATCGTTAAGGAATCAACGCACAGCCTAAACCGCTGGGGTTAGAAACTTGAAATTTTGGTTGTAGGTTCCTTTTGTGACGTAAGTGCTCATTAAGGGTAGAATTTTTCAAAATTCCACCCCTAACGGGGTGAACTACATGCACCACACAGATTTGTCTACTGTAGCGGATTATAGCGAATTAAACTTCTAGTTCATTCACTATCATGGACTTCCGCAAAGTAACGCCTGCTTCTATTCAATAGGGGCAAGTTTGTTTGAAAGTCCTTCATTTTCAAGTTATAGCCATGAAAGTTGGTATTTGGGATTTTGGTTTAAAATAAAGAAATACGTGTCTTATAGGTTTTGAAAATTTTATCCCTTAGGACGTTGAATGGAGAGTTTGTCCTTCAATCACGCCGCAACAGAGCAATGGATCAACGTAACTTTTTGCATGTGTACTGCATTGTACATGAGGTTTGCAGTATTTTTTATCCCGGAAAACTAAGTAGTGCCTGTGGGAATGAAAAAAACTTATGCCACGCGAACGAAGTCGCAAGCATACGCAAGTTTTAAATATTTAAATTGTTATTTAAATTTATTAAACGTACTTCTCTCATTAGTTATTTAAAAACATCGTACATTATTAGTTAAGAGAACATACCCAACAGAATGGAAAAAGTAAAAGTGCCTTCTGCCCCCTCTTCTCCCAACTATGGAGTTGCCATTTCAAAAATTTATAAGTCGCTTACCGCTTGCGCTTGACGATATAATCTCTCCCGATATTAGGTAATTATAGTATTATAGTGGCAACTCTTCCCACACGTAAGCTCAATCACAACCATGTTTATTAAGAATTTATGTAGATAAGATTATCATCAAATTTAAACCTGCTATGTTTCAAAACGAACACGTCAGTGTAAAATACAACGAAGAACGATCAGCATGTCTGAGTTGGCAAGACCGGCACCGAAAATTCCACCAAGGCGTTACTTTGGTGTACATTATATTTTACTCAGATTTCTTGGTCTAGGATGGTGGCACCATCCCGACGAGGGGGACACCCGGAATTTTCCTGGACTTTACATTTACTATACGATAATAACTGAAGTCGTCTGGGTAGCCGGTTTTGTTACGCTGGAGTCAATTGATCCTTTTATGGGCGAAATGGATAAAGATCGAATTATGTTTAGTATCTCCTTCGTAATCACCCATGATCTGACCGTTATAAAACTGTTCATATTTCTGTTCAAAAATAATGCAATTCAAGACATCGTATACACTCTGACGATTGATTTGCAGAAGTTCTATCAGAACCAGGAAAAGAATCGACGAACTATCACAGTCACGCGAATACTAACGGCTACCTTCGTTTTCTTCGGATGGATGACCATTGCGAATATTAGCGTCTACGGTATAGTTCAGGACATTATTTGGAAAGCTGAGGTCAAGAAAATGAACGATAGCTTATTGATGCCTCCTCGGATACTCCCGCAGTCAATTTACATTCCGTGGAGCTACCAGAGCGACAGTTCTTATATCTCGACTTTCCTTTTAGAAACAGTGGGATTGCTTTGGACTGGTCATATCGTGCTGATCATAGACACATTTATTGCCTCCGTAATATTACACATGAGCTCTCAATTCGAAATACTGCAAGAGGCTATAATTACTGCATACGATCGCACAATTGAACATTTAACCAATGAAATCAATCGAGACATCGATGACATACTTATGATTGACGATTCTCATAACACGGATGTCTATTACGAAAGAATTGTGAGAACATATCGCACGGAGCAAGAAATTGAGAACGCGTTAGAAAACACGTTGAAGAATTGTTTCCGTCAACATCAAATGCTAATAAGGTAGGTACTTAACACAATAATATGATGAATGCTAAAAAGAGACCACTTCTATCACACCCTCACGATGTTTTCTTCACCGTTATAGCAAGTTTTATGTTATTACTTAGCTCCGAAAGCTCCGTGCACGGGGATTGAGCCCTGCACCTCCGACTGGGAGGCCGAAGTTCTAACCTTAGACTATCGTCGTTATGTCCAGATTTTTTATTGTAAGTACTTGTAAGTTGAATCGTGCTGCCAAGAAAACTCACTGCAAGCCAACAACCCTTAAATCGCAGTAAACTACGACGTAAATTACCAGGCTTGTATTCCATGCCAAGTGGCGACAAACTTCGTTGTAACAAAATATTGTCAATAACAAACTTGGAAATGAACATTACGGATGTTGGAATCAAGTCAAGTTACCCACTTGTTTTGGTTCTTTGGATTCCATTTGGATTTAAACAGTACCTACACTTATTATTAGTTGCGTGATTAACTTGTCTTATTATACTATATATTTATAATACAAGTAGAGAAGGCACCGTCTCAGTATTTAAGATTTATTAAACTACATATACTTACCTACTGTTTTTTTTAAATAGGTATACGTATCAGGTATCTCATGACATTCATATTAATCGAGTGATAACATCCTGATTTATTGAGTTATCGGCATTTTCTGTTATTCACAAATAAAAATACATTTTCGACATACACCCTAGATCCCTAGGGTTAGCTAAAATGTGAATGAACTAGCGTATTAAACTTCTAGTTCATTCACTATCATGGACTTCCGCAAAGTAACGCCTGCTTCTATTCAATATTAGCTAAAATGTTTAGCGAGAGCCTACCTAAAATAATTTACACCCAATAGTAATAGTCACGTTTATATAACGCAGGAGCGAAACGAGCGAGGAAAACTAGTACAGCTTTCCCCGATTAAAACTACTGCTACTGTAGTTTTCACCACAGAGTACTTTTTATTCACATTAAGTAATTCTTCTATCAGTCGATCAGTTGTTCTAATAACTAACTACGCATAGTTAAAAATCAAAGAGGCCCCACAGGATTCAACAAATTCCTATTTGTTTTTATTGTATTTCAATGAAACGCTGTCTTCTTTCATACTGACTGAAAAGAAAAGTAAGTATTCACGTACCGATGGATTTATCTCCGCCAGAGGTTCTAGTTTCAACAGTCAAAAAAACAGTATCAATCTGAGTCAGTACGACAGTAAGAGGGCCCGCATTTCTGAGACACGATATGGCTCAATATCAACGGATTACCGTTTCAATATTGTCACTCGGTTACTTTTTTCGCACGCCTAAATCAACATAATATACATTTCTTATTCACCTCCCCAAAATGAAAGTGTTCATCTTCATTCATATTTCGATAAGTCTACGATGTTCAGCAGAGACGAAACTAGACTGTTTTCGAGGGGGAAATGAATAAAATATGAATAACTTTTA
Organism: Erebia palarica; assembly: GCA_964035005.1. Taxonomy (NCBI): domain Eukaryota; kingdom Metazoa; phylum Arthropoda; class Insecta; order Lepidoptera; family Nymphalidae; genus Erebia; species Erebia palarica. The sequence goes on from OZ035988.1 coordinate 10,096,336, forward strand.
ACGCCACGTCACTTTACCTGGGTTTTTGAATAGCCAAGTGATTTTGGCATGGAATTTATTAAGTCTAGATAGTGGTAGATTCACTTGACTGTTCATATGCACTATTTAATTATAAAAGTTTTATTGAATTTAAGTTTTTTAGGATTCCGAACAAAAAAAGGAACTGTTATTGGTACCTACGTCTACGCGAAAATACTACCTTGTATGACAAAAAATTACAAGATGCTCAAAATTGTTTGACAACTTGTTTGACTTCCGCCTTGTACAGACAGGGTGAAGTCGGACGGGTCAGCTTGTTTATCTGACATTGAAAAGACTCGAGTGGATACTGGATAATCTAAACACATATATAATAGGTAAAAGTGACTGACTGACTGATCTATCAACTCACAACTCAATCCACTGAACGGATCAGACTGAAATATGGCATACAAATAGCTATTACGTCGTAGGCATCCGCTAAGAAAGGATTTTCGAAAGATCAACCCCTGTAATGGTGTAAAATAGAGCTTTTGTTTGATATGAAATTTGTATGAAAAATTAACTTAACGTGAGCGAAGCTGCGGGCAAAAGCTAGTCCTAGATAAAAGGGTTACTTTATATCAGGTGTGGAATCCACAACTCGCCAATTACGCCAGCGATATTATCCATTTTATTCAGCTAGTATTTTTGTTTCAGTTGTGTTGAGAAATTCGCGTCAACTTATTCCTACGGCTTTATGACTCAACTCCTTTCGAGCATGGCAGCGATTTGCGTGATAATGGTGCAACTTTCGGTGAGATATCACCGCGGAATTACTTTTTTACATAATTCAGATAAATTGCTTGGATGCTGCATTTATTTATTGGAGTTTTCTTTCTTTGAATGAAAATTTTTCTTGTGCAATTTTGGCCGACGGACGGTCAATCTTAGTGGAGACTTAACAACTACGCAGAAGTCATTAGACTCACTCTCACATCATGCACGATGATAAATAAATAATATATATCCCTTTAGTTCTCATCTACTACTCTTAGTATTCACAAACATCATTGAAGACATAACAAGCCTTTGTTGTCTTGAGAAGCATTTCCTCCGTGCAAACATTAATTACTGCAATACTTACAGCACTTTATGGTGCAAGTCACAGACTTCAGTAACACTGCTGGTGGGTTTTATTCCACCCGAATATAATTGGCGTGGGTTTGTAAGGCCCACGTCAGGTCGCTGGGGTTTAACAAAGACTTTAGTGGACTGTATATTATGTGGGGGTTTTGTGTTTCGATATTCCCTATTCCGAGCAAACCGACATCACCAATTAGCAGGCAATAAGAATTTACCACCCACCTTTCGACGCCGTCGATCTGCTTAGCTCGATCGATGAAGTCAGCTGTTATCTCACAGGACACCTCGTATCGTTTCTAGCTTAAATGTCCACACATCACACACACACAAGTAATTAGGCAGCTGCCAAATAATAATCTGTTCGAATGCACTGGTGCGCGAATTAGTACACTTGAGTTAGACACACGAAAAAGTCTATCTTTCGGCGGACACTTTGCATTTCAATAGACGAATAGATGGGACAACGACACGTCCTCGCAGTATGGCGCGGAACTCGACTTGTGACGCGGCGCTAGCCTGCGCCCGCGTCAAGCGGCGAAGAAATAAATCGAAAAAGTGGGTAGTTTAAAAACTCACCGCCCACGAATTGACAATATCTGATGTTTGCTCAGATTAAATACGAATATCGAACACAGATTAAATATAAGTAAATATTAGTCCAATATTTATGAACACCGCCCACCGTTAAAATGTAATTTTAACCAGGCTCAAAATTGAGTAACGAAAAACTAAATAAGAAAATTAAAAGTTAAAATTTAATTGAATTGAGAAACTAGCTAAATAATAAAATTAAAGAATCTTAATACTAAGGAGATTATTCAATTGAATTAATTATCGTTAATAGGTAACGGAGACAACCGATGGACAGGTCGTTTCAGAAAACCTTGTTGAGTTTTAATAGTGACCGAACGAATAACACCATCTTCGGAAGGGTTTACTTCGAAAACTCGACCCAACTTCCAATGTAAGGGATGTAAATTCGGGTCATTGACGAGTACTAATGTACCGACTTGAATGTTTTCAATCGACTTCGTCCATTTATTTCGCTGCTGTAGTGTATGCAAATATTCGTTATGCCATCGCTTCCAAAAGCTTTGGATGAAATTTTGCAATAATTGCCAGCGTGACAAACGTTTTAAATTTAACTCTGTATAATCGGTTTCCGGGAGAGCATTCAGGGGCTCACCGATTAAAAAGTGGCCCGGCGTTCCAACGTTTCCAACGCTTCCAGATCGTTCGGGTCTGAGGAGATCGGACACAACGGGCGTGAGTTTAGGATACATTCGATTTGTGTTAAAACCGTAGCCATTTCCTCAAACGTGAGGGTTGTGTTACCGATAATGCGAACGAGATGCGACTTGATGGATTTAACTGCTGCTTCAGCCATTCCCGTAAAATGCGGCGCAGCAGGTGGATTAAAGTGCCAGGTTATTTTATACTTGAGTAATGAATGAGCGATGAAACGATCCTGGTCCTTTAATAGATTGAATAGTTCTTTTAATTCAGCACTAGCACCAATGAAATTTCGTCCATTATCGCTGAAAATGTCTGAACAGATTCCATGTCGACTTATAAAACGACGCAAAGCGGCTAAAAAGGCGTCTGTTGATAGACTAGACACGAGTTCAATATGTAATGCTCGCGTAGTGAGGCACGTGAATACACAAATATATGATTTGTCGATTATAGGTTTACGAATAGCACCAGACTTCGTCTGAACTGGTCCAGCGTAGTCTACTGCGACTTTAACGAAAGGTCTGACTTGCTGTACGCGAGCCGGAGGCAAGTCAGCCATCTTAGGTTCTAAGAACATAGCACGATGTCGATAGCATTTGATACAGCGAAAAAGTATCTTTTTGACAACTCGTCGAGCCGAAATAATCCAATAATCTCTTGCGAGCGAGGCTAACGTAGCTTGTAGACCTGAATGGAAATTAATTTCATGAGTATAGGCTACGATAAGTTTTGTAAGCTGACTCTCGCAAGGAAGTAATAATGGGTGCTTCCTCCGATAGTCTAGATTCGCGTTAGATAATCGTCCGCCCACCCTGATGAGACCCTGCTTATCAAGAAACGGGTCTAAACGTTGAATACGGGTAGACACCAACGTTCCCGACTCCAGTTTGCGCAAATCGATTTCGAACCAACATTTTTGAACAATGCCAACGAGACGTAATGCCGCTTCCTGCAATTCGACAACGGACAAAGGGCCTGTCGCACTTTTATCCTTATCTCGGCAATTTTTTGCAAAGCGTAGGCAATATGCCATGACTTTAGTTAGTATGTAAAATGACGAGAACCGATTAAGAAACGAAGGTTCTTCCATGCTTTCTACGGGTAACGCAGTTATTTTTGTAGCATTACGACGTTCTGGAGCAGCAGAACTATCAAGGTCAACCGAACTAACCGGCCACTGTTCCTCTGACGATGACAACCATGATGGACCGGACCACCACAGATTGTGACTTTCAATCTGTGATGGGGACAACCCGCGCGACGCACAGTCTGCTGGGTTATCAGACGAACGAACATGTCTCCATTTATCTGGAGGAATAACATTAAGAATTTCAATGACTCGATTTGCAACGTAGGTTGACCAGTTATGTGGAGCAGCACGTAACCAGCATAAAACGATACTTGAATCTGTCCAAGCAACCTCTTTTGTAATTGTCACCTTGGACCCAATCGATCGATGAATAAAGGCGAGCAACGAAGCCAAGAGTGTCGCAGCGCATAGCTCTAATCTTGGTAAGGATAATTTCTTCAAAGGCGCAACACGAGACTTGGCTACTAGAATCTGGACAGTAACATTTTGATCTGGATGTACAGTCCTGAGGTATACGACAGCTGCGTAAGCAGTTTCTGAGCTGTCACAAAACCCATGAAGCTCGACGCAAGAATCAGTCGAGGAAGGGACATAGCGAGGAATTTGTATTGTAGACAATTTCGAAAATTCCGAAACTATTCGAAGCCACTTCTTTTTTATGTCGCTTGGAACCTCCGCGTCCCAGTCAACTCCTGCTAACCATAGTTCTTGAATGAGAACCTTGGCAGCAATAATGACTGGACTCAAGAACCCGACAGGATCGAAAATACGTGCAATTTCCGACAAAATTACTCGCTTTGTTACCTTGTCATGTAGAGGTTCTATGTGATACGAAAATACATCCTTAAGTGGCTGCCAAGCTAGACCCAGAACCTTTACTGAACTGTCTTCATCCAAGGAGACTGTTGAAGACTCAACGCCTTTCACCTCATCTGGGAGACGTTGTAGAAATGTTTCGCTGTTAGAGCACCACTTGCGAAGTTCAAATCCACCTCTTTTCAGTAAAGCAAAAAGTTGTTTTTGAAGTCGAATCGCGGACTCAACTGAATCTGAACCACTTAGAACATCATCCATGTAAGTCGAACGACGAATCACTTCAGCTGCTTCAGGATACTCAGACTCATGATCCGAAGCTAACTGTTGAAGAACACGGATAGCTAGAAACGGTGACGACGAAAGACCGTAAGTAACTGTTTTCAAGCGAAAGACTTGTGGCTCGTCAGAGGGATTGGTGCGCCACAAAATCAGTTGATAATTCTGATGTTCCGTGTCCACTAGAATTTGACGATACATTTGACGAATGTCTGCAATGAATGCGACTTTATGGAAACGAAAGCTACACAGTAATTCTCCTACGTCTTTCTGCAGCTTTGGGCCAATGAGTTGCGTGTCGTTTAGCGCTCCTAGGCTAGTCGGGCTCGACGCGTCGAACACGACTCTTAATTTAGTAGTCGAGCTGGAAGGTCTAAGGACTCCGTGATGTGGAATAAAGTAGTGAGGGTCTCGAACACCCCCTGAAACAAGTTCCATATGGCCAGACTTTAAATAATCTTCCATGAACTCGAAATACAAATTACGAAATTGCTCATCACGAGCAAAACGACGCTCCATCGAATATAAGCGTTTGAGCGCTAACGAACGCGACTCCCCCAGTGTAGGCTCAGCATCCCGAAATGGAAGTGAGACAACGAACCTGCCAGACGCTAACCGTTTGTGTGTTCGAACGAATATTTCTTCACACTGTTGATCGTCGGCAGACAGAACGGGTTTATCTGGAACCGATTCTATTTCCCAGAATTTACGAATAAGATGATCAAGACTGCTCTCTTGATCTGAAACGACAAAAGACGAAATATTTTTTTTCGAATTAGGATTACGAACGAATTTTAGATCGACTTTTCCGATGAGAAGCCAACCTAACGAACTGGAGATGGCCATTGGAGTACCAATAGGCCCACGAATGGTTTCTCCGACGAAAATTTCATCATAGATATCTCCTCCGAGAAGAACATCTACAGAGGACGGCAAATTAAAATTCGGATCCGCTAGGTGCAGATGTTTGATGTGAGACCACGATTTGGGCTCAATGAAATTCGAAGGTTTATACGAAGTAATATTTTGCAAAATCAACGCGCGAAGAGCTAATTCTGATCCCGTGCCGGTAGACGCTTTTATAACTGTTGTTACAAATCCCTTTGAACAGGTAGTTAAATCTCCGATGCCCTGAATCGGCGTGCCTAATTTGCGCCGAGTTAAACCAAGACGACTCACTAACTCTTCGGTGACAAAGGAAGCTTCAGAGCCTGGATCGACAAGAGCTCGCGCTCGAATGAATTTACCAGAGGAATCACGAATCAAAATGACAGCGGTGGACAGCAACACCGTACTTGAATTAGAGGTGGCATCTGTCGAATATAAAGACACCACATTAGTCGACTCGTTTGACGACTGATCTGATTTTGATACTGCTGATTCTTTTGAAGAACTCGAAAAATGCAACATGGTACAGTGATGAGAAGCATCACAAGCTGAGCACCGGATTTTTGCACATGCTTCATTTGGGTCATGCATAGATTTTAGGCATCGGAGACAGATCCCATTTTGTTTTGCGAACACGAATCTGTCATAGGGTGTTTTATTCTTAAATGCCTTACATGAATGTAATGAATGATATCCTCGATGACATAATACACACGCGCTTGATTTAACCGAATCATTTGAATTCGATTCAGTCGATCTTTTGCATTCAGGAGAAGTAACGAATGACGAGGTAGCTCGAGATTTATCTTTCTGCATAAAAGAACGAGATGAATCGAAACGTGAAGTTGGGCGCGAACTTTCCCAAGCAACAATCTCACGATTTAAAAATTCTTGGAGTTCACAAAATCTGGGAACTGAATTAGTCGGAATTGATTTATTGAACTCACGACGCGTGTCTTGATCTAACTTTCGATATAACATGTGATATAAGACGAAGTCCCACTCATCGATTGGAAAACCCATCGAATCTAACGCGCCGATATTTTCTAAAAATCCACTAAGAATGGTGCGTAGTCCTGAAGCAGACGGTGAATTTAAATTTGGTAGCTTATACAAAGCGTCCATATGTTGCATCGCTATTAGGCGTTCATTTTTATAATTATATTCTAAGATGTTCCATGCCTTCTTATAATTACCACTGGTGATTGGCATACCTTTCAATAATTTGCTTGCATCACCACGAACGTATGATAGCAAATATTGAAATTTAGCTACATCTGAAAGGTCTTTATTTTCGTCGATCAACGATATGAACAGATCACTAAACGAATTCCACTGTTTGTAATCGCCCGAAAATGTAGGAACGGATAGCGGTGGTAATTTCACTGGCTTCTTATCCGAATTGAAATTTTGATGAACTTCCGATTTCGAAGTCGATTCATCAAAACCGAATTTTATACTCATTATTTCTCGAATTAAATCATTAAAACTTGAACGAGTCTTACTATGTTCTGGATTCAAAACCTTTGTGCTTTCAAGTTCTAAGGTCTCGATAGATGATTGAATTTCTTCAAATTGGTCTTGTATACGAGCAAGTCCCATACAAGAAACCATAAATTTGCTATAACAATTGGTATTAGAATTTGCCTCCATTCCTAGTTGAATTATTGTATCTAATTCCTGTTCTATACAACTTCTCCTATGCATCAAACGTGTATATTCGGTTGATTCAGTCATGATTTTACGAATAAAAGAAAATATTAAAACGAAAATAAAATTTAAAAGACAAAAAAATTCAAATTAAATTTGCTAAACTTGGCTGAAAGCACTGCCGTGCGCCCTTTAGTACGATTAACTAAGTCAAAACACCAAATTAAATGAAAACGAAAAAATAAATAATTTTAAACTGAAGTCGTAAGTCGTGTCGTGGTCGTGAGGTATAAATGCAAATAGTGCCGCTCGAAGTATGTAGAAGCCACGTCCTAACTACTTTTTGTTTCAGGTTGAAAATGTTTGATCTTATTTGAGATACCAATTATTACGATAGGAAGTACGAATATTAGACAGAAAATGTACAGACATAAAAAAACGACGAAACTTTTATGTTTGTTCATTTGACGAATTAGATACGAAATACTAACACAAAAATGCAATGTTTTAATCGAAGTGAATAGTTATTTGAAACGAATTACGAAACGAATAAAATTTAAATAACTATTCAGTAAATTCGATTAATGATAAATTGGTTATTTAATTCTCTAAAGTTTTACAAACTATTTTCACTGGTATAACGAAATCGATAAATAAGAATATTTTTTAATTTACGAAACGTACGCAGCACAAAATGTAGTTTGCAGCTTTTTAACGAAAGAAATAAGCGAAGTCGAATGACCTAATTAACCTTTGAATTACGAAATCGATCGAAGTGTAGACAAGATGGCGTCATTCAAAAATCCTCTTGTAATACTTTTGTAATGTCAAAAATAACGAAAATAGGTATCTAGCGAGATGTAACGAAATAAATGTGGAATAGGAAATTAATTATCTGGTGAGAAGGGCCAAAAAATGTTGGGTTTTATTCCACCCGAATATAATTGGCGTGGGTTTGTAAGGCCCACGTCAGGTCGCTGGGGTTTAACAAAGACTTTAGTGGACTGTATATTATGTGGGGGTTTTGTGTTTCGATATTCCCTATTCCGAGCAAACCGACATCACCAATTAGCAGGCAATAAGAATTTACCACCCACCTTTCGACGCCGTCGATCTGCTTAGCTCGATCGATGAAATCAGCTGTTATCTCACAGGACACCTCGTATCCTTTCTAGCTTAAATGTCCACACATCACACACACACAAGTAATTAGGCAGCTGCCAAATAATAATCTGTTCGAATGCACTGGTGCGCGAATTAGTACACTTGAGTTAGACACACGAAAAAGTCTATCTTTCGGCGGACACTTTGCATTTCAATAGACGAATAGATGGGACAACGACACATCCTCGCAGTATGGCGCGGAACTCGACTTGTGACGCGGCGCTAGCCTGCGCCCGCGTCAAGCGGCGAAGAAATAAATCGAAAAAGTGGGTAGTTTAAAAACTCACCGCCCACGAATTGACAATATCTGATGTTTGCTCAGATTAAATACGAATATCGAACACAGATTAAATATAAGTAAATATTAGTCCAATATTTATGAACAACTGCTTTCTTCAGGATGGAAATCTTCATTTGGCAAGAAAAGATTACAATTATTTTGCTATAATCCCCCAACAGAAAAAAATCTGTATGGTCAAGCATGCAGTTACAAGCGAAGCACCGTTTACCTTCCCAAACAAGCAATGCCACCACCACTCACATGCACCACCACACAAGACTTTTATACTAATCTCGACGCACGTTTCGCCCCGACACCGTAGCATCTTCAGGAGATGTAGACTTTACAATGCAAGATTGTCTAGTGACGTTCGTGTCAAATGCGCGGTGTTATATACCGCTTTTAAACCCCCACCACTTTTGCCCCGCCCATTACCCCCCGGACTCCTACCCCCTTCAAATAAACGAAGCAGTGGTGAATTTGTAACGTTAACTTGTTCGTTAAGTAATTTAAACTGATTATTATTATTATGTTATATTATTTCTAATTGTTCCAACATGCTCAGTCATATGCCTTTATTGCAAGTGTGTAAGATTTTATATAAATGATCGGAAGATAATTTGTGCCCACTATCTAGAAGATGTTTAGCAAAATGTGACTTTTGGGGTTGGTTGTTCCTAACCGCGGCCACATGCTCTTTATAGCGTGTATCAAATTTACGACCTGTTTGACCAATATATGTGGCATAGCATTCTGAACATTCGAGTTTATAAATGCCCGATTTTTGTTTGTTGTTTAATTTATCTTTACCGTTGCAAATACTTTTAAGTGTATTATTTGTCCTAAATGCAACATGTATATCATGTGCTTTAAGTGCCTTAGCAAAGCAAAAGGCACTTAAAGGCACTTAAAGCAGCACTTTTTTCTGTTGGCGGATTATAGCAAAATAATTATTGTAATCTTTTCTTGCTAAATCATGAACTTCCGCAAAGTAACGCCTGATTCTATCCAATATTCCAAATTATATTGTTTTTCCGGGGAAAAAAAACTTGATCCTTAGTAATAATGACCTTTTTTTTGCAGCAAGATGCTTCTGGTTTAATGTCAATCCGCTTAGTGTCTTCGTTAGCTTTCTTTGCTGTTATGATCATACAACTCGCCTTACAGTGCTTCACTAGTAATGAATTGACTTATCAGGTAAGAAGTGCATCCATCGGCCTGTTTGACTATATTTGTAGATATATAACTTGATGAACTTGGAGAATGCGCCACTAGACACGGTCCTCCACATAAGTAAGTACTCTTTCTTTTATCCGCAACAAGTTAGCCCTTAACTACCATCTCCCCTTGTGGTACTTGAGGGATGATGCCGTCTAAACCGCTTGGCGGTACGTCTTTGCCACCAGATCAGATCAGAGAAGATTCAGAAATTATAAATTAACAAACTACCCTACCGGTGATCGAACCCGGGACCTCCTGCTTATAAGACAATTACAGCACCACCCAACGGTCATCAGTTCTGCGACAGACTTGGCCGCTCCACCGCCACTTCAGCTTGCTATTAGAAAGTAGGTATGTTTACAGGTGAGGTAATGAATTGGCAAGAGCAAAATAATGAATCAAATTGCAACGTCCCGCCTTGCAAATCAAATTCATCAGTCTCTAGGGATACCCCATAGAAACTATACCTATTTGAGTAGAGCAAAGCTTACTAGACTAAATAAGTTTTATACATTATGAAATATGATTTTCACTTTTTAATTTGCTTTATTTAAATATGTGATCGACCACCATCATGTGATTATTAGATACCAAATTGGGAACAAAGTATACCTACTACTTAACGAGTCACGTCCTACTTTTACTTTTAGTATTACTGTCACTGTCAGATAATGTGCAAGTTACGTTAGTTAGAATCAATAAAGTATCAAGAAAAACCCGTAAAAGAACTTAGAAACAAGTTTTATAATTAAAGCAATCTCGAAACAGGCCGGTCTGGTAGCAGATGCGGTTATGGCGTGCAATTGGGAACGAATGCCGCCGCGCTTTCGAAGACTTCTTACGCTGATGATGATGCGAGCTCAACGCCCGTTGAAGTTGACTGCGGCCGGTTTCGCCACCTTGGATAATAGCTGCTTTCTTTCTGTAAGAGTGAGGCCTTGTCCTGCGACAAACGCGATAATGCGACGCGACGAGACATCACACATTAAGTAGCTGAACATTTACGTTGTCACGTAGATAAACTCTATGGAGTCGTTTAACACCTCGCGTTGTAGCGTGTCGCTTTTATCGCTTACCTGGAAAACGGATGAGGCAAATCAAGTGTGATTTAGATTTTAGTGGCGTTTTTCGTTGTTTGTTGTTACACTATGCTTTTAGCTAATAGGCAATACATTAGTTAAGTTAAGCAAGATTAGATTGTAACTTCATTATAGTATTAGGCATCCCTGTAATGCTAATGTAAGACGGGGGAAAAAAAGAGGTCTACATGATACTGGAGGAGCTCTACATGAATGGATCAGTGGGTTACTACCGCTAAAGTTCGATAAGTACAAGGTCTGAGTACTTTTTCGTGACGCGAATTAAGTTAAATACAAGCTCAATTTGTTTCGTTACGCGACTAAAAAAACCAAATTCACAAGCACAAATTACAAAACTAACTACTAAAGACGTTAGTTCATAGGATCATTTCTATAAGTCTAAGCTCTTCACGAGATAAATAACCTACTGAATTAAACTAATTGTCTGGCTTCGCCCTAAGACTTGCTTTAATTTTATATTAAAGAAGAAGAAATGTTTAAGAGACGTTAAGTTAATAACGAAAAAATACAGTATTAACCTATAATTGTACTTGAAAGTTTTTTATTTTAAAAGTATTGATCCTACTTACAGAAAAACTTTATTGAAACTTTATTAAGAAGGTACTTATTTATAGCATTTTACACACTTGACTATAATATTCTGTTCTTCTGAGTTCTAGAGTATAATATGCTTGTTGGGCATACAGACGTCTATATTTTTGGATCTTTAATCTAAATTTCTAATAAAATAGGATACCTATAATTTCATCGATAGAGAAAAATTACGAAAACTGCTCCTGACATAATTTTTTTATCAGGATTCTTCATTTTTGACCAGCGAATAATATACATGTGCTAGGAAATAATATACTTACATCTCATGCAATCTAATACCTTTTAACCAGCAATTCTTTTAAATGTCACGATAAGATTGTATAATCTAACTCGCGAAATTGCAAATTGTCGAAAGATTACAATTTAACGCATTATTTTTCGGTAGATTGTAATCTGTTAGGTATATTAACCCGATAGAACCTGAGTGCCTAGTGCACTACCTGATTATATATGTCGAACCCTAACCTAACCTACAAGAAACAGACAAGAAAACGTAAATACAATGAATGTTTCAAAAATTGACCCTCAAAACATTAAACGGTTCACATTCTTTCGACACTTTACAATTTCGCGAGTTAGATTATAATCTAACGGTTTTTACAATCTTACGGTGACATATAATTATATCGATCTAGCGATTCATTTTTAGAAAATGTCGTTTTATCCGTATTTTGAATTTTCAGTGAAAACTGCTACTTATACCATTATAATACGAAGGTAAATTTCGCCGTCATTTACAAGGTTATAATAGCTCAGATGGGAAAATGGGGGGTCCAAAAAGCAGAAGGCCCGGTTCGGGTCCTATGTCACCAGTCTTACTATTTTTTCCCTTTTTTTCAAGTTCCTTCTTTTGTGAGAAAACCTATTATTGAGAGCCCAATTGCACTCGTGATTTTTTATTTAAATAACCAGTTCATCTTTTTTTATTAATATGTCGGTAAGATCGAAAAATATTATTCATATGGGGGTTCAGTATGTAATTTGTATTTAACTATAATTTCCAAAAAACACGATTTACCAAAAAAAATACCCGAGCGCAACTCGGTCATCTATAGGTACTTTAAACTTATTTAAAATCTAAATCGAATCTAAGTGTAATACCTAATTATGTCTTGCCTAGTGGGTAGGTATGAAGACTTACTTATCTGCTGACTTTTCTTTTTCTATGTAGAGATCCAACCTCATATAAAAATATTCTGTATCCAAGTAAATATAGGTAGATTCTCGTCGCATCATAGCCTTGTTAATTATAGTAACAATTGAGTTCCAATGAGTGGAACGTAATTTTAATTACAAGCCAATTACTTACGTACCTATAGGTACTATTAGCGGCGTATCTACCCGCATCTACTAGTTTATCAGTGGTGAAAACATTGAATAGTAGATTGTTAAAAGTGGGGGAAAGTAACCCATTTTCGCCTGTAAAACTTTTTTTTTGTTTCAGATAATGAAAGCAGCTTATTCATATTATGCAGTGTTAAGTCAAAAACAAGCTTCCTAAAAAATGAATAAACAAAATGAATTCAATAAATAAAACAAATATTATAATCATTTTTTTTATTTTATTAATACACGAACATAATATTACCTACTTATTATGCAATTTGAACAAAATATAATTGTAATAAATATTACAACTAAGCATATTACTATTTACATATTAGAAGTACACTTAGCAATAAGTAACTAACTATAATCTATTTAAATATATATATATATATATATATATGTATATATATATATATATAGGTACTATCACAGATCGTAAGGACAATATTACAAGAGTACATATGAATTAAAATATGTCCTTAGTAAGTATATTAAGTATTTATTTATGAGCCTTGACGGCAATTCTTGATAATTGAAATTATGTTAAGTATCGAAGGTAATCTTCCAAAAATCACGTATCAGTTTCACTTGCGGGACGAGACACATGTACATTAGGTAGGTCCCTACACATGATCTTGAAAGTTAAAATGTTTAGGCCTGAATTCCTCCAATGTTGCTTGCGTACGTCAGTCACGCGTACTACTTATGCGTAGGTACCTAACTCGTCCTAGATGAGCGACGAAAGCGACGCGACTCCATAGAAAATAATAAACTGATCTACACGACAACGTAGGCCACCACGTGCAGGATACAGTCGCGTGCTGTCGCGTCGTTTCGAGTCGCGTTGTCGCGTTTGTCGCTGACGTGTTAATCGGCCTTAGCTTCAGCCATGCACTAGTCACATAGAAAAGCCGGGTTTTTATACCTACTTAAAATTCAAAATTGTTCCCATAAAGTATAAACGGTTCAAAGATCCAATAGGCGAGGCTTCGGCGTCACGGAGCGAGATCTTTCAGGAGTCGACTTCACGTCAAGTACAGTCATTTCCTCGCATCTAAAATGTGAAAATTATATAAATACATAAATTACGATATCGAAATACCACAATTAAACACTTAGATTAGTAGTTAGATATTGAAGACGTTCAGATATTTTATATTTAGGATACAAAAAATTAAATAAAGAAATGATAACTATACATAAATACCGAGTAAACTCACGTGATAAGTCGGAAAATGCCCTACTAGATTCGACCGCGTCGCGCGAGCAGGCTTATGAATATGGTCCCGAACGTGTTTAAACGTTAAAAAGAAATGATAAATTAAGGAAAAACTATTACTAATAATAATATTTACAAAAATATTAGATGTTTTTCATCCCTACTGATAATTGTACCTAATTAATGAATGAATCATTAAAATTTATTTATTAGCAGACAACAAAGGTCCATAATGGTTAGTAAAAGACTTAGTTATCCTATGTTAGTAATTCTAATAAGTAACATCAAATAATAAATAATAATAATCAACATTAATAAATTAGACAATAATGTTAATAAATTAGTGTTAGTATGACTTATTGACTGAGTGAAGTGAAGTCTACTTTAGTTAATTTGCACTTGTCGAAATTTACGAAATTGGGGGTTTTGGCCAATTATTTGAATTATATCCTGTACTTGAACAACAAATACTAAAATTAGATAAATATTTATAAGGAAACAAAAATATTTAATTTTTAATGAGCTTCAGTATTTTTAACAGAACTTCACAATGATGTCAATAGATTGCACTCTGTTATGTATAGTTTATTCGTTTGTGCTTACAAATAATAGACGTTAGCACCATCTTACGTGTAATAAAAAAAAAGTTAACTATTACAATATTTAGTTAAAACTATCGGATACCAATCTACTTTTGGTTGAGGCGATCCTCTTCCATATTTATTTTGATGATATTTAAGACAGGGTCTCAGAAACAGAATCAGGTGCATCTCAGAAACGGTAGACGCAGCTTTATGTAAACTATTGTGCATACAAACCTATCTTCAGCAGATTGCCCCGCGTTGAAATACACATCAGGTATATTGGAGTCGTGCTGACTCAGCAACGTGCTACCCGCGCGGGGCGAGTGAGGGCCGTGAGTCGCATACGGTGAAAATGGCACGGTCGCTCGCAACGCTGCCAGGACAAGCAACATTCCACCTGGAAATATATTTCAATTTTATGCCTTGAAATTAAATTCGTATCGTATTTTGTGTTCACTGCTTGGTATATATAGTTGCCATAACTTTGTATAGATGATTGGATGAGTACCTACTTATATTTTTTCTCCTAATTGCTCGGAAATACTTCATTAATTAAAAAAAAACAATACGTATTTTGGCTCTTTTCTGACCGAATAGGAGATCTTACCATTTCCATACAACAGGAGGATTAGCGTGAGTTAAAACTTAAGGTATGCTAACGCCATATATCGGCAATGTAGAAAAGCTTACTTAACAAATTCTGTTTATTGTTTCCTCGCAAATTAGAGAAATATCTGTAGACATTTCTCTAATTAGTCTCGGCCAAAATATCAATTTACGGCGATTCTCGCCTTATCCTTTATTGAATATTGGCTGGGCAGTAATGTTCTAAATTAACAGCCTTAAAAAAGGCTCGAAGCTCGATTCAGTGGTATTTTTAAAGGGTTGAATCCCGCACAACCGCGTTGATTTAGGTTTTTAAAATCCCCTACGAACGTTTTGATTTTCCGAGTTTACAGTCTCGTCTTTAATTAAAGATAATAATGCGAAAAACTGAAAACACCTCATCCTCATCCGGTGTTGAAGGACAAACCAACGAATTTATAGTTAAAATTAAATAAAAATTAATGGTTAGTGATAACCGTAAAGGAGATTGTTCTAAAAGTTGAAGGTATCCCAGTTGATAGTTTTTACACCTTGAATACAACTCTGAGTAGGGTAAGCAATTAATTAATAAAAACGAAATACCTACTTACATCGATCATATTAAGCTTTTGATTTTTTGCCTTGAAAGTTTTATTACAAGCAATCGATAGATATATGTAAGTTATAAAAGTATGTTAAAATGTAGACCTACATCCCATACATTTCTGAAGTTATAATTTGTATACATAAACTACCTACTCTAATTAAATTGTATGAAGTTTGTCGGAGCCAGGAAACTCAAAGCAAGTTTGTGTCTAATGACTGTTCTGCCGAACTTTCGACCTGCAGTTGTACGTATTTACATAAAGCTCAGTTTTAATCACAAACGATAAATTAAGTACAAATTAAAGTGGGCGGAGGATAGTTATTCAAATAGCACAAAAATCTCAAGGCCCTTCCGTGTTAAGCATACGTTGCCACAGCTTAAAACAGCCGTCTTTCGTGGAAGCTTTAAGTTTGCCGCCATAAAGTGTTGGAACGATTTGCCACCTCCAATTCGTGCTATTCAAACAATTCGTTTATTTAAATTTTAAAAAAATATATTGATATACTTATCACTTTTATTTTTTATTTGTTATCTTATTTATCTATTTTTGGGTCAATAAAATATCACTATTTTCTTATTCTGTGTTTTCCAATACGTTTTCCACACTATACTGTGGCGACAAACGACACCAGCGCGACTTTATTTTATTTTTATATAGTATTAGATAGTACTCAGTAAGGATATATAGTAGGTAGGTGGAAAGTAGATAGTTCCGAGTATAAACGAAAATTTGGATTATAATAATTTATCTGTAAAGTTGTTTCTTAACTTAGCTATAAGTAATTTTTAAGTTATGGTTTAAAGCAATGTAGGTGATTTATATGATATCAGTTTATCAGCAATTAGTAGGGTAGTAATGAATTGTTGTTACTAGGCCACTTTACTTAATTTATATATTTTAGTGATAAAACTGTCGGAAACACGTCTATGGACACTTTAAGGCTACTCCTGAAAACCAGCGCTGCAGCTTGCTGTGGCTTTGTGCTGAGTAAGGAGCCTTATTTTTTCACGACTTGTAAATATAGATTTAAGTAATTACCTAAATAAGTAAATATTGTAAATTGTTTTTCGTGGGCAAATAAAGTAACTATCTATCTAAGTAACGAATACATTTTCCAAGCCTGTTTCACTGAACATGTTATTATTTATTAACGCTTGACCGTCCTTGCATTGGCTAATAAATTACAAATTACAGACTTTAGTAAATGCCTGGGCATCGAAAATCAGGGGTCCACCGACCAAAGAAAATTTATGCTTCTTGGAGCCTAAATTTTCTTTGCGTGTTGGACTTAGTTGTTTTTTTTATTAGGTGATTGGTCATCATTTCGCTCCTCGCGTTTTAGGAGAAGAACCATGCGCAGACACATCCACTCGAGCGAAGCCGTAAATAGGTCGACACTATTTACGTCTCTTATATATATGCATATATAATATCAATTTCTATACCTTATATTATTGCTGCATTACAAATTTTTCCTCAGTGCTCACCTGACACTGAAGCCAAAATAGTAAGGTTAGCGAACAGTATCGCGGTAACCATGCAGACGTAAAACGGCGCCCTGGCCCAACCGCACGACCACCGCATGAAGTCCCAGCACGGCAGCTATAAAGGACACTCCCTGCGACGCAACAGCGAGTCCACGAACATCGTGACCACCCCTCGTCTCCAACAGGAACATTAGTATCGCACCCACACTGCGCAAAATTATTTAAAAAGTTTTGAGCATAAAAGTAGCTGAGTCCTCACCTGACACTGAAGCCAAAATGGTAAGGTTAGCGAACAGTATCGCTGTAGCCACGCAGGCGTAAAACGGCGCCCTGGCCCGACCGCATGACCACCGCATGAAGTCCCAGCATCGTAGCTTCATAGAGTACTCCCCGCGACGGCACAGCAAGTCCACGAATAGGGCAACCACCCACATCGTCTCCAACAGGAAGATTAGCATCGCACCCACACTGTGCCGAAATTTTAATAAATATAAATACAGATTTTGTGGTTTAAAATCAATATTTGTGGTCTATAAAATAAATGGTCAATGATAGTTAAATAGCTATCTGGTGATCCAGACGGACCGACAGACACCCGTCTGTCAGTCTGTGTCAAGTGTCTGTCTGTCTATGTATCTACAACATTTTACAAACCGATTATGATGAGACTACATCCTGGGCAAGGATGTTGCCTAGCCCGGTGCCTATTTCGATCCCGGAAAATTTAAAAAATTCCCACACAATTTTCATAAACCTAAATAGAACCAGAGGAAGTTGTGAGTTTTGGTATTATCAAGTATAATTACCTACGGTTGAAATTTTATATGAAACCTGTTACCACTACAAAAAAAAATTCTTACCAAAACTTTGAAAATAACTACTTACATACTTATGTCACCAACTCCTGAACATAAAAAGCGAAAAAAAATGGTTCACCCCGAGTAATATCTACCTACTAAATTATTTTAAAGTCATTATGAGTTCAGACCTTTGGAAATAGAACTAAAAATAAAAATGGGAAAGTTTGGATGGATGTATGGATGTATGGCTGGATGTTTGTTACTCAATCACGCCCCAACGGCTGAAAGGATCTGGATGAAATTTGGCACAGAGGTAGATTATAGTCTAGAATAACACATAGGCTACTTTTTATCCCGGAAAATTTAAGATTTTTTGACGACCACCGTGGCGCGTGCGGAGGTCCCGGGTTCGATCCCCGGCAGGGTCAATTTGGGAATTTATAATTTCTGAATTTTCCCTGGTCTGGCCTGGTGGGAGGATTCGGCCGTGGCTAGTTACCACCCTACCGGCAAAGACGTGCCGCCAAGTGATTTAACGTTCCGGTACGATGCCGTTTAGAAACCGAATAGGGGTATTGGTTTAATATAACTGCCATGCCCCTAACAGGTTAGCCCGCTACCATCTTAGACTGCATCATCACTTACCATCAGGCGAGATGGCAGTCAAGGGCTAACTTGTAGTGGATAAAAAAAAAACCTGCGGGAACCAAAAAACCTCAATCCACGCGGACAAAGTAGCGGGCATTAGGTAGTTAGTATAATAATTACCATTAAACAGTTTTTGGAAAAAGCATGATTACGGACCTCCCTAGTCCCTACCTTTTGCGTGTTTTGAATAATTTTGATACGCACTTAACAAGTTAGTTTACCATCGAGGAAGGCAGAAAGTATAGTCATCGATTTTTAGACTTGTCAGTTTCTAGAAAGATAATCAACTTTTACTCAGTCTTTAAACAGAGTCATTGACTGCTAACCAGGTCGCAGTTTCAGTAGGTTTGCTTTCTTTTATAGTCCAATGTAATCTAAGTATGATTGTCGTCAAGTGCAAGCCTATGTCGCAAGAAAAAAAAAAGGGGAGAAAGAGTTAAAGTTATTTTCTGGTTATGTGAAACAATACAAACCAAGTAAAATTTTTTGGGCACTTACTGCAAGTTACGTAATACTTTGCTGATGATCTTCTCAATTGAAATACAATAGGTAGCACTTAGAGGGGTCACATGCCCAGGCTAAAAATATAGTGTAAACAAGATAATATAAAAGAATCTTGCGTGCACTGGTGAATTATTAATTAGTTTTCCGAGAAGGATTCGCAATCAGATTTCATCTTGGTTTCTTTTGATCAGCATGAATTTGAAACACACGAGTGTGTATCTAAATAATGCTTTGTTAGATATTATGCATTATGTACGTAGAGATCAAGCTCTTTATGATATTCAGCTTTTTACGAATGAATACGTAGGTGAAATATATATACTTATTACCTCCCTATTTTCACTTACCTTTATACATAACAGTAATATTAGATATGTTATAAATTATATTACATGTATGGATTAATATATATTGTATAGTTTAGCGTAGCTATAGCTGAACCTGCCTAAATACTTCCCTGATACTTGAGCTTTCTTCGAACTTTCGACGATTTTCATCAGAGCTTCACTTATCCAATCGCCACATTAAGATAAATATCCTGAGACCCGAGGTTCCTTCTTATTTTTTCATTCCAAAACAAAATTAACCAAATCGAAGAACTGTAAAAATGTTACTGTATTAAATCAGGCAAGAAAATAAGAAAGAACGTAAATTTTCTCAGTGCTACATTTTGAAACTTTTTGTGAGATAATAAAAAACTCATTAAAATCACACAATTTTTCTTCTAGATGTCTAAGTAGCAGAAGTTTAATAACTAAGGGTGAATAAAGAATTCCCTCTTGATAAAAGAGGCATTTAAAAAGGCATATAAGATGTTGTACCGACGTAAACAGTATTTCACAGTCTCTCGGCCTCTTCCACGGACGACTCGCAAAGTCGTCTCATCAAGTTAAAGCGTTACGTATTTAGTATCTCGCTAGACGCTACTCGGATTTGTTTATCACCAAAAGGATGTTTTACTTGACTTGTTACATGATACGTACGTTTGCTTAACCCTTTGGTACGTTTGCTTAACCAAGAATACACTAACTACATGTTACTTAGCTGCCGCAAAATAAAGTACCTTTTCTACCTATGATTGCTTTATTTTGTGGAGACGATGGCGAGTAGTGTTAACTGTTTCTTATACTCTACTTACATCAAACCAGGTGCAACTTCGTAGTCCAGAACCATAAGTTGAGCACCTGCACCACTCATCACTGGCAACAAAAAAAAATATTTTTTACTAAATCTAGGCTTGTCCATCTATACTAATATTATAAATGTGAAAGTTTGGATGGATGGATGTATGGATGAATGTTTGTTACTCAATCACGCCAGAACGGCTGAACGGATCTGAATGAAATTTGGCACATAGATGGATTATACGCTGGAATCACATAGGCTACTTCTTATACCAGAAAATTAAAGAATTCCCGCGATAACCAAAAAACCTCAATCCACGCATACGAACTAGCGGGCATCAGCTAGTATTTAATATTACAATAATGTGAATGTGTCTGCCTGACTGTTGGCTACGTGTCCCCAACGATTTGGTACAATTAATAATACATAAGTAGGTACCTAGGTACCAAAATCATTAATTATTTGACATACTTTATTGCTCACCTGGCCTTTGTTATTTAGATAGGCATTATATTTTGTCACTCATACTTCGTCTATGTGGATTAGTTAGGTTTCTTTGATTCCCACGGGAACTCTTGAATTTTCCGGAATAAAAGTAGCCCATGTCTTTCCCCGGGGTACAAACCATCTTTATACCAAACTCCATCAAAATCGGTTGAACAGATTGGCCGTGAAAGCGTAACAGACAGACACGCTTTCATATTATTATTATATTAGTACGGAACTTAGGTATGAAATACGGATTAACATAACTAAAGTAAAATTACCATCGTAACTATAATACAAGTCGTCACATAAATCGCTCGTGGTTTTGTACATCACAACTGGATCACAAATATTTTAGGCCTATGTAGATAAGTTACGAGTATTAAAGGTAAGTAGAGGAGTCAGCGTAGTTATTTACTATTTTCCGTCTATAGGGACTATAGATGGAATCGGACGTATACATAAAGGTAACATGTGAGACTGCGATCTCAAACAATGTAAATAAATAATCGAAAACAAATCTTACCTACCTATAGCCGTTATGAGTCCCCATAATCTGGCAATAGGCTGTAATAAATCCCACAACCGAGACTCTAAGGTCTTCTTTGGCACAGGTCTGTTTACGTTAGGATTTCTTTTATTTGCACTCTGCGATAGACTAGTCCCAGTTTCTGGGCCGGCCTGGTTTATTTCGACGGCCACACTCATCTTGTTACTTCATCACAACTAATTAAATTAAACCTAGGTACTCCGAAATAACGACAAAAAATGAAAAAATATTATCAAGGTTTTCTTTACGGTCCGAATGATTTACACGCACCAAATTTATTACACACTCCGATGATAATAACATAACACTACGAATGTAAAAATAAACCTGTATAAATTAACGTATTGTAATGTAAACGTGTAAATTACATAAATCAGAGTTTTTAACTTTTATTTACTTTTTTTAACGGTTAATTTTTATTAAATCATTTAACGGTTAATTTTTTATAAAAAATGGACTATTTACCTAGATGTTTAATATTTATTTCACTTAATAGTTATTAATTCACTTCACTATTTATTGAGACAAAAATAATTAAGATGACAAAAAGTGATCAACGAGCAACGATATCGATGATACATTTTGTTTGTATGAAAAAAGCGCATCTGCTTATTTACTATCTTGGCTCCATGCCAGAACACAAATATAATACCTTGAAACACTTCTTGTAAACACAACGGTGAAATTACGATATTTTTTTTTACGAATAGTAAATAAATTAATATATTTAGAAACTCACAGAAATACACGTAACTATAGCTCGATTAAAAATGTAACGCCACGATTTGCGTCTATTCGCATGGACGCACGATATCACTCTGGGAGTCTGGCTGAAAGTTACAGACCGACTGATCTGCGATTTTTAGATGAAACCAATGTGAAATGATCTTTCAAGGAACACGTCTTTGACATACTAATATTATAAATGAAGTGTTTCTTTGTTGGTATGTCCTTCAATCACGCCGCAACAGAGCAGCGGTTCAACGTAATTTTTTACATTAGTTTACATGAGGACCTGGAGAGTGACATAGACTACTTTTTATCCCGGAAAATTAAGGGGTTCCCGTGGGAATTAGAAAAACTTATTCCACGCGGACGAAGTTGCGGGCATCAGCTATAGTTAGTCAATAAATTACGTACAGATAGTTTAAATGCAGGTAATGTAGGACTAGGTATGCAGCTGTCCTCATACATAGACGGAATTGGGAAACCGACCTTCAGATTTAATTTATTATCATTTTTACTCGTTTTATCATTAACTAGTTGTGCTTTTTTTTTTTTTTTAGAATAAGTTCATTTAAAGGCGAAAGAAAACGAAGGATTTCTTGTTTCTCTACGGCACCTACTTACTCTTTTTTTATTCCACTATAAGTCACCCTTTAAGCGATCTCATCTGTTGGTGGTTAGCGATGACTGATGATGCAGTCTAGATGGTAACGGGCTAACCTGTTATTGGTATGGCAATTATATTAAATCCTAATCGGTTTCTACTCAGCATATAAATTAGAGGAACGCTAAATCGTTTATTATTATTCATTTTATTTCAGGCAATAAGCCCTATATTTTAAGTGACATAAAATAAATTATATTATAGATTAAAAAAATAAAATATTATAATTTATTATAGATAAAATAAAATACAACCATAAAATACTATAAGTAGGTAAATACAATATTTAAAAAAACAATAAGTAATAAAAGAGACTAATACAACGGTATGTATTTTTCTCTCACTTCCCTAAAGCACGCGACGGCACTAGGCCCTCAGACTGAGGAGTGAGGAACACATTTTTGCACCAAGCTGGTAGGTACTGTAAGTACATAGGAGTTAAAATACGTCGTCCTACTCGACTTCAGTTCTTCCAAGTTCATCTGCACTTCTTCAGTGGGTCTTCCATCTGCAGATGTACCATAGCGATCTGATCGTACGTATCCGCAATGTACCTACTGCATGACGTATCCCTTAGATGTTTTGGGGTTCACTCGCGAGACGTAGATCTTCACGTTCGCTTTCAACGTTGCATCAGCTGTAGGAGCTGTACCACGTTTATTTCGGTTCTGCATCGGTCTACGCTTTTTTTTCTCGACTAAGGTGAATCCGTCAGCGTCACCTTTCTTTTCCTCTAAGATCTGAATAGGCGCAGGACGTCTAGACTTCGGCAGGACTTTCCGCTTCCGAGAAACTTCAGCGTACCTAAGTTTTTTGTAGTTTAGCCTTTAGGCGTCACCTCTTTGCCGAAAGCGTGGTAACAGCAACGGCTAAAGCCTCTCACCAGATCAGACCAGAGGAAATTCAAAATTACTTATTAATATTCCCAATAATTGACCCTGCCGTGGAACGAATCCGGGAGTCAGGACCCTGGATCTCCCACTTGAAAAACCATAGCGCGAAAGAGGTCTTCAAACTCTGGAAAGGTACCTATTTGCTGTCCATAAATATTCTATTATTATTATATATATTAATATACTATATTATATTATATTATTAGTGCGTGTGGAAGAATTTAGAACTACTTAGCAGAACAAAATTCACAGTGTTGATTATTAGAAAATGTAAATTTTTTAAATTACCGTTTACCACCACGTTTTTTTTTTATAGACAGTGGCACTGGCGCCTCTGATACACGCACTGATGCAATTACGATAATTGCTACAATAATAATTACTAAGAATTTATTATCATTGCTTGTACGATATTAATTATTACGTCATTTTGTCGAAGTATACTTTAGAGTTCAGTTAGCTAGAACAAAGGCTAGAACCTAGAGCCATATTTTTTTATTTTTTTCATTTTTTTCATTTTTTTATTTACTTTGTTGAGTGTTGCAAGTTCAAAATCATTCTAAAGCAGGCGGAAGCTTTGCTTATAGATGCAAAATCAAAGGGCGAGGTGTGAAGAAATTATTTCCTGTAATTGGCCAGACTGATTTGGAAAATATATTACTAATTTCCTACCTCCATGGATAATATTGATTTTGTCTATGATATTATTTAATGTTGATACTGATTGGTTTAAAAATTAATGCTTCTCTCGGATTGGTTGATGATCAACTCCCCGCTTATGATGATTGGTGAATAGTTAATTTGTTTACCGCCGATGCCTGTGACCACCTGCTCGCTAGACGCTAGTCGCTACTCTGGATAACTCGTCTCTGTTGCTGCTCGCTAGACTATCCTATATGTTACTTGTCTCTGCGCTAGACTACGACGCGCGACGCGACCGGCACCGCCATTTTGTATTGTTCTGTGAAATACTGAAGAAAAAACTTTCGTGTAAAACGTGGTTCTCGTGGTTCTGCAGTGCAGTTTAGTGTAGAAAATATTATTCAATTTAATGTTTTATAATTAAGTAGTGTTTTAACTTTGACTAAAGAATGCAGACAAGTGGTGGAACTAAAAATCCACCATGGGCGCGTTCAAATGTGAACACAAACATGACCGGCATGAATCCGCAAATAATGGATCCAAACGCCGCTATGATGTCGCAGCAAGGCATGATGCCCTTTCAACAAACACAAGCAGTATTTAATCCAAGCATGATGCAAGCACAAAGTGGTATGACTATGCCAATGTCGGGCCAGATGCCAATGAACCAAATGGCTCAAGGTCAAATGTATCCAGGAAATGTTGTAGCGTATCCTACGCCGCGCGCTATGAACCCAAACATGTATCAGAACAACTCTGCAAATCCAACTCAACAGACAAACGAACAGCGTGTATTCACCGGCACTGTAACAAAGACTCACAATGATTTCGGTTTCGTTGACCACGATGTTTTCTACCAAACCTCCGTGTGCGCTAAAGGTTCTATTCCTAAAGTAAACGATAGAGTATTGGTAGAAGCTACATATAATCCTAACATGCCGTTTAAATGGAATGCAACGCGGGTTCAAGTACTGCCGAAAGGAGGACCAAATCAAAAAGCTAACCCTCAAAAGTCGAATTCGTATAACGCAGTTCCGCCACCGTCTAACAAAAAATCAATGCTATCTCGTCGGGACGATCGTCGGGATGATCGAGGCCCGCGTCGCGATGACAGGCCAAGCGTTTCAATGATGAACAGAGTAAATATTTCACAGATTTATCTTACTAATCTTAACTGTTAATTAACATCTTGTTAACATCTCATGGGCATGTCTTGCCTTTAAATTAGGGTATGGTTATTTTTCATCATTTCATAGGGTGGAAGGTGACAAGAGTTTGATAATAATTATTTACATACTTATGTATCATGATTCATGGCCATAATGACATGTCATATGTACATGTGTATCTGCCTGACATTACTCACATCTCCAAATTATATCTGTAGGGCGACTGCATATCTTCTGCATCAATCGTTGTTACAGTATCAATTGTTGTGATTGGCTGAATTTATGGTATTCTTGCTGCGTCAATGGATTCTGTCCAATAGTGTAAGAGTGTTATCCAATCAGAGTTGATTGTGATTGTTACACTACAGCTGTCAGAGACACGCGGTCACCCAGCTGTCCTAGCATTTATTTTACTTTTGACCTAAGTATGAAGCCTATGAAGTGTCATAATTATTATTGACAGGCAACCATCAACAAAAAGAATGCAGTACTTCATAGACCCATATTGTTTTTTACAATAGTGATGTGACATGCCCTTTTATCTGATATTTCGTAACTCATACCTATATAATATAACTCATTTAGTAATTAGAAGTATGAATTTCCTTTTAAAAATATTCACGGAACTGCAAAACTAGCTTTCTTGATAGTCCTTTATCTTTAGTGATGGATGGTTTCTATGACCTGATGGATTCATGATTTACTGCACTGTTGTATTTATATTATTTATTTTAATACATTTTTTTTTACGCAACCACCTCCCACTCTCCACTTGTTCTTTGTCTTTGTTGTCTGGAAGAGATAGCTAGTTAGCGATAAGACAGCCTTATTGTACCTATGTGTCAAATCTACTAAAACTTCTTCATAAAGAAAGTAGTAATGAATGAGAACATCATTGAATCGAAAGTAAAATAAATTATTGTACAATAATGATTGAATAAAAGCAGCAGTTTTCAGTTTGATGGAACTATGTGATGTTTGTACTATTTTAGAAAAGATCCCGTACCAGAAGTCGATCAAGGTCCCGTGACAGACGAGACAGCCGCAGTCGCAGGGACTCTCCTCCACGCAAACGCACTTTTGCTCATCAGCCATCGCCGGCTAAATATGTTGTTAGAGTGCCAAGAATACCACTTGACATGTGAGTAGTATTTTATATTCAATTTGAATGATGTGGCATTTCAAAAACACTATTTGAACTGCCACAATAAAACTATACCTGTGAACTTATCTTTATTTTATTAAGCACCTCTTGTGATTTGTGCATTTGTGGTAAAATAGTTGTTACATATGAGTTTCACAATAGAAAATATAATGATTAGTCTGGTAATTTATGAGCAAGCAATGATTGATTGATTTATAGTAGATAAATCGATTAGGAAGCATTATCATAGGAACCCATACTAATATTATAAATGTGAAAGTGTGTGTCTGTCTGTGCTTTCCTGGTCCATCCTTTCAATTATTTTTAATTAAATTTGGTACTAAGGTACCATCTTTCCTTGGATTACGGGGAACAACTTTTAGTCCTGGAAAATTAAATTGTTCTCACAGGAATCAAAAAACCTAATCTAGTAGCAATATAATTTTGGTTTAGTTTAAAGATTGTGTACGACAGCAACAATATTTCAAAACTTAATATAAATCCTTTCTCTTTCAGACAAAAGATTGATGTGCCTACGCTGTCGCAGAGATATACTAATCTCTACATACCTTCAGACTTCTTTAATGCCCATGTTAAGTGGGGTGAAACCTTCCCACCACAAGCACCATTTTCTCTGAACAATCCTTGTGCGTACCACATTATGAGTAAAGATGTTCCTAATCCGAGTCCTAATGATGCTGTTCTAGAACCCACAGATGCAGATTACAGGTTTTCAGCTAAGGTAAAAACTTACTGAAGTAATTATTTAAATACAAAATTATAAGTAATAGTAATGGACAAATGAAGGGAAAATTTAATTAAATATCATTGAATATTCACCTGAAATAGCTTGTGAGCAAAGAAGCCAATGTCTTTCATGGTGTAAGCTACCTCTGGACCAACACACAATTGCATTCATAATCATCCAACTTCCATAAAAAGCGTAACTTAATTTTATTGATTTTGTTTGGTTTACTGTTCAAAGTGAATTTACAGATTGATTTTCTTGTATTACAGAAATAAAAGTTCTCCCCATTTAACCATCTTTTTGTTGCAGGTTATGTTGATTAGTATGCCAACATTAGAGAGCCTCTACCAAAAGTGTGGGCTAACAAAGGTTGATGAAAAGGACAAACGATCTAGCAAAACACCTTTACATCCTACTAGACTGATTAAATTCCTTGTTGGGCAAAAGGGTAAAGGGGGTGAAAACTTTGCTATAGGTGGGCCTTGGAGCCCTTCCCTTGATGGGGAAAATCCAGATTCCGACCCGGGAGTTTTGGTTAAAACTGCTATAAGAACATGCAAAGCCCTTACAGGCATTGATTTATCCTGCTGCATTCAATGGTAAGTTTTCTATTAACTCTGTTTCTTTTCTAACTGGTGATTAATGTATGCAGAAAAGAAGTCCATACTGTTTGTGCCCTAATCCTAATGGGACCTAGGGTATCCTCTTTTATTATTAACTGTTATATTATGTTCTGTTTTGCGATGATTATGTAATTTCTTAGACTGCATCATCACTTACCATCAGGTGAGATTGCAGTCAAAGGCTAACTTGTAGTGGACAAAAAAAAAACAATTGGAAATACAGTTGTAACAATTAATCAGCAAAGAGGACACCCTAGGCTTCGAAGTCACCATACCATGGTACAGTACACATTCATTATGTGAGAGTGATGAGCGGTCGTACATCATGCGCGGTTTGGCAGCGGAGCTATGCCGTCCGGCAATGAGCGCTAGACTCTCGTACGGGATGTGTCGTGTCCATGCGGCGGACGGCGGCCCAGGGCTGCAGTGTGAGTATGTATCACTACAACTTGGTTACCCGCGCAGGTACCGAATGGTGGAGTTTTACTACTGGCGCGAAGGCAGCGGCGGCAAGGCCCGACTTGAGTGTGTGGTGTTGTTCCTGCCCGACGTGTGGTCGGCTCAGCCGTCGCGCGTCGACTGGACGACGGTCACCGACCACTATAAGGCGGCCTGTGACGCGGCTTTGAAAAAACTAGACGGCGAGCAAGAGAACACTTCCGGCGGCGACGCGGCCCCGGCGACGCGGCCCGACGACAGCGGTGCAGCGGACAAATCCCAAATTGTTTGTTCCCAGTTTTGTTTGGTTTTGTTTCCGGCTGCGTGCGCCACTCCCATACCCCGATGACATCGCCCGAGCTGCCGCCAAGAATTTGCCGACGCCGATCTGGCCGATGTTCACATTTCTAACAACATAGGCACCCTTTTTTTACTTTCAATTATAGTAGTAGACTTAAAAGTTCAAATTTTTTGATACATATTTATCATTAAGTAATATTTTCGTAAATTTTCCAGTACTCAGTTATTGCATTGAGCCAATAGTTTTGATTGTTTGATTGTGTGCCTATAGTCGCAATTCACTTTTAGGAACCCAAGGGATCAGATAAAATGTCAGTACATAACGACAGTACAATTACGATAGATGAAAATGATGATGACGATGACGGAAAACCTGAACCAACTCATTATTCTAAAATTGATTTGAGAACAATCAAAGTTGATCAATTAAGACAAGAGCTCCGCGCACGCAACGTAAGCTGCAAAGGTATGTTGAGAAATAGGTCAGATTCCTCTGTAAGAAACACATTTTGAAAGCTAAAGCAAAGTGATTGATCACAGCAGCTTAGACTTCTCAGTTCTCTGTAAGAAACACATTTTGAAAGCTAAAGCAAAGTGTTTGATCACAGCTAGGGTATTGACTAGAAGAATTTTCCATAAAATTTAATCAATTATATTACATGTGTATTTTAATAGCATATTGTGGCCAATTCTTTTCTCTCTAAACTAAATAAACCAACAGCATTATATTTACTGTCAACAAGAATGTATAGAAAATAATTAGCTACATTGATAGCAATAGTACAGCAAGCTTAATGTGATTTTGTAGGGCTTAGAGGTCAGCTAGTATCCCGTTTATCAAAGCTGGTGAAGATGGAAGAACAAAAGGAACAAACAGGCGAAGAGGTCATGGATATTGAAGATGAAGAGAATGAAGAAAATAAAACAGCATCGGACAAGAAGGAAGATGACAAAACTAAGTCTATAGGTTAGTAATTGACTATTTTCATATATCAAGTTAAATTACTCAAGTCAAATAGATGGATGTCAAAAACCTTACTCACTCACAGAGTGAGACCAAATCACTCCTTTTTTTGATTGATCAGTTATGAGAGATACCAAGGTGCATCTATTTCGCACTAACAGTCAAATTTTTCCAGTATATCGTGACTTAGTCAAATGTTTTACCGTCAATGGCGAGCTTTACTGTGAAACTAATAAAACTAGCTTTAAAGCGGCATGTGTTTTTTTATATGATTTTCTTGTTTTACAGTATTTTCAGCTAATATAAAATACTGTATACCTAGTTTCAATTTTTTTGTTTATTGTAGCTGACGAATCGTTAGCTATTGTCGGCGAAAAAGATGATAATGAAAATAAAGCCGATACAGATAAGGACAAAAAGAGTACAGACAGTGATAAGAAAGATAGCAAAGACAAACCTGAAGAGAAGGTAGAGAAACCAAAAACAGAAAAGGAAATAGAAGAAGAAAAGAAAAAGGTAAGAAATGAAGTAGGATTGGGACCACTTGAGCTTTCACAACTGCTCGAGAGGTCTTGTGTATGAAAGTTATTGGAAAATTGGAGTTTTCTATGCAATTGCAGCTTAAAGCAGTCTGTAATGAGAATTTTAAACTGAGTGACAGTTAAGTTAAAAATACTAATAACCCCTTAGGACTCTTTCTGTCCAAATCTAAGCTATACAAATTATAGGGGATCTTGCCACTGACAGTGCGCGAGCGAAAGAGTTGTTTCGTAGAACATCTGGTCCAATGCAGCCAGTAAGATTGTTTTCAGATTATCCAATCCAATATTGAGGCAAGTTGAATGTACAAATTATCCTCCGATATCAGACAACCTGAAAGGCAGGTACATAATTCATACATTTAGAATTCGGTCCCAAGTTGGATCTGATAATGTGGAAACACTCTCAGTCTTTCACTAGTCTGTAAAATCCCTTTGAGGTATCCCTAAATAAGCATAAACACCTTGGAGGTATGTTCCTGTTACAATAAGACACCCTATACATAATAGTATATTAATAAATTGCAGTTAGAAAAGGAGAAGCAAGCATTGAAAGCGCGTTATGAGTTGCCCTCGAGTCCACACATTATAGTGCACCCGTCAACTACTGCTAAGGCAGGAAAGTTTAGTTGCAGTGTTGCCACTGTTTCACTTTTGCTAGACTATCGCATCACTGATAACAAGGAACACAGCTTTGAGGTAAGTTTATAATCCATACTAATATTTTATGCCAAATTGTATCTGTCTGTTACCTTTTCACAAACGATCTTTACTAAAGAGAAAAAAATTATTGTTACTAAATATTATTATGAACTGATTTTTACTGTAAGATAGAAAATCTTCAAAATCAATGCTACATAGTTTTGTATATTTAAAACTCCATCTGAGCGGATTTCTTTCGAACTCCATTTTATGCCTCTGCCTGGCCTGGCATTGCACGTCATTTATATAGTATTTATGTCTTCATATAATACAACTGTACAATAAGACTTCCTCAAACCAATTATCTTTCCATCAGTTATTTGTATTTGCCGAGCTGTTCAATGAGATGCTTATGCGTGACTTCGGATTCTATGTCTACAAAACTCTTTACACTCTGCCTGAAAAACCAGAAAAAATAGACGAATCTAAGGAAAAAGACAAGAGCGCAGAAAAGAAAGAAGAAAAGAAAATAGATGACAAGAAAGAGGAGAAAAAGGATGATAACAAGGTATTATACATTGTTGTTAATTCAGTTGTATGTAGAAACATTAATTCAAAACAAATCAGTCACACACCATCCATATTCACCGTCAATATCCATTTTCGTTTTTATGCTTGTTTTTTTTTCTGTGGTGCAAAATAAAATAATTATTTGTAAAATGAAAAAGGATGAAAAAGACAAAAAAGATGACAAGGATAAAAAAGACGACAAGGACAAAAAGGATGACAAGGATAAGAAAGACGACAAGGACAAAAAGGATGATAAAGACAAAAGGGATGATAAACGCGACTCGCGGAGACGAGAAAGACGGGTAAAAATATTTGCTACTGTAATGTATTCATTACGTGTGCCCCTTTTTTTCTTTGGTTTACCTGGTAACTGAATCTCAAACTCAAATCTTTTATAAAAGACTTCCAAAAAAAGAGGAGGTTCTCAATTGGCCGCGTATCTTTTTTTTTCAATTCAAGTAAACTTCGATGCGTGTATTTGAATCGTCGATTGAATCTAACGACAGATACAATCTGACTACAAAAGTGCAGTTTTTAGAACAGCCCCTATTTCTTCTGCACAGAATCCTGTGACATTGAAATTAAGTGTGTAATGTGTATGGAACGTTGGTTGTAAAGAATTTAATAAGTGTGTGTACGCACGCAAGAAGTTATACTTTTTGATAGCAAATAATAAGTATCTTGAATATAGTTATCAGTTCTTACCCAACATACAGTAAATGTATTTATTTCATTTTCTGCAAGACTTATAGGTTGACCAACTAACGTCAGGATGTTGAATTTGGGTGTCGGTGTGGGCGCGCATCGTAAAAATTCACTCTGATTTCTTCGCGCCAAAAGAAGTATAACTTCAAAAACAAGATTTCAAGATGTCGGCAAAGGATATGAGTTTTAGTTTTTGTCAGTACTAATAAATAAAGTTAGGCTACTGTGTACAGTTAGCACCATTATCAATTGTAACAATATAAATACTTACATAAACAGGATTCGCACAGCGACGACGAGCGCAGCCAATCACCAAGGCGTCGCAGCCGCGGCGTAGACTTGCCACCGGACCCGTACCTGCTGCTGTCGCTCGTGTACTTCGACACTGCACGCGGAGGCACCATTACGCGCAAAGACCTGCAGAATCTCTTCATGAGCCTCGGCCTGCAGCTGTCGCGCTCGCAAGTGCGCAGCATACTGGAGAAAGTGTGCATTCGCGACAACTTCAGTTACAAGTGAGTTACTTTTCTTCTATGAACATTACAATTACGATAGATGAAAATGACGATGACGATGATGGAAAACCTGAACATCATCATTATTCTTAAATTGATTTGAGAACAATCAAAGTTGATCAATTAAGACAAGAGCTCCGCGCACGCAACGTAAGCTGCAAAGGTATGTTGAGA
Organism: Erebia palarica; assembly: GCA_964035005.1. Lineage (NCBI taxonomy): Eukaryota > Metazoa > Arthropoda > Insecta > Lepidoptera > Nymphalidae > Erebia > Erebia palarica. The sequence continues at coordinate 10,129,136 of OZ035988.1, forward strand.
ATGAAATCAGATTCGTCTATAATAAACGCATTTTGAAAATACTTCGACACTGCATGCAGAGGCACCATCGCGCGCAAAGACCTGCAGAATCTCTTCATGAGCCTCGGTCTGCAGCTGTCGCGCTCGCAAGTGCGCAGCATACTGGAGAAATTGTGAATTCGCGACAACTTCAGTTACAAGTGAGTTACTTTTCTATGAAAATTACAATTATGATATATGAAAATGACGATGACGATGACGGAAAACTTGAAACAACTCATTATTCTAAAATTGATTTGAGAACAATCAATTAGGACAAGAGCTCCGCGCACGCAACGTAAGCTGCAAAGGTATCTTGAGAGTGAGATCAGATTCGTCTGTAATAAACACATTTTGAAAATACTTCGACACTGCACGCAGAGGCACCATCGCGCGCAAAGACCTGCAGAATCTCTTCATGAGCCTCGGCCTGCAGCGGTCGCGCTCGCATTTATTACGACGGTTTAGTGCGGGCTCGACTAACGATACGTCTCAGTACTAATCTAACAATTTCTATAAAAACAACTGTTGTTACACACAATTTGACAAAATAAAAATATCAATTATCAATTTATCAATAAAACAATACCCAGCAGTATAACTTTACTTTTCTGTAATGTATAACTATTGAGGGTAGATCAAAATTTAGTGTCATTGATCGTTAATTGTCATTTCTGTCATATTTGCAATAAAGTCTAGATTGTTGTGAAAGAAAATATAGCATGGTTTGGTTCCTCGTCCCAACCGCCCGATTTTGATTTCTGGTAGAGACGGCTTGCATCCTATAGACCGGATGATACAGCTATATTTTATCATGTAAATTAGGAGTAGAGTGCAGATTCCGGTGGAGTTCCACGGAATCCGTGGAACTCCACCGGAATCTGCACCGGACCGGTCGTTAGTAAATTATCAATTTAGAATGATTATTTATATATTTATTACTCTCTGTGCAGGACTCTCATGCAAACTATCAAAGACCTGTCTTCCGGCGCACAGGATGCAATACAAGATTTGCCACTCGATGGCACTGTGGTTCCCAATGAAGTGCCTCCACATGTAAGTAGCTGTTATTACTTATTACATGCTTATGTACATACATATTTTAAAAATTCATGAAATCCCATTTACTTCTCCATGTGCCACTAGGCCTCAAACCTGCGCGATGATTTATTGATCTATTTGTTTGGTACAAAGCATGGCATGTCAGTGGGATGCCATGGAATACTTTTTTTTGTATTTCCGTGACAACTTTGTACCCATTTTTCTTAAATTTTCATCTCTAACTTTGCCGGCCACTAACGGATCTCCTCTCAGAATGTGAAGGGTGTAGGCCATAGCCCACTACACTGGCCAAGTACGGATTGGTAGACTTAACACAGATTTGAGAAATCCCAGTGCAGATTTATAAATAATCAATGAAGCAAAACATTGCGAGCAATTACTGATGATTTTTTGCTTCACCGTAAAGTGATATTTATTTGTTTAAACCGCACATAACTCCGAAAGGTGCATGCCTGAGATCAAGCCCCGTGCCGCCCATAATTTCTATTCCATATTGTAGATTGCGGAGCTAGAGGCCACCATCGCGTCGGGCAACAGAGAGCTCCTGCCCGTGTTCAACCGAGGCAGTGACGACGGCGAAACCTCTACCGGCACTAAAGATGTCAGTGAAAGTGGTGCGTATCACCTTCACAATAATATATCATATTATGAATTTAAAAACTTTTCTTTGTCAGGTTGTTCATATGAAATTACATGACCTGATGAATAGTGTAGAGATGTGGGTGAAATTCCTGAATGGGTAACAAAACAATTGAGATCAATATAATAGATTAATGATTGAAAAGTAGTTCACCTACTAATATATAAGTACGGAACCTAATTGTGGAAGAAGGGGGAGGCCTTTGCCCAGCAGTGGGTTGATATATAACTTATCGTAAATAAACAACTAAAATAACACTAAATACTGGCTAATATATATAAATAAAATTTAAGGTATACTTGTGTAACAAGTCATAATTAAAAAAATTAAAAAACACGACTGCCCTGCCAAAAAACGAACTAAAAAGTTAAAAATCTAAATTAATCTAGTTAGATAGAATCTTTTTCACATTTTTATTGAATGATATTTTTTTGTGAATCACTGGATATTGAACTATAGTATTATATATTTTTGGAATCTACTCATAATTTTCTAGATGATGATTATATAATTAATCTTATTTTCGATTTTTTTTTATCAACTTCTGTCTTTAATGCGGGACCATGAACACCCCTTCAATTTTTTTTTTAAATTTTACACTCCTATGTCACCCGGAATAATCTAGGGATTCTAACGATACCTCATTTATCCAAATCGGTCGTATAAAAGTTATGGTGGTATATACAAACCACATACATACATACATACATGAACCCTGAAACAACATACTCCTTTTTTCAGGCATTTAATATCATTCAATTTCTGGTACTACGTTGTTACTTATATTACTATAACATTAGCTACTAATTTATTAAGGGCGATAGTTTGTATCTTATCGAACTTTACCTACTATACCACTACAAGATCCTTTTGATTGCAACAACATATCCGTGTACCTACTATTATTGTATAATTGTTATATAATTACGCAAATTGAACTAAAATATACAGTCTTGAATCTTCCAAATACCTTTATACGAATTTAAGCACTACAGGCTTTATTATAAGGACTATTTAAATAGAGTTTCTATGAAAAAAACTAAATACAGGCTTGAATACAGGCTAAAATATGTAAATAAAATTTAAGGTATACTCGTGTAAAAAAACAAATGTATGTGGGTACAGGCGTGGTGATGTACAAGTCGCGGCTGGTGGACGTGGGCGCGCTGGTGCTGGGCGCGTCGCGCTGGGGCGGCGAGCGCGCGCGGCTGGAGAGCGCGCTGCGTAACGTCACCGGCGCGCTGAAGGCGGCCCGCGCCGCCGCCGCGCGCACGCAGAGCGCCGAGCGCGGCGCGCAGTCGCAGCTCCACGACGTGTCCTCCGCGCTCGCTGCGGCGCGCGCGCGGATCACTTCGCTCACCGTACGTGCCACGTGCCCTCTCTCTCTGCGTCGTATCTGCCTCATTACTGAGGCGCCGTCCTTGTCACTCGTTCGTCGCTCGTGCGATGACGCGTGCGTCCGACGAAGATGATCGCACGTCCGTGCGTTCGAACAACTGTTCTGCTGAAAGTTATAATAGGTTGATGGAAGATAATTAAGAACCTATGCACAGTAAATTAATATAATAGGCATGATGACAGTAGCCAAGAATCAATGAAATTATGAATTTATCTAATGAAATAGGATTCATGGATTATACAAAACGTATTTATTTTTCCATTTCGAATGAGATTGCTATTTATTTTGATAAAATAAAACTATAAAATGCAGCAATCCGCCATATTGGATTTAACACCAAGAAGCGAATGACGTCACAATTGTTTGTTTTCGAGCTTTGACAATCGCACTAAATGTTTACTGCACACTGCACAGAGTTCACCGCTAATAACAGTAGTGACGTCACAAATGACGCCATGACACACGCGAGCGTTTTGGCGCGAATTTTAAAATTTTAATTTCAAATGCCAATTTTATCTACCAAACCTTATTTTTCTGCAGAAATAATATATTTTTTCGAAAGAGTAGATACTTCCGAACATAATCTGACCATTTCTCAAAATCAGTCATCATGCCTATTGGAATGTTAACACAGAAGTACAAAATAAACTTAAAATGAAAAATGGGTCACACGAAAACCTATACGTACAAAGACTATGAAAGCGGGCGTATATCGTCGATAAGTGGCTAGCAGCGGACTGTCGGTGCGGGGCGCGTGCGCTACGCTTTGGGAGAGCGGGTAGCGGGCTGAGACGCGCGCGCGGTGAATCGTTCGACCGTTGCCATGGAAACGGTCGACGAGGACGTGCAGTTTAAGATGCCTACTATAATGTCCTATTGAAGATCGCGCGATGCGATCAAATTGTCTAGTCGTCAGGCAACCATCGACGTATGGACGATCGCCAATCAAACATACTGATTGGTACTGAATGTCCTAATGGCGCTCGCGCGACCACATAGGGAAGAGGAGGATACACACTGGATCCAGCGAGAAATGTTCCTAATATTAGAGAGTATTCATTTGGCTAAGGCATTTGCATAATTTTTATCGACTTTCCTTCCATCCATGATCCAAGACTGCATCGATATTTGCTAACAAAAAGTAATTTTTGGTAATTATTACTGTTTTATTTTTACAGGCCAGCTCTAAGATATTCCATTCTGCACTCAAGAGCATCCAGGCAAAGGTTGAAGCTGTGGTTAACATCAAATATGAAGACGACGACGTCGTAGAAGTTTTCAATGGACCAACTAAGTAAGTTGTAGTTTCCAATATAATATTATGGTGTTCTCATTGAAAAATATACTCAAATTATCTCGCTTTCATTCCCATTTCGGTTTTATATTAATTAATTTAGAACTGAATATTTTCTTCTCATTTATCTGTCTCTCCGTCCATGTGGATGTGGTTTTTTTTATTCCTGCGGGAACTCCTTAATGTTACGGGATAAAAAGTGGCCATTGCCCTTCCCTGGGATACAACCTATCTCTGGTACCAAATAAAACATGGGCCATAAAAGCGTAACAGATAGATACAGATACTTTCGCATTTATTAGTATGGATAATTTACTGAATAGATCATTATCATTTATTGAACTTATTTTTGTCAACACATGCTTATGAAAACGTAACTGTTTTGTCTAGATCTGAAGATAGAAAAGACAGGAAAGATGAGAAAGAGGTAAAACCGACAGTCACAGAAAAACAAGATATCAAACACAAAGCTGATGATAATGACATCAAAGATAATATTGCTAAAGAAGAGATAATTGAGAAAATAGAAGAGAATACAAGAGAAAGTGCAGAACTAATCGACAACAAAGAAGCTGATATTACCACTGCAGAGAACATGGACCTTAGCGACAAGGAATAATAATATAAAATTAAATGATTAATATGTACATTTTCTAAACTACCATAGTTTTAAGCTTTAAGAACAGCGGTCGAATACTGGAAAGTCTCTTGTCTCGAAAAAGTAACATTTGGCATACAATACAGAAATAGGGAATGGCCATTTAACATGCGCTGGAAAAGTCGCGCGGGGAGATAGTCAAGCATATATTCGGGGTGCTATTATATCCAGAATCTATTAGATTATATAACAGTTAGCATTCTATGCTTTTCTTTTGAGTAACTATAATCATAAGAGGAAAAGAGATCACCCGTTTTTTTACTGTCTAAGTAGCACTTGGATTGGGTTTTACTGCGTTTTATTTTAAATTTCCTTCGAACTTTTGTATACTGTGTGCTGAATGATGCAATTTATTAGTTCACTAAAATTATTAAGTGGCAAAGATCTATTTCACTTCTGCTTTCCAGTATTCAACGGGATGGTCGCTTAATATTACAATAAAAAGATTCCAATGTCTTGATACATTTTAGTTATTGAATTGATGAACAGTTTGGTGGATCTAGAAATAAACTTGGATAATGATTCTCCAACTAGCTGTGGGCGTGAAATATGCAACTTTGATTTGTGTTAGGGTGCGTTTCCACCAGACATGTGCTATGTTGCTAAGCTACAGATGTGTGTCAAATCCACCAATAGATAATAAGGTCTAACTATCTAGTGATCTAAGCTATAAGAAATAAGCTAGTGAATAAGTCTTAAACCATTAAAAATATTTTTTTAAAACAAGCTTTTATCGTTCGCCATATTAGATTTAGGTGGCGTATTTTTCGTATACTCATCAAACCCTTTTAATTGATACCCCTATCATAGCATAAAAAGTAACTAGTGCGCCATATTGGACTTAGAATGACGTCACTTAGCTAAACCATGCACTGAAGCCAACTTTCAACACAATCTCTAAACTGACATGAAAGCTCGAAATCTAATGTTGCCCCTTTCCGCAGAGAGTCATAAGAAAGGGATACCAATGTAAATAGAACTGTCATTTTAGTTTAGTAGAGATGGTGTACAACAATTGGCGTCATTGACATAAACGTGTATGCATAATTTCAGCTCGATCGGTTGCCTGATTTAAAATTCAGTTGCAAGATTTGACCACATACATTGCAAGATAAATTAAAGCTTGTAACAATAAAACTCAAGCGCTCCTGTTGGTGGGTTTGACAGACATCTATAGTTCAGCAATATACCACATCTCTGGCGGAAAGGCAGCCAGGCAATTCAAAGCTGCATGGTAAAATAACAAGCACACAGCGCTGCGCGCCAAGATGAGTTGAAGTATTATACATAATTTGGTAAATATAACTATATATATCATTTTATCTTAAGTATGATGCAAGTGTTTACTTTTAATACTGGAAACAATGTGAGATTGAATGTTTTGAGTGATTCTACATTATGATTATGTAAGGGCAATAAAAATGCCGTCAAATAAATAGTGTTTTATTTTTTCCGACAGTGTGAAGGAGGAGGGCTAAACAATTTTACTGTCTGATCAGTTGGACCACGGGGCTTCATTAGGTGCGGTGGTCCAACTATTATTTTAGTGGACCATGACCCAATACCCATTATGAGGTCCAACCTAGTTTATTAACCGATATATTCTGAATATATCGAGTTATCTAGGAATAGTAAACATTAACGGTCCCTCCACTGTTAAATTCGCGAAATCTTATAGCAACTCTTACTGATTTGATACGTTAATAAATCTAGTATAAATCACTCCGTATACGTATGTACTCTGATATTATCGTACTATATAGATGTCAAAGACAGCACTTGACAACACTCAGCGGGGATGAGGGCGGACGGAGGAGGGAGATGCTCCCGCCCGTCACCTCAGGCCCCGACCGCATTCAACTCGGGTGCGTACTATACAAGTTGGCCTAAGGGCCGATTCCACGAGAACATTAAAAAATTTAGCATTTTAGAGTTGTGTGCATCATAATGACTGCCCAAAGTGATGGATCGGCGTAAAATTTCGCCAGCATTTAGTACCTATTTAGTACCTTTGTTTAAATATTTTGTACCTAATTATTTACAAAGAAATATGAGTTTTTAAGTGGGCAGTCATTCTGACGTCAAGATGGCTGCCCACATTTTAATTTCCGCATAAGGGTTCTGTATTTTGCATTTGTCTCTGCACAATAATTTAGTACCTATTTAGTACCTACACATATATTTCTTCTAGAATTTTTAGGCGAAAGATAAAGATTTTATAACAATCTGAATATTCAAGAAGTCCAGTCCCCAACACTCGCTCAGTGACAAATCAACGCCCAGCCCAAACCCTTGGACCTACGGAGCTGAAATTTTCCACAGAGGTTCCCTTTGTGATGTAGACAAAGAATAATCAAGGGTTATTCCCACCGGATCGAGAATAAGGACGATTTATTTGTTTGATTCAAAAGTTATAATTTCCGGAACTATAATCAAGAGTGACTTTAAATTTGGCATACTACAAGTCGGTAATTCTAATCACTAATTTTAGTTTTCAGGATTAAGAACCATTAGTTTGGCGCACGCGGTCTTCAATAACTACCTACAATATAAGTGTTTACCTCTCAATGTCTCATGCTCTAAAAAATATCATTCAAGCTTAGCTTAGGACTGAAGTTTAGCCTCATAAGGATTATGTATTTTTTTAATAATTGTGGTCGTAATTAAGTTACAGGTAGTAATGAGTACTAAAAATTTAGTCTATGGTTAGTATCAACTGCCCTAATTAATGTCAAAGACACAGTATAAGGTGATAAGTTTTTTCCTACCAGTCGTTCAACTAAGGCATCTAGACAAAGCAAAGCTGCGGGGTGACAGGGGCGTGACGAAGGAAACTAAGAGAATTTTTACAATACAAAGTTCTATCACTCTAATGTCTTTTATGCAGTACCGTACAAAATATTTAGTTAAAACTGTCATGATATGATGTTAGTCAGGTCTGTCATTTGTATGAGCGTCGACCCACTATATGAAATGAATAAATAGCTACACTATGTTAAAACGATCCACACAGAATGAGCTACTTTCCTATGTTCCATTTTTTAAATAATTTGTTGGGAAAACTGTAAAGAAAGTTTTTTTATAACTAATTTGAATTTATTTTTAAAAATACAACTGATAACGACCTATATCACTGCTGAGACTTATTGTAATTACTTACGTTTACTACCGTCTTTATTAAATAGTGTCGTTGGCTTAACGCAATCCTTGGTGGAATGTAAGTATGCGTCAATGTGTTGATGTTACTTAACGTAACTTACAGCTCTATGTGTATGGTACTTGCTGTTTTTTTAAAAATTTAAAATGTCCAAAGACAAGACTTACCATATTCACGGCTCGATACATAGAGAGAGAACAGAGTTTTCAACATTTTTGTTGCGTCAATGGAAACTCACGTTACATTTCCAGTTTTCTTTACGAATTTACTCACAAATGTATTGTAAAAACGTCGTATAGTATACCAGATGATGCCCGCGACTCCGCCCTCGTAGATTTGGGCTTTAAAACTCCCGCGGAAACTTGGATTTTCCGGGATAAGAAGTAGCCTGATATTTCGCTCTACAGGTTTTAAATATCCATGCAAACAAACGGAAATAAGTCATTTTCTAGCGAAAAGAAATTCTCTTTATTCCTTATCCCGTGGAAAATTCGAAAAATCCTGAAAATCCGTAAAATAAGTAATTAGAATTATCAACTTGTATGCCAAATTTGATTATATATTATATTATATATAATAAATTATTATATATTATATCTCTCTTGATTATAGTTCCGGAAATTATAACTTTTAAATCAAACAGATAAATCCTCCTTATTCCCGATCCCGTGGGTATAACCCTTGATTATTCTTTGTCTACATTACAAAGGGAACCTCTGTGGAAAATTTCAGCTCTCTAGGTCCAAGGGTTTGGGCTGGGCGTTGATTACTCACTGAGCGAGTATTCCGGACTGGAATTCTTGAATATTCAGATTGTTGTAAAATCTTTATCTTTCGCCTAAAAATTCTAGAAAAAAATATATTTGCAGGTACTAAATAGGTACTAAATTATTGTGCAGAGACAAATGCAAAATACGGAGCCCTTATGCGGAAATTAAAATGTGGGCAGCCATCTTGACGTCAGAATGACTGCCCACTTAAAAAATCATATTTCTTCGTAAATAATTAGGTACAAAATATTTAAACAAAGGTACTAAATAGTACTAAATAGGTACTAAATGCTGGCGAAATTTTACGCCGATCCATCACTTTGGGCAGTCATTCTGATGCACACTTTAGAGTTCATAAGCAAGTGGGTCATAATTCTTTAATCAGACATTCTCTAGATGTAGAGTTAAGATACGTACAATCTTTGACTCTGGATGACGCAAACGCTTGTACATTTCAGATATGGAGCCTCCATAATACCTCTATCCTCCATAATTTCAGTTTACAATTTGCTAATATGAGAAGGTAGGTGATATTATCAAATTAAAACACCGTTCAGATTTTTAAATGATATATTATTTTTATTACAATTAGATGATTATTAGCCTGATCGGAACGAGTAAACATTAATAAAATCGAAAACATAGCAATGCTTATGTCACCGTAAGATTGTAAAAACCGTTAGATTATAATCTAACTCGCGAGATTCTAAACTGTCGAAAGATTGTAAACTGTTCAATGTTCTGAGTGTAAATTTTTGAAATATTAATTTTATTTACGTTTTCTTGTCTGTTTCTTGTAGGTTATGTTAGGGTTCGACATAAATAATCAAGTAGTTCCCGGCCGCAGGCCGGGCACTTAGGTTTTATCGGATTTAAATACCTATCAGATTACAATCTACCGGAAAATAATGCGTTAAATTCTAATCTTTCGACAGTTTAGAATTTCGCGTGTTAGATTATAATCTAACGGTTTTTACAATCTTACGGTGACACTTATATTATAAATATGCGAAAGTGTGTCTGGCCGGTGTTAACTTATCACGGGACTTTCGTTTTAATCGTTTTAACCGCATTTGAATCAGAGACTGATATCGTCTATCATCGTATCCAGATGCTGCTAAGATGCCGTATCTTTGAAGGGAGTTTTTTTTATTCCACTACTAGATAGCCCTTGACAGCGTTATCTTGATTGTCGTCAAAGTACTAGTTAGATTATAATCTAACGATTTTTACAATTTTACGGTGACATATATAATAAGCAGGTACTAGATGGGTCCCTTCATACTCCGACCAAATCACTTATTAAATTGAGGTCGTTGTTTTGAGTTTTCCGCACACGCGATGCGCTGTCAGTCACTCAGGAGTCAGGACGCGCACTTAGACACGGTGTACAACAGAATCAGCCCAATAGCAGATATATTGATATAATGAAGCGTATACAATGCTTCTATGTTTTTTTCGTTCCCTAATTATTAGTTACATTGTCATAACTTCAAAAGACCTTTTTTGGCTTATAATTATTATTATACTTGTACAAGAATAAAGCAAAATGTATAACAGGAATGAACTACCTACGTTATACTTAATACTATAAAATATGTGGCTTAATTATGTGGCATAACACCTACAAAGTATAATATACTAGCTAATGCCTGCGACTTCGTCTGCGTGGATCGAGGTTTTTTGGTTCCCGCGGGAACTCCTCAATTTTCCGGGATAAAAAGTAGCCTATGTGCTATTCCAGACTATAATCTATTTCTGTGGCAAATTTCAGCCAGATCCGTCCAGCCGTTGGGACGTGATTGAGTAACAAACATCCATACATCCACACATCCATACATGCACACATCCATACATCCATCCAAACTTTCGCATTTATAATTTTAGTAAGATATTAGTAAGTTTAGTAAGATTAGTAAGATAATTGGCTAAAGTCCGATGAGATTAGCTGAAATTTGGGTCTGGAGAACAATATTATTATAATTAAATTTTTAACATCCTAAAAAATAACCTATAAACTTTAAATTAGTACGCAAAACAACTTACAAGTATAGTTCAATGCATAAGCAAGAACGCAAAAAAAATCCGCAGATCCGTTCAGCCGTTGGTTGAGTAACAAACATCCATACATCCATACAAACTTTCGCATTTATAATATTAGTAAGACTTTACTCTATCTATTTAATTTAATAATAACATAAAATGCGTGCTTAGGTGCGAATATTTTATCACTATAAAGTTTGCTTATTAATATAAATAAAAAGCGTGTCAATTTATGTTCTAACGTAATATTGTTCGAAATGTCGCGTCGCGTGGCGTCCCTTCTAGCGTTCACTTAGGACAACGGGTTAGTATAAGTGCAAAGTGAATGTGAGTAGCAACTCGCGTGTCGAGATAATTCGCCGACAGCCATATCCCATGCGCTTTTGGAATCGATCCTCTTGTGTTCGTCTTTGAGATACATTAACAAAATCTCTACTAGAATTAAAAAACGACAGCAAAATATATGATTTATCACATTGAGGTGTCTCATATTTTTTTTTGCCTCGTTGGTCTAGTGGTTATCATGTTCGACTGCGGCTGAAGAGGTCCCGGGTTCGGGTCCCGGGTCGGGCCATAATTAAGTGTTGGGTTTTTTTGATTAGAAATTCACAGCCCTAGCCTGGAGTTAGGCAGTTGGCGGTGTTTCACACGACTGAAGTAAAACTTCTTTAGCTCGTAACTGGCTACGAGAGAAAGAGACATAGAAAATGTTTACTCGCACCTCTCTCTCTTGCCCCAGCAGTAAAAGGCCTATTACACTGCACTTTTTACAGGGCCCTGTGGTAAGGGTAGGCGTGGCCGCTAGATAGAGCGTCGCTTATTACACAGCAATAAGGAATTTAGGGACCCTTTCTCCTTATATCTTATTACCCTGATCCAAATGTAAGGGTCCCTGTGAAAAGTGCAGTGCAATAGGTCTATAATATACGAAACGTAACTCTCTCTCTTCCTATCTTTACTAACTTATATCCTTCTCTCAACTTCCGTTCGCCTCGCCCGATCACACTTTTCGTAACGCTCTCGTCACGCATTCACCAGCTTACTCCCCAAGTCAAGCGTGCGTAAAGAAGTTTTATTTCATAGAGCTACAAAATAAAAGTGGGCTATGCTGTAGAGAAATAGGTACACGCTACACTTATCCGGGTTGTTTTACCCGTGAGATAAATAGAGCTCAGCTGTGGAGCTCGCTGGCTGCAGATAATATACACTATTTACGCACGCTTGACTTGGGGAGTGAGCTTCTCCCCAAGTCAAGCGTGCGTAAAGAAGTTTTACTTCAACAAGGAATTAAACCCGCCGCGCATCCGACCCGCGCCCGTTCCCGGGGTTTTGCGCTTTAGACGCAGGGCTCGACGTAGTTCCCAGGGAACAGGCCGGTGACGCCGTCCATGACGCCTTCCCACCAACCGTCGTCGTTCTTCTTCAAAACGTAGATAACAGCGCTCTCCTGGAACGACAGTTCGTCCTCTTTGTCCGCATAGTAGTCGTATATCGCCACCACTGGAACAATCGTACAGATTGGTTTTTAGATTCCCGCGGGAACGCCTTAGTTATCCGGGATAAAAAGTATACTTTTTAAATAGCACATAGGCTATAGCCTATGTGCTATTTCAGACTATAATCTTTTTCTGTGCCAAATTAAATGCAAATCCGTTCAACCGTTCTGGCCTGATTGAGTAACAAACATCCATCCAATATTGGATAGAAGCGGGCGTTACTTTGCGATGTCCATCCTAATGAAGGAACTAGAAGTTTAATTCGCTATAATCCGTGACAATAGCCAAAATTTATGTGGTACAGTGTGTAGTCCGCGATATTCACTACACCACGGAAATCTTCCTAACTACTCTCAACGTACGTTTCACTCCGATACCGGAGCATCTTCAGCAGATATTCGACTTAACAATACACGATTGTGAACTCTGAATCATGATGTTGTGAATATCATATTTAACGCAACGGAAGTAAAATATAGATTAAAACTAATAAATCAGTGTTTTTTTTTATATCCATCAATACAAGTTTAATTATTTTATTTATTGCTGTATCTTACTCGAGTGAGAAATTTTGTGAGTGAGTTTTTACCTAGCCGAGATTTAATACTTCAAATTTATCTTCATTCTACCCGGTACACAGTGGTACTCTAGCCGGTAGGGTGAGTGGCCACTAAAGCCGTCACTTCGTGATGACCATGACCACTCTGTCAAGAGTGTTACGACGAAGAAGAATATGATATAGTACTAGCTGACCCGGCAAACGTTGTTTTGCCATATGAATTATTAAACTTGCTATTATGCTGCTCCCAAGCGGAGTAATTTGGCAAAACGGGCCCCATTGATCAGCTATCGACCATAAAATGCTATCAAAACATAGGGGTCGGTGGTAGGAGAGTAAAAATTTAGGACTAAATGTATTTTTCAAATTTCACACCATAAAAATATTTTAAAAAAATTGTCGGGTAAATAAAAAATTTTTTTTTGGGGTGAACCACCCTTAACACTTAGGGGTGTAAAAATTAGTTATAAACCTATTCTCATACCTACTGAATATACATAATATGAAATTTCATCAAAATCGGTCAAGCCGTTTCGGAGGAGTATAAACACTAAAACATATGTGACACAAGAATTTTATATATTAAGATGGATTACCTTTCTCGATGTAGTTCTTGGGCACCCATCCGGGCAGGTCCTCCTCGTCGGGCACGATGGCGGGCACGGCGCCGCTGTACTGTGCGCCCATCTTACCCTGGAACAACTGGGCCGCTTTTAACGCGTCTGCCGCTCCCTTGCCCTGCTCTCTCCGTTGTATTCCCCATTATTTATTTATTTACTCTTATACTAGATGATTACCGCGTACGTCCGCGTGGATAAGTTTTTTCAATTCTCGCGGGAACTCCTTAATTTTCCGGGATAAAAAGCCTATATCGTTCTCCGAAAAACAAACTATCTCTGTACCAAATTTCATCAAAATCGGTTCTGAGCACAAAAACTAAAAGCACTGAAAAACTATGTAAGCACAGCTTTATATACTATGACATACCATTACAGGTGTTAGTATACAGAAAACAAAACATTGCTGAATGTACTATACGGAAAATAAAATATTGTAAACCGCCTTGGCTTGCCGCGGATCGTTTTGTGACAGAGTAAATAAAGAGAAAAGAATAATTTGACTTGCTGTCAACAATTACACCGCGCCTTTGGTTTTCTATATGTACAACAATTACACGGGTCAACACATAATTTGACATTTCGATATTTTAGGTCGTAATTAGACGAAAAAACATTATATGACATGAAAAAGTTTGCTTTTGTATAAATAGATTTTGTATTAATCAGCATCATATATTGTATGTGTTGTGTTGTCTACATATTGTAACCTTTTCTTTTCTATGAAAAGAGCAACTGCTGAGTTTCTTGCCGGTTCTTATCAGTAGAATCAGCTTTCCGAACCGGTGGTAGAGTCTTAACGTTTCATAAGTGACACAGGTTGTCCTACATGAAATAAATAAATCATTTAACAAAAATTACACGGGTCAACACAAAATTTGACATTTCGATATTTTAGGTCGTAATTAGATGAAAAATATGACATGAAAAAAGTTTGCTTTTGTATAAATAGAAGATTTTGTATTTATCAGCATCATAAAGGGTGATTCTAGAGGAACTTTTTTTCAAAACTTAGCAGCCACGCCCACCCTTACGACAGGGCCCTGTGGAAGGTGCAGTGTAATAGGCCTATTAGGGATATTGGTGGGCTGGTAATGCTTATAGGCCTATTACACTGCACTTTTCACAGTGACCCTTACATTTGAAGCAGAGTAGTGTAATAAGATTTAGGGTGTAAGGGTCCCTAAATTGGTCCTTATTGCTTTGTAATAAGCGACGATCTAACAAGCGGCCATGCTCACCCTTACCGCAGGGGCCTGTAAAATGTGCAGTGTAATCGGCCTATTAACACTAATTCAAATTCACGATAAATTTGACGGACTTTAAACCAAAGTTTATACCCTTCTCTGTTTCGGGTTCACAGCATCACAGTAATAATTTACCTCTGACATCGGTTTTTTATTCTAACTTGGAATCTTGGTGGGAATGTTGCCAGCCTATTGGAATTTTTCCTTATAATAATCTCGTAAGTTTAATAATGTCTAGCATTTGATAAAAGAACCGTTATCATAATTATAGATACATTACATCGCGAAACCGGGAAGTATGCGTTTTCTGGTCGAGTGTTAGTTAGACCGGCTATATACGAGACCAGAAATGCTCTCCCGGTCGAGGTGTGTATAGTCCTTTTCTAAAAAATGAAACAAGTGACTTTTTTTTTAAATATATTTTTTTGCGCTTTGAGTGCTGAACCCGTAATACGGTAGAGTTCCAAATTTAAACTATTTAGGCCAAAGAACATTATAACAAGTTACAGGATATTCATGAAGAAAGATTCCAAATTCAAACTTATGATATGTAATGAAAATACATACATTCTTTACTGGCCTAGGCCGGGAAGTTTAACTTTCGAACTCATTTACAGGGTATGAAATGTGCACATTTCATATCATTTTTTAGAAAAAAAAACTTACTTTTTACTTAAATACTTACACAGGGCCCCGTAAAAAGTGCAGTGTAATAAGAGTATTACCTGCATGTGGTGGCGGCCGAACGACTCCGCGAGCTCGTCGTCGAGCGGCGGCGGCGGCAGCGGCGGCGACACCGAGCCGCCGCGCGCCGAGCCGCCGCCGGAGCCGCCCGACCCGCCCGCCGACGACGACGACGCGCGCTGCACCAGGGAACAGCGGTGTGATAGCGGGCCATGTGGTTTATTTTGGCAAAATAGGCATGATGACAGTAGCCAAGAATCAATGAAATTATGAATTTATCTAATGAAATAGGATTCATGGATTATAAAAAACGTATTTATTTTTCTATTTCGAGTGAGATTGCTATTTATTTTGATAAAATTAAACTATAAAATACAGCAATCCGCCATAATGGATTAAACACCAAGAAGCGAATGACGTCACAATTGTTTGTTTTCGAGCTTTGACAGTCACACTATTGTTTACTGCACACTGCACAGAGTACATTGGTAGAAACAATAGTGACGTCACAAACGACGCAATGACAGTGACACTCGCGATCGTTTTGGCGTGAATTTTAAAATTTAAATTTCAAATACAAATTTTATCTACCAAACCTTATTTTTCTGCTGAAATAAGATATTTTTTCGAAATAGTAGGTACTTCCGAACATAATCTGTCCATTTTTCAAAATCTGTCCTGCCTATTCTTGTTTAATATTTGAAGTGAAGTGAGGCAGCTACTGCCTCGTTGGTCTAGTGGTTAGCATGTTTGACTGCGGCCGACGAGGTCCCGGGTCGGGCCATAATTAAGTATCGGGTTTTTCTGATTAGAAATTCCCAGTACTAGCCCGGAATTAGGAAGTTGGCGGTGTTTCACCCCCGTGCCTCGGAGAGCACGTTAAGCCGTCGGTCCCGGTTATTATCACTAACATGATAATAGTCGTTAAAGCCCGCCAACCCGCATTGGAGCAGCGTGGTGGGTCTAAGCTCTAATTCCCTCCCTCCTATGAGAGTGGAGGCCTGTGCCCAGCAGTGGGACGTTAATAGACTGTAGTGGAGGCAGCTAAATTTATATAATCTAATAATTAAATAAACCTGTTTATGTTAGTGAATTATTTTGTTCTATCTCATTTATTACTTAATTATTTAATAATTTCGCGTTTTTTATTATAATTTCGTTTTTTTTTCGAGTGTGTATTTTAGTTTAAGTTTTATATCTTTTTTTTTTGGTTTTATATGTTAGTTGTGTAATATTTATAATATTTATAGTCTAAATGTAAGGCAAAGGGTGCAGCGCAATTTTTTGTACAATCAAATAGAACCGGAGCAAACCGAAATCCAGCGCTGAGCGCTGTTATCAATGCTCAGTAATGCTGAGTTTGCTTCCTATTGTATATTGTTAGATTTTATTTTACTTTTTTTAGTCGTAAGGATTTAGTTGATAAGGGTTTAACTGTGTAAATTCCAGCAATAAGATACAATAAAGCTTTTATTTAAGTGAAAACTTCTTTAGCCGCGTTGAGCACTTTTTGGTTGGGGGTAAAAATTGCGGAAACGCGTGACCGACACCTCGCGTTGTTACGAAGACAAAAGGTCTTAAATATAAATATAGTACATTCGTAATTCAACTTTAATGCCTTAGTTTTAAGATTTATATTTTCAGTGTTTAAATATTTTTTTCATTTTATTATTTTAAATATTCGTTTTCACTTCTATCGGCGGTCCCTATGACTGCCACTTTTTTTTATTTGACCTATTTTTTGTAATCAACAGCGTTACAGACAATCCATCCATCCACTGCAGCCCATTAACGTTCCACTGCTGGGCACAGGCCTCCACTCTCATAGGAGGCAGGGCATTAGAGCTTAGATCCATCACGCTGCTCCAATGCGGGTTGGCGGGCTTTAACGACTATATCATGTAAGTGATGATAGCCGGGACCGATGGCTTAACGTGCTGTCCGAGGCACGGGGGTGAAACACCGCCAACTTCCTAACTCCGGGCTAGTAGCTACTAAGAATTTATAGTTAGAAAAACCCAATACTTAATTATGATCCGACTCAGGACCTCGTCGACCGCAGTCGAACATGCTAACCACTAGACCAACGAGGCAGTTACAGTTACAGACAATATAGAGTTGCAATTTTGACTTAACACTAAAATAAGGCTAAGTAGGATTACCATTTTGGTTTCAAAGTATGAAATTTAAAAGTAGAACATAAACTACGCGTTTTTAGGAACTAATATGACAAGAGAACTACCACTTTATGTGTCGTGTCCAGTTATTTGTTACTTACATGACCAGGCAAGCTCATGGAGTGCTGGCTATGTTCACCGTCTGATCCAATCAACGGAGAAGGCGGAGCTGAAAACATTTGCACTCTATTAATATTCACACTGCAATATTTGGCCTCTTATTTGGGGTATTGGCTAGAAGAATTTTTGACGACCTCCGTGGCGCAGTGTGTAGCGCTGTTGTCTTAACGTGCGGAGGTCCCAGGTTCGATTCCCAAATTGACCCTGCCCTCGGCAATTTATAATTTCTGAATTTTCCCTGGTCTGGCTTGGTGGGAGGCTTCGGCCGTGGCTAAATACCACCCTATCGGCAAAGACGTGCCGCCAAGCGATTTAGCGTTCCAGTACGATGCCGTGTAGAAACCGAATAGGGGTTAGGTTTAATATAACTGCCATGCCCCTAACATCTTAGCCCGCTACCATCTTAGACTGCATCATCACTTACCATCAGGTGAGATGATCGCAGTCAAGGGCTAACTTGTAGTGGATAAAAAAAAGCGAGCGTTACTTTGCGGAAGTTCATGATAATGAAGGAACTTGAAATTTAATTTGCTATAATCCGCTACAGTAGGTATAATGCACGACATTGTCGAGTCAACATCTCCTGAAGATGCTCCGGTGTCAGAGTGAAACGTACGTTGAGAACATTTTGGAAGATTAATGTACTGTGGCGAATTATAGCAAATTAAATTTCAAGTTCCTTCACTCCTATTTGAGAGCTATGCACTTCTTAACTTATCGGAGTTATGTGACTTTTAAGCAATTAAATATCACTTGCTCTAACGGAGAGGGAAACATCGTGAGTAAGCCTGCATGCCTGAGAGGTCTTCATATTAACGTCCTCAAAGGTCTGTGAAGTCTGCCGATCCGCGCTTGGCCAGCCTGGTGCATCTTCTTTTTTTTTTAAGAGACTCGTTCGACTCAACACTGCGCCAGGGAAGTCGTCAAACGTGGTTCAAACGTTGACTTTTGGTTGATGCGTTGACTGACGCACTTGCCAAAATAGAACGAAGTAGAAATCTTCGGTTCATTTTGGCTGAAACCAAAGGTTTGACCAAAGTGGCGAATTTTTTATTTATTTATTTATTTTATATTATTATTATTACATTAATCATTATAACCATAGTATTACAACCGTGCATTACACTAGTTGAGATAAATGAATAATGATGAATAAATTATAGCTCGGGATAACTTACGTGGCATACTGGAATGCAAGTCTTGTTGCGAGTAATTGGATGGTGACTGATGCTGATTCGGATGCACCATCCCAACCTGAAATAACAAAATCTGTATAGTCTCTCTAACATTACAATTTAGTCAGATACTAGGTGACGCCCGCGACTTCGTCCGCGTGGATTGAGGTTTTTTGGTTCCCGCGGGAACTCTTTAATTTTCCGGGATAAAAAGTAGCCTTTCTGTTTTTCCAGACTATAATCTATCTCTGTGCCAAATTTCATTTAGATCTGTTCAGCCGGACTGTCGGATTGAGTAACAAACATCAATTTATTGTACTCGCGCGACGACTTGCCTGCCGTAACGTGAACACCAACTCAGCTCGCTCACAATGTATCATGTGTGTACAGTACCTGTGGCTGCGCGACCGGCAGCGTGGAGTAACCGGGCGGGCGGCGTGGGTAGTTGGGTGCGTAGTGCGACGGCACCTGCGGCGGCGTGCGGTACTCGCGCGACGACTTGCCTGCCGTAACGTGAACACCAACTCAGCTCGCTCACAATGTATCATGTGTGTACAGTACCTGTGGCTGCGCGACCGGCAGCGTGGAGTAACCGGGCGGGCGGCGTGGGTAGTTGGGTGCGTAGTGCGACGGCACCTGCGGCGGCGTGCGGTACTCGCGCGACGACTTGCCTGCCGTAACGTGAACACCAACTCAGCTCGCTCACAATGTATCATGTGTGTACAGTACCTGTGGCTGCGCGACCGGCAGCGTGGAGTAACCGGGCGGGCGGCGTGGGTAGTTGGGTGCGTAGTGCGACGGCACCTGCGGCGGCGCCACCGCCGGCGGCGTGCGGTACTCCCGCGACGACTTGCCTGCGATAACGTGAACACATAACTGACCTCGAGTAAAATGTATCTTTTTTTTATTTAATGCCTTTAAAAAATATCAAAAATTACACCACAATTTTGCAGACCAAAGCACTAGACTAAAAACACAGGCTGGCGTTTGTAAATCGCAGCCCAAATAGACCGTAATCTGTTAAAACTTATCCGGCCCCATGGCCAAAGTTAGAACTAATTTTTATGCCTGTGTAGTTTTTGTTTTTATTTTATTTTTCATATTGTCTAGCGGCGCTATCATGGTCAGATAAGTTTATGCGACTAAGACACATTTAGACATCTGGTCACTTAATTTTATATGAACTAGAAAATAACATATCCAATGCGCTTTTATCATTTCTAATGTGATGATAGTATTGTTATCCACAGCACAACGCGCGATGTCCATCGCATTACGGTAACACAGGGAAGTTAAATGTATGTATGGATATATTATGAAGACTTTTTAATTTCCGTTCACAATAAGGTTGTATTATGCGCGTCCACATTATATATGTTTTATGGGGATGTTGACGTCAACGGTAAAATCGAAGTCGTCGATTATAAAAGCGCACAATAGGCAACTGCAGCAACTTTTTTTTTTTAATTATATAGACCAGCACTTGGATGCAATCAGACTTGCTTGCAAGTGGTGATGCAGCCTAATAGGCCTATTACACTGCACTTTCCACAGGGCCCCGTGGTAAGGCTGGGCGTGGCCGCTAATTAGAGCGTCGCTTATTACACAGCAATAAAGATGAAATTAGAGACCCTTTCTTCCTAAATCTTATTACACTACACTGATTCAAGTGTAAGGGTCCCTGTGAAAAGTGCAGTGTAATAGGCCTATAAGGTGAAGTGTGCTCGCCTAGAAGATGCCCATTCACTCTTGATTTGGAGGTACCTATATTCAGTGGTTTGAAGCTGGGGTAGGCATTAGTTAGTCAGAATACCAATTTACTGGCTGTTTTGATGAAAATTGAGTATTGACGTATATTCATTTGTGTAAGCAGCGCTTTTATGCTTCTATGGACTGCACGCCACTGCCTATATTAAACTATCGGCAGAGCTACCACTCACCGAGGGTGCCTCGTCCCAGCGTGCCGGTGTTGGCGGAGGACGCGGAGCGCACGACGGCGGGCGGCGTGGGCGGCTTGGTGGTGGGCGCGGGCAGCGGGGCGGCCCCGGGCGCGGAGCCCGAGCGGCGGCCGCGCGGGGTGCCCGTGCCGCCGCTGCTCCAGCGCGCGCCGTGCCCGATGTCGTCAAGTGCTGAGTACAGTTTTAAATTATACTAGCGACCCGCCCCGGCTTCGCACGGGTAGCACTAATAATCATAATAGGCATGATGACTGATTTTGAAAATGGTCAGATTATGTTCGGAAGTATCTACTATTTCGAAAAAATATATTATTTCAGCAGAAAAATAAGGTATGGTAGATAACATTGGCGTTTGAAATTTAAATTTTAAAATTCACGCCAAAACGCTCGCCGGTGTCATGGCGCCGTTTGTGACGTCACTATTGCTTCTACTAATGTACTCAGTGCAGTGTGCAGTATACAATAATGTGATTGTCAAAGCTCGAAAACAAGCAATTGTGACGTCATTCGCTTCTTGGTGTTTAATCCATTATGGCGGATTGCTGTATTTTATAGTTTTATTTTATCAAAATAAATAGCAATCTCACTCGAAATAGAAAAATAAATACGTTTTTTATAATCCATGAATTTAATTAGATAAATTTATAATTTCATTGATTCTTGGTTACTGTCATCATGCCTATTATTAATCCATACCCAATGTAGGCAGTGGGCACTGGGCAGAAAATCAGGTTTTACATTAAGCACTGCAATATTATTAATCTTTATAACTTATTATTATACATATTATTCATATAAACGTTACACACCTGACGTTGTCGCCTTGTCTTTTCAAAACCAACTAAAATCAATATGGCGACCCTCAGTGACCATTGACTCGTAAACATTTGTGCCATGAAATAATATTGCGACTATAAATTAAGATGTCAGCTATCCTATCTTTCAAGTTGGATCAAACTACACACGGTGTGTAAATTTAATTTAAAATCTGTTAAGTAGTTTAGGAGTCCATCGCGGACAAACAACGTGACACGTGATTTATATAATATACTATGAAAGATAAATAATGTTGGTCTAAATACAAAGTTAATCAACTCGTATTGTCAAAACTTAAAGTAATGCAATTGTTGAATATAAACTCGCCGGCATATTTAGCGGAACCTAAAAAAAGTTCCATAATTAAAAAATATGGTTTTATTTTAAAATCTACTTACTACATTTCTTTTGTTATTTAAAGTTTCATCTGTTTTACTTAAAATGAGATCACATTAAGAACAAATTTTGTGAGTAAAGGCTATTTGTGAAAAATTGTACATTTTTGAACTTTTCATGTAACCGGGAAAAGTGAAATTTAATATTAAAATAACAATTAATTTAATTAGAAAAATGGTGATTGATATCGCGTATTTCCTCCACGTGCTCTTATTAGTTTCTACCCGTCTAGGCATGATGAGAATGATGTTATCGATGGTCTCCTGGGATAGTCTCCGCCATTCCTCAACTACGGCGATTCGCAGTTCTCCCACGTTGGCAGGAGCTGGAGTTCTGGACTTAACTTTTCTTTTCAGCAAGTCCCAAACGTGCTCTATTGGGTTCATATCCGGTGATCTCGCCGGCCACTCCATAACAGTGATATTCATATCATTAAGATAAGCTTGAGTTACCCGAGCAGTATGCGGCCGAGCATTATCCTGCATAAAAACAAAATCTTCACCGATATATGGGGCAAACGGTACGACATTTTCTTCTAAAACTTCTCTGATATAGCGGTCTGCAGTCAGACTCCCTCTGTCAATCACTACCAAGTCTGTGCGAACTCCCAAACAAATGCCCGCCCAAACCATTATTGATCCACCACCGTATGCAACTGTAGTTTCAAAATTTGTCTGAATGTATCGTTCTCCTTTGCGTCTGTATATTCTTTGCCTGCCGTCAATTTGATTTAAGAGAATTCTGCACTCATCACTAAACAATACCTTACTCCATTGGTTCGCGTTCCAAAGTCGATGTTCCTGAGCAAAAGTTAACCTGTTTCTACGATGATTTACCTCGAGCCTTGGAGCCTTGGCGGGCACAAATGAACCCAAACCAGCTTCTTCGAGCCTTCTTCGTACCGTACGCTCACTTACGGTTACACCCCGCACTGCTTCTAACTCATGTCGGGCTTGGACGGCCGTTGTAGCGGTTACCACAGTGCAAAAACTAGATGGCGCTAATTGTATCTTCACCGCAAAATAAGATAATCGACTGAAAACTTATAAGTTTACCATACAAGCCTGCAATCACGATATCGAAGTTTTCTGAGAATAGCGCTATTTATAGACCATTCCAACTTACAACGGTCGGACCAGAAAGGTCCCCGGGCACAACGCCAGCCCGGAGGAACTCGACATACCACTCACTCTCGTGCCACACCGTCAAACGGGGGTTCCTACGTACACGAAGCCGAATGAAACGATCATTCCTACTCGAAGTGCGTCTTTTTCTGCCTTGTCCTGCTCTTCTCACATAAGTACCGGTCTCCCTGAACCGTTGGATACTGCGATGGATCGTTGAAACTGGTCGACGAAGATCTCTGGATATCACTCTGTAGGTATGACCATTTCTTCGCATTTTGAGTGCCCTGGCAATCTCCGTTGGGGCTAAGTCAGGCATAATTCAGTCATCAACTCCAGAAAGACACGCGATTAAAAAAAAGTAACAAAAAACAGTATTTCAATGAAATTTTAAATCAAACTCAGAAGGAAGAAATACTCGAAGTTCGCTCCAGATAAGGTGTATTTGAATAAAATTAAAACAATTGCATAAAATGTGATGTTCAGTTGTTTTCTTAATTTGAAAATATTTCTTTTTAAATTAAATGACGTATAAACCAGCCAGCAACCTTATATGATACTGATATCAATTTTTTTTTTTATGTTCCGCTAAATATGCCGGCGAGTTTATATGTGTCACCGTAAGATTATAAAATCCGTTACATCATAATCTTACTAGCGAAATTGCAAACTGCCGAAAGATTACAATTTAACGCATTTTTTTCGGTAGATCTGTTAGGTATATTACCCGATAGAACCTAGAAGGTATATTAGGCCACAGGCCGGGCACTACCTGATTATTTATGTCGAACCCTAATCTAACCTACAAGAAACAGATAAGAAAACGTAAATACAACGAATATTTCAAAAATTAACACTCAGAACATTGAACGGTACACAATCTTTCCACAGTTTACAATTTCGTGAGTTAGATTATAATCTAACGGTTTTTACAATCTTACGGTGACATAAGCAACCTTATTCGGTAGCAATGTTGCTAGCCCACATCACATTAAAAAGAAACTACATTGTCACAATTAAATATTATTAGTATGTATTAAATTCGAGTTTGGGGTTAAACCATTGTAGAGAAAATTTGTCTGGACTCTTGAACGTGATCATGGTAGTTACTACGGAAGAGAACAAGATACAGCAGGCGGGTGAGTTTGAGGCAGGCAGGAAATGACCAAGAGGAACAGACTATGTAGACTTGGATTAACTTTTGACAACTGCCTACTGAGCAACCTCTTTTCACTCTGAAATGTCTTTTTATAAAACTCTTTAGTAGTACTGCTTGTATGCAATTTTCCTCTTCGAGTTAAGTGAAGTCTGTAAAGAGTCCACTTAACTTGCTGTGAAAACTGGTCTTTACACATAGGTAACTACAGTGCTGCAGAGTGCTCCCCAAATTATATGAATGTCTAAATTCTTAATAAATTTTTGCAAGAAACTAACATCAGTGTGTAATTGCCTAATTTCTCTATAGAAAATCCTCCCAACTGAATTTTGTTGATCTCTAGAGACAAGCCATGCAAGGGAGATGTTATAGTGCACTCTCATATCAAGATGGAATGGAAAATCTGATAGGACCACAGAGAGATCAGACAGATTATATAATAGGGGTGAAACAGTCAACTTCTGAACTCTGGGCTAGTGTTTTTTGGAGGAAGAGAATTATTGTCATAAAAGCTTTCTATTTTTAAGCTAATTAACAAAAATCCAAACTTATAGTGTAGGTTGTTTTTGAAGTCAGTGAAAACTCACAAAACATACAATCCAATCAAAAGTTGAAATCAATGCTTATTTTACATATTAGTATTATGGTAATTATTTTCTTATGATATGGAACCTCTGTTTGAGGGTTTGGGCTTAGTATTGAATAGTCAGCCAGAATGACTCAGGTCTTGCCTTTAATTGTATGATATAAGAATGGAAAAGTAGACATACCTGAATAATCAATGCTCTTCCTCACATATTTTATAGGCTTCTCAGGATTAGCAGGCGCAATGATTTTGTACTGTCTGTTTGTGACTTTGTTTGCAGTTAGTACGCCTATCTCCCTTCTAGCCACTTTCTCCTTATGAATTGAGACTGTTTGAGCGATATGGTTCATCTGACCTTCCATCTCCGCTAGCTGCATAGTCTGCAACTCTAACAGCTGAAGGAAATTGTATGCAAGTGTGTTAATTTGATAAGCCACACTGGCTAGGGACTGTGTGGTGTAGTTTTTGGTACTTTCCAATGCAAGCCTTTTATTTTCCGATTGGAAGTAATTTGCTTCGCAGTACTCTGCCACTCTTTCAAGGTTCGTGTGACTGTCAGTAAGGTGATTTCGACCCTCTGGTATGTCCGTTTGAAGTAACGCAGCTAATTCTGCCATTTTGAGGCTGAAAATAAAAGATTCCTTCATTACTATACAAGTAAGTAATTTTGTTTAGTTTCTGAATAAACTTTCGACCACCAAATAACAAAAATACATTGACACTGCATCGAGTGTTGTAAAGAAACCCTTGCTAAATAAAAATTTACAAATAAACAATAATAAAAATATTGGAACGGATATGTAGCAACTGAAGAAATTATAAATTATTGGTAGTTATGTATTACCTTAGTCCTCCCTTTTTTTGTAATTTCCTTCCGATATGGTTTATCCTGTATAAAAATGGTATACAATTAAAAGAATTATTATTTACCGCAGGCAGAGACCTGCCCTGCTTGTCTCTGGACCTGCTGCCCAGTATTTTACTTGTCTCTGCCCAGTGCCCACCGACCACCGACCAGAAAAAGAAGCCACCGACCAGAAAAAAGGACCTCTGGTCTTGTCTCTGAAAAGGACCTGCCAAAGACTACAATATTACTACTTGGGACCTTTCTCTGATCAATACTTACTCTGTACTTAATCAGTACTTAATCTGAGTCAGTGACAACCACAACTATACATTCTATTAATACAATACAATTACACGAATAAAAAATACTAAAACATATACCAATACAATTAAATATAATATATTATGTATATATAAATATTTTAGACCTACACAACAAAAAGTAAACAAATACATAAATAATTTACAGCAAATTATTAGCAAGATAAAATTCCTTCAAATGATCCTGATCCTGATGATGAGAAAGATTTTGATTGTCTAATGTCACTTGGCAGTGCATTCCATAGCTTAACAGTCTTTACTGTAAAGGAATTTGCATACACCTCAGTCCGACTCAAAGGTATTCCCAACTAATTGTTGTCATCCCTAGACCGTATCTAGATATGTATGTCATTGCTGCCAAGAAAGGTGAATCGCTCTTTCAAATAAGGTGGCGTTTGAGGATGATATAAAATAGTGCATAGGAGCGAAAGAGCGTGTAAGTTTCTACGAGCCACTACAACTGAGCCCGAAACTCAGACACATGATCATATTTGCGCAGGCCATAGATGAAGCGAATACATACATTCAGCAATCTATCCAATTTGTTAAGCATGGTCTCTGATAAATCCAAATAACTAACATCAGCATAGTCCAAAATGGGTAAAAGAAGAGTATTTGCTAAAAGTATTTTAGTCTTTATGGGCAAGAAATGTTTCCACCGTCTTAAATACCCAAGAGCAGCAAATATCTTTCAACTTAGCTCTGTTACTTGTGGAACCCAAGACAAAGAATTGTCTAGGATACGGCCAAGATCCTTAACCACACTACTTAAGGGTATGACTTTGCCATCTAAGAGAACAGGTGGTACACTATTATGGGAAAGTAAGGAGAGGTAATAATTGCTGCCAATAATAGTTACATGAGACTTATTTGGATTTATCAAAAGACCGTAAGAACGACACCAAGGACTAATTTTATTTAAATCCGCATTGACAGTATCAATAGCAACAGCTAGATCATCAATGGTTGCCGATGCATATATCTGCAGGTCATCCGCATACAAATGATAAGAAGAAGAAATAACTGAGGTAACAGAGTTGATATGTAGAAAAGAAGAGGAGATGAACACCACCTTGCGGAACACCAGCTCGTAGAGACACAAATGAAGAAAACTTATCACCTAACCGAACACACTGCTGACGACCACAAAGATAAGACCGAAACAAGCTGATGACACTAGGCGACACATTAATAGTCTTTAAGATAGCTAAGAGCAAATCAAAGTCTACAGTATTAAAAGCATTACTGAAGTCTAGCAATACAACTACTGTAAGGAGCTTATTATCAACCGCATAACGAATATCGTCACAGACCTTGATAAGAGCTGTTGCTGTGCTATGACCCCGCCGAAAGCCTGATTGAAAACTTGTCAAAATATTATACCTAGTTAGATAGATGCTTAATTGTTGATGCACAATACGCTCAAGCACTTTGGATAAGAAAGGGAGGATGGAAATAGGCCGAAAATGAGAAGGTATTAAAGGATTTTGAATTTTAGGAACAGGAATAATATAAGCTTTAGTCCAAGCAATAGGAAAAGCACCAGAGGTAAGTGAAAAATTAAAAATATGACATAATATTGGAATGATACTATCAAGTGCAAGAATAATCGTCCTCCTGCTTACCCCATCACTACCAACAGCATCAGATTTTATTGCAAGAACATGTTTTCGAACCTCAGCTGCAGTTGTAGAATTGAACTGGAACTCAGGCCCACCATGCACTGGAATGGAGTTTAGATAACTAAGCGTTCCTTGTTTAATAAGCACATCAAAAGGACGGGCACTAGCAAAGTTATTATTAAGAGCATCTAAGTCAGCAGTGTTCGAAACTACTTGACGCTGCCGCCCAATGCCTAAGGCTGCAAGGAATCCCCAGGTTTTCCCAGAATCATTGTGATCAACTGACGAATGAATGTACTGACGCTGTACATCACGACACATCCTGCTACAGCGATTACGCAATTTTTTGTATTTTACAAGATTAGCGTCAGTTGGATTAAACTTATATTTACCTTTTGCCGCATTCCGTTTAGACATAAGCACTCTGATACTACTGGTAAGCCATGGAGCAGGAAGGTGCTTAACTTTGATGAGTCGAAGAGGTGCATGAACATCAAATAGATCCGTTAAAAGAGTATTAAAAATATTGAGCTTGTCGTCTGCTGTAGGAGCATCAAAACAGCTTGTCAATCAATGTTATTTAGATCCTCCATAAATTTGCCATTATCAAAATTTCGAAAACTCCGACGCATAAAAATGCTAGGTTTCACTTTAGGAGGTCGAATTTTATAAGACATCTATATCAA
Organism: Erebia palarica; assembly: GCA_964035005.1. Classification (NCBI taxonomy): domain Eukaryota; kingdom Metazoa; phylum Arthropoda; class Insecta; order Lepidoptera; family Nymphalidae; genus Erebia; species Erebia palarica. The sequence continues at coordinate 10,157,763 of OZ035988.1, forward strand.
ATCATGGTATGAGAACGCATCGGCTGGCAGCTGCCCATGAGCATCCACAAGGCTAGCAGAAGAAGTTATCATGAGATCTAACTGAGAAGGAAGACAATTAGGGAAAAAATGGGTAGCATTTGTTGGTAAAAGTTTTAGATTTGAACCATCAACAATACTCAGCAAACGCTTAGCCCGATGGTAATTTTTTATAATACATGTATTAAAATCACCCATAATTATAGTATGATCAACCGAGGAGGAGTATTTTTCAAGTAACCTTTCAAATGAATCAATATAACTGATATGGAGAGATGGGTTATAATAAACCCCAAGAAGGACCTTTTTCTGACCAAACAGCACCTCAATAAACAAGTGTTCCGAGGATTCAGAGTATAAAGATGAGGATTTATCTAGAATACGAAAAGGAATATGACTTCGCAGGTATATTGCCACACCACCCCTACCTTTACCTGTTCGATCATTTCTAATAAGATGATAGCCAGGCAAATTATAAGAAGATGAAGGAAGAGAAGGTTTTAGAAATGACTCTGAAATTAAAACAACGTGAATATTTTTGGAATCAAATGAAGTCGCTCTGAAAATGTTCTCTCTTGTCTTGCTCAGCGTATCACTTTTTTTTGTTTGACCTATCCGACAGTTTAGACAATCCTGTGTCGTTTTTGTTATTCACCCATATTCGTACGTAGTTAATCGGAATTGGACAAAGTGGTAACAGTGCTCGTAGCTTACGAAAAAAGTGATAGACGATCATATTTTGCTGTGTGTTAGGCTGCAAAAGCCGAACTGAACGTAAATACGTGAACATAACCTAATACGTAAGTTTACCATTTTGCCTTTATTTTTACCTGATTTTTACAGATAAGAACAGGTTATATTTGTGAAGACTCCCATGAATGCTACAAAGAATAAAAATAACAAATAAAATACTTATTTACCACTAAGAAAATATCGCAATATGAATATTGCTATCGCATACTATATGTACATGTATGTATATATACGCTATATACTACATATATATACGCTGACACCATTTCTATATCTCTTTCTTTGTCTACGAATTTATAGGAGAGTGATAGTGTGACCACAGAGTACATAAATTGAATGAATAATGATGATCATAGAAAGCCTCTTTTTACTAACTACACTGTAGGGCGGGGCCGGTCGACTGTAGGGTTGGGAAAATACTGGAAACTTCTTCTTGTCCATGCGTATATTATTATTTTTAGTTAGTTCACCTTAGGGCACTATAGATTAATGCGTGTACACGCGTAGTGGCGCGCTACCTTGAACAATATAACTTTTAATTTTAATTTTATCTATTGATCAAAATGTTACCAACCACACGAAAGTATATAGAGTAGATGGAGTGCACACTCTAAATACCTAAAACGCCTATCACATTATTTGTTATTCTACTTTAACTTCCAAGCGAAAGCGAGAGACCAGACAGCACTAATGTCCGGTTGCGCTCTAATTTCTTAGTCGAAGTGTTATGTAGGTATTTGCTTCATGTGGATATTATGAGTAATAGGCCTATTACACTGCACTTTTCGCAGGGACCCTTTCTTTTGATTCAGTGTAGTTTGATAAGAGTTAGGGATTAAGGGTTCCTACCTTTATCCTTATTGCTGTGTAATAAGCGACGCTCTATTTATCAGCCACGCCCACCCTTACCTCAGGGCCCTGTGGTAAGTGCAGTGTAATAGGCCTATAAGCACTTTTCACTTACAGCTTCGTGGTACCAATAGGGCTATTACACCGCACTTTTCACAGGGACCTTTGGTAGATTCAGTGTAGTGTATTAAGGTGCAGGGAGTAAGGGTCCCAGTTTAGGGAGAACGGGTGGCCCCGGTCTGCCTAACTGCCTGAGCGCTCTGCAGACCGGGTAGTGTAATAACATTCAGGGCGGTTAGGGACCTCAGTTGTCGCACGACCAGCTTAGAGAGTAGTTGTCTCTATGGCTCGCGCGTGCATTTTGTTAATATTTCATGTGCTAAACTATAATATCGAATAGTATATTATATATAACTATACTATATGAAATACTAGCTACTGCCGTGACATCGCCCGCGTGTATTGAGGATTTTTTGGTTCCCGCAGGAACTCTTTAATTTTCCGGAATAAAAAGTAGCCTATGTCCTTCTCCGGGACGTAACCTAAAGCTGTACCAAATTTCATCAAAATTGTTTGAATAGATGGGCCTTGAAATCGTAGCATATACTAATATTATTAACGCGATCCACGCGGAAAAAGTAGCGGGAAACATTTAGTTTATAATATTAGTATGGATACAACTTTTTTTGCATCGATAGCATGGGTGCCATAATCAATAAACGATAATAAACATACTAAGCTACAAGTCCAACTCTCTTGACGTTCTCGTTCATACTGAGTTAGGGCCCGTTAGTCAGTGCAGTGTAATAGCGGCGCCAAAACTTAACGTCCACGCCAACCCTTCCTTAGGGCCCGGTGAAAAGTGCGGTGTAATAGGCCTATAAGTACTTTCATGGGTGGTTCTCAGAAGGGCTGGAACCCAGACCCAGTTAAAAAACATAGGTGGTCTGTGGTCTCAGAGTTAGTCTTTGTCTTTGGTCACAAGTCAAGTCATTACCAAAGACGTTACATTTAAGTGTAACGTCTTTGGTCAATACAGAGCCGTAAAAAAAGGTCAATGTCAATCAACAATCAATATTGTCTCTGCCCAATGGTTCCCAACAGAGACAAGTAAATTTTTAATAAAAAAAGATCAGAACAGATATCTAGTTCTAATAATTTTGTCATCTATAGTGAATTTATATTACAAGTTGGCTGTTTATCGGTTTCCATAAAATGTAAATATACTTCTCAGTAAAGTGTAGTAAAATGGGAACTAACGGCAATGGTCGCCGAGGCGGCACAAAATTGCCTGATATCCGCCGCCCTATGGAAGAAGGTGATTGTGTCGACATGGAAAGTCCGGAGCTTGATTTTGTGTATGACGACTGCGATACCCAAGCAAATGAGATAGCTGAATTGTACAGTTACACTGAGCATCCGGAGTTTCAGTATAATGTTAAAGCTTTTGAGGAAATCATGGAAGAATTCAATTATCCACCCAGTTGGCAGAGATTGACATACAAACAACACCGCACTGTCATTATGAAGCTCTTGGAGCATCTGGATGTTGCTGTGAGTGAAATCCGGATGCGGGCGACAAGGTGTATATTGTACTTGGCTCAGGGCTGCTGGGCTGAGATGCAGTCTGATGCAGAGCAAGCAAGCTGGGCTCGTCTAAATATTATGACTTTATACGATATGGGGACCTTTGCAGCTTTTGTCGAATTGTTAAATCTCGAAATTGTGAGGAGTACTGCAGCAGTAGCATCTCGGAAACTTGCTGAATCTCTTGCAGACTCTACTAATCTAAGAGTCATTCTCTCTGTTTTGTATCTCATTACTGAACATATGAGAACTGAAAAAGACAATCCAGATTCAGAGTATTCACATCTGGTAAAAACATTCAAGGAAGAAATTGGGGCACCCTTTGGAGAGGAAATGTTGCCCGTAAAACTACTAGGGATGGTGACTCAACTGTGTGCAGGTACTACTCCCCATTTTCCTATGAAAAAAGTGTTGTTGCTTCTGTGGAAGATACTTCTGGTGTATCTTGGTGGATCTAAACAGTTGAAGGAGAGAAAAGCTAGGCTTAGGGAGAAATATGGTCTGCCTCCTGTGACTGAAGATACTCTTGAAATTATAAAGAGCATGCGTTCAAGCTCTCCCCCTCCCAGTGCTGCAGATATGATAGAGAATCAAAACCCTGGTCAGAGAAAACTAAAGGAGAACGAACGTGCACTCCGTAGACAGACGTTCATGAAACAAACATCCTTAGATGAATCTGATGAGCAAATATTTGTTGATAAAGATGAAACTGGCAATGGCTCAGAGGACTACTCAATGGAGTTCCAGTCTATGTCATCTGATAACATTCAAAATGCCAATACAAATCCTAATTGTCCATACTACATGTATATCAAAAGATTTGATAGCCCTCCTCCACCCCCACCACTACCCAGAAGTTTGCCCTGGAGGTCTAAAGTTCGTCAAAAGGATATTGACATGTTTTTGGACAATGTAAGGATAAAATTTGTGGGATTCTCTCTTCCTGGTGACAGACAAACCATTGCTGGCTTACCCCAACCTATTCATGAGGGTATAGAGATATTGAAGAAGCATATGTATACAAGTCTCGCTGAAGTCCAAGCAGAAAGGGAGTATGAAATTGCAAGAAGTCCCTTAACCAGAGGTGAAGGAGAAGTTGAAGAGACAGAGGCAGAAATTCTGTACAAAGCAATGTTACCGAATCTCCCCCAGTATATGATTGCTCTCCTGAAAATCCTCTTAGCTGCTACACCAACATCCACAGCAAAAACTTACTCTATGAACATTATGGCAGATGTACTGCCTGAGGAAATGCCCATGACTGTACTCCAGTCACTGAAGCTCGGCTTAGATGTGAACAGGCACAAAGAAATTATTGTTAAAGCAGTCACAGCCATACTATTATTACTGTTAAAACATTTTAAATTAAACCATGTGTACCAATTTGAATTCATGTCTCAGCACCTTGTATTTGCCAATTGCATGCCTTTAGTGCTGAAGTTTTTTAATCAGAACATTTTGTCTTATATTGGTGCAAAAAACTCAATACCAATTTGTGACTTCCCAGCTTGTGTTATAGGTGAACAGCCTGAGCTAACCAAAGAATGTTTGGACATAGGAGACACGTCAGTTCCATATTCATGGAGAAATGTCTTCTCTTGTATAAATCTTTTAAGGATTTTAAATAAATTGACAAAATGGAAGAATGCAAGAATCATGATGCTAGTAGTATTTAAGAGTGCTCCAATTTTAAAACGTACATTGAAAGTGAGACATGCTTTGATGCAGTTCTATGTGTTGAAATTGTTAAAGATGCAGACAAAATACTTGGGACGACAATGGAGGAAAACTAATATGAAAACTATAAGTGCAATATACTCCAAAGTTCGTCACAGGTTAAATGACGATTGGGCTTTTGGGAATGAAGTGGATGCTAGACCTTGGGATTTTCAAGATGAGGAATGCGCATTGAGAGTTAGCGTTGATCGTTTCAATCAAAGGAGATATGGTTCTGGGATGGATCATGAAGGTGAACTCACACCAGTTGATATAGATATTAATAGTGTTCTAGACACAAACTTGGAACTTGATGAGGAATTTAAAATAAATTACGAGTTGTGGCTTGAGCAAGAGGTGTATAATAATGAAATCAATTGGGACGTTTTACTCTCCACATGAAGTAATAATACAAATTGTGTAATAAATGTAGCAGACATAATAACTTTTCTCTATTACTCTTATGTAATTAATAAATATTTTAAATCATGTGTAGACAGGTTTTTTAAAAATATTTTTTGTTATATTGTATTAATGCCCATAATAATGTGAATGAATGCAAGATTATCTGTTTGCGCTTAGGTACTGTTTTCTCATATCTCATGGTAAAACTAAGGGTTTACTGGCAAACCAATTGCTAGCCACTAAATATATTGATAAATCATCACCTGTGTCAGAGTTCTTTTTACACAAAATCAACTGTAGTTACTTTGAAAATTGCTGTTTTAAACATGAGAGAATATTTAATCTTAACATTAAATTTGTATATTTTTTGTCATAGAATTTAAAAAAAATGCATTTATCATTATCATATTTATACTTTTCTAACGTTTCTGTATTGAAAAATAATTTGGTAAATAGTTAAGATACAGGTAATAAAGATTAAGGCCCACTTGCACAAGGCTACGTATTACGCTAAGGTTAAAATTTTCGATACCTTTTTGTGTCAACTCTGGAATAAACTTACCAAAAAATGAACTCAATTGCGCACTCAGTTTTGCGCATGTCAAACTTAATATTTTTAATATTTTAAACAATGAATTTAAATAAAATAAAAATTTAAACCAAGTATTTATTAGTATTTTACATTTTGGTCTCAATAATATGTATTGGTTTGTTTTATATCGGACAGGTATTTTAATAATGATATATTCTATGAAGGTTTAAACTGTTTTGTATGTTGAGACAATGCAACCGACAAATTACTAATGTAATATTAGATTATGATTACTAGCACCCTAGTTTGACGTGAATCAGAGTGCGTCTCGGACAAGACGTGCTCTGACCTCTGGTACGAATCTCGAAGAGCGCACCTATTGGTCGATCGTTGCATAGTACCACATAAGTACCCAACGTTTGTTCAGGCATAACACAGTATGTAGGTATTATACGATGTCAATGTGCGATATTGTTTATAAATTGTTAATAAATATGCGCATCGTCCATGTATTATGCGCTTTTAATGTCCAAATGTGAAATCTGGATTTTAAATATTGTTTCTAACATTTTTTTAAAATTTACTTTTGAACGAACGAATTGAAAGATTTTCAACCTTTTATCTATGCGAATTGCGAAAAATATACAAGTAGCAGTCGATCAATAATAATAATTATTACTTGCTATTAAAGGATGATTATTGTTTCTATGTGCAATAGGTACGTATCGCCTTTGAGCAAATGATGCGCATTTGTTTTCGGTTATAGGTCATTTTTATATTAATTTTTTATTTTGCATGTTTAATATTAGGTATTTTAATTCATCAGTATTTTATGACAAAATAACAATTTTATTTTACTCACGTTTCGAATATTTTACGGTCTTTATGTAACTTCAAGTAAAGTCATGAATGCTGCTTATTGACTTTAATCTGTCATACCTACATTTTTACATACGAGCAAAGGTGCCGATTATGATACATACTTTAAGCGTTTTCACCACACATATGTGCGAGGTAGCGAAGCGAAAAATATGTGTAATACCGCATCACTCGAGCGAGGCGGTGTGAAAGATTAAAGGAGACATTGCACCGCTCAGCTTCTTCGCACATCTGGTGGAAACGCACATATGAGTGCATTTCCACCAGAGATGTCACCAATAGGAGCGTCTGATTTTATAGTTTAAATCGCCAAGCATATAAGAGGACATTATGTATAGTATATTAATTAGTTAATAACATGATTGTAATAGAAAGAAGAAAAATATATATAAAGTTTGATGAAACATTTGGGCATGAAATAAGAATGAAATAAAATAGTGCAAAATGTTTAAAAATGTACTGACCTAACTATGAAGTTATATAAAACATGCATGGGTAGGTACGTATAAAGACGGTAGTTTAAAATACTATAATTATGTATATTGTAATTTGTAACAACCAAGGTAAATTAAAAAAAAGAGTTTATAAAGCAAAACCGCTTTTTCTTCATAAGTTCAGTCTTCCACCAATGATAGTACATTACTGCAGCGGCCAGCAAAACAGGCATTGAAGGACGAACGCGTAAATGTGGGCCGAGGCGAAGCCGAGGCACACACGTAAGTCCATCAAGTTGTGACCAATGCTTGTATAGTACTTTTCTCAAATAATGCGCGGAAATTAAAACTAAGCAGAACCTAGACAGAACTTTTTATTTAAAAATATTTTTCTTTCGATTTTGGCGGTAACAAGCAAGTTTTCTATTACGGCTCTTGCCGCCTCTTGAATTTCAGGTGGCGATAAAGTAAGTTTATCATACGAACTCATGTTGTCAAATAGGTAGGTAGATTTCAAAATCAATGACGAACAACGAACAACGAACAACAATAATTTTTCCCGCGTTAAAGTGTTCATTTGTTTTTATTTCAATAAACAGCTTTCCGAAACAATTCGTTTCCGCTGCCGTTGTAGCGCAGCGGAGACCAATTCTAAATCTATGTTTGCAAGCTATTTAAATAAAACCTTTGTTAAGTTACCTCCTTGGTTGCCAAGTTTCGGAGTAAAAGATCGTTCCATTTCTAAATTACACGATAGATATGAATTTACTATGTAATTTATTTGGCCACTAAACCATGATAGATATGGATTTTCATACAATTTTTGCCAGCCGCTGCTCGCATGTACAGCAATTTCGATTTATCTCGAAGAAGGTTGTCAAAATAATGCTCTTTCCAAGCATGGTTAAGAAAAACAAATTATGTAATACGTTATTGAAAGTTTCTGGAACTGGTAACTTACAATAAAAAAAATAAAAACGCAAGACGGGATTCGAAAGTGGAACTCTGGGAAAATGTTAGTTTTGAATAGGCATGATGGCTGATTTTGAAAAATGGTCAGATTATGTTCGGAAGTGTCTACTATTTCGGAAAAATATCTTATTTCAGCAGAAAAATAAGGTTTGGTAGATAAAATTGGCATTTGAAATTTAAATTTTAAAAATCACGCCGGAATGTGATAACACATCAAAATTAACTCCAAGCAAGTTACCTATTTATTCACGCGCCACTTTAAAAAACAATGCGATCTAAGTGGCTTAATCTTGCACGGCGAGATCCTACAGCTATAGGGCTAAATTCTACTATTTATTTCTGCGAAGATGACTTTGACGTAAGTTTTTGCTTTATTTTAATACTAGCTGATGCCCGCGACTTTGTCCGCGTGGATTGAGGTTTTTTGGTTCCCGCGGGAACTCCTTAATTTTCCGGGATAAAAAGTACATATAAATCTACCTCTTGAATCACTATTAAAAAAAACCGCATCAAAATCAAGTTTTAAAGATCTAAGCATACATAGGGACAGACAGCGGGAAGCGACTTTGTTTTATACTATGTAGTGATGCTTAAAACACAAATAACTGCAAAAAGTTAGAGATGCGTGCCAAGAATCGAACCCCATATGCCCCGAATAGGAGGAAGACGTCATAGACGGCAATCACCGCTCATATTAAGTTATACGGTATAGTTTTAAAAAACAATATTTCATTAACTTAGCCTCTGATAACTATCATGAAGTGCTTAATATATAAAATAGCAGATTTTACGGGTTTAGAACTTATAAATTATTATGTTATTATTGTAGTTACATGTAAGTTTTGACGTTGGAAATTCTGCTGAAAAGTCTTTGTGTGATGCAAGATACTCACCCAGCATCAACAAATCAATCCTGGGCAAATTAGAGCTAGTAGTAGTGACGTCATTCGCTTCAGTGGTGTTTTATACAATATGGCGGATTGCTGTATTTTATAGTTTTATTTTATCAAAATAAATAACAATCTCACTCGAAATAGAAAAATAAATACGTTTTTTATAATCCATGAATCCTATTTCATTAGACAAATTCATAATTTCATTGATTCTTGGATACTGTCATCATGCCTATTAGCGAGACCATAAAGTACGAGTAAGTATTAATTCATTGAGGCGGCCTTTAGAAAATTAAGTGTCTCTGTTGCAATGAATTTAAGTCGTGAAAATTTTCGGTCTATGGTGATAAATCCCCATGTCGCAGCTCTGTATTCATGGTTTGTTCACCATGATAAAGGGCCTGCACATTCCACTGAAATACGAATGCGTATTATGTGGAACTGTAGACGCATCCACCTGCGTACAGTCCGGACCTCGCACCTTGCAACTTCTTTTTTATTTCTGAAAATTAAAGAAGAATGCAAAGCGAATGCGTTCCACGAAGCCATTGAAGAGGTTTAGGAACGAACAACGAATAGAAAAATGCGTATAAAATATACGAAAAACAATAAATGCATATAATATTTGGTTTTATTTATCAGAATCTAGAAACCTTCAGTATAACCTAAGTACCTAGATAAATTAAAATTTCTTCGATGTCCAAAAACTTTCGCTAGTCCCCAATACAGATCAGTGGATGTATCCAGATAAGATGTCGTTTTTTTGACACATTTTTTACGTCGTAGTATAATAGGTTAATAATAATTTAGTTCTATTGTCTATTTTAAAGGTGTGTTTATGCCAAAAAATCCATTAAAAACTGACAAAAACTGAAACTGAACTGAACTGAAAATTTCACCTACTTCTCATTGCGAAATCTTTACCTACACGAAATATAGGTAAATCACGAGAATAAGATTCACGTGAATACTTTTCGCAGTGCGAACGTAGCCTAATCCCGAATACTGTAGTACCCTGTGATCGTACTGCGAGAACATAGTGAAGGCCTGCATCGATTAGATTGCACAAGTGAAATAGTAGGTACCTAGTTACTATTAAAATCTGCTCTATATTTTTCTTTCCAGTGCGAGATGGATTTCGAACAGCACGAGTTAGCCGGGGCAAGCTGGCTTTGTTCCCATGTCAAACGTCGCTGCGATGACATCAAAACATTTGTAATATTGTGTATTATAATGGATCCTCTTTCCGCCCCATCGAGGCACTTAAGAGCCGCAAGGGTGCGATTTGATCTACAATACAATTACTGGTGGGTGATTCAAATTTATCGCTCTATATCTGCCTACATATAAACTATAGGCAATAGCAGATAGGTATTTTTTATCCACAAGTTAGCCCTTGACTGCGATCTCACTTGGTGATAAGTGATGAAGATGATACAGTCTAAGATGATAACGGGCTTTAACCTGTTATGTTTATAGCAGTTATTTTAAACATGTTCCCTATTTTCTAGAGTACAGTAGGTATAGTGAGTGATAACTAGCCCCCGGCCAAACAGACCAGTGTAATTTCAGAAATTATAAATTCCCAAATTTACCCTGCCGGATCGTAATGAATAGCTGCTATTTAAGAATACATAGGTCCCCAATATCTATAAGTACCTTCAGGTATCTACCCTCAGTTCTGGCCAACATAAATGCTGGATATAAAGCGTCTGCGCACAGGTGCCGTAGGTTCTATACTTATTTTTCCACAGCGCGCAATGCAGGTTGAGTAATGAGACTAATGCGTGGTTTTATTTAGTACTATTACCTATTCTGTGGATTTACAGACCCAATCCAGTCCAGGTGAAAATAGCTTGAGCTTGCGCGTTCAAGTTATTTTGTTTGGTAAAAAAATGTTATTTTCCACCGCCATGGTAACTGCACTTTACGTAGTAGGTACGTTGACAGTTAACTAGACCTGTGCGCAATACACTTTATGATACAATCTGCAGGCTGAAGAATTTTCTGCTCTATAACCCGTGTAATCTTCCCATTCAAGACGCGAGTTCTACTTTGATGCCATTTTCACCGCATCTCCTTAACGTTACACTCTCGCAAAATGTACAAATCTGTCGTGACATGGGCATTAATTTTGAAAGTGTTAAAAGTTTCTACAGAAGTGTTTGAGAGTGAGTTAAACGTTAATGATATTCTGCGCACGGATCTCATGCCTACATTTTTTATGATTGACGAAGATAAAAAGAATGAAAGCGATACCCCGAAGAGCAAACAAATACCGTCTGTTAATGGATCGATTGAAGCGGCTTTGTCTACCCTCAGTTTTCACAGGTAAGTAAGAATATCAAAATAGGTACTTACGCTTTTCGCCCACCCGCGATGAATCCCAAAAGATGGTAATATACCCATACGTAGATTGATATAGTATAATGATGAAGCCTGAGCCTTCGTAGGCATGGACTTAGGATACGAAAACTCGTGGGATTTGGGAACTCTTTTATTTTTTCGGAAACAAATGTAGCTTATATTATGTCCATCTCTAAAACGTCAAAGTGGTCAAACTATCTTTGTACTTACCAAATTTCGTGAAAATTGGTGCAGACGATGGTTACGGATAGACCGACAGACGCACTTTCGCAGTTATAATATTAGTATGGAATGTATGCTCATTACTAACGAGTGAACTGAAGAGATAGAAAATCTATCTAATACTGAAGGTATCGAGAAAGACGTGGAACTGGATGGCTCAATGGAATTTCAAATATTCGAGCTATGCTCGAAGCTCAAAAGCCATGAAATTAAAAAATTGTTAACTTTTTAATAGTAACATTGTTTGTGTACTTACTCCTCGGGAGTACCTGGAACTCCTCAACAAAGTGGCACAGTTGATATTACTCATATTAGGTAGGTACCTATGTCATTATTATACGCCTGCCGGAAAAAAGGAGTATATTGTTTTCAAGGTTCATGTATGTATGTATGTATGTGAGTTTGTATATTCCACCATAACTTCTATACGCCTGAACTGAATCCCTAGCTTATTCCGGGTGACATAGGCTAGTTAAATTAAAAAAAATTGATGGGGTGACAATGGTCCCGCATGAAAGACTAAAATTGAAAAAAAAACTAAAATAAGATTCACTACATAATCATTATCTAGAAAATGATGAGTAGATTCCAAAAATATATAACACTATAGTTCAATATCCAGCGATTCACAAAAAAATATCATTTAATAAAAATGTGAATAAGATTCTATGTAACTAGATTAATTTAGATTTTTAACTTTTTAGTTCATTTTTTGGCAGGGCAGTCGTGTTTTTGAATTTTTTAAATTATGACTTGTTTTATTATCAGTAAATATACAATTTATAGTACCTAGTTGTAGTCAACACATTGAAGTAAAATAGTAAGGTAATCAGGTGTATTATTTTTTTTTAGAAAAATGATGAACGAATATCAATGTAGGAACTACCTTGCAGAGCAGATATTGCATGAAATGGGTAAGAATGTGCTTCAAAGTCGGATTGGTAAGCCGCATGATCGTGGGCACAATCTACTCATCCGCCGCTCTCAGGATGTAAGAAGCAACTTCATGTATGACCCCGGTTCGATGAACTATCAGGAATGGTTGGCTAAGTAAGTCCACGGAACACAGTGGTTTTCTTTCCTTTAAGTACCTACTTACATGTTGGATTAAGTATTAAACTCGAATAACTTTTGATGAAATATTAATGGCAAGGACACGAGGTGTGGGATCGCCTGTTTAATTGATTACTGGTTAGATACTCCTTACTAGCTGATGCCCGCGACTTCGTCCGCGTTGATTGAGGATTTATGGTTCCCGCGGAAACTTTTTAATTTTCCGGAATAAAAAGTAGCCTATGTGTAATTCCTGACTATAATCTATCTCTGTGCCAAATTTCATCCAGATCCGTTCAGCCGTTCTGGCGTGAATGAGTAACAAACATCCATCCTTCCATTCATCCATTCAAACTTTAGCATTTATAATATAATATAAGTATAGATGAAATAAGCCGCCCGTGAAAATTTGCAGTACCTACCGGAGGCCTGAGAGTTTGTTTTGTTTATCCGCCCCTTGAATAACCCCTTAATAGTGGTTTTTCCTGGGTCGTGGTTGTTTACGAAGTTTGTCCTGTCCTGTCTTGTCGTAGTAGTGTGGTTCCGGCCTATTTGTACTATATTAAGTAGTAGAAATTACAATTAACAATTATAAAATAATTAGTCCCATCTTCATCTTCCAGGGTGATGGCTCTAAGCGATGTATACCAGCATTACAACGTGTCTTCAAGCGCGCCTTACAACAATACTCAGACCGCGCCGTATTCGTCGGTAGATCGTCCACAACCCAGAGAGGGATATGAAGTGGTGGAAGGAGCTGAAATAACGCTCGGAGACTCCGACGGACTTATGTATGAAGTTTCGAAACATGGTACATTTCCCTAATTAAACTTTTTTTTTTTTTGAGAAATCATGCGACGAGTTTTCTCGGTACCTTTGCTATTTTACGACTTACGAGTCAAGCAAAGGCGACAGTTTGCACTCGCTACTCCTGAAAAAGCAGTTATGTCACTTGGCATTTTGTCCCTAATTATGACTCAAGACTTAATATCAACGCAGGAACTACCTTGCAGAGCAGATATTGCATGAAATGGGTAAGAGTGTGCTTCAAAGTCAGATTGGTAAGCCACATGATCGTGGGCACAATTTACTCATCCGCCGCTCTCAGGATGTAAGAAGCAACTTCATGTATGACACTTCATATTATATGTGTCCAAAGTTTTACAATTTAATTTTATAGTATACAAGGGCAGTGCAACCGTGGTTGCATTTTTAAATCTTTTTTGAAATTTTTCGTACTGTACAGTGTACTTCTACCCATTTTTAACCGACTTCCAAGAGAGGAGGTTCTCAATTCAGCGCGTATTTTTTTTTCAAAACTGGCACGGAAGTTTCCTTGAAGTCTTCACTATTAAAGTATTGTAATATTTAATTGATTTAAAGTCCGAAAAGTTAGAGGTGCGTGTCCAGAGATCCAGAAACCTGGACCACTCGATTGGGAGGCCAAAACCTTTAGGGGCTGCATCCAAGTTCCAACCTACTTGATGATGTTTGCGACTTTTTCAAAAGTAACTTCTGGGACTTTAGATTTTCGGTATAAAAATTACCCCATGCATAAAATCACGCCAGTCCGTTGCTTCACTGCGGCGTGATTGAAGGTTGAACCACCAACCAAATACGCTTTCTCATTTATAATTATTTTAGATCGGAAGTACGAATTATATCCGACTAGATGATGCATACATATTACATCTAGCCTAATCAGTTCAGCAGTTGCGGCTTCAAGGAGTAACAAACATCCTTAAAAATATACAAACATCCAAACAAACACCTGTCATCATACTAATAAATGCGAAAGTGTGCTTATTCGTTGGTTTGTCCTTCAATCACGCCGCAACGGAGTATGCACCGTGATTGAAGGACAAACAGGAAGGGTATAGTTGAGGATCTGGAGAGTGACATAAGCTACTTTTTATCCCGGAAAATTAAAGAGTTCAAAAAACACTTAAACCACGCGGACAAAGTCAAGGGCATCAGCTAGTATAGCTAGTATAGTAGGAAGGATTCTTGTAGGTGGTGGTTACGAGTACAATATGCCGCCGCCTCCGCCGCCGCTGTACCAGCATCCCTCCCCTCATGACATCCACGAGGAATATGGTGTGGAGCGGGAGTCCCACGGACTGGGCATTGCTGACCTCTTCGATATTTCTCTCACCGGGATCGCTTTCTTGTCCTTCGGCATGTTTATACTGCAAGTACTAATGTGTATCACAATGGTATGTAGCTTTAATAATTAGGTGTTTACTTACCGATTATTTCTTGGTTATACAACTTGTATATCCTACTTTTCTTCATTTAAAGTTTTTATATTATCTATTTCCTCACTTGTCGCATTAGAGACCTAATTTTTTCCAAATAATATGTGTCTACTTATGTTAGCCCTTGGTTGCGGTCTTCGTCTATTGGTGGGTGATGATGCAATTGAAGTTTAGATGAAAGTGGGTTAGTCTTGATATGGTAGGTTTCTTATTTATATTTAACTCATAAATAACCTACCCATAGAAAACAATTAGGGGTATAGCAATATAAAAGATCATTGGGGTATGGGTTTCCCGCTACTATCTTAGACTGCATCATCATTTACTTACCACCAAGTATAATCGCAATCAAAGGCTAACTTATGTTGGTATATTATGTGGAAAAATTTAGGTCACTATTGCGACAAGTGAGGAAAAAAATACTGAAAAACCTTGACATGTAATCGGCCCTAAGTAGTAAATCTTAATAAAAAATTGTTTGAGATAAATTATTTTCAGGAACTTTAAAGTATAGGTTCAATTGTAGATATAATTTGTAGGTATACTTTCTTTGAAGAAAATCTTTGACTTTGACTGAGTATATAATATTGTTGACTTCGTTCATAATTACAGAATCAACAACCGACACAAGTAATGCAAATGGTCGACAACACTGATACAGTCAACGTGGACGACGTGTTCCGTGTCAAGAGAGAGGCTGTACCGCGTCGCCGAATGATTTCTACCCTCAACAGCTTGGCTCGCCACGCTTTGATGGCTATCAGACCTCAATCCTTGGAATGCCTGTACCGTACTTTGTGTTTGGGGAATAAACATGCAAGAAACATTGGTGATAGCAACAAATATTGGCTACCTTTGTGGCAGTAAGTATTTTAAGTCTATGGGGAAGCTATGGGTGTTACATGAAGTCGATTGAAAATTGAAAAGCTTCTAAACCTTCTTTGATATCTTTAAAATTAGATTGCTATCAGTATATTTTGCACAAGTTTTTCTAAAATAAATATTTTGCCTATTAGCCGAATAAAGTGTTGGATTAATCTTGCACCACCATGACAAAATCGAAAACTTAAGTATATATGTAAGTAGTATAGTATACGATAAAATATTAGACAGCAATTTTTCACCGATTTCAAAAAGGAGGTTCTGTATTCGATGATTCGAATATGTATGTATGTAGGTTTGTTTGTGGGTTCGCGGTTTTCTCGTAAATCAATGAAGAAGAGAAGAAGAAGATAAATTTATTAATAGCTATAACTTCATAGGATAGTTTTTTAAGATAGGTGCTTGTATGTATAAAAAAAAATTTCAGTGCCGGTGTAGCATGGACTCGTGGCGGAGCACTCGGAGCTTTGCGAGCCGCTGCACTGGGGCTCGGCGATGCTGATTGCGATGAAATTTATCCTAAAAATCAATGTACTTAATGTATAACACCTACCTAGTTATAAGTAAGTAATAAATTTTTACTTAGGAATTTATTTATCTAGGGAGGCCGATTATTAAATAATTAATACTGTATTTTCTTGTGTATTACCGAAATAAAGGACGATTATAGATTTGAACATTTCATTTATTCAAATTTTTACCATAATATCTTTATAGTTAGCAATCACATTTTATACCTACCAACGTATGCCGTATAATTATAGGATATTAGGTGATGTCCGCGTGGATTTAAGTTTCAAAATCTCGGGCACAATCTTTGCATATCCGAAATAAAAAGTAGTCTATGTCACTCACTGGGTCCTCATCTATACCTACATGCCGATCCGTTGATCTGTTGCGACGTGATTGAAGGACAAACCACCAAACAACAATAATATGCTTAAGTATGCTAATAAATAATATACTTACATAATTTATCTAAGTCTAGTACCTACTTACATCTTTTATTGAATACAATATTTTTAATAAATAAAAAACTTTAAGTACACTTTCTAGATTTCTTGTAGACCTTGGTAGAAACTAGAAACCTACCTACTTAATACATGTTTTGAAATTACATATGTTACTATGTTACCGCTAAAGTGCGTCATAAACTCATGAGAGTAGAGATTAACAAAATAATTCTTGACAAAATGACAAAATCGTTACATTTTGTCAGATTAATCAGATAATATTGAGATACCCTTAGGTCAATATTATGTTCCTTGCCCTTGGTTAAGACAACCATGCATTCGTTAAGAGTCATAAAAATGGCGTCTTTGCTGGATGTTCATCATCATAATCGTTATCACGTTATCATCCTCAACACCTTACTCACATAAGTTATCTTAATTATTATATTGTGTCCAATTAGTCGTTTCTTTGGAGTAAATACTTGTTTCTTTTTAGTCTCTATAAATGAGTATACCAACTCAAAATAGACCGTTCCGCGCTGTATTGGGATAACGTTAATATTAATCTTACGCAAATAAAGTACATTAAATCATAGTGAATAAAATATGACAATACCTTTATTTGTTGACTTCAGGAAATATGGTTTATGCCAGCATAAACGGTTTCCGTTCTCTGGCGGTAACATGTAGCTTTCTACGATGTACTAGAACAAATTAATTACACACGAGGTATTTATACTATTTTAATAAAATTCTTACCTACCTATGGTAATTATAAATCCGAACAGGAGTTTAAGCGAGTGTTTTCTTGTCGCTTCTCTATAGCAAGCGTAGCCTGGACTGTAGGTGACTATTGAGCAGGTATCTTCTATTTATATACCTAGTTCAAAGCTGAAGTACGGGTGGAACGCGATTGGCTTAGGTAATCCTCAGAAATGGCCAGAGGGTTGGACCAAATCTAAAACGTCGGCTTTTCAGGCCGATTTCGACGTGCATAAAACTTAGTCAATAGACGACTTAAAAGTTAGGTTAAAACCCGTTAGCCATTGAAAAATATACTTAATCGTAAACGGATGTAGTAGTTCATAAAATAGCATTCACCTGCTATATGTAAGTAGTAAATGAAGTACATTTCCTCATAGGCACTTCTTTTTTCACCTGCGGGTTGTGTCGACACGACCACCGAAGTGACAAAAGTAGCGAGTTACAGCAAGCTTGTGTACATTTAGCGTTGTAATTAAAATATTAAATGCTGCATAAATATTACAGATTGAACAAGCACAGCCTATACGACCGACTAGGTATATAGTACGTTATACTCGTTGTTGTAAAAATGCAACCGACACTATTAAATTATAATGTGTTTGTACCAAACTGCATTTATCTATATGTCACCGTAAGATTGTAAAAACCGTTAGATTATAATCTAACTCGCGAAATTCTAAACTGTCGAAAGATTAGAATTTAACGAATTATTTTCCGGTAGATTGTAATCTGATAGGTATTTAAACCCGATAAAACTTAAGTGCCCGGCCGCACTTAAGTTTACTTGATTATTTATGTCGAACCCTAACCTAACCTACAAGAAAGAGACAAGAAAATGTAAATAAAATGAATATTTCAAAAATTGACACTCAGAACATTGAACAGTTTACAATCTTTCGACAGTTTAGAATTTCGCGAGTTAGATTATAATCTAACGGTTTTTACAATCTTACGGTGACATATATAAGTAATATCTATGCTAAGGACGTAAGCTATTTCGCTAATTTTGTCATGATCGAATCTTTTCAGCGGTTGATACTTGACAGGGGAACAAACAAAGGCTATAATATTTCGCATTATTTCGACATTCTATGAATTCAATTTTGTGTTTCAATAAAATATAAATACATAACTGTTCGGTCTAGGACCGTTTGAATGAAAGAAATGATTGATATATTTTATGATATGATATTTAATTTAATGATTGCTATTAGTTAGAATTATAATTATTCTAGTAATTATAATTAAATGATAAATGCTAATGATATAAATGAGTGGCACGCGTGATGGTCGCGATGATGATTTGCGCACACATATGTATAATGAAAAGCAGGTTATACTGATAGAGCAAATTGTTACGCCTATACGTTTGGACTGAGGACCGTACAATAACCATTCAAGTTACGACTAAGATTTATTTTTAAGGTTGTGAAGATGGTATTGTTACAGGGGTAAAAACGCAACTAAGCGGCGCATACGCGTACGGATTTAAAAAGGAATAAGTTTGCGGAGTGTGCCCGAAGATATTATGCCCGGAAAACAATCCTTGGCGTTGAGCAATTTTTATCCGGGACGTTAATTGTTTCTTCCACTTTGTCCTCCGGTTCTGAAACCACGTCTTGATTTGGACTTCAGTGAGTCCAAGTGCTTTGGAGAGCTCCATTCTTTTTGAAACGCTTAGATATTTGTCTAGTTTGAATTCTGATTCGAGTCGCTCGAGTTGCTTAGCGCTGTATGCTTGACGCGGCTTCCTTTCAGGACCCGATCGTCTTGGCCGTCTGCTGTTTTTGTCGTCTGTGAAAAAAAAAACTCTGAGAAAAATTTACCAAAGTTTTTACACAAGAAAAAATACTAGAAATACTACTTATAGGGTGAAAACATTTAAGTAAGATATAACATGCATTTTAAGGCAGCTACGCTAACTAGGCGAATATTTGATAATGTCTAATAATCTTATTGTTATGTATTTCGTACCATAGAACCCGAGAACTCTAATACCTATTTAAAAAGTTTATGTGGGTTAGATAGATTCAGATTTATTTATTTGTGAATACAGTTGAGGTGTACATAGATGTTAGTTTTACAGAACGGTATTATGTGTTCTACCACAGTGTGGTGTACAAATATAATAACTTATTAATTAAAATTTATATTATTGATAATAATAATTATTATTCTTGCTAATAACACAAAAATACATTTAGGTAAATAAAATAAATAATAAAAACAAAAACAAAGATTATCAGCAAGTAATTATTAAAAAAAATAAAAAACACGACTGCCCTGCCAAAAACGAACTAAAAAGCTAAAAATCTAAATTAATGTAGTTAAATAGAATCTTATTCACATTTTTATTAAATGATATTTTTTCGTGAATCACTGAATATTGATATAGTGTTATATATTTTTGGAATCTACTCATCATTTTCTAGATGATGATTATATAGTTAATCTTATTTAAGAATATATTTTTTCAACTTTAGTCTTTAATGCGGGACCATGGTCACCACATCAACTTTTTTTATAAATCTTTCTAGCCTATGTCACCCGGAATAAGCTAGGGATTCTAACGATACCACATTTATCAAAATCGGTTCAGGCGTACAGAAGTTATGGTGGAATATACAAACTCACATACATACATACATGAACCCTGAAAGCAATATACTCCTTTTTTCAGGCAGTCGTATAAAAATAATGTCAAACCAATTTAAATCATTCATTTCAATTGTCAAAGAAAAAAGAAAAAGAAAAAAAAACAAAGTAGATTAAAAAGATGATTTATAAAATCTATAAAATATAAACAGTTGATAGGTATTATTAGAAAAGTTAAGCAGTTATTTTGACAGGAATTTCATATATGGTTTGATTAATCACCATCATTTCAACCCATCGATCGCCGGCCTGCTATTGAACACGAGCCACCTCTCAGAACGTAACGCTGGTACATATTGGCAGACCTGTCATTCTGCAACCTGCGACTTCATCCGTACGAAGTCGCAGGTTGCAGAACGAACTCCTTATTTTTCCGGGATAAATATAAGCCTATGTCACTCCAGGTCCTCAACTATACTCATGCCAAAAATCACGTCGAACCGTTGCTCCGTTACGGCGTGATTGAAGGACAAACCATCAAACCATTAAACCAACAAACAAACACACTTTCGCATTTATAATATTAGTATGACGATAAATGATATGAAATTGTATGACGATCTCTCGAAACAAATAAAAAGAAAAGACTTCTAAAACACGCCTAAATTTACAAAGTAGCTGCTCTCACTAAAAACAAACAAACGGTGAATTTTTTCTCAAGTACTAATCGGAATTGTCGCAGTCTCTCGTTAAGTGGCTATAAACACAATCAGGGTATTTGAGTTGCGCCTGCGCAGTTTGACATCTCGTGTGTCAATAGAGCATTGTCGCGAGTGTATGCTGTGTGATGGTCTCGCTAACAGACCGCTAACGTTTAACGTAAGCGATTTTGGTAGAGCTTATTGAAATTTGAATTACAATTACCTAAATAGGTAAGTATATAAATGTTATGCAAAAAATGCAATAGTTAGGTACCTACTTATTTACTTCTGCAGTTCCATGTACGAGGAAAGCCACTGAAAGGGTTGTCTGGTTTGAGTCAGTGGAGTTTTACTCGTATGAAATAGGCATCATAATATCAAAAACTATGTGACTTTTCATTAAATCCTTTTTTAAATTTATAGGCTGACGCTTGACTGCACTCAGACCTGCTTGCATTTGGTGATGCAGCCTAAGGTAGAGCAGAGCTATACAGTCTAGAAGACGCCTATTCACTCTTGATTTGGAGGTACCTTTATTAAAAGTGGAAGAGAAAACGGATGCTGGAAGGGCATTCCATATCCTAGCGGTTCGAATTAGAAACAAGGAAGCAAATTCGCATCGTACTACGTCCGTGGAGTTTTGACTACGATTAGGTGCAGAATGCAGACCTTCTCCATACCTTGCGGTACGATAGTAAAAAGGTATCGGAAGAACCAGTTCTTGAGTACACCCCTAAGTAAAGATCATGTAGAATACCAACAGACAATATCCTGTTATTGACGCATAAAAAGTTTTTGATCAACTTTTGACGTCCTTGACGTTTGCAATAGTAAACGTCTTGGTAAACATTGATTAGAGGCATTGATGTAGAATTTTAGCAATATGCAATGATTACCTAGAGGCTACAATAATCATGGAGCGTTCGCGTTGGCACAATTCATAAAAGTTTTCGTGTATCATTCCTCGATATATCTACTTCCAACAGCACAAGTTGCTAAAGCGGGGTGTAAACACGCCAGCTTTGTTAGTAATTATCGTCGCGGCAGCTGTTTGCCGACACTTCGGTGTGAAGTCGCGACCACCGTCCGACGGCTGGTGAGCGGCGACAATTCGACGAATGTGTCCTCAGACATGTCGCACTAAACGGAACGCCATGTATACCCTGTTTGCTTCACGTATTAGTGACGACAATTTTTCAAGTTAGCGCAATTTCAATCATGGAAATTATTAACACCTATTTAATTTATATTTTTTTATTATTATTTCCTTGTTTTTATGTTTTATCTGTTGATATTTTCTGTTTTGGACTAACTTGGGGGGCTAAACAGCGCGGACACGTATACCGTGTCCGTTCCGTTCCTAAATATGTGTTTGCCCTAATACGTTGGATGTTTGTTTTTTTGTGCACTTTTTGTTATCATTTTCTTAAACTATAATATTGGACCAATTACAATGCGGGTTTTTGCCCTCAATCCACTAGGATCCACTTTTTGGATTCACCAGTGGCTCGAATAGGACTCTGGTGTCCACTAGGATCCTCCAAAGGTCTTGGTGGTACTATAACACTTCAACTTCATTAGGATCCATGCATTACATAACAGTCATGTAAGTATAGCTTCTGAGAAGGTTCATAGGTATGTTTTACGGCCCTATGGTCATATTGTTGTTTCTTACTATTATATAATACGTAGCTAATATTTCATTCCCACTCAACTTCACACCCGCGTAGCCTTTAGTTTTTGAAATACCTACCGTAATTAAGTAATTAATTAATCCTCTACATCCCCACTATTTCAATTCCACAACAGCTCTGATACCAAAAGAAAAGGTAGCTCTGATACCAAATATTGCTTCCCATAGAATTAAGAATAGGTATGCTTCTTACGATAAATTATTATGCGTCTAGACGAATACTACTTAATGATTAGATTCCCATTTCTTTGGTATGAAGAATGTAAAGATCAAAATATGGCCGGAGAGATCCAAACACGAGCGGACTCCCTGCTTGTTCTCGGATGTGACACAATATGACACACTAACTTTATAGCCACCGAAATTCCGAGCGTTCATCTCGACGAATGTGACAAAATACTTGACAAACTAACAAGTTTACACAGGAGGGCAAGGTACACGGAATACTTTCCTTTTTGGCTTTATATTTTTGTAACGAATTGAATCTAATAATATGAGTAAGTAATGAATAATCGTCGTCTTCGTCTTCAATCTATAGTCCACTGCGGAACCGGCGTGCACAGTTGTTTCTCACAGGGTTTGAAGCTAGGGTAGGCATTAGTTAGTCAGAATACCTATTTACTACTAGTATTCATGGTGAAAAATTGGCATTGACGTATTTCCATTGCAGTAAGCAGTGCTTTTATGCCTTTATTAACTGCACGCCAAAGGCTGAACGTAGGTCTCTTGCAAAGTTCCACATGCCACGTTCAGGGTCGCCACTCCAGCACAGACCACAACGTCTATCAGTTCTTTGAACTATGTGCCGATTGCTACTTCAGATTCGCAACACGTTGAGCTACGTCAGTTACGAGTTACCTGCCTTAGTTATTTTACGGATCTCCTCATTTCTGATTTGATCGCGAGAAACACCGAGCATACCTACTCGTAGCTCTCTCCATCGCCTGCATGAATAACTGATACTTAATTCAGGGCGTCCAAGTATCCATAGGATAATTGAATTTGTTAAATTGAATAACGTCTTTGGTCCGAGAACTTAAGTACTCTAAGGATGGCTAATTTGCTATTCAAACGCCGGAAGTTTGGCTATTGACGAAGCTTTCCTGACGTCGATTGCCTTGGTACGTTTGTGGTGCATAATTGGTCGGTTTCGTGAGTAAATGTATATGTAAAACATTATTTTGTTCACGATTATCTACTTACAAAAAATATTTGTAACATAATTCTCTTCGCGTTTCGAGCATTCTATTCTATGAAAAAGTTCCACACTCAATTTTAAACTTGCCTTTACACAATTCTAGGAAATCCGTTAAAAGTATACTCCTGAAAAATCTTGTTGTAGGTTATATAAATGATGAAAGAGCATGGATTTGACATTAACGCTCCAGCAATGCTTAGGACTGCGGCTACTTAAGTATCTACACAGTAAATTATTTATTTTTCTAAAAAGCACCCACCGAGTTTCTTGCTGATAATTCCGAACCAGTGGTAGATTCACTCGACGATTCAAAAGCACTTGTCAAAGTCTACTTTATAAAAAATATTTGAGTATGAGTATGAGTTTGCTGAGAAGGCAAATAATAATAACGCAGTTTGAAAACAAATCCCTAGTGGTAGATTCACATGACGATTCGAAAACACTTTTCATTATTACGAGTAGACATTTGTCCGTTGTAACTACATATTTCCAAAAGGAATCACAACGAAATGTTATCCCTTCAATTATTGCCTAATACAATTATAATTATTATTATACATCACAAGGGGAAGATTGCGTGCATGTTCGCAGCGGTGCGTGTGAAGATTCGCACCCGAGCGATGTCACGCGATGCATGCTATAGCTTGTTTGTGTTAGGTTGTCTCTACACCAGAGCTGAGCTAAGCTAAGTATTGCAGAAGGACGTGGGGACCCACCGCATTGTCATCCCAAGAAAACTCCTACCACTATTAGGTCAATGGAAAGGGGTCACGACCCTCACAAATGAGGAATAAAATCCAGAGAGAGAGAAGCTAAGGATGTGTGTCAAACCCACCCAATATGAGTGCTTGTTATAGAATAATTGATAGCTTAGATCGTTAGATGTTAGATGAAGTACTCGTATTGGTGGGATTAATAAGCAGATTTACTGTTCCGCGGTGGGATTTACATACATCCGTAGCTTAGCAATGTAGCACGTATCTGGTGGAAAGGTACCCTTATAATGATCTACTAGATTGCGACTTTGTCTGCGCAGACTTAGGTTTTTTGAAAAATCTCGTGGGAACTCTTTGATATAAAAAAATTGGCAGTCATAATGACGAATATTATATATACTGAATATACATAGAAGCGAAAACAAATATTTAATTTTTTTTTTAACTTTTAAAACTAAGGCATTAAAGTTTAATTAATAATGTACTATATTTATATTTAAGACTTTTTGTCTTCGTAACAACGCGAATGTCGCTGTTTCAATAGAAGCAGGCGTTACTTTGCGGAAGTCCATGATTATGAAGAAACTAGAAGTTTAATTTGCTATAATCCGCCACAGTAGACAAATCTATGTGGTACAGCGTATATCTTGCACGTGTAGCTTATATTCAGCCAGCAATTCGCACTGGCACAATACCACACCACACAAATCTTCCAAATTATTGGTGGTTGATTATACGCTTATGCTACCTATTATTGTTAGGTATTTGTATCCTTTAATGTTGTCAGGTACGTAGGGCCCATTACAATACAAGTAATGTGATACCTTTAAACGAGCAATCTATGTCAAACTAACCAAACTATAATATTATAAATGCGAAAGTTTGGATGGATTTATGGATGTCTGGATGTCTGGATGTATGGATGTATGGATGTTTGTTACTCAATCACGCCCCAACGGTTGAACGGATCTGGCTGAAATTTGGCACGGAGATAGATTATAGTCTGGAATACATAGGCTACTTTTCATCCCGGAAAATTAAGGAGTTCCCGCGGGAACAAAAAACCTCGACCGGCATTAGCTAGTTTTAATATGTGAAATTCAAAGGCCTGACTGACTGACTTATATATCAACGCACAGCCTAAACCGCTGGTCCTAGAGACATGAAATTTGGAGAGTGTATTCTTTGTGAAGACTAGTTATCCACTAAGAAAGGGTTTTTCGAAATTCCACCCCCAAAGGGGTAAAATAGGGGTTGAAAGTTTGTATGAAAGTCCGTCGTTTTTCAAGTTGTAGCCATGAAACTTGGTATATAAGCTGCGATTTGAAAATGAAGAAAGACGTTTTTCACAGTTTTTGAAAATTCGGCCCCAAAAGGATGAAATAGGGAATGAAAGTTGGGATAAATATAAAAACACGATTTACCAAAAAAATATACCGAGTACAACTCGGTCACCCAGGTACTATTTATAAAGAAGTTATAAAGAGACTACGTACTTATCCACAAGTAGCCGCCGTAGCCGACGGCTACGGCCTACAGCAGACCTTAGGGCCTAGTCTTTTAGTTACAATACTGATGCAAATCATAATATTAAATAACTATAAATTATATTCTGGTGTCACGTAATCAAATTTTCAATACTGATCGAAAAATGCACTTACAGAGGCAGTAAGTAACAGGGCTTGTAAGTTAAATTTACTGCCCTCGTGCTTTTTTTTGCAGAATTTACTACCCTCGTGCAGTAAATTTGCAGTAAAGTTCGCTTTACTTCTAAATAAAAAAAAAAACTTGCAATAGGTTCTTTTTGATAGTGACTTTGGATTGGATGGAATTCTATGTGATACAATATTATGAAGTAAAATTGTTTAAACTTTATTAAATGAATAAGTAAAGGCTGAATAGTCGAGGTTCGAAGTAAAGAACTTAGAGTCATGATGCCAAATTAAAAAAAACGCAATTACAAAAACGCGCCTTTTAAAGTTTCATTGAGTTTTCCTTGTGGTTTAAGTGATGTGGATAATTAAAATTTAATCAACTACTAGCTGATGTCCGCGACTTCGTCCGCGTGGTTTAAGTTTTTTTGATTCCCGCGGGAACTTCTTAATTTTCCGGGATAAAAAGTAGCCTATGTCACTCTCCAGGTCCTCAGCTATAACCATGTCAAAAATCATGTTACAAAACTCATGAACATTTTGTATGGGAAAATCGAGGGAAAATGTTTTTTCTTTTATTTTTTTTCATTAAAATTTCAAAACAAGTGTGGGCGTGAGAAAATATTTTCTGGTGTTTTCTCACAAATGTATTAGGGATAATACCTATGAATGTTCGTTTAGACGAAATATTATGCTTAGAGAAAAATTTATTCTTATTATTATGTTCATGATGATCAGGAAAATGAAAAAACCTTGCCATGTTGAATGACCCAAAATATTTTGTCATTGCGAAGCGAGTTGCGAGTTGCGACTAACTTTACTTCTGCTAGTATATTTGAAATAGGTAAAACTTACCATAAAACGTAGACGTGGGTTGCTGCGTAGCAAGCCAATGCGCGTAGGCATGCCCCGCCAACAGCTCTGCGCCGTTTAGCGCGCTGAGCTCCGCACAGGTAGAGGTCGACGACACTGCAAAGGAAAAAGAGTTAAACCTGGGTTGGTAACTGGGTCCAAAATAACCCACTATAGGTATTCATATTTCAATTCAATTCAATATAATTTATTCAATATAGGTACACTGTAGGTACACTTATTGAGGTTAAAAATTACTTATAAAACATGATGGAGATAATCGGTTACGGTATCTTAAAACTAAAGCTACGAGGGTTCCAAACGTGCCCTGGCCCACTACAAACTCAGCCGGGGTTTTTTTTTTATTATCACCATCTCACATCTTAACTAAAGAACTATCAGAGCCATTAGAGCAAATTATTGCCAAGCTTCCTTGTCGTTTAATTAGTCCTATACATGGTCATAAGATTTTTCAATGAGTTTACGTTTTACATTAACTTTGAACTTATTCAGAGACATCATGAACACGTCTTCTGGGAGCTTATTGTAGAAGCGGACACTGTTTCCAACAAATGAATTGCTAATTTTACTAAGCCTAGAAGCAGGCATTACAAGTTTATTTTTATTTCTAGTACCTATTGAAATTATAGCAATCACTTTTTTCTTGAATTAATCAATGCGTTTATGCACGTATACTAAATTTTCAAATATATGTAAATAGGTTGTGCACTGTCATAACTTTGATAAAGAAATCAAAAATTAAATTGACTCTCTTGGTCCCAACTGCAACACAATATATTAGGTAATTAGGTACATTACACTGACTGACTGAAATATAAATGAAAAATCTGATATTTTGCTTACGTAGGCAGTAGGTACGTTCCTGTAAGGTACAGTAGGAGGTACGTACGAATTACAATAGTATACATAAAGAAACGATTTTCAGAAATAAAACCCGAGCAATAGCTGTTAGTATTCTGTGCCCAAACGATGCCTCGGGCTTGTGATGACAGCAATATGATTTTTTGAGTGAAATGTTGCATGAATTTGTTGTCCGTCATTTTTCAAGTTATATCCATGAAAGTTGGTATTTGGACTACTGAATAAAAATAAAGAACACAGTTTTAAAAAACTCGATTTTATAAGTCAAGATGAAACATATTATTGGTATTTAAGTTAGCTATCATATTACTTATACACGTATTTATGCGCTATTTAGGCTATAAGTTATGAATGAAAAAATAAATGGAAACGAAATAAAACACAAATTCGCAAAATATTGTTATGAATCCTAGATCTATGCGCAGTTCCTCTTATTCACTGACCATTGCCAAAATAACCACCCTGTAGTAGGTTTACTCGATCTACTAATATTTATTGGACAGGGTTTTTTATACAATTCTGAACATTGATTTGTTCCTGAGAGGTGTTTTGTATAAGATTTACAAATCTATAAAGAGTATGAGAATGAGAAAAGGATATTTTAAAAACATACCATTATGTTCATCGCCAGCTTCGAACTCTTCACTTTCATCATATAGTGCCTTGGTTTGCGGATTATTGCTATTGTTGCCTAAAATACTATCAATGAGAAAGTTTTTGCCTCTATTATTTATAACACTATTTGCTATATTATTAATGCATGTTATTTGATCACTTTCACAACTTTCCTTTCGTTTCACTATCATTTTGTTTCCATATAAACTTTTATTAGCCCTAAATGAAATAACAGTATTTGTATTACCGGGTTGGTTTATACTTATCATAGGTTTAATATTGTCCACATAATCGTTGTTTTCACATATCACGTCTATCGTTTCATTTTCACTATCAAACTCCGATTCTGATTCGTAATTGTATTCCAGTTTTTCCTTCCGATTTGCACTACATGAATGTTTATCGCAAAATGACGATCCTGCATCGTTTTCGCACGTGCTCGATATATCATCATTCATTTTTTTACTATTCAAATAGTTACCATATTATTGGGTGTTATACAATAATTATTTTGATAATATGCTATAGTTTATTTCATCACGACGCTGTTAATGTCACGACACCGAAATCTCAAAACATACTAGAGATTCAGTTCAATGCTGATGCGGGAAGATGATAATTGGTTTTGAAAATAGGTGGTGCCTTAGAGTCGCGGAAGCTGTAGGTATCACTCAGTTGAGATTCTGTTATGCTACTGGCTGATAATCTCGTGGAGGGGATAACGCCATCTTAAGAGGTGGGGCCTAGCGAACCGCCTGTGAAAATTCACACCTTTCTTTTATTTGATAACAAGTTATATGAGAGCTTTTTACCGCACAAAAGATCCCTAAAAGCTTATGATGAGATCTGCAGGGGGAATATTGCTTGGCTATTATTTGTGTGTCATCAATTTTATCAGATATTATATAATATTAACGAATGATGGATGATTGCGCAATCGGATTTGTAAAGGTAGTGGTTAATTATACAATTTCATCTTTATCCTTACCTATAGAAAGGATATTAGTTAGACCTAATTATGGCGTTTTAGGGTTCAGTGGGAAGTCGAGGTAACTTTACAGTTTCGTCCAGTCCAGCTGGCTGTCTAGCACAGCTATTTCAAAATCAGCTATTAGCGCAGTAAAGTTTGTTACATGCCGATTCCATATTAATATTTAAAATGCGAAAGTGTGTCAGTTTGCCTGTATGTCTGCTATGCTTTCACCATCCGTTAAACCGATTTTTACTACATTTTGTACGGAGATAGATTGCAACCCGGGGAAGTACATAGACTTTCTATCAAAGAGTTACGAGAAATTCGTCACTCCGAATAATTATATTAATATAATATTTGGACGTCGGTAACGATAAAATATGCTTGTACTAAATAACCTAATAACATCTTGTCTGTACCATATTTTACCAAATAAATATTTACTTTACTTTACTTTATTGTAGTATCTATATGTGTAATATATAATATGTAAACTACAGTATGTATGTTTATGTAAGTATATTTAATACTTTTGTTATTTTTTTTTTCTTTTATGTGCATCGACCACATGAGCTCCTAGACCCAGTGTCATCAGCTTTGTACGCTCGGGTTGCCTTTAAAAGATCACTTTAGTGATAAGGCCGCCTTTGCGGATTACCACAGTTTCCTGTTTTCTGTATTGTATGCATAATTTCGTACCTATGTATTAAGATGCAATAAAGACTTATACTACAACTACTATTCCACATATGAATTTTCAAGGTTCCTCATGAACATGTAAGCTAGAGCCGAAAAAAATTTGATGAATTTCAAGTTCTAGTACGAGTACCTACGTTGTGTACTAAATGTACTACATTAGTTTTTACTTTTTTTGTAGGTAATATCCTACTACAGGAAACTTTAAATTCTCATACCAAGTACGTTTAGTAGTCAACTACTCGACTCGATTCCCAAGTACTTAAATAATATGTTAATACCTACTTTATAAGGCTCTTTATATTATGAAACGCAAGGGGGCATAAAGTCTAATAAATATCGCTTATAGCACTATTATTTTAATATTGTTGGCGTTCTTGTTTCAGATTTATAATATTACTTATTTTAGGGACGTCAAGGTACGTCGTATAAAATTATTATTTTAAAATAACGATAGATACTAACCCTCTGTCCTACTTACCTGATAAAAATGCACGCCTCACTTACCAACTTCTACTAAAAATTTGCGCGTGAAATCAATAAATTGGCTGTATTATATGCGACTAGCTGATGCCCGCGACTTCGTCCGCGTGAATTCAGGTTTTTTGGTGCCCACGTGAACTCTTTAATTTTACGGGATAAAATGTAGCCTATGTGTTATTGCAGACTATAAATGTATATCTCTGCAAAGTTCATCCAGATCCGTTCAACCGTTCCGGCATGACTGAGTAACAAACAATCATATTTTGAGGTTTTTTGGTTCCCGCGGGAAATCTTTAATTTTTCGGGATAAAAAGTAGCCTAGGTTACTATCCAGGTCCTCAAGTATACCCATGAAAAAAAACATGTTGATCTTTCGCGGCGTGATTGAAGGACAAACTATCATTTTAATGTCCTTGGGGATAAAATTTACAAAAACTGTGAATCAGGTAGGTATTTCTTCATTTCAAACCAAAATTCCAAATACAAAGTTTCATGGCTATAACTTGAAAATTAATGACAGACTTTCATAAAAAGTTTCAACCCCTTTGGAAGTGAAATTTTGAAAAACTGTGACTCACGTACTTCTTTATTTTTTACCGAAAGCCGAAATACCAAGTATATCTTAAGATCTGAAGGAATTTCATACAAACTTTCAACCCCTATTTTACCCTTTTGCGGGTTGAATTTTGAAAAAGTGTGACATACGTACTTCTTAATTTTTTACCAAAAGGTGAACCACTAAGCTTCGTAGATGTACCTTGAGCAATATATTGAGAAATGTAGAACATTCATACAAAATTCAACCCCGAATTTTAACCCTTCGGGGGTAAAATTTTGAAACACTGTGACACACGTACTTCTTTATTTTTTACCGGAAGCCAACATCCCAAGTTTCGTTGATATAACTTGTAAAATATCTTGAGAAATGAAGGCATTTCATACCAACTTTCATCTCCTACTTCACCCCTTTAGGGGGCAAATTTTCAAAAACTATGAAATACATATTTTATTATTTTTAAATCGCAGCTCATATACCAAGTTTCATGGCTATAGCTGTCATAAAATTTATACGAACTTTCACCCCCTATTTCACCCCCTTAGGGGTGGAATTTTGAAAAGTCCTTCCTTAGTGAGCGGCTACGTCACAAAAGGAACCTACTGTCAAAATTTCAAGTTAATAACCCCAGCGGTTTAGGCTGTGCGTTGATCCCTTAACGATTTTATATATTATATATTAGATTAGATAAGTACTAATCCTGCATGGTGTGAAAACTTTTTACAATTGGCACTTGCGTGATAGTTTTGGACGTAGGACCTTAAATAGGTGGCGCAAGAGTCGTTTAAACAAATTACGAACAAAAAAATTAACGATGCATTATTATGTTAGCTATTAAAACTATTCGAACATCTGAAAAACCTGAATTTATTCAAACGCATGAAGCTTAATTTCCTGATATCTTTTGAAGCTGCATTTTCCATTGCCTCAAATGACGATGCAACATTAAAAAGCGTCTCCAGTAATAAACTTAAAACAGCATTAGGTTTTACTAGATAATGCTCGCGACTTCGCCCGCGTGGATTAAGGTTTTTTGATTCCCGCGGAAACTTTTCCATTCCAAATTTCAGCCAAATCGATTCAATTGCTGCGGCGGCGCGAAGGAGTAATAAAAATCCAAACTTAAAAACTTTCACATTTATTATATTAGCAGGATTTTCAGAGTCTTACGATCTTTGTTTATTTTTATGGTAATTGTATACTTGCTTATTTAAATAAAAAATACTGAATTTTTTTCAGCACAATCCACCTTTTCAGATACTAACTCCTTTATCAGGCGTAATTCCATATTTAACGACCTCCGTGGCGCAGTGTTGAGTGCTGTTGTCTTAACGTGCGGAAGTCCCGAGTTCCATCCCCGGCAGGGTCGATTTGGGAATTTATAGTTTGTGAATTTTCCTTGATCTGGGCTGGTGGGAGGCTTTGGTCGTGGCTAGATGCCACCCTACCTGCAAAGACGTGCCGCAAAGCGATTTAGCGTTCCGGTACGATGCTGTTTCTAGAAACCGAATATGGGCTTAATATAACTCCCATGCCCCTAATAGGTTAGCCCGCTACCATCTTAGACTACATCATCACTTACCAACAGGTGAGATCGCAGTCAAGGGCTAACTTGCAGTGCATAAAAAAAGAATTAAAGTTCACCCAGGTAGGTTCACTCGAAAAAACACCACCTATCTTAAAAGCTCCACACAGGAGGGGTCTTCTCCTAAAAAGCTCCACCTACCTAAACTTGCAAGTTTAAATTCGCCCCCCCCGCTAGATGGCGCACTACATTTTATTCACAGACGCCATCGTGTAACGTTTGGGTCTTCAGGTTCTTTTCCAAGTAAGGACAAGCTATTGCTAAAGATATGAAGATGGCATAGTAAACGCGGTCGGTCAGAGTTGTGATTTAAATGTCACCGTAAAATTGCAAAAACCGTCAGATTGCAATCTAACGCTTTTTATCTCGATAGATTGTAAACTGTCGACAGATTGTGAACCATTCAATGTTCTGAGTGTCCATTTTTTAAATATTCATGATATTTACGGTTTCTTGTCTTTTTCTTGTAGGTTAGGTTAGGGTTCGACATAAATAATCAGGTAGTGCTAGTAAGGTGTAAGTGATTTTCCGGTAGGCAACCTCTGTACCAAATTTTAACCGTTGGGGCTTAGGCTGCTTTTTTACGAATAATCACAGTTAAAACGGGATTTTTAAAAAACCTACGTTTACGCGGATGAAGTTGCAGACATCGAACAAAACGGGATTTTTAAAAAACCTACGTTTACGCGGATGAAGTTGCAGACATCATCAGTAGGGGTACTTATTGAGTAGGACCTCCATCAAAGATGGTTAGAAGAATAAAAATAAGGAAAGGTAAAGTTACGTTTCGAACATCAATAAAAGATTAATTACCTAGGGACCGTGGAGTCTTAGTGCCAAAAATTTTTTGCGAGATATTTCACCGCGGTTAATTGCCTCATCTGGTGACGGAAGGGCTGGCTCATTTTTTGCGCAAAGGATCAGCCTGGCTGTCCAAGGCGGTAATGCAGCCAGCATTCTTGCCACCATTCTATGCGGGCATGATTTATATAGTAACTAGGTTAGGTTAGCTAGCACTTCGTATATTGCATTATTTTCAATAAAGTTACAAATAAAAAATAAAAAAAGAGATTAATATTTATTTATATAACAGGGAAAATCTGACCTATCTGCCGATCGGGTAACGATAGATAGAAATTCGTTTCCACGTAGTACGAGTAAGTAACCAGAGAAGCAACTCCTTTCATTTTGTTGTGTGACTGAACTCAGAAATATCTCGAAAATGGATCTCAAACAATCTTTGTCAAACCATATTGGTTTGTGATTCCGTGAAATACAAACCTAGTTATATTTATGAATATACCTACGTGTTATATTAATAGTTTATTTACCCATTTTTTTTTAAATTCTGTTTAAAAATATGGAGAGTTGTGAATATTTTTATTACCATTAATTGTTTAATTGGAAAATTAAATTAGTAATTACCTAATTTAAAAGTACAGCGAGAAAGTGAATTTCTTTTTTTGCAATTAAAAATAATAAAAACTAGCATAATAAAATAATATAAGTACCTACCTACCAGATAAATTAAGATAATCATACCAATATTATAAATACGAGAGTGTATTTGTTGTTTCGATGGTTTGTTGGTTTATTCTTCAATCACACCCCAACAGAGCAACGGCTCGACGTGATTTTTTGCACGGGTATAGTTGAGGACTCGGAGAATGACATAGGCTACCTCTCATCCCGGAAAATTAAGCAGTTCCGGTGGGAATTAATAAAAACTTAATCCACGCGTACGAAATCGCGGTCAGCTACTTAATATATTATAAAAGTAGGAACTTTTAATAACCCACCTAGCATCACAGCTAGTATTTAACATTAAAAAAATTAAAAAACATTGCCTAAAAACGAACTAAAAGGTTAAAAATCTAAATTAATCTAGTAAAAATAAAATCTTAATCAAATTTTTATTAAATGATATTTTTTGTGAATCACTGGATCTTGAAGTATAGTGTTATATATTTTTCGAATCTACTCATCATTTTCTATATGATGATTATATACTTAATCTTATTTTTGTTTTTTTTTTCAAATTTAATATTTATTGTGGGGCCATGGTCACCCCATCAATTATTTTTTAAATTTTACTAGCCTATGTCACCCGGAATAAGCTAGGGATTCTAACCATACCTCATTTATTAAAATCGGTTCAGGTGTAATATACAAAGTTATGGTGGAATATACAAACTCACATACATACATACATACATAAATGAACCCTGAAAAAAACAATATACTCATTTTTTCAAGCAGTCGTATAAAAAATAGCAAGATACTGACGGCAACGCTATTTGTGCGGTATTTAATTGTAGAGCTTCAAATACCGACTCACCAAGCTTTAGTAAGGAGGTACTCTAATTCGTTGTATTTCTTTTTAAGCGTGTAAGTAGTATGTAAGTTAAATTTTGTTCGCTATAATAATTATTTCGAAAGCATTTTAAATCCCTAGGCATGCGAATTTTATCTAATTGTAAAGCTCGACGACGCGAGAGGAATGCAAACAAAGCGGGCCTTAAGTTAGTTAAAAGAGCTATGTAATTTGCTTTGCCCGTAATCTGAGTGAAGGAATATAAACATTCAAAATTGTATCAAGTTCAACATACTTCGGTGGCGCTGTTTGCTGCGGAGGTTTCGATGAGTACCCACCTACTTACCGATTTAAGAATTTAAGTTTTAAGTCACGTTTTAGTTTACTAGTAAAGTTTTTATCAGAATGTTATTTAAGAATTCAGTTGTAATTTAGACTTACATACCTAATGCTTACATTTTTAGCACCCCCAT
The DNA here is from genome assembly GCA_964035005.1 of Erebia palarica. Taxonomy (NCBI): domain Eukaryota; kingdom Metazoa; phylum Arthropoda; class Insecta; order Lepidoptera; family Nymphalidae; genus Erebia; species Erebia palarica. Next base: position 10,193,285 of record OZ035988.1, read on the forward strand.
TATGCTCTCTATTTGTTAAAAAGTGACAGCACTACAAAATTTTACGAAATCAGGTTTGCCAGTGTCACGCAATTTTTGAGATTTATTGATTTTAACATACTTAGGAAAATACTGCATAGGTATATAAAGAAAAAAGAACCCTGAATCACTCACTCACTGACTGACTCATTAATGCCCAGCTTGAAAGCATGGTCAGAGAGCTGAAATTTTGACAAGGAATAGGAATAGGAAACCTACTCTAGGAATAGGAAAGCCTTGTCGCATAAAACCGACCAACAGTCTAACCTTTATTAGAAACTGTCACGTAGAACTAATCTTATGCCGATTTCACGGTATGTACCAAAGTAATAATACTGTTCTTTTCCAGAGCGCCTCTCTCTATGGTCGTCGTCGTTGTCAACCGATAAACGTCCACTGCTGCAAGGACTTCCATATGCCGTGGTCATGCACCGCCTGGATCCAGTGACATTGATATCGTCCGTCCACCTAGTGCAGGGGGTCTAGCTAACGTTGCACTTTTCAGTGCGCAGTTGCCATTAAGTACAGTTTAAGACCCCAACACCGTAACACGGTAGCAATTATTCTGCTCACTTCTCTGCCTCGTTGTTCCGTCGATGTACGAAACGAGCAAAGAGCAAACTTCTTGTTATTTGTTTAGGAATAAATATCTAAATCAAATAATAATAAAACAGCAAGATTTTTTCGTGCCTTTTATTAAAATTCCCACCATCATTCTGATTTAATGATACCTTTGGTATAATAATATACTAAAAAGCAAGCATCAAGGATATCCGTTTACGACTCTGCACACCTACAAATCCTGTGACAATAAAAGAAAAACATTGTTATCGGCTTTTCGCAGTAGGTAACGAAACACGCTCTCCATTTACCAGTATAACAGCAGAAGTATTTATTCATACAGATTACAGTAGCAGGGTTTAGGTTTTTAAAAAATCTCGTGGGAGCTCTTTGATTTTATGCCTTCAGAACCAAACTATTTCTGTATTAAATTCCATCTAAAACGACTAAGCGGTTGGGCTGTTAAAGGGTAATTAGACAGACAGACCGACCGTCATATTTTCGCATTATTAGTATGGATTATATTGATACACATACACACATAGGCGATGTATTGAAAACCTTCTGCTTTTTAAAGTTGGTCAAAAAACCGTGGCACAGCGGAATCTGCTTAATTTGTAGTGCCTAGAGTGTTAAGTAAATTTTGATTATGTGGTTTAAGATATTCACTGTCTCAAAAAGAATTTTACAATTCACTTATTTGAAACTAACAGGCTAACATTAAATACATAATAAGAACAAGATTTTCCATTTTGAGCGCACAGGATTAAGTTTACTATATTTATTTATACTATAATATTACTAGAATTTAGTTATAACATACAATTGTAAACAAAAGATCAACTCAATTTCTCTTAAGTTTATAATGAGAGTAGTCTTAAACATTAGCTGTACGATTTGAACAAAAACATACCAAGTACACGGACAGTGACATGAGTTTAATTATTCTATCATATTTTAAGTATTTAGTTTTTATAGGATAAGTAGATTTTAAATAGTTTTTGAAGGTGTTCCTTCCTAGTCAGTTTGTTATATAACTATTATATATTAAACATATGTTTAACTGTGTGTTTAAGTTTTATTAGTAAAGTGGGATTTTAGGAGTTTTTTGAAAGTATGTATGCTTTTGCACTCTTTAATATTTTTCGGAAGTTTATTATATAACTGATCACTTTCAAAAAAAAATTTCGCTTACCATAGTTAGTTCTTGGGGGCGTAAAATATTGTTGTTGGCACTTACTACTATATGGGGTAGGCAACGAAGGCTTTATGGGGTAGTTATACTGAGAAGGGCTCCAGTTAGAGATTCTAATTTAGTTTTAATATTTTTAATGTGTGGTTTCCACGTGAGCTTATCTAAAGTTAAACCTAAATACTTTTAGCAATCTGACCTACCTATAGTAACAAGCAAATTACATTGAAACCATACATGAAGTAGGTTAAGATCACTTTGGGCATCTTGAATTATGTCTTCAATTTTATTTCCATAATAAAACAAGGTGGTATCATCGGCATATAGTGATAGTTCCCCATTAAGTTGAACGTTCGGGTTCATTGCAAAATTTTACGTGTACTCTACCTTGGTAGATACAATACCTATTCTGATGTGTGCTTCCCGAAGTTTACGTGGGTACTGCTTTAGTAAGTATCTTATCTATACTTATAGGTATACAGGCTAGTAAGTATATAACATACATCCCATTTTCAGAGTGGAAGAAATGCAAAACTGCATTTTTCTAATCTCACAAATAGCCTATACACTATTTTTTTAAAGATAATTATGATAAACAAGTGATATTGAAATGCCAGCAAACGCGCATACTTTGACCGCGGTGAGAGTTTCGTGCACGGGAATCGAGCCCCGGACTCCCTAACAAGATTATTAGATTATTGGGCCGTGGGCTGACGATTGGTTGATGATGATGGTGATTCAATTGCAGTTGTCGATAGATGATTAAGTACCTACTAGTAGTTTTAGGAAGTAGTTTATGATCTCGTGCGTGCGAAGCTGAGGACAAAAGCTAGCAGTTAATAAAATCGATTCGGATATCAATTTCCAACTCGTGAGTATGAAAGATAAGGGTATTAGGTGCGGAAAATGTGAAGGTATTAGTTTACAGCGCGGAGCTTTGAGCATGGAGTAGCAGGCTAAATACATCGAGCAAAATTTATATTAACTATATTTATATTAACTATTAACTTCTTGGATCCATGAAATAAATTCTGCGATGTGCCCTAATCGCTATGTGTCGCAGGGCAGCCTTAGATATTTCTATGAGGGCAGCGATAATAACCTTGACATGTTTCATATTATGATGAAGATAGCGCTATGATTACTAGATAATGATAATTTAGCACGAACGTTTTTAATAATTTCACATCGCAATTGGCTGAATTAGGTGTAAATTTAGGTGTGGTAATAGGAAGAAAGTGGCAGCCAATTAGAGGTCATACGATCGTCACACTGAATCTGTCAAACTAGGGCGGTAAGCCGACAGATGCAGTGCTAATTAAACAATTATCAAATATACACCTAGTGAACTTGTACGGTATCGAGACATGCTTCTCTAGCGTTGACAATTACAACTCTTTGGTCTTCAGATTCGGAATATCGAGTTGGACCCGTGTCACGAACACGATCATATCCGGTTAACACGTTACACGTATATTGCTGTTCGCTTCCGGACAGATCGAATAAACCGACACTGGCGCACAATACTGCGATATCAGAAGTCCGAATATGGGTTGACTTGGCCCGCTAGAAGCTTATTATTATACTAGATGGTGCCCGCGAATCCAGCAGCGTGAATTTAGTTTTTTAAAATCCCGTGGGAACTATACATTTTCCGGGATTAAAAGTAGCCCATGTCACACTCCAATTCTACCTATCCATGCAAAAAATCCGTTGCTACATTGCGGAGTGATTGAAGAACAAACGCACTTTTTGAACTAAAGAAGAGGAAATAAATATTTGTATGTTAAGAAGTATTTTATAAAACAACTAGCTGATGCCCGCGACTCCGCCTGCGTGGATTGTGGTGTTTCAGGGGTATGAAAAATAGAAAGTAGCCAATTCTCAGACGTAATGAATATGCATATAAAATTTCATAAGAATCAGTCAAGCCGTTTCGGAGGAGTATGGTATAACTAACATTGTGACACGAGAATTTTATATATATGATACACGATTAAAGACATCAACGTGGTTAGATAAAATGTTAGCTAATAATAAAAGCTACTAAAATATTATAATTTAGTAAATTGATGTTCCGCACACTAACTACGTTACCAATCCCGTTGCTAACTCCTAAATTTAGTTACAAGTTGAGTAAAATTCCCGAATATAAGTATCCTATAGACCGAGAGACCGACACACTATTGCATAATTTATCATAATATTATAGAACGAATTAAATAAGTTTCACTTGTTACATACTACTGCTAGCCACTAAGTTTAGCTGCAAATATTTTTCAATGATATTTTGTTTGAAATTGTTGCTATTCGTAGCAATAGCTACATAGTTTCGCAACGGTGTACGGACCAGAAACACCTCCTTCGCTCCTCTTTCAGGTAAAACGGACTGGTTGGCATAATGTATCGTCAGTTGGCTAGGCCAACAAGTAACAACGCTGCAATTGACCGCAGTGGCCGAAAGATCGGATCTCAGATCACGGAAGCAATTCCGTGATCCGTGGATCGGATCATAAGTTGAACTAGCGGCCGATCGTAGCTTCGTTCCCGTGGGAATTTCGAAATATCCGACTTTATTCCTTGTCTGCATTAAAAAGGGAATCTTTGTATAAAAATGTCAGCTTTCTGAACCCAATGGCTGGGCGTTGATGAGTCAGTCAGGCAATGCGAGGCAGGAGTTTTGCTTTATTGTATGAGATGTATATAGTCATAAAAAGTTTAATTGCATCACCAAAGAAGTTTATGCTCCAAAGTCCGACTTATATACAATTTATGATGCAGGCAGGTATTAATAACTCCGAAGCCTCACATTTCATACTGCATACAATATTTCCAAAGTTTGACAATAGCTTTCAAGCTCTGACGAGTTCTAGCGTTGTTAATTCCACAGACAAATAAGCGCTCTCTAAAACTGGGCTATTAAGGCCTCTGCAGGAAAGTTTATTCAATGCAAGCTTTGACGGTTAACATCATTATATACGGTCTCTGCTGTTAAAAAAAATAGAGTGAAATAATATAATTACTTCGTTGATTGTTTTTGGGAGCAGTGAGGCCAAAAGTTAAACTTATACACATATTTTATGTAGATAAAGGAATAAAACAATTCACAACAACACACAAAGGAATGAACAATTTGATGGATTCACTTGAATTCATTACAGTTCAATAAATATGTGTAAAAGAGGCCTTAGATTTAGAAAGGGAACAAGTGAAATTAATTTAACGAATTAAAAAATACGACTGCCCTGCCACATTATTCTTGGATTTTATCTCCATAAGAAGCGATTTGCATATATAGCCTTTGGAATCTTATTCACATTTTTTATTAAATGATATTTTTTTGTGAATCACTAATTATTGAACTATAGTGTTATATATTTTTGGAATCTACTCATCATTTTCTAGATGGTGATTATACAGTTAATCTTATTTTAAATTTTTTTTTTCAATTTTGGTCTTTAATGCGGGACCATGGTCACCCCACCAATGTTTTTAAAAAATTTACTAGCCTATGTCACCCGGAATAAGCTAGGGATTCTAACGATACCTCATTAATCAAAATCGGTTCAGGCGTATAGAAGTTATGGTGGAATATACAAACTCACATACATACATACATACATACATACATACATGAACCCTGAAAACAATATACTCTTTTTTTCAGGCAGTCGTATAAAAATTGAGATTTATGCTAGTTCTCTGATTTCGTGCAAATCGCATTTCAATTCGAATAAAAAAATAACCAATTACTTTAAAAATGTGAATTGCATTATAAATGAACTCTCATATAATCAGCTAAGAGTGCCACAAAAATCTAAACTGTAACATAAAAGATTATTAAAAAAATCACGATTTTCATATCTAAAACTCACCACCTTCAGGGGGGAAAACAAGAGTCCTATGATACATCATTATGATTTTCCAAGATACCAATTTTAAACGAGCTTAAATTTTTCACACATTATTACTTACACTATGAGGAGTAATATAACTGCATATTCACACGTACGAATCCCTTTATTCATTTATAAAAAAATAACAAGAGTTTGTCACGGATAAAAACTAATTACCTTCGGCTGACATTGTTATTCCAAAATATCCTTGCAGTGTACTTATTGCACTTCTTTCCCCTCTGCCCCATGCTAAGTGCTACTCAATCTATCCAGGCACGTCCCAGACAGTGGCCGTGCGCTTGTTGGAACAAAGTTATTTTCGTGTTTATGTCCGAGGTTGGTGTTTGTCACGATTAATCACTCTTTACCGTCGTAATCATTTTAGGGTAAGTAACTAGTTTATCTTAATAATTTTATCTTCTTTATTGAACTTTAAACGATGTGAGTATGTATTTTATTATTTATATTTATTGCTTTTTAAAATACGCTGATAAATTGGTAAAAATGCCAAAATCTCACTTCCCTCACTATCATTACCTTCATTTACCTTCAGTTTTAAAATTGAAGGTAATGATGCTGAACTGAAGGAAATGATGAATTTTTCAGTAAAAATTGCTGTACTATTTTTGACGGCCAAATCGTATAATACAAACTGTACCAACTAACCTAATTACTATTTAAAATCGTTGTGCTTCGTATTTGAATATGAATATAACACCATTTTGATTTTAGGTACTATAAAAGACAAAAATACGAAGAATTAAAGAAGGATCCGGAAAAATATGCGAGAAAGAAAGAAAAAGAAAGACTAAGATATTTAAAACGCAAATAAGAAAAGAAAATTGAATCTGTTAAAGACATAACTCCAAGACAATAAAGACTAGAAAGGAAAAATAGGCATGAAAATTTAAAAAAGCATACAGCAAAAATAAGAAAGAGTGACCTTTAGTTGACCATCGACAATGAAAAGAACAAGAGCGAAACATTTTATGTACCGATTGACAAGAATATAGAAGAAAAAGTTGAGAAGAACACGTAATACATAAACAAAAAAGATGTTTAAAAAAATGAACTTGAAAAAGCGCTAATGGAAACAAATCAAATACAGAGAAGGCTGTATAAATTACTGGAAAAAAAGCAACAAAAAGTAAGGTGAACGCTTTATAGGTCTATTACACCGCACCTTTTACAGGGACCCGGTTACACTTGAATCAGTGTAGTGTAATAAAATTTAGGGAGTAAGGGTCCCTAAATTGGTCCTTATTGCTGTGTAATAAGCGATGCTCTATCTAGCGGCCACCCTTACCACAGGGCCCTGTAAAGAGTGCAGTGTAATAGGCCTAATAAACAATAATATAAATGAGGGTAAAAAATAAAAGTTAAAAAGAGATTAATATATGAAAAAAATCTCACAAAACAATTAAAAGAGGGTTCTAAAGCATTAAATAAGAAAGATGAGAGTCCCTTTAGCAATGTTATTGATAGATAGATAGATAGATAAACACTTTATTGCACACATGAAAAATACAAGGTAAAGTTAACTATAAACTAGGTATGCAAAGGCGGCCTTATTGCTTACTGAGCAATCTCTACCAGGCAACCTTTGGTGAGAGGATCGAATAAGATGTGTAGGGTAGTGTAGCACAATAGAATACACGTTATTAATAAGTAAGTAAGTACAAAACATAAAACATAATAATTATTGGTTGTTGTATTAAAGTTTTCGAAGCATTGCGAATTTGCGACAGTATTTTCGGTTATTGCTTATATATGTATTAAATTATGTATGTATTTGATTAATAAAAATGGGTTTATGGGTTTATGGGTGAAGTTTCATTTCATTAACATCACATTAATATCAACGCTTTCCTCACCAAAATCATTACTAGCACAGCAGATCTCATTACCTTCAGTGACATAAAGTTTCAAATGCATTTATCTTGGAAATCCTTTGGTGCAATTCATTATAACTTGGTGACTATGTCTAATTTTACCTATATTTTGGTTTGGATCAGCAATTTCAACATTTTAAAAATTCTCTCATTTTCGTCCGATTTGCACGAAATCTGAGAATTAGCTTTTAAGAGTCGAGTACTCGATCTCGTAGTTAATGACCACGCGATTCGAGCTTAAAGTGACTCTCGAGAGGGAACCGGGCTCCCATCAAAGAATTCAGGCGAGAGGCGATAGATTTCATGGAAAAATCAGGCGACATCAAATAAAGATACCCACTTGTAGATACAGTGTATACCTTTCTACTCTTGTTTTTTTATCTAAATTAATAGTTAAATATTGTATATTTATGAAAGTTCCTTTAAAATATCCAAAGTCTATGTAGGTATCTATATGAATGGCAAATGTCGATATCGAATGGCGATGTCGCCATTCATATAGTTCGGAAAGATGTTCCTACAACGACCAAACTCCCATCTGAATACTAAAAAATACACAATATTATCTTATGATCTGTTTAAAGCTTTCCAAAATTTCCAAAAAAAATGGAATCAGTAAGAACCTATATACTAGCTGATGATACCCGCGACTACGTCCGCGCGGATTGAGGTTTTTTGGTTCCCGCGGGAACTCCTTAGTTTTCCAGGATAAAAAGTAGCCTATGTCCTGTTCCAGACTATAATTTATCTCTGTGCCAAATTTCAGCCAGATCCGGTCAGCCGTTGGGGCGTGAAAGAGTAAAAAACATTGGATGGATGTTTTCTATGAACTTTTGCATTTATAATATTAGTAAGAAAGAAGTAAGATAAGATAGTGAACTATCTAAGAATAGCTCTAAAATTAGCTAAATAATGCATATAGATCACTACGCTGGCCCAAGTGTGGATTGGCAGACACCTTTGAGTACGTTATGAGACGAATCCTCGGGCATGCAAGTTTGCTGATAATGTTATCATTCACCGTTAAAGCAAGATAAACAATTTAGATACACATAATTTAGAAAGGTAGGAGTGCGTATCCGGTATTCGAACCCCCGACCAGGCCGATCAGGGCCCAGAGAGCAAAACGACTATCGAGGTTATTAAAGATTAAAGATTGCATTTTCCCATACTCTATCGAAAATGATGAATTAATTTTGGATTCAATTTCTTTTCAAGACACGCTTTATGACGAACTTTTATTTGCACCTGCAAGACCTCAACATGTTTCGCAAGTGATGCTAAAAAAGTTTCATAGTTTGGGTGTGAATTGTAGGGAATCTCTTTTGGCCTATCTCTTCGAGTCCTGGTAAGCCACGACCTAGCTGCGGATCAAACATAATATAATGCATTAGAATGTAAGGGATTAGTCCAGTGATATTAGTTGGAAGGTATAACAATCGTTTCGCCAGATTACTCAGTTAAAATATTGTTTATTATTTTGTTTGGATCAGCTGATGGCAATCTTTAGCATACTAGTATACATTGATTAAGTGTCGTGGCAATAAAAGACCCTATACTATACTTAATAGCTATGTAGTGAATAGATCGAGGCAATATGACGATAGATGTTTATTTTTCTTATTAAATTCGATGGCCTTCGTGGCACAATGGTGTGTTGTGGTCTTATATGTATTTCCCGAGTTTGATTATTAGTGCTAGCTAAGCCGTCACTCTCACTTAGGTACCTAGGAATTACAGAGTGATCACACCTAATGTGATTACTCTGTAATTCCTAGTAAATTTAATAGTAAAGATTAAATCCAAATGGACTTTGCAATTTCAATGGTATTGGGGTAAAGCCTGTCTACAGCAATAAGTTGTAGACAGAAAAGCTTCCCAAAGTAACGGCAATAGTATCGACTGTGACAGGTTGAGCGCGTGCATCGGTTGGCATATAGGTACGTACACGGAACTTTCGATATTTCACGTTACTTTTCGTCCCCGCACTAGTGACAGGAATATTTACGTCATTACCTTAACGCTCCAGGGACACTTGTGTAACGTGTAAAACACACGCGAGAAGCGAAAACGATTTCTATTTCAGGAAGCGTAATAAATATGACAATTTCATGAGCAGATGAAATATGAGCTAATTTGGATTTGCTTGCACACGTATAATTATATTAATTAATAAATAAATATTTTAATATTTAAAATATCTATAGGGTAATATGTTGTTATAAACGCTGCTTTATTTACTTTGTCATATACCTAGTTATAACAAAGTAACTAAAGCAGCGTTTATAACAGCATAGGTAGGCCTATGCGAGGGTAGATACAGATAGAATATAACACCGCACACCTTTAGGGAAATTATTACTTATATTAAATATAATTTTAACATTAACTTATCAATTTTAAATCATGTAGGATGAGAAAGATTTTTGATGACGCTGCGACGTAGCCGGCGCGGCGGCTAGATTTGAATAAGTATCTTATTCAAGCGGCTAATAATTCTTTATTTTATGTCTAGTGTTATAGTAATTTAAGAAAACGCTTTTCGCTTAAGAGTTATGGCTTAAAAATACGGCTTTTGATATCGAGGCGCGAGTAACATTAAAATGTCTACGTCTAGGTAGGAATTCTCAGGGAAATAAATTTTTGGTCTACAAATATTTTTTTTTGATTTTACCACAGGTATTCCTTTAGTTCATATATAAAAGATCATGTCAATTATGTTTCCTTTAATTTCAGGCGTTTCGCAATGATTTTCTTACGAATAGGACGCGACACAGGAGTTTGATTAAAATATAATATTAAAAAATATTTAGAAACTAACTAAGTTAACTTTAATATTTAAGGGCGAACTTGTCATCAAATCAAAAATATACAGAATTTAGATAAAAAGTGTATCGGTTTAATATTGTCAAATTCACAATACGTTTATCTAAAAGCATAACGGTGTGCAAATGTTTTTATTTAAATTTAACTACGTAAATGAAATCCATTTAAACCTGGTACTTACCTAGATCTAATGATCCCTCAATGTAAAGTTATCTCCGTCTGTAGCTATAGTTTAAACAATAACGACTTGCTCGGTGCCGGAGCTTTATCATCATCCATTTTAATGAGACACCTTGAAGCTACTTTCGCCCTATTTGTTTGTTACCAATAAAACATGACAAGGAACTACTCACAATGAGATTTTATTCCTTTAAGTATGAAGTGAAAAAAATATGGTGCCGTCTGTTGAATATAAAACAAAGTTATATCACTTTTTAAGAAGAGGTACTTACGTTTTTGCTAGCAGAGTGGTAACTCGGCACGGCCGATGCCTCTCACAAAGGCCAATTCTTAACCCCCTACCTTTCAATCAATCAGTCCTTTCAGTCAATTTATAATTTCTGAATTTTCTCTAGTCCAGACTGCTGGGAGGCTCCGGCCTTGGCTATAGTTATCACGTTACTGACAAAGACGTACTGCCAAGGGATTTAGCGTTCCGGCACGATGCTGTATAGAAACCGATTAGGGGTATGGGATCAATATAACTGCCGTACTCGCTACTATCACAGAATAAGTAATAGTACTTAGACTACATTATAATTTATCACTAATTCTCCCAGCAGAAGAATACAAACGGTTGCTTATCCACAGGGAACTTAACCAGTAATAGCGATTAATGTTTGTGAAATAGCTTGTCCATTGAAGCGGAGCGGAGCGATGTGTTAGGCGGACTAATTGGATTGTTGATCGATGTCGCGATGATAGTTTCGAGTAACCTCTTGAGGAATGTGGTTGACCTGTTTGACACCACCTCCGCTCTGCTCGGCTACAATGGAAGGGTACCTACCCTAATATTAAGCATAGCTTTCGCTAAGCTAAGACAGATTTAACTCTGAAAATAAAGAGATTAAGATTATAATGGAGGATTTCGCTCACGACTTATCATTTACACATTTCGCTCCACAACCTTACTTTGTAGAAAGGCAGGTTAACGTTCGTAGGTACAAGCGTTATTGGATCACTTGCATACTGGGAATTTCGAAGGAACATCTCGAACATCCCGACCGCGCGTTGCAAATATTCGTAACGATAATAATCCGAAACCTCGTACGTAAAGGAATTCCCGATAAAATATCGTTGACTGATCAATTGAGTCAACCTCGCTACTGGTAAAAATTAAAATGAACATCTATCTGTTCTTCCTTAACTAGGAAAATGGTAAAAATATTTTCACTATTAACAAACCCCTACTTACCTTTATAGTCAAAGATAGTGTTACTAAAAAGTCAAAAGAACTTTTGACCGGATTTTAATTTTGAAGGTAACATAAGTAGGTACGTAGAACATATTATATACTTTAAGTAAATCAAAAATAAAGACGTTAACCTTCGCTCGTAATACAAAGTGCCTACGTATCGATTCAGATGCTGAGGATGAGGGTAGTTCACGGTCGACTGCAGGATCAGTGCCACTCCGTCGGTCACACACAATACTAAACTAACGAGCCGCATATGGCGAGCATCATTTTTACACAACTATAGGAAATTCAAATTAGCATTTCTTCTTCTTGTTTTTTTTATTGCGTGTTAGGCTTGCTTTTGACGATAATAATATTAAGTGCAAAGCAATGATGAGGTCTAGGTTGGAACCCGCCTGCCCTAAAGTTCCGTACCACTTTTGCCTTGAAGGTACTTAAGTTATAAATGGCAGGAAACACGTGCGCAGGGAGGGTGTTCCACACCCTAGCGGTTCGTATCAGAAACGTCGAGCAAAAACGTTTCGTGTTCAATGAAATGAGTTATTTGTTGATTCCGTACCAACATGGTAAAATGGTACCCTACCCTTGGTACGACTACGTCTGTACTGTCTGTATGTCATACTATCTCAGGGAAGGAGAAAGGCTTTCATACTTTTTATCTTCGAAAATTAAGGAGTTCCAGCGGGAACAATATCTTAAACCACGCGGACTGTCGCGGGCAAGTCTACTTGCTCGTACTTTAGTCTGCCGTAGTAGTGGCCGTGTGGTGTCAAATTGCGACGCATGCTGGTTATGAGCTAGTATAGTACCATTTGAATTGATCAGCTGACCAGCAGATCTGACTAAGTACCTAGTGTGTCTTTCATGTGATTTATGTATATTAATCTTTAGACCGGTATGCTTTAATAAATATGTAAAGTTGCAAAATCCAATCTTAAAGTTTAATATTACAAATATTTCTGATATTAATAAATAACGTCAGTTCAGTGAGATACTCGTATATAGTTGAACACAATACTTTCAAAAGAAACATTGAATACCTGCTTGTACTTACATGCGCGCTAGTGCCACCTCGCAGCAGTAGCATGTTATTAAATTATTTCTTGGCGCTCTATTTACACCCTAGCAATTTCCATAATATAACACGATAAACTTGGGTACCATGTGTTATAAAACCGTTACTTGAATCGATAACTAGATGTCGAATATTGAATTCGTAAAGATATAAAACGAGAATTTATAAAATCCTGTGAATAAATTACACATTTATAAAACGAACTCTTAAAAATAATCAAGCAGAATTTCTTAAAGCTCTGCGCCGGCTGGGACAAGTCCTGATAATCTAAACTAATTTTATAAAGAGGAAGGATTTGTTTGTATGTTTGTTTGTAATGGATAAACTCAAAAACCACTCAACCGATTTTAAAATCTCTCTACCCTATCTGCATCTCGGAAACGGCTGAAACGGTTTTCATGTAATTTAGTATGCAGGGGATTTCGGGGGATATAACTCGATCAAGCTAGGATTTATTTTTAGAAAATGTTGTTTTATCCGTGTTTTCAGGCAATGAAAAACTGCTACAATATCATTAGAATACGAAGGTAAATTTCGCCACCATCTACAAGGCTATAATAGCTCAGGTGGGAGATTGGGCGGTCCAAAAATCAGAAGACCCCGGTTCGTGTCCAGATGTCTCCAGTCTAATTATTTTTTCCCTTTTTTTCAAGTTCCTTCTTTTGTGAGAAAAACTATTATTGGGAGCCCAATTGCCCTCGTGATTTTTTATTTAAATAACCAGTTCTTATTTTTTTATTAGTATGTCGGTAAGATTAAAAAATATTATTCATATTTAATCAGTATGTAATTTGTATATAAATATAATTTCCAAAAAACACGATTTACCAAAAAAGAAATCGAGCACAGCTCGGTCACCCAAGTACTAATCCTTAAACCGCTAAACAGCTGGATTTTCATCAAACATAGCTACGAACTATCCAAGATACCTTAGATTTATTTAATCTGTCTGAAAATGAGGCCAATTCTCTAAGCTTCATACATCAAGGTACATCATACTAAACCAAGCTAAAAGGGCTTAAAGAACAGCTCTATTTATTTTATATTTCCTTTCAAAATACTCCCTGCGGAAAGGGGCAGCACTAGATTTAGAGCTGTCATTCTAGCTACTTTGGAAATTGTGTTAAACAGAACTCACCACAATATCTTCAAGTAACTTCCTTAAACCAACTCATTATTCAGCTAAATACGTAGCATAGGCATAGGTGATGTGTCCTTGCCAGTGGCTAGAGAGAGTTTTATCTAAATAGAATTATGGTAGTGATATTTTTTTTTGTCTGGTGGACAAAACTTCCACGCACCCACATTGACGTAAAGCTGCACAGACTACAGTGACAGGACAAAACTTGTTCATCCAACGATGTCATTTTGTCCTGTTCCCCGTGTCCGCATTTTCGCGCTTATGGATTTTCGGGAAGTTTGCTAATTTATAGGGAGGAATATAAACTTTTTTATGTAATATATTATATTCCGACATTTGCATTATTATTTTTAATGGTCGAGATAAAAAGCGATAGCAATCTATCTATCATATCAAGCCTTCCTATTAAATTGACCTAGAATGTAACTTAAGGCCACGTCTATAAACAAACGACAGGAAGTTATTACCCGAGTTAATAGTCTCGCCTTTTATGTCAGGTGCGCTTAAAATAATATGTAACATGTTATATAACTTTACGCACCTTTTACTTAAAGGAGTATGAACCTAGAAGAGACTATTTAAATTGAATAAGTAGTTTTGTGATTTAGTAAATCGCAAAATCCATTGTTTGACTTTTTATCATTCAGAAAGCTCGGTATCCATACTTATTGGTTAAATGCTTTCACATTTTTAAGAGAAATCAAAATTAGTCTTCAATTTTTGGTTAGTTTATTTTTTAGCTGAAAGCTTTAAGCGGAATTATTATCTCAAGAAACCCCCTTCAGTTAACTAAATTATGTAATATGTAATTATGTAATGTAGGGCATTATGTAATTTATGGAAAGAGGTCACGACCCAACAGCGACGAGGAAACCGATGCAGAGAGAGAGAAGAGCATCATGTAAGTTAATAAAACAAGTGTGATCGCGAATTTGCTTCACTTCAGCTTCGTGTTGCAGATTTTATCTTCACCTTCTCATCTAATAGAGAGATCTCTCCCGGCTAGAATGCTTTACTTTAAACTGTATCTTTGCAAGATTAAAACCTCAGACATTTTGAACGTGCACTATTGCCCGAGCACAATCAGTTTCTCTTGCAAAGACACATTTCCTTCGCAGATTTTGAAATGCTTTAAAAATATCTGCTATGGAGCCGTGAGAAACCTTTGTCGTACTTATTGTACTTGGGTTTCAGATGAAGAAAATTCTTATAAATATAGGTAAACTATTAAAAAATACACAGCTTAGGTACCCCTTCGAGCTGCTATTTTAAATTAACCTCTCCTTTAAACTAAACACGCTGCCGGTGATGGAGTGATGATAACGGTCATAGATAAGATACATCTCCGATGACTAGTCGGCTAATTTGTATTAAAAATTACTTTACCCGAGCCCTATTTGTGTTAAATATCGATAAGAGCCATAAAGGCATGCGAAAATGTGTAACCTGTACTGTATAAGTGCCTAACCAGGGCAAACATGAGCGCATCGCAGCATCCGGCCGCATAGTTCAGATGACGCCTCAGGAGGAATTCGAGCGGCCCACCTTTTCGAACCCCCTGCCTATCTCCACCCAAGTTTTCGCTTTGAGCTCATATCGCTCCCAAAATTTTTTTGACGACCTCCGTGGCGCAGTTTTGAGCGCTCTTGTCTAAACGTGTGGAGGTCCTGGGTTCGATCCCCGGCAGGGTCAATCAGGGAATTTATTATTTAGAATTTATATACTGAATTTTCCCTGGTCTGGCCTGGTGGGAGACTTCGGCCGTTGGTAGTTACCACCCTACCGACAAAGACGTGCCGCTAAATAAATTAGCGTTCCGGTACAATGCCGTGTAGAAACCGAATAAGGGTATGGGTTTCATATAACTGCCTTGCCCCTAACAGGTTAGCCCGCTACCATCTGACTGCATCATCACTTACCATCAGGTGAGATCGCAGTGAAGGGCTAACTTGTAGAGGACTATAAAAAAAAATTAAACCTCTGACTTCACTAAATATAACTAAATAAAACAAATAAGGCATTTTATAAAGAATTTTATTAAACATTTTTTTCTGTAAAATAGTTTAATTAAAACCGACATTTACAACAAACAACTATAAAATTCTTTGTTTCATTTGTCTAACACTAAGTATACATAAATAGGTCCTGCTTAAGTTGGAATAGCTCTAGCTAAGTATAGCCTGAAATAGTTGTAGATAACTCGCAAGGCGAGAATCTTCGGGATTACTGAACACGTAGCTTAACGTATCACTTGAAGACGGGCGGGGATGCAAATCACGTTAAGATTATAACACGTAGGTAAGTACATCTTATAATATTCGCAACGGGATGTTCGTTTGCTTAGCTTGAAGTTTCGTGTCTACTTTGTTTTACGTTTTTTAACATTATATTATTATATAAAAAAGAAGTTAATAAAAAATGGATTATATAAAATCATAAGAAAATACTTAGTTTTTCTACTGTGCCAGTTGCAACTAAACCCATTTCAATGTTGCACTTATATCAATATGAAGATAATTTTATTATGAAGATAATATTATGTATTAAACTAAAATTTATCACTTGATTACACGATGCCTACCTTCATCGATGACTATACCTAACAATGGCGTAGCGTAGCCAAAATTCGATGCTACGAAATTGCTACGAATTCGTAAAAGCTCTTTGCAATAATACAGCGAGTTAGATAATAAATATAATAATAATTTTAACTTAACGTCTTTAAAATTACAACATGTACAAATTATTTTCATTTGACATTTATTATGCAGTGTTGGTATTAACATTTAAATTGGTGAATTAATTTTATTTAAATTATTATCTCATATATTTTTTGCAGGCGTTTTATAGTTAAATACTGATTTATAGATGCCATAGCCATAGCTGTAAAATAGCTTTCTAGATCAGTAGCGAATTTAATTTTTAATCTTGATAAATATATTTTTCGATCTATAACATTCATATAATTTATATTAAACACGAAACTACATAGCCGAATGACATCAAACATTTAATTCGTATATAGTATGCACACCAATTTTTATTTTATGTTTCTACAGACAGTGTATATTAGACGGATGACATTTCTCTAAGGTTATCAAACAAACGTACAAGTGTATCATAACCTACAGTCCGAGAGGTGTAAGCTGATCTTTGTATTAGTGTGTGTCAATGTAAAAAGCAGCATGAGCGGTACGCACTGTGTATAGTCTACATTGTAATCTACACTATACGTCTTGTACACTATGGACTGAAACAGTTACCGAAATAAGGGACTTTAACAGTTTTTTGAAACTGATAAAACAGAAACAGAAACGATACTGTAACCCAATCAATCTGTAACCGTTTATTTCTGTTAATAAGTGTTTTTTCTGTAACCCTAGTAGGTACGTGCCCTAGCAAACTGCACGGTGTGACACAACATGGCCATGTTCTTCTTAAAACAATTGCAACCATCGGTGCTTTCACCTTAGGCCCAAATTTGAATACCGTTAACTGTAAATTTGGCAACGTCGCTATTTCGGTTACACTTTACAACACTTTAAACCCCTTTATTTTTGGTTCAGATTCATTTCTGTTACAGAAGTGTTTCGGGTTAACAGAATTAAAAACACATTCAAAAAGATTACAGCTTTGATTCTGTTACACTTTCATTCTGTAACACTTATATTTCTGTAACCTTTATGAATCTGTTTTAGTCCCTGTTGTGCACACTCATACAAATGCGTAGCTCATCTTACACCTCCCATATGCATTGAATGCATTTTTTTTTGAACCTATCTATACATAAAATTAAGACATTAATAGTACAGATTTGCTCAATAAATACAGTGGTTATGTTCATAATATTTAATTTTAATATTAGCAGCCGCTTACATTTTACGGTTTAATAAGTATAATATAAATATTTTTAGAACATAATATATTACACATTAATATATAGGTATAATCATAACTCGTTAAAAAATTATCAATAAAAAATAATCCATTGATTTCTTATATTAATAACGATCCAACCATAATAATCATAATTTATAATAATGTTAAATAATAAAGAAAATAACATACCGTACAATTTTCATATACAAGCGCGTAGCCCTAAGTGGCCAAGAATGATTCGCTCGCATTAATTAACGTTTTAGCTTTTATACTTATCTAGTAGAAGTTTTTCTTTGCCTGCCCAACCCCTCCCCCTAAACAAAATCAAAATCAACGTAACAATTGAGGAAATCCCAGAATCTAAACGATTGATGTTTCCAATTTTTCCATAGATTTTTTATTACTTTGTAAGTGCAGTGTGCATCCATGCTATTTTAAATTATTGTATTAGTCAGCTCAGTATCAGTTGTATTAACACGACTTGAGTTCAACTCTGAAAAATAATATCTAGTAAGTAGAGCGAACTTAAAAAATAAAATGGAAAAGGATCTAACCAGTGTAGTATCAAAAGCTAATCTTTATGGAATATTAAAATAAACAATAGTTCTTCTGAAATAATCGATGAAATTTTGTTTACCAAGTATGTTTATACTTGCTAAATAATAATCATACCAAGTATATTTGGTATTTACCCAATTTAAGAATTCCTAAGCTAATTGTTAGGTAATAGTTTATGAAAATGATTCTAGGTAGGACTGATCTGGTCAGGTACTTTTAGATCCATAATAAGGAAGTTAATTAATGGTATGTATAATTTATAAAAAAAATAGAAAATGGGAATATTTTTCTCCCTTTGACGATTTAAAAAATATCTTATTATTTCGCTATAATAGGCTGTGGTTTCATTAACAATATAAATTAAAATCGAGACACCGAAACTTGCTTCCGTAGTTGTTAGTACTTGCTTGTAGTCGTTTATACATATCATTACGATTCACAATTATAAATATTTTATTCAGCTGCTCTCAAGCATTCAAGTCAGTTGTTGAAAACGACAAAGCCATTCAAGTGTACCTCCATTGATTTTGCGCTTTACAATGACAAGAATAGGTATTCAATTCTTATCGTGCCGTGTTACAATATTTATAGTTTCTACAATAGGTACCTGGAATACAAAGCTCTTATTCTTATTAGATAAAAGCACAGGTTAGATTTAGAAGCTCATTGACTAGACTTGACAGACAGACTTAAATGCTAATGTAATTTTTTTAATTATCGTTTATAACGAATTGGTAAGCTTTATTACAGAGTGATCTCTCATATTATTCCATAAGTCAACATATAAAATTATAACTACAAAATAATATATTTAACACAATTCACATAATATATTGAATACAAAAACATTCAGGTTTTCTGAATTTTTTTAATGAAAAGTGATAAAGTGAAGTCAATAGTATGCTGATTTTTTTACAATTACTCCCTTGTATCGTTATAGTACATAATATTATAGATAAAAACCCAATGACTAAATAGATTAAATTCAGAATCATCAAAATTAATTTGTATATGTCACCGTAAGATTGTAAAAAAAACCTATCAGATTACAATCTACCGGAAAATAATGCGTTAAATTGTAATCTTTCGACAGTTTAGAATTTCGCGAGTTAGATTATAATCTAACGGTTTTTACAATCTTACGGTGACATATATATTATGTAACAAGTATTATATTGTGTTTGTTTATAACGATTATAGTATAGTAGTAATACATACTATAAAATATAAAAGTGATAGTGTTTCCTGCATTTCAAAATTGATGTAGACCAAGAGATTTTTTTTGGGTGATTTGCTTTCGAGTCATAGAAAGTCGCTTGTAAATCAGACGCATTTTAATACCTGAATTGAGAAAACACTCTTCTCTGACGGATTCTTCTGACCAAAACGTTGTGCCAAATTTAACATTAAAGGAAATTCACCAACGCAGGATTAATTACTTTTTAATTTAAGTAAGTGTATCCTTTTTTTGTAATTTCTATGGTTTAAATGCCTGCATTAGGCTCACAGAGAATTAACAATTAACCGTTTCTTGCTGCCGTGCACTTGGCACTCTATATTATGTACATTTCGCGCGCGAGTTGAATGCAGAGTAAATGTATGTGTCACCATACATTTACTCTGCATTCAACTCGCGCGCGAGCTATAGATGTGATGTCGTTAACCAGTTGTCCTACGTGAGCGACAAACGCAACACCCGCGACACCGCGACTCGATACGACGCGAAGCGAAACGACTGTATCAAACAATATCTGACCTTCACGGCCTACGTTGCCGCCAAGTTTGTTTAACCGACTTCAAAAAGGAGGAGGTTCTCAATTCGACTGTATGTTTTTTTTGTTTGCATATGTTACACGATCTTTCCGCCAATTATGAATCCATTTTGATGATTATTTTATTAGAAATTAATAAAATAGACTTACTATTTTCCATAAATAAAATATATATTTTATCGAAATTGATTTAGCACTTTTTGAGAAAATCAACAAAATATTTACCCAGATAATAAATATTTTACTCTTCAGCTAAATTTTTTATGAGGACTTTCAATCTCTGTTTTAACTTTTATCACAGAAACATTAGCAAAGGAGATTTTATATATCTGTAAGGAGCCGTCATAATAATTACTATACATTAATAGCTATTCTTAATAAAGAAGAAAAACCACGGTCTATTTGTTGGAAAGATAACGCAAGCGTATCATTTCTGTTAAAGCCTTCTCATTGTGGGGTCGATTTAATCAGTTTTCATTCAATTATTATGGCGTCTTATCGCGTCTAAGGTACATAATTTGAAATTTTGGTTAAAGTACTTACAACTGTAGATATTACAAAAGTACAAACAATTGATGACTTATTACTTAGTAAACAGTTTGGATTTACTCGGGGTCACTCAAAAATCGATGCTGGTGTTGAATTAATTCAAAATATATTCGAAGCCTGGAAGGAGTCGCGTGATGCACTTGGTGTTTTCTGTGATTTATCCAAGGCTTTTGATTGTATTGATCACGAAACATTAGTCAGAAAACTGCACCATTATGGAATTAGGGGTGTAGCACTGGATATGATGAATTCCTACTTAAAAAATAGGATACAAAAGGTAGACGTCAACGGGAAGCGGTCTTCCGGATTGATTGTAAAAATGGGGGTTCCACAAGGTTCAATTTTAGGGCCATTTCTATTCCTCATTTACATTAACAATCTTCCTTATCTTGCCAAGGATAATCATGGGATAGTATTGTCTGCTAATGATACATCACTTTTGTTTACAAGTCATAATTAAAAAAATTAAAAAACACGACTGCCGTGCCAAAAACTGAACTAAAAAGTTTAAAATCTAATTTAATCTAGTTAAATTCGATTCTTATTCAAATTTTTATTAAATGATATATTTGTGAATCACTGCATATTGAACTATAGTGTTATATATTTTTGGAATCTACTCATCATTTTCTAGACGATGATTTTATAGTTAATCTTAATTTCGAGTATTTTTTTTCAACTTTAGTCTTTAATGCGGGACCATGGTCACCCCATCAACTTTTTTAAAATTTTACTAGCCTATGTCACCTGGAATAAGCTAGGGATTCTAATAATACCTCATTTATCAAAATCAGTTCAGGGGTATTGAAATTATGGTGGAATATACAAACTCAAATACATACATACATACATACATGAACCCTGAAAACAATATACTCCTTTTTTCAGGCAGTCGTATAAATAAAAATAAATCGTTACGAAACAACTCTCGACGAGGTAAACAATTCTCTCACTAAAGTGGTACAGTGGTTTCAAGCTAATAACCTACTCTTTAATGGAAAAAATACAAGGTGTATCAAATTTACATTACCTAATGTCAAACAGGTAAAAACCACTGTACAACTTGATCATGAGAAATTTGATTTAGTGGATACCGCTGTTTTTATCGGAATAACGTTAGACGCTAAGCTCCAATGGGGCAATCACATAAATTACTTATCGAACAGGCTTAGTTCTGCTGCATACGCGGTTAATAGGATCCGCCAGTTGACAGTTAAAGAAACGGCGAGATTAGTTTATTTTGATTACTTTCACAGCATTATGTCATATGGTATATTATTATGGGCTGCTGATATTTATTCTGTTTTGTACTGCAGAAGAGGTCTGTTCGAGCCCTATATAATATGGGACCAAGAGAGTCACTAAGAGATAAATTTAAAGAAATCAAAATGATGACAGTGCACAACCAATATTATTTGAAAATTTAGTATACGTGCTTAAACACATTGATAAATTCAAGAAGAAAAGTGATTGTCATATGTCAATACTAGAAATAAAAATAAACTTGTAATGCCTGCTTCTAGGCTTAGTAAAACTAGCAATTCATTTGTTGGAAACAGTGTCTACAATAAGTTCACAGAAGACTGTTGAATAAGTTCAAAGTTAATGTAAAACATAAACTCATTAAAAATCTTATTACCATGTAAAGGATTACTTAAATGACAAGGAAGCTTGGCAATGATTTGCTCTAATAGCTCTGATAGTTCCTTAGTTAAGATGATTTGTGAAATGACGATGATGAAAAAAATAATCCCGGGTGAGCTTATTGTGAGCTCTTCTCAGACCAGGGCGCGTTTGGAATCTTCGTTGCTTTAGTTTTAAGATACCGTTACTGATTATCACCTTTCTATTTTGTAAATAACTGAACGTCAATATGTGTAGTGTACCTACCTAAGGGCCGATGTTTCAATCCTCAGATAAACGACTGGATAACTATCTTGACAATAAAATTATCTGACAGTTTATCAAAGGATTATAATTTTTCAATTTTTCAATCACTTTTAACCAAGGGATAGCTATCTATGGTATTTTCGAAGCAACTTCACTCTAGATATGTGCAAGCGAGATAGACACATATCATTCAATGCATAAGACTGGGAAAGGACATTTGTTTAACGAATGACGTATATCGCAAGAATTCATAACCTCAAATTTGCGCAATTTTCATTTCGTGTTTGGTTTTGTGTTAATTTTTTTTAGACAGGTTCCCACATAAAAGTGCTTTCTTAAAA
Organism: Erebia palarica; assembly: GCA_964035005.1. Taxonomy (NCBI): domain Eukaryota; kingdom Metazoa; phylum Arthropoda; class Insecta; order Lepidoptera; family Nymphalidae; genus Erebia; species Erebia palarica. The sequence continues at coordinate 10,216,292 of OZ035988.1, forward strand.
ATATGGAGCAAGTAAAGAAACGTGATAGTGCGTCAACTTTCAAAAGTCGGAAGTAAACTTATTAACTTAACTTGTAACGAAATACCGGTCAATGTCTATACTACGAGACTATATATAAGTCCCGTTCCCGTAGTTCCCGTGGAAACTAAAAAACCTCAATCCACGCGGGCGGGCATCAGCTAGTTAGAAAATAAAAAAACAGACGTCATGACCAACACAGACAAAGATGCAGCGTTGAACAAGTGTGTAAAATATCCATTGTTATCAATAGGTATCTACCACTAATGACCGTATATTGCGTACAAGGTGGACACGGAATGAAAATTGATAGTTCTGAATGAAAGAATATTATAAAAACTAGGTACATATTAAGTCATAGGTACCTACTAGCTATACACTATAACCTAAAAACTAGAAAACGTCATAACAAACAGGCAGAGAGCCCTTTATCCGGCTCTCAAAGAAGCAGATAAATATATTCGTCCGTTACAGACTTTATTCGACAGTTAACTCATATCTGTCTATTGATAAATACGAATTTGCGGTATCCATCGAATATCTACTATCTAGTCGTTTATCTGACGATTGAAAAATCGGCCCTAAATTGAATAAACATTACTTATTTGACTTTGACTTTTGACTTTGATTGTTAAAACATGTCCCCGCCGGCAGCAGACTTTAGTATAGGCTTCTACGCAGTGCAATTTCTTTTATTTTTCTGTAACTAGGTATTAATTGATGCCGTCATAATTTACAAAGTAAACTCTATATTTTATTCATAATTGTACATTGAACGACTACAATATTTTGGACAGACGATTTATCTTTTACCAAACTCACTTTTGTAAATCTTAATTATTTGTTTAAATAATATTTGTATTATTGTACATTTACTTAACGTAGACTCCTTAATTTTTTGTATTTAAATATGGTTGGAGGCGAATTTCGGTGCATAAACAAAATCTACGTTTACTTGGAAAAAGTAATATTATACTCGCAGCTATAAAAAAAAGGTATGGAAGTTAAAAGTACCTACTACTTAGGTAGGTACATCCCAAAAATATCACAATTGTATATCAGTAAGTAGCGCGAGCCGAAAAAGAGAAATGAAATCTTTACGTGTTTCTTTCTGAGAGTGTGACCATGTTTACTACTTATTAAGTATTATTAGTTCCGTGAAGATAAGTATTTGATCCCGTGAGTTTAAACAATATATAATCCTATATTAATGTAGAGCATTCGTTATTTAAAATACTAATACCAGTGCCATTATACATTGCATCAATCGGAAACGTAAACAAAGTTAACCAATTAATAATCTACTTACTTAATATGAACTTTCGTTTTACCCATTTACACAATTACAAGATTATAACCACATGTATTCTACTAATATATTAATCTATCTTATTTCATATAGGAGAATTAACCGTCTCTCTCCTAAATATCGATATACATGTATTATAACAAACAACATTTTGAATTTATCATCATTCACAGCTTCACAAACTAGTTACACACGGTAAGCATTCAATTCACGATCGGAACCCTATGTTCCTCATAGTTTGTGCGTTGACTGGCCGATTTTAACGGCTGATGCAGGGCAGAGACTTGGGCGACGCGACGGGGAATTTTAATTTGGCCTGTCGTTGGGGTGTTTTGTGAACGTGATCTCGCCCCGGATGTCGCGAGCACGCCTTCTGGCGGCACTCGCGCGAATCGAGGCAAGCGGAGGCTACGATAGCTTCAGCCATACCGCACAGTTGCCCACGCTGCACTTTCACTGACTACAGCCAAAGAGGGCAGCAGAGATGTGCCGTGAGCCGTCTTATCTCACGCTCCCATAGCCTCAGAAAATTTGGAATTAGGTCCAGTTACGTGGGTTTAACTGGGGTCAAGTCGGATCACGCAGGTCCTGCTCTAGTAGGGCTCACCGGCGTTTGTGCGCTCTCCGCGTCCGCTGTGGCGGGCACATCGTGCTGGTCCTGAGGCAGTGGAGCGCCCACGCCAGCAGCGGGCTCGGGCGGCTCGGGAGGAGCGGCGGCGGGCCGGATGTTGTCGAGTCGTGGGCGCGGCGAGTAGCGCGGCGTCAGCGCAATCCCCCCGACGACTGGGTGCGATTGGCGATTCCCGCCTGAAGGACGTCGTGCATCAGCCGCTCGTTCTCTTGCCGTACTGCGAACAAACGGACAGCTTAACCAGGGCGTTTACAGGTATGTAGATGGAACTAGCACGTTGTGATTATCACATTGCAGTAATCTTATTCGTTGTGATTGTTGTGATCATCACATTTTCGGTGCTATGGGACAAATCCGGGCTTGATTTGCCCTATCAAGATCATGGGATTACTGTTCATTATGTTAGTTATCTGATATACTCAGGCGTGTTTTCAAAAGTTAATAAACTACGAATTCCGGTACTAGTTTGTTATGCCGAGTGTTAGAACAACAAGTTAGGACTTTGCTGGGTGCCACACTGCTAGAAAGTGCTAGTGGTCAGTAAGAATCACTCAGATGCATACAGGTACAATTAGTGTTATTTTATTAAATCTCTAAACACTACCACAAGGATCTAAACGGTTTGATTATAGTAAATTAAAATCTAAAAAACTGCAAGGTAAATTAGTTTTTAATTTTAAAAATACGGATTGACAGCCTTCACACACCTGTGAAGGTCTAGACTCTAGACCCTCTTGAGATGCACGGAGCTGCGCGGCACGTAGCGGCAAATATTACTTGGGTGACTTTGTACGGGGCGTGTTACGCTGTGCATCTCCGTACCGCGTCGCTTAAGACGTGGGCCCAGCTCCTTACAGCCTCAAAACAAAGAATAATTTCCGCTACGTGCCTTACTGCGCCGGGCCTCTGTAGTGGGACTATCTCTCGGGTGTGCAGGTTTCCTCACGATGTTTTCCTTCACCGTTTGAAGCAATTCTATTGAATTTCTTAAAACACACATCTAGATAACTCCGAAAAGTTAGAGGTGCGTGCCCGGGGCTCGAATCCCGTATCGGGTCGGTACTTAAGTACCTACTTACTTAACTACTGCTTCACAATTAAATAACTCAAGACACCCAATTAATTAACTATTCACTATTAATTTTATTGAGGCATAAGTAATTCATATTAAAATTTTCATTAACGTTCACTTCTACTAAACCAAACACAAAATGGCACTCTATTAACTGTCTGGAAACACTCGCTTCCACACTGTAGATATGCATTGAGCCTAAGCAAGCGAAACGGTAACGGTCTAACAAAGTAAAAATGGAATGTAAATATGAAGCATTTTCATCATTTTCTCAGTACGGTCTACTGTCTAACAAAGTTATCTCAGACTAATTTTACGCCGCTACAGGAGAACCTCCCCGCTAATTGCTCTTCACAGAGAGATGCCATATTACTGGAGGGTCAAATGTTCCGCATCTACTTTAGTGACTTCAACCGACCTGCAGGTGTATGTGAGCAACCTTTTAGTCAACCAACTGGGGCAATGTTCTTTTAAGTGGTCCTCTATTATAAGTGGTCTATAAGTAGGTAGTGCTCCATCCCCGACATGGGCAATTTGGAAATTTATAATTTCTGAACTTTATCTGGTCTGGAGGCTTCAGCCGTATTCTACTATCTATTACTATATTATGTTTGACGACCTCCGTGGCGCAGTGTTGAGCGCTGTTGTCTTAACGTGCGGAGGTCCTGGGTTCGATTCCCGGCAGGGTATAATTTGGAAATTTATAATTTCTGAATTTTTCCTGGTCTGGGTTGATGGGAGGCTTCGGCCATGGCTAGTTACGACCCTACCGGCAAAGACGTGCCGCCAAGCGATTTAGCGTTCCGGTACGATGCCGTGTAGAAACCGAATAGGGGTATGGGTATAATTAACTGCCATGCCCCTTAACAGGTTAGCCCGTTACCATCTTAGACTGCATCATCACTTACCATCAGGTGAGATCGCAATCAAGGGCTGGCTTGTAGTGGATAAAAAAAAAATATAACCTACTTGCAACGACGTGCGACCAAACAATTTAGTGTTCCGGTACGATGACGTGTGAAGAAACCAATTATAGTGGTATGGGTTTGCCGTAGGTACACCTACCAGATTAGCCTACTACCAATTTAACCAGCATCATGACTTACTACCAAGGATGCACTGTTCCAGGGATCGTGGTGGGGCTGCAGAAGTGTCATGACTTCTGTCAATCAGTAAAATAACGATGGCTCTACATTAACTCCGTTTGTGAATATTTTTTCTCATTCAAAACGTAACAGGAGTTAAAAGGTGTATACAGTTAGCATATACTCGCATTTACATATACATCTGTAGTATCACACCTACCCTTTATATTACGATTTACGATAAGCGCCAATTTTTACAACAAAATGTGAAAATCAGGTTTCTTTTCACTGTAGTGGAGCGGAGATGTTTTTAGGAGGCCAATCTGATTATCGAGTGATGACGTGATGAATTTCATGAAGTAGGTCTTAGTTAGGTATTTTATTAGTTAAGTAGTCTACGTTAACCATTAGTACGCAAATCGTAAAAGTGCACACTAGTGGGGTACCAAATTTCGTCAAAATAGGTTGAAAACGTAGGAGACAGGCAGACAGAAACACTTTCTCATTTACAATAATAGTATGTTTATAATCTCTGTGTAATCTGATTGGTTTGCTGAAAGCTTCGCTTCAGTGGATAGGCGCCTTGAAGGTCAGCTCCTTAGTTTTATTATTATATTAACGGTTTTATTACCACTCTGATAAATGGATTATAACTGTTTTATCAGAGTCTATTTTGATTCTAACATATTTTATTGAAGACTTTGGCTGATTTCCAATCACATTAGAAACTGATTGCTTCTATATTAATAATGTATACACACGTATTACTAAAATTCTACATCAATGTTTACACGTCACAGAAAAGTTATTGATTCTTGGATATACCAAATCCCCATTTTCTCCCTTTCGTCAATCCTATAAAAAAAAACTTAAGACGAAGTTAAAATTAAAGACTTTCTTTCTTTAGGCTTGGTACCGGCGCAGAATAAGTAATAGTTGTTATCGGCAATGAAGCCTATTCTGTGCCGGTACCAAGCCTAAAGAAAGAAAGTCTTCAATTTTATCTTCGTCTTTAAGTTTTTTTTCGCATCGTAAAAAGAACGTATCGTAGAAGAAGAAGTACCGGAACGCTTTAAATCGCTTGGCAGTAATAACGTACCTCCAAGCGATTTAAAGCGTTCCGATAAGATGCCTTTTAGAAACCGAAAAGGGGTATTAGTTTGATAGAACTGCCGTACCCCTAACAGCTTAGCAAGCTGCTACCTACCATCTTAGACTGCATTATAATTTATTTATCAGGTGAGATCGCAGTCAAGGGCTAACTTGTAGTGGAATAAAAGAGAAAAGGCTACAGCTAGGGAACGTGGTAAAAAAAAGCTAAAACATACTTAATAACATCACATTTTCACATCAGAGAAATAATAAGAAGCAAACTGGCACGTTATGTTCCTTTATAAACATGACTAAGCTAGCTTATTAAATTAAATTACATAAACTTGTTGTTATCTAGCGATCTTCGTAACTAATAAGTAAAGTTGAACACCTTCACAGTCTTAATAACATATTTAACTAAAAAACTAGATGATGTTCGTGACTTCGTCCGCATAGCTTTAGGTTTTTGAGAAACTTTTTGATTTTCCGTCAAATCTGTACCTACCTGTCATAAAAAATATTATCAGTAAAATATTGTTTAATATAACTCTCGGCTTTAACTAAGTAATTCTACCATTTTCTAGTCAATTTATTGATATAAAGATCGAACCGCTCTTATCTCTGGTTGAGATAAGTGAAACATTTTTACTTGTTCAACCGAAACGCTGAATTCATTTTCTTTTTTTAAGGCATTGAGTATGTAAATTAATTAATTTAAGCTCTTTTACGTGGTAAGATGTAAATCGCTTAAAGAGTTTATCTATTTTGTGTTTTTGCCTGAAATGCACACAACATAAGATGGTAATACATATACATTACACACACTTGTGTGTGTAATACACACACAGTAGTAGCACCTATTAAGTAGTTAACAACAGTTCGTGCGCGAATTGAATGCATTATAAATGTGTGTGTCACCATACATTTACTCTGCATTCAACTCGCGCGTGAACTATAATTACCTACCTATAAAAAGATACATAATATATAACAAGCACATACAATATACAAGTCGGAGTTTTCAATTGTTTGAAATTTTCCGCGCACTTTCCGAGCTATTCGTATAAATAGCTCATCATTAAACATTCCTCTTTACATTATTCAAAGCTCAGCTCCGAGAAAGAAATACTTATTAGATTGTAAGCAGTTATAAGTTAGCGCGCTCTCGAAAAGGCCTATGTCCAGCAGTGGATGCTTACGGGCTGATGGATGGATGGAAGCAGTTATTAACTGGGTTTGAACTGATGACAGTAGCTGCAGCTGATCATAACAGATAGTAAGTCGTAGTACGTTTACGATGCAAGTACACCTGGCTGCCAATGCCTGATCCAATGGGGTTGATCTATTTATTCAACTTCTTTAACGTCTAGTTACGGAATCTCATTCGATCAGTATTGATAGGAATATCTACAAACTTGTCGTCTTTCAATACTCCCATCACTATATTGGTCAACTAATGAGATGACGTGATCAGAGGTTAAAGATACACCTTCGCATTTATCATATTAAGAAATAAGATTGTCATTCTGATTTTGTCATTGATTTAGTAAGTAGGATGGATTTTGTATAAGGTGCAATCATATTACAAAATACGGTACGGCACGAAAACGCAAGTTCGCAACGAACAAAAGAAAAGCATAATTATAAAACCTTTGTAATAGAATGGTGGAAAGGGGAAGCGTAGGTATAGGTATAAACTTTTCCCAGTGAAAATATTATTTTAAAGACATAGCTCATAGATTGCTCCAAGCTTTTTAATCTTTTTAGTTCTAGTTCATCTCGATAGGAAGTTCCAGTTTGTGCATACATTTGAGGACCGAAATCACTAATCTTGTAAAAGTTTTACAGTAAAAAATCTTTTGACTTTTTATTTTCATTCGGTGGAACCACGCCATCCCAGATGTAAAAAAATATTCTGTGTCCATGTGCTAATTTTGTTGCAATATAATTGAAACCAATTTATCAGTTGAATCGTAAGGTTGAGACACGCAGTGCTTGAGGTTTTATGATATTACTGACGACATTTTGTCCGCGTGGATTTAGGTTTAGATTTCTGAAGAATCCCTTCGAAACTTTGATTTTCTGGGGTAAAAGAAGCCTATGCCCTTCTCCGGGATGCAGCCTTACGCTATATCAAATTTCGCCAAAAGGCTTAACAGATGGGCTTGAAAACTTAGCGGATAATATTGGTATTGATGGACGGCAAAGTAAGCCGGCAAGGACGTGCCGCCAAGCCATTTAGCGTTCAGATACGTTGCCGCGAAGAAACCGATTAGGGGCATGAGTTTAATTTAACTGCCTAATAGGCTATCCCGCTACCATCTTAGACTGCATCATCATCTACTATCAGATGAGATCGCAGTCAAGGGCTAACTTGTAGTGGAACAAAAAAAAGAGTAAAAATTCTACTCCTGTTTAAATATTTGGATGTTGTATTAAAATAATCTTCTACCCTTTCATGATAAATAATGTACAACAGACGAGGGTGAAAAGCGGTCAGTCTGGGCTAGCGACCGTTTGGAAGAGCAGCATAGGTGCTTGAGATACTCTGCCTATTTGTCGCGGTCAGGCAACTCGCTAAGAGTGAAAACACACTATAGTCTGTCCGCGTTAAGAAAATGGCGTTTCATTACTATACGCCCCGCTCCTAATCAAGTTGCATGAAATTAAAAGCAGCTGAAGATTTGCTGAAGGCTTACAGCAGGAGTGAAACAGGAAATTAGTTACAGACAGATACTGTTCAGTAGGATATAGTCTACACTCTACACACTTAGTAGGGGCCCGATTTAATAACAGCAACCTATATTCTTCAACGTGTACGTGTTTAAATCCAAAGCAATTAATCTCTTTAAAACCGATGACAAATTAATTAGTCGTGAACTGACACGTTGCCACCCTTTCCGAATGACGTAATTAATTCGCCCATACATTGAACCTTTTAAAAGGTGTCCATTGTAAATTCAGTTTCACGAATTATGTAAAGAAAATACTAATTAGGCGTCTCGTCGTGGTCCAAATAGTATTTATTATATTAGTAGTATCATATAATTTGTCCTATTATTATTTATTATATTAGTATTCAATTTTATATATTATATGTATCTGTGGGTTGTATTTATAATTTTAATATATCTTTGGCAGGGACTGAAAAACAGATTCATAAAGGTTACATAAATATAAGTGTTACAGAATGAAAGTATAACAGAATCGAAGCTTTTGAATGTGTTTTAAATTCTGTTAACCCGTAACATTTATATTTCTGTAACATAAACGAATCTGTACCAGAAATGAAAGTGGTTTTAAAGTGTAACCGAAATAGCGACGTTGCACCGTTGTGAAATCACCGATGGTTGCAATTGTTTTAAGAAAAGCATGGCCTTCTTGTGTCAGTGTGTGTAAAGTCCAATGAAGTGAGAAGACCGTGTAGTTTGTTAGGGCATGTACCTATTAGGGTTACAGATAAATACACTTACTAATAAACGGTTAACTACAGATACCATAAATTGTATGGAGATATCAAAAAATCAAAAAGGGTCCTGACTTTGTAACGATCGCAACCAACTTTGATTGGCTCCGCTGTTGAACAAAACCCACTGTCGCATCAACAATACCATAAATTCAGCCCATCACAACAGTTGAGACTTGAGACTGTAACAATGATTGATGCAGCTTTTACATAATAGGGCTATAAGTACCTAATCTACCCTGAATGGATTTACGCACAATTAACGCTTGCGCTAACTTCAAAGCAAAATTAAATTGTCGAGAGAATTGATTTGAAACGAAATCGAAAATCTTTGACATGTATCTTTCACAGCTTTCGTTCCAGTACACGCTTTCGTTTGTTTCAGACATTCCGCGTATTCCCCAAGTTATCAGGATATAAATATCTCAACACTACACATCCCTCTTCACTCCATTCAAAGCTTCACGGCGAGAATGTTATTAGGTAGGAATAAAGTGGGTTGAAGCTAGTTGCAAATGCATGTGTGAGTTTTTGAAAGAAGTTCCCAACCAACAAGTATAGCATGAAACCATGCTAAGCTAAATTAAAAAGTGAAAAAGAAATTGTTTACAACGTGACGGCTATAATTTTTTTGCGATTTAAATTTATACTTTTTTATATTAACATCCATACTAATATTATAAATGTGAAAGTTTGTCTGTCTGTCTGCCCGGCCCATCTGCTCAACCGATTTTGATGAAATTTGGTGCAGGGGTAGTTTGTATCGCGGGGAATGACGTCATAGGCTACTTTTATCACGGAAAATTAAAGAGTTCTCAATTCACGCTGACGAAGTCAGGGCATCATCTAGTAGGTACATAATTATCTACTTGTTCTTTTATATTAAACACATTTATTATAGCTTTAAAATTCGGATCCATTATCAGATTAGGTTTTGTCCCAGGTAAATGAATCCGGGATCAAAGGTAAGCCTTTACCTGCCTGTAAAAGTCCCGTTAAATATTTCTTTTGCTATTTCAATGATCAGGGTGAGCAGATAAAAAGGCATGTCCTCATAATTTATTGTTTTTCAATTTTTCATTGTATATCATTGTAAATTTTGGTGTTTGGGCTTGACCATATTATATGAGTTAATTGAATTTTTATGGTCTGCTATTTCAAAATAACTGATCATGCACACTCATTTATTTTAATGTCGCTTACCGTGAACCCACCGGCTTCTCCCACCAGAGAGTAGAGGGCGAATTTCTGTTTACCCGTGGACTCCAGTCATGTTTAGAAATACAATTCAAAAATCAATCAATAAATTTATTTATTTTCCCAGTCACAAAATTTGTCGTACTTTGAGTTTTAAGATACCGCGGTAAATGATTATCACCATCATAAAAAGTTTCGGACGTCAATAACTGTTTTACCTAAATTGAATACATACATTGAATATTGATTGATTGTCAATTTAGATAGGTACATCCTGAATCAAGCGCATTTATTTAGAGTTTTTTTTAATTCTACGGGTACTATCAAGACACGCGGAAGCGTGTCCAGCCAAAGTTCAAAAAAACTGGCGAGCAGCACCGTGTGTAATATTACACGAACCATTTGGAGCCACTTTTGACCCCCTCATAACTCAAAAACTATTTCACATAAACATGTCAAATTTGGCGCATATATTGAGACCCGTGAGATACATATGTGCTCCAAATTTCATAAGCACACCTCAAATGGTTATTTAGATATAAACGTACAAAAATCGTCATTTTTATGATCAAAGGATAGATCAAAACTCTGACACGAGGCATGCTACCATTGCTTAAAGCCGTATTATTTTAATATTGTTGACGTTTATGTTGTAGTGTTATAATCATTATTTTAAGGACGTCAAAGTACGTGACATTCAACCGTTAGTTTGAAACAATACTGCTTTAAGCGGTGGTAGTAACTCCTTAACTATTGAAAATGACACATAATTATTATTTTAATGTAAATAATAATGAATAATAATATAGTTGCATTAAAACCTTACCTTCGTATTCATACATTTTGTGCAACAAACGTCATTGACAGAAAAGAAGAAGAAACGTATTTGAAGTCGTCAGTTCAAGCTGTCAGTCATTGTGATTTGTATTCATTGTTTATAGTGGTTTTAGTGATATCGACTGTTGACCGTGCTTGTTTTCAATGTTTCACAAAAAACTTTTGATTTTGAAATTTTGCAATCAAAATTGATGAGATGTAGAAATGTGCTGTAGAGGTAGTCTGACCATAGATGTAATCTGTCAATGTCAGTGTAACTCCAGGTACACTATATATTTTTCTTGAGAATTCTCGTCTTTAATTATCTTGTACAATGAGTCGTACAATAGAATTACTGGTGGGTGACACAATGACCTTACACCAAATAATAAGTACCTACTAATGTAAAACGTAAACTAAATTAATAGAAAAGTCCTATTACAGTGTAAAGGATTATTTGAATGATAGCAAGGCATGGGTATGAATTGTTACAACGGCTGATTATGTAATGTTATATTATAAGTACATATATATAATTTCAAATATTTGTGAGATGGTGATAATAAAAAAAAAGCGGAGTTTATTGCGGGCTCTTCTCAGACCAGGGCACGTTTGGAACCCTCGTAGCTTTAGTTTTAAGATATCGTAGTTAATTATCACCATCACCTCTTATGCTCTGTAAGCATGACGTTCAGAAGGTGTACTTTGTAGGTACATATTTTGAATAAATATGTTTTGAGTTTGAGATTGAGTTCAATAATTTCTGTACAAAAAGTAATGATATCCCATCAAAAACATAAATGTAAAATGAGAGCCAAGTTCAAAATTGTGATATGTATGCCTTGGTTGTTGACTTCAGCGACAAAAGAAGTGAGATCTAAATGGGTGCCAAGTTCAATAGTCAGTCCTGCAATTTATATATCCCATCAAAAACATAAATGTGAAATGAGAGCCAAGTGCAAAATTGTGATATATATGCCTTGGTTGTTGACTTCAGCGACAAAAGAAGTGGGATCTAAATGGGTGCCAAGTTCAATGGTCAGTCCTGAAATTTATTTATAACAACATATAATATTTTATAACAACTTAAAATATCATTTCTTCTTATAACTTAGTATAAAATGTTGAAGACTAAGGCTTTGGCTTGGCTAGTTTCCATTTACGAATTATTATTAAGTAGGTACCTAAAAGTACAGTTTCTACCAGCAAGCCAAATTTTCGGAAGAATAAAATAAGAACTTACAGCTTTACAACTTGTGAACGCTATAATTCGTATATGAAAACTAGCCAAGCCAAAGCCTTAGTCTTCAACATTTTATACTACGTTATAAGAAGAAATGATATTTTAAGTTGTTATAAAATATTATATGTTGTTATAAATAAATTTCAGGACTGACCATTGAACTTGGCACCCATTTAGATCCCACTTCTTTTGTCGCTGAAGTCAACAACCAAGGCATATATATCACAATTTTGCACTTGGCTCTCATTTCACATTTATGTTTTTGATGGGATATATAAATTGCAGGACTGACTATTGAACTTGGCACCCATTTAGATCTCACTTCTTTTGTCGCTGAAGTCAACAACCAAGGCATACATATCACAATTTTGAACTTGGCTCTCATTTTACATTTATGTTTTTGATGGGATATGATTTTACGGATTTCGGAGTTCCGGATAGAGAAATCTCTATCCCAAATTAATTCTAATCGATGCAACGCCGTGAAAAGGTAGCAGATAAACAGACAGAGAAACACACTTTCGAAATAAACACCCGTTGGTATGGATTTTATCACTTTTGGATAATCTTTTTTGTTAAAAAAATTGATGCCTAAAATTAAATGAGAGAATAATAAATATATTTCCATTTATTTAAGAGGTTTGTGGGTTTCCTCGTTTGTGGGGTCCTTTCAGGCTCGCTTTAGATTTAATCGCGAGAAAAGATATTTATGTTTTGGTTTGAAAAGGGTTGTTCGATGTCTCATCGCACCGATGGAAATTGGGATTTCCGGGGCACACCATTGGTTCACTGTTACAAAAGAGCAATTCTGTTGGTTTCTGCGAGCATTATTGAGATGAAAAGGATGTTAACCAGACCTTAAATTATACTAAGTGATACTTAAACAAGTGATTTTGCTGACGTTTCTCGATAAGATAGGTACTTGAGAAACTTTAGAAGTTTAATTAAATTTCGTTAAAGTTCATCGACATACTCGTATAGGTAGGTAAATTAATGTCGTTGGTATAATTTGATTTACTGGATATATTACATCAATTATCAAATAAAATATGAAAAAAATATATATTGGCCGGTTCCACTGCTAGTTTCATACAGCACGCCAAAAATGCTATATACAGAACGGTTAAACTAGCACAGTGTTTTTAAATCTCTAGTTGTTTCGAACAAACTCAGTTTTGCGGTCTTAAATAAAAAGATTTTCGAAGGTATATTAATTTAACCATACAAGTAAATAATAAATATGAGTACAGACTATACAGACGTGTCTTTTCAAGCTACGGAACCCTCGGTGGCATGTCTGAGTCACACTTGGCCGGGATTTGATGTTATACTACCATAAATAAAAACACCTACTCGAGCCATATAAAATTTAATCCTCTTAAAACCTCTTTTCCAAGCAATGAACAAAATTCCCAAGAGATTTAAATATCATTGAATAGGTAGATACCTAAAACAGACAAAACTTCTTGCGAAGTTCCAAGTTTTCATTTGAACTCGCCCAAAAGTATTTTTGTTAACTTCTCTTTAACTCGTCTTATGATGAAAACTTGTAAACCACTTAGAGCATTGAATTTAATTATTCCAAGATTGTAATAACGATAAGCCATCCGTATAGACAGAAGACGCATTTTTTTATTGTTTTTTTTTATCCACTACAAGTTCACCCATGACTGCGATCTCACCTAATGGTAAGTGATGATGCAGTCTAAGATGGTAGCGGGCTAAAGTGTGAGGGGCATGGCAGTTACATTAAACCCATACCCCTAATTGGTATCTTCACGGCATCCTACCGGAACGCCAAATCGCTTAGCGGCACGTCTTTGCCGGTAGGGTGGTAACTAGCCACGGCCTCTGCCTCCCACCAGAAAAAGTACTAGAACTAGATATATAGTACACGATCCAAAAGTTTACTAGCAACAAAAATTACAGAAGTCAACACTGGAAATTTACTTACACGTTACTTGCACAGTGAAAACACTTCTAGCAAGTCAACTTTTAGCAACTCAACTTGCAGCAATTGACATTGACGGTTGATCTTATGGCTGATAATGATTCTTTCGCAAGTTTTGGCTCTAGGTTGTGGTTTCAATCCTGTAGGAAGTCTTTGATCTTCGGAGATGAACAAGAAATATGTATATATCACGCAGTAATTAAAATTTTTAAAAACAAACCATGCGAATAAACACTTTACAATTTTCACCCCGTCAAAATTTAAAAACGTTCAAGTGAACGTCCTAGTTTGTAACGTAAAGCATCTATGGTGATGGAATATCGTACGGCCTTACATGTTTGAAACTAATGGACCGTTTCCTGTTGCCATTCCTCTTTTCGAAAGGTTTCCCTGGGATTTATGCCTTTGTAGGCACTACAAACCTACGTACCTACCTACTCGTACCCACCTACTAGCTAGCCTGGCCCGAGTTTGCTCGATTTGGGTATTTGACAACTAGTCAAATCAGGTACTTTTTCCAAAAATCAAAACCTGCGCTTAGTAGGATTTTATATGAAATACTGAATTGTGACGTTATCAAAAGTCCACGCACTTTTTTTACTTTATTCCATAATTTAAAATGGTTGTCAACACACATGTTATAAAACATTTTATGCATTACTAATGTCTCCGGACCTAAGTAATTGTTGGTTAACTAACTTTGACCCAAGTCACGGTTAGTTACGCAAGTGTCGGAAAGAATGGCCAAACTTTTGCGGTTGTGATCATTACGTGAACCTAAACTCTACAGTAATATTATAAATGCAAAAGTTAGGATGGATGTTTGTAACTCAATCACGTCAGAAAGTCTGAACGGATCTGGATGAAATTTGGCACGGAGACAGATAACTGCTGAATTAACACATAGGCTACTTTTTATTCTGGAAAATTAAAGAGTACCCACAGGATTTTTGAAATACCTTAGTCGATGTGAACGAAGTCACAGAACATAAACTAACCTAATATTTAAGCCATACCTATCATTAGTCTCGTCTTACGAACATACCGTTGTGAAAGCCCAATTTAATAAGCAACACGATAAAAATCAGCCTTTTTAATTTATTATGTAAGCTATATAAAAAGCACTGAACATTTTCAGGGAAACAATAGGAAAACAGATAAGAATAATTAAAAAGCTTTTACCTACTCTCGTCCGTCTGACGTTGGACATATCTACTGGAGGTGCTCGGGTACTTTTGATATTAGAGAGATTATTTGCTTTTGGATTAATCTACTAGTTTTTATACGACTGCTTGAAAAAAGGAGTATATTGTTTTCAATGTTCATATATGTATATATGTATGTATGTGAGTTTGTATATTCCACGATAACTTCTATACGCTTGAACCGATTTTGATAAATGAGATATCGTTAGAACCCCTAGCTTATTCCGGGTGACATAGGCTAGTAAAATTTTAAAAAATGGGGTGTAATTAACTATATAATCATCATCTAGAAAATGATGAGTAGATTCCAAAAATATATAACACTATAGTTCAATATCCAATGATTCACAAAAAAAATATCATTTAATAAAAATGTGAATACGTTTCTAATTTAACTAGATTAATTTAGATTTTTAACTTTTTAGTTCGTTTTTGGCAAGGCAGTCGTGTTTTTTAATTATTTAAATTATGACTGATGATGCAGTCTAAGATGACTAGCGGTCCAGCCTGACAGGGGTCTGGCCGTTAATCCCATACCCAACTTCCCTTTCTACACGGCTTCGTACCGAAACGCTAAATTGCTTGGCAGCTAACGGCACGTCTATGCTGGTCATATGGTAACTAGCCTAGGCCGAAGCAGCTCCCATGAGACCAGATCAGGGTAAATTCAGAAATTGTAAATTCCCAAATTGTCTTTGCCTTACCGCATCCGGGAGCTCCCGCAAATAAGACAACAGCGCTTATAATATAACTGCGCCAGGGAGATCTTCAAAACATTATCTATTAAGCATTCATTATTTCTTGCTAAATCATGAACTTCCGCAAAGTAACGCCTTATTCTATCTAATATTATCTATTAAATAAAGCTAGTTCGGAATTTTATGCCGCACTTACCCGGATTTTAGATCTGTAAGTGGGTATGTGCGCGTAACTGATTCGCTAATAATATAATTTGAAACCATGTGTGCATTAACAAATCAGTACACCTTAAATAAACCGGATATATAATTTACTAGATGATGCCCACGACTTCGTCCGCGTGGATAAAGATTTTTTGATTCCCGCGGGAAATCTTGAATTTTCCGGTATAAAAAGTAGCCTATCCTTTCTCGGAATACAACCTATCCCTGTACCAAATTTCATCAAAATCGGTTGAACAGATAACTTTTTTTGTTTCTTACGGGAACTCTTGAATTTTCCGGGATAAAAAGTAGCCTATGTCCATCCCCGGGATACAACCTACCCCAAAATTTAATCAAAACAGATTGAACACACACACACACAGATTGACAGGTTGAACAGATGGACCATGAAAGCGTAGCAGACAGACAGACAGAGATACAGACAGACACACTTTCGCATTTATAATATTAGTATGGATATGGATATTGACTGTGATGTACACAAGCAGTGCCTGCAATAAAACAGATTCAGATAGTTATAGAATTTAAAGAGTTCTAATACAGTTCAACCTTGACGTGTTGGTATGTGTGTTGGTTTTGTGCACAACATTAACCTTTTCGATAGAGTTATACTTGTAGGTACTACAGATCTCCTCCAGCTACTTCATACTACTACATTCATTACTTCCGCTAGTTTATGATTTAATTTTAATTTTTGTATGTTTATATGTTGTTGTAATTTGTTTGACATTCGTTTGAATGAGTCGTTTGAAGATTCAAACGTACTTGTAAAAGTTTCGTAATAAGTAATTTAAATTAAAAAAAACTATACCTACTAGTATTACTAGTAGGTAAGTATAGTTTTAAAAAACTATATTTAAAAAAATTACTAGTAGTTACCTACTAGTATTACTAGTAGGTAAGTATAGTTTTTTTTAATTTAAATAACTACTTAATTTAATAAAATAAAGTTATTTTTTCACAACACAAAAATCTAAATGGAAATTATAAGTTAATGATCAACTTCGATGAAAGCAGTAATCGCATGCAATACGTTCGTTCCCATACTTCCAAACATCAAAGTCGATACTCGTACATACTAATAATTAATGAAGATATTTCTCTCGTCGATAGATGTTGTATAACATAAGGGCGTTTTTCCACAGACCAATACATGATACGATTTGCAGTCGCGACGCGAAATACTGCAAACGATCTGTCATGTCGTTCCAACGATTTCCACGAGCAAACACAACACAGTTTTGGCCGAACACAAAATACAATGTTCTGTCGCAAGTTGAGCGCTGCACTTTTTGAAAAAGTGTTCCAATTTTAAAATTATTAACAGTAAATACTCAGTTCTAAAATTTTGACGTGTTCGTCGCGTTTGCCGCGGATGTAATCGCAAACAAAAGCAAGAAGAATTTGTTTAGCAGGTAGGTCTTCGGAGGGACAAGGTGCTTGGCGACTGTAAACTATTAACTCTATGGGGTTCTCTGTACTCATAATTATAAACAATTTTTACTACAAAACCAAACCAAACCTGAAATTGTAAAAATAATGATATTTGCATTTTGTATGGAACGGTGATTTCACGATTATATAGGTTGGTCATAAAGTAAAAATAAAAAGTTATTTACTTACATAGCCAGCGAAAGAAGAGTTTTCGCAATGAGTTGTACTTCTTTATTTTATTTTATATTTTCTGTAATTTACTTTTGTTATGTGTGGTACAAATAAAGAGTTTAATAATAATATAGTACGGCGTTCGTTATTCGACGCGTTATGCGGTACAGCGTGAAAAAACAGCCCTTAAGCTTTATTAATTGCGGCTTTCACGTCGAAGAATTTTGTTATAATAGCAAAGTTTATAGCAACCTCAAATTTAATGCAAGGTTGTACGCTTACATTATTTTCGGAGTTTCGAAAGCTAAATATTTACTTATATGAGAAACAAGACTAAGACATAATAAATAATATTTAGGTATGTCGTTTTAAACATTATTTCAAGCTGTAGGTGTGATTATGTTTTTAACAAGCGGTGTTTTTTGTCTGCTCCAGGTTTTTACTCGATGATTTTGTACATCAAATTCCCAATATTTATTTAATTAAACAAACAAAACCCGCCTTTATAGATAAACTGACAAGACTACAGAAATAGCTGTTCGCTAAACTGCTACAAAGTGTTAAAATCCACTCGACGCGGCCTGACCTCACTCCCCTTACAGTTAATCAACCGTTTTCATCTCATGTAGCGTTTAGCTCTGGAAAAAAGATTTACAAAAGTTTAATCTTTTTTTAGAATGATGTATCATTTAAAGAGAGAGACGAGAATTGCGTATAGGCTAATTGCGATAGAGTATGTTATAATATACGGTGCGCTGGGTGAACTAATTTGACCCTAGACGGTATCTGGATGGAAGCCCAGTTTATACAAGGTCATTCGGAACGAGGGTTCCAAAGCAAAAGAGGGTTTATGTATTCACTGTTGTTAACAACTATATATGTGGCCAATCCCTTTTATATTCTTAATTTATTTGGTTATTTTTCTTGATATTACTGTCCCATACAAAAATTTCAGAATCACTCTGCAAAGTGTGTGGATGCACAAGAAGAGTTTTTCACAACTTGGTTTGGTCTATAATAGATTTGAAACCAACAATATTATATATAATATATTTTAGTATGTATTTCTATTGCGACATTATGCATATTTTCCTATATACGACATAAATCTATTTTTAATATTAGGGCACTGTGCATGCATGTTAATGTACGCCTTGTACTTTTCCGTGAGAATAATTTTCGATGACTCTAGTCCAGCGAGTTCAGACGCTGAGGCCCTCTTTCTACGTCGTAAACATTTACGACTAGGAAGGTAAGAATTTAACAATTTTAAAAGTAGGTAAACCTAACGGGCTTCTAGTCTTGAGACTACAGTAAAACCAAAGTTCACAACTTTAGGTTTTTAAGGTTTCCAAAGAGAGTGCCAACGGTACCCTATTTTCTACTAAGTCGTCTATCAGCGGGCTGTATCTCATGAATGAATGAAAGGTAGGTAGATGGTTAAAATTTTCACAGCATGTATTTCTATATTGCCGCTATAGCAAATAAAAAATAAAAGGGGGCTCCCATGGAGAAACGTGATTTTTGAGCGCCTTTCTTGTTTCTGTTACCAAAAGTGAAATTTGTGAGATTAAAATATATGTACGTACATATATATATATGTATGTATATATATATATATATGTACGTACATATATATACATATATGTATATATACATATATGTATATATATATATGTATGTATATATATATATTTAAACCTAACAAATGTCCGGTTTTCTGCTGTGTCTACGTACCGTGTAAGATTACGTTAAAAATGCCCGAGTCACGACTATTGAAAGTTTGAACACTCCCAGTGACGTCAACACTTTGTCCCCACATCCAGATGCCGATAAAATTACCGTTATCATAAAATTTTGCCACACAAAACTAGACCGAGCTCGAAATAGGCTGAACGTGGCGGGCCGTGGGAGTACAAAACAAATATACAGTACAAGATAAAAATTGCCCGAGAAAGTGCTTTTTCGTTTGGCTCTTCCTACCGAAAAAACAATAGGTAATTAGTACCTAAGTATATTAATATGCTTTTTAATTTTAAGCAACAACATTCGACATTCATTCAGGAACAATGCTCTCGAATGGCTAATAATAGCGGTATTCAAATCATATGATGCTATTTTTATTAAAGTAGCACCATAGCAAATATTAGAAACGCAAACGACGATGATGACGATGATGAAGAAGATGATGATGATTGACGGAAAAAAGTAGAGAAATCTTTAGAGCATATCCTATACCTTTAAACGAGCAATTATATATATATATATATATATGTGAATCTCGGAAACGGCTAAAACTGTCTCCAGCCCGATTATTTTTTCCCCTTTTTTTTCAAGTTCCTTCTTTTGTGAGAAAAACTATTATTGGGAGCCCAATTGCACTCGTGATTTTTTATACAAATAACCAGTTCATATTTTTTATTATTATGTTGGTAAGATCGTAAAATATTATTCATATTTCACCAGTGTGTGATTTGTTTCCAAAAAACACGGTCACCCAGGTACTTATACGATTTAATCTAGATGGAGATATTTTTTTTTACTATTATCGTGCTATTATATCACTCCATGGGAGAGGGACTCAGTTCTTGCTGTTTCAAATCAAGCGTGATCTTCTAGGTAAGTGCGCTCCACTCAAGGCTGCATAGTTAAGTAAAAGTAAAAGTAAAATATACTTTATTGTACGCAAAGAAATGAAAAGACAAAAACAATCATATTAATAAATACGGCACAACAAGCCGCCTTATCGCTTAAATAGCGATCTCTTCCAGGCAACCTTAGGGCAGAGGAAACTTAGTAGTTAGTAGTGTTAGCATTATTACTATTTGTCATTGTATCTCATGAAACAGGAAGTATAATATTAATTGTCAATTTGACTAATTTCGTGACAGATTGAATCGAATGACATGAAGTCATTCGATTTAATCTGGGGATACGGACGCCATATTGAAAATTGTTAGTATAAATCCGAGTGCTTTGACTACTCCCCCGATGTCATCGAGCCCTAGGGCTCTTTTCTCGGCGACGCTTAGCGCTCGCCCATCCCCCCGGTGACGCTGTAGCGGCCAGTAGGGCCTATGCAGCATACTCAATCCGAAAAAAAAAACCGAAAAAAAAAGGATGGTAATTCAGTCTCCTGCCGGCAGACTCAGCGATTATTGAATACTTTTGTGAATAGATCGCAGTTTGGTTTAGAGCTTAACGATAGGAATCGTGGCCAGACCAAATGAATATTGTCTTTAAGTTTAGCACACTTTTATCTTATTACATAAAATCTCTCGTGGAACCGCTACACGTTGTGACCATTCGCTATTTAGTGCAAGTTCCAGATGAGAGAACAAATATATTAAAAGTGTTTATTAATACCTACTTCTGGATTGTCCCTTACAGTAGGTACCTGCTTACTTTCTACAAGTCTACTTGTAGCCAAGGGCAAAATTGGTTTTCAGTTCACGCTCCGAAAGGTAACAGACTAAGCATGTAGCTATCATACTAATATTATAAATGCGAAAGTGTGTTTGTTTGGTTTATTGGTTTGTCCTTCAATCACGTCGCAACGGATCGACGTGATTATTGGCATGGGTATAATTCAGGACCTGGAGAGTGATATAGGAAGAGTAAGGAGTTCCTGCGGGAATCAAAAAAACTTAAACCGCGCGGAAGAAGTCGCGGGCATCAGCTAGCAGACACATAGTTTAAATAAAATCAGCACAATTTTTTTTTTACCATCTCTTCACCGGTGGTTGTGCTTGAGCGGCAGAAATGTATTGTGACACAAAGCTATGGCGGAATATGCTGCTCACTGTCGAGGAAAGTTTCGAATCAAGCGTGAAATTAAATAGTTCCCTATGCCAGAAGTATGGAAATATGAGTATAGATTGGTTGACGGACGCTTTTAAGTATTCCGTATATTATTCCGTGTTTTTTAATGTTTGCGGTATTTACGTAGGTAGAGCACGCCTTTCTAGAAGTTTCCCATTCACTTAAGTATTGTAAGGGACTCAGGATAAGTTAGGATAGGCTATTTAATATGATTATAGGAAGGGAAAAGAGAAGTCAGAAGGGTATACTCAATCAGTAACTTGTCTATCTCTATTAATTTCACAGCCATTTAAATTCAGAAACTTGTCGCCACTAAACAAGTACCTACATATAATAAACTCGCCGGCATATTTAGCGGAACATAAAAAAAAGGTTTGATATCAGTATCATATAAGGTTGCTGGCTGGTTTATACGTCATTTAATTTAAAAAGAAATATTTTCAAATAAAGAAAACAACTGAACATCACATTTTATGCAATTGTTTTAATTTTATTCAAATACATCTGGAGCGAACTTCGAGTATTTCTTCCTTCTGAGTTTGATTTAAAATTTCATTGAAATACTGTTTTTTGTTATTTTTTTTAATCGCGTACGTTTCTGGAGTTGATGACTGAATTATGCCTGACTTAGCCCCAACGGAGATTGCCAGGGCACTCGAAATGCGAAGAAATGGTCAAACCTACAGAGTGATATCCAGAGATCTTCGTCGACCAGTTTCAACGATCCATTGCAGTATCCAAACGGTTCAGGGAGACCGGTACTTATGTGAGAAGAGCAGGACAAGGCAGAAAAAGACGCACTTCGAGTAGGGATGATCGTTTCATTCGGCTTCGAGTACGTAGGAACCCCCGTTTGACGGCCGTCCAAGCCCGACATGAGTTAGAAGCAGTGCGGGGTGTAACCGTAAGTGAGCGTACGGTACGAAGAAGGCTCGAAGAAGCTGGTTTGGGTTCATTTGTGCCCGCCAAGGCTCCAAGGCTCGAGGTAAATCATCGTAGAAACAGGTTAACTTTTGCTCAGGAACATCGACTTTGGAACGCGGACCAATGGAGTAAGGGTATTGTTTAGTGATGAGTGCAGAATTCTCTTAAATCAAATTGACGGCAGGCAAAGAATATACAGACGCAAAGGAGAACGATACATTCAGACAAATTTTGAAACTACAGTTGCATACGGTGGTGGATCAATAATGGTTTGGGCGGGCATTTGTTTGGGAGTTCGCACAGACTTGGTAGTGATTGACAGAGGGAGTCTGACTGCAGACCGCTATATCAGAGAAGTTTTAGAAGAAAATGTCGTACCGTTTGCCCCATATATCGGTGAAGATGAGAAGGGACTTGCTGAAAAGAAGAGTTAAGTCCAGAATTCCAGCTCCTGACAACGTGGGAGAACTGCGAATCGCTGTAGTTGAGGAATGGCGGAGACTATCCCAAGAGACCATCGATAACATCATTCTCAGTATGCCTAGACGGGTAGAAACTTTAATAAGAGCACGTGGAGGGAATACGCGATATTAATCACCATTTTTCTAATTTAATTAATTGTTATTTTAATATTAAATTTCACTTTTACCGGTTACATGAAAAGTTCAAAAATGTACCATTTTTCACAAATAGCCTTTACTCGCAAAATCAGTTCTTAATGTGATCTCATTTTAAGTAAAACAAAAGAAGTGTAGTAAGTAGATTTTAAAATAAAACCATATTTTTTTAATTATGGACCTTTTTTTTATGTTCCGCTAAATATGCCGGCGAGTTTATAATCTAGTCATGAAAATCGAAGAACTTGAAGTTTAATTTGCTATAATCCGCCAAAGTAGACAAATCTATGTGGTACAGCGTGTAACTTGTGATATTCACCGCCCAGTATGCTAGCAATTCGCACTCGCACTCGCACCACACTACACAAATCTTCCAAATCACTCTCAACCTACGTTTCACTCCGACTCCGGAGCATCTTTAGGAGATGTTGACTCAAAAATGCAAGAAAAGTTACAATCATGCATTGTCGAGTTAATGGAGGGAAAAAATCAGGGTAAATGTGCACAAGAGAAAAGTGAGGCATCTTTATATTTTTTTATAATCCTAATATATAATTAACAGTAAACTAATATAGTTTCCTAAGAAACTTTACGATGCCAAAAAGTGATATTCACGGCGTGACCTATTTTAGGTCTAGCCTAGGAAACAGGTGTATCTTTTTCCTATTCCTAGTTTCTTACTCGTGTTTATGATCGTTGCAACTTCAGCAGCTTCTGAGCTTTTAATTTTTTTTTAATTTTAACTTTTAAGCTGCTTTCTGTCGCTGCTCATTTTGCTTAAGGCGAATTTTTTTCTCTTATACGGGTAGGTACGACATATTTTACACGTTTTAGATTCTAAAATTTACAGATAGCTAGTTGCAAGGACAAGGTAAATATTTCTAGTGAAAAATTTTTTTTTAAGGTTAATGAGTAGGTATTTAATAAAAAGTAGAGATTAAAATTATTTAAGTTATTATAGATTGTAATTTTGAAGAAAAGTGACACTAGTAGCTAATAGCGTTGAAATCAAAATATTAATGTTGCCATTAAGGTAAGCTTACTTTGGAATGATTCAGCAGAGGCATTTGAATATATCATTGAAATATAAATACATTTTTAACTGAATATGAATACGTAGGTACCAATTTTACCAGTAGATGTTGACTTTCATTTAATTTCACATTAAAATGTTAATTTATAAGTTCAGTTCAACTACTTGTTAAGATCCAACAAAAGATTGACGGTTCTTTAAAAACCTTCTACTCGAAAATCACTACTAGCTCTGTAAGAAAAATGAACATTTATTTATTTTCAAACATATTCAAATCAATTTTAACATCAATTTATCAGAAGCAGACTTAAATCCATACATCAGCATCAAACGTGACACGTTCTGGATTGACACGGTGGCGACGAGCCGACGTGTTATTAGAGTGGCCTAGGCATGGAATATTTATGATTTCATTACTCCGCACAAAGGGTGTGCATACGTGGTCGTCTTATGAAAAATCTGCTGATTTTATTTTTTTTATTTTATTTATTTCTCCACTTACAACTAGCATTACAGGTTTCCCTAATACACTAGTGTAGCTAAAATAAGCCTTAACTATATTATAAACTAATTAAATATTGTTATTATTATTATAACATATAGCCCACAGAGCAATCCTAGTGAGTTCACTCAGAGTACAACAAAACAGATCCGTTCTCTCAGCTATGACGTTAAGGGTGCGAATCGCGCGCGTGAGCGGCGCCTTGTTGACCAAGTTGGTGCGTCCGCGCGGTACCGCCAGCAGCGGTGGCCTGCGCCTCCGCCACACGTACCGGTCTGGGACACAAAGACTCACCTGCCCCAAAACGTCTACATTAAATAACTTCCCCCGTATTATTTTAAAAATGTACAATATAAGTGCTAATTCCCTCCTAACCCCTAGTTCGTTATACCCAACCATACCCAGAACAAATAATGTTGGATACATTAACGGGTAGTATGGGTATACCCCATATAGCTTCATATATAGGTACCTAACAAATTTATTTTGTACCCGCTCTAACATAAGGCTATATTTAGCCTCATGTGGAGCCCAAATGACCGAGTTACTTTCTAAGTGGCTCCTGACCAAAGCATTGTATAATGCTATCACCGCCTTTACGTTACTGAAGCTCCTAACGGTACGAAGTAAAAAACCTAGATTTTTGTAAGCTTTCTTACAGCATTTTACAATGTGGTTACGAAACGTAAGTTCTGTGTTCAAACCAACCCCCAAGTCCCTAACTTCTGAAACTCTCACCATTGGTACCCCATCGATATTATAATCATAATGGATGGGGGATTGCGCCTTAGAAAAGGTGATCACTGCACATTTTGAGATGTTAAATTGTAAACGGTTGTCCTTACTCCATTTGACTGCTCGATCAATGTCCTGCTGCAGCCTCCCACAGTCACTCTCGCCATCTACAGCCAGAGAGAGCCTGAGATCGTCCGCAAACAGTAAACACTTTGCATCCTTGATCACCTGAGGTAGATCGTTTATCATTAAAATAAACTGTAAGGGACCCAGGTTGCTACCCTGACTCACACCGGATCTAGTAAAATACGGTTCTGACCTATGACCCCTATAGTCTACGTATTGTTGCCTATCTCTCAAGTAACTCGCAAAAAAATTCAGTAAATGTGGAGTGAACCCAACCGATGCTAACTTTTTGAGCAAGACATCGTTATCTACTAGGTCGAATGCCTTCTGAAAGTCAAAGTACGCTGCATCAGCCTGCCCCCCACTGTCTACTGCTGGAATAATATGAGCCATATAAGCGAGAAGGTTGCTCGTAGTTTGCGGGTGTGGACAGCACCGCTACGGGCCTGTACCCCTCCAACTGTGTTCCTGATCCACCTTTAGGTACCGGTACGACTCGAGTTAATTTCCACGTCTCGGGAAACACAGCTTTCTTCAAACACAGATTATATATGTGAAGCAACGGTTCCGCCAGAACCAATCGACAATCTCTAAATAGGTAAGGTGGCATGCAATCTGGTCCCGCAGACTTTTTTGGTTTAAGTTGTTTAAGTGCCTGCCTTACCTCATCCAAGGTCAATCGGTCGATATGGACTCGCGCCGCTCCATTCTCTCCACCCGCTGCCGCTATGGCCGCGGTAACATTCAATTCGGCTCGCTCTGAGCTATAGACGGACTGAAAAAACTGAGCGAACTCAACAGCACACTGTTCTGCAGTCAACAGAACCCCGTTTTTTAAAATTGTCCGCGGAGACCTACTACCTCTTTTTGATTTGGTATATTTCCAGAACGATAAAGGATCGTTGAGGAGTTGGTTCTGAACCCTGCGTTGATAGTGTTCGTGAGCTGTTTCTATCATGTTTTTAACCTTTGCCCTACACTGCGAAAATGCATCGTAATTACCTTTCGAGTTACAAGCTTTATACCGCCGGTGGAGATTCGCTTTTAATTCTATGTTGCGAATTATTTCAACCGTGTACCACTCGGGGTATTTATACCCCGGGGATACAGGACTTCGCTTTTTTCTCGGAACCCAGTCATCGATAATTGACGTAAGAATTTCATAAAAATATTCCAAGCTTTTCTCCAACTCTAACTCATACATTGGAGTCCAGTCTGCGGCCGCAATTGCTGAGTATAGTGATATGAAATCAGCCTTATGAAAATTCCAACCTATTGGTGTTTGCGGGCTCGCTTCAGGTCCTAACGCCTGCGCCTGATGTATGTATGAACGCAATGTCACCGCGATCTCGAGCGGCGGGTGATGTGCATCCACCGGTACAAGTGGCGTCGCGGCTTCGCGCACGCTCACACTCCCGTCCGCTGATAACGCACTAAGGACCAGGTCCAAACATCTGTCATTACAATTTCCTACTGTATTACTCTGAGTGAACTCACAATATGTTTGAAAAAATTCAAAATAATTATTTATATTTAGAGAACACGAATACAAGTTAAAATCTCCTACCACTACTACCTCGCCATAATTATTACAAAGTTGCTCAATAATCCTAAACAATACCATATATTCACTCTCACAACTATTATGTGGTACGTAAACAACGCATAGCATAAACATGATAATAAATATACTAGGTTCTGAGTAGTATGCGCTCTGTATTTTAACTGTTTGCGTTTTTTTAACGCAAATAATCTGTGACGGGTATAACAAGAAAGTATTTAATAATCGTTTAATCATTATTTACCTAATGATTATAGTTGTACTATTTCATAATATTTACATTCCGATTTACATTGAACTAGCTGATGCCCGCGACTTCATCCGCGTGTTTTAAGTTTTTTGATTACCGCGGGAACTCCTTAATTTTCCGGGATAAAAAGTAACCTATGTCACTCTCCAGGTCCTCAACTATACTCTTGCCAAAAATCACGTCGACCCGTTGCTTCTTTGCGACGTGATTGAAGGACAAACCAACAAACAAACACACTTTCGCATTTATAATATTAGTATGATTTATACGCTAAATAACTGTCCGCCCTTGCTTCGGTTGAGTGTGATTTTTAATTATAATTGGTAATCATCAAATCGCGCGATGAGTAAGTACGAGTATGGGAGCTTGTCGAGTTTGTATGAAGTGTTGGTTTGAGACGTCATCACGACGCACTTTTTTACTTTAATCGATAGTTTGAAATGGTTGTTAAACCTAAAAAAACAGACAACGTGGATTTTACGTCTTTTGGGCAATTTATGTAAAAATCTCTAAAAATAATTTATTTTTGACTCAGGAAACATCCCTATTTCCAATGAATTTATAATATAACAAGCTAACCCTCCCCTTCACTCGGGTAAAATTTTTGAAACTCTTGAAATAGTTATATTATGTATCCCTTTATTTTTAACCAAAACCCCAAATGTCAGGGATAGGTATAATGTGGAGAATCACGGACTTTCATACATACTTTAATGACTTTTATCTCCTTTCTAACCCCCTTGGAAGTGGTAAGCCAAAAATTCCTGAAATACCAATTTATTGTATTTAAAACCGAAAATTTAAACTTTCTACTATTTGTGTATAGTTGTGTATATAATCTATACTAATATTATAAATGCGAAAGTTTGGATGGATGGATGTATGAATGGATGTTTGTTACTCAATCATGCCAAAGCGGCTGAACGAATCTGGAACAAAGTTAGCACCGACATAGATTATAGTCTGGAATCGCACATAGGCTACTTTTTATCCCGGAAAATTAAACACAGTTCCCGCGGGAACAAAAAAACCTTAATCCACGCGGACGAAGTCACGGGCGTCAGCTAGATATAATATTTCATTTCAAGCATTTTCATAAATTCCACCTCATATTTTGTTGTAAGTACCGTCGTTTACAACCTTTCCCACTGCTAAATGTCACTGGTAGAGATCTCTTATAGAGGTAAGTGCTTTATTGTCTACGATTCTGTTTTTTACCGTATTCTTTAAGTTATTGGTACAAAAAAAGAAAAAAAACTCATGTTAATAATTTTTTTGGGGCACGTAGTGTCTCAGTGGTAGGTCTGCTTTGGCTGACAGCCTCTGGCGGAGTTGCAAAGTGCGAAGCGATACCTGCCTGTGCTCCGTCGTTGGCGGTGAGGTGGTAGGTACTTCCTAATGTTTTAGTCGAGTCTGATATAACCACTGCGCTCCCAGTGGCCATTAATTACCGACCATGATCATTTTCCTCACGAAAACCAAAGCTATGTTTACGCGTAGCTCTAGTTCGTAGCGTACATTATGTAAAGTTTTTAGAGGTGGTTATTGAAACCATTTTTTTTTCAATTAATTTGTAAGATTAACACGAAAAAAAATATTAATTTACAGATAACGCTTATTCGTTTGTTCACTTGAAATTAATTACAAACATAATAAATAATTGCCATCGCAAATGATATACAAGTAGGTACTTACGAAAAACACAGTGTGAACTAGTGAAAAATACCGCTTCAAAAGCCTTTTCCTCATTATTATAACTATCCTAATATCAAGTAGTGATAATATAAACTGTAATAATTACAGTAAATAGTTAAGAGATGCACAGTCGGCAAATTAGGTAATAATATATCATAGTAATTTGTGTTACGTACAATGACATTCACGAAATGTAACTTAATCATATTCCTCATCGACAACTATATTGTTCATAACAAGTTCCGACACTGAAATATCCGTATAATATAATATTGCCCCAAGTCTGGACCGTAAGAATGTCTAACTAACTTTGATTGATGAAGACATCTACGATGCTACAGAATTACAACTTGAAATGTGAAAGGTAATATCTGTTGGTCTGTAATTTCTTAGGAAGTAGCAATATATCTAATGTAAGTTGTAATGTAAGTCCCTATATGGTTTAATAGCTTTGATCGTACCTGACGTGCCAACTGCCAAGCAATAATAATCTTACAGCCCGAATTGCCTTCAAGTTGAGAAATGCATTGATGTGGAATAAAAATGTATCGTATTTTTTTTTCCAATTCAGTAATTCTACTTTCAAATAGATCACAACAACCAAAAATATGAGGAAGACATACTGACAATCGCTACAACTGATCGATCGGTAGTGAAGTGATAGAACCACGATGTTCACTCGCTCCTTTGGGTTACAACTAGCTGATGCCGGCGGCTTCGTCCGCGTGGGTTGTTTTCCTTATTCCCGCGGGAACTCCTTAACTTTCCGGGAAAAAAAGCCTATGTCACTCTCCAGGTCTTCAACTATACCCATGCCATCCGTTCAATCAATCACGCTGATCCGTTGCTCTGTGGCGACGTGATTTAAGAACAAACCAACAAACAAAAACACTTTCACATTTATTATTACGATGACGTTTCAAACCGATGCGATCGCATCGCGTCAGTATTAGCCATGCATATAAATCGTATTCAACTTTAGCTCGACGACTACCTACTAAGTTACCCAATTCTCAGGTTCATGATCCAAAAGAGTATTCGGGTCTACACTGTAAGAAACTGAGAATGAATAATATATAGGTATATGTGCGTTTGCATATAGTACGGCACAAGTGTGTCCACGCTGGGCATACATGATTGATGCATGTTTTTCCACATGGGCGGTCCGTCAACATAAGACCACATGAGTGTGATAAGACGCCGGGCGTAGAGCAGTCAGCCGGGGCAGGGTTAATAGGACAGCCCCTTTGACGTCAACACCTGTGTGCCGCACCTGCACGTGCCCTGCCTTCGTGTATGAACAATTTCATTACCATTATTAATGTACAGAAAATATGCAGATTGTGAAGGCAGGGTGAACGTCCCGGGCTGGGAGCGAATTACCGATATTTTTTGTAACGTTACATATTTACCGGTATGTTCACAAATATACATACTAAACTTCTCCATTGTATCGTTAATAAATATGTATTAACGATACAATGGAGAAGTTTCCATTATAAAAATTAAGGTAATATATAACAGAATGACTAAAATATCTCAACAAATGAAAAAAGTTACGGAACTTTAGAGTTAAGTTTGCAAGGGTTTATTTCGTTGAGGTAACTAGTGTGTCACTCTAGCTTACCTACCGACTTTACAAAAACGACGGATAAGTAAAGAAGAAAATGTGTAAAGTAATGAGGCGTGACTTGAAGCCTTGACGTGATAGTTGGACCTAAAGCACTAAATATGTGTGAAGATCATTTTGTCGAAATTTTATTTTATCTCGGCTACGTCACACCATAAGAGACCGCAATCGTTGTGCGTTAAACTACTTAAATAATTAACTTCTCAGTAATTTAATGATGGATTTAAAAAATCATTACGATTAAGGAAAACTATTATTACTTTAGATCTATGGCTTCTTATGGGTGAACTTAATATAGTAATACTTACTTAGTACTACCTATTTTGTAATACTGTGTAAACATGCTTTCGGTGGCCCTAGTATGCATGCATTTCTTCTATCATAGTATGTTTTAATCGAAGTTTGACGTGTTATATGAATCTAGAACAGGCATCGTAACTTTGTTGATGGCTTTCAATAAACGTGGCGACGTGTCCTCAAATGAATAATGGACATCCCGTTTCGAGACTGTTCATGCGAATGAATAAGTACTTCAACCACCCTTCACCGTTAAAGAAGTGCGTATAAAGAAAAGGAAAATAGGTATATAGGAACTATGTATACGATACTTCTTTCATAATAACACCAACAGAGTACTTGTGGCTGAAAACTGAAGCGCCTCTCATGCTAAGAATGTGCTCGTCAGATTTTTGTGATTTTTCTTTTATTCCAGTACAAGTTAACCCATGATTGTTAACAAGTTAGCCCATGTGGCCCGGAAGTATGTAGTCTAACATAGTAGTGGACTAGCCAGGTAGGAGGTAGGGTAGTAGGTATATCAGTAACTACCTAAAGACGTAACTGTTACTAAATATAACTAGAATAGATATAGAATAGTTACTAAATATTGCTGACCCAGCCTAGTTACCTATTGCATTTTAATATATAAATGAAAATTCAATGTTTTAGTAAAAATAAAATGCTGCTAGCCTACGTAGTAAAGACTTAATAGAGAAAACCTATAAACGTTCATATCAACGAATATACAAGTCAACCTGTTGCTGCAAATGCCTAGCCTGGCAAAGTGCCCAAATTGTGGATTTTCGTATCAAAGAGGAAATTTATGAATACTTCAACCACCAATATACCTAACAACTTTACGAAATAGACTGGGTAATTTGCAAATATTTACCTTGCATCATTAATAATTAAATCAATATTAATTTACAATTAAAGACCTAAGTACAAGTAAGTTCGATAATTATTTTTGTTGTGCGTAGGTGTAGTCATATATCTAGTGTTAAAAAAAAGCCTTTGCCGCTTGCAAGGCTTATATAGCTTTGAGATATCGGCTGAAATTTTAAGCTTTGAAGCTCGGCAAGTCCAACCTTGATTTCTTTAAGACTATATTTTGTTAATCTTTGATATCCCTGCTCTCGATTGGTGTGGATTTCATTTGTTTATCTGATGGGTGTAGAAATCGAAAACAAGAATCTTAATTAAATTTATGGTAGTCTTGAACATATTTCATTATTCTATTCGAGGCGTATTGTTTGATGTACCTAGGTCTACTCTGATCCATAAAAAACACGTTTCATCTGGTTATGAGATGTGTGGATGTCATTGTATAGCGGGATCTTAGAACAAATTATGGCAATAGAATACCAAAGGTACACTTGCGAATCAAACAAGATTTAGATGTTCAATATTCAATAGCTAATGCTTGTTAGTGTGGATTGAGGGAGAATTCATCATTTTCCGGTCAAATGTCAAGTTTAGTCTAAAAGTAGGGGTACCTATCTCTATACTTTTAGAATCTAGACGAAATTAAATAATAATTAGTGGATGATGCCCTCGAATATTCCGTGTGAGTAAAAATTTTTTGAATCGCTGGGGAATCTTTGATAAAATAGCCTATTTCTGTCCACGGGACGTAAGCTATCTCAGCAACTTACGAATATGAACCATTTTTTTCCGCAATTAAAAAACTAAAAATTGATTTATTTTTTATAAGTTACAATTAAGCATAGGAATAGGAATAAAATTGGTAGGTAGATCTGCATGCGATTAGTTGGCATATTAGAACAATGAATCGAATAGCATTGCGTGAAAAACAGGAAAAGGTAATTAGAAAAATATTGCGGGCACATACACTCTTAAAATATTAGCAAGGGCATATTATACACAGTTTTTTTTTTAATCGCACCCAATATTATAACTGTGACTGTAGTCAGAGGACTACAGTCACAGTTATAATATTAATTTTAAAACCACATATACTTATTTTGTTCTATTATTCTTTTAACCCTCTTAGTTATATCCCAAGTTTTATGTTGAACTAAAAAAGCTTTTAGGCACCTTTTACCCGAAGTCCGTGGCGGCCCATGTCGACCGCATCAATTTTCGCCAATAGCTCTACTCGAAATGAAATATTTCTCTGGAGATATTATCGATTGGCTTGAGTTTTCATTTAGTACTCTAGAGCATTACAATAACTAAGAACTATTTTTTTCTGAGATTCAGTTCTAAGTAAAATGTGATTTTTTAAATACCGTTAAATCTATGAACAAGTCACAGTGTCTTTTTTATGTATAGACAAGCTTGGCTGCTTTCAGACTTGCTTGCAAGTGGTGATGAAGCCTAATGCCTAGAATATACCTATTCACTCTTGAAGGTGCCTATATTAAAAGGTCTTCTTCATCTTATTTTGTTTTATGTCTTTTAGTAGTGCCACACTAGCACAATGGAGAAGTCACATTGTCATTACGATTCATTATGTACCCGAGTGAGCTCAATATTTTGTAATAAGCAGATATTTTCGGGACTTGTGGGAAGGTTTCACGAACAAAAGATGGTGTGCAAGTTTAGCTGTATATTATTCCGGGCAGCAGCTAGCGGCAAATAAAAACAGACAGTTTACTAAAACATTAACGTTTCTTGCAAACCGTTAATTCCTCTTACTCAATGAACAAACTTGTTTATTCGATAAGGTTCATATTGTAATAACGACCCCGTTAAACGTTTTATTATAATTTACTGTATGTTTCCCAAGACATAAGTGAAATTTTTTTCGCGAAATAAAATACGCATACCCTCTATTATTATTCGGATTGACCTCATTGACTCAAATAATAAATATTATTGCGATTGGACAACGATAACCCGTGCCGACTTGATGCCAAACTTTTGACATGAAAATTTGTACTGACTTACTGTAGGAGGAATCCCATCAAAAACATAAATGTAAAATTACAGCCAAGTTCAAAATTGTGATATATATGCCTTGGTTGTTGACTTCAGCGACAAAAGAAGTGAGATCTAAATGGGTGCCAAGTTCAATGGTCAGTCCTGCAATTTATTTATCCCATCAAAAACTAAATGTGAAATGAGAGCCAAATTCAAAATTGTGATATATATGCCTTGGTTGTTGACTTCAGCGACAAAAGAAGTGAGATCTAAATGGGTGCCAAGTTCAATGGTCAGTCCTGAAATTTATATATCTAAATAACCATTTGAGGTGTGCTTATGAAATTTGTATCTCACGGGTCTCAATATATGCGCCAAAATTGACATGTTTATGTGAAATAGTTTTTGAGTTATGAGGGGGTCAAAAGTGGCTCCAAATGGTTTGTGTAATATTACAAACGGTGCTGCTCGGCAGTTTTTTTGAACTTTGGTTGGACACGCTTCCGCGTGTCTTGATTATGAAGTAAATTTTTATTACTTATTTAAAACTCCAATGCACCCAAATAGTATATTATATATTTATTTACATTAAAAAAATATTATTATTGTTCAAATTTTCTTTTTAACGTTTGTTTTTTAGAGTCAGGATAAATTTTCCGGTGTTCTTGTACGCAACGTAATAAAAACTGTATTTGTTCCTCCTCAACAGTGATTAATCCATGAAAGTCTTGCATTAACTTAATCGCTCTTTCGGCTACATCGTTTACTACCTTCAGTGCCAAAACTTTTTTTCTGGCTTCTTGAAACGAATCATTATTAACCACAAAGTAGGAAATTCATGTAGAAAACTGTTTTCAATTTTAAGGCGGTTCAACAAGGACTTGCTTTTTACTAAAATGAAGTCAGAGATATTTGTCCGAAACAAAATAAGATAAAAGTGTTAAAAAAGTATACTTTCAAAGGAAACGAAAGCAAAAAAATTATTTTACTAATAATGTCAATTGATGTTCTTTAATAAAATTACCATAGGTACAGTGAACCGCAAAGTTCTTCTTTCGATGGGATGTACCGCTTTCCATGAGTTATTTCTTCCTCTTTGGTTAAATTTTGAACCATTTTAACTTTAGTTTCTTGGTCCACATCATCATCAAACAGTGAAAATATAGAAACTTCGTCAGTTAAATACCACAAATGCTGAGAAACCTTCTGCAAGGCTGCTTTTGAGATCGTTTTATCAATTTTCTCGTAAGACTTCATAGATCTCATAAATCACAAACTTGGTAGGTGATTTTATTGCTGAAGTGCATTGAAGCCATGGTTCAACGTAGGATATTACGATGAACAAGCAAACGTCAATTAATGTCACCTTGTCTTTGCTTGTGATCTTGAATTGAGCACTAATTATCGATATTTTCAGAGACAAATATTTAGTAGGAATACGCGCCTTTTCCCAATAGATAATACACTCGCGAATAGTGAGATTAGGGTTTTTATTGTCAGTTAAATTCACTTCACGGATATTGTAAAATAAAACTACTAGAACTTGTCCATTAGACAGAAGTTTTGAACTCGTTGTTTGATGTTTTACGTCACCTATTAAAAATATACCCCTTACG
Organism: Erebia palarica; assembly: GCA_964035005.1. NCBI lineage: Eukaryota > Metazoa > Arthropoda > Insecta > Lepidoptera > Nymphalidae > Erebia > Erebia palarica. The sequence goes on from OZ035988.1 coordinate 10,251,581, forward strand.
CAGTTCTACGTAATTTCACTGACATGTTAACTGATTGCGACAATATAATAACAATGCGAGTTCTTTAAATAACGAGTAATCACAAGTACATCGACACGTTAGGTTGCATCAGCCTTAGAGAGCAAGTACTGACATGTATTGATGTAAGTCGGCATGGGTTACCTACCTTGTTAAAATTTTATTTATAATTGTTTTGAGTTAAGGGATTCCCGTGGGAATTAAAAACTTATTTCATGCGGACGACGTCGCAGGCATTATCTCGTAATAAATAAGTATCTGTTTCTCTTAGTTATTAGGAAAACCAACAAATTAAGTTATCCACGTCGAAAGGTTGAAAGACATGATGTACGTTAGCGGGCAAAGGAAATAGTTCGGGGACGCCTCAGAGTGAATAGGGACGTGCTCAGAAAACCATGTCGACAGCTATTATATAAATCTGAAAGGGACACTTAGATGCCCCTTATTATTGTTGCCATTAATAAGATCATACTAATGAAGTTCTCAATCTGGGGAGTGTTTTCTTCGTACACGAACCATTTGATTTCTTAAACAACTTAACAATTAGGCTAACAAAATAACTGTTATCCTACAAAACTGTTTTCACAATTTGACTGTAGGATAGGAATACAGTCTAAGTTTCTATATACAATACAATATGCTTAGATCTTCATGTTCACAAAAACCATAACTCTTTACTTTTTTATTTTATAAATACCGTGAGATGTCTTTCCGAAAATGCAACCCAAACAAATGCTGAATTTTAAACCCCGTTCAGCCAGAACGTGGTTTAAAAAAAGTAAGGACTGAAACAGTAACCGCAATAAGGGGTTTAAACACTGTTTTTTGAAACTGTTATAAAACAGAAACACTTATAACGGAAACAGAAACGATACTGTAACCCAATCAATCTGTAACTTTTTATTTCTATTAAAAAGTATTTTTATCTGTAACCCTAATAGGTACATGCCCTAACATACAGCACGGTGTGACAACGCGTTCTTCTCACTTCATTGGACTTAACACACACTGACACAACATGGCCATGTTTTTCTTAAAACAATTACAACCTTTGGTGCTTTCACCTTAGGTACAAAGGACTTGACCGGTGGAATTATGGCAGCTTGCCTAGGTGTCAAAAATCAATGTTCAGCAATGATTTCTTTATTATTGTAATTGTAATATTTCACTGTTTTCAGATAAAAAAGTTTCAGGAGTCTGAAGGCTCGGAAAACTGCGAAAATGAACAAAAAAGTTTCACCAAAAGACTGCTTTCCCACACTAGATGGCGCTATTTATTGTGTTGAGCGAGTCTAAAAAAATATTTTGAAGTATTATTTCTTTATTATTGTAATTGTTATATTTTATAGTTTTCAAATAAAAAAGTTTCAGGAGTCTGAAGGCTCTGAAAACTGAGAAAATAAATAAAAAAGTTTCACCAAAAACTGCTTTCCCACACTAGATGGCGCTAAATATTGTGGTGAGTCTAGAAAATATTTTTAAGTATTGCTCGCTACTTTTTGGTTAACAAGTTCAACTATTCGACCACAGATGGCAGCATATGCAATGTGAAAGGGCGTTCCTTTAAACAGAGTATTTCAAAATGCTTTGTTCGATCTATTACTTTGAGACTTGTCAAAAAATAAAAATAATTATAAACAAAACATACATTTCCTTTTCATTACTATTTAATTGATCAAAAATAAATCATTCATAATATAATGACTAAGGTACTTAACGTTATTCATGTAGGGTTACAAGATTATTATTAGGCATGGATATAATGGAACGTCAAAATGGAGTAGTGCTTAAAGAGGAAAGCGGATGCTCAAGATTTAAACAATAAACGTACTGTTTTTTTTGTCATTTGAACCCTGACCTTATTTGGAATAATAAATCCATAATAATTTCGTTTTGAATTTTTAAACCTTACTGTAAAAACGGAAATCCTGTGCATTGTCCCGAATCGGAGGGCAATTACTGGTCATGTCCTTTGAATACGCGTCAAAAATAAATTTGGCAACGTCGCTATTTCGGTTACACTTTTAAAATACTTTAAACCCCTTTCTTTCTGGTACAGATTCATTTTTGTTAGAGAAATATGTATTCGGGTTAACAGCATTAAAAACACATTCAAAAGGGTTACAGCTTCGATTCTGTTACACTTTCATTGTGTAACACTTATATTTCTGTAACCTTTATGAATCTGTTTTTCAGTCCCTGAAAAAAGTAAAGATAGACAAACAAACTTTTAGATGTAACATTAATATGAGTAATGATTAATAGAATTTATAAATTAACTAGATAATGCCCGCGACTTCGTCCGCATGGATTGAGCTTTTTTTTCCGGGAAAATAGTAGCATATATCCTTCCCCAGGAACTCCAGGCCTATCACTATAGCAAATTTGCTAAAGCAGACAGACAGACACACCTTTGTATTTATAATGAATATTATAAATGCGAAGGGAATTTATAATGAATATTATGTATGTACAGATTACAGGCGACGTATAATTGTAATCCAATTTATATATTCATTTGAAAAGATATTTGTTCATCCATTTCAACAATTTTAACCGCAAACAAAAAGGTTCTTCGTTGGAGTAGGTAGATGCTATAAAATTCTCGGTCCTTAGTACCTTGTTGAGAATATCTGACGTCCGCATCGGTACTCAACGTTACCGACCACTCCAGTGTTATTATTAGAAGTAAGTATATAAGTGCTCGAGTGAACGTAAGTGCATATAATTTTGATGCTTTTCATCATTCATTTGGCAAGTGACTGGTGAATGTGGAGTTTCATGAATAATTCAAACCATTACCGGTAAATAATATTTTAATTTTAATTATTATTTACTAGCTGATGCCCGCGACTTCGTCCGCGTGGTATTATTTCTTTTAATTCCCACGGGAACTCCTCAATTTTCCGGGATAAAAAGTAGCCAATGTCACTCTCCAGGTCTTCAACTATACCCATGCAATAAATCACGTCGATCATCACATCAATAAACCAACAAACAAACACACTTTCGCATTTATAATATGAGTATGATTTAGACGGACATAAGCCTACATGGTACAATGGTATAGTGATTCCTATCTAATATTTTGGAATTATAGTTATTTAATAGTTAATTATTAATATGTAATGTATATGTAGTCTATTATAGTTTGTGATTATTGTTTAGTGTATGTAATGCTCAGGTACTGGAGTCGCCATGGTAAGATTTACCTTGTGTTCTGTATAGCACAATCATTGCTGCGAATAAATGTTATTTCACCTTTCATGCTCTAAAAAGATGTCATTATAGCTTAGCGTAGGCGGGCTTAAGTTGTAGCATTTAAAGTAGCATTTAGCCTCTAGGGATTAAAGTTTTTTTTTTAATTTTTGCCGTACTATTCTCATATCGGTATGCGTGATCCTTATTCGATTATCCAAAATTTTTAGTCTAAAATTTTTACTATCAACAGCCAAATTTTCGACAATTAGTTGAATGGCAATGTCACCCATCGCATCCTACCATTATGTTGCATTTTACTCAATTATAGCTATACGATGCATTTTGTTAATAAAACATGTAAAACTATGATTGACTTTTCTTACTTACTAAAAGCTACGTTATTAGAACGAGACAGGTGTATTAAGTTATTGCGTGAATGTGTCGCGCAATTGTCATATGACGTCATCAAATTTAGCTATTGAAGCCAATTTTTTGTTAACTATAAATGGCGTCTGTTGTGCTTCCGGTGTTTCAGTCGTGAATAATTACCTGTTTTTTGAATATTTTTATGTGTTTTTGCTTAGTTTTATGTAATCAACTATGGTGAAGTGCTCAGTTTGGGGTGTCGTAATAATAATATTGTAAAACGCCCAGGAATTTCATTTCATAGGTGACTAACAAAGTCGTCTAGTTTTTCTTTTTGTGGCTACTATTTTAAGTTATTTTGACTAATTAGTTACTTCTTTACTGAATCCATAACACGTAAATTATTGCGCTGTCCCCAAAAATTTGGATTATTTCATTAGTTTTTGTATAGAGTGTATATATAGTGCGGGGATTGTATTGTTTACAAATAAATTGAATATCGATAAAATTAAAATTTCATATAACTCTTACTATTTCTCACTCTGAGGGGTAGAGAGATGAAATTGAACAGTCAGATTCTACTTATAATATTGCCAAACCCATTTTAGACTGTAGTGATGATAATCTAGTGATTAAGACACCCGATCTGATCTGATCCCGAAATGCAACTATTGTCTTTTTAGGCATTCTTTCTTGATTTTCGCATTTAAGCGGCTCTATCACACCATTTTTTAATTTCTGAGTAATCATTTTTGTACCCACGACGGAACGGAGACGGTATATGTGTTTGCCCTAAGAGGTGTGCGTTAGTTTGTGCACTTTGTTGTTACCATTTTCCTGGAAAACTACTGGACCGATAATTATGCGGTTTTTTGCATTAGATATGCTTAACTTCTGAGTAGGTTCTCAGATATGTAGGACCATAGTCCATCAAGTTGAGCTGCAATCGTGATTTTCATTCTTCAATGTTACCATTTTTCTCAAAAACTTCTGGATTGATTGAGATGCGACTTTTTGCATTTGATATGTATTAGAAATAGAAGCTTATGAGAAAGTTCTTAGATATATCTTATGGTCAAAGTCCACAACGCTGCGCTGCAATCGTGATTTTTTTACTATCTGTATGCATTTTTATAAATTTTTAAAATAAATCAATTTTAAAATCAGTCTACATTTATTACATTCAGTAACATTTTTTCCATAATATCTAGGAATTCCAACTTATATTATGAAACAGTATTGTTTGTAAGGTTCACATGAACTAATAATATAAATCTATACTAACACATATTATAAACGCGAAGTTGGGATGTATGGATGATGTTGTTAATCATGCCTAAGCTGATCTGTATGAAATTTGGGACTAAGATAGATTATAGTCTGGAATAACACGCCGGCTAGTTTTTATTCCAGAAAATTCAAGAGTTACCGAGGGAACCAAAAAGCCTAAATTCACGCGGACGTAATCGCGGGCATCAGCTAGTTCATTAGAAAATACGAATATAAAATATAAATATTCGTAATTTATGTAAACTAGTGTGTTTTCAAAATATTATGTTTAATTATTTATTAATTTTATTTGTGATAATTTTATATCGATTAAACAAGTATCGATAATACCAGCCCTAACCCCCAGCTTAAGCTCCGCCCATACGCCATTTTTACTTACCGGAAGCTTCAATTTAAATATGATGTTTCATATCCTCTCCTATATATAAAATCAAAGTTATCCTACAGATATACTATGGTACTACTGTATTTTTTTTTATTCCTTAATACGGAGAAAAATTGGTATTGCAGTTTGCCGCGAGATCACAGATATTTTGTTGTAATTATTATATTTCTATAAATGGATGTTTTATGGATGATAATAATTAATCCATTTCAAATTTCGATGCACAATACGTAATAAGTACAAGGTGAAGGCAGGTAAAGTGAATGTGACTATTTAATTGTTAATATCAAGTAACTTCATCTTACTCCTAATATGAAAATGTAACAGAAAGGCAAAGAAATAATTAAAAATCGTTATTCATTTTATTTTCTCGCAATCAAAGTGAAAAGTAGAGTGTTTACCACGGGACTAAAAGCCATTCTACTCGATTGTATAGCATACCTCGCTTCGCTTGGTAAGCTAAACATCTCGTATAGAATGGCTCATTTTAGTCCCTTGATGAGCAAACAATCTACTATTTTCTTTCATTTTTTCTTTTATTTCTATTGTATGTTCAAAAGTTGTTGCACTATCCCACTCCTTTTAAAGATTCTTAGTAGATGGGTTGTCTGTACGTGATCACTTTTACACGGATCACTATAAGACCGCCCTTCCGCATTTTGTTTTCTATAGTTGTTTACTTTATATCTTTATTTTTGTGTGGCAATAAATAATTTATCTATCTATCAATTTTTCTTTACCTATTTGCATCGGATATCGGAATGTGTTCTCAGTTCAACTAAATATTGTTATTTAGTGTGATATGACTAAGAGGCATGCGCTACTGCGGCTATCATTGCATATGTATATATCTACAAATTAATTGAGCAACGTTGACACAGGTCGGTAACTAGATGGGTTACATCACACCAACTTCGGCGAGTACGTTAACCCCTAAAATCCCTTTTGTCGTCTCGAGTTTTTTTGTTTTCAGTCTGCCCCCTGATTTAGTAAGGAAATCGTAATCGTAATCGTTTGCCTGCACGTCAAAAAGCATGTATGAACTACTTAATCATTTCGAGTAATACGTTTTAAGCTATCAAATGATTACGATTTGCTTAGACAATTGAGCCTCATATTGTTAAACTTTTCCTAATAAAGCCAAAATTGTATGCTGACACACACATGAATACAAATGAAATGAATACTCACTGTACGCACAGATAAACGAATTCCCATTTCTGTGCTGACAGAAGTCCATATTTTTACAATTTTTTATTATAATTCGATTTACTTAAATAGAGGTAATTTGAATTATTTCTTCATAAGAAATCTAAATTGGATGCTGAAGTACAAAATTGATTGATTTGAAAACTCGTAATGAAAAGCTGCCATTATTCAAATAGCGAAGGACCAACGACGTACTTACCTCATAATAATTGAAACAATAAAATATTTGATTAGGTCCTATTTCTGATATTAAATCGAAAGCAATGTTTTTTTTTTCATAAAATAACATAAACATTCGTTAATTAATGAAATGTTCGATCAGATCATATACTTATAGGTACTAAAATTAATTGTAAAGTAAACTTCAAAAACTCAATATAATCACTACTATCAATACTTACTCATATTATAGTTAAAGAATGTCTGTCTGCTACGCTTTCACGGCCCATCTTTTGAACCAATTTTGGTGAAATTTGGTATAGAGATAGGCATTGTACCTATACCGGGCCGGAAAAATACATAGGCTATTTTTTATCCAGGAAAAATTCTGCTGCTCTCGTTGGAAAAAAAAACAATCCACACGGACGAAGTCGCGGTCATCATGTAAGTACTGTGCAGTGTATAACCGCCTGGCTCACTTGTCACGTGACCTGAGATATTTAACTACTGCTGCGTGGACGGGCGACGGCACTCGTATCAGTAGAGTGTTGCGCGCGAATCATAGTTATACGTTTGATTTTTAGTCAAGTTCTCGTTATGGATAAAGAAAGAAAGATCAGTAAACGATATCGTATCGCATTAGGTCGTTTAAACTCTAATTATTAATAGCTAACTTATCGCTCTTTGCACTTCCTAAGGACACTGAAAGGTATGTTTGTATTATTTGCCTATTTTTTTTACATATGTACCTACTTAGAGTTCTAAACAAAACTATTAGTAGTAATGTGGGTAGTTTTATTTTTATATGCAGACAAGATACAGTTTTAAACAAAAGTAAATTTAAACCACATGTAGTATGCGATATTATAGTGATAGCTTAATGGGTAGACTTCAGCCTCCAAGTCGAGGGTTCGATCTTGAGTACTTAATTAATCAAAATATATCACTTACTCTGCACAAAAATCCATGCCTGAGAGTTCTTTATTCATTATTAAAAACTTTAATATGTCTACCAACAATAAATTGGCCAGCATGGAGGAATATATTATGGCTTAAACCCTCATTCTGAGAAGAGCCTCGTAAATCGTGCTTAGTAGTGAGATTAGTGAGCTGTCGATGAAATGATGATGATTAATCCATAATGTAATGTGGGAATATTACTGTGACACATGCATACTACGTGGCATGGGGGACCCCGCCCGATACGAGTGTAGAATATTCATTGATATTTCATAACTTGATATGGCTTATTTAACGACTTTTTTTATCCACTACAGTTCCTTGACTGCAATCTCACTTGATGGTAAGTGATGATGCAGTCTAAGATAGTAGTGGGTTAACCTTTAAGGGTCATGGTAGTTATATTAAACCCATACCAGCCAGTTATATTTCAGTTTCTACAAAATCTATTAATAATAATATATATTTTTCTATTTTTAAAGTTATTGTTGTCATCATTGCGACCGATAACCGACCCATAGAAATTTAGAAGTCAACTCTAAGGCTACACGCGCCGCGTCTGAAGGAATAAGAGCGATAGAAAGATAAAGAGTTATGTATTTAATTATTTTCACTCGCAGCGCTGTGCGAGCTGAATTAGGCTTTATTACGACGTGACCTGAGTCGCTGATTGTTATAAGGTCTTCGCGGAGTAACTTTTCTGTACATTGTACCTATTCTGTGGTAAGTATAACTAACAATTAATATCGTTTTCTTATTTGCTCGTACAAAGAAATTGAGATTGATTGATTAGTTACTTTTCCTGGTGACTGCGTTTACGATACAAAGAATGCTCTGTATGCAGTCATATTATCTATCAGTCATATTGTATACAATTTTATGTATGTACTTAAATACTTTGTTCCGTGTATTCGCAAATATCCCAAAAACAAATTGTTTTTTCCAACTCCCAACATAATATGAATTTATCTTTGGTATCTATATACCTACCATATGGTATAGTGAATATGCCACCTTGGTTTCAGATTTTTATTTTTAATTTCCAAATAAAAGGCCTTTTGAGGGGATACGATATTAATTATTATTTCGATATTAATTCTTCAAATTAAATATGTCAGTTACTTAGGCATTTCATGCACATAATAATTGCTTGCTTTACACCATAATAAATTAATTCAAGCGGTCTTACTCCTTGAAATTTGTATGAAAATTGAACCTAACGTGAGCGAAGCCGCGGGCAAAAGCTAGCCAAATTTATAGTAAAGCAAAAATAAATATTATGTATGACATCGCCATACATAGCCTAACAGTCAGACAGATTTAGTAAGAGTCATTTGATCAAAAAGATAAAGATAATTATTTTGCCTAGCTAGTAGTTACATATTTGGTGAATAATGGTAATGGAGTCGAATCTAAAACAAAACTACGCGCATATTACGCTTCAGATTATAATATAATGTTATGATCATACGTGCCATACTTATGCGCCACAATACTTTATTCTGTATACGACTAATTGTATGTGTTTTTACACATTTGATTTTACGTAGAATGATATTTATAATTTTATTAATGAACCTTTAATTAACTTATTTTACAAACACGTCACATCTATTACATTCTAATCATGCAGAAGGGGGTTGCGAACGTGCGAACGATCGACCTCTTATGGAAGACTAGGGTGTACTCTAATTGTAAATTACCATTTAAAAGAATGGTTGAGTGTGTTGTTAAAGAGGAACAGAAGAGATTGCCTGACTTTTGTAACAGAAATCAAGAAGGTCCATGAGTTCTGATATCTACCGGTGGTGAGGAGCACACGAGTGTCCATCGACTGTTGCACGATGACGTTCGCAGCCCCTGGAACTCGGGGTCGGAGACAGTCGCATGCGAAGCGGGAAGGGCGACGGTGGGGCAACATGAACGGGGCTCACTGAGAGGATGGTGCGGCGGCACGGAGAACGTGTAGTACTTGGCTGTTTGGTTGTGGGCGCGGAGCACCGAGCTGTGGGTCAGCGTCACCACCACCACGAGAACCGACGCCAGCGCCAGAGCGAAGAACGACGCGGCCACAGCGGCGACCACACGGCGGCGGCGGGCTTCCTTGCCCGCATCCTCGGGTGCGCTCTCCGGTTCCGCCGCAACCGAGGGGGTCGGCTCCGGCGACCGGCTCCGAACGCTGGGTCCTCGGCTGGCGGGCAGCTCTAGGGTGTGACGGCGCGAGCGGCGCGCGCGCTCGCATTCCGCCGCCGACGAGTGGTGGCGCCGAAGACGATGAGGAGCTCCAGATGTGACCCTGCATGACGCCGATCGCAACGTACGGGCCGGCACCATCAAATCATCGCTGGCTACGCGCGGCACTCGACCCGAGTGAACAGAGCGAAAAGAGTGGTCCCGCGCAGATCCACTCGGGAAAGCGAGATCGACAGAAGCGCGGGAAGAGTGTCTCGAGAAGCGATCTCGATCGCGATGATCCACGCGTACCGACATGTTGCGAGCGGAGCGCGCGGCAGCGGCCGCCCGAGTGACGGAGTTCCCCCCGCGTGGCCACGCGCGACACCGTGCCGCCTGCCGTGCCGGCGTGACGCGACGTGCCGCGCAATCGTGTTTACATTTCGCCCCCAATAGCGCAACGAAAGCTTACAAAACATACCTTACGCGAAAACGTATTTCCACTTCATGTGACTCGGTTCAGTATTTACTCGCTAAAAGTTGTTTAAAATTGCTCTTACGTAGAAATCGTTGCGCTTAACCCTTAACAACAGTCGTGTCTCGTTGTCATTACTTTCAGTCACCTAATTACACCCGTGGGGTTCTAGCCCATCCATATTTCTTTACATCCTGCAGACGAACATAGACTACATTTATCCTGAAAAATTAAATACGTAGGTAAGTAGATCAAAGTCGCGGGTTGGTATGAAATATTGTTAAATTTAAACTAAATAAGCCTGTTGAATATATCCCACAAAAACATTACAATGAAATAATATGGCAAACTTCTTATCAAAAATATTGGGCATTTAGAAGTATTGAGATCAACATTATTTAACCAAATTCTTTGCTAGGCTTTTGTTAGCAACATTTTTAATCCACATATTCAAAGGCGTTAAAACTGATGCCTAGCCAACAAAAGCCTAGCAAAGAACTTGGTCATAATTTTGATCTCAGTACTTTAAATGGCCAACATTTTGATAGGAAGTTGGCCATATAATTTCACATTATAATGTTTTTGGATTTCATTTCTTTTTTGTAAGTATTTTATCTGCTTACCAAGAATAAAGATAATAAAGGGTATGGTGGTTTGTTTTGGGAAGACTGCTGATGTTAAGGGTTAACATTTAAATTCGAGCAAAGATTGACTTTTCAAAGATGTTTATTCACTGGCCATTTACTCAACTGATTTCCTTCAGCGTATTGACATAAGCTATACCTACTAAGAAACGAGTTAGGAAACTGAAAGAATATGAAAATTATCGAAAGTAAGCCTTCACTGGCCTGGTATTTAGCCCTTGATAGCGATCTCACCTGATATAAGTGATGATACAGTCTAAGATAATAGCCTCTTAGGGGTATAACAAATTACTCAATACTCAATATCATTTATTCAATATAGGTACACTGTAGGTACACTTATTGACGTTAAAAATTACTTACTTATAAAACATGATGGTGATAATTGGTTACGGTATCTTAAAACTAAAGCTACGAGGGTTCCAAACGCGCCCTGGTCTGAGAAGAATTCACAAAAAACTCAGCCTTGTTTTTTATAACAAACAAATAACTACCCCTAATCGGTTTCTACATCGTAACGGAACGCTAAATCGCTTGGCGACACGTCATTGCCGGTAGTGTGGTAACTCACCACGGCCGAAGCCTGCCACTAGACCAGACTAGAGCCTGCCGGGATCGAAGCCGTGACCTCCCACGTTAAGAAAACAACCCTCACCACTGCGTCAAGGAGGTCGTCAAAATTGTAAAAAGTCACATTTGGAAAAACGTAACTCACAGCATACCTACGGCTTATAATACCAGTGCCCGTTGCATAGAAACGACGGAGTATAGGGACAAATACAAAATAGAACACCGTTCTCTTTTGTTGTCAAGTTAAATTGTCTCTCGCGCGGGAAGCGACTGATAGAGAAGTTTCTCTATATCGACTCTACAGCATCGACAGTCCACACTATTGAATGGACTAAGACTATGTCACATAAGATGTTTTAGACAAGGTATACCTAATATTATGTAGATTATTCAAAGCACCGATTTAAGAAATTAAATGAAATAAATAAAGTCTTTATGTGAAATGAAATTATTTATTTCACGTAGGACAACTTATATCAATTATTACGATATCTGAAGACTCTAAGTATCACCGATTTGGAAAGCAGATTCTACTTCAGAATCGACAAGAAAATTAGAATTTGCTCTTTGAAAAAAAATTGTGTATAGTTAATATATTTATGTAATTTAACAAGAATTATAATGACTTGGGGGCTGTTGAAAGCGAAGCAAGATTCCTTCATGCTATTGGTTTCTTCGGTGATCTATCTCATCCATAATATGATTGTGTTGATCGCAATTGTGACTGTCTCGTTGGTCTAGTGGTTATCATATTCGACTGCGGCTGGCTGCGGTTCGAGTCCCGGGTCGGGCCTTAATTGAGTGTTGGGTTTTCCTGATTAGAAATACTCAGTACTAGCCCGGAGTTAGGAAGTTGGCGGTGTTTCACCTCTGTGCCTCGGAGAGCACGTAGCCGTCGGTCCCGGTTATTATCACTAACATGACAATAGTCGTTAAAGCCCGCCAACCCGCATTAGAGCAGCGTGGTAGGTCTAAGCTCTAATTCCCACTCTCCTATGAGAGTGGAGGCCCGTGCCCAGCAGTTGGACGTTAATGGGCTGTAGTGGTGGTGGTGGTGGATCACAAAACTTTGTTGCTTAAATTAAGCCAATTTAAATCAAAACTATGGCATAAGAAGTGTTGCGCTTGCCAGGCTGATCCTTTGCGCAAAATTGATCCAGCACTTCTGACACCAGATGAGCTAATTAAAACTACTGCATATTATAACATTTTTTTACTTATTTATACTAAAAAAGAGTGTCTAACAAGTGAGAATTTCACATGGTTGAGTCCAAAAATAAAATTATAGTACCGATAAACTACACATAATATTTACTGGCGATAAAGTCAAAATGATTAAAATAGGTTATAAGGTAACTTGTGAAAAACAGTTCAAAAACAAATCTTACTTTTTAGATAAAATGTTATCAAACAAGTAGCTTTATTTAACCAATATTTAACCAAGTTCCCCTATAAGAACATTTTTAATTGATAACGACCAACAAAAAATTGATTGCAGCGATCTTTTTTTTTCAGTGTAAGAAGTACTGCTGCAAGGTATCAAACTGTCCGGCAGCCAGCAGAGTGCAGACTGCTGATTGAAAGACTTTCCAATTCAATGAAACTTTAATTCTTACAAATTAATAACCTCGACTTAACAAAAGCTGTTTTACACAGTATATGAATTCCAAACCACGATAACAAGCGCTATAAAAATGAAAACCTCTTTATACTCGAATTGAAAATTCTTGTTCCCAGTTTTAATTTCTCTGACCCGTGTAACAATAATTTATTTAGCCTGGGGATGTAACGGACTTCCGTAACCGTAACTATCGGATATCCATTAGAAAAATAATATCCGATACTGAATAGGACCTTATCCATATCCATATACACTATCCACACTTTTTTTTATTTAATATTTTTTTAATATTATAAATGCGAAAGTGTGTCTGTCTGTTGTGATAAAATTTAGCTTAGAGGTAGACTGACTGAGGAAGCCCATAGACTGTTTATTCCGGTAAATTAAGGGGTTCCCGCAGGAATTTAAAAAAACTTAATCCACACGGATAAAGTCGCGGGCATCATCTAGTATTATACATCGCCATTCGCCATAAATCCTTCCTTAAAGTGTGCTTGTTTGTTCGTTTGTCCTTTAATGACGCTGCAAAAGGCAGCGGATCAATTATAATTTTTGCTTGGGTAATGTTGGGAACCTGAAAACTGAAAAATTCTATTCTAGAAAATCTAAGCCTTGCCATGTGTAATTTTAATGAAAATCCTATGGATAATAGATATCCTTTACCGGGATCCAACCTATGTCTGTAGGTACCTACCAAATTTCGTAAAAATATAAGTGAGAATTTGTGTTAAAACAAGTAAAACTATCTAATAGGTATATTATTATTCCTAAGTGTTATAGCAAAAACTATTTAGTGCTTCTAAAAAAATTCTTTCCAAAAAACCGACTTCCAAAAGCCACCGTAAAGTTAAAAAAAAAATTGATTTCTACACACTATGTTGAAGTCGGGCAAGCCTGATGCATAAATACTTTGCTTAACCTTGTTATATACCCGCCCAACTTCAACATAGTGTGTAGAAATCAATATTTTTTTATTACACGACTGCCTGCAAAAAGGAGTATATTGTTTTCAGGGTTCATGTATGTACGAGTATGTATGTATGTGAGTTTGTATATTCCACCATAACTGCTATACGCCTGAACCGATTTTGATAAATGAGGTATCGTTAGAATCCCTAGCTTATTCCGGGTGACATAGGCTAGTATAATTTTTAAAAAAATTGATGGGGTGACCATGGGCCCGCATTAAAGACTAAAGTTGAAAAAAAATATTCGAATATAAGATTAACTATATAATCATCTAGAAAATGATGAGAAGATTCCAAAAATATATAACACTATAGTTCAATATCGAGACAGTGATTCACAAAAAATATAATTAAATAAAAATGTGAATAGGATTCTAATTTAACTCGATTAATTTAGATTTTTAACTTTTTAGTTAGTTTTTTGGCAGGGCAGTCGTATTTTTAATTTTTTTAAATTATGACTTGTTTAAACTTTACAGTGGCTTTGGAAGTCAGTTTTTTGGAAAGAATTTTTATTTTTAAATTCTTAGTGTCAGGGTTATGGATTTGGAGTGAGAATTGTTTATGGGACCACCACGAGAGCTTCCTCTAACGACAGAAAAAATATAAATTAAAATCGGTTCAGAAACAACAGAGACATACACCGAAATACATTTTTTTTAATACGCGTCGAATTGAGAACCTCCTCCTTTTTTGGCAGTTGGTAAAAAGTCCACAGGATGGAAAAAGAGAAAGGTTTTCCGCTCGTCAGAGTGAATCATAAAATTAAGTTCCAGAGAGGAAATGAAAAATATTTTGTACAGATAGGGTCCTGCACCGACTGCAATTTTTATAAATGTGAAAGTGTGCTTGTTGGTTTGTTCTTTAATCACGCCGCAACGAAGTAATGGATCGGCGTGATCTTCTGGATGGTATAGTTGACAGCTTGGAGAGTGTATTTTCAATTCAAACGGAAACTCATATTTAGGTACGTACCAAATTAGTGATTGGAAAATCTTTTGCATGTGCTACCGGAAATGCATAACAATGCTTTATAGTGTTAGCATTATTACTGTTTGTCATTATATCTCATGAAACAGGAAGTATGATATTAGTCAATTTGACTCATTTCATGTCATTCGATTTAATCTGCGGATACCGACGCCATATTGAAATTAGTTAGTCAGTATAAATACGAGTGTTTTGACGGTGGTAATTCAGTCTCCTGTCGGCAGACTCAGCGATTATTGAATACTTTTGTGTTTAGATCGCAATTTGGTTAATAGTTGGATAGAGCTTAACGGTAGCAATCGTGTCCGGATCAAATGAATATTGTTTTAAATATATTTTTTACCCACTACAAGTTAGCCCTTGACTGCGATCTCACATGATGGTAAGTGATGATGCAGTCTGAGATGGTAGCGGGCTAACCTGTTAGGGGCATGGCAGTTTTATTAAGCCTATACGCCTATTCGGTTTCTACACGGCATCGTACCGGAACGCTAAATCGCTTTTATCCAACTTATATCTAATTACATTAAATCATTATGTCAAAATCGTTATTACAAAAAATAATTATGTCAGTTGAGAGACTTGCAATCAGTCATACTTGTGTTTGGATTAAAGTGTGTTCCTTTTTGATTATTTTAGATGTGTGATATGTTAAAATCATTCAGCAGTATAATATTATGTTATTTGCTTTTATTTTGTACCCTGTCTGGTCCCTAAAAGTAGATACATATTAGCTATCACCACCCGCAGTCGAGAAAGTCGTGCCATCAAGCGATGAAGTTTACCGGTACGATGCCACGGTAGGAACCCTACGTCTTGGTTAGCCTTGTTGCCTAAAAAAAACAAAGTACCTATTCTAATTAACATTCCCTATGAAATATAAAATTATAAAAAAGGAAATCACATAAATGTATTCGTATAACTATATAAAACAAAATGAAATGTAATACCGCTCTATTTCCGCTGTTCAGCGAATAAAAGAGCGGCGGCGAAGAGGGCCCTGAAGAGTTTTCAACAACCACTGTTAACACTGTGACACTTATTGAGATCGGGGTCATGAATAATGCATTTTTCCGTCTCCATGCCTAGGTAGTAGATACTTTGTTATTTATATTATGTTACAGCGATAGTGGCGATAATTTCAATAGTTGTTTGCCTATTAATGGCCCGTCACTCGGCTAAATACTACTATGTATTCAATTAAAGCTTTGTGTAATAAATAAATACTGTTTAAAATCTTGTAACATTGTAAACTCAAAAGTCAAATTGTTGTTGAAACAAAATTATAATCTAAATATATAAAAGGATTGACTGACTAATCTACCAACGCACAGTTACAAATCACTGGACGGATCGCCTGGGCATGCAGATAGCTTTTATGACGTAGGCATCCGCTAAGAAATTTTTGAAAATTCAACCTCATATGAAGTAAAATATTTAAAATATGTATAAATATATCGAACGTAATGTATATAATGCGAAAAGTCAAGACTCGCTCATTCGCTGACTGACTAATATCAGTGCTTGGCTTTATAGAATGCACGGACGTAGACGTTCTCTTCATAATATAGACAAGGATTTTTCGGAGTTCCCACGGAAGTGAAGGCGCGGGCTGTAAATAGTTAGTTAGTCCAATAAAACCACAGTTCGTGATATTGTGAGGAATGGAAACGATTGACAAAACAATACGTGCAATCCCGTAAGAACTTTATCAGATTCCTTACTGTTCAATTAACTAAAATAAATACAAACAGGTACTCTGTCTCTCTCCATCTATACAAAAGGGAGAGAGACAGAGACTAACGCTTTTCTGTCACGTATAACACTCAATGCTCAATCTGTTTATTTCATATTGGACATTCAAGTGTCTCTTATGCAGTAAGCTACGACATAATATGTTTCGACTCTATCACCGGTTCGGAATGTAGCGATTCTACTGAGAAGAGCCGGCAAAAAAGTCAGCAGTTGCTCCTTTCACAAAGCAAAATGTTGCAATAAGTAGGTAGGTAGGTTCAATTTTTCCAGATCAGAGCCCCGCATTTTATTCTGCCTTAAATAACTAATGTTCTAATAACGATTTAATAGAACTAGTGAGGAGACAATATGACGGTTTTCACAATATCGCTGTGGCGAGCTACTACATATCTATATCTACATGCTACTATCAGGCTAAACGCTGTGTTCAGTTGATTGTGAAGTTGTGTTTCGGCCCATGTAATGTGAATTTTGTGTAGTTTCAATGATTGCGGCTTTGGCAAACAACATTTTCGCTACGAGTTTAACGTGGATAAATGGGATAATAATAACAACTCTCTATTTCAATACAGCGAAACGCGAGACTGGCGAATCGGCGTGTAGTTAGGTAGGTAACTTCGGATAACTTAAATATTTCTAAATCGACCAACTATGTACAACACAGTACCAATACAAACAGTATGCGCTAATAAACAGGAAAAAATACACTATATCATACAAATATTACTAATTCCGCAACAGAGCAATGAATCGAGATGATTTTATTGCATGGGTATAGTTGAGGCCCTGGAGACTGGACTGTACCTACTTTTTCATCATCATGTGGCATCAGCTATGTATACACTCGTATGAAAAAGAGAGTAACAATTATTCATCAAAGTTCATAAAGTAAAAAAAAAACTCGTACAGAAGCAAAGTATGAGTTGTAAATAGCAACCTTTTATGCCAAAGTTGTGTACCAAGGCGTTGACTAACAAGGTGATATTTGAAATTCAATCCCTTTGAAGATTCGTTGTAACATAGGGCGTCCAAAGTTTTTATGAGAAAACGGTGTTTATAAAGGGTCCAAAAACTTTGGTATAAAATGTATAAAATATAAACAGCCAACAGGTCTTTAAAACAGATACAATTTTACGTAGGCTGGTCTGAGTAAATTTCCAAAGATAACAATAAAAAAGTTATTATGATAAACAAAATAGAGTCTGGCTAACGAAAGTAGAGACTGGAAAAGAGCAGCAAATTTAAAAATTGTTAGTATGGCAAACTCAAAATTAGTGTGACAGACCTGGAGTAACCTAATTTGATACTTTAGAATTATTTTTCTTATTTTTGTTGAAACCGATTGCATACTAAAAAACCTACCACCTGCCTGAATGAAAAAACAACAATATTCAATAATAATTTATTTTAGTCACTATAGTCAAAATCTGAATCTGCAAAGATTCATCAGAGTCACTGGTGTCACTATTTCCAACGTTGATTATGAAACTTTCTAAATTTTCTTCAGTAATTCTATCTTTTTCTTTGTATTTAATTTCAATATGCATGACATGATCACACATTTTCTTCCAATCCTCTGATGTAATGCTTTCAAACGACTCTTTAATCATTCTTTCTAACTCTACTGTAGTCAAGGCTACATTTTTACTTGCCACTTTACGTTTAGCCAAACTCCATACAAGCTCAATAGGATTTAAATCACAGTGGTAGGGAGGAAGTCTCAAAACCTCATGACCATTCTGCTTTAAAAGTTCATCAGCTTTGTATACTGGGTCTGGTGTGTGCTGCTTTACAAAACATAGCAGCTCTGCCTTTGTGTGATAATCTTCATACCGGATATCATTGAAAGTAAGCCATTCTCTTATCTCATTTTTCAGATTTTGTGTTGTTGGAGCTTTATTAACAATGACGGAATGATAACTTGCATTATCCATTACTATTACACTCTGCTCATTTAAATTGGGTGTGAGCTTTTCTTGTAACCATTTATTGAAATTTGCAGCATTCATGTCATGGTGGTAGTCCGCCATTGTCGATTTTGTGCTAAAAACTAACAATGAGTTTGGCACAGGACCTTTCTCTGATCCAGCATGTACAATTATGTACCTTTTTCCCGTTGAAATATTTTCAATTGCACCACTCGTAGATGGACCTTGCCAAGACTTCTTGGGCTTATAGTTTTTGTGGACATAGGTCTCATCTAAATAAATAATTGGCTTTCCTTCTGAACGTTTCAAAGCTATGGTTCGTAAAAAACGATGTCTCCAGGCAGATATGTCATAATGTTCAATTAATATTGAACGTTCATTCTTGTTTTTCCTAAATTCATAACCATTAGTAGTATGCGGCGAAGAGTTTCCCGACATCCATTAAATCCTATGCTTTCTTTTAATTCCATTAACAGTGTCCTCAATGTAGGAACTTGTTTTCTGACAATATAAAAATCATTGATTTTGTTGCGAATAGCATCTATGTCGAAACTATCTAAGTTAGACACTGTGGGTTTATGGGGCCGTTTTTTTCCTGGGGTATTCCACACACCATCATTTAGCGCACCTTCCTTTTTTATTCTTTTTAAAGTTGCAACACTTACTCCTGTAAAGAATGATTAAACAACGATTAGGTACAGTATTGACAATAGCAAATTATATTATTATTATACATTATATTTTAATAAATGTAACATTTACTTACCTACCACAACCAATGAAAAATAACCATTTAATTGGAAGTTGCATTTAGTAGGTATTATTAAGGTGTTTAATGAAATGTATAATGAATGTGGATGAAAATAGAGATATAGTTTTTTAAAAAGAGAAATATACAAACAAAGTATCAAAATAATGCGTCATACTGACTTAAAAAATCTAACACAACACGTAAACAATCTTGTTTTTGTTTGAATTTTGCATCTTTCTCTCGTTGTTTTTCTTCAAATTTGGAAATCATGCAAAACAACATCTTCCGCACTCCACTTTTAATTGTTTTATTCATTCTTAAACGCGTAAATGCTCGTAAACAAGATCACAACTAATCACTGCAAATCACCGACAACCACAGACAACCGCCATCTTGTTAGGGCAAAATGTAGTTGAGTATTGCCATATAAAAAGTTTGCAAATAATTCGAGTCTCTACTTTCGTTAGCCAGACTCTAGCATACTTAGCAAGTTTTATTCTGTATCTATGTGACATTCCCTGCCTTTGGTCGTTTTCTTAGAAGAGAAACCTACTTGTACAAAAATCTACTTACGTTTCCAGGTAGGTATAGCAGTTTAATCTGTAAACTTACGCTGTTTATGTCATCATTTATGAATATACAGTACACACTTCCAATGGTCCAATAGAATCTTCAGTTAGTAAGAAATACCTGCATAGATTTAACACAAAAGACTTGAACTCGAAGAAGTATCTTGAAGAGATAAAAATGTTTTAACGCCAAATGTTTCAAACGAGGAATCGCAGTCTCGAATTAAATTAGGAACGATTCTAACCTAGATTATGAATCAGAGGCCCAATTGTCTTAGCCAATCGTATTCATTTGACAGTTCATAACGTATAACTCGAACTTTTTAAGGAGTACCTACATACATTCGTTTTGACGTGCAAGCATCTATGACCTCCTTAAACAGGCCGAATTATACGTTTGACAGACGATTACAAATACGATTTCCTTACATAAATCGGGGGGCAGTTGAATATGAATCGTGTATAACATTATAGTATTCATATTGATCGTACTTTTAAAAAGTTTTATCTGGTCAGTATTTTGTAGACAAAATAAAAAACATATCTGTATAAATAAGAAATTGTTCCGTTCGACTGCCATAAATTGTTTGAAGAGGAAACTTTCCACCCCATGTCACACCAGGTTCATGAAATCCCGAAATTTGATTTATTTGCCCGCAACGACTGCCCGATGTTGAATTTCCGAACTGTGGTTACCTAAAGTTCGACGACCAATTTTGGATTAATTTATGAATTCATTGATTTGCACGCAATTGTATAAAAAATTCGTCAAATATGTCGACAATTAATTCCCACGGGAAAACCAATCGGACACGGCGCCCTCGTGGGCGGCCAGCGCGCTCGCGCAGCGCGTGCGCCCGCCCGCCGCGCCCACGTGCGCCCACCACTGCTAGACGCGCCCCCCCGCCCGCCCTCCGCGACGCCGGGGCTGAAGTCGCAGCTGGGCACTCCTGCGTCCCGATGACGTTCGATAAGTATTTATACTTATCGTATTTTTACTGGACTCCCACAGACGTATCTGTAACGTCTACCTTTGCTTTCTTATTATCTGCAATATAAAATCTAATTTGCGACTAATTTAGTATCCTAATAAAAATGTACCTAAAATTGTTGCACATTTATTTTATATTAGTTTTTATCAATATTTTCAAAGAATTTTTACCTGCTAACTTTCCATTTTTAACTAACTATCCATACTTACTTTTTCTTGAGTTAAGCCAACTTAATATCAATGTAGGTACCTAATAGTGAAAGTTAAATTGTATGGCGTTCAAATAGGTTTTTCTGAGCTAAACGTAAAACATGCGTCCTTAATTCGCACTGGATTGAATGCGCTTCGTCTTATATTTTATTTAAATTAAATAAATATTTACTTTTTTATTATATTATTTATTATTATTATTATTATATATTATTTTTTCGATGCTGCTGCTGATTTTATACCATAAAACAATCACAATAACTTAAGAAACAAAAACAAAATTTACTACAATTAATTTTCTATAATTCGGCTATAAATATTATAAATTCAGTAGTATAGTAAGTATTTTTGGTATACTGAGTTGGTTGTAACGAAAAGAATATAATATTAATCTCTCTTCACAAGTTTCATAAGATCATACCAAAGCTCTTTATCAAAATGACAACCGAAGATGAAAGGAATAATCTTTATTATTCTTTCTGTTGATCTTTAAAGATTTTTCATGTTTAGTTTTGATTGAGGTTCACAAGCAAAACAATACTTTATTCTTCACTATCACTATAACAGTCAGTTCAATATAGTAATAAATTAAAATAGCCGTCTATCTAGAGGCACTCTGGTAAGTACAGGCGGCATACTACCATCGCTCAAAGCCGTATTACTTTAATATTATTGACGTTCTTAATTAAGAATTTTAATCCTTAATTTACGGATATTAGAGTACGTGACATTAGACTAATATTTTAAAATAATACTGCTCTAAGCGATGGAAGTAACCCCCGAGGTCTTTACCTATGACCCTTGGCCATAAATACAGCAGGGCCGGTTCTGTCTGCATGTATTGAAACTGCTTACAACTATGATGAGACAATACCTCGTAGAAGTTCTTGAATAATGTACCTACTGTTAAAAGTAATGCAATATCCACACAATATAGTACACGCACAAACACGTGTATTCGCAAGGTAACTCACTTAGTTTGTTAAATTGGATGTATGGAGGGAAGAAAACCCCATAAACATCTATTTAAGTGGTCCTTAAGCAAAGATATGTACGGAAAAGCTTTCAGTGTCGGGTCAAATGTAAGTAAAGCTTATAAAAAGCCGTGATTTTCACTTCAGGTTTTTTACTTAGGTACCTAACATTTTCTTACGCTAAAGCTATATTGCAAGTATACCACGTTTTATACAAAGTGGCAGAGACTTTAGGTGAGTCTAGCGGTCAGCGGATCAGCATGTTCATTTCCGCTGACGAAGTTCGATTCCCGGGTCCGGACCAAAAATAGATACTGCGTTGTCTGTCAAGAATTTCTCGGCTTTAGCTCTGAGTCAGGAAGTTGACGGTACCTTGGAGAGGGCATCAACCGTAGGTCCTACGCCTGATCTAGTAACGACGGTCTTGTCGGATTTCAGTACCAAGGCCATGAGTGGCCGATTTCGGTCGGGAGGACATTTATATATCAAAGTGGAAATCAGATCTTTTACCAAAAATGTGTTCAGCCGTTCTGGCGTGATTGAGTAACAAACATCTATCAATCCAAACTTTTGCATTTATTATCATAGATATAAAATTCTCGTGTCACAATTGTTAGGTACCATACTCCTCCGAAACGGCTTGACCGATTTTTATGTATATGCATATCCAGTAGGTCTGAGAATCGGCTACTATTTTTCATACCCCTAAAACACCTCAATCCACGTGGACAGAGTCGCGAGCATCAGCTAGTCTATATTTACAAAATTCAAAGTTCTGACTGACTAACTAACTGACGGACTTATATATCAACGCACAGCATTAACCGCTGGTCCTAGAGTCATGAAGTTTAGAGGTTGTGTTCTTTATGAAGAGTAGTTATCCACTAAGAAAGAGTTTTTCGAAATTCCACCCCCAAAGGGGTATAAAAAATAAGGGTTGAAAGTTTGTATGAAAATCCGTCATTTTTCAAGCTATAGCCATGAAAGTTAGTATTTGGGCTTCCGGTTTAAAATTATAAAATACGTATTTCAAAGTTTTTGAAATTTCTACCCCCAGGAACGTCAATAGAGAGTTTGTCCTTCAATCACGCCGCAATAGAGCAACGGATCGACATAATTTTTTGCATGGGAATGGTTGAGTACCTGAAGAGTGGCATGGGCTTCTTTTTATCCCGAAAAATTAAGGAGTGCCTGTGGGAAATAAAAAAATTACTCTACGCAAACGAAGTCGCGGGCGTCATTTTTTATATAGAATATTAGTATTGATATAGAAACTTATTACTATTTTTACTTTAGATACTTTTATTAGATGGTGGATCAATCTATACTCTATACTATAATATTGCAAATGCGAAAGTTGGGATGGATGGATATTTGTTACTCAATCACGGCTGAACGGATCTGGATGAAATTTGGCACGAAGATAGATTATAGTCTGGAATAACACAAAGGCTACTGTGCCCACCAGGTTCTTTTTCAAAACGTTAAATATTACAATCAATGTAACGCATTAAAAGCATTAAGCACGTGAATACCTACTATAATATATGGAATGTACGCAGTCATTATTTCAGTTAGGTAAAACAATTTGCTCTGCTTAAATGGAAACTTGAGCGAAAACACACTACGGGCAGGACAGGACAAAGTTTTGCATTATAGAAACGTTTATAATATTATGCTGGTAAAATATTGCTTGACAAAGATTGGCATAAAATAAAAGCAATTCGTTACAATTTTAAAGCGGAAACATGGCAGCGTAACTGGGGAAACAAGTGGTGCAAATTATATTATGAATAGCGGTGCACTGTTCGGTACGTTTGATTTAGAGCTTTTGTTTTTTAATATAAGAAAGTCGCTTTTTTAGGGTTCCGTATCTATAGCTTCATGGCGAAACTGTCCGTCTGCCTGTCCATCTGTCCGCGGCTTAGCTCTTAGTAGTAAAAAGCTCTTAGTACTAAGAGCTTTTTAGTATGTTTTTAGTATGTTTTTTTTATCCACTACAAGTTAGCCCTTGACCGCGATCTCACCTGATGGTAAGTGATGATGCAGTCTAAGATGGTAGCGGGATGGTACCTGTTAGGGGCATGGCAGTTTTATTACACCCATACCCCTATTCGGTTTCTACACGGCATCGTACCGGAACGCTAAATCGCTTGGCGGCACGTCTTTGCCGGTAGGGTAGTAACTAGCCACGGCCAAAGCCTCCCACCAGGCCAAACCAGAGAAATTTCAGAAATTATAAATGTATTATTATGTAACGCACTTAGCCGATCTTTTCCTATTATTTTGATTATATTCTTTATCGCTTAATAATATTGAACCTACACAATTACAAAATGAAGCTAAAAGTGTTTATGAGACTACTTAAAAGACAAGGAAGCTTGGCAATAATTTGCTCTATGGCTCTGATAGTTCCTTAGTTAAGATAATTTGTGAGATGGTGATAATAATTAAAAAAACCCGGCTGAGTTTGTT
The DNA here is from genome assembly GCA_964035005.1 of Erebia palarica. Taxonomy (NCBI): domain Eukaryota; kingdom Metazoa; phylum Arthropoda; class Insecta; order Lepidoptera; family Nymphalidae; genus Erebia; species Erebia palarica. The sequence goes on from OZ035988.1 coordinate 10,276,262, forward strand.
GTGTCTTCTCAGACCAGGACGCGTTTGGAACCCTCGTAGCTTTAGTTTTAAGATACCGTAACCAATTATCACCATCATGTTTTATAAGTAAGTAATTTTTAACGTCAATAAGTGTAGGTCTATAGTGTACCTATATTGAATAAATGATATTGAGTATTGAGTATTATAGATAAACCCGGAATCGCTTATATTTTCAACAAATCCGCGCGAACAAGTTTCATGCCAGCATGCATTCGTAATAGCTGTAGTACTGTAAATTTAAATTATACAAAGCTAAGATTGCATCTGAATGTTTATCTTATCCTATTAGTAAGATTAACATTAATTAATTCTATAATTAAATCCAGACAGAATAGCTACCGAATTTAAAAAACGTAGACACATTTAGCTGCAAGTAGAGAAAATGTAAAATGATTTTCAAGGATTGATTGAAGGCAAGATTGAGGATTTTCAAATAAATTTTATTACAATTAGCAGCCATCGATAGTCCTCCTCTCTTAGAATAGAATAGAATCATATAGAATAGAATAAATCTTTAGAACAGTATGAATAGATGTTATAACCTAAAAGTGAGCCGCCGCGCTTTTTTGCGGGACAAAAAGTAGTCTATGTCACTCTCTAAGCTTACAAAATCACGTCGATCCTTTGCTGAGTTGCGAAGGAGAAATCAACAAACAAACAAACACACTTTCGCAGTTAAGATACTTACTTTCCTAATACCTATTAACATTTGCACGAAACTAAGTCCGCGTATGCCGGGATATATAAAACTGAAAAAAAAAAATGTCAAAATTGGTGAAAATTTATCATGGCACCTTTTTGAATGTCAATTTCGGAGTTAATATATAAAAAAACTAGATGATGCCCACGACTTCGTCTGCGTGGTTGAAGATTTTTTCACAGACACACACACTTTCGCGTTTATAATATTAGTATGGATATGGATTATTATTATGTGTTGTTAGCTACGGTGTAACTCCAATATAATAATACACCAGGGTCTCGTGAACTGAAGCCATTAAAATTATTATACGAGCCATAAATGTCGTTACATCTTGAATGTGCTTATGTAAATAAGCCACGTAGCTGGGAGCAAGCAATTTGACACAAGTTTAAGATACTTTTTTAGAACTCTAATAATCCTGAGTTAACTATATACTTACATACTAATATTGCGAAAGTGTGTCTGCCTGTCTGCCTGCTACGCTTTCACGGCTCATCCGTTCTACCGATTGTGGATTTGGCATAGGGATAGGTTGTGTCCCGGGGAATGACATAGGTTACTTTCTATCCCGGAAAATTAAGGAGCTCCCGCTGGAATCAATAAAATGTAATCCACGCGTATGAAGTCGCGGGCATCATCTAGTAAAATATAACGCTATAACACTTAAATTAGATAGATAGATAGATAAATGCTTTATTGCCACACAAAATAATAAAAAGATATAAAACAGTCAACAAGCAAAAATAAATAACAAGTGCGCAAAAAGGTCTTATCACTAAAAGTGATCTTCTTCAGAACATATAATATATAATTTATACCATATTAGTAAGATAAAATTCCTTCAAACGATTATTAAAAATACTCATTGATTTAAACCTGGGATTCCCAAAGTGGTCGATATAGGTTTTCCAGGGGTCGACATAAACGAAAACTGATTTTGGGGGTCGACGAGGTCTAAAAACCGAATTTTGTTAAATTTTGATGAGAAAGTCATGTCAAGTTTACTCATTTAACCAACTGCAAAGTTTTTAAATTGGCAAGTATTCTGTATCAATAGGAAAAACACTAGAGGTAGGATTTTTAAAGAAATTTGGTTGTGGGGGTCTGACGTATCAGTTCATTTTGGAAAAGGGTTCTCTTGCCCAAAATAGTTTGGAAATCCCTAAATAATAAAATGGGTTGTCTAATGTGCATTCCATAACTTAACTATCTTTACCGTAAAGGAATAATGCATAGGTACACCTCAGTCCGACTTAATGGTATTTCAAACCTGTTGTCGTCCATAGACCGCAAATAAAATTTTATGACTTTGCTGGCAAGACAGGCGAATCACTTTTTCAAATAGTATGGTATTTGAGGATGATATAAAATAGTGTATAGGAGCGAAAGAGCGTGTAATGTCTACGGGATCGAATTGGCAGCCACTTCAACTGAGCCCGAAACTCAGACACATGATCGTATTTGCGCAGGTCATAGATGAAGCGAATACATATATTCATTATACTATTGAGAAGTTGTCTATCAACAATAATAATTAAAGACAAGCATTATATTATTTAGGTAGCCGTGATAGTCCGTATGCAGGGTTATTTTAAAAATACTAATAACCTCTGAACGTATCTGCCATATCCATACTGAAAAGCTGTTGTTGTACAACTTTTTGTTGTTCTGTGTTGTTTTAACTTTTTTTAAGCAAGTTGTGAATTGGAGAGATGGAGTGGAAGTTCCAAAAAATATTGCGTTTAAGTATTTGAAAACGTAATATCTTGATAGATATACGATATAGATAGACGTAGGTACGTCAAGAAATCAAATGCACTAAAAAACAGACAAAGCATGAAGAACAGTTCCTTGTTTTGCTATCCAACAAATAGGTGTTATGATTTTAATAATATTACGTAAGTAACCATATCACTAAACAACAAGATTTTCAGCACTATATTTTAATATGCAGAGTACAGATAATTAAAGCCTAGAGCCAAATTATACACGACGCATATCATGAAGCGATATTAATTTCCTCGCAGCTTTCCATGCGTCTAATTAAAGCGGATATTTATTCGTTGTACAAATTAAATGCGTAATTTATATTATAATGATAGTTTAGTTTCTCTCTCGCAGCTGACATAGTAACAAGAGGCCACGGCAACTTAATAATATTATAAGACATAATTAAACATTATTTTCACATTAGTGTGAGTTGGTCCCATATTAATTTCGGCAGTATTCATTTAAATTATAGTTAAAAGTTACAAAGTTTCAAAGTAATAAGCAAGAGAAATTAATTAGGTCCAGTTGCATGACAGGGGATTTAGTTACGTTTGCCATTAATCTTTGACCAGTTCTTGACGCATATAAAGCATAGTGAATTTTAGAAATCATTTTAAGGGGTTTTTATAAATTGAACTAACATTTAACATTTCGTGCTAAATTTTGGTCTTACGTTGAGTTGACGAACAAAGCTTCCGTAACGTACATTTAGCCGTCTGTCATGCAAATGAACCTTACAGCTACTTAAATCACAGCACTTAGCAAAACGTCTTATCACAAATTCAATTTTCTAAGCTTTATTTTGTGAGCGTAAAACTATTCCCTGATTAAGATTAATGTCAGTTTCCTTTTAAACAAACTGCGGACTCTCAAAGTACTTTTAATACCCTACGTCGTCTTTATTTGACCTTATTTGCAAAGTTTGAAAGTGATATACGATACGGTCCATCCTTACAAAAAAGTGTCTACCTAGGTACGACAAACTTTTGAAGTAAAACTACGTTAGGTACGACTTGATCTTTTTGGGGCGGATATTAACAGGCGCCTTAAATAACAACAGTATTGAGGCCGCAATTTTTTATAAATAAACATACTTTTATTTCTTTTATCTCATATCATACGTTTATCCTTTTTTACAGCATTTACGATATGTAATACTAGTAAGGTAGTGATGTAGCACCAAATCCAATTTATGTCCTTTTTAAAATACATATACAACATGTTATTACGTAAATCTACATAAGTAGGTTCAAAGCTCATTAAGCGGATTGACACTCAGAAGAGATGCTATCTCAATGGTATTAAGTACATGAAGCGGACGAGATTATGTGGGCGCAATTTGACACGTTTTGTATTTCACGTCGGGAAAAAATATAAGTAAGGAACACCTACTTCTTCTTTCACTTGCTTTTCAAAATATCATACGGAATCCTGCAAGTTCTTCAGTGTTTCAAGTCACATTGAGATTCATTTTTATTTTGCACTAGCTTTTGCCCGCAGCTTCCATTAGGTATGTTAAGTTCTATTTTCATACAAAGGACTTTGTTCCGTCCCCATTCAAAGTTCGCCTAAGAACCAACAGTCATAAAACATTGATTACTGGGTTCAAATAAATACCTTTTTATACTTAAGAGCAGATTAAAACAACGGACACTTGCTTAAAAATGACTTATTACCAAAAATATTTGCAATTTTGAGGTTATTTCAACTTTAACAATCAATCTGCTTGAACAAATAAATACCATCTTTATCCAATTTTAATAGAGCTGTAAACAGTATGTTGAAAAAAAAAGATTCGCCGTAGTTCATCAGAAACATTACAGATGGCATTAGATATATTAAATTATTGTACTTTCAATAGATGGCGTTGCTAGATTCAGAATACTAGCGCACTTAGCACTTTAAGCTGCTTTTATATTGTTTCTTATAGTACGGATCTAGCGTTCAAGCGGTGGTATTGCATATTATTTTAACCGGTAATTTATTGATCTGTGGTTAATAATCGTGAGCCGGAAACGTATAGTAATCAATATAATACTCATTTATTTATTTTGTAATCAACTTGAAGTGCCCGTTGAATTCTAATATTTGAAATAAAGGTTATAAAATAAGCTAAGAACTACTGTATATTTCAAACACGTGTTGATTCTTAGGCGAATTTGGTCAATGTCCTTTCAATCCCCTATTTTAACCCTTTACTTTAGGGGTTAAATTAAAAAAAATACTTTCTTAAAATGGTTATCAAACTAAAAACTAACCGAGGATGTGAATTTTAGGTCTTTTGGAAGACCTTCTGTTTAATAAATAATCAGATAGCATCAGTAAGAAATAATTTTGGAACGATAGTTCCGTATGGGACGATGCTAGGGTACCCACCCTAGCCGGCAAAAAACGTCCGTAATGAAAATGCGTAAGATTTTGAAGTGAAAACATGCTCGCGTTGTTACGAAGACAAATGGTCTTAAATATAAATATACTACATTTGAAATTAAACTTATGTTAAATATTGAATAGAAGCAGGCGTTACTTTGCGGAAGTCTACGATAATGAATGAACTAGAAGTTTAATTCGCTGTAATCCGCTACAGTAGACAAATCTGTGTGGTACAGTGTGTGTCTTTCACCTGCAGCAAAAATTAAAACCAAAATTACTATGGATTTATTATTCCCAATAAGGTCAAGGTTAAAATGTCTAAAAAAACAATACATTTATTGTCTAAATCTTGAGCGTCCTGTTTCCTCTTTAAGTACTACTCCATTTTGACGCGACGGTTTATCCATGCCTAACAATAATCTTGTTACCCTACATGAATACCATTTAAGTACCTTAGTCACTATATTATGAGGGATTTATTTATGATCAATTAAATAGTAATGAAAAGGAAATGTATGTTTTGTTTATATTTATTTTTGTTAGTTGACAAGCCTCAATGAAACATGTAATTGATCGAACAAAGCATTTTCAAATAACCACTGCGTTTAAAGGAACGTAACGACCTCAGGTATTGCATCTGTCTGTCATCTGTGGTTGAATAGTTGAAAAAACTCGCTAACCAAAACGTTTGGCGCCATGTGTTGTTGAATAGTTGAACAGACTTGCTAACCCAAACGTTTAGCGCCATCTAGTGTGGCAGCAGTACAATGTAGCGTGATTTATAAAGGAATTACATAATTCTTGCAAGTATAGTTTTATTAATCCAGTATTATCCTCATCCATGCCCAAATAATGCAAAGCTTTATTATTTTCCTGAGAAACGTGGTTAGCAATACTTCAAAATATTTTTTTTTGACTCGCTAACCACAACAGCTAGCGCCATCTAGTCTAGGAAAGCAGTTATTTGGTGAAACCTTTTTTAATTTATTTTCTCAGTTTTCAGAGCCATAGAATATAAGAAATACAACAATAAAGAAATCATTGCTGCACATTGTTTTTGATCCCAAGGCAATCTCCCATAGTTCCACTGGTCATTTTCTTTTTACCTCGACTAGAACTCGAATGAATATTTATGTAATAAGGAATTTCGTTCCTATCTGGTGTCCCACGACACCACACATTTTTTTTGACATCATCCCTATTATAGCCCCACAAACTTATCTAATAATTATTATAAGCACTAAAGTATGTTAATTTGTTGGTTTGTCCTTCAATGACGTCGCAACCGAAAAACGGATCGATGTGATTTTTGGCATGGGTATTGTTGAGGACCTAGAGAGTGACATAGGTAATTTTTATCCCTGAAAATTAGGGAGTTCTTGTGGGAATTTAAAAACATAGTTCACGCCGACGAAGTCGTTAGTTAAAAATGATTTTAAAACAAAATCAAACAGGCATAAAAATATGTTCCAATTTTGGCCACCGGGTCAGATATGTTTGTGGGGGTGTATAAGGGTGTCTTTAAGGGTGTTAAAATATTCATGGTCATCATTATGACTCGTCAGCTCGTATGCTCGCTTTTAATAAAAAAACAGTATTATATTAATTAAATACATATTATTACCAAAATTAGACAAAATGTCATTCCTTTTTTATCTGTACTTCAGGATTAAGGACGTGATATTTTGACGATATTTTATAATCAACTAAGCTTTGTCATCTATTAAACAGTATACCTATTAGGATCGGATTGGTATGGGAATTGGCCCAATAAGTAGTCCAAATATTGATATTGTAATTATTAGAGGCGATGTTTACTTCTGCTGATTGAATCCCTTTTATACAATGGCGCAACCAATGACATAAATCGATAAAGTGGACCAAAAATACATTTACATACTTAACACCTAAACCTAATTGGTTTGCGCATTGGTAAAGAAAATCCTATTTTATAATTATTACTAGTTATATTTTACAATTTAGTGCTATAATTTTGAGATAGACAATATGTATAGTTATTATTTATACAATAACAAGCAGAGTGGAATAGACCGCTTAAATTCCTTTTGTTCCGATTCGATCCGTACATAACCTACGGAAAATCATATTGATAATAAGTATTTTATGTAGGTACATCAAAACTTACCTATAGATATGTACCTAATCATTAGGTCTATTATGTAGACTCTTTTCTTATAAAAATATTTCCCTAAAAACCTAATTAGGTAAACCAGAAACATATAATAATAAAGATACAAATACGAGTAACTTTTTTTTAACCACTACAAGTTAGCCCCTGACTGCGATCTCACCTGATGATAAGTAATGATTCAGTCCAAGATGGTAGCGGGCTAACCTGTTAGGGGCATGGCAGTTATATTAAACCCATACCCCTATTTGGTTTCTACACGGCATCGTATCGGAATGCGTGATCGCTTGGCAGCACGTCTTTGCCGGTAGGGTGGCAACTAGACGAAGTCTCCCACCAGGCCAGACCAGGGAAAATTCAGAAATTATAAATTCATAAATTAACCCTGCCAGGGATCTAACCCGGGATTTCCGCACGTTAAGACAACAGCGCTGCACACTGCGCCACGGAGGTCGTAAAAACCTACCTATCTACCTAGCTATCTATTGTTACGTGCATATACCACTAGCATAGATAGGACTTCGTAGAGATTTGTTGATTTACTAACATATACATCATTTTATACAGTGACATTTATAGAAAATATTATCCAAAACTTGTTTAGGCAGTGGACAGTAAATAATGGTGATTCTCTGCTACAAACAATCCATATGAGTAGAATTAAATTCCGTGAAAATCATGTGAAAGTATTTAAGTTGTCAAAAACGAAAACGTTAATACTCTGCTAGCCTACTCCTTAATACCAACAAAAAGGGCAAAGGGCGATATGAAACCTCATTCTTTACCTGAAACTCGAGTAAATACCGCTCAGACGGGGCGATTGTGTGAATGACGTTATCAAAAGGAATGACTTGCAGCAACGTTCCCTAAATAGATTTATCAGCGGAATCTGTTTGCCGTGATTTTTAATTAATCCACTTTGCCTGAGCCTCTTTTCAACGACGTTTTTTTTTATATTTTACTACATAGCGCCCACGACTTTGTCCGCCTGGTTTTAGGGTTTTTGAAAATTCCTTGGAAACTCAATTGATTTTCCGGGACAAAAGGCCTATGTAGCTTTTAAATACAAGTTATACCTGTACCAAATCATCAATACACACAACATAGACAGACACACTTTCTCATTTATAATAGATAATATTATAATAACGAATAGATAAGGATTTATACCTAATAGGATTAGATAGGGGGAAAAGGACTAGCCGACTTGCTCCGGTTTCCCTCCCTGTTTCTCGGTTTTTTATATAAGAAGAACATAGGTACATGCAAACATTTTCTTTTTCTTCTTGCATGCAAGTTTATTGATATGTGATAATTTTTAATAATATCTTATGTCACAGTTTATATCCTTTATTACAGCCTTCTGGCTGGCTGTTTTTTGCCACTTTGGCTGCGTAGATCTAGTTATTTTTTAAAGATTCCATTAGAATTTTTAAAGTTATGGTCTGCTAGAGATCAGTTTTATAGTGCCAACCCACATAAAAATTTTGCAAAACAAAATGGTCATTATAGTACACGCAAAAACTAACTTTAAATTAAAAAAGTTAGAAAACAAAAGACTGATTGTCTAGAGTTGGAATGTTATGATTGTGTTTCTCTTTTATTAAAAATATTCTTATTTATGAAATAGGTGTTCTCCAATACTGATTTAGCTACGCTTATAACGCGGCATTATTACTAGCAGGTAATAAAGGCAGTTTTTAAAAGATTAGTCAGCAAGACGTTCCCACTTATTACTTTGTGATTAGATTGTTTTCAGTTCTATGCAAAGTTAAAAATACATTATGTACATTGCCATCACGGACCTAATCGGATCTCCACGTCTACACTCCGGACAATATGCATGCAAATTATGACTAACTCCCTTCTGCGGTGCTCCACCATACTATTACATATTCTGTGGTTCCACTAAGCTGAGACAAACACTGAAAAGCCTGCAACACATTGGCGGTTAGTTTGCCTTTGTGTTATGCGTGTACTATCCATTATTACTATATTAATCTATACTTATATTATAAATGCGAAAGTTTGGATGGATGTATGGATATATAAATTTTTGTTACTCAATCACGTCCCAAAGGTTGAACCGATCTGGATGAAATTTGACACAGATATAGATTATAGTCTGGATTAACACATAGACTACTTTTTATCCCGGAAAAGAGTTAAAGAGTTCCCGCGGGAACTGAAAAACCTCAATCCACGCGGACGAAGTCCTGTGCATTAGCTAGTTATTAATAAATAACCGTGACTATATTATGCATTGATCAACAAGGTATAAATTAAACGACTCTTCAAATTGCGATTTGTGGCCACATATTTTCTGCATTAATAAATTGGCTCTTAGTCGTAAAAGCCATCTGGCAATAGATTTACGAGTAACCCACCCAAGCATCACCCAAGTTCTTCAAATTCAAAATAATATACCCATCATATTAATACTAATTCGAAAATAGCGTAGGTACAGGTTCATAAAATATCTCCGTGACATTGAATAATGACCGCACTCTGAATTCGGTGAACCTTCTTTATTTGAATAATACCTTTATCTGTCTACGTACCTACTGTAATTTAAGACCAATCGATGCGAAATATAGAGAGGGTAATGTGCTTAATAGACGATGTATTTACGAGGTCATATTAAATAATACGCATAAAACGTACCTATAATAATCATTATAGACGCGGACTGATGCCGCTGGTTTTTTAGTGGGTATTCTGCATCTCTGTGAGGCCCACATACCTACCCGCTTTGTGCGGGATGCGTAAATGTATTTTTGCGAAGTAATAAAAAGGTACATAAAGTAAAAATAGAGTATACTTTATTGTAAACCATTCAAAGAAAAACACAAAAACAATCATCTTAATGGATATGGCACAATAGGCGGTCTTATCTAAGCGATAAGCGATCTCTTCCAGGCAACCTTAGGGCAGAGAAAACTTTTAAAACAAAGCAGGAGGGGTGTAGTGAGACATATGAATAAATAAATATTATATACATAAAAACACAGAGATGTATAATATGAAGGATAAACATACAGTATTTAAAAAAAACTTGAGAGGTGTCAAGGGACACCCGGTGGAACGAAGTTCCTTTCGATTAATTAGTGAAAGAATTGTAATAAAATTTTATTTTTTTAAGTTATAATAATATTTTTTATTATTGACAAATATACACAATATTTAATAAAAAATAATCGTCGCGACACCACACTGTTCAATGCGAAATAGAAAGACGAAACAAAAATAACTGGCTTGCTTTCTATGAGAGAGAGACAGAGACAGACAGAGAAACACGCGCACGCCGCACGGCTTACAAATATACCAAAAAGTGTCGTTACAACTTTTGGTCTTAATCTTTTCCGTCTAGCCCCCTTTCGCAACTCGCGATAAGGAACTTCTTTCCAAAAGTTATAGTAATAGGTAATAAACGACAGATAAATAAATAGATTATAATGATAGACAATTTGTTTCAATTTAGTTTTGAAGATGGGAAGACATTGAGATTCGAAAGCCGTATAGCAGTTACCGTAAAATATTTTTTATAGAAGGAAGTTGAGTGTCTAGGAGTACATACACACGTATATAAACGTATATGTACCAATTAATAATAAAATAATTATATACCGCACATGTAATGTAAACACACATGACACTATATTATTATCCATATTATTTGTTTATACATAAATATGCTTATCTGTTTTATTTGACTAACAATCAAGGACTAATAACAGACATGAGCATTATATTTTGTAGTTAGTAGATATCTGAACTCACTGGTCTAAAAATAACCAGTATAATTTAAAACGCTGAGAAAAATGTCCGGATATTTTCCACTTGATTCAGCTTAGAATCCTGGGATGAAGTTAAGTGTCTGGAAAGGTTTGAAAAGTTATTTAAGGGAACACGACATAATTGTTTAATTACATCAGCCGGTGCCGCTCTCAAGAATTAAACACCCGACTGGAAAAGTCGAAGGTAATTTGTTAGTACCTATACTGTTTTAATATTCAATGCATCTTCAATCTTAGTAACTTACTAAGAAACGTTCTTTTTTTCCAAAAACGGCAAATTTTTTGACTAAAATCAATGTAGCTACAAGTAACTTATCAAAAAATAGACAGAACATTGAATCCGTAAGTTATTCGTAGGGTATAGGTACAATAAAGATATTTTATATAAGCTAAATTACCTATATAATAAATAATTTAATGGTTTTTTTATCCACTACAAGTTAGCCCTTGACTGCGATCTCACTTGATGGTAAGTGATGATGCAGTCTAAGATGGTAGCAGACTAACCTGGTAAGAGTATCTAGTCCCAACCTGCGCGATTTATGCTTATAGTCAGTGTCTAGAGGACTAGTAGAAATTCACCTACAGTTCCATTTATTAAAAAAAATATTGATTGCACGCTAAAAAACGACCGAAAATTGTGCTGGAACGTGTCCCAGAATTTGTGTTCATATTTTGAAAGCAGAAACAATCGTTTGTTTTTTCAACTGCCCTAGAGATAAACGATACGATCTATTGCGTTTCATACCGCCCTCAAACCGTTATCTATTTGTAATTTTTAATTTTTTTTTCTCGGATAATTCATGTGATACAACGAAATATTTGTTCGCAGTAGTTTCTTGTGATAGCGGGTTACAAATTTGGCATATCTTTAGTCATGTCGAGGTATACCTACTTAGCTTACGTCAATGTCAACGTCGTAGTTTTGAGGTTTAATCTAGTCTCTTTTGTTGAATATAATTGCTTTCTGAATCTCCATAATTTTGGGGAGATTATCGTCTGGTGTTGAGTAGAACATAATTTATGTTTACGAGAAATATGAATATTAAATACTAGCTGATGCCCGCGACTTCGTCCGCGTGGAATCCATACTAATATTATAAATGCGAAAGTGTGTCTGTCTGTCTGCTAAGCTTTGACGGCCCAACTACACAACCGATTTTGATGAAATTTGGTACAGAGATAGTTTACATCCTGTATATAGTTAAAGGACTTTTTACCCTGGAAAGTTGAAGAGTTCCCGCGCGAATTAAAAAACATCAATCAATCATAATCTAGTAGGTTTATAACAAAGAGAGGCAAAGTTGACACATATACATTTAAATCACGAGCACTCATCGTTAAACCGTCATTTAAAGCAGAACGTGCCTAGAATTATCCATGGGGGTTAAAACACTTCGATAGTGTAGTTTTTCTTTGCATAGGGGCAAATCAAATCAACAAAAATGCAGTAAAATGTATTCAAACAAGGTTTTTGTAAAGTGCAGTAAAATGGCATGTACCTAGGGCAGCCATTCGTCCGGATTTCCCCGGATTTGTCTTGGTTTAAAGGGCGTCCGGGCAGGGTTTCATTTGTGGTCTGGGTTTAAAAGTTTTCAAGTCACCGGTCGCGGCCGGGCCCATACGAAAAAATAAGGTGGTTTTAATTAGCTAATTAAGATTAATTTTTTTTTCCTAAGTAACTTTAAAAAACAAACTGTTGACATGGGCGGGTTCCATGCTCCAAAATCCGAGGTTTTCAGGCTTGTCGTCCTGGTTGCCAGATTTTAGAGATGGCAACCCTACATGTACCTATTAAATGCCGCACTCAGAGTCGCTCAATTATCTTCTATTATTATATATATATATAAACAATTGCTGTTCGTTTGTCTCGCTAAAACTCAGAAACGGCTTGACTGATGTAGATGAATTTTTTTTTTGCGGGTTTCAGTGGGTCCAGGTATGGTTTATATTCACAATTGGACTGGGTAGGGGGCGTTGCAATTGGGTTCTAGGCTCAGGGCAGGACAACATCTGCCGGGCCCACTAGTTGCTTATAAAACTTCTTAGTACCTAAGTAAAGATTTCAATACAAAACCTATACTAAGAAATTCCTTATGTAATGATTAAGCGACTTTGAGTGCGGCACAAAGTGTAATTAGGACACTAACAGTTCTAACTAACTATTCATAATCGTTGGGTAAACAGTCTCCGTAAAACTGCCGTTCATGATTCGCGTAGTCGTTGAATGTTGAATCAACCTTTGTTGCAATTCATAAAGTTCGCTAGACATTGGCCTAGCTCAGTGGTCGGCAAACCTATTAGCCAAAAAGCCAAATATGAACATTACAACAATTCAAAAAAAAATTGGGAGCCAAATCTGCTTATTTGGTAAACTTTTATTACACTAAATAAGTACACTAAATAAAATACACTAAATAAAACTAAATTTCATACTTCCATACAAATATTTATTAATGCGAACAATGTGCTTGCATCTCCTTGGAAAGTTTGAGTAAGTCAGGTTTTGTATGTTGTTGTTTTTAATTTTAGGCATGATTCCAAGTTCTCATCAATAAGACGACTTCTAAGTTTACTCTTGATAATGTTCATGCTTGAAAAAGATTGTTCGCATATATATGTAGAACCGAAAAAGGAAAGAACAGCAAACGCCGCACACACACACGCAAGGTGTCAAAGAGCCACATGCGACTCTGTAGCCGCACTTTGCCGACCACTGGCCTAGCTGAATGGAGAAGAAATGGAGATTTACGGAATATTGTAATATTGTACCGAATTGAGCGTTTCTTTCGACTATGCAAAATGCTTGAATTGGTAATAAGATAATAAATAAAATAAATTCACCATTAAAATTTCCTAACTTTGGTTGAGGAATTCTGTACCCTGCAGCATCAGGATTGAGGATTTGGAGTTAAAATATTTTTTGTGGGCCCACCTCACATGCTTCCTCTAACCACTGAAAAAATCTCAAATCGGTTCAGAAACCTCAAAGAAATCGGTGTAAGTACATATATTTAAAAAAAAAAGAAACGCGGCGAATTGACAACCTCCTCCTTTTTTGGAAGTGCTATTGTATATTGCATTAGCGTTCCGTGTGATTGTTATCGCATGATAATAATTTATAATAAAATTTTTATTTCAATTTAATCTTAGAACTAATAGCCACCGTGGCCGAAATCCGGTCGGATTTAGGATTGTAAATCGATAAAAAAGGCATACCCGCATCGCAAATTCTATTGAAAAGCATAGTGCAAACATTTGCAGCTCGGACATGTTCCATTAATCTACAATGGAATAGGAATTCATAAAACTCATGGAAACTTTGTCGTTTCGTTTCGAATAGGAAAGGTATTTGCCAGAACAATTTTCTATTTATAAAATACTAGCTGATGCCCGCGACTTCGTCCGCGTGGTTTTAGTTTTTTTGATTTCTGCGGGAACTCCTTAATTTTCCGGGATAAAAAGTAGCCTTTGTCGCTCTCCAGGTCCTCAACTCGTCGATCCGTTGCTCCTTTTGAAGAACAATCCAATACACCAACAAACCAACGTGATTGAAGGACAAACCAATAGACGGATAAAAAGTAGCCTATGTCCTTCCCCAGGATGTAATCTATCTCTGTATCAAATTTCATCAAAATCGGTTGAGTAGTTGGGCCGTGAAAGCGTAGCAGACAGACAGACACACTTTCGGATTTATAATACTAAATGATGCCCGCGGCTTCGTCCGCGTGGATTAAGGTTTTTGATTCCCGCGGGAACTCTTTTATTTTCCGGGATAAAAAGTAGCCTATGTCCTTCCCGGGATACAAACTATTTCCATACCAAATTTCCTCAAAATCGGTTGAACAGATGGGGCGTGAAAGCGTAGCAGACAGACAGATAGACACACTGTCGCATTTATAAACTAGTATGGATTAGCATCAGTATGAATTATTGTTTGACTTACCCATGTCGTCAATAAGCGGCGCCATCCGTAGCGTGACGCCAACCAGCAGCAGGCAGAGGAACAGCAGCAGACACGCCGTCACCATGATCGTGTAGCGCGCTCGCCTCGGCAACTCGTCCGGGTCCAATACCTGACAAAAAAAACGAGAGCCTAAAGCACATGAGTAAAGAAAAAACGGAACAGAGTCAAAGCTTCATACAAGCGCGCTACGATAGGTACACTACTACAGCCTGACTGGGAAGAAAGCATGGCAGTGTTACCTTCAGATTGACACAGGTACTTACCGGGCATGGTCGCTTCGGTAAGTACCTGTGCCGGATCAGTCGCGAGGCAACACCGCGGTGCCACCATTGTGAGAACGATCTGGACTCCGCACAGCACACGCTTGAAGAGTGTCCCGCCTGGGACCCTGAGCGTCGGGTTTTGTTTTGGCACACTCTAGAAGCACTCTTCGCAAACCGAGATTTGTCAGTATTTCAACCAACCCTTAGATAGATGGCGCTGTTTCACAACTGATGTTACAACCCCAACAAAGATGGCGCTTTTATCTTGTAATTTAAGGTTCCCTATTAGTACTTTTCACACAGTATTCAGAAGTCTTCGATTTATCTTTACAGGTATTTTTTTTATATCTGTCACCGTAAGATTGTAAAAACCGTTAGATTATATTCTAACTCGCGAAATTGTAAACTGTCGACAGATTGTGAACCGTTCAATGTTCTGAGTGTCAATTTTTTGAAATATTAATTGTATTTACGTTTTCTTGTGTCTTTATATATAAACTCGCCGGCATATTTAGCGGAACATAAAAAAAAGGTCCATAATTAAAAAAATATGGTTTTATTTTAAAATCTACTTACTACACTTCTTTTGTTATTTAAAGTTTCATCAAGACACGCGGAAGCGTGTCCAGCCAAAGTTCAAAAAAACTGGCGAGCAGCACCGTGTGTAATATTACACGAACCATTTGGAGCCACTTTTGACCCCCTCATAACTCAAAAACTATTTCACATAAACATGTCAAATTTGGCGCATATATTGAGACCCGTGAGATACATATGTGCTCCAAATTTCATAAGCACACCTCAAATGGTTATTTAGATATAAACGTACAAAAATCGTCATTTTTATGATCTACCTAGGTATAGATCAAAACTCTGACACGGGGCATACTACCATTGCTTAAAGCCGTATTAAAGTTGACGTTTATGTTGTAGTGTTATAATCATTATTTTAAGGACGTCAAAGTACGTGACATTCAACCGTTATTTTGAAACAATACTGCTTTGAGCGGTGGTAGTAACTCCTTAACTATTGAAAATGACACATAATTATTATTTTAATGTAAATAATAATTAATAATAATATAGTTGCATTAAAACCTTACCTTCGTATTCATACATTTCATTTTAAACTTTTCATGTAACCGGGAAAAGTGAAATTTAATATTAAAATAACAATTAATTAAATTAGAAAAATGGTGATTAATATCGCGTATTTCCTCCACGTGCTCTTATTAAAGTTTCTACCCGTCTAGGCATACTGAGAATGATGTTATCGATGGTCTCCTGGGATAGTCTCCGCCATTCCTCAACTACGGCGATTCGCAGTTCTCCCACGTTGGCAGGAGCTGGAATTCTGGACTTAACTTTTCTTTTTAGCAAGTCCCAAACGTGTTCTATTGGGTTCATATCCGGTGATCTCGCCGACCACTCCATAACAGTGATATTCATATCATTAAGATAAGCTTGAGTTACCCGAGCGGTATGCGGCCGAGCATTATCCTGCATAAAAACAAAATCTTCACCGATATATGGGGCAAACGGTACGACATTTTCTTCTAAAACTTCTCTGATATAGCGGTCTGCAGTCAGACTCCCTCTGTCAATCACTACCAAGTCTGTGCGAACTCCCAAACAAATGCCCGCCCAAACCATTATTGATCCACCACCGTATGCAACTGTAGTTTCAAAATTTGTCTGAATGTATCGTTCTCCTTTGCGTCTGTATATTCTTTGCCTGCCGTCAATTTGATTTAAGAGAATTCTGCACCCATCACTAAACAATACCTTACTCCATTGGTCCGCGTTCCAAAATCGATGTTCCTGAGCAAAAGTTAACCTGTTTCTACGATGATTTACCTCGAGCCTTGGAGCCTTGGCGGGCACAAATGAACCCAAACCAGCTTTTTCGAGCCTTCTTCGTACCGTACGCTCACTTACGGTTACACCCCGCACTGCTTCTAACGCATGTCGGGCTTGGACGGCCGTCAAACGGGGGTTCCTACGTACACGAAGCCGAATGAAACGATCATCCCTACTCGAAGTGCGTCTTTTTCTGCCTTGTCCTGCTCTTCTCACATAAGTACCGGTCTCCCTGAACCATTTGGATACTGCGATGGATCGTTGAAACTGGTCGACGAAGATCTCTGGATATCACTCTGTAGGTTTGACCATTTCTTCGCATTTCGAGTGCCCTGGCAATCTCCGTTGGGGCTAAGTCAGGCTTAATTCAGTCATCAACTCCAGAAAGATACGCGATTAAAAAAAAACTAACAAAAAACAGTAATTCAATGAAATTTTAAATCAAACTCAGAAGGAAGAAATACTCGAAGTTCGCTCCAGATAAGGTGTATTTGAATAAAATTAAAACAATTGCATAAAATGTGATGTTCAGCTGTTTTCTTAATTTGAAAATATTTCTTTTTAAATTAAATGACGTATAAACCAGCCAGCAAACTTATATGATACTGATATCAAACCTTTTTTTTATGTTCCGCTAAATATGCCGGCGTGTTTATATATGTCGACATATATAATCAAGTTAATATACCTAACAGGTTACAATCTACCGAAAAATAATGTGTTAAATTGTAATCTTTCGACAGTTTGCAATTTCGCGAGTTAGATCTCACGGGTTTTACAATCTTACGGTGACATATCCACTAAAAGTTAGCCCTTGACTGCGATCTCACCTGATGGTAAGTGACGATGCAGTCTAAGATGGTAGCGGACTAACACTGTTAAGGGCATGGCAATTATATTAAACCCATAACTCCTATTTGGTTTCTACACGGCACTACACGTACTGGAATGCTAAATTGCTTGGCGGCACGTCTTTGCACCAGGCCAGACCAGAGAAATTCAGAAATTATAAATTCCCAAATTGACACTGCCGGGGATCGAACCCGGGACCTCAGCACGTTAAGACAACAGCGCTCAACACTGCGCCACGAAGGTCGTCAAATCCGTCCAACATTTTTGTCAAAATTATCGATCTTGGATTTTAAGTAATGAGACATACAGTGAACATGAAGTGGGTGTTCACAGCTTTTGTATAGAATATTTTCGCCTCTATGTGTGAGATCCATAGAGCGAATTTTCTATTGATCTCAGCATAAGAATAAAATCCACGCGGACAGACTTGATCATTTCTTACTTAGGCATTTCTTGCCTCTATTTAGCACTCCTTCATTTAGGCACTTTTGTCTTTACTTAGGCACAAAAGGTGCTTACGTGTATAACTTTGGCCTGCTCGTCAATCGCAGAAACCAGGAGGGTGCGATGTTTTCTAGGCTTCTGCGAGTGGGGGGGCGCCTGTCGCCTGCGCTTGCGTCTCCGGCGCTCCAGCTCGAGTTGCTCTGGACTGTTGAGCTCCCGTCTAAAAAAACATAATTATTCTCTTTTATGTTTTAATATTTGCATGTATAGTACCGAATCATTTGTATCTCTTTTAATATTTGTAATTGTATGTATAGTATAATTATATCCCATCAAAAATATAAATGTAAAATGAGAGCCAAGTTCAAAATTGTGATATATATGCCTTGGTTGTTGACTTCAGCGACAAAAGAAGTGAGATCTAAATGGGCGCCAAGTTCAATGGTCAGTCCTGAAATTTATTTATAACAACATATAATATTTTTTAACAACTTAAAATATCATTTCTTCTTATAACTTAGTATAAAATGTTGGCTTTGGCTTGGCTAGTTTCCATATACGAATTATTATTAAGTAGGTACCTAAAAGTACAGTTTCTACCAGCAAGCCAAATTTTCGGAAGAATAAAATAAGAACTTACAGCTTTACAACTTGTGAACGCTATAATTCGTATATGAAAACTAGCCAAGCCAAAGCCTTAGTCTTCAACATTTTATACTAAGTTATAAGAAGAAATGATATTTTAAGTTGTTATAAAATATTATATGTTGTTATAAATAAATTTTAGGACTGACCATTGAACTTGGCACCCATTTAGATCTCACTTCTTTTGTCGCTGAAGTCAACAACCAAGGCATATATATCACAATTTTGAACTTGGCTCTCATTTTACATTTATGTTTTGGATGGGATATCATTACTTTTTGTACAGAAATTATTGATCTCAATCTCAAACTCAAAACATATTTATTCAAAATATGTACCTACAAAGTACACCTTCTGAACGTCATGCTTACAGAGCATAAGACGTGATGGTGATAATTAACTACGGTATCTTAAAACTAAAGCTACGAGGGTTCCAAACGTGCCCTGGTCTGAGAAGAGCCCGCAATAATCTCCGCTTTTTTTTTTATTATCACCATCTCACAAATATTTGAAATTATATTATGTACTTATAATATAACATTACATAATCAGCCGCTGTAACAATTCATACCCATGCCTTGCTATCATTCAAATAATCCTTTACACTGTAATAGGACTTTTCTATTAGTTTAGTTTACGTTTTACATTAGTAGGTACTTATTATTCGGTGTAAGGTCAGTGTGTCACCCACCAGTAATTCTATTGTACGACTCATTGTACAAGATAATTAAAGACGAGAATTCTCAAGAAAAATATATACCTAGTGTACCTAGAGTTACACTGACATTGACAGATTACATCTATGGTCAGACTACCTCTACAGTACATTTCTACATCTCATCAATTTTGATTGCAAAAGTTCAAAATCAAAAGTTTTTAGTGAAACATTGAAAACAAGCACGGTAAACAGTCGATATCACTAAAACCACTATAAACAATGAATGCAAATCACAATGACTGACAGCTTGACGACTTCAAATACGTTTCTTATTCTTTTCTGTCAATGACATTTCGTTGCACAAAATGCATGAATACGAAGGTAAGGTTTTAATGCAACTATATTATTATTAATTATTATTTACATTAAAATAATAATTATGTGTCTTTTTCAATAGATAACAACACAAAACAACGAATTTAAACAAAGACCTGCAGTATGATTTATGTAATTTTTTACTTAACAACTCTTGTTTTATTTAGTTGTGCATGCACTATGCGTAGAATGTAATGCAAGTTGCAGCAGGAAGTGGACGACGGAGTTATTACCACCGCTTAAAGCAGTATTGTTTCAAAATAACGGTTGAATGTCACGAACTTTGACGTCCTTAAAATAATGATTATAATACTACAACATAAACGTCAACAATATTAAAATAATACGGCTTTAAGCAATGGTAGTATGCCCCGTGTCAGAGTTTTGATCTATACCTAGGTAGAGCATAAAAATGACGATTTTTGTACGTTTATATCTAAATAACCATTTGAGGTGTGCTTATCACATATGCTGAACACATATGTATCTCACGGGTCTCAATATATGCGCCAAATTTGACATGTTTATATGAAATAGTTTTTGAGTTATGAGGGGGTCAAAAGTGGCTCCAAATGGTTCGTGTTACACACGGTGCTGCTCGCCAGTTTTTTTGAACTTTGGCTGGACACGCTTCCGCGTGTCTTGATAAGCATAATTATTCTATACTATCCATACAAAAATTATAAAAGCGAAAGTTTGTCTGTCTAGTGTGTGTTACCTGTTTTTATCCGGGGAAGATTCCTCAGGATTTTTAACAACTAACTTCAGGCGGACGAACTCCATAATCTAGTTTACTGTATTATGGTTTACTGTAAAAATCAGTTAATTTTATATAAGCTTCCGTTTAAATGCTTTGAAAGCACGTGTACTATATAATGATCGCTTACCCATGGTGTGTGTGCAACTTGAGCTTTTTCTTCCTCCTTTCAAACTCATGCTCACACCAGTGTGATGGCAGTCTTTCGCC
Source organism: Erebia palarica (assembly GCA_964035005.1). Classification (NCBI taxonomy): domain Eukaryota; kingdom Metazoa; phylum Arthropoda; class Insecta; order Lepidoptera; family Nymphalidae; genus Erebia; species Erebia palarica. The sequence continues at coordinate 10,297,106 of OZ035988.1, forward strand.
AGGGCTGCCTATTATCGATGCCTCCTCTGAAAAAAAGAGAAATATTCAAAACACCGACATATACTTATGTAGCTACTAGATGGACCTTTTCATAGTAGAAGTTTTAAGGAACTAGAAATTTAATTCGGATTATAATCCGCGACAATAGGTGATTCTTTGTGGTACAGCGTGTATACCCGCACTTATAGCCCGCGATATTCACCACACCACAGACATCTTCTCTGTCAGCATGAGAGGTGAAAATTATATTATAACAATCTCTCTTAAAAGAGAAAATAAAACTTCACGGTGCGATTATTATTATCGTCAGTTGTCAAGTCGAGCGGCACGTAGACAGCCTCAAGCCAGAATTTTGACACCGCTGCAAAGTCAGCAAATATACCAAAATAGCACAAAATAAACTACTCAAAAGTGAAGCCGTACAAAATAGATTCCCCGGGGAAGCGTAAGTTTTAATAACGTCTGTATAAAGAGCTAAACACACTGAAGCTGTGAAACAGAACATGGCGGGAGTATGCTACCGCTAAAGGCATAGGCAAAGCTATGAAAATAACATAGAGTAAACAACTCCAAAGTTACACTGTCTAAAATACAAACTTATCAATGAAATACTAGAATCAGAAAAACAGCTGAAGTAAATCGACATTAATCAGTATCATTTGCAATAATGCTAAATTGTTGTTTTTTTTCAGATTTTTTTTTGGATTTCCCGGTTAAAATTGATTTAAAAGAGGTTAGAAGATAACTTTGAATATAAATTTCTAAACTATAAATAATATCTTCTTCTTTTATTTTATTTTTATTTGACTTTTTCACGATCAAAATTAAAATTAAAAGCCAAGTTTATTTAGCTTTAACTTCGTTAAAATGCCTTTAGCGTTCTAAAGTTGAGTTTAATAGAATCAAAACTTTTAAGTAGTTCCAAAGTTTAGTCACATTACCGTCACAGTAATTATTTCTTACAAGTTTCAAAGTAGCTACTCGAAACTCGACACGCTACTTGAATCTTAAGTGGCTTCTTAAATTCGGGAGAATCTTAAATCACCGTTATTGTTTTTTAATCGTCGTTGTTAAAATTTATTTTCTATACATAGGTACAAAATGGGAACCTGGATGGATCTATCAACACGCATTCTAACCGCTGAGCTAAGAGTCTTGACATTTTAATGGTACGTACTCTTTTTATGACGTATGCACTCAATAAGTTTTTTTTTTGGGTATGCCAGCCATGCGGGTGATGAAATGGACCAATATGGTACGAAAAACTACCTCGTTGGTCTACTGGTTAGCATGTTTGACTGCGGCCGACGAGGTCCCGGGTTCGAGTCCCGGGTCGGGCCATAATTAAGTATCGGGTTTTTCTGATTAGAAATTCCCAGTACTAGCCCGGAGTTAGGAAGTTGGCGGTGTTTCACCCCCGTGCCTCGGAGAGCACGTTAAGCCGTCGGTCCCGGTTATTATCACTGACATGATAATAGTCGCTAAAGCCCGCCAACCCGCATTGGAGCAGCGTAGTGGGTCTAAGCTCTAATTCCCTCTTTCCTATGAGAGTGGAGGCCTGTGCCCAGCAGTGGGACGTTAATGGCTACTAGTGGTGGTACGAAAGTCGGGTATTTTTCAAATTATATAAAAAAATTGATATATATAGGCTAAATTAGCATGAATATTGTTTTTGGTCGAATAAAAATAAGTTCGGTTAAATATGAAGATTCATACATAATACATTTAATCACATACATACATACATTTAATTTTCATATAATGTATCCAAGCAAATTAAGGGCGAGTCAGCTAGTTATAATTATCAGAAAACGTATTTTAGGTCTTAGTGCTATTGTGCTACTTTACATTAAATAATATGGACGTACAAATATTGTAATTATAATAATGGGAAATTATAAGTCAAGCCGCAGATTTTTTTTTGACCACGGAACCTTACTGCTGATTTTATAAGTAAGCAACGGGAAAATGAGAAAGCTTCTAATAAACTAATTCGTCTTTTTTACAACAGTGACTAAATATCCCAAAGAAACCGCCTAGTAAAGAACAAAAATTATTATTATTACTTGTCCTACTGATTTATACATCGCCATCAAATTTACTAACTCAGCCACGGACTTTATAACTCACCAACATTTCACGTTTTTAAGCTTCAACATATGCTATTAAATAGAAGTCTGTATATATAGCACCCTTTAATAATCTCCATTACTTTAAAACTTACTACGGGTATCAGACATGCGAGTAAGTACACGTACTTTGGCGTTATCAAAACTCGACAACATGAAAGCTGACACACGGTGCAAGATAGTATACATATAATACAATTATAGGGTAGGTAATAGGGTGTAAAATCTATCTCGTAATAAAAAAGAGAGAAAAAAGATAATTCGCCTGCTACGTGCTTGCTACGACGTAGAGCTTCCGCGTAGAGGCTATTAGTGGCTCACCTACGTTTAACAAAAAATATTCAATTTACTGAGCCACCTTAAAGTATAATTTCCCTTTACCTCGAAGTATCGTCTTTTATGTATTTTATTAAAGGTAGGTATAGATTATTTTAAAAAAACGCGCGTGCTTGCGAGCATACTACGTTAAATACTGGTTCCAAAATTGTTAAACCACTTTGTCGTCTTTTTCTGCGTAGGAGGGTAGAGTATTATCGCTTAACATCTCTTTATCAAATTTTAAAACGCCCTTCTAGTATGGAAGTTTGTATGTTTTTATTATCGACTTGGTAAGTGATGATGCAGTATAAGATGATAGCGGGCTAACCATTTAGGGGCATATCAGTTATAATTAACCCATACCTCTAATTGGTTTCTACACGACATCGTACCGGATTGCTAAATCGCTTACCGCTTCGGCGGTACGTCTTTGTCTTTGTGGCCGAAGCCTCCCACTAGTCCAGACATAGTCTGCATACTGCATACTGCATAGTCTGGTAGAGTGTTATCGCTTACCGTCGGAGACATGACTGCGCAACAGCAGTAACAGCGCGTGGGTTTTCTCTGCGTGCAGCGGTCGTGCCTTGCGAGTTACGCCGTCCCAGGCTACCAGTAGGGGATTAACTCCTCTGTTCACACTGCTTTATAACTCCTCTCTGCATAGTCTGGTAGAGTGTTATCGATTACCGTCGGACACATGGCTGCGCAATAGTGGTAACAGCGGGTGGGTGCGAACCCGACGCACGCGCCACGCTCTGCGCGGGCAGCGGTCGTGCCTTGCGAGTTACGCCATCCAAGGCTACCAGTAGGAGCCTAACTCCTCTGTTCACACTGCTTTATAACTCGTCTTTGCGCAGGCTGGTAGAGTGCTATCGCTTACCGTCGGACACATGGCTGCGCAACAACAGTAGCAGCGGGTGGCGCGCCCGATTCCTGGCTTGCTCGGCGTGCAGCGCGCGTGCCTTGCGCTCCACCAAGGCAACCAGGACGGCTTCGAACCGCGCGGCGCCTGACTCCTCTGTGCACACCGCTTTGTCGACCGTCTGTAACGTAACAAAATGAGCTCTGTAATTCTATCAAGAAAATGACGACCTCCGTGGCGCAGTGTGCAGCGTTGTTGTCTCAACGTGCGGAGGTTCCGGGTTCGATCCCCGGCAGGGTCAATTTGGTAATTTATAATTTCTGAATTTTCACTGGTCTGGCCTGGGAGGCTTCGGCCGTGGCTAGTTACCACCCTACCGGCAAAGACGTGCCGCCGCCAAGTGATTAAGAGTTCCGGTACGATGCCGTGTAGAAACCAAATAGGGGTATGTTTAATATAACTACCATGCCCCTAACAGGTTAGCCCGCTACCGTCTTAGACTGCATCATCACTTACCATCAAGTGAGATCGCAGTCAAGGGCTAACTTGTAGTGGATAAAAAAAAAAAAAAAAGAAAACAAATGCAATCTGTTAAATCTACTGTTTGCGGACGTTTCGCAGGTGTTGCCTAAAGAGCGCTAGTTAGTTAACCCGTTCGTCAGTTATCGTATCTATTTGAAAGTGTACCTTCGTCCAAGACCTATAATCATGAATAAAATAGTACAAGCCTCCAAGAACTGTTAGCATTCTTTTTGCGGAGACCAGCTCCCTTCTTTATTTATTTTTATTATTGTACCATATTACTTCAAAAAGGCCTCGGCTCGCGCCTCATAACGTTAAAATTAGTTGGGATGTAATATTTACATAAAAACTGAATACCGCTGAACTGAAAACCAGCGCCGAGCATTGTTGTCAATGCTCGGTATTGCTGAGTTTGTTACCTATTGATTATTGTAAGGTTTCAACACAGTCCTAGGATAAGTGCATTTATTGTAACATAACAGTCACATAACAATAGTGTAAGCAATAAAGTTTTTATTTATTTATTTTAAACATAAATAATGTGGATATTGAATGAGCTTACCTCTAATTTAGATAATTCTAGCTCTCAAAACGAGGTGTCTCATTTTATAAATCCCATAAACGTAACATAAGTAGTAGGTGGTTACTCCAATAAGAAACAAATAACGAATCGATGAAAGAAGTAATGGATTGCGTCGAAGTAAAATATGAATGACAATTTGTAATTTTCTTTTGCCGCATAATAACCATTCTTACACAAATAATATGAATCATTGTATGAATAAGTAATCTGACAAACAACAAAAAATAGCTGTATCCGTTGTTTGGAAAACGTTTGTATACTTTGCGGAATAATGGACGCACTCTCATTATTCTTGCATTGTTTAGCAGCAGAACATTGGTAATATCAATGCAATCTGGTATAAGGGTATACCAAATTTCATCAAAATCGGTTGAGCAGATGGGCCGTGAAAGCGTAGTAGACAGACAGACACACTTTTGCATTTATAATATTAGTATGGAAGTATGGATGTTGCTTCGTGAAAAAAAACCTCAGTAAAGTACATAGGACAAAGCTTCACATGTTGGAAAAATTAAAACATGACACAGTTTTTCCGATAGTATACAAACTACAGTATATTCAAATTGAATATATGAAAGTGACACAGTTACTTCGACAGTATCGAACTACGGAGATAGGTAACGGTTGGCATAAAGCGTATATCCAATGTATCAACACTGCATAAACTCTTTGACGCTTTTGTGAAAATATGACGAGCTACGGATTATCGTCGTTTGAACACATATCTGTACACCGTTGGGTTTAGGATCAACTCCGATAAGCCACTTTAAACCGCCTTTATACCTTATCACATACGGTTTCTATATTATTTAAATATTTTAAAATTATTCATACACTAGATGACACCTTGTCCGTGTGGATTTAGGTTTTTGAAATTTCCCGTCGGAACTTTTCTGGGATAAAAAGTATGTCTAAGCTATAAAGCTATGCTTTCACGGTCCATATTTTCAAAAAATGTTGGTGATAGTTTATAGAGATAGATTATGATGTAGTCAAGATAGCGTTAGAGTCTAGAATCTAGATGTATAAACCTGCGTCCACTTTTCTGTTTCGACGCTCGGGTTCTATCCACGCGCGACGTTGGTGAGTTGTAAAATCTATACTAATACTATAAATGCGAAAGTTTAGATGGATAGATGGATGTTTGTTACTCAATCACGCCAGAACGGCTGAACGGATCTGGCTGAAATTGGGCACAGAGATAGATCATAGTCTGGATTAACGCATTTTATGCTGGAAAATTAAACAGTTCTCGCGGAAACCACGAAACCTTAATCCACGCGGACGAAGTCGTGGGCATCAGCTAGTCTTATAATAAACATACTGAACTTTTCAAGTAGAGATTTAACTTACGTCGGTCGACTGCTGGCGCATTGTGAGCGCGCGGCCGGCCCATGTGGCCGATCATCGCCTCGCGTCCGCCGCTACCGCCCACCACATTGTACCTGAAGATTAACAAATAATACCGTGAAGTCTACAATCAGAATCAATTGAACGTAGAAAAAGAATCATAGGACCCCAAGGAACACAGTTAATAGGGATGAGACAACTCAGTCAACAACAACTCTTTATCAAACTTAAAAACGCGCTTCTATTATGAAAGTTGTATGAAATTCACAATAGTGACGTCATCAAATTTCAACGCACTTTTTTTCTTTAATGTATATTTTAAAATGGTAAACAAACTTAAAACTAACCGAGGACTTAGGAACTTAGAGGTCTTAGACTTTAAGAGTTACGTAGAGGTCTTTTGGAAGACCCTCTATTTAATAATCAGAAATAATTTATTTTTGATATAGGCATCATCCCTATTGAGTTGTAGGGTTCCGTAGCGTAAACAAAGTGTGCCAACCATTTTCACGATAAGGGACCCTATAATTAAGCCTCTGCTGTCCGTCCGTTCGTCAAAATAATAAAAATAACAAATAATAATAAACATAGGCGGGGCCCACACAAGAAACGTGATTTTTGAGCGCCCCTCGTGTTTGTTTACGAAAGTATTAAAAAGTACATACGGTTATTGAATCTTTTACGATGGTAATGAATCCTTCTTGAGCGAGTTCAACTTGCACTTGTCCGTGTTTTTTAAACGATGTTTTCACCGTAAGTGTCAAAAATAGTAAGGATGGGTTTTTATAAAAGACGCCTATATTATGTTTCCAGCTTCATTAATTTAAATGCCTAAAAACAGAGTCAGTCGGTGCGAGTTGGTTTTATCAAATGAATGATTAATGGAACTCCGAATGGCCGAATGGTCATACCGGCCAGTTAAGGTTCAGGCCAGGACGTCGGGTGCTAACGACCGTTTTATACGATTCTATTACCTTCAATGACCCATTTCAATCTGACGTCCAAAACGAAGCTGTGATAGAAATATCTATTAACGAACAAAATGTTCTTGATAAAGCTGACTGACTGACTCAGCTTGTTTTTCGTATAATAATATTATGGCGTTTTAAATATTTAAGTATGTGATCGATTATTGTTTTAACCAACCGCATCTTTAATCAGCAAACCTAGCACCTGTCATAAAATGTTGTATTACCACAGAATAGGTAATAGGTTTTACGAAAGTATTTTTTTACAAGATAGACTTGCGATGAAACTTTGAAGACAATCATGCTTATGAAAAGCAATAATGACGTCTAGTTTGGACTTGGAGCACGCTTGCCTAGAAATGCCTATTTACTATTATAGTACCTATTTAAGCGGCAGGAAACACGGACACCGGAAGGACGCGACGTAGTAAACCAATTCGCATCAGAAACGTTTAAAAAAACGTTTCGTGCAAGGAATCGAATAGTTTTTTCGCTTTGTCGCCACGTCATGAATATTCTCCGACTAGGTGACCCACCACGCTTTTGCTGTGGAGGAATTTCTTTAAATTTATTTTACTGTTTAAGACCTGATCTTGAGCTGTTCTTTGATGACTGTGTTGCCGAACTGAACTGCAGACTGAAGGCCTATTATAGGCCGGTTATATTAGCATCAACTCGTCGATTTAAATAGGTATACCAGGAGAATGAAGCCTCCTAGATCAAATCAACAGATAACAAATTATCCGTGGCACATTATCATGCGAAGTGGACAATTGCACCGCTCATCAGAAGCAGTCAGCTCTCAACAAATCAGCGTGTTAAAATATGTACCTTATGTTCACCGCATTGCAGTTGCTTTGTTTTTGCGGTTTTATACAATATGCAAACACACGGCCTACCTACTCACTGGTCAATTCTCACGGGAGATTCATTTACATAGAAATTAGTACAAACTGCTAACAGCGCTTGAAAAAGATGTAATTTCGGATACTCATTTTTAGTGGCTGTGATTGCCCGTCTTTTAAAAAGGAGGACTCACTCAAAATAACGCATAGGTAGGAAATGTTTTCGGTTATGTCACTTCTATTAAATCTTAATCCCATCAAAAACATAAATGTAAAATGAGAGCCAAGTTCAAAATTGTGATATATATGCCTTGGTTGTTGACTTCAGCGACAAAAGAAGTGAGATCTAAATGGGTGCCAAGTTCAATGGTCAGTCCTGCAATTTATATATCCCATCAAAAACATAAATGTGAAATGAGAGCCAAATTCAAAATTGTGATATATATGCCTTGGTTGTTGACTTCAGCGACAAAAGAAGTGAGATCTAAATAGGTGCCAAGTTCAATGGTCAGTCCTGAAATTTATTTATAACAACATATAATATTTTATAACAACTTAAAATATCATTTCTTCTTATAACTTAGTATAAAATGTTGAAGACTAAGGCTTTGGCTTGGCTAGTTTTCATATACGAATTATAGCGTTCACAAGTTGTAAAGCTGTAAGTTCTTATTTTATTCTTCCGAAAATTTGGCTTGCTGGTAGAAACTGTACTTTTAGGTACCTACTTAATAATAATTCGTATATGGAAACTAGCCAAGCCAAAGCCAACATTTTATACTAAGTTATAAGAAGAAATGATATTTTAAGTTGTTATAAAATATTATATGTTGTTATAAATAAATTTCAGGACTGACCATTGAACTTGGCACCTATTTAGATCTCACTTCTTTTGTCGCTGAAGTCAACAACCAAGGCATATATATCACAATTTTGAATTTGGCTCTCATTTCACATTTATGTTTTTGATGGGATATATAAATTGCAGGACTGACCATTGAACTTGGCACCCATTTAGATCTCACTTCTTTTGTCGCTGAAGTCAACAACCAAGGCATATATATCACAATTTTGAACTTGGCTCTCATTTTACATTTATGTTTTTGATGGGATATCATTACTTTTTGTACAGAAATTATTGAACTCAATCTCAAACTCAAAACATATTTATTCAAAATATGTACCTACAAAGTACACCTTCTGAACGTCATGCTTACAGAGCATAAGACGTGATGGTGATAATTAACTACGATATCTTAAAACTAAAGCTACGAGGGTTCCAAACGTGCCCTGGTCTGAGAAGAGCCCGCAATAAACTCCGCTTTTTTTTTATTATCACCATCTCACAAATATTTGAAATTATATATATGTACTTATAATATAACATTACATAATTAGCCGCTGTAACAATTCATACCCATGCCTTGCTATCATTCAAATAATCCTTTACACTGTAATAGGACTTTTCTATTAGTTTAGTTTAAGTTTTACATTAGTGGGTACTTATTATTCGGTGTAAGGTCAGTGTGTCACCCACCAGTAATTCTATTGTACGACTCATTGTACAAGATAAATAAAGACGAGAATTCTCAAGAAAAATATATAGTATACCTAGAGTTACACTGACATTGACAGATTACATCTATGGTCAGACTACCTCTACAGCACATTTCTACATCTCATCAATTTTGATTGCAAAAATTCAAAATCAAAAGTTTTTTGTGAAACATTGAAAACAAGTACGGTAAACAGTCGATATCACTAAAACCACTATAAACAATGAATACAAATCACAATGACTGACAGCTTGAACTGACGACTTCAAATACGTTTCTTCTTCTTTTCTGTCAATGACGTTTCGTTGCACAAAATGTATGAATACGAAGGTAAGGTTTTAATGCAACTATATTATTATTAATTATTATTTACATTAAAATAATAATTATGTGTCATTTTCAATAGTTAAGGAGTTACTACCACCGCTCAAAGCAGTATTGTTTCAAAATAACGGTTGAATGTAACGTACTTTGACGTCCTTAAAATAATGATTATAACACTACAACATAAACGTCAACTTTAATACGGCTTTAAGCAATGGTAGTATGCCCCGTGTCAGAGTTTTGATCTATACCTAGGTAGATCATAAAAATGACGATTTTTGTACGTTTATATCTAAATAACCATTTGAGGTGTGCTTATGAAATTTGGAGCACATATGTATCTCACGGGTCTCAATATATGCGCCAAATTTGACATGTTTTTGAGTTATGAGGGGGTCAAAAGTGGCTACAAATGGTTCGTGTAATATTACACACGGTGCTGCTCGCCAGTTTTTTTGAACTTTGGCTGGACACGCGGAAAACTTTGGCTGGACACGCTTCCGCGTGTCTTGATTCTGGAATGTATTTGTTGATGGTTGTTTGTGTAAAGAACATCTAAATTGAAATAAATGTAGAAATAAATGTAGGAATAGGTCGCGTCCTGCACTATCAAAATGTCGTACAATTTATTTATTTTTTAGATAAGGAGTTCCCGCGGGAATCAATAACTTATATCCACGCGGGGGCATCGCGGGCATCATCTAGTAGAAAATAATGATTTGCAGTGCATGGTCAGTAGAGAAAACTACATGCAAAATGTTAAATTTTTAGCATTTAACTTTCTATACACTTCTACAATTGTGTTCCATACTCAAAGGTGGAAATTATAAAAAAAACTGTATTTCACAGCCGTTTTGTCATGTCGGGAAAGTCTGTTTTGTGTATTCAGGCTTATAATAGGCGATATAATACAAAGTTTAAAAGCTCTCTACAGAGCTTACAGGGCTGTATAATTCTGCGGTATAATTGCTTCCACCAAATGTGTTTTTTTGGCTGCAATAAAAGAGATTTTCAACATTTTCTCTGAAAACACTCGTGTATTTTTCTTTTCATTATATTCGAATGAGATGTTGGCAAAATAGATAGATGCAAAATAGACTCTTCATCGTATCGGGCAGACAAGCTAACGTCGTGCGACTGTCTTGCCGGGCTAAGTCATGCTAACGTCGTGCTTAATGACTTAGGCCCAAGTTGCTCTAACACTGCTTACCAGATAGGGTATAACGTTGTGCCACTGTCGTGGTATGTCATGCTAACGTCGTGCTTAATGACTTAACCAGTGGCCGTAACGTTTCGAATTTTATTTATACTTCTAACGTGTCTTCTGAAATTTGAAGCGTTGTACCTATTCGGTAATGGCCGTAAAAAGATATGTGAAGTTTGTTGTTTTATGTCGCAGGTGCAGACAAGGACATGAGATGATCTTCCGGGTTGCCAGCAACCAACAACGTTCTGTGGTGCCGAGGCCTGCAGGTGCTTCTGTTGCGCCTGCCATTTAAGAGCTTCAAGATCCTGGTCTGTGTCCAACGGAGTCTAAGCAATGCCACTGCTGGACTAGAGAAGCTGAAATGAAGGAGCCCGGGGACGGTCTCGGGTCAGTCTGGCCGTATTGAAGATATTTACTAACATAAGATACTTGTTTCAGCATAAAGAAATGAAGTTCAAGAATGGAATACATTCCCTGCGATTAAGAAAAATAACGATGGTGTCAGAGACGAGGTTATAAAAGGATGCGTGCGCATCTGCTGCGGACTACATTGTCACCCGTCGTTGCGTATCGTTCTTGTGTGATTTTATTTTCTCGCTGTAATATTTTTATTGTTCATGTTAATAAATGAGTCAAGAGAGCTTTTACGTCTTTCTTCTTCAAGTATCCTCTAGAAATTTGCAAGAATATTTTTATTCCCTTTGAGACGCAACATAACTAAGTAACTATTCATAATATTATTATTTCTCTTTCCAAATTAAGGAAACCTTGATGGGTGATGAGATCAAATTTTTAGATCACTGGCTATAAACTGTCATGTTAAAGTACTTATTTTTTTTTTAAACATTTTTACCATGGTTAACTAGTCTTATATTTAACCACGGTAAAAAAAAGTTATGCAAAGATTATATTGTAGATTGTTTCACAAAGTAGTCTTATATTTTATGAAGCAACCTACAATGTAAACTATGCAAAGTAACTCTCTAAACTACGCATTACACGAAGTATAAAACAAAAGCAATCGGTTTTCTAACTACTTCCTATTTTTTATGATAACAAGGAGAATTTTCTTAGGAAAGTTCATATTATCTTTTCTTTATAAGTTTTTTATGGCAAAAGTTTTAAAAAACACAAACGACCACGGCTACGAGGATTTAACTAACAAAAGCGTGGAGGGCCAAAGCAACCAAAATTTTGTTAATTTTTTACTACCTGACAACTTTTATGTATATACATATATCTATATCTATATCTATATATACATATATATATATATATATATACATATATCTTTAAAAATTCCTCTACATAAAGAAACAATTGCTATTGCTATACTACTACTATTGCTATAAATACGATACATATACGGATAGTTATTATGTATGAAAAGCGTAGCTTTCTCATAAATTTAAAAAGCACGAGTAAGAAAAAGGAGAATTTTGAAACTTGAAGGCTAAATATTAATCTAATCGAAAATGCCATAACAACATAAATAAATCGTTATAGCTGCAACTGAAAACTTAATTATATCTACTTAATTTACATTTTTTATGTGAATGACTACAATATATTTACACATAAACTCCAGTAAAATAATCACAACGGTGTATAACCCTTATCTACTCTGAAACAAAATAGTAAACACGATGTGCATATTAATTGCATCATAATTTACATAATGCCAGTTTACAAAAACAGTGATAGGTATAAGTGTATATTATACTTACCTATAGTCTATAGTTCGCACAGAACAGTTTCATTTTATTGCGATAGAGTAACTATCTAGCATGTTTACATAATATATTTTGAGAGCGAATCCATACTTTAATATTATAAATGCTAAAGTGTGTCTGTCAGTCTGTTCGTCTGCTACGCTTTCACGGCCTATCTGTTCAAGCGATTTTGACGAAATTTGGTACAGAGATAGGCTGTACCTCGCGAATGGCCTAGACTTATAGGTACGTTTCAACGCGGCAAATCAGAGTTCCCACGAGATTTTTGAAAAACCTAAATCTACGTGGAAGTTGTCACCGGAATAGTGTCTAGTTTCAAAATAATCAAGAAAATATAACTTTAAGTAGGTACTTTGCTACTTCTGCTCCGAAGTGTGGCAAGATACTCAAGAAGGCCAAAAACTCCAACCCTGCTCAATTTTATATGAAGCCGCATATACACTAAAGCGACAGGGTACAACTGATACAAGGTTCTTCCCCTCCTAAAGTGGCAGGTTGCGCAGACGTTTTCTACTGTCCGGTCTTATACTGCGAGATCTTTTCCCTTGATCATTATATCAAAGGAAAAGTCTCGAACAACTCAATATTTATTAAACCTTTTTCTGATGTATTTTTGGGGTTTCGCGTTAAAGAATAAATGCTAAGATGGCTGAGCAAATCTTAGGCAAAGGTTCTTCTACTTTTTCCTTCAAGTTATCCCTACACCGTTTTAAGAAAAGAAGCCAAATCTATGTTACACAAAGTAACTGTAAAGATATATATATAGACATACAACTACATATAGAAAGAAGATAGGATCCTATCTTATTAAATATGCACAAGCCTTTTCTTTGAGTCTCAAGTTAAGTTCAATAATCAATATTAAGGTTTTCATTTATGACTACCAATCTATTTCAGACACCAAATTCGTATTTGATGAAAACTTTTTCTTGAATTTTAAAACCCTGCATACGCTTTAAGCTTAGTAGATTGTAGTATTTTTCTTTGTTTAGATACCTACATAAACTAGTACCTACAGTGGTAAGTAGGTAGATATTTTCATGAGAAAATTCCTAAATGTAACTATGTAATGGAGGTTTGTTGAACATGCAGAGTTTAACTTTGCGTCGTACTTCTCGTTTTTGAAGGTCGTCACCGTTTCCATTAAATATTATAATAAATATTTCGTAGCTGCCAGATCCTTCCGCATGAAACTAGTATAACTATATGGTTCGATCCCTAGACAAGTAATTATAAGCATATTTTAGCATTTAGCAACAAGAGTCGACGCCTAAGGTCTCTTTCAGGCACTGAAGAAAAGTTATATTCAGATCCCCAAAATGAGTCGCCTTTCTAGTTACTAACTTAAGAAATTAGCCGTTGATTAACACAAATATATCCACCTTCTTATTGCGGCTTGTGTTTGACGGCAGTCATGCCTAAAGAAAGCAATGATAAGGTGTAAGTTGAAGCGCATTTACCTAGAAGATGCCTAGCTATTCACTATTGCTCAGAAGATATTGGGGCTGATTCTGTAGTGCATGTCGGCGATACGCCAGGGTTTTCACGCGCAGAGTCCATCACAATGAAATAGCACACTGAATATTACGTAGTTTATTTTTGCACACTTATTGTTATAGAACTAACTGTTTTTACATAAATCAATCGCTTTTATAGTTTCCTTACAATGAATCAACCGGATATAGCAAATACAAATTTCTTTAAAACAAATTAATAAAACTAATATAAATACTCTTAAAATAAATCTTAAAATATAGCTTAATATTTATGATAAATATTTAAATGAGCTTAAGTAACTTCAGATGATTTCTATTAAACAACTAATGTTTGTTTTAATTTGAACAAACATCCGTTTAACAAAATACGTTTAAAGATGGCGCTGCAAACAAGATTCGAATGGAATTAGGCAAAGACTTATTGCCTAAAATAATAAAATTTGATACAGGAAAATGATATTAGTTCTAATAAATATTAATTTGAATATTTACACAGTAAATTGAATATTTTAACAATAAATGAAACATCAATCGTCTTCAAAATATTTAAACAGTCAAAACAGTGCCTTCTAAATATCAGACCTTAGTAAGTAACGGTTTATATGTTTATAAATAACTATTTTAAATTAAATCTTACATATTTAAGATATATAATAATATTATATTCATTTAAATGATTAAACTAAAACATAAATATCAATATATGCCGATAGATAGCGATTTGCGCCCATACGGCCAAACTGACTCCAGCGCGTCCCTTGCGCTGTTTTTATGACATAATTTCAGACAAGGCATCACCCATACTGGGATCTAGCCAACACACAAGGCATCACCCATACTGGGATCTAGCCAACACACAAGGCATCACCCATCCTGGGATCTAGCCACCAAGACCAGGTTTAAGAGGACACGCATGGTGGCCAGCCAGCGTTTTAGGAAGGATATTGGATAGGAGAAATTAATTTCACGCACACACATTAATAATTATTACAAAAATAAATCATAAATCATTTCAATTGTCAACACAAATGCAATCATATAAAACCAACATTGTCCGCAAAGGAAGTGGAAGCACCTTCGGTCTCCACAGACTTCTCTGCCCATACGGCCAATTCGTCTGAGTTGTCAGAATCATAAAAAGGGTCTGATTGAGCAATGGGGGCAGGACGTAAAGCATCGTGACTTGCGATCTTTTCTGAACAGCCACGAAGGTTAACGTGCTTAAGTCTATATCGATCATTTGGTAATATTTCTAAAATTTCCATTGGGCCTTCAAATTTAGAGCCTAACTTAGTAGTGTGTCGTTCATGGCACCGCATTAAGACGAAGTCACCGACTTTAAATAGGTGGATTGTGGCTTTTCCTTTATCAAAACGAGTTTTATCGTTACGGGACCGCTCGTCCATCCGTTTTTTAGCAATCAATCTAACTTCCTCTAAGTCGTCTGTGAGTATGTCGTCGTCAATTTGCAATATTTTAATGGCAGGTGGGGAACATCTTTTTCCTAATAATAGTTCCAGGGGACTTTTCCCTGTACTTTTTGATATTGTGCAGTTTATGGCTAATTGTAATTCTTGTAAAGCTGTGTGCCATGGCCTACTTAGTTCTACAACAGACATGTTATCCTTTATAACTTTCATTAATCGTTCAACCTGACCGTTGGCCCTACTAGCTCCCTTTGCTACTATGTGGTGTTGAATGCCATATCGTTCGCAAAAGTTTTTAAACTCTGTAGAAGTCATACTTTTATCTTGGTCAGTAATTAATCGCGATGGAGAGCCAAATATTGCAATCAGATTTTGGAAACATTTAATAGCGGTTTCACTAGTACGATCATTTGTATAAATCATATGCACAAACTTGGTGAAGCCGTCAATAAATACAAAAGCGTATTCAGGTTCATTGCGTTTTCCATTCATTCTTCCAGTTATATCTGCATGAACGGTATGGAAAGGAACAGCTATTTTTTCAATGGGATGTAAAGTAACCTGTCTAGCGCCAGATACTCCTTTTCTTACTCTACATATAACGCAATTTTCTACAAATTTTCTTACTAATCTGGTCATATTAGGGAACCAATACTGCTCTCGTAATTTTTCAACAATCTTTTCCCAGCTAAAATGTTGGAGACTATCATGGTAATGGGATATGAGATTCCATCTGTAATTACGTGGGACTATAATTAACTTATGTGTCTTGTTATTAATCTGTACTTTACGTCTCAGTAATTTATCTTGAAGTATAATGTAAGTATCTGCGATATTCTTGGGAATCGAATCACCTTTTAATTGCTCTACAATACTAGCTAGAGTTGAATCGCGTTTTTGTTCTATAAGGAGCCAATTATGGTCAAGGGTAGCGGTATTAACGGTCCAAATTAAGGAACTTGATTTATTAAATTCTAAAAACTGATTCGATTGACGTCCATTAGGATTTTTAATTGGGTTACGACTGAAAAAGTCGGCATGAGCAAGTTTATCGCCCTTGCGGTATTCAATTTCAAATTGAAAATTTTGCAAGAAGGCCCACCATCTATGTACTCTGGGAGTTAGGTCTCGTTTGTGACTCGAAGCTTTTAAGGAATTGCAGTCTGTAACTACTTTAAATGACCGGCCATGAAGGAAATGGCGAAAATGTTTTATAGCCTTCACCACAGCAAGAGTCTCAAGTTCGTAAGAGTGATATTTACTCTCTGTATCTGAAGTTCTCATACTAAAATAAGCTACTACTAAAGGATTTCCGTCTTGTCTCTGAATGAGTACGGCGCCATAACCAATTGAGCTGGCATCTGTATGTAGCTCAGTTGGCAGATTTGGGTCAAATATAGTTAAAACTGGGGAAGATGTGAGTATGTTAATTATTTCTCGTCGAGCAAGTTCATGTTGTTCAGTCCATTTAAAAGGAACATTTGCTTTAGTTAGGTTGTACAAAGGAGCCATGATTTTAGAGAAGTTGGGTACAAATTTTCGAAAATAGCCTGCTAAGCCGTTAAATTGCCTAACTTCTTTTATATTTGTAGGTGTTTTAGAGTATGTAAGAGCCTGAATTTTCCTTGGGCTTGGCCTGACAGTGCCATTTTCAATAATGTTACCAAGATATTCAATTTTAGTTTTCAGAAAAGAACATTTGGAAATATTTAGAGAGAATCCAGCCTGAGTTAATCTAGTCAAGACAAGATTCAAATTTATTAAACCCTGCTGCACAGATTCAGATATAACCAAAATATCGTCAACATAAACTAAAGCAATATTATCTTTATAATCACCTAAGGCGGCATTTATGGCACGTTGGTATACAGACGGAGCATTGCAAAGACCGAATGGCATTCGAAGGTATTCAAACTGTCCATCGGGCGTCACAAATGCCGTCTTCTCGATAGAATCTTCTGCTATAGGAATACCGTGGAAACCTGAGGCCATGTCTAAACAACTATAATATCGAGCTTTGCCTAATCTATCTATTTGATCTGCTATAAGGGGTAAAGGATAATTGTCTCTAACGGTATTTGCATTCAATTCTCGGAAATCAACGCAAAGTCTGTCCGTACCGTCCTTTTTCTTGACTAATAAAATAGGGCTGCTAAACGGGGATGAGCTATCTCTTATTATGCCATTTTCTTTTAAATCTTTAACAATATCTCGAACTTTCTCACGTTCTATAGGGGACAAACGATATGGTCGGCGTTGCACAATCTTATCTGGATTTTTTAATCTAATTTTTAGCTCCCCGGTGGTCACCTGTGAGACGCGATTCCCATGTGTGAAATTATCCTTGAACTCTTCGATAATACGATGGATTTCTTTAATTTGTGTTGGGTCAGTAAGGTCGGTATCTAATTCAAAAGCAGATGTCGAATTTAAACATTCATTGATTGAAAACTCGCGATTTATAGATATATTGTCCTCGCTAAGGGTAACGCTAAGGCCGGGTATTTTTAGGAGATTAAAACCTATTAAGATGTCAAATTGTGTTTCCTTATCACCTACTACATAAAACTCTAGCTCTAAGCGAACATTATCAATTTCAACTATAGTTGTAATGCTTTGTTTTGAAATTACTGTTTGACCCCCAATACCCATAAACTTCACGTCAACTTGCTTACGTTTTCCGGCAACGGAGCCAGCTATTTTCTCTCGAATTAACGAACAGTCAGCTCCAGTATCAAAAAGACAGTTATAATTTTTGTTACCAATAATAACATTACAAGTGCTACGTTTAATAGATGAGCAATAGTTAATAGTTTTATTTGGGGCGTTACGTTCGTCACTTTGACGGCGGTAGCAATTTTTTTCTGAATGGCCCTTACGATGACAGTATTCACACTCAATAACCTTAGCGTTACTAAAACTGCCACGGGAATTAGAATTATTATTTGATTGTGGCAGAACAAGGTTACTTTTAGAGGGATTTTTACAGTCTCGTGAAAAATGTCCAGGCAAATTGCAATTAAAACATGTGACTTGATCCTTTGAAGGTCCCGTAACACGCGGTTTCTTTTTAACATCATCATATTTACTCTCTCTATTTTCAATCTTGCGTTTTCGAAATGTTTTTAGTATCGATACTAATTTGGGAAGTGAATCGGGGGTATTTCTCAACAACTCAGAACGAATAAACTCGGGATAAATACCTGTGATTAGTGCATCCACTACTTCAGCGTCGGCAGCTTCTGGTCGAACCCTCTTGAAGAGCGTCCAAGCCGTTGTAGCATATTCAGCGTAGCTGCTCGCTTGATCCGAGGTGTAGCTGCGCCATTTTTGCACGTCGTCCGCGTACCGGAACTCGTTGCCAAACGTATGAGTCAGCTCTTCTTTCACTTGTGCCCACGTGGTTGAATGCAGTGACCATGTATCGGCCCACGTCTTTGCTCGTCCTCTCAATTGCAGAATGGCCTTCATTCGGGCTTCATGAGGCGAAATATTCAACTTCTCAATGGTTTCGTCCACATTAGCACACCAGTCCCTGATGTCGTGCGATCTCTCATCAGGGTTGAATGGCGGTAGATAAAAATCATGGTGCCGCCGAAAAGATGCAGTCTCCGTAGATAACGTTGCTTTCGCAGCGCTTGTTGCGGCAGTTTTCGTTATGGAGGTTAGGAGACCCATCACTTGTTCCATAGTGAAGGTCGTCCCATCTGGAGGCCCTGAAGAGTCTTGGGGATGTGATCCCACCGCTGCTGTCGGCGATACGCCAGGGTTTTCACGCGCAGAGTCCATCACAATGAAATAGCACACTGAATATTACGTAGTTTATTTTTGCACACTTATTGTTATAGAACTAACTGTTTTTACATAAATCAATCGCTTTTATAGTTTCCTTACAATGAATCAACCGGATATAGCAAATACAAATTTCTTTAAAACAAATTAATAAAACTAATATAAATACTCTTAAAATAAATCTTAAAATATAGCTTAATATTTATGATAAATATTTAAATGAGCTTAAGTAACTTCAGATGATTTCTATTAAACAACTAATGTTTGTTTTAATTTGAACAAACATCCGTTTAACAAAATACGTTTAAAGATGGCGCTGCAAACAAGATTCGAATGGAATTAGGCAAAGACTTATTGCCTAAAATAATAAAATTTGATACAGGAAAATGATATTAGTTCTAATAAATATTAATTTAAATATTTACACAGTAAATTGAATATTTTAACAATAAATGAAACATCAATCGTCTTCAAAATATTTAAACAGTCAAAACAGTGCCTTCTACATATCAGACCTTAGTAAGTAACGGTTTATATGTTTATAAATAACTATTTTAAATTAAATCTTACATATTTAAGATATATAATAATATTATATTCATTTAAATGATTAAACTAAAACATAAATATCAATATATGCCGATAGATAGCGATTTGCGCCCATATGCACAATCTCTAAACTAAACTAAAATTAGAGCATTATAAATATTGCTAACCCTTTCATAATACTCCCTACGGAAAGGGACAGAACTAGATTTAAAGCTGCCATTTTAGTTTAGTTTAGAGATGTTACATTACAGAATCGGCACCAATACCAAACTAAGTTTAGGATATAGAACTAAGATTAGAATCACTGACAAAGTTACAAAAAAAAAGAGTAAAGAAAAGTAAGCTTGCAAAAAAGTGTAAAGAAAGTCTTCAAAGCGTTAATAATGAAGTCTTTTCCGGAATTAGGCTGAATAGAAGCTTTCTCAAGTAAGTGCTCCCTTTTGGAAAGGATATACTTACTTGTATTTATTTGTCCGAATGTACTTGTAAGAAGTACAATGAGACCTTTTACGTAATTACTTTTACTTGAAGACCTTTAATATGCTTTTATCAAATGATAGAATTTTCATGCTACGACATACAAAGATACTCTCTGAAAACTTGAGATGATTGAGTAGGCACTTTTATTTATCAAAGGGCTACCGCAGTAGTATTCCATGCCCTCCTACAGTTTTGATATCAGCTGTCTATTAGGGCCTGCCTACAAGGGCCTAACGCAGCGTTTTCTCTCTTCGTAACATAATACCTAAATCAGAGCTATTTTCTTTAACGCGGGGAGCTGGCTTTTTTCACAGGTATTTATTCCTAATCACGTTAAACCAGAAAATACAGAAATTAGAATATAAATTATAATATTCAATCCCGAAATAATTGTTTAGGAAAAATTGGATTTTGTTGATTATTAGTTAACTTTTCTTCCTTATTTCCATCCGTATATTTCTTATATAATCGCTCCTTTTGAACTTTATTTACTTACATTACAAAAAAAGGAAAGTCACTAATTCGAAAGAGAGTCTTCCTGACTGTTACCTTTTCACGGCCCTTCCATTCAACAGATTTAAAAAAAATTGGCACAGAGATAGGTTAGACGCTTCTTTTTATCCCAGTAATTTAAAGTCGGAGTTCCCACGGGATTTTTAAAAAACCTACATCTACGCGGACGTTGCGGGCATCACATAATCTACATATTTAATAAGACAAGATGAATGACTGACTGAAATTTGGCATATTATATCAATCCCTAAGGGGTTAAAAAGGGGTTTGAAATTTTTATGAAAATCTACCTTAACGTGAGCGAGTAAAAGCTAGTAGAAGTATATTATGCTATTAAAATGCCAGTAACTAAAGTATACCTCAAGAAGATGCCTATTGAATTAGATACACTTATATAAAGCTTTGTCGGTAATCAGTGCTCACCAAGTGAATCCGTTGGGAAAACGCCGAAGGCAACGTGCCTCAGAGAGATTTTATAACTCATATTACTTGAAAAGGAAATCTTATCAAGTTATCGTGCTTTCAGGTGTCAAATCACAATCACAACTTACTCACGTAAGCTTGAAACTTCTGAAGAATTGCAATTTTATTGTTTTACAAGGTTAATTATGTTGAAAGTAAGTAACAGTTTTGCGCTGGCTCTCTTGAATATTTTTCAGTTTTTAGAAAATTCATAATCAATACTCAAATTATTTATTCCAGTATGGAATAGTCGCTGATGCCCGCGACTTCTTAATTTTCCGGGATAAAAAGTAGCCTATGTCACTTTGTAGGTAACTTTACCCATTACCCATGCCAAAAATCACGTCGATCAGTTGCTCCGTTGCAGCATGATTGAAGGATAAACCTACAAACAAACAAACTTTCGCATTTATAATATTAAGTATGATATGACATACCTACAAGTTAAAGGCAGTGCAGTCACAAAATTAACTTACTCTGTGCCCTGGCTCTAATTTAGCTAACCAAACTTAAGCCGTTTAATTATACATCCTGAAATCTTACGCCTGAGAGGCTGCTAATTTCAGAGTTTAACAGTTATTTAGCTAACAAACGGTGCTAAGTGAGGTAAACGGTCCGATCCCTCATATTACCTTAACTGCGCTTGATAAAGGCTGGGTGTTGTTATAAACGTTAAACATACAGTTAGTTACATTAATACCAGAGTGGTGGATAATCATCGAAATATTATTAGTCTATGGATACTACTAATATTAATACTAATACTCGATGCTCGTATTTATGACGAACATAATTTGTATGTTAGTTTTTTTTCCGTGAGCCGTGAAAGCGTAGCAGACAGACAGACAGACACACTTTCGCATTTATAATATTATTATGGAAGTATGGACATATCACTACTCATATTATAAATACTTACAGGAGTATGTTTGTTTGTTTTGTGTTACAGTCACATCTGAATGGCACATGTTTTTTTTATGGATATACCTAGATATAATAGAGTATTTATAGATAGGGCATAGATTTTAGTCTAAATAACACCACTGGTAATATTGGTGTCTACACCTCTCATCCGAGAACGTGCAGGTTTTGATATTTATTACTAACGATGCACGTGGCTTCGACCGTATTGAAAATATAACAAACAGAGCTCTTTAGCATTCAGGTATATTAATATTATCTTGATTTAACTGAGGACCAGCTTAATAAACTTGAGCGAATTCAAAACTTAGCTATTAGGTTCATATTTGGTTTGCGCAAATATGACCAAGTCTCTGAATTTCGTTCAAAGCTCAAGTGGTTATACATTCGCTTTCGCCGGAATCTACATATTTTTTTCCTTCTGTACTGTGTATTGTTCAATCCTATGAGTCCAAGTTATTTATAGGAAAACATTAAATATCTTGGTCATGACAGACCAGAAAGAGTTCTTCGGTCAGCCGGAAAACTCGTTCTTGCAGTGCCTTCATATCGTACAAAATATTTCAAAAATTAGGTTATGTTCAAGGCCATTAGCTTGTGGAATGAACTACCGTCGCAAATACATCGAGCTTAAACTCTTAAGAAGTTAAAAATTGACGTGAAAAATCATTACATGTCTCTCTGTAATCATCAATAGCGACATGTTTAATTTGTTCAATATTTATATGTGTATTTATTTATTTATGTATTTAGTCTTACGTATGTCTATTTTATTTGTTTTATATATATTAGTGGTTTAATACGTTATAATTTTATGATATTGATTAGTTTATGTATCTATTAGTATTTAAGTCTATTTTTATGCAACACCTCTCACTATCCACTTGTTCATTGTCTCCGTATCGATAAGGTTGTCTAGAAGAGATCGCTGGTTAGCGATAAGACCGCCTTATTGTACCTACGTTTTAAGTTTTCATGTTTGATATCTGATTTTTTTTTTAATATTTTGTGGTGTACAATAAATATATAACATACATATACATACACACATACAAACATGTATGTATAAGATGTTATACATAATTTTTTCTATTTAATGAAGATAAAAGGATAACGCAAGAAAAAAATATCCGTTCACTATATTTGAACAAACAGGCACTATAATAGAAGGGTCGTTACAGCGAATTGCTTTCGAAACTATCCTAAGCAATAAAAAGTCCTCGTAAATTTGCGTAACAGCAGCTAACTACAACGCACAAACATTGAATTATCCACGACCTAAAGGCTTGAATAACAACGACAAACAGAAGAAAGAATTAATACTATTTGTTTGCTCCACCAAATAAAATGTGTTTGGGAAATGTAACTTCTATTTATCTAAATATATAAACGGAAAAGGTGACTGACTGATCTATCAACGCACAGCTCAAACCACTGGATGAATTGGGCTGGGCATGCAGATAGCTTTTATGACGTAGGCATCCGCCAAGATTTTTTTTTAATTTTTCAACCCGTATGGGGTTTTTTATCCACTACAAGTTAGCCCTTGACTGCGATCTCACCTGATGGTAAAATGATAATGTTAATGTAATAATAGTGATTATGTAATGATGATGTTTTAAAAAATCCTGTAAAAGCTCTTTGGTTTTCCGAGATACAGAAACATATAAAATAAATAAATAACCTGAGCAAGTTGGTCATAATCAGTTGAAATGACGTGAAAACGTAACAAACTTACAGACATACTTTCATATGCATAATATTAGTATGGATGCGGGTGTGGATTATGTCATTACCGGTCAAACGATAGGTAGGTATATATAATTTAAAAAAAGTTAAATATTCTTATTATTTAGATTTTGTGATACGCCCTAGTAAACGACCTCCATGAAACGTAACTTCAATGACTCTGATCTATGACATACCTAAAAGTCACTATTTAACAGCTATGTAAAACTGTATGTAAATTACTAGCGATATCGCACAGAAAATAAGGTATTAAATTTTCAATTATCAGCATTCAGAGGAAAATACCTAAGAGGGTTACAGATCCCTGTTTCAAGCTTTCCGCACAAAGGAAATTGAATTTTCTCCAATAAAAGCTACGCCCAATTTTCTTATCAAGTTACATTTCACACATTTCGTATAGGTACTTTTGCTTATTTCTCAAACGAAATCCATCCATACTTCCATACTTAATATTATAAATGCGAAAGTGTGTCTGTCTGCTACACTTTAACGGGCCATCTTTTCAGCCAATTTTTATGAAAATTGGTATAGAGGATGCATCCCAAGGAAGGACAAAGGGAAAAAATAATCCACGCAGTCTCGGTCATCATCCAATTTAATATTTTAAAAATTGGCAGTCATATAGACTGCCGGTAGAAGTGAAAAATAATATTTTTATTTTTTTTCTTGTTTTAATAATTTAATTAGAAACCTTAAAAGTAAGGTATTAAAGTTTAATTGTGAATGTAGTATATTTATATTTCAGACCTTTTGTTTTCGTAACATCGCGAGCACTCATTACCAAACTTTAATATAAATCGCTAAAATAGTAATCTACCGAGTTATAGGTAAGTACACAGTCATTTTATTTTAAAGAAAATCTTTATTCATAATCCAATTTTTTTTTTGTTTAAAATGTAAATGATAATTAAATTATAATAATATAGAATTAGTACAAGGTAGCAGGGATTGAAAAACAGATTCATAAAGGTTACAGAAATATAAGTGTTACAGAATAAAAGTGTTACAGAATCGAAGCTGTAACCCTTTTGAATGTGTTTTTAATTCTGTTAACCCGAAACACTTATATTTCTGTAACAGGAACGAGTCTGTACCAGAAATAAAGTGTAACCGAAATTTCGACGTTGCCAAATTTACTGTTGACGCGTATTCAAATTTAAACCTAAGGTGAGAGCACCGATGGTTGCAATTGTTTTTAGAAAAACATGGCTATTTCAGTGTGTGTAAAGTCCAATCAAGCGAGAAGAACGCGTTGTCATACCGTGCAGTTTGTTAGGGCATGTACCTAATAGGGTTACAGATAAAACACTTTTTAACAGAAATAAACGGTTACAGATTGATTGGGTTACAGTATCGTTTCTGTTATAAGTGTTTCTGTTTTATAACAGTTTCAAAAAACAGTGTTTAAATCCCATATTTCGGTTACTGTTTGAGCCCTTACAAAGTAGTCTATCTGAAATATTTTTATTTGATTATTTTGTTATATTTGCCAACCCTAATTACCTAGTAGGTTCAAAGCACACCACATTAATATTCTACATTCTATATTTGGTATAAAATTCGTTAAACGACCATTTTTATATGAGCGTGAATTTTGATAACCGTAATTTTCCCGCAATATCATGCGCTTAGATTTATATTCTGGCCCAGGAATTCTGGCCATCCATTAACCTGTGCGTGACTGAATAGCTAGTGCTGTTAATTTCCACAAACTTTCATATTTAAAATATCTTCTAAACGACAAAATTACTCGTATTTCATCTTATTCGAAGCACACGAATTGAGATTTTGTAGTAAATCTAACAATACAGTTTTATCGACCTCGATTTTATTCAGTTGTATTTCAATGTGTAGGATTATTGACGGCACTAAGGAGCGCAGCATATGACAATACTTGCAAATAGAGTGAGATTCCCAACTCCCGAGGGATCTCTTCCGCTCGCCTCGAAACTCGGCCACACTCGCCGGAAAGCTTAACACGGTGATATTACTCGTACCTACCTACTACATTCATCTTTCCTATGGCGCTACTTTTCCTTGCTTCATAAACCAAAATACTATAAGTATGCTATTTATAATAGTAGTATAGTAGGTAATAAATAGTTATTTGTAATTGGATGGATGCAAAAGTTGCTATTTAGCGCTAATGGTTTTACTCTAGTGTATTGTACCTATTGTATGCCCAGCCAAGCCGAGTATGCTAAGATTAAATGTCAAAGTAATGAATTCCTGAGCGTAGCGAGGTATGCAAAGGCACGAGACCCAAATAATAATTTTGCAGCCGTGTAAAACACGCAACTTTGCATCGAGGAAAATGCAACAAAAACATTTCAAATAAGTAGGTATTTTATTAATTTATCAGGAGTCCGTTTGTCACTGGAATATTTTCGGTGAGGTACGAATCCTCCATCGAATGTGAAAATGACGTCACTCTCGCATTTTGAGATGTCAATCTGTGTGAAAAGTAACATTCGGAGTGCCAAAATAGCAAATGACATTAGTCATATCATATTTTTTGTACGTTTGGTGAGTTAAAAACTCGATCTGTCTCATCGAATTTCACTTGGAGTGGGAATGACTCTGTGACTTTTTTTTCACCATGTTTCCGCTTGGAGCGCTGGCTGTAGATGTATGGAGGAGCTCATTTTCACCTCACTTTAGTGAGACGTATTTCAAATTCGATCAATCTCAGAGTAAGGGTACAGATGCAAATGCTGCAGGAAAATGCTGAAGGATGTGTGTGAGTGCTGTCTACGACCATGATCATGGGCCATGGCCCATAGTTCGTCAAGTTTGAACTTCGAATAACTAATAATACAATGCTGGCGAATAAAATAAAATAAATAGCGAATAAGATAAATGAAGAGAAAGAAAAATGAAAATAGTTTTACTTGCTCTATCTACTCCATTTTTAACTACCGCTTTTGCTTCAATCTGAGCTGATTTTATCTGTAAGACCGATAGCGAGAATGTGCTTTGGAGACGCTGAATATAAAAGTGGCCCTGCTCCTGAAATCATCCACTTATTCAATGCACGTGGTATTGATACATACAAAGTGCATATACACTTGAGAAAAATCGATTTTATCTTATTAGGTATTTACACGGCATTTATTGATTCTGAGTCATTTGCGGAAAGAAAAAACAATAAACTTTCAAACAAAAACTTTTTGCTTGATAGAATTAATTTATTTGGGGACGCGAGAAAATAATGTTTGTATTTACGATCCACACATGAACGACAGACGTGATCAATCAAAGAACTACTTGTATACACTCTTTCAATCGGGGAAGAAAGGACCGTGTTAAGTTACACCTATCCCAATTTTTTCTGACAATACAAAATCACTTAATTACATATTGAAAACTTTAAAGAATAAACTTTTCTTAAAACAGCTAAAGTTGTGCAGGATTATTTTCAGTAGGTAACTAAATCGACAAATCAAGTCGAAACTGAATGCAGCGTAACAACAACCCGCAAACAAAAGTAATTTCCTTTTAAAGTGCCCGATAATCGGACGATTAAATTGTTTCACTTTCAATTCATATAATCGGAGCTTTACCTGTTTAAGTATTATTAGTGTAGGTACGGATGTTTTTCAACGGTCAGTGCTTGAATGACAGGATTTTAATGAATATAATACTCCATAATACTCATTGATACTAATTACTCTAGCGGCACGCTATGATGGCCGGTTTGACACATTACAATAGTGATGTGGAATGTCAATTTATTCTCGAACAAAAAACAATTAAGTTTTGTTTTTGTACCTGATTAAATAGGTTTAATAAAACAAAAATGTATATGTTTATTTAATTTATTTGAACGAACTGAATATTTGAACGAAAATGAATATACATACTTTATATGCACACAAGAAACATATGAATACAAAAGATACCAAAAAAGGTGCCACAAAAGGCCATAATTAATCAGATTCGTCCATACTACTATTTTCACTGTCGTCACTGCTATCATCACATACATTAATAATTATATGTTCGTTTTCTATAATATTATCTATTTTCACATCTCTTTTTAAAAATTTCTTAAATGGTGCAAACTGATTTTTCTACACTTGTATACATTTAAGAAATCAATTTAATAAATAAATTTTGAGTCCTAAACCTAAAACTACATTCGATAAAATTTATGAATCTCTGCACATCACTATCGTCAATAAAGTAATACAATTATTTCCTTCAAAGTCGTTATCAATTAATACGGAACTTCATGAGCGGACAAACGTCAAACCGGCCATCATAGCGTGCCGCTAGATTAGAAATACCGTATGTAATATTTATCATTATCATCATCGCTTGCCATCATGCGAAAATCTTTTTTATTTTGAGCCGCAACTTTTAGCCTTGGATAGTTAAGCTCTGTCCACTAGCGCCTTTGGCGACCACTTGCCTGGAATCCTTCCTACCAAAACTATTCGTGGAAGTGAGAATTGGGCTCCTCTTTGCAGATGTCCGAAGAAAGCCAGTTTTCTCCGTATGATGGTGGACATGGGTTCTCTGTTTTTCTGGACTAGTTCCAGTAGGTACCTTAGTGTTAGCTATTCCAGGTGATCTTAAGCATTTTCCTGTGTATCCACATTTCGAAAGCTTGCAATCGGTTAGTTGCTTCCTTTTTGAGAACCCATGTTTTGCAACCATACAAGAGAGTGGATCTGACGTAGCATTTCACGAGGCGGCATCTCAGCTCGAGCTGTAATTTAGGACTGCAGAGGATCTTGAGCATCCTGTGAAACACAACTTTTGCGTAGCATTTTATTTCTTGAAGGTGATCTAGGTCCAAAGTGAAATATCTACCTAAGTACTTAAACTTAGGTACTTAATCTATTTAAACTAATACCGTACCTATAAAAGCTTGTATCATGTAGTTACTTACAAACTAAAATTGTAATGTTGAATTTGTTTTTTATAGTGTAAAAATTAGTAATTGTAAACTTTCACTTCAATCAGCAAGAAAAATATTTGCAATTGTAAAAAAAGTTACTTTATTTTCTAGTGATAAAAACAGTACAGATTTTCTTAAATTACTAAGTATCGTTTTTTTTAATAGTTAATTAAATAGAGCCGTAACAAATAGCCGGTCTGATGTTTTTTTATACGACTGCCTGAAAAAAGGAGTATATTGTTTTCAGGTTTCATGTATGTATGTATGTATGTATGTGAGTTTGTATATTCCACCATAACTTCTATACGCCTGAACCGATTTTGATAAATGAGGTATCGTTAGAATCCCTAGCTTATTCCGGGTGACATAGGCTAGTAAAATTTTAAAAAAAAATGATGGGGTGACCATGGTCCCGCATTAAAGACGAAAAATGAAAAAAAAAATTCGAAAATAAGATTAACTATATAATCATCATCTAGAAAATGATGAGTAGATTCCAAAAATATATAACACTATAGTTCAATATTTAGTGATTCACAAAAAATATCATTTAATAAAAAATGTGAATAAGATTCCAAAGGCTTTATAATATGCAAAGCGCTTCTTATGGAGGTAAACTCCAAAAATAATATGGCAGGGCAGTCGTATATTTAAATTCGTTAAATTAATTTCACTTGTTTACAAAATGTCATTTTACCACTTTGTCTGCGTGATTAATATGTAAGGTACTATACCAGTTTACTGTGACTATACCATGCTTAAACAGCCTCTGAACTAAGTCGCGGACGGCCGTAAATGGCAAACTTTATGGGTTTCTTTTAGACTACGTATTTACGGAACCCTAAAAATCGGACTCTTTAGGTAGTCATTTAAATGTATATACATAATATGATTATAATGTGAGTGTATTTATAATCTATATTATGTTGGACGGTAATTTCGTGGTTTCATTTATTTTAATTGTTTCCAAAATAGGTGTATAAATCCCGCATTGTCGTTAAAATAGCATTAATTTACCTACATTTCATCGCGCGTGGTTTTTAATTATTAGTTAGTAATTATAATATAGAGGCGCATGATAGTCTGCCAAGCCAAGTTTTAGCTTGGCTTTAGCTGTGCATTGTACACAGTGTCTTTACTTGAAACTTTTCATGCTGCTTTTAACCCCTCAGTTGAGTTAAGTCCGTGTCATAGAAATCTAGAACAGTCGTAAAGCTCCTATATATGGTATGATAAAGCATGGTGATGCATTTACAGGTGGTGAAAGCATTTGGTTTCATCAAAATACCTCATCTAAATTGTAGTTAGGACTATGTATAGAGGTTCAAAAAGAAATCTACTCACTAACTCGGAAAAATCATAAAGCGTATAGGTACTTACGTAGAAAGTTAAAATTTAATAGCATGATGGGTAAACGTGAGTAAATAAAAGAAAAATTAAAAAGTTACAATTAGAGAAAGAACATTACGTGAGTCTGGCGCAGCTTTACCTACATAGAAACTATTCAACTGATTTTAATGTTCATAAAAGTGTGTTTTCAGTAAATTGAAATAGAAAAATTATATCTATCTGCAAATAAAAAAACATTTATAGTCCCGATAAAGATTCAAATCTATCCAAACTATCAAGTACTGTCTGTCTGCTACGCTTTTACGGCCCATCAGTTCAATAGATCTTGATGAAATTTGGTGCAGCGATAGGCCGTATCCCGGGGAAGGACATAGGCTGTGTTTTATTCAGGAAAATTAAAGAAATCCCGCGGGAATCAAATAAACTTAGTCCACGCGGACAAAGTCGCGGGAACCATCTAGTCTAGTACTTAATAAATGCGAAATTGCTTCTGTCTGTCTGTCTGTCTGCTACGGTTTCCCGCCCCATCTTTTCAACCGATTTCCATCCTGGAACGGACATACCCACCATAAACTTGTAGCTGGCAGAAGAAAATATACCTTCACCTATATGATTACATTAATAGGGCCTAGCAAAGAACTTGGTCATAGATCATTTGAGTACTTCAAATTACCAACATTTTGATAGGAATTTGGCCTTAATTTTACTTATTTTTTTTTGTTTTTGGGATAAATACCATACACAAAATTGCAGTTATCAGCTTAAAAAAATACTTACACTGATTTTAATTCCAAATGTGATACTTAACTTTCGTGAGTAGGTACCATTTAAATAAACGTTACTTCAAAAAATATTGACACCGTCGCTCTCTACGGGAATTGAAAGAAATGTATTAGGGGAGGTTTATCTATTGCTTTATTTCTTTTGATCCTCCTCAAAGAACTTTGTCCGTGTTTAATATTAATGTGTAATACTTATAGTGAGCTTTCTACGCAAAATGTTCTCTCGTATTCACACTAGGGACCGAACAAGACGAAACATCTGCATGAAAAGGAAACCTGTTTTGTCCAGTCGCGCTAGCCTGTAACGCTCCATATAAAAGTGTGTTACGGCTTTTTTTTGCCAGACACATTTTTTTGTTCATAGTGTTTTCGCTCTAAATTATGGTAAAAGCCGCAGTTCACAAAGAAGAAATATGGTACACAGAGCAACGTAAATACATCATCACCATCATCTCAGCCTGCGGACGTCCACTGTTGAATATATGCCTTTCCCAAAGAACGCCAACACACCCGGTCCTCAGCCTTCCTCATCCAGCCACTTCTCGCCACGTAGGTTAATACAAGACACAACGTTAATACAAGTGTTATATTATTCAGAGATTCAGGGGCAAAAATTTACAACTGTTTCACAATATCATATCTTTCAACGGAGTTAAATGACCCACGCTCTGGAAACTCTAGATAAGTCAAAGTGAACCCAGCCAATTAGCGAACGAGCTTCTCGTGAGGACAGGTCATTAACCTAATTGGTCCCTTTATAATTCCAACCAAAAGCCGCATGGCGTTAGGTATATTATTAGATATTATGTTGAACCAGACTGAACACAAAATCTTTAATTTAACTTTTCATGAAGCCTTAGAACCTATTTCTTTATCTTCTGTTAATTTGTTTATTGGCAAGTACCTACTATGCACTTACCACCCTTAGATAAAGAAACTAGCTACTCGGTTTGAAATGCTAAGAATGTTAAATAATCATTAGTTAAAGTAAATGTTATCCCATCAAAAACATAAATGTAAAATGAGAGCCAAGTTCAAAATTGTGATATATATGCCTTGGTTGTTGACTTCAGCGACAAAAGAAGTGAGATCTAAATGGGTGCCAAGTTCAATGGTCAGTCCTGCAATTTATTTATCCCATCAAAAACATAAATGTGAAATGAGAGCCAAATTCAAAATTGTGATATATATGCCTTGGTTGTTGACTTCAGAGACAAAAGAAGTGAGATCTAAATGGGTGCCAAGTTCAATGGTCAGTCCTGAAATTTATTTATAACAACATATAATATTTTATAACAACTTAAAATATCATTTCTTCTTATAACTTAGTATAAAATGTTGAAGACTGAGGCTTTTTAATGGGATATCATTACTTTTTGTACAGAAATTATTGAACTCAATCTCAAACTCAAAACATATTTATTCAAAATATGTACCTACAAAGTACACCTTCTGAACGTCATGCTTACAGAGCATAAGACGTGATGGTGATAATTAACTACGGTATCTTAAAACTAAAGCTACGAGGGTTCCAAACGTGCCCTGGTCTGAGAAGAGCCCGCAATAAACTCCGCTTTTTTTTATTATCACCATCTCACAAATATTTGAAATTATATATATGTACTTACAGTCTTATTCATAAAAATCCCTTATTATAGGTTTACAATGTTCATTAGCTAAAATGCTCATTAGGCCTATTAAACGTTTCATAACTTTCTTTATTCATAAAGGTCCAATAAACCTCTCACAACTAAATTCTCGCTATAGGTTGGTTTCGCTTTATTAAGTTGTCGTACTGACAAATTCATAGACAAAATGGCAAAAATACTGGCCTCTACGCTCCGTGAATAAAAAAGTAACGCATGTGTGACATTTGTTAATCCGATCTATGTCTCACTGAGTTGACTACGAATCTGTCATCTGGGTTTGATTGCGAAGTTTTGTTTGTTTATTTACATATACGCACTTTTTATACGCAATAAAATAACCTCACTGACATCTCACTCCAAAACTCACAATCAAATTATCAGCTGTGTGAGGACAAGACGGCCATCTTGTTCTTTAATAAGGGTTTATAGTAGGGTCCACCATGTTATAAGCTATAGAGCCGCTATTGAATAGGTAATTATAGAGCGTTATAGCACTATTGAACGTTTATGAATAATGTTTTTTGAGAATTTGCTTATAACAAGCTTATAAAGCTTCTATATCTTTTTATGAATAAGACCGTTATAATATAACATTACATAATCAGCCGCTGTAACAATTCATACCCATGCCTTGCTATCATTCAAATAATCCTTTACACTGTAATAGGACTTTTCTATTAATTTAGTTTATGTTTTACATTAGTAGGTACTTATTATTCGGTGTAAGGTCAGTGTGTCACCCACCAGTAATTCTATTGTACGACTCATTGTACAAGATAATTACAGACGAGAATTCTCAAGAAAAATATATAGTGTACCTAGAGTTACACTGACATTGACAGATTACATCTATGGTCAGACTACCTCTACAGCACATTTCTACATCTCATCAATTTTGATTGCAAAAGTTCAAAATCAAAAGTTTTTAGTGAAACATTGAAAACAAGCACGGTAAACAGTCGATATCACTAAAACCACTATAAACAATGAATACAAATCACAATGACTGACAGCTTGAACTGACGACTTCAAATACGTTTCTTCTTCTTTTCTGTCAATGACGCTTCGTTGCACAAAATGCATGAATACGAAGGTAAGGTTTTAATGCAACTATATTATTATTCATTATTATTTACATTAAAATAATAATTATGTGTCATTTTCAATAGTTAACAACACAAAACAACGAATTTAAACAAAGACCTGTAGTATGATTTATGTAATCGGAGTTTTTTTTACTTAACAACTCTTGTTTTATTTAGTTGTGCATGCACTATGCGTAGAATGTAATGCAAGTTGCCGCAGGAAGTGGACGACGGAGTTATTACCACCGCTTAAAGCAGTATTGTTTCAAAATAACGGTTGAATGTCACGTACTTTGACGTCCTTAAAATAATGATTATAACACTACAACATAAACGTCAACAATATTAAAATAATACGGCTTTAAGCAATAGTAGTATGCCCCGTGTCAGAGCTTTGATCTATACCTAGGTAGAACATAAAAATGACGATTTTTGTACGTTTATATCTAAATAACCATTTGAGGTGTGCTTATGAAATTTGGAGCACATATGTATCTCACGGGTCTCAATATATGCGCCAAATTTGACGTGTTTATGTGAAATAGTTTTTGAGTTATGAGGGGG
Source organism: Erebia palarica (assembly GCA_964035005.1). NCBI lineage: Eukaryota > Metazoa > Arthropoda > Insecta > Lepidoptera > Nymphalidae > Erebia > Erebia palarica. Next base: position 10,331,228 of record OZ035988.1, read on the forward strand.
TCAAAAGTGGCTCCAAATGGTTCGTGTAATATTACACACGGTGCTGCTCGCCAGTTTTTTTGAACTTTGGCTGGACACGCTTCCGCGTGTCTTGATTTTAAGTTTACTTTAAGACATTGCAACAAAAATGATAGTCTAATGGGCATAGCAAAACTGACGGCCTTATTATAAAAAGCGATCTCTTCCAGGCAACCTATTAGTTAGTGCTATTAGGATAAAAGACACGTCGTCATTACCTAGTCGATGACAAAAATATCTGCCCTGTGTTCGCTTCCGTGAAATTTGGATAAAGCCTAGTAGTTAAACCTAGATTCTGATCAATTGTCCTCTAAACTAAACTTTAACTTTTTATTTATCTCCCATTTATTTTTATACTACTGATTTCTATAAAATTATTCCTATATAATGCTTTTAAACTGCGAAAGTTTAAAAGTATTATTATATTACGATAATATATCTAATGAACGAACAATGAACGTTCGATTTGATATTTAAGTATAAAAATGGTTATCAACGTGCATGTATGGGTATTACAGATCTATATTATATACTTAGTATATAGGTATTAGGTATGTAGAAATATGTAAAAAGATGCAAAAAATCTTTTTAAAAAATGAAGTAGGTAATAACCGACGTAGACAGCAATTCGTAGCCGAAGCTTATGTAAATTTAAATCTGTTTGGAGATATACGTACTACACAACGACCAACATTCATCCAGTAACTGCTGAATAATTCTACTACCTTTCGAGGAATAATGTTACCTCGACAGTCATAACTTCCATAATATATTAAACTCGTTTCTGGAAAAAAAAGCCGCGGGCTAATTTCCGGAAATTAGCCCGCGAAATACTGCGGTGATTCGGCTAGTTTTATTACAGAGCTAAGAAGTTGTGTAACCGAAAATATACCTATTTATTAATATTTACTTAGTAATAAGTATCCACACTTACATTATAAACGTTAATATCGTAACTTAACGTAACGTTATAACTTATATTATTATCGTCGACGTCTGTCTGCTAAGCTTTCACGGTAAATTCAATCGATTTTGATGAAAATATCTACATTCTACAGCAAAGACACATCCCGGGGAAGGATATAGGCTACTTTTTATTCCGGAAAATCAAAGAGCCCCGGGGTTTTTCAGAAACTTAAATTCGTGTGGACGAGGTTGCGGGTAAGTATCATCTATCGAATCGTATTTTACTAGGTATTGTAATGCAGTTCTACCTATACCTATTTTACAGTTCACAGTTTTCCAATTTACATCTAACGCCATAAAACCTTCATGCGTTAAAGGATAAATAGTTATCCTTTAACGCATGAAGGTTTTATCACTTTTGCGTAGATGACGCCATAAATTCCAAATCCAGGCTGAATCCTAACTTACGATCTACGACGGCCCAATATATTTTTATTCTTCCACTTTGAGAGAGAGAGATGATGTTTGTATTTTATACCTTTGATAATATATAATCAAAGTTTTATACTTAGTTTTTATTATAGTGTTTACCCACACTAAGAGAAGTGTGTTCTTAAATACATTATTTCAAAAATTGCGGAAGCATTAGGATTTGAACTGGTAGGTTTTTTTTTGATTATTGATAATATGTATTTGTCACCGTAAGATTGTAAAAACCGTTAGATTATAATCTAACTCGCGAAATTCTAAACTGTCGAAAGATTGTGAGACGTTTATTGCTCTGAGTGTCAATTTTTTAAATATTCATTGTATTTACGTTTTCTTGTCTGTTACTTGTAAGTTAGGTTAGGGTTCGACATAAACAAACAGGTAGTGCGCGGCCGCAGGCCGGGCACTTAGGTTCTATCGGGTTAATATACCTAACAGATTACAATTTACCGAAAAATAATGCGTTAAATTGTAATCTTTCGACAGTTTGCAATTTCGCGAGTTAGATTATAATCTAACGGTTTTTACAATCTTACGGTGACTTATAAAAGAATTGTAAGAGGTGATGTAAGCTCAAACAGAGTGAACGAAGCTAAAATAATGCTTGAAGCTTAATCCCATTGTTTTTAAATTCGTAAATTATTCTTCAAAACCTGAGATCTTGGGGGAGGTAGAGAAGTTCTATGCACAGTTATACACCTCAACACAAAAGCCTGTTGAAGATTTGGCGAGAGATTACAGAGCCAAACTGACCCGACACTTACCGAAGATATCCCGGACGTCAGCCTTTACGAGATTAGTATGGCTAATGGACAGCTTAAGAACAACAAGGCACCAGGTGAGGACGGAATCACGGCAGAACTCCTGAAAGCAGGTGGAAAACCGTTACTTAAAGTCTTTCAGCGATTGTTCAATTCCGTCATTCATCAAGGCACAACGCCTGAGGCATGGCACAGGAGCGTGGTGGTTCTGTTCTTCAAAAAGGGTGATAATACCCTATTGAAGAATTATAGACCCATCTCACTGTTGAGTCATGTCTATAAGTTGTTTTCAGGAGTCATAACGAATCGTCTCGCTCGTAGGTTTGACGACTTCCAGCCTCCCGAGCAAGCCGGATTCCGAAAAGGCTTCAGCACCATAGACCACATCCATACGCTGCGGCAGATTATACAGAAGACTGAAGAGTATAACCGGCCACTTTGCTTAGCGTTTGTGGACTATGAGAAAGCCTTTGATTCGGTGGAAACTTGGGCGGTATTGAGGTCTTTGCAGAGATGCCGGATTGATTATCGGTATGTCCAAGTGCTGAAGTGTTTGTATGAAAGCGCCACCATGTCAGTTCGTATACAGGACCAGACTACGAGGCCGATCCGACTGCAGCGGGGAGTGCGACAGGGGGATGTTATCTCCCCGAAGCTATTTACCGCTGCATTGGAAGACGTCTTTAAGCTTCTGGATTGGAACGGACTTGGCATCAATATAAATGGCGAGTACATCACTCACCTTCGATTTGCCGATGACATAGTCATCATGGCAGAGACTCTGGAGGACCTCAATGCAATGCTCAATGACCCCAGCAGAGTTTCTCAACAGGTGGGCCTAAAAATGAATATGAGTAAGACGAAAGTTATGTCTAACGCTCATGTTCCGCTCCACCCAGTGATCGTTGAGAGCTCTGCACTCGAAATTGTAGACGAGTACGTATACCTGGGACACACAGTACAGCTGGGTAGGTCCAATTTCGAGAAGGAGGTCAACCGCCGAATCTAACTCGGATGGGCTGCGTTCGGGAAGCTTCGAGATGTCTTCTCGTCCAAAATCCCTCAGTGTCTGAAGACCAAAGTCTTCGAACAGTGCGTGTTGCCAGTGATGACTTACGGATCCGAGACATGGTCGCTGACTATGGGCCTGATAAGAAGGCTCAGGGTCACTCAGCGGGCGATGGAGAGGGCTATGCTGGGAGTGTCCCTACGTGATCAAATCAGAAATGAAGAGATCCGTAGGAGAACCAGAGTCACCGATATAGCCCGAAGAGTTGCGAAGCTGAAGTGGCAATGGGCGGGGCACATAGTTCGGAGAACCGATGGGCGTTGGGGTCTCAAAGTGCTGGAATGGCGACCCCGCACTGGAAAGCGTAGCGTCGGCAGACCCCCCACACGGTGGGCGGACGATATCAAAAGAGTCGCAGGGAGTCGCTGGATCCAGGCGGCGCAAGACCGTGGCTTGTGGAGGACCCTACAAGAGACCTATGCCCAGCAGTGGACGTCCATCGGTTGACAACGATACGAGCGAACGAAATTATTGAGGTCATTGGCTTTAAATAAGCGACCGTCAGATCGCAGACGATTTACCCCACAGACAGTCACGTACAAAAAAAACATCACTTAAAAATAAGAAATGCTTAATTTACATAAGTCTCAGTTCTCTCCTATTCCATAATAACTACCTATTTACCTCAGAGTACCTACCTAAGGTACGTTAGTCACGCCCTTACTTACTTTTACGTCAGCAACTTTTTATACTCTAATTTATATTCTTAAGCACAACCCCAACTGGACGGGAAAAGAGCAAAGATAAAATGAATTGAATATTTATTATCGTATTATTATTTATTCAATTGAAATACAACATCAACACGTTGAATGGAGAAGTTTCATGATGTTGTGAATATCATATTTAACACAACGGAAGTAAAATATAGATTAAAACTAATAAATCAGTGGTTTCTTTTTTAAATGACTGAGAAATGACGATTGAAAAGTTTAATTATTTAATGTACACCGATTGCTGTGTCTTACTCGGGTGAGAAAGGACACTGTCCAAATTCGCCTAAGAATCGACAAGGAATTAAAACACACAATAATTCTCAATTTATTTTATACCTTTAATTTTAATTACTAGAATTTAACGGACACTTCTAAATAATAATACTGAAAAAATGGGAATTTAATTGATTTCCTGTCCTTTCCCTTGCCTCGAATTCTAAAATCACCGCTTGAGCGCTGAAAACGTCAAGTAGGAGTAAGAAACAAAACAGTTTAAACCGCTTAGTGCTAACCGAGAAGGAAGAATAATATTGAAAATGGCTGTCTTGACAATACGAGCAGGAAACAAATATATTTTGTCTTGGTGTGCGAGTGAGAGATAAAACGCCATCTTATCCATTTTGTTAGTGTTGAGTTTGACAAAGACATTGTTTTATAGAGATGGCAAAGGAAAAAAACTATTAAAAATCGATATTTTTAATTAGTACCCATAATTATTATCGAGTGAAAATACAGACTTACTTTATTTACTACCTTCGGCTGTACCTTGACTAACATGAAAAATCTAACCTCAAAATCAAAAATATTATCGGTAATAAATAAATTCTCTGAAGTGTCCGTTGTTTAAATCTACTTTCAATAGTATTTATGTGTTATTTTGAATCCGTTAATGTATGTTTTATGACTGTTGGTTCCTAGGCGAACTTTGTATGGGCGCTGGTAAATGTCCTTTGTGAGTGAGTTTTACCTAGCTGAGATTTAATACTTCAAAATTATCTTCGCACAAAAATTAAGTGCTTTTAATTAAATTAAGTCACGTTAAGTCCATTTATTTCTTTTATTCGGCTTTATAAAGTCGGATGATAGGGTGGTGTGACGTCACTCCACCCGTCTTGCAAGCGCAACTTTAAAGTTCCATAACTTTTTCATTTGTTGAGATATTTTAATGATTCATTCATCTTTTTGTTTTATTTCGTCATCATTTACATAATAATTTTTAAAAAAAAAATTGTAAACTTCTTCATTACGCTACGCTACGCTGTAGCGTTACTCCGAGTTTTTACATTGCAAATTCGATTGATCGACGTGAGAGCTCACCTCGCCAAGTGTAAGCGAATATTTCCATACCATGAGTTTATCAAACGGGCACGTTTTGTTAAAGTGAGTAAACGGAGTTAGTAAATCGTATGACAAAACGATCGCAACAATTGTCTCTCTCATACATTCGCAAAAAACTGAGACAGATACATGCGGCATTTTGGCATTTTTCATTGCGTAATTTGACAGTTTTTTGGCAGTTTGACACTGACAGCCTTGCGCACACTATGGTACGTTTCTTTATGGTAGAATGTCATAAAAAAGTATAAATGCCAAAATTTTTATTGTCTCTAATCAAAACATTCAAAAAGCTTGGGGTTTCCAGTGTTGCCACTTTAGCGAGTTTTTTTATTATTTTAGGGAGTTAAATTTAATGTTTAGCAGCTAAAAATATTCTGGTGCTCACATAGGTATTATTCAAAGTCGCCGATCGCTAGGATAGGCTGTGTGATAGGCCCGCAGAGTTGCCAGACATATGAGAAATCTGTCAGAAATCAGCACATTAATAAATTCATTACTCATCACTAGTTGTCATTAAATGCAAGATGCCTACGTTATGTCTTTGAATCCCCGTTATATGTATTTCTATGCAACTATTTATCCGCAGGTGAACTACTGGGGAATAAAAACTCAGTGGAACTAGTATTAAGTACCCTCGAGGTACCTACCCCAACCAAATGCATACAACATTAATTATTAATAATAATAAATAATTCCAATCTGTCTCCTCAGGGGGACAGATATCTCCCGCGAACATGCAAATCGATGCTGAAAAGTGTGATTTCAAGGAGTGGGATATCGGACGTACGTACTACGAGGGAAAATAGCAGCCAGTACCGCCAGACCACACTTGACTGTTGCAGTCCGAGGCAGAGAGACTTGTCCTCTCAATTGTTGCCATTATAAGAAAATCATGGATGTAAGATGTAAAATGCCACAATATTTCAAAATTCATGTCTACTCTATGTCAGTCATTATTTTAATCTTAAGTCTGTGTTTTATCTATCCACGGGATCATGGTTCCCAACTTAGGGCTTTTGGCCCCAAATTTAGGGCGTAAACAAATGCGAAGGGCTTCTTTTAGGGCCCTTATATTTTTAGGGATTTTTTGGCTTCTTATATTTTTTACCTATTTTTTATTTCTTAGATCTATCATCTACTACCGATTCTTATTATTAAGAATGCGGAGTTGAATGAATAACAAGTCAAACAAAATATTGGTTGTATAATTATTATAATTTTTTGAAGTTACTTGTTCAATATTTAATTTTCTAAAAATAATGTTTATTGTAATTTTTTCTTACGATCAATAAGAAAACCGTAATTCCAAAATTAAGATTTTCATTATTAGCGAAAATTTGAATCATTCATTGTGAATCTTAATTTTGAATGTACGGTAAACAAGTGAAATTAATTTAACGAATTAAAAAATACGACTGCCCTGCTATATTATTTTCGGAGTTTACCTCCTTATGAAGCGATTTGCATGCCTTTGGAGTCTTATTCACATTTTTATTAAATGATATTTGTTTGTGAATCACTGGATATTGAACTATAACGTTATATATTTTTGGAATCTACTCATCATTTTCTAGATGATGATTATACAGTTAATCTTATTTTCGATTTTTTTTTCAACTTTAGTCTTTAATGCGGGACCATGGTCACCCCATCAATTTTTTTAAAAATTTTACTAGCCTATGTCCACCGAGTAAAACGTGTACCTAATTGCTAGGGATTCTAACGATACCTCATTTATCAAAATCGGGTCAGGCGTATAGAAGTTATGGTGGAATATACAAACTCACATACATACATACATACTTACATACATACATACATACATGAACCCTGAAAACAATATACGCCTTTTTTCAGGCAGTCGTATAAAAAATATATTTGGGGCTTTTTGACTTATGTTTTAGGGACAAATATTTTCGAGAGTTGGTAACACTGCTCGTGATATTGACCAGCATTTTTGGTCGGTATTCTACATCAATCATTGTTACAGTATCAATTGTTGTGATTGGCTAAATTTATGGTGTTCTTGCTACTTCAATGGATTTTGTCCAATAGTGGAAGGCTGATCTTCTACTGTCGCAGGAAAAAGCATAAAGTGCAGGGACCACATTTTTTTAAGGATACCCAATTGGTGCCAACGCGACCCTATCACTAAGCCTCCGCAGTCCGTCCGGCTATCCGTCCATCTGTTATCCCTCTGACATCTAGGTACTATCCTCTGACTATCTCGTGAACCGTAATAGTTGAAATTTTCACCGAGTGTGTATTTCTATTGCCGCTTTAACAATAAATAATTTAAACCCCCCGTTCCCCCTTTATTCTTTATTTTGTTTTAATTACCCCCTTTGATAGAAACGTGATTTTTGAGCGCCTCTATTGTTTCGTCTCCTTCTCTTTTATATATGAAAGTATTTAATAGGCAATTCAGCAATGATCTTGTACGTGGTATGCAACTCTTCGTGTGCGAGTCCGACTTGGCCGGTTTCTTTTATTCATAGACCAACAATATCAAGCTCTCACTCAGCATGTGACCTATGAGATTCACTAAAAGTTTGTAAGTTGGTATAATTTTAAAGATAAAAGCATGATCATAACCGTTGCAAATTTCTGATAACCACCTAGTTTTCCCGACACACCACCACTACCACTACAGCCCATTAACGTCTCACTGCTGGGCACAGGCCTCGACTCTCGTAGGAGAGAGGGAATTAGAGCTTAGACCCACCACGCTGCTCCAATGCGGGTTGGCGGGCTTTAACGACTATCATCATGGTAGTGATAATAGCCGGGACCGACGGCTTAACGTGCTCTCCGAGGCTCGGGGGTGAAACACCGCCAACTTCCTAACTCCGGGCTAGTACTGAGAATTTCTAATCAGAAAAACCCAATACTTAATTATGGCCCGACCCGGGACTCGAACCCAGGACCTCGTCGGCCGCAGTCGAACATGCCAACCACTAGACCAACGAGGCAGTCACAGTTATTTCACTTACAACTACTAACAAATCTAACTACAATTAATACAGTAAGTATGCTCTGAAGTTGAAGGACTCTAACATCGATTTAATTAGACTCGCTAAGCTTTCTGGCGAGATTGGACAAATCACCGAGTTTGTTAGTAATTAAATTTGGCCCTTGATAATAGCTGCAATTTGAGCTGTGAACGATCTCTTTACTCCGCACTTTAATTAATAAGTACAGATAACAAAGAAAGTTTATGATGATTTTTTAAATTAATAAAAAAATCCTTCTTTAATTTATTAGTCTACTTACGAGTATGTAGCTAGTTGAGATTGCACTTCACTTAAGATATTATCAGATATTGACAAAGTGATAATAAATGCGATGTGTATGTCTGCTACGATTTCACGTCCCAACTACTCAACCGATTGTGATAAAATTTGGTACATAGATAGTTTACATCCCGGGGAAGGACTTAGGCTACCTTTTATCCCGGAAAATTTAAGAATTCCCGCGGGAATTAAAAAACATCAAACCAGGTGGTGGAAGTCGCGGGCATCATCTAGTTTTGCATAAAGTACCTAATATTTAAATGGATTTTAGTCATTGAACTCCTACAAGTTGAAAGAGTAATGTCCACATAGACGGACATTGAAAAAAGAAAATCTTGTCTAGGTCTGTGTGTGTGACTTCAGTTGACGCAAGTGGAATTTTTTGTGTATTTTCTTATCCAGGTTTATTACATGCGCAGTAAACTGTGAACCTAATAAATAATAAATTTTCCTACCTACTCTTGTTACCCGATTCACGCATTGCAACAGCTTAGAAACACAGGTATATTATCAAAGTTAGAAACCCAGTACCTATGGTTTTTACTCATTAAGTCATAACCACATTATCTTGAACAATTTTCATACATACATCTTGTATCGTTATCTGTCTCCTTCTAGGAGAACAATTATGTCATTGAGTCAGTGAGTGGTAATTGAGCTATATATAGTACTATATATAATAAAAAAAGAAACTTGGCGCTAAAATTAAACCGCTAATTATCTACAGGAGTCAGTCATTAGTAACGCATTTCATTGCAAAGATATTATTTACTGCATGAAGTACCTAGTTTGTGGGATATAAATGTAAGCTATAAATTATTGACAATAATGTTTGATATGTAACTAGATGTAAAATAAGTTCCAGGTGCTAGAGCAAGACATTTAGCTTTAGTAAAAAAAAATTACCTAATGTCACAAAGATTTAGTACCTATACCTACTACAGTAGTAGGTAGTTGTTAGTTGGTACCCATTATATCCAACCTATCCATACTAGAATTCTTAATACCTGATACTTAGGTGAGAACCCACGTCTAAAACAAAGTTTAGTATCATACGAATATATTTTATCACAACAGAGGGAAAAGAAAGCGAATAGTCAAGTAGAACAGTAGATTTTAATTAGCTATGATAACTTACCAAAAGTTTGCTTACAAATCGCCACGTCCATATCCTTCTTTTAAGGAAGCTCAAACTTCAAGTTCAAGCTTTTAAACACTAAAAATTTAAATCCAACTATTCAACTACGAAAAATTCGTTATTTTTAAACACACGCGGACTTTTTTTAGTGCATATTTATTTTGTGTATCCGAGATTTTACTTAAAGGTAAATAAAGAAAAATCACCTCGCTCCCTTGTGAACACGAGCACGCCTAGCTAAATCATCACTGAAAGGTGGGTCGCAGGGTTAACCACTGGTATCGGGAAGGGTTCTCGTATAAGGCTGTTGACTACGTTGCGGCTGGTGGCAGTTTGGAGTAGAGCTTACCATTTGTCATGTTATCGCGACGTCGTGCGGCCGAGTCGCGTATGACGGCTCACGCGAGCAGACTGTTGCTCTCGGAATCTCGGCCGGGTCAGGGCTGCGTGCGCACCTGAGCCCTAGACCCCCTCTACCTCGAGCCCAGGCCTATGCTGATCAAATGCCGCCAACACAAACCCCCATTCTCAACTCGTCTCAAAGCGAGCCCCAACCACGCCGTAACATGCTTTGTCTTGAGACAATTGGGGAAATATTATACTTGCACAAGTTGATAGTGATACCAAATAGTTTTAGTTCACAAACATTAGGTACTACGAGTCGTATTTTCTACATAAATGGCCTGCATTGATAATTTTATCTGCTTGTGCTTTGTGGCATGTATATAAAAAATTTATTTACTTAGCCATTCATTGATTTTTACGACGTACATTAATTATATTGTAACAAAAATCAATGAACGACTAAACTGTAAGTACCTAGGTAAATTTTCATTTTATTTATTTCATTAATCATGAAAAGCGATGCATTCATTTGGCAAGAGAATAGGTGCCTAGTTATCTAAAAATCTTATTACCATGTAAAGGATTACTTAAATGACGAGGAAGCTTGGCAATAATTTGTTCTAATGGCTCTGATAGTTAAGATGATTTGTGAAATGGTTTTAATGAAAAAAAACCCCGGCTGAGTTTGTTGTGGGCTCTTCTCAGGGCGCGTTTGGAACCCTTGTAGATTTAGTTTTAAGATACCTTCACTGATTATCATCATTATATTGTATAAATAATTGTACAATATAATGTTGTAATTGAATAAATATTATTTGACTTGACTTGACTTGAAACAACCTAGGTAATAAGTAAGTATGTTGATTGGTAAAAATTTCTCCACCTGCGTTGCTCCTTAGAATTAAATTTTAATTAAGTTTTGTAGTCTTCTCACAATCGCCAATCAAGTTTATTGTCCTTTCTGAAGTTTCTCACATGGCTTGGGATAGATTTTGTCAAAGAACTTCATTTTACTGCCGCACTCAGAGTAGCGTTATCATTAGGTACTAGGAAAGACAGAAAATACCTTTACTCCGTAATGGACGTGTTACAGACAAACATACAATTGTAGGTATATTATATTTATACCTACTAATATTTGCCTGTGACACCACCCAGAATACAGCTCAGCCGTCTAAATACTAAATATTTGTAAATAATAAATACTAAATTATTAAGCGACTCTGAGTACGTCAGTAGGTAAGTCTCCGCTACTTAAAAAGAGCCTCCTAAAGCCTACAGATTCTTATCGTCTGTGTCGTTGACGGTAATTGTCACCGCCGCTCTTATAAATCAGTGCCGCTTAACCCAGAAAATTCTAATAGTTTTAAACGCTGCTGACCTGAATTTGCATCTGCAAAACCTGAAAATTATTGAAGTACCTATTTTATCCTCGGGCCTGCCACTTTGTTTAACGGTTTATTAGGTTATCTACTTATCTCATACAGTGGTGTAGCTAGGTAACCAAAGGCCCTGGGGCAAATTAAAAAATGGGGCCCCACTGATTACTGATTAGGTTTTATCAAATAAAAATATGAAATATACAAATACTTTAAAAATGCTAAGCTACTTATGCTCTTTTTTGTGCACTGCAGGGCAGGTTATGGTAATAAGGTAAACAGTAACAACATAAATTACAATTAATACTTGGTGTAGGTTTGGCTAATAAAACGAAATAGAAAAGATTCAAGGGTTTATTATATAAAGGCCTACCAACTGACTAAATAACAATTATATTTTCAATTTTTTTCTAGCTTTAGTTTTCGCAAAAATATCAATGACTTCGTTTAAATCCAGGCTTGATGCGGTTTTGTTTTCAATTGCTATTAGCGATAAATGTCGGAGTCGAGTTTGGCCCATATCATATCTTAAATATTTTTTTATTATTTTTAATTTGCTAGACGACCTTTCAGCTGCTGCAGAAGTGACAGGAATTGTTAAGAATAATAACATTGCTGTAAATACTTCCGTTAGGTCGCATTCTAGCACTCCATATTTGCTCATTATTTCCTTACATAATTGATGAACAGTTCATGCTTGAGTTAGTTGAGGTGAAACTAGGTGGTAAATATTAATAAATTGAAGTGAAAAACTAGGGCCTATTATATCTGAATATTTTCTTTGGAATTCGTCACACTTCTGTAATAAATTTGCTTCATCAACATGTAACAAAAATGTTGGTGTTAGAAAATCGAATATATAACAGACTGCACTCATACCAATAAAACGTGTATCTAATTGAGATATTACTGTGTCTATTACTTTATAGAAAATCTCAATTTTAAATATTTTTTCTCGGTTTGGAAATCGGTGATCAGCAGCTAATAATCTTAGTCTTTTTTCTTGAAAATGGGTATCAATACCATATTTTCTTGCAGTTTCACTGGCTTTGCACTTGAATAATTCGAAATCATTTCTATAAATTTGCAACTTTGCTTTGGTCTCTGCTAAAACTTTACTCGCCTCGCCCAAATTGATGTCGCATTTTTGTAAAGTTTTGGATGCATAATTAATGTCGTTCAATACACTGTAAAATACAATAATAATCTAGAAGATGTATTGATTTTTCATTCCCGCAGGATTTTTTTTATTTTCCGGGATCAAAAGTAGCCTATGTAAAAAAGTAGCCCCGGGACACAAACTGTCCCTGCACCAAATTTCATCAAAATAGCTGATATCGATTCTTCAATTTTGATTGATATTATATATATCCGATGTATAACGAATATATAAAATATGAAAGAAAAGGTGCAAATCTGCGTTTTAATGTGAAATCATAAAAAAGTATAAGTTTGATTCTTTGACGCTTTACTTATAAAGTTTAAAAAAAAGTCATTCATTTATAACGTCGACGGCGCCCGCGTCGACTGTATCACATCACTATCCGAGTCGGTGACTCGGTGCAGCAGTCGGCTATTGTAGCGGGGTTGCGGGGCGGTACGGGCGGTATTATGATGCCTTGCGTCCCACGTCTGTATCACCCCCGTGACACGTATTTCTATTTTACACAACACTGCCAACCTACAGAAAGAATTTATGGGAATTCCCTAGGCATAACTTTTGAATTTCTCTCAACTGAGTTGTCATGATTAAAGTGGGGTTGCAACCTGTAATATTTATTTTGAAAATGGGAGAAATTTCCAAAAGTCCAGTTCGATCGAGATTTCTGCTAAGGATTCGAGGGCCCCCTGAGCTTTAGGGCCCCGGGGCACTGCCCCGCCTAGCCCCTGGGTAGCTACGCCACTGATCTCATAATCATCAGCATGGCATCCTTATCTATGTGGTTGACGTCCAATTTGAATCCAACGAACCAAACGGTTTTGCTCTACGTTTCTGATACGAACCGCTAAGCCTCTGGTGTGGAATTCTCAACCAGCGCATGTATTTCCTGCCTATAGAATACCTATAACTTAGGTACTTTCAAGGCAAGAGAAAATTGAATAGGCATCTTTTAAGCAAGCGCGCTCCAACCTAGCTCATCATTGCTTTATATTACCTAAGCATATAATTGTCGACAAAATAGAGAATAGAAACCCGGTAGGTACGTCTTACTTTAATAAGTGCTATAGATCTCTGAAGATCTACCTACTACTGGTTTATAGGTATCTATGGTACTTACTTATTTATGCCTAAAATATTATACATCGTAAGTGCGTTTCTTTGTTGGTTTGTCCTTCAATTACGTCGCAACAGAGCAATGTATCAACGTTATTTTGTGGATGGGTATATAGTTAAGGACCTGAAGGGGTTAAAAAATATATAAAAAATAATGGGTTCCCGTGAGAATTAATAAACGTATTCCACGCGGACGAAGTCGCGTGCTTCAGCTACCACCTGCAGGTAGCGCACGAGTCACATTGAAACTTGCAACGCATGCTGGGCTAATAAATAAACATTCTAGTACTTGCATATTAATAATTTTATATTCTTAGAACTGAATTTCCATATCCGATAGCAACTTTAACACTTTGTTCGATGTTATATTCTTACACAGATCTTTATCTCTGGAATCATTCCAGCCGCCATCGACAACATGAAAAACTAAATATTCTTCATTTTCCAGCTCAATATGTGTGTATACTTCGAGATAAGGTGGAAATAACTCATTTTTTAAATTTTTCTGTATAGTCAAAGCTTGTAAAATAATTTCTATAACATTACAGCTTAAAACTCCATGAGAACAAGAAGACATTTTTATTACTCTCGGCGTTGTACTATAGACGACCTTAAACATTTTATTCCCTCTTTTATTAAGTGAGAGATACAACAGCGATCTAGACCAGGAATTATCATCAACTGTGCAGAAAAGATCATAATTAGCTACAATTGTTTTCCATACTGAGATATCAAACGCTATCACACTCGAATGGTATATCGGATCCCAAGTCGACACTTCGGCACGATAACCGTCATCGTACACTATGGAAGGATCCAGTGTACTCATTGATACTATCTCGCAATGAGGCAAATATTTTGCCACATTTCTCATATAATAAATCATGTAGAGGAAATCTTGCATGATGTCATCAATCTCTAAAAATCATCCTCTAAAAATATAACAGCATCAGTGTTTTTCTCTATACATGACAAGTTTTGAAATACTTTATTCGCCGTCCACCACCAAAAATGTTTATTTTCTGCCTTGGTCGGATATCGGTATCGTCCGTGGATATCCGGAGTATACGCCCCAGTGCAATTCAAAAGCTCAGCTTTTCCAATTTCCATATCGTATGGACAATCTTCTTCGCTGTACCCAGGAAACTCATGAGCATAAGCTTGTAAGGAGTAAGGATAAAATATCTGCAATACGCGACAAAAGTCTATACTCTGAATCAATTTGTTCACATTATCGTCCACATACGAGTGGGAGAATATCAATAGGGTTTTTTGTATGCCAACTACTTCACATAGGGAAGCTAACAAATATTTCAAAGTGTCCTTGTATTTATGTACTTGGACGACGATAATTACCATGTCCCTATTTAAATGGCCAAACTTATCTAAATTCAAGATTGTTTCTTCTTGATTGTGCTTATTTATGTAATGCCTTACTTGAGCGCTATTTATTTCTTTTACTGGTGTTTCTTCGTAATGCATAAATCCAAGCGCGTTTGGAGAAAGATCATTTAAAACGCTGTATTTGTCTAACCATACATGCGTGCAAATAATCACGACTGAAGTAAGAATAATACTATACACAAAATTGCGCAAATACAGACACAAAGAGCGGAACTTCACCCTTATCATAATTATATTTTATTAAATGTTAAAACAAAATATCAAAATAATGTAGTTATAAAGACTTGTCAATTTAACGTCCATTTCGACGATTTCCTCCTTATAAAATCAAAGACGATTTCGACAAAATCTGTGAATTTACTATGGGTTTATACTTTATGGTTTAACACCATAAAGAAGTAAAGAAGAAGAAGGGTTAAGGAAGGGTTGTGCTTTGATTATGTAGGGGTTGCGGGTCACAACCCCAAACCCCATAAAGAAGCTTTGATATAATACATAGACTTCTAACTGTAGACCCACTAACACTAACCGCGTTTTGTCGCAAATGCAAAGCACGCACCAGCGGTTATTCAAACCGGTAGTAGGTAAAAATATTATTATTTCTACGATTCAAACGGAGATCAAAAGCCCACCTTGTAATATTTTTGAAAATTACTAGCTGACGCCCGTGACTTCGTCCGCGTGGATTGAGGCTTTTTAGTTCCCGCGGTCATATGCGATTCGATACATGGATACTTGAAAACAGAGTAAGTACGCTTGAAAACAATACGTGCAAAAACGTCTGGCGGAAGGCTTCGACCGTGACTTTTACCAACCTACCGGCAAAGACGTGCCGCCAACCTTTCCGTCAACCCATTCAGCCTTCTAGTAAGATGCCGTGTAGAAACTAACACCCTTAGGGCCTTAGGCCGCTTTCATGTTAATTAACATTATCAACAGCGGTACAGTTCCTTTAAATATATCTTTCTGCAGCCCTACCGACTAAAAATGGTCGCGATATCACATCTAAAGATTATAGTCCTTAACAGTTAACACTTCTCCGGCGGCTTCGATTACTTATCCGCGCGGTTTGTGAATCGCTAGCGAGCGTTTGCCGTTTACCCGTGGTCCCATTGGTTTGACTCATTGATAGGACCACCGGTAATTTTATTTATCCGTTGTCCCATTAGACTAGCGATTACAATTCGACTACTTTAGAATTTTAAGCCTTGGTATGGCATGAAAATGACAACCACCAAATATGTTTAACAGTTACGATGAAGTTTACTTTTAATTATTATTATTTAGTCTTATGTCATTACATTTTTAACCGAAAAAGGAGGAGGAGGTCCTCAGTCCTCCTCAAAACAGTGTATATGTGTGTTTTCATAAATTAAAAAAATTACAAAATTTGTTATAATAATTAGTAACTAGTATGAAGAAAAGTCGCAAAGATGGCGGATGTCGTCCGAGAAGCTCACGGTCGACCGCAGACGTGCCGCGGGTATCTTTCGAATCTTTCCTTTCTACGGCTCTGTACAGGTACAGGCTTAAAAGTATAATAATCCATACTTACTATTATAAATGCGAAAGTGTGTCTGTCTGTTTATCTGTTACGCTTTCACAGCTCATCCGTTTAACCGATTTTGATGAAATTTGGTACACGGATAGGTTGTATTATAAATCCGCATCTAGTATTATAAATCCGAAAGCGTCTGTCTGCTACGCTTTCACGGCCTATTTATTGAACCGATTTTAATGAAATTTGGTATAGGGATAGGTTTTATCCCAGAAAATTAAAGAATTCCCACGGGATACAGAAACCCGTAATCCACACGGACAAAATCGTGGGCATCATCTAGTAATATTATAAGTCGTGGCTCATGAGATGTCTTGTTGCTCAATGCTGACTTCTGAGTATAGTAAACCCATTTCTTTCCTTTTTTTTTTTTTAAACTCTTCCTCTTTTTATGAAACTTCTAAAACTATTCAATCCACAGGTTTCAAAAGTACCTATAGATTTTCATAATTGAGCTTCACATAGATGAAACAGATAAGATACGATACACAAGCCAAGCTATAATGACAATTTTATCATAATTATTTTTTCTTTTTTGCCAAGATTTCTCACTCATCCCTCGACCACATTCTCAAATCGCACCCTCGCGTCGCACTTCCCCAGTGAAAACTGTAAGAGGCAGTAAATTCCATCTATTGTGAAAATCTAAATGAGTATATCTTTAATGGGTAGGTATAGCAAGCCTATTTTTTATTTTTATTTTAGTATAAATTAACAATAATTACTTATTAAGTATTATGGATTATTTCAAAATGTGGTTGGTTTCCGAGTAACAAAATTTGGAAATGCCGCCCTTTCGAGTTCTTTTAGTTGATCGGCAAAGTTACTAAGTAAAAATCAAATTGTGTCATATTATTACGAAACTGTAGTTCTGCGGTTAGATATTTTTTATGAAAATGTTTCATTTAGCTGGAGGTGTTTTATTTTAAAGTAGGACTCCAATATTTTATGCAAAAGAATTATTTTGGAAGATAAGATATCAAAAAAGAAATATGAAACGACAACGTAGTATCCGGTTGCCTAAATTAGTCGCTAGGCGGCGCCAGTAGTACAACGTCAGTCGTGTGTAATGTGTATCTATAGTTTCCTTCTGTTTTGAAACCCAAGCAAGCTAAGTGATTGAGTTCTTTGAACAAATAAAACGGTTTTTCAAGTGTTTCCTAGTGTAATTCTTCAGTTTGAAGAAAATGGAAAAGAGAGTTGTGTTGGAATTACGGGGAAGGAGTCCCTCACAGGTAAATAAAATTTCTACTTCGATATACCTAGCTTTCGGAATGTTTTGTCGATATGTATTTTCTGAGATACATATTGTTTCTATTGCCTCACAATCAAAGTTATTAGCTTATTTAGAGAAATAATATTGCACTGTGTTCGTTTACCGCTAACCTAGAACGATAATGTAGATTTTAGGATGTGGCGTTATTGTTTATTGAAGTCGCAATTATCCAATGTTACGTGCATTCGTATCCACGTTTTCAGCTAGCAATTGCAAATAGTAATATTAATTGATAAGCCGCTTTTAACATAGGTACTTAATTGAACTCGTACTTAAAAAGAAATATAGGTAATTTCGCCTTGCATTTAGTTTTTGAGGTTAAGTGTTTATTAGGACACTCACACAAGCGAACTTTCGAAACCAAAAGTATGAGTACATATTATAAGGCTTATTTATTTTATTTTGGCCATCAGAAATTAAATTTCATAAATAGGCTTTGATTAGCAATTATCAGAGTCCTGAAAATTTAAACCAAGCCTGATCACCTATATTTCAATACTGACTGGATTCATGGCATCCGACATATTCGTGACCGCAAATTTAATCTAGAACTTAATTGTTAATCAGTTTACTATTTATATTTACCTAGTAAGTTTAATAAATAATGAAAAATCAAACATTTTATTGTCCTGAAATATTGAATGTAAGTAGGAATGAAGGTACATAATAGACGTAATTTCGCGCCCTTTCACCGAGCCTCATACTTTCTAAAATTTCACTGATATTATTTAATTTGAAATATTTATAACAGTTTATTGCACGTAAGCGCAGTGATGAATTTATCTTATTTATAAGGCATTTCATTTGTGTTTTCTTGACGCACGCCTTACCAAAACAGCGGCCATTTTTATTGCGTCGCGATGATTCGTGTCATCCGCCATTGTAAAACGAAAACTATCGTTACAGCTAAAATTCACGATTATAATAAAATATGCCCATGAAAACGAATGCATTTACACATCCCCTGTATGTTTAACTGAAGAAATTCTTATTAAAAACACTCATTTTTTGGAATTTTGAAACTGCGCGAGTCGAAACATTGACAACCTTGCACCATTTTGACGTTTTAGTTGATTGCTGCTGCTGGTTTCAAATCTTTACGGGAAGCCAAATGCAGTACTTTTTCTTTTTTATTGCTTTCTATAGGTTGTATTTATATGAAAGGACTGTATTTAAACGTTTTCATATAAATCATACTTATTTTGTTTATATATTCTTGGTACCAAACATCATATTGAGGCAAAACAAAATCGTATCTGCATTTTCAATTTAATATATTATATGGCAGGGCTGCCACCATTATTGATATAGAATATTATACCGTGACTATACGGATGTATAGATTATACATAAAAGAGGTTTAGATGTCACCGTAAGATTGCGAAAACCGTTAGATTGTAATCTATCTAGCGAAATTGTAAACTGTCGACAGATTACAATTTAACGCATTATTTTTCGGTAGATTTTACTGTTAGGTATATTAACCCGATAGAACCTAACTACCTGATCATTTATGTCGAACCCTAACCTAACCTACAAGAAAGAGACAAGAAAACGTAAATACAATGAATATTTCAAAAATTGCGACTCAGAATATGAATGAATGGTTCACAATCTGGTTGTGATTTAGTATATGTGCCGCGGCGGAGGGGGGAGGGAGAAGGGGTATACCCCCCCCCCCCCCCTGTAAGCTAAACTCGCCGAATCCTAATAGTTTTCGAGACATAATTTTTTTTAAATTTCAAAATATTTAGGTTACTTTTACGCAAATTCGGTGGGAGGAGCAAGGGGATCCTCCTCTCCTCCCCCTCCCCCCGCACATATACTAAAAAACAACTGAGCATTTTTTAATTCCTTGCAGTAGTAAATGTATAACTTTCTCTTAGACAAATCTAATAACAATAATATTGTAATAATATTATGATTTAACTGTTTATGTATATTATTATGTTTGCTTTCACAATTTTTTTTTTAACTTAAGCTCGGTATATTAACCCCATAAAAACATATGTGGCTACCTGGCTATACCTAACCTTTTGACAAATATTTGTTTATTACTTATGGGCGTGGCCTAGGTAGGCTAGTAGGTTACCCTAGCTGTACCTATTAATTTCTCGAAAACTATAACGATTCGACGGAAAATATTTTGACGTTACATTTATTACATTAATACCTTTCTGTAAAAAAGAAATAACTCTACTGCACAGCACATATACTAAACCAGAGCCTGTACTTGATAGAAAGAAAATTATAAAACATGTAGATTAGAATTAAAAAGAGGGTTACAATAATTATTAAAACCCATTGAAAGAGCTGTTTAATATAAAACTGCTTCACCAAAGATATTATATTTATTATGTACTTACTTATGTTTATTTAACAATAGTATAAATTCCCTTATTTTATTTATGTAAGTAAGTATCTTCTTCTTCTTCATGTTGATGCGGCTTTGCAGGGCTCGGTAGCGAGGCCCAGTATCACTTTGACCGTTGCCGATCTATTGTGATCGCCACTATCTAAAGTTCCTGGCCAATACTGCTTACTGCTAGAAACAGCAGCAGCTTTTTGGCCGGGATATTCTTAGCCTCCTCAGGGTCTACGGAGTGTTTCCCTAAGAGGAGGTTACGTTTGTGCATTAGAGCGGGGCAGTAGCAGATAAGGTGCAAAGGCGTCCGCGCTAGTATGCACAAGTTTTTCCTACTAAGCGACGATCCTGTTGGCTCCTGTGATAAGCAGACCAGCAGTTCTTTGTATGCTGCTTAGCTTGCTTTGTGTGGTCTTCTGGGTCGCTTTTCTACTCCAAACCACGGAGGCATACGATAGCGTCGGCCTCACTATGGCGGTGTAGAGCCAGAGGGCTATTTTGGGTTTGATTCCCCATCTAGTCCCCGCCAGCCGACTACAGATACCTAGGGCTTGTTTAGCCTTACTGGTAATACCCTTCACATGAGGGTTCCATGTTAGTTTTTGATCTAGAGTTACCCCTAGATATTTAACCTCAGATGAGAAGGGTATTTCAATACCATTCAACCGGGTAAGTAAGTATACTCATTGAAAATCACACTGCTTAAATATATAGAAAGTAATTATTTGAATAACTACTGGAACATTACCATTCTGATATCAATTTATTTTGCTAAATATTCTTGACAAGATGATGCCCGCGGCCATGTCAGTATGGAGTAAGCTTTTTTTATTCCAGTAGAAACTTCTAAATTATCCAGGATAAAATATCCAAGCCTACCTAGTAGCTCCTATATACCCCAGGATACAATCTATCGCTATACCAAATTTCATGAAAAGATGGACTGTCAAAGTGTAGCAGACAGACAGACACGCTTTCACATTTATAATATTAGTATGGATAAATATCCTTTCTTTTCACTTTCTTTTACAGATCAAGGAGCTTAACTTGGATAACTGTAGAAGCACTACCATTGTTGGACTGTCAGACGAGTATACCAACCTTGAAATCTTAAGTCTCAACAATGTTGGTCTAACAACACTGAAAGGTTTCCCCACATTGCCTAAATTGAGAAAGTTGGAACTGTCTGATAACAGAATATCCAATGGCCTCAACTTTCTGAGAGGATGCAAGAAGCTGACTCATTTAAACTTGTCGGGAAATAAAATCAAAGACTTGGAAACATTACAGCCATTGGATGAGTTTGAGAACCTGAGAGCACTAGATCTGTTTAACAATGATGTCACTAACATTGATGACTACAGGGCGAAAGTTTTTGCTCTGCATCCATCTGTCAAGTACTTGGACGGGTAAATTAATTTATAACTTAGTAGTAGAAGTAAAAAATGTAATTCGTCATTATGAGATGATGCCTTCAATTTTATTGGTGTATAAGGTTATTAAAAAAAATTAAGGACAAAAAGTTGCTTATGTGATGCAACCGATTTCTGTATTTCTTCAATCAAGGAACAAGAAGTCTAATTCTATATACAATGTGCAGCATTGTAAATTTACTTGAATTTTTACGAATTTCTTCTAATTCTGTAGGGCCTATGGGAGCGTAGACATACAGACTCACATTTATATCAATATTAGATGATGCCTGTAACATTGTGTGTGTGGTTTGGGCTTTTGAATAATGTGCGAGAACTCTGATTTCCTGGGATAAAAGTAACCATGTCCCAGGAGGTAACCTATCTCCATACCAAATTTCGTCAAACCCGGTTGAATAGAGAAGCAGACAGACACACACATTCGCATTTATAATATTAGTTTATTAATATACAGTAAGTATAAAATTCCTGATATAAAAAGAAAATGTGTAAGTAATTAATTTTATTATACCCATTTCCTAGAATTTCTATACATTTCCCAAAAATTATTGTGTTAAATGCAAGATAAAATGTGTCTAATGTCTACTTAATAATTTTCATCATCATCACTAATTCTATATTAAAATATAATTTTCATCAATATCCTTTTTACCATTTAGGATTTTTGTCAAATACTAGGTAATGTAAAAATTACAGAACCTTTGACAACTAATTTAACATAATCTTCTTAATATATAAAACAAAGTCTGATTTGTTCAAATATAGTTTTTGATTTGTTGTATTTGTCTCCATTCCGAATAGCTAACTATTAAAAACATTAAAAAATTGACGAAAAAATAAAATAAAAGAATAAATATTTTCCCATACAAAAAACCACGCCGACGAAATGGCGGGCATCAGCTAGTATTTTATAAATTGGCTTGACAAACAAATTCATATACATATTGTAAGCCAGTGAGTTATTGTCTAACCATAGAAATGCTAATCAATTGTAAGTAATACACCACTTATAATTGACTAGCTCAATAGTATGTAGTTGTGTTCACATTCTAGATATGACCGAGATGACAGAGAGGCTGAGGACAGCGATGCAGAGGAGGAAGATGTTGAACTGAATGGAAACAATGACAGCGAGGAAGGTAAAGGAGTTGTCTTCCACAAATCTATGAAACTAAGTTGAATTAAAATTAGTGACAACCCTAGTACTCTGCAAAAAGAATTGCACTTCTATTAGACCTGACATATAGGCTATTTTGTATCCCGAAAAACAATAGGGTTTCGTTTCGAAGACGGAAGTTTATTTCGATTTTACATAATAATAATTTTGTTAAAAGTGAACACATTTTGATATTTTTATTTACAAATATTATGCTGTCAGGTTAGTTTCATGTGAATTTTGTAAAAATTTGATGAATAGTTCGGAGAAGGTGGGTGGGTACAAAGGGTAAAAGCAATTCAATCTAAGATTTGTAGAAGATTTTCAAAGTTTTTGGTTGTACACCTACAAAAACGAAACCTCCCTGTGCAAATCTGGATTGGGTCTTCAGGTTCTGAATAAATAAGTATGTAGTCCAACTAGATTTGTTGGGTATTTTGTTGTAAATTAATTAAGTTAGGGAAAGCAATGCTGGTTTGTTACCAAGTATAGACTCCATATTGTAATTTTGAGCACTTAACTGGGTGAGAGATTTAATTTATCACTTAAGCCAATTCATTAAATTAAGTCCTTTATTCTTGTGTAACATTATACTGGCTT
This sequence comes from Erebia palarica, assembly GCA_964035005.1. Classification (NCBI taxonomy): domain Eukaryota; kingdom Metazoa; phylum Arthropoda; class Insecta; order Lepidoptera; family Nymphalidae; genus Erebia; species Erebia palarica. Next base: position 10,354,747 of record OZ035988.1, read on the forward strand.
GCAGATCTGGACATAGATTTGGGCCCTTTAGTGATTGATGACAGTTTGTCTGAGAGGCCCGTGGAGACATCACCCAGTCTTCTCATGTCCTTATATACAGTTTATGGTCTTCTATTCCATATGGGTTATCTTTTACGAAGTAAGCATCATATCTTTATATTGTGATGCGGATTACATCCCTTCTTTAACCATATTGTATGAAAAGTATAAGAAATTAACAATATTTGTGTGGAAATACTCTTCGGTAGAGCCATGTTTTGCAGTCTATGATAATTACTGTTGGTTCATGGATTCCCACATAATTGCACAACTTGATAAGTACGCTTTATTGTTTGTAATTTGCCATGAAAACATCATATGATCTCTTATGACAAGAAAATATGAAAAATCTCACCAAATATGTAGGTATACCTACAGGCTCACCACATGTAGTAAAATGTCATTCATTCATTCAAATTACTGCCCAGCAAGCTGCCGTAATCTGCCTGTTATAGACATCCTACTAGTATAATAAATGTGAAAGTTTGGTTGTTTGTTACTTCCTGAAATTTAGAACGTACGTAACATAATTGTATATATTACTTTGTTTGTTGCCAGAGTGGGTTAAAAATCACCTCTTATCTTCTACATACTTTAGTATGTCGCAAGCGTTGACAAAAACGAAACGTCTGATAAATGTTTTGTTTATTGTTACAGATTCTGAGGTGGATGACGAAGAAGACGACGATGAGGATATATCGCTGAGCGCAGTGTATCGTGATAATCTAGGTATGTTCTTGGAGGAAATACATTGAAAAAGCTTACTATTGGTTTGACTAAAAACAAGAGTTGCCATACATGGTGTGGCATGTATTTCTGTATGTAGTATCTATCGTGACCGTTTTTTAGGCATGAATTTTACTTTACAGTGATTTTATTTTGTCATGTTTTACACCAACGAAATTTATTCATTTGTTCAATTTAGCGCGCGGCGCTAAAACAAATGAATAAATAATATATGTATTAAAAAAAATATTAAAACACACTCATGTTTTAATAACACCTATTATGAAACCGTTTCATAAATAAAAATGATAGTGCACTAGCTGATGCCCGCGACTTCGTCCGCGTGGTTTAAGTTTTTTATTCATGTAGGAACTTCTTAATTTTCCGGGATAAAAAGATAGACAGACAGACGGGATAGACAACCTATCCCTGTACCAAATTTCATCAAAATCGTTTGAACATGTGGGCCGTGAAAGCGTAGCAGACAGACAGACCCACTTTCGCATTTATAATATTAGTATATAGATTTATAAAGCGCGAGCTCGAGAATCCGAGTTTCTTTATATATGTCACCGTAAGAGTGCAAAAGCCATTGTTTGATCTAACTAGCGACAGATTGTTAACCGCTCAATGTTCTGAGTGTCAATTTTTAAAATATTCATTGCATTTACGTTTTCTTGTCTCTTTCTTGTATATTAACCCGATAAAACCCTAACCTAACCTAGGTTAGGGTTTTATCAGGTTAATATACCTAACAGATTACAATCTAACGAAAAATAATGCGTTAGATTGTAATCTGTCGATAGTTTACAATTTCGCTATTTAGATTATAATCTAACGGTTTTTGCAATTTTACGGTGACATATAATATAGGGTTACGGTTATTAATATAAATGTGTATGTTTGTGCAGAGGAGGAGAGCTCAGCCAGCTCACTGTTCGCGGGCAGCGACGTCGAGGAGGAGGAGGAGGACGACGACGAGGACAACGAAAACGACGGCGAAGGCGAACGCAACACCAAGGCTAAAGGTGACCAGCTTACTTGTTTCTTGTTCTTACTTATAACAACTAATATGGGTAGTGACGTCGAGGAGGAGTAGGACGATGGCGACCACAAAACCAAGGCTAAAGGTGGCCAGCTTACTTGCTTCTTGTTCTTACTTATAACTAGTATGGGTAGTGACGTCGAGGAGCAGTAGGACAACGGCGACCACAACACCAAGGGTTTGTGGTCGCCGTCGTCCAACCAATTGGTCGTCTGAACCAATAAAGTGGAGACAGTATCCACCATATCGCACCTCGATTCGTGCCATCAATGCATTAAATAGATCGATAAATCATTTGCTGCGCAAGCTAAAGGGTCAGGTTTTTACGCCTGCCATATGCTGGGTAGCGACGTGGAGAAAAACAATTACTGGTTACGAGTTCAGAAATTATCACATTCTGCCTTTTTTAGATATTACTTGCAATTACCATGTAACTAGATGCCACAATTTCGTCTGTGTTGATTTAAGTTTTTAATAATCATGTAAGAACTCTTAGACTTAAATTTGGTCAAAAGCGGTTAAATAGTTTGCCGTGAAAAGGTATGAGACATACTTTCGCATTTGTACTATTATAGGATAAATGTAAGAGGTTAGTTTAACTATACAATTATTATATTGTTTAGTTAAACTAAATTTATTATTTGAATAATAATACCTAAAGTTATCATTGTTAAACCAAACTAGTTTAATCTAACGTCTTACATTTACAATATCTTTTCGTTTGTTATGTTAGATGGAGAGAACGCGCGCGAGTCCGAAGAGAGCACTCGAGGTAAAAAGCGAAAACATGAGGACGAAGACGAGAATTGAAAGTTGCCTTAAGCGGAGTTATCTTACTAGTTCGTAAGTGTACAGCGCTCCGAAGCATCGGACAATAAACCTGATCATAGTAATGGTGTACCGACTGCAGTCGGCATGTGCGAATATCCGAGTCCGCAACCACATGGGTCCATATGAACGCGACAAGAACTAAATAAAATCTTATCACCATTAAGTAAACATTTTAATGTTGATGTCTTTTTTGTGTGAAAATCTGTAGTTTGTTGTCCGAAAGTTGATATTAAAATTGTTTCTGTAATAACTATTTTTTATTCTATTGACATGCTTACTTTAGTCTAATTGAATAAAATGCGATTGCATGTTTGTTAGAAGTAAATTAGCTCTCGGAATTTCTTAAAATTACAGTATAATTGATTTTAGCTTTAAGTGGTAAGTACTATTAATATTAACGGTGAACAATGATCGGTCATACGTTTGTAATTCTGTTTTTAAAAAGATAAATTCTATGCGAGATATTCCGCCTGTGGTAATACTTTATATGACCAATACTGGTTGAACATCATATTTAAAATATAACCGAAATCATCGGTCGCCATTTGTATTTATGCGCCTTAGTGACTGAAACGCATAAAGTTTATCTACAAGAACAGATGATAGTAATAGATAATTTTCGAAATCATTCTGCACCATACTAGATCAAGCAGTTTGTGTTCTGTATCATATATAATGATATTATAACACTAAAAAGCGCGAACTACGATAACTATAATGACTTACCAAATCGTGATGAAAATTGTCCGTACTATTCTGTCGTAATCGTAAATTTCCTACTTTACAGTATTCCTTCAAAAATCCGCATAATAACTAAACCAGAATCAGAACTCAATTTGATCACCCTAACTCCACTTAAAATGAAAGGACGACGGAGCTAGTCTTCTGGCGTTTAAAAATCATTCATTTAAACATTAAAATCTTACATTAGCCAGAGAGAGTGGAAATAACAACTAAGTTGTAATTATTATTCGGACTTGACCATGACAGAGGTAAAGATTTACTGAATTTACTTGTTAAAGTCCAAGGTTATTACAGAAAGCTCAAACTTATGCCATCATAACATGGTAAGTAAATCTTGGGTCAAGTTTGGGTCTAATGGAATATAATGGTGACATTTGCCGTAGTCCGAGCTTTTACAGTTAACATGCAAAATTAAAATCTGTATGATTTTCATATATATATTGATCTACATATTTTCCAGTGAAAGTTCTTTTTTTCCATTTGCTATAAAAATATTAAAGTTAAAATAGTTCTTTATTTATCTTGCTGGAGACAGCCAGAAATATTTATTGCCATACGACTATAAATATCATGTTTTAAATCATTCAGCCAGGATAATTGGAAAGCGATTAAAAATATCAAACAATAAATAAAGTCAAGTCAATTTTTATTAGCACGACAAAAATATGATATGGCGCAATTGTAATACATAATAAATTATTTTATTTTATTGAAAGAAGAGTATCTCAACGTTCTAAGGTTACTTATTATGTATTCATGATTTTTGAATGATTTTACAAAAACCTATGGCAGTAGATGTAATAAAGAGGCAGTACTAAAATTCGATAACCTTGAGGATAGATCCTATCAATGATTAAGATGAGGTCAAAATATGACATAAGGTAGCATGACGCACATGGTTTTATGTCATTTCGACTTGAAGTAGGATGTATTCTTATGTTTTATTATTTTCATAACATGAGACATGATAATTACATGGTTCAATTCTAAATTATAGTTCATACAGCAACAGAAGTCTAGGACTTTTAGAATAAGTTCCAAAGAAAACTAGTTTTAGCTAGGTCATCATTTTAAATGTAAATCCACATATCACGACAGTTTTTGGACTATTTGTTTACAATTGGAATTCATCCCTTTATGATTTCCAACTAACATTGTAGATCTTTGCAAAATCTTTTGAACCAATTTGCCATGGGTTTTTGCTCATAATAATATGTACATTAGAAGTTTGAAATCTGATGCTCGTAGTATTTTGTTCAAATTATCGTGATGTTATGATTTTTGATTAAATTAGGTGAAATTCTTTGGACATCTGGCGATTTCAGAGAATATTTTTCTATAATATTTTTAAATTTTAAAATAGCAAATAATGCACTTAGTATAACAATGTAATTTATAAATGTTTGGTTGATACATCATGGTGAATGTGCCAGATAAATGTTGAAGATAATTTTAGTTAATAATTTTATTATATTACGTAAGTCATTAAGTTTAAGTAATTTACAATTTGGTCTGTTGATATATTATATTATAATCCTATTAAAACTTTATTTCTGGGATTGTAAAATAAAAACTACATCCAAATTTTATTTGTTTTATTTACATAACCTATATTTACACTTCACACGCTCTAAAGCTCTATCTATAATCTGTTCAGTTATTAAATAAAGCACAATTTAATTATGTATAAATAAATGTTGAAATGCAGACTCAAATCATGTGAAAACACACTCAGGTTAGCCAATCTTACAGCGAGAAGTAAAATAACTGAACGGACTTTTAGAGCTTACTTTACCGATCAAAACTGAACAAGCAAGATTCTTGCTCCAAGTCAGCAAAGTACGCTCTTAATATATCAGTGTAACTACTACTAGGAAACGGTAATCGGCCATCGTTATCCGCTCTCATAGAAGTCCCGACGCATGGAAGGCGAATTTCAGGCTGATCTATCGGCTTAGAAAAATCAAAAAGATCCCTTCATTGTACAGTAACTTGTTGGTCCAAAAACTGCTGTAGCAAGGCGCTGTCGATAGGTATGACTAAGTTCTCCGCGCCGTCGCACGTGCGTTTCTGCCTCACTAGCTTGTGGTCTAGGAACTCCGTGAGCTGAGCGCGCAGGGCGAGGTCCGAGCTCACTAGGAACTGCTCGCGGGCCTTTGAGTACAAGTCCTTGAACGGCAAACCTGAAATTAAATAAAATAAAAAAAAAATCATTCCGTTTCAAGTTACCTTTGACGGCGGTCTCATCTGGATGCAGTTTAAGATGATAGCGGTTTAAACTGTTAAGAATATGGCAGTTGTATTAAACCCGTAACCCTAGGCAGTTTGTATGAAATACTGACTTGTGACGTCATCTACTTCCGACACACTTATTTTAACGTCAGCTGAGCATCGAACCCAATCGTATACTAAAGAGTAAACACGAGAACAGGGTTAATGTGCGTTGTAAGATCTAATCTAACTCGCGGTCTCGTACGAACTCGTTGCATAGAAATGTTAACAGTAAGAATGTCGGGATGTCTCTTCGACAAACGGACATTTTTCGATGTGTGGTAATGATGTCACATTTCTCACAATGAGAAAAGACTGGTTAACCTCCAAGGCCAAAAACACTACGGGTGCATCCCGATACCGATGTCAATATATCGGCGATACAAGCAAGCAAGATAGTCACTTTTTTTCTTGAATTAACGCATGTTGTTATGAAAAAAAAATTACTAAGCGTATCGGTATCGCCGATATTTTTATAAGAGTATCGTATCGGCAAAAGTTATAGTATCGATACATCACTAAAAAATACTCAACTAGTTGGACTAAATACTTATGATTCTCGAGTTGATGTTTGTTAACGATTTGCAAGATGCATTTAGCGTGCCTTTTGGTGGTGAACCACTACGGTAGTCAGCAATAATGTCGTGACGTCTCTTTGACACACATAATGAACGTCACGACGTCTCTTCGACGTGTGGCAGGAAGGCCAGTCGCCACATTTCAACATGCAACAAATACCTTGATATCATTACCTCCATGGCATACTTACGAATCTGCAGTTTTGGTGAAATCAATATTTCCATGAAAAACCGTACCTACGCACCTTGGTGAAGTTGCGTATTTCTGTCACGGATAGTTGAATTCAGTAACTATCAGTGACAGAAATGCGTAGCTTGATCGTTGAATCGTATTATTGATTTCACTAAAACTGCAGATTTGTAAGTTTGCCATAGAGGTGACGATATAGTATACCTTGATAGTGTGAATGTTTATGGTTCTCGAGTTGATGTTCGATAATGATTTGGAAGATCCCTTTGGCGTTTGTGGTGAGCGACTGGTAGACGCTCTTGAGGGACGACAGCTGTAAGACGCCACTGCGCTGCGACATCAGAGAATTCTCGTACGATGTCTCTGCGACGTACGGCAAAAATGTCGTGACGTCCCACCATGTAAAGTTGAACTTGCTGAGTTTCGAGTGGTCCCATACTGAAATATATTAATCCTACTATTATAATGTTATAAATGCGAATGTGATATTGTTTGTTTGTTATGCAGTTCATCTTTACAACCGATTTTAATGTTTGGTACAGACAGGTTGTGTCCTGGTGAAGGACATAGGCATGGATTTTTATCCTGGAAATTTAAGGAGTTCCTGTGGGAATTAAAAAACCTTAAAACACGCGGACAGAGTCGCGACATCAGTATCGAGTATCGTGTATTTTAAAATTAATATTGTATTTTTGCAAATTGTTTTTTTTATTATTATGTTTCACTAGATAACGCGACGCGTTCTGTCGTGAAGGGTCAGAAGTATAGCAGTTTCATACATTTATTGCGCAACATAACACCATTGTTGTGTAGAATAAATATACCAATATTATACATGCGAAAGTGTGTCTGTCTGCTACGCTTTCAACCGATATTGATGAAGTTTTGTATAAAGGTAGGGTATATGCCGTGGAGATAAAAGAGTATTAACACCGAAGAAGTCGCGGGCATCATCTAGTTATTTTTTTTTTAAAGAAACTTACTAAGGGGTGCATTAATATGGTCGCAATCAAGTGAACATTCCTCAGCTGCGCCAGATTTGTGAACATCGACTGCGCTTTCGTATTGCGCAACACACCATCACATTGGTAAAGAATGACGAATAAATATGTATTAAATCAATAAGACTATAGATGCGAAAGTGTCTGTCTGTCTGCTACGCTTTAACGGACCATATTTTCAATCAATTTTGATGTGTATATCGTTAGGGTATATCCCGGAGAAGAACATAGACTTTTTATCCCGGAGTTGCCGCGGGGATAAAACAGTATTAACGCCGAAGAAGTCGCGGGCATCATATAGTTATTTTTAAAAGAAACTTACAAAGGGGTGCATTAATATGGTCTATCGTCGCAATCAAGTGAACATTCCTCAGCTGCGCCAGATTGGCGAACATTGATTGCGCTTTCGCATTGCGCAACACCACACTATCATGCGGTGAAGAATGACGAATAAATAAGTATTAAATTAATATTATTATAAGATTATAAATGCGAAAGTGTGTCTGTCTGTCTGCTACGCTTTAATGGACCATATTTTCAATCAATTTTGATGTGTATATCGGTAGGATATATCCCGGAGAAGAACATAGACTTTTTACCCCGGAGTTGCCGCGGGGATAAAACAGTATTAACGCCGAAGATGTCGCGGGCATCATCCAGTTATTTTTAAAAGAAACTTACAAAGTGGTGCATTAATGTGGTCTATCGTCGCAATCAAGTGAACATTACTCAATTGCGCCAGATTGGTGAACATCGACTGCGCTTTCGCATTGCGCAACATCACACCATCGATGTTGTGGACAATGACGAACAAATGTACACCACATTCTTCCAACTGCGACTGTATTAAATTAACCGCATCACCTACAAAAAATAATTAGAAATAATACACTGATATTTTCGTAATTTATTTTAATTTGCAAATGGATGTCATTACTGTAGTAGTTCTATACTCAGCAACTCGATAAACCTCTAAATTACGACAATATATTGTATAAACACCTCGAAGATACCAGTGAGTATAAAAACCAAAAAAAATATCAGAATGGACAAAATCTTCAATTATCCATATATCATATAGTAATTAGAATTAATTAATTAATTAGAAATGCGAAAGTGTGTCCTAACCCCAGACTAGTATTAAGAATTTCTTGCCAGAAAAACTCAATATTTGTTATGGCCCGACCCGGGACCTCTTCGGTCACAGTCGAACATGCTAAGCACTAGACCAACGAGGCAGTCAACTTTTAGCATTACTATGGAAACGAATACCAATTTAACAAAGTTGAGATTTTACCTATATTCGATGGAACATGTGTATTCTCCAAAAGATCAACCACAATTGTTTCTAGAACACTCTTCATAGTAAGACTGGGAAAGAAGCCATTGACTACAAGACAGGGCATATCCTTCAATTTTTCTCCCTGGAATCTCTGAAGCACTTGTCTCTTAGAACCAATACCATAAAGAATGACATTGAAATTTTCACTTAATACATACAGCCACCGGTCGAATAGTTGGTTGTAAGAGTTTGTGAGATTTTTTATGCTTTCTTTGTGTTCCTTGGACATATGGATATCTGCTTGTTTTAAGTTGTCATCGAGATTCATATTTTTCAGCCTTGCTAATGTGTGATCTGATGTTGTAATCTAAAGGGAGACATGTTATTTATACATAATTTGTTTACAACACTAATAAACAGAAGCAAGAAGCAAAAAAAAAAGAAGTCTAGTATAAGAATTAAAAATCATTTCTTTAAACAGCTTTAATCATCCGACATATTGAATTTAGTGTGACGTCATTTTAGTTCTTGTATTTTACTCAGCAAACCCTTTTAAGTGATACCTATATCATGGGGGTGCCTAAGTCACCGTAAGATTGTAAAAACCGTTAGATTATAATCTAACTCGCGAAATTCTAAACTGTCGAAAGCTTGAAAACTGTTCAATGTTCTGAGGGTCAATTTTTGAAATATTCATTTTATTTACGTTTTCTTGTCTCTTTCTTGTAGGTTAGGTTAGGGTTCGACATAAACAAGCAAGTAGTGCCCGGCCTGCGGTTAGGTTTTATCGCGTTTAAATACCTATCAGATTACAATCTACCGGAAAATAATGCGTTAAATTCTAATCTTTCGACAGTTTAGAATTTCGCTAGTTAGATTATAATCTAACGGTTTTTACAATCTTACGGTGACACATACAAAATAACTAGTCCGCCATATTGGATTTAGATTGATGTCAACTTAGCTAATCATGCAAACACACTAAATGTGTAATATGTAAAATTTCAGCTCAAGCGGTTGGGGATAACTGTTTTAAAATTCTGTCGCAAAATTTGACCGTAACAACCCACAAACATTACAAGTTAAATACTTTTATTTGTAAAAATACATTTACTTGTTAAAATAACTCACTTTTTTACTAGAATTCATCATAAAATAATTATCAGGTGTAACAAAATACTCAGAATCTTTTTGTTTCATTTTGCCACCTCTGCTTCTAGTAACTTGTGTTGTAGTTGTTTTCTTCGGACTGCTTTCATCTTCTACATTTGATCCACTGTCACTCCCCGAAGACTCACTCTGAAAGTTTCATACATGATTCATACTAATATTATAAGTGCGAAGGTGTGTCTGCTTGTCCATCTGTCTGTCTGCTGCTGCTTTACCCAACTGCAGACAGACAGACAGATTGCCCTCCAACCTTGAAACTCATTATCTTCGCTATCCATTCTTTTTGATTTTCTATCATAAATTTTTCATTTTTGATTTTTTAGCAAAAAAGAAATTGTGAAGCATATACCTATACCAAATGCCAATACAATATACCAAGGATACCAAGGTGTTCTATCTTTTTATTTGTGTTACTCGAATGTGTAAAGAGAACATTTTAAGGAATCACCTTGGTGTTGTTTTAGTTGTAGTTACATAAATAAATAAACGTATTTTTATTGACCAATAGTTTACATCAAATTAATCAGTAGTACAAAAAAACATTACATGCAGTACTTCTACATTTAAGTAAGAAATTTAAGTAAAAACAACTTAGCTGAAAATTTATAAGGACTTACAGTAACTTACAGTACTACCACTTGTATAACTTACGCTGATGTACCTTTTTTTAAATCAACAAATAGTTAGCCCTTGACTGCGATTTCATTTGATGGTAAGTGATGATTCAGACTAAGATGATTCAGTCTAAGATGATAGCAGGCTAACCTGTTAGGGGGATCGCAGTTATATTAAACCCATGCCCCTATTCGGTTTGTACACGGCATCGTACCGGAACGCTAAATCGCTTGGCGGCACGTCTTTTACCGGTAGGGTGGTAACTAGCCACGGCCGAAGCCTCACACTAGGTCAAATCAGAGAAAATTCAGGAATTATAAATTCCCAAATTGACTCTGCCGGGGATCGAAACCGGAACCTGTCACGATAAGACAACAGTGCTCAACACTGCGCCAGGGAGGCCGTCGTACCTGCGCAGAAATCTTTATTTTTTTAATGGCGCGAAAATAACTCAAGCCGAAGCCTCCCACCAGGCCAGACCAGGGTAAAATCAGAAATAATAAATTTCCAAACCCTGCCGGGGATCGAACCCGGGACCACCGCACGTTAAGGCAACACAGCGCTCAACACTGCGCCACGGAGGTCGTCAAATCAAGTCAAACGTAATGTGAAGTAGGTTTAGGTAGGTAATCTAAGTGTGAGATCTATAGAGCAAACTTTGACTTTGCTTAGGCTTAAGACATGGTTAAAACGAGACAGATTTATGTTACTCACATAAGTCCATCTCATTTTAACTCTGAGTAAAGTCTGAGCCAAGTCAAAGTACTCTCTATAGATCTCAGCATAAGACAGCAACATCATTTGTCACAAATCACAAGATAACAAAGACTAGGTTAGGGTAGGTACTTATGACAGAACAATAACGAAATTGTGATTTCCTTACCTCTTCATCACTCTTATCCGGTACAAAGTCACTGCTGGTCCCAGAAAAATCACTGTCAGAAGTATCACTTTCTACAGCTTGAATAATTTCTGCAAAAAATAATGTATCAACTGTCAGATTTCATTAAAATTCAAATTCAAATCTTTTTTAATCAAGTTGACTTTGACAAGCACTTTTGAATAGTTGAATTAGTGACTCTACCACTGGTTTGGTATGCCCATTCCTACCGACAAGAAACAGCAAGAAACTTGGTGATTCTCTTTTGTCATTTACATAATTCATTCAATAGTATATTAAGCTTTTTTCCACAATATGATAAGAAATACATATCTTACGGTATTGCTAATCTAAATTTAAAATATCATACTAATGTAAATTATGTAAAATACTAAAGAATTGTATCCTCTGACTGAAACAAATTGTTTGACCACCAATTAACCAATTAATTCTAAAAAATTATAGTGACCACAGTAATAATATGGCTTAATAATAACTTACTTTTCTTCATAATATTCACTACATGTTTAGGTGTTGCCTCCGTTGCTTTTTGCAGTAAATTCAAATTTTTCTTTGGAGTCTTCACCTGCATGTTAGTGGTAGTAACAGCCTCCTTAACCTTATTCTGTAGATCATTTTTTGTATGACGTGATTTAAATTTAAATATGTCTTGGCCTTCCACATCATCATTACCAAAGAGTGCTGAAATGGTATATTAGATAACTTTTATTGGAAGTAAGAATTATATCTGTTTACTATTTTGTTACCCACATGACTCAAAAACTTAGCTATTTAGATCTGCTATCACATCTTTGGATCAAATGGAATAGTTATTTATTTGCATGCTATGTGGTTTACTGAATAAAGTTGTTTTTGAAAAAATCATGGCAGTATATACTACTGAATTTATGAAGTTAAAAGGAGAACTATCACAGCCAAGTAGGCTTTACAAGTTAACAAGTTATAGTCGACCAACGACTGCCAGTGATCAATCACACACTTGGCTGGCTCTTTTTTATAAGGCTATAGGCTGTTCAGCCAAATAACCATCATAAAGCTAAAGGTAAATATAACAGAATATAATATATTTATATATATATTATCTGTTACTCTACTGTTAGTAGTGTGGTAAAATAAAATAAAAATGTAAAATAATTTCACTATATACATTCACCTTTTGGTTTTGGTGTTACGTTTTCATTATCAAACTCCTCATCAGAACTTTCAACATAGCGTGTCTTTCTTTTCACTGGTGACATATCTAAGAACTCGTCGTACTTCTTTGGCTTATTCCTGTTTCTAGTAGCTCTTCTGGGCGTGAATTCAGATTCGTCCATTTTTTTGTCTGTAAAAGCTCAGCTAACAATTTAAAATCAAATTTTAATCGAATCATTACAACCAGCACCGCTTATATTCTCAAAGGAGTGTAAAGTCTCTCACTTAGCAGCACCAGCGTAGGGGAATAAGCCTTAAGACTAAACCCTGCTCATTCTGAGAGGAAACTCGTGAGCAGTACCAACGGTGTGCGTCGAGATGATAATGATATCATGTGCACAGCACAATGCAGGCGTATTAAAAATTAGGACAAAGAAGAGATTTGTAAAAAAGGAAGGCTCAAACGAAAGTAAAAACCTGAGTCATCACCATAATAACTGCTATGCATTTTTCTTATCATTTTTTAATAATTTTACCGCCAAAATACAACCAATTCAATTTTCCACCACTTATTGTCGACTAAAATAGTTAATTATTGAAAATTTCAACAACTTACGCTGTACAAAATGATGAATGTTTTATTTCCTTGTTTATTTCTCAAACCTACTTTAAACAGCTACTATATTATTATTTGGCGCTTCCTTTTAAATTTACCCTGATGCTAATGTGGCGTCCCCAATTTAATGCATTTCGACGGACACTCTTCATAAACAGAAATGTTCCTTCTTATAGGCCTATTACACTGCACTTATTACAGGGACCCTTACTCAAATTCAGTGTAATGTAATAATATGTAGGGTTAAAGAGTCCCTAATTTGACCCTTATTACTGCGTAATAAGCGACGCTTTAATTAGCGGCCACGCCTACCCTTACCTACAAGCCCTGTGGAAAATGCAGTGTAATAGGCCTATTACCTATAACCTCCATACGACCGACGAGACAAGTCCAGCGACATCAACACAGAACACTTAGTTAATTACTCCTACATCAATGACAGTTGACTATATTCAATTTTTTTTTATTTAACTGGTTTCTAGCTTCTTCGGCTCTGGATTCTAGTTGTTCTGATCACTACATTCAATGTACCTACTTTGTGTTGACTAAAAAAAAAAACAAAAAAAAATATCTACATACTCTGTGGTGTGTTCTATGTTAAGTACGTTTTGATATTAGAAAATAATTAATGCAGCCAGCATTCTTGCCACCATTCCACGTGGGCATGATTTATATAGTAATTAGGTTAGGCTAGCTACCATTAAGTTCTATTGTATTATTTTCAATAAAAAAAAAAAAAAAAAAAAAATAATTTTTCTTTAATTTTCTGAAACGCGACGTTGCCGCTGCGCTGTATCTTCGAGCTAAAATAGCTTATTATCAGAGAGAGGAATGCTTATGATTTTTTTAAATAATAATATTTGGCGCTTCTTTTTAAATTTACCCTGATGCTTATAGGGCGCCCCCAATTTAATGCATTTCGACGGACACATTTCCTATACATAGATGATCCTCTTAACGCCTCTTTATGCATGCAAGACTCCTCACGATGTTTTCCTTCACCGAAGCAAATTGCGCTTCAGCGGAGACCAATCCTAAATCTATGCACCGAAGAAATATTTCTTAAAACGCACACAACTTCAAAAAGTTAGAAGTGCGTGCCGGGTGGCCGAACCCGAGATCCTAAAATGAGGTCGGGTGTCTTAACCACTAGGCTATCACCGCTCTTTTAGTTATTGTAACAAAAAAAACGGCGCGACGTAAATGTCAAGACAAGTGTATGGCGTATGGAAAATTATTTTCTAATTTCTGTTTCTAGTGTATACTGAGTACATGGTATCCACAAGTATCTCAGTACCTATAAATCTTCTTTCTTCTAATATATATAAATCTCGTGTCACAATGTTTGTCCTCAATGGACTCCTAAACCACATAACCGATTATAATAAAATTCGCACACCATGTGCAGTTCGATCCAACTTGAGAGATAGGATAGTTTAAATCTCAAATTATAGTCGCAATTTTAATTTATTGCTAATTATTTGTCTGTTATTATTTGACAGTCACAATTATCTGTTAACTCCAAATGATTCTAACAGATGTCGATACCTTTCGACTGGGTTGAGTAAGTAATCAATAGATGGCGCTGCTATGGTAAATCTACGAACGTGTCATTTATGCTACATTTTAACAGCATAATTACCACGTGTTGTTGACGCTATAAAATTAATTAAATTTATTTTGTAGTGAACGAAATACCGTATAATTCAGCTAATTATTTGTCTATTATTATTTGACAGTCACAATTGTTTACTATAATGTAATATAACAAAAACTTTAGCCACAGCAACGCGTGGCCGGGTCAGCTAGTAATATATAAATATTCTATTCTGACAAATGTATTGTGGTTTTTACAAACTACTGATGACGGAACAAACTCCCGAGGATGTAGTTCTGTGTTGGGGGCAGGCGCCATAGTTAATTAGGTAATGAAAATAAAAATTACGCATACATTACATCATTTCATTTATTTGCTCAACTTATTGACAATTTCGAAAATCACAGTTATTATTTCTGACAATTGTTTTGTAACTATCATATTACGCGACAACAGTTGCCAGTATGTAAAATGGGGTGTGGGTATAAAATGGTATTATAAATGTTGTAATTTTATTGGCCACAGTACATTACTATTTATAATATTATATTGAATTGTAATTATATTTATTTAAATTGGTACATTCGTTATTAAGAAACTAAAGAATTAGAGAACAGATATTATTATCAAAATAGTAGGTATTCACCTTTAATACAATATATAGTAGATAGTAGAGTGGTTTTAAATAAAAGCAACAATCTTTCCATTTAAAAAAGCGAGCATAAAAAATGAAGAGTGATTGACTCTAAAAGACACAAAATACACTACAAAAAAGCAAGATTGACTATCATTCACTAAAATTCCTTTTAAATAACTTTAAAACACATATCAATCAAAATTAAAACCATTAG
The DNA here is from genome assembly GCA_964035005.1 of Erebia palarica. Lineage (NCBI taxonomy): Eukaryota > Metazoa > Arthropoda > Insecta > Lepidoptera > Nymphalidae > Erebia > Erebia palarica. The sequence goes on from OZ035988.1 coordinate 10,370,338, forward strand.
AATTTTTTAAATATTTACAGACACTGTAATGTATTAAATCACAATATCGGAATATTACCTATGTGTAAATAACAAATAAACATTAATGGTGTCTCACGGTGATACAACTTAAAATTTAGTACTTAGTTATATTGTAATGGTGGGATCATAGCTCTATATACAACACCAACAAGTTCAATATTCTATGACAATCACTCGAGTCACCTACAACATCTAAACTAATGTGACAAAGCTTTGTACATGGCGCTTGGAGACCAATGTGTTCATTTTCCTTTTGGACTATTTTCACATACATTTGTACAAAACAATGTTACAAAACTTTATCAACATTTATTGCATTCAATTACCACTACTTCGAGTAGATCAAAAGTGCTACTTTAAACATCTACCAAGATTTTTGAAAAAAAAGACAATTCACGTTTTATCGTATCAAATTCCAATATAATTTACTACATTTTAACCGTTCTATAAAATTATTCATTCTTTAAAAAAATCTAATTTACCCAATAATGTACACAATACGTTTGAATATTTTATGACATTAATACAGCACGTTAAATATTGAGGTTTATATTGAATACATCGCAATAATTTACATTAAACATAACAATAAGAGAATGTTCACAGAAACGAGATGCATAAAATATACCTACTTCAAAACTACTTAAACGCGCAAAAAGCGTCCAGCATTCTATAACATACACATTAAAATTAATCATTTATAAGCGGCACAGTAAGATACCGCGAGAGACAAAAATGTTAGGATCGAATATCGTCTTGAGATCAATAATAGTAAACGAATTGATGAATCCGTGGATTCACAACTAAACATACGTTACACTTATAGTCCGACAAACCAATATGACTCGGTGACAGCGTCGCTAGTGTATATGAAAAACAAACTAAACAGGCATAAATATTAGTTCCAATTTTGGCCACCGCGTCAGATAAATTTGTGGGACTATACTTCTTGGTTTAACGACATATCTTATAAGTAATAACGAGTAGGTAAGAGTACGTATCACGACAAATATGAAGATTGTGCTGTCGTCCCGTGGTAGTAACCACGATTCATGCAACTAGGTGGAAATATCGACAGTCAAAAGAATCGTATTTTATCGTAGTACATACTCGTTATTTCACTATACGTTATACGTTCATCGGCCATGCCCTTCGATTCGCAGAATCATTCAATTGCACCCCACATCAGGTGCACATTGGCTGATGGAGAACTTCAATTAATACTAATGTTTAAGCGCTAATCTTATATTAGTCGGCATATTCAAACCACTTTTAGTACTAATGGTTGAATTATTCTAATCACAAAATAGATATAGGTACACAGGTCGGCTATTTTGTGGTTTCAATATTGTCTAGTCCGTTTACTTTGCTTAGGCTGCCTGCCCAATGAAGCAAAGCGAAGCAGAGATGTGTTGTGCAGACAATTGTATCACCAGTGGACGCTTCAGTGGACAGGCAGCTTTGCTCATATTGCGTAACTTTTTAACTTCCACGCGTGGAACTTCGCAATTGCTATCGTGTCACAATATATCAGTCATAACTACGGCGCTAATTCGATTACATTGCATGGTTCTAAACTAAATCGAACTAACAGGTCTAAAAATATTGCTATCCTTTGAAAAACTTAAGGCTTGTCTTTGTAAATTTAGTTCAGTGAGACTGTAAAAACCGAACAAGCACCAATATGTTCATCATATAATTTGTGTGTATGTGAGCAGTTAGGTGGCCTCAGATAAATATTCACACAGCAGTACTCACATTTAACTATTTCAATATTATAAATACACCAATAGGGATTTTGAAAAAATATATATATCTGGTAAGTAATAACAAACATCGAAACGTTTATTTTACAACTAACAATATAATGGAGCAATAAAAATTAAAGATCAATTCATTTTTACTTTGTTTGGCAATTCCATTGTTTCAGTTTGGACCAAAGTTTTAATCAGTTTGTCTACTCATATAATTATTATTTCCAATAGTTACATTAAGTAATGAACGTTATGATGTGTCACATTAGAAACAATATGTCCTTGCGTGGCATGTAACTATATTGAATGGTGAGGAGAGTGAGGCAGTGTGCGGCACAGTATAACCAATGCAAACAATAAGTACAGTACGTTCATTGCCTATACTCATCATCAATTGATAATAAATATAATATAACATGGATGTTCCTTCTATAGAAAATGAAAATATGAATATTTATCTGAAAATGTGGGTAGCATAAGAAAAAATCTGAAAACCACGGAATGTTTTAAATAGTTTCTTATTATATTCTTCTACTAGCATAGGATAATATCCTTTGAAGATTTAGCAACTATTATTGGTCTATACTTTATATTGTTTGATATATTGGTTCCGCACAAACACTAATGTATTGTGGTGGTACTTGTGGGGATAATTAAGTTAATGATTCACTGTCAGAAATTATTTTGAAAGATTTATTCAGGTTGTTTGCTTTACGTAGCTGAAAGTCTGTTATTGCTTACATTAGTCAGATATTATGTGTATCTTTGGTATAGAGGCGGGCGGCAATATGTACGTCCGTACCAGCAGGGTCAGTATAACAGTTGTAGTTAAATCATTGTTATCATATCAATTAAACCTGAAATACGCAAGGCGAGTGAGGATTTGAGTAAATTTCGCCCCAGCGACACTGCTTTTCGCCTAGAGTTAGAGTGAGAGCGGCACACTGAAGCGACCCGGTTATAGGACCTTATAGGCCTATTACACTGCACTTTTTACAGCTCCCTGTGGTAAGGGAAGGTGGCCGCTAGTTAGAGCGTCGCTTATAACATTGCAATAAGGGCCAATATAGGGACCCATTCTCCCTAAATCTTATTACACTACACTGATACAAGTATAAGGGTCCCTGTGGTAAGTGCAGTGTAATAGGCCTATTAGCGGGCTTAGGCATGCTATTGCGTGGTGAGAACATGAAAGCTCTCGACGATAGAGTATGGACGCTCGGGGCTGGAGCAACCGGGCGGCAGGTTTAGGGCCTGGTTGACGCGCTTGTGCGATTAACCGACACACGGGACCTGCTGTTGTTGCGTTGCGAGCTCTCGGAAGGCCTCAGTGACAGTCTTAGACTTGCTTACGCAGCGTGCCGATGGGCTGCTGCTGAGTGGCGTGCGAGAGCGTGCAGTCTTGACGACAAAGTATGTGCGCAGGGCTGGAGCCATCCGGCGGCAGTTTGACGCGCTATGCAATAGGATAGGCGGGACCTGCTGTTGTTGCGTGGCGAGCTCTCGGAAGGTCTCGACGATAGTGTGCGCAGGGGGCAGACGCGACCCGGCGTGAGGGTTCGATTGCTTGACGCGGCACTGCTTCTGCTGCGTGGCGAGAACGTGAAAGGCCTCGACGATAGTGTGCGCGGGGGCCGGAGGGACCCGACTGTTGGCTTAGGCCTGCTTCACGCGCTTACGCGGCGGGCCGATAGGCGGGATCTGCTGCTGTTGCGTGGCGAGCGCGCGGAAGGCCTCTGCGATGAGATGCGGGTGCGACGAGATCATGTTTTTCCACCCTGCAGTGTCCATTACATCCGTTGCGTGGCTCCTGCAATAAGATCACATTGTATTAAGATGAGGTTTTAATTTTTTTTTAAAATTGCAGCCATAGGGACTGCCGATAGAAGTGAAAACGAATATTTTTCAATAATTTAAATTAACAACACAGCACTTTTTGCACGAATCTCGTAAATTTTCCACAGTTGTAAAGATCTCGATTCTTTACAATAGTGGAAGATTTGTGTCAGAGTGAAACGAACGTTCAACGTTGAGAATAAATTTGGAAGATTTGTGTGGTGCATTCATCGATATATATTATTACTAAAAAAAAAAAAAATTTTTTTTTTAAATTAACTGTTACTGTTATTAATTGTGAGTTGTGCTGTGTAATTTTAAATTAATAAGTGTAATTGGCCTGTCCGTACTAATTAAATAAATAAATAAAAAAAGTATTATGTAGGTACTAGATGGGCCCTTTCATAGAAAAATTGTGGACGTCCGACTTGTGGTGCATGCCCCTCACCTGTATAAGCCTCTCTTTGTCCCCGCCATAGCGCAGTCCCGCTTTTCAGACTAGACGGCGTTTTAGGCCTATTACACTGCACTGTTTACAGGGCCCTGTGGTAAGGGTGGGCTTGGCCGCAAGTTAGAGCGTCGCTTATTGCACAGCAATAAGGACCAACTTAGGGACTCTTAATCCCTAAATATTATTACACTACACTAATTCAAATGAAGGGTCCCTGAGAAAATTGCAGTGTAATAGGCCTATTAGTAAAATAAGTCCACATTATTTGTTTGACAGCGCTATGTAAATTGAGATCGTTGGTCGCATTCTCTCTCTGTCTCTGATAGAATAACAAGTGGGAATAGCGCAGTTATTGAAGATGGCTAGTGTGATACCCACAATATCAATTCATGTTTATCTTGAACAATTAAAATAAAATAAAAACTGACGTGTTGATGAAGTCGATGGTCTGCGCCTTGAGCTGGTCTGCGGAGTGCAGGTCGGCCAGGATGAGCGTGTCGGCCGCCGTCTCCACCGACAGGCTCGTGCACAGCGCCTCCTCGCACATCACCTTCAGTCTGTCCAGCGCGTACTGCAACATAAACATTCACACATGGTTCAAATCCATACTGTGAGTGTAGGGCGACCGCGTATTTCTGACAGCTACAGTGTAACGATCGCAATCACATCTGATTGGATAACACTCTTCCACTATTGGACAAAATCCATTAACGCAGCAAGAATACCATAAATTCAGCCAATCACAACAATTGATACTGATTGATGCAGAAGATACGCGATCGCCCTGCTGATATTATAAATGCGAAAGTTTGTCTGCCTGTCTGTCTGTCTGCTACGCTTTTCAATCCGATTTCAACCGATTTTGATGAAATTTGGTGCAGGGATAGGTTGTGTCCTGGGGAAGGACATTTTTATCCCGGAAAATTAAAGAGTTCCCGCGGGAATCAAAAATCTTAATCCACGAGGACGAAATTGCGGGCATCATCTAGTATAAACTAAAAACAAACTTTATTGGTCGGACATAAAGTTCCTTTTGCAATACCAATAGATGTAGGAAAAAACGGTCTCGAAATTTAAAATAGCTTTACAGCTATGTAAATTTCAACGCATTGATGTGGATTCATACGCACGGATAATTCGCATAACTAGGGTTTTCAAATACAAAATGGTTCACTGAAAATATGAAGCAATCAAATGCTTTTTTTGCATCAATATAATTTTAGAATATATAATATGCAGTTGGTCAATTATTAGTAAAACAAGATTAAATTCAATATCGTTTCAAAGTCAAGGATCATGATAAAGTAATTATTGTGCAAGTTGCAAACACGTTCTTTTAAAAATAGACGGTCTATGTGAATAACAAAACAATAATGCAAACAAGAGTATTGCATTGCATTATTGGTATGGGCGCTTGACCGTCCAGACTCTAGCTCCTTCTAGCAGCTCTAGCAACTATAGCATCAACTGGTAGCCAATAGTGTACCGACATTTTGTATGTTGTAAGTACTTACGTTTTATCTGAGTTACTATGTTTGTTATTATTACTTTTACAATGAGCTTAATATACTTGGTGAACTATTTGGCACATCAGCAATCCGCATGATATCTGTATAAATCGATACAGGTTGTTTTTTGAGCGGTCAGTGCGATCAATTTTTGTCTATGAGAGATAGTTCAATTTTTGGGGTAAATAAATAATAATTTTATGCAAATGAATTATAAATTAAATAGGTAGGTACTTAGTTGAAAAATACCTTGTCTGCCGCCGCTAATAAATCGTCCGCCATTTTGTCTAGGTTAGGCGCTCGATCTGTGTAAATAAATCTTAACATCTCCCGTAGTACTTCGTGGTCGACGTCCGTGATGTCCACTCGATTTCTTTTCCTCTCCTCCATTTCATGTTCAAACATCGCAGCAAACACGGGACTTCGCGCTGAAATTGAAACACATTTCATGAACACAAATTCTGTACGGAAGACCTTTGAATAAGTCACGTGTCTGAACTGTGAACCATAAACGTACATAATATTTACTAATGATCAGAATACGCATAAAGACGGGAAGCCATGCAACTTGCTATTACAGTTAGTAGAAGTATAATTTTAAAATTTATTCAAATTTGGCCCAAACAAATTAGTAATGAATGCTCTGAATGATAAGTTGCATTTTCATTTTATGTTTTTTGGTACCCATGGAAAGAAGTGGTATCCACGCGATACAGGAAATAACCAAGAGTGGTGAAATCACTACCCCATAAGTAATATCAAATAAAAATTACCCATTGTTGTAATTTTTCAAAATTCCTAGAAATTAATCGATAATTTTTGCAGACATAATTGCACACAGCCACAGGGATACGGCGTTAACCTGCTTGAGTAGCCCTAGCATAACCATGGAAGTTTAAAAAACGTGAAACCGCACTGGACTTATGTAAATCACGTTTTCCCGTCATACCTCGTTAAAAAGTTCTCAGAACGCAGAGTTCTACGTTACTATGAACACGGGCGATATATCTCACACACACGAAATAGGTAGGTACATTATTTACAGTAATAGGTACAGTTGAACGCAACGATAATTTTCACAACTACCTATTAGATTTCTTAATTTATTAGGTTGGTCCTCATTCCTCAATAAGGATTGGCCAGTATTGTGTTGACGGAATTAAACTCTATCACTGAGCACATTTGCAAAGCACGACGTTTGCGACTTCAGTATTTTTTTAAATAAAATTATAATATGTTTGCGGAATACGATAACAAGCCAGCTGAATATTTTTTGAAACCGTTTTTGTGAAACAATAGTGGGCAGAAAATAGTAGTAAGCATACTACATTTCTAAATGACAGTAAAATCAATATACAATGTAAAATATTTAAAGAGCATTAACATGCCATGAAAAGCTGATTGTATTGTATAAGCTGATTAAAACACGTGCCGAATAAACGTGCCGCGTTGGTATGACGACATCCGCATTTCTTCGACGCAATGGAACAAAATTAATGCAATGACAAAAAATACACACCTTTAGTTGTATGCGCGCACAGAAGTTTACGTAAAACGTAGACGTAAAAAGATTCATTTAATACTTATAAATTATGTTCGAGTTTTCATGCTGGAAGATTTCGTGTAATAAGTCCCGATTAAAGATGTTCGTTTCAATAACCATTAAACAGGCGAGCAACATAAGCAGCCCCCAAATAATTCCCAAATATTATAATACTAAGATTATAAATGTTTCGCATTTATAATATTAGTATGGTGTGATTGTTTATTGGTTTGTCGGTTTGTCCTTCAATCACGTCGCAACTGAGCAACGGATCGACGCGAAGTGATTTTTTGAATGGGTATAGTTGAGGTCCTGGAGAGTGACATTCCACGCGGACGAAGTCGCGGGCATCAGCTTGTAATATAAGTAATAAGTAATAGGTAAGTAAAAGATTCCGTATGGAATCCTTAAAGTTCCCTTTAAAAAATAGATAAAAAAAACTGTCAAGCCAGCGCGAGCGATAAATAGCATTGGTAGCATGACGACTGATTATACTAATGACAAAATGTCTGACGCATTCAGTCCATACTAAAATTATGGCCGGTCAATACAAACATTATCAATGCATACTCGTAACACTTATTGAGAACGGAAATAAAGGCTAGTGTCCAGGGCACACATAATACTAGGACATGCGGTCAAATGTTATTAATACGTGCTCGCAAAGGAATTATTATAAAAAGTGAATCATGTGAAATGACCGTAAACATGGACAATATTAATGATAACCCAATAACTAATGAAGTGATTACAGAATTTCCATGACATATTTTAGGATCATTTATTAATTTGGGTTTGGCAATTTTATCAAATCAGGTTAATAATAATGAATGTATTTCAAGTAATGTAACGCAAAATTCTATATAGGTAAGTTCCTAAGCATGATAATATATATGTATAATTTAAGATTTGCAATGCCCTGAAACTCGTCTATATACCTACCATAAGCGTTGTTCCCTGGGATGTATCATGTAACCTGCATCTATCTGTACCAAATTTCATAAATATCGGTTGAAAAGATGGGCCGTTAACGCGTAGCAGACAGACAGATACACATTCGCATTTATAATATTAAGTATGGATAATAATAATGTATTACTTCATGTTAGACAGTAACAAAAATAATAGTGGACGTATTTAAAAGAATATACGTCCATGAAAGTTTTAGATCAATTAAGTAATAAGTAAATCAAGTTTGTTAACCACAACGTATGACTTAATTGCTTTCCTCAATGGTTTAACTATGTTAAAGTATTATTTTGATTAGGATGTTTTGTTAGTTAGTATTTACATTTACGTACTTGACAATATTCATACATAAATTAATTGGGAGCCAGATTTGGACATTTTGGAACTAAGTTCCATATGGGACGATGCGGAGGGGGTACCCTAGCCGGCAAAAAACGTCCGTAACGAAAATGTGTAGATAAGGAATTTCATTCCTACTGGTGTCCCACGACACCACACGTTTTAAAAAAAATAATACTATGGTTTCTGACTTTGAATAACTAGGTAAGTAGGTACCTTACGCTTAATTTAAATGCACGCTAGGTAATTAAGTGACTCGTGCCAACTGAATAATACCACAACCATTATAATATGATATGTATTATTATCAGATGTATATTATTCAACACAACAATACTTTTAAATGAGAAAATTCCACACATCGAGATGAAGACTCAAATGTTTGATAAAAAAATTCTACTCAAGACATATTTCATGAAAGTATATAAATGAAGTGCATACGATGACGAATTTCAACAATCAATGGATTACCTCACGAGTAATAGGTATAAGTATAGTCCGCGCGCGAGCTCTGAGGAATCCTATGGAATGTTAAATTAACGACCTAGAGTTGTTTAAAGTGCAAAACTAAACTAAGTTAAACTAGTGCTGGGAGCGAGCTGGAATATGGAGCGACGATCGGGGGTAGCGTACAGCCGTTGTTTCTTCAGACCCCGATTCCTCGGAGCTCATGCGCGCACTGTACTTAATAAACATATTGAGGCTATAAAGGACAAACTTGTCTAAAGCGACAGCGACCGACAAAAAGAAAAGTAAGCGCAGTGTAGGACGACCTCCAGCTCGCTGGTCCGATGACCTAAAGAAGGTGGCGGGAAGCGGGTGGATGAGGAAGGCGGAGGACCGTGTTTGGTGGCGCGCTCTCGACAAAGGCCTTTGTCCAGCAGTGGCTGCATACAGGCTGATGGATGGATGGATGTATGGTGCATGAACTTTATGAAGACGTTCATTCAACTTTATTGTGACGTCAGTTTTGTGTCTGTTCAAGCCCTTATCAAGCTAGTGTGTGTGATTGAGGAGGTTTTTAATAACTAATATTTTAAGAATATAATTTTTTATATAGATTCGCAAGATTCTGGTTTAGTCCATTTTTAGATTTAGTTAGAACTTAGATGGTTTGATAAAACAATTATAACAATAAAGCAATCTTTAAAATGATTTTGAAATTTCATAAAAGTAATAATATTTCGACGTTCTACACATCTGACACGCATTACTTACTGTGAATAGGTAATGCGTGAAATACAAACGTACCTAGTTTAGGCATCCGATATAGACTGACTGTATGGATGTATATTTCCTGAATAAATAATAAATGTTTACCTGCTAATATCGCTTTGTGCGCCTGGAACTCCCTGCCTCCGACCGCTAGCGTGACGTCCGAGAACCGCTCGTTGTCGAACAACGCACCCAGGTCGTCCGATAACCGGCACTCGGGTACTTTGAACTGAACCACATTACTTTGTCCACTAATGTTTATGCTATCCGCTACAACTGACACTTCACAGAATATCGTCAGCTTATCTTCGGGCAGTAGGCCGTTCGCCTCGTCCAGTAGGAAGTCTCTGTAATCGATACGAAAATTTGCTTAATTTTTAATTCATTCAACACTATTAGATCGATCCCAGCTTCGCACGCGCGGTTTTACCTTACAGACAACAGCCGTTACTTAAGTAATATACTTACTTGTATGATAAAACAAAACACTTATTAATCTATTCGACTGATAGCGAGTGCGCGAGCCGTTGAGGAATTCACCCCTCAATTTCTGTATTATTTGTTAATAATTTAGATCATGAAATTTATATGCGAAACCTGACAGTTTAATCATTATTTATTATATAAATATCCATTATTAAAGCTGTGCCATTGTCAGTTAAAAATAATTGTTAAAATCGGTTCAGATAATGCACCTATTTAGCCAGCTATAGCAAAGGAATTTCTTTACTGATTGAGTAGTCACTTGATTACATCTACTTTTCTTTACTTTCTACAATTAATATTATAAGTAAGTGTTACTTATACATATAAACAGGAAGAAATTCTCTAAATGAATGTAAAAACCTAATCTGAATCTCGTATTTTAGGAGAACAAAGCGCACCAGACAGACGTGAACCGAGAAGAAAACTATGAAGTCTAGCTATCTGAAGAGCCAGGCTCTCAGACACAAACAAATTCGAATTTTGCTGGTTACGGAATTTTATGGTAAGTAAGTATGTGTTTATTTGACACAGGTACAATATTATATGAAAGTTACAGTTCAAACATCGTAAGGGCCAACCAGAACTAAATGGACGTCTTTATCATACCAAAACAATTTGAAAACAAAGAGTCTATGTCTCAAAAAGCAGTAGCTATCTTTGCAGAGAGAAACCTTATCAACATTCCGAGAACGTTCTAACGCGCGTCAGTTTTATAATACAATCCCAGCTTTGTTGCAAATTCAAGCGATAAATTCTGCCCTTCGCATCTATAAACTCTACGCCAGCGGCATTAAATTAAAATAAATACTTCTTGAGGAATATAATGAAGTAAATTATTTAAGTCCATGTATGTAAAGATCTTTTAGTAAACAACTAAATCTCAAAATAAATTGACGAATAACGAATGTAACCTGATAATGAAATAATAAAATTAATATTTTCGTAACGTTATCAATAAAAAATATAAGAACACGAGTAGGAGAAATCATTTTGATAGAAGTTTGTTTTTAGTGTGAAAATCAGCTTCAGTTTACAAACTTAGACATTCTTAACTGAAACGATTATTTATTGGAGTGATCTAAAATAACGTCCTACATAAATATGTCCCTTCCGCGTAACGTCCACAGTTTGACATTCACATAATTATCCATACTAATATTATAAAGAGGTAAAGTTTGTGAGGTTGTAGGGGTAATCTCTGGATCAACTGAACAGATTTTGAAAATTGTGGTACCAATAGAAAGCCACATTGTTTGTGAGAGTCATAGGCTATATATTAACCCGAAAAATTAGAGAGTTCCCGTGGGAATTTAAAAAACTTATATCATGCGGAAGAAGTCGCGGGCATCTGCCTATGTCACTCTCCAGGTCCTCAACTATACCCGTGCCAAAAATCAAGTCAATCCGTTGCGCCGTTGCGTGATTGAAGGAAAAACCAACAAACAAACACACTTTCGCATTTATGATAATAAACTCGCCGGCATATTTAGAGGAACATAAAAAAAGGTCCATAATTAAAAAAATATGGTTTTATTTTAAAATCTACTTACTACACTTCTTTTGTTATTTAAAGTTTCATTTGTTTTACTTAAAATGAGATCACATTAAGAACAGATTTTGCGAGTAAAGGCTATTTGTGAAAAATGGTACATTTTTGAACTTTTCATGTAACCGGGAAAAGTGAAAGGACATTGTTCCGTCCCCATACAAAGTTCGCCTAAGAACCAACCGTCATAAAACATTGATTACTGGGTTCAAATTAATACCTTTTTATACTTGAGAGCAGATTAAAACTACGGACACTTGCAAGAAAATTACTTATTACCAAAAATATTTTCAATTTTGAGTTTATTTTAGCATTCACGATCAATCTACTTGAACAAATAAATATCATCTCTATCCATTTGTAATAGAGCTGTAAACAGTATGTAGATAAGACAAGATTCGCCGTAGTTCATCAAAAACATTACAGATGGCTTTATTAATAATGCAGGTATCGTCATAGTTCATCGAGAACTTCACAGATGGCGTTAAAAATATTAAATTATTGTACTTTCAATAGATGGCGTTGCGAGATTCCGAATACTAGCGCACTTAGCACTTTAAGCAGCTTTTATCTTGTTTCTTACGATACAGATCTAGCGCTCAAGCGGTGGTATTGTATATTATTTAAAACTTAAGTAATTGATCTGTGTTTAATAATGCAGAGACGGAAACGTATAGTAATCAATTTAATACCCATTTACTTATTTTTTAATTAATTTGAAGTGTCCGTTAAATTCTGATATTTGGAATAAAGACTAAATTAAGCTAAGAATTACTGTATATTTCAAACGTGTGTTGATTCTTAGGCGAATTTGGTCAATGTCTTTTAATATTAAAATAACAATTAATTAAATTAGAAAAATGGTGATTAATATCGCGTATTTCCTCCACGTGCTCTTATTAAAGTTTCTACCCGTCTAGGCATACTGAGAATGATGTTATCGATGGTCTCCTGGGATAGTCTCCGCCATTCCTCAACTACGGCGATTCGCAGTTCTCCCACGTTGGCAGGAGGTGGAATTCTGGACTTAACTTTTCTTTTCAGCAAGTCCCAAACGTGCTCTGTTGGGTTCATATCCGGTGATCTCGCCGGCCACTCCATAACAGTGATATTCATATCATTAAGATAAGCTTGAGTTACCCGAGCGGTATGCGGCCGAGCATTATCCTGCATAAAAACAAAATCTTCACCGATATATGGGGCAAACGGTACGACATTTTCTTGTAAAACTTCTCTGATATAGCGGTCTGCAGTCAGACTCCCTCTGTCAATCACTACCAAGTCTGTGCGAACTCCCAAACAAATGCCCGCCCAAACCATTATTGATCCACCACCGTATGCAACTGTAGTTTCAAATTTGTCTGAATGTATCGTTCTCCTTTGCGTCTGTATATTCATTGCCTGCCATCAATTTGATTTAAGAGAATTCTGCACTCATCACTAAACAATACCTTACTCCATTGGTCCGCGTTCCAAAGTCGATGTTCCTGAGCAAAAGTTAACCTGTTTCTACGATGATTTACCTCGAGCCTTGGAGCCTTGGCGGGCACAAATGAAACCAAACCAGCTTCTTCGAGCCTTCTTCGTACCGTACGCTCACTTACGGTTACACCCCGCACTGCTTCTAACTCATGTCGGGCTTGGACGGCCGTCAAACGGGGGTTCCTACGTACTCGAAGCCGAATGAAACGATCATCCCTACTCGAAGTGCGTCTTTTTCTGCCTTGTCCTGCTCTTCTCACATAAGTACCGGTCTCCCTGAACCGTTGGATACTGCGATGGATCGTTGAAACTGGTCGACGAAGATCTCTGGATATCACTCTGTAGGTTTGACCATTTCTTCGCATTTCGAGTGCCCTGGCAATGTCCGTTGGGGTTAAGTCAGGCATAATTCAGTCATCAACTCCAGAAAGATACGCGATTAAAAAAAACTAACAAAAAACAGTATTTCAATGAAATTTTAAATCAAACTCAGAAGGAAGAAATACTCGAAGTTCGCTCCAGATAAGGTGTATTTGAATAAAATTAAAACAATTGCATAAAATGTGATGTTCAGTTGTTTTCTTAATTTGAAAATATTTCTTTTTAAATTAAATGACGTATAAACCAGCCAGCAACCTTATATGATACTGATATCAAACTTTTTTTTTATGTTCCGCTAAATATGCCGGCGAGTTTATTAGTATGAGTTACTAGCGACGCTGTCACCTCGGCACTGTAAGTATATGTTATTATTGTCACATTAGTGTGTAAAGATCTAGACATGAACCTTTTCCAAAGAGCACAACCTCGTTACTTGGCCTTCTGCATCAAGTCATTTCCGGCTACAGTCTTTATCGATTTGATCGTAGGTCCAGTTGTCTGCGGCGTTCCACACTGCGCTTCCCGGTACATGGCTACGTTATTACTTGCCTTTCAGCCCCATCAAATGTCGATGGTGTCATACTAATATACTAATATAATATTATAAATGCGAAAGTGTGTTTGTTTATTGGTTTGTTGGTTTGGCCTTCAATCACGCCTCAACAAAGCAACGGATCAACGTGATTTTTGGCATGGGTATAGTTGAGGACCTGGAGATTGGCATAGGCTATTTTTATCCCGGAAAATTAAGGAGTTCCCGTGGCAATAAAAAAAAACTTAAACCACGCGGACGAAGTCGCGCATCAGCTAGTTACTTATAATTATCAGTACGTGCGGGCAGTCCTGCAGGTTGCAGATTAATAGGTCTGCCAATATGTACCAGCGTTACGTTCTGAGAGGAGGCTTGTATTCAATAATGGTGATTTATCAAAGCATATGTAAGAAATTCCTGCCAAAATAACTGCTTAACTTTTCCAATAATACCTATCAACTTTTTATTGGATGGGTATTTTTGATAACCTGGAGAGTGACATAGGCTACTTTTTACCCCGGAAAATTAAGGAGTTCTCGTGGGAATCAAAAAAAAATTGCACGCGGACGAAGTCGCGGGCATCAGCTAGTTGGGAATATTCTACGATTATTGTAAAATTATATACACAATAAATAGATACACCTCGATGCATCATGTAATAAGTACTATTCTTTTTTAATTCCACTTCATGTTAACCCTTGACTGAGATCTCACCTAGTGGTTGGTGATGATGCAGTCTATGATGGTAGCGGGCAAACCTGTGTACGGCAGTTATGTTAAACCCATAGGTACCCTACTTAATCAGATTCTACACGGCATCGTACCGGAACGCTAAATCGCTTGGCGACACGTCTTTTCGGGTAGAGTGGGAACTAGCCACGGCCGAAGCCTCCCACCAGACAAACTTATTACTTCAACTTCAATAAAACTTCGTAAAGTAATTGGCCATTCCCATTTTTTATTGGTGACGGAGAGATACTATTTCAACAATAAGGTTAATCTTAAATTGTAAATATCGAAATTCTACTGACTTACCTTCTGATAAATTTTTTGAAACCCCAGTCTTTGCCTTGGACGAATCTGTACGCTCTTTGCGACTCCATCGCTTTTGTTTCTTCCCGTTTCGCATTTAATATTGAAAATTTAAACTTAGCCCGAACTTCTGATTTATTACACGACACTAATAATAAATATAATGATAAGTAGTCTTTGCTCTCTTCATCCAGTCCTTTAGGATTAACACGGAGACACCATTTTAACTTGTCACTAGCACCAGCTGAGAATGTCGATGATTTTAACACTTCACCCATTTCTTCTCTACAAAAACTAAAATTATTTATTGTCCACATGTAACTGAACTTCACCACCTTGACCTGAAAAGATAGAAAAACTGTTTTTTTACAAGAACAAAAGAATACAGAAATACTTAAATATAGAAAATCCTAAAAACACTTTAGGACTATAAACTTTTGAAACCAAGCAAGTACTGATTTCCTAGCCTGAGTTTTAGTGAAGCCTTAAAGAAGCACCAACGTGGATGCAACGCATGAACATTACACACGATGCGGATCTAAACCTGCCCCCCGATTGTCTAAAAGTTACTGATAAAATCGTCAAAGTAAAATATGACAACATTACTCTCACATGATTTATATCTGTCACCGTAAAATTACAAAAACCGTCAGATTGCAACCGCCTTTTTTTCAATAGAGTGTAAACTGTCAACCTCAGATTGTGAACCGTTCAATGTGCCGAGTGTCAATTTTTTAAATATTCATTGTAGGTACCTTTGTACGTTTTCTTGTCTCCTTCTTGTAGCTTAGGTTAGGGTTCGACATAAATAACCAGGTAGTGCACTTAGGTGGGTTGTGGTAGTGCAGGTAGGGAACTTAGGTCCTATCGGGTTAATATACCTAACAGATTAAAATCTACCGAAAAATAATGCGTTAAATTGTAATCTTTCAACAGTTTACAATTTCGCTAGATATATTATAATCTAACGGTTTTCCCAATCTTACGGTGATATATCTAAACCCTTTGTACTCTTTATATCTTTGATGGCTATTGAAGAAGTAGCCACTTTAAAACACCTTACGACGCTTTTACGACAAAGAAAAACGCGGGTAACCTAACTATGTGTACTAATAGTATGTGTACTATTAGTACACATAACTTATCATGATGTCAGTTTTAGGTTTACGACCACCGCATGAAGGCCAAAGGCGTTTGCGAATTACATTTGAGTTATTGTTACTTTCGGATTTGTTATTTAAAGTGATGACTGTGATGAGAGAATATAATTATTGATTGATGTGTTCGTTATTTTAGTGTTAAAGGAAAGGCTGGCACGGTCAATATAGCGATGCGACTGATAAAACATATTTAACTGACTATAAAGGTTATTGAGACTAAGTACAATCACAACCGTTTTGACTAGAACTAACAATCCTAGGTAAAACAAAACGAACAAAAATATATTTTTCTAACACCAGCTTTTAACCACGATTCCATCCCGTCCAGACAAAACAAAGCTCTTTGTTAACTTAGATAACAAATGTCCCATCTGCACAGAGATAGCTGGCATCCTGGAGATGGCACCAGGATGCGTTTTTCAAGATCGGTTCATCGGTTAATCTGTGAAAGGTAACAGACAGACTTATAAACAAAACAAATTCGTAAATCCTAGGGTTGCGTGTCTTTTTAGAATAACTCTTTGATGGAATCAGTCAGTCGGTACGAGTACGTGTGGGCCTCAGTTCGTCTAGGTGGCCACATGAGCAATCGGAGGTCAGGACTAGGCGAAGCATCGCTTGGGACTTGGTCGTTGCCCCCGACCGTTGCTTGCTTGCCAGTTGCCGGCCTGTGAGCTTGCGGTGCTGCTGAGGTCTTCGCCCGGTCACCGACCCGCGACAAGGCCGCCCGCATCATCCCTGCTTTCTTGGACTACAACTAAGATCCATCGCGAATTCTTTACTATCTACTTGGACCGTTAAATCGCTTATGTTATGGTATTATAGCCTCCTAATTTTGAGAGAAAGCTGTCATGTGTTTGTATTAAAGTTTGAGTAAGTATTAATACACTTTACTCATGTGACTATGCTTGCTTAGTTTTTCAAAAAGAGATCAATATTTCAATAGCTATTACATCATGACCAAGAAATGCATACCATTCAAGTGCTGCTGAACTTACTGAAGAAAGGGTTACTGATGGATGAGTATGAGATGAGATGGACTGATGACTTGCTAGTTGTTTTAAAGAGGAAAATACTTACAAATATGTACAATGAGAATAATATGACGTATTTTACGATACGATTGTGGTAAATTTATTTATGAACACGGTTTCCTTATAATTATTTAGCCAGGTCAGATAATGCAAACTACCTACGAAGATTGAAGGTAGGTAATTAATGAGTGTGGACACGATTCAATCTGAAACTAGGTAAGTACAATTGGGTATTTGACAATTAATAGTCAAATCAGCAACTTTTTTTCAAACGTTAAAACGCGTCCTAAGTATGGGATTTAAATGAAAAATTCTGAAATGTGACGTCATTAAAGTTCAACGCAGTTATTCGATTGTTTAAAGTGGTTATTCAACATGAAACTATCAGAGGACGTGGATATTACGACTTTTGGTAGATCCTCTATTTAATAATCACTAAAAAACAATTTATTTGAATAATAGTCAAATACCCAATTACCAATTCCATTGTAGTAATTTTGACATTGCGGTAATCCCCATATATATCATGCTAAGGTACATCTACTGTAATGTATCAATCACAATCCACCACGTGATTCTAGCCAACGTTTGCACGTGTTTAAACATACCTATTAGCAATGTTAGTCGGTAAATTTCCAAGGAAACGCCTTTAAACAATTCAATTGTGCAGTAATACCACTGGCAATTACACTTAATTAATAACATAAAGCGAATGGATGATATTATATGAAACTAAAAAACCGTTACTATGGAGACCATAATGAGCGAACGTAAACGTAGCCTGATTGTACAGAGTTCGAAACACCGTTATCTTTTGCGAACCAAATAGATTTTGGCAAAAAGTACTAAAAAAGTTATCTTACTTACCGAACGGTCGTTCTAATTTTCTTTAGGTACCTACTACTTTTGAATTCCATGAGTTTTAATCATTTTTATTTGAATTTTTTCGATATTTATATACTATCGATTTTTCAAGATGTTCAATCGCAAGCGGCAAGCTAAGTGTAAGTAGTTATAATTATATCATTGCTTGGACCTGCATCCAATGCTATTAAATCGACGTACGCTTCAAGGTTGTCACCTTAAGATTAAGATGGCACCACATTATTCTTTGTCATGTTATCAAGAAAAAGATCTACGAAAACTTACTATATGCTCCAGTCTTACACGTCTTTATATAGCTACTACCTACCTACTACAGCAGACAAAAATAAGCCAAAAAGGCCAAGTTCCTGCGACTCGCGACTCGATTTAAAAATCCCAAATTTCGTCAATATAGGTTCAATAGATGGGCCGTTAAAAGTGACAGACAGACAGATAGACCAATCAAATTCTTTCAAATTGATGATATTGGTATTGATTTTTATGTTCCGTAACTTTTTCTCTAGTTACACACGTTTTCAAAGATTTGTATGTAAACTTTTGTGCACGTATAGAATCAAATTTCGTTCGTATAGAGCGACGTGGTAGCAACATACTAATACAGTAAGCAAAGCACATACAAAACGAATGCTTCTTGGAGGCAAGAAAGTCGATGCTTTTATTACTTCTTTTGAGCTTAATAATATTTGAGATAGGTATACCTAAACGTGCAGGTGCACCCGTCTTTATTAGTAGTTAAATTTGTGTTCAATAGAGGCTCCTCAGTTACCTTGGGGATTTCAGATTAGACATCTTCTGAATGAAAAGATATTTCATGAAAATAACCTAAGTTAGTGGAGACTGGAGACCGATGTTATGATTTTAGTCTCAACCCTTTAAAAAACATTAAACTAAATCTAAATTAGCGCCTAATGTAGTAACACCTTTAAAATATCACATTATTCGTTTCCTTGTTGATGCTCGTATTAACACAATCATCGTATGCGTAATATTTCAAGAGCAAAGATAACGACTCTGGTAAACAGTATTATCATACCAGTCAGTGAACGACTCAGTCTGTAACTAGTTTCATTTTTATAGAAATGCTCGACACTAAAGTGATCTTAAGTTTGTGCCTGATATTGAAGAGGTACCTATAGCAAAGTTAATATAGTTGCAAGGCTCTCTCTCTCTAACTTCGTCTCATACGATTGCAAAGAAAGAATTCCTGCCTAAGTTGTTTGTGCAATGTACACGAGATGAATCGACTTAAAGAGACAACATAATGACAACATTTTCGCTAGGAGGTTGTGAGGACTAAGAGATGAGACATGCTTAATACTGCTAAGTTCTTCTGGTCCTTTTCCCACCAATGTGGGTTCGGCAAGCTGTTTTTTTTAACTTTCGAGGGACAACAACAATAATGCGACGAATTCATCGAGGCCTCTTTGTAAAAGTTCTCTCTTTCCTTCTCCAAACAAGTTTACAGCCAATC
Organism: Erebia palarica; assembly: GCA_964035005.1. NCBI lineage: Eukaryota > Metazoa > Arthropoda > Insecta > Lepidoptera > Nymphalidae > Erebia > Erebia palarica. The sequence continues at coordinate 10,389,983 of OZ035988.1, forward strand.
ACAGGTGATGGTGACTGATTTGAGGGTGATGTCAAGTAACGACCAACGTGGAACCAAGTCTAATATCTTTGTAATAGGTCGGATGTGTGACCTACTTCGGAGGTCTGAATTTGGCTTTACGTTACCTCCGCACCTCGGAGAGCAAGTTTTAAGCCGGGCATGAGTTTATGAGCTGTAAGTTAAACAGGTAACCTATCTCATTTATGCCAAGTGAATTGGTAATAAAATAAGAGTGATCGAAAATTATGAGCGCCACTGTATGTTACGGCTTGTGACCCTCATCAATGAGGGATAGTATGCAGCGAACATAATTTACCTAGTTGGACCCGTACCTGTGTAAAGCACCAGTTCTCCGCGACGGGCGTGTTCCCGTCGTGCAACGGGCTGGGCACGCGGCTGACCGCCATCCCGCCGGCGCCGTTGGAGGAGACGCGCGCCGACTGCGGAGCGGGCGCGCCCCCGCCCGACCCGCCACCGCCGCACTCGCTGCCCGACCCGAGCCTGCAATGTCATTGCAACCATGAGGCGACTCGTCACTCGACCAAAACTTCCTAGGGTATCCAGATGAAAAAGTGGACAAGTAGTGCAGATAGACAGATATTTGCCGGCGGCGTTTAGCCTATGCACGAATTTTTGTCCTCCATACATGTCCATGGGTACCTACTTATTTTCCCGGAAAATCAAATAGATCCTCTGGAAGTTTCATTCGTCATTTATTACCAAATAATAGGTGATGATGCAGCCTAAGATAGAGGACCTTTGCCTAGAAGATGCCTATTCAATCTTTTTTTAGATGCCAAGTAAAACGGAAGCTGGGAATCAGAATGGAATTTTATATTATGATTTATAGGTATCCTATTTCTCTGCTGCAGCCGATAAACACTATTTCTGTTAGTATGTACCAAAGTCGTTACTTAAAATTTCTTTATTAAGACCCAAAGTGCATTGTGCAGTTGAGAGCGGTTAATCCTGTAGCTACCATTCTTATTTTAAGATATAAGTACTACATCTTAAAATAAGAATAATTTTTTTTTCATCGTCTTTTTAGGTATATTTGTGTCACCATAAAATTGCAAAAACCGTTAGATTGCAATCTAACTAGCGAAATTGTAAACTGTCGACAGATTGTGAACCGTTCAATGTTCTAAGTGTAAATTTTTGAAATATTCGTTGTATTTTTGTTTTCTTGTCTCTTTCTTGTAGGTTAGATTAGAGTTCGACACAAACAATCAGGCAGTGCAGTCGGCCGCAATCTGGGAAACTAGGTTTTGTCGGGTTATACCTAACAGATTACAATCTACCGAAAAATAATGCGTTAAATTGTAATCTGTCAGTTTACACTCTCGCTAGATTACAATCTAACCGTTTTCGCAATTTTACGGTGACATTTACATCGCATATGTTACTATTCCCCCATATCATGCTTCATTTGTAATGATTGTGAGACAAAAAATGTGAAGCTCATTTCCGTTTCAAATAAGATCAAGTCTATTTTGAGTACTTGTCTCATTAACAAATTTTTCTTGGTTTATAGCTACTGCCTCTTTTTAGTTTTTTAATTTTTTCGACATCATACAGTACTGTACATATTTTAATTATTAATAATGCCCTATAAAACAAAAATTATATTATAACAATAGGTCAAAAAAGTAGTTTATGTTTTTTTTTATAATATCAATATGTTACACAAAAACAATACGTTGCAATTAGAAGGTAAGCCAGTGACCTACTGGCCTAATGGCGATACTTGAAAATTCTCATGGAATAGAATGCAAGGCGAAAATGTAGCAACATCGCAATACGCCAATCAACAACTGCGATTTCGCATCCCAAATCTGGGCCGCGAACATTTTCGTTCGTACGTTCCAGTACGCGAACATCGAGCGTGTCCGTTACCGACCAATAACTCCTCGGTTAAATTTGAAGACCTAAAAGTTATTTAAGTAACTTTTTTTGCTTTTAGGTTTCGGTGTCGTCAAAATGTCGAGACTTGATAGTATGTCGAAGTAGGACGGCACAATGAAAGATATTGCCGTCCTGCGAGACTTTCACGAGGTGTAGTTCGATTACCAAATACACGTTAGAATCTGTGTCAGTTTCATCACCGCACTGCATCCGTTCACGGCTCGCGTGCGGTGCCTTTGTTCAACGTTCAGCAGCTGTGTGCCCCGGTAATTTATTAGGGCGGACACGGCCTCCTACAGGCAACCTTATCCGGTAGAGAAGCCACTTTAGTTGCGACAGCAGTCCAATAGCGTCTCAATGTCTCAAATTTCTCCTACTACGTCCTAAAAGTACTGGTTCGTAACTGGCCTGCAGAATGTGCACAACGTTAAGCTATTAGTTTGAAACAAAGCGCCTAACGTTACTTGTTTTTAATACAAGATCAAAATAATATTATGAATAAGATTTTAACTAAGCTCTGCATTAAAATTATACGCGAATGATTTCATTTTGTTCATGTTGTTATTAAGGATCATTCATGGCCGAACACACGCCCAGTTTGCACACTTATAACATTCTACAGCGTGTATTTCCATGCCAGCAGTGAAATCGCTTAGAAATCTCGACGAGAGAGAGCAGACTCTTGCTTATAAGGTGGACGGTAGTGGGCTATTGTGTTCTAGATTTTAAAAATGTCTTAGCCTTATTCATTCACAAATATGCTTAAGGTTTTAATAAGCTTAAACAGCGCTCCTGAAAAATGGGAACAAAGGGAAACAGTTATTGTAACAAATGGCGATTAACGTGTAACGAGTTACCAGACGTCGCAAAAACTGTCCAACGAGTCACTAACAAAAGTAGGCTACTTTAATTTTATTAATCGGAGCGACCCAGAAACCAAATAATATGTTGACGGAATGACAGGATTAAGTCATACTAAATAAGTAAATTGTGAGTTTTAAGAAGTTCATCGACTTTGCCCCACCAAGGTGCCCCACCAGTGTCCAATGTTGACCTTTAATATACGGGAACTATGTGCCTAAAGAATTTTATTGATTTGAGCAACGAAAAAAACCTAAATAACCTTAAGAGATCCAGTAAATAATTGATAACCTTTCAAAATTCCAACAGACAATAAGATAAGCAATAGATGGATTAATTACATCTGGTCCTGGTGCTGAAATTATCTTTGACAGAAATCATAAAAATATGTTTTAGCACATAATATTTCTACTGGGTTTTTATTTTGCGTGGGCCTTTTTTTCATAGCAACAAGTGGGTGATAAGATATCCGATATAAGCGATCTGTTCGAGGTCGAGCTACAAATTTGCCACTGTAGCAAGTAGAGCGGCCCGAACGACCTAAATCTATTTTTCAGTTAACCGCTCCTATTGTTGATAACAATAGCGTACCATATAACTTAGATTTTCCTTGTATCGTTTAAAATTATTATATTATACATCCATGTGTCGGTATATCCGTAGTTACTGAAAATGTATATTGTACTTTATCGATATTTTGTACCACGCAAACAGAAAGTCAACTATTTGTGTAGTAGAGTTCTTTCTATGTAGAATAACGAATTACGTGAGAAATTATCTTGTCAGTTATAACTAAATCAGTAATAAGTGAACCTGAGTATTAGTTATTCTACATTCGCATATAGATAGATGGCAGCGCCTGCGGTTGATCAAGATTATTGATTAATCAAACGTGGTATAATGGACATAAAATAAATTTAAATAAAATATGGATTATGTGGAGCTTTTTTCCTCGACCACCCACACGGAGAAAAAAGGGATGCAAAAAAGAAAGACAACCTTTACCTAAGTCATTTGAAGAATAAAAATATGAACAGTTTTTTATTTATATAGGACTAGATGACGCCCGCGACTTCGGCCGCTTGATTAAGGTTTTTTGTTCCCCGCGGGAACTCTTTAATTTTCCGGGATAAAAAGAAGCCTTAGTAGTAGTCCTTCCCCGGGATACGAACTATCCCATTACAAATTTCATCAAAATCGGTTGAACAGATGGGCCGTGAAAGCGTAGCAGACAGACAGACGCACTTTCGCATTTATAATATAGTATAGTATGGCTAAATCAAGTTGAAAATCTCAAAATGATCAAAATAAATTGATCATTTTGAGATTGGGTTTTGGTATTCACATGGTACTGCGTCATCAGCTTAATATGAGTATGATAAAACAGAATATGAAAGTAAACATTACAAAAGTTAAGCGTAATTTATATGTATAATATTAGGCATTTCGGAATATACGGTTATTTTGAAAAGTCAACAACCGACAGAGCTTGAGCAATCTCTGTGGCACGTTTCATCGGTCTCCCGGGCTCTTATTATAGATGTCATTCGACCTGCTGGTATCTTCTTCTATATTTAAGCACTCGGACGTCTTAATATACTTACCTATAGCATCTGTAAGTTTCCTCATTCATCAAGTAAGATTTTCAGGTTGTACCTAAATAAATATAATATATCATCCTTTTTTAAAATTCTAAGGCAGACAAAAATATAGCTGCTCCAAACCGTTTCATATGTCTGATGTATAAAGGGTTTCTAGTACAGCTTTAAGTTATTATGGGGAAATAAATTTATCTGTTATATTTTGTCCAACGCTTTATTTTACTTTTGGCAGCTCGATTCAATGATGCGTTACTAATACGATTTTACTATTCGATAACAATCGATTTTCTTCATGAAGAAGTTTTAATCGATTTGACACATTCATATTTAACTTCGCTCAAATTTTTTTTATTGTTTTATAAACAAGCGTTTAAATGACCAAGTATATTAAGGTATGTATTGAAATAAATCATTTATATATACAACAGTACCGTAAATGTACATGAATCCGTCAGGTCATAGAACACATCCATCGCCAAATATGTAGGGTGCTTCAAGGACAATCAAGAGGACTTGTGTTGCAGCTTTGTGACTATTTTGAAAAGGAAATTCGTACTTGTAATTACTAGATGAGTATACGAGTTACGAAATATCGGATAAAGGGGTACGTCGCTTCACTATTGTAAAAAACGATATGCGTCTATGGAGTATTGCATTTTATGTTCGATGGTTGCCTGTCAATAATTATGTCACTTCACAGGCGTGCTTATGTCAAAAGTAAGATAAATGTTTTGACAAAATATATAAAGTAGTTATCTACCTGTTTATTCAAAACATAGTATGACCTACCAATAATGGACCGTAAATGGTTTTCAATACAGCACTTCGGTTCATATTAGCAATGAATAATAATAAAACGAGGCAAAACAATGGCCGCAGAATTAGGACGTTGTAGAACAATGAGTGCAGAAGCAGATAGGTGTAGGTACAAATTTTTTTTTTACAAATGCCTCTATAATGTATTTTACGGACGTGCCAAAGCCAAGGAGGGGAGGGAACCAAGTGAGCAATGCCCTCATAACGACAACTGCGTACTATGACTCAGACGTCCTGAGGACGACGTGACAATAGGGTCCTCGACTGGGCTTTGAAGGACGGATTGTTTACCGAGTAAAACCCTCCGAGATATCATGCTTTTATATTGTGAGAATAAAATTATACATACCTAAGGTTTATTAATATTCTACTTTTTTGACGGAAAATTATAAAGAGATACGCAACGGTGGATCAATTATAAAAAGGTTAGACATTATTAATTTTTACTTATTAGACTTCGAAAAATAGGAGGCAAATTCTTGAGATAGATAAGTAAATAAATAAAAACAGAAAATTCTCATAATTAAAGAAACAATATAATAGACCGGTAGCTGACTTACATATCAATTGCAGATACTGGAGATTTTAATATAAGTAAATCTTAGAACTCCACTCAGAAAGGATTTATCTACCTATCTGAGCAAAACGGGGACAGGTGGTCTTGTAACTTTTAAAAATAACAGACACTTGCATTTTTTTAATGGATTAAAAATGTGTCGGTGAGGACAAAACTACTATAGCCATAGTGATAGCAAAAATTGATAATAATTTATATCACCACAAAACGGATACAAGGTCAGTGCTAGTTGGACTTCACTATAGGTATTAGCCTTAGGTATAGCTCATCAGTAATATTGAAAAAATGACACGTAAACATACTAACACGTTTCCTAGTTCTGTTTTTAATCAAGTAATAAATGAGTAAGTACATAGTTAGTTTTCATCCCACTTCGTAAACATACTTGTGGCTCAAGCCATGCAGACTAGAACTAGTCCCGCCTCGTAGGGGTATCATATTTTGAGAAAAAAAATTCGTATGTAAAATACTTGTCTTGAGTGACTGATCATCTATCTAGGACAACGGAAATTTTGATAGTATGACATGACCCTCAATAAGGAAAGGATTTTTGAAAATTCGGCTCCTCATGAGTTTTAAATAGGGGATAAAAATTTCAAAGTAACTGAGTGGCGATGACTTCGTGCGACTTTGTCTTGACACTCACTAAAGTCACGTGTGATAACTACTGTAATATTAACTAATCGCTGCCTAGCATAGGATTTCAGTGGGTTTAGTTAAAATTTTGTGTAAAATAGATTCTCAGTCAGCTTTTTTGTCTTCGTGCTTTTTTTGCACACATAATTATTGGTTGCTCGCGAATGACTATTATCTACTTGCTATTGGATTTATTTGCGGAGTAAATGATTCGGTAACACATAGATCTACAGTTAAAGAGAATCGTGGGTGTGACGTGTAGTATAATCAAACATACGATCTAGCCAAGGTTACGGCAATCGTCATACTCTTGGTCCGTGGCAATTTGTAACAATAACTCCTCAATGTCAGAGCTTGTTACCATGTTAAATACATATTATACTTATACTAGCTGATACCCGCGACTCCGTCCGCGTGGATTGAGGTGGTTTAGGGGTATGAAAAATAGATAGTAGCCGATTCTAAGACCTACTGAATATGCATATAAAATTTCATAAAAATCGGTCAAGCCGTGTCGGAGGAGTATGGTAACTAACATTGTGATACGAGAATTTTATAATTATAAGATATTTAATTAATACATATATACAATTTTACTGTTTACAAATAATATGTCTACTTTATACTGCCTATATTTTTATATAATCTAGATACATATAGTAAATAATATATTAAAATACATATTATGGATCTAGATTATGAAGTGCTAAGTAATAGATACTATTATTTCAATGTTTCTGGTACAAGTTCATAAAATACGTTACTTAATGTTATCTTATCACTTAATCCTTGATAATAATTATTATTTCCAGTGCAAAAACGTAAGTATTTACTTACTTCCTGATACTGAATTTTGTCAAAGATTTTGTGTGTATAATAATGTATAAATGTACTTAATATAAAATATCCCTGGCTATAAAGTATGAACGAAAAATAAATATGTACTAGCTAAGGCGAAAAAAAATTAAACGGTAGTTTTTAATTGTACTTATTAAGCAAGATATTTTACGTATAAAACGCCTCATTCAACCTGTTAGTAGGCAAATTAGTACTTATTTACAAGGCTGTGCAGCATAAATGTTGCGGAGTCAGCGCAGAGGCGGACGCGGAAATAAACGACACCTCTATTTGTCCGAGATGCACGAGGACGCCCAAGGTGACCGCTCCACGAGCTCCACCACGTGTCGCTGATGATTATTGTGATCAGTCTGTTCTATACATATAAGTATAGAAAACTAGCTGATCCTGGTTTGAACCCCGGCTTTACTTTGATGGATCTTCTGAAATTCCGTTTTTTAATTATTTTCTATGCAAATATGCAAATGACCTATAATAGAAGGTAAACTTTTATACATACCTACTCACATAATATAGACTTAAGGGGGACTCAATCTGCTACATATTCATTATATAGGTATTTTATGTAGTTACTAATTACAGACGAGTGCCGGAAAACTTTAATACATTATATATCTAATGACCAACTATTTGACGAAATGCACGAGGACGGACAAGGTGACCGTCACCGAGCCACTTACAATTTTACAAACATCGTTACATACGCTCTACATTATTATTAAATTGTTTTGCTGTGAAATTTTAATCAATTTTTAAATGAAATGAGTGAATCTAGTGATGAAGATTGTAATTTAGTACAATTTCTGATTTCCTATGAGATTATGAAATTGTCCCGTTGCACAATACCTATCTATGTATGGAGCCTTATATTAGGTAACTTATGCAGATTTTCATTGTTTAACCTAAATCCCGATTTTCAAGCCTAGCGGCTTGAAACTTCAAAACTTGGAACATTCACCTAAGCTCCCAACCCCTATTTCACCCCTTTTGGGGTGGATTTTCGTAAAATTGCTTATACAGGTTTTTATTATTTAAAATTAATAACTCAAAAGTCGATAGTCATGTCTCTAACATCAAAAATATAGATTTCAGTATACACAGTACAGTACAGTTTATACATGAGCATCCACTTTATGCAATGGTATTTTAACATTTATTCGAAATATTATATTTATTTAGTATCGGGACTTCGATTCTACTTGATCGATAAATCAATATTATAAATTGCTAAAGATTCTATTATAAGCTCTAAGCTATTCTATTGCATATTGAAAATTTAATCATGAAATTAATCATTTATACACGCTCCCGGATTTGGTAAATTATACAATTTTCGAAGTATATTTTTGGTTTTTAATATAAAATACTACATTATCTGGTCCTGCAATGAATATTCATAGCCGCCGCATAGCTTAAGTAACCATGAAACTTTATATTTTCAACAATACGTGACATAATAGCATAATAATTAAATACTTAATCATAATAATTATTTAATGTTATAAAATTATAAACGTGATAATAGTATGTAAACGTGCCAAAAGACAATATTAGAATTTCTGTATAAAAATAAGAAATCATTATATTACTATCAATTACACAAATTATTAAAATATAATTAATTAAAATATCTTATAAGCTAGACTGAAGATTCGTATTTATTACGAACCGCGAACCCTTTATTGGTGATGAATGATGAAACACCGTTAGTTCAATATATATGTTAGTATATAGATAGATAAATACTTTATTACACACAAGACACGTGTAGTTCCCAGGTCTGCTACAGTCTTTCGTAATGATTAGCCTATTTATAACAAATCTTTGTATCTATGTTAAGATATTCTATGTATAGTAGGTAACATATTCATAAAAGTAAAGTAAAATAAATACTGATTAGGTAAAACGTAGAATAATACAGATTAAGATACATTAAAGGTGTTTTACACTGAAAACAATGTATGTACCTGCCAAAATGTTGGCTACATAGGATAAGGATTAGTTATGACCAATATACTTTGATATTTATATACAAAATATTATATCGATTATGATCGATAAGAAAGAAGAACAAAAAAATTTACACAGATTGATGACTTTTACAACAAAAATTAAAATAAAATATGAATTCAAAAATAATAATAATAAACATAAAAAATGGTAACTGTTAGGTTATCGCTTTCTTTTCAAATTTTTACTGCTGTTTCTCGATTTATTTCCCAGCAAAAATCAGCTAGCACTGCTGGGGTCCACATGCCGCTGTATTTTTTTTGCTTGGTGGAATCTTTCACCATGCTCATCAGACACGGCACCAAGCTATGTGGGAAAAAAAACCAAAACGCGAAGAAATAAATGCGAAATACCAAAAGAATTGTGACACTCATTTTCAAAAGCTACCCATGGCTTTCTTTACCTACCAACTTTGATTTTAGCAATTGGTCTTTAAAGATTTCTCTTATTTCGGGGCCAATAAATATGCCCTGTTTTAATTTCACGTAGCTTTTATAAGGAAATTTAGTTTTTAGATATTTAAATGCCCTGCCAACCCTGTTCATTGCTTTGACAAAATTTTTTACTATGCCTAACTTTATGTGTAGTGGCGGCAAAAATATTTTTTGGCTGTCAACTAAAGGCAACTACGATGGTTTTACTTGCTGGAATCACATGTGACCGTAAGGGCCAATTTGGTTGAACATAATGTCTCGCTTTTGCTCTACTATCTCCCAATCGCTTGTTGTATCTTTCTAACATAGAGACAGACACAGAATACAACTAAATAAATGTACCAACGTTCAAAAATACCGCTGCCTGCAACTATAAGAAAACAATTCTAGTGCAAAGAAAAAAATATGATTGCGTCGAAAATCGAAATTGGACGTGCTAGGTGAAATCTAAATACAATTTGGATTTAACAGTCATCACAATCCATATGTATTACGTTTCACCACCACCACTACAGCCCATTAACGTCCCACTCCTGGGCACAGGCCTCCACCCTCATAGGAGAGGGAATTAGAGCTTAGACCCACCACGCTGCTCCAATGCGGGTTGGCGGGCTTTAACGACTATTATCATGTTAGTAATAACCGGGACCGACGGCTTAACGTGCTCTCCGAGGCACGGGGGTGAAACACCGCCAACTTCCTAACTCCGGGCTAGTACTGAGAATTTCTAGTCAGAAAAACCCAACACTTAGTATGGCCCGACCCGGGACTCGAACCCAGGACCTCGTCAGCCGCAGTCAAACATGCTAACTACTAGACCAACGAGGCAGTATTACGTTTACATATACATTTTTATGCTCTTATTTCGATGCCAACCAGTGTCGTCCATTGATTAATTATTTTATTTTAAATGTCACCGTAAGATTATAAAAACCGTTAGATTATAATCTAACTCGCGAAATTGTAAACTCAATGAGTACGGTGACATATATATTCACCGTACTCAATACTCAATATCATTTATTCAATACTAGTGGGCCCGGCAGACGTTGTCCTGCCCAATCTTCCTCGCAATTTTTCCATATTTTATCACCGTTTAAACCTTCTCTGGACTACGACAAAACCAAAATCAGCTAAATCGACCCAGCTGTTCTCGATTTTTAGCGAGACAAACGAACAGCAATGGATTTTTATTTAGAAACTAGCTGATGCCCGCGACTTCGTCCGCGTGGATTGAGGTTTTTTGGTTCCCGCGGGAACTCTTTAATTCTTCCATATTTTCTCACTGGACTACGACAAACATTTAAAAACCAAAATCAGCTAAATCGGCCCAGCCGTTCTCGAGTTTTAGCGAGACTAACGAACAGCAATTGATTTTTATATATATAGAAAATTCTGGAATCACCATGAAGAACTAAAATATTTTTGAGGTATTCTCTTAACGTCATAATAAGTATTAATAAATCATAATATGGCGCATATTTATCAGACAAAGTAATAAGTTGGAAATGCATCTAACTAAATCGGTTTGGTTTACAGACCAAATAGGCTATAGAGACAAGTGAAATTAATTTAACGAATTAAAAAATACGACTGCCCTGCCATATTATTTTTGGAATTTACCTCCATAAGAAGCGATTTGCTTAAATAGCCTTTGGAATCTTATTCACATTTTTTATTAAATGATATTTTTTTGTGAATCACTAAATATTGAACTATAGTGTTATATATTTTTGGATTCATTCACTCATCATTTTCTAGATGATGATTATATAGTTAATCTCATTTTCGTTTTTTTTTTCAATTTTGGTCTTTAATTAGGGACCATGGTCACCCCATCAATTTTTTTTTTAAATTTACTAGCCTATGTCACCCGGAATAAGCTAAGGATTCTAACGATACCTCATTTATCAAAATCTGTTCAGGCGTATAGAAGTTATGGTGGAATATACAAACTCACATACATACATACATACATACATGAACCCTGAAAACAATATACTCCTTTTTTCAGATAGTCGTATAAAAAAGCTTGCCTCTCTCTTTACAAATGCTATATTTTAAGGAAACAAGATGCCTAACCTCCCTCGTATAACCTCGCGAGGAATCGAACAGTAGTCGTCAGGTTTAATGGAGACTTGACTTTACGTCATGACCTTAGTGCCTCGGCAGCACGCGGCGGTGTGATGACGTTGGTCATGCAAATCTAATTTAGCTAGCGTAACTGTAGCGAAATGCATATTATGATATTTATATTTATGAGCCATTATTTTTATCACTAATTTCTGGACTATCAACACTATCTCTTACCATGAGGAATTCATTGTTCGTATTCTTATATAGGTATACCTACGTCAAAATCTTTGTGTGTCACACCGAATAAAATTACTCAACTTTTATAAATGAGCTCTGTAAAGATATTGATAGAGAGGTTTATATTAAAAGCTTTAATTTTTCTAGCATCGCTTGCCTATCATTTACAATGTAGTGTTAAATTTTTAATCCATTGAAAACGATCCAGCAGTTCGTCTTATATAGTCAATGAGTGGATCAACCAAACCTACTGTTTTGACCTGTGCTTAGGTAGGATACCTACGTGTTTATTCTTATGTTGGACAAATTAATTATATGTATGATCTCGAACCTCTTTTGATCTGGGTAAGTAATTTTAAAGGTAGGAAAGAATTTTTTGTTCATTATTTTACATACGAGTATTTCATTATTGTACGTCAGATTGTCCATCCATACTAATATTATAAATGCGAAAGTGAGTCTGTCTATCTGCTACGCTTTCATGGACCATCTGTTCAACCGATTTTGATGAAATTTGATACAAACATTGTACCCCGGGGAAGGACATAGGCTATTTTTATCCCATTAAATTAAAGAGTTCCCGCGGGAAACAAAAAACCTTAATCCACGCGGACAAAGTCGCGGGCATTATCTAGTTATCTTATAATTAATTTAATAATTGACATTTGTTGATTATAATAATTATTCTTAGGTTTAAAAATTATATGAGGACTATACCATTAGGTTTCATAAGAACTTGTCAGACATAATGTTACTCGTATTAGCAGCATAATAGAATATGCATGATAAGTCAGAATAAAAAAACATGTCCAACAAATATTTAAGTAAATATGTATAATAATTAAACGTTTTTACGTACTTCAACCAAGATGAGCGCGCGGATTGCTGATTATACCTAGAAAGCAAATATGCAAATGTTATTTATTACAGCAAGAAGACCTAGTACGAAGGCTTCAAGTCGCAAAAAGATAATCATGGGCAAAGCAGAGGATAAGCTTCGAGACGGAAGCGAGCGCCCCGAGGCCGAGGACACGCAGCAATTCACGAATCGTACGACAAAACGTTGGAGTGGTTGAACTTTTGACCACAGCTGCTTTTAAATTATGTATGTACCTCTACCTACCACAATGTTATATTTTGTGTTGGAAGTTTAAAAACGTAAATATATAATAATTGACTTATTAACCATTTTATATAATTACATACTTAATATATCCGACCGAAGCTAAAGAAGTTATCTGCAAATGACGAAGTGACGTATCAAGTACCCTATGCGCTGGCAGTAACGTTATTTTGGAATGATTACGTGGACACTAAACACGTTTTAAATACAAAGAGCAAGAGTTTACGCGAGGCTGTTATGCAATGCATAATATGTTATACGTGAGCGGGAGTCGAGCACTCGAGCTACGGCCCGCGGGGAACAGAAACCGATGTAGGCACGATCTGCAACTCATGCGGTTGCGGTGGTACACGCAACCAGCCGACAATATTTGGCAACGCAGCTATACGAAAGCAACAACATCGATAGCAATGTAACACCACATAAAGACATTAATCTAACTGGGACAAATTGATTTATAACTCAAACAAGAAACTGTGCCACCTCGGCCCTACTGCAACACGTTCTACATTGTTATGCCATGAATATGCAAACAGGTAGAAAGGACAGAGCAAAACGCGAACAATAAGATCGAAGTGACGACTGACGACTACGCGGAAGTACAGATCGTTAAGCAATTTGGTAATGAAAGGCCGGATTCCACTGGCCTTAGGCTTTATTGCCCTATGAATTATTAGATGGCTAAATCGATTGGCAAAACCTTGACTTCGGTCTGGTTATAAACTATGTGACCCTACTTCCTCAAACATTTGCGAGGGTCGTCACTCGTCGTTGTTAACTACATTTAAAATTTTAAATGCTGTTTTCCATTTCGGTTATCCGGTTTCAGTCCAATATCTACTATACTTGTCTGCACTGAAATATATATCAATTACGAGTATGTATTATCATTTATGAAAATATGTTCGAACCTAAGTAAGTAAATAAGTCCAGACCAAACACCTTCAGTGATGGCGATGATGACGCCATGAACGGACGAATTAGGAGGACCTTGACGGCTAAAATATACATACCTACTGTTCTAATAGCCACACACACAACGTTTAAATTAAGATAAACTTTTATTTGCGTTAACAATGCAACAACATGTTTTATTAAATCCCATTAGTTCGTATTAAATGCACCTTTATCATACTAATATTAAAAATGCGAAAGTGTGTTGGGTGTTTGTTTGTCGGTTTGTCAATCAATCATGCCGCAACGGAGCAACGACTCGACGTAATTTTTGGCATAGGTATAATTGAGGATCTGGAGAGTGACATAGGCTAGTTCGCGGGCATCATTATTATATAATATAGAGCTCTAGCTAGTAGTATATAATATAGAGACCGGGAGATAACTGGTTCATTGAAATTAAAAGTTAAATAATGGTTTTAAAAAACCTACGTTCAAAGGTCAGCAGTATATACAGTGGGTCGGTTATTAAAATATTTATTAGCCCTGACATCGCAGATCGTTGTGGGTGTGTGTCGTGTATTCAAAAGGCGCACATAATTGATGTGTGTGTGTCAAGCAGTGTAATCGGTACTACAGTCCGCTCGACAGCAGCCGCATCGAGAACGCGACCCGATTCGCCGATCGAGAAAGCATCTACAAAACTCGGTTGAGGCCGCACACTACAGTTTAATAATATAAAACTTGTAAATCTTCGAACATTTATTATCCGACCATAGAGTAGGTACCTATAACATATTTGTCTTACTAGCTGATGCCCACGACTTCGTCCGCGTGGATTGAGGTTTTTTGGTTCCCACGGGAAATCTTTAATTTTCCGGGATAAAAAGTAGCATTTGTGTTATTCCAGACTATAATCTATCTCTGTGCCAAATTTCATCCAGATTCGTTAAGCCGGTCTGGCGTGATTGAGTAACAAACATCCATCCATCCTTCCGCATTTATAATATGTATTATAGTAAGTATAGTACAGATGCGACCTTAGTTACAGGATTAAACCAATGCTTCGCGCGCGGTACTTCAGTGGCGAACCTCGAAATCTATCGAGGTTTTTATAATATTAACTTCCGTATGCTAAAGATATCTTTTAACACAAAGGTGATTTGTTGCGGTGGAATTAATTCAAAACTTCAAGAATATCAGATTACCGGTTTTTACTTAACATATTATTATCCTTAACATTGAGGTGAAGAACGATTGATATCGGTAATCAAAACAGCGGCTTTTGACTTCAGCCATTGTCGCATGAAAGATTGATATTAATTTACCCTGCGATTTAGTCTGCTACTCCTAATTAGATATTTCAATTTACATTATTTAATTTAAAATAGTCCTGCCAATGATTTATAAAAAAATATTTACAAAAGATTTATTTCATCCTCAAATCCTCAATCATCATCAAATTGTTTTTACAATAAAAGTTAACAATAAAGTTAGTCAGAAGTCTAATGAAGACTGGTAGTCAGTGTCTTTATCAAGCCGATACTCAATTGCTTAGTTAGTACATGGCAACAAAAACGGGGTCAATTTTGACATCGTAATGCATTTGACCTACATGACAAATGAGCGACGTTTATTAAAAAAATGGTAGAGTACTTTTCATGCCATTAACTAAATAACTTATTCTAAGAGATGGTATCAGTTACATTAATATTTGTTTTGATTGCGAAAATATGAGAAACTACCCTAATGATAATCTACATACAAAATCTTCAGCGTGAGATCTATACAGATCAAAACAGATTGAGTTCGTAATTACAATACATAAACAATAAAAACCGCCCAAAAGGTTAATTATTAATTAAATTAATTTAACTATTGTGGCCAGTGGGTTTCGGGTCACACTACGCGGTAAGGGGCACAAGGTAAAAGATGGTACATTGAAAGCGGCCTTAAGCCCAATAGCGATCTGCGACCGTGTCGCTTCCTATTGGCGTGGAGGCGACAATGCCAGCGCTGCCTCCGACTGCACAGACGCGGTGCGAAGGTGACGGAAACGCAAAGGTCGATCAGCAGTTAACATTTGTTCCAGGTGCTCTGTATTTTTATGGGATACTAGCTGATGCCCGTGAGTCCGTCCGCGTGGATTGAGGTTTTTTGGTTCCCGCGGGAACTCCTTAGTATTCCGGGATAAAAAGTAGCCTATGTTTTATTCCATACTATAATCTATCACTGTGCCAAATTTCATCCAGATCCGTTCAGCCGTTCGGGCGTGATTGAGTAACAAGCATCCATCCATACATACATACATCCACCCAAACTTTCGCATTTATAATATTACAAGCGGTCGCCCGCGACTTCGTCCGCGTACAATTTCTGATTTCTTATGAGATTTTCCCACTGCAAAAGGCCTACTTATAGCAGCTATATAGCAACGGCAGGTTTTTATTATTTAAGATTAATAAGTCCATAATGCTGACTTCAAAAACTTATAACCTTCATGCAAGCTTTCAACCCCTATTGCACGCCCTTTGGGGTGGATAATCGTAAAATTACTTATGCAGTTTATTATTACTTATAACCTAAATCCTGATTTTCAAGTCTCTAACTACAAAAACATAGGACTTGCATACAAATTTTTAAACCCTCATTTCACCCTGTGTGGGGTAGATTTTCGTAAAATTGCTTATGCAGTTTATAATTACTTAAAACTAATAACCTTTATGCCGATTTTCAAGTATCTAACTTCAAAAACTTAGAACCCTCATGTAAGCTTCCAACCATTTCACCCCTATTGAGGTAGATTTTCGTAAAATTGCTTATAGGTACAGGTTTTTATTATTTATAACTAATAATTTAATAGCCAATTTTCATGCATCTAACTTCAAAAACAATGGACTTTCATATAAACTTAAACCCCCATTTCAACCCCTTCGGGGTGAATTTTCTCAAGACAGTTTCTTAGCTGATGTCTACACCATAGAATGAACCTACCCTTCGAAATTTCAATTTTGTATGCTTTATAGGTCCTGAGATATCGTGATGAATCAGTGACCTTTCGCTTATTATATATGTCACCGTAAGATTGTAAAAACCGTTAGATTATAATCTAACTCGCGAAATTCTAAACTGTCGAAAGATTAGAATTTAACGCATTATTTTCCGGTAGATTGTAATCTGATAAGTTTTTAAACCCGATAAAACCTAAGTGCCCGGCCTGCGGCCGGGCTCTACTTGATTGTTTATGTCGAACCCTAACCTAACCTACAAGAAAGAGACAAGAAAACGTAAATAAAATGAATATTTCAAAAATTGACACTCAGAACATTGAACAGTTTATAATCTTTCGACAGTTTAGAATTTCGCGAGTTAGATTATAATCTAACGGTTTTTACAATCTTACGGTGACATATACATATATAGATTATATAATCTATATATATAAAAATCAATTGCTGTTCGTTAGTCTCGCTAAAACTCGAGAACGGCTTGACCGATTTTGATGAAATTTTTTGTTCATGATTGGGTGGGTCCAGGGATGGTTTATATTCATAATTGGACCCAGTAGGGGGCGTTGCAATCGGGTTCTAGGTTAGGCAGGACAACGTCTGCCTGGCCCACTAGTAGGTATAATATATAATTATAATTATATTTTATTATATTATATAGGATATGGGATATCAGTTAAATAAGTAACTTAGTCCTAACTGAAAACTTTTATTACAGCTAAAGCCTAGGGTATAGATACCTACCTACCTTACTTTATAGCAAAATATACGTAATTAATAAAAGATATCTCGAATCCGTAATGTCTCTGTTAGCACAGATAATTTTCACTATATTTAAATAAGTAGGTATACATCAAGTCACTTTCGCAGATCTCTACACAGACGTAGACATGATAAATTATTCGAAATCAAAGTTTGAACATTGAAAGTTATTTATAAAACGCACGATACGACCTCACCAGTAACAACTTTTCTTTACTGAAGTGGGGGTTGCGGTCGACATTCATAATTTCAGTGAATGATGTACGTTAATTGCGTTGCTATTGAAGTGAAATCTTATTTACCCGCGATGAGCACTTTTTGGTAGGGGTAAACTTGTGGATTCGCGTCACCGACACCTCGTCATGCTCGCGTTGTTAAGAAGACAAAAGGTCTTAAATATACTACATTCGTAATTAAACTTTAAAGCCTTAGTTTTAAGGTTTATACGAGTATTTTAACTATTTTAAATATTTTTCATTACAAAAAAAATGATTTTTTGAATGTGTGTAATTTTCAATTTTCTAGTTTGCCAGCGATTTTTACGTCTCACGTCAGCTATTCCACGCGAACGAAGCCGTGAGCATTAGCTAGTGGAAAATAATTAAGTATTGTAGGGTAGAAGTAAAAAGGTATGCAGACCGAAGGATAACACATCAATGTTTAAAGAGCAGTGAACCATAAATATGGAAAGCGGTGGCCCCAAATAACTAAACAAGGCTATAGGAGTGAAACACAAACGCCCGAGTTTTACGGGTCAACCATCGGCGAACATTTCGTTGAAGGGAGGTAGAATGAGCGGGTGTAGGGCCAACGGGGGAGGACCCTGACACAGATCCCGTAGCGTCAGTGAAGCAGCCGCGGAGACCTCGAGATTCGGTTGCTATAATATCATCGATTCTTCGAAGCACCATTTCGTGTTACGTTCAAAATTGGGCCAACGCGCCCGCGTCTTCGTGAGCATGAAGACTGAAGTGCGTCGCGATGTCCCCGTCCTGAATTGCTACCTCGGCAAATTAACGTCGCACACTACCATGTTCCAAATCGACAAATCGGTCATGTACCAGTTTCAAAACGATTAGGTATTACTTATTATAAAACGTATTTCTTTCAACATCCTGAACTGTTTTGTATATTTTTAAATGCGAGTTATGTAATACTTATATTTAACCACTTAGCCTTTAAGAAAAATTGTTCTTAACACTAGTGGTTCGACCCGAACTGAGACTTCGCGGTATCCATATGATAGTTTTACCTATATATTTTAATAGTTAACTTTTAACATTAGACGCAAAAGAACTAAAGAGTTATTGGAGAAACGAATAAACTTACAGAGCGCCATCTCTTAAAACATATATGTGAACTTCTGTTAAAAATACTAAAGCTCATTAAAAATTAAATAATTTCGTTTCCTTATAATATTTATCTAATTTTAGTATTTGTTCTTCAAGAACAGGATATAATTCAAATAATTGATCAAGTTTCAGGCTCAGCCTTTCTGAAAATTGGGAGTTCTGAGAAGTTGGACGTTAGAAAATCTCCACTTTGAAAGCCCCCCATTTCGTCAATTTTAGGGGAAAAATTAAATAATGTATATTTTTAGACTCTATTCCTAATTATCTTTAAAATGATATACCGCAACCTTATGTAACGCTATAAAAAATATTTTACTTCGCATTCGCTTCTATGAGAGAGACCCCTGAAATAAAGATTTTTATAACTTTTTAAGCCAAATTCGGCTGGAGGCCGTCGGTTTACATATTATATTTAAATTTGAAGGAATTACGTTCAATAATTCAGAAGTTATGAGGCTCTGACAGACGGACAATTTTTTTTGGCAACCCTAGGACGGACAAGTGCAAATTCACTCAAGTAGACTCAGAGACCTTCGGTTCGCTGGGTCAATAAAGCAAAGAACTTGAGTTTTTTTATAAGTAACTACACTTGAACTACAGAAAATGTAATAAAATATTAAAATACCATAGCATTGATTATTGCTGTATTGATTGTTAAGGCAATGCCTATTTTTGTAAACAGCTAGAATATTTGAATATGTTAAGGCGCAATCTACAAGGTTTCGCTTTACAGCATATTCGCAGAAGGTACAGAACGATTAGGTATGTTGGTTCGGTAACGTAGACATATGAGACGAAGATAAGATCACACAATGCTTACTGCTGAATAACCTAACAGCAGGTAATTTATCATACTATTGAATGTGTTAGTAAGAGTGAGTATATTGATGACGTATCTGATTAAAGAAATCATCATCACAGTTAAGTATTTTCGAAAAAGTACACCTGATTTAATTCTTAACATTAATGGCCAAACAAAAACATCGATGATTGAAATAAATGGCTACGTTTGTTGTAAAGAATAAAATGATGTAGAAAAGGAACGCACCAACTTGTATAATGAATTCAAGACAATCGAGATAGGATATTAGAGAAATAAAGGCGCTCTAAGCATCGAGGCGGAGAAATGAAACGGAGACGACTTTCCACCGTCATTGGAACTTTTTGAATAATACGTTTAAATTATATTAGATATGTACTTGAGTTATTATTCTTGAAGCTGGCTTGGAAAGCTAATACTGCTATGGCATAATATAGTGATCATTAATCAAATGAATACTACAAATTTACTTTGACTATCATACAGTTTTCTTTCTATTAACATTTTAGATAATAACTTTCTGATATGATAAAACTTAAAATATCACAAGCCTCAATACATTTCTTGTGATTTATTTAGTACGATTTTTTGAATTTGTTTCGAGCAACACTGCGTTAGTTTTTTAAGTGCACTTTTAATATTTTTAATAGGTTCTCTAAAAGATTCTTGCATATTGCATGCCTACCTAGTTTTGAAACAGGAGTAAGGAACGAGTGTGGCGGCAATATTTCGCTTCGTGAACCTAGTTATACAAGACCCTTTAGCTAAAATGATACTCTTGCGAAATACCTAGCCTCACTGAACCAATTTGTACACAATCAAATTACGCGACAACTCGGCCTGGTTCCACGTAGGTTTTCAGTAGACAAAATTTTTACACGGAAAATATTTTATCTTTAGTAAAAACGAGTTTATCTGTTTTAGATTCCATACTTATCATTCATAAGGATGTAAGTATGATAGTTTTTAAATTTTAAGGAGGCTATTAAACTGTAACTATAAACTGGTTTTACACAGTAAAATTCTATTATATAAACAAGTTCTAATGCCTATTTGGATTTATGTCATACAGCTGTGGAGGCTGCACTAAAAAAACCAATGTACAAATAATACAAAGGTTCCAAAAAAAGTACTTCGTAACATCGTGAATGCACCTTGGTACATTAAAAATGACGTAATTCATCGGGGCCTGAAAATCGAATACGTCGACAAAGTCATCACCAAATTTGCAGAAGTCCATGATCATCGGCTTCACCATCACGTTAACGTTGAGGCAATCCAGTTGCTCGACGTTACGCAATTAGTGAGAAGACTAAAAAGAACAAAACCTTTTGAGTTAGTTCATAGTGATTAGTGATAGTGTAGTGAAGTGCTGCCTTGAAAGAACATATGAAAGTGTCTATTTGCAACAAGAAAGACTAATATATACGTCATTGGACAATTTCTTAGTCCTTATGATAATTATATGCTTAGGTTAAAGAAAAATTACTTATTAGTCAAATAGTTTGGCTAAACTGTTATTAAGTATATTCCTTCATTGGTACTCAATAATGGACAAAGATCTGGTTGATGTATTAGAATCTATTTAAAATAACCAACCCCTTGTTCTCCGTCCTACGTATATTTTTGTATGTTTTGCTGGCAATCCTCTGACGTGATAATCGGAGATTTTGTCAAAGTTACAGCAATTGTAATGATCAACTTTATTAAGGGCTTTATAGCTCAAGAAGTTATAGTTTATAGTAGTATGGTATAAATTAAGTAAACATATTTAGAAACTTGTTACCATTACACAGAAGAATAATTAAAATTCAGAAAAAAAATATCTTTTATGAAAAGCGACACCCCAAAAATTGTTTAACCCCTAGAGTGATATCTCGATAAATAGGTATTTATCTCGATAAATGTATATTATGGTAGGCTGTTTATGTTTCTGGAAAAAGTATTTAGCAACTAGCATGACTCTGTAGTCATGGAAGTAGCACCCCACCTTAAAAATGCATGCATGCATGCAAAGAGTATATTGTTTTAAGGGTTCATGTATGTATGTATGTGAGTTTGTATATTCCACCACAACTTCTATACCTACGCCTGAACCGATTTTTATAAATGAGGCATCGTTAGAATCCCTAGCTTATTCCGGGTGACATAGGCTGAATTTTTAAAAAGAATTGATGTGGTGACCTTGCTCCCGCATCAAAGACTAAAGTTGAAAAAAAATCGAAAATAACATTAACTAGGTATATAATCATCATCTAGAAAATAACGAGTAGATTCCAAAAATGTATAATACTATAGTTCAATACCTATCCAGTGATTCACAAAAAATATCATTTAGTAAAAATGTGAATAAGACTCTATATACCTAGCTAGATTAATTTAGACTTTTTTGTTCATTCGTTTCGTTCGTTTTTCGTTTTTTGGCAGGACAGTCGTGTTTTTTAATTTCTTTAATTATGACTTGTTATTATAACCGGCGAATTGAAGCATTGCCGTTATATTTTACATATAGCAATTTTTTTATTGAAAATAATACAATAGAACTCAATGCTAGCTAGCCAAACCTAATAGCAATTGAATTTTTGAGGTGATGTATGTATGCCGGTGAATGTAGTATGCCGTACTGTGTACACAATGGCACTTTATTAACTTGAATTATTTAATGATAAAATATTGCTATTTGTCATGTCTAATAAATGAACCTATACAGAAGTGCTGAACGGATCTGGATAGATATTTGGCAGAGCTAGATTATAGTCTGGAATAACAAAGGCTACTTTTTATCCCGCAAACTTACAAAATTCCCGCAGGAACCTAAAAATCTCAATCTACGCGGACGAAGTCGAGGTCATCAGCTAGTATACATTATATACTTAATTATCGTTTAAGTGTTATTTTTACGACGACAAAACATGCCATTTATACATGATGAATATTATGAAATTCTTTAGGTAGGCATGTCCTGCGCCTTTCGAGTAACCTCCGAGACGAAAGGTTATCGACCTCGGGAAGCG
Source organism: Erebia palarica (assembly GCA_964035005.1). Classification (NCBI taxonomy): domain Eukaryota; kingdom Metazoa; phylum Arthropoda; class Insecta; order Lepidoptera; family Nymphalidae; genus Erebia; species Erebia palarica. The sequence continues at coordinate 10,412,967 of OZ035988.1, forward strand.
CATCCCGCAAATCCTTATCTTCTGCCGACACCGATATATATTCGATACCTATGGTTTCTACATAAGTAAACTCGCCGGCATATTTAGCGGAACATAAAAAAAAGGTTTGATATCAGTATCATATTATAAGGTTGCTGGCTGGTTTATACGTCATTTAATTTAAAAAGAAATATTTTCAAATTAAGAAAACAACTGAACATCACATTTTATGCAATTGTTTTAATTTTGCTCAAATACACCTTATCTGGAGCGAACTTCGAGTATTTCTTCCTTCTGAGTTTGATTTAAAATTTCATTGAAATACTGCTTTTTGTTAGTTTTTTTAAATCACGTATCTTTCTGGAGTTGATGACTGAATTATGCCTGACTTAGCCCCAACGGAGATTGCCAGGGCACTCGAAATGCAAAGAAATGGTCAAACCTACAGAGTGATATCCAGAGATCTTCGTAGACCAGTTTCAACGATCCATCGCTGTATCCAACGGTTCAGGGAGACCGGTACTTATGTGAGAAGAGCAGGACAAGGCAGAAAAAGACGCACTTCGAGTGGGGATGATCGTTTCATTCGGCTTCGTGTACGTAGGAACCCCCGTTTGACGGCCGTCCAAGCCCGACATGAGTTAGAAGCAGTACGGGGTGTAACCGTAAGTGAGCGTACGGTACGAAGAAGGCTCGAAGAAGCTGGTTTGGGTTCATTTGTACCCGCCAAGGCTCCAAGGCTCGAGGTAAATCATCGTAGAAACAGGTTAACTTTTGCTCAGGAACATCGACTTTGGAACGCGGACCAATGGAGTAAGGTATTGTTTAGTGATGTGTGCAGAATTCTCTTAAATCAAATTGACGGCAGGCAAAGAATATACAGACGCAAAGGAGAACGATACATTCAGACAAATTTTGAAACTACAGTTGCATACGGTGGTGGATCAATAATGGTTAGGGCGGGCATTTGTTTGGGAGTTCGCACAGACTTGGTAGTGATTGACAGAGGGAGTCTGACTGCAGACCGCTATATCAGAGAAGTTTCACAAGAAAATGTCGTACCGTTTGCCCCATATATCGGTGAAGATTTTGTTTTTATGCAGGATAATGCTCGGCCGCATACCGCTCGGGTAACTCAAGCTTATCTTAATGATATGAATATCACTGTTATGGAGTGGCCGGCGAGATCACCGGATATGAAGCCAATAGAGCACGTTTGGGACTTGCTGAAAAGAAAAGTTAAGTCCAGAATTCCAGCTCCTGCCAACGTGGGAGAACTGCGAATCGCCGTAGTTGAGGAATGGCGGAGACTATCCCAGGAGACCATCGATAACATCATTCTCAGTATGCCTAGACGGGTAGAAACTTTAATAAGAGCACGTGGAGGAAATACGCGATATTAATCTCCATTTTTCTAATTTAATTAATATTTATTTTAATATTAAATTTCACTTTTCCCGGTTACATGAAAAGTTCAAAAATGTACCATTTTTCACAAATAGCCTTTACTCGCAAAATATGTTCTTAATGTGATCTCATTTTAGGTAAAACAAATGAAACTTTAAATAACAAAAGAAGTGTAGTAAGTAGATTTTAAAATAAAACCATATTTTTTTAATTATGGACCTTTTTTTTATGTTCCGCTAAATATGCCGGCGAGTTTATTTCAAGGGTACCCAAAACAAACAGACTTAACTTTTAACATCAAATATTATGTCAATTTAGGTACCTATAATATACTGAATAGTTCAAGTGTACGTACTATATTACATTTGATTTAACCATGATTGTGTACTTGATTGATTACTTGTGTACTTAAATGCAAGTGATAGATAGTGTTACTATGTAGGTATATAAATGCAAAATCAGGTTATCTCGTGTCATTGCAATAAGTAGTATATTATATATTTTACAGAATAGGTGTAAAATCGAAGACGGAAGTAAAGTACCTACGAAAAATATTATAATCACATAAAGTAGCAAACAAACAATGATACTTAAGAGGTAAGTGTAACTATGTTAATGGGGTATCAGGTTATCTAGTACCTTATAATATATACATATACTGCCCATCTATTCATTGATGCTTCACTATTCAACACTAACTACTGTAGCAAGAAAGACGGAAATGCAAAAAATACCTAAATACCTAAACCAAAAAAGCTACGAATCAACTCAAAAAAAACCTTCTGGTCCTAAGGACCAGAAGGTTAAATTAAGATTTATAACAAAAAGGAGTACAAAAAAATTTCGGGACCGAGTCATTCTCCGACCCGTTTTGTTACCTGCTTGAAGATAAGTTCGAACCAGTCTTTATTCTTTGTATTTCTGTTTACAAACCAAAACTGTCATATATGCAAGCATTGGAAAACAAAGAATAGAGACACAAATAATATTATGATTTTATAATGGGTTAAACGGCAGTGACTATGAACTTAAATGTAATGTTCCAGCATATAACACTACAAAACGATATCGGATAGATTATAATGTTAAAGGATCATGAGCATATATGATTAAATAAGATCAAAATATTAATGCAGAACATGTTAATATACAATAAGTACAGATGCAGACAACTGCGGGGTTCTCTTTTTAGGGTAAACGTATCAACGAGGGTGCGGACGAAGCGAAAACATCGGCATCGCATTAACGGACACGAGGGGACTTTTGGGGGAAACTGACCCGAGATATATACATGAAAATCTGTTAAAACACGAGACAATAACAGTTCCTTATTGTCTTGACAATTATTATTAAATGACAGGAAATGATAATGTCGTAAAAGTGACTTGATTTCTATGTTGCTACCTGCCTGACGATCAGCTTACACAACAAAGAAAGTTATAATGCGTGCGAATAAAGTAACTTTCGCTATTTGAAGCGCTACTTTTAATTGATAATATTGATGTTCCAAAGATTATTCATAAGCTTAGTTAAGTTATAGGTACCTGATTTCTAAATCATGTCGAAGTTAATGATACTGATCAGACATTGATGTTTTATGATTAACATGATGGTAAATTAAACTATGCAAACACAGAGATAATAAGAAATATTGAACATCAACAAATAATACAAACACAATAAAAACAAACTAGTTCCGCGTTGACACCAGCAACTAAAATAGCTCACCTCGCTAAGGCCATTATTTGATCGTATAATCCAACTTTCCAAATTAATGGCACCACTTCGTCAACACAAAAATCACCAGGAAGATATTATTAGAGTAGTGGGAAAGTCCACTAACGCGTGATAACTGGTGTATAAGTGTATATCACGTTTGACAGTTTCACTTCACCACATGGTTGAAAAATCGCGCGAACCACCGTAACGGACGTTCGGCACGGAGCACCAGTGAGGGGCGACTGGTAGCAGTTAGCACGTACGTGCGGCGCGTTGCGGGGAGTCGCCTGCTTGACGTTGATCGCTCCTCTCGGAGAGCGGAGACGCGACACGGGCCTGCGAGGGCGGAGCCCCATCCGACTGACACCCGCGGGACAGCTGCGCGCGGACCCTTTCTCTGCTGTCTCCATTGTACGGTATACCGGTGAAAGCTTTATAATATATCGCTCTCAAATAAATCCTAACCTTCATCAAAAAGTATCAATAAGTTTAAAACATATTATCAATTTAAAATGCCTAAGAAAACTTTGATTAATTTACGCAAATTACCGGCATATTCTGAGATGGCGTCTTTTATAATATGAACTGTGCAATATTATTAGGTATAATCTTTTCAGTAAAATACCATAATTTTATAAGCACTTTATGTATTTATTAGATTAGATAAGAATTAAGAATATATTTTATTTTAAATAAGATAAACTATTGAAAACATGTTTTGATTAAATTAAATTCAGTTTACAGAAACAGAAAGGTCATGTTTATTTATCAAAAGAACAACATTATCATACTGTGATGTGGATATGAAGATTCTGTGAACGCTTGCTTGCTGTATAGAAAGTAATGTGAAAATGCGCCATACGGCAATTTATAAGCCAAGATTTCGCGCATCTTTTCTCTACCTAGAGTAATATTTTTATAAGAAGTTGGTGTAGGCTTATAAGATAAATCACTCTATCACTTAATTTTGTTTCTGAAGATTCCAAATATTATAATGTAAGACAATTTTACCAACTACTAGTCACTTTTGCACGCGAATGCTTGTCTTTCTTATGACCGCTGTGTTTCATGGCTTCTAATTTAATCATTTTAAATCATCATAAGTTAAAATTTCTCTAGGCGCCTTGAGCAGTTTTGGTAATTTATATTGAAAAGTGTAAAACTTCTTTAGGCTCGTTGAGCACTTTTTGGTAGGGGGTAAAAATGTAGATTCGCGTGACCGACATGCTCGCGAGACCGACATGCTCGCGAACAGCGACATGCTCGCGAACATATAAACATACTACATTCGAAATTAAACTTTAATACCTTTGTGTTAAGGGTTAATTTTAATAATTTTAAATAAAATAAACAAAAATAAAATGCGTTCGTTTTCACTTCTATCGGCAGTCCCTATGACTGCCATTTTTTTTAGTGAAAATTCTTCTTTAACCGCGTTGAGCACATTTTGGTAGGGGGTAAAATGTGGATTCGCGTAACCGACATGCACGTGATAGATTATTGGAAAATTAAAGAACTCTATTTTGTGATTCATGAGGAATAATTAAATATTACAGTGGGTAAACACTGAATTTTGTATAAGGTAAACATTATTTGTTATTAAAGTGTGGCAACACGTGTATTCTCACTTGATAATATGTTGGTAATGATCCTTAGGCTATATTTGTGAAACTAAATATTTAAGTTTATTCAAAAAATAAGTGTAGACATTATTAAAATAAATAATTACTAATTTAGCAACACAAAGTGTTGATAGTTAAGCTTGAAATAAAAAATGTATTTTAGAAATAGGTCAATTGACTATCATACCGTTTTAAGAGATATTGTAAAATAGTTACTTATTTATATTATAATTATGTTTCAAATGTAGAGAACTATTTGATAATTATTATTGTGATAAATGATTAGTCATAAGTAATGATTTACTGTAATTAAGAATTTATGTATATCAATTGATACTTCCTTTTGATTCTTAGATTGGACTTTGGTGTACTTTTCTACAGCTAGCTTAAACTAAATGTTGTATTAACTTGAAAATGCTTTTAATAATTAAGAGTTAAGTATATTAATTAGTGTCTGGAAATATATATTCGTTGTTAATTCCGTTATACAGTTTGTTATAAACAAAATGCTGTTACGTTGTCAAACTTGGAATAGGAAAGTGGTGTGGGTATATGGGGGGAATCTTAACCTATAAAACCCACTGTTCTTATGAGATAAGGGAGTTTTTTGTCTACGAGCCACCTAGAATAAATATAAGTATTCTTGCCGTAACTCGTTATATTTAATTGTTGTATTTATTGGTATATGTGTACGAATTTCTGTGTGAAAATATAATCTAAATTGTGTAAATATTTTGTATTCATTTTGAACTGATGCTTTGAATCTTTCAATAATATAAAAAGTATTGAATTTTGTATTTCGTTTAATTTCTTTTCCGTTACTAGTTTTGCTTTGAAATAGGTGAATAACTTACTCTTGAATATCATACCATAATGCAAAATTTCTAGTATAGAAATTTATATCTTTTGCCTAAAAAGTTGTGCTTTTAAATAGGAAGGGACTCTATAACATCAGTTTCCTACCTACTTACATTTTTGTTTAAAAACGTATAAAGGTATACAAAACTAAGTGCATAGTATTATAATTTCTGCATAGTAATAGATAGCTACTTGTTAAATTCAAGCTCTACCCTCAATATAATTTAAAACACGCGAACAGCGACATGATCGCGTTGCTACGAAGCCAAAAGGTCTAAAATATAAATATACTACATTCGTAATTAAAATTGAATGCCTTAGTTTTAAGGTTTGTATTTTATTTAAAAAAAAATTTAAATATTCCTTTTCACTTCTATCGGCAGTCCCTATGACTGCCATTTCTTTTTAATTATTTGTGAGAATGTCTTATCTAGTTTTACCTACCATAGTCAGGAGTAATTTGTACCGGATCATATTTGAAATTTGTGAAATCGTAGTAAAAGCTACTGCATAAGTACTTTTTATGAACTATTTACATAATGGAACTCTAACACTATTCTCTTTACACTTCATTTAACACCAATTTTAAAATCTAAGCAAAAACTATGAACTGTAACTAAAGCCTACAAAAAACGTCACTATAATAGATAGTGTTGCCTATTAACTATTGTAATTTCACTAGATACTTGTTGTAAATTTTAAGAGCCACAGCAACTGATACACTCGCGCACACTTTCCACGATTAACTTTCTTATTTACTATTCGACTTGACCTTACCTTTCTATAACATTCACTTTAAATATGGGTCGATTTATTTGATATATACATTTGTGCATATACCTATGAAAACCTCAAGTACTATTTTTTATCAGTCATTGTTAAAAGAGTGAGCGTTTTGATTGAACTTTCTCATATAATGCTTAATTTTGGTAGCGCCAGACAGACAATTCGACACCCTATGTGTACGGAACCCCGTATGGATTTCGCATTCTTCTAAAGTCTAAGTCAACCCCTGAGAGGGTAAAAGACACAAATCGAATTCCACGCGCGTGCGAAGCGTTGGCAAAAGCTAGAACCTAATCTTTTATCATATAAAAAGTTTATCCTTGCTGTCCTTTTACAAAGAGACAAGACCCCTGTAGAGTTATGATGATTGAAATCATACAGTTTTTATGTCACAATTAATATAATATTGAGTGATATCTAAAATTATTTAAAAAATCTGCCTCACCGCATAAGCTTTATGCGCGGTTTAAACAAATTCAAGCCCATTCAGCACACGGAAGGAAAGATCATAGAACGCAGGTTTAAGTCAGTTTAAACCATGTTTTAGTTACTGTAGTAAGAGTGATACTGACTGTTCAGTTTGCTATAAGTAAGAAGGATCTTCCAAGTTCCATCCATTTAAACTAAAAACCCTTGGTGACGACATAATATAATATATCATAGATAAAAAATTGCTTAGAGTAGAAACTTATCAGAAAAGGAGTTTCCGTCACACAAAACCTAATTATAATGATTGTAAAGACTAAAGATTAGGGCATATTGTGACACTAAATTCTCGAATAGCGACCGTCATTTCTCAGGCTGAGAAAGCTTGGCTTGGAGCACAGCTGGTGAAAACCTTGTGAGTTACGATGCGACGCGTTCGAATACGAGCATCTACTCGTACCAGCTGTCACGATTTGTGCGCGCCTTTATATCTTATCGTGATCGTATTGTAAGGCCGTAATTTTTAAAAAATGAACTAATTCGGGAAATAAACAGTGTTTACAGAGAGTTTTACAAAGTTTATACTGACGGATCAAAGAATAAATCTGGTGCAGGTGCCGCTATATATGATCCGAATTGTAATAGTAATAAAAAAATAAAAGTTAATAATAAACAAATATCAATATTAACAACTGAATAAATAGCAATATTTGAAGCCATTAAGTATATTGTTGACCTTAATGTGAGGAAGTCAGTTATATTTACAGACTGTAAAAGCGCACTGCAACATATTATTAAATGTGTCAAGGTTGCAATGGAATATCGATAGCATATTCCATACTTAGAATGATACATATGCAGAGACATGGGTATTTATTTAAAATTACCGTGCAAATTTGGCTCATTTAAGTGGAAATATCTATAGTATTAAACCACAGTATACAGAGGTTTTTTCAAAATTCAAAATCGTTTGTTTTAAAATTTGGAAAGAGTATTTGATCGAAAGATCCCTTGATAAAGGTATATGGTACAAAACAATGCAATCCGAGCCTCCTCGTATACCTTGGTTTGTAAATAGCTAGATAAATAAAAGTAAGTTAGTTATAGCATTTAGACTTAGATCCGGATACATGCCATTAGTCTAGTTAAAACATCTTATGAGGAAAAGCGACTCTCCCAATTGTGAAGTATGTGGACAAGTTGATGATATTTTACAGTTGCTATTGGCATGTGTCCGTAACCGCAATTTGAGAGACACGCTGACGTGTGAACTTAATTTAAATTTAATGAATATTGGTGTTTTTAACTCTATTTTTAGCGAACCTCTGAATGTTTCAGCAACGAAAGTAAATAAATTTATCAGTGATTCTCTCACATTGCTATAGATTTAGAATAAATCATAATTAGGCTTAATGTATGTAGCGTGTGACGATAGGGCTGACATATAATAGGTCACCTATAAAAGCTCTTTAAAAAATAGATTTAAAAAAAAACTCATAACTAATTATTTATTGTTTACTTCCTAGGAAAGTCAATTAGGTAAGAAGTATATATACAAAATATATATTTTAATGACAATAGAATTAATTTGCTCAACTAGAATCAATTATATTGAGGAGTCCACTTAGTCGTCAAAAGTGATGAAACTCTTAAAAAACAGTATACAGATTCCTCGCCTAACGTAGGTCGAGACATCTTGTTTAGATTAAGGTGGTAGATTTATAATGGTTTAGCTGTCTCACTCGAAATTACGTTACGTTACGTACACGTTCTATGGAGGGTTTTTTCAGATATTGCAACGGAACCTTTAAACGCCTAAAGGTGCGTTTCCACCAGAGATGTGCTACGTTTCTAAGCTACGGATGTGTATCTAAATAATCTAACCCACCAATAGGAGCGCTTGATCAACATCTAGCGATCTTAGCTATGAAAATTAAGCGCTCCTTTTGGTGGATTTGACACACGTCCGTAGCTAGAAAGCGTAGAAAGGCACCCTAATCCTAGTGAGTAGCCTTCCCCGGAATACAACCTACCCCTGTACCAAATTTCATCATAATCGATTGAACAGATGGGCCGTGAAAACGTAGACAAGACAGACAGACACACTTTCGTATTTATAATATTATTAAGTATGGAAGTATGGATATGGATTGCAATTACTGGCCAATAACAGGCGAGGTTTATCTACTTTATTGAACATTTACAGGATATCAAGTCATATCTAGATTAATCTATTAGGTAACCGGGAAACGTTAAGCTACACATTCTCTATAAAAGGCGGAACAGTGCAGTGAAAGTGCATCACGGCTATTGCGTTCGCGCAGCATTTAGAGTATTTTTCAGCGAGGGGAGAGAAACGTTAAGAAAGTGTCTAAAAGCAGGAGAAGGTAAAGTAAAATTTGAAAGCGCTACACAATAGCGCGTTGTCGAAATTGGAAAGTTGAGTAGTGCGCATTGATTGCGTAACAGCTCTTACGGAGTGCGGCGTGACTCTGACGAAAGGTACCATGTGACGTCACCGGCACGAAAGTGCATCAGTCCGCCCCCTCTCGCTGCAGGGCAGCCGCGGGTGCACGTGTTCGCCGCTGCACTGCGCTTCCTGCATCTGAGGACTTTCTATTGGGAAACCGCGTTGACTTCTCGCCTCCGCCGGCTCTGTTGGGAAATTCAACTCTCGCGCGCAACACGAAACGAGATGCATCTGATTGAGCAATGACGCGGTCCACTTTACAGTGCGCTTACACAATTAGAGAGGCTCAAGCGAGTATTATATTGTGTTTCTACGGTTCTACCTATTGACACCTGCACCGAATATAAGATACGTGTTAATAGTAGCATACCTAGTAATGAAAATGTTATAATATTTAGTATTTGATTGTTACTTACAGCTTTGATGCTATGAACTATCTCCGGTTACTAAGCCTGAAACAAAAAAAAATTGTTAATAGTAAGTAAAGTGGACTTCAAAAAATTAAAAAAAAAAACTACAAATTTACTGAACGAGGGCAGTAAATTCTGCAAAAATAAATAGCACGAGGGCAGTAAATTTAACTTACAAGCCCTGTTTATTGCCTCTGTAAGCGCATTTTTCGAGCAAGTGTATTGAAAAAAATCAAAGGCCGTCAACGGCTGAATAAATTTTTGATACAGGTGAAAACATACACCAAATTACTCGAAATATTATGTATTCTCACATCTAACGTCTCACGTCATGAAAGAAATTGTTCATGTAACCTGCATTGAAAGTGCGAGTTTCAATGCCTGTTGAGCCACCCGAAACTAACTTTAGACGAATACGTCATTCAGCGGGTAGAAAATCATCGATGATTTTCTACCCGCTGAATGACGTAGCAGTCTTGTTTACGATCCTGTTATCTTTTGTTTATTTCAAACCTTTATAATTGTCATATTTCTAAACAACAACCTAGCGACTAAAATAAATAAGAAATACAATTTTAATAAAACATTCATTTCATCATTTCAATAAAAATTTCAGACTTCGGGTGATGCCAGCCCTCGCATCTGAAATCGTCTTGTTTCAACCCTAAGCATACAATATACTATTTAAAATATTGAAAAAGGCGTATAGATCAGATTATTGCGTTAGTTCTGCAACAAACAGAATGATTAATGGTTTCAGCTGATTATTTTTGAGACTGACACAATCTTCGAATGTGTTGCATTAATAGGTACCTAATTGGGTGTAAAATTGATTATTACTTATTAAGAGCTAAAATAATGAAATCGGATCTGACATAGTGTTCGGTAATGGGTGATCTGTAAGTAACACACTGGAGTTATATCGGAAAAGTGAGGCATGTTAAAAAAAACTATATTAAAATACTCACACATTATGCAAGAAACTAGTGAAGTTAAACCAAATAACTCTCATTTAAAGCGGTCAATGAGCATATTAATTAATAATAGAGTCAAATAGTTAATTCTTTCTTTGATAATAAAATAATTAATGAGGCTTCAAAAATATTGCATATCCCAGTATGTACTTAACTACTATACAAATGTCACGCTGATTGACCAATAAGTGAGAGAGGTTAAAAAATTGAGGTCTTAGCTACGCAGGACGCTCCTCAAAGCAGCTCATGGTTGAATTGAACATGTACAGTATTCAAATAACCCTACGCGTTTGAATTTATTTCTTTACCCAGCATCATAAGGTTTATAATTCTTTATCAAATTAAAAGCAGTTCCTAATTGTACGATTGAGAACGGCTAGTGTGTTTATCGTCAATTTTGTCTTTAAGCACTAATAAATAGAGTTCGATTTTCTTTAAACCGCATCGGCATTCAAGAAGTAGGTTGAGACAACGCACACAGAGATAGATTGCACTTGTATAATATCAAAAACGCTCATTTATGTCACGAGATGCAAAAATGTATGCAAATACTATAATTTAAAAAAAACCATCAATTTCTTTCTCTTCGTCAATTATTATTGCTGTTGATTTAGTGAACATTTTAAAGTACATATTTTAACAGACTTAAATAACGCTTAAAATTGAATTAAAGGGAGATTATATCGAAACATCAAACAGCTTTAGAAAGTAAGTACATAGCAATTAGCATCGGGAAAGTTGTTTCAAGCCGAATGGATTTAAATTGAAAAGCAATGCTTGACTAAGTTTCCTAGCCCATAAATACTATCAGAAAATCGAGCGGCTTGTGTACTTTCTAGTGGTGTAGTGGGCTAAAGTTACGATCTCTGGTGATATAATAGTAACGGTTTCGCACTAAAACCCGCAACCAAAACGCCTACGCTAGCAGCTGCGTTTACTTCGCTATTAGGGATAGGGTGTTGTGCAAGGCGCAAGCACGAAGGACAAAAACCAACACGAAAGTTGACATATATTTTAAATATCTACCTTTACTGTTCATCTATAATCTATATAAATAAAAATCAATTGCCAAATATGTAAGCGCATCACTTCAGAACGGCTGGACCGATTTTGATGGAATTTTTTGTATGTGTTTGTGAGGACCCCGGGATATTTTATATCGATAATTGGACCCGCTAGAGGGCGCTGCAATCGGGTTTTACGTTCAAGGCCGTCACCGTCTGCCGGGCCCACAAGTAGTTTAGGAAATCATAAAATACTAAGTATAAGTACATACTTATGTTGAAAAATATTTTTGCTCTTAATTACTTACCTATTGAAAATTGATAGCGTTGATATCCTTAAAAGTTATTGCGTTGATTCCTTTATTAATGGAAATGGGATATTTTTCTGAAAAACTTTAGAAAGGCGAAGAATATTAATTTATTCACAAAAGTTTGATTCGAAGTCATAGATTTAAATTGTGTAAAACAATAGGTACATTATGCCGATACGTTAGTAATGCATTAAATTATGCATACGTAAGTACTAGAAGACAGATAAATCGCAAGAGATCTCCACGAGAAATACGTTCACCGTCCTAGATGTGCGGTAGGTAGGTACTTTCGTTTTGAAATCGGCTCGTACAATTGGCCGTATCGAGATAAAAGCGGACCAGCTGCACGGAGAACGGTGGCTGAACGCATTCCAAAGTTTCTAATATATCCTTTGCCTCCAAATCGTCAAGGTGTTAACCTGTGCACGGAAGTCGCAATGATTGTCGAGAGCATGAAATTGTTTAAGTGAATAATTGGCACCGGAACCTTCAATAAAACAGAGGCACAATGAGCAGAATAAATTTTCGGTAGTGAATGCGATCGTCGCGTAGGTCAACCGCAGATATTGTATAATGCAAATCAGGATGTGGGTATTAAAATTGTTGAATTTCATTGAATTAAAATTCCCAAGTGTGCTTGCAGTCCAACCGGGAAGAGGATGTTTATTTATACATTTTAGGGCATCTTATAATGTACTCGAACAGAACAGAATATGGTAGCATAATGATTTTATGTTGTAGTTATCCACGACTTTTTCTAAAACTTTACGGGTTAGGGGAGTCCTTAGAATTTATAAGTTTCATCTCTCGTAATCATTTCTGTTTTGAGATACTGGGACTCTCATTAAAATTTTCAGCAGGATATAGTCAGATCAAATACTGTTAGATACAGTACTCGTAGAATACAATGAATTAACGCCTCAAGACAAAAGTATAGCAATTCGTGAAAAGAAAATATTGCTTACAAAAGTTTTATTTTATCATCTGATCAAAGAGTTAATTGGTTAGGAAATATTTATAAAATAAAAATTTAACTAAGTTTTTCTAACAAATTAATCTATCCAAAATAAATTATCCTATCTTTTGATCAATCAACGCTTTATCAACGCACAGACAAAACAGCTGAGGTTAAAAGTTTCTTGGCTGAAATAAACAGTATAGGTCGCTACGACGTAGGCAGTGGGTAATCACTAAGAAAGAATTTTCGGAAATTCCACCTCTAAAGGGATCAACAAGGGGTGACATTTTTTATGGAAAAAAAAATTCAAGTCATACCTATCCAAGAAAATTGGTATTTGGACTTCCGGATAAAATAAACGATACAAGTTTCTGTTTTTAAGAAATTCCGCCCGGTATTCTTTAACAGATTAACTAATTGAGTAGCGATTCATATTGCGTTTAGTAAAAAAAAATTATACATTAGATTCTATAAACATAATATTATTGTCATCTAATTGCTAGGAAATAAACAACAAAAAGAAAGTAAAAATTAAAAATATATAATTCTAAGGTTTAGGCGAGGCCGTGACTGTCGAAATTTCACGGTTGGACCGTGACACAATTTAGTAGAGCATTCATTTAGTATTCGCCACTCTATCTTGTCTGTGTGTACAGTTGTCATGAAATGATACACATTGCAAATCAGAAATTCGATAAAGTATTCAATTAAAATGACATAGGTACATCATAAAAGTCGTTAATGAAGAATTAATTAACACTTTACCATGAAAATTTAAAGATGATATTGTGTTCAATATTTAACTTCTTGTGAAGGGAACGTGCACATTAAATTCTGTGTCATTTATGTAGTTAGTGTGCGCCAGATTTCATAAGCGATCTCTCAGCTCTCTGTACCCTGATCTAGGTTAGGTGGTCGACACCAGCAACGGCGGTATCGAGCGCGTCCGATGTTAACCTACATACACCCGTGGCACACATAGGAGCTACCGAGCTGGGGTCGAGTGAACCCGTGGCCGTATGTCAAATTCATGACCCCGCCCCCTACCTCTAATCTCCTCATGTGCAATTGCCTGGGTAGACACAGTTATTTCATATGCTGAGCATAAAATACCGCAGGTGAAATGGAGAGCTTTCCGTAGAAGCTAGGAGTTTGGGAAAAATTTACAGTATAGAATTGAGGTTCCTCCGAAGATCTCATTGATAAATTTCGTGATTGAGGAGAGAATCAAGGAAAACTAAACTAAGATTAATTTCTAGATTGTATGTGTGTGTACGCGAGCGCTTAGTAGTTAATTTCATAAATATAATTAACGTAGATGCAAGCTGCATGCATGCCACATTAACTATGAGAAACTAGTATTTAAAATCTATATTTCACGTTCTGAACCGCTGACGACAGCTATTCTATTAGGGAAAATGGTTTTAAATACTTTACAAAAATGATATAGCGCTTGAAGTTCAACCTATTAATTTTGCATCAAACCATTCGTTACACGTTTTTCACAGCAATTATTTGCTTTGTTCGTCAATTTGCTGAATTCATTCAACTGCTTACTGCACTTTATCTAGACAAATAAATATTTTTTTTAAGAACCTAGTAGGTAGTGTACCGACCTACATAAAATTACTGAACCAATAAATAAACCATTTAACAATTATATGAATATTATTATAAAGAGGAAAGATTTGTTTGTAATGGATAAACTCAAAAACTACTCAACCGATTTTAAAAATTCTTTCACCCATAGAAAGCTACATTATCAGCGATTAACATAGGCTATATTTTATTTTCAAAAAATGGAGATCCTTACGAAAAGTCTTAAGTCGGAAAAAAGACATCTCTTCTGAGAGCTTACTGCGTAAATAGTTAAAGTTACACGAAAATAATGTATAGTGGAATTGTTCTTCTCAAAAAGTTTTAAAAAAAGTCCGCGATAGCTTAAATCTATAGTTAATGTTAACTCACAATAACCATTTTTATGATTATCAAATTTGGTCTAAACCAATGTTTTATTTGCGAAGGTGTTTTTACTGACATAGTATTAATCTTTATCAAAATAAATGTTATTCATCTCAAGTATTGAATCTCAAGTAATTATACTTACGTCAATGTTTCACCCTTTAATTTAGATGAATATCTTATGAGATATCATAGAAATAATGTAACGTGCAAGGGAAAATACGCGACTGCGGACAGCGTCCAGACTAAATACCTATAATCTGAGGGTTGGTGGCAGTGGCAGGTGTAGTGAGGGCGAGGCGTACTCTTAATGTAAAATTAAAATGAAAAACCTGCCCACTGGATATTATAATATTGGGTACAGACTATTATGATTATTAGTGCTACCCGTGCGAAGCCGGGGCGGATCGCTTGTTAAAATGATAAAGAGCGTGGTTTAATAATTAATTATAGTTAGTGACGATGGGTCTTTTCTCACTCACCTCAGCGTAACAAAAATAGATTCAAGGTTTGATTTTTATTTAATTACATAGTTTCAATTAAATTCATTTCTTTACTACATATTTCCCATCACTTCGTTCGCTTGGATAGTTTTTTTTAAAGGTCCCAGAAAGTGACAGTTAGGATTTTTCAAAACTGAGTACTTTCTTAGAAGGGCAACTTTCTTATATTGGTTTCGTGTCTGAGAGGCCACTAGCGAGAACACAAGCTGAGTGGCTTACCTGTTTGTTGCACTGCTGTACAATACAGTGATTTTGCATGTAAGTGTTTAAATTTAAGTTTTTTTTTGTTCACTAGTGAAATAAAGTTTTTTCTTTCTTTCTTTTCTTTCTTTCTACATTGCATGGCAACCTACCTAAAACTAAAATCTCAATTTTATAAACCAAGGACTTTCAGCTGTAGGACGATAATGTTATGTTACTCAGTCAGTTTGGGGAGGCAGTGCGTCGCGCTCCACAATGTCACGTGGGTAGTTAATGCAATCACGTCTTCTATGTTCCAGCTGGAAAATGGACCTCGCACTGGCTAGCGTACTATTAGCACTTCGCAGGCCCTCCCAGGTGGACGGGCAGGCCGTACAGACCGCGCAAGACCGCGACGTGTGGAAACTGGAAATCCGAGACCTATGTCCAGCACGATCCATACTTCGTATCCATACTTTTAATATTATAAATGCGAAAGTGTATCTGTCTGTCTGCTACGCTTTCACGGCCCATCTGTCCAGCCGATTTTGATAAAATTTGGTATAGGGTTAGTTTGTATACCCGGGAAGGACAGCTACTTTTTGTCCAGGAAAATTAGAGAGTTTCCGGGAATCTAAGCCCTCATCTATGCGTTCGAAGTCGCGGACATCATCTAGTTAGGTATATGTATAAAAATATTATACCTCTAGAAATAGGTACCTGCTTGGTTTCCCCAATTGGAACACAACAGGTGACATGTGGAACAGACCTGACAGCGACAATGCCTTCCCGTGTGCAATGGTGCAGTCATCAAGGGTCAACGTCCTGCTTGCAAACTACTACCACTAATCAATAAACTGATTTGTACTACATAATACATATATGTAAGTATATCTTATCATTTTAGTTAAATGTAGATGACCATGTCCTATATTGCATAAACAAACTTCCCGCATGCGTTGCATCGATTGAAGAACTTTTCTGGCAGGCATATTACCTTTGTATTTATGAAATTAGTTGTTAAAATTATAACAATGATTATAATTTAATTATAACTAGCTTTTGCCCGCGGCTCTGCTCTCGTTAAGTTCGATTTTTTTAATTGAATTTTGAAAAATCATATCTCAGCGGATGCCTACGTCATAATAGCTATATACCTGCACAGACTAGATACCTGTACGCCCAAAAAAATCATCCCGATTCGTAAAGTGGTTTGAGATGAGCGTTGATGGGTCAGTCAGTCAATCGGTCACGATTTCCTTTTATATATTTAAAAAAAAGACAACAGATGAGAAAAGTATAAGCTCATTGTTGCTGATAAGATTTTTCTTGGTATAAAGACCAACAAGATGCAAAGGAAGAAATTGAATAGGTCTACCTAATTTAATCAGACTCGGAGACTTAGATAGAATGAGAGAGGATAGTGCTTGTATCCTTTAGTTAATCAATAGAAAAAAGTTTACTAAATATCACTGGATGGACAAATCATCGAAAAATAGGCTCTTTGTAGAGTCGAATGGCAAGAAACGGTGCAGGACAGGCATGATTGGAAGCTTAAAGTGTCGGAGGCCAAAATCTTCATCGGGCTACTGAGCCAGTAATGAAGAAAAGAAAGCCTTCTGAGTGTGCCCCAGTACCGAAAAGAATCGAATGCAAAGTTGACCATGATACAAAATGACATGGCGCACGGAGGGGAAAGCAAGAATAAAAGGCCCTTAAAGCCTTTTATACAATGTAAATAGCCCACTCGTATCATCCACACGACCCACGGAGAGATGATAACGATCAGTAAGATGGTTTACGTGACATGATGCACATGGACGCGTACTGTACGCTGTACTATGAATAGGTATAGAACGCAAAAAAAAACGCAGATTTTGGGCCGGGATTCGAACAATTAACATCCATAGCAGTAAATTCTAATAGGTAGGTAATATCTACTATAAACGTTGCTTTATATTTTTTTATCATTTTAAAGAAACTCAACAAGTGTATAACAGAGGCTGTTCTCATAAGTCATTATAATATGACTACCTTCCCCTCCAAGAGCAAAGCTTCTGCTAGGAGCAGTCACGTGACATGACAATAACGCAACATGTGATGAAGTAACTATGTATTAAGTATAATCTGAGCAACAAATAAGTTTTTTACCGACTACCCTTCCGATTTCAAGCCGTCGCTAATCCGCTATTCCTGCTTATGAAATTTAAAATTAGGGATAGATACGACTTGCTATGCGCTATGATAGCGGAAACGGTAATACAGTACAGAATTCTTAACCAAATTAAATCGCAGAAGACAAAATGTCAACTACATATGCATGCATGGGCGACGGACGTATATTAAGAAGTACCTACGTCCATGCACATAGTTAAATACTGTATTACTGTACAATTTGCTGATATCAAAGAGTCATCTAAAAGTGCAATCAATTTCTACAACTTTGATTGAAAATAAAAACGATTATCGATATAACTGAGAGATATAATACCAACCTAATTGGGTATTTGACAACTTTTCACAAAAATTATAAAATATTTTTTGTGATTATTAAATAGAAGATTTCCCAAAAGTCGTAATATCCACGTCCCCTGTTAGTATATTTGAATAACTATTTTAAACTATCGATTTAAGTAAAAAGTGCGTCGAACTTTGATGACGTCAATACTCAATATTTCACACAATACCCTTATGCACGCGTTTTGACGTTTGAAAAAAAGTTGCTGATTTCACTAGTTGTCAAAAAGGTACCCAATTATAGCAAAGCTTTTATGCGAAGCACGCGATAGTATACGACAATGCAAGCCGTCCATGGAGGGAGTTCGTCGGCCCCAGGCGGGTTAACCGACGCGACGGATACTGACCCGTCCCGAAAGGCGCTCCACAAACCACTAGCACAACAGCTCTGACTGCCATAATATGTTATGCTACTTTGTAAGGTGGCAATACCTAGCCATGCGTGATTGCATTCGAGCAGTGCATTTTCACCAGAGATGTGCTACGTTGCTAAACTAAGATCGAAACGCACCCATAAAGGTCTATTACACTGCACTTTTCACAGGGACCCTTACACTTGAATCAGTGTAGTGTAATAAGATTTAGGGAGAAAGGGTCCTTATTGCTGTGTAATAAGCGACGCTCTAAATAGCGGCCATGCCCACCCTGAACACAGGGCCCTGTAAAAAGTGCAGTGTAATAGTCCTATTAGCTGGGTCCGGTAAAGCTTAGCAGTGCACCCTTAGCAGATGTATCTTATTTAGTGCGTCGATGATTGACGTTGGAGTTGATAATGATTCATTGTTTTTTTGTTATACCTACCATTTGAATGATAGGTACTCGACGAGTAAAGACTATTTATCACAGTTTTAATAATTACCAGTTATAAAGCGAAATATGGAAATTATAGTCTTTTATAAGCCTGAATAATTAGGCATTTTGCGTTGCATTTATTACCGTTCAAATATACACCTAACTACATTGTTACAATTTTTATATAAATGTAATTTCATTACATTTAACCACGAGCTAAAACACGCTTCAAACAGTTCTGATAAACGATACGATACATCGTAATGATAAGTTATCGTTAAATTGATAGAAACGTCATACTCATGCAGCCATGTGCTTAGTGATAATGTTACTTAATACAGAAAATGAAAAATTATTTGCGTTTCACATTCAAATCATATTTTTCACCATTCTGAAGAACAATTATTAAAGAGTGGGAAATGTAGGCAAAATTGTCAAAAAGGCATCCATTATCATAGTGATAATATTATAAATGCGAAAGTGTGCTTGTTTGTTCGCTTATCCTTCAATGACGCCGCAATAGAGCAACAGATCGACGTGATTTTTTGCATGGGAGCCGTGACATAGGCTTTTTATCCCAAAAAATTATGGAGTTCCCGTGGGAATAAAAAAACTTCAACCACGCGAACGTAGTCGCAGTCATCAGCTAGTCAAAAATATAGGTCCTTTAAAGCATTTTGTGACCCCCCAATAGTAAATACAATATTTTTCCATAAAACTCAGTCATAACAGATCGTGGAGTAGGCCTACCGGTGAAACCACGTTAAAGAAACGCGCCAAGTACACTACCCCACAGGTGGTGGGAATGTGTGTATATGTCACCGTAAGATTGTAAAACCGTTAGATTATACTCTAACCTAACCTAACCGAACCTACAAGAAACATACAAGAAAACGTAAATACAGTGAATATTTCAAAAATTGATACGCAGAACATTGACGGTTCACAGTCTTTCGACAGATTACAATTTTGCGAGTTAGATTATAATCTAACGGTTTTTACAATCTTACGGTGACATATAGGTAAAATGTAACCTTCAATTTTTGAATCGCGATATCTTAGGTATGGTGATTGTTAGGAAAAAAGTATTAGACCCTTTTTTATACGACTGCCTGAAAAAAGTAGTATATTGTTTTCAGGGTTCATGTATGTATGTATGTATGTATGTATGTATGTATGTATGTATGTATGTATGTATGTATGTATGTATGTATGTATGTATGTATGTATGTATGTATGTGAGTTTGTATATTCCACCATAACTTATATACGCCTGAACCGATTTTGATAAATGAGTTAGAATCCCTAGCTTATCCCGGGTGACATAGGCTAGATTTTTTTTTTTTTAATTTATGGGGTGACCATGGTCCCACATTAAAGACTAAAGTTGATTTTTTTTTTTTTAAATAAGATTAACTATATAATCATCATCTAGAAAATGATGAGTAGATTCCAAAAATATATAACACTATTATAGTTCATTCACAAAAAAATATCATTTAATAAAAATGTGAATAAGATTCCATTCCAAAGGCTATATTATATGCAAATCGCTTCTTAAGTAGATAAACTCCAAAAATAATATGGTAGGGCAGTCGTGTTTTTTAATTCGTTAAATTAAGTTCACTTGTGTAGATAATTTTATGATCTAAAATTTTTGTTTCAGCTATAATTTGATAAAACCGTTTTCGAGAAAAATCCAAACAACCAAAAATTTTGACCTTTGACCTAGAATAACTTTTTTTACAAACATGTGATCGATGAGGATTTTTGGCACTTTATTTCTACTGGTGTACCTGAGGTAGCAAAATTCAGCTCTGTCGGAGTTTGTTATTTGGTCACTATTTTTGTGTCTAATTTGACCGGGCTAGTTGGCCATCCCCGAAGCCAAAAATTCTGCCCCCTACATGCCACTCTACGACTCTACCCCGTGTAGTTGAGCATTTATTGACTGAACTGAAGATCAAACAATAAAAGATCCTAAGCATTTTACTAATGTGAAAGTTTCTGTTTGTAAATTTGTAAGTTAAGATATTTATTACTCCTTCTCGCCGCAATGACTGAACCAATTTGGCTGACATTCGTTTGGATAGCTCATAGCCTGAATTAATACATAGGCTACATTTTATCGCAGAATTAAAAAGTTCCAAAAAAAAATTAATCCACGCGATAGCAGTCGCACATCATCTAGTCAAACAATATTTATTTATAATGGATTTAATAGAATACGAGTATCTGCTTAGTGCCTTTTTGGTCTAGGTTCAAGCCCTTCAAGTAATACCTTCCACCTTCAAGCACACTTGAATGTTCGCGCTCTGAACTTCTCGCCCGCGTGCGGCATTTTCAGACATAAACTGAAATAAATAGATAAGTGACTGGCAGACAATAATTCCCGCAATTGAACTTTATTTTCTTGGCACACATAATATTATGACACGTATCAATGTTTTTAAGGGTAGTATCAAAATATGATTTCGTGTAGCTCAACCAAGTCAAGATCGTATGTAAAATGAGCTTGTTTAATGTAACGAATACAACATTCAAGATTTCAGCTTTTTTCCATCCCGACCTTGGACTCAATAAAATAGTTATCATGGTTAAATATTGCACAAGCCGTCGTCAACCGAATACCGATAGAACTCTCTCTTCACATAGAGGTATCCTGTAAGGGTTGCTACGCGCCGCAGAACGGTTATCCCAGACTTGGGATATCGTCCATCTGTTCCGTTCTGCTATGTAAAACTGAACGGATCTATGGCATGGTATATTAAATCTGGCAAAGTTTTACGAGCCTATTTAAAATCGTAATTATTTGCTACCTGCTGGGTAAATTATATCTAACCAATATTAAACAGTACCTACCTTAAAGGTAAGTACCTACCTACATACATAACGTGAAACAAAGATGAAGTATCTTTAGGGAATTAACCGAAACCCCGTCAAAGGATCCTTTCGCCGCAAAATATTATTAGAGGCGAGGCACAGTCGGACGGGACGACCTAGAAACGAGAAGAATTCATTTACCGCGCTCAGCGGCGGCGCCCCTAATATCCTTGAGAAAACTTATCCAAGGCCTACACCAGTTCCCGGAAGTGTCCTTCGAACGAAAAGCCTTGTTTAATGCCTCGGCGTAGTCAGTTTAATTTGCTACCTAACTTAGTACTTTTATTTTAGTCAAGTACTAAGTTAGGTAGCAAATTAATAACAATTAATTTTTGAGAATCATCAAATCGACATATTTTATCTTTGCTACCTCTGTTAGCTACCACAATCGAGACCTTTCGTACAGGAAATTGTTGGGCATCTCATCAAAATGAAGCTACTCACGGAAAATTAGCTTGATAGTAATCAAGTGCAAAAATGGACCATGGATCCTAGACTATGTACTACTATATACGTCATTATCAGGAGTATGTTCTATAGAAAAAGGTAGAGAATGAAAATAAATATAATGAAAAAACTAACCTAACCTTACCTACAAGAGACAGACAAGAAAACGTAAATATGATGAATATTTCAAAAATTGATATTCAGAACATTGAACGGTTCACAATCTTTCGACAGTTTACAATTTCGCGAGTTAGATTATAATCTAACAGTTTTTACAATCTTACGGTGACTTATTGATTTATTGGTTTATTTGTTGTGAACACAATATTAACATGCATCCTGCCATTTCTAAGGTACAACATTTAGAATTATTAATATCAAACATTATTAAGTTATACTAATTAAATTATTTAACAAAATTAAAGTGCTCAGTTAAATTCAAAATTATTATTACACTCAATAATTGACAAATCATACGATACATATTATCATATCTTTGTAGGAAAAAAAAATTAAATACAAATACAAATACATGTCATAACTTAATTCTTAGATAAGTTATTGTTTTAATGACTTATACATTAAATGTAAATTCCTTATATAGCGACACTGAAGGGACTGCACATTTTATGGCGTTTTTGGAGTTAATAGACAAAGAAAAAACCAATATTAATTATTATTACATTTTCTAATTACAAGTATAAAATTTACAACTTATAGATATTTTTTATATAAAAGTTCAACATGGTTGCAAATAAAATTAAGAACAAATGAAAATTGTAGTGATTTCTACTTTGGCTTGTCAAGTTTTACTTCCAACTACACTAGCGGCACGCTATGATGGCCGGTTTGACACATTACAATAGTGATGTGGAATGTCAATTTATTCTCGAACAAAAAACAATTAAGTTTTGTTTTTGTACCTGATTAAATAGGTTTAATAAAACAAAAATGTATATGTTTATTTAATTTATTTGAACGAACTGAATATTTGAACGAAAATGAATATACATACTTTATATGCACACAAGAAACATATGAATACAAAAGATACCAAAAAAGGTGCCACAAAAGGCCATAATTAATCAGATTCGTCCATACTACTATTTTCACTGTCGTCACTGCTATCATCACATACATTAATAATTATATGTTCGTTTTCTATAATATTATCTATTTTCACATCTCTTTCATAATCTTCCCTTATTAATTTAACAGTTCTATTCACAACCTTTTCCCAGTCTCCTTTAGTCACATGTTCACAAGCTTCTTCTAATAATTTTAGCATTTTTTTTGTGGTAAATGGGGGTTCTGTATTGTGTCTTGCAGCATATCCCTTAATTTGAGCCCACACCAACTCAATCGCATTATACTCACAATGGTAAGGCGGTAACCTTATAACTCTGTGCCCATGTTCTAATGCTATTTCGTCAATGACGTATCGGATCTTGGTTGGTTTGTTTTCTTTTAAAAGACGTACTAATTCCGCTTTTAACATATTCATGTTTGCATCTACGCCATTTTTACGAAGCCATGCGACGATATCAGCTTTCTTTTGGGATTGGGCAGGTGGCTTGTCAATTTGCATCGAGTGGTATGGGGCGTTGTCCATAATTATAATAGATGGTTCAGGGAGGCTACACAACATTGAGGTAAACCATTCAGTAAACTTTTCTCCATTCATGTCTTCATGATAGTCTCCAGTGGTTTTTGACGCAAAAGCCATGAGAGAACCTTCGACAAACCCGTTGATGGTTCCGGCGTGAGTCCAATATTAAGCGCATCAGCTACGCGTTCAACCACTGACGTTATAGGTAAAATTGGCCCTCCATTTTGAGCTTCACGATCGAAATAGTTACGAAGGCGTATTACGAACTCACGTGTCTGACTATTTAGAACAGTTATCTGCGTACGTTCGGTCATATCGACGAAATCCACAACAAAGGGCTTGAACAGAGTCCAAATTAACGAGCAAGGGTCAACAGTAATGCAGTATCAATATTTGAAATCCAAAGCCAGGTCAAAACTATATCACAATCGCATTGCACTGACAGTTTATACTTTTCGAAGCAACGTCAATTCGAAACTGCTTTGTTTTGCATTGAGCATTGACGCGATTTTTCTACACTTGTATACATTTAAGAAATCAATTTAATAAATAAATTTTGAGTCCTAAACCTAAAACTACATTCGATAAAATTTATGAATCTCTGCACATCACTATCGTCAATAAAGTAATACAATTATTTCCTTCAAAGTCGTTATCAATTAATACGGAACTTCATGAGCGGACAAACGTCAAACCGGCCATCATAGCGTGCCGCTAGTTTAGGTCTGATATATAGATTTTTAAGTCTGTAGATCTTATTAAATATTTAGTAAATACGGATATCCAAAAAAAGCCAACTCTCAATTTCACAAACAATGAGAAGCGCAAATTTTTTCACAGTTTGTATTAAAATACAACATAAAGAGATTTATTAAAATTTAAAAACACAGGTACTAGGTAGGTAATTTTACTAACAATTAAATAACCTAAAAACGAGCCTAAAAATGACACTAACTCATAAATTCAATCATCAAAATGTGCAAACCTATGTAATTTAAGAGCAACTAAAAAGAAATATAATATTTTAAGTTCATGTTTATTTGTATTTGTAATTCTTTTTCTCTTTTATTGTGTGTAATTAGACTGTTAGTTCTATAAAAAGAACAACAGAAATGCAACTTACCAATAAAACACAACACATTGTGTTAACATGCAAGATTCTAGTGCTCTAGATTAAAATATGTACTTACTACTTACACAGTTACATATAAACAACTATAATATGATGCCAGTGAGTTTGTCTGCATGGAACAAGATTATTTAATTTACTCCAGATTCTTTCAAATTTCCTTGATAAAATAGCCATGTACCTCCAAGCTATACAACATATATCTGTACCAAATTTCAAAATCAGTGGAATAAATGGAAAAGTGGGAAAAGACAGGCACACTTTCACATTTATAATATTAACTGCTATGGATGGTATGATTAAGATACTTACTTACTTACTTACTAACATAATTACCTACATCAATCAATCCAAAAATGTAACCCATAAAAAATACATACATGTAAAGAAATAAAAATTATAATTTTTATGATAATAAATATCATGCATTACAAACTTGTAAGTACTTAATATTTTGCAGTTTTATGTAAAACTATAATTGTTGTTGCAGCCATAAAGAAGGAAAAAACATATAACTAGAAACGAGTGCAATTCCTGCAGCGATTTTTATATTATTAACCAATATTCACCTGGCATGTTAGAATACATACAGTGATAAATTACTGTAGAAAATGTTAGGATGTATGATGTCCGTGTCACCACATCACTAAATATATTAAGTAGAAATTACCGTCAGCAAACGTCACAACCTCATACTCAAAATGGAATCGGGGCGCTGGTTGTTATGATATTATCTTTTAGAGAAATATGTCTATCAAAGTAATTCTATTAAAAAATAGGAAACCTACAGATGAAATGAAAGCCACACTCGCGACTTGCGAACAAGTGAAAATGACATTACTTGATATTAGAACCTACCTGTAAAAAGGCAATCTTGTAATAAATATTTTTCACTGTACACAATTTTAATATGAGGAAAGAAACAATAAAACTATTTATATGAGTCCAGGCACAAATTTAGCTACAAAATTAAAACAGTTTTCGGACACAATGCACACAGCACAACACTCCTCACTTGATCACAGATTACAGACCAGCAGACTGTTAAAGACCGTACAGACCAGTCACCAGTACCAGGGCCAGTCCACGAACCACAGACCAGTTAACCATCTGAGATTTAACCAGAGCATAGACCGACCGGCATTTGTACAAAAAATATTAGCATAGATTTATGTTTATATAATACCAGGCCTAACCCCCAGCTTAAGCTCCGCCTATACGCCATTTTTACTTACCAGAAGCTTCAATTTAAATATGATGTTTCATAACCTCTCCTATAAATAAAATCAAAGGAATATAGCATAATAGAGCATTTCCCATGGAGATTCCCGTGGAGGTATGAAATTAGTACCTTCTCTATCTTCTCTACCTTTCCTTTATAATTGCAGATTCTTTTTTCTATGGTTATTACGAGTTATTTACGACGTCCATCCTAAGTATTAGTGTCAAGTAGTAAATACAGTAAATCTATGAGTCCCAAAATAGATTAGTAAAAAAACTCGCCGGCATATTTAGCGGAACATAAAAAAAAGGTTTGATATCAGTATCATATAAGGTTGCTGGCTGGTTTATACGTCATTTAATTTAAAAAGAAATATTTTCAAATTAAGAAAACAACTGAACATCACATTTTATGCAATTGTTTTAATTTTATTCAAATACACCTTATCTGGAGCGAACTTCGAGTATTTCTTCCTTCTGAGTTTAATTTAAAATTTCATTGAAATACTGCTTTTTATTAGTTTTTTTAATCGCGTATCTTTCTGGAGTTGATGACTGAATTATGCCTGACTTAGCCCCAACGGAGATTGCCAGGGCACTCGAAATGCGAAGAAATGGTCAAACCTACAGAGTGATATCCAGAGATCTTCGTCGACCAGTTTCAACGATCCATCGCAGTATCCAACGGTTCAGGGAGACCGGTACTTATGTGAGAAGAGCAGGACAAGGCAGAAAAAGACGCACTTTCTAGTAGGGATGATCGTTTAATTCGGCTTCGTGTACGTAGGAACCCCCGTTTGACGGCCGTCCAAGCCCGACATGAGTTAGAAGCAGTGCGAGATGTAACCGTAAGTGAGCGTACGGTACGAAGAAGGCTCGAAGAAGCTGGTTTGGGTTCATTTGTGCCCACCAATGCTCCAAGGCTCGAGGTAAATCATCGTAGAAACAGGTTAACTTTTGCTCAGGAATATCGACTTTGGAACGCGGACCAATGGAGTAAGGTATTGTTTAGTGATGAGTGCAGAATTCTCTTAAATCAAATTGACGGCAGGCAAAGAATACACAGACGCAAAGGAGAACGATACATTCAGACAAATTTTGAAACTACATGCACTGTGGTGGATCAATAATGGTTTGGGCGGGCATTTGTTTGGGAGTTCGCACAGACTTGGTAGTGATTGACAGAGGGAGTCTGACTGCAGACCGCTATATCAGAGAAGTTTTAGAAGAAAATGTCGTACCGTTTACCCCATATATCGGTGAAGATTTTGTTTTTATGCAGGATAATGCTCGGCCGCATACCGCTCGGGTAACTCAAGCTTATCTTAATGATATGAATATCACAGTTATGGAGTGGCCGGCGAGATCACCGGATATGAAGCCAATAGAGCACGTTTGGGACTTGCTGAAAAGAAAAGTTAAGTCCAGAATTCCAGCTCCTGCCAACGTGGGAGAACTGTGAATCACCGTAGTTGAAGAATGGCGGAGACTATTCCAGGAGACCATCGATAACATCATTCTCAGTATGCCTAGACGGGTAGAAACTTTAATAAGAGCACGTGGAGGAAATACGCGATATTGATCACCATTTTTCTAATTTAATTAATTGTTATTTTAATATTAAATTTCACTTTTCCCGGATACATGAAAAGTTCAAAAATTTACCATTTTTCACAAATAGCCTTTATTCGCAAAATCTGCTCTTAATGTGATCTCATTTTAAGTAAAACAAATTTTTTTTTTTTTTTTTTTTTCGTTATTGAGTATTGTTCGTTCGTTTCGTTACAGTTATTGAGTGCTCAATATAATTACAATCTAGCCAGACTATTTGACTAATGAGTAATTTTTCTTTAACCTAAGCTTATAATTATCTTATGTGCTAAGAACTTGTCCAATGACGTATCTTAGTCTTTATTGTTGCTAATAGACACTTTGTTCATGTGTTCTTTTATGCAGCACTATCACTACACTATCACTAGTCACTATGCACTAACTCAAAGGGTTTTGTCCTTTTTAGTCTTCTCACTAATTGCGTAACGTCGAGCAACTGGATTGCCTCAACGTTAACGTGATGGTGAAGCCGATGATCATGGACTTCTGCAACTTTGGTGATGACTTTGTCGACGTATTCAATTTTCAGGTCCCGATGAATTACGTCATTTCTAATGTACCACGGTGCATTCACGATGTTACGAAGTACTTTGTTTTGGAACCTTTGTATTATTTGTATATTGGTTTTTTTAGTGCAGCCCCACAGCTGTATGCCATAAGTCCAAATAGGCATTAGGACTTGTTTATATAATAGAATTTTATTGTGTATTGACAAACAAGATTTTCTGCCAAGTAACCAATACATATTTTTATAACGTATTTCTAACTGTTCTCGTTTCTTTTTAACATGCGTTTTCCACCTCAGTTTAGTATCCAGTGTCATACCGAGGTATTTAGCTGTATTAACATACGGGTTGTATTTCGGTGCTTTATTTGTGAAATCTATATGTACCGATTTTGATTCGTTCAACTTAATTCGCCACCTGTTCGTCCAGTCGTAGACTTTATTAATGGAAGCTTGGACTTTTGTGACTGCTTCATCGTGACTTTTTCCAATTCCTATTATGGCAGTATCATCAGCGAAAGTAGCAATCACATTGTTTTCTGACACCGGGATATCACTGGTATACAAAAGGTACAGGACCGGACCAAGTACACTTCCTTGTGGAACCCCAGCTTTTATTTCCTTCAGTTCTGAATATGCATCTTCTTGACGAATTCTGAACATTCTGTTAGTAATATATGATTTCAAAATTTCTGCAAATGCTTTGGGCAACATCATATTCAGCTTATATATAAGTCCTTCATGCCAAACTTTGTCGAAGGCTTGCGCTACATCTAAAAATACAGTAGTGCAAACCTTTTTTTCTTCTAATGTTTGCTCAATTATGTTAACTATTCTATGAACCTGATCAATTGTAGAATGCTTTTCTCTGAATCCAAATTGGTGACTTGGTACGAGATTTTTGTCATCTATTATGGGTTTAATTCTCTTAAGCAATAGTTTTTCAAATAGTTTGGACATTATGGGTAGCAGTGAGATTGGCCTGTATGACGTTGTTTCTTGGGGAGGTTTCCCTGGCTTGGATATCATAATAACTTCAGCAATTTTCCATAAATCAGGTACATACTTAAGTCGAAATGCTGCATTGATTAAATTAGTAAGCTTGACTAGAGCTTTGCGTGGTAGATTATTTAAGACTTCCCCGGTGATAAGATCGTAGCCCGGTGATTTCTTTTGACTGAGACTATATTTTATTTCCCGTAATACTTCTTTTGGTGTGACAAGTTTTATATCGATGTCTCCCTCTATTGGTTGAGTTTGCTGGATGTCATTTTGATGAGTGTGACCATCGTTTGGTTGGAATATACTTTGAAGATGATTTGCAAATAATTTAGCTTTTTCTGTATTGTTGATTGCCCATTTGCCATTAACATCCCTGATTGGAGGAATTTGTGTTATAGGTCTTTTCATGTTTTTTGTTACTTTCCAGAAGGCATAGTTAGAATCACGATCAGCGGTCAAGCTTTGAAGGTGTTTTTTTAAGGTGGCTTCATTAAATTTTTGTATTGCTCTCTTAATTTGTTTGGTTAAATTGTTTAGAAGTCTTTTATCTTGTGGGGATCGTGAATGATGCCATTTTTTCCTCTGTTTTCTTTTTTCTTTAATGAGCTTGATGATTTTACTGGGGTACGTTGCCCCATTTCGCCACTTCTTAGAAGTTGGCGTGTTCTGCCAAGCCGATTGCTGTATATCTATTATAAATTGTTCTAGTTCAAAGTTAAGTTGCTCAGGTGTTTTCAAAGGAACTTGTAAGTTTATCCTATTATTCAGGTCAATCTTAAAGCTATCCCAGTCAGTATTTTTAGTAACTAGTGTAGCGTTGATCTCTTTACATGCTATGTTTTCGCTAACTGTCAACATGATAGGAGAATGATCGGAGTTCATGTCGTATTTTTGTTCAATATTTAGATATCTTGGTGATATATTTTTATATATGTAAAAATCTATGAGATCTGGTATCTTTTTAGGGTCTGTAGGCCAGTATGTTGGCGTTCCTGTGCTTACTACATCGCAATCAATACTTTGGATAGCACTCAAGAGTTCTTTACCTTTTGTTGTAGTAAGTCTCGAGCCCCAGAAGGTATTCTTGGCATTGAAATCACCTCCAATGATGAATCTGTTGCCAAATAGTTTTAAAAAATCTGTATAATAATCCTTCTTAAGCGCATATCGCGGCGGAAAATATACAGCAACAATGGTTAAGGGAAAACGTTCTGTTTGGACACATATTGCCACTGCTTGTACTTCTAGTTCTTCGTACTTGCTTTGTTCGTAATGGTTTAGATGTTCTTTTATTATGACTGCACTACCTCCTCTTGCAGAGTTATTAGGATGTAGTGCATGATAAACTTTGTATCCTCTTAATCGGATGTAAGATTCTTTTGTGAAGTGTGTTTCTGATATTAAACACACATCAATGCTTTCGGTATCAAGGACTACTTGTAACTCATGCTGGTGTTGAAGTAGTCCATTTGAGTTCCAAGCCATAATCTTTAATCCCATAATTAATTATTTTCTTGCTTTGTTGGTAGCATTGTTGTTGCTACTTTCTAGTTTGCTTAATCGTTGGTCAAATGAAGTCATAAGTTTGAGAATTGCGTCTAGTTTCTCTTCGAAAGGGCTATTTGAATGTTCATTGCTCTTTGTTCTTTTATTAGCTGCTATTTGAGCATATGTAACAGTCTTAGAGCTTTTCTTAATTTCTGCGCATTGCTTATTATTGGATGTTTTTTGCTTACCTGTTTCACGGGGTATCTGTGAGTAATTGACAACAGCTGGGGGCTTTTTGGTAGCCTTGTTCTTAAGTGATTGCATTTCTTTGGCAACTATGCATCCTCTATAATTGGCTATAGTAAAACAAATGAAACTTTAAATAACAAAAGAAGTGTAGTAAGTAGATTTTAAAATAAAACCATATTTTTTTCATTATGGACCTTTTGTTTATGTTCCGCTAAATGTGCCGGCGAGTTTATTTTATTTACGTGCTATAAAGCCACAGACATAACAAAGAAAAGCATTTATCATAAATTTTACACCCACATAGACACGTGTATGGGAATCTGTGTCCTTTTCCCTCCAAGCAAAAATGTCTATGTTCCTATCATTTTTTTAATTTGTTGTAACATTGTGCAACACAAACGCACACATTGACAAAATTTCAATGCGTGGAAGTCTAAGACATGTAGGTATATGACATAATTATGGCGTTTGTTTACATTGTGTTGTCATTAAACTTTTGTGAAATGTGGAGGTTTAGTAGCCAATATTTATTGAAATAAAATGGTGAAGTGTTGTGTCCCCCAGTGTTACAACGCTTCGTACAGGAAAACCCCAGAAATAACGTTCCATCGGTTAGTAAATTTCATGCTATCATGTTAATAAATTACAGGGCCGGACTTGACGACCCTTTTATTTTAAGTATATAACTTCGACTTTGACTGCGGAGCGACAGTCTAACTGCCTTTGATGTTTACCGGGCAACTGCGGAAGAGCAGTCTAAAGGCCTCGGAATCAGCCGGGAAATGGTCGCGTGCCAGTTGAAGGGTAGCGTGAAGTTTGGGAATTAATTTCAAAATATTTACTAACTCGATTCCTTTGAAATTTTTTTCTATGCGAATAGGTTAGACAAGGACAGAGTATGAATTTTTTGGAGAACCTGATCTATGACATGAATTTATGGGTAGAAATTTCGTGCGAGTGAAACACGAAATGTAAGGTGATACCCTCTATTTTTTATTTTTGGTTTTTGTTCTTGAAATAGACAAATGGAACAGAATCTTTGGTTCTTGTTGTTTTACTCTGGAATGACTAATCATAGTGTCAATAAACCTTTATAAACAAAGTTAGAGGTTATATTTTTTTTTTTGTTGATGTTTTTATTTCAAAAACGGGGTCATTTTTTGTTGTTGTTTTTGTTATTTTTTTGTGTAAACTCTATTAGAAGTGCGATAACCTTTTTAACTGTAATCTATATCTATGTTTCGTAACGATTTGAATGACGTACTGTGTGTTTACGTAGCTCGTACAAGTGATACGATATGATTTAAATAAACACGCCCGGCCGGCGAAATTCGACACCGCCACTTGATATCTTGAGATTGGCCTTGAGATTGGCGCAGATCCGCGGTAACCGAATAAAATTGCGCGCCAGACGAAGGGTTAATTTCAGGTTTCCAAAGGATGAATACCTGAGAGACCTATGGATAAAAATGGATGGATGGATGGATGGATTTATCAGTTAAATATACCAGCAATATTACCACAAGTCCGTGTAATACTTGTAACGTATGTAATAATTTAAAGAGATTGCTATACTTATGGTGTCTTCACAATACATTTACAATAATATTCATATATTGTTTGTTAGGCAGAACATTAATTTTTATTAGCCAAAAATTGATACTCACAAGTCACAATCACACACACAGTCTCACAGTTTGAGATTGTTAAAATTGTGCTGTAGGATAAAGTTTTGTGTGTTGTTTGCTTTTGACTTTAATCCACTTCTGGTTCTTTATAGTACATATTGTAACACTAGCTTATGTCCGCGACTTTGTCCGCGTGGTGTAAGTGTTGGATTCCCACGAGAACTCCTTAATTTTCCGGGATAAAAAGTATCCTATGTCACTCTCCAGGTTCTAAACCCATAATAACCAAGAACCCATGCCAAGAATCTGTTGCTCCGTTACGGCGTGATTGAAGGACAAACCAACAAACCAATAAACCAACAAACAAACACACTTTTGCATTTTTAATATTAGTATGATTTCTCGCTAGAAATGATATTCCGAATCAATGGTAGATTCACTTGGCGATTCAAAAACACTAATGGTAAAGTTTATTTGAATAAATAACATGTGAGTTTAACCGGCTCGATTCGATTGTTTTACAACATTTATTTGGCTTACTGCCAAGAAATTATTGTCAATAGGAACTTTGAGTAAAAAACTGGCGGTATTTATACGATATCCGTTGGCACTGTGCTTCTAAATAATATCTCCAGCACCTGCGCATCGATGCAGAGCGAGAACAACGCGAGAACCACTGTCCATGATATTGACGAAGTCCACAGTGACGTTATAACACGCAGCGTGGAGTTCACATTCGTGTTATTTCTGCCTATAACTATATTCATCACATTGACTAGGGTCCCGCATGTGGTGGTGATTATCATCGCGGACCCAAGCCCGAAATAGACATCTGGCACAGGCCTCTATCCTATCGAGGCAGGCCTTAGCCAACTAAATACAAACCGGTTAAAAGGAGCGTATGCCGAGAAAATATTTTTGAAAATTCATTCCATCGTAAAACAGGTATTTTAAATTTGTATGAAAATTGAATTTAACGTAAGCGAAGTTGCGGGCAAAAGCTAGATGAAATTACAATTTTCAATTTTGTTACTACATTGCAGTTGTGATCGCTTGTGATGAAAAAATCATAAAAGGACCTATTATTATTTTTTAAATCCTTACAAATTATAGCTTCCAAATGATAGGTAAGGTTTAGTTCGTTGTTTTTCCACACGACTTAACCCTACATAACGATATGTTTGGGAATTAATTTCAAAATATTTACTAACTCGATTCCTTTGAAATTTTTGTTTATGCGAATAGGATAGACAAGGACAGAGTATGAATTTTTTGGAGACCCTAATCTATGACATGAATTTATGGGTAGAAATTTCGTGCGAGTGAAACACGAAATGTAAGGTGATACCCTTTATTTTTTATTTTTGGTTTTTGTTCTTGAAATAGACAAATGGAACAGAATCTTTGGTTCTTGTTGTTTTACTCTGGAATGACTAATCATAGAGTCAAAAAACCTTTTTAAACAAAGATACAGGTTATATTGTTTATTTTTTTGAGGTTCCATTTTCAAAAACGGTCATTTTTTGTTGTTGTTTTTGTTATTTTTTTGTGTAAACCATAATAATGTGTTATGCAGCAACAAGGTGCGGCCATGTGTTTTGTCTATGTGTGCGTAATGTTTCCGTGTTTTGAAATTGCCACGCTATTTTTTTCAATATATTGAATCTGTTTCCCTTTATAAATCTGTGGCTAAAGCAGAGATATGGTAAGCCACTAAGCAATGGGCTGCCATCTTCCATACTTTATTCTACAAAAAAAAAAGTTTGGCATTGGCTATGGGTATTGTGATTGTCAAAACCACTTATTATGTACATTAACCGCGTCAAAGTCAAAACCCAATCAAAACCAGAGACAAGTAACATAAAACCACAACCTTCAAATCCTCTATATAAGTTACTTGTCTCTGTTCCAAACTGAAAACTTGGAATAATTTTTAGATAATTTCCTGAATAAATAGATATCTAGAACTGCGTTTGTGTTAAATTTTCATACTCCATAGTTACACATTACGGACATATTAACAGTTCAGGTCTTCGAATTTTGTAGACAAGCATGGCTGATGAAGAGGTTAATGGAGACACTGACGATATACAGCATGAAAAAGACAAAACCCAGAAAAAGGTGGCGAAACATGACAGTGGTGTAGCTGACTTAGAAAAAGTAACAGATTACGCAGAGGAGAAGGAGATATCATCACAGGATATATCTGGTGTAAGTACAGATTGATGGTAACTAATAAAAAGTTTCTTTGTCTACACTAGCGAACCAAGTAATAATAGTATTATTTATCACCATTACTTAGTTCACTTCTACCTTAGGTACCTAGCAAATTCAATTATTGAGACCTTCCAAGTTTAGTCTTACAAACTCAACATACAGTTCAATCAATAGAGATTGTTCAACCTTTATTAAAAATATTTGTCTATAATTGAACTGTACGTTGAGTTGGTCAGTTTCATTTTTATGTTTTTTTGAATTACAATTCCAGGCCCTCTCACTAATTGGAGATAGGAGGAATAAAGAAGCAGCTGAGAGACTTGAAAAAGAAAAAGAACTACAAAAAGTATCAGTCAAAAAGGATGACATAGAATTAATTGTAAGTGGTAACTAAATTGTGACTTTTGCAGCTCCAGACTTCCACTTTCACTTCTACTTCACCCAGGGTATATTCTGTTGTACAAGATTTTGTAAATTTTGTTCTGCTAACATTTAGAAATATGTGATTTGCTCCATGAGCTCATTATTCTACGAAATAAAGTCACAATATTAATATATTAATAGCAAATATAGTGACATTATTCAATAATATATGTCAAAATATGAATTAAAAAATACCTCAAATAAGAAAAAATACATAGTACATATAAATGTCACACAAGTATTGTAGAAATCTATCTTTGAATTCAAATTTCTCTCATGTGAGGTGCTTCCGATTGGAGTGACTGATTATTGTGTTCATCAATTAATTGTAGAAGATACTATTAGTTTGTGCGATATCTAATAACAAATTACTTTTAAAGTCCATGTTATACATGCATGTCCTACAATGGTAGAACGCACGACCAACGTAGGGTTCATATACTCCTTCGGAATGCTAGAGATCTGAGGATCTCCCAGATTTGTCTCTCTTAGACCATTTTTTGTTGTGAGTCTATGATTGCATCGTCGTCGTCGTCTCAACCTATTATATATATCTAATTCCCTAAATGCCAACCAAAAAAAACTTAAATAAATAAACTCTTTATACTATTACTAATAAATTATTATTTTGTATTATTAGAACTAATTAAAGAGAAAGTCCCTTGAAAGAATAATAAAAAAACAATTACTTTTTTCAGGTAAAAGAAATGGAAATCTCCAGGACATTAGCTGAAAGAACTTTGCGTGAACATAGCGGCGATTTGGTTGCAGCACTAATCACATTAACCAATTAATGTACCTAATAGATCTACATATTAAATTTTTTATATAAATTTTTAGTACTCGTCTAATAAGGTATTTTATTCTTCTTGGTAAGGACAGTAAATAACATTTCAATCAGATAATATATAGAATAATAGAGATGATGACAACTCAATTATCAATCAAATCAGCAACAGTTTATCAAAATTAAAAACTTGCTTGTGGTATGGAAGTTTATATGAAATACATAGTTGTGACATTATCAAACAATGGAATTTATTTCTTTAATCTATAGTTTAAAATGGTTAACAAACTTAAAACTAACCAAGGATGTGAATTTTAGGTCTTGTCTTGTGTCTTTGTCTTCTCACTCTATTTAATAATCAAGAAGAAATAACTTATTTATGACATAAGCATCTTTATATTAATGGTAGGTATTCAGGTTTTTAAGATTTAAAATCTGTCATTCAAAACGGTGACCTCGCGGATGGGTTCCGCGCCCTCTACGATCGCTCTGAAGGACCCATGCCCTCCAGGAATTATGCTACCAGCCGCACGATCGCGGGTGGTCAAGAGGAGTTTTGCCAGGAGTGCATCATGCTGCACAAGGTCGAAGGCCTCGATATCGAGGAAGACACCGATCGATGACGTGGCCACGATTCCTCCCTTTGGTGATGTAGTGTTGTCCTCTCGCGTAGCGAGCCTTCGCAGCAACAGACGCTCAAACAGCTTAGCGATGTACGGCAAGAGGGTGATAGGGCTATATTTAATGTACTCCGTGATATCTAGACGCAGCTGTTTGTTTGCTTGTCTGTTCTATCCTACATTTAAAGTAAGTCATTTTCCGCATTCATTAAAATGTTACAATGTTACTTCTACAAGCTTAATGCGTATGCTTCAACTAGCCGAATAAACCACCGAAAAACAGATTTTGACATGGAAAACTTAATACATGAAGACAGAGCTTCGCTATACTTTCGTGGCCACGCCATCTATTGTAAAAGATAAGAATTACGTCACCTAATTTTAAACAAGGGCTTCATCTATTGTTAAGTGAATATACTTAGTTGTGGACAAAAAATATATGCACGCCATCTATTGGGAGGTACTGGCTTATAATGTTTTGCAGTGCAATTCTTAATTGAGCTGCACCAAATAAACAAGACATGAGATGGACATAGTTATTTCAGATTATAAGAATAGAAATTGTAATCTGTTAGGTATATTAACCCGATAGAACTTAAGTGAACCACTTAGGTACCTGATTATTTATGTCGAACCCTAACCTAACCTACAAGAAACAGACAAGAAAACGTAAATACAATGAATATTTCAAAAAATTACTCTCAGAACATTGAACGGTTCACAAACTGTCGACAGTTATTTTACTGTGACATATTCATCTATGATTGAAGTCGTTGTTGCCGACGTTGTTATATTTTATTGTGTGCGTTATAAACTCTTAAAAGCCTGATCGAAAGAACGAGAGTTGAACGCTGAACAGTGAACTCTTATCTGTCTGCCCGGGCTCTTAGGGTAAAGAAGCGTACTGTAATGAAAAACACCAGTAAAAGATATTTAAAAAATATTTTATTTAAAAAAACAGGTAAGTAAATATTACTAAATAATGCATTGCAGGACTATATTTACGTAAGTTTGACTCAACCATCAATAGGTACACATAAATATAAACAATAGGTTGACTTATTCCTAAACAAAGATTATCTCATAAGTCCAATCAACATCGATATACGTCATCGTATTTCGAATACCTGTAATTTTTATTCGCATATACTTTATTCAAGCTATTTAAAATCAAAAATAAGATACAGGTCATAAGGATAATTTAACTTAGGTTTAACTTGTTAAAATTATCACAATACAAAAAGGGATTTTGGGATGCTCAAATTTAAACTATTAGAGAAACAAAAATTTGTTCTGAGCCGTATGAGGAACCATGTCTCCAATATCAAAGTAATAATAACTATAATACATTAAAAAAAATATATTTTCTTAAAATAAATTTAAAAAATCTTTGAATGCAGTTATATTTTCTTCGAAATTGAAGACAATGATTCTTGAGATCACTACTATTCTAATAGTTTAAAATTAATCCACATTGACTGTCCCCAAAAAATCCTATATAATTCAGTCCTCAATGGTCAGATATGAACAGCAGTTGCAGGCGTGATAATCGTTTCAGTTTCGTTTTTTTGTTCAGGAGTGTACAGAGGCGGAGGTAGACTGTTGTCGTGTACCTGAAAACAAGATTGAAATGTTTAAAAAGGACTACGAAAATAATACCTATTGTAAAATTGTCGGAGATTAACTACCTCCTTTAGAATCGATTTGCATACATTATAAGCCCGGGTATGAAAATTTATGGCGAGTAAAATCAAAATTTGTCCGTTACGTTATTTACTTTGTTTCCATGGTAACACTTGTTTATGTTGCCATGACTATATAATGTATTTTGATGAATATAAATTATATAATTAATACTAGCTGATGCCCGCGACTCTGTCCGCGTGGATTGAGGTGTTTTAGGGTTATGAACAATAGATAGTAGCCAATTCTCAGACTTGAATATGCATATAAAATTTCATAAAAAACGGTCAAGCCGTTTCGGAGGAGTATGTTAGCTAGCATTGTGACACGAGAATTTTATATATAAGATAAATAAATGTAGGTGTCAAGCATGCGGTAGAATACTAGGATCCTCTATTTTAAAGAACATCTTTGTGCTACCGTATTCCACAAATAAATAATTTGAAATTTGCTTTCAGTAATATAAAAAATGCGTTCATTTACTAATCTATATATTTTATAATCGTTCGTAAAGAGTAAACTCCAGTCGTGCGTCGGAGCTGACACACACAATATTTTTTTCTGTTGCTTGGTATTATATAAATAATGGTACTATATTGATATCTATGAACTCAGAATTTTCTCCTCTTTCATTTGGCATCCCACTCGATTCATTAGCAAAAAATTTAAGAGACCCCAACTTTTTTGGATATTACATCCGTCATATGGATTTTGTTCGAGTAAAATGTAGCCAATGTCTCCCGGACCATAATAACGAATCGATTGACACCTCATTCATCAAAATCGGTCCAGTTGTTTAGACGTTACGGTGGAACTTACATAAATACAAACATACATACCTACTGCTAAACGTAGACTGCTAAAATAATAACCCTTCCTTTTGGCTTTGCAGTAGTCATTATCTTTCTATATCAGACTTGTTTGTTCCTTCGGTTTCTTCCGGATAAAATACCGGTTTAGATCTATCTCAAGTTTCACCCTACCGATATTGATTTAATTCAAAGAGGAAGTTTGAAGAAGTTATGTTATTTTGTTAGCCCCGTTTATAAGTAAAATTGAAACAAATAATTACTATCCAGTACTTATCCACAGGTTTTTAGGAAATTTCATCTCCAAGGGATATTAAGAAATTTCATTGGAGCAAACCTACAAGTATACAATATACATGTTAAAATTGATGTTGGTATGTTCTGTTTGTGCTTTATGCGTTCCTACACCATGCGTTTGACTGAGATACAACTTTGAACAATTGTTGTTGGGGCTTGTGGGTATGTTTTTGATATTACCATCAACGTAGGTACATAAGGTGGCGCGTGAATCGTTCATAATAAAGAGTCATTCCATGCCGGGCACTAAATATTATATAATATTATTGGTTCTCCGTGGGAATTCTTTAATTTTAATGGATAAAAAGTAGCCTATATGCTATTACAGATCATATTTCATCCAGATCCGTTCAGCCGTTCTGGCGTGATTGAGTAACAAACATCCATCCATCCACAGTGGCGTGCATTTCATAGAGGCATAAAAGCACTGCTTACTCAAATGGAAATACGTCATTGCTCATTTTTCATAAAAACAGCGAGTAAATGGGTATTCTGCCCAAATAATGCCTACCCCAGCTTCAAACCCTGTGCACGCCACTGTCCATCCAAAATTTCGCATTAATAATATCAGCATATTATATGAGTTTAAAATACAAGGGACAAAAATACTTACAAATCCAGCGTTAAGGTAAACTGTCGCCGGATATATCGATGACCCAGAAGGCGCTGCCGAAGAATACCTGCAAGTGTAAAATTAAGAAAATTCAAGTAAGCAAAGAAAATAAGATCGGGTCAAAACACGGATTGTTAGATTATAAGTTTTATTTTTATTTTTGTTATTTGTTTTTTCTGTGTTGTGTGAAATCCTAAATAAAGAATTATTTATTTAATCCACATTGGCAGCGAAAAAAACCTAATACTTTTACCATCGGTGACCCTGACCACGGATGAACGTTATCCGTACTTTTTGACGACCCCCGTGGCGCAATGTTGAGCGCTATTGTCTTAACTTGTCCTGGGTCCGATCCGAAACAGGGTCAATTTGGGAATTTAAAAATTCAGAATTTTCTCTGGTCTGGACTGGTGGGAGGCTTCGGCCGTGGCTAGTTACCACCCTATCGGCAAAGACGTGCCGCCAAGCGATATAGCGTTCCGGTACGATGCCGTGTAGAAACCGAATAGGGGTAGGGGTTTAATAATTAACTGCTATGCCCCTAACAGGCTAGCCCACTACCATCTTAGACTACATCGTCACTTACCATCAGGTGAGATCGCAGTCAAGGGCTAAATTGTAGTGGATAAAAAAAAGCTAAACCAAAATTACAGCTTTTAATCTAGGTCTGTCCTTTCCGCAAGGAATATTATGATAGGGTTTAATGCTGTCATTTTAATTTAGTTTATCGTTATAGTTATAGTTGTGGTCAAAAGTATGTCTGCTTTTTCGTCTATTATCTTTTCGGAATACAAATCTTTATTAAGAATGAAATTTAAAGTACAGAACAATGAATTCCTGGCCCCTAAACTAGATGGACCCGTATCTTAGGGGCCAATTCCTTCCCAAACGTTGATTAAAAATTAATATTTTTCAAAATGTGCAGAGATTATACGGTAACAATTTATGTTTATGTGATATCCTAGGGTTTTAGGCAGACAATAAGACGCAGACAACGTTTACAAGATGACCGTTTATTCCGGACTGACTTATATTACAAGTACCCACATCACACCTCCACACTAAATTTATACTAATAACAATATTTTATTTATATAATAACGGGGTATACAAAACAACCAGGCATCTTATCTAAACTTAACATTAGTTCTTACAAAACTACCTAACAACAAGTTAAAGTTTAGTGTAGGGTTTTCTTAGCCTACATTGCCTGACCGGGCGTGCTCCTGGCGCAGCAGGATGAGCCGGTGAAGTAATTAGGCGAATCTGGGGCGGAGACCTTGCTTCCTCTAAGGCATCTTGAAACTCCGGAGAAGCCGGAGGTTCCCCGTGAGACTTACCCGCTTCCTCCGAGCTCGCTAGTGGCATAGTTGCTAATTCTATGTCACCTTGCGTCGACTGCTCCGACTGAACCTGCCCGGGCGAACCCACTGGTGATTGAGAATTTGCGCTTGACTCCTGATCTAAGCTTGTGGTAGGGCAAGCGAGAGAAAATCTTGTGGAACGCTTTTTGAGCTGGTCAATGTGTCTATGAATTACGTCCCCATCCCGGCCTCTAACTTTATAATTGTTAGGCCCCATACATTCAACAACCCGACCCGGGACCCACTTTTCTCTCTTTAAATATTGCCTATACCAAACCTCTTCCGCGGGTTTAACCTTTCTTTCCACTCCTTTCGCCAGTTCCTTTTGATGATGTTGTACCCTGGCTACCTCCCTCTCTCTATCCGGTTTCAACCTATCTAATTTTGTACGAAGCCGCCTACCTAACAGCAACATAGCCGGGCTTTCCCCAGTAGTGGAATGTTCCGTATTTCTGTAATGCATCAGGTACGTCCAGAGTGCTCTGTCTACATTTTGTTTACCTAAAACCGCTTTCTTAATCACACGTTTTAGAGTTTTTACTGCGTTTTCCGCTAGACCGTTTGAGGCGGGATGGTACGGAGCTGTAAAAATATGCTCAATCCCGTGACACTGTGTAAAGTTCTTAAACTCAACGCTAGAAAAATAACTGCCATTGTCCGTTACTACCTGCTTCATTAACCCAAATCTACTACTTAACTCCATAATTCTATCAATTACTACCGAACTGGATGTATTAGGCACATGAAAAACTTCAATCCATTTAGACATCGCATCAACGACTACTAAATAAGTCTTTCCGAAAATAGGGCCCATGAAGTCTAAGTGGACCCTTGACCAAGGCCGGTTAGGCCACGGCCACATACGTACGGCTTGCTTCGGCGGCGCATCAGCTTGTGCCGCGCATACCTCGCATTCCTGACACATTCGCTGCACGGACT
This sequence comes from Erebia palarica, assembly GCA_964035005.1. Taxonomy (NCBI): domain Eukaryota; kingdom Metazoa; phylum Arthropoda; class Insecta; order Lepidoptera; family Nymphalidae; genus Erebia; species Erebia palarica. The sequence continues at coordinate 10,455,369 of OZ035988.1, forward strand.
CGTCTAGTGAAGGCCACCAAACGTAACTGCGGGCCAAGGATTTGGATTTGACTATTCCCATATGTGGCTCATGAATCATCCTCAACACTTTTTCCCTACATACCTCCGGGATCACTAGTCTATGACCCCACATCACGCAGCCTAATTCCTCGTACAACTCATTTTTACGATTAAAATACGGTTGTAAATTTTTCATACTATTCTCCGAAGGCCAGCCGTCCCGTAAGTAGCTTAGTATTCTTGATAAATCCGGATCCCGGCTAGTATGCTTCTTTATCTCATTGTAATCTAACAACAAAGCTTCTTGAATAAAATGTAAATATGTTTGCTCCGGCGCCGGCCGGGCCGCGGCCTGTTTACCTACCACCGGTAACCTCGACAATCCGTCCGCTCCGTTCTCATCGGTGCGCACGTACTCAATATCAAAAGTATACGCGGACAGGATAATAGCCCACCGTTGCATGCGGCTAGCTACCATCGTAGGTATACCCGTATGTGGACCGAAGATAGATACCAATGGCTTATGGTCAGTTCGCAAGGTAAAATGCCGGCCATATAAATATTGGTGAAACTTATTAACGGAAAATATAATTGCAAGCGCTTCGCGATGTATCTGTGAATAATTTTTTTCCGCTTCATTAAGCGTTCTCGACGCATAGGCTATAGGTCTCTCGCATTCTCCGTCCCGGCTCGGTTGTGAGAGGACGGCCCCTACTCCCTTGGCGCTCGCGTCACACGTAACGATAAGCGGCCGGTTAGGATCGTAATGCGCTAACACCTCCGCACTAGTTAATAAGGTCTTAACTTCTTTAAACGCCCGTTCGCATTCTCTCGACCAAAGCCATTTACTATCTCTTTTCAGCAATTGATACAAAGGTACTAATTTAGAACTCATATTCTTTATAAATTTAGCGTAAAAGTTTATTAATCCTAAAAACGAACGCAACTCCGTCACATTGCCGGGTCTAGGTATTCTTACTATGGCTTCAACTTTGTCTGGATCCGTCTTTATACCTTCGCTGTTTAACACGTAGCCTAAATACTTTATCTCGCTTACTAGGAATACGCACTTGCTACTTTTTAATTTTAACCCGTAACGATGCAATCTACTGAAGACCGACTCCACTGCCTGCAAATGTTCAAGTTTGCTCTTCCCGCCAATAACTACGTCATCCAGAAATACTTCCACATTAGGTATATCTTTTAGCAAGTTAGACATTATGCGTTGAAAAATTCCCGCGCTCGACGATAGACCATACACCAACCTATTATACCGATATAAACCCCTATGAGTATTGATTACGGTAACGTTTTTAGTTTCGTCCAGTTCAATCTGGTTATACGCCTGGGAAAGGTCTATCTTTGAAAAGTAGTTCGACCCGCTTAACCGAACAATTAAATCCTCGATTCTAGGTAATGGGTAACGATCCACTAGCAAAACCGGATTTACTGTAGCTTTATAGTCAGCACAAATTCTCAATGACCCATCCGCCTTATTTACCGGTACCAAAGGCGAAGCCCAGTCCGAGCAGTCCACCGGTTCGATGACTCCGTCCCGAAGCATCGCCTCCAGTTCGGCGTCGACGCGTTCCCTCAGCGCGTATGGCAGGGCGCGAGCTCGGTGGAAGACGGGAGTCGCCCCCTCGCGTACTCTCAAGGTCGCCTTGCCTCCGGTGTACCGACCCAGGCCGCCATTAAACAGTTCTTTATACCTGCCAACCAAATTCCTTAATTCATTATTTAAGCCACTCTCCTCCCTGACTTCGCTAATTTTATTACAATTACTGAATATGGGGATCTTAATTTTTAATTCAGTTAACCACTGCCTACCCAGGAGGGACGTGGTCCCGCCTTCAATAACAAATAACTCTAACTGCTTCTTAAGACCACCATACCCTACTATGGGCTTAATAACTCCTAAAGGTTTAATCATTGACCCGTCGTAAAAGTTAAGTTTTATATTCGTTGGGTCTAACCTAATATGATTAAAATATTTCTCGTATGTTCGATTATTAATGCACGAAACTGCAGTTCCGGTATCCACTTCCATCACCATTTCCACATTATCTATTAACATTGGCAAACTCACCGCCTTGTAGTCGTTCAGACAGAGGTGATGAAAATCGCTACTATAGTCCCCGGAGTCCCTCTCCTCCGTGCCCATATCCTCCGCCTGCCCGTAGTGCACTCGGTTCCCTCTCCTCGGTCCGTCGACCTTCTCAACACAGGCGCGGCGAATGTGGCCCCGGGTTCGGCACCGGGAACACACATAATTCCGGAACCTACAGGTTTCGTAGCCGTGAAGGGGGGAGGTACACCCCCTACACCTGTAATCTTGAGTACCTCTATCCGCGCTCCTCGACCCCCTCCTGCCTCGCGCCCCCGCGCCGTCCCGCGCCGCGCGATCTGCCTGCGTGCTTCGGCCGCGCGTGGCCGCCTGCCACCGCCGCCCGTCCGTCCCAACCATCGAATGCAGGCCCGCACCGTCCGCGCTGGCCGCCGCTCCCGGGGTCGCCGTCGCCCCCGTTACACCCGCCGTGTCCACCGCTGCCGCGTCCCGCTCCGCAGCCTCCAGCGAGCTTGCCAGTTTAACCGCGCTTGTAAAACTTATCGTTTCCTCCTCCGCGAATAATCTCTGTCGGATGAGATCGCTTCTCAATCCGCACACGAACTGGTCCCGCAGGTTTTCGTTCAAGTTTTCACCCAGCTTGCAATGGCGTGTTAACTTTTTCAACTCCGCGACGTAGCTGGCGATATTTTCATCCGCCGCCTGCCTCCTCTGCCTAAACCTGAACCTCTCTGCTAAAACCGATGGCGCCGGTTGCAAATGCCGACGCAGAAGCTCAACCGCGTCCTCATATTTCATCTCCGCCGGTTTCCTTGGGCTGCATAGGTTAACTAGGAGCTCGTACGCCTCGTCACCCATCACCGCTATTAACGTTGGTAGTTTGAGGTCACTCTTAACGCTATTTACTGTAAAGTACATTTCGAGTCGCTCGACGTAAGACGACCACACCCCTGTTTTCACATCGAACTCCTTCACTTTTCCGATCGACATGATAACGAATATACTACACACGCACTATTTACTAACTATTACTGACTATAACACCAATCCTCGTTAGCCACTGTGATATCCTAGGGTTTTAGGCAGACAATAAGACGCAGACAACGTTTACAAGATGACCGTTTATTCCGGACTGACTTATATTACAAGTACCCACATCACAGTTTATTATTAGGTTAAGTTATTACATTATTTAAGTTATATTAGAATATTAAAAAAAAAATACAAATTAATAGAAAGGCCCATTTTGACGAAATTTTTCACACACTTCTGTTTTATCTTATCAGCCATATTGGATTTGAAACGTCGTCATGGCCGCACTGAAACGCTAACAGCACATCGTGGTAATTTCCGCTGCAGTACTGCAACGTACACATCTAAGATAGGCTACCTTCCATTTTCTTCTCCTTCAGTCCTTTTTCACTCTCCTTCCATACACGTTGCATTATTTGCAGGGGATAGAATCCATTTTTTTTTCAAATTTGGATAGTAATTATTTAGAGCGTTCAAACCTAGACCTCATCATTGAAGCCTATCTCGTAATTAAAAAAAAAGCATTGCTTATACTTACTTTGGTGGTGCATCTCTCAGGCGTTCATTGACGTAAATTTGTAAACTCCCGATTGATAACCGGCCTTCAGGAGGGGGTTCTAGCGGCCTGAAAAGTAAATCAAATATGTATACTTGCTTAAATCCATACTAATATTACAAATGCGAAAGTGCATCTGTCTGCGGCTCATCCGTTCAACCGATTTTGATGAAATTTGGGTTGGTTTTATCCCGGGGAACCGCGGGAATCAAAAAATCCTAATCCACGTGGACGAAGTCGCGGGAATCATCTAGGCACTAGTGTATAATAAGAGTAATTTGTCTTAATGTGTACGACAAATTATTCTATATTCTGGTCCGTGTTAATTTTATACATTAAAATGGATTGACAGAATAATCAACGCCCAGCATTTGGATCTAGAAAGCTGTGCACAGAGATTCCCTGTGAGAAAGATAAATGTGGACAAGAAATAAGGTCGGGGTTTTTGGGGTCGAAATTCACATAGGAGCGAATCCGCGAGAGGTCGCTAGTATTTTTTAGTAAAATCTATAAATTGTTTTCTGTTGTCGTCATCTTAACTTATTGATGTCCATTACTAGACGATGGCATATAATACAGTAAAAGAGTGAAAATTATAATTTGATTATGCTTCCTACGAGCACCGTGCCTAAATCCTGCAGAAGAAAGAAAGCAAAAGTTTTTTTGTCTGTCTATACAACTTAGGATATTATTATAAAGTAATACCACGTCCTAAAGAAATATTTCATACAGTCAATCGATGGTATAGTCTAGACCAGGGATTCCCAAACTGTTTTGGGCAAGAGACCCCTTTCCAAAATGAACTCATACCTCAGTCCCCCAATAGCCAACTTACTTTAAAAATCCTATCCCTAGTTTTTTTTCCTATCGATAAAAAATACTTAGAAATTTAAAACTTTGCGGTTGGTTAAGTGAGTGTAGTTACTTACTAATTATTAATACAAATTACGTAAAATACTCAAAAAGGTAAGGAATTATTTTTTGAAAAAACATTAAAATAGGGGTCGATTTTTAGACCTCATCGACCCCCAAAATCCACTTTGGGAATCCCTGGTCTAGACAGAGTATTTCACAATACTCTGACGTCACTTTACCTTAACGAAATTATTCTTGCAAGCGCAACTTTAAAGTTCCATATTTTTTTCATTTATCGAGATAATTTAATGATTCTTTCATATTTTTGTTATATTGTACCTTAACTTTTATATATGGAGGGTAGAGATCAGGAGGAACATCTCTTACGGGAGAAAAGTTGAAAAAGTGTCCAGTGGTTGCTATAAATAACCGTTCAAAAACCTTCCACAGAGGCGGTGGTGTAGCAAAGGGTATGTATGGTATGAATGTAGCAATTGTATATTTAAGTGAAGTATGCCAAGTTAAAAAATGTAATATTATTGTCGACTAAAGTAGTTAATTACTTATTGAAAATTTCAACAGCTTACGTTGTACAAAATAATGATGAATGTTTTCTTTCCTTATTTATTTCTCAAACCTACTCTAATAATATTTGGCGCTTCCTTTTAAATTTACCATAATGCTAATATGGCGCCCCCAATTTAATGCATATCGACGGACACTTTATATACAGAGATGTTACAGGCCTATTACACTGCACTTATCACAGGGACCCTAACACTTGAATCAGTGTAGTGTAATAAGAATTAGAGAAAAGGGTCCCTAAATTGGTCCTCATTGCTGTGTAAAAAGCGACGCTCTATTTAGCAGCCACGCCAACCTTACCACAGAGCCCTGTAAAAAGTGCAGCGTAATCCTTCCATACTTTTATAATTAATTAAAAAATAGTAAACTGCTCCATTCAAAGAAAAGTGGGTTACCTTAACTGGGAGACTGCACAAAGTTTATATAACAATGTGAACGTAGCGACGATCCCAAGAACGAGAGCTACTGCCATCACTATCTGAGAGCCAGATACCAGCAGCATTTGTTCCATTGAGTCACTGTAACCAAAGAGAGAACCGTCAATTAGATATTTTACGTGAAATGAAATGACTTGAAATATTTGTGAAATTAAATATTTATTCAACAAACTTAGTAACATTTTTGATTTATCCCTAAAATAGGAAATATTATATCTTAAGGGCCATTGCACTAACTTAACATAATTTCCCTTATTATATTTATTCCCTTTTTCTCAGGAACGCGTGCAAGTATCAAGTTGAAATGAATATCAAATACTTAGGTCTACGGTCCCTTGGAGTTGTAGAAAATCAAACTTCTAAGTCAACGCAATCAAAAGAGTCAAATTATAATTTTCACTCATTTACAGTATTATATTCCATCAAGCAATGGACACGTTTCCATCGGAAGTCTGAAAGTACTGGAAGTGTAATCCGATAATAATTAATTGTTTAATACAATCGTGCATTGTAGAGTCAACATCTCCTATAGACGCTCCGGTGTCGGAGTGAAACGTGCGTTGAGAATAATTTGCAAGATTTGTGTGGTGTGGTGAAAATATCGCAAGATACACACTGTAGCACATAGATTTACCTAGTGTGGCGGATTATAGCGAATTAAACTTCCAGTTCTTTCATTAATAATGAAAGAGTTAACCTGCATATCCAATTCCCATGAGATCCGTAGCAGGATTGACATACACCGTGCCAGCATTGCAGTGTCTCGTTGTCCAATGCGCCGCAACATGGGCCGAAACATTTCTCTCCCAAACCTGCAATATTTCAAACAAACAGAAGTGCAGGCCTTCTCCAAAAAAAAAAAAGAAGAAACAAGTGAACTTAATTTAACGAATAAAAAAATACGACTGCCCTGCCATATTATTTTTGGAGTTGGCCTTAAGAAGCGATTTGCATAGCCTTGGAATCTTATTCATATTTTTATTAAATGATATTTTTTTGTGAATCACTGGACATTGAACTATAGTGCTATACATTTTTGGAATCTACTCATCATTTTCTAGATGATGAATATATCTTATTCACCTTATTTTCGATTTTTTTTTCAACTTTAGTCTTTAATGCGAAATCATGGTCAACCCATCAATTTTTTTTTTAATTTTACTAGCCTATATCACCCGGAATAAGCTAGGGATTCTAACAATACTTACCTCATTTATCAAAATCGGTTCAGGCGTATAGAAGTTATGGTGGAATATACAAACTCACATACATACATACATACATGAACACTGAAAACAATATACTCCTTTTTTCAGGCAGTCGTATAAATAGTGTGTGTGTAAGAAAATCCCTCCAACAAGGCTCCACAATGAAAACACCCATGCTGTAGGTACTCCTCCATTTTATTTTCACTAAACAATTACTAACAGTTTAATATATGGGAACATCTGTCCCTGAGGCGTGCTTCATATAGTAACTCATTATTCATACTTTATAGGACAAACCAATATTGTATTTATTTGCTTCACTAATCCTACGAACAAAATTAATTCAACCTCCGTTGAACGCTGATGCGTGTTGTTTTAAAAAAAAAAAAAAGGTTTTATTTATTTTGAAAACAAAACCACGACCCGGATTCCAAGTTGTTAATTTTCCAATTCACACGCGGCACATGCGAAATTTCAGAAAAGTAATAAATAAATAAATAAGCCTTTATTTCCCAACATTTCTTACAAAAATTATAAATATTTCTTATTTCTATTTCATGCAATAGATATTGTTATTCACTTTAATTACAGGTAAGTTACAGTAGGAAAATATGCAATATATATTTTATCTTTCATTTATACTATGCCAAACCAAATAAAACCTAATTTCTTATTTGTTATTTTAACAGTCAGCACATCATTCTAATTAACCAAGTTTTTAACTCACATGAACTAAAAATGTTGACCAGCAAATAGTTAAAAATGAACGCATTACTTCGTTTAGTATGTTGCTTTAATATTATTTTTTTAGGTAGGTAGGTACAAGGTACATGATTTTAGCTTTCTTTAAGTTATCCAATTATACTTTATAACCATTTTTGTAAAGCTTCCAGCTTCAGAAAAGTAGCCTACGGAAGAATGATATAAATATAACTTGTATGCTATCAAGTTATTTTTGTCTCATTCTCTCACAGGCTAAATCCTGTTATGAATATGTTCGTCTCTTAGTGTCGCTTTTTCGTTTCATCGAATTTTCAAATCACAACGATTCTAAAGAAGTTTCACTTCAAAAATTCAAATACACTATAACAAATATACTGTAATAACTTACTACAATTAATTTTCATATATTTGTAGTGTATACGTTATTCGAAATGAATATAATGGATTCCATTTCAAGCGGTATGCGGAAATGTGGAATGCAACTTCAATATCATGGTCTCTCGAAACACTTAATACGGAGTACTTTCGCAGATCAATCAACAAACTTGCAATCTACTTATACTTTAAGCGTGTATCATAATATTATCTTATCAGTTAGAGTCATCATTCCTATTTACTCTTATTTATTGTTTACTAAGCAAATACACTATACTTATATAACATAATACAAATGAATATCGCTAAATGCGAAAGTGTATGTCTTTCTGTTGCTATTTCGCGCATCCGTTTTAAGGATTTTGACGCAATTTGGTACTCACATAGGTTTAATTCCGGGGAAAGTCGAAGAATATAATAGGCTACTTTTTTATCAAAGTTCCCACGGAATTTTTAAAAATCACTCTTGTATTTTTTTAAATATTATAAATGTGAAAGTTTGGTTATATGGATGGACGTTTGTTACTCAATCACGCCAGAACGGCTGAACGGATCTGGATGAAATTTGACACAGAGATAGATTATAGTCTGTAATAACATATAGGCTACTTCTTATCGAGGAAGATTGAGGAGTTCCCACAGGAAACAAAAAAACATCAATCCATTCAGACGAAGTCACGGGTATCTGCTAGTTGAAAATAAATATTATCAGTTTAGGTACCTGGACATTTGACGCACGTGGAGTGGTGGTAGTCTGGTATGTAGCCATTAGTACAGTAGCACTTTCCATTGATACACTCGTACTGCTCGCCCACGCAGTAAGAATAACATTTTTCTGAAATAAAAGTAATTTTATATTTCTAACAACTTACTGTACTGAGGTGCAGAAGTAGGTATGTGATATTTATTTCGGAAAATTAAAAAGTGCCTACGAGCTTTTTAAAACCTAAATCCACGCGGCCAAAGTCGGGTTATAGCTAGTTAAAAATAAGTAAGTAGACTGTAACATTGCAAAAAACAAGGTTGGACATACGACATTGACTAACGTAGTCTATTTTCGTAGTAAACGATAAGATAAAGTCAATTTTAGACTGCCATTGAAAGGAGATAATATGGAGGAAGATCGATAATTTCGAGGATTGCGGAAACAAAACGAGCGACGCGACATTCGCAAAACTTAATAATCTACAATGCCGGTAGTAACTAATCCAGCATATGAAATTGACGACAGCGTGTTGACAAGCGGTACTGCAGCGTTTAAAAAAAAATTGGTCAATCAAATGTAAAATGAGCGCTGGCGTAAATAGGAATAAAGGCAATGTATAGGTAGTTACTAGGGCTGTACAATTTAACCGGCCAAGCCGGCTAAAAAAGTTAGCTAAATTAGTTAGCTCGCTAACCGATAGGCTTAGCTAATTTAACCGGTTAACTTAATTAGCTCATCTAATTAGCCAACGGCTAACCGGCTAATTTTTTTTCAGCTATTTACTTCCTTTCCTAAATATTAATGCTCTTTTTTTTTGTTTAAAAAAAATATAGTCGGGTAATTTACTTATTTAATATTTTATCAATAATTTAAATAATTATGTTTATTGTAAATAATTATGTAAATATAAATAATAGCTTTTGAAAAATAAAATAATTACAAAAAATTCATATTTTGATATTTCTCATACAGTTGAAGATAACATTTCATAAAACTGAAAATTACAATTCAACAAATTAATTAAATATTTAAAATGTCATTAGTGTCATTACTATGGAATCACTTTACACTAGTTACTAGTGGTATTGCTAAATGTAAATATTATCCTGTTGAGTACAATATAAAAAAAACAACAGCATCATTGCGATATCATTTAAAACATAAGCATAATGACAAAGTGCAATCATTATATGAAGATACAGAATCTGAATCACTGTTAGTATCATCTTTCTCTTCTATAAGAAATTATTTTATTTCATAAAATTCATTGTTTTTTTGAAAACCGAATAGGAAATTTTTTATATTTATCAATATAATAAATTAAAACCTTGCTCACGTCCAGAAAATGTAAATAACTTAAAAATGGTCACAGGAATTCAGGATAATTCAGGATTATTCTATGATAATTGGTAGCCGTTTAGCCGGATAGCCGTTGGCTAATTAGCTGAGCTAATTAAGTTAAATGGTTAAATTAGCTAAGCCCATCGGTTAGCTAGCTAATTAACTTAGCTAACTTTTTTAGCCGGCTTGGCCGGTTAAATTGTACAGCCCTAGTAGTTACTGCACTGTTTGACCGTGCATTTCAGAGCGACGATCACAGAGTACTTTTTATATGCGACAACGACCTGCTACTGCAGGCAATTGAGCTTGCACATATTAACTGAACTTAAGCCTAATTTCCTTTTCTTTATATATATGATTCTACTGTACGTGTGTATGTCACTGATCTCCTAAATGGCTGGACCGATCTGAATATTTTTTTGTAAGCGTTTGGATGGCGCCCTGGATGGTTTAGATTCACAAATCAGCCCGGCAGATGGCGCTGCAGTCGGTATCATGCAGGACAACGTCACAATTTAAATCATGCAGGACAACGTCTGTCGGGTCCGCTAGCCTTATAGGTATTTAATAACATTTCAGCCCCCGATTGTCTAAAAGTTGGCGATCAAATCGTCAAAGTTCTGCGTCAAAGTAAAATAAACCATAACAGTATCGACTTAGAGCTCAATTTCGTGTATCCATTCTCATCCGTTTATGGTATCGTCCATACCTAAACGTATGAGAATGAATACACGAAATTGAGCTCTAATTCAATGCGGTTATGGTTTATTTTACTTTGACGCCTGACTTTGACGATTGGATCGGCAATTCTTACATAATCGCACCTTAGGTTTGCTACTCAGTTGACTAAGAATCATCTAAGCACAATCTAAGTAGGCAAATAGGCAAAGTATACGCGCGTGGTTACACACTACAGACTCAAAATTGGCAGTCATAAATACTGCCGAAAGAAGTGAAAACGAATATTTAATTTTTTGCGATCAGTATTGCTTGGTAAAAACAAAACTTACTACAATTTATCAGATTTTTATTGGTTTGACTGCGGATTAACATATCTTTGTCGATTTTATTACTAATTATTTATAAAATTATATTGGGCGGAGCTCGTAGTTCGAAGAACCGATAGAGCCGCCGCCGCTGGATCAAGGCGTCGCGGCGGTGGCTCAAGCCCGCGGCATGTGGAAATCCTTGCAAGAGACCTACGTCCAGCAGTAGACGTCTGTCGGTTGATGATGATAAATATAGGAAGATATCGAGCACGGACTAGGAGTACCTAACAAGACGAAATTAATTAAACTTTGAAGATATTAAAAGCTAAATAAACACACAACTGCAATTTTGTATTGCGGCTGAATGTTCAAAGTTAGGAAAAATATCAAACTACTAAATAAACAAATTGGCGCTAAAATTGTTTGTACCTTCGCTGTAACCGCTTTGCACGAAGTTCAACACAAACAAAACAAATAATGCACTGCAATGGGCCATTTCGCACGCAAGGCGTTAACACTACATTATTTTTGTTAGAAATTAGCTAAATAAAACTGCTATTAAACTGTATAAAACCCATAGGTAATGTACCCTGAGCGCGAATGATGCACGCGGAAAAAGGCATACTTACTTGATAACTTATCAAAGATTCGTCGCGCTATGATACGTACGACGTTATCGCCATTTTCACGTCACTCTTGAGCTAGGCGCATACGATATAAACGATGAAAAACTGTGTACGATTTATATCTTTTACAGCGTTCTTTCTGGCGAAAATCACTTAGTAACAGACTATACTGGGTTTTTGGGCTGAAAATTACAAAAACCAGAGTAGCCTCATTTTTTATGGATAAGTAGATAAATAATTATACCTACCTACTTCTAGGCGGGCCTTATTGCTTACAGAGCAATTTCCAACAGGCAAACTTAGGTGTGTACTATGTGTGTGTGTGTGTGTGTGTGTGTGTGTGTGTGTGTGTGTGTGAGTAGGGTAGCCAATACAGTATACACATTAGTCTTTTTACATAGTGATTTGGTCTATGCTTGACTGATGTTCTCATTATTAATTACTATAAATAAACTAGCTGCTAACTGCGACTTCGTCCGCGTGGATTGAGGTTTTTTTGGTTTCCGCGGGAACTCTTTAATTTTTTTTTACTTTTCCACATCTGCGAGTAAAATTCGTACATCCATCCATTCATCGATCCAGACTTTCGCATTAATAATATTAGTATAAATAATTGAAACATAACCAGAACACCGCGCACGGCGCCGGTAGAGACAACAAAATCGCGATAAAAATATTTTGGTTAGGTACCCCTCGATTGAAATCACGATAAATAGGTATCGACTATCGATTCTCGTCTAACTCGATTTGGTGTTTTTTAACTTACTTGCTTTGGTAAATATAATTTACTGAATTTTCACTGGCCTGGCCTGGTCACGGCTTCGGCCGTGGCTAGTTACCACCTTTTGTATGATGCCGATTAGGGGTATGGGACTACACTAGCGGCACGCTATGATGGCCGGTTTGACACATTACAATAGTGATGTGGAATGTCAATTTATTCTCGAACAAAAAACAATTAAGTTTTGTTTTTGTACCTGATTAAATAGGTTTAATAAAACAAAAATGTATATGTTTATTTAATTTATTTGAACAAACTGAATATTTGAACGAAAATGAATATACATACTTTATATGCACACAAGAAACATATGAATACAAAAGATACCAAAAAAGGTGCCACAAAAGGCCATAATTAATCAGATTCGTCCATACTACTATTTTCACTGTCGTCACTGCTATCATCACATACATTAATAATTATATGTTCGTTTTCTATAATATTATCTATTTTCACATCTCTTTCATAATCTTCCCTTATTAATTTAACAGTTCTATTCACAACCTTTTCCCAGTCTCCTTTAGTCACATGTTCACAAGCTTCTTCTAATAATTTTAGCATTTTTTTTGTGGTAAATGGGGGTTCTGTATTGTGTCTTGCAGCATATCCCTTAATTTGAGCCCACACCAACTCAATCGCATTATACTCACAATGGTAAGGCGGTAACCGTATAACTCTGTGCCCATGTTCTAATGCTATTTCGTCAATGACGTATCGGATCTTGGTTGGTTTGTTTTCTTTTAAAAGACGTACTAATTCCGCTTTTAACATATTCATGTTTGCATCTACGCCATTTTTACGAAGCCATGCGACGATATCAGCTTTCTTTTGGGATTGGGCAGGTGGCTTGTCAATTTGCATCGAGTGGTATGGGGCGTTGTCCATAATTATAATAGATGGTTCAGGGAGGCTACACAACATTGAGGTAAACCATTCAGTAAACTTTTCTCCATTCATGTCTTCATGATAGTCTCCAGTGGTTTTTGACGCAAAAGCCATGAGAGAACCTTCGACAAACCCGTTGATGGTTCCGGCGTGACAAATTATAAGTCGCGATCCTTTTCCTACAGGAACTTTGGAAGTAGATGCTGCTGTGTCATCGTTCCAAGAACGGCCTACAGTATGGTTAGCATTAAGCCATGTTTCATCCAAGAACACAACATTTTGCCAATTTTTGATTTCTTTCACTTGCCGTAAAAAAGTATACCTTGCCATCGCTATATCAAATCTTTCCATCAATATTTTGCGTTTGTTACATTTTTTGTATCGAAATCCAATGGTCTTCAAAATCTTCGTTAAAGAACTTTCCCCACCGAAGAATAATCCAGCTTCCTTCAGTGAATGCACCAACTTTTTTCTTGTTGGATACTCCTTCTGTAAATAGTAGCCTTAAACATGTCTTCGGATAGCATCGGCATCAAAGCTATCGATGCCTACGACTGGTTTTGCTCGTTTTCTCTTTTTTGGTGTGTGAAGTTTATTTTCTTCTGTGCCAGTCTCGCCATATTTTTTTTTAGTTATCCGTCTAACAGTTCGTTGTCCAATATTAAGCGCATCAGCTACGCGTTCAACCACTGACGTTATAGGTAAAATTGGCCCTCCATTTTGAGCTTCACGATCGAAATAGTTACGAAGGCGTATTACGAACTCACGTGTCTGACTATTTAAAACAGTTCTCTGCGTACGTTCGGTCATATCGACGAAATCCACAACAAAGGGCTTGAACAGAGTCCAAATAAACGAGCAAGGGTCAACAGTAATGCAGTATCAATATTTGAAATCCAAAGCCAGGTCAAAACTATATCACAATCGCATTGCACTGACAGTTTATACTTTTCGAAGCAACGTCAATTCGAAACTGCTTTGTTTTGCATTGAGCATTGACGCGAGTTTGCCGGAGGTAGTAGTTGTGCTAGCCAGCGATCCTATGTGACGATCGTATTAGATTCCATTTTTAAAAATTTATTGATATTTTTTTGCGATTTCAGAGGTTTGTCCACATAGTGAAAATTGTTCATATTCACAAGTACATTCACCCCTTAAATGGTGCAAACTGATTTTTCTACACTTGTATACATTTAAGAAATCAATTTAATAAATAAATTTTGAGTCCTAAACCTAAAACTACATTCGATAAAATTTATGAATCTCTGCACATCACTATCGTCAATAAAGTAATACAATTATTTCCTTCAAAGTCGTTATCAATTAATACGGAACTTCATGAGCGGACAAACGTCAAACCGGCCATCATAGCGTGCCGCTAGTTTAGTGATATAACATTATGGGAATCCATATATTAGTATTTAGTACTTACCTATACGTGGAATGTTTAACTTTTCTGTGGGTATGGGTTTTTAAATTCAATTGCCATACCCACAGAAAATTTTCAATTTTCTGTGGGCATATAACTAACTAAACGTTCCCGTAACAGACCAGCTCGTTACCATCGCTTACCACCAGGTGAGATCGCAGCCAAGGGCTAACTCGTAGTGGATAAAGTTTTGTTTTAAAAAAATCACTATTTATACCGTATCTACAAAAAGTGTGGCGCGTGCCTAGTCTGTAATCTACAGCCATATTTGGGTCAAGCTCTAATGAGAACGAATCAAAACAACATTGATTGAGAATTTAATTGTATTCTTATCTTATATTGTTTCAGTACTTCTACATTCGAATATTATTTCGTTTTTGGTCTTGAAAAACCCCAAGCGTTCATAAGGCTTCATTTAATTTAAGTACCTAACTGATAAAATTGTGCGGCATGCGCATGATACAATTGCACTGCGATTCGTGTCAGCTTCTTTTAGTTGGAAATTCTAAACAAAATAACAATTACCGTTTTCGCGCGAGGTCCGAGGAATTAGGAATGTTGACGTAATGAGATAGAGTTGTGATTTAGTCGATATTAACACATCTTTAGTATCTGTGCGCGTGCATTGAATTAATTATGAAATAATAATTTTATGAGGATATTAAGTGCAATAAGGAAGAAAAAACAAATTGTATCATAAAATCTAATTATAATGAACTGTATAAAATGAACGTAAAATATAATTAATCTGTCGCAATCTGAATCCAAAAAAGTAGGTAGTAAGTACCCAAGTAGTTTTGGTAGGTGGGACAAAGCAACTCAATAGTATCGTACTAGAAGAATTACCCTCAGTCCGGCTTGGCACAGCAATTTTAGACCTCAGTTCTCCTGTTAAAAGCCTTTGCATATACATTGATATTTCCTGGGTGCCTCAAATGACTGAGGTAAGCCGGAAAGTTTTTGCGTCTGTTGGTTGTCTGAGACGCTGGAAATATTTTCTTCCCATCAAAACTAAAATCTCTTTGGCCCATTCTATTCTCTTTCCAATCTTAGATTATGCTGACTCCTCCTATCCTGACTTAACTGAGGAACAACTCAATAAGCTCGAGCATCTCCAGAATCTTTTCATTAGATTTATCTTCGGGATTCGTAAGTTTGACCATGTGTCAGAATACCGAGCCCGCTTGAAGTGGCTACCAACAGACTCCGTCGTAATCTACATCTGCTCTCTCTTCTCTACTCCATTCTTTATAATCCACAAACTCCTTCGTATTTAAAGCAGCGTTTTTCCTACCTAGGCTCGAACATTGAGCGCCAGCATCTGCGGTCGTGCAAGGACAGCCGCTTGCATATTCCGGCCCATCACACGCGGTATTATGACAACTCCTTTAAGTGCAAGTCTGTAATACTGTCTGCCTCTGAAATCCGCCATTCCAAATCGTTCTAATTTATATATGTAGTTATTCATATTTATATCTATTTAATAAAATTTATGTACTTTACCATGTATGCATTACTTATTTATTTACTTTTAAATACAGCGTCATCCCGCGCTCCAGCTTATTTATCCTTTCACCAAAGGTTGTCTGTAAGAAATTGCTTTACCAATAAGACCGCCTTTGCACATTTCTATACTTATAGTCTTACTAGTTACTACTGTTTTTAAACTGTAAGTATATTTTGTGTGTGCAATAAAGATATCTAAATAAATAATAATCAGTACTTTAAGGAGTTTAAAAATTAAACAGCTATTATAAATTATTAAACAGTATCGATTGCCTAGATAAAATAAGTATAAAAAAAACTGTTTGTGGGCGCCATTTTTCCAATATGGTGGCGCTAGCGGCAAAGATACGAGGTGGCAAAGTAAAAATTCGAAAAGGGCACGTCAAAATCTATGAAATCACCAATTTTCAAACTCCCGGAAAACTTTCCAGGTAAAACTACCAAATAACTGACCTATAGGTTTGGTTGCAGAAGAAGTGTTGCAACTTGTTTTTTTTCACTATCGACATAATATCTGTCATTTTGATAACAACTTAGAAAACTATAATTTACATCCCGTTGAAAACTATTCCAAATAGGTCGATAGCATCAGCAGCAATATTAAGCAGCTTTGCAATAGAGACCGACCCTTTCAAATTTTCAAAGTCAAAACACCCCGTATAGATTGTAATTCGTAACTTGTTTACGAGTTTTCTTTATCAGTCACGCTAGGTCAACCCTACATATCAATTAAAGATGAATAACAACATATTAAGGTTAGGTCAACTCGCTAATCGTTTGTAAATAAGTTTTTCAATAGGTAAACTTTTCTATTGCATGATTGCAGTTTAAAATAATATTCACCTCTTATTTATTCCCATCAATTAAATACCTATACTTTTGGCAGCTTGAGTACTAATGCGTTACTGATTAGATTTTTGATAACTTTCTTACTTATTTACTTTCGTAAGTTTAAATCGATTTGACGATTTGACAGATTGATATTTATTTTTGCTCAACATGTTTCTGGCGAGTTTGAACCTACTTAAGTGAATTTGCACGACGTGATCGTCTGTCTGTCACAGCTTCATACCTTCAGCATGATTGGTATAATGCTGATGCAATAATTTTTAGAATGAGGGATTAAATGCCTCATGCCAGCATGCCTCGATTAGCTATCTTTGTCGCACCTATGGCTGCGCGTAAGACTTTTTTGTCGTACTACACGTCGTACATTTGAAAACTTTCTTCACGTCTGGGAATTGTTTAAAACAGCAAAAATTGGCTGGCGATTTGTAGGTATTATTGTTATTACTCATTAAATACGTGATTAAAATTTCAGATTGGCATTTTCAATTTTATTTCAATTTTATTTATTGGGAATTTTAATTAAATATTTTTGAGGTCTGGTAATACTTTATAAACGAGAAAAACGTCTGGGATTTATTTTTCGAATTCTATAAGAACTAAATTAAAGGTTTAAAAAAATAAGGCACCAAGAAAATATTCTTTTTTTGCAAATTTTATATGCTGCGCAGTAGTGAAATAACCGCAAACGCTCTACCAAACTGGCATTCGCCAATTGACGAAATTATATTTTTTCACAATTTCAGCTTGCCAAAAGGACCTTCCCGAAATTTGTCGCCAGCTCTCCGCCTATAAGTACTACAAATTTTCAAATGACTAGTAAATCAATAGTCTATCAATTATGTAAATAATTTTTTACACAATAATATTTTCCATGCGAGACATGAAGATGGCAAACGCCTGGCTGTATCTTCCCTTTACAATAGGGATGATGCATATATCAAAAATAAATTATTTCTAACTAATTATTAAATAGAGGGTCTTCCAAAAGATCTAAAACTCACATCCTTGGCTAGTTTTATGTTTGATAACCATTTTAAAATATAGATAAAAGAAGTGCGTTGAAATTAGATGACGTCACAACTGTGAATTTCATACAACTTTCACACTAGAGGTGCATTATATAATAAATTTGATAAAGAGTTGCTGCTTTGATAGATGGCGCTAACGCCTAATTTAAAATAAGGTGGCCCGAACTTAGCACACAGAATGCGAGGTTTTAGAGCACTATAGTTATCTTTTTTGTTAGAAGATAGGTAATGATGTTGAAGTAATATTCAGATAAGTATTACTCTTTTATTACTTACTTACTATTAATAAAGAGATAAAATTCTTGATAACATGAGATAGCAAAATTTGCTACTTATGCAACTGAAAGTTTGCAATGTGTTATGTTCAAAAGACCTGCTTAAAATTTAGGAATTTGCTATGAAAAAGAATTAATTTACTTTGAAATGCATGAAAAGAATTCCGTTAAAAAAACACGAATTAAATAAATGTATTAAGTGAAACATGCTAAATTTTTCCGTTAGTAGATTTATTTATTCGTATAGATACTCTATAAGTATTTTGTACTTAACTAAATACGAAACTCATATCACGTGCGACTATTTTGTGAGTATAAATATATTCAGAAGGTTATCACATCAACAATGTTAGTAAACAATGACCTCAGACCTTTTATTTTTATTTTATATGCGCCCGCTGATACGTGAGGAGCCGCCAGCGTCCCTAGATAACACGTCTGTTGCTATGTGAACGTAACTTACCTATACACTTATAAAAATACTAAATAAACCTGCGCAACGTGGCACAATAAAACAATATCTGGGCTAAACTTATAAACATTTTAATGTTAGAATCCTTTAGACAGAGAAATAATTTTTAGAACTTTAAGAGGTTTTAAGGTGCGCTTACTAGAAGTAACACATTTCTTTCAATTGATGATCAAGTTTTTAAATGATACATCTATTGCGATATTCCCAATTTTTGTAATTTGGCTATGATAGGTATTCTTTCTACAAATGTGGATTTTATTTGATTTAATTGATGAATTTCATGGTGAAATGAATGTTGCATGGAAACAATCGACTTTGCATACAGCAGTTTGTTACATTACGTATGTATCTAAATATTGTAACATTTACCTATTATTTTTGAAAAAGAGCAACTGTTGAGTTTCTCACTGACGTGATACAAGCGATACGTAGTGATTTGCCTCCTCGTTTCTGATTCGAACCGCTAGGATAATTTTCTCCGTTTTTAAAATTGTTAACTTCAGATCAAAAGTGAGGTACCTTCGAGGCAAACACTTTAGGCTGCATTAACACATGCCAGCAAGTCTGATTACAGCCAAACGCTAGTTAAAAAAATACATTAACAGTTAAAACATAGTGCTCACTTACTTAAAAAGGACCTCTTCAACAGTTTCCTTGCAAATACAATCTTTAGTGGTCTTCTATCTTCATACACAGGTATAAAGTGTATTCTTTTATCAGCAGTTTAGATCTTGAGGTCTTCGCGGGAATCTTCCATCACACACCCTCGCAAGTAGATTAATAAATCTGAAAAACATTGATAAATATAGCAACACCTTTTATCCTACATAATAAGAAAATAATTTTATCAATTATTTATTACATTATAGACATGTCTCCTTCTGTTAGAAAAATCTGTTATCTTATTGACAAGTTTTTGGTAATTCCGTAATGGACACCAGAGCTTATTTTTAGAACGGCGCGTGTCTAGTAGTTTCATTCATAAAATATCTTTTAAACAGACCAAACATTTATTGTGCTCTTATTGGAAACTTTGTAGTATTTACCTAAAGAAATGGATTATAAATATTTTGTAGGTTTTTTTGCTTGTTAACATCTTTTTGCTTAATATTATTGAAATGTGTTTGTAGTGAAGGTTTATTCTACGCATAAAATTGTTTTAGAAATAAACTCTTTTTTTGAAAGCCGTTCTCGTAGGTAAGGAACGAAAGAATATAAATGTTAAGATTAATTTTGTTATAGGTGTACATTATACTTTTACTTCATAGAACATCAATAACAATGCACGCTACGGAAGACACGGAAACTTTCAAAATGAGCGATAGAGTATTCACATGTAGCAAATGGCTATCTTCAGTTATAGACAACTTCTGCAACAATGTTTATAAAATAGTGAAGCGTGACACTTCACTCATGCTAGGTATGTATTAAACGACTATATTCTCTTCTTACTTAATATTATAAATGCGAAAGTTTGGATGTATGTATGGATGAATGGATGTATGGATGTTTGTTACTCAATCACGCCCCAACGGCTGAACGGATCTGGCTGAAATTAGGCACCGAGATAGATTATAGTCTGGAATAGCACATAGGCTACTTTTTATCCCGGAAAATTAAGGAAAATTAAATTAAGGAATTAAGATCTCGATCCACGCAGACGAAGTCGCGGGCATTAGCTAGTTTTATCTATTGTATTTGTACAAATAATTATATTCATATTTTGTTTACTTTATATCTTTAAAAAATCGTGGGTTTTGAAAAGCAGGTATATTTTAGACTGGGCTTTTGATTGTCCTTAGTAGAATGTTTCTGGCAGTGGGGTTTAGCTAGTAGTGCGGTAGAAGTATGAAATAAGATAGATTTGTTCCAGTTTACTTTTTTGGTTATTTGTACTTGGACCATGGAACCTTTGGAAGTGTAACGTAAAAAGTTAAAAGTTAAATATACTTTATTGTACACAAAGAATTGAAAAGACAAAAACAATAATATTAATAGATATGGCACAACAGGCGGCCTTATCGGTTAAACAGCGATCTCTTCCAGGCAACCTTAGGGTGTGGCGTCTTAGTTTAAGTACTTTTAAATTTTACTATAAATATTTATAAGTTGCCTACTTGGGTTACTAACAAAAAAAAAATCGAAATAAATACAATATTTATTTACTAACTTTGCAAGGCAACAATGTTCATTTTGAACTGCAATCCTCCAAATATAGTGTAAAGTGTCTAGATAAACTGTTAACATCAATGTTTTTCAGACAAACTGTCATCAAAGGGTATAAAGAGGAAACAAAGACATATCGCTAAAGAAAGATGGCGCCGTGTCAGACGACAAGTTGCCAGCGAGTGTTGCGAACGGCCTTGCACCGTTGGGACAATTATCAAGTATTGCCCTGAGGATGCGAAACTGCTAATTGAAAACCCAGATATATTTAATTAAGACGTGGATTAGGCTACCTATTTTAATAGCTGATCGCGGAAGAGCACTTACATAACGCGTTGAAGACGTGAGGCGCGTTTGGTGTAGGTCTCAAACAGAATTGGATTCGCAAACTCTATGTCGCGGTGGCGGCCTCGCACCGGGTAGCGCAGCGTTGGATTACCCTCCACTAGGTGGACGGACGATCTCAAGCGTGTAGCTGGGAGTCGCTGGAAACAAGCGGCACAAGACCGTGCTCTGTGGCGATCCATGCAGGAGATCTTCGTCCAGCAGTGGACGTCTATAGGTTTAGACGGCGATGACGATGGTGTGTCGCGACACGAGAGGAGACAATCATACGTTTTATTGTCTGAGTATAGTGAAGTCACTGAACCTACTTGGATGAATTCGCGTTCATCTATTCTTTTGATCGTCTGTCCGAGCCTGACTTCTGAATGAATCCACACAATAATCACTTCAAATTGACAAATAATAAATGTAATCAAATGTAAATAAAGCCATTTAATACAAGGATATTCAACTATTCAATCATATACCAGACACTTTTAAAGAAACAATCACCTGATTTTATGTTTTGGACAGATAAAATCTGAAATTCAGATTAGATTAAATCCTTTTAGGAACTTTTGTCTCGTGATCTGGAATTTAAAAAGTTATGATTAGTGGTAGGAATTTAAAAAATTCCTATGCAGGTAAAACTCTATCAGGATTCTCTAATGCTATATTTTAACAATATAAGTCAGGTTTATGTGGTATATTATTCTGTGAACCTCCAATAAGAGCACAATTAATTTACTGATTGTACTTACCAATAATATTCATTTTTGTTCATAATATGTATGACATTTAAAAAAAATCGTTTCGTCTAAAAGGTTTGCATTTATATAAATGTATCTATTTACTTTATTTATGTTTTTAAGAACAAACGTTTTTGTTTCTACAGAAACATGGTGAAATTTTTCAAGTCCGTCCTTGTAATGAATGCTAAGAAAGAATACATGATACATATTAACAGTTACAGTTCTGTTTCAAAGATAGAAAATTGTGTTATTATTTATTACTTATCATTTCGAAATGCATAGAAATAAAATATTGTTTTATTTCTAATGACTTATTATTTGTAGTACCTACTTACATTAAGAAAAAAAAATGGAATGAAAATTATTAAAGTATTAATATATATGTTGTACACACTCTATAAACTAAACGTTTAGAGAGAGGACAAAGAAAGGACAGTTCTAGACCAGTCATTTTAGTTTCGTTTAGATATTGTGTTTAACAGTATAGCCTTATTAATTCTAAGCTTGAAAGGTTAAAGGTCAGGTGGGTTACTTTCTAGTCAACAAATACACAAAATCAATGAGAGGAACCCAAATAGACCTTCATTGAGTGGGATGTTCATTCATGAACCTGTGTGAATTAATTAGTGACAAATAATGTTAACAACGAAGATCATGCACGTAAACACTTTGTATACCTTTATGAGATTAATTTATTTGACAGTTAGGATGTAACTACATTGAGGAAATTAAGCGGTTTAAATAAAGCATGAAAATAGTAAAAAATCTGTTAAGAATTAGGATATTATAACGATCCAATTCCGACACGGATCTTATATGGCAGCTTCTTTAATATTGGTCTGAATCTTGGAAACGGCTAAAACGATTTACATGAAATTTAGTACGGTTTCGGGGGCGATAAATCGATCTAGCTAGATTTTACAAAATGTTGTTTAAACCGTGTTTTCAGGCATGAAATCTGCTACAATATCATTAGAATACGAAGGTAAATTTCGCCACCATCTCACCAATAGCTCAGATGGGAAATTGGGCGGTCCAAAAACCAGAAGACCCCGGTTCGAGTCCAGATGTCTCCAGTCCGATTATTATTTCCCCTTTTTTCAAGTTCTTTCTTTTGTGAGAAAAGCTATTATTGGGAGCCCAATTGGACTCGTGATTTTTTATTTAAATAACCAGTTCATATTTTTTTATTATGTCGGTAAGATCGAAAAATATTATTCATATTTCATCAGTATGTAATTTGTATTTAAATATAATTTCCAAAAAACACGGTTCACCAAAAAAGCACAGTTCGTCACCCAGGTACTTCCAAATACACGAATAATGATACTTAAAATCGATTAATACTATTAATTATCTGGGGCTTAGTGTCTCACTAAAATCTAAAGTAAGGATACAAACTTTTTGAATAGTTGTCTTAACATTATATGATATATATGTTACTGTAATAGCCCGAACCACAGTAAATCCTAAAATTTTCCGGTAAAACCTAAGATTTACTAACCCTTAATGGTACAAGTCCGAATAGTTCTGTGATTATCGTTCATTTCGAACTTTTACCATCGTTCACTTGGCAAATCTTAGGATTTACCTCTAGGCATGGTATATGTTGAGAAAAGCAAGTCATAACGTGTTCAGCGTATCGTCTCGTAGTCGTGGGCAGTCTACAACCCCCCGCTACCCGTTCCACCTCCGCGCCTCGGATCCGCTTGGCTCAGTCGATCGTTTGACACGTTTGAACACGCACGCTTATTTGATTTCTGTCTGTGTTTTTGATAACTTAAAATATTGAGTGATTCATAATGAGTGTAAAACATGGATTTTATGAAATAATAGACGAACTTGTGGCAAACAAGAAAGACAATCTCTAGGCACGGTATATGTTGAGAAAAGCAAGTCATAACGTGTTCAGCGTATCGTCTCGTACTCTTGGGCAGTCTACAACCCCCCGCAACCCGTTCCACCTCCACGCCTCGGCTCCGCTTGGCTCAGTCAATTGTTTGATAAGTTTGAACACGCACGCTTATTTGATTTCTGTCTGTGTTTATGATAACTTAAAGTATTAAGTGATTCATAATGAGTGTAAAACATAGATTTTATGAAATAATGGACGAACTTATGGCAAACAAGAATGACAATAACTTTTATTTCGATAAGGGCAAATACGCAAAGTGTTTAGAAGAAGTAAAAACTGCAAAAAACGTGAAAAAGAAGGAAGCAATTCATTACAGGCGAATAAAGCGCTACGATATTTTTACTATAGGTGGTGAAGAAAAGCTAATTGCGCCGGTGAAGGAAGAGAATGGAGAAATCAAGTATTACGTTTGTTACGATGACTTATTTAATATTATCGAAGAAACACATGTTGCTGTTGGACACGGAGGAAGGACAAGAATGCTTAAAGAATGTAATCGCAAGTATAAAAACATAACAGTTGAGGCTATAATGACATATTTGAAGCTATGCCAACCTTGTCAAAAAAAACAGAAGACTTTGAAAACGGGCATTGTCATCAAGCCTATACTTCATAGTGAAATGAACTCACGTTGTCAAATAGATCTCATAGACTCACAAACTAACCCTGACGGAAATTATAAATTCATATTGGTTTATCAAGACCATCTTACTAAATTTGTGATCCTTCGTGCACTTCAAACTAAACGCGCAACAGAAGTTGCATATCATTTCTTGGATATTTTCACCACATTTGGAGCGCCGAACATTCTTCATTCAGATAATGGTCGAGAATTTTGTAACCAAGTAATTGAAAACTTATGCTCTATGTGGCCAGATGTTAAAATTGTACATGGAAAACCAAGACATAGCCAGAGTCAAGGATCAGTAGAGCGTGCCAATCGCTCATCGAAAATATGCTCAGTACGTGGATGGAAACCAATCAGTTGTCCAAGTGGTCAGACGGCTTGAAATTCATCCAAGCGATGAAAAATAGAGCATATCACGAGGGAATTAAATGCTCCCCCTACGAAGCAATGTTTGGCAGTCCAATGAAAATGGGCATTGCGACGTCAGCAATTCCTAAAGACATGATTGGATTGTTAAGATCTGAAGAAGATTTAGAGACTTTGTTGCATTTGCAAAAAAATTACAGAACAAAATACTAACGTCGAAGACATCATTGAACAGGACAAAGAAAACAAAGTTGTTGAAAATAAGTCAGAAGAGGACTTAAGCAGTGACAATGTGGAAAACAAAATACAAAGTAACGAAATGATTGTAACCGAAAACATGAAGGAGAAGCAAATAACTAAGGATACCGATGATGTCAATGTACCCATTCAGAGACATACTGATTCAGAGACAGAAAGTGTAACTCAAGCTGAAGAAGATCTAATAACGAAGAAGATTGAATCTGTTCAGATGATACGAACAAAAGCAAAATTTAATTTGGAAAACCAAGCTGAAAAAATGAAAGCCATGTCGGCTAATAAATATCCAAATGTGAAAGTTGGTCAAAATGTAAGACTGAAAGTACCTGATATTGACAGAGCTAAAACAGACCCGAAAAGCATTATTGCAATTGTGATTGATGTAAAGGATAACGAATTTTATCAACTGCGTACCAAAATTGGAGTACTTAAGCAACTTTACACACAGAATCAGTTTACCTCTTCCTCTGAAGATCTTATAAAGATAGAAGTTGTTGAAGATAAAGAAGTGAGTCTTCGAGAAGTTGTCGGAAAATTGTCGTTGACTGGGGGACAAGGGTTAAAAAATGCTTGTCGAGGAAATGCGCTTGCAAGTCATCAGGATTACTTTGTAATTCTAAATGCCACAACAACACTCCATGTTGCAACAACTAAATTTTTTTTTGTTTATTTAAATGAAAATTGACTGTCTTTTTTCTGTTTGTTAGTAAAATACCAAATAATAAAAGAAAAAATGTGTTGTGGTAATTTTTTACTTTCAAGGAATGTTTAACGTGTGTTTAAATTTTATTATAGTTACTTAAATTAATAAATAAAAATACCAAATTAAAATAGTAAGAATTTGATTGATTAGTATTATAAATGATTAATAACTACTTTCATATAATATATAAAAATATGTAAGTAAGGTTAGGACTGATGTGTAGTTAATTGAAATAAATGATTAATAATTAATTATTCATTGTTTTATTTCGAAAACCAACATTTACCAGCCGTACCTGGTAAAACCTAGCATGTACTAAACACTGATGGTAAAAGCCCGAAAAAATTGTCTCTTTTTTGAAAATCCTTATACCAACTCGTATCGGTAAATCCTAAGATTTCCGGTAAAACCTAAGATTAACCAACAAACGGGGTTTTACAGTAACATATATTATGAAACTAAAAAAGTACGCGATTTCTTTATTAGTATTGTTTAGTTTTTACTTACGGAGTATAGCGGTCAGGTATGAAGTTTTCGATGGATTTTCAACATAGGCAAAAGGTGGTATGTACGGCGAGTATATTATCTTCTGGATGGTTATCTCCGTAAAAATAGGAAGTTCCTGAAAAATACCGAGCATTAAAGTTAAGAAGGTAGGTAAGTACGGTAATTGTTATTATTATAACTCGAACATGCATACCAAAATCTTATGAATAAGTACTACTTTTCAGATTTTATGAATAGAATCTGTCTGGAGCGTTTTGCTGATTTTAAAACCGCTCGCTTAAGCAGTGAAATCACTACCTTAAAATTTTAATTTGTCTATATATACTGGATCCACCGGGTAATAATTTAGAAATATCTTAGTTGTAGGACTTCAGTTTTGACTAAGGTGCTCTGAAATCGAGTAGGTATCTATTTAGTTCGCTTTTATTGTTCGGTAAAATTTTTACCTGATTTTTGTGATGTTTGGGTCCATATATCCAACTGGGGTATGTAGAACACTTAGTCAACAATGCCATTGTCGTGCCTGATGAGGTAGTGAGTTAAAGGTTTAGATTTGCAGTTTTCAGCTAGCTACGGACGTGATCATTTTATTCGTGTTAGTTTCAAACGATTGTTTGCAGGTCATCAAGATGAGCCCGACTTTTATTATTCTATTCTTCATCAGCACCATGGTAGCAACTAAAGAAAGTACACCGGTATATCTTTGTGGGCGACAACTGGCTGAGGCTAGGCTAGCCCTCTGCTACGGTATCGACAAAAGAACATCCCAGAATAACATTTTCGGTTGGTATTTATTAATCTTTCAAGTCTCCATACTGAGCACAGGTACTCTGAAAGTAAAATTAATGAATAAATTACTAAGAACTAATTAAATATCAATAAAACACATTCAAGTAATTTCTGAATCTTACCATAATATGGTGTGCTTTGGTCAATTATTTCGTATCGCTCACGTACCTACGTGCTGATCGAACCTTCGAAGCGGCTTGAAGGAGGAAACGCATTAGGAAAAAAATATTATAGTCTAAATCAGCAGCATCAGAGTTTCGAAGCCACCTCGCTTTTGCAGTGAGTGATATTTCTTAAATTCAAAATTCTGTAATTCACGAATGGCGACATCAAATAAAATATTTGATGTCACCATTTCTCATGAGAACAAACCGGTTCTGAATTTTTCACAACAGTTAATGATGAGGAATGAGATGATTGATGAACAACTAAACCATAAATACCAATTTATATCAATTCTTCACTAGTGTCCCCAGCATGCTAATTGAACAAAGAATCAGCTTATTTTTTTTCTATGCTGACAAACGTCTAACGAAAATAATTAAAACGTAAAGTAAAAAACTTTTTTAAAAACAAGCTTTTATTCAAGATTATATAAGCAAAATTTTTTTTTACTTTAATTTTTTTTTTTTACTTTTTAATAAAAGTCAGCAGTCGTATTCTCAGCAAGTCCTTTCATTTGATACCTATTTGTTAGGAAAACATAAAAAACTTAGTCCGCCATATTGGATTTGGGGTGACGTCACTTTATTTTTCGAGTTTCATTCTCAGCAAGCCCTTTCATTCGATACCTATATTGTAGGAGTGCATTAAAAATAAATAGTCCGCCATCCTGGATGTTCCACCATATTGGATATAGAATCACGTCACGCTAACCATGCATTGTCATCCAAATTAAACGTGTATACGAAATTTCAGCTCAATCGATTGAAGATATCTGCTTCAAAATTGAGTTGCAAGATTCCACCCGAACAAACATAGTTACATACGTACGTACTCGTACATTGAAGTTAATTATGCTTTTCAAATTGGGCAAAGGTTATGCAGGCGTTTTCGTAATAGTTCATAAGTCTGTTAATGTATTCCAGGTATAATTACATTTACCTATCTATTTAAAAATTCTAAAAATAGATACTTAGACAAATTGGCAATCCTTCCGTGATCAGCTGAATTTTACAGATTTTTTCCTTTTAATCTTCTAGATCAATTAAACGAAGTAATTATGTGGAAAGACGGGTATCATATGTTGGGTGGACGAAGAGGGTCCCTCAGCGCCGACTGGACGCGCTATAAAAGGACCGGGATTGCCGACGAGTGCTGTCTGAAGCCTTGTACACGTGACATCATTATGACTTACTGCTAAGACTTGTCCTGCAAAAGAACTACTACGACTTTTTAAACGACTACAACTTAATTATTTATATTAGGTATTTTGTGAAAAATATTGTTATGTTAAAAAAATTAAATCCATAATACTTATTTCAATCCTTGACCATAATTCATCATTGTTTTATTTATCGATTTCGATATCAGAGGTAAGGAGACGTCATTTTTAGTTTGTAATAACGACCTTTTTAAGTAATTTTCATCATTCCTCAAGTAACATACTTGGGGCAACATGAAAATGACCTAAAAAGCCTCCTTAATCTCACGACATCCAAGAGGAAAACTATGAGTCGATCTGAACCTACCATTAAGATAGTTTCCCTAATAGAGAATAAAAATCTCATGTCGTTAGACGATCAACATTCTATTTTTTTTCTTCATAAAACGAATAAAATAAAACGAGTTACATAGCTGAAAAAAATTATATTTTATGAGAAATTATAATTTACAGTATTACATACAGGCATCCATCTTCAGTCGAAACTTAAGCTAAAATTCTCACAATCTCACGCAAAGGTAAAGCAACGTTAGACTATAATCTTATAGTTTTAGCAATTGTAGTAGTTCCCCGATCGTTGAAATAAAACAGGTAAGAATTACGTCAATTTCAGTCCATTCGTGAGGAAGTTTTGAATGTGAACACTCCCGACACGACCGCGCCCTCCGCTCGTGTGACACATCCTTTACATTAATTACAATGTTGAATATTATGATCGTCGAGAATGTAAAGTTTAATCACCTACCTTATAAATAGTTACAGACACAAAAACGCATATATTATGTACACTCAATAATAATTATAAATTGGTTATAAAATATTATCTATCTATACCTGAATTCTATTATAGCCTGTTTTATAGAAAAATACTGGTGTAATGCTTTTGAGAAATGAGTAATGTAGACTAGGAAAAAATCTAAAAAACAACCGCTAGATTTTCCCTAGTCTTTGCAGTTTGCACTGGGGCGTAACCTATACCCATCGCTATTAATATTTACCTGTAAAACTAGTTCTCGTATTTGTTAAAAAATGCTTTAGTCTTATTAATTTCCATTGGATACAGTTCCATTAAAACAGTTCATTTTGATGACGGAGTTACCGTAAGAGGCAGCGTTTAGATGGTATTTCTGGCATAAGTTTCACAATAAAATTCTTGACAGAGGATCAGCAAGATTGGCCCCGAAAATCAAAAGTATTGATATTTCTATCAATCCATACAATACACGATAAATCTAACCAACCAGGATCATGGATTGACTTGAAGCCAGATACAATATCTTTTGGGCACTTTGACTGCTCAGGATACTTACAGTTAAAACGGGATGGACTTATGCGCGTATCATAAATCTGTCTCATTTTAACTCAGTCTTAAGTCAGAGCTAAGTCAAAGTATGCTCTATAGATCTCACCGAGTCCGCCTAGCGCGTAATTAAGTGAGGTTAACCTCCATTACCGAGGTTTGGGGAAAATCTGAATTCATTTATAATATGCTCATGTTAAGAAACATAAGGAAATAAGTTCAGTTTAAGTTTGCGAGGTTCAGATACACCAAAATTTTATTAAGTCAGTCTAAATAAATTTAGTGAAGACCGATTTCTATACCTACAAATGCATCATACAAAACTAAATTTAAAACAAAAAAAAACTTAACTATCTTTTATACTGGCCTCATCAGGAATATGTAGATGATAATTATAATCAGGTACCAACCAGAAACAGGTTAGGGTATACCAGTATTGATCATCCCAAATTTTTTTTAGCTCTGAATCATAAAGGAAATTGTCCGAAAATTTACTTCCAATAAATGTGTTTTATTCGGGTCCGAAATAGCCTCTATCTATTTCTGTTTTACAAATTCATAAAATGGATACCTAACAGAAGGTTCTAGTTTATGGCTGCATACACACAACTAGCTTTACTTATATTTATTTTTTTACATGATACAAACTTAATTTTTTATCTGTGACTGTTGAATGTTGTAAACTCGAGTGATGAAAATCCCAATCATTTTTCTTATTATAGATTGACTAATTATAAAAAAGTTCTAATTACATACAGATTGCGACGAAAGTTGATAAAATTGTTTAGATTCAGAGTGAACAAAAAACCTGGCAAGATCAAGATTATTAAATGCCATATTAATAAATTCAAAATTATCGTCTGGATTACAAAAAAATGAAAATTAAAATGCATATTATGCCATAAATGCATTGCGTAATATTGATTTCAACATCAATCAATGAATCGATCAATATCATTATTCATGATTAGCTGTTCCTATAAAATTTGCACGCATTCGCACCAATTACTGAGCTTTTGAAAATGCTTTGAGAAATAGTTATTTGATAGGTAGATATTTGAATTATCATAATATTCGAGACCTCAGGCATATTCTTTTGAAAACAATTTTTATTTAAAAATGTACGCAATTTCTATTGACCAAGTACAATTATTGAAAATAAGTAACTTTTTAAAATGAATTAATCGAAACAGGCAAAAATTCCCACCGATAAAATGATAATATGAAATGAAATATGTTAATGATAAAGTTATATTTAAACCAGTAAAGTAAATTTTCGTTGACTCTACCAAATAGGAATTTCAAATGAAATATATAGAGTAAAATTATATGATTTATGTATAATATAAAACATTAAAAATACATTAAGTATAAATTTTTATTACATAAAAATAAAAAAGTTAAAATTTGTTCGACTTGCTATCCCGTCATTATACAATATTTAGGCTGCATCCAGCTAATATGTGATAGATTTGGTGTATAAGAACATATGAGGACAGGTGAATCATACGTTTTATGGGCTTGTGCGTTCGTCTGAAAAGGCGGACACCGTGTTACTTAGTTCTAGAATTTACAGTTGTAACACACTATGCGACGGTGTATTGAAAGGGCGGTTAGACAATGAATAAAAACTTTTGTCTTGACTGCTTTATCTACGCACAGCCTAAATAGCTGGGGTTAGAAACTTGAAATTTTGACAGTAGGTTCCTTTTATGATGCAGGCACTCATTAAAATGATGCCAAATAAGTATGTTCGGAAGAGCGCAGTTAAACGGAATTAAAGTTTGTACCAATGTCCGTAATTTTTCCAGTTTTATCCATGAAATTATTTTTGATAAAATATTTAGATTGACAACTTATTATTAGAACTTATTTATTAGAACATAGGAAATTCCACCTCAGGATGAATTTGTCCGTTGGGAGTGTTGAGATTCCGTCATTTTCAAGTTATATCCATGAAAATTGATATTTGGGCTTTTGGTTACAAATAAAGGAAGACTTGTAACGGGATTTTTGAAAACTACTTCCAAGGGACTTCCAACAGAACGGAGCAGGAGCAGGCAGGTTTACTAGAATAGAATAACTTATTACCTGACCCTTTTATAAGTTTATTCTACTAGAGCAATACCTACACGGTAAAAGCCATAGGAAGAAAGTTAAAAAATTGATCAAATTTATAGCAGACTTTAAAAAAGGAGGAGGTTCGCAATTCAATTGTATGTTGTTTGTATGTATGTTACGCGATCATTCCGCCAATTATGAATCAATTTTGATTCTTTTTTTCGTTTGGTAGACCGTACTTCAGAGGGGGTCCCATAAATTTTTTATCGAAATCGATTTAGCGCGTTTTGAGAAAATCAACCAAAAAACAAAATATATACCCAGGATAATGTTTTTACCATTGAAAATGGTTATCAAATGCAAATCACCTGAGACGTATTTTTACCCATAGCTCCGAGGATTTTGGGAGGATCGAGATGGGAATATTACCAAGAATTGAGGAATTTATCGAGACACGTGCGAGCGTTTGAATTTTGAAAATCGGCTGGTAACTTTTTTGGAATTTTGAAAAATGTAAAAAAGTCGGGTGTTTGTTTACTAAATTGTGAATATTTCAGAAAAAAAAAATTAAGAAAAAATTAACAAGGGCCCTAGAGTATTAGTTTAGGTACAAAATGGCGAAATAAATTTGAAAATCAGTTAATAATTGTGACCTTGTAGGTGGTCCCTTTAGATTTGGAATTGTAGCAAAACGGGTATTTCCGCAAATAAAAAGTGATGTAGCTTCTATGATTATTGACCGATCGTCATGGTAATGGTGTCAAAAGATGCGGATGCAGGTGAGAAGTGCTTTTTCGTAAATTTTTGTATTTATTTTCAATGCTCCGATTCTTGCAGGGACTGCGAAATCTGTGAATTTATTACTTTTTTTGTTTAAGTTGGTACATATAGGTATAGTTTTTAAGCCGGTTTTAATTTAAATGAAAGCGAATAATTATTATCTCAGTAAATTATCATTATACTACACCAAAAAAATACTGGCTAAGTGCTAGTCAGGATCGTCCACCGTATATGAAAATAGGTTTTTAGTTAATAACGCACCGTCGTAAACGAAAATCCCTTGTCCCAATTTGGGACCGCAAAACTAAGTTTTAAAAACTATTTTAAATTTCAAGTCTCCAACATTCGTCGAGACGGAAATTAGTAACTATGATGGATGGACGGACAGTGCCTCGGGGTTTATGATATAAGGGTTTCATTTCACTCGACTGAGTTTACCTTTAAGGTACGGAGCCCAAATGATATCTAAGTAATCTGTATGTTCATATTAGTGGAATGTTAATCCCGTGAGGTTCGGAACCCTTACTATAAAACAATATAATATACCACTTTAGGTAATGGCTAATGAGTAAGAACCGGTCCACACGGCGCGTTGCGTCGACGTAGCGCTGTCGCTGCGTCGTTTTACATACTTAATAATCATAGTGTACACACGGTGCGCTGCGTCGACGCAATGCACTCACGACGGAACTGCACCCCCGAGACGAAGAGAGCGGGGGTATACTCATTGTGACGCCGGTGTAGTAAAGTAATGCGTCAAAATATATGCGTTGCGACGACGCAACGCGCTGTGCGGACTGGCTATTAGGCGCCGTGTTATTGTCATCGCTCGCGCGATGATGCGATGCGATGCGATTTCATCGTGCGATAAGAAATCGAGTGTCCTATTTTGGAGCGATGCGATCACACACGAAATGGCTCATAACAGAGATGCACAGTTTTTGCTGTCGGGTAATATTTATTTAATCGTAAACAGCATTAAAAAAAAAGAAAACGTGGACCACATAATATACTCTATAAAAACAGAAACAAGCGAGGTGAATTTCACAATCAGTATTTTGACGTACGGAAAAAAGAAGAAATTTTTTAACTCCTCCGCTCCTATTCCATACGTGGTCGCGCGAGCGCCGTTAGGACATTCAGTACTGATCAGTATGTTTGATCGGCGATCGTCCGTGCGTCGATGGTCGCGCGAGGAAAACTAGACAATTTGATCGCATCGCATGATCGCGCGATCTTCAATAGGACATTCAGTAGTACACAGTACGTTTGAACGCACGGGACGATCATTTTCGTCGGACGCACGCATTGTCGCACGATGATAATAGGACGGCGCCTTAGTGTGAAAGTGAAAGGGAATGTCTGCCGCCCTGTCAGTACACCACCGCGGAATTGGTCGGCTGTGGCAGCCACTAGCGGAGCGCGTGTCGCGTCGCGGAGTAACACTACATAATATAAAAGCGCAAAGTCAAAAATATTCAATATTGCTGTACAGTTACATCAACAAAACGAGAGTTATATTATGTACAATGCAAACACAGATAATGCTTGGATAAATAACATCAATAAAGTATAACATATTTCAAGATTGTGCGATTAGTTCCAATTTGACGTCTTTTGAGCATTTCAGACAGCTGTATCTTACTCGGAGCATACAGTTTTGCTATTGACGGTGTCGAATGGCCCGGAGCTTTTAATGGTAAAGAAGGATCGAGTTTACAACAACGAATAAATTAATTCAAATAAGTTACATCTTTCAAACAGAAACTATAAATAAAAGTAACTAAAAATATAACACAAAGCAAAACACACATAAGCGATATGCCTACTTAATAAAAATACTATAAAATATAGACAACAATAATAAAAGTGTATAATTAATTACATATTTTGTGCTTCGCGTTACGATGGTGTGCAATAGCAAAACTTGGCATCGGACTGTCCGCTCAATTCACTCAGCACATTTAAACCAAAATGTACAATATATTACATCCCTGCTGGAAACTTGGCGAAAAACCATCGGCACCGCTTTTTATAATCCACATAATTTATCTTTAGTGTAATCTGGGTTTTCTAGTAAAAAAAGTTATACAAATGCTTCAAAAATATCCTTACACGACTAACGTACAAACCATCTATCAGACATAGTCTAGTATAATGGAATTTCGGTACGAAGGTAACATCAGGAAGAAACCGAATACACCAGACCACTGCGTACACGAAGCCACGGTCAACAAATTAGTTGCGTCCATTCGCGGAGAACATCGCTGTTCGAGTTAAACAATAACAACCTAGCGCAATGTCAATTCAACTTCAATCAATATATAACCGAATGCAATCTTCCGAGGAAGCGCAACGAAGGGACAGCACGTGGGTCGGTCGCCTGTTGCCACCGAGTGACTCCATTATCATTAAATAAATACCTAATAGTAGGGCGGGAGGTTCCCGTCTCCGACCGCGAGTAAACGCGACTCGCCTAAGTTCATTGGACTAGTTTGTTCAAATCCATCCGTCTGGACATAATAAAATATGTATACTTATGTAGAAAGATATAATGGCAACAAACTTTACAAAAAATCTAAAACAATGACTAAAAGCAGCACGCGGCAACGCGACTCACCGCGCCTTTAAAATGCACAATTTAATATTCACCGATACAGACACATACATAAGTTGTGAATAACTTCATCATAAAAAACTTGTCAAAAATCCTGACGCGTAATGAGGCGACCCTTCCGGATCGAGAGATGCGGTCCGTGCTAATATTGATTAAATGACTTACAATCTATCCTTAATTTCATATAAATCAGTTTAGATGGTGAGTTCATCCTCATTAATTTACACAGTCGGTCGTGAAGTGATGTTCAGAACGCGATACACACAATCACAGATTTGTGTCAGCAGCGGCGCTCACTTAGACGAGGTTGTACTCCTTGAGGTTGGACTGCAGGATCGTGTCTTTGACTGCGGCGAACACGAACCGGATGTTTTCAGTATCTGGAATAAGTATGTTCCAAGTTGTACTCCATATCACCGTTACAGTTTATGTGGTTTTCACAAATACAGAACATGGTTTGATGACGAAATATCGTTACCGAGTCTAGTAAAATTATTACGAAATCGCACTGCCAATTAACTATATGATAATGATTTCCTGGCGACATACTCTAAAGTCCGTTATACGCCAGAACAACACAGTGCGGCATATATGCATGCCACAGGAGAAGTCTTAATATAATAATTTTTATCTACATTCTAAGAAAGATGTTCTCTCGTCATGAAATTGACTTCCGCATGCCACGGCGTAAAACAGCATTAATGCTATATCGAGGATGACATGGTATAGTTTTAATATATATATGAATAGTATATGGCTAGCAAAATTACTGCATTTCTCATCTAATATGAAAAAAAGTATTTAAAGACTTACATAATCTTATGTGACTGCGATGGTCCTTTTAATGTGATGTACGCTCAATTTTATGACACTTAAGTCAAAATATGTATGAAAATAACATTCGTTTCTCAGTTTCTCAATTTATCCAATTTGCTGATATACCTACCTAACTAGATAGATGGTAGGAACTGATCGTCATTCGGCATGGAATCGCTTTAAAAAAGTAAATTCTAGTATAAGGTCCCTAATAATAATAATTATGGTCAATCCTATTCTTCTAATATAATAAATGTGAGTTTGGATATTTGTAAAGGGTGCTCAGTTATGCCACAACTACTGAACCGATTTGGCTGAAATTTTGTATGGAGGAAGGTTTACATTAACAATAATTGTCAATCATTGTCACAGAACATTTGAGAATTGACTACTGATTAGACCAGATCAGTCTCGTATTTTAAGTTAAAATATCTTGTGCCATTTATCCGGCTGGCTACATTCAGTTTTCAATTAGCAATAAGTCTGTGACAACTGACAAGTTTCATATAAAATCCTACAGATAGATTGAACAGATTGATTGATTACATCAATTATTCAAGTCAATAAAACGCCGAATCTCCCTGCGCAGGTTTTGATTTCATGCTAAACTGCTATGGAAACTCGAATTTTCTGGATAAAAAAGTCCAACTATACCCATGCCAAAAGCCACGTCAATCTGTTGCTCCGTTGAGGCGTGATTGAAGGACGAACCAACACACTTTCGCATTTTTAATATTAGTATGATTAATTACATGAAGAAATATACTTACTACCCAAATATATTAAAAGCAGCAAATCATTAATTGTCAAAAATAATCAATACAAAAGGAACAAAATAAAACACAATATCTAGAAAAACAAGAAAAATATTTATTACAAATTAACTAAATATAATAATAATAAGATGCAAAAACAAATTCATGCTAAATTAAATTCTTTAAGCGCGCTTTGCATTATAGTATCCTTTACGGCACAAAACACTAATTTGATATTTTCAGTGTCTTAAAAATTTCCAAGGCAGCATGCAAAAATAAAAATAAATAGAAGTAAATGATGGCACAAATAATTATTAGATACGGGCAAAGATCTTCATAGTAATTTAAATTTGCTGACCCTCTTTACATAAAATAGAATTTTTAATTACACAACATTTTTTGGCATTCCCAGTGCTCCCAGACTTTTATGTAAAATAAATAGTGCTGGGGACAAAAAGGATTGATAATAATATGAATCACCTCACTCACTAGGTACAGCAGTCACGAGTAACTATAGAAACTTGTCAAACATTGAATGAATAAATATATTTTTATTGTACACCAAAAAACAATAATAACAGTAAACTTAGCTAATAGGAAAGGAAGTATACAATTTGGCAGCCACATCTCTTCACAGCGATCTCTTCCAGGCAACCAATGGTTTAAAAGGTCATAGCCACAAAAACAACCGGTAGATGGTGCAGAAATAACAAAATAATTAAAAATATTTATATAAAGCTACAAATTATAATACATGTTAGCTAGCTTTGATGTTATATTATATAAATAAACATACATACATATATATATACTCACAAATAAATAAATGTAAACCTCATAAAAAAAGAAACAGTAGGTATCAAAATATATAAAAATAAACTACTTGGCAAATAATATTATTATTGTGACCTATAGGAATTTTTTACAAGTCTTTTAAAGATATTTATCGATTGAGCCTCTCTAATGTCAAGAGGCAGGAGCATTCCACAATTTAACAGCTTGTACAGAAAACGATTTATGGAAGAAAGAGGAATTATGAGTAGGCGTCCTTAAAACAAGCTTCCTTGTAGTTCTCCTCGCCGGCCTACGAATTCAAACTTCTCTTTTAAATAAGCATGAGATGAAGGATTAAATAAAACACAGTACAGAATAGAAAGGATATGCAAGTTCCGACGAAGACGGATGGGTATTTGACCAGGCTGCAGTTGCTACCGCAGGCTCGTAAACAAGGTAACGATCTAAACACCGAAGGTATTCAATAATCGTTGGAGTCTCGGTGGAGACTGCCTAACGATGGTAAAACATTCTTATTTATACAAGTTATTCCAATATGGCGTCGGGAACGAACTGACGAGTGAAATACATCGAATGAGTCAAATATCAGTACAATCGAACCTTCATCAATAAATAAATTAACAATCTTTTAACTTTTGTAACAATTCATTTCAACTTTAACCGCAAAGCTGACAAATGATTAGGTACCGACTACCTATAATTATGGCTTGAGATTTTTTTTGGATTTACTTAAAGTAATAATATCTTATATAGGCCATAGAATCTACACCACTCTAAAATTGAGTCAAGATCTTTATTTATTTGCTCAATGGCTGCAGGAAGAGTTGCCTGGGTGTAAATTTGGAGATCATCTGCATACACGTGGTAGAGAGAAGATAGGTTTTCAGTTATAGAATTAATGAAAATAGAAAAGAGTAATGGTGAAAGCACGCCGCCTTGAGGTACACCAGCTGTAATATCGTACCAAGACGAAAGAGTTTCTTCGATACGAATACGCTGCGGACGACCACTAAGGTAACTATGAAACCAGTCAGTTGCTGAGTGAGATATGTTATAAGAACGCAGCATACCCACAAGTATGTCATGATCCACCGTGTTAAAAGTATTACTGAAATCCAGCAAGGTTAATACTGTGAGCTGCTGATTATCCATGCCCCTACGAATGTCATCAGTAACTTTAATCAGAGCAGTAGCCGTACTATGCCCAGAGCGAAAGCCAGAGTGGAAAGGGTTAAATAAGCAATTTTTGTTTAGGAAAAGGTTAAACTGATGGTGTCTCAATTTTTCAAGGACTTTGGAAAGAAATGGTAGGATTGAGATGGGACGAAAATCAGAAAAATAAGTGGGATTAGCCCTTTTTGGAAGAGGTACAACATTTGCACTTTTCCAGGCATCAGGAAATTTGGAGGTCAGGTTCATTTAAAATAAGTGTAAAAATAGGATTAATAATATCAAGGAGAGGAATAATCATATTACGGCTAACATCGTCACAACCGACAGCATTAGAAGAAATGGACACTACGGTCTTCTTAACATTACATGCAGAAAACTGACTAAAATTGAACGGAGGATAAGTAGCAGTTGGAGTTGTCAAAAGAAAATGAATGGTTTGTGATTTATCTGAACTAGAGTTCTGAGGAGAGGTGAAATATTGATTCAGAAGATCAACGTCAATACTAAGAGGTGAAGAATGTTGTGATTTTTTACCAACTCCAACAGTTTCAAGAAACTTCCAGACACGAGAAGAGTCGCCGTCCTCGACTGAAGTATGAATATTACGTCGCTGTGCATCTCTACACAATTGTGAGCCGATGGCTCAATTTAAAAATAGAGAAGCAGTTATTGGTTCGTTATTGACTCATTCACATGACACAACTGAACTGACATCACATCACAAAACTTGTTGTCTAATTAAAAATTCGAGTATGTTTTGGATTTATCAACATTATTCTAAGTTTAAGTAACAATTTGGCCAAAGTATGGACGAACATGAACTCAAAAACAAAGCACTTTAAGTTCATTTTTTACTAGATAGTACACCGTAATACAAGTAGATGAGTGATTAATATTATTAATTATCTATCTGGGTATTAAAAATCTGCCATAATTATATTGATAAATATAGCTATCTACATTTTATTATTGTAAACCACATCAAATAGCATTAGCTTAAATATAGCATACAACACAAACCAATAAAGCATACTATACATAAAACATACTTTAAAGGAATACTTACTCACTATCCATTGATCTCTCGACTTAAAATGTTATATCAATAAATAATTTTTATTGTAAATATAGCTGAATCGTTGTGAAAACTTTTTCGCTGTTTTGAAAATGCAGTAATTTTGAGCCAAATATTATGAATGCCTTTTTCAATATACCTTATATCAGGTACTTTCGAGTTATACCAACAGAATATTTTGAGTAAAAAAGTATTTAATTATGTCATAAAAACAACCATAGAATATTCACACGTTTTAACATGTGTCAATATTTCGAACAACGTGACGCTTATTTTACACTAGATGATGCCTTCGTATTCGGCCGCGTGGATTAATTATTTTTAAGTCCCGCGGTCCTTATGTCCTTAATGTCCTTCCTCGGGATACAACCTACGTCTGTGCCAAATTTCATCAAAATCGGTTGAAAAGATGCGGTCAATGAGTAGCAGACAGACAGACACACTTTCGCATTTATAATATTAGTATGGATGACATGCTTAATATCAATTCAGTGGGTAGTTTAAGTTTATTTCACACTCGGACAAACGTTAAATCGAATGGAATAGGTACGAGAATTGAATCGAGAAAACTGTTTCAGTACTTTGAAAACATTTCTTGGGAGTCACGGTAGAAAGGCAGTAGATAAAATCTGCCACTGGATTGGTATGCCATTCCTACCGAGAATAATTATTTTATTTTAAAATAAATCGATAAATTCATAACCCGGGTAAAAGGGCGTGTCCTGACTGATTGACTGATAATATATATCAATGAAAAGCCTAAACAACTAGGCTCAATGGGGGCTTCGGGGGTTTCAAGTTTTTTTTAAAGATTTTCAATCGATTGAAACATCGGCCGGTCCGCTAGTAGAAAATAATTGAGTTACTTACCAGTCGCACAAGTGAAATGCGAGTAGATAATTTTTTCAGCATCGGGATTAAGGTCGACGAACATTCGCAGAATGAACTCGCGCGCGGTGCTGGCGTCACGTTGTGGACCTGAGTGTACCACTAGCTTGTACTACACATACTTACTACGCTAGAAATTGTCTTGTCCAACAATGAACGCGCCTCAATAAACCCTCACGTCATTTGTGCACTAGCAGGCCAAAATAATGTGTATTTCTTTTTCCTTATCCACTACAAGTTAGCCCTTGACTGCGATCTCACCTGATGGTAAGTGATGATGCAGTCTAAGATGGTAGCGGGCTAAACCTGATAGGGACAGTTATATAAAACGCATACTCCTATTGGGCTTCTACGCGTCATCGTACCGGAATGCTAAATCGCTCGGCGGCACGTCTTTGCCGGTAGGGTGGTAACTAGCCACGGCCGAGGCCTTCCCACCAGTCCAGACCAGGAAAAATCAGAAATTATAAATTCCCAAATTGACCCTGCTGGGGATCGAACCCGAGACCTCCGCACGTTAAGACAACAGCGCTGAAAACTGCGCCAGGGAGGTCGTCAAAATTGTATATGGCTATACATGTAAGTATTTTGCACTTCGCATTCGAGTGGAGGCGCGTTCATTTTAGAATAAGACAACTGCTTCTACGGGTTGAAAATATGGTTTAGACTTTTGGTAATAAATCTTGTTTTTTGTGACTACGACATTGGATTAGACAACTTTATGTCTAGTAAGTCGTCATATCAAAGGCAGATTGAATGCTAGAATTTTCAACCGACAAAAACAATCAAGTAGTGTCTAGCAATATATCTACAAAATAACACAGTAGCTGAGCCTACTTATACACAAAAATCACAATTTTAGAACGGCGGACAAATTTACAAAACCCAATGTTTAAACAAATCTAGCGCATAGGTATGTTATGTCCACCTGTGGCAGTAGTGAAATGTGAATAACACTGTCTTTCAGGATCGGGGTTTTCTTTTAAATATTTCTGAAGAATATACTCTCGGGCTGGTACTGGATCGCATTTTGGTCCTAGTAAAATTGTTAAAAAATTTACGTATATTTGTATGTATAGCACAGATTTTTTAAATCCCTAGATAT
The DNA here is from genome assembly GCA_964035005.1 of Erebia palarica. Classification (NCBI taxonomy): domain Eukaryota; kingdom Metazoa; phylum Arthropoda; class Insecta; order Lepidoptera; family Nymphalidae; genus Erebia; species Erebia palarica. The sequence continues at coordinate 10,497,252 of OZ035988.1, forward strand.
TTATGCGAATAATATCCTCATCTTTAGAATAAGCATTTATTTTTATTTTATTAGTCCACAAAACCAACTGCAATTATTATAAAATCAACCTTAAAAAAAAATTACAAAATTCACTGAGGTATTTATTAAATAATTTATGGGTATGGCATATTATTTGGGTACTAATAAAAAACTTAATAACTACAGCCACATACCATCGTACTCCGGGAAGTAGTCTACAAGATGCGAGTACATAATCTTCTCTTCCAGCAAATCCTTTTTGTTCAAAAACAGAATGACCGACGAGTGTTGGAACCATGGATACGTGATGATGGTCTTAAACAACGCTTTTGATTCTTCCATTCGGTTCTGTAATGTGAAACAACAAACTTTATATTCTGTGTCAGAAAACTTCTGATACTGGTTTTCAACAAAATCTGTCGAAAATATATTATCTGATGACAAACATGACTGTATTTACATTATCTCAGACAATTTTATTAATGTTAGAAGAGCGGAAATGATTTGTTTCACAAAATACTTTATAGTATTTACTTAATAATTAATTTTGTTAGACTTCACAAATAGTAGCACATCATAAGAATATCCATACTAATATTATAAATGCGAAAGTGTCTCTGTCTGTCTGCTACGCTTTCACGGCTCACGTGTTCAACCGATTTTAATGAAATTTGGTACTTTTGATCCCGGAAAGCTAAGGAGTAGTAGTAGTTAAGATAACAAGTCATAATAAAAAAAAATCTAAAACACGACTGCCCTGCCAAAAACGAACTAAAAAGTAAGAAATCTAAATTAATCTAGTTAAATTAGAATCTTGAGTACATTTTTATTAAATGATATTTTTTTGTGAATCGCTGGATATTGAAGTATAGTGTTATATATTTTTGGAATCTACTCATCATTTTCTAGATGATGATTAAATAGTTAATCTTATTTGCGATTTTTTTTTCAAATTTAGTCTTTAATGCGGGACCATGGTCACCCCATCAATTTTCTTTAAAATTTTACCAGCCTATGTCACCCGGAATAAGCTAGGGAGTCTAACGATACCTCATTTATCAAGATCGGTTCAGGCGTATAGAAGTTATGGTGGAATATACAAACTCACATACATACATACATGAACCCTGAAAACAATATACTCCTTTTTTCAGGCAGTCGTATAAAAAGTACCCTTCGGGAATTAAAGTAACATAATCCACGCGGACGAAGTCGCGGGCACCATCTAGTATTCTAACAACAGTGGACCTGGCCAGTGGGACCAAAGCCCATACTTATTGCTGACCAGGGGGTTTACTACCATCCCGCCTCCCCCACGCTTACAGTTGTAGGACCTAGGGCTAATATTAATTTATAGTGCTTATTGATGTAGTAATTAATTAACCGTCGTATAGCGTAAGAATTTTTATTTTCGTAAATAGTTTTACTTGATTTATTTCTTAATCGATAGGTATACGGATTACGGGCTTATATGCCAGCTGACTTTGTTTTGGGTATAGTTGGCACATGTACAGTGAATTTTAGGCTTGGTTATCGTGGGCAGGGGTAGATTGCTACTATCGATCTCATCTGCACTTCTAAATTATATTTTTACAATGAGTTATCATTAAAATAATATAATTTCATAAACTCACCTCATTTTCAGACTCGAATAAAATTTGATCATATTCACTAAGAGCTACTAAGAATATGATAGAAGTGACGTTTTCAAAACAGTGAATCCACTTCCTTCTTTCCGATCTCTGGCCCCCTACGTCCACCATCCTGTTAGAATAATAGCCATTTTGAACAATATAAAAAAAAAAATAAGATGTTAGAATAGGATAGCTTTCAGGCAACAAACATTGAAGAAAAAAAAATACAAGAAAAATAGAAAAGTACCAGGGTGCAAAGTCACTAAATAGGTTATTATTCTACTAAATTCTACACTACAACATGCATTTATTATGTTTAAAAATGTTACCCATAAAACAACTCCGATGACTCCACCTGAATAAAATTGTATCAACACGGCTAGTAAAAAATATTTGCGTTATTTAAAATGACTTATGTAAATGTGTGTATGTTATAAGTCCAAATCTGATGTGCGAGGCCATCCTTAGAAATGGCCAGATCGCTTGGTCCAAAGCTAAATCTTCAGCTTTTTCCTAACGAGTTGTCAGGCCAATCTGGACTTGCCTAAATTTCTAGTCAAGAGCTGAATTACTGAAATGGAATTTTGACTTTGGACTAGGCGATCCTGTATAATGTACTAGCGGAAACGCAAAATGGAATTTCGGCTTTTCACTAAAAAAATAGGGCATGTCGAGATTGGCCTAAGAACTCGTTCGACAAAAGCAGAGGTTTTAGCTTTGGACTAAGCGCTTTGTCCCTTTCTGAGGATTGTCTAGGCCAATCGCGTTGCGCCCGCACATCGACTTTGGACTATAACATAATATATAATATACAAATTATATATTTATAACTATACCTAACATGTAACTCCGGCGAATCTGTATTGCAACATTTCAGACATTGGAAGCAGCCCTTGCCAGTTGGACCATTGTAGAGCCAGTGTCTTATGAAACCATGAAAGTGCAAGATTAGTGTGGTGATATAAAATTTTCCTAATTTCTTATTTGTTTATGTTATACTTCTTACATCTGCTATCTATTTTTCTTCAGAATATTGAATAAAATTTCCTGATTTTTTCAATTTAGGTTATCATAGTACAAGCATAAATAATCTCATAAAGTTGTTTTTAGCTTGAAATTAAATTTATTAAGTAGCTGGTTGGTACAGAAGGTGCTAAAAAACAATAAAAAAAATTATTATGAACCAGACAAATAAAAATAAAGCACAATTAAATCAGCATAAGATTTTATTGTAAAAATATGAACATAAAGTATGGATTAGGCATAATTATATTCAATACTAGTGGGCCCGGCAGACATTGTTCTTCCCTGAACCTAGAACCTGATTGCAGCGCCCCCTACTGGGTCAAGTTGTGAATAAAACCATGCCGGTACCCAATCAAACGCACACAAAAAAAAAACATCAAAATCGGCCCAGAAGTTCTGAAGTGATGTGAGAACATACATTTGGGAGACTGATTTTTATGTAAATAGATTATGAGTAATGTGAGTTTTCAAACATGTTTTTTTTTGTAATTACAAAGCTAAAAACATGTATAGATGCATGATATGTATTTGTATAAAGGATATTTTTCTTGATATAAATTATGTTAGTGTGTATAAAATAGTGCTAATTAGTGACTCAGCACAAAGCCGAATAAGATAAGATAAGGCTAATGTGATTTTTTTTCAGGGAGTGGGATAAAATGTGTGTGTGTGTGTGTTTTTTAAATTATAATGAATCTGATAAAACTGAATTACATAATAATATTTAGTATAGTGATAAATTATTGGCTGAAAAATTGTAAAAATGTTATAAGAAAAGAAAGATGACATAATACGTTTATCACTTTCTATAACTACCCATGATATCTGAAGGCTAATATTTGGGAAATAATATATATTGGAAAAAGAAGATCACGATAAAGTGTATTTTACTGGAGCGCAACCAATCTTCAATCAATCTTTCACTTGGCTGGTAGTCAAATACGGAGTTTTTTCATGTTAGTAGGGGAGCCCAAGAAGGTACTCTACAGGGTCCAAAGAATGGTCAACAGGTCTTTATATTAATCTGCCGCGCTGGAGTAAATCCAAAAATCCCCTCTTGGGCTCCCCTTCTATAATAAATGTGTGGCTAATTTTGTTGTATAAATCTCTAAACTAAACCAAAATGACAGGATTAATTGCATTGTTATACCTTTCAAAATGTTTCTTGCGATAAAGGACAGCACTAGATTTAGCAATGCCAATTGGGTTTATTTTAGAGTTAGTGTAATACAGATTATAGCCACAATGAATAATTAATACATATGCTTAGGTTAGTTACAAGCAAGCAAAACATACGACAACCGTTAGTTGAAATACAACTAACTAACTTACAAACATGCAATTAGTACAATAAACATAATCTCCACATAATTATATGGATTTCAATGTTAAACAGAGGAGTAACTTTCCACCATATTTCGATTTGCCATGGATTTACCTGGTGTTTGTACACGGGATAAACAAATATAGGATGCATAAACATTCTAAAACTAACTTTAGCGCAAGTAGCCAAACGGATCAAGAAATGGCATTGCCAGGGGACGTGACATAGCATTACTAAGGGTTTGTGAATATTGGATTACTAAGAGGTCAAGACACCAGGGCCAAGGTGCACCAAGTTAGCGTTCCAAAAGGGCCACGACCTACACATGTACATCGAACGTACCTAAATATGATGCCGTCAAGGTCGAAAGGATATTCAAGGATACCGGTAGTCGGCTGTCGAGCTCGAAGAATATCCTGCTCGGTCGGTAGGTAGTCGGCAGCCTCAATTCTAGGCAAATCGCTTAGATAACTGCAAATTCATGCAACTTACTAATGCATGCTCATGCACAAATGAAATACACAATACAATAAGGTTCAGTGCAAATTGTCTCATTTGGGCAAATTTTTATTCAACAATAAAATACTTGTTATTCTAATATGGCCATTAGATATTTTATTACAGTATCAATATACATGAGATAACTTGCTCTTGTTATATCCAGGCAAGCTATTTTATGCATTGCACACGTTGAAACAATTTGCATCGTTGTTTTCTCATCCTGTTAACAACAACAAAAAGAAATTAAACGTGAAGTACCCAGATATATTATGACATGCACTTTTAACACTGACAGATACAAAAACATGATAAGGCGAAGCATGCATCTTACATTTCAGCGATTTTACCTAAATCTTATCTCTTCCAAGTCAAATGGGTACTCAATGATACCAGTTGTGGGTACTCTCACGCGTAGTATGTCCTGTTCAGTTGGTAAGTAATTTGGTGCCGCGACGCGGTCTATCTCCTGCAAGTAGCTATGGAAATTGAAAATTTTAGTGACATTGAAATATTATGTTGTTGTCCTTTATATTTTGGGTACGTTTGTTTGGGTCTTATGATTTAGTTTTTTATAATAAAATACCAAGTCAATAAAGGTCTATGACAAATGTTATATACATGTGAAAAAAAACAATATATATTTTTTGCTTGTTCTGGTTTGTCCCATATTCGTCCCTATAGCATTCATGCAATGAGTTGAAACTGTATATTTTTCTTGGAATTTGCGGCAAGATTTCTGATTGATACCTTCGGTAACTTCAACGTACTATAAAGGTCAAAACACACAGGGAATGGGGGCGGGACGAGCGCGGGCCGGATTCCTTGTATTTATATGGACGACATCATATAGGACGCGGGTGCGGATCGGGCGCATAGCGGGTGACGCTGTGAATTCAACCCACCGCGCACCCGACCCGGCCCGCGCCCGTTCCCTGTGTGCCTTGCGCTTAAGGTAGCGTAGAGTCCTTCATACAGAGTGGCGTTGTTACGCATGCCGCGCATTAGCTAGCTAGTCGCTATATGCTGTGTAATGTCGTCCATATATATACAAGGAATTCAATCCACCGCGCACCCGAACCGGCCCGCGCCCGTTCCCTGTGTGTTTTGCGCTTAAGGTAGCGCGGAGTCCTTCATACAGAGTGGCATTGTTACGCATGCCGCGCATTAGCTAGCTAGTCGCTATATGAGCCTGCACAAAGTTGAACGTAATTAAGTCAAAGTTTAACTTAGTTGTATAGGGTAGTACAGCTACACTGCATTGAACCGCCTACGTCGAAAATATCCCAAGTTCCAGCTTTTCACATGAATTGTTTTATCTCGGCATTGATGAATCAGCCGCTATCAGTCAGGGTCTCAGGGCGACTCATTGCTTTAGTGACCCCAAATTGATTGGTATGTGCTTGCTGAGATAATTTAAAAACTCACTACTCATAAATAAGTAAAATACGGGCGGCTAAAGACTTCTAAGACCGCCTAAATGTTTCGTTTGTCACTGAGATCGCAGTTGAAACATAAATAAAACCTAAATCGGTGTATCGGAAATAAATGCCGGCAATAAATTAACTTTAATAAATAATTAGATCCAAAATGCCAAATGGATATGACCTAAGTGCACATTCTATGTAGAAGGTCGGTATTTACAGGACCGTTTTTACGGATCCGTCGTTACTGGAGGTTATGTCCACACCGTAAGACAGGACCGTTTTTAAAAGATCCGTCTCTATTGAAGACTTGTGTTTACAGGATCCGTAATACTATCGTGAGTGTGAACTCATTCTTACAACTACAAACGCCATTGCCGAATATTATGAAAGCCATAATTTATATTTTACCACATGATGCTCGCGACATCGACCGCGTAGATAGACTCACACACAAGTGACTCCATTTTTACCTTTGTTTTCCGAACAAAAATATGTCTAAAATATGCCGACAGTGATTTCAAAACTCATACTCTTAAATAAACTCAATGTAAACGAAACCAACATTAACTCCAGCAACAGACGTAATTAAATTAGTCACTTAATACGATAATGAAATCCATTTGTGAACAATCCTTTTAATTTAATTACTTGTACTAACATACAAGAGTTCGTTTTAAAAATCCGTATTAAATATTATGAAATATGAATGCGAATGTGTGTTGGTTTGTTCGTTAATCAAGTCACAATGACAGAACAAATGATGTTTTTTGCATGTGCATATTTAAAAATCTGGAGGCAAAGGCTACTTTTGATCACGGAAACTCCAAAATAACTATACACACGAGGAAGAAATCGCGGGCATCAGCTATATACGAAATCTATAGTTTAACTATAGTTTATCAATCCTGAATCTAGATATTTGGGAAATCAGCACTGATGTCATTATTAACTAATGTATGAATGAACAAGTATATTACTAATGCTTATTTATAACATCATAATAGCATGATGATGTGATCAAATTGTTAATTGATCTACTATTTTCATAACAGATGACAATGTTTTCTTAATGTGCTGATGACTTTGGTTGAATAGTGAGGTAGAAGGAGGTGATAAACAGACTGAACACTGTTTTCAGTTTTTGTAATAATTCATGGCAAATGAGGAACTTTTTACCATTTCCATAAACAATTGGAGCATAATAAAAGCATAATAAAAAAATTATCAAAATTAATTCTAATTATAAATAGGCGTTTTCTTTTTAATGTTTCCCTTTCATTTTTTCTCTGACATGGTGTTCCAAGACTTCTTACACCAAAAAATTTTAGCAAAATATAAGTTTCTAGACTCAAAATACAAGTAATACATTAATATGTCAGTCAGTTTTTCCTTTTATAATTGTAATACCTAACTCAACCGCGTCAGCATTTTTGTCACGAACATGCACTAAAGGGTCAAGTCAAATACTGTTTTGAAGAAGGTTTTGTATACTCACTATTTGGCTGAGTCGGTGAGCTGGTATTCTCGCCTGCGGTCGTAGCACTCCTGTATGCCGGAGTCGGACCACAGCGCTTTGATTGCTTCCACGTAGGGACTCTCGAATGTCGTCACGCTCTCGTAGTCGATTGCCGATATCAATTCCGCCTTTTCCTGAAAATTAAAACAGTATTATTTAAATTTGCTCCCACAAAGTGTTACAACGATTTCCAACCCCTATTTTTAAAGTAAAAAAACTAAACTAGCAAAAAAAGAATGGTTCGTTAAGTCCTTATGCGATTTTGACTTTGCAGTTGTACGTTGCAGGAGTCAAATGGCGATCGACAACAAATCAGCAGTCCGAGTGTGAATGAGCAGACCTTTGCTAAAATTAGCAACGAATGGAATTTTCAGAGCAGCAATATGCAACTTATATAACTATTTCTTTCCGGCGTTTTGCGGTCAAAGCGTTCCTCTGGGGTTTACCAGGCCTGACCTCAGTTTGCCATGTGACCTAAGATATACTACGACGGCGCTACCCGCCGACAGCACTCGTATCATTCGAGTGTCGCGCGCACACTGTAAAATACGTTTGTGTACATGTTCCCGTTACTCATGAGTGAACAAATAAAACATAATATGAGTTATTGGGGCAACTGTGTAACAAAATCCCTAAACTAAACCAAAATGACAACTTTAAATCTAGTGCTGCCCCTTTCCGCAGGGAGTATTATGAAAGGGATGGTAATATAAACAAAGCAGTCATTTTAGTTTTACGACGAAATCATTTTGTCGCGGAATAGCGATCTAAAACGGGAAATTACAGCTACATTGATGAATAAATTAATTACCGAATTGGACGGATTCCCATATTGTATTTTGAGTAGGTCCATTGCACGTATCATGCTCTGCATCGCCATGAAGATGTTCTGGTAGACGAGTTTGATGAACCCGCGTTTGTCCTCGTCGCTGTAGCCAGAGCCGTGGATGATTCTCATCTGCTTGATGAATGTTGATTTACCGGACTCGCCAGTGCCTGAGGTCAAGCAAATGCAAGCTTCGCTGTTATAAGGAATTAAAAGGCTTAGGTTGAGATCTACATTGCATACTTTGATCATACTTATTGCCGTATTCAAGAGTCGCTTGATTATTAGTTAAGGAACTCTTTAGCATAGATTTCAATAAAAAAACCTGTCGCACTCTTAATAACCAGCAGATGGTATTTCAAATACATTTTATATACATATCAGTTTGGTAACATTTTTTTTTTATTATCACCAAAAAAAAAAACAATTGACGGCCCACGCTTACATTCGTAAATTGTGATATTATTTGAATAAAACTAAACATTATAATCCGATTAATAATAATGTTTTAAGGTATTAAAAGTCTGAACACTGAAATACGTCATTCAGGATTGCCTAGTGCAAAGGCAAAACCCTATTTCACTAAGTAATAGATAAGGCTATAAAGCTGAATTAGTGAAATGAAATTTTATTTTTAGTCATAAGACTAGGGGATGTCAAGAATGGACGTTGCACGCATGGACGCAAGTCAGCCATTGACTGCGATCTCACCTGATGGTAAGGAATGATGCAGTCTAAGATGGCCGGCTAACCTGTTAGGGACATAGCAGCTATATTAATCTAATCCCCTAATCGGTTTCTACACAGCATCGTACCGAAACGCTAAATTGCTTGAAAACTCGCTAGGCAAAAGCCGAAGTTTTACCTTTGGACCAAGCGCTCTGGCAATTTCTGAGGTATGCCTAGACCTATCGCAATGCGCCAATGCGCTTCGGCTTGGGACTATAACATAATATACGAAAAATTAAGTAGCAGATTTCACGGCGCGATATACGCCCGTGTCTGGCGCGATAGCTCGCGCGGTCAACACGAGCTTAGCGGACGTCGCGTCGCGTCGCCCGCGCACACTGCGATCGTTGGTATCAAAATTATAGTACTTTCCTTCATGCTTCTTAGTAATAATAGCAACAAAAAAATCCGTAATGATCTCTTAGTTTCGCCGCAATTAACTTATACTTGTAAGTTTTTACGGAAGTAGGTATATGTAAGTCTTTCAAGCCCAATGTCGCGTATCGGTTCCAAATGTTAGATATACGTATCTAACATTTGGAACCGAACCGATGAGTTATTCACGTGCTCTACATACGTAAAAACTTACAAGTGTAATCGTGGCCCTAGACGTTCTTTTATAATTCTTCTGTGAAGTAAGAATAAGGCTCCGTGCAAACGGGACCTACCACCGGTGGCTAGCGACAAGCAGTTAACATTATTTTTTATACTTTTAGTATGGATTCGCGGCATTCTTGTGGTCAATGGCAGCCAAGCCCTACAGTAGCACGATAGCGACCGGTGGCTGTGGTCGGTGGCCCGTTTGCGCCGAGCGTAGCCCAATCCTCTACAGTCTCGCCAAGTTTGCGGGCCTCGACCGCGGACGGTACGGGACCGCATAAAGCTACGGTATTGTTTTAAAATAAAACAGCTGTCCCGCAGACGCTGTGGGTGCGGGTCACAACCGCTCCGTGGAAACACGATAAGGAGTTCCCTAAGTCATGATTAAGCAACTCTAAGTACAGCAGTTAGAGTTAAAACATCGCAAACTTCACCATGTCTCTGTCTACAGATCTCAGCTTTAGATTTCCACGAACTTGAGGATTAATTATTATTATTAAAGATGTCTATTAGTAATGAGCAGCCAAAACCTGTATTCAAAATTTTTGCAGTGTATGGGGATGAAGTATGAAGATATATATAGGCATCCTAGCCACTGGCAAAACCAGCGTGGCTTTATCTATTTAATAGTTATTTGCCTTGTAGACTGAGATCAGAGTATGAACTAAGAAACTGCAGTAGGTAATAACTGTAATTTAAGTGTTAACTGACTGACCTCTTGAGACTGTTTCAGATATTTATGTTGTGAATGTTGTTTTCCCAGCTTATAAAGTACTGATCTTGGACATTTAAATATTATTTTTCAAAAATTTAATAGTAAGTGAAGAAATGCATAATTCATAGAACAATTAAGAAGACTTACTTTACTGCCTACAAAGATATTCATGACTAGATTTTAGATACATTACTGAAAGTTGATTAAGTTGAGGGTATTTTTTGAGGGTTTATGTGGTGTGGTGAATATCGAGGCCATCAAGTTCAAGATACGCACTGTACCACATAGATTTGCCTTCTGTGGCGGATTATAGAGAATTAAATTTCTAGTTTCTTCATTGTCATGGACTTCCGCAATGTAACGCCTGCTTCTATCAAATATTACTGAAATGACTTTCATAATTAGGGGTCTACTTTGCAAAGCTGTTGTGGCTCAGCAACAGCTCCAAAGATCTCAGAGAGCCTCTGTTAGTGTATCTGAGGTTAGATGAAGTATGCAAACAAATTTAAACCTCCCAAACAAGCTGGTTTCTAAAAAGGTCTCAGTATCATAAACCACAAAAACATTCATTCAAGATCAGCCGAAAATAAAATTAAGGTGTGTGTTCACTCAGTAACTTAATTGCAGCCAAGCACTGGCCTATATAAATAAAAAAAAAAAATTGCTTATTTCAGTTTGCTGTTTAGATAAACAATACCGAACATGAGATATGAATATACTTACCAGGGTTTATCATGTTGTACATATAAGTTTATATCCAATAGCAATATTATAGTACGTATATCATGTATAAAAAGTAACAATATATTCAATTTTATAGTGTAAGTGGATTTATAATGTGTCTAAATTGTAAGGTCATAGTTTCAGTTAGATTCTATTTTGACTTGCCTAAGTTATAATAAGTAACTGTATGGCAACTGTTACTTAATTAATAACAAACATCAATGTGTTTGATATTAATGATAATAACTAGTTCTTTTAACTATACATAATTACCGGATAAACTCATGTGTTATGTCGGAAAAGTGTGCAACTAATTTTGAACCTGTTTGTACCATTGTGTACCAAAAATGTACCATTTTTCACAAATAGCCTTTACTCCCAAAATCTGTTCTTAATGTGATCTCACTTTAAGTAAAACAAATGAATCTTTAAATAACAAAAGAAGTGTAGTAAGTCAATTTTAAAATAAAACCATATTTTTTTAATTATGGGCCTTTTTTTTATGTTCCGCTAAATATGCCGGCGAGTTTAGTAGGGCACTTTTCCAACATAACATGTGAGTTTATCCAGTTGTTATGTATAGTTTAAATGGATATCACTCACAATAGTTTTAACATTAAAATAAACTAAGAAGTTAGATACAATCAGTCTTCATAAATTAACAGTCAACATTTAAAATAATTATATTATGGTGGATCACCATATTTGGCCGTTTTTGTTTGAATTTTCTCATCTTTCTTTGTTTTAGAAACTCCAGAATAAATACACTAGGATAAAACCTATCTTCATACTAAATTTTGTAGTACTTTTAGTAGTTTTACATAATTAAGTATTTATGTCATACTTAAGTAGTAAGTACTATCATATACTTACTAACTTATTTGAATTTTTTAAAATAAAATAAGTAAATTCAAGTTTATGGATTGGACTTTGCCATCAACGTCACCATTTCAATCCACTAGGCAGTGGATTGAAATGGTAAACTCACTACTGAGTCTAGGAATGAGGAAGGTTTGGCTTAGTCCACCACAATGGCCAAGTACAGATAAGCAGACTTCACATACCTTAGAAATTAATTATGAAGAATCCTTGGGCATGCAGGTTTTGTCATAATATGTTTTACATAATGCCATAAAGTAACAAGGTGCGTGTCCAAGGATTGAATCCAGATAGGTCGAAGGTCTTAACCACTAGGCTGCTTTATAATAAGCTCAAAAAAAATGTCTATTAGTGCACTTTTGGCTGAGGCACCAAAGACCTTTGAAATTTCAGCACTGTAAAGGTCTTTTGCAAACTAATAAGAAAGACAATAATACTTATACTAAATATTTGTTGATGTGTATATGATATAACAAAGCAAAGGTCTGCTTAGGTATATTGACACTTGTTGTCAGTCTGCCCATCCACCTATCAGAGCATTAACTATAACTTTTGAATTACAAAATGATCTCATGTAAATTGATAGCCTGAAACCAAATATTACATAAAAAGTTGTAAAATTTAGTGTCCAACATAGTCACCACCTGTTTGCTGCAGAGTAAAATTATTAAAATGTGAAAAGATCAAGAAATATGACAGGACAACTTGAATAAGATATTGCAGTAGCATCTATCAGTAAGTCTGAACTCAAAATGTATTAATTTGCAATAGAAATTGTTATTGCATTCTAAGAGGTGTGATTTAAGGTATACCACCCAAATTGAACTAATGCCAATGTTATGAGATTTTTTTTATCATCAACTAGATGATGCCCTCCTGTAACTTCCTCCGCGTGGATTAAGTTTTTTCAATTTTCGCAGGAACTCCTTAATTTTCCCGGATAAAAAGTAGCCTATGTCCTTCCCCAGGATACAAACAGGTGGGCTGTGAAAGCTTTGCAGACAGGCAGACAGACAGATGGACAGACAGACAGAAACACTTTCACATTTATAATATTAGTATGGATGTATGTGCTTTAAGGTAAACCACTCAAATTGAACTAATGCCAATGTTATGGGAAACTTCTAATAATTATAAAGAACAGAATATAAAGTGACTATAATGAATTATCAACTTATGAGTTTATGTTGAATTATGTACTTGTTATGCTATGCTAAATCTAGAAAGACCTGCAAAATTTGTTCTATGAAAATGGCAATATAATTGATGAAATAATTCATAGAGAATTTTACAACTGAACTGGAGAACTGTCAAATATTTCAGCAAAAATTTCCTAGTATGCATTTATCAAAATAAGAAAGTTTACTAACTCAGTTTATCAGTTATTTCTTAATTTGGTGTGAAGATAAGAGTATAGTATCACAATACCAGTCTCAAATTATTGACATATTAGACACAGTGATTTATAGCAAATTATGATAATTAGGTCTTACCAAGCAGAAGTAACTTGAGCTCTCTTCTGGCATCGCGTTTGTCCTTTCGGAGTTGCCGCTCTATTTCCTGGTTGATTCTCTTTTGTTCCTTGGCTTCCTCTGACATGCAGCACTCCATGTTTCCTCGAGGCGGAGGCCGCAGACCGTCCTCTCGCACGGATCCCTGTCCCTTCGGCAGGCCTATCAACCGAGGCACACCACTCCTAGTATGTGCTTTAAGGTAAACCACTCAAATTGAACTAATGCCAATGTTATGGGAAACTTCTAATAATTATAAAGAACAGAATATAAAGTGACTATAATGAATTATCAACTTATGAGTTTACGTTGAATTATGTACTTGTTATGCTATGCTAAATCTAGGAAGACCTGCAAAATTTGTTCTATGAAAATGGCAATATAATTGATGAAATAATTCATAGAGAATTTTACAACTGAACTGGAGAACTGTCAAATATTTCAGCAAAAATTTCCTAGTATGCATTTATCAAAATAAGAAAGTTTACTAACTCAGTTTATCAGTTATTTCTTAATTTGGTGTGAAGATAAGAGTATAGTATCACAATACCAGTCTCAAATTATTGACATATTAGACACAGTGATTTATAGCAAATTATGATAATTAGGTCTTACCAAGCAGAAGTAACTTGAGCTCTCTTCTGGCATCGCGTTTGTCCTTTCGGAGTTGCCGCTCTATTTCCTGGTTGATTCTCTTTTGTTCCTTGGCTTCCTCTGACATGCAGCACTCCATGTTTCCTCGAGGCGGAGGCCGCAGACCGTCCTCTCGCACGGATCCCTGTCCCTTCGGCAGGCCTATCAACCGAGGCACACCACTCCTAAAAACGATATTTATCTTTACACCCACTGCATCACGGACACGATTATTTTCCGACACGGCGTCCACTATTCACACATCAACTAAACAGCACGTGAACGATCATCCGATATAAGAACTAATAAATCCTAAAACCGACAATCCGGTCACTGGGTGTGGTGACTTATGATCAGTCATATACATATACGCTTCTGTCAACTGCCGACATAAACACTTCGAAATCCGTTTAAATACGAGCGTCGAACCGACTGTATAATCTCATTAATGTAACTAGATTCAAGAAACTTATGGCTACTCTCCGCACCTTCCGTTCAATAATAAAATTAATACTGAGAACAAACAGCAATTTGATGATACCTAGGCAATCTACTGATAACTAGAATGGCCTATGTCTAGGTTACGAGTTACGGTGTAATATGCCGTGCTTTATGTATTTAAACAATTTTTAGAGGTATCTACGCTCGTATTACCTACCCGAGTGTATATCCATAGGGCACGATCAAAGCTTTCACTTCAAATTATTGCACTAACCACGATTTTATTCACTCGAGTCATACAACGTCCGCCTCTCAATATGGCGCTGGGAGATTTTAGGCGAGGTAACAACTGCGCGTGCGTCGTGCCAGTTTAGGAGAAGAAAAAATAGCTAATAGTAATTCGATCAAGATGTACAAAAGTTACTTTTTGTAAATAAATTTTTGGGATGGATTTCTTTGCTAGATTTTTAAAAAGAGGATTTTTAATTTTCGTGATTTTCATTCTCATCAAATGACAGCTTTAGCTTTAAGTGTCAAAATCTGTCATCTGTGGTCAAAATCATAGAGTTATTGTATTTGTCAAAATCAAATTCAGTCACACTCACAGATCAAAATATAAATATGACCTCAGAAATGCAGTGTTGCTAGTTTCTTTGCCAGGTGTTCAGGCAATATCGAATATTTAAAGAAATAATTGCTAAAGAATTAGGAACGATCTAAAACATAGAGAATAGAGAATTAGAATTTAGAATTGAACCGAAGACGTCCAGGTTAAAAGTTACCCTAAAGTATTTCGGTAGGTAGTTATGACTGGAATAATGTGCCTATTTTTCCAGTAGTACTGGATACAGTGAGAGATCGGAGCAGTAATTGGAATTTGGAACTACTAATTTTCAATCAAATGAAATTGGAATCGTCTAGACGGCCATTCCAGTGATTGCAGAAATATTTTAATTTTTAAAGCTTTTTTTCTTGAAATTATTGTCACTGTAGTGTTACAGTTCAATAGCTTCTAAACGACTGAAATAATTATTGTAGATGATAATATATTATCCAGTCCAATACAGGGCTGGATTAAGTTTAATTTGATTATTTTTAAACTGAACTAGTACAATCTGAACTAAATTTAAACCAGTCACTTAGTTTAAGTAGAAATGACAGCTATAGTGTAACGATCGCAATCACCCTATTACTCTTCCGCTATTGGACAAAATCCATTGACGCAGCTAGAATATCGTAAATTTAGCCAATCACAATAACCAAGACTGCTTAAAATATTGCTATAGTTGGCTGCTGTTTTAGCTGTGACAATTTAACATCTCAATGCTATGTTTTGTCTGTCTGTTTAGTAGTAAATATAAAAACTCTATGGCTTGTATAATTTTATATTTATTGAATGATAATTTTGGCAGATGCCATTTGCATAGTACTGCTGCAGGGCGACCGAGTATCTTCTGCATCAATCATTGTTACAGTATCAATTGTTTTGATTCTCGCGTGTCTCTGACAGCTACAGTGTAACGATCGCAATCACGCGATACACGGTCGCCCTGCTGCTTCAGTATGTGTCACTCTTGTCCTTCACTAGTGCTATACACATCATACCTGTATAAAATTATCGTTAGACAAATCCTACATATCTACAGTTCGCGCACGAGTTGAATGCTGAGTAATTGTATGTGTCACCATACATTTGCTCTGCATTCAACTCTAGCGCGAACTATGACTCCATGCATTGTTCTCTCTCTCTTCTTTACTCGTAACTCGCTCGCCTTTTTTGTCTGTGCTCGTCATAGATAATAAATTTCCCGAACCCGCATTGTATAGAACAGGATTTCCGTGCGGGAGTTTTAAAAATATTTTTCAATTACTACTTTGTTTCCAACCGCATTTTATTTATATTATTATTTTAAAAACTATGTATATTTACATTGAGGATTTTTGGTTCCCGCGGGAACTTTTTGATTTTCCGGGATAGAAAGTACCTAGCCTATGTTTTAATCCAGACTATCTCTATATAATCTATCTCTGTGCCAAATTTCATCCAGATCCGTTCAGCCGTTCTGGAGTGATTGAGTAACATCCATCCAAATTTTTGCATTTATAAATAGATTTATTTATGTATATTTTATGTAGTATAAAAAAATTATAATATAAGTATAGGAAGTGTGTGTTTGAATAAACTCGTCGTCCTTCAACCTATGGATGTCTATAACTGCTGGACGGGTCTCCTACAGATCTTCTTATTTTCGATTTTATTATGTAGGAAATAAGAATACTTTAAGTAAATAAATCCTCTCCATCGTGAGTGAATAATCATTACTACGATGGAGACGGCTATTATTATGAGTGACCCTGAGCCTTCTAAATTCAAATTCAAATTCGATTGTGTTTCGGAAACGGAACCGTAAGTCAGACGTGTTCTGCAGTGAAGACCGCGTACCGGTAAGCGCAGCGTAGGACGACTTCCAGCTCCGTGGTCCGATGACCTAAAGGTGGCGTGCAGCGGACCGTGTTTGGTGGCGCGCTCTTGGAAAGGCCTATGACTAGCAGTGGATGCATACAGGCTGATGGATGGATGGATGGATGAAGTCATCGCTGGCAACACGGAATTTTGGCCGACTCAGCCGAGAAGAGGCTGATTTCCAGAACGCTGCCCTGTCCAGCCGAGTTTTCATATTACGTACCTACCTACCTTTATCATGTACTATCTTAATCTAAATAGTTATTTACTTTTACACTGATATTTACTTACGAAGTTTTTCTTCAGTGTGTTTCGGTATATATAATAATTAATAATAATAATTCTTATCAACGGATGCAACCCTATTTTAACACTTCAAGAATTTCACGTTACACTATTGAGTATTGATAAAACCTTCCAGGAATGATTTTGATGCACAATTTTGGATGAAACAAGTGCACAATCCATTAGTACTTGTAATCATTAGTTAATCGTCTATTCACTTCCATGTTCCTTTTAAATTACTTTGAGACCTAGCTGGTAACTTAGTAAGAACTAAATAAGTATCACTTGCACCAACTTATCTATGTTTTGTCTTATTATAAATAGTTAAGTATTAATTTTTAATCCCATTAGATTATCGGAAAATACGACACAAAACACACATTTTAGCATTTTGTTCTAAATAGCCACACCGTAGGAAGGAGACTGGGAAACCTTGCTACCTAATCGCTGTTATATATATGAGGTGGTATACGTCAGAGGATTTAAGTAATATATCTATTTCAGAAGCTGTAAAAGTGTCGCCGTGGTACATAGTTACAGCTAACTCTAGTATGAATGTCGCATTCTCGTCCTAGGCAAGGATTAACCTTGCGCCTACAGTCACAGTTACTACTAAACCGCCGAGCATGTTATTGTCGGATTGTGGTGTTTTTGGTACATTCAAAAATAGGTAAATGAGGTAAGTAGGTATCTATCCCATACCTATAGGCTACCTAAGTTAACTCTTTTTTGTTAGGCAGCACAGAGCACTGCCAACTTCCACTCTCAATAAGTATATCATAATCTTATCCTCTCTGTGTCGTATTCTTCATTGGTGAGGGTCGGGACCTCTTCCCATTCATCAAAGAATAGTACGAGTTTTCTTGGGTTAATAATGTGGTGGTTTCCCTCGTCCTTCCGCATACGTCTCGACTAAACTCTTAACTCGTATTTTTAAACTCCTAAGTTTTTGAAACGATTATTATCAGATGTTAGTGATAATAACCGACGGCTTGATGTTTTCTCCGAGACACGGAGGAAACGAAAAGGCCAAATTTGAACTTCCTAATTTGGTCACCTATCCAGTTACCGATCAACGTTGTTTAACAATCTCAACCGACTGATATGCGTTGTCACAACCGGGCCACTCGTGGTCGGGTGACTATCGTACTAAATGGTCGCTCTTAGGTTCAACTTCTATATCAGCTTTGGACTCGAGTAATTAGGGTTTGAGGACAAAATATTCATAATAATTGAGGTTCGAAGTCATAGACTAGAAAGCCTCTTATTGTAAATTGTAGTTGCAAGAGAATAATAAAACTTCCATAAATTGAATTAAAATTTTTACTCATTCAATTCCCTGTAGGCTGTAACATTTACTTAAATACAAATGTAAAGCAGAATTATCTTTAAACAAAAATACTTTTATGGTTTTATCCGTTAAATCTAAAGTCTTCAGGTACAAGTTCTTTTTTGCGCCTGAGCTTTGGTCATATTTTAATTTTCTTGGTAAAACTCTTGTAAGCTCTCTTTCATATACATTACAGGATCTTAATTGCTACGCAGTCTTAATACAGTTTAAAAGTTCTTTGTTCGGTGGTGACCACCCACCAAAAGCTTTTTCGAATTCCTTAGCAACGGCTATTGTTAAGTGATCATTGCATTTGTTAGCAACAATTTGTATTCCTACTGGCAAACCTTTTTCAGTGAGTCCCAGTGGACAGGCAGTTGCGGGTAGTCCTAGCGCGTTGAAAATTGTCAAATACCCGCAATTAAGAAACTTGTAAAATATCCTGTAGTGCAGATGAGCTGGGTCTGGGAAAGTAGGGTAGAGTAGTACTGCGTCGTCGGATAATGCTTCCTGCAAAAAAAATGTATGTTATATGTATATGTATGTGGTATGTTAGTATTATTACTGTTTGTCATTATATCTCATGAAACAGGAAGTATAATATCAGTCAATTTGACTCGTTTTATGCCATTCGATTTAATCTGCGGATACCGAAGCCATATTGAAAATAGTTAGTATAAATACGAGTGTTTGAACGATGGTAAGTCAGTCTCCTGCAGGCAGACTTAGCGATTATTTAATGCTTTGTGTTTAGATCGCAATTTGGTAATTAGTTTAGAGCTTAACGATAGCTATCGTGGCCAGACCAAATGAATATTGTCTCTAAGTTTAGCTAACTTTTATCCTATTACATTAAATCTCTCGTGGAACCGCTACACGTTGTGACCATTCGCTCGTGCAAGTTCCAAATGAGAGTACAAATATATTAAAAGTGCTACTTCTGGTTTGTCCCTTACACATATCAGATAAGCAGCTACTAATTAGTAATAATCCATCTAAAAATTATATCTGAATTTTAGTTTAATATTTTAATCAGGTTTCAAATATTATTACAACTTACAAGCTTACGAGTAACTTGTAAGTGGAGTGTACTAATAAATGAGATTTATATGTATTTTGAATGTTACATCGCTTCTTTCATGCATAATTTGCAGCAAGGATACCAATTATAACAACTACGACTGTTGCAATTTGGTTAATATAAGTTTTAACAACTTCTGTGCTACACTGTACTAGTTAGTAGAAGCCACTAGTACCAAAATTTTTCCATTGACTTACTTCGAAATCAGATTTGATCTCTTCAAAAATCCTCAGCAAATTATTGTAATAGCTTTTTGGTAAAGCGTCGAAGAATTTCTTCACTGGGCCATAGGCGACACTCGTCAACGAATGATTCGATAGGCCGGCCATCTTCTTTAGAACATCGGGCCATACGGACACCCACTGGTCGCGTTTTTGAGGATCCGTGTAGATGTTGCGGACGTGCGGAATATTGAATAGAACTCTGACACTTATCTCCCACATGTGTTCGATGTTCGCTATTTTCAGCTAAAATGTAAAATCTATGGTAAAAGCAGGCAATAGCGGCACATATACTAGTAGCGGGTCCCAGACTCGCATGGCATGGTTTCGCCTTTCTTGGTTCGGAACTAACTGTTTGTAGGTCCAAGACAGGTTTTGCGGTTCTGAGACGACCTCTCTCGCGCAGTGACCCTAATAGTCCCAGGCTATTCCCGGTAGGTGCAATTTAGAAATTAGGTAATTGACTCTGATTGGGTCTGTTCAGAGCATTTAGCTATTCCGAATACCTACTCTCCGAAAGGTTACTACACCCTACCTACCAGCAAAACCTTATCGCTAAATAGCGTCCCGACTTGCTATCATCTTTAGACTGTTTCACGACTAGTCAGGCAAGATTGTAGTTATGGGCAAAGTGATTGGCTGAGAATTTTATTATTAGAGCCACCATCAAGCTAGCTTCAAAAGACTTTGAGGCTAGTTTGATAGTGGAAGATGTCGTCAACGCATATCAATAGATTGTGCTAGTTAAGCGACGTTTACCACAGGTGGTAGCGATTGTTGTGCCCCTTATGGTGCGACTTTATACGTTCGGTCACATTTGCATATTTTAAAGAAAGTTACTTGTTCTTATTCTTACCTGTTTAACTTCAATATTATACGTAGACTGTATGTATGCTTTGGCTTTGTCTAGTGCTTTCTTTACATCTGGTCCTATTTTGTTTGTGACGAGACTGTCATCTCCCTCCATGTAATAAAATTTGAGCCGCGTGAGGTCTACCTGTAAAATACCATTTTTTTTTTATCAATCAAAATTTTTTTCTGTACTTTTAACGTCTTCTTTTTTTCTTTTCCTTATCTTATTATATTATCTTTTTAGTAATTTACACCAAAAATGGGTTCATCCAAAGGTAGATCTATTTAATACCAATAGCATTCGGGGTATCTGATCATTCAGTCTTTCAATAGAATTGAATTAATTTCAGGCTTAGCTCATTGTATTATGAGAGATAGCTGCACTTTTGATATCACCATCAACCATGAAGGCTGCTTCAGTATTAGGTGGGTGTAGGGCTCTCCACTGATGGCGATAGTGAAGGTCTGCCCGCATGCGGATACGTATTTCACTATAATATATAGTCCATATATTATATGGACACTCAAAGACGGTTTAGGGTTACCAAAAATGAACCATAACTGGGAAGGCTGATTCTTGTACAGTATTAAAGTATGCGCAGTACATAAGTAAACAGTGTAAAAACTGACGCTATTCATTGGGCCGTTCACTAGATCACCTCTCAAAGACGTGATAAACTTACAAACTATAAATAATTATTAGCAATTATTAGATCATGTTAATATGACGTGTTGCTAATAAATATTATGAAGGCGTAAGAATAGGACGGCAATTAATTTTATATTTAACAGGGAAAAGGGCTACCGAAGGATTTTAATCATTACCGGCTTGTCCAAAGGTACATCAGGTCCATTAGGTTGTCGCAAAACTTTGAGAAGTAACGTTAAATCTTCAGCGTATCTTGTAATAGGTCCAAGTGCAAAGTACTCTTCAAATCCTGGATCCAAACAATCTGGTACGTGACCTGGAATGGAAATATATTAATAATAAGAATTTGGAAAAATAAATGATGTGCCAATGATTGTGTATTTAATACTAGATAATGCCCGCGACTGTTTTTTTTTAATTCACGGAGGAAGTCCTTTATTTTTCGGGATAAAAAAGTACCCTATGTCGTTCTCCGGGATGTAACCTTACTAAATATCATCAAAATTGGTTGAAAATATGAAAGTTTAAGCTTAGCAGACCGACAGATAGACAGACAGACAGACAGATAGATAGTTAGATAGACAGATAGACACACTTTCGCATTAATAATAGTTACGGATGTGAGATCAGACATTAATAAACACAATCGCACTTGGTTACCAAGACAACTAACTCACAATAGCGTGCAGCTAAAGCAATCTATTGTTATGTAGGTATACCTATTTCTAATAATGCTATTTCTATTGTTACCGTAATTGTTTGTGTCGACATAGGGTCAAATTTTAGGTAATAAAATTAAATTAAATAAAATTTAAAATTTATTATATACTTAGGTATATTATTTATTTTTAGAAAATTAATTTTGTATTGTTACGTAGTGAATACAGCTTTGTGAAAATGGATTTTTATACTTAGCTGTCATTCGAAGTTCAATTTACCACTTTATTAATATTATTTATGTTTTTTATTCTGCGCTGGATTATGTAGTAGATGATAGTAGATACAATGAACCCTATGATACTCAAAGCATGAACCATCTTATTCTCAACTGACTGACGAATGACGATGATCATGATTTGACGGAGGCAACAAAATATTGTTGCTTCCGTCAAATCATGATCAAGCTTTGCATTAATAAATGCAAAGCTGCCTCTTGCTCTTATTATAATTTTGACAAGATAATGCCCGCGACTTCGTGTATGTGGATTTATAGGTTCTTGAAAATTCTGTGGAAACTGATTTTTCGAGATGAAAAGCATAATTATGTCCTTAATGGATCTTACCAGCTAACCCTGTACCGTCATCAAAGACAGAACTGCTTTCGGATTTAAAATCTATGGCATGGATCATACTTGCCTTGAACAGAAAGGAGCCTTGGTGTGGGTTTATGTCCAAAAATACCGTTGAACATCGGTGGTAGTCGCAAGGAGCCTGCTATGTCCGATCCTACGCCCATAAGGGAGGCGGCCGATGAAATTAATGCTGACTGGGGAAAGTTCAGAAAAATTATTAATCAATGGGCATCAATCATTATTATCAATCACTGAAAATTAATTGGTGTTAATCAATAAACTAAGTTTATTTCGGCATGTGAGCCAGTTATAAAGACAAGAGACAAGACAAGGTTATCCGATCTGTGGTATTATTTTAACCAAATGACAGGATACCATACTTTTCAATTATTAATAATCTTGTAATAAATAACTGATCATTTCTTTTTCTTTTACACGAGTGCACCACCCTGTCTTCATGCAACCTATCTCCTTTCTTATTTCTAGGTTACCTGGAAGAGATCACGGTAGTGAGATCAGAGTAGTGATAAGACCGCCTTTACACCGTAACAAGTTGTAGGAAATTTTTGTCACGATTCATGTTACCTCTGTTCAGTTCTTTTTTTGTTTGTGTGTGATACAAGTGTTTTTTACTTACATACTTACTAACTTATATGGGCACAAGTAGTGTAGAAGTAACTGATCAAATATAGCTAAATATGTTCGTAACATTTTTAATCGTTTCTTACTTCTCCTCCAGAAGATCCACCGGTTGTACGCTTCTGGTCGTACGGGTTCATAGTCAAACCAGTGACATTGTTGTACGTCTCCCAGTTCATACATAGCTGTGGAGTGTTAGTGACAGCTATGGGTATGGCACCAGCTGCCCTCGCTAAGCGAACTATGTCCGCATCTTTTTTAGCTGGATTTCTGTACGGATAGACTGTCCCGCAGTCGTTGCTCATGCCTGAAACATACTTCAGTAAGGTTTTACCTAAGCTGAAACGAATTCCGCACTTTGGTTCATTTTCCTCATAAATTACTATATTATATTAAATTACATAATTCGCACATTGAGTGCGCACACTAAATAGGTACGTTTTTCTCCGTCAAATAGGCAGAATCCTGGTGATATTGCTTCCGAGAAGTCCTCTTTGGTTCGTGATGAATAATCTAATCTGTATCTTCAAGGAAGAGAATTACCTCTTCTGACTCGGAGGCTGCGGCGGCTTATATATATTTTGCGAACCGAATAGGTGCGCGAAATAGGTATATTTTAAAAGTAAAAAAAAGAATAATTAGGTACCAGCCTGTCTCAAAAGATACCTACATGCCTATTACGTTTAAATACTGTATCGTACTCACATTTGTATGGGATCGTATTCGTAACCCTACAAAATCACAACTTACATTCATGATATGTAATTGTAATACCTACCTTCAAGCGCTAAACTTTCTTTCACAGTCATAGGAAGACCTAGTAGAGGAAATTCTTTAGCCAATTCCTCTGGCGTCCGCTCATTCGAAGCTATCATTTTGTCAATAAATCTTGCTTCCTTCAGTGCTGTGTCATACCGAGGCTCGACGACAGCGTTCAAGAATGGATTAACTTCTTTACATCTTTCGATGTAAGCCTGTACTAGTTCTTCAGATGTGATCTGCAATACAATAGGTTTTATTAGATTAATTTTTACTCTACGTCTTCGAGCATGTAACCATCTGCGTCTACGTTGTGGTCATAGATAATACAGAATGTGGTGTGATGACGTAAGCCATGTTTCAGCAAAAGACTGAGGAATAAGAAAGTAAGATTTATACTCGGAGCGCTGATTTTTTTGCACGGTTTGTGGCATTTATACAAGACTGATAGGATAGCTTAATAAGGAGGGCGGGGGGGGGGAGGCGAGTAGTTCAAACACGCTGCTAATTGAAGTACAGCCTACTACCTATGTAAGTATGTAGGATTTTTTATCTCTTCTCAATGATTGGATATTTTACCTGGTAGGAGACTTCGGCCGTGGCTAGTTACCTCCTACCGGCCAAGACGTAACGCCAAGCGATTGTGCGTTCCGGTACGATGTCTATGGGTACGGTATAGGTTTAATATAACTACCATACCCCTAACAGGTTACCCCGCTGCCATCTTAATTTAATTGATTTGAACTACGAACAGAATTACAAGTAGTATGTATACAAAATTTTGAATGGCTTAGGCAATAGGTAACAAGCAATTCAATTTATAGGTAGTTACATCATGCACGTAGGAAAAGTCGTACATAACTAACAAATGTATACATTGGGGAATTATTAATAAATTATTAAGATTACTGATACAAGACTATAAAAAATTAATGAAAATTAAAAAAAAAAGATAGACTGCGTCATCACTTACCACCAGGTGAGATTGCAGTCAAGGCTAACTTGTAGTAGATAAAAAACATCTTACCTGTCTATTCCTGATCATCATAGCCAGTGTGGTTGCGGACTTGAACAGTATTGGATTCATAGGTGGCGGACATTTACGGTTCCGTTTAATGTTTAACAGATAAGTAACGGGCCACACTACGATCGACAGCAGGGAAACCAGGAACCCCAGGGACCAGCGCGTAATCCCGTTCAGCATGACGACCTGAAATTAATAACAAAATATTTTAAAATCACGAAGCAGTTTCGGCAATCGGCATATAGAATCACTGTCCACTGTGGTTATAAGTGTTGGATTCCAGTTTTCGTTCCCGGCAGAGACAAAATATGACCTATTTCTAAATCTGCTCTGGTGGGAGGATTCGACCGTGGCAAGATACCACCCTACCCAAAAAGGCCGCTTTATACCTGGTTGATAACTTAGCAGCGGTTATATTACAGTATAGTCAAAGACGTCGTCGTTTGAGAAAATTCATCCCTGAGGGGGTGAAATGGGGGATGGGAGTTTGTATGAAAGTCCTATGTTTTTGAAGTAATAGACATGAAAATTGCATTTAAGTTATTATGCTTATATTATATTATGTTTAAATTATAGAAACCTGTGCAAGAATTTTTACGAAAATCCACCCCAAAAGGGGTGAAATGGGGGTTGGAAATTTTGAATCAAAGCCCATGTTTTTGAAGTAAGGATAGTCTTTATATAGCCTCTACATAAAGGTAGGCTTTTGCAGCGATAAAATTTCATAGAAAATAGAAATTGTACGCGGACGAAGTCGCGGGCGACCGCCAGTAGTATGATACTACAATCACTACAATGCATAATAATAAACTTTGCATGCCAAATGAAATTAAATAAGCATTTAGTTATTACGTCACCAGTAGTAAAATTATGTATTACTACATAGATGATGCCCGCCACTTCGTTCGCGTGGACTAAGTGTTTTCGATTCGGGCGGGAACTTCTAATTGTTCCGGGATAAAAATTAGTATGTCCTTCCCCGGGATACAACCTATCCCTGTACCAAATTTCATCAAAATCGCTTGATCGGATGGGCCGTGAAAACGTAGCAGGCGAACAGATAGACAGACAGACAGAAACACTTTCGCATTTATAATATTAGTATAAATTAGTATGGGTTAAGTATCTTGTAGGTACATATTTTCGGAGAAACGATTTGAATGATGATCATTTATAAAACAGTTTGCTTGCACTCAATAGCTTCAGAGACTTTCTTGTCTCGATAATAGCTTTCTCGAGACAACGTCACGCGAGAAAGTAATCTACTCGTACAAGTAAGTATCTATTACAAGGAATTCTAAAATTTAAAAAGACAGAAACTCAATTAGTTACTTATCCAGAAAAAATTGGGAAATTCGAGTCTCCATGTATTCATTCTATTCGTAAAGCTTGGCACTAATGCGATGAATGCTTATAAAATTAAGTTTATATGACAAAAATTATCAGCTGACACACTTACTGATAAGTAAGATCATTGAGCTGACTTGAAATGCAGTGTTCCTTACGAGGTGAAAGTTAACACATTGGCACAGATTTTTTGGACCTTGGGTAGGTAGACAAACGCTCGAAATGGGTCGTCATTAAGAAGTTGTTTCGACAAAGAATGCAGTCAATCGATTTATCTATTTATTAATGATAAGCAATATTGGTCCGGTGAGCCTTTGGTTCAAGTCCAAGCGATTCTCCACGCATCATTAAAGTTGTATGCAACCGGATTTGTTATGTTCAGTTAAGTGCATTTGTTTGCTTAAGTAAGCCTACTTGCAGATCGATTTACATACTTATTTGATTTACATGTCGACGTTTTAAATCCCGAAGATATTAGGTATTAGAGTTATAGCAGAGTGGATTTACACATTATAGCCTACTTAGAGAATAAACGCGATCATTTTTAGGTATTTATTAAATCAAAACAAAATGTTCGTTTTAAGACTTTATTCCTCACGATAATAATATAATATAATATTGTTAGAGTAGGTACCTAATCCTACCTACCTAATTTAACTATTTTGTACAATCCTATAACCCTCCGATTTTCTTTTTATACGACTGCCTGAATAAAGGAGTATATTGTTTTCAGGGTTTATGTATGCATGTATGTATGTATGTATGTATGTATGTATGTATGTATGTATGAATGTATGTATGTATGTATGTATGTATGTATGTATGTATGTATGTATGTATATATGTATGTATGTATGTATGTATGTGAGTGTGTATATTCCACCATAACTTCTATAAGCCTGAACCGATTTTGATAAATGAGGTATCGTTAGAATCCCTAGCTTATTCCGGGTGACATAGGCTAGTAAAATTTTAAAAAATTGATGGCGTGACCATGGTCCCGCATTAAAGACTAAAGTTGAAAATATTAATTATTAATTTTAATGAAAATATTAATTTAATGATCTGCAATATTATGATAACTTGGTAAAGTATGTAAGTACCTAAGTATAGCGTATAGTAGATACATTGGCAAAGACTGCACCAAGGACCTAATTGTACCACATTCTTGCAAATAAATTATTCTATTCTATATTCTATTCTAAAAAGTATTGTTATAGAATCAACAATATTAACTGTAGATATTGCTCTATTTAAATATTGATTTGCCGAATAGGATTGAAACCTCGCGGTTAGGAGCACATTGCGGGTGCACCTAAATCATAACAAAACCCTACTTAATAAAAATAATTCAGGATACCTTAGCCCTGATCCTTCGCAATAAAAAATATATTATTTTTGACGAAACATTGCTTAAGTGTTCTAAAAAGTCCGACAGCCATTTCGGGTACCACACGTTCGAATTATTTAACAGCACTTCTGCCAAAACGAATCCTTGATACACACTGGCACTTAAAACCAATAAAAACACACGCGTAAAAACGTACAGGCCGGCATTCAAGCATGATAAACACAAATTTAATATCGAGTTCTTCATTTTTGCTCTTGAACTGCAAGTTATCTAGTGCATTTATCTTTTTTCCGTCTACCCACAGGCATAAATAGCAAAACACAATACGTACAAGAACAAAATAAGCGACTGGCTATGACTATCCATTTTATAATTAAAATAAGTGTAATCTATTTTGTGTACGTAGTATAAAGTACAATAATGACCTTTTACTCATAAGTTAGGTACATATGAGTTGATAAGTTATCAGTATCAAACGTTCGCTATTAGTGCGACTTTATTCGAAACGCTTAATTTTATAGATCGAAGTCAGATCACAGACTTTGAAGAGCAAGTTTTTATAATATTAATGAAGAAATGTACTTTAGAGCGGTTCGACCGATTTTTGATGTAATTTTTTGTGAGATGGTCTGCAATAATAAATTCATGTAGATAATAATAATAATGGGTTCTAGGGTCAAAACAACGGTAGGACAACGTCTGCCGGGCCCACTAATTTGGAATAATATTTGATGTACCTAGGTGGACAGTGCCTCTGGATCTAGGTAATAAATACTTCTGCACAATATTAATTAAGTATTGATAACATGATAATAATGAGTTGTTATCTTTACTTACATAATCAAATTTTGATTCATGAAACTCAATTTTAAAAATATCAGCTAAGTATAGATTCCTACAGATAGTTATCCAAACTTATCGTCACGTTCATATAGTGGTTGTGTAATATTACTTTATTTACATATGTACAATCTTATAACAGCCGGATAGGATATATATATTTTGCTAGGTATAATCATGAAAATATAGCGTTTTTGCAAAGCTATCATTGAACTTTAGCTGCAGAAAAAGCCTAACCTATGAATTCTGTTATCTGTTCAGTGGTTGGTGAACCTGGTTGTAATAAATAAATAAATAACTTTTACTTCAGGAAATAATTACAACCCATTATTTATGACGATTTACTGCTAGATCCTCAAAAGTGTTGCTCAGCGAGCTATTTTCCCGAAGGATAGGTATGGTTCTTAACGGAGAGATCCGCATGTGTGACAAAGGTACATTTAAGGGGCAGCGGCCAGCGAGCAGACCATATTTGTTGTAGGAGCGATGGACGTTGGAGCCAGAAAGTCGTTGAGTAGAGACTGGAGACCGCGGGTAAAGCGATTAACGAACGTGGGTGCCCCCAGTAGCGTGCATAGGGTTTGAAGCCTGTGTAGGCATTTGTTATGAAACCACTAGATTACTGGCAGGTTACAGAGAAAAATAGTTATTAAACTGTTTCAACTGGGGTAAGAACCTAGTGCTTTGCCGTCTCTGTGACATGCACGCCATTGGGTGTCCCCTACCAAGGTGGACTGACGACATAAGTGACTGGATGAGAAAGAACGAGGGTAGGCTTAATTAATATGTGAGCGGCTGTAACTCACAGAGTACATTATATATACTGGTATAGAGTTGCTACTCGACTTTCAATGTACAGCGACATCTATCGGGAAGTTGTCCAACTAAACTATGTATATATAACCATATCACAATGCAATAGTACTAGGTATATATTACAAAGTGTATTGTATATTAATTTATCTTAATTATTACAAGATCACCTAATTCTGCAACTATAGAATTATGTGACCTTGTAATAATTAAGATAAATTATTATACGATAAACACAAACTGTAAAGATGTTCAGATGTTAGTAAATGAAACGCATGTTGATTATTTTCTCTCATATTCTCAATTACAAAAAATATACATAAAGCATAACAATTATTCCACAGTTTCATGTTTTTCACATCGTACACACATAAAACACTCTCTATTAACATAGTTTCACATTGTAACGAATTTATCAAAAAAATTATAATTTTGTCCACCCGGCATCCGGCATGCCAGAAAACGTCAATGTCAATGTCGAATTTCAAACTTTAAAATGGCGGCTGTCCACGTTTGGAAATTAAAACACAAATGTTTCATTAAACTTCTAACTCATTCCACTAAACTAAATTCAAAACAGATAAATCTTTATAAATTATCTAAGATAACTCATATTCTGAAGTTTTAATATATTATTAGCTTTGTGTTTATATAAATGGCAAAATCATTAATTTATCTAAAACATAGGCTTCTGAACGAACACTTATTTCAACGCCATCACAGACTTTTAAGTATTCATACTTTCAGTACAAGATAAGCGCCATGAGCGCCATCCTTTAGGGAGTTGTGGAACTAACATCCCCATACAACAGAAAAATGTTCTAAGTGCAAAGGCCCTGCTGTAACTCTAAACTGGAGCCACTTTTCAGTAGCAATACTTACTCCATTTGATAAAAATTACCTACCGAACGATAATAATTACTATCCTTTAGCTAAGTAAAGTTATTAATTAAATATATATGTGCCTTTAGTAGCTACCTACTAACAAAACTTTGGCTCATGGTAAGCAAGCGGTATATACGCAGCAGCGCACGCAGCCTCGCGCACGAGGAGTCCTGTTTTTTTTTTAAATCCAAAGACATTTATTTTATACCTTTATTGTAGGGTTTGACTTAAATATGACCTTATAACGTTCAGAAAAGTTTACTTATTACTTTAGATTATTATTAAGTAAATAAACTTAAACCTCAACGTTTACATGAGGTGGGTACACTGCTTGAGGAGTGCCGCTTCTTTGTCCAACTAGTTTACAAACAAATAATCATAAGGACAGCTAATACTAATTTTAATTTACAAGTCGTGTTTGGCGTAAAGAAAATATTTGTTCACAAAATGTTGTTAGGGTTCCGTACCCAAAGGGTGCTAAGTGCTAACGGGACCCTATTACTAAGCCTCCGCTGTCCGTACGTCCGTCCGTCTATATGCCAGCGGGCTGTAGACTGTATCTCATTGATTCACAGTTGAAATTTTCAGTGTATTTCTCTGTATTGCCCCTAAAACGAGAATAATATATAATAATAATAGTACAAATAAAATAGAAAAAAGGGGGGGGCCCAATCAAGAAATGTGATTTTTGAGCACCTCTGATGTTTCTTTTACGAAAATATTAAAAAGTTCATATGTACTTATTGTTAAATCTTGGACGATTTTCCGGAACCTTTCGTGTGCGAGTCGGACTCGCACGTCTTAGCCGGTTGTTTGAAAAATTTTCCGCCATAATCATTATAATATTATAAATGCGACAGTGTGTTTGTTTGTCCTTCAATCACGCCGCAACAGAGCAACGGAACGGTATAGTTGATGTCTTGGAGAGTGACATAGGCTATTTTCTATCCTGAAAATAAAGTAGTCCATACTTCCATACTAATTATATAAATGCGTGTTTCTGTCTGTCTGTCCATCTGTCTGTCTGCTACGCTTTCGTAGCCCACCTGTCCTACCGATTTTGATGAAATTTGGTACAGGGATATTTTGTATCCCGTGGAAGGTCATAGGCTACTTACTTTTTATCCTGGAAAATTAAGGAATTCCTGCGGAAATCGCGGGTACAGCTAGTAACTTATAATTTATGATAGATAGGAATTAATATTACCATTATAAATGTGAAAGTGTTAAGTAACAGATAGAAAAGTCTACACTTTTCTATCTGTTACTTTCCACGGTCCATCTTTTGTTTGTAAGTACTAATAAACCCCAATCCACATAGACAAAGTTGCAGTTAACGTTTAGTTTATTATTAAACGGGCAAAGTGTGTTCGTTAGCTTTAGGTAATCAACCAATGTAATATGTCAATATTAACATTAAAAATGACATTGGATAAATTTACTTCTTGATATTATACCTAGTAGATACAAAATGTACGGAAAATTTATTTCACACGAAAATGGCTAATATAAATGTTGCAAAAACAGCGCTTCGTTTGAGTTGTGAACTATGATGAGCTACTGAATATTTTTTTGTATCTCGTAAATAATAAATAAAGTACAACTACCTACATATTATCGGAACACGGATAACTTTAATATTATTTAAGTTAAGCCTAAGCAAACAATTAAATGACATAACTTTGGATGACAGATTGGCGCCAAATCGGTGTGAAAATCGTGAGAAAAGTATGCTAATTGAACGGGGGCTTAGACCAAAGATTAGGTATTGAACGATAGTTTTATACCTAAGTATAGGTACCAGTCACACTTCACGTATGCGGCTGCCGGCAGGTACCTATATAATAGTCATCATCATTTCAACTCATCTTTGGCACACCTGAAAAGCACAAGTTCCCTCACAGAATGAGGAGGGTTTGGCCAGAGTCGACTGCACTGGCCGAGAGTGGATTGGCAGACCTATGACAACATTATGAAGAACTCTCGGGCATGCAGATTTCCTCACGAGGTTTTCTTTCACGAGCGCAGGTATATAATGTAAGTGCTCTTAAAACGCTCATAAGTCAGAACTCAAATAAGTTTTGACGACCTCCACGGCGCAGTGGTCTTATTGTGGGAGGTCCCGGGTTCGATTTCCGGCAGGGTCAAATTGGAAATTTCTAATTTCTGAAGTTTCTCAGGTCTGGTCTGGTGGGAGGCTTCGGCTAGTTACCACCCTACCGGCTAAGACGTACCGCCAAGCGATTTAGCGTTGCGAGCGAGAAACCCCCTAAATAGTTAACACACTACCATCTTAGACTGCTTCATCACTTATCATCAGGTGAGATTGCAGTCAAGGGCTAACTTGTAGTGGGTTAAAAAACAGTTGGTAGTGCGTGTCCGAGGCACTCCAGATGACCCGAATAGGAGGCCGACCGTCTAAACTAGTGGTTTCACCGCCTCCTTTGCAGTGGCGTGCACAGCTTTTGCAGCTAGGGTAGGCATTAGTTAGTCAAAATACTTATTTATTAGCTGTTTTGATGAAATATGAGCATTGACGTAGTTCCATTTGGGTAAGCAGTGCTTTTATGCCTCTAGGAACTGCAGGCCACTGCTCCTTTTGTTATTAAGGTAGATCTTAATAGGTATCAACATTATCATGTAGAAACAGGAAACACCGCAGGCATGCACATGATGTAGCGCGGCATTGTGACATTGTGATCTATTTGCAAGTACCTTGTAAGTGACTAGGTTGCTACATACACTATTACATATGATAACTACTATAATGATATTATTGTACCTACCTCCGTTATGTTCCGTTGCACATTTGCACGTACCGTCGCTGTAGACGAATCGTGCAAACGAGTTCAAGTTAAGTGTTGGTTGAGTATGAAAATCTTAGAATGTACAAGGCTACTCACTAGCCAGCTACTTCGCTTATGGTTCATTACGCAGTACTCCGATGTAGAAATTGCTCAAACCGGTGCCTTTGGTTGGTCAAGTACCAACTTATAGTATTGCGCCATTGCAGTTTACTTACTTGTATCCAGCAACTGAAAAACAGATTCATAAAGGTTACAGAATGAAAGTGTAACAGACTCGAAGCTGTAACCCTTTTGAATGTGTTTTTAAATCCGTTAACCCGAAACACTTATATTTCTGTAACAGAAACGAATCTGTACCAGAAATAAAGGGTTTTAAAGTGTTTTACAGTCAGTGGCGTGCAGTTCTTAGAGGCATAAAAGCACTGCTTACCCAAATGGAAATACGTCAATGTTAATTTTCCATCATGACAGTCAGTAAATAGGTATTCAGACTAACTAATGCCTACACTAGCTTTAAACCCTGTGCACGCTACTGTTTACAGTGTAACCGAAATAGCGACGTTGCCAAATTTACTGTTGACGCGTATTCAAATTTGAACCTAAGGTGAGAGCACGGATGGTTACAATTGTTTTAAGGAAAACATGGCCATGTTGTGTGTAAAGTCCAATGAAGTGAGAAGAACGCGTTGTCACACTGTGCAGATTGTTAGGGCATGTACCTATTAGGGTTACAGATAAAAACACTTATTAACACAAATAAACGGTTACAGATCGATCTTGTTTTCGTTCCTTGTGATCGTTTCTGTTTCCGTTGTGTTTCTGTTTTATAACAGTTTCAAAAAATAGTTTTTAAAACTGCCTGGAAAAAGGAGTAAGTATATTGTTTTCAGGGTTCATGTATGTATGTATGTATGTATGTATGTGAGTTTGTATATTCCACCATAACTTCTATACGCCTGAACCGATTTTAATAAATGAGGTATCGTTAGAATCCCTAGCTTATTCCTGGTGACATAGGCTAGTAAAATTAAAAAAAAAATGATGGGGTGACCATGGTCCCGCATTAAAGACTAAAGTTGAAAAAAATATTTCGAAAATAAGATTAACTATATAATCATCATCTAGAAAATGATGAGTAGATTCAAAAAATATATAACACTATAGTTCAATATCCAGTGATTCACAAACAGATATAATTTAATAAAAATGTGAATAAGATCCCAAAGACTACGAGTATATAAGCAAATCGCTTCTGGAGGTAAACTCCGAAAATAATATAGCAGGGCAGTCGTATTTTTTTATTCGTTAAATTAATTTCACTTGTTTCGGTTACTGTTACAGTCCTTACTTGTATCTACGTATGTTTGTAATTTTTGTGTCGTTAAATTCAGGCTATCATAATATAATATTAAGATGGGTACCTAGTGAGTTTTACGGTTTCCTGCAAATGATTTTCCATATTAATAACATGCCAATGAGCAGGCGTGTTACAATTCATGATACTATGCTAACCACCGTCTAGGTATAATATGAGCATCAGCATCCTAGGGAAATAAGTATATGCCTTAAAGCGTTCCCTGCTAACGCTTTGGCATCGTGGCAATCGTGCATTGTCGAGTCAACATCTCCTGAAGATGCTCCGGTGTCGGAGTGAAACGTACGATGAGAGTGATTTGGAGGATTTGTGTGGTGTGGTGTTGTGCCTGTGCGAATTGCTGGGTGGTGGGTGTCGCATGCTGCAGGTGAAAGACACGCACTGTACCACACAGATCTGTCTACTGTAGCGGATTATAGCGAATTAAACTTCTAGTTCATTCACTAACGCTTTGGCATTATACACCACACTGGTCGAGTGCGGATTGGCAGCTTCACACACCTTTGAGAGCCTTATGAAGAGCTCTTGAGGATGCAGGCATCCTAAAGATCAGTTTTTCTTCACCCTGATTATGTACAGCACCTCTAACTTTTAAGTTAGAGCATTGTTTCCTAACCTGTGGTCCGCGGACCCCTGGGGGTCCGCCAGCATCTATGTTGGGGTCCGCGAGCATCTATCTTACCTTACTTAGAGCATTAACAAATTTGCTTTCTTATGTTCGCTACGAACACAACGACAGTATAAGTGAGGATTTATTATTCTGCATGCCTCTGCCTACGCATACTACAGGCGAAGCAATATTTGAAGTTTTAAACAACTTTATGTCCACTCATGAAATACCGTGGGAGAAATGTATGGCAGTTAGCACTGACGGTGCTCGAGCTATGGCTGGTATACGAATAGGACTTCAGGCGCGCGTTAAGAAAATGAATCCTTCTATTATCTGGCACCATTGTTGCATTCATAGAGAGGCATTAGCTGCTAAAAATATGCCAGAAAAATTAAAAATGGTGTTAGACGACATAGTGTAGGTAGTGAATTTTATTAAAGTTAGGCCTCTAAATTCCCGTATTTTCGGTAAGATTTGTGAAGAAATGGGAAGCGTTCACAAGCAGTTACTATTGCATGCATAAAGTGCGTTGGTTGTCTCGTGGCAAAGTTGTGTCGCGTGTTTTTGAGCTTAGAGATGAGATCAGAATGTTTTCTATGAAAAATTATGTAATTAATAAACATCCTGATCACTTCAATGACTTTGAATGGCTTACATTGGTAGCATATTTAGCTGATATCTTTAGTGCCCTTAACGAGCTAAACTTGGGTCTACAAGGGAGAGATAACAACATCTTCGAAGTTGAAGATAAAATAGAAACAATGCTTAAAAAGCTTGACCTGTGGACTAATCGTACCATTAAAAAAAAAATAACAACTTTCCAACACTGGCAGCGTTTTTGGAATCATCTGATGGAGCACTGCTGCCATCACGTGTACAAGACGAGATAATAAATCACCTCCGCGCTTTGAAGTCGTCGTTGCGGGATTATTTTTCAGTACCTGATAAAAATAAAAACTGGATAGCAGACCCTTTCACCACAGATGTTTCTGATATAACTGGCTTGACAACGGTGCAAGAAAACCAATTAATAGAAATGTCGTGTGATTCTGCCTTGAAACACTCCTTGTGTAGTTTCTGGGTGAATATAAAAAAAGATTATAAGGAAGTCTCAGAAGAAGCACTGAAACATTTGCTGCTTTTCTCCACCACTTACCTATGTAAAAAGGCATTCTCTACTCTTGTATTCATCAAAAACAAATACAGGAACAGGTTACATGTGAAATCTGATTTGAGATTGCAATTGAGCAATAATATCAACCCGAACATTTCTAACTTAGTTGCAAAAAAGCAGCACCAACCTTCTCATTAATGTTTTTCTAAAATTAATACTAAAATATAATATTGTCTGAAATTGCACTTTTTTTTTCACTCAGGGGTCCTTGGTATTATGCTTGATTTCCTTGGGGGTCCGGGGCTGAAAAAGGTTAGGAATCGCTGAGTTAGAGCATACTATCAATACTATTATAGTCCGCGCCCGAGCTCCGAGGAATCCTATGGAATGTTAAAGTAATGACCTAGAGTTGTTTAAAGTACAAAACAATACTGCTATCGCAAAATTACACGCGTCAAACTCGAACCTAGTGCTGGTAGCGATATGGAGCGGCGATCGGGGGTGGCGTACAGCCGTCACTTCTTAAGACCCCGATCCCTCGGAGCTCTTGCGCGGACTATACTATATACTACTATACCTATTCTGTGGTTAGAGGTACGTACCCGGGGATTGAACCACCGACCACTCGATTAGGAAGCCGGACGTCTAAACCACCTAACCCTGCATAGGTACTACAATATAATAGGTTAAGTACTTAACCAACACATTAAAAAATCTTTATTACTTTTTTTTATTGTGAGATAGGCTTGCGCTTGACGACGAACATGCTTAGTGCAAAACAATGATGAGTTCTAGGTTGGAACCCGCTTAGAAGATGCCTATTCACTCTTGCCTTGAAGGTACCTAAATTGTAGGTATGTGGCAGGAAACACGTGCGTTGGAAGGGTATTCGGTTTGGATCAGAAACGTCGAGCATAAACGTTTCGTGCGAGCAGATTCCTAATTGCTAAAACAAATTATTTACTTACGTATATTATCATGAAATCATGAACGGAAACTGAAGTTTCACGAACCTTAGGTACCTACTGTGCTATATTGTGCAATTTCCCTCTACGAAATGAATGTAATGAAAACTTGTTTTGGCTGAATGAACAACTTGTTACATAGCCTACTTACTTGTAGTTGCCTCGAATATTTTAATCCATACTTTACTAATATTATAATGCGAAAGTGTGTCTGTCGGACTGTCGGCCTGTCTGTTACGCTATAACGGCCCATCTCTTTAGCCGATTTTGATGAAATTTGGTACAGGCATAGGTTGCATGATGCATCCCGAGGAAATATGTAAGTAAGTATAATATGTATACGGGAAATTAAAATGTTCGAGGAACTGGTATGGACTAATATGGGTATGGTAGTATGGATTTAATCTGTGGACTGTGCCTCTGCAAACCAGTAATCTGTGCCATTGACCAAACGATCTGACAGGTAAATACGTAGATTCATACTTAGTAAAAACGATTAATAACGTCCGCGGCTTCGCTCCCGTAAGTTCGGCCTTAGTTCTTGGCTACGTCGTAAAGGAATTGCCTGGTGGGAGGCTTCGGCCGTGGCTAGTTACCACCCTACCGGCAAAGACGTGCCGCCAAGCGATTTAGCGTTCCGGTACGATGCCGTGTAGAAACCGAATGCCATGCCCCTAACAGGTTAGCCCGCTACCATTTTAGACTGCATCATCACTTACCATCAAGGTGAGGTCGCAGTCAAGGGCTAACTTGTAGTGGATAAAAAAAAAAGGAAACCTTAGTGCCAAACTACAGTTGGGTCCGAGGGTTAGGGCTGGACTGCAATGACTAGGCACGAGATGAAACATCACCACCTGCCTTATTCCGGGCGGGAGAATTTTGTTTCAAAAACCCAATATGTACTACTTATTGGGTAAATTTTTTTGCGCGACTCACTTAAACCGCGGGAAGTCTTTAATTTTCCGGGATATCTAGGCTATTCCAGACTATAAACTATCTCTGTACCAAAATTCATCCAGATTCGTTCAGCCGTTCTGGCGTGATTCAGTAACAAACATCCATTCATTCATCCAAACTTTCGCATTTATAATATTAGTAGGTATAGATAGATTGACTTGCCAACGAATATTAGAAACAATTAATAATATTAAAATAATGCAATCCTGTTCTATTTATAGTTCTACTAGCTGATGCCCGCGACTCCGTCCGCGTGGATTGAGGTGTTTTAGGGGTATGAAAAATAGATATTCTCAGACCCACTAATTATACATATAAAAGATAAAAATCGGTCAAGCCGTTTCGGAGCAGTATGGTAACTAACATTGTGACACGAGAATTTTATATTTAGGTACAATAGTTAATTATAGGTATGCATAATATATTATACAGATTTAAAATGATTATCCGGTTAATTTTACATACAAATAATAATAGTACCTATACAGACTTAGCTTTGATAAGTATCTGAATAAACTCAGTATTAAATTAAATTAAAGGTTAGACAAAACAGACTGTAGGTATATAATATTCTGAACAAATTAACAAAATATCAGGATTAATTAACTCGTCAAATAAAGTTTCTTCTTAAAGCCTGGGTGACCTAGCTGTGCTCGGTGTTTTTTGGTAAATGTTTTTTTGGAAATTATATTTAAATACAAATTACATACTGTTGAAATATGAATAATATTCTCGATCTTACCGATGTAATAAAAAAATATGAACTGGTTATTTAGATAAAAAATCACGAGTGCAATTCGGCTCCCAGTAACAGTTTTTCTCACAAAAAAGGGACAAAAATAATCGGACTGGAGACATCTGAACTCGAACCGGGGTCTTCTGGTTTCGGGACCGCTGATATCCGACCTATTATAATCTTGTAGATGGTGGCGAAAATTACCTTCGTATTCTAATGATATTACAGCAGTTTTCATTGTCTGAAAACACGGATAAAACGACATTTTCTAAAAATGAATCCTAGCCAGATCGATTTATCGCCCCCGAAACCCCCGCATACTAAATTTCATGAAAATCGTTTTAGCCGTTTCCGAGATTCACATTATTTATATATACAAGAATTGCTCGTTTAAAGCTCGTATTAGATAGATTAGAGTGTCGTGAAAAATATCAATGTCATGGTAGTTCAAACGTCCTTCTCCTGGATACAATATATCCCTATATCAAATTTCATGAAAATCTGTTGAAGAGACAATTTTTTTTGATTCCCGCGGGAACTCTTGAATTTTCCGGGATAAAAAGTTGCCTTTGCCCTTCCTCTGGATACAAACTATCCGTATACCAAATTTCATCAAAATCTGTTGAAGAGACATTTTTTGATTCCCGCGGGAACTCTTTAATTTTCGGGATAAAAAGAAGCCTATGCCCTTCCCCTCAATACAAACTATCCCTATCCCAAACATTAAAATCGGTTGAAGAGACAATTTATTTATTCCCGCGGGAACTCTTCAACTTTCCGGGATAAAAAGTAGCCAAATTTCTTTTGAATCGGTTCATTAGTTTAGGTATGATTGAGTAACGCACAGACAGTCAGAGTTACTTTCGCATTTATAATATTAGTAAAGTAATTAGTATGGATTATCATGCCATATAATAATATTATTAAATAATATAATAATATTAATATTTAATATAATAATATTATTATATTTTTATAATAATATTATTATATTTTATCTATTAGTAGCTACCTAACTAACTAACTACTAGTTAGGTACTACCGCAGTAAACAGTTTGCATCTGTTTACTGTGGTACTTACTACTTTAAAATAATATCACTGCAGATTTCAAAGGTGCCCTGGGGGCACCTTTGTGGGGCAAAGTCGATGAACCCCTATTTTTGGAGTTCATCCAATTGCCATAATCTGTCATGTGAACTCAATGGTGATGTACTCGAAGTACCTATATTTTTGACTCGTTGTTTGTTGTCGATTAGGCTGTAGATTGTCTTAACTCTAAAGAGAACCTGAATTGGGCAATAAACAGATAACCTACAGTCTTGGATTACGCGGTAACGTTATAGTAGAAAGAAAGAATTTCATTTAATTCACGGGAATCCACGGGGTATACTCGTAGGTACGTTTACAAGGAATTTAAAAGTAAACGCAGCTATTTAACCTAAGTATTTCGTAAGTCCTGACTGCGTAGAGCATACTCAACTTACCCAAGTAGATACTTACTTATATGTTATATATTTGTATAATACATATTATGTTAAGATTATAAAATTAATTTCTTGAATTCCCTCGATTGGAAACCATTCGGTGAATGGATAGTCTGGAAACATACTTCGAAGACGCAATGCCAGTTAAAACGCATATAGTAGCATTGCTACCACTGGTCATAGAAAATACTACGCGTGGCGTGCTTATTTTTTTTATTTTTATTTCCGCCCCTAAGCTCTTGAAGCGGAACCGTTACGCATGTTGCATAATACTACATGCAATCGTCTACACTTGTTAAAACATCCAACTACACTTAGGAAGTTTTGCTATGATTAATGACAAATCTCTGGCCGGAGCAAAATAAAAAATTCGGTTTCTATAGTCCGTTTAGTCTCTTTTCGCAATGCATCCGATCCGAAACATAATTCTCGGTCCGAAGCATTTACCTATTCATTAGTCCGAACATATAGTACTAGGGCTACTTTGGAGTCCGATGTAGCCCTAGTCCATACTAATATTATAAATGCGAAAGTGTGTCTACGCTTTCAAGGCCCATCTATTCAACCAATTTTGATGAAATTTAGTATAGAGGTAGGTAACATCCCGGGGAAGGACATATAGGCTAAAGAGTTCCCGCGGGTATCAAAAAATCTTAATCCACGCGGACTAAATCGGGGGCATCATCTAGTACTTACTATTCATTTGAGGGTTGCGCACTAGATCCGGATTTTCAGATTCGGAAAACAGGATGATTATTATCTTTTATTACCTTTGCTTAATAATACGCTTGTTTTCAACTTTCCAACAAACTTTGATCTTACAATACGTAAGATATTTAACTTCATTAGTTCACCATACTTAGGTAACATTGAATTAAATTTTTATTGTTAATAATTATTTATTATTTATGAAATAGTTTCCTTAATTTATTTCTTTTTATTTTATAACGTTAATACCTTTTTTTTATAACATTTTTTCTCACAATTTTTTTTGAGACGCTCTAAATCATTTATTATTTACATTTTAAAATCCTACATTTTCTTTATATCACGTTAAAACCTTAAAATAAATCATAAACATGAGCAACCGAAGCTCGTGATGACAAGGTAGATACTCACACAAAACTATAATTGCCACCTTATGATTCACTGTTCTGCTGCCATTTGAAAAGCTATTCTCTAGACTAGCCACTAGTAACTGCTAATTTACCTGGCGGTATACAGAGTTCGAATAGGTTCGGCATACATAGACATCCGATCCGTATCCGATTCCAATCCGAGAATTCTCGATCCGAAGTGGCTATAGTACTATTTGTATGAAGGATTGCGCACTAGATCCGAATTTAGCTTTCCGAATCTGAGAATATCTCCAATTCCGAGCGTTGTTCACTAATCGAATTAACCACAATATTACATACTTGTACGCAATATTACATACTTGTATCAAAAATACGCAAGCGCGATCCGTCGAAGCGGACGCAATGTTAAATTGACATCCGGATTCGATCCGAGTTTTCTAATCTAAATCGTCTCGGATTTGGATCATATTCGAACAGGATGCGGTGCAAACATGGTAAATTTTTCCCGAATAAAAGATACTACTTCTATAAAACGCATATGAGGTAAGTAAGTAAATAAAGACCAAAAATACTTCAATAAACCCAACCTAAATATAAATATTTTGACACCATCATTTCGTATAGACCAGGGATTCCCAAAGTGGTCGATAGCACTACCACAGCGATATAGACCACTACGGGTCTCACTGTCCCAGGGGTCGACATGAACGAAAACTGATTTTGTGGGTCGACGAGGTCAAAAAATCGACCCCTATTTTAAAGTTTTTTTCAAAAAATAATTACCTACGTAAGTTTGTAATTTAGTAAAGTTACGTAATTTGTATAAATAATTAGTAAAAGCGCGGGCCGCATAGCAAGGCACGCCTCTATCAATGACATCATCCGCCGTGCTCTGTCCACCGCCGGCTTACCAACCATATTGGAACCCAATGGTTTGTTACGTGACGATGGGAAGAGACCTGATGGTATGTCTTTGCTGCCCTGGAAGTTGGGTAGGCCTTTTGTGTGGGACGCAACCTGCGTCGATACTCTTGCGCCATCCCACCTTCCAGCCACGGCAGTTTGTGCCGGCGCAGCCGCTGCAGCAGCGGAGACCCTCAAGCGGCGTAAATATACCAGCCTCATAGGTAACTATGAGTTTGCGCCGTTTGGGGTCGAAACGCTTGGGCCATGGGGTCCGAATGCACTTTTCCTTTTCAGAGAACTTTCTCAAAAACTAGTCGACGCTACACGTGACCAGAGGGCTGGCCTATTCCTCGGCCAGAGGTTAAGCATTGCCATCCAGCGTGGCAATGCTGCCAGTCTTCTGGGCACTTTGCCCGATGACGGCGATGGGGAGGAATTCTTTGATGCATTTTAGCAAAATTTTATTTTTATTATTGTAATTTTGAAAGTTATTATGTAAATAATTATCATTGTGATATAACTAATATACCTTTATACATTATAAAATGAAGTTAGATAATTAATTATTAATTATACTTTATATTTACTGAATGGCTATTTATTTTGTTAAATTTTGATGGGAAAATGATGTTAAGTTAACTCACTTAACCAACCGCAAAGTTTTTAAATTGGTAAGTATTTTGTATCAATAGGAAAAAACTAGAGGTAGGATTTTAAAAGTAATTTGGCTATGGGGGTCTGAGGTATCAGTTCATTTTGAAAAAGGGGTCTCTTGCTAAAATAGTTTGGGAATCCCTGGTATAGACCATAAGAAAAGACCACGAGGTACAGCTGAATATTTCTG
This sequence comes from Erebia palarica, assembly GCA_964035005.1. Taxonomy (NCBI): domain Eukaryota; kingdom Metazoa; phylum Arthropoda; class Insecta; order Lepidoptera; family Nymphalidae; genus Erebia; species Erebia palarica. The sequence goes on from OZ035988.1 coordinate 10,540,444, forward strand.
TCGTTTAATATGTCAGATAATAATAATGGCCTGTTCCACTAGTCCCTACCAATGTATCCCCCCTGGGGGGTAAGAGTGGAATTCACCAAGAATAAACGAATTTGATAGATTTTCTGCTATTTACTTCTTTCCTTTTATTCTAGGTATATAAGAATTTGAATTAATACAAGTGGTACACGAACAATTAGTATGTGTATTTTCCGCCAAATATATCGTAACTAAATTACAGAGATTTCTAAGTAAACATTAAGTACAAGAAAAAATTATTTCCTTCCAAACTATGGAGTCCACGTTGGTCGTTTTTTTTTCTGTCATATATTTTAACTATTCATTCGAACAATAACATAAGGTCAACGTAGTTAATATTTTTACGATACGTAATTTATTCAAAATGTCAGGCTGTCTTGATTTCTAACGACACCTATCTATATTGTACGTTAATTGTGTTTTCGTCTCTTTAAATGTTCTTGACTAAGGTCGCCGTTAATACTGAATATAAATATTCATTTTTGTTTTAGTTAAAGTAAGTAGATGTACCTAGTACCTACGTACTTTAACTAAGACAAAAATCTTTATTGAATATTTTTTTATACATGTTGGTTCCTACCTACTCATTTAGCAAATATACTTAGGTAACAAAGGAATAGAATAGGTGAATCCAACATATTTTGACCTCTCAAACACAATTAATAACTTAGTTTGTGATATTATATGTGCGGTAAGTAGGTTTTTACCAACGAGTTCAATTTAATAAGCCCGAGTTAACGAGTCGAGAGTTAACCTCGCATTACGACGGGAGTTAAAGTTTTTACAAAAATCGTAACAACGACGTTAACGACTTTTTTTAATACATTAGTGAGAAACATGAAAGTAAAATTAGAGTAGGTATAGGTACTAGTAGGTACTCACTAACTTTACTACTAATTTATCACACCATAAGTAGCCTATTAAATTCTCGGGCATTTTGGCGGCAAAGAATTATAATTAGGTAATGAGATTATAATTTAAAAACATGTTCTAAGTATAAAATAGTAATTTTCAACTTCGTTACTAGAACCACTTATTTTAAATGAAAAAACTCAATGAAACTTGCGCGTTTTTGCGCGTTGTAGGTTCTAACTTCTAAGTAGGTAACTTCTGAGGTGGTATTTTAGTGCTAAAACAATCTCATATCTAACACAGACAACCATTGGTGAGGGATTGTAAACGGAAAAGAAAGTAAAAGATCCTAAATTAATTACTTACCACACTCATAAACATAAGAAGCGGATATAGCCTAATGGTTTACACACTCGAACATACGGGGTGGCGGATGCGATCCCCGGGTACACACCTATAACTTTTCGAAGTTATGTATCACTTGCTTCGAACGATGAAGGAAAACATCGTGAGGAAACCTGAACGCCCGAGAGTTCCTCATAATGTTCTCGAAGGTGTGTGAAGTCTGCCAATCCGCACTTGACCATATCGAGACTCGTGCTCAGTAGTGAGCCGGCACTGCGTTGCAAAGAGAGATAATATAATGGTGAATAAATAATAGGATGCAAAGTAAAGTGTATACTGTATAGTAATAATAAATAATAAATAATCCTACCTGGACCGTGTCAAGAAGCGCAACAACTTTCTATTTCTTTATCGTGGCATTATTAGGCCCATTACGACTAATGTGTTTATTTAGACATATGTTGTAGAGATCGTATAAATTTCTACAAAATAATCAAGACGTAAAATAAAAGCATAGAATACTAACTACTTATTATATGATATCCACTAGATAGACTGTAGATACCGGTAGTCCGTAGTTGGTACAGAGACTTTATAATATATTTGACGACCTCTCTGGCGAAGTGGCGAGCTGTGAGTGTTTACATTTGGGAGGTACGGGGTTCAATTCTTCCTCAGGAAACTCAGGAAGCTATATTTTCTTAACTGTCTTCGGTTTGAGCGGAGGCTTCGGTTGTGGATAGGTATCTACCTACTGGCAATACATACCGCCAAGATGATATAATGCCGCGTAGAAAGAAGTTTAAAAAATCAATTTTGTATATAACTGTGAATCGTTTGGGAAATAAAAGAAGAAAAGTATGCTCCTGAAAAAAGCTTATTACCTATTCTGATAGGTCGTTTTGTGGCACAAGTTTGCCGTGCTTCAGCACGAAGCACGTGAAGGGAGGGGGCCGCGTCCTCCGGGATAAGCCCAAAGAGAGAGACGCTCCGATGCGTTCATATTTGAGATCTCGGAGCTTCCCAACGCTGGGAACGCAGTGCTGAGGGTGGCCGCCGAGGGGGTGTTTATGAGTAAAAATCTCACATAACCTGATTTCTCCCCCAAGAAATCAGGTATCTATGAAGATTTCCCCCCCGATACCAAAAAAAAAAGGTTGTTCAAAACAAAAGTTACTCATAGTAAATGATAAAAGAACGTGGATTTGACTCGCTCCAGTAATGCTTGAGTGTGCAGTTACTTAAATATTTACTTAACTTTATTATAGTAATAATAATTATAGTAATTTTTTTAAAACCGGTCATGTGCGTGTCGGTCTCGCACACGAAGGGTTACCATTGAACAAGATTTTACCGTATGGACCCTACTTTTTAAATACTTACTTTCGTAAAAAAAACAAGAGATGCGTTTATAAATTACGTTTCTTGTTTGGGGTGGTATTGTAATAAAGGGGGGCGGGTCCCTTTATTTTTTATGTATAAAGTATTTGTTGTTATATAGCAGCAATGAAAATACATACCTACTCTGAGAAATCTAAAACTGCCCACCTATAATTATGGTTTATTCAGAGCAGTATAGTTTTGGTTTTGCAGCCGAAACTACTGCATATTCTGGGCACTAAAGTAAATCAGGTGATTAATTAATATCAGTTTAAAAATGCGCCACAGCTGTTAAGTGTTAACATAACTAAAGCTATATTAATAACAAACTGCAAATACATGATCCGACGAATGTCAAATATTGCGAATTATTAAGGGATCTTTAAAATTAAGTATTTTATAAAATTTCGTATAAAATTTTAAATTATTGGGTAAATCAACATTATTTAGAAAAAATGCGCTACACAGAGCGGGAAAAATGTTTGAATGGTGACATTTTCAAGCGTTAGAATTTAGATAGTACATAAATACCTAGCTCTAATTATTATTATATCAAAACCACGAACGTAGAAAGCTGGTAGTGCGCGTTAGTATCGGGATACTACTGTTTATTATAATATTATTGTTTTTAAAGTTAATAATTAATCGGGTAGTTAATCTCAATAAATAAACAAAAAAATATTTATTTCACATTGGACAACTTGTGTCACTTGTGAAACGTTAAGACTCTACTTAAAATTATTAAGTAATATTCATTTGAAAAATTTGTCTACTTATAGATGTAATAACATTTACTTACGGCGAAATTTCTAAGCTTCCATAAAATTATTAGAAGCAGGTAATTTTAATTTGAAAAATTGGTCTACATAAAAATGTAAAAAATAACTACTTACGATGAAATTTCCAAACTGTTTAATTTGAAAAATTAGTCTACATGAAGATGTAACAATATTTACTTACGGCGAAATTTCAAAGCTTCAATAAAATTATTAGAAGCAGGTAATTTTAATTTGAAAAATTGGTCTACATAAAAATGTAAATAATAACTACTTACGATGAAATTTCCAAGCTATTTAATTTGAAAAATTAGTCTACATAAAGATGTAAAAATATTTACTTACAGTGAAATTTCAAAGCTTCAATAAAATTATTAGAAGCAGGTAATTTTAATTTGAAAAATTGGTCTGCATGAAAATGTAAAAAATAACTAATTGCGATGAAATTTCCAAACTGTTTAATTTGAAAAATTAGTCTACATGAAGATGTAACAATATTTACTTACGGCGAAATTTCAAAACATCAATAAAATTATTAGAAGCAGATAATTTAAATTTGAAAAATTGGTCTACATAAAAATGTAAGAAATAACTACTTACGATGAAATTTCCAGGCTATTTAATTTGAAAAAGTAGTCTACATAAAGCTGTAACAATATTTACTCACGGTGAAATTTCCAAGCTGTGTTAGGTACAATAAAAAACCACGACACTTCGAAAGTCGGGCGCGTGTAGAAACGGAGCGTGGCGTGCGCACCACGCGGGCGCAGGCTCTTCACTTACCGCAACAAACCGGCCGAGGTACAATGCTGGTGGCGACACACTTCTTATCATATGAAACCACGGCTAAGTTAGCCGGTTTCCACAAAAAACGTACAGCCTGATTGATGGCGAAAGACGCTGCATTGCATTTTGAGCAGCGCAGGTTTCCTTTGTTGGCGTAGGTTAGGTACTGTTGACCCCTTTTCAAGTTAAAGTGGGTTTATCGTATTAGTTTAGGGTTTATAAAATCAGGGTTCGTAAAAAGCCGATATAATTTATAAAAAAATTACTTATAAGTAATCCCTACTTCCATATTAATAATTCGACCTCCCTATTCCCTGGTGAGCGCTTTGATCTTACAATGGGGAGAAATTTACGAATTTTCTCTGATCTGCAGCCCGATTCTGTAACTCAGTGGTTATCAAAAAATTAAAGCCACTGACTTATATTTTTTATCCATTGAAGATTTACTATGAAAATCTATGAAATCTACTATGAAAATGTTCTTTCATTTTTTCATAGTAAACCTTGAATGGAAAAAATATATATGTCAGTGGCTTTCATTTTTCGATAGCCACTGAGTTACAGAATAGGGGAGCTGGTCTAGTGGGAGGCAATGGCTATAGTTACGTACGACCCTACCGACAAAGGCCAAGCGATTTAGGGTTCCGGTACGATGTCGTGTAGAAATGCGATTACCCTTGACAGGTTATCCGGCGCACGCTATCAAATAGTCTGACCATAAATAATGCATCATCACTTACCACCACGTGAGATTGCAGTCAAGGGCTAACATGTAGGTAGTGAAAAAAAAACATAGTTAAATGCGAAAGTCACACTGTATCCGTCTGTCTGTCCGTCTGCAACGCTTTAATGGCATCTTTACAAACTATTTTGATGTTTGGTATAGAGAAAGGTTGCATAGCATCCCGTGCACGGCTACGTTTTATCCCGCAAAAGGAGTTCCGCAAGAAGGGAATAAAAAATCTTAACGAGGGCGAAGTCGCGGGCATTATCTGGTATTTTTACCAATAAAGGTCTAGCCCCATTACAGAGGCGCTGCGCGGCGTGGTACGTAGCGGCAAGTATTCTTTGTACTAGTATGTCGCAGTGCATCTCCGTGCAGCTTCTACAAACTCATACTATTACTACCCTTCTACTACCATATAATACTAGAAAATACTTGTATTATTAGAAGGAAACACTGGTTATCCACATAATTATTATTTTTTACTTTAATTTAGCAATTTACACGAACAAGGCAGTCGGCGCCATCTTTACACGATACTCTATCTGAGTCAATCTAAGACTAGGGTTGTCCGTCTAGCGTCCACAACCACAGATACAATGATGCTCTAAATATATTACAGGGCATCATTGTATTTGCATATTTTAATTTTAGGCCTAAAAGTATGTACCTACTATTTGTTATTTAACTACATCAAAAATATGTACGCCAGGTTTGCCAGACTGGATATTGTATGGCTTCTCATCAAATGGCTTTTCAAATATTCAGATAATTAAATAATTCATAATTCGTACAGAAATGGCGCGCCGCGCCGTGCATCTGTAGTGGGGCTAGACGTCAAATGCAGAAGTGAAAGTGCGTGTCTGACTATACTCTGTCCGTCTATGTGTCTGTGATCTCCGTTTCCGTTTAACCGATTTTGATGAAATTTGGAATTCATCGGTGAAAGAAGATCTCAACAGACAGGGTCTCCTGCACTGCGGTGACCCCTAAGTACAATGAACGCTGCTAAAGTTGCCTTGTAGGTAATATTTGTCAAAGCAGTGTCCACTTAAAGAGTGTGCCTGCTTGTTCCGGTATTTTTAGCATCATCGGTTTAGAAAAACCGTTCTATTATATTCATTTAAAAAAAAAATTACGCGCCGAATTAAGAACCTCCTCTTTTTTTGAAGTCGGTTAAAAATATAACTGTTATTAAAAATCTATCTAATTCTTCAAATGAAAACTGTCACATAATTTTGAAAAAAATGTGCAGTACTTATATTATCATGCAATTCAATCGTGTAGAGATCTTCTTTTTAAATATTTTTTTTGATTACTGCAAGCGATCGAAAAATAAGTAGGTAATTTCGCATATTATATGACTGTCTACTAACTTTTTTACCTGTGCACCCACGAAAGTGAAACTTACATATAGATATAGAGAATATTTTTATGGCAAATCGTGTATTTTTTAGTTAATTTTTGTTTTATTTATTTAAATTAATACGTATGTACGCATATTTTAGTCAAATAATTGTAGCGGGTCTTGGTCGGGCGACCTGTGTGATGCAATACCAACGTTCAGTGGAACTTAGCTATTGTCATATCCATAAATACCATACCTAATTTGAGGTACTTCTCTGGCGCAGTGCTGAGCGCTATGGTCTTACAAGTGAGAGGTTCCGGGTTTGATTCCCGGCAGGGTAAAATTGGAATTTATAATTTCTGAATTTTCTCTGATCTGGTGGGAGGCTTCGGCAGTGGCTAATTAGTACAAAGTAGAAACCGATCAGAGGTACGGTTTCAATACCACTAACAGGTTAGTCCGCTACCATCTAGACTGCATCATATCTTACCACCAGGTGAGAACTGAGAACACAGTCAAAGGCATGCACTAGGTATGTTTATTGTTGGTGCATATCTATCTATCTAGATCAGTTAGTATTCTGTGACATCACGGTGTGCCTTGATAGTTGATACTCAGTTATATACTGAGGTTGATAATCAGGTATAGTTGTGGTTGTACAAGTATATACCTGAGTGTGGTTCAGTTGTCTGTAGCTGGCTGTACAACGCAACGCAACTAGGCCGATCGCAATTTCCCGTAATAATGTTGAAGCACGCGTTAAAGTATTAGTAAGTAATGCAAAGAACTGTGGCAATGAATTGAATATAGAAGTATCTTTTCAATATTTGTGGCACAAGCTATGCCGTTTAAAAACATGAATCTAGGGCACAAGGCGTCTTGTACACATTTCAGCAATAAACACTATCAGGCCTACCTTATGATCTCCCCAACGGACACCCTCATAATAAGGTATTAGGTACCTAGTATTTTTGATTTCGAACACATTATTTCATGTAAGAATTAAAACCTACCATAAACCAAGATGCAAACGAGCAGGTAAGTAGGTACCTAAGTAATATTTGCTTTATAAAAATGGGAACTACTTTTAATAATTGGTAGGTACGTACCTAATAAATATTATAAACGAACGAATGCTATATGGACTCGTTCGTAGAATAGATCCTTAGGCTTAATGCCCACCTTCTCTGTTTTGTGGTGGTCAACAAAACCTAGGCGGTTTGTTGTGTGGTTAGGTTATAATTATTAATATAAATACTAGTAAGGAACTCCTGTAGAATATTTCGTTACGAATAGGGAAACTGAGTCAGAGAACTCTATTGTAGAGTCCAGACTCACGAAGAATGTGAGCTTGGTTGTCTATTCTTGTCCGTTGTAGATTGAAACCATCAATAATTTAATCCACGTCGCAGCCTCCTGGAAAGTGAAATTATAATTTTAAGCGCCATCTAGGAAAATATGTAAACCTCAGGCAGTGCTTCAAAATTCGAATTAGTTAAGCTACTAACCGCTAGATGGCGCGTTTAAAACCGTATTAAATTGTTTAATACCAACGGAGTCAAACTTTTCATTTGAAATATTACATTGAATTACTGAGTAATAGACTCAGCAATTTTATTTTCTAATGTTCTTTCAAACTTTCTTTAATTTCTAATTTTCTTTCAGCTTAATTTAATTTTCTACTCGACATTAGGTGGCGCTACATAATGATTATAAATGTTGCACTGCATTGATATTAGGGATTTAGGAATAACTAATTATTCATTGTCTTCTTTAATTCAAGGCAAATTATTCAAATATTTTTTTAGATAACGACATTGTTAATAATATTAGGACCTGTAAGTCTGAACTTAAAGTTATTTAGCGCCATCTATAATGTACATAATGCAACTTTTTTTCTGAAAAAAAGCCTTAGGATTATACTACATATTATTAAATTTTATGTTACCAATTGATGGAATGTGGAAATCTTATGGAGAAAACAGAATAAAAATCATTTAATGACAAAAAGCGAGTTCTCCGTACGCGCTCCTGGCGACATGTTACCATAAATCAGTAGGGGGTTTGCCCCCACCCACTCTGGGTAAGCATGATCTTTTTCCAAGATCCTACATTTTTATAAGAACCATCCGCACGCTCCTTTCTATTTCACAACAGCGAATAAGGGGCGCAATAACATTTTATAACGCTTGCTTTTGAATTGGAAGTGATAAAATATTAAGATATTTGAATACAGGCACAAATGGTAGGTACGTTCTTAAAAAACTTAGTCCACTATTGCACTAATAACAAGTTTAGAAACTTTATTATACCTACGAGATTATCATTGTATAGTAAACATTGTTCATATTTCCACGTGAACCCCATATATTAATAAGTATGATTGAGAAAATAGTTGATATTTTCAACATTAAGTTCAATCCCAAAAAAAAATTTAAACAACTTTGCTGCTTAAAAACAAGTGTGTGTGTGCAATTCACATACCTACGGCAGAAGTGAAACTTCAGAATAGTAGCCTTTGGTAGGGTATAATTATAACTTGTATGCTATCTCATTCTGTCGCAGGCTAAATCCTATATATGTTTGTCTCTTAGGTGTTGTTTTTTTCGTTTCATTGAATTTTCAAATCACAACGATTCAAAAAGGTTTCACTTCAAAAAAATTCAAACACGCCTATTACATACATATTTTTACTCAATTATACCTCTATGGTTTTACCTTTCAAAGCAAATATTCTTTAGATTTTTGTCTTTGAATTTTTATGCCGGGTTTTCAAGAAGCGCTTGCTCATTTTCACCTTCACCAGTACGGCCGCAGTCCACTCCCTACCGCGGCAGGCTAGTGTTCATAAGAACGTGACGGATGATGGACCTGTATCGCCCTTCTACTAAATTTTTAATTTGTGGCCCTTCTCTCCATCTTTTTCATTGTTTCCAGCCATGTCGGGCATGAGGGTGAGAACCAAACTTTTGACTTGTGTTTTAATTTCGTGATTTGACCTCGCCTCGACCGTGGCCTATCTTTGTTCTTTGTACTTACCTAGTAAACATTCTAGCGAAAGCTGAAAGTGCAAAATTGCGGGGGAAAAATAATTGTATTTGGTTGGATATTTAATAGTCGGGATATATTTTTTTTTGTTTAGTCTTGAGTTTTATATGGCCTCAGTAATCCCAGTAGGCATCTATAAACGATCGACTGTCAGCATTAAATTGATAGACTCTGCTTGAAACATAAAAGGCTAAACAGTAGGTAGGTACGTGTGTATGGTAACCGAGACCGTGCGTGGTGGCTTTCCCGCCCGCCCCACGATCTGTTACTTTCGAATTTCGCGCCAATAGCGCGCTCTAGATGGCTCTAGTAGTCTCGTTGGCTTATAAAGGCTTGCGTCCACTAGGCTCGCCGAGCCGAGTCACATCGAATCGCAATAATTGGGAACCTCCCAATTATTGCCACAAATGCCAAAGATTTTGGTATTATGTTAAAGATTATTAAATAGAGCATATTCTATAAGACGTTATATCCACGTCCTTTATTAGTTTTATGTTTCTTAACCATTTTTAAATATAGATTATAGTACATCGAAATGCATCGAATTTTGATGACGTCACAAGCAAGTATTTTATAAAACGTCCCATAATAAGCGTGCGTTTTGACGTATGAAAAAAGTTTCTGATTTGACTAGTGCTAAGTACCGATTCCCCACATGTAAAAGGAAACTGCGTTGATTAGCGGTGTGCCGAAGTACGAATAGTGTACACGCATACGAAACAAATGCGACTCGATTCGATTCGAAGCGATTCGGCTGTAGTCGATTCCGGACTAAATATCTATACTAATATTATAAATGCGAAAGTTTGGATGGATGTATGGATGTTTGTTACTCAATCACGCCCCAACGGCTCAACGGATCTGGCTGTTTGGCACAGAGATAGATTATAGTCTGGAATAGTACATAGGCTACTTTTTATCCCGGAAAATGAAAGAGTTCCCGCGGGAACCAAAAACCCTCAAACCACGCAGACGAAGTCGCGGGCATTCGCTAGTAATCCATAAATCCGCAGCTAGCTCCCCAAGCGGAATTATAAAGCAAATTTTGCAAATTGACTGAAACTGATTTTTGAATCTTGAAATTATTATAATCATTCTGAATTTTAATTTTAATATTCCTTTAAAGTGTTACGAATTACGTTGATCGAAATCTACTAATACTTTCGAGATATGCGTAAATACTGATTCGTAGTAGGGCATATATATAACGCTTAATAAAAAACTATTAAGTATTCTTTAAAATATTCTTCTTAATTATAATTAAAAATTTATCTAAAGCCTCTGACGTAAGATATATATTTTTGAAGTTGTACTACTTTTGGCGCGTTAGGGAAAAACATAGAGTAGATATTATACTAAGGGAAAAAATTATCAGAGTGAATTTTTACGTTGCTCGCACACTGACACCCATTTTCGACACCCTGGCGTTAGTTGGTTAAGTCTGGCAGAAAAAAGCCTACCAATAAAATAAAAATATTGTCAGTATTACCCGTCGGTGACGACGAAACTTCAATTTGCTTACGACTAGCAATTTGTACAGACTAGCTACCAAAGTAGGTAAGTACCTTTTTTCCTTTATGTAATACTCGAGGTCGCCCGCGACTTCGTCCGCGTATAATACCTGATTTCCTATGAGATTTTCCCGCTGCAAAAGGCCTGCTTATAGCAGCTATATAGCATCGGTAGGTTTTTATTATTTAAGACTGATAGTTAAGTCCTTAATGCTGACTGCAAAAACTTATAACCTTGATGCAAGCTTTCAACCCCTATTTCACGCAATTTGGGGTGGATAATCGTAAAATTGCTCATACAGGTTATTATTATTTAAATCGAATAACCTGAATCCCGATTTTCAAGTCTCTAACTTCAAAAACACAGGACTTTCATACAAAGTTACAACCCCCATTTCACCCTCTGTGGGGTAGATTTTCGTAAAATTGTGTATACCTACAGTTTATTATAACTTAAAACAAATAACCTAAATCCCGATTTTCAAGTCTCTAACTTAAAAAACTTGGGAGCCCTTATGTAAGCTTCCAACACCCATTTCAACCCCTTAGGGATGAATTTTTTCAAAACCGTTTCTTAGCTGATGTTTCCTTCTATGGTGTATAGAAGGAACCTACCTTCCAAATTTCAAGTTTGTATGCTTTATAGGTCCTATATATATATATATATAGATTTTACTAGATGACGATTTTTTATTCCTGAGAGAACTCCTTAATTTTCCGGGATACAATCTATCACTATACCAAATTTCACCAAAATCGATTGAAAAGATGGTAAAAGCGTAGACAGACACTTTCGCATTTACAATATAAGTGTATAATACAATGTAAGTTTACAGTATACATTATAAATTTATAGGGTACTTTATTCTTACTTATTTATTTCGTAAAAAGAGAGACAGAAAATAGCCAATATGCAAAAGATACATTTTTTATAAAGAAAATTATAATCTCCCATCCAATAAAAGCACAATTTTCATTTTCATGCGGTTAACAAATTAAAAACATGTATTTTTTATTTCTTCCCGCCTTTTTTCGCGCCAAACTTTTTCAATATGTCGCCGGTGAGAGCCACGCTCTGCCACCATTAACCACCGACACTTCACCGTTGCTATAAACTCACAAATCATGAAACGCGCCACTGCTCACAAACGTACAAAACTCAACCTTATCACATTTTTTCAAGGTTCATTATAACTATGTTTAAAAAACTACGTTCAACGAGAACATAATATTAAGCAGCCAAAATAATCTGGACTTTATTACTCTGTGGCATAGTATATATTTTCACTTGCAACAGTTGAAAATTGTGAAACGAACAAAGAGAGCGAGAAACGAGGCCAGCATTCGTTAATAATGTAATGTATATTTATTGGTCTACATTATTCTACTGGTGTCGGCTTACTCTAAATAGGCCTTTACTTTAATTATTTCGATTAGACAGCGGGAAGAAGCTTTTTTTGAGCATGAATGATCTTATTTTCTTTATAATAATATCATAGTAATTAAACCTGTACACAAACGGGAATAATATCTCCATAATTACAAAATTAGGTACACAATCTTGGAATGCGTTTCAATTTTAAATTTTTAATCTTTGCAATAAGAGTCGTATTCGTAAGATACAAATCCCGTGCGCTATTATATTTTTTAATAAAAATCGTAAATAAGTAAGTACGTAGTAAGATTAGAATTATTTATCTCGTTACGATAAAGGTCTTTTTTATTTTAAATGTTTTTTTAGTTTTCCAAAATCAGTTTTTCCTTGCGGCCTAATTTGTATGACATCGGGCACCCCGCATCTAATCAATACACAGGCTTCATGCGGCGGGCGCGTCGAGCGCTCGCGGTCCTTCGGCCGCGCTCGGCCACCGTCGGCTCGATTCAGGCGCCCTCGGCGACACTCGGGTATTCTCGCTCGAATCGTAATTCCATTTTCCGCCCGCCTTGGCAAATTGAAATGTCGTAACTCTTGGGGGAATATCGAGTTTCTAGCCAAGAAAAATATTCTGCTAAGGCATTGTAACGACGGTCCTGATATTATGGAATATTTCCAGTTCATCATACGACTCGGGGAGATTCCCCGAAAATGATTGCAATTGTGAATCCACCCGCCGCTTGGCCGCCTTATCGAGCTAGAGGTGTTGCTTGCCACTTCGATGTGAAGTTTTTTACGCAGATTTTACCTCATATCAAAATATTTGTAAATATTATAAGTTTTGTAAAAAAATTGTTTGTAAAAATGAATACTCTATTACTTTAATATTTATCGCGACATAAAATTATTATATTTAGGAGGGTTACGTAAAAGTTTGACTGTACTAGAAAAACTTGGGGTAGGTCAAGTTGTAAGTTTTGTTTTAGATTACTGTTTTAGTTTTAGAAAAAATATTGTACCTACTTTTGAAACTTTATTTTCATTTGGTGTTTGGATTCCAGGATTTTTTAAATTTTTTGATACTACTTCAAATGACCCATCAGAGCGTGTGATTTTTTCTTTTTTATTTATTTGGATGGAATTTTTCCACATAAAAAGTAATTCACCTAGCAAGTTCACGTATTTTAGATGTAATATTAGTTAGAGGCCCAGTAGGTCAGATAAATTGAACCCTCAGTGGTGTTGTGTTCACACGTAAATAACATGTACGAGTTGGGTGAAGGGGTGTGGGTGGAACGTCCCCGAGAATCAAGAACACTGTCCTGCGGATTGTAAAGTAAATAAAACGCGATTTTGAATCTTAATGTATCGTGATAGGGCCAAGTAATTTCATTTAAAACGCAAAAAGGCTTTGCGGGCCATGACAGATAGCATCGGAGCGTTTGCGAACGGAAAATAAGTTTTTGTCCAAAGTACTACCTTATGACGTGGGAAAAGGAATTGATGTTTTATTATAACTGGCGCGTTTGTGGCATACGAATAGATTTTGAACACGCAACAAGCGAAGAGGTAGGTAGCTAACTTTGGTTTCACTTTGTCAGTTTTAATACTTTGTAGTGTCTTTGCTATGGATCTACATCCATAATTTGAATTATGATTTTTATTACAGTTTAATTGCTTTTGCTCCACTATTTTTAGAAATTTTTGTATAGTCTAAAATTTTTTTTAAATGACTTATTTCATATTTCAATTAAGATGCGGTTTTCCAATCTACATTCGTTTCAGTTGAGGTTAAGGATCACAAAAACATTCCTATAAAAGTATTCCTCCACCCTGTTCCGGTAAAGTATATCAGTTAACTTACATGCTTCTCAGCGCTTACTAAGGGCCATCCAGCTGTACATTAGGCCGTTTAAATTACCGTTTATTTGTTGTTTAGTGTCGTAAAGTTGTCCACAAAAACACAAGCAAACTAGATTGCAAAAGTCGCTTGAGCAATCTAAAGAGTCAATTAAGTCTTTTACGGTGATCAGGTATAACTTTTAAGTTTATCTTAACGTTAACCTTACCTTAACCGCGTGACGTACAGACCGCCTTTTGTTTAGTTCCAGATGTTACTAGTTAAGATCGTGCCTATGACTTATGAAGCTAGCGTCAGTAATAGTGTAATTGCCACGACTTCGTCTGTGTGGATTTAGCCTTTTCAAATGTCCCGTGGGAAATCCTTGATTTTCCGTGATAAAAAGTAGCTTTATATGTCTTTCCTCGGACTGCAATCTATCTCCGTACATGGTACATACCCGTTAACAATGTCAATATCCGTTGAACAATGAAGCTGCGAAAGCGTATCAGACACACAGTTATACATACGCAATTTTACTATTATATTTTTATTTTTGCAAACAAAAAACTTTCAGCCCAATGCCTACACCACGTTTGGATAAGGTTATTTTGTATAACCTTTCCAGAAGCTCTTTGAAGATATTGCGGATCTCGGCAGTGGTAGGGGGTGGGTGGAAGGCTTGGGTCCCGAGCTTTGAATTAATAATGTTGCTATCGGCCCGCCTTGCGATTAATTTCATTATTTGTCTAGTGTTTTGGTTGTCTATTGTTAACACTTCGTGACTTTAGATTATGTTCGTGTACTTACTAAAGTTTCAGTTATTTTATTTTCTTTTCTTTGACCTGCACAAACACGCTATCAACACAGATTGAAGGTGTTAACGGGCGTCACGTCAGCGTTGGGCGGCGTTTTATAAGTATGACTAGCTGATGCCCTCGACTTCGTCAACGTGGTTTGAGGTATTTTGGTTCCCGCGGGAACTCTTTAATATTCTGTAAAAAAATGATTAGTTTACGTGTTAATCCGGACGATAATCTGAGAGATTCTATCTCTGTGCCAATTTTCATCCAGATCCGTTCCGCCAATCTGGCGTGATTGAGTAACAAACATCAATCTATTCATCCGTCCATCCATCCATCCATTCACGCATCTAAACTTTCGCATTTATATTATTAGTATTGATTCTAAAATTATTATTACCCGTGGCCTGCTACTTGCTAGTGTTTTATAAGGTTGCTGATGTAAGACGCCATTTGCATTGTAAAGCTGGTTTTGAACTTAACATGTTACAATGTGAACATTCCGTAGCACACATTGGTAAAGTCCTTGCAGTGAGCCAAGCCGCTGCAAGCCTGGCTGTTATAATTATAGGACAGCGTAACGTAACATACTAATTGTGTATGATGCGTTACGATACATCTCATATTCACATATTCATACAAATAAATAATTTCTTTCTTTCTTTAAATTTTATGTCAGTCGCCAGTCGTCAGTCTTTTAAAATCTTCTACTCTTCTCTTCCCTCTTCTCTTTTGTCCAGTAGCTCTAAGCAAACGCACAACGAGATATCTTGCCACGAGAGAGATGTTGTTGATGACGGCTAATTTCTCGTTTATCCAAATATGCAAAAAATCCGGTATATTACAAGAAAAAAATATAGTCGACATCTAAGGGTTTGTAGAGAAAAATATCACAAATAAGAAATACTACTTTTATCTCTACTTTTGACGTAACGAGCCAAGTAGCCATGTTAGCTTCGGTAGACAAATAGAGATAACGCGTAGACATAATTTTAGTCGCTGTGCGAATGCTAGCTTTATAGGAACTTGATGTTTATCGTCGGTCAACTCAGAAAAAGATAAAGTGACGTTTTCCGATTTATGCGCTTAGGTCGCATAAAGCAGGTAGGAAAAGTTTAATTGACAGAGTTATTTCATTATGTAGATTTGCTTTATGAGGCATAATATCAAAAAGGGCGAGGCTTTCGGGGCGTGAGGCTAGTGACCGACTAGCCCACGCCTTGTTCCCTTTAGGAGATGGCTTTAATTTGAGAATTGGATCAACATAATAGGCATGATGACTGATTTTGAGAAATGGTCAGATTATGTTCGGAAGTAGGTATCTACTATTTCGAATAAATATATAATTTCAGCAGTAACATAAGGTTTGGTAGAATAAAATTGTCATTTGAAATTTAAATTTTAAAAGTCACGCCAAAACGCTCGCCGGTGTCATGGCGTCGTTTGTGACGTCACTATTGTTTTTACCAACGTACTCTGTGCAGTGTGCAGTTAACAATAGTATGCTTGTCAAAGCTCGAAAACAAACAATTGTGACGTCATTCGCTTCTTGGTGTTTAATCCAATATGGCGGATTGCTGTACTTTATAGTTTTATTTTATCAAAATAAATAACAATCCCCCTCGAAATAGAAAAATAAATACGTTTTTTATATTCCATGAATCCTATTTCATTAGATAAATTCATAATTTCATGGATTCTTGGATACTGTCATCATGCCTATTATGCCGATCGCACATTGATACTCGCGTATCGTACGCGACGCACGCTGCAACGACAAGTAATTTTCAACGCACGGCACTACCACAGAATACTAGCAGTTAGCACTTCGTAACTCCCACGATCTAGATTACCAACCCTTATGAACCCTTAAATAGTCTTACGATAGATTATACCTAATGGTAACCCAACTCATGCACATTATTATGAACGCCATCGATTACCAAACACCACCCTCAAAGCATTATTATCGTTAGTAGGTAATTGTATCGACCTTATTAGCTACTTAGATCAATCGAATCGTGAAAAATGTAATTGGTCATATATTCTGCATGTGTCTGGCTTGATTTTGCTCTGCGTGCATTCAGTTTTAAGTGCTAAAGTTCGCACATAACAGAAGTGAAACACTCGCAAATATTTTTTCAGTCCTGGAGATTGAAACAAGATGTTCCTGTATCATAATAGTTTTCTAAATGATGATAGTAACCGCCCTGAACAATACGCAATGTGCGGCACATGGGTGCGGCTATTGCGGTACGTATAATCCGGAATGCTATATTAGCATTCATTTTGTTGTCAAATCATATACTTTAAATTTTTGGAGGCTTTAGTAATTTTGTATTTAATTTTTTTTTTCTATAATTATTAAATATCTTCAAGGAAAATCAAAAGTAGAACGATAATGAAGATAGGCAAATTTTATTGTTAAACATCAAATTCTCTGTCGATTCCTGTCATCGAATGATCAAAAAATATAAACAGATGGGAAACAATGGAAAAACCGTTGCCATTTTTCAGCGAAATCTTTAAAAGTAACGCTCCGAAAAGAATTAATTAATGCTCAACGATGGTAGATAATAAACCGGCATCAAGCGATACTCCCGGAATGTTTGAGGGGGGCGGGCGGTGGCGAGGCGTCTTAACCTTTCCTTAACTTCCAGGCGAGATTGAGTAGGTACGTATATAGAGTAAGTTTAATTAAGACACCCTGTTTTGTTGCCGTACATTGTTTATGGGGTGGGAATTATTCGAAATTACGGGTTTTCTTGGAAGACTTATTAGTAACTTGCCCTTGCTTAGACACTAAAGGTTGAATATCAAGTTATCGGTAGCTTATTTTTTATTGTAGGTTTTTCCACACATATGAATTTATGTATTTTACTACATTACTATGTAGGGTGGTGTAAAGTTGCTTTTTTCTAGATTATGCCTGTGACTTCGCCCGCGTGGATTGAGGTATTTTGGTTCCCGCGGGAAGTCTTTAATTTTCCGTAGTAAAAAATAGCCTATGTGCTAATCCGTACTATAATTTATCTCTGTGTCAAATTTCATTAAAAACCGTTCAGCCATTCTGGCGTGATTGAGCATTTATATTATTAGTAAGTAAGTAAGTATAGAAGTATTGAAATTTCCTCATGAAACAAACTACAAAGAAGTTTAGGAGTTGTATACATGCGGGACAATGCATGTTATTACGAGTGACACACGTCACAAAAAGCTTACCGATACGATTAACATGAATTGAAATAAAAAGAAGGATAGGAGATTAAGTATCAGACGAAGTAATTAAAAAAAATGTGATCTATTTACACACCGGTAAAAGCAGCTCCAAGAATTCCGAGATTCACTTGACGTAAGTTTGACTGCGGAAAGGAAAGTTTGGACCGATGAGGCTATAGAGTGTAGATAATACGGCTACCTATAGAACTAGACCGCCTTTATTAGAGTCGCCTCGCCTCCCGGCTCCCACCAGTGTGTTCCTGATTTATTGCCACCAACGCTTATAGAATGTGATGTGCGAGTAATGCCTTATTGCTTACAGCTTATGATTCACATGGGCGGCAAACTTTCAAGCTGTGTTATGATGGATTAGGGTGAAAACACACTAAGTATAGACAAAAATCCACGCGTGCACTTCTATATGGAGCTGCACAGGCTAGCACGACAGGACCAAACGGCGCAGGCGCTTCGCACGGACTTTCTGTCCTGCTCTGTTCCTTGTGGGTTTTCGATCATATATTATCGAATAAATATACAGCAGTAGTAGGTACGACTACGTACCTAGTACCTAGGATATATAATCTCGCAACGACGAAGATCTAGGTTCAATTCCCGGCAGTATAAATTTTATAATTCAGCCTACTTACTATCTAACCCAGATTGGTGAGAAGCTCCGGCTGCGGCTATTTACTCTAAATCCTTATCACCCTACCGGGAAGCAGGGCATGCGTTCTAGTATAAACCGCAAAGAGAATATTAGTGGTAGGTATGGGCTCGGTTAAATGGGTGGGAGGTATAGGTAATTCTTAGTGGGAATCTAACGATAATATAACGTTGGTAACGGAGGAAACCTACATGGAAAATCTCCTTATATAAACGCAACGGTTTGGGCTGTACTTTGAGTCAAAGCGAAATCTTTGAGGAATTATGTACAATGAAAATAATCCTATAAAGTAAGTACAATTTAAATCTAGGCGATAGATACCTATATAAGTAAAGGAAACCATGCTTAAGTAAAGTTAAAGCATACCCGTGCGAAGTCGAGGTGGGCCAATTATTATTAGAAAACAAATAAATCCATATAAGTAGTATTATAAATGCGAAAAGTGTTTCTGTCTGTCTGCTATGCTTTCACGGTCCATCTTCTCAACCGCTTTTAATGAAATTTTTAAATAAAAATCGTGGGAATAATAATATTATTAAGGTAGCCTTATTAAAGAACTGCTAAGAAACTGCTTGATTATGGTATGAACTGGAAAAGGCAGTAACACATGCATTAGGCACAAGAGTACCTAATGTACCCTTAAAAATGAAAAGTGAAGCTTAAATTTCTTGTCTAAAAACCAAATTCCTTTTGGGACGATAAGGGAATACAACCCGCGACATCTTACTCCGCAGTCGAAAACGCTAACAACTAGATCAACGAGGCAGTCAGTGAATAAATTACAATGATAAGGACCAGCCTTTCCAATATTGGAGCTTTATAATCTTTACTCGCCTACCCTCCCACCTCCACGAAAACTTTGCGGACCCCAGCGTCTTTCATTCTGAGGCCGAAACGAAAGTATTCCGTTTTCCTTACAACTTGACACTCGCATAAAATTTGTGCTTGACAACAATCTCGATCTTAAGTCCAGAGTCGATTACAGCCGAATCGCGTTGAATCTAATCGAGTCGCAATCGTTCTCTATGGGAAAATAATCGTCTCGGCGCACTTCGACACGCGCTAATAAATATAATCAACGCAGTTTCAAAGTAGTAGTACTATTAAGTATTATGTACCTATTCTGTGGTAGTAGCACATAATAGATAATAGTATTAGTAGCACGGAATAGGTGATAGTATTAGTAGCACAGAATAGGTAATAGTATGGTAGTAGCACAGAATACTTATTAATACTATACACTACTATCTATCTATCTATCTATCTATAGTAGTATTGTATATAAGCGGCGAATTATTAAGATTCGATTCGAATCAGCTGGGCAAACCAATAGTGTACGTGAACCTTTACGGTACAAGAATTAAATGGAAGAGGGACAGTCAAATTAATTAATTAACCATTTATTAATAGGTATTGAATATGTTATGGTGATTTGTAGGCACAACTATTATTTTTTGACTCAAAATTCCTCAGCGGTCATTTATCAGTTAGGTTTTATCAGTCCCTGATAATCATAAACTAAAATAATTATTCAATCGTTATGTTTCAGCCAGTGTCACTGCTCTCCCAGGGGTGACACAGGGTACAGTATGAAGGACATTATATTTGGACTGGTCAAACTTGTTACAAACACATTTATAATTTACTAACACGTTCATAATAGTGTTTATTTTTTTATATGCACACTAATATTATAAATGCTAAAGTGTGTCTGTCTATCTGTCTGCTACGTTTTCCCGACCTACCTTTTCAATCGACTGTGACAAAATTTGGTACAGAGGTAGGTTGCATCTCGGGAAGGACATAGGCTACGTTTTATCCCGGAAAATTAAGTAGTTCCGCGGGAATCAAAAAACCATAATCCACGCAGACGAAGTCGCGGGCATCATTTAGTTTTTTTATAAAAACAAAGGTAGTAAAAAAAGATGCGTTGTATAATTATTGTAGTGCCACAGGCAATACTTTGAATGTGTCGAGTATACTATCGATAATAATACTACTAATACTAAATTTTTATGTTTCTATGGTTTTTATGGGACCATGAGTAGTGATAGACCATAAGTAATATTATACAATCGGTCGGTTAGACTTGACCTTAGCCCAAGTCTTGCCTGTAAGTACAAGTATTTGAGTAACGTCATAATTTCTCAGGCAGTTTTCACTTTGCACTATCTGTTGTCTTGGCCCGTAACATATCTGACGTAAATACAGATTATTCTTGGGGGTGGACAAAGTGACCTTTCAGTTAAACGTAATAAAGTTTATTCGTCACATGACTTTGTGGGCGGAGGTCATTGAAATACAAAACCCAAGATATCCATGAAAGAAGCTGTTTTAGTATCTAGTTAAAAAAAACATTTAATGGAATTCGTAATTCGAGAGCGATATCACAAATTAATAATAGTTCGTCGTCGTCGTCAACCGATAGACGTCTACTGCTGGATATAGGCTGTGCCGTCTGCGTCCAGCGGCTCCCTGCGACTCGATGTTGTCCGTCCACCGAGTGACGTGTCGGCAAACTCTGTGCTTTCCGAGACATGGTCATATGGGCCCCATGAGAAAGCTCGGGGTCATTCAGCGGGCGATGGAGAGAGCTATGCTCGGAGTTTCTTTATACGATCGAATCATTTATGTGGAGATCCGTACAAAAACGAAGGTAATCGACATAGTATTACGAAGCTGAAGTGGGACTGGGATACATAGGTCGAAGAACTGATAGCCGTCGGGTTCCCAAAGAGAGTTACGACCCCAGCATTTATAATATTAGAAATTCGAAGCCTTTCGAATTTCTAATATTATAAATAAATCTTGTATCTTTTGATTTTCACTGTTAGGGCAAAATCTGTGTAGTAATAATAATTATTGATACAGTAAGAACTTTGTTCAGAAGCTTTTAACAAAGTTAAGCCTGGCCGAGCAACGCTTACTTTGCAAAACCTGCGTCCTTCGTCAGCTATTATTAATATGTTAGCCTAGTTATGGTGAGATGACATGTAAGGCATCCCATTTCCGTGCAAAGGCCTCCCCTAGCTTCTTCCGTGATTTAAAATTGTGAGATTTTCTATGCCAAAGAGGGCCTGCGTCTATAATATCGTCTCTCCATCGTTATATTATTAGTCTTCCTCTTCCTATTAGGTATTATAATGTGGGCACCTAATCTGTTATTTCTGTTGCCCATCTATTGTCCCTTCTTTTCATAATATACATGACCAGCCCAGTTCCATTTATTTCTCATCTCATTATGCATATTGCGCGATGCGTCTTTGAGAAATTTTGTACATAACAATTAAATTTTCGCTAGTTACACGTACGGTTTATCTTGGGTGTATTATATCAGTGGAGTAGATTTATATTAGATAAAGGCTATTGGAAAGAAATTATCTTCTGGGTATCAAAATACCAGAGAGAAAGAGTGGATGCAAAAACAAGCACTCTTTCTCTGTGGTCTTCAGAAAGACATATAAGACCTATTTGTAGTGTATTGCATTTATTTATAGGACTACAAAATCATTCGGAGAAAATTGTTTTACATAATATGTTCCTGAAATTATTTGAGCCTCTGCCTCGACTTGCTTTTAAGCACATTATTTTATCAGTCACATTGGTACGGTTAGGCAATAATTTGTAGGTAGTAAATAAGGCAAGTAGGCCAGTTATGTATTAATTTTTACATTAATTACTATACGTAAAGAATAAAATTTACTTAAACCAAGCAATGGATACTTCAATATCGTGTCGCCGATTATAAGGACCTTTATACATTAATTAGATGTCTCGTTACAGGGAGAATGGAATATCAGGTAAGTGAGGTAATTTGAAATTTACACGTGAAAATCATTCAACATTCGATACAAATACCATAAAAGCTATATTATACTACCTGTCTATTTCATTTTACCGAATAGCAGAAGTTTATATTTGCGCTTCTTATTTAAGTATGACAAAACTATCAACAAGCTTTATATAAGTACTAGATGTTGCCCGCGACTTCGTCCGCGTGGACTAAGTTTTTTCGATTCCCGCGGGAACACCTTAATTTTCCGATATAAAAAGTAGCCTATGTCCTTCCCCGGGATACAACCTATCCCTGTACCAAATTTCATCAAAATCGGTTGAACAGGTTGGCCGTGAAAGCGTAGCATACAGACAGACCCACTTTCGCATTTATAATATTAGTAGGGAAGTATGGATTTTTTCTTCTGCTAAGGCTCAATGGGCCATTTTTGTCCATTTCAAATTATTTCAAAAGTATATCATATCTAAAGATTGTATATTAAAATTAACTTGTACAAGTGTTTTTGAATCATAAAAAGTGAATCTATCACTGGGTCATTAAGCACATAGCAAATATCGTAGTTTTTTTTTTTAAATTCCAATAAAATATTTTATTTTTGTACCTATACCACTCAATCATTTCACCTTACTCACTTTCAAGGAAGGCTGGAAGAGATTTCTTTTTAGAGATAAGCTTTACCTTTGTCCACTTTTTCAAAATTAGTTTTAAGACAATATTTTGTACAAAAATAATAAAAATAAAATAAGATAGCCTCAGAAGCACGCTAATCGCCGTCGTGCCCTGTGAAAATCCTCCAAGGCAAATCCTGCAAGCTTGGCGGTGTCATTGGACCAACTTGACTGTTGATGGTTGCCTTCCAAGGTTTCTTTTTCCTGTGTGTGTTCCATTCAAGTGGCAATCGGGTCACCTATAGTATCTCAGATATGCCCATCTCGATTGCGACCCAGACATTTTCAACGATACACTAAGGAATCGATTATTATTAACTAGCGAATGCCCGCGACTTCGTCTGCGTGGTTTGAATTTTTTTTGTTTCCCGCGGGAACTCTTTAATTTTTCGGGATAAAAAGCCTATGTGCTATTTCAGACCATAATCTATCTCTGTGCCAAATTTCAGCCAGATCCGTTCAGCAGTTGGGGCGTGATTGACTAACAAACATCCATACATCCATACATTCACACATCCATACATCCATCCAAACTTTCGCATTTATAAGATTAGTAAGTTAATCGAATCTGCTGCAACGGATGCTGGTATACCATCGATAGATTGACAGATGCATACCGCTTACTAGTTGTGCGTGGATGTGTGCTCCGATTTCAGGTGATACATGTGTGAGAGGGACTGCGCATATGTCGACGGGGGGTGGGTGGAGTGGGCTTGGGGTGAGCGAGTAACTGCTCAGGCTTGTAGCTAGCTTGGTACATTTTATTGTACGCGCCTCTCCAGATACTACTGTGGATGTAGCTTCTGTTTTATCGATGTAGATATAATTGAGTAATAATTAAATATAATTATAATAGTTGACTCTCCGTAATTAATACTCAATATCATTTATTCAATATAGGTAAACTGTAGGTACACTTATTGACGTTAAAAATTACTTACTTATAAAGCATGATGGTGATGATAGGTTACGGTATCTTAAAACTAAAGCTACGAGGGTTCCAAACGCGCCCGTCTGAGAAGAGCCCACAACGAACTCAGCCAGGTTTTTGTTTTTTATTATCGCCATCTCACAAATCATCTTAATTAAGGAACTATCAGAGCCATAGAGCAAATTATTGCCAAGCTTCCTTAAGTTAAAGTATCGTTTAAGTAGTCCTTTACATGGTAATAAGATTTTTGGATGAGTTTACGTTTTACATTAACTTTGAACTTATTCAGAGACATCTTTAACATGTCTTCTGGGAGCTTATTATAGAAGCGGACACTGTTTCCAACAAATGAATTGCTAGTTTTACTAAGCCTAGAAGCAGGCATTACGAGTATACCTGTTTAATGCGAGTTTGGCTCTCATGTTTTTCAAGATGGTCGTTAATTGAGTGCCTACTAGAGAGTTGAGCTTATTCAGAAACATTTTCTCAAAATAGATAGACGTGTGTATTTTATATTTATTAAGATATTTGTCATAAAATACAAGCATAATTTAACATTGATAGTGCCTGACCTCTGCTGATATCTTAATCATTTGAATACAATCAGTAGATATTTTCAAAAAAATTTTTACAAACCTATATTGGTATCTAAGAATAGAAATTAAACCGGAAATTCAATTAGACGACCATTTCGATTGATCATCAAGTAAAAACTTCCGTTTTTGGTGCGAATTATTGTCGATATATTATTATCTACTAAAAGATATACGCACATCACTACGCAGGTTTACTCGTTGCCGCTGGGGCGTCGCTTCAACTGCCCTCTATGAAGCCAATAATTTTATTACAAGTTCATTACGACGCCCGCTGCTTCCCATCATTTTTTGAGCTATAGAGACTGTTATGAGCTGGAGGTTGAATTAGAAATCGATATTGTAATATCAGTTAGTGCTAATATCGATAAAACTGGATTTTATGATAAAAATCATATATAAAGATGCGGTCAATTTAGATAATCGGTACAATTTTAACTTGTTCTTTAATTGATAACTTTTAAAGTGAATGACTCTTCAGTTCTACTCCTTGAACGTAAAGTATGAATAAGATTTAATGAACGAGAAATAAAATTGATACTTAATGGGCAAGCTTGCTAATATTAGACAATTATTAAAAAATTCATGTAGAAAATTAAATTATATTAAGTGTAATATATTGGAAATGTTAGTGGGTATTCAATAGGTATTTACTATTAACTCTCGAGGCCATAAAAATTCCCACAACCATGTCATAAACGCTATTCGTGGCTTTTGGTAGGATGAGTTTTGAGATCATACACTGAAATACTCTTTTATACGACTGCCTGAAAAAAGGAGTATATTGTTTTCAGGGTTCAGGTATGTATGTATGTATGTATGTATGTATGTATGTATGTATGTATGTATGTATGTATGTATGTATGTATGTGAGTTTGTATATTCCACCATAACTTCTATACGCCTGAACCGATTTTGACAAATGAGCTATCAAAGAAGTAAAATTTGAAAAAAAAATGATGGGGTGGCCATGGTACAGCATTGAAGACTAAATTTGAAAAAAAAAATCGAAAATAAGATTATAAAAGAACTATTACAAGAAGAGTATTAAGAACTATAAAATCATCATCTAGAAAATGACGAGTAGATTCCAAAAATACTATAGTTCAATATCCAGTTATTCACAAAAAAATATAATTTAATAAAAATGTGAATAAGATTCTAATTTAACTAGATTAATTTAGATTTTTAACTTTTTAGTTCGTTTTTTGTCAAGGCAGTCGTGTTTTTTAAAATGTTTTAAGTCTGACTTGTTCACTGTAAAGCCTGTAACACACGCAACGGTCACGCGGCGCGATCGCACGACGTCACGTCGAAGTATGAAGACGGCGCGTGGCTGCTTTTGTACCTCTTTTTATTATTGAAAATGTAGCACTTAAACTCATCTAAGTTCTTACTGTACAAATTAAGTATGAATTTTTTTAATTATTTAGATAAATTATAGATTAACAAGGACTTCGTACGCAAGCTATATCTGTACCAATCAGACTCAAATTTGGTCTTGAAAACGTAGCAGACAGACACACTTTCGCATTGTTATCTTGTTACCTATCTAATAATTTTCACAATACTTTTAAGAAACTCAATCCGCATGTATAATTAAATTTCATAAGGTAACCGGACTGCTCACGCAAACCGCGCGGCACACCATTTAATAGCAGTATTCGAACCGCGCATTAGTCTTGCCGTGCCTTCTGTTTGTATCAGTATAGATAACCAATGTCCTTCCCCGGGATGCAACCTACATCTGTACCAAATTTCATCAAAATCGGTTGAACAGATGGGCCGTGAAAGCGTAGCAGACAGACAGACACACTTTTGCATTTATAATATTAGTATGGATAATCTTTTAAGATATTATAAGTTAACTAATGTGATGTAAATATATTTTTGTACTAGCGTAAAAAGCTAGATTTGTTGTCAAAAAAATTGTAATCCGACATTTATATATACGGGTTTTACCCTTTTTGGCCTTTCTATCCACAAAAAAAAAGTGTGGCGTTTGAATTGGAGAGCAGCCCCGACGGGCAATTAAAATTCGTAATAACTCGGAGGCCGAGTCAACGTTACTTAAACAAAGCGACAAAAATAATTAATCGTTGACACGCTCTCGGTGTAAAAATGTCGCTCCGCGGGGAATGGGGCATCACGCAAAATCATAACTTATTCAAAATCTTACAGAAAAGTACAGCGAATTAACAGCCACCTGAATAACTGATAACATCGCGGTAAATTTGATGTCAATATGTGTTAACACTAAGCTATTTAGTTCACGACTCGAACCCCTTTTGCCGCCCGTCTCCCTACACACACAAACACCGCGTATACTACTCCCGCTTAGATCTCCTCTGTGTGCCACCTACACAGCGGGAAAAGCAATTTTTCACAGGTTACATGTAAACACACTAACGCAACAAAGCGGGTGTAGTGAGTGCTTTGCCCCAAGAAAAGTTTTGTAGTACAAAATTTGTTCACTAGTTGTGTCTAGACATGCCATGCTTTTATGTTAAGGTGGATCCTTCGGGACTTATTGCGTGAACTTGGCAAGAATCATAATTAAGATCAATGTGACCTTTGATGATGATGATTGATGAAATTATATCGCATTCGCAGTAATAAATATATGAATGTTTAGAGACGTACTCATCTTACCATACTGCTCCGAAACGGCTTGACCGATTTTTATGAAATTTTATATGCGTATTCAGTAGGTCTGAGAATCGGCTGCTATCTATTTTTCATACCCCTAAAACACCTCAATCCACGCGGACGGAGTCGCGGGCATCAGCTAGTATTAATATATACTGAACATGGACATTTCTCAATTTATTTAAATAAATGTATTGGTCCATGACACAGATAGTTGTCTACCTGCAACCGGCAACCTGTAATTTTTTAAATTACTTATATCTAAATCAAAATAACCCAGCTGAAGTACGATCGCAGCAAAATTTAAGCATAATATTGCGTCGACAGTGACTCATGCAGGCCAAGTCCTTACTGTGTAGTACTAGTACAAGCAAAATACTAGTATTATTCTGTGTATAGTTGGTATAGTCCCGTTCACGCAGGATCTTGGGCGATCAGAGGCCCAGAGCGGCCGCTCCATGTGTGCCAACTGTCAGCAACGCGGGCGACTCTTCTTTGTCAACATTTCTGTGTGAAAATATTTCGCATTCGCTACCCTCGTGACATTATATTATTAAAGAATGGTATTGTTTTCTGACTGTTTCGAATGTAGTTAGAAAAGAAGAAATCTCTTTAATTAAACTAGCGGCACGCTATGATGGCCGGTTTGACGTTTGTCCGCTCATGAAGTTCCGTATTAATTGATAACGACTTTGAAGGAAATAATTGTATTACTTTATTGACGATAGTGATGTGCAGAGATTCATAAATTTTATCGAATGTAGTTTTAGGTTTAGGACTCAAAATTTATTTATTAAATTGATTTCTTAAATGTATACAAGTGTAGAAAAATCAGTTTGCACCATTTAAGGGGTGAATGTACTTGTGAATATGAACAATTTTCACTATGTGGACAAACCTCTGAAATCGCAAAAAAATATCAATAAATTTTTAAAAATGGAATCTAATACGATCGTCACATAGGATCGCTGGCTAGCACAACTACTACCTCCGGCAAACTCGCGTCAATGCTCAATGCAAAACAAAGCAGTTTCGAATTGACGTTGCTTCGAAAAGTATAAACTGTCAGTGCAATGCGATTGTGATATAGTTTTGACCTGGCTTTGGATTTCAAATATTGATACTGCATTACTGTTGACCCTTGCTCGTTAATTTGGACTCTGTTCAAGCCCTTTGTTGTGGATTTCGTCGATATGACCGAACGTACGCAGAGAACTGTTCTAAATAGTCAGACACGTGAGTTCGTAATACGCCTTCGTAACTATTTCGATCGTGAAGCTCAAAATGGAGGGCCAATTTTACCTATAACGTCAGTGGTTGAACGCGTAGCTGATGCGCTTAATATTGGACAACGAACTGTTAGACGGATAACTAAAAAAAAATATGGCGAGACTGGCACAGAAGAAAATAAACTTCACACACCAAAAAAGAGAAAACGAGCAAAACCAGTCGTAGGCATCGATAGCTTTGATGCCGATGCT
Organism: Erebia palarica; assembly: GCA_964035005.1. Taxonomy (NCBI): domain Eukaryota; kingdom Metazoa; phylum Arthropoda; class Insecta; order Lepidoptera; family Nymphalidae; genus Erebia; species Erebia palarica. The sequence goes on from OZ035988.1 coordinate 10,569,260, forward strand.
ATCCGAAGACATGTTTACGGCTACTATTTACAGAAGGAGTATCCAACAAGAAAAAAGTTGGTGCATTCACTGAAGGAAGCTGGATTATTCTTCGGTGGGGAAAGTTCTTTAACGAAGATTTTGAAGACCATTGGATTTCGATACAAAAAATGTAACAAACGCAAAATATTGATGGAAAGATTTGATATAGCGATGGCAAGGTATACTTTTTTACGGCAAGTGAAAGAAATCAAAAATTGGCAAAATGTTGTGTTCTTGGATGAAACATGGCTTAATGCTAACCATACTGTAGGCCGTTCTTGGAACGATGACACAGCAGCATCTACTTCCAAAGTTCCTGTAGGAAAAGGATCGCGACTTATAATTTGTCACGCCGGAACCATCAACGGGTTTGTCGAAGGTTCTCTCATGGCTTTTGCGTCAAAAACCACTGGAGACTATCATGAAGACATGAATGGAGAAAAGTTTACTGAATGGTTTACCTCAATGTTGTGTAGCCTCCCTGAACCATCTATTATAATTATGGACAACGCCCCATACCACTCGATGCAAATTGACAAGCCACCTGCCCAATCCCAAAAGAAAGCTGATATCGTCGCATGGCTTCGTAAAAATGGCGTAGATGCAAACATGAATATGTTAAAAGCGGAATTAGTACGTCTTTTAAAAGAAAACAAACCAACCAAGATCCGATACGTCATTGACGAAATAGCATTAGAACATGGGCACAGAGTTATACGGTTACCGCCTTACCATTGTGAGTATAATGCGATTGAGTTGGTGTGGGCTCAAATTAAGGGATATGCTGCAAGACACAATACAGAACCCCCATTTACCACAAAAAAAATGCTAAAATTATTAGAAGAAGCTTGTGAACATGTGACTAAAGGAGACTGGGAAAAGGTTGTGAATAGAACTGTTAAATTAATAAGGGAAGATTATGAAAGAGATGTGAAAATAGATAATATTATAGAAAACGAACATATAATTATTAATGTATGTGATGATAGCAGTGACGACAGTGAAAATAGTAGTATGGACGAATCTGATTAATTATGGCCTTTTGTGGCACCTTTTTTGGTATCTTTTGTATTCATATGTTTCTTGTGTGCATATAAAGTATGTATATTCATTTTCGTTCAAATATTCAGTTCGTTCAAATAAATTAAATAAACATATACATTTTTGTTTTATTAAACCTATTTAATCAGGTACAAAAACAAAACTTAATTGTTTTTTGTTCGAGAATAAATTGACATTCCACATCACTATTGTAATGTGTCAAACCGGCCATCATAGCGTGCCGCTAGTGTAATTCAGTATGTTATAACCATAAATAATTAATTATTTAAAAAAAAAAAATTGTAAAGTATCCATTGTAAATAAAGTTGTTCCTTGACTACGATCTCACCTGATTATAAAAATGCGTAATAGCACAGTTTCTTAGTTCTATTTGTATAAAATCGTTAAACGAGCGCATCGTGTAGTATTTATTCATTTTGAGAAAGTTTATTACTTTTTAAGATTTCTTCGATTGAGCATTCTCCGTTTTCGTTATTTTATAGACAGTACTACACACTTTGACAGTAACCATAGAGCGTGTCTGTAACAGGCTCTATGCTTACCGCAGTAATCTTGCACGGTTGTCGCGCGCCGAATGCCGCGCTGTTATTGGGCGTCTGCCGCGCATAATATATATTCGTGGGTATATTCCTCAAGTCCATACTAGCGCGCGGCCGAAATGTGTCCTGCAATCGCCGCATATTTTGCCGCGCACTGCTGATCTTATGTTTTAACACCTTCACCCCTATATAGTTGAGCGACAGATGCGACTCCACGCGACGCAACGCGGTGCGATGCCATAGAAAACTGACGTATCTACGCGACAGCGTTTGTCATTTTCTATGCCGTCGCATAGCGTATTACTAGCGCACGGCAGAATAATTGTTATTGTTTAATGTAAAAATCTCGTCTTGCTGACGCATAATTACCGGTCTATGTTTGAGCACACCTTAATGTTCCCGTCGTGCGTTTTGTTTTGCTAAAGATAATATTATTTGTGAAGTACAGAATTTTGTTTGTGTTCCGTAAGCTTAAAATACTTAATCTAATAGCTTACCTATTTTTTTTTTTTTCATTGGATAAAGTAACAAAAATCTAACTTTTTCATAAGTTTTTTGCAAAACGTTTTGTGTTGGCAAGTGCCGCGGGAAAATCATGGCAAGGGAATGCATCGTAAATGATTACGGAATGTGCCTGAACGGGACGGAGATATTGCAGTCGAATTGCCGCTCAGTCTGTTAGACAGAGATCAAATATTGAATATCGCGTGGCTCGCTAAAAAGGGTTACGTCACGGCGTTTTCCTTCTGGAAAATGCGCTATTTGTGATCGCTTTAGGGTACAAATTCCAGTTACAGTTGGGTAGAATACGCCGTATCGGGTTGTGGAGTGAAGGTCGAGAGGGCGGGGGGCTCGGTGGCTCTCAACTGTGGCAGATAATCAATATCCGCTTGGCTTGTGGACACTATAATAATATACGTTATTTTATAGCTGCGTTGTTCCACCGTACTGTCCTGCCTTATTCGCCATCTCGTTTCATCTAAAATGGTCAGTGAAGTAGATTTGGTAAATGATAAGTGTGAGAAAGTATTTATCACTACAATGAAGCGTGGGTAATTGTATAATCTACTTGGGGAAGAGGCGATACGGTGTGGTACGGGTAGGGCACGACACAGGGTAGCGCTACGTAGCGCGTGCCTATAACTGGCGGGGCATTAGGGTCTTTATACATGGCGACATTTTCACGTACGGTACTGAAACGCGCTACGAACGCGATACAGTTGCAAGCTATGCAACTTCAAGTCTTTTCTTTCATAGACTAATATAAGTAGAAATAAACACGAATCACTGAAACCTTGTCAGCGAAACACGTAAGTATCACGCGTTGCCCAGCGTTTTAAACGTTACTGAGTTAGGTTTTTTACTCATACTCGTATTACGATTTCATCGTTAGTTCGCGATAAAAACTTATCATTCTCCGTGCAAAGCGTGTTCCATACGCGTTTCAGAGAGAAGCTACTTTTTTTAGTTAAGGCAACATACTATACTTAGGTACATTATTTTTAACCGACTTCCAAAAAAGGAGGTTCTCAATTCGGCGCTTACTTTTTTTTACTGTATGTCGGTGCATAACATTTCGAAATTATTTTTTTCAGTGGCTAACCAAAAGGAAGCTCCTCTAAAGGAAGCTTTCTCCTTTAGAGGAAGCTCGCGAGGTGTTTCCATAAAAATTCTGACTCCAATCCTCAATCCTGATGCTGAAGGTGTACCGGTGTATCGTACTATATGAAATCCTCAAAACTAGGGAGTTAGGAAATTTTGATGGTAAATTCATATAGTAGGTATCAAGTCACGTGTATACGATTCAACTCTGAGTCCCAACTCCTCAACCCTGATGCCGTGATTTAGGATTTTTTAATGGTGAATTCATATTGTAGGTGTCAAGCATCGACTACATACTTAAACCCAAGTCCCAACTCCTTAACTCTGATGCTGTAGGGTACTGCACGGCCACTTTGCAACTGTATCACCACTGTATCGGCCCTTAACAGAATGTTTATTGTATTGACGGTATTGGGGTTGTGTTTGACCGGGCTCACGCGATGTGGGCTACACTTCTTCATTAGTGACCGAATCGAGTGCTATGTGCCACTTGATTGACTAATCTAATCGAGGTCGCCATATCTATACTATTTATTGAACAATAATATATTTATAGCCATTTACACATCAGGCTGTTCTTTATACGCCTACTGATACTAGCGCGTTTGGAACCCTCATAGATAGTTTTATTTTCAAGATAGGTAGGCGCCTAACACTATTTATCATTATTTGGTTGTTAAATTAAACACGTATTACATTTCACACTGAATAAATATATCATTGACTTTGGACAGAACAAGGCTTTTTTTTAATTTTTTTGGTTGATTTTAGTGGCCCCAAGTTGAACAACTTTTAACCCGTTCGATACGGTTTATGGCGATTAAAGAAAATATACCTTGTATTCATCGCCATGTATCTAAAGCGTGTACGGTGTCAATGGTTTCACTGAAAATAAAAAAAAAAATTAAAATTAAGTTATAAACGAAAACTAAGGTTTGAGAATATCTAAATAATTAATAAATATAAACATCACAGTTATTAAAAAGAAACCAGAATATGATCAAAAAGGTAGCTATTTCTCAATCCATATTAAAGGCGAAAGTGTATGTCTGTCTGCTACATTTTCCTTTTCACAGAACATTATATGTGTAATTAGAGGTAACTTTCAATTCGAGGAGCGATATTTAAGAACAACAACACACGGCTTTTTGTCCCGAAAGATAAGAATTTCCTAGAAATTAAAAAAAAATTCAATGCAAACTGAGTCTCAGTCATCTTATTGTAGTCTAAAATACATTGAATTGAAAGAGGAGGTAAAATTTTCTGTTAAGTTCTCGCAATATTTCAGTCATTAATAAACATGGCATTGATTTGATATTCCCCCTCTATTACATGACCATGCAAAGTATTTTGAAATAGTAATGGAAACATAATTCGATTGGGCCTCGTTCATAAAATGAGAAAAAACAAGTTCATAGGAGCAGACTGGAATGGTCCGGAGCGAAGAGGTACAGCTCTAAACTTAGGGCGACAAAACAATATAGCAACTGGAGAGGACTGAACGTGCGCCCGAAATGTCCACGTCATTGTCTTTTATATACAAATAATATTATTTTATTTAAGTTAATTGTAGAACAATTACTTTATTCATACAATAACACGATGTTAATGAAAGGAAAGAAAAAAAAGAAAAAACTTTTACTAACGAGCATCGCTACTTAATAAGTACCATGTTTTTACCCCGGCGTCTCCAACATCTGAACATCTAGTTTCTAAACTGCTCAAGTGACAGAAGCGCTGGGATAACAACTGATGTCAGAACTATGTCTGGCAAAGAGCGAAAAACATTGGCGAAAAAGGTACCAGCTGTATATTGCTGTATTCCTTGTACATACTAATGACCTTATGATAATGCAAATATAAATAATTATTGTGTAATGCGTGTTACTTGCTAGATAATTATAAATCTAAGAATAAATTTTATTTAGCTAAAATAGCATCGCTTGACTTCGAGCCTACCTGTAAATATATTATGCGGTATAGTAACTCTTTTCTTCGAGCGCACCTACTTGGACGGCGGCGAACGCTTCCTGCAAGTGAGCTAATTCTTTGTTTTACTATCAAGCTCAGATTAGTAACTGTGTGTAAATAAATGACCAAGTATCGATTTATTAACGACGCATGGACGTTATTCGATGAATAGCGTATAATCGCCTATGGGTATTGTTTGCTTAGGTTTCTCCCCATAGTTTATCAATTCTGGGTGTCGAACTGTCGATCAATAACTTAATCAGGTACTTCATGGTGATACGATTATTTCTGGGCTTTTAGTATTGATTGTTTTAGTCTATTGTTTTGTATCGAAGATATGAGTAAGCAGGAATACCTATGGTTGGCTAGCTTTTTCTTTGGTGGGAGGTTTCCCATAGGGAGGTCGGAGGCCCCTATTAGTGACCTGACATCAGTTAAGAACAGGTTCTCAAGTATCGGCCAATCTATGGTAAACACGGTCATAAACATATATTGACCAATACTTTTTTTTAAAGCTGAGAATCTATTCTTGTCCATACTTCCATACTTAATATTATAAATGCGAAAGTGTCTGCCAGTATGTCTGCTGCTACGCTTTAACGGCCCATCTTTTCAACCGATTTTGATGAAATTTGTACAGGGATAGGTCTCTGGGAAGGACACAGGCTACTCTTTGTCCCGAAAAAGTAAGGAGTTCCCGCGGTAATAAAAAGACTTAATGCACGTGGACGGAGTCGCGTGAATCATTTAGTATTGGATAAAAGCAGGCGTAACTTAGCGGAAGTTCATGATAACTTTTGTTCTTATTTATATCAGTTTATACAGCTCTACAGATTTATCCAGAGCAATATTATAAACGCGAAAGTATTTCTGTCTGTCCATTTGACTGTCTGTCTGCTATCTTTCACAGCCCATCTGTTTAACTGATTTTGACAAAATTTGGTACAAAGATAATTTGCATTCCGGGGATGGAAACAGGCTTATTTTTATCCCAGAAAATTAAAGAGCTCTCATGGGATTTTAGGAGAGCCTAAATGCAGGCGGATGTAGCCGTGGGCAACCTTTCCAGAAGGTTTTTTTACTAACTTAACATTACTTAGCTGTAAAATCGAACTAATGGATGTGACAGATAAGACAAAGGCAGTTCTTTCATGACTCATGTTATGAAAAAGTCGGGAACTCTATACACAGTTAACGTGTATAGTAACTTAATTAAAAGCTTCAATATAGTTGAGATCAGATGTGGTACATCAGATACGATAGATACATCAATTTAGAGTAGGTATGTAAATACAAATAGCATTGTATCGAATACCTATATAATAAACCCACGTATTGAGAATTATGTTATGGATGAAAGCGAGCATATAATTATGTAGCACACCCTATTACTGCCGGTCATTGAATACGAATACAGTTGATATTATAGGTAATTAATACTTGCAAATTGGTATTGGACAATATCGCGTCGTGTATTCTGATTTTGAAAACATGAGCAGGTACCTAATTAGTATAGGAATGTTATATTGTTCTAGTTTGCATATTATATTTAAAACAAATACTAGCTTTTTAAATTACTTGAATTCACCTTTCTTATTTCAAATCAAATACTATGATTATTACTCGATGATTAATTATTATTATAAGAAAAATTCAGATTATAGAGCGAGGACAAAAAATATATTTTTGGCGGACAAAATCCTTGTTATTCACTTTTATAGAGCGCGCATACTTGTTGACAGGACAAAATGTAATTCCCTCCAACGCTGACGTTTTCTGTTTCTCCGGTCAAGCCGTAGTGTTTTCAGCTTCAACTTCGAGCTTTGCAAGTCCGATTATTTGTTAAAAATGAAATGACTAATCCATACTAATATTATAAATGCGACGCTTTCCCGGCTGCTTTGCGAATCTTTTCAACCGATTTTGATGAAATTTGGTATTGAAGTAGTGAAGTAGGTTGCATCCCCGGGAAGGACATAGGCTTCTTTTTATGCCGGAAAATTAAAAAGTTCCCGCGGGAATTGAAAAACCTTAATTTACGCGAACGAAGTCGCGGGCATCATCTAGTTATGTATAATCCGGGAATGGAAAAGTTCAAGAGGAGTCATGGGAAATCCGACAAAAGCGAAGCTTTATTTGCATCTGCTTTATCTGCCTATTACATTTTCAGTCCCCTCCTTTTTTGAAGTCAGTTAAAAATCACAGCCATTTTTTCGTCAGTTGCTCAACTAAATCCTTATTTACCCGCAGGAGGGCGCTCTACAAACTTATTTTTTCAATTAAGCTGGACAGAGTGCATGTTCCCCTCGCCACGTGCACGCACCCCCGACGTATTTCATCCCTCAGTGTATTGACCTACGGATTGTTCATCAATTTATGAATCATCCCGCCAATGACACTTGCACTGTAGGTACAATGAGAATGTCGTACTAATATGATAAATGCGAAACTTTGAATGGATGGATGTTTGTTACTCATCACGCCAGAACGGCTGAACAGAGATAGGCTATAGTCTGGAATAATTTATATTTATGTTTACTACTGTCTCTCAACAAGTTCACAGTTTTTGTAAAACGTACACTAATTGAAAAGTCTTATTACAGTGTAAATGATTATTTCAATGATAATAAGGCATGGGTATGAATTGTTCTAGCGGCTAATTATGTAATTGTTTTAATTATAAATCTAATTAAGTAATTTACGATATTTGTGAGATGGTGATTCTAAAAAATAATCCGGATGAGTTTCTTGTGGGCTCTTCTCAGACCAGGGCGCGTTTGGAACCCTCGTAGCTTTAGTTTTAAGATACCATAACTGATTATCATCATCATGTTTTATAAGTAATTGGACGTCAATAAGTGTACAGTGTACCTTAATTCAATAAATATAATTTGAGTTTGAGTGAAAAGAGTTCCTGTGGGAATTAAAAACTTTTTCATCGCGGACGTAGTCGCATCGGCTACTTTAAAATACAATTGTGGAATAATCTGTAGGATTAGTGGAAAAGTAGGGATAATAATTATGGTATAAAGATACTCGATAGAATCTATCTAGCGATAGCTCAAAGCTGAGAGTGCAAAATGGCGGGAAATTAAGAAAAATGTCCGGCATTCCTAAATGTACCTACTGGATTTTTAATAATGAATAAGTTAAGTAAATACATTATGTAACTAAAATAAATAAATATTATAATATACTAACATCTAAATATTAATCTGTACTATCTAATATATATGTCACCGTAAGATTGCAAAAACCGTTAAATTATAATCTAGCTCGCGAAATGGCATACTGTCGAAAGATTACAATTTAACGCATTATTTTTCGGTAGATTGTAATCTGTTAGGTATATTAAACCGATCGAACCTAAGTGCCTGATTATATATGTAGAACCTTAACCTAACCTAGAAGAAAGACACAAGAAAACGTAAATACAATTAATATTTCAAAAAGTGACATTCAGATCATTGAACGGTTCACAATCTGTCGACAGTTTACAATTTCGCGAGTGAGATTATAATCTTACGGTTTTTAGATTCTTACGGTGACATATATATAATTCTATTGTACGTGTGTATGTCACTGAACTCCTCCTAAACAGCTGGACCGATCTGAATGAATTTTTTTGTATGCGTTTGGATGGCGCCGGATGGTTTAGATTCACAAATCAGCAGATGGCCCTGCAGTCGGTATCATGCAGGACAACGTCTATCGGGTCCGCTAGTAAATTATAAAATAAATTCTTATACACCCACCAAGTTGTTAGTAACTAGATTAATTTTGTTTAAACTTGAGTTTGTATTTAGCTAGCTAGTGTTGCTTATTTAAAAATACGACTCTTAGCTTTCCGTACTACTAGAAACGTCATACAATACAGTAAAGTTACATTCAGTGAAAATGACGTCAAGTTTGTTTACACATTATCGATCTACCTATTTACTTCAAACGAGTGGATTAGTCGCGGCGCTTACGGCTGACTACGCCGAAATGGCGGGGAAAGTAACCTTAAGGAAAACTATTGCACACACTCAGTAATGTGCTAAGTAAAAATAATGCTCCTCTATTTGATTGTAATATTTATACGATCAATTTCTTTTTAAATAAAAAAAAAATCAAATACTTAAAATATAAACCTTAACACTAAGGCATTAAAGTTTAATTACGAATGTAGTATATTTATATTTAAGACCTTTGTCTTCGTAGCCACCCGAGCATGTCGGTGTTCGCGAGCATGTCGGTCACGCGAGCATATCGGTCACGCGAGCATGTCGGTCACGCGAATCCATATTTTAACCCCCTACCAAAAAGTGCTCAACGCGGCTAAAGAAGTTTTCACTTCAAAAAGGTCAAGACAAAGCGTTCGAGAGAGAGAGAGAAGTCAAGTTATAAGTATTAGTGTTAATAAAAATGTACATACCTATGCGAAATTAACAGAAGCTAGAAACCCTAAAACTTGCACGGTTGAGTAGATTTATTATAAGTACTATATTAAAGTGATATCGCTAAATATGTTTTTTTTAATATTCGTAATAGTACAATAAGGTTTTGAAGAAAAGAAAACTTGTGAAGGTTTCCTGGAAAATTGGGAAATACAGGAAAAACAGAATTTGATATTTTGTATTAATATGCAAAACATGCATAATCGAGTTTGCATGAACTCGATTTATTGAAATTTGGCCAGGACAACGTTAACCGGGTCAGCTCGTATAAACCATACATCATACATAATCATAAATGCGAAAGTGTGTGTGTTTGGAGGTTTGTCTTACAATCACGCCGCAACGGAGCAACGGATCGACGTGATTTTTTGCAGAAGTATAGTTTTGCTGGAGAGTGACATAGGCTTCCCTTTTTATTCTGGGAAATTAAGGAGTTCCCGCGAAGATACACTGGTTAAGTACTTTTACTAAAGCGTATAAAAACCCGAAATCCATACTAATACAGTCAGATAAAGGTTACTTTTATTAATTTTAATTTTTTAAATATAATGTAGTATTTAAATAATCTAATTATGATGAAAAAGCTGCCTGTTAAAATACATTAATGTCACAAGCTTAATTAAAAATGTACTCGGAGCATATTAAATAACACATCCTAAGCGCCGCTTGGCTTTCTCTAGTGTGCCTAGAATGAGGAAATTTACATATTATGAATTTACATCGCAACCCCCACGGTTGACGATCCCTGTAATATAGCCGTTTAGCTGTTGTCTACTGCATGATGATCAATTAGTAATCAAACTTGATGAAAATTTAAACCTTAATTATTATTCTAGAAGCGGGCACTACAAGTTTTTTTTCGTATTACCACAGAATAGGTAATAGTACGTTGTAGTATTACCTAAAGTCACACTATAGTAGTCACATTTTTTTTAATAATATTGATATAGTATTATCTATGTATCAAGGGGCGATTTACCCCAAAAATTATACAAGCAAATATTTTATCTATTTCCATACATTTAGAAAAACGCTTTTCAAGTTATCGTATTCCGGCTAAAAAAACTCGTTCCTGAGTCCCAAAAACCACAAATACCGCAGTCATGACCTCGAATTTGGTCCCTCAGATGTGTTCTTTAAGCAAGGAATAAATATTAATCGCTAGGAGGATAATCTCCAGGACTCACCAGTCCTGGAGATTATGGTGGGTGTTCCATCAATTGAAACCCTGCATTCTTAACAGGTCGGATGAGTGCGCGGGAGCGTTATTTTGATTAAATAGAACGCAGTGGTTTCAAGCGACGATTCACAGATTAAAAAAATATCGTGAAATACAGAAAGCCATAATGGTAATGTTACACTTAACGCCTTTAAAAAATATATTTACGCCTTAAAAAAATTCAAATATAGAATATCGGACACTTGATCGCCCCTAGTATGTTTAGAGCAAGATCCCAGGACCGCCAGAAATTACTTATTTTCTGTGTAACAGAATGTGTGCGATGTTGTAGCTATGGTACGTATAGTAAGTAGTTAAAAAAAATTGAGTTATGATTTTACGTAACTTTAGCACCTAATACTACCTATAGATCCAAACTTACGAGTATGTACACTAACGTTCAATGTACGTATACCAACGCTACTTTATGACACACATTTTGTTACTCAGAAAATAATTTAGGTCTGGTGGCTCTAGGATCTTGGACCAAATACGTTTCATACTTTTGGGGTTAAAAAGTAGCCTATGTCCGCCGGAATGATATGATCTGTTCCAAATTTCTTTGAAAAGATAAGAGACAGACACTTTCACAATAATTGAATTCAAATTCAAATGTTTTTTATTCAAATAAACTTTTACAAGTACTTTTGAATCGTCAAGTGAATTTACCACAGGTTCGGAATGCCATTCCTACCGAGAAGAACCAGCCATAAACTCGGTGGGTGCTCTTTTAAAATAAATATTTCATTTACAATTATTATATCAATGTATATGTCACCGTAAGATTATAAAAACCGTTAGATTATAATCTAACTCGCTAAATTCTAAATTGTCAAAAGATTAGAATTTAACGCATTATGTTCCGGTAGATTGTAATCTGATAGGTATTTAAATCCGATAAAACCTAAGTGCCCGGCCTACTTGATTATTTATGTCGAACCCTAACCTAACCTACAAGAAAGAGACAAGAAAACGTAAATACAATGAATATTTCAAAAATTTACACTCAGAACATTGAACAGTTTACAATCTTTCGACAGTTTAGAATTTCGCGAGTTAAATTATAATTTAACGGTTTTTACAATCTTACGGTGACATATACATAAGTAACCGCTGTCCTTAGCATGGCTTTCTTAAATTTGTTTATAGGCAAGTTCAAAATAGGTTGTGGAATTTTGTTATAGAAAATAATGCTCATTCCCACGAATGACTTTCTGACTTTGAAATGAAAGCATATACTTTTCCAGTATCGATTGTAGTGAAGAGTAGTTGGTGATATCTTTAATTTGCATATTTTAATTGTAACAGGAGGGAGTCCCCGAGGAAGTGTGGGATAGGCATTTGCATACATCGCTGGGACGCCCCGCCAACATATTTCTATTCCTAAAGTTATATAGACCGATAACCTGAGTCGTTTTTTTAACTTTGGTCGAGTTTAATTATTCTTCACTAGATGATGCACGCGACTTCGTCCGCGTGGTTTAATGTTTTTTGATTCCCACGGGAACTCTTTAATTTTCCGGAATAACTTTCCCTGGATACAAACTATCCCTATACCAAATTTCATCAAAATCGGTTGAACAGATGGGCCGTGAAAGCGTAGCAAACAGACAGGCAGACAGACACTTCTTCTACTTTTACTCACACTTTCGCATTTATAATATTAGTACTTATGGATTGTCTATCCAATCAATATCCACAGGGATAGCTTGCATTCCTAGTATACAGAAGAAAATTTTTATCTCGAACAATCAGCGATTTTCAATGGTATTTATAAAACACCGGAAATTATTGGCCATCCCAGGGAGGCAATATGGTGCATTACAAAGAACTTTGCAATCATGCATTGTTGAATCAACGTCTCCTGGAGTCCTGAGGATGCTCCGGTGTCGGAGTGAAACGTAGGTACGTTGAGAGTTGGTACTTTGGAAGATTTGTGTGGTGTGGTGCGTCTTGTTGGCTTATTGGGCGGTGCATATCGTAAGCTGGACGTTGGACGTGGACCACATAGATAAAGCTGTTTTAGTGGATAATAGCGAATTAAACTTCTTGTTGCTTGAGTACCAAAAGTCAAAGTGAGTTTTTTTTTAATTTTATTTTTTTAATCCGCTACAAGTTAGCCCTTGACTGCGATCTCACCTGATGGTAAGTGATGATGCAGTCTAAGATGGTAGTGGGCTAATCTGTCAGGCATGGCATTATTACCCCTATTCGGTTTCTACACGGCATCGTACCGGAACGCTGAATAGCTTGGCGGCACGTCTTTACGGGTAGGGTGGTAACTAGCCACGGCCAAAGCCTCCCACCAGGCCAGACAAGGGAAAATTCAGAAATCATAAATTCCCAAATTGACCCTGCCGGGGATCGAACCCGGGACCTCCGAACGTTAAGACAACAGCGCTACACACTGCACCACGGAGGTCGTCAAAACGAATGACAGACACTTTCGCATGTATAGACTAAGTATGTCAGAGATAGTTTTTTTTATTGATGCCTATGTAGAAATGGATACATTGATATTAAAGGGTTATGAAACTCAGGGCGAAGCACGTCACATGGGTATTTCACATTTTAAGATAATAAATAAGTCAAAGTTTGCAAATGTCAAGCAAGCCCTAAAAAGTAAACAGAACTCTTACAGAACCTGCAGATTTTACAAAGGAAACTTTGTATTTAAACAAAGGAAGCAAACAATGTTTCTACGTTTTACGTAAAAGTAGAGATAGAAAAAAATATTAGGTTTCACAATAAGATTTTTTAAGAACAATATTATTGTGTCCAAGAATTACACAAGAACCTCAGTTTTCCTTTTTTGTCACTAGAGATTTTAAATAATATTATGGTAATGATTTACAAACTAGGCAATGCGGCTGATTCTGTCGTTCACAATCTCTAAACTAAAATGACAGCTTTAAAAATATTGCTAACCCGTTCATAATACTCTCTGCGCAGGACCGACGGCTTAACGTGCTCTCCGAGGCACAGGGGTGAAACACCGCCAACTTCCTAACTCCGGGTTAGTACTGAGAATATCTAGTCAGAAAAACCCAATACTTATTGATGGTCTGACCCGGGACTCGAACCCGGGATCTCGTCGGCCGCAGTCGAACAACGACGACACGACACGACCGGAGGTCCGGATTTTCCGTCCCATCGGGCTATGAGAGTAAGAGAGTGCACCTATGTATGCGCACACACTTGTGCACTATAAAATCTCTCGCGCAGATGGCTAATCTCTCTGGAGATTGGCCGCCGTGGCCGAAATTCGGTCGGGAGGACAATACTCTCTGCAGCAAAAGGAGAGAACTAGATTGAGAGGTGTTATTTTAGTTTACTTTACTGATTGTGTTTTGCTGGTGTGGGACTAATAAAATCCATAAAACAAAATAAGAAGAAGAAGACGAAGTTATGTTTTTGAAGAAATTAAATCTATTAAAAAAAATATCAATAGCATATGCCTGAAATTCATAAGTTTTAGTTTTATGTAGTTTCTTAATTAGTTTATTTACACACGAAATTGCCTAATTTTCCCATAAGTAGAGTTATATGTCAGGAGGGTTAATAATGTTAATATAACTCAAAATAAATATAATTTTACTTTAATTAACTATTTATTAATAAAATACTTAGGCGTAGTAAATGGAGAGATAAATAGATAACTAGCTTTTTAATACTAAATCATTAAAAGAAAGATTTACTATCTGTATTTAATATGTTTTTAATGAGAAGCGAGTAAGCATTGCAAATGTGGTCTTTAACAGACAATGTTTCGTAGTTAATAGGGGAAAATCATGTAAAAATCAACTAACCGCCTTCAATATCCAATATTTTCATTATTAGAACCTCGAATCCACTACTGCTATTCATATTCCAATCATCGATTCTTAATACGGCGCTAGTCTTGTCATAAACAATGAGGTTAAGTGCTCCGCAAATAGCCTCAGTCTCCCTTCCTTACCTTCCTTGGGTGCGGGTTAAAGACTTGGTAACACACAACGCGCCATGGCAGCCAGCTTGATAGCAAGGAATGGCAAGGAACACGATGCAATATGTTTTTAAGGTTAGCAGGTGATAAGTATTTAGCGTTTATCAATATCAATAAGAAAAGTTTCCTCAGGGGTGACGTTAATCCCGGAGACCCGTCAGCTGGTTAGCTGGTCCGTTATATCTTGGAAGTTGTAATGTGTGCAGAGAAAACTGCTAGTGTTTTTAGATGTACGATCTTGTGACGCAGGGTACAGTTTCTATAGATTCTTTCGACAGGGATTTTTGCAGCTTCATCCAAGTAGCAAAGATTGATCATTGAACTATGGAGACCGCCATTTGTTCATTATTCTAACGTTTGGTAAAGCTCGCAAAATCATCTGTGCAGCATCTTAAGTTCTTGACCGAAGCTCTGAAAGCCTTAGGTATAGTTCATTATAAGTGGAGCTTTGAGTATAGCTTGTTGGAGCCTATTTTATGTCGCTGCCGACGCGCCTCGACTACCGTGTTGTGTGCGACCAGGGCTTTAGGCTATTTTAGTGGGCAATATCTAAGATTTGACGGGAATCGAGAGAAAATTGTGAGCGTGGCAGCAACACGGTCATATTTATTTTAAGATCTAGACATCGATGCTGGATCGAACGCAAATTCTGGTAATGATGTTTCGAAAACAGATTTGTCTCAATCGTTCTTGTAGGGCTTTGGGTATGCATTACCAATATAAATGCAAAAGTGTTTTTGTTACGCCGGAATAGGTAAATTTTGTATGGATATAATAATTGAAGATCGGAGAGTAGGCTAAAGACATAAGCTAACTTTTCATCCCGACAAATTTATGAAGAATTAGATCATGCTCGCGACTTTCATCAAAATCAGTTTAACAGGTGGGCCCTGAAAGCGTAGCAGCCAGACAGACACATTTTCGCTTTCGGATTCCCAAGAATCATCTAGTGCAGGGATGGCGAACGAATGGCACGCGACACCATATTTTGGGCACGTCACTGATCATAAAATTCATTATGCACTAAGAAAAAGAAACCCTAATAAGTACAAATTATTTGTCATCTTATCTGCAACAACAGAAGTCACACAAATTTTACTTTAATTTAAATTACGCGTGTAATTGAGACATTGCAAAATGTATTTTTTTTAAATTAATTTAAAGAGCTTTGAGTTGGTAATATTTATTATTATTTTCCCAATAATCACTAAGTCAAACTTATTTGATGGCACGTCTATGACCTCACTAAACGTTTATTTAGAAAAAATGGTACGTTGATTCATAAAGGTTCGCCAACCCTGATCTAGTGTAATAGGTACAATCAATGATGTTTCAAGTAAGTACCTATATTATAACTTGTCAAAGCTTGCGACTTCGGCTTCGGTGGATTTAGGTTTTTAAAAAATCCCTGCTTAGTCTTCAATTTAGTATAAAGATGCAAAAGCTCCAACCAAGTTAAAGACTTGGAGGGTGACTGATAACCCGAAAAATCTTTGATTTCCCACGGAATTTTATAAAATCTAAATCCACGCGGACGAAGTCGCGGGCTTTAATAAACACTGCCAAGTTGGGGTCGTTGGTTGAGGGTACTAAACTGTTCAGTATCTACGAGTACGTTCATATTATCTTCTACCCTCAATAGCATCAAGGTATCGGTATGGCCGTGCGTGGCCGTGATTTCGGGTATTTCGGACGCACCCCCCGATCCGACCAAGCTTTTTCTTGCTCTTTGTGAGGATCACAGAATTCATTACAGACTGCTAGCGACATCTGTTGCCGGGTGGCAACTATAGGTACTTTCTGCAACCACGCGATGCAAATCATACACTTTATATAGTAAATACCTTATATAGTATAATTGGGTTTATTAAAGGTATTTTGAGACGAGATATAGTATAGCTTTTTTATATTATATATCTTTATAAGAAAATACTTTTCAAATATTTTTATAGGTAAATACCTACTTACGAGTACATTAATAATGGATGATAAGTTTAATTTCACTTTATTTATATATTTATATTATATTTATTTTTCTCATATAATAATAATTACATAAAGCATTTGGATTTTACTAACAGGGATTAGGTACCCACGGTAAAAGCGAGACTTTTAGCATAAGTAGGTCGCACAACGGCCAACGGAAGCTGAGCTCGGCTTATCCGTAAGATTTTCCCTTCAGGCGAAGAAAATTCATCCAACGGGCAGGCCGGGGGAGGTCTCGTGGAATCGGACGAGGAAAGTTGTACGCGTTCATAACTTATTCACGATACAATACCTGCACTACGATTTACGAAACAAATAAAACAGCAAATTCCAAGTCAACTTTAATGAGAGAAAATAATTGCGACAATGATTATGTATTACTTCAGATTACATCTACATGAAGATTTAGATAAATATTACATTGTACCTACGTCCATACTAATACAATAAATATGAAAGTGTGTCTGTCTGACTATGTCTATTCCAACAAACTATTCTAAATTCTATGACCTTTTCACGACCCAACAGTTTGGATGGGTACCTACAGAGAATCTCTTGGAGACGGACTCAAAATATCTTGGAGACGGACATATACTTTTTATCCCGGAAAATAATGGAGTCCCCAAGGGATTTGTGAAACCTTAATTCACGCAGATGATGTTGCGGGGATCATAGAAAGATAGAAAGTCTTTATCACACAAACACACACACACAGAAAAAACCCACTAATAACATACACTAAGAATAAGTACATGCCAAAGCGGCCTTATTGCTTGCAACAATCTTCACCAGGCATCCTTTGTTGAGAGAGAAGCGACAGCAGACATCATCAGGCAGACAGATAATTAAAGACCAGTTTCCTGCTCCATCATAACACTCTGTTCAGGGTTCGCTGCCTAAAAGCCTAAAACTAGTTGAGACCAAATCAGTGATACAGCAATCTCCATCAAGTATTTTTAGTGAGAGTTGTGCTAGTTACGTCATCTAACAGTTAAATAAATAAAACCAGCTTTAAGCTACATCTTATTCATAAGACTCTGTTCAGACTTTAGGGGTCGCTACCAAAACACCAACAACTCAATGAGCTCAAGCACGCCACCTCTGTTCGTAATTGTCGACGAGTCTGGTAGCTTAACAGCAATGGAATAAAAGCGATGTCGAAATGGACGGTAGACCACCCAAACGCAGTTAAATGCGCAATCCGCGGTTAACAATGATCCAACATCTGGTTGGGTTTATATCCGTAATAAATCAGCCGAGTAACGCCAAAAAATATCTATTAACGAAGTGTCGATCTGGGTCGGCCTGCGTACCCACTCCATGTTGTATCGATTTTCATGACGATTCCTATATAGATATGATTTTTTTATGAAGGAATATGAATTGAACTAAAATTTTAGTGATATTTTTGCAGCAGTCAATTTACTATTGAGCGTGCAATGTTCCTCAAATAAAAGCACCGGCAACCTGCCTATATCGGTATGTTTGACATTATTCGAATTATACATTAGCAGCTGACGATCCGTCTTCGCTTGGAAAACTACTTTTTTTAAAGATTCCACTTAAGATTTAGGAGAAGATTTGAATTTCATAAAATACTTTCCTAGTGCCTGCCCTCTTCAAAAGAGAAGATTCTCCGCCATTATAATTCCCAGTTTCACAACTATTGTAATAATTTGTTATGCATTATAGCTCTATGTGTTTAATCAGCATTTAGAACTTTTTTACATGTTTATTAATCAATATAATATACAACTCGTAATATACTTTACAATCGTGTATTGTAGAGTCAACATCTCCTGAAAATGCTTCGGTGTCGGAGTGAAACGTACGTTGAGAATAATATGGAAGATTTGTTTAGTGTGGTGAAAATCGCAAGATACACACTAGACCACAGAGATTCACCTATTGTGGCGGATTATAGCGAATTAAACATCCAGTTCTCTCATTAATATAATATATTTGATGTAATATATTACATAATAATTGTGTTGCAAGCAAAAACTGTCTGGAAATAATTTGGAATAGGCGTCAGTACAAGCTAAATTGGAACGACTGTAAATTAAAGTATACGGAGTGCGTAAATCAATGGAAGATTTACACCTTGGCTGGAAGAATATGTAAACAAAGTCAAAAACAGGCGTGACTATCGGATTCCAGAGATAATAGTTTCCAACAAAAACACGTACGAGTAGATAATATTATCGATCGACAAATGTTGTATAGGTAGGTAGGTACATAAATTCTCGAAAATCGAAATTCTTTTTGCTACCGAGCATGTATGTTTCATACTTTTTCAACTTCGAAAACTTTTTTTTTTCAGAAATGTAAGTAATTTTTACCATACTAAGCCAAGCATTTTGCAAGATCGTTTGAGACACACGGATACGCACAGACACAGAGCACAGTGCATGTCTTTTTTTATATTTTAGATTGTTTACGGATTAGGAAGATTGAAGACTCCGCGATACAGATTTTTCAAACTTACTTTAGCCCCTTATGGTAACCGATAAAATTGTGACAACGCATATTTCTTCAAGTAATTTTCGATTCAGTTAAAGCAAGTTCCAATTTTAGATAAAACTATTACGCCACTATTTTTTTTATATGTAGAAGCTTCGCAAATTAGCGTAAAGAGATACACAGCGGGTGTCCACTGTCCACGATGTACTAAAAGCAATTAAGTAAGACGATTCGAAAACCCAATAACATCTAAAATTACTAAAATAAAAGAAAACAAATTGGAAGCTAGCACAACATGCAACGTTTGCGGTGCCGACTATAAGATAAACATGATTGATCCAGAAATAACGATCAAGGCATTTCGATTGCTACTGCTGTGTCGATTTTCACCCAAAAATTTAGTGTCTTCCTATTTATTCTGTTTTAATGTACTAATTGAATATAAACATTTAGGTGGGATATGTATAGACACGTTAAATAAGTGCAAAGTAGGTATTTATATTAGGACATACGTATACGACATTATTAAACACACTACGGTCAATAAATTTTTCTCTGGCTGGCAAAAAGTCCGCATGGTCACTTTAAATATGGAGCTGCACAAACCAGCCCGACACGATGTAACATGCTTTCCATATGGCGCCCACGTTTCGCGCGCAGTTTTTTCCAGTTCGTCCTACCATCGCGTGTCCCCGGCCGATTGGATTTCAGCGTTATATTATGTAATAATTATACAGTTACGTTCTGAAAAAGAAAATTTTCAGGGGTATATTTTATTGTAAGCTACTCGACAAAAGATGGCAGCACTAGGATCGTTGAAGCCTGAGATAATATTTGTAGCATATGATCAGCCTTAGTACATCGTAGCATTTTGTGTATTGAGCTTGATTGAGAGCATTATGACACAATACAATATAATGACATGAGTAATTATGAGTAGGTACTTTGAAATTAGTTTTTATTAAATATTAATTTTAATAATAAAATAATTGTACATAGAAAAATTTACTTACGACTAACATTTTCATTTCCACGCCAAACTGCATCGAAGTGACAAGTAAAGTGTGTAAGTAGTTAGCATGGTCCTAAAACTAATTTTACGCATATGTACAATCATAAGTAGGTAACTAGTTAATTTTTGTTATTGTTAAATGGTGTATAAATTTGAATAGTGGGTGATAGTTGTAGAGCATTATTAATAGGTAGGTTCATCATTAGACAACCTGCCTACAACGGCAACGGCCTTGTTCTGAAATCGATTTCAATAAATTATACCTACTTAAGTATTAGGAAAATTAGTTTATTTAAAATGATATCCATTCTAATCTCGCTAAGTCGAGGAAAACGTTTGTCAAGTAGCATACGGTGGCGGCTGCCGGCTAATTTGCTATATCATAGCGTGCAAAGTTGAGGAGTCACCTGGCTGCATACGTCTGACGTCAGTCAAACAGCGCGCGATATTTTTTATTTTGAAATTACTTTGTCTACTACTGCCGACGCTCCACTTGCTGCTATAAAAAGCCAATATCAACTTTAACGTCGTTGAGATTGCCCGCATTATCTCATGATTATCGCGTGTCAAAACATCGCCACGCTCGCGATACTTCGCGTGTAATCTGATAAACGATGTACGCTGCACGCTTCGCGCTTTTCCATTGTCCTTTTCTCGCCTATACTTTGTGCAACGTGCTGTCCTATTCTGCGGGTCATCCATTTCATTCATGCGCGGTACACCTCGGCGGGCGCGCTGTTTACAGACACAAACAAACTGTACACTGCAAACCGCTTAGCTTTAAGTACGAGACCGTGAAAGTGATATAGTCAAGTGTTTCCGTCTCTTTCAGGGAGTCGAGCAGTTAGTTCGGGGAGGTCGGATAGATGTCGCTAGGCGTACCGATCGTAGCCTGTGCTGTGATATAAATGTCACAATAAATTTGGGCGCGACGTTGCCGGACTTCGCCACCCGATGTGGTGGCGGGTGCGCGTTTTATAAGAAGTGCCAACGCCATGGTAGTGTCTGCAGGGATGTTATGACGGGGGCAGAAGGGTTAATTTGGGTTAAGCGGGGTGCAGGTATAAGTTGGCCCGAATGTGTGAGCGTCTCGTAAACGTAACGAGCGTGGTGCACACACGTACGCGAACTGTCAGTAGCTAATGCGAGCGATGCGCTGTGATCACTTATTGTGGTGCAGTGTGTCCGCGCGGTTTATAGCATTTAATTCGTTTGTTTGTTTGTTAACTTTTTTATTTTATGTAAATATGTCCTTAAGTACCAGCTTAATTTATCATGATTAGTTTTATGTAAAGTAATATTGTAAATATAAAAATTTTGTTAAATATATTTTAAAGTATATTACCTATTAATTAATTAATAATCAACATAATTATTTAATTACCTATTAGAAATAAAAATGGTTGAAACTTCATTGTTTAATTATTTATTTATAGGTAGGTACTTATTCCATAAGTACTTATCAAATTAGTTTTTTGACGAAATTGAAATTATTAATAGTCGGTCATAATTTATGATTATGTTACGTACTTAATTTAAAACAAAAACAAAATTAAGGTGTAAGCAAGTATTTAAAAAAAAAATCTTCACCAAAGAGTAGGAGCAAAATTGACAAACTGACATGTGCCTAAACATGGTAATTCACGCCGCATTCTTCGATACACAGCCGGAACCGTTGCGGCTTACACACTTACAAAACATATTCTCATTGCCTCAATACCCGTTTTGATACAACCTTATAGCCCTTAACACTAAAGAATTAGAGTTCAAAATCTTCAAATCACAACTGTATCACACACTTGCTTAAACGTCGCATGTGTTCAGTAGTGGACGCAATGTGTACATTGACGCATATTGTACCCACTATTATAAATGAAATGTATAGCTTTCACGGGGGCACACAACTGTATTTTAATGTTTTATCAGCTTTACTGCATACGAATTTGAAACGTAGTGCACGATTAATACGGTTAGTTTTCATTATTAAGTGGAAATATGAACTTATTCCGTTTTGTGTACGCAAAGGTGTTAGTTGTTGGTAAATGCGTGACCTGTTATTGTGTGTATTAGGTTACTTTAATCACAATTTGGAGTGGGCCGCGATATGGCTTTGGAAGTGATGACCTAGCAACAGGGTTAAATTGAATTGTTTTATTGACTTTTTTAATTCGGTGGATTTACTTTTAGTTTGATATACCGCTTGTGGAAACCTATACCTAATTTACTTACATGTAAGTAGGTAGGTATGATTAGGTACTTAATTCCGCTTTTTAGCCTTTACCTCTCCACTGTGCTATGGAAAGCACGTAAGAGCCCCTACACACTAGCGTTTTTCCAGCGAAGGAGTTCGTCGAACCTATGCGCAACACAGAAATGTATTTGGCCACAAATCCAATCAGCAACTTTTTTCAAATGTTAAAACGCACGCTTAGTATAGAACGTTGTATGAAATACGTGCTTGTGACGTCATGAATATTCGACGAACTTTTTAGATACTTTAATCTATTGTTTAAATGGTTATCAAACATAAAACTAACAGGGGACGTGAATATTACGTCTTTTGGAAGATCCTCTAATTAATAATAACTAAAAAAGAATTTATTTTTGATATAGGCAACATTCCAGTTGCGAACGCATCTAAGTCTTAGTTAATAAAAAAAACCTATTTATTTTTGACATCTAAGGCATCGTCCCTATTATCGTAGATCTAATTCGAAATTGTACATACGTATGCCGTGCCGTAACAAAATATTACAATCAAGAATCATTTGTCGACCTCCGTGGCGCAGTGTTGAGCGCTGTTGTCTTAACGTGCGGAGGTCCCGGGGACCCGGGTTCAATCCCCGGCAGGGTCAGTTTAGGAATTTATAATTTCTGAATTTTCCCTGGTTTGTCCTGAAGGGAGGCTTCGGCCGTGGCTAGTTACCCCTCTACCGGCAATAACGTGCCGCCAAGCGATTTAGCGTTCCGGTACGATACCGTGTAGAAACCGAATAGGGGTTTCTACACGGTAAATAATATAACTGTCATGCCCCTAACAGTTTAGCCTGCTTCCATCTTAGACGGCATCATCACTTCCCATTAGCTGAGATCGCAGTCAAGGGCTAACTTGTAGTGGATAAAAAAAAACAGCTATGTCGTGATTAAGTGAAGGATTTACAGTCACACTTAGTAATGGATGTTACGAAAAAGGCAAAAAATATAGTAAACCAGGAGATGCCCGCGTCTTCTTCTTGGATTTATATATTATTTTAAACTCTTTGATTTTCCGGCATAAAATGTAGCCTTGATGCCCTGAAAGCGTCGCGTAGCAGAGCAGATACACCAGTGTTAATAAGCGGTTTCCTATTTTTATGAGACTCACAGACATACACACTTTCATATTTATAATCTGTACTGTATACTAAAGGATAGTTGCTTTAGCTGTAGTAAGCGGCAGTCGAGTAAATTAGAGAAAGACAGGATTGTAACTAAGAGTTGTACTGACACGTTAGGAAGAATAGTAGAGATATGGCCCAGCGAAAATCTATTTGATGATAGGTTTTATGTATTTTACTTTGGATGGATGTTACTGGTTGTAGCATGAATTTTTTAGTTTTAGGTTTAATAACAGCTACTTTTGTTTATTTCCGCTGGTCATGAGTGATCGTACCTACAATTCCACGGAGCTCTGCATACACGTAGTATTATAATTACCTGGGTGACCGGTATTTTTTTTTGTTAATCGTGTTTTATGGACATTATATTTAAATACAAATTACATACTGAAGAAATATGAATAATATTTTTCGATTTTACTGACTTAATAATAAAAAACTATGAACTGATGAAATAAAAAATCACGAGTGCAATTGGGTTCCCAATAATAGTTTTTCTCAGTAAAGAAGGAACTTGAAAAAAAAGGGAAAATACATCTGGACTCGAACCGGGCCTTCTGGTTTTTGGACCGCCCAATTTTGCATCTGAGCTATTATAAACCTTTTAGATGACGGCGAAATTTACCTTCTTATTCTAATGATATTGTAGCAGTTTTCACTGAAAATACGGATAAAACGGCATTTTCTAAAAATTAATCCTAGCTAGATCGATTATCGTCCCCGAAACGCACTGCATACTAAATTTCATGAAAATCGTTTTAGCCGTTTCCGAGATTCAGATTATAAATATATATATTTATATACAAGAATTGCACGTTTAAAGGTATTAGATTTTGTTACTCTACTCCGTAGGTACAGCTGTTTTAAGACATAAGTTTTCTCTATTATAGTTTTCAGTATAATAGGCTTAGTGAATAAGCTGTTTTTAAAGAAAAATAAATAACGTACAAATTATGATAATGCTGCGAAAATTGCCGCAGTCCGCATGAATGTTGCGAGTGCGTACTCATTTCATTGTAGTGTTGAGGCGTTTATGGCAGTTCGATCGACGATCATTTTACCAAACCGCATACAAGATTTCTTAAAAATACAAATAACTTTTTGGGTAATTTCTCTACATAATATTATGTAATATGGAAAAAAATAATATGTACAACTTTTTAAAAAACGAGAAGAATTTTTAAACTTCTCACTCTACGCTCTAGATACCCTTCAGAGGTATCTAGAATCTATACTTTCTAGTATAGATCCAGATATAGATAGATAGATAGATATGGTATATCCTATCGGAAAATCCGAACAAAAATAACTGATTTCTGGCAAAGTAATGTCCATACTGTGCCATCGTGCGCAGTAACCTGGAATGCTGCTCTGCGACTGTTGTGATGCATATCGTCCGTACGTAGTGTCCTCCGCGCGCCTTGGCCTCTGCCTTGGTGTTGGTTGACTCTTTGTTTTTCATCTTGTACTTTCTTATTATAACTATTGTTTCTATAAAAAGGTATATTATATTACTGTACTTATACAGATTATACCTAAGTCGTTTATGTAGGTAATAGTGACCATATAAATAACGCGGCAATTTAATCGAGAAATATTTTTTGTGTATATGTAACATGTTAATGATATGTGCACATGTTTTTAAGTTTTTATAGAACCGATCCTATAATCTTAGATACCTGAAATGTAAATATTTATTACCTGGTTTTTTGTACATAAGTATTAAACAAAAGATACACATAATGTTATATAAATAAATACCCACGAAAACGTTTACGTGGATATCAGTACTTCCGTAGGCTGTACTATACGCGAATAGGAAAATATAAATTGGTAGATAGTAAACTATATCATATTCTGAATATTCGATACTAATGCATTAATTAAATATTAGTAAAATATATTATGTAATGTGTAATTAAAGCCTTTAAAAACTTTTTTAAAATCATTATTGTGGATTCCTTGGGAAAGACATCAACGCGCTAATCGCGATAGTCCATAGACTTAACACGTAGGAATTAATTATACATCGATCGTACGAATAGGTTAATTCCGTTTCGTTTACCATTTGAGAGACACTTTTATAAGAATTAGTGATTCGCTTCGAACTAAGACCTCCTCGTATGAATTCAGGCCCTCCAATAATATAGGCGTAAAATACTTAGAACCTATTTTTTCACATGTTGGGATATTCAACACTCTTTGTATATTTCATTTCCACCTTTTGAAGCTTGGTCAACTGATAAATCCGAAGACCAATGTCTGCCCCCGCCTGGCGTACGTGGCTCATGCGTGGTACCACGCCCTTTGTTCGGCCCAGGGACTGAAAAACAGATTCATAAAGGTTACAGAAATATAAGTGCTACAGAAAGAAAGTGTAACAGAATTGAAGCTTTTGAACCCTTTTGAATGTGTTTTTAATTCTGGTAACCCGGAACATTTATATTTCTGTAACAGAAACGAATTTTTACCAGAAATGAAATGTTTTAAAGTGTAATCGAGCGGCGTTGCCAAATGTTAACATAAGGTGAAAGCACCGATGGTTGCAATTGTTTTATGAAATCATGGCCATGTTGTGTCAGTGTGTGTAAAGTCCAATGAAGTGAGAAGACCGCGTTGTCACACTGTGCAGTTTGTTAGGGCATGCACCTATTATGGTAACAGATAAAACACTTATTAACAGAAAACGGTTACAGATTGATTGGGTTACAGTATCGTTTCTGTTTCCGTATTTTACACTTTTAGTTTTTCTGTTTTACAACAGTTTCAATAAACAGTGTTTAAACCCCTTATTTCGGTTACCTTTTCAGTCCTTAGTTCGGCCTACCAGAAGTTCCGGCTGCAGGTTCAGCAGAACAAGTGCCTGCGCATGATTGTAGTAACTCCAAGATACGTCTGATGTCACGTTATTCACCGTGACACCCAGAGCCCACCGCGGAAAACATCCACGCACTCGCGGAGTGCAACCTATCTTTGCACCAAATTTTGTCGTAATCCTCTAAATAACCGTTGAGGAAAAGGTAAACATACGGACAGATGGACAGACTGGCACATTTTCGCCCTTATAATATTATGGTTTATAAGAAATATACATTATTAATATATTTAAAGTCAAAGCTAAAAAACACAGTTAAAATTAAAAAAGAAACCCGTTTAAAGTAGGCAGTCTTTTTTACAAAAGAAGCTTGAATATACGTCAGTACTCTCAAGAACCTTTGTTGTTTGGTTTTAATTTTTTAAATACAGCGCAGTAGATATTTACCTAATCTTAAAAAATATTCATTAGTTACTTTAAAAATTATGCAAGGTTTCTTTAAATATTTAAGTAAGTTCTGATTTAATACTAGATGATACACATGACTTCTTCCACATGAATTTAGGGTTTTGAAAAATTTCCGGACATTAATCTATCTCAAATTTCGTCCAAATCGGTTGAACAGATAGTCGTGAAAGCGTAGAAACTATATTTAAGAATTTAGTTTTAAACTTAGATTTTAGTTTATTGTATACTTAAGTTTTAGTTAGAGTTACGACATATAATTCACAAAAGAAGTGATTAGTAATTTACAAAATATCTAATCTTTCCAAAATCAGAACTTGACTGTGTCAGGATCAATAGCATCACTAATCCCAGTCATGGCAGATTCTCTTAGCCAGAAATAATGCAAAAGAGCCCATACAGGACTTTGCCAAGGAAAGCCATAAGATAAGTAATACCCATGTAGCGAAAAGCCTCTCTTGTACTCAATGAAGCAAGACGGACAGAAAGATAAACAGACACACTTTCGCATTAATAATATAAAGTATTGGACATGGGTTTACAGGATTGTGCTTGCTGCAGCATTGTATCAGGGACCACAGCAATAGAAAGATTGATGTAGTAACTAGTGGGTATCTTGTATTTTAGCTTTGAATGTTTGAGGATTTTAAATGATGAAATACGCCTCTTGCGGCATACGGCACACCGCTCATCTGAAATGTGCGATCAGTATTATTTGTATAAATTTGAAAAAAACAACATCCAACTGCATAATTAGTTAGCAAGACGCACAGAAGGCTTCATAATTATATTACTCACATATTATATCAAAGAAGAAATCATAAAACGTACAAGATTCCTAACAGCCAACGTAATAACAATCATCAGGGCGCGAGGATCGTGATGGAAAAATACGGCTATGAAAGGCGGCGACATTTTTTCAGCAAATTACACGCGCGCCAAATCATTACACACCCAAACAGAGTCAAAGAGGCAAACCGAAACACTCGGGAAACTTCCGACCGTTAGAATGAGACGCAAAATCCCCCTATTTACTACGGAAACTCGCATTTTATTCACCACTCTTATAATACTTATCCATGCCTACATAATCACATAATAGATGATGCCCGCGACTACGTCCGCCTGGATTTATATTTTTTGAAAATATATCTTTCTATTTATTTCATACTCACACTTTCGCATTTATAATATTAGTATGGATACATATACATGCATATTCATGCACAAATAAGAAGATTTTGTGTTTGCAATTCACATACGGCAGAAGTGGAACTTCAGAAAAGTAAAATACGAGAGAATGAGATAAATTATATACCCTTTTGAGCACAAAGGAGAAGTAGCGCGATTTAATATCGTACAGCGCCATCGTGGACATATAAATTGTATTCTATCTCATTCTCTCGCAGGCTCTCCATTATGAATATGTTTGTCTCTTTTTATTGTCGATTTTTCGTTTCATCGAATTTTAAAATCACGACGATTCTAAAGAAGTTTCACTTCAAAAAGTTTTGTTTTAGTAACATTTAGTACGGAATCGTTCAAACGTATAGTTTACAAATCGTATGACTAGCAAAGTTATTCGAGAAATGAACCAAAAGTATGGGCGGTTTGGTATGAGAAAGGGGAAAAAGGGTGTTTAGGGGTGAGTGGACGGGGGGATGAGAAAGTTATTAATTCTGGAAGCGAGAGGCGCCAGCCTACGGTCTCGACTGCAACAGAGTGGAGGCTTACCTTAGATTCGCTTAATGTTCTTCTGATATCATTATTAAGATGCCTGTTTTTCCTTTTCTTCATTTTTGTGAAAATGGAAAAGGATATTCTTCATATTTCGCAGTTTATTAAGAAGTGGAGAATAGCGGAGAAGTTTCACATACCCCAACCCCACCAACATTAAATTTTGTGATGAGTCCGCGTTACGTGTTTCCCACTTTCCAATTTTTGTGGGCGCAAAATATAATGCGTTTAAGTAAATTTTCATAGGTTAGAATATCTGGCACAAAATCCTATCTACTCGTCGTTGTCATAAAGGTCTAGCCCCACTACAGATGCGCGGCTTCTCTGTATGAGGTTGTATGGAGCTGGGCCCACTTAAGCGATAGATCACGGAGATGCACTGCGCGACGAGTAGTACTGTACAAACTCGAACAAATAATATTTGTCGCTACGTGGCGTTCCGCTCCGTACATCTCAAGTAGGGTAGATTCAGATTGACCCATCGGCCATCACGTCAGCCTATTACAGGCTTAGTAAGGCACTCAAGCAGCTTAAAAACTACAAAACTTGATGACATATACTTAGGACTCACTACAGATTCTTATTATTGTAGAGTACTTAAGGTTGACGTAGCTTTTAATGCTAAGACGTATATAAGTATGTCACCGTAAAATTGTAAAAACCGTTAGATTATAATCTAACTAGCGAGTAAACTGTCGAAAGATTACAATTTAACACATTATTTTTCGGTAGATTGTAATCTGTGAGGTATAATAACCCAATAAAACCTAAGTGACCCAAACCTACTTAATTATTAATATCGAACCGTAACCTAACCTAAAGAAACTTTTTTTGAGAATAAAGAGACAAGAAAATGTAAATACAATGAATATTTCAAAAATTTACACTCAGAACATTGAATGGTTCACAATATTTCGACAGCTTATAATCTATTGAGATAAAAACCGTTAGATAACAATCTAAAGGTTTTTACAATTTTACAGTTACATACATACTTAGTAAGAGAAATTATTTCTCATTTAAAATTGTACAATGTAAATTGTAAAATTGTAAATTGTACAATTATATGCGAAAGAGTGCCCGCTAAGACAGTAGAAACCTTCTCTATATTACCATATTTAGAGTTCTGTGATTGCTTGTCCGTACAGTATAATGATTCAGAACGAGATAGGTAGTAGGTACCCACCCGTTTACGGCGAGTTAAGCGACCCTCGCAAAGAACAGTCTGCATTTCTCGAGTCGTGGCGTTTTGCCAAAATGTTTTGAGAGCACACATAGTTACTGTTATAGAATTTATCTCAGTAGGTACTACAATTATTCGCAGGAACCTATTACGGTCTACACTTTTCCGTAGCTGGTGAGAACGTCGATTATTTAAAGAAATCAATACTATGACAGTGTACAACTAATATATATTTGGAAAATGAGTATAGTGCATTAACACATTGATAAATTCAAGAAAAAAAGTGATTGTCATAATATCAATACTAGAAATAAAAATAAACTTGTAATGCCTGCTTCTAGGCTTAGTAAAACTAGCTATTCATTTGTTGGAAACAGTGTCCGCTTCTACAATAAGCTCCCAGAAGAGATGTTGAAGATGTCTCTGAATAAGGTAAAACATAATTCTTATTACCATGTAAATGATTACCTACTTAAATGACAAGGAAGCTTGGCAATAATTTGCTCTAATGGCTCTGATAGTTCCGTATTTAAGATGATTTGTGAGATGGTAATAATGAAAAAAAACCCGGCTGAGTTTGTTGCGGGCTCTTCTCAGACCAGGGCGCGTTTATAACCCTCGTAGCTTTAGTTTTAAGATACTGTAACTAATTATCACCATCATGTTTTATATGTAAGTAATGGACGTTAATTTCTGTACCTACAGTTAAATTGAATAAATTATTGATTGATTGATTGATTGATTCTCTTGGGCACGCTTTGCATGGCGCTTAGGAGTTAATTTTTAGACATCTTTCTTGTTTCATTATTAAAATAAGTTATATTGTGTGGTACGGAACCCTTTGCGAGCGAGCCTGACTCGCACTCGGCTGGTTTTCTTTACCGGATATTATTATGTTACTTCTTGATTGCGGTGATATAGTCTACACAACAAGTCATAATTAAAAATACGACTGCCCTGCCAAAAAACGAACAAAAAAGTTAAAATCACATTTTTATTAAATGATATTTTTTTGTGAATCACTGGATATTGAACTATAGTGTTATATTATATTTTTGGAATTTACTCATCATTTTCTAGATGATGGTTACATAGTTAATCTTATTTGCGAATTTTTTTTTCAACTTTAGTCTTATAGCGGGACCATGGTCACCACATCAATTTTTTTTTTAAATTTTACTAGCCTATGTCACCCGGAATAAGCTAGGGATTCTAACGATACCTCATTTATCAAAATCGGTTCAGGCGTATAGAAGTTATGGTGGAATATACAAACTCACATACATGAACCCTGAAGACAATATACTCCTTTTTTCAGGCAGTCGTATAAAAATGGAATCGGATGTTTTTTTTAAATTCGAGCTAATAGTGAAACTTGATACAAAGGAAAATCCCAACTTGAGAACGTTTGAAAGTCGTTCGTGAAAAAGTTTTCCATAATTCGTCTAAGGTCGTCTCAGGAAAAATATTTTATTATTAACCTAGTATGTTTTTACAATAATAATTAAATGTATACCGATGTTTTAGTATACATCGGTATACATTTAATAAACCACCTTTTATATAAACTACGTCTATTAATTGTAAGAAACTAATTGTAAGAAAAACGTCTATCACCTACTTAATAGTTTCACAAATTAAACAGTGACATTAATTAATTCACTTAAACAAATTTACCTATTTATTGCGGTGTAGCGGTGTAAGTTACAAGTCAGTACAATTATTATAACAGATCGATCATAAATTGATTCATAATATAACAAATTGATATTGAATAATCTAATCATTTTAATATCAATTTATGTTTTGATTATTATCTATGTAGTATAATTGACAGTCAACTACGATATTAAAGGCACCTTCTCTAATAATCGTGAACTTACAAGACGGTTCATATAAAATTGGCTTATTCAGACCAATTAAGTATTATAAGAAAAATATTCAAATACATATTTCACTACAAAAAGTTAGTTTGTTTGTCTGCCAGTTGCGACCGTCGGAGTTTTTTACTGACACAGGTTTACCTACAAATACCACTGGAAAATTAGCTAGCTATCGATGGATTTGAAAAGTTTATATAATCTACAGGTATGCTTTTCTTTGTGGTAAGAAATTGGATATAGCTATTTGTTAAAATTAATGTAGGTTTTCGATTCTATCTACGCTAAAAGCGAAAACACGTTAGGGGCAAAAACAAATGCCTTTTATATTGAGCCTGTTAGACTAAAGCTAGCATTCTCACAAAGGGCGAACCGCGAACGTACTACTGACTTGACAGGAAATAACGTCGACGTGCGCACTTTTAAAATATGGGGCTCCGTAGATCTACCAGACTAGACGAAACATGTTTCCCATACAATGCGGGCATTTCGAGCTTACATTTTGTACTGTCCGGTATACCTAGTATGTTTTCACCCTAAGATAGGATTTCAGGAATTCCTCTTGAGAGAAGACACGGCGCGTTAGGTAGTATGGTAATAGAATTAGAGGTGAAGTATCAAGTATTGCTCCGCATACAATATTAGTCCGGAATTACATTTTGATTAGTGTAGTCTGACCTCGGGCCTTGGGCGCATGGAGCTGAACTCATATCGATCTCGGTAGGTATGAATATTTGAAGGCGACCCGTCCTTGCAAGCCGCTATAGACCGGCGAACATTGTACGGCATTATTTTTAATTTAGGCTGAAAACATACTACGGACTGATAACAATTATCTGACTGCTATGGACTGCTACAGACTGACTGCACAGGGAAACCTGCACAGGGAAACACGTTTTGCCGTACACATACGACGCGGGGAGCGTTTCGGGCGGACGTTTGGTTCGGTCACATCCGTAGTGTTCTTTCGGCCTGTTGCATATGTATACGTCTAATTTGATTTGTGTTAAGTAAATAGCTAGGTACTATAAATTATTCGATATTAGCATACCTACTGATATCTGATCATAAGGACACACTACGGAGCGGACAGAATAAATTTCCCGCGCGGTATGCGAAACGCGTTTCGTCTTGTCGCGCTAGTTTATGCAGCTCCGCGCACGCAGACGTAATAATATTACCTAAATAATTATCGATGAGATAAATAAAGTTTTCGCCCTAATAGTTCCAATAAAAAACATTTCACTATAAAAATCACTGTTTAAACATTACATAGTACCTACCACAGTATGACAGTAATATCCACTGATGTAGAAGTTTAGTATATTTTATTTTGATGGTACTATCACAAATACTCTAACACAAAGTTTAGGTTTAGCTCTCGCTCTATAATAATTATAGAGCGACTATAGTAGTCAACCTAATTACTCAAACCTGGTTGTTGAAACCCTACTGACTTTTTCATTATAAATAGCCAAAAGTCCGGTCATTATTCAATAATATACGACAACACAGGATGCTAAAGGCTGCTTGGAAAAGGACTGGAACGGAAAAGACAGAAAAGACAGCTTTTAAAGACCAAGAACGAAGTGTTGGCCTCCCCGTAAAAACATAACACGTTTATTTCGTTTGTATGGCTATAAACGCGACTATGATTATTTACTGATGGAAAAGTTTGGCAGATACTCTTTGAGACTGTTATTATTTTAGGTGGAAAGTGGTCGCTCTGCGCTTTGTAGCGGTAAGTTCGCAACAAAAGATATTTGGCGTTTGAACAAATTGGTCATAATTAAGATATTTTTACGATCGTACTGGTGGGATAGGTCTGTAACCATATCCATACTTCCATACTAATATTATAAATGCAAAAGTGTGTCTGTCTGTCTGCTACGCTTTAACGGATCTGTCTGTCTGTCTGTTCTTTTCAACGGATTTTGATGAAATTTGGTACAGAGATATGTTGTAACTTACATATGCTACCATTTAACCCGTAAAATTAAAGAGTTCCCAGGGGAATCATAAACCGAATCGAAGTCGCACATCATCTTGTATTTAAAAAAAACTAGTGAACCTAAATACCAAAATAAGCTGTAAGATTTACGTATGTGTCAACGTAAAATTACAAAAACCGTTAGATTGTAATCTAACTAACGAAATTATAAACTGTCGACAGATTACAACTTAACGCATTATTTTTCGGTAGATTGTAATCTGTTAGGTATATTAACCTGATAAAACCTACCTGATTATTTATGTCGAACCCTAACCTAACCTACAAGAACAAGAAAACGTAAATACAATGAATATTTAAAATATACACTCAAAACATTGAACGGTTCACAATGTGTCGACAGTTTACAATTTCGCATTGTCAGAGTGTCATTGACACAGTTTGCACTAAACTCTCTTAATCGTCATCAGGTCAGCCCATCACTGGCTCACCACTGAGCACTACTCTCCCCTCAGAATAAGAAGGGTTTGGCCACAGACCACCACGCAGGCCAAGTGCGGATTGGCAGACTGATGCAAGATGTTTGCCTTCACCGTTAAAACAAGTACCTAATTAATATTTAAATGCTTAAAACGCATAAAAGTTACAAGTGCGTTCTCGAGTATTCAATCCCCGACTACCCGAATACCCAGTGTCTCAGCCATTAGGTACAATCGTAGAGTAAATATAGGCCTTACTGACGTAAGGGTAGGATACCGTTTTATCACCGTTTGTTGAAGCTCGCAGGGTATCACTGTTCGCTAAACTCTACCAGGGATAATTAAGATGTATTTATAATCAGGCAGTACAGTTATATGAGGGTCGGCGAGTGGGTGGTGGAGGTGATGGGTGGTATATCTTCAATAATAATCAACGTGGACGCAGTTACGACTGCCCATCCATATTGGAGGTAATTGGATTGTGTCGGGAGTGTATTTAGGTCACCGTTTGCGCTGACCTTTTGTGGACATGTCCGCTCTCACCGAGTGGAAACTTTTAAAAATTAATAGCTTTGATTCTGTACTTTGTTGGTATTTATCTGCAATGGATTTTAAACTACCGTTTACGGTACTTTGGCTTTATTGGGGGTTAGAATGCGTAATTATGTTTTGTTTTTCCATCACAAGTTAGCCCTGCGATTTGACCTTATGGTAAGTGACGATGCAGTCTAAGACGGTAGCGGGATAACCTGTTAGGGGTATGGCAGTTATATATAAACGCATACCCCCTAGTTGATTTCTACACGCCATCACTAAATCTCTTGGCTGTACGTCTTACGCCGTAGAGTGGTAACGTCCGAAGCCTCCCACCAGGCAAAAATATCTCTGCGCGAGCAGTTTTTGTTTTTTTGTTCTACCAGGGAAATGTATCCAACAAATATTCTTCTGTGCAAAATATTCTACCTATTTTCTTTCCTACCAGTCAACCGATGGAGCAGACAGAGCAACGCTTCAGAATGACGCAAGACGGGGGAGCATATCTCTAAGCTAGCTTCAGTCATTCTAGCACAAAACAATTGACGCAGCACGAATACCATAAATTCAGCCAATTACAACAATAGAGACTGTAACAATGATTGATGCAGGTTCTACATAGTTCGGCTACAGGTGAGCCTGCAGTGTATATTTTGTACGATTTGTATGGGTGTCGATCTCATGCACTTACGCTGTGATGGTCTGTGCTAACATCGTGCATTGTGTGTGTTTCAAGCTTTAGAAGCATTTATATGATAAACGTTTTTTTACCCTATACAAGTTAGCCCTTGACTGCAATCTTAAGGGCTAAGCGGGCTAATGTTAGGGGCATGGCAATTAGTTATATTAAACCCATACCTCTTATCGGTTTCTACACGGAATCGTACCGGAACGCTATCTACGTCTTTGCCGGTAGGGTGGTAACTAGCCACGGCCGAAGCCTCTTACCAGGCCAGACCAGGGAAAATTCAGAAATTATAAATTCCCAAATTGACCCTGCCGGTGATCGAACCCGGGACCTTCGCATGTTAAGACAACAGCGTTTAACACTGCGGAGAGGTCGGAGAATGATTGCATATCCCCATAGATAACTGTAGCTTATATTATGTATAACAACGATATATGCACAGTAATTGGATTGAATTGAATTGCTACGATACCGGGAGTTTATTTAGGTCATAGTAGCTGCCTACTGATGTCTGACCTATGATGTTATTAAAAAGCTTTTAAGGTTAAATAGTATTCAAAAATATTATTAACCTTTAATATGTTAGCCTTAGTATCGTTGGTAGACTTTGCTTTTAATTTTCCGTCACGAATGAAGTTTTTAAAAATCCTTTCAGAATAAATTCGTAGTGACCTATTTTTTTTTTACTTTGTGTAGAATCAAAGTAGATAAATATTATATGTAATTTATCCAGTGGTAGCGCTTTATGCCCACAAAGCTTACAGAGGGCAATCATAATTTAAATAAGTAACTAAGTAGAACTAGGCTACGCCACCCTCATAGTATTTGTATTAGAATACCGCCATTCACCTACATTAGTTATCGAGGTCAGGCTGGGATAATTAGGGTCTCTCGATTGAAGCAAAATGGAGCGGAGCGAAGAGGTGTTTAATGACCAATAGAACCAATTGAACTTTTGAAAAATTATGTCATAAAATTATGTACTAAATACAAAATACCTACCTAATACGTATTGTTAAATACTTACCTACATCTGGCCATCATCTGGCAAATCACAAACACAGACAATATTAGTTTCTAGAACATAATATATATACAAAATTTCATTGGAATAATTTAACGAATTAAAAAATACGACTGCCCTGCCATATTATTTTTGGAGTTTACCTCCATAAGAAGCGATTAGCATATAATATAGCCTTTGGAATCTTATTCACATTTTTTATTAAATGATATTTTTTTGTGAATCACTAAATATTGAACTATAGTATCATATGAAGGAATGTACTCATCATTTTCTAGATGATGATTATATATTTAATCTTATTTTCGAATATTTTTTTTTCAATTTTGGTTTTGAATGCGGGACCATGGTCACCCCATCAATTTTTAAAAAAATAAAATTTTACTAGCCTATGTCACCCGGAATAAGCTAGGGATTCTAACGATACCTCATTTATCAAAATCGGTTCAGGCGTATAGAAGTTATGGTGGAATATACAAACTCACATACATACATACATACATACATACATACATAAACCCTGAAAACAATATACTCCTTTTTTGAGGCAGTCGTATAAAAACCAAAATACGTTTGTAAAGGACGCACTCGAGAGCTTCCGACGAGAAGAAGCTCCGCTGCGGTCCGCTTCAATGGGTAGGCATCTACCCTTAAGATGAGTAAAGTCTGCACGACACAATTTTTATTTTAATATGACGATAGCGAAAAGTTGCGTAGAACAAAAATAGGACTAAAAAGCCGATGACGACCCTATATAGGTCGGCGGAGAGATGACCTCGACTAATATTAAGGTGCGCCTGATGCTGTTGACTTATTTAAAGCACCTATCTTGCGGCTGAGATCTCCCAGAGCGTATCTCCAATAATCCCCGTATTTGAATCTAGATCGCCTTTTGCGGCAGGAGAAAGGAGATATAAGTAACGAGTATTTGAAGCCTTGTTAACTTTCCCACACTTTCCCTATTTTTGCGATACACACCTATTTTGTAGGTACATAAATTAGTCTAGGCAATAAAGCTAGTAGACCCCAACAATAATTCTTCAGTCGACGAAACTTTATAGTATGATAAAGTATCATAACGTAAACGTATATTATAAATATCCAACAAAAATCAGAAAGGAAGTATTTTTTTTATGCTATACTCAATTATTAAAGCAGGAAGGTACATTATCGCGTAAACGCAGTATAGATTTGATAATAAAATCGGTTTAAATATCGATGTTATGCATGATTATTTCATTTGATATTTCGGTTTTGAGTGTAAATATACTACCTACTATTATTTTAAAAAGAAATTGAGAAAATATTCAGTCATAAATATTAAGTTTTAGGTATAAATACCTAACTTCCGGATGTTTTTTTGTTGGATATTTTTGTGTAAATTTTGGATCATCCGATACTAAAACCCAGCCAAGTTTCATCGACTGAGGATTAAATGCGGGGGTCTCCATACAACGGACCGCCTCATTGCCTAGACTAAATA
Source organism: Erebia palarica (assembly GCA_964035005.1). Classification (NCBI taxonomy): domain Eukaryota; kingdom Metazoa; phylum Arthropoda; class Insecta; order Lepidoptera; family Nymphalidae; genus Erebia; species Erebia palarica. Next base: position 10,607,175 of record OZ035988.1, read on the forward strand.
GATTTGACGACTATACGTTATGTTGACTATCTTAAAGATTAAAGATGCTAAATGATATCTAAGGCTCTATTCATGATATCTATCTAAACAAGCAACCGCCTAGAATTTTTTGATTATTCTCGCTAGGATCTGCATTATTCAATAGTACTAGATCCAAAGCACTTATATACTAAGTACATATCCCTATTAAATTCTACCTACGCCACCATCGATAGTTATGGTTAACGATTTGACCAGCTAAAAACCATTTATGCTGCAAAAAAGATTATTTTACTTTTTATTAACATTTTGTCGTATTACCTTAAAATATAAAAACTACTGACTTGCGTAACTCACTTTTCTAGCTTTTTCGTGAGCAAGTTTAACCTTAACGACATTCTGTGGTGAAAAGAACCTAGGTAGGTAGAATTTCATTAGTAGTGCATTAATCACAATCGAAAAAAGCGTCTAGGCACAGCTAAATATTCTTTAAATTCACAAAAAAATAAAAAATTACATAGCAAATCGGATTGAACGTAATCGAGCGTTCAGCGTGGTGGACTATGGCCTAAACCTTTCTCATTTTAAGAGGCGACTCGTAATTAGTAATGGGATGATGATGACGATAAAACTAAATCAAAGCTAAGCTAATTTATTGCTTGTAAAATAGCTGTATTCCTTCAAAAGCATCTTGTAATAATTACAAGGTCACCAAATCACAATAGAAAAGAATGTGATTTTACCTGAAAGTCAATAATCTTATAAATATGTTGCTCCTAGAACGTCTACAGGTCGTCTAAGGGTCGTGCAGATCGAACGCTTCGTAAATAAAACAGCTTTATTGTTTCTTCTGATATTAAATGTTGGGAATGAATAGTAAATTAGTTTAAAGATATTTTTTTGCGTAGGAAGTACTTCTTTTATTCAGACAGTATTTATCAACCTGCGCACGTCTAACTGCGCCCACAACAAACCCGACTAAGTTTGTTGTGGGCTCTTCTCAGACCAGGGCGCGTTTGAAACCTTCGTAGCTTTAGTTTTAAGATCCCGTGGTTAATTATCACCATCACGTCTTATACTTTGTAAACGTGACGTTCAGAAGGTGTACCGTGTAGCTACCTATTTTGAGTACTTTGAGTTTAAGTTTGTACATTTCGAGAATTTCACCATAAATAAACAACTTGAGAAAAAGCCGATTTAAAATAAAAGAGACCAGTAGTAGGAGCTGCCCGACTACATTGCCTGGTATGAACATTCGAATCTCGGGGGTGGTCACCCCCTCTCATTTAACGTGATTGAGTAGGTCGGAAATTGTTTAAAGTAGCAGATTTTTTAATTCCATTTCAGAAAGCCCTTTGTTATTTTAAGAGATTGACGCTTCGCCAAGATGTAATTGATACGTGTTTTTTTTACTTGACTATTTATTGTCTATTAGATGGATGTCTGCGATTTCGTCCACGTGAATTTAGGTTTTGCAAAATCCCTCGGCAACTCTTTGATCGGACAGGATTAAAATTATCCCTGTTTCCATCCACGAAAAAACCATCTCATCTGTATCGGTACCATCAAAATTGGTTCCACAGATGGGTGATAGATAGGTAGACAGATACTAAACTTAATGGACACATTTTCGCATTTGAAATACATATAACAATTAAGTATGTATAGATTTGGTGTTAATCTGTTTCAGTGTAGCTCCAAAATTAATGTTTTCTTTGATAAACTAAAACCAACGACATATCGTAATTATCAGGTAGTTACGGTTACAAATCGAAGCTTCGAATTTGAACCCATATTGACCTCTACATCGCAGCTTCTGAACCCGCCGATTATAGTGATTATAACGAGTTTGTAACAGGTTTCGATTACTAGGTATTTCTCTATAGCTTCATAGGCAATTATGATATTGCTAATTAATGGCTGATTTATTTCGCAGATTAAATTTACACTTTACACACTAGAATCGATATGATGCTCGCAACTTAGTTTCGACTTCGATCGCTTAAGGTTTTTTGATTCCCGCGGGAACACCTTTTAATATTACGGGATAATATTATGTCACCTCATGTGTGAATTCAGAGTAGGTATAAGCTATCTTCACTCCAAATGTAAGCCAAAACGTTTACGTGGTTTTGGCGTGAAGGAGAAGAAACAAACACACAAATTTACAAACATTTAAAATTTCACATTTATAATATTAATTAGAAGTAATGAGACTAATTCTGTAGGAAAATCTTTAAACTTAATTGATGGCTCTAAATTTAGTGAAAGACAGAAATACTTACATGTATTAACATCTTCTTCTTATTCCTATTTTGTTTTATGGATTTTATTAGTGCCACACCAGCTTTATTATCAGCAGCGTATAGCGATATCCTTATCAACAAGAAACCTCCTAATGAAGAAGATTTTGACTTAAACGGAGTTCGGGTTCAAACTCGAATTCATCATGAGTTGAAACATTGTACCGTTGTTGTTGGCACTTGCCAACACGAGTCGTTCAAAAAGAGAATATTGAAATGGCATTGCAGCTTCGTAGCTCTAAGTGGTCTGAACTATTAGATATCATACAACAAAACAATCTAAAAAATATATCCGCAATTCAGAAAGTCTTATTAAATCATCACTATTCTCGGCATTCTAAATCTTTGCGAGTTATTTGAATTTGTAATATTAGTTGTCGATTTATCGATTTACACACTTAGAATATTTTAGAGATAGGTTTATTGTTATCTATCACGGTGTAATAATAACCATCAATATTTTTTTACGTACATAGAATATTCAATCTACATTCTACAAAATACTTCAATTCCAGAATGCTTCTATGATGTTAGGGCGAATTCACACTACAGACAGGACAGGGCAAAACGTCCACGCGAAACACTCGTCGTAAACGCGTTTCAGCATGTTTCAGTATAGCAGCACTGACGTGCTCTCAAGTCACACATTTTCAAGGTGTAACCGATGCTGCCGACTTCATTTTCGCATTTTCAGTGGTTAATGCAATGGTTGAGGCTTTTTTTTAAAAAAACAAGCATACAATTATAGGCATTATATTAAGCATATAATTATTACAAATTGACTCTTGTAATTTTCAAGCGTAAATAAGGAAAATGCACTTCGATCATAGACGTCGGCCGGCGCGGCGTTTGTATTTAATTAAAAATAATGTCTGAGGCAGTAGGTATTTTCTCGACAATAACCGAGCCCGAGAAAGATAGCTTGTTATATAAATTTCTGCCGACTCCTGGGGGACGTGGAGGATAAGGCGAGAAAGCAGCGGCGCGGCGGTAGTGTGAGTATATTATACCCATTTTCTGGGTCGTCCTTCCTACAAATACGTTTTATGCGGAAGCTAGTCTGACTCAATAGGCTGGATGGAATAAAAGCTCTATAATGTCCGAGATAAAGTTTAATTTCGAATGTTCTACTACCCGTCCCGGTAAAAGGTACTTATTTGATTAGGGTGTCAGGCGTATCACCGCGAGTGTGAGCGCTTACCCGAGGTTTTGTGTACTTACGTATTTCGTTTTTTACATGTATCGTTTTTTATTGATAGGTATGGATTGCCTTTTTGTCTTCATTTATCATACTAATAAAGTGGTTGTTTGTTGGTTTATTGGTTTGTCCTTCTGTCAAGCCGCAACTGAGCAACGGATCGACGTGATTTTTGGCGTGGGTATTGTTGAGGACAGTGACTTAAGCTACTTTTTATCCCGGAAAATCAAGGGGTTCACGCGGGAATCAAAAAGAAATTGGCAATCATAGGGACTGCCGATAGAAGTGAAAAGATTTTTTTTTATTAAAAAAAAATATATTAATCATTCTAATATTATAAATGCGAAAGTGTTTTTGTTTGTTGGTTTGTCCTTCAATCACGCCACATTGGAGCTCGCTGTTCACGAGCATGTCGGTCACGCGAATCCACAAGTTTACCCCCTACCAAAAGTGCTCAACGCAGTCAAAGAAGTTTTCGCTTCAAAAACTTTAACCACGCGGACGAAGTCGCGGGCATCAGCTAGTTGTTACATAACATAACGTGACTGCCTCGTTGGTCTAGTGGTTAGCATATTCGACTACGGCTGACGAGGTCCCGGGTTTGAGTCCCGAGTCGGGCCTTAACAAGTATTGGGCTTTTCTGACAAGAAATTCTCAGTACTAGCCCGGAGTGAGGAAGTTGGCAGTGTTTCACCCCCATGCCTCGGAGAGCACGTAAAGCCGTCGGTCCTGCGCCTGATCTCTCTCCGGTTGTGTCGGATTTTCCGTCCCATAGGGCTATGAGAGTAAAGGAACAGGGAGTGCACCTGTGTATGCGCAAACACTTGTGCACTATAATATCTCCCGCGCAGGTGGCTAATCTCTATGAAAATAGGCCGCCGTGACCGAAATTCGGTCGGGAGGACATTATTACATAACATAACGTACTATCAGGCGTCACGTCAGCACGAACACCTACTTTTGACGCCGATTTTTAACAATTTTATCTATACAGCCGACTCGTGCCTGGCGTCTGTCGGAGCTAGTCTGGTGGTATACATTCATCTTACTAATATTATAAATGCGAAAGATTGGATGGATGTATGGATGTATGGATGTATGGACGTATGGATGTATGGATGTATGGATGTGTGGATGTATGGATATATAGATGTATGGATGTATGGATGTGTGGATGTATGGATGTTTGTTACTCAATCACGCCCCAACCGCTGAACGCATCTGGCTGAAATTGCACAAAGATAGATTATAGTCTGGAATAGCATACTTTATATCCCGAAAAATTAAAGAGTTCCCACGGGAACCAAAAAACCTCAAACTACGCAGACGGAGTCGCGGGCATTCGCTAGTCTTAATTAAATATTTATAGAATGAAAGAAATTGCCATTTAAGTGACTGCGTGGCATACAACGTGACCATCAAATTAAACGTCTGCGGACCAAGCACAGTCAGTGCGTCAAAGCTTTCACGTGTTTTTCTCATGGCTCTTGCATCGACAAAAGTCGTGAGAAAGCGTTGTTACACTGATTGGTTGGGCTGCAGCTGGTCAACATTAGAGGTGTTACCATATCGCTAAACGGTTAAACGGTTAACGGCTGTAAACGGTAGTAATAAAAACAATGTTTTTTTTACACAGGAGTAAAGATCGTTTACTACTATTAACCGCTAACCGATTAACAAACGATAGTAAAAAACCAATGTTTTTTTTTCACTCGCTAGTGCACAGGAGTAAAGATTATTTACTAATATTTTCAACCATTAGCCGTTAACCGTTTCACCCTTTATAACGACATGCTAACACCTCTAGTCAACATGAAAATGAAAAAGAAAAAAATAGTTAGCGAAATGAACGGTCGATCGATCTCCGGTGACGCGTCGGATTTTCCACTGGGGACTGAATTAGCTAAGAGCTGAAGAGAATTTACATTTTTATTGACAAGCGATCTATTTTCGACGCAGATAGCAATCGAAGGAGAAAATCTTTCATAGATTGACCGGTAATGTAGACGAATTCTGTGAGAGGAGAAAATCGCATATTTTGATCCTGCAGCAACGCGTCGTTTAGAAATGTTAGTAGTACTTATAGGCCTACTAGCTGATGCCCGCGACTTCGTACGCGTGGATCGAGGTTTTGAGGTTCCCGCGGGAACTCTTTAATTTTCCGGGATAAAAAGTAGCCTATGTATTCCAGACTATAATCTGTGCCAAATTACAGCCAGATCCGTTCAACTGCTGGGGCGTGATTGAGTAAAAAACATCCATACATCCAGACATCCATACATCCATATATCCATCCAAACTTTCGCATTTATAATATTAGTATAGATTACACAGCGTATATATATATACAAAATTGCAATTTTTTCTAATGGATCTCATATATTAAATGTTTCCACATAATAAGTTTCAAAAACTTCCCGATTATTGCTAGCGGCTAGGCGGTGTCGTTATGTTCATAATAACTGTTCAAGCACTAGTCGTTGGTGATTTTAATAAAAAAATTAATAACTTAAAAATTATTGTGAACTTCCCCTACTACGTGAGTACTTCCCCTGTAGGTCAAGCGCAACCAGTGCGACCAATTTTGCATCGATTATCGACAAAGCGTTGAAAACCTGCTGTTTGTTACAAACACGCTCAACCTGCAGAGAAGACGTGAGTCCGTGCCACGTCCCTTCTCCTCGTAAATGCATCATAAACAGCTCCTATGAAAACAATAAAACCACCCTTATTTTATCCCGTCATCAGCTTATCACATTAAACCGCAACGCCAAAGTGATACGCATAAATGTCACCGGCATCGATACGGCGTCGGCTCATCTGCAAATTGAGCCAAAAACGCGGAGTAATTATTTAAACCGTCATATAAATTACCGCTCAAACTTTTCACACCGTATCACTGTGTGCGTGCAATGTTTACGAGAGCTAGGGTACTGAGGGTACGGGGGTTCCGCTTGTGTGCGTGTCTCACGGTGGGCTGAAAATGGTTCCATCATTTCATTCCTCCATCCTTTTTCAGCATTGTGTAACTTCTATATCGAGTACAGTGCGCGGGAAATTCTTCGACACAAATTCGCTACACGGTGTTTTTTTTGTTAATAACTACAAGTTAACCCTTGACTGCGATCTCGCGTGATGGTAAGTGATGATGCAGTCTAAGATGGTAGCGGGCTAGCCTGTCAGTGGCATGGCAGTTATATTAAACCCATACCCCTATTCGGTTTCTACACGGCATCGTACCGTTACGCTTAATCGCTTGACGGCACGTCTTTGACGGTAGGGTGGTAACTAACCACGGCTGAAGCCTCCCACCAGGCCAGACCAGGGAAAATTCTGAAATTATAAATTCCCAAATTGACCCTGCCGGGGATCGAACCCGGGTTCTCCGCACCTGTAACGACCTGTGGTTCTTGCACTTAAAACCAGGTGAAGAAAAAACTGTAACTTCGTAGCTAAATAAATCCAGCTGCTACGCTATTTTAAAAAGGTGGACATATTAATAAGAAGAAATGACTCAATTTAATGCAACATAATCTGAACAGTTGTATGTGCTAAAATTTTAACCACCGTTTACCACCAAAAATGGTACCTAATGGTGACTCACTAGTCATCACGGAATTACCACAGTCGAAGCTAACTGGCAAACTACTGCCAAGACGTACCGCCAACCAATTTAGCGTTCCGGTACGATGCCGTGCAGAAACCCATTATCCCTCCACCATCTTAGACTGTGATCTTTACCACCAGATAAGATCGCAGTCAAGCGCTAACTTGTATAATAAAAAAAAGCCTTCAACCAGAGCAAAAGAGTAATTTTATAAAAAGTGCCAAAATGTGCAATGAATACAAATCCCAGATAGATATAAAAAATAAACAAAGAAGGATATTGTACAAATTTTGTAAGCGAGGCAGAATTTGTTTATTTTAATCCATAGTATCAATTAAAAAAGACAAAAGCCGAGCAAAAAGGCTAAATAAATAAGTGGCCAAAACTTTTCCGTACACTGTACGGGGGTGAGTATCAGCTTGAAACATATTTAGCTTTGTTCCCTTCACTACGGTTAATCTGTCCCGTTTCCTCCCATGTCAAGTGCAGATAGACTTTTTGGGTCGGGTGCGGGCGTAGGGTGACCGGGCGGAAAAGGCGGGGGTGTGCGGGGAGACCATCGGGTCGAACCCACCACCCTTCCTGATGATGAAATATTGTACACGTGGTCTGATTTTGAATGACAACGTTTTCCTCGGCCGCGCGGGGCACCCACTTTCGGCGCGACGTTTTATAGCGAATCGAGGATTTTCTCTCAGTAACGATCATCCTCTTTAATGCGAATTGTTCGGTATTCTTTACCGTTTGCTTCTTAAGATTTTTCATCCCACTCAAAGTGAATTCAAATGATGCTCCCGTACTATGAGTTACGAGGTTACGAGCTTATATCGCCGTCCTCCTTAATCCGGATTTTCGGTTATGTTTATTGACTTCAATAGAGAAGGAGAGCGTCACAATAATATGACATTACACCTATCTGACCTTGTTGAGAGCTAAGTTGTGGGCTGTGGCCAGTCGAGTACCATACTACTTTATACCGTACTATCTATAGAAGTTGAATTGGAAATCTTTAAAGTTTCACAATTTCTATTTCTGCATGAATGCAGCAGCTGAGGGTGGACTGAACTGGATATTACAGCAGCAGGTGATTGTTCAGCGCTTGGACCAAAGTCCTGGGTTCTATTCCCCGGGTGGAACAGAAAATTATTCGGTCTTGGATTTTCCTATTAATAAATTTTCAGTACTTATTAGCTACTAAGCATAGTTGTTAGGAATGATGGAACGAGTCACGACCAACATTGATAAGTAACGACGTATAAATCTGTTAAAAACTGGAATTAATCTTGAGATCAACATGATATTTCTATTTGCTTATGACACGGTGTTCAAAGTCAGTTTAGTTCAATGACGTGCAAGCAGCACAAAGACAATGGTCCCAATGTTATTCGTACGACCTTGGCCGGTTTGTTTATTAATACACGACTGATAGCCCGCCCACCGGTACCGAGTACCGACCCATTTACCCTGTCCTTAATAGGGGAGAAATAACACGAGCTTTAAGCACACCGTAATTTACTCCGTTATTTTCAGGGCAATTTTTTGTTTGGCACGATACAACCATAGACATTTTGTATGGTGAGCTGGTTTATTATAAAAGAAAGGAAGGTATTTATTTTGATGCTGCTCCTTTTCACAGCTAAACCGTTGAACCAATACTTATTACTTAGCTTGTATCTAGATTCTTGGAGAGGGATATATATATGAGTTCTCACGAGATTTAGTAACCAATTTAAATCCCACGATATGTCATTTAAGTTTTTTGATCTTTAAAGGTTTAAGCCCAAATGTCCTAAGCACTAAGGCGGATAATCAACAGTCAATCGCAAGGCTGCACTTCTTTCACCGGTGTCGCTAAACTGAACTTACAATGATGGGGCACATTGTTTGAAGAACTGATAGGCGTTGGTGTTTAAACGGGGGCCACGCACCGTACAGCGTTGCGTTGGACGGTCCACCACAAGGTAGACGGAAGATCCCAAGCGTGTAGCTGGAACCCGCTGAAATCAACAGGCATAAACTAGATACAACTAAAACCTTCATCCAGGTTGAGACGACGACGACGATATGTCGACGAGTCTAATAAGACAATTTGTGTTCTATGATCTTTAAGCTTTAAAAGAAAATAAAACACGTAAAATGGTAACAATGCATAGACAGTACTTACTGAATTTGCGAGCGGTAGTACACTGTATTGTATTAGATAATCAAGGATTCCGACATCTTCCTAATTTATGTTACATCGCTGAACCCAAACACTTTAATCTCTTCCAAGTGTATCACCGAAGAAGGCCTTACCGCCTTATACTATTTATTCCCACTTCTTATTTTCACCTTCCCTCTGTAAATAAAGACAAACGTAGCATTGAAATTTGAATTCTACCTACCAAACTTTAGGTTAAGTTTCCTTTAGATAACATTGTTTGATCTTCAGATTGGTTGCCCGATCTGTCGAGTGATTAATTCGCCCCTTACCTCAAGAGGAGATTTATTGGTTTCGCCGTACGCAAAACTGCGGGTTCGTAAAAAATCTCTATGGAAAATTGAATAGAAAAGCCATTTCGGAAGTCGCTCCGAACGAATCTGTTGATACGGTTCGAATTGCTTTCACGGATGCCTACATTTAATTCACGAGGCGGACTTACATTAACTATAATTTCTAATCAATTCTTTTTTCTTTTTGAAAAGAGCAAAGCTGTTGAGTTTCTTGCCCAATCGGTGTTAGAGTCGTAACAATTCATAAGTGGCACAAGTTGCCCTACGTGAAATAAATAATTTAATTTCGTCTCAATGAATTTTTATATATAACTGTAGTAGAGAATACATTTAATAATGAGTTTTATTAAAACAGAACGCACACTGAGGACAGGACAGAACGAAATATCCGCGTCGACATTTATTCCTGGTGCTTAGGCCCGTATTAATCAACTGACATCGAGCTGGAAACAGGTGGTAAATCTATTCCCGATACTTGAGAACCTGTTTTTATCTGATGTCATGATTTCTTAATACGGGCCTTAGTATCCTTGCTATAAATAAAAGTACATATATGATGCGGACTTTTGTTCGCCGGACAAAAATGTATACGTAATGTATTTTCTTCCTTATATCCCTTTATGTGGCAGCTTATTTGACCTACAATAACTGAAGGGCATAAGTTAGCTTTTTGCTCATATTGAGATGCATTTTTCAGTATCTACTGAAAACGCGGGAGTGATGCTGATGATAAGTATCGGGTTGATGCGTGTGCTGGGGGCAGAAGCTATATCAACGCCGAAGTCTGCTGGCGTAATCAACAAGACATTCTGATGACATGCGCCCGATTGACTAAATCTTTCCCCAGATCAAAAACATGGTAGCGGGCTTACTTGTTATCTTGTGCTTTTGCAGCTCTTATCTCAGTGAAGCATTCCTATTGTTTCATGTGGGAGTGGCTGTCGTTGTAACAATTTATCAAAAAACATACAAGTAATGAAACATTACATAGCAGATATAATTTAATAGAGCGATCGCCACTATACAATATGCAGTGCTGGATATTTAAAGTACACCATCGTTTGGAAATCTGCCTTGAGACATTTATTGCGAATTGTGAATTAATGATTAACCGAAGTTAGAGCTTTCTCTTTACTAAGATATAGGGCATTTGAAGCCATACATAGCTTTCGGTTTATGATGGCGCGAAAGGTACCTTAAGAATAGGAGTAGGTACTCGTTTATCTATATTACTTTCTTGAGAACTAGACTTGTGACTTTGCTTCGAACGGCTCTACTTACACGTAAGGACTTTTAGAGGGGGAAATCTTCTGAAGATACCCGATCTCCTGGGGGAGACTGCAGGTGATGTGAGATTTTTACCCACTAAAACCCCCTCGGTGGCCATGCTCTGAGCATAATGGGAATCTCCGGGAACCCTCAAAGAACATGCGCCGGACACGTAAGGACTACCTAAAATGTTAGAAATCTTGCTGTTACCCGTTGAGGAATTCCACCCTCTATCTCCGAAGTCCAAATTACTCATCTGATTGTCACAAAATGACCTAGCAGCACAGTTAGGCTTTGCAAGGAAAAGAGAATTGTCAAAAATGGTTGATATTTGACAGATTTACGAAGTAAAATCGACCAAAACTTTCATCCAGTATCCTATTGTTTATTGGGATATATCGTGTCAAATTGCCTTAAAATTCGTCCCGTCTGTTTGTTCGTTTGTTGTTTGTTTCTCTATCGCACATCGCGTCGATAGTCTCCCATAAATTCTTACATGAAATCGCACTCACTAGTGCGATAGGACAAAATGTCCTTCCCCTTCGAAGCGGAAATTTTGTGCAGATCAACTAAGTACTATGTTTTTATTCTAAAGCAGTTATAATAAATAACGAATTGACAAAAAATATTTTTGGGAACTGCTTCAACAGTTAAGTTGAGTCTATTCAGCAGGACATTTGTCGCCTTTGATACCTTCTTTAGGCGCATTGAGCACTTTTTGGTAGGGGGTAAAAATGTAGATTCGCGTGACCGTGACCGACATGCTCGCGAACAGCGACATGCTTGCGAACATATAAATATACCACATTCGAAATTTAACTTTAATGCCTAAGTGTTAAGGTTTATATTTTAATAATTTGAAGTAAAATAAAAAATAAAAAAAATATTAGTGTTCACTTCTATCGGTCCCTATGACTGGCAATTTTTTTTATTAAAGCGTCGTGTCGTCGTGTTGTGTCTTCAATTCGTTGCATACTTATTGCACCTACTTCATGCTTCGTGAATGAGGCAACATGACGTATTAAGTAACATTAAAACAACTTTGCATAATTGTTTTGCATCGTGCATAACAATAAGCACAATCTGATCCCTATACAAACAGCTTTGACTCTCGATGATATTAATCTTCATTCACCTACAATGTTATTGCCCAAGAACCAAGACTCGTGAGTTTCCGAAACTCACAAGTCTTGGTTCTTGGGCAAAATTTCTACTATTGTATGAGAAAAGAAATCACGGAAAATAAATTATAAAACTCCCTGTTGTTTTATAGTTTAAGAGTGTCTGACAGAGGGTTGCAATCGTTCTAAATGTCTGACAATGGACAACGTGGTTTCTAATATTATTCCAAAGAAAAATATAATAAAAAAACGGAGCTTAATACTTTAACGAATTTGAGGTGCCACCTTTTCTACCTGATACCTTCAAAAGCAACTGCAATCCAAACTTCATAGTCGGGAATCGTTTATACCTCTATTAGAGACATATATAGAAAAACTTTCAGCTTTAATAAAATAATGAATGTCAGATCGTCGTGGGATCTTGGACCATTATAGCAGTGAGCCTGCATCCACAATGTGCAAACATGCGGCTTCTTAGCCTCGTTGTGCGTTTTACACTACATCTGCGACTTGCCTGGTGCCGGTTTTGGGCAACGAAGTCTTAGTCTTTATGAAGATGAGCCGGAGTCCTGCACAGATGATGGATATAATATGGAGAAAGTGGATGGTGTGCAGTGCCGCGTGCGGCTCTTAGAAGTTACGATGCGTCGTCCACGGGGGGGTGTGTACGCGAGAGTACCTGGGTAATGATATAAAGTATCTCTGTTGTCATGTACTTCATGATAGTTATATTAACCTAGCTTTTTTCCGCTGCTGCACTCACGCTGAGTTCGATTTTAATTCGCAAGTATATCTCTAAACCTTATTTTACCTTTAAGGGATTGAATTTTCCTGAGATTTTTTTCGGCAGATGTCTACGTTATATGTACGTATGCCTTTCAGTCCGATCGGTCCAGTGGTTTAAGCTGTGCGTTGAGTCGGTCAACTTTTCCTTTTATACATATTATATTAAATACCATGTCAATTTCATCAATTAATATCACTTGCAGTCGTTATTGTCGCTATTTTGCTGATGGCTAAACACCCAGTCTTCAGAGCGAGTGCAAAAATAAAAGTCGACATAATATCACTGCGATATGTTTAGGTATTAAACTCCTCTACCCACGGGGAGGTTTATTTTCAATCTCTTTCCTTTATCCGTAGACCTGGGCGACAGGTGTGTACATTGAATATTATAACTACAGTATACAGGAATTTGATTCTTTTTTCACAGACTGTTTCCAGTATTTCCGAATAAAAATCCTTAGGACCTTACAATGACATAATTCTAATGAGTGCGTAAATTATTACGTGAATCTTACTTCGGTACATACTCGTAACTCATAAAGCGTTTTTTGTTGGTAGAGCAAGCTCCAGGTCAATATTGACATCCACAAGAATTGAATCCACAAGAATGCCTTCGAAGTTGTGTAAGGTCGATCATGAAATGTTAAGTATGGAACCGCATGACTTTTCCAAGTCATTGTTTTTACTTATTTTGCCATATACTAAACTAAAACACTGTCTTTAACCAATGCTTGACTGCTTTATTTAAGAAATTGTCGTGAAGAACTTTCCGAGAGTTCAGGGCTTGGGTTACCATCGAATAAAAAATACCTTAAAAAATCAGGTACCATCAGAATCAAATAACAGTAATTAAACTGGTACCATCGACCTCCTCATGGGTACAAGGTGGAGAGTAGGGCATACGTGCACGTGGCCGTTCCGATCTATATATCCGATTTTTATCGTGATACCACCAACAGAATTCGTATGAGAGAGATTGCGAGAGCTGCCGTGAAAAACAAGTCTCCACAAGTCTTGGCAAGTGGTCCACGACCACTCTGCCAAGTTGTCTTGTGCCCCCTACTCTCACCTAATCGAATAGGAATTCCTTTGCATTTAAATTTTTGTATTTCTCTGGTAAAGATCCTTAAATTAAATTGGCAACCACTATCGATAAATAATCCCCGAGTATTTGCAACTTGTACGCTTGCACAGGGATGTATCTTTACCTATATATAATCCATACTAATATAATAAATGCGAAAGTGTGTCTGTCTGTCTGCTACGGTATAGAGATAGCTTGCATCTCGGGGAATGATATAGATTTTTCTTTTTATCCCAGAAAATAAAGGAGTTCACGCGGGGATTTAAAAATCCACACGGAGTCGCGGGCATCATCTAGTCTAGTATATAATATTTCTACAGACTAAACTTTAAGTTTGAATTATGTTATTTTAAAGATAGTTCATCCAAATATCATTAATTATTATTCATTAAAAACAATTAGAACAGACAACATTTACGTCAATAGACCATACATAGAATGTATCGATGTATTTCTATAATATGACGATGTGAGCGTAACAGAGTTAGAGCAAAAGCACACTTCGGACTGAAAAGAACAAAACGTATGCGCTGAAACAACTGCGTTGGAGGGAAGTGAATATTTTGAAAATGAAAATGACAATGCAATTTTGACCCGTTTGACTCAAGTCAGTCAGTGACCCAAACAAACTCACAAACAATATGCGTCGTTCCACAATTTTGTCGGCAGCCCTGAAGTGTGTTTGAAATCCTTATATCTTGGGGTACCCGTTCTTCCTCCCCATTCATATGAATTTTTGTCCTCCATATGAAAAGTATGATGAAGACCTTTTGCCCACTAGGTAATTTTTTTGTTCGTGGTATGATTTCGTCTTTAGGTTGGGCAACTTCAACAATCACTTTGAATGCCACGGTTGAAATAAAATATTCAGATAGATCGATCATTGGCCGAGAAGACGGCGAAATATGGCATTGTTAATAGGCATTGCTTTTCTCACGTACCAAGCCTTTCACTTACCCACCTATAACCAAACAGATACAGTCCAATTTTGAAGATTGCGCTGCTACAGTTCGATTCTAAACCGTATAAGACTAAACATAAAGAACAGTTGTATTTTCTAAAGTATTTGAGGTTAGAGACATTCGAATATTATTGTTGTTGTCCAAGCGTGGAAGTCATTTGTATGTATGTAGATTAGAAATAGAGTTGCCATCTGCAAATTAATTTATTTAGGATACGAATTACGCGACTCTCGTAACTAAGAAAATATTGTCAAATATAGGTAATTTTTTCCATATTTTTTTGTAACGTATAACTTCAAAAAAATATGGAAAAAATGTTGGAGAAATGTTTACGATGAATGAAAATATAAAATGCTTAGATATAAAATTCTCGAGTTAAAAATATATAAAAAATAATAAGACTCGGTTTTACAACCGTGTGAAATTGTGATGGCTTGGTGAAACCTAGTGGCTTCACTAATTCTTCTGCAGAATCTATTGAATATTCTTCTACTCCTGTTTTATAGTTTTTAGCAGGGTCACACCGATATTTATTTCATTATGATCAAAAATAATGATATTATTAACAAAAAAAACATTTAGTGGATTTAATTTTTTCAGTTTTCACAGTTCAGCATCTAAAATATCGTAAGTGTTATTCAGTCTACTCAGAAAATACTTTATTCTAAACGACATTGTTCCGTCCCCATATAAAGTTCGCCTAAGAACCAACAGTCATAAAACATTGATTACTGGGTTCAAATAAATACCTTTTATACTGGAGAGCAGATTGAAACAACGGACACTTGCTAAGACATGACTTATTACCAAAAATATTTTCAATTTTGAGGTCATTTCAACTTTCATAATCAATCTGCTTGAATACAAATAAATACCATCTTTATCCAATTGTAATAGAGCTGTAAACAGCATGTTGATAAGAAAAGCAAATACTGCAAAATCCTGGCTATCACGAGGACTTATGGTAATCCTAGTCAGAGGTCATCATACCGTACTGAGAGGACCACATATTTTTTAGATACAGTTAAACAAGATCGGTGCACTTTCGCCTCGCTAATTATTTTTGTTGTACTTTGTCTGCTAGCGTAATACATTTATGTGGAACGAAATAATGGCGCAGTTCTACGAAACGACATCTATCGAGGACTAAAAACTGTTAGCACGAAATAAAAACAAAATTATAAAGTACTTTTCTTTCTTTCTTTGACTATAATAGTCAAATAATATAAGCTTTTAGTGATTATAAGTATTAGCGGCAATTAATTATGGAACGTAAATGCTCAATATTGTAGACTGAGGATGTAAAACGGATGTATTACCAAAAACTAAGAACTGTGGCTTGCGCTTGACG
Source organism: Erebia palarica (assembly GCA_964035005.1). Taxonomy (NCBI): domain Eukaryota; kingdom Metazoa; phylum Arthropoda; class Insecta; order Lepidoptera; family Nymphalidae; genus Erebia; species Erebia palarica. The sequence goes on from OZ035988.1 coordinate 10,623,328, forward strand.
AAAGTCATGCTTATGAAAAGCAATGTATTTACCATAGATTTAGATCTATGGTATTTACGTGGCAGGTCGACGGCGGAAGGAGCATTTTTTTTCTTTTACAAGTTAGCCCTTGACTACGATCTTACCTGGTGGTAAGTGATGATGCAGTCTAAGATGGTAGCGGGCTAACCTGTTAGGGGTCATGCAGTTATATTAAACAAATACCCCTAATAGGTTTCTACACGGCATCGTACCGGAAAGCTAAATCGCTTGGCAGTATGGCTTTGCTGGAAGCGTGGTAACTAGCCACGGCCGAAGCCTCCCACCAGATCAGAGAAAATTCAGAAATTATAAATTTAAAATGATTTACTTAATTACAAATTTGTTAACTAATTAGAAGTAGCTGCTTATTAATTACTTGATCGTTAAGTATCATAATTGTAACATGAATATTAGACGAAATGTAAATTAAAGCCCGAACATGGGCACGTGCGAAGGAAACGTGTTCTTCGTTTCCTAGAAATAGACTTGAGTTCCAATCGCGGCGCAAAAGCCTAAGACAGACGCGAAATACCTAGTGTGGCTGGACGAATGGATGGATTGTTTTATGACGTTTTTTTATAGTGCTGCCTTAGGCGATGCATTTAAAAGTGTTGGGGAAGTCTAGCAGTTCGAATGAAAACGAGGAAGAAAAAGTTTGAAGTCCGTGGTATTTCAATAACATAATATGAATAACCTTGACGATGCAGATGTCTTGCGATATATGGTGGATTTATATGACTTATATTTCTAGACCCAGCAAATTCGAGCCGTACCTTGATGCCAGTCAGTCACTTCCTCCTTTAATATTTATCTCTTCAGAAACGTACCTAACTAAAAATGTAACGTAACTAACGTAAAACGTAAACTAATAGATAAATCCTATTATAGTGTATGGGATTATTTGAATGATAATTATGAATTGTTCAATTATAAATTCGAAATTGTGTCTGTCTTCACTTTCGCGGCCCAGCTGCCCAACCGATTTTGATGAAATTTGGTACAAGGGTAGATTGTATCCCAGGAGAGGACAACAAGGCTACTTTTTATACCGAAAAATTAAAGAGTTCCCGCGGGAATAAATCAATCTTAATCCACGCGGACCAAGTCGCGGCCATCATCTAGTTATGTTATAATTATAATAAATTGTTTTAGTTGTAAATCTTATTAAGTAATAATTTATGATATTTTTGAGATCGTGATAGTAAAAACAAAACCGGGTGAGTTTGTTGTGGGCTCTTCTCAAACCAGGACGCGTTTGGAATCCTCGTAGCTTTAGTTTTAAGATACCGTTACTGATTATCACCATCATGTTATTTAGGTAATTGAACGTTAATAACTGTAGTGTACCTAAATCCATACTCCATACTAATATTATAAATGCGAAAGTGTGTCTGTCTGTCTGCTACGCTTTCCCGGCCCATCTTCTCAACCAATTTCGCTAAAATTTGGTTTAGCAGTAGGTTATATCCCGGGGAAGGACATAGGCTTTATTCCGGAAAATTAAGGAGTTCCCGCGGGAATAAAAAAACCTTAATCCACACGGACGAAGTCGCGGGCATCATCTAGTTGAATAAATATATTTTGAACTTGAATTTGTTACTTAAGATTTACGAGTACTTCCTTTACAGAAAAGAATGAGCTCAGAGAGATCTTTCCACTCTCAATCCAGTAATGTCCCAATATACCTGCCTTGCACGGTGCACGGTCGGACACTTACAAATGATCGTTTTTGTTTCGCCTGCGATCGCGTACCGGATACGCATTGGTTCCTGTGAGAATGTCGAACCCGATTTTTTTACCCTCCAAAAAGCGGATGTCCTTCATTCGACCGGTTATGAAAGGTGTTGAACATATGTCTACATTTATGGGCCGATACATTTCGATGAGTGTTATTTTTTGATTGACTAGCTATTCATTTCACTGTTATAAAGTTATTCTACTTTTAATTGAATCTAATAGTGCTACTAACTTTATATATTATCCTTGATATTCATAAGTTTTAAATTGTCTTTTTTCAACATCATTAACAAAAATAAATGTTCCGAATATTTACTTACTTACGTTAAATTTTTTATTAATTCGGTTATCATTATTTTAATTAATGAAATAATTTTATAAATTTAATAATTTTGTACATTTATGTATAATCTCGTATCTTTGTTTCATTCAAAATGTTCCTTTTATGTTTTATTATTTTTGATAAAAATCTTTTGTAATGAAACTGGCATCTGTTTGTTTACGTGCTGAGGTTATACCTAAGGGCAGCTTTATTATCCACTTTAAGCATTCTGTAAGAGAAAACCGACGTTTCCTGAAGCATTATGTGTAGATAACTTTGTTGCTTGTAAATTTGTCTGTCCATCCGTATATCCTTACGAAAATTACTACCACGTTCGTTACCTTTTAAGGGCTCAACCACTTAGAGTATACTTTTAACCTCGAAAAATCGATTCCCCACGAGAATTTCAAGAAAAGTCTCAAGCTTCAGCTAGTTTTGATAAAATTCAATTCATCAGGTAATTAAATAAAGTAGGTAATATAGAGCTTACATGGGCCGTTTGGCTTAAATTAATACTACGTCGCCATAATGATGTTGTCATAATGAGCGACCTGCGATTATTATGAGATAAGCGTCATTATATTTGCCGTACACATGTTTATTGTTATACGAACATGCGATAAAGATGGAAACATTCCTTTTAAAGGCATAGTACTAAGATATTTTTGAGGTTTTTTTTGTTTGACGACGATATTAAGGCCTTATTATTGAATGTTTTATGTTCCTATTATGTAAACTGCAGTTCATTTTGAATGTTACTTTGCCTAGGCCCTAGACATCAGTTATACTAATCTGACGATTTGAGCGAGACCTAAAGGAGTTAGAGAGTTACAAACTTAAAAAACTCTAACTCCTTTAGGTCTCGCTCAAATCGTCAGATTATTTGAATGTAAACTTTTCATCATGTAATTAACTCACTCTACCTTAATCTGACGCGCTCGAGTATTTGTGATGATCGATTTTATTTATCTAATATTCTGAGCTGCTGTCCTAGGCAGACCCACCAATATACAGGGCTCATACATGATGAAGGTACTCTGCAGGGTCCAAAGAAAGGGTACCGCGCGGGAGTAATTCCAAAAATCCCCTCTTGGGCTCCCCTACTATAGAACCCGATTGCAGCACTACCTACCAGGTCCAAGTGTGATATAAACCATCGCGGGACCTATTCAAACACGCACAAAAATTTCCATCAGAATCGGTATGCCGTTTTGAAGTGATGCGCTTAAAAACATTCGGCAATTGATTTTTATTCTTATAGATAGATTTAAAACGGCCATAAATGACATAGATATTATACTTATTCAACAGTGGGCCATTGAAGGAATGTGGAGTTAAAAATAATTTTGTCTCGTTTATTTTGCGTATTAAATATATCCTTTATAACTCAAAAATAAAAGTAAATAGATGTGTGTTGACCACCTGCCTGCATAATCACCTGCTTAAGAACAAAGCCCGCGATCGTAAGAAGGTGCCATTTAGATGTTCCTGTTTCCATTATTCTACGAATTCATTTTATTCTTACGCTAAAATTGCTAAAATTAAACTACTTACTAACTATTCGTAGTATTAATTATGCTATTTAAAGTTCTTTGTATAATATATAGAAAAAGATGAAGCAAACAGTAAATCCAGAATTAGTGTGATGCAGCAAAGTGGAAGAACGAAAACATAGACGTTTTTACTTATCCGGACCTTCGTGTGCTTTTGCCCTAAATTATGTTATTCATCCACTTTTTAGAAATGCGAACGTGTACCTGAAATTAGGTTTACCTTTCGCGAAATTTAACATTGAACTATATGAGTGCATCCTGAGCACAAGTAGCCAAGTAAAGCATTTTCAGATACACATATGGCGTGTAAGGCTCTCGTGACGGTGAGTAAGTCGTCACACTATACCCGGCCAGAACGAACTGATTTTATAATTTGTTATTCTTGCTAAAGTGTTTACCTACATAAGGAGAAAAATTTGGTGTACATAACCATTCAATAGCTAACTACGTATCTACTATACGTTGCGGAACCGGCAGAGATTGAACTTTCATCCAGAGCCAGAGGGCTATCGCGGTCGTAAAGGTAGTTTAATCGTTTAGATTTTAGGCTTAGACTATGGTCCCATAAGAAACGCCGAAAATTCATCGAAAAGTTAACGAAACATGAATTCAAAACATTTTCCTAGTGTTGACTTCTCCACTTTATCAATTACAAGCCGAATTCCGGACTACAATGGAAACATGCAAACATGCAACTTGAATGATAGGTAGGTTATACCAATGGTTATACCTATGAATTTATTATCTGTGATAATTATTCTCATGGTTGCAATGTGAACATTTCTATCTATATAATTATAATAATTTGCTATTTTTTTCTAGTTAAATAATCTTAATTATGGTTCCCTTCGTGTCCTTGAATAACTTATAGAAGAAACAATGGGTATTTTCCTTACGGGCTGTGTATGAGCCTAAATTTTCCACAAATAACTTAGACTTAACCTACCACCTTTCTTAATACGTCGTTTTACGATTCGATCAATAAATAATTACTTATTGTATAATATGTGGCATTTTTATTTGCATCATTCATGATTGTTTTCTGAAACTATTTCTATTAACCTAAATATTATTTTAAAGTGAAAAAATTTGATTGTTTGAAAAGATTTGAATGTCAGGCAGACGGACAGTCAAAAATTAAAAAAAATGATTCAGTCTCGGTATTAATTTGTGGAGCATATTCCAATTAAAATTGTCAAAAATAAATGTACAGGAATCGTCCAGTTACTTTTTTATTAACACGTAGGACAGGAAGTTTACAGGAGTTTTATGTTTATCGAAAAGATTCCAGTAGCATATGCTCATGTGTGTATTTTATGCCCCCGATTGTGTAAGAAAATAGTAATCGTAAACGTTTGTCAAAAATCTAACTCGAACTGTTATAGGGGTTCATAGATGCCTACGTGTCAAAGAGCATGTATGAACTCTTTCAACAGTTTGAGTAATACGTTTTAAGCTTTCAAATGATCACGATTGTAATAGACTGGTCCTCAGATTTAATGTTTTACTTTGTAACTATAGTTTGCGCGTCAGTTGAATGCAGAGCTTATGTGTGTGTCACCTCAGTCCCCACCTGCATTCAACTCGCGCGCGTACTATAATTATAATGGTATACCAATTCAAATTGTTTAAGTCTAGTCAACGAAGTGTTGAGCATCTGCTAGTATTTATAGTTAAATTTTTTTTTTATTAATACTAGAGCTCAGGCGGTTTAAAAATAGCTCTCTCAATAAAAAACCGGCGCAGAAGACAAAAGGTGTACACAGCACGTGCGGTCCCGACTCCGGGCAGATGTCGTAACGACTCGGTCATATGGCCACGGGATGGATGGTAAATGGAACCAGTGGTACTTGTCTTGGTAATATTACTTTCTTTAATAGATAAACTGTGTAATGATCTTGACTGATATCCATACTAATATTAAAAATGCGAAAATGTGTCTGTCTGTCTGTCTGCTACGCTTTCACGGCCCATCTGTTCAACCGATTTTGATGAAATTTGGTACAGGGATATATTGTATGCCGGAGATTTTATCCCGAACAATTAAAGAGTTACCGCGGGAATAAGTCGCGGGCATCATCTAGTTCATAATATATTCATATGTATTTATTGATTTGTAAATACAGTACAAGGAGGTGCTACAATATAGAAAGTTTCGTGTGTCTACCACTGAGTGGCATACAAATGTCACGTATCATGTTTTAACATTACAAAATCACAATAGTAATATTAAAAGTATAATGGGAAGTCGAATGCGGCCGTTGATAATAGCTGATACCCGCGTCTTTTTCCGCGTGGTTTAAAAAAGAATTTGTTGATCCTGCGGGAACTCCTTAATTTTCCGATTAGGTAAAGTAAAAACAATAAAAAGGATAGAAAGTAGCCTGCGTCTCAGGTACCAAATTCTATCAATATCGGTTGAAAAGATGGGCCGTGAAAGCATAACAAATAAACTGACAATCGCCTTTTTACTGTTAATAAGCCCCTCCGGGTTCCCACTCATCATGCCAGAGCGAAAACACAGTTATGGGGACCAAACATGTGTCAAGATGAAAATTCCGCGTTAATAACAGTTTTACACAGGCGCGACTGGACAGAAAGTCGTCGTTTCTCTACGACGCGACGCTCACGTTTCGCGCAACATGATGTCCTGAACTTTATTAGGTTTCTTGTTAGTGGTCGCTGTAGAGGAGGAGAATACTAATATGTAGGTCTGATTATCGAGAGTGATAGTAGGTAGGAAGCAATATTTTTTAATTTTAAGTCTCAGTGCAACAAATTTCCGCTACTACAGCTCTAATCGTAACTTATGCCTACAGGTTACAAAAAGAAAAAAGCTACACTTGCTTAGGCTACCTTAAAATTCCCCAACTGCATATTATATTATTAATTAATCTGTACCATAAGTTTCAAAATGTGAATATCTACAATATGTGAAAAAAACACTTTTAATCGTGGCGCAGTGTGTAGCGCTGTTGTCTTAAACGTGCGGATATGGGTTCAATATAACTGCCATGCCCCTAACAGGTTAGCCCGGTACCATCTTAGACTCTTAGACTGCATCATCACCTTACCATCAAGTGAGATCGCAATCAAGGGCTAACTTGTAGTGATTAAAAACAAAAAAGACTTCCGTTACAAGCTTTTATTATGTTGGTATGTAAAGTTCACATCTTGCAAATGAATTTTATTTCACTAACCCTTAACTGATTGGGCTGAAATTTAGAACACTAATGTAGCTTCGATTATTGATAATGCAATAATAATGGTACCATAGAGGAGGTCTCAGATCGAGCTTGGAGGCCATAGGAACTCTTCACATTAATAACAATATGAATCCATGGTGTTGGACTCATTGGATTTGTCATTTCTCTTGTATGCTAAGATGATGTTTAGAGTTTCATGGCTGCGAAAACTCTTTCTCTTGTTTTACAAAAATAAAAATAAAAGTTTAAAAAAAATTATATTATTAATTAATTAAGTCTCTAAAAATCTTCAACACTTTGACTAAACAGTTTGTTCAGAGGCTCAAAAGATTTACACAGTAGAATTGCGACTTATGCGAGACATGTATATGTAATCCTTTTGTTGTAAGAAGGGTGATAATAGTGTAAAGTTTTGTCTTCATGTGACTAGTATTGAGTGTCGGTAACGCTGAAAAGGCTTTCCATGAATTAACAATACGAAAACGGGATGACAGCGGATGTATGGGAAAAGTAATTTCAGTAGAAAAAGATTATGAATAATTGAACATTACTCGTTATATTTTAAATAACTTACTTGAAATTCCATCCCATTGTTTTTATCGAAATTGTAATCTTTTCAACATAAAGTTTTTATCAACTAAAACAATATAACCATACTATTAGGTACCTATTCTGTGTTATAACTACAACAAACGAAATATATGCTAACGAAGTAGCGCAAAATGTGTCTGTCCGTTTGTAGCCTTTTTAAGGCTGTTTAACCGATTTTGACGAAGTTTGGTATACGAAGATAGATAGCATCCGCAGGACAGATATTTTATTATTAGGTATTTTTTATTCCGAAAAATCAGAGCGTTCCGCGGGAATTTCTAATAACCAAAATCGGAATCGCCGACAAAGTCGCGGGCATCATTATCATACAAACTAAAACTAATTTACCTGTTGTAGGCATAATCCTGAAACGGGAAAATCCCAGCCAGTCCGGGACGTTTGGTAGGCCGAAGTCTAACACATTCTGTCCTCATTTGCATGGAAATGAGATCTGTGAACATTCTCGCAGGCGCAGCCCTCCGTCTTCCGGCGCCTCTTTCGCTTAATTACAATGACGACGTACCCGTTCAATACCACGATTAGGTCCTGTTAAAACCTTAAAAGGTTTTTAACACTCTGAAGGCATCGGGAGGAGGAGACTGATAAGTAGTTTAATAACATTGCGCTAGAAAATCGCGAATGACTGCCTCGCCTCGTTGGTCTATTGGTTATCATGTTAAACTGCGACTGACGAGGTCCCGGGTTCGAGTCCCGGGTCGGGTCATAGAGAGTGTTGGGTTTTTCTGATTAGAAATTCTCAGTACTAGCCCGGAGTTAGGAAGTTGGCGGTGTTTAACCCCCGTGCCTCGGAGAGCACGTTAAGCCGTCTTCGCCCGGTTATTATCACTAACATGATAATATAGTCGTTAAAGCCCGCCAACCCGCATTGGAGCAGCGCGGTGGGTAAGCTCTAATTCCCTCTCTTTTACGAGAGTGGAGGCCGTTACGCAGTGGGACGTTATTGGGCTATAGTGGTGGTGATGGTGGTGGCGCTAGAAAGGTTTTTTATCCACTACGGATAATGGATGATAAGGGACGATGCAGTCTAAGATGGTAGCGGGCTAACCTGTTAGGGGCATGGCAGTTGTATTAAACCTACACTCCTATTCGTTTTCTACACGGCGTCGTACTGGAACGCTAATCGCTTGGCGGCACTTCTTTGCCGGTAGGATGGTCACGGCTGAAGCCTCCCACCAGGCTAGACCAGGGAAAATTCCGAAATTATAAATTCAAAAATTGACCCTTCCGGGGATCGAACCCGGGTCATCCGCATGTTAGGACAACAGCGCTCAACACTGCGCCACGGAGGTCATCACATATCAACAACCACTGTTATGTTACACGCAACAAACTACATGTTGCGTGTAACATAACTTACCCAATACATATACAGGAATAATCAGGTCAAGATCTGATCAAACAACCTGAATTAATCAAGTTATAGTCAACAGATTATTGCCGAAACTCGGTCCATCAATGTGTACCATCAAAATGACTCCAGTTATTACGGATACGGCGATTTTATTGTTTAAAAGCTTCCAGTTAATTAATTAATCCGGCAACGTGAATACAAGTTACGTAATTGCGAGTTTAAGGTGATCGCTCACTGGATGCTTGCATGAGACAGAAGAGCCGAACGCATCTAACAGTCTGCAGTCCTATTTTATTAATATTGTATGTATGTAAGTAAGTAAATTAAGTAGTAGGTATAAGTAGTTCCGGCTTATCACTTTTGTCACCCAAGTTGTCATACATAGAATAAAAAAAACATTTCATTTCACATGTTATATTATGTTACAGGCCCGCATTCTCACTTTCTTTGGTCACGTAACTAGCCGCGACGGTAACAATATCTGGTTGTTCAAGGAAGAGTAGAGGGCACCAGGGCACGTGGCAGATCACCCAGGTGGACAAACCAAGTGAGGGCTGTGGTGGACGTTGACAGGAATGCACTCGCAAGGCCTGCAGGCGTGCCACAACACCAAAGTAACGACCACGTCCGCTCTGAAGAGCGATACGACGAAGAAGTAGATTATAAGTTAGGCCGCCATCGACAACAAACAGGCGTCTAAGTCTCTTGTAGGGTTTTCTGCCTTCCTTGATGAGGACTTACAATGCAATTATCTTAAGACCTCAATTTCTCAACGTTGGTTACTCAGTTTTACAAGTGCTTTTGAATCGTTAAGTGACTCTACCGCTGGTTCGGAATGACATAAGTCCCTCTTTTTGCCGCTTCAGGTTCAAGACTTAATGGACAGTGTCAGTTTATGCGGTTATTCTTGTTTGACCATGCAAAATACTCTTAACATCGCTTGCTGAGGGACTATGAGCTGTGCGTATATAATTGGCCATATTTAGTTCATATTGGTTGCATAAGTGTAGACTTCGGTGTGAAGACTGGGGTGAGACGTGTGTGGGCCACTGCACTTGTCACTGACGGCTGATGGGAACGTTTAAGTGCGAACAGAAGGGAGAAAGAAAGAAGACAGGTGTGGACCAACCTTTACCTGCCGGTCACATATTCGCATCAATGTTTCAGGGCACGCAACCCACCCTACGCCCGCCCCCGCCCTTGCGCCGTGCTAACACCATTACAGTAATTAGAATATGCTTAGGCATAATTGATGCAGTCATAAACTAGTTCCGGCACTGAACAGCATCACATGAATATTCGATTTTCTTTAATTTTGAAGTACAAGGCAATCTGCACAATGCATCAGGGAATTACATTTAGCCGCTTTACCCGTCGTCGCCGTCAAGCGATTCACATCTACTTTTGGACATAGGTGTCTTGCAGGGACTTCCTTATGCCACGGTCTGATTTCTTAAGTTGGAACACCAGTTTCTATCGGATCTTCGATCACCGCCCATTGGTATTTCAGCTTAGCAAGCTGATGAATCAATGACAGTTACCTACTTCGGTACTTGTACAGATTTTCTCATTTATTTGGGTCGTTTATCTATAAGTACCTAGTACGCACTCGAATTTGGAATTCGGCTTTGCGACCTTGTTTAAATATCTAGTCTTAGGTTGCTCTTCGGACATATTATAACTTATTGCTGGAATAACAAATACCGACACATATAGAAAAAAAAATTTTCGGTGCCTGAATTTAGATATCTAGATTCTAGACCCGAATACGATTCAACGACAATGTGTTATTCTAACATGTGTATAAGGAAAATTAGCTGACTCATCCTTGATCTAATATCATATTAAATTTACGTTTCAAAATTAATTAAGAAAACTTAAAATACAATATGTCAGGTTTCCCAGTTAGTTAATATAGTCCGTTGTTGATTTCTGTTAGCTAGGTGTTTCTTTTCTTTATTCTTAATCCCTATATATGAAGATTAAAGACTTAATTTATACCTCCTTCATTATTTCTTTCGTGATGATTATTCTTTACTAAAAAGGTAAGGTCACTTTTAAACTCAGTGTAGCCTTATACTTATTTGATAATCTTAGTTAATCTCATATTTCTCAATTAAGCCTAATTGACTTGACATTGTTGTTTATGATATCTCGAGAGAGCATGTTAGTATTGCTAATTACTCTAGGTTAAAGGTGTTTCAGTAACAAGGAGTAAATATTAAATGAACATCGTAATTATAATTTTGTGTTTGCTCAGGATATGGTGATGATTATTATGTAGGAGACTACTAACATTTATACACTGTCATTGTCCATTAATCACGAGTCTGAAGAATTGAGTATCTATTTAAATTTTCAGTCTTTAAACCAATTTAACATACTCAATTGTCTGAGCAATCGTTATAATTGGCAGCTTAAAACGTATTACTCGAACTGTTTAAGGAGTTCATACATTCTTTATGACGTGTAGGCATCTATGGACTCCTTAAACAGGTCGAATTATCCGTTTGACAAACTATTACGATTACGATTTCCTTACACTATCGGGAGGAAGTCAAGGGAAGCAGCAGACACCTAAATAGCGTACCTACTAAAGGTACTATTAAGTATTCTGTGCTAGTACATAGTAGAAGATCTTGATTTCCTGTTCGGTTAAATTATGAGCATAGTTTTGAATGTTTGTGGAAAAAAATTGCACTCGCCCCGCTCGCTTAATAGATAATATTTTTCATTACTTACTCGTTAATTCTTTGTTTCATGAAAAAAAGAAAAACATTGCTGATATAGTCACGGACAGCAGTTAGTTTAAAATAACTTTGGCTATTGTATCGGTAGTTAGATGAAAACATAGCGAACCTATTTTACTCAAAGCCTTTTGAGGCTTGGATAAACACAACGCGCTTTGAGTTCAAGGCAACTTACTCCCGCACTAAGCGCCGCTTATACTCGCATTACATATGGTACTCCTTAATCATAGATTTTGAGTGGAATATTTACTATACGTTTCTTATAAAATGATAATGTCTCGCTAACAAACTTACTAGCGAGAAATATCCAGCCTTGCCTGAATTATAATAGGGTTACATGACCGCACTCGCATGAAATAACGACTTTACCGCACGATCTCTGTAGGTGGCATAATACGTATTTTGATCATCGATCGAACGAGTTGCAAAGAGCCACTGAACACAAGCGTCACAATACTGTGAGTCATGGAATCCCTTTAGAGTTTAGAAGAACTGTGTATATTTCAGATTAAAACGCTATGGGTTGACATTACAACGGCGTCACGCGTCACGGCGTTCGAGCTTCGTGTTTTTCCAGACCTTTACTATATTGGTAGGGAGAGGTGCAAATAGTGCAGTGCAAGGAACCGGTCGCGGACGATGTCCTGGTATTCCCGGTTTTACGACTGCGCTATTCACTGGCTTCCTATGTTTTGGAACGTATGTCTACAGCTATACTAATATTATAAATGCGAAAGTTTGGATGGATGGATGTATGGATGTATGGATGGATGTTTGTTACTCAATCACCCTCAAACGGCTAAAGGAATCTGTATGAAATTTGGCACAAATATAGATCTGGAATAACACATAGGCTACTTTTTATCCCGGAAAATTAAAGAGTTCCCGCAGGAACCACGACAGAATTGCTTTAGTCATATTCGCATTAGGTTCCTATTTAATCAGCGCGTATTGTGCCGTTTGATGGAGAGTTGCTGAAGTCATTAGATGGTTCTATGATTAAGACTTAATTATATAAGTATTAAAGCATATAATCTTATGAATGAATGAATAAAATGAATGAATGAATGAATGAATGAAAAATTCTTTATTGTACACCAAGAAACACATACATAAAAACAACTAACAATAAAACTATGCTATGGTACAAGTGGCGGCCTTATCGCTTTAAAGCGATCTCTACCAGGCAACCATGCAAAAAAACTGATTAAACCCACTGAGAAAGCTTCAAGGGTGTACGTTATTTAAAAGGAAAACCTAATAATTAGTTCTAAACTAATATAATCTTATCCTAGTCAATATAAAATATCATAAACTAAGAATACAAATTTACCTACACATATACTTATATACACATAAAATAATTATATAAATACCTGTTTATATAGATAGTAATACATATATATATATATACATATACTATACTTATACTATACATATATACATATATATATATATATATATATATATATATATATATATTATACTATACTTATATATATATATACATATATATATTAGATATATACATATATATATATATATATATATATATATATATATATATATATATATATATATATATATAAAAAGATTAAAAATAAAAGCCAACAAGACGCAAGAGGAATGAAGAATAATTTATTAGAATATGATGATTTTATTTTTTCGTAGGATCTTAAAATAATTTAATCTATAATGTAATCTATTAATTAGGTTATATCCTTACTTATCATAATCGATGTTAATTACCTACCTATACCTACCTAATTTCTAAAACGAACCTTAAAAAAAATCTGTAACATGTGTAAGCCAGAACTAAGAAAGTAACTAAGAGCAAGTATATTAAATAACGCCAAGGAATTGCCATACAAATTGCAGAATTATTAAGTTTCCGCATTTTCATAAGGGAGGGTAATCGTTTTACTTGGTCCAGATGATTTTAGATATGCCGGCAATACCGGCCACCCAAACGGGATAGAGGATTTTAAATGCAACTGGTTCGAAAAAGACAACATTTTCACTAATTAAGTACAGCAGGGCGTATAACACTGCAGAGTTACACTTTATATTCAACTCTACCTTCAAATACACAAGGTTATTTTTGTCGTGCTTGTTAATAAAGTTATTTTCTTTCAGCTGAAGCTCTGACCATTCTTATCCATAGAAAGAGTGAGTAGGAAATAACAGGATCAAAGAGTGTAAGAGGGACACCGATACGTAGGTAGCATTTATATTCTGTTCGTGTAAGTTTCAGAGAACGGTCGCCGTGAAACTCGTAAATGGGAAAAAAGCAACAACGGAAAACTCAACCGCCTCTAGAGAAGGGCAAATCGTAGCGGTATTTTTAAGGCTACGAAAATATCGTTATTACGTTTTTTTGTCATGAAAAAATTATTCAGGTCTAGGCTACGAGTATGTTGCAAATCCGCTAGTTCGTCAGTTAGTTTTAAATAAGTAGGTGATATAATCGCTATGTAATTAATACCTGAGTCCACTTCTGACCAATATCTGACATTTGCCAACAATGATGTAAGTGTTATATTTACTGAATGCCGCGTGCTGAGCCTCTCAATGCAATGCAATGCAGATCATAAAACCTCCACTCTAGCCATGTAACAATGGCAAAGTAGATCTGTTTGCACAATTAACAAACTGCAAATTTTATATTCTAGTTTATTCTAATATAACACGATGTACCTGATCATAACTATCAAAATTAATGGACCCTTTTTTTGCATCATTATGATTACATACATTTGATTTATTAATAATTATTTTTAGTTACATCATATGATAATGGTTTTGTGTCATCGTAATTTTAATATATAAGCGATTCTATGGACTGTTGAGTTGCCAGAAAATTTTATTCTGGCAACCCATGGCATATACAGATTTTTCATTTTGGTCTAGGTACATTTTCTATGATACGCCAGAAAGCCATTTAAAAAAGTGACACTTAAATTGAAAAATGTCATGACTCCTTTCAGCTTTCAAAAACTTGCTCAAAATTTATAGTTGGTAAAGTTATTGCATTAATAGGTAAGTAGGTGAAATCAGCACTTTTAAAGTAACTTTTAGAGAGTCAGCATGTATTGAGCATCAATATCGGAAAAGAAAAATTACGTTACACGTATACAGAAATTTATTAAAAAAACTTCTAATTTGACTCTAATCATAAACGCATCTAGTAAATCCATACTTAAATGCGTAAGTGTGCAAATCTGTCTGCTTGTTAAGTAACTTACGTTTTCACGATCCATCAGTTCAACCGATTTAGACAAAATTCGGTACACAAAAAGGTTGCATTGTGTGAAAGGACATAAATAGACCTTACTTAGTATCCCGGAAAATCTTTGAGTTCTCAGGGTTTATTTAAAAACCTAAATACACGCGGTTGAAGCCGCAGGCATCACCTAGAATCTTATAAAATATGGAATCGAATCAAAGTATCGATAACCAATTAAGGGAAAACCTTTTTCGCGTCCCTAGCTACTCGTCATCAGAGAACGAGCCACGTTGATATTTCCACGTAGATTTCACTCCGTAAAACCTTTGCCTCTTATATACATTTTTGGTTGGCACATCTCTTTTTATTCACGATCATTTCAATATTGCGCGTGAACTTTCTCAGACTGGGGTTATTTTAAGCATTTCATTTGATTCAAAGCAAATACATTTTGTTGATGAAAATATCGAAGCATATACTATATTATGAATGCGAAAGTTTGGATTTATGGATGAATGTTTGTTACTCAATCACGCCAGAACGGCTGAACGGAGCTGAATGAAATTTGGCATACAGATAGGTTATAGTCTGGAATAACACATAAGCTACTTTTTATGCCGGAAAATTATAGAGTTCCCGCGAGAACCAAAAATTCACAGATTTCGCAGTCCTCGAAGTAAAGAATCGGATTATTGAAAATGAATACAAAAATAAAGGAAAAAAATATTTTGTAATAAAAATATCTTCTTCAAAGTTTTTCAAAAATGTATTGAAGGATTTTCAAAATTCCAACTTGGATGCACTTCTCACCTGCATACGCATCTTTTAACACCATTACCATGACGATCGGTCAATAATCATAGAAGCTAACATCACTTTTTTATACGGAAATACCCGTTTCTCTACAATTCCCAATATACAGATCACAATTATTAGCCGATTTTCAAAAAAATTCGCCATTTTGTAGCTAAACTAATACACTAGGACCCTATTGTTCATTCTTTCTTAAGTCGGTTTTTTTCCGAAATATTTACAATTTAGTAAGCAAACACCTCCCAAAAAACCCGACTTTTATACATTTTTCAAAATTCCAAAAGTTACCGGCCTATTTTCAAAATTCAAACGCTCACACGTGTCTCGATAAATTCCTGAACTATTCCCATCTCGATCCTCCCAAAATCCTCGATATGGCTATGGCCAAAAATACGTGTCAGGCGATTGCCATCTGATAACCATTTTCAATGGTAAAAATCTTGATCCACGCAGACGAAGTCGCGAGCATCAGCTAGTTTTCAAATATGTAAGAATTTTATATTTCTATGTAGGTATACTCAAAGAGAGTGAGTCTGACATAGATGAAATATTAGACCAGGATTTCCAGTTAGATTTACCTCTTCAGTGTGTTACACCCCAAGAGATTCGAAGAGCAATCGAGACTTTCAAAGATAAAAAAGCCCCAGGATTTGACCTAATAGATAAAAAGATACTTAAAGAGCTTCCAAAAAAAGGCATCATGTTTCTAACTTTCCTTTTCAATAGCATCATCAGACTCGGATATTTCCCCATGTTATGGAAAGTCTCTCAAATAATAATGATATGTAAACCGGGCAAACCAAACCAGGAAGTTGCGTCCTACAGACCTATAAGTTTGCTACCATTATTATCGAAACTGTTCGAGAAAATTCTGCTGAAAAGATTACTTGAAGTAATTTCAGAAAGAAACATTCTGCCTGATCACCAGTTTGGCTTTAGGAGGGAACATGCTACAGTTGAACAAATTCACCGTGTGTGCCAAGTCATTAGAAGAAGCCTTGAACAAAAATAATACTGTTCCTCCGTATTCTTAGATATAAAACAAGAGTTCGATAAAGTTTGGCATAAAGGATTGCTGTGTAAAATCAAGAAACTCCTACCGCACACTTACTTTGGCATTATAAAATCTTACTTAACAGACAGAATATTTCAAGTTAGAGAAGGCGAATACACCTCAGATTTCTATGACATCAAAGCTGGAGTGCCCCAAGGCTCTGTCTTAGGACCAGTCTTGTACACATTGTTCACTGTCGACTTACCTCAAAGTCCTGAAGTAACAGTGGCAACATTCGCTGATGACACTGCAATACTTGCCTTCCATAAAGATCCTGTAAAATCATCTGAAGTTCTACAAAGAAGCCTTCAGGAAACTCAGAGATGGATGGAAAAGTGGAGAATTACAGCTAACGCATCAAAGTCATTACATATAACTTTCACTCTTAGAAGAGGTGATTGCCCACCAGTTAAACTCGGTGACACTCAATTACTCCACACTAATTGTGTGAGATACCTTGGCATGCACCTCGACCGACGATTGACCTGACAACACATCCAAGCAAAAAAGGAAGAAATTAACTTAAAATACCGAGGATTGTACTGTTGTTCCAATAAACTCCTTATATATGAGGCAGCTCTTAAACCCATTTGGACATATGGACTGCAACTCTGGGGCTCTGCTAGTGACTCCAACATAAAAATAATACAAAGGGCCGAAGACTCAATACTGAAACAACTAGCCAATGCCCCCTGGTTTATAAAGAGTAGTGAGCTTCATGAACATCTCAATATTAAAACAGTGAAAGAAGAAATACAGCTTTGTAGCGCCAAATACAAGTCGCGGCTACAGCACCATCCCAATCAGCTGGCAGTCCAACTCACTGTTCCAGACTGTCTCAGGCGCCTAAAAAGGAAAAATATTCTAGACCTGGATAGATCCCTAATCTAGGCTCAGTGTATATGACTTTTCCAGTGGGAAAATCATAGAAAATCACAAAACGACGTTCCACACATCTGCTCATAGTCGGAAGACTGATCGCATGATATAGCACAAAAAAAAAAAAAAATATTGTAGGTATGTATATTTTAGTAGGGACCTTTTGTTTGGTGGGAAGGGAGGCTTTAGTTACCATCCGGCATCGTACCGGAACGATAAATCGCTTTGTGGCATATTGTACCGGCAAGGGCAAAATTGATTTACCGTTCCGGTACGATGACGTGTAGAAACTAATTAGGGGTAGCTATGAGTTTAATAATAATGCCATACTCGTAACAGATTAGCCCGCTATCATCTTAGACTGCATCGTCACATATCACTAAGTAAGATCGCAGTTAAGAGCTAACTTGTAGTAGAATAAAAATAAAACTAAGTGACACGAACGTCTATCCTGGCGTGGCGACGTAGGCTGAGTCAATAAATCCTATTACGATGGATGGATTATTATTAAAATGTCAAGAAAACTTTGGAATGGAATTGCTTTAAAATGGCTATACAACGTACACTAAAATATACGGCAATTTTTTCGTGGGTTTCACAGAGTACTGCTGTACTTTAACTTTAAAATAGAGCAAGGAGTTATTGTTAGTTTGGGAAGTTTGACATTACAATATTATTGTAGTGTTTAACAATCATGAAAAAAATGTTGAAGTTTTATACTTTAGACATTGAGCATTGAATGACTATGACAAACCTAATTAAGTACAGTTGTAATCAGGTAGTTATACAAACCAGGCTACTTGCTCAAGATTGTCTTCGCGATGCACTGATTTCGTCAACCAAGCAAATCGTAAACAGTTGTTACGTAAAGAGAAAGCTCTTCAAACAGCCGAGCTAGCTGCACTATTAGCTATTATGCAACTGTACTTGGTTCTTTTTTATGTGTTTTCATTTAGTATTAGATGTGGTGAGTACTTAGATACTCTTTGGTCACCATTCTTTAATTGGAAGCCCGTCCGTGGTATGAAACCCTCAAAGTTATGTTGTATCGGTACATAGTTACATCGGTCCATCATGTGCATTTTGTCATTTAAATTTTAGCGCGCTAAGTACACACTTGGCGACAGGACAAAACGTCGTTCCACTTCAACGCGGACATTTCGGGATGAAATTTACCTAGTTCTGTCTTCGTTTATATACATTAACAATCGTCACAATCAAGTTTCTTCACAATCGTGCCTTGTCGAGTCAACATCTCCTGAAGATGTTCCGGTGTCGGAGTGAAACGTACGTTGAGAGTAATTTCGGATGATTTCTGTGATGTGAAGAATATGGCGGGCTATAGGTGCGAGATACACGCTGTACCACATAGATTTACCTTTTGTCACGAATTATAGCGAATAAAACTTCTAGTTCCTACATTTTATGGACTGAAACAGTGTCCGAAATGGGGGTTTAAACACTGTTTTTTGAAACTGTTATTTATCAGAAACACTTAAAACGGAAACAGAAACGATACTGTAACCCAATCAATCTGTTACCGTTTATTTCTGTTAATAAGTGTTTTATCTGTCACCCTAATAGATACATGCCCTAACAAACTGCACGGCATGACAACGCGTTCTTCTCACTTCATTGCCATGTTTTTCTTAAAACAATTGCAACCATCAGTGCTTTTACCTAAGGTTCAAATTTGAATACGCGCCAAGGCAACGTCGCTATTTCGGCTACACTTTGAAACCCTTACTTTCTGGTACAGATTTGGTTCTGTTACAGAAATATAAGTGTTTCGGGTTAATAGAATTAAAAACACATTAAAAATGGTTACAGCTTCGATTCTGTTCCCTTTCAATCTGTAACACTTATGACTCTGTATCCTGACTTATATTCCTGTAACTATTATGAATCTGTTTTTCAGTTCCTGCTTCATTGTCATGGACTCCCGCAAAGTAACGCCTGCTTCTATCCAATACTAGTGTGTTTTACCTTAAAACATGCTCCTGCCTATGGAAACACTCGCTGCACATCAAAGCACAAGGTAAGTCAATCGACCATAGCAGTATTCGATAAAGTAGGCAAGTACCTATCTATTATACGTAGGCAGGCATAGTTATTTTGATATAACCTGTAACCGTGTAAAGACGTATACATATTGAGGCGAGGGCGGTCAAAGGAGCGGAGTCCGGAGAGTCGACGCTTATCGACGACGATTGCAGTCGCGGCGGGACCTTGGTATGTTCACCGATTAACTTCGATTGATGTAGAGCTGATAATACCAACAAGTTGAACACATACAATGTGAAGTTTTTTGCGTGTGATTGTATCAATATATACTCTATAACGACTTATCGATAGTTTAAATTGCACGTAATCGTATGTGCAGTTAGAGTTTACACGTTTAATTAAATTTCGTACGAAAAAAAATGGATTAGACCTAATACATTGCCTATACGATCGCCAATTGAAGACAAACATATCTAGTAACCACTAAGTAATAACTTTAGGTATATAAAATGTGTCTGATGCATTTTCAAGGCTCATCCGCATAACCAATTGTAATAATCTTTGGCGCAAGGTTTTCATCCTGAGGACGAGCATAATTATTCTGAAAAATCGAATTGGGAAACTGTTGCCTGAGCGGGTATGCATACTTAATATTATAAATGAGAAAGTGTGCTTGTTTGTTGGTTTATTGATTTGTTGGTTGGTTTTTCCTTCAATCACAAATGGATCAACAATGGATCGACGTGATTTTTGCCATGGGTATAGTTGAGGACCTGGAGAGTATAGTTGAGTATTGAGTATAAATAAATAAATTATGATATTTTTTTTGTTCCAGAAAAAACAAGAAATACACAAAGATTTAAAAAACTTAAGCGGAAGTGGTCTCACATTAGCAATAAATGCAACTGTTTGGCTTTTTCTTATTATTATCACACTGCTTTTGTATGAGACGCACTTGATACCACTCTTTAAAAGTAAAATGAATGTGTGGACAGATCTCAGACCGATAGGCGGCGAGATGTCGAATGCACTGTCGCAGCCTTTCTAACCCCCCGCCTGGGTGTCATTGAACGTCTTGAGGACGAGCTTAAATGATAAAGAGGACAAATGAAAATCACATTATTGTGTTCATTATCTTAAAGAAGTGACACATCTTTTCATTTAAATTGTAATTGAGGTTGACCTTGATATTATTTACCCAAGCCGTATATCTATTTAAGTCCCCTATACTTAGGCAGTACTTATGTAATTGTATACTAAGGCAGTGTTTATAATCTGTGGCAACCGTTAATCTGATGTTAATTCATTATTTGGATTTTAAGGTCACAAGGAACAGTCTGATAAAAATATAATCGTGTATTTCATGATGAAAATTTACATTTAACATAATACTTGAGATTAATTTCTGTAAAAAACTTCTGTTGGATGAAGACTCCAGCTCCGGTGGAACAGCAATCTAACCTAATAGCTATCGTGCTCAGAGGCCCAATAGTCTAAGCCAATCGTATTCATTTGACAACTTATAACGTATAACTTGAACTTTTAAGGAGTACATACATGCGTTTTGACTTGCAAGCATCTGTGACCTCCAAAAACAGGTCGAATTATACGTTTGACAGACGATTACCATTACGATTTCCTTACACAATCGGGGGCTGGATTACGGTGGCGCTGGCCCGCACCCAGTCCAGGACATACGCATACGCATACATAACGCACGTTAAATAATTCTTTCGTATCAATTTGATAGAACTTGGTACCAAAGATTTGATGATGATGCTTCGCCGATAGATGCTGTAAATTTATTATTGATCTGTATATTATATTTGATTATTTCTAGTTTTGCAGTCAACTAATAATATTTATGCCTTGGAAAGAAGAGTGAACAGCCATTTTCCATTTTAAGGCGCTCCCTATGGTATCACTATTTTTGTCATAATTGCAGTCAAACGCAATCCAGCAATATAAGCAAACATATTATTTTGAGCTCCAGAGCTATGTCTGTTTTTTTTGTGAAAAAGGTTTTCTTGATAAAGACGTGACAACAGTAGTTCTAAATAAACCGTAATCATAATTCCCGTTCGTTGTTCAGATTTGATGCTCATCTCGTTAGAATGGTATCCATTGTGAGTCAGAATGTCGCGTAAGGCAAGATAATTTCACCTGACCTCTGCCAGTTCATTGACTGCCAGTGTGGCCTGCATGGTGGCAGTGGTATACGCATGTCTAGTTCGTGATGGGTCTACGTTATAAGCGAGTAGCGTATCAAGACACGCGGAAGCGTGTCCAGCCAAAGTTCAAAAAAACTGGCGAGCAGCACCGTGTGTAATATTACACGAACCATTTGGAGCCACTTTTGACCCCTTCATAACTCAAAAACTATTTCATATAAACATGTCAAATTTGGCGCATATATTGAGACCCGTGAGATACATATGTGCTCCAAATTTCATAAGCACACCTCAAATGGTTAGTTAGATATAAACGTACAAAAATCGTCATTTTTATGATCTACCTTCGTATAGATCAAAACTCTGACACGAGGCATACTACCATTGCTTAAAGCCGTATTATTTTAATATTGTTGACGTTTATGTTGTAGTGTTATAATCATTATTTTAAGGACGTCAAAGTACGTGACATTCAACCGTTATTTTGAAACAATACTGCTTTAAGCGGTGGTAGTAACTCCTTAACTATTGAAAATTACACATAATTATTATTTTAATGTAAATAATAATGAATAATAATATAGTTGCATTAAAACCTTACCTTCGTATTCATACATTTTGTGCAACGAAACGTCATTGACAGAAAAGAAGAAGAAACGTATTTGAAGTCGTCAGTTCAAGCTGTCAGTCATTGTGATTTGTATTCATTGTTTATAGTGGTTTTACTGATATCGACTGTTTACCGTGCTTGTTTTCAATGTTTCACAAAAAACTTTTGATTTTGAACTTTTGCAATCAAAATTGATGAGATGTAGAAATGTGCTGTAGAGGTAGTCTGACCATAGATGTAATCTGTCAATGTCAGTGTAACTCTAGGTACACTATATATTTTTCTTGAGAATTCTCGTCTTTAATTATCTTGTACAATGAGTCGTACAATAGAATTACTGGTGGGTGACACACTGACCTTACACCGAATAATAAGTACCTACTAATGTAAAACGTAAACTAAACTAATAGAAAAGTCCTATTACAGTGTAAAGGATTATTTGAATGATAGCAAGGCATGGGTATGAATTGTTACAGCGGCTGATTATGTAATGTTATATTATAAGTACATATATATAATTTCAAATATTTGTGAGATGGTGATAATAAAAAAAAAGCGGAGTTTATTGCGGGCTCTTCTCAGACCAGGGCACGTTTGGAACCCTCGTAGCTTAAGTTTTAAGATATCGTAGTTAATTATCACCATCACGTCTTATGCTCTGTAAGCATGACGTTCAGAAGGTGTACTTTGTAGGTACATATTTTGAATAAATATGTTTTGAGTTTGAGATTGAGTTCAATAATTTCTGTACAAAAAGTAATGATATCCCATCAAAAACATAAATGTAAAATGAGAGCCAAGTTCAAAATTGTGATAAATATGCCTTGGTTGTTGACTTCAGCGACAAAAGAAGTGAGATCTAAATGGGTGCCAAGTTCAATGGTCAGTCCTGCAATTTATATATCCCATCAAAAACATAAATGTGAAATGAGAGCCAAATTCAAAATTGTGATATATATGTCTTGATTGTTGACTTCAGCGGTAAAAGAAGTGAGATCTAAATGGGTGCCAAGTTCAATGGTCAGTCCTGAAATTTATTTATAACAACATATAATATTTTATAACAACTTAAAATGTCATTTCTTCTTATAACTTAGTATAAAATGTTGAAGACTAAGGCTTTGGCTTGGCTAGTTTCCATATACGAATTATTATTAAGTAGGTACCTAAAAGTACAGTTTCTACCAGCAAGCCAAATTTTCGGAAGAATAAAATAAGAACTTACAGCTTTACAACTTGTGAACGCTATAATTCGTATATGAAAACTAGCCAAGCCAAAGCCTTAGTCTTCAACATTTTATACTAAGTTATAAGAAGAAATGATATTTTAAGTTGTTATAAAATATTATATGTTGTTATAAATAAATTTCAGGACTGACCATTGAACTTGGCACCCATTTAGATCTCACTTCTTTTGCCGCTGAAGTCAACAATCAAGGCATATATATCACAAATTTGAATTTGGCTCTCATTTCACATTTATGTTTTTGATGGGATACATAAATTGCAGGACTGACCATTGAACTTGGCACCCATTTAGATCTCACTTCTTTTGTCGCTGAAGTCAACAACCAAGGCATATTTATCACAATTTTGAACTTGGCTCTCATTTTACATTTATGTTTTTGATGGGATTTATTTTTAATTGATTTAAGCTTACTTGCGCAAGGACTTTAAACATATATATTATATCAAGTTAAACTATACCTGTCCTTTTCATGTCAACCCACAATAAACTTATCAAATAGTGATGGAAGTGGTATTTTTTTTACTAAATCTGTTTAGAATGTGTTGTGCAAGTCGGCTTTATTTTTTTTGTATGATTTGATGAAAATAATGTATCGTAAAGTAAAATGAAAAGGACTTGACCGGTGGAACTATGGCAGCTTGCCTAGGTGTCAAAAATCAATGTTCAGCAATGATTTCTTTATTATTGTAATTGTAATATTTCACTGTTTTCAGATAAAAAAGTTTGAGGAGTCTGAAGGCTCGGAAAACTGCGAAAATGAACAAAAAAGTTTCACCAAAAGACTGCTTTCCCACACTAGATGGCGCTATTCATTGTGTTAAGCGAGTCTAAAAAAATATTTTCAAGTATTATTTCTTTATTATTGTAATTGTTATATTTTATAGTTTTCAAATAAAAAAGTTTCAGGAGTCTGAAGGCTCTGAAAACTGAGAAAATAGATAAAAAAAGTTTCACCAAAAACTGCTTTCCCACACTAGATGGCGCTAGTTATTGTGGTGAGTCTAGAAAATATTTTTAAGTATTGCTCAATACTTTTCGTTAACAAGTTCAACTATTCGACCACAGATGGCAGCATATGCAATGTGACAGGGCGTTCCTTTAAACGTAGTATTTCAAAATGCTTTGTTCGATCGATTAGTTTGAGACTTGTCAAAAAATAAAAATAATTATAAACAAAACATACATTTCCTTTTCATTACTATTTAATTGATCAAAAATAAATCATTCTTAATATAATAACTAAGGTACTTAAATGGTATTCATGTAGGGTTACAAGATTATTATTAGGCATGGATATAATGGAACGTCAAAATGGAGTAGTGCTTAAAGAGGAAAGCGGACGCTCAAGATTTAAACAATAAACGTACTGTTTTTTTTTGTCATTTGAACCCCGACCTTATTTGGAATAATAAATCCATAATAATTTCGTTTTGAATTTTTAAACCTTACTGTAAAAACGGAAATCCTGTGCATTGTCCCGAATCGGAGGGCAATTACTGGTCATGTCCTTTAAAGTGAAATTTTAAATCTGATAAACACGTATCAATTGATCGAGCAAATTCAAAACTGGCCTTCTTCCTATGGACTCAAACATCTTTTCTTTTGCCGTTTTTTCTATTAGCGCATCATGTGTGATTAGGCTTGCTTGTTGTTTTTTAAGCTGATCAAACGATAGAAAACTCTTTTTAAGTTTTAAAGAAAATATTTCGCATTTAATATAAGTATTTTTTGCTGTTCAACATCAAAAGCATCATGTTGCAACCTTTTAATCTCATGAGAGCGTTGGTCCGTTCGTTTTTAATTTAGTAAACGTGAGTAAACGAAATTTTGACAGCTTGAGACGCGCCATTTTAGTTCAGTTTAGAGATTAACACAATCTTTGTTTTACACAAACAGAATTATGCAAATTGTGTAACTTAGTTTAATTTATTACCGTATAAGCTTTATACTTGTACCATGCTCTAACTAGCCGAGAGCCTACTGTATATAAAGTGTTTCGATGTCTAAAGGAGATGTAGAAACAACGAGGAAATTTACCTCTAGCGTGGGTGTAGATGCTTTACTTGTATGGGTATTTGGTAGGTACATAATGTTCCCTATTATTAATAGCATCCCAAACCCAATTTTATGTTAGTTTGAAGTAATCCTAAGAGCTCTGAAATTAATTTAATTAAACATTCCTTTTTATTATATAACGATGTTGTTGAAATTTCCTGGAAAATGGGTCTTACCGTTTTCGATTTAGGCATCGAGGTACA
This sequence comes from Erebia palarica, assembly GCA_964035005.1. Classification (NCBI taxonomy): domain Eukaryota; kingdom Metazoa; phylum Arthropoda; class Insecta; order Lepidoptera; family Nymphalidae; genus Erebia; species Erebia palarica. The sequence goes on from OZ035988.1 coordinate 10,649,144, forward strand.
TAGAAACATTTTCTTTCAAAAATGTTTTGTTGGACAGAGAAAAGCTTCACGCGCTCACTTTTATATGGAGCTGCGCAGACTACCACGACTGGACCAAACGTTTTTTCGCTATGAAGCGGGCATCTATATCCTGTACTGTCTTGTTTTCGCCCTTACTTCTAAGTTCAACTGCCAAAGATCAATATGTCGAGAAAAGATCAAAGAATTGATCATTTCATAATATTATAGTTAACTATATCATATCAAAATATATAGTTTTCACCACAAATGAGCAACATTGACCATTTAACTAATGTAGAGTATCCATAAAAACGTAGATGTAAAAGGAAGGGCTGTGCCTTAAGACTGACTTTGTCACCTACTCGACCTCGGAGGTTGCCGATCACCATTTAATGATATAGTTAACTATATCGTGAAATGATCAATTCTACGATCTGATCACGACAGATATGTCTGCGACGATTTACTACTGTTGCTACAGTATAATGAATAATATATAGTGGTTGCTACATCATTCTAAAAAAAATGATATAGTACTCAGTAAAAAGTGATCGACATTGTTTTACTACGAGATCAAATCATAAATAAGGAGATCCGTAGAAGAACCATAGCTTCGCATGTTACTAAGCTGAAGTGGCAATGGGCGGGGTAATCATTTGAAAAATTACTTATAGACACTATACTGATAGTCCTAATTCCCAAGGTGCTGCAATAGCAATCTCGCACTGGAAAGAGAAACGATAGCTGATCCCACTAGATGGACAGATGACATAAAACGAGTATAGGGAGGAAAGTCCCTGCAAGAGACTTTCAATCCAGGAGTTGAAGTTTAAGTATCGGTTGACGATGATGATGACGTAATTATTGTAGGAAAATGTTGTCAAAGGTAATAAAAAAAACTTTAAATAACAATTTAAGATAAAACCTGCTAAATGAAGAATGTGTTTACGTACGGCTTTGTATTCATTTTATTAGCCTATGTACATCGTGCATGCAAACCGGACTGTGCCCACTTACGAGTAACTAAAATATGGATTCCCATAGACGAAAGAAAATAAGGGACATGGCGATATATGGGAAATATTAAAAAATAAGTATATTATGTGTAGATCTATGGAATGCCAACTCGATAATGCCCGCAACTTCGTCCGCGTGGATTAAGGATTCTGATTAAGGCGGGAACTCTTTAACTTTCTGGGAAAAGTAGCCAGTAGTAGTTCTACCCGGGATGTAACCTATCACTGTACCAAATTTCATTAAAATCGGGTCGGTCAAAATATGGGCCGTTAAAGCGTAGCAGACGGACAGAGAGACAGATAGACAGACACACTTTCGCATTTATAATATTATTAGTATGGATTAAATCAAATTTGATTAAGACTGATTTGACCGGCTAGATACCGCTCTATCTATTAGTAGTAGACATATTTCGAAGAGCGCAGAATATAATGTACCTACCTACAGATGGTGATGAAAGTAAAAGACGACCTCCGTGGCGCAGTGTTGAACGCTGTTGTCTTAACGTGCGGAGGTCCCTTGTTCGATCCCCGGCAGGCTCAATTTGGGAATTTATAATTTCTGAATTTTCCCTGGTCTAGCCTCGTGGGTGGCATACTTCGTGGTTATTTACCACCCTACCGGCAAAAACGTGCCGCCAAGCGATTTAGCACTCCGGTTCGACGCCGTGTAGAAACCGAATAGGGGTATGGATTTAATAAAACTGCCATGCCCCTAACAGGTTAGCCCACTACCATCTTAGACTGCATCTTCACTTACCATCAGGTGAGATCGTATTCACTAGGGCTAACTAGTAGTGGAAAAAAATTTACCTGCGATGTGATTATACAGATGCGAGATATGGACCGCTCTACGAGATTCTGAGGTGAAAATAATTTGTGTCTGTGTCTCTGCGCAGTTTACGAGCGATGTCCTATCGGGCACTGCGCGCCTTGCGAAGTTTCTAGATACTAAATATTTTCACCGCAATATTTAGTATCTAGAAAGGTTATATTTAGGTCCGTAGGTATATTTTCAACTAGATGATGCTTGCGCCTTCGTCCGCGTGTATACATTTTTTTTTATTCCCGCGGTAACTATATAATTTTCTTACATCAAAATCGGTTAAAAAGATGGGCCGTTAGAACGCAGCTACCAGACAGACAGACACCTTTGTATTTATAATATTAGTATGGATTCCAGAAAGGAATACAAGTCATAGTCAATACCCTAGCTTGTTTTTAAATAAATTTATGGTAAGTATCTGCTGTGACGACCTCCCTGGCGCAGTGGTGAGGTTTGTGATCTTATGAGTGGGAAGTCCCGGATTCGATGATAGCTGACAGAGGCATTTGGGATTATATAATTATCTCTGGTCTGTTATAGTGGGAACTGGGAGACTCCCGGTCCGATCACCGCCCTATTGGCAATGACGTGTAAGTACTTACTTTCTTGACTTTTTGTAAGCTTAAAATAAGCATAAACAAATCAAGCTATTCATTGGTAATTAAATTCTTACTTCTTGTTAATTTTGTCATTAAAATTTATTTGCATAAATTTACTAATAAAATACAAATAAAACTAAGACGTTTATTGTTAAAAGATGTTAATCATTTAAAGATTTATTTCCGAGTACAATAATCGCAACAACACTAAACTAAACGGTGCAATGCTCACAATGATTTGAATAATTTATTTATTGGTTTGATAAAGACATTTATTATAGTTAAACTAATTTATGGTTACTATTTATTAACGCAGATTGAATATAATAGGAACTTGGCTTAGATGAGTCAATTTCAACGCGGGTGGTCGCTATAAATTGTCGATAAAGTTGAGGTTTTGAGTTAAAATGGTACTAATTTAGCATACAATGAATACAAATAGCGTTCAAGATGTACAGCATTTGAAATTTAAAAGTATATTGATCTTATACACGAAAGTGATGAAAAAATTGAGTGGATTTACAATGTTATCTTTTTCTTATTCTTAATATTATACTATACAGGATCTGAAATGAAGACAATGACAGGCTCTAGCAAAATAGCACCCTGCATTTTATATCACTTTCCACGAGGTACTTATCACGCCTAACTTCGCATCGGCTTACTTCGATCTTGGTGCGCTTCAATTTTCGTCGCCTTCGTCAGTTTATGGCGAACACAAAATAAATTTTAAAAGTCAAGGAGAAAGTTGATGAAGAGCCACGAAGAAGATAATGGAAGAAGAAAAAGGGCGGAAAAATAAATAAATCGCGGGTTTGGACTTTTAATGCGTGTTCGTGAGAATGTAGATCCGGGGAAAACATTAAATTGACATAATGGGCTCTGCCATCTAAATTGACCTTCAGCATTTAGGCAATAAGTACCAGTTTCTAATCTCTGTAAAATAGTTGACCAAGTTAATTATAAAGGCTATGCTGCAGGAACCTGCTCGGTAGCCACTTGTTAAAATTAACGACAGTTTCGATATAAACTCCGACAGCAATAAGTGCCCAATTAGTTTCATTACTTTATTGACTTGTTAACCAAAGTACTTAAGTTGCCAAGAACTGAATAACAATAAATCATATGTTGACAATCTAAATAATTCGCGACTCGGCCTATTATCACCGCACTTGCGCATTGTGGACGCCCCGCGCGCGCGTGCCTCTTCACTCGCACCTACCTCGAACAAATATGTTCTGCCACCTCCGGTTATTCATACTTATTCCATCTACATCGCTGCTCATATTCCGCACATCCGCCGACTCCTCTGACAACCCTGAAAAACGAACACTACAAAGTAGACATGACGATTGACGACTCAAGAGCAACGCACAAAAAGTCGATCAAGAATCAAGATACAGCGTAATTAACTACCACAATTAGGGTTGACGGTAATTTAAGCTGCGCTAAAAAGAGAACTGTAAATTTCGTCGCTCCCAAAAAGCGGTAACAATTTAAGATAAAAAAGATAAGAGTCAATGTAAGTTGAACAAGATTCCGCCACGTTGCAGTGTTAGACGCCGGCCGCGACTAATTGCCCGATAAGTCGTCGATTCGCGTCTCGTTTTAATAAGGTGCGCTGTGCATGTACGTGTGGAAACGATGGAATGCCACGGTCAGGTGCTTCTGTGCGAGTGAGCCGCGTCTGTGTGCGAATGACGTCTGCCGCACGTTCAACCGACCAAACTAACTCGAACCGTTACTCTTCCTCGAACCGTGCAACGCTTCGCAGATCGCAGCGCAGAAAGATGGGAATTCGAAGCTCAATTTATAACGGTTTTGTTACTGTAACTACATGATCGTTGTTGCCACGTGAGCCCGTGCGCTTGTGTGTAACCTCGATTCCGACACACCACGACGACTACACGGCATTGTGGATATAAACACGTAGTAATTCGCGAATATCATTATCCTAATGAGCATTATGTACCTACAGCTAGCTGAAGCAAGTCTGTGACATGATTTGAGAATACTTAATAGGAACTCTCATTTCGTTACTAAGAACAGTTAGAATGATGTGTTTAGTATTATTTTCAATAGAGCCAATAGTGTGGTCAGGTGACCTCGAATTAGTCTCAGGACTCAGGAAGCCTCCGGAAGTCCGGCCACAATACCTACCGAGGAGCTTGGATATCTCAATAGTGAAAATGAATAGTAAATAATTAAATGGGTTTAATATAACACTGTTATACCCTTGACAGGTTAGCCCACTACCAACTTAGACTGCATCATTGCTTACCATCAGGTGTAATTGCAGTCAAGGGCTAACTTGTAGTGGAATCCATACTATCCATACTAATATTATAAATGCGAATGTGTGTCTGTCAGCTGTCTGTCTGCCTGTCTGCTACGCTTTCACGGCCCATCTGTTCAACCGATTTTGATGAAATTTGGTATATGGATAGTTTGTATCCCGGGGAAGGACTTAGTCATAGTCTACTTTTTATCCCGGAAAATTCAAGAGTTTCCGCGGGAATAAAAGAACCTTAATCCACGCGGACTAAGTCGCGGGCATCATCTAATAAAAAAAAGAAGTGACCTAGTTAAGCGGTATCAAGCGGTAAACATCCATCGATTGAGATGGCGATATTAAAAACGTGATGGTTTATACCGATGAATAAAAAAAAACCACAAACGCTAAAAAGCGTTTTCCATTTACGCGACGATTCAGCGTTCGAACAGTTTCCCACGCTTGCATGTGTGCCTCCCTTCCCACATCCCGGCTGCCGCGGTGGCGTGTACTTCACTACTTTAGCATTCAAAGCGGTGCGATCCTCCCGCGACATTATACTTTGATATTTATTGCCCAGACACCTCATCCAAACCTACAGCCAATGTACGGATGATTGTCAATGATTTTTTTTTTTTGGATTTTAGTTCCAAACACTTTTCTCATTGTTCTCATAGCTTTATTGGAAGACTCTATTATACCAGTTATCTATTGTGGAAGTATGGTGTTATTGTTATAGGCCAGGGATGGCGAAGCATTATTTATTAAACAAGACACAATATTTTGGGCTCGTCACCGATTACAAAATTCATTATACACTAAGAAAATGTAAGTTATTTGTCATCTAATCTGCAACAACAGAAGTCACACTAATTTTACTTTAATTTAAAGTACGCGTATAATTGAGATATTGCAAAATGTTTTTTTTTTAATAAATTTAAAGAGCTTTGAGTTGGTAGTATTTATTATTTTCCCAATAATCACAAAGTGAAAATTATTTGATGACCTGTGACACACAGATGAAATCGTCTGTGACCTCATTAAACATTTATTTAGAAAATATGGCACATTGATTCATAAAGGTTCGCCTACCCTGTTATAGGCTATAGCCTAGTGATAATATATACGTCATAGATAGACGTCCTCCTCTTAATCAGTCAATTGAATCTTCGGGCACTGAGGTGTTTTTTTGAGTTATGAGCAATTCAGAAGATCAATAATGCAGAATGATATTGCGCTAAATAAATGAGATTTTAACAAGATTTGGCACAAAGATATAGGTTGTGCTTTTTATCCCGGAAAATTAAGGAGCTCCCGCGGGAATTGAAAAAAATTAATCCACGCGGACGAAGTCGCGGGCATCATCTAGTTCAAAATAACCTATACATTTTAAGTATCTATGACCAGAAAAAAAATTGTCTATCTGCGGATGCTTTGGCTATCCATGCCGCTTGTAGAAACTAAAACACTGTGACAGTATAGGAAGCTACTACAATGGCAGACTAAAGAGTTTAAATCGATGATCGTAGCAAGTTTCTTGGCATTCGGAGTGCACGCCAGCAGAAACGTTCGAAGAGAAATTATATGCAATCGTATTAAGTAGCTTGCCTGTGTTTGTGATCCCGTTTATCTAACTTACTTACCTTTACTGGAAATATATTCCCAAGAATATATTTTCTAAAATAAATAATGTGTCTAAAATAAAGTTTTACCATTTGGATGGACACATATTTAATATTGGGTTCATCGGAAAATATCGAATTACTAGATGATGTCTGCGACTTCGTCCGTGTGGATTAAGGATGTTCGATTCCCGCGGAAACTCTTGAATTTTCTGGGACAAAATTAGCCTATGTCCTTCCCCGGGACTCAACCTATCCCTATACCAAATTTCATCAAAATCGGTAGAACAAGTAATTATTTTTATTCCCGCGGGAACTCTTGAATTTTCCGGGATAAAAAGTAGTCTATGTCTTTCCCCGGGATACAAACTATATCTGTACCAAATTTCATCAAAATCGGTTGAACAGATGGGCCGTGAAAGCGCAGCAGACAGACAGACACTCTTTCGAGTTTATAATGTTAGTATGGGTTTTAGCTACCAGTATTTCTAAAAATAAGAAATAAATCATAACCGAAAAGAAACTGAGTATGATGATTTCCAAAAATATAAAACCCATCAATACGAAACAAAATTAATTTGTAGGAGGGGAAACGCTATTTCGGTCGCCATCTTACGCGTCGACAATTATTCGGGAATTTCAAAGATCACCCTGGAGCGGCGGTCGTTGCCTCCACTCTGACTCACTCTTTTGTTTGTTGTGTGATCACTTTTAGGATAACATGAGGTTAAACGTCGTGGCGTGATTAATTAAAATACCTATCCATAGTTTATATTATAAATGCGAAAGTAACTCTAACTGTCTGTGTGTTACGCAATCACGCCTAAACTACTGAGCCGATTTAAATGAAAATGGGTACAGACACGTACAGATATACTCCAGAGCAGGGAGTAGGAGAGGGAATGGGGTCTCTTGCCCAAACTCTTTTGGGCAAGAGACCCCATTTCCAAAATGAACTGATACCTCAGACCCCCATAGCTAAATTACTTTAAAAATCCTATCTCTAGTTTTTTCCCTATTGATACAAAATACTTACCAATTTATAAACTATGCGGTTGTTTGAGTAAACTTGACATCATTTTTTCATCAAAATTTATAATAGTAGACATAAAATTCAGTACATATCAAGTGTAATTAATACTTATACAAATTACATAAAAATCTTATGCATTTTACGTAATTATTTCTTGAAAAAAAACATTAAAATAGCGGTCGATTTTTAGACCTCGTCGACCCCCGACATCAGTTTTCGTTTATGTCGACCCCTAGGAAACCAAAATCGACCCCAAGGGGTCGATATCGACCACTTTGGGAATATCTGCTTTAGAGCCTGAGAAAGGACATAGGCTACTTTTTATCCTTTTATCCCGGAAAATTAAAGAGTTCCGGCGGGAATCAAAAATATCAATCCACGCGGACTAAGTCGCGGGCATCATCGAGTATTTATATAAAACCATACTTGTTGACCAACCGGCTTCGCACGGGTTAGTCTCATGTAAATTTCATTGAGATTTGGCCTGGTTGGAGGCTTCGGCCATGGCTAGTTGCCACCCTACCGGTAAAGACGTACCGAAAATAGATTATGCGTTTCGGTAAGATGCCGTGTAGGAACCGATTAGGGGTATTGGTGTAATATAATTGCCATACCCTTAACTGGTTAGCCCGCTATCTTAGACTGCATCATTACTTATTATAAGGTGAGACTGTACTTAGTCAAGGGGTAACTTATAGTGACGTAAAAAAAATTTAACAAGATGGAGAGCATTGTTTAAGCAGCAGAGCAGAGAGCAGAGTTTAAACCTTAGTAAAAATTAGAATTTTAATATTTTATCCAAGTAGTGGATGCAACTAGTCTCGAACATGGCGGTGGTCTTAACATTTGGAATGTAACGTTTCATTTGGGCAAAGCCACTGGATGATACGCAGATTTACTTAATAGAATGGAGTTTTGACGATCTCCGTGGCGCAGTGTGTATAGAGCTGTTGTCTTAACGTGCGGAGGTCCCGGGTTCGATCCCCGGCAGGGTCAATTTGGGAATTTATAATTTCTGAATTTTGCCGGGTCTGGCCTGGTGGGAGGCTTCGGCCGTGGCTAGTTTTCACCCTACCGACAAAGACGTGCCGCTAAGCGGTTTAGCGTTCCGGTACAATGCCGTGTAGAAACCGAAGGGTCATGGGTTTAATATCACTGCCATGACCCTAACAGGTTAGCCCGCTACCATCTTAGACTGTATCATCACTTACCATCAGGTGAGATCGCAATCAAGGGCTAACTTGTAGTGGATAAAAACAAAAAAACAGAGTTACCCGGATGTGAACTAACACTCTTACTAAACTATTATATTTTAGTCAATGCTCGTACGTCTATCCAATAATGAGTTAATAACATAGTGTTTATGTTCAGATGCGTAATGTGTATACAGTATAGGCACAATAAACGTGTAATTCATTAACATAACGAGATCGTCGAGTCGTGTAATTATCGCGATGTAACGTGTGATCATGTAATACAATATCCTCCCGACCTGAGTTAAGATACTGTAGCCAATCTCCACAGAGATTATACATATGCGCGGGAGATATCATAGTGCCACCATAGATAACAGAAAAAAGGATTTTTTTCTGTTTCCTCCTCCGAAGCAGAACCGATTTTAATTCTTAAGAACCGATTTTAATTCTTTTTTCAAGAATAATTTAAGAAGGACTCAGGCTATGCCGGTATGTTTTTTTTTTATTCGTCAAATTGATTTGCAGGATATCTGATGATGACGCGAAAACTAGGCCTTTTTTGCAATTTTTGAAGATTCCATATTCTTAAAATTATTGATTTATCGAAAAAAGCAAAACATAGGGACATGACACGGACACATAAAGATTTCATGGTGCAAATATAATTTCTCTTTTGTAATTATGCACGGAGAAAACAGACTAATACAATTGTATGGGGAAATCGCCCTCCCGCATCGTCTTATGGACAGATATCTTACACGATAGGACAGAAATCTAGTGCAAGGCTACTTCTCTGCTCTCCGTGGCTCGTTGCTCGTGTAAAAAAGTTATCATTATGAAACCCTTTACTTAATATCCTAATGCCTACGCCGATTTGGTGCATTCGGTAGGTAAGCCGAATTTCCTTTAAGATTATCCTGCTCGATCGATATTCGCAACCGTATTATAAAATTAGCAATAAAATGATTGGCAAATCCCACGAATTAGTTCATGCGAAATCGATTTAAAATGGATTTGATTCAAGTAGCACACGTAACATCGATCTGGCGCAAAGCGACGTAGGTACCTACGCCGCGGGTAATTTGGATGCTGCTAATTATAGGTGCTATTGCGGTTATAATAAGATTCTCCCAACTTCCCAGAAACGAGGCCGCCCGCTTTATTAATATTTATCCAATACACGAACGCAGTCCCAAGCTAACTGACGCAGTCAAAGAAAACACGCTCGCCAGAAATAAAGTCGTAAAGTACCGGAACGATTTGAATCGATGTTCGCGGTGTATATAGGATTATAAACGCGCAGAAAGTGCCGACAAAATACCACTTGAAACGTTCAAACCTTATCGCCTAGGCACGTGTTCAGTTAAATAATTGCATGGTCATATAACTAACAATTCCTACTAACTGTTTAGCACTTATCTGTTGTCCTTGTAGCGTTATGCATGATTTGGTATTGATAGCGGTTTATACAATAGTAGGTTCTATATTGAAATCCAACTCAAATTACGTCTTGTTTTGACTCTACCACTAGAAACCAAACTCCACTGAGTAGAGCCGGCTAGACACTTAGCAATTGCTTTTCATCGTAGTTGCCGTCGTCAACCAATAGAATTCCGCTGCTGGATAACTTCCACACGGAGTAGTCTTGCGCTGCCTGGATCCAGTGGCTCCCGATGACTGTGCTCCGTCCACTTCGTGAGGGTCTGCCAATCAATTTCCATTGCAATATAAATATATAAAAAAACATTTATTCATCCCGTGTTAAGGTCAAAATAATAATTCTAATCTCATCTAATTAGTGCCCCGGAAAGATTTTCAAAGAACTGATTAAATCTCAAGCTCTGAAAAACAGGCATCTACCTACTATGTATAGTTATCTATCAGCTGTAACAATAATTAAAAACAATATAAAACGGCAATTCATTTTTATTCAAATATAGATGATGATCTACTTCATCCGCGTGGATTTAGGTTTTTGAAAATTTCCGTGGGAACTCTTTAGTTTTCTGCGAAAAGAAAGCCTATGTCCTTTTCAAAATCGGTTGAACAGATAGGCTGTAAGAGCGTAGCATATTTAGACAGGCACACTTTCTTAGCTATAATTATTATTAGTAGTATGGACTCTTATCTGAATAGTTAGAATCAAACCTGGGACCACACACAGTGCACACGGGCACCAATTCGCCACAGAGGTTGTTCAAATAAATACGTTCTGGAAAAAAATAATTCTAGTATTTGTACATGTACAAATTATTAATAAATTATCAATCAATCAATATTTATGTATTCGAATTAGGTACACTGTACACTTATTGACGTCTGAAACTTTAAAAACATGATGATGACAATCAATTACGGTATCTTAAAACTAAAGCTACGAGGGTTCCAAACGCGCCCTGGTCTGAGAAGAGCCCATTACAAACTCAGCCGGTTTATTTTAATAACAACCATTTCACAAACATCTTATGTTAATAGAATTATAACTTCCAATTTTATTAATAAGTCGCTTAAAAATTTGTCCCCACGCGGTATAGTAACTAGACTAGAAAATGAGTGTTCAAAATAGTACCTACCAGTCAAATAGAAAATGTAATTTTATAAAAGCCACGTTTATTCGAACATTGCCTGTCTGCGTTGAAAATATACTACCCTTTGTCTATTGGCTTGTATTAAGTAAGTGAACCTTCGGTTGGAAAACTCTTTATTTGAATTAATTTCGTCGATATATCTAATAGAACCTCTGTAGATTATTTACACCTTCCATTGGGAAAACACTTAAAGAACAGGACAAAACGTTAGCGCGACGCACCCGCTACGAAAATTTGTCCTGTCGCGGTAGTCGGTGCGTCTCTATATAAAAGGTCTGTATCGGTCAGATAATTTTCCCTTAAATATATATTAAAAAAATGACACGGTAATATTGTTATTTTTTGTGTGTTTATTGGTTAGATAAATGTAAACAACATTTCCATACACCTAAACGATAAGATACTAATAAAAAATAAAACCCAAGGCAAAACAAGCATAACAATAAATCTCTTTATTTACACATGATTTGAATAATTCTGCAATATATTATGTTAGGTCTAAAGTCACATACACTCATAATTAAGTAATAACTAACCAAAGCCACAACATCTTGGTGATTTGTCAAAAATGGACGTTTATTGCTGCTAGGTTTGAATCTTTATGTTTAGTTTTCTGGTGACTTTTTATATTATAAGTTTCTGATCCAATCATAACATCGGAAATTATTGTTTGGTTTAATGTAATAAATCATATTACAAAACTTCATTGATACATTTTAAACTCAAATAGTTGACGTTAAAATTAAGACATGAGCATGAAAGCTAAGATCAGCAGGAGCTGGTCGACTGCAATAATGTTCCAGCGATCATTGCTTCCGGTTTCCAAATCCTCAATCTCCTGATGTTGCAGTGATATAACTGCCAACCTAAAAATGATGAGATTGAACGATATACCTACCAGATGTCACTGTACTCAACGTCCTATCTCGTCACCATGATAATGCAGTGGTAGCGCCCACCTAAACCGTGAGGACTAAGGATCTGCAGATTTGAGGCTACCAGATTTACACTTTGTAACAATAGGTACTTGTGGTTGCAATTTCCCAACCTCATGCAGGATACACACAGGATGTACACTGGTATCATATCAGACCAGTGTCTAGGATATGTTTAAAGGTAATAGGCCATGGGAGCGCTTCAGGTGTACGTATCTCTAAAAAAATTATATTTTATTAAATAAAATAAGTAATTATGTAAATTTTTTGATATTTTGATGCATGCATAAAAATTTGCATTGAGTGAGGTAAATTTGAGAATGTTTTCAATCGGTCGCCCACGGCTTCCTCAGAAGTTGTGAGCACGCACGACTGACCCCGAATGCGCGTGCGCACGCAAGCATTATTGTGACTTGTGTGAGAACGTTCGAATCGGTTTTATTTTCGCAAATTGCTGAAATTTATATAGGAATTTGAAATATTTTTTAACGCTTAGGACGCTTTTACGGATGTTTAATTAAGTAATCGTAAATAGGAAAAAAAACATGATTGGCTATATCATTTTAGTTGGCGAGCTTTGCTTGGTATTTTTTGGTAAATCGTGTTTTTTGGAAATTACAATATTTAAATGCGAATTACATAATAATGATATATGAATAATACTTTGCGATCTTACCGATATCTCTACCGTATTATTTTTTTTAAAGCTCGGTAATTTTTTTCGTGTTTAAAAAAATATATACTTAGATACGAATTAGATGCGTTGTTAAAGGGCTCCTAATAATAGTTTTCTCACAAAAGAAGGAACTTACAAAAAAGGGATAGAAATAATCGGACTGGCGGACATCTGGACTCGAACCGGGGTCTTCTGGTTTCGGAACCGACCTGTTTCTCACCTGAGCTTATTATAACCCTGTAAATGGTGGCGAAATTTACCTTCGTATTCTAATGATATTGTAGCAGTTTTTCAATGCCTGAGAGCACGGAAAAAATTACTTTTTCTAAAAATTAATCCTAGCTCGACTTATCGCCTCCGAAACCCCCAACAAAATTTCATGGAAATCGTTGGAGCCGATTCCGAGATTCATATTATATAATTCTTGTATATACACAAGAATATACAAGAATTGCTCGTTTAAAGGTATAATAAGGTGACAATTCAGCATGTGAAAACCTATTGGGCTTTAGGCACCCCCATGTTAACGGATGTGGCCCTTGAAAACGAGTATAAAATATAGTGTTTTTTTTATTGCGTGATAGGCTCGCGCTACAATCATGCTTTGTGTAAAGCAATGATGAGGTCTAGGTGGGAACGCGCTTACCTAGAAGATGCCTATTCATTCTAGCCTTGAAGGTACTTAACATATAAGTGGCAGGAAACACGTGATGAAAATAAGACGGAAGAAATACCCTGGATTTTTAAATTGGTTCAATTTATATTTTTATATTAGTCTAATGGGAAATACTTAGCTACTGCACCCTTAGCAAACCCGTATATTGGCAACACGTTTCGTTGCGCAGATCGTCCCATATAAAAGTAACGCGCCGCCGCGACTTTTCGCGCTGACGTTTTTCCTTTTCTGTCTGTAGTGTGTTTTCGCCCTAACAAAAGCCGCGAGAGAGATATGTCACTCGGATTGTGCTCGGGCTGCAACTTGAAATTTTTCTGTAATTCATTTTATTGGTTGTACTTCGTGGCCATTAAAATGTATAAAATGCCCGTTACGTAGTCCGGTGAAACAAAACATACATTTCCTTTTCATAATGTAGAGACAGAGGTACTTAACTGGTATTCATGTAATGGATTACAAGATTATTATTAGGCATACATAAAAAATGGAACGTCAAAATAGTGTAATGCCTAAAAGAGGAAAGCGGGTGCTCAAGAATTAAACGATAAACGTATTGTTTTTTTTTTAGATATTTTAACCATGGCCTTATTCGGAATAATAAATCCATAATAATTTCGGTTTTAATTTTTAAACCTTTCTATAAAACGGATATCCTGCATATTGTAACGAATCGGGGGGCAGTTTCTGGTCATGTCATTTGGCACAGAGATAGATTATATCCTGGAATAATACACAGGCTACTTTTAATTTCGGAAATATAAAGAGTTCCCGCGGGATCCAAAAAACCCCACAATCCACGCGAACGAAGTCGCGGGCATCAGCTAGTTGATAGCTATGGCAACCGGATCCATGGGTGACTATGTAAACAATATAGGAAGGTTATTGTGTGATTGATTTTCGAGTGTTTATTGTATAATAATATGCAGTGGTTGCTGGACGCTGGCCACTTGCCAACACGCTGGTTTCAAATTGATTCTGCCGCTGTACGAAAACTGTTTACGCCGTTGCATGTACTCGTATTAGTAATGTAAATTAATTTCGTTATGTGTAATAATAACAGATTCTTGTAAACTATCAATACATACTAATATTATGAATGCGAGAGTTTGTTTGTCTGTCTGTCCAATCCAATATCCAATAAGATTTTCCAATGAATACATGATGTCGTCAATGACGCCTCGATATCAAGTTTTATTACAATTTTACGTGCAAAAGTTTGTCTATCTGTTTGTTATCTTTTCACGGCCAATTGTTTAGATGATTTAGATGAAATTTGGTACATTTATCGATACTTCTATACTAATCAAATACTAATCAATACTAATATTATTAATGCGAAAGTTTGGATGGATGTATGGATGTATGGATGTATGGATGTGTGGATGTTTGGATGTATGGATGTTTGTTACTCAATCACGCCCCAACGGCTGAACCGTTCTGGCTAAAATTTGGCACAGAGATAGATTATAGTCTGGAATAGGGCATAGGCTTTATCCCGGAAAATTAAGGAGTTCCCGCGGGAACCACAAAACCTCGATCCATGCAGACGAAGTCGCGGGAATTAGCTGGTTTTACAATTAATGAGATCTGATGGGATTTTTAGGTAACCCTAAATCCACGCGGGTAAAGTCGCGGGAATCATCTAGTTCAATCTAACAAGAAATTCGTTAGCCACTCGTTAAAATAAAAATAAACATCAGTTTTCCGCAGACAATGGTAAGTAAAATGAAAATAACAAGGAGTAAGTACTCGAAACTCATGTGATGATAATATACTTTAAGCTTTTATCTGCGTAGCCTAACATTGTCATAACCTTTCCATTTGACGTCTGGCTTAACGCCAGCTCGCTTTAGTTTATCTTGTACCTATGACTCTACCAAGTATAAAAATTGTAGGAAAGATTTCCAAAAGTGAATGTTTTGCAAATCAATAAGCTTATGCAATAATTTTTCAGCTTCTACGATAAGCTCTCAGAAGACATGTTGAAGATGCCTCTGAATAAGTTCAAAGTTAATGTTAAACGTAAACTCATTGAAAAATCTTATTACCATGTAAATGATTACCTACTTAAACGACGAGGAAGCTTAGCAATTTTGCTGTAATGGCTCTGATAGTTCCTTATTTAATTTGATTTGTAAGATGTTGATAATGAAAAAAAAAACCCGCCTGAGTTTGTTGTGGGCTCTTCTCAAACCAGGGCGCGTTTGGAACCCTCGTAGCTTTAGTTTTAAGATACCGTTACTGATTATCACCATTATATTTTATAAATAACTGGACGTCAATAAGTGTAGTATATCTACCTAAATTGAATAATCATTATTTGAGTTTGAGTTTAATTTGATCAACGTTAAAACTAGACAAGACAGAATAATTTACTAATGGAAACACGACTAAAATCGTTCATGATTCCATCATTGTTTCACTCAGAGACATAGAGATAGGTACCATTAAATAGAGGTGGTCACGTCCAAACTAACCTGATGACTGAACTAGGGCGTACACACCCCGAACAGAATAGAAAAATAAGTCTGCGTAAAACGTCGACATCGTTTGGAAAAAACTTTTCGCTATTATATTTTTATACTAGATGATTACCGCGACTTCGTCCGCGTGGATTAATGTTTTTTGATTCCTACGGTAACTCTTTAATTTTCCGGGATAACATTAAGGACCAGTTGTGCTGTGTTCGTAGATTCATACTGTACCTGCTATTCCTCTGACTGCCAATACAATCTCTCTATACAATATAGTATAATATGACAGTGAACTAAACCCTTACCACTAATCGGTTTCTACACGGCATTGTATTTACTGAAGCGCAAAAATAGCTTGGCGGTACTTGGCGGCTTGAATGAATGAATGAAATATTCTTTATTTTACACCAAAAAACGCATTTAAACAACAACAACAAAAATAAGAAACAAAAGGCAGCCTCTTCCAGGCAACTACGTTTTATAGGAATTAAGGGGGTGTACGTAAGATTAGGAGGAAATATAAGAATAACTAATGCATGTCTTAAATACATATATTCCATATCTACTTATTCCATACTAATATTATACATGCGAAAGTGTGTCTGTCTGTCTGCTGCGCTTTCACGGCCCATCTGTTCAACAGATTTTGATGAAATTTGGTACAGGGATAGTTTGTATCCCGGGGAAGGACATAGGTATCTTTTTACCCCGGAAAAGTCAAGAGTTCTCGCGGGAATGAAAAAACCTTAGCCCACGCCGATGAAGTCGCGGGCATCATCTAGTATGAGATATGCGGGTCCACGGTCCAAAACTTAATGCTCGTAGAGTTATTCTTGTTCCAAGTATAGTAGATTTCATAAATTAAGTGAATAGAGCGAGCAAGCAGCATGTCTTGGTTCTCCCCGTGTGCGGTAGCAAGCTTATTTCTACTGGCTGCATGCCAAGAGTGCCCGCTTGAAATTGCTTTTACTTTACATTCTAGCAATGATATCGTAGCTCTGCACTGGATACCCGAGCCTGATATGTGTACAGGCTACCACATACACTAAACTTTGCCATCAGTAAAAGGACATACATGTATTTGCTAGTTGCTACTAGTGACTTAATGGGATGGCCCCAATCACTAATATACCACAACCTTTCTCACTGCCAAGGGTCACTGGTAGAGATCTCTTATAGAGATAAGTGCTTTCTTGTTCACTATGTATGTTTTTCTTCTTATTTTATAACTTTATGGTACAATAAAAAAAATTATAAATTATTAGCGAAATTAATATTTTTGTATTTTTTTTGTATGTATAGCTGGTGCGATCCATGCTAATATTATATATGCGAGTGTCTGTCTGGTTTTTATGCTTTCACAACCCATCTAATAAACCACTTATGATGCAGAGATAGGTTGCATCCCTGGGAAGGACGAATTGCTAATTTTTAAAGGGTTCCAAAGGGATTTTTGAAAAACAAAATCTACATTGACAAAGTCTAATACTAGTAAACTAGTAATTATAATGTACTTTAAAGTATAAAAATATTTCCGACTCATTTTACGATGAAAATAGTTTTGTAATAAAATAGTTTTGTAGTAATTATTAGTTATTGTCAAAAAACTGTTTTTGGGCGCCATTTTTTCAATATGGCGGCGCGAGCGGCAAAGATACGAGATGATAATGTGAAAATTCGGAAAGAGCAAGTCGAAATCTATAAAATACACCAATTTTCAAAACTCCCGAGAAACTTTCCAGGTAACCCCCCTTTTGAGCACCAAATGACTGGACTATTAGTTTACTACTGTAGTGGTTTTATATTACTACTAGCTGATGCCCGCGACTCCGTCCGCGTGGATTGAGGCGTTTTAGGGGTATGAAAAATAGATACCAGCCGATTCTCAGGCCTATTGAATATGCATATAAAATTTCATAAAAATCGGTCAAGCCGTTTTGGAGGAGTATGCTAACTAACATTGTGACACGAGAATTTTGTATATAAGAGATTGTTTAGTTCTGACTATAGCCGAGTTTACCTATTTGGGTATCTAAATTCAGCTAGTGCTAGACCATAAGTACTTGGTTGCAAAATTATCAATCCGACCATCAATCTGTCAGCCTGTATCATTCTACCACTGGACATAGGCCTATTGGACAGCGCGTCACCACACATAGTCCACCTTCCTCATCCACTCACATACACTTCTTATAGATTGTCGTCGACTTTGCCCCACACTGCGCTTAATCGAAACTTACTGACGACAAAATAGTTACTATTCTATTTTGTAGAAGTAGAAGTTAAGTAGAAGTTTAAGCAATAATAAGTCTAGCCCATAGGCTAGATGGTAGTAGACAGTAAAGTTATCATTATATTGTAATGGAACTTTATGGCAAGAGGAAAAAAAACTATTTTGAATCAAGAGTAAATAGGCATTTTCTAGGCAAGCGCGCTCCGCCTTAGGTTGCATCACCACTTGCAATAGAGTCTGATTGTAGCCAAGCGTTAGCCTATATATTTAAAAAATCTTACTGGAACCAAACTTACTGGAACTTACTGGCCGTAAGACAAATTGAAACAGTAGTAGGTTTAAGTTACGAATCATAAAATAACAGTGACACCACTTTAATTAAGGCGCAAAAACGTAAAATTCCACTTGAACACAAGAGATTATCTGCCATAATAACATGCCAAGTTATCGCCTTAAAAATTTTCCGTAGTGCTCTCATCCGCTGCGGAGCTTAATCCGGTGCCAAGAAGAAGTTATTTTTCTCGTTTTTAACGAAATCGAGACGCGTACTGCGGCAGATACTCGTATATCACGACGGGAAAACATTTTAATAGTCGTACCTGAACACTTCGAAGGACCTAATATAACAAACAAAACTTGTGGATGCGCGGTCGATCATTACCGACCCGAATTCTAATGATCCATTTGATCCACTCCTTTTCTTTTTCGCCTCGAATTTAATCAAATTATAGGTTGAAGCGTATAATAATATTTCAATACAGCTAAAGCGATACCGTTTGTGGAATTTTAGCTTTTTATTATTCAACTTGATTCTGGCTTAATTTGGATGGTCTAGACGGGTGAAAAAAGACAGTAAAATGAATCTTCTGGATCCTTTGTAACAATGGTTTTTAAAGCTTTGTTACGAAATTGTGTGAAAGAAACATCACTCTTATCACTTAAAGTTCAAGCAGCAACATACCTTACAATAAATATTATGTTAATATGACACAGACAGATCCACAAAAAAGCTCGCATCTATACTCTATATTTCTATACTAATATAATAAATGTGAAAGTTTAATCAGCTAGTCAGCTAGTCTATATATGTGAAAGCTTAGATGGATGGATGGACGTTCCTTACTCAATCACGCTAGAACGGCTGAACGGATCTGGCAGAATTTTGGCACAGAGATAGATTATAGTCTGGAATAGCACATAGGATATTTTTTATCCCGGAAAATTAAAGAGAAGAATTAAGAAGCCGGAACCGAAAAACCTCAATCCACGCGGACGAAGTCGCGGGCATCAGCTAGTACTAAATATCCTGAATTTCATATGGGTTTAACGATGAGTGTGTAGATACTTTACACAAACTTACTAACTTAACAATGTTCCAAAAGTACGGTAAGAGAATCAACTATAGAAAAATTAAGAAAAAAGTTGGAGAAAAATTTGTGCAAGTTAAACTTCAAATCTTTTTTACTTTTAAAGTATAGATTATGCTAATATACCTTACTTTATTTTACGCATAGGTTGATATGTATAAATTTTTCTATAATCTTTTTTTTAACTATCTAGGTATTTGCAAAATGTACCCATATTCTATTTTTAATAGGTACCTAAGTATTTGTAATTGTTCCGCTTAACACCTAATAGTGCTATTATTTTTATCTGAAATTGATTTTGTATCAAAGCATTTACTTTAACATTAAACAGCAATCTTATTAGTAAGTGAGCACTTACGCGAAATGTAACAGAGCGGAAACTGTAAATATGTTCATTTTGCTCTTAACTCTTCAACATTTCCCCTACTAACTTCTTAGCTAGAAAAGTTGTATAGCTTTCGCAAAAAAAAAACATAAAAGTGAAACCTTCGGCCGTGACTTAATGTAATGACAAACCTTCTCTGTTCAATATTATACGCGAAACAAGGCCAAACTTTTCATGGTGTTTTCATCTCTCGGCACAGACGTGATTTAACAAATACATGAATATCATACTGAAAATCCTGAAAAAAATACCCGCAAAACAAAACTCAATAGGCAATACAATAAAGCTCAGATTTTATTAGCATTGAGGAACCTTTTAAAATTCCTGAGGTGAAAAAATACCTAACAGTTGATAATAGTACTTATACTTCTCTTCCCTTCAGTTGATTTTGAATCCTGAATATTTTGCACATAGGACGTTATTTTTTCCCGGTTGTAACACTGTCCTTTACAGTTTTGGTGGAAATAGAAAGAGACAGAAAACAGGGTGGACCTCACCCCCAGAGCGTTACGGGAGGTAAAAGATTAACCCAGTTTTGTTATTTGTCCACTGTCAGTTGAGTACCTATTCACAATGTGGCTGGAGTCTACCCCGCTGGAACCTTCGACCGTTTAACGTAATTGTAAATGATTAATGCGTTTGTACCTCAGCGTAACAACGACGGGAGAGGGAACCGATGCTCTTGTTTTGATTTATGGCGTATCGAGATATGATGGTTGAAGGAATGCCTTTAGAATAATACCTATACTTGATGATTCTCGTGATTTAGTTCGTTTTGAAAAATCCACAGGAAACTCTTCGATTTTCCGGGATTCAAAGAAATTCTTTGTCCTTTTCCGAGGTGCAAACTATGTCTGAATACAAAACTTGATCAAAATTGGTTGAGCGTATGGAACGAGAAAGTGAAGCGGACAGACGCGGAAAATTAACTATATAAAAATCTTAGCTAACTTTAACGCGTTTGAATAGCTTAAAAATATTACACTAGCCCCCTCATCGCAGAACTCATTAGTTATCTAATAAAAAAACTATTAATCTCATATTTTTCCATTAAATTGAGATTTGATCCAACAAACCTTTAACGTTTATATATTTTAGTCAGTTTTCTATTTTATTAAGTATAACTAAATGTTTTTCTCCTTTAAAATGAACAACAGTTTAAGGATTTAGTAAGTATAAAATGAATCAAGACAAGTACTTAATGAAAGCAAGAATATAAGCATCTGCTTCAGTATTAATTAAAAAGAAAAAAGTCACTAAATTATTTAACGACGTTATTCACAACATGCAGAGGGGCTTTTACAGCAGTTCGTTTTCAGACGACAGATGAAAGTCGTGAGAGATGTCTAGTTATAATTTCACGGGGATGAATAAGAGGCTTTCCCCTTTCGCGAAATATGTATATATAAATATTGGTACAAATGTAAATTAAACGAGCAAAGCGAAGGGCTGTGATAGGAGTAAGTATTTGTCTCTAGAATCCAGGGGGTGACAGTGTGATGCATAGAGTTGTAATTTTTTAGAGCATAGATTTTGGTCAGAATGTAATCAATCTGATTTATGTACTGACTATTGTCAGTACGTTACAGTAAGTTAGTTCAACAGTCCAGCCTTTGGAGTTAACCTCCTTAAGAATCGATTTTCATATATAAATTTATGGGGAGTAAAATCAAACTTTCTCCGTTACGTAATATACTTTACGTGTCCATGTCTATGAAATGCATTTTGATGAATGTAAATTATATATTTAAAATAAATAAATGTATCAAAGCATGTTTTCAGTAATATAAAGATACGTTCATTTACCCTCATTTACTAATCTATATATTTTATAATTGTTCGTAAAGAGTAAACTCCAGTCGTGCGTCGGAGCTGATACATAATTTTTTTTTGTCACTTACCAAACTAATGCTTCAGATCGCAGTCAAGGGCCTCCTTGTAATAGTTTTTAATAAAATAAATCTGTGTACAACTTTTAATAATCTATACAACATTTACAATATATTGATAGCGGTACTATAGGACACTTCTACAACAAGTAATACTTAACACTTTTTAAGTAACACTTTTACAGTATAGTGATCAATAAACATAATTTTGTTTTTCTGGCTTTTAAAGCTCTAGTTAGTCATTTGCTAGCATTTCATTTCCATTGTGTAATCGTTTAAACGCAGCAAGTCAACTTCAAATAGATTGATAAGACAGATGACAATGACAACGAGTTTTATGGCTAGCGAGTCACTATAATAGCATATTTTGAAGTCGTTTTCTCCAATATAACATATCTCTCTGGGATTATGTATTTGTCGCTACAATCCAGGGGTGACAGTGCGGTGATATTATTTGAGTAATTTAATTCGAGCTCGAGATTTAAGAATGATTCTATAATAATATTAATTGCTTAAAATTACATAATTATTTCATATCCAATGCTTACATTTAATTTTGTAATTCATCTTTATTCAATTTTAATAATAGGTAGCCTACTACAGCAAAACTTATTTGGTTTCCTTTTTTGGAAGTTTATTGTGTAAGTTGTGTGATAGATAAAGGATATGAAACGCTACCTGTACCTATATTATTCTATATTACTAATACTACTGTCTTGAATTTATTTTTAAAAGTGCAAATGTTAATGCTTTGGCTAATAGAATAAAAACATCCCTCTCGGTAAACGATAAGATCCTATAGTAATTAAAATAAATACATCAAAGTTCTGAGCAGCAAAACATGTAATAAGAATATAAATTTAAAAAATTTAAATTTTCAGTTTCAATCATAGAATTACTAGGTATACCTAACAGTAAAACGGGTATCCTCAAAACAAAAAGACTGGGCTGTAAACTCTCGAGTTTTAATAACGGTTTTCTTCATCCCCTCGTTCGCAACCCTTCTGCCTGGTCCGCCCTAACCTTCTGATTTTTAAAATCGCAGACGGGTAAGTTGCTGTTGAACTAGAAATCTTTTTTTCACCCTCAATTAAATGATAACTTTATCTGTTCAACTCTCTAGTGTATATTCATACTGTTAAGACTTAGGTAAAAATTAACAAAATTAGGGTAAAGTGTGGTGATATTAATAAACGGAAAAGGTAAACAAGGTAGGTATATACAATGTTTTAAAAAAGCTCCATCAAATTCATTTACCAACTTAGATCGTAGTTACATACATATCTAATATTCTGTGCTTAACATTTTCTGAAAAACCTAGTTATTTCTATGCAGATGGTAGATTTGTTTCGATTCTAATTTGTTAAACTTTTATTTTGCGGACATCTTTTTAAGTTTTAGATCTAGTTTTCCTTTCATATACTTACTATATAGATTACTCTTAGTGGAACGGTTCAATAAACGATAGCGATAGTGTTAATTATATCAGATAATACGAGTATGCGTTATACCGATAAAGACTAGCGTACATTTTAATCATACAAGTTCAGCATCTCTAATCATATTTTTGAAGTTTGTCATGTGCGTTTATTATTTCGTGTAATTTTTTATTTTTATACTGATTATATAAGAAAATTTAATTTTCAGATATAATCAAATAAATATTCGACTCAAATTTAAATTAATTTCTATAAAAATACGTACAAAATGATAATTAGCCCCATCACATGACAACGTTTGTTAATGATCATTCAGTCTTCTGGGTGCGACTACCTACTGCTTTCGCTGTTTTTTTATGCTCCGCAATGCCAATAAAAGGCTCTTAACTTATCACAGATAAGTGAAATTTGGTTAGATTCCATTGCAGCTAGGCACTTAATTACCTGTATTAAGGGCAGGCCGAAATATCTTGGAGTAATTATCGACGTCGAAAAGGTTTCCTAACATTTAATGAGTTCTAAAGTAATCTGAATTGCAAGTGAATTGAAGTGCAAAACAAATGGTAACGCTAATATTCCACCCGGCCAATACGCCGGGCGTAATTTAATCCCGGCACGGCGGGGCATCGGGGAAAATCTATAAATCTGCCGCCATTACAGCCGAGGACTCCCCGGGACTCTTATTTACTTCGGGCACAAATTCAGATGACAATGTTTTAGGGGAAGGAGCTGTGTAACTGCCCTACAATGCGAGGTCAGGGTTGACACAAAATATTATTGGCGTTCTTCGGAATCTAGATGATAAATTTGGCTGCAATTGATTGCGAACCGAGGTGAATGTTCATTGACCTAAGACCTAAGCCGATCATCTATTCATATCTATATATATTTTTTTCAGATAAAAAATCTTACAAAGAAAATAACATATCTGAAAGATCTGATTTACGAACTGGTGGGTAGATTCACGACATATTATTATCATTTTAAGTGACACAAGTTTTCCTACATGATCAAATGAAATAAAACATTAAATTTCGTCAGCATCCTTCAGAAAAGCAAAGAGGTTTTTTCGTTGTTTTCTCAATTAAGTTTCCCAACACCAAAATATAATATTGAGTAATATTGGTGAGCGACTTTGGAAGACCTCATAAGGATGATGGTACAATGGTATTGAACTTAACTGTACGTAGCCTTTACCTCACGAGACCTGCTGTTATTAGAGATTGATGGATACATCTTTTTCCCTCATTCCTTCTCTCTTTCAGTGTGAACGCAACTATTCAATATCTTATCAATAACTTCATTTTTGAAGGCCAACCCTATTGCATGTATCCGCACCCCTGTCAATTACCAACCCTGACCGATCCGAGGCGAGACTTATTGACGGTGCTCGTCGCTTCCATCGCCGTCTCTGTCTACGCTTTGTCAGAGTCATCGCCGAGTAATACCACTTCCAGCCTTAATGAAATGATCTGATTCACTGTAAAACAATTGGCTATAGCCGTCATTATTCCAGCTTATATGATTCGAGGACAAAGATCATGAAGGGATTTCCTCACCATGTCATGTAGGTATGTGCCATTTGTATCCACCAGATCAGACTGCATCTCAATTGTTGATGTTTTTGGGATTCTGTAGTGTGGGGCAGAGCGCTTGGTTTCAACACCTTAGGACTTTAACCACAGATTTTATGATATATTTATGACTTAACGTCCATCAACCCTCCACAGATTTTTTGCATGGCTACCTATAGTTGAGAGCCTGGAAAGTGACATAGGCTAGTTTATATATCGGAAAATGAAGAAGGGGGAATCTTCTTAAGATTTTTACTTAATAAAACCCCTTCAATGGCCATTCTCTGGGTAAGTATGTGAATTGTGAACCTCCATATAAAAGTGCGCACGCGGACTTTATGATTTTATGCCCTTATTATATATATTTATTATATTTAAAAAATAACTACAATATTGTAACCGTGTATAACTATTTTAACTAGAATAGAGAACAAGTGATTCATTTGCGTGAACATAGTTTTTTTTTTTTATATTTGCCTATTATGTTTGTTGCAAAATTTTCAACAAAACGAAAATACGCCTACAGCCAAAAAAGTGTGTTTATGGATAGTGATATTCTGATTCCTTTCACCCTCGCGGGGTGATACGCTTCGTGGGGACGAGATACCCCGAACCGTAATCCCGAAAACGATATGTACAAGTTCAATCGTATGATTTACACCGGCTCCCAATACTCCTCCATACTTCCATACTCATATAATAAATGCGAAAGTGTGTCTGTCTGCCTGTCTGCTATACTTTCACGGCCCATCTGTTCAACCGATTTTGATGAAATTTGGTAAAGCAATTGTTTGATACCCGGGGAAGGACGTAGGCTATTCTATCCCGGAAAATTAAGGTGTTCCCACGGGAATTGAAAGACCTTAATCCACGCGGACGAAGTCGCGGGCATCATCTAGGAATGTTATATGGTAAGTATAGACCTGTATTTTTCCGGATTTTTGTTAGCTAAGTACATCATTATCATCATCAACATCAACCAATCGCTGCGGGCCCTGTGCTAAGCATGAGTCTCCCTCTGGTCCTCACGGCAAACGCGACAACGCGATTCGATACGACGCGACGAGACAGTATAAAACAGTGACCGTTTATGTGGCCTACGCTGTAGCGTAGATTGGCTTGTATTCTAGAGTTTTGACGACCTCCGTGGCGCAGTGTTGAGCGCTGTTGTCTTAACGTGCGGAGGTCCCGGGTTCGATCCCCGGCAGGGTCAATTTGGGATTTTATAATTTCTAAATTTTCCCTTCGTCTGGCCAGGTGGGAGACTTCGGCCGTGGCTAGTCACCACCCTACCGGTAAAGACGTGCCGCCAAGCGATTTAGCGTTCCGGTATGATGCCGTGTAGAAACCGGAAATAGGGAAACCGGAAATAGGGAAATAGGGGTATGGGTTTAATATAACGGCCATGCCCCTAACAGGCTAACCCGCTACCATCTCAGACTGCATCATCACTTACCATCAGGAGAGATCGCAGTCAAGGGCTAACTTGTAGTGGAAAAAAGATAGTCGTATCTAATAAACTACCGTAGATACCATGCTGTTAACATTGTTAGAGCGTAGGTTAGGTATATCGGGGAGCATAAATATTTCATACGCGGGTAATATCGGTTTAAACTGGCCGAGTCGTTATTGCTCTGAACTTTATGGGGAGTCACCCCTGATACATAAATTGGGAGAAGTGCAGTGCTTTTATGGAAAGGTGAAATGTGTTCCGCAACAAGGTATTGATTTTGCAGATTGGATGAGGATTAACGGGTACCGCTTCACATTTTATGCACTGATCTTTAAGTATTTTCACCGCTGAGAGGGATTTTATCTCTTTTTTATACACATCCCAAGCGAAAACAAGGTTCAAGGCACACTGGCGCAGAGATGTAGTGAATAGATTTAATTTTTTTAAAGCCTACACTGAACTACGTTCTTAAGCAAATAAAGCGCGAGTCGGTGCAAACCAGGGGAATTACCATAATAAAATTATATAAATACGCATTTGTGTTCATTTTAATTTGTAAAATATATATTTGTTGTTGAATTTAAAAGGCACGCCTACGACTTTGCCAATATGCCTTGAGCCTTAGGATCGTATTTTCGCTCAAACAAATAAAAGGAGGCGGATTCGGAGTGGGTTCGTTCCTGTTGTTTTTCAGCATTTTCTTGAGTTGCATTTAAGTAATTAAAAGTAAAATGCATATTGCATAAATTATATAACTGCTGGGGAAAATCTACAAAATGATGTGATAGTTACCTTTTTTACTCATGATATAAGAGGAAGTTTTTCACAACACGCCTTTTTACACCTTCCAAAGGTCGACTGGGAGATAAGGCTCTCGAGCTTTAAGTACATATGTGTATAATGTACATAGCAGCTAATTTTGGGTGTGCAATAAAGTTTAAAAAAAAAGTTAATGAGTTCGATTTCCAACGGAAGACATTTAACACTTTGTAAGTCTTGTCAAATGGGATGCTTCAGCCGCAGTTAGTTACAAGTCGCATGTCAAGAGCTGACGTGTAAGTATTTGAATTAAATAAAAAAAAAACTCAGCAATGTACATAGTCTTGATGTGTAGAGCTCACAATCATCTCTTGGTCCAGAGTCCCCTTTCAATCTTCTCTGTAATAAATAAAAGGGGCAATAAAACGGGGACCACTGACGGGTTGCGCCCTCCGCGCCGCGTCTCGTGTCGTAGATAGCTGCGTTTTTGCGTTTTTCCAGCCTGCAGACACCCACTACTTATCTTTAAAAACGTGAGCGATCTTATATTTAACACGCTTTTGTCTGGCATTATATTGTAATTTTATTGTAATGATAAAGTAACTGCGATGTAATCGGAGATATAGGGTACATAATATGCGTTCATGTTTATAATTAAACGCCAGGTGAGAGACAGATTGCTAGTGCGCGGAGTACTTACCAAGCACGCTGTGCGACTGGCGGCATATAGCCGTAGCCTTGATAGCGTTCCACTTCACTAGCCATGTCATCGGCATAAGTGGGTTAAACGCTTAGTGCACTTTAATTGCACGCAAAATGCTCAAAGGATGATGGATATCATTCTATGATTAAAGGATCCTTGTTTGTTTAATGTGATTACGTTTTGGTAATGCGGTGGGGTAATAATTATTTTGTTTGAGGGAAGAATAACAGCCTTAATTGAGACGTCAGGGCCCGCAAAGGTATTACTGGACCTTGTTCAGACGTGGGATTTATAACACGCAGTCTAAAAGCTTTCGACAGAAACTCATTTAGAGATAATTTGTCTGATTCAAAGCTGATCATCGAGTTAGAAAAGTGATGACGTGTGATAATTTCTATGTATACTATTTGTAGGTGCATAGGATTCACGCACGATTGGTTACGTACTGGGTAGGTATGTGATAATGTGAAAATTTAGCGCGATCCACCTAGTGGTTTTAAAGCTGTGCTGTGATAATGTAATCAGTCAGTCACCTTTTCCTTATAAATATTTAGATGACGTAAGCAGGCTTTACCACAGACTTATAATATTTCATGCATATGCATCTTAATTCTTATTATATTATGACTTATTAGTGGACAGTGGACACAATGTGGAAATTATTAAATGCCTAGGTGCGAAATCTATCAATACCAGTTTGTGTTGTTTTTCTATTTTTAACCGACTGCCAAAAATGGAGGAGGTCCTCAATTCGGCGCGGCTTTTGTCGGTGCATATCTCCGTGGTTTCTGAACCGATTTGAAATATTCTGACTCCAAATCCTCAACCCTGACAATAAAAACTTAAAAATAAATTAAATAATTAAAATAATTCTTTAAATAAAAATAAAAAACCGACTTCCAAAGCCACTGTAAGTGTGGGAGACTAAGAAATAAAGAATTTAAATAACATAAAAATTCTTTCCAAAAAACCGACATCCAAAGCCATATAAAGATAATGTAAAACATAATCTTGATTTCTACATGTTGAAATCGGGCGGGTATAACAAGGATAAGCAAAGTTATCGCATCAGGCTCGCCCGACTTCAACATAGTGTGTAGAAATCAAGATTATTGTTTACTTTACAGTGGCTTTGGATGTCGGTTTTTGGAAATAATTTTTATGTTATTTAAATTCTTTATTTCTTAGTCTCCCACAATAATTTGCAGATAAACCTGTGTCTGAAGTGAGCACAAGAGGATACACACGACATACGAACTCGATTTAAAACATCATCAACATAACATGAGACGAAATGCACTATAAATGTATCTACTCGCACGCTCACAAGAACCACCCTCGCCAAAAGACACATATTATGTAAAAACGTTACACAGGAGTCACTTCAATCAATACACGCACTAGATGATTTAAACACTGTCTTCATAATTTCCTTGCAATTTTAAACCGTATACAAGTTGCATAAAGTTCAAATCGTTTCGGTGTAGAGATTTTTTTTCTCCAGACGATGTGAACAACAAATATCCTGTCGGACCATATTCGCTCTTATGACAAAGTAAAATCATACCGTACAATAGCGCGTCCCGGAGGGCCGGAGGAAGAGTTAGGTTTTTTGTGAATATAAAAATATGAGCCCCCTTTTACAATCCCATTGTGTCGGATATTGATCCCCATAATAGTTTGAGCCGACTGGTTTTCGCATCTTAATAAAAGGGAAAGTGTGATGAATGTATTAGGTATCCAACTTAATTTGATTTATTGAACGCCGGCAGTTTGATAAAATATTTATAAAAACAAGCTTACTCATCTTTATTTCGCTTAAATGCTCCAAGGGTTTCGCACAATTCCCATTTTTTTATTTACAACAATTTAGCCCTTCACTGCGATTTCACCTCATGGTAAGTGATGATGCACTCTAAGATGGTAGCGGGCCATCCTGTTAGGCATTGCAATTATATTAAACCCATACCCCTAATCGGTCCATCGTATCGGAACGCTTGGCGGCACGTCTTTACCGTTGGGGTAGTAACTAGCCACGCCCGAAGCCTCCTACTAGGCAAATTAAATCTATGCTCCATACAAATTATATAAATTGAACTCTTTGTCAGTCTGTCTGCCTGTTACGCTGATCAACCGTTGTTGATGAAATTCGGTACAGAGGTTGCATCACGGAAAATCCTACAGGATTTTACGAAAACTTAAATTCACGCGGACGAAGTCGTGGAATGTTGAGAAATAGATTAATTTTAATTTTTGACATTATTTCTAATATTAAGACAAATATCGTCTTTCTGTATTTTTCATGATTTCACTATAACCAAAGTTTTCAATAAATAATTTCAAATTAGAATTAAAACTATAATGGCTTTATTATACGATACACAGGTATTATAAATAAAAACTACATTAAAACATTTAGCGAAACAAGATTAGATTTTATCAAGTGTGAAAACAATTTGGTGGTAATTATGTTAAAGTACCAACCGACCGTGCTGTGAACAGTAGGTTGAACAATTAGAACTTACCGTTGTTTTTGGCATCTGATAAAAAATGTGCTCACGCGTCAACAAGTTGTGAATTATATTGTTTATTGTTTTACTAGGCACAAGGCACATTAAGGCAGTGTAATTATGCCAGGTAAAAGTACAAATCGGACAAATATATTATTTTATTTCTAAACTAGATGATCCACCCGTGACGAGGCGGACAAAGTCGGGGGATAAAATTACTCTAAATCCATACTTTAATATTTTTAAATGCGAAAGTGCGTCTGTCTGTTTGTCTCTTACGCTTTCATGGCCCATTCTTTCAACCGATTTTGTTGAATTTTTATACAGAGGCAGGTTGCTAATACGTATGCTAGTTTTTAGTCCGGAAAATTAAAGATTTCCCGCGGGAATCAAAAATCTTAATCCACTTCGCGGACGTAGTTGCGAACATAATCTTGTACGTACGTATAAATATACTAGCAGATTAGCAGATGCCCGCGACTTCGTCCGCGTGAAATAAGTTTTTTAAATTCCCACGGGAACTCCCTATTTTTTCGGGATAATGTATAGCCTATGACACTCATAAATATTGAGGCTTTCTATTGGTACCACGTGACTGCCTCGTTGGTCTAGTGGTTAGCATGTTTGACTGCGGCCAACGAGGTCCCGGGTTCGAGTCCCGGGTCGGGCCATAATTAAGTATCGGGTTTTTTCGGATTAGAAATTCCCAGTACTAGCCAGAAGTTAGGAAGTTGGCGGTGTTTCACCCCCGTGCCTCGGAGAGCACGTTAAGCCGTCGGTCCCGGTTATTATCACTAACATTATAATAGTCGTTAAAGCCCGCCAACCCGCATTGGAGCAATGTGGTGGGTCTAAGCTCTAATTCCCTCTCTCCTATGAGAGTGGAGGCCTGTGCCCAGCAGTGGGACGTTAATGGGCTGTAGTGATGATGATGATTGGTACCATAATTTTCAAAATCGGTTCAGTAGATCTAGGGATTGCCCCCTACAACGTCACAAACTCACAAACTTTACCTCTTTATAATATTAGTATAGATAAAACCACTGTCAAATTATTTGGAGTATTTTTTTTTATTGGCGTTATGTCACGCTACGGGGTTGCGCCGCACCGGCAAGCTACGGCGCGACCCGCAAGCTACGTGATTACGTAAAGCGCGTAACGGGCCCGGCCATTGACCCCCCGACGACCTGCGCGAGCGCCTGTCGTCGCCCTATTTGAGCTAGAGAAGCTGACTCGCAGACGCGGCGTTAGGCATTAACTATACTCGGACTTTTAATTAGATGCAGGAAACTGACTTTTTAATTTTTCAGCTATAAAACTTAAAAACTTTGTAGGTGAATTGACGTTTTGAAACATGAGTTAATTAAAATTACAAGTATACATAATTTTATGTACTCCTAAATTGAATTTGGAGATAAATTTATGTTTATATTATTTATTATATTAATCTAGGTACGTATGATATTGGTACCTTTAAAATAAAAGTGAAATAGGTACGCTCTATCTAAGGCTGCATCATAATTCACAGCTTTTACTTGGTATTATAACAGTCAAGCGCAGACCTAAAACCTACCTACCGACCGAAGACCTACATAGTTGGAAAAATTGCATAATTTTCCATATTAATACTATAATTGTAAAAGTGTGTATAACGATCTGTTTGTCTGCCTATTCCGCCATTACGGCACATTATTTTGTTCAACCGACTTTTTACATTCTGTGTTTTACATTCTTCAAGATGAAAATATCCTAAAACAAGTAGTATCTTGTTTATGAGACAATATTGAAATCTAACTTAGATGAAGAAGGAACGCCACGTTTAATTAACCCGTCAATTTTCAAATCAACAAAAAATCTAGTTTTATTATTATCAAGACCAACAGTAAGAAAACCAAGTAATTATTTTAAATATTTTATATCATTCAACTACACACTGAGAATGTTTGAAAAACAAACCTTACGAAATATTTGTAAAGTTTAAAACTTGGTAGCTGGTAAATTTATACTTCCGAAGTCAAAGTTGTAATACATAACTGTTGCCGTGTTTACCGCGTTGCTTACTCTTTGCCGGAAGCTCTAGGACGTGTTTCGTTCTCGTTAACAGATCTTCCCTGCCGCCATGGGACACCAAACATCGTGACGTTTATGGCTTTTATTATAGCCATTGTTAAGACTTTTAGGGCTTGGGAAAACATAGCGTATGGCGGTAAGTGGTAACGTGTCCGCTGCAGTTGCTAGAAGCTATAATAGAAGGACATGTATGAACTATGAAGGCGTTCACAAAGGCGAATGGGACGACGCGCATAGATATTAATATACCGTACGTACGTCGGTAGTTGAATGTGCGGTCAGATGTAACGCACACCAGCAGAGTAAAGTGAAGCCGAGAAGCAACTGTTTCTTTGTTTTAAGTCTACAAATTTTAACGTTTACCTACCAATTCAAGAAGGCTGGATTTCACTATGTCTGCTACTTCTGCTGTTAGTATCGCGCTGCATGTTGTTGCCGTCGCGCTTTGTGTCTGTCCAGGTCTTTAGCGGTACACACGGCTAACATGTTCGGTTAAAGCTATGCCTGCTGCTTAGACGCAAGGACTAAAATGCGACTTGCGTGTAATAGAGTACCTGTTTCGCCTATTGTATTTGCCGTTATACGCTCAGTTTAGCTATAAACTTATCTCACCTGTATGGTAAAATCTGTGTAGATTTTATACGACAAACTGCTCACTTTTATATTACGTCCTTATTTATTAATAAATCCAATTTATTATTATATTATTTATGTGTAAAGATCATGCTAGACCTATAAATAAGTATTTTTGTGTTTAGTTAACAAAAATATTTATTATTAACAACACAGTTGTATTAACAAAATAAAATCTAAATTAAAAACTAAACATTAAAAATATCATCTATGCCGCTGCAATAGGGCAATGCGCCCAGAACACTGGCTGCGTTACCCCGCTGAATAGCCAAACTTATATGTTGGCCGAGGTAACTGCCAGCCCTCCGGTCACCTGTGGACTCTGTAAGACGAGAAGATAGATCCTTAAAAAAGGATCTATCTTAAATTTAATTTCTATGTTTAGTTAAACTATCTATTTTTAAAATTTGAGTAACAAATTAAAATGGTGATCCGATTCAAGTTCGTTACTTTCATTTAAGGAAAATCATTGAAAAGAATTATTATCTTAGTTATTGTTTTATTTATCTAATATTAAGTATTTTTTATTAAAAAATTATGAGTAAAATGGCCGCATCTGGACGTATCCAAAATTATAAATTTTGTTTTTGTCTAAACGTGTCACGTATCGTTTTTGTAACTTTTAGACAAAAACACAAGGATCATCTAGTTTTATAATAAAATATATTATTAGTCTAAAGTTAAACATGGTAAAACAATGCTGCGATTAGGCTTCTTAGCTCCATTTACATTGTTTACTGCAAAGTGAGAGAGGCGTGACGCCCGAGGGCAGGTGATTGAGAGATACAGGCAAGTGCCAATTGATTTCCGTGTCATAGATTGTACTAACTTACGACCGTTCTTAACTGTCTTTCCAACTGTAAAGGTCGATTTGCTCTATAGTAGTAGGTAGTTGCAAGTTACTGATGGAAATTTGAAGCTTTAGTTCCAAATCATTTTAGGTAAGTCAAATTGTGTCTCGTTGTATCAAGTTTTTACCACCGGTTCGGAAAGTACAATTAAACTGAGAACAACCGATTATGGTAGAGGTGGTCTCCGCGCGTCATTTAGCTAGTTGGCATTCACTAATATGTAACCAGTGATTGAACCGACCAATGCGGACGCCTAAAAATTTCTTTGGAACGATCTATGATCCGCAGCCAAAATATATCTGCCCCATAAATTAAGCCTTAATTAATTAACTATTAATTAGTTTTAATTAATTAATTAATATACTAGCCCCTGATTTAAGATATGTTCATTTATGATAAGTACGATTTAAATGTCATATGGGTTATCACACGAAAAAGATATCTAAGTATAATTTACGCCTAAATATTGATAAAAATATTAATTTATGAAGCAGGTAGCCTTTTGATATAAATTACTTACGATCCAACTAATAAAAAAGTTTAATTGCTATTGCCAGAAATCGAATTTGTGTAGAGAAAAAAGACAACCATACCTACAGGTCAAGACAAGGTTTGAAACCTTTTGGTGTGGTCCACGCATGTAGAAGCATGATGGATTCCTTGAAAGACAACCAATTATGGACCAACGACCAGTTCTCTCTGTATTTTATAAGAAAACGTAATCAGTTATAAATAGGTTTGTCAAACAGATACTTCGGAATGTGTATTAAGGAATTCATAGTTGTCTGCATGACGAAAAGAATCTGCAGTTGGAGTAATACGTGCAACGTATAGTAGTTCTCAAATGATTATCATTTCCTTAGAAAATTGGGCGTCAGATGGACAAAGGTGCTTTTTCAACTATACAGGCTTGCATGGGACCCTATCCTCAAAGGAATACAGTGCTTTTTTACCATACAGGCTTGTCCTAGACTACGATTTCACAGAATTAAAAGGAGATGGATGGGACGATGCAGCTTGAATTGGACCGCGCCTGCCTAGAAAGAGCCTTTGTATTTGTGGGTGGTTAACTCTTCTTTTCTTTAAATTCGCGTACGGATACGCAACTTTACAATCAGTTCATATATTTTTAGATTAATAACAGACTAACTATAACAGCCGCGGTTTCTTTTGGTTGGATTGGTTCTTAGTAGGGGTATACCTTATATAGAGGACTTTTGCACATAACACTAACTATTGTAACTTATAAATGAGTATCTAAGGCTGAGATCTATAGAGCGTACTTTGACTTGGTTCAGACTTAACTCAAAGTTAAAACGAGATGGACATACGTGAGAAACATAAATCTATCTCGTTTTAACAATGTCTTAATTCTAAGTCAAAGTCAATGTTCGCTCTATAGATTTCACCCTAAGGTTTCTAGACTCTAAGCAAGGCTAAGCTTGCCAATTTGGTAGCTGTTTGATCGTTAGTTTTCCTCTTCAGATAGCGTTACTTATTTTTATAATTATCTCAAAATCGATCGTCATAAGACCAACAGTCCGCGTCGCAGACAAAAACTAGACAAGTAACATTTCTACAAATGTACAATCTCATACGAACTAAATAACAATCTGAGATATTGATCTCTTTTTCTTAACGGTATGGAATAATTGATCAACTGAAAAAAACGTATAATGGTATTGTAACCGCAGTTACAAAATTTGATTAGCAGAATGGTCACGTCGGAATTCGTCTATGAACCCGACACGAGAAAATAATGTAGAACGAAAATATATGGATGCGTTATTTTTTTATACCATTGTTTAAAGTCCAAATATTTTTTAATTACGTATCTAAAATAATTTTCACTTTAAGATACTTCCGCTCTCTCGGTATCGCAACCTGTACTCTCGCCGTTGAACTACGGAAATAAGTTTATAAGTAAGTTCCTCAACTATACTCATGTAAAAAATCACATCGACTCGTTGCACTGTTGTGGCGTAATTAAGGGACAAACCAACAAACAATCGCACTTTCACATTTATAATATTATTATTATGATACGATATACCTAGTAAAAATTAAGTGAACATTACTTGCTTCCGTCCAAACAAGATCTGATATCTGAAGCAACTCAGAAGTAGGTAGACCGTACTGTTAGATAAGTCACGCTAAAGAAGTGTATGAAATTAAATATTTCAAAATTAGACGATACCCGTGGCTTTGTCCGGGTGTATTAAGCTTTTTTAGAGATTTTTTGCTTTTCCGAGATACATTTTTAATTATCAAATTTCGTCACAATCAATTGAACAGAGGAGCCGTGAAAGCTTAGCAGACAGAACGACAATCACACTTTCGTATTTACAATACTAGCTGATGCCCACGACTTCGTCCGCGTAGATTGAGGATTTTTGGTTCCCGCTGGAGCTCTTTAATTTTCCGGGATAAAAAGTAGCCCATGTATGAATTTCAGACTATAATCTATCTTTGTGCCAAATTTCATCCACATCCATTGAGCCGATCGGGCGTGATTGAGTAACAAACATCCATCCATCGATCCAAACATCCATCCCAACTTTTGCATTAATAATATTAATATATATGAGTATAGATATTACCCAGAAGAGTACCGTATCCAAGCACGCGCGCAATCCATTCGTAAGTGCGCGCTTCGGTTTCGTTGTTCAGGGGCAAGTGGAACGGTACCGCGGGCGACGACCCGAGATGAGCGCCGATAACTCATCGCCGTATTTATTCACTATTATCGAGTCGTGGCCAATGAGTCGACAATGTGACTAATTTGGCCACTGCCCCGAAATATTATAATACAGTGCTTTCTAGAACTTCGCAAGCTTTTTTTCGAAAGCTAAGCTTGCGATAACTTCTAGTTCAACTGTGGGTATTTGGGCTGTTAATAATCAGACTTTGGTCAAACGTTCTAATTTTCAGTTCAAAGTTTTAGCTGTAGTTGGTTTTAGTCAGAACTAGGTATTCCATCAGGTTACTCCGTCACCTTTTTACTATCGTACCGCAAGGTATCGTCAAGGTCATTACGTACGAAGTAATTTACTTCCTCGTTCCTAATTCGAAGATCAAGTAACTTGAATATAGGGTTAGCTTATATAAGAACGCGTAGGAAGTATTAATGAATTAGGTACGAATAGTTCAACAGGTGGGTTTTGTTTCTTTGTTTTTTTAGAAAAAGTATTTCGACATTGTATCTAACTACATAATACGCACCAAAGAGCTGACTAAAAACTTGATCATGAAAGGAGCAACACATAATGACATATAAGTAAAAGTCTTTTTAGTTCTTGGTGAATGAACTACAAGTTTAATTCGCTATAATCCGCTACAGTAGACAAATCTGTGTGGTACAGTGCGTGTCTTTCACCTGCAGCATGCGACACCCACCACCCAGCAATTCTCACAGGCACAACACCACACCACACAAATCCTCCAAATCACTCTCAACGTACGTTTCACTCCGACACCGGAGCATCTTCAGGAGATGTTGACTCGACAATGCACGTGTTGTGCCTGTGCGAATTGCTGGGTGGTGGGTGTCGCATGCTGCAGGTGAAAGAGACGCACTGTACCACACAGATTTGTCTACTGTAGCGGATTATAGCGAATTAAACTTGTAGTTCATTCACTATCATGGACTTCCGCAAAGTAACGCCTGCTTCTATTCAATACTTTTTAGTTCTAGCGGAAACTCTTTAATGTTCTGGGATAAAATGTAGCTTATGCCCTTTCTCGGGCTACAACCTTGGTATTTCTGTACCAAACATCAAAATCGGTTGAAAAGATGAACCTATAAATTCCAGCAGACAGACAGACAGATAGACGGACAGATACACTTTTGCATTATAATATTAGTATGGATATGGATACGTAACCTTTTCTTACAGGGCGCCCTGAACCTACATAGGCAGTCATGTGCTTTTCTAACAACACGAATCTCACCCATCTCTCTCTCTCACGAATCTCTTTGAATACAATATTCCATTGTCAAAAAATAAAATACACCATTCAAAAATGAGGACCCAAAACAAAATCAATGCCGACTATTAGTGTTAAGCAGTGAGGGGTGATATACGAGGGACGTAAATAAACGGGTTGCGTGGTTACATCGACGTATCGGTGCGGTTCATTGAGATTCAACATAATTTTAGAGCGGCTAATAAGCAGTTAACTTTGGTTTAGTGTGGAATTTTTGTTTGTGTTTTTGTGAAGCTCCACGTAAAAAATCCGAACGCGGAATTTGTGTATACCGAAAATTTGCATAGTGTGTTTTCGTCGTAAAGCCAATGATACAATGTAAGAGTGTGCCTTTATTTCGCAGGTTTTATCAGTATAGTTGCAAGTAAACCCTAGGATTGCTAACTTCAGATGCCTATATGCCTAACCTATAAGCTAAAGCAGCGCTACATATCGCACATTAATTCGCCTGTCGCCACTATCAAAGATTTTAATGTTCAATATTTAATATTAATATTTGACATTATTACCATTGAAAATGGTTATCAGACGCAAATCGCCTAAGACGTATTTTTGACCATAGCTCCAAGGATTTTGGGAGGATCGAGATGGAAATAGTACCAAGAGTTGAGGAATTTATCGAGACTCGTGTGAGCGGTTGAATTTTGAAAATCGGCTAGTAACTTTTTCGGATTTTGAGAAGTGTAGAAAAAGACGGGGTTTTTGGGGGTGTTTGTTTACTAAATTGTAAATATTTCGGAAAAAAGCGACTTAAGAAATAATGAAAAAAACGGTCCTAGGGTATTAATTTAGCTACAAAATGGCGAAAAAATGTTGAAAATAAGTTAATTAATACGACCTGCATGCAGGTGGTCCCTTTCTACAGTTTGCGGATGCAGGCGAGAAGTGCATTAAAGTTGGAATTTTGAAAATCGGTTACTAAATTTTTGAAAAATTTTGATGATTTTTTTTTCAAATTTTTGTTTCGTAAATTGTTGTATTCATTCAATGCTCCGATTCTTGCGAGGACTGCGAAATCTGTGAATTTTTTAATAATTTGGTACGTAATATGTATTTTTTTTTTCTTAAGTTTGTGAAGTGTAAGCGACTATAGCCAATCGGTCCTTTTTCTAGTATATAGGTTGGCTTTTTCATCTGCTTCATAAATGTTGTTCAAATATCTTTGGTGTGATATTGAAATGTTGAAACTGGTTCCCTCAGCTCTGGCTCGGGAACGCGGCGACCCGCTTCGGACTACGGAGGAATATAGGAATCGCAAGTTCGGGCTTGGACATTATGTGCGAAGGCAATATATCGGACTCCGAGAAGTATACAAGAAACTGAGCAAGGGCTTTCTACACACTGTGGAATGCGCACCGTGGTCATAACGTGTAATTGTGAGAGACAGCAGTTCAGTATGACGTTCTACCACTACAGCCGACTGCATGCGTTGCTACCGTCATACTATCAGTCGGTCCAGGTCAAAGGATATTACAAATATTGGATAATATTGAACTGTTAAATGAACAAATAAACGTATCAAATTCACCTTTACTCAATTTATACAGTAGTGGAGGTGACGGGGCTGGGCCATAGTTTGAGTCATGCCAAAAAGGTATAAAAGCCGGAATTTCCGACACGATTAATCACTTCACAATCGTGCATTGTGGAGGCAACATGCCCTGAAGATGCTCCGATATCGGAGTGAAACGTACGTTGAGGGTAGGTTTTGGGGATTTCTGTGGTTTGGTGAGAACCACCGTACCACATAGATTTTCTTGTTGTCGCGGATTATAGCGAATTAAATTTCTGGTTCCTTCAAAGGATATTTAATTCTTCTCTGGTAATGTCACGACTTACAATACAATGAAAGTCAAAGATTTGCATAATTATTAACATGGATATAAGCCACGTAATAATCATGCCATATTAATCATCACATATCGTGAGTTTATACGTACATGTATTTGTAAAGTAATTTTGTTGGAAGCTGTTACGTTCCGCCAATAAAATCGCAGCAAGATCAGAGCAGCGACGCAGGCACGGAAAAGCAAACTACATACATATTATAATTTATACTAGATACATTTATCGCACATCTTACCTATAGGTTTAATACAGAAATGTTGAAACTGGTTCCCTCCGGAACGCGGTGACCCGTCGCACTGGCGAGGAATATTGAATCGCAAGTTAGGATCTCCTTGCTCGGCATAACGAATTAGAATTGGCGCCGACTGAGGTATTTATTGTGTTCGCTCTGCATTATATTGTGCATAATAAACAAAGTGGATATGTTAAGCCATGTACATATCTGTTGCAACGACCAGTGCGACAATGCTTTCTCGTGGCTTTCTCGTTGACAAAGCATTGCAACTAAAGAGAGAGATATGCCATGTTTTATAGCGAATGTCGTTGTCGTAAACGTCTACTGCTGGATATAGTTGTCCTGCAGGACGCTGCGGTCTTGCGCCACCTGAATCTAGCGGCTCCCTGCGAATCGATGAATTTCATCCGTCCACCTGGTTGGGGATCGGCCAATGTTGCGTCATCCAGTACGAAGTCGCCATTCCATCACTTTGGACCCCAAAGACCAACATCTATCGGCTCTGCGCACTCTGGGCCCCGCCCATTGCCACTCCAACTTCGCATAACGTATCGCAACACGTCGATCTATGTCGGTTACTTAAGTTCTTCCACGGATTTCCGTATGGATCTTACGTATTGTATTTAAACTATAATATAGGGTATTTGGAGAGAAATGCCAATTTGTTGTCGTCTTCCATCAAATCAACCACTGGCATCAACAGATCGGCGTTCACGGCTGGTTATAAGTAGATTTTCAAATTTCCACAGGTCTTGTGTTATTTGTGCAATTTTATGTGGAAAGGGCACTGCGTACAAACTGTAACTAAATAATTAAATATTCATTTCCAAACCAGTCAAACATTATTTAGGATCATATTATATTTTAATATAATTTTGATATACATATTATAATGTGAAGGCATATTGATTGGTGTTGATACTCACTGCCAAAACAGTTGCATATTATATTACCATAAAGGCGTGTGAGTGGAACTTAGGGTTGGCACTTGATGGCGATGTAATAAAATTTTGGTTAGAGTTTGTCATCATTCATTGATGGTTACACTGTAACCAGACCCAGGCCGCTTTTATGTACATATTGTTTTCTGTCTTCGGCCTTTCAATCAGTACAAGCCACCCTTTGGATGTCATCTCTCCACACCAACTTAACATAATTAAAATGACTGACTTTAACTTGACATCGTGCAATTTACGTATGTAAAAAGAACGCCGGTAGAAAAATAGCTTACACATATCAGAGAGGCAGGAGGTCTGCTCAACTCATGTTGGTTAAATTAGCTGGAAGGTTTATACCTCTGTTCATACAGCGCCTACAGTTTATGCGTTACTGTAAAACGCCTATTACCTAAAATTACAGTTTAAAGTCACGGGCATTCCGGTAGTGCCAGCCCTATACGAAGGTTCTCGTATGTTACACATGCGGCGGTGGCGGGAACTGCATTGGTGTGCGTGGGTCCCGCCGTGATGTGTCGGCGTTTATCCCACATTAGCATGCATCCGTTTCATTGATCCGACCTCTTTGTTTGCGTAAACCTATTATTTGGACAGTATCTAAACATTACTTATAATTTAATTGAATAAATCCTTATGTACCTAATAGAATTTACCCCTGTCCAATGAATAATTTATCCTTTTTGACTTGAGATAGGTTTTGGCAATTGTCAATCTCTATGATGTTTTGAAATAAAATTTTAATCTGTTCATAATTAATATTTTTAATTATTATAAGGTTACAGTTTATGGTGTTTTATTTGACATCAAAACCCTCTGTTTTAAATTGTTACTCGGACGGTTTTTCTGATAATATCTTCCAAATGGCTGAACGAATTGTGATGAGTTTTTCGGACAGTAGCGGTCTACATAAGTAGAAATAGTCTACTACGTAATAATATGTAGAAGCAGAATAGATTTCTGGACATCTAAGTCTCCTAAGGGATTTTAAAAAAACCAAATCAACGCGTTTGATTAGGTATGTGATAGAGGCTAATTTATATACACTGCCTGATCTGAATGTATCGCGGTCCTTTTCATGTTGTTCCATACAGGATGGAATAACACTAGATTAAGAAGACCTGTTTTAGTTTAGCAATTGTTTTATCTGTAATAAAACAAACTAGTAGGTATAGCAATGGGTCTTAACCAAGACCTCAAAATCGACTTTGCTGACAAAAAATGTACTCACGTAATTTAATACAATTGTGTAATGTGTTAACACCACCATTCCGCAAGGCCGCAGGCACAATAGGTACGATTAAACGTTTTGGCACATTGTCATCTAGAAGCCAATTAGGAGTTAAGACTTAAGAGCTAAGGAGTTTTAAAACTACAAGACCTAGGGTTATCTGAATCTTTGCTCGCTTAGTCGCTTATCAGACGAGATCGTTAAGTCGCGAACTTGTCGTAAATAAAACTTGTCATAGCAGGGTATCCAATTAGGTACCAGCCTCGCAAGTCGCAATTCACAACGCTTTGAGCGAAAACACACTACGGATGAAAAAAATTGACACACGACCTTCCGCGACATATCATAGTAATATCACAGCAACTAATACGGAGTGTAAAATACGCGACAAGAAAATAAGTCGTTCCCCTCCGACGCGGAAGTTTTGGTAGCTGTCCTGTTTTTGCTTTACACGTAGTTACGCCTGCCTTGACCCTCATGTTTCCCTCGGCCGAGGCACGTTCACTAAAGTATACTATGACCGCTCGCGAGATTTCCGCACTCGCAAGGTACCATAGGTACCAAAAAAAACCTTTGCATTTACTTATCATCTATGGAAGTAAAAAAACATAAAACTGAAGTTTTAGCTAAAACTTTTGTGCTATTTGCAAATTATAGACCATAAACGCCGTAAGCAAGAAACGTATCCAAAGAAGGGCGGGAATTTCAAGCAACAGCGAAAACTATGGACTGGGTTTGCAGAATGCAGATGTCGTCATTGTTTCAGTGCTGAAAACTGCGCGTGCGACCCCATGCGGCTCACTTTCAGTCTTATTAGTACAGCTTATAAACATGAAGGGTGAAAACACACTAGGGACCGGAGAGACGAAAAGTCCAAGCGAAATGTTCACTTTAATCACTTTTATATGAAGCGCGCTGACTAGGCCACAGAAAAAAACATTGTTTCCCTCCCAATACTGTTACGGGCGAACGTATATTGTGAGTAACTAATAAATTTTTCTCTGTGGTTTTATCTTGTACAGTCCCTAGTGTGTTTTCGCCTTTATAATTGTTCATAGAGTTCGTGGATATTATTCTTGGAATCATCTAATGATTAATAACTGGTTCGCCCTTAACGGACTGCAGAGGTCAAGTAATTATGTGTACAAAAACTAGTGTCAATATTATGTAGGTACAAGTAAACCTACCTATAATAATCATGATGTTACAGACAACTTACAAGACAGCACTTTTTTGGGATTAAATATTACGATTTATGATTAAAATCAACAGCTCTTTACTATAAAACACAAAAATTATTTATTGCATCATTTAAGTAATCGGATTTAATAAATAACAACCGCCTTTTGTTACATAACTTATAATATTACTAGCTAGTGCCCGCGACTTCGTCTGCCTGGATTGAGTTTTTTTGGTTCCCGTGGGAAGTCTTTAAATTTTCCGGGATAAAAAGTAGCCTGAGTCATTCTCTGACCCCAAAACTATGCAAAAAATAATGTCGCTCTGTGAAAAATATAACTATGTCACGGGAACCGTACATTTTTCCGGAATAAAAAGTAGCCTGTGTTATTCCAGACCTATCTCTGTGCCAAATTTCATCCAGATCCATTCAGCCGTTCTGGCGTGATTGGTAAGTAAGTAGATATTACGGTATGGTAAGTACAGATGTAGGTACTAATGAAACATTTATTATCTCACATAGTACACAACAGTGGCGTGCAGTTCATAGAGGCGCTGCTTACCCAAATGGGCTCATTTTTCATCAAAACAGCTAGTAAATAGGTATTTTGACTAACGAATGCCTACCCTAGCTTCAAAACCTGTGCACGCCAC
Source organism: Erebia palarica (assembly GCA_964035005.1). Lineage (NCBI taxonomy): Eukaryota > Metazoa > Arthropoda > Insecta > Lepidoptera > Nymphalidae > Erebia > Erebia palarica. Next base: position 10,693,010 of record OZ035988.1, read on the forward strand.
TGGTACACAATACTTGATACTTATAAATAAGTAAACCATACCAACAGGCAATTTAGCAGCGTTTTGGAGTGGAATGAATTTGGAACTGTATTTGGTCGGTTAATAGTTAATACGTATTCTTTGAGTGTGGGTTTACGACGATACAAATATGTAACCTGTGTGGAGTCGACGGCATGTAAAACCCCTATCAGACATACTGTGCGAATACCACGACACGTAACAGAAGCGACACGAGAAGGCGTCATTCATGATATTCTAAGATCCTTAAAATAATAAACATAAGAGTGTCCGTGGGAAAAAATATAAGAAACTGTGTAAAGACCTGTGACAAACTATACTGCAGTGAGTGTGTCCATGCCTTTAGCAACTTTAATTTGAAAGCGCTCTAAACTATTGAATAAGTAAATTTCAGAAGCTACAACGAACTATTATCTTGAAACTACTAGAAAGTCTTTAGAGAGAGATAAAATCTTGGAAGGTTTTATTACCACAACTGGTAGTACAGTCTTAAATTAAAATGTTATTAATAATAACTTTCATAATCTTAACTATCGTGAGTGATATTCACTATAAACGCAATATATCTCACGTGATATTCAATATAGCTCACGTGTTTTGTCGGAACATGCCAGACTAGTTTCGGTTAGTTATAACTTATACCTAACAGGTGACATCTATACTCTATACTAATACCTACTAATATTATAAATGCGAAAGTTTGGATGGATGTATGGATGTGTGGATGGATGTTTGTTTCTCAATCACGCCTCAACGGCTGAACGGATCTGGATTAAATTTGGCACAGACATAGATTATAGTCTGGAATAACACATAGGCTACTTTTTTACACTAGTCCGGAAAATTAAAGAGTTCCCGCGGGAATCAAAAAACCTCCATCCACCCGGACGAAGTCGTGGGCATTGGCTAGTATATAATATGTTTATAACGACTTTCATAATGTTTTCTTTAAATTCTAGGTTTCGAGCAAATATTATGGAACCAGCTTCCTTTCCTTTCCGTTGCTCCTGCTCTGATTCCAGAAAACTACATTATGGGGCTAAGTATTCATAGAGCTGATAAAACAACATGCATCATCACATCAGATACTGTACCCAGGGACTGAAGAACAGATTCATAAAGGTTACAGGAATATAAGTGTTACAGAATGAAAGTGTAACAGAATCGAACCCTGTGAAACTGTAACCCTTTTGAATGTGTTTTTAATTCTGTTAACCCGAAACACTTATATTTCTGTAACAGATATGAATCTGTATCAGAAATAAAGGGTTTTAAAGTGTAACCGAAATAGGGAAGTTGCCAAATTACTGTTGACGCGTATTCAAATTTGAGCCTAGGTTGAAAGCACTGATGGTTGCAATTGTTTTTAGTAAAATATGGCCATGTTGTGTCAGTATGTGTAAAGTCCAATGAAGTGAGAAGAACGAGTTGTCACACCGTGCAGTTTGTTAGGGCATGTACCTACTAGAATTACACTTATTAACAGAAATAAACGGTAACAGATTGATTGGGTTACAGTATCTTTTCTGTTTCCGTTATAAGTGTTTCTCCTTTATAACAGTTTCAAAAAACAATGTTTAAACCCCTTATTTTGATAACTGTTTCAGTCCTTAACTGTACCACTAATTCATAATAATATAAATAAGTAATAAGTATATATATCATGGTATCGAGTTTAGACTGTGGTTATAATATAATTAAAGATATCACTTATACTAAAATATTTTTAAGGGTTTAATTTTATTTGGTGAGGAATTATACCTTTTATAATCAAAGCGAAGCATCGCGAAATTTTCCCTATTCTATGAAACGAAGCGCGTACCGATTAAATGAGGTGGTCGCATTTCTCCAGATAACCAAGCAGGATTTTCCTTTTCTCTCGCACTTACAAAAATCTCAATATGCCATCCCACTCCAGCAAGCCTGCGCAGCCTCATGTCGCTGGCACCTCACCGTCGCCTTCTAGTCACATATTTTATTTGTGCAGCCTTCCTGCATCCAGAGCGGACTAAACCTTTCCATACACTGCACTTGAAATAAAAGAATAATAATATTCGTATAAATAATAATATTTACTTATTATATTATAGTTATATTGTATATTTAAGTATATTATTTAGTATTCTGTATTAGTAGTGTTAAGATTAGATTAAATATCAAAATACTTGTTTTAAGGATGTTGCAATATAAACAGCAACAGGCAGTATAGATTAAAAGAAAAAAAAAATACCATACACAAAACGACTCTTACGATTGCGACTGCCTTAGAGGCCTATTACACTGCACTTATCACAGGGCCAAACTAGAGGCCCTTGCTCCCTTAGTCTTATTACACTACACTGATTTAAGTGCACTTATTGCGCTTTGCATTTTTTATTTTTTAACTTCTTTATTAAAATAAATATGTATAACACATTCAACATTGTAGACATAATACAGTGTGAAGAAACAAATATACTTTGCATTTAAGATTCTGCCACTGCGTGAACGTTTCTTAGGAAAATATTATGTATTTGTTGCTTGTCGTATCGTGAATGGGACGCTTAAATCTCTTTTCTCGTGTCGGAGACCTGCCAATAATATTCACCCACACAACTACTAAATGCAATAATAGTAGTCAATTTTGTATGCACATCGATGTGGGATGCATGCTGCTAAGAGATGATCCGGCGACTAAAGCGTAAAGATGAAACAGGAATGTAGGCACCTATGTTTTTTTGATTATATAAGTAATTTATCTTGTAACACAATAATATTTTATGACTATAATATTGAGTACTAGATGATGCCCGCGACTTTCTCCACCTGAATTGAGGAACACTTTAATTTTCCGGACTAAAAAGTATGTCTATGTCCTTCCCCGGGATACCACCTATCTCTAGGTTGTATCCCGGGTATGTATGATGTCTCGGCAAGCAACCTGCCTCTGTATAAAATTTCAAAATCATCAAAATCGGTAGAAAAGATAGACCGTTAAAGCGTTGCATACAAAAAGACAGCCACACTTTCGCATTTGTAATAAAATTTGGATTATATTGTTAATGGATTTTGTTGGTCAAATTATTGGTTTGAAGTGATAATTGGATTTTTGTATATCATGACTTAAATTTTACCAGCGACCACCTCTGGCTTCATTCCCATAGGAATTCGATAAATCTTGCCTATCTTTGTCCACCTACATTATAAAGGGAACCTCTGTGCAAAATTTCAGCTTTCTAGGTCCAAAGGGTTTGGTTTAAACATTGAGTCAGCGTATTAGGACGTTTCTCTTTATTGTAATTAGACAACGTACCCAGCTTAAGTAAAACCACCTTTTTTATAATGAAAAACAACGTCTAATTATACTATACGTAATACCAGTAAAAACAAGACAGCCATTTATTTATGTGGTTGCGTAGGATTCACACTAAAACCGACCAGAACAAAAAACAATTCAATTAATCTTGATTTGCAATTTATTTTGTAATGTTATGTGACACAAAGCCAAGTTTGATCCTTAAAACAAATGAAAGGACAACAAAAAAACAAAAAAAAAACTACAAAAAAAAATTTATAATTTATTAGAACTCGATTCAATTCATTTATTTATTTGTGAAAACAGTGTGAACTGAGAATACAGTTTGGGGATGTCATAACAATATTATTATTATTATAAAAATAATCCATACTAACATTATAGTGTATAAATACATATGGCGTCTGTCTGTCTGTCTGCTACGCTTTCACGGCCCATCCTTTCAACCGATTTTGATGAAATTTGGTATAGACGTAGACTGTATCCCGGGGAAAGACACTACTTTTTATCCCGAAAAATTTAGGAGTTCCGCGGGAATAAAAAAAGCCTTGATCCACGCGGACGAAGTCGCGGGCATCATCTACAAAATCATCAATGAGAAAGATAGATATGAGAAAGTTTGGATGGATGGATGTTTGTTACTCAAACAAGCCAGAACGGCTGATCGGATTTGGATGAAATTTGGCACAGAGATAGATTATAGTCTGTAATAACACTAAGGCTACTATTTATCTCGGAAAATTAAAGCGTGTTTAAGCAATTCACGCGGACCAAATCACGGCATTAGCTAGTGTATAATATAGTTTTGAAATAAAAAAAACTTGTGTATCAATTAAGTAAATTACTGAGGGTTCGCAAAAATAACCTTTACAATTTAATGCATTATATAAAGGTAAAAATACGTGTTCAGTTTTGCATAAACAAGGATGTACCAATGCCAAGTTAGCCGTAAGTATTTCTCGAAGGTAAAGTCATGTCCGTAAACATGGACGAGGTTTTACGGTCGCGCTTCGGCGATGAGTCGTTGCCCACAAATTATTTGCTTCACATTTAAGCTCTTCATTAATAATTGCGACGGGTACTGAGAAAACCTTTATATGTCTGAAGTAAGCATAATGAAAGCCCCTTGGATGGTTGTAAAAATCATCGTCAAGACTTTGAAGTTGAATCTCAACTTAAGCCTAGCGTACATTAAGTATAGCCTAATCTCTATGTATCAATGAGTCTATCCAGAAGGATTGAATTAAGTTGCCAAATTTTGTAGGTACCCATTTGGTGTAGGATTAATACTAGATACCCACTAGACACATCAACTTCGTCGACGTGTATTTAGGTTTGAAAAATCCTGTGGGAACTGTTTGGTTTTCCGGTACTTATTCAATTCAATTCAATTCAATTTATTTAAAACATGTAGGACATACAGGTGTCTCTTATGTTACGTCATGTTTTGACTCTACCACCGGTTCGGAAAGCAGATGCTGCTGAGAAGAGCCGGCAAGAAACATATTACAATTCGTAGGTCCTAAGCCTATGTCACCAAGATGCAACATATCTTGCTACCAAATTTCTTCAAATGACTGAACAGATAGATAAGCCATGAAAACCATCGCATTCAAAATAGAAAGCGACCGGTTTATTAATCCTTTCACCAAAGGTTGTCTGCAAGATATTGCTTTAGCAATAAGACTTGCACGTTTTCTATGTAGTTTTACTGCTTCTATTAAACTGTATACTGTATATTTTGTGTGTGCAATATAGATATCTGAATAAATAAATAAATTATGGATGCGGACCAATAATTTTAATCGAACTGTGCTGCTGAAAAATGTCTCTTGAGCGATACGAGGACTCCAATACCTGCAGCTAAGTGGTAATGAACGCATTTTATCCAGTAAATAAATTGGAAAAATATTTCTACAACCCAATGTGCGCTAAGTTTTACAGCCGAAATGATTTCAAAACGTTTTAGTGCTCATTTGCTTACGACGATGTAGCCTACGATCGTTTATTTTGCTCACTACGCAAAATATTTTATGAGTCAACTGTTTAAGACCGGGCGGCTTCATTTAGATGTGTTGGTTACTTATTTTTTACAACGTTTTGTTGCATCTCTCATTCTTCTTTGCTTACTTGGTTTATTTTTTGCCATAAAGATTTGAGAATATTTTTTCCTGATATAGGAAGTGACATCTAGAATTATAGTCTTACATGATAGAGTCTGATAAGACCTGTTGAAAATATTCATAATTAAAACTTGGATGGTTGGATGGATGGATGGATGATTGTTACTTAATCAAGCCAGAACGGCTGAACGGATCTGAATGAAATTTGGCACATAGGCAGATTATCTGGAATAACTAACTACTTTTTATCCCAGAAAAGTAAAGAACTCCCGCGGGAACCAAAAATCCTCAATCCACGCGGACGATGTCGCGGGCATCAGCTATCCAATCTATATTAGAGCCGATTTTTCCAACTACGAGTAAAGTTTAAATTACAAATTATTTTTATAATTATTGATACAATTTATATACGTCAAAATATTTTTATTCGGACGTAAAACGTTATACAGAGTTGGAGAAACCGTCACTTAGTTAGATTATTACCATGGTTATCTTGCAATAAAACTGCATACCAACTGCAGTTTTGCAGTCCAAAAGCAATCCGTCGTCTAGACCCACCGTCCCTAACAGTTCTACTCACTCGGGAAAGTATTTCTAGAGATGCGATCGTTGAGCCGTGTAGTTCGTAATATACTCGTACTTACCTTTAGTCTAATCTTACATGGTCTCATACTATAAGTTAATAAAATAATTATTTAACTATTGGATAGAGGCAGGCGTTACTTTGCGAAAGTCCATCATAATGAATAAACTAGAACACAATCGTGCATTGTAGAGGCAACATCTCCTGAAGATGCTCCGGTATCAGAGTGAAACGTACGTTGAGGGTAGTTTTGGTGGATTTCTGTGGTGTGGTGGGTGTCGCGGGCTATGAGTGCGGAATACACACTATACCACGTAGATTTTCCTGTGGTCGCGGATTATAGCGAATTAAACTTCTAGTTTATTAATTAATTATCTAACTCTTATTCACTGTTGTGTTGAGTTTGGCATAGTCAATATTAAAATTTTTATGAAATCCTATAATCTACAGTTAGGTGAACATTTTTAATTCTAGCAACAAAAATTCACAGATTTTGCAGTCCCCGCAAGAATCGGAGAATTGAAAAAAGAAATTTCTGAAATAAAAATCTCCTCTTCAAAATTTTTCTAAAATTTATTGACCTATTTTCAAAATTCCAACACAAATGCACTTCTCTTTCAAAATTCCAAAAAAAGTTACTAGCCGATTTTCAAAATTCAGACGCTCACACGTGTCTCGATAAATTCCTCAACTCTTGGTACTATTCTCATCTCGATCCTCCCATAATCCTCGGAGCTATGGCCAAAAATACGTCTCAGGCGATTTGCATCTGATAACCATTTTCAATGGTAAAAATCCTCGATGAGCAGGAAGTAAACCGGCCTTATTACTAATACCGTCCGAGTATCGCGCATCGACAGTCGAGACAAAGGCGAGCGAAGTTCACGCATTATTTAAATAAATAAGCCTCGCTAGAAGAGTCGAGGCGTATGCGCAGATAACGTAAGAGGAATCAAGAAACACCTTGAACTTGTGGATACGACAACAATATTCTTAAGTTTTCCGTAAGTTCCACAAAACACGTTCCTAACAAAAACATAACTAATCGCCACAATCAAATATTATAATTTTTAAAGGAAATTTTACGTTTTTTAATAAACAAAATTATATGCCTAGAAAAATGGTAATCCTTAAAACAGCACATATTTTATTATTTTCCTGCATTAAAAATGATATTTTAATACAGCCCTTTAAATACCTATAAGTACGCTGAGTTCTGATTTTATTAACAATGTGTTCTATACCTATTTCTAACGTTCGTTTGCCATTTCCTGATTATTAAAATGTAATTCAATGTAATTAAGTATTTAAAGACTTTAATAAACGGTTTTATAATTTGATTTGGCATATTTATTCTTGAACATATTATATTCAAATAAAAAAACCGACATATACTCAACCACTTAAAGAATCAAACTTCATTAAGTTCCATTTAAGTTAGGTTCATGAGTCGAGCTTACCTCAAAGTTGGATGGAAATAATCAGTTTTGCATTCAGTCCTCCACTTAATAATTATTTTTACTAGCTGCTGCCCCAGACTTCGTTCGCGTGGATTAAGTTTTTTTCAATTTCCGCGGAAACTACCTAATTTTCCGGGATAAAAATGTCACTCTCCAGTTCCTCAACCTATACCCATGCAAAAATTACGTCAATGCGTTGCTCAACTGCGGCTTGATTAAAGGACAAACCAACAAACAAACATTCTCTCGAATTTATAATATTCGTATGACACATCTACAAAAATCTCATTTTATAATTCACATTAATTGAATATGAGATTTTTGTAGAATTTACTTAGCTGGTTGAGAAGAATTTTCTTTCTTATCTCATGCTAAGCCTCTGTAGGCCTAAGTATATGCATTAATTAAGTAAAAATATTTTGATTTGGAATGTACTTAATATTTTAGTTCAGTCTATGCCACATCCATAGAAGTTTAAACGCGCTAGATAGCTCACAGGTAAATGGCCGCAAATATTGTCTCGGCCGTGAGAATCGGATCTTCCCGATATGCCTTCTATACTTAGAAGCACTGGACAGTTCTTTGTTCGTGCCTTTATAAGCGCTGTCGAATAAGTATTAACATTCTGCTCGAAATTATTAGTGGATTATACTCCATGAACGTACGCATCCGAGTTGAATGCAGTCGGGGCCTGAGGTGACGGGCGGGAGCATCTCCCACCCCCGTTCACCCTCACCCCCGCGGATAGTGTTGTCAAGTGCTGTCTTTGACATCTATCGTACGTTATACATACGTATACGGAGTGATTTATATTTCAAAGTTGTTTAAACCGTTTATGTTCACATTAACGCTGTGATGTCAACATTAACGTATCAAGTCCGTTAGAGTTGGAATGGAATAATTGTTGTCTTGCTCATACTACCTAGGTTATGTAAGTTGACATTTCCTAGATAATACGGAGTAAACGGATACGGATAATACGGAGTACGGAAATTTTTGTGTAACGCATTCGTTAGAGTTGGTTACTGATTTAAGAGGTTCAGTAACAAAAAACGTGTTTTATTCATCGCCAAGCACACGAAATGGCGAAAAATGCTTTGGATATGTGTACTGAAGAAAGACAAAATAACTTTTTGACCATTCCTTTAACGGAAAACCGAGTCGATATACCGAAGTATCAAAAAAAAGATGATTTTAATCGTAGTGTAATTCACAGAACTATAGAAGACTTTATCTGACTAAAACAATCGTCCCTACTTGTCCGAATGATTTTATTTTCTTTACCTAAGAAATGAAGTAAATTTTGGGTCTTATTATTGTGTTTCAAACAATATTTTAAATGTTTTTAAAATAATACAAGCACTGCTTGTTTTTGTAATTTATCAATGACTGTCAGTAATAAGGTCACAGCACTAGCACATTCCTAAGCTCTGCATTCAACTCGGGTGCAAATAGGTGCGAACAATACTTACTGTATATTTAACATCGATAATATTGGTATTTAACGAGTAATTTTTATATACAGAGTTATTATCTATAAAATCCACATCATATCAAACTGGGTCGAACTATGGCTATAAAAACTATTAAAAATCCAGTTGCAACTCCACCACCCACCACCACTACAGCCCATTAACATCCCACTGCTGGGCACAGGCCTCCACACTCTCATAGGAGAGAGGGAATTAGAGACCCACCACGCTGCTCCAATGCCGGTTGGCGGGCTTTAACGACTATTATCATGACAGTGATAATAGCCGGGACCGACGGCTTAAAGTGCTATCCGAGGCACGGGGGTGAAACACTGCCAACTTCATAACTCTGCAACTGTAAGCCCCATGTAAAATTTTAAACTGCATAAGTGAGGTATTATGTCAAAACAAAAACGGTTATGAACGGACGGAGTCGATTTAATCAAAAAAATAGCAAAATAATCAACATCAATTGAAAATAATAAGAAAATTAGGGAAGGTCTGTAAAACCTATTTTTTAATATTTGCCGTTGATGAATAAACAAATTTTATAAATGAGGGCCTAAGTATGTGAAGTCATCACTTATTCGTTGTTCCTAACTTAAAATCTCACAATACTAAAAACTGATTAACTGACCTGATATAAAATGCTTTCAATTTACCGATAAAAAAATTGAATACGCTCTTTTTTATTCTATTATACCTACTCTTTACAATAATAGCCTTAATAATTATACTTGTTATATTATTTTTAATTTTTTTTGGGTCGTAACAGTATAGCATCACATTCCAGTATCAAACTCTGTGCTAATGAGAAACGTGCATAGATAATATCTACGGCATAGATAATATAGAGAACGAATAGTCCGCTAGTTTAAAGAAAAAATGAACTTAGTTCCGCTACGGCGGTGATACAGCTTGAGTCTTATATTTAAAAAAAAACAATAAACGCCGCTTAGAAACTGTATTTAAACGTTATGTATATTTATTATTACATCTTCGTAGATGATTCATACATGTTACAACTGACAAGGTTTTAAAAGTTCAATTGTGAGCCCACCTGTGCGAGGCCGAGGCTGGACATCTAGTAAGTAAACCATAAAGCTATCCGTGTGAAACCGTCATTGGGTGCTCACTATATACGATATCTACGGTATATATTACCGTATATAGGTAATATGACATTTATACTAATTTATAAATGCGAAAGTTTGGATGGATGGCTGTTTGTTACTCAATCACGCCAGAACGGTTGAACGGATCTGGATGAAATTTGGCAAGGGGATAAACTATTGTCTGAAATAACGCATAAAGTATCTACTTTTTATTATCCCAGAAAATAAACGAGTTCCCGCGGGAACCAAGAAATCTCTACCCACGCGGACGAAGTCGCAAGCATCGGCTAGTAGGTAATATTTAAGTCACATTTATCATAAAAATAAATATGATTGTAAGTTCTCATTGACTTACGATGTAATATTGAAATCTTCCAGTAGCAAGTCGTAAGGCTTGTCGGCCAGTGTCACATCAAGGCTGCCGGTTATGGAGACAATTGTGTGAACGTTTTCCTTGTTCCTCGACGTAGAACCTTGCTCATCGCGAGAGACCGCCAAACGCCTTAATAAGTACTTACTTGTTTGCGTTCACTGATTAATACCTTATAATCATTGTTTTTATATTTTTGTATGATTTTTTATTGTTAAGTACTTTTTTATAATAATATATTGATGAATAAAAGTATGAATTTATTTATTTTATACTAGATGATGCCCGCGACTTCGTCCGCATGGATTAAGTGTTTTCAATTCCCGCAGGAACTCCTTAATTTTCCAGGATAAAAAAGGACAGAGTCCTTCCCCGGGATACAAACTATTTCTGTACCAAATTTCATCAAAATCGGTTGATCAGGTGGGCCGTGAAAGCGTAGCAGACAGACAGACAGACGCCATATGTATTTATACACTATAATATTAGTATGGATTATTTTTATAGTAATAATAATATTGTTATGACATCCCCAAACTGTATTCTCAGTTCACACTGTTTTCACAAATAAATAAATGAATTGAATCGAGTTCCAATAAATTATTAAATTTTTTTTGTAGATTTTTTTTGGTTTTTTGTTGTCCTTTCATTTGTTTTAAGGATCAAACTTGGCTTTGTGTCACATAACATTACAAAATAAATTGCAAATCAAGATTAATTGAATTGTTTTTTGTTCTGGTCGGTTTTAGTGTGAATCCTACGCAACCACATAAATATTTTATACTAGATGATGCCCGCGACTTCGTCCGCATGGATTAAGTGTTTTCAATTCCCGCAGGAACTCCTTAATTTTCCAGGATAAAAAAGGACAGAGTCCTTCCCCGGGATACAAACTATTTCTGTACCAAATTTCATCAAAATCGGTTGATCAGGTGGGCCCTGAAAGCGTAGCAGGCAGACAGACAGATGGACAGACAGAAACACTTTCGCAATTATAATATTAGTATGGATTATACATAAATTTTATAAAATATTATTTGGCCTGGTGGAAGGCTTCGGCCGTGGCTAGTTGACCATCATCCTACCGGCAAAGACGAACCGCCCAGCGATTTAGCGTTCCGGCGCGATGCCGTGTAGAAACCGATTAAGGGTTAATAGGCCTATTACACTGCACTTTTCACAGGGCCCTTTGGAAGGGTGGGCGTGGCCGCTAGTTCGAGCGTTGCTTATTACACAGCAATAAGGACCAATTAAGTGACCCTTTCTCCCTAAATCCTATTACACTACACTGATTCAAGGGTAAGGGTCCCTGTGAAAAGTGTAATAGGCCTATAAGTATAATGGGTTCATTAACTGCCATACTCCAGATAGGTGAGCCCGCTACCATCTTAGACTGCGTCAACCCCTAACATCAATTGTGAGGCCACCATCTAAACACGCAGTTAAGGTTTCACTTGTAGTCGAACAAAAAATATATATAAGCATTTTTTTTACTAGACGCCTTCGTCTTTGTTTTCTTGGGGTTACTGATCCAGTGAACTTAGTATTAAGGCGCATGCTTCTTATTTAGGTACATTACAATAGATTCAAATCTATTTTCAAAAGGTTCAAATGCTTAATGAAGGCTATAATAAAACTAAAAGTTCTCCACGTAGGAAAACAATTAAGATAATAATAATTAAGATATAATCTTATTATCTCAATATAATGGGTAACTTAGTAACTTTACCGAGTAAAAACTTGTAGGTAGATATCCAACCCTTTGAACCAAGAGTTACGATAAATAAATGATTGTCAAACGGATAATTCGAACATGCCTGCAAGTCGAACTACGTTTTTCGTGATGGGTTAGAAATGTAGAAATACAATATTTCTAGAATTTTGGAAATTTCACACGAGCAAAACAGGGATGGATAAACTAATCTCCTCACAGTCAATTTGTTTTTATTTTAGCTAAGTATTTTAATCTAGTTACTATGAGTTTTTATCAATATGGTGTCTATAAAATAGGTTTATTAATTTATTTTATTTTCCGCATTAAATCTGAGCAAAAATAAAGTTTACCTTCAACTTTTTATTATATTTTTTAATCTCACGTAGGTACCTACTGCAATTTTGTTCGTTGTCTTGATGATCATTAGCAAATAAGTAACAAAAAAATTAACATTTATAAAACTTTTTCAATGTCAAGCACCCGATGTTTCTCCTTGTTGAAATAATAGGTAGGCAATTGAATTTATTAAAAGTTTTTGAAATATTTTTGTTATATAAACGACTTAAACTTAAGCCAAAACACTTTTTGCCCACTCAAGGCATCTGTTCATGTGCCTAGTGGGAGATTTTCTGATGAGTGCGCTCGATCATATAAATGGTAACTCTAATAGATACGTACCAAAACTGCCACTTGGCCTGCCAAATAACATTCGAATTCCAAATTATCGATCGACAGGGCCTCTTTGGAATTTGGCTTAGTTAAGTACATATTTCCACAGGATTTCAAAAATATCAATAATCACCCGTATCTACATGTTTTGAACTTTTCCACCCTATACAGTGTTGGTACCTACGTATCAAGCTAGATCTATCTTATTTAACAATATTTAAGAGTATCACTGAATACCTACTCAAATTAATTTTCTTGCGGTAAAATCATAAAATTAGTGGCATATGTAAGCTATAACACATTCGATTTCCTAACTTCACATAGTAATCTTAGTAATGACCAATCTCAGGGGCTCTCACTCGTTTAATGCCCGGTGAAAGTATGAGTTGCATAAGTAGCCCTATGCTACGTCTACTTTACCGCAAATCTTAGGATAGGAAAGACCAGTGCTTCCCAATCTTTTCTGCCTTATATTAGACCAGCTGATGCCCGCAATTTCATCCGCGTGGATTGAGGTTTTTGGTTCTCGCGGGAACTCTTTAATTTTCCGGGATAAAAGTAGCCTATGTGTTATTCCAGACTATAATCTATCTCTGTGCCAAATTTTAGCCAGATCCATTCAGCCGTTGGTGCGTGATTGGGTAACAAACAAACATCCAAACTTTCGCATTTATAATATTAATATAGATAAGGACGATTTTGCCACTGGAGAACGCAGTTTCGTAATCAGAAGCTCTGAGTTGAAGCAAGCACACTAACATGATGTTATCATCCAATAAAATATACTTATATATTTTTTTATCCACTACAAGTTAACCCTTGACTGCGATCTCATCTGATGGTAAGTGATGATGCAGTCAACTAGTGACTAACCACGGCCGATGCCTCCCACCAGGAATATATATTTCTTAGTAGGGGTAACATGCGAAATCTCAAGTTACTAGACACAGGGAGTTTGAGTGGCACGTTGATAAAAATAACTGCATTTTTTAGTAGTAGGTATGTAGATTTTAGACATGATTCGTTGTGAATCCCTTGTGGCTCTGATTCTAAGAAAAAACGTGATTTGGTAGCTAAAGCCAGGTACAAGCATTTGGGAAACACTGACATTGTCAAGTTTTAGCGGAAGACAAATCAACTAACCCCTTACCACGTGTGAAGCTGCATAAAGCAATAAAACGCACCTAATCGCTGCAGTTTCTAATAAAACACATAAATGATCCTTCAATTTGCTACCAAACGCTGTTTTTTGATAAAAATATTTAAAAAATTAATCTTCCCAAAGAACCTATTTAATATATGGAATAACTAAGACAGTATCAAACTTATACTACTATTATTCATGATTGATAGACCAACTATAGTAAAGCCTACTATAATAGTGATTAAGACTTACACTTTTTACACACTGACATTTTAAACATAAATATCACTTGTAACTTTTGAACACGGTAAAGAAGGTTATCAGTGTGAGGAAACCTGCTTAACTGCTCGAAACTGCCAATCCGCTTCTGACCAGCGTGGTCGAATATGGCTAAAACCCTTATAGTTCCGAGAGGAAACCCGTATTCAATAATGGGCTGGCGGCGATGATGATTAGCACTTCATAACGATTTAATTGAGGATTTTAAATTAATCAAGTAACGATTTAAAAGTACCTATATTAATTTGTTTAGCCGCAGTTTGAATTAATCGTAAAAATTGAGAGGCTCGATGGCCGTTGGCCACCAAGTGGAAGGAAACATGTTTAGTTATTATTAAACAACACGTAAGGAGTGAGTCAATGGGACAGACGGGCGAACAAGTCGGGACGAGTGCTTCTTGGAACCTTTTGTTGCATATATATCATTCTCATTGCCCAATAATGCAAATTTAGAATAACATACTAGCGTTATGAACTGCTAAAGGAAGAATACTTAATACTAATATTATAAATGCCAAAGTGTCTTTGTCTGCCTCTCTGCTACGCACGGCCAATCTGTTCAACCGATTTTGATGAAATTTCGTACGGGGACAGGTTTTATCATGAACGACTTATGCTATTTTTTATCTCGGAAAATTAAACTTAATCCATGCGGACGAAGTTGCGGGCATAATCTAGTAATATAATAAATATATTTGTAATATAAATGCGAAAGTGTGTCTGTCCGTCTTTTACCTTTTCACGGCCTATCCGCTTAACCAATTTTGATAAAACATGGTACAGAGATAGTTTGCATCGCGAAAAAGCAGATATGCGTAAAATTAAAATTCCCATATTAATTAAAAACCAGTTTATTCCCTCAATTGAATCAAACCAGATTTTCGAGCAATTTAATTAGAAAGTGCCTTCTTTCATCTCTATCATCATACCGGATAGTGTATACCGGATAGTATCATCATACCGGGTATTATACTAATAATTGTATTGGTAAGAATTGGTATAGCTAAAAGTGTGATTAAAATATTTAAATGGTTGTGTCATATGGACAAACTGGATTGGGAAGGCACTCGGTTCCTTGATTTAGAGCGGAGACCGAAATTAAAAATCTTTTTATTTTTTTATTCAAATAGACTATTTACAAGTGCTTATGAATAGTCGAATGAATCTACCATTGCTTCGGAATGACATTCCTACCGAGAAGAACCAGCAAGAAACTCAGCGGTTGCCCTTTTGAAAAAAATAATTTACAATTTCTTCCTTCCTTAGCATTGCTGGAGCGAGTCAAAACCATGCTCCTTTGTCATTGACGTAATCTCAACAGTACTACAACAACAGTATTATAAGCTTCTTTCAGAAGCATACTTTTAATGGACTTCTTAAACTTGTGTAAACGCAAGTTTAAAATAGGTTAATGGTGTCATATTAATATGATATTATGCTGTTGCTTTGAATGTGACGCGTCTCAGATCCGGTCGTCCTGTAGGTCGCCAACAGCAGGTAACGACTCAAATCGACACGCGTCGCTCCATATCAAGAACAAGGCCATTTACGCAGTAGGACTTTTCTTTTTTATTCCACTACAAGTTAACCCTTAACTGCGATCTCACCTGATGGTAAGTAATGATACATTGAAGGAACCAGAAATTTAATTCGCTATAATTCGCGACAACAGGAAAATGTGTTATGTATGCTATTTCACACACACCGTTCACACACAGTTCTCACTACACCACAGAAATCTCCGAAAACTACTCTCAAAGTACGTCCGCGGGTTATAGCGAATTAAATTTCTGGTTCTTTCATTATGATGGACTTCCGCAAAGTAACGCCTGCTTCTATCCAAGTGATGATACAGTCTATGATGGTAGTGGGCTAACCTATTAGGAGTATGGCAGTTATATTAAAGTCGGATTCTACACGGCATCGTACCGGAACACTAAATCGCTTGGCGGTACGTCTTTGCCGGTAGGACTGTTTACCAGCCACGGCCGAAACCTCCCACCCGACAAAGTCCACAAATAATCCCTATGGAATTATGATCGAATCAAGGTATACGCAAACAAAAAAATAGTTTGGCTGTATCCTTTTGAGAGGAACCACTACGTATTGTCCCTTAATGACCTATGCATTCAATGTAGGTAATAAATTTTATTTAGTTATAAAACCTGTTGTCTCGTTATAATATCGTTATTATAATTATTCAGTGTTTCGACGTAAATGTAAAAATGACATGCCGAAATTTGTCCAGGCTGGGGCAAATTTCGGCCATGTTACATAATATTAAATAATTTAATTAATCGTATCGGATCCGTATCGTCTTTCGATAGTTTGCCCGTTGCTCACTAAATAGCCGCACCTATTATAACAAAGCGATCCGAATAAATTCCAAGAGAAGGCAGTGACTCTAATACGAGCAGGTACGGATGATTGATTGACCTTCTGTTTAGTCTAGAATCTCGATATTGTCCTCTGCGGCTAGTGTAATAACTAGAATTTTACTGACGGTACATCTTGATAGACACACAAAGTCTCTAATTGTAATAAAGAGCTTGGAAAAAAGTAAGTAGAGCCGAATAGAATCGCGCTGAATGGACCTGACCGGCAGTTTTGTTGGAGTTTCAAAAATGATCAAGGAAAAATGGCAAGAAAATCTTTTTAATGTACCTATTTGGTATCTTGTGAACTGACTCAAATAAAGAAGATCGATTTGCACTTTTCTGTTCTCAGTTTCTGTCAAAATCGCGAGGTTGTGAGTCATGAAGTCACACTCATCACTATACTGAGCTATACCACCCCCCGATTGTGTAAAGAAATCGTAATCGTAATCGTTTGTCAAACGAATAATTCGAACTGTTTAAATGGAGTTCACTAATGCCTGCATGATGCCTGCACATCAAAAAGCATACATGAACTCCATAAACAGTTCGAGTAATACGTATTAATTAAGCGGCCAAATTATTAAGATTTGCAATCCTCAGGAGGTGCGATTATGTAAGAATTGTCGATCAAATCGTATAAGTTCGGCGTCAAAGTAAAATAAACCATAACAGCATTGAATTGGAGTTCAATTTCGTGTATCCATTCTCATACGTTTTTGGTATCGTACATACCTAAACGTATGAAAATGGATACACGAAATTGAGCTCTAATTCTTTTATGTTTATGGTTTATTTTACTTTGACGCCGAACTTATACGATTTGATCGACAATTCTTACACAATCGGGGGGCAGAGGTGCGATTGTGTAAGAATTGCCGATCAAATCGTCAAAGTTCGGCGTCAAAGTAAAATAAACCATAACAGCATTGAATTAGAACCCAATTTCGTGTATCCATTCTCATCCGTTTTGGGTATCGTGCGTGTACCTAAGCGTTTGAGAATGGATACAGGCCGGGCACTTTGGTTCTGTCAGGTTAATATACCTAACAGATTACAATTTACCGAAATTACATACGTTAAATTGTAATCTTTTGACAGTTTGCAATTTAGTGTGTTAGACTATGATCTAACGGTTTTTACAATCTTACGGTGACATATATAACAGATAATAACAATCTACCGAAAAATAATCCGTTAAATTGTAATCTCTCGACAGTTTACAATCTCGCTAGATAGATTACAATCTAACGGTTTTCACAATCTTACGGTGACATATACAAGTCTCATAGCACGAACACTCATTTGATTGATTTAATGTGCCAGATGACCT
Source organism: Erebia palarica (assembly GCA_964035005.1). NCBI lineage: Eukaryota > Metazoa > Arthropoda > Insecta > Lepidoptera > Nymphalidae > Erebia > Erebia palarica. The sequence goes on from OZ035988.1 coordinate 10,710,960, forward strand.
TTACAGCAGCTTGTCTGTATACATGACATCACACCGCAATCATCAACTTAGCCTAGATTTTAATAATTAATATTAGCTTTAGTTCGGAACTTGCACGTTCTAAGACAAAATATAATAATATCTGTCTGGTGGGAGTCTTCGGCCGTGGCTAGTTACCACCCTACCGGCAAAAGACGTACCGCCAAGCGATTCAGTGTAGTACGATGCCGTGTAGAAACCGACTAGGGGTATGGGTTTAATATCACTGCCATACCCCTAACCGTTAGCTCGCTACCATCTTAGACTGGGTAATCACTTACCATCAGGTGAGATTGCATTTAAGAGCGTCGCGTCGATCCATTGCTCTGTTGCAGCGGGATTGAAGGACAAAAAAACACACTTTCGCATTTATAATATTTATGTATTTACTATTTAGGTAGGTACCTATACCTATTCCGAATGTGAGCGGTAGGTATAACATAAATCCGCCGAACAAGGGTAGGAGGCCTTGGCATCCACTCGACGATATTGGTTGTTTTAATATAGGTAATTGCTCCGATTGGGAACCGTCTGACCGCTACACCCACGGCTCTGACGGCCGTCCTAATTGCGTTATACTTTTTATTAAACTTACCTTTGTTACGAATACCTCTACCCACGTGGGTACACGGGTCGCTACCAACTTGTCCATCCAATTACATAGTTGGGTGGATAAGTTGGTATCGATTCGTGTAAACGGAAAAAAATGAAAATGAAATTTATTGCTAAAAATATGCGTCGTTTCACAATTTTATCCGGAACCCTCAAAATAGGTGAGTTCGAAAAACCTCACATAACCGCACACGTTTAGTTATGAACCCGGAGAGGTACATAGGCTACTTTTAATCACGCGGCAACGGAGTTACAAATTGAAGTGAATTTTTGCACAGGTTACATTTTAATACTTACTATAATATTATAATAAATTCAATTACGCGTAATATTATCAATAGTACTCTGGAGCCACGTTAGCGAAGCCGCGGGTAATAGCTAGTGTAAACTATTACATAGTTAGTTAGTCATAGGTACCATTTACTGTATCAATTCAAAACAAACAAATGTAAATAAACAAGATAACAGAATATGATGTATTTGAACTCGTCATACCAGTCACGCTGGTACTAGCAAGTGAGCCATGAAACTGGAAAAACAGTTCATCACATTGACATCGGAGAGGAGTTACATTTACTCCTAGCTTCAATAAATTCATGCCGAGGGAACCACACAAATATTTATTGCATCGCATCCATACTAATATTATAAATGCGAAAGTGTGTCTGTCTGCCAGTTACGCTTTCACTGTCCATCTGTTCCAATTTTGATGAATTGGTTTTTTGGTTTTAATGAAAGATGTAGAACTTTAATTCTCTATAATCCGCCACATTAAGTAAAATTGTTGACTCGACAATGGTCGATTGTAAAGCCTTGTCGAGTCAACATCTCCTGAAAATGCTCCGGTGTCGGAGTGAAACGTACGTTGAAAATAATTAGGAAGACTTTGTGGTGAATATCGCAAGATACATAACTATTGTACCACATAGATTTACCTACTTTCTGTGACGGATTATAGCGAATTAAAGTTCTACTTCTTTCGCCGTAAGTAACGCCTGCGCCTGCTTCTATCACATTTATTTAGTATAGGGATAGTTTGTATCCTGGGGAAGGACATAGGACAACTTTTTATCCCGGAAAATTGAGGAGTTCTCTCGGGAATATCGGGATTAAAACCTAACTAATCCACGCGGACGAAGTCGCGGGCATCATTTCAAATTTATAATATTTAAGTATAGTATGGATTATACAGAAGTAGATATTTTCGTTCATATTGGTAAATTAACGTACGAGTAGAACGTTTAAATCAACAAATCACTGCCAGATAAAATTCAAAAACATAGCCATATCGATATAGTTATCCGCCCACACAGCTATTTGCTAGTACAGTTGAAAATACAAAAACCGGCACACAACCATTTAAAGTAATAAGACAATGTGGCTCATTAGTTTAGTATTAACTGCACCCACGCTTGATAACACCTTCATATACTGTTTTTATGTAAAACAAGTTTAAAAACTTTGACGACTTAATCTTGGAAGATTTTTCAAGGCCACTGTACATGTGACAAAATAACTTGACCATAAAAATAAACTGTGGGTTGACCTTTTTCCTGATGGTTTATTCTTATATTTTTATTGTAAATCCATTTGATGAACGTGTTCATAAGTCAGTGAGAGATGGGTAAAAGGGCATTTATGAAGGCATGGATCCAATTAAACTTTATTATCCGCGTCTGCATGCTTTTGATTTTTAATGTACATAACTATTTCACTTATATAGATACCCAATACCGACTCACGAGCGTCTACATATCAATCAAATTCTCTTTCAAAAGATAGAAAAAAAAAGTCTTGTCCATCTTGAAACTTTTGCTATTTTCTATCTTAGGTAGGTATTCAATGTTAGTGTGCATAAGTATAATATAAGGAGTAAAAGTTACATCATACCTATTGAATCACCAATAAAACTTCAACTATATCTTAGATGGGTACGGTGTAACTTTTTAATATCCACCAATATTCAATAAGGTTTGAATTAGGGCCCTAGTTTGCACGAAAATACCTACCCACAAACTTCATGGAGCTAAACAAGCGATAAATTTCTTGAATGATTTTAATTAAAGATAATATAAGTTTTTTTGTTAGCATTTTATTTCTGTTTAAGCTGTTAAGAAGAGTATTCGAGGTGTTCCATTGATGTTACATAATTAAATTATTTTTACCTTAAGGTTATTTTTTTCATGAGGGATCCGCAGACAAGCTTCACTCTTTCATTGCAAATTATTGTATGCATTATTATTTTAATGAGTTTCGCATAAAATTATGATATTTTATATTATGACTAGCTGATGCCCGCGACTCCGTCCGCTTGGATTGAGGTGTTTTAGGGGTATGAAAAATATAGATAGTAGCCGATTTTCAGACCTACTGAATATGCATATAAAATTTCATAAAAATCGGTCAAGCCGTTTCGGAGGAGTATGGTAAGTAACATTGTGATACGAGAATTTTATATATAAGATTAAATAAAATATTGCAGTCATGTAAAAAAGACGACCTCCCTGGGGCAATGCTGAGGTCTTAAAGTAGGAAGTCCTGGACTCGATTCCCGGCAGGGTCAATTTGAGAATTTATAATGTCTGAATTTTCTCTGGTCTGATCTCGCTAGTTACCACCCTGCCGGCAAAGTTGTACCGCCAAGCGATTTAGCGTTCCGGTACGATGCCGTGTAGAAACCGATTAGGGGTAGGTTTAATATAGCTGTCATTCCGCTATATCTTAGACTTCTGCGTAACTGGGTAAGTGTGGGCTACCAAATTAGAATCAGATCGAGAGATCATCTGGGGATATTATATATTAAGCCAGCTAAGTATATTGCCTTTATGGTATCTACTACGTTCTACCATAATAGTACTTTGGTTATAAATCCGTATTTGTTTGGACTCTTTTATTGTTATGGTCATGGACTATGGTAGATTAAATATACCGATTTTCTTGCTGGTTCTTCTCGGTAGGAATGGTATTCCGAACCAGTGGTAGATTCATTCGACGATTCAAAACACTTGTAAAAGTTAATTTTAATAAACACCATTTGAATTTTGAATTTTATGTTATGTAAGGTTAGTACGTTAGGTTGAGTCTACTAGCCAAAGATATGGACTAAAATTTTAGAAACAATCTCCGTCCCTTAGCAATAAACTCAATTTATTTATAACATGTAGATTAGACTTACAGGTGTCTCTTATGTTACGTCATGTTTTGACTTTATCACGGATACGGAAAGCAGTTCTGCTGAGAAAAGCCAGCAAGAACATCAGCCATTTCTCTTTTTAAATCTCTTTCAGTAACAACGGTTTAAAATGACACAAAATTGTAATAAAATTAAATGATCGGTGTGGGAATGCGACAGCGTAAATAATAATGAATACATAAATACACAGTGTAGACACATCTGAATTTTACATGAAGCTGCCACGTCAATGAATACAGCCGTAACTTGTGCGGGCAATGAATTATGGACTGGTATCGTATGAAATAATAATAAACTATCGGTTTAACTTTATTATACTGTGCCTTATTAATAATTTTGTATTGTTGTATGCTAATTGGTTAGGTACAACTGACAAACTTTTAGACTTAGGTACAAACACAGGCTATACATAGGCTATTTGATACAGTGACTTAGGCTAACTGTTACTGCTACTGTTAGGCTTACTGTTTATCCCGGAAAATTAAGGAGTTCTCGCGGGAATAAAACAAAAACCTTAAACCACGCGGACGAAGTCGCGGACATAAGCTAGTTGTTCAATAAGTGCGAATTCAATTGACACCAGTATTATAACGGTGTATAATCCACCTGACGATGAACAATAGATTACACTTGTAAAATCCATATTGCCTTATAAAATATTCATAGATAATGAGGTCACTATAGCCTGCAACCTGTTATTATTAGATTACGGGCCTATTACACTACACTTTTTCAAGGGCCCTATGGTAAGGGTGGGCGTGGGCGTTAGTTTTGGCGTCGCTATTACATTGCACTAAATATCGGGCCCTAACTCAGTATCCTAGGTACGAGAACGAGAACCTAGATAGTAAACTTAATTAACGTCAAAATGCTCGCGCGAGCCGGAGAAACTCAACTACTCTCTACGCTGGTCTTGCGACGCCTGAGCTCCCTACCCTAAACAACCTAGTGATAGTATGCCCGGTCAGCAGAGGGCGGCAGACCGGGACGACCCGATGTCTCAAAACAGGGATCCTTTATTATACTCCCTAAATTATATTAGACTACACTTCATTAAAGTAAGGGTCCTTTAAGATGTGTAGTGTAATAGGCCTATAAATTCAATGATATTTAGTTACTTCATTGTCAGTTGACCAATACTCGAAGGCAAATGTCAGTCATATTGTAATGTTGACGCAATTGTTGTGAGCCGACTTCAATGTCGTTAGATTTCCCATAATATAATATTAAACGTATCATCTACCTACTGTATGCATGAATCGATGTGTGAATTTAAAGAGGCGATATATAATTGTATATATATTCAATAGAATAGAGTATTATATAATAGATTTATTAGCTTTTATTATAATACAAATTTAACTTGTTTAAGTTGTGTAATACAGATTTTTCATCAAATACTATAGTGGGCTAAAATGTATTATAATATAAACGGGATTCATATCATATATTTTGTAGTATAATAGGAAAGGAGGTGACGATTATCATATGACACTTAATCATGTTCAAATACATTGGCTCTATGCCATATACAAAATATTACCAATCCGCGTCAGATTTGGTCGTGTCAATTGATCTTCTAAATTTCTGTAGGAGGCTCATAAATTATTACTACCTATTTACACAGTCCTAACAGGTTTTTGAACTCGTGTGCGAAGATTAATTCTGTTATGTTCTATTTGTAAAATATTTTACAAACCGTTACAAAAGTTGCTCGTGCAAATAGTTTACGGTTTAAATATTAGTATGTGAACTACGTACGTACGAAAGCTTAATGTGTGAAAGAGTCGTACGGCGTACGGATATGATTATTAAACCTTGAATGCTACCTATCTTTAAGATTTACTTAGCTTAATCATTGTGATATGAAAGAAACAAAATTTAATTTTGTTAATATATTAAATACTAAATAATAAATATATTAAATACTTATTATCGTGTTAAACATTCTATTAGATAGACCGTTCATCATGAGGGACGAATGGCCTAGCTGTGACAACGCATATCAGTCAATTGCGATTGTTAAGCAACGTTGACCCAAGTCGGTAACCGGATGGGTGACTGAATTTGGATGTTCAAATTTGGCCGTATCGTTTCCTCCGTTTTAAAAGCCGTCGGTCCCGGTTATAAGTGTTTAAATACTCTTAGTCGAGTCGTATGCGCAAGGACGTAGGAACCCACCGCATTATTATCCCAAGAAAACTCCTACCATTATATGATTAATGGAAAGGGGTCACGACCCTTAGCAATGAGGAACACGACGCAGAGAGTTAAATAATTATTAGAGAATTCACTTTAAAGAAAATAATAATCATTCTAAATGCGAAACTGTATCCATTCCGATTGTCCTTCGATCACGCAGCAACAGAGCAACACATCAACGTGATGTATCATGGGCATAGTTTAGGACCTGGAGAGAAAAATAAATTTTATCCAGATTTATTAGTCACCAAAAGTAAGCAGATAAAAAAAACAAAATGTGCAGTGAACTAGAACAGAAAGACCTGTGTCTGTGTATAGGTATTATGTAAATTAATATCTTCACACACTTATCACATTCTTCCGTGTGCATTTTAGTACAATAAAAAATTCACGACTAATCTTAAGAAGTTTCATAGTAAATACGTAATGAGCTGGGAACGTAGATCGGCGGCCATTGTCCGGAGCCGAGGCGCCTTCCGCTAAATGAGAACCATTTAACCAAGACCTCTAGCCTCACATTCCTACACTTAAAATATATTAAGTGAACTCTAGTAACCGTATTAGAATAGAGCTACTTATACTGGTTTTGTATACATATTAGTATAGGAAAGTATCGAAAGGCGGAACGCTCCAATTGAAAAATAGAAACCGTATGCACTGACAGTGTTACATACCTACCGATTAATGTATTATATTATTTTATTTTATATGTTTAAGGAAATTCTGTAAAAGTTTAATTAGGAACAAAAATACTGAGTTTTATTTCACGACACTATGATTTTGTAAGATATAGGATTGAAATAAACTTATCAATTTAGGTATGCCGAGCCTAAGACTACATATCTACTTATTTGAAATTAAGGAAAAAATTGCTGTATTATAATATATATTTGGGTAATATAATAACGGACAACAGATAGATTCGACGAAACTGTAAATATTTCTTTTGAGTCCACCGAATTCTACTTAGATTTATTTTGATATGTATGTCATACGGACCTTTTGAAATTAAACGCCCTCGTTTCGCTCGTATATTTAATTGGTTAAAGTCGGTAATGCCACATAAAAAAGATGCCCCCCGATAGTGTAAGTAAGATCGTTTATAGAGTTAATAGATGCCTGCATTACAAAAAGCATTGCATGAACTCCATAAACAGAGCAAGTAATACGTTTTAACTTTTTAAGCTCTCAAATGATTACGATTTTCTTATACAATTGGGCCTCGTCAACTAGTAAACACTAATAATACCACTTTTAGCAGTTTTTAACATTTTAATAATGAATTTGTTCGCACTGTCAGAGGTTAATCTGTAATAGTTAACCTAACACGTACCTATTTCTTTACGGTTGCTAACTTAACACAAAATATAAAGGCACAATAGCGGAGAACATAAATAGGAAATCGTCGCTCCAGTGACTCGAATAATTCACTGAGGGTCTCAGTTTCACGTGAAAATCGTTATTCTGTATGCAAATTGGATATACAACAAGGCAATTTTAATACATACCAACATTAAATTTATAAAATCAATACATACCTATTCATATATCGTTTCCTTCCTTCTTTTATGTTTTTTTTTGTTAATTTTATAACTAAAATACAGTACCTGTAATCAGTACTGTAGTGCGTTTGTGTAAGAAAATCGTAATCAGTTACATATTTTATTGAACGGCGGAGTTACTAGCTACTTACAATAATTCAAATACCATACTGTATGAACTCCTTAAACAGTTTGAGTTAAATAAGGAGGTATTTTTAAAGCAATGGTTTCAAGTTATGTTCTCAAATGTACAAATTAGACAATCGGTTCTCATATTACTTCAGCAGTTTTAAAACTTCATAGACCAATTAAATAAAATATTTTCCTGGATAGCTCCTATGAATTGTAACTGCATTGGACATCGTTGAGTTTAATATAAAATAAACATACCTACCCTTATTTATCAGACATAATTGTCAATTGACATTGATATTTATAAGCATTATTCAATGCATTCAATAATTTTGAGATAATAAAGCTTCGAATATAAAACACATAATAAGCTGAATTAGGTAAGTACCTAAAACCATTACGAAACACAGGTAGGTAACTTTCCTCACCTTCTCTTAGTCTATGTAATATTTACCCTAAATAACGTAATGTTGTTGGAATTTGTATATATTTTTAAATACGAATCTTGCAAAAAATGCTTTAGATTCAAATCTAGCGTACCTGCGTACCTGCCATAACATTAATTTACCTAATTAGTTAAAAATTAACATGCCTAATGATAGCAAGTCTGAGACATAAAATGTGCGACGATGTATGCACCTCTATTAAAAAAGACGGTCAATTGCGTGTCAAAGCCGGTCAAATGTAGGGTCCCGTAGTTGCCCATCACAATATGTGGACATTTTATAAGTTAACTTACTACTACTCGAACTACAGACTATTACTCGTTAACTTGTAAAGCCAATTATGATTTGGAAGGTAGTAGGTACGGAACATAGATCTCATCCCGGGAAAGGCAACTTTTTCTCCCGATAATCAAAGAGTACCCATATCATAACCCACGTTGACGAAGTCGCGGGTATCATCTAGTTATAATTATGTAAAACTTCGACGACCTCCCCGGGCGCAGTGGTGAGCGCTGTGGTTTTATAAATTCCCGGATCAAGTTTGAGAATTTATTACTTGAGAATTTTCTCTGAACTGGTCTGGTGGGAGGCTCCGGCCGTGGCTAGTTACCCCCTACTGCCATAAGCGTTCCTGTACGATTAAAAGGGTGAAACTACCATATCCCTAACAGGTTAGGCCGCTACTATCTTGGACTTCATCATCTACATTACTTATTAGATTTCATCGTCACTTACGGCTGACATGATCGAATTAAACAATTATAAATTGCCCTACATGACTCAATACTCAATGACGCATTTTCAGTGTTGCAGGAATTTGCAATTGTAAACGTACGAGGATAAATACAAGGTGACACCGATTTGTCATTTATCTAGAGATGATAGTGATAACCTTCATGTAGCAATACCTATTGCTTCGAGTTATTCCACTAATGCAAACATTATTTTTAATTTATATTTTTGAGATTTTCACACTTCCATAAAACTCTGCAAACACTAAGCAAATTAGTACACACTTGTAAGCAAATTAGTACGAAACGATATAACAACAGTATCTAACATTTTTGTTGTAATTAATGTGTACCTCTACCATATTATTATTAAAAATGCGAAAGTGTGTTTGTTTATTGGTTCGATGGATTTTTCGCATGAGTAAATTTGAGGACTCTGAGAGACATGGATAATTTCACAGGCTACGTTTTAACCTGGGAAATTAAAAAAAAAATTATTTATTTAAATAAAAGCTAAATCCGCGTGGAAAAGTCACGGGTATCATCAAGTTGTGAATGTACTACCATAGATTAAGCATTGGTGTCCGCTACACTCCTACAGTGGAGACCGATCCTAAGTCTATGGTACCTACACACAAATGTAGAGTCGCTTTCATCCTTTTACTTAGGCCACACATCGCGGTTGAAAGTAGTGATGAGCTGGATATCCGTATATGTATCCGTGTCCGCGGATATCCGCGAGAGGAGAAAGATCCGTATCCGTATCCGTTACTTTTTTGACGCATCTTTAATCTTAGAATAATTTTCAATACATAGATGAAATTCATTATATTAGGTGATTAGGTAGCAATGAAAAACTATTAAATTCCATTCAGATTATTTTTTATTCCTTATAATCAAATATTTGGCACCTTTATATTGCAAACATTTATCGTAGTGAGTTTCAAGGTCACGCGCACCGACACCGATCGAGTAAGAAATTTAAAATCCGTGTCCGCGGATCTTGACACCAAACACTCGGATCACCATCACCATATTCGGATCCGTATCCGCGGATATACTTTTTTAACGATCCGGCGCACCACTAGTACCTACATACGAATCTAGAGTCGCTTTCATCGTTTCACTTAGGCCACACATCGCGGTTGAAAGCCAAGCGTCAATTCAGAGCGAACGATACCAGCCGTCCTTCACGGATGAGCGCTGCTGATGCCGACGCCGCTCGATGTCGTCAGCCTAAATCTATTTAGGACTACTGAGCTAAGACCTACCTTAATGTGAAATCTAAGGTCTTAAAGTACGAAAACGTAAGAAAACTACACGTCGACGTCGTATATTTGTGTTTTTCCATACAAGCGTATTTAAAGGCTGACTGTCCTATTATTTTATGTTCTAGATCTAAACCTACGCCAGATATCGATTTATCTGATCGATGCCTCGTAGAAACCGATTAGGGGTATGGATTTTATACATATGTCACCGTAAAATTGCAAAAATCGTTAGATTGTAATCTAACTAGCGAAATTGTAAGCTCACAGATTACAATTTAACGCATTATTTTTCGGTAGATTGTAATCTGTTGGGTATACTAACCCGATAAATCCTAAGTGCTCTGATTGTTTACCGGCACTGGCACTTCCTGATTGTTTATGTCGATCCCTAACCTAACCTACAAGAAAGAGACAAGAAAACGTAAATACAATGAATATTTCAAGAATTGTCACTCAGAACATTGACCGGTTCACAATCTGTCGACAGTTTACAATTTCGCCAGTTTGATTACAATCTAACGGTTTTTGCAATCTTACGGTCACAAATATATAACTGCCATATCCCTAACTGGCTAGCCCACTATCATCTTAGACTGCATCTTCCCTTACCATCAGGAGAGATCGCGTTAAGGGTAGTCGATGAAAAAATGTTACTTAGTACCCAAAAAACTAGGTACAAGCTAGGTGTATTTGCGAAAATCAATAAACCCACGTAATTGTGTCGTGTAACTTGCCGTATTCGCGTGCATTGCCGCAATAAATGGCACCTATAATAGTTTTTACCACAAATATGTTGAGGAAAGTTTATCTTTAGCATATCCATATATACTATATATTGCGTTTTTTAATAAAAAAACAGGTAAGTCAGTCAATTGAAATAAACTAGTTATTTATATAATTTTATTCTAGTTAGGTAACCAGTTTTCTAGCACGATGAGGCCCCAAGACGCTGAAATGGAGACCCCAGCACTGGAAGTCCCTAGAAAAGACCGTTGTCCAACTACGGTGACATAGATCATACTGAGGCTCATAATAGTTACATATTATAATAACTGCTACTTTTTAAAGTGGAACCCACAAGCCTTTTGGCTGTTCACGTCCAAGAGGGATGATGACAACTCAATCAAATCAGCAACTCTTTAACAAACTTAAAAACGCACTTCTAGTATGGAATTGAAATGAAAAAAACGAAAAGCACAATTGTGACGTCATCAAATTTCAACGCACTTTTTTTCTTTAATCTATATTTTAAAATGGTTGTCAAACTTAATACTAACCGAGGGTGTGAATTTAAGGACTTTTGGAAGACCCTCTATTTAATAATTAAACAGTTAGAAATAATTTATTTTTGATATAGTAGGCATCATCCCTATTGATGTTAGCCATCCTTCTGATGTCGCTCCACCTCGCTGGGGTGCGCTCTAAGTTTCTTTTACCAGTCCGAGGTTCCACTCGAGGACCATTCTGCTCCAACGTCCATCGGTCCTCCAACTATGCCTGTACTTCACTGCTTTACTTTATGCTATTTTAGTCCTTTAGTGAATCATTTCGTTTCGGACGTAATCCCTCTGAGAAACCAGATCATAGGTCTTTCCATAGCGACTTGCGAGCATTGTTAGTTTGAGACTCGTTACAGCACCACCTGTAGGTTATTTATACTGGATTACGGAATCCATACTTAAATACTAATATTATAAATGCGAAAGTGTGTCTGTCTGTCTGCTACGCTTTCACGGCCCATCTGTTTAACCAATTTTGGCACAGGGATAGGCTGTATCCCGGGGAAGGACATAGGCTACTTTTTATCCCAAGAAAATTAAAGAATTCCCGCGTTAATCAAAAAATTTTAATCTACATGGACGTCACGTCGTAGTCGCGAGCATCATCTAGTAGGGAAATATGTGTTTCTTAACACATACGCAGTCTTCACCACCGCGTCTGGTACAGAAAGCTAGTAGTAGCTATTCTGTGGTCGAACCTAGCTGAGTAGGTATAGTTATAAGTTTATCAGTATAACGGTATTTTATAAACTACGCGTAGTTCCTACGAACAGAACTAGTCGGCTCATTAAAATCAGATCACTTGCTAGAAATCTCCCGGGAAGGTACCTACGTTTCGTCGCGATCCAGGAAGCTAAAGGTCTTTGGCTCCCCGGAATGCGCGACGCGTGGGCGCATCTCCCATGAACCCGACTTTCCATTGATTCAACTATCTTATCGCCCTCAGGCCGTTGTCTAAACGCCTCGGTTTTAAATATTACTTTCCTAATTTGTTCAATAGATTTCGATAACAGTTTTAATCTGCTTTACCATGGCTTTACCGTTTAAGCCCGTTTTAAAAACGTTAGAAGGTTCTATTTACCAAACATAAGTTTTTTGTGGAATATAATATTATTATCTCTATAACCTAAAATATAAAGCTCATAAAAACCTAAATATACGCGGGCATTATGAAATAATTAAAAACTTGACAGGATAATAAAGATAAGTAATGTTCGCACCTGAATTGAATGCAGAGCTTAGGAATGTGTTGGTGCTGTGACCTTATTGCTGACAGTCAGTAATAAGGTCACAGCAGATAAATTACAAAAAGAAGCAGTGGTTGTATTATTTTAAAAACATTTAAAATATTGATTGAAACACAATAATTAAGTCCAAAATTTACTTTATTTCATATGTAAAGAAAATAAAAACATTCGGACAAGTAGGGACGATTGTTTTAGTCAGATAAAAGTCTTCTATATTTCTGTGAATTATACCTATTACTATTAAAATCATCTTTTTTTACGGAGAACGAAGAGATCCTTCTTTAGCTTTAGTCCATTGAAAAGTTACATTTGGGTTTGCGTTTTTTAGAGGACGTAATTTTATTTTTTTGATGTGTAGGGGGGGTCAGTGTAAAGTTAAAACCAAGTTTGTGGGGTCGCCACCCTTGTCCCACGGCCGCCATCTTGAAAATAGGGGTTGAAATGGTTTTTACGATATATCTCTTAAACTATTTATTTGATTAAAAAAATTTGTTAACATTTTTTGTTGCAAATTAAATTCTCTACAACTTTGGTCCAGCAACTTTTTGTCGTAGAACTATAAATAAAAAAGTTAAAAGCGAAAATCTTCAGAAATTCGTCATTTTTTCCAGCCCCAGTCTTCAGGATCATTATAACCAAGCCACGACTGGACCTGATGGTAGACTCGGAAAGTATGAAAGCGAGCTGTGTCTTGTGTTGGAGGAAGTGAAGATAAGTTAAATGTACTTTTTGTCACTGCCTTGGCGAATTGTTTGTATCTTAGGCTGTCAAGAGAATTATCATCTTTATTACCACCGTATAAAGAGATAAAAAAACGTTCACCAATTACAGTGAGCAAAGCAGGGTCAACTCTCTTGTTGAGAAACAAAGCCGTTCCACTTGCAAACTCTAAATGTTTCTCCAGGGTTTTCACAAATTTCATTTTACCGATATTGTAAGGAGCTGAAGTTGTGTCACATCCGGAAAAAGCATAAAGAAACAGCAAGTTATCCGCAATGACATCTCCGTACATAAAACCTGACGCACTATATAATTGTTCTGCTGTTCGTCCTTCTGATGGTTTAAAAAAAAAATACATTTGCTTGTTTTCTGCCAAGTGCTGTGAGCAATATCAGTATGTCAATACTTTCAGCTACAATAGTAACGGTATTAAATAATGGAGATGCAGCAAGAGCAGTGCGAACGATAAGAGCGTCTGCGTCTAATTCTGCTTGGTCAACAGTGAAACCCATTTCCGAGAAGTTTAAGTTTACAGTTTTAAGAAGTATAATAAAGTTAGATTTCTTCTTCTCATTACCAAAAAATTTCTCGTGTGATAATGTCGGTATGGTGTTCTTGTCAAATTTTACTTCTGTCGACTGGTGTTTTTTCGTGCAGCGCAAACGTTCCCAAGACTTTGTTCCTGCGACATCAGAGTTGGGGATACCACGTAAAAAAAACGCGCCTCTAGACTCTACCTCGGGGGTGGTGGGGAAAAGAGTCAATAATTAATTATTAATAATATTGCAAAATTTGTAATTAAAAAAGTTATAATAACAAAATAAAAAAATAAATAAAAAAAAATAATAACTGATGACATATTATTAGTACACACGTATATTATAGTTATAGTTAAGAGTACTTCAAAATAGTACTCACTTCGTAGCGCTGTAAAACCTTAGCTATTGACTTAATGAAAAAATGATGCGAATAAAAGTTGTTCCTCAAAAAACGATCTACAAAAATGGTCAGATATCAGTTTTTCGTAAAATGATTAAAAAAAAAGTAAATTTTTTTTCTCGAATTTCTGAAGATTTTCGCTTATAACTTTTTTATTTATAGTTCTACGACAAAAAGTTGCTGGACCAAAGTTGTAGAGAATTTAATTTGCAACAAAAAATATTACCAAATTTTTTTAATCAAATAAATAGTTTAAGAGATATATCGTAAAAACCATTTCAACCCCTATTTTCAAGATGGCGGCCGTGGGACAAGGGTTGCGACCCCACAAACTTGTTTTTAGCTTTACACTGACCACATCAAAAAAATAAAATTGCGTCCTCTAAAAAACGCAAGGTAAGGCCTAAAAAATGTAACATTTCAATGGACTACTTCTTTTTGTATTACAGATGATGTTCTTTTTGACACTCCGGTATATTGACTCGGTCTGCCGCTAAAGGCAAGGTCAAAAAGTTATTTTGCCTTTCTTCAGTACACATATCCAAAACTTTTTAGCCGTTTCGTAAACGTTCAAGAAACGAGGTTCAGTAATATAAAAACACGTTTTTATATTACTGAACCTCTCAAATCAGTAATTTTTAAAAGTTTACGCGGAAATTAACTTGATTATTAAACGACAAACAAGCCACAAGCATTAGATCAGAGAGTAATACTACCACTAATAATTTTATAATCTTTCAAGTGTCAAATATTAAAAAAAATATTGCTTTATTATTATAGAAGTACTTTAAATATCCAATCAAATATCAATAAGTATAACTTTTTTAAGTAGGTACTTACCTACCTTATTAAATAATTATTTATACCTCCTAGGTATACTAGCATATACCCATGTTATTCACAACCAAAATATGTTATTGTGATATAAATAATAGTATCTACTCGTAGGTAATTGGTATAAAAATGACACGTGCAAAGACCAAACCGCAGAGTCGATAACAGTTATTTGTTACAAGTACGATAAGAACTGCTCTACAAAGCAACGGTTTCTATCGGCTCGGCAGATGGCGTTACTAGTATCGACTTGTCATTTCTTATAACTCAGCGAAAATACTATTCACATCAGCAATATGCGACAAAACTAGAAATGACTCTAAATAGAACAGCTTGGTATAACCCGGCTAAGCTAGGGTGTAATTTCTTTATATTTTCTCTTAAGGCTTTATAAAAAGAAATCCTAAAGTTCCTACAATCAGGAGTTTAAGATGCGACTACACGTTGACATATCCTCGTTATCGCATAGATCTTTAGATATATACACAAGGTTACAGGATAAAACGTCGTTCCTCTTCGATGCGGAAGTTTCGTCATGTCCGGTCCCTGGTGCTTCATATTCATACCCTGACACAGCTCATTACAGTTTAGCTTCCAATTGATTTAATGTTTCAATAAATTTCGCGGAGCTGAGACATCGATTTGATTGCCGATAAAGCTCGAGCCGCAAAGACTGAGCCATATTAAAACGCTATTAATCAATTTGCACCTTTTTATTAGGTACCTATTGCAAAATTTATGACGAGAACCAGTAATTTCCGAAAATCGCTTATGTTTACCGACAGGTCTTAATGTTTCAATTCAACATTTTGACGTTGATTATAACGTAATCTATCTAAAATAAACAAAAATCAATTGCCGAATGTATTGCGCATCACTTCGGAACAGCTGGACCGATTCTGATTCGGATTTTTTTGTGTGTGTTTGAGTGGCAGCAGGGGTCTTCAAGCGGGGATGCGCGCTTTGAGGCCTGGTCTCAGTCCTTATCCGGATGGGGCGCGGGGTAACTTTGTACCCCGGTGGATGTCTTTTAGCCTTGGTTGACTAGGGCCTACCTTGAAGGCTAGGGGCCCTTAGGCCGGATGTCGTGATCGGTGTTGGGTCCCGTAGGCTCCCGTATGTTATTTTTCCGATAAACTATTGTTTGTCTTTGGGATGAAACCTTTTTTTATCCACTAAAGGTAAACCCTTGAGTGTGATCTCTCCTGATGGTAAGTGATGATGCAGTCAAGATGGTAGCGGGCAGCCTGTTAGGGCAGTTATATTAAACCCATACCTCTAATCGGTGTCCACACGGCATCGTACCGGAACGCTAAATTGCTGGGTGTCATCTTATCTCTCTAACAAATTTTGTTAAAATGGATTAAATAGAAGGGCCGTAAAAAGGTAACATATTGATGGACAGATACTATCGCCTTTTTAACATTAAGCTGAAATTTAAATTTGACTAAAAATAAAATATCTAATATTAAATAACAATAATATAATCAGTATTACTTGGTTTTATTCACCGAGTAGTAGGTTCTAAATAAATCACCTATCATTTATCATTATGGTCCGTGGGTTTATCCCTGGAAACACCCGCCTATACAAAGATAGTATTTTGTTAAGTATCTCCCAATGAGCGAATTATCATGTTGGGTAAAAACCCAACATGATAACACAAGAAATACCTCATCAAAGATCAAATGCAATGATTTAAAAATAATATACCTACTGAAGTACTAATATACATATTACTTTCAATACAAGTAAGATACCAATAGATCTTTCGTCGAATTTGGCCGATGCAGAAAAAGTTCAAAGATTGTTTCATTTGGAAAATCGTATTTTCACCCTTTCTTTATATTTCGAATGTTAGGATTTTTCAGAGTTTTTATTTATTACAACAAATTCAATCGATTTCCACTGTAAATTTACTAATATGTTTTCTAAGAAAGACGGAATGAGATTGGAAAAATAAATGAGTCAAAGCAAATTCCTGTTTTAGTTTAAATTATTACGCCTTACTGACCGCTCCCAAATAAAAACACCCTAGATATTTTGTGACACAAATTTCTATTGATTAGATTAACGAGATATATCTTCTCTTAGATAAAATTTATCTTATACTATAAACTCACATACCTACCCAACAGTATCTGCTTACAGATTCTGCGATTTTCTCGCTCAGTGAGTGATTCTTCCGACAAAAATGAAGATTATTTTTGGGATTGCGTCATATTTATTACTGTGTAAGTTTTTATAATTACTTCAACTCTGTTCAGCACTTTGCAAATTTTATTTGTTTCTATTCATGCAATTAGAAAAACCAGATGGATGGACGGTCAGACGGATAACTTGTAGAACTTTATGTATTTTTTTTGTATTATTCCCCTTATTTTACCTGTGAATTGAATTTCTTGTTCAAATAAAACCGTTCTACTTATCCAAACACGATCGACTCACACACGCTGCATAACGACTAGAGCATTCGTTCATAACTTTTGTTACACTTGGTTGTAATTAAAAATTCAACTGTCTACCTTTCACGGTTCATGTGACACAGCCCTCTGACAGACGGATGGACGGTCAGACGGATAATAGGGTCCCGTCAGCATCCTTGGGTACGTAATCCTAAAAATTATTCATAGGAAGTAAAAATTACAGCTTGCAGCTTATCAACCTCCTTACCTGCCTCCTCTTTGAACGAGGGTAATCGTGTAGTCAATGGGGAAGCTATCGACATCTCCCAGATCCCATACCACGCGGCTCTACGGCGAAAATCAAGTGCTGGATGGATTTATGCATGTGGGGCAGCCATTATAACCACCAAAACTTTACTTACAGCAGCCCACTGTGTTGCAATGTGAGTTTTATTTGTGTACAATAAACCTGAAGACTAACCTTGATTGAAATCGTAATAAGCATGAAAATATTTTTATCTTTTTTATTCTTAATGTGGTCTAATACTCATCACTTCATTTATTACTTTAAATTCGCAATAATTTAAAAAAAATAATGAGGTACGTTAAAACTTTACAAGCTAAATATTTTTTGGTTGATTTCACAAGGAATTAACATCTGTTTGGATACCTACAATTCGTACCTTTACCACAAGATTTTAAATCACACCAAAGCAAAGCGACGTTGAACGTTTTCGAGCGTCGAAATACTTTGACTTCAAAGTAAAGTGGTGCAAAACACCTCAGATTTAAAGTCACAAATTAAGTACCACCGGTTTTAATTGCGCAGTAATTCCACTGGGAAAAGTGGTTGCGGGTATACGAGTATGAAAGAACATGAGCTAAAATACAAGTAAGTGCTTTAAGGTCTATTTTACTTTAACACCAATGTGCGTCGACGCACGAACGCGCTCCGGTATGATTTAAAATCTTATGGAAATTCTAATGGTCGTGCTAATGTTATCAACTATTAAGTTTGTGTTCTTATTACAGAATACGGGAAGATCCAGTACAACTAAGGGTTGCGGTCGGTACTTCATCCCGATCGTCTGGTGGAGCCGTGTACGACGTAAAGACCGTATATACTCATGAAAGATATTCCTCACTCACTCTGGAACATGACATAGCAATGCTTGTGACATCGAAGAAAATGAACTTTGATAAAAATGTTGATGCGGTTTACATCCCCGAGCCCAATTTTAGCCTTCCAGTCGGAACTGCCGCACTAGTTTCAGGATATGGAATTACATCGGTTAGTATAAAATTTAATCAATAATAAGCATAAAATGGGAAAGTGTGTTATGGTTTGTTGGTTAGTCCTTCAATTACGCTGCAAAAGATAAACGGATTGACGTGATTTTTTGTATGAAAGGTAGATAATATAGTACGTATATAAGGTACGTAAGACCGCGAGTGGCTTCGTACTTTATTACTTTTACTCAATAAGTAACTTTACTAATACTAAACTATACTAAACTAATAACTTTACTTTTTACTCAATAAGTTTTTGCGGCATGGAATCAATCAACAATTATTAATTGTTATTTTTTTTTATTTTCACAAAATATATCAGCTGAATTTCTCGCGGCTCTTCTTAGGCTCCAGAGGTATTCTATTATTATTTTTTATTGTACTACAAGTTAGCCCCTGACCGAGATCTTAAATTGTGGTAAGTACTTATATCATGATGCAGTCTAAGATGGTTGCGGGCTACCCAGGTAAAGGTATAGCAGTTATATTTAACACCTACTCTAATTAATCATAGCGTGAAAAATTATTAAATACTCATTGCTTTCATTTCAGTACGACGGTTCCGTATCGTCTGTATTGAGAGCAGCAAGAGTGGAAATCGTAGCTCAAAATATCTGTACCCGTGCTTATCGACGGATTGCAAAGATATCAGATGGAATGCTATGTGCTACCGCCAACAATCCTCCTAGAGACGCTTGCCAAGGAGATTCAGGAGGGCCTCTAGTAACCCAGGGCACTCTAGTCGGTATTGTGTCGTGGGGAGAAGGCTGTGCTAATATTACTTACCCTGGAGTGTACACAAGGGTGTCCGAGTATTACTCCTGGATTATTGATAAACTAGCGCTGATTTAAGTATCTTACGTCATAGGTAGGGACAAATTAGCAGGTCTACGAATCTTGCGTGTGTATTGGAAGGAAATAAAATATCAAAACCTAGCAGCGGAGAAAACTGTATAATTATATTTAATTAATACACAAGAATCCATATATCTATGCATTTACAAATAAAGCATTTTTCACACATTATATTTTATTCCACTTATTAAATATAATGCCTTATTCATTTGTAGGTTCATGTTATTCTCTTGCTTACTCTCGAGTCTCGAAGATTTGAAGAGGTCCCCCCGAAATCTTCGAGAGTATTGAGTGAAAACGTATTGGTAGGTACACATACAAATTTAAAAATACCTGAAGTGAAGTGTTGGTAAAACGAATTGAGTTCACTTAGAACAAACTATCACTTTCCATCAAAAACTGACTATTAAAAGTCATACTTGAGCTAAGACAATAATTGATATACCTAATTGGGATTTACTATAGTACTTATACTATGTACATTGTTTAATTTAATTTATAATCATACTAGCTTTTGACCGCGACTTTGTACACGTGGACTACATAAATTTCAAACTCAATTTACCCCCTTTGGGGGTTGAATCTCCTTTCTTAGCGGACGGCTAAGAAAGGCTTTTTGGAAATTCAACCATAACATTCAACATAGTAGAATATATTCCAAAAAGCCTTTCTAAGCGGACGGCTAAGAAAGGCTTTTTGGAATAGATATAAAGTCATAATAGCTTTCTGCATGCCCAGCCCAGATCGTCCAGTGCTTTGAGCTATGTGTTGATAGATCAGTCAGTCACCTTTTCATTTTATATGTTTAGATAATACTAGCTGATGCCCGCAACTTCGTCCGTGTGGTTTTTTGTAAGGTACAATAAAAGGTAAATGTTTTTTCTTTTATTTTATTTTTTCGTCAATTTTCCAATGTTTTTAATAGTTAATCTGCTTTTCCATGAAAATGAGTACAGCCGTTCTAGAGTTCGAACAAGCCCGACTTTGTTTTATATATTAAGATTGAAAGCGTCCGAACGCTGACTGCGGGATTCCAATTAAATAGTTAATACTAGGCAAATAGTTAAAAGGTAGTAGATACTTTAAACGTGTAGCACAGAAGCGATGTAGAATGTTATCGGAGTCGAGATCTTGCGCTAAGTTACCGGTGAACGTCGATATAGATTCAATCTCTTTCACAGAACTCGGTAACGAGATTGTATGTACTCGTATGTACTAGTACAGATAAATTTTTATACAAAGGAAAGAAAGATTCGCAGGTTTTAGTATTTTTAATACCTGAATTATTATCGACTGGGACAAGGACTGGACATGGAATATTATAAATGCCAAGTGTTTCTGTCTACCTGTCTGTCTGCCACGCTTTCAGGGCCCACCTATTCAACCGATTTTGATGAAATTTGGTACAGGGATAGTTTATATCCCGGGGAAGGACATAGGCTTTTTATCCCGGAAAATTAAGGAGTTCCCGCGGGAATCGTAAAAACTTAGTCCACGTGCACGAAGTCGCGGGAATCATCTAGTGTACTATATGGTAGCTCTTACCTGTTCCCTTATTTATTTGTTACAAGAGAACGAAAAAAAATGCACTAAACATTTTCTTTAATACCGTAATTTGTCCTTATCATACAGTCGTAACTGTTATCAGCTGTAAACACAAGTTTTTGCCTAATTTAAATACCAAACATGTGTACCTACCTACGTGTACCTATTGGTTGATTTTACAAAATATATAACAAAAACATTTAATATTATATCATTGACTTCAATGCGTCTATTCTTCTGTCCAACCATTTATTTTACTTTTGAAATACGCACGCCTGTGAAGTTTCATAATTATTGACAGGCAACCATCGACAAAAAGAGGCAATACTTCATAGACGCAGTTTTTTTTACAATAAAGAAACGACGTTCGGATAAAAGGTATCCGATATATCGTAACTCGTATACTCATTTAGTAATTATAAGTACGAATTTCCTTTTCAAGTCACGAAGCTACAACACAAGCTCTCTTGATTGTACCTGCACCACACATCTTTGGCGATGGATGGTTTCTATGGCTTGCCTGATTCATATAATATTTACTGTACCCTTTAACATAAATGATTTATTTTAATTAAAATATATATTAATATATTTGGCCATTTAAACGCTTGGGTATGTTTGTAAAACAATAAAATATGCTGAGCAAAAATAAATATCAGTATCAAATCGATTAAAACTTCTTCATATAGAAAGTATATTGTCATCAAAAATCGAATTAGTAACGCATGAGTAAATCATTGACTCGAGCTGCCAATAGTAAAATAAATGATTGGACAGAGATACACATATTGTATTTATGTAATTTTTTATAACTTGTGTATTCATGTGTATGTTGACAGGCTTCACTCACCTTTGACAACAAAAAGATATGAATTCTCAGGTAAGCAGATTTCCTCACGAGGTTGTCCTTACGTTCAAGGAGGGAGTGGTATTTAATAATTACGTAATAAATTAAATTTTTAATTAATAAATCCCTAAACTATCCATACTAATATTATAAATGCGAAAGTGTGCCTGTCTGTCTGTCTGCTACGCTTTCACTGCCCACCTGTTCAACCGATTTTAGGTTGTATCCCTGGGAAGGATATAGGGTACTTTTTATCCCGGAAAACTAAAGAGTTCCCGCGGGAATTTTACACACTTAATCCACGCGGACGAAGTCGCGGGCATCATCTACAAATGAAAAGAAAAGAAAAATTACTATAAAACGATACTTAAATTAGTAATCAGAGGGCACGGTAGTGCTTTCGCCAAGACTAGTCTTAATTATGTATCTGTCTCATTCTCATGTCATGTCTCTGTTTCTTTAGTAAACATATTATTATATTATCTGCCAGTTCTTAACAATGGCCACAGTTAGTGGTAAATGGTGATTATACTGAAATGAAAAGGAACCCTTATTGTGACTATGACATAGTAGAATATACTCCACCCAAGACAGGTTAGGTGATCGATAAATATTAGAATAAATCCAACTTTTCTCAGAAGACAAAAAATTTAAAATCTGAGATGATTTGACTTGTTACCTTCAGAGCGAGCTGGGCTTAATTCCTAGAATCCCTCCTGTCAACGAGCTCTGTGCCACTCTGATTGATTGCCTCATTTAAATTTGGAGGAGATTCGATTATGATAATCTGATCTAACCGCCTCCCTCGTGAGATTTGAACAGCATCTTAACAATGAAACAGCGGACGCAAAGACATATCGTATTTTTAATATATGTAATTAAGTTCAATGAGAAATTTAAAGGGATGTTCTGAGTTCTCCCATCATTTCTTCAAGTTCCTCATCAGAATCATTGTCACCAAGCGGCCACAACAGAGTACGGGCCTCCTCTAAGAAGGTATTGGGCAGACCACACACACGCCTTTGAGAACGTTATGGAGAAATTTCAGGTATGCTGATTACTTATTTTCCTTACGAGTCACGACGTTTTCCTTCATCTAAAAACTCGCACTAACAGACAATTCCGCTCTCTATACAGCCTTGCAGAGTATTAACGGAAGCAGATAGGGTAGGATCTGACACAACCGGAGAGAAAGCCTGAAAAAGTACCCTATGTCGGTCCCCCAGATTAAAGCACTGATTAAACTGAGGCGAATCCTTTATTTTTTCGATCTCACCTGATGGTAAGTGATGATGCAGTCTAAGATGGTAGCGGGCTAACCTGTTAGGGCAAGGCGGTTATGTTAAACCCATACCACATAATAGGTAATAGTACATTGTACCCATACCCCTATTCGGTTTCTACGCGGCATCGTACCGAGACGCTTAATAGCTTGGCGGCACGTCTTTATCGGTAGGGTGGTAACTAGCCACGGATGAAGCCTCCCAATAGGCCAACACTGCCCCAAGTAGTACGTTAGAGGAGCGAGGAAATCGCTCGCACCGTTTATGTCAACTAACTAGCAGCGTCGTGTTCATCGTCGCGACTCCTCGCAGCAATATGAACACGTAGTCGCGCGTAATCGCGTGCCGCGTCCCGCACGGGTTCAAGGGAAGCTGTCTCAGAAACAAATTTCATCAAAATCACTTAAAAGGGTGGGCAGCGAAAAAACTAGTAGGAAGAGCTAAAGTGATTGAATAACAGACTGTTAAAAGTCTTTGTCTAGAGGCATGATGTTGCCCGGAGGGTTAAAGGATAAATAAAAGTCAGTTAAATATTAAGACATCTTATTGAAATAGCTGTTAAGATGGTAAAAGCTGCACGTATGACATTCAGCTCCCAATATAATGTGAGGTGGCAAACCGTGGACATCAATTTGAAAGTCAACACGTCAATGTGTCGCCAATATTCAATTCGATTAGGCCGTTGAGCGCCTAAACCCACCAATAAGTATGTGTAATGCTATAGTCCCTCGGCCTATTACCTGGCAATTTCACAGAACAATCTACGTCGGATCGTGTCGACTGCACACAATGATGTGACACACACCGGCTTTGTAACTGAGAGGGACGGCACTCGTTCTGCGATTTGTTTACTCAGTGTAGCTTTCCCTTTCGCGGTGTGTGTGTGTGTGTGTGTGTGTGTGTGACCATCTGGCGGGCGGCGGTGGCAGCTTTTGCCTGTGCTGGTGTCGCCCCCACATCCATGCACACCCCGTTTCGGGGTAGAATGTTCCATGTGTGCGTGACCCAGTCGAATAAATCTAATCTAATACACACAAACATATTGGCGAGCCGACATGTAATTTTTACGCTTGTGTTCTCGCTACTTGGGGTTCTTTATGCGGTGCGATGATATTATTATTCTGACGATTACGGCATCCTTTATGCCTACAATCAAATAATTAATAAGGGATGAAGTGTATTGTTGCGCGGCAGTTAGTGATCGGTATCAGACCACTTACCTCATTCACGCTTTGGAAAGGTTACCGTAAGAGCCGTAAACTTTATTATAACGTGTTTAATGTAATTGTGCTTATTGTTTATATTGTACTTACTCTTTATTTATAAAATTCATTGTTTCTCCGAGAAGACTAAAAATTATGTTGGAGAAAATAATATTTTTAAATAAGACCTTGATGTTCGATCGAACATAACAAAAACGAATGCAATTACAATCGATTAGAATTTAGATCTGAATATAATAGGTTTATACTTTAGTTATTATTTTATTACCTTTCATATTGCATAATAATATGTAAGAACGTATAAGTATCTAAAAAAATATTGATTGTCTAGGAGAGTTATTATATATGCTTATATTTTTGTTTTTTATCACCAGTGAGTAGTGACGTCAAAGGATAGTCATCGTTAAAATTAATAACTGAGGAGTCACTTGACATAGATATGTAGTATCTAATCAATACCAAAATTGAAAAGTTATTTAGCAGTTGAGTTAATAATTATAAACAAAAACTACGCAGAATGTATAAGTAAATAACTTAAATAATTGGACACTTCGGTAGAAACCTAATAGGTATTTGGGTTTCAGGAAAACTTAAATAACTAGTTTGACAAATATCAATCATCATTAGCAACAATTAACGAATTTTCGCTGTTTAATACCTAAACGGTAAAAAATATGCGTTTATTGTATGAAACAGTTGACAAGTCGTTCAACCCTCGTTCAGTTTAACAATTATGCGGCTGCTTCATTGTGATGTGACCCTACCTCTCCACCCATTGTGGACACCAATATACTACCACCAGCCTAACAAGAGCCCTCGATTCTTATAAAAAATCCCCTTCATCTCCGCAATGTGACTACATTAGAGAGCGGCGAGGCGGATCAGGTAATATTGGAGAATTATATACAAATATTATTATCCAGCCCGTTCACAAATATCAATAAGGTATTACCGGCCTCCAGGCAGATTTAAAAAGTTAATAACTGCCGTTCTAAGTTATGGCTTAATTACTTACGTGTCGAAAGAAGTAATCCTATCAAGAAACGTATAGGTACTGCTTTTGTTGCCTGTACAATAATTTTGATAGCTTACTCAGATTTTTCAGGGTTTGGTTCAAAAACGATTTTGTTTGAAGATTTCTGATAGATTCACTTGAATTAGTGAAAGCATTACCTCAAAGATAGGTCATTAAATAAACGGTACACGATTGATAGATTCACGAAGTCCTGCGTGTCGCAAAAAACAGAGCAATATGGCGCGACATCGTCCATAGAAGAATTATTAGGTGGAAGGGGTCACGATCGATAATTAATGTTTTTTTATCATTCTAATGTAATTATTCCACTTTAAAAAAAGGGTAGGTATAGGTACTAATCAACTAAACAATTAATTATGGTAATCTGTGATTTTGAGTTCCATAATTTACTGAAATATGTCCATCAAAATATTGAATAAATTAAATCAAAATTATCATGACAGTAAATCACTTTTGCTCTTCTAGGGTTTAGCCATGAGCCATTATAGCATTCTGTAGTTTTATCTTATTTTCTAAACTATAGATAATACCTATCTACTAGGTATATAAATAGTGGTTCGTCCCGAACCAATACCTCGCGTCCTATGAGTTTTGAAGTGTTGACGTAAATTATTGACGTTCAAATTATCTAGCCTATATTTTCATTTTTTTTCGTAAAAATTAAAAAAAACTAGTACTTAGGTTCAAAGCAGCTATTTTAGGACAAGCCTAGTTTAATTAAAAAAAATTACTTGCAGCCATTTGCTCTACGGCTATAAGAGTATCAAATAAGAGTACTTACTCTTAAATATTTTTTATTACTTATTCATAAGCTAATAATCTAATTTACGTGACATACTCCAAATTTAATAAATGATAAGTAATTAATATCTTACTAATATTAAAATTCGAAAGTTTGGACGGATGTATGGATGTATAGATTTATGGATAACTCAATCACGCCCAAACGGCTGAACGGATCAGGCTGAAATTTGGCACGTAGGTAGATTATAGTCTGGAATAGCACATAGGCTACTTTTAATCCCGGAAAATTAAAGAGTTCCCGCGGGAACAAAAAACCTCAAACCACGGTGACGAAGTTGCGGCCATTCGATAGTAATTAATAAAACAACAATCAAGTTCGGGACCGATAAATACCCAGAGGTTTCTGCAAACCTTACTTACACCGGAGTAAATACAGATCTAACTAAAGAGACAATATCCCCGGCGTTAAAAGGCCAGCCCGAGAGGACCGGCGGAGGGGGCGCCACCCTCCTTGCGAAATTACTACATTTGAAGCGAACAACTTTTTATGAGAAATAAGCCGCGCTATGAATCTGGAATTATAAGCGAATCGGGCGAAGTACATCGGTATTGATTAAAAAACCCAACAATGTTGCAAGTGGCAACCTCAACGCGTTATTGTATGTTTAAAGAAACAAACACTTCCCTTTGAGGAATGAGTGAGAAGGATAAGGATGAGGTTGATGAGAATTGAGGAGGATGTAGAATTTAGTACACATTCTATTTCAATGGAGGAATCCATCGACCAAAGGGCTTTTGTAATTATGAACAGCTAAACCAGGTAAATCTGTAACGTGCAGAGTGCAGTAGGTGTTCTGTGCGCTCTACACATACAGGAAAAGCAAGTAAAAAAATACGCACCCGGCACCGCCATCAACCAAACCACTGGAACTCTGATCTGAATCTGAGAGTGAAAAAATTCTAGCTGGAAAAATGTTTAAAATCATCGACACTGATATTGAACCGGTTATATTGGAATAGAATAATAGTGTATTACAATTTTTGAAAAAGATTATGAAGCTCTAGCTAAGGAGTTCCCGCGGGAACCATGGAATCTCAATCCTTGCGGACGAAGTCGCGGGCATCAGCTAGTATATCATAATTGTATCTTAAGCAGCCGAAGTATTTTCATCGTATTCGACTCCATTAAGACTTCGTTCAATTCAAGTGAGCAGGTCAATAAAGTCAATCGTAAACAAATTTCCATCGAAATGTTACACAATACGAGCGTGAGATATTCCTCAGTGGGCGTCGGGAACGGAATGCCGGAAGAAAGCAGACGGCCTTGACACCACAATATTTGGTGCGCTTAACTAAACAACCCCATGCACGACAACTTCTTCGAGTTTACTTCGAGAACTAGCAGTATAACAGCTCTCGTAAACCTGTTATGCACAGGCTGTGGAGTGTGGATGCTAATAAGACTGTAATATGCGAGAATTATATCGAGCTTTCACGCCCTTGCGCAAGTGCTTAGTATCACTGCACGGTTAAGATGCGATACAATCGTTTACTTCTCAAGTTCTGACGACCTCCGTGGCGCAGTGTTGAGTGCTGCTGTCTTAACGTGGGAGTTCACGGGTTCGATTCCCGGCAAGGTCAATTTGGGAATTTTTAATTTCTGAATTATCTCAGGTCTGGTCTGGTAGGAGGCTTCGGCCGTGGCTAGTTACCACCCTGCCGGCAAAGACGTACCGCCAAGCCATTTCGCGTTCCGGTACGATGTCGTGTAGAAACCGACTAGGAGTATAGATTTAATGCCATCTTAGGCCATCTTAGACTGCATCATCACTTATCATCAGGTGCGATCGCAGTCAAGGTCTAACTTGTAGTGGAACAAAAAAAAAACTTCTTAAGTTTGTTTTTGCGCGAATCTCGTGAAAGTTCATTACGATTTAGAATATTGTCTCGTTCGCATACACATTTGCTGTGTACCGAAAAAAGAGAAAGCAGACGATTAAAAATGACCCGCGTGAATGTATTCGTGTGGACAATATTTTAAAACAAAATGTCACACGCTTTCCACGGGTTTCTGCACCCCCCACTCGTCTGGGCGGCGCGGGTGGAGCGGCGGGGAAGGTTGAGGGTGCTCCCCCCTTTCAACCAGTGGGGTGTCATTGTGGACTGTGGTGTCGTAACTCCGCGAACTTTTTAATTTACAATTAGGTAGCTTCCCATTTCTCTGCCCTATTTAGACTCCATTTTACCGACAGCCACAAGCGAAGCCTGTAATTAAAATTTACTTTTCAGGGTTCTCCAAAATATCTACATTATAATTATTATTGTTTAAACCAATAATAATTAACAGCGAACCAGAGCTTCAAAGTTCAGTTTTAACATTGGAATGGAATATCATCTTCCATAACGTTAATTTTTCAGCAAGTTCTATTGGAATTTGGTCTACTGTACTTAGTGAAGGCCTACTTAGTAGTGTAAGTGACAATCCAGAAGTAGGTATAATAACCACATAACCACTTTTAATATGTTTGTCCTCTCATTTGAAACTTGCACGAGTAAATAGTTAAACGTGTAGACTGTAGAGGTTTCACGTGAGATTTTATTTAATTAGATAAAAGTTGGCTATACATTAAAATAATATTCATTTGATCCGGCCACGATTGCTATGGTTAAGCTCTATAACAAATTCCGATCCAAACACAAAAGTATTCAATAATCGCTGAGTCTGCCGGGCAGGAGACTGAATTACCGTCGTCAAAACACTCGTATTTATACTATTTTCAATATGGCGTCCGTATCCCCAGATTAAAGCGAATGATATGAAACTAGTCAAATTAACTGATATTATGCTTCCAGTTTCATGAGATATGATGACATATATTTAGTAATAATGCTAACAGCTGGTACAGATTCTTATCAATCACAGAGATCTTTTCTTACCCTTATCGCTGTCCAGTACATATCTGCCAAATAACATTATGAATTCTCACGTAAAAGTTTTATTTAATCTAATGCTAGTGGATACTCTTCATCTATTTGCACGTAGAGTGCAGCTAAAAATTGATGATATATATTCATGAATTGCAGATATTTTTGTGAGATATACCAATATACCCAGAACTGAGCTTTTTTAGAATAGGCTTGACGACAATCATGAACAGAGTTGATTCTAGGCTACTTCTCAGCCCAGCGCGCGTTGGAACCCTCACAGGTTTAGTTTTAAGTGGACTGAAAGAATTATTACCTACTATCGCATGCCTACAAAAAATTCAAATGAGCAATTCAAATGAACTTCAAAAGTCACTTAAGTAAAATTATTTGCAGTCTATGTTTAATGATCCTTTATAGGTACCTACAGATACAGTAGGTTAACACTTGTATATTTGTAGCAAATGAGACATAAAGTAAGTGTATTATAGTATCTGGAAAGTTGCTAGGTAGGCGGGCGTTTAAATGCACTACAGAGTATAAAAAACACAGACCATAATATAATAAAAAGTTAACCTTGTCTTCGCATTAACATTTAAATAATGTATATATCTTAAAATAGCACTCATCCTACCGCTTTCCAAGGGACGCTGTAGTTTTGCAAACAAATAAATCAAACCGGTTCACGGTTAACAGCAGGAGACAACCGGCTTACTAAATACTTATTGTCACTTCAAGACAAATAATTAAGTTGTTTTCACAAAATCACTTTTTCAACACTGAATTATTGTTATGTTATATTTACGTAATTTTAGTGAAAGTATTTTTTTCTATCTTGCTCCACACCCTGTTTAAAAATACTATCAATATTTATCATATTTAATATAAACAAATAGAACAAATTCCTTCTACCTTTTCATAAAAATAATACGCTTCTTAATTAGTATCCGAACCCCAAATACAGTCAAACTCACTTTCCATAAATCTTTTGATTAAAAAAAATACTTGATCAGGCCGTAACATGACAGTAGCCAATAGCGATATAAAAGAGCTGAATGATAATAGTAGAATACAGTGCTGAGTACGTAAGCCAAGATACATCGCTATCTCATCTAACCTTATGTGTTCTATCATTACTTATTAACCGAGGGTTTCGCCCCAGCATCTCAGACTACAGAACATTCCATAAACATCCTCACACCCCGAATAGGAAGAAACAGTTACTCGAAATAACTATAGAAGGGCAATCACTTCGTCTATTCGTGAACTCACTGCTATTTTCAGAGAACCTACCGATATCCCGCAGCCAATGGAGCATTTCCTAAAAACTATTATGTTGCAGTTACAGTCACTTGCTATTTCGGATGGCGTTAAGAATAATGAATTCGGTACTTTAAGATACCAAAAAACAAAACACTATAAATAAGTGTAAGTTATAGTAGATACGTTTAAGAGCAATGGAAATATATTTGGGAAATCCTTTGTCTCTGATTCATTAACTTCATTGCTGAGAGTCTGGATATGATCTCTTCGTTAATAATTGATGATAAACTTCTTTAGAATCTTATTGATTTCAAATTTTAACGAAACGAAAAAGCGACACCAAACAGAGATAAAAATATTCATAAATAAGATTTAGCCAGCGAGAGAATGAGATAGAATACAAGTTATATTTATCTCATTCCCTCGTAGGCTACGTGGCTACCTCGTAGGCTAACATCAAAGGTATTTATTTTTCAAGTTCTCAGTCCTCGGATAAGCCATCGTCACAAATCACTTAGGAAGAGAGATAATACAAAGAAATAAAATAGATACATACTTCCGACTCTCTTTTCTGTGACACTGTTATACATCCCTCGGGAAACTTTCATTTTCCGGGATAGGTAGGATTAATCTTAAAAGTATTTGTTTCATCGTTGGATACGCGAAGCCATTGGGAATGTTTTTATAATTTTATGGTAAGTTAAAAGTTAAAGTTAAATGAAAATGAAAAGAAAAGAAAAGTTTAAAACTACCTTTCGATTAAAGTTAAATATTGGTGATCGTATACACTGAGGTTGGATTGCATCGAGGTTAAATATAAGAAGAGGGACAAAGAAGAACAAGGCGTTTATTTAGTTGGAAAACCAAGTTTGGTTAACAAATGAAGAAGAACATAATTCGATATGATTAGAATTATTTGCTACCGGATGAGATAAAATCGGATTCGGAATAGTGTTCGTCGATACAGACGATCATTGTGCCATCGTAAAATTGAAAGCAAAATGTCCCGTTAGGGCTTCTTTTATCGGAGTTCCAACAAAAAACCCTCACAAAACACACCGCCACCCTCAACTGTCGGCAAAAAATCCGAAGCAGAAAGAAAGGACCACAAATTAAGGAATAGCATCGGAATGTTGCACCCGTAACGCATCGAGAGCATTCGTATTAAAACTATTAAATTATAGCCACGACGCATCCTTTTGTTCAGCTTGTGTGTCGTTTATGAGGCTTAAGAGGGTCAGTTAACTACAAATGCACTGTCCAAAATATCTTTAAACTTTGTCAAACAATTTTTATTTAATTACACAAGTATCGGTATATTTACTATCCTTAATTTTATTTTATTTATTGCGGACAATTAACAATTACACATTATGTATTACATCAAATTATCACAACAAAATTAAATATTAACAAATGTGTAATCCAGCACACCCGGGTTAACAATTTAAAATTTAAAAAAAATGAAGGCGACACCATGTACGAGAGTTAAACTGATCTGAATTGTATAAATATGCTGAAATATTACACAAAATTTTAATTTTAATCCCTTCATTGAAAAATTATTTTATTATTATCATTCCTATCAGTTTTAGTACCTCTATGTAGTTTCGTAATATATTTACATTTTCCCCAAGTTTAAAAGAAAATATACCCACCGCAAAATAGATATTTAAGGTATAGCATGTACTTGTTAAATTATAATTACATTTTTCACTTTAATGACTTAAAATTCTACGGTAATTCTGTGAAAAAATTGGGCACCGTGTAATCAATATCATAATTATTTCATTGAACGTTATCAATGTCAAAACAATGATCTTTAGTAGGCTGTTCAATTATAACATTTAATATTTCGGCATGGGAAAAAAATATGTTCAATGACGACCCACAAGCTGCAGGCTCGGCGCACGTGGCAATGGGTCTTTCCGTTAACCTAACATCAGGTAACATTTTTTACGACCAATTCCAAATTGTGGAATATACGAGAATTGTATCAGTCACGGTGAACTTTAAGGCTGGTAGATTTAAAAGCTCTTACATCTGTTATTGAGAATATTCATGTCAAGAAGTTTGATATACAAATTTGTAAAAAGATAACCTTGAAAATATATAGAACAAGTTATAAGTAGCTCTAGGTTACATTTACATGGAACCAGGGTCCCGATTTTTTAATGGAATCTTTACTTTTTATAACGATATCATAAACTGGGAGGATATACATAAATATATAGGTAACAAATTATGATAACTGGGTCAATATTTTTATATGAAAGTGCAATTTGTAACGCCATATTGAACGTTGATAGGTAATTTGAACCAATTTTTTTTTATCCACTACAAGTAAGCCCTTGACTGCGATCTCACCTGATGGTAAGTGATGATGCACTCTAAGATGGTAGCGGGCTAACCTGTTATAGGGGCATGGCAGTTATATTAAACCCATACCCCTATTCGGTTTACGGCATCATACCGGAACGCTAAATCGCTTGGCGGCATATCTTTGCCGGTGGGGTGGTAACTAGCCACGGCCAAAGCCTCCCATCAGACCAGACCAGAGAAAATTCAGAAATTAGAAATTCCCAAATTGACCTTGTGGGGAATCGAACCCGGGACCTCCGCAAAAAGACCGCTTAAGATAACAGCGCTCAACACTGCGCCACGGAGGTCGTCAAACAGAGTTGAGTTTAATTTGACTAGTATCGGAAGATGGCTACGAAGTTACGTAACATTTAATAATGCAAATTATGATGATTTGCAGTCCATAGGTCCTTCGGTAAAGATCGGCTGATTATTTATGATAGTATGATTATAACTTGATCATTACTTACATAATACTGATATGATTTCCGAGCCGTTGGTAGTATCCATGCAATCGGTAAGGCCGGTAGCACTCCATCAATCAAAACACGCGTACCTACTAAATTAACTCGTTTCAGAGGTTTTTTATTTATTTCAAGATAAGTAATGATTTAATAACATTTATGTGTTGACGTAAGAGTCAGCAAATAGGTGCCATTTTGATTTATTATGCTTAACACTACACGGTCTGCTGGTTTTCAAGGTTACTATAATAATTTCACGTTGTATTTTGTAAAAACGATGATGATCATTACCAGCAAAATCTTTGGAAGTGTTTTTATTGGGTTAGTGAAATTCGAAATGGAGTCTTATTTTAAACCAATTTTTAATACACATCATTACGTAAAACAACTTATCTTACATTGTTAAATGTTAAGATTGTTATATATTACTAGCTTATGCCCGCGACTTCCCGCGGGAACTCCTTAATTTTCCGGGATAAAAAGTAGCCTATGTGCTATTTCAGACTATAATCTTTCTCGATGCCAAATTTCATGCAGATCCGTTCAGCCGTTCGGGCGTGATTGGGTAACAATGATCCATCCATGCATTCATCCATCCAAACTCTCGCGTTAGTATAGATGCATACGTAAGTTTTTTATAATTGTGTCTGGAAATCACTGAATGGAAAGTAGTTCTGCTATTTAACTAGTTGTCCTTCACATACTGAACGCGACTATTTTTTGCTGTCCGTTGGTAACTGATGAGTTCTGTTCTACATCTCCAAAGATATTCATCAGATCATCACTTTTCTCCAAAAAGAAAAGCATTTAAAGTTCTGTCTTTTTTAAAGTCGTTATTGGTGGCGCAATAATATAAAAGTCTATACCTAACTCTATTATTATAAACTTGAACCTATCTAGCTTCATGTAATTTACCTTGTTTACGAATATGTTTCAGCAATCTCTTTAACAATAGCATTACAAAGAAAAGTATCTCAAAATGTAGATAGTCCCGGGCGGCGAAATGAGTTGCCCTTAGCGTGCAAGGGTGTGAGTCGCTCCGAATACGTGTATGGGTCAAGAGATAAGCTTTCTCATTTTTATTTTATAATAGATAATGTCCTAACTTCGTCCGCGTGGATTAAGTTTTTTTTGGCTCCCGTGGGAACTCTTTAATATTTCGGGATAAAAAGTATCCTTCCCGGGATACAAACTATTCCTGTACCAAATTTCATCAAAATCGGCTGAAAAGGTGGGCCGTGAAAGCGTAGCAGACAAACTGACAGACAGACACACTTTCGCATTTATAATATTGAGTATGGAAGTATGGATTGGTTAATTTGAAAACACTAATGACCTCTTGGGGGAAACTTCTCTATATTTAATGAATAATGCTAGATGATTTATTTATTTCCCGTAGGAAAAGTTGTTTCACTTATGATAAGTCAAGACTACCACCGCGACCGGTTCGAAAAGATTCTTCTACTGAGTAGAGCCAGCAAGAAACTCAGCAATTGCTCTTTTCATAAAAAGAAAAATGTTACAATATTATGTAAACAGTAAACAACACATACGTTAACACGTATTAAGGCACACGTACCAAGTATTATACTGACTTGTGGAAATAGGGAATACATAGTACCTACCGGAAAACTATTAGTTTCTCAAATAACTGTCTCATTAGTCTAGTGGCTAGTTTATTATATACCTCTAATATCAAGAGTTCAAGTCCCGGGTTGAGTCATAATCCACGAGTCAACCGTCAGTTTCTTTTTATATTTATATGTCACCGTAAGATCGTAAAAACAGTTAAATTATAATCTAACTCGCGAAATTCTAAACTGCCGAAAGACTGTAAACTGTTCAATGTTCTGAGTGTCAATTTTTGAAATATTCATTTTATTTACGTTTTCTTGTCTCTTTCTTGTAGGTTAGGTTAGGGTTCGAGATAAATAATCAGGTAGTGCCTTAGGTTTTATCGGGTTTAAATACCTATCAGATTACAATCTACCGAAAAATAATGCGTTAAATTCTAATATTTCGACAGCTTAGAATTTCGCGAGTTAGATTATAATCTAACGGTTTTTACAATCTTAGGGTGACATATATGCGTGCCTTATGTTTAATGTTAGACATACTTACACGCAAAGATTTATATAGCTCTCATCACAGAAAAAGGAATCTGATTAATGTGCCTCTCATACATATACTATATCGTAGTTTACTTAACTACTAGTAGTACTTACTGACTATGTGACTCCATGTTCCATGAGGAATAATATCGCTGTCAACTCCTTTAAATCTGCAACAATTTAGCCCTTGGCCGCGATCTTACCTGGTGGTACAGTGATGATGCAGTCTACAACGGTAGGTCAGTTTATGTTATACCCATACCCGAAATCAGTTTCTACAAGGTATCGTATCGGAATGCTAAATCGCTTGGCGGCACGTCTTTGCCAGTAGGGTTTTAAATAGCCACAGCCGTAGCCTCCCACCAGACAACACATACTTGAAGAATCCACACAAATAATAATTTCAGAAAATAATTCTCTCATGACTTACACCACACCCCGAAGGAGTCCAGTTAGATGGGACTCTCCCGCTCGACTATAAATCTTACGACCCTCGAACGCCACCCGGTTTCACTCCGAAAATATCTATAAATACCTTCTTCTACCTATATATTTCTAATAATATCGGCACCACCATACTAACAAAGTCAGTCGTATCGATTTGGGATCATTGTTTAAGACTTTTATCAAGAGTTTATTCGAAGGTGACAGCGAGGCAGAAATTCTAACTGCTACAAGAAGTTGTCAGGAAGGTACTCAATGTCATCCCAACCGAATTTCGGCCACGGCAGTCAATCTCCACTGAGAACAGCAATCTATGCGGGAGATATTTTTTAGTGCACAAGTGTGTGCGCTAGCTCGGGTGGACTCTATATTTCCTTACTCTTATAGCCCATATACCCGATGGAATGGAAAACCCGACATGACTGAAGAGAGACCAGGCGTCGGACCTACAGCTTTGCGTGCTCTCCGAGGCACGGAACTGAAACGCCGACTATCTCTGTGGGCTCGTATTGAAAGTTTCTTGTCAGAAAACTCCGATACCAACCCGGGACCTGGTCATCCGTAGTCGAACATGCTAACCACTAGATTAGACCAAGGAGGCGAAACGGACGAACCGAGTTGATGTTTCGGCTGTCTACATTGTCTAAACAGTGTGCAGACTGCAGAAACACCTCTGAAATTTCAATCACTAGCTTGCAAGACAGAAGGTGATAATTAGTGAATTGAGTTTTGTTAGGATTACTAAATTCAATCAGTCATAAAACCTCACAAAAAAGCTCCTGGCACTATCAAATGATACCTGGTGGGGGTTCGATCACCGGGTACGCATCTCTATTTTTACAACGGTAAAGGAAACTTCGTGTGTAATCCTGCATACCCAAGAGTTCTTCATAATGTAAATACTCAATGGTGTGTGAAGTCTGCCAATCCGCACTTGACCAGCGTGTTGGACAAAGGCTTATATAGGCTTATATAGGCTTACATTTCTCATTGTGAGAGGAGACTCGTGCTCAGAACTGAACCGGCAACCAGTAGACCGTAGAAGTGATTAAGTGAGTGATACATTTCAAGAGCTTTATAAATCAGACTCAAAAGAATTAGAATTTAAAAAGCCGGTGCTAAGCATACCTACCTACTAAGCTAATTTTGTAAAATTTAATAATTAAGTAAAAAAATTATCGAAAATCTAGCTAAACTTGACCTTGATTACCGTAGGACGACCTATTTCCAACTATTTCTCGTGCTCCCACTAATAGGAAAAATTAATAGGGGCACGAGGAAACGCCCGCCTTGACACCATGTTTACCTAGATTACTAGCTTTATTCTATTTTCAGACATTTTCAGAACATCATGTATCTCTTAGTAGCGTTAATCATGTTAATCTAACCTACCTAAATTATGAATACGAAAGTAAGTAGGTTTATATTTGATGTTTGTTACTCTTTCTTACTTATGATATAAATGTAAATGTTTGGATGTTTGTAATTTGTATTGTTACACCCCACGATTTGACTGAATAGAGATAGCTTAGAACCTGAATTAAAAAATAAGACACATTTTGTCCAGAAAAATTAAAGAGTTCCCAGGGTAAAAAACTTAATCCACATTAACGAAGCCAGGGGCATCATCTACTTAATAATAAAATTGTCACTGAAAGGACTCGCAGTTGCCGTTTGCGCTGCAGTGTGGATTGTGATGCACTTTATTATTAGGGCCTTTTCACACATCCACACACACGGTTTCCGTATTAACTGACTTGATTACTGTGACGTTTGAGTAATGTAGAAGGCAGCAGCAACCGTGAACGTGTGGAAATGTCTACATCCGTTGAAACGGTCGCCGTTAATACGGGAACCGTGTGTGTGAAAAGGACCTTACACTAGCTGAAAACTAGCACTGAGCACTAGGTCAATGTGATAATGAAAGAAATCTTAAGTTTACTAAAAATATTCGAGTCAGATTTACTTCTTATATCTACACTAAGTACAACGATGTTGATGCCCACGTAGATTTAGGTTTTTGAAGTTCCCGCGGGTACCCACGGATTTCACGTCATACAACCTAGATCTCAAAGAAGGTACAGTTCTTCAGAATCGGTTAAACGGGTGGGCCGTGAAAAAGTAGCAGATAGACAGAAGGAAATATTGAACACTTTAGCTTTTATAATTAAATATAATACATAAAATTATGGATATTTTTTGATGGTAAAATATAATTTATAGTACAAAATACTTATTTTATTTGGGAGGGTGAGATGCGATGGGAGAAATGATACCTAGTCGGTGGCAGTGTTTAAAAATCAAATTTCCACAGACGCTATATTATTGCTACAGACGATGTCTATCGACCTCTCCCTTAGCCTCCCCTTGCAGCATCCCGGCCGCCCGCCCTCGCGCAAGCATTAAAAACCACTTGTTCGCGACCAACTTTACTCTTTACAAGTTGACCGACCCTGGTTTCGCTCAGATTTCCGAAAATTCTTTCTTGGTGGGACCAGGTGCCACACTACCATCGCATAGAGCGGTTTTATTTAAAAATTCCAATTGTTTATTAAGACGTACCTTGACGTATTATATAAATATTTCGAAAACAAGGGCGTCAAAATGCTTTGAGTGATTATATGTATAGCTGAAATAGCTCAATGGTCTTGAGAAACTCTTCTTCTCATTAAGAAATGCCATATAAGTTTCCTTCCTATCTAATACCTAATACCTACCCTGGCTTCCAAACCTGCGCTCGCCGCTTGAAAGGAAGAACTTACAAGCAAAATAGGTTTTTGCGAAAGTTTCTGGATACCCAACATCGGATTCGGTGATAGGTTGGGATACATCCCAAACCGCTATCATCCCATCCAGGTCAGATGTATCCCATCCATTGGAGGGTCCCATATCTCTTAAAATTATAATTATAGCC
This sequence comes from Erebia palarica, assembly GCA_964035005.1. Classification (NCBI taxonomy): domain Eukaryota; kingdom Metazoa; phylum Arthropoda; class Insecta; order Lepidoptera; family Nymphalidae; genus Erebia; species Erebia palarica. The sequence goes on from OZ035988.1 coordinate 10,749,836, forward strand.
CGTCAACCCGCGTTGGAGCAGCGTCGTGCGTCTAAGCTCTGATTCCGTCTCTTCTATAAGAGTGGAGGCCTGTGCCCAGCAGTGGGACGTTAATGGGATGGGTGATGATGGGTAATTGTAATCTAGTTATAAGTTATGGGAATAAACGGCTTTTTATTTATTTATTTAACTGTTATGAACTAATTGGTGATTTATTCCTTTGAAAAATCAATCGGCGTGTTAACTAGTTTTAATCATACTAGTTATGGCAATATTTTTCTCAGTTAAAACGTATTCACCGTTTAATCGAGTATTAATCTATTGAGATTATTTGCGTGGAAGTATTGGATAGAAGCAACATTTCCTATTTATTCTCTATTCTTTTATTTCATTTATTTTATTTATTTATTGGATAGAAGCAGGCGTTACTTTACGGAAGTTCATGATAATGAAAGAAATAGACGTTTAATTCGCTATAATCCGCCACAGTAGGTAAATCTATGTGGTACAGTGTGTATCTTGCACTCGTAGCTTGCGATATTCACCACACCATACAAATCTTCCAAATTATTCACTCCGAAACCGTAGCATCTTCAGATGTTGAGTGTTACCTGACAATACACGATTGTAAAAATCATTGCGTGGAAGTTAAAAATACCGTGCCTATCGACTTCCAAAGATGCTAGTTTCAGGTGTAAGCGTTCGCACTGGCGATTCGTCTGATCGTATCATAGCCTTGGTTCTATTCCGCGAGGGCCGCTCTGACACGGTTAGCGCCAGAGTTGTCATTACTAGAAGAGCGGGCCGAACACAATCAATGCGACACCTCAATTTATTAAATGTTCCTGACGTAATTTTGCGGAATAATATGGCCTGTAAATTCTGTGGAGTTATAATTTCTATGTGGTCTCTGGTCTGGTTACGTGGGAGGTTTCAACCTTGGTTAGTTATCACCTTACCTTTGACATTAAGTTAACCTTTACTGCAATATCCTTTTCAGGTTAGCCTACTTCTATATTACACTGCATCATCACTTACCAACAAGTGAGTTTGAGTCAAGGGCTGAATCTCCACTAATATTATAAACACTAACTAAAGTAAATTCATTTGTTGGTTTGTACTGCAACTGACTGCAGTCAATTACACAATAACACATTTATGCAAATAAACGTGATTTTTTGCATGGATATATAATTGGGGTTGTGGACAAATGACAAAATATAATTCTTCCCAGAAAGAAGCAAACATTTTCCGAGGGATAGCAGCTTATTGATTACTGGAGCCACAATAATGTCTCACAGATGTACGAGGAATGCACCTCTATGTTAAATAACCCAATGCTTACCGCTAACAGGCAATGACTCAATCTGTACACGTGACAATACACTGCCATCCTTGATACATATTATTATTGTCGAGTGTTTATCGACTTTGAGAAAATAATTCACAATCATTCAGTACTTCCATGTAGTGACGATCTGATTTACGACTCAAAGTAAAGAAGCAAAATCTGTGAACCAGGCCTTACTGTAGTATGGTCCAGACTCTAGATTGTTTACTGCAAATCAAGTAGTGCCCGGCCGCAGGCTACTTGATTGTTTATGTCGAACCCTGACATCACCTACAAGAAAGAGACAAGAAAACGTAAATAAAATGAATATTTCAAAAATTGAAACTCAGAATATTGAACAGTTTACAATCTTTCGACAGTTTAGAATTTCGCGAGTTAGATTATAATCTAACGGTTTTTACAATTTCACGGTGACATATATACCAACCTAAACTGAGCTTTATGTAGTCTTATACTGTTGAAAGTTGTATACTGAAAAATGAAAACACAACTCGGTGGATGCACGCCTAGGCTTGTCTCGGCTGCTTTGCCAAAATCTTGCCGGTATCAGCTAGTCAGCCAGTACTATAAATGCGAAAGTTTGGATGGATGGATGCTTGTTACTCTGAAGAACGGCTGAACGGATTTGGATGAAATTTGGCACAAAAATAGATTATAGTCTGTAATAACACATAGGCTACTTTTTTTCCTGGAAAATTAAGGAGTTCCCGCGGAAACTAAAAAACCTCAATCCACGCGGAATAAGTCGGGGACATCAGCTAACGTAATAAATATGAATACAATCATTTTGTAATTTCTTCCGATTGATTATCAAGTATCATTTGGCCTTTGGATAATAATAATAATTTAATCTAGTTATAAAACCCTAAATTTTATCGTTCGTTTATCGCATCTATTCGTGTATGTTTTGTTTGATATTAATAGATAAGCATTATCATATTCTACCTAAGTAATTAAACCTTTTCTTTGAGGTAATATCTTTGCCATGTAAGTGTATTATTGTCTGCTATCATGGTTCATCCGCCGAGAGGAAAAAAAATGTCTTGCATCTCGTAGAAGGAAATATGCTAAACATAAGGATATAATTATCAACAAAATAAGGCTAAATCCACGGCGGACGAAGCCACAGTCATAATTTCGTAATTTTTCATCAGGTTTTTAAATAACCTACTACCGCTGCATACGTCTCTTGTAGAAATTGTCTCACGTACTCCGAACGTGTCTTTCCCTGCCTACATGAAGGGTCTCCCTGCGACTCGCTTGATGTCGTCTGTCCACAACTGGGGGGGGTCTGCGTACTCTGCGTTCTTCAGTCAGGGGTCGCCATTCCTACACAATAGACCTACACACTGATTAAAATTGGTTTTTATTTGGTGTGTGTCTACTGTCTATGCTTGTTACGTTTTCATCATTTCTGTTGTATTTATTATAAAATGTTATTAACGTAGTTTATAAGATAATTATACGTCCACGAAATAAAACTACCTGGCATCTATTTATTCATTTATACCTAGTTGCTAGACTATTAATTGTTGTCCATGAAACAATTAGTTTAGTGTCGTCAAAGCAAACTTGCATGCGACCTCCTTAACTGCAATTTACTATTGAAATAAATAAGAATATAATTACGTGGTCATTTTATTAAACATTCTAATTTTATTGAAAACACGAAGGGAGATCAATAAGTCAATCAATTTGAGTGACAATCAATTAAAGGTAACAAAATAATGAAACCCGTTTGCCATGTTCAGTAATTATATACCTAAAATCAACACTTACTAAATACAAAATCTATAAGTACTAAAGGAGTTCCTTAAGTAACGATTAGGCGACTCTGAGTGCGGCAGTAAAACCACAGAATACTTAATTGCCTAAAGTATGGACGCGATAGCGTTGATGTAAAGTACCACACAGAATATAGAAGACGATTAGACTCAATATATTTTATAATTATGCAGAAGTGATGGTAGTCTCAACCAATAGACTTCTACGCCTGGATGAAGGTCTTGTGCATGGATCTCCACAGGACACGGTCTAGCGCCGTTTGCTTCCATCGGCTTCCAGCCACTCGCTTGAGATCATCTAACTAGTGGGGGCTCAGCCAAGTCCAACGCTGCGCTTTCCGGTGCAAGGCCGCCATTCTAGCACTTTGGGACCCAACGCCTATTTTTAGATTTACTATAACTCACCAAATATTTGAAAACATCTAAATTGCAAACACGACAAGGACAAATTAAGAAATAATTTAGAAAGCAGACACGCGTCTGGAGTCTTACTACCAGCAGGTCGTCCCAGTTTCTTTATCAGCAACAGTCCCGCAAGTGCCCGATAGCGGAAGCGATCGCGCCTGCGACAGCCAGTGACGGGATTCCATTAATGGATCTCAATTCAATTTTGGACCAGCGTCCAGTGAAGAAATGAAAAGCTATCCACAGATTTATTCTACACTAGATGATGCCCTTGACTTCTTCCGCGAGATTTAAGTTTTGGAAAACATTTTCTGGGAACATGGATTATTTTCAGGGATAAAAAGCCTACGTAAAAAGCAGCATAATAAGTCTTATTATGCAACTTTTTATCCCTGATAAGAACTTACCTGACCCGATGACAGCGTCGCTAGTAGATATGAAAAATAAAATTTAATAAAGAAACATAACCGGCATAAAAATTTGTTCCAATTTTGGCCACAGAGTCAGATAATTTCGATGGACTGCATGTGATTTTCTTTATTCCACCATAACTTCTAAATGCCGGAACAGATTTGGATGCATGAGATATCGTTAGAATCCTTACATCTTCCCGAAAAACTTGGAATAACCTAAGTATACTGAATCCAGCAAAGGAAAGGTTCTGTTTTTTGAAGGAAACTCTTTTGAAGAGAGAGAATCAGATGGCACGTCAGGAAATTTCTCTCGATCATTAAGATGTCCATCACTAAGCAACGTCATGAGCCGCTTGACACCCGAAACCTCCACTCATGGGGGTCATTACTCCAAATTTTTCGATTACGTGAAGATGTCATTTGCAAAATGTTACAATACATTCTGAATAACAATGGAGTCACGCCTAGTTTTGAATTAACAAGTAGATCTCGATATTGCGACTTGTCTTGTCCCATTTCATATTATGACGTTACGCAATACGTTTATTGTATTTTTGTTTGCCAATAGTCATTATGGTAATAGAATTAATGTTTTAAGTGGATTGAATCTGCACCAGTGTAGAATCCAGATTGGTGACAAAATGCTTATAGCTATCACGGACCCGAACTCTTTGATCGCGTTTTAATTGATAACCTGATATGAAGCATTATTACGATTTACGAGTGATGACGTCTATCGATGAGTACACCGTATAAACTTAGGGCACGTACTTCTAACCTTGTGAGTTATAATAATACTAGCTGATGCCTGCGACGTCAATCGCGTGGATAGAGGAATTTTGGTTCCCGCGGGAACTTCCGGTATAAAAAGTATCCTATGTGTTATTCCAGACTATAATCTATCGGCTATCTCTGTGCCAATTAAAAATTTCATCCAGATCCGTTCAGCCCATCTAGCGTGATTGAGTAACAAGCTTCCATCCATGCTTACATCCATGCATCTAAACGTTCGTATTTAATATCACTATACATATATTATGTGCCTTGTAAGCAATTAAATGGTATGCAAAAATGTTCTCTTAGTAGTTAAAAGTCTCAAAATCCATACTTGGCCAGCTTGGTGGATAGTAGCCAAACCATTCTCATTCTGAGAAGAGACTCGTGCTCTGTAATGAGCTAGCTATAGGTTATATTTATTTATTTGTTTATTCACACCAACAACTTCCATACATTATAATTACGACAAAATATTTCTAACTTTACCGGTATGGTTGTCCATGGTTGTAAGTGCAATATTTTAAGACCCTATTCTTACAGACTTATTAACAAAGGAGATCATTATGCTTAACTAAATTATAAGAAAGTTATAAAGAACAGAAGAAGACTTTAAGAAGTAGTTATAAGACGTTGTAACTAAGTTGTAAGAAGGTAAAATCGCCAATGTATTACAAAAAACGTAAAATTAAAAATAATAATAATATGAAAATTACAAACAAGTCAGAATTAAAAAATAAATAAAAATCACGACTGCCCTGCCAAAAAACTAACTAAAAAGTTAAAACATCTAAACTAATCTAGCTATATTAGAATCTTATTTACATTTTTATTAAATGATATTTTTTGTGAATCACTGGATAAACTATAATGTTATATATTTTTGGAATCTAGTCATCATTTTCTAGATGATAATTATATGGTTAATCTTATATTCGATTATTTTTTTCAACTTTAATCTTTAATGCGGGACCATGGTCACCCCATCATTTTTTTTTAGTTTTACCAGCCTATGTCACCCGGAATAAGCTAGTGATTCTAACGATACCTCATTTATTAAAATCGGTTGAGGCGTATAGAAGTTATGGTGGAATATACAAACTCACATGCATACATGAACCCTGAAAACAATATACTCCTTTTTTCAGGCAGTCGTATAAATACTCCTTTTTTCAGGCAGTCGTATAAATACTCCTTTTTTCAGGCAGTCGTATAAAAAAAAGGTTGAAATGATGACTCGAATGTAGGATTATAAAGGCGTAGACAGACGGCAATAGCAAGTGCGCCGGGGCGTCGTCCGGCGAGCGTTTGGCGCCGTCAGGCCCCGTCCGCGACCTTATTACGTGCGTCTTGTTTGCCCACGGCGCGCAACCTCATTGCCCATCGATTCCCATAATCCTCCAGATCTCCGCTCCATTTACCTACCTATAACCGCCGGTGAATAAACCCTAAACGCTTTGTTAATCTCTCTTTATTATGCAGTTTTAGCTAGCTCGTTGTTTGTTTATGCAAACCAAAAAACCTAGAATCTGGGGCGATTGAGTTGTAATCTTTGTAGCGTATACGTCTTAAACGGAGGTCTCAAACTACTAGAATCTAGGGCGATTGAATTGTATTGTAATCTTTGTAGAGTATATGTCCCAAACGGTGGACGCTAGTAACTAGTTCTAACGAAGGTTAAATTAAATAATAATGAAACAAATTGACCTCCACCGATAGACGCCCACTACTATGACGATGGCCTCCTGCACGGATCTCCATAGGACGCGACACTGTGCTGCTTACTTCCAGCGACTTCCGAATGATCGCTTAAGATCATCCGTTCACATATTAGAGGTTACTCCCAACACTGCGCTTTCTGGTGCGAGGCCTCCAATCAAGCATCTTGGTACTCGACGTCTATCGATTCTTTAAACTAATTTCTCAAAACACATACTCACTCTAAACTACGTCCGCCGCTGCTTCACCTACATGCTATTCTCAGAAACTACTTATACTGGACTGATTTTCTTTTGCTTTTGCCCACTGGTATTATGACTGGTAGTAGGTTAATACTTTTACTTAAGCTGATAGACAGTTTTCTGACATAATATGTATGTGGTCTGCCATTGATAGTCTTATACTCGGGAACATCAAATACCTGCAACACCTACGACTCTTTATTTTAATCCAATACTTTTTTTGAGGTGAGACAGCGATCACCCAGCGAACACGTAACGATTCTCAATGAAATGTCTGCCAAATATCGTATCATCTAATTATATACGTGGATACAAAAAAATTCGCTGGATGTTTAAACAAAGATGCACCTTGTAAACAAGAGCTGAAAATAATTGCACGCGGTCGCAAAAGCCGCAAGAGGCGCTAGAGCCGTAGAAGACGAAAATTTTAGGCCGAATACACACCAGGGAAACGAAAAAACGTCTGCACGAAACGTCAACGTTGGAGAGAAACTATTTCGCGGTAGTTAATAGCGCTCAGCTAATAAAGCTAATAAAGCTCAGCCGTTCAATAAATTTTGACAAGATTATCCCGAAAAATCAAAGAGATAATTTTTAAGGGTTTTGAAAATGCTAAAGCCATGCGAGGTCGCGGACATCATCTAGTTAATTGTTGTCTTTAAATAGGGAAACTGCCTATATCAAAAAAGAAAAACCGTTGTAATTTTTTTTTAAATTAATGTAAAAAAAAACTTAATATATTATTAAATAGAGGGTATTCCAAAAGACCTAAAATTCACCTCCTCGGTCAGTTTTAAGTATGATAATCATTTTAAACTATATATTAAAGAAAAACTTGCATTGTTTAATGACGTCACAACTATGTATTTCATACAAACTTTCATACTAGAAGCGCGTTCTAAGTTAGATAAAGAGTTGCTGATTTGGTTGTCATCACCCGTATTGTCTGTTGCGGCTTTTGCGGCTCGTTTCTTTGTCTGTGAACACTTAATTACTTTGACTGCGTGACACCGAATTTCAGCATACAGGTAAATATTCAGTACAACGCGTACTTGAAGTCGTGCCAATAATTGTTGGACTTCAATCGACCGCGAGACCTTCATTGGACTAATTTATTCTCCGAATTCATCGAATCATCCTTTTACGTTAATTGAATGAAAGGTTCGTGGTCCGTATCTCAATTCACATCTATGCTTCTATACTTTTTATTTTATATTATAAATGCGAGAGTTTGGATGGATGGATGTTTGTTACTCTGAAGAACGGCTGAACGGATCTGGATTAAATTTGACACAGAGGTGGATTATCTCTGTGCCAAATTTAATTATAGGTATCCCGGAAAATTAATGAGTTCCCGCGGGAACCAAAAAACTTCAATTCACACGGATGAAGTCTTTCTAATGATTATAATGATCTTTCTAACTCCGGGCTAGTACTGAGAATTTCTGGTCAGAAAAAACCAATACTTGATAATGACCCGACCCTGGACTCAAACCCGGAATAGTTAAACATAACCATTTAAAAAATCTATACAGATTAGACGCTAACTTCTGTGAATATTTAGTTGTTGTTGTAGTGAACTACAAAATAATTGTTATTCTCGTCATTGCTCAATTGTAACTTCTGGGTTAGTTACTCAGATAGTTAACGTTTTCTAAACCTATAGCCGATTTAAATTAGTAGGTTAACAATCAAACAATTAGTGATGCGACGGCCGAAGCCCGAGAGTAAAGAAAGCGACAATACATTAACCTACACTATTGTAGGGAAAACCGTCACACGAGTTTTGCTCAATTATACTGTGTAGGTACATAGCTCTCTATTGTGCGCTGGAAATGTCGCCTCGTTAATTCCAATTAGACAGCAGGCGAGTACTGAAACAAGAAAAATAAAATGCAAGTTTATCCGAAAATATAAAAAATAAGCTTTTCCAAATAATATTTATTTGGCATTTTTTCTTAACACCATGTTATAAGCGTACTGAAAACCAAACTTCTCAAAATTTTATTTTTTAAATAGATCATTTATTTTAAAAAAATGTATATTTAACTAGCTAATTTCAGCGATTGAGGTTTATCGGATCCCGCGGGAACTGTTTAATTTTCCGGGATAAAAATTATCCTTCCCGTGGATACAACATATCCCTGTACCAAATTTCATCAAAAAGACATGTGTTATTACAGACTATAATCTATCTCTGTACCAAATTTCACCCAGATCCGTTCAGCCGTTCTGGCGTGATTGAGTAACAAACATCCATACATCCATCCATCCATACATCCAAACTTTCGCATTTATAATATTAATATTAATAATTATTATAGTATAGCATACAAGTATAGATATTAAGGATAATTTACAAAGCTTTCTCAAGAAGTTGCCTCATAAATAACTAATAATAATAACTAAGATACCTATATAAAAAAACCTTTAAAAAAATAATATTCAGATCAACAAATATCAATATAATATAGTTTAATGTAATATCATTTAAACGACTTTAAATGATAAATAGCCACTTCTAGTAAACCGTTATCTCTCACGGCTTGTTGTAGAAGCAAGACGGTAAGAAAGTGTACTTTCACTGTAAGTTGATGCTATACTCCTTATTCTATCACACCTCATTTGATTCTAAGGGCCGACTTTATAGCACCATAAACTATAGAAAACTTAGTAATCTTTAACGGAGCCGAAACTATTCGTTTGTATGTCTCAACATTTTATATCCCATTTCCAACTTTCTTCGAGTTGCATTGTATGGGATATTTTAATGTTTGAATATTATAATATTTTATTTATGTTAAGTAAGGTTTTTCGTGCGTACACTTGGGGAATTTCCGACTTCAGCTGTCGATGGGCTAGCATCACTGTCGTAATCTAAAGAAAGGTAAGCAGTAGTGGCAGACGGTCGGTCATGTCTTTCGCAGAAACGATGGTTAGATGCGTAGGATAGATGCGTCCTAGAGTGTAGACCGCGTAATACCGGCGAGCGCAGCGTGGGAGGAACCGAGGTCTGGTGGACCAGGAAGTAGGTGGATGTGGATGGCAGAGAAAGGCATATAACATAAGTGGATTATGGTAGTGGGGATAGTACTATGTCCAGCTGTGGGCGTATACCTAATATGTAGGCTAATGTATGGATGGATGGTTAATAACATTCAGCTTATTTTTCTTTTCCGTTCATTGTGTCAGGGGAAAAGGTAAATAAAAACGCGCACTGAGTGTTCCGTACAAACCTGTAGTAAGTTTAAAATTATTAAAAATATTTTTATTATGTGATGTAACAAAAAATTTATGCTTTTTGAAATTTTTCCTTTATCTGTGCTATAAGACGTTGCTTCGTACCAAATTTCAAGATTCAGAGTTCACGGGAAGTACGCTGTAGGTTTTGATTCCTTTGCGAGTGTCGAAAATTTGCAGCATAAACGGCTGTATCTTTTGATTGCGTTGGCTTTGAAGTTTGATTTTTCACAGCTTCAAGGGGCAGTAGACCTGAGTATTTTATATGAATTTCAGCTTGATACCTCCATGCGTTTTTGAGATGAAGGGTCTTGAGAGACAGACGGACAACAAAGTGATCTTATAAGGGTTCCGTTTTTTCTTTTGAGGTACGGAACCCTAAAAAGCGCCACACTGTTTTTACATAATATACATCATAGCATAATTCATTAAAAATATGGTGATAAGAACTCATGAACGCAACAAACTAATAAAGTAATACACAAAGAGGGCTTGCTAAATAGGTCAATGATATCCACCACATCAGTTTATTAATAGAATCTAGAACAGCACTAGGTATAGAATAGTAATAATTACAAACACAACATTGATGCTGTTTTCCGACATTATAGTTAGATCTAAAAGCTATTTAAGGAGTTTGTTTTTTATAAGATATGTACACCACACTGTGGTAAAATACATGATACCTTCTGTAAAACTAACACCTTATCTTCTTACTGTATTCACAAATAAATTAATTTGATTTGATTTGACGAACTATTAAGTGATTTCACCTGGCAGTTAGTAGATGACAATGCAATGAATCGGGCTGAACTGGAAAGGGCAGAAGGTAATTGAACGACATCCTACGGGAATCGACCATGGAATCCATGACCGGAATCCTTTAAAATTGCTTGAAAGCACGGCCTCTGGTATCAAGTCACTAGAAACTTCCCACGTGATCGGCTTGACAGTACCTAGAGTCTAAACTATGATGAATAATCAGGAGTAGGTAGGTGTGTTCCTATGGGTTTAATAAAACTGCCATAGTCAGAATCTATGCGGTTGCAGTCGCAGTGTTATTAAATTCTTCCACTTGATCACTACAGCATGGCAATTTTTAAATAGTAAATGTAATACGAAAACGAACCTGTTAAATGTTAAATAAAGAAGCAAAATTCTACAGATCCACTACTGTACCGGATATAGCTCGGACAATAATAATTACACCCGTCATTAGTACCAAAGTCAACGCTGGAGTATTGTCAGCGGTTGAGAGCACACAGAATCCGAAATAGATAAGGAAGTGGCAAAATCATGAGCTAATCATCGCGCAAATTCGTACTTAATATTTGGGCGTTGCAGTTACGTTACAGTGATTTTTTTTTTTATATTAGGTTTGCGCGGACTACAATCAAGGCTTCAATTAAGTAATACAATCGAATAATGAAAAACATGATCTGATGACATGATCTTTTGAAGATCTGCTAGATAAAATACCTTCTTCTTGCCATAACCATACTTCATTTTCTCCTTGTAAGCGCCAGGACTTTCTGTCCTGGCTTGTCATTGGCGAGATGATTAGGGCTTTAACGTCCCTCTCGAGATTGGACCACCGTGTTACTAGGGTTCTACCTTACCATTTTGATTTGGAAGGGATATTCAGGAATTATTTATTGAGTAGTCTGGCTTTATTATTATGTCCATTCCATCTGAGCCTATTCTCCTTAAGTATTTCCAGGATCGGTGCTATCATTTAGCACTCAGCTAGATAAAAGTAGTGACATGGTCTTGAACAATTCATAACCGGTCAAGGTAGTAAATAGGAAGACCGATTTAATTTGTTTTTATCTATATCGTCCATATGTCATATAAAAGAAAGTAGGCATTTTTCAATTATGTTATTTCTTTATTCGGAATTCTGTGGTTGTAAGCGTAATATACACCCGCGCCCGCGCCGGTCGGAAGGTGAAAGGCGTATCGCTTTCGAATTAGATCGCGTTAAATCGGCAACAGAGAAAACAAACAGTTCTCTCGCCGTTTATGTAAACACAGGATATTAGTTGTACACTAGATAAAAATATCCGTATTGGTGCTGTAACGCTTCGTAATAAACTAACGCTAATAAATGACAAGCTTACTTTACGAGACCACTGTTTTTATTAAAACGCTAATTTTATTGGTTTCCTTAAAGTAGGTATGGCCAGTAGGTTCCTACTTATCATTGTAAATAGTAACAATAACTTTCAACATTTCCGATACCTAAATCCATCTATACGATGCATGCCTTTTAAGTTCTGTGGTTTCCATATTTGCTGGCAATTTTGGATTTGGAACTGTTCTATATTCGAATGTGTTTAAATTTTGAATCTCAAAACAGTTTAAAGTACTAGGATTAATGCTATTGTTTAGTCACAGCGTCGATTGGAATCTGTCAGGTTACGTACGAAAATGAATCTTTATTATATACTAATATTATAAATGCGAAAGTTTGGATGAATGGATGGATTTGTTACTCAATCTCGAAAAAACGGCTGAACGGATTTGGATGAAATTTGGCACAGACCTAGATTATTGTCTGGAATAATACATACACTACTTTTTATCGCGGAAAATTATAGAGTTCCCGCGGGCATCCTATGTGCTATTCCAGACTATAATCTATCTCTGTGCCAAAGTTCAGCCAGATCCGTTCACCCGTTGGGGCGTGATTGAGTAACAAACATCCATACCCATACATCCATCCAAACTATCGTATTTATAATATTAGTAAGATTTACACCCCTTTTTGCCATCGAAGATTTTCTCCTTTTAATTAAGGTCTTGTCTCGCGTAGAATATTGTGAGCAAAACAAAAATAGGTCGATCCACACACTCGAAGTGTCGAGATCACTATCGCTAATGACGCATTCATATTCAATGTCAAGCACGGGATTAAAATTATCAGCTGTTTCGTGTCTATAATTAAGAAACCGTAGTCATTTAGGACATCTGAGATAAAGACCATCATGTAAAGATAAAATCTTCTCACACGTCAAACTCAAACTCAAAACTCAAAGTATATTTATTAAAAACTAGCAAATGCCCGCGACTTCATTCGTGTGAAATAAGTTTTTTAAATTGCCACGGGAACGCCCTAATTTTTCGGGTTAATAAATAGCCTATGACACTCAAAAATAAAGTGGCTCTCTATTGGTACCAGAATTTTCAAAATCGGTTCAGTAGATCCAGAGATTACCCCCTACAACCTCACAAACTTTACCTCTTTATAATATTAGTCTAGACTGGTACACAGCTACCTACACCTTCTGAAAGTCACGTTTACACGGTAAACGGTATCCACGGGCACGGTGTCCTAAAACTAAAGCTACGAGGGTTCCAAACGCACCCTGGTATGAGAAGATCCCACAAGAAACTAAGCCGGGTTTTTTAATTAAGTAACACCATCTCACAAATATTTTATTAAACTTATAAAATAAAATTAATTAGGCTTATAATTATGACAATTACATAAGTAGCCGCTGGAACAATTCATACCCATGCTTTTTAAATGTTGAAATCTCTTACTAAACTTACGATAGTGAAACGCGTTTTACTAATTTGACATAGTTTTATCAACTATGCACACTAATCAGTCTATAAATTGATTCAACATTTGCGTCAATTATCAACTTTTTCAAGATCCATCTATGCGCTTTCTTAATTTTCTTATTGTATTTATTATATATAATCAACATAAGTTTTTATAAGTAATTAACTAATATGATCAATTACAAAGACAAGTACCTAATACTGACAGGAGATAGAAGTTTCAATTAAATTGGTTCGAATTCAATAGAGAGGCTAAAGAAAAGCTAAAAAGAGGTAGCTAATTTTGTATGTTATATTTTTAGACCTATCCATAACATATCTCCATTCCCTTCCATCAGCCCGTATGCGTCCACGGCTTAGGCCTTTTCGAGAGCGCGCCACCAAACATGGCCCTCCCCCTATATCCTACTGATAATAATTAATTAAATGATTTAAGTCGCGGATATTTATTAGGCTCTATATCTGAGTACAGACTATTATTTAAAGAAATGTGGCGCTAAGGCAAAGTATAACCTTCCATGAGTTTCGGACATTTAAATTAACGAGAATTATTTATTTAGTAAGGTTATCATAACGCTATTAGGTAAAGACAACATGAAATGTTTTGTGTAAAAACACACATCTGCGGAGGATGACCAATAATTGGCCTCTCGCACTGCCGTACGCCTCGATTGGAGGTCAGTATGAACAATCGTTTAGTCCCAAGTTGTAGGTCAAACTAAACATTAATATGGCTAATGTATACTCCCTGTCTAGCTAGGTATATAAACCTTATAATATCGTTATGCTTTATATTAGATACGAACAATATCGAGCTTAATAATAAAGATATGAGTCAACCCGTAAAACTGTTTTCGTAAGCTTGCCTTTACGTAATAAATCTCTCTAAATATGCTAAAATATACTACAAGATAAATGTAAGTATAGGTAGGAAAATTCAATTATTATTATCTAGTTTGATAATCCATAAGTACCTACTAATATTATAAAAGCGAAAGTGTCTGTCCGTCCGTGCGTCCGTCTGAGTACGAGTATCTTCTGCGATTTTACGGCCTATCTGTTAAACCGATTTTGACGAAATTTTGTCTTATTCAGTTTTCTAAAAAGATTATTATTTTCCCCCTCTTAGTCTAATTTAACCCAAATATTATAATAGTAGGCTGGTACTTAAATATCACCTTTTCTTGTAAGTACCTAGCTACCTAAAGTAGGTAAGTCTTGTAATTGCCTATCTAAAAATATACTATAATTAGTTTCGTATTAATAATGCGAGTACTTTTTTAAGGGTTTCGTAAACAATCTACGCACTACGAACCCTGTTTAATATGTCACAACTCACAAGTTTGGTTTCGTGACCGTGAGTCAGATACGAAATTTCCATTGTGGAAAGCTTTGCTACGAGTACTTACCCGCTGAGATAGATATTATACTTTTAGTTTAATTCAAGTTATGTTTATTTTTAATTTACCTTTGTGAGTATCTGTTATGTTATAAAGTCGTCAAAATTTCATATTTCTTTGACAATTTAACCATTTTTAAATACGAAAAACTAGCTCATATCTGCGGCTTTGTCCGCGTAGATTAAGTTTTTTTAAATCCCACGGAAAATCTTTAATTTTCCGCAATAAAAAGTAGCCTATGTCACTCTCCAGGTCCTGCACTATACCTACTCATGCAAAAAATCCCGTCAATCCGTTGCTCTGTTGCGGCAAAATATTAGGACAAACCAATAAACAAACACACTATCATATTTATAGTACATGTTAATTTTTCCTTTACCGAGTAAATCCGAATTAGTAACGCCGGACAGGATTAAATCCGTAGTTACAGGCTTGAGGCTGTCTCCGTATTCCAGATGTAAGTAACGTATACGGCGTTAACGATCTACCCACAACACTTGCGTTAATACCTACTTCCGATCTTTTAACAGCGGCATAGGTATCTACCTACATTCATTAGTCTAGTCCAAATAGAAGATTGAATGAGCATCTTCTAGGCATGCGGGCTGCATCATTACTTGTTAGCAAGTCAAGGGCAAGGGCTAACTTGTAGTGGATGAAAAAAAAGATCTGATAAAAATCGTTACAAAAACCTAAGAGTATAAATACTCTTAGTCGAGTCGTATGCGGAAGGACTTGGGAACCCACCGCATTATCCCAAGAAAACTCACAAACAAGAAAGGGGTCATGACACTCAGTAATGAGGAATACGACGCACAGAGAGAGAAAGAGAGAGAGCGAGAGAGGGTTGGAATGTAACCCTGCTCCTATAAGGCGACGTACAGTATCTGTAGTCTCCTCCACGAGGGCGAAAACAGTACGGACAGGTCAAAACAGGAAAAAAAAATTGTTCTGTCGCGGTAGTCTGTGCAGCTCCAAATAAAAATGGGCGTACAATGTAGAGAAGATGTAGATTGTAGACTGTAGGGACTAGAGTGGTAGGTGCACTATGGTACATTAGCGAACCTATTAATACCGGCGTATGTGCATCCGGCGCCGACGACTACGAAATGTCAGCCATGTCGTAAATCTAACACGAGAAAATTTTATCATATTCTTTAGTTTCCATGGATATGGCAAATTTAACTTGCGAAGACCATTTTATCGCTAAGTACTCATATTATTATAAATATACGATTTTTTTTTATTTATCCGTCAATCACACCGAAACGGAGCAAGAAAAAAAACCGGCCAAGTGAGTGTCGGGACACGCGCAGAGTAAGGGTTCTGTAGATGCCTGTCACAATTTGCGGGCATTTTACAGTCGGTCGACTATTACTTGTATACTAATTGTAAAGTGTACTAAGCTGTGATAGTTTTCCTTAAATTAATTTTCACATGTGCAGAAACAAACGTTTATCTGGCACTGGACTCAACAGAAATTAACACGTAAAAGCTGAATATTTTGCAAACGGTTCCCTGAATAGAATAATGGTTTTAACTTTTACCCGCACGCACTATTTTTGCACGACCTATCGAACAACACCCTACACCATGGGATAGGCGAGAAGAAAAAAATGCATCACTACTTTCTACTTCTACTTTAGTTACTAAAAAAAATTGATCGAAATTTTATTTTACCATTTTGTCGGCGTTATTGATATGAGTCCCCGTGCCAAATTACAGCTTTCTAGTACTAAAATAGTCTTTGAGCTAAGCCGTGGACGGACGGACGGACGGACGGAAATGGCCAAACTATAGTTTCTTGTTGACTACGGAACCCTGTAAAAGGACTGACGTGATTTTATGCATTGTGTTGTAGGCATCAAAGTTGGTACTTAAAAAAAAGATTAAAAAACATTTGAATAATGGAATCTTCATTCCACCTGGATTTTTTTGAATTTTTGTCCCCCATCCTTGTCACAGTTGGTCACATTTGTGAAACCGGCAGGGCGACCGCGTATGTTCTGCATCAATCATTGTTACAGTATCAATTGTTGTGATTGGCTGAATTTATGGTATTCTTGCTGCGTCAACGGATTTTGTCCAATAGTGGAAGAGTGTTATCCAATCAGAGGTGATTGCGATCGTTACACTATATCTGTCAGTTTTAGTTCTGTTTTTATATAATCAACATGGAATCAACATTTGAAAAAATTAACAAAACTTGGAATAATTTTAAATTTTTCGCTAATAGTTCAAAGGCATTAACACATAGATGTATAACTTAAGATTTTGAAATGTGACTTCACGAAACTTAGGACCCCACCGCTTGTCACACAATGTCATACTTCGTCGACCCCCTACCCCCCCTCAAGGTGTGACGTACTTTATGGATGACCCCTAAGACAACTGATAGTAGTAGATGATGTACCTGATGTTTATTCATACCTAATTGTAGTTTGACTGAATAGTGAATACCCTACCACATCTGCTAAGATGAATTATTCGGACATCGCAGACTCCTATCCTTCCTTGAACGTCGCGTTGGGCCATCATCTAAAATAATCGTAAATTTATTTCAAGCACTAAGGAGCTACGTGAACATTGCGAACAACAGCTCAATGCCAATAATTAGGAGCGGCAACAGCATCCATGTGTAAACTTGATAAATCTACTTTGAAACTTATGTGTACGTGATAAAGTCGAAAATTCTCTGCACATAGTACAAGTATCTCTGGTTAAGTGAGCTCACAGTCTTTTAATTCGCCTAACGCCATACGGAAAGATAGACGTAACGATGCAAGATATAGTATCCATTTATATACCTAATTTAGATGCAAGTATAAAGAAAATTTTAAGGATTCGTGATATACTAAATTAATTAAATTACTCAGATTTTATCGAATCACCAGGTTACAATATCAACCTGTCTATGTTAGGTATCCAGGAAAAATCACTCAAATCGCCCCAGCAATCTCGGAGGAATCGGTTTTACAAATTAACAAAAATATCGGTGGTATATAATATGTATATTAATGTGTAATAATTCGTTAATAATTAAATGTCGTATGTTTACACTCAATCCTTTCTGAAGATATTTAGATTTTGCGAACATGAACAAATTTTAATTTAATATACATGGTCGAATAAAGAACATCCTTGTTGACGTCGAAGAGAGTTGCACCTGTCTAGCTTCTCTCTTAAGTGCAGTTTTAATTAGCTGCAGTGGATCGGCTGGAGGTATTTTATGCCATAGGCTTAAAGAAGGTCATTAAGTAAAGCCAAAATAAGAACTGAGCGTAGCAAAATGCAAAGTGCATTAGGCAATGAAATGTTTTCTTGGTTCAGCAATTAGTATGCCCTAATTTGACACATTAAACTGTTTATGGGTGACCATCGATGCAAATCAACAGACATTGAAATTTATGGCGACTGCTTGGTGTTTAAAGGTAGGTATGATATAGATTATGGCCCTTATACACGTTGACCAGCATATTGGGTCACTGCACTGGACTGAACCACTACCTACTTGCTTTTTCGTGATCTTCATAACTGAAGGTAGTGTCTGTAATAAATTTTAGCTCGACTTTTATAAATATATACTAATTATTATAGTTGCTGTAAAGGGCTAACTTGTAGTAGAATCCAAAAGAAAACAAAAATTATAAGTTTTTCTAAATTACTAGGCAGACAATAGTCTATGAAACACCAAATAATAATTATTACCAGTTACTAGTTATGTAGTTTAACAATCGATTAACGAAGTATAATAACTGGTGTAAGACCGCCATTACGCATTGTGTTTTTATATACATTATTTTTCTTTATTAACTACTTATATTATATTCTGTACACTGTGTGGCAATAAGGCATTATTTTATTTTATTTTATTTATTTATCTGTAATCATTATTATTAGTTAGTATTATTCTGGTGTTTAAGGGACGATTAATATACGTCAGCTTGCCCTCTACACGTCTTAACCCAACGTGTATAAGGGGCATTGTTATGTAGGAAGCGAACTTAAACAAGGGAACACCGCCGAGCATTTTTCCTGCAAGTATGCGCTTTAAATTCTTTAAAACATAATTATGATGCACTTCGTCGAATAAATGAAGATCAGCCAATTAATTGACAGCCTTTAATTGTATTAACATTGTATCGAAGGTTTTTTGATGAGATCGATATGTAATTTTAAATTGTAAAAGGAATCTCCAGCGTGCAATTACGGCCGTGGCGTAGTTTTTGTCATGGACATCTTGAAGCAGTCATGATGGATTGCTTCTACCTGCGACTGCATAGCGAACTACAGTTTTCTACGTACATACATACATGGAGCAGTTGCGACTGCTCGGGCGGTTGGCAGCAGTTATCAAGCTGTTGACTATGACTGCAAGAGCGGTCCGTGTATGTTGATCACTGGCTAACTGCTCGATCAGTCCGTGTATGGCTGGCCTAACTGTGTGGTCTGGTTGTAGCATAATAATAAATTGAACGAGAAATAAAAATATCATTTATTAAAATAAAGATGCCACTCTATTTTGCTGAGGAACATTTTTTCTTTGGAGTAAAAATCTTAATTAATATTGCCTGACCCAGTTTAGACATGAAAAAGGAAAAGAGCACAGTTTTACCTAATTCGTAAGACCTAGATTGAATAAGTTTACCTTTTGAACAGACGATCTTCTTTAGATACTCAGACAAGTTATTAGATTTCTAAACTTATCAGACAGTTTTCATCAAACATTAATTTTCTCTAATGAAGTATTTAGGAAGGCTGTCGGCGACGGCGAGCGATCATTTTAATCTCGATTTTAATGTAGAGTTATCTTTGTTATAGATAAAGCTCACGTTGTGTTTTCTAAAAATCCGTGACATAGACCAGGAGCCCTATTCTCTACTCAGTGGATATAAAAAAATTATAACGACTGACATACTAATTATTGAATAGAAGCAGGCGTTACTTTGCGGAAGTGGAACCAATAACCTTCAATGGAAACAATATATGTAAGTGGCTTTCATTTTTTGATAACCAAGAGTTAGAGAATAAGGGAGCAGAGCTTTTATTGTTTGAGCGTATTGCCCTTTAGATGCATTATTATCTAAGCCGTTGGGTTATCCAACTACTAGTAAAACCCAATTTGAGTCCTAAAAATTTGGAGTGAAGACTGGGTACTTAACCAATAAGAATAAGATCAAGATTATACGTAGCCAAAATTCCACGGACACTTACAAAGCGATATGCTTCCTTATATGGATCTGAAATGCCTTTCCAGCTGCCGTTTTACTTTTACATGCCACTTTTGATGAAATGGAATAGTCAACATCTAGGCAAGAGCGCTCCACCTTAAGCTGCAGCTACGGACAAAAATATTGACATGTGAAACTTTTGGTTTGGTAGACAAAAAGTCCGCGTAACTCAGTTTTAAATATGAAGCTTCATATATTAGCATGGCAGGAGAGATCGTCGTTCCACTCCGACGCGGACGTTTTGTCTTGCCCAGTCCTAATTGTTTTCATTCTAAGCGTAGAATTGAGCGCTGCAGCGTCCAGCGATGGGTTGATAGATGGACGATAGGAATAATGAAGATTGAGGATGGTTTAACGTGTTTGAATGAAAATTAAATTGGCATTACACAAGTTTAAGAAATCCATTAAAAGTATGCTTCTGGAAAAAGCTTATTATATACTGTTGATGCCTACGTAAATGATAAAAGATCATGGATTTGACTCGCTCCAGCACTGCTGTGGACAGCGGTTACTTATGTATCTACACATTAATGAAATTATAAATATTTTTTACAAAAGAGCAACTACCGAGTTTCTTGCTGGTTCTTCTCGGTGGGAATGGCACTCGGACCCATGGGTTCACTTGACGATTCAAAAGCATTTGTAAAAGTTTATTTGAATTTGATGTGTTTGAAGAGTGCCGAAATTTCAAATTACCTAGTGATTGCTACGGAACAATATATCGATACAAACTGACATTGTTTATCGTAACGAGCCCAGAAACAAATGAAAATGTGTCGGATCGCCCCACTTGAAGCCAATGACCTCGTTGATAACTTTTAAATTTGGAATCGAATAACAAAACAAGTTTATTAGGTAGGTACATACAGACGTGCGGGATGTATCGTTTTGTTTGAGCATAGAGAGATTTGCTCACAATTTAGAACGGCTATTTGACAGTTTTTTTGCAGAGACATACCTACTGATGAGTCATACATTAACATTGTCAAGTTTAATTTAAGTAAATTGTACAGCCACATTGTCTCAGATTTTTTGAACCGTCGCAATGATTTATTTTTAAATATTTTTAGGCCTGTTTTAAATATTTTTTTGGATATATCACCCTCTCGACGCGAAACTTAGATGGGTACAAATTTTTTTAGCCAAACGCACTTACAAGCTTACTTGACATTGAGATTGGATTGAAAATTAGCTAACTATATTCTTAGCTCAGCCAATTATTATAATAAACTAGCTGGTATCCGCAACTCTTCCGCGTTAAGTTTTTTGATTCCCACGGGAACTCTTTAAGTTTCTGGAATAAAAATCTTTTCGGAGCGTATGACTGTTGTATAAAATGTAGGTTGCTTTTTCATCCACAATATCTAAGTTATAGGTCATCTCATCTAGAATGAACGCCCCTCCAATGTGCTTACGCTCCACAAACTACTCCAGGTCCTCAACCCATGCAAAAAATCACGCTGATCCGTTGCTCTATTGTTGCCTGATTGAAGGACAAACAAACACACTTTTGCATTTATAATATTGATTAATGTCGCTTTGTCATATCTGTCTCAAATGTAAAGTTTTATTGTCCTTGTTTAGTATGACCGTTACAACTTACAAAACAGGACGAATGTGGTTAGGTACCTAATACCTATGTACCTAAATAGCAGGTACTATCGTTGCCCTTGGTCGACTTTTGAAAGAAGATAAGGTTCGGCGTCATTGATAACCGTAAGTGAATGTTGTGTTTAAAATTCAACTAACTGAACGAAACCATATTATTATCTCCCAATATACTTAGCTGGATTTTCACTTTTTCCGGTCAGCTGAGTGCAGAGCTCAAAAAAAATAAGGAAAAAACCGTATTCGTTTGCTATCTTAACATATTTTGGCCTCTGAATAATATAATTTGTGTAAGTACAGTGAATTCATTTTAAAGCATTAAGTAGACACCTTTCATTTTAATATTCACCGTAGTTTTGAAACAAAATTTATTGCAAAGAAATAATTATGTACTAAAGTACGCTAGTCTTAATACTTTATACCTCAATGATAAAATTAGCAAAACTCATATCACAGTGTTATAAACTACCTAATCCCTTTTGCCTATAGATGAAGCATTTTAAATTGTCTTTGTTGAATTGCGTGTTAAAACTACCACAATAAAAAGCTTCGACTGAGGCGAATTCAGTTTTAAAAGTTTTTCGTTTGTAGCGATTACTTCAACAGAGAACCGATAGTCGCTAAGGTCCCAACTCCCAACTCAAGCTGTTGGACGGCGACCCCACATTGCGAAGTACTGCGTTGGCAGACCCCCCGCTAGGAGAACGAAGAGCATCAAATGATTCGCAGAGAGCCGTAGATCCAAACAGCGCAAGACCGTGGCATGTGGAATTCCCTATGGAGAACACTCATGCATGTAAGTTTTCCTTCACCCTTTTAGCAAGTGATGTTTAATTGATTAAACACACAATAACTCGTAATAGTTATAGATATGTGCCCGGCGATCGAAGAACCCTCAAATAAGTGAGTAGCCGCAGAATTGATGACCGCAGTAGTGGGTTATTGAGGAAGGCCGAGGACTGTGTGTGGGAAGCGCTTTCGGAGCTCTATGTCCAGCAGTCATTTGATTAAAAATTCATAGTAAACCAGCCTTTGGAAGTTTTACCTGGAAAGTTTCTCGGGAGTTTTGAAAAATCGCCCAATAACAGTTTTTGACCATAACTCCTTCTGAACAAATTTTTCGATGAAACTAGAGAAAATTTCCTACAATTAATGTACTGACTTTTTTTTGTAAAATCAATAATTTCATCGTACGAGAGCCGCAAACCGAAACCTAAATTCACCTTTCACAGTTTAAATAAATTTGTATTGTGGGGGTTTAACAAGTTCTTTAAACTAAGTTAGACTAGATTTAGCAAAGTCAAGGAGTTATTGTCAAAAAACTGCTTTTGGGCGCCATTTTTACAATATAACGGCGCGAGCGCCAGAGATACGAGGTGGAAAAGTGAAAATTCGGAAAGAGCACGTCGAAATCTATAAAATACACCAATTTTCAAAACTCCCGAGAAACTTTCCAGGTAACACCCTTTTTGAGCACCAAATGACTGGGTTATAGTGCTCGGATCAAATAGAGCCGCCCGCTGATGGACGACCAAACAGGCGCGTGGCGCGAAGACAGCCGACCACTCCGCACGCCAATTATCGCGGCGCGTTCACACGGTGACGATACCCTTCCCGCGCAACGCACGCTACTATGCCTCCCACCGTAAGCTCTCTATAGAGGCGCCAACACATTATATACTAGATGATGCCCGCGATTGGATGGATTAAGATTTTGTTATTCCCGCGGAAACTCTTTAATTTTCCAGGAAAAAAGTAGCCTATGTCCTTCCCCGGGATACAAACTATCCCCATACCAAATTTCATCGAAATCAGTTGAACTGATGGGCCGTGAAAGCGTAGCAGACAGACAGACACACTTTCGCATTTATAATAATAGTGTGGATAGTATGGATAACTTAACTACTTTTTTCTTAGCGTCCTGACTTTGATAAGTAGGTTAGT
The DNA here is from genome assembly GCA_964035005.1 of Erebia palarica. Lineage (NCBI taxonomy): Eukaryota > Metazoa > Arthropoda > Insecta > Lepidoptera > Nymphalidae > Erebia > Erebia palarica. Next base: position 10,773,496 of record OZ035988.1, read on the forward strand.
CGCTTCTAACGCGCGACCCATATTTTGGTGCAAAGGAAGGCAATATGGCATTCATGCATATTTATACTCTATTCTAAAATTTTTTCATAATATTTTACAGGGAAACGTGAACACGAGTATTTCGTAGGCTATCATATCTAGCGTGACTTCGAGGAGATATCAGGTATCTAAAATATACAGTATATTTTAGTAAATACACACTAGCCTGACTTCCTACATTCAGTTCCATGTATGTTAATTGACTTCTAGCATAGTATTTCTAGCATATAATATACATCTAGCATAGTATGTCAGGAGGCTTTATCTTAGATTATTTACAAAATAAAGAAATAAAACTTCTTACTAACTCTAGATAACTTTTACTCAATAATCTCCGTTTTCACCGGCCTTCCCTAAATTTATCAATTAATAGATCACCGAAGCCTAATTAAGTTTAAGTACAACACCGCGAAAAATAAGAGTCCTAACAGTTAAATCACACTTGATACGCGTATTAACATATTCTATGGAAGGTATTACTGACAACATGGGTTGGCCGGCTGGCGCGTCTGTATACAGCGTTACAATTCACGGAGCAAGTGTAACGCTAACGCGCGTCACTGTCTATGCCTCTCCGACTCGCTCGCACTCGATTTGAAAATAGAGAAACTCAAACATTCGCTCGATTATCGGAATCGCTGTCGATGGTCGTTCGACTCACTGCGCTCACTGCGTTCACTGCGCCTCGCTCGACTCGCGACGACTGGCCCCGTACTATTTATATCGAAGATGGTTTAGCTTCTTTATAATACTATACATACCTATGCATGGACACTATTAAACTGTACCACAGAATAATATAATAGTACTGACGTACAGAAGTCTCACTCCTTTGATGTTGACTACTTGCCGACGTTTTAATAGCCTACATAATTATTATTAAAAAGATAAATCACGCACGCAAGCTAAATTAAACTTTATCGCCGCGCGCGAGTGTCCGTATTGCTTTGCATCTTTTCCCTTTCCTACGTCACGGACGACATTGCGAGCTTGTCTAGGGCTGTCAGCAAACAGTACAACAATACAGTAGGTTTTTCGAATTGGTAAGTAAGGTACCTACTCTGACTATGATCGTCTGTGTTTACTGTGTGTCGCTACACAGTGAGTTCTTCACTACGCACGCAACTTGCAAGGTCATTCGTCGCGGCGAAGCAGTGCGGCGAAACATAATATTTCGCTCGGAGAGGTAGGTACACTTCGATCACGGAAATATATAAATATATATTCCGTGCCCTTACTCTAAATCGGCAAGGTGTAATAAGAATTAGGGAGTAAGGGCCTAACTAGGGCGAGCGTATTCCCTGCGACTCGTTTGTACTTCCTACAGCTCGTGCCTCGATTCAAAAAAATTACTTGAAAAGAGGCTCATTTAAGTTTGACATGAATTGTACCTGTTCCGTGATAGTGTAGTGTAGTACTATTGACTACTTATTATTGTATTGACTACTTGCTGACTTGCTTGCTAGCTTTAATAGCCAAAATAATGATTATTAAATAGATAAAACACGCAAGCAAGCTAAATTAAAAATTTGAATCCTTTTGTGTGCTCATTAAGCATCCTTCCACGCAACAATAATTATGGTTGCAGCGACTTTTTGCCATTATAATTCTAAAGATCGATAGACCATTATATATACATGAGTTTAAATGTCTACAACTATTTATCCTACAAATAATTAATATGCTAAACACTTAACTTAAACCATTAAACAAATATTTTCAAAAAACAATTTACGAAAACAGCGTTAAATCAGGCCTGTGTCACTCTTGGTACTTGCGCGACGAAAATACCGACGATCGCGCTCATTCCCGGAATGCTTACGCAGTCGGGGCTGGCGCGTTATAAGCGAGCGACGTGCTAGTGAATTTAACACTGTTTTCGTAAATAGTTTTTTGAAAATATTTGTTTAATAGTTTAAGTTAAGTATTTAGCATATTAATTATTTGTAGGATAAATAGTTGTAGACATTTAAACTCATGTATATATAATGGTCTATCGATCTTTAGAATTATAATGGCAAAAAGTCGCTGCAACCATAATTATTGTTGCGTGGAAGGATGCTTATTGAGCACACAAAAGGATTCAAATTTTTAATTTAGCTTGCTTGCGTGTTTTATCTATTTAATAATCATTATTTTGGCTACTAAAGCTAGCAAGCAAGTCAGCAAGTAGTCAATACAATAATAAGTAGTCAATACAATAATAAGTAGTCAATAGTACTTCTATCACGGAACAGGTACAATTCATGTCAAACTTAAATGAGCCTCTTTTCAAGTAATTTTTTTGAATCGAGACACGAGCTGTAGGAAGTACAAACGAATCGCAGGGAATACGCTCGCCCTAGTTAGGCCCTTACTCCCTAATTCATATTACACCTTGCCGATTTAGAGTAAGGGCACGGAATATATATTTATATATTTCCGTGATCGAAGTGTACCTACCTCTCCGAGCGAAATATTATGTTTCGCCGCACTGCTTCGCCGCGACGAATGACCTTGCAAGTTGCGTGCGTAGTGAAGAACTCACTGTGTAGCGAGTAGCGACACACAGTAAACACAGTCGATCATAGTCAGAGTAGGTACCTTACTTACCAATTCGAAAAACCTACTGTATTGTTGTACTGTTTGCTGACAGCCCTAGACAAGCTCGCAATGTCGTCCGTGACGTAGGAAAGGGAAAAGATGCAAAGCAATACGGACACTCGCGCGCGGCGATAAAGTTTAATTTAGCTTGCGTGCGTGATTTATCTTTTTAATAATAATTATGTAGGCTATTACAACGTCGGCAAGTAGTCAACATCAAAGGAGTGAGACTTCTGTACGTCAGTACTATTATATTATTCTGTGGTTAAATTCACTAGCACGTCGCTCGCTTATAACGCGCCAGCCCCGACTGCGTAAGCATTCCGGGAATGAGCGCGATCGTCGGTATTTTCGTCGCGCAAGTACCAAGAGTGACACAGGCCTGACTGTACCATTTGTATGCTCCAAGACATATACTTAAATATAAGTAAGTATATCTGTGCGTGCTGCGAAATTCGGAACTCACATCGCTTATAGAATCTACTTAGGGAGGCACCTACCAATTTATCCTGCATTGATGACAAATGACAATTATTACGAAAAAACTGATAAGTAAAAAATTTACATTTTTTATCCGGGAAAATCGAAGAGTTCCTACGGGATTTTTCAATAACCTAAATCGCGGATTTAGACAAAGTCATTTAGTAGATATTAATCAATGCGTGTAGGTACATACCGTAAATTGGTGGATATAGAACAAGTAAATAAGCTTTGTAAAAAGTTATTGAGAATTGATTGAGATATTTCTAAAATAGTGTCGTGGGATCTCGCTGTCGTTTGATGCGCCGGCGCAGAGGTTGCGGCAACGCTAAAACAATTTTTTATTACTACCTGCTCTTTTATACTAAATCAGAGGTTTATAGACGTGAGTGGTATTCATCAAAGATATAGCGCGCACACAGTAGGTACCTACGAATCGCTAGTTTAGAGGTTTTACTCGTTTTGGAAACCACAAAAAAGCTCTACTTGTGCGAGATTTTAATGTTGGAATTTCCTCCAAGATGCTGGTACATTCACCTTTTATCCGGCTATGATATTTGGAGGCTAAAACTAGTCTGAAAACTTGAGATTTGGTTTTCTCCCCCTCCCACTTAGAAAGGATTTACATAAATTCCACTGAAGCGAAGCTAAGTAAGGTGGGTCAGCTCACAGCTGCTGACGAGAAAGCGAGGCTAGAAGTAGCCTAATAGTTAAAAAAAAATAAAAAAAAGTATGAAGACTAAAACTCGATTTATTTTATCTTATCTTGCTTATTCTATAATTTTATATACAATTTTTATAATCATACTAGATGAGGCCCGCGACTTCGTCCTCGTGAATTAAGATTTTATGATTCCCGCGGGAACTCTTTAATTTTAAGGGATAAAAAGCCTATATCCTTCCCCAGGATACAACCTATCCCTATACCAAATTTCATCAGAATCGGTTAAACAGATGGACCGTGAAAGCGTAGCAGACAAACAGACTGAAAGACAAACTTTCGCATTTATAATATTAGTATGGATATGGATATGAAAATTATGAAATGAATTATGGTATGAAAATTAAAGAGTCGCGGGAACTAAAAACCTCAATCCACGCGGACGAAGTCGTGGTCATCAGCTAGTAATATATAATTTTATCTTGCTTTTTTCCGCGACAGTATTGAAACTTGAAAATCAAGTTTCTCTTCAGTCAGTTAGCTGGCATATCGGTATTCTATAGGATATATTTCGGTGAGTGTGCTCAGGAGCTGTTCGATCTTGTACTTCCTTCACCTTTCTACCATCGTACCGCAAGACGTCCCCTATGTCGTCAACGTTCCGTTCCACCCACACGCACGAAGCGCTTTGCGTCTTCATTCCTTATTCGCATGGCTAGGGTCTGGAACACTCAAAAACTGGGAATCCCACCAATTACAATCCGGGTATCTTTAAATCAAGAGTGAATAGGCATCCTCTAGGCAAGCGCGTTCCATCATAGGCTGCATCATCACTTCCCATCAGGTGAGATTGTGGTCAAGCGTAAGCCTGTAATGAATAAAATAAAATAAAATTTAGTTTTCCCTTCCTTAAATATTGATTGAAGATTGTCTTGTGTGCATCTAAGTTGTGATTGACAATTAATCAAACTTGATCCATGGAGTATCGCAGTCCCGTGGGTCATCGCGTAAACTACCTACTACCTGCGCTCTCATCCAGACCTGCGTGTGGTCTCGAATTCCGATTTAGTTCCGAATGACATCCTTTAAAAAACGTCTGTTTTTTGTTAAATTCATTATGAAAAGGCACGACCACTTCTGTAAAAACGATAACGTCCATGGATTATATATCTATATTTACTTAATATTATAATTGCGAAAGTTTTGGTTGGATGTATATCCATACATCCATTTAAGGATGTTAGTTACTCAATCACGGCCCTACGGCTGATATTTGGCACAGAGATAGATTATAATCTGGAATAGCACATAGGCTACTTTTTATCCCGGAAAATTAAAGAGTTCCCGCGGAAACCAAAAATCCTCAAACTACGCAGACGAAGTCGCGGGCATTCACTAGTATATTATAAACGCGAAATTGTGTCTGTCCGTCTGTTACGCTTCCGCGGTCCATCTATTCAACTGATTTTGAAGAAATCTGGAATACAGACAGGCATCGCGCGGAATTACAGGCCCAATATATGTTTTATTTTATAAGTTATTTAAGAGTTTTCAAATCATTGTTAGCCAGGATTTAATGTTTGACAAAAGGCAGATAATTAAGTAAGCGGTTATTGGCTTAAATATGTAACTCAATTTTAACTGAACTAAATCCAGTGGTCACGTGATGTCCTTTTCTGCAAGGAGCTTAATATTATTATATCAGATAAGATATATTTAGCACTAGTTAATAAACTCAAATGTCACCTCAAAATTATTGCTATTCATAAAAATATTGCTATCCCTTTCATAATACTAGCTGCGGAAAGGGACAGCACGAAAAGAGCTGCATTTTAGTTTAGTTAAGAGATTGTTGAAGAATTGGCAATTTTGACTACAAATTAGCCATAATGTGGGTATGGCAAGTCTATGTTTGTGATAGGTTTGTAATACTTAATTGTTCTCAATTCGCATCGAAATACTGACATCAGCAAAACACGCGATCTATGCAAACAAATTCTCATTTTTAGTCATCATCATCCTCATCATCATCATCATAATCATCAGGGACGATGACAACTGAACCAAATCGGCAACTCTATCAAAAATAAAAAACGCGCTTCTAGTATATTCGTATGAAATACACAGTTGTGACGTCATCAAATTTCAACACAAGATTAACCATAGAAGACCCTCTATTTAATAAAATCAGTGAAAAATAATTTATTATAGACATAGCAAGGGTTTCCTATCAGATTAGCATTACTGATAATTAAAACAAATTAAAAACACGACTGCCCTGCCAAAAAACTAACTAAAAGGTTAAAAATCTAAATTAATCTATTTAAATTAGGATCTTATTCACATTTTTATTAAATGATATTTTTTGTGAATCACTGGACATTGCATTATAGTGTTATATATTTTTGGAATCTACTCATCATTTTCTAGATGATGATTATATAGTTAATCTTATTTTCGTTTTTTTTTCAAATTTAGTACAACGCGGGACCATGGTCACTCCAAATTTTTCTAGCCTATGTCACCCGGAATAAGCTAGGGATTCTAACGATTCTCATTTATCAAAATCGGTTCAGGTGTATAGAAGTTATGGTGGAATATACAAACTCAATATCAAATTAACCATCGTGAGTGGCACCTAATTCAGAGCAAAAGTCACATTAAAAAGGACTGAGTGACTGTGTCCGTCTCAGTCCTCTGACATCATGTTAGAGGACTGAGACGGACACACAAACTCACATACATACGTACATACATACAAACATGAAAAACAATATACTCCTTTTTTCAGGCAGTCGTATAAAAATTGTGCCCCGTAGAATCATCTTTAAGTGTAAATTAATCGATCCGGTACCGATTCAGGATAGACAAGAACTCACAACAATATCGCCGTCTATATTTAGCGGTACCTACTTCATTGGTATGCCGCAAGCGGGGCAGGATGTTGATAAGATATTTGCATTGCCCTATGAGTGTCTAGCGACTAAGCTTAGGACACACCGGAGCGATAAATCTCAGCGTTGAGAATCTCGAGTATGCTGGGGTTAAATCCATTTTTTTTTCAAATCCAGTTTTCTTGTATTTAATAAATAAAAAACGCGAGCATTTGATCATTGCTTATTGTTATCTTAAAATTTGGCAATACAAAAACAACCACATTATTTGGGTTTGGGTAGTAAATATCCGAGTACTAGATGATGCCCGCTACTTCGTCCAGGTGGATTAAGTTTTTTTAATTCCTGAGGGAACTCTTTGTTGTTCCGGGAATAAATGTAGCCAGTGTTAATTCAGATTATGAACTATAATCATCCCTTTCAGCTAAATCTGTTCAGTAAATGTGGCGTGAAGGAGTAACAAACATTCAAACTTAGAAACATCTTAAAGGATGTTAGAATATTCAATCTATCAACGTTTATATTTATTCAAATTAGGTACACTCTTTGACGTCCAATAACTTACAAATTACAACAACATGATGGTAATTTGAACCAATTAGGGTATCTTAAAACTGTAAAGCTACGAGTCTAAGGAGGAGGGAAAATACTGGCTTATAATAGAAGTACTTACTCCTGAATACAGCCACTCACATTGCTGTCGTTTTGGTGGGCAAGTTTAACGTTAACCATAGCCATCGATTGTGCGGAATACCCTTGGTATTCTGTGGTTAAGGTTAACTGACTTTGATATTATAGTAATTCAAAATTCATCAACGATTTCTACAAACTCTACCAAGTACCTGTTTGATTGCAAACATAAGTATTTAAAATTAATATTATATTATCTTTATCGCATTAAGATTTTACCTATGTAAACACAAAAAGTAAAATATATTATTACGATGGCAACATCGCTCTCTTCCATGACCGCTTGCTATTGAGGTGGTCGGGTCAATAAACCAAATTTAATTATTATATATGACAGCTATTGCGTCAAAAGGTTCAATAAACATAATTTAATAATGTGTAGTCTTATGTGGTTTATATTCCCACAGTATCAACGCTACTGATACGGTACGAGAGCAAAGAGATTCTATACCAAAAGATGAAATTAGAATGGAAAGTGTCTTGCTAGTTTCTATAGCGTGAACGAAGCTTTAGTTTAGATACGGCCTACGCATCAATTTATTTGACACGTATTTCCTATATTCAAATTGGCGCCAACACTTAATTCCGAAATAATGGAGTGCGAATATGTAAAAATAAAATACGTACTAAGAACTAAAAATAAAATTATAATAAGATTTATTTTATGTGAATTATCAATTGATTTTAGAAGTAAAACAGGAGATAAAAATATGATTAAATTTTCATACCTATGGGGCATTTTAAGGGGCAGCAACTTTTTAATATAATCTATGTACCTATACGGCTGTTACGAAACACGGAGGAGTCGCAAAGTTTAAGTCTTCGCACTTTTTGTTGGTCAAACCTTTTAAAAACGTTTGAGTATGAGCATTGTAAGTTACAACTGACCCTAATGTATAGTTATACATACCTAGATCATCAACAGAAATTACCTACAATAATAATTAATAGGTACAGTTGCTACCTAATTTTATGGCAATTAGGTTTTTATACACTTTCACCACCTTTAATTTACAGTAAGTATCACTAGGTACAGTTCGCGCGCGAGTTGAATGCAGAGTAAATGTATGTGTCACCATACGTTTACTCTGCATTCAACTCGCGCGCAAACTATACTTGGGTACATAGTCAGTAAAAATTGTATTATGCTAAAGATTATCAAGATGGGGTGTTTCGTCTCAATTATCGCGTCAAAACAACGGTGTTCGGAATGTTACGAGATATTAAGTAACTAGGTATTTGTGGCGGTGCGATAATTGTTTTATAAATATTTACCTATTCGCGAGCATATAGCGTAATCGCAGTGTTACCTACACCTTTTTTTTGCCTTATTGTACATTTAACTGGACGATTTTGACGATCCCCATGGCGCAGTGTTGAGCGCTGTTGTCTTAACGTGCGGAGGTTCCGGGTTCGATCCCCGGCAGGGTCAATTTGAGAATATATAATTTCTGAATTTTCTCTGGTCTTTCCTGCTGGGAGGCTTCAGCCGTGGCTAGTCACTACCCTACCGGCAAGACGTGCCGCCAAGCGATTTAGCGTTTCGGTTAGCGGGTTTAATATAACTGCCATGCTTGCATGCATGCATGCATGTTTAATATAACAGGTTAGCCCGCTACCACCTTAGACTGCATCGTCACTTACTATCAGGTGAGATCACAGCCAAGGGCTAACTTATAGTGGAATTAAAAAAAAGTATGATATAAAAGTTGGACCTACTTTTGCAACCAGGAACCAATCCACACACATGCCAAAAATGAGATAAGTAGGTATACAGAAATGACAATATTGGTCACACAATTTCACAATTGTCAGATCATTTTGATCTTTACTGTGTCGATAAAAGGTCCATTTGAAAAGCTTTCTTTATACTTATTTTTGGCATGTGTGTGCATTGGTTCCTGTTTGCATATGTAGGTCCAATTGTTTAGGTATAATAATTGTCATTAAGACCTTCTAATAAATCATTAAAAAGCAAAATCCTCGTCAAGATGTTAATAATAAACAATAACAGATATAATTATTGCGTGTTTGTAACGTCCTCGGACACGTGCAACTCTCGTAAGTAGGTAGGTGTTACCTAACGTGTAGTTTACATATGAGCATCTCACAATAAGTTTAAGACCGTATTAAAATAATTACCTACTAGTTTTTTTCGCAAAACATATACATAAGTTAAGATAGGTATTTTCAAAAATATCAAATACTAGCAGACTTGCCCGCGACTTCGTCCGCGTTAAATAAGTCTTTTAAATTCCCACGGTAACTCCCATTTTTGGGATAGTATAATATAAGCCTATGACACTCACAAATAATGTGGCTTTCTATTGGGGCCAGAATTTTCAAAATCGGTTCAGTACATCCAAACATTACCCCCTACAACGTCCCAAACTCACAAACTTTGCCTCTTTATAATATTAGTATAGATATAGATTAATTCCGTGAAAGGGACTTGACGGGACCTAGTGACGTCATTAGCATCTACGTCAATGTCTACGTCAATCGATGTCGATGAAGACGTCTAAACAGATTTTCTATGAGTAGTAGAATAACTTAACACTGATCATTTTTGTGGCGGACCTTAACTATACAATTATAATGCAATAATACGTAGTATATCTATACTTCTATACTAATATTATAAAGAGGTAAAGTTTGTGAGTTTGTGACGTTTTAGGGGGTAATCTCTGAATCTACTGAACTGATTTTGAAAATTCTGGTACCAATAGAAAGCCTCATTATTCGTGAGTGTCAAATGCTATATATTATCCCGAAAAATAAGGGAGTTCCCGTGGAAATTAAAAAACTTATTTCACGCGAAGTCGCAGGCAAGTCTACTAGTGTACTAATATTTTTAATGTGGCAATAATTAGGATAAACCTTACAGCTTATCTAGCCTAATTATTGAAATTCAATTTTTTTTGTCCACTACAGGTAAGCCCTTGACTGCGATCTCACCTGATGTTAAGTGACGATGCAGTCTACGATGTTAGCGGGCTTACCTGTTAGGGCCATGACAGATACATTAAACCCATACCCCTAATCAGTTTCTACACGGCATCGTACCGGAACGTTAAATTACTTGGCGGCACGTCTTTGCCGGTAGGTAACTATCCACGGCCGAAGCCTTCCACCTGCCCAGACCAGAGAAATTATAAATTCCCAAATTGACCCTGCCGGGAATCGAGCCCGGGACCTCAGCACGTTAAGACAACAGCGCTCAACACTGTGCCTGGTAGCTCGTCAATGTCAACATAAAAATTAATTTAGCCGTTTTCGTGTGATTTATTGGTTGTAGACTACGCAATATGCACCGTCACGAGTCTTTTTTAGGGTTCCGTACCTCAAAAGGAAAAAACGGAACCCGTATAGGATCACTTTGTTGTCCGTCCATCTGTGTCCCTTTTTCTCAGGAACGCATGGAGGTATCAAGCTGGAATTGATATCAAATACTCAGGTCTATAATACCTTTAAGCTATAATAAACTACTGTCCCTTGGAGCTGTGAAAAAATCAAACTTCTAAGCCAACGCAATCAAAAGATACAGCCGTTTATGTTGCAAATTTTCGACACTCGCGAGGATATCAAAATCTACAGTGTACTTCCCTAGAACTCAGAATCTTGAAATTTGGTACGAAGCAACGTCTTATAGCACAGATAAAGGAAAAATTGCGAAAAGCATAAATTTTTAGTTACATCATATTATAATAAAAATATTTTTAATAATTTTAAACTTACTACAGGTTTTACGGAACCCTCGGTGCGCGAGTCCGACTCGCACTTTGCTGGTTTTTTGCCTGAAAGAGCGATCCAGTGCGTATGCGCCGCGATTCCTCCCCTGCTGGATACGCATTTGCCTCGGCTGAGGTACACGGTATGTATCATAAATCCTTACTACTTACCATAATATTTCAATTGACGTACTCCCATTCAAATACCACCAAAAACCATTCAAAAACAGTTCCTGAACGAAACGAACTGAAAATAAGATTATCATGATGCTGATTTAACGGAAAAATTAAACTCAAATGAAAATACCATTCTACGTTTCAAGCACTTATCATATATACCAATCCGTTCTGGGGCAGTGCCTCACATTCGTCATAGGTAATGTACAAAGTCCTTGGCCCCTAATGCGCAGTACACGTTTCATACAAAATCAAAATGGAAGATTTTATTACCTTGGTAAGTGCGTAATTTTTGAAACCTAATTAAATAATTAAATATGTAGGTTTTATTTTGGATTTGGGAGTCAAGAACGTGATGTTTTTATTTACCTCGTAGATGTCAATACACAAGACCGAAAACGAAGGTTTCACTGAGGTCACCTACATACTTCTACTTGCGAGTATCGGTCATGGTCGCAGAAAGACCTCATATCCGTTGAACTCGCCGATAAGTCACAGGAATACAGCGATTTGATGTGTGCAACTGGCACTGAGCGTGAGTTCCGTATTTATTTATTTTTTCCACTAGAAGTTAGCCCTTGACTGCGTTCTCACCTGATGGTAAGTGACGATGCAGTCTAAGATGGTAGCGGGTTAACCTGTTAGGGGCATGGCAGTTACCTATATTAAACCTATACCCCTAATCGGTTTCCACACGACAAATCGCTTGGCGGCACGTCTTTGCCGGTAGGATGGTAACTAGACACAGCGCAGCGTCTACCAAGCGGTTTTTTATAAATAATGTTGGCAGTATCGTATGGACACATTTTTACCAAAGCACCAGCTGTTTTAGCAATAGCTTACTACCTATTAAGAGAAGCACGTTGCACAGTGATAATCCTTACTAATATTATAAGTGCGAAAGTGCGTCCGTCTGTCTGTCTGCCACGGTTTCAAGGCCCATCTGTCCAACCGACTTTGGTGAAATTGGGTAGACTGTATCCCAGAGACTACTTTTTGCCTCGGAAAATTAAAGAGTTCCCGCGGGAAGCAAAAAAGTTTATACATGCGGACTTTGTCGCGGGCATTATCTAGCTAGTGCATAATAATATTATGATCGCTGTCAGACTATCACTTGTACCGCAACCTGTTATGTGCAGATGAACACCGAGCGAGGCGGTATGTAAACACGCATTCAGGCAAACAAACGTGAAACACAGGACGTTGGTATAATTTTATCAGCATTAGTTGCCTAACGACTTACCCACTTACCTCGATAATAATATAATCAGATGAAGTAACATTTCTTTATCGCACCTACCTGATGTTGTCATCAAATCGTCTTTTCTGCCGATGGACGGCCAAACCGATAAGTGACGACCTCCCTAGCGCATTGGTGAGCGCTGTGGTCTTATAAGTGGAAGGTACCGGGTTCGATTTCCGGCAGGCGCAGTGAATTTATAAGTAATTTCTAAATTTGTCTGGTCTGCTTTTATGGGAGCCTTCGACGGAAATGTCTATGTCTGTTTCGGCACGATGCCGTGTATCAACAGTGGGGTAACCGTTTTAGACCGCTACCATCATATCACAACATCACATGAACATCCTAAATCCTAATCGTGAAATCACAATTATGGTGTACCCAAGCCATTGCCATTTCAGGTTTGCGACTCGTTCATCAGTCAGTTGTTTGCATATAAGATAATAATCCATACTAATATTATAAATGCGTATCTGTCTGTCTGCCTGCTAAGCTTTAAAGGCCCATCTTTTCAACAAATTTTAATGAAATTTGGTATAGAGGTAGGTTACATACCGGAGCAGGAATGGAAAATTAAGGAGTTCTCGCGTGAATAAAAAAACTTAATCCACGCGGACGAAGTCGCGGGCATCATCTAGTATAACAATGTATTATACCTATCTAATAGATATTAATTTAGTTTCGTGTTAAATTTGTTTCCAGTAGTAAGGTACGTGTATGTATCCATGGTCTATTTATTAAACTAACCTTGATTTGACAAATTACTGTGTTTTTAAAGTAAAGGTTAAATGACAATCATTTAATATACCTAACCTCTGCAATTTGTGTCTCGTCAAGGATAAAACAATAACAGGTTCAGTATACCTAGATAATCTTTACCTTATCTACCATTTTATAATTTAAGCCAAGAAGAGAATTAGATGTATTTTAGATGACATCTACAAGTGTTTTCTTTAAGAAACGCACTTTCCACAGGTAATTCCTAAAAAAAAAACTTGGTAGGTACCCGACTACCTCAAGAACAAGTTTTTGATTTTATTCTTGACTTTAATAATAATTTTTCAACCATACGATTTCATCGACTACATACACTACTGAGCCTTAGCCCACCACGCAGGCTAAGGGCGGATCGGCCGACTTCACACACCTTTGAAGGACTTTCGGGCAGGTTTCACAGTTTTCCTTCACTGTTCAAACAAGTGATGTTTTATTTCTTAAATCGCACTTAAAGAGTTGCCTGCCCTGGTATCCAACCTCCGACCAACCGAATTGAAAGTCGGGCATCTAAACCAACGGTAAACTACTTGTAATTTTCAAAAGGTAGATAGTCTGTCCAGTACTATGGTAAGGTCTCTACATGGAGCCGGCTCCAAGGCTCACGAAAGCGTCCTCGTTCATATTTCTTTGGGTGAAAACTGAAAACATACTTGTGGATAGGAAAGGACAAAACGTGTGCTAGTGTATGCCGTGAGTTACGTGATTTTGTTCCCATTAGACAATTTTTTTGTCGTTTCGCCTGTAGAGTGTTTCCGCCTTTAACTCGGGTTAAAAGTGTCTGTACCATTCGACTCTGTCAAAAACCAATATCACTCATGTTGACGTCTCGTCTCAAATGTTATTAAGGCATGAGTCTAAAGACTCAATGAGAGTATAATAAGTTTTCATAACTTCAGTGGCTGTAAGATTTAATCTGTATGTACCTACCAATAGTAAACAGTAGCAGCCTTGGTAAAAGATAGTTAACTTGTGTTTAAATAACGTCAGTTCAGAGTCAAAGACCGATAGGTTTAATTAGTAGGCAAAAAGGCGCCGGTGTAGGCGCGAAGAGCAGGGCTACCGACCAGTATTAATAGACCTGTACACTAGTTAGTAAATTGATCGATTCGTGCTAAGGTTGACCCGACCAGGGCTCTAGCATAGCTGGTCCTTTTGCTAGCGTAGGTGGCACGAGACATACGCTTTGCGGTCACGGTCATCGCAACTAGAAATGACCACTGTCACAATACACGAACATCGAGTAGGCGAGAACGTATAGCTAAATGAATACTTTAACGACCTTTTTTTACGTTTTTATAGGTAAATAAGAGTTCCATAATACTAACTGTAGGTATAATGCTAAGGTCTAATAATACCATTCAGTGTTACCTATTAAAGTGTGAATACTGATTATTACCTATCAGTTTAAAAGTAAGGGCTAGATAGTACTTACTTTTTAGACCTACCTAATATCTTTGGGAATTCACTACCTAAACATATTATAATGAACTATTTTAAGCGTGGCATGTAATCACAAACCACCCCGATTACCTGTAAGTGAAGTTCTATCATAAATATAGGAGTCGCTTCATTCAAAGATATATTATATTATATTATCATGATTCATGTACTATAAAACCACCATAACAACTAATGAAAAATAAACTAAATAAGACTATAGGAATATATTATTGTACATTGCGTGTTCCAGAGTCAGTTAGCCTAGCATAACTCAACTAAGTTAACCTTCGGATTTCGAAAAATAGAACCGTTAAACTTAAAAGTTAAAACGCACATAACTGAGAATTTAAAAGTGCGTACACGTATAATAGGACGCCCGAGGCGTCGACCCTTTACCTAGGCTAGATGAACATTCTGCGTGTAAACTATCACCGCTACTAAAAGACTAAGGGCCTTACTCACCATCTTCAAGTAAAGTCTCGAGTAGGCTAATGCCGGTTAAAGTCACGAGTAACAGTGAATGTGTATTTCACAATAGCTGAGTAGCACTAACCGACGGTTAAAGTAGCCTGTAACTTACTTGCAGCTTCATCTGCCCAATAAGCTTGCTAACCGACGAGTAAAGACACGAAGTGGACATCAAGTATCTACCTGCCTATCAAAATTACTGTTATAATTGATCTATTTGATCGATCATCAACTAGATGAATTAGAAATTTCTTCAGTACTAGTAGTAAGAACAGTTCCGAAAATTCGTATTGATTATTTTGCCGATCTTAATGAAACTAATTATTTTGCCACATTTCGGCTAAAATTTGATGAAAAACATACAATTATGCCTAAAACGCAAAAGTGAGTTATAGTTTTACTTTTAATTATTTGTAAAGGTAAACCTACAAAACGGGTATACCTAATTTAAGAACTTACCGACTTATTTACATAGGTATGGAATATAAATAATACCTAGTAGCCACTCGATCCTTTCTCACACTTGCGGCTGTTTCTATTTTTTCTGTGGTGTCAGCCTAAAAGTAAGTAGTACATACCCTAATCCTACCTACGTTGTACTGATTTTAAATCCCAAACTTGCTCATGCCTGTATTCTCCATAGATGGAACTGAAAATTAGCAACATAATCGGACGGACATAGGTATTGATGGTACTCTCACAAAGCTACAATGAGCGGTTCTCACGCACTGGCTCCCACACTGTTTGTGTCTCTGATTGATCATAACGGCGTTCGACTTTGATATTGTTTATATTTGACCAACGTCTGGTCACTTCTTTGGTGTTGCTACTTATAATATATTTTTTTATGAACACTTAGATATGTACCTACGTGTGAAAAGAAAATACTAGTTACCATAATGTTATGTTAAAATAACTATTACATAATAGAACTAGCTAATGCCCGTGACTTCGTCCACGTGGATTGAGGTTTTTCGGTTCCCGCGGGAACGGTTTGATTTTCCGAGATAAAAAGTTGCCATGTGTCAGACTATAATCTAATTCTGTGCCATTTTTCATCCAGATCCGTTAAGCACTTCTGGTGTGATTGAATAACAAACATCCAACGATCCAGCCAAACTTTCGCAAATTCAAGAATTCCCGAATTGACCCTGCCGAGGATCGAACCCGGTACCTCCCACTTATAAGACCACAGGCTGCACAGCGCTCACCACTGCGCACCGAGGCGTCGTTTTAGTACTTTAAACGTGTATAATGTTTTTTTCAAACATTTTTCACTACATCCTTACTTAGCACTGATATGAGCGCTAAGTGCTGACTGCTGTCGCATCTGATCTTATAGGAAGGAGGACCCGGTTTCGATCCCCGAAGAAAATTTAACTGTTTTGTGGTAGAGGATTCGGCCGAGGTTACTGATCACCCTCTCTCAAAGACCTGGTACCTCCACTTTTTGATGTTCCAGGACAAAAGTACCATAATATATCGAGGCTCAACAGCCGTGAAACGGTATCAGACCAACCGACGGACAGACAGACAGACACCCACTCTTTTGCATTTTGATATTAAAATGGATATATAAAACCTGCATCTGTACTTAGGAAGAAATGCAGTTGACCGTGGATAATTCTGATGATTACTTCAAAAAATCCTCTTGGTACCTACCTACAACCGCCATTGAGGTCAGAGGGTCATCTTTCACCGTTCGCTTAACAGGTTTTATTGTTTTCGATTTAATGATGCGACATCTCATAATCGTGAGAGTCTCTCGTGGCAACAAAGTCAGAGTCTTTATAACATAGGTAATAGGTTACTATGTTTAATGTTTCCACCCAACCAAGAAGCATTAGAGTTGCCCAACCGTATGGCCATCCATTGCCTTCCGTACCTGTATGTTCTACCACAGAACAGCGAGAAACCGTCAGCGTTGGCATCCTTATGTCGTTGACGTCCAATCTGCTGGCACGAAACGTTGATCCGAATCGCTGGGGTGTGGAACATCCTCCCAGCGCACATGTTTCCTTCCACGCATAACTTAGGTACTCGTAACTTCAAGGCAAGAGTGAATAGGCCTCTTTTGGGCAAGTGCGTTCCAACATAGACCTCATCATTGCTTTGCACTAAGCACGATTGTCGTCAAGCGCAAGCCTATGTCACAATAAAAAAATGGCAGTCATAGATAGGGACTGCTGATTAAAGCGAAAACGAATATTAAAAGTGTATTTTTAAATAAAAAAAAATTAACATATAAACCTTAACTCAAAGGCATTAAAGTTTAATTACGAATGTAGTATATTTATATTTAAGACCTTTTGCCTTCGTAACAACGCGAACATATCGCTGTTCGCGAGCATTTCGGTCTTCGCGAGCATGTCGCTGTTCGCGAGCATTTCGGTCTTCGCGAGCATGTCGTCCACGCGAATCCACTAGTTTACTCTCTACCTAAGAGTGCTCAACGCGGCTAAAGAAGTTTTCACTTCAATAAATGTTTTTTGCGTTCGAAGTGTGGCTTTTGTTTGTGCCAACGCAGTAAAATTTACTTCACCAATTTCGCGTAGCCTGGAGAAAACTGTAAATTGATGGTGTTATCTAAAAAGAGATCTAAACGGCTGTGGACATTCAGGATGACGTGGTCTCTGAGCTAAGATATACTTTACTTTTGTAGAGCGGGAAAACTAAAGGCTGGTTGAAATAAATGCTTGAAGGTGGCTGCTGGCTGACGAACTAATAGCGCAGCAGGACGTACCATCGCAGCATCTGATTAGCCCATTTTCATGTCAGACGGATTGCTTCCACATTCCACAAGATCATACATCGTAGGAAATCATCTTTGATTATAGCTCGTAGATGAGATAGTCAAGGGCCTTACACGACACAGTATTTAAAAAAATCTGTGTGTAAGTTTCTAGTGTCAATACACAATACCTAATAGTATCTACTAAAAGTTAAGAAAAGAAACTATTCATTTTATCGCAATCACATAAAACAGTCTCATCAAAGAATCATTCCTATTAGAACATCGCTTGTGTAATAAATAATAATACATTCACACGTCATACAGCAAGTAGAAGTAAGTACCTACGCAGATCATAATTAGCTGCAGCGGTCGACTAATTTGCAAGGCTGCAGTGCGCACGAGACGCCTTGGCCGTTAATAACTTGCAATGATCTTCGCTTCAACGCAGTTCCCACATCCATTCTATTTATTGCCTTTTACTCGACTGTTTTGAACAGTTGTTTTATGCCCCCAGTTCTAATAGGCCTTACGCACTCGGCGAGTACCACTAACATGTAAAGGCAAGTATACAAATCTACAAATTTGAAAGGAGCCAAGATTCTTGCACACATTGGCCGACCGCGCTCGGTGAATTCATTTTGCAAACGTGTTGAGGGCCACTTAGCGTATATTTATCGCGTACAGCTTGCGCTGATGAGCTTTGCGACTTTGATAGGTTTTCATGTTAAAAAACACGATTTAGGTGCAATCCGCGTAACGTAACTATAATATTATAGACTTTCTGGTACCTAACTACTATCTAATTTATATGTTAAAATAGAACAACAGATAAAAAAACTCTAATTGCACATAAAGTACAGTGCAGACCACAATCCAGTGCCAGCGATTAAAAATAAGCAAAGAATATAATAGGTATGAGTACACCAAGTGGCCCTGTACTTATACGATCACAAAGAGCGTTTGCCGAGAGCGTTTGGTCAGCGTATACAAGAGGCATTAGATCAAATCATAAATCATTGTTAATTTATTTTAATGTTATGTTTATTATTAAACTTTTGTTTATAAGGACCTTGTTTTTATCCAAACCCGAATCTCCATTCTCTCTTAAAAAATCAGAAAACAATACCTAACAGATACTAGGTACATAGGAATATAGGTAACGAGTCGAGTTTTAGAAGTAGAATATTTTGCTGGTTCTATGGTATAAAGATCATTCCGAACCACAGAGATTGACTTAGATTCACTTGATATGACGACTCCAAAATTTGATTACTTAGGTATTATTAAAAAAATCTTTTTCTATTCTTTTCTTACCAAACTAGGCCAAGTTTGAGTTAATAAATAATTAATTTGAATCACAACAGCCTGTTGTTCATTTAATTCACGATCATTGTTTCCATAATCAATACACGAGAAAAGTTTACACGTGCCGACAGCTCGGTGTGTCGATAATAAACGACTTATCAAATAATCGATGCCTTGTATTACTACCAATACAGATCAACGCACCAACGCATACGGTAATTACATTTAGAACACTTATATTAAACATACACACACCTCCAACGAGTGTAGGCCTTGTCGCCATGTGATAAGGGCTACAATGTAACAAAATGATGGCTTAATAAATTAATGGTGTACAACTACAAACCTATACTGATTTTATAATGTCGTATTGTGTTGAGAATCTTGATTAGTTCCGACACGCACCTAATGAACTAAAATAGAGGTAAGAGCCAAGAGGTAAGCAGGTATACTAATTCATCATCATCATCATATGTCTAAGGCAAGTGATGACGGATAGAAACCAGCCTGGTGCAGTGAACGATATTATATATATTATATTATATAACGGCAAAGCCGTGCTGACAAGCGATTTAACTTTAAAAGTCTATTAAATAGAAATAGAATAAAATAACTATTTGAGCAATTCGCATTTCTAAAAGTTATGAACAAAAATTGTTCAGTATCACCAATGTACTATCAGTACTACTGTGCTATTACCTATTTTGTGGTAGTGACATATAAAGTTACCCTTAGGACGTTTTTAGTACTTATTTTTAAATCAAACCTATGTGAAAATCATTATTATTTATTATTTAAAATAATAGAGACAAAATAAAATTATAATTTACATTTCGACCTCGCGAAGACAACCTTGATGTGAATAGCATACAATGACTTCAGTCGTAACCTGCCCTGCTGTGCTCCACCTCCCTGACCTATTTCCCTACTTCATTCTACTCGTAGTCTCATTCAATATCAATTAGATGTTGGTGAACAAATTACATATTAATTCGTAGGTATTATACCCATCTAGTATCTACACGTTTTTGAGAAAATAGTTCATTTTAGACGATTAAATGCGAGGGCCTGGAAAAATCGTATACTTACGTGACGATAAAGCGTTAGGCTCTGTCTCAGTCCCTCTAGTAGGGATGTAGTGAGACAGAATACCTACCTGCACTGAATTATTTTGGTTAGTGTTCAACATTTTGAATATTTCCAACTATCTCGTCGCAGTTGAAAGATTAGATTAATTTTAGACTTCATAATATCTTAAAATTTTCAAAACACGACCCCGAAATAATACTAATATTATAAATGCGAGTGTGTTAGTTTATTGGTTTGTTGGTTTGTCCTTTAATCACGCCGCAACGGAGCAACGGATCGATGTGATTTTTGGCATGGGTATAGTTGAGGACCTGGAGAGTGACATAGGCTACTTTTTATCCCGGAAAATTAAGGAGTTCCCGCGGGAACCGAAAAACCTCAATCCACGCGGACGAAGTCGCGGGAATCAGCTAGTAATAAATATCGCGAGGATTTAGGGAGAGTAAGGGAATAGAGAATTCTCTATTACCTTGGTCTTTTAATGGCGCATGAATCAGGTGCATTAATGCAAATAATACATTAATCAATTACCTAGGTACTAATTATTATTATGCTTATTTAATACGTAACCGTAATAAGTACATAAACATTGTTCAAAACTTACTCAAATATTATATTACATACTAAGCAGAATGCATCATATGTACAGATACTTACCCACCTCTAATCATAATGAAGGGACATAATATTGCAAAAGTAGGGTACATACCTGAACCAGCAAGTAATTTTCTAGGCGAGTTGATCAGTGAGTGGATAGTTACCATGACATACCGTTTCGCAGTCATTTTTCCAAACAACATCTACTAGTAGTAAAACGCGAATAGCATAAATCAAGATTCTGTTTGCATTGCGCGCTAACTGTGGACTATATTGTTCAAATTTAATAGTCGGCAAGCAGTGTATGTAAAACATAGGTAAAAGGATCCGTTTAGGTCATGGGTTGCCACAGACTCGGGTAGATTGTGGTTAGATCGGCGTCTTGGTGAAGATCATGTTGTAATAATAGTGGGATGGACGATTAATTGTTAACTATTGTTACATTAAACCTAAAGAATACTTGTAAAGCTTACATTTTTTTTTTCACAAAGTTAGCCATTGCTTGTGATCTCAGTTAGCGCTAATAAAATACGCTAGGGACGCAAATAAATTGGCGAATACGAGTTCCGCGTCACTTACGTAACTTAGGGATCCGCAAACTAGCACGATAGGACAAAACGTCTAACTTCGCGCACACGATCAATAGTCAATAGGTACACAGCAAGCGTTCTGTCTAGTATTATGCTGAATTGAAAAAAGTTGGTAAGTTGGTTGAAGTAGATAGTTTATAAGAATCATCTACAATTAGGTACTACCAACGGAGGACACGAGTTACTCTACTTAGTCACTACAGCCCATTAACGTCCCACTGCTGGGCACAGGCCTCCACTCTCGTAGGAGAGAGGGAATTAGAGCTTAGACCCACCACGCTGCCCCAATGCGGGTTGGCGGGCTTTAACGACTATTATCATGTTAGTGATAATAACCGGGACCGACGGCTTAACGTGCTCTCCGAGGCACGGGGGTGGAACACCGCCAACTTCCTAACTTCGGGCTAGTACTGGGAATTTCTAATCCTAAAACCCGATACTTAG
The DNA here is from genome assembly GCA_964035005.1 of Erebia palarica. NCBI lineage: Eukaryota > Metazoa > Arthropoda > Insecta > Lepidoptera > Nymphalidae > Erebia > Erebia palarica. Next base: position 10,795,435 of record OZ035988.1, read on the forward strand.
TTATGGCCCGACCCGGGACTCGAACTCGGGACCTCGTCGGCCGCAGTCAAACATACTAACCACTAGACCAACGAGGCAGTTGCCACTCTACTTAGCTACTCTTAATAGTTATGTCCTTAAAAATACAACGGCATGCAAGCAAATATATTATGCAGGTACCTAACTACCCACCTACTCATCGGAAAATATGTGTTTTTTTATGTGGAACCTAGGTAGGTATTCTAAAGTTCGACTATGCTCATACAACATATCGACCCACATAGTCGCCAAGCGTATAGGTTCGTTGGACCGCTATTTTCATTGACATGAACAGTGAACACAAGATCTTACGATTCCGAAGTGTATGGAAGTGACTATATTTGATGCAATACTTACAACCACTGAATAGGTAAATAACAACTGATATTCCTAAAGGGCGTTCCCCTCCAGAAACTTTTTCTTTGAGTTGTGACGCAAAGAATAAAAGATAAGCGACTTTTAGCCATTTATCCTTCTTCTTCTTCTTCTCGCGTCGTTTCCTCAACTTTGAGGAACGTGGCTCCCTCGAGATACAGCCTTCACGGTGTTTCGCCATCTCACCCTATTGGAGACCGTGCGAAAAGCACTGCAGAGTGCAGACCAGTGTCGATCGCTTCTTTTATTTGGTCAGACCTACGTCTCGGGCTTCGTCCGCGGGGTCTCTTTCCTTTGATATTGTCAGTGATGATGCCGCTTGAATTTTTCCTGGCTTTGTGACCGAAGTATTCGAGCATCCGCCGCAGACAGATGTTGGATAAGCCGCACCTTTATTTTTAATTTTTTTAAGATCGAGACATTGGTCTTGTGTTCTGTCCAACAGATACTTATATAGGTAGAAAGTTATGTAGTAATTTAGGTGTTCGAAGTGCATACAAATTTTATCTATGTACTTTAATTTTCTTAAGAATTTACGAGGTAAATACAAAATGCATATACATACTTAACATAGGTATTAGAAGTTAACTAGTAAATATATAATATTATAATTATAATATCAATACATTATCAATACTTGCAAAATATGGCATGTATACTACATATTATAATATTTAGTATAAATGCGAATACATGTCTGCCTGTTGCCTTTTCACCGTTTGACTAATTTTGACGAAAAGAACAGGCATAACTTACATCCCATAGATGCCTAGATACAACATAGGCTATGCTTTATTACTACATTTTACTTTATACATTTTACTTATATGCATGTAATCATATTATTATATAAATCAGTTACTTATAAGTAATCCATCTCATTGAAAGAATACTTAATTAAGTTTGCCTTTAAAATACAAACATGTCAAAAAACGCTTGAACTTTAACCTTGCACTATCCAACACTTGCGTTATAACAATTACATAAAAATGGCGTTCACATCAGTCCATCGCCGGCCCTGTTTCCTCGTCGATCGTGTAAACTTTCACGAAATCAAACAAAGAAATAGCGAAGCGACTCATTTGCATCATTCCCACGCGGACAAAAGAATGACCCAATCTGTTGGCACAGAGTAATGTGTTACCCGAAATCCAATGGTCACGGTTCGTCTGCCACGGTTCAACCGATCGATAAGAATTTCCAAATGTCTTGACCTTTTAAATTATATTGTCGTTTCAATAACGTCCAAATTTCATTAGGCTTGGCCTAAAGATGCGACCACATTACTGTATTGTGGAATGTTGAAATGGAATCTAACAGCAATTATTGATCTTTCTGGAAGTGCTTCGAGCTTCAGCGAACAGTGCGCTGAGAGTCGCATATAAACTCACCACAATACAGTAATGTGTCTGCAGCTTTACTGTCATTTTTGGGGACACAGTTATAAACCTATGAATTCATCTCCTTAGCGACAGGATATTTCAAACTATAAAATTGAGTAGGCAACTGGATAATAAGTAAGTAGGTATTACGCCTTTAATTTAGTTCGTGAACAAGACAGTTGCTTAAAAAATGCAATAAGCCAAGTTGTTAGTTATGACGTCTTGCGGCTGATAAAGTGTCGTAATGAAGAAAACAATGGTAGAAGTACTTTCTACTCGCGCGTGCGACAACGTTCGCTGCCCCCCCTCTTTTTGTCCCCTTCCCCCATCGATAGAGTAGGTTCATACCTACGAACTGCCCACGGTGAAAGCCTTTGACCTCACTCACAGGGCTAGCTTGCTACAAACTAAGTGTATTTGTAGCAATTTTGCATACCAACACTAGTATTCAGAAATTAGCCCAGATTAATCTATACCTACACCCTTATGAAAGGATAATTTTTGACCGATTGGAATTATCCAACCAACCATTGGTTTTAAGTAGTAACTAGATATTTTGCTAAATTTGTTCTCTCGTAGAAGTATAAAAAGATAGATTCAGATTTCAGATTCCTCTCAAGCTAGTCGATATATAGATACCTACCTATGTACAGGTGTTTCATTTTTGGGAGCGGTTAGGCGGAAACTGTAATTTCGCCTAACGACCTGGGGAACACTTAATTTATTTTTAATTTTGGGTAAGTATATCAAACACGCTATTTAAAAAAAAACTTTCTTATGGGATTTTAAATGCCCTAAATTTGATAGGTAGTTCACCGTAAATACCTAACGCGTCTTTGATAAAATCAAATTGCCAGCGATTCAGTACTTGCAGTCCGAGGCCGTGCGATCCCGTTGGGCGGGAGACGGGTCGGGGCGGGGGAACGGTAGGAATGAAACGGTTTAACTATGCTAAAATATGCTACTTGTGAAGCGTAAAAGCTGTTTATTATTGGATTAAAAAGCATTGTATTTTTTAAACTCTCTCTACATCATATTACTCATTTCAGCAGGACGACCTCCGTGGCGCAGTGTGTAGCGTTGTTGTCTTAACGTGCAGAGGTCCCGGGTTCGATCCCCGGCAGGGTCAATTTGGGAATTTATAATTTCAAAATTTTCCCTCGTCTGGCCTGGTGGGAGGCTTCGACCGTGGCTGGTTACCACTCTACCGGCAAAGACGTGCCGCCAAGCGATTTAGCGTTCCAGTGCGATGGCGTGTAGAAACCGAATAGGGGTATGGGTTTAATATAACTGCCATGCCCCCTAACAGGTTAGCCCGCTACCATCTTTGACTGCATCATCACTTACCATCAGGTGAGATCGCAGTCAAGGGCTAACTTGTAGTGGATAAAAAAAGAGTTTAGAAGTTTTCTTGGGATAATAATTCGGTGAGCTCCAAAATGCTTGTATTAGATTTTAGATCCAGCATGTCAAGTTGTCCCGCCAAGTTGGTAACATATCCGTAGTGAATACTGAATACATTAATAGCGGTGTAGGATCCCCAGTAAATCATGCTGCATGAACCGACGCCGCGCACCGATGCTGACGCTGAATTGAGCAACGCTGCAGTATATTATACACTAGCCAATGCCCGCGACTTCGTCTGCGTGGATCAAGGACATTCCGGGATAAAAAAACTGTGCTATTTCAGACTATAATCTATCTCTGTGCCAATTTTCAGCCAGATTCGTTCAGCCGTTGGGGCGTGATTGAATAACAAACATCCATACATCCATACATCCATCCAAACTTTCGCATTCATAATATTAGTAAGTAAGATTGACTATAGTGTGACCACTGCACACCTTCACGGCCCGTTGAATTTGAGCCACAGATTAAAAAAAAAGTTAGCACAAATACCTACTTAGCGCTGACCATCGCCATACGACAAACATTCATTAAGGCACACATGTACATGAAGCGGCTAGACTGTTCAGTTCCTTTACGCAATTAAATATCAATTGATTTATAGGAGAAAAGCATAGCATGTAAATTCTCTTAATTGACCTAGACCTCCATAGAAAAAAATCTTTGATAATCTTTGAAATCCGCACGAATGAACTGTCATTTTGAGACCAGTAAAGATGGATCTAGAATCGTGATGCAGTGAGTAGGAGTGAGTATAAGTAGATAGGCTTTCTACATAAGACGAACTGCCTCAGTGATTCTTGAGCCGTAGTTAGCATACACTAAAATTCTACTTCAATGGTAGTTAGTTACCACCCTACCGGGCAAGCCAAAGATGCATCACCATGTGATTTCGGCTAAGTTGTCATAGATATTATAGGAGTTAGGACAGGTCGATGTAGAAACAAACTGGTTGTTTAGGGGTGCCATACCCCTATCAGGTAAGCTCGCTACTATTTTAGACTGCATCTTCCCTTAGATACCATCCAGTCAAGGGCTCTCACGGGTTCCCTAAGTATAACCAAGTTTCTTCAACTAGCTTTCTAAGGGCAGGTTCTACTACAGCGCATGATATAATTAACGAATGCCTTGTCAGTAGCTTTGTCTTCTAACAACGAGTTATGTATCACTTACAAAGGATGAAACCGAAACATCCACTTTAATTTTCGTCGTTCGGTATGAGCAATCAGTGATCTGCAGAGGATTGGCACTAAAGGAATGTTTCAGTGACTAAGCGAACCGCAGTTCGGTTACTAACTTACTGCAAGTACACTTAGGACAAGAGACGGCAGCGCTAACCAGGCAACGTTCCGTCTACAACTAAGGAAGTGTCATGTGTATTGTGTGATGGAAGGATGGATGTACTTATTTAAAATATGGATGGTGTCACTTTACACCCGAAATATGTTTCTTCGCAGAGTTCAACTTACGCCGCGACTATTATAACGTCTTGCATCCTTTGTCTGTTATTAAACATTAACTCCCACCAATATTACCTACACTTTTGAAAAGCTTACAATATCATATTTTTTTTAGAATTTCTATCTTATATCTAATTTGGATGCTTATAACTAGTTACCTATCGATTTAAAAAAACACTGCGGCTTAAAGCAATTATTCAGTTATTCTTCCAGTAATCCAGACGGGCAAAGCCGCGGGTAATAGCCAGTTATCAATGTCGACAACTTAAATTATAAGGTATTTATAAAGTAATTCTAAGCATTAAAAAGTGACACTGAAGTTTGGTTATCAACATTTGGACGGCGTAAGTAACTACTGAACTAGTAAATTTTCGTCAATTTTTGGCGCTGCTACATTATTGACGGATCCAAATCATCTTGCGAGAGCAACGTTTCCAACGCGGCTCCTCTGATGTTGTTATTACGAAGAGAAAAGCGGTTCGTACTGCAAATTAGGTATTGTAAAGCCTCCGTAAGAGCAGCTGCCCTATGACGACCTTCAAACAGCTCATTTAATAAGGATCCAAGCAGATCCTACACGCTTAGCCGCGTTTTTAATATAGCGTAAGTAAATCGTTCGACCGTCTCTGGGACTAGAAGTCAAAGTAGGCACTAAGAGTCGCGCCGTATTTTATACTACACTTACGACCTAAAGACAGATTGCGACGTTTTAACAGAACAAAGATTTAATGTCGGCGTGTAAACCACCGTGCTTTGTAAAGCAACTGTTTGTCATCCGTTGTTAGGACACTGTATACAGCTTTTAAATTATTGCATTTGTATTGGCTCTAAATAAGCTTAGCGTGTACGTTTTATTTCTGATGAAGGATATTTTATGTTCTGCTTTCATTTATTTAAAACGTATAAATTTATGATTTAAATTAACTTTATCTAAGCCCTAAATATAATTATTTTCAAGTTTCAAATCAAACACCAAGGTGTTTTACTTTAAATTCCGCCGAGAATTCAAATCAAATCAACTGTTATTGTTCGTGTTGATAATACTAAGATAGGTGGTCTCGTTAGATTTATTGAAAAGCTAGTACAACTAGGCAATAAGTTATCACAGCCGTAAAAGCACATGCGCCTTCTTCGAAATAAAATTTCGCGGCCATCACGCAAAAAGCTTCTCTATCTAAAACAGTTTCTTTGAATTTTGGGGTAAGTGGGGTAACCTGCCTATCGCCCAACCACTTCGTCTTTCGTGGCCAGTGTGCTTAGAATGTGCACAACGAGATTATCTCGCGACGAGAGAGAGATGAGGTTGCCGGCAAATTTTTCGTTTAGCCTACATGCACAAAATGCGGTGTATTACAAGAAAAAAATAGTGGTAGAGAAAAATACCACGGATAAGAAAAATTACATCTATCTCTACTTTTGACGTAACGAGATAAGTAACTATGTTAGCTTCTGTAGACAAATTGAGTTAACGGGTAGACATAATTTTACTCGTTGTGCGCATGCTAGCCATACTGGAGCTCTCTCGCTAACAATACTACCTTCCTTCCAACCTTGGGAATGAGGATTGGAATCGTTTCTCTCAGCTTTCTCGGATAATGCTAGTTAATCGCTGTTTAAAAGTAAAATATGTTCGAAAAAAGTTAAAAACGATGACAGCTTTTATTTTTATCATAATTTCGCTTGCAGTTAGGTAAGTCTGTAGCATTGTGCGATAATAATAATACTTACCTACCTATTAATGCGCCACACCTCCGAATTACCTAGTTGTATGATAACTCACGATCGGACACAGAATTCTTAAATTGTTTTGCAATAGGCAGATAAATACGTAAACTAGTTATAGAGCACGCGTGAATATTAGCAATATAGATTTCAAACGGTCGGCCTTGAAGAAAGCCGTTCAAACGCAAATATGCCGCCCGTATTGGCGACCGTGACTAATGACTAATGAAAGTATAAACAATGATTGAGGCTTGAGTCGTGGATTTACTGTGTGTGGCTGAGGGATCTAGAGCGACCCCTACCACGGATTCCAGGAGATTCTTGCAGCGTCCGCGTCTGTTGTCAAAGCGCATTGATCTCTCTACCATTAGTCTATAGAACGAGCTTTCCAATTTAAAACTCGAAACTAAATAATTAAAGAATAATACTAGTAAGTACTACTTTTATGTAGTTGATACTAGCCATCGCAAAGATAAGGCACAGAGAACGCAGTCAATTCAGAAATCTTGGTCTGTGATAGTGGAAGCAACGACGCCTTACTACCGTAAACTTGGATTGTAATTTAGTAAAGGGATATTTTTGTCATCTGTTTTGAATATCAATCTTATGAACTATCAGATATAAAAACACAATATTTGAACACTTGTTTAAGATTATAAGTGAGGCATAAATCATAAAGTGACGGAAAAAATTATTAAACGAGCGAAGCGAAGGAGTCTACTTGAGTGAATTTGCACTTGTCCGTCCGTCCGTCCGTCTGTCAGAGCCTTATAACTTCTGAATTACTGAACTTAATTACTTCAAATTTAAATTTAATATGTAAACCGATGGCCTTCAGCCGAATATGGCTAAAAAGTTACAAAAATATTTATTTCAGGGGGCTCTGATAGAAGTGAATGCGAAGTAATATATTTTTTATAGCGTTACATAGGGTTGCGGTATATCATTTTAAAGATAATAGGCATGATGACAGTAACAAAGAATCAATGAAATTATGAATTTATCTCATGAAATAGGATTCATGAATTATAAAAAACGTATTTATTTTTCTATTTCGAATGAGGTTGCTATTTATTTCGATAAAATAAGACTATTAAATACAGCAATCCGCCATATTGGATTAAACACCAAGAAGCGAATGACGTCACAATTGTTTGTTTTCGAGCTTTGACAATCACGCTATTGTTTACTGCACACTGCACAGAGTACATTGGTAAAAACAATAGTGACGTCACAAACGACGCCATGACACCGGCGAGCGTTTTGGCGTGAATTTTAAAATTTAAATTTCAAATGCCAATTTTATTTACCAAACCTTATTTTTGTGCTGAAATAATATATTTTTTCGAAATAGTAGATACATCCGAACATAAACTGACCATTTTTCAAAATCCGTCATCATGCCCATTAAGAATAGAGCACAATATTATCAGGAAACGAAATTATTTAATTTTTAATACTTCAGTATTTTTAACAGAACTTCACAATGATGTAGATAGATGGCGCTCTGTAAAAGTTTATTCGTTTCTCCAATAACTCTTAAGCTCTTTTGCGTGTAATGTTAAAAGTTAACTTATTACAATATATTGTTAAAACTATCTAATGGATACTGCGACGTCTCAGTTCGGGGCGAACCACTAGTTACGTTAATTAAAGCTGTAAGTTACCTAAATAATAAACTTAATGAGTGTGACCAAATTTACACAATCGGTCTGGTATTTTTCATTTATTTATTGTTCAGTGATTATAAAAATACCAACATTGGTGCACGAAAAATAGCCGCACGGCTATCAACGCACGTCACGCAACTCTATGACCAAATATTTATATCGGTTATGACGGCATTTCGATAACATTTCAGCGATTGCCAGGTTCACTATTAACCTTGGTGGTTAGGAAAGAACATACATTATTATTTTTATTTGAAAACACGACTCTATTGATTGTTGAAGTGGAAACATCTTTAGCCGCGTTGAGCACTTTTTGGTAGGAGGTAAAAATGTCAATTCGCTTGATCGACATGTTCGCGAACAGCGACATGCTCGCGTTGTTACGAAGACAAAAGGTCTTTAATATAAATATACTACATTTGTAATTTGACTTTAATGCCTTAGTGTTAAGGCTTATATTTTATTTATTTAAAAAAATTAAAAAAGTTTAAATATTCGTTTTCACTTCTATCGGCAGTCCTCTATGACTGTAATTTTTTTTTACCTATAATTAATTGGTCTGTCAAATAAAGTAGGGATTTGCACACAAAACCTCCTCCTCGTTGTCTTAACGTATGGAGGTCTCAGGTGTGATCCCCGTCAATTTAGGAATTTTTAATTTCTGAATTTTCCCTGGTCTCTTCTGGCCTTCGGCCGTGCCTAGTTACCACCCTACCGGCAAAGACGTGCCGCCAAGCGATTTAGCGTTCCAGTACGATGCCGTGTAGAAACCGAATAGGGGTATGGGTTTAATATAACTGCCATGCCCCTAACAGGTTAGCCCGCTACCATCTTCGACTGCATCATCACTTCAGGTATGATCGCAGTCAAGGGCTAACTTGTGGTGGATAAAGAAACCCTAGATAGGATATCTTACCACTATAAACTGTCTACTTTGCTGTGCTACTGTACCCACTTACATTTGCTTTTACTAAGAACTTAAAATAAAAGGGGATAAGGAATGAAATAACAAACAATCCTACTTAATTTAGGATAGGGTTGATAAGTACAACAATAAAACCTCCTTAAAACAAGTTCTAACTTAAGCATATGGTAGTGGTTGTTATGTACCAGCCGTATTAAAATGAAAGTAACAATGGACGTTTTATGAAACCTCTCAGTGGAAGGTAATCTAATTGCTCGACCGATGTTACACAATAACTCCGAAACTAATACAGAGCGAGTTCACTAATCACAGCGCAATATTGGTAACGCGCGGAATTTACCTAGTCAAATAAAGTATAGTTAGTTTTAATATTATCAAGTGATTCTTTATTTTTTACAAGCTGATACCAGCCAAATGCGACTTCGTATGATTGGAGTTAGATTTTTTTTTAAAAACCCTGTGGAAACTTTTAATTCTCTTATTACATTTCACAGAGGTTAAGCGTACTTAATCTCTGTGAAATGTAAGAAACAGTAACAAAAAGGTACATTAGTTTGAAACTGTGTGTATGTGCGTGTGTGTGTGTGTATGTGTGTATGTGCATTTGTGTGTGTGTGTATGTATGTGCGTTAAGTCTTACTATAATTACTATACTATAATAGAGATGGTTTGGAGTTCAAAGATTTCCGTATAATTGATTATTATTTAAATGATTATGATTATTTAAATGCGACTGTTTCTATAAAACCAATAATTGGTAGGTAGGATATGTAGGTAATGTAGCGTTATCATTGATAAGCAACAAGTTCATGAAAAATTATGAAAAACAATGAAAACATTGTGAGGTAGATATCGCTGGTTAGCAAATCAATGTACCTATATATATTAATCCATAATTAAAAAACATACGGATAGCAACAATTCGGAATATGATGTAAGTTATAAAATAATAATAGGCTGTATGTAAGTAATGTCCTACCGACCTACTATTATAGTGCACAAATGTGTGCGCACTCACAGGTGCACTCTCTGTGTCCTTTACTCTTATAACCTGAGGGGACGGAAAATCCGACACGACTGGAGAGAGATCAGGCGCAGGACCGACGGTTTTACGTGCTGTCCGGGCACTTCTTCCTTGCTCCGAATAGTACTGAGAATTTCTTGTCAGAAAAACCCAATTAGGTGTACCTACTAGTTAGCCCACACTGCGATGCGGTAAGTTGCGTTGCGTTATAAAATCCAATATATACCAAAAATAATCTACGTACTTATTAATTTATTTTTATCTAAATCTTCTATAAAGTCATATATATATAATAGGTATATTCACACGAAGACGCCCAGGTCTTTTTCAATTAAATCTTTATTTAAGGTGTTTATTCCTTATGGAATACGTCAATCCGTAAAAAAAATTCACTCATACACAAAATCTTTGTTATCAACCAGAGGCGGATTTAAAATAAAGCATAAAAGTAATTAACAAATCAAATTTTCTACGGCTCAACTTAAATAATCTCAACAGAAAATTACAAAAATGGCGCCGACCACTCTATACATCAATCAATTAAATCTCTTATTAAGACTCAACAAGGATATCTCAATGGACACAATAACAATGTTTACACCTAGAACGACGATACAAGACTTACTCAATACAAACGACGTAACGTTATTGTCTTGAAAGACGATAAAGGACTGAAGACTTTGAAAATACAACGCGCCCTTTATATACACGTTCGTCCGGTGGCGCCACTTGTACCATGGCGACAATCTTAATAACTAATCAATCTTACGTAGGGCTTTCTTGTAAAGCCGTAACAGAGTCCTAGCCTCCTCTGATAGAGGCTGTGACAGGGCACTGTTACAGCCGTCAATCTGCCACAGTAAGGTTTATTGTATAAATAACTAGACTATATGATGCCCGCGACTTCGTCCATGTGGATTAAGTATTATCAATTAATTTGAACTTTTAATTTTCCGGGATAAAAAGTAGCCTATGTCCTTCCCCGGGATGTAACCTACCACTATACCGAATTTCATGAAAATCGGTTTAACAGGTGGACCGTGAAAGCGTAGCAGACAGACAAACAGACAGATAGACAGACAGATAGACAATTTCGCATTTATAATATAAGTATGGACTAGATGATGCCCGCGACTTCGTCCGCGTGGATTGCGGACAGACAGACAGACAGACCTTGAGTTGTATTGACTAATATTAGTATGAATTAATTAGAGCATTAAAATAATTATTGTAATGTTCACAAGGAAATAGGAAATGGATCATCGCAGATTACACGTAGGTCCACATAAAGGCGAACTTTCTCCGTTTGTTTTGTTGTAACGGGGCCGCGCATGCAACAATACAATAGACACAGATTGCGTACGTCATTCCTACTCATGTAACAGAAATTGTTATTAACAAAGAATTTTGAACAAATAACTGGCACCCTTTCTCCAAATTTTTTGAGCTCTGCATTAACTACGTCAAAGTTCAGTATCATGACGAAAGAACACGTGTAAACTAAAGATTTTTATAAGTACCTACAATAGATTTTTTTTATAAATATTTCATGAAATATCGTAGTCAATTTAATATTGTTCATTTCGTGGTCTCATCTTTGCCTTCCTATCCTTTAATATGTTATTTTAAATGACAAAAAAGTTAACAGTAGTTCCTAATATATTAGTATGGTATCAATATCTTTAGAGCACTGAATAGGTTAGATACCTATTACCTACCTATTCAGTGCTTTACAGTGAAATATGCTCAGTGTAAGTATTTTGGCTATGCGTACCTACCTAGCAAAACAAAATAAACATGCGACGCAAATTCACAAGCGAAAGCTAATGTATCATTAAAATAATAATCGTCAACATGGTAGGTATAAAGGCTTAAAACAACCGATACATCAAACCAATTAGTCAAAGTATGCGTCCGCAACTCAATGGAGATCCGTATCACAGTATTTTTTTAAACTCTTAACGGTACTCGGTTTCGTAACAGATTCCATCTAATTCTGCAACCTTCGCTACGGCATTCAGAAAGCTCTTCGCCGGTTCATGTATCGGGTCCATTATTATTCCCCAATAACAACGGTAAGTGACCTCGTTACAGTTATACTTACTCGTAAAATGTCATGTACGGGTGCTCAAGCTGCTCTAACTGGTCCGCTGTCGTAAACAAAATGTATTTGCGGTGACCGGAAAACGTATCTTGCGCCGCGTCGTGTGAGCTACAAAAATGGCACGTATAGTACCTACCTACGGCGATCACAGGTAAATATTAAATAATATGCCGTTACTATTTTGAACTTAGGTACTTTATTTAAGATTAGGCAAGGGGTGTGACAGTTTTTATCAGCCCAGGGTTCTAAGCGGCATCATATCGGAAAATCGGTTGGCGGTGAGAAGGTACGTTTTTGCCGGTTGAGTGATAACTCAGCAGTCAGCCCAACCGTTACCTGCAACCAGACCAGACCAAAGATCTTATAGAGCGTTAATCGGCAAATGAATCTGGAATCTCCTTCGCCTTTGAAATACTAAACCTATTTTATTTTAAACTCTGAGGTCATATGTGTACCTCTAGTACCTACTTACAAGGTACGCAGTAAAAATATGTTTTTGAATACTTATGCGTTTGCAAAATTCACATGACTACATTGGAAGGCAGGCTGTGCCATTTTAAAATTAAATAAAAACAAGTAGAACTGGTCAACTGCGGCTAAACTAGGAATACTCGTTGAACTTTCTTAGGGCAGGTCACGCAAACGACAACATGCAACTCTACGCTCTACTGTGAAGCGAAAACTGTTATTGTTTATGTAAATTAAGACTTTTTGCATAGGAAATAGCGTACCTACACAATAAAATGCGATAATTTTTAAATGTTTCAGAAGAGAAGCCTTCCTGTTACCTACCTTAATAACTGTGACGTTTTTGAATAGGTACGTAATAGTCTAAGACCATGGGCAAAAGTAGTGGAAAATGGTAATTCTCTTCAGATTGTTATATTTTTGCACTAAGCACTTACAGCGTTTGCTTCTTATACCTGAAACCCGTCGTCAAGCTACTAATTCGCTCGGAACTCGATGTTAAACTAGATCTAGGTTTTTTTTTCAATCCCGGTGGGGGTTTTAATTTGTTTAAGTATCTCATGCGACGCACAACTTAAGAAAATACTAGAAGTTTGACTTCACGTGCAGGTACATATTATCTTCTGTTCTTGTTACACACGACACGATCTTGCGCCGCCTGGATCCAGCTCCCTGCGACTCGACTGGTACAGCGAGTAGGGGGTCTGACAATGCTGCGCTTTCCAGTGTGTGGTCGCTACTCCAGCATTTTGGGACCCCAACGTCTATCGGTTCTTCTATTTGCCCCACCCATTGCCACTTCAGCTTCGCAACACGTCGAGCAATGTCGGTTACTTTAGTGCTTCTGCGGATCTCCTCATTTCTGATTTGATCGCGCAAAGTAACCCGGAGCATTGCTCTCTCCATCGCCCGCTGAATGACCCTGAAAGAAAGCTTTCTTATGAGACCCACAGTTAGCGACCAAAATTTTATACTCATTACAAAAATTTAAAGTAATCTTCTAGATAAAACGAAGGTAGGTACATCAAAGATCACCATAAAACACAAAACGTTCACGGTGTTCTACAATAAGTAGATAACAAATTGAACAATGAGCGCGTCGCAGGCCCGAAAAGAAAATTAATTTAGGTATTGGTGTCGGTCGGCGAACCCGCGATTGTGAAACTGAGTGATTGCGCTCAGCGTAGTTTGTGTAATCCACTGCCGCAGCGCCGCACAATACGGCTCGTCGTCACCGGTGGCCCTCGGAAATCTTCACTTATGGCGAAACCATCCAATAATTTTGCACTTTAACTACAATACTTGCCGTCTCTAAATTATCTTACTACCAGCGCAGCGGGGCGGCACAAAAGCTACTCGTCTCTCTGACATGTCCATACTTTGCACGAGTGTGATTTCAGAAATCCTCTCTGCTGATTTCACACTTGGCCAGAGCAGTGAGGTAGAATTGTGAGTAGATTGTACCTACTACTGGCTTCTGCAATTTAAATACGCGTTCGCATGGGCAATATAATTATTTTAACTATATCCAAATAAATAGTTGTAAGCAGTAGACCTATGGATGGCATTCCCGAAAGGGTAGCCGATGGGAATCGTGTTGTATAGACCCTTCGCCACTGGCAAATACCTACCTAAGATTTTTTCTAAATTTTATCGTTAATCTGTATTGGTTCGCTTCGATACGAGTATTTTACCATTAATGTAATAATTGGAACTTATTTGATTATTTGGATTATGGTAATTTTAGAATGCACCCTGCTCAAACCGTTCACCCGTTAACTTCAGATGAATATTATTATAAAATGTAGATAAATTCATGTGTTGTGTAACGGTAACAACATAGTAATTTTGCGCACGCATACGGCAGCAAATTAGGTAATATCATCCTCAATAAATATTTGTAGGTAGTTAATAATTTATACTAATCAAAGAATTTGTTTGTTATATTATCTAGACCTATAAACGTGATGTCACATTTTATTATCTACACCCAAATTATCCCAAATTAGATATTCCCAAATTAGTTTGTGCAAGAGACCCCTTTTCCAAAATGAACTGATACCTCAGACCCCCTCAGCCAAATTGCTTGAAAAATCCTATCTCTAGTTTTTTCCTATTGATACAAAATACTTAACAATTTTAAGACTTTGCGGTTGGTCAAGTGAGTAAACTTGACATCATTTTTCATCAAAATTTAACAAAATAGATAGACATAATTTTTTTTGAATATCATGTGTAATTAATAATTTTATTAATACCAATTACATAAAAATACTTAAGTATTAAAATAGGGGTCGATTTTTAGACCTAGTCGACCCCCAAAATCCGTTCTCGTTTATGTTGACCTCTGGGTAACCGACATCGTCCCCAAGGGGTCTATCGACCACTTTGGGAATCTCTGATTCAGATTTCATGAACTGATGGATGTTGGGGTGCCAAGTCCCAAGTCCCAACGTCTGTGGTGCGACTTCAAGCGTCAGTAAGCCGCTGGATGATGATTATTTCACCGACATCGGCTAAGAACAGGTTCTCAAGTATCAATCAATCTATGCTTAAGACTGGTTTTTCCAAAAATTTATCAATACTTGAGAACGTGTTATTAGCGGATGTCGATTTATTAATAAGGGCCTTTGTCTATTGGGTGAAGACGATGACGATAACACTATTTTAATACGTATTTACCTACTAATACAAATACTCTTTATTTCTGGTATAGTTTATACAATGTTCAAATATCACTACAAAAATAATTTAGCCGTTGAATTTAAAATACTGATATTTATCAATAAACTCACGGTTCCACGCTTTATATAAATATCGCCACTATCAGAAAACAATTACAAAAATCTCCGAGCAGACCATACAGTCGGTAATTGGAAGATGAGATCTCGAGGAACGCAGCCCGCGGCGGCATGAATGAAAGCCGCTCTCTGGCATTACATTACGCTGCCGCCTTGCCCCAAAACTATCCAGCACTGAAATCAAATTACGCATTCCATTGCTGCTTGAACGAGCGGCCCTCTAAATATAGACTGTTCAAAACAGGTAATGTACAGCAGTAAAGAGTAAATTGCCGATAGTAATAAATTCCATGGCGTGAACCTTTAAGGATATCGACATCCGCCAAACGAGTTTTTCCAGTCCGTATCATCGCAATATCACGGTTATTATTGAAACGCTGCGGTCGCGACAGGTAAGTAAAACATTTATCATGATATGTTTACTTAATCAAGTGTATTTAGTAGGCACGAAGATTAGGTGTGAAATAAAGTGTCAATAGCGCTGTGGTTTTACCGCAAATTCAAAATAAACACTTGTTAGGAATTAATTAGCGACAATAACAGATATTAGGAGGCGTAGTTAGATGATAAATACGTCGAGTACCTATATTTTGATGTTTTAAAACTTACGTTCCGACTAGTTTAGAAGTTAGAACCAAGTTCGAGGCCCGCGCTTGTCAGCATAGTTTGAAACTTTAAAATTTAGAAAAGTTTTAATTTATATTATACTGACTCTTCTTCTTATTTTGTTTCACTAACCAACATAAGCTGCTGTGGCACTACGAAAATCAGTGGCATGTGGCCACACCAGCATCATGCACTTTGCAATTAATGTCACGTGGGATGGAAAAGCCACATTATACACCTAATACCGTTTTAATCTATTAATCCTTCCTCGTGAAAATTGTAACTAAAAGCCTACATTTGGAAGCTAAACTATTTTCTATAATTACGTTTAGAAAGTCACCGGTAAACTTCGGCATCAATCCGTATGATTCTGATTAAATCTCCCGTGGTTGGTAGTTGGTACGGCTCAAAACTAGAAACTAACATGGCCACACGTTTTGTAAATGTTGCTTTCAAACAAACAAATTTGTTATTTCGACTCGAATACAAAAACTCTCGTCTGATCTCATCACACTTTAATTTTAAGATATGATATTTAAGACACTAAAAATTTCCTCCGTGAAATTTTAGGTACTTAATTGTAGTAAGATTTTGCAGTCACTTAAATAAATATTTAGTTATTTCTGGTCCACAAACTCACTTGTAAATTAATAAATTTGATTAAAATCAATTTTTGATTTGAATTAATTACTTCGAAGCTTAGATAAATTTCTTTTAGTCTCCATTTTAGTACCAAAAATTCACGTATAGCATCGTCGTCGGAGCGTAACGAATTTGTGTAGTGTTATCTAGTATGTGCGCTCCGTAAAAAAGTGAATTAGTACGTTTTTTCCGCCAAACAACATTTTTTTTATCAGTGTTTTTACCCTTATTCCAGAGCATATCCCAGAGTTCTGTAGCGTTACTCCGAGTTTTTACATTGCAAATTCGATTGATCGACGTGAGAGCTCACCTCGCCAAGTGTAAGCGAATATTTCCATACCATGAGTTTCTCAAACGGACACGTTTTGTCAAAGTGAGTAAACGGAGTTAGTAAATCGTATGACAAAACGATCGCAACAATTGTCTCTCTCATACATTCGCAAAAAAGTGAGACAGATACATGCGGCATTTTGGCATTTTTCATTGCGTAATTTGACAGTTTTTTGGCATTTTGACACTGACAGCCTAGCGCACACTATGGTACGTTTCTTTATGGTAGAATGTCATAAAAAAGTATATATGCCAAAATCTTTATTGTCTCTAATCAAAACATTCAAAAAGCTTGGGGTTTCCAGTGTTGCCACTTTAGCGAGTTTTTTTATTATTTTAGGGAGTTAAATTTAATGTTTAGCTGCTAAAAATATTATATTGATTCCGTTCAAAATCGATATCTGAGGATCCTGGCAACTGGCCGGGAGGTGGCTAAATGACAAAACATGAAGCTGTAACCAAAATTTTTTAAGTCAGCGCCATTTTGAAATTCCTTGTTACTGTACCGATTTTTATCAGTAATCAATATCTAAATCAGTATTCGAATCAAGTTTGTAACTATCATTAATAGAATCAAATTAGTATCAATTAGTGGAGTATGTTAGTTAATAATTTTAGTAAATCATTCGAATGATTCGAATTATTTGTATAATCAAATAATTCGAATGAAATCATTCAAAGTCGCCGATCGCTAGGATAGGCTGTGTGATAGGCCCGCAGAGTTGCCAGACGTATGAGAAATCTGTCAGAAATCAGCACATTAATAAATTTATTACTCATCACTAGTTGTCATTAAATGCAAGATGCCTACGTTATGTCTTTGAATCCCCGTTATATGTATTTCTATGCAACTATTTATCCACAGGTGAACTACTGGGGAATAAAAACTCAGTGGAACTAGTATTAAGTACCCTCGAGGTACCTACCCCAACCAAATGCATACAACATTAATTATTAATAATAATAAATAATTCCAATCTGTCTCCTCAGGGGGACAGATATCTCCCGCGAACATGCAAATCGATGCTGAAAAGTGTGATTTCAAGGAGGGGGATATCGGACGTACGTACTACGAGGGAAAATAGCAGCCAGTACCGCCAGACCACACTTGACTGTTGCAGTCCGAGGCAGAGAGACTTGTCCTCGCAATTGTTGCCATTATAAGAAAATCATGGATGTAAGATGTAAAATGCCACAATATTTCAAAATTCATGTCTACTCTATGTCAAAGAGTCATTATTTTTATCTTAAGTCTGTGTTTTATCTATGCACGGGATCATGATTCCCAACTTAGGGCTTTTGGCCCCAAATTTAGGGCGTAAACAAATGCGAAGGGCTTCTTTTAGGGCCCTTATATTTTTAGGGATTTTTTGGCTTCTTATATTTTTTACCTATTTTTTATTTCTTAGATCTATCATCTACTACCGATTCTTATTATTAAGAATGCGGAGTTGAATGAATAACAAGTCAAACAAAATATTGGTTGTATAATTATTATAATTTTTTGAAGTTACTTGTTCAATATTTAATTTTCTAAAAATAATGTTTATTGTAATTTTTTCTTACGATCAATAAGAAAACCGTAATTCCAAAATTAAGATTTTCATTATTAGCGAAAATTTGAATCATTCATTGTGAATCTTAATTTTGAATGTACGGTAAACAAGTGAAATTAATTTAACGAATTAAAAAATACGACTGCCCTGCTATATTATTTTCGGAGTTTACCTCCTTATGAAGCGATTTGCATGCCTTTGGAGTCTTATTCACATTTTTATTAAATGATATTTGTTTGTGAATCACTGGATATTGAACTATAATGTTATATATTTTTGGAATCTACTCATCATTTTCTAGATGATGATTATATAGTTAATCTTATTTTCGATTTTTTTTTTCAACTTTAGTCTTTAATGCGGGACCATGGTCACCCCATCAATTTTTTTAAAAATTTTACTAGCCTATGTCACCCGGAATAAGCTAGGGATTCTGACGATACCTCATTTATCAAAATCGGGTCAGGCGTATAGAAGTTATGGTGGAATATACAAACTCACATACATACATACATACATACATACATACTTACATACATACATACTTACATACATACATACATACATACATGAACCCTGAAAACAATATACTCCTTTTTTCAGGCAGTCGTATAAAAAATATATTATAAAATAAATATAAATATTTTCGAGAGTTGGTAACACTGCTCGTGATATTGACCAGCATTTTTTGTCGGTATTCTGCATCAATCATTGTTACAGTATCAATTGTTGTGATTGGCTAAATTTATGGTATTCTTGCTACTTCAATGGATTTTGTCCAATAGTGGAAGAGTGTTATCCAATCAGAGGTGATTGCGATAGTTACACTTTAGCTGTCAGAGATACGCGGTCGCGCTGTAGTATCTAAATAAATGTACTCTGTTTTATTTACAATTAATAATTTTAGTTTCGGCTCCTATGTAGTGGGTAGTGGTATTCGGATTCACCGGTTTAATTTGTTTTTTAATTATAATTGATTGTACATGGAGGGAAAGCGAACATAAACTGTGCCTAAAAGTAAGTAGATGCGAATGCGAAATGTAAACTGAAATAATTTTCTCGACAAATCTTTCTGTTTACCTATTATTGATATTAAATTAATATTTCATATTTATTCAAACGTGTTCGTCTATTTTTATCGCCATAATCAACTATTATTCTCTTCATTTAGATCAAGAAACAACAAATAAACATGTTAGTCGACATACGACCACCAAGCCACTGTGGTGAGTTCACAGGACTGATAAGCAACAAAAGGGCGGACTTCCAGTTGCAAATACCTAAAGATATCTTAAAAGAGCATGGGCCAGACAGGACTGTCGAACACTGAAAGCAGGTAAGATCACGACATATTACAGTACTTAAAGTAAAGTAAACTACAATATACACAAAATAAAATGATATACAGTGGCATGCAGTTCATAAAAGTACTGCTACCCAAATGGATATAAGTCAATATGTATTTATCATCAAAACAGCTAGTAAATAGGTATTCTGACCTACTAATGCCTACTCTAGATTCAAACCCTGTGCATGCCACTGTTGATATATACTAATTTTATCCACAAGAAAGTTGCAGGCACATAATAATATTATATTTTTATTTGCAGACTTACAAAGATTTAAAAAAAGGTGCCCGCACTGAGAACACTGCAGCAGTTCGGGCACTCAGTGCAACTGGAAATGCGGAGACCCCACTGTCTCGGAAGTTAGCACCAAAGTGCTTAATGTAATTGGGCACAAGTCCTCAATAGTCTATCGGCATTGGGCCAGAATGATCATTGATTAGTTAGCCAAATGTGTCTACTCATTTTGTTTTAATATTGTGCTGTGTTTGTAAAATAAATTGAAAAGGTTGAAAAGGTAATCATACAAATATATTTTAGTTGAAATATGTATTGATTAATCTGTCTCTTTTGTTGGGCAATTGTCAGCAGCCTGGTTTGATCCACAAAAGATGCGATGAGAGGATTGTTCACTTCACTTGTTACATCAGATTTGTTATCCGTGGGCTGTTCCATTGGTATTCTGAAATATTCAAATTTAATAAATAATTAACAGATTTTTGTAAAAAAAAAAATGTAATATGCACAACAGACAAACTAGAGGCAGATGTATAGGATTCCAGTAAACAATTTTATGAGTATCAGTGTGTTTTTTTCCCCTTAAATTATGTAAATTAGCCCGTTAGATATTGTGGCCAATTCTGTCACAATATCTAAATTAAAATGACAGCTTTAAATCTATTGCCGGCCAATTCCACAGGGAAAATAAATATAATGTAAAAGGGATAGCAACTTAAATAGAGCTGTCATTTAAATTTAGTTATGGTGTACAACCAGTGGCGTGCAGTTCATAGAGGCACAAAAGCACTGCTTACCTATATTGAAATACATCAATGCATGTTTTTCATCATGACAGTCAATAAATAGGTATTCTAACTAATGCCTTCCCTAGCTTCAAACCATGTACAACAGAATTGGCCTCAATTATTTGGTTTGCTAAAGAAAATTAATTTAAAATATCATACCTAAAAGATCGTATTGCCTGATTTACATGCAGGCATTTCAGTTCAGCTTTAAAATTGGAGTTTTAACTCTAGCTTAAAGACGAACTGATTGTGGAATCATACTGGGTATCTTGGGTTGATGTTAATGATGCGGCAGTCAACATCCACAGCCTGTAACATTTAATCATGAATTAAACACCAATAGCTCAATGGTTAATGGTTGTAAGATCTATCGCAGGTCTATTGTTGTACCTATTTCTAGCACAAGCTTTATGCTTATTTTCAGGGGAGAGGGAAGTATATGATTATAACACTATAATCCATACTAATATTATAAATGCGAAAGTGTGTGTGTCTGCTATGCTTTCACAACCCATCTACTCAACCGATTTTGATGAAATTTGGTACAGGAGTAGATTGTTTTTTTTTATCCACTACAAGTTAGCCCTTGACTGCAATCTCACCTGATGGTAAGTGATGATGCACTCTAAGATGGTAGCAGGCTAACCTGTTAGGGGCATGTCAGTTATATTAAACCCATAGCCCTATTCGGTTTCTACACGGCATCGTACCGGAATGCTAAATTGCTTGGCGGCACGTCTTTGCCGGAAGGGTGGTAACTAGCCAGGGCTGAAGCCTCCCACCAGTCTACCTGTATCCTGGGGATGGACATAGGCTACTTTTTATCCTGGAAAATTAAAGAGTACCTGCGGGAATCAAAAATCTTAATCCACACAGTCGCAGGAATCATCTAGTTTTTTTTATATACATATTTCCTAACCACATTAGGATGGTTAAGTGCCTCTGTGACTTCATGCACATATTTGCTCAGTTTGCTGTCCAAGATGACAGGCCTCACAAACCATCCTCTGATAATCGCCATTGGCATAAAAAAGCAGTGCACTAAGCAGCTGTAATTTGATAGAATTATGTTTTGGGTAGGTATTTAAGTGTGTATGAACCAGTATGAACCTTTGTATTTTAGTACAAATGTAGGTAGGTAAATGCATAGCTCTACGTTTAGTAGATAAGTAGGTACGTTGCGTTGTTAATACAGCGACTTAGAGTTACTAATAAAATAAATACATAGTTCTTGGGGCTGCTACAATAAATATAACCTAAATACTATGTGGAATTAACAATACTTTCCAAATGAATTGTCATACGTACCTTCGTCTCCAGCGATACTCTTTGCGAGCCTTTGAGGTCACTGTTTTCCCTCAACATTTTGCACAAATAAATAAAAGCTCTTTTCGTGAGCCGATATAGCTGAACGAACTTTTTGTCTGAGACACTTCTTCACGTCGGTCATTCCGCAGCCCCCATTATCTTTTTCCAAGCAAAATAAAGCCTCGCAGTCATAATCGAGTCCCAATATAATAGTTTATCACTGGAATATTTTCGGTGAGTTATGAATCCGCCAACGAATGTAAAAATGACGTCATTCTCGCATTTTGATATGTCAATCTGTGTAAAAAGTAACACTCGGAGTGCCAAAATAGCAAATGACATTACTCATAACGTATTTTTTGTACGTTTGGTGAGTTATAGACTCGATCTTTCTCATCGAATTTCACTTGGAGTGGGAATGACTCGGTGACTTTTTGTTCACCATGTTGCCGCTTGGAGCGCTGGCTGTAGATGTATGGAGGAGCTCACTCTCACCTCACTTTAGTGAGACGTATTTCAAATTCGATCAAACTCGGAGTAACCGTACTGAACTATCTTTCTCAATGCAAGTACGCCATAACCTACGTCAAAATGATTATGAAAACTCGTGGGAGTAAAAGGGGGGCCGCGCGTCGTAGCTGCGTAGCAAGCGTAGGGCCCTGACGTCACGAGTCAACGCCTACGACCGCTACGCAACGTGTAGGCCGTTCTGTTCATTTCATTAGACTGTTATTGAATTGACTAAGGTCACGAAAGAAATACTAATGAGTAGAGGAAAAGTTGTAAAACGCTATACACGGTATACAAGTAGGGCTAGCATGCGCATATTGAGTAACATTGAGTATTTGACAAATAGCTAGTCAAATCGTCAAATTGTTTTCAATGGTTTTTCAATATAACATTATCAGGGGACGTGGATATTACGACTTAGGGGAGATCCTCTATTTAGAAATCACTAAATAATATATAATAATATAATTTATTCTCTAGACACCTTACCTTAAGGTCTCTATTATAAGGTCTAAGCTCTAATTCCCTCTCTCCTATGAGAGTGGAGGCCTGTGCCCAGCAGTGGGACAATAATGGGCTGTAGTGGTGGTGAGTACTAGTCAAATACCCAATTAATGTATGTCTATCCGTTATCTCTATTTGTCTACCAAAACATGGTTACTTGTCTCGTTACGTCAAAAGCAGAGATAAAAGTAATATTTCTTATCTATGGTATTCTCTACAAACCCTTACATGCCGACTATTGTTTTCTTGTAATCAACCGCATTTTGTGCATGTTAGGGTAAACGAAAAATTAGCCGGCAACGACAACATCTCTCTCTCTGCTCCAGCTGGATCATACCGTCGCTTCTGTCGCTTGCGATTGTTAAGCAATGTTGACCCAGGAGCTGGATGGGTGACCTAACTTGAAAGTAATTTCTTTTTATTCCACACGTTTGCCCTTAACTGCGATTTCACCTCGTAGTAAGTGACGATGTAGCTTAAGACGGTAGCGGGCTAACCTGTTAGGTGTATGACAGTTATATTAAACCCGTGTCCCTAATTGGTACACGGCATCGTACTGGAACGCTACATCGCTTGGCATTACGACTTGGCGGTAGAGTATACCCATATACTTAAATATACATATGTACTTTATTGTGTCGTATCTTGAAGGAGCTGTACCTGGCAACCAACCGTATTCTTATCCCAATGAACTACTACCATAATGCGATTAATAACCAAAGGGGTCACAAGTCACGACCCTCAAAAATGAAAAATACGACGAATAGAGAGAGAGACATATTATCTTTTCAAAATTTGTTTCTTATGTATATCAGTCTCAGAACGGGAAAATGTTTTAAACATGTAAGTCTTTTTGATACAGTTAACTTTTGTCAAAACCCAATCCACATCGTACAGAATCGACTCGGTAAAGTAAAAATTGTTTTTTTTCTCGAAAGCGTTTTTATTTATGACCACAAAAAGTAATAAAGTAGCAAGCAAGTGCGCGCTTTATTAAACTCGGCCGTATGCCACGATGCATTCCGCTCTCAAAACCTGTCTGAACGGTACCCTTAGTACAAGATTGCGCATCTCCACAGGGTTGATAGATTTCGAACATCGAATCACAAGTCAGAGTAAAATTGTCTATAATGCATGACTTCATCATTTGTATGCGCGTTCTGAATAGAACAGATAGCATGTTTTCTTCCAGAAAGTGCGTTGTGTACATGCTAGCAGGACCTACTTTCTGCTAACTATTCTGCCCTCGAGTGACATTGGGATGGCTTTATTTATTTATTAAATTTAATTAGAACGGACAATATTCACTTACACTTATTAAAAATAATAAAATATTTAATTAGTATGTACCTTAATGTTTACAATTTTTCTACTCAAGGGCGCCCAACTGTATATATATCGACGAATTCAAGCTTTACAAAATAAGAAAATCCAGGCAAGTCCATTTTCATGTCAATGTTTTGATACCTACTTGAAATCTATCAACTTTGTCGTGCTAAGGAAACTCGCACTGAGGCTATACAGGTGAAATCAAATGCTGAAATGTAGAATATGGACGGCTCTTCTTAGCATTGTTTTGTACATTATCCTCGCCTCAACTTGAACGTGTAATATTTATAAAATACTAGCGAATGCCCGTGACTTCGTCTGCGTGGCTTGAAGTTTTTGGTTCCCGCGGGAACTATTTAATTTTCTGGGGAAAAAAGTAGCCTATGTGCTATTCCAGACTATAATCTATCTCTGTGCCAATTTTCAGCCAGATCCGTTCAGCCGTGAACGGCTGGGGTCATGGGGCGTGATTGAGTAACAAACATCCATACATCCATCTAAACTTTCGCATTTATAATATTAGTATAGAAAATCGCGCATGTATGCTGTTGGTGCAACGCACACTTAATCAGTGGAGTGGAATCAAGGCGCACCGTATTATATTTTGTTTAATGGAATCTTAATTTTCTTCGGCATAGCGACGATGTTTAGTTTATGATCGAAATGTTTTGTAAACTTGTTGTGGACTACAAGTTTACAAAACATTTCGATCATAAATGAGAAATTTTATCGTGGCTATGTGCGTTGCGCCTTAGTGGGCGTGATCTATGTAAATCGTACTCGTAAATGCCTGCACGCACTGCGCTTTCGAGATGATATCGAGGATGATGTAAACACCGGCAGTTGGCAGCTGGCACTGTATAGAAATGACATTCATTACCCTTGTTTTCTTTAGACCGCAATTATTGTATTACGTAGTCCACGCGCAAGCTCTGAGGAATCCTATGGAATGTTAAAGTAATAACCTAGAGTTGTTTAAAGTACAAAAATATACTGCTATAGCAAAATAACACGCGTCAAGCTCGAAACTAGTGCTGGGAGCGAGCTGCATATGAAGAGACGATCGGGGGTGGCGTACAGCCGTAGTTTCTTCAGACCCCCATTCCTCGGAGCTCGTGCGCGGATTATAGATACATGAAGAGAAATCTTGATGCGGAAAAACTCTACATACACATAGAAGTGTATTCTTTATTAAAATAAAAGACCCCTCTTCGCTATGTAGCGTAAGATTTATTTATTTATTTTTATTCCATAACGAGCTAACCATGACAGCGCATTGCGATATCAATGTTTGGGGCTGACCAACGTCGCTTAAAACAGTAAGCATTATTTTAATCTTGTTAATGCTCTTGTTTCAGAATTATTTTAATCCTTATTTTAGAAACGTCAAGGTGCATCATATAAAACGTCAATTTTAAAATAATACTGCTTGGCCATCTGTGGCAGTTTGATATTTTGCCTAATTATGTATAAGTTTATATGAAGCGTCGTACTGGAACGTAGTATATCCTTGCTGGTAATGCGCGGGCCAAGTAGCTAGACAAAGCTATCGTCGAAACCTCTCAGTCTAGCTATGGAGCTCGCCAAAGCTGGTGTAGATAGATAATAATATATCGATAATATAAAGCAATATACGCGTACCATACAGTAAGCGACAATCCAGAAGTAGGTATTATTGAGACACTTTTAATATATTTGTACTCTCATTAGGAACTTGCACGTGTAAATGGTTAAACGTGTAGAGGTTCCACGAGAGATTAAATGTAATTAGATAAAAGTTAGCTATACTTAAAGACAATATTCATTTGATACGGCCACGATTGCTATCGTTAAGCTCTAAATCAAATTGCCATCTAAACACAAAAGTATTCAATAATCGCTGAGTCAGCCTGCAGGAGACTGACTTACCATCTTTTTTTTCGGATTGATTATGCTGCATAGGCCCTACTGGCCGCTACAGCGGGGGGATGGGCGAGCGCTAAGCATCGCCGAGAAAAGAGCCCTAGGGCTCGATGACATCGGGGGAGGCAACGTCTTCCTAAGGGTGCCTCCTATGAGGCTCGGACCACGGCTTAGGATGACGT
The DNA here is from genome assembly GCA_964035005.1 of Erebia palarica. Classification (NCBI taxonomy): domain Eukaryota; kingdom Metazoa; phylum Arthropoda; class Insecta; order Lepidoptera; family Nymphalidae; genus Erebia; species Erebia palarica. The sequence goes on from OZ035988.1 coordinate 10,822,031, forward strand.
TGAGATGAAAGGGAGATCGGTTGGACTAGATTAGTCCACACACCCCTGAGGCCGTGGGTTAAGACCACGTTCGGGTGACGTAATATATCGGGGTTCTCGTCTTTGACAGGTGTTTGTATGTAGCCCTAAGCAGGGTGCATTGTTGGTAGTGATTTGGTCGTCGGGGTCGTTAAGGACGTGTTTGGGACGTCTTTTGTTTCGTGGGTCATTTCGGTCGGGGGTGTAAGATGCAGTCTGAACTACAAGAGGGTTGGGATGTCTAACTGCCTTCTCAAAATAATTTTTGGAGAGCTGCTTGAAATATTGGGCTATGGTAGGGAGTTCGAGATCTCATGAGATCGACGTGCGTTTTGGAGGACCTGGAGACTGTTAAATCGAGAGTGAGGGAGACTTACCATCGTTCAAACACTCGTATATATACTAACTATTTTCAATATGGCGTCCGTATCCGCAGATTAAATCGAATGACAGATGAAACGACGACGACGAAACGAGTCAAATTGACAGATATTATACTTCCTGTTTCATGAGATAGGACATACAGTAGGTAATAACGCTAACAATAATATTAATATAAATTAATGCAAAAGTGTGCTTGTTTATTGGTTTGTCCTTCAACCACGACGCAACAGGCGAAACGGATTGACGTGATTTTTGCATGGATATAGTTGAGGAACTGGAGAGTTACATAGGCTACCCGTTCCCGTAAGGAGTTACCTTGGGAGTTAAAAAAACTCATTCCACGCGGGCGAAGTCGTGAGATAATAGAGCGATAAAAAACGCCATTTTTTATTGTAAACCAAATCATTGAATTATATTCAAACTCAAAACAAAAGCGTAGGTAGTACCAAAATTCAGTTCGATTTCACCGCTGTTGCGTTTTGATGTTAGTTCTAAAGCCAGAACACACCTAACGCGCAAAAGCAGCGTATCACAACAATTCCTCGACAACACGTGATGCTGCATGCGCGCGTAAACGTGTATAATTTTTAATTCAAGAAATTCTATGAAGCATGAGACCGACGTTGCGCGAATGCGGTAGCGTGGTTCTAACAAGGGCCTTTAAATTATTGCAGTAATAATTACATTTCATAGAAAATGTTTAATTCGAAGCTAATATAATCTAACACTATGTGTTATGAAGAAAATAAGACTTAATAAATTCTTCAGAGATTTAATTTCCGATCGCCATTAATTAGCAGTTATTTCTAATAGAGTTAAGTTCGTTGCGACATTGCGATTTAACCGGTTGCGCTGAGCAACTAGAAGTTATAATAATAATAATTGAAGTGATCACTGATCACTCTAGGCATTGGAGCCACAATCCTGAAGACGAGCATCACTCGTTTCATGTGCTGCTGTTTGTTTCATTGAGCTATTTTTGGTGGGTATTAATATCACAAAACGTACACACATTAGCATGCATCAACGTATAAAAATAATTAGCGCTCGTTTAGTAACTATGACGTTCTCATGGTTAGTTACTTAGTGCACTGTGTGTGTCTCAAGCTTTAAAGTTGCAGTCTAGACTCTAGATAGTAGATACATTCCGACCGTCGTCGGCTCACTGCGACTAAACATCAGTAGCGTAATCTACATACGAACGTAGGAATGTGCACCACACACATCTTTGTCATGCGATATAAATAACAATAGTAGATATCTAATTACCTACCTATTACTGCAATGCACTAAGAATATTGCTATTTAATTTCCCTTTTATGAATTTTTCAGGGTTCATGTCTCGTGTATCCATGTAAGTATGCATATTTTATTCATACTACTTAGGTACTATTTTTGGTATAAAAAGTAACCTACATGACTGCTTGTCTTTACCTGGAAGTCAACATAGACTGTCTCGTTGGTCTAGTGGTTGGCATGTTCGACTGCGGCCGACGAGGTCCCGGGTTCGAGTCCTGGGTCGGGCCATGATTGAGTATTGAATTTTTCTGACTAGAAATTCTCAGCACTAGCCCGGAGTTAGGAAGTTGGCGGTGTTTCACCCCCGTGCCTCGGAGAGCACGTTAAGCCGTCGGTCCCGGTAGTTATCACTAACATTATAATAGTCGTTAAAGCCCGCCAACCCGCACTGGTGCAACGTGGTGGGTCTAAGCTCTAATACCTACCCACTCTCTTATGGGAGTCGAGACCTGTGCCCAGCAGTGGGACGTTAATAGGCTGTATTGGTGGTGGTAGTCAACATACAAATAGGTTATATACAATTTTATAACTTGTCCACATGGCCATAACGTAGCCGATTCGATCGAATACATGTTCGATACAAATACTCTAACATAAAATTTGACAAATTCCCAAGAACTTATAATCTCGAAGCTTATTTCCGGGCGTTGACCCATCACCGACCCGGACATAAATCTTCGTACGCTTATATTATCGCAAGTCGCAACAAATTTAACGAACACGAACTTATTAAATAGGCACATCGAATCATTACTGCGCCACTATTAATTTGCAAGTGCTTAAATTTTTTGATTTATGATACAAAAATGATTTTATGAACTGCTGCAATAAACATATTGAGTTAGTAGCTGATGCCTGCGCCTTCGTCCGTGTGGATTGATATTTTTGGGTTTCCCGCGGGAAATCTTTGATTTTCCGGGATAAATAGTAGTATATGTTTTATTCCAGAGTCCAAACTATAAACGCCACCAAAGAGATATTATTAAGTCCTAATCAAGTGAAATTATTGCTGTTATCAGTTGAGGAGTTTTGTCCTCTATCTCAGATAATATTTATCAAATCTTCACCAAAATTGGGCAAAACTTATCTGATGATATATACCTTCTAATAAAGAAAGATTTATTCAAATCAGTTTAGATTTGACTGAGTTATGGAGTAAAATCAACAAAAATCCCCTATCCTGAAGGAAATTTATTTTCTTTCGGGATAAAAACTATCCTATATATTGATTATTGACCCGGAGTATCACCGGCCGCTACCGCTATACCAAATTTCATTTACATCCGTTAATTAGTTTTCGCGTGATGCGCGGCCATACAGACAGACAGACAAAAATTAAATAAAAATCTTTTATGGACTCAGTATCGATAGTAAAGCATACCCCGATTAAAATTTTCAGAATATATTAAATATACAAAAATCTTCCAGTTACAGTTTTATTATAGGTATAGATAAGAATTACTATGAAATAAAAAATAGTAGCTTAATGACACAAACTATTATTCAAGCACATCTCTAATATAAAAAAAATAAAGCACCGAATGACTAATACACAAAAACGGTACACGCAGCAGAACAAACGGTAGCTGACCCTCCACGTAGCCTATGTTGTCGCGTAGATGGTTTGTCACTTTCTATGGAGTCGTATCGCGTCGCGTTGCGTCACGTTCCTTTCATCGCTCACCTCGAACAACGAGTAAGATCAATAAATATTCTTATCATTAAGATGTATTTGAAAAATTATTAATCCTGAAACAGGGGGTATACTACCATCGCTTAAATGCCGATTGTTTTAATATTGTTGACGTTCGTGTTTTTTATAAGACTGCCTGAAAAAAGGAGTATATTGTTTTCAGGGTTCATGCATGTATGTATGTATGTATGTGAGTTTGTATATTCCACCATAATAGAATCTCTAGCTTATTCCGGGTGACATGGCTAGTAAAATTTTTATAAAAATTCATGGGGTGACCATGGTCCCGCATTAAAGACCAAAATTGAAAACAAAAATTTCGAAAATAAGATTATCTATATAATCATCACCTAGAAAATGATGAGTAGATTCCAAAAATATATATCACTATAGTTCAATATTTAGTGATTCACAAAAAAAATCATTTAATAAAAAATGTGAATAAGATTCCAAAGGCTATATATGCAAATCGCTTCTTATGGAGGCAAACTCCAAAAAAAAAATGGCAGGGCAGTCGTATTTTTTAATTCGTTAAATTAATTTCACTTGTTTAAAATTATATTGCTTATTTTAACTACTACTAATACTAGTATTAGTAATACTGCTTTCAGCGATGGTAGTAAGCCCCTGTGTGCGTCAAAATACGTGCAATTTTGAATGGATGGTAAATATTGATACAAAGTTGTGCAGTAATTATAAGTTCTTACAGCAATAAATCTCTCAGTGTAAACTGCGTTGGCACTACCAAGTCGCTCGACTGAACGCTGGCTAATCATTACTTAAATCGCTAAGCTCCTTTCAACGAGTTGTATTATGTGAATGTGAGCCACTTAGAGCGCAACTTACGAGTATGTAGGTACGACGTACGAGTACGTGAAATGTACACGTCTTATTACGGAGGAAAATATTTATTTAAACCTGATAAACATAAAAATTGATTTGCTAACTACGGAACCCTAAAAATAAACTGACATATTTTTTTTTTTTATGGATATTATGGAAATTTTTACATTATTGGTTAATAAACATGTATTATATAAATGTGTAGCGAACAAACGAGCAGGCAGGTCACCCGATTTTAAGTGATTACTGCGGCCCATGAACATTTAATGTTTTAATTTAATTTAATTTATTTGAACTACCAACAGAATTACAAGTAGTAGGAATACAAAATGTTGAATGGCTTAGGCAATAGGTAACAAGCAATTCAATTCATAGGTAGTTACATCATGCACATAGGAAAAGTCGTACATAACTGACACAAGAATACATTGGGGAATTATTAATGAATAATTAAGATTACTGATACAAGACTATAAAAAATTAATGAAAATAACTATCAATAATTATATAACATTCATTTTAACTACTGTTTAAAAAAAAAAATTGCAGCAGCAGAGGAACCGCCAGTGCGTTGCCGGATTTTAAGAAATTTGTTTATCCGCCCTTTGTAGACCCCCGTATTATAATAATGAGGGCTGCACATAGTTATTATTTAGGACAAGTATCTGCTCAAAACTGTAATGTCGGTATTCGTAGCCGCTATTTCGTGCATCGGTGCTGTTTCTCGGATCACCAAAGTCTGCACACGGAAATGGCGCCTTAATCTGTGCGAATGAACACGAAGGTGGTCTAATAGGTACATAAAATTAGCATTAAAACGCTTGATACGACCACATAAATCTAATAGAAACTAATTAATTTACTGTATATTGACTTTACTGTCAAAACAAAATATTTTTTTCACAATACGGTACTTATACCTATCTACCAATATAGCTCTCTACTCTGTGTAAGTTTGGTTTAGTTTTATTGAAGCAAATGCCGTTTATAAATTCGAAAGTCTGTCTGTCTTCATGGACCACTAGTTTAACCTATTTTGACGGGACATCCCGAAGTCAATGAATCAAAGAGTTCCCATGGGATCAAAAAAACCTTAAATCCACGCAGACGAACTCGCGAGCGTCATCATAGTACGCTAATATGGCTAGTAATGCCTTCCGATTGTTTTATATGTATATGAGGTAGGTAGGTTCATGTCAAGTTTGTCACTGGCACTATTCCTTATATGGCCGGGTGTCAACGCGGTAGCTTTTTGACTGTAAAATAATAAATACATCGCTACCAAAATTGGTATGATGCATTACGGATTCACTTAACGTCACCCTTGGACCGTACGAGTTCGGATCCGGTTCTCTGTCGAAATGAGAACATTAAGAGGAATAAGATCGCGCATTTCGACGGGTGTATAATCCTTAGACCGACGCGACCGTTCTTTTCCCAAATTGATCAAACGATCAATTTGAATTATAAAAAATCGGTACGTCATAAACTTGCAATGACAACACGCCCTACTACGTTATAGACTATAGTGACAGGTACTGTGTAACGATAGCAATTACCTCGGATTGGCTAACTCATACGTTATTGGCCCACATCCATATCGTAGGAAAAATAGGAATTCAGCCAATCAAACCAATAGAGATTGTAGCAATTGTTGTAGCGTGGCTAGATACCACCCTACCGGCAAAGACGTGCCGCCAAGCGATTTAGCGTTCCGGTACGACGCCGTGTAGAAACCGATGAGGGTTATGGGTTTAATATAACTGCCATACCTCTAACAGATTAGCGCGCTAGCATTGTAGACTGCATCATCACTTACCATCAGGTGTGATCGCAGTCAAGGGCTAACTTGTAGTTAAAAAAAAAATTGATGCAGTTTTTCTGTAATCGGCAGGCAGAAGGGTTGTGCCACTAAATTGGTACTTAAAGGTATAATCAAAGTAAAGCCGTACCGATGTAACTGTGAAGCAGGCAGGCATTTGTCGAGCTTGCCGTGTCAATAAACTTGATTCGAAAGTGGAAGACGCTCCGACTTACATAAGCAAGTAACAATGTGAGCCACGACGAACTGTACGCATAGATTACGTTACGTAGACGCGATAATGCTTTTATTTGTTTAATTATAAGCCGTTAGTTGGTATTTTAAAAATATTAGGTTTACCTAATCTGAAATCCATACTTCCATACTAATATTATAAAGGCGAAAGTGCCTCTATCGACACACATGTCCGTCTTTAAAAGTAAAAGGTAGGTACTAGGTAGGTGAGCTTTTAAGCTTAGCTTATATTTTTTCTTGGCTTGGACATATCCCTGTCTAGAAAAATTTAAGCTAAGCTCTTAGGCTCAGAATTATTCCATAAGATACAATTAATTGCTCCATTTTAAGAAATTAAACCGGTAAAGGTTTTTAATTTATTTATAAAGCAATAGAATAAATGTCAGAAAGTATGAAGTCTTAAGTAATATGAATATTCATAAAATTGTCGCCTTTTATTTTTTTTGCACGCAAGCCAATTTATTTCTAGTCAGTGACCTTTTATATTTATCACATGTCAGTTTGTTTATTTATAAATTATGATCGAATAATGCAAATGATGCCTTGTAGCGTGTCTGTATAACGAATCTAGGCGGGCCGCAAGTCTCAACTCGGCCACGGATCGCGGCGGTAGTCCAGTTATTTGCTAAACCGCTATTTATAGCAATCCCATAAGCGAGCCGGTGTAAGACACACTTACCTGTGTCAAATAGTTTATTACTAGATGATGCCCGCGACTTCGCGTGGATTAAGATTTTTTGATTCCCGCGGGAACTGTTTAACTTTCCGGGCTAAAAAGTAGCCTATGTGCTTCCCCGGGATTCAAAGTATCCCTATACAAAGTTTCATCAAAATGGGTTGAACAGATGGGTCGTGAGAGCGTAGCAGACAGACAGACACACTTTCGCATTTATAATATTAAGTATATTATAATATATTAGGGATTCTATGTGGAGACGATGCAGTTTAAGTTTTTTATTGAATTTATCTAAAGCACTCCGAATTGAGAACCTTCATTTTGGAAGTCGTTTAAAATAAAATCATACTCATAACCTCAATATAGGTTTAAAAACCGTTGATTGTAGGCCAGTAGACACTGCAGTTTTCAAAGCCTCTAAGGAATACAAATAAAACCAAAGGTCTCCCTCTCCGCATCGGACGTAGACGCTTCTGATGTTCGTAAATTAAAGGGACCAGATTTTTTCTGATAGATATTTCCGACGATAATATGCTACTGGGCTTAGAAGTGCGACTATCGTAAGACGTGAACGTCGTTATATAAGCAATTCGGAATGTAAATCTTACATAAATGATGACGTTGAACTGCTGTGAATGTAAGTACCTACTAATATTTAGTATTATGAACATCAATCAAGAATTTTGATGCATACTAGGTAAGTATTTCAAAGAAAATAAACTGTAACTCTACACATACATGAAAATATTATTTGTTTTAATATTAATATACACATTTTATTAAGACACAAATAGGTACCTTTTATGTCCTACTGTGTTGCCTGTTGAGTTAGGATTTATGATATTAATACAAATCGATAAGCGTATGTGTGGTAGTGGTGTGGGAATTGTGATATGATAACTTTATTTATCGTATCTGATGCCCGCGACTTCCTTCGCGTGGATTGAGGATTTTTGGTTCCCGCGGGAACAGTTTTTAATTTTCCGGGATAAAGAGTACCTAACCTATGTGTTATTCCAGACTATAGGTAATGTATCTCTGTGCCAAAGGACACTGTCCAAATTCGCCTAAGAATCAACAAGGAATTGAAACACACAATAACTCTCAATTTATTTTATACCTTTAATTTTAATTACTAGAATTTAACAGACACTTCTAAATAATAATACTGAAAAAATGGGAATTTAATTGATTTCCTGTCCTTGGCCTTAACTCGAATTCTAAAATCACCGCTTGTCAAGTAAAAGTAAGAAACAAAACAGTTTAAACCGCTTAGTGTTAACCGAGAAGGAAGAATAATATTGAAAATGGCTGTGTTGACAATAAGAGCAGGAACCAAATATATTTTGTCTTAGTGTGCGAGTGAGAGATAAAACGCCATCTTATCCATTTTGTTAGTATTGAGTTTGTCAAAGACATTGTTTTATAGAGAAGGCAAAGGAAAAAACTATTAAAAATCGATATTTTTAATTAGTACCGATAATTATTATCGAGTGAAAATACCGACTTACTTTATTTACTAAGTCGGCTGTACCTGGTTTACTTTACGTGACAATTGTGTGGTTGCTATTCTAGAAAATAAAAAGTGTAGTTCGATTTAGCTTAAAGCTGAGCTCCGTATAAACAACGGCCACTATCACCATATAAAATGAACCACCTGGGAGCTAATTGAATAACCTGTGTATCTTGTATCAACTCTAAATTAACTAACATTAAAAATCTAACCTCAAAATCAAAAATATTATCGGTAATAAATAAATTCTCTGAAGTGTCCGTTGTTTAAATCTACTTTCAATAGTATTTATGTGTTATTTTGAATCCGTTAATGTATGTTTTATGACTGTTGGTGCCTAGGTGAACTTTGTATTGGCGCTGGTCAATGTCCTTTCATCCAGATTCGTTTAGCCGTTCTGGCGTGATTGAGTAACAAACATCCATCCATCCATACATGCATCCACCCATCCATCTATCCAAACTTTCGCATTTATAATATTAGTAAGTACAAATACATTAAATATAATATTTTATTAATAGAATCTTGTTTATATGCTGATGTGTTTCTACATTTATTTACTAAAGGAAGTTCTGACATGGTAAATTAGAAAAAGCGAGTATGAATAATTATATCAATCCATCTTTACGACCAACACTTTTCGGATATCACAAATTTAAAGTGTTTTTCATAACAAATTCAAAATAGAATTTACTATATAATGCCCACGATTTTTTTTTTGCATGGATTGGGCTGAAAGACTTAATGCATAAATAATTGATACATATTATTTTAAAGGATTTTGTGCATTAATTCATAGGTATAAAAAAGTGTGTGCAACTCACACACGGCAGAAGTGAAAATTTAGAAAAGTAGCCTACGAGAGAATGAGATAAATATAACTTGTATCCTATCTCATTCTCTCGCAGGCTAAATCCTATATATGTTTGTCTCTTTTTGGTATCGGTTATTCGTTTAATTATTTTGTCCGGTTGAATTTTCAAATCACAACGACTCTAAAGAAGTTTCACTTCAATTAGTCTTCGACAGATGGACAGACGGACTGACGGATGGATGGACATCATGCCAATTCACTTCGCTTATCCTGGCTTCCCTCAGTAATTTTAGTCAGATAAAAAACGGGCGTTTAGTATGTGTTTTCACCTTTATCGGAAAACTTGTACGTTTAACCAAGGCCGCGGAATATCGAGCAGCAGTAACCCACCGCAGGTGTGAATAGACGTCGATGACAGCTTGCTGTCAGGTGGACTGTACCACACAACGCGTTTTTATGACAGAACAACTTCTTCAAATTAATGACGCTTCAAAATAATTTACGCTGGCACGTGGCGCGCAACACATTTACAAAAGGATTAAATGTTTTTTTTAAAGAAGGTATGATGAGTGCCAAAAGTTTTAAACGTTTTTACAATAACTAAGCCTCTGATTTATGATTAACCGAGGTTAGTAAATTATATGAAAACGTGCAATATTCGTGCTTACAGTAATTGCTACACGTGAATGTAGAGTCGACGTCAAAAGTCCATCCATACTAATATTATAAATGCGAAAGTGTTTCTGTCTGTCCGTTTGACTGCTACGCTTTTACGGGCCATCTTTTCAACCGATTTTGATGAAATTCGGTATAGGGATAGTTTGTATCCCGGGGAAGGAAATAGGCTAGTTTTTATCTATAACAAATTAAAGAGTTTCCACGGGAATCAAAAAACCTTTATCCACGCGGACGAAGTCGCGGGCATCATCTAGTATAGAAATAGCAAACACGATGGCTTGTTAGTTACATTGTCACCCTCAAACTTACATAAACAATATTTATCTTGTAGGTTGATATTGCTGTCAATCTAAGGGAATAATATAAGTAAGTAGTAATAAATAGTAATGGTTTGAACCCAATGTTGTTAAATTAAGGTAAATATTTTGGACAGATTATGTTTGTGTGGATGAGTGATTCAGATTGCTAGCACACAGTTTTAGCAGTTAAGCTATGTATGGACTTTTGGCGTCGACCGTACTTTAATTCAAATTCCTATTTTTAGGAGCTACTTACATAACAAAGTTAGTAAAATAAGGAAAAGTAGGTATTTCAACATTTTTAGGTAAGTATCTACTCACAAGTGTTTATGACGCTTTAATTATGAGCGCGAATCATTTCAAATGCCTCGGAAGCTTTAGCCACGTTGGAGCGTGGACATAATATTTTAAATCAAAACTATTGATTCTGAGAACGCGAAATGATAGCACACGCTTAACAGGTTTTTTTACTAAATAATCGCCATGCTTGAAATTATATAATTTAATATGTTTTAATTTAAATGCTTAATATAGGCTTCGGTGCCGGGAATTGTATCTTAAATCATTATCAAATAAATTACAAATCTATCAGTATAAGATTTTTTTGGATCAAATCTGAAGATTTTGCGCAAATTTACGCCATACTAATCATTAATAACATGAGAGCTTATATCGGCCTTACATAGTGTTGATTACATTCTCAGTGTCTGTGAGCTTTCAAACCGCTTTATATCCATTGCTCATCATTAGCAGACAAAAACCTTTCGTCCGGGTCAATAGTTAGACAAAGGATTAGTAAGATTGTAGTAGTCGGTTAGGTCGAGTCAAATACTTAACGGCGAGTTTATTAATTAAGGCGGCCGACCTTGCGAGCGGCACTTGCAAGGAGGTCGGGCGTGTGTGAGCGAGACAACACCAACTTGCGCAGCTCGCACGGCGTTCTTCGCCCTGATGGAATGAGGACTCGTTATTGAAGAAGGATGCGCTCTGTTTGAATTATATTGAACGCTGTGAATAGTCTCAACAGAATTCACCATTAGTCCAAGCGTCAGTGGATATTGAAACGTGTCGTGAATCACAGTAACCATCTCATGCCCCCTCGCGCCTGACACGGCGCGTCATCAAGCCGCCATGCGATCGACTCTCCTCATTGACCTTCCGCTATCTGCAGATTATCGAAGTTTTAAGCACTTTTTTGTATCATTTCCTGAAAACCAACAAAACACACTGTCCAATACAGTTAATATATCTGTAATTTCTGAATCACCCAGTTTCATTCTTCAGTAGGCATTGACTTTTGTGTATTATTATAATAATTTATACCTACCTGGTTATGTGTAAATACCATGAAACACATAGAGTAGGTAGTAAATAGTAAGTAACACTTGCATGATCAACAAGTGTGATTTTTTTTTCAATTAAATTATAGGTATCTGTATCTAACAATGAGATATTGGTAACAATAGTTTTCAGTCCAATGCATCTCAACAAGTGTTTTAAAATTATATGGTTACATAATATAATAAATTATAAATCAATGCGAAACTAATCAACAAAGAGCTTTAAAAGTAGCTCGAGCAATTATTATGGATGCTAAGAGGCGAATCTACAGTAAGCCGGTACACAATGACGTATCATACCAACACAAACACGCGCTGAGTACCGGAGAGAACAATCACAGAAGAGCGCGAGCCGGCTGTCGGCAGATCACTCGAAACCGCACCTTAAGCTCATTGTCAAACCGATTACAATAAACAAACAGGGACAGACGCGGTTGGAATCCTGTCAAACAGGCGAGTTCGAGCGTTGACTTATTATCGGTAGAGCATTTCTGTCGCTCCGCGCTACTTATAAAATTAAACCCTAATCAAAACGCGATACAGTCAAAATTTGCATGTAGCGTAGGTGATACAGGTAAGACACGGGCGCCGTCGCTTACTGCCCACGCACACAGACTCAACTCCGCGCTGCCATAAATAAAAGATTCCTACAGAAACAATTGTTGCGTGGAGGCGAGTTAAGGCCTCAGTGAATGTACATAGTCGACTAATCGCCGTCGGCCGATCGCGAAAGTAGGTGACCGCCTGTGATTGACGTTCTTATGAAACCCCGTTCGATGACATTTAAACTAGGATGGCCAATGCGCTGCACCTTCAAAACGATGTTTATTTAATTATATATTCGACTTTAATATTATCCTATTAAATTAATAAAGATACCGAGCAGTCATATTATGTGACTCATATCTACGATATGCAATAATTTGCTGATAATAATTTAATATTAATAATTACATAATGGAAAAACGCAAATCAATGCAAAGAGTACTATAAAAATTTAAATAGATCTCATTCTACATGAATTATTACGATCGGATTTAACTTTTTATACACGTTATACATATATTTTTATGTAGATATGTATATGTATGTATGGAAATTCTAAATCATTGATATAATATTGTTCGTATTAATCAGAACTCCACGGAATCTTTGTTCCGAGATAACGCCGCTCTACTTAACCTCACCACACAGAAACGCGTAAACATGAAACAATACGGTACAATAGCACAAATTTACTCGTGCCTCCGACAGTAATTGATATGATCTATTTTAAACTTTGCTGCTCTTGGAATAAGCTAACAGATATTTTTATTGAGCTCTCGTTTGGTCAGACGCCGCATGTACGGCTACGTGCACCCATACAGCCGTAGGCGTGCTACGTTGTACACACACATGTCCGATCGAAGGTTCGTTCGCGTAGATACGCGGTGACGTTAATGTGTGGGAATGCTAGGGAAATTTATACTCGGTGTTCATTTTGTTCAGCATCACACGGTCGACGTAATTCACACATTTGTATCAGTTTAAATAAAACATTAGGTGCTTTTGATATTAACATTAATTGTGCTAACGTTGCCGATGTAATCAAGCCGTCGAAATTATGTTCACATTTATTAAAATACCTAACTAATCCTTCTAATTATTACCTATATGTATTATTACAATTATTATAAATCATAAAAATAAACTATAAATTTTTATGCATTAGTTTTGATGAGACATAGCTTCTAGATAATATGATATATTCGTAGATAATATTGTTACCTCTTAACCTTTAAACTAATTTCAACTTAATTTAATATGTTCAGGTAGAGCAGAAAGAAAAACTTTTTTTCAGGATAGGACGACTACGAAGATTACCGGACGTATGGAACGAAGTCGTTGAAAAATGATATACCTATACTAAAAAAATATTTATGAACATAAGTTCAACGATTTTAAGTAAATAGGTAAGTACCTATGTTAAGCCATCTCAACTGACCGTCATACAAAGTTCCAATCCAGTGTCTATGTTACATGTAAAACGTGTTTATATACGACATGGTAAAAAGGTCAAAACACGAAGAACATTATCGAACAATCTCAATCGTATACATACAAAGAGAAAACAGAGTTAAAAATTCATAACAAATCGAAAGTTTAAGCAAATGAAGCTGGGTTGCTTTCTAGAAATGATAATGTACCTACACGCATATAAGTGAACTCGCATTCACGGTGGACCGGAGCTGATGCAACGGCGGCATCCATAGTTTTACGATTTAGCTAACTTACATACCAAAATGTCACTTTTACCCATCATTCACCACACCCACATGTTTTTTTTTGATAGAATGGTATGAAAAATAATTTAAGTAGGAATGTAGGTACGTATTCAAATGTGAGTTTTAAAAAAAAAAGCGTTTTTGAAGATTTTTAGAGCACACCATGCAGGTATGTTATAAAATACTTTCGTCCATTTTACTTGATTTTGTATGAAATACTGACGTGTACATCATCATATTCAACATAAAACTAATGGTGACGTGGATATAACGACTTTTGGGAAATCCTGTATTTAATAATCAATAAAAAATATTTTTTTGATTAGCAGTCCAATACCCAAATAGGCACATTAAAGAAACAATTTATCTGTTATACAGTTCGTAGATAACTAACAAAGCAACCTATTAAAGTCTAATATTAGAAACAGCCAGTAAGCTACGGAATCCGAGTCACACACTAACACTTGGACTTGACCAGACTTATGTACACTTTGTACTTAGCGAAGCGCGCCCAGTGCCCACTCTGTTGAATACTCGACTCTCGAGTCGCCGTCATGTCCGAAAAACTGGACGAGGCATTCTTTTACTTTTAAATTTCTTACCTCAAAACAAAATGTAGGTAATTTTTTATTCGAAGGTAAGTAGTATTGACAATTTGACAGGTTTTGGTAAATACCAATCAATACATAGGGAGGTATGTTATTTACATACTTCTGACTAAATGATGCTCGCGACTTCGTCCGCGTGGATTTAGTTTTTTCAATTCCCCACGGGAATTCCTTAGTTTACTCCCTATGTCCTTCCCTGGGATGCAGCCTATCCTAGCCTACCTAATTTCATCAAAATCGGTTGAACAGGTGGGCCGTGAAAGCATAGAAGATAGACAGACACACTTTCACATTTATGATATTAGTGTGACATCCACTAAGCTAAATTCCTAAACTCGATATTATAATACCCAAGTAAGTACGTCCTCACACACTAAACAATGTTAACCTAACTGAGAAATACGTTTTGCGGAGTTTTAACTAGACCCATGGTTATCGGACACGAAAATTTTATGTCCCAGAAATGGCTAAGTAAGCATAAACGCGTCAGGTGTTCCAAGAGCTGGGGCCATACTGCCAACGCTGAAACCATATTGTTTCATTATTGTTGACTTTCGTGTTTTAGATTATGTATAATCCTTATTTTAGGAATTTCATCAAGGTACGTGACATCAAACTAATTTTGAGTAATATTGCTTAAGTATTGCTTTAAGGCGTTAACACTTAGCAGTATGGCCCCTGGCGCTTATTTTGCTCAACGGCTAAGCCTGGCAATCGAGCGTAGCAGTAACGACCGGCACCAATATTATCTGGGACATTACTATTATGTTATGCTTACACTAGCTGATGCCCGCGACTTTGACCGCGTGTATTGAGGTTACTTGGTTCCCACGGGAACTCTCATTTTCCGGGATAAAAAGTAGCCTATGTGTTATTCCAGACTTTAATCTATATCTGTGCCAAATTTAATCCAGATCCGTTCAGTCGTTCTGGCGTGAATGAGTAACAAACATCCATCCATCCATCCAGCTATTCATCCATACATCCATCCGTCCATCCAAACTTTCGCATTAATAATATTAGTATAGAAGTATAGAACGGTGTACATTATAATATCAGTCATCATACAGTCCGTACTCCGTATAATAATATTTTAGTAGCTCTTTGGCATTTCACTCGATGCAGCGCTAAGCGGGATGTTAATAGTAACGTCAAACGGGCGCCGTTTTTATTACAAAACGACACCCACGGCCAGCGTAGTCACCGTGATATGCTTGCTTTAATTATTAATCCACATAGACAAATATATACATCTACTCGTATTACTCAAGTACCTATCTCCAGCTCTTCCAACTTTTAGTTGTACATTTCTTAGTTTAAAAATAATCTGGATACAAATCGACCATGTTCACGTGTTTCTATCGATAATTATACAATAAATTAATTACTCGTCATTCTCAATCACACTGCCGTCAACTATAAGTATGCAGCCATTTTATTATCGATACCTCTCCAATGATTGTTTTCTATTCGAAAAGAGTTATGATAAGTATGGTGACGTTATTTTGATATAAGAACTGTAATTCGTTCATCGGACCTATAAAAAAAGTTATAGGTAGGGAACGAAGATGTGATTATTTTAGCACTTAATTAGTGTAATTATGACTGTGTATAATAATGTGTTGAGTGCATAAATATTACTAGAATCAGGCACGATTTTTGTGTTGAAAAAAATAATGGAAATCTGAACTGTCAAACGAAAGTTTCAGGGAAATCTGTTCCGCTATCAACAAAGATAATGCCTACATACCTACCTACCTAGTATTGATTTATTACATTGCACGCGTCGTATCTCTGGGCGGTCATTGAAACTAGACATAATTATTATTATTCCATTCCCGATATGTGTATAACCCCATTAAAGTGATAAATCATTTATAATTTTGCATTTGTTATTATAATTAATACTGGATATAATTAATTATTTATCTAGTGTAATTTAATAAAACATTATTGAGTTCCGTACATAATATTATAAACTTTCAAAAAGTAAGACCGGGTAAAGGTGTAACAGTACGACCGTAAGACGTAAGAGCGTACAAATCGCGTCCCGTAAGTTGACCTAATACGGGGGTCGTCTGCGCAGGTATTAACTACAAGGCCGAGCGGAACGCGGGAAGCAAGGGGTATGGTACCACGCGGCCCCTCGCGGCGCACCTCATACCGCACTTCGATTGACACCCGAAATGTGTTTCTGCGCATAGTTCAACTTACGCGGCGGCTAAATTATACCATAACGATTATCGCTTTATACCCTCTGTGCTCTGTGTGCGGATTTTCTTTCGTGAATTTCATAAAATATTAAAAGCTTCATTTTTTTGGTGATGACTAATGATATTTTGACAAAAGTTACATTGAATGTGTAAAAATAACTCGTCACATTCACAAGCGATCACGTTGAGCTGCATTCGCGGAAATCTTGTGTTTAGTCCGATAAAGAGCCGCTGATGCCATGGAAGTATTACCATAATACCGAACCCATCTACAATTACTGATCGGTGTACTCGATCTCCCCTAAATTCGTACAAATCAAAGCTCGTACGAATCACGCATCGTCAATACGTTTGTTGATTGGGAAAACAAAATCATTAGTCGTATTGAAACAATTTAATTATCCGTGTGCATGACAACGTTCCTGCACCAGGCTAACGCCCTTTGTTACGTATAGCAGCATAAAACACCAGCTCGTTAAAATCCATTGAACGTTATGTAAAATCTTAATTTAGGTAAGTTTTCTGCACGAGCGCTGTAATAACGATAATATCATTGTTGCTGGATTGTGTCCTATTGCGCTAATTCCTTTAACTAATAAAGGACTATACTCTATAGGTAGGCGTCATTTTATAGGTAACAACTAGGTAGATGATGCCCGCAACTTCGTCCGCGTGGTTTAAGTTATTTTGATTCTCGGGGAAACTCCTTAATTTTCCGTGATAAAAAGTAAGCCTATGTCCTTCCCGGGGATATATATATGTCACCGTAAGATTGTAAAAACCATTAGATTATAATCTAACTCGCGAAATTCTAAACTGTCGAAAGATTAGAATTTAACGCATTATTTTCCGGATTGTAATCTGATAGGTATTTAAGCCAGATAAAACCTAAGTGCCCGGCCTGCGGCCGGGCACTACTTGGTTATTTATGTCGAACCCTAATCTAACCTACAAGAAAGAGACAAGAAAACGTAAATAAAATGAATATTTCAAAAATTGACACTCAGAACATTAAACAGTTTACAATCTTTCGACAGTTTAGAATTTCGCGTTAGATTATAATCTAACGGTTTTTACAATCTTACGGTGACATATATAGCTAACAGATTACAATCTACCGAAAAATAATGCGTTAAATTGTAATCTTTCGACAGATTGCAATTTCGCGAGATAGATTATAATCTAACGGTTTTTACAATCTTACGGTGACATATATACTGTTAAGTTTATCTGAATGTAGGTAAATAGGTATACCGTACATAGTTATTTCAGTTGATTTTTCTAACACGGTATCTTTAACTCTACCTATCATTAAATGTTTATCGACTCTTTGATCATATTTTTTTATTTGTATTTGTATTTTATACCTACTTAGTATGTACTCAGCTAATATAATTCACTATTCATGAGAAATAGTAAATAGTTACTAAATTGTGTCGTAACTCGGCGTTACTTGTTTGTCGTTTAAGTACGTCATATTTTAATGTTCGTATTGTTTAGTGACACGTGATATGTCATACGTTGCTTCCATAACAATATACTCGTAATGTAGGTATTTACTTTTTAATATACTGGATTTTACCTATTTTTTTGTATTTATTGAATAGTTTATACTAATAAGATAGGTATAGGTATAGAATAATTATATTTGTGTTAATCTTATGTAGATATTCTACCTACGTATCCTTATGTGTCCTTATAAGTTATAACTGTACGCTTGCTGTACCTTGGTGACTTTATGTATTCTTAATGTATCAATAACCTGATCAGTAAATAATTTCTGTAGATATAATATTATAAGATACCTACCTAATATTTTAAAGTGTTAATTGAAGGAAACATTATTATCAACACAGAGCCCAAAACAGTCTCCCTATTTATGCTATGTTTTAATCCCCAAAAACCCACCCATGCGAATTTGCGAACCAGGATCATGTCGACTAGCTTGGATTTAAATGATACAAAGGTCTAAGAATAAATCTAGGAAATAGTTGAGGACCATAGATGACGCATTTTATGTGTTCAGCATGAATTATCTTAGGGATCGTAGTGTAGTAATTCCGATTGATCAAAACATTTTATTTTATTGTTAATTTTGCCAAGATGACTTCAACTAATATCTACTATTGTTATTTAAAGGAAAAGGTACATTTTAGGCCTACTCTTATACACTCTACCATGAATAGAGGAAAATACATAGATTGTATTAAAAATATAATAATTTAGAACAATAAAGAATAATGACGAGCTAAAAATAAAAATGTATTTCAAGTTTTCGATACGTTTCCAAGATGGCACCCTTCAGCCATGCCCATAGAAAAAGCAGCAGGCGCGAAATGTATCAAATGTCATTTCTGACAGTCACTGTCAAAATAACGTGTTTTTCACTCATGTTTAGTGTTCCATATCTTGAAAAATTTATCTAATTTTACCACTGAAATTACGATGAATTCGTAGATTTGACCAATAAAAACTAGTCTAGTATTTTATTTTCCTTAATTTATCTGCTTGTACAAGACTTGGCCTACGCCCCATACAAATCTGAACCGTCTCCTTTTGAAAATTACTTAGTACTTGAAGTACTTAGTACTTAATCTATAGATACCTACTCAATAAAACTGTAACTGGTCAGTACCAAAAGGTAAGTTAATTACTTTTTTTTTATCCGGCAAACAATCAGGTTCCTTCGGGACAGAGGTTAAAGATTTGGTAGATTTTACAGTTTTTTTGCTGATATAGAAAAAATAAGGATACAAGGATAATAATACACAATATTGTCAACAATAGGTAGGTATACAATCTAACACATTCCCGGCATTTTCATTATTTTCGATCGTGATCACAAAAGCGTAGTGATGGAAAAATAATTTGAAAGTATAATTAACTTACGAAGAAGTGTTTTATGATAATTAGAAGCAGTTTTGCTACCTCTGCAAGGCCTCGTTCGTGACATCATGCGTCCGCGTCCAAGAGTACGATCGTGACGATTTACATTATTGACATATTGATTTACGGCCGAAGCATAGGTATATCGATTGTTTTAACTTGATCGGAATTAATTGGCCACACAGGTGAGAAAAGTGTCACTTACAAAGCACAGGGAGCTACGTGCTAACGCAGAAGTTTGATCGCAATTGTTGTACCTACTTATTGACATGATAAAATACACATATTAAAATAAAATCACACAATCACTAATTGGTTCAACACAGCTAATCCATTCAAAAAACTTATTTATGAGTCTCTATTGTAGGTAATTTGTAACTAAACGCTCAACTCAGGATGTAGTCATATTGGGAAGTGGTCATTACGGAAAAAAACAAACAGTTTACAAGGACCGTACCCTATTTTAATATTTCCATAGACCTAGTTTAAACGTAAAAACGGCTCTGCAAGGTAGAGTCTAGTATTAGTTGGCAGCTACACTTCGTACCAACTTAACTATATAGTGACTAAATAATAATGTGATCGGAAGTCAAATCATTTGATAGACTTAAAAAACACTACGTGAGACTCGTTCTTATCACAAACATACTGCAATTTGCAACTATACGAGTACATCAGGATGTACGAGTACATCCTAAAAACCTGCATCCAATCAATGTTAAAATCTCCATTATTGTTGTGATTGGCTGAATTTATTGTATTCTTGCTGCGACAATAGATTTTGACCAATTATAGCGAAGAGTAGGTATGAGCCAATTCCTAGGAAAGTATGAGACGGCTGAAGTATCCGACCTAGCTAAATCCCCAATGTCTACGCCAGTCTAAGCCATTTTAAGGACTATTCCAGGAAGTGTAATTTGAACACGTCATCAATTACGTAGAAGTAATACTTGTAAAAACTGCACGATACCTAAGTGAACAGTGCAAGAGCAGGACAGACGACAATGAGTGTTGCGACCTCGCGACTCATCTGCCATGCTTAATCGGGTCGAACGTTCAATGTCATATCAACAAGTGCACAACTACAGTAGGTAGCTGCATTGGACAGGATAAACATTTTTTTTCCAAAACTTGGATGACACTGAAAATAACTTGCGGAATACGACGACCAGTGTTGAGCGTTGTTGTCTTAACGTACGAAGGTCGCGGGTTCGATCCTCGGCAGGCTCAATTTGGGAATTTATAATTTCTGAATATCCTATGGTCTGGTCTGGTGAGACGCTTCGGCCGTGGCTAGTGACCACCCTACCGACTACCGGCAGAGACGTACCGCCAAGCGATTCAGCGTTTCGGTATGATGCCGTGTAGAAACCGACTAGGGGTATGGGTTTAATATAACTGCCATACCCTTAACAGGTTAGCCCGCTACCATCTTAGACTGCATCATCACTAACCATCAGGTGAGATCTCAGTCAAGAGTTAACTTGTAGTGGAATAAAAAAAAGTATGTAGATAGGCACTATATTATTTACTCAAACAAAGATAGCGCCATCATAAGGCATTTTCTCAGTTTTTAGACTGCTGGATTTTCCAACAAGGTTTGATAAACACGACAAATCCAACCGTTTCTGATTGCAGGAAAGCGTTAGCCTATATTTTAAAAAAACCTATGAACTTAGATTTAATTGAGATTAAAATCAGTGATCCGGTCTTAGAAGCCGCGTAATGGCAAAAGTTGACATTTCAAGTAATTATATAACGAGTTCACAGCGTCCAGCAACGACACGTTTTATGGATAGCCAAAAATACCATTTCCTGCTAAGATGTATCCACTTTGAATATTATGATGTATGCTTAGTTAAATTTGAAAATATGAATCACGTTTTTTATACGTAATAACTAATAAACTAATAAGTAAAAAATTAACGTAAAAATTAAAGTTAAAACATTTTCGAATAGTGTATTAGTGTTGGTTCAAACGGACCACTCCTACACTGCAGTTTACGACAAAACGTTTCGTTTTTAATAGCGCAAAGCCACTAGGTACAAAAAAAATGACCAAGACAATTAAAGAGAAATAAGTAAAGTACCTACCCATAGTCATTTTATTTCTCTTCATTACTATACTTTTAAGAAGGTAACGCAAGTAGGTATGCCACTCTTTCACTTACTGCAAGAGACTGTAGTCATTTTTATATTAACTAATGCTGCACAGCAAAGCAATACGTGAGTATCAAAATCGGATTTTATATTGACATGTTCACAGTCACGTTGTCTCATTACGGCCAAACCGGAAGGCACGAGTAGGTATGCACAATGCATTGTATCATTTTATCAGTATGCGGTGAGATAGTTATACTTATCATTTTATCAGTATAAAATTATTATACTTACATAAAAATTATGATTACTTTTACATTACAAATTAACGATTCTTACTTTATTTTAAAAATGCCACATAAAGAAAATAAGAGTTAGCATTTAATTGCCTTACAAATTTTAATACTAATCACTTTTGCACGCCATAAATCATGGTACATAACCATATTATAGTGAAGGAACTAGAAGAAGATGCTCCGGTATCGCAGTGAAACGTACGTTGAGAATAATTTGGAAGATTTCTGTGATGTGGTGGATATTGTAGCGGAATATAGCGAATTAAACTTCTAGTTCCTTCATTATCATAGACTTCCGCAAAGTAAACAAAGAGATCCATTTCTATCTCAAGCGGCGTAGGTATGTTCTATCAATGTGTGTTGTTGTTTGCTCAAAACATGGGCTTTGAGAAATCTAAGCACATTCGAACTGCTGATGGCATAAGGAATGAAATACCTAAGCCATGCTCAATACATATATCGCTCATTTATTTTCATCAATACGCCAAGAATGGAACTAAAACAATTTTAAAACAATGACTATTGTTTTAAAAAATAAATGGCCATACCGAAATGGAGATGAGAAGGAAGAAGAGAAAGGGATAGGACCACAGCTATGATCGATAGAAGAATAATGTCATTCATCTCGCTAGTCTGATCACATTAACAAGCTTACGAGAAACTTGATTCGCTTCGCAACTTATAATACCTATCTATTACGAAGAGTCTAGCCAAAACCGGGAAGAATGCACATGAGAAAGCCTATGAAGGATATTCAAAGACCGAAGAAGAAATTCGAAATAATTATCAGCATATTTTATTTACCTGTGTACTACTTGCAATTGCATATAAAGATCATTTATCAAAGCTTAGTTAAGAGTGAAGACCTATCCCAACCTATCCCAACAATCGTACATAGGTACATTTTTGATAAGCAATCAAGTCTGTAGAACACATTAAGTAGAGCCAAGTACCTAGGAACTTGTTTCTAATGCGATAGTGGTTACAAAATTTGTCTCTTGTTAATTCAAACATGGCATGTTATGAATAAACATTATAATTAAACGGTGCGTTTTGACATTATCAATCATCGTTAACAAATTTTTAGTGTTCGCTTTCGACCAGAAGCATACTGCCGTGTTATACCTACTTAAAACATTTTGGTATAACTAATTAATTTAGTGGAGTTGTTTGACGTCAATGATTACAGGAAAAAATTTTTGGTACTTAAGTTCAGATTTTTTTTAATGTGTATTGTGTATCTGTGGTGTACCATACCAATATATATGTATTGACTAGCTGATGCCCGCGACTCCGTTCGCGTGGATTGAGGCAATTGTGTTTTAGGCGTATGAAAAATAGATATAGTAGCCGATTCTCAGACCTACTGAATATGCATATAAAATTTCATAAAAATCGGTCAAGCCTTTTCGGAGAAGTATGGTAACTAACATTGTGACACGAGAATTTTATATACCTAGGTAGGTATAAGAATATTGATACTGATGATATTGATATTGATTATTTAATGAATGAAATGGCAACATAAAATACCTAATTGCTTTTGTATTAATTTGCCTAAGTATTGTGTTTACATAATATTATAATGTAGGTATATACTCACTGACCTAAGAATAAGCAGAAATATGCTTATTGCATACGTATGCACTATGCATCATGCGGCAATTTAAGTATCATTTTACTATTTCCAAGTTTGAATTAAGTATTGAGACCTTTACTAGATTAAGTATACTTATACGTACCTTAAAGAGAATGTCAATCGATCAGTAAACATTGCAACAGGGCAATATCATATTAAAATGTACATGTACAAGGTAATATAATTATAGAAGTTAGAACATTTGTAATAGACTTACGAATCGGGCGAACAGGCTTTAGGTATGACGCCGAGTACTAACTTACCTACTTGTCGAATTAGGCATATGTTGCACAAAATTTGTGTCTCAACCGATACGGCATTCCATACATCGTATATATCAACGCTTCTAGGCTGTATTGAGGACAGGCCCGACCTAAGAAAGGTAAATGCCTCAATGCTAGTTGTTATAAGCTAACGCGGGCGGAGAGGTCGGCCGCTCCAACTCCACGCGGCCCCGAAACATATACGCACTATTTGCCAATACATAATGTTTTATGGTACCTACCATGCGATATACGAATGAGTTAAGGTACCAACTTATCTAGAACTTGCAACTTAATAATGTTTAATATTTCTAAATTAAAAAGCAATGCAAAAGTTCGGACGAAAATATATATGTAAATGAAATCTATTGTGTCATGTAGGTATGTAGGTACTTTGTAGTATCTAATCTTCCAACTAAATGTTATAATTGAAATCATGTTGAACACCAAGAACAAGAGTACAATATTATTAAACACGATTTCATCAGCTATAAGATCAGTGGCGTGCACTGGCGTGGCTTGGACCTAGGGTAGGCAACAGTTAGTCAGAATACCTAATTACTGACTGTTAATTAAAAAACATCAACATACAATCTAGCAAATAAATATATTCTATTCTATTCAGTTTGGGTAAGCAGTGCTTATATGCCTCTCTGAACTGCACGCCACTGTATAAAATAAAATTATGTTGACAGGGTTCTACGAGTACCAATGAACTAGGCAGCACTTATATAATAATTATTATTATTGGAAAGTAAAATAGATTATTTAAGTGGGTAATTAACAAGAATGTTTGCAAAAACAAATGATATTTTAACAATAGACTAGGTATAGAGGCATATCGCAAGGATGCTTTTTATTCGAATTACGATTATCCCCCGACTTTTAACTTCCCTTTAGATGTCTGTGCGATTATTTTACACCTATGATTTTCGTAATTTACGAATACAATCATGGATTGTATTCGTGAACTGTGAACGTTAAACCATACTATTACCTATTCTGCGGTTAAACTCCTACACAACAATATATGTACTAAGGGTATGTTCCGATATGCACTGCGAGCACTGTAAGGTGTGACGTCAATTTAGTATACTGCGAAGCTTTTTAAGCGCCTTTATAGTTAGCTATACTGGTGAATGTTTCAAACGGAACTCAGTCAGCACTGATAGCACCTTACCCTAAAAACGCCAGTGCTCACAGTACAAAAATGACGACGATTTATGACGTTATATATTTTCCTAAGATGCTGCGGCAGTATACTGTTCAGTCCACGGAATGAATTTCTCCGAAGTACGAGCACTGAACAGTGCTCGTAGTGTATATAGGAAAATATCGCAAAACTGATTTTGAAGCTCATAAAACGCTTCTTATAAAGATAATAATATAATGTAAATTAAACTACATTACCAACATAACAGGAACGTAACTAGGTACAAGTCGTACCTACTTCTACGTAAAGAGCAAATTGTGTGATAAAAAACATTGTAGACGTAGGTATGTTTTTATCAAACAATACAATTGACTCGTAAGTCGTCTATACTTGACCTGCATGATACTCACAGGACGACAATATTAAACTACAATGTAAAACTTCTTGTAAATAAACTTAACTGGCTATAACAGCGACTTCATTCGCGTTTCTGAATAGAATTTGGAAGGAGTCACAATCCAAAGCAACAAGAAATGCGACGGAGAGAGATATGTATTTCTGCAGCCAGTGTAGGTATGCAAGCTTTGAATTTTGAAATAAACTTGTCTAAATTTTGTGTAAAAAGAAAAACGTGTAAAAAAAGGTATCAATTATATTGAAATTATATTGAAATAGTGAAATATATTGACATTATATTGAAATAGTGACAAATTAACAATTTTGTTGATTTGATTGATTCATAACGTAACCTGCCTACGTATAATTAAACGATTTTCTGCTCTATTAGGTGTTATCCATACTATTTTTTTTATTATAAAAGCAAAAGTGTCTGTCTGTCTGCTACGCTTTCACGGCCCACTAGTTTAACCAATTTTTATGAAATTTGGTGAAGGGATAGTTTTATCCCGGAAAATGAAGAAGTGCGCGGGATTTGAAAAATTTAATCCACGCGGACGAAGTCGCGAGCATCATCTAGTATGTAATAAAGACTTATGCATATGCTCCTACACCTACAGAGGCGATTACATAATATTTTGTTTCATACCACCCATACCAACATGGTCTATGGACCTCACGTAGGGCACACAAACAGGCAACGTGACTATGGTGAAACAGGCAAAAAAAAACGTTCAAGGTAAGTAGTGCAATGGATGCGACGCGCTGCGCGTTCGTATATGGCAAGGTCGGCGGGTGCGCCCGCGCACGCGACACCAGCGCAATCACTTTCACTACGTGTCTTACCAAATGCACGGATATAAACAACCTGGAATGGGCCCTATGGGCACTATAAAAAACTAAACTTGTCTTAGCTCAAGCTGATCATCAGGTTTTTGCATAATGTAACAGTCAATTACCATATTAAACGTACCTACATAGAAACTCACTTATAAAACGTCAAATTACAACCTCAAATGTAGGTCGAAATGCATTCTATATTAATAAAAACCATTTAATAACATTAATAAGTATAGTCATGCAAAGTTGCATCTCTACCAATAAAAATGCATGTTGTGTTTAACTTTCCCGGTGAATATTGGAGTGTCGTTTCACATTGAGACGGCAACATTAACAAAATTGTGTTAACTAATTTTTATTTGATTGATGTGGACGATGTTTTACATAGTTACATGAACATTTTACTAAGGTATGAACCTTAATCAGTAAAAATCTTAGGTAAAAAGGGGTTTTGATTTTATTACTTATCTATTATAACCTATTTACAAATATTTTTTACTAATTTATAACTTTACAAATATATATAGAGACAATTTTGGTATATCTACTCTGGATTTCCGATGCAAGTAGCTATCTACAAGTTCTATTATTATAATTATTAGCGAGTTCGATGATTATATCACATCTAGTAAGTTATTTACAGAATTATATCAGGCTCTCTGCTTCCTCTTCACATTGCGCTAAATTCATTTCAGCGCAAACTGTATTGTGATTTCGTAACTTGGCTAAGCTCACGTAACAGTGTTACAAAGCACAAACAACATACGATACCCACACCCTGCCTTTCTTAAATAAGACTTCCACTTACAACATTAAGGACCGACTTCTAGCTTTGCATTACCTAACCCGACCTAGGGATAAATCTAACGGCGAGTTATAACTGAAGCAATGCCTAGCATGGTTTAATAAATTTTTCAAAGTTTTGACACAATAAAAATGGGTAGTAAAACGTAATAAATAGTAAATTAACTAATACTAATTCCCTAATTCTGTGGCTAAAACAATATCGAACAATAAGGCGTACCATCACACAAAAATAAGGTAGGTAACATGTTTCAATGTGAATATTATAGAGTCTGTAATAGGTATTCACATTGATACAGAGCCTTAAGAGGACAGATTTTTTGACTACAGACATGGAAGGAGGTCACATAGAAGGAATCTTCGACTCTAGGTGATGTACAAAGCGCACAGGATTCCCTAAAGGTGTTAATTGTTTTTTGTCGCTCTACTTATCCGTTTCTAAAATCGGCTAAATCCGGAAAACAATCAAACGATAGGTATATGAGAATGAAGAGAAGAGACGACAGTATAATATGCATCATCGATAAAAATAATGATGTAGTTAATAACGTAGATATAATATATAGGTGGTATACAATATATGTAGGTAATATATTATGTCGTTGTGAATTTGACATTATCTCATGAAATTTTCACACAGGCAGAAACAAGATTAAAAAAGTTTTTAGAAGCTTATGTAATTTTACACGCAAAAACAGAACATATCGCTGGTGAAATAAGTAAAAACTAGCTAACACATGGCTAACACGAGAAGTTTTAGTAATTTTAATTTATTTTTGTATCTATACATATATAATCTAAAAGTTAGCCCTTAACTGCGATTTTACCTGATAGTAAGAGATGATGCAGTCTAAGATGGTAGCGGACTAATCTGTTAGGGGGTTAGCAGTTATATTATACCCATACCCCGATTTCTACACGGCAGCGTACCGGAACACTAAATCGCTTGGCGGACGTCTTTTGGTAGGGTGGTAACTTGCCACGGCCGAAGCCTTCCTCCAGACCAGAGTATAACAAATTATAAATTCCCAAATTATTTTATTAATATTTCCCTCGAATCGAACTCGGAACCTCCGCGCGTTAAGGCAACAGCGCTCTACTGCTCTAAGTAATGGTAGTAAGGTAACCCATCATATCATGTCATGTTGCAGTGACAGCGATTGCAACTCGTCGAAACTCGTGATAACAGGTATATTTATACTATTTAATACGTTATACATAACATTACGAGTCGCTTGTGCAACCTACATACGTTAGGTAATTATATGTAAACGCATGATAGCTTATAGATATGCGCGAGGACATCGTTCGTTATCACTAACTATGCATAGGAAAACCATTCACTAAGAGATATTATTAAAGACTTTAAGAACGAACAATTATGTATTAGGTACATCAATACATTTTGAATCCATACTTCCATAATATTAATATAAATGCGAAACTGTGTCTGTCTGTCTGCTACGCTTACACAGCCCATTTGTTCAACCGATTTTGATGAAATTTGGTACAGGGATAGGTGATATCCCGGTGAAAATTAAAGAGTTCCAGCGGGAATCAAAAACTTTAATCCACGCGGACGAAGCCGCAGGCATTCAAAGCAGCAAGCAAAGCAGGCAAAGTTGAGGAGCGTGGCGGCCACGACTGTGCGAAGTTTAACACATACCTTCAAGTCAGTAAAATGTCTCCACAGCATAATTTATCAGTAGGCGATCCAATAGTCCGATTACTGTGACAGACGCCAGTGTTTGATATGACTGCAGGGGACCGCGTATCTTCTGCATCAATCATTGCTACAGTATCAATTGCTGTGATTGGCTGAATTTATGGTATTCTTGCTGCGTCAATGGATTTTATGCAATAGTGGAAGAGTGTTATCCAATCAGAGGTGATTGCGATCGTTACACTGTAGCTGTCAGTTTTAGCCGGTAGCCCAGCTGGTTTAGTGAAAGAACTGACACATCTCTTAATTTAATTCGTCTCTGTAAAACATGTCTACGAAGTGATTTGTATCTGTAGATTACTTTAACTATTTGCTAAGGATACAGTTATTATGTTAGTTAGCTATTCCTTTATTCGATCTAGCACTTACAATATTAATAATTTGTCTATAGCAGCTTCAGCACTCGGCAGGCAGTGCTTTAGTGAAAATGCTTATTTCAATTTATATAAGTATTTGCTAATTTTAATTAAAAACCTAAAAGAATACAAGTATGCATTGGCTTTTTTAACTAACTTGCTTGTTGCTTAATTATTTCTGAATGCTACATGTGACACTTTACTGATAAGTTAAACGATTGTTTTTTGTTTGCGTTCTGTTGCACTTGCACGAATACAGTGATAGGTTTTATCAGTACAAAATAACATATATGCAATAATTAATAAGTATAGTTTTTTTGATCTTTATTTATTTTAACAGGGCTTTTATACTATGTGACAGAAAATCCTATCGGAAAAGTATAGCTGGTGTCTTTCTTATGACATTAGACTGTAACACTGTCCCCTTTTTGCGAGTACTGAGTACTTAGAAACGTTGAGCGCGACCCAGTCACTTAGCTGGTACGCGTATTATCACCATTTGCATAGCATTGCAAGTAGGTAGCTGTGTTGGCTACACTGCTTTCGTTGCCTTCAATTACTCAAAAGCGAATAAAGTGCAAAGCGATTTAGCGTTCCGGTACGATTCCGTGTGGAAACCAATTAGGGGTATGGGTTTAATATAACTGCCATGCCTCTAACAGGTTAGCCCGCAACCACAGGCCACCATCGTAGACCCCATCAGCACTTACCATCAGGCGAGATCGCAGTCAAGGGCTAACATGTAGTGGATAAAAAAAAATTTGCTTAAATAATAGTTAGTTACGTTATCAAAGGCGCATTTAGACGAGCACTCAACACATTTTTTAAATATTGAAAATGGTCATCAGCAGCAAAGTCCCATAGCATCAGTCGCAATAAAGGAATGTTGTTGATTGATGAGAGTTAGCTGGTATCAGTGTTGACGAGATAACTGCTTACGTATTATTTACAGCGAGCTCTCTAAGCTATATGTTACTCAAAAATGAAAAGCTTAAGTTTCTCTACTTAGTATCATAATGAAGGAGCTAGAAGTTTAATACGCTATAATCCGCCTCAATAGGTAAATCTATGTGGTAAGTGTGTATCCCGCACGTAGCCCGCGGTATTCACCACACCACAGACATCTTCCAAACTACTCTCAAGTTGTACCTATGGTCGCGGATTATAGCGAATTAAACTAGTTCCTTCATTATGATGGACTTCCGCAAAGTAAAACTTGCTTCTATCCAATATTTCTCTTCTATCGGTTGTGTGATATTTCATGGCACGAAATTACAATTTAGATACAATAGATTATGATTTTTATAATGAAATTAAATGTTTCATTCCAGGTAGGGCAACTTGAGCCACTTATGGATCGGAGAGAAAATTCTACTCCGACAAGAAGGTCAGCAGTTTCTCTGTACACTACATATAATATATATCTACAAATTGTACAAATATAAAAATTTGCAGATATCATACAATATAACCTTAGTAATTTTTTTGAAGACTCTTCTGGTTATTTAATATTTTAATAATATAATAATAATATGATCTATGACACTATCAAACAGAGCGAAAAAATTACGATCCCAACCAACGAGCGTTTAATTCTATAAATACAGAATAATATTACAACCAAATCGCTTGAAAAGTGTAGTTTCTGCGGCATTGAACAAAACATGCGATTACAACAATAGACTGGTATGAATGAATGTCGTTAGAACATACTCGTACCCGGATAATGATGTTATTTGCTTTGCCTTCCGTCATCGGACAGTAACGACGTATATAGGTATCTATTTAATGTGTGTAACCTTACGTTGTTTGCGTCTTGTTCTCTTATACTTTATGTACGGTTGTTATGATAATTATGTGATATTACTTAAGGCTTTAAGCTGTGCCTCATCATCTAAGAACAAGTGTAAAAAGAAACTTTAAATTAAAAAAAAAGAAAATAATTAGATTTAATTTAGATTTATTTTAAATTTTAATGTATTTCGTAGTTTTAATTTGAAAAAAAAAAGTTTTAGTAGCGATATCCTCATACTTATCTAGTTGCTCATAATTTAGAATTTTTTCTTATTACTGCGAATTTTTAAAGTACTGAAAAAATAAGAAAAAATTGCATTTCCCAAAATGCCTGACCATTTTAAATATGAGTAGTTTTGATTCAGAACGTTGCGTTAATATACGTGATTTAGCTAGTAATACCTACTTGTAAGTAGCAGCAAACAAATTCACGTAACCGTTAATAATCCTACATCCTGATTTAGTTGATCACATTGAGAAGTACATACTGATCTACATATTGCACATTCCGTGTATATTAAACGTATCGTATTAATTAATTACCGTCCTTTGTCTTCACGGTATTGTATTGGTGGACATAATAACCACACACAAACACGTGGATATGTACGTAGATCACGAAGCAGATTGATTCATCCTCTCCTCAGCCTCGATGACGCGTTTGCTGCATATAATGCTATTTGATATTATCATTGATATGGTTTTCAATATTAGATCATCCAATTACTAAAGGTTGATAAATCGTATGTACTTAATTACTATGTACCTTATTATTTACGATCTATGCAGAGTTTGGATTGCAATCCAGCAACCAAATTGCACTTAGTATGTTTACGGTTTTAGTACGGTGCGGTGTTACTGACTACTGTTTGTAAAGCACTAGTCGCAATTTATTTTGATGGAATTAGAAGTTTAATTCGCTATATATGAATGTCGCAAAAGATAGACCGCGATATTCACCACACCACAGAAATCTTCCAAACTACGAGTAGTTACTCTCAACGTACGTTTCACTCCGATACCGAAGCATCTGGAGATGTTGACTCGAAAATGCACGATTATAAAATTGTGGTCTTAGTTCTGTCGAAATAAGTAACTATTTTAATGCGTAGGTACATATTAAAAATTTAGAAACAAAGCTTATTGACGAATTATTAGTAGGTATGTTATAACTTATAAGTATGATGGATATCATGAAAAATCTAATTAAAACTTTTGAAACATCGTACGATAAATATATTTTAACGAATAGGTAATTGCAAGACCACTAACTGTCGTAGACATTTTATATAACATGACATTGACTTCTGAGGCCTTCCTAAACTCAAATTCTCGAAATTCTTATACATAATTTTACTTGCAGAGTAATAAAAAGATTTTACTAATATTGGACTAAGAATAAAATATCGGTAGGTTATATAAATTCTGATAAGGTATAGAAATATATAGCAATAAGCAGATTGTCATTTCCATGGAGCATCTTCCTGCCCACCAGAGCTGTAGTGTTACCTATTCTGTGCTTAAAATTTAGGTTTACCCCGTAGATTAATTATCACTTGCTGAATATTTATTTTAAAATCACTATGAGGTTTTACACAATTTATATAGAACAAAATATTTGACCCGACCGCTGGTGAAGACTCAGAATCATTTATTCCCCAATGGGGATGTGTATTAAAAATAAATTCCAAACAAAGTTCACACGAGATTAGTGTTAAAACAGTCTTCTAAGTTCACAAAATACCTAATGAAGTCAGAAATTATAC
This sequence comes from Erebia palarica, assembly GCA_964035005.1. Lineage (NCBI taxonomy): Eukaryota > Metazoa > Arthropoda > Insecta > Lepidoptera > Nymphalidae > Erebia > Erebia palarica. The sequence continues at coordinate 10,854,745 of OZ035988.1, forward strand.
GTCAGTAGTTTCACGTCCGTACCTATTATGTTCCTGGATGACAACTTTACGTGCGCATTATGAAGTCACTCGATTTAGTAGGAAACTTTTGGTTCACATGAGTCACTGACCACTGTAACACTTTTGCATACCCAACGCGGTGAACATCAAAGAGTTATCTACTGGAATAATGTATATTAAAATGTTTATTCATTTTATTTATTGTCAGTTGACCCAACCTGACTGTGACCCGGCTTTGCACGGGTGAGCCTTATGTATAACCTAAAACGTTAAAATCTAAATTTAATTTGCTATTAAACTGATCGCTTTTGATTAATAACTATTGTAGTTATCCGTTAAGGAAGTCTACCTACCATAGGTAGACTTCCTATTCATTTGATAGACTGTCAGGTTAGTCCTTGGAGCAAGAAGATAATTGATCTGAGGGTTAGTCACATGTTGTTTTTTTTCGGTATAGTTCTTAAAGACTCTTTAAAGACTATCAGCAAATAATGGCGATTAGTGTTATCAAAAGTGGAAAGAATCAAGTCCTAATTGACTACTTTTTAATAAGTGAATTTTTTATTTGTTTTAGCCACCAAAAACTCGGCATAGCGTTATCTTTTACTGCAATGTCCTTTACCTTTTCTATAACGTATGTTAATAATTTGTATTAATTAATTATTCTTGGATTATTAGGGTAGTTTTTAACAAAATATAGAGGTACAGTCGTGTGTAGGTATGCTAGTTAGAAAACTGACCTTGGAAATAATTATGTACCTACCTACGTCAACTTTATCATAAGTGTTTGAACGCGTGTCCAGTTTACAAGTTGGTCTTCTTAACGTTCTTAATGTTATCAGTTTATTTTATGTGTGCACGCCATATTGAGCGATTTTTCCACGCTTACCGTTCGTGGAACATAAACAATTCAAATATACGATGTACTAGCTGATGCCCGCAACTCCGGCCGCGTGGATTGAGGTGTTTTAGGGGTATGAAAAATTGATAGTAGTTGATTCTCAGACCTACTGAATATGCATATTAAATTTCATAACAAACGGTCAAGCCGTTTTGCAGGAGTATGGTAACTAACATTGTGACACGAGAATTTTATATATAACTTGTATGACTAGTGGGCCCGGCAGACGTTGTCCTGCCCTATCTTCCTCGCAATCTATACTAATAATATTATAAATGCGAAAGTTTGGATGGATGTATGGATGTTTGTTACTCAATCACGCCCCAACAGATGAACGGATCTGGCTGAAATTTGGTATAGAGATTGATTTGACAATAGCACGGCTACTTTTTATTCCGAAAAATTAAAGAGTTCTCGCGGGAACCACAGAACCTCGATCCACGAGTACGAAGTCGCGGGCATCAGCTAGTTTTTCCATATTTTCTCACCGTTTGAACCTTCCCTGGACTACGACAAACATTTCAAAACCAAAATCAGCTAAGCCGTTCTCGAGTTTTAGTGAGACAAACGAACAGCAATTGATTTATATATAAACTCGCCGGCATATTTAGCGGAACATAAAAAAAAGGTTTGATATCAGTATCATGTAAGGTTGCTGGCTGGTTTATACGTCATTTAATTTAAAAAGAAATATTTTCAAATTAAGAAAACAACATTTTATGCAATTGTTTTAATTTTATTCAAATACACCTTATCTGGAGCGAACTTCGAGTATTTCTTCCTTCTGAGTTTGATTTAAAATTTCATTGAAATACTGTTTCTTGTTAGTTTTTATAAATCGCGTATCTTTCTGGAGTTGATGACTGAATTATGCCTGACTTAGCCCTAACGGAGATTGCCAGGGCACTCGAAATGCGAAGAAATGGTCAAACCTACAGAGTGATATCCAGAGATCTTCGTCGACCAGTTTCAACGATCCATCGCAGTATCCAACGGTTCAGGGAGACCGGTACTTATGTGAGAAGAGCAGGACAAGGCAGAAAAAGACGCACTTCGAGTAGGGATGATCGTTTCATTCGGCTTCGTGTACGTAGGAACCCTCGTTTGACAGCCGTCCAAGCCCGACATGAATTAGAAGCAGTGCGGGGTGTAACCGTAAGTGAGCGTACGGTACGAAGAAGGCTCGAAGAAGCTTGTTTGGGTTCATTTGTGCCCGCCAAGGCTCCAAGGCTCGAGGTAAATCATCGTAGAAAAAGGTTAACTTTTGCTCAGGAACATCGACTTTGGAACGCCGACCAATGGAGTAAAGTATTGTTTAGTGATGAGTGCAGAATTCTCTTAAATCAAATTGACGGCAGGCCAAGAATATACAGACGCAAAGGAGAACGATACATTCAGACAAATTTTGAAACTACAGTTGCATACGGTGGTGGATCAATAATGGTTTGGGCGGGCATTTGTTTGGGAGTTCGTACAGACTTGGTAGTGATTGACAGAGGGAGTCTGACTGCAGACCGCTATATCAGAGAAGTTTTAGAAGAAAATGTCGTACCGTTTGCCCCATATATCGGTGAAGATTTTGTTTTTATGCAGGATAATGCTCGGCCGCATACCGCTCGGGTAACCCAAGCTTATCATAATGATATGAATATCACTGTTATGGAGTGGCCGGCGAGATCACCGGATATGAACCCAATAGAGCACGTTTGGGACTTGCTGAAAAGAAAAGTTAAGTCCAGAATTCCAGCTCCTGCCAACGTGGGAGAACTGCGAATCGTCGTAGTTGAGGAATGGCGGAGGCCGGAGACTATCCCAGGAGACCATCGATAACATCATTCTCAGACCTTAGTATGCCTAGACGGGTAGAAACTTTAATAAGAGCACGTGGAGGAAATACGTGAATATTAATCACCATTTTTCTAATTTAATTAATTGTTATTTTATTATTAAATTACACTTTTCCCGGTTACATGAAAAGTTCAAAAATGTACCATTTTTCACAAATAGCCTTTACTCGCAAAATCTGTTCTTAATGTGATCTCATTTTAAGTAAAACAAATGAAACTTGAAATAACAAAAGAAGTGTAGTAAGTAGATTTTAAAATAAAACCATAGTTTTTAATTATGGACCTTTTTTTATGTTCCGCTAAATATGCCGGCGAGTTTATATATATAGAAGATTTTTTTTTGAAAATTCCTAGTCAATAAAATATATTAATTATTACTTTCATAATTTATTATCTATTTACACACTATTTTATAGTGGGCGGAGGAAGTTGGCGGTATGCACCCTGTGCCTCGGAGAGCACGTTAAGCCGTCGGTCCCGGTTATTATCACTAATGATAATTCGTTAACTGTGACACACTATTAACATGATAAGTCGTTAACTATACTGAGAATTACTAGTCAGAAAAACCCGATACTTAATTGTGGCCCGACCCGGACTCGAACTCGCGTCGTTGGCCGCAGTCGACATCCTAACCACTGGACTAATCCCCGCAATTCAAACACCAGGCTTATACTAAAACCTGCCAACTCCCATTTTATCATTTAGAGTAGAGGTGTGATCTGTGATGCCTGATTCTACACCATATGAATCTTCTGGTAAGTTTATAATTCCTGAGATTTCAGGATTAATCAATGACGTAGGTACTCATTAAAAATATAGAGAATTTGAAGAAATGTCCGCATATTACGCATATAAAGGACTCAAAACAAAATTAAAATACCTAAAGATACGAGGCAAACGACAAAATGTATTTAAGGGTCCTTATACGGATTTCATACTTTTTCAAGTACCATTTATAGATAAATGGAATAACAGCTGTTGGGATATTATGGTATTAAAGTAAAGGTAATGTATTCATCTCTAGTTAGACCTCATAAAAAATGCACACTCCCATACAAATTTTCGGAATAAATACGTTTCTACGAACGCAAGAACTGCTGAAAATGACGAAAAATGGGGTCTGGATAGGAACCCACAAAGCTAGATCGGCTACATATTTTAACTTGAAAATCACAAAAGAGTGGGGCTTATATAGTCCTCTACCCAAATGCTGGAACATTATGCATACAAATAAATACTTTGTCATTTATGTGTCAACACAAAAAATTCTTCATACATTTTCTATGGAAAGAAGCCGGCCGTTTGGCGTTTGGCGCTCAGTACGCGCTGAGATGCGCTCGTGAACGGGTGGGTGTATCGCTTTTTTGCATGAAATTTATTACGACAAAATTAACACCGTGTTGTATACTGCGCTTGATAAAACTTGATATTGTTATCCGACACAAAGAAGAAAGTTCTCAATTACCCTTTTTTTTTTTACCCGATTACGGCAAAGCCAAAAGGAAAGAGTACGAGATTAGGAGTCTATGTATGTATATGCGTGTGTGCGTGCGTGCGTGTTTGTGTGTGTGTGGGTGAGTGTGTATGTATGTTGGATGTATGTATGAATGTATTAATTGAAGTCTATGACACTCCAGAGCCCATAACTACACTCAATTATTATTATAGCCAACTATACCTATGCAAAAAAATTTGGTCAATACGTTAGTCTGTTACGGCGTGATTGAAGAACAATCCTACTAACCAAACTTTTTCACAATAATTTTAGCACGGTAAGCGCCATTTTGAAATTCTTTTTTATCGTCCTGATTTCGTTCAAAATCGATATCTGGGGTTCCCTGGGATCACAAAATAGGAAACTTTTACCAGAATTTTAAAAAAGTCAGCGCCATGTTGAAATTCTCTGTTATTGTACCGATTTCGTTCAAAATCGATATCTGACGATCCCTGGGATCGCAAAACAGGAAACTGTTACCAAAATTTTAAAAAATCAGCGCCATTTTGAAATTCTTTGTTATTGTACCGATTTCGTTCAAAATCGATATCTGACGATCCCTGGGATCACAAAACAGGAAACTGTTACCAAAATTTAAAAAAATCAGCGCCATCTTGAAATTCTTTGTTATTGCACCGATTTCGTTCAAAATCGATATCTGACGATCCCTGGGATCACAAAACAGGAAACTGTTACCAAAATTTAAAAAAATCAGCGCCATCTTGAAATTATTTGTTATTGCACCGATTTCGTTCAAAATCGATATCTGACGATCCCTGGGATCACAAAACAGGAAACTGTTACCAAAGTTTTAAAAAATCAGCGCCATCTTGAAATTCTTTGTTATTGCACCGATTTCGTTCAAAATCGATATCTGGGGTTCCCTGGGATCACAAAATAGGAAACTTTTACCAGAATTTTAAAAAAGTCAGCGCCATGTTGAAATTCTTTGTTATTGTACCGATTTCGTTCAAAATCGATATCTGACGATCCCTGGGATCGCAAAACAGGAAACTGTTACCAAAATTTTAAAAAATCAGCGCTATTTTGAAATTCTTTGTTATTACACCAATTTCGTTCAAAATCGATATCTGACGATCCCTGGGATCACAAAACAGGAAACTGTTACCAAAATTTAAAAAAATCAGCGCCATCTTGAAATTCTTTGTTATTGCACCGATTTCGTTCAAAATCGATATCTGACGATCCCTGGGATCACAAAACAGGAAACTGTTACCAAAATTTTAAAAAATCAGCGCCATTTTGAAATTCTTTGTTATTGCACCAATTTCGTTCAAAATCGATATCTGACGATCCCTGGGATCACAAAACAGGAAACTGTAACCAAAATTTAAAATAATCAGCGCCATCTTGAAATTCTTTTTTATTGCACCGATTTCGTTCAAATTCGATATCTGATGATCCCTGGGATCACAAAACAGGAAACTGGTACCAAAATTAAAAAAAAACAGCGCAATTTTGAAATTCTTTTGTTATTGAACCGATTTCGTTTAAAATCGATATCTGACGATCCTGGGATCACAAAACAGCGAACTGGTACCAAAATTTGAAAAAAGCAGCGCCATTTTGAAATTCTTTGTTTTCGTACCGATTTCGTTCAAAATCGATATCTGAGGTTCCCTGGGATCACTGAACTGAAAACTTTACCCAAAATTTAAAAAAATCAGCGCCATCTTGAAATTCTTTGTTATTGCACCGATTTCGTTCAAAATCGATATCTGACGATCCCTGGGATCACAAAACAGGAAACTGTTGCCAAAATTTAAAAAAATCAGCGCCATCTTGAAATTCTTTGTTATTGCACCGATTTCGTTCAAAATCGATATCTGACGATCCCTGGGATCACAAAACAGGAAACTGTTACCAAAATTTAAAAAAATCAGCGCCATCTTGAAATTATTTGTTATTGCACCGATTTCGTTCAAAATCGATATTTGGGGTTCCCTAGGACCACAAAACAGGCAACTGGTATTAAAATTAACAAAAATCAGCGCCATTTTGAAATTATTTGTAATTGAACCGATACCGGTTTTATGATTCTAGGGATCGTCAGAACGAAAAATTTTAAACGAAATCGGTTCAATAACAAAGAATTTAAAAATGGCGCTGATTTTTTAATTATGGTAAAAGTTTTCTGTTTTGTGATCCAAGGGATCCCCAGATATCGATTAGGAATGAAATCGGTATGATAACAAAGAATTTCAAAATGGCGTTGACTTTTTTATATGCTGGTAAAAGTTTCCTATTTTGTGATCCCAAGGAACCCCAGATATCGATTTTGAACGAAATCGGTACGATAACAAAGAATTTCAAAAAGGCACTAATTTTTTTCAAATTTTGGCACCAGTTTCCTGTTTTGTGATCCTAGGGATCGTCAGATATCGATTTTGAACGAAATCAGTTCAATAACAAAGAATTTCAAAATGGCGCTGATTTTTTTAAATTTTGGTAACAGTTTCGTGTCTTGTGATCTTAGGGATCGTCAGATATCGATTTTGAACGAAATCGGTTCAATAGCAAAGAATTTCAAAATGGCGCTGATTTTTTAAAATGTTGGTAACAGTTTCCTGTTTTGTGATCCTAGGAATCCTCAGATATCGATTTTGAACGAAATCGGTTCAATAACAAAGAATTTCAAAATGGCGCTGATTTTTTAACATTTTGGTAACAGTTTCCTGTTTTGTGTTCCTCGGGATCGTCAGATATCGATTTTGAACGAAATCGGTTCAATAACAAAGAATTTCAAAATGGCGCTGATTTTTTTAAATTTTGGTAACAGTTTCGTGTCTTGTGATCTTAGGGATCGTCAGATATCGATTTTGAACGAAATCGGTTCAATAGCAAAGAATTTCAAAATGGCGCTGATTTTTTTAAATGTTGGTAACAGTTTCCTGTTTTGTGATCCTAGGAATCCTCAGATATCGATTTTGAACGAAATCGGTTCAATAACAAAGAATTTCAAAATGGCGCTGATTTTTTAAAATTTTGGTAACAGTTTCCTGTTTTGTGTTCCTCGGGATCCTCAGATATCGATTTTGAACGAAATCGGTACAATAACAAAGAATTTCAAAATGGCGGTGACTTTTTAAAGTTTGGTAACAGTTTCCTATTTTGTGATCCTCAGATATCGATTTTGAACGAAATCGGTACAATAACAGAGAATTTCAAAATGGCGCTGACTTTTTTAAAGTTTGGTACCAGTTTCCTGTTTTGTGATCCCAGGGATCCTCAGATATCGATTTTGAACGAAATCGGTTCAATAACAAAGAATTTCATAATGGCGCTGATTTTTTTAAATTTTGGTAACAGTTTCCTGTCTTGTGATCTTAGGGATCCTCATATATAGATTTTGAACGAAATCGGTACAATAACAGAGAATTTCAAAATGGCGCTAGCTTTTTAAAATTTGTTACCAGATTTTTACTATAGGGAATTAAGAAACACGTGTTTCAGGATTTTTGGAAATTCCACCCCCAAGGAATTTTTTAAAATTTCACCCAAGCGAAGCAGGGGTGCGTCTGCTAGTATTTACTATAATAATGTGGCGCGGAGGCATAGATATTATGTAGTAAATAAATAATCAAATATTTCAAGTTACAAAATTGATTAGTTGGCTATAAAATCGAGCGTAGATCGTAGTGCTATATATGCGTACAGATATATGCTGTAGTGTGGCGAGTTATATACCTAAAGTTGGCTGCGGCCTGATTGTATAAGGCCCCTTAAATAAACTTCAACATTAACAAAAATAAACCGTAGTAAGTATATGGTACATAGCTGTGAGTTGTCGATGCTGGTTCGCGGACAGAGACAAAGAATTGCCAATTATTCCACCTGCCCCCGCCGCACCTGGACCGGCTGCTCTTTTTATTTATTTCATCGTTGCCGATATTTTTATTGGTCACCTTTTGACGCGACTCAAACAAATAAGCTGTAAATGAACACAGTCTGTAAATTGAACTGTAGCAACAATGAAATAAACCCAATGAATAAAGTACCTACTAACTATCATATTATTCAATAAGTAACTACCTATGAGTTGATGCTTCGTCCCGCGTCCTCGTGAATTTAGGTTTTTGATTCCCTCGCGAACTCTTTAATTTTCCGGGATAAAAAGTAGCCTGTTTTATTCCGGATCATAATCTATCTCTGTGGCAAATTTCATCCAGATCCGTTTAGCCGTTCTGGCTTGATTGAGTAACAAACATCCATCCATCCATCCATCCAAACTTTCGCATTTATAATAATATTAGTAAATTAGTAATAAAATATTAGTAACTGTATTAGTATCTATTAGTATTAGTATCAGTATTAGTATTAGTATAGATAGTATAGATATAGATAAATGTGCACTTGACGACAGTCGCGCCTACTCCCTGGAAGGTAAAAAGAGCAATGTATGTACTTAAATAAATATACTTATACTTTATCCGGCTTATAATATACATACCTCGTAATTTTATACAATAAAAATAAAGATCTGTACTGTTAAGTGAGGAGTCCCACAAAACTTTTCTCCTTCAATTGTAATTCAGGGACTTTACTTTTGTTTTTTTTGGTTAAAGCTAATGATTGTCTTATTTTGCTCCTTGAGAAGCTCCAGACAGAAACAAAAAATGCTACGACAACCTCGAGTGAGACAGGCTTAAGCTTAACTGGTTACAGATAAAGACCCTATTGATAGTAGATATTGATTTGGAAATATTTATTTTAATTATTATAATATTTTAAAAATCAAAGAGTTCCCTCGGGAACTTCCGGGATTTTCCGGGATATAAAGTAGCCTATGTGTTATTTTAGACTATAATCTATTCCTGTGCCCAATTTCATCCAGATCCGTTCAGCATCATCCTTCACCCATCCATCCAAACTTACGCCCTTATAATAATTAGTAAAGCTTCATTAAGAATTCGATAGACACTTTACAGTTTAAAATCATCCAACATAATATTTTCAATACAACGCAGCAGAACTTTCTCAGTTGGTACCTATTTGGTATTTCCAAAGTTCTTGTCACAAAATGTCGAAATAGTACTAAAGTGAGTAACCTAAAGACAATCATTTATCTCGATTAGACTACAATAGCCGTTTCAATCGTCCATTCTAGATTGTAGAAAACTTACCTAAATAAATAAAATATTTATTTTAAAACCTCACAAAAATTAAATCGAATTAAAATAACAAATTGATTAGTTAAAAATTTAAATATGAACTTACATTACATTAAAATCAAAATAATACTTAGTCGCTTTTCTAAAAATAAAAAATAAATTGGCTTTTCCTTCCAGACAACATATTGTCAGTGTAATTTTATATAATTTATATTATGTGATGTTACAGTCATTAAGATCAATTTTAATTGCCTACAAACATTATGGCATCTACGCTTATTCGGATTTCACGGATACAAAAATGCTTCTAAATTCAACGTAGGTGTGGTTTTAAATTGTTAACAATATAAATGTAACATAAAAATTCTTTCCAAAGCCACTGTAAAGTAAAAATAATGATGCGTCACTTAGCTTAACTGTGTTTTACCCGCCCGACTTCAACATAGTGTGTTGAAATCAAAATTTTTTTTTACTTTACAGTGGCTTTGGAAGTTGGTTTTTTGGAAAGAATTTTTATTTTTAACTTTTTAGTGTCAGGATTGAGGATCTGGAGTCAGAATTTTTTAGAAATTATTACCTCGAGAGCTTTTTTTTTCAAATCGGTTCAGAAACCACGGAGATATGCAATGACATAGGTATATTTTTAAAAAAAGCGCCGAATTGAGAACCTCCTCCTTTTTTGAAAGTTGGTTAAAAAGTCATATTCTTACAAGTATAATCCCTTTAGATTCGAAACGAGAAGACGCGGACAAGATGCGTCGACGTGGTTCGTCGACCTCGTCGATATTTCTCGAAATTCGCCGCGGAATTTTTTCGCTTTTTAATAATTGTAAGTACTCTGCTACTCATCGTCTGTGTGATACATTTCAAGAAAAATATATAGCTTTAAGTTTTTAACCTCGAGTTGGAATTGCTGTAACGGCGCACGAGAGAATCCATAAAAAATATCGTAGGGTATGTTTATCCTGGAAATTTCTCTAAGGGAAATAAATGGCGTCAAATTAGCCGGGAACCCATCCATCCATCCATCAGCCTGTATGCATCCACTGCTGGAAATATGCCTTTTCGAGAGCGCGCCACCATACACGGTCCACCGACTTCCTCATCCACCCGCTTTCCGCCACCTTCTTAAGTCATCGGTTCAACGAGCTGGAGGTCGTCCTACACTGCGCTTCTTACCGGTACGCGGTCTCCACTCCAGAACACGTCTGCCCCAACGGCCATCGGTTCTGCGACAAATATCATGACCTGCCCACTGCCACGTCAGTTTGCTAACCCTCAGCGCTATGTCTGTCACTTTAGTTCTTCTACGAATTTCCTCGTTCTTCTTCTATTTCCTTCTTGAATCTCTAAGGATTAAATCTTCTGGATTTAATCCCTGAAAGAGATGCCCAATAGGTTACTTTTATTTCAAAAAATTAAGGATTTCCCGTGGGGGAAAAAAAGTTTATTCCATGCGGATGAAGCCGCAGGCATCAGCTAGTAAGAACATACATTTATATAAATATCACAAGTCACTTTCTCGCAAGTCGCCCTCCTGCAAAAAAAAATGGAAATGGAGGGTCAAAGACTAGATTTGGCACAATCAGAAATGAGGAGATTAGGAGGAGAACCAGACCAACCGATATAGCTCGAAGAGTCGCCAAGCTTAAGTGGCAATGAGCTTAAATTCGTAGAGCGCGGGCGTTGGGGTCTCAAGGTACTTAAATGGCGGCCTCGCACCGGAAAGCGCAGCGTTGGGCAACCCCAACTACGTAGGTGGACGAACGTGGACGGAAGTAGCTGTAAGCCGCTATATTATATTAAATAATAAAATAAAATAAAAAACTATATTAAAAATAAAATATTACTTAAATTATATTTTAAAAAATGGGGGAAAAAATAATTAGACTGGAGGACATCAACCGGGGTCTTCTAGTTTCGTTTCATGACCGACCTGTTTCCCACCTGAGCTATTATAACCTTGCACATGATGACAAAATTTATCTTCGTATTCTAGCGACATATTTTTTTCGAAATGAGAGAAAAGAGAGAGAAATTTAAAGAACTTGGTATTCGAACTGTAGCCTCGCAATATATTACAGTAATATAATTTTTGTTAAACAACACATCAATATTTACAAAAAAAATGCGATCTGCACGACAGGCAAACTAGAGGCCGTAATAGCCTCGCGACTCCATCGCTCCGCCTCAATAAAGTCAGAAGGTCATTCGTGGGAATGAGCATTCTTTTCTTTAACAAAATTCCACAACCTATTTTAAACTTACCTATACACAAATTTAAGAAATCCATTAAAAGTATGCTCTTGAAAAATGCTTATTATACTGTTGAAGATTATGTAAATGATAGAGGAGCATGAATTTGATCACTCCAGCAATGCTAAGGACAGCGGTTAGTTATGTATACCATTGATATAATAATTGTAAATGAAATATTTATTTAAAAAGAGCAACCACCGAGTTTTTTGCTGGTTCTTCTCGGTAGGATGTCATTCCGAACCAGTGGTAGATTCACTTGACGATTCAAAAGTACTTGTAAAAGTTTATTTGAATAAAAACATCTGAATTTGAATAATGATTTATATTCGATAAGGTTAAATAGAACAATCATAAATCGATTGAGATTATTTTTAGCAACCGCAGAGGTAGGTAATAATTTGTGCCAGACCCCGACGTTAATATGACAATGCGCTGTGCAAAGGACAAAAAACTTATTCGTTGGGCGAGACAGCCATTTTAGGGTTGTTACCTTGTTAACAGAGCAATCGAAGAGTGCATGCACTCGCTTAAAATAATAATAAGCCAACGATGACATAAAATTTTATCGTTGGGCTTTTGGATTTACGAGTTTACTATTTAATTAGATAGTCTCTGTAGCGACAGAAACATCCAGAGTAAAAACCACGCGCGCTACAATTAATAATGATGTAATATATAAAACAACAAACAAAGTTGTGAATATCAGTCGATTTCGATTTTTAACCAACGTTGACCCATGGTAACGACTTGGGTCCACGTTGACAGACGGAGGTTCAAATTCGTTCGACCTTTTCGTTTCCTCCGTGCATCGGAGATCTCGTTAAAAGTCGCACATCCCGATCGCGGGAAAAGATTATTATCGCTAACATTTGATAATAAATCGTTACAAAACCCTACGAAGTCGTATGCGGAAGGACGTGGGAAGCGGGAACCCACCGCTCCTACCATTATTTGATTAATAGAAAGGGGTCACGACTCTCAGTAATGGGGAATACAACGCCGAGAGAGATATAAAACAGAAAACACCGCATGAAGATTAGGGAAATATTAAGGTACATAACACTGAGGAAAAATTTATTTCAGTAATTTCTCTATAGCTAGAAATGATTAGGTACCTACTGCCTAGATACATGAATAACGATAAACATGGATCGCTATTTTTAATTTCGGAAGTGAGCAGAGGAAGCCCGTATTTAAAAATATATTGTCGAGGTGCGACCCTAACTTACAAACACTCGATGATGTTTAGTCGATTATAATTAGCCGCGCTCCCGACCCGCGCGGTGTTCGGTATAAGTTAAAAGATTATGACTAGAGTCCATTTAGTGAGAGACATTTTTTCTTAAAGAGACAAACAATATTTTTTAAGATTGTGAGATACTGGCAACACTGAGTCATACAAAACTTAAGGCTAAACCAAAAAGTGAAGTAAGTTTGGGGATGACCTGACCTATTTTTAAAATTTTCACGGCATTTGGCACTCTCTGCTTTCACTAGACAAACTCTTATTTCAATGCTGTGTTGTTGTTTTTTTATTAGATATTAACTGTATATTTTTATTAATATAAAATATGTATTAAAAGTGATTCAATAAGAATTGCTGTATAAGCATGATTTATAAATTTTAAATTACCATTAATACAAATTTTCTTGGGCTACTTCACATCAAGCCCGTGAAGCACAGAGAATGTAAAGCCCAGTGGACAACCACAATTCATGTTTGATTTTAAGATTCCTTCAGTGCTACTGTTAGCGGCCAAAGGCCCTACCACCTAAAAATAGACGTAAACGTTCTGGATTCAAATTCACAAATTCGGTGGTTATTCTTCACCATTGTCGCCAATCACTAGTGGTACGGGCCTCGAGGCAGTACCTCTTTTTTATTTTTGTTTTATTTTATTTTATTCGACCAACCAACAACATTCATGCATAAAATAAAGTATATATAAATTACAAAGAGACTTATAGACAAAAGATATACAGCACAGACATAAACAACTGGCTAGCACAACAGATTTTTAGATAAAAACATTTCCAAATTTAAGTTTACCTAACGTGGGCATATCCTCTCAGGTGGCGTTTTGCTGCCTGGCTCATCATTTAAGGTCCCGTCATTCACAAATTCAGTACCACCGATTGTAAGTTTGCTACGTTTCCGCTTGGAACGCTGGCTATGGATGAATGAACGAACATACGCTCTAAAGTATGGAAACTAAGTCCATTTCATCCTCACCACCTGGATGCCAGGTCCTGTTCCACAAAACGTTATTCCAGGTCATTTTTGCCACGTACCCGCAAATTGTGGAACCAGCTTCCATCTTCTGTGTTCCCTCATGATTATAATATGGGGCTCTTCTATAAACAAATATCTCAAAAGCCAGTAACGTATTGGCGGTTCCTCTGGTGCTGCAATGGGCGGCGGTAATCGCTGACCATCAGGTGACCCGCATGCTCGTTTGCTCGCTATATATATTTAAAAAAAAAAAAAGTTTAACACCAAAGTGTCCCACACTCAAACAAGTCGTTTATGATATAAAATCTTGTGGTAGCTGGTAAGGGCACAGAAAGCTTGCGCGTGTTTTTCAAAATTCAGTACAATCGCTCATAGCTCGTTCCGCCGGGTGCACTGTCCCGCGCGTGCCTGTGCGCGGGTAGCGGCAGATGCGCGACGCGTACCGCTGCGCTCGCGCACACCTTTGCATAATTTGCTATAGCTTCACTATTCACCTACTCGCCTACTGATACACTAAGACATTTTAACAGGAATGCTGAAATACCACCACGAGAATAAATTCATAATAAAGAAGAATTTTTATCACCTCTCCAATAAGGACGAGTTATTACTGTTTTCTTATAGAAATTTGTTACTTTTTAACAAAATATGGCCCTGAATGAACTAGAAGTTTAATTCGCTATAGTCCGCTACAGTAGACAAATCTGTGTGGTACAGTGCGTGTCTTTCACCTGCAGCATGCGACACCCACCACCCAGCAATTTGCACAGGCACAACACCGCACCACACAAATGCCTGTGCAAATTGCTGGGTGGTGGGTGTCGCATGCTGCAGGTGAAAGACACGCACTGTACCACACAGATTTGTCTACTGTAGCGGACTATAGCGAATTAAACTTCTAGTTCATTCACTATCATGGACTTCCGCAAAGTAACGCCTGCTTCTATTCAATAAATATGGTCCTGTTATTTAAGAGCCAAATATCAACTACTAATTAGATAGTAGTGGTACTTATAAGATACCTACTTGCATAACATTAAAAAAACATTATACCTATATTAAAAAATAAATTAGCAAACCTGTTTGAATTATTCAATAAGAGCCACAAAATGCTTGAAATTTTGCGTCATAAATAAGTATTTTAAATCTAGACAAACCAAAGGTCAAGTAGATCAATGTAAGTAAAAACCATTACGGGAAATTTTCTACATACCTACCTACCTCCTACTCCTAGCAGCAGTATAGGCAATGAGCTGGATAGTGCTACGACATCGACAGTGGGGTGCAGTTCGTAGAGGCATAAAATTCAACGTGCACATGTCCTACGATGATAAATAAAGGTCAACAATGAAGGTGAGAGCAGCATAGCGAAAGAAAAACGAACTAGACACACGTCATAATTAAAAAAATTAAAAAACACGACTGCCCTGCAAAAAAACGAATTAAAAAAAATCTAAATTAATTTAGTTTAATTAGAATCTTATTCACATTTTTTTTAATGATATTTTTTGTGAATCACTGGATATTGAACTATAGTGTTCAATATTTTTGGAATCTACTCATAATTTTCTAGATGATAATTATATACCTAGTTAAACTTATCATCGATTTTTTTTTCAAATTTAGTCTTTAATGCGGGACCATGGTCAACCCATCAAATTTAAAAAAAAAATTACTAGCCTATGTCACCCGGAATAAGCTATGAATTCTAACAATATCTCATTTATCAAAATCGGTTCAGGCGTATAGAATTTATGATGGAGTTTATGATTAAGAGTTTATGATGGAATATACAAACTCATATACATACATACATACATGAACCCTGAAAACAATATACTCCTTTTTTTAGGCAGTCGTATAAAAATGGACTATTTACTAAACTTTTATAAACGCAACCTTTAGCACTTCGAGTCAGACGCGAGAAATAATAAGGATTCGAACTATATTTAGTTCATTTGTACCACGAATAGACGCGCCCACGATACGTAGCCGCGTAAATCAACGCCCGGCTAATGTATTACAAACCCGATACGGCGGCGTTTTGAGACAGAAACATAATAAGAAAAGAACTCATAATATTTACATACAACTTGAACTAAGAAGCGACTTGCACTTTCTTTTCTATAATCGGTTTTTTTACGGATTAATAAAATAAAATGTAAAACCGTAAAACCAAAAAAAAACGTAGAATTTGATATTTTAAAAATACATTATACAGCTTAGAGTTGTAAATGGAATTTATGATACCAATTACCAATGAATAAATGAAATGGCTGAATGTAACATTGTATCTATACAAGATCGTTATCGATCACTTTTTAAGTGATAAGTAAAGTGCTACGATGGGAAGTACCTATTATACTGTATGGATTGACATCGACACAATGACTATTAGGTTACCTATCTACTTATCCACTACATAGTATAAAACAAAGTCGCTTCCCGCTGTCTGTCCATAGGGACAGACAAAAAAACCTCATCAAAATCCGTTGCGTAGTTTTAATGTGAAAATAAAAATTAAAAATAATGTACACAGTATTGTACATCTTAAAATGGTCTACAAAAAAATCTTCAATAGTATTTGTCTATCTCTTAGGGATAACCCGCAATAACCATTTTATATCCTTTTCTTTTTACGAGAAATAATGACTTAACTATTTACGAAGCGATTTAAGCAATACAGCATTAATCCTTATCCAATTAAGTACCTTAAATACAATGTGCATTTAATATAGATCAATATGGCCCTTTACAGCATGAAATTTAAATAAATATTTTCGAAGATATTACAAATTTAAAATGCAGGGACATAACGGTTGCGTTATAGACATTCTGTAGTATATTTAGTATCAGCATTGCACCCGTGCGAACCGTGGCGGGTCGCTAATTATTAATAAATTAATCTACAACTGTATCAAAATTGTAAGCTTTATTGAAAAAAATCTGGTTTATAAGTTTAATAAATATAATCCAACTGCGCCAGCAAAGGGCAAAAGCGATATGTCGACACATGCCGGCGCACCGCAATGCGGCAATGTTACTCCTCCGTACATACATAATACGTGCTACTCTCCACTCCCTAATACTGTTTTATTTATAAACACAAAAAGCTCTGGATTGTTCGTAACTAACATAACAATGATATCGTTATCAATTAATTTAGCAGCACCATTTAGCCCTACTTTGAACTATTCTATAAATAGATCTTATTTCTTACTAATATTATGAATGTGAAAGTTTGGATGGATGTATAGATGTTTTATACTCAATCACGCCCCAACGGCTGAACGTATCTGGCTGAAATTTAGCACAGAGATAGATTAAAGTCTGGAATAGCACATAGACTTACTTTTAATCAATAAACCTCAAACCACGCAGACGAAGTCGCGGGCTTTCGCTAGTTTTTAATAATGAAAAAAAAATTAACCATACCTTTAATACGAAGTTAAATATCAAAATACTACCTCTAAATCATGCAAGAGTTATTTAATAGGTCCATGGCAAAAGACTAGAATCTACAGGATGCGTACAAAAATATTTAAAATCATATTTTTAAAGGTCAATAAATTATTTGGCAAGCTCCAAATAGCAATAAAATTACGGAAACAAGTCGCAATGGCTACGTACAGCTTTACTCATGGCTTAAGATTTTAATTGTCAATCGGGTACGTAGTGTTTCATTCAGTGGGTACATAAACCGCAGATGATTACTTTCTGATTCCGTCTCAACGCGGTTTAGTTGAATCGTTCGCGAGCTGAGGTGCTGTACGGATGCGTGCGATTATAATTAGGATTGTATTTCTGATTCCGACGAAGCTCAGTATGGCGGACACCGCTGAATTCCATCTGAGTCATTGTGCCCGTTCTGTAGCCTTTATTTTCGTAAAACACTTAACCCTTTCACGCGCATCATTGTTTCGCGTCATCTTTGCGAGAGTTCGCACTTCGCACCAAGTAAGCGTTAACTTTACTTATTTTTTAAAACATTGGGAATTTTCTGGCTACGTGCCTATATGAAAATTCGACATATTTTATTTTTAATTATTTTATTTGTCGTACATAATAATAGATTAGATGCAAATTACCTGCTTCGTCTGATTAGTTCGTTTTTTGGCTTTTAAGGCTACTTACCTAGGTATTCCTTTAATGAAACTAAACCAGAAAATGAAGAGTTTATAATTATAATTATCAACAAGTCAACAGCAATTAATTAATTTACTTATTGCTGTTGACTTGTTATTTTAGTTTATTTTTGTCATCAATTGGAAATTTAATAAGCCGTCACCAATCGACTTGCCTACTTTGTAGTTTGTTTATTAACATAGTGTTCGAGTGACGGCACCAAACAGAAAAACAAACTGTACCTTTAGTAGACGCCTGGGCACAGCCTGGGTACCGGAAATGAATTCTACGATAGGTACTTATCGCTTGATAGATAACGCTTCCTATTTGACGGAAGAATTTAAAAAACAATATCAAGTATATTTTTTTCTTCTAAATATGTTGATTATAATCATTTATTTGCAGCAACATTTCCGCCGTAAAGACGTGTCGGTGTGTAATTAGTGTCCCGACACAATACCACGCTTTTTTATAGATTTTTAAGTATGGGTGCATATTTAGAATAAAGTTAAAGCATGCTTCCAAAACTAAGAATTAGAGGTAAGAAATGCTACGATATGTCGCAACCAAACAGTAAAAAAAAT
This sequence comes from Erebia palarica, assembly GCA_964035005.1. Classification (NCBI taxonomy): domain Eukaryota; kingdom Metazoa; phylum Arthropoda; class Insecta; order Lepidoptera; family Nymphalidae; genus Erebia; species Erebia palarica. The sequence continues at coordinate 10,873,324 of OZ035988.1, forward strand.
GCGGGATGAAGTAAGTATGAAGTTTACGCAATAATTTGATCAAAGCAGCAGAGAACTATTGCGAAAAAAAATCCAAATAATTCACTTTAATGTGGTGTGATGGAAACAAGCCGGTTACCACGCGCGATTGGCGACATATTTTCCGAGCGAAGCGCAAAACAGGTTTGCGCATAAGGGAGGCGCACGATGCCGAGTGCCGACAAACCCGCTTGCCACGCTACCTTTTATATACTTATCGTCACTTCAATTTAGTTTAATAAATTAAAAATTACCTAATTCAAAACAAAATGATTGCTAATCTATATGGTATATCTCTAACTTTTAATTATTGCTATACCTACTAATATTCATTGATACTTACTGGAATGTAAACCACGACTTGTCTTTAAAATAACGGTCAAGTGCCAGTCAAACTTGCGCACAAAGGGTTCCGTACCACTACACAATATAAATTATTTTAGTAAATAAAAAAGATGTCATGACAACACGTAATCAGCTGTGAAATAACTTGCTCGCATATGACGCTAAGCTGGTATCGCCTGACAAATAATTAGACACCCTATGAGTATTGGGTACGGAATCCTAATTATCGATGTGCGATTTTTTTCCTAATTGTATTGTGAAACTCGCTTCTTGCCAAAGTTCATGCTGCTAGGTCAACAGGAAGTACATACATTTTTTTTCTGTTATTGAGTACCAATTAGCAGGGGTGCTCAATATAATTACAATCTAGCCAGACTATTTGACTAATAAGTAATTTTTCTTTAACCTAAGCTTATAATTATCTTATGTGCTAAGAACTTGTCCAATGACGTATCTTAGTCTTTATTGTTGCTAATAGACACTTTGTTCATGTGTTCTTTTATGCAGCACTATCACTACACTATCACTAGTCACTATGCACTAACTCAAAGGGTTTTGTCCTTTTTAGTCTTCTCACTAATTGCGTAACGTCGAGCAAGTGGATTGCCTCAACGTTAACGTGATGGTGAAGCCGAAGATCATGGACTTCTGCAAATTTGGTGATGACTTTGTCGACGTATTCAATTTTCAGGTCCCGATGAATTACGTCATTTCTAATGTACCACGGTGCATTCACGATGTTACGAAGTACTTTGTTTTGGAACCTTTGTATTATTTGTATATTGGTTTTTTTAGTGCACCACAGCTGTATGCCATAAGTCCAAATAGGCATTAGGACTTGTTTATATAATAGAATTTTATTGTGTATTGACAAACAAGATTTTCTGCCAAGTAACCAATACATATTTTTATAACGTATTTCTAACTGTTCTCGTTTCTTTTTAACATGCGTTTTCCACCTCAGTTTAGTATCCAGTGTCATACCGAGGTATTTAGCTGTATTAACATACGTTATCTGTTGCCCATTGATATAAATCGGGTTGTATTTCGGTGCTTTATTTGTGAAATCTATATGTACCGATTTTGATTCGTTCAACTTAATTCGCCACCTGTTCGTCCAGTCGTAGACTTTATTAATGGAAGCTTGGACTTTTGTGACTGCTTCATCGTGACTTTTTCCAATTCCTATTATGGCAGTATCATCAGCGAAAGTAGCAATCACATTATTTTCTGACACCGGGATATCACTGGTATACAAAAGGTACAGGACCGGACCAAGTACACTTCCTTGTGGAACCCCAGCTTTTATTTCCTTCAGTTCTGAATATGCATCTTCTTGACGAATTCTGAACATTCTGTTAGTAATATATGATTTCAAAATTTCTGCAAATGCTTTGGGCAACATCATATTCAGCTTATATATAAGTCCTTCATGCCAAACTTTGTCGAAGGCTTGCGCTACATCTAAAAATACAGTAGTGCAAACCTTTTTTTCTTCTAATGTTTGCTCAATTATGTTAACTATTCTATGAACCTGATCAATTGTAGAATGCTTTTCTCTGAATCCAAATTGGTGACTTGGTACGAGATTTTTGTCATCTATTATGGGTTTAATTCTCTTAAGCAATAGTTTTTCAAATAGTTTGGACATTATGGGTAGCAGTGAGATTGGCCTGTATGACGTTGTTTCTTGGGGAGGTTTCCCTGGCTTGGATATCATAATAACTTCAGCAATTTTCCATAAATCAGGTACATACTTAAGTCGAAATGCTGCATTGATTAAATTAGTAAGCTTAACTAGAGCTTTGCGTGGTAGATTATTTAAGACTTCCCCGGTGATAAGATCGTAGCCCGGTGATTTCTTTTGACTGAGACTATATTTTATTTCCCGTAATACTTCTTTTGGTGTGACAAGTTTTATATTGATGTCTCCCTCTATTGGTTGAGTTTGCTGGAGGTCATTTTGATGAGTGTGACCATCGTTTGGTTGGAATATACTTTGAAGATGATTTACAAATAATTTAGCTTTTTCTGTATTGTTGATTGCCCATTTGCCATTAACATCCCTGATTGGAGGAATTTGTGTTATAGGTCTTTTCATGTTTTTTGTGACTTTCCAGAGGGCATAGTTAGAATCACGATCAGCGGTCAAGCTTTGAAGGTGTTTTTTTAAGGTGGCTTCATTAAATTTTTGTATTGCTCTCTTAATTTGTTTGGTTAAATTGTTTAGAAGTCTTTTATCTTGTGGGGATCGTGAATGATGCCATTTTTTCCTCTGTTTTCTTTTCTCTTTAATGAGCTTGATGATTTTACTGGAGTACGTTGCCCCATTTCGCCACTTCTTAGAAGTTGGTGTGTTCTGCCAAGCCGATTGCTGTATATCTATTATAAATTGTTCTAGTTCAAAGTTAAGTTGCTCAGGTGTTTTCAAAGGAACTTGTAAGTTTATCCTATTATTCAGGTCAATCTTAAAGCTATCCCAGTCAGTATTTTTAGTAACTAGTGTAGCGTTGATCTCTTTACATGCTATGTTTTCGCTAACTGTCAACATGATAGGAGAATGATCGGAGTTCATGTCGTATTTTTGTTCAATATTTAGATATCTTGGTGATATATTTTTATATATGTAAAAATCTATGAGATCTGGTATCTTTTTAGGGTCTGTAGGCCAGTATGTTGGCGTTCCAGTGCTTACTACATCGCAATCAATACTTTGGATAGCACTCAAGAGTTCTTTACCTTTTGTTGTAGTAAGTCTCGAGCCCCAGAAGGTATTCTTGGCATTGAAATCACCTCCAATGATAAATCTGTTGCCAAATAGTTTTAAAAAATCTGTATAATAATCCTTCTTAAGCGCATATCGCGGCGGAAAATATACAGCAACAATGGTTAAGGGAAAACGTTCTGTTTGGACACATATTGCCACTGCTTGTACTTCTAGTTCTTCGTACTTGCTTTGTTCGTAATGGTTTAGATGTTCTTTTATTATGACTGCACTACCTCCTCTTGCAGAGTTATTAGGATGTAGTGCATGATAAACTTTGTATCCTCTTAATCGGATGTAAAGTAATGTAAAGTACATACATAACAGGTGCCTTATAATAGGTACCTAATAGGTACCTAATAATAGGTACCTAATAGGTACTTCCTAGTTCCTGGTAGGTAGGTAGGTAGGTTTTGATTTATTGGCGATTGTCAAAATATGCAAAATATGCCACATAAACGGCCGTATCTTTTGATTGCGTTGACTTAGAAGCTAGATTTTTTTACAGCACCAAGGGATCGTAGATAATAATATTCGTATTAATTTCAATACTCAATATCTTATTTTATTGAATATAGGTACACTGTAGGTACACTTATAATGTAGTGATAATCGGTAACGGTATCTTAAAACTAAAGCTACGAGGGTTCCAAACGCGCCCTGGTCTAGGAAGAGTCCACAACAAACTGAGTCTGGTTTTTTTTTAATTATCACCATCTCACAAATCATCTTAACTAAGAAACTATCAGAGACATAGAGCAAACAAGCTTCCTTGTCGTTTACGTAGTCCTTTACATGGTAATAAGATTTTTCAATGAGTTTACGTTTTACATTACCTTTGAACTTATTCAGAGACATCTTTAACATGTCTTTCTGGGAGCTTATTGTAGAAGCGGACACTGTTTCCAACTAATGAATTGCTAGTTTTTCTAAGCCTAGAAACAGGCAATACAAGTTTATTTTTATTTCTAGTATTGACGTTATGACAATCACACTCAATCACTCACATTTCAACTTGATACCTCCACGCGTTTTCGAGAAAAAGCTGGTTGACATACAAACAGACGCACAACGATGTGATCTTTTATGGGACTTCCCAAGATATCCACCGACAAAGTTACGGACGTGTGCATTGAGTCTGCCAAAAAGTCGGCCTGATTATCGGACCTACAAAAAGTCTGACGTGGGCTGAGCCTCTAATATACAGCCAAAGATGAAAGAATACTTAGTACCTTTCAGATACAACTCAAACGAAACTCAAAAGTCACGCGAAGGTACCAAACGCTATCGATTACGATAAAACCAGTGTTTGGCAAAACTGTCAATCCCAATCAGCTCTAAAAATAACTGATGCATATTTGACTATATCCGCTTTTTACGACTCCTGCGCATCTCGGGCGGGCGTCGTGGCCGTTGCAAAACCGCCGGGTTGACGATTATAGCTCGATCGTAAAATAAACACACCGACTGTGATTTATCACTGAGTCCGTGAGGAAAAACTAACTTTTTAATTATTGCCTCTCCACACTTTGATCGTGAATTACGGTTAACTCTTTTATCAAACGTTACTTCCTACTTCCTTGTTCCAACTAAAATGATTTTCTAATGTGATAAAATTCTAATTCTTCCGATGAAAAATAACTAGTGCCTAAGTACACTTAGTACTTACACTAAGTGTACCCACTTGTACTTTTTTTTGTAGTAGAGAGCGTTTAATTTAAAAATGAAAGCGCCTCCAACGTGTTTTCTGTTTACGTGTACATAAATGTGCAATAAGTACATGTAGGTATAGCAATAATTAATTATTAGAAATACACACACAAGTTGGTCGTCATTAATCGTTCAGTCACCAGTCACCACTCAGAAGATGAAAATTTGGACATGAATTCTACAGTCGGATCACGGTTGGAATTTTTGAGTTGGCCAACCGGGGGACTTACTACCGTCGCTTAAAGCAGTGTTACTTTAATATTGTTGACGCTCTTGTTTCCGAATTATAATCCTGATTTTAGGGAAACGAAGGTACACAGTAAACAGATCTGTTTACTGTGGTACCTACGTCATAAATGAAACTGCATTGTTTAAAAAATACTGCTTTAGCGACGCTATGGTAGTAAGCCCATAGTGCACTCCATTTTTAAATTAGACGAACTGACGAGCGATATCTATTAGTAATAATTTCATGATCATGCGCTGTTTTACTTTCATAACAATTCGCCAGTAATTGAAGGTGGAAAAATATACATTATATGACGTGCTTTCTATTGAGATAACTCATTATCAGATATGATTAACGTCATATTATCGTTTCTGATAAGATTCCAACAAAGGCTATACGAGGAAGTTAGACTACATAGTTACATTAATACACGTAATAATCAACGATAGCATAAAGTAGGTAGTACCTACTTACAACTTACCTAATGATTTTTCAAAACAAATCTGTATCGTGAAAAAAAATAAAAAACTGTACTGACTGTTTATTACAATTCGAAATTAAAAGCTATTAGAAGTTTAAATTAGATCCTGAGTTAAAAACTCTGAGAGATGAAGAAATAAAGAACATTGAGACAAAGAAAAAGAGAAGAATGGAAAATCTTCTATCCGTGAGACGTGGAGAAGACCAATGGGTACAAAATGCAAATTGTAAAGGTAAAAACAAAATAGAAGTTTAAATTACGTTTAATTGCCTCATCTGGTGACCAAAAAATTGTCTGGTGACAAAATTTTGACAAAAAGATCTGTATGGCTGCTCAGCGCTGCAATGCAGCAAATTTGGTGGGCACCATCTACCCAAGCATGGTTAATTATAATCATAGATTCATCAGATAAACCAGCTATAACTTTTACTCTAATACCTATTAGACCATAGTTATTTTTGGCACGCGTGGATAATCTGGTCTGTAAAAATCGTACGTGACAAAAGGCGGTAAACTCTGTCTCTCTCCCTCTCGTAAAGATAACGAGAGTCACAGTACCTGTATGTTATCATTGAATTTAGTGTTAAACATTTCCAAGTAACTCTCAGTAGCTCAACTGTAAACGAGCTGCGTCGTATTTAAGATGTCAAGTTCGAATCAGTTTGTAAATTGATAAGTATTTTTTTAAATAGAATAGTAAAAGTCACTATATTCTTAGGGGATGTCCAACGACATGATACCACACGGCTTGTTTTGAAATATTATGATTAAGTAGGTACTTAATAGAGATTTGTTTACGATTTAGATTAATTATGTGCGGGGAGGCGCATCGGAACGCGGACGAATGCGCGTGCGACTCGCTTTCCTGACTTTCCAGTCGGTGGCAGGCTGCCGGTCGAAAATTATAGCGTATCAATAAACGATTTCATCGTTGGTACGACTCACACGCATTTATGACTAATACGAGAATATTGAAAAAATCTTACATCGCTCTCGTAGTGTGTTTGTAACGTGAAGTTACAAACCTTTTTTTTTCATATTTTTTGTATTAAAACAATAATTGTAGTGAGCTCTCTTTTATAAGATATGAAAACAAAGATATACATAATGCCTTTTGATTGTACGTTATTACTAAATTATATTGTGATGTGACTGAGTAGGTACTAGAATTTTAACCAAACGTACGTAAATTAAATCAGAGCCAGCAAAAATATGTGAACAATCAACAATAAATCAACGTGTGATTTAAACAAGTGTGCAAAATATATGTATAGCGCTGACGGCATGCAAGGACATCGCAGGACGAGTCACTTGTCCTCTATCGTCATGCGCAGGTAGTGACCAGAGGACAACATGCCCATCGTTTATCGTTGTTAATTAATATTGCCTCAACAGTCACAGACGAACGCTCTTGTCGAACGCTGACTGGGCCCGATCATAGGATAGCCATTATTTGAATATTTTCCATAAAGAGCATTCTTATATCTAATAATAGATTAGACTTAATTCTAATTAATATAAATATTAAATAAGGTATTAATAATCTTGTCGAATGTCGCCAATTTAGCCAATACAAAGTATTATTTCGTGAAAGATTACGGCGACTATCATGCTCGCAGTATCGCGCTCGATTGAGGACCGTTACGTGAAATGAAACGTCGAGTACGCGGGGTGGGGCAGGGAGTCTACTTGATGACGATGGCGCCCGAGCTCGGCCGAGTACAGAATGCCGACTGCCGAGACGTCGACGTACGGTGGGGGGACGCGGGGGTGCGCCACTTTATCGCCGCGAGCTGGCAACGCCGCGCGGGGTGGGAGCGCCCCGCGGCGCAACCTCTCACTCACCGTCGCCGGTCGCGAGCCAGTGTTACCTTTGACGGTCGAACGTGTGGTTGTTTGATGTTAGTGACGTCGGCGTCGGCACTCGTGCAACACGTCTATCATGTTTCGCTGAATTCGTTTATGAACGATAACAATTAATTTTATTTATCAAATGCTGGATTATAGAGACAAACATAGGCCCCTATTGGATTTGGATGTTTTCTTGAACAGTGCAGTGACAATTAAATTTTAAGACAAACAGTGCAGTGATTACCCTAAGGATTGCAAAGTGTTATCAATTTGGATTTCCACAGAAGAACCTGGATATGAAAGAATTACGAAAATTTCAGTGCTAATGACCTACAAATGATTTGAAGTGAATTACATTTTAAGGTGTGTGTTTTGATTTGGAGACGCGCTTAAAATTTTGAAGAGTAATTAATAAAATAAAAAAAACAATTTATTGCAATTCGAAAATTTATTTTTCCATTTGGAAGTAAAATTTGCTAGAGTAGTTTGCAATATATTGGACCGCTGCTAAGCATAGATTTTGTGCTACGAACGTTACGATCGTAGACGCTACGCAAAATTTGCTTCAGCTGATCGGAGTAACATGGCAACTAACGACACGTTCATCGATGAAGCAAATACAAATAACAATCCATAAAAAGTGCTGATCTTTACTTTTATAAGAAAAAAAAAAAGAAACGTAGCACGTCTGTTTAATACCAATATTATAAAACAAACGGTTTATGATTGGAACTAAATATACTAGTACCTACGTCTTGCATAAACTTGTGACGTTGCATTTTTTGTGAACAAGCCACGATGAACGTTTCGTCGATTGTTGACGTTACAACGTTCAGTTTGTCTGCAAACAGCCATCGAACGATAACATTACAATTGAACACGCTCAAACTCGGAGTGACACGAATGCACGAGGGAAAAAGAAAATTGGAAATTGTTATCGTTGGCTACACCGCCCCAGTGGTTATCTACAATGAGGTGCATCGTGTTTCAGGAGGTGCCTTGAATCGACAGGACGGCGAACTCTGGTAATACGGCAGGATACGCGGGAGCAAACATAAACTACCCGGGAGCACACGCTCCCGACTCCGAAAAACATCATTTTCTGCACGATACCATAGGCTACAGGGTAAACGCACCAAGGTGAGTACTACGTGGTTCATAATAATAATACATAGTTCATAATACAATGCACTCGCAAATTAAAAAGTCTAATCAGGTATAATTGAGTACTATATTGTAAAAAAAGTGCCATAAAACAGCTTATAAAAACTAAAATATCGGCGTTATCAGAAGTATTTAGTTATGTAAGAAAACTATAAATACTTAATTAAAGTATTTAAATTACATTACGTAGCAAAGTGAATTAACTTTTATTAGATTTTTATCCATTAAACGTACCGACAACGAAACCGCGTATATTTCAGGTAGGTACATACGAGTAGAATGTTTTATCTTATCCGGAACAAGTTTGTTTACATTTGAACAAAACGCTGAAACGTGACTCGCTTACCATTGCTTTCCTTATCGTAGTTAACAAGCAATAAAATCAAAAATAACGTTTAACTAAAATATCGCAGCTGAGCAACATTTGCACCTAAATAATACAATGAAATATGTGAATATGTGGCTTGTAATTAAACAGAAGTGAATACTTAATAAAAATGAATATTTAATATGTTCCGAATCCCCTTATAATCGAAGGGTTAGTTGCACGGTATAAATGTAACGATGTGAAGCGCGCGATGCACTTCGCTGCAATAATAATGAAAGAAATGAAAATGTGCTCTTCCATTCACACGCACAAACGCTTTCGGCACCAAGCGCACGCACACAAGCAAGCGTTGACGCACACTGCCGCAAGACACGCACACATGGCTTCCGAAACTCACACTAGCGCGAGATGGGAATGCAAGCGGTGACTGCACTTTAGCTCTTACAATAAACACAAACAAACAATACATTAAACACACTGAGCGCATCGAATAGTTAAAGGCTCATTAAACGAATTTTACTGTATTTTTTAACAATAAGTAAAAATTTGATCAAGATGCACATTACTATTTTGCATCGATAAAGATAATATTTGTTGGTAAAATACTAATTACGTATTTAGATAAAAGTTGATAATGAGATAATTTTATAACGTATCTTACTATTTTGTAATATACCTACAATCAACAAAATACCGTGTGCTCATTTATTAGAAATCCTAACTGCGAACATGCTAACAAAAATGTCTGAATGAAAAAAACACGAAACTGCATCTGATTTGATATAGTACTCTGGTGCGTTTGAATTCCAAAAAATATTTAGTATCCTACATATCACTTCGCTTTACGTTACTTAAGTAGGCAGCCGTGGGAAAAAATTTCAGTTTCGACCGAGAAGTCAGGGGGCGGATGTACTGAGTCAACGTGGTTTAACATCACACACGATAGCATCGGTAACTAATGATTATTAGTAATTGAGGTAAAATAACTATAATATCAAGTATATTAAAGTAAGATAATAGTTAGTTAGAGTAGCCGAAAATGTCAAATATATTATAACAATAATATAATGATAAAACTACAGATTAAAATATAAATCATACGCGAAAACAGAATACAAATTGTTATCGCAACGTCGTAATAAAGCCCCATATTGACGTGAACGGGCCCACTTACCCTAAGCGGGCGACTCGCGCTAGTCGACCCTTCCCGCTCATTGTGTCGTATTCACCCCAGAACGCTCGCCTCCATTTGTAACCCCCGGAATTTGCTCCTCGAAGCATGATTCATTCGTTCTCCCGACACTGGCGTCAATTGAAGAGAACAAGATAAAAATCGATGCAATAACTTCAATGGTTACTGTCCTACAGTAATGTTATCTCGTTGATAGCAATAATAATAGGTAACCAGTTAACCACAACAGTACATACAATTGCAAATTATACTGAATGAATAATGACTACATAAATAATATGTCAAATCAAAACAATTTTATCAATGTCATATCAGATAATATACCAAATTTTTACACAGGAAATTATACAGAAGGAATAACTATATCGATAACTTAACTAAATGTTCAAATCTTAAAACGTGTTAGTAAGTGTAACAGTATCGATAGTTAGTTGCTATTAATTCAATAATTCAAAAGTTAATACCATTGTATGTAAGCAATGTGCGCGCAAGCCACAATTTTGAAGTAGCATTTAAATGGGGGTGACCAACTGTCGTCTAACTTAGGGGTGAAACACGCCGCGGCTTCACGCTACATCGATAATAATCTATACGAGGCTTAGTTATTAATACGTAACTTAACACCACATCAAAGTTTAAAACAAATAGTTAACTAGTATCAATTAAAGTTTAAACCGTAAACATTGTTTTATCAAGAACCATTTTTAATCGTTACACATCCTATTGTCTAAGCAAATCGTAGTCATTTTACAGCTTAAAACGTATTAGTCGAACTGTTTAAGGAATTCATACATGCTTTTTGACGTGCAAGCATCTATGAGTTCCTTTAATAGGTCGAATTATCCGTTTGACAAACTTACACAATCGGGGGGCTGCTTCCTGAGTAATGAATTGGATTGATTTCCTATAACTAGCTACGAAAACGATCAAAACCCGTTTTCTTTTACATTAGTTACGATTTGGCGATTGAAAAATCGGTCCTCAAAAATTTTGTTACAACTGTAATAGGTATAGGTACGTTAAATTATAATCCCGTAGCATGTTGTAACGAATACTTTTTTAATTGATTTCAACACGTGATTATCTCTCCTGCCAATTAGCTAAGAATTCACCACGTCTGAGCTACAATCTAAAATTAACTGCAGCCTATGTATCAAAATACCAACACGTTACTCGCTCATCTCTCAATAGTATGCCAAACACCTTCCAGCTTCTCAAAATAGCGACGTAGACATTCACAATAATTTATTTGGATGGTTAACATTAAAGTAAATATAAATATTTCCCTAATGAGAAATGAATTTTTTTTCCAAAACACCAACTTCTAAAGCCTTTTTTTAAAGGATTGAAAAAAAATTCAAATCGGTTCAGAAACCACGGAGATATGCACCGACATACATTAAAAAAATTAATACGCGTCGAATTGAGAACCTCCTCCTTTTTTGGAAGTCGGTTAAAAATCTAGTTATCCTTTCACCCTAAACAATATAATGCATGTCGTAACTAATGGTTTTAAAATAAAACGACAACATTTTACTTGTTCACACAAGAAAAACGTAGACATTCGGTCGTACCTACATCCACGTACCTACTTCGTTGAAAACCATTGTAAAGGAATATTCCGAGAATTGTCTCAAAAGAAATGCCTTTACCGACCGCTTGCTTTGAAACCCAAAATATTTTGAACGGAGCGTAAGTGATTATTCGGATGTGGTACCTCTTTTACAAAAAAAAAACCAGGATGCAGAACACTCTTGATTTTTTGTCGGCCGTGCTATGTGATCGGCACAAAGAAAAAAGTCTCAGACAAATCTATAAAAAGAAGTATAGGTCGAGCCGAGTTTACCTAAGAAAGGACCCTTGTAAATCATCTGCTGTGTGGATGTATTGTACAGCGCGGCGCGTCGAGTTGAGCGTTGTTGACTTGTGTTTATTGGCTGTCGACGCTACTAAGTGTCTGATAAGCTATTTATTTACGAGTATTCAAAAGCGGTATCGTTTAAAAACTAACAAATTACGTACCACTTGTTATAATAGATCGATGTTTTAAAGGTAATTGATGTCCATGTTTTTTTTTCTATCCACTACAAGTTCCCTTGGACTGATCAGTCTAAGATGGTCCGCTGACTAATCTGTTAGGGGTATGGTAGTTTTATGAAACCCATACCCCTAATCGGTTTCTACGCGGCATCGTACTGGAACGCTAAAACGCTTGGCGGCTCGTCTTTGCCCGTAAGGTGGTAACTAGCCACGGCCGAAGCCTCCCACCAGACCAGATCACAGAAAATTTATCGTTTAATCAATTCGTCAATTAAGACATCAGCGATCAACACTGCTCCAGGGAGGTCGTCAAAGTTATAGCTAGTATCTATAGGTAGTTGTTTTACTTATTGACAATAATTCGTTTTCATTTAACTAAACATAATTTCGGTTTGAAATAACTACTTTAAATCAATTTAAGTAGTTCCCATATTATATTCGTGTGAGTGTGTATTAAGTATTAAAAATATGCGGTAATACAATAGTCGCATATTGTTGCACTAACTACTACAGAAGCGCGTAACAATGAACCCGTGCGAGTGTTTGTCGGGCATTTGTCGAATGGGAATTATTAGGAAGGGCTCCGGGAAGGCTCGGGAATTCGCCCCAAAAGCAGTTCACATGAACCGCTCTCCCACTCCGGCGCCATACAAAAAATCAAACACATCCCGAGTGAAACACAGGGGTAACAACGCGTCACACACTATACGACCATATTGATTTTTTTTCTCATTGTTCAAAATAATAAAATCTCTGCGCACATTTAAAAAAGATCTTGCGCCGATAAAATTTGGGTTGAATATAGAGCCGTTATTAATAATAATCGATGCGTTAACATGTTGAACGTGAAATGTAGCTCTGCAAGGCCAATTGCAATGTAATGGAAACTTTTAAGTACTTAACAAGATCGTAGTTAAAATAGTACAGTTATCTAATGCTTGAGTATTTAAGAGGAATCAGTTTTGGAGGACGAAACAGAAAAATACGAGTTTTTCATAGATATTATCGGTCCAAGCTGCATTTGTCCCTATCGGGTGATATAGGATTCCATTCGAACAGTAGCGCGACGACAATATAATTGTTATTATATCTATTCTCAAAGTTTCTCGTTGATGCCATTACCTCTTAAAGCACCAATTTAATTTTGCAAACATAACAAGTTCTATTCTAATTTCTAATGAATGGAATATAATTATGTAACTACTCCTAATGAAACCTATTTTAGTCTAGGCAAAGGGGCGGTCCGTTGTATGGAGACCCCCGCATTAAATCCTCAGTCGATGAACCTTGGCTGGATGATAGTAGTATTGGATGATCCAAAACCTACACAAAAATATCCAAAAAAAAACCGGAAGTTAGGTATTTATACCTGAAACTCAATATTTATGACTGAATATTTTTTCTTTTTAAAATAATATGAGGTAGTATATTTACACTCAAAACCGAAATATCAAATGAAATAACCATGCGGAACATCGATATTTAAACCGATTTTATTATCAAAACCAAACTGCGTTTACGCGATAATGTGCCTTCCTGCTTTAACAATGAAGGTATACCATAAATAAATCTAACTTCCTTTATGATTTTTTATTGGATACTTATAATATACGTTTAACTCACGATATTTTATTATACTAAAAAGTTTCGTTGTCTGAGGAATTATTGTTGGGGTCAACTAGCTTTATTGCCTAGACTATTTTTATACGACTGCCTGAAAAAAGGAGTATATTGTTTTCAGGGTTCATGTATGTATTGTATGTATGTATGTATGTATGTGAGTTTGTATATTCCACCATAACTTGTATACGCCTGAACCGATTTTGATAAATGAGTTATCGTTAGAATCCCTAACTTATTCCGGGTGACATGGGGTGACCATGGCCCCGCATTAAAGACTAAAGTTGTTTTATTTTTTTCGAAAATAAGATTAACTATATTATCATCATCTATAAAATGATGAGCAGAAAAAATATATAAAACTATAGTTCAATATCCAGTGATTCACAAAAAAATATCATTTATTGTTTTTAACTTTTTAGTTCGTTTTTTGGCAGGGCAGTCAGTCGTGTTTTTTTTTTAAATTAATTATTAGTGAATAGTCCAAAAGCAAGTGTGAGTAGGTAGTAGGTATGCGCTAACTTAAGTGTTCATTTGCAGCGGCTATGGGTGCGCCGGCGGTCCGGGCGCGATGAGCGGCGGGGGCGAGAACGGGCAGTTCGGCGCCACCGCCGCGATGGTCGCCGCGGCCACCACGGCCGCGATGCAGGACTCGCAGCCCTTCTCGCAGGTAAGTGCTGTACACACGATATTCATATGAATTCATCTCTCTCGCACAATATATTCCTATGAAAATCAACTCTCTCACAAGATATTCCTATGAATTCAACTCTCTCACAAGATATTCCTATGAATTCATCTCTCTCACACAAGATATTCCTATGAATTCATCTCTCTCACACAAGATATTCCTATGAATTCATATCTCTCACACAAGATATTCCTATGATTCATCTCTCGCACAAGACATTCCTATGAATTCATCTCTCTCGCACAAGATGTTCCTATGAATTCATCTCTCTCTGCGTCGTATTCCTCGTTGCCGAGGGTTTTCGGCGACCTTTCGATTGATCACATAATGGCAAGGGTTTTCTTGGGACAATAATGCGGCCCAACGTCGGCGGTTTCAACGTCCTTCCGCATATGACTCAACTAAGAGTATTTCGACTCTTAGGTTTTTGTAACGAATGTTATCAGACATTAATGATAATAACCGGGGCCGACGGCTTAACGTGATCTCCGAGGCACGGAGGAAATGAAAAGGCTAAATTTGAACCTCCAAATTCGGTCACCCATCCAGTTACCGACTTGGTAAAACGTTGCTTAACAATTACAATCGACTGATATCTCTCTCTCGCAAGTCGTTGCTTCATTGCTGAAGATCGTGGTCCTGAGGATTTTGCAACCTTGTGCGGATTAAATTTTTCCATCGGGTTCTATCGGAGGCCAATCTTGCAATGGTGTGAAATTTGCACTTAGAATCTCTCAGCTGGTCTGACCACCTGGTTGGTGAGCGGCCTCTCGATCTTTTGCCCTCGGTTACTGATATACGTTGTCACAACTAGGCCACTCGTCCCTGAAATGAAGACAAGGGAGTAAAAACACTATATTTTCACGACTGACATAAACTTGCTATTTTCAGATGCAAAACAACATGACAATGGGCAATCCCCAATATAACGCGATGAACGGCTATGGTCAGCAGCGCAGCCATAATCCCGCAATGACGGGAATGGGCATGGGTGGCAATGGTGGCATGAACGGGATGACTGGCATGGGTCAGATGGGAAATGCTATGAACGGCATGAATCCTATGGCTCAGATGGCGAATATGGGAATGCACGCTAACATGATGTCCTCACAAATGGGACCCGGCCAAATGGGTGGAACGGCTAAAATGGGTCCAGGATATCACCAAAGGCGGCACACGCCTTATCCATCCGGAACAATGCTCATGGGATCAAGGAAAAGCCAATATATGACCGGGCAGCCCAGTTTTGGTCCCGGCCCTGCTCAATATCCCACAGGGTATGGTGGGAGACCTGGTTTCCAAGCTCAATATCCACCACAGCAGGCCCTCGGTCCAAGTGGAAATTTTAGTGCAGGAATGAGAGGTAGCATGAGGCAATCTACGCCACCTTACTCAAATCAGGGGCAATATTTTAACGGCAGTGTTACGAATCAATTTCCCCAGCATCAGGCAGCAAATGCGCAATATGGTGGTCAGTATGGTGGACAATTTGCGCAAGAAGTAGCTATGCGCTCAAACATGAGCTATCAGCATAGTCCTGTACCGGGAAATCCAACGCCACCACTCACGCCGGCAAGTAGTATGCCACCTTACATTAGCCCAAACGCAGATGTGAAACCTCACTTTAACGAGCTCAAACCGCCGATCGGCATGCAAAGTAAGTATTGTAATAGTTTATTGTGTGCCTAGGGGTGAAACAACACGATTTCAGACTTCGGGTGGTGCCGAACTTCACCCTCGTCATTTCAAATCGTGTTTCATCACGCGGCGCACACGATATTTTTCATATAACCTACATTTCTATTGAAACCTAACCAATTCATAAATCATCACTTTCTACCCTAGGGCAGAAAGTGATGGTTTGCTACCCGCTGCATGACGTATTCGTCTGAAATTAACTAGTTTCGGGTGGCTCAACAGGCATTAAAAGTCGCATTTTCAATGCAGGTTATATGAAAAATTATTTGTCAACTGATTCTATTCTTACATTGAAAGAACATTTCGAGCTAATATTTTTAACATTGCTTTCAGATGACGAGCTCCGGTTAACATTCCCTGTAAGAGATGGTATTATACTACCACCTTTTAGATTAGAACATAATTTAGCAGTTAGCAATCATGTATTCCAATTAAAACCCACGGTCCACTCAACGTTAATATGGAGGTACATTCTTTTTAATAATTTCAAACAATAACTGACGTTTAACGACCACATTAATGCAGAATTTATTATAAAACTTATGTATTTCTATTTCACAGATCTGATCTTGAGTTACAATTGAAATGTTTCCATCATGAGGACCGGCAAATGAATACTAACTGGCCAGCAAGCGTGCAGGTCTCAGTTAATGCGACACCTTTAGTTATTGATAGAGGCGAAAACAAAAATTCTCACAAACCGTTGTACCTGAAGGAAGTATGTCAACCCGGCAGGAATACAATACAAATCACTGTATCAGCTTGTTGTTGTGTGAGTAATTACTTTTTGGGTGTGTTCCGATATACACTTCGAGCACTTTAAGGTGTGTGACGTCAATTTAGTATCCTGGGAAGCCGTTCCTTTATAATTAGCTATACTAGCAGCACTGAGAGCACATTACCTCGAAAAATATATAACACACTCGCGCTCACAGTGCAAAAATGGCGACGAGATGTGACGTCATATATTTCCCTAGGATACTGCGGCAGTATACTGTCAGTCCATAACAGAACAAAATTCTGCCCAGTAAGAGCACTCACTGTACAGTGCTCGCACTGTATATCGGAACATAGCCCTTTTTCATTTCATAGAAGGGCTATAACTAAATGTTTCTTGTTTTCTTCAAAGTGCCCCATTTAATTGTTCTTCGTTTTTCAGTCTCATCTATTCGTTCTACAATTAGTACACCGACCGAGCGTGAGGAGTGTCTTGCAGGGGCTACTCCGAAAACGACTTCTCACAGCAGATCATTGCATCGCAAAAATAAAAATGAACTTCAATCAAACGCCGGCTAATCCCAACAATAACTCTAATATTTCCAATGACAGAGACAGTGTTGAACAAACTGCGCTCAAAGTATCATTAAAATGTCCCATAACATTCAAGAAGATAACATTACCTGCGCGAGGGCACGAATGTAAACATATACAGTGCTTTGATTTGGAATCGTACTTGCAACTCAATTGCGAGAAAGGATCATGGCGATGTCCAGTTTGCAAGTAAGTGATTTTACTTACACACACACACACACACACACATACACACACCATAAACGTCTCACTATTGGGCACAGGCCACAATCATAGGCGGAATCATCATCATCATAGGAGGGAAATAGAGTTTACACCCACCACGCTGCTCCAATACGGGTTGGCGGTCTTTAACGACTATTATCATGTTAGTGATAATAACTGGGGCCAACGGCTTAACGTGCTCTCCGAGGCACGGGGGTGCAACACCAACTTCCTCACTCCGGGCTAGTACTGAGAATTTCTAGTCGGATAAACCCAACATTTAATTATGGCCTGACCCGGGACGCGAACCCAGGACCTCGTCGGCCGCAGTCGAGCGTGCTAACCACTAGACCAACGAGGCAGAACGTGGCATAATACTTACACTAAAACAAAGCTCATAAAAACTGTATTGCTTTATTAGAATTTCAATAACTTTTATCTATATTTCAGTAAACCAGCTCAGTTGGAAGGCTTAGAAGTAGACCAATACATGTGGGGTATCCTAAATACCTTGAATACCTCCGATGTAGACGAAGTAACTATCGATAGTGGGGCAAATTGGAAAGCAACTAAGATTCCTACCAACACCAGTATCAAGGTAAACAAAAAATTGTTTGATTATAATATCCATTCAATAGGCACACTTCAAAAATAATAATTAGCTGTATTAATTGAAAAATATATTAAGATTTTTTTATTCCATTACAAGTTAGCCCTTGACTGCGATCTCACCTGATGGTAAGTGACGATGCAGTCTAAGATGGTAGCGGGCTAACCTTTTAGTTTAGGGGACAGTTATATTAAACCCATTCCCCTAGTCGGTTTCTACACGGCATCGTACCGGAACGCTTAATCGCTTGGCGGTACGTCTTTGCCGGTAAGGTGGTAACTAGCCACGGCCGAAGCCTCCCACCAGAAGATATTTCAATCATAATAATAATATTATGCTGCACAATTTAATTGATTTTCATAAAATACGTGTAGAGACTAGCTAGACAATTACTTCATATATAAGTAAAAATGAGGATTTATATAGTACTAGATGATGGCTGCGACATCGTCCGCGTGGTTTAGGTTTTTTTGACTCCTGAATGTTCCGGAAATAAAAGTAGCCTATGACACTCTCCAGGTCCTCAACTAAGTATACCCATGCCAAAAGTCACGGCGATCCGTTGCTCCGTTGCGGCGTGAATGAAGAACAACCCAACAAAGAAACACTTTCCCATTTATAATATTAGTATGATAATGATAACAATGTTAACAATTCTACAGCAGGAAGAAGACAGCAACGACGGCAGTGGAAAGAGATCGAAAGCTGTATCACCGGGTTCTATGAACATGCCAACGATGAACAACTGGGATCAAGCTCTATCGCCCTATTTACCGCCAGATATGAACACTATTGCGAGCGGATCCATGATTTCGTCATATAATCAAGGAGGACAGAATAGGAACTCGGGATCTAGCAACCAAAACTATGATTTCGGCATGAGCAACGGGCCAGGCAGCAATGAGTTTGCGGGCAATGGCCCTCTTTCTCACCTAAATGATAGTGTCAATTCCTTGGATCCGCTCAACGCGATGGAGAAAAGCCTTAATGAGCAGGTTAGTACATTCGATTCAATAATACTTCTTCAGTAAGTTAAACACAGAATAAGAAATATCGCAGATTTGCTATGTAATGCTATGCTTTCTTTAAATCAAACTAACCGTCGATTCCCAACTTTATTAAAATAAGATTCTATGAACAGTCAATCCTTGATAGAATTAACTTCAAATCTATCTTCTTATCTTATCTTTTGTCGTATCTTTTGTCTTTCAAATCTTTGCCCATCATGTTCGAGTCTAGTCTACGGACCGATAAAATCCATACTTAATACTAAGATTATAAATGCGAAAGTGTGGGTGTGTATGTCTGTCTGCTGTAGTACACTTACGAGGGGCACTTAGTTCTATCGGGTTAATATACCTAACAGATTACAATCTACCGAAACATAATGCGTTAAATTGTAATCTTTCGACGGTTTGCTGCAATTTCGCGAATTTAGATTATAATCTTATCTGACATATATAGGATACATACTTGGTTACAGATGCCGCACACCCCTCACACGCCGCACACGCCGGGCTCCGCGCACACGCCGGGCGGCGCCGGCGGGGCGCACACGCCCGGCTCGAGCCACACCCCGGGCCCGCCGTCCGTCGACCACCATCCTCTCACCGATGTCGACATCCCCGCTGATCTCAACTTTGATCCAGCTGCCGTCATTGACGGAGAGGGCACTGATAATCTTAATGTAAGTAGCATCGATATATAAATGGGCCCTTTCATAGAAAAAGTGGGGCGTCCGACTTGTGGTGCATGCCCCTCACCTGTATAAGCCTGTTCTTGTCCACGCCATAGCGCTGTCCCGCTTTTTAGACTAGATGGCGTTAGTAAAATAAGTCCACATTCTTTGTTTGACGGCCACGGCTATGTAAATTGAGGTCCTTGGTAAGTAGTTTGTTCCCATATTGCATATTTTTTTTAAGTTAATCTGTGTCGTGTTCTTATTTCAATAGCAGCACTTTGACTCTGCGTCGTATTCCCAATTGCTGAGGGTCGCGACCCCATTCCATTGATCACATAATGGCAGGGGTTTTCTTGGGATAATCATGCGGTGGGTTCTCAGGTCCTTCCATATACGACTCTACTAAGAGTTTCAACTCTTAGATTACTAACGATTATTATCCGATGTTAGTGATAATAACCGGGACCGACGGCTTACCGTGCTCTCCGAGGCAGTTACAGACTTGGGTCAATGTTGCTTAACAATCGCAATCGACTGATATACACTGTTGCAACTAGGCTATTCGCCCCGCAACACTTTTTAAAGTAACTGAAAACATAAATTTTATTTTTATAGCTTCTTCCGGAGACAAATGTGGACCCGATGGAACTCCTCTCGTACTTGGATGCGCCAGCTCTCGGTGAACTGCTAGCGACGCCGCCTTCATCCTCGTCTTCGGCTGGATCACATCCGCCCAGGGTACCTTCCTCTGATGATCTCCTAGCCCTATTTGAATGAGCAAACGCTAATAACTGGTGGGGTCTGTACACTCCATCGCATGAAAACTAACTTGAGATGTTGCGATCTCGTTTAGTCATTCAGCTTCCGTGAGTGTTTTGTCGAGTACGGCAAAAATCCAGCTCTTCATACAAGTGGAGCCCGAAATTGTGATACTAGATTTTAGTTCCTTCCTCAGAGTGAAAATATTGAGTGCCGCAGCGTTACCACTGATACATAATTTATCCAGAATTCCTACAGAATCTCCCAAAATTGTTATCCTAGTAAAAATTGCGGCAATCAATGTTGTCACATGTGTCATTTGTTGAAACAACGGCACAGGGGAAAATTTAGCAGATAATATAGGGTATGTTCCGATATACACTGCGAGCACTGTAAGGTGTGACGTCAATATAGTATAATGCGAAGCCGTTCCTTTATGGTTAGCTATACTGGTTACTGTTCAAAACTTAACGCTGTCAGCACTGATAGCACCTTACCTCGAAAACGCCAGTGCTCACAGTACAAAAATGACGATGATTTATGACGTCATGTATCTCCCTAGGATACTGCGGCAGTATACTGACAGTCCATAACGGAACGAATGTCCCCCTTAGTAAGAGCACGGAACAGTACTCGCAGCGTATATCGGAACATACCACTAATATTTTAGGTAATATTGTATGAGGCGTGGGCCGCGCCGGCCATGCACTGCGGTGACGTGCATGTATAGTTCCTCGCACCGCCGCACACACGGTGGCGCACCTAAGCTCCCTATATTCTAAAAAACTCTAGTTGTAACTGTAATACAAATTAAAATTAATATTGCATAAAACTGGACTACTCATTCGATTCGATAATAATATTATCATCGGTAAAAGATTTTGATTTGTGTCCATATTTTGTGAATAGTTCACCGAGTGTAAATAAAAGAGTTTATTTTATTGATATTCGTTATTTCGGTGGAGTAGATGAGGACGTCGCACCGCCTGTACATATAGGATAGAGCGACGCGACGGTCGCGAGGCATCATGAATCTTATAGTTCCTATTTAATGCGAGTGAACTATAACGTTCAATTGCCGTTTATTGTAAAATATTCCTTGACGTTTTCGCATATTCTGCATTTTTAAATGATAAGACCGTAGGATACGTGAGTATAGCGCTACTCGCTTTTTGGGTGATATATTCTAAATGAGTTGTTTTAAATAAGCGAACCTCCTGTAACAAATTAGTTGTTACGTAACTATATTGTAAATGTGAGAGCAAAATTGAACTCTGTTAAATTATTTTGCGTTATGTGAATCGAAGAATGATAGAAATATATTTTAATTTCTAAAAAGAGAACTGTATTATTTGTAAATAAGAAATAGATAAGTATATTATATTGTCTAGTTATATGTAGGAGAACATGGCAGATACTTATATGATGGCCAGTTTTAGTGTAGTATTACTAAATTAAAAATCTACACATGGTTTTACATGTACATACAAATTAAAAATACCATAATATACATACATGTCTCCATGCGTTCAGAGTGCAGATGAAAGTACTTAAAATTGAGACTAAGTCTTGACTTGACTGGAAATTATATTTAAACAAGTTTTTAGAAAAATATAATAGTCCAATATTAGAATAATGATTGAATAACTTGAAATCTTCTAAGTATAAATTTCCTTTTCTATTTGTTTTTATTTATGATATTTCTTCTTCTATTTTTCTAATAAATAATAATTTCATATTTCGAAATCGAGGGCCTGCTTTAATACATATTTACCTCCAAGCACAGGAGGTTCCCATTCTTTTTACTTCTTATTCTATTCTGTACTCTGAAACGCTTGTACAGTTTCAATTCCGAAATATTGAGCTATTGAATAATTTTCTCGATCTTTGCTCATCCTGATTTAACATTACAATAAATTAATATCAACATAACTTATGATTCATGATTGAAAGCAATAATTTATACATAAATTACAAACAAAATATATATACTTAATTATCTGTAGATGTTATATACAATATACATATATATTTAATTCTATTAATTGTTGAATAACTGATAAATAGTTGATGAGAAAATTATGATGAGCATTGTATTGAAAATCTCTTGTTTCACATATTTTCAAATGTTTGATTCCCTTTTTTATGTAATGTATTTGAGTTTAAATATTACATTTTGTAACTTGGTATGTATAACTTAATTGGAGCAAGAAGTAATTTAATTTTTTTAGGAAACCTAAATGGAATTAAGTTCCCATAAAACTATTTATTCTTCACAAACATTTTTGATCTGTGACCAACAGAAAGAGATCCAAAAATATGGAAAGATTATTTTCTCATTCTGTTGGAACATGGATGTTCAGTAATCCAATTTAATTTAATAATAATTCGTTTGAACATTTAACATTAATAACTATTACAGTATAACAAGAGCAGTTTATTAATAATAATCTGTAACTTAAGAGTTGTATGTAAAACTTCTCAGTAACTTTTGTAAAAAAAAAATGGTGATTTTTGCATCTTTACTTCATGCTATGATTATGGGCGCCTCTTTAGAGTTAGTCGACTATTATGAGAACAATAAAATAAGTCTTATGTAAAGCAGTGGTCAATTATTCAAGCAAAAGATCTACTAGTTACTTGTGAAAGTTTTTTAAACTCATACACAACAGAGCTCATTAATTGTCTAGTTGATCACAGCTTTTACGAGTAACTTTAAATTACATACTTTTAAGGGACCTTCAATTCCAGTTAGCTAGTTCTATTTATTGTAGTGACTATTCCTATTGGATGGATCATCAGAAAACAGATTTTTGTGCGACCAAATACTTTTCTATAAATTATACCTCTGTAGGGTAAAAAATAATAATTTGTTTATATAAAAATGGAAAATATCATAAAAATGTAATTGTATAGCATATCACATGATTACATGGCAAAAATCCAAGTGAATGATTCATCCAAATGAGTGAATGATTACAATATATTTTGTTGAATATTGTAATGAGCCGCCACCGTCAAGTAAAGTAGATTTCATGCTCATACAAAATTAAGAAACAACATTTGGAAATAAGTGAAGGAAGCATTCTATATAAACATAGGTACCATGACTTCATGTTCAGGAAACGCCAAACTGTACTATAGTAGTAAACTTCAATTCACCACAAACATGTTTATTCAGGTTGGTTTTCACCGAAATTCATTTTGAAATGTATAAAATGGGAAACATAACATTTTTATGTTATTGAAAATAAAATGACCCTAAACATTAACATAGTTCTTTTATTTATTTTTATAATCACATAAGCAAGGATGCACTATGCCCAAGTAAATTTAATAAATTTTAGGAGACTTAAAAATGAACCTTCTAATCACTTATTTTGATAAAATATATGTTGCATTTTACTTTTCCGAGTTTAAAGAAGTTTACAGGGTGGTAAGTAGTATTCATGTGGATATAAATCTGATATTGAAAATAAAAATCTGTTTTAAGACACATTATCTTGGTATGCTCAATTAGGATACACAGTGATGATCAATATAAAGTAATAGCACTTGTTGGCCGAAGCATTATGATAATCTTCCTACATAAATAAAAATCAATTGCCGAATGTATGTTAGCGCATCACTTCAGAGGCCCAATTGTCTAAACAAATCGTAATAATTTGACGGCTTAAAACGCATTACTCGAACTGTAGCAGTTCGTACATGCTTTTCGACGTGCACGCATCTATGAACTTCTTAAACAGCAGAGCGACCGCGTATCTTCAGCATCAATTGTTGTGATTGGCTGAATTTATGGTATTCTTGCTGTGTCAATGGATTTTGTCCAAAAGTGGAAGAGTATTATCCAATCAGAGGTGATTGCGATACACCGAAGAGTGCACTGTAGCTGTCCAGATCGAATGTGTGTGTTTGAGTGGGTCCTGGGATGGTTTATATTCACAATTGGACCCCGTAGGTGGCACTGCAATCGAGTTCTAGGTTCAACCAACCAAGTAATTATCTATACCCAACTACTCAACCGATTTTGATGAAATTTGTTCAAGAGTTAGGCTGTTAGATTACATACCGGGGAAGGACACAGGCTACTTTTTATCCCGGAAAATTAAACGGTTCCCGCGGATACCAAAAAACCTCAATCCACGCTGACGAAGTCGCGGGCATCAACTAGTAATATATATATTTTTGTAAACTTATAATCTCTTATTCAACCCCCTTGGGACGGAATTTCCTATTTACATGAATACGTACTCTCACTTCACATGTTCTCAAAAACGAAGCCGAACTAACCGATTGCAAGCTTTCGAAATGTGGATATACTGGAAAATGCTTTAACCTAACACTGAGATACTGGAACGAGTCCACAAAAACAGAGAACTCATGTTCACCATCATGCGGAGAAAACTAGCTTTCGTCGAACATCGGCAAAGAGGAGCAATTCTCACTTCCAAGACCAGTTTTGGAAGGAAGGATTAGGGCAAGAAAGGCGCAACTGGTTGGATGATAATTTATGGGGTGGATAGGTATCCAAAGCTAAAGATGCGGGTCAAAATAGGGAAGTCCGCCAAACTTCGTTTTGAAGAAGGTACACAGTGATGATGATGAGCTGATGTGCTTATTTCGTAATTTGTATAAGCGAAAGCGCTTTCGTGTCGCGCTTGAAGGAAAGTGTTAATACTAACTAACTATATGACACCGTAAGATTGTAAAAACCGTTAGATTAAAATCTAACTCGTGAAATTGTAAACTGTCAAAAGATTACAATTTAACGCATTATTTTTCGGTAAATTGTGGTAGGTAGGTATATTGAACCGAGAGCACCTAAGTGCCCGGCCTGCGGGCACTTAGGTTCGGTTATTTATGTCGAACCCTAACCTACAAGAAACAGACAAGAAAACAATGGATATTTAAAAAAAATACACTCAGAATATTGAACGGTTATCAATCTTTCGACAGTTTACAATTTCGTAAAGTTAGATTATAATCTAACGGTCTTTACAATCTTACGGTGACATATATAATAGTGCAATACCCTATTCTGTGGCAATACACAATATAATTAAACAGGATAAATTGTTTTTGAGGCTTAATAAAATTAACTAAATACCTATAGTATAGGTAAGTACCCATTATTTAATGTCTCCCCAAGCAATACAATTACGGAACCCTTTTTAGGGTTCCGTACCTCAAGAGGAAAAAAGGAACCCTTAAAGGATCATTATGTTGCCCGTCCGTCTGTCCGTCTTTCAACCACCTTTTTCTCGGAAACGCGTTATGTTTATTAAGTTGAAATTAATATCAAATACCTACTTAGGTCTACGTTCCCTTGGAGCTGTAAAAAATCAAGCTTCTAAAAGAAAGCGAACTCGTCTGCGTGCTATTTATTGCGTTTCTAAAATTCTGGCGAAATCTTTGATTTTCCGGGTTATTAAGTAGTCCTTGTCCAGTTATTTATTTTTAATTTATTCACTTTATAAATTACTAGATGATGCCCGCGACTTCATCCGCATGGATTGATGTTTTTTGATTCCCGCGGGAACTCATCAATTTTATATACAAATGTAAAACAACTTCAAAGAAGTTAAGTACTTCGATCGTTTACAGACTACTTACAGATTAACTTCACGTAGGTACCTACTAAAATGGTATACATTTCGTATCTACTAAAAGTGTAGTTTCCAGTTAGGTAGTACAAAAAAAACTCTATACTATCTACGACCATCATAAGTATTTTCTTACTTAATTAATTTCGCTAATCTTTAATAAGGATAAGATCATATTTCTGTACCAATATAATTCTAACGTTCTGTTTATGGTCGCTAAATACAATAAAGTGGCATTGTCCCAATAAAGTTTTAATTTTCGAGTTGGCAACATAGCCATCGCACGCGCACCACGCGCATAAAAGCCTTCTCAAGTCACACGCACACTTTTAACCACTGTATATTTACACGTACTGAGTTCTACACACACATGCAATACATGCAGCCTTCTTTAGTGATTGGACAGTTCACATAACGACGGGTCTCAGGCAGGTACCGCGCCTAGCCTTACCGGTTGAACGACACGAAACGATCGAACGAACTATACATAAACTTAAATATTATTATACCTAATAATTCGAACAGCTTTAACTAATCGGGCTTAGATTCAATTTGAAATTGTTTTAAAGATACAATTTTAACCATAAGTTGTGTTATGTTAAGCGGTGCCTGGATACCAAACCAGATTTCATATTAGTTGTTCTTTGTAGCGATACCTAACATGTTTATTTACGAAGTTGTGATGTGGTTTCATGGACTGTTGTGTTAAATACCTGTAGAAATTCTTCAACTGGGTAGGTATGTATACTTAAACATTTACTATACTTACCTTACTAACATCATTTTCAATAATGGTAGGTAAATTATGCAACTATTTATTGGTACCTCCGTTCAAAATCCGTTAGATACTTACGCACCTATATTACCTATTTAAATGTCTTGCTTATCTATCTATCTATAAGTAATTAGTATGCTTACATAGTGGTCTTTGTCCTGTGATATGGACCTAGTTATTATAGGAAGTTGTACTTCAATGTAGAGCTTTAAAACTTTTTATGCTTGTCTACCAGTTCTATAAATTCCAGCAGTAAGAAAGGGTAGATTACCTACCTACTGCAATGTTTAGTTATGATTGTCGGTTATAGTAAAATTTATAATAATAGCTGCTTTCGTAGTACTTATTCCTGTTACCTACTTCCAACTTCATACGCCTACGACTTTTTGTAATATTAAGTATAAAACAGATATTTCCAAGAACATTGCAATCTTTCCTCATCTCGTAAACATTTTACATTTCATTACTCAGATATCTTTAGTAAAACATAAATTCTTAAATTATACGGTCCTAATCATTTGCAATCTATGTTCGTCTATTTACCGTTACACAGGATCAAGACACTGCTATAGGTTTCCTTATACAGGATCTGATAATAGTTATGGGAGGGACGTTCACCAATGTCATGATTCAGTCGCAGTAATGCTATTGCGGTGACGCATGGATTTATTGGAAAATACATATAAATGGGCGCTAGTTAAAAATATGTGTTGCTACAAATAAGCATTTAAAACAGTGGGTATGGGTACGTTTTGCGGATAAGACGATAAATCTGCGCCTAGAAATCATTGTCATGTCCAGATACAGGAATAAGTTTTATATCCGTTTCGTTGTTTGATAAAATGTTTACTTTATAGTTGGTTGGAGTACCTACCTAAGTACTTATTTGAGTTCTAAATTTTAATCTACTCTATATAATATTATATCTGTGTCTTACTAATAATACTATATTTACCAAAAGCCCAAAGACATGATGATTTTGCAATCACCTCTGGCTCCTATTGAATAAACACTAAAAATACCATAAATTCAGCAGATCACAATACTTGATCTTGTGACGATGACTGATCCCGTTTTTTCGGAATAGTTCCACTGAATGAATTTAAAAAATAATAATAACTTTAGTTAATTTTTGACTAGGTATGAGCCATTGAGGTATAATATACTAGGTACATATTACTTCAATGCAATGAGCATACCTACCATTATTCTCTTTTGTCGGGATATTACATCTAGGTACCTATGTGACTATTTATTAGTATTTATACTTACGTAATTATAATTTTGCAATATTATTTCCGTAGTCGGAATTTTTTAATCTTGTTTAAAAATCAAATTTTTAGCCATTTGTAGACTCTGTTCGATGTTTTCGATGGATCTTCCTGTCTCGAATGTCTATCATAATATTCTTCCAGTTAGGTATGTTGCAGGGAATTTCCGCTACCTGTCCCCTGTCATTTCTAACAGTCGTTGAGCTTCCCGTCGCGTCCCGTTCGTAAACCGTTATATTAGAATTTAGAAGCGATATCCATATATTATTAGTTCCGAACAAAGACATGCGATTTGTCTCAGAATACATAGACTACATTACAAGTTTTAACTAGTAGTGTATCAGTTTTCCGCCGAGGCTTTTCTCGTTTACATAAGTAACTATTTCTACTATGAGATAAAATTAACATAACCACTACCTACATATTAATTATATTACCTATAATTATTGTGAGTCGTGATTAATGCTCAATATAGTTAATGAAAGCTTGAAATGCGATCCTGCGCCTATGACCTTTATGCATAGAGCCTATATCTAATAGAAATGTGAACGAGTGGAACATCTTTCTGACAGCCAGCCAGCCAGCTAAAACTAGGTCTTTTACCCGTAATATGTTTATGTTACGGGATGTGCCAAGAATAGGAACTTATATATGTGTGAAATAAATTTTATCACACACATTTCCCAGGCATTCTTTCTGGGTGGTTAATACAACAAACACTAAGGCTTCTGTCCTTATAACCTAATCCAACTGTTAGGATTTATTGTGCAATTGTACACATTAAGGACTGGTACAGTAACCGAAAGGGGTGTGTTTAAACACTGTTTTTTGAAACTATTATAAAACAGAAACACTCATAACGGAAACAGAAACGATAGTGCAACCCAATCAAACTGTAACCGTTTATTTCTGTAAATAAGTGTTTTTATCTGTAACCCTAATAGGTACCTACATGCCCTAACAAACTGCACGCTATGACAACGCGTTCTTCTCACTTCATTCGACTTTACACACTGACACAACATGGCCATGTTTTATTTTAAAAAAATGCAAGAATTAGTCATCTATTAAACGGTTTCTAACCGAGTCTTTTTAATGTTATTCATCTCTGAAAATAATGTCTCGACATCTAAGGTAGATGAAAAATATACTGTTAAAATAGCACGAGCCAGCTTCTTCAAACAGTTAAAAGTGTCTGATAACGCATTCCGTGTTTCAAAAATTATGTTTTTAGCATTTTACCACATTTTACATATACGTATATTAGGTACCATTTCCCGCCGCACCCGAACACTCCGTAGAGTAGAATCACTCGTGTTCGCTCGTCATAATATTACCTACTTCACACTTTTTTTTTCTTAGTGCATAGTAGGTATACCTAATGAATTTAGTGATCGGTGACGTACCCAAAAGGCAAAATATTGTGTCGCATTCCATTGGTTCGCCATCCCTGTCCTATAGAGAGAAGTAAATTATTTTACATATTTCTTGAATTGGCTCGTCATTGAAGACTTTCCTAGTTTTCCTAGTTAGTTATAATATATGTTTTCGATATTTATGTTTTCTATATGGGCTTGCGCTTGACTTCTGTATTAAAGCAATTAGGACTTCATGTGACTAATATAGATTTCGCAAATGAGTGTATTTAACTAGGTATTAATTATTAAACTTGTTACATAATGCAATCAGATTCGAGTACCACTAACTGTCCGCCACAATCGCCTCTTCTCTATCATTGAATTTAAACAGAAACCTGCCTATGTACAGTGGCGTGTACAGGGTTAGGAGTCAGGGCAGGCATTGGTTAGGTAGATACCTATTTACAGGCAGGGTATGGTGAAAAACAAGTATTGAGCTCTTTTAACTGGGGTAAGCAGTGCTTTTATGCCTCTTTGTCGTCCACGCCACTGCGTATGTAACTACGCAATTATGCATTTCCATGGCTCACCTCGACCAAAACTTCCTTTATGGTTTTAGAGAAACCCAGAAAAGCAATTAAGTGAAAGTTTACCTGTTTAAATTATTGTAAAGTCACCTGCTGCCGTTGTATCGCAAGCCCAAAAACTGAGAAATTGACTAGTTAAAAAAAATACAGTAAAACAGTTTTTGCCGATTTTTGAGCCTATATTTCGTTCATTCTGCAGGTATTTGCTTAACTCTTGACGTGATGTCATAAGAATTAAATTTTTTTTTATGTTTTACGAATTTATAATTTAATTAAATTAATAGCCTACGTCAAAGGAGAAATTCACTAACATTACCTAAATATTTTAGAATTTCTTGCTGACGAATATCGTTTACTTTATGTGTTACTACCTGGTACATTATAACTTTCCATTATTCCGAAATAAAATCCCAATTTTTTTTAATTTCATTAATTATTTTTTATTGAATTAAAGTAGAGTTACATTTCGTCTTATTTTTATTTAATTATTATTAGATATTTATGAGTCCACCGCGAACTACAAGATTTCAAGAGATTTCAAGTATTGCTTGGGCAATTATGTATGCAACGCAGAACTCACACGTATGGAGGAGGACATTGCCCTCGGCCGCCCTCAGTTGCACTGCCCATAGTAGTGATATTGTAAAAAACCTACAAGAGTCAATATCTTTATTTTGATATCTCGATAATGTCCTACTTTTATCTATACTAATATTTTAAAGAGGTAAAGTTTGTAACGCTGTAGGAGGTAATCTCTCTACCGAACCGATTTTCAAAATTCTGGTAGGCACCAATAGCAAGCCACTTTATTTGTGAGTGTCATATCCATATATTATCCCAAAAAATTAGGGAGTTCCCGTGGGAATTTAAAAACTTATTTCACGCGGACGATGTCGCGGGCAAGTCTTCTAGTACCTATATAAAATAATATCAGTAGCAATAAACCGACCTTTGATAAATATAACTTAGTCTACTTCTAGTATAGCTAAAAAGCCAAATCACCTAATCTCATTTTTGGCTTATGTACTTTACACCTATTTTATCGAATTGTGCCTTGTTCGATAAAAATAATCCAATTGCTATCTAAGCACATGGTCATTGTTTAGCAAACTTTAATAGACATGCGATA
This sequence comes from Erebia palarica, assembly GCA_964035005.1. Classification (NCBI taxonomy): domain Eukaryota; kingdom Metazoa; phylum Arthropoda; class Insecta; order Lepidoptera; family Nymphalidae; genus Erebia; species Erebia palarica. The sequence goes on from OZ035988.1 coordinate 10,904,746, forward strand.
GTTGTAAGTTAAGTCGCAACTTTCCCTTTGAGGAGTAGGTACAAAGACGTTGGTTGGCTAATACCACGTACTTGTTTATCTACCTTCCTAATTAAATTATCTTTGTTTTTACGTGACAGTAGAAACTTCACTGATTTAATGACTACATGCTGTAATAGCTAATTCCATGACTTCCTTCGAGTGAAATATCTGAAAGATTTGTTAATCTTTAACAGTAAGTACCTAATAAAAAAATAGGATTACAGGGCAACCATTTTAATTGAAAAAGTATCTACTGCAACAATATTTTATTATTAGGTATTCTTCTAAGTAATTACTCGTCTAATTTAAAATTCTTTTTTGTTTTTTAATTCTTAAATACCACTTGATGGTACTAAAAGATTTCTCTATGATCTATTAGCCAGATTGTAGAGAAAGGACGTAACAATAAATATTTCGTTTACCGCCCAACCGTGATCTCTCTTTTTTGCATTTCACCATTCTATCAAAGACATAAATAAAACTCTTATACAGTTATAAGATGTTAAGGAATTTATAAACAGGGTATTAGATTTATTTCCAAAGATACAAAACCAAATAATTTCACCGAAGTTGAAATGTATTTGGTACATGTTACTTGGTAGTTAGGTATAACTGCTGACTGTAGACACATTGGCGGACACACAGTTTGCATCATCGATTTTCTGAATAGGTATTCAGAAAATCGATGTCTGCTTTAATTTTTCATATAATATATAGGTATTATGCGATGATTTGTGATAGAGGTGTTAACATATCGCTTAGCCATTAAATGGTTAACGGCTTATGGTTATATGTATATGTCACCGTAAGATTGTAAAAACTCGCGAATTCGCAAAGTGTCGAAAGATTACAATTTAACGCATTATTTTCCGTTAGATTGTAATCTGTTAAGTTTATTAACTCGATAAAACCTAAGTGCCCTTCACTAAGGCACTTCCTGATTATTTGTGTCGAAACCTAACCTAACCTACATTAAACAGACAAGAAGAATGTAAATACAATTAATATTTCAAAAATTGACATTCAGAACATTGAACGGTTCACAATCTTTCGACAGTTTACAATTTCGCGAGTTAGATTATAATCTAACGGTTTTTACAATGAAATATGTGTATGAATGAAGTATGGTAGGTATATGAAAATATTAGTAAACAATCTTTACTGCTGTCCACTAGCGTTTGTTAAACGGTTAGCGGTTAACGGTAGTAAACGATATTTACTCCTGTGAAAAAAAACATTGTTTATTACTACCGTTTGCAGCCGTTAACCGTTAACCGTATAAGTTTAGCGATATGTTATCACCTCTAATATAAGACCCGCCCACTTATACCATAGATTTATTTGTAATTTAAATTTTATTTGGATGGTAAACAGAATATGAAATAAAATATTTGTTTCCGAAGATTTCCTCGAAAATTCATTAAGTAGGCCCGCAAACTTATCTGAAAAATTGCAACACGCAATACCTATTGAAAGTAACTTTTATGCCTGTTTAGTTTTTGTTTTAATTTTCATTTATACCTATACTAGCGACGCCGTTACCATTTTATGACGTGTATTTTTTTCTTTTATTACAAATCCAAATGCGAAGTTCCAACATGGTTTTATTATTACATATAAGTATGTATAGCTCTACGTCTTGAATTTATGATGAGGCCAAGCACCTCACGTATTTCGGACGGTTATAATGAAATAATATTCGGAACAATGTTTGACCCAAAATTGTAGGCTATGGAAATGAAATCCAAATAAGAAATTGAGTGCGGCCAAGGTAAATGGGTCAATGTGTTGGCTCTATATCGGCCAATGTGTTTTAATGTAACGAATGCAGTAATTTAAATTGCGGAGATCAATTAATGTAGAAATCACAAGGAGGCTGAAATTCGTTTGAGGATGATACTTTAGATTTATAATGCCACAAGCATGATTCGTTGATATATATTATCGTTGTACATAATTGGATATATTACAATAATTAAATATATATTGGGTAAACTATATAATTTGTTGTATAAACTCAGATTCGATGTTTATACTGGCAGGTTCATTCGAACAAAAATAATATTCTGGTGTGGCAAACTTGTCTGAGGAATCATGAATCAACATAATAAGTACTGTTTTAAGGGTTGACTGTTTAATAATGTAACTAATGGGTGACTGACGCTTTCACATCTATACTAATATTATAAACTAGCAGAATTGCCCGCGACTTCGTCCTCGTGAAATAAGTTTTTTAAATTCCCACTCCCTAATTTTTTGAGATAAATATATAGCCTATGCACTCACAAATATTGTGGCTTTCTACTGGTACCAAAATTTTCAAAATTGGTTCAATAGATCCAGAGATTACCCCCTCTACAACGTCACAAACTCACAAACTTTACCTCTTTTTAATATTAATTAAAGATGCGAAAGTTTGGATGGATGTTTGTTACTCAATCACACCAGAACGGCTGAACTGATCTGCATGAAATTTGGCACATAGATAGATTATAGTCTACTTTTACTACTTTTTAGGCTACTTTTTATCCCGGAAAATTAAGAAATCCCTCGGGAACCAAAAATCCTCAATCCACGCAGACGAAGTCACGGGCATCAGCTAGTCCGTAAGTAAGTATAATATCGTTCTGATGATGTTGTTCCTGTACTAAATAGGTACTAAGCCTAAATGTGTTGTGTCAAATTGCCGCAGGATTTCAGAACTAAACAAAGCTAAACAGTGCTCTCATGATTATGGAGTCAATAAATAGTTATATGTGTAGATAGTCGACTGGTCTGTTCCGTTATTTCCACAAATCGGCACGCATACTAACATATTTTCATTGCACTCTGTCAGGAACCTGTACACTAATATCGATCTTTGCTCTCAGGCTCGACAGGTTATTATTGTTTGAAGACCACATACTTAGTGTTTAAATCTTTTCTAAAGTGTTTGAAAATTTTTGTCTCTATTGCAGCAGACAATATTGTTAGCTTTGAATGTTTTTATTATCCTAAAAGATCGGAAATCCTAAAACCGTTTCATACCTACTTATTAACCACCGAAATATAATGAGTACACTAACATTCTATACATCAATGTAATAAACCTAAATATAAATATAAAAGGAAAGGTTTACCGAGTGACTGTTCTATCAAAGCAACGCTCAAACCACTAGACGGATCGAAATTCTGTTTTTATGACGTAGGCGTTCGCTAAGAAAGGATTTTTGGAAACTCAACCCTGAATTTGAAAATTCAATGGGGGTAAGTTAGAAGTTTGTAATTTGTATGAAAATCGAGCTTAAGCCAAGCTGCGGGTAAAAGCTAGTATAATATACGCATGTAACATTTCTTTTTTATACATAGAATAGGTATCTTTGCGCATACATGATAAGTATCCAGTTCAACCGAGGATAATGTGAAGCACAATGAATGAATGAAATGGAAAGCACACCGCGTGGATTGAGGTGTTTAAGGGGTAATGGGGTATGAAAAATAGATAGTAGCCGATTCTCAGACCTACTGAATATGCATAAGAATCGGTCAAGCCGTTTCATAGGTGTATGGTAACTAACATTGTGACACGAGAATTTTATATATAAGAATATAAACACGTATACTGCATAATTGAATAATAATAAGTATACGTGTTTAAATGTATTAAATGTATACCTATTATTATTCAATTTGCTTTGTTTATTTCAATATAGGACAAACAGGTGTTTCTATAAAGCAAGCTATTTAGAGAATATTTTTAAATACTTGTACACACAAAAATATTCTCAATGATTGAATTTGATTAGTTTTAAGTATTTGTTTTTTTTATTGACATAGTTAAACCACCTTAACACTTGATTAGTTTCTGAAAAAGGAGCTGTATTGGTTGAGATATCCTTATTTGGGCTCAAGTAATACTAGGGAGGATGTTATTTTTTCTTTAAAATCAACAACTATACCCTATTGCTCATTATTAATTGATTCATTTAAATACTTAATGAGGAATACTTTAAAATATTCAGGCATAAGGATATCATAATGATTATGAACTGCTATTTTTTATTAGTGTGTGTCAGCTCCGACGCTCGACTGGAGTTTTAGTGGTTTTACTCCTTACGAACGATAATAAAATAGGTACATATATATAGATTAGTGGTATTACAAAATGGCGTGCATTGATATTTGATATGCATGTCAAAATAACGTTATAACGTTCTATGGCTGTGGTATTGGATTTGCAAAGGTCAACCATACAAAAACTATTCATGTTGTGTCGTAAAAGCGTTAGTGTACAAATACACCTAGTTTTAAATTGTCACTGAATCGGGTAATTAATTCACTTGAATGTTAAAAATCAAGTCTTGTATTTCTGTAATGGTCACTATAGCTTATAGTGAATTTCTATTTGACATGCCATAACTACTACTACTACTACTACTACTACCGTCCCCTCAACGTCCCACTGCTGGGCACAGGCCCCCACTCTCAGGAGAGCGGGAATTAGAGCTTAGACCCACCACGCTGCTCTAATGCGGGTTGGCGGGCTTTAACGACTATTACCATGTTAGTGATAATAACCGGGACCGACAGCTTAACGTGCTCTCCGAACATGCCACAAATTCGTAGGTATTTAATAGCTCAGAAATATAGAAGCAGGCGTTAATTTGCGGAAATCCATGAAAATGGAGGAACTAGAAGTTTATTTTGCTATAATCCGCCACAGTAGTACAGTGCGTACAGTATGTACATCTTGCACTTCACCGCCCAATACGCCAGCAATTCGCACCACACCTCACAACCATTCCAAGTTATCTCGAATCTCAACGTACGATAAAGCTCAGAAATGGTCGAACACCGCGAACATTTTGTAAGACCGTATTGCGTATTGCTTTGTTATCGCCCTGCACTCAAACTGTCAGATAAAAGACAGTTTTTTTTTAAATTATATAGGCCAGCGCTTGGCTGGAATCAGACTTGCTTGCAAATGGTGATGCAGCCTAGGTGGAGCGCGCTTGCCTAGAAGATGTCTATTCACTCTTGATTTGAAGGTTCCTTTACCTATTAAAAGAGGAGGGGAAAACGGAAGCCGGAAGGGCATTCCATATCCTAGCGGTTCTAATTAGAAACGAGGAAGCAAATCGCCTCGTACAAGCCCGCGGGAATTTCGACTGCGTAAGGGTGCAGACCTTGTCGATGCCTTAGAAGTGAAGTAAGAAACCATTACGATACAGACCAAAAATGGCAGTGAAAATTGTGAAAAGTAGAAAAAATTAAAAATATAATTAGTTATCCTCGCCTGGCCTCCTGTCTTCATTTTCTCTTGTGCAGTATTGTATAAATAAATAAAACCATGTCAAATCAGATCTACTAACAAATACTAGACTGCTGAATATTATATTGTAATCATCATTATCATCATTGCCGGCTTATTACTGCATACAGTACACGTATCTTCTCAGAATAAAATGGGGTTTGACCATAATCCACCACGCTGGTCAAGTGCAAATTGGCAGACTTCACACGCCTTTGAGAACATTATATGAAGAACTTTCGAGCATGTATCCATCATCTAAATCAAGTGATTAGAGATATGAAATTTCTTAAAACGCACATAACTAAAAAGGTGCGTGGCCGGGGATCGCACCCCCGAACACCCTAATAGGAAGTCAGGCGTCTAAATCACTAGGCTGTCACCGCTTATTTAAATGATAAATGTATATGCAAATTAAAATGCTAAATATTAAAAAAAAACTTTTAAAACTGCTCTTCAATCCTAAAGTGAATCTGTCACTGATTCGGGATGCCACCGCCCACCAATGATAACTAGTCGTATGTGATGTCCTCAATTACTACTATCATTCAAGGATGCCATAACGTGAAACTGTATTTAATGTACTAAACATAAATTATATGTAGGTAGAACTGGTTTTTTACCCATGCACTTTATCCTATTTATAGTCGCCAGTTTATCTCGCAATCTTTTGCGTCTATCACGATACTAGGTAGTTTTTCTATTCGGGACCGGACTCATTAGTAACTCGTTTGGTATCCGGTCATTGAATGTACGGTGTTAATAGGTATTAAGTATAAAATATATCGACTTAATAACTACATATTTTATAATTTAATAGCTGATGCCTCCGTCCGCATGGTTTGAGGTGTTTTAGGGGTATGAAAAATAGATAGTAGCTGATTCTCAGACCTACTGAATGTGCATATAAAATTTGATATAAATCGGTCAAGACTCGACTTCGTCCGCGTGGTTAAAGTTTTTTTGATTCCCGCGGGAGCTCCTTAATTTTTCGGTATAAAAAGTAGCCTATGTCACTCTCCAGGTGCTCAACTAGGTATATAACCATGCCAAAAACCACGTAGACCCGTTGCGGAGTGATTGGAGGAAAAACAAACCAATAAACCAACAAACAAACACACTTTCGCATTTATAATATAAATTACAAGAAAGTCTGTTTACGTAAGGTATATGTATTTTCAGGGTCATACACCTACGTATATTACATTAATAAATTATAATATTATGTAATTATTATTTTTAATGAAGCTCATGACCTTGTTATGTGAAGCATTTGGAGAGAGGCATTCAAGGTGAAAAACTATACTAACTATATATATATATATGTACAAACTATGGGTACATTTCTTTGACATATTTTCTTAGACAGCTAAATACACTCATACACTGATGCATATTATAAGTTGAGTAGGTACCTAATACGAGAAAATTATTGATGCAGTAATCCGTCCATTATGTATATGTCACTGCAATGTGAAAATAATACAATAGAACTTAATGCTAACTAGCCTAACCTAATTACTATATAAATCATGCCCGCGTGGAATGGTGGCAAGAATGCTGGCTGCATTTCCGCGCTGGACAGCCAGGCTGATCCTTTGCGCAACAAATGAGCCAGCTCTTCTGTCACCAGATGAGGCGATTAACCGCGGTGAAATATCTCGCAAAAAATTTTTGGTACTAAGACTCTACGGCCCAAGGGTCTCCACGGCAAACGGAACAAATATGTAACTCTCTATGAGAGAGGCATACTTCCGCCGCTTGCCGGTTTCAGCCTTTTCTGCTGCGGCTCCCGGTCTTGATGCTGTCTCCCTGATATGACACGGGGCCAATGTGTCTACGCATGTTGCGTCCCACATTAGCGCCCGTCTCCATTCCCAGGGAAATACCTACAATGTGTAGATACTTAAGTAGCCGCTGTGCTTACTCCTTGCATTGCTAAGCTTTTTTCAGAAGCATAATTTTAATAGATTTCTTAAACTCGTGTAAAGGCAAGTTTAAAATAGGTTGTGGAAATCTTTTATAAGAATAGAATGCTCATTCCCACGAACCTTTGGACTTTCTTGAGGCGGAGCGATGAAGTCACGAGCTTATTACGGCCTCTGGTTTGCTTATCATGCAGACCGCATACTTTTTGTAATTGTGATTGTTATATTGCGAGGCTACTGTAAGAATACCTATTTCCTAGAATTTCTCCATAATGGATTTAAATTATAAATTGCACGTATTGCCTTTATTTGTTATACCTAGATGCATACAATGGCTTAAACTAGGGTATGAGTATAGAGTTTTTTAGTAACTAATTATACGACTTTTATTCCTGTCATATTGCAGATTAAGTTACTACGCTTCACTCACTGACAATTACTAATATCGTAAAACTGTGCTAAAATTTGTGTCAATTTATCAAAACGTCAAGTATTGAATTGCAATGTTCGTATAACAATTATGTAAAACAAGACATCCACCGACATAAGTCATAACTACGTAGGATCGTAATTGTTACAGTAGGTATTTCAGTTCAACTAGGGTTTCTGATTTCTCGACCTAGGTATTTTTTTTCTCGAGAATCGAAATTCATTTAATTATTTTTGGGTCTCAAATAATTCGGAAAATTTCACTTCGAGATAGCTCGACCAGAAACCCTTACTTAGTTCATACTGAAACCTACCAGATTTTACAAGGTACCTATATTATGGATTCTGAATACGGTTTTCAACAATCGATAGACGAATTCGTCGAAAAGGTTCAGTAATTTATTAAGGTTTAAAGTAGTAAAATATTTGGCTAAAAAGTCGGCGGAAATCACCTACTTTAATTCATTCTTGAAAACATTAGGTATTGTTCAACGCTATTTATAAAATGTAAGATTAGTATTAAGTAGGTACCTTATTACACTCGTTTGTACCTAGTTTGTTCCTCTTAAATAGATCCAAAAAAAAGATTCATCCAAATAACTCCATCTTCGAATATAACTCATAAATATTATATATTGTAAATCTCTGCGATGATACTTTGGCTACCCGTGCGAAGCTAGGGCGGGTAGGTACTTAGCTGCGTAACGATTTTTCATGCCAACACTTGGTTAGGTACGTTACACATACCTACCTATTTGTATCAGATAACATTATTCATATTCTAGTTAAAAGGTTAATTAATTATTACTTACGGGCTACATGTACCTACATGAAACAATTTACTTCCTTACTTACTTTCAAACTGTTCAAACAACTCTTAATTCAAACTTAGGTTTGGTAGGTATAGGTACGGCCTGCGTCACGACACCTATGCTATGACCTCATTATTTTTCATTAAAAAAAATCTAAGTACAAACCATATTTTATCCAAAGAGATACCTATCTCTAGCGGAAATCAGGGCCATGACCCAAGAGATGAATAATAAAATTTGGCATTTGCTGTAAAACTAGATTTTATGAATTTTAATAACAAAATTACGTTAGTTATATTAGTTATGTCGTAACTATAATACCTAATTAAAAACATCCTACCAATTTTATCATGGTAGACTCAGCCATTGTATTAGGGCAACCAAAAATCTTCATGATAGATACTCTTTATGTTTACATAAGTATTCCATCCCAAAAAGTGTCAAAGTTTTAACAAAATACCTACCCTATTATAATAAAGCTGTTTATCACAGAGGCTTAGCTGCAGCTGTAAGTGGTACCAACCTACTAGCCAAAATTTTTCTCAGAAAAATAACGCTCAAGACAAACAAGAAAAGCAGGGGTACGGAGCTCTTCGATGCGCGCGTCTGAATTGGCCGGTATTTAGTTATCGTCAAGACAAGGACCTACAGCGGTTCTTTAAAAAATGTAGGAAATAAAATACGAGATCAGTCTGCGTGTCGGAACTCGGAAGACGAAATCCACTAAAAACTTGAATTGTTCTACATCAGTAGCAAAGTTACTAATTTTGTTGCCAACCATTGGCTGCTTCACACCTAGTTAGCAAACTCAATGTCAGTGCAAAGAAATTAATGAGATTAAACGTAGGCATTCAAATAGTCGTTTATATAGAAAGTTATAGGATGTGTACATCTTATTTAATTAATATTATTATTTTCATAATCTTTGATTGTTATGTTAGGTATGTAGGTTAAATACCAATAGTAATTTGAGTATTATTTTTAGTACCTATCTGAGTGACCGAGCTGGGCTCGGTTTTTTTTTGGAAATTATATTTAAATACAAATTACATACTGAAGAAATGAATAACATTTTTCGATCTTACCGACATAATAATAAAAAAATAGTTATTTAAACCAAAAATCACGAGTTTGAGTTTGGTTTGATTGGTTATTAATTAATTAATTGATGGGCTCCAATTAATAGCTTTTCTCACAAAAGAAGGAACTTGAAAAAAAGGGAAAATAATCGGACTGGTGACATCTGGACTCGAATCGGGCCTTCTGGGTTTTGGAGCGCACAATTTCCCATCCGAGCTATTATAAGTAATGATATTGTAGCAGTTTTCACTGAAAATACGGATAAAATGACATTATTTGTTAAAATTAATCCTAGCTAAATCGATTTACGGCCGCCGAAACACCTGCATACTAAAATTCATGAAAATCGTTGTAGCCGTTTCCGAGATTCAAATTATATATTTATGTCACCGTAAGATTGTAAAAACCGTTAGATTATAATCTAACTCGCGAAATTGCAAACTTACGGAAGATTACAATTTAACGCATTATTTTTCGGTAGATTGTAATCTTTTAGGTATATTAACCCTATATTATTACTATTATTGAACCTAAGTGCTAGGGAACTACCTGATTATATATGTCCAACCCTAACCTAACCTACAAGAAAAACACAATAAAACGTAAATACAATTAATATTTCAAAAATTGACACTCAGAACATTGAACGGTTCACAATCTGTCGACAGTTTACAATTTCGCGAGTTAGATTATAATCTAACGGTTTTTACAATCTTACGGTGACATATATACAAGAATTGCTCGTTTAAAGGTATTAGATTTGCGGTAAGCGTGGTCTCATATTTAACTCCGTAGATGATTTTGTCTCAATTAATATATTAAGAGCTGGCAATTAATAATACACAGGCACACATGGCATGGCCACAAATAATGATCATGAAAGCATTATGGCACAGGCCACAAATAATGATCATGAAAGTTTATTGGGAAGATGGGTGTATCCGTTTCTTAACATCGATCGTTTGGTAGCACCTTTCAGGTTCGGTCTTCAACTTTGAACATTTTATGTTTATATCGAGAAGCTAAAAAATTCTATTATATTCACCTTTGTCTGTCTAGAGCAGTTATAGACATTCAGCCGGATGGCTATATCTTCCAATTTTGATCTTAGTGCCTAGATTATTACCATATGTGGATACTTTGATACCTACTACGTTAGTTTCTGCGTCAACATTAGCGTAGAAATTTTCAAGGCTTTGTGTCACTACCGCGTACCTAGGTGAATAGTGGCACGTACATTATTATTATTTTTTAAATCAAGTTCTTGTATTACGACGTGGTGAACAACATAGTGACTTAGAAAGGCCCAAACTAGCAATCTGCAATATCATATCCTGCTATGTAAATCCTTATTGTAGGCTTCGCAAGCCTACAATAAGGATGTCTATAGTCTACACTATTTATTTTGCGACAAAATCTTCACTTCACAATCGTGCATTGTAGAATCAACATCTGAAGATGCTCCGGTATCGGAGTGAAACGTACGTTGAGGGTATTTTTGACGGTTTATGTGGTGTGGTGAATATCGAGGGCATCAAGTTCAAGATACGCACTGTACCACATAGATTTGCCTTCTGTGGCGGATTATAGCGAATTAAACTTCTAGTTTCGTCATTTACAATATTTATTCTTAATATTTTCTTCTATCATAATTCATAAATCATAGTTTTAACTTTCAAGAATTGAACAATAACATTATGAAGTACTGTTTCGCCAAAGGTTTCAACTATGTTTTTAACATTCAACACTATTACCATAAATAAAATAAATTCTGCGAAGTTACGAGTAGGTACACAATAATATGATGGTATAGTTTTTAATTACATTTTAATAGCCAAGCGTACTTATACCTACGTATGCTGATGGAATATTGCCATTTACTTGTCCTAGATATTGTCTAAGCAATGTTGAGCAAGAATTGGCACATCCTGTATTTTGTTGCAAATAACTGCTTGTCATAAAATATTATAATCAGGTATATCGTTAGTAATTGCTGCAATTTAATTTCAAACATGTTATTATCCTTGCTAAGGATAACGTCGTATGAAAAATCTTGTGACCTTTTCGTAACTTTATTATGCTATTCTAATACTATGCAGGTACCTACTCTAGATTACGTAAATAATAATACTACTCAAAAAATCTTACTGCAACAAAAAAGTAATTTTATTACAGCTAAACTCCTAGAACTAGATGTCTATTGCAAAATTAGAAATCTAAATCAGTTATCAGCTTACTCTACCTATAGATAAAGTCAAGGAACAGAGAATCAGCTTATTACTTTTCTATGGATAATGTACCTAATATATTCATATTCCTCTAAGTACCTACCAAGATATGAACGTAAACTCAGCGCAAAAACGTATTAGACTAATAAGCATTTTTAATGCAAGTATCACTTTAATGTAACTTAATTCTCAGTTACCGGCACTATAACTAAGTAAAAATTCCCTAAGAGGTATACCTAATTCAGAATAATGCAAAATATACATGCCCGAATTCTCAATTATTATTTCTACGCTGTAGAACCCTATGCAAGCTATTTGAAAGACCATCAGAAAGACTATAAAAGATAATGATAATATGTCGTATAATTTTTTTGGTGCAAACTAAATTTTTAACAAGTCTAACTAGCGCTATCCCTTTTTACTTAAAGCTTGAAATTTACACATTAGATTAACATTTCTAAAAATCATTAACTAATTATGAAGCCCGGTCATGTTAGATTCATCCTAAAAATCATTTCATTTGGTATGAAGCTACCTTTAATACCTTCACTAGCTGATACTCGCAACTTGGTCCGCGTGGAAAAGGTTATTTTTATTCCCAAAGGAGCTCCTTCATTTTCCGGCAAAAAAAGTAGCCTATGCCACTCTCCAGGTCCTCAGCTATGCGCATGCAAAATCACGTCGATCCGTCGCGTTGGTCTGTTGAAGTCTGATTGAAGGACAAACCAACGAACAAAGACACTTTCACATTTATAATATTAGTATGATTTTTCCTGAGTCCTGACGTTCCAACAGGAAGCCTTCGCTATGCAAAATTCCAGACTCTACATTCTACAAGTCTAACACTTAAATTTCAATACAAATACCGAATGTGAAAGCAGGCAGGTATTGTTACTACAACCTTTCCTTTTTGATTATGCAATACTAAGATTGTTTACATTTATAGATCGACTATGAGTATGACTTACCCAACATTAGCATAGCTGAGCTGAACCCTTAGTATTTTCAGATTTGACTAATTTGAGGCATGTCTTAGTATTGGGCTAAAGTAAAACGTGATTTCGATTAATGTGGTTTAAGGATATCCATGGATTATTTTTCAAGTTCTTAGCATTCTTATTTACCCATACATTACCTTGATATTTATATCATCATCAACCACTATGCATCCACTTACTGCTAGACATATGCCTCTTATAAGATGAGACAACGCGCTCTGCTCTTTCTTTGGCAAATCACTTCGAGCCGCACTTTAAGACGTTGGGCGACTTGCAAATTGCATGCTTGCAGATGCAGTCGGTAAACTACCCTCGCTGTCAGTGTCCACGTTTCGGCGTCGTACTGGTAGGACGAACTAATCGTAGTTTTCAGTCATGTGGTATGGCACTATGGGTGGCCATGGCACGACGAAGTTTGCCGAATCGTATTAAGTATCTCCTTGAAGCCGCGTTTAACCAATTGAATAATTCGGCCCAGACATATGTATTCCTAAACAGCTTCGAGAATAGACCGATCGACTTTTAATCAAAGGATCGACTGTAATCGGCTCCGGCCTCCGGAGCCACCATATTCGATAGCGATATTTCTAAATATAAATGTGATTGCCTACTTTTTCTTAAGTCCTGTGTGTCACTCATAGTCATATGCATATCATTATTATCTTGTGGGCCAAGGGCGTGAAATTGATCTCTAATAACTATCAGGTACGTGATTATGGTCTCATGCCAATAAGTTTAAATTACATATTATTTTCCTGCGTAAATACCAATACAGCTACCGATCTTTTATGCACATGGCGTGTTCAATAAGTAATGAACCTTGTTTAAATAAATAAATGCAAATTAATTTCAGAATCTATTAACAAGACCATAAAGAGCCCTAGAATCTAACTTGGCCACTTCAGTTCTGAATATGTGCTGAGTTTATGACTTCTGGCTTCTGGTGTAAAAATCATATTTCATACGCTCAATTCTGATTTTTGATAAGTAGTATGATTATTATGGAGATACCTCCCTGGCGCAGTGTTGAGCGCTGTTGTCTTAACGTGGGAGGCCGTGGGTTCAATTATAAATGACATATCCCTAACAGGTTAGCCCGCTACCATCTTAGACTGCATCATAACTTACCATCAGGTGGGATTGCAGTCAAGGGCTAACTTGTAGTGGCGTAAAAAAAAGGAGAGACTTAAGTCGAATAATATCCTACTAAACCATTACGTTTGCAAAAACCCTCAATAACCTGCGTTATCTATGTTCAGTTTATCGGCCAACTATACCAAGAAACCAAGAATCAATTAGTGAACATCATTAGAGAAACGGATGTGGCGACAAGTTAACAATAAGTATCAAGTAAGTTAAGGCTTGCAAACAAAGAGCCGTGGACTTACATACGACACCTACCGCATTGTCTGAGGGCATGGGAAATCTGTAACCCGAGCGAATTTTTATGGGAACGTGAACTCGTCATACTTACATTTCTTTGACAACATAACTGTTGATGAATAAATTTTGATATCGACAAAATTAACTTTTATTTGGTTTTATCGATTTTACAACGTTAATTGTTAGTATAACCTATATATATCATACTAATAATATTATAAATGCGAAAGTGTGTTTGTTTATTGGTTTGTCCTTCAATCACGACACAACGGAGCAACGGATCAACGTGATTTTTGGCATAGGTATAGTTGAGGACCTGAAGAGAGACATAGGCTACTTTTTATCAAGGAAAATTAAGGGATTCCCGCGGGAATCAACAAAAACTTAAACCACGCGGACGAAGTCGTGGACATCAGCTAGTAACCTAGATAATTAGACGACGTTAAGGTGCAATGGCGAAGGTAGGTATAGTTGGGAGGTCCTGGTTTCGATCCCCCATTGGAGTAATTTGGGAATTTGTACTTTCTAAATGATCACATATCTAATTATATGGCAGGAGCACGGGAGGCTTGGGCTATGACTTATTGCTGCAGTTACCAGCTACCGCGAAAGCGGCAAAGATGTTTACCCCTACCAGGTTAGCCCGTTATCATCATAGACTGCATCATCACTTACCAAGTGACCTGTCAGATCAGGTGAATCGCAGTCGTCATGTAATTTTTTTTCTTGTTTTGACTGTAACCTTACCTTACCAGAAGATAATGTGACCACTTGCAGTACAGTCGTAAGATGGAAGCGGGCTATCCTGAAAGAGATTATGGCAATTTATAATAGGTCTCACCCGGTTTCCAACTTTTTTCAACGTTATATCGTATGGAAAGTTCGGAACGTCACAAAGCTTAGTGCCTTGAGTGTTACCTAGCCTCAGTGCTAGTGCTTAGTAGGTAAGAGAAATTATAAATTCCTGTATTGACCCTTCTAAGAAAAAATATTAATGCATAAAACTGCGTATCGCCTATCGATGGATCTGCACCAAGAAACCTATGGTAATATTATTCTTTGTGGAAAAAAGTAATTGGTATTTTGTACCTACCTAGCTGTCTAATTTCATTAAATTGTAACCTAACTAGCGCAATACGTCTTAGTGCAAAGGCTCTAAGTTCTTAGTTCACAACCACTTTCGCAAGACCAATTTAGGTTAACAGATGCTCTGCGTTTAAATTCAGGTTAACGCAATTCCGTTAATTGGTCTTCTAATCGGCTATGCAGGCTATTAGATAGATTAACCACTTAAATCTAAGTCACTATGGCAAAAAGTATGGTATTTTTATCTCTAAAGAAGAGATTAAATGAGTAAACGTATAACCAATTATATAACCTAGCCACAATATCTTAAGAACTACTCTATATGGCATGAATTTGCTAATTCAGGCAGGAGTCAGGACGACTTTACAGTCTTACCGAATGTTTTCTTTAGACATTAGAATAAGTAGGTACTAGGGAGTCTACTAGTCTGAGTGTTTTTGTAGGTTCCATAATATAAAAACGTATACTTACTTACCTTCCTAGTCAAGGTTTTAAGAAAACAGATTCCCAATTTGTTAGCGGTGTAGATGTTATCTTTAAATTATCTTATCACTTTATCTTCAGAGCAAAAAAAACGCAGTGTTCGCATTTATATACCTAGTAACCTTTGAAACCTTGTAAATCTACTATACTCCACATTATATGTTGAAATTTGGACTAAGTAAATGTACTTATTTACATATGGTTATTTTTGCTGCCAATATATAACTAAAAACGTTATTTTCAACGGCAGCAATGGTATTTTTTACATGAATTACATGAATACTGCCTGCCTTGCGTTACTAGAGTCTAGAACTGCTAGAACTCAGACGTTTGACAGTTGCACGTACAAAACCGTAAGATGTGGACGCCTTTCTCGCGCCTATCTACGTATCGCGAGTCGCGACCTTTGAATCGGATAATTCTCTAAACTTTCGTACCTTACAGATTTCGAAATGTAAGTGTCCATAGAAAAATAAAATAACTGTAATAAAAGATTCTAAATAAATAAGTGTTGTATTTGCCT
The DNA here is from genome assembly GCA_964035005.1 of Erebia palarica. Taxonomy (NCBI): domain Eukaryota; kingdom Metazoa; phylum Arthropoda; class Insecta; order Lepidoptera; family Nymphalidae; genus Erebia; species Erebia palarica. The sequence goes on from OZ035988.1 coordinate 10,921,007, forward strand.
GAATTTTTTTGATCTTGAAGAGATAACGAAGTGACGTAAATGTTTGTTTAGGTGAATTGATGTGATATGGTGCAGTGTATAGTACTATAATAATTTAACTAATATTTTTCTTGGGTTTGCGGTTGCGGCTTACATTTAAAGGTATTTTTTGTTGTAGGTACCATTTTGGTTTGAAACAGTGACTGGTTTGCGAAATGATAAATTGTGTGTGGTTACTAGGTATTATGGAAGTAAATGTTGATATAAAAAGGCAAGGGAAGTTCTGTACAAAGCAAAGGTCACATGAACAAGTCAATCGGAACAAATTACTTGCGCCAGGGAATATATTATTAATAGGTGGTTTTGTACTATTATTTTGTTATTTAATAGAGGAATTGCCATATAATGCCATAGTTATAAAAGACAAATTAGGGAAAGAATCCTCAAAATAATTAGCGTAAACATTAGGTAAGCCTACCAAAAATATTAAATTGAAATAAGTAATTACCTAATACTGTTGTAAAATTAAGTATGGAACGATAAATAACGAATGAAATTATTAATGAAGAAATATTATGTAGATTTTTACATGAATATGAAAAATCATTCATTAAAAAGAGCATTATTATTTATAATCTCCATAGGTACTCTTGCCAAATAAGCCAAATTAACAATTGAAACGAATATAAAAGTTGAATATTTTCCACTTCATCTGATAGCAAATAAACACTCAGCTGTTAAAGTTCGCAAAAACTGATAATTAAATTGAATAGCATTTGCTAATTATACAAGTCGTTATACATTATTTACTCATTTTCCTTATGTTGCCAGATCGCGCCAATGCAGCAACAATGCAATCCGCAAGAGATTCGAGCAGACAAAAGCGGAGCGTAAAAAGGCGGAATTCCAGAAAAAAGTCCTTATCGCCATCAGACCTAAAATGTGCTCGAGGAGACACCAAAAGCGATAACAAATTGAACGGTAAACGGTCGCTATCCGAGGGGTCAGTGAAAGTGCGACACAAGAAAAGCAACATACAGAGGACTTTGACCCACCCCATATCGTGTGCCGATTTCGAAGATGTTTCAATGGATGAAGTGTTTACTATAAAAAGTGCTGTGCCCCCTGAAAGTGACGAATCTAATTTGCCTCCGACAAGCAGTGATAGAGATACCGAGGATGATGTGCGTGTTTTGCCCAAACCAGTGCCCCCAAGACCCCGATGGGACTCGGGGAGCGAGATGGATTCCTTGGTGACCATTGCTGTGAAGAAAGCGTCGGCACGACGACGCCGAGCGCCCGCTAACCTTGGTAAGTGTAGTCTTTGATTTGCATTAGAATAGGCGTACCTAATAGTGCTAACTGCTAAGCATTGCAAAGGAGATCCACTGAGAATACCAACCAATACGTTATCGAATACACAAAACACATTTATCTTTTGAACCAATTTCAACATATTGTAAAGTAACACTGCACTGTGAAAGCATAGGGTCCTATTCTTAGGCCTAGAAAAATTTTAGGCTCATACTCATCGGCTATCACTTGACGTCGGTAAACATTATGATATCTTGTTAGAATCTGCTTACGAAAGAAATGAGACGGTATATCATTCAAAAGTAGCCCGGGCGTACTTATTTATTTAATATAAGCTCAACAAGTTCTTCAAACGCCATAACCGGTTCAGGGTGGCCATTCTACCGAGAAGTGCCGACCTGTAATCCAGCGGGTATTTAGCATTTACGCCTACTTTTTGTAGTAGGTAAGTCGTTAACAGTATCGCAAATATTATTAACTAAAGGATTCTAATCTATACTAATAAACTATCCTCGGAATGTGAAGGGGTTGGACATAGTCCACCACGCTGACCAAGTGCGTATTGACAGACTCAAACTCAAACTCAATTATTGTTTATTCAATTTAGGTAGGTGTACTACACTTATTGACGTCCAGTTATTTATAAAATATAATGTTGATAAACAGTAACGGTATCTTAAAACTAAAGCTACGAGGGTTCCAAACGCGCCGTCTGAGAATAGCCCACAACAAACTCAGCCGGGTTTTTTTTTCATTATCACCATTTCACAGATCATCTTAATTAAGGACTAGACTTCACATTGCGAGAACATTATGAAGATCTCTCGGGCAGGTTTCCTCACGATGCTTTCCTTCACCGTTTGAAGCAAGTTATATTTAATTTTTAAACGGGCATAACTTTGATTTGTAGGTGTGTGCCCAGGGATCGAACCCGCGACCCCTTACATGAGGTCGGGTGTCTTAACCACGAGGCTATCACCGCTTCATTATATAGTATTATAGGTGATTATCGTTGCGCAACTCATTATGTTTGCTAATGTGCATGCTAATTATCGGATTACATTTTACTAAATCTACAGTAACTTAATATTGTATCAAGCATGTTTACTGTTTACGTGTAGAGTAAATATTCATCGAGTTCTAGTCAGTTTAGTATTTAATAAAATAAAAATGAAATACTGTCCGTTGGTAGGCGCATAACTTGTGAAGTTGGAGCTGAACCGATTCGGCTTATGATTTTTTTTTAAGTAATCGGTAACAAGAAAAGATTTCAATATAAAATCTATTTAACTAAGGAGTTCCTTAATGATTAGCGACTGAATGCGGCAGTTAGTACTAAGTACCTACTGAGAAAAGTAATAAACCATTTATTGGACTAGCGAATGCCCGCGACTTCGTCTGCGTGGTTTGAGGTTTTTTGGTTCACGCGGGAACTCTTCAATTTTCCGGGATAAAAAGTAGCATTTTTGTTATTATAGACTATAATAATCTATCTCTGTGCCGATTTTCATTCAGATCCGTTCTGCTGTTCTGGCGTGATGGAGTAACAAACATCCATCCATCCATCCATACAAAGTTTCGCATTTATAATATTAGTAGAGATCCTTTACCAGAGTGCCTTCACCGTGAACCATAGTATGCATAATGACGGATTTATAATAACAACAAAAAAGTAACTGAGTTAAAAGAGCATATTTTCTAAAGAAGATCGTCGTATAAGTAAATAAAATAAAGTGAAATCTCCAACAATTAGTAAGGGTCAGTTACAAAATAAAAATTTCACTTTCGCTTAATGATAGGTTTTTTGTGTTCTATCGATGTAATTCTATAGACAGAGCACCTAATAGTTTGCCGTATGCCGAATTTTTGATGGATCTAAAATTGTAAGTAATGAAATAAAAGTGTAAGTAATGAAATAAATCGATAAATAATAAATCTTAACAGAATCGGTACTGAGCGATACAGATACCGCCCCGACAAAATATCAGGAACGTACATTACAAGGTAATAAATGTAGAAATGAAATGAAAATCACTAAAAAAATTGCATTCTTCGAAAGGCTTAGGTGCGTGTACTTTCCTATTATGGCAAGGATTCAGACAGACTAAACTAATCAGGAACCGTTTGACTAACTACAAGTGGGCGCTGACCTTATGTCTAGGCTTTATGATTATAATAGGTAGTAGTATTGTTACACATGTTAAATTAATCATATAATGTTTTAAGAGCTGACACGCAAATTTAAGGACTTGCTTGATAAAGTGTGTAAGTTGTTCAGGTTCGCCTTGATAACCTCTTTTGTAACGAAAGCTCACATGGAATTGAATTTCAGGTTCTGTGAAAATCTTAAACACACCTCCCAGGCATTCAATATTATCGCTAGTTAAATATTTTTATCGAAAATTAATTTTAACGCCTCGGTTTAGTAGTAGTATTAAAGTATCCCATTAACACTCGACAACTATTTTTTTATTCGCCCGATTAATATTTCCCTTCTTTTAAACTAGTGGTTCGCCCGGAACTGAGACCTCGCGGTATCCATTTACTGCACCGTACGCATTAAACGCGCTGAATCCGATGACAGTATTTTACTAAAATGCAGCTCGTTCGGTGAGCGGGTGCAACGTAGTATACAATTTCATAATAAAAAATTATAAATGCCTAAGACTGTGTGCTTGCGGCTCCTGCGGCGAGCACGTCTAGATGCGCGCTCATCTTTACGTTCATAGACATTAGTACTATCAGTAGACTATTTTTTTTATTCCACGTAAGATGATGTCTATTATTTGTAAGCACAAACGAATAAACTTGTAAAGAGCGCCATCTATTGACATAATTGTGAAGTTCTGTTAAAAATACTGAAGCTCATTAAAAAATAAATTATTTCGTTTCCTTTTAATATTTATCTAATTTTAGTATTTGTTGCTTAAGTACAGGATAGAATTCAAATAATTGATCATGTTTCAGGCTCAACCTTTCAGAAAATTGAGAGTTCTGATGTCAACTTTGGACGTTAGAAAATCTCCCCCATTTCGTCAATTTTAGGGGAAAAAATTAAAAAAATATATTTTTGAACTCTATTCCTAATTATCTTTAAAATTATATACCGTAACCCTATGTAACGCTATAAAAAATATTTTACTTCGCATTCGCTTCTATGAGAGCTCCCCTGAATCAAAGAATTTTATTACTTTTTAAGCCATATTCGGCTGGAGGCCATCGGTTTACATATTATATTAAAATTTGAAGTAATTACGTTCAGTAATTCAGAAGTTATAAGGCTCTGCCAGACGGACGGACGGACAAGTGAAAATTCACTCAAGTAGACTCACGAGACCTTCGCTTCGCTCGGTCAATAAGCCTGCCATTACCTCTCAAGCACTTTTTGAAAAATAACGATCAGCTCTCGGTCCACCATTTTCATTGATGACCTACATGCCATAGTACGTTGACCTTGATAAAATGATGCGTCTGCGCTCTCGTAATGTGTACTTAGTGTTAATTCTATCTTTGTTATAATCATTATTAGATGCCCTTAACAACATGCGGGCTTATAATAACTAGTTGGTCTAACTATATGGTTAGATTTTTGGACAGCAATAAGCGAATCATTTGTAGTCTGGGGCGGAACAAAAAACTGAGTTTTCCCCCTCGCCGTTGTTCCTTTCCCTGATCTCTTTCCAGTCATGTTGAATGGATTGCTGCCCCATCGGGTCTCGAATAAGGAAATAGAATTATCTGTGCTCTATAATAATAATATTGTCTCATTCGTTGCTTTTTACCTTGAAATCCAGTTTAGAATTGAAATAGGGCAGGCCAGTCTAAGCACATGCTGTCTCAAGCATAACAAATACTAATTTTCTATCCTGTCTGATTTATATGTGTCTTACTATCTACTTCGACATCCAACGAATCATGTTTATTAATTTAGCTTCAAAATGTCTCTTTGAAATAATAAAGGTCTTTTAAAATTCAATGCTTTTTGTAAATTGTTTAATAAAAATAAACACTTATTTTCCATTATACAGCGCCGTCTAGTGGAAATACAAGAAAAGTTGAGCAAAGGTTTCTAAGCAGTACACGGGACTATGAACAGATGGCGCAGTAAACAGTGTACAACTTGAGCATTGAGAACTGATATATTTTGTAGTTCTACAACTCTGGCTAGAGTGTATTAATAATTATTATTTATGTAGTACTTGTGTGTTCCTCGCTCTACATTCTACAATCTCTAAATTTTAACTTAGTATTAACTTACAGCATAATCTCTGATCGTAATATGTATTAATTTTTAACAATCGTTCTTCTTTATTTTAATTATACTGAAAATTAATATCATTTAAACAACAGGTATACTATGTTGATCGCAGTGGCATCTACCTACCTGTTGTGTACTTATTCAAAAGCATATCCACGATATATTTAAGTTTTAACTATACTGTTCAACGATTAAAGGCCCTACCTAGTACTTTAGGCAGGGCGTTTTACATTGGCCGATAATAAACTTGCCGGTATCGGAACACTGATGTTCAGTTCAGGACCGTTAAATTATAGAGATGATTGATGAGTAATTTATTATTTATTAAGAATTATAATATGTTATTATAATTAAGTAAATGATAAATGCTAATGATATTTAGTGGCACGCGTGAAAGTCGCGATGGTGATTTGCGCACTGATTTATTGTTAGATTGAATGTGTTATGAAAACTAGGTTAAAGCTGATGGAGCAAATTCTACGGTTGGACTGTGGACCGTACAACTAAAATGTACATGGACTATGGAGCTACCAAAGCCGCTTTGTCATTGACCGAAACTATAACAATATCTCGTTGATAAAATGTGTATGTCCCTTGTGTCGGCTGCGATAATATTATCGTTAACGTGTCAGCTGGTGAAAAACACTCAAAGCTCGTAATAGGACATAGATGTGATGCTGTACCTATGCATTAGTAAATTACTATCCGAGGTGCGGAGGAAGTACCAACTGCATCCAACATCCTGTAGGCAGTGCGTGGGAAACGAGCCAATACAACGTCATTTCAATGTGTAGGTAGTAGGTACTGGTAGGTCACACGGCACACCATTTAGGCCCACTTGTACAAGGACTCTTAAATTGATTGGCAACTACAATATGCATTTGCCAAAAAGGGACAGCTTTACAAAATTTAACTGAATCAGTTTCAGTGTCCTTGTGCATGCGGCCCTAAAATTTTTTAGGGGTTTAAATAAAACATGCTGTTCCTGCAAATGTTTATATTGAGAAAATAGGCATTGTTTATCGAAACAGGGGGTGCAAACTGCAAACCTTATTATTGTAGGTATGTATTTTGCAGTCAAACGCTACACTTCCTCCCTTAGGCTAAGCCCGCAATGCTAAAACGTCCGTGCGATTTATACATACTCAAGTCGAGAATATAGCTTGTCCGCGTACGGATTTCACCTACCACGATCTGCGAATGCGGTGAGCTTCATACAACTCCATACTGCACAAAACAAAAACCTATGATTTTAATAAGTGTAAAAGTAGCTTAGTAAAAAGGCTCAGCATTTTGTGCCTATAAATACTAATAACTATTGGTATTGTAGATACTAATTATAACTGTCGCAGTATTCAATATTATTATCGTTTTCTTTCATAGAAATGCCATGTATAATAGTTAATTGTAATGATATCAATGAGAAAATGAAGTTCTTTTACCGGACGGTTACCGGATACACTGTATTAGATATCAAGAACAAAAAATTTGGTTCAATCTCTACAAATAATATTCAAAGCTCTACTATGAGAAAACAGTCATACATATTCGTGGTGCTCAAAATAACATGCGTTGATGTCTTTTATAGGAACGACCGTCTTCCTGTAGTTGTGACTTAAAAATAATAATAAAGAACTGATTAGTAAGTACGAAGTAAATTATTAATATTTATTTATTATTAAGTATTATATTTATGTTTCTATTAAAAGTGAGCTTTTTAATAATAATAATAAAGAGAGAAAAAAAATATAATATTTGTTGTAAACAGGTATGTAGTATGTAGTATGTACCTAATGTTATATTAATAACATATATTAATATAATAGGTATTACATACAACAAATTTTAACATCCATTCTTACGTTTTTCCTTAACTAACCCATAATTCGTGTAAGAAATTTGAAAAAAATAAAATCTCTGAAAAGGGAAAACTGAAGCTCTTAATAAATAACTTGTTCTTAGTGCTAACCTAATAATATAGTGCCGATTATAACAATTCCGTTACCTCACGTGGCTATACGATTTCCTGCAAGCATATATAAAAAGTACTCTGTGCCTGCAAGCCAAAAGTGGGCGCTTGTCCTACCATTTCTGCTGTATAAAGGTTAAGTATACTTTTATGTGTCTGTGTGCGTAAACAGTCATTTTGTTACCCAAACAAAACAACCAACAAAGTAACCAACCATTATTTAGTTCCGAAGTGGTTTCTGTGTAAAGAACTGTTTTACCTCGCGAGCTGTATAGTCTAGTTCGCCATTGCAAGTTCATTGTTCCGATAGTGGTGGGATTCGGAGAAGTCGTAACCGCCGGTAATCTGTACCTGTTTTTTTTTTGCACCAAAGTTTGGCCCTCAATAGAGGTAAAGCTTTTTTGTGCAGTCATCACTGGGGTGCTTACGACCTTTTACTATTAAGTAACGTTTTGTTGTTGGCGTTTATATTGCTAGTGAGTCACGAGTACATTAGTTACCTGCAACGGTCGATATATCATTGTCGATAATTTTCATGAACAGTAATATTTCAGTTGTAGGTGATGTAATAAGTACTTACTTAATAATCTAGCAAATCTATGGGCCTTATAAGAAGGCTCAGGGTCACTCAGCGGGCGATGGAGAGAGCTATGCTCGGAGTATCCCTGCGTGATCAAATCAGAAATGAGGAGATCCGTAGGCGAACCAGAGTAACTGACATAGCTTGAGGAGTCGGCACATAGTTCGTAGATCCGATAGGCGTTGGGGTCCCAAAGTGCTTGAATATCGGCCTCGCACCGCGCAGCGTTGGACGACCCCCCACTAGGTGGAGTGACGATCTCAAGCGTGCAGCTGGGAGCCGCTGGAAACAAGCGGTACAAGACCATGCTCTGTGGCGATCCATGCAGGAGACCTTCGTCCAGCAATGGACGTCTAAAGGTTGAGACGACGACGACGATGAACCTAGCAAGTAGATTCTCAGTAAATGTATAAATAATAAATATACTTAGATATACTATATAATATATAGTATATCGAAGTATATCTAAGTAACTATATAAAATATTTAAAACGTTGTGCGAATAATAAATTCCATTATTTACGAAAAAAAACTTTATCCAAAGGGAGTGAAAATATTGTATTAAATAAATTGAATCTTATTCTGCTGCATTTATTTTTGACAATGCTATGTATATCCAAAGCCTGGGCTGCAAAATTTTAACTTATACTCGCATTTAATTATACTTAATTATGTCCAAAATGTTGTAGATCCTTGGCTTTAATTTATAATATTATCTCTGTTTGATTATTTTTAATGTCAAATGTTTTTAATGTATAACTTCAGACTGCTTTCTGTTTAAAAGTGTTAATCTTTAAAGATTCCATTAGTATCCTTTTTAGTTTCTATACTAACCGATTTGCCCTTGCTTCGCCCGGATAACGTTAATCATTAGCATGCTATGAACATAATATGTTGACTCAAAATTTTTCTTTTTGTTCTGAAAGTAGCTTTCCAGGTTGGTTTGTCTATGACACATGATACTTGAACGAAATCTTTGCAAATAACGATAAATACATATAAAAAAATTTAGTCAGATTAAAAAAAAATTGATTAGAACCAAATATTGTAAATGTCAAATTTCGTTCCTAACCTCCGAACATCGATAAAAAATAATATCAAGCAAAGTACATCACTATAGCAGCGAGCGCAGCAGTCGGTCGGCTCCCTCCGCACATCCGCTTGTGCCTTCAACCAAGCCTCGAGCCCTAACACACGCTCGCGCTAAACAAAAACGTCCAAAAACTTAAAAAACTTTACCAAAAGAACTCTACCGTCGAACTATATTCCATACTCATACACCGCGTAGTTTTGTGAACATGTGCCAGTGTTTTTGTGACCGTTATCCCAAAAAAGCATGTTGGTAACTACAGTAACTTTTTCAATTTCATTACAGTATTGTTTTACTTATAATTATTCTTATTTTGTGCTAGTTATCTTCTTATCTATGTTGTAATAAACAAATTAGGGAAATAGATAACTCTTATATGGAAAATTGTATTGATAATTAGTTATCTAGCAGCGTGTTTTATGCATTGCGTCAAAATTGTCGCTTACAACAATTTTTTTTTACCTCCCTTCCCTTAGACAATAATAATATATTGGTTGCAACTTGCAGCATTCTGTTTCGTTATTTTTGTATAAACAGGTGAAAAAGTCTGTGTATAGTTAATAGATTCATCGAAAACTGTGTTCAAAATGTGCCAAAACCAATATTAAGTACGTAACAACGAAGTAACAACTAGAATAATTATTAAATTAACTAAGTTAAAGTGTGTGCAGTTTTATATTGTTATTAATCGTGATGAACTAAAGTTGCGGAAAAGGGAAATAGAGAAAGAAGCCTTACATGGAAAACTGTATTTTCAATAAAAGGTAAGTTACCTACTTAAAAGTAATTTGATAGTGTAATACTATCATATTCGGCAGTAGGCACCCTCTAAGTATATATATTATCTACATGTACTCCTATACTAAGCTAAGTAAATTAGAAAAGGAAACCCTTGAGTTACCTTTAAGTGGATTAGCAGCTTTGGAAGTTAGTATGCATGTACGTATTAGTAGGTGCGTTGTGTGTAAACTGATACCGGTCAGTGTTCTACATTTCCCCCGTTGTAGTATACAATATGTATATTATATCTAATCTTATAGTTCATAAAATATATAGATATATATGTATATGATTTCTTTATACAACGGTGAAAGAAAGCGCGGTGAAACAAAGGAAGCCTGCATGTAACTACTAGAGTTTTTCATTAGGTCAAATTATATATTAGGTCATATTATATTCTCAAAAGTCAATGCGCATTTCGTCATCGTGGTGGACTATGGCCAAACCCTTCTCATCCTGAGGGTACTCAGTAGTGCCGGCGATGGGTTGAAATGGTGTTGAATAATATCAGAAGTGAACTAGTACCTACCAACCTTTCGCTGACTGACTGACTATAATCTCGGGAAATGTAAAGACGACAAACTTGAGGAAGGTATTTTAAATAATCCAGTAATTACCTAGACTACTAAGAGAACACAAGAACAAGAGTTTTGTAACTAGGTTAATACCTAATTATCTATAAAATTTACGTAGGACCCTACATACAGTAGGACCTGTATATTATATACTTATCTGGTGATACTTTGACTGCGAAATTAAAAGTACGCGTGGATTCAGTTCTGTAAAATTCCCGTGATAAAAAGTGGGTAGTTACCTAGTCTGTGTTCTTCCCCGGGACGCTATTGAGCTATATACTATCTGAGCTACCAATTAAATAAATACATAAAAACACTTTATTACACACAAACAAATAACAGAACAGAGGTAAAACGAATCGTGACAGAATTTACAACTTGTTACGGTGTAAAGGCGGACTTATCACTATGAGTGTATTAATAATGTAACACCAATTTTTCTACGCAATCTATGCAAATAAATGATTGATTTGATTAGATTTGATTTGAGTGATCTCTTCCAGGCAACCTTTAAAATTTTCAAAATTGGTTGAACAGATATACTAAGAAAGCGTAGCAGACAGACCAACACACTTTCGCGCCTATAATATTCGTAACCACCTAGGTACTTATGGATTTTCACGAATATTAAGTAAGTAGTTAGTCTGTACATCTTTACACGAAATTTTTGATAAGATTATTTAAGTTATTATATTTACTTATCGTGTATTAACTCCTATCAAAATAAATACTCGAGTAGATATAAATATTGAATAATAATTAAGTAGTTAAATGTTGTATTCCATTGTCCAAACAATAACTCTACATTATTTATAAAGGAGAAATAGGTATCTAGATCCAAAATTATTCATTCTTTATAGTAGGGGAGCTCAAGACGGGATTTTTGGATTGAATAGCGCTACTGGTATGATTTCTTGTTAGGTTCATGTCTGAGGGATTAGGTTCAGATGCAATAATAAGATTTATTTCTATTGAACACTGACAAGACAGACTCGCGCAAGTCATTGCAATTTAATTTCAGACCTAACTAGGTAACTTAATTCCAATTCATAATTTCTCTATGTCAAGAAGTTTTTCTAGTTAGGTACCTTGGCTCTTCTCTTGATAACTACCTACCTGAAAAATACAATCGCTTAGAATATTTTACAAAGAAGGTTTAGTATGTGCTAGGTACATTATGTGTATTGACATCACATTATGTGTTTTGAGGACCTCCGTGGCGCAGTGTAGTCGTGTGTAGTCGCTGTAGTCTTAACTTGCGGAAGTCCCGGGTTCGATCGCCGGCGGGGTCAATTTGGAAATTTATAACTTCTGAATTTTCCCAGGTCTGGCCTGGTGGCTTTAGGCTACCGGCAAAGACGTGCTGCCAAGCGATTTAGCGTTCCGGTACGATGCCGTGTAGAAACCGAATAGGGGTATGGGTTTAATATAACTGCCTTGCCCCTAACAGGTTAGCCCGCTACCATCTTAGACTGCATTATCACTTACCATCAGATGAGATCGCAGTCAAGGGCTAACTTGTTGTAGTTAAAAATAATAAAAATTTAACAGGCAAGCACACCCCATGTAAAGCCGAGGCGAGTCACTAGTTAATAATTTAATAAGAACTTAGTCTAGTTCAAACTTGCTGCGTAGGTAGGTATGCCAACCATAAAATAAACTCAGGCACGGCGAATAAATACGAAATCAATTTGGCATGGGTTGGGGAAGATGACGTAACTTCGTAAGGTACAGGCAGCATCAAATTAATTGTTACTAATGGTATAAATCGATTGAGGATGACCTAGAGAAACCTCTCTACCCATTTTAATTGAGAGATTTCGTGGCTATGATAAGTTTTTATAAAAATAGACACAGAAAATAATATAATTATAGATATAGAATAGGATAACTTGTAGGTGGCTAATTCTCAGATTTCGTGCAAATCGGACGAAAATGAGAGAATTTTTAAAATGTTGAAATTGCTGATCCAAACCAAAATATAGGTAAAATTAGACATAGTCACAAAGTTATAATGAATTGCACCAAAGGATTTCCAAGATAAATGCATTTGAAACTTTATGTCACTGAAGGTAATGAGATCTGCTGTGCTAGTAATGATTTTGGTGAGGAAAGCGTTGATATTAATGTGATGTTAATGAAATGAAACTTCACCTCCAACAATAAACCCATTTTTATTAATCAAATACATACATAATTTAATACATATAAAAGCAATAACCGAAAATACTGTCGCAAATTCGCAATGCTTCGAAAATTTTAATACAACAACCAATAATATTGCTAAAGGGACTCTCATCTTTCTTATTTAATGCTTTAGAACCCTCCTTTAATTGTTTTGTAAAATTTTTTTCATATATTAATCTCTTTTTAACTTTTCTTTTTTACCCTCATTTATATTATTGTCTATTAGGCCTATTACACTGCACTCTTTACAGGGCCCTGAGGTAAGGGTGGCCGCTAGATAGAGCATCGCTTATTACACAGCAATAAGGACCAATTTAGGGACCCTTTCTCCCTAAATTTTACTGTTAATGTTATCCTATTACCTGTAATAGGATAACATTATAAATGAACTAGCTGATGCCCGCGACTTCGTCCGCGTGGTGAGGGTTTTTGGTTCCCGCGGGATCTCTTCAATTTTCCGTCATAAAAAGCCTATGCGTTATTCCAGATTATAATCTTTCTCTGTGTCAAATTTCATCCAAATCTGTTCTGGCATGATTGAGTAACAAACATGCATTTGAGGTTTTTTGGTTCCCGTGGGAACTCTTTTATTTTTCGGGATAAAAAGTAGCCATAAGGACATATCCTTCCCCAAGATACCACCTATCCCTGTACCAAATTTCATCAAAATCGGTTGAGCAGATGAGCCGTGAAAGCGTTGCAGACAGAAAGACAGACATGTGTTATTCCATTCCAGACTATTATCTATCTCTGTGCCAAATTTCATCCAGATCCGTTCAGCCGTTCTGGCGTGAAAGAATAACAAACATCCATACATCCTTTCATCCCAAAATGTTTTGAAAATTTCAAGTAAATTGAATAAACACACGATCAGCGTATTATATCTTATTCTTTATGTTCCAAATGTAACCTAAATTACAATGAATCAATCGTCAACATAGAAATAAGGGTTACTTAACTTAATTATATCAATGTTATGTAAAGAAGGATAAGAGAAGTATGAGCGTGCTGCGTATGTCGCTTAGTCTCTATACCGGATTGCCAAAGTTCGATTCGTTCTCTGCACGTTCCTTGTTATACCTACGAACAAAGATATCGAACTTAGGCAATCCGTGCACGAACAATAAGTTGGTGTCGTCTATTCTGAATAGAATCTTCCATTCATCAATTGGATATTCAACAATACGAAACTGTAACACGGTCACATTTAGAGTTTTGTTGCCAAATAACAAACTAGTTCAGTTTCTATAAAAAGAAAGGATAATCTTAATCGAGTTTGGCCTCGCTGCCTTCTCTCGTCCCACGCATGAGCCTTGGCCAGCGCCAACGTCCAATACTTGCTCTAATTGTTTCAAACTAGAAAATACATAGCCACTAATCCATACCATAATATTATTAATGCGAAAGTCTGTCTGTATGTCTGCTTCTCTTTTACGGCCCATTTCAGCCAATGTGGACGTATTTCGGTACAGCGCTACGCTGTATCTTGGGTAATAGCTCCCGCGGGAATTGGATCGCGGGCATCATCTAGTATAGGAATATATCAATCTAATAGGTTATTTTCTACCAATCATCCGACAGAGCAGTGTTGCAGGGTAACAGGGGCTAGGCGGGGGTGCGTATTTCCAAGCTGACAAAGAATTTTCATTACAAATTCGGTAATTTTAGCACTAAATTGGTTGCAGCTGGGTTGTGTATACGGAAGTGTAGCGCCTGTGTAGTGTAGAGCCTGTGGTCTGCAATTTGAATGGGCGTCGATCCACTGCAAGGATAATCAATGAAAATATCCTAACACTGTGCTAGTATTTTACTTAGTAAAAGAAGAAAATAAAAATTTTAAAGTAAATTTTATAAAGTTCAAAGACAAAGTGACACAGGTACCTTTGTGTTAAGGTCTAACTTATATTATATAAATTCGTGCCTTTTTCAACGGTCGCAGTATTTACGTCACAAGTGCTGGTCAAGAATATTAAAGATAAAGTAGGTAGGTAGGTACCTACTGCCTACACATCACTGAATGAGCATGTATTTCCATATTATTAATATGCAATTTGAATTCAATTATATTGAATTGGTCGATGTTACCTGTCCTTTGGCAATGTAATTATCTGATCGTACTTATACAATCACGTGTTGTTTAAAGATGCCTACCGTTTGCTTAGAAACCTACTCGTGTTTACGAAAAAGTAGGTCAACTTTTCTTTCAACAACTTCACGATTACACTGTCTTTATAGACTAAAATAAATTACGTTTAATTATTAATTTTATACTTTGCCTCGGTATTCCTTCGACATAATACAAAAGGACCTACTAGGTAAGTAGGTGAGTGCTAAAACAAATAAGGACATTCTCGACGACATCCTCTACCTGAGTTACTGAAAAGAAAAATAGTTACATACTACATAATTAGGCAGTTCAGCACCAAATTCAGTACTTTTATAATCATAATCATAAATCATTTATTAACACCCGACGCAAAAGTTTAAGTTTAACGTGTGTATCTATTTTATATCATCTGTGTGTCGGACTGTGGCATCGTAGCTCCCAAACGTATGAACCGATTTTCGTTCAATATTTACGTTTGATAGATCACTTGACTTGATCGAGAGTGTTCTTAGTAGTAAATCAAGAAAATCAGTTCAGCCGTTTGAAGATCATCAGATCTTTTGTAGTTGATGAAGGGATGTGACCAACTTCCACAGGTCTGATCGAATCGTTAATGGTATCCGTTAATGTGTAGGCACACAAATAAATGAAGAAGAACTTACTTATGAATATCTATACTAATATTATAGAGGTAAAGTTTGTGAGTTAGTGAGGTTGTAGGGGGTAATCTCTGGATCTACTGAACCAATTTTGAAAATTCTGTTACCAATAGAAAGCCAAATTATTTGTGAGTGTCATATGCTCTATTATACTAACCCGAAAAATTAGTGAGTTCCTGTGGTAATTTAAAAAACTTATTTCACGCGGACGACGTCGCGGGCATCTGCTAGTACTTTAATAAAACAAATGCCAAGCATCTTTTTGTAAGAAAGAAACTTTAAATAAGGAAGGAATTTTCATTTAAGTATTTGCATTTGCGTTTGAATTCAAAGAAGGAAACAAAATGTATCTAATAATGGTTCGTGTTGCATCTCGCTTTCGAGTCACGGCGCGCGCGCCACCCATCCGTGGTGCTTTCTACTGCAGACCAGAAAAATAGCCAACATTGTGATAAGCAGCTAGATAGATACTACATAGTAAGGTACCTAGTTAATTATTGATGTTATGAAAGGGAAATAATACTGGTTCCGAAAAACATTTGTTTTTATTTTATTATTATTTAAATGTGTACTCGATTTATTAACATAATATACCTAGTTTATTTAACCTTTAAAACACTAAAATGGTAGGAGATTTTTTTACTTAACATAGTATTGCCATTTAGTTTAAATTAAGTATTTACCTAACAGTCAGAATCAGATCACCTGCGCCCCTTTGGTCCCATGGTCCCACTCGTAGGCTCGTAGCGCCACTGCCCACTTTACGGTGCACATGTACAACGCCTTGTACTTTGTGAATACTTATTTTACAGCAGCGATTGTTTGATCGTTCAAATGACTAGGAGCGTGTTTCTTTTTCTTTTATTTTATCTTTGAAATACAGGCGACTTTAATTTCTTTAATTCTAAATGATGCCCCCCACTTCGTACGCGTGGATTCTGTACCGAATTTTATCAAAATCAGTTAAACACATGGACTGTGCCCAAGCATAGCTGACAGACAGAAAGACACACTTTCGCATTCATAATATTATTATACGAAAGTATAAATCCAGTTTTATTCCGTAAGACGGAAGCAACTGTCCATGTTTATGTCAGTGTATAATGAATATTGTTAAATTTCCAGATTGGGGCGTCAACTGTGAACCGGGAGAAGTGAGCGAACCCGAGGCCGGTCGTATGCGTCCCGAGGACTACCGCCTCGTGTTCCTGAGTTCGGACTCGTCGTGCCGAGAGGACACCGAAGACTCGGCCTCGACCTCGTCCTCCGCTGCGCCGCCCGCGCCCGACGACTGTGACTGGGACTATTTCGAGCCGGGCGCGGCGGCGGCGCAACCCCTACCACCCCCACCCACCAAGCACGCGCCGCAAGTGTGCCAGCGCGCCTGCTCCTGCGGCGCTGAACCTCGCATAGTAGCCGTCCCGGTCCCCGTGCCAGTCCCGGTGCCAGCCGCGCTCTGGCCGGCGCTACTCGCCTTCCCCACTCCTTCTCCGCCAACGCCCCACTGGAACACGTACCCCGGCTTTCCACCCCTCGATGTGGCGACCCTCGCCCGCTTCACGACGGCCGCCGCCGTTGCTGTCACCGCCGCCGCCACCGCGTCCGCTCTACCGCAGAATAGACTCGAAATGACCGTAGAAAGAACCGATAAGGCGATACAGTCCGAGGTACAACTGCCTACGTCAACCGATAGCGATAACGTTGATAAGAATATTGAACGCGCAGTCGAACATGAAACGTTGGACGGAATTAAGGTGATCGCCGAGAACTCCGTATCGGGATCAGTGGACATAATGCCGGACCATCTAGACGCGGAGAAGGCGTTTCCGTCGTCGAATGAATCTGCTAATTCGAGTGACTCGGATGTTGGAGTCGCTCGCAGAAGCTATGATCTCAGAAGTGGAGCCCCCGAGGAGCCAGCCACAACAGACGAGGACTCCGACGACTCGGGGGGTGGCGGGGGGCAGTTTTCGCGAGTGTTCGTCGTCAATCCTGCGGATTCGTCTTCGGATATGGAAGACAATGCCGACAGTAGTGGAATTGATTGCGACGACTCCTACGATAAAAAATCTGATAGCTTAGAAATAATGGCCGCTGAAATGGTTATGCATAATGTGCACATGGAAGCGGAATCCAACGAAAATTTGCCTCAAAATAATAATGAAAATATCGTTATTTTGGAGACGGTGAATTTTTCAGAACATTATCCTGTGATTTCTTGTAACAATAGTGATGAGAATAGTGAAAGTTCGACAAGAAAGTCAAATTTTATTAAATTTTGTGATGAAAACATGCTTAAAAGTGAGGTCTGTGAAAAATTTAACAGCTTTAACACTTTAAGTGATAGCTTAGATTATCAAAATAACGTAGACAATAACCAAAGCAGTGGTATTTCGGACAATATTGAGTGCGATTCATTAGATAACTCTTTCAACTCGGACTGCAACATAAAAGTGTCAGTCGAGTTGTCCGATTGTGAGTATAACAACGATAAATTAGTTTCAAATATACCACAAGGGCAACTTAGAAAACAATCGTCCTCACCGGAACTGAAACAACAGGAAACCAGTTTGCCGACCTTATCGTTACCGAGCGAAGAAAAAATTGACTTGTTCAAAGGTATCGAACGTACGCTCAGTGAATTATTGAAGAAAGAACTAATGGAAGATCATGGGGAGGAGAAAATGCACGTTTCGCGGCCGGTTTGCGCCGAGACGGAGGGGAGCGCGGGCGCACCTGTGGCGACAACAGTTTGCCGATCGCGCACGGCCGGAGCGGACGGCGCCGCGCGTTTCACGAGCCGCGTTATGATAACGCACGACAGTGTCTCCGTGGTCACGTCAGATACGACGCGGCTCATGCGTGACATTGTAGTGCACCACACCAACTCGCAGAACGAGCCGGAACCGGGCGCCAGTGAACAACAAAACGAAACCAACGAACGATCTCAGTCAGACGACGAATCGCTGCAACCTTCGGGTGGAGTGACTGTCGTTAGCAATTCCGACACTCTCTCGGCGGTCGTGTGCCTCGAGGAGGGGCTCGCAGACGACGACTCGTGGGTCGAGGACGTCAGCCATGATGACGAAGACACGTCGACGTCGGACTCCGACTCCGGGGACGAGGCGACGTTGCCCACCCGGGGCGACGAGTTCGCGTACTGTAGGCGTTCCTTAGACTTTACATTACACACCATCGTCGAAGAAAGTTGTGAAGAGAGCGAAACCGAGCCCACGATGAAAACGCGGCCGATATCTGCCACTGAACTAGAAAAATACTTTTTCTACGGTTTAGGCGATGGACGAAACATTCGAGACGATGAAGACCCGGTGTCGGAAACGTCTAGCGTGTGCAGTGAGGGTGGAGAGTCCATTGTCGATACCGAACAACCGAAACGCAGTGGTGACAGTGACGAACTGGTGTCGTCTCGCTTAGAAAAATATTTTTTGTCCGGTTTTATGGGTTTTACTCAGGAAAGACGCGATTCAGACGGATCGGGAAGTGTGGGAAGTGATAGTGAAGGTAAACAGAGCCCAGAACAGAGGCGAAAACGATTAGTTCGAGCCCGAGGTACGCCTAGATCGCATTCCAACTCGTTAGATAACCTATTGGCCGGCGACGAACAGTCCCAAGATCCTCAAGAAATTTCAGACGGCTCGAGTACCGAAACCGAAGATCGTCATGAGTCCTTGGAAAGGCTCGACATGCAAGGTGAAACAAAAAGAAAAAAACAAAATAAGAAGCCGCGTGGATCACCCGACGAAAGGCGACAATCTGTAGAGTTTCCGGAAGAGACTCGTGATGACACAAGGTCGGTGTCAGAGGGCGAGGATGGTCGGTCGACCCCACGAGTGGAATTCCCACTACTCGGGTCTGAACTTTCTGAATCTAAAAAACAAACCAGTAGGGATAGCGGATTCGTTGGCAGCTGTGACGATTTGTTAAGGAGTGGTGATTCGAGTTCAGAATTCAATAGAACACATGAGCCAAAAACTGAATTAGAGGAAATAATAGAAGAGGTGAGGCCAGATCTAGATGAAAGAATTGAACGACCGCCCTCTTCTCGACCGCCTCCGAGTCCCTTAAGTCGAAAAGATAGCTTTAATAATTGGTCTTCTGACGAGGAAACGAATTTAATGATGACAAAAATGCGACAATTTTTTAAACAAATGGTCAACTCTACTAATGTAAAGACGTCGACTTTGGTGGAATCACCGAACGCAGAATGTCCTCGGCCACCCAAACCACCACAACTTCTTTATTTTGAAAGTGAATTAACAAGGTTAATGAAAACAGTTCCGGGTATAAGAGACGAGGAGGTGCGCGAAATCGTTGAATATTTATCGAGCGAAGACACGTGGAGTGACTCGTATGACTCGTCAGATTACGCGGGTTCAGACTTGGAAGGCACAGCCGCTAACAGGTCAGCACTGAGAAAGCAAATATCTGAAAGTTGTCGAGAGATCATCGACGAATTCGATCGCGGCAACAGCGAGGCAGGATCGTTAGAGCGGGATGCGGTGGGCGCGTACCAAAGACTGGCAGCAACTCTGGGGCGGGCGGGAGACGGTTCCCCGCCGATGTTCGGGAAAGTGATGCGTCACATTGGCGGGAGATTAGTGGCTTTAATGCACGAGGTGTCAGCCGGTGCTTCGCCGAGCACGGACGATGACAGTGCTTCGGAACCGGGTGCGCTAGCCCGTAGTCGATCTCATGACATTCTCGAGGCTACGGCTAGCAGGGGCAGTGTCGCGAGTGACTGTGAAAGGTTTTCGTGGCGCGGTAGTTTCGAATCGGCTTTGCTCGCCGCTGACTCCCGGGGAACGTTGGGCGGAGACAGGTGCGAGGCCCGGCGGTCCCCAGCGGGGGCCGAGCTGGCGGCGCAGAAGTCTCACTCCAGAAGTTGTGGTGCGATCAGTGGAAGTGAAGATCGATTGTGGCGGGGGAGACGGCGAGCTTCGGCGCCCGATGCAGAGGTAAGAAAATTACTCAAAATATTTTTAAAAACTAATAGGATCACTCTTTACCTATACATAAGAACTATCTTAAACTTACAATCTGAACCGGAACCAGCTAATTTTGTGTTCTAATAAAATGTATAATTTCTCATTTATATTAGGGTTAGTATAAGGTACATTTTATTAAATACTAGTCGCTATCAGGATGCTTTATTTTAAAATCGGCCAATATTATTCAAGATAATATCATAAACTTTGCTATCTCAAGTACGCTCTGATCTGATAATATTAAATTAATCAACGTCAATTTTCAAAAGATTGGAAACCACTTAGATGATTGTAATTATGATAACTTAATATCAGTAGTTATTACACTGATTTTGCGGGCAAGATCATTTCATAAATAGGCAGATAAGTGTGTTTCAAGTAAATTTTTCATTCGCCCATTGGCACATATCGCCTGGCATTTAGCCTTAAAAGTACTCATAGCGTCTACAAGAGGCTCAAACTAGAGCTGACTATGAAATGCTCAAAACACTCAGTGGATTTGTGCGTTCACCACAGCACAAACCGAAATAAATAAAACATTCGTACTTCGAAAGTCATTTAGTAATAAACCTTTATTTAGTACTCCAAAGGACATGACCAGTAATTGCCCTCCGATTCGGGACAATGCACAGGATTTTCGTTTTTACAGTAAGGTTTAAAAATTCAAAACGAAATTATTATGGATTTATTATTCCAAATAAGGTCGGGGTTCAAATGACAAAAAAAAACAGTACGTTTATTGTTTAAATCTTGAGCGTCCGCTTTCCTCTTTAAGCACTACTCCATTTTGACGTTCCATTATATCCATGCCTAATAATAATCTTGTAACCCTACATGAATACCATTTAAGTACCTTAGTTATTATATTAAGAATGATTTATTTTTGATCAATTAAATAGTAATGAAAAGGAAATGTATGTTTTGTGTATAATTATTTTTATTTTTTGACAAGTCTCAAACTAATCGATCGAACAAAGCATTTTGAAATACTACGTTTAAAGGAACGCCCTGTCACATTGCATATGCTGCCATCTGTGGTCGAATAGTTGAACTTGTTAACGAAAAGTATTGAGCAATACTTAAAAATATTTTCTAGACTCACCACAATAACTAGCGCCATCTAGTGTGGGAAAGCAGTTTTTGGTGAAACTTTTTTTATCTATTTTCTCAGTTTTCAGAGCCTTCAGACTCCTGAAACTTTTTTATTTGAAAACTATAAAATATAACAATTACAATAATAAAGAAATAATACTTGAAAATATTTTTTTAGACTCGCTTAACACAATGAATAGCGCCATCTAGTGTGGGAAAGCAGTCTTTTGGTGAAACTTTTTTGTTCATTTTCGCAGTTTTCCGAGCCTTCAGACTCCTCAAACTTTTTTATCTGAAAACAGTGAAATATTACAATTACAATAATAAAGAAATCATTGCTGAACATTGATTTTTGACACCTAGGCAAGCTGCCATAGTTCCACCGGTCAAGTCCTTTGATTTAAATCGGTCTGCAACTATTCGAGTCGACCTTATTTTATTCTAGATTTTTAACTAGATAGATAGATAGTTAACGAACGCAACTTCTTCCACGTGATGTTAGATTTAAAAATCCCGCGGGGAACTCTTAGATTTTCCGGAATACAAAGTAGCCTAAGTATGTCACTTTCCAGTTCCCGAACAATGCCCATGGAAATGAAATAAAATGGAAAAATTTCGCCACGCAAAAGGTGACTATGCTATAGCGTGATTCAAGGACAAACCAACAATTTATAAACAAACAAACAAACAAAACAAGCTTTCGCATTTATAATATTAGTATTGATGATCACACAATAATAATATTATAATCACTGTATGCTATCATACATATTAAGTATATAAAAACACGAATTGTGTGTTGACCTTCATTCAAAAATCTTCTGTTCTGCATATTTATAGCACTACTAGCGAATGCCCGCGAATTCGTCTGCGTGGTTTGAGGTTTTTTAGTTCCCGCGGAAACTCTTCTATTTTCCGTGATAAAAAGTAGCCTATGTGCTATTCCAGACTATAATCTATCTCTGTGCCAAAATTTGAGGCGTGATTGAGGAACAAACATCCATACATCCACAAATCCATACATCCATACATCCATCCAAACTTTCGCATTTATAATATTAGTAAGAGTAAGATATACACCTAAATAATTATCATATAACAATACTTCCATGCACTGATAATTAATTACTAAATTATGCAATTAATTTGTAACTGAAAAGAATTAACTAATTATGTCCATTTAATTGAACAGACCCAATTAACTGTTAAGTATAAAACACAAAATTATGCCTAAATAAGGATTTTCTAATGTATTCAACCATTATCGTACGTAATTGGAAGTAATTATAGTTTAAAATTTACATAATTCATAATTCATTCACATACTATGTGACTATGTAATTTTTCCTATTTCATATGTTCAGTAACCTGATAAGCCTTATTACTGATACTACTAATCTCATCTAATCTGTCTAATCTCTCTAATCTGCGTCTTCGTGATATAAGTTTTTTTTATTCCCACGGGAATTCCCTAATTTTTCGGGTTAATATATAGTTAATATATCGCATATATAATATGATACTCACAAATAATGTGGCTTTCTATGGGAACCAGAATTTTCAAAATCGGTTCACTAGATACAGAGATTACCCCTTACAACCTCACAAACTTTACCTCTTTATAATATTAAGTATAGAAAAAAGTGGGTCTGTCTGTTTGTTACCTTTTCACGGATGATGAGTCTGTTTGATCAATTGTAATCCCTGAGACTGACAGAAAAATCTATTTTTTTAAACCTAAATCCACTAGGACAGCTTCGCAAGCATCATCTCGTGCTAGATAAATTGGGGTTGATTTAACATGCATATTATTTCCTTATACTGGCATTACCTCATTGACATTGACTTTGTTTGCCGCTTTGAACGCGTTGAAGTCGAGTGTAGGAAAATAACGTGTTGGTCCGTTTCTAGGAAAAGCGGACGATTGTTTTTGTTCAATAATTTTCATTTCAATTTCTGTAAAAATATAAGTTTTTTTTATTAATTACCTATTGATATCTAGGTACATACAACTTTGTATATAAGTAACTATTATTACTATTTGTATCTAACTGCCCTAGACATGGATCATGGATGGACAAGGAACAATCAACTATAAAATTATATAGGAACAATAATAATTTAGATGTTTTTAGTTTCGGAAAACATTTACTTCACATATTTTGTTTTGTTGCTGTTTTTTTTTTACTCAAAACTACTTTCACAAGTGATTTTGAATCGCCAAGTGAATCACACATACTTTCTTATTTATAGAATTAATATTCAGATTCGATATTCATATTCATATGGAGTAATCGTTTCTCACACCAGTCGGAGGAAGAGCAGCGCGCCGGCTCGCTACCCCGCCTCCCTTCGATCACGGCCACGAACACGGTACCGGCAGGCCCGGTTAAGTCAGCCCGGTATAGGGCTCCTGGGTTCCGGACGGCGACTAGAGCGGCGTCCGCGCCCGGCCTTCATGTACCGCGGAGAAGGCGGCCGGCCCCACCGCAACCTTCGGCACCGTCAGCGCCCGCATCCGCTCCAAGTTTACAGGGTGAGTTTTAATTTTAAGGACTTTTGGGACACGTTAATAATTAATCGGCTCCAGGAGGCCACAATAGGGATGATGCCTAAATCAAAAATAAATTCACTTCACATTCGACTTCACAATCGTGCATTGTCGAGTCAACATCTCCTGAAGATGCTCCGGTGTCGGAGTGAAACGTACGTTGAGAGTGATTTGGAGGATTTGTGTGGTGTGGTGTTGTGCCTGTGCGAATTGCTGGGTGGTGGGTGTCGCATGCTGCAGGTGAAAGACACGCACTGTACCACACAGATTTGTCTACTGTAGCGGATTATAGCGAATTAAACTTCTAGTTCATTCACTATCATGGACTTCTGCAAAGTAACGCCTGCTTCTATTCAATATTCAAAAATAATTTATTTCCAACTGATTATTAAATTGAGGGTCTTCAAAAAGATTTAAAATTCACATCCTCGGTTAGTTTTAAGTTAGATAAACATTTTATAATATAGATTAAAGAAAAAAAGTGCGTTGAAATTTGATGACGTCACAATTGCAAATTTCATACAACTTCCATACTAGAAGGGCGTTTTTAAGTTTGATAAAGAGTTGCTGATTTTATTGAGTTGTCGTCATCCATATTGCATAATATTGTTTTATATACAGACCGCGATAGGTATGCAATGGTTATAGCGCAGGATCGAGCGAAAATAGTGTCGCGTGGCATAGTCGGTCGCGTCAAAGATTTTAGGAAGATTTTATTAGATGGCTTATGGTCCACCGCCATCCCGTTTTTTTTCCAAAATCGCTGTCAAATCTTTAAACCTTTATGAATCCGTTCCGCCATACCGCACTGACCAGACCTTTCCAACAAAATCTACTAATGTCTGCCGGAACCCTAATTTTTAAAAATAAAATGATCGGTAATGCGTTAATGTTGAAAATAGGTTTGTTGGATAGCTGTTAATAGATTGATCCTGCAAAAACATTTGATTTAAATTTCCAACCAGGCTCAT
The DNA here is from genome assembly GCA_964035005.1 of Erebia palarica. NCBI lineage: Eukaryota > Metazoa > Arthropoda > Insecta > Lepidoptera > Nymphalidae > Erebia > Erebia palarica. The sequence goes on from OZ035988.1 coordinate 10,946,125, forward strand.
AAGCTCAAACTAAATATAAATCGTTGCATGAAGATCTTGTTCTAGATAATTATTTATTTACTCATAGCATATTATGATTCGTCTGAGTGATCAATAAGAAAAGTAAACATGCCGGAAGTGCAGAATTGCAACATGGGCATTGACGCATTTTCCAGTGCTTGTTGTTTCACTAGCTAAACGTGTGAACAAGGCAAAGAAATATATTTCCCATTACCCAGCATGAATGATGCCCATAAGTGAGTGTAGATATTTTAGTTTTAAAAGCATATTCACAAGTACTATACTTACTTACTTTAATGTTATGACTCGTGAATACTGAAAGAATCGCTTTTTCCTAATCATTTAGCAACATTTATGTTACATACATACCTGGCTACGTAGAATTTTCTAACCATCTTGACATACATTATTTACCTACAGTGTTTGTATAGATATACTATTTGTAAATTACGATGTTTCAAAAGATTGTGAAGCCTCCTTGAAAAGCATATTATGTACTTCATTTCGATTTGTTGTTATGTCGCGCTCTTTCAATAGTCATATTTGATTAATAATATTACAAGTAATATCATTGACTTATATACGAACTCTGGCAATCTTTGAGTTAAGTTGAGACTATTTTTTTAAAACATCGTTGGAATGTTGTTATGGTATCACATTTCGGAGCTTCGATAAGGATTTACAGATTGGAGATGAATAATGGGCAGTTCAAAGGCTTAATGCCTACATAAGTATTTATTTAAAGTTTAAACTGTGTTGTTAAAAAAAAAAGATACGAAAAAGCGCCGAATTGCGACCCTCCTCCTTTTTTGGAAGTCGGTTAAAAATTAAGAGCTTATCATTACTAAACAAGATATAAGCAAGAATTGTGAATTGTAGATCTGAAAAATACCGTCTTTTCCGTGGATTGACCAATCTAGTATCTACTACTAGCTTTCAAAGTGTAGCTGTACTTTGGGAGCTTAAAACGTTCACTGACCGAAGCTATATTGAGATGAAACGAAAAAAAAGAAAAATCTAAAGCGATGTGGTCATCGATGTATGAAGTATAAACTTGAACCGATATTCTTGTAAAATCCCTTTATTTCTCCGTTGCGGCGTGATTGAAAGACATTAGACAACCCAACAAACACACTTATGGATACTTAGTGATGTAAACATACAAAAAGGTTTTTAATGTAAGTAACTAAAGAGGTCACCGGTCAATAGACTAGCCCAGTGCAGTTGGCTACTTCTCAAAAGTTCATTATTACTCGTTTCACTTTCGCCACGGTTGGTTGTATAATAAGCAAATGTCAGAAATTACAAGTTGCCCTAGTATCTTCCGAGTGCCAGATGATGATTAAATTGTTAAAGTATTTTGTTATTTTTCCGTATCTTCAACATTCTTGCTTGTATAATTGGTAGGTTGTCTAGAATACAATATTTACAAATATGTACTGTACTGTGAACATCCGTTAATGTTGACTTTATCAAGTACCAATGGCCAAATATAAAAAAATTACCACCTCCTTGGCGTAGTATTTTGATCTGGGCTGTGATCTTATAGGGGAGGTCCCGGGTTCGATGTTAGGCAGGGTAATTTGGGAATTTATAATTTCAAAATTGTCTTTGATCTGGTCTAGTGAAAGGTTTCGGCCGTGGCTTGGCCTTATTACTAACGTAATGGGACTGGGAGAGAAGTACCGCCAAGGGATTTAGTGTTTTCACTTATTTCATTCATTATTTTCAGTTTTGACACGATGATATGTGGAATTCGATACGGGTCCCCTAAATTCATTAATACATAAAATACTTACTTAAAACAATCCCCTAATTTTTGTTTTTAATTCCACTACAAATTAGCCCTTGACTGCGATCTCGCCTGATAGTAAGTGAGGACGCAGAATAAGATAGTAGCGGCCTAACCTGTTAGGGTTTAGGGATTATATTAAACCCATACACCTAGTCGGCTTCTACGCGGCATCGTACTGGAACACTAAATCGATTGGCGGTACGTGTTTGCCTGTAAAGGACCAGAGAAAATGCTGAAATTATAAATTCTCAAATTGACCCTGGCGGTAATCGAACCCGGTACCTCCCATGTTGTCTTACAACAAGTCGTCACAACCACTTATAATTATACATAAAATGTCCCCTGTATAAGTTTAATAAATTTATTACAGCAGTCATACCCCTACCAGGTTAGGCCACTACCATTTGAGACTGCATCATCACTTACCATCCTCAAAGTTCGCTTAACTTTACCATCAATTTTTGGCTATGAATCGTAAAAATGGTCAATAAAGGAAACAATTAATTATTTTTCAATAAACTGATAGCTATTAGTAATATAATATGAGAAGGCTTGTGTTCATTAGCAGGAAACATTAAAAGCATATTATTTTTTGGAAAGTCTACGGTTGGGAAATGAAAATCCAAATGCAATTAGGTATCATTATTCGCCATCAATTCAACACATCGCCGGCTCACTACTGAACAGCAGTCTCCTCTCCGAATGAGAAAGGTTTGGTCATTGCCACGCCGGTCAAGTGCGGATTGGCAGACAAATACAATGAATACCTAAAATTAAAAAAAAATTATAAACGCAGTTAAATTGATACCTAACTGCTATCGTGGTAACCGCAGATTGCCGTTACAAAGCTTTAAAATCTAAGTAAATATAATCTTAATTAATGTAGGTAAACTTAACTAACATTTAGATTTTAAATCGAAAGCAAAGTAAGCCTACTTCGGGTTTTCTAATTTTAAGTCATTGAACTCTTAAATCGAAATGTTATCCACGCGCCAATTAGCGGTCACAGTTTGTGGTTTTATTTTCTATCGCAATAGAGTATTTACATCCTTTTGTTTTGTACTACCCCAGGAATTATATAAGATATCCACTTAGATACTACAGAGAAGCTAGTTCGTTGCACCAACTAACCCATCATTTAATTATTTTTGTCTGCTATGCCTTTTACACTCGCGCTTTCCTAGTAGGATCGCTTCTTTTTCAGCAACTGAGTCTTATGTTAATATTACTAATAGGCATTATGAATGTGAAATTTTGTTTGTTTTGAAGTTTGATGTTTGTTACTCCCTCACGCCACAGCTAGACCGATTCGGCTGTTTGGAAAGGAGATAGGTGATACCAGGGTATATTTGAAGTAAAAACACTTTTCCGGGATTAACAGTAGCTTACTTTTAATTCCGGAATAGTGTTCCTTAGTATTCCTATACTTTCCCATATGCTACAATATACATGTTCCCCTACTATAGCTTAAAAGTTATGCGCGGTCCGAGCAAGTTAACCAGGTTAAAAAGTGGACCTAACCGTTGTTTAACTATCTATTTTCACTCTTCGCGGCTTTGATGTCAACTTACCGACCCTAATGTCTAACTACAAGTAGGTACAGCGCATAACACTGTAGTCTTATAAGTGGAAGGCCGGGTTCGATTCCAACCGGGGTCAATATTTGGAACTTAATAACTTCTAAATCGGCTGAGGTAATGTTTGGTTTTAATTCGGCAGTTATCACCCAGTCTGTCAAGCGATTTAACACTTTAATGTTCCGGTTGGACCTCGCCACTTACCGATTAGGGTTTAATAAACTGCCCCATAGGTTTCCATGATAAATTACAATTTCTAATTCCGAAAATGTTTTTAAAACTTTTGCTATCGTGCGCTATCGCAATTATTGCAATAATATTTAAGATATCGATTATAATACTAATCGAAGGTTGATATTAGCGTTCGTGACGGTTAATCTATTTTCAGTTTTATTATCAGCCGTGTTTTGTAACTCTCACTAATTTTGTTTTGCACCACTTGTCATACCATGGTATGATTGTCATATTTTCATATCTGCAACGTAACACCTTTCAAAAACTCCGGATACCGGTTTCCTGATAACATTTCCGGTTTATCCGATGTAACCGTACCTACCTACTGACTGGTTTGGCTTCATACACAATGTTTCGGCATCTGGTTTAATATAACAGGCGAGCTTATTAGACTGACCTTAAAATGCAGGTTAAATCAGCTGAAAGTATTACTCAACTCGAATCGACCCGGATGCAAAAATAATTGTTTTTGAACTATGTTTCGTAAATGTTCGTTGTAGTTTTTTTTTTAAATTTTATTCAGATAACATGCCTACCCGAAGTCACCTTACAGTTGCCCAATGCGTCTCTCCGGGCTACAGAATTAGAGTGACAACACATAAAAAACTTTATATACTAGCTTACAATTAACAAAAAAACACAATTTGATACACAGATCACAAAAACAATGTCATTCCAATAAAACTAAACTATAAATTTAATACACATAAAACAATAAATTACCTAAAATAATAATATATCAATTTTCCAATAATTTTTTTATCACTTTTGAGAGCTGAAGCGGTGGGGTGTGGAAGAAGTCCAGTATATAATATTGGCTATAAAGCATGTATGTGCTATACTGTTCTTCGAACAATCGAAATACCTCCTAGTACAGTGTCAAAAGTATAAGTTGGTGGTGGCGATTAGAGGAACTAAAACGGAAATCTTGATTTCTTTAAAATTTTGTATAATATTAAACAGTAATCATGCTTAAAGTGACAAAAAGAGAGAGAGGCATTCTTAAAAATGTGACCAAGTGTGTCAAGGACGGGGGAAGGGTTTTAAAAATCAAAATAACTACGGCTTTCTATGGAGTAACATCCGCATCCATAAGCAGCTAGAACACGGTCACGTATGCATCTCCATTCTCTATAGAATCCATGTGGGCAAAAAATTAATCCAGCTTCGAGTGCCTGATGTAATTTTAGTTTTTACCCAATGTTTTCATGAAATTAGAAAATACCGGGATTTTACAGTGAACTAAAACGTGCAGTTACAATAGATAAACCTATTCTATTATTTTGTTTACTTACGAAGTCTGCTCTAGTCATCGTCAGTTTTCGTTCCGCGACCCTGTCAAACAAAGAATGTGGACCATACAGGTATAATCTTTGAGGTGTGGACCTATTTTACTAAAGCCATCTAGTCTGGAAGGTGGGACAGCGCTATGGCGGAGACAAGGACATGCATATCAGGTGAGGGGCATGCAAGTCGGACGCCCAACTTTTTTCTATGGGCCTATCTAGCTAGTACCTACATATCGCGATGTCGTTCCGACTTCTGACGTAGATATTCCGTATTGCATATTTAGACAGTATTACTAAGGACATACTTCATAGTACGTACAGTAGAGGTGACCATTGTAAATATATAAATGGAAACTAAAGTATATTTGTGTAGCAGGCGATTTGAATACTAAAAAAGTTGGCAGTTAGTACCCAGCCATGAACAACCTATGAATGTATGCATGTATCGAATAGATACTCGATCCCTTATCACTGCTACTAACGATTGTGACGATTTCTAGACTCATCATCATCAACACATCATCGAGCATAGGTATCTTAGAGTGATAAATGCTTACACAATAATCCACCACGATGACCAAGCTAGAAGGCCGAAGTCTTAACAACTAAGCTATCACCGCGTTTCTAGAATATTGTAGCACTAATTCATGTTTCATTCCAAAGCCTACAAAACTTATGCTTCTTGCCCATCTATCTGGTGACCTTATTATTGCCTAATTTCACGGCTAAATCGCTACAGTTTATTTTATCCGGTTTCAGTCAAATCGTCGATACTTAACTATTAGGTACCTACTTATTTATTACTTATAATATTATACCTATTAAACTTATATTATTTATCCATACTAATATTATAAATGCGAAAGTGTGTGTCGCTACGCTAGAACCAACCGATTTTGATGAAATTAATTGGAATAGAGATTCCGTGGAAGGGAATAAAATATACCTATTATAGGTACATGGTTATGAATACTGTTGTGTTGTGCTACTAATATTTTGGTAATCTTACTAATATTACAAATTTTAAAGGACTTGACCGGTGGAACTATGGCAGCTTGCCTAGGTTTCAAAAATCAATGTTCAGCAATGATTTCTTTATTATTGTAATTGTAATATTTCACTGTTTTCAGATAAAAAAGTTTCAGGAGTCTGAAGGCTCGGAAAACTGCGAAAATGAACAAAAAAAGTTTCACCAAAAGACTGCTTTCCCACACTAGATGGCGCTATTTATTGTGTTGAGCGAGTCTAAAAATTATTTTCAAGTATTATTTCTTTATTATTGTAATTGTTATATTTTATAGTTTTCAAATAAAAAAGTTTCAGGAGTCTGAAGGCTCTGAAAACTGAGAAAATAAATAAAAAAAAGTTTCACCAAAAACTGCTTTCCCGCACTAGATGGCGCTAGTCATTGTGGTGAGTGTAGAAAATATTTTTAAGTATTACTCACTACTTTTGGTTAACAAGTTCAACTATTCGACCACAGATGGCAGCATATACAATGTGAAAGAGCGTTCCTTTAAACGCAGTATTTGAAAATGCTTTGTTCGATCTATTAGTTTGAGACTTGTCAAAAAATAAAAATAATTATAAGCAAAACATACATTTCCTTTTCATTACTATTTAATTGATCAAAAATAAATATAATGACTAAGGTACTTAAATGGTATTCATGTAGGGTTACAAGATTATTATTAGGCATGGATATAATGGAACGTCAAAATGGAGTAGTGCTTAAAGAGGAAAGCGGACGCTCAAGATTTAAACAATAAACATACTGTTTTTTTTGTCATTTGAACCCTGACCTTATTTGGAATAATAAATCCATAATAATTTCATTTTGAATTTTTAAACCTTACTGTAAAAACGGAAATCCTGTGCATTGTCCCGAATCGGAGGGCAATTACTGGTCATGTCCTTTGTAGTAGGTAAGTTTGAATGTTCTTTCTATGGGGTAGACACCAGCTAAGAAACTGTTTTGAGAAAAGAAATTCACTCCTAAGGGGATAAGATATAGGAGATGGAAGCTACCATGAAGATTCTAGGTTCTTGAAGATAGTGACTTGAAAATCGGCGTATAAGTAGGTTATTAGTTTTAGCCTCTATAGAGGGGCCTTTTGCAGCGGGATAATTTCATAATCTCATGGGAAATCAGAAATTGTCCGTCGCGAAAGTCGTGGGTGACCACTAGTTGTTGAATAAAAATATAGTAGAAGAAATGATCTTCTAGTTCAATGCATTTATCTCAAACAGAAAAGAAAATCGGAAAAACATTGTGTATGAAATGCAATAATAGAACGCGTGTCATGTAACCAATTGTGCGACGGTGATTATTCTATATCGAAGTGTTATTAATTAATGCTTTCACTTGATTCTCTCACATGCATTCCGCGAGATTCAATTGAACGGTTAATAAAGTTGAATAAATAAATTTGTTATAAAATAAAATATGGTGGCATGCGTTCCAATATTACACAACCAGTTGAAGTTGATATCGACGACCTCAAAGTTACGGTTCATGTTGTATGGCTACTAAATACCAGCCCTTTGACGCATAATACTAGATTTATTTTAGTCATGAATTTGGTACGACAAACAAAATAGAATGGAAACGTCAAGGTTTCTTACGGTTTTATGGAATTTTTGATGCGTTAAGGCGTTGGAATTCTATACAATTTTATAAGAATGAACCTTTTTAATATAAAATTTTAAAAGGCTTTTAAATTACATGTGCGCGTTATTAGCAAATAAATTTAGCACTAATTAAACCTTTAAAAGGACGAAGTCGCGATACGGCGTCGATCACATTGCTCGGTGATTGAAAATTATGCAGATGTTAAAAATCGTTCATGCAGAGCTGCCTGCGGTAGGTACTTACGCTTTGCTGTTTTAGGTAAAGGTGTGGTTTGGAAATGAAACCACCTGTCGCCATATGTTTGTGTTTGCGTGTCGCCACGGGCAACCACGCGGGCTTCCTTGCAGGTATCAACAATCAGCTAGGTTCACGCGTATACTTCCTACTAAATAGAGAATTCATATGACAGAACGCGACACAACGCGACATAATGTATGGCTGAATGAGTTCTCAAAGTATTGTAATGATAGTCTTATTTTATTATTTTCTGCTGCGGTAACTAGGCTTTGTATTTGATCTCACCTGACTTCTTAACTCTCTTTAATATGTATTAAAAGACTGACCCTAATTAACTGATCTATCAACGCACAGTAAAACACCCGCTACAGCTAGCAACTTTATTCTTATGACGAAGGTGCAAGGACATACTTGCTAAAGGGGCAAGGCATGAAAGTGTGTATGAAAGTCCGTAATTCTTTCAAGTTATATCCATGAAAATGGGTGTTTGGGATTTTAGTTAAAATAAATGGTACATCTGTTTCAGGATTTTTACAAATTCCACCTCCAAGTGCTTTTCTGGGTTTCCATCCAAGCGAGAGCAGTTTAAGAACCTTTTCAATTTTAGCACTGAATGACTAACACACTAGTGTGTACATGTCATTATAACATTAAGAATAGTAGGTGTATTCGTGTACATATAGATTAGGGTCTACGAAATAGCGGTCATAATAATTACAAGAAACGTTAAATTGTGACCAACGTGAGGTTATTGTGCCCTAGTTTAGTCATCGACCTCAATAAAGAGGGTGGGAACCCTAACGCAATGAGAGGCGAGCTGTCGACTCGTGACTGCCCAAACAAGGCTTATATTTCGATGAAGTAACATGCAGATATCGTGGAGTGCAAGCAATATTACGCTCTAAATGTCACACGGATTAACTCATTGGTTAGCAACACTGTAAGGTACTAGTTATAACATTAACTTTGTAGGTACTAGGTATGTTCGCCATTTTGAAGTGACTAAATGCACGTGCGAAGCTGCTAGCACATAAAAATTGATCGAGCGGAAAAATTATTGTAGGTATTCTAAAATCTAACATCAGTGGGGCTGATTTTGTTTTATTCTGTAGTTAGCCCTTGACTGCGACCTCACCTGATGGTAAGTGATGATGCAGCAGTCTAAGATGGTAGCGGGCTCACCTGTTAGGGGCATGGGAGTTATATTAAGACCATACCCATATTCGGTTTCGACACGGCATTGTACCGGAACGCTAAATCGTTTGGCGGCACGTCTTTGCCGGTAGGGTGGTAACTAGCCACGGCTGAAGCCTCCCACCAGGCCTGACCAGGGAAAATTCAGAAATTAGTTATAAATTCTCAAATTGTACCTGCCGGGGATTGAACCCGGGATCTCCGCACGTTAAGAAAACAGCACTAAACACAGCGCCACGGAGATCGACAATTCTGTATTGCACAAACTCTAAACTAAACTAAAATGACAGCATTATAAATATTGCTAACCCTTTCTTAATACTCCCTGCGGAAAGAAACAGAACTAGATTTAAAGCTGCCATTTTAGTTTTTTTAGAGATTGTTCTTACAGAATTGGCCACATTGCCACGTAAACAATATTTCTAAGAAGATAAAAATGTTGTACAATTGTTATGAACCATCGTACCAATTCAGCTCTTCGGCAATCATACGATTTAAATTGTGAAGATAATTAACTGAAGTGCAATCGTGTTAGAAAATCGTAAACCATCTGTTAAGTTTGACAAACGGATTCTATAAGATGCTTACAACTCGCAAGTCGCAACGCATACGTTTCATACACATTCGGACAGCTAAACAAGCTAACAACGATTGAAAAGTGATTTGAAACGAAGGCACTAGGAATCAATTGGTTCAATTTAATGTCGTACTGCATGCAAAATTGATTTGTTTCATCTCTTTCTTACTCGATCGTGATTCGAGACCTTCATGAATGAGCCTTGGTTTTTGCCTCTTATAGTCGCATCAGTTGTTCACGTTTCTGAGGGTTATCCGAGTTCCGAAGCAATCTTTAATCCGCAACTATCTGTTTTGTGCACTGAGATCATCCGGTGTAGTGATTCATATGTTGCAGTCTAAGATGGTCCCGAAGATTGTCCTTTTATAACATCGTATAAATACTGTGTTAAACAGCATTTGTTAAGTCGAGGTTATTATACCTACTAACGATTGTTTAAGTTGCATGGAAGCAACCGGCCTCGCACCTACCGATTAATTATTTTCCGAACCGGTGGTAGTCTTGACGAATCATATGTGACACAAGATGGCCTACGTGAAATAAATAATTAATTTATCATTCAATAAACTGGAGAGAGTATGGCAGGTAATTCTAAACTTTCCTATCAAATTGAAAATTATGTATAATAAGGTTATACCTATTCAAATTCAAAATATATAGTTCGCGTGCGTGTTGAATGCAAAGTAAATGTATGGTGACAGTTGACACATACATTTACTCTGCATTCAACTCGCGCGCGAACTGTATCTTAATTTTACGTAAGCCAGACATCCACCAGTTCCGGAAGTAACTACCTATCTACTCTACTAGAAAGAGCAAGAAACTCAGCAGCTTATTTTTATTTTATTTAAGAACAAATGATTAGTTATATTATGTCTGAACTCGTAAATTTAATAAGCTAAAATGCGTAGGAAGAAATAAAGCAAGTTAACTTGGTATATAAGGAAGGCAATTTATGTCAGAAACTAAGATGGATCCGAGGTCAACAAGTATTGTAGTGACGCCAGCGCCACTGGTCGACAGAGTAGATATTATGTCGCCGCCAAATCGTTAAATCGGTTATTACAAAACGGCGCCGTTCTGGGGACTGGTCAGTAAAATAATATGGTAATGGTTCAGTGGCTCGTCAATGGTAAAATATATTATTTTTTACCATTGACGAGCCTTTTGACGAAAATTTTGACGAGCCACTGAAGAGATTTTTACTGTAAAATATATTATAGTTTACCACAATCTCATACAGTAAAAAGAAAAGTCCTGCCTCACTCACTGACTGACACATATCAAAGCCGACACAAACCCATGGACCAGCAGTGCGGTTGCGTAACTTCTGCATCAATCATTGTTACAGTATCAATTGTTGTGATTGGCTGAATTTATGGTACCTATTCTTGCTGCGTTAATGGATGTTGTCTAATAGTGGAAGAGTGTTAACCAATCAGAGGTGATTGCGATTGTTAGGTACCTACACTGTAGTTGTCATTTTTAGCCGGTCGCCCTGCTGGAGAGCTATGCACAGGGGTTTCCTTCGTGATGTAGAATGTAGATGTTACCATAAAATTGCAAAAACCGTTAGATTGTAATCTTTTAGGTATATTAACCCGATAAAACCTAAGTTATTTATGTCGAACCCTAATCTAACTTACAAGAAAGAGACAAGAAAACGTAAATACAATGACTATTTCAAAAATTGACACTCAGAATATTGAACGGTTCACACTCTGCCGACAGTTTACAATTTCGCTAGTTAGATACGGTTTTTACGATGGTACGGTGATGTAGACATGAAATAAGGTAAGATTTTTCAGGATTGGACAGTGGTTAGTTATCTATCTATAATATTTTCACAAATAAACTTATTTTTATCGTTACAAGTTTTAATTTAACCTTCTATTTATACCCGTGTCTAGTTTTTGTAAATATACTAGAAGTCCGATAATACATGTTAATAAAACATGTAACATTACAGCGTCTGAGACAACAAAGATGCTCATAGTGTGTACAGTCTGTTACGAAACAACTTGCTACATCGGCTACATGAAATGTTTAGTTTAAAACGTGAGTTTACGCGTCAGTCGTTGACCTAATGTGGGAGATAAAGCTATACCTATTACAGTTTCTAAGCTAAATTAAGTACTATATTAAACCTCTATGGAGCGGACCAACAATTGTACCTACTGCTATCTATATCTTTCATAATGCTGCCTGCGGAAAATGACAGCACTCAATTTATAATTTAGTTTAGAGGGTAGTTAGCGTATTAGTGATTACTGAATTAGCCACATTTTGAGCACTTGTACATTTTAATGTTTTTTTTTAAATTACAATGGGTGCCTGCCATTGGTGTAAATTTTCTAAATAACGGGCCTCCATTTATAACATTTCTTGGGTTCTTGTCAACGCTGCTTCCACGTATTTAACTTGAAAATGTAATAGACGAATTCAGTCACTTAAATTCAGCCAAAAATACTTAATTAAATAATTACCAAATTTTTTACTTCGCTCTGTTAACTAATTCGTCTTTAACCATAAAAGTTTCGTTGGTTAAAAGTTCGAAGCTTAAAAGACGCACGAAAAAGGACATTTGACTACCTATTATCTTTTACGTGATTTTTATCTGCCTAAAGCTAGTCATATATAGATAAAAAACGAAAACTAAATAGGTAGGTATGTGGCATATATTATAACGTATGTAACTGCCTCGTTGGTCTAGTGGTTAGCATATTCGACTGTGGCCGACGAGGTCCCGGGTTCAAGTCCTGGGTCGAGCCATAATTAAGTATTGGGGGTTCTAACTAGAAATTATCAGTACAAGCCCGGAGTTAGGAAGTTAGTGTTTCACCCCCATGCCTCGGAGAGCACGTTAAGCCATCGGTCCCGGGTATTATCACTAACATGATAATAGTCGTTAAAGCCCGCCAACCCGCATTGGAGCAGCGTGGTGGGTCTAAGCTCTAATACCCTCTCTCCTATGAGAGTGGAGGCCTGTGTCCAGCAGTGGAACGTTAATGGGCTGTAGTGGATGGATGGACACCTAGGCATAGTCACAAATGTTATTGTTATCAATTAATACTAAGAAATATGTAGCAGAAAAAAAATGTGTAGCGCAACAATGCACAGAAAGGAGAAATCCAACTATAAGTAAGCACACAACTACCTATTCTAGTATTTATCTTACTAAAATAATCAAATTATAATTAATTCAACGGTTAGTGAATGCAGTTTCTGAAAGTGATATTCTAATTTCTAAAATCAGAATAGGTAATAATATTAACAAGTCTAACTTTTACGTCGGTGACGTTAAATTTACGTTGTTGTTTTAAGTTATTTCGCAATCTTCAATTCTTCTTCCTTCAATTTCATTTTTAAACATCGGGAAACACTAGGGGCATAGTACATTATAAATAACTAGCTAATGTCCGCGACTTTGTCCGCGTGGATTGATTTTTTTTAGTTTCCACGGGAATTCCTAAACTTTCCGGGATAAAAAGTATGCCGAGACAAAAGCTATGTGCTAATCTAGGCTATTATCTATCTATGTGTCAAATCTCATGCAGATCCGTTCAGCCGTTCTGGCGTGATTGAGTAATAAACATACATCCATCTATACGTCCGTACAAACTTTTGCATTTATAATATTAGTATAGATACGATAGGTTTTAAAGGTTTTTAAGGCTTATAAAAACATCATTACTCTAATCAAGTTTCCCGCTTAACCACTTTCTCGTCATCATGGGAAAACAGCATTCGAATGTTCACCCGTGTTTACCGCCTAGATGAGAACTTTCTCTGACTCCACGGTGGTAACTCGCTAAAGCTGACCACAGATTACAGCTGCAGCGCTCCAACCGTATAGAGCCGCATGTGCCCTTATGAAAGAATATTTTCAGTCGTTGTCGTCTCTACGGAATAGGTTTCTTGAAACTGAATTTTCACAGGCTACGGTCCTGTATTCAGCAGACAGCTGCTTCCTGCAACTCGTTTGATATCCTCTGTCCATTATAGTTGGTTCAACTAACACCCTCATAAGCACGTTAGAATTTTTAGTCTCATAGAACCATAAGTATATTTTACCATTGAAAATGGGCATAAACATAGAGTTAAAATACCTGAGGACATAAAACATTAGTATAGCCGAGTTTAGTTGGTGCGTGCTGAAATCCAGCTGATGTGCATATTTAGTATGCGCTTTGAATAGCCTTTATATGTCTACGAGTAAAAAATTTGCGGTTCACATTTACTGTGCGATCCACTTTTCTTTGTTGTCAGTATAACTGACACTTATGTTGCTTTGTTCAATTTTCTACAATATAATTTAGTGCATAACTGTTGCAGTTAAATATCGTTTTACGATTAAAGTTTCTTTTTAATTACATAGAGCAATATTTATTTCATCTGCTTTGAAAGATACCAGCTTCCAAAATTAATTTATTTCTTTATCTTGCACTTTCCAAGTTTCCCAACAGTGAAACGTCTACATAGGCGAAGGCACAGGTACTATTTAAAAAAATGGAGTGAGAGAGAAATTTTATTTTTACTAGATTGGCTAAAATAATAAGTAAAGTAAAAGTAATAATAATAAATAATAATAAGTAAAGCTAAAGTAGCATATTAAGTAATAGCCTTGCACATAATACATGTTTAAACCCATATTTTTTTAACCTAGTTACGTAGTCAGTACCCACTACTAGATTTCGTATTTGACAGGATTATCAAGTTCGGATGTGCTCAACTACTACTATTCATAAATTATAAACGCTTTAAATAAAACTTAATTTCTGTTGTGATGGCCGACTTGTATGTGTAGCAGGCGCTAATGCGGTACATTGTAAAATATATAGTACATTAAACAGAAATTAATTTTATTTCGAGGATAAAAAAATATGAATAAGAATACTTATATCTGAATCATCTCAACCCAACGCCGAGCCACTGCAGATCACGAATCTCAGAATAAGAACGGTCTAGGCTGTAGTCCACCACGCTGGCCAAGTACGGATCGGCGGACTACACACACCTTTTAGAATATTATGGAAATCTCTTAGGCGTGTATGTTTTTCTCACGTTAAATATAAGTAACTTTTTGGATTTTCTAAGCGACGAGCAGTACTTAGTTCTGTTGATCAGTTTTGCTGACAGAAAACCCAGGGTTTTGTTTCTCACTAGTTCTCGTACTAAACAAGCTGATAGCACACCCTAGCAAGGAACTCCTGGTTTTTACAATTATTATTATCAGCGTTAGTACGATAGTTTATCGGAAATGGATATCTCATTTTATGGAAATTAGATATCTCATTTTATCTGCCCCTAGTCTCGCCAACTTATCTAGTCCGGTGGCCAAAATTGGAACTAATTTTTATGCCTGTTTAGTTTTTGTTTTTATTTATAAGATTTACTAGCAACAGCGACACTGTCACCGGTTCAGATAAGTTTGTTAGGACTTATACTATACCTACCGTGGCTCCAATATTACGTTGTCTAACAACATTACCCACATACCTATTCGAGTCAACCTAATAATTATTTATTATTCCTTTATACGCTACCGTAGTTTTTGTCTTAATTTACAAGTCATAAATAGTTAATTTTTTATGAACATTTTTTGCACAATTCATGCACAACATACCTGCTTAATAAAAACATGTTAAACTTCCTTTCAGCAAATATAAGAGAATTTTTGAGTTTTTTCTCCAACTCAGCGTCGTGTATCGTGTGTTTGAGTTTGTTTCTTCACGTTATGAGGCCAAGGCTTATCTGCGTCGATTGGTTATCATACTTATTAGTGAAACTTGTACTTACCTTACACAATCATGACACTGTACATGGGAAAATCGACTGTTCATATACAATGGTCAATGACTCACTCACTGTTAGTACATGGATTAAGTATTTTTTAGCAAATCTACATTAAATTAATAAACTAAGTATATAGGTATAATATGCCTTTTGTAACGTGTGTAGCTACATTACAGATAGCGCCAAATTATTTTATTATATTAACCCACGAAGGCAAATATGATGCAGAAAGAGATAGATCATGTTATCAATACGTAATGTTTTTCAATAACTAGCTGATGCCCGCGACTTCATTGCGTGAATTGAGGATTTCGGTTCCCGCGGGAATGCTTTAATTTTCCGGGATAAAGAGTACCTAGCCAATGTGTTATTCCAGACTATAGTCCTATCTCTATGCTAAATTTCATCAAGATCCGTTCAGCCGTTCTGGCGTGATGGAGCAACAAACATCCATCCATCCATCCAAACTTTCGCATTTAGAATATTAGTTACCGGGATAAAAAGTAGCGTAAGTGTTATTCCATACTATAATCTAAATCTGTGCCAAATTTCATCCAGATCCGTTCAGCCGTACTGGCGTGGTTGAGTTACAAACATCCATCCATCCGTCCATCCATCCATCTATCCGTCCATCCAAACTTTCGCATTTATAATATTAGTATAGATAACGGTACGGAATCGATAACACTTTTAAATATAAAATGTGCTACTGCACTGTTGACTAGTTCTGCGACCGTGACACACATTCCACCTGAGACCAACGAAAACCATACCAAATGTGTCAGTGATACTGATGACGAAACAGTAGCTCAGTTTTTGTAACATGAGAATCTTTATGACCCTAAAGAAGTTAGACGTTTTTATTACCCACTGATAAAATCAGTTTGTGTGAAAAATATTATGATAATCCCATAATCATGAAGAAAAAAGGTTAATGAATATTTATTTTATTATAATAAAATAAATAATATAAAAATAAAAATGTTTGATAAAGATAACTAGTATTTTATTGCAAAAAATAATACTCATTTTATAAATGCGAAAGTGTGTTTGTTGGTTTGTCCTTCAATCACGCCGCAACGGATCGACGTGATTATTGGTATGGGTAGATATAGTTGAGGATCAGCGACAGTGACATAGGCTACTTTTTAAAACGGAAAATTAATGAGTTCCCGCGGGAAAAAATCCTTAAACCACATTAGCTAGTGACAAATAAATATTATAAATCCTACCTACCTAATTCTATATTTCGGCGGAATAAGAGGTGATCGCATGACAGTGCGATCGCAACTCGCAGATTAAAATTCAACCCGTTGGTCTAATTTCGTACCTTCTCTTATAAAGTTTTATTAACCAAATTAGGTACACGTCAAGGTGTATATTAGTTGTGTTGGATGGCAGAAATGACGTAAAGTTTATCTGACAACCCTATTTAAGTCCATGAAACAGCCCTCCATCATGTATATGTCACCGTAAGATTGTAAAAACCGTTAGATTATAATCTAACTCGCGAAATTCTAAACTGTCGAAAGATTAGAATTTAACGCATTATTTTCCGGTAGATTGTAATCTGATAGGTATTTAAACCCGATAAAACCTAAGTGCCCGGCCTGCGGTCGGGCACTACTTGATTGTTTATGTCGAACCCTCACCTAACCTACAATAAAGAGACAAGAAAACGTAAATAAAATTAATATTTCAAAAATTGACACTCACAACATTGAACAGTTTACAATCTTTCGACAGTTTAGAATTTCGCGAGTTAGATTATAATCTAACGGTTTTTACAATCTTACGGTGACATATATAATTTATTTGAACCATGATCTTATTAAAAGCACCTATTAGCCATTTGTGTCCGTTTCAGCGGCTAGACTAGAGTTGCAACATATTTTACTGTCACTCATCAAATTAAAAACTATGTTTTAAATACTTAATATATTGAGATTAAAAATATTATTGAATATATTGTTTTGTGTGGTATTGATCGGAAATTAAGAACCGATCACCACATTCCAATTAGTAATGTGTGTAATTTTCATGTCAATTTAAATTCTTCACTAATGATATAGTGAAGTTGTTTATTCTATTGCGTGTATAGGCCCACTGCGACATTGAATTTAAAATTTTAATATATATTATATGTACCTACCTGTGATACTACTTATATGTTATGTAGATTTCCTAATAATCATAATAATTACGCTTACGTTTAGGTAGGTAGGTACTTAACAACTATTTTTAGACCTGTACAAATGAGCTTTATGTATTAGTAATATAAAATAGATATTATTAATAAAGTTTTCTCAATCAATTAAAATTTGTCTTTGTAAAATTATGTCCCATGATCTCTGGTATGTGCATATAAAAACACGGTTTTAGTTCATGTTGTATAATGTTATGTAATATGCCATCTAGAACTTTTAAGTGTGTGAATATTAAAGTCGTTTAAAATACATTATACATTCCTGAATGAGCGAACTTTATTTAAAGCCGTGGACACTTCAAAATAGGTTTAGTCTCCGTAGGTCGGTGAAGCAATCAGTCAATAGTTAGTGATATAGTTTGTGTATATTTTATGAATAATAAGAGTGCAAATATGAGTGAGGGGAATGTGACTAAAGCTAAAAATGAGAAAAAAAGAAACCGCAAGCAATCAGACGTGATGTGTTGGAATTGTTTCACATCAGAAGATGGTGACAATGACATTATAGATGTAGAACCTATGTCTTTACCAAAAGTACGGGAAGAACACAGGGAGAAATTAAAGGTATATTCTTTTCTAGCATCGGAGTTATCTAAGCCAAAGGCAGTATCTCTTAAGCAAAAAATATCTGAACCCTATAAGGTAGGGAAAAAAATTGATGCGGAGATTTTAAAACAACAATTAAATGCACCAGCCTCGAAAAATACTGTAAATGAATCTAACAATTTATATCATAACACAGAATCTTGTCAAAGTATTCTTAACGAAAAAAAAATTACTGAATGTGCCACCTCTTATGAAAAGGATGATAAAATAGAAAATAATATCAACAAAGATGAAGCAAAAATCAATTTAAAGGATTTTTCTCATAAACTGCTAGAGCATCAAAATAGTACGTTGCTACCACAAGAAATAAAATCGATGCCACATGTCATGAATGTAATATCATTTGGGCTCTCAGAAAAGGGCAAAAATGAACCTAGAGCTAATGAATCAATGTTGAATAATGGTGAACAGGACATAGCTAACGGAGCTGTAGAAATGAAAAACCAGAATAATATTCTGTCACAGGACTCTTTGTTAATTTCACAGAAGCGATTTTCAAACCAAAAATTACAAAATCAATGTGAGGAAAGTAATTATACCAGTGAAAAAATAATCGACAGCCAGAGACGTAGCTTTGATCAATCATCTCCAACAACTGTGTTTAAACTGGCAGAATTAGAAAAAATTACTCCGTTACTAACAAGCAAAGTAATACGAAATACATCCGATGAGAAAAGTATTATTGAAGATTCAAGTCAAAACAAAGAGATATCTTCCCCCTCTAAAACACAGACAAAAGCACGAATAACTCCACCGCCCTTCAAAGAAACAAGCCATGAATTAAGTATGTGTAAACCTCATAAGGAATCTAACTGTACTAGTTATAGTTTTGAAAACAAACCTGCAAATATCACCCGAGAATTACCAAAGATTACTCCTATAAAATTAAGAAACATAGATACGGACTCGAAAATACCGGTGTTAAACAGGTCACCTTTAAAAGTGTCCAATGAAACTTCGATAAAAGATAATTTAACTGTAAGAAGTGATAAGTTAAATAAGGAAAAATCTATTTCAACCAAAAATATAGGAGAAAAAAGTATCGGAGAGAAAGATAAATCATTCAAAGGAGATGCACATGAAAATACATTCGAAGACAAAACTTCATTAGTATCTAAAGATCAGAACTTTACTGACAGTGATAAAATAGTACATAAAGTACAAATATTAACATCGACCCCAAAAGAAAAATGCATAGTTGTCAACGAAACTTCGCTCAAGGATGATATAGTTAAGAGCAAAGTTTATTCACCTGAAACCAAAGAAGAAATAGCAGTAAATTGTGAGAAAACTGATAATGTAAGTTCTAATGGCTCCGAATCAGGATATACAGGATCATTAGCAACAGTCCAAGAGTTTGTTATCGCTGAATCTCAAGAGGAAATCGAGGAGAATGAAAATTTTAATAATCAAGTAAAGGATACGAACAAAAATTCAACATCGTCCTTATATTCACCTAATATAGCAAAGAAACCCCCAACACATTCGTCATCATTATCGACTGGCATTAACAATTTAGGGAAGAGACCAATTAAATCTTTAAGATGGAGTACTCTCTCTATGGTGCCAAGATCGGTCAGTTTTGAAGGTATCAAAATATTCGGATTCACTTGTTATAATTGCTTTCTTACATAAAATTTTCTAAATCGATAGTGGTCTACCTAATGTCATGAATATTTTGTAGGTCCCAAGCTATGAGTCAGGTTAGACTAAATTGACTTCAATATTAGTGTACTGCGCATGCAGTACACTAGTACTCGTGTCGTGTATACGTAACAGGAAACAATCGTGCCACGCAGGATGCGATAATATTTGGATTAATTATTATTTCATTAAAACTAACACATAATTTAGTTTAGTTTTATGGCAGTCGCAAACAGTCAAGTTTTTTGTATTTTGTGAATAAACTATTATGACTGCATTAATTAGTTCAATGCCAGAATCCCGTTACCAAACTTATGGAAGTAATAGTGTTAATGCTAAAAATGAATCTGTATCATCATATCAACCCGTTAATATTTACAGCGTTAATTCTAGTATAATTGAAGATAAAATGTCAGTTTTCGACATGATCCGTCATGTGTGTTGTTTTTGTTGTGTTTCTACACCTAATGATATTCGTGATTCAGTATTGGATGATCCTAATTCTTCGTTAGCTGGACACGTTGGACGTAGTTATACATTAAACAGAGAAGAGCATAAACCAGTAAAATGTTTAGCACCTACTATTACGGTTACTAGAGTCATTGACAATGATTGCGTTGATAATAAAATCACAGACAATGATTCCGTTAAATCTACAACAACTCTTTTAATTTCCAATGAACAAGCAGCTAGTGCCATAAGCCTTTGTAAAATGAAGGTGAAAAGACAAAATTCGTGTGATGCTTCATACGACTCAGGAAATAATAGTCGAAGCACCACCCTTAAAACTGGTGAGAAACTGTCATTCATTCGTGAGATTCTAACGTATCGGGACTCATTTTTGCGTTCACTGGAATGGTGTGACAACTCCCTGACGAGGGGCAAAAAATATCGTTACATAAAACGTGACGATTGGTTAGAGATAGAAAACGGTACCCAGAAATTTATATCGATTTTATGGAGCACTCTCACTCTTGCAGAGACTCATCACTTCTTAAATAACACTGTACCTATTCTAGTTGGCCTTTCTACTTCAATGGTGAATAAATTCTGCAGAATATAACGAACAACTTGGCACTCTGTTGAATGTTGACCACACCTAAAACCTTTACTAATAACTACTCACCAAATTTGTAGTGCATAACTTTGTTAACAATGTTTACTATCAACCATACAATTTTTAATTCTATTATGTATAGTGTTTACTGATAAGAAAAATTTGTTTACAGATGAGGTATACATGTCAGAGGCGGTGTCTCCTGGCCACGCCACATTGCCGAGGCGTTCCAACTCCCCGTTGCCACATGAACGTGACGTGGACCGAGACAGATTCCCGATCAACAGAAGTGGTCTGCAGGTATGCTATATCTTATTAACATCAAATAAAGAACACCTATACAGGTATAAAGATCACATAGTGGTTGAATCAGGATCACAAATAGTTGATGGATGAACTAAGTTTATGTTACTTTAAATCCCTGAGCTTTCTTACCAAAATAATATGTATACCTACTTACATAGATACATATAAGAAGACCAAATATAGTAAATGTTCACCAAGTTTTTTGTAAATTTGCCAAAACCTAAATGTAGGTTAGAAAATAAATATTTATGTGCCACGGTGTTAAAATGTGGTTAAAATTTAAAGTTGAACTAAAGTGTGGTTGAACAGGAAAACCTACCCATTTTAATGTAACTTTTTATACTATTTGGTAAGAAGTTAAACGTAACCATTTTAAAATAAGGTAGTGTGCCTAATCTAAATTCTGATAACGCAGAACTCTAAACTCTTATACTTACACTAAACTTCGTGGTCGAGGGAATCGATACATTATAACAGAGTGTTTAATAAGTATACTTGAAGAAACGTCCATATTAGGTATATTCTTTGAATAGCTTGGTACAAATTGTAAATAAGTATTGTGCCTTACTTCCAACTTCCAAGTTACCAGAGTGGAAAGAACGGATAAGTTGGACGTTTTATCGGCACTTTGGCGTTAGTTTGTATAACTGTAAAGTTAGAAACAAGTATTGTTTCGGAGGCCGCGTTCGCAATTGTATTATGTTACCTGTAAATTGCCATGGCGCTTGCGACATGCCCTGCGAACATTTGGGTTTGCAAAATATGCAGTGCAAATATTTAACTTTAGATAGGGACCTACCTGATGGCAAACAAAAATCGTTTGTTCGCATAATTAATGAAACTTTTATCACTTCCATCAACTTTTAGTAGGTAAACCTAACTGCAATAATTTATATGTCGCTGCATTATCCCGAACGTTAGAGGAAAAAGCTGTTCCTTTCTGAGCCTTTTTCATTAAGGCTTCTAGCAAGACAGGCGCCTTTTCAGCACAATCAGTATTTAGTACCTTATCTAGAACTACCTACAGTATTATTTCATAACATGATGTAATAATATGAATATCAATTTTGTATGTACTTAAGTCTGCCTATGTAAATGCGTAGTTTGTATATATTAATAATAAGTAAATAATAAAATCCGAACGATTAATGAATAATGCCCTCTTGGCTTGTTAGCTGTAGCTGTATAATAGCTAGTTAAAGGCCAATGAAATACATTTTGTTTGTATTATGTACCTTCTGAAAGTTTCTAACCAGCAACAACGGACCTTGCTCAGCTCTGTGCACCGGGCACATGCCATCGTTGCAAATTTATAAACCTACTAGTGAGTAGACGATGCCTGCGACTTCATGCGCGTGGACAGGTTTTTGATCGCCGCAGCCCGCAACTCTTTAATTTTCTGGAATTAAATGTAGCCTATGTTTTAATTTGTAGGAGTTGGACTTTGCATCCATTATAGTAGGGGAGCCCAAGAGGGGATTTTTGGATTTACTCCAGCGCGGTAGATTAATATAAAGGGGGATTCTTTGGACCCTGTAGAGTACCTTCACCATATATTGGTGGGTCAGTGTTGCACAGCAGATCATAATATTAGATAAATAAAATCGATCATCAGAAATACTCGAGCGCGTCAGATTAAGGTAGAGTGAGTTAATTACATGCTGAAAAGTGTACATTCAAATAATCTGACGATTTAAGCGAGACCTAAAGGAGTTGGAGAGTTACAAACTTAAAAAACTACAACTCATAGGCTCCCCTAATATTAGGTTCGAGATTTTATTCAAAAGAATTAACGCCGGTAAAGTAATTTTACATTTCGAATTTATTATAGTTTTTCCAACAAAATAAACCCAGCTTTGGTTACTTTATAAGATATTTATTGTTATTATTTGCCTCCAGACATGATCAAAACGATAATTTTATAAATTATTCTTGAATTAAGTGACAGCTACATGATTAAACAATAGTTATTATTAAATTATGTCTAGTAGTAGCATAGTACATACCTACCTGCCTATTAATACACGTCTTTGTATTAATAGGTAGATATGTACTATGGTATATTATATAAGTACTATAGTAGCTTCATTATTGCTGCGACTGCGATAGGAATAACAGAGCAATAATTAAAAAAAATAAAAAATACGGCTGCCCTGCCAAAAATCTAACAAAAAATTAATACAAACAATAAATGATATTTTTTTGTGAATCACTGGATATTGAACTATAGTGTTGTATATTTTTGGAATCTACTCATCATTTTCTAGACGATGATTATATAGTTAATCTTATTTTCGATTTTTACTAGCCTATGTCACCCAAAATAAGCTAGGGATTCTAATGATACCTTAATTATCAATATAGGTTCAGGCGTATAGAAGTTATGGTGGAATATACAAATTCAAATACATACGTATATAAATGAACCGTGAAAACAATATACTCCTTTTTTCAGGCAGTCGTATAAAAAACGTTTATGTGAAATCATAGGTGGGTAGTAGGTACTAACCATTACATGAAAAACATCGTTTAGCTGTTGTTGGAAAAATACTTTATAAACTTTAGCGGTCCCCTGACGCGACGACGCTTGTAATATAAAAATATTTGAACTTACATAGTACATGTGACTGTATATAATAGCTTTAAAATATTATTTGTTAGTTTTAGAGTTTATTTCTGTGACGGGGGGTTTGTAAATTTTACTTTTAAATTTGTTGTTTTTAAAGTAGTTTAATTCATGGTTACCATGTTCTTTCAATATCATTGAAGTAATAAGGTACCAAATTTCGAATCGATAGGACATATAGAAGGTAGTCAGATCCCCTCATCAACTATTAAAGAGCTGATGATCTTCAAATGGTAAACTAAACGAAAATCGGTTCATCCGTTTGGGAGCTACGATACCACAGACAGATACACAAACAGACACGTTAAACTTATAACACCCCTCTCTTTTTGCGTCGGGGGTTAAAAAGGACCAACACCAGTAGAAGTTAATATAAGTACATATTTAAAACGATGATATGAGGGATGTAGTCAACACAGTTCACGATTTGCGGTTAGTTTAAGAAATGCTGCAACATAATTCCCCTATGCTGCAGATTCGAGTGGGCAGACTCAATAAAATGTTGTAATCAATGCCATATGTGGTTTTCTGACCCGTTTCACATGCACGAATGCCGCCATTACTTGAGGTGAAATCGTATAAAGTGATTTTATAGAAATATCGGCCTAGTATTTTTCCAATACTATTAATTATTGACTTATTTAAGAAGTTTAAGAACCGCCTATACTATCCAGAAAACCAAAGGAGAATGGGCAAAATGTCCCACTTCTTACTATAATATTATAAATGCGAAAGTTTTTATGGATGTATGGATGTTTGTTACTCAATCGCGCTCCAACGGCTGAACGGATCTGTCGGAACGGATAGTCTGGAATAGCACATAGGCTACTTTTTTCCCGGAAAATTAAGGAGTTCCTGCGGGAACCAAAAAAATCTCGTTCCACGCAGACGAAGTCGCGGGCATTAGCTAGTTGTGTTATATATAATTGGATGGATTAGAGTTTTATTTTATTTTATTATTTCTGCACCATCTACCGGTTGTTTCTGTAGCTATGTTCTTTTAAACCATTGGTTGCCTGGAAGAGATCGCTGTGAAGCGATAAGGCAGCCAAATTGTATACTTCCTTTGTTATTAGCTAAGTAACTAAGTACTGTTGTTATTGTTTTTTGGTGTACAATAAAAGTATATTCATTCATTCATTCATAGATATCAGACCGTGGGTTCAGGGGGATTACTACCTTAAAGCAGTATTACTTCAAAATGTCAGTTTTAAGACGTGCCTTGACGTCCCTAAAATAGGTACGGATAATAGTTCTAAAACACGAACGTCAACAATGTTAAATACCTAATAGGTACGTCTTGAAGCGATGATAGTGATAGTATGCTAGGGATGCAATACCGAGTTTCCTGCTGGCTTTTCTAGCAATAGGTATACCATAAATACGAAAGTGTATTAGTTTGTCCTTCAATCACGCCGGAACAGAGCAATGGATTGACGTGACTTTCGCATGGGTATGGTTGAGAACCTGGAGAATAATATTAATTTTAGGCTTTCTATTCTGGACACTCAAAAAGCCACTGGATTTTCAGAAAAACTAAATACACGCAGAAGTCGGGTTTTAGTTTTACAACTTTATTTAATTTATTTTTTAGCTTTATTTATAAATATGGTTATACAAAATAATTCGCCTTTAAAGCAGTGTTTTTATAGAACCCTATATTCAAACTTCAAGGCAAAGGTCTGCCACATTTGTTATCGGGCAGGCAAAACAAGGACATTCTCAAAGTCATAACAAGCAACTTGCACTATTTACTTATTAATTACTAAATTGCCTAGGTAAGGAAATGGAAGTATTATTGGATACTAGATAATGCCCGCGACTTCGGCCGCGTGGATTAAGATTTTTCTTCGCGGGAACTCTTTAATTTTCCGGGATGAATAGTTTCCGATTCAAGTTGTCGTGGCGTAAAGGAGTAACAAACATCCAAACTGTCACATTTTATAGTATTAAAAGTAGTACAGAGTACTAGATATAATTATTTACCTAGCCGTAGCTCTTCTAGTCTAGGTTCTGTTTTCAGGATCATGTAGGTAAATGTCCGATAAATATCTAAAGTATGTTTTATTTATGTAAAAATAGGTTCCGTCCCAAAACTAGTTTTTTGGCCGTCAAGATTTTGTCTATTTGTTGTACGCTTAAAGGTCAACCAAAAATAGACTAAAGTAGGTAGGTACCTATTATATTATTTAGCTACTGACGTAATATAGTACTAGTAGCTACTTATTCAAGTTAACCAAGACTCGTAATAAGAACAAATATTTCTTCGTAGCTTTTAAAAGAATTCTTAATATAGTAAAATATAATTTAATAATATTATAATAATAGGTAGGTTAGTATAACTATGTGTAGTCGTGAGGTTGTAGTATATACCCATTTAATCTAAACGATTGATTAATTAACCAGTTGTTATATACATATACCTATATAACTTGTTTTATAAACTGTAAGTGGCAATTTATATGATTAAATTAATACGATATCGGCGAGCTGAGTAGGTAGATGGTTGGTAGGCAGACAGGTAGACAGGTACAGTTAAGGTACCTAGCAGATTTAAGTAAGTATTTTTTTTAAGAAAGTCAAGTCAAGTTTCTAAATCATTAACATGTAGGTAGGTACCTCTTCAATCAAATAATAACTTCTGTGAAGACACCTGTACGTACTGTTCTAGTGTATGAGGTTTATATTATTACAATTTATTTACCACACAAAAGCTAGACTAGTCATTAACGAACAGTAAAATTAATAAGTACTTAGGTTGTTACTTGTTGCCTATACCTAACCTATAAATTAATATCTGCTATCGTAAAAACGCCCACCACTAAAATCGCCAACAGTTCTGAATTTTCTGGACTGTCTCGAAATTAGCAAGTAGCCCAATTTTTCGAGATTAGCCCTGATGAACAAATGAATATCTAGGTAAATTCGTAAAATCAAGTAACGAGTAGTTAAGAAGGTATATTGAAAAAGGTTCAACTCAATGTCTAATTTTATGAAAAAAAAGTTGCAAATTGAGAAATAGGTGTAGGTAGGTAGGAGCTAGGGAGGAAGGTGGGTGTAGATTAATCTAGGAAAGCGCATTCAACTTTAGTCTGCATCACTATTTCAAGCAAGTCTAATCGCAGCCAAGCGCTAGTCTATAAATAAAAAAATTAAGGTACAAAAAATACCTCTTACTTTTCCTTAAAAAGTCGGATAAATAGTGTTTATGACTCTAGTGTATATGATGTCTATATGATTACAGACTCACAGACGGTCAAGGTGATCATAATAATAATACCTATCAGGGTTCCTTTTTTCCTTTTGAGGTAGGTACGGAACCAAAAAAAAAAACAACACTGAAATGCAGCGTTCTTATATTTTCACTTAGCCTTTTTTCCTCTTATCGATAATTCACTCGCTAACGTAACAACCTCGTACAGTTTTGTATGTACACAATACACAGTCGCGAATGTTGTCATTGAATTACGATGGCATGTGTGTCGTGTGACAGGAGATAATAGTCATAAACAAAAAACAGTTCAGTTTCATGACATCAGTGCACTGTTTCGACACATTGTACAATGGACTTTAGTGCGTATAGTCTGTAAGTACTAGTAACGTTTCTACTTGATTTTGCGCTGTGAAATTTATATCTGTTCTTTTGTGTAAATTGTTATCATGTATAATAATTAATTATTGTTTTTCTTCGTCGATATTTTGTACACGTTTGGTGCCTAGCCTATGGTTAACGTCTTGCACTATCTGCCCCCCATTCTGTAAGGAAATCATAATCTTACTCGTTTATCAAAGGCATTACTCGACCTGTTTATGTCTAAGGTAGTTCATAGACGCCTGTACTTCAAAAAGCGTGTATGAACTACATAACAGTTCGAGTAATACGATATAAGCTGTAAAATGATTACGATTTGCTTAGGCCATTGGGCCTCTGGTGCAGTCGCAATCGCCCGGTATTCTGTAACGAACGATTGATATGGTTCTAATGCCCATTTCACATGGGGGCAGAACTGTTACTTACTAATTACATGTTGACGCGCGTTCACGTGGTAGTACTAAACTGCCTTGCCGCTCTGCCCTCGTGTAAAACAGAGGAATGGCGATCAGATTTTATGGCCAGTAGATTTAGTTCGTCCGGACCTTATTCGTTTGTCTTCAAGGTCGTCCGTAGGACTTAATATGGTCGATTTGTTGCCGACTTAGTAGGTACCACAGTTTTCATTGGCAACATAAAATATATTTTACTTGCCGTGTGTGTTGTTAATTTGAATAGCATTTCTACCAACTTAAACCCAATCTTCATACTTTTAGAAGACAATATTGTATTTTTTTAAGAGGTATTTTGAGTTTTAACAGGAATTTTTCGTATTTTTCAGGCGCGATCAGAGTCCATGGCATCCGTATATTCGGGAGCCGGGGAAGGCTTACGCGGCA
Organism: Erebia palarica; assembly: GCA_964035005.1. Taxonomy (NCBI): domain Eukaryota; kingdom Metazoa; phylum Arthropoda; class Insecta; order Lepidoptera; family Nymphalidae; genus Erebia; species Erebia palarica. Next base: position 10,974,332 of record OZ035988.1, read on the forward strand.
GCGTGACAGTGAGGGGCGAAGTCCAGTTCTCGCTGTTATACAACTACAGACTAGGAGCTTTGGAAGTGGGCGTCAAACGGTGTCGAGATCTGGCGCCGGTCGACGTCAAGAGAAATCGTTCTGATCCTTATGTCAAGGTAGGTGGAACTTATCGAGGTGGACCAGTCGATATTCTGGGTAGACTTCCTGGTCAGTTTGAGAGGCTGAGATATCTATTAATCGATTTCAATTGATCTAATGGGCCTATTACACTACACTTTTTGAGAGCCCTGTGGCAAGGGCCCGCTAGTTTTGGCGTCGCTATTACACTGCACTAACTATCGGGCCCTAACTCAGTATGAAGAGAACCTAGATGGCACCACTTGTATTCTGGTAACGCGAGCCAGATCACAAGTGGTGCCATCTAGGTGGCACAAAGTAAACGTAAAGTAACGTCAAAATGCTCGCGCGAGCCCGAGAAACACAACTACTCTCTACGCTGGTCGTGCGCGACTGAGCTCTCTAACCTCCCGAAGTGTTATTACATTGCCCGGTCGACAGAGCGCGGCAGACCGGGACGAACCGATAATCAGTGCCCCTTTCTCCCTAATTCTTATTACACTACACAGATTCAGGGAAAGGGTCCGTTGAAAAAGTGCAGTGTAATAGGCCTTTAAAACTGTTTCCAGGTGTACTTGTTGCCAGACAAGTCCAAGGCCGGCAAACGCAAGACAAAGGTGAAGAAGAACACCCTGAACCCCGTGTTCGAGGAGACGCTGAGCTTCGTGCAGCCGCTGGCCTCGCTGTCCGCGCGGACACTGTGGCTGAGCGCGTGGCACGCAGACATGTTCGGCCGCAACGACTTCCTGGGCGAAGTAACACTGCCGCTGGCCGACGTCGTGTTCGACGACCCCGCGCCCATGTGGTACAAGCTTCACGAGCGGGTAACTATACGCTTTATCACGTTTTTTGTTTTTTTGAAGTGAAAACTTCTGCGCACTTGAACTTGAGCACTTTTTGGTAAAGGGTAAAAATGTAGACTCGCGTGACCGTGACCGACATGCTCGCGAACAGTGACATGCTCGCGGACAGTGACATGCTCGCGAACAGTGACATGCTCGCGTTGTTACGAAGACAAGAGATCTATACTACATTCGAAACTTTAATGCGTTAGTGTTACGGTTTACCTTTAAACTCATTTTTTTAATTAAATGAATTTCGTAAAACACGAAAAAAAAAAAAAACGTTTTTACTTCTATCGGCAGTCCCTATGACTGTTATTATTATACGACGGCTCACTGCACGATATACGCCGGTATGCCAGTGCTAGTGCGAGGTGTATACTCATCAGTCTTGTGTGTCCGCAGACGGAACAGTTCGACGAGCAGCAAGGCTCGCGCGGGGACCTCATCATCGGGCTGAAGTTCGAGCTGGCGGACGCGGCGCGCGGCAAGGGAACGCTGCACGTGCTAGTGAAGGAGGCCAAGAACCTCGTCGCCACCAAGCCCAACGGCCTCGCTGATGTCTTCTGCAAAAGGTACGTTTCATGCATCAATGCATACATTCGGAATATCGATTCGCCATATTCACTGGCAGAATATCTGAACTCAGAGAATAGCGTCTTTCAACATAATATGAGCTTTGATATTCCGAACGGAAATAAACTACCACTGCATTGTTCATAAATATACACGCATATGTTGAAGTAACGTTGTAGGCAACCGAGAAGAGAAAGAAATTCAGTTTCGATCGTTCTTAGGGCATAGAACCATCCCAATTGAACCTGTCCCATATTTAGCGGTATAAGGATTATCAGCTCTTATACCCGGTGTCTCATCTCAGTCATTACATGTGATATTTTTAAGAGTTCATTTTGTTCTGTCGGGGTCTTTTTAATTCTTCATTTAATTTATTACAGCTATCTCCTACCTGAGCGCGGTCGTCTCGCTAAGCAGAAGACGGCGGTCGTGCGCCGGTCGCTCAACCCGCGCTGGGAGCACACGTTCACGTACCGAGGCCTCACGCTGCAGGAGCTAGCGACCCGCGCGCTCGAGCTCAGCTTGTGGGACCGGGACCGACTCGCCTCTAACGACTTCATGGGCGCTGTCAGACTTTCTCTGGCCACAGGTACGTGATATCTACAGGGTTAATCGGCTCGCTAAGCAGAAGACGGCGGTCGTGCGCCGGTCGCTCAACCCGCGCTGGGAGCACACGTTCACGTACCGAGGCCTCACGCTGCAGGAGCTAGCGACCCGCGCGCTCGAGCTCAGCTTGTGGGACCGGGACCGCCTCTAACGACTTCATGGGCGCTGTCAGACTTTCTCTGGCCACAGATACCTACGTACATATCTACAGGTATCTTCTAGAATTTAGAGTATGCTTAGTGAAAATGCAGAGTGTCTGAGAATGCAAAATGGCGGCAAAATTAAATTAAAAAAATAGGTCAGGTTTCCCCCAAATATACTAATCAGTGCCACAGATAACATGAGTAAGTTATCTTTGGCCAAAAGTACCTATAATCTCTAGCATTACTCTTTATTACATGAGCACGGTTACTGCTAAATATTTAGCAAAAATATTTTAGTAGACTATAGATACCTATTCATTTATAATCATCATTTATTATTAGACTATAAATAATAATTTATAGTAGACTACTATATACCTGGTCCATTAAAGATCACTTGGGTAACCATAATTTTTAGATGGCCAAATTGCTGCAGTCTGCAATCAAATTTAATTGTATAGCTTTATTACTTATATTATAAATGCGAAAATTTGGATGGATGTATGGATGTTTGTTACTCAATCACGCTCCAACGGCTGAACGGATCTGGCTGAAATTTGGCACAGAGATAGATTATAGTCTGGAATAGCACTTAAGCTTTTTACCCCGGAAAATTAAAGAGTTCCCGCGGGAACCAAAAATCCTCAAACCACGCAGCGAATGCGAATAGCGAATGCACGCGTTTTAGTCGCGGGCATTCGCTAGTAGTGAATTTCCAAAAGATACAAAACTTTAAACACTTACTGAGAATTATTTCGTTGTTTACAGGTACTTACATGGGTGCCAGTGTCAACTGGATGGACAGCGTAGGCAAAGAGATCACGCTGTGGCAAAACATGATGCAGCAACCTAACCTGTGGGTCGAAGGCTCGCTTCCGTTGCGGCCGCAGCTCATCAACTGAACCAACAACCTACGCGCAATGGATATGTATCCAACGCGGTTCCTTGAAGTTTTTATACAAACATTTTTTTAATATCCATCGATGTAAGGATAGGCCTAAATTACGTTCACGTAATGTGCTGGAGTTTTGATCTAGTGAAATGTATTTCTGATTTTTTTCGAGGTTTTTTTTTGTTGCGAGATTTAACTACGTACAACAACATGCCAAAAAACACAAACGAAACGTCTAAAAAAGTTTTGGTTTTTTGTGCTTGTAAGTAATGAATTTATTTGTGTTTGTTTTTGTGTCTAAGGCCTGCCGGCCTTTCCTTTACATCGACGTGCACACCGAATTATTTTTATTATTTGAAACCGAAGGGGTTTTATATCAGAAATGGTTTACTTTCACCTTTTTATGTCCCCAGGGGATATTTTCGTTAACTTTTTGACATACAAAACTTATTGTAGATTTATTTTTACTCCCCAGGAAATATCGGTTTATTTAACTTAGGTAGATATATAAAATAGCTACCTAACATAAAAGACGTAAATCATTTTCAGATGTCTTCAGTAGGGACTGCAAAATACTCTTAGATGTTAAATATAGTATAATATGATATCATATTATTAAATAGGTACTTAACAATATGAAATCATATTATTAATTAAACATTTTTATATGTCATTCTATCTGTAACATCATGTGCCAATCATGTTTGTATCAATTAATTGTATTCGTGTTTTTACAGTTTTGTAAATTGAATAAAATTTATCTCTCTCTAGCATAAGTCTTTAGTCTTTTTTCTATGCTCTTGTCTTTTACATTCCAACATATTGTGATGTATATTTAAGACTTAACTAATGACAATAATATCCATTTAGAAACTGCCTATTAGGTAAGACATAGAGTTTATATTATTATAAATTAGTTTCGCATTTAAATTAGAGTTATCATAATGTACAAATTTAAGTTCGTATGAGTCTGAGTTGTGCTCATACATAGTGTGATTTATTTACTGATAAACTTGTTAGCAATTATAAAACTAATTGCGCATTAAAAACAATAATTCCATGGTATCCTGTTAAATAACATCGAAAATGCAAAAGTCCACGTCCATACTTACTTAGTTCGTATTAGATATTTTTTTAAATATGTAATACGAAATTTGTTTAATATTTTTAAAAATATAAGTAAGTATACTTATTTTTAAAAGTTACGAAATTAAGATTAACTACTTAAATATTATAAACCTAAGTACGTTAAGTATATTATACTATATTATATATGAATAAATATTTTGTAATATTTTTTTATATGTTGTAAGTAAGTAAAATAATAATTAATAATGCATATTATTGTAAGTGAAAATCGAAACGGATTTTGAATAAATAATTTTTTAAGAGTTGAACGGTCTTGGTTTTATTTTGAAGAGATTATGACGTGAGGTTTATATTTCATTATAGTTGGTGATTAAGTAAGGTCAGGTTCGGTTGATTTGATTTTTGCCCTCTCCCGGCATCAGCTTTGTTGTTACAACTTCGCGGTTTATGGTCTAGACTAGATTTGCTGAGAGGATCTCATACATTAGAAAACAATGTTGTAACACAGCAGAGGCAAGTAACGAACGCACGTGGAACGGTTAGGGTTTTAAAGCTGGGAAATACCAAAAGTCTGGGCGCGGGACTATGTCAGTGGCAGTAAATGGTAAACCGGTAAAATAAATGAACGTTTAAGATCTAGAAACTAACTACATAGTAACTAAAGAAAGACGGCACTACAGTAAAAAAACATATCGGATCAATTATTGTGGTTGAAAAGCAGACAAAGAGGTCCCATAAGGTGAGTCAAATGACGAATCTACCGTAGGTAATGAAGCTAAACTCTTCCACAAGCGTGATTGATACATAGCACTCTCAGCACTTTAATTGTGTGAAACCTGCATCAATCGTCAATAGTATCAATTGTGATTGGCTGAATTTATGGTAGTCTTGCTGCGTCAATGTATTTTGTCCAATGGTGGAAGAGTGTTAACCAATCAGAGGTAATTGCGATCGTTGTACTGTAGCTGTCATTTATAGCCAATCGCCCAGAGGGAGCTCATGAACACGGGCCGTCAGCCGTTAACGGGCACGACGCAGCAAGTTTTGCATACTCTGCAGGGTGGTTAAACCAGTTACCTATTAGATCTTTGATTAAATATTATCAAAGTATTAGATATACTCTAGATATAGACTCTATAGACTTTTTTGAAATGAAAACATCTTAATGGCGCGTTGAACACTTCTTTTGTTCTTTTCTTATTATTCGCTATTTAAGGGAACCTGTTGAACCTGAACCTTGGCACTAAGTGACTATGTGTATCTTTTGGCTCGTTTTAAATATTCCCGCGTTGCTAAATTCTATTGTCTTTGGTATTCGGTACGTCACAACGACTATCCAGTGGAAGTAGTCGCTTACGCTTACCGCTATTAAGCCTCTGGTTAATAGGCCTATTACACTGCACTTATTACAAGGACACTTAAAATTGCTTCAGTGTAGTATAATAATATTTAAAGAGGATGGGTCCCTAAATTGATCCTTAATGCTGTGTATTAAGCGTCGCTCTATCAAGCGGCCACGCCCACCCTATCCACTATTACACTGCACTTTTTACAGGGCCCTATGTTAAGGGTGGAGTGGCCGCTTGTTAGAGTGTCGCTTATTACACAGCAATTAAGGAACAATATAGGGACCCTTAATCGCTAAATATTATTACACGACACTGATTTAATTGTAAGGGTCCCTGTGATAAGTGCAGTGTAATAGGCCTATTATCACTACTATCGAGCGTCCCGAGACGCACACGTTTTTTTAATTTTATTTTACGCTGACATTCTTTGCTAAACACATGTACTGTAATTTTGACACTACACAGATTTGACATTTTGTATTTGTAATTTGTCAATGTCATGATGTCATGTCTCTGACTTCGTTGATATGCTCATCACGAAATTTAAAATTGTAAATTAACTGTATTCTTTGTGAAATTTTAAATAATTAAAGCAACATTATGAAGAAAATAACCATAAAACCTATATTATTTTTCCTAATAGCAGTAAATACTTTAAAATCAGGTATGTCAACACAAGTGTTTGAAATCAACGCCCAGTTTTTATTTATGTTCATTTGTTTTTTTTAAGTTATGTTTATATATTATTTTAGTGCGCTCTATTAGCTGTTATCAGTGTTCGGGAACAGATTCAAACGAACCATTTGAATGCAATGAGTTCTTAGACTCTAATTCACAAGTTGTACCCACTGACTGTGAGGGAATACATGATGCCCAGTTTTGTATTAAACATGTTGGCAGGTTTGAAGGTATAAATTAAAGTCATAAGATTACACCCTGACTAATTTAAAACTATCTAGGGTGAACAGCTACAAATGTATCACATTTAACCTAACGGGTGCATGTGCCTAAATTAATAATTCCTAATAACTAACAATTGTACTAGCTTTGTTGAAATAGTGGGTGTGAAGTTACTAGTTTGTAGTTGGTGACTTTGTCTAGTGATATTAAACTACTACAGAACTACTAACATTAGTTAAAGTGTAACTGTTAACATTAGTTAAAATAATGTGCAACCCAATTAAGCCTGAATGTTTTATCTATCTATATTACTAATCTCAACGAATTAGGTATGAATATAGAATATTAACACTGAAAAACATTATGTGCCAATGATATATTTTGCTAACCACATTGTAATATACATAGGTACTCATGTTCTAATTACTTCTGATTTTTATCTTTTTATTTAATACTTTATTCATCATCTTTTTTATTTCATTTTTTCCAATATAGCTGCTTTGTATAATCTTAAGTCTCAGATAAGTGCTCTATTAATTCAATCCGCTTACTAAATAATAGTTTTCTTTACATTGTAACTATTTAGGATTAGCCATAGACTGTTACCAGTGTAATTCTTCAACCACAATGGAGTGTGGTGATGGTCTTATGAATCTTGATGGTGGTATATTGACGCCTACACCTTGCAACCATGTGTACAATGCGCAGTTTTGTATTAAACGGACAGGTTACTAATATTTTGTTGTAGTGTGATTATACTGCATGTACAGTGTATAGTCACTATTTATAAGCTTGTGTTTTAAAGATTATCTACACTCATATTATTATTAATGCAAAAGTGTGTTTATGTATGTGGGTCAGTGGTGGTATTTAATGTAATTTATAGCATATTATATAGTTAAGCTAAGCTACTTTTAAGCTGAAAAATAAAAAGAAAACAATTTTTGAAACCTACATCCATGTTAAGAAACTTGCAGACATGATCTTGTATATAAAATGCAGGTTATAATTATTAACGATTAAGTTTCCATCTTAGTACTAACAAGACAGAAAAATACTAACCTTTTTTGCATGAAATTAGTTTTGATGTGCACAAACAATTACTAAGCACTAACAGTTCAATGGGCTTTGATGCATTGCATTTATTAGAGAGAAGCCAATTTTGAATACACATTTGTGCAGTTGTAATTTTCCCAAAAATGTAAACAAATCACAAAATTATGAAAACATCTTTTTATAAGCCTTGTGCTAAGTGCGTTTTGTGTTCTTTTGCAGCAAATTACTTACTTTACAAATTTTGAGCCAGTTATGGAAAGGTGTTTATGTGAAACATATTTATTGAGTTTTTGTGTCTCATGTTATTAAACAGGCACGAGGCAACTAGGCATTGAGTACTTTGACTTTAAGCCATGGATTTTTATTAGAATGTTTTATCATCATTTTGTGAATGTACAATTTTATTGTGCATATTTATTTAAAAAAATATTAAATGGTAATTTGATTTTACAGGTGGCATAGGTACAAAAAGATATTGTTCATCCTTGGACTTGGGAAACTACTGCAATTATGTCCAACAGCCAGGAGATAAGCTTGAGTACCGTACATGCATCTACACTTGTGGCACGGATGGCTGCAATGGAACTTCTTCATTAAGAATATCTGCAACATATGTATTTATAGCTTTACTTTTATCCATATGGATATTAACATAAGACATTATGTTGAACTTATTCTGACTTCCTTGTGATTCTATCCTTGGAATTTATTCAGCTTAAAAAGTTTGGAGTGTTTGTTGTGTGTGTAATGCATTCCATATTATTTATGGATTACTATTGTTTAGGTTAATAATATTCTGCAGTTAATTCCATTCCAAGTCTGTATTAAGGTAAGACTAAATGTAAACTTAGGTTATGTATTAAAACTGTCCAATTTTTATAGATTGTACAATATAATTTTAATGCTGCTGTTAATTTTAAGTCTTTTCAGCCTATTTGTACCTGTTTATGTAATGCCGTCCATTTATTTTATTTTTTATCATGAAGCAGGTACTTGTTTTTTTTATAAAAATTAAAGCATGTTTGTAGCTTAATATTACATTTTTATACTTATAATTCTATTTGTAATTAAGTAAAAGACCGCTCTGTGGTAAGATTTAAATGTATTTTATAATGCTAGATTTTATGAAATGCCGTTTGCCGTCCATTTACTACTTAGAGAGTACAACTAAGTTTACATGACATGTAAAACTGTAAAAAGTTGTACTACACCATATAATATACATTTTAGATTATTTATACATACAATGATATTATACCAGTAATTATAAGTATAAATGTATTAATACATACATTTTTATACCTACCTAAATTAGTTTTTATTTCAACTAAATGTTCCTTTCTGGTATTGTGTTGTGTAGACGTCTTGGCCTGGATTTCGATGTCTGTCGTGTAGCAAATAGATCGTAGTCGGCGAAACCAAACAATAAATGGTGAGTTTGGTAGTGACGTAACTACCGTTGTAAAGATTTACTAGTTAGTAGCTTTAGGCTAAGATCTATAGGGCGTATGTACTGAAACTTAGCAGTTCACTTACTTAGGTATAAGTTAAAGTCCCGTCAAACTTATCGCCCGGTGGCCAAGATCGGAAATTATTTGAATGCCTGTTATGTATTTCGAAGTGAAACTTTTTTAGAATCGTTGATTTGAAAATTCGTTGAAAGGAAATACGAACCGAAAAAGAGACACCAAAAATATAATAGATTCAGCCTGCGAGAGAAAGATAGAATACAAGTAAATTCATCTCGTAGGCTACTTTTCTGAAGTTTCACTTCTGCCGTGTGTGAGTTGCACACACACTTATTTAAAATGATTTTTTCATTTCTTCTAGCGATAAGTTTGGGACTAAGGCCGGCCACATACATTCGGAATATCGAATCGAAATTCCGTACGTTCATCACACACATACGTTTATTTCCGTTCGGAATATCAAAGCTCAGATGTAGGGAGACGCTATCCTCCGAATTCAGATATTGTCAGCAAATATGGTCAACGATTTTTTCATGGCGATTGCATTGTTGCTGTACCTATCTAGCTAAGGAGAAGAAATACGTTGCCGTTACTGGGTGCATCCCCTTATAACGAGATACGTCAGCCATTTTTTCCGTTTGGAATTCCGAACGCACAAGCTTCCCATTCGGAATTCCGAAACGGAAATAAATTCGAACGGAAAACTACTGTACGTGTGTAACAGACCCATAGATTTTATATGGATTTGCTGCGTTCGGAATTCCGAATGTGTGGCGGGCCTACAACGGGCTCTATTTCAGTGATGTATCGCTGTCTTTTTATTAACAGTCGTATATCTGATCAAAAGCTAAGCAGGTACGCTCTATAGACAAAGGGAATAAGGGCAAAGAATAAACTAATTCGTCAAACATTTATTCAAAATTTGTGCTACACAAGCATGATATAAAAATACACAATAAATATTAAACGTCGACTTAGCCACAAAACTAAATTACTAACTCAGCTGCTTATACACAATAATACTTTCAGATTAATTTTCACTTACCCTAATGTCGATGCATTTATATGGAATGTAATAAAAACTATGAAAATACATTACGTTAAACGAATTATTCCATAAAATAGAATTTTAATTCTGGCAGTAGCCTTGTTATGATAAAAGTAAAATATTTTTAATATGCCTATTTGAATTTTTAATATTTAAACATTTTATATCGTATAATAGGGTAAATTCTAAATAAAAATAAAATGATCTCCAAACATATTCGCAACAAAAGCAACCACAAAATGTATTATTTGTTTAGGGAGCGTTTATGATTATGGTAATTTATTTTCTTAAATCTAGCTTACTAAGTAATAAACTAAGTTAGATAATTTGCCATACATTTGAGAAACTGCAGGATCATCTCATCATTCATCAAGCAACAGATTGTAGCGTCTAGCACCTATCTAAATTCTAAATATATAAACAAACAAAACTAAATGAAACCATTTATTTACGTAGAAAATTTTCAGGTAACATTTTTTGTACAATTTTTTACGAAATCGTTCTGGCAGTACATTTTTATGCGGATAATACAATAATTTTAAATATTATTGTAAGTCCAACCACATTATTAAAAATTAAATTGAGACAGTAATATTCTTAAACAATATACAAATTAAAGCGATCACTTCCAAAAAATTGCAATAGAAACGTAAAACTCAGATCATACAGTGATCCTTGAACCTCGTAATGTACCCCTAAGTATAATAAAAATGGCAGATTTTATAAAGAAAATGTGAAAATAAATATAAATTCGCATAACTACATTACAACATACAATGTCAATTACACTTAAAAATTACATAATAGTAATAGTCACACACAAAAATAAGGAACAAACATTGAAATCAACAGTTAAAACTAATGTAAATCAGACTATAAAACAATCACTAACAAATTAACTGGATCATAAAACTGAATATAAACTATATCCTGTGCTATGTAAAATAGTGCTCAAGCCGCCGAAACTTACATAATATAATGGAATACACAAACCTAGGAAGTTGGACGAAACTGTAAAGACTGTTTCACATACAATATAAATATTTGCTACGTCTTTATTAGTCGCTTTAATAAATCTAGCGTTCCGCCAATTTTTTTTATCGCCATTAGTCAGAACGGTAGGTAGGCCAAAATAATCAAACCCACATGAACACATAATGTCGAACAAATTTCTTGCCTGCGTGAATATCATTTCGATGGAGACTTTTCATTTTTTAACACAATATTTTGTACTAAGCTGGCCCGCACATAGCAAATATTTGTTACTGTAGCATCGGCTTTGAATCTCGTTCGAACGAGAGCTTTTACAATAAAACAAATCGATGATCATACCACAGCATAGAGTGTTGAAAATCCACTAAATATTAAAACGACGCGTCGCCTCTTAATAATTAAGTGGATTTTCAACACTCCGTGTGAGACGTTGCATCTAAAGTGGCTCAAGTTCATAACGATTTTTTTGACAAGTGCGAATGAGGCTTTAATATTGGTATATTGGAATATCTTTATTTTGGAATCATCACAACGTAACACACATTTCATAGCTCACTAGCCCTATTTAAAACTTCGCTTTATAGGCCATAAAATAGACGTTATCTTACATAATTCAAAAAATATGTAGTAGAAGTAACTAATGCTAATTGCTGTAAAATAACCAAAACGATCAAATAATTATCGTTATTTATGGAATGCTTAAATTTTGAAAACCCAATTTGTAATTACACTTCATACAATATTCTAAACGAACTATAATTCATGGATGTTACTTACAAATTAGAGATAGATAAACAGTAAATTGTAGTATGGAATAAATGCATTATCATCGTTGTTTTTTTTTCATATAAAAAGGTAAATTGGCATCTCATTTCATAGTAATAAATTATGCCCATTATGACCAGTAAACTCATAAAATAATAATGCATCGGGAACCCAGGCTCCTAATTCAACAAATAAAATAAAAATTTAAATTCGCATCTCCCAGTAAAGTACCGATTTTTTTAAAGATTGATGAAAACCATAATAAAGAAGAACATCTACATAAACCTATGTACTACTGTATGTAAAAGACTACATACTTATTTATTTTTCATTCTGGTAATACTGCGACAAGTACACAAAACATACTTAAATATTTTGGTCTTTGTGTATGAAATAAAGAACATTTTCACAGTTAAAATTGACCCCCTATGACATACCCTAATTTCATTAACCATTGATTATTACGATACTGATTTCTCTACTACCGTTTGGTAAATAGTGATATTGATTGTATAATATCGTGTTCTACCAGGCAAGGAATGTAAATTATTATACACATGATATATCCATTATCCAATATATCTAAATTCAACTGACTTTGGTACTATATAGTTAGCGATCTATTCCAAAATTATACTTAGGTACTGATGCAATTATTTAACATCATAATCCTAAAAATATAAAGTTTAAGAAAGTTTTAACTTAAATCGAAATAAACATTAATTTTTTTTAAAATAGTGAAGATTTTAGAATTATTTTGATCTTGTTACATGGATGATTGATTGAAATGAAAACTGCACAAACTACAGTTGTCCACATAACCATTTATTTAACTTTTGACATAAGCGTGCCTATGAAGTGTCATAATTATTGACAGGCAACAAAAAAAATGCAATACTTCATAGACGCATATCGTTGAGCAAAGATAAATATCAATGTGTCAAATCGAGAAAGAAGAGAGATCGTTCATAAAGAAAGTCGATCAATCAAATCAAAGGTATCAAAAATCCTAATCAGTAACGAATTAGAGCATCATTGAATCGAGCTGCCAAATGTAAAATAAATGGCTGGACAAAACAGGCGAGCTCTAAGAGCAGATAGACTATACGCTATAGCTTCAATTTAACGTCTAACAGACCGTCGTCGTGAGTCGCGGCCACTATCCATGCAACTAAGTTGAAGTATCAAAATATAAACATCATATTACATGGTACTTATTGTACCAAGTATGCTATATTGCATGCCGATTTTTACATATAATATAGAAATAAGAAACTCTCAAATATCAAGATTTCGTGATTTCGTAGCAAGTACTTCAAAAGTTGGCTTGTTCAACAAGCGAATTAAAGCTTTTTTCTAGCTATCATTACTACAAAGAGCCCAGCTATTGTAGTACTGCAATCTGCATAGAATAAGGCCTTAATATTTCTAGTTCATAAGCAAACACCGCATTAATAGATTTTTAAGGCGAATTGAATCAAAATAGTATGGCTATAAAAATGCCTTTCTATTTTCACCAAGAATGAACAGAATTTTTTAATTTCATGTAAATTACTATTATTGTTGTCAAATGGTTAGACCAATTCCTTTAAAATTTAATCGTTCAAACGCAAATTTAAGTTTTTAATGTATTATTACTAAATCTTGCAATGTTACAAGAAACAATCATTAACCAATAATATTAAATTATAGAGAGCAAAAGAGAGCAAATTAATAATTCTGCCATTGTAATAATTATGCAGGTTTAGATATGCTGTTGCAAGGTTTAACTAATTTAGTGTAAAGCAAACAGCAAATTGCATTGCTTGATGTAAAGCCTTTCCACATCGTCCGATCAAAAATATCGATGTACGCCAAACTGTCCTGTTCGTAAACATCACAAGTTTTTTTTGACATTCAGCAACTCTACAACAACTCTGTGTAGCAACAGTTTTTGGAGTTTACCTCCTTATGAATCGATTTTCATGAATATAAGCCCGGGGTATGAAAATTTATGGGAAGTAAAATCAAACTTTTTCCGTTACGTTATTTACTACGTTTCCATGGTAACACTTTTTGTTAGTAATGCGTAAACTCCAGTAGTGCGTCGGAGCTGGCACACATTTTTTTTTTTACCTGTGCGATATCCTGCAATCAGCCTTTCGACTATGAGCAGATGTGTTAGATTAGCAACAAAGTAATGATAGTCACACTGTGATTAAAATCGAGATCATGATAAAAATCCATGACATTGTAGCTGTCGAACTATACTGCTAGGCCAGTATTCAAAAGCGGTATCAACCATTGTTATAATTCGTATTAGTAAAGTATATTTATAGGTAATATAAGGTATTCTTGCTGCGACAGAGGATTTCGGCTAAAAGCGAGTGTGAACCAGTTGTGGCGGTCTTCGCAGTCCGCACATAATCCAATAGATGGCTTTACTAGCACGATTCACGCTCACGATTACGAAGCGTTCTCTGAATTACGCTGTATATATGTCACCGTAAGATTGTAAAAACCGTTAGATTATAATCTAACTCGCGAAATTGTAAACTGTCTAAAGATTGTGAACTGTCCAATGTTCTGAGTTTCAATTTTTGAAATATTCATTGTATTTAAGTTTTCTTGACTGTTTCTTGTAGGTTAGGTTAGGGTTCGACATAAACAATCAGGTTTTATCGGGTTAATATACCTAACAGATTACAATCTACCGAAAAATAATGCGTTAATTTGTAATCTTTCGACAGTTTTCAATTTCGCGAGTTATATTATAATCTTACGGTTTTTACAATCTTACGGTGACATATACGACCTCCAAAGATGAACGGTCGGGCCAGTGGTCCCCGAGCACAACACCCGCTCGGAGGATGATCATCCTTTGTTACGGTCCAGCCATATCACCTGCTCACGTACACAGTCAAAGGTAATTGAGTTCATTAAATTGAAGCAATCATAAATCATTCTAATATTATAAATGCCAGTGTGCTTGTTTGTTGGTTTGTCTTTCAATCACGCCGCAACAGAGCATCGAATCGATGTGATTTTGCATGGTTATAGTATATATAGATATATAGATTATATAGAAGAACCTGGAGAGCGACATAGGCTTAATTAAGGAGTTCCCGCGGAAATAAAAAAAATTAAAGTAATAGCGCGCGAACGACGTCGCGGGCATCAGCTAGTACGTTATAAACTACGTTATAAGCCCTATTACAATGAAATAACAGCAACGGTTTAATGACAATAATCCCTTCTGATTAGCTGACACTTACTAATGGCTGAAATGCAATAAGAGTACCATCAATGAATTAATGGTACTCTTCATTAGTTCCAGCTGAAGCTAATCAAAACAAATAAGATTGAAGCAATGTTGAAATCTCGCATGTACACCGAATATGTTTTGTATTTTCTTTTAGGTTTGGACGATGCTCTAGTAACAGCTTAAAAGGGCTAAATCAGTTTTTTGACATTGACAAGACATTGTTATGGAACAATCGCTAGGAAGCACGTCTTTCCCGGTGGGATAACTAGTCACACCTGAAGACTCCCATCAGACAAAATTTGATCAGAACTTTTGCTCTAGAATCGCTGAATGTCAAAAAAAGTTGACTTAGGCGTCAGGCACGTAACTAGCGACGGCGACAGCGAGGCGATGTGGTCTGAGAGCTGCCGACGAATTTCGGGAAGGTTTCCTTTAGTCAAGCTGAAATTGTGATAAAATATAATTTCGTCAATTATTGGCGAATCCAATTCTGCTAGTCTGGTAGAGCGTTTGCTACTGCGCAGCATATAACATTTGCAAAAAAAAAAACAATAAATTGTTTTGGCAATTTTTTTTTTTAAATCTTTAAAAGTACTTATAGAATTCGAAAAAAGAATCCCAGACGTTTTTGTCGATTACCAGACTTCTTCAATAATATTTATTAAAATTCAGCCCGCTGTCCGACTAATCGCGTCGCCCCGCTGTCGCCGTCGCTCCGCCGTTAATTTCGTGCCCGTTCACTAAGTCATGTTACATACAACACTTTACGTGCATGAGATCGGATAGTGTTAAAACGCGGTGTTAAGGCTCATCTCACTGTAGCGACGCGATGTGCTGTTCGAGCTCGCGAACTCTCTGCTGACTCAGCTGCAGTTGGCGCTTCACGATCCTCAACTCTTCGCCTTGCCGATTGAAAGCCAGACGTAGCTGAAATTCAATCAAGTCTATCAGACGTATTAACATAATATTATCATATTGTATCCATACAGAATGTAGATGTAAAATGGATGGGCTACGCCAGAAGACTTGCTTCGTCGCTCCTTCGTTCAGCTTTTTTTTTGTAAATCCAGTACAAGTTAGCCCTTAACTGCGATATCACCTGATGATAAGTGATGATGCCGTCTAAGATGGTAGCAGGCTAACCTCTTAGGGGCATGGCAGTTATAATTAACGTATGGGTTAATCCTTAATCGGTTTCTACACGACATCGTACCGGAACGCTAAATTGCTTGCCGGTAGGGTGGTAACTAGCCACGGCCGCAGCTTCCCACCGGGCCAGACCAGCGAAAATTCAGAAATTATAAATCCCAAATTGACCCTTCCGGGGATCGAACCCGGGACCTTCGCACGTTAAGGCAACAGCGCTACACACTGCGCCACGGAGGTCGTCAAACTGCAACCTACTCAACCTTCGTTTTGCTACGGAGGTCGCCGGCTCGTTTCATTCAGGACTTCCTTCGCGATGCGACTCCTTCCTTCCTGGCTTTGCGCTTTATAATAACACTAGGGGTAGAGCAGACAAGACTACGTGGAGTTGGGGTGTGCTGATACGGTTTTGGGACAGATCCACACTTGAATTATTATCTAAGTGTGGATCCAGAATAATTAATTGAGCATTTCGTATTTTTTTTTACGAAATGCTCAATTAATTATTTTACGAAATGATCATATCTACGATCTGTTCACGACATCTGCATGATATTGATGGGCATACCTCGTGTTCGGTGTTAAACACATCGCCCTGGTTGATTTGCTTGTACAGCGGCACTGGTTCGGTCTCCCCTGTCTGTTTGCCGAACATGCGCTGCAGTTGGTGGAACTTGGTGTTTTGGTTCGCCGACGTCTTCTGACACTTCTCCGTGACTTGCACCTGGAAGTGCAAAAATACTCATCACTTAAAATCAGTTATATAACTGCATAATAGTCCTGACCTAAATGTTTGTTACAAATTTGATACCTCTAAAATGATTCAGGAAATTATAGGAAGATTGTTTAGATCTAGGGAAAATCTTCTAGCAGTCACGACAGCAACCAGTACATGCATTTTTCAGTGCTTGGTGTTAGAGTGGTGGTGGAGTATGTGGTCTAATATTAGAGATTATATAAACAGGTCGATTTCGATGTAACATTTGAACAGACCGGTCTTTAGACACGTGCTTTTTCAAAATTAGTCACATTCATATTTAAAATGACCGCCAAATAGAACAATTATTGTTGCTGTCGTGCTTGTCCTGCCACGTGGAGAGCGGGCGGTAGTCTGGCGTGGTCTCGACAGTAACGTGAACTTCTGCCAGTTGTCAGCGTCCCTGTTTGTACGCGGCTCGTGAGTGGATACGTTACCTGTGGCGCGTCGTTGTCGTGCTTGTCCTGCCACGTGGCGAGCGGGCGGTAGTCTGGCGTGGTCTCGACAGTAACGCGAACTTCTGCCTTTTGTCAGCGTCCCTGTTTGTACGCGGCTCGTGAGTGGATACGTTACCTGTGGCGCGTCGTTGTCGTGCTTGTCCTGCCACGTGGCGAGCGGGCGGTAGTCTGGCGTGGTCTCGACAGTAACGCGAACTTCTGCCTGTTGTCAGCGTCCCTGTTTGTACGCGGCTCGTGAGTGGATACGTTACCTGTGGCGCGTCGTTGTCGTGCTTGTCCTGCCACGTGGCGAGCGGGCGGTAGTCTGGCGTGGTCTCGACAGTAACGCGAACTTCTGCCTGTTGTCAGCGTCCCTGTTTGTACGCGGCTCGTGAGTGGATACGTTACCTGTGGCGCGTCGTTGTCGTGCTTGTCCTGCCACGTGGCGAGCGGGCGGTAGTCTGGCGTGGTCTCGACAGTAACGCGAACTTCTGCCTGTTGTCAGCGTCCCTGTTTGTACGCGGCTCGTGAGTGGATACGTTACCTGTGGCGCGTCGTTGTCGTGCTTGTCCTGCCACGTGGCGAGCGGGCGGTAGTCTGGCGTGGTCTCGACAGTAACGCGAACTTCTGCCTGTTGTCAGCGTCCCTGTTTGTACGCGGCTCGTGAGTGGATACGTTACCTGTGGCGCGTCGTTGTCGTGCTTGTCCTGCCACGTGGCGAGCGGGCGGTAGTCTGGCGTGGTCTCGACAGTAACGCGAACTTCTGCCTTTTGTCAGCGTCCCTGTTTGTACGCGGCTCGTGAGTGGATACGTTACCTGTGGCGCGTCGTTGTCGTGCTTGTCCTGCCACGTGGCGAGCGGGCGGTAGTCTGGCGTGGTCTCGCGCGACAGGAATGCGAACTTCTTCCTGTTGTTGGCGTCCTGCGGCTGCAGCGCCGGCGCGTCCTTATTTGTACGCGGCTTGTGAGTTGATATCGTAACTCCTGAAAATAAAAAACTTATATTAATCCACATGTATTCCGATCCACTATCTTTGTGTTTATTACAAGGCGGTAAAGTGCCTCAGAAATGTTTATTTATTTGTTTGTTTAAATCAGGCAACTAGGCCCATAGAAATATAAACATAATAATACTTAATATTATAAATTAAAAAAAAATGTCATTGCAATGCCGATAGAAGTGAAAACGAATATTTAAAATCATTAAAAAAAAAAGGAAAAGAACAATACTTAAAATATAAACCTTAAACCTAAGGCATTAAAGATGAATTACGAATGTACTATATTCATGTTTAAGACCTTTTGTCTTCGTAACAACGCGAGGTGTCGGTCACGCGTTTCCACAATTTTAACCCCCTACAAAAAAAGTGCTCAACGCGGCTAATGGGCCTATTACACTGAACTTTTCAAAGGGTGTCGCTTATTACACAACAATAAGGACCATATTAGGGACCCTCAGTCCCTAAATCTTAATACACTACACTAATTCAGGAGTCCCTTGCAAAAGTGTAGTGTAATAGGCCTATAAAGAAGTTTTCACTTCAAGCGGCTAAAGAAGTTTTCACTTCTTTAGCTGCGCAAGCGCATCAGCAGTGGGGGCGTACCGGTCTTCATGCTGATGAGCAGCGGCGGCGCGTTGATGCCGCTTAGCCAGTCACGCGCGCTGAGCGCGGGCTGCGGCGCCGCCGTGTCCGGGTACAGGTCCTCCTGTAACACAACAACAATTGGGTACTTTACCGTTTAAGGGCAAAACACACAGGGAACGGGCGTGGGTCGGACGCGGGCCGGGTTGAATTCCTTGTTATTATATGGACGACATCACACAGCGTCAACCGCCACACGCCCGACCCGCGGCCGCGGTCTGTGTGATGTCGTCCATCATTCCGAAAATACAAGGAATTACAAACCCCGCGCACCCGACCCCGCCCGCGCCGGTTCCCTGTGTGTTTTGCGTTTTACATGCATGCATGTTTACATCACAATGACGACGCCAGTGATGAAGATCAGCAGAAGTTGTCGGGAGAAGACGTATTACCCCTATTCAAATCACAACTAGTCAAATCAGTAAGTTTCACAAACGTGGAAACGTGCGCTTAGTATAGGATGTTGTATGAGATTCTGGTCAGTGATATCATCATGTATAAAAAATAATTTATTTGAAAAGTCAAATGCTCAATACTTTTTGTAATTTTTTTTAGTGCTTCTCACACTAGGAAAGTTTCTAAACTTACATACATATCAAAAATTGCGGAACCGGCAGGGTTTGAACCTGCGTCTCTTTAAGAATCGCGCCTGGAACTGGAACCGCTTTTAAGCCACGTACTTAGGAATAGTTCCTAAGATAGTTTCCCTGTATCTTCTTTGGTTTCGGATTTCCCCAGTCAAAAAATCCTGTGTAAATGAGTCAAATAACTAATCAACTTCCAATAAGAAGCGCTTTGGATCTGGAGAGTGAACTAAAATTATTTTCATTCGAGGAAATCAAGAACTCCCGCAGGATTTTTAAAATCCTCTATTGATCTCGGCCTAAGACAATAGCGGTTGAAACTGGAAACTCTTACCTGGAAGCAGTCAGACTTGCGCGGTACGATCATAGAAATGGGCTCACAGAGACCCCGCGACGTATGCAGCTTGTAGAACCGGAACACTTCACAAATGGAGGTATTCACGCCGCGCTTTGGCATGAAACCTAGCCCGCGCTGGAAATAACATCCAACCATTTCACAGTATCGTCCAGTCTGTATGTGTCACATCTTTATCAAACTTAAAAACGCGCTTCTAGTATGGAATTCGTATCAAATACATGACGTGAATTGTGACGTCATCAAATTTTAACACACATTTTTCTTTTATTCAAGCCTAGCCCGCGCTGGGCTAATTAATTTTGACATAGGCATCCCTTCAAGCGATGATAAAAACTTCTTTTCCGTAAACTGTAGAAGAAAACTCACAATGATTTTTAAATATAAACAGATGTGTTAGAACTATAAGCGATTTTTTTGTTTTACTATGGACACCTAAACATATTAGGTTATAGTTCTCCCTCTGACTAAGCATAAAGCTAGTTGGAACCTTGGTAACTATATTATTAATTATATATAGTATTCAGAAGAATAATTTCAATACTAAAACTTATTTAGAAAAACTTACTTGAGGATTTCCGGAAAGGAATTGGTTTAGGAAATGTACGTATGGAGGCTCGTCGACCACTTCGTAGTAGCGGATGTTGCCGTCGCCTTTTCCCGCGAGGTACACCTAAAAGATTACTCTTTTAAAAATATTTTCATCGCCGCCTTAAACAATTATAGTCCTTAATCCGGCTACAGTAAGTGCCGTATATACCCAATTATAAAATAAATAGGGATTTGACTACTAGTCAAATCAGCAACTCATTGTCAAAGGTCAAAAACGCACGCTAAGTAGGGCAGATTTAAGACAATACTACTTGTGACGTCATAAAAATTTGACGCATAGTTTAAAATGTTTTAAAACAAACTAACGGATGACGTGGATTTTACGTTTCTTGGAACCCAGTTGTTAGCACTTTGCCCTGGCTGATACAAACCATGCTCGTACCATGTTAGTGTCATAGTCGTAGTACGGGAAGACGACTCCGGATGAGCTGTCGATAGTCTCGCAGAGCAGCGGCTTGCTGAGGTCGTGTTGGTCCCACACCGCGTACTGCCGGTCGCTGTAGCGCGAGAACCCGGTTGTTAGCACTTTGCCCTGGCTTCCGAGGAAGGTGCATTTCGAAGCCTTAGTGCCAGTGTGGCACTGACCTTCCTGTGAAAAATAAATACGAAATTTACCACCACCTTTTCGTAATTAACGTAATAAGTCCAGTTGATGTGGGATAACGTCGTAAATTAGACGTAGAAATTCTACTTAAAGCCAGGCATAGAAAAATAATAATCTGTGGGGTATTGAGGGCACTCACGATAATTGTAAATAATTAAATATTTATAGGCGCAAATTGTTTGTTCTAAGATTTAGGGAAATTCTAAGATGAGAAAATTATTGAAATTTCAGTTTTCATTTGACAGTTTTAGTATATATATGGTGCAAAAATATCACATTTTTATGGTTCCGTACCTAATGAGGAAAAAGGAACCCTTATAGGATCACTTTGTTGTTGTCCGTCAACCACCTTTTTCTCGGGAATGCGTGGAGACGTGTCATGTTGAAATTAATATCAAATACTTAGTCTACGTCAAATAGGGTCTACGATCCCTTGAAGCTGTAGAAAAAAATCAAGCTTCTGACTCAACGCAATCAAAAGATACGGCCGTTTATGCCGCATATTTTGAATATTTTAACACTCGTAATAAATCAAAACCTACAGGGTACTTACCGTTTACTTAGTCTCACAACACAAGTATAGAAAAAAAATCCGAAAATCGAAACTTATGGTTCCATTCTTATAGGGTCAATTGCTTGTCAGGAGCTACCATGCCATATGTAAGCCAGTTATTTCACAGTTTATTATGTGTTGTTATGACATCTTTCTTGTTATATACTAAAAGAATTTATATTATGTGGTGGAACGGATTTTATACGGACCGGTTTTTTTATGAGGAGGAACTCAAATTACTTACCGAAAGCACGATTCCGCGTCTCGGTTCGATCACCCTCAACTTCTTGTCTTTGGAAGTGGTGGCAATAAGAGATCCATCGCGGTTGAAGGACATGCAATAGATGACGTCGCTATGACAGTCGATCACCTTCACCGCTTCACCTTTGCCCACGTCCCATACAAAGATCTGATAAAAAACCACATTTATATCTATTGATTGACAGTTTCGCGAAATCCATATAATATGCTATGACTAATCTGAGGTTTTATGGTTCCCGCAGGAACTCTTTAATTTTCCGGGATAAAAAGTAGCCTATGTGCTATTCCAGACTATATTCGTCCGTTCCGCCGTTGGGGCGCGATTGAGTATCAAGCATCCATACATCCATCCAAACTTTCGCATTTATAATATTAGTAAGACTATGACTCGTGGGTAATAAATGCGAAAGTGTGCCTGTTTGTCTGCTACGTTTTAACAGCCTATGACTGCGTTGAGAAGACTTTGGCGAAAATTGGTACAGAGGTAGGTTGCATCCAGGAGACATTAATTACATAGGCCACGATTTGTCTCGGAAAATCAAAGAATTCCCACATGATTTTCAATAAACTTACACTCAAGCGGACAAAGACCCGCACATAGTTTACTCCTATTTTATATTCTCATGATGAGACACACACACACTGTCGTGCTGTCGACTGCACACAAGTCGTCTCTATCACTTGAAAGATAAATTTTCATGTTGTTTGACATGACAGACAAACACAATTAAAATAAAACGAGTGGTGTCGTGGGACACCAGATAGGAACGAAGTTCCTTATAACATAAATATTAATTTCAAGTTCTATTTTTACGATTTTTTAAAATCAAATGTATACCTGAATAAAGCATTAAAGTTTAATTTCGTATGTAATATATTTATATCCTTATCTAAGATTTTTTTGTACTATAAGACATTTTGTCTTCGTACAGAACAATCTTACTCATTTTCGTTACGGACGTTTTTTGCAGGCTAGGGTACCCCTCCGCATCGTCCCATTAGGAACTGCGTTCCAATAATGACAAAGATGTTGCTTTATAGATTAATACAGTGTTTAATTATAATATAACTAATATGTAATATAGGCTTTGACTGCAGTCATCGTGACTTACCAAATAATCAAATCCCGCACTGAGCAGAATGTTCTCAGCGGTAGGATGCCACTCGATGTAGGCCACGCGTCGCTTGTGGCCGTGAAGTTCAACCAGCCAATCTGTTAGATGCATAGACAACCCTCCGTCAGGGATGTGCCATAATTTCACCTGGAATCAATTGAATCCTCCATACTACTTCAAATTATAAATGCAAAAGTTTGTCTGTTTTTTCGTTACGACATTTTTCACATCACATTTACTCGTATTTAGAGCAAATTTCGACATTTAGTATTGAGATAGATTGCGTCCCTGTAACGGATATAGGAACTGAACCTTTTATAACCCGGCAAATTATTATTATTTTGGGATTTCAAAAACAAGTCCACGCCGGCGAAGTCGCAGGCATCATGAAGAATATGTAATTACCGTTTTAATAAAATGATACGCGTCGAATTTAGAACCTCCTCCTTTATTCTAAGCCTGTTAATAAAGTGTATTTTAGTAGGTCTTATACTGTTAAAATAAAATGGCTTAAAAGGTTTCAAATCGCCTGTGAATTATATCACCTGAAGACCATTGAGATAGTATACATGATTAGTACATGAATGCTGATAGCAAAAATGTTTAACGTTAAAACAAGTGGGGATCTACTTACGAAATAACTATACAAGATATAGTTATCAATAACCAACAAGTTACAAACCTGCAGACATCCTAGTGTTTTTGTTATACTTACTTATATTACTTATATTACTAGCTGATGCCCGCGACTCCGTCCGCATGGATTGAGGTGTTTTAGTGATATGATAAATAGATAGTAGCCGATTCTCAGACTCAACTGAATATATGCATATAAAATTTCATAAGAATCCGCCCGGATCCGTTTCGGAGCAGTATGGTAACTAAAATAGTGACACGAGAATTTTATATATGTCACCGTAAGATTGTAAAAACCGTTAGATTATAATCTAATTCGCAAAATTGCAAACTGTCGAAAAATTACAATTTAACGTATTATTTTTCGTTAAATTGTAATCTGTTAGGTATTTTAACCCGATAGAACCTAAGTGCCCTACCGCACTACCTGATTATTTATGTCGAACCCTAACCTAACCTACAAGAAGCAGACAAGAAAACGTAAATACAATGAATATTTCAAAAATTGACACTCAGAACATTGACCGGTTCACAATCTTTCGACAGTTTACAATTTCGCGACTTAGATTATAATGTAACGGTTTTTACAATCTTACGGTGACATATATAGTATAATAAATGCGAAAGTGTGTTTGTTTGTTGTTTTGTCCTTCAATCACGTCGCAACGGAGCAACGGATCGATATTATTTTTGGCATGGGACCTGGAGAGTGACATAGGCCACTTTTTATTCCGGAAAATGAAGGAGTTCCCGCGGGAATCAAAAGAGTTCAACCACGCGGACGAAGTCGCGGGCATCAGCCAGTAATTTATATAGAGTTATTGTACGTAAAGAGATCTTTGAGAGATAACTTATGAGTGCCTTATGTAAAAATTTAATGAAACAGAAATAAATTGAAGATATTGCCCCTGTAACGTCTGCTAAATTAAAGAAAAACTAGTAATTTCCAGTCAGATACAGAAATTCTCAATGTATGCTGAGTATGAAATGAGATACTGGTTCCTGCCACATTCAACATCAACCAGTACGCCAAGTATTACTATGGAATTCTGAAAATGGGGTACAAATCATCAAACTTCATAAAACGCGCCAAAGGCGGGTTTGGTTCTGCAAATGTAGATCACTTATCATCAGTGATCTGATGACCAGCTTGCTTTCACTGGTTATTCAAAATATTCAATAATAATAAAAAAAAGTGTGTGTGTGCAATTCACACACGGCAGAAGTGAAACAAGTAGCCTACGAGAGAATGAGATAAATAGGTATAACTTGTATTCTATCTCATTCTCTCGCAGGTTAAAACCTATTATGAATATGTTTGTCTCTTTTTAGTATCGATTTTTCGTTTCATCGAACTTACAAATCACAACGGTTCTAAAGAAGTTTCACTTAAAAATACCTTTAAAACGGGATATGCAAACGCGTAACGAGTGCCATTTTCCACGCAGGCTAATCGGATTTATTGATGTTACTAAAATGGAGTGTAACAAAATTACCGTGCAGTCATCGGAACACGAGGCTATGATGTTATCGTTGAACGGATTCCATTTGATATCCAGCACCGGCCCTTTGTGGCCCGTGACGCGACTCGCGTTGAAATCTAGACGACCAGTCTGAAACAATTAGTACTTTATTTAAACCTCTAGGTAAACAATTCGTAATGGAAATGAAAACAGCGACAAGGCAGGAATTAGTCGTCACCGCATCAGTTTCTCTCTCTCTGCTCCTCATTATAGAGCGGGGCCGTGGCACCGGTTTTCTTGAGATGATTATGTTGAAATTAACTAAAAAAACAGCCCAAATTCCTCCCGCATACGATGCTACAGTGTGATTCTCTTATACTTTCATAATGCTCCTTCCAGAAAAGGATTGCATGAAAAGTTGGAGTTTGGATATTGTGATTAGATACTACTGTATCTAGATAGGTACTATACGTTTTTGACTACCTATTGGGCGTAACAAAATTTAATTGGTCTCGATAATTCGATAATAATCGATGACTTGATAATATTGAATATTATCGAACGGCTAAAGTTGGTCGCCATCTTGGTCGACTTGGGTCAACGTTTCTCATCCATTCCAATGCTATACAGGGCATTTCAGTCAGCCAATTTAGTTATTGTTATTCCTGATTGCGTTCATCACACTGCAAACTGTCAAACTTTGGTGTCGGAATTCGGAAAACGCCAAGCTGCCCCGACGCCTGGCGTTGAACTAGTCGTCCTATCCTACTATGGCCGTTACGCGTCGTTACAAACGCGTTTTGTCTGACCAGGACTTTAAACAGCTTTTTTATATTTCACGCAACAGTTATGAAAGAGGTAGGTACTAAACTGGTAGGTGTTGCCTAATTAAAATAATGGTTTGTTAATGTATATTATTATGAAAGAAAATTTCAGAGTTAGTTGGCCCGTTGTGGACATCAATTACAATTTTAGAAACTCTGGGTCTATATTTCTTTAGTAAAAACAGTAGGTACTGCTATATACACTTACGTAATTCCTATTCATTTTATTTTACTGGGGGCAATTATGGCACCAAAGTTTCCAGTTATAATAATCAATACAGTAAAAAAAATTGGCTGCAAAACATTCTCTTGATTACATCATGTATGGAGTAAAATTAATAGCAGCGAGATATGACTTGCTATAAAGTGTAAAGTAACGAAACGACAATTTTTATGTTTACTACTTCAACTAAATAGAATGTGCTCGGGCAACAATTACACCAAATGCCAAAGTAATTACCATCGCAATTCGACACGCGTACACGGATGTCTTGGGACTCACAACTGTAGCAATGGTACTGTTATATTTATTGCAATTCAGTGTCATAGCCTCACGCAAGCTTAAGTGAATGGAACTGTTTTTCTGATTCTCTTAGCTCCTTCGTCGGAAGAGGAGTCCTGCTATAGTAATTATAATGACAATTTAGACTTTTTTATATCTACTACAAGTTAGCTCTTGACTGCGATCTCACCTGATGGTAAATGATGCTGCAGTCTAAAATGGTACCGGGCTGATCTGTTAGGAGCATGGCAGTTATAAAAATTCCCCAATTGACCCTGCCGGAGGTCGAACCCGGGGCCTCCACACCGTTAAGATAACAGCGATCAATGCTCAACAGTGCGCCACGGAGGACGGTCTTTAATATTATTATAATCATTAGTCTAAGATTATAATAACATTTGTGTCATTCTAATTATTATAACATAGCCAGAATCCTTGATTGTCTTGGGTGGTATGGACCACAGTATCCTTGGATGGTTCTATATTTTATAAAAAAATATCTGATTGGAAGGCTGACGAGCTTAAGGTATGTAGAATGTTTCTCAAATTTCTGCACTTGACCGGCAGTGCGTAAAAAGTGTTAGTACGATGAGATTATCACTTAAGCAATCTTATTGTTTTAAATTGTGGATAAAGTAGTTACATAATTTAATTTTAGGTAATCAAAAAGTGTAGAATTTTGAAGTCACAAAGAAAAATCATTAATTTTACTATAGAAAATATTCTAATTCGTTACTATTGATCTGCATGCACAAAGTGGCACATTATGTCATAGTGGTAATATGTTAATGCATTCGTGGTTATAAATGTGTAATCCTAATGCAGCACAACAATGTGTAATAAAAACTTTTAAGTATAAAATATCATCAACGTAACAGATCGTTTAACATCTTGTATCCTTTGTTGCGCATCCAATATATTATTAAAAGGTACTCTACACAAATAGGCTACCTACATTTAACACATCTATAATTTATTCTGAGTTTTGCACCTTACAAACTTACCCAAGCTTTCCAAGTAAAAATGGCGTAGTGGCAACCTAGACCTACATAATTTTATGATTATTTAGCGGTAGAGATCGGATCAAGGAAAAGATCATGCGTACTGATCTTGGCGAATTGTAGCGAAATGGCGAAAAGGTTCAGTGTTTTTCATCGCCATTTTACTCTAGCTATTTGCTACTGGTATTACAATAAAAATATGTCTAAAATGAACGCAATTTGATTGTTTAGGGCTTGTTCAGGCCACATTTTTCAAAAGTGCAGTGAGTCTTTCGTGATCATGAAAAATGTTACAATTTGCGAAAGAAGGATTCTTAGGATACTGCGTCGCTTTAAAAGATTTTCTAGATAAGTGCTAACTGCCAACCGACCATTGAAAAACCATAAATTGCACAAATATTTCACCAATCCTAAGGCACGTTATGATGGCCGTTGTGAAGTTTGTGCCCACGACTTCATCCGTGATTTAGGTTTATAAGAATACCGTGGAAACTCTTTAATTTTCCGGGACAATAAGTAGCCCTATGGCCGTTTTGAAGTTTGTGCCCACGACTTCATCCGCGGTGATTTAGGTTTATAAGAATACCGCGGAAACTATTTAATTTTCCGGGAAAATAAGTAGCCCTATATCAATCTATATCTTTTGGCTTTATACCGATATTTCATCCGAATTTGATGAATTTTGGTACATAGATAGGTTACATACCGGACAAAGACATAGGCTTATTAGGCGGAACATGAGAGACTTCTCGCGAGAATCAAAACGGGCATCATTTAGCATGATAAATACTTGACTCAATTCGTTAATAATCATTTGAAATGTGTAAGATGTCATTCCGGCAAACATAGCGTGCCGTAGGTTTTATGAGCACAATGTTTATTCCACGATCAAATATATGGAAATATGTAATAGATAGCATATCAGACTGAAACACGCATTCGCAGGTCAATGTTTTATAAGTCGCACGAGTATAACATTGATAAGAATTCTAAAAATCTGATTAAATTAAATGGGATTAATTAAATCCGATCAATATCGTAGGTGTAATGTATAATTCTGTTAATTTGTTTAATAAGTAAGTACAACTAATTCGAAGCCTCAATACCTCGACAGTTTAGAGATCGGGATTAAATCAGAAATGTCATAAGTTCCACACGTAGTATTGTCGTTTAGTATCACAGGATTTCCGTTAAGTGGGATATGATTTATTTTGGATGGAGTATGCTGTATGCTGAATATGCGTAGGCCCTGGTGGCCGCTACAGCGTCACCGCCCACTGGTGGGTGTACAAGTGCTAGAAATTGCCGAGAAATTTGGTATGCCATCGGCAGGCAATCTAAAGGCGCCTTCTGTGAAGCTGATGTTGGGATGGCTGAGTGGTCGGTTGGAATGGCTATTCCGTTCACTTCGCCCCCGATGCCGTGGCATAAGTTAACGTCTGAGTGACAAGAACGATGGACCTCGTCTTTGCCGGCGAAGACGCTATGCATTGTTTTTGTTAAAATGTGCCCATAACTGATACGGAACGTTGCCAGTCTTAACCTGGTCACCAAGTTCGTTAAGGACGTGCTTGGGATATTGTCTTTTGTCGGATGGCTCAAGAGAGGGAATCATCATCAGAATGTATGCATCCACAGCTGGACTGGCTGAATACTTAGAATTTCTTCTTAGCGTGCCACTGCCACCACACACGGTAATTTCCCGCCTTAACCCCTTAAGGCCGTCGGTCTAACGAGCTAGAAGTTGTCCCACACTGCGCTCACCTGACGCATTTGCCCTACTGAGTAGGAAAAATATGTCCCGACGGCCATCGGCTACAAACATGGCCTGCCCACCGCTATTTTACCATGCTAACTCTGAGGGCTACAGGTTACTTTGGTTTGGGATTTCTTCATTCCATACGAATCTATACTTCAGAGAGACATCTAACATAGCCTGCTGATCGTTGCGGACACGATTGAAAAAAGGAATAATCCTCATGTTTTCTTATTTAATATGACCTGTAATTATTTATTACTAGCTGATGCCCGCGACGACGTCCGGGTGGATTGAGGATTTTTGGTTCCCGCGGGAACTCTTTATTTTTCCGAGATAAAGAGTAGTTTATGTGTTATTTCAGATTCCTATAATCTATCAATGCCAAATTTCATCCAGATCCGTTCAGCCGTTCTGGCGTGATTCGAGTAACAAAAATCCATTAATCCATCCAAACTTTCGCATTTATAATATTAGTATAGTTATTAGGAAATCTAATGAGAATAATAAAAATTATGTTGAATAGATACTTACGTGATCCAATGGCAGAACCAGAAAGGCGCCCCCGCCAGCGACTTCGGTCACAATGGCGACAAATTTAGGGTTGACCGCGCAAAAGTTGGAATCGTGCGCATTCCTGGTGATTTTTATGTTGTCGTAACATCGTTCCCGCTTGAAGGGAACACCGTAAACGTGGCGGAACTTGGAGCTTCTCACGCCACGGAACCATACCTGAAAAATCACACATTCATTTTATCTTAATAATCGTAATCTAATAATAGTAAACAAAATTTTTATTGTTATATAACTAAACTTTAAATAAAAAATAATTATCTGAAAATATATTTTCGCAGTGCAATGTCGCGTTTAATACAGAACGCAAAAGTCGTAAAAGCATGTTTTACACGTTCATGAATAAATGAAAGGAGTCATTGTTAGTCACATGTTATTATGATAAAATCCGTTATTATTATAAAAGTCTGATCCCATATTTTTCATATAAAAATGACTAGGTCCAGTTCAGGATTTCGACATTTTTCAGTAGTGTAGCGTAGAGAACGTTGAGCTTTTTAGACACTATCAACCTTGTAAAAGTTCAGACCTATGTGAGCTCAGCCGAAGCCTAAGCTTTTAATTAATTGAAGTCCGTTATTTTTTATGTAATCTGCATAGCCGGTATTTATAAAAGGCTAGACTATAGATTAATTATATTTAATTGTTATGAGCATAACGTAAGACGGTCAATTTTTATGTTTGGGATAATAATATAAAACAGTTTCTGTGGTGCGCTAAGTGAGGTATTTGTGATTCTACAATTATTGTACTTACTACTTACTGTAATGTACTGTATTTACCTAACTACTACGAAACAGCCCTCATAGTTGACTTTTAAAAGGGTTGTGACATAAACAGACAGACTGAGACTTTAAGGGTTC
Organism: Erebia palarica; assembly: GCA_964035005.1. Lineage (NCBI taxonomy): Eukaryota > Metazoa > Arthropoda > Insecta > Lepidoptera > Nymphalidae > Erebia > Erebia palarica. Next base: position 11,005,087 of record OZ035988.1, read on the forward strand.
TCGAGCGATTTGGGTAGGCAAAAAATGGATGGAATCCAAGGGAGATTCCCTTGGATCCCATCTAATTTTATAATAATTTTTTTTAGGATTCTTATTACCTAATTCACCATACCCAGAGACCATACATAGAAACTCGCATATACGGATAGGATGGTACATAGGTAAACACGCACGTCGAGGTGTGATAATTTACACTATTGTTCAAATATGTTTCTCATAGACATCGAAAAACGTGTAGAAACTTCAAAGAGTAAAAGTGACGAAGCGTTTATTAATGCAATTCATTAGCCAGTTCTTTGAACTACGATTCGGAGACTTTTTTTAAGATATTTTTTTGTACTATTGATCATTCATCGACATTGTTAAACAATTTAAGGTAGACATTTTTGATTCATCTGTCATCTGTTTTATTCCTAGGAGGAACTAGAAAGGGATGGAATACAGGGTGTACGGTCCATAGTCCATCCGTACAATTTTCTCCACCTAACTAACCTACTTTTCATGGTCATCATATAATTTAATAATAAATCAGTGCGCAAAACATCATCGCCAGTTGCGACAATCACGCGTGCCACTCAATCATTAACATTTATCATTTAATTATAACTGTTATAATTATAATCTATGCGCAATCAATAAATCAATAAGCAATCATTTCTATCATTACAACGGTCCTAGACCGAACTTTAGATACCGGGATACAGATATTGGTGACACTATAAACGAAACAGGGACTATTGCATATATTTCTTGGTACATGCCACTGTTTTTTTATTCGGCTAAGTTTAAAACTTGTTACATAATATATACGTACCGAAACATGTAAATACACGTAACACGAGTAAAAATGTAAAATGTTAAAATATTGCAGTGTGCGTAAACGTGCATATTCGCAGTACTTTTAAAAACTTCGAATTTAAAAGCTCTACCAATTTTATCTTGTATACCTAATATAAAATTCATTAAAAAAATTGTAACATGCAAAAAATAATAAGATGCACCTGTACCTGTGAATTAGTCATCTCGTCTCCACTACTCTGGTGCAATTTCAAGGCATGCACTACATAAGATTCACACTCCAAAAACTAGGAACACAGTTTGTGCATTTTACAATACATAATCATGTAAACAAGGAACTGAAAAAGGCGCCCACAACATCACGAGCTGCGAAATAAACACTGAAAAATTTCAAAGAACAAAAAAAACAAATGATAGGACACAACATAAAGAGCGCTACATAAAATGAAACAGTGCAAATTAAGAGTAACAATACGTAATAGCTTCTACATGACTCGTGAACGCTTAAGCAATTCAAAACTATTTTATTAATCGTGTGTGATTATGACAGCGACCGAGGCGCAGACGCGTGCCTCGATCGGCAAGCGAAAAAAAAGTGAAATGTGACTACTATGTAGTCAGTGATGCTGAGAGAAAACATATCCATTGTGTAGTAACTATAGCAATAGACAGTATATCAATTAAGTACAATTTAAGTACCTAAAACATTTTTGTTAGGCAACATGTATTATGTAATAACCACATATAATATTACTTTCAAAAATTTATGCAAATTTTATGCCGAATGTAAAATTTAACTTTTTTTCAACTAATTATATTATTCACAATAATTACTAGTTATTAAGAGATCTTTTATTATAATTGACTAATTGTAATATTTATGTAACTATAATAATAGAACTGAATGTTCATAATATACTTAATTCCTAGCTAAAATCCATACTAAGATTATAAATGCAAAAGTCTGTCTTTCTGTCTACCCTTTAACAGCCCACTTTTCGAGCGATTTTGATGAAATTTGAGACAGAGGTAGATTGTATCCCTGGGATGGACATCTTTTTGTCCCACAAAATGAAGGAGTTCCTGCAGGAATAGAAAAATCTTAACTAGAAGGAAGTCACGGACATCATCTACTCAGTATGAATATTTCTCTGATGTTGCAACTTTCAGTACAGGTATTCAGATAATTTCTTGTCCTTTATGAAATTATTCCAGCTGAAATTATTATTATTATCATCAATAATTATCAATTATCGCGATCATCATGATGACTACGCTGACTGTATTACTTGGGTGTGTTTTCTGAAAATCCTTTGGAGGTGTTTGAATTTCCAAATTTTCTAAACTATTTTAAGAATGTCAACATACCAATTTATGTAAATGGATGGATATTCTAAAAAATCTTTCATACTAAATTTTTTGCCCTATTTAGCCCACATAAGGATGGATTTTCCCGAAAATACTTTCTTAGTGGTAAAACATAAGGCCCACTTGGACAAGGCAAGTTAAATTTTCTATAATAAATGTTTTCTTTTCATGTCAACCTCATATCAAAGATTGACAGCATCACACAATTTAACTAAATTAGTTTGATTGATGATCAGTTATATTTAAAATAGTCACTTGAAAGCACTTTTTAAAATTAGGTATTCTCAAACAACACTTGTTTTGAATTTTGAAATTGCAGTCTATAATTGTATTGTTAGTAAGATATGGTGGTATTAATTAATTAATTAATTATTGATATTAAATCCTTACATAATATTATTAATGCAAATGTGTGTTTATTTGTTACTCTTTCAGGGACCATCTTTTCAAACAAAATAAGATGAAATTTGGTTACAGACAAGTTGTTTACAAGGGAAGGCTTTTAAGGGAGTTCCCGCAGATATTAAAAAACCTAAAACCACAGGGATGAAGTCACAGGCATCACCTAGTTCAATAATAAAAAAATCGCCAATTACAATTAATGGATTAAATAATTTCTTTCAAATAGTCACAATAGTTACCTTGCTTGTGTAACTGACTACTTTACAACATTATTACACACAGCAAACATGTTACTGAGAATAAATTGGCATTCCTAATTAACACAATATGTAGGCTTCTTGCAATTTCTTTCATTAAATAAGTAGATAAATTATTTGTTTTATTATTTACTAGCTGACCTGCCCCAGCTTTGCATGGCTGGTTCTGCCTAACATACAGAATTTAACTATTTATAACACTAAATGGTTAAAAGTCTAACTTTTATTGAGCTACTAGAATAAGCTTGTGACTTCATCCACATTGACTAAGTCATTTTTATCCCTGAGGTAAATCTTTAATTTTCTGGTATAAAAAGCTGAGCTACTTGATGAAGCTTGTGACTTCATCGACATTGATTATTTTTATCCCCGAGGAGTTTAATCCCCTGAGTTCCCCAAGTTTTTTTATGTTCTTAATTTTCTGGGTTCACAAGCCTGTGCCCTTCCCCAGTATTCAACTTATCTATATAGGTACCAAATTCCATAAAAACGGTTGAAAAGATGGGCTTTTAAAGCATAGCAGACACACTTTCACATTTATAATATTATATAGATTTGTGGACTGATCATGATTGATTTGTTTTTACCTGTTGAGGAATGCTGCCCCACCTCCAAACTATTCATCACATCTTCATCAAATTCACATGGTATTTACTAGACAGCATAGACTTTGTAATGAAACAAGAATTGTCAGAATCAGTAAGGATTTGTGAAAGTATTGATTAAAATTGACCAAAAAGAACCACAACCTAATTGTTTTCCAAGATAAAAAATATCCCAATCCTAAGTATATTACATAACTTAACCCGGAGTACTTGTTGCATCCAAATCTGTTCATGAAGTTTCATTCTGTAGCAGACAGACAGACGTATACTCAAAGAGAGACATAGCCAAAAATAAAATTGTTTTGGGCTTCATATCTAAAGAAAAGCTTCAGGATTTTTAATACCTAAAAAATAACTACTAAAGATAGTAATTATTGTTGTACTATTTTAATTTTTCTATTAAGTAAATCAATAATAGGTACAGTAGGTAGGTACATAATGGGTATGTTTTCTATTTTCCTATTTTGTTTTTATCGGCGCTTATGGACAGATACAAAGTAGGGTATTCATATTAATTACTTGAAGAAATATCATAAAAACAAGCGGTAATAACTAACATTAGCTCGATACATTATAGTGACTACGGACTTAGATACGAAAAACGTGGTGTATATTTTAATAGAAACTTACCTTGGCAGCGGGTTTATTGCACGCTCTCACATCTACAAGAACAGTACCTTTCGAAGGACTCTTTTCAGTTATAATATCTAAGCAACTAATTTCTCTCAAATCATCCTTTACCGGAGGCATATCCTTCATGAAAAATAAGACTGGGATACAATAGACTTAAATCCCTAAAAACCTTATATAACTTTGTTATTTAGTACTAGAATTTGGCCGCTGCAGAAATTATGTATGTAAAAAAAGTATCATTTATGCATGAATCTCACTAATTCAGCGGATTTCACAAAGTTTACAATAATACGCTCAAAGCGAAACCAATCGAAACTACTATTACTACCAGAGACAAGTTAACCAGAGATGGCTACTATATGTTACTTGTCTCTGATCGAAACCACCGACCAGAAAAAGAAGATCGAAACCAGAGACAAGTAACATATCGAAACCATGAACCAAAGAGTCTCTGCCAGGGAACATAATTACTGTAAGGTCTCTGCCACCTCTGCCAAAGAGTTCAATATTCAAAATTGAATTTGTATCATAGTGTGGCTAGATTTAAAATTGATGATCCTACTAACTGCTTAGATCTCAGGCTTAGATGTTAGTAATTGTCTCTGCTGCTTAGGCCTAGTAGGCCTAGCCTGACAGTCTAGCCTTAGACCAGTAAAAGAACTATAAAGTTCTGCTAAACCTTACAAAACATTAACTCATAATATTTTGTAAGGAAATATAAAATAAAAAAATATTTTTTGTCCTACTTCAACCAATGATCTCAAGTTCTCAACCGAACGGCGTAACGGAACGCTAAATGATAAATCAAATATCGGTGCGTGTTTTGCCGGTAGGTTGGTAACTAGTCACGGCCGAAGCCTCCCAGCAGAGACAATTATTCTTAACTGGATTTCTAGCCGGATTCTCAATGTTAATACTTCCTTTGATTATAATATTATATTTAAGAGTATCTCAATATAATATATTATCAAAGTTGCGAACAGTGCGAACACCACCGACAAGAAACTTATTACGTTTTAATAGTGATGAGCGACTGGAATCGTTTTACTCGAATAACACCAAACACAGTCACTATCACAGTGTACTTTGTCTGTAAATGTCACTATGCTGGCTCGTTACGGTTTTCTTTCAATGTTTTCTGTCTTCCACATGTAGTGTATAACATACCCATATTAATTTGTCAATAAATGGGCACTTTAATTATACTAGTTTTGAACTTCAATAAAGGCAAATTAAAAAATTAACTCCTCCATATTTTTTGTATCCATTTCGATCCGATGCAACTCTTTCGCGTTCTCTTTTGACGCGGTAACCTGTGTAAGCGTGTGAACGTGATAGCTGCGCGATTGAAATATTGTAATTATGATGACAAAATAATTAATATAAGTAAAATTGCGTTATTATGTCGGAACTATACCATAAATAAAGTAGTAAGTAAAGTAGTAGTAAGTGTATATAAATTATTTCCTTACCTAAAATATGATACTCCATCTGTTTTTTCGCATTTATCGGATTGTTTTTGCACTTTTTTAAGGAGCAAAACGGCATGTTGTCGCTCATGCGCGACTGAGGTGAAAACTGTTCAGAATATCTATGTATGCACTGTTTGACCGTGTCGTTTTTTGCGTTTCGATGATGCTTCTAAGGTATTGGTAAGTCAATGGTCCAATAGATAAAAAAAAACTCAACTTTTGGTACTATTCCCATCTCGATCCTCCCAAAATCCTTGGACCTATGGCCAAAAATAGTCTCAGGCGATTTGCATCACCAATTTGCAATGGTAAAACCTACAGTCGAATTGACAAGCTCCTCCTTGTTTTGAAGTCTGATAAAAAAGGGTTGCTGTTCTAAGTAGGTATTTGGATTTCCTTTAATAATTAATATTCTGGTTAAATAAAACACACAGTTTAATCGATTCTGTTTATTTGACATAATCACTTCATATGATTAATAATTATGCCTATTCTCATAGGTGTACCAGTATATACCTATTTAATAGGGCAAGGAATAAAAACAGGATATAAGTACAAACTAGGATATAACAGGCGAGGTACAGTGCTTTTCACAAAAGAAGTCCCCTAGTGGCAGCATTATTATTCGCATATTATTAAAAGAAGCCTATGTGTTATTCTAGACTATACTCTATCCCTGTGCCTAATTTCATCCCGATCCGTTCAGCCGTTCTAGAATTACAATTGTTTGAACAAACCCGACTTTGTTTTATATATTAAGATATTATGTTTGTTTGTATCGAAAACACAAACAGTAACGTGAAAAGTAGTTATTGATTCTTTTAAGTGCTTGTCGGCTTATCTGAGCTCTGCAAGTTGCAACATTTTACATTACTTGTTTAACTTATTATTTCTACTAATTGTTGCGGAATTTCTTTCATAAAAGCACTCTGTCTGTGAGAGTCGATTAGTTAGAGTTTTGAGATACTGAGAAGTAGTAGATACTAGGATCGAACAAAACTCAAATCAAAACAAACATATCTAGTAGGTAGGGATACTATTATAACCAACCTAATATATTTCAATTTCTCTTCATTTTACACTCAGTTCACTAAACAAAGTCTGCTTATCTTAAAGCACTAATTATAAAATAAAATTATACTTAAGACTGTCAATCATCGTTATTGAAGGTAAATAATTATTTTCATTTTTAGGTACCTACCTACCTAATAAGTAATTAATGCTATCATAAGCATACTAATAATTGTCCCGTTTAGTATGAAGAGGATAGAAATGAAAATAAACAGACCTGTAAAAAAAAAATTAAAAAGAATCAAACACTTTATAGCCTAATTATTTAGAGTAAGAAAAATTATTACCTTGTAACATGATTACACTCACAATAAAACATAAAATTCCAAAATATATTGCTATGGATATCGTTAGAATGGCTGCTAAGTTAAACATTACGAATAAAGTAGTAAAGGTTGTAAATTCTGGGCTTCTTAACGAGTAATTAATTATTGTACTGAAGCTATTTTGGACTAATTTTGCAGTCGTGATGTAAATTGGCAAACAAGGTTCTGAAAAAGAAAAATCCTTAGAAAAAAACTTATATTATGTAGTTAAAATGTTCGTCTAATGCAAGTTACGACGAGCTAAATAATTGACTTAAACTTACCAAGTGTAATTTTAATTGCTATTAGAAAAGCGTTTTTTATATTTATTTCCATGTTAAATTACCTTGAATCACTATAATTAATAAACTCAAATAAGAATTATTGAACGGGATTTGTGATTGTTAAATACTTTAAGAATGAGTCACAAAATGTAGCTTAATCGTAATCGCAGACTCGTTAAACTTAATGTAGCCAAGACGAATACAATACAAATAAAGAAATTGATATTAAGGATAGAAAATTTACTCCGAACTACCGTAAATCAAACATTATAAAAAAAAATCAGCTACCCTCAAATATGAACAGTAGTTTATTGATCTTAATTTTGTAATCATACACTTATTAGTACATCCAGCAAGCTCACTTCCAAATTTTTATTTATTTTATCAATAGCTACAATACACGATACCCCACGACTACGTAACTTTAAATTTTTAAAATTCTGTTACTTCTTGACTTTTTTTTTACGTTCGTTTTTCAGTTTATTTCAATTAAAAGTAAGAAATAAATTAAAATCTAAATTAAAAACTAATTATATTTACAAAAATACCTACACGCCGTCCAAGTGATTAATTTATTTTACGCCTACATAATATTTATAAGCAATCAACGTGACTAATAATTAAGTTAATTTAAGTTTGTAAGTTTATCACGTCTTTGTGAGGTGATATTTAGTGATCGGCCTGATTAATAGCGTCAGGTTTTATACTTATACTGCTTATAAAACTACGCATACTATAGGCATACTACGGATAGGTACTACGCATACTTTAATACTATACAAGAATCAGCCTTCCTAGTTATGGTTAATTTTTGGTAACCATTAACCGTCTTTGAGCCGCCATATCTAGTGAAACCATGCGGACTTTCTGACTGACTGTAATCTTTGACAGTTTGCAATTTCGCGAGTTAGATTATAATCTAACGGTTTTTACAATCTTACGGTGACAAATACATTCTCAAATCGATTACCACATACAGTCGCTACATACACATACCACACGTACCACATGTTACGGAGCTTCATTTTTCAAAGCATTTTTTTTAATGCTAACTGGACACTGATTGGAAATTGATGACTGTTTGAAGTGTAAATTAAATAATTTTTTACATTTCATTTTTATAATCTGTAGATAAGAGAATTTGTATTCTAATTTCGAATTAATAAACGAACCAAATCGATAATCTTATTCGCATAATCGAATCGGCACACCATTAAATTGTGGCAACTCTAAATAATGTTTGAACTAGTTTTTTAGTTATAGCAACACTGTGTAATTTTACTAAGTAATGTGAACAATGTCGACAAGATGGCGTTTTTTTTGGGACCAGTAAGTTTGTTCGAACAGAGACAAGTAACATGAAGACGACAAAGGACGACATAGCATGACCACCACAATCGATATCGTAGTCAACTTGATAGAGGATAAGAAAAATCGATAGAAAAATAAAGTTAGAATAGGGGCAATTTTATTTGATGTTTCGCCTCTTGGAAAAGGTCGGTCTATACAATTGATTTTTATATTGTTGAATGAGTTAGTTCTACGTAAATGAAATTTTTGCTCAAACTTATCTTTTGTATTTCAAGTTGTTTTATTGGTTTGTAAAATAACCTCACAGTTTTACCTTTGTAGGGTTCCGTTACATTAAGTACAAACAATAAATTAAAATTTAAGCAACAACAGTTTTTCAGCATAACAATCAGCAAACCTTTAGGTACAAATTTCGCTACAAGTATACAGTATACACTCAACAATTTCGCAACGCGCGACAAAAATAATCACGTAATTTTTTTAAATTACATATTTTTGAACATAATTTATTTTTAAAGTTATTTTTTTTTCTCACATTTAACGTTAGCACTGCTCTGTTTCATTTTTGTCATTCTTGGTCATAATAATTGTTGTATGGGTTGCTACTAGCATAGCAGTTAGTATCAGCGCGATAAGGAACTCCGTCCAAAAATGTTAATTGTTTTTGAAATGGCACATTAAATTAATCAATAGATGGAAACGATAAAAAATGTGGCTAATTCTGTTGCAGGTAAGTACACAATCTCAAGAAACTAAAGTAAAATGATAGTTCTAAAATAGCTATTTCTTTAAAAATGCTCCCTTCAGAAAGTTTTACCACTAGATATTATGCCTGCCTGTATGATAACGGCTGAATGGATCTGGATGAAATTGGCACAGAGATAGATCATATAGTCTGAAATAAGATAGCAAATAGTAGCAAAGCAGCATAAATGGCATAGCATAGCATAAAATATTATAGCCTAGCATAGAATACTTTTTATTCCGGAAATCTAAAGAATTCCCGCCGGGACAAAAAACCTCATTCCACGCGGACGAAGTCGCGGGCATCGGCTAGTAAAATATACTACCTACTATAAAATAATCTTTTTGTGTAGATAGATACCTACATAATATACCATAGTCCGGTAGACCTAAGACGTTTTACAAAAAAATAAGCGTTACTTTAGCCAACTAAGTATCTGGGGGCCTAGTGGGACATTTTCATCTATTCGATCGCGTCTCATTGAATTATATGTACGTTAGTACATAATACCTCAATGTCGCGTCTACATTAACTATGATTTACACGGAATTGAACAAGCGGTTGATGAAAGATGATAGCTGTTGCTGTATTAGTTCTATATACAAATCGTAGTTTAGACACAACAGGGATGATGACAACTCAGTCAAATCAGCAACTCTTCATCAAACTTAAAAACGCGCTTCTATATACTCGTAGTATCGAAGTCGTAAGTTGTAAGTTGTAGTTGTTGTTGTTGTAAGACTCAACATGAAATTCTCAAAAACTGTTAACAATTCAAAGATTGTTAAATAACTAACGAAATTGTAAACTGTCGACAGATTACGAACCGTTCAATGTTCTGAGTGTCAATTTTTATTATTATTACACTTTATTTGTTCACCAAAACACAAAAAAAAAAACAAAAAAATAATAATTAAGGGACACAAATAAACACAAGGAAGTTCAAAACTTCAAATAGGCGGCCTTATCGCTTAGTTGCAATCTCTGCCAGGCAACCTCAGGATTAGGAGAAGTTAAGGAGATTAACTTGCGGGCGGTGTATTAATATAAACATACAAACATATACCTACATATTAATACATTAACAATTTACACAAATAACATAATACTCATAATAAATATATGAAAATAAACTATTAAATATTATGTATTTAATATTACATAAAATAAATAACAATGAAAACTAATCGTCTGTATTTTGAAATATTCATTGCATTTACGTTTTCTTGTCTCTTTCTTGTAGGTTAGGTTAGGGTTCAACATAAATAATCAGGTTGTGCCCTTAAGTAGGTAGGGCACTTAGGTTCTATCGGGTTAATATACCTAACAGATTACAATCTACCGAAAAATAATGCGTTAAATTGTAATCTGTCGACAGTTAACAATTTCGCTAGGTAGATTACAATTTAACGGTTTTTGCAATTTTACGGTGACATACATTTACGTAATGAAACGTGTCATTAGGTATAAATCGATATGCCCCCGACACTATCGAATTGGTGACTAGGTGATGTAACAATATCATCATGATGATGTAGTAATGATAATCATAGTTAATCCTCACAAAACGCACACGGTACAATCGCACACGGCGCATATTATTCTCTTTAGAGAACGAGTTACAAACACAAATCGAGATATTATTATCTACCGAGTAGAGACAATCAAACGCGAAACGGCGAGTGTAAAACCAGTTGAGTACGATAACTTAGTACGTGCACTTGTGTTCGACGATTTTACAAATATAAATAAAGTGATCATGGGTAAAATACATAATTTCGGAGCTGGACCAGCCAAACTACCAGAAGAAGTAAGTTTATTAATCTTACAAGGGCTTGTGTACAATTTTGTTAATACTTTTGGAGTTCTTAATATTAAAAGAGAACGTTTTACTTTAGGTGTATGACATACTGAAGGATGAATTAACTAACTTCGATGGAACAGGAATCAGCTTATTGGAAACAAGTCACCGGTCTCCGACGTATTTTAAGTTGAATAAAGAAGTACAAGATGTTGTCAGGAGGTTAATGTAAGTAACCAATGCTGCTAGTGTTAAACAGTTTCCTTGTTTCTAGTTGTATTCCTACCAAAATAAATGCGTGCAATTTAAATACAATTAATTGGTTTTCAATTTATATTATTGATTTTTACTAAATGTGAACAATATTCGCGGAGTTAAATCTGATTTGTAAATAAATTTTTTTACTTAGGTCAATGGGTTTACTGAACTTGCGTTGACACTCAATAATATTTCTTATCTCTTTTCATCCGAACGAAAAGAAATAAGAAATTTATTTGTAGCTTTATACTTAATTAATACATTCTAAGTACTTATTTTCGGATTAATTTTTGACCCTAAAATTTAAACATAAAATCGTTGACGATAATACGAATATTTATGTACCATATAAAATATTTTATATTTATATGTATAAATGTAAATATAACAACTTGCGCTGTAGTATCTGTTATCATAGTATCTGGGATTATAAATTATAATAGATAATCATTTTATTCTATCCTATCATAAGAATATGCAGATCCTCTGGTATTTCTAACTATATAAAAGATCGCTGATGCAGATTAATTTAAAGCTGTTAAAACGGTGACACGATAACCATCGAGCGAATTTGACCGATTAATTTATTCTTATCAATGAAGTGCGGGCGTACTTCTGAAGTAGGTACCTAACATTTTAAGAAATCTATTCATTAGGGTGCCTTTCCACCAGAGATGTGCTACGTTACTAAGCTATGGACGTGTGCCGAACCCGCCAATAGGCGCTCTTGATTTAATAGCTCAGATCGCTAGATGTAAGATCGAGCGCTCCTATTGGGGAATTTGACACACATCCGTAGCTTTGCAACGCGGCACATCTCTGGTGGAAAAGCACCCTAAAAGTAGGGCCAACATCAATGATCTCTCTTACTCTGTCCACGTCTCTTTTATAAAACCAGATGATGCCCGCGACTTCGTCCGCGTGGATTAAGTTTTTAGATTTAAGGTAGCCTATGTCCTTACCCGGGATGTAAGCTAATACATTTTATCAAAATAGGTTGAAAAGATGGACCGAAGCGTAGCAGACAAACAGACAGATAGGCAGGCAGTTAGACCGACACAGCTCGCATTTATAATATTATAATTAGTAGGTATAAAATATCATAGATCCGCGGTATGTTATTTTTTGTTTTGATAAAATGACATAATAATGAACTTTACGATTGAGGAGAACTTTAATAGACTAGTCTCGCTTAGTCGTCTCCCACTAACGAACGAAGTTATTTACTTCCTACATTTTACCGAAGTACCTACACATAATTTTATTTTCGAGTACGTGTACACACTCCAAAACTCATGCTGAGATCTATAGAGCGTACTTTGACTTGGCTCAGACTTACTTAGAGTTCGAGTTACGAGATAGAAATATGTCTCGTTTTAACCATGTCTTAAGTCTAAACAAAGTCAAAGTTCGCTCTATAGATCTCATACTCAGGCTCTCAGCATACCTATGCACAATCAAAGTGTGTGTGCAAAACAGTATCATGTAAGTAAAGGTTCGTGCGCGAGTTGAATGCAGAGCTAGTATGGTGACACATACAGAAGCTCTGCATTCAACTCACGTGCGTACTATAATTACTGTTTTGTTAATTAATTAAGAAATCATATTTTTTTTTAGTTTCAAAGGAGTATCAAATTGTTATTTTTAGCTGCATATTAAAATATCTCGACAACTTTTACAGGGTAAGGTAGGTAGCTACTTAGATCCTCTTTTTAATTTTTAGGGATATCCCGAGTAACTACAAAATTCTTTTCTTGTCCGGTGGTGGACAGGGCCAGTTTGCAGGAGTGCCACTTAACTTGATCTCTAGAACTGGAACGGCTGATTATTTAGTTACAGGTACGATTATTTTTTAATACTTATCTCCAAAGGTAGGTAAATAGAGGCGATATTAACTATGCGTCAAGCTGAAAACTTATTTTTTTAAACTTCCTGATTTTCAACAAACGCAACTCGAGTAGGTATATAGGTACACTGTGTTATTCATTTAATATTGTTGATGAAGAAGGAAAAGATTTTGTTTCCATTATGCCATATGACATACTATAAATGTGTTTGATTCGTCCAAGGTGTAGACTGTAGGCACAGGTAATAGTTGGTGTAGGTAGGTTCGATTGCGACATTGATCAGTTTTACGATTTGTATGAAATTGACAAGCGCTTGACAGCAAGCGCTCGATCAATTTCAAATCAATTGTAGTTAACTTTGTCGCCATCGAATACGTAAAAACCTCCCACTCGGCCTGTTCTTAATATGTACACGATCGAACCTATCTCGATAAAGTAGTGACAATGAGGTATCAAGTTGAGTTCTGTAGGTAATGAAATATCTAAAACCTCTATTTTTCATTTATTTTTCAGTTGTTATAAGGTCCTACCATTGTATGGTCGATGGGTCCTACTAAGCAACAAAAAGCGCATTATGACTGTACCTACCACCACTCTAACTCAACTACGTATAGTACACGTGCAATTTCAATCAAATCAAGCAATTTTATGTATTATCTATTGAAGGAATATATCCTGGACAGTATAGTTTGATACTTAATAAGTAATGGAGGCACTCTCTACCTACTTCAACTTCACGTTCCGTCGCATCGATTAATTATCCTTAGTATCTAGAGTGTGAGATACTTTTTTTAAGGTTTTTTTAACAAGGTTAAACTATACTTTTTTTTAAAGGATTTTTGCCTGGTAGGAGGCTTCGGCCGTGGCTAGTTACCACCCTACCGGCAAAGACGTGCCGCCAAGCGATTTAGCGTTTCGGTACGATGCCGTGTAGAAACTGAATAGGGGTATGGGTTTAATATAACTGCCATGTCCATAACAGGTTAGCCCGCTACCATCTTTTACTGCATCATCACTTACCATCAGGTGAGATCGCAGTCAAGGGCTAACTTGTAGTGGATAAAAAAAACGGTGACTTGTACAATTTAATCCATGTATTTATTTCCAGGAGCATGGTCCGCAAAAGCAGCAAAAGAAGCAAAGAAATACGGGAAAGTGAATATGGTATTGCCTCCCACGGATCGCTATGTAGATATTCCAGACCAGTCCACCTGGAATCTTGATCCCAACGCCTCATACGTTTACATTTGTACAAATGAGACCATTCATGGTACGTAGCAATTTTGTACTCGCGATAAAATCGTTCAAACTTCAAAGGGTTTTTTGTACCCCAAAAAAGGACAAATTACTTTCCCTGCTAAAGCTTTGCGAGTAATTGAAATCGTGAAGCGTTACATGTTGAAACTTGAAAGGACATTTTTTGTTATCGCTTTTAATAAAAATATCGGAATCTCCGCTCAATAACCTTTAGGAACTAAATTTCAAGTGATTTTTTCTTTAAATAAAATTATATTATACTACATTATGCCCGCGACTTCGACCGCGTGGTTTAAGGTTTTGATTCCCGCGGGAACTCTTTAATTTTCCGGGATAAAAAGTAGCTTATGTCCTGCCCCTGGATACAAACTATCCCTATACCAAATTTCATCAAAATTGGTTGTAGAGACCATTTTTTTTATTCCCGCGGAAACTTGAATTTTCCGGGATAAAAAGTAGCCTATATCCTTTCTCAGGCACTAGACTCTATCTCTTTACCAAATTTCATTTAAGCCGGTAGTAAAGACAGAGTTACTTTCGCATTTATAATATTAAGCATAGATTCGTAATTCGTGATAATTCTATATACCACTACTACCTACTCAGTGACAGCACTCTAAGTAGAGGTATAGGTACCCTTGTTGAGTTGGATATTGATAGCTTATGATATCGATATACCTACCTACCTGATAAATAAATAATCGTGTTGTCATCACCACTGATCCATTAATATTTTCTTACCAGTTATTTACAACTTTTTATTTAATTTTGGACATAAGTAAGTACGTATACATATTAGTCGAGTGGACTAGTATTTTATGTTTAGTTTAAATCGAATGTAGCGTTAATGGTCTACTAGGTGATGCCCGCGACTTCGTCCGCGTGGATAGAGGTTTTTGGTTCCCGCGGGAACTCCTTAATTTTCTGGCATAAAAAGAAGCAAATCCGTTCAGGCGTGATTGAGTAACAAAAATCCATCCCTCCATCCAAACTTTCGCATTTATAATATTAGTATGGATGGTAACATCCAACTTAGCTAAAATCTAGGTACTTAAGTACCCATCTATTGTTAGTTCTCTTGAAAAAACCTAATGACGTCATGAGAACTTCAAACTTCAATCTTTTTTTTATTCAAACAATGATCTTTTATATTATTCAAATTTTTACAAGTGCTTTTGAATCGTCGAGTGAAGAGCCAGCAAGAAACTCGGTGGTTGCTCAACTGTGAATTATGCCTTGATTTTGACTAAGTTGGTTTAAATTGGGTATTTGATAACTAGTCAAATCAGCAACTCTTTTTTAAACGTCAAAACGCGTGCATAGTATGAGAATTTGTATGAAATTTTGAATTGTGACGTCATTTAAGTTCGACGCACTTTTTTACTTTAATCGATAGTTTAAAATGGTTTTTAAATATAAAACTAGCACGGGACGCGGATATCCTTTATTTATAAATCACTAAAAAAATTTTTTTTCCACAAATAGTCAAATGCCTAATTGTTTAAACAAAATGTATTTAAGTATAATATTTACTTATATACCATACCTACCTATCTACTCAATAAAATTTCAGGCGTCGAGTTCGATAAAATACCAGACGCAAAAGGAGTCCCCTTAGTGGCTGATATGTCATCAAATTTTATGTCCAAGAAAGTTGATGTCTCAAAGGTAATTTCTAGTTCTTTAACCATGTTTTCAAATGTTCACTAAGTAATATTTTATAAGTAACTTAGGCTGCACCACCACTTGCATGCAAGTCTTATTGCAGCCAAGCGCTAGCCTATATAATTTTTAAAAAAAAAGTACATAACTGAGTAAAGCAAATGTCAAGAGGTAAATGCCTCGGTTAAGACGTTTGGCCACTTTTTTAATTCGGGTGGTCACGCACTTCTAACTTTTCTGAGTTGCGTACGCTTTAGTTAAGTAAGTAATTAAATATCTGTCACTTGCTTTGACAGTGAAGGAAAACATCGTGAGTGAAAACCTGCATACCCGAGATTTCTAATGTTCTCAAAAGTGTGAGAGGAGACTTGTGCTCAGTAATGAGCCAGCGATGGTTTTTTTCATGCTAACCTGTGCTAACCTGTTAGGGGCATGGCAGTTATATTTAACCTTCGGTTTCTACACGGCATTGTACCGGAACCAGGACAGACCAGGGAAAATTCAGAAATTATGAATTCCCAAATTGACAATGCCGGGGACCTCCGCACGTTAAGACAATAGCTCTCAACACTGCGGTCAACTGAGGTCGTCAAATTATTAAATAAAAATGATGATGATGATGAAAGTCATTTGCAACTTACAATTATTATTATATAATAATTGTATTATGTCATCATCAATCATATTATGATTAAAACCCCCAAAGGGATGTTCTAATTTCTGTATAGTGGGTATTATCGTCCACCATCAATGGGGGCGCATATTTAATTAAGTTTCTGGGCCTCATAAGGTGGCTCCTGAATAATAAACTAAGTCACTATTAATTCTTAACTGTTTCGTAGTTCGGCGTGATCTACGGTGGAGCTCAGAAGAACATCGGTACGGCTGGCGTAGTCCTTGTAATAGTGAGAGAGGATCTTCTCAACCAAGCTCTACCAATCTGTCCCTCTATACTTGACTGGACTGTCAACGCTAAAGCAGATTCTATACTCAACACACCACCTATGTTTGCGTAAGTTTGCTGTATAAATACTTCGTGCACCCGAGGACTGCACGGTAGGCTGTCAATTTGTAACACCAATAAGTTTCATGTCGAATAATTCTAGAATCCCACATTGTATTTGTCTGGAATATTGTCTCCTTTAATTATAATATATACACTTTGTAAGATATTATTTCTAAGATAAGAAAAATGCCTTTGATACTTGAAATTATAATTAGACCGAATTTTTTAAAACTATTATTACATACCGCAACAATCAGTAAAGATAGATACTATTATAACTAGCTATAACTTAACATTATTATGATTAAATATTAAAAATTCTAGAAATTTTCTATTCCAGAGTTGAGTGAAACCAATAAGACGGTAGGTAGATTATTGAACCGCAGATCCTAAAGTTAAAATAAAATATTTCAGGATTTTAGTAATGGGAAGAGTCTTGCAATGGATTGAAAGACAGGGAGGCCTAGATAAAATGGCTGAAATGGCCACAAAGAAAGCTTCTCTAATTTACAATATTATCGAAGGCTCAAATGGATTTTACTACGCACC
This sequence comes from Erebia palarica, assembly GCA_964035005.1. NCBI lineage: Eukaryota > Metazoa > Arthropoda > Insecta > Lepidoptera > Nymphalidae > Erebia > Erebia palarica. Next base: position 11,022,718 of record OZ035988.1, read on the forward strand.
AGTCGCTAAGAACGTGAGAAGCAAAATGAATATCCCATTTAGAATTGGTTCTGCTACCGGCGACGATGCACTCGAAAAGGAATTCTTAAAGGGCGCTGAAGCCTTAAACCTAATTCAACTTAAAGGACACAGGTAAGTTTATCTATTTCCGTTGTATTTTTCATTGCAGAGGGCTAGTGACCTCTTTTCCATTGTTCATATTTTAATAGTAGCGCTTTTTTTTGGGGTAATATTATGGTAGTCTCACAGGTCCTTCCGTATTCTACTAAGCGTACTTATCTAGGTACGGCATAAGTATCACCTATTAGGTTTAATATTTTTTTGTATGTTATTGATATTTTAATACTGGGACCATCGAGACACGGATACTATAGGCCATATCTGGATCTCCAAGGTCGTCGGTTGACTATCTTGGGTCCATGATCCTTTAACAGCGCAATTGACTGATGTATTGTAGAAGCTAGGCTACACGCTCGCCTCTCAATAAGCCCTTTAGATGTTTACCTAGACATCTAGCTCAAACATTTACGATCCCTTGCGTAATCGTCGCAGGCAGGTCTTTCTGAATGGAGAAATCAGGCATTTCATATACAAAAGCGGTATAAAGCCTAGCCTTAGTGGTTCCAACTATTCGGAAATAAGTGTTTTTTTAATTGACGTCGCAGGTAGGGCCTTCTGAATGGAGAAATCAGGCATGTCATACAAAAGCGATGATAGCCTAGTGGTTCCAATTTTTCGGAAATATGTGCGCTTTAAATTCTGCTAATAGACTAGACTAGCGTGGCGGTCTAAGCTCTATGACCAAAACGTTCTCAATCTGAAAAGAGACTCGTAATGAGTAGTGGGAGTTGAAGTGATGATTCCCTACCATTTCCCTACTAACCTAATAATTTCTTGAAAAAATTAAAAGTTTAAAACTTAAAAACATAGTTTATGCAAATTAATTGGTAGAAACTAGGTACCGTACTTATAACGTATCTAAGTATAAAGTTTGTTTTATGTTTATCTAAGAAAGTTTCCGCATTATAAAACTTGGTTAATCTAATTTTAGGGACGTCGGAGGAATTCGTGCTTCAACATACAATGCAGTCACGTTGGAAGAAGTCCAAACTTTGGCCACCTACATGAAAGACTTTTACAAGAAACATGCTAAGTGAATAATTTATAAGTATCGTTTACTACAAGATTACTACGGATGGTATTTTATAAAGGCTCGTATTTTGAATATCCATGATTTATTCATGTTTAAATATTTTTATACACTTATCTGTTTTATTTTAATAAGGAAACTATTTTACTATAAATGGTACAACAGAATGGTGCCATGCATTAGTTAGGTATAAATTTGTCTGATTAGGTTATGTAATAAACAATATTTTTATCACTTTTGTGTTTTATTTTGGTCTTCTGTTTATTTTTGGTAGTTACTACCCCTACTACTAGTCCTAACTGAAGAACCATCAACAGGGCAACATAATTATTACATAATATTATGTAATATGTTACCCTGTTGGTTGTAAGCCGGACTTTCACTAGGTATATTATAATATTATTATGAATATACCTAGTGAATGTCCGGCTACAGACTTAAACAGGGAAAAAGATACGCGTCGAATTGAGAACCTCCTCATTTTTGGAAGTCGGTTAGAAACATCCCAGAAGAGAAGTAAAGTTTATACATAAGTACTCGCCTGTCTGAAAAACATATTTTTTATGACCTAGGCAAACGAGAAACCCTGAAAGAATTCTGAGATGCCATCGGTGGCCATTAGAACCAGCTTTTAAATTTTTGAGTTTCTTAGCGGGGTTTTTGCGTTACCGTCATGGAAGTTGAGCCTATAGTCCCGTATAGATAACTATAGTCATAAAACTCGAAAATTTAAAAGCTCACACAGATTTCAGTGTGCCGCCGATGACATCTAAGAATCCCTGGAATTTTTCTAGGTTTTCTTGGTCATAAAAACCACGTTTTACACGGTAGGAGGTATAGGCACAGAATAATATAATAGTACTGACGTACAGAAGTCTCACTCCTTTGATGTTGACTACTTGTCGACGTTTTAATAGCCTACATAATTATTATTAAAAAGATAAATCACGCACGCAAGCTAAATTAAACTTTATCGCCGCGCGCGAGTGTCCGTATTGCTTTGCATCTTTTCCCTTTCCTACGTCACGGACGACATTGCGAGCTTGTCTAGGGCTGTCAGCAAACAGTACAACAATACAGTAGGTTTTTCGAATTGGTAAGTAAGGTACCTACTCTGACTATGATCGACTGTGTTTACTGTGTGTCGCTACACAGTGAGTTCTTCACTACGCACGCAACTTCCAAGGTCATTCGTCGCCATCTGTCGTCATTTTATGTACCTATCTAACAAAATTTTAATCATGAAATAAACTCGCCTTTCACTATCCTTTGGTAACGTAAAAGATGATAAATTTGAATCCTTTTGTGTGCTCATTAAGCATCCTTCCACGCATCAATAATTATGGTTGCAGCGACTTTTTGCCATTATAATTCTAAAGATCGATAGACCATTATATATACATGAGTTTAAATGTCTACAACTATTTATCCTACAAATAATTAATATGCTAAACACTTAACTTAAACTATTAAACAAATATTTTCAAAAAACTATTTACGAAAACAGCGTTAAATTCACTAGCACGTCGCTCGCTTGTAACGCGCCAGCCCCGACTGCGTAAGCCAAGGAACATATTTACTACGGGGAGGCGTAAGCATTCCGGGAATGAGCGCGATCGTCGGTATTTTCGTCGCGCAAGTACCAAGAGTGACACAGGCCTGGTATAGGTGTCTCCTACCTACTTTTATGGTTGCCGTAAACCTCATAGGCGGACAAATGACTTGGTTTGTTAAATGTCACATTTTCACTTGAACAAAAAATACTGTCCTTAACTCGTAAAAGGAACTTGAAATGAAAGAGTTTGTTTATTAAATACATAATGTTAATTTATTTTTTGTAAAAAAATACTTACTGTTAACGTAATCACTAATGTGGTAATCATTGTGATGGAATACAAACCACGAGTTGTAAACTTGAGTATTTTTACAATAGTTATTATTGATTTTATGTCAGTGGTATTTGTATATTTTCTTAAATTTCATTGTAAAAATTGTTGTGTGTATAACTATTATTATGCTTATTAAATTAAATTTACCTTATATTCACACAATACAAAACATTCTATACATTCTTTCATAATATACACCCAAACACATTTATACATTTAAGTAATATTGATATAAAATAAAGTAAGTACAGTCCGGTTTATAAGTTTATAATACAAAACTTAGATAAACATTTGACTTAAAATATACACAACGTTTATTGAAATCATCGCCTGCGCAACGCAACTGTTTTCCCTTAATCTAATAGAACATTACAATAGAATTAAAACTAACACCGTTTTCTGAGGTCTATCATAAATATACAAATATTTAATTATAATATAATAATATATTTACATTGAGTTTTTATAAAAGGTACCTATCTAAAATAATAGAAAATGGATGGAATGTTGCTGGAATGCCTTTTTGCTACTTATCGAGATTCGAAATCAATAATGACCCTGTCTAGATATACTTTGAGCATTTTCCTCTTTGATTATTTTAATCTCTGAACATCAACACATTCACTGTTTCTGGTACACAATCTAAATTGCTGAAGCTTCTATAAATTTCGCTATTGATTTGTGACATACAAAATTATATTTGGTGGGGCTGCAATTTTAAACAGTGAGTGTGTTAATCCACGTGCCCTGTAAAATTATAACTAATCATAAAGCTAGCAGAGTACAAAGTTTTATCAAAACCTCTCGGTATGGTATCTACGCCTCCATCGATGTACTTAAAATAGATTATAGATAGACGTATTGTATGTGTCACCGTAAGATTGTAAAAACCGTTAGATTATAATCTAACTCGCGAAATTGTAAACTGTCGACATATGCAAACCTTACGTCCTCAAAATGTGCTAGAATCGGAACATATTATATCTCTTGAGGAATGTAATTCCGTCTCTTTTTGTAGGGTTTTCGACGGTTTATTTTTGCAATAATTTAACTGCACGACTCGGACACTTTCGCAAATCAGATAGTTATTTTTTGTTTTAAAGATTTTTATCTGTTAAGAATTAGTTACATAGGTACATCGATGACCTACTCAAATGGGAATCAGAATTGAATAGAAATCAATTCTATAAGTATAATATTGCATTGTGTTGTAAGAATTACCGAGAGTTGACACTAATACGATAAAGTATTATGTAAGTTTGACCAGAATGCGATATAACGTAGTCCTCCTCTGTTTATTGACCCTCACTGTCGCTGTCACTCTTATCTGAAATGATAAAGACACAAAGATACTTTACTGTTGCATCATTGTCTTATCGACTATCGTCATGCAAATTGTTATTGTTCTACAAAACAACAAAATATTTATCTTATAATTGCACGCAATAAATTTTTAATATTGCTTTTTTCTAAACGTAAGAGGAAGGCGCCAAGTCAGAATAATAAATAAAGAAAATGTACAGTCCCATGCTTTAAAAGATTTAGTGAAATAGAAGTTATGCCATTGCATAATATTTTATAAAGAGGAATCACATTATGTATGTATTGTAGAGATAAATGCCCTAACCACAAGCTATGGAACGTGAAATTGCTGCAAAAAAGAAATGAAAGTGCGCACTAGTCTAAGTGCTCCGAATACCAACCTTTCTTACCAGGGTACGCGTGCCTTTTTAATCTGTCATATAAATCTTCCTTTGTTCCATATATGCTGGCGTTTGACCGCGCCAAACTATTCATTTTACCGTTCATTCCATTGTGCAAACTCTCTTTCATGTACGTTTCGTTGTAAAAATTGGGCATCTCCCATCCGTCTTCCTCGTCGTCATAGTAATGTGCGTAGGTGGAGTGGTGTGACGGCGCGATGGATTCTGCGTATGGCGTGTGCGCTCCATAGTAGAAGTTGACTTGGGATCCGTTTTGGTCAATAGCCGGTGTAAGTGTCTTCTTTGGTTCTCTCTTTTTCGTCGATCTGCGCAAAGATTTATTCAAATTAAAAAAAAAGTGTGTGTGTCCAATTCACACACACGGCGGAAGTGAAACTTCAGAAAAGTAGCCTACGAGATAATGAGATAAATAATAACTTGTATGCTACATCATTCTCTCGCAGGCTAAATCCTATTATGAATATATTTGTCGTGACGCTTTTTTATTTGATTATAATGAAGTTTAAAAATAAATTATTTTTTGGAGTTGATTCTGTAGAGAAAAAAAATTGGGTTGGGTTGGTTATTGGCGAAAATGTTGTAAAGCTGAAATAATAACGAGCGGGGCACATTATTCGGAGAGCTGATAGATGTTGGGATATCAGAGTGCTGGAATATCGAGCATGTTTATAAAAACAATAAACATACCCAAGCGTATATATAACATACCCAGCATGACTAAGTATATTATTAAAACGTTGTTCGTCCGTCGCCGTTCTACCACAGAACAGCACAAAACCGTCAGTGTTGGTATCTTTAAAGTTATTAGGCATTAAAGTTTAATTACAAATGTACTATATTCATATTTAAGACCTTTTGGCTTCGTAACAACGCGAGGTGTCGGTCTCCTTTCCACAGCACTTTTTATTAATATAAACCTTAAAACTAAGACATTAAAGTTTAATTACGAGTGTACTATTTATACTTAAGACCTTTTGTCTTAAGAAGAACGGTGTCGGTCTCGCGTATTCCATATTTTTATTCCCTACTAAAAAGTGCTAAACGCGCCTAAAGAAGGCACCTTCACTTCAATAAACAAACAAACCTGGCACAAATCATCCAAACAAGCAGCACAAGGAATATGATGAAGATGACACCACCGGCGACGCCACTGGCGATGTACGCGAACTCGCTCTTATCCCTGCAGTGGCGGCCGGTGAAGGAGCCGGCGCATCTGCACGTCGGCTCTCCTCTTTGGTCCTTCACACATTCGCCGCCGTTCTCACAGAATCCGAGGCACACGTCTATAATAAAACCGAACAGTAAATTTAGTGTAATTGCCCACTGAAACATACATTCCATTCTTCATAACGTATGTCACACTAGCTGATAGTAGCGACTACGTCCGCGTTGATTGAGGTTTTTTGGTTCCCGCGGGAACTCCTTAGTTTTCCGGGATAAAAGTAGCCTATGTGTTATTCCAGATTATAATCTATCTCTGTGCGAAATTTCATCCAGATCCGTTCAGCCATTTGGTCGTGATTGAGCAACAAACATCCATCCATCCATCCATTCATCCAAACTATGTATTTATGTATGGTATGTTTGTCACTCACGTCGGAACGGCTGAACGGATCTGGATGAAATTTGGCACAGAGATAGATTATAGTCTGGAATAACACATAGGCTACTTTTTATCGCGGAAAATATTATAGTTCCCAAAAACAAAAAAACGCGACGAAATCGCGGGCATCAGCTAGTTCTTCATACGTATGTAATCTTGGAGCCGTTATCGATCTTTAGCGTCGAACAGAAGATAAGATATGACAAACGCGTCTTGTACACTTTTGCCTTTTTCCATAACCTTGAATTCATTATCCATATTAATAAAATTATGCAAGAGTGTCTGTCTGTTTATCTGCTAAAAACATTTTAATACTGCTTTGGGTCAAATAATGTTACCTGATTGCTAACTAATAATGATAATTTTTAATATTATTCTGCCTCTATACAATAAGCATAAATTATTCATTCATATGATGGCTATTTTCAGTGAACGCCAACATTAAAATGCAGTCACGCAATGAATATCAAAACAAATTTAAACAATAAAATAAAAAATTTCACCAAATCATATAATATTCATTAAGCGTATTTGAATTTGGGCAATGTCCAATCAGTTATATTTTTAAAAATAAAACCTACTTTATTTTAATATTATTACTAGACAGAGTCCGCGATCTATCTAAACGCTATCGATCGATGTAACGTGTTCGATCTTCATACAGATGATGTGTATAGTGATGTGTGTGACGTATCCGCGGATACTAACTTTCTTCAATTGATTGATTCATTTGATTGATTGATTGACTTGATTTTAACTTTCTTACTCAATCGGTGTTGGTGCACGTGACCTTGAAACTCACTACGATAATTAAATGTTTGCAATATAAAGGTGCCAAATATATGATTTTAAGAAATAAAAAATAATCTGAATTAAGTAAATTTATTAGTTTTTATTGCAGAATTTCATATCTATGTATTGAAAATTAATAAGGTAAAAGATCCGTCAAAAAAGTAACGGATACGGATACGGATCTTTTTTCTCCCTCGGATATCCGCGGATACGGATATTCGACTCATCACTAGTTGTGTATTTCGATGTGGCGTACGGGATTCCAATGGAAAGACTTGACATTGAGAGAAGTTATCGCTAACCCTCAACATCAGGTATATTATTTCATCCAAAACTACTAAATCTGTTACCAACGCACAATAACCCATGATTAATGACTGTCTTACCAGTACAAACTTTTCCAGTGCCGTTGAAGCCAGGTTTACACTGACATTTGAACTCGCTGGTTTCAGGGATGAGAAGGCAGTACGCGTTGGTATCACAGTGCATGTCGGGGCCACTCATCTCGCATGGATTAGTGCAGTCTGATTCAGAAACCTAAAAAGAAATATATCATTATTGTTAGGCTGAACATTAACATATCACTATTTGGGACGCTTGGGGAGATCGAGATGTAATGCTAATATGGCAACCGTGTTTGTTAGCATAATTAAGGAATAAATAGTAATAAGTGAATGTAGTAATAAGTAAACACTGGTTGTGTTTCCTTCTAAATTCTAATATTATATATGCCAGTTTTTGTTCTATATTGTGAGTTGTGACCCCTGTCCTCTCTCCTCCCTCTTTTTAGGATACTTAAATGTTGTGAGCTCCCTATCCCGTATTTTAATGTGCTTTAACACCTCCGTTAGCGACATTTCAGCGTTGATTATTATTTATTATAAAGCACAACATAATTTGATATGCAATGTCACATTGTAGGCCGTACGCATCTCATGATATAAAGTACCTACAACTTTGTTCTACAGCAATGTCAATATTACGAATAGTTCAAGGAAATTGTATAAATTTGCCGACAACTAATGACAAAGTTACAGTTCAGTTCTAACCTCGTCCTCAAACTTCGTAACAAAGCAAGATTACTCAGGTACCTACGTAGTACCTCTTGTAATTTTGAAGCTATTACAATAATATTATTCTTCAATTATGTCTACCTTGAATCTCAATTCAAGTAGTTCTTTGAAATCACAACTTGAATCATTAACAATAGTTTAAATTATAGTTTATGGGTGTCTTATATACTACTTGTTTTTGTATTGTTTGTGTAATATTATTCTTATCTTTTCCTACTTTGGCATTTTATTTCATTAGTAGGTATTTTGTAAATATAAAGCTCTAGTAAAACTGATATGAGATGAATTCAGCGTGTGATGCTGGCCGCAAATAATAGGTACCTATGTATGCGTACATATTCCACGTCAATTTAAACGTAAGCGAATCGCCTAACAGAGGCCCAATAGTCTAAGCATATCGTAATCATTTGACAGCTTGAAACGTATTACTCGAACTGTTTAGGTTCATTCATGCTTTTTGACGTGCAGTCATCTATGAACTCCTTAAACAGGTCGAATTATACGTTTGACAAAGGATTACGATTACGATTTCCTTACACAATCGGTGGGGCTGATCTGACGCGGTATTTGTTCACTGTGACTGAAAAAAAACTTCCACCGGTAAAATTACGCTAATAGTACTCACCGCTCCAGGTCCTCTAGTGCTGGTGTTGATAGGGCAAGGGATACATAGCGTTTGCTGCGTTTCCGACTGGTATGTCCCCTTTTTACATTGTATGCAAGTGTTGAGGGTCACGTTGAGGTAAGAACCTGAAAATATTTATTTCGAAAATCTTTTAATACGTTTTTTCTTTTAATTTTATCTTTTTCTACATTGTATGCAGGGGTAAAGGGAAACATTGAGAAGAAAGATTTGTTTTTTCAAAAATCTTTTAACCAAGCCTTTTTTACTTTTGGTGACCTAGTTTGCGTAGGTGATAAATTAGGTTCTTCCGTAGAATGTGTTCTTGCTAGGAATGTTTTGGACTGTATCATTATTTCCCTTCAGGGTAACACTGCTCTGTCAAGATTGTCTTTGTCTTTGCCTCGTAGAAATCAACCTTCTTATTACAAACCTAATTAGAAAGTTAATACAATAAATAGTTCAGCGGCTCAAGCCATTCTGGTCGAGTATGAAATCATGGGTTCTTCTTTTCCATGCCCTCATCCCATTTCATTTGAAGTTGGGCTTCCTTGTACGTAAGGACCAGGACTTTCTGTCCTAGCGCTTACGTACGAGGAGGAGTAAAAATCATAGGTTATACCAAAAAATTTTAGCGTATTCCATTTTAGGTACAAGATAAGACACTTCCATCAGTAAGAATACTCTCAACTTCTAACTTGACGCAATATAGGTTATATTCGCAAGATAAACAGCTGATTCCTAAATCTTTGACGACCTCCCTGGTGCAGTGTTGAGCCTTGTTGTCTTAACGTGCGGAGGTCCCGGGTTCGATCTCCGGCAGGGTCAATACTCAATACTCAATATCATTTGTTCAATATAGGTACACTGTAGGTACACTTGACGTTAAAAATTACTTATAAAACATGATGGTGATAATTGGTTACGGTATCTTAGAGGGTTTCAAACGCGCCCTGTTCTGAGAAGAGCCCACAACAAACTCAGCCGGGGTTTTTTTTAGTATCACCATCTCACAAATTATCTTAACTAAGGAACTATCAGAGCCATAGAGCATATTATTGCCAAGCTTCCTTGTCGTTTATGTAGTCCTTTACATGGTAATAAGATTTTTCAATGAGTTTACGTTTTACATTAACTTTGAACTTATTCAGAGACATCTTTAACATGTCTTCTGGGAGCTTATTGTAGAAGCGGACACTGTTTCCAACAAATGAATTGCTAATTTTACTAAGCCTAGAAGCAGGCAGGTCAATTTGGGAATTTACAATTTCTGAGTTTCCCTGGTCTGGCCTGGTGGGAGGCTTCGGCCGTGGCTAGTCACCACCCTACCGGCAAGCGACTCAGCGTTCCGTGTAGAAACCTGTATAACTGCCATGCCCCTAACAGTTTAGCCTGCTACTATCCAAGACTGCATCTTCACTTACCATCAGGTGAGATCGCAGTCTAGGGCTAACTTGTAGTGGATAAAAAAATAGATATTTTTGACAAACATACCTGGTTTGCAGACTGGTAACGAGCATTGATCAGGCGATGCGGCTCCAGGATGGGGCGTGGTGGTGCCTGGCGGGCAGGGTGCACAAGACGCCCCGGATCCCGTGGCGCGCCAAGTGCCTTGAGGGCACGGCTCACAACCACCGTCGCTACTCAGTTGCTCGCCTTCAAAACGAGAACAACTTCCATAACTTAAAAACTTTTATTTTTTTTGGTTCGTCATTCCTACTCAAATAGGTATATTTAAAATAAGTAAGTAATATTTTTACAGCCCTAACGCAGACTACGGTCTATCTGGGCTACAAATTACAAACGCCAGCCTGTGTTTTTAGTCTAGTGCTTTGGTCTGCAAAATTGTGGTGTAATTTTAGTTTTTTTAAATGCATTAAAATAAATAACTGGCACGTAATATTCCAGATGAGTTGGTACTCATTAGTTTAACAAGTTTGAAGCGACGCGTCACATTGACGACGCTAGTGAAGAAGATCAGCAGGAGTCGTCAGGAGAGGACGGACCACCTCAACGCCCCTCGCAGAGAGGTTTACGGCACGCAGCCCGCAGTCGCCGCGTCGCGCGAACAGGATCATGAATAAGGCCTCAGAACAGGTTCGAAACTAGTCGGGCATTTTCCGACATAACACGTGAGTTTATACGGTAGTTATGTATAGTTAAAATGAATATCACTCATGATACTCGTACTTTAAACGTTAAACGTTAAAAAGTCTGAAGCGACTGTATGTAGTGGCTAACTTATTCGGGTCGAGTCGTTGATCTGGTCAATAAAGTTACTAGGTTTTTCTGCCTATAAATTCTTGGCAGCAGCCCAGAATTGGGAAGTGCTGTTATTTTACCTGATGGACAATCATCTCTACATTCAGCGGCGGATACCGCTTCTGTGGCGCGTGTAGTTTGTCCCCTTGGACAGGCGATGCAAGAAAATGCACCCTCTCGTGGCTGGTATGAGCCGTGACCGCACGGTCTACACAGATCCGCCTCCGCATCGTAGTATTTGCCGGCAGCACACCTTTCTGCAATGTTAAATATTTCACTATTTAATAAACTGTTGAAGATTATGTAAACGATAAAAGAGCATGGATTTGACGCGCTCCAGCAATACTTATGTATCTACACATTGATGAAATTGTAAATTATTTTTTTCAAAAGAGCAACCACCAAGTTTATTGCTGGTTCTTCTCGGTAGGAATGGCATTCCGAACCAGTAGATTCACTCGAGTATTCAAAAGCAATTGTCAAAGTCAACTTGAATAAAAAAAGGATTTTGAAATTTTTACTGCTATCATGTTCATGATTTTACTTGAGATCATAACGTATCAAACTTAGAATCGTTAAACAATTTGATAATCGTCGACAAATTTCATCACAGATCATTATGGATACGATCGACTCACGACGTAAATTTATCTGACGTACATTTATCATCCAGATCCGTTCAGCCGTTGTGGCGGGATTGAATTACAAACATCCTTTCATCCATACATCCAAACTTTCGCATTTATAATATTATAGTATATAATATGGTATAGAAGTATAAATGATAAAAAAAGTCGCGTCTTCAATTGTCGTGGGCTGTCGTCACGTTCCGTATTCCGCTTTAAATTAAATAAATATGTTTATTAATATCTAGCAGACTTGCCCGCGACTTCGTTTGCGTGAAATAAGTAAATTCCCACGGGAACCCCCTTATTTTTCGGGATAATATATAGAATATGACACTCACAAATAATGAGGCTTTCTATTGGTACCAGAATTTTCAAAATCGTTTCAGTACATCCAGAGATTACCTCCTAAAACGTCACAAACTCACAAACTTTACCTCTTTATAATATTAAGTATAGATAATTGTAGAAAATTCGCGTTATCATTAATTTTTTCGCTATTGCGTCATTCTTTTAAAGTACATAGGTCACCTTTGCAGTCAGCTGCGCTTCTGGCACCAGAGGCCTGCGTAACTCCTGGCTGTCCGGCAATGGCTGGACAAGGCGTGCATTGTAACTGACCGGCTTCAGACTGGTAAGTGCCAGTGGGACAAGGTTTGCAGGAGTCACTCGCCGCATCAAGATATGTACCCACAGCGCAAGATACTGTAATCAAAGGATGTATATTTGTAGTTGTATCACCAAAAAATAACTGTTTTTGTGTATATACATATTTTTTTTGTGTATAATAAACATTGTGAGAATGTCCTTCAAGTTCGTGCTTGGAAATAAATTCAAAAAGAACTTCATTCTCGCGTCATTACTCCTGCTGTGTGGATTGTATTTGTCCCTACAAATACTCGTAATACTTGAAGTAATAAGAAGAAGGCATTACAAGTACCTACGTCTATAATTCTTTTTTATAACCTGACCACAATATTTAGAGTTTCTTTTGCAGTCTTTATTAAATCCATAAAATATATTATATATCTACCATAGTAGATTTTTGGGTCAGCAAATAAATCATATTTTCTCAAACATGCATGGAAATATTGTCATTATTTTCGAAAAAAGAACACGCGAAGTATCGAATTTTCGGACAAAGAAAATCAAATCCATTGCAGGAGCGTTTTTTGAATTTGGAACGCTCCTGCAATGTTGTATGAAACGGCGTGCTGGGGTTATTAAATACCTACTCTTTGATCGGATCTCTTTTGTCATTCTTGGCATATCATAGTCTCTTTGCTTAGTACAAATTGGTGGTTGTATAGCCATAATGAGCCATAAATGCATTTGCCTGTCGGCACAGATGATAAAAAAAAATTGGCGGCAAAGCTGAAAATTCGTCTTGATTTGTTATTTACATACTTAATAATAAATATAAATTTAATAATAAGTAAAATGAGTTCCAACGGTTTCAGAGAGTGAAATGGAGATTGATTGTACTCCATCAGATTTAAGATCAGAAGCCAAATTGGCAATGGAAAACCTGCTTCCAGCGAAGTCCAAAGAAAAATACATGAAAGTATATGAAAATTTTATGAGTTGGAAAAACGAGAAAAAGTGAACATTTTCTCCGAAACAGTATTTTTGGCGTATTTTAATGAGATTGCTAAAACTAAAAAGCCATCTACATTATGGGCAATTTATTCCATGCTGAAATGTACAGTTCATGTTAAAAACGGCATTAACTTGAAAAATTATGGGAACTTAACTACTTTTCCTAAACGACAATCGATATCTTTTATGTCCCTGCATTCTTTTGAGAAAAGCACTATATATGCCTCGGCGGAAATGGCAATTGCCTGTCTCGTATTAGTGAAGTCCTCGCCTACGGCTCGGCCTTCAAACTCATTCTCGACCTGCAATTGCCTATTTCCCAGCCTTTGCAATAATGTACTAATATTCTATTCTAATATCAAGATTTAATTACTTACCACAATCTGGTGCCATGACAACTTGTCCCATAGGGCAAGCATAGTCGGATTCGAGTTTCAAGCTCGCCGGATCTGGGACGGTGTTCGGCAAAATGCTTCGTACATCGAATTGTTCGTCTTCGAGAATAAGTTTCTCCAGTAATCTCTTTACAGTAGAGCGTTCGTTGTTACCGTTGTGGATTACTGGGTCGCTAAAACATCAAATATCTAATTAGTACCCGCTTTTATTTTAGGGAAATATCCATTATTTTGTGAGGTGTATAGTAAAAATATCGAAAACGCACCTAAAAATATATTAGGCGTATTTAAAAATGCCTTATGTTAGTTACATTAACTCAGTTATTCAACTTAGTAACGTTACTCAGCTTAACTAGCAACTACAAAATATCTTGTGTTAAAAAACGATACTATTATTAGTTGAGATAATGTTTGGAGCTACGGGTGGGGTTTGCTCAGTCTGCTTCCTGACCGTTGAGATATTGAAGCTAATTTACTACACTGTATTCATTCATTAAAAGTATGCTCCTGAAAAAAGCTTATTATGCTTTTGAAGATTACGTTAATGACAAAGGAGTATGGATTTGACTCGCTTCAGCAATGCTAAGGACAGCTGTTACCTATGTATTCTATAAATTAATGAAATTGTAATTTTTTGTTCAAAAGAGCAACCGCCGAGTTTCTTGCTGGTTCTTCTCGGTAGGAATGGTTTTCCGAACCAGTGGTAGATTCACACGACGATTCAAAAGTAAGTACTTGTAAAAGTTTATTTGAATAAAAAACATTTTGAATTTTGAATTTTGTATAGGACCTCAGCTTTGGCGAGGTTTGAGGGAGGCCTACGCCGTAGAGGCGACTTTTACGTAAATGCATGTAAATTTGTCAATTTATTGAGCTAATTATTCTGTAGCTGTATGTTTATTACTTTTTAATCAATTGACATCAGTGTAAATCTTACAAACAATAACGTGATAGTAAGTAAAGGCTTTTTAATTTTATTTATAGGACCTTAGGATATATGCTAAATAATAATAATAATCAATAGTGCTAAAGTGCAAGTGATGTGTAACTTACATAACTGCTGGGAACGAGATGTCGATACTGTAGGTATCCCCTACTTGGCGTCCCTCTCGATTGCTCCTCGCCCTAGGTGCAAGATTAACGTTCATGCAATAGTGTTTCAAAGAGTCATGCTCACTATTATTAACGAAGTGATCTGGTGCTCGAGTAACTCATAAAATATTATAAAGTGATCCGTCACAAGATGTGAGTGATAAGTTGTTGATAATACGATAGTTTAGCAACGACCTCAATTTAAATAGACGGGCCCTGTCAAACAAAGTATGTTAACTTAAGTATTTAGTCTGAAAAGCGGGACAGCGCTATGGCGGGGACAAGGACATGTGAGGGGCACGCACCACAAGTCGGACACCCAACTTTTTTCTATGAAAGGGCCCATCTAGTACCTACATATATATATCGATGATAGCAATTTTAAAAAAGTGATCCATCACAAGATGTGAGTGATAAGTTGTTGATAACCCGATAGTTTAGTATACTTAATATTATGATTTAGTTGTGCACTAAATGAGGAATTCCATACTTCTACCAACTACGCCTACACCTCTTGGAATTGGAATCCTCATCTATGGAATTGGGTATTTGACAAATAGTCAAATCAGCAAATTTTTTTCAAATGTCAAAACGCGTCCTATGATTTTTAGAGGATTTATATGAGATTCTGAAATGTGACGTCATTAAAGTTTGACGCATTTTTTAACTTTAATCGATTGTATAAAATGGTTATTAAACATAAAACTAGATGATAGTAGATACTCTATTTAATAATCACTAAAAATATTTTATTTGAGTAGTAGTCAAGTACCCAATTGTTTCCTGTATCTTTTACGTGACTACTAAAACAAACTACTTAATTTTTTTATACTTCATAAAAGTACTCACTCTTCCACTGGTATTATAGCGTCCAGCACGTATGTGTCTTTGGATGTAGCAGTTGGCGGTGACGATACTTGTCTGGTTTGACGGACGTTTCCTCTGTGATCGCATTTCACATTAATATCCAATTCCTTGCATTCCCGTGTACCTGTTAAATATATAAATAAATAATTAAATCATTATTTGCAAAATTACAAGGTTCAAAATTATAGTTTGGCCAATTCTGTATAACATAATTTATAAACTAAACTAAATGACAGCTTTAAATCTAGTTATGTCCCTTTCCGCAGGCAGTATAATGAAAGGGTTAGCAATATTTTTATTGCTGTGATTTTAGTTTAGAGATTATGCTCTACAGAATCAGCCCCAATATTAAGCATTCTGAGATACGACTTTCCGATGCTCGTCTCCAGGATTCAATCTCTGTGTCAATTATGACATATGATTGTAATGGTATTGACATAAAATTGTAATAAATATGGATTTTTGTTATCTGAAATAAATAAATTGAATTGAATTGAATTGAATTGTCAAGTTCCGTTCAGCAATTGAGTCATGAAGACATAATAGACAGACATACACACTTTCATATGAATTATCCGTAAGTTAAGATAAAATATGGTTTTTGTTTAACTAGTTTTTTCTTCTTTCGGCCCAACATTATTTTCCTCGGCCCAACCGTTCAACCGATTTTGATGAACTTTGGTACAATGATAAGTTGTATCCCAGGGAAGGACATAGGCTATCCCGGAAAATCAAGGACTTGCCGCGGAAACAAATAACTTAATCCACGCGAACGAATTCGCGGGCATCATCTAGTTATAACAATATAGTGGCAAGGATTTACCATCAATAGCGTAGGAGCAGAAGTTCCAGTCTCTGTTGAGCTGATTGATAGCGCTCCGCACTTTCTGTCTGAGCACAGCCTGCCCAGCGTCGTTACACAGAACTGAACTAGGGAACTGCATCGATATTTTGAAGACACGTTGTGCAGGCGAAGCGGCTGTTAGAAAGATTTAGAATATATTTCGATTATTATCAATCTAAACTAATACTATAAAGAGGAAAGATTTGTTTTATTATTTGTCTCAAAAAGTTACTAAAAAAATCCGCGATACCATTTTTACGATTTTTAATTTCGGTCTAAAACAAAGCTTTACTTTCGAAGGTGTTTTACCTGACATTGTATTAGCCCTTATCAAAATAAAATGGTTGGTCATCTCAAGTATTTAATATAAACCAAATTCCCCGCTTTACACTATGTAATTAATCTGCATATCTTAGAAGATATCATAGAATTAAATTAATACGCAATAGAAATAGGGGCGGCCGGCAGTGCGGAGATATCGCAGTGCTAATGTAAAACCTGATGTGCTGCCCAGTGCCGACTGGCTATATGGGTATGGACTATTATGATGATTAGTGCTAACCGTGCGAAGCCGGGGCGGACCACTAGTAAGATATAAACTCAAGACTACCGAAATCGATATTGATACTCACGCGAACATGCTGGATAAATAAGCGGTAATGATGGGTCGTTTGTAGGACGCCAGAATCCTTCCGCTCCACAAGTATAGAAAGGTGGTACCGGTTGCGAGAATCTCAAGCCATCCCGACATGCAATCTCGCATACTTTGAACTGACCGCCCGCACCCCAATCGCGACAGGATTGATATCCTCCCAACGGGTCAGGTAAAAGTGGGCAGAATTCAACTGAAAATTAGAAAATAACTTTCAAGAGCTATCTTAAATAAAAAAAAAAATTGGATGAAGCAGGCGTTACTTTACGGAAGTCCATGATAATAGAAAGAAATATTAGTTTAATTAGCTATAATCCGCCACAGTAAGTAAATCTTTGTGGTAAAGGCAATTGTAGCTTGCGATATTCATCACACCCCACAAATCTTTCAAGCCGGTAAATCCGACATGATCGTGCATTGTCGAGTCATCATCTTCTGAAGATGCTCCGGTGTCGGAGTGAAACGTACGTTGAGAATAATTTGGAAGATTTGTGTGGTGTGGTGAATATCGCAAACTACACACTGTACCACTTAGATTTACTAACTATGGCGGATTATATATAGTTCATACATTATGTTGTAATAAAAATTAAACTTACACAGAACAGTCACTTTGAAGGTGCATGTGGCAGCATTGCCTGCGCCATCGTATGCAATATATGCAATATCATATGCTCCCCAGGCAAGATTTTGACCAGGTTTATGTCCTGATTTCTCAACCACTTTCGTAACACCAACATTATCACTGAATGAAGGCATGTCCCAGTTGACAACTGTCGAACCATTTTTAGCAATAACCCACAAATCGCCAGGACAACGTTCGACTCTTGGTGGTTCCTTGTCAACTTGTAACTGTTGGCATTTAGCACCGGCATAACCATTCGGGCAAATTCTTTGTCCACAATGCGATGGCACGATTCTTTCCACCCCACCGGTTGTATCATCATATCCAGCCCAAGTGAGTACTAAACCGTTGTATAAGACTGGTTCTGTTCTACAGTCACGAACTTGTTTTTGTATTTCGTTAGTTACGTCTAGGGCACGATTCCAAATCTGCACCTTAGTTAGATGTCCTTGGAAGCCTGATTCAGTGTAGGCTTTTGGGTTGTCAGATTGAGGTTTTCCTAGCGTTACCCAAACACTGTAAAACATATAATAATATATGAGTCAAAATAGTCGAAAGTAGTTTCGATACTGTAATATATATATAATACTGGATGGCATAAACAGTCGCGTAAAAAGACTGGTTTAAAAAAGATGCATATCTCAAATTTCCGCACTAACAAGTAAGTGAACCGTGGCCGAGTGGTCAAAGGCGCTCAGGGCGCTTTACCAGAGAATCCTTCAGCAAATTTTTGATATGTACGAATTAAAGTAAGTTTAGAAAATTCCTCGTGTGTGAAGCACTGTTATAAAAAAATGGCAGTCATAGGGACTGACGATAGAAGTGAAAAGGAATATTTTAAAATTTTTAAATTATTTTTTATAATTAAAAAATAAATAAATATAAACCTTAAAACTAAGGCACCACTATAGCCCATTAACGTCCCACTGCTGGGCACAGGCCTCCACTCTCATAGGAGAGCGGGAATTAGAGCTTAGACCCACCACGCTGCTCCAATGCGGGTTGGCGGGCTTTAACGACTATTATCATGATAGTGATAATAACCGGGACCGACGGCTTAACGTGCTCTCCGAGGCACGGGGGTGAAAACACCGCCAACTTCCTAACTCCGGGCTAGTACTTGGAATTTCTAATCAGAAAAACCCGATACTTAATTATGACCCGACCCGGGACTCGAACCCGGGACCTCGTCGGCCGCAGTCAAACATGCTAACCACTAGACCAACGAGGCAGTACGAGCACTGCAGGCGAGACAAACTAAGGCATTAAAGTTTAATTACGAAGGTACTAAATTTTTAATTTAATTGAAGGTACATCGATATTTAAGTAGGTACTAGATGGGCCCTTTCATAGAAAAAAATTGGACGCCCAACCTTTAGAGCATGCTCCTAACCTGTATAGCCTTGTTCTTGTCCCCGCCATAGCGCTGTCCCGCTTTTCAGACTACATGGCGTTAGTAAAATAGGTCCACATTCTTTGTTTGACAAGGCCCGTCTATGTAAATTGAGGTCTTTTGTTAAAATAGTTGAAGGGGTAAAAATTTGGTATACTTACTATTGTGGTAGAGTTTTACCGCTACCATATCCTTCTAGTTTACTGGCAATTAAACCTTCTGTGATGAGTGTTAATTCACCTCCGTTGCTCCCATCCCATACTAAAGCAACGTGATGCCACTGACCGTCGTTGACAGTCGCATATTCCCCAAAGCTTAGATATACATCTTGAAGTTCAGGGAACAGAGATACTTGTACTCCATTGGAATGAGCTTGTATCATTGTTCTTCTGTTAAGCGCTATGTGCGAATTGCTGGAAATTAAATTCAAATTTAAAAGATTTGTATTTCGCTTTTTAAATTGTCAATACAATGTTCAAGAATGTTCTTCCTTCTGAGAAGAATCACAAAGAAACTCAGTGGTAGCTCTTTTAAAATGTCTAACAATAATTAATTAATTAATAGTGTATATGAGTAACACAAATCAATAAGTTTAAGCTCTTTTACATAATCTTCGATTGTATAATATGCTTTTTCAAGAGCATACTCTTCAACAGCTTAACTATCTATAATAATATTATAAATGAGAAAGTTTGGATGTATGTTTTTTACTCAATCACGCCAGATGGGCTCAACGGATTTGGATGAATTTTGGCACAGATAATCTATCTGATTATAACCTGGATTTTTATCCCGGAAAATTAAAGAGTTTCCGCTGGAACCACAAAACCTCAATCCAAACTGACGAAGTTGCGGACATCAGCTGCATAAAGATGAAATCTTACCTTACACCATATGCCGTGAAGAAAATACCACCTTCGTCTTGTTGCGTATACTGAACCCACATTCCGATAGTTAGACTGTCAGCTGATCCTGTACTGAATGGCACTACTTGGGCGGCGCTTGAGCGTAATGGATCACTGAAGTACAAATCATAATCTACGCTGATAGCTATAAAACAAAAAAAAAATAGAATTAAATGGGCACCAGCCTGAGTCAAATATGTAGTGCATAGTTTTACATTTTTATCAAAATAATTATTGTATATCTATACATGAGATAGGTATGAAATATATAATAAATAATGAATAATATTGCTCGAAGAATGTCAGTTTTATCTTTTATTGGAGCTTACCTTCTTTATTTTTAATTTAAAATTTTTAAATTGAAAATTTATGGGGAGTAAAATCAAACTTTCTCCGTTACCTTATTGACTTTATGTTTCCATGACTATGTAATGATGAATATAAATTATATAATTATATAAGCATGCTTTCAGTAATATAAAAAATGCGTTGATTTACCCTCATTTACTATACTAATCTATATTTTATAATCATTCGTAAAGAGTAAACTCCAGTCGTGCGTCGGAGCTGACACACACAATTTTTTTAATTCATTAGTGAGTATAATACTCACATTTTCTGCAGTCATCACCAGTTAAATTGAAAGGACATTGACAGTAAAAGCGTCCAGGTAGATCAATACAGGTTGCTGATGGAGGGCATGAGTTTTCTTTACAGTCGATGATATCTTCGTCGCAGTTCTTTCCTGTGAATCCAGGGGCACACGTGCAAGAATAATCATCTCCCTCATCCTTGCATGTTGCTCCATTTTTACAAAGTCCAGCTTCACAAGCGTCGAATTCGTATTGACAGCCGATGCCTGTGTAATCTAGAGAACATGTGCAGTTAAGGCCGGAACCAAAATCTTGACACTTTCCACCATGCATACATGGGCTGCCGATGCAACGTTCTGGCGCAGTTTCACATTGTTTTCCATCTGTTCCACTAGGACATCTACAAAGAAATTATACGTTAATTTAAAAAAAGTGTGTGTATGTGTGCAATTCACACACGACAGAAGCGAAACTTCGGAAAAGTAGCCTATGAAAGAATGAGATAACTTGTATTGTATCTCAGGCTAAATCCATACTAATATTATAAACGCGAAAGCGTGTCTGTCTGTCTGTCTGATACGCTTTCACAGCCCACGTGTTCAACCGATTTTGATGAAATTTGGTACAGGGATAGTTTGTATCCCGACAAAGGACATAGGCTACTTTTTATCCCAGAAAATTCAAGAGTTCCCGCGGGAATCAAAAACCTTAATCCACGTAGACGAAGTCGCGGGCATCATCTAGTCCTATATATGTTTGGTTCTAAAGAAGTTTCACGTCAATATAATCCTAACGATTATTTTAAAAACGCTAATCAAGCATTTATGATACTTACACGCAGAAATAGTCTTGGAAAAGATCAATACATTTAGCATTATTCTGGCAAGGTAAATTGACACAATTTCCAATATCACGTTCACAACGATATCCAGTCCATCCCGGCTGACAACCGCATTTATAGCCACCTATTTCATCTTTACAAGAACCGCCGTTAAGGCATGGATTAGAGGAGCAATCGTCAATATTAGTTTCACACATTTCCCCCGTAAAGCCCTCCCGACATACGCATTGATATTTATTGTCCAAGTCTATACAGCGTTCAGTTCCTGCCGGGTTGCAAGGCTCATTCAAGCATTCGTTAATAGCTGTTTCACATTGTAGTCCAATAAACCCTGGTCGGCATTTGCATGTGAATCCATCAATTTGGTCCGTACATGTTGCACCATTTTGGCAGGGCTGGGAAGCGCAGTCGTCAATTGTATGCTGGCATCGTTTCCCGGTGTATCCGGGTTCACAACTACAAGTGAAATCGTCTATACTGTCAATACAACGGCCTCCATTTTCACACGGTGAAATAACGCATTCATTGATATTGATATCGCAAGACGGTCCCGTCCAACCTGGATCGCAAATGCATTGATGAACAAATAGTTTGTCGACACATATACCGTGTTTACACGGGCCATTAGAGCACAGGTCTATCTTTTCTTGACAACGTTTTCCGGTAAAGCCTGGTGGACACGAACAACTAAAGTCATTCACCAAGTCTGTACAGGGTGCGCCCAGCAGACATGGTTTTTCTATGCAGTCATCAGTATTTATTTCGCATAATTGACCTTCCCATCCTGGCAAACATTCGCATTTATATCTGCCTTGTTGTAGGGCTGTACATGTAGCACCATTTTTGCATGGGTTTCCATTAGCTGAACATGGATCAATCTAAAATTATAAATATAATTTAAAATATTTATTTTTAAATAATAATAATGTCCTCCCGACCGAACATCGGCCACGGCGGCCTATCTCCTGAGAGATTAGCTCTCTGCGCGGGAAATATAATTGTGCATAATTATGTGCGCATACACAGGTGCACTCTATATTACTTTACTCTCATAGCCCAATTTTTTTTTTAAGAAAATCCAATACTTGTTATGGCCCGACCCGGGACTCGAACCGGAATCAGAAGAACATGCTAACCACTAGACCAACGAAGCAGTCGGCAGTTATTTTTAAAACATAATAAATGACATACATAAAATTAAATGTAAAACCCTTACCGTAACATCGCAGTCAATGCCCGTGTAACCGGACCTACATAGACATGTAAAATTATTATAGCCTGGTTCGTCTTTACACATAGCACGCTCAGGACATGTGTCATTTCTACAATCCGACCTTTCTTCTTGGCAGTTGATACCACCGTATCCAGTAGGGCAGGAGCATCTATATCCTTGTGGCAGATCAATGCAAGTTCCTCCATTATAACAAGGCTGGCTTTCACATTCATCAATATCTATTTCACACCTGCGTCCCGAAAAACCAGCTGGGCAATAACATTGAACACCATGCCCTTTTGGTACACAAAGTCCACCGTGTTGACAAGCGCTGTTAGAACATTCGACTGGCAGGCATTCTTCTAATCCTGTAGCACCCGGGCTAACAGTTTTCATATTTGTAGGACATTCCATACATAATGTACTTCCAACTAAGTTTTGATAGAAATTTCTCGGGCATTGAGAGCATGGAGCCAACCCAGTAGGTGAATATGTCCCTGGAGCACACTTAGCCCTACACTTGTCTTTTCCAGAAGCTGCCGGTTGATAAGTAAAAGTATTGACTGGACACGCTTGACAGTCTTTAAATCCTCCTAGAGGTGGTTCGCTTGTATAGCTATTGCGAGGACATTCTAAGCATGGAACCAATCCTGTCGGAGAGTATGTTCCATATCCACATACGGGTACGCAGTCATTTAAATCCTTTGATCCTTCTTCCCTAGTGAATGTTCCTTGAGGGCATTTAAGACATGAACCTTGTCGTGCTTGATTCTGGAAATATCCTCGCGGACACATCGTACAACTTTTTTGTTTTTCACCAGCAAACGTCCCAGCAGGACAGTGCACTGTAAAGAAAGGAAATATTTTACAATATATCAATGTTCGAAATGTACAGTCGACGTCGAAAGTCCATATAGAATAAGCTTAACAAGTTTTAAATGAAACCCCAGATAAATAAAAAGCCGGTATAATAATATTATAGTGTGCACTGATCAAAGTTCAAATCAAGAATGTCGTCCCGTCTCAACACCCGTTGCCTTGTCGCTACGCCACCATCTTTCCTCCGTGGAGGGGCGCTGACGTCACGACCACAGACAACTCGCCCAAGTCGCGAGCGGCGTGAACCTCAGACGCCCAAAACGGTGTTGCCAACGTGGTGTTGCTAACACGGCCATGCTGCATGGTGCCTGCCCCGGGCACCCCACGAGTCGGGATAAAATCACTGCAAAATAACCATTAAAGTTTGCATCAAGCTACGTGCTCGTATAGGTTAATTGATGAAATATTGCCTGTTTACGACCAACCAACGACCTTGCAGCTCAAACAACCAGCCCACCCCACCTAAAGGGACTTTGCCACACTTAGGAGACCAGGTTTATCATGGTTGAAAGCCACTTGCACTTAAAGAGCATGTCGCTCACTTAAGCATACCAAGTTGGTCAAAATCACTTGCACTTAAAGAGCATTTCGCTCACTCAAGTGTACCAAGCTCATCTTCAAGCTCAAGCGTCGTTTTCCACAACGATTATTTATATCTACAACGCAATATTCTCAATTAACCTTTATTATTTTATCACGGCTCGCTGAATAAATAATATCGTTATGTGTAATGCGTAAAACATACACATCATAATAATTACAACAACCAAAATTCTAAAGTATGGTACATTCAAACAATAACTTGATAACTATAAACTGTGGTAAAAATATAATATGCCGAAAGCGATAGTAATTCATAACATACTTACAGTTTTTTTTTTAAATGTTTGATTAAATTAATTAGCAATCAACAACATAAGAACACAAATTACTATAAAATTTCTCAATATTTATAGAACATAACCTTGCTAACACGGTTTTTGATTTTTAATAAATGATTCATAAATTTTCTAATCTAAGCCCCAGTCATCAATATTAATCCATGGTTTCATATTCTCCGCCACAGCAGTACCATTATACGCTTTAGAGGTCCTTTGACTACCTCTCAGGTCTGCCACTTCATACCTATCATTGTCTAAGATTTTCTTAACTTGGAATGGACCTTTAAATGTCGGCAATAATTTTCTACTTTGACCGTCGTTACCTTGACTTTGTATTTTAACCAGTACCAAATCTCCTTCCTTGTACTGTTTAGCTTTTACGCGACTTCTATCAAATCTCTTTTTCTGATATTCAGCACTAGCCTTAACATTACTATCAACTCTTCCGCGCAACTCAGACACATCAATTAACCCTTCATTATTCAATTCAGGAGCTAGACTATCACTATCCATGCGTAATCTATACCCGAACATGACTTCACTAGGGACAGCTTGAGTAGTTTTGTGTATCGTGCTATTTAAACCTTGCTGTAATGCCTTAATGCACAGGTCCCACCTATCATCAGTGGTATCAGCGCCCATAGCTTTTAAAGATTCTAATATAGTTTTATTAAACCTTTCAACCTGTCCATTTGCGCGCGGCGTGCCTGTTGCTACTATATGCAATCTAATATTCCTATTCGCGCAATATTGAGAAAATTTACCCGAAGTAAAACACGATGCTGCATCAGTGATTATTCGTCTAGCGTTACCGAACGTTTTAGATATGTTCTCTAACTCCCTAACTACGCCAGCTGTGTTGGTCTTACGAACCGCGGATATAAATACAAATTTTGTAAACGCGTCTACTACTACCAATAAATATTTATTTTTGTTTTTAGTAGTGACGAAGGGACCTAGATGGTCTAGATGTAATGTGTGAAACGGTTGTGCATATTTAGGTAAGGGATATAGTTCCCCTTCCTTTGGTCCCCCTTTATTTTTGTGATAAATACAGTTCAAACAATTTTTAATGTACTTTTTAACTGTTTTACGTAACTTTGGAAACCAGTACAGTGTACGTATATCGTGGTTACATTTTATAATCTGCCAAATGCAGTTCTTTGGTACCACCCAACGACGGCCATGACTCGTTTGCCTATATACCTTTGCTCCCAACAACTCATAACTATTGAAAATCTCTTTATTATTTTCGGCCTGTCCTGATTCCAGCACCTCTTTAATTTTCACTAACTCAGGGTCTTGTACCTGCACCGCAAGTAACCAATCCCCTTCCGTGATTGACATAATAATCTCCGTTTCGGATTTTTCCCCGGACGGCACAGGGTTTCGGCTCAAAGCATCTACATGTTGCATTCGACTACCCTCTCTATGTAATATTTCGAATGAAAACTCCTGAGTCGACAACACCCATCTAGCTATCCGAGGAACAATGTCCTTTTTAGTCAATGCGTATCTAACCGCACTACAATCCGTAATAATTTTGAAGTGAGAACCTAACAAGTACAACCGAAACTTTTGAAGTGAACAAACTATAGCCAAGAGTTCTAATTCAAAAGAGTGATATTTCTTTTCATCGTTTGTAGTCTGTCTACTATAATAATGTACGACTTTTTCGCCTTCGTCCCCTATTTGGGTTAAAATACCAGCTAAACCTTCTCTACTCGCATCTGTATACAAAACAGTTTCATTATTTGGATCGAAAATAGCCAAAATACTTTCAGAGGTTAATTTATCCCTCAAAGTGTAGAACGCTTGGTTTTGGAGTTCACCCCATTCCCAAACAGTATCCTTCTTCAACAGTTTTGTGAGAGGAGCGGACAAGATTGCACAATTCCGTATAAATTTCCGGAAGTAACTTATAAGGCCCAAAAACTGTCGAAGCTGGTGTACTGTCTTGGGTGTTGGAAAGTTCTTTACTGCATCCAGTTTGGATTCGTTAGGCATAACGCACCCTGGCTTAATTTTGTACCCTAAAAATTCAATCTCACGCTTAAAGAAATGACACTTTTTCAGATTCAACGTCAAACCATTTTCCTTAAATATTTGTAAAATCTCCTCAAGTAATTGCATGTTTTCCTCTACAGTTTCCGAAATTAAATACACGTCATCTAAATATACAATCACTTTCCCAAACCTCAAACTACCAAGTACTTTATTCATCATTTGTTGAAAGCAGGATGGTGCGTTAGCCAACCCAAACGGGAGCCGCAAGAATTCATAATGCCCGTCCTCGGTAATAAACGCAGTTTTCTCAATCGAATCCCTATGTACAGCAATCTGATAATATCCACTTTTTAGGTCTAAGCTGGTGAATACTTTATGACCTTGTAACCTATCCACTAAATCCTCTATCCGGGGCATAGGATATTTATCTTTAATTGTTATTTTATTGAGGGCCCTATAGTCAATGCAGAGCCTTTTTTCCCCGTTTTTCTTACTAACCAAAAGGACTGGACTGGCATACGGTGATTTACTATCTTGTATAATATTATTTTCAAGTAACTCATTGACCATTTCGCGAATCGTTTGCCTATCTGAATGTGAGGTTCTAAAGGGTCTGCATTGAACTGGCTGTGGACTGGATAATTTAATCTCCATCTCATGATTAACAACCTTACCTAATTCTTTTATGCTACTAGCTATACAATCACTATATTGATTAAGTAAAGCAACTAATTCGGTTTGATGCTCCAATGTATTTATGTCGGATATTAAAATACGATTGCAGTATTCTTTTAAATCACTCGCGTATTGAAATTTCAGTAAATTACCTACTCGAGAATATACCAAATCGGGTCGCTCTGTTACATTGCGTCCTATTAATATATTGCACCCAACCAGATCGTCTATAACGTAGAAATCAATGTCCCGTAACGCAATTGAATCAAAAGAAAGGTTAACACAAATTTTCTTAGTAACGTTTTTGTAACTTTGCCTAGAAAATCCTTGTAATACTACAGGTGAAGGTAGTTCAACAATTTCAAGCGACAGTTTTTTAACTAACAATTCGGATATAAGCGAACAACTACTTCCAGTATCTATAAAAGCCTCGTGACAAGTATCGAAAATATGCACGTTCTTTACAAACTTGTTTTTCGTATCCGAAGAGACAAATTTGGTTTCCTGTTGTTCCGGTTTGATAACCGGTTTCCCTGAATTCCTTTTATGGTAGCAAAAATATTCCTGGTGGCCCCTTTTACCGCAAAAATCACACCTGTTTGCCTCACACTGTTGTTTTTTATGATTACCCCCACAAATGTAACATTTTATAACCTTACGGGTTTGGTTTATATTTATATTATCAGTGCTAGCATTTGGGGGACTAGGAAGATTTGCACTGTTCGTATTAACTTGCGAACTTTGGTTAACGGGCGGTGCCCCCTGATTAATTCCCGTTTTAACTTGTCCGTCACGTAAACCGCCTACTGGTTTAATAGTTTTCTTGTAAATACGCCCATGTAAATAACTAGCTAAATCGTCACACGTTTTAAAATTACTAGATTCTAAAGACACATTATAATCACTGATGTTACCTACTATAATGGAAACAACATCTTTTTCAGAAAAGTTTAAACACAAACGGTCAATTTTACATTTCTGTTCAAAATAAAATTCGTACAAAGATTGATTATCAACCGGTTTCTTTTCAATGATCTCTTTTAACAGTTCAAACATATTTCTTTTAATTTGAAAACTAACTGACAATTTCGCTTTCCAATCACTCCATTTCCATACGGGCCACTTATCGTCTGTACGCAACAATGAATCGTACCAAACTTTAGCCGACCCCTTCAATTTATTCAGAGCTTGGAATCGAATTGTCTCGTCAGACCATGCAAAAGTTCGAGCGTAAGATTTTATAATGTTAAGCCATGCATTTATATCGTCCTTCAAAGGATCAAAGTCAGGTATTATATTGTTCAAAGTACTCACAGTCTCGGCATCTTTACGAGATACCTTATTACGTTTCCTCGGAGGCGAAGGAGTCCTGGCACTTGAAGAGCTCGATGTGGAACGAGCACGTTTGCGTTTCGACCGTTTCCTCCCCATAGCGTAAGTTACTACACACTTCTGATTTTAAATGAAACCCCAGATAAATAAAAAGCCGGTATAATAATATTATAGTGTGCACTGATCAAAGTTCAAATCAAGAATGTCGTCCCGTCTCAACACCCGTTGCCTTGTCGCTACGCCACCATCTTTCCTCCGTGGAGGGGCGCTGACGTCACGACCACAGACAACTCGCCCAAGTCGCGAGCGGCGTGAACCTCAGACGCCCAAAACGGTGTTGCCAACGTGGTGTTGCTAACACAAGATGGCTTGTTAGTTACAGAGTCACCCTCAAACTTACATAAATAATATTCGTCTTGTAGGTTGACATTTTTCTCAATTTATGGCAATAATCTAAGTAGTATTAAATAGTAGTGCCTAATGTTGTTAAATCTTTTGGACAGATTATGTTTGTGTGGATGAGTGATTCAGATTGCTTGCACACAGTTTTAGCAGTTAAGCTATGTATGGACTTTGACGTCGACCGTACATTCAACAAGATAGTTGACTATGGATTAAAAATTTTAAACTTACAGCATCGAGGCACGTCAGTAGTGTCCATGTTAAGTACTTCACCAACACTGCAAGTAAAACCTCGTGAAATTGCACTTCTAATTGCTCTTAAAGGTGGACATTGATTTCCAATTGAAGAAACATTTAATACAGGTTCAATAAGTGCACTCGCATACGGCACAGATAGATCAAAAATAAGATTTAACGTAGAACCGCAAAGATCGTACAACTGCGTTTGTCTTATAGCAGGAGTTATAGCCAAAACGAAGTCCATTTTTACAACATTTTCATCTAGAAGGCTTGGCATTGCTTTGACGAAAGTGACATTAATGTTAACGTTTACAGCTGAACAACGTTGTGATAGACGTTCATTTAATATGTTGTCATACTGCGCTAGAAGATCTTTATATTGAGGTAAGCAAGCATTTGAAACGGCTCCAAGGGCTCGATATTGTACACCCGCCACAACATGGTACGCAGCTTGTTGAGTATCTGAAAGAAAATCGTAGATTATACTTTCGTGTTTGAACCGTATTCGCAACTTTCGGAATTTATCTCCTTTAGAATCTATTTTCATATATAAGCCCGAGGTATGAAAATTTATGGGGAGTAAAATCAAACTTGTTTATGTTTCCATGACTGTAATATATTTTGATGAATGTAAATTATATAAATAAATGTATCAAGCATGCTTTCCGTAATATAAAAATAAACATGTGGTGTCGTGGGAAACCAGATAGGAACGAAGTTCCTTATTAAATAAATATTTATTTCAAGTTCTAGTCTTACGAATAATTTTTTTTATATAAAAGAAAATTAAATATAAACTTTGACATTAAAGTTTAATTTCAAATGTAGTATATTTATATTTAAGACCTTCTGTCTTCCTAAAAAAAATCTTAGTCATTTTCGTTACGGACGTTTTTTGCCGGCTAGGGTACGTATTCGCATCGTCCCACAAGGAACTTCGTTCCAAAAATGCTTTCATTTATCCCCATTTACTAATCTATATATTTTACAATCGTTCGTAAAGAGTCATGAGTCGGAGTCATCAGTCGTCATCTGATACACACAAATTTTATATTTTTTTTGTATAGTATTGCAATTTTTTATTAATATTCAAATTAAAAACTTACTTTCAGAAACACAGTCCGGTACTACTGCAGTTGGAACCCATTGACGTTTGGTTTCACATACAAATGTTTTGACTGGCTCTCCATCAGTAAATCTAAATCCGGGGCTACAAGTTGCAATACATTGTATTCCTCTGTCCCCAGGAAGACAATTTAGAGAACCATGAGCTGGTGGCATAAGTTCCCAATCTACACAAGGTGTGGCTTGCACCGATACCTAAAATGGAAACATAGGATATATAGATAAATGATTTTGGGCAATAACGTATGAATCGTATAAATCAACCAAATATTTATTATTTAAAGTATCTAAAATGTACCTGGAAGTGGCATTGAGCTTTATTTCCATATTTATCGGATGCTATAACAGTAACATTTTCATAGCCACGTATAGGTATGACTGCTTTTTCCGGAATGAACTTTAAGAATACTTCTCCAGAAGCGTCTGTTGCATTTATTCTTCTTCTAGTTTCGTTAAAGTTTACAGCGTAGCTATCTTGCTTGTCGACTAGTTCTATGACGTAGCTCTGTGGGCAACTTAATCTAGGTGGTGTATAATCAGGTACTGTGATGTTAACTTCACAAATAGCAACATTTCCATCAAAATCAAATGCTACGTATCGTACAACCATATTGTGGAAGACTTGTATCGGAGTTTTAAAATGTTGAGGCGTCACTTCTAATCTAGCAATAGCACCAGAATTATCAGTAGCAGTTGGTTCAGTAAAATTGACTGGCAGTAATCCTCCATTGACGTCTGTTTGCACTATGATCGGATGTTGTGGGCAATTTTTGAAGACCGGCGGCTCATTATCTATAAACGAACATATCAAATATATTATATACAGTTAATGGTAAATTTTTTGTACCTTTATTAACTTAAAGCATTTATATTCAACATATGTACTCACCGACACAAGGAGAATATCCATAGTCATAACCTAATAGTGGTTCAGCAGCAGGCTCGTCACAACCCATTAATTCAAACTTCAGACAAGCGTTGTCCATAAAACTGACAATTCCTAATATAACAAATCTGGCCTGTACATATTTTGGCAACGTAATCATTGCTAGTTCTCCATAATTTCCAGGATCTCTCATAGTTAAATTGAAGTTGGGGAAGTAGACCACATAATTTTCATTTTCAGCTTGTTTGTAAAAGAATCTTATTTCCGTAGGTCGGCCTACAATATCCGATGTTACAACTCCCTTCACTAAAATAGCTTTAACTCTGTAGACCTTTCCTAAATCAACACTGACATAAGTGAATGCTTCTTGTTTACCACACCAGCCAGTAACGGAATTGAGCCTGATATTTTTGGCTTCATAATTAGGTCTTTCTGATGTTGCGTTAATAGCAGAGTCGGGTATTCTTCCGGAAGCTAAGCCAAGAGGTCTTATTACTTTACATTCGGGTTCACGTATGCAAGTAATAGGCCTAGGGTTTATTAAAATGTAACCAGGTCTTGAACATCCAAACAAAACTTCAGATCCTTGCTCATAGCTTTTCGAGATTTGGTACCCGTCTGCTGGTCGACCCGGATCATCGCATACGGGCCCTTCGCATCTCAAATCTCCAAAGTCCCAAATTCCGTTGGCTTGACATCTTACTACGTTATCATGTTTACTTGTTTGGCCTGCTAGTTTAAAAGTATTTTGGCATCCAAAGAAGAAAGAGCTCTGGTATCTCGTATCAAGATATTGGCCGTATTCTGCTCCAGGTGTTGGCATCGGTACACCGCAATCTTTACGAGGACATTGGGGTTGAGCACCAGAAAACCAATAGTGTGGTAGACCCTGCAATAGATTTTTTATATGAAAAAGTTTATGGGCAATGGGCATGGTAATTAATACATCTTTGAAAGTTTAAATTGAAGTTACTAATAAATATTTGTATGGATACTTACTGGTTTTGGATCATAAACGCATTGTCTAAAAGATGCAGTAGCAGTATTGCGTAACAGACGACCTGGAGACGTACACGTAATGGTAACGTTATCTCTATATGGCACCAAAACACTTTCAGGATCATCTCTTATTACTTTTAACCCGTCATTTTTGTCATCAGATAATGTAACACAGCGCGCATCTAGAAACAAAGGTGGAGCTTTATAACCATCAATAAAAATATTACAAGTAATAATTTTTTTTTTTAAAACCCACGACGAACGCTCCTTTGTCGCTTATAACTTTGAAACAATTATTAGAACTATTCAGAATTATACATAATCTAAACATGGTAATCATGATCTGAGGGCCTCTTAATGGCCAGCCTGGTGGACTATGGCTGAACCCTTTTCATACCCAGAAGAGGCTCCTACTCACTAGCGATCCGGCAATGTGTTAAAATGAAGGGTAAAACAAACCACGATTGCAACCCAGCGTGGTGGACTATGGGCGTAAAATATGTCTAAGAACCTTCTCAGAAGCCATACATGTCTATTGCAAAAAAATCCGCATTATAATCGGTTCAATAGTTTTCCAGGAAAATGGTAACAAAAAAGTGCACAAACATACGCCACTACCTCTTAGGGCAAACACATATACCGTCTCCGTACCGTCGTGTGTAAAAATGGAATAGGTGATTTAGTGATAAAATAAAAAAAACAAACATTGGCATTCTGGAGCAGTGCCGTTCCACGTTCCACTTGAAGAGCATAGCAGTGAAGAAAATCCAGACATTACATATCCAAAATCACACTGGAATTCAACAATATCGCCAAAGTGATAGGAAGTCTTTGTAGATAGTAGTAGACCATTTTCAGGAGAGGCGAGTGGTGGACACATAACAGGAACACAAGACTTGTTTCTTTGGTACGTATCACCATCTCTTTCACCAGTTTCAGACTTTTCTATAGAAAATCCAGCTGTACCATTGGAAAAGTAGAGCTCATATCCAATATTGCATGAACATGAGAAGTTTCCAGGCCTAAAACGTAAATAAAT
Organism: Erebia palarica; assembly: GCA_964035005.1. Classification (NCBI taxonomy): domain Eukaryota; kingdom Metazoa; phylum Arthropoda; class Insecta; order Lepidoptera; family Nymphalidae; genus Erebia; species Erebia palarica. Next base: position 11,055,943 of record OZ035988.1, read on the forward strand.
ATTGAATTAGTTTAATTACTTTTAGTTTTAACATTATCATCATGATTATGATGACATGATTCATTAAAAGAAAATTTGACTGCCTCGTTGGTCTAGTGGTTAGGATGTTCGACTGCGGCCGACGAGATCCCGGGTTCGAGCCCTGGGACAGGCCATAATTAAGTGTTCGGTTTTTCTGACTAGAAATTCTCAGTACTAGCCCGGAGTTAGGAAGTTGGCGGTGTTTCCCGTGCCTCGAAGAGCACGTTAAGCCGTCGGTCCCGGAATCACTAACATGATAATAATCGTTAAAGCCCGTCAACCCGCATTGGAGCAGCGTGGTGGGTCGTGGCGTATAGCTCTAATTAGCTCTCTCCTATGAGAGTGGAGACCTGTGCCCAGCAGTGGGACGTTAATGGGCTGTAGTGGTGGTGGTGGTGGATTTTTAGCAAAAGGTATAAATACTATAGGCGTAACTTACGTATTGATACATTTTTGTTCACATCCACCGTTGTTTTCATTGCACTCGTTTACGTCTGAACAGTCAAGTCTTGCACATCCCATAATTTCAAGCTTTAAGCATGGTGCACCTACGTAATCCTGTATTTTAAATTTGACATATTGTGCCTCGATTGGCATTGGTAGATTTAACACTGATAATGTTGGTTCTAATATGCGGAATTCTACAGCTGTTCCATCAGGGTTAGTGTAATCTTTAAAAACATCAGTCAAATCGTTTGTGTATTGAATTCTTATTGCAGAAGTAAATGCAATATTTGCGTCCGCTCGCATGACGCTCATTGTTCTGAATCCTCTTACAATTGTAGGTGCTCTTAAATCAACGAGAACCCAATTAGCTCCAGCTTCTAGATTATTTCCACACCAACCTCCTCCGTTATTAAGCCGAATCATCTGAAAAAGAACATATCGTAAAATAGCATGTAAGTAAAGTCAGAAATTTTGGTATATTTTCTGAAATAATGGCATTATATAAGAAAAAATACCAATATGTCAATTGTTAAAAAAAGAGTGTGTGTGTACAATTCACACACGGCAGAAGTAAAACATCAGAAAAGTAGCTTACGAGAGAATGAGATAAATATAACTTGTATTCTATTTCATGCTCTCGTAGGCTATTATTATGAATATGTTTACTGATTTGTTGATTTATTCGTTGTGAACACAGTATTAGCATGCATTGTGCCATTTCCGGCGTACAACATTTAGAATTTATTTAAATTTATTTTGCCTTTTTGGTGTCGCTTTTTTGTTTCATATAATTTTTAAACCACACCGATTTTAAAGAATTTTCACTTCAACAAGCTATCTCTTCTGGCGGTGGTGCAATTCAAGATGGATTTTATTAAAATAAAACCCTAATGTCAAGGCGCCATCGTCGGAATTGTACATCGCTTGGTAGCGCTCAGTAGAACGTCTATACTATTGCCTATTCTGTAGTAGTACTGTAACTGACTACGGGCAGACCCTAGCCAAATTCAAGATTATTAATAATTTTCAAATTGTACCACGGATCAAATCAATCAAAAAATTCTTACCCCTTTATGATAACCAGGTTCAGATGTGGAAGTAGTAATAGACTCGTCTGGTATAGCACCATTTATCAATCCTAAGTCACCCACTGGTCTGCAGTCTAGACTTGGAGTAAATCCAGGCCGACAAGGACAGTAAAATCCACCTTGAGTATTTTTGCACTCTGTAGAAGATGAATCGCATTGGCTGCTGATACATTCGTTGATATCTTCACAAGTTGGCATTGCATCGAATTCTTGATTAGCTCCACATTTTATTATGCTAGGACCATTTATCTTGTACCCTTAAAATATAATAAGTTAATGGTAATTAAATTTAAATTAAATTAAGATATAAGTAATTTGATAATAATCAGTGGCGGCCATAGGGGGTGGCAAGCCGGGCAACGATACGACATATTGCAGGGCCTCGCGCCCTCGCTTTACGGCCCAAGTAGTAAAAGTGTATTTGAATCTCGCACCCGCCGCGTATTACAAAACTCACAAGTTGCGATGCAAGCATGTAATGACCGCACTAGGTTATACATATTGATCTATGATGGCCACTCGCATAATCTGGCCGCTTGCAGTTTATTATATCGGGCCGATATCTGGGTCGTCCACTCCACTGAATATGTCATATATTTATTATATATTTTCTACCAATATACATGTAATATGTCTTCCTGTCTCTTTCGTAATGACGAAATTTCGTGCCAGTATTTGGGCAAAGCGGGCCTCGCATAATATATCTACCTCCCAGAGTCTCACAATGACTAAGGCCGCCTCTGATAATAATACTAAAACTTTGAAAATTCTTATGCATATTTACCTTTGTAGCACTGTACACGCGCTTCATCACCAAACGTATATGATCTGGTTTGATCAACAATGAATCCGTTTTTAATCTCAGGAAACTCAGGACACAATACTTTTGAACATGTTGGTACATCACCGGACCATGTTCCATTACTCATACAAAGCAACACCGGCTGTCCAGTCCGAACGTATCCAGGCTCGCATTCATAGCGTACTATAGTACCATAGCTTCGACCTCCGCCGTTTAGTATTGTAACGTTAGCATGTGGTACATCAGGCAGTGCTACACACTGAGACGCTGAAAAGATTGAGATGTGATTATTTTTTTCATAGTTTCAAAGTCAATATGTTCAATCAACGACCTCAAGGGTCCCTGTCAAACAAAGAATGTGGACTTATTTTACTGATGCCATTTAGTCTGAAAAGCGGGAGCGCTATAACGGGGACAAAGACAGGCTTATTCAGGTGAGGGGTATGCACTACAAATCAGACGCCCAACTTTTTTCTATGAAAGGACCCTTCTAGTACATATAAATGGTATATAAATATCGATATTTTCAACGAATTAATTTCGTCAATGATACGTATTTATATTTCTCGTAGAAGAAAATGACAATTTCTATTTACCAAGACATGTCGGAGTTCTCTCCCATCTTCCATCCGATAGACATGATATTCTTTCTATAGGTTGTCCAGTCGGAAAAGCAAATCCTGCATAACACTGATAAGTTGCTACACCACGGTAAGTTACATTTGTTGAGCCAATTGAGAAGCCATTATCAATTTGAGGTACAGGGCCGCAGTAAACCTCTGAAATAGTAAAAGTAAAAGTAATAAATCTTATATTTTAAAGGATCTGAGAAATAGTATGAATGACAAGATGAATAAATAATCGAATTGTTACCTTGACAGCTAGGAATATATGTGGTAGACCATTTTCCTCCATCTAAACATTGAGTAGAGATTCGAGACTTTCCCGTAGCAAATTCTTGACCAATTGGACATGAAAACGTTATTGTTGTACCAAAAGCTGTATCTCTGTTAGATGCTAGAGCACCAATTCCAGATTTAATGGGAGGACAATCTAAAATAGATACAATTTTAGTTTTCAATTTATTAAAATATCAAACATAATATTATATAAAGCAACTAGTTAAAATATTTTAGAACCGTATATAATATAGCATACCCGCTGAAAATGTAGCCTTCCAACCAGCTCCGTTATGTAATGAGTCAGACATAAATCGAATAAGCATCTCTCCACTTGAAGCTGTTAAAGTGATCCTCGGCTTGACAGTAAATCCATTATCTGAATGTAATCGCAATCCACTCGGGCTTGACCCATCAAATACTTGAACTACATCAGAAGGGTGGATAACGAACTCATTAAATTTAAGGGAAAGTGGACCACCGTTTGGGTTCTTAATTCTGTATAAACATTCCTGATTATTTGGATAGTTACTTAGACCATAAGCTGGAGAGGTAAAAGTTCCATTTGCTGCTATTATGGTTGCTCTACAACCTTGCGAGTACCTCATATTGAAGCCTTTTTTAGAATCTCCGAGGCTAGTTCGGAAGTACATATACATGTGATTCGTAGTAGAAATAACAACTTTTTCATTATCTTCACCAGATCCTGTTAACCTTGTGAGAACTGGGCTAGACGGCATGTTGCCATCTTTGATTACTATATAGTCTCTGTTCATTTCTAAATCTAAATCGTCAATTTCCAAAGATACTATCCTGCCAGGTTGGGCCTCGATAATGTACATACATTCTAAGCCACCAGGATAACTATTAGGATAACCAGGCGATGTTAAGACTTGGCCTTGAGGCGTTGCTCTGAGAATGCCCCCACAATTTGATGATTCTGTTTTCCATGAGGCACGGAATCCTTTCTTCTCTACGGATCCATCGGAGCTGAATTTAATTATCATAAAGTTAGAAGCGGATACATAAGTTGTATTGGATAAATCTTGTTTTCCTGATAGTGTTGCTAAATTAACAGATTTGTCTTCGGTTCGTCCACCAACTAAGATTTGAACAGTATCAAAAGACTTTTCAGTTTCAAAATCTTGGAACTGTAGTACGATGTTTTGTCCCTGAGGTCCTTCGAGTGTCCATTTACATTCGCTAAAGGGTGAATATTTGTGAGGATAATTCGGGCTTTCAACGACATCTCCACTACTGGCCATGTAAAAATGACATTCAGAAGCGCAATCCATTTCGTCAGATGCATCTCCACAATCGTCTTGCTTGTCGCATTTGAAGGCTGCATTTATACATTTGCCGTTCGAACAATGGAAGGTCCCTGTTAAATTCAAAAGTATTGTATCAATTGTTTTAAGAACGCTGAGTTAATTTGACATTGTTTGTAAATGCACACTCAGTTTATTTAAATTACTCAACCAAAAACTAAATCTGTGATATTTAAAAACAATTTCACAAAAAAAATGTAATAGAAGTAGCTGACAATGTATCTTACCAGTAGGACAAGCGTTTGCTTTGCACATAAAGGGGAGAAGAGTTTCACATGTTGTAAGTTCCCATGATTGGCTGTCTGATGTTACATGAACGTCTACACATTCACCATCTTTGGGGTTTGGTTGCCTCAGGTCCCAAAATCCTGCGTATTGTGATACTAACGCACCAGCAGCCGATTCTAAAGTATTAGTTCTAAGATCATCTACAGTTGCAAGACCAAGCCAGTAGTGATTGTTACTAGGACTAGATGGCACCATATTTGCAGTCATATTATTTTCTGTATAACTATCTATAACTATCAACTCGCTCCCGTACCTAAAACAAAAATAAAGAGTTATTGTTACGTAAACGTTAAGGTAAATAAAATATTTTTATAAAGATTTTCGACATACCTTCGACATAAATCCGCTGCTTTTTCCCATGAATGTCTGATATTGAAAAATTTATAACAATATAGTCCTTTTAACTCCCAGCCTGAAAAGAAAAGAAAGGCAATATTTTAATAAAATCTTATAAAGGCAAACGTATAGAACAAGTTGTACAAATTGAAAATGTATTGTATTTATTTATAAATCAGTATATAATATTGTTTATTCTATCTATTTTTTATTTATATGTACAGGAACGCTTGAGTATTTTGTAGAGTTGGTTTTGTAAGTGTATTATTTCTGTCCTAAATGAAGCGATGTTTTCCGCAAGGTTTTGTAAAAGTTCTACAATATCTCTTTTCCTGATTTTCCAGGATAAAAAGTATCCGTCTCCGACATGAATGCTATCTCTGTACCAAATTTCGTTAAAACCTATTATGCAGATTGCCGTGAAAAGGTGGATACGATTCACGCTTTTTCATATTTTATGGAGTTCAAGAAATACATTTGAAAATGAAAATTTAGTTATAAGCAAATACTTAGTGGGAATTTCTCTTAGTAAGGGGGGGTAGGATTCTGAGGAAAACTTTTTAGATAAATATCAGTGGGCATATTTATGAGTTAGTCAGTTCTCACTCAAAAGAAAGTGATGTACGGTATAGAATACCTAATTAATTGCTTCGCAAACAAAGTATCACGGGCACGTAATTATCATTTGTTGCACTTAAGAGTAAATATGATCAACTCTTGCAATAATTTAAAAATTGTAAATTAAGGTAATCATATGTACATAAAAAACTGTCTATATGTAGGGTAATAATACAGATTTAACATAATATCTGAATTTTGATAAGGTAATATGTAACGTTTTCCTTAAATTAAAGTAAATATTAGTATAAAGTATAGACAAAAGCGAGAAAACGAATCTATACTTATCAAATATCCAATCAATCAATCAAATCGAATAAATAAATATTATAAATACGAAAGTTTGGATGGATGTATGGATGAATGTTTGTTATTCAGTCACGCCCGAACGGCTGAATGAATTTGGATGAAATTTGGATTAAATTCTAGAATAATAGGATACTTTTTATCCCGGAAAATTAAGGAGTTCCCGCGGGAACCAAAATCCTCAATCCACGCGGACAAAGTCGCTGGCATCAGCTAGTAATATTATAATAGTAAAATAAAATTGATTTTTCGTCTCTCCATTTAACGAGAACTCTCAATAACTCCAAAAAGTGTGCAGACCCTTCAGTGTCGCTATGTAGAGTTTACACTGTATTTGCGACAAAATCATGCGTAGTCCGATATGCACTATTTTAAAATAGTACTTCTGAGCATGTGAACAAAAAGCAAACAGTGGCAATCAGAGCGTGTGAGTTCGTCGATCATCGTGAAGACTGCGATGGAATTACGCATCACTGCACTTCGCAATACGATGCAACGTTTGACCCACTTAAGCGACGGCGAAAATCGGCGGAAACAGCACACCAGCTTTACATGTTGAAGATGTCTCTGAATAAGTTCAAAGTTAATGTAAAACGTAAACTCATTGAAAAAATCTTATTACTATGTAAAGGATTACTCAAGGAAGCTTGGCAATAATTTGCTCTAATGGCTCTGATAGTTCCTTAGTTTAAGATGATTTGTGAGATGGTGATAATATTAAAAATCCCGGTTGATTTTGTTGTGGGCTCTTCTCAGACCATGGCGCGTATGGAACCCTCGAGCTTTAGATTTAAGAAACCGTAACTGATCATCATCATCATGTTTTATAAGTAATTGGACGTCAATACAATTGAATTGAATTTAATACTACAAAATTCCCAACTCAAATTGCCTGAATCCCACAACTCTCATCATCACCATCTAACGTCTATTTATGTCCACGGCTGGAATAAGGATTGCTATTGCTATTCACGTCTGCTAGATCTGAATCCAGTTTTTTCTTGGTGTAATTTTGTTATCGACACAAAAGCCACAAGCAGGACTAATGAAAAATCATGCATTTTTTTTAATAAGACTTATTCCAATTAAACTGAACCGTAGATATTATAACGAGAGAAGAAAAATGCAAAAGGGTAACATTTCAGGATTTATAAACAAGAATTTAAAAATGAAAAATTAACATAAATGAAATGACTCAAAACTTAAAATGTTTTACTGTTCATAGTCTAAAATTAACGATGCTGACTTATCATTAAGACGTATAACTTGATTTTCAAGTCAAAACTTTGAATATTGTATTTTCTTATTATAAATGTCTCAGAACAGTGATTAATTAAATAGAGAAGTTAACTCAATAAACTACAATTAAGTACTATTGTTCAAAGAATTTAGTGTCCTATGTGAACGAAGTCGAACAAGTTTGGTTGTTTGATTCTGGTTACCAACTAGCTTGCTAGTGGTCCCAAGTTTAGGTACAGGGTTTCTAGATAACAAGTAGTTTTGGATAAATTGGACCTTGATTTTTATAAAAGTCGAGAGTACTTTTTGAAAACCGGTGAGGTCCAAAAATTCAACACGTCATTTTCTTTTTAACCGAAAGGCTGAATAACATTTTTGTGAGTGACTATCATAAAAGAAACCTAATATCAGCTGTACTATTACCTAATCTGTGGTAATATTATCAAAATTTTAAATTCTAACCATAGCGTAATGTAATGGTAGTTATGATGTTACTAGCTGATGGCCGCGACTTCGTCCGCGTGAATTGAGGTTTTTTGGTTCTCACGGGAACTTTTTAATTTTCCGGGATAAAAAGTAGCCTATGTGTTATTCCAATCCGTTCAGCCGTTCTGGCGTGATTAAGTAAGGATCTCCATGCCTCCATCCATCCAAACTTTCGCATTTATAATATTAGTATAGATATAGATTTTAAGCGTCTTGTTTCTTATTAATAATATAATAATATGTCTTATTTTATATTTCCCGTGTTTAAAAAATCTGTAGATGTAGTCAGCTGTTCATCAATAAGTGAAATCGTCATTATATCATACAATGTTTCAAGGGTCAGGGGTTTTCAATATAGAAAAAAATAGACGTGTAACTGACGTCAGTCACCCAGACATTGTAGCTATTGCAAAAAATGCGTTTTAACTTTAAGTACCGTTTCAATATTGACGCAACGGTGATTTAAAATTATAATGAATATGAAACTAGTTTATGTTTGTTGTTCCACGACATTTAGAGTGCAGCCGGACTTATACTGCAATCAACAATTACAAAAGACGAATTTGTAGAGTAATTATTTTTTGTGGAGCATTGAGCAACGCTACAGTCTTCAATTAGTTGTCATTTAGTAATTCAGCAAATTGAATAAAATGATGAACGTAATAGTTCGATTTTTAATCAGACGAAATCAGTACCTAAATAACGCGGATATATTATTCATAAACTTGATAAGATAAGGTAGTTACCTTATACCTATAGTTTTACACACCGAAAGCTTTAGCCTTGCCTTACCTCTAACCTAATTTAATAATTGAAATTGGTATGGGAAATATTTGAGGAAAATTACAAGCACGTGGTCAGCTGGTCCAAATCCTGATGTCTCCCCGAGGGGCCAATCAGGGGATAGGCGAGTCCGGCGCCAGAAATACAAAACAAAACGCTATTCGATTCAAAGGGGGCACATCCTGCTGTATATATCTCAAAACTGGTCAATTACTAACTATCGGTATAGATATTGGTGTTACAGACTGTCATATATCGTCAATAACGAAATACTAATATAAAATATAGCTTATTTCTTACAGTTACATTTAATTCCATAACGGTTGCGGATGAGTTGCTATCAAACTGTACTACGCCGACGGAGGGAATCTGAATCGAATAAGTGAATACCTTAGTTCAAATCGCAGTCACGTAAACTGTTAAGTGCTCTCCTTTGAGAAACTAGTGATCTGGATGCATCGGAGATTGAATTACAGACTACTCGGATATAGGGAGCTTATATCATGTCTAGTTACAACTGGGTTTTGGAGCTTCAGCTCAGAATGATCGAGTAACAATGCTTTGGCGAATTAAGGGCCAAGTCTTCAGTATTTTTTAACCGACTTCCAAAAAAGGAGGAGGTTCTCAATTGAGCACGTTTTTTTAAAATGTATGTTGGTGCAACCGACGGTGAACCGATTTGAAAAATATTTTTTTCATTCGTTAGAGGAAGCTCTCGAGGTGGTCCCATAAAAAATTCTGACTCCAAATCCTCAACCCTGACACTAAAAAGTTAAAAATAAAAACTCTTTCCAAAAAACCGACTGCCAAAGCCACTGTATAGTAAAAAATAATGTTGTAATGAAAACACTATGTTGAAGTCGGGCTTGTATAAGCAAAGTTGACGCATCAGGCTCGCCCGACTTCAACATAGTGTGTAAAAATCAAAATTACTTTTTACTTTACAGTTGCTTAAAGTCGGCTGGAAGTCGATTTTTTGGATAGGATTTTTATTTTTAATATACATTTTGGTCTTCATACACGTGCAGCGTGAAGGCTGCAGCTGCATACCGCACTATAGCCTTCCTCCATGAATACACGGCACTGCTCGTACGATTGTTGTAGAGCAGTAGCAGCAGACAACGACTGCTCTTGCGGTACATGGGTTAACAATCAAGTATCAACTGCTCAAGCTATAGTGTGGCCGTTCTTAGTGACAAGCTCGAAGTATAGTTAGTAGTTTTTGCTAAATAACTCTGTTAATAATTTTTGTAAGGATTTGTTGTGATCTACAACTGTCTTCGTATTTAGCGATCGCCGATGGTTCTCAAGAAATCCTTTCTTATTTCTGTCTTCATTGAAGGAAATCTCTGTGCAAAATCTCTGGGTTCAAGGGAATGGCCTGGGCGTTGATAAGTCAGACAGCGAGCGCGTGAGACAAGTCTTTTTCTATAAATATATATGTATGTACAGTCCCACCAACTTATCTGGCCCGGTGGGCAAAATTGGAACAAATTTTTATGACTGTTTAGTTTTTGTTTATATCTTTATTTTTAACTAGACGATGCCCGCGACGTCATCGGCGTGGATGAAGGTTTTTCTCCGGGATATAAAGTTACCAATGTTCTACCCTGGGATACCAACAACCTATCCCTATGGCAAATTTCATCAAAATCGGTTAAGAAGATGGGCCGTGAAAGCGTGGTAGATAGACAGACAGAAGGGAACTTCTTCATTTATAATATATTAGTATGGATATGTAATAGCAAACTCAGCAACGCTGTCACCGGGTTAGATAAGTTCGTGGGACTATAAAGGCTTTTTGCGCGAGAAACTGACTAAGTACAATAAGTAATCTAAGTAACTACGAATTTTGTTTTTAAGAAAAAAAAACGAACTATTTCCATTCAGATGCTGTACAAAGGATTTTTCTAACGGCTACACGATAAAGAAAATAAGTAAAGCTAATTTAGCTCAGCTTAGTCAGCTCTAAAATTTTGGAAGTATTATTTGCTTAGCTTTTGCTGCTGAGAAGAATTTTATTAACATTTTTAATCCTTTGCTATAAAATTTACTATATTTCTCTTTGTTCTTCAAGTATCTTCCAGAAATTTGCTAAATCAGATTTAAGAGAAAGACGATGGTGTCAGAGATGAAGTAAATCTATACAAAGGTACTAATTTCTTACCTCCAAGATATAAATAGACTTGTCCTGAGCTCTACTAGCTGAGCTGACTAAATGACTGATCCCTGATGTTTACTAAATCTGAAATTTTGACAGTAGATTCCGTTTATGGCGTAGATAGGAACGTCTGCTTCCATCCAACATTAGAAATACGTGTTTTAGGATTTTTTGATCGCCCCAAGAGATTTTCAGACATTGCCCCTGGGCGGATCAGCTAGAGGCTAGAGCATTTTTAAACAAAGTTTTATCACAGAATAGTACTTTAATGTGGTTGAAAGTTATTCCACATCCAAATTGGATGTGCAGTAGTACTCATTAGTTAAGTATAGGATAATATTCTAAGACTATGGTAGTACCGATTCACAAAAGTCAATCGTGAGTCATACAGTCGTGCGTGACGGTATAGTAGCGCCTTTCACTTATGAATGAGACTCCAAGGCTGTAACGCACAAGAGTAGGTATCTAATTCTCATATCGATACGTGAATATTCTTCTAAACTGAATCAAGTGTGGATGGACCGAAAAATAAAGAAAGCTGTTTGTAAACGATAATAATGCAGTTAAAGTTCCTTTGATTCATTCATAGTTATTTTAAGACTTAGGTCCATAATTAGGAGAATGTTTCGTTGTCTTGCATATTAATTATCATGAGTGAAATCAGGCCTGTTTATTATATTTATACTTTTCTTATCGTTATAACTGTTTATTACTATGATTTTTTATGTAGCCAGACCCAAGACACTTTATATACCTAAACCAGCTTTCACGACAACAATTTTCTCCAAATCCTGTGTTAACAAATGCATTGTTAGTAATTCTGAATACTATTATATTCGTGTATAACTCGTAACAGCACTTACATCGCGAGACTTAAGCTTGCTTTTCAGTACTTAAATAATATGTAAAGCTCTCCTTAACTGCTTTCATCCCACGTTTAACAAATGGAAATTCTCATGTCGTCGTGGTCTAAGTTTATGCTGGTGAAATTCGTATGCTCGTATGTAAATGTTTTCAGAAGGGTACCTACTATTTATACGTAGAATACGTACTAATAGTTTTATTATTATCAAGGTTTTTTTCTAATCCTGTAAAAGAATTCTTATTTGCCAGGAAACTAAATAGTCTGCCCCTGGAATGCAAGTATATCTGTAACAAATGTTATAAAAATTGGTAAGGCAGACGGACTGTAATAATTTAACATAAAGACACGTGATTTCGCATTTCGTATGGATAGATAGATAGATAGATGAATTCTTTATTGCACACACTTAAAAACAATAACAATAAAGAAAAGCTTAAAAGATAAGACAGAAGGGGGTGCAAAGGCGGTCTTATTGCTAAAGCAATCTCTTCCAGACAACCTTTGGGGAGAGGAGATTATAAAACAAGAGCGCGGGATAGTGCAACAATTAAAAATTAAAATATGTAATATATATGTACATACATGCATACATCCATCCATACATACAAACATATATACATACATACATACATACATACATACATACATACATACATACATACATACATAGATACATACATACATACATACATACATACATACATACATACATACATACATACATACATACAAAGATACATATAAACATAAATACTAAATAATTCGAAATAAAATATAGGACTAGAGAATTAATTGTTACCTGATAGGAAATGTTTATGCAAGCGACTTCTGAAGATAGAGAGTGACTTAGACTGTCGTATATCCGCTGGTAGGCTGTTCCACAATAATACGGATTTACGGGTAAAAGATTTATCATAATATCCTGTGCGACTGACAGGAGTGTGCAAGCGATTATCCGTACATGACCTTAGGTGTTGTCGTTCGTTGTTAGAGCCAAGAAAGGAGAAACGTTGTTTGAGGTAAGAAGGAGTATGAGGATTGTATAGAATAGAGTAGAGGAGTGTCAGAATGTGCAGATTACGACGGAGTCTAATTGGGAGCCACTTCAGACGAGCTCTGTACTCAGACACGTGATCGAACTTACGCAACCCGAAGATAAATCTTATGCATAAGTTTTGAAGACGCTCAAGCTTGTTTAGCTGTTCTTCAGTTAGATCGGGGTAGGATGAGTCAGCATAGTCTAGAAGTGGTAAAAGAAGAGAGTTAGCTAAAGAAATTTTGGTTTTAATTGGAAGAAAGTTTTTCCAGCGTCTCAGGCCACCAATTGACGCAAACAACTTCCGGCTAACCTCAGCGATTTGCGGGATCCAGGATAAAGAGCTGTCGATATAAATGCCAAGGTTTTTGACCGAAGGGCTAATGTCCAGGGTAGTTTGGCCGAGGCGGATGGGAGGTAAATTGTTTCGTATAATCTTGTCAAGCTGCTTGGAGCCACCTAATAGAGCTACTTGAGATTTTTGTGGGTTAACAGACAGTCCATAGGATTCGCTCCAAGTGCTAATTTGATTCAAATGGATTTATGTTTAATACATGAATCCAGTGAAAATTGGGTTAAACCAGCAGCTATTTTAGAATCGCAATTCTGAATTAATATAATATCTATCAACTATGTAATTATATTTTATTCTCGACAACCGAAGCTATGATTATTTGTATATTATTGTTACTTTCATGCAAGCTGGCTTACTAAGCAACTGACCCAGATCGTGATGCTCCAAATATCGCCGTGCCAAGTTGTGAATGATCTAATAGACTTATTCTAGACGCGCGACCGTGAGATGGGCTTTCGACGATGTCTTACGACCAACATTTAAGTAATCTCTATGTACTAATAATAATATTGTATGTTCGTACACCGTGAGTCACTGTGCCATTGGCTAAAACTAGCCTTTTCTCACCTGTAAGAAAAGTCAGAGGTTGCCTAGAAGATGCCTATTCGCTCTTGCCTTAAAGGTACTTAATACGTGGCAGGAAACAAGGACGCGGGAAACACTTTCCATACTTTAACGGTTTAACCGGTATCCAGGTAATTAATCTATTGCATATAGTACCTCTATACAAATAGAGGAACTTCTGGAAGGTATTATTATTTTAAGTATCCTGTGCTAATACCACCAACCTTTTCTGTCAAAATGGTTCAAAATTATACTTCTCGACACTTCATTTGAACTCAAATTAGTTCAAGTTAGTTGACATTCATTACGTTAATGATCAAGGTAACTTGACAATCAACTCCCATTCACGGAGATGTAATTTAGATACATGATAGCTTTCTGGTCAAACGATATCTAGGTAGTAGCAGAATCATCGTCGTGGTGCGATTAAGTTCTAGGCCAGTGTAACGGAATCGTGTAAAATCGGTATGTAGACACTTATAGGTGTATGTGGTATTATAAACATTAGATGATTAGATATTGAAATTAGTTGTGGGAAACAGCTTGTTTATATTTTTCTTTTGTTCTTACCTCTTGGTATTATTGCTAGTATGTTATAATGATTATACATTCTGGAATATAACGATCTTTTCTATTAAAAAAAATCATTCGTCGAATTGATTACAAAAATAAAATGTATAAAAATGACCATTTCCTTTTACACCATTGGTTGCCTGGAAGAAATCGCTACGTACATACAAGACCGCCAAATCGATCGAAAGTTTGGATGGATGGATGGAATTTGGCATAGATATAGATTAAAGACTGTAATAACAAACAGGCTTCTTTTTATCCCGCACAGTTAAAGAGTTCCCGCGGAAACTAATACACCTCAATCCACGTGAACGAAGAAGCGGGCATCAGCTAGTCACGACATAAAAATTTTCTTTTTATATAGGTTTTTTTTCTAATACCTATTTGTATTAAATTCAAATCAGGTTACAAATCTGAATACTTCAAAGCTCTTTACGTCCTGTTGTCGGTTAATCGAATATCTCGCCACTCCTCAGCTACGGGACGTGGTGAAAGCTAAGGAATTTCCGGCCTCACAGTACAATAGCATATAAATACCTATAGAACGTTTAGTTTGCACTTAGTGTTCACGATTTTGATGTCTAGCTTCATTGCCTTCTAATTAAATCAAACTCATTCTAAATATTTATGAGGAACGTTTTTGTTCAGGAATATTTTTTATCAATTAAATAACTGACTATTGACGTGCATTTGCCTCGCTCGGGTGGAATTTTTGATAATTCCTTGGGTGTGGTGTAACTTCCAAAAATCTTTTTTCTTATCCGAAAGGTGTAGTACCCTAGTAAGATAAAACTTATAAAATGGCGGACTTTCAAACTGTCATTCCCTAACTCACTTAGGGCTGGAATTTCCAAAAACCAATTCTTAGTGAGTATATATACATATAAAAGGCACTGTCTAAGTCAAGGCGCTGAACTATACCATATTCTGAAGGTTGTGCGTTGATAGATCAGTCAGTCAGTCATGTAGAGCAAGTGTTTTTATGTCAATTAATAACTTTTTGTTATAAGTTTGAAAATTTGTAATCTGCTTTAAAATTGGATGATTTCTCTTGCGTGCAAGTAAAATGTGGAACGAACTTTTAAGTGCAGTTTATCTAGAACGTTATCTTGTTCCACGGATGAAAACTTGCCATACTTATATTTTAAAAATGCAACTAGTGACGCCAAGTTCGGTGTAAATCATACGATTTTTGTTTACCCATTGACTTAGTAAATCGATGTGTTTACCACAGAAATTGTTAAAGCTCATAAGCACTCTACTAGTACTAGGTATGATAAAAGCATAAACTAAACATTCTACAGCAATTAAACTTGCAGAAATCAACTTTTGCAAGTCGCTTACACTTCCTTCGTTCCCTGTAAGCGATTAGGAATAGGCCCCCAATAGGAAGGAGGTCGCACCGCTAAGCCAAGCAAAATAACTCATCTCTTTCTCTCTCTCTGCTTCGTATTTCTCATTGCTGAGAGTCGTGATCCCTTTCCATTAATCGCATAATGACAGTGTTTTCTTGGGATAATGTTCCCAGGTCCTTCGGCTAAACACATAACTCTCTTAAACACATAACTCAAAATCACTATAAAACCGTAAATAAAATTTGTTGAGTCCACTATTCATTATTTGCGAGACGGGATGAAAGAGCAGGAAACAACATCTCGGCTATGACAAAGCGTCCGTAGTTAACACTTTTCACGACGCGGGGCTTCGAATTTCCAGTGCCGTGTTGATCGCTTGTATTCGGTTTTTTAACGAGAAAACTTTTGCTTTTTGTACACTCCAATAAATTTATTAACTCCTATATTAATTGCGGAAGTTTATCGCATGAAAAAAGGGAAGACTTCCTAGCAATTTAAAAGTTTAATGACAAAACGTAATCCCAAAGAAATACCCATGAGTTTTGAATTTTTTTCCCTATTTTAAATCCTACTCCTACTAATATTATAAATGTGAAAGTTTTGGTTGGTGTGGACGTTTGTCAGTTTGAATGTTTGTTACTTCTTCACGCCACAACGACTCGATTTGGCTGTAATTTGGAATGGTGACAGCTTACCCTGAATTAACACATAGGCTACATTTTATACCGGAAAATTAATTCGTCTTCATGCCCACGGGAATTAAAAAAATCAATTCACGCGGAAGAAGTCGCGGACATCTGCTAGTGCAAAATAAATATTCTTTTGTTGACGAAAGTGATCCGAGGTTGTGGGATACTAAAATACGGAATTATAATATTTAGAGGTATAAGTATCTACGTACTTGTGAATAACTGCGGTCATGCTATATACATACGGCTATATGTTTGGCAAACTTATTTTAAAATTTCTAATTACATTTTTCATTAATTTTCTTCAGGGATCTTTCAGAAATTGTTGTAAAAGAGCGCTGAGGTTCCAGGTTGATGGCATTGTACTCATAATAATTAATTTACTTCACAATTATAACGAGAATAGACGTAGAACCATTTAAACAATTACGTAAAACGCAATATCGTATTTTTTTTTGTTTCATGTTTAAATTATGCATGATGCATATCTTTCTTAATAGCAGTATATTTATGAATCAAAAAGAATTTCAATCCTCATTTAACTATATTTTTGCTTCAGTTCTAAATGTGTAAGTTTCATTTAAAAAACAAGACATTTCATTTAATTCGCCACCATGAGAATATTGCGAGGAAGGCTATTCCTTACAACTGTAACTATATAGAATAATGCACTGCCGTACCCCTAACCGGTTAGCCTGCTACCATCTTAAACTGCATACCAATACAGACTTCGATCCATCCATCCATCCATCAGCCTGTATGGATCCACTGCTGGACATAGGCCTTTTCGAAAGCGCTGTGGACTTACCGATGTATACTTCGATACCTACTTAATATTATTAGATTTTTTCCTAACAACAATAATATTTTGTTGAAGTTTAGAATACTCGTAGGCAAGTTTGTTCAAACGATGTCGTGTAGGAAAGTTTAGGTAATAATATCTACAATAACAAAGACGAAGACAATAACGTGTCAGTAGTTTGTGAACCATAGCAACGCTAAGCAAAAGTTAATCCTAGATAGGTACCTAATCAATTATTGTGTAACACCCGTAACAAGCAGAGAGACAGTGTTCCAGATCCTAATTTCTCATGTTTTAATAATATAATTTCTGCAATTGTTAAAATGTTGATGCATTGTTGTTTTTAATATGGGTTGTGCAACTGAAATAGATGATTTGAGAACTGAAAAAATAAAAAGAAATAAATAAAAAGTAATAGTAGGTAATAATCTCTTTTTTGTAAGAAATAAAAAAAATATGTATGGATAAATATTATTGTATGGAGGAGAACATCAATCTTTGGTAATGGACTAATTCGATTTCAATTGAAAACGCACTTTTTACAGCAATTTTTGTCCTAGGTACTTAGATTTTGATTGAAAATTATTATACAGGGATCACAATTCGGAAAAAAAATTGTTCGAATTATAGTCAAGTAATCCGGTTCTGTTCGCCAGCTCTTCAAACTAATCTATTGTTGATGTTTTTGCCAATTAATATGCACCTTGATGCACAGATAGTATCCCCTGAGGCATATTTTGTAGAGCGTCGATTTAACACATACTCGAACATTGTTGTGTAGAAAACTTTGTTATCCACACAAAGAGAATGTCGTGAACCTAGTTTGTAAACTACCAGGAGCTAAACAAAAGTTCCCCGACGCAGAGAATCAATTGGACTTTCATGACAAGCCGAGCGTATGTCCGTACCAGTGAGGTCGTACTTTACTTGTAGATGTCGTTTGCAAGAGATGGGGATTTACTTGGAGAGTTTTTGAGATTTACGATGTTTGCAGCATCTCTTCATAAATACTTTGGCTTCTATTGTTTTTGGTACCTATTAATTACAGCGGAGATGCTCTGTAAAATATACAGCCATAGGATATACCATCCACATTCCAAGGTTGTATGGTTTATAGTTCCTGAGATATAGTAGTGAGTAGTCAGTGAGTGAGTAAGTTGTATTTCGCTTTTATCATAAACTAGTTGAGGCTCGCGACTTCATCCGCGTGGATTGAGGTTTTTTGATTCCCGCGGGAACTCTTTTATTTTCTGAGATAAAAGGAGTCTATATCATTCCCCGGGATTCAAACTATCCCTATGCCAAATTTCATCAAAATCGGTTTTACAGATGGGTAGTGAAAGCGTAGCAGACTAACAGACAGACACACTTTCGCATTTATAATATTAGTGTGGATTGGTATGGAAGTCAAATCATAATAGTATGCTGAATTATCGACACCAAAATCCTCTTATTTGGAATCTAAAATCTCATATTTGAATTCAGTAAATTGAGGCAGTATCACGGAAAATGGTTTTAAATCTATTTTGAATATAAAAATCCAAAGATAATTTTGTAGTTCTAATGGACGTTCGGTCCATGGAATACCAATGTGGCAGGACCTCGCTACGTTAAATCGGCAATATTCAAGTCTAACAGGTTCGTGATTAGAGTTCAAAATTACGTAATTAAGTGGTAAATATCTATTCACTCCGTAATAATAACCAAACCTCATTTTGTTGTAGGTCCTATGTAAATGTGTTCCTATAGGAAATTGCTCTTTAGGGATAAGTAGGTCAACAGGAGTCGGGACCTTATTAGCTATGTGATATAATTACTTCTTTTCTCTCATATTTGATGAAGTCTGCGACTTCGATCGCGTAGGTTTAGGTTTTTAAATAGACCAATATTACATCTATGGCCTTTGCGTTTTGGAACGCGAGCTGGATGATTACCGCGACTTGTACGCTTTTTAGATGTTTTGAAAATTCCCTTAGGAACTTTTTGTTTTTTGGTGATAAAAAGTATAAATAGACGCTATGCCCGTCTATTCTGCAGTTTGTAACCTACCTATACCCATCCTGTATCAAATTTCGTCGTAGTCGGTTGACAAGATAGGCAGTGGAAATGTAGCAGATGGACACTTATGTTTTTTTAAGACCACCCGGATTGGTTTGGGATAGGTAAATGCATATCTGATGTGAAACCTTTTTAATTTTTGTACTAATAATATTGTGTAATCTACTTGAAAGTATAATCCATTTTGGCTTCATCCAATATGACTTCATTGAATTTCCTTTCCAAAATTATATCATAGAATCTCGCAATATGATCTTCATTGAAAATATATCCTTGAAAATGTATTAAAATGTATAAATCTTGCTTGGCGACGAAGTATCTAGGATATCTACTATCGAATAGTGTCAGCCATAGGGGTTATTGATGTTGTAGTATGATAAATTGCGAACAGCAATATTGTCAAGACACTCTTTCTTCTTGAACTTTGAAAAATATTGACTGAAAAGGGAACCAATGTATGATGTATCTCTTCAGCGTCCTCATTTTGTCATTTAGATGCAGACATTATATTTTATGGCTCGTAGCTGGCTCATCTAATTTTACTGAGTTTGTCGCCTTTCTTGGGTATTTATTTCTTTTTTGCTCTTCCTCTTCTTCTTCTTCTTCGGATATAAGTGAAATAATAAAGTCCAAAATTCCCATTTTCACTCCCAAATACACATAATATTTTTTCTAGAGTGTAGATTGTAGACTGAACTGAACAGATAGACTTGCGTAGTTCTCAAACGTTCTTATCAGCGGCCTAGACCCTAGAGGCGCCACGTGCAGCCGCCACCGTCACTCTGGTCTGGTCTAACTCTGGTGAGTTATGCGCCTAAGCACAGAATAGGTAATAGTACAGATGCCTAAGGCCTAATTGTTCAATCGCCAGATAAAGTTTATCAGAGGAATACATTTGACGCTTCGACGGATTTCCAATACAAAATCTGTCAAAACGTCAATTTTATTCCTCCGATAAACTTTATCTGACGATTGAAAAATTAGCCCTCACACGTTATTATCGGCTTGCCGCGATCGATGTCATGGAACAAACGGAATGGTGCTTACAACGATCAATCTCATTCCTTAGTCTAGACAAGAGTCCTTGGTCAACAATTCATCGGTATCAGATATTCGTTTTTGAAATCAGTAGTAGATTTTAGTAGGTATTTACATTGTTTTGTCATATTACATTCCTTTACAAATCCTCGAAACAGGATTGCAATTTGCAGCTCTGAAGTAGAATTCAACATTAGATTCGATAACACAATAGACTTTAGAGAGTCACTTGAGCAAGTCAACTGTATTATTATGGTGCACGGCTGAATTAGTAGCATTTCGCGCGACTTCGACTGCCTGATATTCCGTGGGAACCCAACTGCTTTAGGTGTAAAAATAAAAGACCATACATACACGAAAGGAGTTACAAAAGTTTGCTGTTTTTACTTTTAATTAGAGTCTATGAGACCCAATGGCCAATGCACTCCTTCTGAGTGAATTGGACTCTTCAGCGTTTATAAATAACAAGTCAAATTTTAAATTAACATTTTCATAATTGCAGTGAATCGCCTCAAAAATCTGAGTTTAGGTATTTATTAAAAAGTAGCTTTACCTCGGCTCCATTTCATTCTACAGGTATGCGTTATGCCTGATATTTTTTTAATATTTTCATGAGCAAAGGGCTTTACGAACAGTGTATTTTAATATCTGCAGAAGCAAAATGCAATATCAAAAACGGGCTTTTACCCGTTAAAATGTCAAGAATTCGAATAATAGGTATTTCGCTTGATTTCGATATTAAAATACATGCAATAACTGACAGTAGTATAACAGAAAAGTAATATACTCGTACGTGAACGCTACGTGTTTGTCACATTTCGTTTGATGTAAAACAACCTTTAGTACGTAAAGCCTGAGTCGCACGAAACGCGTGGTGCGATGGAAACGATACGAATGCGGCTCAAACTAAGTATAATACGAGGCATTACCGAAAAAAGATGTTTACACTGCGTTGCCATTGTAATGAGCTGACACAAATGATACAATTTACCAAAGTATCCTATAAGGCTCGTGCCCTGATAAAAGACACTACAAAGTTGCCGTCATCTCATTCACTACAGTTTGACGTGTTTAAGGCCTGATTATCCATCAGAGCGGAGATGAGCGGAGATGTATTTAGCTGACCAATCAGATTATTGATGAATAACGTGGTAAATCATTCACGTCATTTATCAATAACCTGTTTAGTCAGCTTAACATCTCTTCACTCATCTCCGCTTTTCTTGACTTTGGTGTAGATTGTGTTAGAGTTCCCTATATCAAAAGAAGATTGTATTATATATTGTATTGTATTATTATATTCCTCCATGTGATGTCAAGCATGTTCCATAGATTATAAAAATTGTATTGCATTGTAATTGTGATTTGATTTTGTAATTAAGTCTTTAGTTCGTCAAATTTCTGGAAAAATATTTTATGTTTTATTTATTTCAAAGTATAAAACAGGTTCAAATATTTGAGAAAATCTTTGTTGTTTGTAAAAATTGTACACGTGAATTCCCTCCCGTGTACAATGTGAATAGTTTGAACTGTGATGTTCAACGGTGCAGTGGCCGTCGCCTCACGCTTCCATCGCGTCTTGTTTGTTTCAGGGTCAAAGTCGAGAGCCAATTTCCTTACATTAATTATGCGGCTGATGAAGACGCTCCAGACCGGCGACGAGCTCATTTATTTGTCCCCGCGGCAGGCAGTCTGTCTAGCGTTAACCAAATATATTAGTGCACAATTATGTATTCTGGGATCTGTCTAATACCCTATTCCTATAGATATTAAAATTGGCAGACAACGAAACAAAGTCAAAGATGCAAAGCATGCTTTTGCAGTTCTGTGTGAAAACATGACACACGAATTTAGCAAATCTTTCACACTTTTCAACCTCTTCATAACATCAAATACATCGCGGGCATCAGCTAGTTTATGATATTAGTATGGATGTACCTACTTACCTCTTCGTGTCGCAGGAATAATTTTATAAGCTTACTTCGCTGTACCACAGAATAGGTAATAGTACGATGTACGTTTAAAATTAAACAAACTTGAACACCTTTTAGCTTATGAAACTACTGTCTAAATTAATAAGTACATTTGAATGCAAACCATGAAAATGGTGAATTTGGTGTAGTTTCATTATGCTGATGTAGTTTGGAAAGTTGAATAAGGTTCATATGGGTAGATTTACTTAAACTGTTCAATTATTTAAATGAGATAGAAGATATCTCACAAAGTCCATTTGGATGGGTTTGTTGTAAACATATGCATAGTATGCATATACTAATATCATAAATGCGAAAATGTCTTTGTCTGCTACGCTTTCACGGCTCAACTATTCAACCGATTTTTTTGAAATTTTGTACAGTGCGTATCCCGGGAAATTAACGAGTCCCCGCGGGGAAATTATTTAATATTACCACAAAATAAGGAATTCGCTTATGGGTTGGGTTATAATGGTTTTCTCGGCATAGGTCTTCGTGAAACTTTTCAAGTAATATACCTAACGGGTTCGGTTCGATGCCATTAAGTCTGCAGGTGATTTGAAAATGACATATAATTGTGACTAAACAAAATTATACATTGCTATTTTTTTAATATAACCTTCGGTATCACATAATTTTTCTTCAGAAGTTATACCTAGCTATGGCATCTGAGCCCTTAGATGCCGATGCTATCAAGGTTTACGCACGAACACCCTTGTCGGTACACTTAACTGCAACCGTATCGGCCAAGTGGATTCGTGAAACAGCCTAATCCTCCATGGTGATCTTCAGAGGCATTGAAGAAATATCTATGGTTATACTTATATATAGGTTAACTCCTAATAGTAAACTCAAATCTTTTTTATTCAATTAGTTATTATAGTTACAATAATTTCAATCTATAGTGTTACAATCTTATAGTGCCAAAGTTGTATGGAAGCAATCGGCTTCATGTTCAGCAGCGCATTTATCAGTAAATGTAGTATTAGTTATTACTATTGTAAAACAAAAACTTATTAAAAAAGGGCAGCTCTTTAATTTTTATTTCGGCTTTTCTCAAGAAAGTCTGTTTTTCCGACCGCGCGGCGTGGCGGTGCAGCGGGGGTCGCAACATATCATACGTGACACAACTATGGCAAGTATATTGTAGAGTTATAAGATATAGAAGTTGAGGTTATTGAACAACAAACTTTCATCTCATAATCTATAGGATATGGGATCTAAGACGTAGTATCTTCATAATTGGTAAGTATAGTACATATTGGTGGTACACGGCGTTGTATACGCTAGTTTCAAAGTTTCCTCACAAGATACAACAAGAATGGCAGTATCGCTTGCCGGAGGACAAACTTGGTATGAGACAATTAGCCCTAAATTATATCATCGAAATATATAGGTCTAGCTTTATGTACATATATGCTTCAAGATCGGTGACTTATGTCATCATCAGCATCAGGCAAAGAAGTAGATGATGATAACCGATAAATCGTTAATTCCTTCATCATTAATCATTAATTATTAGGTATTTATTTATATTTGTGTATATATATAATAATATTATATTGTAAGTAAAGTGCTCGATTTTTTACTTTTATTTGTAACTTTTACGTACACTCATATCAATCTATTACTGGTTATAATTCCTATGTGTTTTGGTTGCCTGCCAGTGATCGCTTAAAAGCGATAAGGCTGCCAATTGTACCGACTTGTATTTTTGGTTTATTGTTCCTGATTATTTATGTTATGTGTACAATAAAGAGTATTTTCTCAAACATGCTTGGAAATTTGAGCATTATTTTGACAACCTTCTTCGAGATAAATCGAACTTGCCGCACTGGCCAAATACATGCGAGCAACGGCCGGCAAAAGTTGTGTGAAAATCCATATCTGTCGTGGTTTAGCGGCCAAATAAATTACATAGTAAATTCATATCTGTCGTTTAATTTAAAAATGGAACGACCTTTTACTCCGAAACATGGCAACCAAGGAGGTAACTTATCAAAGGTTTTATTTAAATTTCGAACTAGCTTGCAAACCTGTTTATTGAAAAAAAAAAACAAATGAACATTTTAAAGCGGGAAAAATTATTGTTGTTCGTTGTTCGTCATTGATTTTGAAATGTATTTGACAAAATGAGTTGAAGACAATGAATTTACTTTAACGCCATCTGAAATTCAAGAGGCGGCAAGAGCCGTAATAGAAAACTTGTTACCGCCAAAAAATATTTTTAAATAAAAAGTTCTGTCTAGGTACTACTTAGTTTTAATTTCCGCGCATTATTTGAGGAAAGCACTATTCAAGCCTTGGCCACAACTAGGCATTGTTGCCTGTTTTGCAGGCCGCTGCAGTAATGTACTATTAATTCATTCATTTCATTCATACTTCGTTCATACCAAATTACTATATGATTGAACTCATCTAGTAGTTTTCGGCATTCTGTTATGATAATATGCATCTTCTAGGCAAGCGCGTTCCAACCTCATCATTGCTTTGCAATAAGCATGATTGTCGTCGAGCGCAAGCCTATCTCGCAATAAAAAAATAATATTAAAAATGCATGTAGAGACAAAATATCATATTTAAATGATATTTTGTGTTTAGTTGTGTGAGATAATATATTGTTTTCGTACATAACTAATTGAATTATAGTTATTTATTATTGGGTCCCAATAAGTCATCAGCTGGTAATTAAGACGTATAAACATGAATATGCAAGAAGCCGCGTATCGTAATTAACTAAAATGGAACACGACAGCCATATTCCATGAATATAATAATGAAATACGGGTATCACAATCATTTGGTATAATCTAACATGTGTAAATATTAACTAAGCTCATCTAAGCGGCAGTCGTAAGCTGACAGCAGTGCTAGTTTTGGAAATTAACCGCCACATCTAATCTGATTAGTTTGGTAACTTTAGTAACACATCGTAAATATATGTATATTCATACAGTGGATCGACGCCTATACAATGACACTTCGCTTCCTGATTTCTGTCAAGGTGACTTTATATTTCATTCAATTCAATTGTTTTGGTTATTTCGCATATATTATATGTTGTGCAAATTCAGTAAGGCCGGCCATACACGGACTGCTCGAGCAGTTAGCCAGTGATCAACATACACGGACTGCTTTTGCAGTCATAGTCAACAAATTGAAGCTACCATTAATAACTGCTGCCAACCGCTCGAAGCAGTCGCAACTGCCCGAGCGGTTCCATGTATGTGTGTACGTACAAGACTGTAGTTCACTATGCTGTCGTAGCTTGAAGCAGTTCATTATGAGTGCTTCAAGCTGTCCGTGTACCCGAGGCCTAAGAACAGCTATAAGGTCAGTGCCAGCAGTTTTATTAAACAAATATTTCACTACAAGCATGGTCAGTTTGCAATCCCTTGGTCAGGGGGGGTCAATTAAGAATACCCAACCCTCTGGATCCCTTCAGAACTTTATTTTGCGTGCTTTAGTGCTTTGTTAGTGAAAGTAGAACTGTAATTATGGTGCATATTGACTATATGAAATGTATATGTCGCCTCTGTACGTGTACTTGTGAGTTTGTAAGGTATTCTAACTTATTGTGTTGATCAAAAAGTCACTCACCATTTGGACACGTGAAGAGGTTGGTCTGTAAAAAGAAGAAAAACACATTAGTTTCTATGCGTTTAAAACAGAAGAGGTCGTCTAATCTAAAAATGAACGCGCCTTTAACCCCCCCTTGGAAGTAGTCGTGGTAATCAAGTTTATTCGTAATATATCATAGTAATATACATATAATCCATACTAATATTATAAATGCGAAAGTAACTCTGTCTGTCTGTGTGTTACTCAATCACGCCAAAACTATTGAACCGATTTAAATGAAGAAAAGATAGGCTACTTTTTATCCCGGAATATTCAAGAGTTCCCGCTGGAATCAAAAAACCTTAATCCACACGGACGAAGTCGCGGGCATCATCTAGTATATATAAAGTAATTGTCTCTTCAACCAATTTTGGTGAAATTTGATATAGGGATAGTTTGTTTCCATGGGAAGGACATAGGCTACTTTTTATCCCGGAATATTCAAGAGTTCCCGCTGGAATCAAAAAACCTTAATCCACACGGACGAAGTCGCAGGCATCATCCAGTATATATAAAGTAATTGTCTCTTCAACCAATTTTGGTGAAATTTGATATAGGGATAGTTTGTTTCCATGGGAAGGACATAGGCTACTTTTTATCCCGGAAAATTCAAGAGTTCCCACGGGAATCAAAAAACCTTAATCCACGCGGACGAAGTCGCGGGCATCGTCTAGTTTGCATATACGATGGACGTCAGCGTACTTAGATGGATATTGGGCTTAATTATGTTTTATATTCTAAAATCTGTATGAAAATCGTGGTAAAATTGCCAAAGATAGAAAGTGAGTTCGAGGGCACCGCCACCACCCGTGACCGAATTTAGATCGGTACTCACTTACCTACATTTCAAACTAATAAATGTTTTATGATACGGAACAAAGTAATTGGAGTAAACGTGTAATGGCATTGTTTTATGACGGGTGTGGAAATTGTAATTAATAAAAGATTTGCGAGTTGAGGCTGGTTTTTAATTAAATTTTTTCGATTTACTTTAATGCTACATTCCTGAAATTACACATCTTTATATAAAAAATTCTCGTGTCACAATGTTAGTTACCATACTCCTCCGAAACGGCTTGACCGATTTTTATGAAATTTTATATGCATATCCAGTAGGTCTGAGAATCGGCTACTATCTATTTTTCATACCCCTAAACACCTCAATCCACGCGGACGGAGTCGCGGACATCAGCTAGTATATATATAAACTTGAAAAGTAAACCTCTAAATTTTGTCTAACGGTTAAAGCCGTTTCTGAGAAACAAATTACTTACTTACATCTTTATAATTCTCTGAATTACTTATTTAAAATTATATTTACAAGTATCCTAAACGGCTATTTCTTGGTTCCTAAATGGATATTGTATCTACCGGCATGCTAAATCGTTAGGTGGCACGACTTTGCTGATCGGGTTGCTAGCCCAGGCCGAAAACTTTGTCAGACTTGACCTATGGGTTATTTTAAGTATTGATTATTATCATACTTCATACTAATATTATAATTTCGTGAGTTTGTTTGTTGGTTTGTCCTTCAATCACCCCGTAACGCAGCGACGGATTGACGTGATTTCAGGGCATGATTTAGTTTCTAATAAATAAGGACTGAAACAGTTAATGAAATAAGGGGTTTACATACTGTAACCCAATCAATCTGTAACCGTTTATATCTGTTAATAAGTGTTTTTATCTGTAACCCTAATAGGTACATGCCCTAATAAACTGCACGGTGTGACAACTCGTTCTTCTAACTTCATTGGACTTTACACACACTGACACAACATGGTCGTGTTTTTCTTTAAACAATTGCAACCATCGATGCTTTCACCTAAGGTTCAAATTTGAATACGCGTCAACAGTAAATTTGGCAACGTCGCTATTTCGGTTATACTTAAAACACTTTCATTTCTGGTACAGATTCGTTTCTGTTGCAGAAATATAGTAAGTGTTTCAGGTTAACAGAATTAAAAATACGATCCGATTCTGTTGCACTTTAATTCTGTAACACTTATATTTCTGTAACCTTTATGAATCTGTTTTTCAGTCCCTGCTAATAAATACTTAAAATAACCCAGCCAGGTATCGATCCCGGTCCCCGGACCTCCCACTTATAAGACCATAGCGCTCAGTACTGCGCTAGGATAGTCATCCGTATTTTTATTTTTATTCCACTATAATTTAGCCCTTTACTGTGATCTCACCTGATGGTAAGTGACTATACAGTCTAAGATGGTAGCGGGCTAACCTGTTAGGGATATGGCAGTTATATTAAACACATACCCCTAGTCAGTTTCTACACGGCATCGTACCTGTACGCTAAATCGCTTGGCGGTACGTCTTTACCGGTAGGGTGGGTAACTAGCCACGGCCGAAGCCTCCAGACCAGAGAAAAATCTGAAATTATAAATAAACAAATTGTTCCTGCCGGGAATCGAACCCAGGACCTCCTACGTTTTAAGGCAACAGCGCTCAATACTGCGCCGGGGAGTAGTAGATATGGTCATTAAAAAAAAAAGAACGACCGAAATCTATGGTGATTAAATGGCTTTTAGCTAAATCAAACAAGGTTTTGAAAGTGACCACTACTACCGACAACGGTCCAAAATGTTTATTCAGGTTGAATTTAACAAGTTCTATTACGTGGTTGGCAATTTGCATCAGTAGGATGAAAGTTGTTTAGATTTCAATCTGTTTAGTTACTCGTAACTCGTTCTGCTTGTGTCAAAGACCTTTTGAAAATGATCATATTATGTATGTGATATGCAACAGGTATTTATACCATATGCTTTATGATAACTACTTGTACGATAAAATCACCACCATCTTAAACCAACCTTAGCACACTATTATATAACTGTGCATGGGTCTCCTCAGTCCTCTCAGAATGAGAAAATTCAGACCTAAGTCCACCACACTGGCCGTGTTCGTATGGGCATACTTCACACTCCTTTAATCCATACTAATATTATAAATGCAAAATTGCGTCTCTCTGTCTGCTACGCTTTCACAGCCTATCTGCTCAACCGTTTGAAATTTGGTACAGGGGTAGAAAAATCTTAATGCACGCAGACGAAGCCACAGGAGTCATCTAGTAAGATTAAATACGGGAACTCTTTTCGATGTTTTCCTTTACCATTAATGCATTACGCTATATTTGCTTTAATTCTCTGGTTCCTTCCCGTACATGATGTTATTTGATACAGCATAATAAGACAGGCTATAGGCACACATAATTATATATTACACTAGCGAATGCCCGCGACTTCGTCTGCGTGGTTTGAGGTCTTTTGGTTCCCGGGGAACTCTTTAATTTTTCGGGATAAAAAGTAGCCTATGTGCTATTCCAGACTATAATCTATCTCTGTGCCAAATTTCAGCCAGATCCGTTCAGCCGTTGGGGCGTGATTCAGTAACAAACATCCATACATCCATCCAAACATTCGCATTTATAATATTAAGTACCTATAGATTTTTAATTGTTTCAGGAAAATACATTTCAACTTATTTCCGTTCCAAAGGGTTTGTTCGGAAGCCCACTATTAAAGAGTAGATAACGATAAATCTTAGCAAAAAAAATGTTAAACCTTTATTATCTAGCAATTTTAAGTTTTTTACACTGATTAAATTGATTTTTGAACTGATTCGATCACTCTATTTGGAGTTTTAATTAATAAGTGTAGTTAAGATACAATATAATAATTGCATTTAATCAAGTATCATCCTATCCATCTGTAGTATTTTGTAGGTTTTTCATACAGCATCCCATGCAGAGCGCGCGTTTTGACGTTTGAAAAAAGTTGCTGATTTGACTAGTTGTCTAATACCCCACTGTGGAGAAATGAAAACTACCTACGTGTTGAGCCACTGAAAGGCCAAGAAAAGCTCATCTTATAATATTCATACTTGAATAACTAAAATGTGACTTCGTTCCTATTACAGTGCAATACAACTTGCATGTCGTATAAAATGAAAGGAAGTAGGTAAGACGTACCTTATTACCCGCTACGGTATTCGAACAACGTAATATTTTTCAATTTAGTATGGCAACAGCTCCAGTGGCTGCATCCATTGTAGCTCTATTGAATTACGTGTTTCACATTTTACACATCCGCGAAAGAGATTTATTCTCTCGAGGTGAAACAGATGTGATAATTGCTTTTCGTTATACAAAATCTGAAATTGGGCTACCCAAAATAAGGAGATAATGTGAAATCATTTCATTTAATTTCAAACACCTTCAATGAAATCGAGATGGAGAACATTCATTAGGTATTATTCAATGACATAGTACCCCGTAATATATTCTAACTAGATGATGGCCGCGACTTTGTCCGCATGGACAGAGTAAGTTTTTTCGATTCCTGCGGGAACCGGAATAAAATATAGCCTATGTCCTTCCCCCGGATATAACCTATCCCGGTACCAAATTTCATCAAAATCGGTTGAACAGGTAGGCCGTGCAAGCGTAGCAGACAGACAGACACACTTTCGCATTTATAATATTAGTATGACTATTATAAATGAAGAGTATCTTTACGCTTTCACGGGCCTATCTTTTCAACGGATTTTGGTAAAATGTAGTAGGTACACAGATAGGTTGATTCCTTGGGAAGGACATAGGCTCATTAAGCAAACTTAATCCAAGCGGACGAAGTCGCGTGCATCGTCCAGTATAATAATTATACAATAGAGCATCTTTCTTTACTTTATACTATTGTACTTATGCAGATATTTAAATACTCTGAAAATATTAACTGCAGCTGACATTTTAATTCAATACATTACAGTGATGAGAGCATAATTTCTTGATAGCCAATTTCAGTTAGAACAAACTTTTGCTACTCAGAAGCTATACAAAGTTTTCTCTTAACGAATGATAATTTTCATAGCTTTATTATTCAAAGTTATGAAGCGATTATGTGAGCCGTAAATCGAATAACTTTTAACAGGAACCTTTTTTGGTATTTACTTCGGAGCTCGGTAATTACTTAGTTGATCTAATTCCTTTTATTACGACTGATTTATGGGTTGATCTCTTTAACATTCTTGGCTACTAAGTGTGCATTATAGCTAGTGAGAGAGAGCTATAGTACGCGCCCGAGTTGAATGCAGTCGGGGCCTGAGGTGACGGAAGGAAGCATCTCCTTTCGCCCTCGCCTCTCACGCCCGTGGATAGTGTTGTCAAGTGCTGTCTTAGACATCTATCGTACGATATAGTTACATACGTATACGAAGTGATATATATGCTACCGTTCAAGTTGTTAAAACCATTTATGTTCACATTAGCGCTGTGATGACATCATTAACGTATTAAATCCATTAGAGTTGGAATAATTGTTTTCTTGTTCATACTACCTAGGTTATGTAAGTTGACAT
This sequence comes from Erebia palarica, assembly GCA_964035005.1. NCBI lineage: Eukaryota > Metazoa > Arthropoda > Insecta > Lepidoptera > Nymphalidae > Erebia > Erebia palarica. The sequence goes on from OZ035988.1 coordinate 11,087,047, forward strand.
TTCTTAGATTATACGGAATGTAACGGCCAAGCGTTCGTTAAAGTTGAGAAAACGATGGTGGTGTTAGTGGTGGTGATGGTGGACTGTCCCAAAACCGAATCAGCATAACCCGACTCAAGGTAGTCTTGTTTGCTCTACCCCCTATAGTGTTTTTGTAAAGTGTGCACCCAGAAGATCGCGAAGGAAGTCCTGACTCTTGAATGAAGCGAGGTGAAGCGAGTCTTCTGGTGTAGCCCATCCTTTCTACTTCTAGATTTTTATGGACATCCAACATTAGACGTTTGATCATAATATCATCAATTAATTAGTTGATCATTCTTGTGAAAACTATGACCATTCAATGATAATATAATTGATTATTCCATGAAATGATTATGATTCATGAACATGATTCAACTAGACGTCAATAAGTGTAATATACCTACCTAAATTGAATAAACATTATTTGACTTTGACTATATGATTTCACGACTTAACGGTGGAGGGACCGTTAATGTTTACTATTCCTAGATAAAGTTCGAAATCGTTTATGTCGACATTTCCAAGGAAATTCAAAAAATAAAAGTTTTCGGATATTAGCGGTAACATAGATACTATTTGATCGAACGCTTGTTGCCTTTTTGTCGGCTAATAATCAAGTTTTTTTTCCGTGTAAATTAAAAAAAAATGACTGATGACGATTTTAGAGCTTCAGGTTCAGTAACTAAAAGTGGTGTTTTTTATTATCGCCAAGCAGGCAAAATAACTTTTATATTTTGTCTTTAATGGCAGACCGAGTCGATATACCGGAGTATCATAAAGAACATTATCTGTTTAATACAAAAATAAGCTAAAGAAGGACCTCTTCGTTCTCCTTCTAAAAAGATGATTTTAATCGTAGTGCAATTCACAGAAGTTTTATCCAACTAAAACAGTGGTCCCTACTTGCCCGAATGATTTTATTTTCATTACAAGAAATAAAGTAAAATTTAATATTTTAAATGTTGTTAAAATAATACAACCACTGCTTGTTTTTGTAATTTATCTATATGATTGTCAGTAATAAGGTCACAGCATTACTACATTCCTAGGTTCTGCATTCAGTTCAGGTGCGAACAGTAGTCAATCAACAGAGATGAATGCGATCATGGCACTATAGCTGTCAAACTTCTAAACCCTAGTACTACCATACTACTACCTATTCTGTGGTACTGTTACAGCTGTAATCAATAATGGCTATAATTTTACTTATGCGTCCGAAACGCAGCGTAGGTACAGGGCGCCTCGGGCGCCTGTTATAATTGGTCCCATTCCCATATATGTATGTATATTTCATAACGTTAATAATAGTTATAAAAACCACATCGTTTTTAACTCGTTGTACACTTATGCCTGCCCGTCTCTAACCTGGCTTGGCGATAGACGCTAATTTGTTGGCGATGTCGCGATACGCTATAAATGACATCCGCTCGCTCGATTCCCACTCTCCATTTTTTCACCTTTCATACATTTACAACCGCGGAATCCGCCACAGCCGCGCTGCCCACCGAAAATGCGGCCTACACACACACAGTAGCTTTGACAGTGGTCATGTGCATTGAAATTCATAGTAAAAAAAATTTTTTTACCTCTGAGAAGGAAGACGCAGCGAGTGATAGGAGTACGACGACACTCAGTGTCGCCCGACACCTTATCAGCATCGTAAATCTGTAACAAACGTAACAAACACTTTAGTGATAAAGCCTTGGAGCATAAAAAACCTTTACCCCGGACCCGCAAATAGGTACCTACGTGAGCGTGGATTTATGTGCCTCTAAATTGCAGGGCAACTCAGATTTTCAGACATAAAGAAAATAAAATAGGCTGTTTTAACACAATCTCTAAACTAAATTGACAGGTTTAAATCTAGTTTGACCCTTTCTGCAGGGAGCATCTATTATGAAAGGGTTAGCATTATTTTGAATGCTGCCATTTTAGTTTACCTAGTTTGGAGATTGTGCACTACAAAATCAGCCCCAATCAGTCTATGAGCCATTAAAAACGAACTTATAAGGCTAGGTAATAAGGAATAAATATAGTACCTACTACTTTTTATTTATCCTGGAAAATCAAAGAGTTCCCACGGTATTTTTCAAAACCTAAGTAGGTATATCTACGTGGACAAAGTCATCATATTCTATAGGTACCTCAAAGATAACTTAAATATCGTCCAAGGTACATACCTATTACAGAATGAAAACAACTAAATAGATTTTTTTTATAACTGACTAGCTGACGCCTGCGACTTTGTCCGCGTGGTTTGATGTTATTCATCCATATCCGTTAAGCCGTTCTGGCATGATTAAGTAACAAACATCCATCCATCCAAACTTTCGTATTTATAAGATTAAACAGCATTAATATACGCCCCTGTTTTCATTTAAGTAAATACGAAAGCTAGTTTAAAAGAAGCGGATACCTACTAGAAGTCCAATTAACTTTGCGCAACTTGTGGCGGCCAATTTATCTCAATACCGGGATGCGACACTAAAGTGTTGGGTTTTCGGTTTACAAATTAAGAACATTGCTTTGACTCCATAGTTATTATAAACTAGACGATGCCCGCGACTTCGTCCGCGTAAATTGAAGTATTTTGATTCCCGTGGGAACTCTTAACTTTTCCGGGATAAAAAGTAGCCTATGTCCCTACCCCGGAATAAAACCTATCCCCGTACCAAAATTTCGTCAAAATCGGTTAAACAGAGGAGCCACTTTCGCATTTATAATATTAGTAAGGACGCGAAAGTGTGTCTGTCTATCCGCTACGCTTTCACGGCCCATCATTTCGTCCGATTTTGATGAAATTTGGTAAATTGAGTATAATATTATATAATTATATTTTATAATTAAGATTATATATAAATTATATTTTGATTATTCATTGATTGCGTGGTAAAGATCGCACCTAAGCGATAAGGCCGCCTTTTGTATCCTACTTCTGTCTGTTTACTTTTTTTTTCAATTTTTATTTTTATTATTTTTACTTGTTGTATTTGCAAATAATGTGTTTAATAATAATAATAGAGTAGGTATATATAAATAAAACACTTAGTAGTAAATTTTAAATTATTAAAAATATTTTTATTATTTGATGTAACTAAAAATTTATGCTTTTCGCATTTTTTCCTTTATCTGTGCTATAAGACGTTGCTTCATACCAACCGTCAAGATTCTGAGTTCACGGGAGTGATTCTGAGTTCACAGGATTCTGAGTTCCCTGTAGGTTTTGATTCCCTTACGAGTGTCGAAAATTTGCAGCATAAAGGGCCGTGTCTTTTGATTGCGTTGGCTTAGAAGTTTGATTTTTTACAGCTCCAAGGGACAGTTAGACCTGAGTATTTGATATGAATTTCAACTTGATACCTCCATGCGTTACTGAGAAAAAGGGTCTTGACAGACAGACGGACGGACAACAAAGTGAACATATAAGAGTTCCGTTTTTTCCTTTTTAGGTACGGAACCTTAAAAAGTATTGGGAAATTTTAACTTGTACGTTATGAGGTTATCAGAATATCAGGAAATTTCACAAATTATTCTTATCATAAGTACCTATAACAGTGTGTCTCAGTAGGTTTAAGTCTAACAAAACTACCTTTGTCGGCGTAAATTATGCTTCCATCTGCTTCTATAGCTACTCCATACAAATTGTCAATTGAAGTAAGTTTTTCCACGGTCTTGGTCTTTTCATTGATGTAATATATATGAAGTAGTAAAATACAGTTGACCGTTTATGTCATAATGTGGTAATCGCCAACGAAACAGGCATAATCCTTGGTCTTCTTATGTACAAATAGTCCAGATGAGTTCGAAAAGAAAATATCGTCAAAGTTATCGACAGCCACTTACATTCCTCTTGTGCCAATTAATTCAGGCACTCTATGGGATTGATGATTTTGGAATACGTAAATTTGTCCTTCTGGATACGTAGTGTATGTAATATAAAGCTTGTTTGAAGAACAAATGCCAAATATCTTGATCGGTGCCATCGAGACGAGTTGCAGATTTGGTTTCATAATTAAACTGGTATATACTATCCCTGCCACCCAAGTAAATAACATTTTCTAGCTCATCTACAGCATTAGCATGTCCTATATCAATTCCTTTTTTAATTTTGAATTCATTTGTTTTAAGGTTAAGGTAATCTGATTCAAAATATGTTTCTGGATGATCACCGAAATAACTAAATAATAAAGTACCTATTCGTGTTGTAGTCGATTCCAAATTGGCATGGGACTGTTATATTGCTTTTCAAAATTAGCTTTTCATGTTTGATATTATTAATTGCAGTACCATCGCAATTTTCTGCAGTGATCCATGATTCTGCATTACACGCTGAAATTGACAAAACTAGTATAAACTTCATCTGAAAATAAATAAAGAATTATTTTAATCGCCAAGTTTTACTTTTAATAAATAAACCAAATAAGAAATACTTACTATACGCAAATAATAAAAACAAAGAGAAAAAAAATCAGTTACTAAGTATATTTTTGTTTTTAGTGTATTTTGTCATTTTAATTTTTTGTTAAGGGGTGTAGTCTAATTAAGTTTTTATAAATATATTTGCCATTAAAATTATAGTAATGCTTACCATTGTTGACTGAAAAGAGCATACAACTAAGTACGAGTGTTTATAACAAACTGATAAGTGTGTTTGTTTCATCCAAGTGCCTAAGTTTGTTTTTAAACGAGCTAATGGTTTCCCAAAGGCTAACAAATGCTATCTTTTTGTTTGTAACAACAAATTTTATTATTCTGAATAAATTGCTACACAGAAATGCGCTTTAACGGATAAGCTATTTCTGCAATCAGAAGGTTCAAAATTGAACTTGGATTTATTTTCTATTATTATTTTCTGTAATATCTTGTAACTAAAATTTTAAGCGATATAACCTATAGAATAGATATGCATCAATACATTAAAATTCAGAGAAAAAAACGAAAGGACTTTTTTGAGAAAATCTTTTTCATTATAGACTGTTTTCGTATAACTCTATCTATTTATGCAGCGCTCGCTACTTTCAGACGAGACTTATAATTCACATTATTGCAATTTTCGTAAGTATCTCTAATATTTTGAAAATAAAATAAAGCCTATGTTATTCGCTGGTGATGTAGCTTCCTATTGGTGACAGAATTTTTAAAATAGGTCGAGTAGTTTTTGAGTTAATCCATTACATTCAGATAAATATACAAATAATAAAATCGTTTCTCTTTATAATATTAGTTTAAATCCAAAAAGATTATTATATTTTGGACCATTGTTTAGTTTGTTTTATTCAGGCTCTTGTTAAGTTAAAATATTGGGTTCTTCCTTACTCGGAAAATTCGTTGGAAAACAGCGTGTTTAAGGGTCCAATTGGATTGCAAAATATACCTATATTAATCTTAGTAACCAGCAATTAATCGCCCCTTTGGAACAATAGCCGCAGGGCTGAGGAGAAATTCGTACTAAACTTTAAGTACCAATTGCGGGGCAACCTACCCTGGAGGCATAATGCTAGTACGTATGTACGCGCGGACGATCGAATTCTGCCACATTTTGGTTAAATCACCTACTCTCGGTGCCCACATGTCTAAATAAAAGAGAAAATACGTTTATATAAAATAATTTGGTGCAAAGCATAACCGCAATAATGAAACCAATTAGGGTGAAAACGCATAACGGACTGAACAGCAAAAAAATCTGCTCGAAACGACAGCTGCGGAAAGGAACGACGTATCGTGAATCGTAATATAAAAGTGAATGTTTGCGCGGACATTTTGTCTTGTCCTTGTCCTAATGTGTGTTCACCTTAATAATAAATTAACTCATATAGACAGGTACACACTACACACCAAGACATGTTGTAGACTCTACAAAGTAGCAAGTATAGAGTCAACAACTCAACATAGACTCCGGTATCGGAGTGAACCGTAGGTATATTGGGTACGTTTTAGAAGTTTGTGTGGTGTTCCTGCTTGCTTTTTCCTGCATGTAGGGTAGCGGGAGAACGATACACATACTAATACTTTTACCATGAAGATTAAAAGCTAGTGCAGGTCATGGTGAGTGGCATGGACTTCCGCAAAGGAAGGCCTGCTCCAATAGTTTTATTCATCAGTTTGACACTAAAATGTACTAAATATACTAAATATGTTTGCCTAACTATATAGTTAATACTGCCTCGTTGGTCTAGTGGTTTGTATGTTTGACTCTGGCTGACGAGTTCCCGGGTTCGAGTCCCGGGTCGGGCCATAATTAAGGATTGGGTTTTTCTGACTAAAAATTCTCAGTACTAGCCCGGAGTTAGGAACTTGGCGGTGTTTCACCCCAGTGCCTCGGAGGGCACGTTAAGACATTGGTCCTGCGCCTGATCTATCTCCGGTCGTGTCGGATTTTCCGTCCCATCGGGCTACGACGCCTATACTAAGAGGTTGAATCCGTTGGTGTCTCTTACGTCGGCTCATCAGAAAATAAAACATATGATGGCATTTTTGGCAGTCACGTACATTGTTAATGGGCTTTTAAAGAAACAGAATTCATTAGAAGCCTTGGCTAAATTGGTACGAGGGTGGTTTCTTAATGCGGAATTTAGCTTGGACAGTTGCGTGCCTGGTGAATATTATATTAAAAGTGGCCTTTTTATTCATCGAAGTGATTACTTTACATATATTTTAATTAAAACTAATAAATCAATTAAAATCTAAATTAAAAAACTAATTATATTTACAAAAAATACACACCGCCCAAGTGATTGTTAATGGGCATGGTGCCCAAAAAAGTGGCCTTGTTTTTTCACAATTATTGAGATCTGTTATTAAGAGTTGCCTTCTTTAATGGTTGGTATAAGTAATATGCATAGTATTTGTTTTTATAATGTATACTGGTTTTATTTAACCCTTTTTTTATTATTATTATAAATGCGAAAGTATGTCTGTCTGTCCGTCTGTAACTGTATATGTGACAGACTGTTAAATACCTCTCCATGGCTAATAAGTACCTATATTTAGGCTGATTTTGAAGTTCAACTTTTCCAACTCTAGAGCTAGACAAGGGTGTAAAATATAAAAATTCTTTCCAAAAAACCGACTTCCAAAGCTACTGCCAAGTAAAAAATAATTTTGATTTCTACACACTATGTTGAAGTCGGGCGAGCCTGGTGCGTCAACTTTGCTTATCCTTGTTATAACCGCCCGACTTCATATATAAATAATTTTTTTTTATATAAATAGAATATTAACAGTCATAAAAATTTGTTCCAATTTTGGCCACCTTTCTTGAAGCGTGCACATCTTGTCCTTTGATATTTAATTTTAAACCTTGGGCTACGTGTAGGTTAACGACGATGGGCCACCGAAAACTGTTTAGCGTAACTTGCTTTGCGTTTTTCAAATGAATATTTTAGTTTATTTCTCAAGTCACAGCATCCGCGGTTTACTAACGTGAACCGGCGGTTTCGTAAGCATCCGTCAGCCAGATGATATCATGCAAAGCCGGTTTATGATCAGAGTCAAGAGCCAATCCAATGACGCGATCCATTACCTACCTTAGTTAAACTGTAAGGTTTCATTTTTGTAAGCAACCTTTTCAATATAATGTATCAATAGCACTGTTTGCTTAACTGAGAAGAAAATGAATACTGAGCGGGACGTAACTGAACATTTTTCCGATTGCATAACTTAAAATAAACAAGTATCCGATTTTCTTTTTGCGACGGCATACTTTATTGTGCGATTTCCAATTTGTATTTTACATAACTAAACAGGTTTTCCGGAAAACGCTCAGGTATGTTTATCGCGGTACTGGTACCGTTACGATACGGGCGACTTTTCAAACTTGGTTTTATAGCTAGCTTTTTGAAGTGAAAACTTCTTGCGCGATAAGCACTTTTTGGTAGGGGGTAAAAATGTGGAATACGCGTGATCGACACCATTCTTCTTAAGACGAAAGGTCTTTGAATGTAAATGCGAAAGTATGGATGGATGGATGGATGTTTTTCAATCACGCAAGAACGGCTGAACGAATCTGGATGAAATTTGGCGCAGAGATAGATTATAGTCAGGAATAACACATAGGCGCGTGTTGTCTTGACACATGCGAATCTCGTAGCACAGTGTACCTCAGATACGGAGCTTTTTCGGATACAGCTAAAATACAAAGCCCGTATTTTAGCTGTATCCGAAAAAGAATCAGGTCACTGGTTACACGCTGGCGCACGACCGGACAGCCCTTCGTGTGGCAGTTTGCTTACGCTTGGGAATAAAGGTATGTGAGCTTCATTACTGTCCTTGTGGCAGCCGCGTAGATCAGTTTGGTCACCATGGAATCAGTTGCATTCGGAGCGCAGGCCGCTTGTATCGCTACGGTGCTCTCAATGATATAGTCCGTCACGCTCTGGCCACTGCCTCCATCGCTGCACAACTGGAACCCCCCGGTTTGTTCAGGGATGACGGCAAGTGCGGTGGGATGACTATAGTACCGTGGTCGATGGGTCGTGCACTGGTGTGGGATGCAACCTGCATTGATACGTTGGCAGTGTCCCATCTATCAGGCTCGTGCCTAAAGGCGGGTGCAGCTGCCGAATCTGCTCAGTTGCTGAAGCGTCGCAAATACTCAGCCATTACTAAGGACTACGTTTTTGCGGCACTTGCTTTTGAGTCTCTGGGCCCATGGTCATCGGACACGAAGAATTTTATAAACGTTGTGTCCCAAAAACTGATCCACGCCTCTGGTGACCAAAGAGCTGGCGCTTATTTAGCCCAACGGCTTAGCCTTGCCATTCAACGAGGTAATTCATTCATTTTTATTCCGGAAAATGAAAGAGTTCCAAAATACATCAATCAACGCGGACGAAGTCGCGGGCATCAGTTAGTAAAAATATAAATACCAAGCAGATAATATTTAGGTACGCCTGTGTACAAGGAATTATTATTGTTGAATTATCACCGACGACAAGAATACCGTGATAGCAGATAATTGCAAGTATTTAAGTTCTCATATTTATTTTTACTAAACATTTTGAAAGAGAGGAAACGAATAATGTATCCAGTAACATTATTGAAAGGATATGCGGCAAGAGCAGGAACGGTAAATTTTTGTATTAATTACCAATAAATAATTGAAGAGATCTTTGAGAATAACCTTGTTGTAGACATTATGATTATACCTATTTCAACATTTATAATTAAGTAAATTATTCAAATAAAGTTCTAAAATTAGTCTAATATTCTATCTTATCCGAATTATACCGGTTTATACCAGTTTTGGGTTTCCATACAAATACAGTAGGTATATTGGCACTCGCCGAAAGCACTGCAGCTGGGCCAATGTATAGGCAGGACAGGCTTGCTTGTCACGAGGCCTGAGATATTTAACTTCTGCTGCGTGGACCGTAGACGGTACTGTGGCAGTGCACAAACCATAGTTATATGTTTGACTTAAGCTCAAGTCCTTGTCAAGGATAAACAAAGAAATATCAGTAAATGATATCGTATCGAACTTGGTCGTTATATACCCTAACTTTATTATTGAGACCGAATTTATCGCTTTTTGCGCTTCCTAAGGATCCTGAAAGGTAAGTTCGTATTATTTGCCTAAGTATCTACACAATACGTACATATAGTCCTAAAAAAACTAACTGTCTTTTATGTCCAGACCTAATTTACTAAGTTAAACAAAAGTAAATTTAAACTATAGGTAGTATCCTTATATTATAGTAATAGCCTAATGGGTACAATTCAGCCTCCAAGTCTAGTGTTCGATCCCGGGATCACACTTCCAACTCAATTAAAATATTCTTCTTCACTTACGGTGAAGAAAAAATCGTGTAATAATTTGAAACCATGCCATGCAATATATTCCTCTCCATCTTTATAACTGCTTTCGACTGATGAGCCTTTAGCTAGTGACATCTTATTCTTCTCAGACGGGAAGGTCCAAAGGTCTTCTGGCCTATTTCCATCAAGGGATACTCTGTTAGCACAAATCCAGCATGATTGACGAATAATGTCATTTTCATTCACTAAAATACTCTGTAGAGAAGACGTGTAACTAGTTACTGAAGTTGAACGCAACGTTTTTGTACCTAAGTACCTACCCAGACAAATTCCACAAAGATCAGATTAGATACATTTACCTACTTGAAGAGGAGCCAATTCAAACGTAAATTTCCTGGTATGCAAAATTAGGAAGCACTACTTTTACTAGTTATAATAAATGAAAACCGCGATCTTCGTCCGGTGCATTAGGTTCATGAAAAATCCATACTAAGTACCTACCTACCGAATATTATAAATGCAAAAGTATGTCAGTCTATCTGCTACGGTTTCACGGCTCATTTGATAAACCGATTTTGATGAAATTCGTTAAAGAGATAGGTTGTATCCCGGGGAAGAACATGGGACTACATTTTATCCCGGAAAATTAAAGAGTTCCCGAGGGAATTAAAAAAACTTAATTCTCGCGGACGAAGTCGCGGGAATCATCTAGTAATAAAATAATGAAGAAACATCAAACTGTTATAATTAAGGAATTTTATAAACTCTTCTATAAATTTCTTATCATTTTCTATTCAATATTGGTATAATACTTGCCGAAGGGCCGACGTTTTTTTGGCACAAGTTTATTTGTTGGCAAAGAAAGTCTAAGTACCATTTTCTGTTATAAAATGAATAAGAATCTAGGATTTGTTGAGTAGAATCTAATGAAATAGAATAATAATGAATACAATCTACGAAATAAATGCAAATGGTAACGTTATTTCTTGACTTACTTAGCTCCAACCGACCCAGAAAAGCCGGTATATTAAATTAATATTACAGTTCTAGTTCAGGTTTGTTAGGATACTATTTTAATTATACCTACCGCGTACAATTTCTGATTTCCTATGAGAATTTCCCGCTGCAAAAGGCCTACTTATAGCAGCTAATATAGCATCGGCAGGTTTTTATTATTTAAGACTAATAATCCCTTAATGCTGACTTCAAAAACTTATAACCTTCATGCAAGCTTTCAACCCCTATTTCACGCCCTTTGGGGTGAATTTTCCTAAAATTGTTTATACAGTTTATTATTTATAACTAATAACTAAATTGGCAATTTTCATGTATCTAGCTTCAAAAACAGAAGACTATCTTATAAACTTCCAACCCCCATTTCAATCCCTTAGGGGTGAATTTTCTCAAAACCGTTTCTTAGCTGATGTCTCACCATAGAAGGAACCTACCTTCCAAATTTCAAGTTTGTATACTTTATAGGTAGATATCGTGATAAATCTGTGACCTTTCGCTTTTTTAAATATAGAAGATAATACGCAACGGATAACAACCATTAAATAAGTTAATTAAAGTTTCACCTTAGTTGAGTTTTGTGTTGTCTCTTCTTGAATGAGAATCAGATGCCCAATTGTCTTTCTTATATGGAATAACGATATTATGTCTTGAATGCGATTCGAGAAATAATATTATGTGATTATAATGAAAAAAAAGGATAGTATTGTGAGTTTATGAAAATTCCTTAATTAAAACAGTTTGATTTTTCTACATTATTTTATTACTAGATGATGCCCGCGACTTCATCCGCGTGGATTAAGGTTTTTTAATTTCCACGGGAACTCTTTTATTTTCCGCGATAAAATGTAATCCTATGTTCTTCCCCGGGATACAACCTATCTGTTTAACGAATTTCATCAAAATCGGTTTAACAAATGAGCCGTGAAACCGTAGCAGACAGACTGACACACTTTTGCATTTAGTAAGCCTGTCCTTCCCCGGGATGTAACCTATACCACTATACTGAATTTCATCCCAATCGGTTGAATAGATAGGCCGTGAAAGAATTTTACATTTTGTAAAAATATACCATAAAATTTTCACTAATAGCGACATTCGCTTTATTAGTTTCACCCGTTACTTTATTTTGATTACCTTTATAGCAGTCTAAAGTAACTTAATACGATGCTTAGCAACGAGTTATATACCTACTTTCATTTCATACAAGTAGTAAACAAAAAGCGCACAGTACGGAAGTCAAACTTTCTCTAATTATTTAGACGACTCAGGTGTCTTTTGCTGGGCTTTGTGTGTACAAACGAGAAAGAAAATGGAAACGTGCGACTGATTAACTTAAGCATCAAAGCCTATTCATACTTTAACTACATTAATGTTTTTATTTTGTCATTGATATGATAGGCAGGCATCTTATGCTGTGGTATCACATAATTCCTGTCAGCAGGCTTAGCTTTATTTGTATCGTTAAAAAAATAGGAAATATAGGGAATAAATATTCGGAAGCTCTTAGGTATGTGACAATATAACAGACAACAGCAGCTGTTACTCAATTACAGTACATATTTAATGTTGTTATCTTCTTCTTACGGTGACATATACAATAATAAACATTTGATGTAATTGTAAATTATTTTTTTAAAGGAGCAACCACCGAGTTTCTTGCTGGTTCTTCTTGGTAGGAATCATTCCAAACCAGTGCTAGATTCGCTCTATTAAAAAGCACTTCAAAAGCACTCAAAGTCTACTTAACTAAAAAAAGTTTTGCATTTGTATAATAGTAAAAATCTAAATTAATCTAGTTAAATGGAATCTTATTCACATTTTTATTAAATTATATTTTTTTGTGAATCACTGGATATTGAACTATAGTGTTATATATTTTTGGAATCTACTCATCATTTTCTAGATGATGATTATATTATAGTTAATCTTAATATCGTTTTTTTTTTTCAAATTTAGTCTTTAATACGGGACCATGGTCAACCCATCAATTTTTTTAAAATTTTACTGGTCTATGTCACCTGGAATAAGCTAAGGATTCTAACGATACCTCATTTATCAAAATCGGTTCAGGCGTATAGAAGTTATGGTGGAATATACAAACTCACATACATACAGGAACCCTGAAAACAATATTCTCCTTTTTTCAGGCAGTCCTATAAAAATACAAAATAGTCGTGTATACAATGTTCAAACCGAATGCTCCAGGTGCACTCGCACTGCGGTGCATTAAGCAATGGAATTTTATCTCGCTAAAATAATCACTTTGCATCATAAGCGCACAACGATTGTTACATTATCTTTAATCAAACAGCCTGATTGTCTTACATTAGGGTTGAGAAACTGCTGATGTCATATGTGTATGTGTACTGCTGTGAAATAATAAAGAATAGTTAGGTTTAAAAGTTTCCTATGGTTTTGATTGGAAGGGTAAATCATATAACTACTCACTAATTATTTATTTTAATATCACAATTTAGTCATTTTAAGATATAAAATTACGAAGATGAATAGAAATATCACTCTTTTTGAATAAATTATGAATTCATACTCTATCTCCACTTACTTACTTAAATATCCTTACTATTATGGTCAGAATTATTTGATATTTAAAGAGCGCAGTTAAAAATGTTAAAAATTTATGATAGAACCGAGTTTGAAGTATCAGATTAACGAGCTTTAAATTAATGACGGTTTTTTAAAAATCGGCAGCTTTTATCCTCTGATCCGCCTAAAATCCGAACTCTACCGGTTAACCAAACTTAGCGTAAAATATAGGTTGCTAGGATGCTTTTTCCAATGGTAGTCGAATTCTAAGTAATGTTTGTTTATCGTATTGTACCTAAGAATGCATTAATATAGACAGATAAACTATTACAATTTTATGACAGTAGAAAAAACTCCAGGAACTCAGTGTTTTCAACTTAAAAACCATATACGACTCGAACTAATTACGAGTAGGCTTTGAAATGCAGCGTTGAATCACGCTATTTATAGACAATAGAGGTGCAGTTCTCAGACATCGTGAGAAGAGGCCACGGGGGCACACAAGAAAGACGTGACGAATCATTAGGAAGTTCCTGTCTTATAGATTTTTATTTAACTTTTCTCGTAATAATTAACATCATACATAATATGGTTAACATATGTATTGTGAGTGTAGTGCGTGAGGCCTGATATTCAGACGGGGGACATGCGGAGCAGACCAATCAGAGAATTAATAGCGTATTTCTTATATCTGCTATTTTTGACAGGTGTTGCTGATTTTCTTTGAGTGTTATGGAGAAGCCTTTCAAAGTCCAAAAAACTGAGTTCAAGCGCCATTACATCTCCATCAGCAGGCTCTGGACATTGTATTTTTTTAAATAATATATCTAGCAAGGAAAGCAACGTAGGCCAAATTCGGCTGACCTGTCTCACGCAGTAAGCATACAATGCGTAGAGTCCATCTCCAGCCTATACCATCAGAGACGCTATATGGTACCCTAATTGTTATAAATAACCTATTGCTATCCAAACAGACGGTTGAAAATAGATAAAACTAGTATTTAATATTGACGTTGAATAAACTAAAAATAAGGTTCCTTTATTGCCATGTTGGTACAGAACCCTGAAAAGAGTGTGAAACAATAGAGTATTCTCGCGCTGTAGATTAAATTATTACTCGTATGCCGGGTACTATAATATATTACTTAATTAAATAATGCTCCACCAACTTTGTATTCCATTTTCAACGTGTATGAATAACTTTACACTATGCTGTGCGGCACGTTTTATCTTATTTCACAATAATTAAATCTATTATAATCCTAAGTAAAAGACGACACCAGGCGTTAAATGAAATCCTACATTGTAAAATTTACTGTTTAGTGTTAGTGTGTATATTTTATTATCTGTGTCTTATTCCTTACTAAAAGATGCCTACGGTTTCGACCACTTGTATTAAGACTTTTTGATTCCCGCAGGAACTCGTTAATTTTTCGTTATCTAGTTAAAACAAACGAGATAACGAAAAAATATAAAAATAACGAGTTCCTGTTGAATTAGCCTATGTCCTTCCCCGGGGTGAAATTTATCTTTGTACCGAATTTCACCGAAATCGGTTTATAAGTTTGGCCGTGAAAGCGTAGTAGATAGAAAGACCAACAGGCAGACACACTTTCGCATTTTTAATATAGAACGCTTAGCCTCTTCCATTAGTCATAATACAGCGGTGGTTAGTCAAGGCAAAGCGTCCAAAGCCAGGCTTCTACACTTGGGACTCAGTGATAGTAATATGTAGCACAAACCATCGAGGATAAGAGATTACATGATATTATACTTAATATTCCATGAATTTCACTTACATTTGCAGATTCAGATTCAAAATTGCATGCATAATATCATATGCATATTTCAACATCGTTCTCATCACATCAAACCCATTTAATTAATTTCCAGACATAGTTCTATTATTACCTATATATGTTAATTTGAGTAAACCATAGTTTTCGCAGAAAATCGGCGGATCTAAACTACGTTGAAGTTAATTAATTTTGTTCCGAAATTCCGTTACATTGCAGTACTAAGCGAGAGGTAAATCTTAATTGACCATTGTCGTACTGAGAAGATTGCTCAAAAGTGACCTCCTTATTCTGTTTTATTTCGCGTTTTAATAATGAACGTTTTGAAATTATAGCCCGTATTCTCTCACGCTTTTAAATATATGCTAGGCAAATATGTTAAAATTTCCAAATCTTTTATAGTATAAGACATTAATAAAGGTGTCATATTCTATTCATATCTTCTTGAACTTACCTAAATTTTTAACTTTTTAGAAAATTAACTTAAATCGGATTATGGAAAGAATTTATGAATTTGAAAATCTCGGCATTTAAACGCTTATAAACCCGCCTGCGAATGAAAAACTTCATTTAAATAGACAATACAATTAAACACTTATCACACTCACAGAAACAATCAGCAGGCAAACTTATAACACGCATCTTTTTCCGTCGTGGGTCAGAAAGAGAATTATTATTATCCATTTAAATAATTTACAAAAAGTGTCTGACTGACAGATCTATCAACAAATCTGATGTATGGATCGGGCTGTTTGGCATCTAGCCATTCTGAGTTATAAGGTTGGCATCCGCTAACAAAGGGTTTTTGAAAATTCTTTCAAATTAAATCCTCCCCAATTAATGAAGTCCTTAATTAAATCCTTTCCAATTAAAATCGGACTTGGTATGCGCGAAGCCGCGGGCACCAGTAAGTTAGTCATTGGCTAGATAAGGTCGATGATGATCGAACATGTTTGATACATTACTACGTTGCTAAGTAACTTTACCCAAACATATTACACTGAGAAACATTATATCATTTATTTCTTACGGCCGTTAGTGATTAAAAAAGTTTTCTGATTTATATCTACGATACATTAACGTTATACTTAAGCGGAATTTGTGCTCAGTTCACGAAATCAAATCAGCCCCCCGATTGTGTAAGTAAATCGTAATCGTTTGTCAAACATATAACCCGACCTGTTTAAGGAGTTCATAGTGCGTCAAATAGCATGTATGAACTCCTTAAAGAGTTCGAGTAATACGTTTTAAGCTGTTAAATGGTTATGATTTGCTTAGATATTTGGGCCTCTGGAGATTGGCTCTCCTCACCCCTAATGCCACATGCTTGGAAAGAATGAACAAAAATAGAGACGAGGGACACACGTCCGTCATCCGTCACGTCCTGCAGGCCGAGTGGTCAGTGGGATTGTTTTTATTACTCGATCACGTTAAAGCTATCTTTTCTATGGAATCGATCGAGCACCAGCTGTCATTCATCAAGCGCTGGACAATTCCATACAAATCGTAGTCAACGTTGACGCAATCAAATGGGAATAAAATCTTCCACTAGGCACCAGCGTATATTATACCTAGTGTTGATCAGCCAACACTGGCGCGATGAGGGCGGTGGTGAAAATGATGAAGCGCTTCTGAAAAAACGGAATTAATTCAAAAATAAAAACATGTATTTCCTTTTTCATAAAAATTTAACTAACAATTATTGAGATTTAGAGTTTTTCTAGAGTGAATATACTTTTCAATGGGGAGAAAAACTGATTTGAAAGGTGAAATAAGAGTTTTTTCTGTGCAGTTTAATTAAGAGTATTTTATGCAACGAAAATGTTTCAATTGTGTTTTGTCAATGGCTGCTCAAAAGTCTTGAAAACCTCATATATTTTTATCAGTCTTACATAATATGCAGGTGGCATATTTAATTGATATTCTGCTTTTAACTTTTAACGATTTTACGAGCTGACCACGCCCTTATTAACTCTTGCAAATGAAGACAAATGAATTAAGAAAAATTATTTCATTGAGTTACAGTAAATAATCCAATTATTAATTTAATGCTAATCAGAGATGAAGAGAAAACCGTGAAACAGATTACGTAATATCACCATTGCATAATATCAGCTTCTTTAGAAAATCACAATGATCTTAATGACGTGTTAACGCTTTTAGCGGTGAATAAAACTGCATAATATCAATATGAATATTGCTTTTTAGGGTTCCGTACCTCAAAAGGAAAAACGGAACCCTTATAGGATCATTTGTCCGTATGTCTGTCTGTCAAGATCCTTCTTCTCAGGAACGCATAGAGATATCAAGCTGAAATTCATATCAAATACTCAGGTCTACTGTCCCTTGGAGCTGTGAAATAATCAAAATTCTGAGCCAAAGCAATCCAAAGATACAGAAGAACTCGGAATCTTGTAATTTGGTACGAAACAACGTCTTATAGCACAGATAAAGGAAAAATTGCGAAAATCATAAATTTTTAGTTACATCATATAATAAAAATATTTTTAATAATTTTAAACTTACTACAGGTTTGTACGGAACCCTCGGTGAGCGAGTCCGACTCGCACTTGACCGTTTTTTTAATTAATATTGTCTACTCTGATTAATATAAAAAAACTAGAGGATGAGGAATAAGTTTTTTTAATTCCCGCGGAAACTCTTCTCAGTTTTCCAGGTTAAAAAGTAGCCTATGTCCTTCCCGGGGATGCGAACTATATCTGTATCAAATTTCGTCAAAATCAGTTGAAAAGTTGGGCGTAGCAGACAGGCAGACACACTTTCGCATTTATAATATTAGTAATAAGGATATAGGTACGAGAAGGTATCTCCAGAAGAGGACGATAACATTTAAAGTTATAAATATTACATTATATGTTACACAATATTGTATTTGTCGGTATTTGTTTGTGTAAATAACGCCCAACTTCCAAAAACTTGTTTAACGATCAAATGTTTTTTGATCACATGCTAATAAGATTGCAATAATAACGTTTTGACACTAACTACTATAAGTTAATCTTTGTCGCTGGCATTCAGTTGAATTGATCATAGATCGGTAATTTTAATACAAGTGTTTTTTTTGTAGAGTTGATTGTTACTAGGTCATTATTATATTTAAAATGTAAAGTCCAGCACACTTTCTTCAGTAAAATATGTATATGACGTGCCCTTAATATAACTAGACGAATGTATGTCAATGGTGTGCATCCGTTATAAACATAAGCAAGGACTGGCTGCAACGGGATCTCTAATTATTTTCGTCCTGAATATTAAATTCATTGTCAAATAAATCAATGTTTGCATACTAAAGTTTTGAGGAATGTTACGTGCCGTTAGAGACGAAGAACGGGTACCTAATCAGTCTTTGGTGTCAACTTTATGCCAGTGTACGACGATCTATACACAATTACACTCACAATATTATAATGTATACTAGTAAGTTTTTTATTTTTTATTTATTCATTATAGGCTTACGCTTGACCACAATCACACTTGATGGGAAGTGATGATGCGGCCTAAGATGGAACGAGCTTCATCCATTCATCATTGTATCCAGCTAACGTGAAAAGGAGGTCTACGATGAGCCAAATGCGGTAGAAATATCAAAGGTCAAAGTTGACAGATAAACAGCCAGACAGACAGACGGACGACGAAGTGATCAATTCAGGGGTTCCTTTATTCCTTTGAACTACGGAACCTTAAAAATCCACTGTTATTTTAATTTACAATAAATATGAGAATATGTTTAAATTTCGTTTACTATTGGCAAGTAATTGCCAATTAATTAATGGTAATTGCCAATAGTTTTCTAGTAACTAGATACTTTATTTGGCGCGTGTGAAGAGCCCAAAATTCAAGCATGTTTTATTGCAGCCCACATTATGTAGGCAACAAGAACACAATAAATTGCGTGGATTCTGGAACCATGCCATCCATTCTAAAGTATGAATACGTTTATATCGTTGTATCTCTGTTTTATTGAATCGAATAGTAATGGAAGCCTGCTGCAGCATTATTCAAAAATATTCTCGGTGTTAATGGTATACTTGCAAACGCTTCGAGGACTTTTTTTTATTGCGAGATAGGCTTGCACTCGACGACAATCATGCTTATTGCAAAGCAGTGATGAGGGGTAGGTTGGAACACGCTTGCTTAGAAGATGTCTATTCACTCTTGCCTTGAAGGTACCTAAGTTCGTTGCAGGAAACACGTGCGCTGGGAGGGTGTTCCACACGTTAGCTATAGTGTGTGATAAAATTTATCACTTATAATTACTTCACAAAAGGTGAGTGTAAATGCTATTAATTCTATGTTATTATCTCAAGCCAGTCAACGCGTGGTTTTACTCCTCATTAAGTAGTTCGTTCATGGAAGTTTAGACAAGATTCATACAATAAAAGACGATGCCCGCGATTAAATTTCATCAAAATCGGTTTGACCACTGGACCGTGAAAGCGTAGCAGACAGAAGCACTTATTTTCCCGGAAAATTAAAGAGTCCCAGGGGGAAAAAAATAATTTGACTAACGCGGCCGAAGTCGCAGGCATCATCTAGTAACATTATATACCGTAACCTGTACATTAGGTACCTAGCTAAATAGAAAATAAATGTCCTCTCCCTTATTTCATTAGCTCAGTTTATATTTAAAAAGAAGCTTATATTTTAAAGAGGCTCTTCCTTGAAAGTATTTACTTATAAAATAACTAAGTAAAACTGAGTACGTACGTCAGTCTGATTAAACAGTGTCAGCGCTTCTACCTAGTGTTATAAACACAAGCTCTAGGTTCATTAACTTTTTGTTAAACTGGGGGAATCATTTCATATTAAGTTTTTTACAGTCCAGGTTTTTGCTGTTCAGTCAAGTGGTGCCTTACCTAGACTAATAAACTAGATATGATAGTAAAATAAATAAAAACAAACTAGAAGTCTTACTTAGTACTAGATGACGGATGCCCGCGACTTCGTCCGCGTGGATTAAGGTTTTTGGATTCCCGCGGGAACTCTTGAATTTTCCGCAATAAAAAGTAGCCTATGTCCTTCTCCGGGATATAAACTATCCATGTACCAAATTTCATCAAAATCGGTTAAATAGATTAGCCGTGAAAGCGTAACAGACAGACAGCTAGACAAAATTTCACATTTGTAATATTAGTATAGATTTTTATTAAATTAGTTTTATATTGACAGATCTTAAGCAATAATAAATTATTTGTTCAACGAATACCTGTATTTCAAAATAGCTTCTTAATATAAATTTTGACTCTTATTTTATCCCCATCCCCTGTGTCTGCATCAGTGATTATAGCTGTGTGTTGATAGATCAGTCAGTCATTCATCTTATCTTTTTATATCCTTTTGTATAAGAAGAAGATATAATGCCGAACCTTCTGACTGTATTCTTACATATTGAGAAATTCGGATACAAAAATATAACACACATATTAATATACAACCAGAATAAGTGTTTAAAATCGGACGCATTTCTGTCGTTTCATAAAGCGCGTGGGAAAGTTTCGTGAGTGGACGGTTGGAACGATCAATATCTGTTATAACTAGGGCTTTCGAATACCGTTTTTTTCAATACCGGTATTAATACCGGAAAGATTTTTTCAATACCGGGCTCCCGGGATCCCGGTATTGGAAAAAACTTAAAATTAGATAGATTGTTTTTAACTTATATACTTTTTAACTAGTCTTTTCTGAAGGAAACTGCACCATAAAAAACAGTTTTTCCATAAAAATATTTTTTCACCACATTAACTCAAAAGAACATTTTTCTCCTCAAATTCAATGAAGAAATGCCATATTTTTACTCGTATAAATACATAGTTTAGTTAAAACACAAATAAATTAAAAATTCAATTGTTATTTTTTTAAAAGAAAATAAATCATAATAAAATACTGCTTTCGATAAAAACCAGATTTCTGTACGTTTCGTGAGTCAATGAAATAGAAATGCCAAGCCACAGGGTTCTAAATTCAAACACTAATTTTTCCCTCTGAGTGATCAAAAATGAATTTTCTTCACTGGTTTTAAGCAATAGAAGTGCTCTTATTTAGTCCATTGAAAAGTTACATTTGGGGTTGCGTTTTTTAGAGGACGCAATTTTATTTTTTTGATGTGTAGGGGGGGTCAGTGTAAAGTTAAAACCAAGTTTGTGGGGTCGCCACTCTTGTCCCACGGCCGCCATCTTGAAAATAGGGGTTGAAATGGTTTTTACGATATATCTCTTAAACTATTTATTTGATAAAAAAAATTTGTTAACATTTTTCGTTGAAAATTAAATTAATTCTCTACAACTTTGGTCCAGCAACTTTTTATAGTAGTATAAATAAAAAAGGTATAAGCGAAAATCTTTAGAAATTCGAGAAAAAAATTTATATTTTATGTATGTAACTTTTTTTTTTCATTTTACGAAAAATGATATCTGACCATTTTTGTAGATCGTTTTTTGAGGAAGAACTTTTATTCGCATCATTTTTTCATTAAGTCAATAGCTAAGGTTTTACAGCGCTCCGAAGTGAATACTATTTTGAAGTACTCTTAACTATACCTATATTATACGTGTGTACTAATTAGATAATGAGAGCCATTTGAGAATGAGTCGGCGGCGGCGCGCTGACTTTTGGAGGTCGGCGGCGGCGGCGTCGGCGGCGTGGCTTTGGAAAAACTACCTTTTTATGGGAATCAATAAAATACCATAATTTTCGAATCTTAACACGTTTATATTGAAGTAAAATATTACACCATACACCTAATCAAAACCTTGATATAAATAAAATATTTTTTGGGATCCATTAATAAAGATTAAAAAAAACAGTCATCAAAATTAGTCTTGAGATCCAGTGAACTCAAATATAACGAAACGGATTAAAAATCTAACCATTTAGTAGGTAAAAAACTGCCAATCCCGTTAACATAATAAAAGAAAATCAACAAATACAATCTGAGGTTAATAAGCAGCAATAGGCATCCACTACTGGATATAGACCTTTTGCGCCAACGTTGCCTATCCTTGGTTGTTTTCATCCATTTGATGCCAGCCACTCTCCGGATGTCGTCGCCCCACCCAGCCGAGGGGCGCCCTATACTCCGTCCGCCGAGACGCGGTCTCTATTCTAGGACCTTACGACTCCAGCAGCTGTCGGTCCTGCGGCAAATGTGACCAGCCCATTGCCACTTCAAATATGCTAGCTTGGGAGCTATGACTATTACTTTAGTTCTTTGGCGAATTATTTAGTTTCGGATTTTATCCCTTAAAGAAATTCCGAGCATAGCTCTTTCCTTAGCGCGCTTAGCGACTTTGTTTGACTTTGAAGTTTGTGGACTGGCCTCGATGTCCGTGTCCACGTTTCGGCACTGTAAGTCATAACCGGTAGGACGCACTGATTGAAGACTTTTGTCTTCAGGCACAGGCGACGAAAAGACACAACGCAATTTGCCATAATATGCTACCCACCCAAGCTGTATTCTCCGTTCTATCTCTTTCTCGAAACTGCTACTTTCTACTTGCAAAATTTAGCCAAGCTCTTAAGCTTAAGCTTAGTCTAAGCTGCTTAAGCAATATTCTTGGACAGAATAGATCTGTTGACAGTAATCGGCCCCGGAACGACCAATTCATTGAACATGACATTGGTATTGTCATCCGGAGACCGACACGCCAGGAGACATCGTGAAGGCATTCAAGCATCTTTTGCAGCGAACTTGCGATGATGACGATATCATAGGCAAACTCTGTTTTTCTGTGTGAAATGTGCTCTCCGTCCTCGTTGATGCCTTTTCCATTCCAGTCGAGCGTTTTAAAGACATCTTCCAAAGCATTCAGAGACAGTTTCAGTTTCAAAAAAAAAAAAAACAATAACTGATGACATATTATTAGTACACACGTATAATATAGGTATAGTTATGAGTACTTAAAAATAGTACTCACTTCGGAGCGCTGTAAAACTGTAGCTATTGATTTAATGAAAAAATGATGCGAATAAATGTTGTTCCTCAAAAAACGATCTACAAAAATGGTCAGATATCATTTTTTCGTAAAATGAAAAAAAAAGTTACATCGACCCCACAAACTTGTTTTTAGCTTTACACTGACCCCCCTACACATCAAAAAAATAAAATTGCGTCCTCTAAAAAACGCAAGGTAAGGCCTAAAAATGTAACATTTCAATGGACTAATTGAGCTAATGTGCTTAAGATACAAGTTTTAAACTTAGCCGAATAAAAACAGTGGCATGTAACAAGAAATATATGCAATAGTCACTGTTTCGTTTATAGTGTCACCAATACCGGTATCCCAGTATTAGACATTTCAATACCGGTATTGAAAACGGACGAATAAAGTCCGGGGTCCCGGTATTGGAAGCCCTAGTTATAACTGGTAGGCTGGGTAGGCAATAATTGTAGATTGGCCGACGAGAATCGCTTGTTGTCGAATATTCACTTTCACATCACACGTGCGGGTTAAAATTTAAGATGCAATTCTAGGAAAGTGAGAGGCCATTACTTTTTCTTTGCACAATGTGTTTGAACACTCACGGGCCTTTACTACCAGTGTGTAATAGAAAATCCAGTAGCCCCCGCCGGCGATTGGAAAGCCATTTACCTGGAAAGATAAATAAAGTTTATTTGTAACGTTCGCGCTCATTGGTTTGTTTAGGCTATTGTGACTACAAACATTATTAAATAACACATGTACAGAGTAAATTCATCTATTCCATTAATGAAAAAGATTATTTATAAAGTAATTTACATTTTAATCAGGCACTTGTGTACATATTAACTACTAGTTGATGCCCGCGACTTTGTCCGCGTGGTTTAAGATTTTTTAAGCCCGCGGGAACTCCTTAACTTTCCAGAATAAAAAGTAGCTTCTATGTCCTTCCCCGGGATGTAAAATACGACTAAACCAAATTTCATCAAAATCGGTTGAAAAGATGGACCGTTAAAGTGTAGCAGGCAGACAGACACTTTCGCATTTATAATAGTATAAGTATTGATTAGGAGAGTAGGTCCGTAGAATTTGGGGCTAACCATTGATGATCAACCTTACCAACAATCGATTATTACCATTACCCTAATTCATTGGTCTTGGTTGGTTTAATCCGTTCTGAAAAAATAACATTTATTCCAAAAAATTCATAAATTATTACTTCAATTTTAAATTCAATTTAGGTTTCCTTCCAAGCGTAGGTACTGGGTACCTAGGTTCTTACGTAGTGATAGCACAGAATGGTAATAGCCAGTCATGTTCATACTTATGACAACATCCACATACGTTATTTGGAGGATATTTAAATCGTTTATTTATATATAATGTTAAATAAATTGTATATAATTATTATCTATAATGTTAAATAAATGTTAATGTATATGTGTTTTGCCGCTGACCTACTCCAATGTGAACGATCTCTAGATATCGTGCCCGTTATGCGAACTACGCTTCGCTAATCAAGCATCCTCGAGGCTTGCTCGCATCGCGAGACGGAATTTACTTTGCTCCATTATTGCTTTACACAAACCGATTACTGGAACAAACACATAAATATGTATTCTGATACTTACCGTTTTCTTGGTAAGTATCAGAATACATATCCACGGGGGACAATCGTTCGCCATCAATGATGCCCTTTAAGCTGCTGCTGACGAAAAACTTCATCAGTTTTTTTACTTTTACCATCTTACTACTTTTAGAACTATTTAGGGTAATTCAGTCCCATATAATAGTATATAAGGGATATTCTCATAGCCCTTATAGTGTCGAAGAGCACGGGCGGTTAAATGACTAGCAGCGGTCAAAATATAGCCGCCTCGATTCATCACAGAAAATTGTACGCCGAAATTGCTGTTTATACGCGTTATTATACTTTGCCGTGTAATGCATCATGGCGGTTTCCTAGCGTTTCGAATGGTTAATTTTAAAAAAATTTGTAAGTAGGTACAAGAGAGAAGGTTTATTATAAAGTTTATATGAGTGCCTACAGTTTTCAGGCGACGCGTTCGACCCTGTGAATGCCCTAAAACTATGAGCTAAGTTATTTACCCTTTGGGAGAAACTCTAACTAATGAGCACTTTGTACCACACAAAGGATCTCCGGTAAACATAGTTTGTCAACTAAGTAAATTAATGGGATTGTTTGGGATGGACAGCATTGCAGCTTACTGAGCTCGGTCACACTCAGAGGCGAATTGAATGAACTATGAGTAGTGTGCGAGGTTACTTTACGAGGTATGTGTTAGGTACAGTAAGAGCTCTGCAGTTAGAACTTTTGTCTGAAAAAAAACGGTAACAAGCACCTTTTTGTCTTGTTATAACGACAATAAAATGTAAAATAATAATATTTACTTTCATAATATATGTGTAGTTATTCAACTTCGTTCGCGTGGATTTAGTTTAAAAAAAAGGTTAAAATGTCCCGGGAAATTTTGATTTTCTAGGATGGAAAGCCTTGACACTTTCCAGGTTCTCAACTAAACCCTTGCAAAAACACTTCGATCCGTTGTTCTATTGCGGCGTAATCAAAGGACAAATTAACAAGCAAACATATATTTTATAAATAACATTTAAAATATGAAAAGTGCCGATTGCAAATTATAAAATATTTAGGTACTTACTAAAATATAACATGAGATAGGGTAATAAACAGCGAAACAATAAAATTTATTCTCAGTATCTTATTTGTAACAGTTATCGGTTTATGTATTCCGTAATAAAGCTCCTTTCGTGGAGTGAGCAAAGAGCGAGCATACAGTAACTGTAAGTTACGATGCACTTAAGATGTGGCTTTTGCATCGAGTATTATGTACCAACGTTCTAGAGGAGACGTTGTGTTTTATTACACTGCTCCATGAAATTGTGACGGTATTCACGATTTAATAATGTTTCATGGGGTTCAAACAAGATAAAACGACCGGATGTGGCACGAAGTTTTGTCTATATTACAATTGTGAATGACACGGACTTCGCGTGAATTTTTTTGGCTTTAGCAGTCTGTGGTATTTTTCGCCCTTACATTTTAATGGCTGAAACATAATAGAATACAGAATGCTATAGTGTCTTTAAATGGCTTCTGTAATCACACTGTGACCCCGGTCGGTAACTGGATGAGTGAGACTAAAATTTCAAATTTTGAAATTTGTATCTTCCTCGAAGTCTCGTATCCTTGACGATCGAGTTTTCGCGAGCACTTTAAGCTGTCAGTCAGTTTTATATCTAACATCTAATAATAGCCGTTTTAAATAAGTTTTACTCAATGTAGGTACTAATCAAGGTATATTTTTATTATCTTACGAATTATGGGCTAGAGACTAATTGTGATACATGCATGCTCTACGAACACGGAATCACGCTAAATAAGACAGTTGCCATTAGCAGTTAGCAATTTGCTAAAGCACAATATCCAAATGCTAACTTAAACTACGCATTTAGGAATTAATTAATTGTTCAAAATTAGCATGTTTGGCCATCTTATTACTCAAAAGATATTACTATCCGGAAGTTAAGTAATATGATAATTTATGTGCAACGGTTGTGCCGTTTATTTTCTTAATTATAAGTTAGAACCACTTGGTTACGAAAATAGAAGTTCCGATGGCTGTCAGTAAAGATGAATTCACAACAGTAGCGAACTATTAAAACGTCTTTTTCACTTGAGTATTCACACAAATAACAGATATCATAGAACAAAGTGTAAATAATTCGAACTGTTATCTAGCATGGAAATAAATGTTTATGACCACTACCCACACTTCCATAGTACTATATACTATACTTCCGTTATAAAATGTGATGTGTCTGTGTCTTTATTGGTTGTTATAGTATTTTTATTTTATGGCTTAACAATTAAAACTTGGTACAGAGAGCATTACGAAAAGTGCGAACGGAAGTTGAGAGGGAGATATAAGTTAGTGAAGATAGAAAGAGAGAGGTGGAGGGCACACATTTTCTTTCTCCCTTTCTCTCATAGCCAGTTATTAAATTTTATTTCAGTCGTGTGATCTAAAGCACACTCGTTTGTCCGTAGTTTATTTTCGCCTTTATTCCAATGCGGACGAGTGCAATCGGAAGCTTACGCTAGTAACAGTTTAAAGAGCAATGTTAACTGAAATTTATCTCAATCTGTTTGCGAATGTTTAGCCATGATGCGTTGGAAAGTCAGCACTGTACGTGCTTTGATCCATTGAAGCCGACCACGTACCAACGCATACGTGACGGTAACATAATACGGAATGCCTCATTGTCAGTGTCATGCGTTTGTTGACTGTTTTACAGTTACCTTTTCCTATCTCCTCACCTGATATGGCGGAGGACGCGTATTCCATATTCATATGCCATTTCAAAGTGATAGAGTTCTCAATCGTCTCCAATGAAAAGGACTGTTTTAAAATTTTAGACAGTTCAGTGGTTTGCCTGATTGTTTCATAATATTATTTAGATAAGTACTCCATACTTAATATTATAAATGCGAAAGTGTGTCTGTCGGCTTGTCTGTCTGTCTGCTACGCTTTCACGGCGCACCTGTTCAACCGATTTTAATTAAATTTGGTACACTTATTTTTATGGTATAGGTATAGGCCAGGTACCTATTAAATTATTGGGGGGAAAAAGCCCTAGACGGAAGGAAGCAACTAGAGGGAGCGTTAGAGCAATGGGTGCTCTAATGCTCCCTCTAGTAGTAGACGATCCCGGGAAGACGGCAGTTCTACATCATGCTGATAAGCCTGAAGAAAATTGGGGAGATCACCTCTCATGGAACAAGCCCATAATGGGTGTCGCACAAGAGACGGACACCGGCGTAAGTTCTATTAAGATTTCCCGGGACCCCTCGTTATGAACCGAGGACGGTCACCGAGGGGGGTTTAGTGGGTAAAAATCCCACGTAACCCGATCCCATGTGGTTGGGTATCCCATAAAAAAAAGGGTGAAAAAGCCCCACTCGCCCTAAAGTCGCTGCTGAGGCACTTAAGTACTCCAGTAGCTTTAACTTGGACAGCGTACAATAAAAATATTTCAATACATTAATGGTTTAGGTACAAAATTGAAGATTCAGGGACGGATATTTATTTCTTAAGTAAGTAATTATTATTATTGACGTATACATATTATCTAGATAGAATAAAGTAAAGAACACCGCCATCTATCACTTAATAAAACGAAATAAAAAGTACGAAAACAAGAAGGGAAACGTTGTGTTCCCATCTAAGCAATAATGCTCGTTAAAAGATATTTAACGGAATACTTCCGTAGAGAGTTGCGCGGTAGTTCGAGACTTTAGGGGCTTAACGTGCTCTGTTAGTAATTACTCCGAGTTCATGTCACTGTAGGTAGGTGTTTCGATGCCCTCACAAGAGCTGAGACACGGGGTTTAAGGACATTACACGGTCGGTAGGCCGAACTTTTACAATCAACAAGCTTAGAGATTTGGCAAGTATCTATTGTTACCAGAGATCCATTAAAGCTTAACCCGTTGTTGTAGGCGAGCAACAAAAGCTACGCGCGAATCTATAGAAAATGACAATAGTTCAACAACTGTTTGATATTATTTTCAGGTCGTAGCATGTCGCGTGGTGGCGTTTGTAGCAAAAATGCCTGCTTTACTTACTTGATTTTACTTATCCGTTTTTATGTCCTATATCCGTTTCCAGTCCTTTGTACCTACTACCTTTAATCGAAATCGGTTAAGTAATTGGATGGGCCGTGAAGATATCAGATATAGACAGAACTTTGCATTTATATTATTAGTATAGATTGTGTTGGTACGAGTACAATGTTAACTAATTTCCACTTAAGAACATGTTGTTGTATCAGGAAAGAAGGTCAACTCTTAAAGACTTTCCTGCTTTGAAGCAAAAAATCTCGTTAGAAAATGGGAAGTCAACAGTTGGAAACTGGTTACGTTATGTGTATGTTTGCTTTTGCTAAAGCATTCCGCTGCATTTAACATCATTCATAGTTTGATACTTAATATTATTATTTTAAAAAAGTCCTTTTCCGTCTAAATCTTGGCTCAATCGCTGAACCATCCTTGTCAAAATTTGGCACAAAAATACCTACAGACATAGCACATTAAATTATGTCGAAAAGTTAGAGACGCGACATTATCTCAGCAGATTTATTATTTTTCCTTTATAATTTGCGTCACGTTGATTTCCATTCCCAATGTGAAAATTTAAAAGAAAGAAAAAATATTCCGGTTCCGGATTATTTAATTTTACACCTACGTTGTTTGTGAAGTTCAAATCTTGCAACCGAATTTTAGACCAGTTCCCCATGTTCCCCGATTGGATTTGGAACATAATTATGTAACTTCGATACAATAATCCATACCATCCATTAAGTAGGTAGTCTCTTATTATTACACCTCCCAGGTGTCCATATAGGAACTTCTCATATTCTCAACGTACCTCCACCGTGCTTGACCAGATTTGTCTTGACAAGAACTAAGATGGTGTTTAGAGTCTGACGGCTTAAAAAAAATTAAGAATATTCTTCAATAAATGAGCAAAACTTAATGTTTTAAGTTACGTAGTCATATTGATATAATCATACATAATATACCTATCATATTCACACTTACATTTTAAATGTCTATTCAACAATTTATTTCACGTCGCTGATTTGAGTAGTATTGTAAAAGGTAAAAGTTCTTAAAATGTTGTATGTGAAACGAAAGTATATTATACCCCACACTATTAATATATTTACAAACGTTTTGTCATACGTCTCAAATAAAAGTAAGTTAACGCACAAAACCTCATTTTCACACTCACGTATGAAGCGAAATTTGCGGTCTGTTATTGCAGTTTTACTTTTATTTAGAGTATCATTTTACAGCAGTGACTCAGTTAGAAGGTTTTGGTTAAAAAAGTGAAATTAAATTCTATTTCATATTATTTAAAAATTTTAGAGCAGATTTTTAAAATTTGTTTTATCAACAATCGGGTACCTTTTGTCACGAATTTCCTTTTTTTCACCTTTTTTTTCATGATATTTGAATGCAACTCGTAATAATCAAGGTAAGAATCAAGTCAACATGGGAATGCTGCCACATCAAGACAATCATATTTTGATAAGCAGTATCGCTCCATTGAGCTGACAATTTCTGAGCACAGCTCTACCATATATAGTAAACTAAACCGCTTCCTTTCTTCCTGTTCAATAAAAGGACAGCATATGCGATACGGCTCCGATCTGGCTTCCTCGTGTATGGCAGGTGGAGATATTATTATTAGTATCACTTTCAGTTCGTTGAACTAACACCGTTACTTGCTTTATGCATTTAGTTCTCGCCATTTGAGAGCGACATGACACTAATAACAATCAAACAATCGGTTACAACTTGAGGCTACAAATAGGATTCTATTAACGGACTAACCCTTGTTATTGGGCCAGACAATTTCACCGTATGAATTTCGCAGAAACTGAAAATAACAAACTTTATCTCTTGACGGGGAATGTTTTATATTCGTTTCAGAGAAATATATTAAATTTTGAGGGGTTTTTGTATTCTTGGTTTTAGCATTGTATTATCGGACTCTAACCCTGTATTCTCTGTTTGAAATTCGCAGAAACTGAAAAACAAACTAATATTCCTCTATGAAAAACCTTTTTGTGCTATATACGGTACTAAAATTCTACATCAATGCTGAATATACTTTTCAGCAAAATATTTTTTTACCTAAAACCGCAAAGATGGTTTGCAGATAAAGTAGTGGTTGTATTTTTTCAGGGAATATCTGATTGTGTAGATGTCACCGTAACATTGCAAAGACCGTTAGATTGTAATCTAACTAGCGAAATCTGTTGAACTGTCGACAGATTACAATTTAACGCATTATTCTTCGGTAGATTGTAATCAGTTAGGCATATAAACCCGACAAAAACTAAATATTATTTATGTCGAACCCTAACCTAACCTACAACAAAGAGACAAGAAAACGTAAATACAATGAATATTTCAAAAATTGACACGCAGTACATTGAACGGTTACCGTTAGACGAACTAGCGAGATTGTAAACTGTCGAAAGATTGTGAACCGTTCAATGTTCTGAGTGCCAATTTTACGGTGACATATACATATATTGTTTTGGGTATTGTAAAAAGCATTTCTTTATAAGTTTTATCATTTGTAACACCTGTCGTATTCACGCCGGCGGGTGTAAAAAGTGAAAAATAAGTAACGTCTCTGATAGTTTGACTTTGATATAATAGGTATTATGACTACACACAAAAGTAATAAATCTCAGTCAAAGAACACAGAAATTAAGTGTGAAATGTTTTAGCAAACAGCAGAGATCATATTCTTTTATTTTTTGTGTAAAGCAAACTATATTTATCACAGCAAAGCAAAAAAGTTTACTATAAGACTTTAGCTCACTATTTCCTCAACAGTGGAAACAAATAGACCAAACTTGGGTCGTAGTCAAAAATTATTCAAGTAGAACGAAAGCATCTGAGTTATGCACAATGCCGGCAATAGTACAGATTTCGCTTTTAAACAACAGGACTCTTTTTACCTCGTATATCCCTTGACTCCGTCGAAACTTAGTAAACAATGGTTTGAATGGTTTTTTACACTTTCTTATGATGAATTGGAGAAATTTGTTAAGCCTTAGGTTCTGTAAATAAATCACACAATCTTTAAGAAAATCGCAAAAAATCCTTATTACATTCACGTTGTTTCCTGGCAAATAAAAGTATTTTGATTTATAATATACTGAACTGCGATGACTTTGAATCAATAGACTAAGGAGCTATGTACCCATTGCTAAATGTAGGATATATAAATGATTAATGAACATTGTGTATGTTGGGTATTTGACAACTATTCAAATGAATTATTTTTAGTGATGATCAAATAGAGGTAACAAGTAAAGTGGTAGATTCACTTGACGATTCAAACACTTGACGATTCAAAAGTACTTGTAAAAGTTTATTTGAATAAAAAACATTTGGATTTGAATTTGAATAGAGGATCTCCCATACTAAGCGCGCGTTCAGACGTTTGAAAAATATCTTCTATGCTTTGTGCGTAGTAAATATTGAACATTTTCATTATTAACGCAATTATTTCGAGTTAAAGTGGCTTGATTACATTTTATCAGCTGGGTTTTTGCATATAAAAGCATTCGGCGTCAACATCCGCGTAATTCTAATATAAGCGTTTTTCCCACTTATTTTCCTGCTGTTCAAGGCGTGTAACTACTACGGAAAAGAATTTTTATGGTAAAAGTGAAACGCCACCACAGTGGGTTGAATGACACTAAACATTTCCTATCTATTGGCACAGTTTCTTTACAGCTACGTCAATCGTCAGTGGAAAATGTATGGCGATATATTAATATAATAAAAACATTAAAATATACCATATTGGGATAAATGTGCCACACAAATGTAGATATTCCAGCTTTCATGACAGGTAAAGATTTATTTTTTGGTACTGTATAATTGAAGAATGATATATTGAGGCAGTTTATCTATGTAATGAAAATGTCTAATCACGTATCTATTTAACTAATACTATAAAGTTTGAGAGTTTGTGACGTTGTAGGGGGTAATCCCTGGATCTACTGAACAAGTTTTGAAAATTCGGTTACCAATACAAAGCCTCATTATTTGTGAGTGTATAGGCTATATATTATCCCGAAAAATCACGGTGCTCCCGTGGAAATTTAAAAAACTTATTTCACGCGAACGACGTCGCGGGCAAGTCTGCTAGTATCAAATAATTTTGTTGTTTATTTAACAGGATTTGTATTTTTAGGAGCTTTTATATATAATATAAGCGCTGCATAGTAAAAGCTATGACTAATAAACTGATAAATATATATATATATATATATAAATATAAATTATGGTACGTTTTAGAGGTAGGTAATATTCTAACAACTCTAACAACAACAAGTTCTTAGAATAGAAAGGACACAGATATTTGAATTATGAACTAGATCCACATTGCATTACTGTTGAGTCAAGACTTAGGGTGAGATAGATCTCGCGCTCTATAGATAGAGCGAACTTTGACTTTGCTAAGACTTAGCGTTGTTAAAACGAGATAGATTTATATAACTAACATAAGTCCATCTCGTTTTAACTCTAAGTAAAGTCTGAGTCAAGTTAAAGTACGCCTAACTTATTTCCGGAACAAACTTCCTGATAAAAATTAATACTTTAATATTAACTATATGCCATTCCGCTTGTTCATTGAAATGTTCGTATATAGATTATTAATATACTATTAAAATAAACAAGATAATATTTAACACATTTTAAAAAGCAAGCTTTTATCATCCACCATATTGAATTTAGCGTGTAATTATTATTTTTGGATTTTAATCGGCAATCCCTTTAAATTTGATTTTAATTGGGGGTGCTATCGGTTGAAAACATAAGCTTTTAAAGCGTAGCCAATAGAAAGACAGACAGATAGACACATAGACACACTTTCGCATCAATCAAATCAAATAAATATAATAATATTATAAATACGAAAGTTTAGATGGATGGATGTATGGATGTTTGGTCGTTTGGATGTATGGATGGATGTTTGTTACTCAATCACGCCTGAACAGCTGAACGGATCTGGATGGAATTTGGCACAGAGATAGATTATAGTCTAGAATAACACATAGCCTACTGTTTATCCCGGAAAACTAAGGAGTTCCCGCTGGAACCAAAAATCCTCAAACCACGCGGACTTACTCGCGGGCATCAGCTAGTTTATAATATTTGTATGGATACACTTATTGAACCCTGACTTGCATCATAAATAATATTATTAATTAAAATAATTTAATAGCTCAAGGATATCTTAACTTCATATACTATACTTATGTATACATGCCTACCTTATGTGTCTACTGTTCATTGGCGGGGTGCTATGTAAAGCTTGTAGAATCAAATTAAATAAATATTATATTACAATGACTCATGTCAATAAAATAAATTAGTATTACGTAGGTAATAGGTTGACCGCTTAGTCACTGATGAGGTATTTGTAAAGATTGTGTGTTTGTGGTTTTAAAAGGTCAAATTTAAAATGTTCGTCATAAAGTTCTACATACTGATAGTAGAGTGCGTTTATCGTAACAAAATAAATTTCTATTCTCAAATCTCAGTAATTTCTTACTATTTTAAATTCTGTCATTTTGATGCAATTTGGTATAGCGGTAAGCTGCTTCCCGGGGAAGGATATAGGCTACTTTTTATCTCGGAAAATCAAGGAGTTTCCCCGGGAACTTAAACCACGCGGACGAAGTCGCGGACATCAGCTAGTAAAAAATAACCTTTCACATGGTAGGTAGTTAGATACATATTTATGAACATAAAAAGTAGACAGTCAGACACACGCATAAAAGCAGCACGGCTTTACACATGTATGAACATAAAAAGCATATAATAATTGGTTGTTCACAATGCCAAAAATATAATTATCTACTATTTGTATAATAATTTGTAATACTAGGACAAGCTTTTGGAAACCATACATTAACGTCGGCAATATTGTATATTAAGTTTAGTTGTATTCTTTCTGGACATTGAAAAAATTACTACCTGCCATCATACCTTAGCGGTGAATCATCGAGCTTTAACATCCGTGAATGAATAATCACGACTTTTGGAAATAGTTTTGTATGAAAAGAATTTTCTGTGACAGGAGTTCTTTTACTTTTGTTATAATTCTCAAACGGAAACTTAAATCTGATGTACCTATTATCATACTTATAAATTCCAAGTGTCAGATTTATGTTTAAAATTAATTGGATTTTTTTAGAAAATTAATTGGATTGTTGTAAGGTTAAATAGATAACATCAACAGTAATTTCAAATCTGATATCCAAATTGAAAACACCTACAAAATTCCCCCGTCAATATGACAAGCCCGATTAAAGATTTTTTTCAATATCAGCCTTATTGCCACTGTAAAGAAAATTGGTAATACTTTACCAACTTACTTGCGTATTGACAAAACAGCAGGATTTTATCTGCTTTGCTATGTAAAATTATATAGCATATAATGCTAAGTTAAGTGTCTGTTGTATGCTACATGCTTAAAATTCTACCGTTGAACGTTCAGGTAGGGTATCGTGAAGGCAAACAGGTTTTGTGTTAGATATTATTAACTTATTTTGACCCTTCTAATATTAGAAAAAGGTAGATACCTAGAACCACAGCTATAACATTCCAAATAGCTGTTATTTGTGCGATTTCAAATATTGTGGAAGCATGTAAGTAACTAGATCAAATTCTATTGGTAAGATGATCAAACTTATTATCATTTAATCCATACTATAAATACAAATGTGTGTCTGACTGTTTGTCATCTTTGCACGTCCCGTGTCCTAGTAAATAGCTTAACCGAATTTAAGACGGATATAATTACTTCCCACGGGATTACAAAAAATCTAAATCCGCTCGGGTGAAGTCGAGGGTGTCATCTAGTAAACTATTTTATACCAATTTACAAATGACTCAACTCAATTTGATCCAGATTGATTAATCTTTAGTAATTAATAGTCATTCGAGTTATCCGACTCCATTAGGCACTTTTATCGTATAATAGGGATGATGCCTATATAAAAAAAAAAATTCTACCTGATTATTAAATAGAGGGTCTTCAAAAAGACCTAAAATTTACATCCTTAGTTAGTTTTAAGTTTGGTAACTATTTAATCTGTATTAGATTAAATAAAAAAAAAGTGCGTTGAAATTTGATGACGTCACATTTGAAAATTTAATACAACTTCCATAGTAGAAGATCGTTTTTAAGTTTGATAAAGAGTTGCTGATTTGATTGAGTTGTCATCATCGCTATTGAAAACCAAGCTGTATTTATAGACATCTTAGACAAAAATACCAAGCTAGATTTATAAAAGCAACTCGTATTTAGTTTTTGACTAAAGCAGACCAACAAAAATAAAAATGCAGACGAATTATCATGAAGGTGCCAACTTTACTCAAATAATGTTAAAAATCTCTTTTTCACCATTTAAAGCATAATAAAATATGTTTGGCTTTTTAAAAATAATATTTCCTCCATATTTTATATTAATGCGCACCGGTTGGGGTTTTATTCCGCGAATTAACAATTTCCCTATGCCGCATCCACATTTTTGTCGCAATTTATGAACGTGGCATTCATTAGGCTGCAGTAAAAACAGTACACATCTGCTATTTACTCACAGCGATGGACGAACGGGGCGTTAATAAAAGCAACAGAAAAGTACAAAAAGGACTGTCTAAAGTCCACGGATGCAAGCTGAATGGAACTAACGAGTCAGCCCAAACGATGCCTGTTTTTTGGAGCAAAAGATCTTTACTTTTACGTTTAGCGGACTTTTGTGCTTAATTTCAGTTGTCGCTGTCGTTCAAAGCTAGTTCTTTGGTAAGGTTTTGTGGACAATATTATTGTTCAGTACCTTCTCTTTACTTTGTGACTACAGGATTATTTTGCAGCCAGACGTCATTGTCGGTTTTTAACTTTATGTCTGAACTTTGTGTAAGTACATTTGCTCTTCCACTTAATTATCTAGGTACCAAATAAAATACATAGAATAATTTAATTCTACTAGGTAATTATCTAATCACAAAAAGCGAACCTCCCGCAGTTTAAACACAATACGAGTATATCTCCGCAGTTTGGGATTAGATAATTTGAAATACTGGGTACCTGTGTAAATAATTTCCTTTATGATAATTTTCCTTGTCTCTTTACACGGTCAAAAAATAAAATTGTATTTTGTTTAAATTACTTATTATTTTTCCATTTAACACGGCTTTGAATTCATAATTTGATTATAAAAAAATAACGCCAGCAAAAATGCCTTTTAAAATTTGCGGGTCAGTAGGTATGAAATTTAACGGTAGGTACTGCCTTAACAAAATCGTATAACAATGAGCTGCAGATCATTAAAATATAATTTTGCTTCGGTAAGTCATATCACTACCTTTAATGGTATTGGTGGGTGATACTTGTAATATTAAATGTTTTATATTCGAGGCGATAAAAGTAACTACATTGATGACGTTAAAATGACTCATATACATTACTATACTCAGTGGCGTGCACGACATAAAGGCATAAAGGTACTGCTTACCCTAGTTAAAAAAGCTCAATGCATAATTTTCATCATTAAAGCATTAAGCCTGAAAGTAGGTATCTAAGTAACCAATGCCTACCCTGGATCCGAATACTGTGCATAGCAAAAAAATACATTATTTTAATCTCAGTAATTTAAATCCATACTAATATTATAAATTATGTGAAAGTATGTCTGTCTGTCTGTTACTCTTTCACGGCCCACCTATTCAACCAATTTTGATGAAATTTAGTACAGAAATTTTTATCCCGGAAAATTAAGGAGTTCCCGCGGGAATCGAAAAAACATTTCACGCGGGTGAAGTGGCGAATCTAGTAAACTATATTTTTGATATGATTTAATTCTCTTTATAGTCTTTTCTTTTGTTAATAACTTTGTTCATAAAAATAGGAACATCGGTATATTAATTATTACATTTCTTATGAGATGGACCGACTGTAAAAATCTGTAAGTACCTAGTTTATAAAACGTAGATATAGGAAACAATCCTGCTAACACGTTTTTTGAATGAGCTTTATTTTTACTCTTATTATAATATTACTTTACACGTACCACCTTGGCAAAAACTCGTTTTCAAGGAAAAAATTCTGTCATATGACTTTTACCTTGAACTTTTCGTCTTCATCGAGACGCTGCATATTTTTCCGTTAATACTCATTAAGCCATTTGAGTCGTATCGCAAAAAAGTCATATGAAGTTTTATTTATTTT
The DNA here is from genome assembly GCA_964035005.1 of Erebia palarica. Taxonomy (NCBI): domain Eukaryota; kingdom Metazoa; phylum Arthropoda; class Insecta; order Lepidoptera; family Nymphalidae; genus Erebia; species Erebia palarica. The sequence continues at coordinate 11,124,991 of OZ035988.1, forward strand.
TAGAATAAGGATCATTTTACTTAGATCTTGATGTAGCCACTAATGTGTACTTTGTATTTTAGACTAGAATCAAATTAATTAGTCCGTACAAAGATCTAGTTGTTTCTTTCAATTTACAACAAATTATAAGAATAACTACCCTAAACTCCAGAACTCAAGAAGTAAAGTAGGAGGTAAAATTATTGTGGCAATCACTGTTACCAACAGCAATTCTTTTACCCTTAACATACAAATTAAGTAGGTACTGAATAACAAGAAAATTGGATTTCTGATGATCTCACTCCATCGCGGTTATTGTATCGTTAAGATAATAGTTATCATTAACTGTTGTATATAGGTCCATTTCATAAAATGCTGCCTACCTACATACCTAACTAGAATAATGTTAGCTATATGAAATCAGTCTGAAGAGGTCACTTATAAATGTTATGCCGTCGTCTCACGCTAAAGGTCACGTAACTAATAACCTTCATGCTATTATCGTATTTATCTTATAACAATAAAGCCTACACTAGCGTATATAATTTTGGCTTTCTGACCTTTTGATTGAATAAGGTAGGCTAGCGAGGGATCCACCATTTTGTAGGATGAAGCTCGCGACTTCAATTCCATCACTGATTAACTATAACATACTATAGTAAATACAATAACTTAGATAAATAAATATTTAGTAGGTATAAGTAACTTAATTTTAATTTTATTATAAATATAAATAGGTATGATAGCTGTGGTGTGTAAATAATAAGTGCACGTCAACCAACTGCGTGTGTCTTTTGGCGAGAAATATAATTTTTGTATTTGTATGTGTAATTTTTAAAATAAATAAAGTCAAGTTCAAGTTTTTTCTATAAGATTCAAAAACATTTGACAATGCTGCAGTATTTGCATTGACAGTGCACTATAAAAATACGAACCTAATGTTTTATTTTCAACTGACCGCACTAGCCTAAGCAAATGACCTTGATACTCTTCCGCTGACATAAGCATAGGCAAGTTTCACTGAGTATAAACGTAAAATATTACTGTGTTTTCCGATATGTTTTCATAATGAAGATTTCTCACGTATCGAAATGCTTGAACATTCCATTTTTTTTTGAGTAACATCATAATATTATATGTTATACCTACTCAATGATGTCCGCGACTTGGATCGAGTTTTTTTTAATTTTCCCATATAAAAAAATACTATGCATATCCTGTGTCAGTACCCAGGATGTAAGCTATATCTACATCAAGCTTCATCAAAATCGCCTGGCTGGGTGGGCCGTGAAAATGTAACAGACGGACAGACAAACACACATAATATATCGTAACACAATATAATAAGTATACAGACGCATACACTTGTATAATAAATATAACAATAATAGTAGATTATACACCAAGGGGATAAAGCACTGTTTTATGTCACGGGCGCTACTTTGAATCCTGAACGTAACGAAGGACTCCAAATTTAACTCCCGAGCGCAGCGAGGGTGTTATAAGTTAATTCCCGACCAAAGGGAGGGAATTAAGATTGAGTCCTGAGTGCAGTGAGGGATTCAAGCGCCCAAGAAAAAAACTGCTTTATCCCGGTGGTGTATACTTTACTTTATACTTCTACCATAACAGTAAAACAAACTGTAACGGTTAGATATTTATTGCAAATCATAGTAAGTAGGATACATAGGTCTAGTAAATAATAAAAAGAAAAGACAAATTAAACTTTTTATTTCAAACTTTTTGCTTTTCATGCTGCCAGTATTTATGCAGGTACACATACTCCTTGGTTTAAAAACTTTTATGTCAAATGGTACGATCGTTTGGTCGACCAGTCTGGAGCCTAGGCTCTCTTGTACATATTTACAGTATGGGGTTGGTCAACTAGTTGGGCGATCGATCGACTAGGCCCTATTACGGCCCTAGGGCATGAAGACTGACTTTAGACCCGCAAAAGTATGTTTAAAACAGTAGTAAAGGTATGGTAGAAGTATAAAAGTATTTAATTGCCGTAATAAAGTAGACTCAAAGTCATAGCCGCAATAGTCCGGACTATTGGTACGTATGGCAATAAAATAAAGGTTGTAATATGATAAAGGTAACAACAGCTATTTAAACATTACCGAATACCAAATACGTAATTTTACCAATATAATGATATTTCTAAAAATATTTTCTCACGAAACCTGCAGAAAGTTATGCAACCTCAAATAACTGATGTTCTAAATTTGGTAGTTCAGGAAGCAATAAACAACTAAGCAATGACGAAAAATAGCTCCGCTTTCGAGTACATCTGGAAAGCGGCGATATCGTTGGATATTTAGCACATTTTCCCTGAGATTTATTATTCTGACCACATTCTGACAATGGCTTATGGACGAAAGTGGAATAGCAAACATTGCGTTAGGACTTCCATTCCCTCTTTAGGGCTTCTATATTTGGCTCATGCTTTGAAATTGTGAAATGGAATACTCAACAGAATGGGGGCCTCTATTATTTGAATAAGAAACGTACAAACAATTTTGATTAATTTTTAAGACACCGCCTTAATAATTATGGTTACATTAAATAAATTGTGAAGGCAATATAATTTCTTCATTTACGCGCCTATTCATATTGAATGATTACCTACCATTGATGTATAATTTGATGATTACGATTGCTATTCTGCTATCGATTAAGAATCAAAAAAATCATATTGTAAATGCGAAAGTATGTTTGTTTGTTGGTTTGTCCTTCTATATCGCCGCAACAGAGCAACGGTTCGACGTGATTTTTTGCGTGGATGTACTTGAAGACCTGGAGAGTGACATAGGCCACTATTATTCCGGAAATTTAAGTAGTTTGTTATTCCTACGAATGAAAAAACTTATTTCACGCAGTCGAAGTCGCAGGCATCAACTAGTAAATAATATTATAATGTCGTAACCTTTTCCCGAAAATGAGATTTCTAGGGTTTCTTCTTTCAATACACATAGATATTTATTTATTGGAGCAAATAGAAACAGATGTTGATTTCGCTAAAGAGAATGAGTATTGTGGGGAAGTCACGTAAGAAAAATGAGCGTCACGTTTTCAGTTGATGTGGCTACCATCTATAACATACGTGAGAATATTTTGTTTGAACTAACTTCCATGGTATTTGAGATTAAAGAATTTTCTTCAGTGCTAGTTCTAATCATCTGTTGCAATATTATGTTTAATTTAAGTAGCTGATGCCCGCGACTTCGTCCGCATGGTAAAAGTGTTTTAATTCCCACGGGAACTCCTTAATTTTCGGGGATAAAAATTAGCCTTAATCACTCTCCAGGTACTCAAATATATCCATGCAAAACATCTAATAGAACCGTTGCTCTGTTGCGGCGTGGTTGAAGGGCAAACCAAAAAAAACGTGTGGTGTCGTGGGACACCAGATAGAAACAAAGTTCTTTGTTACATAAATATTAATTTCAAGTTCTAGTCGAGGTAAAAAGATGCTCGTTAGGAAAACAAAAAGTCTTAAATATAAATATACTTCATTCGACCTTAAACTTTAATACTTTAGGGTTAAGGTTTAATTTCGAATAAACTATACATAAAAATCTTACTCCACGCATTTTCGTTACGGACGTTTTTTGCCGGCTAGGGTACCCCTCCGCATCGTCCCATAAGGAACTTCGTTCCAACAACTAGCAAGTCACACTTTCGCACTTTGATATCAGTATGATAAATGAAATGACTAATGTCTTTCAGAAATCTAATCAGTTATCCGTGATTACGTCACGGTGGCTAAATGTTGTTAATCTCCTTAAAATCACTTCTCTTAGGTATTCCCTCTTCAAGGAGTATATCTACGAGTAAATTGTGAATAACACTCGTAAAATTAAATAAAATGCGCAGTCACTATGCGGGGATTATGTCGTTTATTTAACTTAATTTTCATCATAAATACAAACCGGTATATCTAACTATTACGTGAAAGCGTTATCTTTGCAATCGGTTCTGATTTATTTGTTCTCGTCTTGACCCAAAAATCGAACATGATCGACTAAAAAATTAATAGAGTATTGTGACAGCAAACCAACAATGGTAGGTTGCCTCGGGCCCGAGATAAAAAAGATTATTTCAGAGCTCTATTGTCGTTCTTTGTAGTTTAATAAATGTAGGTAGATAGAGCCTATGTAACTTAGCGACGTTTTTGGGTAACGTCTTCTAAATTTCAACATCTGGGTACAACATTACAAGAATAATTAGATTGAAGTTGCTGTCTGCAATTTTGAAATAAATGTTTTTTTATAGTTCATGCTATATAGACATTCGTATTGTAACACAACTAAAATCCAAATACTCGTTTTTTAATATATTGTTTTTGTTGGTTGTCGGGGCAATTAAAAACTTTGATGAATCCTTTGCAGACAAGAGTTAAAAACAGAGGATTGGACGCATGGTATGCCGCATATTCCCGGACAAAAAGAGACAACAGGATTAAAAAATTAAATTTCAACAGACATGCTTATAATAAAAAAATAATTTCATTTAAAATCGCTTTTATTTCGAGGATGAGTAAGTTATAAATTTAAATACATAGTTTCGTGATTTCAAAAATATCTGAACACTGTTCAGTTTGCCATACTCTTTGAACTAAAACCCAAACTATTTTTCGGACTACTTCTAATTTCGGCTTATACGAACAAATAAAAATCGTAACGGGATGGATACTAGCACCTTGCATCTTGTCATCTAGCCAGAACCTAATATGCAAAAGCTTGAAAGCTGTAATTCCTAAATCAAATAAAAAAAGCGGGGTAAGTAAGGAAAATTAAAACAGCAATACTACGATCTCTGGAAGAGTCACGTAACACAATATATTGTGTAACAGAAACTAACGATGCAGAATATTTATTGAAACCAAACATATTTTTTGCACGAGTCCACCAGACATTGCTTTACGAACTCTTCTCTTTTCTCTTCTTCTTTCTCCTAGCCTTTTTAGCTTTAAACCTTTCCCCAAATAATGAAAATTTTTTGTACTTTTACGAACATAATATTATTGTTTTTAATGTTCAAGATAGCTTCTGAGAAAAATTGTGATGGAACAAATTACATTGTAAAGAGAAATCTTAAATTTACCTAGATATAAAGAATCAAACAGTAATAAAACAACAATGGAAGTTAATAATGTGGTTACAGTGCTGCGAGAGCGGTGTGGGTTAGGTTAAGAATAATTTTGTGCAATATCGCCTTGAGCACTTCAGGTAGGTGATTAGACAGTGCCGATTATTGTTATGTAGATATTGTACCTATACAATGAAAACCAGCTTGTCGTGTAAGCACTTAGGTTGTGTAAGCCTTTATATATACTCACTTCTGGAGGCGTTCAATGACATGGATGACGTATCATATTAACAAGATGCAATGTTTTTAGGTATTTTGTTGATGAAAAGAATATAAGCCAGTCGAACATATATCTAAGTCAACTGCATAATACATGAATCATGATCAAAGCCCATATTATATACGTACTGCTTGGGCCTTTTATGCTATGGTACATACAATGTTATGGTATAGGAATATAAAGTACCTATATATCTAGCATTCTCATGGATATGTCACCGTAAGATTGTAAAAACCGTTAGATTATAATATAACTCGCAAAATTGTAAACTGTCGACAGATTGTGAACCGTTCAATGTTCTGAGTGTTAATTTTTGAAATATTTTATTTTTGTATTTACGTTTTCTTGCGTCTTCCTTGTAGGTTAGGTTAGGGTTCGACACATACAATCAAGTATCAAAAATCAAAATGCACTTAGGTTCTATCGGGTTATTATACCTAACAGATTACAATCTATCGAAAAATAATGCGTTAAATTGTAGTCTTTCGACAGTTTGCAATTTTGCGAGTTAGATTATAATCTGACGGTTTTTACAATCTTACGGTGACAGATATAAGGCACTCCAAGGGACCCACCACGGTACTTAGGTTACTTGCACGAGTCTTGGCCCAACTTTTTTAACCCACTCTTGGTCTTGTCCTTCTGGCATACCACATGACACGTTGAGATACAATATTTTTGTCAGTTTTTTATGCATGTCCTAAAAATTATTGGTATAATGTCATTGATGATGAGATATTGATATAATAGTGAAAAAAATAGCTTAGTTTGTTATAGATTCTTCACAGACCTTGAAGCTTTGTTAGCTTAAAGACATAAAGACAGAAAATGATGTGAGTTCTATGATGAAAAAAATTAACTATTAAAAGAGCTTGTTAAAGAAAAAGGCTTAATTTTTTAACTTCTTTTTTAACGTGACGATTTACGTTTCGCGCTTGAAACCCAAAACATCTAAGGGGGACGTCATGCAGTACATCGCGGATACGTACGAAGAACGCTATGGTACACCTGCAGATGGAAGACCAACTGAAGAAGTAGGTACAGATGAACCTGGAAGTACTGAAGTGGAGTATGACGACCTATTTTAACTCCTATGTACTTACATTTCCAGCTTGGTGCAAAAATGTGTTCCTCAGTGCGGACTTTTGGCCTGAGGGCATAGTGTACCGTCGCTATAGGGAAGCGAGTGAAAAATCCCTACCGAAGTAGTCTTATTATTTTGTATTTACCTTTGTATAGTATTTTAAGCTTGTATTTTATTTTATATTGTTTTTATTTTTCAAGTAGACGTCGACGACGACTAGGCTTTGGAAGTCGGTTTTTGGAAAGAATTTTTATTTTTAACTTTTCAGTTTCAGGGTTGAGGATTTGGAGTCAGAAATTTTTATGGGACCACCTCGAGAGCTACCTCTAAGGACTGAAAAAAAAATTCACTCCTCCTTTTTTGGAAGTCGGTTAATAGAATTGATAACCACTTCATGAAATGCCGCAACGTCAACACCCAAAATAAAGTAATTCATATTGTTCTAATTTAGCTCACAGTTAACGGTAATCATTCAATAATTGGATTAATTATTAAAAGGAAGATTAAAAGCAGCTTTGGTCCTCGTTTTGTAATTTAGTACATTTAGCAATATGGCGGCGGCATTCCTAGCGAAGGTCGACTGCATTGTACCTAATGATTTAATAAATCACAATTCAAATACGCTGCGATTAAATATTCACGAGCCTTATCAAAGGCTTCAAAGCCCATAAGTAATGACGTTAAAATGTTTAAGCTGTACGACCTGATTAGAAAAAACTTGATTTGCCTCTTAACTACTTAAGGCTGGATACTTGTGCAATAATAGATAGCCGATGCTACGCGGTCAAATCTATTATTTTAATTTTATAGGTAGTTACAAAATGAAATCATTTTCCAGATAATATAAAATCAGAAACTGTGATCTCGTCCAGCCCAAATCACTTTGGAAATTTTGCGTGAACATTTTCTCTGCCACGTAGACCAAAATAAGAAAGATTTTACCGAAAGTCGATTTATAAATCTCCATTAATTTATTCGAGTAGTCTCGAGTTTCAAAATTTGGTTGTCTTTTAGCTTGATTAGACGTTTATTACGCAAAGTTCCGCTCTTGGGAATTAGAGAAGAGTTACGTACGACACAGTAGTGAACAGTTCAACTAGTATCGATTAATTACGAATAATTAAGATGATAGCATATTTCAATTTATTATTAGTCCGGCATGCATTTTAATTCTAAACAAGAATAAATAATCTATACTAATATATTTTCTACATTTATGTTTAGAGATACGTAGAGAGCGTAGAAGACGGGCAGACAGACACGCTTTCGCATTTTTTATAATATTAGTATGGGTACTGAGATAGGTACGTGTTGTCACTAAATATTCACAATACAAGGATTCATTGCATCTTATGGTTGATATAAGATGCTAAAGCTCACTTTCACTAGGACTCCTATATTGTTTTTTGGCAAATTACAGAATGCTCTTGCTAAAAAGTGACAGCATTACAGAATTAACCTAAATCAGTTTTTAAATGTCCTTGTGCAAGAGGCCCTAGAAACTGTCTTACTTAACATATTGATTAGGTACAGCAGTTGCTGACCAAGCTATGAGGCTCGTATTCATACAATTTATCTGCATTTGTCAATAAAGCCGCATTATTGTTCACATTCCTACGAGGTGAACGACAGTAAGCCTTGCGTGGAGGCAAGGTCACACAAGTGAAGGGAATCGAAGGAGGTGATACTATACCGGCTATGTATGATTAAAAACCCGATCAATTCACTGATACTTCCTATTCTCTATTTGGATCCGAACTAGTTCAGTGGATCGGTTCTATTTTGAAGTTTTATTTTTAAATACTCGTCGAGACCATCCCAGACGGCTTGGGCTTACTGTTGCTAAAAATAATAAATCTATCTACATTTTCCAGTAACTTTTAAATAATTCCTTAGTTTCTTTAGGAACGGTTATAACGCCAACACTGAATTTAACTTTTTTACTATCGTGTTTATAGTTTATATATCGGTATTCATTACAATTTTACTACAATATCATCATCATCGTCGCCATTATTTTCATTTCAACCCATCACCGGCTCACGAGTCTCCCTCAGAATGAGAAGGGTGAGGCCATATTCCAACATGCTGGCCAAGTGCGGATTGGCACTGTGAAATTGTGAATTTTCACAATTTCACGCGCTTTTTTTTTAATTTGACTTTGACATCTCAGGCATGCAAGTTTCCTCACGAAGTTTTCCTTCACCGTTATAACAAGTGATATTTTATTTCTATCACATATCAATATATATGTACATAAAACACAAATGTTTTATAACACATAAATACACATGTGTTTTATTTATACCTACTTATCTAAAACAAAAGCTTTGGATATAATATGAATCTGCCATAGTTCTATGACACGATTACCATAGGCGAGCAAACCGTTAAAGAGAAATTCCTTGGTGCTGCCTAAACGTGTATGGGTCGAATGCAAATTAGGGTGAATGTAGGTGGAATGATGACACCGGCGGATCGTTATGAACCGATTGATGTCTTCCAAAAAGGTTCATTACGTGACTCAGAGACCCCTATCCCTTGTGAATAAGATATAATAATTGTAGTCGATAGATTAAAAATAATCAAAGAAGATAACCAACCTATTATTAAGTCATAATATAACTTAAAAGTACCTGCCTATTAAAATTAAGACCACGTTCTTTGTTCTAGAATCTAGATCCAGTTGTGTGAGCTCTATGTTGATATGAACGAAAATAATTATTTTAATTTTAGGGCACCTCACACTAACTTGGTACTTATAATAGTCACAGTCAAAGCCTAGGTAAGTTATTGGCTTAGGTAATATCGTATTATCTATATTATTTTCGGAGAACATGATACGGCAATCATTCATAAAATTGCTTACAATCAATTTAAAGATTCAACGAACAACAACGAATTCGACTATAAAAATTTAAATCGTGTGTAATAAACGATTGCGCAATTCATTTGTAATTTGTAAAAGCGTAATCAAGAATGGTGATTTTTAACCTTTTCACGAAACCTATTTTAATAAATCAGACGTGTAAACATTTGCAAAAACATCGACGCTCAACGCTTGTGCTAATATTTTTGGAAGATTTGTAGGGTAATATAATAAGTCTGTGAGGTTTTCTGATTGTCAAATTGTTCGCTTTTGTGGTGTAGGTAATTATTTTGAGTCTGTTTTTTAAAATACTAGCTTTAGTATGCAACTTTATCTCCATGTAATTGGTTTAGAGAACCAATCCGAGTAGAGATGTTTATATGACCGAACTCCCAAACGCGCACTTAGGTCAAAATAAATTATTTTATTTTGACCAAAGTATGTGCGCTGATAAAGATAAAAAATATTATGTCAGTGGATTTTATTTTTTTAAAGCCAGTAGCCACTGAGTCAGAGAATAGGGCTGCAGTTCCAAAACGTCGCGTCGCGTCGTTCTCTTTCGATGCAAACCTGGAGTCCTGACCAGTCCCTAGTGTATTGTCCCTATTCAAAAACCTCGTGAAAATAGGTGCGTACCAGAATACCTAAACAGTTATCTAGATATCACAGAAAACCACAAAAATAATATACCTATATTTATTATTTTGGCAGGATAAAGATTAAATTTAATGACTTAGCTAGGTACCTACCTACCGCCACAAAGGTGTCAAGAACGTTTGTAAAATATTAAAGCCAACCAAATTATAGCACGAACATCCTTTAAATTTGCAAATCCACTTTTAAAATTTTAAATAGGTGCCTGCTCAAGAAACCAGTTAGACGAGTGAATTTATTCCGTGCCAGATACCTTAGATGCCGCTGTAAACTTGCGTAGTTTCTGCGACAACAGGTGAAATTGAGTCTTATTGCATTGAGTTAGAGTGCATGTGCTGGATTAGAAATTGTCCTAGTTGTTGGTTGAGGTGTTGGGAAGTTGAAAATCCTCCTAGATAATTCATTAGTGCACTTTGTGATTCCACGGAGTGTGAGGACGGTGTCGAAGATGCTTAATTTGCTTTTAGTAACTGACGCTTGTTTAACGGTAAAGGCTAATTAATCAATCGTCAAATAAACTAACTCTATTCATAATATAAGTACTTTATCATCCTTTCTTTTTATATACGTTACATTAATTCGGTAGATTCAAATCAAAATCAAGTACCAATGATGTATAATTTTGGTATGTCAAGAACAAAAAAAATATCCTGTACCCAGAATTCCGATACGATAAAAACTTTCAAAATGAGAAAATATTACAAAAATGTATGCAGAGAAATAATAACATGTTTTATCTCAAAAATATACCTACGATCCTGCCAGGATTCGAACCTGGAATCTTCTGATCCGTAGTCAGACGCGTTATCCGTTGCGCCACAGGACCGACGAGGTACAAATCGAAATAGCTCACGAGTATGATTGTCAAATAAGTAAAATGGTTTTCATCTTCATGAACTCTGAACGCATGCATCGCCTACCAATAAACGATTGGTTAGGCGATGCATCTACTAGTTTCAAGTTAGTTTCGGAAATGTCACAAGAGAAGTTTTGTATTATAGCAATTGGCTGTTTTTGTGACCTCTGGTTCAGGTTCTCTTTTTATGTAGATGCCTATCTTTAGCCACTAAAAAATTTGCTGCCTTTGGAGTTGTTGCGTAGATTTCAGGGGAAGTTATTTACGAAATCTAAGTATACATAAAGAGTCGCGACTCACAGTCTGTCTTGTCTTGTCTGGTATTTGTCATCCTGTCGAGATTCTCTCAAAATTTTCTAATGCAAATGCCTGACTTGACGTACCAAGTGCTTCCTTTCAAGTTAGTTTCGGCGATCCTAAATCAGAGGTAGGTGTTTCACCTTCATTGAGATAAAGTAATTTAGTACAATTAGTTGAGTGCCTACTGCGCCTTCAGGTGGGATTTAGTTCGCATAGTAAATGTACGGTGACACATACATTTACTATGCATTCAACTCGCGCGCGAACTGTATATAATATTACTATTTCAGTGACCGCTTAGCTACTCTAGCAAGTAGCAAGCAAGTACTATATGCGTGCGACGCGACGCAGGCACAGCGCATGACCTCTTTAGCAGTTAACACTAACGGACTCGCAGTCGTACCTGCTTGTTTGCCCGCACATCTTTAGTTGTTTCATTTTACGGTATTCACCATTCACACTGTTATGTAAGTTAAACAAATTATAGTAATACAAGATAGTTAAACAAGATTGTTTACAATGGACAGCAAAGATTACAAAATTGATGTCAGCATTCTTTTATCTGGGTAGCAGGCATGGATAGCAGGCACGTAGTAGACAGGTAGGAGGAGGTAAGTATTTGCTTCCGCAATTTTATTATATTCCACATTAATGGTTCGTTTAATCTTACACTTATATCTAGTTAATATACCTATGAATAAAAGTATTACTTTTCTGTCTGTTGGTCCATCTTTTCTTTACGTAAACATTCGCACATTATTCCGAAGTCCAAAACGTCCGATTGAGTTGAAACTTTGTTCAATATCTCAAAAGTTGTATTCGGGACTTGTGGGAAAGCTATAACTGACAAAGTTAGTACTATCAACGTAAAATAGGTGACGCGCGAGTCGCAGTACATCGCATCCATCGTTATAAAATTGTAAATTATAAATGACTAGACCATGCTCGAGACAAAACGCCCATGTTCTTCCTCGGGATGCATTCTACTTATCTCTTTTGAAAATTTCGTCAAAATTGGTTGAACAGGTGGGTCGTTAATGCGTTGAAGACAGACATACACACTTTCGCATTTATATAATAATAACGTGATTACCAAGTGAAGATCTTGACGGAGCTCGTGCAAAGCGATTCAGCGATTGATATTTCATTTTATGTACCGTACCTACTTTATATATGTTAAAAACAAGTCATAATTAAAACAATTTTAAAACACGACTGCCCTGCCAAAAAACGAACTAAAAAGTTAAAAATATAAATTAATCTAGTTAAATAAGAATGTTATTCACATTTTTATTAAATGATATTTATGTGAATCACTGGATATTTAACTATAGTGTTATATATTTTTTTAATCATTTTCTAGATGATGATTAGGTATATAGTTAATCTTAATTTCGATTCTTTTTTTCAACTTTGGTCTTTAATGCGGGACCATGGTCACCCTATATTTTTTTTTAAATTTTACTAGTCCATGTCACCCGGAATAAGCTAGGGATTCTAACGATACCTCATTTATCAAAATCAGTTCAGGCGTATAGAAGTTATGGTGGAATATACAAACTCACATACATACATACATACATACATGAACCCTGAAATCAATATACTCCTCCCTTTACAAGGTAGAGGTACCTAGTGTTAAATTACAACCTAGCTATTCTTTATCCTAGTTTTACAGCAGTCTGCAATCGATCCTCTATCTTATCGGACTACTGTAAGCAACTGAAAACTATATTATAAGTCAATAATTAATTTACCATCCGGTAACCTAGAATTGACGAAAAACGGGGACTTATCGGAAATGTAAGAGACCTTCTGAAACAACATTTTGTGGGCACATAAGTAAGACTTTGGTTACCAGTTCAACCTATCTAATTATTCGAGCCCGAATGAGATTAACTTTGTCGGCTCCCAAATAGTTTTCGTGGTTCGGGTTGGACTGTAGGTGTACGTAATAATAGCTTTCCGAGAGCTCGACCTTTCAAAGCACCTGTTTTCCGTAGGTACCTATATACTTTATCTGAAGCCCATCTTTATCCCTTGAAATGTAACCTATTGTATTTTAATCCTTTGCAATGGTAAAACAGGCATAAGGTTGTCCTTTTGTGACTTTTTTTGTAATTTTTTGTAATACACTTTTTATACCATAACATCATTATTAAATATGTAATGGTTTTCGATTTTCTAATAATTCAAACCTTTGGGCTAATAAGTAATAATATAAATTTAGCTTAAACTTCTTTCTAGACTACACAATATAGGATTTGAATTTGGATGTATGGGGTGTCATCGTAAGAATCCTAAAATTTTTTGAATCCTTTTTGGCAGTTTTAAATTGTTTTTAATTAGTTATACCTTTTAATGTAAGACAAGGTATGCAATTTTTTGAACTGTGCAATTATTATGGTCCTATACTTACGTTTTCGTTTTACTTTACTATGACAATTGCAAGCAACTCTCACAATGAAAGCTTAAAACTTCTTAATTTGTGTGAACGTAGCAGCAAAATATTTCACAAAATACTCATAAACTAGTAGAAATTCCAATTAGCAATATATGTTTGGATATAATAGGGTGTGCGCATAATTACGTGGTCTCCCTCGAGTAGATTCGAGGCGACGCCTTTTTTACCGTGAGCGGGATTTACCTTCATCATGGGGGATTAATTTGTGAAATTATTTGAAAATATTTATAATGTCCCTTTTACGTGCGGTCTGCGGCCAAATGTATGAGGTTATGGTATTTTTCGCGCTACATCCATGCTTGCACATTTATACTTTTTAATTACGATCTAAGTATATTAATGCGAAAGTAGGTAGGTATGTTTATAATCTATGTTGGCTTGTTCGACTATCACGCCGGAACCGTAACGTAACAGATCGATGCGACGGTAATTTTTGCATTATGTAGAATTAACTAGATGATGCCCGTGACTTCGTGGCGACTTCGTCCGCGTGGAGTTAATTTTTTGTAACTGATTTACTGGAATAAAAATATAGCCTATGACAGTCTCTAGGATGCATGCTTACCTCTGTGATAATTTCACCAAAGTCATTTCATCGTAGGTTGTTTCAGTACCATTCCTAAACATAGCTTGACCTAAAAAAAATAAAAATAGCTCAGCGGTTTTATACTGGACTTTTCCAAATCCACATAATCCACGTGCTCGCGTTTCGCTTCGGGACTAGTTAATTATTTTGTAATGTATTCGGCAGAAATTCCAGTGCGTTGTCTGGTTTCCCCCGACGCGAAATAAAAACTTCAACTACCTAATATACTACTAAATACCTAGTGTACTAATAATTATTATTACCAACGCAATCTTCTGAGAAAAAGTAATAGGATAGTAGGTGCATATAAAAATGAATAGTCTTAGAAAATAATAACTTTCTAGATCACTTTTTACTGTCAAATACTTTTTGCAAATACAATATGATACATACATATTTTGTTTCCAGAGCCCATGTTGTAACCTGTAATGTAATTTATATTCATCCTTTTATAATGTCCCTACTCGAATAAATGATGCCCGAGACTTCGACAACGTGGATTTAGGTTTAAAAATACGGGCGGAGTTATTAGATTTTCCTTGATAAATGCTGTAGCCTATATCACTCTCAGGTCCTCCACTATATCCATGCAAAATACATGTAGACCTGTTGTTTTCTTGCGGCGTAATTCTTGAACATTGATTGATTGAACGACTATCCACCACAACCACCACTACAGCCCATTAACGTCCCACAGCTGGGCTCCGCTCTCATAGGAGAGAGGGAACGACTATATTTGTACGTAAACACAGTGGTAAGGTATACTGTCAGAATTCAGAGTGAATGCAAACAAGTCGTTCTCTGGGGTTTTATAGAGATTACCCCCATATATCGCACCTTAGCGCTTATCTCTCACGCCAGTAAAGCACTGCTCTACATTATCAACCATCGTATCCGACACTACCTGGACTGGCAGATCCCACAAGAGCAGACGGGCTTCGTCAAAGGCAAAGGCACCCGTGAACAAATTTTAAATGTACGGCAATTAATTGAAAAGGCCTATGAATTCAATACGCCGATTATCATGTGCTTTGTCGATTACAGCAAGGCCTTCGATTGCGTGAACTGGAACTGTTTATGGAGAGTCCTCACCAAATTAGGAGTACCGCAACATCTAGTCATACTGCTCAAGAATATCTACAATAGCAGCGAAGCAGTTGTAAGGATAGACGAAACTATCTCTGGGCCTTTCAAATTTCGCAAAGGAGTTAGACAGCGCTGTGTGCTTTCTCCCATCCTGTTCAATATTTACGGTGAATACATCATGCGGCGTACACTCGAAGAGTGGGAAGGTGGCGTCAGGATCGGTGGAGTTAAGCTTACCAAATTATGGTACGCTGATGACACAACTCTCCTAGCAGCATCCGAGACCAAAATCACATCTCTATTGAACAGGATGGAACAAGTAAGTGAAGAAATGGGTCTCTCCGTAAACAGATCCAAAACGAATGTAATGGTGGTGGACCGTGCCAAATAGTTGGAACTCACTGGCTCACTCAACCTCGAAACTGTGGAGAACTTTATATACCTGGGTTCCAACATAACTAACACCGGGTCATGTAACGTGGAAATTAGGAGTCGGATTAGAATGGCCAAAAGTGCCATGTCACAGCTGCATAAGACTTGGAGGGTCAAACAGATATCAATCAACACCAAAATACGTCTTGTTCGCACACTTATATTTCCGATATTTATGTATGCAGCTGAGACATGGATAATAAAAGTTGCTGACCGACATCGCTTTGACGCTTTCGAGATGTGGTGCTGGAGGAGAATGCTTCGGATACCTTGGACAGCGGACAGAACAAACGCATCGATCCTCAAACAGCTGAAAATTACAAAAAGGCTATCAACCACCTGTCTCCGGAGGATCCTTGATTCTTTCGGACAGGGAAGGACACAATCTTGAAAAGATTGTCATTACTGGCAAAGTGGACGGAAAGAGACCTCGTGGACGTAGTCCGATGCGTTGGTCAGATCAAATCCGCACCGCTCTCGATAGCAAGGTCCACGAAGCCCTGCATGTCGCAGAAAACCGAGCAACATGGCGCGACATCGTTTATAGAAGAATTATTGGTGGAAAGGGTCACGACCCTCAGTAATTGGGGAATACGACGCAAGGAGGACCCCCATATATATACAAGCCACACAAGGTGTAATGAAAGCCGACAAATAATAAAACATTATATTAAATTTTTTTTCAATTTGGATAGGTTTGGTCAGTACAAAAGTGCAGATTACAAAAGTGTGAAGATGTGGGTTGTAACAAACTTACGCGAGACAATAATGCGGTCACGATGGAGCAATATAACGTCATTAGAGGGGCATTTGATCTACACGAGCTGATATTGTAAAGGTGTTTACGATTAGTGAACTTAATACTTATCTGAGCGTTAAGTAAGATAAGCAGGAGCTTTCATTCTGAATTATTACAATTAAATAATAATATATTTTACTAATTTTATTGACGAACTCCCTGGCATAGAGGTAAGCGATGTGGGAGTCTGAACTGTATAAGTATATATTATGATGTATAAAGAGTTGGTTTAGCCTGAACAGAAAGTAAAGAAACTTTATTGATGTTAGCAATAAGTTTCTCAAACTATTGTATATTTTTTTATAAATCTTATATTACAACAAAGACATTTAAAAATCAATCATTCAGTTTATAAATAGTTATGTGCCGGGATCGTTTCGTTGCATGGGAAATTTGTGAATGTATGCACGGCTCGCTGAAATCGAAACGTACTCTATGAAACGCGCGCTGTGGGCACAAGATTTACTAGAGTGCTCTCCGTAGCAAAGGCTAGGATGAGAAGATGAAGTTTCGTTGCACGTGTCGTGTCTTTGATTTCTTGTCCAACCAGCTTAATTCACCTTTGATTGACGTCACAAATTTATATATTTTATTTTTATTTCGACTATAATAATTATTTGCAAGTTAAATTTTATAGAGCGAAGCGGAAACATCATAAGTCCATAAATATAAATGTTTGCTTTGGTATTCAAATTACTGATGCGTTAATATAATGTTTGGAAATATTGAGAGACTGAATAAACTTTCACAGATTAGTTAGTTAACGATTTCTGTGAATTTTTTACTGGACAAAGTTTTATGTAACCTTTTAAGAAAATGTTGAACATTTTGAACATTTCTCAGGGGTTCAGTCAGATAAGAGCCGCGTCGTAAGCAGTAAGTATTTTGCAGGTCTGAATCCCACGCACGAAATTTACTTTGTTTGTTTTTTTGAAGTAGCGAATAGAACTTCTGTAATTTTCTTACGGGGTATCCAACAACGTCAGCACATTGCTTATTTGTCATTGCGCGTATCATGCTGCAAAAAGTTTAACATAATTATAAGAAAACTAGTGGGCCCGGCAGACGTTGTCCTGCCCTATCTTCCTCGCAATTTTTCCTTATTTTCTCACCGTTTAAACCTTCCCTGGACTAAGACAAACATTTCAAAACTAAAATCAGCTAAATCTCGAGTTCTCGAGTTCAGCTCAGTTCTCGAGTTTTAGCGAGACAAGCGAACAGCAATTGATTTTTATATATATATAGATAATTTAAGTCAATGTCAAAGTCAAAGTCAAATAATGTTTATTCAATTTAGGTAGCAAGATAAACTACACTTATTGACGTCCACTTATTTATAAGATATAATGGTGATAATCAGTAACGGTATCTTAAAACTAAAGCTACGAGGGTTTTTCCAAAAAATAATATTTCTATTATTTAAAAAAAAAAGTAAAACAACGATATACGACTAAGTCGCTGAAACAACTATCTCTACTCGATATTATGATCGGTAAAAGGAATGTGACATAGAGAAAAGTAGGTGGAATAGATTTTACGTAGACTTTCAGCAATTCTATGAACTGTTACCTAATATTATAATTATTTCATATTAATTACCCACTTAATTGAAATGAGGCAATTATGTATGTGGTTAACATTAAGATTTCCCACAAAGCAACGACCGTAATGTAAGTTAAAGACTTATTAATTTTCATACTATAATTATACAAGTAGCTACCTACTTCCTTAACGTTGCAAATGTATAGGCAGGTACTCGAGCATTTGCATCGTAAAATCGAAGGTTAATCCGTACTAGTCAAGCAGATGCCTAGTTTTTGCTGTCATAAGAAAATATTATAGTCATCTTTTCTTGCTATATACCTATACTAATGTAAATGGCGTAATAGTTAGTATTCTGCGTTAGTACCTAATGATATTTTACCGCTTTCTTACAGGAAGAACATAATGTTTTAAAGAAAAAGGTAAAGAAAACCGATGACGTCACCGTCATATCAACTGATAAGTTACCCTATATTGTATCTCCGGCCTGAGCTTTACCTACGTTCTGTGTGAATGTAGAAATATATACAAATCAGTAAATTCAAGTTCAAGGTTAGTATTAGGTGTAAAATAAATATTTCAAAGAAAAAGCCAACATTAAAAATTTCGATACATGTGTAAAAAAAATGACGCAAGATATCCAAATTCCATGGCTATACACACATTTACAAAAAAAAAAGAATCCGACGAGCAGGCGCTCAACTTACAGAATTTTAAATAGATAGACAAGAGAGGAGACGGAGGGGAACGACCGGTTAGGTTTCAAACCGACAGCATACACTCAACTGTCCCCATTTTCCGTGCTTACGAGTCGAGACATTGTTTGTATTGCTTTCTTCCAGCAAAAACTGATAACATGCCCAATGAGAATCGCTCTCTAAAACGGTTTTTGTAAGTATTTTTTTCTGCTCATCCCTTTTTTTTACAGGAAATCCGCCAGTTGCTTTATATTTATACTTTTTGTTCCTTATGATATCACCATCAGAATAAATTATCGTAGAGCTTGTGCGCGTTGATGTCTTCCCTATAGTGACGCGAGCGCTAACGTTTTTTTTGTTTATTGAAGTACGCCAAATAGCTATAATCAATATTTAAAATAACAAATTAGATAAATTGGCTAAATGGCTAATTGGCTCATCAACCGAAATTTGATAGATAAAATAGCAATAAAGTCGTAGGAAGAAAGTTGTCAAACCGTACGAAAGCAATCTCACGAGATTGGAATTTTGGTCTGAAGCGGCGCGCCCACCTGCTTGCACCACACCTGAGCCAAAAGTATGTCATCACTGACTCTTTGAACTCAGCGATCGATCGTTGAAACTTTCACATTACCTTAAATTAACACTCGGTTGCGCACACTACGTCTAAACCGTAGCAGGTATATATGAAAAAAATTACAAACCTTTTTGCACGCCGCGGGGCGTTCCAAATACGAAATCCGGTTTGCACTATCAGGGGTTGGGGTTAATGCACGGGCACTGTGCTGTACACACTCACTCACTAGAGTCACAGAGTCTGGCGCATGGTCGCCAGGCCGGTGCGGTCGCGACGGCCGCCAGGTCAGCACTGAGGCTTTCTTCGAGACAACGCGCGCACGCGCAGGTAAGAATGAGACTATCGTAATTACACGGCACACAATCAAGCCTTAATGTGTGTGTATGCTGAATTTTACAAAGGTAAGGTTCCGTAGCTTAGGATTGTCATATTATTCCGCAATAGGCTCTACCATTACTACTATTTATTCTGTGGCTCTACATAGAAATTACATGATGATACGGTCTAAAATGTAATGCGTTGTCTGGAAGAAAAAGTAAGAAATAGATATTTATTACAAAAAAATAGGTAGATAAATTAAATTAAAATTGATTAGATCAAGAGAGTAAATTTTCAGCTAGTAAGGGTGTAAATGCGGTCTCATCACTATGAGTAGAGTAGATAGAACCTCTGCTCTGTCAAATATAATGGATGGAGGATGTATCATCGTATTCTTTATTGCGAGAGTCGTGACCCTGTCCCATTATTCACTCACAGTTATTATAGTATAAGGGTTTTCTTGAGATTATGATATTATAGGGAGAGCTTTTAGATACGACTCGTCTGAGTCAGGGATTCCGATCACGATTACTAAAATTACCAGGGATTAATGGTTTAACGTATTTTCCAAAACGGAGAAAACAAAAGGCCAAATTCCGGTCTTTGTAGTCGGTCACTTCATCATCCGACTTGGAGCCTGCGGAGCCTAGCGGAGTTGCAAGTCGCTACTAGGCCACGAAATCCTCTAGGATTTACAAATGGCAAATACAAGGAGAGCTTAGAAATACTAATGATGTAATGACTCCCTATACAATACTCAAATATTTTCTTAAACAAAAAAAAATTGTACACTTAAGGCACTCTTCAGCTCTATGTTTTAAGCAAGTATAGTCGATCGATAACCGGCTCGCGCGACCGCGTTTTGCATAGACTAATGCCGTTTTAAAGCAGCAATTTAAAAAAAAGTTTGAAATAGAAAACAATAATAATAATTAATCAGAGATTCAAGAAAATGTCAAAGACAACGATAATCTTAGTATAGGTACATGCAAGTTATATGTAACAGGTTATATAGGCTAGAAATCGAGTCATATACCATGCGGAACCCTAACGATTTACCATTCGCCGTCACGGGCTTCTTACTGTTATCCGTGCCCACTACTACATAGTAAAAGAGACGCGCCTAAAGATAACACTTCACATACAAAACAGGTGGAGCTTCCAAAACATTCTTCTTAGTTCTACGTTGCCTACATCTTATACAATGAAACGAGTAACCCATAAACCTACCTATTTTGTACTTTTTATCTGCCTGTTTGCCAATCTAATTTGTAATAGCTAAATCAATTTGGACAGAAGTTTCGAAAGTAGGCTATTATATTTTTATGTGGGAAAACACATTAGTTTCCTGCTTCTTAAGTATGAGATTTTTGAAACACTTAAATTCACGGGAACGAAATCTTAATTATTTTCATTTATATTAATTATGTCTATGGATCTCAGTCCTTTAAAGAGCTAAGCTTAGGGATTAAGGGAAAGGAGTAATGACTCACGATTCGGATAAATGACGAATACGGAATGGAAAAAGAAACCAATGTAATGTTTCCATACTATGCAGTAGCTTCGGCTTCACCCGAATGGTTTTAAGCTTACCTTACATCCTACAAAATTTATAAATTTTAATTGTATATAAATGTACTTTTTATTACTATTATACTGATCGCTTTTGATTTGCTTTTACCCAATGAGTAGTTCCACCCGCGATCTTTGACTTGCTCATCAGAACTTAACAAAATTCACGTACGACCAACCTGACATTATAAACTCTGTAAAATCGATCAAATCTTCCATACCTATCGCGAAGATCTTTATTATTTTTCAAAACAAAAACATCCCATATTTTAATTCTAAAGTTTAAGATAGAAGAATGCCAAGTTGCCATCAAATCCTAATTTCATCGTGATTCGTTAGCAAACAAAAAGACAGGTAAAATATTAAAAAAAACTCAGCTCTGTATCGAGTGTAGACCAAAAACTTACCCAAATAAAAATAAAAATTACTAATACAGAACGTTACGATCGCCCAGTTACAGTTTTATCATAGTTTTTTATGTAAATTGTATAGACAGATAGATTGTTGACGTAAGAAATGTAACGCTACACAAGCAATGTTCGATAAATGAATGGCATTCGTACAATTACACAAGTTTGGTCTCTCGACGCGTATGCGGCACTTTCTCCCAAGGCTTCTGACGTCAATGTGTGGGTCACCGCCGAAGTTTCATTTAGGAAACACGGAGAAAGAGTTCCGACTATTTGTCATGGCTTAGCGGGGACTTTACTTAGAAAACAGTTGTTTGTAAAGAGCTTATCTGCATGCCTACAATAAATATAAAAGACTTGACAAAATACCTAATTAAAGCTGGGTTAACTAATGCAAATCATCTTGTACTTAATACTCTTACAGATAATAATAATTTAAGTAATCTATACTTTTGAACTAAGTCAATTATCGCTTCTGATAAATCTTATCCATATAATATAATAATTAAGTCAGTCTTTTAAAATGCTGTTAGGTATTAAAAAAAACTTATTAAAGCTTATTTATAATAATTAAGTACAGTTGGATATTGATCCAGCTGTAATTATTATAAAAAGTAACATGTTGCATAATAATGTTTGTAATGATAGATAATAATTTCATTATAAAGGGGTTCAATTTAAAAATCCACTTCTACATCAAAAGATTTTGTTTTGAGTTTTTGTCTTTTGATGTATACTGTATCTCAAATAATGTTATAATAAATTTTGACAGATACTTTGCATCCCGGGGAAGGTCATATACTACTTTTAATTAGAGAGTTCTCACGGGAATGTTCATTGTTCATAAATCTAAACCCACACGGACGAAGTCATGGGCATCATCTAGTATTCATATATTCAGCTCTTAGACCTTAGTTCAGACCTCTAGCGATGATTCAATTGATGACTTTTGCGTCAGCCTGTCAACTAGCGTACTCGTGGCGCGGTAGGTATCTAAAAAACCTTTTCTAGTAGGAAATTGGGATCTACGATAAATAAAGAACACTAGTTTGCATGAAACACGGTTATCTACCTATAGCTTTATAGGTTGAACGTTTATATTACGTCAATTTTATTATAAAACTAGATGATGCCCGCGACTTCGTCCGCGTGGATTTTTTCAATTAAAACCCCTTAATTTTCCGGAATAAAAAGTAGCCTATGTCCTTCAGTGGGATACAAACTATCCCTGTACCAAATTTCATCAAAATCGTTAGAACAGGAGGGCCGTGAAAGCGTAGCAGACAGGGACATGGCAGACAGACAGAAACACTTTCGCATTTATAATATTAGTATGGATTAAAGGTTATTTGTATAAAATACATGACTGCCTCGTTGGTCTAGTGGTTGGGTTAGGTTGTTCATGTTCGACTGCGGCTGACGAGGTTCCAGGTTCGAGTCCCGAGTCGGGCCATAATTGAGTATTAGTTTTTTCTGACTAGAAATTCTCAGTAATAGCCCGGAGTTAGGAAGTTGGCGGTGTTTCACCCCCGCGCCTCGGAGTGCACGTTAAGCCGTCGGTCCCGGTTATCATCACTAACATGACAATAGTCGTTAAAGCCCGCCAACCTGCATTGGAGCAGCGTGGTGGGTCTAAGCTCTACTTCCCACTCTCCTATGAGAGTGGAGGCTTGTGCCCACCAGTGAGACGTTAATGGGCTGTAGCAGGTGGTGGTGGCATAAAATTCATAGAACTAAAATGAAAAAGTGCTTTACAATCTGCGACACGTTTGTGTCGAAATTATTTCGTTTGATAATTCGGTTTTGAGTGTAAATTAATATACTATCTACTATTATTTTAAAAAGAAAATCGAGAAAATATTCAGTTATAAATATTAAGTTTTAGGTATAAATAGCGAACTTCCGTAAGTTTTTTTTTGGATATTTTTGTATAAGTTCTGGTTCATAACACGCTTCAACCCTGCCAAGTTTCAACGACTGCGGATTTAATGCTTGGGTCACCATACAACGAACCGCCCCATTGCCTAGACTAATTCCTATGTTAATGGATAAGAGATCATTGAGTCGAGGTAATGAGCTCGTATGGATAGTATTACTAGATGATGCCCGCGACTTCGTCCGCGTGGATTGGTGTTTTTGGTTCCCGCAGGAACTCTTTGACATTCCGGGATAAGAAATAGTACAGCGCTTATTAAGTATAGATTTTCTCTGCTTCTTTAATCTTCTGCCAAATTTTAACTCCAGGAAACTTTTTTTTTTTAATTCACTATAAGCTTACGCTTGACCACAATTACTCTCAGTCGCTCTTTCCTAGAAGATGCCTAGTCACTCTTGATTTAAATGATCTAAAGATACCCGGATTGTAATTGGTGGGATACACAGTTTTTGGTAAAGCGTTCCAGACCCTAACCATGCGAATAAGGAATGAAGACGCAAAGTGCTTCGTGCGTATGGGTGGAAAACATTTAATTGCGTAATATAAATTCTATTAAAATATTCTTTTGAAATTACGCAGAAAAACAATGTTGTTAATCACCTGTTTAAGGTTTCAAGAGATTAAAGTGCAACATTATAGTTTAGTTAATCGAAATTTCTAATCGTCATTTCGCAATATTTATTATATTAGGCAAGGCAAGAGCCGGTAAAATACTTAAGATAAGTAAAAATAAGTGCTTTAGTTCAGAAAAGATATTATAATTAGGTATAAGTTTACCAAAGTAGAAATTTTTGTTTTAACTTAAATATTTTTCTTACTTTTGTTTAGCAGTAGTTGAATATCTATACTAATATTATAAATGCGAATGTTTGGATGGATGGATGTATTCATAATTCATAATTCATAACTTTTATTATGGATGTTTGTGACTCAATCACGCCCGAATGGCTGAACGGGTTTGGATAAATTTGGCGCAGTTATATATTATAGTCTGGAATAACACATAGGCTATTCAAGTTTATGTTCATGCACACATGTTCATCCCGGAAAAATAAATAGTTCCCTTGGAAACCAAAAACCCTCAATCCATGCGGACGTAATCGCGGGCATCAGCTAGTAAATAAATAAAAATACCTGCGTATCAAAAGTAAGTAAGTACCAATCACATACATCCGTCAAAACTGAACATCCGACTCCCAAGTAAAATCGAATAGAATTGCTTTCACAGGTACAGAATTGTACCTCGAGGCGCCAGAAAACCGAAGAGCTTGTTGATTGCCAAATACAAAGAAATACGTAGCGAGCTAATATAGAAACTAACGCACAAATTCCCTGCAAATTTGAAGGTACGCGAGCCACGATTCAGCGAAATCTATTATTATCGGAAGAAATATTCTCGCTTCGCTTTTCCAGGGAAGCATTATTAGGTTACTTTTTTAATCCTTTGTCTCGGTTTTCTTTTGAATAGAACGCTAATGGTTTTACGAAACTACAGAATGCTAATTTGGTGGGAACTATTTTATAACAATTAAAACACTGCAGTTTCCGGACTTTTTGTAGTCTGATTGTGAGCTCAAACCTACAAGAGTACAACGATAATTCCTCGGACACAATAGTGTAAAATTTCAAGATCAACATTATATTAAGCTAATTGAATTACCTAGTATAAAAGGCTACAGCCAACGTATTGTTTGATCCAGCGCGATGAACCGTTTCAGTGGTGGAGAGATTTGAAATTTGGGGGGAATATTCCTTAAGTACCTACTGAGGAAGGTTTTTGAAATTCCATGGGGACCTTTTTAAATCCTAGCAGATGGAGTAGTGTAACTACTAATCATTTAAAACTTTTTAATATTTTCTATAGCACAGTTGCATAGCGCAGTCACTCAAAATTGGAATATATATGCTGACAGCGAAAATCGTTTTTGTTGTCTGTCCTTACTTTTATATTTTAATATTGACTTTATTAGTATTATCTATGTGTTAGTGTTGCCTGTAAGTTTTATTATAGTAGATATATTTTGATGTTTTATTAATGAAATTTCTTTATAAATTGACTAAGATAATGATATAAATGATTACTATATGACAATGTATGATCTAATGAAATTTTAACTTAAAAATAAATAACTATTTGCACACCATTGTAAGAAAGAATAAGTAAGGGAAATATTATTTTTAAGGCCTATATCTGTAGCCTATTACTATTCCTGCAAAATAAAATATTATTTATTTTTTATTTATTTTTATTTAGCATATAGGTACCTACATCTTTTCTTCAACAAGGGGTTTTTCTGCCATCTTATCTTCCCCGAAGTCTCTAGTAGAGGGTGCTTGTTTCAACGGTAGTAAAACCTCTTTTGATTATACCTCTCCCCTTGAGACCCTCTTGATTATAATATTGTGAAGGAAGTCATCCCTTAATTGGTTGGACCGGGTTTTATTCAAATAGAGGAAATATGGAGCTAAAGGGTTTATCTAGGCGTTTATAAACAGATTTAGTATCAAGGGTCTTAAGTAATTAATCTTTTGACTAGAGTAAGGTGAAAATGGCGTGCAAGTTTAGGTCGAATCTTGGCAACTGAATTTAAAAAAGTTGCTAACGTCCGATAAAATGTAAATTTTGC
The DNA here is from genome assembly GCA_964035005.1 of Erebia palarica. Lineage (NCBI taxonomy): Eukaryota > Metazoa > Arthropoda > Insecta > Lepidoptera > Nymphalidae > Erebia > Erebia palarica. Next base: position 11,151,154 of record OZ035988.1, read on the forward strand.
CCCGGCTTGAAGTAAATTTTATTATTGCTGACTATAATATCAACTAAGACACAGAATGCGACACAGAACTATTAATTATGTTTATTCCTAGTAGTAATTCATAAGTTATTCATGATCATGATACCCCTGTCCTAGATGTCTTTGAAACAGATTCGTTAGTTCCTCTGTAGATAGGTCTGATAAATACACGAGTTGAAATTTGTTATTTTTATTTTAGTTAAAAATATTCGCATTTCATACTAATCTGAGTTATGCGCGTTTTAAATTATTTTATTATTATTATAATGGTGAAAGAAGACATCGTGAGGAAACCTGGCCCGAGACTTTTTCATAGGACGCTGCAGATCCGCACTTGGTCAGCGTGGTGGACCAAACCCTTCGCAAAGAATCGTGCTTTGTAGTCGGCGATGGGCTGTGACGATGAGATAACAATATTAGATAGGATAGAATTCAAACATAAAACAAAATTTGAATTCCCAATAAAAAACTGATAAGTTACTTAAACTTCTATTGGCTTAATAGGAAAAATTAATAATGCATTATTCATTCCGGAGTCCGAAATTTTTGAGGACAGCCTTCCATAATGTTGAAACCGTTTCCGATAAACGCGCTTCTATAATTTGCATAAATCCCAAAGGTACCGATGGTAGAGTTCAATTTATAACACAACTTTATGGTCTCTTGTTACTTGTACATTTTTAATAGACTTCCAAAAACGGAGGAAGTTCACGAATCGGCACGTTTTAAAAAAAATGTATGCGGTGGTTTCTTAATCGACTCGAAATTATTTTTTTTAGTCCTTAGAAGCTCTCGAGGTGGTCCCATAAAAACTCCAAATCCTTAAATGACAACTTATCCTGACACTAAAAAGTTAAAAAAAATCTTACCAAAAAACCGACTTCCAAAGCCACTGTCTTTACAGACACTTCGTGGATTAAGGTATTTTTCAAATTACCTGCGAAAACAAGCAGCATCTAATGCTATGCTTTGTTATCTAATGCTATTAGCATAGCATTTTAATTCTAAACAAATTTTTTAATATTTCTTACTAAATAAGTACTTAGAACCATAGTCGCGACTCGCGATGACCTCCAGAAGATTCTTGCGGCGATATTTTGGTTAATGGCTTTTATTGCTGATCCAGTCCGGCAGACAGAAACCAGGTCCGTAGTTGGATAGCAATTGCTATGCTATGCTACCTTAATATCTCTTGATGAAGTTGGCTGTGAAACGGTATCTCATTTTGAATTGACTCTTCATTTTATAGTAGCTGTGCAAATTGGTGGTCGGTCGCGTCAGTCTGTTGCTCTTAGTTACAATTTAATGTTGCTTCGCCTCGGCTGAAGCTTCCTGGGAATAATTAAACAGTTTATTGATTGAATCGTCAAACTGTTTCAATTGTCTACTTACTATCACAGAATACACGATTATACGAATATTCTGTATTGAAGTTTGAAGTTTGGATAAATATAGTTTTATGTTGTCAGTTGTCACCATATTCGATGTAATATCTTTTCAATGAATAGATCTAAGGGTCCGTCCACATTAAGCATGGGATGTTTTTCAGCAGGGGCGGCCTTAGCTATTGCGAGGCTCTGGGCGGCCTTAGCTATTGCGAGGCTCTGGGCGGCAGATATTGTGTGGCGCGAGATTTAAATACAGATTAGTACCTAATGACTTTTACTCTCTAGCGCTGTTGGGCAAGAGTGCAAGGCCCCTGCAAGAAAGAGCGAGGCCCCGGGCGATTGCCCTCCTTGCCACCCCCTAAGGCTGACACTTTAGCAACATTTTAAGCCCCCCGTTCCCCCTGGTGATACGTGGTGAGGTTTTAGACTTACCAAAGAGACTTATCTTAAGAGAAATACTGAGCATCGTCACGTCACATCGTTTGATAACATTGGCTGTGAAACCAATCAAATAAATATAAATAATAATATAAAAAATTTTTTAGTTATTGCTTTATGTATTTCGAAACGCAGATGAAAATGAAAAGAAATGAACTGATTTCTTATCTTGTTCATTATTTGGTGCTATAGAGCAAGGTAAATAACATAACCTACAACATTAATACCTATTGGGTATCGTTATCTCGATAAGAAAATGACTTATTATGTACTAGATGATTCTCACGACTTCGTCCACGTGGATTAAGATTTTTGATTCCCACGGGAACTCTTTCATTTTCCGGCATAAAAAATAGATGTACTATTTCCTTCCTCGGGATATAATTTACCCCTGTACCAAATTTCATCAAAATCGGTTGAACAGATGGGCCGTGAAAGCGTAGCAGACGGACAGACGGACAGACAGGCAGACAGACACACTTTCGCACTTATAATATTAGTAAAAGTATGTTTATAATATTAGTATGGATTATTTCACGGTAGGTAATAATCATATCATAAATGCTAATAATAAGTTAATGCAATAACTAATATTATAAATGCGAAAGTGTGTTTGTTTATTGGTTTGTCTTTCAATCACGCCGCAACGTAGCAACGGATCGACGTGATTTTTGGCACAGGTATAGTTGATAAACTGGATTGTGACATTTTATCCCGGAAAATTAAATAGTTCCCTTGGGAATCAAAAACCCTCAATCCACGTGGACGAAGTCGCGAGCATCAGCTAGTAATTTCAAAAAATTGTTTCTAGTCTGATCTGGTGGGAGGCTTTGATCGAGGCTGTTTACCTTATTACCGGCAAAGGCGTAAGTATCGATTTAACGTTCAGGTACGATGCCGTATTGAAACCTATTTAAAGGGGATATGGATTTAATATTATAATTACTTCCAATATTAGTATTAACCCCTACGAGGCTAGCCCGCCCTCTATCATCTTAGACTGCATCAACATCCCGGCGAGTTCACAGTCAAGGGCTAACTTACAGCAGAATAAAAAAATCTTGTTTTAATTTTATTACAAAATAATACATAGAAAAATTATTACATATCTACAAACTCTACTGTTAGCCTCTTTTCATTGGTTAATGGACTTTAAAAAAAAACTAAAGCGTCACATGACGAAGCAGTTTTTTAAATTGTGTCATCCCAAAGGGACTCTAGATAAGGGTCGGACACGGCATTCATTGTGTCTGTCTAAAACGGGCCTTAATATATTTATTTTTTAATATTAAAGGTAAAGTGATCCATAAAAATAACTTTATTGTGAGGTTAAACTATACATACTAATATTAGAAATGCGAAAGTTTGGATGTATGGATGGATGGATGTTTGTTTATAGTTATTCAATAACGCCAGAGCGGCTGAACGGATCTCGATGTAATTTGGCACTGATATTATAGTCTGGAATACTACTACATTGGCTACTTTTAGTAAAAAGTTCCCGTGGGAACCAAAAAGTAGCAACCCACGTGGACGACACCGAGGGCATCATCTAGTGATAGAAATAAATCGTGTGGTTAAAGATGATATTATTTACTCACTTATTTTGGTCTTGGAGATGACTTAAAATGATCATCTTAAAAACACTTTGAAACTCGTTAGAACTCCGTCAAACCGATTTTAAAATCTTTACGAAATTTGTAGCTACTGCTGGTTTTTTTTCAATTTCATGAAGTTCGGAGTTAGAAGGCGGAACTTCTCAACGGGTAACAGCAATAGCGATCAGTGTCGATTTTTAACGTTTAGGATAGTACATAAGACACACCAGTGCGAAGCCAGGTTGGGTTTTCTAGTTACTAATAATATTTAATATAAATAAATATTTAAGCCTGTATTCGTAGCACAAAACAAAGCTCGAGGTCCTAAATCTCTTTAATGTGTCACAAAAGGACCGCTCGCCGAGCTCACGGTGCGGTGGTAGATCACTTTAATACCAGTAACTGCGCCACTAATTTACCAGTTAAATACTTATGTGAGAGGCAGAATTGGTATTGGGTTCTAGGTAGGGAGGGCGTTCGGAAAAATCACAAGCGATTTCCGGGGGTAACCTTACACTGTCTGGATATTTTTATGTTTTCCAAATCCTGATAATAATTTTAATTTTATTGTATTTTTAAATACAGGTAAGTACCTGTATTTTAAAATAATATTCAGAAAGTTTTTTCGCGGTGTTGGAATGCAATCTATCCAAAAAAGGAGCTACATATTCCATGTGGGTATTAATTTAAGAGCCTACAGTACTCCAGCTCCTATCCAAATTTTTCCCTTTCCTCACTGCCCGGCCGTTTAGCCGCCCGCACCGCGCATCGCAGCTATTTCACTCGCACGAGTTCATCCCCCGGCAAGGGTCACGCGCCGTACGATAGGGTATAAGACACAGTTATCGTACATCTAGTACATAGGTATGGAAATAAAATGATTATAGAATAGTTCCGATGCTTACAGTTAAAGTTTTATTGTTTAATAGTTTAATGTTAGACGACATTATCTTTGAATATGTTTTCATTTCGTAATGTACGTACAAATCCCTTTCATATTGACACCCATAAGATTATTATTATTATATATTTGTATAACTTCATCTGGGGGACGGTAGTGAGACTGGCTGACTCACTCACTCACTCACTGAGGATCATCAAAACCTCTAGGGTACTTCCTGAAGTCCCAGAAGACTGAAATTTGGTATGTAGGCTAGGAATTGCAAATAAACAACGGAGAAACTAAGAAATAATAGTATAATAATAATAATAATACAATAATACAGAAACAACAAAGAATAACAATACTTAGAGCCTTTATTGACATTTTACAGCAAAAAAATATATTAGTGTAAGCATAATTCCAGAAGTGGACAAATGATTAAATTACTTTTAAATATATGTTTGTACTCTAATTAAAAAATGCACGAGCGGATGGTCACAACGTGTAGCGGTTTCACGAGAGATTTAATGTAAACAGTTAAATATAAAAATCTTGGATAAACATAAAAAAAATATTCATTTGATCCGGCCACGATTGCTATCGTTAAGCTCTAAATCAATTTGCGATCTAAACACAATGTATTCAGTAATCGCTGAGTCTGCCGGCAGGAGACTAACTTCTCATCGTCAAAGTATTCGTATTTATGCGAATAATTCCAATATGGCGTATCCCCGCCAACGATCTGACCGAATTACATCGAATGAGTCAAATATCAGTCTAATTAAATCCTCATCAATAAACAAATACACAATCCAAAATTTCAATTCAATTTTAAACACAAAGCTGAGAATATGCCATTTAGAGATCTCTAATTGGCATATTTCGAATATGTCTGGCATCGCACAGCTCAGGCAGCATGTGTAACATAAAAAAATCTTTCAATTTCTCCTCCATATATTCCTTCCAAAAATAATCATCTCTTTCAATTATTTCAGTTTTCATCTCTTTATCACGTCCGGACCATACCGCAAAAATACATTTACGCCTGCCAGTGACATGTAGTTGGCCTTGTACTTGTAGAAACCAGGCATGTTTTTGATTTATAACAAGACCGTCTTTTGTTTTCTTCCAGAAATTAACTTTTCTTTTTTCTATGGCATCAGCTATGGATGTTTTAAATGCTGTGATTGGACATTTTATTTCTATTATGGTGTCTTCACCTACAACTCCGTCTGGTGTAGCACCTAAAAACGGCAAATCTTTATCAATAAAGAGACCGCAAGGCTCAATTTTGATTTTGAGTTGCGTTTCTAACTGCTCTAGAGCAGTACTCTCATTTTCGATTCCATGTTTTAAGGATGGCACATGACTGAGATTTTTCGGATAAATAAGATTTTTCACCAAATTCTTCACGCTTGTAGTTGGTCGCCTATTTACCACTTTCCCAAAATTTGATGCTGTAAGAAGTTTTCGTCGAAGTTCTAACCATTCACTTGAATCTCTTTGCAAAATTGTCTTTTTTTCTATTACTTTTCTTTCATCGTCCGAGCACTGTAAACTTTTTAAAAAATCTTCTTTACATCTGTTGTACTCTGAAGCTGACATATCTGGTTTTTGACAATTTTCGCCATAATTTTTATCGGGCGATCTTTCTTGGCTGCTGAAAAATAACTTCTTTCTTTTTCTCATACTCTTAGAACCACGCATTCGTTGTTTAAAACGATTCTCTTCTAGTTTTTTCACGGCGGCACTTGGACTTTTTCCCAAAATTGATCTGTGTAAAGTTGAAAGCGGACGTTTTGTGTTAAATGCAACCACTGCAGCATTACACCTTGATTCATATCCACGGCGCATCGAAAAATTTATTCTTTTTCCTCCAACAAATTTTGCAATAATGCTGTTAAACGACTCCACTTTATTGCTATCACTATTGTGCATGAGACTTCGAGCTTTAGATGCCACAGTGTTGACTATAAACTTTATTCTGTGCCATATAGCACACGTTTTCAAAGTCAAAGTCAAATCTTCACTATTTTTCTGGCTATTACAGTAATAAGGTTGGCAATGTTCGTGGTTTCCAAATGCATGATTGTATGAATTTGTGATATCCGTGAACAGCAAATTTACTTTTGTATCGAAGTCTGCGTCTTTCGAAATGTGTTCAGATATCGAAGAGCAAATGACTTTTCTTATAGCGAGTATTCTCTGCGTTGTTATTTTTTTTCTTAGGTTTGATGGATATTTAGTTTCTGTGCCTATGCCTTTCAGTTTTTTACACATATTCCGAAAAATATGATTTTTACATTCCACTTTTTCGACCGTGCAATCAGGATAAGGACGTCCTTCCAAAATTTTTTTGTACGTACATGAATCGCCATCTGCCACCATACGTTTATAAATAAGATTGTGCATAGAAATAGACTGTTTGAATCCTTCTAACAATAAGTCCGACTCCATACCCGTAGACGAACCACTATAATTTTTGTAGCAAACATGGTCTCCTGGCACGATGTTTTTATTGTTAGCTCTCGCACAGATGCAACAATATTTATTCTTTACTCCAATAAACAATACCTCACCAAACCTTTTCCCGATGATAGCAGCGGCTCCAGATAGAGCGGAAAAGTTTGTGTTGTAGGAGCGTTTACTCCAGGCACCATCGGCAATGACGTCTATGCAAGCAATGCCGTTTTTAGTGACACTCCCTTCTGCAATTGCAGCATCACGTTCTCGTATTCCAGCCGCCTCCATCGCACTTACAGCTGTGCTTCGCCAATCGTCGTATATCTGGTTTTGAACTTTATCGTAATGTTTTTGAGTGAAAGACGGACAATCTATTGATGCAAATAATTCGTTGAATTGTGAAAAGCCGATTCCAGTAGACATAATGCCAGATATTGCAGCTTTATTTAAATCCAGGTTTGATTTGGGTTCTGAGTCTAGACTAAATTTTGCATTGCACATGTTGCATTTCAACGTATATTTGGATAGTAATCCTTTTCTTTTTTCTCCAATAATGTGGACATTACTCAATGTACATCCAAACTCTTTGTTGTGATTACATATTGTTTGAAGTGATTTAAATAAATGTTCCATATCAATGAGTCTTCGTCCATTCATAGGGAAAATGCTCTCTATTTCGCGATCACAATAGCTTATTTCGTACCTGAAATAACCAGATTCAATATTAATACTTATGTGACTTATATAACTAGCACTTTGTGAATGTAACACGCGGCGGATTTATAAGTAAAGATCCGCAGAAATAAGCTGCGCAATTACAGCATTCAAACTTATTTTGAGAACACCCCATATTTTTCAAAAATACGTTAAAGTTTACAATTACCGAGTAGTATCGTCGTCAGAGTCATGCTGTAAATCACCAGTAACTGTTTCTGGAAGTCTGAAAAAACAATTACAAATACAATACAAAAATGTGGTTACTAAGAATCTGTGGTTACTCTTTCTGTGAAAATATTTAGGTATCCATATAGCTAGGTGATACTCACGGCCACAAGTCCACATCCGGTACATTTTCTTTATTGCAGTCAGTATCGAGCAATATTTGTTTATTTCTGAAAATGAACAATGTATTGTAGGTAGGTGGGTATAATACGATTACGTAACAGGTCTACCTACTTTACTTACGTGCCCATTACATACTACTGAGTCAGAGCAAAAATGTATGTAAAGATATTAGAAAAAATATTTTAGATAGATGAACTCACGATTCTACAGTTTGTAACATTGTGAAATCTGGTTCGTTTGCATATTTGGAACTACTGGCATCCATGACTTCCGTTTGTTTTTGCATTCTGTAACAAAATAGGCTATTACTTCTCTTTTGTTCATAGGTACTAACTAAAATATTGTGATCATGGCAAGTTACTGGGACGACTACCCTAATATTTAGAGATGGTAGGTGTATTGTAGGTACATATTCAACAGACAAGACGATTACCTTTCACTATAGACATAATATGTACCTAGTAGGTTTTTAGGTAAGTACCTAGATACTAGGTAGGTACTACCTACCTAGCACCTAAGTACCTAAGAACCTGTTGTTACGCTATTTGTGAAAATATTTAGGTATCTACATAGCTAGGTGATATTCACGGCCACAGGTCCACCTCCGGTACATTTTCTTTATTGCAGTCAATATCGAGCAATATTTGTTTATTTCTGAAAATGAACAATGTATTGTAGGTAGGTGGGTATAATACGATTACGTAACAGGTCTACCTACTTTACTTACTTACCCATCACACTACTATAAGTACATAGGTATATTACCAACTTCATTTTTCTAATCATGTTTCATGTCAACATAACATAATCATACACAAAATAGGTAGGTGCAAACAAACATTATAAGACGTATAGTAGGTAGGTACTTACTTCAATATTTTATTCATGTTTTTAGCAGTTTCTATTCTCCAATTCCGCCTTTTTTTTTTCTTGTTCCGAGTGTTTCCCATTTCACTACACTTTTAATTTCTTAGGTAATTACGGTACGGTACTAGGTCGGTGTGAGAGCAAGCGACGCGGGTTCCTCGTTCGAATGCCGGAGCGCGACTGATTCAAGTGATGCGGGGCGGGTGAACGTGAAGTGAACTAGCAATATTTCAGAATTTAATTTATAACAACGAAAAAAAAAACATAATTTTAAATTCAGATCACATAGTACACGTATTGTACTAAATTGAGTTTCTATACAAAATTTAATTAGTATAGGTAAAGTATTAATTGACTACTGCGGTTTATTTGTAAAATTCAGAGGGAAGTTTGTGATTTTTTTCTATCGAGAAAACTTTTAGTAATCGTGTTTTCACATCACATAGGACTCAGTGTATATCCATAACTATATTATATATTTTTTTCAATATTATTGATTCAATACTTTTATTGATATGCAGGTTCAAACGTGAGAGGTTGAGCAGATTTTTTGACACGCAGGCACCTATAAACCCTTAAAGATCGTAGATTATACGGCAAACTTCCATCAAAGAGCAATGCAAGTTACGAACCGTCCTTACGTTCTAAACACATAAAGCTGTTACTTATCATACTGTAAGTAATCAATCAAATTATTACTCAATACTTTTTTGATATTGATGGCTAACATATCTTTAGGCCCGGAGTAGTTTCGAAGGTATTATAATAATAAATCATTAAATTAAAATCAATAAAATCATTTTTTTAGAAAAACTTTACTTTATGTATAGGGGAACAAGTGCCAACAGTTTGGCGTAAAGCAAATTCTTCATGATGGCGGATCTAACAAATCTTCGCCAAGAAATACCTGTACCGAAGCCTGTGGATCCAAGAAGCTATATATATTCGGCGGCCATTTGGAGTCTGCCATCTTGATTAAAATAGTTTCAAGCTGTTGACACCCCTTCCCATTTATGGCTAAGCACAGAAAGGCAAACTTGAAAACTTGAAAAAAAAATATGTTTTTTTTCAATATTTGGAGCCTTTAAAATTTCTCCAGGCAAAAAAGTTGCTAGCCAAAGTCAAGGACCTAGTAGTATAGTTTAAAAAGTATAGGTAAGACCAAATCCATATCCATACTTATATTATAAATGCGAAAATGTGTCCGTCTGTCTGCTACGCCTTCACGGCCCATCTGTTTAACCGATTTTGATGAAATTTGGTACAGAGATAGGTTGTATCCCGGGGAAGGACATAAGCTATCCTTCTTATCCTTCTTTTTATCCTGGAAAATTCGAGAGTTCCCGCGGGAATAAAAAAAATCTCTTCTACCGATTTTTATGAAATTTGTATAGGGATAGTTGATATACCCGGGCTACGTTTTATCCCGGAAAATTAAAAACTTCCCGCGGGAATCAAAAACCCCTAATCCACGCGCACGAAGTCGCGGGCATCATCTAGTGAGTAATACTTAAGTAAGAAAATTGTGATGAATACTATAATTTTAACTCTGTCTAAATAATGAAATACCTTTGTTTTGCACCGGGCCCGTTTTGAGGGTTCCGTACCCAAACGGCGCCAAGGGGACCCTATTATCACAGATTAGTACGTCTATTATTACATTGTACTATTTTCTATTCTGTACCTCCCGCCTCCGCTATCTGCCCGTCCGTCCGTCTGTCTGTCTGCGGGCTGTAACTCATGAATCTACTGAGTGTGTATTTCTGTTGCCGCTATAATAAGAATGAATAAAAATAAAGTTTCATTAAAAAATAAAGGGGGATCCAATACAAGAAACGTGATTTTTAAAGTAAGAACACATCGGTTCCTCGAAGGTTTTATTCGACCTCTGCGCTGGTAATTAGCCATGTAATAATATTAATTCGCATTAAAGACCAGATAAAACGTTGCGGTCCTAATTCACTAGGAAATTGCGAATCTGGTCTAATTTTCTGTGTCTATCATATTTCAACAAACGAATTGTTGTACCTTAAGCTTAAATTTAGTTCATGTTTTACTATTATCACAGAACAGCTGCTATTATGTCATATCCACAAGCTGGTGCTTGTGACTTTGTCTGTATGGATTTAGTTTTTAAAAATTCTGTGAAAACTCTTCAATGTTCCGGACAATAAAAGAGCAATTGTCAGTGTTATTAAGGCTTTAACTATATCCATAAGCAGATAATCACGATCCATCCATGATCGTTTATTTAGTTGCTGCGTGATTAGAGATATTAGAGCTCAAACAAACACATTTTTTTTTAAATTTGGTTCGATCAACCGAGAAACGTTTGTGTCGAATCACATGCCTTTTTAATAGGTATACACCTCCATCGAGCGATCTTGGGCCGAGTAGTCAAGTAAGGATGTTTAATCTAAAGTTATGCAAAAACAACCCTTTATCCCATGAACAAAACCGCACACGAATTAATGCCCCATCCCTTTGTTCTGTAATAAAATTAGGTTTAATGGTCGATGCCCCCACTAAAATGCTGTGGTAGCTTGTAATGAATGTGTTAATTGCACGCCTTGATATATTTAAACTGTTTTCTTTTCACGAATGGTCGATTATGTTGGTTAAGTAACGTCGATCCAGCTGGTACACAATAAAGAAAAAATTGTACATCCTTACATGCATAATAAATCACTTCAATTTATTCGAATAATATACTTCCAATAATGATGGCATACTAACTAATAATATTTATCGATTAAATTATATTTTTTACGTTTCGCACTCAGTTATCCTCCTGACATGATGTCAGAGACCTTTTTAATGCGAGTTAAAAAACAAAGTAAGTTGAACAAAAGGCTATGTGGAAACAAATCTATCTCCTTTCGAAATAGTACTAATGGGCCTATTACACTACATTTATCAAGTGACCCTTCCGCCTGAATCAGTGTAGTGTAATAAGGTTTAGGGAGAAAGGGTCCCTTATTTGGTCCTTAATGCTGTGTAATAAGCGACGCCACAACTAGCCACGCCCACCCTTTCCACAGGGCCCTATGCAAAGTGCAGTGTAATAGGCCTATTAGCCAAATTTTTTATCACGCTGGAAGAAGCCTCAACTGAACTTTGCGTTAACGAAGACAAACAATCCATACTGATTTGAGCATGGGATCTATTGTGATTAATTGAGCGTATCTACTAATTTTTATGTTTTGACTCAAGTTTCGAGTATTTAACCAACAGGAGTCAAGATGACGCCTAGTGCCTACTGCCTACCCTTTTGCTGAAATTTTTAAATTAATTTTGAAATAATTCAAGGTAATGTATGAAACACAGTTTCATTCTACTGGAAGATTGTTCCACAGAAAAAGAGAAGATGAAATTGTGGACTAATAGTACTTACCTGTGTGTATTTTGAATGTGTGCTAATTTTGTGGTCTGCCTCGGACCCTTGCTGAAAGTGACAGTTCTTTAAACGTTCTTAGTGCGAACTCGACTTCTACAGGTTAAAATTTGCTTAGGTTGCGAAGTATTTAAAATATTTAATGACATCTTTTCTTAGGGGTACACTTCATATTTTTTAAATTATTCGGCCGTGTTCCACTAATCTGTTTGCGGTAGCTTGCCAATGCGTTATATAAAGTTGTCTTCCGGAGCTGAGTATCAAATTTTTCACAGTGTTCCAACAGAGTGGGATATGAATATTTTAGCTCGGCATGATCCAACGTAGGAAAGAGATGATGTAGTGCATGGTTTCCGAAACGTGTGATTGATTTGAAGTGATCTTCCATGTACTCGACCCTTTGGACTATGGTATCCATTTGATGAATGCCCTAATCTAAGGATTCATCCCTGCAAGTAAGGACGTTCATGCATTATAGCCTACGATTTTTCAGTAAAAAATGTTTCTTGACCCTATTTGTAAAAGCTGCATCAATTATTGTTAAAATCTCAATTGTTGTGATTGGCTGAATTTTGTGTATTCTAGAAGCGGTTTTTGGCCAACTCTCAGTAAAATTGTATCAGCCAATTAGAGATGTCTGCGATCGTTACACTGTAGCAATAATTTTATGGTAATAGCGAATTTTTAAAGCGGGCTAAATATCATAAAGGAAAACTGAAAATATCTGTGACAATCATCAGAATCTGATCTAGACTGATATACCCAATATATTCGTAGATACATACGGACTGATATAATTAATTATTCGTAGATTCTACTCCTACTTCCTAGATATTTGGTAGAGGATCGGGACCCTATTAAACACAAACAAATAAACTTCATTTACTCATATGGAAAAGAAGTTATCAGTTTTAATGTGATAAATGCGAACTTTACCTCGGTATATCTCCCTCAAAAAGTTAGCGGGCGAGTGATACCCAGCTGTCATTCCGAACACAGTGTAGAAGAAAGGAAAACGCCAGACTATGTATAGAGCTTTGGCCCACTTATTAAATTTCGTTTACAAGCATGCCGTATGTAGGATTTAATAGATTTGTTATTACTGATAACTATACATATATTTTGAAGCCTCTAAAACTTGCGGTTTTTTATTAAAATTAAGTTTAAGTTGCAATATTATTTTAGTTTATATGCATTTTTAATTCTGAAATATGTAAAAAAAATGCTGTGCTATCGTTAAAATGCTCTTGCCAAGAGATATTATGGCTTTAAAATGAAGTAGGATACTCAAATGTTTGCGTAGCTTGAGGTCTACCTGAAGTAATATGATACTTAGTTAATAAGCTTGTGCTATCTTCTCTAACGATAGAATGGTTGACTAATTGGAAATAAAACAACTGTTAGTAATCATTGATTTATTAATCTTCATATTAAATATGTAATCAGCCGCTACATTATCAAGAAATACTGCCGTGGTGCATCAATATAATTTTGATGGTAAGCCCAACATGGCAACAACATGTCTTAGGATCCTGTTTACACTCCAGTGACAATTTATGCACTCAACGTCGTTACCCAAATCGCAAGCAATGGTCATCCATGGATTATAGCGTAAAGTCGGCGAGATCGAATCAATATTATAGAAGGTCTAGCAAGTTTTTGGGGAAACATTCAAAACAAGCACTGTAAACAGTCGACTTCACTGAAACCACGATAAAACAATGATCACAAATCACAATGATATTGACATCTTCAAATACGTTTGTTAATGACGTTTCATTGCACAAAATGCGTGAATGCGAAGGTAAGGTTTTAATGCAACTATTTTATTTATTCATTGTTATTTACATTAAAATAATAATAATGTGTCATTTTCAATAATTAACAACACAAATTAACGAATTTAAACAAAGATCTGTAGTATGATTTATGTTACTAATAGGAGTTTTGTTTATTTAAAAACTTAACAACTGTAGTTTTGTTTAGTCTTGTATGCGTAGAATGTAATGCAAATTGCCGCAAGAGAAATAGGAAGTGGACGAGGGACTTGAATTACTTTTCGTTTACATTTTTAAATCCGCAACTTTTCTATCAATAATCATTAAATCATACGTGGTCATAAATTCCTAAGATAATTTTAAAAAGTTTACATTTTGTGTAAATTATGAAAATTTGTGGGGCAAAATCTGGCATTCTCTTTTGATTCTATTATTGTCATCTGTCATCTGTCATTCTATTATTATTATCTGTCATATACAAGGATATCTATAGATAGAGATACTCCACTCAATAACCACATCCAAAGTGCTAATAGAAAGTGTATCCTAGTATCCCATGAAATGCTTTTATCATTCAATTTGGTGAAGATGTGTGCAAAGCTGTAATAATATAGACAGGTACAAATTTTTTAAAAATAAAATTAGCAATATAGGGAACCAAGGAACCTTGTAAGTATTTCAAATATTGGATAGAAGCATTCTTTGCGGAAGTCCATGATAATGAAGGAACTAGAACTTTAATTCACTATAATCCGCCACAGCAAACAAATCTATGTGGTACAGCGTGTATCTTGCACTTGCAGATACACACTGTACAAGATAGATTTGTTTATGGAATATGCGATATTCACTGCCAAATTTGATGCGAATTGCTGGCTTCCCTGGCGGTGAATTTTGCAAGCTGTCATTGCAAGTTACACACTGTACAACAGAGATTTGTTTACTGGGGCGGATTATAGCGAATTAAACTTCTAGTTCTTTCATTACCTTGTATGTCACAAATGCTACAACGAGCCGCAAACTTCTCTCTCGACGTCCACTCTTGGCTCGACAAGCAGCAATAATATGCGCTTAAGTACAATATTGACATAACTTACGCATAGGAAAATCCTCTAATGTTTAAAAGGTATATTGGACTGGCAACACTGCTTTCGTAGTACCTACTCGGTCTCCGTAATTAAATAAGTTTTTAGTTAATAAATTATTTATATTAATGCAATTAAACTACATGAATCGAAATATCAGTGTTTAATAGTGATTTTCAAATGTTTGCAAGACTTTCTATTAAGTAGTTTTACTAAAAACCTTTAAGTTCACTATTGACAGTTCGTTGGCCGTTTGAATTTCCAAAATCGTTATAGTGACTGTGTTTACTGAAATTGATTTGCTATTATTGGATTTTTCAGCATTCGTAAGTGTAAGAATAAGCAAAACATAAACAATTAAACAATCAAAACAAAATACAAATTCCAGTTGTTGCGATTCTAACCTTAAATAATGCCACTAAAACGAACTCCACCCGCCTCACTCCAAATGAGCTCAAGTGAACGGAGCTTATCAAATGGAAAAGAAACCGAGTACTCTGCCACACCGAATATACCTTTTCGTATTAAACGCAAGCGATCGCCAGATTTGAACATGGAAATTCAGAATTTCATGGTTGAAATGAAAACAATGTTTAGCGAATTTAGAGGACAACAAGAAGAGAAATTCAATAAATTGTACTCAACTATGGCAGAAATAGTCAACCAAAATTCAGAATTTCGAGCTTCAATGGACTTTTTGTCATAGACATATGACAAAGTTAAAACACAAATTCAGGATATGGAGGTTGAACTTAAGAAGTGCACACAACAACTGCAGTCTATTGAAGAAAAACTTGAAAATTTTGACCGTCATACAAGATCGACCTGTCTTGAAATAAGGAACATACCACAGACAAAATAAGAAAATAAGGAGAGTCTTTTACAAGTCGTTTCGACACTTTGCAAGATTAATGTGGTATTGCAACCGTATGATATAAAAGATGTTTTTAGGATAAGTACCCGGGCACAAGACTACAGAACAATCATAGTCGACTGTACAAGTGTTCTAGTCAAAGAAAGGATCCTTAAAATGTTTAAAAAGTATAGTAAAGATAATCAACAACTAAAAACTGACTGTTTAAGCACAAATGAACCTGCAAGACCTATTTATATGTCTGAAAACTTGACTCCAAAGATGAAAAGACTGTTTTTATTAAGTCGGGACTTTGCAAAAAGTAACAGTTTCCAGTTTTGCTGGGTGTCAAACGGGAAAATCTTTCTTCGGAAAAAGGAAGGGGCAAAGTTGTCCCGAATCAATGACGAATCTGACTTTACAAAATTAAAGGAACAGGTCTGACTAGTCTTAGGTAACTACTCCCCAATCCTAAACCACTGCTGTCAAATGCCTAACCATAACAGTTCTTTATCAATAAGTTGTATGATTCTAAAACTTCTACTTTTCATAGACTTGATTTGTATAATGTTTTTTATCTGCAATTCGACATGTAATCTAACCATCACACTCACACACTTACACATAACACATACATATCATAAACACAAGTCAAAACTACTTAGATACTTACACAGTTTAGCTGCTCAAAACTACTCATTTCTGCAACACAAAACAATAAAAATATCATTTAAACTAACCTATAATTTGCTTGAAATAACTATTTCTCATTTGAATAAATTCTTTATGAATCCCCCAAGATACATTCTCATAGCTCCTTATATCCCTAAGGAAGTAGATTTAGTTCCCTTGTTATATTTGTGCGGTGCCCCCAATGGATGATACTATTACAATAGGAAGTGAAATTAACAATGTAGTGGTGTCCAAATCCTTTTGTTGCTTGGCTGAACAATGTACTTCATACTTATCATTTTGCAAACAGTCAATCAAAATATTGCATGTGAATATTCGCAGTATACATTGTAACTTTGACAGCTTGACAATACTTTTACAGCGCATTGATGTACCAATAGATATACTCATACTGTCGGAATGCTGGTTAAGCAAATCACCCTTAATACCGGCTTTACAGGGCTATATATCATATAAATCAAACTTTACAAACCAGAATGATGGAATTGTAGTTTACATTAAAGACTGCCTAAGGTGTACTGTTGAAGAGCCGCAATGCAATGAAGCTAACTGTTTATTATTAAAATATAAAAATGAAATGGCTATTGTGGCCGTATACCGGTCTCCCTCATATAAAAAGGCTTCAAGCTTTATTAATAGTCTTGATAGAATATTATCTACATTAAATTCATTTAACACTGTGTCTGTCATTGGGGATATCAACATAAATATTATTGATGGTAGCAAAGACCCAAATCTTGATGAATATCTAAACCTAACTGCTGCACATGCAATGTTATCAGCCCACACCTTTCCCACGCGTGTTTTAAGCTGTTTAGACCATATCATCTTAAAAACTAGAAGAAAATCGATTGCCCTTGTTTTGGAATCACTAATAACTGATCATGCTCCTATTTTACTCTGCTGCGACACACACTTCAATAGTTTAAAAAAAGAAACATATACCCGAGTTGACCTGCCAGCCATCATTAAAACATTAGAAAATACTGATTTCTCTGCTATTATTGGTATAGACAACCCCGAACAGGCATCCAAATTGTTAGTTGATATTTTGAACTCAACCATTAACAATTATACATATTCTGTCAAAATACGAGCAAACAAACGTATTAAAAAGCCATGGATTACTCGAGGATTACTACGGTGCATGCGTCACCGAGATAAATTGTATAAAAAATCTAAAAAAGAACCTAATAATAAAATAATAAAAACTACCTTTAAGAGATATAAAAATTTTCTTAATAATTTAACAAAGAAGCTAAAGAGAGATTATGAGCAGAATGAACTGCAACTAGCAAAATCGAAACCAAAAGATGGAACCTGGAAGGTTATTAAAAGGGTTGCAAACCTTGAGCCATCTAAAAAACATAAAAACGATCTTCTAAATATTTCTGATGATAAGCTTGATTCAGTTAACCAAGTTAATACATTTTTTGCAAGTGCTGGGAAAAATTTGGCTGAAAAAATTAATAATAATATTACATCAGCTAATGAGCAGGATCCCTCTACAAATTCTTATTCTCGGCGTGATTCAATGGTACTTCTTAGTTGCGATTTAGGTGAAGTGGATCAGATTATACAGACCTTGAGAAGTAATTGCGCAGTTGGCTTTGACGGCATCTCTGCTGCACTCTTGAAGGGCGCCAGACATATCCTGGTACCCCTACTGACACACATCTTTAACAACTGTTTTACCAAAGGAGTTTTCCCTTCTGTCTTTAAAAAGGCGTTAATTTATCCAATTCATAAAAGTGGAGATAGACTCAGTTTCAACAATTATCGACCAATCTCTGTTCTTACTGCAATTTCTAAGATTCTGGAAAAACTAATAAATAAACGCCTCGTCCAATATCTTAACAAAAACAATATCTTATCTAATAATCAATACGGTTTCCGTGCTGGAAGGTCCACTGATGACGCTGTGTTAGAGCTTGTCACCACCATAACTAAGGGTCTTGATGCGAAAGATAAAACGATTGCCGTTTTTCTAGATTTATCTAAAGCATTTGACACTGTGTCTATCTCAACACTACTCCTTAAGCTGGAACGTATTGGTATCAGAGGTTGTGTCCTGGATCTATTTAGGAACTACTTAACCGATAGGGCGCAGTGTGTTAAAATTGATGAATGGGTAAGTCAAGAGGAACCATTAACGTATGGAGTTCCGCAAGGAAGCGTGTTAGGACCCACACTATTCCTTATATATATAAATGCTCTTTGTGATATACCAATCTCCCACGGGCGTATAATTTCTTACGCTGATGACACAGCACTAATCGTCCAAGGCAATAGTTGGTCCGAAGTACAGCATTACACTGAAGCTGCCCTGGTAAGGATAATGACCTGGCTCTCTACCAATCTTCTATCTCTTAATGTCGCAAAAACTAAATATATAACGTTTTCTACCAATAAATTAACCCAGCCCGATTGCTGCTTTAAGATAACGCCTCATACATGTGGGTCAAAATTAAGTTCCGTTTGTTACTGTAAAGTCTTGGATCGCGTGGATCATGCACAATATTTGGGTGTAGTGGTGGACCACACGCTATCCTGGACGCAGCATGTGGAGTCGCTTCTAAGTAAGACCAGAAAGCTTATTTATGTATTTAAAAATCTGAGATCTGTCTTAGATTTAAAAACGTTAAAAATCGTTTACTTCTCTTTAGTACAAAGTCTCTTATCCTATTGTATCAAATCATGGGGAAGTTGCAATAAAACTCTCATGCTGCGACTTGAGAGAGCGCAAAGAGCTGTGCTAAAGGTAATGCTGCGCAAACCAATTCGATTCCCGACTGATGAATTATATAAAACAGCTGATGTACTCTCTGTTAGGAAAATGTACATCCTTCAAGTGATTCTAAAAAAGCATAAAGAACTATATTAAAACCCGAGTATTTACGAAGAAAAAAGGAGGTCTGATCGGGTATGTCCGATAATTCCATCTCGCATTTTACTTACGAGGCGACAATTTTACTATGCTAGTTCGTCACTATACAACAAAGTTAATAAGATCCTGAATATCTATCCCTTAACTGTTAAAAAATGCAAAAATGTTGTTTCAATGTGGCTTAAAACACTGTCATACGATGATGTTGAAGATTTTATCAAAAATGATTAAACACACCAAATGACTTAGCACTAAATCGTAACAGACACAATCCTCACACAATCTCTGTCTCTCTCTCTTTCTCTCACACACACACACACGCACACACGCACCACGCGCCCACACGCACACACACAAACACGCACGCACACACACACGCACGCACGCACGCACGCACACACACGTACCACGCGCACACACACACACACACACACACCTTTGTTATTGTTATTTTTGTTACCGTGATAATATGTTCCTACTTATTTTCTCTCATGTATACTTATATTATTATTGTAAATTGTTAATGTTATACTGTGTCGATACTTATTCTCTGAGGTAGGCGTTGATGGTTGCGCATCAGTTTATACTATTGCAACCATTAACGTTCTTTATGTATATTTGGTATTTATGTATGTAATGCACGGTTGTAATACTATGGTTATAATGATTAATGTAATAATAATAATATAAAATATAAAATAAATAAATAAATAAATAAATAAATATGCGCCAACTGTTCGACCTATCAATATAGTTATGGGCACAAATACTAAGCCCACTTAGCATGAAGCCAAAAAACAGTGTCAAGGCCATTCCATAAATTAAATTATTTGCCCAAAGCCAGCAGCAAAGTGGGCTTAGGACCAAAACGCAACCAAAGAGAATGTCTATGACATTATCACTTTTTCTTCTCAAGTCTTTAGGTAATTCTTTAAGTTTTATAGCGATTTTTAGTTTTAAAGTTTTATAAATGTCGTCCTCTTTGAATGTGAACGGCGAATTCCTGGTTGTTTTTGTTCTCCTAGTGAAATATTTTGGAAGCAGGACCCCAACTGCGGTGCTATTTATGTGGTGTGTTTCAAAAGCCTCTGTAATATTCGTTCCCTGAGAGACAGAAATATATATAAAAATATGTAGGATTAAGGTCCCATAGAGCTATAATATAGAAAAAATAAATTGTCTTTTTTTGTTTTAATTAAGCCACTGATATTTTAATTAGTTTATATATTATGCCCATGATTTAAAGAAAGTGATTATGATGGATAATATTGTAACTACATATTTCAAGAAATTCATTTTCATTTCTCTGTAAGTATTTCTTAATTATATTAAAAAGTTATCACTGTTAAATAATTGCAAATAAAAGCCATTTATGCAATCATCATAATACTACACTGTCGTCTTGATTTAATTTTAGGAATAAGTAATTCATTAATTCGATCAAGTAAGGAATTACATTTTAACGACAAAATATCCTTCGATTTTAATAGGTTTATGACTACTTGGACACCACTTTTGTGAAAATTTGAAATGACGACTGAACCAAAGGCCGCTTATAATTTTCGAGCCCCTTACCTTTGTAAATTCAAGCCACTGTGATCCACCAGGATGTGATGCAACGAAATCAGACAAATCATAAATACTATCATGCATTCTCCACAGACCCTCGGCGCCATCTACTTCCTGCTTTACAGATATCCATTAGCAGTTCTGGGTTCTTTGTTTTTGTATAATGGATATCCCATCAAAAACATAAATGTAAAATGAGAGCCAAATTCAAAATTGTGATATATATGCCTTGGTTGTTGACTTCAGCGACAAAAGAAGTGAGATCTAAATGGGTGCCAAGTTCCATGGTCAGTCCTGAAATTTATTTATAAAACATATAATATTTTATAACAACTTAAAATATCATTTCTTCTTATAACTTAGTATAAAATGTTGAAGACTAAGGCTTTGGCTTGGCTAGTTTCCATATACAAATTATTATTAAGTAGGTACCTAAAAGTACAGTTTCTACCAGCAAGCCAAATTTTCGGAAGAATAAAATAAGAACTTACAGCTTTACAACTTGTGAAGGCTATAATTCGTATATGAAAACTAGCCAAGCCAAAGCCTTAGTCTTCAACATTTTATACTAAGTTATAAGAAGAAATGATATTTTAAGTTGTTATAAAATATTATATGTTTTATAAATAAATTTCAGAACTGACCATTGAACTTGGCACCCATTTAGATCTCACTTCTTTTGTCGCTGAAGTCAACAACCAAGGCATATATATCACAATTTTGAATTTGGCTCTCATTTCACATTTATGTTTTTGATGGGATATATAAATTGCAGGACTGACCATTGAACTTGGCACCCATTTAGATCTCACTTCTTTTGTCGCTGAAGTCAACAACCAAGGCATATATATCACAATTTTGAACTTGGCTCTCATTTTACATTTATGTTTTTGATGGGATATCATTACTTTTTGTACAGAAATTATTGAACTCAATCTCAAACTCAAAACATATTTATTCAAAATATGTACCTACAAAGTACACCTTCTGAACGTCATGCTTACAGAGCATAAGACGTGATGGTGATAATTAACTACGATATCTTAAAACTAAAGCTACGAGGGTTCCAAACGTGCCCTGGTCTGAGAAGAGCCCGCAATAAACTCCGCTTTTTTTTTATTATCACCATCTCACAAATATTTGGAATTATATATATGTACTTATAATATAACATTACATAATCAGCCGTTGTAACAATTCATACCCATGCCTTGCTATCATTCAAATAATCCTTTACACTGTAATAGGACTTTTCTATTAGTTTAGTTTACGTTTTACATTAGTAGGTACTTATTATTTGATGTAAGGTCAGTGTGTCACCCACCAGTAATTCTATTGTACGACTCATTGTACAAGATAATTAAAGACGAGAATTCTCAAGAAAAATATATAGTGTACCTAGAGTTACACTGACATTGACAGATTACATCTATGGTCAGACTACCTCTACAGCACATTTCTACATCTCATCAATTTTGATTGCAAAAGTTCAAAATCAAAAGTTTTTTGTGAAACATTGAAAACAAGCACGGTAAACAGTCGATATCACTAAAACCACTATAAACAATGAATACAAATCACAATGACTGACAGCTTGAACTGACGACTTCAAATACGTTTCTTCTTCTTTTCTGTCAATGACGTTTCGTTGCACAAAATGTATGAATACGAAGGTAAGGTTTTACTGCAACTATATTATTATTCATTATTATTTACATTAAAATAATAATTATGTGTCATTTTCAATAGTTAAGGAGTTACTACCACCGCTTAAAGCAGTATTGTTTCAAACTAACGGTTGAATGTCACGTACTTTGACGTCCTTAAAATAATGATTATAACACTACAACATAAACGTCAACAATATTAAAATAATACGGCTATAAGCAATGGTAGCATGCCTCGTGTCAGAGTTTTGATCTATACCTTTGATCATAAAAATGACGATTTTTGTACGTTTATATCTAAATAACCATTTGAGGTGTGCTTATGAAATTTGGAGCACATATGTATCTCACGGGTCTCAATATATGCGCCAAATTTGACATGTTTATGTGAAATAGTTTTTGAGTTATGAGGGGGTCAAAAGTGGCTCCAAATGGTTCGTGTAATATTACACACGGTGCTGCTCGCCAGTTTTTTTGAACTTTGGCTGGACACGCTTCCGCGTGTCTTGATAAAAGCTTAGGGAAGCTAACTTGTCGTTGGTCAGGATCTAGAGCCATTATCTAATAAATAAAATCAATATATTTTTGACTTTTTATCTTCGAGTTTTAGGGTAGGTAAACATACAAGCGCTTTAGCGCCAAACCCGTAGGACCGTCTAACCCACCACCCTATTTAAGTCAACAGACTACCGTTTTGGACCCTTATCACGATCCGAACGAAGTCTCATCGTCGTCGTCGTCGTCATAAACCAATGGACGGCCACTGCTGGACATAGGTCTCTTGTAGGGCCCTCTATAAGCCACGGTCTTGCGCTGCCTGGATCTAGCGACTCCCTGCGACTCTCTAGATGTCATCCGTCCACCGTGTGGAGCGTCTGCCGACGCTACGCCTTCCAGTGCGGGGTCGCCATTCCAGCACTTTGGGACCCCAACGTCCATCGGTTCTCCGAACTATATACCCCGCCCATTTGCCACTTCAGCTTCGCAACTCTTCGGGCTATATCGGTGACTCTGGTTCTCCTACGGTTCTGATTTGATCACGTAGGGACACTCCCAGCATAGCCCTCTCCATCGCCCGCTGAGTGACCCTGAGCCTTGTTCTTAGGCCAGTAGTCAGCGATCATGTCTCGGATGCAGTGGTTAAAGTACAAACAGCGCTAAATAAAGTGTATGACTTGACAAAAAAATGGAGAATCAAGCTATATGAAACAAATTCAATTCATATTGACTTTAAAAATAAAACAAAGAAATACCACGCTGTCTTCATCAATGGACAAAAAAATTCCTACGTGGATACAGCCAAATATCTTTTGATGACCTTTGACGTGAAGCTACGCTCGAGAGCTCATGTCAAGAAAAATGAAATGAAATTGACTCAAAGTATAAACAGATGTATTGGCTACTTGGAAGACATTTCTCGTTGTCAATATACAACAAGACCCTGCTATACAGACAAGTCCTGATGCCCATTTGGACTTAATGCATACAGCTATGCGGTGATACCAAAAAAAATTATATCCAAATTATACAACGGTTCCAAAATAAAGTATTCAGGAGTATAGTAAATGCGCCCTGGTACATCAGAAAGACGATATTCATCGGGACCTTAATATTGAATACGTCCATCAAATTATAACCAAATTTGCCAAAGCCCACGATCATCGGCTTCATCATCACGTTAACGTTGAGGCAATCCAGCTGCTCGACTTAACGAAACTAGTGAGAAGACTAAAAAGGACTAAACCTTTTGAGTTAGTTAGTGTATAGTGATAAGTGACAGTGTAAAGTGTAGTGCTAAAAGAACGCGTGAACAATGTGACTAAGTTTATCAAGAAAGACTAAGTAGCGTCAATGGACAATTTCTTATTACATAAGATAAATTATAAGTTTAGGTTAAAGCAAAAGTGCTCATTAGCCAATTAGTTTTTTAGTTAGACTAGATCGTAGTTAAATGAGTACATCGATGGTTCTCAATAATAGGAAAAAAAAAACTTCATTGGACTTTACACACACTGACACAACATGGCCATGTTTTTCATAAAACAATTGCAACCATCGGTGCTTTTGCTTACATTAGGTTCAAATTTGAATTCGAGTCGGCAACGTCGCTATTTCGGTTACGCTTTAAAACACTTTCATTATTGGTACAGACTCGATTCTGTTACAGAAATGTAAGTGTTTCGGGTTAACAGAATTAAAAACACATTCAAAAGGGTCACAGCTTCGATTCTGTTACACTTTTGTTCTGTAACACTTATATTTCTGTAACCTTTATGAATCTGTTTTTCAGTCCCTGAATTTAAGAGTTGCTTCAAACCTTGTTGTCATCATCTCTTTTGTAAGCCCACCTGTGCAAATTTAGCACGCAAGGTGGCAAAGCATAATATTAAAACTAATCCTACTAATATTAAAAATGTAAAAAATTAGATGGTTGTTAGGTGCTCCTTCACGCCACAATGACTAACCGATTTGGCTGAAATTTTGAATGATTTGGAACGGAGGGCTTATTTCCTGAATTAATCTTTATGCTTCATTTTATCCCGGAAAATTGAAGAGTTCTCTTGAGAATCAAAAATCTTTTAACACTCGCAGACGAAGTCGCAGGCATTAAGTGTTAGCGCCCCTCGATGACTACAGATGGCGCTGGACCTGTTGTGCGGCAAAGTACTCGTTACGCGTGGTTTCCGCCAATCAGACGAGCTCGTGCTATGTTTAACGGCATGACGTCACAATACTGTTTTAGAATATTACATTAAAGCAACTTTAGAGTCTTAACCACTCGATACTCAGATTTGCCTCGAGTAGCAAGTGTTCTAGAAAGTAGACCTATCTATACCTTGGTTGCGAGTGGTTATGGATGTAGCTGTTGTTATATTGTCGCCTTGCAAATAATTTAATATACCTAATGTGTTCTATGTTGCTTCCTCAAATAAATGACCGAGTATTTGTATTACATATTGTTAGTTTGCATCTTAAAACCCTTATCCATCACCATACGCAAGTAGGTCTGTAACATATCTGCGAAATTATTGTTACTACGTGACGAACTTTTATTATTGTCGTAATTATAATCCTAGAAAAAAAATAGTACTAGTTAATTAATGGCCTAATTCTACGATGCCGTTATTATAAAAAGCTATTATACAGAAATGTGTGTGTATTTGTGTAAGGAGATATTTTATTAAAAACCTGTAACTTAATATTTTCACCTTTAAAAAATAAAGGGAAGCTAATTCACTAGTGTCGGATGTGCTCGTTTGAGACTGGAGCAATAAGTTTCGTTACCTACTTTCAGCTACAACGTTAACTTGAACTATTACTTACTTAGTGTTTAATCCAGCTAGTTTAGTTTATGCCAGCAATTTCAAATAATAACTGAACACTTTGTATAAGTTAAATTTTTATATTTATGTGAAAAGATAATAATAGTTATTTATAAGTCTTATCGACGAAAGTAACCAACAGTGAGCTCGTGACATGAAGTACACGATTTGTCGGACGGCGTGATTCATAAACCTGAAACCTGAGGAGTACCTATTGCTTTATGTCTTTAATTATAACAATCACATGCTAGATATTAGTCCACATAATAAATCTATCACTCCCTATTCGTTCATTCTCGAGTATTTCGAGACATATCCCGCCTCACACTAAGTCAAAGACTTTTTCATATAACCTGCATTGAAAGTGCGAGTTTTAATACCTGTTGAGCTACCAGAAACTAGTCAATTTCAGACGAATACGTCATTCAGCGGGTAGAAAACCATCTCTTTATGCCCTAAGACAGAAAGTGATGGTTTTCTACCCGCTTTTTGACCTTGAGCAGAAAGTGATGGTGTTCTGACCTAGGGCAGAAAATATGGTTTGACTGGACAAGATGACTTCAGACTTCGGATGATGCCATCCCTCACTTCGCTCAGGCAGGCAACTTCACCCACGTCTGAAATCATCTTATTTCACCCGTAAGCACACAATAGGCATATACCAATTTACTAGACTTATCTGTGGAAGAAAAGTTGCAGAATAACCTAGATTGCAAACTAATAATATTTATCGATTAAAATATTATGCAACTAATTCTACAAAGCTAGTAAAGTAAAAGTAAAGTTCTGAAAACAAACATCTCCATTCGACATACTTAGCCTATTTTTTATCACGCTGAAAGAAGCCTCAACTGAACCTTGTGTTAACGAAGACATGTTCAATAGTGATTTGAGCTAAAGATTTAATTGTGAGTTAATTGTGATTAATTGAGCATACCTACTAATTTTGATGTTTTGCCTCAAGTTTCCAGCATTTTACGAATAGGAGTCAAGATGATGCCTTGTGCCTTTGCTAAATATATGAAACACAGTTTCATTCTATTGTCCTTCTTCCTCAGAAAAGGAGAAGATGGAATTGTGGACTGATAGTACTTACCTGTGTGTATTTTGTGCAATGTGCATAAAGTTTAATCACAGAATAGGTAATAGTCGGTAAGTAAGTAGTAGTAAGTTAGCTTTTGCTAATTTTGTTGTCTGCCTCGAACCCCACTGAAAGTGACAGTTCTTTTTGACGTTTTTAATGTGAACTCGACTTCTACGGGTTAAAAGCTCGAAGGCATAAAGTCAAAACTGCTCAAGTTGCGATTTTTTTAAAATATTTAATGACGGTTTTACTTTGTACATTTCATATTTTTAAAATTATTCGGCCATGTTCTCATAATCTGTTTGCGGTGGCTTGCCAATGCGTTATACAACGTTGTCTTCCGGAGCTGAGTATCAAATTTTTCACAGTGTTCCAACAGAGTGGGATATAAATATTTTAGCTCGGCATGATCCAACGTAGGAAAGAGATGATGTAGTGCATGATTTCCGAAACGTGTGATTGATTTGAAGTGATCTTCCATGTACTCGACCCTTTCAACTATGGTATCCATTTGATGAATGCCCCAATCTAAGGATTCATCCCTGCAAGTAAGGACGTTCATGCATTATAGCCTACGATTTTTCAGTAAAAAATGCTTCTTGACCCTTTTTGTAAAAGCTGCATCAATTATTTCTTGCTCAAATCTTAATTGTTGTGATTTACTGAATTTATTGTATTCTTGCTGCGGCAATGGATTTTGGCCAACTGTCAGTAAGATTGTATCAGCCAATCAGAGATGTTTGCGATCGTTACACTGTAGCAATAATTTTATGGTAATAGCGAATGTTTAAAGCGGGGTAAATATCATAAAGGAAAACTGAAAATATCTGTGACATAATGGATAGAAGCAGGCGGTACTTTGCGGAAGTCCATGACAATGAAGAAACTAGAAGTTTAATTCGCTATAATCCGCCACAGAAGGCAAATCTATGTGGTAAAGTGCGTGTAATCTTGAACTTGATGCCCTCGATGTTCACCACACCACATGAACCCTTATTACCTTACATGAGGGTATTTTTGAAGGTTTATGTGGCAATCATCAGAATCTGATCTAGACTAATATACCTAATATATTCGGAGAAACGGACTGATATAATTAAATATTCGTAGATTCGAAGATATTCGGTAAAGGATCGGGATCATAAAAACACAAACAAATAAACTACATCAAATATCAAATAAATATTATAAATGCGAAAGTTTGGATGGATGTTTGTTACTCAATCCCGCCAGAACGGCTGAATAGATCTTGATGAAATTTGGCACAGAGATAAATTATAGTCTGTAATAACACATAGTCTACTTTTTATCCCGAAAAACTAACCTTAATCCATGCGGACGTAGTCGCAGGCATCAGCTAGTTTATTCATGAGGAATAGAAGTTATCAGTTTTAAAATATCTGTCACTCGGTTTGTCCGGGTGATTCTTTGAACAGGCAGATTTTCATGCAAATGCAAACTTTACCTCGGTACATCTCCCTCAAAAAAGTTAGCGGGTGAGTGATGTCCAGCTGTTTTGCCGAACGTAGCGAATAAGAAAGTTGATACTATTATTGTCGTCTGCCATACAACGATAACTATAGATAGAGATACTCCGCTCAATAACCACATCCAAAGTGGTAATAGATAGTGTATCATACAGTCCCATGAAATGCTTATACCATTCAATTTGGTGAAGATGTCTGCAAAGCTGTAATAATATAGAGACAATTTTTTTTTACAAAATAAAACAATGGGGACCAAGGAACAAAAAGCTTAATTAGTCTTAAACAGACAAATTTTATAAATTACCCTCAACGTGCGTTTCACTCACATACTGGAGCATCCTCAGGAGATGTTGACCAAAAAACCAAAGGCACCTAGGCCGACCTGGGTTGGAACCCCTTAAAACTGATTCATAACGAACATGTTATAGTTCGATGCCCAATACAAGAACGGTATATCGTACGCTCACACTGCGCAGATGTGCTCTTGTATTTTTAAATCGGTAGGTACTCACTTTTTAATCGTAATACCCAGACCAGTGCATGCAAAGACGATAGGGTAGAAGAATGCCCCCATTTGTACCAGCACTGTTTTACTTCGTCTCGGTAAATAGTCCAGAAATGGCAGAAAAGCACTCAACTCTACGTCACTTGCTGTGTTGGTGTGCATATGGTGTGATATAGCGTGAGTTATCCGAAACTCGCTGAAACATACAAATAATTATACCATAATTAATGCAAATAAAATTAGACGACAACTAACTACACTTAATTCAGACAAGATTAAGATCTGGATGCTGCAGCGAGCCACGAACTTCACTCTCGATGTCAACTCTTGGCTCGACAAGCAGCAAGTGCCTTTTAAACCTACAATGGTTGCCTCGCTAAAGAGTGCGGCTAATTCCGCTCATAGTAGCATCAGGCTCATGAGCCACGTACATAGTACTAAAATATTATGATCAAGACACGCGGAAGCGTGTCCAGCCAAAGTTCAAAAAAACTGGCGAGCAGCACCGTGTGTAATATTACACGAACCATTTGGAGCCACTTTTGACCCCCTCATAATTAAAAAACTATTTCACATAAACATGTCAAATTTGGCGCATATATTGAGACCCGTGAGATACATATGTGCTCCAAATTTCATAAGCACACCTCAAATGGTTATTTAGATATAAACGTACAAAAATCGTCATTTTTATGATCTACCTAGGTATAGATCAAAACTCTGACACGGGGCATACTACCATTGCATAAAGCCGTATTATTTTAATATTGTTGACGTTTATGTTGTAGTGTTATAATCATTATTTTAAGGACGTCAAAGTACGTGACATTCAACCGTTATTTTGAAACAATACTGCTTTAAGCAGTGGTAGTAACTCCTTAACTATTGAAAATTACACATAATTATTATTTTAATGTAAATAATAATGAATAATAATAATATAGTTGCATTAAAACCTTACCTTCGTATTCATACATTTTGTGCAACGAAACGTCATTGACAGAAAAGAAGAAGAAACGTATTTGAAGTCGTCAGTTCAAGCTGTCAGTCATTGTGATTTGTATTCATTGTTTATAGTGGTTTTAGTGATATCGACTGTTTACCGTGCTTGTTTTCAATGTTTCACAAAAAACTTTTGATTTTGAACTTTTGCAATCAAAATTGATGAGATGTAGAAATGTGCTGTAGAGGTAGTCTGACCATAGATGTAATCTGTCAATGTCAGTGTAACTCTAGGTACACTATATATTTTTCTTGAGAATTCTCGTCTTTAATTATCTTGTACAATGAGTCGTACAATAGAATTACTGCTGGGTGACACACTGACCTTACACAGAATAATAAGTACCTACTAATGTAAAACGTAAAACTAATAGAAAAGTCCTATTACAGTATAAAGGATTATTTGAATGATAGCAAGACATGGGTATGAATTGTTACAACGGCTGATTATGTAATGTTATATTATAAGTACATATATATAATTTTAAATATTTGTGAGATGGTGATAATAAAAAAAAAGCGGAGTTTACTGCGGGCTCTTCTCAAACCAGGGCACGTTTGGAACCCTCGTAGCTTTAGTTTTAAGATATCGTAGTTAATTATCACCATCACGTCTTATGCTCTGTAAGCATGACGTTCAGAAGGTGTACTTTGTAGGTACATATTTTGAATAAATATGTTTTGAGTTTGAGATTGAGTTCAATAATTTCTGTACAAAAAGTAATGATATCCCATCAAAAACATAAATGTAAAATGAGAGCCAAGTTCAAAATTGTGATATATATGCCTTGGTTGTTGACTTCAGCGACAAAAGAAGTGAGATCTAAATGGGTGCCAAGTTCAATGGTCAGTCCTGCAATTTATATATCCCATCAAAAACATAAATGTAAAATGAGAGCCAAGTTCAAAATTGTGATATATATGCCTTGGTTGTTGACTTCAGCGACAAAAGAAGTGAGATCTAAATGGGTGCCAAGTTCAATGGTCAGTCCTGCAATTTATATATCCCATCAAAAACATAAATGTGAAATGAGAGCCAAATTCAAAATTGTGATATATGTATATGCCTTGGTTGTTGACTTCAGCGACAAAAGAAGTGAGATCTAAATGGGTGCCAAGTTCAATGGTCAGTCCTGAAATTTATTTATAACAACATATAATATTTTATAACAACTTAAAATATCATTTCTTCTTATAACTTAGTATAAAATGTTGAAGACTAAGGCTTTGGCTTGGCTAGTTTTCATATACGAATTATAGCGTTCACAAGTTGTAAACCGGTAAGTTCTTATTTTATTCTTCCGAAAATTTGGCTTGCTGGTAGAAACTGTACTTTTAGGTACCTACTTAATAATAATTCGTATTATTTATTACAGTAAACTGAAACATTTACAGCTCGCTAATGAGTACCCGGCTAGAGTTTAAAGTCAGTTGTCAGCTTTATAACTTTTTAGCTAAAGAGTAGGATATTCCTTTAGTAGATATTTGAACAAATATTAAGTAGGTAAGTAACATAATATGCAGTTAGGTACAAAATTGAAATGACTTACGCATAGGAAAATCCACTAATGTTTAAAAGGTACATGCGCCAACTATTCGACCTATGAATATAGTTATGGGCACAAGTAGTAAGCCCACTTAGCATGAAGTCAAGAATCAGTGTCAAGGCCATTCCATAAATTAAATTCTTTGCCCAAAGCCAACAGCAAAGTGGGCTTAGAACCAACACACACCCAAAGAGAAAGTCTGTGACATTATCACTTTTTCTTCTCAAGTCTTTAGGTAATTCTTTAAGTTTTGTAGCGATTTTTAGTTTTAAAGTTTTATAAAAGTCGTCCTCTTTGAATGTGAACGGCGAATTCCTGGTTGTTTGTGTTCTCTTAGTGAAATATTTTGGCAGCAGAACCCCAACTGCGGCGCTATTTATGTGGTGTGTTTCAAAAGCCTCAGTAATATCCGTTCCCTGAAAACAGAAAAATTATAATCGCACATGTTAGTGTTATATAAAAAATGTGTAGGATGAAGGTCCTATAAGGCTTTATTGGATAAATTGATTTGATGTTATTTTAACTAAAGCAACTGATAATTTAATTGCTTTAACCATGATTTAAAGAATAATTAAGGTGGACAACAATGTAACCACATATTTTAAGAAATTTATTTTCATTTATCTGTATTTCTTCATTTGAAGGCATTTATTCCCATACAATAACCATAGTTTACTACACTGTCGTCTTGATTTAATTTGGGTAATAAGTAATTCTATTAATTCTATTGTGTTTATTATTAATTCGAAGTATATAAAAGGAAATACATTTTAACGACAAAATTATCCTTCGATTTTAATAGGTTTATGACTACTTGGACACCACTTTTGTGGCAAATTGAGATGACGACTGAACCAAAGGCCGCTGATTTTTGAGCCCCGTACCTTTGTAAACTCAAGCCACTGTGATCCACCAGGATGTGATGCAACGAAATCAGTCAAATCGTAAATACTATCATGTATTCGCCAAAGACCCTCGGCGCCATCTACTCCCTGCTTTGCAGATATCCATTGCTTAGCAGTTCTGGGTTCTTTGTTTTTGTATAATGGATATAATAGCTTAGGGAAGCTAACTTGTCGTTTGTTAAGATCTAGAGCCATTCTCTAAAAACAAATTAATATATTTTTTACGTTTTATCTTCCAGTTTTAGGGTAGGTAAACACAAACACCTTAGCGCCAAATACGTAGACCTTCGGCCCCATTACCAGACCACCATTTTGGACCCTTTTCACTATCCGAAAGAAGTAGCGGGCGTCATAAAATACCTGCTTAGCATATCATTAAAAATAACTTTACGTAGTACCTACATCTTCCCTACTTCTATACTAATACTAATATTATAAATGCGAAAGTTTGGATGGATGTATGGATGTTTGTTACTCAATCACGCCTTAACAGCTCAATGCATCTGGCTGAAATTTGGCACAGAGATAGATTATAGTCTGGAATAGCACATAGGCTACTTTTTATCCCGGAAAATTGAAGAGTTCCCGCGGGAACCACAAAACCTCCATCCACGCGTACGAATTCGCGGGCATCAGCTAGTCCCTAATAAATTAAAGTTCACTATTTTTGAAAATTCGACTCTCAAAGGGGTAAAATAGGGGTTTGCATGAAAGTCCTTCATTTCTCAAGTTATAGCCATGCAACTTGGAATTTGAGCTGCGGTTTGAAAATTAAGAAATACGTATATCACAGTTTTTGAAAAGGGCTAAAATAGTTGGTATTTGGGCTTCTGGTCTGAAATAAAGAAATACGTGTTTCAGAGTTTTTGAAAATTTTATCCCCAAGGACGTTAATTAGAGAGTTTGTCCTTTAATCACGCCGCAACAGAGCAACGGATCAACGTTATTTTTTTCGTGGGTATAGTTGAGGACCTGGAGAGACCTTTTATCCTGGAAAATTAAGAAGTGCCTGTGGGAATTAAAAAAATTATGCCACGCGAACGAAGTCGCGAGTATCCACAAGTCTATAATATTTTATTTTATAAAATGAGATAAAAGTGTGAGTTTAAATTCTATACAACTTCAATAAATAAAAAGGATTCGTCAATATTATGGTAATTTGATTTTAAATCTTTATCAATTAATATGGATCCGTCCATAGGAATTATTTTCTAATTGAATAGTTTTAGTCGTATTTGTCAAACATTGAATAAAGTTTTAACAATTAAATATAACAAAATTAGAATAAACACTTATCGTGTACTTCAGAGTAGACTTACACTGATGATTCAGCAAGCATTTGGTTGACGCAATCTTTAATTCTATAACCGTAACATATGTTTTCAAGCTGACATACTAGATGGCGCGTAATATGTTGCAAGTAAGTTCCCGCTTTTTAGACTACATGGCGTTAGTCAATTAAGTTCGAAATTCTTTGTTTAACAGGGCCTTTTTTATGGTCTATGGTTTGTTGAAAAAAAAGATAGGCTGGGCAATATGGTCAACACACGGAAAGAGTGTTCGAGGTTCGGGGAATTATCTTCGGTACGTTTAATGAAGAAAATAATTACAATATTTGTTTGTCCTTCAAAGTAAAATAAACTGGAGTTACTATCTGAAGTACGGTTCCGACTTCCGTATATCAAAGTGATAAACAATTGTTTAGTGAAAATACGGACCCTCCAAAAACGCATCCTCTACAGCTTGCCAGCCTACTCAAGAACAGGAAAAAACGTGTAGGTAGATTTAAAATATTATTAGAAACATTATCTGCATACGTACTATTAAGTAAGTATTAACTATAGTATAGTATTATGTAATAAGCATTGAGTAATTATTATGTACTAGCTGATGCCCGCGAATTCGTCCGCGTGGTTAAAGTTTTTTTGATTCCCGCGGGAACTCCTTAATCTTCTGGGATAAAAAGTAGCCTGTGTCACTCTCCAAAAATACGTCGATCCGTTACTCCGTTGCGGCGTGGTCGAAGGACAAACAAACACACTTTCGCAGTTATAATATTAGTATTAAGTATTATAATTATATAGAAGCTGAGTCTCAGTATCTATATATAATACTATATACTATACTATTCCTACAGTCAAACTGAAAACAGTTTTGTAGATAATAAGTTGCTTTGTAAGTCTAATTGTCAACATGTTTAGGAAAAATATGAAAAAAAACAAAATAAAAAAACTATGGAGGAGTAGGTACCTACAGCACCGGTGTTTTCATTAAGGAGCGTTGTTATGGAGGGATTTTTTTACATAGTCTTTAAAATTACTATTCAAACTACAAGTAGTAGAAGATCTACGAGTAGTGTTTAATACTGGATTTCTTAATGAAGAGTAGTTTACTTACCTACTTCTTTTTGATATTTCCTTGAACGCGCAGTTTCCAATGATTTGAAATTGTAACAAAACGAATTAGTAAATTAATTATTATTCTTTACAACGGATAAAATTATGTTGCTGTTGTCAGTAATTTGCCCTGACTAAAAGTATTATCACTTATCAGTTATTTTTAATAACGGCACAATTAGATAGTCCGACCGATAGGTCAAATGCGAGTCATACCTACTAGTCGCGCACGAAGGTTCCGTGCCACCACCAGTAGCGTAGCTAGGTGGACAAGGACCTCGGTGCATAGAGGAAAAATCGGGCCCCCACCCCCTCTTTCCACGTAGCTTAAACTTATATTAGCTCTCAAACTTAGAGATAAGAAAAGAATACAATGACTTGCATTTATTCCTCGTAGGCTTAATCCATACCTCGTCTTTATAATGAGGAGTACAATCCATGTGTTCAATAATAGAAAGTGGCAATAAAATATAAATAAAAACTGATGTAGATGACAAACTAATATATTTAATAAACAGATGACGACATCAATAGACAGAAAAAACAGATTGTTAATAAAATGCCGAGTCAAATTCACAATCCCTTGCGTGTTTTAATTTTTGCAAACTCGTATATTATAACTTCACTCAAATCCAAGTTTGTAGTCTACTCAACAGGTGCTTTTTGGGTTTCTCCGCTTTTTTCTTTTTTCTCCGCCTCCGAAAAATATGAACGAGGTGACATTCGATTCGGAATTTAGCAATTAGAATTTAGATTTTCGAACAAAATTCTACACCCTCTTGCAAAAATTGCAAAAGTTATTAAACTGAAAAAAATATAGTTATTAATCTTTCTATTTTTCAATTTGAAAAAAGATTCAAAAATTAGAGGAAATTTCCCAAAAAAACCTCCCGGATTTGGAGGAACAATATTTATGTTTTCCCAGAGGGTTGAAAATACGGCCGAGAACGAGACTCTGGCTTGCGTAAGCCTCGCCCACGTTGGACCTTTAATGAATAAATATTATTTAAATCTATTAAATATGAAAAATATCTTGTGAGCAGGCTCGAAGTTTTCCGGCTTCAGGAGCCCGAAGCGCCTCTCTTTTCAAAGCTTAGGGGGGAGGAGACCCTCTGAGCTTCGGGGCCCTGGTGCACTGCACCACCTAGTCCTATGATAGCTACGCCACTGGCCACCACACAATGCAAATTGGCAAATTCTTCAGTAAATAACAAGAAAGTTGTCATAACAACACTTATTTAGCTGTTAAATTACCCTTAACTCAGTATTGGCCAACTTAAGTCTGACACGGGTAGCACCTGTCAAACAATTATACCCTACTAGCTGAGGCCCGCGACTTCGTCCGCGTGGTTTAAGTTTTTTTGAATTCCCGCGGGCACTCTTTAATTATCCGGGATAAAAAGTAGCTTATGTCACTCTCCTCCTCAACTATACCCATGACACAAATCACGTTGATCCGTTGCTCAGTTGCGGCGTGATTGAAGGACAAACCAAAAAATCAAAAAACCAACAAACACACTTACTTTCGCGTTTATAATATAGTATGATTAGTATGATGATTATATGATTATAGCCGATCATAAGATTAGGTACTGCGCATAAGAAAGGTGAGAGCCATGGTGGCCTATAGTTCACCAAGCTGGCCAATTGTGGATTGGTAGACCTAAAACGCACACCCTTGAAAACATAATCAAGAACTTCTGGTTTCCTTTAAAGTAAGTGATAGGTATTAATTTCTTAACATGCACAATCCGAATAGGAAGCTGGGCTAAGAGGTTAGGCTATCACATTTACAACGTACCCAAATAATTATCTAATTAATTTATTCATTGTACCTTATTTGCTATCGTATAATTTTTTTAGTTTAACGGTCAATAAACCCCTCTAAAATATAGTGTTAGCTAATTCCTAATTACGATAATTGGCCTTGAAATTTCCTATTGAGCCGTTCAACCTTCTCGGTACCTCAGAGCGCAAGAAACCACAAACATTATCGGAAGGCTTTAAGACCCTCAACAATGAGAGAGAGAGCAAAGAAAGAGAAAGAGATTTCAAAGTCTGCCTGGTCAAATAAAACTTCACGATATGTTTGTAGGTTAGGATTCATTGGACGAATGAGTTAAATTATACGACAACGCAATAATATGACTATTTGTATAAATTTAACGGTACACATAAGTGAAAACGGATGATGGAAACGATTTATAAATACTGAACGAAATGTTAGATGTCAGATGTCGTGTTGTGAATGTGACAAGACAGGTGACATTCTGACCATATTCTGACATAATATTTGAAAAATACTTTTTTTTTGCAAATACTTTATTTTTTTTAACCAAACCATAAAATGGTTACCCATAAAACCATTTAAAACAAGTATTACAAATATTTGAGAAAAAACGTTGGGTTGCCAAAAAACTAACTAAAAAGTTAAAAATCTAAATTAATCTAGTCAAATTAGAATCTTATTCACATTTTTATGAAATGATATTTTTTGTGAATCACTAGATATTGAACTATAGTGTCATATATTACATACATACATACATACATACATACATACATACATACATACATACATACATACATACATACATACATACATACATACATACATACATACATACATACATACATGAACACTGAAAACAATATACTCCATTTTTCAGGCAGTCGTATAAAAAGCAAGTACCAATCACATAATATAACCGCCAAGACTGAACATCCGAGTCATCTTTATCAGGTACAAAAATATACCCTGAGGCCCAAGAAAAGCGGAACTAGCTTGTTGATTACCAAATGCAAAGAAATACGTACCGAGCCAATATAGAACAAAACGCACAAATTCCCTGCAAATTTGAAGGTACGCGAGCCACGGTTCAGCGAAATCTTTTATTAGCGGAAGAAATATTTTCGCTTTGCTTTTCCAGGGAAGCATTATAAGGTTACTTTTTAATCCTTTGTCTAGATTTTATTTTGAATAGAACGCGAATGACTTTACGAAACTGCAGAATGCTAATTTGGTGGAAACTATTTTATAAAGATTAAAACACTGCAGTTTCCGGACTTTTTGTAGTCTGATTGTGAGCTCTTACCAACAAGAGTACAACTATAGTTCCTCGAACACAATAGTGTTAAATTTCAAGATCAAAATTATATTAAGATAATTGAATTACCTAGTATAATACGTTACAAACAACGTACAATTTGAACCGGTGGACCGTTTCAGTGGTGACTGTGGAGAGATTTGAAATTTAAAGGAACTAATCCTTGAGTATTGAGGAAGGTTTTTGAAATTCAATGGGGATTTTTTGTAATCCAGCAGCATTCTAATTCTATGATTAATAAAAATCAAATAATAATAATAATAACAAACATCATTATAATTCTGTAATAGCAATTTCTAAGTAGCAGATGGAGTAGGGTAACTAATAATTTATAAAATAATAATATTTTCTATAGCATGTACGAGTACATCTGTGCTTTATGGAGTTTTTTCAGCCAAGCTTCCCCGAAGTCTCTTTTCTTGCTTCCGAGGGTGCTTGTAAAGAAATTATTCACTTTTTAAATCCTTCCTGGGGTTAACTGAGTTCAATTGACCTCGCACGGTGATTGAAAATTCAGTCGGGAGGACAATATATGTACCTAGAAACTTTTCTTCAATGAATTAAACTTTTCGCACATCGCAATAATAAAGCCTCTCAAACTGTTTCTTCGAGTTCAAGTTTACTTTAACTTAATATTTACTTGCGGTAACCTGTTTAGGAAACATTTGAGCGTGTATTTTCAGGCTAAAAGCTTAACGTTGCATCAAACTTTGTTGCTTTGACACAAGTCACTCTATTATGTATACTTTATTTACTCCATTTTACAGTCTCTCTACTGCTTCATTGTGAGAATCACCCACAGCCATATGTAAGCGACAATCCAGAAGTAGGTATTATTGAGACACTTAATATATTTGTACTCTCATTTGGAACTGGCACGAGTAAACATAGTTAAACGTGTAGAGCTTCCACGAGAGATTTAATGTAATGAAATAAAAGTTAGCTAACCTTAAAGACAATATTCATTTCATCTGACCACGATTGCTATCGTTAAGCTCTAAACCAAATTGCGATCTAAACACAAAAGTATTCAATAATCGCTGACTCTGCCTTCAGGAGACTGACTTACCATCGTTCAAACACTCGTATTTATAGTAACTATTTTCAATATGGCGTCCGTATCCGCAGATTAAATCGAATGACATGAAACGAGTCAAATTGACAGATTTTACACTTCCTGTTTCATGAGATATAATGACCAACAGTAATAATGCTAACACATAATAGCAGTGTCATCAGCAAAGGTGGCAATAGTACTATTGTCTAGCTCTGGTATATCGGATGTGTATAGTAGGTACAGGATCGATCCATGTCACTTCCTTGAGGTAGACCAGCTTTGATTTCTTTCAGAGATTTTGCTGTTT
This sequence comes from Erebia palarica, assembly GCA_964035005.1. Taxonomy (NCBI): domain Eukaryota; kingdom Metazoa; phylum Arthropoda; class Insecta; order Lepidoptera; family Nymphalidae; genus Erebia; species Erebia palarica. Next base: position 11,190,520 of record OZ035988.1, read on the forward strand.
AAATTGCTCATAAATTGTTTTAATAATTTTAGAAGCTAGTAAAGCTTGTTTACAGTTTAATTAATTGACTTAATATAATAATAAGAGTTTCAATAGTTTATCCGCTATATCGTTTCGCCAATCGGAGTGAGTTGCCGAGTGGTGCACTAGCTCTGGTAAGCGAAAGGTTGTAAGACCAATTTCTACTTGATTTTCTATTTATATTGTGTTTTGCCAGATTTTAGTTTGTTTAAATAATGTTTGAGTTGTGACAAATATTTGTGAATCGGTTTCAATGTTGAATACCGTTAACTATTAATATTGTAAAAATTATTGTCAAACCTTTTAAAAACAGCTACCGCCTAGTTTCTCGTCAGCTCTTCTCGGTGAGAGTGGCCTTCCGAGCTGGTGCTGGAGCTAGATTCATTTGATCATTTGAATAAAAACCATTTGAATTTTAACATTTAAATCGGTATTTCTTTAAAGTAATTAAAGATTACAAGTTGTGAGGTTAATAAGTGCTTGTTCTTTATTATTATTAAACTACCTACGTACCTACCCACGTATGGTAGTAATCGTAGTATTTCATTTGATCACCTTTGCTATTAGAGATTTCCTTAATTGTGACAATAGTAAGGCTTTTGTAAGTCAGTGATGGATTAATTATTAGAAGCATTAGTAACAATTACAACCTACCTCTAGTAGCGTAGTGTTTCTATGAATTGCATTTGTAGGTAGTATATTTATTTAGTGATTGCAAATGCCAGTGATAGACTAGGCAACTATTAAAATAAGTGATTAAAGCCATTCTTTCAAATAGTAAACTTCAGTTGCAATCTGTGACTGAAGCATTTGCGGTGGTCATATTGTCAAGATCGGTCATCGCGGGAATCCGCGATGGATGTTAATTTTGTTCTGCTTTTCGATAATTAACTTCAGTGCCTCATTTGGATGGCACTTGCTTTTGATATCAGTCCTAGTACTGTAGATAGTGACAGCAGAGATGGTGACCTACTAAAGGGCCAGCGGTTCTGCTGATTTAAAAAGAAAAATGAGACGCGCTTCCCGACGCGTCACCTGTCTTTTATGACATAGGTCACCGTTATTGCGACATATAAACGTCAACGTAAGATTGCAAAAACCGTTAGATTGTAATCTAAGTAGCGAAATTGTAAACGGTTGACAGATTACAATTTAACGTATTATTTTTCGGTACATTGTAATCTGTTAGGTATATTAACCCGACAAAAACTACCTGATTATTTATGTCGAACCCTAACCTAGCCTACAAGAAAGAGACAAGAAAACGTAGATACAATGAATATTTCATAAATTGATACTCAGCACATTGAACGGCTCACAATTTTAAATTTATTTTATAGTTAGTTTAATATTTCCATTTTAGCATTTTGATGTATTGCATATTTTTAATTTGATATTTTTGTAATTGAATTTATATAGTTCAAAAGCATGAATTTATCATACTAATATTATAAATGCGAAAGTGTGTTTGTTTGTTGGATTGTTAGTTTATTGGTTTGTTAGCCTGTCCTTCAATCACGCCGCAACGGAGCAACGGATCGTCGTGATTTTTGGCATGGAAATAGCTGAGGACCTGGAGAGTGATATAGGCTACTTTTTATCCCGGACATTTAAGTAGTCCCCGCGGGAATTAAAAAAACCCTTAACCACGCGGACGATGTCGCGGGCATCAGCTACTAAATTATAACATAATATTAATAATACGTTTTCAGATTTTATAACGATACATAAATTTACATAATATGGAAATTTTGGGTCAGGGAAATGACCAGCACGAGATAAAAGACCCTTTTACGATAAAACTGACTTTTAATTTAAATAGGTCCTGTAGTTTCAATTTCATAGAGCTACCTGCATAATAAATTTTGGAAATATTATCATCTACAAGATGATGCCACGACTTCGTCCGCGTGGATTTAAGCTTTATTAATATATCTAGGAAACCTATTGATATTTTAAGATCTGCCTGTGTCAGTCGCCAGGCTATTTCTGAACACATGTAAAAGGCATTTAATCAATTTTTATACTCAAGTCCATGTAAAGGTAACAAACAGACACATAGACTGACTTCATTATTATTCTCAGTAAAGTCTATACGTATGAATTTTTTTTTCATTACTAGGAGATGCAGGTTCTGGCGCAGTGTTGAGCCTTGTTGTCTTAACGTGGGACGTCCCAGGTTTGATCCCCGGCAGGGTCAATCTGTGGAATTTAATCTGGTCTGGTCTGGTGCGAGTTTTCGGCCATGGCTAGTTACCACCCTAAGACCTGCCGCCAAGCAATTAGGCGTTCCGCTATGATGCCATGTAGAAAACGATCAAAGGTATGGGTTAATATAACTGCCATACCCCTAACTTTTTAGCCCGCTACACTGCATCATCACTTACCATCAAGTGAGATCGCAATCAAGGGCTTAACTTGTAGTGGATAAAAAAAAGGTTATTAAAAACTGCTTCTTAAAAGTAGAAACTACCAAGGCTTCAGTAGCTGAATCAAATACATAATGGGCTGAAATTTAATGTACGGGTGTACATCTGGGTTCAAACATCATCCGTAGGGAAAGGCGAAAATCTAAAAAAATAAATAAATAGAAGCCGTAGAATTCCCGTCTAAGGATTTGAGATTGCAGAAATAAACGAAAATTCTATACAAGCTCTTTAATTAAAATCTGGTAGGTAGATGTCGTGTTACTTAATATGTACCTATTCTAAATGCTTTTAGCACGAAAACGGACCTTTAAACTTTTTCGGCATGACCAAAATATATAAATGGTATAATATAATCTAACACCCTTTCCGGGGATCTCTTTTAGATTACTTTTAGGGTGGGTCTAAATTACTGTTCTGCATACTATTGGATCGTTTAGGGATAAGGGTAATTTTAGGGTTACATACGGTACCAGACAAAAACATTTAAAATATCATACTGCACCAGGTAGATACAGCGGTGAACTCCATTGTCTCACAAGTGGGAGGTCTCGGGTTCAACCCTCGGCATAGGCAATGGAAATTTATGATTTCTAAATATTGTTTCTAGTCTAATCTGGTGGGAGGCTTTGCTCGGGGTTGTTTACCATATTACCGGCAAAAACGCTAGTACCGCTAAGTATCGCTTAGTGATTTAGCGTTCCGGTACGATGCCGTATATATACCTATAAGGGAAAATGGATTTAATATTATAATAACTGCCATACCCCTATATGGTTAGCCTGACCATCTTAGACTGCATCAGCATCCCGGAAAGTTCTCAATCAAGGGCTAACTTACAGCAGAATAAAAAAAAAATGTTTTTATTTTATTCACTAACTAAACATAAAAGAATACATAGAAAAATTATTACTAATCTGCAAACTCTACATATCTGTTAGCCTGTTTTCATGATTTAATGTAATTTAATAATAGTTTTCTGTAGCGTCACATGACGAAGCAGTTTTTTAAATTTTGTCATCCCAAAGGGACTCCAGATACAGACCCTTATCTAACAAAAAACAACAGCATTCATTGTGTCTGTCTGAAACGGGGCTTAATTTTGACAGCCTTTTATAGTATAAGTAAAGTGATCTATGAAAATAACTTACTTTATTGTGTCAAGGTTAAATTATACTAACTTTAGTATACTAATTTTAGTATATAATTAGAAATGCGAAAGTTTGGATAGATGGATTTAGATGAAATTTGGCACTGATATTATAGTCTGGAATAATACATTGGCCACTTTTTATCCAGTAAAAAGTTTCCGCGGGAACCAAAAAACCTCAATCCACGCGGATGAAGTCGCGGGCAACAGCTAGTAATAGAAATAATGTATCGTGTAGAACTTAACGATGATATTCTTTACTCACTTATTTTGGTCTTGGAGATGAGTTAAAATGATAATCTTGAAAACTGGGGCTAGTCATTATCTGTAGTAGGTAGTAGTCAATCTGAACCGATTTTAATGGTTATTTTTTCTTTGCGAAGTGTATATCTACTGTCAGGGGTTTTTATCAATTTCATGAAGATTCTTAGATGAGTTCGGAGTTGGAAGGCGGAACTTCTCAACGGGTAACAGCAACTCAATTGCGATCAGTTCGATTTTTTATGTTTAGGATAGCACATAAGACACACCATTGCGAAATCAGTTTGGGTTTTCTAGTTACTAATAATATTTAATATAAATAAATATTTAAGCCTGTGTTCGTGGCACAAACCAAACCTCGAGGTCCTTAATCTCTTTAATGTGTCACAAAAGGACCGCTCGCCGAGCTCACGTTGCGGTGGGATCACTTTATACCACTAACTGCGTCACTACCACTAAATTTAACAGTTAAATAAGTGAGAGGCAGACTTGGCATTGAGTTCTAGGTAGGGAGGCTCGGAAAAATCACGACATACAGGCGATTTCCGGGGGTAACCTTACTGTATGTCGGGACATTTTAATGTTTTCCAGATTTCATATATTTTAATATAGGTACCTCCAAATCAAGAGTAAATAGGCATCTTCTAGGCAAGCGCGCTCCACCTTAGGCTGCATCACCACTTGGAAGCAAGTCTGATTGCAACCAAGCGCTAGCCTATATATTTAAAAAAAAAGATCCTGATAATAATTTGTTTATAACTGTATTTAAAAATCTTATACAGAATTTTTTACGTGGTGTTGTATTACAATATATTTACATACAAAAAAGGGGCTAAATATTCCGTGTGAGTATTAATTTACCGATCGTAGATTATACGGCACACTTCCATCAAAGTGCAATGCAAGTTACGGACCGTCCTAAGGTTCTAAACACATAAAGCTGGTACTTATCAAACTTTGCTCTTGTAAAGCATATACGCAGACAATAATTAGAATAATGAGGAGCCACAACACGAAACCACGTAAATCTCTTTAATGTGTCACTAAACTACCACTATAGTTCCATGGAAGCCCGTAATACCAGTAAATAATTGGCCATAATGAATAGAGTTCATTGATAAATTGTTCTGCTAATGACATAGTTTTGTCTGGAAAACTAAAAACTGCGGACTAAGACTAGGAGATTGTCAAAAACGTATCCAGGCAAAAGTACAAAAGAAAAGTATCTCATAATTGACAGTAAAATTAAAAGTAAGTAATCAACCCAAATAAGGAGAAGTTTCGAAGCTGCCAATATTAAAATCATTTTTTCAATGTAAAAATTTTACTTTTTGTACTTAGCCTTACAGAGGAAGGTGTGGCGACATATTGGCGTAAAGCAAATTCTTTTGTAGCTTCGATCACCCCAGAACGTTTGTATGCATATTTGGATTGAATCACTTGCCTTTTTTAAGTTTCAGTATACACCCCCATCGAGCGACCTTTACTTGGGCCGAGTAGTCAAGTAATATAAGCAATATTCAAACAATCTAAACTTATCCAAAACAACTGGTCCTTTATCCCATGAACGAAAACCGCACCGTCCCATCCCTTTGTAATTTGCTCTGTAATACAGTTAGGTTTAATGGTCGATGCCCCCACTAAAATGCTGTGGTAGCTTGTAATGAAAGTGTTAATTGCAGGCCTTGATTATTTATACTGTTTTCTTTTCAAGAACGTCGATCCATGGAGCTATAGTAGATAGTAAGAAAAATAAGACTGTACATCCCTATAAACATGCATAATGAATCACTTCAATTTATTCAAATAATATACTTCCAATAATAATGGCATACAAACTAAAAATATTTACCGATTAAAAGATTATGCAACAAATTTTATAAAGTAAGTTGAAGAAAAGGCTATGTGGAAACAAATCCATCTCATTCGATATCGTACTTAGCCTATTTTTTATCACGCTGGAAGAAGCCTCAACTGATCCTTGTGTTAATGAAGACAAACGATCAATAGTGATTTGAGCCAAGCATCTATAGTAATTAATTGAGCATATCTACTAAATTTGATGTTTTGCCTCAAGTTTTCGAGCATTCTGTTACAATGTCGTCAATGGTTACTCTATGGTTATATTCTATATGTAAGTTATATGATCCTAATTATATCGACTGTGGTATTATTCTCTTTCCTTTTGCCTCGACTGCCAAAAATGGAAGCCTGTTTCAAATATTAGTGTCTTTATATTTAAAATAAAATAATAATAATAATATTAGGCAGGCAGGGACCCATAATATAGAGTTAAAATTACGATATAATTTAAGTAGTACATTTAGTTTGCTTGTTTCTTTTCAAATCCTTCACATTTAAATAATAGGAGTCAAGATAATGCCTACTCCTACCCCTTTGCTAAATGTATGAAACAGTTTAATTCTAATATGTCATTCTTGCACAGAAAATTAAAAAATGAAATTGTCGACTGTTACGTGGTGATTGTAGATTAGGTAGCTGTGTGTTTTTGAATGTGTGCGTATAGTTTAAGTTAGCTTTTACTTATTTTGTTGTCTGCCTCAAACCCCGCTGACAATGACAGTTCTTTTTGCAAAGTTATTAAGTGAACTCTACTTGTACAAGTTAAAATATGCTCGAATGCCTAAAGTTAAAACCTGAGCAGGTTGCAAAGTTTTTAATGACGGCTTTACTTAGGGGTACATTTCATACTTTTAAAATTATTTGGCCATGTTCTTAGAACCTGTTTGCGGTTGCTTGCCATCGCGTTTTATAACGTTGTCTTGCGGAGCTGAGTATCAAATTTTTCACAGTGTTCCAATAGAGTGGGATATAAATATTTTAGCTCCGCGTGATCCAACGTAGGAAAGAGATGATGTAGGGCATGGTCTCCGAAACGCGTGATTGATTTGAAGTGATCTTCCATGTTTTCGACCCTTTCGACTATGGTATCCATTTGATGAATGCCCCAATCTAAGTATTCATCCCTGCAGGTAAAGAGGTTCATGCATTATAGCCTACGATTTCTCAGTAAGAAATGTTTCTTGACTTATAACTTTTTGTAAAATCTGCATCAATTTATTGTTACAATCTCAGTTGTTGTGATTGGCTGAGTTTATTGTATTCTTGCTGCGGTAATCGATTTTGGCTAACTGTCAGTAAAATTGTTTTATATTAGCCAATTAGGAATGTTTGCGATCGTTACACTGTAGCAATAATTTTATCGTGATAGCCTGTTATGTTAAGGTGAATGCGGGGTAAATATCATTAAAGAAAACTGAAAATATCTGTGACAATCATCACAATCTGATCGAAACTGATATATCTAATACGACTTAGTCCGCGACTTAGTACGCGTGGATTGACGTATTTTGGTTCCCGCGGGAACTCTTTGATTTTCCGAGATAAAAAGTAGCCTATATGTGCAATTCCAGGCTATGATATGTCTCTGTGACAAATTTCATCCAGATCCGTTCAGACATTCTGGAATGATTGAGTAACAAACATCCATCCATCCATATATCCACCCATCCATCCAAAATACCTGTCAGTCGGTTTGTCCGGCTTATTCTTTGAACACCCAGATTTTCATGCAGCATCTTTATTGTTCATTAATGTGATGAATGCGAACTTTACCTCGGTACATCTCCCTCAAAAAAGTTAGCGGGCGAGTGATGTCCAGCTGTCATTCCAAACACAATGAAGAAGAAAGTTGATACGATTATTGTCGTCTGCCATACAACGATAACTATAGATAGAGATACTCCACTCAATAACCACATCCAAAGTGGTAATTGAAAGTGTATTATAGTGTCCCATGAAATGCTTTTATCATTCAATTTTTTGAAGATGTCTGCAAAGCTGTAACAATATAGACACAAAAATTTCACAGATTTCGCAGTCCCGACAGGAATCGGAGCATTGAAAATAAATACAAAGTTTTACGAAAAAAAAACTGAAATAAAAATATTATCAAAGTTTTTCAAAAATTTATTAACCGATTTTCAAAATTCCAACTCGAATGCACTTCTTGCCTGCATCCGCATCTTTTGACAGCATTACCATGAATGAGCAAAAATGAACAATATAGGGGACCAAGGAATAAGAAGCTTAATTACTAAGAACAGATAAATCTTCCAAATTATTCTCAACTGGAGCATCGTCAGGAGACGTTGACTCAACAATGCACAATTGTAATTGCTACTAATTAAGCCAAAGGCGCCTAAGAGTTTTTATTCAGTTTTAGGGGATCCTCAGCTTAACATGCCCGCCCGAAAGAAGAATGGTTTTACATACAATCACCCTGCGAAGATGTAATCCTGTATTTTTAAATCGGTACTCACTTTTTCATCGTTAGATACAAACCAGGTAGTGTAAAGATGATAGGGTAGAAGAATGCTCCTATTTGCATCCATACTGTTTTAGTTCGTCTCGGTAAATAGTTCAGAAATGGCAGAAAAAAACTCAACTCTACATCACTTGCTGTGTTGGTGTGCATATGGTGTGATATAGCGTGAGTTATACGAAACTTGCTGAAATATATATATATATATATATATATTTATATATTATCATAACTAATATTAAATGCAAAGAAAATTAGACTTCAACTAACAAAATTTAATTAAGACAGGATTAATTAATCTGGATAATATACGGCGCGGCGTCTACTAAACACACAGCCAGAAATAAATATACGATATTGACAAGTAGCAAGTGCCCTTTGATTCGCGGCTGAAATCTACAATGTTTGGCTCGCTATAGAGTGGAGCTAGTTCCGCTCCTAGCATCAGGCTTACGAGCCACGTACATCATACTATACTTACTATACCTAATATTATAAATGCGAAAGTGTGTTTGTTTGTGGGTTTGTCCTTCAATCACGCCGCAACGAAGCAACGGATAGACATGATTTTTGGCATGGGTATAGTTGAGGACATGGGAGAGTGACATAGGCTACTTTTTATCCCGAAACATTATGGAGTTCCCGCGGTAATCCAAAAAAACTAAAACCACGCGGATGAAGTCGCCGACATCAGCTACTATGAACTATTATAGTTCAAATGTGATTTTTGGTTACAGTAAACTGAAACATTTACGGCTCGCTAATGAGGCCGGCCCGGCTTTACGTTTTATTTCAAAAATTATTTATCAAAGTACTAATTTTACAATAGACACATAGTTTAGTACTCATTGAAACAAAGCACTGAGGTTTGATCTCAATGCATAATGCATCTGCGCCTTGTGATGAATGGAGGCTTCACGTTAGTCACGACCCTCAGTAATGAGGAATACGAAGCAGAGAAGTCTATCTATATAATATGTGGACAGGTACACAATTAAAATGACTTACGCATAGGAATATCCACTAATGTTTAAAAGGTACATGCGCCAACTATCCGACCTATGAATATAGTTATGGGCACAAGTACTAAGTCCACCTAGCATGAAACCAAGAATAAGTGCCAAGGCCATTCCATAAATTAAATTCTTTGTCCAAAGCCAGCAGCAAAGTGGGCTTAGGACCAACACACACCCAAAGAGAAAGTCTGTGACATTATCACTTTTTTTTCTCAGGTCCTTAGGTAATTCTTCAAGTTTTGTAGCAATTTTTAGTTTTAGAGTTTTATAAAAGCCGTCCTCTTTGAATGTGAACGGCGAATTCCTGGCTGTTTTTGTTCTCCTAGTGAAATATTTTGGCAGCAAAACCCCAACTGCGGCGCTATTTATGTGGTGTGTTTCAAAAGCCTCGGTAATATCCGTTCCCTGAAAACAGAAAAATTATAATCGCAAATAGTAAACTGAGTAGGATGAAGTTCCTATTTTAATTAACTGAAACTGATAATTTAATTAACTGGTAATTGCTTTATGGCCATGATTTAAAAATAATTATGATGGTAATAACATTGTAACGACATATTTTAAGAAATAAAAGATAATATTGTAAGAAATTCATTTTCATTCCATTGCAACTATTTCTTGATTATATTTAAAAGTTATCACTGTTAAATAATTGAAAATCAAAACCATTTATTACCATACAATCACGATAATAGGTACTACAATGTCGTCTTGATTTAATTTGAGGAATATGTAATTATATTAATTTGATCCGGTATATTATTAATTTGATGTTAGTATATAAAAGGAATCACATTTTAATGACAAAATTATATTTCGATTTTTATAGGTTTATGACTACTTGGACAACACTTTTGTGAAAATTCGAGAAGACGGCTGAGCGAGTCCCTTACCTTTGTAAATTCAAGCCACTGCGATCCACCAGGATGTGATGCAACAAAATCAGTCAAATCATAAATACTATCATGTATTCGCCACAGCCCTTCGGCACCATCTACTCCCTGCTTTGCAGATATCCATTGCTCAGCAGTTCTGGGTTCTTTGTTTTTGTATAATGGATATAAAAGCTTAGGGAAGCTAACTTGTCGTTTGTCAGCACCTAGAGCCATTATCTAAAAAACAAAATCAATACATTTTTGTCTTCCCGTTTTAGGGTAGGTAAACACACAAGCGCATTACCGCCAAGCCCGTAGACCTTCTAAGTTCTATCCCACAGACTATTGTTTTGGACCCTTTTCATTATCCGAACGAAGTCACAGGCGTCATATAGCAATCGCGACGTTTAAAAGAAGTACCTACATTTTCACTTCTTCCACAGAATACATTCTATAATAGTTTGGATTTAAATAACGAATTAAAAAATACGACTGCCCTGCCATATTATTTTTGGAGTTTACCTCCCTAAGTAGCGATTTGCATAATAATATTATATATAGCCTTTGGAATCTTATTCACATTTTTATTAAATGATATTTTTTGTGAATCACTGGATATTGAACTATAGTGTTATATATTTTTGGAATCTAATCTACTAAATTTTTAAATATTTTACTGGCCTATGTCACCCGGAATAAGCTAGGGATTCTAACGATACCTCATTTATCAAAATCGGTTTAGGCGTATAGAAGTAATGGTGGAATAGCAAACTCACATACATACATACATACATACATACATACATACATACATACAAACATGAACCCTGAAAACAATATACCCTTTTTTTCAGGCAGTCGTATAAAAAATGGGACCTACTTATACTTCTCATTGCAGTCCAATATGATTCAGAATATTTTATAAGTTAGGATACCAGTCATTCATATCAGTCTATGACATACTTAATAGGGATGATGCCTTTATCACAAATAAATAATTATTTCTTACTGATTATTAAATAGAGACTTCCAAAATACCTAAAATTCATATTATCCTCAATTAGTTTTAAGTTTGATACTCAATACTCAATATCATTTATTCAATATAGGTACTCTGTAGGTACACTTATTGACGTTAAAAATTACTTACTTATAAAACATGATGGTGATAATCGGTTACGGTATCTTAAAACTAAAGCTACGAGGGTTCCAAACGCGCCCTGGTCTGAGAAGAGCCTACAACAAACTCAGCTGGGTTTCAGCCAAACCATTTTAAAATACAGGTTAAAGAAAAAAATTGCGTTGAAATTTGATGACGTCACAACTATGTATTACGTCATACAAACTACCATTACTAAAAGCGCGTTTTTTAAGTTCGATAAAGAGGTGCTTATTTGATTGAGTTGTCATCATCCCTAAGTATTGTAAGCCCACCTGTGCGAATTTAGCAAGCAAGGTGGCAAAGGATAATATTATACCTAATCTTACATAAATTAAAACTGAAAGTTTAGATGTTTGTACTCCTTCACGCCACCAAGACTGAACTGATTTGGCTGAAATTTGGAATGGAGAGCTAATTGTCTGAGTTAACACATAAGTTACATTTTATCCCGGAAAATTAAAGAGTTCTCGCGAGAATCAAAATATCTTAATACTCGCAGAGGAAGTCAAGGGCATCATCTGGGAAATAATAGTCATTAAAACTACGGGAAGTTATTCTACGAGTGGTTTACCTAATACTTACTAGATTTCTTGATGAAGAGCAGTTTAAAACTTAATTCTTTTTGATATTTCCTTGAATGCACAGTTTCCAATTATTTGAAATTGTGATAAAACAAATTATTAATTATCAATTATTATTTAGAACGAAAAATACATTTGTGTTGCTGTTGTCAGGGGTTTATCCTGACTAAATGGCACCCACGTTATATATTAAACATGCATAATTACTTATCAGTTATCTTTAGCAATGGCACAGTTAGTGTCAACGACTTTGAGGAACTCACATAACAATAATTATACCCTACTAGCTGATGCTTGCGACTTCGTCCGCGTGGCTTTTTTTTTCCGCGGGAACTCTAGTTCTCCGGGATAAAAAGTATGTATGTCACTAGTCACTCTACAGGTCCTCAACTATACTCATGCCAAAAATCACGTGGATCCGTTGCTCAGTTGCGGCGTGATTGAAGGACACACCAAAAAATCAACAAATCAACAAACAAACATACTTTCGCATTTATAATATTAAGTATGATGATATATGATTTTCACCGATTATAGGCTTAGTAGCATGAGAAAAGTGAGAGTTTAACCATAGTTCACCATGCTGGCAAAGTGCGAATTGGTAGACTTCAATCGCACACCTTTGAAAAACAAGAACTCCTGGTTTCTTCTAAAGTAAGTGTTATGTATTTAATTTCTTTAAATGCACACACTTAACTCTATAGGAATCCAAATCTGAAGCCGGGCTAATTAGTGATTAAACGAACTTACAAAGCGCAGTTCTATCATAATTATATGAGTCGCTTCATTCGAAGATATCATTTATTTAACAGGTAGTTTCTTAACCTTCTAGCAACAATCGCACGCTTTAAAGATCATTTATTTTGGTATAAAGACAAAATACTCTCACCAAGTCATCCCCACCAGTCTACCTACTGGCCATTTCATCGTCATTTAGTTGGGACTTGGGAGTTATTTAATGCTCTTGCAAAAATATATTTCGGGATGGGTGGGTTGGCGACTTTTTAATATATTTTCGAATGAAGCGTCTCATATAATTATGATAGAACTTTACTTTGTAAGTTCGTTTAATCACTAATTATACTTCGTCGCTTCATTCTTCAGATATAATATATTTAACAGGTAGATAATCATCAGCCACTATACATCCACTGTTGGACATAGGCCTCTTTTAAGTAGCGCCAACGTGCTCTTTCCTCGGCTTTCCGCATCCAATCGATGCCAGCCACCCTCCGGATATCATTGCTCCACCTTGCTGGGGGGCGCCCTACGCTCCGTTTACCATAACACAGTCTCCCGGTTGACCTTGGTCTTGTCTCATCCGTTCATTGTGTTCATTGTGTTCATCCGGAGACCGACACGTCGGCAGACAGCATGGAGGCCATCGAGCATCTTTTGAAGCTCCTGCAGCGAACTTGCGATGATGACGATATCATCGGCGAATCGGAGGTATGAAATGTTCTCTCCGTTTATGGTGATGCCATATATGATAACAGGTAGATAATTAGAGGTAAATATTTTTGCAAGAACTGTTCTACGCTGAATAGATACTAAGTATTGCTGTCAATAACTGTATTTATTCTTGCCTGTCTCTTATTCGACTCGCTATGTTTTAAGCGGTTTTATGCTTAAGGTGGGAATCATGGGCTGATTTCCAGAGATTTTCATGTAGGGACAGTTAAGATTAAAATTTAATTTAGGAAGCTGAAGTAAAATGGTTACATCAGCTGCTGAGTAACAGCTTATACATATTTTAGTTTCGATGCAAACTAATGAAACTAATTATTGATGCCAATGCTGCAAGATTTATAATCTTATAGCCGGGAAAATACTTTATAAACACGCAACAGACGTCCAGTAGGACGTATCGACGTGCAGAAAACTACCCAGAAGGGAGAAGGAAAATTTTAGTTTTCAAAGCATGTTGGGGGAAAAAATGAAATAAAAACGGGATATTACAAGGTTTAACATGTATAGTTTTATACCGCGGATCTATGTGGGATAAGCGTGATCCAAATGCTATATTTGCTGCTGCTGCTCAATGCAGGTTTGGGTTTTCATTAACGTTTTAGTTTATAGTCGTTTAGACATATTATTAAAGCGGTACTCGAAAAATTATGTCACGGAAGTTGTTCTATAGTTTTATATTTTAAAATGAGATTTTGTGGTAAAACTATTAGTTTGATCTTGATCCCAAAAATACCGGAATGGGTATGTACTAGCTTTAGTAAAGCACTAGCGATCCGCCCCGTCTTCGCACGGGTGCAATTTAGATTTGTAATTTTATCGTAAAGTAAACAATTTATAGTTTGAACATATGTACTATATTTACTTATATAAATTAACTATGTATAGTATAATAATTAAAATTAATACTTTTAAGTAAGTATTTTTAGTAATCACTGTCAAAGTTGACCTAAGTTTGTTAACCTGTGAATGACGATGTCAAGATTACATATTGACCGATCATAAGGGTCAATACTCCGTCTTGATTAAGAGCATCTCTGAGAAGGATGTAGTCGTCAGTCTTCAGCCGTTCTTGATTTCGAAATATGTAATTTAATCTTTCTGATACCAATTTAGCCATCATATCGACACAATATTGACTAAATAAGTCTCTGTAATAGTGTAATGGATTAAAAGAACTAACTCTAGCCATCAATCTAAATGCATAAAATTGCATGCAAGAAACATTTTTATTAAGTGCTGAATCTTGCTGAGGAATGTTCAAATAATATCCGTCTTCTCCCCTTACAAACATTAAAGGATACTGTAATGGATCATAGGAGCGGTGTAATTCGGAGACTATAGCTGGCCATCTCTACCATGCAGCATTATATAGTCCTCATTATATTATCCCTGGGACCATTTTCTTCATCGACCAAGAAAACGGCTACCTCGTTTACAGTTGGAGCATTGTATCTACCTCGGTGTTTTTTTTGTGGAATGCGGTCTGTGTGAATTATTAACTTTAGGTTATCTGAAGAGTTAAGTTCTAAGTTTTGTTTAAAACTTCGTATGTAAACATTGTGACTATTTAAAGCGGTTTGTAATTCTCTAATTAAAACAATTTTTAGCATTGGGGCTATAATTGACCGCTACCTATGAGATGATAAACTTGTCCTTCTATTTTAAAGGTGGGCATAAAATTTCTTTCCCTAATTTCTTTCGCGCCTAACGAAGTCATTTGTATGACGTTATTGTACCTGCGTATGTTCGTCATAAAATCACCAGATAGTGGATGATTATTTGTCAAAAGATTTTTTATTGGTTGTGGTGGCTCCAGAATATCAGGAAAATTAATTCTTCCAGAAACACAGCACACACCATTACGTTCATCAGTCCATTTTTTGGCATAGCACCTAGAGCAGATTTTATTTATAGCTCCGATTTCGACGAAGGACCGTTGAGAATAATCAACCAGTGGATCGTATCTGAAAGCCAATCTGTTACTGTGAACTAAAACTCCATCGTGAATTCTATTTGTTGACGCCTGCTGTCTTTTTCTCTGTGCTCTTAGTTGTTGGGAACGCTCGGCACTCGACTCGTGCGCGTAGCTGTGTGGTTCTTAAGTTTTATTCTTCAAGCCGCTGTGAACGCTCAGCACTTGACACTCGTGCACGTATCTGTGTGGTTCTAAAATTTTGTTCTTCAAGCCGCTGTGAACGCTCGGCACTCGACTCTCGTGCGCGTAGCTGTGTGGTTCTCAAATGTAGTCCGTCAAGACGCTGTGAACGCTTGGCGCTTGACTCTCGTGCACGTACCTGTGTGGTTCTCAAAGAAGATCAGTTTCATACAAACTGTGACCTGACTGTAAAGTATCGCGACCATAAATAACTTAGGGTGGGATCGATTGATAATAATGCAGTGTATTAAAGCCGGAAATTGCTGGTAAATTCATGTTTGGTTTTGAGGTTAGGATTGAATACGTCACCGGCGCCATTATTCAAAAACAACCGTTACCACTCCAGCATATTATGTCTTTCATTTATTTTGGAGTTTATGCCATTTTTGCATTTTTTAAGGCCTTAAATATTAAAGTATTACACACACACACACAGACAAGTTACTATACAACTCAATACTATTACCTATTATTATAACACCCAGGCTTCAGTGTCTCGAAGTACCTAGCTAGTAAAGATGATAACGTGTAAAAATATTATTTGCCTATTAATTTTCGCATTGCTGACAATCTAAAGCCAATCCGTGCTCCGCAGTGACCCTAAGCAGTATTCTTCTGTTACATAAGTATATAAGAACAATAATGATGCTAACTTAGCAGGTGGTATATTCTAAACTGAATCTACTATATTTTTCTTCTGTATCATAAAGAATACTGTTTCAATCACTTGAAGAACTACTGCAGAGGCAGAGAAACAATAAAATAAAATTAGTACAAGTTTTTATGTTTTGACGATACCATTTGACTCTCTGGTTAACTTGTCAAGTTGTCTCTGCTTTGACTGATGACAGCTGTCACTTGACGTTGACGTCTGCGATCTGTTTCATATAATTTTTGCTATGTTTATTTGCCAAAAAACCTTATTTACACACAATTACTCACACATGAAACACATTAAACAAGATAAAAAACATTGCAAAAGGTAAAATGAAAAAATATATATATCGTATCTGCATTAGATTACGTGATGAAACGAGACGTAGTGATGAATGGTGCACAGATTAAAGAATATATTGCGTTCAGAAACATTAATACGATCCAATATGGTATTATTGCAATTGTTTATTTTATTTTTTATTCCGGCTTTAATAAAAAAATATAATAGATGTGCTTAAATACCCCTTCAATCACCTATATTTGGCCGTTGTATTTATCAATGGTCGCTTTAATTTTTGGTCAGGTCATATTTGGCCATCCTTCTTTTGTCCTTCAAGACGCTGTGAACGCTGGGCACTTGACACTCGTGCGTGTACCTATGTGGTTCACAAATTTTGTTCAGCTAGACGTTGTGAACGTTCGGTGCTCGATTCTCTGGCATGCGATTGCGACACGTATTTTCTCTGACTCGCAAGACGATTTTCATTTTCAAATGAAGATTCTCCAATGCGACGTATTTTCACAGCCCTCGCCTGGAAACTATGTTTAGAAGGTTGAGACCTTGATCTTTTAGGCATTTCGCAGTCTTTCTACAGCAATTAAACTAGCGGCACGCTATGATGGCCGGTTTGACGTTTGTCCGTATTAATTGATAACGACTTTGAAGGAAATAATTGTATTACTTTATTGACGATAGTGATGTGCAGAGATTCATAAATTTTATCGAATGTAGTTTCTCATGAAGTTCCGTATTAATTGATAACGACTTTGAAGGAAATAATTGTATTACTTTATTGACGATAGTGATGTGCAGAGATTCATAAATTTTATCGAATGTAGTTTTAGGTTTAGGACTCAAAATTTATTTATTAAATTGATTTCTTAAATGTATACAAGTGTAGAAAAATCAGTTTGCACCATTTAAGGGGTGAATTTACTTGTGAATATGAACAATTTTCACTATGTGGACAAACCTCTGAAATCGCAAAAAAATATCAATAAATTTTTAAAAATGGAATCTAATACGATCGTCACATAGGATCGCTGGCTAGCACAACTACTACCTCCGGCAAACTCGCGTCAATGCTCAATGCAAAACAAAGCAGTTTCGAATTGACGTTGCTTCGAAAAGTATAAACTGTCAGTGCAATGCGATTGTGATATAGTTTTGACCTGGCTTTGGATTTCAAATATTGATACTGCATTACTGTTGACCCTTGCTCGTTAATTTGGACTCTGTTCAAGCCCTTTGTTGTGGATTTCGTCGATATGACCGAACGTACGCAGAGAACTGTTCTAAATAGTCAGACACGTGAGTTCGTAATACGCCTTCGTAACTATTTCGATCGTGAAGCTCAAAATGGAGGGCCAATTTTACCTATAACGTCAGTGGTTGAACGCGTAGCTGATGCGCTTAATATTGGACAACGAACTGTTAGACGGATAACTAAAAAAAAATATGGCGAGACTGGCACAGAAGAAAATAAACTTCACACACCAAAAAAGAGAAAACGAGCAAAACCAGTCGTAGGCATCGATAGCTTTGATGCCGATGCTATCCGAAGACATGTTTACGGCTACTATTTACAGAAGGAGTATCCAACAAGAAAAAAGTTGGTGCATTCACTGAAGGAAGCTGGATTATTCTTCGGTGGGGAAAGTTCTTTAACGAAGATTTTGAAGACCATTGGATTTCGATACAAAAAATGTAACAAACGCAAAATATTGATGGAAAGATTTGATATAGCGATGGCAAGGTATACTTTTTTACGGCAAGTGAAAGAAATCAAAAATTGGCAAAATGTTGTGTTCTTGGATGAAACATGGCTTAATGCTAACCATACTGTAGGCCGTTCTTGGAACGATGACACAGCAGCATCTACTTCCAAAGTTCCTGTAGGAAAAGGATCGCGACTTATAATTTGTCACGCCGGAACCATCAACGGGTTTGTCGAAGGTTCTCTCATGGCTTTTGCGTCAAAAACCACTGGAGACTATCATGAAGACATGAATGGAGAAAAGTTTACTGAATGGTTTACCTCAATGTTGTGTAGCCTCCCTGAACCATCTATTATAATTATGGACAACGCCCCATACCACTCGATGCAAATTGACAAGCCACCTGCCCAATCCCAAAAGAAAGCTGATATCGTCGCATGGCTTCGTAAAAATGGCGTAGATGCAAACATGAATATGTTAAAAGCGGAATTAGTACGTCTTTTAAAAGAAAACAAACCAACCAAGATCCGATACGTCATTGACGAAATAGCATTAGAACATGGGCACAGAGTTATACGGTTACCGCCTTACCATTGTGAGTATAATGCGATTGAGTTGGTGTGGGCTCAAATTAAGGGATATGCTGCAAGACACAATACAGAACCCCCATTTACCACAAAAAAAATGCTAAAATTATTAGAAGAAGCTTGTGAACATGTGACTAAAGGAGACTGGGAAAAGGTTGTGAATAGAACTGTTAAATTAATAAGGGAAGATTATGAAAGAGATGTGAAAATAGATAATATTATAGAAAACGAACATATAATTATTAATGTATGTGATGATAGCAGTGACGACAGTGAAAATAGTAGTATGGACGAATCTGATTAATTATGGCCTTTTGTGGCACCTTTTTTGGTATCTTTTGTATTCATATGTTTCTTGTGTGCATATAAAGTATGTATATTCATTTTCGTTCAAATATTCAGTTCGTTCAAATAAATTAAATAAACATATACATTTTTGTTTTATTAAACCTATTTAATCAGGTACAAAAACAAAACTTAATTGTTTTTTGTTCGAGAATAAATTGACATTCCACATCACTATTGTAATGTGTCAAACCGGCCATCATAGCGTGCCGCTAGTGTAGATATTAAAATGTTTAAAAAAATGTTCTACTGTACCTATTTATTATGTTTGTCTTGACAAATATGACATAAAAGACAGTTTGAAATAATAGACGATTATAGGTTTAACGTAAAATGTTTAATCAGATGAATTTTTACGACTAAATTCACATTATTGCAATTTTCGAAGGGATCTTTAATTTATTTGAAAATAAAATGTAGCCTATGTTACTCGCTGATAACGTAGCTTTCTATAGGTGAAAGAATTTTTAAAATCGGTTGAGTAGTTTTTGATTTTATCCATTACAAACAAACAAAAAAACAAATTATTCCTCTTTATAATATTAGTTTAGATGAAGACATAGCTACATATACTAACGGTAGGTGGTGCAAATATTAATAATATATTTGTATTATATGGTAGTTATGATTGAAAAAATCATGTCTAATATTTTGATATGACAGTTATACCAAGGTTATACCCAGGTACGACAGATAGGAAAGCTTTGATTTCGGATTATATATTTATACAATCTTTGACTCAGTGCAATACTAAAACATTGCGAATAATTTCCAGCAGTGGATAATTAAAGTAGTAACCTTTGTAGTGGGTAGGTACGTAATTTTTACCCGAGTTCCGGTTACTGCTAAATAAATTATATCTAAAGAAGAAAGCGACGAAGTATAATAGGCTAGGCTACACTACACTTGTAACGTACCCTAATAATTATCTAATTATTATAATAAGGTACCTAATTTGCTATCGTAATTTTTTTTTGGTATAACGGTCAAAAACCCCTCTATTTAATGTTGTGTTAGCTAATTTCTAATTAGACTCTGGATAATTGACCTTAAGTGCGGTATTAAGTTTGGAATTTTGTATTGACCTACCTTCTCGGTAGGTACTTCGGACTGCAATAAACCACAAACACTATCGGAATGAGGAGAGAGAGAGAGCAAAGACAGAGAAAGAGATCTCAAAGTCGGCCTGGTCAAATAAAACTTCACGATATGTTTGTAGGTTAGGATTCCTTGGACGAATGAGTTTAATTATACGACAATGCAATAAGTATGACTATTTATTTTTTGTATTTCTACTCCTTAGTATAATACCGTACACCCACATAAACCACATCTATAACAATATATTAATATCACAACTAAATATAGTAAAACTAGTAGTAAACCCCGAATTACTACCTCGCGTCCTGTGAGCTACAATTGGTATTTGCTAGAAGTCCAATCGAACCAATTATATTCACGTCTTGTAATATTTTACGATTTTATAATTTCTATTTCTTTAATTTTATTCTGCCCCAAACTGAGCTACGACATATTCTAAGCCGTTGGGCTAAATAAGTGCCAGCTCTTTGGTCACCAGAAGCGTGGATCAGTTAAATGATTTACTCGTTTTAGACAACCTGAGTTTCTGCCGATTTAACTTGACGGTTTGTTCATGTATTATAATAATGAGAGCCTGAGTTCTATCTAGTAAAAGCCATAAAACAAAATAAGAAGAAGATGTCAGAGTTCTTCTTACTTTATAGGTACATTAGAAAACATCTACCATCTATATAATAGATGGTAGATGTTTTCTAATGTACCTATTATTTTCAAATATATAAAGTAAAGGCATGATAAGAATGCCGATATCTTTAAACAGATTTCAACAGAGATCTGTAAATAAAATAAAATAATATGATAAGTATTATGCGTTCAATTGAAGGATATGACTAAAATTCAACATTACTTCGACGAAGCTTCTGATGCAAAGTCATTTTTGAGATTTCACCAGAGTCAAAATTAAATCTAAAAACAACAATTCTGGTATTCGACAATTTTTGTAGCAAAAATGTATAAAAAATAACTTTGTACTAATGTTAAAAAGGTTTATTCCACTATACCCTACAAGGAGATAAGACCAATAAGGATTTTTATAATTATCGTTTAAGTAATTTACCATTGATTAACGGCTCATTTGTGAATTGCAGTTTTGTAAATTTATTAATTTGGGAGTTGTAAGGTTATTTTTAACCGACTTCCAAAAAAGGAGGAGGTTTTCATTTCGGCGCGATTTTTTTTTTTAATGTATGTCGGTGTATATCTCAGTGTATTATGTTTAATTAGGTACACTTGCACGCCTACATACATTAATTATTTATTATTTTTAACAGTCTTGTTTAGTTTTAGGTTCACCTCTACAATAATTAACCCTATATAAAGGCATAGCGTTTTAAAGTTAAATGACATCAAATAAAGCAGATATGGTGTCATAATCCTGCTTTAAAGTGGAAATCGTCGATTCTCGCAGAAATAAGTTTAGGTACATTTAATATTTTTAAAGTTATTCGGCCACTTTCTTATAAGTTGCTTGCTGTGGCTTATCAGCGTGTTATAAAACGTCGTCATCCGGAGCTGAGCATCGAATTTTTCACAGTGTTCCAACAGAGTGGGATATAAGTATTTTAGCTCGGCGTGATCCAACGTTGGGAAGAGGTGATGCAGCGCATGGTCCCCGAAACGCGTGATTGATTTAAAATGGTCTTCCATGTGCTCCACCCTTTCAACGATGGTATCCATTTGATGAATGCCCCAATCTAAGGATTCGTCCCTGGAAGCAAATTCATTGAATCAAGCGTTAGATTTAAGATTGGTTAGTGTACCTACCTTTAAGTATTTGTTTATTTTTCTTAGGATCAATTACATAAGTATTATTATAATTAGTTAATAGACTATTATTGTATTTACGGAGGATGTTATTTATTGATATATTCAGTATTACTCAATGCATAATCTAGATACCTACTATACATTTTATTTATATGAGTTGCAGATTTGCACACAATACATTAACTCACTAGCTCATGCCCATGACTTCGTCTACATTGATTTAGATTTTCCAAAATCCTGTGGGATTCCTCTTTGATTATTTCCCGACATAAAAATACTCTATGCTCTAAAGGTCTCATGCAAATAACGTTGATCTGTTGCCCCTGCTAGGGCGTTGTTATAGGACGATCATATATAGAACACAGTTTTGTATTTCTAATATAGGAAGTGATTGATAGAGTTTATTTGCCAATTGATCTATTAGGCAGCGAATCTAAATGAAGCGACATCATATCAAGAACTGGACAGGACAAAGAAAAGTTCGCATGAAATTACAGAGGAGAACGACATTATACTCTGTCGTTGCTCGCTCGCTGACTCCATTAAGAATGTGAATGACACGGACTATTTTACATGAACGTCAGTTTTTTTTAATCGGTAGTGTTTCTGTTGTAAGCCGCGAGTTCCTATGAAAACGAATCGACTCATAGTATTTACATTCCTAACTATCGCATGCGCTGCAATCGCGCTAGCTCTAGATAGATAACACACCAACCCTTTCTATGTACGTGATCAGTGATCACCTTTAAAAAAATTCATACCGACGTTTAATATAATTTTATGACGAGGTCGTCCGCATTTTTACATCTGAGTAGGCATGAACATTTAAACAAACAGTTCATCCAATTAACAACAATATATACCTAAACATTTTAAACTATGCATTGGAAACCTTTCATGCTGTGTTCCCTCTAAACTACAATATGGGGATATGCAATGGCAAATAAACAAATTCCTCAATACTATGGCAACGCATCGGCGGCTACTCTGGTGCTACAAATGTTCATGGGCAGTGGTCAGCTTGCTTGCTTTACATATTAGGTAATAAAAACACATATTTATAGTACCTTGGTATATCACCCTCAAAGAAGTTGGCATGTGAATGATGTCCAGCTGTCAGCCCAATGCCGACGAAGAAGAAACTGCATGCCATTATTATCGCCTGCCATATCACGATAACCCAAGCCAGAGATAATCCACTCAACAACCACATCCATACAAGTAACAGAAACGGTATCACACGGTCCCATGTAAAGGTTGCTTTATTTTCTTCGGTGATGGCCTCTGCAAAGCTGCAAAATATAATTTTTATTACTTAACACATAAGGCTAAAACAATCAGATCGCGTGAAGGACACATTTTTACCGCGGCACCTATAAGGTGTAAGACCTTAAATAAAAAGTAACTAAAATAATCATAATACAAAGAATAATTTTACTGTTTGAAAGCAGGTCGGCAGTCGGCAGTCACGTGCTGTTGGATTTACGCGCAGGGTTTGGCGCAATTTAGGTAGTATCTACCATCATTAGAATATTTGCAATGAATATAATGCATTAAATATTATTTTCTTTACTAACCAAATCATAATATTTTCGTTAAAATTAAATGAGAGTATTCTGTTAAAACTTTAAGATTAAAATATATATTTTGCAATGAAATGCCAGAATTTCATTTAATATTCAACGAGTCGACGAAACGAAGAACGAAAAATGAACATGCTTTTATACCGTGAAAACAAATTTGAATACTCACTGTTTCAACATATAAACCGAAGCAGTGAATGCAAATATGACAGGGTAGAAGAACGCCCCCATTTGTGCCCATATGGGTTTATCTGGTCTCGGTAAATAATGTAGGAATGGCAGCAATATACTCAGCTCTAAGTCACTTGCTGTGTTGGTGTGCAGATGGTGTGATAAAGAATGAGATATACGAAAATCCCTGAAATATATAATGTTTAAAATTAGCAGGTGAGTGTCTTTATTAACAGTTACTAACTTCAAACAAAAAGTGAACACACCAACTTACAATTACGTATCTTATTTTTTATAAATTATTATTGATTATAATAATTGATAAAAACCACGATACGTACTCAGAAATATTACATATTCTTACCAATATTATAAATGCGAAAGTTTGGATGGATTTGTTACTCAACACGTCAGAACGGCTTAACGGAACCGGATGAGATTTGGCACAGATATAGATTATGGTGTGGTTTTCCGGAAAATTAAGGAGTTCCAGCGGGATTAAAAAATCTTAAAACACGCGGACGAAGTCGCGGGCATTAGCTACTTATAAATATTTAAAGCTTGGAAATAAGTAACAAAAAGTGTCACTTAGATATTAATTTAACAGATACAAAATACACAACATAGTTTAAATTCCTTACGCGTAGGAAAATCCACTTAAGTTTAAAAGGTACATGCGCCAACTATCCGACCTATGAAAATAGTTGTGGGCACAAGTAGTGAGTGCACTAAGTATGAAGCCAAGAATCACTGTCGAGGCCGCTCCATATATGAAATTCTTTGTCCAAAGCCAGCAGCAAAGTGGGCTTAGGACCAGCACACACCCAAAGAGAAAGTCAGTGACATTATCACTTTTTTTCCTCACGTCTTGTGGTAATTCTTTAAGTTTCTCAGCGATTTTCAGTTTTAGAGTTTTATAAAATCCGTCCTCTTTGAATGTGAACGGCGAATTCCTTGGAGCTTCAGCTCTCTTTATAAAATATTTTGGCAGCAGAGCCTCAGCTACGGCGCTATTTATGTGGTGCGTTTCAAAAGCCTCTGTAATATCCGTTCCCTGAAAACAGGAGATTTATGAAATTATAATTTATATTGCTAGCAAAATAATGTTGATATAAAGTGATATATATATAATAGGTGCGTTAAGTAAATTTATTTTAGGCAAAAGGCATCTGACTATCAGTATGACGACACGACATCGATACGTTTGCTGTTATGGAATGAACTTAGAGATTATAAAATTACTAGGTTATGTGAATATCGTGATTTGTGTACTTAAGCTTTCTGCTTTTATCTTTGCGCTGACTGGCTGAGCCATCTTCTAATCCCTATGCCATTAGCACTTTCCACAAGGCGTCAATTGTGTGGACTTCAACTGTAATGTGAGCCTTAAATAGCCCGATTCCCCATAAGTAAGGCTCATTCATTCCGTAGTTTTTTTATCCACTACAAGTTTGCCCTTGACTGCGATCTCACCTGATGGTAAGTGACGATGCAGTCTAAGATGGTAGTGGCATGGCAGTTCGTTAGTGCAAATATGAAAAATTATTCATAAAATCTGGAACAAAAATATTGTATACATACCTTTGTAAATTCAAGCCATTGTGAACCGCCAGGATGTGTCGAAACGAAATCAGTTAAATCATAAATACTGTCATGTATTCTCCACAGACCTTCGGCACCGTCTATTGCCTGCTTTGCGGATATCCATTGCTTGGAAGATCTAGGTTCTATGTCTTTGTACAATGGATATAAAAGCTTAGGGAAGCTAGTTTGTCGTTTATCAGGATCTGGAACCATTTTACCTGGAAAAAAAACCACGAAAATCAAGAAAGAGAAATCATTTAACTCGGGGAAAAGATACTCAAACTTTTTTTACATTCCATGGATGGCGCCTGACCTAAGCAAGAATGGCGCTGTAGTCGTACCAGGGACCCGAACGTAAACCAGTATGATCGGAGTAGAAGGCAATTCCTATTTAGGTTAAGTTCAATTGACGGAAAACTAGTTTCTCAAAGACTGAAAATTCGAACAGACGAAAATGGGTAAAATGGGCCCTTTCTGGAGAGAAGCTATTAGATCACTTCTCAAAGCTTCCGAGGATCCCTTTAACAGACTGACTGACTGATGATGGCGTTAGAAACATAAAATTTTGACGGTAGGTTCTTTTTATGGCGCAGGCACTCATTATGAAAATTATATTTTGTAATTCCATCGGGGGTTAAGTAGCGGACTTATTAACTCCCTTTGAACATTTAGTCTGTTAGTCATTTCTTATGCCAGTCCGTCATTGTTTAGGCTTTTGATTAAAAATTAAGGAATTTCCAAAAATAAAGATCATCCCCTCAGGAAGTTTGATATCCAGTTGCAGAGGCTTGTTGGTAGGATCCCGTAAGTTCTCGGAGGCTTTCCAGCGTGCAACGCCTCCGGGCGAAACTCAACAGCGTGCAACGCAAGATAGCCATAAGGGTCGCGAGAGCATATCCATTCGATATTTTAGCGGATATGGATTCGATGGCATACGCCCAAATTCACCACGATGGCCCAAGGAGTGAAGAGCCCGAAGATCTAAGACGGTAAGTGCACCAACAGGCACTAGCTAATTGACGTTTGCGCCTTGAAGAGGAGAAAAACGCACGCCAACGCGCTGTTGGTGCAATCTTGCCGAATTTTGAGTCCTGGCTTGAGAGAAAGTGGGGCAATGTAACGTTCAGACTAACGCAGATACTCACTGGACATGGCTGTTTCGGTGAGTACCTGTTTCGGATAGGTCGCGAGGAGACACCACAGTGTCATCATTGTGATGAAGACCAGGACTCGGCTCAACACACGCTAGAAGAGTGCGCTGCCTGGGACTATGAACATAGTGTGTTAGTCGGCCACGTGGGGAGTGATCTCTCTCCGCCGGCTGTGGTACAGGCAATGCTGACAGAGGACACAGCATGGAAGGCAGTGGTCTCCTTCTGCGAAACCGTTATGAGTAAAAAGGAGGCTGCTGAGCGGATTCGTGAGCGAAACGATCCCGCTCGGAGACGCCAACGAGGCGGTGTTAGTCACCGCCCGGATCCATCCATTAATCCGTCCGTCCGTCACTAGTCCCAGGCGAAGGGACTTCAGGCCCATGACCGATCTGGATTGGGGCTCCAGTCGCTCAGTATACCATCTTTAGGGCCCTGGGAAGTCAGCCGTTTCCGTTTGTTGCAGCACAAGCAGCCGTGCTTCAAGGCAAAGCACGTGAAGTGACCGCAGAGGACTGCTCTGCTAGAGATGAACCCAAGTGCCGCGCAAGGGAGGCTTCGATTGCGTTCATTTATGAGATCTCGAAGCTTCCTGACATGCGCGTAAGATGGCTTCCGAGGGGGTTTTAGTGAGTAAAAATCTCACATAACCTGGTTTCTAACCCAAGAAGCCAGGTATCTTATGAAGATTTCCCCCTCGTTAAATAAAAAAAAAAACAGAGGATCCCGTAAGTTGGAAGCATGCTAGATTAAGCCTTCACTCGTCACGTCTACTAAAACAATTAGTGCTTCACCTTTCTCGATATCCTTGCACCAGATATGCGTAGAGTGTATCTCCTGTGAATCGATTACGTCAGAAAACTATGTTTCTTGGACAGAAGGTCATGTTTTTACTACATTTTCTCTATCGACTACCGAAAGGTTGCTTAATTTTATTTATAACATAGCAAGGGTAATCCTTATGAACACCTTTTGGGTAGTACGGGACTGTTACCGACTAAAGCCCCAGCTATCTTTTTGTTGACCGCGTTTCAGCCTACAGGACAGCCCTCTTGTCTTTCCACATACTTTTTCCACTGAATCTTTCCTTTTTTTATTTCTCTTTCATAATTTTACTGATGTAGTTTGCGATAACCACCCAGTTTATTTCGTTTTCAAGCATTTTTGCTACTAGCTTTTCTGCAGCTATTAATTACCCCTACTTAATTACTAATACTTATTAAGCTAAGCATTGAAACATAGTCATAATATACATGAAGTCATTAAAACCAGTCGTAGATAAGTACTCTTTTATTGACCGAGCGAAGCGAAGGTCTCTGAGTCTACTTGAGTGAATTTGCACTTGTCTGTCCGTCCGTCCGTCCGTCTGTCAGAGCCTTATAACTTCTGAATTACTGAACGTAGTAACTTCAAATTTAAAAATAATATGTATACCAATGACCTCCAGCCGAATATGGCTTAAAAGGTTATAAAACTCTTTATTTCAGATGGGCTCTCATAGAAGCAATTGCGAAGTAAAATATTTTCTATAGCGTTACATAGGGTTGCGGTATATGATTTTAAAGATAATTGTGAATAGAGTCCAAAAATAATATTTTTTTAATTTTTCCCCTTAAATTGATGAAATGAGTGGCTTTCAAAGTGGAGATTTTCTAACGCCCAAAGTTGAGCTCAGAACTCTCAATTTTCTGAAAGGCTGAGCATGAAACTTGATCAATTATTTGAATTATATCCTGTACTTGAACAAAAAATACTAAAATTACATAAATATTATATTATAAGGAAATGATTTTTTTAATTTTTAATGAGCTTCAGTATTTTTAACAGAACTTCACAATGACGTCAATAGATGGCGCTCTGTAAAAGTTTATTCTTTTGTGCTTACAAATAATAGACGTTAGGACTATCTTACGAGGAATAAAAAAATAGTCTACTGATAGTACCTACTGATGCCTATGAACGTAAAGATGAGCGCGCATCTAGACATGCTCGCCGCAGGAGCCGCAAGCACACATTCTTAGTCATCACATTTTATATTTTTTTTATTATGAAATAGTATGCTACGTAACACCCGCTCACCGAACGAGCTGCATTTTAGGAAAATACTGTAGGTATACGTATCCCATCCACGCAAGTGGATGATGATTGGAGTCATCAGATTCGGCGCGTTTTAATGCGTACGCTGCAGTGAATGAATACCGCGAGGTCTCAGTTCGGGCACAGAATAATATAATAGTACTGACGTACAGAAGTCTCACTCCTTTGATGTTGACTACTTGCCGACGTTTTAATAGCCTACATAATTATTATTAAAAAGATAAATCACGCACGCAAGCTAAATTAAACTTTATCGCCGCGCGCGAGTGTCCGTATTGCTTTGCATCTTTTCCCTTTCCTACGTCACGGACGACATTGCGAGCTTGTCTAGGGCTGTCAGCAAACAGTACAACAATACAGTAGGTTTTTCGAATTGGTAAGTAAGGTACCTACTCTGACTATGATCGTCTGTGTTTACTGTGTGTCGCTACACAGTGAGTTTAAATAGATAAAACACGCAAGCAAGCTAAATTAAAAATTTGAATCCTTTTGTGTGCTCATTAAGCATCCTTCCACGCAACAATAATTATGGTTGCAGCGACTTTTTGCCATTATAATTCTAAAGATCGATAGACCATTATATATACATGAGTTTAAATGTCTACAACTATTTATCCTACAAATAATTAATATGCTAAACACTTAACTTAAACCATTAAACAAATATTTTCAAAAAACAATTTACGAAAACAGCGTTAAATTCACTAGCACGTCGCTCGCTTATAACGCGCCAGCCCCGACTGCGTAAGCATTCCGGGAATGAGCGCGATCGTCGGTATTTTCGTCGCGCAAGTACCAAGAGTGACACAGGCCTGGTTCGGGGCAAACCACTAGCTGTTATTATTGACTATAAAAAACAAATTGTAGGTATAATACAACACACAATCTTGTTTTTGTCTCATGCTAGGTAACGGAAAATTTTAATATCTTATCATTAATAATTATGAAAAAAGGCGTTATTATAAGAATATTATTATTATGTCGTAGTAGTAGGTAGTAGGTTTAATAATCATCGAAGCGCTACAGCTTTGTTTTCTAAACCAAGTAAACTCTGAAAAATTCACCAACCACCCAGCCTGCATTGCTTTCCGGTTTGCTGTCCAAAAACGTTTTAGGTACCTACGAATGTATGATTTAAAAGTTGCACGTCATTCTTTGCTTTTTTTGCCCATCGCATTCTAGACACATATTATTAAATCTGCAGCTCAGATCAAGGAGCAAAATAATAACGTAGTAAATACATATAATAGTAATAATTAAAACAAACAACTTATCACATACCTTTTTTTTTTATAAAGTCTGGCACAGTATTAAAACTAAATCATTTATCGATTAAAAAAACAATGTTATTTCCTTGGATTCACTGTTTACTTTGATTTCGAAGAGTAATTGTATCAATTTTATATCGTTGATAACGAGCTGTACAGTCGTGTGGTGTGCGTAAATGATTGGCCGTCACTGGAGGCCGTTGGACTTGCACCCGCGATTGTTTTTAGGGTTCTGTAATCTGTTGATTATATGGTCGATTATTTTATTTGAAATAGAGAATACGGAAATCGTTAATGTTAACATTAACTCCATAATCTTAAGATAAATAGATTTTTACACAAAGTACCATATTTATAGTGCTAAGAACCGCCAATAGTTTTAAAGAAAATGTTAATCTAGTTAAAAATTTGAAACATGGTTGAGACTTGAGACGCCTCTTCTGGCCTTTAAGAACCTGCTTATACATGTGCCGCATTTGTGATTCCTTGACGCAAAAATCAGGCAAGTACGAGTCTGATTCACACACCGAGAGAACTCCGTACAATTGAGAAAAATGGTTTTCACTGACTGTCAGACAGACAGATGGACAAAGAAGTAATCCTTTAAGGAGTTTCTTTTTTCTTTTGATGTACTACAACTACTACGTAATAAAACCGACATAGTACTTTATCAGGAAAATAAATATTTGGAACAAAAATGCACAAACATAAAACTTACACCACTAACATATTTTTTTTTAAATTCCCTTTTAACTAATATTTCGTAACTCGTTTCTCTCTGCGCCGTATTTCTCATTACTGAGGGTCATGACCCCTTTAACCGAGTTTGGAAAAAAACTTTGAAAATTGAGCAGGATTATTTCCCCGGCATAAAAGTCACCTATGACCATTTTCAGGATACAAGCTTCTAATGCTTCTAATGGTTCAAAATGGTGGGTATATGGTAGACAGATGAATAGGCCAGTCAAAAATGTAGTGGTTATATTCTCTTTGGGCCAGTCCAGGGTAAATATTTATCTATGGGCCAGTCCTACAAACTTTGACATTTGTAAAGACGTACCTAAAAGTCATTGATGTAGAATTTTTATGCTAAAAGTGAATTCAGCTATTTTAAGTTCATACCTACATTATTATTTCATAGTCACATGGTTATACTCCATAAGATATCATTATCCATTTTACGTGCAACATATTGAAAGAATATCATATTTTTAAAGCAGCTATCAAAAGGAAAGGTCTGAAAATGTCATAAAAGAAAGCAATTTTCACTGAAGAAGCAGCTTCGTAAATTCGCAGGAAGTTAGTGAAAATTAAGTGCACTTTTGTTCTCATCGTCTATTCTTGTGATAGTAGAAAATGCTGGCTAGCGAGTAACGCAGGGTTTAGATAACAATGTTACGCCTGCAGATTATGTTTAGCAAATATTACAGATTCGTTTAAATTTAAAATTGCCTCAATAGTTAATGTTTTGTAAGCGCTCTCTTATCAAGAAGACGTCTAACCGAACCCCTCAGCTTCTATGGGTTGGAATTTTGGAAATTTATTTCTCATCAACGTTCGGCGAAATAGGTACTTAGTTATTACATGAATATTTTTTTTATCATGCGATCGCCGTCGTGAGTTTTTCAAGATCGATTGTAAACTGTCGAACCGTTCAATGTGCGATTGTCAATTTTTGAAATAGTCATCATTGTAATTACGTTTTCTTGTTTCTTTCTTGTAGGTTAGGTTAAGGGACATTGTTAGGCATGGCTAATAACCTGGCGTCTCTTTTCTTCTCCGCGTGTCCCTCTAAATAGCTGAGGGCAAAGTTGCGTAACTTAAGAGGATGGGGGCGATGACGCCCGTCGCAAGGAAGAAAACTTAAAAAATAACCAAAGCGGGCGGGAACGCCAAGTAGTTGCTGGGAGCGGCTCGGAGAGGAAGAAAACCTCCTTAAAAAATAACCAAAGCAGGCGGAAACTCAATGGAGTAGCCAGGAGTGGCACCGAGAGGAAGAAAACCTCTTTAAAAATAACCGAAGCGGGCGGGAACTGAACCCAATCTCAAGGTCGACGTCTGCCGAGGGGATGAGTGGCTGATGGGTATTCAGTCGTTAGGGCGTCACACTGGGAGAACTGGGGTTTAAATAATCATGGAAAAAGCGTCGTATAAATATTCTACCCGGGAGTGTCCCGCTAGCGGGGAATCCCTTAGTGTTCCGGACGGTTGGAGCATCGGCCCTATCGTATACGGGAGGGCCAACAATGGAATGTGTAGGAAAAAATATGGCAATATGCAGGGGGGTTGTGTAGATCTAGTGAGTGAGGATGGAAAGGAGGTGGAGGTGTTAGAAGGGAGAGAAGAGGAGAAATGGGGTCCGTGAGACTGGGGTAAGAAGAGGCGATGCCACCATCTAGCCGGCCGTGGAGACAGGTTCAGATCGGGCTCTGAGTCCTCTGCGATCGTGTCGGATAGCGGACGCCTGTGGCAGATGCAGGGAGTCAAAAGGCTGCGTCGCAACGAGGATGTTTCGGTATCAACTGATGATGAGATGTCGGAGACAACGAAGACTAGGGGCGTGCCCTGTATGTTAGGAAGAATGTTGGGTCTGCTAAGGCTAAATCGAAGCTGATTCGGAGAAGGCGCCAGGAGGCTTCTCTGGCTGAGTGCATAGCATGGGCGGAGCCACGGGAAGCGCTCATTGAGATGGTGGGGTAGGACCTCTCGCTTCCAGCGGTGGTGAAAGCCATGGTGGGAAGCGAGAGCTCTTGGAAGGCGGTGGAATCCTTCTACGAGACTGTTATATCGCAGAAGGAATCGGTGGAGCGGATGAGAGAGGACGACGTCTGCTCTCATCCCGCCCGCCGTATAAGGGGCGGGCGCTGGCGTGCTGCCTATAATCGCCGCCTGCCCCCTTGAGAAGGGCTTCCGAGTGACAGACATTGGGATTCTGTTCTGAGCTGTAGGAGGTACACCTGTTGTTCCTGGTATGCCTCAGTGACGGTAAGTAGGGAATGTGATGTCCCGCGGAGGAGGGTCGAACAGACCTCGCTGGCGGCTGGGTCGTGCGAATTGTACGGTCCCTATCCAGCCAAGGCGTTTGCGAGGAACACCGTAGAGTTTTAGTCTGTAAGAGTCCGACATAACCTTTGCATTTCCCCAAAGCAAAGGTGTCCATGAGGATTAATCCACGAAAAAAAAGGGTTCGACATATATAATCAGGTAGTGCTCTTAGGTTGTATCGGTTTCATATACCTAACAGATTACAATCTAACGGTTATCACAATCTTACGGTGACATATAATTGAGTTTTAACAAGAGTTTTATGTCCGAGTACATTAAATATTTTAAAAATTATTCGGCTGTTTTCTCATCAGCGGTTTGCTATTGCTTATCAGCGCGTTACAAAACGTCGTCATCCGGAGCTGAGTATTGAATTTTTCACAGTGTCCTAACAGAGTGGGATATAAATATTTTAGCTCCGCGTGATCCAACGTTGGGAAGAGATGATGTAGGGCATGGTCCCCGAAACGCGTGATTGATTTAAAGTGATTTCCCATGTTGTCGACTCTTTCAACTATGGTGTCCATTTGATGAAGGCCCCAATCTAATAATTCGGCCCTGAAAATAAGGACGTTTAATTAAGATTTACATTTTACAGTTAATTGTATTTGTATTTATTACATACCGATTCTTTGTTGAAATAAAAATAAAACTTGAGGTTACGTGCACATTTTTTTACTTGGACCGTAGAAAACAAAATGTGTGCGAAGTTCTTTTATTTGAGTCTGACATAGTATTTTTAAACTAAAGAATAGAAAGAAATGATAGCGGACTTAAACTGCTGCCCATTTTTGATGGAAGTGACGTAAGTATAATATTTCTGTTACTTCCGTCCGAAAAAGATATGAGTTTTTGTCAAGCCACGCCTTCAAAAATATATAATTATACCATACCTTGGGACATCCCCCTCGAAGAAGTTAGAGTGCGCGTGATGTCCAGCAGTCAGTCCAAACCCAATGATGAACCACCAAGACACTATTACTGTCGCCTGCCATACTACGATAGCCCATGCCAGAGATACTCTACTTAATAACCGCATCCATATTGGCAGTAGAAACGGTATTGCTCTATCCCATGTAAAGGTTGCATTATTTGCTGTGCTGAAGACATCTAATACGCTGTAATAATAGGTAAGTATATAAAATGTTTCATCTGCATATAATTTGTCTTTTCGAGCGGTTAATAATTATTAAATACTGACCTTTTTACTATAACACCCAAACCAGTGAACGCAAATATGAAAGGGTATAGAAATGCCCCCATTTGCGCCCAAATGGATTTGTCTAATCTCGGTAAATAATGCAGAAACAGCAGTAGCATACTAAACTCTAAATCATTTGCTGTGTTAGTGTGTAGATGGTGCGATAAAGCGTGAAATATCCGAAAATCTCTGAAATATATTAAAAATATACAATAAATCCAGTCCGATTACATAGGTAGGACATATTGAATTTACTTAATTAATTATTTATGACCTGGAAAACCTTGAATACGCAATTAATTTATTATCATCGTTATACAGCAAGTTATTTTATAGTCCCACAAACTTCTCTGATTCAGTGACTGCGTCGCTCGTATTGCAAAAAAAAAAATTGGCAGTCATAGGGACTGCCGATAGAATAGAAATCATAAGTGAAAACTTATGATTTCTATTTAGTACCTATTAAAATTTGAAAATAATATAAAATTTTCAAACGCCAATATAAAATACCAATATTTAAAAAATAAAAAATCATTGTCACAGCATGTCGATGTCGCGAACCCATAAGATTTTCCCCTACCAAAAAGTGCTCAACGCGGCTAAAGAAGTTTTCACTTCAAAAAAAGTAAACAGGCATAAAAAGTAATTCCAATTTTGGCCATCTGGCCTTGCGACGGGTACGTTTTGCCCTATTCGGTCCGTAGTGCTCTTATATATTTCAATAAGTAGGTATAGAATAAATAATTACAATGTCTTACGCGTAAGAATATCCACTAAAGTTAAAATGGTACATGCGCCAATTGTCCGATCTATGAAAATAATTGTGCGCACAAATAGTGAGCCCACTTATTATAAAGCCAAGAATCAATGTCGAGATATATTAAATTCTTTTTCAAAAGCCAGCATACTAATGGGCTTAGGACAAACAAACATACAAAGAGAAAATCTGTGATATTATCACTTTTTTTCCTCACGTCCTTAGATTTTTTTTTTAGTTCTACAGCAATTTTTAGTTTTAGTGTCTTATAAAATCCATCCTCTTTGAATGTAAATGGTGAATTCCTGGGAGTGCGCGCTGGGCGCTATTTATGTGCAGTGTGTTTCAAATGCCTCTGTAATATCCGTTTCCTGAAAGATAGAAAGGCGATTTCAAAAAATGTTGAAGTGTACTATAGATGGAAATACACTATGGATAGGTCAAAACATCCAGATGACAAATCTAAGTCTTACAAAACAGACGTTTTGTTCTGTGGCGCAAGTTTGTGCAGCTTGGCTTAAAAAGTGCGTGTGCGGACTTTTTAACAGTCAGATAACTGTTCTGTCCGTAGACACTTTTATCTATAAATATAGGCCCCTGAAATTATTAAACTTAAAACAAAATCAAGCCTTTGTATCTCAACTTCTGCACCGTAATGTCGCCAATTCAAAAATTATTAATTAATTAATGCTAATATTATAAATGCGAAAGTGTTTCTGTCTGTCTGTCCGTCTGTCTATCTGCTACGCTTTCACGGCCCATCTGTTCGACCAATTTTAATGAAATTTGGAACAGGGATAGTTTG
This sequence comes from Erebia palarica, assembly GCA_964035005.1. Taxonomy (NCBI): domain Eukaryota; kingdom Metazoa; phylum Arthropoda; class Insecta; order Lepidoptera; family Nymphalidae; genus Erebia; species Erebia palarica. Next base: position 11,226,099 of record OZ035988.1, read on the forward strand.
TATCCCGGGGAAGGACATAGGTTACTTTTTATCCCGGAAAATTAAGGAGTTCCAGCGAGAATTGAAAAAACTTAATCCACGCGGACGAAGTCTCGGGCATCATGTAGTGTATTATAATATTAAAATACTTCGTTATTTAAAAATATGGTGCGTCGGCACTTGCACAGGTTTTTTCAACTGTATAAGAAAATCAAACCACGATGCGTGAAGGTCAATTGAGTGGAGAGTCAGATTATGGACTCCTCTCTCGTGAAGTCTTCGTTTAGTGCGAGGGCATATTATTCACTACATTACTTACTATTTAGATTTTAGTACATAGAAGTTATTTTCATACATTGATTAGCAATAGTGTAACCGCTATTACCTTCGTAACTTCAAGCCACTGTATACCACCAGGGTGTGACGTAACAAAATCAGTTAAATCATAAATACTATCATGTATTCTCCATAGTCCTTCAGCGCTGTCTATCTCCCGCTTTGCGACTATCCATTGTTTAGCAGATCTAGGTTCCTTGTTTTTGTATAATGGATATATATAAGAGCTTAGGGAAACTAACTTGACGTTTGTTAGGATTTGATACCATTTTATCTGTAATATTAAAAATTATGATTAAACCTATTTGAAATTGAAAAAAAATCACTTTGATCCTCCAGAGTAGGTAAATACTTCAGTGTTTCGGCCAATGCTGAATTGCAAGGAGTATATTGGTGTAAAATTAAAATATCCCGTTATTTTATAGCATGAACATCTTGGGGGCAAGTAACATTAAACTTATGAAAATATATAAAAAAATACTTAATAGAAAATTCAATCCATAGACTTGACGCCAGTATCAACAATCAAGCAAAAGATATTGCAGTAGGGATTGCAATGTGAGTTGCAGTTACAAATAAAATCTATGTTTAGGGTTATCGCAACGTCTAAGACCAACGAGGTTATATATCAAAGAGTTCTAGAGAGCTATCATATTAGATTTCAAGATGCAGATACCTATTCAATTTCCTTTAACAAATACTAGCTGATGCCCGCGACTTCTTCCGCGTGATTTACGTTTTTTGAATCCCGCGGGAACTCCTTAATTTTCTGGGATAAAAAGTAGCTTATGTCACTCTCCCGTGTTAGCTACGGTAGACAAAAAGATCCTCCTCCTTGCGTCGTATTCCCCAATTACTGAGGGTCGTGGCCCCTTCCACCAATAATCCTTCTATGAACGATGTCGCGCCATGTTGATCGGCTTTCTGCGACATGCAGGGTTTCGTGGACCTTGCTATCGAGAGCGGTGCGGATTTGATCTGACCAAAGCATCGAGCTACGTCCCCGAGGTCTCTTTCCGTCCACTTTGCCAGTATTGACAATCTTTTCAAGATTGTGTCCCTCCCTTCTGGAAATGTGGCCGAAATAATCAAGGATCCTCTGGAGACAGGTGAATGATAGCCTTTTTGTAATTTTCAGCTGTTTGAGGATCGAAGCATTCCCCTCCAGCACCACATCTCGAAAGCGTCAGTGCGATATCGGTCAGCAGCTTTTATTGTCCATGTCTCAGCTGCATACATGAATATCTATACTAATATAATATAATGCGAAAGTTTGGATGGATGTATGGATGTGTGGATGTGTGGATGTATGGATGTATGGATGTTTGTTACTCAATCACGCCCCAACGGCTGAGCGGATCTGGCTGAAATTTGGCATAGAGATAGATTATAGTCTGGAATAGCACATAGGCTATTATTCCCGGAAAATTAAAGAGTTCCTGCGGGAAGCAAAAAACCTCAAACCACGCAGACGAAGTCGCGGGCATTCGCTAGTTGGGAATATAAGTGTATATATGTCACCGTAAGATTGTAAAAACCGTTAGATTATAATCTAACTCGCGAAATCGCAGTGTCGAAATATTACAATTTAACGCACTATTTTCCAGTAGATAGATCTGTTAGGTTTATTAACCCGATAGAACCTAATCGCCCGGCCTGCAGCCGGGCATTACCTGATTGTCTATGTCGAACCCTAACCTTAACCTACATGAAACAGACAAAAAAAAGTAAATACAATGAATATTTCAAAAATTGACTCTCAGAACATTGAACGGTTCACAATCTTTCGACAGTTTACAATTTCGCGAGTTAGATTATAATCTAACGGTTTTTACAATCTTACGGTGACATATATAAAACAAAAAGATATAATGCGAGAAAATGGGTAGACATAATTTTCTCGCAGTGCGCATGCTAGGCGTGCAGTGCAGGTCCTCAACTATACCCATGGCAAAAATCACGGCGATCCGTTGCTCCGTTGCGGCGTGATTGAAGGACAAACCAACAAACCATCAAACAAACACACTTTCGCATTTATAATATTAGTATGATTATATATTTTAATTATCACTTCAATAAAACTGATCTGATATCACCAATATTGTAGGTAGGTACTACCACCGGTATTTAACCATCCATGCGAAGTCAGGTATGTCAGTCAACCTTAAATATTTTTATAAAAAATATTTTAGTATCATAATAAAAATATTAGGTACCTTCTTGTTTTATGCTAAGCTTTTAAAATTACATGTAGTCATTAATCATTCTGGAAAATAGGCAATAAACAATGATATTACGTATTATACTTTTTGACGAACTCCCTGGCGCAGGTATGTGTACGCTGTGGTCATATGAGTGGGAGGTCCTGGGTTCGATCTCTGGCAGTGTCAAATCAGAAATTTATAATTTTTTGAATTTTCTCTGGTTTGGCCTGGTGGAAGGCTTCGGCCGTGGCTAGTTACCACCCTACAAGCAAAGTCGTACCGCCAAGCCGGTATGATGCCATGTAGAAACCGATAGGGGTATGGGTTTAATATAACTGCCGTACCCCTAACAAGTTAGCCCCCTACCATCTTAGACTGCATCAAAAAAATATTTGCCCTCGGCTTCGCTCGAAGTTCGATTTTCATACCACATCATAAACAATACTATTCAAACTACGTTAAGGCACATAATTTTAACCACATTTTAAAGAGTTAAAAATACTCACATTTTCTTGTCTTTTTATTTATGAGACAGCTGTATTTGTCCACAGCAACCTTTCATTATTCAAAAACCTAAACATTAGGAGGTATCCGTACAGAGTAAAAGTTCGATGTTGCAGGTCAGCAAAAATGCATATTCTGCATAGCAATACATATTTACAATAAACTATCTATTGAATAGAAGCAGGCGTTACTTTGCGGAAGTCCATGATAGTGAATGAACTAGAAGTTTAATTCGCTATAATCCGCTACAGTAGACAAATCTGTGTGGTACAGTGCGTGTCTTTCACCTGCAACATGCGACACCCACCACCCAGCAATTCGCACAGGCACAACACCACACCACACAAATCCTCCAAATCACTCTCAACGTACGTTTCACTCCGACACCGGAGCATCCTCAGGAGATGTTGACTCGACAATGCACGATTGTGAAGTGACTATCGTATCGCAAGTTCCGGCTTATATACCTTTTTGGCATGGCTCATACTGAGGATGCTCCGGTGTCGGAGTGAAACGTACGTTGAGAGTGATTTGGAGGATTTGTGTGGTGTGGTGTTGTGCCTGTGCGAATTGCTGGGTGGTGGGTGTCGCATGCTGCAGGTGAAAGACACGCACTGTACCACACAGATTTGTCTACTGTAGCGGATTATAGCGAATTAAACTTCTAGTTCATTCACAATAAACTATCTAGTTATTTAAAGAAAATAAATAATATAAATAACTTCAAAAAATTATTAAAAACATTTTTAATAACCAAATAATTTTATTCTATCAATGATTATCTTATTGACAGTTAACTTCTTTTCACATGCATTTGATAAAACTTTGACTATTATAACTTATGAACATAGATTTAGAATTGGTCTCCGCTGCGCTACAAATATATTCCGCCCTTCCTAAAAACAATAGCTAATTTTATGCGGCAACTTCATATCGTAGTGTGTTAGTGTATCGTAGACTATTTGATAAGATACTTGTGTGCGTAAGCAAATAGTGTTATCAGCTTCTCAATTTTTACCCAATTAATGGGATATATGGTTTTATATAGTTGCTATAATAAAAGTATATATCTATTAGGAATGTAACTTAGAAAATTTAGGTCATGTCTAAGCAATATAAACTTATTAGAATTACAAATACGAGAAAAAAAGTTTAAATGTACACCCAATTACTAGCAAACCAGCATACATCTGTCTGAACTTGCAAATTAACAATATTTATGATTTATAAAAACTCATATTTTTATTGTTACATATAATTTTAGTAAGCAAACTTATCTTTCAAATTAAGTTACCTGTAAGGATAGATTTAAATTTTGTTATCTATACTTCAATACTATTTTATTATAAATGTGAAAGTTTGGATGGATGGATGGATCTTTGGTACTCAATCACACCCCAACGGCTGAACGGATCTGGATGAAATTTGGCACAGAGATAGATTATAACACTAGATTAACACACAGGCTACTTTTTATCCTGGAATATTAAAGAGTTCCCGCGGGCACCAAAAAAACTCAATTCACGCAGACGAAGTCGCGGGCATCAGCTAGTAATAAATAAATAAGTGATATTATTAGGACAATACGAAAGTATTAATCACGCAAGTAGGTATCATTTGAACAATACCTATTACAAAAATATCACAATATTAAGTGTTCTGATATCCCAATTCTGCGTTATTTAGTTTTCAAATTTTATAAAAATATTTATTACAGAATAACAAAAATCGCATCCATGGGGTAACGGATTTCTCTAGAACGTGGTAACACTCAATGGCGTCTTACGGTTCGTGTTATTTTATATTGAAATAAATAAATTATTCAATAATTAATGATGGTATGTGATTCCAGCATCTGTTTTATTATTTCTTGAATTATTTTTACACAATTTCGATACACAAGCCGGCATATTACATTGGCTTACTATCAAAATTCCATAGCAGACACGGCACGTCAGCGTCAAACATCTGTTGCTACGAGACTGACACTCATATGACGGCTCGGCACATGTTAAATTGCCGCAATTTGCTAGTACGCCGACGGTATCCAGTTGTAGCGCAGCGGAAACCAATCCTAAATCTATGCTTAAGAACAACAAATCAGCATTTGAATTCTATTTTTGACATTATTTTACTCGATACCCGCAGTTACGTTTTTAATAACTAATTGACAATTGAAATGAATGGAAGTTTAACTTAGTTTGACATTATTTTTGTTATTATTTGTATTATTGTTTAGATTTATTATTAATTTTATGTTATAGTATTTTAATTTTGTACGTAAAGGCGTCTTTACTACTAGACTAGCACTCTACGAGATACACTTTATTATAATATTATCCTCGAAATTTATAATTTGTAATGAAGCGAAAAGATTTGTACACCACACTGTGGTAGAATACATGATACCTTCTGTAAAACTAACATCTTACCTACTTACTGTATTCACAAATAAATTAATTTGATTTGATGTGATTTGATTTGATTTAGTAATATTTTGAGAATAAATAACATAATACGTATTTAGTTTTATGTATTTTGCCACAGTAATCGAATTTAAAATATTTAATATTAAATTTTGATTGTTGATATTTTCTTGAATTCACTGTTAAGAATTCCGAAATGTATCTGTATGAATTATTTATTGTTGATAAGTAACAAAGTATACACAACAATCGTGTGATATGAGTGGTTTGTTCCCATCTGTATTCCCGATTAGGATATCCCACTTACAAACTAAACATATCGAGTCCAGGTCCATTTTATAGGTAAACCTTAATTTATAATAAAATTCCAAAAGCTATAATTGAGGAACAGACAGAAACAGCTTTCAAACGCAAACTTAAAGATTGGTTAACCAAAAAATGTTGTTATGAAATAAATGAGCTATTCATAAATAAATAAGCAAACTAAGGCGTCACTTGCACGACACCACTAGACAGACAAGACTAGCTTTTTATTATTTATTATTTTATTATGTGATAGTAGAAGTAAAATATTTTTATAGCGTTACATAGGGTTGCGGTTCATCATTTTAAAGATAAATAGGAATAAAGTACAAAAAAAATTTTTTTTTTCATTTTCCCCCTAAAATTGTCAAAATGAGGGGCTTTCTAAGTGGCGATTTTCTAACGTCCAAAGTTGACCTCAGAACTCTCAATTTTCTGAAAGACTGAGACTTAAACTCAATTCTTTGAATTATATCCTGTACTTGAACAACAAATACTAAAATAAGATAAATATTGTAAGGAAACGAAATTATTTAATTTTAATGAGCTTCTTTTTTTAACAGAACTTCACAATGATGTCAATAGCTGGCGCTCTGTAAAAGTTTATTCGTTTCTCCAATAACTCTAGGTCTTTTGCGTCTAATGTTAAAAGTTAACTATTACAATATATAGTTTAAACTATCATAAGGATACCGCGAGGTCTCAGTTCGGGGCGAACCACTAGTTTTAAATATTCAATATTGTAATGCTCTGACGGGGTTTCACGTCTCTGCTTTTGTAATAAGAACACTGTACATGAAAGCAATAAATGAAATTAAAATGAAAGAAATATTCCTGCCGCGTTGCATGTGCCTCACGATATTGCGCGCCTTTCACTTTGTACCCAACTGCCCCCAAAATGTTGCCAATTTGGGAACCGATGGGAGCAAATTAGGGAATATTATGTATAATGTTTACAATACAATAACATTTGGATCGTTAAGTGACTTCTACTTCACCGCTACTATAAAGTAGACTATAATCACCATCGGACAACAAAAATACTACCGTACCACTAATAGCCTGGAAAACCGTGCGCTAACATTCATAATTTAGCGGATCACGGGCCGTGTCGCTAGATAACCTCTAGCAGATTTAATAGGTGTCATGATGGTTAGGTTATCTAGTCGGTGTGAATCCGACACAAGCAATGTGCTTCCCCATGACTGGTGGATTCCATGATGGATTTTCTTCACGAGAAAAAACAAATAGAGAAAGCTCTGCTGTGCTGTGTACCAATAACAACTGAACAAAATTTCAACTTAATCGGATGAACGATGCATGAATGCACGGAAAATACGAAAACACATCAGGCTATTTTATATCATAATTGCACTCATGTCTACTCTTATACATTGGCATGAGGCCCTGTCAGGGCATTGCAAATTTTAAATTAATAATACAAAATTCAATAAAGCTATTACAAATATTAGATAATTAAATAATCAATATCAACAAGTAATTAAATCTAGAAATCGTAGTCAAAGACTAAAATAATATTAAATAAGTTATTACAATAAAAAAAACGAATAGTTATAATTTTAATACACAATTTTAATACATCTATCGTGCTATTGAGGTCTATGTATAGTTAGATAGATTCTTGAATATTATTAAAACATTTTTTTATCAACCAATGTTTCAATTTTCTTTAAAAAGTAGTCTTTTTTTAGTATATTATATAACATAGCACAATTCCCTCTTGAACTTGAACCTTAATAAGTAATTGCAAACATTTGTGGAAATTAATTTTTTCCCATTTTGACCAGGTGCGGTTGAAAAAGGTCCAGGTTTGTATTTCCTTAAAATTACTATTTTTATTTTAGTACAGACGTAGCAGGTGTCGCAGGTTTATCTTTAGACTTTAACGATTTACAATCTAAATTTTATGAAAATTCATTTCTGAAAATTTTGTCGTGCCTGTCAACCGACCGTAGGTACCCATTTGCATTAATAAGTTCCTTGAGGGTAAAAATTTCAGCTTTCACTACCAACAAGTTACTTTCATCACATTGGTTATTTGACGTTTTACAACGTGCTATACATATCCTGTGGTTTTACTACAGTTCTGTTTTTCATCCTCATCATCACCAGTCCATCGCCGGCGCACTGTTGAGCGCAAGATTCTCTAAGAATCAGTAGGGATTCACAGTCCACCACGCTGGTCATGTGTAGTTTTTTTGATAACATCATGGGAAACTGTTAAAGAAAACATCGTGGAATGTGACTGAGAAAACATGTTTTCCTTCACAGTTAAATTGCTTAAAAGCGACATAAATCTGACGTTCACACCTCTTATGCTCACGGTGTCACTTCGGTCACCCGAAGATAGATCCCGGAACCACCTAAGGTTTTACTCTATCCACTTTATGTTAACCGTTGACTGCAATTTATTATTATATCGATCGTACCGATGGTAGTGGGTCATCCTGTTATGGGTATGGCAGTTATATCTTCTATTACCTATTCTGTACCCATACCGCTGATCGTTTTCTGCACGGCATTGTACCGGAACGCGAAATCGCTTGGCGGCACGTAGGGTCTTTGCCGGTAAGGTGGTATCTAGTTGCGGTTGAAGCCTCCCCACCTGATAAAATTCAGAAATTGTATAAATTCCCGACTTGACCCTGACGGGGATCGAACCCGAGACTCTAATAAGACAACAGCGCACACCACTGCGCCAGGGATGTCGTATTTTCCATTACGTCTTATCAACCAAAAAGGGGAGTTTTTAGCTATTAATGGTCTCAATATTTATATTGGTACTAACGATTGCCCGCGACTTCGTCTGCGTGGTTAGAGGTTCTTTTGGTTCCCGCGAGAACTCTTTAATTTTCCGGGATAAAAAGTAGCCTATGTGCTACTCCAGACTATAATCTATCTCTGTGCCAAATTTCAGCCAGATCTGTTTAGCCGTTGGAGCGTGATTGAGTAACAAACATCCATACATCCATCCAAACTTTCGCATTTATAATATTAGTAAGATAATAAGAATTAGTGAGATTTACGCGTAAAATATAAAATCTGTATTGCTATAATATCAAGGTTACAAAATGTTATGAACCGTTCTCAAGCAGTTTAAGCACGTTCCTTCGTTTAATGGATTAAATAAAAGTTTCTAATGGAAGCACACATAATTTAGAATTCCTTATTGTTTATGGACCATTCAATTATTTTTATAGAGCTCTAGAATCTAGATGATAAACTTCATCCATGTTGATTAATATTTTAAAACAACTTGGGTAATCTTTGATTTTTCGAGATATTAAAATTCTTTCCATAAAACCGACATCCAAAGCCATTGTGCAGTAAGAAATAATTTTGATTTCTACAAGTCGTTGAAGTCGGGCGAGCCTGATGCGTCAACTTTGCTTATCCTTGTTATATCCGCCCGACTTCAACATAGTGCGTAATTAAACCTCAAAACTAAGGAATTAAAGTTTAATTAAGAATGTACTATTTATACTTAAGACTTTTTATTTAAGAAGGACGGTGTCGGTCTCGCGATCGGTCTCGCGTATTCCACATTTTTAATCCGTAACCAAAAAGTGCTCAACGCGCCTAAAGAAGTTTTCACTTTAAAAAAATATACGCGCCGAATTGAGAACCTCCTCCTTTTTTGGAAGTCGGTTAAAAAGTAGCCTTTGTCATTCTCTAAAAAAAACAATTTACTAATCGTTAAATATACTTATTATCCGTTGCTCAACTGTTGCGTGCTTGAAGATAACTTACCTACTAATATCTGTGCTAATATTATAAATGCGAAAGTGTGTTTGTTTTTCTTTTAATCGCGCCTCAACAAATCAACGGATTGACGTGATTTTTTGGATGGGTACAGTTGTGGAACTGGAGAGTGACAAACGTAAAGTCTGATCCCAGAGAGTTACGAAGTTCCCGCGGGAACTAAGTAAACTCAAAAACCACGCAAGCGAAGTCGCAGGCATCAGTAATAAAATCAATAGACAAAAAAATATTCATTATACCTATGGGCATTGATTTATAAAGTATAAACGATTTTATATATGATTAGTCAGTACCAATGCCAGCGACTTTGTCGTCTTTGCCTGTTGCCACGTTCTTTTTAATCATCTTGAACTTAAATAATCGTGTGCATCATAATTATTGTCCAAAGTGATGGATCAGCGTAAAATTTTGCCAGTATTTAGTACTCAATTAGTACCTATGTTCAAATATTTAGTAACTAATTATTTACTGTCTACAAAAAAAAATATTTTTAAGTGGGCAGTAATTTTGACGTTAAGATGAGTGCCCACTTAACAAATTATATTCCTTTGTAAATATGTAGGTAGTTATGGTAAGGTAAGCCTACGCGTGCAAAGCCGGGACCAGACAGCTAGTTACTTTTAATAGGATTTTTTTAATGATTAACCTATACATTAGCTTTTCACAGCATCAACCTAACCCTCAATGGACGGTGTATCATAAAATACATATTGCAATAGATTTTATGGCGGTCACCGATGGTTCCATTTTTATGTTTCATTTTACGCACCACGAAGACTTTTATTAAGTTCGATGAGATTTTATACCTAAAGTTGTAAAAAGTTGTAGGTTCAATAGCTAAAATAAAAATACAAAGAGGCAAGGCGAAGACAGAATTACTGTGTCCGCAGGTAACTACTAGACGTAAACGTAGACGCAATGCGCTAAGTGGCGTATTATAGAGAGGAAACATACTAGGGACCGAAGAGGTAATAACTTCTGCGTTTGAGGAAAATGATGTTTGGTTTGACGCGCTAGTGTGTGCATTTCAAAAAAAAGTGAATTACGCGGACTTTTTGTCCGCTAAACAATTTATTTTGTTTTTGCGAGACTTGGTCACTAACTTTGGGCCTCATACGAAAACTCAGGGTCACTCAGCGGGCGACGGAGAGAGCAATACTCACGGTTTCTTTTCGTGATCGAATCAGGAATGAGGAGATTCGCAGAAAAACGAAAGTAACCGACATTGCTGTTGGGGTCCCAAATTGCAGGAATGGCGACCACGCACTGGAAAGCTCAATGTGGGCAGACCCCCTACTCGGTGGACTGACAACATCAAATGAGTCGCAGGGAGCCGCTGGATCCAGGCGGCGCAAGGCCGCGGCGTGTGGAAATCTTTGCAAGAGACCTATGTCCAGCTGTGGATGTCTGTCGGTTGATGACGATGATGATGATGATAGTGTTTTTTCTCTTATAAATAGTTACTTAAATGAACGAGAATCCACGCGATGCGCTGCTGCGAGTTGCACATCACCTCGAGAAACCTCCGTTCCGTAGAATTTTCAACCATTTTCAACATAAGTCAAGGTAGATGAGGTGAATTAAGGTTGATAAAAAAAACATGCCCCGCCGCCACTCCATCTGGCATTGCACCTAATTTTAATATTATTATAAATTAATATATTATTAAGTACACTCTTGACATTTTGTCCTTAACAGAACGAAAGTCCAACTCATATCCTTCCTTTTAACGAGTAATTAAGATCTTAGATTAAGCAAATATTTACGATATGTGTCTGTATTCGGCTGTGATTTAATATTTGTTTAGCTTGTAATTACTAAGTTTGTATTGTTAATATAGTACGTGTTTGTTCAAGTGCTTACCTATATGATTAAATGAAACTTTACCAAAAATACTAAGATAACGTAAGTATACTTAGTGTAACTAAAATTGATATTTATGTGCATTCAAATAGCATCTGGCAAATCCGAGCTAAGATAATATCCTCTGGATTGAATATTGGCTACGGCGCGGCGCTACATGGAAATTAACCACGTGCTCGGGGAACGTTATGCACAAATGTACGCAGAAATACAGGAGCGAACTCTATTCCCTTACACACGTAGCCCAATGGAACGGAATATCTGACACGACCAGAACGGCTGCTCAGTCCTAAATTTTGCGTAGCATGGCGAAGAGAACGTCTTGTCAGAAAACTCAATACCTACTTCTTTAGGTATTGAGTTTCCCAAAACCAGTCAAACCAAGGACCTCGTCATTCGCATGTGCGAATATGGGATGGAATATATATATGGAAAGTAAATATGGAAACCATTGCATTAGACTAACTTGGCAGCAATTAATGTAGCAGCAAAATTTACACATATTATTACAAAATGCATAATGTATCTGTCTGTTTGGCTGTCTGTTCCTTTTGCACGGCTCACCCGCTCAGTTTAAATAGACACTAGCTTCTTTTGTTTCGGGTGTAAATAAAGAGTGCCTACAGGATTTAAAAATTACCTAATTTCACGCGGACTAAGTCACAGGCATTATCTACGTCAGTTTAGAGTAAATAGTAAAGTTTTGAGCAGATTATTATAAGTATCCATCAAAGTAAGCCTCCAAAAGAGCTGTGAAGTAGATTATTCAAGTAATATCATTTGGTGTCTGAAGCCGTACGGTAAATAGTCAATTTTCCTGAGACTCAAAATTGCTCTGATGCTGAGATAAGTTCGAGCGGTACTTACTTTGAACGAGGAAATTCACAAACTCGAATGCGTAGGCGAATTGTTTAGAATTATAACGCTCCGCAAAGTTAGCGTAGACGATGAAAATCGGAAAATGTATTAAGGGGAGAGTTTCAGCCTTCTAATAACGATGCCTAAATAAAAAAGTATACGCCCTTCCACTGTTTATGTTTGCTTAAAAAATGCCATCCTCCTATCCTGGATCCTGATTTGCTACAGGACTATAGATACTATGAAGCCCATAAAGGTATTTTTAATAAGAATTTTCTATTTCTTTTGGTGATTTTGAAAATGTTTAATGTATAGAAATTAGTTCAACAACAGAATTAGAAAAACAACAACAATCGTGCATTGAAGAGTCAACATCTCCTGAAGATGCTCCGGTGTCGGTGTGAAATGTGCGGTGAGAATAATTTGGAAGATTTGTGTGGTGAATATTGCAAGCTACAAGTGCAAGATACACACTATAAAACATAAATGTATGTATGTGTGTATGTATGTATGTATGTGTGTATGTATGTATGTATGTATGTATGTATGTATGTATGTATGTATTCCTAGCTTATTCCGGGTGACATAGGCTAGTAAAATTTAAAAAAAATATGTGGTGACCACGGTCCCGCATTAAAGACTAAAGTTGAAAAAAAACTAAAATAAGGTTATCCATATAATCGTCATCTAGAAAATGATGAGTAGATTCCAAAAATATATAACACTATCAGTGGCGTGCACAGGTTTTAATGCTAGGGTAGGCATTAAGTTAGTCCGAATACCTATTTACTGACTGTCATGGTCAATAATGAGCATTGACTTATTTCCATATGGGTAAGCATTGCTTTTATGTCTCTATGAACTGCACGCCACTGAACACTATAGTTCAATATCCAGTGATTTACAAAAAAACATATAATAAAAATGTGAATAAGATTCTATTTAACTAGATTAATTTAGATTTTTAACTTTTTAGTTCGTTTTTTGGCAGGGCAGTCGTGTTTTTTAATTTTCTTAATTATGACTTGTTTTTCAATTTTAACAATAAATTCAATAATTGTATTATAAGAAAATAGTACGAGTAGAGGCAAAGTAATTTACTCTAAAAATAGGTTGAATCATATAAATAAGTAAGCAGGTATGCTACCTACGTGAAAGTGCATTAGTAAAGGGTAATTAAATCGCTACTTAGTTCTCCTGGGTAAGTCATTATATCAAACTAGATGATGCCTGCGACTTCGTATTAAGTTTTTTAAATTACCGCGGGAGTTCTAAAATTTTCCGGGAAAATTTAGTCCATATGTTAATACTGATCATAAGCTATCTGCGTTACAAATTTAAGCCAAATTGATTCAATCATTGTGGCGAGAAGGAGTAACAAACATTCAAACATACAAACTTGCAAACATAAAAATATCCAACTTTCACACTAATGATCATAAATAATCATAACAACCTTCATTGTAAGTAATTTATAATACAAAATGAAAAATTTATAGTTTGGCTAGCCCGCGACTACGTCCGCGTTATTTAAGTTTATTTTGATTCCCGCGGGAACTCCTTAATTTTCCGGGATAAAATGTGACTTGCCTATGTGACTCTACAGGTCCAGATGAAGCCCGCGACTTCGTCCTCATGGATTAAGGTTTTTTAATTCCCGCGGGAACTCTTTAATTTTCCGGGATAAAAAGCCTATGTCGTTCCCCGGGATGTAACCTACCACTATACCGAATTTCATCCAAATCGGTTTAACAGATGGGCCGTGAAAAGTTAGCAGACAGACAGACACACTTTCGTATTTATAATATTAGTATGGATACCATCAAAACCAAACCTCCACTCTAATATTATAAATGCCTAGTATCTCTGTTTGTTTATCGATCTGCTACGTTTTCACGGCCTATCTATTCAACCGTTGTTGACGAAATTTAGTAGGTACAGAGATAGGTCACATCCAGCGACTTTTTATTCTATTATAACGTTAATATTAAGTTCCCGTAGGATTTCCAAAACATCCGAATTTACGTGAAAGGTAGGTATCATTTACCATAAGTAAAATATGTAAATCAACGCTTTCAGCAAAATAAATACCGAGTCAATTTTCCTGACAGTCAAAATTGCTCTGATGCCGAGATAAGTTCAAGCGCTACTTACTTTGAATGAGAGCAATTCAAATATCCCGTTCTCGTGTGGAGACGAATTATTATTTTGATTTATTATTCCGGCCATGACTTAGAAGCGATAAATATTACCGATGATTACGGTGGAACCATTATTAAATTAATGACAAAAAAAAAATTACAAGGATTTTTTTTTCGGCTGGCAGTGTGGATCGAGTATAGCAACGCTAATGTAAAATCTGATACATGTACTGCCCAGTGCCGAATGGCTATTATGGGGTATGGACTATTATGATGATTAGCGCTACTCGTGCGAAGCTGGGGCGGACCGCAAGTCCTATACTTACACTACTTACTAATATTTTAAATGGGAAGGTTTTGATGGATGGATGTATGGTAGTATGGATGTATTGATGGATGTTTGTTACTCAATCACGCCCTAACGGCTGAACGGATCTGGATGAAATTTTGCACAGAGATAGATTATAGTCTGGAATAACACTGGCTACTTTTAATCCCGGAAAATTAGAGTTCCCGCGGGAATCGAAAAACCTCAATGAGCATTAAGATTTTTCGCGATGAGCGGAATCGCGCGAAATGAGGCAGTTCCCGGGGAAATTAAAAAGACTTAAAGCACGCGAACGAATTCACGGGCATGGGCTAGTTTTTTTATGCAAAAAAAAAATTGTGTCGAGGCCGGTGTTTTTCTATATAGCAATTCAAGTGACAACCCAATTTTGTGCAGGGTCCTTTCTCAAAAACTACTCTTTTTAGAAAGCTGTAAAATATGTTTAACTAGCTGATGCCCGCGATTTCGTCTGCATGGTATAGGTTTTTTTAATTCCCACGGGAACTCCATAATTGTCCGGGATTAAAAGTAGCCTATGTCACTCTCCAGGTCCTCAGCTATACCCCTGTCATCCTGTATAATCACCTCGATCTGTTGCTCTGTTACGGCGTGACGAAGGACAAACCAATAAACAAACACACTTTCGCACATAATCCAATAGATGGCATTACTAGTACGACTCATGCGACCACGAAGAGCCCAACTCACGATTACGAAGCGTTCTCTGAATTACGCTATATATACGACCTCGTTGGACCCGCTCGGAGGATGATCATCTTTTGTAAGGCCATATCACCTGCTCCTGTACATTGGTGACCCCAACGTGATCTACAAGCCACCGCCGACCATCACAGCAAGCCAACGTGATCTCCAAGCCGCCGCTGACGATCAAACAAGCCGACGTGACGTCACAGCCGCCGCCGACGCACATCAAGCCAACGTCAACATCGCACATTACAATATAAACCCTGCAGTCATCGCAGCGAGGATAACATTATCAGTACGCACAGCGGTATACAACAGCATCACGACGCAGCAACAGCAACGTAACGCAGCACAGCAACGCAACGCAGCACAGCTACCCAATGCAGCACAGCAAAAACAACGCAGCACAGTAACCCCAACGCAGCACAGCAAAACTCAACGCAGCACAGTAACACAACGCAGCACAGCCGACCGATGTTCCGGCACAGCCCCTCACAGAGCCACACGCTCAGCGGCCAGCAAAGTCGATACGCAACAGCATATCAGTACACAGCCAGTCGACGCCAGTACCAGCCGCACAAGTGGGTTAGACAGCCTCAGAGTAGTATGAGCCTACAACGCCCACTACCCTGGTTGTTACACGACGGCGCTTCTCTGAGTACTTCCCGACGCAGCGCTTACCTGAATGCTATTATACTACTTCTTCAGATGCTTGCAATGCCGCTCAACTGAATGCTGACGACCTCCAGACTCGAAGGGGAGTAGTGATGTGGCGGTCTTCGCAGTCCGCACATAATCCCATAGATGGCATTACTAGTACGACTCACGCGACCACGAAGAGCGATTCAACTCACGATTACGAACCGTTCTCCGAATAACGCTATATATACGACCTCCAAAGATGAACGATTGAACCAGTGATCCCCGAGCACAACACCCGCTCGGAGGATGATCATCCTTAGTTACGGTCCAGCCATATCACCTGCTCACGTACACATTTATAATATTAGTATAATTACTAATATGAGCGTTTCCATTAATAGCAATAATTACAAACCATTAAGACTCGGTGTAGCATACCTACATCGTCATAAATCAAATCGAATCGTTACAAGATCTATAATAAAAGCCTGTCTGCTTAAAACATCAAACCATTTTGATAAATTATCCTAACCTATGTATAAATCTTCCAAATGTATTTACTAACGAAAACATCTTGAAAGATGAATAATGGGCAAATAATTGTAAAATATTCCAATATTTTGTTGAAGTACTTACTTCAATAACGCTTTTGCAAACATAAGTATTGCATCAATACGTACCTATATTATCTATATATATGTCACCGTAAGATTGCAAAAACCGTTAGATTGTAATCTAACAAGCGAATTTATAAACCGTCGACAGATTGTGAACCGTGAACCGGGCGATCGGTCGGGTATCCGACCAGCGCGGACTGGTCGGAGAGGACGATGTCGTGCGGTGTTCCACAGGGTTCGGTTCTCGGGCCCCTCCTGTGGAACGTCGGGTACGACTGGGTGCTGCGCGGGGCCTTGATGACGGGCGTCGACGTAATATGTTACGCCGACGATACCCTCGTCACGGCTCGCGGCAGCACCTTTCGGGAGGCTAGACGTAGGGCCACGGCTGGCGTGGCCCACGTCGTAGCGAGGATTCGGGCCCTGGGCCTGGAGGTGGCCTTGCACAAGTCCGAGGCCCTGTGCTTTCATGGGCCTCGGAGGGCGCCTCCCGCCCGGTCCGAGTTGGTGGTGGGCGGAGTGTCCATCGGCGTCGAGCGTACGATGAAGTACCTGGGACTCGTCCTCGACAGCCGGTGGACATTCGAGGAGCACTTTCGGCGTCTCGTCCCGAAGCTCGTGGGAGCTGCTGGAGCCCTGAGTCGGCTCCTGCCAAACCTGGGCGGACCGAGCTCGCGGTGTCGGCGCTTGTACACGGGCGTCGTGCGATCCATGGCGCTCTACGGAGCGCCTGTCTGGTCGGACACTCTGACCGCCCAAACTCGGGCCCTGCTGCGGAGACCGCAGAGGGTCATGGCGATCAGAGTGATACGGGGTTACCGGACAGTGTCGTGCGAGGCGGCCTGTGTGCTGGCGGGGACGCCGCCATGGGACCTCGATGCCGAAGTGCTCGTGGCGGCGTATTGGCGTAGGTTGGATGCCCGCATCCGGGGGGAACACCCTACGCCGGCGCAGGATCGCGCCTGGCGGCGGCTGGCGGAGGCCGATCTCGCCGCTCATTGGCGGGACCGACTTCTGGCGCCGACTGCCGGCAGGCGGACGATCGAGGCGATCCGGCCCGTCCTGGAGCTCTGGACCGGCCGGACGCACGGGGCCCTCTCCTTCCACCTCGTGCAGGTTCTCTCGGGGCACGGCTGCTTCGGGAGATACCTGTGCGGCGTGGCGAGACGGGAGCCCACCGAGGTGTGCCACGAGTGCGGCCACGTGGAGGACACGGCTCAGCACACGCTGGAGTCGTGCGCCGAGTGGGCGCCCCAGCGCGCCGCACTCGCGGCAGTGGTGGGGCCGGACCTCTCGCTGCCCGCCGTCGTCCGAGCCATGGTGGGCAGCGAAGAGTCCTGGGGCGCCGTCGCCTCCTTCTGCGAGGAGGTGATGTCCCAGAAGGAGGCGGCGGAACGGCTGCGTGAGGCTGCTGCCGACGCAGACCCTCTCCGCCGCCGAAGGGCCGGGCGCAGGAGGCGCGCGCAAGACCGGCGCCTCCCACCCTGACGGGAGCTCCGGGCGGCCAGTCCGTCGTCGTCGTCGTCGTTTTCGTCGTCGTCGTCGTCGTTGTCGCCCGTTGAGCCTCAGTCGCGGAGGAACATCAGGGGGAGTCGGGGCAGCATGCCCCCCGCAGGAGGGTCCGCTTGGGCGGACGTCGCTGGCTGGGTCGCGGATGATTGCGTGTTCCCGTAACCCAGCCTTAAGGCGATGCGCAGGAGCGCCGCTGGGTTTTAGTGGGTATTCTGGAGTGCCAGTGAGTCCCACATACCCTCTCGGAAGCACCGCAGTTTCACACTGCCTGCTTCCGAGAGGGATGCCTAAACGCATTTCCCAGCGTCAAAAAAAAAAAAAAAAAAGGGTTCGACCTGCGGCCGGGCACTTAGGTTTTATCGGGTTAATATACCTAACAGATTACGTTTACAATTTCGCTAGTTAGATTACAATCTAACGGCTTTTGCAATTTAACGGTGACATATATAAAATTCAAAGTCCTGACTAACTGACATATCAACGCACAGGCTAAACCGTTGGTGCTAGAAACTTGAAATTTTGACAGTAGGTTCCTTTTGTGACGTAGACGCTCACTAAGGAAGCGACAGGCACATTAACAATATGGAGCGCGAGCGTTTTGGGAGTACGTTATGTCACGTCTGGTCCTAAAATATATGTTTTTATTAACCATGTTTTGTCAAACCAGTTTTAGGGTGCGTTTCCACCAGAGACATGGTACGTTGCTAAGCTATAGCGGATGTATGGCAAACGCACCAATAGGAGAACTTGATCTAAGCTCTGTTATTATTTTTTATTCTACCATTCCTTCCATGCGCCCTCAATGACAGTAAACTATTTTTAGTGACGACTAGTAAATCAATTCGATTTAAATATTACCCACTTTTCATTTATTTAACTATGTACTCGTAGATGCAGGACAAATCGCAGGCAAGTTTTGAAATATTTTTCAATTTAGTTGTATTTGTATATTTCTTTACAAGGATGCTACATCGTAAGTAACGCATTTTTTTCACAATTGAGTTTAAACCTTGAAGTACATAGAAGAGAAACATTATTATTCTTTGTCACAAACCTTTTATGGAACAAAGTCCCGGGAAATATAAGGAAAATGCTATTTTCTCAAATCATTAATAGGTTATAAATTTTGTAAACTGAATATCAAGATGGTATATTAATATAGCCTATTAGCAGGTAAAAGCGTTGATAGGCTAGTGGTTTAGACGCCCGACTTCCTATTTGGGTTGTCTTGGGTTCGATCCCCGGGAACGCACCTCTAATTTTTCGAATCTTTTAGCATTTTTCGAAATTAAATATCGGTTGCTTTAACGGTCAAGGGAAATATCGTGAGGAAACGTGCATGCCTGAGAGTTCACACACAATGTTCTGAGCATTACATTGTAATGTGTAAAGTTTTCCAATACGCACTAGGCCAGTGTATTGGACCAATTATTACCAAATATTATTGGATGGCCAAACCGTTCCTATCCTAAGCGGAGACACGTGCGCTGTAGTGAGCAGGTACTGGTTTGAAGTGAGATAGTCTTTTTCTAGACTTTGTGTGTTGGAAATGGTCTACGAAATTTCAATTTTATTTGGGCTCAGTAGCACCTATTAAACTTATGTCTCATTTTATTTTTATTTATTGGGGATGATCAACAATTACTCATTAAATCTTATTTTCTTAATAAAAATAAAAAAAATTAACAAATGTGCAATCCACTACACCATCCACGGGTTAACAATTTGAAATTTTGAAAATGAAGGCGACACATTGATTTAAACTTATATGAATTATATATATACATATATGAATAATATGCTAAAATTTAACACAAAAACTTAAATTTACTACTAACACTATAAAAATAATAAATAAACAGAAACAATAAGAAAATAGAATAGAGAAGATGAGGTACATACATGGTTACAACCTCTTGTCCAATGTAGGTATTCTTACATCCATATAATACTGCTACCGGCTAAAAACAAAGTGTAACGTGTTTCACAGTATCTGTAAATTCTACCCCCAAAGGGGTGAAATATTGAGTTTGTCCTTCAATCACGCTGCAACAGAACAACGGGTATTTTGCACGGGTAGTTGAGGACCTGGAGAATGACATAGGCTACTTTTTATCCCGGAAAATTAAGGAGAGCCTGTGGGAAAACAAACTTATACCACGCGAACGAAGTCGCGAGCATCCGCTAGTAAGTTCATAAGTTTATAATTGAAATTAGAAGAACTATCACGGTAGCAAATTAAAGTGTATTTGATGGGGTCAAATTTAACGTTAGACATATTCAAATCGGTTCAATTTATAATTGAACCATCAAATGTAATTCTTAACTTTAAATTTGTATATAACCACTAAAAAGCTACCAATTTAAAGGAAAAATCAGTTTTCTTATATATTAATAATTCAAGTTTTAAGAAAACCTTGGAAAACCCCAGAACTTTGCAATCCATGGTTTTATGTGGTCAAATTAACATTAATTTGAACCGTCTGTGGTGCAATTGATCCCTGTATTTTCTGCAATTTTCCTGAAATCAACGCTATATCGCCTGAGGCATATTTATTCACAAACGATTTTATTTCTGAATGTTTAAAAGTGTCACACAGCAAAAGGAAATTGAATATGTGATACGAGTTTAATATCGCGTTATTGGTGAAGATGTTTACCCAAGGACGATCATAACTCACGTTTATGTGAGGATGAATAGGCAATTTACGGAAAACAAATTGCCGCGATCTAAAGATAACTCGGGTAATGCCTTTTCCACAGGAATCTTCAAAGCATTTACGACACCATAATGAAAATTGTAGATCGATGCTTGTTAGACTTCTCAGTTGTCTCTAGAAATAGTTTATTTACAATATCTTCGCAAAATAGTTACATGTGTTAGTTGTTATATTTAGGAGAAAAAATAGTGTCCTCCCGACTGAATTGCGGCCACGGCGGCCAAACTGCAGATAGATTAGCCATCTGCGCGGGAGATATCAGGTATAATCCACACGTTAGTGCGCAAACACAGGTGCACTCTATGTTCGTTAACTCTCATAACCCGATAGGACGGAAAACCTGACACAATCGGAGAGAGATCAAGCGCAGTACGGTCAAGCAACGGCTTTACGTGCTCTCCGAGGTACGGGGGTGGAACACTGCCAACTTCCTAACCCCGGGCTAGTACTGAGAATTTCTAGTCAGAAAAATCCAGTAGGTACTTAATTATTATGGGCTGATCCGGGACTCGAACTACATTATAACTCTGAGTTTCTTGCCGGTTCTTCTCAGTATAATCTTTTCTCCGAACCGGTGGTAGAGAACGTTTCATAAAAGGCGCAAGTTTTCATAGGTAAAATAAGTAAAGAAATAATTCTGTTTCTAATAATTTAATTTCATTTCGAACCCGGTTCCTCGTCAGCCGAACATACCAGCAATGCACCACAATACCAGCGAGGCAGTTGTTTGTGAGAAAATATAGGGAAATTACGAAAGTTAAGAAGTATAGCAGAATTACGTGTCTACAATGAAAACGGTGTAGTTATAAATAAATATTTTAAATATAAACAGTTTCTTATTGGGCGAACATTGTATGGGCGCCGTCTCAGTCATTTTTCATAGTGCTTAGCATAGATGGATTGGTCTCGCTCCAATGCTGCATCTATGGTGCTTAGTAGGTAACACAGTTCTCGTAATCCACAATAATCCATACGTCTAAGCATCTAACCACCCTTAATATTATAAATGCGAAAGTATCTGTTTGTCTGTTTGCGACGCTTTCACAGCCCATCTGTTCAACCCATTAATAGCCCGTTATCTCGTTACGTAGATTAACTGGAATATTTTGTATTAAATGAAAATGTTATAGTTAATAATATACAGCATACTTTTACTTATACTTACATACATACTTTTTTGACGACTTGGTTCAGATTTAAACTAAAATGTCGAACATGTGCCTACTAAAAAATTAATCCTTTACCGTAGAATAACCTCTTTTTTGCTAATCCTACATGCTATATTATCAAACCCTTTCACGTAACAACATTTTCACCTTCATTTTCCATTAGCGAACTCAATTACACGGCCTAAATTCCAATGAACATCGCCATTTGTGTTAACAAATGACTTTCAGGCAAATACACTAAGATAATAAGCAGCCTTTGTTTACACAATATAAATTGAATGTTGAATTAAATTGAATGGTCATCTTACCTTTATTTTTAACTCTCGTTATTTTTTTAATGATTGTATCCCTATAACTAGATTTGACATAATTTAATAATAAAGCTTTATGTGATCAAATTATACAAAAATGTGATGCCACTGTGAGTATTAAAGAAGCCCTAATGAATTCTCATATAAGAAAAGAAAGAAAGAAAGAAAATCTATTTATTCTCACCATTGTGCCACACATTACAATACCTTAAGGTAAATGCTACCATGGCGCCTCCAGCACTTGAGCATTAAACTCATGGCCAAGTCCTAGAGGCACCCTGACAACACTTGTCGTGTGTGGCACAACCTGAAAGAAGGCATCAGAAGTTCTTAGAAAGAAGTTTTCCTTTCAGTCAGAAAAAATGTTTACGGTTTTAGGCTGTGCGTTGTCTATCAGTAATTCACTCCCGTATTATAATAATATTGTGTTCATAAGAAATACGAAAACCAATTGCTTAACATTTCAATCGCAATGCATGAAAAGCTTCAATTTTTTTTAAAACCGTAACTAGTTGATGCGCGCGTCTTCACCCGTTTGGAATAGAGTTTTTTTTTGATTTCCCACGGGAACTACAAAATTTTCTGAAACTAAAAGTAGCCAATGTCACTGTCCTCAACTATACTCATGCAAAAAATAACGTCGATCCGTTGCTCTGTTGCAGCAGGATTGAAGGACAAACCAACAAGCTAACACACTTTCGCATTTAAAATATTAGTAAGTATGATATACCATGATATTTTAACTTGCGTTTTCTCTATTTTACTTCCATGATATGTGTTCAACACGTTCAATTTTGCACCTTCTGATTCCAGTAATAGCTTATCCGTTATAGCACATTTATGTGTACATGCAGTTTATTCAGAATATTAAACTTAACTGTAACAAATAGATAACATTTCTTAACCTTTGGAATAACCATTAGCTCGTTTAAAAACAAACTTACTTGGATGAAACAAACACACTTATCAGTTTGTAATAGCTACTCTAGTTGTATACTCTTGTCGGTCAACAGTTAATAAACGGTAAGCATTGTTACAGTTTTTATGGAAAATATATTGATAAAAACATAATAAGGCTACAAGCCTTAATAAATTTAACAGCTAAGCAACCTTAAAATCACAGAAAAGCTTAAAATATTTTAATTCATAGATATTAATTTCCCACCCAACCAATGGAAGTATTTTAGTCTCCTCAAAACCAAAGAGACAAAATACAATAGAAACAAAAATAAAGTGAACGGTTTTTTTTCGTTTTCTTGTTATTATTTGCCTCGCTCTTCTTATTTGGTTTAACTATTTAATGTAAAACTTGTTGATTAAAATCATTCTTTATTTATTTATTTTCAGATGAAGTTTACACTAGTTTTGACACTTTTATCATATTATGCGGAATCACGGATCACTGTTGAAAATTGTGATGGAATTGTAGTTCATAATATTAAACATGAAAAGCAAATTTTGAAAAGCAATATAACGAGCCCATACCAATTGGCAATCGACTATAATACGAATACTTTATTCTTCAGTTATTCCAGTGATGATCTAGATACATTTTTTGAATCAGCGTATCTTAACCTTAAAACAAATGAATTCAAAATTATAAAAGGAATTAGCGGAGGATTTGCTAATGCTGTAGATGAGCTAGGAAATGTTGTTTACTTGGGTGGCAATGATGGTATATACCAGTTTAATTATGAAACCAATACTGCAACTCGTCTCAATGGCACCGATCATAACATTTGGCAATTGTTCTTCAAAAAAGATTTATATTACTCTAAGTATCCAGAAGAAGAAGTTTACATATTCAAAAACCAGCAATCTCACCGAGTGCCTGAATTAATTGGCACAAGAGGAATGTTAGTGGCTGTCGATAACTTTGGCAATATTTTCTTTTCGAACTCATCTGGGCTTTTTGTTCATAAGAAGACCAAGGAGTATACCTCTTTTGTTGGCGATTACAACATTAATAGTTTCACTTATGACATAAACGGTCAACTGTTTTTTACTACTCCTGAAGGCATATATTACATCAACGAAAAGACCAAGAACGTGGAAAAACTCACTTCAATAGACAATCTTTATGGAGTAGCTATAGAAGCAGATGGAAGCATAATTTACGCTGCCGAAGATAGTCTTGTTAGACTAAAACCTACTAAGGCATACTGTTATAGTTATGAGAATAAAAATTTGTGAAATGTCTTGATTTTCTAATAATCTCGTACCTTGTTTTTCTACGTACTACGGTGTGCGGTGTATTTTAATTTCAATATTTTAAATTATTATAATATATACCAGATCTTTTAAAAATATAAGTATTTTATTCCCCTTTTACTCTGACCGAAAACTATGTTTTGGAATGTGTATTGCTGATCTTGAAAAAACTATGTCGAAGGTAGAGTCTTGGATTATATTTTCCTGTAAAGTTAACGTAAGCCTCTACTATTTAAATTGAATAAAATACGCAATTTTATCCCGGAATCTATCTCAAAAACTGAATTTTGACCGAGCGAAGTGAAGGTCTCTGAGTCTACTTGAGTGAATTTGCACTTATCCGTCCGTCTGTCAGAGCCTTATAACTTCTGAATAACTGAACGTAATTACTTCAAATTTAATATGTAAACCGATGGCCTCCAGCCAAATATGGCTTAAAAAGTTACAAAAATCTTTATTTCAGGGGGGCTCTCATAGAAGCGAATGCGAAGTAAAATATTTTTATAGCGTTTCATAGGGTTGCGGTATATCATTTTAAAGATAATTAGGAATAAATCTAGGAGTCTAAATATATTTTTTTTAATTTTTCCCCTAAAATTGACGAAATGGGAGGCTTTCAAAGTAGAGATTTTCTAACGTCCAAAGTTGACCTCAGAACAAATACTAAAATTAGATAAATGTTATCAGGAAACGAAATTATTTAATATTTTAATAGCTTCAGTATTTTTAACAAAACTTCACAATGATGTCAATAGATGGCGCTCTGTAAAAGTTTCTTCGTTTCTCCAATAACTCTTTAGCTCTTTTGCGTCTAATGTTAAGGATCGAAGCCCTCTAGGAATTCTTCGCATATCTGTCACCCGCTGTCAATTGTTTTCATACACATACAACCACAGTCTACCCAGGCACACATAGAAAGGATTCAGCCTCTACCACGGGTGCACACAATATGCGATCAATTATCTCACTATGGCAGAGATAATATTATTATTTATTGATTGATAGATAGATGATACGTACGATTTCGTCTGCATTCGTTTTTATTTCGGCGGGAATTTCTCAATTTTTCGGGATAAAGTTAACTTATGTCCTTCCTCGGGATGTAACCTTACTCTATACCAACTCGATTGAAAAAATAGGCCGTTCAAATACAGGTCTTTCGCATTTATAATATCATAGTATGGATAATGGAGGTGCTTCTTGATAATATACCAATTACCAACCGACTAATTCCTGCTAACTGTATATACTGTATAGCTATAAGACTGTATAGGTAGGTAGGTAGGTAGGCCTTTATCATATAAACACCTATCTATAGGTGTTTATATGATAAAGGTTGAAAGAAAAGTAAATTAAATTAATAATTAAAATAATCATGGCGCTTAGTATTAGAAGTAGTTCTGCATAAATAGTTTAAAAACGGTGTAAGACAGCACTAGGAGATTCCATTTCCATCTGGGATGTGCGATGTAGACGTAGTGGTTTTAGAAGTAGTCGGCTTCTGTGTTCCATACTTCAACTAGTAATATCTGGATGACAGAGCTTTGCTCGGTATATTCTTTTTTTTACTGCCTCGTTGGTCTAGTGGTTAGCATATTCGACTGCGACCTATGAGGTCCCGGGTTCGAGTCCCGAGTCGGGCCACAGGTATTGGGTTTTTCTTGCAAGAAATTCTCACTACTAGCCCGGAGTTAGGAAGTTGGCGGTGCTTCACCCCCGTGCCTCGGAGAGCACGTAAAGCCGTCGGTCCTGCGCCTGATCTCTCTCCGGTCGTGTCGGATTTCCGTCCCATCGGGCTATGAGAGTAAAGGAACAGAGAGTGCACCTGTGTATGCGCACACACTTTTGCACTATAATATCTCCTGCGCAGTTGGCTAATCTCTCTGGAGATTGGCCGCCGTGGCCGAAATTCGGTCGGGAGGGACATTATTCTTTTTTTTAATCGTGTTTTTTGGAAAATAAATTTAAATTATAAATTATATTTTATTTTTAAAATAAAACATTGTATTATATTTAAAAAAAAGGGGAAAAATAATCAGATTCAAGACTCTGGACTCGAACCGGGGTCTTCGGGTTTTGGTACAGCCCGCTTTTCCACCTGAGCTATTATAACCTTCTAAATGGTGGCGAAATATAATGTAGCAGTTTTTCATCGCCCCTAAACCCCCTGCATTTCCTATCCTCATTATGTAAAAAAACTTCGTTGCTTAGTTGAACTCCTTTCCACTAAAGCTAAGCTATGAAAATCAATTGATTCTGGTAGGTTTTTTGTGACATATATATCCGTAACGTAGCATCGATGATTTTCCTAATGTTGCATAGAAACTATCGGCTTAGCATTACAGAAATTGTAAACGGTCGAAAAGAGACAAGAAAAAGTAAATTGAACGGTTCACAATCTGTCGACAGTTTACAATTTCGCTAGATAGATTACAATCTAACGATTTTCACAATCTTACGGTGACATATACAATATACATTATGTGTGTTCATATATTTATGTATAATATATCCTACTCTTTATTATTTTCTAGGTACATTATTGTATTTTTTTTTTCTTTTTATTAACTGCCGAGTTAATGTCATATGTTCTCAGTAGAATCTTCTTTTCAAGCTGGTAGTAAAGTCCCGTTGATTCATCATAAATGACACAATTAATCCTAAAAAAACCTATTTCCATTCTTTATTTAGTTTTTGGTGTGAAACTTTTATAGCACTTTGGAATGGGAAATAAAACCGATATTTATTAGTATAAACTATAAAGTAATTATATATTTGATATAAAATAAATAAAAATTGTCCTTGTAACATTTTGCCAAATTGGTGTTTATATATAACGAAATAGTTTTATGACAGCAAAAAAACGTATATAATAATATCATGACTATGAGCTGCACTTTTGGTAACTATCGCCAGGAAGGCTGATTCAGTATTAGGTGGGTGTAGGGCTCTCCACTGATGATCTCTCCGATCTCCGATAGTGAAGGTCTGCCCAGAAGTCGCAGGCATCAGCTAGTTTTTCATATAATCTGCATTGAGTGCGAGTTTTATGTATTTCTTAGTGGCCAGGTTGTTGTTTCCAAATATGATATCTGTCACTTTAGTTGATGGTAAAATGACAAATATTAAGGTTTGAAATAAACAATAGATACTCTGACAGGATTGCAAGAAGGGCTGCTACGTCATTCAGCAGGTACAAAACCAGCACTTTGATGATTTACGGACGTATTCGTCTGAAATTGACTAGTTTCGGGTGGCTCAATTTTTTTCAATTTTGTATAATATTCTATTTTATTTTATATTTTATTTAGGATTTTTCAATTAGTTTACTATTTACAAAATATTTGAACTTGTTGAGACACATCTCCTATATTTCTTCTGTGAGTTTATTATAAAACTAGTTTTTTGCTCTGTGCGTGAGCTGCTAAAGCAGCTCACGGGTTGTGATTAAAAAAAAAACAAAATGGCGCTGATTTTTTAAAACTTTGGTATCAGTTTCCTGTTTTGTAATCCCAGGGATCCTCAGATATCGATTCGGAAAAAAATCGGTAATTTAACAAAGAATTTTAAAATGGCGCTGATTTTTTAAAACTTTGGTATCAGTTTCCTGTTTTGTAATCCCTGAGAACACTAAATATCGATTTTGAACGAAATCGGTCAAGTAACAAAGAATTTCAAAATGGCGCTGATTTTTTAAAATTTTGATACCAGTTTCCTGTTTTGTAATCCCAGGGAGCCCTAAATATCGATTTTAAACGAAATCGGTCAATTTACAAAGAATTTCAAAATGGCGCTGAATAATTAAAATTTTGATACCAGTTTCCTGTTTTGTAATCCTAAGGAGCCCCAAATATCGATTTTGAACGGAATCGGTCAATTAACAAAGAATTTCAAAATGGCACTGATTTTTTAAAATTTGGTTCCAGTTTCCTGTTTTGCAATCCCTGGAAGCATTAAACATCGATTTTGAACGAAATCGGTCACTTAACAAAGAATTTCAAAATGGCGCTGCTATTTTAAACCTTTGGTATCAGTTTCCTGTTTTGTAATCCCAGGGAACCCTAAATATCAATTATGAGTGAAACCGGTCAATTAACAAAGAATTTCAAAATGGCGCTGGTTTTTTTTAAATTTTGGTAACCGTTTCCTATTTTGTAATCCCAGGGATCCTCAGATATCGATTTTGAACGAAATCGATCAATTAACAAATAATTTCAAAATGGCGCTGATTTTTTAAAATTTTGATACCAGTTTCCTGTTTTGTAATCCCAGGGAGCCCTAAATATCGATTTTAAACGAAATCGGTCAATTTACAAAGAATTTCAAAATGGCGCTGATTTTTTAAAATTTTGATACCAGTTTCCCGTTTTGTAATCCTAAGGAGCCCCAAATATCGATTTTGAACGGAATCGGTCAATTAACAAAGAATTTCAAAATGGCACTGATTTTTTAAAATTTGGTTCCAGTTTCCTGTTTTGCAATCCCAGGAAGCACTAAACATCGATTTTGAACGAAATCGGTCACTTAACAAAGAATTTCAAAATGGCGCTGCTATTTTAAACCTTTGGTATCAGTTTCCTGTTTTGTATTCCCAGGGAACCCTAAATATCAATTATGAGTGAAACCGGTCAATTAACAAAGAATTTCAAAATGGCGCTGGTTTTTTTTAAATTTTAGTAACCGTTTCCTATTTTGTAATCCCAGGGATCCTCAGATATCGATTTTGAACGAAATCGATCAATTCACAAAGTATTTCAAAATGGCGGTGATTTTTTAAATTCTGGTACCAGTTTCCTGTTTTGTGATCCCAGGCAGTCCTAAATATCTATTTTGAACCAAATCGGTCAAATAACACAGAATTTCAAAATGGCACTAATTTTTTAAAATTTTGGTAACAGTTCCCTGTTTTGTGATCCCAGGAAGTCCTAAATATCGATTTTGAACCAAATCGGTCAGTTAACAAAGAATTTCAAAATGGCGCTGATTTTTACAACTTTGGTACCAGTTTCCTGTTTTGTAACCCCAGGGAGCCCTAAATATTGATTTTGAACGAAATCGCAACAATAACAAAGAGTTTCAAAATGGCGTTGATTTTTTAAAATTTTGGTACAAGTATCCTATTTGGTAATCCCAGGGAGCCCTAAATATCGATTTTGAACGAAATCGGTCAGTAATTAAACAATTTCAAAATGGCGCTGATTTTTAAAAACTTTGTTATCAGCTTCCTGTTTTGTAATCCCAGGGAGCCCCGTCGTGGGTAAAACGGAACCGTATCAAAATCTTGCATAGTTCTACACTAATTGTAGTCAATTCAATATTCGCCATATAATTTGGTATGAAAAAAAATATTCCGCCATCTTGATTTTTTTTTCATTTCGCTAAATAGACCTCCTCGTCCAGATCATCTCTTCCCAAGAAACCACTCTTCTATCTTTTATACACTCCGAGACAGACACTGACGAAATTTGTATGGCGGCCATTTTGAATCCGCCCTTTTTGAGTTTTTTTGAACTCATCGCTAATTGGATGTGGTTTCGAGTGACATTTGTTCGAGCACCCCCCACCTATCTTCAATACCTTGGTCGTGCTCTTTACCCGTCTCCGAAATCCTCAATCATCAGCTGTCTCCATATTTTTCTTCAAGTTATATTTTCTGACTTCTATACGAAGCCATCAGTGAAAAAAAATTTTTTCATACAAAATTTTACAGGAGGAAGTTTTTAGGGAAAATCTCGAAAACTACCCCGAATGTGGCAACACTGTTTTTATTTCTCGATACTGCCCGTCGAGTTACACAATCGATACATACATGTCAACTTTCCCAAATGTTGCCAACCGCCTCTTAGACGTGATTGAAATTTTCAAAAACACTAAAAGAATAGAAAATAGCCGCCACCTCGTTTCACAAATTTTTTTTGCATAGTTTTATAATTTTCCTATGAACTACAGGATACACCGCTCCTGATGACGTTTCAATTTTTCATCTCGCTCGCACCCAGCCGAAATGATAGCCCTTGAAAAAAGACCACGTCGAAAATCACTTTTTCTTTGATAAATTCCAGTGTTGCCAGACATCGGCGAAGAAATTACCCAAATGTCATTCGTATAAGTGGGACACGTGGTTGCTAGTACTCGAATTGTGTAAAAAATACGCATTTCGATTTTTTAATTTTTAGGGTAAATCTTGAAATTTTCCCAAGAAATGGGGTAATTTTTTTCCCCCAATCCATACTTCGAGTCTGTACACACAATCTCCCCTTAGAAGTCGAAACGCTTCGACGTTGCCAACTGCAAGAAATTTGAATTTTAAAATTGCGTTTTTTCGTAACTCAAACCGAACGGCCGCCGTGACAGCCGCCATCTTGAATTTTAAAAACCACCCCCATTCTGTCAAAATACAGGATAATTGTGGGCGGAAATAGAAAACAAAATTATGCTCGACCACGCCGTGACGGATCTGTGGCGCCGCGGTTCGAGGTCGAAAAATCAAAAATTTTAAAACACTACAGCTCGGCCGCCATCTTGTTTTTCCAATTTTTTCCACTTTTTCTCTAGATCGTTTCCTAATTTCTTCCATCACTGCGAGTTGTAACGAAATCGGTCGGAAAACAAGAGTTACAAGAATCACGTCAGCCGCCATTTTGTTTTTCTAAAATGTCATAATTTTTCCCTACTCGACTCCCGCACTCGAACACTTCTCCCATACATCATTGTATCATTTTCTGTCTCTTTCTAGGAGAACAATTATGTCAATGAGTCAGTGAGTGAGTGAGTGAGTGAGTGGTAATTTAGCTATATATAGTATAAAAAATAATAATAATAATATAATAATAATAAAGGCATACTGTTACCGACAACTGAATAACTAATTTTACAAAGTCAGGAAGCGGGTCTAAATTTTCATATTTTCTTGTATGGTCATTTTTTTCTTTCTTGAATTTATTGATGTTTTTATGCACATACCTATACTAAATCCATAATATCCGTAATCCATACTAATATTATAAACGTGAAAGTATGATTGTTAGTCTGCTATGCTTTCACGACTCATCCGTTCATCCGATTTTAATGAAATTTAGTACAGGAGTAAGTTGTATCCCGGGCAAGGACATAGGTTAGGTACTAATTTTTATCCTGGAAAATTAAAGAGTTTCCGCGGGAATCAAAAATCCACGCGGACCAAATCGCGGGCATCATCTAGTTTTCAAGTATGTATTGGTCGATAAAAAATTATAACAATTATTAATTTATTAGTAATTTAGCCGAATAATTATTTTATTAAAATGGCAATAAAAGAAAAATTATGTATTGATCGTGGACCGTCATAATTTCAACTTCTTTGAATTTAGTTTTGTATATGGCACGAACAGTCCTTTTCTGCAAGACGAAAACAGAATGACAGACTTAATACTGTGAAAGTAAATAATAATAAATAAAATTCAATTCATCTATACTCGACCTTTATTTCGCTGCCTAAAATCGATATTTCGCCAGTTACCTGCTTCGGATGACTGTTTTAATAGAAAAAAATCTACAGAACCAAAATACCTATTCAAAGTTAGTTCAATCTGTAGTAGTGGAGTGTGTGCACAGAACAGGCAAAATAAGACAAGAGAATAAAAAACCGTTTTGGGTTCAGTGAATAATAAAATAACCACCAATTACAAATATAATAAATTTAAATATTTTCAAAATAAATATTTTATATACAGAAATCGTCCAGTTACATTTTTTTATACGTATATTTATCGATGATTAGTTTTGTTCGATGGTAGTGGATTCATTAACGTTTGTGTACGGATACTAACAGTGACAGACGTCATTTCGGAAACAAGGGAACGCAACCTCCCGCTTTGAGAGCCCGGAGGCGTATGGAATCTGACTGCCGAATTTCATGAATATATAACAAAATTTTGAGATGCGCGCCCGTACTAAATCTGTATGAAAAATTCGTGCTGTAAAAATGAGGAATGTTTGGAACCAGATTGCAAAAAAACTTTAAGTTGTATTGAAAATATTATTTATTTAAAGTGTTCTTTGATCTTTTACGATTAATTTGAAATAACTTTTGTTTAAATCATGTCTCAAATTAAATCACAATAGTCGTAAAGCGATAACGCCTTTTTTGAGATTTCCATGAATTTCCCGATAATTTTCTGCTGTTACTATACGACTTTTTGACCACTTTTTTTAATTACGTCATACTCCATTTAACTGAGTAGCGAATGGTATTTATTTGGTAATGAAATTTTAATTTTTACTATCCTAAAAAGTGGTAAAAGAAAACCATGTTTTGAGTACATCCAGCCTTAAAAGTTAACTATATTACAATATATAGTTAAAAACTTAAAACTATCTTATGGATACCGCGAGGTCTCAGTTCGGGGCGAACCACTAGTTATAATACTAGCTCAAGCCCGCGACTTCGTCTGCGAGAATTTATGTTTTTCACAGTGCAAATCCTAATTGACCTGCGACACGGAATAACAACCTTACAGCCTACCTTGCAGCCGTAATAAGTAAAATAATAATACAAACTATTATCTGTAAATATACTTAATAGGTTTAACAACAAACCAAAACAAAACTAATATATCAAGCTATAGCTCTAAACGTTAGTTATTTATATTGCCGTCTATAATCCGTTCTCAATGAAATGTTTTTATCGGCATGTTAGCCCTTGACTGGAATCTCACTTGGATGGTAAGTCATAATGTTGTAATATAGTAGCTGGATATATCTTAATGTATGGCAGTTCAGCTAATTAGTTTCATCGGGGCATCGTACGATTTCCAGAAATTCCACCCGAGAGCACGGGATGGGTCAGCTAGTGTCTTGAAAGAAAAACATCGTTTCATCTGGTAAAGGAGATGGATAGAAGAGACAATTGTCTGTCAAATGAGTCCAGAATGCTTGTTTGACACAAAATTAAGTACTTGATTTATTACCGACCCTCCTCAATGTTGGACAGAACAATCTATAAGAATAAAAGCAAAGTCCAATGTATTGGTTGCTTAAATTGGATTTCCTTAAAAGATATAAATTCCGTTTCAAGATCATTTCTTCCAGTTTCTGATCAGAGGGATCAGAAACTAGAAAAATTCTACTGTATCGCATGAGTATAAGTAGCTGTTGAAATATTATAGTTTATAAAGTAACGATAATATTTTACAATTTTAATAAAGCGTGGCTCGGGGCACTTCTACTAAGTTCTAAATTGTGGTCTGTCTCGCTCACTAAATCAACATTACGCGTTGTCCAACCAAATTATAAATGTTACTTGAATCTTATTTATCTATACTTGCATAGGTATGTAGAAGACTTATCAGGAATAATAAAATAAATAAATCTATCGCACACGCAATCAAACCGACCTTTGTTGGAAAAGGATCTCTCCTGGGTACACTTCCATTGAGTTACGGCTTTATTTTGAACCTAATTGGGCTGACTTTGGTTGACTTGATTCATGATCACAGGTGAACTCCAACAAAAGTACTAATAATTGTACAACTGAACAAACAATCAACTGGCAATACTATATTATAAATGCGAAAGTGTGTCTGTCTGTCTGTTACGCTTTCACAGCCCATCTGTTCAACCGATTATGTTGAAATTTGGTACAGGGATAGGTTGCATCCCGGGAAAGGACATAGGCTACTTTTATTCCGGAAAATGAAAGAGTTTCCGAGGGAATCAAAAAATCAATCCCCGCGGACGAAGTCGCGGCAATCATCTAGTCTAGTCTAGTATAATAATAAATAATTTTAAATATTGGATTACTTTTTATCCCGGAAAATGAAGAAGTTCTCGCGGGAATTTAAAAATTCTCGCGGGAACTTAAGCCACGCGGATTAAATCGCGAGAATCATCTAGTTTAGAATAATTTTTTATAGATATGTACCTACTATGATAAGCTTTTTTTTCTCAAAAATTCGATCTTTATCTGGTCACATCGGACTGTGAGAACAAGGGAATAGAAATTTCACCTGTGTTTACGCACATTCATATTACACACCGAATGGCGTTCGGGAGGAAATCATTTGTCCAAAATATACCTAACATTTTTACTTTGGGGAAATAAAACCGGTCTCATATTAAATGGACTACTTACATCAAGGTCAACACGAAACCGTTTATTGCATTACTTCCGCCTGAGCTTCGAAAGGTCTTTTTCTTCGTTTTTCTAACCTTTCCCTTTTCCATTTTCTCAAAATAGTGTCTTACGTGTATCTGAGGCACTCAACTTCGTTTGATATCATCAAAAGACGCCGAATCATCTTTATAATCAGGAAGAGTATCATTGTCAACAGCCGAGTAAGAGTTTTTTATGTATCACTCAGGTTTCGTGAACACCGTCATATGCCCTCCCTTTTTTTGACTGATGGACGACCTTCCGGACGCAGCGTTGAGCGCTGTTTTCTTAACGCCCGGAGGTCCCCGGTTTGATTCCTGGCAGGGTCAATTTGGTAATTCATAATTTCTGAATTTTCCCTAGTCTGGCCTGGTGGTTGGCTAGTTACCACCCCACCAGCAAAGGCGTGCCGCCTAGCGACTTAGCGTTCCGGTACGATGCCGTATAGAAGCCGATTAGGGGTATGGGCTTAATATAACTGTCATACCCCCAACAGGTTAGCCCACTACCATCTTAGACTGTATCATCACTTGCCATCAGGTGTGATCGCAGTCAAGGGCTAACTTGTAGAGGACAAAAAAGTGGTTTGGGCGTTGATCGTAGATTATAATTTTCTCTTTAATCTATTAATAAAAATAACTTACACAGTCATACTTTAAACATAACCCAAAAGCCATCCTCTAGAAGCTTTTATAGCTTAAAACCACCTATTTATTGGGCATTACACAAAATCTCTCTCTGCGTCTTATTCCTCTTAACAGGGGGTCGTGACACCTTTCCATTAAAATCAAATAATGCTAGGAGTTATATTTTATTTTATTTTGTTCAGAATACTTACAGCTACAATAAAAATGGATAGATACCTAAATAGAGAATAAGTAGAAAATATGTTGTGCGGAGAACATTGGCACTCCCGAAGAACACTAGATGGAGAGGGAGCCCTGCAGCCACGTGGTGGGTAACGATAGCCAAGGACGTGGAGCGCGAAGCAGTTTCGTATAGGAGACAATCAAGGACAGAATGTCCTGACGTAAAAAGACGAGGAGAGCCGACCCCAAATAATGGGAAAAGGCTAGGAGAAAGAAGAAGACCTAAACAGAGAATAAGTATAACGCCAATTACAAGTTTTCACAGATAGAAATTCAAATTTAGAATAAGAATTAGATTTCTTATTTAGATTTAATGCGGTGGGTTCCCGCGTACTTCCGCATAAGACTCGACTAAGCGATAACTTAGGTTTTTGTAACGATTTTTATCAGATGTTAGTGATAATAACCGGGACCGACGTCTTAACGTACTCTCCAAGGCACGGAGGCGACGAAATTTGAAACTCCTAATTCGGTCACCCATCCAATTTTCAGGTAAATTAGTTTGATCATTTTATTATGGAAGGATTTTTACTTTGCTATCGCTTGAAAAAGCAACAGCCGCAAATTGCAAAATTAACTTGCAAATGGCGTCTGGACTTAATTTTTTTAGTTCCTCGGCTTGATTAACTAAATTATTCTGAAATGGGTTCATTTAACATCATGATAGCTTTCAACTAGATTTTCTTCATGAATATTGTTTTTTTAACTTACATTCTAACTAGTTTAACAAAACCAATTTGAAATAATTATTAAGCCTTGCTACACTTACCTTATCCCTAGAAAATTCTTGTTGATGTCATATTTGCGTATAAGAACGTTGTAAAACATAAAGCAACAGATAAAAGTTAAAACAAAAATACTGCTTTAATAAAAAACAACATATATATTTCAGATTAGTGTTTATATTTTGTCAATTGAATAAAATTCGTCACTGATTGTATCTTTCAGACAAGAGGGAAGGTTCGGTTTTCAATGTCATTTTTATCTGTCCAATGAAAAGTTCCAACTGTGACGCTAGTTTAAAGTTAGCTTTATATTTTTCGCAATGTCTTATGAATATTGGGTATAGATATTCCAATACAGCGTGGTCCAGGGTAGGGAATAAGTGATGTAGAGCGTGGTGACCAAATAAAGTCATCACTTTGAAATGGCTGTCGTTTATATTCGGCCGGTCCATGACTGCCTCAAGCTCATGCATTCCCCAATCAATAGTAACGTCACTGCAAAGGAAAATTTTATTAGTATTATAATGTTTTTATTAGTATTACACATCCATACTAATATTATAAATGCGAAAATGTTTCTGTCTGTCTGCCCATCTGTCTGTCTGCTACGCTTTCACGGCCCACTTTTTCAACCGATTTTGATGAAATTTGGTACAGGGATAGTGTGTATCCCGGGGAACGACATAGGCTACTTTTTATCCCGGAAAATTAAGGAGTTCCTGCGGGAATTGAAAAAACTTAATCAACGCGGACGAAGTCGCGGGCATCATCTAGTTAATAATAATTAAATAATGTTTGCTTTAAATCAGAAAATAGTTTTTTATAACTTCTACGGAACAGGCTATTGTAGCATGTGTTTGGCCAGGTACCTACCTGTAATGTGAACTGGAACTTTCGATGCCTGAACTGATTGATGTAATGTCGCAGCCGTATTGTAGAATTCACCGTATTACAAAACGGAGGATAGACGACCAGATTTCAATACGGCTGAACAAACGC
Source organism: Erebia palarica (assembly GCA_964035005.1). Taxonomy (NCBI): domain Eukaryota; kingdom Metazoa; phylum Arthropoda; class Insecta; order Lepidoptera; family Nymphalidae; genus Erebia; species Erebia palarica. The sequence continues at coordinate 11,263,436 of OZ035988.1, forward strand.
CCGCCGCATTGAATCAACGTTTTGCATCCGTATTGAAATTGAGCGGATCGTAAACCGCCGCAAAGATCTTTCTATAAGCTGGCGGTTCGCAAAACAGTGTGAAATGAACCACTATTGTCAGAACACCATATCGTAACCTTCAAAATCAGGACCAGGATAAAATCTGGGCACCCCGATTCCAGTCTTGTCTGCCTAAAGTGCCTGCCTGAATTGTTTTTGTAAACTCGACCTTCATATGTCCGCTTCATTCAGGACCTCATTCGCAAGTTTCTGGCTTCACGCCATTGTATTGGTATTGTATTTGTTTTTTAAAAGCACGAGCATAATATTACTAAAATGACATACCGGACTTGATCACCGTCTTTAAATATCTTTGGATGATGATGAGCAGCATTGGACCCTATAAGAAAGAAGATGGAACTGCCACCGCAAATTATTCCAATCCACATGGTGAGCACGTGACTGATGCTGGCACCACTGGCGAGGTACATCCAGAAGGGCAAAAGGAATCCTACTAAATCATGCCAACGGATATGTTTTGTAAAGAAGCTATCACGTAAGAAGATAAGTATGAATCTGAAATAAGAAACATTCTATAAGGAATCATAAAGCATTTCTGAATAATATTATATGTTTCTTAACGTACTGATCTTCATTAATAAGTAAAATAAGTACATACCTTTTTGCCCAATTCATGAGGAATGATAATGGGAACAAAATAAGTTCGAATATAATTGCAAAATTAGCGTAGAATGGAATATTTTTTCTAGGATTCCAGAAAATCAAAGGTTCAAATCCGCTCACTTCCAGATCCATCAATGTATTGGGATACAGATGATGTGAAAGGGCATGAGACACTCTAAAATCCCTAAAAACAAACACAATTATCATCATATAGTTTCAAAGATTTTATGAAAACAGATAATAATAAAATAATATAATTTGCAAATGGGAAAAGCGGAAACGTAGTTTTTACGTACCTGTAAGACCATAAGCTTAAATTAAAGTAATACATTCTCCAATTTGTTCTTCTATGTATATAATTATGTGAAGCGACTACGAGCCAGGCTAAGGACAATGATGCCATGGTATAGAATCCCATAACGACCCAATAATTTGTAGCCCAACATGTCACGGCCGATGCCACAAGCAATGTCCCAAATAATGCATCTGTCAACATATCCGAATACTTCAGTCCTTCTTTTGGAACTTTTTCGATTTCTTCACTCACAAGTTTCTTTAAAGTGCGATAGAAACCATCTTCTTTGAAAGTGAATGGAGAATTTCTCGGAGTTTTGGCATCTCGAATATAAAATCGTGGCAATGTTTTTCCTGCAATGGATCTGATGTGGTGACTTTCAAATGCCTCCGTTATATCCGTACCCTATAAAATAAGATTATAAATGTAGATTTGAATGATTCAAACAAGACTGTTTTGCCTGGTGAGAGGCTTTGGTCGTGGCTAGTTACCACCCTACCAGAAAAAACGTGCCGCCAAGCGATTTAGGGTTTCGGTACGATGTCGTGTAGAAACTGAATAAGGGGTAGGGATTTAATATAAATGTCATGACCCTAACGCGTTAGTGACAACCACCCACAATAACTAACATTTCTATTAGGTTAATTCAAATCAGTGGCAGATTGCAATTCAAAATCATTATTGCGTGAAAATAGACGTGCAATCGCTAATTTACAAAATGTAATCCGCGTAATGCTGTCAGCAACAGACAACAGTTTTGCAGTCACTAATTATTAATTGCTTGTATTCCTATGAAATAATTAACATGAATATTGCTAAAATAAAGAAAGCGAGAAATTAGCATTTGAATAATCCATACTAATATTATAAATGTTAAACATGCTGTCTGTATGTCTGCTACGCTCTCACGGCCCCTCTGTTCAACCGATTTTGATGAAATTTGGTACAGAGATAGGTTGTATCCCGGTGAAAGACATAGGCTACTTGTTACCCGAAAAATTATAGAGTTCCCGCGGGAATCAAAAAACCTTAATCCACGCGGACGAAGTCGCGGGCATCATCAAGTAATAATATATTTATGTGATTAACTACATACGTCTATTACTTACATAAAAAGCTTTTCTTCATTGGTTCTAATACGAACTGCGCAGAATTGGAATCCACTCATTTCTGAACCAGTATTATTCAAGCAAGAACACTTAAAATATTTATAATTATCTCTATATAGTAGGTACCTACTTTATAACACTATAGGTACTTATAATATGGCAAAACGTAAATAGTTTTATTGATAAAAAGGTCATAATGTACAATCGATAACGATATTATCAAGCTGGTTTCAAGTTTCATTAAATTATTTTTACTTTTATTTTTCTAAGATTATAATATATTTATAGTAGGTACCTATATATTTAATGTCACTGTTTAAAGTACTATTATTTTGATATTGTTTCGCCAAAACCTACCATGAGGTGCCCAAAAGTAAGCTTATTAAAACATTGTTTCCTAAGCAATTTTGTGACGTCATTAAGCAAATAATTCACTCAATTCGTACCATGAAGTGTTTTTTGAGAGCTAGCATTATTGTTTTACGTAGGATTTACGTCAAATTTAGCAATCATAAAAAAGTTACTTTCTAGCGACGGATCAACAACGGATTGACTTTATAAACAAATAAATAGGAAATTGTGAGGTTTTCCAAGTGAATATTTTACTGGATTAAACTAAGTTAATAAGATATAACTCTGTGAAAATGAGTTGTTTAATTTTGCAAATGGTATTATATTGAAAAATCAGGCACGCCTGGGTGAAGGGGAGCATGCTTGGAGTATTCCTACATGCTCAAATCAGAAATGAGGAGCCTCCAGATACCTAATTTAACTAATTTAATACCAATTTCGAAGAATCGACGGATGCTTGGGTCGAAAGGTACTTGAATGGCGGCCTCACAATGGAAAGCGCCCCACTAGGTGGACAGACGATCTCAAGTGTGTAGCTGGGAGCCGCTGGAAGCAAGCGGCACAAGACCGTGCCCTGTGGAGATCCATGCAGTAGACCGCAGTCCAGTAGTGGACGTTTCTCGGTTGAGACGACGACGACGAATGCGAAAGGTTTGCGATGACTGCGATCTCACCTGATGATTAGCGATGATGCAGTCTAAGATAGTAGGGGTACAACAGTTCTTAGTAACTAGCTCATGCCTACGACTTCGTCCGCGTAGATGAAGGTTTTTTGGTTCTCGCAGGAACTCTTTAATTTTCCAGGATAAAATGTAGCCTTTGTGTTATTCCAGACTATAATCTATCTGTTTCAAATTTCATCAAGATCCGTTCAGCCATTCTGGCGCGATTGAGTAACAAACATCCAGCCATCCATCCATCTAAACTTTCGCATTTATAATATTAGTATAAAAGTATTGAAGAATTAAAATAATTCAAATGGCAAAGTAATATATGTAAAAATAGATATATTTATTATATAACAGTTATCTATAAATTCACAATAATTAATTCAGTCATATTTGGCATAACATAAACCTATTTAAAGTATAATTTAAAATTTCAGGTGACTAAGGGTATCCATTGAAAAAAAAACAATGATTCCAATATTGGATGCAGCACTAGACTGGCCTGAGGCACATTATACGAATTTGCATGTTTGGACTCGATATATGTCCTTAGCGGTATGCCCTTATTCAACAACTCTGGGCAAGACGGCAGCATATATTGTTCTGGAAATAAACATAATACTCAATTCAATTTCATAACAAACATTTAGGTATTATAGATTGTTTAATTCATATCAAACTTGTTTCCATATAAATAAAAGTAAGAAAATCAATAAAGCTTATTATTTTTTATCATTATTAATACTGTTGAAGGTTATGTAAATGATAAAAGCACTTGCTCCAGCTATGCTTAGTTTTACAGTTACTAAATTAAAATTTATAATTTTTTCAAAAGAGCAATTGCCGAGTTTCTTGCTGGTTCTTCTTAGAAGAAATCGCATAACAAGCCAGTGTTAGATTCAATAAAAACGTTTGTATTTTGAACATTATTTATTTTACTTTTGGCAGCATTTTATTGTTTATTTTTCTTCGACATCTGCTGCAAAACAACACAAACCACTTGAAATGCACTGCATAAGTGCACTGCTGCATCACAAATCCTGTTCGATCATCGCGCGTAGCGCCACAATAATTATATTTACTCGAGGCCCGACATATTATTGAAAATAATCCAATTCACACTATTATTTATTTACGTGCCTTGCTTGACAATTGACATTTAAAACAACCGTTAAGTTTTACACAACGATAAGGAAACAGAGCAAACAAACAATTATTATTTGGTTTCAAATTATTACAATAAATTTTTTGTTAATTATTGCACTTTCTAAAGGTATAATAACTTTGTAAAGTTATAATATTTAATTAAAAATGTATCAACACTGTTATTTTATGCATGAAATGAAACGTGATGCAGACGAGATAGCGCTAAAAAAATTTATATAGTGTAAAGAAAGCAGACCTCCCAAGTACTCCAAGTACTAGCATAAAACAGACGCACATACACAAAAAAACCTTTTAAGATAAACGCGAATGCAAGTTGGACCCAGTTTGCTTCATGTCTGTCATAGCAAAACTGATAAACGACGCACATTCTATGGAAACTTTATCTCAATAGCTAACTGTCGCGACGTCTGGAGATTACGTCTACGCATTAAACCAGAACCACTGCAAGCGGTGACTGCAAGCCATAAATTTCAAGAAAACATTTTACTTATCAGAGGAACATGCTGGAATCTTCCCATGGCCTACGTGAGTGCTAGCGATCATCCCTACCACAACCCTACGATGCGGGATATATATACAAGATCCTCCGGGAACAGGAGAGTCATTCATCAGACAGTGCACAGTCTACAATCGGCTGAGACTCTGTCTTTCGCGCCGTGCTGAAGCTTTAACTCACTTCGCACTACGTAATCATAATTATCCGCGAATTAATATAAACATTTATCGTGTAATTAATTAAGTATCAAGTAATTTGTAATTAAATTCAGATAATAAACGTAATTACAAAAGGAAGGCTTCGTTATTATCGAGAACCCCTTCTCGGTTGGTGACAGCGGCCACACCTGCATAACTGGTGACAGCGGTAACCACTTCTACGAACACCGGGCTACACGAAAAGAAGCTCGACGAAAGAAGCGGAGGACCTACCCTATGAAGACAGCAGTATTCCTTCTGGCTGCTCTGTAAGTGTCCTTTCCTTTATTGCTCTTTTCCTTTTTATATTTGTGCATTACCCTTTGATATTCTTTTTCAAAATGGCACTTAATCATACAAGTATCGAAAAGTACTTACCAAAATACGACGGCGACCGGGACACATTAGACTTTTTTATTGAACAAGTTACTGTGTTAGCTAGGGCTGCTGATGCGGAGGCTAGGGTATTATTTCCAATAATCTTAAAAAGCAAACTCCGAGGCGAAGCTATTAAAGCAGTGGCCCATGTACCTAATGGAATGGTAGACGAAATAGTGCAGGCTTTAAATTTGAAATTTGGAGACAATAGGTCACTGGAACAAGTTATATCTGAAATAACTCGTATTAAACGTACATTTAAAGAATCACAATTAGAATTTGCTGATAAAATTAAAAACTTACTTTACGCGGCTAAAAATAAAGCTAAAAATCAACAGGCCCAAACAATATTAGAAAATGTTTGCATCGACCAATTATGTAAGAACTTAGACTTATCTACAGACAGACTAATAAGAGCGGCAGAGCATAGCACCTTCGACGAGGCTTATAACCAACTTAAACACGAATTAGAATTACACCCAGAATATTTCGCTAACAAATTAGAAAAACCAGAGGGATGGAAATCGTTCCGCTATTCAAATAATAATTTCCCTCAGAAATCTAATTGGAATAAGAAACCATTTTCTTATCCAATTAGGCCCTTATGGCCTAACACTAATATGAACCCAATTAGTAATCAAAATGTATTTAGTAATAGTAACGATTATATTCGACCAGTAATACAAAATAATAATAATCACTGGGCAAACATGCCGCGGCCAACACCTGACCAGTGGCGAAAAATGTTCCCGCCTCAGCAAAATATGCAACAACCGCGACAATTAGACCAATTGGATAGCGATGTTAGTATGCGAACTGTAGGAAAAAAATCTTATAGGAGCCAAATAAATAAACCAATGCATGCAGCAGGGGTAAATAATATTATTTCTGATAATATAGATTCTAACAATGGTGATTGTGTCGATTTTTTTTCGAGAGAATCTAGTGAGTCAGGCCCCAGTGTAAAATTAAACTATTTCGAAAAAGATTATTTACCGTATTTAGTAATAGATGAATGGGGTGGAAAATTTCTAATAGACACAGGTAGTACACGATCGTTAATAAAGCCTTCTTTTATACGTAAGAACCAGGAATACATTACAAAAATAAAAAACATAGAATTTACAATAACAACGGCACATAACTCTACTAGGCATAGCGGTGCCATTGACTTAAGTTTAAAACCGTTGGGCGAAGAAGTAAATCATGAATTTTTGTTATACAACTTCGACCCTAAGTACTCAGGTATTATAGGTGTGGATATAATTCGAAAAATAAATGCCGTATTAAATCTCTCAACGTGCCAATTTATTACGCCAAATAAAATAATAAATATTTTTATTGATCATCCGGAGCGAGTCTTAAAAATCGACGCACTCTCGGATAATCTTGTTACTTGTGTGTCGGAAAAACCTGACGGCGACTACCTAGTTCCTCAAATCGAAGCTAGGAGTGTCTTAGTAAACGAATGTTTAGTATCAGTACAAGACGGTGAATTTAGGATTGGAATGATAAACACAGGTACGAAACCAGTCTCCATAATAAATAATTTAGACGATTTTTTGCGGGACATACCCAACGAATTTATATTAAGTTCAAATAAATTAGAAAGAGTGAAGGTTAACTGCACTTCCTCTGAATATAAATTACTAATTCGCACGGACCACATGAATAAGGAAGAAAAAGCAAAAATTACAAAATTAGTCCATGAGTATAAAGACATTTTTCATACAGGTGACGACCCTTTAAGTTTCACTCATACTGTAAAACATAAGTTAAGACTTACAGACGATACACCCATTTATGTGCGTAACTACCGAAAATCTCCACAGCAGCAACAAGAAATCGATAATCAGGTACAGGAGTTATTAAAAAATAACATAATACGCGAGTCGAACTCCCCGTGGAGTTGTCCAGTTCATATTGTACCAAAGAAACCCGATGCATCTGGAAAAACTAAATGGCGTCTAGTAATTGACTTCAGACAATTAAACGCGAAAACAATAGAGGATAAATATCCATTACCGAATATAGAAGAAATATTGGATAAGTTAGGTAGAGCTCAATACTTCACCACATTAGATTTAGCGAGCGGCTATCATCAGATAGAAATGCATCCCGACGATATTGAAAAAACTGCGTTTTCAACAAATCACGGCCATTGGGAATTTTTACGAATGCCGTTTGGTTTGAAAAACGCACCCGCAACTTTCCAAAGATTGATGGATCTAATTCTCCGAGATCTTTTATATAATACATGCTTAGTCTACCTTGATGACATTGTTATATATTCAACATCATTAGAAGAACATTTAGAAAAATTACGCAAAGTATTTGATAGGTTACGCCAACATAATTTAAAAATCCAACCAGACAAATCGGAATTCTTAAAGAAATACGTAGAATATCTAGGGCACGAATTAACCCCTAACGGTCTTACTCCAAATCAACGAAAAGTACAAGATATAATAAATTTTCCTGTACCTAGAACTGAAAAAGAAATTAAATCTTTCCTAGGGTTAACAGGCTACTACAGACGGTTTATTAATAACTACGCTCACATTACAAAACCTTTGACTAAATGTTTAAAGAAACGTGCTAAAATTGTAATTGATGACGAATATTTAAAAGCCGTAGACAAGCTTAAAACGATAATAACTAATGAACCGATTTTAAAATACCCAGATTTTGAACAACCCTTTATTTTAACCACCGACGCAAGTGAGGTAGCACTTGGTGCGGTTTTATCTCAAAAAGAAGATAGTATTGAAAAACCGGTAGCTTATGCATCAAGAACATTATCAGATACCGAAAATAAATATTCAACCACGGAAAAAGAATTATTAGCGATAGTATGGGCTTGCAAATACTTTAGACCCTACTTATATGGTAAAAAATTCACTATTTATACAGATCATAAACCCTTAACTTGGTTAATGTCCTTAAAAGACCCAAATTCACGTTTAACTAGATGGCGATTACGTTTAGCAGAGTATGACTTTGAAATAAAATATAAACAAGGTGCCATAAATTCCAACGCAGATGCCTTATCGCGAGTAAAAATTAATTGTCTCGAAAATGAATCGATATTACCACAAATCGGTAGCGATTGCGACGAACAGGTTGAAATGGAAATCGATCGTGAAAGCTCACAAACCCAGCATTCACAGGATGATAATATCCACCCAGGAATACCAATAATTCAAGACGTAATTAATAAAAAACCACACCAAATTTATTTTAAACTACATAATCAGTTAGATAGTGTGTTAGTTAGGAATGAAGATGGCAATGAAATAATAGAAGTAAGTCTCTATACCTCAAAAAGACCAGCAAACGCACTTAGGAACTTTATTAGGGAATATTTAAAGCCTAACGTACAATATTACGCTTTCTTTTATACTGAAGAATTATATCGAGAAATGGTTAACATACTTACAAAAGAATACAATCAAGATATTCGTCTTTCACGTTGCACTGAAATAGTTGAAACGATAACAGACAAAGATAGAAAGGTAGAAATAATGAAAAACTACCACGAAGGAAAAACAAACCATCGTGGCATCACAGAAACCATGATGCATATTAGTAGAAAGTACTGGTGGAAAAATATCATGTCAGATATTAGAAACTATATTAGTAATTGCTCTATTTGTAAAGCCGGTAAATATGAACGACATCCAATAAAACCACCAATGCTTTTACCACCTATAGCTATGCGACCATTAACTCATATTTTTTGTGATGTAGTAGACATTGAAGGAAAATTATACTTATCAATCGTAGATGGCTTTTCTCGCTTTGCAGTTGTAAAAAGAATAAAAGATAAGAACAGCTCAACGGTCATGTCAAAACTCTTGTCATTTTTTGCTAGTTACGGAATTCCTTTGGAAATTACAACGGACGCAGGAAAAGAATTTTCTTTACTTAAAGAACTCGTTAACTTATATAAAATAAAAATTCATTTTACTACTCCGTACAATCCTTCTTCACATGGAATTGTAGAACGATTTCACTCTACGCTTAGAGAACATTGTAGATTATTAACTGAACAGTATAAAAATAAGTTGCCTCATGAAGACAAAACTAAACTAGCTCTGATTGCTTATAACAATTCGATACAGTCAGATACCAAATTAACGCCTCACGAGATATTATTTGGGCATGTTGAAGTAGAACCGTTATTTAATTTTCTTCACGATTCGCAATTATTAAGCAACCTTTTGATAAAACACCGCGAACATTTAAAAACAATTTACGATCACATTTATAAAAATAAACGCGAAGCACAAATAAAACGTACCGACGAATACAATAAAAACACAGAACTCCCAGAACCTCAAATGGAAACTCAGGAAAAATTAGAGAAATCAAAGAAACAAGCGAACGTATTCAGCACTCGTAGAAAAACGTACATAAGAGACGTTACTGCTCCTAAAGTTTATTTAGATAATAGGGGTAAAAGACGAGCTGCCAATAAATTGAGACCTATTGTTACAGGACGTTCATCGTCCAGGACAGCGCGAGCTACGAGATAACTAAACTGAAAAATCCTAACGGGGTTTACTTTGAAAAAATTGGTACAATAATGGAAATCGAAGGATACGAGTATATCACTAAACGTTGTAATTTATCGGAAATCTTGGAATCGATGACTAAAATAATGTCAACTAGAAATAATCAAGATAATCATTACCTAAATAATTTATATGTTCATTTACTTGGCAAGCTTAGTAATTTAATGAATCATAATTTTAGAAAGAAACGTGGATTGATAGATGGTTTAGGAACAATAATTAAGTTTATCGCTGGTAACCCAGACGCAAACGACTTAAAGCAAATACAAAAAAGTATTCAAGTACTGCAAAATAACGACGTTTCTTTATATCGAAACATTAATGAGACGATTGATAAAATAGAAATTAGATTAAGTAGCATTAAAAAAGATTTAAGAATACTCTACGAGATAAGTTATACTAATAAGATTAATTTAGATATCCTAACTAGCCTTATATTATGTGAGGACATCGTAAATATGCTAGAATTAGGTATTACATTAGCGAAGCCAGGAATAGCCTATAGAGATATATTTGATGACATTAATAGCGATAAGGTTGACTCAATATTCGTCTATACTACGCAAAATATCATTCACTTTGTTGCAAAAGTAGCCATTTTGAAATCAAAAGGTCATGCATACAATATAATCCCATTCCCAAATCCTGATGGTCATATCCTAGAAGTCCAACATCCAATTATCCTCATAAAGGACGCTTGGTATGCCTACCCAAACACTGCTCAATGTAAGAAGAAAGAAAAAACGCTCGTGTGTCATCAAATCTGGTGGAAGGACAGCAACAAGACTCCAGACTGCATACATCAAGCTCTCTACACGAAGAAGAATCACACATGCACCATAACAAAGTTATTAGAAAATGAAGCGATAGAAACTGTTGGTGACGGAACATTTCTTCTATTTTCAAAGAATACCGAACGAGTTAAAATTATATGCAACGAAACATACTACGAAATCATCAAGGGACCCTACAAGCTTCAATTAGAACCAGGCTGCGAGCTTACCATGGCAAGTTTTCATACAAAAGTCATATCTAAAATTACATCAATATTCAAAGAAGAAATCCAGCAGATCCAAATGCATTTAAAAGAAAAACAAACTACCTATCGGCCTACTGAAGAATGGGAATCACTGAAGTTAAAACCATTAAAAGAAGATATAAACATCACTCATCACGTATGGATACCCAGCATTTGGACAATAATAACATTAACTTTAATAATTTGCAGTATCTGCTACATCTACTACATTAATAAACGCAACAAGAATAAAAGTAAAGTACAACAAGAAGGAAACAATGATGTTGAGAGCCCGGGCATAACAAGTTACACCCTAAGCTCTCTCTTACGGGGGGAGGTGTAAAGAAAGCAGACCTCCCAAGTACTCCAAGTACTAGCATAAAACAGACGCACATACACAAAAAAACCTTTTAAGATAAACGCGAATGCAAGTTGGACCCAGTTTGCTTCATGTCTGTCATAGCAAAACTGATAAACGACGCACATTCTATGGAAACTTTATCTCAATAGCTAACTGTCGCGACGTCTGGAGATTACGTCTACGCATTAAACCAGAACCACTGCAAGCGGTGACTGCAAGCCATAAATTTCAAGAAAACATTTTACTTATCAGAGGAACATGCTGGAATCTTCCCATGGCCTACGTGAGTGCTAGCGATCATCCCTACCACAACCCTACGATGCGGGATATATATACAAGATCCTCCGGGAACAGGAGAGTCATTCATCAGACAGTGCACAGTCTACAATCGGCTGAGACTCTGTCTTTCGCGCCGTGCTGAAGCTTTAACTCACTTCGCACTACGTAATCATAATTATCCGCGAATTAATATAAACATTTATCGTGTAATTAATTAAGTATCAAGTAATTTGTAATTAAATTCAGATAATAAACGTAATTACAAAAGGAAGGCTTCGTTATTATCGAGAACCCCTTCTCGGTTGGTGACAGCGGCCACACCTGCATAACTATAGCTACATCTCGCTTACTCTGAAAGCAAGGAATAGACAATTTTATAGTATCATTCGTTCTATCCATCATGTAGGCAAGAGTAGAACCATAATACTTTTGTGCGGTCATGGTAGCTTTCTCAGTAAGATTACTTATAAATTGAAACAAGATGTTCCTCTAACATAATGGTTTTCTAAATGTTGATAGTAATCGCCCTGGGCGTCCGAGCATTGTTCGGTTGGTAACTCGTGTTTTTTGGAAATTATGTTTAAATACGAATTACATACTGATGAAATCTGAATAATATTTTTCTATCTTACCGACATAATAATAAAAAAAATATTAAATGGTTATTTAAATAAAAAATCACGAGTTCAATTGGGCTCCCAACAATATTTTTTCTCACAAAAGTAACTTGAAAAAAAAGGAAAAAAGTAATCGGTCTAGAGACATCCGGACTCGAACCGGGATATCTGGTTTCGGGGAACCGCTCCATTCCTTCGTATTGTAATGATATTGTTTTTTCATTGCCTGAAAACACGGATAAAACGACATTTTCTAAAAATGAATCCTAGCTAGATCGATATATCGCTCCCAAAACCCCCTGCATTCTAAATTTCATTTAAATCTTACCAGGTGATGCTCGTGACTTCGTCCACGTCGATTAAGATTTCTTGATTTCCGAAGGAACTTTTTATATTTCTGGGATAAAAAGTAGCCTTTGTGTTAATTCAGGGTACATATGCTATCTACATTCCAATTTTTTGTCAAATCGATTCAGTCGTTGCGGCGTGAAACACCCACAAACTTACAAGCCTCCAAACTTTCTCAAAGTATAAGAAGCAATCATTGCGTTAACCAATAAAAATAGCGTTGACATCTACAAGTAACCTACAGCACTGAATTGGTAAAAAACAATCACGGCATTGGAATCTCGATTTATTTTCAATTTGCTAACCTTTACAGCAACAATTGTGTACGAATCGTCGACGATTTTCGAACAAAAAATTTAAGAAAACACTTATCTGACTGCAATTACTAAATTATACCTTTAAATTTTAAAATTAAATCAAAATTTACTATTAGAATTATACCTATGATGTACCTAATGATTATACTCGTTGACTGCCTCGTTGGTCTAGTGGTTCGCATGTTTGACTGCGGCCGACGAGGTCGGGCCATAATTAAGTGTTGGGTTTTCTGACTAGAAATTTTCAGTACTAGCCCGGAGTTAGGAAGTTGGTGGTGGTTCAGCCCCGTGCCTCGAAGAGCACGTCAAGCCGTCGGTCCCGGTTATTATCACTAACATGATAATAGTCGTTGAAGCCCGCCAACCCGCATTGGAACAGCGTGGTGGGTCTAAGATCTAATTCCCTCTTTCCTATGAGAGTGGCGGCCCGTGCCCAGTAGTGGGACGTTAATGGGCTGTAGTGGTGGTTTTAGTGGGGTAGGGGTGATTGAGATGTTGCCGATTTTTTTTTACTGTTAGATTGGTCATAGGTTTTAAGTTTTGTGAAAATGTAATAAATAGTTCAGAGGCGAGGGTGGGAGTCCTTTGCGAGTAATAGCAAATCAATCTGAATCAGTGTGATAACTTTATGAGAAGTATATTTTTAAGTATACTTAATCTATATTTATATTATAAATACGAAAATGTGTCTGACTGCCTGTCTGCTACGCTTTAACCCAACTTTTCAACCGTTTTTGATAAATTTTGGTATAATGACAGCTTTTATAATAGGGAAGGACACATACAACTTTTTCTAAACACAAAAATAAAAAAATTAATAAAATTTTCACCTGTCATGCTCTATATGGATGTCATTTTAGCCTAAAGTTAGCGTTTAGCCCTTAGGGATTAAAGTATTTTTAATAATTGCAGGCGTTAATATGTTATATGTAGTAAATGGGTAGTAAAAATGTATCGTCTATGGTTACTATCAAAATGAAAATGAAATTTATTGGTAAAAATATTCGTAGTTTCACAATTTTGTCGGGAACCCTGAAGTAAGTTTGACCCTGTATCTCAGGGTCCCCGCTCTTCCTCCTCGGTATTCAAACAAATAATAATATTTTTAACAATGAAACGTTCAATTCAAAAAAATACAAAGTTGTAGCATGCATTGTTCTGTGTGAGTGTGAGTGTGTGTGTGCGTGTGTGTGTGTGTGTGTGTGTGTGTGTGTGTGTGTGTGTGTGTGAGTGTTTGGATCGAGTAGTTACTATGTACTATGTCATTTATCTCACAAACTATACTTTCGCATAAATAATATGAGTATCCATACTTAATATACGTAATATTATAAATGCGAAAGTGTGTCTGTCTGTCTGTCTGCTACGATTTCACGGCCCATCTGTTAAACCGATGTTGATGAAATTTGGTACAGGGGTAGGTTGTATTCCGGGGAAGGACATAGGCTACTTTTTATCCCCAGGGGATTAAAAAATACTTAATCCACGCGGACGAAGTCGCGGGCATCATCTAGTATTGTAACACAAACTTACTTTAGTGAGTTCCAACCACTCAGCTCCACCAGGATGGGACTCCACAAACTCTTCGAAATCGTATAGACTGTCGTGCACTCTCCACAACCCTTCTGCACCGTCGTCCATAGATTTTCCCTGGAGCCACTGTACCGGGTCTCTTAAGCCCTCGTCTCTCAATGACGGGTACTTCAGTTGCGGAAAGCTGACATGAGTTTTCTTTTCAATAGCTCTTTGGTGTGCTATTTCTAAGTAATCTGTCTCTTTTGGTGCCATTCTTGAGAATTATACTTGTGCTAAGATAATATCACGTTCAAAGTCATCAAGTCGATCCGTTTCACACAATCACGGACACCCTAAAGTAACAATTCGTATCTTCACTGCTTCTTATATATAGTTCATATCATTATCAATATTTTATATCTAAATGTTTGTTTATAGTTACTAGTCGTGCAAACTCATTGAGGGTTTGAAAATAAGTTCATATTGATAATACAGTGTCGTCAAAAGACACGCTGTTCTTAAAAGGCTATAATCATTTTTAACGACTTAATCTCTAAATTCGTTCAATGACTGACTCAGAGGCGGATTGTGGTGCGCTTCAGGCCCTCGATTTTATCGGGGTCCAAATCTTAAGAAATCTCCTTTAGTCAAATCTGAAATTAGGTTAATTATTTATAGCCAGGTTGGAGTTGGACGCCTGTGAAAATTAGAGTAGGTAAGTTCCCAAGAATCATCACAAAAAAAAATTGGACTCGCTCAGCTCGCGTATTATTTTCCTGATTAATAATTAAGCTATCCAGTACCTGGCGCAGTGCTGAGCGTTGTAGTATCACAGTGGGAGGTCCCGGTCTAACTCGTAGTTGCATAAAAAAATGTTTTTAAATCTAGTACATACGCATTTATTCTTCATACTATGGAAAACATAATTCCTTAATATTATTCGGTATCTGGCAGTTTATTTCCTGTTTGTTTTCACTATTTTTAAGTATTTCTTTTTGGGCTTAAAATGTAAAACGTAAAATACTTACAGGCTAACATAAAATACTTAATGTAAACAATATTTAGCATTTTGAGCGTACAGGATTAAGTTAAATTACTTTATAACGTACAATTCCAAGCAAACTCTAAACTTACGAGTAATTAATTATCTTTAATTTATAATGAGATTAGTCTTAAGTTTTGGTAGTACGATTTGAACAAAACTCTGGGACAAAAACATACCAACGCATACACAGATAGTTTGCTTTGTAGAGCTGTGTGAACATAGATAATATTTTATCTATGATCACACAGCTTAGTTCTTCCGAAAATAAAAATAAGAAAAATAACTAATAGTATAGAATATAAAATTGACTTAAAAACTTTCATTTGCAGTGAATTATTCCGTTTCTATTGATAAATAGGGGGTCTCCTTTTAGGGAACAATAACAATTAGTAACAATTTCAATTAAGAGCAATAAAAATCAGTAATAATAACAATAAGTTACTTCAAAATACAGAGGGGCAACAATAGGCCAACCTTCAAACTACAGAGGTCTTACCTCGAACCTCAGAACATCGTTATCAGCAAATCCATACTTTTTATATTGTATGCAAAAGTGTGTGCGTCTGTATGTCACCTTTTCACGGTCCATGTGTTATATCAATTTTGTCAAAATTTTATCCCGGCAAATGAAAGAGATTCCACGTGATTTAAAATAAAAACTGATGTCCACGCTGACGAAGTCAGTGGCTTCATAATACTTATAGTTTGTCATAATGAATTATATTATTTGGAACACTGGAATTAATTAATAGATTATAATGATAAATAATAAACAGTAAAGTCTGCAGAGCCGCATCTATTTGATTAAAATCGATCTTAAGGAAAGTTTTTTATGAACACAATATTTTTCACAGGAGTTTCCGGTCGACCCAAAAACTTACTGTGTTTTTTTGTTAAAAAATGATTGTGCTCGGAGTTGCGAAGATCTCGTCACTCATCCCTGTCTCTGGTGCTGCTTCTCATCAAATAAGATAGATCTCGTAAGTAAACTACTAGATACATATTGTCTTCTGTATACTTAGGTACGTAAAACTGGGTTAGATTACATCAGTTTACTCATTTTTTTTATTCTGCGGTTATTTATTGAATATTAATACGCAAAATAATTTCTTAGGTGTCTGTGAATACAATTAGTGGGGCTGAAATTAACGATCAAATTAATCATCTGCTTATCTATTTTGAAGGTACAATCCAAATCGACGTAGGTGGAAACTAGAAACTAACGATTTTAATCCTTAAGCAATTTATCTTTTTACAAAATTTCTTCAAAATTGATTGAATAGATGGATCGTGAAAACGTGGCAGTTAGAGAAACCACTTTAATATTAAGTATGGAAATGTGGATTGTGGATATACTTAGATTAATTTTATTGAAACTTTGCACTTTATTGTTCACAGTATTATTTTAAAATTACACTTTAATGTCACGTACCTTGACGTCCCATATAGACAAGGACTAATATTCGAAAACACGAACGTCAACAATATTAAAACAATACGGATTTAAGCGATGGTTGTGTGCCCCCAGCGCGCCCTCTGACTCACAGGCCACTTTTGTTTTCTCAGGTGATTCTGTTTTGAGCTCCTCTTAACTATCCACAGTGTCCCAGCCTTCTATTTTTAACAACAACCCCGCGCTTCCTTTGTCTACCCCTTTTTCGCTTCGAGTTATTCCTGACTTCCCATTCAGTAGCTCGGTTCATTTGTGGTGGTATGTATTAGTTTACCCACCAATAAACGAATAAATAAAGAGAATCAATTTAATTTTCTTCTTTTTCTAAATTTGATAATCTAAAAAAAAAGCTCTGCAGCTGCTTTCCTGGATCACAGAATGTTTTTCATGCCTGCATGACAAACGGTCAAAGCTTTGAGGAATTCCTTTAGCGTTTAACAATAAAACCTAACTCATTTATCGCGCAAAGAGTTTGGTTGGAACCTCGGCACAAAACTTTTTAAATATCCGGTTTAATTACTCAATTACTCAAGCTGAATTGTTACTTTATTTTTAGTGTATTTCCAAACATAGACAGACACAGAACTAAAAATAAGAGTAATAAGAATAACACAACAAGTTAGCCTTTTACTGCGATCTCGCCTGATGATAAGTGATGATGCAGTCTTAGATGGTAGCGGGCTAACCTGTTGGGTATGGCTGTTATTATAAACCCATACCCCTAGTCGGTTTCTACACGAAATCGTATTGTAACGCTTAATCGCTTGGCCCTACCGGCCACTATTATTGACATGAATTAAAAAATATATCTTTTTAATTACTGTTCCTTGTCTACTTGTGTCCCAGCACGAGCTTAAGTTCCAACTTTTGTCCCGTGAGCACCATTTTAAACGATCACCAACATGTTGTACAATCAGTACGACATATCTCCTTCTCTTGCTTTACAACCCTTTGCAGTAGAAAAAACTGCGAAACACTAAAACTGTAGCGGCCTCAGGGCGCAGAAGCTTTTACTTGTGCCTTGCCTTTGCTTTTAGTGTAAATAGGTCACTTGCTCCTTGTTTGTTTGTTTGATATCTCCATACAAATTCAGCAATGTAACTTACACTGCGGGCTCTGATTTAATAGTAGGTAATTATTTTCTAGAATTAGTAACTAAGCTATTGACAGAATTTGGCCTTTTGGTTTCCTCTGTGCCTCGGAGAGCACGTTTAGTCGCCGGTCCTGGTTATTACTAACATATTTTATTTATCGTTAGAAACCTAAGAGTTGAAATAGTAGGTACCTAGTCGAGTCGTATGTGAATGGACCTGGGAACCCATCGCATTATTATCCCAAGAAAACCAATTCCAATATGTGTTTAATAGAAAGGGGTCACGACCCTCAAAAATGAGGAATACGACGTGGAGAGAAGGAGTACTTAATTGACTTAATGAAATTTTCCATAACCATCGAAGTCCCTCGTTCAAATACTACGATAACTCATAAATTGATTACTTGATTACTCTAGCGGCACGCTATGATGGCCGGTTTGACACATTACAATAGTGATGTGGAATGTCAATTTATTCTCGAACAAAAAACAATTAAGTTTTGTTTTTGTACCTGATTAAATAGGTTTAATAAAACAAAAATGTATATGTTTATTTAATTTATTTGAACGAACTGAATATTTGAACGAAAATGAATATACATACTCGTCACTGCTACAGTTTATACTTTTCGAAGCAACGTCAATTCGAAACTGCTTTGTTTTGCATTGAGCATTGACGCGAGTTTGCCGGAGGTAGTAGTTGTGCTAGCCAGCGATCCTATGTGACGATCGTATTAGATTCCATTTTTAAAAATTTATTGATATTTTTTTGCGATTTCAGAGGTTTGTCCACATAGTGAAAATTGTTCATATTCACAAGTACATTCACCCCTTAAATGGTGCAAACTGATTTTTCTACACTTGTATACATTTAAGAAATCAATTTAATAAATTAATTTTGAGTCCTAAACCTAAAACTACATTCGATAAAATTTATGAATCTCTGCACATCACTATCGTCAATAAAGTAATACAATTATTTCCTTCAAAGTCGTTATCAATTAATACGGAACTTCATGAGCGGACAAACGTCAAACCGGCCATCATAGCGTGCCGCTAGTTTAGTAATAATTATATTATAGTAATTTATATATCACGCGGTTCAAAATACAGTTAGTTACAATAATAATTAATATTATGAAAAACTTGTCAGTGCTCACATTATGAACAATTATTAACTTTTATTATTACTTAAATATTTATTTTCTTAACTTACCTAAATAAATATTTACAGATGAACATTCAAAAATAACGATAGCAAATAACAATATATCAATTTGTTCAGTTATAATTTATTACTTAATCAATAATAATTATTTTTAGAATATCATTGCGTATTAGGTACTCTTTGAGTACGGAACACTAATTAACTGTTTGTTTAACCGCAGAGGTTAATACGCATAATACATGCGTTTTCTAAACCAATGAAATTCACTTGAACACAATGAAGATTTCATTAACTTGGCACTGTCATATAGGCTTAGAAATTTTCACACAGTTTATTTAATGTCACATGTTCACAGTTTAAATATTAGGAATGTCTCCAAAAGAACCTGAACGGATTCAAGGAGCTGAAGAACGAGCCGCGCTAAAAAGACTCATGTCAGCTTTCCTCAACTGAAGTACCCGTCTTTAAGAGACGAAGCTTTTAGAGGCCCTACGTACATGATAAATTGTACGATTTTACGGATTTTATAAAGAACCATCCAGGTGGTGAAGAATGGCTTGAATTAACTAAGGTGAGTGCTAAATTACAATAATTGCTACTAACTTAAGCGCTACATTATGTACTTTGGCATTATGACATTAAGGTTCAAATCGGTATTCCTACCAAAAACAAAACAGGGAAAAGTATTTGTGCGATCCGCGCGCCACCGCTTTTAAGCATAAATTAATAAAGGTTTACTTTGAGAGTCAGCGCTGTGTACTTTTTAAACATCTTTCTGGCCCTTGCAACAGTCGATTGATTTCGTTATGACGTAACAACTCAGTAAGTGGGAGGTAATTTAAGGTTTGCATGTATCCTATACTTTCTCTCCATACTTAGGAGTTCCAGTAATTGCCACTTAGGTGTACACTAAATAATTGTTATCCTTACGTATATTTTATTTTAACGTACAGTCGGAAGGATCTTGAAGTGTCTACACAAATATAAATATTATAAATCCACAATTATTTACCTATTAGGATTATTACGCGCTGAGTTAGAGAGAGAATACTTGGAAAAACCATATTTTTTTTTCTTATCCACTACAAATAAGCCCTTGACTGCGATCTCACCTGATGGTAAGTGAAGATGCAGTCTAAGGTGGTAGCGGGCTAACCTGTTAGGGACATGGCAGTTATATTAACCCCATACCCATATTCGGTTTCTACACGGCATCGTACCGGAACGCTAAATCGCTTGGCGGCACGTTTTTACCGGTAGGGTGGTAACTAGCCACGGCCGAAGCCTCTCACCAGGCCAGACCAGGGAAAATTC
This sequence comes from Erebia palarica, assembly GCA_964035005.1. NCBI lineage: Eukaryota > Metazoa > Arthropoda > Insecta > Lepidoptera > Nymphalidae > Erebia > Erebia palarica. The sequence goes on from OZ035988.1 coordinate 11,283,886, forward strand.
AGAAAGTATAAATTTCCAAACCCTGCCGGGGATCGAACCCGGGACCTCCGCACGTAAAGGCAACAGCTCTCAACACTGCGCCACGGAGGTCGTCAGTTCGAAATATTTCTTTTCCGTCATTTGTAAGAGAGAATAAATCCTCCAAGCGTTCTTTTAGTGTTAAAGCGAGTTTCAATGACTTGATAGTTATCTTTTCCATCTGGAATCTTGCAAACAGGATATATCTTTGTATTTAAATACTATATATATATATAGCAAATATTTTTCAGTTTACGAGTGCAATTTCACATTGTTTTCACTGCTTCGTTTTCCTCTCGTTGCAAACACCTAACCTGAAAATGCAAGGGGTTTTCAACTACTGCAAATAAGGTGGCCTTCTCCGATTTTCTCACATACTAACCTATAGCTAGGTCTCCACGTACATACATTTCAACACTTCAACGCTTAGTATTTATTAAGATGCTAATGAATTAATGATACTCAGGATTCAGAATAATCGGCTTGACATGCAACCTGCCCCGTGTAATGGTTATGGCCAATTTCAGACCCCCAATCGCCAATCCAGTCACCGACCTGACCTGACCTGATCGCTTTACCAGTACATTCGATGACAATGCACTGTCGACTCGATTTACATGTACTCAAATTATTTTTTAATCTTCATAAACCACCACAAAACTACAGAGAGTTTCGTGCTGTTTTAGTTTACATTCCACGAAAACGGATTCTATAGAACTGTACTTACATTGGAAAGTTGTATGACTGTATAAGGACTAAAAATGCTCGGAAATCCCAAGAGTTAGGGGAGGTGGAAATCAGTTTGACGCCTAGTTTGATATGAATGAAATCATGGACACCTACTTTTATTGTAATAAAAGTGTTCTTATTCCAGATTTCTGAGCATATTTCTTCGCGAAGGGGTTTTCAGAGCGCATTACCATTGGCACGACGCCATTGGCTTCTTGTTGCCTCTTTGTAGGTATGTGTTCCACAAGTGGCAACTCTATTCCACACGTAATCTATACATGACATTGGATCGACTGTACTGGAAGTTTGTTTTTTTTTACAATTGCGGTTAATGCCGCCCACCATCGTCCTGATGCCATTACGGATGGTGACCAGCCCCGGTAACTGTCTTAAAAAACTTTTTACCTTTAAGGCACGGACATCGGACAGACTTTAGAACTCAACCAAGTAATTAGTAATAAAGAGGTCTTAGGTTTTCAGATAAATCTTGACCGTGACCATAGCCTCAAAGAAAACAGTTAGGTTTACGTGCAGTGCAACTTTCAAAATGAGTATTAAATTGAGAACTTTTTATGAAAATGAAATGCTTTTCTTTTGTTTTGTTTCTTTTAATCCACTACAAGTTAGCCTTTGACTGCGATCTTTCCTGATGGTAAATGATGATGCAGTCTAAGATGGTAGGGGGCTAACCTGTTAGGGGCATGGCAGTTATATTAAACCCATACGCCTATTCCGTTTGTACACGGCATCGTACCGTAACGCTAAATCGCTTGGCGGCACGTCTTTGCCGGTAGGGTGGTAACTAGGCACGGCCGAAGCCTCCCACCAGGCCAGACCAGGGAAAATTCAGAAATTATAAATTCCCAAATTGACCCTGCCGGGGATCGAACCCAGGACCTCCGCACGTTAAGACAACAGCGCTACGGAGGTTGTCAATTTTTTTTTATAAAAATTAGTATTTTTATCCTTCAATTTTAATAGAAAGTTCAATAAAGGTAATTTCAACATTAGTTTAATTTTTTTGCAAGAACATTTTTTAAATGAAAGGCTACGTAAAGGAAAAATTGCCTTTGACGCTGATTAATTATATTTAGTTCCATGTTACATATTTCCTACCTACATGTCCTATTTTTGTCTGCGAAACTCAAATGAGCGTAGGCATACTTTTTCGCCTAGGGACTAAGTACCAACTTGCAAAGACGCTGACTATCTATTAATATTTAATGACTGCATAAAAAAATGATTTTATTCGCCATTTCGCATCCTTAGGCTAGCGGAACTGGGAATAAATCAAACAAGATTTCGGACCAGATTACTAAATTGATTGCAATTTAATTTAATTGGCTATATACCTAAGCCGAATTTCTAATAATAATTTCCAATGGCAGTGTTATATTAAGCACAGTACAGTGGCAGTGAAAGCAAATAACCGTCGCATAAAATCTTGATATTGGATTTTTACGCCTGCTATCGAATTTATTGCGATGCAGCTCTATACCTACCATTGCAATAAATGGATACTGACGAATAAAAGTTCATGGCTCACTAAAACTTCATATATGTTTCTTTTTGAAATATACATAGCTATTTTCATTTAATAGGACTTTTGATAGGACGAACTTTAAAATTCTTAGATTCTTAAATTTAAAGTAGGTACTTCTTGCTCTATGTATCTTGTTTTTATTCAGATTCTCACAGAAAATACCGACAAATATCGACTGTGGCGGTCTTCGCAGTTCGCACATAATCCAATAGATGGCATTACAAGTACGATTCACGCGACACTAAGAGCCCAACTCACGATTACGAAGCTTTCTCTGAATTACGCTATATATGTATACGACCTCCAAAAGATGAAAGTTCGGACCAGTGACCTCCCCGAGCACAACACCCGCTCGGAGGATGACCTTTGTTACGGTCGAGCCATATCACCTGATCCCGTACAAAACGAAAATAATACAATAGAACTTAATGCTAGCTAGCCTAACCTAATTACTATATAAATCATGCCCACGTGGAATGGTGGCAAGAATGCTGGCTGCATTTCCGCGCTGGACAGCCAGGCTGATCCTTTGCGCAAAAAATGAGCCAGCCCTTCTGTCACCAGATGAGGCAATTAACCGCGGTGAAATATCTCGCAAAAAAATTTTGCCACTAAGACTCCACGGCCCAAGGGTCTCCACGGCAAACGGAACAAATATGTAACTCTCTATGAGAGAGGCATACTTCCGCCGCTGCCGGTTTCAGCCTTTTCTGCTGCGGCTCCCGGCCTTGATGCTGTCTCCCTGATATGACACCGTGCCAATATCTGCACTTGTTGCGTCCCACATTAGCGCCCGTCCCCGTTCCCAGGGAACCAGCGTCAATACATCAGGTCTCTTGCCATCATCCCGACTAATCCCTGCCGGCTCAATGAGCGCAGGAATATCTATGGTGGCAAGATCCCTTTTGATCGTATCATTGAGAGAGCCATGCCGAAAAAGCCTACCAGCACACCTTTGGCAAGAGAGTCCGTGAATTCCAAATTTATCAACCTCTTTTCCACACGGACATCTGTGCTCGAAGTACAGGGGTGTTCCCAATCTGAGACCTAGAGCCACACGAAAACTTTCATTATCTAAGAGAGTGCCGAGATTTTTCGATGGCAAGGCATGAAGCCAATACCCGGATTCTTTTTCAGATAAGGCTAGAAGCCTTGCTCGATCTCTTTCACTTGTAAGATTTTGAACCAAATTTGTATGTGTCAGCCGAACCAACGGCACATCCCAAAGTTTTTGAGTGAAACATTCCTTCGGGATATCGTCATTGGGACACCTGACCTTCCAACTCTCTAAGGCCTCTGTGGCATAGGTCAATGAAACTGAATTAGAATTAAGAATCTGAGAACTAAGCTCTTTTATACTATGCACAGAGGACAGAAAAGCCGGAAGAGCAACACTGGAAATTTTTCTCACGCCGATGCCACCATACTTGACCGGTAAAGTAGCTTGATTCCAGGACTGATCATCAAAAGATAAATTTAGAATTTTTTCTAGCGTATCTCTTAAGGTGGCATCCATGATATCGAGTAGTCCAGGAAATTTCCAAATTGGGCTCGCACGGAGAATATAAATTAATTTAGGTACAAAAAGGCAATATTTTAGGATCGAAAATGCAATGTGAGAATTTAGAGCGCCCAATTTGTCAGAATGTGCCGAAAATGTTCTGACTTTTTTGTCCAAGATTTGTTGTATGGCTTCGTTAAAAAGAGGAGCACCAAGAAGACAATGTGAATGCTTATCAAGAATCTTAATATTAGGGGCAATTTCATTAAATAATTCAGAGGCCGATGATATTCTATCTTGTGATAGCTTTTCTGTGAAAAACAGTTCACATTTGGAAAAATTTAGTTCTAAACCAATTTTGCCAAATTGTTGCTTAACATTGTTAAGATCTTTAAGAACGTCATCCACGTTGCCTCCAATGGTTCCATCGTCAAGATACCATATGTTAAATTTTGATGTTAAATTTGAGATAATATGGTTGTGGATCCCTAAGCTGAACAGGGCTGGACCTAAAGGATCCCCTTGCTGAACACCTACAGAGGACTTAATATCGCCATCTCCAAAAAATAATTTAGAAGCAGAGCTGTAACATTGCCAAACATACAGGTACATTTCGGGAAGCTGTATTGAAACTTCGTTAAGCAGAGTTGCCCTGTCCAATGAATTAAAAGCATTCTTTACGTCTACTTTCAGCAGTACCTCAACCTCGCCATTCGATAAGAAAGTACGAGCCGAATGCGCCGCTGCCTCACAACCACCTTTACTGCCAAATCCAACTTGAATGGGTCGGAATTTATCCTTTAGGGTCGAAACGATGTGTCTACACGCTAATTTTGATGCCAAACGGCGAAAAGTGCAGCCAACAGCGATGGGCCGGATCCCACCATCCTTTTTATTAGAAGCACAGAGCCTCGCGCCGTAAAGGAATGGCAAAAAGGATGAATTTACCTCGCCAGATAACATAAAATTACAAAGTCTGGCAATGTCACTCAGAAGCGCCTTGCCGGCGTCCCCAGCAGTAACACCCACAAGATCCTTTAGATGTTGTGGTGTTATGCCGTCATGCCACCAGCACAGCCACTGGAGAATTACATTATCGCAGCATAAGTTTCTTCATCCTTTATCTGTAAAAATGAAACGTTTGAAGGTGGGTCTGGAAGTAAAGAGTCGAAATTTGGTAAAGGTTGCTTGTCACGTAAGGCTTCTAGCGTTTCATCATTAAATGGAGCCAGCGTATCATTAGAAAACAAAATGCGGGCTGCGTTTTTAAGATCCCCATCCATAACCTTGTTTTCCACAATTTTTTTCAAATTGTAATTTTGTGTTCGAAATGAGCAGTCAGGAATTTGGAAAACGCGATCAACCGAACAATTTTTTTTAATTTTGAACATAACGACTCGCTTCCTGATTTATCTACTGAAAAATGTTTATATGAAAACAAAAAAAGATTTTGTCAAGCCAAAAGTGAATTTGATAAGACATTTTGGATTGTATGTGATAAGGATCTAGCCAATGATATCCTCGCCCCTCGCGGAATGCGTTTTATTAAAGGAATATTTTGACTATACTTGGATAATAAAATTTCGAAGGGTACCTGGTTTTGACTTCCTGTTTGCGTTTGATCGCACATGAAATTTGGGCAAGTTAAAGGCCTTGCTAGACCTAGAGCCACACGAAAACTTTCATTATCTAAGAGAGTGCCGAGATTTTTCGATGGCAAGGCATGAAGCCAATACCCGGATTCTTTTTCAGATAAGGCTAGAAGCCTTGCTCGATCTCTTTCACTTGTAAGATTTTGAACCAAATTTGTATGTGTCAGCCGAACCAACGGCACATCCCAAAGTTTTTGAGTGAAACATTCCTTCGGGATATCGTCATTGGGACACCTGACCTTCCAACTCTCTAAGGCCTCTGTGGCATAGGTCAATGAAACTGAATTAGAATTAAGAATCTGAGAACTAAGCTCTTTTATACTATGCACAGAGGACAGAAAAGCCGGAAGAGCAACACTGGAAATTTTTCTCACGCCGATGCCACCATACTTGACCGGTAAAGTAGCTTGATTCCAGGACTGATCATCAAAAGATAAATTTAGAATTTTTTCTAGCGTATCTCTTAAGGTGGCATCCATGATATCGAGTAGTCCAGGAAATTTCCAAATTGGGATCGCACGGAGAATATAAATTAATTTAGGTACAAAAAGGCAATATTTTAGGATCGAAAATGCAATGTGAGAATTTAGAGCGCCCAATTTGTCAGAATGTGCCGAAAATGTTCTGACTTTTTTGTCCAAGATTTGTTGTATGGCTTCGTTAAAAAGAGGAGCACCAAGAAGACAATGTGAATGCTTATCAAGAATCTTAATATTAGGGGCAATTTCATTAAATAATTCAGAGGCCGATGATATTCTATCTTGTGATAGCTTTTCTGTGAAAAACAGTTCACATTTGGAAAAATTTAGTTCTAAACCAATTTTGCCAAATTGTTGCTTAACATTGTTAAGATCTTTAAGAACGTCATCCACGTTGCCTCCAATGGTTCCATCGTCAAGATACCATATGTTAAATTTTGATGTTAAATTTGAGATATGGTTGTGGATCCCTAAGCTGAACAGGGCTGGACCTAAAGGATCCCCTTGCTGAACACCTACAGAGGACTTAATATCGCCAAACGGCGAAAAGTGCAGCCAACAGCGATGGGCCGGATCCCACCATCCTTTTTATTAGAAGCACAGAGCCTCGAACCGTAAAGGAATGGCAAAAAGGATGAATTTACCTCGCCAGATAACATAAAATTACAAAGTCTGGCAATGTCACTCAGAAGCGCCTTGCCGGCGTCCCCAGCAGTAACACCCACAAGATCCTTTAGATGTTGTGGTGTTATGCCGTCATGCCACCAGCAGAGCCACTGGAGAATTACATTATCGCAGCATAAGTTTCTTCATCCTTTATCTGTATAAATGAAACGTTTGAAGGTGGGTCTGGAAGTAAAGAGTCGAAATTTGGTAAAGGTTGCTTGTCACGTAAGGCTTCTAGCGTTTCATCATTAAATGGAGCCAGCGTATCATTAGAAAACAAAATGCGGGCTGCGTTTTTAAGATCCCCATCCATAACCTTGTTTTCCACAATTTTTTTCAAATTGTAATTTTGTGTTCGAAATGAGCAGTCAGGAATTTGGAAAACGCGATCAACCGAACAATTTTTTTTAATTTTGAACATAACGACTCGCTTCCTGATTTATCTACTGAAAAATGTTTATATGAAAACAAAAAAAGATTTTGCCAAGCCAAAAGTGAATTTGATAAGACATTTTGGATTGTATGTGATAAGGATCTAGCCAATGATATCCTCGCCCCTCGCGGAATGCGTTTTATTAAAGGAATATTTTGACTATACTTGGATAATAAAATTTCGAAGGGTACCTGGTTTTGACTTCCTGTTTGCGTTTGATCGCACATGAAATTTGGGCAAGTTAAAGGCCTTGCTGGTGGTCCGTGACATCGTGTGATATGTATATTAAGGCCTTTACGACCTTTAAACAGCCTGCCATCGCTACAGTGTGGGCATTCTATGTACTCAACTTGAGAAGCACTAGGGATCATACTTCACAACACAACAAAAGAAAGAAAAAAACACTAAAACACTACACAATAGCGTCTATAAGCGCGCGAAGCCCCGGCAACGGCAACCAGGAGGCCTGCAGAGCAGGCGACTGCCCGCTGAGGCCCCTGGAAACCGCGACACCGCGTGGCAACGCCTCGCTCTGAAACAAAAACAACTGATAATATCGCATTTCGAAACACAATGAAAATAATACCACGGGGTATTTCGCGAATAAGCACCAATTTGATGCCAATAATAATCCAAAATACCGAGCCCAATATTTATAAATAAAAATTTTGAAGCGAGCAAAAAAAAAAGCCAGATGGTTTATCATGTGATTTGTTTATTCAAAATCACATTATGTGCATGTTTTTTACCGAGCATCAAGTAACAGTGTACTAGCAAAGTCCAAATGAAGTACCTTCTTACGTGATTTATGGCCGACCCACTTCAAATGAGTACTAGACAAAACAGTCGATAGTAAAAAGGAAACAGACTGATCTTTCAGTAAATAGATTTTATTCGATTTCGACGAAACTGATCTCTTGGATTATTTTTCCATGATAGCTGATTGAAATATCATTCGATAAGCTTACAAATTAATATATTTATATTCAAACTCCTTTCCATTTTTTAAATCTATAGGAATGAAAACTAGATATGGAGATAGGAAAATAAAACGGATCCAAATTTGAAGAAATCAAGATGACTTGCAGAGGTTCTATTATCTCTAATGCTATTTAGATTAATATTAAAAACGAACCAGATTTATGTCTCCACAAGATGATAACCACGAAATCGTCCAATTGGATTAAGGTATTTCGATTACTGTGGGAACTATTTTAATTTTGCGGACAACCTATCTCTGTATCAAATTTTATCAAAATCGGTTGAAACGATGGGCTGTTAAAGTTTAGCAGACAGACAAACAGATAAACTTTCGCATTTATATTATTAGTATGGATTTTATATTTATCTCGGTTAAACTCTCACTAAAGTCTAAGATTTACCATTTTTCTTTCTTCAAGATATTTTGAAATATAGTACAGGTGATCTTTTGAGAGATCAAAAAATAATTAAATTACCTATATTATTTTGAATTAAAATGTTTTTTCTATATTTATAAATAGATTACAATGTTTGAAACATCCATTATCATATCACAAAATAGCTGAAGCCCGCTACTTTGTTCGCGTGGATAGAGGTTTTTGGTTCCCGGGCGAACTCCTTAATTTTCCAGGATTAAAACTAGCCTATGTGCTAATCCAGACTACAATCTATCTCTGTGCCTAATTTCATGCAGATCCGTTCAGCCGTTCTTGAGTGTCAAAACATCCATCCATCCATCAAAACTTTTGCATAGTATAGATGTGATTTTGTTTGTCCTTATAGCATGTCACAAAAGAGTTACAAATCGACGTGATTTTTCACACGATTAAATGTAGTTTTTTTTTATTTATTTATAAATTGCACAAACAAATACAAAAATTATGTTTCTCGCCAAATTACACACGCAGATTGTTTGGCGTGTTTGTTGAGTTAAAACGTCGGAGAGTGCCAAAAGTTACATTTTATACCAGAAAATCCAAGATTTTCCAAAGGAGTTTTAAATAACTAGATCCATGTGGACAAAGTCTTCTCTAAAAATAAAAAATGCTCCAAGGTACAAAGCGGAGAAAAGTATAAATACGCCTACGGCTTGATTTCAAGATCTTTTCCACTCAAGTACAAAGAAATATGTGTTAGTGCTCGTTAGTGCTACTATACACGTCAGCTGACACAATCGGGCGGTAAAATCTTACCAATTTATAAATGTCAAAGTGTATGTAGGTATTTTTTTTGTAAATGCACGTACTGGTGGTTTTTTTTAACATGAGCTTTCCATCGAAGTTTTGAATCTAGCGTCATACCAAAGTACGTCGCTGTATTTACGTACGGATTTAGTTGCCGATTACCGATATGTACAGATAATATATCGGATGATATTGCGGTCACTTATTAGTAACATCAATGTGCACCGATTTTGACTCGTTAACCTTAAAATACACCACTTTATAGTCCAATCATTAACTTTGTTTCTAGCAACTCGAACTTTTTCCACTACTTCTTCGTGACTCTTACCAGTTCAGTATTATATTATAGCAGTGTCATCAGCGAATGTCACAAAAGTATTACTTTTTAGTCAGATATAAGTATAATAATATGTGTATTAATGTTCAAAAAAGTCACCCGGCCTGTCATAAACAAACTCGGTAAAGCTTTGGTGGCACAGCCGGAAGAGGCATAAACCGAAGTTGCTCGAATAAACCCAGGTGGTTTTGCCGATCGAGCGAGCCTACTGAAATTCGAACTTGAAATTATCAGTTTTGATATTAAATAAAAATGACGCGACAATGTGTATAGCAACCCTAAGATATAAAAATGCGTATTTTTTCTGCTTTAAGATCTTATATTTTCAAGTTTCTATAGTGGAAAGTTCCTACCCAGTGTCTTGACTTATTTGTAAAATATGAATGCTATGCCAGTGCGGGCGTCCTTGGGAAATAACAGGTCGTGTTGGGGAAAAGCTTTTAGAGAGCCGGAACGGGTGCACCGCTAACATTTCTCAGTGAATTACTCTATTTGTAAATATACATTATATACACGGCATAATTAAATATAAAATGTACCGTGGATTATCTGAGATTTTATGATTCTAAGCAAGTAAAATATGTGTTGAATATTTGTTTTAAAACAGCCTTTTTGAAACAAAAAGCTCGGCAAAATCCCTGTCCAAAATCCTAATACATAAAACGATTGGTTAGCTTCCTTTGAAACGGGCGGCAATGAATCAATCCCTAATCAATCCCATTTCAAGGATTGAAAAGCTATTTCACATTTATGGTCAGGAGAGCGACCAATTTGATTTCGATGCAACAGTAAAATACAGACTTGGAAACACAATATTTAGCTAAAATATCATTAGATCATTTTTTAGGTCGTTATAAATTCACTAGATTATCGCAACAGAAACTTCAAAAAAAATTGGCAGTCATAGAGACTGCCGATAGAAGTGAAAATGAATATTTAAAATAAAAACACAGCACTTTTAAAATAATTAATATATAAACCTTTAAACAAAGGCATTCAAGTTAAATTACGAATTTACGATATTATTAAAAAGAATGGTGTCACGGTTACACATCACTTTAAATAAAAACCTTAAAACATAGGCATTAAAGTTTAATTACGAATGTACTACTTAAGACCTTTTGTCTTAAGAAGAACGGTGTCGGTCTCGCGTTTCCACATTTTTACCGCCTACCAAAAGTGCTCAATGCGCCTAAAGAAGTTTTCACTTCATAAAATAACATATATGCTTAACTGAGGTAATAAAGACCAGAAATATCGTAAATAAAATATATCATTTGATTTCTTCTAAAACAATACATATTTTTTAAATAGAAATTAATAGAGATTGAATATAAACATTATTCCTTATTATCATAGCATCCAAACTTAAGTCTAAAATAAGTTTTAGGGTAAGCCTTTTGATAAGGTTACGACTACGATAAATTGCTAATAATTAATGTTATCATATATCTAGAGCTACGAATATTATCTTATGAAATCAATAAAATCAACATATATAACGCTAAAAATAAATTACCTAGTTCGAATCAGTGACATTATTTTTCAGATGACCATCCGCATTAAAGTGAGGCCACAGTATAAGTATAAAAGATAGTTCTTAGTACTGGAAGTCCTTATATTAAAGTTAACGTCGTTATTAGTCACGTAGTCATAAAATTTGGTAGAGGGAAATAATAGGTAAAGGAAAAAAATATACTGTATGTTTCATTAAATGCATTTTTTATGGATAAGAGTAATACAGTAATATATACCATATTAAATAGGTACACTTTTATAAGTGTACCTATTTATTATGGTCGTATATACCGTAAATGGTAAAAACATGGAATGTACCTTACATTTCCATAAACTGTTTGTTTTAAACATATTTTCACTTTTATTTAAATAACCCAAAAATTATAGTTTTGTAAAAATCATGCAGTTATTTTAATCATTCGTTTGTCTTCCAACATAAAATGACAAACCTTTTTATTTGCCGAAGTTTCTATACTGTGCCCGATATAGATTCTACTCCTGATGATCAGAAAGGTCCCACTGGGACGAGCTATAAGAAATATGGCCCTATAAATTACTATATTATCGGATGGACTCGATTCTATGCCGTTCGCTCGTGGTCACTTCATTATCTATATCGATATGAGCTGTAATCGAAATGGGTTATAGTATATTTTGACGACCTTTCTACAGCGCAGTGATGCATGTTGATGTCCTATGTGTATATTTCCCGAAAGAAATTTGTTTTAATAATCCATACTAATATTATAATGCGAAAGTGTGTCTGTCTGCTACGCTTTCGCGGCTCATCCGTTCAACCGATTTTGATGAAATTTGGTACAAGGATAGATCCCGGAAAATTACAGAGTTCCCGCGAGAATAAAAAAAAATCTCTTCAACCGATTTTGGTATAGCGATAGTTTGATACCCGGGGAAGGACATAGACTACTTTTTATCTCGGAAAATTAAAGAGTTTCCGCGGGAATTAAGAAACCTTAATCCACGCAGACGAAGTCGCGGGCATCATCTAGTATAATAATATCTTCTGCTTGGAATTTATTCACAGCAAGTTAAAGAAAACATAAAATTCATTATAGGTATGAATTTAATAAGAGCAATGCTCTGGCCATCTGTATCTGCAGCGCTATTTACCGCTTTAAGTGCATGGATGTATTGTACACCTATTAACCCCCAGAGATACCTATTAATTCCACGTCTTAGTCACAGAGAAGGACTAACTTTCCATCCTTGAACTTAATCTTGTTTCATTTAGATTTCAGATGAAGATAGTAGTTGTTTTGGCATTATTTGTATATGGCACAGAACTACTAGTGGTGAATGAAAAATGGCTTATGTATATTGCTACTGCTAAAAGGAAAGGATAAAAAGGAAGAAAGGAAGGCAAACCATACCGTCTAGCAATTTGATTACCACACAAAAATTCTACCATCATTAATATGTGAACCAATGAATTTAATTTAATTACTTATAAGAAAAAAAATTGATTTAACAGAGGAATCGAGGGGGGGTTCGTTAATGCAGTCGACCAAGTTAATTGTATTGTTTACCTAGGAGGACAGAATGTACTAATTCCAACTTTGCAAAACATATTGGTGGTAATAATCATAGACAAATGACCTTCAAAATAGACCTTTATCGTATTCACAAGATATACTTAAAATGGCCAGTCTCTTATAGTACCTCAAGTTAATAATGCCAGAGGGTTGCTGGTAGCAATCGGTAATAATTATATCATTTAATTTTGAAACTCATCTTCGCTATATGTTGTAATAAATAATCACTGAAGCAACTAGTTATAATATATATTACATTTATGGTGTAGCTGTAGAGCTGAATGTGAATAATATAATCCATGCAACAGAAGAATGAAGATAGTATTGTTACTCTTAAACTTACTGACCCTACTGTGCTCGAGAAAATGATAGGTTTATAATGGTATTATGCATAAACGGCCATTTCCTATTAAAATATTCAAAATAAGTCTCGAGCAGTTGCTATATCGTAATTGAATTCAAGAATTGAGATAGAAAGTAGTAACCTCTGTACGTGAGTTGAAAATATAGTCGTAATAATAAAACCCGTTCTGTAAGACTCACAAAGGCTCCGCGCTTCAAACAAACATAGGTACTTTATTGGTTTATTTACGACAACTTGAGTTAACATTTATAACTTGAAATTGTGTAACCAGAGTTTCATTGAATCATTTTTCTAAATACAATGTGTACTTACGTGTTTTTTTGTATTTGACGATAAAAAGTGTGTGATACTTCTAAGTTCTCACCTATTAGTAGGTGTGTCATGTAATTTATTCAAACGCACGTCTTAAATGCCCCTTTAAAATAAGTGTTTTATGTCTTAAAAAGTTGCAGGTGCCATATCTACGTCGCTACAACACAATAAATCCCTTTTAAATGTGTTCCTTGATAAGCAGATTCCCTGTTCCATGGTCGCTACGCTACAATTCTTTAGTTAATGCATAAATTTTTTATAGAATGTTTATTTTTAACATTTTAGTGTACACTAAATTCCGACGGTTTAGAAGTGCTGTACCCTGCAGCATCAGGGTTGAGGAGTTGGGACTCAGACTTGAATCCTATACACGTGAAATGATACCTACTATATGAATTCACCTTCAAAATTTAACTCCCTAGTATTGAGGATTTCATTTAGTACGGTACGGTACACCTACAGCATCAGGATTGAGAATTTGGAGTCAGAATTTTTTAAGGGACCATCTCGCGAGCTTCGTCTAACCACTGAAAAAAAAAACCAAATCGGTTTGGAAACCGCGGAGATATGCACCATGCTCCTAATCTTTTGGAAGTCGGTTAAAAATTATTGTTCGTGATTAATAATATTAATGATCACGATTGAACTACAATATTAAGTTTTCATGGAATAATAATATTACTTGACAATATATATTACCTATATGATATATATTCAGGAGTCTCCACAAATATCTACATATAATGAGAAAGTTCTGACTCACTATCACTATCACAGGTGTCACTGAGAAATACTAATATAGCAATACTAAGCAAGCGGTAGATCCGCGATGCTTTTCTTTACCTTGCAGCTTTACTGGCATAACAGTTGCGCTACACACGCTTGCTTCTATATCTACATTGTTGAGGCTACTTACAACCGTCACTTCGGTTATCAAAGCTATGCTTGGAACTGCAGTTACTTGAATCCTAATAATGACTGTTACTTTTGATTGAAAAGAGCAAGCACCGAGTTTCTTGCTGGCTCTTCTCGGTAGGAATGGCATTGGAATCAACAGTAGATTCACACAACGATTTGAAAGCACTTGTAATAGTTAATTTGAATAAAAACATTGTTTTTTATCTCTTTTTTTGTTTGGGGTTTTTACATTGAAGTTTGAAACATGAAAATGCAGATTAATAACCAAAACAAATTACCACGGTCGCTTAGTGAAATAAATCAGCAAAAATGTCTAGCCATAAAGGTTTTTTTACACTGCTGTGTGGTTAAATAAAGGGTGATGGGGTTAACATTTCATTTTCATTACCCTGGAATACAATTCACGTTCATTATTCACACGGAGACCTCCACCCCGCCCAGACTGTCTCCGTCACTGATGGACGCAACGTAACTTGCCTCCAATTTGTAAACTTCAGATGCTTTAGAAATTCCGTCTTAGTTATTATGACACAAATTAGATGTCAGTTTCAGGGCGACGTGACGTTTATGTCAGCTGTTTGCAGTAGCTCACTGGTGTATTGATTGGCAATACATTATAGGCTGATCGTGGACCTAATGACATCGACATGATTATAAATAACTCAAAAAACTATTCCAATAAAAAAAGTTTACCTAATTTAGTTCTAGCACAAATGTTCGCTAACAGTCCTGATATTCTTTTTGTGAACTATTTGATGACTAGCTGATGTAGCCGATGAAGTTTTTTATTCCCGCGGGAACTCATTAGTTCTCAAGGATAAAAGTAACCTATGTCACTCGTCAGAAGCTCAACCATATAGCGTGATTGAAGGATAAACCAACAAACAAACACACTTTTGCATTTATAATATTAAAATGATTTACCTGCTCTTTGTATGTATCTGTGGCCAATGGGAAAATCAAACTATTGTTTCAGGTTAGATTTATAATGCCCAGATTAAGCCCGATTGGCATTCTTCCGGAGGTAGGTAATCAGCTTTATTTCATGCTTTCTCCAATATGATTTAAGTTGCAACAGAGCGACCTACCTTTGTTAGTGCGAGCGTGGTAGTAGGTATGTGAGTGTTCACGTTTACCTACCTACTGCCGATTCGAATCGAATCTGAATAATTCACCGCCTCATAATATAATGCTAGATGATGCCCGTAACTTCGTCCGCGTAGTTTCCGTTGTTTTAAATTCCCGCGGGAACTCTCCTCCTGAATTTAAAGTACGTACGAAGGGTAAGTAAAAGTATTTCATCAAAATCGGTTTAAAAGATGGGCCGTTAAAGTGTAGCAGACAGACAGATAGACACACTTTCGCATTTACAATATTAGTAAGTATGGATTTACTATGAAACTGCGTCGATTAACGGTATGCCGAAGTGCGCTGAGTCGAGTCTTTAGTAGGTATACGGTTCAAATTCGATTCGATTCGACGTGATCTACTGGAGTCGACTTTAAAAAATAATGAGAAATTTCATACCGAAAATGGTAAGTAATTTTGTATTGTAATTCTGCAGTCTACTTTGCTGGATAAAGACACAAACAATAAAATAGAATAAATAGCATGATAATGGATCTTCTGAATGCTACCAGAGTCGCGTAAACGACCATTTGTCCGTTTGTCTGAGCAATAAAAACAACATCAGGCAATTCCATTTTACGCTCTAGCTACTGTTTTTCTTGAGCAATTTTAAACTTAGGCAAGTAATCCCTTGGTGTCAGTTGTTGACCTAACAATTTATTATATTAGCCACGTGAAAATGTTCTGGACCACTATTTCGATACGGTGAAATATATTGCGCATTCTGCTTAAAATATATCGGTAATGGCCCATTAGCTAATTTTGAGGGAAATTACAATGCATCCGAACCTATACCTTGTTTTGGCTCATAATCAATTGATGGACCGAAGGTAGTTTCCCGACCCACTACGCACTAAACTACGTTTTGTATTGTTAGACTAGTATGTGCGAACTGCGGATCCAGATAAAGAGTACCTACGCGCACTTTTTTTCCGCCAGACCCTTTTTATCCAGTATGTTTCTGCGGTAACACTGAAATTACGTGAAATTTCAAAAGGAGATCGGCGAGCTCCCATATAGTTTCCGACCCAGGCTTGAGGGTCACGTTCACGCATCAAACTTCTCATATTTTTTTATACTAAACCAGACCAACAAAAAAGTTTATCAAAGTCAATCAAATAAAGCTGGGAGAAAAAAGATATTCTTAGTGATAGTTATGTGAGGTTAGGTTTTCATTTCATTGTTTTTAAGCCAGATGACCACTTATTAGCTTCTAAAAATCTATCAGGCACTGCAGATCACCTATTATCTATTGAATAGAAGCAGGCGTTACTTTGCGGAAGTCCATGATAGTGAATGAACTAGAAGTTTAATTCGCTATAATCCGCTACAGTAGACAAATCTGTGTGGTACAGTGCGTCTTTCACCTGCAACATGCGACACCCACCACCCAGCAATTCGCACAGGCACAACACCACACCACACAAATCCTCCAAATCACTCTCAACGTACGTTTCACTCCGACACCGGAGCATCCTCAGGAGATGTTGACTCGACAATGCACGATTGTGAAGTGCCTATCGTATCGCAAGTTCCGGCTTATATACCTTTTTGGCATGGCTCATACTGAAGCCCCGCCCCCTCCCCCATTACTGTATAAATTGAGTAAAGGTGAATTTGATACGTTTATTTGTTCATTTAGCAACTCAAATCCTTTATTATTGTGTTTAATTATTTCTAATTGCTCCCAAACGCACATTCGTAACCCTTTATTACATTTATGCAGGATTTTATATGAATGGTTATTGCCCACCTCATGTCCACTGTCCAAAAGATGTTTAGCGAAGTGGGACCTTTGTGGTTGATCGTTCCTATAAGCAGACATATGTTCCTTATAGCGCATCTCAAAATTGCGTCCAGTTTGACCAACATATGTGGCACCACATTCAGGACACTCAAGCTTATAAACACCCGATTTTTGATGATTTTTTAATTTATCTTTTCCATTGCAAATCCTCCGAAGTGTATTATTTGTCCGGAACGCGACATGCACATCATGTGATCTGAGCGTCTTTGCAATGCGCTCAGATATAGGTCTAACCTATATCTGACCTATATCTGAGCCTATATCTGACTGGACCTATATCTGAGCGCATTGCAAAGACGCTCAGATCACATGATGTGCATGTCGCGTTCCGGACAAATAATACACTTCAGAGGATTTGCAATGGAAAAGATAAATTAAAAAATCATCAAAAATCGGGTGTTTATAAGCTTGAGTGTCCTGAATGTGGTGCCACATATGTTGGTCAAACTGGACGCAATTTTGAGATGCGCTATAAGGAACATATGTCTGCTTATAGGAACGATCAACCACAAAGGTCCCACTTCGCTAAACATCTTTTGGACAGTGGACATGAGGTGGGCAATAACCATTCATATAAAATCCTGCATAAATGTAATAAAGGGTTACGAATGTGCGTTTGGGAGCAATTAGAAATAATTAAACACAATAATAAAGGATTTGAGTTGCTAAATGAACAAATAAACGTATCAAATTCACCTTTACTCAATTTATACAGTAATGGGGGAGGGGGCGGGGCTTCAGTATGAGCCATGCCAAAAAGGTATATAAGCCGGAACTTGCGATACGATAGGCACTTCACAATCGTGCATTGTCGAGTCAACATCTCCTGAGGATGCTCCGGTGTCGGAGTGAAACGTACGTTGAGAGTGATTTGGAGGATTTGTGTGGTGTGGTGTTGTGCCTGTGCGAATTGCTGGGTGGTGGGTGTCGCATGTTGCAGGTGAAAGACGCACTGTACCACACAGATTTGTCTACTGTAGCGGATTATAGCGAATTAAACTTCTAGTTCATTCACCTATTATCTGTCCATATACCAAAGAGATCACGGTTTCTTTTAATGTAGGTAGGTAGGTACATTAAAAACACTACAGGCTTCTGCGTACCTACTACGTTAAAACTATACTACGTAATCCATAACGTGGCCATACAAATTGATGGTGCCATAACTATTTATTTGGAAGTATTGGGAATAATAAGAACTATAATTCATGCAAGAGATTTAGGTGGGTCGCCCACGGCGGCTTCTTCCATCGATTCAGTAGCGCGCTACTATTTCTGGCCACATCGGGTAAAAGAAGAGCGGGGGTGCCGGTAGGTACCTACTACACCGCAAGACTGTATCGATAATGCATCGCCTTTGTATCAATGCTGTATTGCGTTAATACCGATGCAAAATCGTAATTAGGTACGTGTCCGATATATCTAGATTATAGACCAGCGACTGATTCGCGACCTCGATTGGCACATCTCTACCACAGTCCACGAATGACATTTGATTGAGTTGACAATAATTGACATTTGACACGTTAGTTTCTACTTTTACCTCAGATAAAAAACCTATTACACTCCGTATTGCCATTAAAATGACTTTTTTATTGTGTCGTAATTATTTTTATTTTTGATCCCCATCTTCTAAAAATTTGGTGTTTACACAGAAAAATACTTTGAAATATATTAAAAAATATTAAATGCTTTCTGAATCTGTACGGTTTTTAAATTAGCTGGGTCGGACTTCGCCGATCTCCTTTAAGTGAAGATTACACTGATAAATACTTACCGAGAATATCTAAATCGTGTGAATTGTAAAAGCGCCACTTTTAAATTTCTTTCAAATATTTCATCGGGAGTAGTCCCTCATAAATTTTTCAATGTGAGTTAAATCTTCACGCCTCTCTCAACAGAAAACGTTAAAGAACAATTTGTTATTATTATGAACTTATCAAACACTCCACTTCAACTTTACCGGCAAGTATCATCGGGAAGCCACAAAAAGTTAAATTGCCCAAGTTAAAATTTATTGAGCTCAGAAACTTCCATCCTGACAGTTTTTCTGCTCCAATATTAGTATTTCCGTATAAATGTTTACGCATTAAGCCAATACAATATATTTTTATTATTTTACGACAACGAGGTAACTTGACTAGTGTTTTTGAACATGTTTTATTATTACCTATAAATCTTCATTACTAAATTATGCCTACGACTTTTTTCACGTGGATTAAGGTTTGTTGATTCCCACGCCGACTCTTGAATTTTCCGGGATAAAAAGTAGCCTATAATTATGTCCTTCCCTGGATACAACGCTACAAAATCGGTTGAACGGATGGGCCGTGAGCGTGGCAGACAGACAAACACACTTTTGCATTTACCATATTAGAGAAATTGTCTCTAATCTGACAAACCTCATAAATTTTAGAGAAAATGTTTAAGACAAGTAAATGATGCCCGTGACTTCGTCCGCGGGCATCGTTTCGTGGGAACTCTTTTACTTTTCTCGGAGAAATAGAAGCCTATTTCACTCTCTAGGTTCTCAATTATACCCTTGCAAATATCGACCTTGAGTGGATTTTATCGAAATTTCCGCCAAAACTAACAGACATAGGCTTGATTGATGAACAGTTAGTAAATCTGCAAAGAGCAAGAAGGTCGGAGAATTAATAAGTTTAGTGAGTGATCAATCTTTCTCAACAAATTCGGTAAAATTACCAATTTTCCAAGTGTCGCTTCGTATAAAAGTGTTTAACCATAACTTTTATAAAAACGATGACTGAGTATCTAAGCCGATCTAATAGACTATCACTTAATAAGTAAACTGAAGTAACGAATTTAATGTATGAAAACCGTTTTTCTTATGCTTCTTATTTTAGGTGCATTGTAATTGTAAGACTTGGACTCGGACTCACTTGGTAAGTATAAGTATATAAAAATCAGAAAGTTGTGATTTTGCACGTACTATACATTCAATAAAATCAACGCGGACGACCTCCTTGGCGCAATAGTAAACGCTATGGTGTTACTAATTTGAGACCCTCGGTTCGATCCCTGACAGGGTCAATCTACTTCTTTTTTTTTTTTCTTAATTTAGGTTAGCCATAACTTATTATTTAATATTTATCGCAGTTAGTTACGTGTTTTACAGTGTTTGTCCTGGGACTGGTGGATATGACCACAGGTTAACCCGCGCAGTCCAATATTTGACTACATAATCGCTTGCCATCCAAATAAGACCACATTCAAGGGCTAACTTGTAGTAGGAAAAAAACAAAGTCATTCTATTCTTATAAATAAAATTTTCGTGTCACAATGTTAGTTACCATACTCCTCCGAAACGGCTTGAACGACTTTTATGAAATTTTATATGCATATTCAGTAGGTCTGAGAATCGGCTACTATTTATTTTTCATACCCCTAAAACACCTCAATCCATGCAGACAGAGTAGCGGGCATCAGCTAGTATATAATATCGACGGGTTTCGGGCTAATTGTATTAAGCGACACTCTGAGCGATATAGACTTTTATAACATATTTGGAATCGGCGAATTTTTCTGCGTCATTTGAGCTGGGTTTGGTGACGATCGCAGCACTTTTTTGTCGCTTAATACAACCGCATTTTTGGGCCCATTTTAGACTGCAATGTATGAAGCGACACAAAATATTGACAAAGGACATGACCAGTAATTGCCCTCCGATTCGGGACAATGCACAGGATTTCCGTTTTTACAGTAAGGTTTAAAAATTCAAAACGAAATTATTATGGATTTATTATTCCAAATAAGGTCGGGGTTCAAATGACAAAAAAAAACAGTACGTTTATTGTTTAAATCTTGAGCGTCCGCTTTCCTCTTTAAGCACTACTCCATTTTGACGTTCCATTATATCCATGCCTAATAATAATCTTGTAACCCTACATGAATACCATTTAAGTACCTTAGTTATTATATTAGGAATGATTTATTTTTGATCAATTAAATAGTAATGAAAAGGAAATGTATGTTTTGTTTATAATTATTTTTATTTTTTGACAAGTCTCAAACTAATCGATCGAACAAAGCATTTTGAAATACTACGTTTAAAGGAACGCCCTGTCACATTGCATATGCTGCCATCTGTGGTCGAATAGTTGAACTTGTTAACGAAAACTAGTGAGCAATACTTAAAAATATTTTCTAGACTCACCACAATAACTAGCGCCATCTAGTGTGGGAAAGCAGTTTTTGGTGAAACTTTTTTTATCTATTTTCTCAGTTTTCAGAGCCTTCAGACTCTTGAAACTTTTTTATTTGAAAACTATAAAATATAACAATTACAATAATAAAGAAATAATACTTGAAAATATTTTTTTAGACTCGCTTAACACAATAAATAGCGCCATCTAGTGTGGGAAAGCAGTCTTTTGGTGAAACTTTTTTGTTCATTTTCGCAGTTTTCCGAGCCTTCAGACTCCTGAAACTTTTTTATCTGAAAACAGTGAAATATTACAATTACAATAATAAAGAAATCATTGCTGAACATTGATTTTTGACACCTAGGCAAGCTGCCATAGTTCCACCGGTCAAGTCCTTTAGAAACTGTGTACTTAAGCTGACTACCAAATACCAGGCAGTCGTTTAAACGTTTTTTCCTGGAGCAACAATTTACAGGCACTGTACGTTAAAGCATTTATCCTGACTTTATAAATATATAGAAATGTCGCTTAATACAATTAGCCTCTTTGTTAAATTCTTATCCAGTGTCACTTAATACAATTAGCTTTACCTTGTAAATATACAAGAATGTCGTTTAATACATTTAGCCTCTTTGTCAAATTCATACCCAGTGTCGATCTATACATTTAGCCTGTACATGAAAGTACTGTAGGCTACTTAATAAAAAGACTTTTTAACTTCTGATTCCTATACAATTGTGATAAAAACTTTAGTTGTTACCTTGGTAAGCTAAGAAGTTACTGCTGTTCCTAGGTGATTGTCATTTTAAATAAAAAACTTATCTTTAAACAGTTTATAATGTGTGTTTTATTTCTCATTTCATAATTATTAACAAGATAGGTAGGTACACCCTATGTATGCACCTTTTAATTTATCAATGTTTTAACCGTCAATTTCTCCAAACTTCATTATTCAAGTATGATTTATTTAAAAAAAACAGTCGCATAAGCTAATTAGCCATACATTAATAAGTTTAAGATACTATGATATTTAAATCAATTAGCTTTTTGAAATATGACCAACTATTTGATTAAAGCTTAGAGCCATTATTTCCATCCCTAGGCGGTTAAGTCATTTAGCCTGGAACCAAAAAAAAGTAAAATATGGGTCATTTTGTAATAAGCGACATTTATCTTCGTTAAAAATAGGAATTTTAGAAAAAAAAATTATCTAATTATGGGGAATATGTTATAAAAACAGTAATATCCTTCTTTTTAAAGAAATAATGCGATTTGCTAAAGTTATTTTTTTTTCTAAAAATCGAAACTTTAAACTGCTCTGGTGTAAAGTTTCAGAAATGTCGGTTATTACAAATAGCCCGGAACCCGTCGATATATATTAGTATACTCTTTGGCTTCAGATAGTTATCTATACTTCTATACCAATATTATAACTGCGAAAGTTTGGATGGATGGATGGATGTATAGATAGATGGATGGATGGATGTTTGTTACTCGATCATGCCCCGACGACTCAACGGATCTGTATGAAATTTGGCACAGAGATAGATTATAGTCTCGAATAACACATAGGCTACTTTCTAAAAACCTCAATCCACGCGGACGAAGTCGCGTGCATCAGCTAGTAAATAATATTATTCTCTATAATATTTAACTGAGTTTGACATTCACACATTTATACGCATAATATTTTTAGTACACATATTACACGAGACTGTGCCAACACCGAGGCGTGAATTTGGAGCGAGAGCACTCTACGCCATTACGATTCATTAGGGCGGGACCATGCGAGATACACTTTCAGAGCTATTTTACTTTGCCTCTCTATAGACTCTTAATGATGAAAGTTAATTTACTTGCATAATTTTAGCCTGTTCTGTTTTATTTAATATTAGATAATGCTAGAGATCTGCGTGGATTAAGGTCTTTTAAAACTCCTGTGAGAACTTTTTTATTCACCGGGGTAAAAAGCAGTCCTTAGTCAAAATATCCTTCTCAGGGATGCAACTTATCTTTGTACTAAAATTTGTCAAAATCTGTTAAACAGTAAAACGAAAGTGTAGCAAACACACAGACGTGCATATACCTCTGAATCTCTGTCTTTCTTACTGAATAGGTATATCTTTCTATACACTACTAACATTTTCTAACACTTTAGAATTAATTATAATATTTAGAATGTGTGATGTTCATGATCCTATTTTATTTGGTTGTAATAATTATTACAAGTGTTAATTTTTCTCCCTCAGAAAATATATTAATAGGATTCTTTTAAGAAAATCAATACCACGACTCGCAAATATTTTTATCTTGTTACCTTTTTCATCCTTTCATGCGATTTTTACGCAATTTAACACGACAGCTGGCGCTTGATTAATTCCTTAAAAATGGCAGTTAACGTTCGTCGCAATCGAATACGTAAAATAACTCCCACTTGGCCTGCAGTATGCGTATAAAGACACGACTAAGCCCATTTCATCAGTTTCATAGACAATATACCTATGGTGGAGAATTATTGCGAACCGATTCGATTCGACGAGCTTAGTGGACCCCAGCCTTTACTTTCCTACTGGATTTTGTTATAACATGCATTGTTTTATAGGTCAAAGTACGAGGTTTGCGTAGCCTTTTAAAATGGTTGAATTCGCAGATTCAACAGCATTACTTAAAGAGCTTCCAGAGCGCTGATTCACGTCAACTGAATACAATTTATTTTCTTTAACGCCAAACACGAGGACAACTCAACAGGCTGTTTATACTTAAATATCGTATTTATTGATGACTGCCACAAATAACGGCTAACAAAGGATCTTTGTAATTGATGAGCATTTGCTGAGTTGCGAGAAGCAATGTTGCAGAAATTATTATTAGGTGTGATCAATCTCTCTGAACAAATTGCGGATATAAAATTACCTACCGCTTTCTATTTGCTATTTCTAGTAGGTATCCCAACATAATAAAAACAAGTACTAATCTCTCGTTGTAATGCCTCGTGAAAAACTCATCAATTACATTTATGTATTATACATGATTTGTACTCGTATGTTTACTGTTTTATTAAACCTGTCAATATTTGTTTGAAATAAGGGAGTACCGACGAGGTACTTTTCTAAAATAGGCAAACAACAACTGGTATAGACTTTTGTAGAGAAGAATATCAATTCCCATTTAGCATTTCAGGATGACCTGCCAATATCCACGTGTCGTGCTCCCGGAAATGGAAGTCCAGGTTGATACATTATCGGATGCATGTATCCAGAATGGCTGTTTCACTATAGTGTGTGTGCCATATGCATGATAGAAATTGAAATTCTTTATTATGTGAGCATTTATTCATTGGTATAAGTTAACAGATAGTAATTACCCGAGCTTATTTTGTTTTTGCGTGTACGTTCTGGAAAAACCAAAATGAAATAGCTCAAATAGCGGTTTGAGCAGTGCTTTGATTTTTATGCCAGTCGATAATTTTTTTCTTTTATACACATGTACCGAAATAGTAAAGTATAGATTTAAGGTGTAAGACAGGGTAACTTGAGAAACTCTCGATAGGTTATCTTCAAAATGTATAGTAGCCTTCTTACCTATTTTAAAAATGTGTCAGAGATTGAAAGAGAACTGCAGTGGACTCATTTTTGGAAAATCTAAAAGAAAAAGCTTTGAACAAGTTTTCGTAATTTAAAAATAAAGAAAATAGGACAACAGATTTTTGGCTCTGAAGCTAATCTAAATTTCGGGTTTCCAAGATGTTACTCGTAGTTCTGTTTCTGGATAAAACTATCCAGTTTATTAAAGTCTTGCGGTATTAGAACTAGGTACCATTTGTTACAAAACCCTTATAAGAAGAAGATTCATTGATATGTTCGTACATGAGATGTATAATAATACTGAGGTATGTTTTATTGTTGTTAAAAAATGTTTGATATCTACAGTAAATTCTGTAGAAAACATCTTTTGGGATTTTGGCTTAGAATAAATCGTCAAACCAGAAAAATACAGATTCTATTACATAGATACAGATACTAAGTATTTCTCTCTACTCTCGACCCTATGGTTCCTTATCTTGTTGAATTTTGTAGTAAATAGGTATTTTTTGTAACTGGAAACATTTCGATTTGTAATATGAAAAATCTATTTTGAAGCATACGCTTGTTTTTATTATTACAGTTATTTCTAAGATATTTTGTGATGACAAATTACTGTGACAGAGTAAAGTAGATTTTTCGTCGCAGCCATACTATTCTGTGTCGTCACGATATTGGTTTGAAGCAGTCACAAGCCCCCAATTTTCACGAAATGAAAGGATTATATTGATCTGCATTGATAGATACAATGCGTGCTTCGAATTGAAAATTTTCTGACCTAGTTACCTACTGTAAGCCTTTTGAAATACCTCTGCGAGTTCCAGTGTATGAAATGAGCTTTTAATACTGAGTAGTGCAAACTTGTTTACCTACTCTACAAGCTTATAACAAACGTGATACGAATACTTTATGTAGTACTAAGGTAATAGGTTTATGTAATACGAGACTCAAGATATAATAACTCATTAAGCATGTAGTAGAAGATAGATAGATACATTATAAGATGCGTAGATTCGATTACTTACAGAGATTAAGTTACTTACATCGATATATTTTGATAATTTTTGGACATTCAAATGTGGCCAATAATTCTGTGGTACATAATCTTTATACTAAACTAAAATGACAGGTTCAAATCTAGCTCTATCATTTTCCGAAGTGAGCATTATGAAAGAGATATGCTGAGATATGAGAGAGCTGCCATTTTAGTTTAGTTAATAGCTTGTGTAGAGCAGAATTATTATCTTTCTAAATAACCCAATAACTCAATGTTTGCGGGTCTAATTCTCTGTGTCAGATAATTTTTACACACACACACACACACATTTTAACATACCTGATCTAGTATTTATCATCAACCGGACCTTGATATTGATGAACCGCACCCAATTGATGAACAAATCTCATTTTTTACTTAACTCTATGAATATTATTCTTTTTTCGAGTTGGCAGCACCACTCGCTCCTTTAAAAGTTAACAAGGGGTTGCTCCACTAATCAGTCATCCTTATAGACCGAAATAAGCTTACGCAAAGACCGGTCGGTGAGTTTTTGTATGGAGAACGTGCTAAGATGAATCAACCACTTTTATAAGCTTGTAAGTGAATTGCCGATCCATTTATATTAATAAGCCCCAAGCAAATATTTTCCAGTAACTTATATTATTATCAGTAGAAAATCGACCAACATAATGTTACCTGGTTATACTTCGCTTAGTCGTCATTAATTTTATGCGCATACATTATAATTGATGCCTAGGGCGAATGTAAACCACCAACCCGTAATAAAAGGGAAACGTGTAAATTTTTAAAGGGCAGACGTGTATAAGTTCCGATAAAGGTTTATAAATTTGGCATCCTAAAATCAACTACAAAGTTATTATCCTATTCGTATACGTCAAGCACTTGTTGATGCTGTTTTAATATTATTTTAAAATTGGAAATACTGCTTTATTTTTGGTGTGGAAAAACATACATTACCCCAAAACAGTTTACAACAAAATTCATGTAAGCTCCTTTTTACAAGCGTAAGAGAAAAACTCTAAAAAAGAACATGAACTCAGTTTTCAGTCCTAAAATTCATGGGTACACAAATTATTGTTGTCCTGTCTGTCCTGTATCTTTGCATTCGGCATACATATCCGATTTAATTCAAATTGAAAGTTGTTTTTGACACTTTCAAATATTGGATAGAATCAGGCGTTACTTTGCAGAAGTTCATGATTTAACAAGAAAATATTACAATTATTTTGCTATAATCCGCCAACAGCGCATTTATAGTTTTCTACGTGGTAGCAGAAACCTACAGAATTATTAATTATTAAGTAGGTACCGCGAGAGTCGCTTTACAGCGTCGTTGGTATAAATATAAAAAAGCCTAGAGTAAAGTATGGAGAGGAAAAAATAATGGTTACTTAGCCAGAACGAATAAATAATACCAACATAAATAAATTGATAGGAATATCAATAGATAGGATGCATGAATAGGAAATTTGACTGTTATAATAGGGGTATGTGAACACTGTAGAGACGTCCACCGGATAGAAGAGGACCGGAGGGATGTAGAAGAGACGTTTGCCACGCAATAGCAAGCAGAGAAATAACTGGGAAAAACCAATAGAATTCATATAATACTTCAATTAAATATTAACACAGCGAACTCCTAGTAAATGTTAAAATTTCGTTGAATTTTAAGGCGGCAGCTCTATAGCGTAAAAGAGTGACGTTAAAATTTATTATTTCTACTCTTATTTAAAAATAAAAGAAGCCTTTGAACAGTTCTTTGATAAAATACTACTTACTAAGTACTTTTATACAAGCGGTATAATATTTCACTTTGATTTGATTTTAATATTATTATGATGAGAATCATATTCACGTAGAATGGGGAGGTGTAGGGTAGGATGAAAAAAAAAGATGAGAATTCGTCAAGAATTCGGGAAAAACTTGACCACGGAAGGCAAAATTAAGGCATACATAATTGAACCCGTGTTCTGTATGATAATTTTATTCATCGCTGCATCAATTGCTTTTAATTAATTTTTGAAAACCCAAAATTTTATTTGGCTCTCGATAAAATGTTAATTAAACTGTGATTTTCCAGCCAAAAAATTAATTCATGAATTTTAATGATACCTATTAAACTTAAATTAAACGTCCTATAGCGTCCACGAGGTCGGCGCACGGTCGGCAAATCGAATCACATTAATTAAGTTTGAAACTGCTTCCAACGTCCATGGACTCCGGAGCCTTACGAGTCGTGTCGTGTCGTCCCAAATTAGTAGAATCTTTACATATTCGTTAGTAATAATTACACGAATAAATGCACGGAACAGGAAATCTGATCATGATTAATTAATGTGAGTCGATATGGCACACCATATTTTGCCACTAGAGAGCATAATCCATTAATTTTAATAGGTTACCTATCCACAAGTTTTATGCTGACAAAAAGCCTGACTAAATCATTTTGGCCGTTGTACATGGCGTTGACCAAACCAAACAATTATCATCTAATATTACACGTGAATAGTGGCTTCGTTGTCATGTTTTAATAATGGACTAGTGCGATGAATGGCGCTATAAATTACTATAATGCGTTTATTTAAATATTTTTCCTATGGTTATTTTATTTAGGTAAATACAGAATTTCTATATCGCTTAGTCTGTTATGTCACCGAGGAGGTTGATAAAGCGTAGTTGCTGTGCCGAGGGTGGATTAGGGTTCGATGAGATCGAAGCTAAAATCTTTCTGAGCGCGTCCTTGGATCGCGACCCAGGACGTTTAGGTTCGCTAAACCTGACTAGTTCGTACGTCTATTATAGGCGCCGTCCGAGGCTGTAAGAAGCCACGTCCGGGTGTTGTAAGAAAGTGGGAACCTCGTTTTCAGACGTCAACGAAGACGCTTCTTTTTTTAATTTATAGACTAGCCCTTGGGTGCAACCAGACTTCCTGGCAAGTAGTGACTAGTGATGCAGCTTATTTATAGCGCCGTTACCGTGCTGAAGTTTCAGGTGTGTATTCTAGCCTTACTTGATAGGGAGCATTGTCGGTCGTTGTTTGGTCGTCTGAGTCACAAAAATCGTGCTTCGGGTGCTACAGACGTGTAGAGATTGTTAGTTGTTAGGTTGGATATGTCACCATAAGATTGTGAAAACCGTTAGATTGTAATCTATCTAGTGAAACTGTAAACTGTCGAAAAATTACAATTTAACGCATTATTTTTCGCTAGATTGTAATTGTATTTTAACCCGATAGAACCTAAGTGCCCTACCGCACTACCTGATCATTTATGTCTAACCCTAACCTAACCTAGGTACAAGAAAGTGACAAGAAAACGTAAATATAATGAATATTTTAAAAATTTACACTCAGAAAATTGTACGGTTCACAATCTGTCGACAGTTTACAATCTATCGAGATAAAAAGCGTTAGATTGCTATCTGATGGTTTTTGCAACTTTACGGTGACAGATATATGACTAAATTGCTAATTTACGACCAGCAGTTGTGCGGTTTTTTTGCTACAAGCATGCATGTATACTGCATCCAATACAAGCATATACTGGATGGGAATATATTTTGTAACTCGAATGATGCGAAATAAAAACTGTATGCTGAACGCTGCAGCACGCTCGCATTACGTGTCGCGCATACAAATAGCTGTAGCAAAGCATACAGGCGCTTTTATGTGTGCCTCGGATTACACCACAGATCACGGTCTTACATTTTTTATAAACTACACCGTGTTTCTACTGTTGTGATATTTAATGTTTATTTTTTCATAACCTGAATAATTAACTGCTTCTCTTTTACCCTTTCACTGCGATCAAACCTTGGTAAGTGTGATTACAGAACTAGCTATTCCTTTGTGTTTTATTCCACTACAAGTTAGCCCTTGACTGCGATCTCACCTGATGGTAAGTGATGATGCAGTCTAGGATGGCAGCGGGCTAATCTGTTAGGGGTATGGCAGTTATATTCAACCCTTACCACTAGTCAGTTTTACCGTCATTGCCAGTAGGGTGGTAACTGGCCACGACCGAAGCCTCCCACGGCTGCAAGACCAGGGAAAATTTAGAAATTATAAATTTCCAAATTAACCGTGGCGTGAATCGAACCCGAAACCTCCCACGTTAAGGCAATAGCGCTCAACACTACGTTAGGGAGGTCGTCCTTACCTTACGTTTACCTTGCCTTATCCGTTTGAACGCTCTAGATACATTGCTACGCCACATTGCTTCAATCACATTGAAATTAATCATATCCTTTATTTCACAAAATTGTATCAACAATGAATGCACTTTCCAACAATAATGTTAACACAATTAAACAAAACCAGACTTTATTTAAAATGAGAATTACGTTATTAAATAAATTGTAACCGCGGGTGGATAAATTGGGCTTTACCGGATTAAAATGTAGCACTGGCGAATCGCGTACGAATACCTACCTGTATTTATTTGGGAACTAATTAATGTTGAGCAAAAGATTAAACATTTATGCAGGCAATAATCATTCGAATTCAAAAACAAGTTAAGTACTTAGGTAGTACATTCAAAGAACAAAAACGGTATTGAAAAATCAAGTCATTAACTTATTATATGGTTATTGTATTTGTACATATTGTTGTATTCACAATAAATAAAATTTAAATTATTATCGTATAATAATTGACTGCCTCGTTGTTCTAATTAGTTGTTAGGTACTTATTAGCATGTTCGACTGCGGCCGACTAGGTCCCGGGTTCGAGTCCCAGCCGGCCTATTCTGTATCTGAGTGGCTTTTAAAATTTGATGGGCACTGGCTTGTCTGTTAGAATCTAAAATTGTCAAAATCAAATTTTGTATTCTGTAACTCAGTTGACAAGAGGTTGATAATCGAAATGACGTCAAAAGTACATCTTTAGTGAGATGGCCACGCATAGTGTTGGGATGGCGACTGGAAACGCATTTTGCCTTAAATTCTCGTATCGACAACTATACTTTCGTATTCGCTAAGCAGAATGACAGGTCATTGTTGAAAACTCAATAAGACAAGTGCCTATATCTTTAGCAACTAGTAGAGAGCAGTATTTTGAACATCAACAATGATAACAAGTTAGTAAGATAAAGAAAATTTAAATTATTTTCAATGAATTTAGGCTCACAACAGTAATAGAAGTGAAATAGCGTCCATTTATATAATTAAAGGTAAAACAAACAACAGCCAAGCGAACGACAATGACTCGCGCAATTTTAATTGCACATGCTGACGAACTGCGTAAAGAGAAAGCTTTACGCGTTCATAGGCGTAGGCTGCGGGACTTTTACGATCCTATGGAGCTGCCAGAAAGAGAGTTCATTGCGAACTTTCGATTGAGCAAGGTTGGGTACCTACAGGTTCTTGAAGAACTCAGGGATCATCTCCCAGCCGTTCGTCGAAGGACAGGCGTGAAGAAGAAGAAGAAAAAGAAGACATGGCTTGCATTACACTTACTTAAATGGAATCTTGTCAGAACGCTATGAACAGAAGTATGATGGTGAAAAATTGTCCGATAGGATAAAAACAACAAACATAAGAAGTTGTACTAAAACAAAGGTGATACAGTTACAATCAAGCGCCTTAAGTGGAAGTGGGCGGGGCATACAATCAGGGGACAAGATAAATGGAGCAAAAAGGTAATGAATTGGTACACGGGTCATTTCAAGAGAAAAAGAGGTAGACCAATGCAAAGATGGGTCGACGATATCAGAGTAGTGGCAGGTGGCATATTGTCCCGAACAGCTAGAGACAGAGAGCTGTGGAAAATGTTGGAGGAGGCCTTTGCCATCATCAAATGGATGGGTTTGTCGAGGCAGTGCAGGAAAATAATAGTTAAGATTAAGAATTAATGTAAAATGTCTGAATAAAGGCTTTATTTATTTATTACTTCTAACATTACAATATTAACATTACATTACATTATTATTATTGATTATTAATTTAACTGTTATATAATATACTTAGTCGCAGTAGAAATTACAATAACAATATAATCAATAAAAGAGGCACTTATGCATTAAAATATTAACTCTAACGGAACAGACTAATTAGGAACTTCGTTTTCCTGCATCGCAGGATCCAGTTCAGAAACAACCAGAACAACAGGAGAGGCGCCGCTGCCTCTGACTGCTCCAAATTGGAGTGGCTAGGTCCGCCAATATTTGGAGTTGCCACCAAATTTGTAGATGTGGAAGCAGTAGCCTACAAAATAATAATTGAAATCTATTTACTATTTCTCAAATAAAATAACAATGAATATATCTTTTACAACAAAAAGGATTAATTTGTCAGACTTCTATCTAGAAAGTAGGTACATATGTACATACTTTCAAATTGAAGGGTTCAAATATCTAATCAAAGGGACTAATCTCATGAACTACTGGTCCGATTTGAAAAAATTATTTCAGTGTTAGATAGCTCATTTATCGAGGAAGGCTTATAGGCTATAATATATCATCACACTAAGACCAATAGGAGCGGAGCACCAATGAAGAATGTTTCAAAATGAGGGGTTTTTTTCCTTTTGAGAGCTTCCACTACGTGCACTGCGTAAACGGTTAAAGTTTCGCATGCGGACGAAGTCACAGGCAGAAACTGGTCTTCATTTTAAAATGAAGTGCGTTTGAATTACTCATAATAAAGTAAAGGGGATTTTATAATAGGTTTGTAGTACTTAGTAAGTTAATACAAACATATGAATATGAACAACAACATATGAATTCCATGCTGAAGAAAGACTTCTTCAGCATGGAATTATGCCAAAACACTTGATATAAGCACTCACAAATCGCACAATTCTTTACCTAGTTATTAATTTGTTTCCATACTTACTTTTGAACGCAGTAGGTACGACAAAACTTTCGTAATTCATTTTTATTTTTTTCTATTAAAAACCACCGGTAAAATCATACGAAAACTGAGAATATTAATGACGTTCAAACTTCAAAATATAAACCACAGAGAAAAACATAAACATCGCAAATCCTAATGTCTACCTTCCGCAGATTATTGAACTCTAGTATTAGTCGTACAAATTAAAAAGTCTGACATTTGCTCATACAACATTTCTCAGACGTGGTATGTTTAATTTGACCACATTATAGTCGATAAAATTAGCAGTGACTATCAAGCAATCTGATAGTCATTTTATGCAGTTGACATTAAAATGTTTTACTGAATACGAAACATGTGACGTAAGCATTAGCAACCACTAATGAGTTACCAACAATAGAGTGTTGGTAACTTGTTGTCAAATATTTAGCGAATAGGCCTGCAGGTCGGACCATAACGGGTATTGGGTTTTTCTGACAAAAAATTCTCAGTACTAGCCCCGAGTTAGGAAGCTGGCCGCGTTTAACCCCTGTGCCTCGGAGAGCGTGTAAAGCCGTCGATCCTGCGCCTGATCTCTCTCCGGTCATGTACGATTTTCCATTCCATAGAGCTGTGAGAGTAAAGAAACAGAGAGTGTACCTGTGTACACATTTGTGCACTATAATTTTATCTCGTGCGTAGATGGCTAATCTCTCTGCAGATAGGCCGCCGTGGCCGAAATTCGGTAAGGAAGACATTATCTATTATTATCAATATCTGGATGCCCGAGCTTTGCTTGGTATTTTTTTTTGGTAAATCGTGTTTTTTGGAAATTATATTTAAATAAGAAATTACTTATATTTTATTTTCTTAAATAAAATATTATTATGTTATATTTAAAAAAGGGGAAAAATAATCGGATTGGAGACTCTGGACTCGAGCTGGGGTCTTCTGGTTTTGAGCCCGCTTTCCCACCTGAGCTATTATAACCTTGTACATGTTGGGGAAATTTACCTTCTAATGATATTGATATTGTAGCAGTTTTTCATTGCCTGAAAACACGGATAAAACGACATTTTCTAAAAATGAATCCTAGCTTGATCAATTTATCGCCCCCAAAACCGTTTCCGAGATTCAGATTATATACATGTTCTTTTTTCTTTATTTATATAACCTGTTGGCAAACCATTAAATAAAATAAACAATATATATATATATATATATATATATACAAGAGAATAAAATATAAGAAGAGAATTTAAGAATTGTTCGTCTATAGGTATTAGATATAACTAGCTAGCGATACTTTTTTGCAAATTCAATGAAACCTAGCATAGTTTAATTACGTAATAACTTTGCATTTGATAAAATAGTAACCTGTAACCTACCTAAAGCACCCTCAAGGTACGTTTTCACTTACAAACAGAACGCGCTTTGAGGGTATGTGCAAATACGCACTATAAGGACGATATAAACTCGAATAGAAGCAGTACACACTAGCGTGACAGAATAAAACGTCATTTCCCTAGTGTGCAATCGGTTTGCTTCTACTACGTAGTATTATTATTCACCTATACTGAAACTTTACTCAAACAAACCTAAATAAAATTAATTTAGGTACATCCTTTGTATTATAAAGAATGGCAAAATTAATTTTAGGAACTTCTCTCGAGTAACTCCCGCCCTCTCAACAAACTCCCTTTGATCAATTCATTTTACTCGTATCTACCAATGTATAAAAAGTTTACGTGGTTTTCCACGGTTGAAGTCATCGACTAAGGTACGCTGAGCATATAGACTAAGAGATAGCTGCTTTTTTGGTAACTATCGCCAGAAAGGCTGATTCAGTATTAGGTGGGTGTAGGGCTCTCCACTGATGACGATTGCTAATATTTTTTAAAGTATGTATGTATGTTCATAACGTCTTTGAGAGGTTATATCTAGTGAAAGGCCCAATGAATAGCGTCAGTTCTTATACTGTTGACATAGGTACTGCACATACTTTAATACTGTACAAGAATCAGGCTTTCTAGTTATGGTTCATTTTTGGTAACCATAAACCGTCTTTGAGCGGCCATGTCTAGCGAAAGGCACATCTGCATGTGGGCTGACTTTCACTTTTGTCATCAGTGGAGCCCTACACCCACCTAATAATGAATCAGCCTTTTTGGCGATAGTTATCGAAAGTGCAGCTATCTCCTATAATAATAATAATTCATATTATGACCAAGGCAGGTAATGTTTTTATTTTACTGTTCACGGATCGTTGATTTTACAAACTCGTTTTGTTCATGGAAAATAAAGCTATAATTTATGTCCCTTACAGTATAATGCTTCTACAAATAGAAAAGCTGGTCTTATTGCTAAGTAGATTATGCCCGCGGTATTGTCTGCGTGTATATTTTTCCTGGTGAACTTATTGTTCTAAAATTACATAAAATATCTGGGTGACCGAGCTTCGCTCGGTATTTTTTTTGGTAAATCGTGTATTTTGGAAATTATATTTAAATAATAAAATTTAAAATCAAACTAAATATTGCCTGAAAACACGGGTAAAACGACATTTTCGAAAAATAAATCCTAGCTAGATCGATTTATCGCCCCCGAAACCCCCTGCATACTAAATTTCATGAAAATCGTTCGAGCCGTTTCCGAGATTCAGATTATATAATATATAGAGATATATACATGAATATGATGATGCAACCTCATCTTCTTTCATGCTGGTACAAATGGGCTAAAATTTAGAAAATATCGCTACGCATTTTGATAAAATTTATAGAAAACTCAAAGGGATAACCTAAGGTCTTTTATACTATAAGCTATCATTTATTACTAAAGACCAGCCTTCAAATTCAACAAAAAGATATATAACACGAAACTAAAGCTTATCTGTAGACTCTTGATCAAGACACGCGGAAGCGTGTCCAGCCAAAGTTCAAAAAAACTGGCGAGCAGCACCGTGTGTAATATTACACGAACCATTTGGAGCCACTTTTGACCCCCTCATAACTCAAAAACTATTTCACATAAACATGTCAAATTTGGCGCATATATTGAGACCCGTGAGATACATATGTGCTCCAAATTTCATAAGCACACCTCAAATGGTTATTTAGATATAAACGTACAAAAATCGTCATTTTTCTGATCTACCTAAGTATAGATCAAAACTCTGACACGGGGCATACTACCATTGCTTAAAGCCGTATTATTTTAATACTATTGACGTTTATGTTGTAGTGTTATAATCATTATTTTAAGGACGTCAGAGTACGTGACATTCAACGGTTATTTTGAAACAATACTGCTTTAAGCGGTGGTAGTAACTCCTTAACTATTGAAAATGACACATAATTATTATTTTAATGTAAATAATAATGAATAATAATATAGTTGCATTAAAACCTTACCTTCGTATTCATGCATTTTGTGCAACGAAACGTCATTGACAGAAAAGAAGAAACGTATTTGAAGTCGTCAGTTCAAGCTGTCAGTCATTGTGATTTGTATTCATTGTATAGAGTGGTTTTAGTGATATCGACTGTTTACCGTGCTTGTTTTCAATGTTTCACTAAAAACTTTTGATTTTGAACTTTTGCAATCATAATTGATGAGATGTAGAAATGTGCTGTAGAGGTAGTCTGACCATAGATGTATTCTGTCAATGTCAGTGTAACTCTAGGTACACTATCGGCCGGTTTCTGAATTAGGCATTCAAGCAAAAATCAGCTAAGCTTTGCTCTAGACTTAAGTTAAGACTTAAGTTTTTTATGTTTCACAAGATAAAATTGGGATTTCCCAAATTGTAATTAGCTAAGTATTTCTTCAATGGTCCCTGAGTATTCTCCAACATTACGTATGCGTTTCGTTACACGTACGAAAACCGGTATTAACCGAAAATAAAATTGTTTTCTAATTTTGTTAAATTTTATTATTAAATATAACTCAAAAAAATAGATTTTGTTCAATTTTATTTAAAGAATAATCCATTTCAAATTTTTCAAGCTTTTATATCATAAAAATCGTTGTTTTTGTCGTCGATTTTAAATCATCGCTTTATAGAATGAAGCGTATCAAATTATGCCAGTTTGACAAACGTCGGTTTTGTACATTATGTCGAATTTGTTTTCTTTTGGCTAATATTCTCGTTAAAATGTATAAAATGGAAAGAAACAAGAAAAAAAGATCTCCCTATTTCAGTTACGAGGAGAAAGCAAATCTTCTCGCATTCGTATAAAAGTAAGTAGTACCTAATATTTTTTAATATATCAACTAGCTTATGCCCGTGACTTTGTCTGCGTGGATTAAGGTTTTCTGGTATAAAGTAACCTAGATGTGATATTCCAGACCATCTATCCCTGTGCCAAATTTCATCCAGATCCGTTTAGCCGTTCTGGCGTGAAAGAATAACAAACGTCCATACATCCATACATACAAACTTCCCCGTTTATAATATTAGTAAGGATTCCCTTGTATTGCTCGTAGGCCAGCTTTACTCCGTTTTGGTTCAGTATAATATCTTGTGGATTTCTTTGGCCATAATTCGTAGTTAGTAGGTACGTACTCGTACATGTAACTAAAAATAGAGAGTGCATAAAAATTCGTCGAGTATTCTATTCACCTAGTCACAAGACATACTTACCTGACTACTTACAAATTCCATAAAATCCAACAATCAAACTTAGAATAATGTCAATGTTTTCTTTGAATAACAGGCATATTTATGTGTTTTATATTATACTAGCTGATGCCCGCGGCTTTGTCCGCGTGGATTGAGGTATTTCGTGTCCCCGCGTGTTTTTTTAGTATTAATTAGTCATTTACATAATTTATTATTTCAGGACCAAAGCGAAGATGAGCTGATAAGTGAATCTTCACTTATCGCCACAACATCTGGTGATAATGTGATAATGTCATTTTTTAATTTCTACTTAGTAATCCATACTAATATCCATACTAGTAAAGTGTCTGTCTGTCTGTCTGCTACGCTTTCACGGCCCATTTGTTCAACCGATTTTGATAAAATTTTGTACAGGGATAGGTTATATCCCGGGGAAGGTCATAGGCTACTTTTTATCCCGGAAAATTTAAGAATTTCCGCGGGAATCAAAGAACCTTATCCACGCGGACGGAGTCGCGGGCATCATCTTGTATCTAGTATTATACTATATTATATTCTGTGTACAATAGTATTAAGTAAAAAAAATCTTTTCAGGCATTTATTTTTGATGAAAATTCGATTAAAGATTTCCTGATGAGAATCCTTTCGATGAAGCAGCTGAATAATTTAGTAAGCACTTCTTACTTGTAGGTACTGTTTAGCATATATTCTGACTTGAAAACCACCTACCTAAATTTATATTGTGTGATGAAAAATAAGCCACATTATTAGTTTTTTTAGGACTCTGTACCCAAAGGTTGCCAACAAGACCCAATTGCTCAGCCTCAGTAGTTTATCTGTCTGTCAGTTTCAATTTTCAGTGCTATATGAACTAATCTGCAAAACGTTTATGCATACAAATCTAAAATTTTGTACATACTCCATAGTATAGGATGGCACTTACTTGGAATTAGCTCTGGCCATTTAATTAACATTTAAACCTTAATTTTAAATTTGGTATTTATTGTGTAATGTAACATTTTTTTATAGAAGACATAAGAAAGAATCGTGGAAGATCCAGTGCATTCACAAACGAATACAGTGCCAGAACCAAAAAGTTACTTTTCAAATGAGCTGCGTTCCAGACTGAAGGCAAAAAAAAAAACAAAGAAGAATGAAGGCAATGTATGCATAAAAAATCTGCAGAGATGCTTAAAAAAAAGAATGAAATTTTAAAATTTAGAAATGAGCAGAAAAGGCATGAAATTCAGATGCAAATATTAAAAATGCAGTTAAGAAAGGTGGAGAGAAAATTAATGTGAAGTACATTTATTTCGATATTCTAATCCTAATTTTGGATGCATTAGATACTTGAAATTTAATTTCGTGATCCTATTATTCATAAGTTTTAATGACCCTCTAAAGAAATTTTTAAATTTGTTATTTTTTTAATAAAAAAACATTTCAAAAACAAAACTTTTATTTCTATTCAATATTTCTTTATTAAATTAGGCACACGTACTCATATTACTGTCCGAAATTTTAAGCCTATCTGTTATTATAGACAATAATCTCTTTACCAAATTTCATCCACCACTTCAGCCTATTAACGTCCCACTGCTGGGCACAGGTCTCCACTCTCATAGGAGAGAGGGAATTAGGAGCTTAGACCCACCACGCTGCTCCAATGCGGGTTGGCGGGCTTTAACGACTATTATCATGTTGACTCTCCGAGGCACGGGGGTGAAACACCGCCAACTTCCAACTCCGGGCTGGCACTGAGAATTTCATAATTGAAAACCCAATACCTAACAATTTTTATGCCCAACCGGGAATCGAACCCAGGACCTCGTGATCTGCAGTCGACTACGCTAACCGCTAGACCAACGAGGCAGTTTCATCCAGAAAATTTCATCCAGATCCATTCAACTTTTTTGGCGTGATAGAGTAACAAACAAGCATCCTTCCATCCATACATCCATCTTTCGTATTTATAAACCATATTATATACAAATACTAATATCCAAACTTAATATTATAAATGCGAAAGTGTGTCTGTCTGTCCGTCTGCTATGCTTTCACGGCCCATATGTTCAACCGATTTTGATGAAATTTGGTACAGGCATAGGTTGTATCCGGGGTAAGGACATAGGTTACTTTTTATCCTGGAAAATTTAAGAGTTCCCGCGGGAATCATGGAACTTTAATCCACGCAGACGAAGTCACGGGCATCATCAGTATTAGTATAAAATCAATCACGGTATCTTAAAACTAAAGAGGGTTCCAAACGCACCCTGATCTGAAAGAGCCCAAAACACACTCAGCCGGGTTTTTTTATTCTCACAAATAAATTACTAATTTTATTATATTTTCCACTACAAAATATAATTACCTGAAGGGTATTAACCGTATGCATTAGTAAAATAAGTTTCTACTAATGCTGATCTTACAGCTAAATTTTGTGCTTGTTGAGCTTGGGACAAAGGTAGAACATCATTTTGCTCTTCAACAAGTACATCTTTACAACAAAATCATCAAGATCTGGGGCCATGTTATGTAAAACTACACATGCTACAATAACCTTGTACACCTTGCTAAATTTAAGCTGCATCCCGGAATGAAGACAGGGGAAACGCCTCTTCAGAACTCCAAAGCATCTCTCAATTGTATTTCTAGTAGTAATCTGTGCTCTGTTATATGCTTCTTGTGCTGAAGTGGTAGGATTTAAAAATGGCGTCATGATGTACCTTAGACATGGGTATCCACTGTCTCCTAAAATTAGATATGACCCAAATCTTCCATCTTCAAACTGAGCAGCAAGTGGAGAATCATTCCAAATTGTTGTATCATGGACAAAACATGGCCAACGGGCGATGATACTTCTTATTTTCAAATTAGCGTCACATATGGCTTGGATATTTATTGAAAAGTTATCTTTTCTATTTCTAAACAATTCTGCCCTGTTGCCACCGAGACCACCACCAATTACTCTAGGGAATCCTGCTATCGCATAAAATCCTGCAGCCACTGTTGGTCGTTCTTGAGCAGAAGGCATTTGCACGTATTGTGCCCTTAGCATCGCTATAGCACTGGATACTCTATCGGTTACCCGACACACAGTTGCTTTGCTTACGTTCGCCGTGTCTCCTACGACGGCCTGGAAACTGCCAGTTGCGTAATACCGCAATGCTATTAGAAGTTGTAACATTGGCGGAATGCAGTCGCACCTTTGGGTTCTTGCGGGTAATTTGGTCTTTATTTTGCCAAAAACAAATGTTACAGATTCCTTCGAAAAGCGGAATCGGTCGTTAAATTGTTTGTTGTTGAAAGAAACAATGGGCGATTTCTAATAACTTGTCTCCTGTGTGGTTGTCTTTGTACAGGCAAGAATCTTCACTGGACATTGTGCAAAAAATGGATTTTTTTACAAAGGTTCAAACGAGAGTAAAGTTTAAGTAGCTGAAATCCGTCACTCATCTATTACGTTGTCAACTCTGAGAAAGGAGAGCTTTGAGCACTGTCAAATGCGCTCTGAAACGCAATTTTGCTGTTAAGCAGAGATTTAAGTTTCGAAACTGTCAAATTTGAAAATTTGCAAGCTCCAATTCTCAAACCTTACGCAATATCAATTCAGAAACAATAATTTGCCTAAGTCGTTCTTAAGACACACTTAAGAAGTCTTTGAGACCGACTCAACATGAAATTCTCAATTCAGAAACCGGCTGTATATATTTTTCTTGAGAATTCTCGTCTTTAATTATCTTGTACAATGAGTCGTACAATAGAATTACTGGTGGGTGACACACTGACCTTACACCAAATAATAAGTACCTACTAATGTAAAACGTAAACTAAACTAATAGAAAAGTCCTATTACAGTGTAAAGGATTATTTGAATGATAGCAAGGCATTGGTATGAATTGTTACAGCGGCTGATTATGTAATGTTATATTATAAGTACATATATATAATTTCAAATATTTGTGAGATGGTGATAATAAAAAAAAAGCGGAGTTTATTGCGGGCTCTTCTCAGACCAGGGCACGTTTGGAACCCTCGTAGCTTTAGTTTTAAGATACCGTAGTTAATTATCACCATCACCTCTTATGCTCTGTAAGCATGACGTTCAGAAGGTGTACTTTGTAGGTACATATTTTGAATAAATATGTTTTGAGTTTGAGATTGAGTTCAATAATTTCTGTACAAAAAGTAATGATATCCCATCAAAAACATAAATGTAAAATGAGAGCCAAGTTCAAAATTGTGATAAATATGCCTTGGTTGTTGACTGCAGCGACAAAAGAAGTGAGATCTAAATGGGTGCCAAGTTCAATGGTCAGTCCTGCAATTTATTTATCCCATCAAAAACATAAATGTGAAATGAGAGGCAAATTCAAAATTGTGATATATATGCCTTGGTTGTTGACTTCAGCGACAAAAGAAGTGAGATCTAAATGGGTGCCAAGTTCAATGGTCAGTCCTGAAATTTATTTATAACAACATATAATATTTTATAACAACTTAAAATATCATTTCTTCTTATAACTTAGTATAAAATGTTGAAGACTAAGGCTTTGGCTTGGCTAGTTTCCATATACGAATTATTATTAAGTAGGTACCTAAAAGTACAGTTTCTACCAGCTAGCCAAATTTTCGGAAGAATAAAATAAGAACTTACAGCTTTACAACTTGTGAAGGCTATAATTCGTATATGAAAACTAGCCAAGCCAAAGCCTTAGTCTTCAACATTTTATACTAAATTATAAGAAGAAATGATATTTTAAGTTGTTATAAAATATTATATGTTGTTATAAATAAATTTCAGGACTGACCATTGAACTTGGCACCCATTTAGATCTCACTTCTTTTGTCGCTGAAGTCAACAACCAAGGCATATATATCACAATTTTGAATTTGCCTCTCATTTCACATTTATGTTTTTGATGGGATAAATAAATTGCAGGACTGACCATTGAACTTGGCACCCATTTAGATCTCACTTCTTTTGTCGCTGCAGTCAACAACCAAGGCATATTTATCACAATTTTGAACTTGGCTCTCATTTTACATTTATGTTTTTGATGGGATAAATCTTACTTAATATTATGAATGCGAAAGTTTGGATGGATGTTTGAATGTAAGGATATCCCAACGGCTGAACGGATCTGGGTAAAATTTGGCACAAAGATAGATTATAGTCTGGAATAGCACATAGGCTACTTTTTATCTCGGAAAATTAAAGAGTTCCTCACACCACGCAGACGAAGTCGCGGGCATCATCAACAGAGCAAACATCTATGTGATTTTGGATGGGTATAGTTGAGGACATGGAAAGTGACATAGGCTACTTTTTATATCGGAAAATCAAGAGTTCCCGTAGGAATTAAAAACGTATTTCACGTGACAGAAGTCGCGTGCATTAGCTAAGCAGTACCTAATAGGTATAATGAATTATGACCATGTAGGTTTAGCCATCAGTGAAACAATCTTATTAACCAAGTTACATAAAATCGCTACACATTCCTCTTCCGCATCATATTATTGCAATAAAATAACGTAAGGGGGCTATAGCAGCGAATGCCATGATAAGGTACCTACCGTAACATGAACTCTCGTTCGAGGCATCATTTCGTTGGGAAAATTGCCATCGGTTACACATTGGAAATTGTGGTTATTTGTTAGCGTTATATGTCGCCAGGGAGCTCTCGACTCACTCACATTTTTAAAATAAGGTTTCATATTATTTTCATTTGCTTCATGCTATTGATACCTATTACCTACTAGCGCATGCAAAATTACCCTTCCTGGTACATACATAACATGCGATGCTGTAGATTGATTGATGTTTACTTAGTACCTATCATACCGAAACCAGAAACTATCTATACTAATATTATAAATGCGAAAGTTTGGATGGATAGATGTATGGATGGATGTGTGTTACTCAATCACGCCCCAACGGCTGAAAGGATCTCGACGAAATTTGGCACAGTGATAGAATATAGTCTGGCATAACACTGCTACTTTTTATCCCGGAAAATTAAAGAGTTCCCGTGGGAACCGAAAAACCTCAAATCACGCAGACGAAGTCGCGGGCAGTAGCTAGTGTAGGTAAGTATAAAGTTTTAACTCAACCAGTTGAACGATTTGCAAATGTAGTATTGGTAACGAACACAAAAGTCAGCCTCTTTATTGTCATTCATTTTACCGTACACTTATTGTAATAGATAATATAACACAAAGTATTCGATTATTATCAATCACAGCAGTCTCCCAATCGGTATTTTTTAGCAAATCAGAGGTGCGATTGTGTAAGAATTGTCTATCAAATCTCCAAAGTTCGGCGTCAAAGTAAAATAAACCATAACAGCATACGTTTAGGTATGTACGATACCCTAAACGTATGAGAATGGATACACGAAATTAAGCTCTAATTCAATGCTATTATGGTTTATTTTACTTTGACGCCGAACGTTGACGATTTGATCGACAATTCTTACACAATGAGGGGGCTGTATTTACATAGGCATCTCGCTCGGCGACGCGCGACGAATTGATCTACTTCAGAAGAAGTAAGCTTATAATATAATCCATTCTAATATCACAGTTTAAGGAGATTTCGTTCTCACCAATCGTTCGATGGAGACGTCTAGACAGAGTAACACTGCTTGGTGATAGGGAGTTACAGGAGGTGGACTCCCACCTGGCAGAATTTCCAGAATTTTTTACGCAGCTTCCTGCGCATGTCAGGGCTGACCTGGTTAAGTATGACTTTGGGGCTAACGCCTGAAACAGTCATAATTCAATTTGTTAAAAATCGGAAGTTCCGTGACAACCCTAGGCGCTACAACTGTTTTGGTAACTGTCAATTTTATGGGCGGCGGCTCAGAGAAATAATGTACTGTATTATACCTCTATGGGCGGCGGTCTACTGTATGAATATAAATTTCATTAATCAACAATTATCATACTCCTCCGAAACGGTTTGACCGATTTTTATGAAATATTATATGCATATTCAGTGGGTCTGAGAATCGGCTACTATCTATTTTTCATACCCCTAAAACACCTCAATCCACGCGGACGGAGTCGCGGGCACC
This sequence comes from Erebia palarica, assembly GCA_964035005.1. Classification (NCBI taxonomy): domain Eukaryota; kingdom Metazoa; phylum Arthropoda; class Insecta; order Lepidoptera; family Nymphalidae; genus Erebia; species Erebia palarica. The sequence goes on from OZ035988.1 coordinate 11,328,290, forward strand.
AGCTAGTATAATATAATATTAGTCTTAGCGATTAATATCATAAGTAATCATAAATACTTGCAAATATTAGTATTTTCTCGGAATAATTATTCTATTAGCTCTACAACCACTGAGATGACGTAATGTGTGCACTGTTTGCAATTACCTATATATTTATCTAGGTATGTGTCATCTATTCTCTTCGTATGGCAATAGAGCCCCAATGTGCACCTACTCTCCGTTAGGGCAAAAACACGCTACGAAGGGAAAATCATCCACGGGAATGTAAGGACGTCTAATCAACGTTCGTCTCGATCGACTCACGATACTCGGTACTTAGTGCAGCTTCATTTAAAAGTCTGACTTTTTATCCGCCAGACAATATTTTTTGTTCGTAGTGTCGCCCTTACGCTTTTAAACAAGTTTACTCGAGCTAGTTATGATTTTAATGTAAACATCCTCGGTTCTCACTAGTTTGCTTGACGAAAGCTTCATCATAAAATTATGGGATTATATATAAGACATTACTTATTTAATTTGGCCCCAAAAGTAGTGGTCTTTTTGATTAAGGTTTTATTTTTATCTTTTGCTGTAGGTTTAAAAGGATTTTAAATTTATTTAATATAGGTAGTTTGATATTTAGATTTTATTAGTATTTTAAAGTATCGCATAGTTTTAATTTTAACGTTTATAATATGTGAAAAGATTATATTACTATAATCTTTTCAAATATTATAAATATTAATTTGACAATTTCACCCCCCAAAGGCTAATTTTAACACAGTGCTTTTTGTTTTTTTAGGGCTAGCGCTTGGCCACAATCAGACCCGCTGGCAATTAATGATGATGCAGCCTAAGATGTAGCGTGCTTGCCTAGAAGAGTTCTATGTATTACTACTGTACTGTACTTGTACTCAAGGTACCTATTTTAAAAGTTGAGATAATAAAAACGAATGTTGCAAGGGTAAGTATTTTATTCCTAAAGCAGAATTTTTTATGATAGTACTACGCTAGCGGTTCGAATGAGAAAGGAGGCGACAGATCGCTTCGCAGGTACGTTTCCTTGGAACTTTATAGTTGCAGACTATGGATGCAGAACAGACCTACTGTGCCTTGAAGTACAAAAGTACGAAAGAATATAAGATTTATGTCCAAAATCAAGACGCACGGCAATTGGATTTAGAATGAATTGGATTAGGTTACGAGTAGGTAAGTCCAACCAAGATCGGGTCATCTGGTATCAAATAAGAATACGAAACAAAATATGGTCCTATTGAAAAAGGCTAAAAAATGCTTTTCTCTAAAAAAAATTGCAGGCGGGGACTATCCGAGTTTCAGTTATATTTTATTGTGCATGTACACAAGGTACACTTTATAAATGGCAAACATAAACCAGCTATACTCAGGTGGGTTTTGCCAGAGTGAGCTCGACTAGTAACTAGTTTCTTTTTTTGAAACTGGCATAAATGATCACAAACCCGCGCCTTCACCTTTTTTTTATTCACTACAAGTTAGCCCTTGACTGCGCCCTTGATCTCACCTGATGGTAAGTGATGATACAGTCTAAGATGGTAGCGGGCTAACCTGTTAGGGTAGGTATATTAAATCCATACCCAACCCTATTCGGTTTTTACACGGCATTGTACCGGAACGCTAAATCGCTTGGCAGGGCACGTCTTTGCCGGTAGGGTGGTAACTAGCCACAGCCGAAGCCTCCCAACAGGTCAGACCAGAGAAATTCAGCAATTATAAATTTCCAAACCCTGCCGGGCATCGAACGCGGGACCTTCGCACGTTAAGGCAACAGTGCTCAACGCTACGCCACGGAGGTCGTCAGAATTTACCTGCCCAGATTTCATGTTTCCTCTTACAAGGAAAGAGTATGTCACCGTAAGAATGTGAAAACCGTTAGATTGTAATCTATCCAGCGATATTATAAACTGTTAGAAAATTACAATTTAATGCATTATTTATTTTCGGTACATTGTAATCTGTTAGGTATATTAACCCTATAGAATTATTACTTAATTATTTATGTCGAACCCTAAACTAACCTACAAGAAAGAGACAAGAAAACGTAAATACAATGAATGTTTCAAAAATTGATACTCAGAACATTGAACGGTTCACAATCTGTCGACAGTTTACAATCTATTGAGATAAAAAGCGTTAGATTGCAATCTGACGGTTTTTGCAATTTTACAGTGACAAGTACATAACTATGCATCTTTCAAGCAAGCGTGCTTCAACCATAATTAGTTATAAATAAAATTTAGACTCCGATTTCTCACTGAAAGCCATCAGGCTAGATAATGCCCGTGACTCCCTTCGCGTGGATTTAGAATTTCATCAAAATCGGTTGCAAAGATGGCATTTATAAGATAAGTATGAAATATGGATAGTATTAAAACATAATACTTACTTTGCAAAATGTAAAATATTTTGACCCAGTAGTTAGAGCTTTACTACGGAATAGGTAATAGTAGCTGTACGTTGATATAATATGTCCGTCAGGTATATCCTTTTTAAGTATATGTAGCAGTCACGATACTGTCTTTCGTGGCAGTCTACGCTACAAAGAAAATTAGTCTCTAGACCCTGCTTTGAGCTGTACTCTATAATAATGTCCTCCCGACCGAATTTCGGCCACGGCGGCCTGTCTCCAGAAAGATTAGCCATCTGCACGGGAGATGTTATAGTGCACAAGTGTGTAGGCAAACACAAGTGCACTCTCTGTTCCTTTTACTGTATGGTCCAATGGGACGAAAAATCCGACACGACAGGCGCAGGACCGACAGCTTTACGTGCTCTCCGAGGCACGGGGGTGTAACACCGCCTACTTCCTTACTCCGGGCTAGCACTGAGAATATCTGGTCAGAAAAACCCAATACTTGTTAAGGCCCGACGCGAGACATGAACCCGGACCGTGCCGAACCGGGACCTCGTCGGCCGCAGTCGAAAATGCTAACCACTGGACCAACGAGGCAGTCCTACTCTATGATATTGTTTAATAGGTAAGCACATTGATATTTCAATCATTAATTTTCTCCTTTTATACGGATCGTTATTGAAATAACGGGTATTTTAGACAACATGGGACATTGTAGAATTGATGCTAATGAGGATCCGTGCCACAAATCATCTCGTCCGTGGCTGAGTATCGTTTTAGCAGCAAAATTTACATTGAAATAATAGAACACATTGAAAATTGTACCCGTTCGCAGTACATGTCCTGAGGGACACGCCCAATTCCACAATTTTATCATTATTTTTCGCATTGTTCTTAATACTTAGGTAGGTACAATATATTATTTTGTCCGTTTTAGACTTATAACTGTCGCAACAGAATTATTGCATTATTGCAATTCATGATAATAAAATGGTTTGAATAAATACATAATAAAACTGTATAAATTGTTTCTACTACTGCTGGAAATTGAAAGTTACATACCAATGTTTGTTTTAATTATTTTATAGTTTTTTGTATTGCTATGAAACCGTATAGTACTGCTTCAGATGACTACTGTTTCTCTATCAGCTTCACTGCCATCAGTATCATTTCCATCAGTCAGTCACATAGTAACAAATGGAGAAGAACTGTATGACGTAGTTGTAAGATAGGCAAACTAGAAATCTGAAAAGGCTCACAGGACTCTTTCACTTCGCCTCAAAAAAGTCCAAAGGTCATTCATAAGCCTCTAACCTCAAACTATTTAATGCTTGCCTTTACACAACGAGTTTTAAATATCGTCGTGTGCCTAATTTCGTCAAAATTGGCTAAACACAAAGACCTTGAAAGGTAACAAGACACTTTCGCATTTGTAATATTAGTAATACTTAAAATCTGTGATAGAAGTATGGATAAAGCAAACCAAGACATATTAATTTGTTCTGTTTCTGACAGTACGTTTTGTGCTTTTAAGAGGCACGTAGAAAAAGTAACGATATGAAAATAACGAACCTATTTGTTTTAGTAATGCTCATGCCGCCGCGAAAAGGGCACTCCACCCTAAAAAGTAATGGAGCTATATATTCCTTCTAATCCCACTTGTGTGTACAACACGTAATATAGACAATACGTTCAATTTACAAATTCGTTCAGGCTTAAAAGCGTTTCACTGTGTTGTACAAAAAGTGGCATATCGACAATCAAATAATCTGACCCTGTAAAAAAATAGTGAGAGGTGCGCTTGGAGGATGTAATTTATTGGGCTTCAAAATGTCAGTATAGAGCGTTCAAAGCACTGGGTTCGTTTATATTTCAGTCATTCAGTTTTCCTAAATCTAATCTATGGATTAATAGAACTGCGTAATGCGTTAGTTACTATTCGTATTATAATGCAAAAATGACAGTACTCGGCGCCCTAATAATATTTTCCCAAGAATAAACTGTATAATTCTATCTTCTATATAATATACCTAATATTTAAATATAAAAGCGAAATACCATGATTGGTATTACACACACACAGACTAATCACGATAGTTCAGGAACTATAAGACACACAGACTTGGAATTTAGAAGGTAGGTCCTTCTAAGGCGTAGACATAAGCTAAGAAACGGTTTTAAGAAAATTCACCTCTAAGGGAATGAAATGGGGGTAGGAAGTTTGTATGAAAGTCCTATGTTTTTGAAGTTAGAGACATGAAAATCGGCAGTTAGGCTATGACTTTTAAATAATAAAAACCTGCATAAGCTTTATATAGCCTCTATAGGTAAGGATTTTGCAGCGGGATTTCATAATCTCATAGGAAATAAGAAATCGTACGCGGACAAAGTCGCGGACGACCATTAGTAAGTTATATTATAGTAGGCGTTATGTCTGGTTGCACAGAAACAGTGAAGGATGTGACTGAAGAATATAATATATACGAAACACTATTTTAATAGTAAGTAATGGAACCTACATACTATTACTTGCTAAGTTTAATTTAAGACAGAAAGCACTGTTGAGTATTATCAACTCAAGCTTAGCACTAATCTTTCCAACAACAATTATTTTGCTTTCTTTCAAAAAATAGTCACAAAAACCGATAACCGAGAGATCCTTTGGTTATAAAAGGTGGATATTGCAACTTTGAACACTTGGCCGGTGTGTATTTTTTGTAAATATAATTAGTTTTTTAATTTAGATTTTAATTTATTTATTAGTTTTAATCAAAATATATGTAAAGTAATCACTTCGATAAATAAAACCGATTTTAATTAAAAAAAACTTTGAACAGAATAAAATATGAAGATCTAATTTAAATAACAAAAGCCACCAGCGGCCAAGGAGTAAATAAAAGCAACATGTTCGACCTAGTTGTTTCTCAGCCGGCTATTGTGTAGCAAACGTCACATACACTTCCTGTTTCCGCTAGGCGGGAGCCACGTTTCAACTGTGTTCACAGCGCGCTATCTACCACGTCAACGGCTCTATGACGAAGAGACGAGGAGGCAGAAATAAGCTTCATTTTTCAAGATGACTCATTTGATACAAAAGGCCGGTTGAAACGGCCTACTATGCATCTAAGATAAGAATATATACAAAGAGTTGTCAAATTACTAGAGCTAGTGACGACTGAAAAGGCATTCATCTGTCTGGTACAAGGACGACCCATAGAAATAATAAGTAGTTAGTTGCCTACATTTTTTGTGCACAATTTAGGTGATTTTTGAAATTTATGCTATTCTTATATTATTCATGCTATAGTAAACTCGCCGGCATATTTAGCGGAACATAAAAAAAAGGTCCATAATTAAAAAAATATGGTTTTATTTTAAAATCTACTTACTACACTTCCTTTGTTATTTAAAGTTTCATTTGTTTTACTTAAAATGAGATCACATTAAGAACAGATATTGCGAGAAAAGGCTATTTGTGAAAAATGGTACATTGTTGAACTTTTCATGTAACCGGGAAAAGTGAACCGAGCATTATCGGCGGGCACAAATGAACCCAAACCAGCTTTTTCGAGCCTTCTTCGTACTGTACGCTCACTTACGGTTACACCCTGCACTGCTTCTATTCTTTAATTTTGTTTTTATGCAGGATAATGCTCGGCCGCATACCGCTCGGGTAACTCAAGCTTATCTTAATGATATGAATATCACTGTTATGGAGTGGCCGGCGAGATCACCGGATATGAACCCAATAGAGCACGTTTGGGACTTGCTGAAAAGAAAAGTTAAGTCCAGAATTCCAGCTCCTGCCAACGGGGGAGAACTGCGAATCGCCGTAGTTGAGGAATAGCGGAGACTATCCCAGGATACCATCGATAACATCATTCTCAGTATGCCTAGACGGGTAGAAACTTTAATAAAAGCACATGGAGGAAATACGCGATATTAATCACCATTTTTCTAATTTAATTAATTGTTATTTTAATATTAATTTTCACTTTTCCCGGTTACATGAAAAGTTCAAAAATGTACCATTCTTCACAAATAGCCTTTACTCGCAAAATCTGTTCTTAATGTGATCTCATTTTAAGTAAAACCAATTAAACTTAAAATAACAAAAGAAGTGTAGTAAGTAGATTTTAAAATAAAACCATATTTTTTTAATTATGGCCCTTTTTTTTATGTTCCGCTAAATATGCCGGCGAGTTTATATTATTTCAGTATAAACATATTACTTCTATATACTTCTATACCCATATTATTATTGAACCCGCTGGGCGACCGGCTCAAAATGACAGCTATAGTGTAACGATCGCAATCACCTCTGATTGGTTAATACTCTTCCGCTATTGAACAAAATCCAATGCCATAAATTCAGCCAATTGCAACAATTGATACTGTAACAATGATTGATGCAAAAGTTACGCGGTCGCCGTGCGGATACTTCGTGGTAGGTTTAATATAACTGCCATAACCTAAACAGGTTAGCTCGCTACCATCTTAGGCTGCATCATCACTTACCGTGAGGTGAGATCGCAGTCATTGCTAGTTTGTCCTACCCCTAGGATGTTAGTCTAAAACGCAAATCCAGAAGCTCGCTAAACCGTTTTAAAGTAATTGAGATATTTTTTAAATTAAGTTGTGTTCTTTCAAAACAGTGAATTTCAAGGAATAAGAAGTATTTACAATAAATGATCAGGATTTAACATTTCACATTGGTCAAACACATAAACATATCGACGATCTAAGCAATTTTCGCGAAATTCTAGCGATTACACATTCAACTGCAGTTGCAATTGCAAGGTGCAGGTAGCCAATGGCATTCCCACGGGAACTCTTTACAAGCTCTTTCCGGGATATAAAGTAGCCTTCCCCGGGATACAATATATATCTATACCAATTTCATCAAAATCGGTTATGTTGGCGCCATGGTACAAGTATGGCGCCATCGGACGAACGTGTATATGTCACCGTAAGATTGTAAAGACCGTTAGATTATAATCTAACTCGCGAAATTGAAAACTGTCGAAAGATTACAATTTAACGTATTATTTTCCGGTAGATTGTAATCTGATAGATATATAAACCCGATAAAACCTAAGTGGCCGGCCTGCGGCCGGCCACTGCCTCGTTGTTTATGTCGAACCCTAACCTAACCTACAAGAAAGAGACAATAAAATGTAAATACAATGAATATTTCAAAAATTAATACTCAGAAAATTGAACAGTTCACAATCTTTCGACAGTTTACAATTTCGCGAGTTAGATTATAATCTAACGGTTTTTACAATCTTACGGTGACATATATAAAGCGCGTGCGGTATTTTTGCAAGTGCAGTCTTATAACGTCTTGCGAGACGGTAACATTACGTCATTTGTATTGAGTAAGTCCTATATCGTATTTATAGGTGTAAATATCGTTTTTATGTCCGTTGAGATATTCTTGTTGAGTTGTGTTTAATAGTTAAAAGATTTAATTGATTTAATTGGTGTGCTTAAATTGTTCAAAGATTTCATTGATTCATACAAGAATGGTCGGCGCCATATTTGTAATTTTCTGTTGAGATTATCTGCCTCTGGTTTTATTATAATCTGCCTCTGGTTGATAACATTTGGGCAGATTGGCCGTGAAAGCGTAGCAAACAGACACACTTTCTCATTTATAATATCAGTATGGATTAATGTGACCAGAATAATTAACATTATTAAATTCAAACTTGTTAATAAGAATTTGTTCATTTATTTAATAAAACTAAAAAATAAAATAAGTTACGAAACTCTGTAGAACTGTAGAACGTTTTTTTCACGTCTAAAATGGTAAAGTCAAAGTAATAAGATGAGAGTGAATGCTCATTTCAGTGAACTTTGAAGCTTCAAAATTAAAATCATAAAATAGAGTAAAAAGTTTTTGAGAGGAATATGAAACGAAATATTTTAGTTCCGCAGCTTTTAGGGACAGTGTCGTTACTGTGAAAGGTTACCGTAGTAATGTCATATCTACATAATAAAGAACTTGTTAAAACTTCATAACTCATGACTCGTAAACGTGGTCGCATAAATTGTCACCCCGTAAAGATGTTTTATCAAAAGGCTGCTCAGAGTCGGGGTGTTATATCCATACTAATAATATAAATGCGAAAGCGTATATCTGTCCGTCTATCTGTTTGTCTGTCTGCTACGCTTTCACGGTACATCTGCTCAACCGAAGGATGATTTGTTGATGAAATTTGGTACAAGGGTAGATTGTATCCCGAGTAAGGACATAGACTACTTTTGATTCCGGAAATTTAAAGAGTTCCTGCGGGAATCGAAAAATCTTAATCCACGCCTACAACGTTGCGGGAATCCTCTAGTTATTGTATATTTCCTTTATCACAATACTGTAACATTGATTTTCTTTTGTTGTTCATAGAAATAATGTGTATTTAAAATAAAAAAATCTGCTCGGGGGCGCCACTATTGCATTACTCATTCTTTCATTCATCATATTCCATTTTTTTCCGCAACATAACAAGGTATTTTATTTTTCTACTCAGGTTATATTAAGCTGAAAATAAACTTTTATACCCTAGTATAATTAGATTAGGACTAATATACATTAACAAAATTTCGTCGAAAATATTTATGTAGCTACTCATATTATATTTTATTCAAAAATTGCGGCATTGGCAGTAAAGAGCCCGTGGTTTAAATAGAATAAAAGCACTCCAAGGCCGCGATAGTAAGAAACTCAATGCGGTTTGAAATATTGTATTTTAAAAAAATATCAGAATTTGGTAGTGAAGGGTATCCATCCAGAACGAGTCTACCAGAATCTTTTGGAAAGGAAAAAAGAGAACGTTTTTGCGTTTGTTACAGAGAAAACTTTTTCTTTTTAATGCCTACCACAAATTATATTAGTAGAGAACATTCCGTCAATCAAAGGCAATTAAATTCCAGATTAATCACGCTAATTACATCAATGGGGTTTTGCAAACCACAAAATCGAACGCATTCAATATAATGCGACCATAATGCAAATTTAGATTGGACGTTCGTTTATCGGAAGCTATTTGGTGTTGTATTGTATCTTAAATTGAGTCGTGATAATCAAATTTAATTAAGAGTAAGTAGAGGGGGGTAAGGGAGTGCACCTCCATCTAGTGCTCCAACAGTCAACCTCACCTGCCCGTGGTACCTACTGCTGGTCTACAAACGAGGCTCTGGCGACCGACAAATGGCGGTATAACCATTCAAAACTGGCTAGGCTGTTTTAAATGACTCAGGGTGGTGTCGGGCAGCAGCGACACCGGTGCGAACAGTCTAGCCCTGCGATGGCCAACACGCCTGCCCAGCACGGCCATTATGGGCAAAACCTTGCATGGAAAGGTACACAAGGCCAAAGCCCCTAGTTCCCGGCGGCCCTGCTATTCCTGGCTCTGGCAGCGGTCATGGTAACGGCGGGGCAGGGGGTGCGAAGAATCTCCGGCAGAGATTCCGCTGCCAACCCCGACGACTAGACCTGGCAACATACAACGCACGCACTTTGACGACCGACGAGAAGATCTTCGAGCTGGAAAAAGCAGTAAGCAAGTTGCGTTGGGATATTATAGGATTGTCTGAAGTCCGAAGAGAGGGGGAGGACTCGATAATCCTCAAATCCGGCAACTTGTTTTACTACCGGGAGGGCGACCAGCAGTCCCAGGGTGGTGTCGGATTCATCGTCCACAAGTCCCTCGTCAACAATGTTGTTCAAGTCGAGAGTGTGTCGAGCAGGGTAGCGTACCTTATACTCAGAATTACCAAACGGTATTTGCTAAAGGTTATACAGGTCTACACACCGACATCGGCACAACCCGACGAGGAGGTAGAGGTATTGTATGAGGATATCTCATGAGCCATACATACCTCTAGATCCTACTATAATGTTGTGATTGGGGATTTCAACGCAAAACTGGGTGAACGAAGATGTGCAGAGGTGAGAGTGGGGCAATTTGGATATGGGCGGAGGAACCACAGGGGTCAAATGCTGGCTGACTTCACGGAGAAGGAGGGCCTTTTTATGATGAACTCCTTCTTCAGGAAGCGTCCACACAGAAAGTGGACTTGGATGAGCCCTGATGGTTCACGAGAAATGAGATTGACTTCATCATGTCAACCAGGCGGCAAATATTCAATGATGTCTCTGCGATCAACAGGGTGAAAACCGTAAGTGATCACTGCATGGTAAGAGGCACATTGAATCTTAACATCAAGCTGGAAAGGGCCAGACTGGTGAAGTCTACTCTCCAACCTTCTCGTGCTCATATTCAAAACCCCGAGAGCTTTCAACTGGAACTGCAGAACCGGTTCGATTGCCTAGCAGATTGCGAGTCTGTGGACGACTTAAACAACAGGCTGGTGGAAACTGTCCATACCGTAGGGTCGAAATTCTTTAAGACCCACCGTCCAAAAAGAACTAAAATGTTTTCAGACCACACTCGCAAACTCATGGATGAGAGAGCAGGGATGGGACTGCAGTCTTCAGCAGACGCGTTTGCTTACAGGCAGATCTCTGAAGCACAAACGCGTGACTTGCGAAACTTCAATACCGAATATATTAAAAATACCATCGAGCGTAACAACTCCAAAGTATTCGCAAGAGATCTGTCTATCGGACAGAGCCAGCTGACGCGATTAAAAACTGATGACGGTAGTCTCATCTCATCCAAACCTGAGATCTTGGGAGAGGTGGAAAAGTTCTATGGACAGTTATACACCACAACACAAAAGCCTGTTGAGGATTTGGCTAGAGATCCCAGAGCCAAATTGACCCGATACTATACCGAAAATATCCCGGACGTCAGCCTCTACGAGATTAGTATGGATCTCAAGCAACTCAAGAACAACAAGGCACCAAGTGAGGACGGAATCACAGCAGAACTCCTGAAAGCGGGTGGAAAACCGATACTTAAGGTCCTTCAGTGATTGTTCAATTCCGTCATTCACGAGGGCTTAACGCCACAGGCATGGCACAGGAGCGTGGTGGTTCTGTTCTTTAAAAAGGGAGACAATACCTTGCTGAAGAATTATAGACCCAACTCGCTGCTCAGCCATGTCTATGAGTTGTTCTCGAGAGTCATAACGAACCGTCTCGCTCGTAGTTCCGACGACTTCCAGCCTCCCGAACAAGCCGGATTCCGAAAAGGCTTTAGTACCATAGACCACATTCACACAGATTATACAGAAGACTGAAGAGTATAACCGGCCACTATGCTTAGCGTTTGTGGACTATGAGAAAGCCTGCAGAGATGCCGGATAGACTACCGGTATATCCAAGAGCTGAAGTGTTTGTACGAAAACGTAATGTCAGTTCGTATACAGGACCAGACTACAAGGCCAATCCAACTGCAGCGGGGAGTGCGACAGGGAGATGTAATTTCCCCGAAGCTCTTTACCGCTGCGTTGGAAGACGTCTTTAAGCTTCTGGATTGGAACGAATTTGGCATCAACATCAATGGCGAGAACATCACTCACCTTCGGTTTGCCGATAATATAGTCATCATGGCAGAGACTCTGGGTGACCTTAATGCAATGCTCAATGACCTCAGCAGAGTTTCCTAACAGGTGGGCCTTAAAATGAATATGAGTAAGACGAAAATCATGTCTAATGCTCATGTGCTGCTCCACCCAGTAATCGTTGGGAGCTCTGCACTCGAAATTGTAGACGAATATATATACCTGGGACACATGGTCCAGCTAGATAGGTCCAATTTTGAGAAAGAGGTGAGCCGCCGAATCCAACTCGGATGGGGAGCGTTCAGGAAGCTTCGAGATGTCTTCTCGTCCAAGATTCCTCAGTGCCTGAAGACCAAAGTCTTCGAACAGTGCGTGTTGCCAGTGATGACATACGGTTGCGAGACTTATTCGCTAACTATGGGCCTCATAAGAAAGCTCAGGGTCACTCAGCGGGCGATGGAGAGAGCAATGCTCGGGGTTTCTTTGCGCAATCAAATCAGAAATGAGGAGATCCGCAGAAGAACTAAAGTAACCGACATTGCTCGACGTGTTGCGAAGCTGAAGTGGCAATGGGCGGGGCACATAGTTAGAAGAACCGATAGACGTTGGGGTCTCAAAGTGCTGGAGTGGTGACCACTCACGGGAAAGCGCAGCGTTGGCAGACCCCCTACTCGCTGGACAGACGACATTAGGAGAGTCACAGGGAGCCGCTGGTTCCAGGCGGCGCAAGACCGAGGCGTGTGGAAATCCTTGCAGGAGGCCTCTGTCCAGCAGTGGACGTCTATCGGTGGAGGATGATGATGATGATTAATCAATTTTAATACATATAGGCAATTTTAACGTGATAATTTTAGCCTAATTAATTGACCGAGCGAAGCGAAAGTCTCGGAGTCTACTTGAGTGAATTTGCACTGGTCCGTCCGTCCGTCCGTCTGTCAGAGCCTTATAACCGCTGTATTACTGAACGCAATTACTTCAAATTTAAATATAATATGTAAACCGATGGCCTCCAGCCGAATATGGCTTAAAAAGTTATAAAAATCTTTATTTCAGGGGGGCTCTCATAGAAGCGAATACGAAGTAAAATATTTTTTATAGCATAACAGGGTTGCGGTATATCATTTTAAAGATAATAGGAATAAAGTACAAAATATTTTTTTCCCCTTAAAATTGACGAAATGTGGGAGATTTTTTAACGTTCAAAGTTGACCTCAGAACTCTCAATTTTCTGAAAGGCTGAGCCTGAATCTACTTGAACAACAAATACTTAAATAAGACAAATATTATAAGGAATCGAAATTATTTCATTTCTAATGAGTTTCAGTATTTTTAACCGATCTTCACAATTATGTCAATAGATGGCGCTCTGTAAAAATTTATTCGGTTCTCCAATAGCTCTTTAGCTCTTTTGCGTCAATGTTAAAAGTTAACTATTACAATTATATAGTTAAAACTATGTATGTATGTATGTATATACTTTATTGTACACCACAAATACACAACATGTTACAAACAAGAATACAACTATAAGTAGGTACAATAAGGCGGTCTTATCGCTAAGCAGCGATCTCTTCCAGACAACCTTAACGTTAGGGAGAAAATGAAAAAGAAGATAAAGGGAGGTGGTGCAAAAATAATAATAAACTTAAATACTAATAACTAAATAAACTAACGAATACCATATATTACAACATATTTTAATAAACTAATATATACAAAATAATAATAATAGACGTACATAAACTAAATAGGCATTCCAATAAATACATAAATAAGTACTTTTAGAAAGAAAACAATAAATATGTCGTTACTTATGATAACAAAGAGATAAGTAATAATTTTTAACGTCAATTTTAAACTTACTAAGGGTTTTAGCACGCAACTATCATATGGATACCGCGAGGTCTCAGTTCGGGGCGAACCACTAGTTTTAGCTTAAATTTTATATTATAAGGTCTCTCACTAATAGGTTATACCTACCAATTATATACCATACTGTGTCAATTATACGTAGTCACAGAAATACAACTTTGATCTGCTTAGCAAAGTCAGGTTATATTAGCTTATTTCTAACATCAAAGTACTTTTCAGACAGTTATGAAACTCGTCTGAAGTCTGTTATGAAAGCTGTTAAATGAGGAAAGTTTTACGTTCACAAATGCTGTCACTCCATGCCTACTGCGAGCACTTTTACGCTCGAAGAGTTGTTGCACCCTGTTATTACCCCGGTATCGAGAGCAGGAACTTCAGTGAACCTACCTATAGTATTGACCCAGTTTGTGTTCGAAATGGGTATTGTATCCCACAATATAGAGTAGTTCAAAGACATTCCAACTAACAGTTAATTTGAAACTTTATTAAAATTCGCATGTTGTTACGTCAGCGAAATAATGTTCAAACATCGTGAATTTCTCTTTATCATAATACAACTAAAACATTATTTTTTTCATTTGGACCTCCCTGACGTACCCAATGGTGAGTGCTGCGGTCTTATAAGCGGGAGGTCCTGTGGTCGATATTATAGAAATATATAACTTCCAAATTGGTCTGGTCCGGTAGCGTTAGGTGTAGATAAGACCCATGGTAAGACCCATGTCGTGGCTCTTTATATACTAGCCTAGTATGATGCCTTGTCGAAACCTATGGTTTGGGTTACTATAATTGATTGGTATGGATGTCATATAATAGCCCATGTCATCTTAGTCTGCATCATCACATCGAATCGTCACAAGAACATGTAAAATATATTCTTTCAAGCGTAGACACGACCAAGAAAGGATTTTCAAATTCCATCCGAACGACGCCAGGGGTGAGTAAAGTTAGCCGCTATAAACAAATTTTGGCAAATCAGTGAAAAAGTCAAATTCGGGAATCATCAGCACATAGTACGTCTTCATTCCGCTCCGACCGTCGCGTTCGCGGTGAAACATACTACGAAAACTTAACACCAAAGTTACGAAAATCTTACGGGACTAACTGAACATGTTTTTCTTTGAACGAGTTTAAGTTAACATTTTCCTACTGACTACCGCGCCGTTATACATGTTTACAAGAGCATCGTTTCCCTCTTAATTACTCGGCTTGTGCCAGTTAATAGTCGCAGGAACTTCCATTATTACCTAATTATTGCTTTTAAATGTACAGAACAAACTTTGCGTAAAAAGTAACTGTTGGTGGATTTGGTTAAAAGTTAATCACTTTACACATTTAATTAGGGCCAACATTTACAACACTGCTTGAACTGAATTCAGTTTAATTTTTAGATGCTGTCACTTCATTTCCGGGGTCATTTTATTCCGGGGTTGACATGAAAAGGACAGGCACTTAAGTATTATGAAAATTTTACGTAAAGGCTTGTGCAAGTAGGCCTAAATATTAGAAACTTCAAAAATAAATTTAGACTCTTTAACCATTCGCGCTAACTGCTGCGCATAACTTGCAAAGGTCCTCCAACAGGTTTGAAACTAGTCGGGCTTACACCAATTAGCCGTTTTCTTAAAAGAATAAAATATAAAGTACATCCAAGGTCTAAATATTGCTATTTTTTTATTGTTTTGACAATCCAGCCGAGCTGTGGACAGAGGATGGAACAAAGGGAAAGGTATTCTTGCTTCGTAACTTTATTATACAAACCATCTTATTGTTTCACTTTAATGACGTTGTTCAGTCTAGAAGCGCAGCACGATTATACATTTTCTCTCCATTCAACGGAATAAGCTCCTCACAATAAAATATTAATGATTCAAACAAGGGAAAAGTTGGCAGACGTTTAGCAAGCTGTGGTTGAGCAGAATATAGATAATACCATGATACCTACGAGTAGGGTATGCTTACTCTATATCACTACAAAATTCACTGCTATTCTCTTCTCTTAAAACTGTATTTCTTTCCCTGTGGATTTACTTCCTTTTTTGAAAAACCATGTTGTTTCTCAAAATTACACGAGCTTTTTAACATAATTAATTTGTTTACAATATAAGATTAACCCAAGGGCGCTAGCTTCGAGCCTTCAATGCTTGGGGGCCTACAAATCTTTTAAAGAAGTAAATCTATAGTTAGTCAAAGTCCAAATAATGAAATATTAATCGAGTAATTAAGATGAGCAAGCCTCCCTAGCCTCGGGAGCCATGCCAACTTAATTATTCGATCAATTACAGTTGGCGATTCAAAAAAAGTTACAGAGGAAAAAAGTTGGTTGTTTGGATTAATACTGGTCCTAGAAAAATACATACAATGATAGGAATAAGCAGAAGATCAGAAATTTATGGCGTGCAGCTGAAGAGGCCTTAGTCCAGCAGGAGACTGATATAGGCTGTAGTAGATGAAGCTATATGCATAAATTAATAGTATATATATCATAAACTAGTGGTTCGCCCCGAGCTGAGACCTCGCGGTATCCATTCACTGCACCCTACGCATTAAAACGCGCCGAATCTGATGACGTCAATCGTCATCCGCTTGCGTGGATGGGATACGTATACCTACAGTATTTTACTAAAATGCAGCTCGTTTGGCGAACGGGTGTTACGTAGCATACGATTTCATTATAAAAAAATTATAAAATGTGATGACTAAGAATGTGTGCTTGCGGCGAGCATGTCTAGATGCGCGCTCATCTTTACGTTCATAGACATCAGTAGGTACTATCAGTAGACAATTTTTTTATTTCACGTAAGATGGTGCTAACGTCTATTATTTGTAAGCACAAACGAATAAACTTTTATGGAGCGCCATCTACTGCATCATGTGTGTCAAGTTCTGTTAAAAATACTGAAGCTCATTAAAAATTAAATAATTTCGTTTCCTTACAATATTTATCTTATTTTAGTATTTGTTGTTCAAGTACAGGATATAATTCAAATAATTGGTCAAGTTTCAGGCTCAACCTTTCAGAAAATTGAGAGTTCTGAGGTCAACTTTGGACGTTAAAAAAATTTCCCCATTTCGTCAATTTTAAGACAAGTGCAAATTCACTCAAGTAGACTCAGAGACCTTCGCCTAGCTCGGTCAAAAAAAACATTTTAAATGCCAAAGTTTGAATGGATGGATGTTTGTTACTCAATCACGTCCGAACGGCTGAACGGATCTGAATGAAATTTGTTTCAGATATAGATTATAGTCTGGAATAACACATAGGCTACTTTTTATCCCGGAAAACTAAGGAGTTCTCGCGGGAAACAAAAACCTCAATACACGCGGACGTAGTCGCGGGCATAAATCTTAAAATAATCGAAGATACATAATTATTTAACGAATTAGTGTGATTCCTATGTATTTTATGGGATTTACTTTACACAATCGTGGTATTTGCGATAGCATGAATTTTTGGTGTTACCTATAGCTAGATGTGTAATGCCTTATTTACATAGTTTGGTTCTACACTTGCTAGATATTTTGATGGCTTAAGCTTCGTGACACATTGTAAAGCTTTTACTTTGTTCTGTGCGCTAAGGGTATTGTTACGTAACGTTAGTACCACGCAATAGTGGCTTTGGATCCGGTTTGGATTGACTTTGAGCCGCTTTAAAATCCGTTTTGAACACAGAATATCTAGCTTTACTCAATTTTATCTGTAGGTACTAGTAAATTTTGAAAGTGACATATTATATTATATTTTTTGAGTCTTGCAATACCGCAGCAATATACTTACATATATTTTTACATGTTGCCTTAGATCCTCACCTCGTTTGAATACATGTAATACATACTTCCATACTAATATTATAAATGCGAAAGTGTGTCTGTCTCTCTGTCTGTCTGCTACGCTTTCACGGCCCATCTGATCTACCAATTTAGATGAAATTTGGTACAGGGATAGGTAGTAGGTGCACCTTATAGGGGAAAGAAATTTAATCCCGCTACTTTAAAACCTTTAATCCCGGAAAATAACAAGTTCCCGCGGCCAACAATAGCACAGCATAACATAAAGATTAAAAGACACAGAAGCGACAAAATGAAACAAATTTAACACGGATACAATCATATTAACATAGAAAAACTAATAAAATATACCTAATTATAGTAAGTGAGTATAATTTACATTTTGATTTTATTGTTCTTATGTGAATGACAGTAAACGTTATTTAAAACATATTTTATCTTGATTTACGCGTATCATTGATATTTTGATAAATGAGGTCAAACTTCGTTCAGGTAGTTTTTCTTGAAAACCCACAGAAGCTTCTTTTCCTGGATTAAATCCTTAATCATATTATGTTCATCTTTATCATAAAAATTTCGTCCAAATCGGTTAAACAGCTGGGCCGTTACACTAGGTAACTTATAGATATAGACTCATTTTCGCTTTTATAACATTTAAAATATTCCACTATGGCACTACAGCCCATTAACGTCCCACTGCTGGGCACAGACCTCCACTCTCATAGGAGAGAGGGAATTAGAGCTTAGACCCACCATGCTGCTCTGCATGCATGCACCATGCCCTCCGAGGCACGGGGGTGAAACACTGCGAACTTCCTAACTTTGGGCTAGTACTGAGAGTTTCTAGACAGAAAAACAATACTTAAGGCCCGACCCGGGACTCCAACCCGGGACCTCATTGGCAGCAGTCGGACATGCTAACAACGAGGGAGTTAAGATAAAATATTAGTATGAAATATTTAAATGAGAGCTGATCGGAGCTACTACCCACTACAGTGAAGTTCAATATCGTTCAAAAAGTCGAGAGTTCCTACGCCGGTTTCCGAGGTCTACCAGTCACGTGGAATCTAGGTACTATTCAAGTTTCTAGAAGCTATATCGCTTTTAGTATGTATATTAATACGTATTGAGCCCAGTCCGTAGTAATTTTCTGTGCTCAGACATTGCATGAATTAGCGAATACCCATATCAATGTCATTTCTGCAAGTTTTGGTAGACCGTGTAGATCGTGTATTAAATATAAATTATTTTAGAAGTTGACTCGCTATACTGATTTTAATTTGTTTACTAGTAACAGTAGGGATGATGACAATAACTCAATCAAATCAAATCTTTATCAAACTTAAACTGACAGACGATGTCGTCTGTTGGTAATTTTTGATGGAAATTTTGAAGATACCTATGTTGGTATCATCCCTATTCAAGTTGCTTTCCAGAGCCAGCTGCTGAAAATTTTATTGCTAGTGGACACTTCGTATTTGTCGTCGTCAACCGATAGACGTCGGTGGTGGTGGACATAGGTATCTTGCAAGAAGTTTCACGTTACGCAGTATTGTATTGTATATAGGTAGGTCGGCACACCTACCTATATCAAGCGGCTAACCCGGCTAAACTGATTTTATTCCTCCACCTAGTCATGGTGTGTCAACGCTTTCGAGTGCGGGGTTACGATTCAAGCTCTTTAAGGCCCCAGCGTCTATCGGTTCGTCGAATTATGTAGACGCTTAGCTTAGCTTAGCAATATTAATGTCACCGTAAAATTGCAAAAACCGTCAGATTTCAATGTAACGATTTTTATCTCGATAGATTGTAATCAGATTGTGAACAATGTTCTGAGTATCAATTTCTGAAATATTTTTTGTATTTACGTTTTCTTGTCTCTTTCTTGTAGGCTAGGTTAAGGTTCGACATAAAAAACCAGGTAGTGACCAACCTGATTATTTAAATAGAATTTTTTATTAGGTTATATAGGGTTAATATACCTAACAGATTATAATCTACCGAAAAAAATGCGTTAAACTGTAACCTTTCGACAGTTTACAACTCGCTTACAGATTACAATTTAACGGTTTTCACAATCAAGTGAATTAATCAATAAAATAAAAAATCAATCGGTGACATTAACAAGGCGTTCAGACTTCAGACAGACCACATTAAAGTGAAAATGTCGGCAGGTACGGACTGGTATGTTTTATTTTGGACATGGTAGTGGCACGTCTGTATGCACCCTAATATAGATAATTGAATCGGAACGTCGCTGTAGTTCACTCTACAAAAGGTTAAGGTTAAAATATCTCAGATAATATGTAATGTGTGTGATATGACCTTATACTGGTACCTAAATAAAAAATAAGGAAACTTAAACTAGGCTGAGCTTGAAGGAAAACTGAGGAACTAATAAAAAATGAGAATCTGGAAATAATCATAATATTGTAACGATGAATATTGGATACGTATAACATTTTAGAGATTAATTTTACAAAGTGAATTTGAACAACCATATTGTTGTTTTCTTGAACGATATTACCTACCTGTTACTTTCATAATATGAGTAATATGAGCCAAGTAGCTTTGCGTAGAGACACAATTTATTATTTAACATGCCAATGTTATGTTACTCATCAATATGAATTGTCACATGTCATCAATATTAATTGTAACATGACATGTCTATTTACGTGTAGGCTGCGATATTTACCAACAGGGTAGTAGGCTAGTAATTTGCGCCGGCACCCTGTACACATATATTTGTCTATTTTGGCGGACTATAGCAAATTAAACTTCAAGCTTTATCATTATCATGAACTTCCGGAAAATAACGCCTGCTTCTATCCTATTAATGGTATGGGTGTTATTTTTCACAAAATTAATTTAATATGCCTGGAGGAACTCGCTAATTTCTGTCACATTCATGGTTAAATTATTATTTCACTTGCCACTTTGTTTCTGGTATTGAATTGTGGTACCCAATACCCACATTGATACGTCCCCATGTCGCCACCGCTTTGGTTACGACATCGTAATTTCATGTCGTCATCTAATTGGCGACGCCAGGCCAAGTCGTCAACTGCGTGTCGTTCGTCTGTAAGGTCCCTTACACACAAATAAACTTTATCAGAGAGGCAAATATTCCAAGAAAGAACATAATAATATTGTCAACATACCTGTGGTAAATAAATAAAAAAAAGTATTGGGAAACTCCAGCTGCGGTCGAGTACTTATTGACCTTGATCGTTTTAAAAGTAAAGGGTTTTAATCACCTGTAAAATGTAGCGCAGTATATTATGCAAATGAATATGAATAAATAACTCACACGATCTTTTTTTCTAGAAAAATGCATTTACACATTCCGCACTAAGCGGCTATCTGGGACTCACTCTAGAATACCCTCTAAAACCTAGCGGTACATTCCGTGTTAAGGCTTCGTTTGGGCGGAATTTATGAAAATCCCTTTGAGTGTGGAATTTTCAAAAATCCTGAAGAATTTTCTTTATTTATAACCGAAAGCCCGAATATCAAAATGTATGGATGGGAATGGCTAATAAAACTAGCGTAATAGGAAACTTGGTTGAATGAGGATCGGGTGTAGAGGCTTGTTAGGAAGACTACGTGTATATATAGTGAGGAAATGTGTTATTATTCAGGCAGGGCAGCTTTTGTACGTAATACTGAGCTGTTATATGATTTTTTTAATCTGAAAAAATATTACTACGATACTGACCGGCTAACGCACGATTAGTTAATAAAATCCTACTGAAAACACGAAGTTGAAGAGTGTCGTCAGTGTGCACGGTAAAAAGTTAAAATAAGGGTCAAGTGCGAGTCAGACTCGCACAAAGGATTCCGTACCGCCACGCAATATAAAATGTTTTAGTTAATAACAAGTCATAACAACACGTAATCAGCTATGAACTTTACATATTTATGGAGCTAAACTGGCAGCGCCTGACACACAATGCGGCACCCTATGAGGACAAACCCTAATTAACGTTGTTCAGATTTTTTCCATTACTTTTGCTGTGATTCATGATTGTGGGTCAACAGGAAGTACCCTATAGGTTTTGATGTATTAACGAGTATCAAATTATGCAAAATATACGACATAAACGGCCGTTTATCTTTTAATTACGTTGAGTTAGAAGCTTGTTTTTTTAAAGCTTTATAAGGTCTTTTTTATAAGGTCAATTAGACCTTAGACTTAAGTATTTGATATTAATTTTACCTTGATACCTACACGTTTCCGAGAGAAAGGGGTTTGACAGAAAGACAGATAGACAGACAGACAACGAAGTGATCCTATAGGGGTCCCTTTTTTCCTCTTGAGGTACGGAAACCTAAAAACAGTGAATATATTGTGTTTTTTTAAGTTGTAGAAAAAAGGGTTTTCATTACTATTATGTAGAGAACTAGCCCTTAATAGGTAATTAGTATTTATAACTGTGAAAAAGGCAAAATTACATTATTATTAATTAAATTCTAATATTATAAATGCCGAAGTGTGTTTGTCTGTTAACTTTTCGCAGTCCATAATTATGTTACATCGGTCTAAATGAAATGACAAAGATAACTTGAATCACGAGGACGGACACAGCCTTTTTATTCTGGGAAAATAAAGAGTTCCTACGTGTTATAAAAAAAACTAACATACGCGGAAGAAGTCGCGGGCATTTTTTCGTCTTCTAATATGAAATAAAACACTGAAATTTTTTAACAACAGGAAACTTTAACATCACAAATTCAATATTTACAAAAATAAATTATTTACAGTCTAAAAAGTTAACAGCTTAACCTATCATATTAACTTCATGTTATAAATTTTTGTATTTATATGAAGGGATTTTTATGTAGTTGAAATTGATGCGCCGGGTTCGCACAATCTCTCTGTAGTTGAGAGCTGATAGCTTTGGCGTCCTCTTCCTTTCTGGATTATTGAAATCCACGTGGAAAAGTCCAAACTTTACTCTAAAATTAAAACAAAGTCATATTATTACTAACGTAAATAATTATAAATTTTATATTAATTAACGTAAGTCTGTCCGACTGCTCGTTACCATAACATTTTAATGTGACTCAGTTGAAACTTTGTACAGTTTTTGTTGGAACGTGTGGTACGTATAGTTTCCAACACAGTTCTATCAACGTACAACTAGGTAGTGTGCGGTGGTGTAATTTCTGACATTAACGCAACATTGTTAATTTGTCAAAAATTTTATGTTCTATTTTGTGAAACGTTGTAAAGAAACTCATCGACATAATATATGACGATTAAAACAGACAGCTAAATAATTATATGTATGCAATGTGCTATATTGTATGCATGTATTTTTATTATTTTATAATTTATTTGTTGATTAATGTTCGAGGAATTTGCTAGTAAATATAATTATTGTTTGTACTTAGTCTTTATTTATAACATTGTTATTTCACTGTGCGATTGTCGTATTTACAAAACACGTGAACCCGCAGCAAAATCTTTGCATCAAAATTTCTCATGTGTCTTATTTTTATATTTTATGTGTTTCCAACTTAATTTAATAATAATATTTTATAATTATAACTTATTTGTACCATTTTATTTAAGGCACAACTTTACTCTACGGTAATGGTCGTACTATAGCCGGAAAATTTTGTATATGTCGCAGCCGGATTGTAGAATCCGCCGTATTACGTGTTATGATTATCCGAGCCTCAAGAGATCGTGAGTCACGATACTTTTAATAGTGTAATTAACTGAATAATAATCACTTCCGTGCTGTTAAATCAACAAATTGTCCAAATTCGACACGTTTGCGAGATCCGGAAGAATATTTTTAAGCAGATCTTTAATGCATATTGTATATGACTGTGTATATGATAGTGTTTGTAACATGGAAAAGTCGCTTAAGATCGCTGGACCTAACTGTGAATGAAAACTTTAACGTAATGAGGTGGGCCTTTAAGCTTTTAAGTTTCGATTAATAGAATGTAGTTTGTTGCCACAGTTTCAGTGTCAGCTTAAAAAATATAAACAAAACTAAAACTTACGCATATCCATCTGACCATTCGAAATCATCCATAAGCGTCCACGCAAAATATCCTTCAACTCTGCATCCATCCTCATGCATAGCTAGCAACAGTTGGTAGAGATATTTGTTGTAATAAGATACTCGTGCATAATCGTTAAGACCACCAAAGTCAGAGGACCCGTTTTCCGTTATTATAATAGGAACCCTGGTTCCATAATTTTTAGTAATCCAATTGACAATTTTTCGTAATCCCGGTGGGTACACCTGTAAGGAAATAATAATTTATTATTTGTTTTAATATTTTATTTATTACTACACATTACTTAATTTTATTATCATTGCCCTTAATATTACAAATACAACAGGTTTTGTTTTTTTTGTTCGCTCTTAAACCACGCCACAGCGGAGCAAATAAAAGCAATCAAAGCGTAGGAAGAGTTTTCGCATAAAGATGACCTGAAGAGTATCAAAGGCTACAAATCAAAGAGCTCCTACAGGATTTTGATAAAAACCTAAATCCATAAAGATGCGATCGCAGGTAACAACTGTATGTAAAATACGACTCACTTACTGCCTTTTTCAGGGCATCGGTGAACTGTTCTTGATGAATTTTTGGTATAAAGATAGGTTGCACCCTAAAACGGGCACAAATTCGCAAAAAAGATCTACTATCCAGAGAAGTTAAGTTAAGTTATAACACATTGTTATTGATAGTGCTCCTAAATATTAAATTATTTACGCAGATAAAGAAAAAGTCTGTTATATCTCAGAATTTCCCCCGAGATCTGATTGATAAAAACACATAATTTATTAACATGCGATAAACAAATTCTCTGTCAATGTCATTCGAAGCATAAAACGGCAAATCAATTGCAGACGTGTTTTCAATATATAAAGTGTGTCCGGGCTCGACCGACTCGTGCTCGGCTCGAAGACGCCCCTAAATTAGGAATAATTTAGGGGCGTCTTCTAAATTAGGAATAATTTAGGGGCGTCTTCTACAACTCATTACCACTCTAAAACTACACCTTTATAGAGAACACCCTTCATCTGATCCCAGGGACAGCCATCTCAATTTTGTGCACTTTGTGCATGATTTTAGGACATTTAATTTTATGCGGTTGTCAAGGCGACATTGTAATATTAAATAGACAGCTTTTGAGATGAACAACAAAAATATTTTTATAAAATATTATAGAAAAATATCTATTTATAAAAATAAATCTGTACAAAAATAATCTGTAAAAAAATATATATAAACGGGAAAACTGTTTAAAACTGTGCTTGATTTTTTTACAGATGATCCAAATTATGATTTATTATAAATATCATTATTTAAAATGAGTTATAAGTCTAGTTATCGTTTTGCTAATTGTTATAGATACAAAAAAGCCTATGTCCTATTCCGGGATGCAACGTGGTTCACGAAACCAACTCACTACGAAAGGCGGCACGTCATCAAAATCAGTCGTAACGATGAACCGTGCAAGAGTAACAGACAGACAAATAGACTTTCGCATATTTTATTGTTATGGATAAAATCGATGATGAACTTACAGCTAGCCAGCCTATTCCAGGAATTGGCCATGTAGGATCTTGGTCCGACTTAACTCCTGTATCGTGGTCAAGTGAGGGTACTCGCCAGTTTGGTTCCATTTCAGACGGAGATGCCAAAATGGTCGTATAATGGTTTATGCCAAAAAAGTCTGAACTTCCCCGTACCATTTCAACCTGTAATAAATATCGACATGCGAATATGTAAGTCAAAAATTGTATAGAGGAAGACAGTCATAATGATTATAATGCAGAAATCGAATAAAACTGATCATTTCGAGGGTTAATGAACTACGCAGCCTAAAGGACTTGATGTGGTGACCATTCTAATGAACATTCCATTCCATTTTATTGCAAATAAGTAATGGAAATCGAATATGAATAAATTTATAGCAATTGATTTAAGTACCTTATATATAACTTTTCAAGTGTTGACGAACTTAGAAAATACAAAAACCCGATCGGGTTTATCCGTACATCGGCATTCATTGCAACGCTTGGAATTTCTATTGTTTAAGTAATAATATAATGTATTAACCAACATAATTGAATAAAAATTTGATTTATTATGTAATAAAATTATTGTGGTAAAAAAATGCAAAATTATTTAATTACATCGGTACATGACGTGTTGACACATAAAAACGCAAACCGGCAAAGATATTATGAGGAAGTAAAGTATTGAGAAAAAAATATGAATGCGAAATATTAAGGATTCTTTTGGACATGCCAAAGCCACTACCTTATATTTTTATTGCTTTTGACTGCAGGACGTGGTTCAGTGGTTCGAGTAGAGACGTAACCACAGCAATCGCACAATAATATTATTCCAGAATAACTAATGGCTACACTAATCGATAATAAAATAGTTGTATACATACATTAAAGCATATAATATCTCGTACAATCTTAAAGTCAAGATGCCCAAGCTAACTATAGCCTGAGGTAAGAAATTAAGGAAAAAAACATAGACTAATAGTCTCTACTAAGTCGAAGTAGATGACAGATAGTTGTGAAATATTGACAGCGAATTGAGCTTAGTTGTTTTCTTATATTTAAGTATTTTCAGTGAAAACTGACTATAAGTAAAAATACCAAAATTAGCTAAGCTATTAAAAGCGTTCAATTCTTTATAAGTAGCAAAAATTACCTCTTCAGGAGTAAATACTGGCAGACGAGATCTTGGGTATCCTTGGATTCGACTCATGTTGTCAATTCTTTCTCGCACAAACGCAGGGTAGTCACCCTCTTTGGAATATACAGGATGAGCGTACAGTCCCAACTGCAGAGCAAAAGGCATAAGACAACAACAATTTTTTTTTTCCAAACAAATTATTTTTTCCTGCACTTGTACAGGCTTTATTTTACAGTCCGTTGTTATGTATATTTTAAATCTAAAAAAACGGCCAAGTGCTTGTCGAGCCACGCCCAGAGTAGGGTTCCGTATTCACCCGTCACAATATGCGGACATTGTATAATATGTTGGTGGACTATTAGGTACTCGTAAACTTGTCAAATCTATTTATCTGTGATACTTTTCCTTTCAACTTCATTATTATATACCGCTTCCATGAATTTTTTCACATATGAAAAATAACCGTTTGGCTGGCTGACATGTCTTTTCTCTAACAAAAATGTGTCTTCTTCATATTTCGCAAACGGATCCCTGAATCGAAAAATGTTTTTTAAAGAGCCGCAATATTTTTGAACGACCTATCCAACGACACTCCACACCATGACATAGACATCCCCACTTTACGTGTGTATGTATGTACTACCTTATTTCTTTTTCAAAATTTTATTTTACCACTTTATCGGCGTGATTATAAATAGCGATATTATAAAGGTTCCTTTGACTACAGTACCCTAAAAAACAGCAGGTAAATAATCTTACAGGTTAAATCAATTAAACGTGAGCATGTGAGTATTTTCTGTGCTTGTAAGACGTTACTTATAAATATTGCAACACGTAAGTGACCTATAAGGTTAAATATGAGACCTATTTATTAAAGCCACACATATTATGCTTCCTAGATTTTATAGTAAACGGTTTGAAGTGGTTACAGCCTAGTGATTAGGACTTCGGCTTTCTCAGCGGTTAACTTTTTGAGTTTTATGTGCTTTTTAGCAATCAAATATCACTTGATATTACGGTATGGAAAACGTCGTGAAGAAACCTGCATGCTTCCACAATCTTCTCAAAAGCGTCTTAAATCTTCCAATTCGCTCATCAGCATGGTGGATTATGACTTGACCCTTATTCATTTTGAGAGGAGACCCGTGCTCAATAGTCGGCTGGAGAAGGGTTGATGACGCTGATGGTGACATATACTCATAATATACTCGATTTAATTTAAGTATAAACATACGTTCATCTGAAGGTATCTTTCAGCCGCTTCCACGTCTTCCTTTTTATTGCTATCCTTTGGTTCTGCATAAAACACATCGAGTGTCAATCCAATTTTACCTGTAAATAATTTATAGATAGTATAATATAGACCTTTAAATAAAGAAATACGTAAGACCTTGTCTCATTAAGTTTATGGAAACCATGTGCCAAACCGTCACTGAAGTCGCGTGCATCGTCTAGTTGTGCAATACATAATATTTTAAGACTCAGCTATGCCCTGTATAAACCTGAATATATCAGCTTTATTCTGGTATTTTTCTGATGGTAAATAGAAGCGAGGTATATTTAAGTAGGTGTTATAGGTGGATTAATAAAATCCAGTTAATAGGTGTCGTATTAAATGTACAATCTTCGTTTAGCCTTGATGTGTTTATAAGAAAAACTATTTGCGAATGAGTAGCTGCGTAAAATATTATGACCCAGAGTAGTTTGCGTTTCCCATTATTAGAGCCAAGAGTCATGACTCAATAGTTTTAAAAATTACATTATATAGGTCAAGAAAGATTTATAGTAGAGTCGAAAACAACCAAGACTAATTTTATAAACACGAATGCAACGTTCCGAAACAGTGGTAGACGTACTCAACGATTCAAAAGCAATTTTAATAAGTTTATTTTAATAAATATGATTATGAGTTTGCAAAGCGGCGTTGCAACAACTGCATCGCTAAAAATCACGAAGACCGCGCGTCCGCATCATACGATCTACTTATTCAAGAAACAGCCGTATAACGCGCGTAACATTTGAGTTCACAAAAACTTTTATCCCAGCACGTATCTGATACGCACTTTGAACTGTAATGATAGCTTCTAAAATGCGTTGATGACGCGTTGGAGTTGCGTTAATTGTTTTGTGTATTTGTGGTTTAATAATTATGAACAGCTGACGCCAAAACTTTTGTCATATTCAGCTGGAAAAAAGAAAATAGTAATTTCAAACCTCTCTGCTTTGGTCGAAACTCCTTGTCATATAAATGGTAAGCTCGCGCATGCGCCAAAAGCATGTAATGCGAGCATAAATACACTCCAACTCCATGCGATTCAATAGCCGGAACAAAATGTTTTAGATCATAACCCTGAAAAATGATCATTTCTGTTAATTCAATCGATTTACCCTGACGCAGTGGTGAGCGCTGTATATGTATGCAGGAGGCCTCGAGTTGAACCCCGGCAGGGGCAATTTGGGAATAATTTGTAATTTATTAACTGTCTATGGTCTGGGGGGTTACTTCCATCGCTTAAAGCAGTCTTATTAAAAGTGACAGTTTAATGCCATGTACCTTGACGTCCCTAAAATAAGGATAATAATTCTAAAACACGCACGTGAACAATATTAAAACAATACGGTTTTAAGCGATAGTAGTATGCCCCCAGGTCTGGTGGGATGCTTCGGCTGCGGCTAGTTACCACCCTACTGTGAAAGACGTGCCGCCAAGTGATTTAGAGTTTCGGTATGATCCCGCCGATCAAGGATGGTGGATTTAATCAAACCCCTACCATATTAATCCGTTTTTTTAGTCTGCATCATCATTCACCAGTTACTACCATGCAAGATCCTAATCAAAGGATAACTTGTAGCTGAAAATAAATACTCATACAATATTGAATATGTTCATAGACATATTAATCTTTGGGCATATTTAGAACAAAGAAACTATAAATGCACCGTTAAGTAATCAATAGCTACATAATAACATTAATTTATTTCAATTAAAAGTAAGATATAGATTAAAATCTAAATTAAAAACTAGTTATATTTACAAAAAATACACGCCGTCCAAGTGATCGTTAATGGGCATGGTGCCCAAAACACTGGCGCTATTACCTCGTTGAATGGCAAGGCTAAGGCCGTTGGGCTGAATAAGCGCCAGCTCTTTGGTCACCAGAGGCGTGGATCAGTTTTTGGGACAAACATTTATAAAATTCTTCGTGTCCGATGACCATGGGCCCAGAGTCTCAAAAGCAAGCGCCGTAAAAATGTAGTCCTCAGTAATGGCTGAGTATTTGCGACGCTTGAGCAACTGAGCAGATTCGGCAGCAGCACCCGCCTTTAGGCACGAGCCTGATAGATGGGACGCTGCTAACGTATCAACGCAGGTTGCATCCCACACCAGAGCACGACCCATCGACCACGGTGCTATAGTCATACCATCCGGCCTCTTGCCGTCATCCCTGAACAAACCGGAGGATTCCAGTTGTGCAAGGATGGAGGCAGTGGCCAGAGCTCGACGATCTATATCATTGAGAGCACCGTGGCGATACAAGCGGCCTGCGCTCCGAACGCAACTGAGTCCATGGTGACCAAACTGATCCACGCGGCTGCCACAAGGACAGTAATGAGGCTCACAAACCTTCATTCCCAAGCGTAAGCAAACTACCACACAAAGCGCTGTCCGGTCGAGAATCGTTCCCAGGCTATGAGACGGCAGAGCGCCAGCCATTGTCCTGACTCTTTTTCGGATACGGCTAAAATACGGGCTTTATCCGTATCTGAGGTACACTGTGCTACGAGATCCGTATGTGTCAAGACAACACGCGGTTTGTCCCAAAGACCCTGACATTCCACAGCCGAAGGAAAGCTCCCCCCAGGACAAGATGCACTCCAGGCCAACCTCGCTTCCGCCAGACTCTCAATCACAACATCAGTCGGACTAGTCAGATTAAGGATCTACTGATGAGTGTAATAGAGCCAGAAGCGGAAGATAAGAAAGCAGGGAGTGCTACACTTGAGATGGAACGTATGCCTAAGCCCCCGTATTTCACAGGTAGGCTCGCTTGGGTCCAGGTGCGGTCATCAAATTGTAAATTTAGAATTTTACATAGAGTGTCTTTAAGAGACACATCTAAAGTTGAGATCAAAGAAGGGTATTTCCAAAAGGGGCTGCACCATAATAAATACATAAATTTAGGAGTAAATAAACATAACCGTAAAGTATAAATGGCCATGTGTGGTTTTATGTCTAAAAGGCAATGCGAAAATTTATTGAAATTTTCTAATTTAGAATTTATTACAGGGGGAAATGCATCTTCAAATATTGGAGCACCAAGAAGGGTTAAATTTTGACTCGAAACTGTAGATATACTCGGTATCAAAAAACTCTAACTATGAAAAATTTCATTTTTCTTCTCAATGGAAATTGAATTTAGGAAGTAAGCCTCACACTTGGAAAAAATTAGATTGAGCCCAATATCAGAAAAAATTTGTGTGATTGTTCTTAAATCTTGAAGAACTGACGACGCATATCCTGCCAATGACCCATCATCTAGGTACCATGAGTTGAATTTTGAATTTAGGGACGAAATAATAGGATTTATAACGACTAGGAATTATATTCTGTTTAGTATGTATAAATTTAAGTACTCGCAAGTGTAAGACGTTAAGGGTGTAGATAGATATTATAATATTCTCTTGCGAGGCAAACGACCGGCTTGATCGGATCTTCCCAAGAGGACCATTAGCAATTAGGTAATACCCACGCTTCAGAAATTATTTGAGCTATTCGAGATATTATTATTATCACTTGAGACAGTCGAAAAGTTAGCACCGTAACTTTATTGATCTACCTAAATAAAAAAAGACATTCAAATCTAAAGGCTGCCCAATCCATGAAAATTTTTGACAGATTTTTTATATTTGGCACATACGTGATGTACTTTATGATATACTAGCTGATGGTTTGAAGTTTTTAGCTCCCACGGGAATTCTTAAATTTTCCGGGATAAAGAGGAACCTACTTATATGCTATTCCAGACTATAATCTATCTCTGTGCCAAATTTCATGCAGATCCGTTTAGTCGTTATGGCGTGATTGAGTAACAAACATCCATCCATCCAAACTTTCTCATTTATAATATTAATTATAGACAGTGCAGATATACTTGTTTCAAGAAACAGATTATTACAGAAAAAAGCTTTTGTCCTTTGATATTATATTTACCGAAAATAAATAACTAAAAAGACTTACATTATAGCAATGCACATGAAGCTCATTCATAGTTGTCCATGTTTTAATAATATCTCCAAATAAGTTAAACACTACTCTTGCGTAATCCTCAAAATAATCCGCCATCTTTGGGTTGGTCCACCCACCTAAATCCATAAGCGCTGTAGGCATGTCCCAGTGGAAAAGTGTGACTACGGGAGTAATCTTGGCTTTTATTAGTTCTAGCATGAGCTTGCGGTAATATTGGACACCTGCTTTATTTATGTAGTGGTCAGTTCCGTTTGGAAGGATCCTGTAATTATTAAAAAAAATTGTATTATAATAATTTAACTACATATAGTCCGTCAAACTTATCTGATCCGGTGTCATTGTCACTAGTTTCTATGAAAAATAAAATAAAAACAAAAACTATACAGGCATAAAATTAGTTGCAATTTTTACTACCGGGTCAGATAAGTTTGTGGGACTAGGTATTTTTTGCGCTGCGTCGCTTAATCGGGCTCATGAATAAGAACCCCGGAAGGGATCAAAACAAGTCGCGCATACTTAAAATAACCTCTACTGATCCATTCTAATTTTTAATCTACCACGAGTTAGCCCTTGACTGCGATCTCACCTTGATGGTAAGTGCAGCCTAAGATGGTAGCGAGTTCACCTGCTATGGACACGGCAGTTATATTAAACCCATACCCCTAATGGGTTTCTACACGGAATCGTACCGGAACGCTAAATCGATTGGCGGTAGGGTGGTAACAGGCCACGGCTGAATCCTCCAATTGAAAAGACCAGGGAAATTTCAGAAGATATAAATTCCCAAATTGACTCCGCCGGAGATCGAACCCGGGACCCCCGCACGTTAAAACAACAGCGCTCTACACTGCGCTACGGAGGTCGTCAAATGATATCACTACTAACAGTTTAAATGCTAAAATATTATCATTTTGTTTGAAAATATATATATTTATATATTCTTACGTTGTAAGATAAAAGCTATTCATTTTTATCGGTCAAAATATAATTTAATTAGTACCTTGGCCATGACAGTGACATTCGGTAATATTTGACGCCAAGAGATTTAATCATTATTATATCTTGTTTATATTTATGGTAAGAATCGGCAGCTATGTCACCGTTGGAATGATCCACTGTGAAAGTTGGATTCTTGTGTAAGTAGGTGTCCCACATACTTTCGCCTTTGCCTAAAACAAAATAATAAGCATTATTAATTCTGGCATCTAATTTTATTAAAGACCCGAAAAGTAGTAAAAGACCATTACTATTATTATACATCATTTTATCTTTATTGTTTTATAATATATAAAATTTAGATCAATCTCTCTCCCTCTTTGCGTCGTGTTCCTTTGACAGAGGGTCGTGACCCCTTTCCATTAATCACATAATGGTAGGAGTTTTCTTGGGATAATAATGCGGTGGGTTCCCACGTCTTTCCGCAATCGCTACTTACCTATTGAATAAATTAATTATCAAAGTAAAGGGTTGCTTCTAGGCAAGCGCATTCCAACCTAGACCTCATCATTGCTTTGCACTAAGCTGAGTATAATTGTCGGGTATCACAAGTCTATTTTGCGATAAAAAAAATATCTACTAATTTATATCAATTATGATACTCTAAATATACAAAATCCTCATATTAAGATATTTTATAATAAATACTCTTAGAAACACATAAATTCTGAACAGCTGATAAAACTAAAACTAAAACTTTGTGTAAATATTTAGTTAGGTCCAAACGGCGAAAGCTTAACCAACGACGCTAAGAATCTTAATACGCAAAGTTTAAGCCGTTTTATAGTTCTAATCTTTGTAAATTTATTTAAAACTTAGCATAACTATATTAACTTATTTTATTAGGTGCACCTTCTAAAAATATTCAAAAGATACCGATTCGATGTTGTTCAGATGTACGTCACGTATGCAGTAGGTATTACATTCCATCTCATTTTGGTCCAAGATCCCGCGACGATCAGACCTTCTTTATTATATTTAAGCTGAAAGTTTTTCCATGTATGTCTCTAATAGAGGTATAAACGGCCCCGACTATGAAGTTTCACCTCAAATCACTTAAATTATAAAACAACAGAGTGTCTGATAGAGGGTTGCAATCGTACTAAAAGGCCTATTACACTGCACTTTTCACGGGGCCCTGTGATAAGACCCGCTAGTTAGAGCGTCGCTTATTACACAGCAATAAAGGCCAAATTAGGGGCCCTTACTCCCTATGTCTTATTACACTACACTGATTCAAGTGAAACGGTCCCTGTGAAAAGTGCAGTGTCAACTGCGATCCAAACTTCATAGTCGGGGATCGTTTATACATCTATTAGGGATATACATAGAAAAACTTTCAGCTTTAATAAAATAACGAATGTCTGATCGTCGCGGGATCTTGCTCTATTTGATAAAACGTTACATTATCTTTATTTTCAAAGGAAAATCTTTTGTCTACCTTAAAAGTAAATGCTTATAGAAATATTTATTACAAGAAAAAGGAATAAACACATTCTACGTCTACGTCAGCTTAAAAAAGAAATAGATGTTATCGTTTAGGCTTACTTTGTTTTTGCAATACATAAATCTGTTCCAAGAATAAAGGCTTTTCTCGCTTTAAAGTTGAAATAAACGGCACATAATTTTATGAGTATATTATCTTGTATTGTTTTTAATAAAAATACATTCCTACAAAACACGTACTCTATTAGGTTTACTTGGCAAAAGATCCTTCATAGTTACGTCACCCATTGGTTGTGTTGGTGTTTCGACTCGAAACTTGCAAGCAAGAGTCGAAACACCAACACGAAATTATTTTTTCAAATTAGCCGGTTAGAATATTCTTATTTTCCACGTGTTTTATGTCAAAATGATGCGCACTGCGTATTGCGGACACCGCACTGCGGATTCTAAATTACACCTAATGCCTTGCTACGAAGAGTAACTAAAGCTCTAGTGACATAGGAATTCCACGTCGAACTCCTCTGACTTTGTGTGGCACAAAATATTGTCAAGGGCCCCTAGCGAAACATTATGTCGCGTGTCTCACAAAATGATGAGCAGAATATGGCTTTATAGGATAACTAGATGGTGCCTGCAACTTCATCCGCGTGGACAAATTTTTTTCGATTCCCGCGGGAACCACTTAAATTTCCGCGATAAAAAGTAGTATATGTCCTTTCCTGGGATGCAACCTATCCCTGTACCGAATTTCATCAAAATCTATTGAACAGAGCCCAGCAGACAAAAGCATAGCAGACAGAGAGACAGACATTTTCGCATTTTTAGTATTAGTAAAGTATAGATTCAACCAACGTGTTACAATTTACCTAAGGAAGTTTTCATATCGATTTGTTTTACCTCAAAATTTATAATTATGTATGCTCACAACTTCTATTAACAGATACCTATAACTCAAGTATCCATAAAATGTTATTAGATACAGGTATATTTATTACAATCTTTAGCAAAATTAAACGACCATTATATAATTATGTGTAGGTATTTGCAGGTACATTAATAAGAACTAAGGCATTTCCTGTAAGCTTTGTGCAGTGTAAATCATGTCTTTTATAATCTAGCATCGTTAAATTTCAATTAAATATTCCATGGGTAGCTTCTATTCAATCAGAAGGACCGGGAAATATAATCATGGCTCGTAGGAATCTTCAATTTAATGTGTATTCATTCATATTATAATTAATCATTATTGTTACAGTATACCGTATCCAAATATTTTAATATTAAATTTAGATAAAGCCCGGGTAGAGCCTGATAAAGACAGTTTAACATGAATTTATCAATAATTTATTTGTACACTCATTAACATTAAATTATTATTCTTATGAATATCATTTTTTTTATAATATCCTAAACAAAATATTTATACCTAAATGATGCCAGAGTCTTTGTCCGCATGGATTAAGTTTTACTTATTCCCGCGGGTACTCCTTAATTTTCCGGAATAAATATGTCCTATGTCCTTCCCCGGGATACAATCTACCTTTATACCAAATTTCAACAAAATCAGTTGAAAGAATAGCCGTGAAAACAAAGCAGACAGAGAGACACACTTTCTCATTTATAATATTAGTATGGATATGGATTAAATAAATCGCCCTTGCAAAATATTAAATATTATAGCAGCTGGTCATAGCACCAAAGAGAAAAATCTCCCACCAGAGAGAAAAGAGTATAACACTGCCTTCTGTATCCGGCCCTTAGTCGAACGACAAAGCGAAGCTTCGTTAGATGTTTGTCAGAATCAATCGCAATAGGATCGTTGTCTGATACCACTACAATAATTGCTAAGTAAAAACTGTACATGTTGGAACTCTCGTAAGCAAGGTTCAAATTAATATTTCTATAAGTTTTCCTTTTATGCTTTCACTAGATTATCGTCACGTCGTAATAGTAACAATAATTGCCTGTTGCGCTGAACGATTAGCTGTTATTACAATTACTACAACATTTAGTGATGACCAACCGATGCAAGTAGAGTATGGTGCAATTAGTTTTTCAGTTAAGTTTCAGTACTAAAGAGCCAGTTGTGGATAAAATATGATCCAGACTACTTAATTAAATCTTTGAAAGTACTCGCCGTTAGCAATATGCGTATAACTGGAGCACGGAGACAATATGCCTGAGGGACTCACCGGGAAAAAAGGTTCGTAAGCTACAGGTATGTCGACAGTTTCAACTTTCAATAACGTGTTTCCGGTAGTAATTACTTTTGATAAATTAATCGCAAAAATGCTCTGGGCCCATGGTCATCGGACACGAAGAATTTTATAAATGTTTGTCCCAAAAACTGATCCACGCCTCTGGTGACCAAAGAGCTGGCGCTTATTTAGCCCAACGGCTTAGCCTTGCCATTCAACGAGGTAATAGCGCCAGTGTTTTGGGCACCATGCCCATTAACGATCACTTGGACGGCGTGTATTTTTTGTAAATATAACTAGTTTTTAATTTAGATTTTAATTTATATCTTACTTTTAATTGAAATAAATGTTCATACCTAGAACGAAAGTAAAAACTTAAAATAGCTGTTAAGAGTTGTATAACTAAAATCATACTTAAACATCGCAAAAATAAAACCTGCGGTTTCCTCAATGAGGTCACCGAACCGAAACCAGAATACTAAGGCTGTTGGATCTACATCCGGCCTAGCATGAATTATTATTATCTACCTAGTACGTACAGAGATACAGCCTCCGGGGCACCGGACCGTTCCGGCCGGCAACTTAAGTCCTCAATAATACCTGTCTTAAATATAGCGATCATATTAAAATCTCATGATACCACCTACCTAGTAACTGCTGGGTCATGTTTTGCGCCGTGATACTATTTGATAAATAATTCATGGAATTATTTTAATTAGATCCTGTTGTAATTATACAAAAAAGAGCATTCAGTTGAACAATGCATCGAAAACATACAA
This sequence comes from Erebia palarica, assembly GCA_964035005.1. NCBI lineage: Eukaryota > Metazoa > Arthropoda > Insecta > Lepidoptera > Nymphalidae > Erebia > Erebia palarica. Next base: position 11,365,154 of record OZ035988.1, read on the forward strand.
AACACGGTCTTGAGTTCGAAAATCCATATTAATTAATCAATATTATAAATGCGAAAGTCTGTCTGTCTGCTACGCTTTCACGGCCCAACTACTCAACCGATTTTAATGAAATTAAACGAATTTGAAAAATTGAAGAGTTCCTGCGGGAATCAAAAACCATCAATCCGGGTGGACGAAGTCGCGGGCATCTAGTATCGTTATATTTTCGAACTCAAGACCGATTTCTGCCTATTACATACGCATTGATCAGCAAATCGAAATAGAAATAGGCTCATATTAAGTACTGCGTTCCGCTTCAAGAAAGTAACGAAATTAGTTTTTGGGAATGAACGGATTAAAAAAAAATTCAACACAAGAGCAACTCCCAAGTTTCTTGCTTGTTTTATCTCGGTAAGAAATTATCCAAAGAAATTATTGTGATTAAAACTCAGTAGCACCAGCGGATTGAGAATAGAGAGAATATTGGACACTTGTGATAACAGATTTAGGCCGGCTTACAAAAAAATGCCTAAACGGATTTAGTAGAAAATGTTGATGGTGTCAATAGGGGGTTGAAAAAAAAAAGTAACTCACCATCTTCATTCCAAGCCCCCTCAATTTGAAATGCAGCCGTTGCGACTCCGAAGATAAAATTATCCGGAAACGAATAGTTGCTCAGCCCATTTCTGCTTACTAACGTGCTCACTCCCGTTGCTGTAAACAGCAGGCTGCAATAAAATAAATCAAGTATATTACACACACAGACTATACACAGATATTTTGGCCATGGAGGTAGGAATTTAGTACCGCAAAACCGTAACGATACGCACTGGTGTAATAGAAGTTAAATTATGTAAGTTTATTTTGATTTTATTTTTTTAATTTTATTAGGTGTAAGTGATGGTCCGTGACGTCTTGACCCTTGGACCCCTCCTAAAAATCAGCGTTGGAGTATGTTAGGTAGGTATATACCTAACTCTCATGCTGTGGCACGGGCTGAGGAGGTGGCCCATTGACCGCACGTTTAACAATTTAAGTTCAATTTGTATTTGTATAAGTTTAGTTATGCTAAGTATTTTGAATTGTAGTGGTCAATAAACTTTTATTTATTTATTTATTTATTTATTATATTAAAAAATATATACGAAAACATAAGATCATTGTTAAAACTATCTGACATGTACGAATTGGGTGGAATTCTCAGAAATCCATTCTTAATCGAAAAGACGAAGACGATAGAATATAAACTGATATTTTTTTAGACTGAACTTGATTATAACACCACATGCCTATACATAAACGATCGCGCACCTAAAAAGACCTTTGGGTCACCAAGGGCTCCATGAAACCAAAAGGTCGGAAGTACGAGCCTAAACTTATAGAAGACGTTCTTTTTCAAGCTGCCTTTTGTTTATAAACGGATAAAATGGCAATATTATGGCATAAAAAAGCTTGTAATTTACGTAGCTAATAGAGATGCATATAAATTTTATTGAATTTTACTCTCATAAAATACTGTATAGATACATCAGCATACTGTTGCTAAAATAAATAATGATATCAGAGGTCACAATAAATTTAATTATACCTAAATTATTAGGTAAGATACTGTAAGTACATAATATTATCAGAGGCATTACTATCAGTTTTTGGGGTTTCATAGCCAAATGGTAAAAATAACTACAAAGAACACTATGACAAATTCCTTCCGTTCATCGTGAACCGATTAGACCGGCACGGCTACTTTTCTTCTTCTAGACTTGATATTGTATATAGTTTTATAAAGCGATTGCGTGACAATATTAATTCATATTGAAAAAATATAATAATATCTTATTACAATAATAATTGCAGAAGGGAAGATTTGACATAATATAAAAGGGCTTAAATTGCTCGTCTTAAATTATATTACATAATTTACTTTAAAGCCTCTTAGTTTCTGAATACGACGACCAAGTATGAAAAGTGAAAATCTGATATAATTGAATTGAGACCTATGATGATGATGATGAAAACACCACAGCCAAAAAAACTAAGTTTCTGTCTAACATAGATTTTAAACAATCAGCGGGGATCTGTCAAGATGAAAGATTATTCAAACAAATAACTATTTCAGTATTTAAATGTATACGGAACCTTAAATGGGTGATTCTGAACTGCACTTAGTAGATTTTTTCTACGACCTATCTTATTCTCGCGACTTTGTTCGCGCAGATGTACGTTTTTTAAAGAACGCGTTGGAATTGTTAAAACGTTTTCTTGTTACGTTCATTAGAATATTTCGGGACACCTTCCGTACCTTTAGGATAATTTTTTTATGATTAGTACTTAAACCACTTTGCTTTGTTCATTGATGATACAAAAATATATAGCACGAAATATATAATTTATCTTCTGAACGTGGTAATAAATGCAGGCAATTAACCGCATGCGCATCATTGTAACTGTAATTACAATAATACGCATGCACGTTGTAACGTAAAAATAATAAAGATAATCCTTCACTCTTACTATCACAAACAAACATTGAACCTACAAACAATATGAAGAATATTACAGAAACAACAGTATATTTAATGGAGCACTGAACACAATATAATCCCATAGCCATATTGTTATTTTATTATTTGAATGATAGGGCAAGAAAACAGTTCGATAAAATTTTGCGGAATAATAAAGAGTAATAACCTGAAGCACGCTAGAATGGCGATATGGGCGACTCTACTCAGGCTCTGCATTTTGCTAACTAAAATGTGATCTGATGTTGTTAATAAAACAACTTCGTAATTGCAACCTTTACCGCGGAACAACCTTCTCATTAGGGGTTTTCATTGTGATATATCGGATATAAAATTCTGTACTTCCTAATCAGGACTTGATTCATAAGTGATATATGATTGCGTTTCTTTCCTATAAGAAATGCAATTACCAGGTCATTTTATTGAACCATTTAATGTTTGATATGTACATTGAAACCCCTCTATACGTATACCAATCAATCTATTAACTACCATATAAGAGTATTTTTTTCTAATTTCAATAAGTTCAATAAAAAAAAATATAGGTTATTTTAAACTGAACTAACATTTTTAAAAACAAAACGAAATATCAGAATTATCTTACACTCACTGGAAGATATTAAACTAGTTGATGCCCGCGATTTTATCCGCATGGATTAGTTGATTTTTTCCCGCGAGAACTCCTCACTTTTCCGAGATAAAAATTAGCATGTGTCCTATCTCGGAGTGTAGTCTACCTCTATAACAAACTTTATCAAAATCGGTAGAAGAGATGGGCCGTTAAAGCGTAGCAGACGGGTATCTGTCTGGCTAGACAGACATACTTTTGCACTAATATTAGAACAAATGGATTGTTATTTGCTTACATGTTAAACAAAGACGAGCAACCAGTTCAAATATTTTTCTTTTTGCATTCAAATCAGAATTTTTAAAAGTTGTAGAACAAGTTGTTTTACGAATAAGTACTATATTATAATAATATATGCGAAAGTATGTTGATTTGTCATTCACGATGCAATGCAGCAACGGATTGTAAATAGAGAAATGTTGCATGTATATGTCACCGTTAGATTGTAATCTAACTAGCGAAATTGTAAACTGTCGACAGATTGTGAACCGTACAGTGTTCTGAGTGACAATTTTTGAAATATTCATTGTATTTCCGTTTTATCGTCTCTTTCTTGTAGGTTAGGTAAGGGTTCAACATAAATAATCAGGTAGTGCCTTTAGCAGCAGCAGGGCACTTAGGTTATATCAGGTTAATATACCTAACAGATTACAATCTACCGAAAAATAATGCGTTAAATTGTAATCTGTCGACATTTTACAATTACGCTAGCTAGATTACAATCTAACGGTTTTAGCAATTTTACGGTGACATATACACTTATAGATCTGGTGGCATATAGGCACAGAACTTGGCATAGTCATAGAAAAATAAAACTTAAAGGAGCCATCTTTTTTGTCTATAGTAGTAGTAAGGACGGAGCAAAATATATCAATTATGCAAATTAACCGTTTTTAATCAGTTATACGTTTTAAGTGGCATGCAATAAAATTACTTATATAACAAGTAGTTTTTCTTCTTTATTTTAGAGCAATACATAAATTATGTAAATAAGGCTCACACAAATTATATACACAGAAATGTACTTAATAAAGAAACTGTAACTGGACGATTTTGTACATTGAATATTTTTAGAAAATTTTAATTCGAGGAAGGTTTGCTATCGATACAGAGTCCAAAATTTTTTTTTTTCATTTTTGTCGTTCTGTCTGTTCACGCATCACGCCAAAACTACTGAGTGAATTTGAATACTACTTGGCACACTTATTAGAAAACTCTGGGTTAATATATAGGCTACTTTTATACCTTGTATATAGACACATGCTATAGTATACGTATTCGTGCGAAGCTGGGCGGGTCAAATATTATATATAAAATATAAACATGAGCTGAAGCGGCAATGGGCAGTTCACATAGTTCGAAAAACCGACAGACGTTGAAGTCCCAAAGTGCTGGAATGGCGACCTCGCACTGGGAAGCGCAGCGTTGGCAGGCCCCCTACTCGGTGGACGGGCGACATCAGACGAGTCGCAGGGAGCCGCTGGATCGAGGCGACGCAAGACCGTGGAATGTGGAAATCCTTGCAAGAGACCAACAGTCCAACATCAAAATGTCCAGCAGTGGACGTCTGTCGGTTGAAAATCATGATGATGATGATATAAGCTTTGTATAATAATTATTACACTGATATGTACCTATGAAACGATTAAACTAAACATTATAATGTTTAGTTTATTCGGTACTAAGTCGTTCGTTCTAATCATACCTTAAAACCTATTGTTTTAATCTTAGTGCAAGGCAATCTGACTCTAATCATGTATAAATAAATGCTTAATCATGATTGCATGGATCATACAGTACACTAATAATAATTGCATGTATGTGTACTTTGAGCAAAAACGAGCCAACCTTCTCGTGATATGAGGTGATCAAGTTATTCTTAGGTGACGTTTAAAAATAAAGCGGTTGGATAGGTATCTTTTGTATCCTTATGCGTCTATAATACCATAACCTATAAAAATCCTTGTATTTAACGCAAGATATCGATATAAAGCTGGAACATCCCTGTTTATTTTTTTTTATTAAAAACATATAAATTCTAACTTTATTTCGTGTTGCCGGTGACGATTGAATAAATGGTGAATATTTTGATCAAATCACAGCTTTTTTATACTACATCTTGGATAGATGCTGCTAATTTTTAAATAATGTAATTTAAAAGAAAATATTATCCGACCCAAAATTGCAGGAGCTTGATAAGTAATAGGTAGTGAAGTTAAAAAACAACGAATTGTTTCTTCCCCATTTCGAACCGTTGTAATTCCTTTTCCACTCTTTTTGACGAGAACAAGTTAGTGTAGCCTCAGGGCAGCACCAAATATCGTTTAAGATTACTACTGTACCAATATTACGAAAAAAAATAGTGACACGCACAGAACTTACAAGATTGTAGAGGGCAACAATCAGGACAACGGATTTTAACCATTTAAATACAAAATATAATTACATAAAAAATGACGATGCTTCACCAAAACTGGGTAGGTTCCCATAGCCTACCTAGATATGGAATTAGTACAAAGCGTTTAACGAATGATATCTTTCTATTATAATATTATTATCTATTCACGGCCCATTCAATAAACAGGTTTTGTCGAAATTTGGTAAACCGATAATTTTCTTTCTTGAAAGAGAAATAAGCTAGTTTTTATTCAGTAAACAGTAGATTTTCTACGAGATTTTGAAGAAACCGTGCGGACGATGTCGCAGGTATTAACTAGTAAAGAATTGCATTGCAAAATGTTTCGTAAAGTGGCTACCTACATCATAAAATTCAACATTGCATTTCTGCCATCTCAACGGGTGGAAAACTGAATTATGGTAATCTCTCTAATAGTGACTGTGTCGGAGTAAGAAGCCTTTCAATATTATCGTAGATGTTCACACTTTTACATCCATATTGATTACGATAGTGTACGGTGCCACGCAGAAACCGTTTAGGGATATAATATGCCTTACCAATACCCTCCTATATATTAAGACAAACATTAAGGTTAGCCCGCTCCTGTATAATGCATATAATTACCTAATATTAAGAATCCCGAAGCGAGAGCTACTTTGTATCATAATAAAAACAAAGACATAAGATTTATACTTTTTTATTCCCTTCAAATATGAGCTTGTTATCTCAATCAATCAATCAAATAATTTATACGCATAGTAGTCTAGGGAATAAAGCTAGTTGACCCCAACAATAAATCCTCAGACGACGAAACTTTACAGTATGATAAAGTATCATGATGTTAAATGTATATTATTAATATCCAATAAAAAAACATAAAGGTATTAAGGTTTTTTATGCTATACCCAATTGTCAAAACAGGAAGGTACATTATCGCTTAACCCAGTTTAGGTTTGACAGTAAAATCGGTTTAAATATCAATGTTCTGCGTGGTTACTTCGTTTGATATTTCGGTTTCGGACAAAATAATCAGTCATAAAAATTAAGCTGTAAGTATAAATACCTAACTTCCGCATGGATATATTTTTGGGTATTTTCGTACAAGTTTTGGTTCAAACCATACTACAACCTTGTCAAGTTTCAACGACTGAGGATTTAATGCGGGGGTCTCCATACAACGAACCACCCCGTTGCCTAGACTATAGATTGCGTAGGTGCATTGGTGTTACATTTAATACACCAACCACTACAATACTCTACAATCAGCCGTGTATTGGCGTGCAAAAAAAAATTTACTACATACAGGTACAAATCACACAGAGATAAAATCCGTCAAGTATTTTATTAAATGTACCTCGATTATATTATTATATTTTTGTTGACTCGATATTAAATGTTTTCGTTTTTAGTTAACCTATAGAAATTTAAAATACTAGTTGGCGCACTAGACTTCGTCCGATCGGATGAGCTTGGGATTTCTGACCCTGAGCCTTCATAACAGGCCCATAGTAAGCGGCCAAGTTTCGGAGCCGTAAGTCATCACCGCCTTAACACACACTGTTCGAAGACATTCTCTTCAGGCAATGAAGAATGTTTGACGAGAAGATGTCAAGAAGTTCCCGAACGCTGCCTATAATATGTGGTACTAGCGAACAATAGAAGGCGATTATCTCAGTAGGTAACAAATTTTTTATCACAGGCAAAACTTCAAAATAATTAACAGAAAGGAGTCAGCTATTAATAATAATGTTACTGATTGCTAAGTATCTTTTTGATTAACTATTAGATTCTTATCTAGTCCTGATTAGCAATAAGGTAAAAAAAAAATTGTACATGGATTGTGGACCACCTAAAGACCTCAAAAGAAACAAAAAAAGAACTTCAACAAGTCTTCCCTTGTTTGCCAGTTCCTCATTTTTTACGGTACCAATCAGATAGGTAAACTTAACATTACCTAAACGTATTGTTTAAATATTTATTCATACTAATATTATAAATGCGAAATTATGTCTGTCTATCTGTCTGCTACGGTCCATCTTTTCAACCGATTTTGATGAAATTTGGTACAGGAATAGGTTGCATCCCGGGGAAGGACTATTAATCCCGGAAAAATTAAGAGTTCCCGCGTTAATAAAAAACCTTAATCCACGCGGACGAAGTCGCGGGCATCAACTCGTTGCAATGTAAAAAAAATGTATGAAAATGGTTGAAGAAGTGACAACAAAGTTAAATCGTAACTAAAGCGGAAACGCTCGACGCTGCGCTGCAGATTTGTATCGGCTTACTACATAACTCTTTCTACGGAAATAAACTTGTCAGGAAACATAGTTCGGCTCTAGAGTTCACTTAATATTTATAGGCAGCCTAAATTTTATAGAGCTCAATGTAGTATAAAAATCGAAGTGGCTATTTGTACAGGTACTGGACGAATAAATTATATTTATTCGTACATTTATTCAATTATTTTTTTTAAAGATTGTAAACTGTTCAATGTTCTGAGTGTACATTTTTGAAATATTCATTTTATTTACGTTTTCTTGCCTCTTTCTTATAGGTTAGGTTAGGGTTCGACAAAAATAATCAAGTAGTGCCCGGCCGCAGGCCGGGCTCTTAGGTTTTATCGGGTTTAAATACCTATCAGATTACAATCTACCGGAAAATAATGCGTTAAATTGTAATCTTTCGAATAATAAATTGTTTGTCCAGTACCCATATTAATAATTATAAATTGTTCGTACGGTAACCGTATTAATAATTATAAATTTTTTGTAAAGTACCCGTATTAATAGACGCACTCTATAAAAATTCGCATATTCGACAGTACCTACCTACGCTTTTATAAAACGGGGAACGGAAATTTAAGTGCTGAAGCTTGGTGATTTTGTCGTAATTATTGCTGCTAATGTCGAATTTCCCCACCTTTTCGACGTTCAGCGCTATTGTAGGTTTATCTATGCGTAAAGGAGATCGATTTTTATGAGACGCTTTAGACCAGTGAAAGTTTTTCTTAAGCGGTAATGATATTTTTTTAATTATTTTCGTTGACCGAAAATTTAACTGGACGAACAGACAGAGACATAAAATTAATTTGCATTTAGTAAGTAATCGTGTGAGTAACAATGAAATAATCGATACAAATTTATATTTGGCTGTTTATCCGTATGTTATTATTATATTAATTTAATATATTTAATCACAAAGCTCAATTTTTATTTTTGTAGACGATAAGCTGTGTATTTTTTAATCGGGCAAACAGGCGAGTATCAAAATAATAGGCTATAAATAATGTAAAGGCACAGGGCTGGATGCTGGTGACGTTCCCTACGTGAATAGAAAATAAATCAAAAAGGGTGCATAGAGGGAGTTGAGCTAATGATTTATATCTGTCACCGTAAGATTGTAAAAACCGTTAGGTTATAATCTAACTCGCGAAATTGTAAACTGTCGAAGGATTGTGAACCGTTCAATGTTCTAAGTGTCAATCTTTGAAGTATTCATTGTATTTACGTTTTCTTGTCTGTTTTATGTAGGTTAGGTTAGGGTGCGACATAAATAACCAAGTAGTGCCAGTCAAGACAAAGACGAGCAACCAATTCAGATATTTTTCTTTTTGTATTCAAATCAGAATTTTTAAAAGTTGTAGAACAAGGTGTTTTACGAATAAGTACTATATTATAATAATATATGCGAAAGTTTGTTGATTTGTCATTCACGATGCGATGCAGCAACGGATTATAAATAGAAAAATGTTGCATGTATACGTCACCGTTAGATTGTAATCTAACTAGCGAAATTGTAAACTGTCGACAGCTTGTGAACCGTTCAATGTGCTGAGTGACAATTTTTGAAATATTCATTGTATTTCCGTTTTCTTGTCTCTTTCTTGTAGGTTAGGTAAGGGTTCGACATAAATAATCAGGCAGTGCCCTTAGCAGCAGCAGGGCACCTATTTTCTATCGGGTTAATAAACCTAACAGATTACAATCTACCGCAAAATAATACCTTAAATTGTAATCTTTCGACACTTTGCGATTTCGCGAGTTAGATTATTATCTAACGGTTTTTACAATCTTACGGTGACATATCAACTCTTGTCGCAGTCGATTTTCACGTATACCTACTCAGAATTACCTATGAATTTGAATAAAGACTTCAAGGCCTATAGGTTTTTCTAACAAAATACCTTATTAACTTAATCGAGATGTTTTATACAACACTAGCTAATGCCGGCGACTTCGTCCATGTGGTTTAAGTTTTTTTGATTTCCACAGGAACTCCTTCATTTTCCGGGATAAAAGTAGCAGTTTCTCTCCAGGTCCTCCACTATACCCGGGCAAAAAAACCAACAGACAGACACACTTTTGCATTTAAAATATTAGTATGATCTCTCATGAAAAATTATTTAAAAAAGATACTACCTTCACATAGTAACTGTTTAATAAAATGGAATAAAACTTTTTTTATTGAAAATTATTTCAATAAAAATTCGCAACTCACTGGTCAAATTACTGGTTGGTATGAATTGATCAGTTACTTGTGATTTTTCGTTGAGTTTGTTGCGAATGTCTTTCCCAAGAAGATCCCAAAGGAAATACAGAGCTAGCTTGTTTAAAAAAAATTTTTTGGCCGTGTTGAAAAATACAGTGTGTGCAGCACAAGCTTGATAAAAAGAAAGATTTTATTATTTTTGATATATCCCTATTACCTTATATCAAGAGCGAATAGGCGTCTTCCAGGCAAGTGCGTTCCATCTTAGGCCGCATCATCACTTCCCATCAGGTGTGATTGTGGTCAAGCGTAAGCCTATAATTAAAAAAAACCTATTCTGTACCTAGTATACCTAAAAACCTAGTCGAACTTTATTAACCTATTACCCTTTGAAGCACTTTTACGTTTTAATAAATTGTTAAATTTAGATTTCAATTTTCGCACTAAATCTAAGAAAGCTCTAAATTCTTTAAAAATAATTAACAGTTTGTAAAATATTATGTTGACTGGACAATAAGTGTTTGAATAATATCATTACAAATTCATTATTCTTTCTTTATGATATAATACTTTTAAATTAAACGTCTCCTTTAAAATTTAAATGAATGTCGTTAAACGAATAATTATCCCCTACAGGCTACGGCAGTTCACGTATAGAGTTAGACCCTGTCCAAAGACATTTACTGCAAACTTTTGATGACTTTGGATACCAGTGGAGTTCTATAATATTTTAATAGCCATGAAATTTTAAACACAGTTGATTTTTAAATTTTTTGTTCATTAAAATTTCGTTTGTTTCAAGCACTTTGCATTTTTGGCACGTAGGGATATATCTAAAGCAATTTTGCTCTAGGACTCTACATTCATAACACTGTTTTACTTTAATCATGACCCTTTTTCCTTTCTTATCATCGTGGTAATTGTGATTTTGTATGATTGTCCAAGATAAGAAGTAGCCTATGTCACTCTCCACGTCCTCAACTACTCCCATGCCAAAAATCACGTCGATTCGTTGCTCCGTTGCGGTGTGATTGAAGGACAAACCAACGAACAAAAACACTTTCGCATTTACAATGTGAGTATGATTTGATGCCTTTCTTATAACTTACATTTTAGTTTGTTTCAAAAATCCAGATTAAAGTAAATACCTACACAAAAATGAAATGAAAAAACTTGGAATTGCGGATACGTATCAGATAACCACCTACATCGCTCTTTCTGCGGAAATAAACTTGTCAGGAAACAAAACCCCGATTTAGCGATTTACATGATATTTATAATAAGCTAGAACTGCTCTGATATTTATTGAAGCTACTTTGATAAATATGTACCTATTACCTAGACATTACCTAATCTTCGTAATGGGTAGTTGGTATTTTTATGATCTTATCTCACAATTAGTGTAATCTGTCCTATTATTTATTTATTATGGTTTTAAAGAGCTTCCCGAAGGATTTAGCATAGGTATAAGTTATCACAAGGTTGTAGACCTCCATCACAATGTAATAACATCCTAACAATTGATAGGGACCTATACAAATTGCAAACCACAGGCTCGCCTGCTGCACTCACCTGGCACCACAGAATTCAAAAAAATATTACTACGCACCCACACTGCATTCTAAGCCAGGTCTTTCAGCGAATAAATAATTAGAATTTTAAAATGGCAGATAAAAGTAGGTATGTACATTAAATTGCTAATTTATATTTAGAAGGCGTCTGATGAATACAAAAGCGGTTACGCAGTATAAACCACTCTAGTCTGCTGGTGTATAATTATTTTATAAAATTTAATATTATTACCTATCGAAATTCGACCGATGATATAACATTTTACTCTTGTATTTTAATTTAAAAAATATGAAAGCACACAGTACTAAATATACCTACGCTGTAAAAGTAATGTCTTTTCAAACTTATAGCTAATTAATAATATGATCGTCCGTCCACTTAATAGAGGGTCGTCCAACGCTGTGCTTTCCAATGCATGACCGCTATTCAAGCACCTTGCGACCCAACGCCTATCTGTTCTTAGAACTATATGGATACCTCTTCGCCCATTGCCGCTTAAACTTAGAGACTCGACTTCGAATAAAATTCATAATGTTCTCAGAGGTGTGAGCAGTTTGCTTCGCACTTGGCCAGCGTGGTAGACTCTGGCTGAACTCTTCTCATTCTTATAGGCGACATTTGCTCCGTAGAGGGCCGGCAATGTTTTGAAATGATGAATAAATTGTATAATCTCTAAAAATAATTGTGTTTGAATTGAATACACCGCCAATGCCACCATTATACCATTATTATCACGTTATTAATTATTGTTATTGTACCTACTGTTTATTTTCCCAAAAAAACAAATATTTTCTACGTTGTATATTTAAATAGAGAATCATAACATTCATGAGTAGAAGTATAATTAATTAATAATATACCTACAAGATGACATCTTGGATAAAGGTTTTTTGATTCCCGCGGGACATCCTCAATTTTCAGGGATAAAAAGTAGCCCGTTACTTTCCCTTTATGCGATCAAGGCATTTATTTATACTGCATTAATTGTTTATAATTTATTAATTATTAGATAGATTTATTAATAATCAGATAAGATGGAATTCATGTGTAAAATTGGACTTATTATAGATAATACTTTGTCTTGGAAATTGCAAATATCTAATTTAACAACAAAAATAAGGAAATTAATATATATATTTAAAAACCTTAGGTCGTCGGCTGATAGGAGTACTATCTTTATGGTATATTTCGCTATAGTCCAATCGCTACTCATGTATTGCATAACAGTTTGGGGAGGTACCAACAAGACAACAATGCTACAGCTAGAGAAAGCACAAAGATCCATTTTAAAAGTTATGACAAAAAGACCTTTTAGATTCCCCACAATAGATCTGTATAAAGATTGCAAGGTTTTGTCGGTCCGTCAACTTTTCCTATTACAAATTATAAAACGTAAGCATAGCTCCCTCAGCTACGATAAAAATCAAGTAAAGAGAAGAGTGGACCAAACCTTTCGAACAGAAGGACACAAAAGTAAACTTGCTGGGAGACAATACTATATCATCAGCTCTAGACTTTATAATAAAATTAATAAAGTAATTAACATAAACCCTCTTAACAAAAATGGATGTAGGAAACGAGTTAAAGAGTGGTTGCTTACTCAATCATATAGTGATACTGAAAAACTGCTTGAAGTGCTAGTTTAACTAAAATTAAAACACACACACACACACACACACACACACACACACACACACACACACACACACACACACTCACACACACACACCTACACACACACACACACTCACTCTCACACTCTTACTCACTCACATTCTTATTTGATATCTTAACTTCATTTTTTATTTAGATATAACTTAAAAATGTTGCAGATTGCATAATATATTATATTGTATTTAAAATGTGCCATTTATTTAAGGAGAGCACTGTCGCCTATAACACAGGTTTATACCTACCTTAGGGACAGTTGGTTTTCTGTATGTATCTATTTTGTATAAAAGTACTATATTTAAGAATATTATGTAAGATTGTAATATGCAGAAGATGTTTGTTTTTATGTTTCTTTGATCAATAAACATTTATTTATTATTTATTTATTTATTTATTAAATAATTGTATGTTTCTAATTTTTGTCACTAAAGAATTATTAAAAAAAAACTGTACCAATAACTCCCATTTAAATACATACATATACAGACACATTTTCTCATTTATAATAATGTAATATTAAGCATCCCACTACTGGGCACAGGCCTCCACTCTCATAGGAGAGAGGGAATTAGAGCTTAGACCCACCACGCTGCTCCAACGCGGGTTGGCGGGCTAAAGCAAAAAAGCATTGATTAGGTATTGAGTAGGTATAAAAGAGAGAATAGAAGAGTGACAAAATAAAAGTAGAAAAATATAAGTAGCTACTTAGTGGTTACATCCATCCCTTATCCTTAAGTTGCCTGCGGGCTATGATGGATCACTACACTTTCCCTTTATAGAATTTTGGAGAAGTTATTATTTTATAAGTCCTACCTGTGTTTTTTATTCAATATAAGTAAGCCCTTGACTGCGATCTCATTTGGTGGTAAGTGATGATTCAGTCTAAGGTAGCAGTGGGCTAGCCTGTTAGGGGTAAGGCAGTTAATAATATATTTAATACTCCAATTTCTATACGGCATGGTACCCGAACACTAGTAACTAACCAGGGCCGAAAACTTCTACCAATCAAATCGGTGAAAATATCTGAAATTATGAAAAATAAAATTACCCTGCCGGGGATGAAAATCGGGACCGTTCGCTTATAAGACAACAAGGATCACTACTGCGCCAAGGAGGTCGTCCAAATTAATATGTAATATTATATTATCATCATATTATGGAGGTAATATGCCTCTAATACTATAAAATTATCATAAAATTACGTTAATTATACCAGAAAAACAAACTCAATTACATGAGAGGTAAGGATAACTAATTGCAAGCAATTAGCAAAAAAAAAAAATGTAATAAAGGTGGTGTAACGTGAAAATTCGCTACCCCTTAATCGCGTAACTGTTCGTTTTAATTATGAAACATCCTTTCTCTCATCACGGCTTAAGGCACGGCAATCCGCATGCGTAAAGCAATCTACTATCAGAAATTCAGTTTCATCGTTGATACCAAAGTAGTGGGACGTCCTGTGGCGAAACGGGACTCAGCGCGTTTGCGAGCGTATCGTCAATTTATGAACTGGCTGTAATGGAGCGAAAGTGTGTTAGAGTGTTTGAAAAATTGGATTGATGTGGATGTCCCAGAGTGTACAAACTTTTTTAATTAATTTAAATTATATTAGTAAAAGTTTAAAGTAGGTATTATGGATTTTGAAAAATAAGCGCAAGTGATTAGATCTACATTATGTTTTGCCTGTTTATATTCTGTTAGACTTAATCTGAGGCACTATTAAATAGGAATTGAGTACATGAAAGCTTACTTCAGTATTAGTTATTGACACGTCAAGTAATTAAACAATGACATTTAACTAATGTTTAATTTCAATTATTTAAAAAAATATTTATAGGTCTAAGTAACTATACAAAATGGTTTACTTAATATTTTCACTTTTATTCTATGATCACAATTTAGAAACTTTGATGTTGTCTGTTTTAAGTGTAGGTTTGATAAAAGTTTAACATAGTGTAGTTAGTTTAGCAAAGTGCAATATTCAAGATAGTGTTGCAGGAGACTAAATAGGTAATTATAACGAATACAAATTTTAGCCCGCGACTTCAGCGCATGGATAAGTTACATCTAAAATACAGCGACAAGATAATAGTAAATAGTATTAACAACATAGGTACATACTATTTGATCAGTTTTCTATACTAGATAGTTATTTTATTTTATTTTATATTTATTTCATTGGTTTTCAAATTGGACAAAGTGAAGGAAAAGCCTAATCTCCATAAACCTTCACACAAATCAATGTCACATGTGCTCTTGGACCAATTTGCTAAAAGTTGCTAGTGCTATGCCCACGAAACTTCGGCAGTCCTGTTATTCGTTATTGGATACTAGCTGATGCCCGCGACTTCCTTTGCGTGGATTGAGGTTTTTGGTTCCTGCAGAAACTCTTTAATTATCCGAGATAAAAAGTAGCCTATGTGCTATTCCAGACTATAATCTACGTCTGTGCCAAATTTCAGCCAGATCCTTACATCCGTGCTGGCGTGATTGAGTAACAAACATCCATCCATCCAATCTTTCGCATTTATAATATTAAGTATAGATATAATCCAAGAAGATAATATAAAGTAATAGGTACATAAATACTAATCTGTAAAAATCTTTAAAACTTTTCTTTTTACTAACATCAAAACTTTAAGATTAATATTAGGCTTAAAATAGCGCCTCAGGTCGATGCCGAAATAGTCACAGCAGATTTTTCTGTTAAGCGAAACCGACTTGCACAAGGACATTTATACTGATATATTTTTTTGTATTGCTGTCACTTTTTGGCAAGGGCAAATAGCAGTTGCTAAACAGTGACAGCGATAAAAAATGTACTTAATCATACTTGTAAAAGGTGGCTTAATTTGAAACTAAAAACCATCGATGTATAAGTAATTGGTTCATTTTGATGCAATTAATTCTAGATTTTTGAATAAAATAACATTAGTATTTTCTAAAAAAAACTGAAATCTAAATACTAAACGAAGTATAAAATAAACTTAAAACAATTCCTTTTATATCTGTCACCGTAAGATTGTAAAAACCGTTAGATTATAATCTAACTCGCGAAATTGCAAACTGTCGAAAGATTACAATTTAACGCATTATTTTTCGGTAGATTGTAAACTGTTAGGTATATTAACCCGATAAAACCTAAGTGCCGGACCGGGCACTGCCTGCTTATTTATGTCGAACCCTAACCTAACCTACAAGAAACAGACAAGAAAACATAAATACAATGAATATTTCAAAAATTGGTACTCAGAGCATTGAACGGTTCACAATCTTTCGACAGTTTACAATTTCGCGAGTTAGATTATAATCTAACGGTTTTTACAATCTTACGGTGACATATCTACTAACAAAAAATAAAAATAAAACCCTAATCAAAAAGACCACCCCTGGTTGTCCGTGGGCCAAAGGTACCCATCAAGCTTGCAGCATTTTGAGGAAAATGTGGTGGTTCGATTTCAGTGCTGTGTGTGAGACTTTTTTTTATTTTACACTGATGATAAGATTTTAAGAGTTCTTGCATCCATAATAGTTTAAATTTTCGCCTCACTTACAACTCCCAAAAACATTCTGTAGTTTAGATAGTTTTTTTTTTTACATGATACTCTACCTAGTAACAACTCACGGTTTTCAGGAGTACTAAATAGAATATTCCTACTGAAAACCGTGAGCGTAAAATCACAGTGCGTGCTAAGCTTTTAAGGTAGTGCTATTAAAATATCCTTAGAGACAATTGTCAGAGTGAACGAACTAGCGTTGGAAAAAAAAGCTACAATCGCCTGTCAATTTCAGTTATAGCTTTGTACCGCTGTATGGTAATGAGTATTACCAAGAGTAAACACAATAAAATAGATATATGTTTATCCACAAAAAAAAGCATAGCAATATTCGTAACATTTTATTTCGAGTTAAGGTCCTCACTTTCATAGGGTCATGGGATCCCGACAAATATTCACTCTGTATGTAAAAGATAAACATTTTAGCGCCGGATCTCGCCCGAATTGGGAAAAGAGTGAAATTGTTTCTAGCTGGAACGAAATCCGGATTAAACGATTCATTGATTGGGTACGAAACAGAGCATGTGAAGGAGATACCTACGGAATGGATGAATATTTCTATATAATACCATACTGGAAGAATTGGGAAAATTGTTAAAATATAGGTACATACTATGTCTTTATCTAGTGAGCGACTTCAGTTTCAGTTTCAGTTTCTTTATTAGATGCAATTCCATAGTTCTGCTGGAGCTAGTACCACCGTATCGGTAAAGACGTGCCGTGCCGCCAAGTAATCTAGCAATCTCTTAATCTATAAACCGATTAAGTGTATGGGTTTAATACTGCCATAACCCTTCAGACTGACAGAATGCACTTAGCTTGGTGCTAAGTGGTGAGATCGCAGTTAAGGGCTAACCTGTAGTGGAATAAAAAACAAATGTAACAAGACGATTCCTTTACGTACATATCTATTTATTTCCACCATCTATATTTACATATTATACGTTAGTGGCATGTAGTGTCATCATTCAGTGTTAGTTTACGAACAATTCTTCTGAATAAAATAGCTTCACGTAGTTCTTTGTGTGAGACAAGGTGAAAGTACAGTACAGTTTTATATAGATGCTCCTTGTAGCATGCGGTATACAAGCAAATAAAATCAAAACACCAAAACTCTATCTTCCCTTACTTTAAATGATGTTTGTAAGTTTCCCTGTTTGGATGTTAATAGTTGACTCATTCACGCTATACCATCCGAACAGATTTGGCTAAAATTAAAGTGTTCCCACTGGATTCAAAAAATCTTAATTCACGCGGACGCTGCACATCATCTGGTTTGACTGTGTCATTTAGGTATGCATTCTTTTACAGCTCTGCAAATCGGTAGTAGAGTTAAAAGACTATAACTGGTTAGGAAGGAGAAAGCACCGGTAGAGAAAATCCGGCAAAAGAGTGCAATAAGGATGTTACCTACTATGTATTACTTTACTTAGTTATGTCCGAATACAGAACGCCCCGTCAAGCGGATATCATAAGTACCTAATAAATGAACGGTAGGTACAATAATTTTGAAGGCCTTCTTATTTTGATCAAACAAGTTGAACTTCGACTTCTGATATAATCCTGCTTCACTTAAGAGCGAAATCACACTAGGGACCAGACAGCGTGAATCGTCCTCACGGAACGTTCGCTTCGTGGAACAACGACGTTTTATCTTGTCCCCCAGTATGCGCGCTCCATATAAAAGCAAGTGGCACAACAGACTAATGCTTTTCTAAGTAGTGTGTTTTCGCTCTATGAGTAGCCATTCACATGTCTTTTGACAAAACTCCCGTACCCAATGTGTCTTATTATCATATGCCGAACATAACATTTGCATTTAGAATAGAATTAAGTCAGCTAAATGTTTTCAGGGCATCTTGTATATAAAACATATTATATGATGTATAAACCAATATAATGTTAACCTAAAGAAAAGGGAGCAAAATGTTTGAATTGATAGAATTTCTGTTTTTCGGAAGCCATATGAAAGTCTTGTGAAATAATGTAAACTCTATACTCTTCATCCACTCTTTTAGCGTTAGAGTTAAAAAAAACAGCACAGATATACAGATTTGAATCCAGGACATCTAATCTATCTAATATATATATATAAAATCGTTAAGGGATCAACGCACAGCCTAAACCACTGGGGTTATTAACTTGAAATTTTGACAGTAGGTTTCTTTTATGACGTAGGCGCTCACTAAGGAAGGATTTTTCAAAATTCCACCCCTAAGGGGGTGAAATAGGGGGTGAAAGTTTGTATGAAAGTCCGTCATTTCTTAAGTTATATCCATGGAACTTGATATACGAGCTGCTGGTTAAAAATGAAGAAATACGTGTTTCACAGTTTTTAAAAATTCTTACCCCGAAGGGTTAAAATAGGGGATGAGAGTTTGCATGAAAGTCCTTCATTTCTCAAGATATTCTCAAGTTATATAAACGAAACTTGGTATTTCGGCTTTCGATAAAAATTAAAGAATTACGTCTGTCGCAGTTTCTCAAAATTCAACCCCTAAAGTGGTAAAATAAGGGGTGAATTTTTTTATGACAGCTATAGCCATGAAACTTAATATATGAGCTGCGAGTTAAAAATCAAGAAATATGTATTTCACAGTTTTTGAAAATTCGACCTCCAAAGGGGTAAAATAGGGGATGAAAATTGGTATGAATTGCCTTCATTTTTCAAGATATTTTACAAGTTATATCAACGAAACTTGGTATTTTGGCTTACGGTAAAAAATAAAGAAGTACGTGTGTCAGAGTTTTTCAAAATTTTACCCCCAAAAGGGTAAAATAGGGGTTGAAATTTTGTATGAATGTCCTTAATTTCTCAAGATATTGCTCAAGTAACATCTACGAAGCTTAGTATTTCGGCTTCTGGTAAAAAATTAAGAAGTACGTATGTCACAGTTTTTCAAAATTCAACCCCCAAAAGGGTTAGATAGGGGTTGAAAGTTTGTATGTAAGTCCTTCATTTCTCAAGTTGTAGCCATGAAACTTGGTATATAAACTGCGAATTAAAAATGAAAAAATTCGTGTTTCACAGTTTTTGAAAATTCGATCCCTAAAGGGATGAAATAGGGGATGAAATTTGGTAAGTAGGGCCTTCATTTCTCAAGATATTGCTCAAGATAAATCAAAGAAGCTTAGTTTTTCGGGTTTTTGGTAAAAAATAAAGAAATACGTGTTTCACAGTTTTTGAAAATTCGATCCCTAAAGGAGTGAAATAGGGGTTGAAAGTTTGTTTGAAAGTCCTTCATTTCTAAAGTTATAGCCATGAAACTTGGTATATAAACAACGGGTTAAAAATGAAGAAATACTTAATGTCACTATTTTTGAAAATTCGTTCTTTAAAGGGGTGAAATAGGGGATGAAAGTTGGTATTTAAGGCCTTCATTTCACACGATATCGTTCAAGTTATATTAACGAAGCTTAGCGTTTCGGCTTTTGGTAAAAAATAAAGAAGTAAGTGTGTCACAGTTTTTCAAAATTCAACCCTCAAAAGGGTAAAATAGGGGTTGAAATTTGTATGAAAGCCCTTCATTTCTCAAGTTATAGCCATGAAACTTGGTACATAAACTGCGAATTAAAAATGAAGAAATACGTGTTTCACTATTTTTGAAAATTCGTTCTTTAAAGGGGTGAAATAGGGGATGAAATTCGGTATGTAGGGCCTTCATTTCTCAAGATATTGCTCAAGATAAATCAAAGAATCTTAGTTTTTTGACTTTTGGTAAAAAATAAAGAAATAGGTGTTTCACAGTTTTTGAAAATTCGATCCTTAAAGGGGTGAAATAGGGGTTGAAAGTTTGTTTGAAAGTCCTACATTTCTCAAGTTATAGCCATGAAACATAATATATAAACAGCGGGTTAAAAATGAAGCAATACGTGTTTCACAGTTTTTAAAAATTCGATCCCTAAAGGGGTAAAATAGGGGATGAAAGTTGGTATGTAAGGCCTTCATTTCACAGTATTACTCAAGTTACATCAACGAAGCTTAGTATTTTGGCTTTTGGTAAAAAATAAAGAAGTACGTGTGTCATAGTTTTTCAAAATTCAACCCCCAAAAGGGTAAAATAGTGGTAGAAAGTTTTTAATGAAAGTCCTTCATTTCTCAAGTGATAGCCCTGAACGTTGGTATATAAACTGCGAGTTAAAAATTAAGAAATACATGTATGACAACTTTTCAAAATTCAACCCGTAAAATGATAAAATAGGGGTTGAATGTTTGTATATGAAAGTCCTTCATTTCTCAAAATATTGCTCAAGTTATATCAACGAAGCTTAGTGTTTTGACTTTTAGTAAAAAATAAAGAAGTACGTGTCTCACAGTTCTTCAAAATTCAACTCTCAAAAGGCTAAAATAGGGGTGGTTAGAGCCATTAAACTAGATATTTTTTGGTAACTTGGTTGGGTTTTTGGGAATTTTGGTTTGAAATGGAGAAATACCTGATTCAAATTTTTTTTTTAAATTTTATCCCCAAGGACGTGTAATAGATAGTTAGTCCTCCAATCACGCCGCAACAGATTAACGTATTTTTTTGCATGGGAAATAATGAAGTGCTGTGGGAATTGAAAAAAAACTTATGCCACACCAACGAGTGACGCTCAATCACACCTGAACGGCTGAACGGATTGATTTGATGAAATTTGGCACAGAGATAGATCGTAGTCTGAAATAACACGTAGGCTTCTTTTATCCCGAAAAATTTAAGAAGTCCCTCGGGAACCAAAAAAAACTCAAATAAATGTTTTTTACTCAATCACGCCAGAACGGCTGAACGGATCTGGATGAACTTTGATACAGAGATAGATTATAGTCTGGAATAACACATAGGCTACTTTTTATCCCGGAAAATTAAAGAGTTCCCGCGGGAACCAAGAAATCTCAAATGGATGTTTGTTACTCAATCACGCCATTACGGCTAAATGGACCTAGATGAACTTTGCGCAGAGATAGATTATAGTCTGCAGTAGCCAATAACACTTAAGCTACTTTCTGTCCCGTATAATTAAAAACAATTCAATCCACGCGGACGAAGTCGCGGGCATCAGCTAGTATATATATAAAATCGTTGAGGGATCAACGAACAGCCTAAACCGCGGGGGTTATTAACTTGAAAGTTTGAAAGTAGGTTCCTTTGGTGACGTAGGCGCTCACTAAGGAAGGATTTTTCAAAATTATACCCTGAAGGGGTTGAAATAGGGGGTGAAAGTTTGTATGAAAGTCCGTCATTTCTCAAGTTATATCCATGAAACTTGGTATACGATCTACTGGTTGAAAATGAAGAAATACATGTTTCACAGTTTTTAAAAATTCTAACCCCGAAGGGTTGAAATATGGGATGAGAGTTTGCATGAAAGTCCTTCATTTCTCAAGATATTCTCAAGTTATATAAACGAAACTTGGTAATTCGGCTTTCGATAAAAATTAAAGACTTACGTGTGTCGCAGTTTTTCAAAATTCAACCCCTAAAGTGGTAAAATAGGGGTTGAATTTTTTTATGACAGCTATAGCCATGAAACTTGGTATATGAGCTGCGAATTAAAAATCAGGAAATACGTATTTTACAGTTTTTGAAAATTCTACCCCCTAAGGGGTGAAATAGGGGATGAAAGTTGGTATGAAATACCTTCATTTCTCAAGATATTTTACAAGTTATATCAATGAAACTTGGTATTTTGGCTAACGGTAAATAATAAAGAAGTACGTGTGTCACAGTTTTTCAAAATTTTACCCCCGAAGGGTTAAAATAGGGGTTGAAATTTTGTATGAATGTTTTTCATTTCCCAAGATATTGCTCGAGTTACATCTACGAAGCAAGTGTTTCGGCTTTTGGTAAAAAATGAAGAAGTACGTATGTCACAGTTTTTCAAAATTCAACCCCCAAAACGTATAAATAGGTTGAAAGTTTGTATGAAAGTCCTTCATTTCTCAAGTTATAGCCATGAAACTTGGTATATAAACTGCGGGTTAAAAAAGAAGAAATACGTGTTTCACAATTTTTTAAAATTCGATCTTTAAAGGGGTGAAATAGAGGATGAAAGTTGGTATGTAGGGCCTTCATTTCTCAAGATATGGCTAAAGATAAATCAAAGAAGCTTAGTTTTTTGGCTTTTGGTAAAAAATAAAGAAATAGGTGTTTCACAGTTTTTGAAAATTCGATCCCTTAAGGGGTGAAATAGGGGTTGAAAGTTTGTTTGAAAGTCCTACATTTCTCAAGTTATAGCCATGAAACTTAATATATAAACAGCGGGTTAAAAATGAAGCAATATGTGTTTCACAATTTTTGAAAATTCGATCCCTAAAGGGGTAAAATAGGGGATGAAAGTTGGTATGTAAGGTCTTCATTTCTTAAAATATTGCTCAAGTTATATCAACGAAGCTTAGTGTTTTGACTTTCGGTAAAAAATAAAGAAGTACGTGTCTCACAGTTCTTCAAAATTCCACTCCCAAAAGGGTAAAATAGGGGTTGAAAGTTTGTAAGAAATTCTGTCATAAATTTTTAAGTTAGAGCAGGTAGGTTTAAACTAGGTATTTTTTGGTAACTTGGTTGGGTTTTTTGGAATTTTGGTTTGAAATGGAGAAATACCTGATTCACATTTTTTTGTAAATTTTATCCCCAAGGACGTGTAATAGATAGTTAGTCCTCCAATCACGCCGCAACAGATACGTAATTTTTTGCAAGGGTATAGTTGAGGATCTGGGCAGTGGCATAGTCTACTTATCATCCCGGAAAATAATGAAGTGCTGTGGGAATGGTAAAAAAACTTATGCCACACGAACGAGTGACGCTCAATCACACCTGAACGGCTGAACGGATTGATTTGATGAAATTTGGCACAGAGATAAATCGTAGTCTGAAATAACACGTAGGCTTCTTTTTATCCCGAAAAATTTAAGAAGTCCCGCGGAAACCAAAAAAACTTCAAATGAATGTTTGTTACTCAATCACGCCAGAACGGCTAAACGGATCTGGATGAACTTTGACACAGACACAGATTATAGTTTGGAATAATACATAGGCTACTTTTTATCCCGGAAAATTAAAGAGTTCCCGCGGGAACCAAAAAATCGCAATGGGAGTTTGTTACTCAATCACGCCATTACGGCTAAATGGACCTAGATGAACTTTGCACAGATATAGATTATAGTCTGCAATAGCCAATAACACATAGGCTACTTTCTATCCCGTATAATTAAAAACAATTCAATCCACAACTTTAGACTAGCTGATGCCCGCGACTTCGTAGTCGCGGGTATCAGCTAGTCTAAAGGAAAAAAGGTGACTGACTGACTGACTGACTGATCTATCAACGCATAGCTCAAACTGCTTGACGGATCGGGCAGAAATTTGGTGTACAGATAGCTTTAATAAAGTAAGCATCCGCTAAGAATGGATTTTTGAAAACTCAATCTTTAAGGTGGTAAAATAGGGCTTTGAAATTTGTATGAAAATTTAACCTAAAGAAATCCTTTATTCTGGAAACTTTGGCCCAATGAGGTATTCTGCTTTTTTAATTTATTGATAATTTATACTAAATCTATAAATTCTACAATAATTGTACCAAGCTTAAGGAAGGTTTCCACTACAGCCTATTAACGTCCCATGGGCACAGGCCTCCACTCTCATAGGAGAAAGGGAATTAGAGCTTAGACCCACCACGCTGCTCCAATGCGGGTTGGCGGGCTTTAACGATTATTATTATGTTAAGGATAATAATCTTTTTCCTGAAGATAATAATCATCTTCAGAAAAAACTTCAATATGTAAATGAGACACAATCAGTTCAGGAGACCTATGATTGCATAGAAAAGGCATTGGTCAACTTAAATAAAGGCCTTAACATTCAAATGGATTGCATAGACAGGCTAGGATGTGAAGCTAGACGTCTTATAGCAGAGAGAGGCAAACTATTAGAAGACAAGAAAAATAATCGGAAAGAAATTGTAGATATTAGCAAGAATATTAACGAAAGTATAAGGAAACACAGAAAGCTACAACAAAACAATACCATAAGCAATTTCATAAATAAATCTGGAGGTGTTCGTGAGGCTTTAAAATCATTACGGGATAATAAAACATGGATAGCAGGAGTAAAATCAAAAGACTGTAACAAAGTAACCAATCGACAACTAATTAACCAAATGGAGATTTCTATGAAAACCTCTACCAAGATGATAATACAGAAGAAATAGAATTAAATGATAAGGCTATGGAAGAAGAAATCCCATGTATCCTGAAAAGTGAAGTGACACGAGCTATCCTATCTCAGAAAAATGACAAATCGCCAGGTGATGATGGGATATCAAATGAGCTACTTAAAGGAACTATAGAGGTCCTACCCCTCACCATACTCTTTAATAAAATTTTGAGTAAAGAAGAAATCCCTAAACAGTGGGCACAATCCACAATAATTTTAATTCATAAAAAAGGTTGCAGAGACGAAATTAAAAACTACAGGCCTATAAGTCTCACATCTAACATATATAAAGTCTTTTCAAAAATCATACTAAACAGAATATCCAATAATCTGGATGAAAACCAACCGAGAGAACAAGGAGGCTTCCGCAATGGATACTCGACAATTGATCACATTCATGTTATTAAACAGGTCATAGAAAAGTATAGCGAATATAGTATGCCATTCTATATAGCCTAGCCTTTATAGATTATAATAAAGCTTTTGACTCAATAAAACACAACAAGCTGTGGGAAGCCCTGATTGATCAGAATGTAGCCAAGAAATATATCCGCATCATAAAAGAAGTCTATAAAAACAGTTTGGCAAAGATACAACATGAGCAACCTGGAAAAGAGTTTATGGTTCAGAATAGCGTGAAACAAGGAGACCCATTATCACCAAAGCTCTTCTCTGCTGTACTTGAAAATATATTCAGAAATCTAAATTGGGATAGCTACGGTCTAAACATAAATGGCAAAAAATTATCTCATTTGAGATTTGCTGATGATCTTATCCTATTGTCAAACAAATCACAATCACTCCAGATCATGATTGAACAATTAGCCACAGAAAGTGAGAAAGTGGGATTATTTATGAATACAGACAAAACAAAAGTTATGACTAACTCCCAGAAAGAAACCATTAAACTACAGTCAAATACACTAGAGTATGTAGATGAATATGTCTACCTGGGACAAACAATATCACCAATAGATCAGACATCAAAAGAAATAGAAAGAAGGATATGTAATACCTGGAAACGCTATTGGTCTCTTAAAGAAATTATGAAAAATAAAGATATGCCTATGTCAGAGAAAGCCAAGGTGTTTAATGTATGCATCCTGCCTTGCCTAACCTATGGCTGTCAAACTTGGGGGCTAACCAATAAAAACCTGAAGAAACTTAAAGTATGTCAAAACAACATAGAAAGAAGTATGCTTCGAGTCAAATAGGTTGATAAAATCAGACTCTCTACTATCAGAAGCAAGACAAAAGTTAAACATATATCTATAACTATTAGACGAAAGAAGTCACAGAATGATACCCAAGAACAGGAAAAAGGAAAAGAGGTCGCCCTTGCCAAAGATGGGAGGATGATATCAAAGGCACGGCGGGAAACATATGGCAAAGGACAGCAAAGGATAGATTATTATGGAGAGCCCTGGAGGAGGCATATGCCCATGGGCAAACTGGATGAATAAAACAAAATGTCTACAAGTGTCTTATTTTAATTAATTAATTTATATGGAAATGTAAATAATAACAAAACAAAATTCAGTAATAAAGGCTTATATTATATTATTATCGAAATAAATTTAGCTCTCACGCCCGCATACAAAATAAATACATATATGGCCTAAAGAGTTATAATAAACTTACGTAAATAAATATTAATTAATAAACTTACATACACAAATACACAAATAAATAGTTGTGGCGGGCGGAGGATTACACCCCGGCAGGAGAGACCAGACGGCCGGGAGTCAGGGCGACAGGTTGAGAAACCGGCGAACTCCTAGCCGAGTCTAGCAACACCGCTTTCTGCATCCTGGCTGCGAGCGAACTGCCACGGAACCCCAGTCGCCTCAGATGGTGAGCGAGGCTGACTGGGATTAACCCATTCGCAGATATGACGATTGGGATGGTTTTGGTGGACCCCACATGCCACATGGCGGAAACCTCGTGAGCCAGATCAAGATACTTACGTTTCTTCTCCGTCTCAGCTCTCACAAGGTTTTCGTCATATGGGATGGTGATGTCCACCAAAAACACCCGTGACTGTGCCTGGTCCAACAGCACGATGTCAGGCTTATTCGCTAGAATAGTCCTGTCCGTGATGATGGACCGGTCCCAATAGAGCCGGACTCCGTCACGCTCGAGTACAGGCACCGGTGTGTACTTGCAATACGGCAGCCTTTCATCCAGGAGACCGTACTTCAGAGCAAGCTCCTGATGAAGAATTTTGGCCGCTTGGTTGTGTCTGTGCAGATACTCAGTGTTAGCAAGCGCGCAACATCCCGAAAGCACATGTCTGAGTGACTCACCGGGATGGCGACAGGATCGACAGATGTCGTGAGTTCCATCCTTCAGAATGTACTTTCGGTAGTTCCGCGTCTTAACTACCTGATCCTGTATCGCACAGACAAAACCTTCGGTTTCCCCAAAGAGGTCACCGAAGCGCAGCCATTGCACGGATGCTTTTTTATCAACGTGTGGCTCATTAAGAGCTTTAAAAAAGCGTCCGTGCAACTCCTTCTCCTTCCATACGGTCTCCGGTCACAGGTGGTTCGGCGCCTGCCACTCGATTTTGGCTAAGGATAGGGGAGTGAGTCCTTTATCACATTCTACGACCTCTCTATGCATGGGCGACTCGCTCTTCATCTCGAAATATGTTCTGAGATTGGCTGTCTCCCGGTTATGCATGGTTTTGACGCTTAATACGCCTCGACCACCACATTTCCGGGGGATATACAATCTCATCACAGACGACTTCGGGTGGTGCATGCTATAGAGTGTCATAGTTGTGCGGACTTTTCTATCCAGGGCGTCAAGTTCGGTCTGAGTCCATCTGAGCACGCCAAAGGTGTACATGAGGACAGGCACAACCCAGCCGTTATAGGCTTGAACCTTATTGGCACCTGACAAAAAACTTTTACATATTTTTGTCAGACGGCCAAAAAAGGCCTCGCAAACAGACTGTTTCATGTCCGCCTCATTTACCCCCAACGATTGCGACATACCCAGATACCGGTACGATTCAGCTTCAGAGAGGGTCCTGATGTTTGATGGCTCGAGATTCATCTCAGCCGAGTGAGTAACCTGCCCCCTCACCACATGCAAGACCGCACACTTGTCCAGCCCAAGCTCCATTCTGATAGAGTTACTGAACTCAGTGGTGATATTCAGCAATTCTTGCAGACGGGTAGCATTGGGTGCCAGCAGTTTGAGGTCGTCCATGTAGAAAAGGTGAGGCACTCTTGTCCCTCCTCTCCGAAACTGAAAGCCCGTCCCTGAATTCTCCAGCAGTGAGCTGAGTGGGTTCAGAGACAGGCAAAACCAAAGTGGACTCAGACAGTCACCCTGGAAGATCCCCCGCCGTATCCTTATCCGGTCACCGGCAGCCGCCAACCGCTCACCGTGGAGACAAAGGATCGTACTCCATTGCCCCATGCATTCCCTGAGGAAGTCTCGAACTGTACCATCGACTTTGTACAGTTCAAGGACCCTCAAGAGCCATGAATGGGGCACCGAGTCGAATGCCTTTTTATAATCAATCCAGGCGGCGGAGAAGTTCCGGCGGTTGCGTTTGACCAATTGCCCCGCAACGGAGTCGATGAGAAGGAGCTCCTTAGGACCACGGCTACCCCCCCGACATCCGTTCTGAGCCCCAGACATGATGTTATTTTCGTCTACATGACGAGTGATCTTGAAGCTCAGAACGGATGTCAGTGTCTTATAGATGGTCGTAAGACACGTAATAAGGCGGTACTTAGCCGGATCAGTGGCGTCAGTGGACTTTGGAGCTAGATGAGTGATCCCAGTGGTGAAAAGGTTCGGGAGCATCCTATGCTCGAGAGCTTCTTGAAATTGTCGAGCCAAGGTCGCATGGCAAACCGCGAAACCCTTAAGCCAGTAGTGATGCAGACCGTCAGGACCCGGACTTTTCCAGTTCGGGGCCTGCCTTACTGCATCAACTACATCCTCCGTAGAGATGGCTACCGGGTTCATCGGTTCAATTACGGCACATGCTTCCTCTACCGCCGCAATCCAAGGGCCCTCTTCATGCTCAACCTCTCGCGACCACACACTCCGCCAGAAAGCGACAAGGTCTGCCGAGCTCGGCCGTTGAGAGGTAGAGCAGACTGCCGGACACTCCAATTTTTTGTAAAACCTTTTCTGATCACTCGAGAAGAGACGATTTTGCTAAAAGCGCTCAACTCTTTCCGAGTATCGCCGTATGCGCCGTATGCAGCGATTTTCTGCTTCAGGTCGTCGATGCGCTCCGTTAGCTTTTGGGTTATATCAGGCTGATCCAAGCTAACGCCAAGCCCGTTGAAGGCAATTCTAACGGAGCGCACAATCCTTGGCCTGGTATTGCCCGACCTGAAGCTTTGCAGTCTGCCAATGAGGCCTCTGGCAAGGTTGATACGGCGTTCTATTCTCCTCTTCCAGGCCGGTTTCGTGCCGCGTCTTGCACCAGCAGCGCGTGCCGAGCCCGGAGTCTTAGCTCCGATAAATCGGTGCACGGCTAAAGCCGCACCGAAGAGAATTGAAGCTGTATCATCCAAACCAGTGCTGTTCGCTAGATGTTGAGGTAGCATTTGGTTGATGGCCTCAATGATATCCCGTGTCGCTACATTCAGCGTAAGGCGGGAGAGCCGCGGGCGATTCTCCAGAGGAGCACTCCGAGTCTCAGAAATCGCCTCTTCTAGTATCCTTCTCATCCGCTCTAAATCAAGGGAAACTGTTTCCTCAGTGCTTTCTTCAACAGGCAAATCGTGGGAGGTGGTAACTATCTCCTCGCGGGTAGGCACCGCTGGAGAGACGATTTGCTCTGTTGTTGGAGTTGTCACCTCGGGAACAGCCTCACGTCGTAACCGTTCGAGCTCGGTAGCGTTAAAGATATTCGAACGCTGAATATACCGAGCCCGATCTGCCAGGTTTTGTTCCATGACAGTTAAAGTCAGCTCAAGCAGCAGGAACTCACGGTACATTGCCGCTCGGTAGCCAGTCCGTCCGGTTTCCCCTCCTGTCGCCCTGTAGTACGCTCGCATGACATTCTCGTTCATGAGAGAAGTCCATCCAGTACATCACTCGGGGTCCACGCAGGTCCCCGAGGAGGCTGTTTCTATGGCCAGCTAGCCATGTTTCGGGGAATAAAATAAGTTGGTAAAAGGTTCCCCGGTTCCCTTAGCCGCCTCTTACGGACACCCACGGGAAAGGAAGGGGTGGCACTATTCTACTCTGCCGGTGCCACACGGCAATATTATTATTATTATTATTATCATTATTATTATTATTATTATTATTATTATTATTATAAGGATAATAATCGGGACCGACGGCTGAACGTGCTCTCCGAGGCACGGGGGTGAAATACCGCCAACTTCCTAACTCCGGGCTAGTACTGAGAATTTGTAATCAGAAAAACCCAATACTTAATTATGGCCCGACCCGGGACTCGAACCCAGGACCTCGTCGGCCGCAGTCGAACACGATAACCACTAGACCAACGAGGCAGTTATTAAGGAAGGTTTATAAAATGATAATTTATATAACATCTTTTAAGTACAACTACGTACCAAATTTCCGTAATATGCTGGTATGTCGGACGATCTCAATCACTTCTGAATGGCTGAAATAGACACTATCCCACTTTTGGCTTAAATGTACTGTGCATAAAAAAACTATAAAACCAGCCAATTGCAACCTTATTATTATGCGTATCAATGTGATAATCACCGCTTTCTTGATAAGATAGCAGGATACACAAGAGTTCATGCGACTAAGAGAAGCAAGAACATCTTTTTTTGATTAATCACTTACGTAAGGCGTTTCTGCGCTAATCTGGCTTCTCGGTTACAGATATACTGGAACCCTTCTCTTATATTATATCGATTAGGTAATAATAAATGATACTTATGTACTTTTACGAAAATTAATATACGCGCTTTCTGATTGTTGGATCCAATATCAGGCTCCTCTTTTCCAATAATTATTATAATTGTTTTCTTGTTGTTATAATTGTTATTACCTCTAATGTAAATGGGCCTCGTCAAAACCAATCAAAACTCGAGTGGTTTCCTGAGGCGCCCATCACTAAGTGTAATGTATTCAACTTAGTAAAACAAATCAAATGAGCTTAAACTTGATGGCTTTACGAGACAAAATATTGAGAAGTTCCACTATCCACCCCCTGGTTCCATCATCGTGTTAAGTAGCTCGATGGAACCAAATTATTGTATTGTCATCGGTATCCATATCCATTTTTGAGGACCTCCGTGGCGCAGTGTTGAGCGCTGTTGCCTTAACGTGCGGAGGTCCCGGGTTCGATCCCCGGCAGTGTTTGGAAATTTATAATTTCTGAATTTTTCCTGGTCTGGCCTGGTGGGAGGCTTCGGCCATGGCTAGTTACCACCCTACCGGCAAAGACGTGCCGCCAAGCGATTTAGCGTTCCGGTACGATGCCGTGTAGAAACCGAAAAGGGGTATGGGTTTAATATAACTGCCATGCCCCTAACAGGTTAGCCCGCTACCATCTTAGACTGCATCATCACTTACCAACAGGTGAGATCGCAGTCAAGGGCTAACTTGTAGTGGATAAAAAAAAAATATAGTAATATTATAAATGCGAAAGTGTGACCGTCTGTCCGTCTGTCTGTCTGGCTACGCTTTCACGGCCAACCTGTTTAACCGATTTTGGTGAAATTTGTTACAGAGACAGTTTGTATCCCGGGGAAGAACATAGGTTACTTTTTATGACGGAAAATAAGGAGTTCCCGCGGGAATTAAAAACACTTCCACACGGACGAAGTCGTGGGCATCATCTAGTTACAAATACTGTTTTATATGGAATATGGTTAAAATGGAGTTCCAAGATTTGTTTACGTACATAATTAGTCACAGGTGAAGCTAATAAAAACCATGTTTGTAAAAATTGGAAGAAAATATTATGATATAATCGATTTTTTAAATTTTATTTATCCATATAAAAACAAAAAGTTACAAACTTAGTCTATTTGGTGTAGCATAAACTCAACTGAGTTGAAATAATATTAAATACTCATTACAATGAACTTTAATATTGTAACTTAACTTTGCATAATAATGTAGGAGACATTTTCTTGTTAAAATTCTAGAAAAGAAAAAATAGCCCGGTTTATAAATTCAAATCAATTTCCGTTCTACAGAAATGAATGCGAAATCAAGGAATATTTTACAAAAGTTACGAGCGTTCGCCAAGATGATGTTTTTCAATTCACGTTGATTGAAATATGAAAATTTGATAAAGCTCGTACGTTTTACATCACTGTATGATATGGTAAAATTATGTGCCCGCATAAGCAAAGAAAAGCTTAGAAGTAGTAAAAGGAAAATGATAAGTTTTTAGTGTGAATGAAAAACTTATCATTAGCTTGTTTTTATTGAATATAATTATAAAGATTTTTGTAGAGTTGTTGAACAAAAGTTTATATTATTCTTATGTTATGGATACCTGTATTTATTTAAATTATCCCTATTTAATAATTATTTTGCCTGCAGCTGTAATTCAAGTATATGAACTATGAAAAGCACAATATTTTACCTACACTTCTGACAATATGACATAACATTTTATGATACGAAAGGAAATAATAAGTTATTAAACTTCTTACATAATATTATAAATTTCAAAGTTTGGATGGATGTATGGATGTTTGTTACTCAATAACGCCCCAACGGCTGAACGGATCTGGCTGAAATTTGAAATTGGAGAGAGAGATTATTCTGGAAAATTCAAGACTTCCTGCGGGAACTAAAAATCTCAAACCACGCAGACATAGTCGCGGGCATCCGCTAGTAGGATTATATTTGTAGAATAATTTTGATTCCATGGACATAAGAGTTGCCTGACGCCTTTCGGCATGTTTAATTTAACTTAATTGCATGGTCGATCGCACCTTTATCACAATCAATCAATTTAAATCTGTGAAGAGCCATTGACAAAAGTTAACCTAAACGTAAAGCTTATACTTCAATAAGCTTCTTTACTTATTTCTTTGAAAACTTCTTTAGCCGCGTTGAGCACTTTTTGGTAGGGGATAAAATTGTGGATTCGCGTGACCATGACTGACATGCTCGCGAAGACCGACATGCTCGCGTTGTTACGAAGACAAAACTTTTTAAATATAAATATATTACATTCGAAATTAAACTTAAACGCCTCAGTGTTAATTTTTAATATTTTTTTTTATTAAAAAACAAATACAAAAAAGTAATGAAATATTCGTTTTCACTTCTATCGGCAGTCCCTATGACTACCAATTTTGTTCTTTTTTATGCTTATGTATTTGAAGCATTTATCTTTTTCATTTAGGAAAAACAATTTCATCCCTAGTCTTTCAAAAAGATATCAATGTAACAATGAAGAACTTAAAACTTCAAAAATCCTTTAGAATATCTATGTTTCAAATATTGCAGCGATCGGTCATGTGAAAATTTTGATTATTTGCCATAGATAGTTTTGGTGTTTAGGGAACCATAACGTCAATTTCAAAGCAGATATAAAATGCATTCGATGATAATCAAAAAATCATTATCGGTTCTTTAATCTTCATGATGTTCTACGTTTCTGTGGGTATATTATGAAGCCATCAGTTCAGTAAGTACTTATAGGGTCCAGAGCCTACTCTGGACCCTATAAGTGTAACGGAACGTCGCCTCCGCCTCCGTAAGTGCGGAACTTTCACAAGAAATCGTATCTCCGCTTCCGCATCCACCTCCGCCGTTTCCATGCGGAGTTGTAACGGAACCTCCGTTACAACTTTACTTACAATGCGAGAGGTACATACCGAAGCAGGTGACGTCAGTTACACCATTACAACAAGCAAAAATTCAACTGTCCTTAGAAAAATCCTCAAAAAAAAAAAACAAATGGGGGATTTATCGCACAGAAAATGGACGATATGATCAGAAAAATCCACAACCGCCTCCGCCTCCGTTAAACATCGCATCCGCTTCTGCTTCCGCTAAGAACGTCTCCGTTACAACTCTAGTTCAGAGTCATGAATACGAGGTGACATTTTTATTGAACTAATAAAAAATTATCAGTAGGTATATTAGGTACCTATGATGCGACTAAAATATTTTCACTTTTATAATATTTATAAAGATAGGTACATATAACTACAATGAAAACCACACACAGAGCCTATGGGTCAGAGGCTTATAGGTCAGGTTTGGAACCTATTTGGAGCATATTTTATCTTTAAAAATGTATTGGTAGAAGCTCTGCTATCCTGCAAATTATTAATAGCTGGTTTTAATTAAAAGCCTCTCTCTCTTTATTACTCTCTTACAAGTTTCAGAGTACCTCGTTAACCCGGATCAGAATTTGGACCAATTTTGTCATTAATATTTTAATTCAGAGAACTTTAATAATATTATCTTGTCTGAAAGTCAAAATTGAAAACCTTATTTTCTTAACGAGCTGATGCCCGTGACTTCATCCCCGTGAATTCAGGTTTTTGGTTCCCATGGGAACTCTTTAATTAAAAGTAGGCTATGTGATATTCTAGTCTATAAGCTATCTCAGTGTCAAATTTCATTTAGATCCGTCCAGCCGTTCTGATGTGATTGAGTAACAAACATCCATCATTCCATACTTTCGCATTTATAATATTATTGTATATTATGTAGTATAGTATTTAGTAGAGTTTATAGTTTAATAGTATAGATAATTGCACAATTTTATGATGCCCGCGACTTAGTCGCGTGGTTATAGATTTTTAAATAATTCCGTGAGAATTCCTTGAATTCGTGGGATAAAAAGCCCAAAGCCCACCCGACGTACTAATACAAAATAAATCGGCTAGACTATTGATATAAAGTCTGTGGTATTTTACTGCTTTGTTAATGGAAAAACCGCAAAACAAGTCATAATTAAAAAAAATTAAAAAACACGACTGCCCTGCCAAAAAACGAACTAAAAAGTTAAAAATCTAAATTAATTTAGTTAAATAAAATCTTATTCACATTTTGATTAAATGATCTTTTTTTGTGAATCACTGGATATTGAACTATAGTGTTATATATTTTTGGAATCTACTCATCATTTTCTAGATGATGATTATATAGTTAATCTTATTATATAGTTAATTTTATTTCAACTTTAGTCTTTAATGCAGGACCATGGTCACCCCATCAATTATTTAAAAATTTTACTAGCCTATGTAACCCGGAATAAGCTAGGGATTCTAACGATACCTCATTTATCAAAATCGTTTCAGGCGTATAGAAGTTATAATGGAATATACAAACTTACATACAATCATACATACATACATGCAAACACTGAAAAAACGTGAGGGTTAAAAATACATGGAATACTGCTAAAAATGACCCAGCATGTTTGTCAATATAGCACCTGCAAAGTTTGCAGTTAAAAACAAATACGTCAACTTTGCAGCCACTACTTGTCAAGTATTAACCGTTAGAATTGGTTAAAAACAAATGGTAACTACAACCAACCTACTCGATAGTTAAAGCAGTATTACTCAGTATTCTCAACCAATTTAATCGGTTACTACAACCGACCTACTCGGTAGTCACAACAGTGTTACTCAGTATTCCCAACCAATTTAATCGGTTACTACAACCGACCTACTCGGTAGTTACAGCAGTGTTACTCGGTACTTCCAACCAATTTAATCGGTAACTACAACCGACCTACCCGGTAGTTACAGCAGTGTTACTCAGTATTCTCAACCAATTTAATAGGTAACTACAACCAACCTACTCGGTAGGCACAGCAGTGTTACTCAGTATTCCCAACCAATTTAATCGGTAACTACAACCAACCTACTCGGTAGTCACAGCAGTGTTACTCAGTATTCTCAACCAATTTAATCGGTAACTACAACCAACCTACTCGGTAGTCACAGCAGTGATACTCAGTATTCTCAACCAATTTAAAAGGTAACTACAACCAACCTACTCGGTAGTCACAGCAGTGTTACTCGGTATTCCCAACCAATTTAATAGGTAGATACAGTCAATTAACTTTGTATTATTAATAAAAAATATTTATGCATCCACCTTCAGTTTTTTAGTTACTCATGTTACATAATATGTAACTTGAGTAACTAAAAAACTGAAGGATGCATAAATATTTTTTATTAATAATACAAAGTTAATTGACCTATCTACCGTTCAAATTGGTTGGGAATACTGAGTAACACTGCTGTAACTACCAAATATAGGTCGGTTGTAGTTATTACCGATTAAATTGGTTGAGAAAAAGTTACTTACGTAACGAATACGTACACTTCACTTTAGTAAATAGTACTTTCATGGAAACCACTGATTGAACACGGTGGCGAACATAGACCTACTTATTTAATTTATTTGGGACAAGGGGTTCTTATAATATTAAAGTTCAAATACACTGTAATACAAAACTGATTTATTTTGAATTTTATCTATAATCTAATAACTTAAATCTATCATAAATATCTCAAATCTTACACGTAGTCGTGCTAGGAAGTATTTATCTAGTATTACCATAACACATATTGTGTTATCTTCTGGAAACTATAAGAGTCCAAAGAAAAGTAAGTATTCTATGCAGTAAACTTTTTTCTTAAATATGTATTTCAATAAAAGTAAGGCACTTGCTAGGTAGTACAACACATCATTTCCTAAAACTAAGTTGGTACTTTTTTACATCTCTGACAATCCTGACAGTACAATAAGAAATGATTACAAGGGACTTCTTAAAACTATGTACTGCCATATGCACATACCATCTAGTAAAACGCTCTTAGTATTTGGAATGGGTGAAAGTAACGATTCACAAAATACCGTACAATAGACAACGCTATTATTAGGAGTGTTGACATGATATGCATAATAATGTTCATCAAACTCGACAGTATCTAACAACTTACCTGAAAAAATTAACTGATTATTATCGTACAGGTAAATATTTTCTACAATTAAGAAAATGTAATGATATTCATCATTGCTTATACTATGTACAAGAATACACCCTATATCATAACGCACTGAGGAACTCATAACCCAATTCACACTTACGAATGATTTTAAAGAATATAATTTTAATTTTGATTGAAATAGTGCCTAAAAAGTTTCTTTTTAGGCCCTTTTTTATGAATATCAATAAGACTGCCA
This sequence comes from Erebia palarica, assembly GCA_964035005.1. Classification (NCBI taxonomy): domain Eukaryota; kingdom Metazoa; phylum Arthropoda; class Insecta; order Lepidoptera; family Nymphalidae; genus Erebia; species Erebia palarica. The sequence continues at coordinate 11,402,308 of OZ035988.1, forward strand.
CGGTTAAATATTTCATTTAGTTGAAGTTGATGTCTCATTGCTAAAGTTAAAGTCGGGTTAACACGGTTGCAGGATACTTTCGCAGCCATTTTCGAATGTCTATGTTTACCTTCAAATCTCATTGACCATAATGAAGAAATAGGCCCGTATTTTACAAGAGCAGAGTGATAGTGAATCATTTTATGAAATTTTGGTTTTAAAGAGTCCTTCGTTAATTTTATGTATAGCTCATTAAATTCACCTACTAATACTTGTAACAAATCTTCTGTGCCTACTGTGACTTTTGCACTAAGAATAATGTCAAGAATTTTTCTCAATTTTACATATAATTTCCAAATATAGTCTTCTCTTGGCACGAAATCTCCAATCATTATTCCCAAAAATCGTAAAAGAGTTAACATCTCCCCTGAAGTTTATTGTCCAGCAGTGGAAGTCTTTTGGCTGATTATTATGAATAAATTAATTAATTAGCATTGTTAATTTAATGAAAATATTGTTGTACCTAAGTTCATAATTCGAAATTACAAATTATGATGCCAAATCCTCATTTAGGTGTGTGGCCAATTTTGCAACGTAGTTTTGATGGCATAATCCAAAATGCTAAGATAAAAATGTGAAGTTTTACCAAACACGCACCATGTGCCATTTTTGCATTGAGATATGATGTCATAACACGCCTACCTACCTACCTTAAAAAACAAATAACTTTTACCTTTGAATATTTCTATGCCTAGGTATTGTGTCATGACATGATCTTGCAAAAATGGCACATGGCATTTTTGCATTGAGCTAAGGATCGTGTCATGACATGTCGGCGAAACACAAACAAAACCTACCTATAACAAACAATTAACTTTTACCTTTGAATATTTCTATGCCTAGGTATTGTGTCATGACATGATCTTGCAAAAATGGCACATGGCATTTTTGCATTGAGCTAAGGATCGTGTCATGACATGCCGGCGAAAAACAAACAAAACCTACCTATAACAAACAATTAACTTTTACCTTTGAATAACTCTATGTAGTCCTGGAGTTTCCATGCTACTAGCAAGTTTTGTACGTCTTCGTCCATTACTCCATTAACCGTGTATAAATGCTGATTGCTGATGCAGAAAACAAAATGGCTGATGGCAGATGGCTTCACTTAACTTCACAATAACTGGAGCGCGCGTGTAGTAATAATGTAACTGCTTCGAGGTTCTGGACGAAATGACATGGCAGATTCGTTACGTAGTGGTTATATTCTCTAAAAGTGAGAGAAAACGATTCATCACACGACTTGGCCCGAGGCGCTACGATTTCTCGATACATTTACTTATTTAAAAGCAAGTATGCACTTGATTAGAGTTTACCTTTTAGGTGGTTTGTTAAAATCAACCGAATAATGACTTGTTTGAAATCAATTGAGCACTTACTTAAAATTAATAGAGTTCAACTTATTTGTTTTTAAATAAGGATGTTAGTAAAAATCAACCGATATAAATGCTAGTTTAGAATTGAACAAAATACTTAATAAGTATTAACAAAACCACTCATTAGTTTTGTATCAAGTTCGAAAGTGTTTGGATTTACCAATTATGTTAATTAGAAATTATTAATTTTTTAGTTGTTACTAACCAAGAACATTTAACAATATGCACATGTCTATTAAATACCAAGTTTACTTGGCGTTTTTAGATAAGTCATAGTTAAAATATGCCGATTTGCTTTTAACCGAGCCAAAAAGGTCCTTTGTTAAAATCAAATTTTTTCAGTGAACATACATACATGAACCCTGAAAATAATATACTCCTTTTTCCGCCTGAAAAAGCTTCTTGCTTGCTTGCTTCTTTTTTTATACGACTGCCTAGTCGTATAAAAAAAGAAGGAGTTGGAATGATTGGTTTCTTATTTATCGCGCATCAGTCGAGAACATTATGCGTAGGCATATACTCTCCACCGACTTTCAGTGCCATTTCATCATTTTCAAATCACAAGCAATATCACACTTCAACTTAAAAGCTAATTAAATACTAGTCACTTTGTTTACTTTTAATTAAACCAAAATAACCCGCATTTGCTTTTAATTAATGTATGTTGAAAAGCATATAAGCATTTGCACTGTGCTTATATACAAGTTACAACTGATCAAAAATTTTATTCCAGAAATCGAGTAAAGCAACGGAACGCGTACTTAATTGATGCTACTTAAAATATTAATAAATTATTGTGCTAATAACTACCGCTATTTAAAATGCGAGTGTTCGTTTGTTGGTTTGTATTTCCATCACGCCGCAAAAGAGAACGAAAATACTTGATATTTTGCAAAGATATACCTTGTTGTAGACCTGGAGAGTCACATAGGCTTCCGGCATTTAAAAACCTAAATCCACGCGAACTAAGTCGCGGGCACAATCTAGTTAAAAGAGAATTTGAAGTACCGAATTTCATCAAAATCATTTGAACAGATGGGCCGTGAAAGCGTAGCAAGACAGACAACAAACAGACAGACAGACGGACGGATAGACAGACACATTTTTGCATTAATCACGATATCCTAGTATGGAATCATTATGGATTATATAACGATCAAAATTATTTCGTCACTTTTGTCTTTTATTTCAATTATTTTTATTTTTATTGCAATTATGATGATAATAATATAATATTATATTTTAACGAAAACGAGTCCGTAATAGTTATTATGGAAACTCAATTTTTGTCATATTTACTCAAGTTGAACTTACTCAGTTCCTTAACTACAACGTTGTCTGTTCATTAATGTATAAATTTAAATTATTCAAATTGTATGCAAACTTCGTAAGCTGTTGAAGATCGCGTTTCGAGAGAAAATGTTAACATATCTTAAGACCCTTTAAGAAATCTAGAGATTTGTTTATTAATTAAAATATGTCTGCAGAACCAAAACGCTTTATAGGAGTAGTTAATAGTAACGTATCCCTACTAATATTATAAATAGTGCATATTATTATCTTTACGCTTTAACGGCCCATCTCTTCACCCAATTTTGATGCAATTTTGTACAGACATAGGTTGTTGTATACTTTTTTACCAGGGGAGTTAAAAAAAATAAACCATACGGACGAAGTCGTGGGCAATAGGTTATTTTTTTTGTCTTACACATTTACACACATACGAACACATTATAGATGCACAACATACAATTCTAAAAATTAAATACTATGGAACTGTGGAGTTTACGGTTGAAAAGCTAATAAATTTTATAGCCATTGATACTTAGAAATAAAGATAAAATTAATAATGACTGAACAGAAAATATCGTAATTTAAAATTTTTAACTTCTTGACTGTTTAAATTAATTTATTTAGGATAAGTTTTCCAGTATTCGATTCCCTTATACAGCTATACACCATTGAAAAAAAAATTATTCTATTCATAATCCTACGTTAGTCAGAATTAAATTCCAATCAAAATGAAATAGTAATCCCTAAAAATCAAGAAACATAATGCGACAGAAAAGATAACTGCGCAAACCTGCTGGAAATATCAATAAGTATTATTAATATTGATGATTTATCAAACAGATTTGCGGGTTTCTCATTTCCATCAATTTATAAGTCTAAATACGCGTCAGAAAAGGCCTACCCCTCGAGATTTTAAAATACGATATCTCAAGAAGGCCGTGCCAATAATTCGGGTTATTTTTAGCATTAATTTGCACTCTGGGGAGAATTTCGGCGATCGCTTGTAACAGAATTATATTTTTTCCAGGGTTCTCCACTTTAAGTGCTGCCATCGGTATAACCGAGTTACAATTTATAGGTGCCATTTATCATTTTATAGAGACGTCCTCGACATCTATATCACTGAAAATTATAGACTTTTTGCAATTCCTTGAGGGAGATTAAATTTTTATCTACTCGATATTTTCAAAATAAGCTATGCCAACTAGGTTAAGCTATCATACCTAATTTATTGCTTTGTGGTAGTTTTGTGTTAGTATACAGAATATTTCCACAAAAAGTAGGAAAACTTATGTACCGCAAAAGTTTACCGTAGTTGTATAGAACTTGCACTTAAATTCCAGTTATAAGACACTGATTTCGTAATGGGATCAACCGGCTTCACTAAAACTCAAAACTTACGTGTAATATGAATTAGTTAAAAACTGAGTGTGTGAACTATAATATTTAATGACCAAAATGTGCGAGTGTCAATGAAATGTGATGGTGTTGGTGTACACAGTATGAGCACGTGGATGGCGCTCTTCGGGCTTGTGTGGCTGCTGCGTGTACGCGGATCCTTATGCGGGTGCACAGCATGCAAACGAGCTCGGCAGGATACACAAAACCAACTCAGAGTACGCACAAGCACGTCGTGCCCTGATGAGCAAGGCGAAACCGAGCAGGCGCCGAGTCCGCAAGAGCGCGCAGCGTTCGACGTCATTGCTCTACAACAGTACACCCGTGACGCCACAGTCCAAACTGATTTCGACGACGACGAGATTGAGGACTTGGACAAGATCGAGCTGCAGATCACCGAGGAATGTAAGTAATTATCAGATGTTTATTGTTTCAGCTATTTGTTGTCTCCGTTGTCTCCCACCACCACGACCACGACAGCCCATACTGCTGGGCGCAGGCCTCCACTCTCATAGGAGAGAAGGAATTAGAGCTTAGAACCACCACGCTGCTCCAATGCGGGTTGGCGGCCTTTAACGACTCGTTAAATGTTAGTGATAATAACCAGGACCAACGGCTGAACGTTCTCTCCGAGCCACGGGGGTGAAGCACCGTCAACTTCCTAACTCCGGGCTAGTACTGAGAATTTCTAATCAGAATAAATCCAAGACTTAATTATGGCCTGACCCGGGACCTCGTCGTTCGCAGTCGAACATGATAACCACTAGACCAACGAAAGAATAAAAAATACAAAGTACCAAATACAGCTAAAATCAAACAACCGATAAGAAAAACTAAGTATTTGGATGTGTTGAATGAAATAATATTCTCTTATAATGACTGTGTGTTTGTTTACGGCCAAAGAGTAATCTACATATTGCTGGGACTTGGCAGAGATAGAACCCTCGAAAGGACGTTAGATATGTGAAGTTATCAAAAATTCAATATGGCACACATCCTCTAAAGTAGCATCATTATGGTATGGGTATATTATCCTCTTTGACATGGGTATGTAATCTTGCCATTAAACTAAAGTGAAGCATTTATATTTACGTTGAAGGTTTCTGAAGTTGATAAAATAACATGATGCCTAGCAAAAATAAAAATATCGTGCAATGTTCAAAAACATCTCTTATCTCTACAGAAGGGAGTGGGAGAGCGAGTAACAAGATAAAAACAATCTTTTCATAAACGATTGTAACAACAATGGCTTAAAATACTTGGTATTCATTCCTCCATTTGCCTTTTTCATAATGTCTGCTCATTTCTCACGAGTCCCTTGCATTATACATCAGAATCTGAAAAATTTGTGTCGGAATAGGTATTCTTACTTATTTGCGATTCTGGTTAAATAAAAACCGGGCAAGTACGAGTCAGACTCGCGCACAAAGGGTTCCGTGCCACCACACATTTTAAATTATTTTAGTAAATAACAAGAAAGGTGTCATAACAACACGTAATCAGCTGTGAAATAACTGGCTTATACATGGCGCTAAATAAGTTTTTTGAAAATCCTTGATGAAACAAAAATTTTGAATAAATCAACTGCATATAACGAGGTTCTGGTTTCGGTTCCCGGGGCAATATAAGCCGATTGAGTTTTATTGTCAAGAAATTCTCAGTACTAATCTGATATTAGGGAGTTTGTGGGGGCTTATCCACATGCTAACATTTTATATTTAAATAATAAGCCTCGGAGAGCTGCACGTAAAGTTCGAGCATCCTGCGCCTGTCAGTCTCTGGTCATGATGGATTGCCGTCATATTGAGCTTTGAGACTTAAGAAATAGAGAGTGCATCTGTCTCCGCACTCACTTGTGTACCATAATAGGTATCTCCCGTGCAGATGGCTAATCTCGTCGATCACCGTGGTCGAATTTCCATCGGGATCAATGATATCTTGTATATAAAAATAGGGAGGTGTTACTCCAGAAGAACGTCTATTGTTTTCTTTAATTCTCAACTACAAATATTTAAACTGCTTTTGAATAAATTATACTTTTATAGTTAGGATAGGTTGGGTTCAAAAATATGTATGCACTAGGTACAACACAGCCTAACATAACTGTATAAATAGCTATTTCTCGAGGTATATTCTGTATATTAACTTTGTATAATCCTCCACTGATTGAGATCTCGCCCTATGATCTTAATGATATTATGTTACTTCAAGCATTAAGTCAATGATCGGTCGGGCATATTAACATATAAATTTCTATCCGAGCCTTGAAGGCGTCCGTTATCACCACCAACACCTGACGTTAACCCGTCTTATTACTTAATGAAACCCATATTCTAAAACATGTGCTGAATATGTAAGTAAAAGGGCCAACGCACACGTAAAACTTTCAACACCAACTGGACTTAAAGTAATATGAGCTTTATATCGTGTCTATATTATAGTATAAAATTTTTAGAACCATTTTTCACGGCATTCTAATAAAGTTCCCGTTAAAAGTCTTTTCTTGAATAAATCATCATTAAGGCGCACTTGCACGGCCTTGTGCAAGTGTGTTTAAGTTAAATTTTGTATAACGGTCATTTTCATGTCAACCCCGTAATAAACTTACCAAAGAGTGACAGCATCACAAAATTTAACTATTCAATTAGGCAGTGTGGTTAATCATTTAGACCACTAACTTAAAATATTAATTTTACAATAATTCATCAATAATTATTTTACTCGGACCACCAACAATGAGAATGATGTCTTTATCAAGAACGTTTCATTAGTTATATTAATCAAAATAGTGGTCAGAGTTGAGTTTCAAAGTTCCTCGCTTTGATAACAACAACAAGACGTAGATGAATTGCTTACTTCTCCCCGAAGGTTTAGTACGGAGAAAATTTCTTCATTTTAGTTTTCCTAACTTTATCTCATACCTCCTTGTATTATGTACATTTCCCACATGAATAAGTGCAAGAATATGCGCTTGTTAAGAAACAATGCAACACAACTATATACGTGCAATTTCATCCATATTACAAAATGCGAAAATGTATACGCCTGCCTGTTCACACTTCACAGCTCATAAATTTAACCGATTTTGGTGCGCAAAATTATCGTCTCTATTATGTAATAATCCTATGCTATACTAATGTACCTAATCTTAATCTATCATGTATTCAAATAAAATTCTTCATTTATATTTAATGATTGAATATTGTATAATACTTATTTCTTTGTCATAATACAATAGTGCTAAGATTAAAAGGTTCTCAATTCGATGCACATATTTTATTTGATATAATATCAATAACAAACAAGAAAAATCAACCAACAATAACGGGCATACTTGTAATATTGTCATGGAGGTAGCCATGATAAAGAGATAAAAATTCAGTCCGCGATCCTCTGGCATACAATAAAAGTAAGAAAAAGTTGTCAACGGCATCTGCGGTCGTAATGCGTAGTGCCGTATTGCGGATATAAACTATCGGATGCGAAAAACCGAACTTCCAATTTAAAAAATTTATGCTGGGAATTTCCAATGGCAAAATATTTTTCAAGCCTTTATCAATTTGATCTTCTGTAGATGTTGTAAATAATCTCGCCGGCATATTTAGCGGAACATAAAAAAAAGGTTTGATATCAGTATCATATAAGGTTGCTGGCTGGTTTATACGTCATTTAATTTAAAAAGAAATATTTTCAAATTAAGAAAACAACTGAACATCACATTTTATGCAATTGTTTTAATTTTATTCAAATACACCTTATCTGGAGCGAACTTCGAGTATTTCTTCCTTCTGAGTTTGATTTAAAATTTCATTGAAATACTGTTTTGTTAGTTTTTTTAAATCGCGTATCTTTCTGGAGTTGATGACTGAATTATGCCTGACTTAGCCCCAACGGAGATTACCAGGGCACTCGAAATGCGAAGAAATGGTCAAACCTACAGAGTGATATCCAGAGATCTTCGTCGACCAGTTTCAACGATCTAAGTAATCAACGAAGTATCCAACGGTTCAGGGAGACCGGTACTTATGTGAGAAGAGCAGGACAAGGCAGAAAAAGACGCACTTCGAGTAGGAATGATCGTTTCATTCGGCTTCGTGTACGTAGGAACCCCCGTTTGATGGCCGTCCAAGCCCGACATGAGTTAGAAGCAGTGCGGGGTGTAACCGTAAGTGTGCGTACGGTACGAAGAAGGCCCGCCAAGGCTCCAAGGCTCGAGGTAAATCATCGTAGAAACAGGTTAACTTTTGCTCAGGAACATCGACTTTGGAACGCGGACTAATGGAGTAAGGTATTGTTTAGTGATGAGTGCAGAATTCTCTTAAATCAAATTGACGCCAGGCAAAGAATATACAGACGCAAAGGAGAACGATACATTCAGACAAATTTTGAAACTACAGTTACATATTATGGTGGTGGATCAATAATGGTTTGGGCGGGCATTTGTTTGGGAGTTCGCACAGACTTGGTAGTGATTGACAGAGGGAGTCTGACTGCAGACCGCTATATCAGAGAAGTTTTAGAAGAGAATGTCGTACCGTTTGCCCCATATATGGGTGAATATTTTGTTTTTATGCAGGATAATGCTCGGCCGCATACCGCTCGGGTAACTCAAGTTTATCTTAATGATATGAATATCACTGTTATGGAGTGGCCGGCGAGATCACCGGATATGAACCCAATAGAGCACGTTTGGGACTTGCTGAAAAGAAAAGTTAAGTCCAGAATTCCAGCTCCTGCCAACGTGGGAGAACTGCGAATCGCCGTAGTTGAGGAATGGCGGAGACTATCCCAGGAGACCATCGATAACATCATTCTCAGTATGCCTAGACGGGTAGAAACTTTAATAAGAGCACGTGGAGGAAATACGCGATATTAATCACCATTTTTCTAATTTAATTAATTGTTATTTTAATATTAAATTTCACTTTTCCCGGTTACACGAAAAGTTCAAAAATGTACCATTTTTAGCAAATAGCCTTTACTCGCAAAATCTGTTCATAATGTGATCTCATTTTAAGTAAAACAAATGAAACTTTAAATAACAAAAGAAGTGTAGTAAGTAGGTTTTAAAATAAAACCATATTTTTTTAATTATGGACCTTTTTTTTATGTTCCGCTAAATATGCCGGCGAGTTTAGATGATGAAGTATATTTTGTCTAAAAGCTGAAGGCTTGAGTCAGCGATATTTTGCAGTTATTTTGAGAAAATAGTAAGAAATTTAAGTTAAAATCTTTGACAAGGTTATTAAAATATTAAATAACTAGCAGACTTGCCCGCGACTTCATTCGCGTGAATTAAGTGATAATATATTATACACTTATACTAGTAGCCTATGAGACTCACAAATAATGAGGTTTTCTATTGGTACCAGAATTTTCAAAATTGGTTAGTAGATCCAGAGATTACAACGTCACAAACTCAAAAACTTTACCTCTTTATAATCTTCTTATATATAAAATTCTCGTGTCACAATGTTAGTTACGATACTCCTCCGAAACGGCTTGACCGATTTTTATGAAATTTTATATGCATATTCAGTAGTTCTGAGAATCGGCTACTATCTATTTTTCATACCCCTAAAACATCTCAATCCACGTGGACGGAGTCGCGGGCATCAGCTAGTATAGACAAAAAATTTTTGTCTTCTGGAGCATCTTGCAAAAAAGAATATATACCCCTTATAGTGAAAACTTTTGATTTTTTACTAATCCATCTGTTTTTCTTTTCATAAACGCTGTCAGTTTTTATACTTCATAATATTTACGTCGTTTCTTGCCAATAAAGTACTTTATAACATTGAATACAAGATACTTGCTTATGTTTTGCCCTAATTTACTGAAATGAGAAAAAAGGTATCTAAAATTACGCACAATTTGACCTTAAATGTTGTTGAAACACATATCGCGTACAATAAAACACGTGTCGCGCGGAAAAAGCCTATTACCATTATCTTTATTTGCTCACCAGGTCAATAAGTTTGTGATTAGAGGAGTAGAGAATATGCCCCCGTGATTAAAAAAAATACCATTATTTTATTCTTTAGGAATTCCAAGTAATGAAATTTGCCAAGACTTTTAGCTTGGATATTTTTTTATCAAATGGAATATAAATTGCCGTCCAGTAAGGCGCGTAACTTATCTAACTGGAGAATGCTGAATGAATGACACTAATAAAAATCAAAAATTGTTAGTTACAAAAAATAACAACTGGAGTTAATAAAAATCAATATAATATTATTTCCTGCAAATGCATCCATCCATCCATCAGCCTGTATGCATCCACTGCTGGACATAGGCCTTTTCGAGAGCGCGCCACCAAACGCAAATACATCACAATAATTCAAATTTTGACTTATTTGTAGGTTTAACCATGTTATTTAATGTTCTCAATAATTTAACCAACGAGAAAAGATTAGGGTCTTTGGCAATAAAATACATTGAATTAAACAATCCTCATAAATTGATCGAAATAATGAAAGGATTCACAAATACACAAAATAAATAAACTCATTTTATACTTATTGACTATGTCTTAAAATCTTTGGGGATTGGTATCAGTACGAATTTAGTAGGTATGTAGATAAATAAGATAAATCTAATTGAAAAATATTATGAGTTTAATAAAAACGCGGAAGCTTTTTATTTTTAGGTATAGTAATCTAAAAAACACCCCATTACTACGGTCGTTAATTGAAAATAGAATATTTTTTACAAAACGAAGATAAATTCTTTAAGAAGTGGAAGTAAATCTTGCACTGTATTAACAATTTATTAATTTCCTTGACTGACAATAAAAGATCCTGTCACGAATGCGGAACGAGAAATAGTCCAAGTTATTACGTTATTTTATGAGTGCGGGATCTGAGTTAATCTGTGGAGGTAATGATAAACTGTGACGCTTCACGGAGTAAACGGCTCTCCCTGAACGAACCCTAAAAGACGATAAAATAAAATGCAGACTAAAACTATAAATGGGAAAGTGTGTCTGTCTGATTTTGATAAAGATATGGTTTTTAACTCAGAATAAAACTTCCTAATTTTATGGAAATAAAATCTACGCGGACGTACTACTTACTCGAAGAATTGCAAGCATCATTAGTATAAATTAAAATTGAAAAGGCATTGCTAGGTCAATGCATGAAATAATGACAGTTATGGAGAAATAACTACGTATATAAAGTTGGGCGTATTCCATGAACAAATTATTAAAACTAGTTGAAGTCCGTGACTTCGTCCGCGTGGAATATTTCAATGAGTTAATTTCCCGGGATTTCTTGGGATCACGTCAATCCGTTGCTCCGTTGCACCGTGAGTGAAGGGCATGCTGACAAACAAATACACATTCGCAATTTATCAAATTTTTTTAATACATTATTGCCAGACCCAGATACAAATGATATACTTCTTTATGCAGTTTGTTCCCTATATAAAATGTAGGTACATAATAATTATTGAGTCATTAGTCATTACCATAAACTCCGTAGCATAAATTATGCTTTTAATGCTTACATCATTTTATCGTTCTCCCGCTTTAGGTGCATTATCTCTTTAGCATCAAGATTGAAAAGTGGTGCGCTCGGTATACACTTGCAGTTTTTAGCCCGAATTGCTCACGAAAGAAATTCATGTGCTCGTGGCTTAAATTTGAGACCGTGACTATCACCATCACCTTATACTTTGTACAATCGACCATCAAAAAGTGTACTGTGTAGGTCTGTACCAATTTTGAATAAACATAATTTGACTCTGATTTTGTGCGAAGTTCCCTAATAAAAATATTGTTCCAGTAGGAGAAATTAATAATTTAGTCGCAATAAACAATAATTTAAACTGAATAATCTAAATCAGAGATTCCCAAAGTGGTCGATATCGACCCCAAGGGGTCGATTTCGGGTTCCCAGGGGTCGAGATAACCGAAAACTGATTTTGGGGGTCGACGAGGTCTAAAAATTGAACCCATTTTAATGTTTTTTTTTAATCACCTAATTAAGTATTTTTACATAATTCGTATAAATAATTGTTATTTACACTTGATAAATTGAATTTCATGTCTATTTATTTTGTAAAATTTTGGTGAGAAGAAAATCATGTCAAATTTACTAACACCAACCGCAAAGTTTTTAAATTGGTAAGTATTTTGTGTCAATACAAAATAAACTAGAGATAGGATTTTGGCTATGGGGGTCTGAGGTATCAGTTCATTTTGGAAAAGGGGGTCTTGCCCGAAATAGTTTGGGTATCCCTGATCTTAATCATATTATGAATCTAGAGACACTGCGTCTATTAAGATACCATTTTCTTACTATATTTCAATCTTAAGTAGGTATTTAACGCTGAAATGAAGTAGATATCCATTTAATTAGATCCTCTCCAATTTCGAGCACCTTTATACCCAAGATCATAATTAAAACCAAAAATATACAACTCCCAATTTACCTTGCTAACTGGGCTTTCATTAATTGATATGACAATAATTTATCCCTTACTAACCGACTTAAAAAAGAGACGGTTCTTAATTTATGGTTCTATTTTTTTAAACTGGAAAATTAATTTTTATTTTAAAGGATATACTTTCAGAATGGGTCCATAAAAATTTCTGAATCCAGTTCCTCAATCTTGATGCAGCAGTATCCCTGCTGCACACCTAAGTTATTGAGATTTAGAATATGATAATGGTAAACTCATTTTGTAGCATTGACAACACGATTAAACTCCAAGTCCCAACTCTTCAATCCTAATGCTGCAGGGTATAACAGAACTTCTTAACCATAGGGATAGGAGATTTTGATGCTGAATCGATATTATAGGTACGAGTACCAGTAAGCAAGGACTATTCGGTTGAACTCTCAGTTCCAACTCTCAGCAAGGTACTGTACTCCCAAGCTGATGATGAATTGATACTGTTAGCAACGAGCATGGACTTCGCCATTGAACTTATAAGTACACTAAAAATAATTAAAAACTGACTTCCAAAGCCATTATAAACTAAAAAACATCTTGATTTCATTTTATGCTGTCGGGCGGGCATAAAAAAATACGCAAAGTTGTCGTGTTACCGCTCGCGAGACTGAGGTTCTTGCAAGTTGCTATCCTACCGGCTATTGCACTGCATTGCGAGTGCGAACATTAAGGGGTAAATCCAGGCTAAATCCAATAAACCTATTTTTGTTCAAAGTAAGAACAAAATAAGCCCCGAAAAGAAATTCTATGTAAGCCTCGTTTTACCCATTCACGTAAACGACCCTAAGAAGCAATTTTGTGATATATGACCGAGGGCAAGATTAATATCACTCTAGCTACGACGAACTATTTAGTAATTAAAGCTGTAATTACTTTCTCTGCTCTCTGGTACTATGGGAATATCAGAATAAAATTATTTTTCTATTCCCGTACATTTTCAATGGATAATTAATTTTGCTTTCAAAGTAACATTAACAGTATAGATAGCTAAGAAAAAATCTATACAAGGTAAGTCAATCTAAGGTAAGTTACGTTTTTTCCTACAAATCATTCGACGGGGACGTTAAACCACAGTAACGCGGGGGTGACAGAGGAGGCATAATTTTCAATACAAAATTCTTGTACTTATATCTACAAGTTAGTATACAGTTTCCTAGCTCTATCTAAATACATAATTATCAACACAGCATCCAGTATCTTCATATAATATTATAATATTATCACATACTTTAAGAGCTGATGCGCGGGAATTCATCCGTGTGGTTTAAGTTTTTTGAAGTGAAAACTTCTTTAGCCGCGTTGAGCACTTTTTGGTAGGGGGTGAAAATGTGGATTCGCGTGAGTGACATGCTCGCCTTGTTACGAAGACAAAACGTCTTAAATATAAATATAACACATTCGAAATTAAAGTTTAATGCCTTAGTGTTAAAGATTTTAATTAAATTAAAAAAAATATACGATCTATAAAAATACAACAAAATATTAAATATTCGTTTTCACTTCTATCGGCAGTCTTAATGACTGTAATTTTTTTTAATTCCAGCGGGAACTCCTTTTGCTGGGATAAATAGTAGCTTATGTCACTGTACAGGTCCTCATCTATTCCCATGCACAAAAATCACACCGATCCGTTGCTCTGTTGCGGCGTGATTGAAGGACAAACCAATAAACAAACACACTTTCGCATTTATAATATTAGTATGATTCAAATCATGGGGTGGATTAATTGATCAATCATCCGCTACACTGTTTTCAAGGTCAGATGCATTTATACGGGGTGTACAATTTTGTATCAGTACTTACCTCCTATTAATTACGTTCGTGATGATTAATAAGTGTATATATAATGAAAATCATATTATATACACATAATAATCATCACCGTCAAATGTCGGTAAAATTGAGATTGAGAAAACTATATTGCACCGACTTGCTTAGTCCTTTTCAGCGTTGAATGTGTTTCTGCGATACTAAATATCCATGAGACTGAATAACTTTAAGTGTGATACACTTTAAATTAGAAATCACTATGGCGGAAACAGCTATATTTCCCCAGAGAAGCTGACTGTAGATGGACGGGCTTAGACACAACGCGCGACAGAACATGTCCAACGCAACTTTGACTATTCCCTATTTTGTGCTCTAGTCCTTAATATTGTTAGGGCGAAAACACACTATGGACGAAAGGTCTGGCGGACATTTTGTCATACCCGTGACATTATCCGCGTGTATTATCTACGTGGTACTACAGAATAAAAGGTAAAATATTACTATTTAAATATTATATATTACTTGATAAAATTATATAAGAATATACATTACTAGATGATGCTTCATCCGCGTGGATTAATGTATTATGATTCCCGCGGGAACTCTTTAATATTTTAGCCTTCCTTTCCCTGGATACAAACTATCCCTATACCAAATTTCATCAAAATGGGTGGAAAAGATGGGCCGTGAAAGCGTAGCAGACAGACAGACAGACACACTTTCGCTTTTGTAATATTAGTATGGATAGTATGGATTTCTTTGCAATAGAATTGGTTATACCAATTCTATCTTTCTTTTATCTAATCTTATCTAATCTTTTGGTACGCCAAAATATTTACATAGCTATAAGGTAAGTTATGCGATTGTTATCAGACAGTTACATTGTTATCAATCACAATTAAATAGAGAAATGTTATGAGAGAGTTATTAATTAGACAAGATAATAAACTGAATCAATTTCCACTTCAGTTATGATTGAAAAATAAACAAATAGGCACCTGTAGTTCCAGATCAATTCTCTCCAAGTTCCAAATGTTGGGTAATAATATTTCCTTCATCTAAATCCTTTTCAATCAACATCTTTCTTTGCTTCTTGAGAATGTAATTATTATGGTCGTAGTGCGGTATTTGATGTTCGTTTTCCCTAGTTAGCATTTAAATTTTGTGGGAATACAACCTGGTTTTATGCAGATCTTTGATACTGATCCCGGTTTGGCAACTGGAATATGAATAAAGTTCCCATTAAAACAATCAGTAATGGATTTTTAAGAGATGAAACCTAACCTCAAAAGGATCAAATTTATTATTAAATGGGTAGTATTTAAATGAGCGAATCTAAATATAAATTAGAGGTGTAAAAAATACTAATTATAGTTTATTGAAATACTACGTTAGCCAAAGACTTTGGGCCAGTACAAATATTGAAAATGGCGACTTGAAAATACTAATTTGAGCTATCTACATCTACACTAATATTATAATTAAGGATGGATGGCGTAATGAGTGGATGGATGTTTGATACTTAATCACGCCAGAACGACTGAACTGATCAGGATTAAATTTTGTACAGAGAACGATTATAGTCTGGAATAACACAGCTACTTTTTATCCCCGAAAATTGAAGAGTTACCGCGGGAATAAAAAAACTTAATCCACGCGGACGAAGTCACGGGCAGCAGTTAATATAATAGGTCTTTACCTATGAGATTGCCGTTTTGTAAGGGAGGGACATAAAGTCGATTTTTTTTTAATATAATATATTTATTTAATCAAAGTATGTACCATTGCTATCTACGTACTTTTGCCATCTCATAGGTAGTTCATTGATCCCTTTACTAAAAAAACCATTCGGACGGGAATCAATAAATTCTTTTAAGGCGCTTTGTACTACCCCATCGCAGTTGAATTTTTTCCCTTGCAAGAAGTTATCCAAATTTCGAAAAAAATGATAATCTGTTGGAGCAAAGCCCGGAGAGTACGGTGGATGTCTTAGATATTCTAATTGAAGCTACTCTAATTTGGTAGCCGTCTGTTGTGCAGTGTGTGGTCTAGCGTTGTCCTGAAGCAGCAGTGGTCTAGAGCGATTGACGAGCCTCGGTTGTTTAGCAGCTAGCTTTTCCATAATGGTTTGCAGTTGCTGACAATAGACATCCGCCGTAATCATCTGGCCAGATTTAAGAAAGCTGTAGTGAACGGCACCGGCACTAGTCCACCGAACGCTCACAAGTAATTTTTTTTGAGTCAATTTTCGCTTGGGGCAGGATTTGGCTGGTTCGCCAGGGTTCAGTTATTGCGATTAGCGTTTCCGATCATCGTACAGGATCCACTTTTCATCACAGGTAATAATTCGATTTAAAATCCCTTCATTATTGTGCCGGTTGAGTAATGTAACGCAGCAGTCGACGCGCGTTTGTCGGTTTGCTGCACTCAATTCATGAGGTACCAACCTTTCAAGCTTTTTCACCTTCCCAATTTGCTTCAAGTGGATTAAAACAGTTTTAATCACTAACACCGCAACCTGCAGCTAGCTCGGACGTGGTTTGCGATGGATAGGCTTCCACAATAGCCTTCAATTCTTCAATATCAACTTTGGTCTCCGGCCGTCCACGGGGCTTGTTCTGCAGGTCGAAATTTCCAGAACGAAAACGTTGGAATCAAAAACGCACTGTGTTTTCTTTTGCGACACCGCCGCCATACACATCATTAATCCTTCGAGCCGTTTCTGCAGCACTGGTACCACGATGGAACTCGTAATCGTAAATAACGCGATATTTCAAGTTTTCCATTTTGTAAACTGAGTGACGCAAAGAAAAAACCAAAAGAGGAAAAAACAAATGAATAGGGGTTTTCAAAACACAAAAGCATGAGTAAATAGCTGTACTTTGAAATTGAAATTCGTAACCAAAGAGGAGATATTTGAGATCAAAGTGGCCAGTACGACAAAACGGCAATTTCATATGTAAGGACCTAATATATATATATATAAGTTTAAAACACAACTGGCTCACAAGCGAATGTTTCTATGCTGAAATCTTAAGAGCAAACGCGAGCAAAGTGCATTTCTGAATGTTTATGCCAGTAATATGGCTAAAACACTCTGCGGAAGATGCGGATTTCAAATACCGCACCGCAATACCTAACTAAAATGGTAAAAGGAAGCTTAATTTTGCATATTTTAATATCATGTACGAGTATAAATACCTCTTTTATAGCAAAATAGGATTAATTGACGAAAATCATGCATAATATAAAGCAATGATGAGGTCTAGGTTGGAATGTGCTTGCCTAGAACTTACCTATTCACAATTAAAGTATCTTAAAGATACTTCAGTTAAACGTGGCTGGCTAAAAGCCTTTATACCAGATTTCATGAGCATAATTTTTTTTTTAATACGCGTCGAAATTAGAATCTCCTCCTTAATTGAAGTCGCTTAAAAAAGACGCACTTTGATACACGTCATGTCCACACCCTATTTAACTACCCTTGTTGAATGTTTATCAGGGGTGGAATTTCCGAAAATCCTTGCTTAATGAGTACCTCATAAAAGCCATAGCTTTACTTTCATAAATTCTAGATTCCTTTAATTCCAGCGGTTTAGGCTGTGCGTAGATAAATCGGTCATTCAGATTTTCAGATTTTATCTCGGATATAGCTTATATATCAGAGCTATCTCGGAAAACTAACTCTTTAGAAGATTCTGTCTCATAACGTACTTGCTCAAATTCATGCAAGCTATTGTTAATAAAACAAAAACAATAAAATAAATTGAGAAACAATAAAAATGGCGGAACAGTAGGTAGGCCAAAATATCATACCCCTTTCACAATACTTTTAATTTTAAAAATATTGAAATACAACAATTAACAAAATTGGGATAAAGTTTAAAAATATTTAAATTCTACAGTAAACAATTGAAATACACTTTTGATCGCATAATACATTCAGCGTTAAAGTTCAAGCGTTTTCCAATTTCAATTCCAATCCGTTTGTTTGTACTGATTGAGGATAACACAATACACACAGTACAGTGTACGTATAACACAACGCAACAGTAGACTTTTAAGTTGGCCCGTTGATAAAAGCTAGTTGTTAGTACCTATGTTGATTAATCTGCTGCATCTGCTTTTGATCTGTGGTGGTCATAATTTTTAAATTAAGGCTAGAATTCTGAGGCCCAACTGTCTAAGCAAATCGTAATCATTTAACAGCTTGAAACTTATTACTCGAACTGTTTAAGGAGTTCCTACATGCTTTATGACGAGCCGACATCTACGAACTCCTTATACAGGGCGAATTATCCGTTTGACAAACAATTACGATTACGATTTCCTTACACAATCGGGGGGCTTGTGTTACGTGTACAATTTCATAACTCACAAGCCGCCACCCGCAGTCTGGGTGGTTTTGAGTTGGATATTACGAGTTTTTTTCAAATCAATACAAGTTAGCCAACTATGTCCACCTACGTTCCTGGTTGGAAAGTCATGATGCGGTCTAAGAAGGTAGCGAGCATGTAATCTGATATGGCAGTGATAAGAAATAATAACCCCGACGGTTTTACTCTACATCGTATCGGAATGCTAAATCGCTCACCGTCCAGTCCCACAAACTAATCTGACCAGGTGACAGCGTCGCTGTTTTAATTAAAAATAAAATTAAAACGACAAACAGTCATAAAAATTAGTTCAAATTTTGTCCACCGGGCCAGATGAGTTTATTGAACTGTACCTACCTACGTCTGTGTAGTTCCGGGTCCAGCCGCACAAAAACTTACCTCACAGTAAGTTTTTATGCAGCGGCAACCCGGACTATTGCCGGTAAGATAAACAGCTGGTATAAATAAGAAAAAATTAACAGATTTCGAATACAAAAATTAACGAAAAAAAAGTATTTTATTTTGAGTAACACATTACAAGTTGAATATTAAGAAATTTTTATTGAATTTACTTCTGAATACATACGAATGCATAACTCTGCACAACACAGAAAATAATCGGGTACCTTCTTTTGAATTTATTTTTGTGTTTTTATTGTATTCTTCAAAACTGTAGTCACGTGAAATGATATGTCACATTACTCCAACTGTTGGTGATTCTGAAAAATATAAAACCGTTTTCCAATTTTTTTTTTAATTTATCAAATATTCCAACCCGAACGCACCTCTCGCCTGCATCTTCATCTTTTAACAGCATTACTATGACGATCGGTCAATAATCATAGAAGCTACATCACTTTTTATATACGGAAATACCCGTTTTTCTACAATTCCAAATCTAAAGGGACCCACCACACGGGTCACAATTATTAAACGATTTTCAAAATTTGTTCGCAATTTTGTAGCTAAACTAATACCCTGCGACCCTTTTTTCACTTTTTCTTAAGTCTGCTTTTTCCGAAATATTTACAATTTAGTAAACAAATACCCGAAAAAAACCCAACTTTTTTACATTTTTCAATAAAGCCAAAAATACGTCTCAGGCGATTTGCATCTCATAACAATTTTCAATGGTAAAACCCACGAAAAAAATAATATGAACATGAAATAAAAATAAAAGTCATACTTTGAGTCCTTATCCACTATTGGAACGGTCAGTAAGCGCTGTGTATTGCGGAAGCATTATGTGGTCGGATACATATATCTAAGCGCATCCTGCAAGGAGAGACACGAGCATTGCATATTGAGCGTAGTTGATACTAGTGTAAGAGGCAATCCAGAAGTAGGTATTAATAAACACATTTAATATATTTGTACTCTCATTTGGAACTTGCACGAGCGAATGGTCACAACGTGTAGCGGTTCCACGAGTGATTTAATGTAATAAGATAAAAGTTAGCTAAACCTAAAGACAATATTCATTCGGTCTGGCCACGATTGCTATCGTTAAGTTCTAAACCAAATTGCGATCTAAACATAAAAGTATTCAATAATCGCTGATTCTGCCTGCAGGAGACTGAATTACCATCGTCAAAACACTCGTATTTATACTAACAATTTCAATATGGCGTCGGTATCCGCAGATTAAATCTAATGACATGAAACGAGTCAAATTGACTACTATTATACTTCCTGTTTCATGAGATATAATGACAAACAGTAATAATGCTAACACTAGGTAGAAAAACAAAAGTATTTTTCAATCAACATAATGGATTGCTTGGATATAATTTTAATAAATAACATTAACGGAGATATTAGAGCGCCTAAAGTTATGTGTGCCACGGTCTTTTAGTCGCCTGCAGAATCGCAAGCCATTTCATTTGCCATCATCTCGTATCAATGCAGGCCAACATGCGCCTGTCTACCGCATTTGCACTTTTATTAATGCTCACAGAAATAGTTGCGACATATTTACTAGTTCTTTGACCTCATTTAAAAAGCAGCTAAAACATATTTTCAAGTAATTTGTTATATTTTGCTCAATATATTTTAACATTTAAATCTAATTTTCATTCTGGAGTTACTATTAAGCGACTTATATTCATATTTTTTATCTTTTTTGATTATTATTAGTTTGTTAACATAGCGAAAGCTTAATTTTGCATGTTGTGGTCATATCTAGAAGGTGCAATCTCATTCTTTACTTAAGTCTAATTATTATAAGTTAAGACAAGATTGTTACCAGTTTTATGGCCCAAAAAAAATAGTAGGCTTAGATATGTATATTTAAAGTTAATTGGGCACTGAAATATAAATAATATTACGACGGACGGATACTGGAATGAAATATTTTTCTTGTTGGCAGCAAACGTGAGCAACTATGACAGCGGGCGAGGACAAAATATGATGCACAGCCCGGAGAGTGGGGAGATCACAGGGAGCTTTCAGGTAATTTGTGTATGAAGTCTAACAACCGCACTTGAGGCGCTAATTAAATAAGCTCTAACGTTAATTTGATTTGATGCTGTTATTTAAGTTATGATAGTGCACTACAGAATCAGCCCCAATATATCTGTGTCTCTGTGAGTGATTGTTTTTTTTTTGAGATTTTGAGCACCTCACTGAATCCGGGACGGGGCTAATCGGCCGTTATAATATAGAGAGTTGACGGCAGTAATATATAACAGAGTAGAGTAAGTTTTCATGTTGAAATACGCTACACCGGAGTTGTGATAATCTGCAAAAAAATTATGCATATTTTCACATTAGTTGCACTATCGGGTGCCGCCAACCACCGTCATCTAAATCCGTGAAAACGCTCTTTGTTTAGAATAACGGCTTTTTCGAATCGTATTTTCTCCACATTTCGGTCCTCTACAAAAACCTTACGGAATGTATCTACCTGTAAAATAACTGACATACCTACCTACTTGTATAATTAATTTTTCATAACCTAACATAAATTGTGAAATATCAAGGAGAAATCGTTATTTCTCCTCGATTTTTTAACGTTTTTAATTAGTTTGATTCACCAAAACCTTAATGTGGCATGCGTAGCAGTTCTGTTAGAACCTACAGTTACGCATAAGGTACGAATAAATTGATTGTGTATACACATATTTTGTTCCCAGTATCTAATGCATCACAGCACTTCAAACCCAGATGACGTTTGGGAAACAACAGATGTTACCTTGGAGAGAGGAGTAAGCGGCCTCGGACTAAGTATAGCAGGAAGCGAAACCGGCGGTGACGTCAGCATAACCAGGATAGCGCCCAACGGGGCTGCGAAAAACGATGGTCGTTTACAAACTGGAGATATTTTGCTTCAGGTAAGTTAAATATTATACTCTTCATTAATATTCCTTTCATTGAGCTTTCCTTTCGAGAATTATTTTATACTAGCTAATACCCGCGACTTTTTGTTGCTTCCCGCGGGAAGTCTTGAATTTTCCCGGATAAAAAATTGTTATTCCAGACTATATAATCTATCTCTGTGCCAAATTTCACCCAGATCCGTTCAGCCGTCCTGACGTGATTGAGTAACAATCATCCATCCATCTATCCATTCAAACTTTCCCATTTATAATATTAGTATAGATTTATTCAGAATCTATTTATAAATAAATAAATAATAAATAAAAGCTATATTGTTTACATTATAGTTAGCGGTTGAGCACAATTTATCTAAACTAACAACAAAACAATTGGAGACAACCTCAGCATTGCCGAGCATTGGCAACAATGCTCAGCGCTGATTGTCAGTTTACTCCATTCCAGAAAAAAAACCTGTATTTTGCGCCGCGCCCTTTGCGTTATATATATTTCTGTAAACTATTTATAACTTAATCCACAGTTTATATTGACATAAAAAACAGACAAAGCAAAAATGGAAATCAAAGAGAACTAAAACAAAAACTGACTTCCCTTCCTTAACTCAGGAATAAAAATACAGATCAAACTATCTTTATTTTAGACCAAAAAAAATAAATTTAAATAATTGTAGCACATAGAAAAAAAATGCATATTTAAAAAACACGAATAATTATTCAATCCCGTACAGACAATAATATATAAAATTTATTTAATTTTAATTTAATTATTTAGAGTATTTTTTAGAACAGATAAATTCAGCTGCCTCTATCTGGGCGTTTAAGTAGAAGTCATAACATATTGCAATTGAAGCGGTGCTATCCTAGTGACTTAGATGTCTGGGTTACTGTTCTGCTGGTCGGGAGATCGATGGTCGAGCACGCACTTGCAATTTTTCTGAGCTGGCAATAAAACTTACAGAATCAATATTGATTCGGTCAGTGTCAATCATTTCTGCAAGTTTTAGTTCACAAAACGTGCGTATTAAAAATAGGTGTAGGCTAATTTTGTAGGTTTTATCCAAAGAAAGATTTTAACAGTGTTACAATACGCTACTATGCTCAAAGCCTTGTTTTTTATTTTTATTATTTAAAGGGTCCTCTTTGTGAATAGTTCAATTTGTTTAGAATCCTACATAAATATTTTAGTCGAAAAACGAGCTGTACTGCTCTTTTTCGTACAATTTTTATTAAGTAAATTATTTAAGCGGATAAAAGGTATAGCTGAATTTAAATAGTAAAGATTCGGGGACTTTACGTTCTTTTTCTGTTCAAATATGTATGGGACTTGATGAATAATTGAGCGAGATGTAGATTTATTTAGGGCGTGCATTCACAAGCAACCTTTTGTTCACGCAAACGTTTTTGTTTGTGAATTCTTTCAGCTATCACAACAAACGCAATGTAGTAATTCACGCAAATGTAGAAGAGTATCACTCGCGGAGAAAAAGTCACCCTTGTGATTATGAAAACTGCAAAATAAATTATATTGACTCAATTAAAAGTTCACGGTGGAAATAAGTCAGTAGGAAGCTATATAACTATTTTTTTTATCCACTACAAGTTTACCCTTGACTGCGATCTCACTTGATGGTAAGTGATGATGCAGTCTAAGATGGTAGCGGGCTAACCTGTTAGGGGTATGGCAGTTATATTAAACCCATATCCCTATTTGGTTTCTAAACGGCTTCCCACCAGGCCAGACCAGGGAAAATTCATAAATTATAATTCCCATATTAACCCTGCCGCACGTTAAGACAACAGCGCTCAACAAACATAATACCAAAACATTACTGACTCTCTCTTCAGAGATAAATAGAATATTATATCTACCTAGTGTTTCTTCAAGTACCTATTAAATAATATAGTTAATTTTGTTTTTTTTTTTATATTACCAATTCTGTTGTAGTATGAAGTATGTTGTATGAGGAAACAGGTCAGGGGTTTAATCCTCGGGCACACATATTGTACTTTTCACTAGTTATGTGCATTTTAAGAAACTATACACTTGCTTTAACGGTGAAGATTAGGGATCGTGATTATAATATAGAGTCGGTTAAGTTGTATTTCGATTTGCATAGCGTTAGGACTAGTCGGTGTAGTGTAATCAACTAGTCGTTAAACTATCCGATTTTCCCAGGGTTTCCTAGAACAACCCTTTCTCGAATTGATTTATATTCGCTGATGAATATAGTTGGAGGATTGGGTCTTGCTCCCTTAGATTAACAACCCTATAAACATGCCCAAAATCGATTTATCGTTCTAATACCATGTCCTGTAGATGTCAATTAGGGATATTACAAGGGTCTTCATTTAAGATATTGCTATTCAAGCTTACACGGTTTCTACTATAGGTATATAATTGTACGTATGATCGAACTAAACCAACAAACCATCGAATTTAAACCCTACTATATAAGGAGGAGGTTCTCAATTCGTTTGTACGTTTTTTTGTATGTATGTTACGCGATTATTCCGCCAATTATGAATCAATTTTGATGATTCTTTTTTGTTTGGTAGATCATACTTCAGAGGCGGTCCCATGAAAATTTTATCGAAATTGTTTTAGCTTTCGCTTTCTGAGAAAATCAACAAAATCTAAATATATATATACCCAGATTATGTTTTTTACTTTTTAGTTTAAGTTGGTAGGTATATACCATATATGTAGGTAGCTAGGTATAGGTGACTATAGGTGGGTAGGTAACCTACCTATAGGTTTTGAAGTCGGTTTTTGTTTTAGATGCAAGCGAATAGTTATTCGTACAGAAGCTTCACTGTTATTATTATTATTATTATTATTACTCTTTATTTTGTACACCACAACACATAAAAAGTACACAAAAAATACATAGAAAACAAAGAACTAAGTAGTATACAAAAAGGCGGCCTTATCGCTTAGTAGCGATCTCTGCCAGGCAACCTTAGGAATAGGAGAAGTAAGGAGATTAACTCGCGATTAACTGTTATGAAGTCAATTAATTTGGCTTCGTTGCAGTGAGCTATAGTGACCTGTTCAATTTGAATAAAGAACCGTTTCTGCAGATTTGGCAAATATCCAAAAGCTTTGCCTAAAGGGTATCACAATATTAACTTAATTTGTTTGTTACGAGTGCGCAATAAAATTGGAAAAAAGGGGAATAAGGAAAATATATATATGCTGTAGCAGTAATTTAGTTTCAAAATAGATATTTGTATTCGAAGCCACAATAACGGAATAAGATGATTGGAACCCGAAATATTGAAACTAAAGGGTGCGTTTTCATTGTATCGGGGACGACGCGGACGTATTCAGCCACTTTAAATATTTTATACTTTATTTATTTAATACTAGATGATGGCCGCGTGTATTAAGATTTTTGATTCCCGCGGGAACTTATTAATTTTCCGGGATAAAAAGTAGCCTGTCCTGCCCCAGGATGTTACCTACCCCTGTACCAAATTTCATCAAATCGGTTGAAAATCGGTTATAGAAGAATGACAGACAGACACACTTTCATATTTATAATAATAATTATGGATTAAAGCGCGCGTTGGTAAGATTTTGAGTTCGATTTTGCTACACAACTAACAACCACTAACAACTTCGAACTGGAATTCTCTACTATGTGGTGATCGTTCTGGATGAAAGTTCGCTGACTTTTGCCAGTGGCAAAGGAAAATAAATGTTATTATTTACTAGCAGATGCCCGCGACTTCGTCCGCGTGAAATAAGTTTTTAAATTTCCACGGGACCTAAAAATTGGGTTAATATATGACACTCACAAATAATGTGGCTTTCTATGCGTACCAGAATTTTCAAAATCGCTTCAGTAGATCCAGATATTACCCCCTACCTACAACCTTGCAAACTTTACCTCTATATGATAATAGTGTAGATAATCTAAGTATTTCAATTAGTTTAGTTATTATTCTTTTTGGTTCAGGTCAGTTGATTGAAACCCTCAAAGACCCCGATAAGTAATTATCGGGGGGTATACGATAATAAATTAAAAAAAATCAAATATTTGTTTATTCTTAACGTTGGATACAAGTTTATGTACGAGTATATTTTTTACTGGAAAAGCTTTAAGTGCTATATTGAATTTTGTGCAAATAGCCCTGATACAGGAAAAATTGAGCAAAGCTTTTCTTTCTTTTACGCCACTAAAAGCTAACCAACTGCGTCTCCATCTCACCTGATGGGAAGTTACGATGCAGTCTAAGATGGTAGCGGGCTAACCTGTTAGCAAATCACTTGGAGGTACACTTCATTGCGAGCACAATTCCGTGTAAAACCCATACCTGCCATAACTGCCATACCCCTAACAGGCTAGCCCGCTACCATCTTAGACTGCATCATAACTGCCCATCAGGTAAGTCTTTACCGGTAGGGTGGTAACTAGCCTCGGCCAAAACCTCCCATTAGTAAGTACTTATAATATGTCGCTTTTAAAGCAGTGCTTGCTGGGACGCTAGATGACGTGGCGGTAGAAACTAAGTCATATTTGCCGGTAATATAGTAAAACTACCATCTTCAGGTTTCATCTGAAGATGGTCAGAATACACTAGAGACTTTAGAAATTATTAATTTTCAAATTATCCCCATTGCAGGTAAATAAATCCAAGCCCTCCCACTTATTGCGAACTAGCTGATGCCCGCGACTATGTCCGCGTGGAGTAAGTTTTTCAAATTCCCACGAGAACTCCTCAATTTTCCGGGATAAAAAGTAGCTATACTACACTCTATACTATACTATATATAACTATACTCATGCAAATAATCACGTCGATCCGTTGCTCTGTTGCGACGTGATTGAAGGACAAACCAACAGACCAATAAACCAAAAAACCAACAAAGAAACACACTTTCGCATTTGTAATGTGACACTAACTAAATTATGATATCAAATAAAGAACAGAAACTGATTTATTAAAACATGACTATTACACGACTTTTGGGTACCATTATTCAGCACTAATAATAACGTTGAAAAATATGTTAAGTGTGGTGATTTCCTACATAACACACATTCATTCGCAGGTCAACGATATCTCCGTGGAAGGCGCCCCACATTCAGTTGCCGTGGATGCATTACAAAAGGCTGGAAATGTCGTAAGATTAGTGAGTATTTCCACTGTCGTTCTATTATAAGTGTCATTCCAGAAATAGATATTAATTATTTCATTCATAATTTTTATTTTGCCAAATTATGGGTAGCAAAAAATTTAAATTAACACATTTAATTTTTGCACTCTTATTAATTAAACATGCACGAGTAAATTGTAACAACGTTCAGGCTTCTTCTTGGCAATCTTTATTTCTATGCTAATACTAGTGGTACACCCCGAACTGAGACCTCGCGGTATCCATATGATAGTTTTAACTATATACTGTAATTGTTAACTTTTAACATTAGACGCAAAAAACCTAGAGTTATTGGAGAAACGAACAAACTTTTACAGAGCGCCATCTATTGACATCATTGTGAAGTTCTGCTAAAAATACTGAAGCTCATTAAAAATTTAATTTCCTTATAATATTTATCTAACTTTAGTATTTTTTATTCAAGTACAGGATATAATTCAAATAATTGATCAAGTTTCAGGCTCAGCCTTTCAGAAAATTGAGAGCTCTGAGGTCAAATTTGGACGTTAGAAAATCTCCACTTTGAAAGCCCCCCATTTCGTCACTTTTAAGGGAAAAATTAAAAAAAAAATTTTTTGGACTTTATTCTTATTTATCTTTAAAATGATATACCGCAACCTTAAGTAACGCTATACAAAATATTTTACTTCGCATTCGCTTCTATGAGAGCCCCCCTGAAATAAAGATTTTTATAACTTTTTAAGTCATATTCGGCTGGAGGCCATCGGTTTACATATTACATTTAAATTTGAAGTAATTACGTGTAGTAATTCAGAAGTTATAAGGCTATGACAGACGGACGGATAGGGTTGCCAACTTTTTTTGTCAAAAAAACCATTGGCAACCCAACGTTTTTTTTTCAAAATTTTCCAAATACTTTATTTTTTTCCTATCCAAAAAAAATAAAGTACTTGGAAAAAAAGTATTTTTCAAATTTTATGTTTTTATGTTAGAATGTCACCTGTCCTGTCACATTCACAACATCACATCTAACATCTGACATTTCGTTCAGTAATTATAAATCGTTTCCATCATCCGTTTTAACTTATGTGTACCGTTAAATGGTTAAGTACCCATAATTAGTGTTTTGTTTTACGCATCACAGTAAAGGTTGAAAATAAAGTATTTTGACATACTTTATTTGTATGCAAAAGTATAAAGTATAATTACCAAAAATAAAGTAGGATACGTTTTTATAAAGTATGGTTGGCAACCCTAGGACGGACGGACAAGAGCAAATTCACTCAAGTAGACTCAGAGACCAAGTAGACCTTCATTTCGCTCGGGCAATTATAAATTCGGAACTTTGGATGTATGGATGGATGTTTGTTACTCAAACACGACCCAACGGCTAAACGGATCTGGTTAAAATTTGGCACAGAGATAGATTATAGTATGTAATAACACATAGGCTTTTTATCCCTTAAAATTAAAGAGTTCGAAGAGTCGTCAAAAATGGCATGGCTACGGATCCCTAATTTGAACATTTTTTAAAATTTAACAGAGAGTAAGAAGAGCTCGAAGACCAATGATTGTGACGCTCTGTAGAGGGGAGCGTGGACTAGGTTTAGGGATCGCTGGCGGTGCAGACGACGCGGCCGGTGGAGGAGGCATCTTTATATCACACATTGCGGCAGGGGGCGCCGCCCACCACGACGGCAGACTGAAGCTTGGCGATAAAATACTAGCTGTTAGCGATGAACATGTAAGTAAAAAGATCCATAAAGTTAATGAAATCGTGGTGATAAAAATCTCTTTGGGTGTTCTTTGTGCTTAAATACCTAATCATTTTATATGCCAATATTCTGTGGAGCTATTTTTTTTAATCAAAAGCAAGGCAATATTCGAATAAATTTGTTACTAACTAATGGTCAACAACTTGTAGTCAACAAGTGCTTTTTGGGTCAAACTGTTTTCTCCGCCTCTGAAAACTATGAACAAGGTATCATTCTTGCAAAAATTGCAGAAGTTTTAAAAAAATAACTGAAAAACTATTTGACATTTTACAAATTTCAAATGTCAAATAGTTTTTGAGCTATTCGCAAAAAACCTACCCCATATTTTGATTTCAGTTTTTGCAAGCGGCTCTTGAATTTTGTCAAAAATTATCTACACGCTATTCCGAATCGAATGACACCTTGTTCATATATTTCGGAGGCAGAGAACAAAGTTTGACCCAAAAAGCATTTGTTGAATAGACTATAAAGGTTTAATTGGGATAATAATGCAGATGGTCAAATGCAACTTCAAGAAAAAATCAAGCAAATATTTGTATAGAAACTGTAGGTGCGGCTAACATACCTACGTAGCTTTTCCAGGATGAAACCTATGTCCGTCTGCGGACTGTTAGCTATCTCTACAAAATTTAATCAAAATCGGTAAAAGATTGGCCGAAACCTACAAAAGTTTTTCAGTATTATGTGGAGAAGTTGCTTAGCTTGTAGATCTAGTTTTATATAGTAAAGCAGCGAATAAATAAGCATAAAAAAGTGAATTACACACAGCAGAATGACGCCCATACCATCTTTCAGGTTCTATTTATTAACCTGGGAAATCCCTATCCTTCAATTAAAACATGGCCAAGTCATTTGTATACTTATCAGTAGGTACCTACCATACCTTACCTAACCTATATTTATATCTTTGATAAAAAGTATATCTTTTTTTAAACAGGGCGTAGAAACATCTCTAGTAGGCGTGACTCATGCCACTGCGGTTGCCGCATTGCGTAGTACAGGGGACCATGTAACACTTGTAGTTCTACCGGCCGCAGGTTCGATTCCGCCTGTCGCACGAACCGCGCCGTTGTATACTAGTGAGTATGAAATATGTGTATAGTTCGTTTCAATCATTCTGCCAGCTGAGAAGTACATTTTGGGTTTCGGTTTGTGCTGCTACATTTAAGCCTCACTGATTGGCTGGTACCGCAAACAATGTCAATGCGGCACAGTCGTTCTCAACCGTCGGCTACGAACTGCTCATTAGGCCTTCAGTGAGAGCTTCGGTGCCAAGATGACGGCTCAAAAGCTATCACGTCCTTCCAAAAGCAACGTTTAATGGCTAAGTGTAGCGGGCTAAAAGGAAGCTGGCTTTTCCGTGAGTAGCTTTATTTTGATTACTCTCTACTAAAACTCTCGATTATAGTAGGTAATAAGGGCAGGGATTACATATGACGATTTTATGATTCTCATAAATTTATTACTAACTGAGTTTTTCTTTGTTAAATTTGATGATAATTATCTAAATTATTCGAAAAAATATTTGTCCTACAAAATGTATGGTTTGATCAGAGTCCCCTCTTTCCAACATGTATCGATAACCAGGTCATCAAAAATGATTACTAACCAGCTGTTTTTTTTTTACTTAGTTTTTTACTGGAAGGAGGAGACTCTTTGATCAAACCATACATTTTGTAGGACAAATATTTTTTCAAATAATTTAGATAATTATCTGGACATTTAACAATAAAATCCAGTTAATAATTTTTTGATCCTGGGCTAATTCCATTACGATGATAGCTGGTGATATATCTTTTAGATTATTAGTTTTTGATTTTAGATGATAATATGACTTATCATATGTACCTTTTATCCATAATACTTTAAGATGGTAAATTATTATTTTTTAATGCCGGCCGTCCAATGTTGATTGTAACAGCTATTTTAAAATAAATATTATTTTCAGCAAGAACACAAGCAACGTCATGTTCGACATTGCACGATCTTACGGAGGAGGAGTCGAATAAAATACCTCGGTAATTGTGTAGTTATTATAACTTTTCATGCACTGCGCCTCTTCCTCCCGATCATCCCTTATCATCTTCCTCCTGATCGAGTGCACGTTTTATCAACTGATAACTTTTAATACCGGCAATAGTAACCTACATATACCGACGCCGCAAAACTGAAGCAGCGAAACCAAGTGGCATTTCCGCCATGAATTTTCACTCTTTTCAGTTGTATTCTACTGATTCTACGTATATCAGAAGCGAAAGAACCAACTGTTATCAGCATTATGCAGTGATTTGACTATGACTCCGTCTGTATAGTCTACACCACGCGATTTCGCCGGAGGACTTAAGCCTTCTTCTCCTATCTCCATGTGTCCTATCTACAAAATAAAGATTCCAATCAGTACCACGTCGCGCTTTTGAAAATATTTTTTGGATGCGACACTCCATTGCGTAGGAAAGTAATGAACTCTTCCTTTTTTTTGCGCTGAAAAAAAAATAACAATGGTATTAGAAATTCAGAATGTGTTTGCGGTTTTTGTTAAATAGTACATTATTGCAAAGGCTGGGAAATAGGCAATTGCAGGTCGAGTATGAGTTTGATGGCCGAGCCGTAGGCGAGGACTTCACTAATACTTACGAGACAGGCAATTGCCATTTCCGCCGAGGCATATATAGTACTTTTCTCAAAAGAATGCAGGGAAATAAAACATACTTTTTTACCTTTGTCGCTAAATATATATCATCTGGGGCTTTAATTAAAAATTGTTTCATGTTTTCGCCAGTAAAAATTTTCAATTTCTTGCTTTTGAATCCGGTCGATTTTCGTTTAAGAAAAGTAGTTAAGTTCCCATAATTTTTCAAGTTAATGCCGTTTTTAACATGAACTGTACATTTCAGCATGGAATAAATTGCCCATAATGTAGATGGCTTTTTAGTTTTAGCAATCTCCTTAAAATACGCCAAAAATACTGTTTCGGAGAAAATGTTCACTTTTCTCGTTTTTCCAACTCATAAAATTTTCATATACTTTCATGTATTTTTCTTTGGACTTCGCTGGAAGCAGGTTTTCCATTGCCAATTTGGCTTCTGATCTTAAATCTGGTGGAGTACAATGAATCTCCATTTCACTCTCTGAACCGTTGGAACTTATTTTACTTAATAAGACGAATTTTCAGCTTTGCCGCCAATTTCTTTTTTATCGTCTGTGCCGACAGGCAAACGCATTATGGCTATACAGCCACCAATTTGTACTAAGCAAAGAGACTATGGTATGCCAAGAATGACAAAAGAGATCCGATCAAAGAGTATTTAATATTCCCAGCACGCCGTTTCATACAACATTGCAGGAGCGTTGTAATATTCCAAATTCAAAAAACGCTCCTGCAATGGATTTGATTTTCTTTGTCCGAAAATTCGATACTTCGCGTGTTCTTTTTTCGAAAAAAATGACAATATTTCCATGCATGTTTGAGAAAAAATACATTATAATACATAAAAAATCAACATACCTTAATACCAACCTCTTAATTAAATGAATGAAAATATAATTGGTGAAATGATTTATTGGTATTTATAATTATATTACTGAATAATTAATATATTGGTCATGAATCAGTTATTTTCATCGAGCACGATTGGTTTGATTATTATTATTCATTGTTTGATTCGTGTTAAGCTCGTTATGAGACCGCATACTTAATTGAATATTATGTGCTGCACAATTATTTATATTTTATGCAATAAGTATACCTAACATCAAATTACAGCAGCAATAAACAATATACATACATAGGAACTATACGGGACCGCATAGGCAAGACGTCCGTATCCTATACTAATGGGGTAAGGCCGTAGGCGACAAGACAAAACGTTGTTCCTCTTCACCTTCGAAAAGTTTCGGGTAAACGTTTGTCCTGTTTGGTCCCGTGAGTGTTTAAACACACAATGCACGGCAGGACGTCACCGAAAACAGAACACACAAAACTGTTGAAACGTCAAACAACATCGGCATAGTGACGTCGCGTTATAAGTACCTACTACGCGTGATTCGTAGAGTAAGTTAGTAATTGATATAGAAAATATCACAACCGTCTTATTAGTTTATTTTTCTGTAAAAGTTCTTCGTAGAACTAGATCCTGCGTTACTAAGATAAGATTCATCGGCTTAGCAGTGAAAAGGTAACAGACAGACAGAAATACTTTTTTTTTATCCACTACAAGTTAGCCCTTGACTGCGATC
Organism: Erebia palarica; assembly: GCA_964035005.1. Taxonomy (NCBI): domain Eukaryota; kingdom Metazoa; phylum Arthropoda; class Insecta; order Lepidoptera; family Nymphalidae; genus Erebia; species Erebia palarica. The sequence goes on from OZ035988.1 coordinate 11,435,491, forward strand.
TCACCCCTGCTGGTAAGTGAAGATGCAGTCTAAGATGGTAGCGGGCTAACCTGTTAGGGGCATGGCAGTTATATTTAATCCAAACCCTATTCGGTTTCTACACGGCATCGTACCGGAACGCTAAATCGCTTGGCGGCACGTCTTTGCCGGTAGGGTGGTAACTAGCCACGGCTGAAGCCTTCCACTACGCCAGATCAGGGAAAATTCAGAAATTATAAATTCCCAAATTGACCCCGCTGTTGATCGAACCTGGGACCTCCGCACGTTAAGGCAACAGCGCTCAACACTGCGCCACGGAGATCGTCTAAAAACTTTTGCATACTATTAAGTATTTCGATCCATATTATAAGTATATGCGAATGTTGGATTGTTGGTCTATCAATCTTGCCGCAACGGAGCATCGGATCGAGTTGATTTATTGTTGAATACTCTTAGAGTAGCATAGGCTACTTTTTATCGCGGAAAATTAAAGTTTCTACGGGATATTGGGAAACCCTAATTCCAAGCAGGCAAAATCGCGGGCTAGATTACAAAGAGATGTTTTGATTTACATTATGTTTGAACAGATGTGTACGGATGGTGCGTCTAGTGCGTACAGGGTCGCGGCTAGGGATGGACATAGTTGGGGGGTTGGGAGGGGAGGCAGATGGATCCGGTGGAGTGGAAGACGATGCTTGCGGTGTATTCGTGTCCGGTGTGTCTACTGAGGGGGCGGCGTTCAGATTACTACATAGAGGCGACCGAATATTGAGTGTTGATGGCCGAGACCTCACCCGAGCTACACATGAGCAAGCAGCGGCTGCTTTAAAGGTATACTATGCATGTGAACGTGTGTTCAAAGGTACCGATCGCTTGCAGTAATACGCTAATGCTTTATAATAGTAGATACTTTATGTATGGTATATTTAAGACTATAAATGCAAATAATGTTGTAACTTATCCATTTTCAACCTACTTAAAGCCTAAGTCGTGATTAAAAATGAAGACATACAGAGTAGAAGAACCGAAGAGAGAGACATAGCTCGGCGAGTTGTAAAACTGAATTAGCAATGGGCAGGGTAAATCGTTCGTAGAACTGATAGACGTTGGGATAGACGCATAGGTCCCAAGATTATTTAATGCGCAGCGTCAATCCTCCTCCTGGATACGCAACGGATCACTATACACTACACAATATGAACAACTGTCTTATTATTACTTTTTTCATTCAATACGATATATATGTCACCGTTAGGTTGTAAAAACCGTTAGATTTTAATCTAACTAGCGAGATTGTAAACTGTCGAAAGATTGTGAACCGATCAATGTGCTGAGTGCCAATTTTTGAAATATTCATTGTATTTACGTTTTCTTGTCTCTTTCTTATAGGTTAGAAAAATAAAATAGGTAAAATCAGGTAGAGCCCTTACGTAGAGCAGTAGAGCCCTTAGTACTTAGGTTCTATCGGGTTAATATACCAAACAGATTACAATCTACCGAAAAATAATGCGTTATATTGTAATCTTTCGACAGTTTACAATCTCGCGAGTTAGATTATAATCTAACGGTTTTTGCAATCTTACGGTGTCATATATATTATTTACACACAGGATTGTAAATTAATTATGTACAGGTGTCTCGAAATATTTGTACTTATGTTTGATTTAGAATCTTGATTTTTTTACAGCTTTAAAGTACTAAAGTAAGGTTTCATCGGTAGGACTAAGTAGGTATTTGGTAACATGAATTTCATCTTAAAACCTCAACGCGTTTTTGAGATATAGGGTAGGTGTAGACAGGCAAACAGACAGACCTACGAACTTTTATCCTTTTAAGGTACGGAGCCCTAATAATAGATGTTTTGTTTCATATTTCAAGCAGTACTCAGGCAACTCAGTCACCGTCGCCGCCCAATACCAGCCCGAGCAATACGAGCGGCTGCGCGCGCGCATCCGAGCGATCAACGCGGCGGCGGCCATGTCACCCCACACAAACGCGCATATGGCCACTCTGATACCCGTTCGTCCTGATGTCCATACCATGTATCCAAGGTGAGCAAAATAAAAATAAAATTGAAAATGTTCTGTAATTAGCTTCACAGTTTAATACATACTTAATATTATAAATGCGAAAGTGTGTCTGTCTGTCTGCTACGCTTTCACGGCCCAGCTACACAGCCGATTTTGATGAAATTTGATTGTGAGCTTGTATCCCGGGGAAGGATATACTGCTACTTATTATTCCGGAAAATTAAAGACTTCCCGCGGGAATCAAAAAACCTTCATTCACTCGAACTTTATATAAAATCCATATATTTTAATTTTATAATACTTAATATACTTGATATTAAAAATGCGAAATTTTGGCTGGATGGATGGATGTATGTTATTCAATCACACCAGAACGGCTAAACCGATCTGGATGAAATATGGCACAGAGATAGATTATAGTTTGGAATAAAACATAGGCTACTTTTTATCCCGGAAAATTAAAGAGTTAACGCGGGAATCGAAAAACCTCAATCGTGGACGAAGTTGCGGGCATTAGCTGGTATTCATATAAAATGCATCTGCCATACATGAAATGAATGGATGCGCTAAAATTTAATTTATATTTTATTTCAGATAGCACTGATCCAGCTGTGAAATAGAATGTACTTACCTAATAAAATTTTATGAGCGTAGTTAGTGGACATACAATGTGGATTTTACAAATTAAATAATAACGGTTTCTATTTTACTCTATTAGTTTAAATAATAAAACGTTTCATTGAAACTCTGAAAGGTTTAACTGCTAAATGATTTTTTCTGTTTTAGTGGCAACTATCTTTTTTTAAGTTTATGTCAATAATATTTAATTGTTACCATTATATATATTAAATTATAAAATATATTTGTAAAATAAATTATTATTACTTGCTAATAATATAATTGATGTGTGTAGGTAAACTATGTATCGGAATGCGTATAATATAGTTTTATTTAAAATATCCTCACATTTTCTATGCTGAAAAGGTTTCAACCAAGAACATTTCTTATTTAAACGCTCTGGGTACATATCCGAAGGTTATTCGCAACTTTTTCACCTACAGATAAATAATATGCCATTAATTAAAACGTCCATACTTTTCACTTAAATTGTGTTATGAGAGTATGGCGCATTTTCGAAAACATATAAACTTCTGTAGGTACATTTACCTATAGCAATATACCAAAATATGTGTTAATACTGTAGTAAGATTAACAGCCTACCGTGAATGTTATGATAAGTTATGAATAATAATAATAAATAAAAATGCACGACCCTATATCGGTTTGGGACGACCATTTCCCACTTTCTTCCTGATGCGACCATTTCCCGATATGACCACTTTCTCTTCCAACCACTTCCCAATATGACCAATAATGGATAGGACCACTTCCCGATATGACCACTTAATGCACTCAATATTTATGCTCAACGTTTCTTAAACAAATAGCTTAAGGTGTAGATTTCCCTTCGCAGTTTCCATCATCCATGTTTCCTGTCACGTATAACAAGTACTTTCAAGACAAGGGTGAACAGACCTCATTCATTTTCATTAATAATGATTGTATGTAAGAACAAGCCATAAAAATGAAAACATGAAAAATCGGCCGCTTGATCCAGTAGCCCAAAAAAATTTCAACCCCTCATTTTGACCACTTGTATTAAAAACTATATAATTGTTGAATTATTTTATTTGCAATAGGTACATATTATTATCACAATATTAGTATTTACCGGAATAAGCAAATATAACAGACGGACAGCAGAATCGCACAAAGGGTGTTCTCGTACAGAAGTTAAATCTTTAGCATGATTAAACTTTAATAATAAGATTTTATTTGGTGTTCGTACATTGATATAAAAAACCGCAATATATCTCGCGAAGTTTTGTTAGAAATAAGACGTGGTCACTGTGCTATTAAAATGATTAAGGACATAGTAATTGAATAAAAATTGACTTGAGATAATTTATTTAGTCTAACCAAAATTATAAAAGGGATTAGCTACTTAACGTATCGCCAAGCGATTTAGCTTTCCGCTACGTTGCCACGTAGTAAAAGATTAGGGTATGAACATACTACAATATACCTATGTGGCGTCCACCTTCAAGTTGTCACTGAATTTATTGTTTTATCTTAAATAAAACACTTGATGTTATCTTGGTGTCGGTAGGTCCTGTGACACGACCGTTCGTATCGGTGTTCAGCTAGCAAGCGAAGTGCCATACAACTTCCAGGTTAGCCCGCTACTATCTTACACTACATCATCACTTACCACCAGGTGACCTCTGTCAAAGGCTAACTTATAGTGGAATATTTTAAGAAGTCACCTCCATAATATTTACGATAGTATGTTTATTTTTGGTTTTTTAGATTAATGTTTTAGTTTTAAGATTTAAAATATGACATTCAATGTGTTGAATGGTAAAGTTTCTGAACTGTGATATTAAATTTAAATACCTATAATAATTATTATTATGACACAGTGAACGTTAATATACATGAATATTAATAAAATAAATCGTCTTTTACTGCCCTATTTAAATAACTCTCATTTGTTTTCATGTCATCATTTTCATAATCAAAATCATCAGCAACCCTTGGCTGGCCCAGTGCTGAGCATGCATCTCTCCACAGAATATGATGACGTAGGATAATTAGACTGGCCAATTCTACATAACTCTTTGAGAAATAATAGAATGATTAAAACACTCATCCAACTCCATGCATAGACTAAAAGTCCGAAGTCTTAATAACTCTTTTTTTCCTGTTATGACAGATTGTATCGAAATTCTGATAGAGGGGTTTGAATATTTTTGTATGAAGCCTGGCCCACCTACAGTTCCCCCATTTAATTTTATTTTCGAAATAACCGCCACTCATAAAATTTTATAAATCCATAGCTGGTAAGTTATCAAATCTGTGCCGGTGGCGCCGTTATCGAGTAGAGTATATCAGCTTCGATAGCTAATAATATCTCGGAAACCTGTGTGGCCGTTATTTCGACGAAAATTAAAATAGCGGGACGGTATACAGGCCAAAATATTCAAAACCCTTTCAAATTCATTCATCATTTCAAGTCTTGGAGTCATATACTACTATAATATATACTAAAACAACAAACAACCACGAGATAGGATTATTTTAAAGCTACACATTATACATACCATACTACTATTTTCTCAAGTCAACATTTTCTTGCATCACCAGACATACAACTCAGTTGAGATCGAGTGGAGAGGTAACTTCTGTTGAAAAAACAATAGAAAACTTTATCAATATTTCTTCTTGGGTATAACTATCCCATGCAACTGACTATTTATTACTTTAGGGCGAAAACATGCTACCGACCGGACTGTCCACGTCATTCATTTTGATATACTTATACATTGTAAATTAAAAATTGTTGATTCAACAATAGTTGTATAGTAATAATTACGTACAGAAGCTATTAGTATTTTTAAATTATCTCTGTATTACGCAACCCTACAAAACGTCATTTCCCTTCCACGCGAATGTTTCGCGTGGGTTTTGTCCTGTCCAGTCCGTAGTGTGTATTTACTCTTATCCAACTCACAGATAACGTAGCAAATAATGTCACATTTCCGATAAGTTTCACAAGTCATAAATCGTCTAACGCTAATATTCAATAAAAACTTTTGGGAACAGACGTTACTGAGTCACAAACTGACATAAAATAAATGTTTTGAGTTTCGAGACGGACTACGGACTACGTTTTATGAATAAGTTATCTTTTACAAAGCTAACATATTCCAATCATTTGGTGCTCAAAAGGGGGGTTACCTGGAAAGTTTCTCGGGAGTTTTGAAAATTGGAGTATTTTATAGATTTTGACGTGCTCTTTCCGAATTTTTACTTATATTATCTTTGCTGCTCGCGCCGCCATATTAGAAAAAAAGGCGCATAAAACATTTTTTTGACAATAACTCCTTTCGGACTAATTTTGACGATGAAAATAGTTATGAAATAAATTAAACTAAAGAAAATTTCCTACAATTTATGTTGTAACCTTTTTTTTTGTAAACTCAACAGTTTCGTCGTACGAGAACCGCAAATCAAAACCTAAATTTACCTTCCACAGTTCAAATATATTTGTATTTTGGCTGGTTTACAAGAAGAAAAGATAGCCTTACCAGATGTAGCCATGTCGATCTAATTTAGTTTAAAGATCTTTTAAAAAAAACACCCACAATACAAATTTATTTAACTGTGAAATGTGAATTTAGGTTTTGGTTTGCGACGCTCGTACGCTGAAACTATTGAGTCTACAAAAAAAAATTACTACATAAAGTGTAAGAAATTTTCTCTAGTTTAGTTTATTACTAACTATTTTTATCGTAAAACTAGTCCGAAAGGAGTTATTATCAAAAACTCTTTCTGGGCGCCATTTTTCTAATATGGCGGCGTGAGCGGCAAAGATATGAGGTGGCAAAGTGAAAATTCGGAAAGAGCGTGTCGAAATCTATAAAATACAAACATTTTCAAAACTCCCGAGACACTTTTCAGGTAAAACTACCAAATGACTGGACTAACAGATAGTATTATAAATGTATATATATAATATAATAAATTATATTTGGCACAAACTAATGACCAGCATGTGGTGCAACTTATAACGGCAACGGCAATATAATTTTTTCATATGATTTGGATGGTTTTCGTCGTATACTTTCGTGCAAGTACATACAATAACCAGAGGCCCAATTGTGGAAGCCAATCGTATTAATTTGACAGTTTATAACGTATAACTCGAACTTTTTAAGGAGTAGTACATACCAGCGTTTTGACGTGCAAGCATCTATGACCTCCATAAACAGGTCGAATTATACGTTTGACAGACGATTACGATTACAATTTCCTTACATAATCGGGGGGCAGATGTATTTATTTTCTAACTCGATTAAATTAACGGTTCTCGAACCCATACATACAGTATAAGATTTTCTTACCTATCTGGGTACCTAGTTCCTCATGAAATTGCAATGCAAAAATTGTATTCAAGTTCTTATTTGTTTCTAATGCAAGTGTCCCTGCATGAAGGCGATAACTATTTACGGCAGTACAAAATTTTAGATTAGTAAAGATTTTTCTTCCGAAAGGATAGCCTAAATAGAAATCAACAAGTTTGCGTAGCTTTCTTAATAATTATCTACTACTAATAATAATAATAATATTATATACTTTTTAATCCAGGCAACTGTCCCATATTTTGTTAGTAAATAACTTAACCTTAAAAATAAAATAATTAAAAACCACTCTTATATCTAAAAGCACAACTATTTGAGGCCTCCTAGCGCGAATGTGGGCACCATCCCAACACCTCCAGAGAAGGCTTTCCAGCTTAGAAGCCAATGTACTGACGAGGGTGTTGGTACTGCTCACTAGCCTGCACATCATAGACGCGTCACGTTTGCGCACGATCGCGTAGAAACTCTGAGACTGAGAAATGCTGAGGGCGGTGCTGAGGAGGCCTCAGCACCGCCCTCAGCACATTGTTATATTGAACATGCAGGGCATCGTAGGTTCGCTGCGTATAGTCTGTCCACAGACTGCACGTGTAGAAAGATTGGCAGTACGCTCTAAATAAGGCCAACTTAACCTGCGTAGTATACCGTACAAATCTGCGGGCTAACATATTGCCCCGGACGACAACGCCCTGCGATCCCGTTCAATGTCACTGTCGTCTCTCAGGCGGTCGGTCACTATATGCCCGAGGTACTTGAACTCAGACACCGGTTTTAGAGGATTACACAAGTGTATAATAGTTTTAAATGTGTCGAGTTTGTTTTTTCCTCTGAAAACAAGAAACTACCTCTTCCTAGCATTGTAACTGAGTCCATTCATCTCAGCATACTCCTCGCATACTTGCAGCAACCGCCTAAGACCCCCGGCTGAGGTGCTCAACAAAACCATGTCGTCCGCATAGCTGAGATTGTTCATGGTTACGCCATCAGTCGAGCATACGACACTAGCTCTGCTGAGCTCCTCAATCAGTTGGTTTACATATAAGTTAAACAGCCCAGAATACGTAAGCCCTCCCTGTCTCACTCCACACTCCAATCTGTATGGGTCGCTGAGTTCACCACCTGATGGTTATCAATCGAATGTGGTTAATTCGATTGATAACCATAGCAGTACTTGAACAATGAAATCAGTTCAGGTCTTACCGTGGATTGCGATTCAAGCTTTTGCCACAAGACTTTATACGAAACACGGTCAAAAGCTTTAGACAGATCAAAAAAACACGCATACACTGGGGTTTTTCCTATCAGTGTAATACCGCACAGTCTGCTTGAAGCACAGTATTGCGCTTTCCATTGATAATCCCGGTCTAAAGACGAACTGCGCGTCATGTATTTTAATTGACTTTCTTAGCTGTGCATCAAGCAAACTGTCCAGCACTTTAGCTGTTATTGTCGCCAGCAATATTGGTCTATAGTTGGATCTGTCCGCCGTATCACCTGTTCTTTTTTTAAATATTGGGCACAACAATTGTCTTCGTAATTGCATCAGGCAGGTAACTGTCGTTAATACACAGGTTGAAGAGCAGTTTGAGGACTCTGGGAAGGTGCACACCCGCGTATCTCAAGTGTTCGACACTCAAGCGTGTCCCGGGGACTTTCCGCGTTTCATATTCTTTGTCACGCCCTAAACTTTACTAAGTGCGAAACGCACGAGAGGTTCCTTACTACCCACAGTATCCTGGGCGGTTACTATCAACATTTAGAAAACCATTATGATACAGGAACATCTTGTTTCACTGTGTAAGTAATCTTACTGAGAAAGCTACCATGACCGCACAAAAGTATTATGGTTCTACTCTTGCCTACATGATGGACAGAACGAATGATACTATAAAATTGTCTATTCCTTGCTTTCAGAGTAAGCGAGATGTAGCTATATAAATTTTTTTAGCGCTATCTCGTCTGCATCACGTTTCATTTCATGCATAAAATAAGATTGTTGATACATTTTTTATTAAATATTATAACTTTACAAAGTTATTATACCTTTTTAAAGTACAATAATTAACAAAAAAAATTATTAATATTATGTAATAATTTGAAACCAAATAATAATTGTTTGTTTGCTGTTTCCTTATCGTTGTGTAAAACGTTACGGTTGTTTTAAATGTCAATTGTCAAACAAGGCACGTAAATAAATAATAGTGTGAATTTGATTATTTTCAATAATATGTCGGGCCTCGAGTAAGTATAATTATTGTGGCGCTACGCGCGATGATCGAACAGGATTTGTGATGCAGCAGTGCACTTATGCAGTGCATTTCAAGTGGTTTGCGTTGTTTTGCAGTAGATGTCGAAGAAAAATAAACAATAATATAATGTTAAAAATACAAACGTTTTTATTAAGATAAACTTTTACAAGAGCTTTTGAATCATTGATTGAATCTAACACTGGCTTGTTATGCGATTTCTTCTAAGGAGAGCCAGAAAGAAACTCGGCGATTGCTCTGTTGAAAAAATCACAAATTTTAATTTAGTAACTGCAAAACTAAGCATAGCTCGAACAAGACAAACCCAAGTGCTTTTATCCTTTATATAACCTTCAACAGTATTAATAATGATAAAAAATAATAAGCTTTTTGATTTTCTTACTTTTTATTTATATGGAAACAAGTTTGATATGAATTAAACAATCTATAATACCTAAATGTTTGTTTTGAAATTGAATTAAGTATTATGTTTATTTCCAGAACAATAAATGCTGCCGTCCTGCCCAGAGTTGTTGAATAAAGGCATATTTCGAGTGCAAACATGCAAATTCGTATAATGTGCCTCAGGCCAGTCTAGCGCTGCATCCGATATTGGAATCATTGTTTTTCTCAATGGATATCTTTAGTCACCTGAAATTTTAAATTATAGTTTAAATCAGTTTATGTTATGCCAAATATGACTGAATTAATTATTGTGAATTTAAAGATAACTGTTATATAATAAATATATCTATTTTTACATATATTACTTTGCCAATGGAATTATTTTAATTCTTCAATACTTTTATACTAATATTATAAACGCGAAAGTTTAGATGGATGGATGGCTGGATGTTTGTTACTCAATCGCGCCAGAACGGCTGAACGGATCTTGATGAAATTTGAAACAGATAGATTATAGTCTGGAATAACACAAAGGCTACTTTTTATCCTGGAAAATTAAAGAGTTCCTGCGAGAACCAAAAAACCTTCATTCACGCGGACAAAGTCGCGGGCATGAGCTACTTACTAATAACTGTTGTACCCCTGCTATCTTAGACTGCATCATCGTAATCATCAGGTTAGATCGCAGTCATCGCAAACCTTTCGACGTATTCGTCGTCGTCGTCTCAACCGAGAAACGTCCACTGCTGGACTGCTGTCTCCTGCATGGATCTCCACAGGGCACGGTGTTGTGCCGCTTGCTTCCAGCGGCTCCAAGCTACTCACTTGAGATCGTCTGCCCACCTAGTGGGGCGCTTTCCATTGTGAGGCCGCCATTCAAGCACCTTGCAACCCAAACATCCGTCGGTTCTTTGAAATTGGTATTAAATTAGGTAGGTATCTGGAGGCTCCTCATTTCTGATTTGAGCATGTAGGAATACTCCAAGCATGCTCCCCTTCACCCAGGCGTGCCTGATTTTTCAATATAATACCATTTGCAAAATTAAACAACTCAGTTTCACAAAGTTATATCTCATTAACTTAGTTTAACCCAGTAGAATATTCACTTGGAAAACCTCACAATTTCCTATTTATTTGTTTATAAAGTCAATCCGTTGTTGATCCGTCGCAAGAAAGTAACTTTTTTACGATTGCTAAATTTGACGTAAATCCTACGTAAAACAATAAAGCTCTCAAAAAACACTTCATGGTACGAATTGAGTGAATGATTTGCTTAATGACGTCACAAAATTGCTTAGGAAACGATGTTTTAATAAGCTTACTTTTGGTCACGTCATGGTAGGTTTTGGCGAAACAATATCAAAATAATAGTGCTTTAAACAGTGGCAGTAACCCCCTAGACTAGCGTCGTTATCCATCTGAGAATCTTTCATAAGAGGCTTTACTTTAAACTGCGTCCTAAACATGTTCGCAATGTTTTTAGAGCCGCTTATGCCTCCTACTTCCGCTGGTAGACTCGCCCGTGCACTCAGTATGTTGGTATGCTGCCAGAATTTTCCGAAATTCTTGGCTTCATACGCTGTGGCTAAGATATCCATTTTAATTTGTTCTTCGTCGTCCTGGTACCACTTAAGTTTATTTTTAAATAACTTGCGCGATTCCCTCATGTCATCGTAAGAAGTCGGCCTCCCGGCCCACACCCAAGACTGAAAGCAGAGGCGTCTAAAATCAATGCAAATTGTTTTATTGTTTTCGATGGTGTAATGAATAGCTTCATCACATTTATAATTAAATCTATCAAAATAAATTCTGATAATATACTACAGTCTTCGTAAAAGGAAATTCCTTATTATACCTATTAAACAAAACATTTGCGCAACCATAAATCATTGGTACAAAACAAACATTTGTAACGACGGCACGGACCCGCGCAATGTCATCACTCACTCTCCATGTACATAGACAGTTATTAATCCAACTAATTGATCGTACAAACAATTTATAGATGTCATCAACTGTGGCGATGCTCTAAATAAAATTCGGCGTCGAATATCTATCGAAAACTCGGTATTTTTAAATAACACGACAAAAGCTATCAAAAGCTGCAAAACTTCAAGTGTAATTCATAAATTTATGGCTGAAGAGCTTTTAAATACAGGACAGAAAATAGAAATATATTTGTTTTGTATAAATCCATTGATACACAAAAATAAATATACTTCCAGTACCTACTGAAACGTCACGCAGAAAATTCTAGAAAACTAAGAAAAACAATTCACACTAACACCGCGCAACACTACATAGAACCTTTGCATTGTGCAATGTATGTACATATGTCACTCGGGAATCGAAACATCCCAGGAGAAGTTTCTGCATCTCCTCATCCTTACCCGTTGTTTCCTGATAATTAATCTTTGGTGGAAAAAGCTACAAAAGCTAATTTTATTATTGAAAGCTCAACAGTATTTCAAGGTCCACCTTTTAACCGTTAAGGAAACTGGTTTTATCATAAAGCTTGACCGTTACAAAGTTTTTCCGTCCGGACATGTTTTGTGCACGGGAAGCGGCCGTTTGACTCCTCTTAGTTCTTTTGAATGAGTAGGTCAAAAATAAGTCTCATTTTTTGTAAAGGAGATGTCCTAACTTTAAAAATGGATGACAAAATTTGCCCAGAATTTGCTCCGATAGACATTCGCTATTTTCGGAGATTGGATCTTTTTTGGTATTAAAATAATTTATAAAAGATATTGTCTACTTTGTAGGTGATAAGGCTTCACCGAAACAATAGGAAGATATTTTCATCCAGGCTAATTATTCCGTAGCCTCTTTCTACATGTCCCGCGCTTCATATATTTATATATATAAATTTAGGTATTGCACGTGGCTTGGCTTGTTCATTGAGATTTTGATTGGTAAGTTTATCCAAATTTCAAGTCTCTATATTTTTACCTCTTTTGAAGTTGGATTTTCAAAAATCCTTTCTTAGCGGATACCTACGTTATAATAGCTGTCTGTATGCTGAAACTTCCGATCCATCTTGTGATTTGAGCTGTGCGTCGATAGACGACGCAGCATGTCTTTTACCTTTTATACATTTAGATTAATCTTTTTTAGTTTATATGTATTTAGAAGAAGATTTAAATTGATTTCCAAATCTATTTCATACTTATATTCTGTTACTTTGGCTACATTAAATCCATGGCATGTATTTCAGAATGTCATTTTCAACATTTCACCGAATGTACAGAATTGGAGCCTGCGTCAGCAAGGCGCATCCTCGTAAATCCTTTCTAAACTTGTTTCCGAAAGCGTTAGCGTAAAGATACATTGTATGCTAAAACAGCAATGCAAGTTTTGGGTGAATTATTTTGAAACAGTAAGGAAAAAGGTTTTTTCTTCATATAAAATGTATATTGTATAATAAGGTGTAAAAACATTTTTAGCTTTTTGCACATTTAATGAAAAAAATAAAAATTACATACTCATAAATTCAATAAACTTAATTTATTTAAAACATGTAGGAAATACATGTGTCTCTTAAGTTACGTCTGGTTTTGACTCTACCACCAGCTCGGAAAAAAGATTCTGTTGAGAAGAGCCGGCAAGAAACTGAACAGTTGCTCTTTATGTTAAAAAACGAGATATTTACAATATAGTATATATAAATATATTAATAGAAGCTAAATATTAGGTAAGCAAGGTAGAACCTCTTCATTCATGGTCGTTTTCTATTTTTTTGTGTCTCAAAACCACCTGGCAACTGATGATGATTTTTCAATTGCTACAAAAAAACTAAAACAATAAGTAATCTTTAACTGACGAATAAACATACTGTGTACGTCGTGCCAAAAGTAGATTTTTATTTTTAATATTTTTGTGAGTATCATTTATACTTGCTTGTTACTTGTCACACTCGTCTAAGCCTAATGATAATATTCATTTTTATAGGGCACGATTGCTATCGAACCCTAAAGCATGATCTAAAAAGTAATGAATTCAATAGTCTCTGAGTCTCTATGAGAGAAACTAAAATTCAATACACTCATATTTCTGTATTAATTATTCGATCAAGGTCTGCCGATACAAAAATGTTTTCTTAAGTTTCATAATAATTATTATTTGAGCAGAGACACTTAATAACTCCAACAAAACGCTAAGAGAATAATGTAATAAATCGCAATCTAAAATGTAAAGCATAAATCAACAATCAGCCGAAAAGATAATATTATTACAGTACGTAATCCGTTTGTACGGTGTTTACCAGAACGCTGACGACAAAGAACTTTTTTGCATCAGTTTTATATGAAAGAACATTTTAGAACGCTTGAAACCTTTCGAAAAACTCAAATTTGACATTATTTTCTAAAGGTTTCTGAAATAACATAATTAAAAAATCAAAGTAAAGTAGTTCATAAATTTTTAGCATGCTTTAAAAAAAATATATTATGGGTCTCTATAGTTAAAATGTTCTAGGATCTAATAAACAAGGGTACATACTTGTGATATCCATGTAACTTTTATAAATTAGCGGTTACGAACAGCTATTAATTAATAGGTTGTATTAATTATGTAATTGACATCAATTATATTTATATGTATACAGAATATCATTGATTGACATCATAAAGGTTTGCTTAGTTTACGGATGTCGGCATGGGTGAATCGCTTTAAAAGTTTTTTAGAAAGTATATCATAGCATAAAATGTTTCCAAAATCGAGTAAAAATAGGTACAAATGGTAAAATATTTATTCAAAACATAATATTTGCAACCACACAAAAGCACACTTGGTATCAAAATATGATATTGTAATAGAGATTTTAATTTGTTTTCGCAGATAATTTGGGTTTACCTTATCTTATAAAATAACTATAAATGCGAAAGTTTCAGAAAATCACGCCACAACGCCTGAACGGATCTGGCTGAAATTTGGCACAGAGATAGATTAAAGTCTGGAATAGCACATAGGCTTTTTATCCCGGAAAAAATAAGAGTTTCCGAGGGAATCAAAAACCTCAAATCACGCAGACGAAATCGCGGGCATTCGCTAGTTCTACATATTTTGGAACAGCAAAGTTTTTACGGATCCTCTATAAATATGGTTGATACAATTTTTTTACGAAGCACCTATACTGGTTGATAAAATGGAGAGATATCAATTTGCAAAGCAAACAATTAAGAAGCAAGCAATGTAAATATTTTAGTCGTCACACTCGCGTATATTTCTGCATGCACACAATGCTCTACGCTGTAAGCTCGATTATATGATTAGGACGCTTAATGTTATAGCCAACTAACTAATTTTGTTACTTTCAAATATTAGTTGATTATTTATTTACTACTCAAATTAAATAACTTGATCACGGTGTTCATTCTGTCGTAATAAATAAGCTATTTACAATATCATAGCGTAGGTAAAAAAGTCAGTGAAGGAGTCGTTAAAAAACTAAAGGGAGAGTTAATTAGGGACTCCTCCACAGATAAGTATAAGTATTTATTTATAGTATATAATAATATATGCCAGAAAAGTTTGGGAAACTTCGAGATGTCTTCTCGTCCAATATTCCTCAGTGCCTGAAGACCAAAGTCTTCGAACATTGCGTGTTGCCAGTGATGACATACGGTTGCGAGACTTGGTCGCTAACTATGGGACTCATAAGAAAGCTCAGGGTCACTCAGGGGGCGATGGAGAGAGCAATGCTCGGGGTTTCTTTGCGCGATCAAATCAGAAATGAGGAGATCCGCAGAAGAACTAAAGTAACCGTCATTGCTCAACGTGTTGCGAAGCTGATGTGGCAATGGG
Organism: Erebia palarica; assembly: GCA_964035005.1. NCBI lineage: Eukaryota > Metazoa > Arthropoda > Insecta > Lepidoptera > Nymphalidae > Erebia > Erebia palarica. The sequence goes on from OZ035988.1 coordinate 11,450,938, forward strand.
CGAGGCACATAGTTAGAAGAACCGATAGACGTTGGGGTCCCAAAATGCTGGAGTGGCGACCGCGCACGAGAAAGCGCAGCCTTGGCAGACACCCTGCTCGCTGACCAGACGACATCAGGCGAGTCGCAGGGAGTCGCTGGATCCAGGCGGCGCAAGAACGAGGTGTGTGGAAATCCTTGCAAGAGACCTATGTCCAGCAGTGGGCGTCTATCGGTTGAGGATGATGATTATGAAGAATATATATACTTAAGTGTGTAACTTCATTTTAATTTAAACGTCCGCGACTTCTTCCGCGTACAATTTCAGATTTCCTATGAGATTTTCTCGCTGCAAAAAGCCTAGGTACATAAAACTAATAAGTAATAACCTAAATGCCGATTTTAAAAACTTATAACCTACATGCGCTTGCGTGTAAGTTATAAGTTGCGCTTATTTTCACACCCTTTAGGGTGGATTTTCGTAAAATTACTTACACAGGTTATTATTATTTAAAACTAATAACTTACATCCCATTTTCAAGCATTTAACTTCAAACACAAAGGACTTTCATACAAACTTACAGCCCCCATTTTAACCTCATTGGGGTTTTCGTAAAATTTATTATACAGCTTATTATAATTTAAAACTAATAACCTAAATCAAGATTTTCAAATCTCTAACATCAAAAACTTAAAACCCTCATGTAAGCTTCCAACCCCCATTTCACCCCTATTGGGGTACATTTTCGAAAAATTGCTTAAACAGGTTTTTATTATTTATAAGTATTAACTTAATTGCCAATTATCATGTCTCTAACTTCAAAAACGAAGGACTTTCATTTCAAAATCAAAATTTTAAATGGTCGCACACGTGTGACAAACATAGTGTTATTGCTTCAAGAATCGGGATTAGAGTGGCGCTGCGCCCATAGAACGCGCGCTTTTGTAGGCGTAGCCGACCGTTAGGCGATCGCATTTAATTAACAGCAAGCGGGTACTTCAATAATATATTATCACAAAGTTTATAGTACTGATAGGAGAATTAGTTCAACTCACGGTAGATCGTGGCGCCACCGGATGAACGTGTATAAAAAGCACGCGCTGTAATCGCGTAATCATTCTTTCGTCACCTTCCGAGCTGTAAACTTCGTTATTGTGATACTTTTGATGAGTCATAAGTGTGTTCAGATTAAATTGTGATCCTTTTTGATTATTTTATGTGTGTTATGTTAAAATCGTTTAGTAGAATAAAGTTCGGTTTATTATTTGGTTTTATTTTTTTTACCACCACTTAACAGCCCATTTACGTCTAGGCACAGGCCTCCACTCTCATAGGAGAGAGGGAATTAGAGCTTAGACCTACCACGCTGCTCCAAGGCGGGTTGGCGGGCTTTAACGACTATTATCTCTATTAGTGATATTAACCGGGACCGACGGCTTAACGTTCTCTCCGAGGCACGGGGGTAAAAAACCGCCAACTTCCTAACTCCGGGCTAGTACTGAGAATTTCTAGTCAGAAAAACCCAACACTTATTATGGCCCGACCCGAGACCTTGTTAGCCGCAGTCAAACATGCTAACCAACGAGGCAGTTGGTACTACTGCACACCTAGTTAAATCTTGATTGTAGTCTCATCATCATAGATTCAAACAGTTGACGTCCACTGTAGTGTAGATATAGTTATCTTGCAATATTTCCAGATGATGCGGCCTTGTGCCATTCGAAGCTACGAGAAGTGACAATTGGCCATCATCATTTCATCTAAGTGTAAGATGAAGACCAATTGATGATACAATTACTCAAAAACTCATAAAGTCTTTGAATTTAAGAAAAAATATTACGTACCGCTTCGTCCTAGCAAGACAGAAAGTTAAATTCAACATTTCGGTAAGTTTCGAAGCGTTTCACCTAAATTATTACATATTTTTGCAATTAAACAAGTTATTTTACTTACTTTACGACAAAGTGGGCCCTTTATCTCCGGAAATACTGCCAACAATATTTATGTACTAATAACAAAAAAGAATACGCCCCAAAATATTTTTGGCAGCATTCCAAATGCGTTAATTGAGTGCTTAAATACTCCTTTACAAAATTGGATCTCAGTTTCCACTCCTACGTTCAAGGAAAGTAAACAATAAGAGTCGAGGGAAACATTCGTTTTCTGTGTTATTTGATAGCTGGTTTTAATTCAGAAAATATCTCTGGTATAATGTATTAGTATCAAGTAAGTAGGTAAATATAAAATTGGACGTAAAGTGGTTTAGTAAAACATAATTTATAGTTTGCGCTTCAGCAGCGTGCTGATATTCACTTTATGAGCGTGATTTATGACGTTACTTCAGGTTAAGTCAACGATTGTGGCAACCGAAGATATTATTAATTTGGTATTACTTATTTTGAAATAATTTAATTCAGTTGGGATGTGTATCTAAAGCATTGCATTGTTATGGTCGTGTAGCATCATATCAGACTAATATTTCGATTAATATAATATAAAGCTTGAAAAAAAACTATGAAAAATAATAATAATACAAAGTAAAAACACAACCTACGGTACACTACGGTTCGGCACGGCATAAGGTACGCTACTTTTTTCCGACAAAACCAAGAGTTTCCACGTTTAAAACTAGATGATGCCTTCGAATTGTGAATACAACCCAAGCAGAAGTCTTTCTTTCAACTAATTTGAATATTCTCCGTATTTAACTGCCCCATACATAGGTCTATCTATGTAGCTACTCGAACCTACATTCAATTTTGGGAACGGTGTTTAGGTGGCTCAGACAGTGATGGATGTATTGATGGAACATTTTGGGAAAATGCTCCGAATATCACTGGATAATCACAGCCTACTAAAACTAAAATTGTCAGTGTCGTTGATACAACGAAACATTTGATAAATATCAACTTGGCTTGGGGTTTGAATTAATTAGAGAGTCTAGTAAATTGTGAAACGTATATTTAAGACATAAGAGTACTTAATCACCTCATTCCATAAACGTCCACATCTGGGTAATCACCTATGTCATTGTCCCAGTTGTGGAGTTGGATTCAGCCAAAACACTAATTTTACAAAATATCTAATAATACCTATGTCGTTTGTCTGAGCACCTTGGAACACCATAGTTAAATCAGTCATTAAAATAATGTTAGTTTTTTTGGAGTTAATAGGTCTTGCTAAATAGATAATTAATTATTTTTTATCGATATCACCCTAAACGTTTGTAAAGTTAAATGACCTAAATATGAATTGCTTAGTATGATCTTCTATAATAAAGATTTATGGACAGTGGTGTATAACATGACCTCAATTAAGTACCTTTTATGTGCCCACTTGCATGAAATATTCAGAGAATAATCTGAGAATTGCAACGTAAAATATTCTGCTAGTTTAAAGGCATGACTCATGCGAATTGTGACCGAAAAGTTACTTCAAATTTATCTGTGCAAACATATTATTTTGCTTGCAAAGCACCAAGGACAGCAACCTTTGAAAACTTCTGCATAGGTGAAACATGAAAATATTATCATGAGATCGATTCAAAACATCTAAAGGTCAATTGTAATTCCCAAGTTAATTCCAAATTAAATCCGAAAATTAAGTTTCCGTGCAGCCGACGCGGCAGCGCGCCGTAATCACCGAACTGTCGTTCCTATTTTTGACAAAATTTATTTAAAGTACCAAAAACATTCAATTTCCTTGCACTAACGACGCGACGCAACGTACGTTTTTCGGTCGGTTTTCGCGCGGTTTACTTACTCGTAATCGTCGGGATGTTCTTTATTTAATATTTAACTCAAAAGGTAGTTACTAAATATTAGGCCCTTACATATTATGAAATTGGCGTTTTGTAAGGGAGAAACATAAAGTCATTTTTTTTAAATATATTATTGTTATTTAAACAGAGTATGTACCATTGCTAACTATGTACTTTTGCCATCTCATAGGTAGTTCATTGATCCCTTTACTAAAAAAACCATTCGGACGGGAATCAATAAAATCTTTGAAGGCGCTTTGGACTGCCCCATTGGAGTTGAATTTTTTGATTTTCAAATTTTGAAAAAAAAGGTAATCTGTTGGAGCAAGTTCCGGGGAGTACGGTGAATGTCTTAGACATTCCAATTGAAGCTCCTCTAGTGAATGTCTTAGACATTCCGATTGAAGCTCCTCTAATTTGGTATTCGTCTGTTGTGCAGTGTGTTGTGTGTGTTGTCCTGAAGCAGCAGTGGCCTAGAGCGATTGACCAGCCTCGGTTGTTTAGCAGCTAGCTTTTCCATCGTGGTTTGCAGTTGCTGACAATAGACATCCGCCGTAATCGTCTGGTCAGATTTAAGAAAGCTGTAGTGAACGACACCGGCACTAGTCCACCAAACGCTCACAAGTAATTTTTTTTGAGTCAATTTTCGCCGGTTGAGTAATGTATTGCAGCAGTCGACGCGCGTTTGCCGGTTTGCTGCACTCAATTCATGAGTAGGTACGTACACGTACCCACCTTTCAAGCTTTTTCACCTTCCAAATTTGCTTCAAGTGGATTAAATCAGTTTTATCACTAACACCCGCAGCCTGCAGCTAGCTCGGACGTGGTTTGCGATGGATCCGCTTCCACAATAGCCTTCATTTCTTCATTATCAACTTTGGTTTCCAGCCGTCCACGGGTTCTGCAAGTCGAAATTTCCAGAACGAAAACGTTGGAACCAAAAACGCAAATAGAATACAGTCATTTGGTGCTCAAAAAGGGGGTTACGGAAATTTTCTCGGTAGTTTTGAAAATTGGTGTATTTTATATATTTCGACGTGCTCTTTCCGAATTTTCACTTTGCCTCGTCGTATCTTTGCCGCTCGCGCCGCCACATTGGAAAAATGGCGCCCAGAAAGAGTTTTTTGACAATAACTCCTTTTGGAGTATTTTTACGATGAAAATAGTCAAGTAATAAATTAAACTAAAGAAAATTTCCTGCAATTTACGTAGAATTATTTATTTATTTATTTATTTATTGATATTGGGTTATCCAAATGTTTATTTTTACTTACATTTTCATTTATTTTGGGGACACGAAAAGTTTTATCGCCTTGAGGTTCCACTAAATGCAATAAAGTTTGTCGACTAAGCTCATTGGGGCGCAGCCGGCATTGCTGCTTTAGGTACTTGACTGAGGATATAAGTCTATATATCTGTAGACTGCTGTTTCGGGGAAAGCTTAAATGTAATTTTTTTTGCTGAAGGTGCTTTTTAATGCTTATTGTTTTTAATGAATTCAATAAAAGGGAAGATTTAAATGACATTCAATAAGATAAGCGGAATGCGTGCTCAAATACATAAAGAGAGGTAAATCTGCGTGAATCTCGTAAAATCCAATCTTGTTTTATTCTCTGTGGAAATACCAAAAAATCTGATACGAAGATCTTATATTATGTCGTCTTTATACATTTTTCTTTATAAAACCCACACGTAGGTTAGCTGTCCCATTTCCCTTGATAAAGGTTTGACGTGATGTGTAGTCATACCATTATAAATAATTCCGCTATTATTGACTGAGATATTATTATATTATAAAATATTATCGCATTATGCCATTTTAGATTAGTATATTAGGAGTTGATGGGTTTCTTCTAATTTTGAAGATCACGACTACCCAGGTCAATCCTTAATAATAATTTATTATGAACGCAAACATATTGTGTTCGTTTGTTTATTTTCCACAAAATCACGCCACAATCAGCCACAAGGGTAGTTCGACGGATTGAAGTTTTTTTGCTGTTTTTTGTGTGTCATAGCTACTTTTTATCCCGGAATATTAAAGAACTACCACGGGATTTCTAAAAACTTTTAAAATCCATTTATACACAATCAGGATAAGACATACTATGTTCAAGTAAGTAATTCATTTCATTCAATAAACTAACGAGTGATCTAATGCAAGCTTAACTCACCTTCCCATGCATCTTTAACAAGGTTGGCTGACATAAGTCAACATGCTCATTTGGCAGCACGTATATTTGCATGCATTGGTTCGCCGAATTTGACATCCCTCGGTTTGTTAGTATTGTTATTTTTTCATAATTATGTGTGTTTTCTCGAAAGAAAAGTCTACGTTTATCAGAAACCAGCTATTGCCCGCGACTTCGTCCACGTGGATTGAGGTTTTTTGGTTCCCGCGGGAACTCTTCCAGACTATAATAAATAAATAAATAAATGTTTATTGATCAAAGAAACATAAAAACAAACATCTTCTGCATATTACAATCTTACATAATATTCTTAAATATAGTACTTTTATACAAAATAGATACATACAGAAAACCAACTGTCCCTAAGGTAGGTATAAACCTGTGTTATAGGCGACAGTGCTCTCCTTAAATAAATGGCACATTTTAAATACAATATAATATATTATGCAATCTGCAACATTTTTAAGTTATATCTAAATAAAAAATGAAGTTAAGATATCAAATAAGAATGTGAGTGAGTAAGAGTGTGAGAGTGAGTGTGTGTGTGTGTGTGTAGGTGTGTGTGTGTGAGTGTGTGTGTGTGTGTGTGTGTGTGTGTGTGTGTGTGTGTGTGTGTGTGTGTTTTAATTTTAGTTAAACTAGCACTTCAAGCAGTTTTTCAGTATCACTATATGATTGAGTAAGCAACCACTCTTTAACTCGTTTCCTACATCCATTTTTGTTAAGAGGGTTTATGTTAATTACTTTATTAATTTTATTATAAAGTCTAGAGCTGATGATATAGTATTGTCTCCCAGCAAGTTTACTTTTGTGTCCTTCTGTTCGAAAGGTTTGGTCCACTCTTCTCTTCACTTGATTTTTATCGTAGCTGAGGGAGCTATGCTTACGTTTTATAATTTGTAATAGGAAAAGTTGACGGACCGACAAAACCTTGCAATCTTTATACAGATCTATTGTGGGGAATCTAAAAGGTCTTTTTATCATAACTTTTAAAATGGATCTTTGTGCTCTCTCTAGCTGTAGCATTGTTGTCTTGTTGGTACCTCCCCAGACTGTTATGCAATACATGAGTAGCGATTGGACTATAGCGAAATATACCATAAATATAGTACTCCTATCAGCCGACGACCTAAGGTTTTTAAATATATATATTAATTTCCTTATTTTTGTTGTTAAATTAGATATTTGCAATTTCCAAGACAAAGTATTATCTATAATAAGTCCAAGATATTTTATATTAGTTACATATTCTACAGCAGGGCAATCACAATTTGAGTCATTATCAAAATCACTACAGATATGCGCTCTCACTTTACATTTATCTATAGAAGGCTGAGAGGCAGTGGAAGGTGAAAAGGTAAGGAATTTCGTTTTACTCACATTTAAGCTAAGTTAATCTATCTCTGTGCCAAATTTCAACCAGATCAGCTTAGCCGTTCTGGCGTGATTGAGTAACAAGCATCCATACATCCATACATCCATCCATCCAAACTTTCGCATTTATAATATTAGTATAGATTTCTATGAACACCACAGTACCGTGTTTGAGAGGTAAAAGTGCGAAAACATAGACTTATAGAAATGAGAATAGTAATAAGAAGATTCCTAGGTCCATGCTGTGACTCACTTGATAGGGAACTGCCACTGCTGCGCTCTCTAGTGTGCAGTCTTCATTTCAGTACCTTGGGACCCGAACGCCTATCGGTTCCTCAAGCTATGTGCCCCTCCCATTGTCACTTCAGCTTTGTAACCCATCAAACTGTTTCCGTAATAATATAGGACCTACCTACTAAAAATTCTGCCATATTATGCACAGCTTTATGTTAAACTCTAATTGCAAATTGCGACACAATACGAGAAAAATAATGAAGATCTGGACAATTCACACCAACGTCGATATAATACAGTTTTGTTGAGATGAACATAATATTATTGCGTGCCAGCACCATTGTAACAATATGGCTGGTACAAGCAACAGCCAGCTGTCGCATGACTTTGCAACTAACCTCAATGTACCTAATCATTCTAATATGGATTATCATGATATAATATTACCTACTAGCACTACCTACGTTTTATTAAGTTACTAGATGATGCCCGCGACTTCGTCCGCGTGGTAAGATTTTGTAATTCCCACGGGAACTCCTTAATTTCCCGGGATAAAAACTATCCTTTCACCAAATTTCATCAAAATCGGTTGAGTGGATGGGCCCTGAAAGCGTAGCAGACAGACAGACAGACACACTTTCACATTTATAATAGTCTAGTAGTCTTTGCGAGATGTCCGCTCCGGCTGTTGCGATCTCCCTCCAGCGACTTCCACGGACCACAATAACAACAAAATAAGCGGCAAAAACGGATTATATAAGATAATTTTACCAGGAAAAAAGGTTTCTACTTTATATTTTTATTTTTAATTTATCTGGGCATGAATTTTGCGACGAGTAGAGAAGAAGAAAATCTAAGCTATGGAGACGAATGCTAGATGTCTTATGGACTGAATTTCGCGGACACGTCGCCAGGCTATCAAGCTCCTTGTCACCACAGGCACCTGTGCCCAGAATCCGTCCAGGCCCAGAGGCCCAGGTCAGCTATGTGATTAACCGACCAAATTAAATCACTATTATATCTGTGACTGCGAGCGGTCCTTAACACGAGCGCACCAGTGACCAGGCTGTCAGACCAGCACGACGAAGGAGCCAATGCTCGTGAGGTGAATAATCTGCCGTTAAATACGTCACTATAGGCAATAGATAAAAGATTTAAAACTAAGTTATATTCCAATGGCTTACAGACATAACTTCTATGAACTTAAAGAATTCTTCGAACTTAAATTAATTAATTGTATTAAAACGTATTACACGATTAGCATTCACAATTATTATAATTTAAATTATGTACCCAAATTTAAATTTTATTAGATTAAGATACAGGTTAGACTGTATATTTTATTAGGTTAAGACGGTAGAACATGCTGAACTTACTATGTTAAATCTAATATTTGTAACATGTAACCATATTATAATGTCGTCTTCGTCGTCTTCGTCGTCGTCGTCGTCGTCGTCATCAACCGATGGACGTCCACTGCTGGACTTAGGTCTCTTGTAGGGTCCTCCACAAGCCACGATCTTACGCCGCCTGGATCCAGCGACTCCCAGTGACTCTCTTGATGTCGTCTGTGCAGCGTGTGGGGGATCTGCCGACGCTACGCCTTCCAGTGCGGGGTCGCCATTCCAGCACTTTGGGACCCCAACGGACTATGTGCCCCGCCCATTGCCACTTCAGCTTCGCAACTCTTCGGGCTATATCGGTGACTCTGGTACTCCTACGGTTAATTGATATTAATTAATATTATATATGGAATTATATATGGTAGGTACATTTACCTACCACATTCTGGACCGTAAATTAATTATGAATTAAAGGATAAAACTTCGTTTCCCTCAATGGTACATATAGTATGCGGACGTTTTGTTCGGACATTTGTCCAGTTCAGTCCGAGTAGCATAATTATATCATTACTGAATCATAGTCAGAAAATTTCATTTTGTTGTTCCGCAAAAATATCCAACTTAAATATGCACAGTTATTGTTACGATGTCAATGCACAATCTTTCCTCCATTTGCCATACCGTAAAAGGTTTTTGCAAAACTATTTCTACGCGATTGAGCGCGAAGAGCACGAGTAGGAAATAAAATACAAGGGTATTGGTTTTGCTCGACCAGCAAGCAGTTTCCCTTTACTTTCTGTATACCTGCTTGTTACCGCTTTGACATCAAATAAATTGGAAAAGGTAAATAAAGCCTCATAGATTTTTCCACAGGACCGTAAAGTTGGAATGAGGCGATTCATTACTTGGTTTCATGGGTTTCATGTTTAATTTATGTCGTTAAAGCGTTATAATTTAAGATTGCATTAATAAAAAAATTGAAGACGGCATCTGTCGCGTGATTACCTTCGATTACCTTGATTCGCGTACCTATCTTCATAATCACAAAACTACCTCGTTGGTCTAGTGGTTAGCACGTTCGACTGCGGCCGACGATGTCCCGGGTTCGAATCCCGGTTCGAGCCATTATTAAGTATTGGGTTTTTATGACTACAAATTTCCAGTACTAGCCCGGAGTTAGGAAGTTGGCGATGTTTCACCCCCGTGCCTCGGAGAGCACGTTGAACCGTTGGTCCTGGTTATTATGACTAACATGATAGTAGTTCTTACAGCCCGCCTAACCTAAGTCCCTCTCTTTTATGAGAGTGGAGGCCTGTGCCCAGCTTTAGTCATCTTTTAATTGACTAAATTACTATTTGTCTCAGTTTGCGGTGGTCTACCTAGAATAAAATGATAACCTCCGTGGCGCAGTGTGTACCGCTGTTGTCTTAACGTGCGGAGACCCCAGGTTCGATCCCCGGCGGGGTCAATTTGGGAATTTATAATTTCTGAATTTTCCCTGGTCTGGCCTGGTGGGAGGCTTCGGCCGTGGCTAGTCTACACCCTACCGGCAAAGACGTGCCACCAAGCGATTTAGCGTTCCGGTACGATGCCGTGTAGAAACTGAATAGGGGCATGGGTTTAATATAACTGCCATGTCCCAGGTTAGCCCGCTCCCATCTTAAACTGCATCATCACATACCATCAGGTGAGATCGCAGTCAAGAGCTAACTTGTAGTGGTTAAAAAAAACTGTTAGGGATGGCCGTAGTTGGTCATCGACTCCTGGAAATTTGCTGTTGGCCAAAAACCTAAATATACCGACACATTTGGTGACCGACCTAATGTAACCGCGCCATAATGTAAATCTTCGACTAAAACAACTGACGTATGAAATTCATATTACAGCATTATTGTTGACTAGCAGATGCCCGCGACTTCGTCCGCGTGAAATAAGTTTTTTAAATTCCCACGGGAACCTCCTAATTTTTCGGGTCAATATATAGCCTTTGACACTCACTTATTATGTGGCCTTCGATTGTTACTAGAATTTTCAAAATCGGTTCAGTAGATCCAGAGATTACCCCATACAACCTCACAAAATTTACCCCTTTTTAATATTAGTATAGATATCAAGCGAAGTGTAAAATTAAATTCTGAATTGTATTATATTCCCACTGTGTATGACGGGAACAAAGCCGTGGTTTACGGTTGGTATATCGATGCCGAATAAAATATGTTGGGGCATATTTCGTAACATTCCGAGACATCAGACAGGTATAATTGTAGATCGTTGAGGAAAGATCAATACATCTACAAAGGATGTGTTCTCTGTACATATACATTGAGTGGCAGAGTCACGACATTTCATAACAGATAGATACACTTTCGCATTTATAATATTACTATGGATGTGGTTAGGAAAGGTGGTTAGGTTAGGGCGACGGAAGACAGATTTTTTGCGCGTGTATTTCCATCTAAAGGATAGTTGTGTTGGGTTCAGTCATAAATCAGTTAAGTTGATATGGATGTCTTTTTTCGAGTGGAATTTTTGAAAAATCGTTACGAATGGCATTTATCAACTATTTTTGGGTAGATCTTTACTAATTCGAGGATGGAAGTTCCGTTACATACCTGCTTAATTTAATTGATTAATTTATGTGAGACATAAATACTTTCAAATTTTTCGAAATTAACCCAATATTAGAGTTCTAATAAGCGTTCATTTAGAAAAAATAGTACATCTTATCGCAACTAGAATATTATACATCTTAACCAGTTTTCGTCAGTTCTATTACCACAAAACTGAGTAGAGTACAGTTCTACCTTCTACTTTTGAGACAAATTACCTGTTTGGAACGCTTGGACTGTTTTCAAAGGATTATTCGCTCAAGTGATTTGTAAGCCTGTTGTTTCTACAATATCTGCAATGTTGAACAATTTGAGGTGTAAAAGTACATACTCCTAATTGCTGTGAAGGTACTAACAGAATATATAATATCTTAGTTTGTAAAGAGTTCTTTTTCGGCAATTTTCTGGTTCGGAACAAGTATTTCTCGGATCATAATTAAAACGTACAACCTACCTACTTAAGCTGTACTCATACCGCTATCCTAGGTATATATTACTAGCTAATACCCGCGACTTCGTCCGCGTGGATTAAGGTTTTTTTTATCCACTACAAGTTAGCTCTTGACTGCGATCTCACCTGATGGTAAGTGACGATGCAGTCTAAGATGGTAGCGGGCTAACCTGTTAGGAGCATGACTATATTAAACCCATGACATGATTATATTAAACCCATACCCCTATACGGTTTCTACACGGCATCGTAGCGGAACGTTAAATCGCTTGGTGGCATGTCTTTCCGGTAAGGTGGTAGCTAGCCACGGCCGAAGCCTCCCACCAGGCCAGACCAGGGAAAATTCAGAAATTATAATTTCCAAACCCTGCCGGGGATCGAACCCGGGACCTCCGCACGTTAAGGCAACAGCGCTCAACACTGCGCCACGGAGGTCGTCACGGCGGTTTTTCGGTTCCCGCGGGAACTCTTTAATTTTCCGGGGTAAAAAGTAGCCTATATGTTCTTCCAGACTATAATCTATCTCTCTGCCACATTTCATCCAGATTCCTTCAGCTGTGGGGGCGTGATTGAGGTTCAAACACCCATCCGTACATCCATACATCCATCCAAACTTTCGCATTTATTATATTTATAAATAAATAATAATATAATATTAGTATTGATATTCATAAGAGTTTATAAGAGTTGACAGTAAGGAAGTACCATATCATTTAAACCACCAGTCTCATTCAAAGATCAATTATGTCTATAGGCTGAAGTGCGATTGCAGATTTAGCAGATTTTTCCTAGTGGGCTTCAGCCGTGGCTAGTTATCACCCTACCAGCAAAGACGCCAAGCAATTTAGTGTTCCGGTATGATGCCGTGTAGAAACCGACTGGGGTATGGGTTTAATATAACTGCCATACCACTAACAGGTCAGCCCGCTACTATTTTAGACTGCATCGTCACTTACCATCAGATGAGATCGCAGTTAAGGGCTTACCTGTAGTGGCATTAAAAAAAACTATCAAGTAATTAAGTAATTATTAGGTGTATCGGGGATGTGGTAGAGCCATAAATAGTAACAACTGCTAACAAGGTTCACGACTCACGACTCTCAACAATAAGAACAGAACACAGAGAGAGATATATATTTTATTATTTCTATTATTTTCCTTCAGTAACGGCGCAAATACGATTACATTTTAGTATTTCCCCGTTGTCACACCATCGCTTAATATTCCAAACCGCAACACCACAGTGGATCCTACTTAAAAAGCAATTTTCGCGTACATTTCCTTTGTAATAACAACATTGTAACCTTATACGTTTGTAATATGAATATCAAATATGAATAGAATATAATTTTCAATGCTAAGATTGAAAATGAGTTTTTATGAAAAAGGGTCAAAGAAGATATTACATTATAAAAAATATATTACTTTAATATTAATATTACCGAAGTATCGCAATAGAAATCATTTTATTGGACCTGGATATTGACATAGGTTTTTTATAATACTCCCAAATAAAAACAAAATTTTCTTTGGGAGAATTGTAATAAGACACATATGTCATTAGAATACAAACATATTATCTACATAAAAATCAAAATACAGAAGATTTTAGTAATGCGCAAAGGCGGCCATATCACTATAAAGTGATCTTTCTATTATCTATATATATAAAATCAAGTGCTGTTCGTTTGTCTCGCTAAAACTCGAGAACGGCTGGACCGATTTAGATGGAATTTTTTTGTGTGTTTGAGTGGATTATATTTTTTGGCTGGGCAGGTTTATATTCATAATTGGAAACGATAGGGGCGCTGCAATCGGGTTCTAGGTTCAGGGCAGGACAACGTCTGCCGGGCCCACTCCGTTATTCCTTCACTCTGTAGGCACTCGAGCGAAACATAATACCTACTTGAGAGGAGAATTGATGAAAACTTTTATTTCGAAGTTTTTACACAGAGCTCCTGTCTTTCTACTTCCTAAACGTCGTCGCTTAAGAATTTACGACACTAGTATATCACTCGTTGAGAAGGTGACAAGAGAAAACGTGAATGTTTTATGCCTTTGCAGATGCTTCTGACATTTTACTTTAGACTGGCATAGCGCTTCCCGGTTTTACAATTTTATTTTGTAGCTTTCTCGTTCACTCAACTTTGTGGCATAAAAATTTTACAAATTTCGTTCGTATCGTATTTTACAACATTTTATAATGACTAGGTTAATTTCAATTAATAATATGGAGAATTTACTCATCTATTACTTATTTAAATAAGAATAGAATGTATGTACTCAATTAGTAAAATTTTAGTACTAATATAATATTGTGTTAAACTAATAGACACACTGCTACTAACTTACAAAACATCAGCAACCTATCATCAAACCGCTGCTAGGCACGCAACTCTTTCAGAAAGACAAGGGTCACAGTTGACTATGCTGGACAAGTGCGAATTCCACACAAGTAAAGTACACACTTTGGGAACATTTTGAAGAAACTCCATGCTAGGTTCCCTTATAATGTTTTAATTCACACTTAAAGTGACAATGAATTTCTTAAATCATATAACTCCGAAAAGTTAGAGGCACGTGCCGTAACTTAAGCAACACTACTGCGTTACTGTACCTACTTGTACCAGAAATATTTTATACCACAATATATATTTGTACTACTTCCACAGTGTCATGTCGTACGGCATTTTATTGTGGGGCAGAGCAGCTGCTATTCAATCAAATTTTATATTGCAGAAAAGAGCCATTCGTTCAATTTATAAACTCGGATCTCGCGTATCACATCGTGAAAAATTTAAAAAGATTGGTGTTCTTACAGTGCCTTCACAATACATATACAATAATATAGTCTTTGTTAGGCATAACATTAATCTTTATAAGCAAATAGGTGATACTCACCAGTGATATACTAGAAACCGCCATAAGCTAGGAACAGCGTCGTATCGTGTGTGCGCAAGGTGCAGAAATCCTTTGTGGGGTCGAGTGTACGCTTTTATAATATGGTTCCCAAAGATTTTTTTGGATTTGCCATTACATACATTTAAGGACTGAGTTAAACAGCATTTGTTAAATCGAGGTTATTACACTATGCAGCAACCGTCAGTGTAGACTTATGGGCCACTGGAAGCGAGACCGGATGATACTTGTAACGTATGTGTTGTGTTATCGTTGTTATCGTAACCTTTTCTTTTTAAGAAAAGAGCAACTGCTGAGTTTCTTGCCGGTTCTTTTCAGTAGAATCAGCTTTCCGAACCGGTGGTAGAGTCTTAACGTTTCATAAGTGACACAAGTTGTCCTACATGAATAAATAAATTATTTCCTTTCATTTCATTTACTAGATGATGCCCGCGACTTCGTCCACGTGGATTGATGTTTTTGATTCCCGCAGGAACTCTTCAATTTTCTGAGATGTACTATGTGCTATTCCAGACTATAATCCTATGTCCTTCCCCGGGATGTAACCTATCCCTTTACCAAATTTCATCAAAATCGGTGGAGTAGTTGGGCCGTGAAAGCGTAGCATACAGACAGACGGACACACAAACCACACACGATTAAATTAAAAAAAATATTCACTTCAAAGCTAAATTTATAAAACATTTTCAAAGTTAACGAAAACATTGAATAGAAGCAGGCGTTAGTTTGCGGAAGTCCATTATAGTGAATGAACTAGAAGTTTAATTCGCTATAATCCGCTACAGTAGACAAATCTGTGTGGTACAGTGCGTGTCTTTCACCTGCAGCATGCGATACCCACCACCCAGCAATTCGCACAGGCACAACACCACACCACACAAATCATTCTCAACGTACGTTTCACTCCGACACCGGAGCATCTTCAGGAGATGTTGACTCAACAATGCACGATTGTGAAGTCCAATCGTGCAAATCTGTTGCTGGGTGGTGGGTGTCGCATGCTGCAGGTGAAAGATAGGCGCTGTAACACACAGATTTGTCTACTGTAGCGGATTAAACTTCTAGTTCATTCATTAACGAAAACAAGTCAACGGAATCGTTACGGAATTACGAAAACGTCATTTAGCCATCAATCTCTGTCGTCTATGTTGGGCTTGAGGTAGTTAAATCTAAATTACCATTACGTTCACGTTAATGCCTGGTATGCTATTTCAATCAATTTCAGATGATTGACCCATACACTTCATTAAGCGAACTCTTTGACTCTGTATCTAGTACGCTTTATACAACACTATGCAATACGAAGCAACCTATGTCTATTCATCAAAAATGGTTGAATGAAAGCTTGAAAGCGTAACAGACAGACATAATTTTGCATTTATAATATTAGTATGGATAAGGCATAGCCATTTGATAGAAACACTAGTAGGTATTTCCTGATCTCGAGACATGCACGTATAATTATAATTCATTCTTATAAAGTTTATTAGACTGTATACTGTCGTGTAAGTACTCAAATTATACACCATAACACCAATGGACCATTATAATTTAGAAAATACTGTCTTACAACCATATTACTGAAATACCTTATCTGCTATCGAGGCTTATCGTAAAAAACATTAGTTTTAGTAGTTACTAAAATATGATTCAAGTTAGGACCTAGATCATTGAAAAGTGCGATACTTTGCTATTTCTTAGATAGCTATTTATATCTTTATCCTGCTGTTTCCTTTGGGACTTGTAGTTTACAAACTACTTAGTGTAAAGTCTACCTTATAATCCGCTAAGTGGTTCTATCTCTAGTCGAACTAATGCCTGGTTTACACGATCTTTGTACATTTAAGTGCTTTATGTACCTACAAAGTTCGTGTAAGCTGCTAACGCCTTGCAAGGTCTACATTTATTTGATCATGTAAAATCTGTCAAGCTAAGCACTGCGCAAGTCATTAAAACTCACTGACTTCCTTACTCATTCAACTGGTACGGACGGTTTCGCCCATTCCGGTACCTACACGTATGCTGTGTACGGGCTTGGCCTTGTGTAAATGTAAATGATCAGTTGGTAAGGCATATCAAACTAAGATACTTACGCTCCTTATGCGTGTGAAATCTTAGAATATTTACTACCGTCGTGTGAAACCTTCTGCACGAGCAACTAAATAACTACAGAAACAATAAAGTACGACATGTGTTTTGTCGGGAAATACCCGACTAGTTTAAAGCCCTTCTCATTCCGCCTTGTTTGTAATAAAACACTTAAGTAATCATGTACTTTAGAGAGAGTGTGTAAACAAAGCATAACAGCGAAGCTTTTGAGCGAGTGAGAATCTCATCCGAGATTACTACACTACCAATATCTAAATGTGTATTTAATTGCGTTCTACAATTTATTTTATCAAAAATAATGGCAAAGGCAGAATATGCCCATAATAATAACATCGCCTACATAAATAAATTATGTATCAGTAATGCTCGGAGCCAAGACAGCGACAGAGACCTCTGGGACCGTATGCGGTGGCAGTCAATACTTGAATAGGTACGGTTAGTAGTCTGTGCTTGAATACTTTAATATAATCGTCCTGGTAGTCTTTAATATAAAATTTCTTGGAATCTGCAAGAATTCAGCCGCGGATTTGAATGCTAATATTATAACTTCTGTATACCTTTATCAAATTGGCCCACTTCACCATCACTTGAAGACCAGACCAGATAATATCACAGGCAAGGGCTATCTGGTAAAAATAAAATACTGAGATCATAAAATGTGATGTATGAATGTATGGACGTTTGTTACTCAATCGCGCCCCAATGGCTGAACGGATCTGGCTGAAATTTGACACAGAGATAGATTAAAGTATGGAATAGCACATAGGCTGCTTTCTATCCCGGAAAATTAAGGAGTTCCCGCGGGAACCAAAAAACCTCAATCCACGCGGACGTGGTCGCGGGTATCTAGTATACGATAATTATATGCGTTATATTTATACATAGGGTTAAAACGTGTACCTAGTTCCACTAGGTACCTACCAACTAACGTTTAGAAACTGCTCGCATAAATTATGACTTTGTTTCTTCTTGAAAAGTATCCCTACTGACAAAAATTGCTAACAAATTTTTAAGAGAGCTCGCTCCTTTTCCTGTACTTCTAGATGTTTTGTAAATAAGTGCCTCAGGACTTCTCTCAGATGGTCTCTGCTAACACAATAAGGAATTGGAACCTGTGGTTTTCAATGCTTTTGAAGTCGGTTAATTTTTTAAAGGTTTAATTTAGGCTTTTTAGTTTACTCCAGCGCTAAACTTGATAGGGTATCGTTTTAATTTTCCGTTTCCATGAATTGTCAACGTAAATTATAGTGCTGATATGGATTTATAAAGTTTGGCATCCACATTTGAAAGGAATTTCATTCGCGTCTACGTTGTCGATACATCGCATCGCGAACGTGCTCAACGTCAAGTTCTGAGAACAAAGAAATAGCTTCTTTTATATGCCTCCCCAAGCACGCTTTGATAGCTTCTTGTGACTAGAGGAGCCGCTGCCTCTTGAACTATTCAAATTCTAGCCATGCGCTGCTCTGAGTTTTATGGAAATATTATACTTAATAGTTATAATGATAACTAGCTGATGTCCGCGGCTTAATCCGCGTGGATTGAGGTTTTATGGGAACTCTTTAATTTTCCAATATTATTCCAAACAATAATCTATCTGTGTACCATTTCATCGAGATCCGTCGAGCTGTTCTGGCGTGATTGAGTAACAAACATACATCCATCCAAACTATCGCATTTTTTTATATTAGTATAGATATTTAAAAAAAATTCAATGCAAACTATTGTAAGTAGTAGACACTTAAAAGAATTATAAGAACGGCTCAAAATTTCGTTAAAATATATATGACTAGTAATTCTAGTTTCCATCCCTCGCGATGGAATGCGTTACAATAGCTAAAATTATACCTACTGGGTCCACTGTTCTAATTGTAAGTTTGAGTCGTTCCAAAACAAACATTATCAACGTCTAGAATTACTATTTTAATTCTGTAATAGCTTCGGTATCATTGGTATACTGCTGTTATTTCAATTTGTAGAATAACCCCCCCATAGATGGATAAACTTGCATGCGTAAAGATAATAAACTATAAATACAATGTCTGCGGAAACCACATCGAGGCATCCGATTGCATCGCGTTGTTGTGCATGAATGTAGTTAGGTACCTACTAGAGAATAGAGGTGGTTAATATAACACGTAAGTAGCGCAATATCGCAGCGCGCTATTGTTAAATAGCGCGGATAACATGCTATGTGAGGAGCCACCATACGCTATGGCGTTATGAATATCATACTATCGCGCACCGTGCCTCGTAGCACTTGTAGCGGCACCCGCTTGCCGCTAGCGTGCTGCCGCTGGCCGATGCGGATGGTTAGTCTCACGTAACGCGCCTGCTGTGAGTGAACGTCATCTTTGAGAGTTACGAAATTTAGCGCTACGAAATTTAACGTTCTGCAAGACAAATCGCGCCTGCCTCCCGCCCACACGTTTTTTTATAACAAGCACGTTATAACATACGCTATGTATTATTTAAAATCATGCTACAAATTTAAAATTTATATTCCGTAGCGTGCTATAGATTCATAGCATTTTTTAACAAGTCTACTAGACAGTATGCAACGCATAGCTGAGTCGACTCAGCTGCGGACTAAGCCCGGAGGCCCGGGTGGCAACATTAAATGAGGCCCCCGGTTCCCATTTTTTGGTGTTTTTTCGGGCTTCAAAATGATTATAATCGTCATAATGAATTCTCCGACCAAAGCTTATTTAATCATCTACTAAGTAGGTAAACCTTGAAAAAATTAAATATTTTTATATGTACTCTCTATTTAAATAACAATATTTTTAATTAAATGGAGAGGATTTCCCATCATTCAAAGGAGGCCTGGAGCGGACTGCCTCCACCCAGTCCGTCGCTGAGTCGGGTACGGCTACGTATAACGGCGCATATTCAAATTTCAGCGGCTTATTGAAGTGCAAATAATAAACTGAATATTAAATTATAATACTGTCCAAAAGTCCACTTTTTGTGATTTTAAATTCAGAACTAATCATGCTCACATCATTTCCATCATTTTCATCTTAGCAGCCCTCAAAACGGCCACCTTTCGACAATTTTCTTAAATAAGCCCTGCGACTCTCGAATCCTTTCTTACCTCAATCCTCTTTCTTCAGCCTCAACATTAAAATCTTTTTTTATTACCAACTATTCTCAGTCCATCATACCTAACGGCTGTTTGCATCTCAACTTTGCGAAAAACAACATGCGACACATTTGTATATGCCACAGCCGTTGCAACTATCCAGATAGGTAGGTTTTCCTGAGGATTGCGTATTTTCAGATCTTGTAGATCCGATAGATTCTAAAGATCGCTAAGAGTCTTTAGGCTTCGTGGGCTGTAAATATCCACGACATACGAGAGGAAGGACGGATCGGTCTTTATCACATAAGCTATTTGCCATTTGTTCCCAAAATAAAATAAAATTGGATGCTTTGGAAATTTATTGAAAAAGGATGAACTTTCCAAAACAGTAATCGATTCCAAGTGACAACTAGACTTTTGAATCAGTTGATTTAATAATACTGTAGTTAAAGTCTTTTTACAAGTGGGTACCCTACATTACATACCCTCAAGATTTTAAACGTTATATAAATACAAAATTTAATAGTTATTGTGATAATTTCATGGTGGACTATACGAATTGATATAATTATTTGGGTAATATGAAATTCAAAATGGTAAGCCACTATTTACCATTCGCGGTAATAATACACGCCATGCTCATGTTGAGTACATTCCTCACAAGCATTAGTAGTAAGAAATAGTAAGAAATTTCAAAACACATATAGAGCATACATACTATAAACTTGATACAATCACAGAATGGGTAATATATCAAGCAGAATTAAAGGTGTTTGCGAGGCCCTTAAAGAAATACTCGAATCTTCGATAAGACGGACTCACTCCCGGGAAATAAAAGATTGCGTCTTTATGAATTACTCAGAAGCCCATCTCAATTTTTTAAAGAGGCGCGATAATCTTTTCCATTATTTCCCTTTTGGTTCGAGTAATTTATTTTCAAGGCTGATGAGTTAAAAGCAAAGGAACGTCGACCTACGCGGTGTTGTCTCGTATTTTTAAGCCTTGGGATACTCACAAAGCGAAACTTTTTTAATAATAAGAATAAGAATTTATTTGCATAAAACTCATAGAACAGTTTGGTGTTTTCGGAAATAATAACAGTCGGAGGATGAGAGGGGAAGAGCGCACTACAGAAACGGCGTGCCCAAGCCTATCGCAATCTTTAGTCCAGTGGTTAGCATTGACGGGTCGGGAAATAATCAAGCAAGTATTTTTCGGGCAAGAAATGCTCTGTACTCGAGTACCTAGTCTCTGGCCTACCCAGAGAACGTAAAGCGATCGGTCCTGAATCTGATCTCTCTCCGTTCGTGTCGGATTTTCCGTCCCATGTGAGAGTAAGGAAATAGAGAGTTCACCGGTTTGCACACACATCTTTTGCGCATATCTCTGTGGGAATTGGCTACTTTAGCTGAAATTCGTTCAGGAGGACACGCGGAGTTTTTTTGTATGTTATTAATTTATTCATCGCGCACTATGTTTAGTCATTATTTAATCAAACAACTAGCATGGGGCCTTTAGTATGCACAAGACCATGAATAATTTAAAACAAACCTATACACAACAGTAAAAGTTTAATTGTTCAGATATCGATGCTTTTATGCCGCTCAAGTAGAAACAACAGGAAGTATGTTCTTTTTGATTTTCGAATAAGTACCAAGTAAGTGAGTAAGGTTAAGTTCGCCGTCAAATAACTTCAATAAAATGTAAAATACTTGACTAAACTTTCAACAAAGCGGAAGGCATTTTATTGCCCGCTTCTGATATCAGACTTTACACTCGAAAAGACAATTTTAATGCATGGAAGGATTTCCAACCTTACGAGTGTACAACTTACTATGTTTTCCAAGTTATATACTAAAGATTATGTTGGTGTAAATATTTTATTGGTGGTACCTAGTACTGGAGTGGGTTGGCTGAGATAGGACATGTGTTTTGATTGTGTTCGTTAAAGAACATTAATCGAAGTTGGTAACTGGATCTCTGTTTGACCCGGCTGAGTTCGAGGGTGCGTTTGGAACCCACGTAGCTTTAAAACCCTCACGAGCGTATTTAATTTTATTAAATTGAATTTTTATTGACAGTGACAAAGTGCACAGTGTATTGCATAAAATATGTGTTTTGAATCAGAATTTACTCAAATGTCCTCATCCAGTTCCCGACTTGGTTAATGTTGAGAATATCTCGTGAGAATGACCCAATAACTTTTAGGATCAGCCCAGGATACGAACCCAGTAACTCATAACTCGCAGCTGAATAAGCTATAGCCACTAAGCCAAAGAGGCAATGAACACTAATATTGTTAAGTGTACCGGCAAATTCGAAATTCGGGCAATGTACCGTTTATCCAGGCCAGCTGGCCTTCTGCTCGACGCCCCGTTTACGGGTTATAAGCCTGATGTGATTACAAGCATCAACCGAACAGATAAGTTTATTTACTACCTCATGGGAAAACGATTTTTTTTTTCTTTAGTTACTATGTTATTTATGTCTTGTCATTTTATACAAAAAAAAATGTATCTACTACAAGTCCTTGACTACGATCTCACCTGATGGTAAGTGATGATGCAGTCTAAGATGGTAGCGGGCTAACCTGTTAGGGGCATGGCAATTAAATTAAATCCATACCCCTTGGCTGCACGTCTTTGCCAGTAGGGTGGTAACAAGCCACAGCCAAAGCCTCCCACCAGGCGAATACAGATAAAAATCATATAATAAATAAGTCATAATAGTTATACTCTCCTCTTTCCCTTGCTTTGCCATAGTAGGGTAAATGATATGAAATTTTAATCCGGATATGTCATCTGACTTCAATTGCCGGTTAGGTTTCAACCACAATAATTTTTCCACGTAATCTCTCGACCCTTTTTATCGAAACCCATTAGCTGTTAGTGACAGCAACCCGCGTTTTTGTCAAGTCAAATATTACAAAAGGAAATTTGATAATTACCTTACTTTTAAGGTCCTAGCCGAGACGGGCACATGGGTCGAATGCGCTGGGTAATAATATGACGCAAGCTGGTAACTAAAGCCAAAAGCATCTAGGGTAGACGCCAGTAGCGTGCACAGGTTTGATGCCAGGATATGCATTACTTAAGTAGTAAATTATCTACTTAATAACAGATCATATTGAAATAATAAATGTACTGATCATTATGTGAATAAATCTGAAGCTAAGGTAAGCAGTGCTTTTACGCCCATTTTTATGAGCTCCACGCCACTGGTAGACGCAAAGGGAGACCATAGGTCCAAATGTCTAAGCAAATCGTAATCATTTTAAAACGTATTTCTAGAACTGTTTCAGGAGTTCATACATGCTTTTTGACCTGCACGCATTAACATGACATACATACATAAATAGCTGCTGGCATCTATGAACTCCTTATACAGGACGAATTATCCGTTTGACAAACGATTACGATTTCCTTACACAATCAGGCAGCAGATATCTAGGTCTAATGTCTGTCAAATTATATATTTTTAGAGTTGTATAAACAGACTGAATGAGAAAATAACATAAAAAATGAAAGATTCAAACTTCAATCACAGGAATACTACAAATTGCTGGATGTTTTTACTACGAACACAATAACTTTACGAATGCACACCAATCCCTTGTGGATATTTCAACATCAACGTAGTTACATTTTAATGAAATTTTAATATAATGTAATACTAAAATTTATAAGGTTTAGGGTTCCGTACCTCAAGAGAATAAAAGGAATCCTCACAGGATCACTTCGTTGTCCGTCTGTCTGTCAACCCCGTTTTTCTTGGAAACGCGTGGAGGTATTAAGTTGAAATGTATATCAAATACTTAAGGCTAAGGTCCCTAGGACCTAGAATGTAAAAAATCAAACTTCTAAGTCAACGTAACCAAAAGATACAGTCGTTTATGCTGCGTATTTTGACACTCGAGACCTATACTCTTAATACATAAAACAAAGTCGGATTTGTTCGAACAATTATAACTCTAGAACGGCTGGACATGGTTTTTGATTTGTTGTATTTTTCTCCGTCCCGAATAGCAGAATACCTATTAAAAACATTGGAAAATTGACGAAAAAAGAAATAAAAGAAAAAAAAAACCCCTGATTTTCCCATACAAAATGTTCATGGGTTTCGTAATGTGATTTTTGCCATGGGTATAGTTGAGGACTCGGAAAGTGATAAAGGCTACTTTTTACCCCGGAAAATTAAGAAGATCCCGCGGGAATCAAAAAAATTAAATCACACGGACGAAGTCGCGGGCATCAGCTAGTATAAAATAAAGGGTACTTCCCTAACCTAGAATCATGAAATTTGGCAAGAAGCAAGGTCTAACAGCACAAGTATAGGAAAAAATCCGAAAATCATTTGTTACGGTTCTGTACTCATAAGGTCTCGAATGTTTTATCAAGCGTTATCAGTTTATCGCCATAAGACAGCCATTTCACAGCTGATTACGTGTTCTTATGACATCTTTCTTGTTATTTAATAAAATAATTTATATTCTATGGTGGTACGGAACCCCTCGTGAGTGAGTCTGACTAGCGCGACAAAACACTTTTCATTAAAACTTAAGAAATGGTTACAAGGGAAAAAAAATTACACCTTGGAAGAATTTGTCCAACATGACAAAAAATACTTATGAAATTTTTACATTCTTTTTTATTTTTTATATAGCTTTTGACTTTGATCCTGACTATTATTGACATTGTATAATTGTTAATAAAATCTAATTTATATGTTGTAATATTATTATCGTAATAGTAATTATAATGAATTTAAGCTCAACTGCCTATTTATAATATATTTGTACGCCGATACGGTTAATGTGCTGGACTCTTTTATATTAGACGTAACATCTTATGTATGCACACATTATGCAAATAAAGATTATTCTATTCTATACTATTCTGTAGTGTAGTGTATTCATACACTGTAATAGAACTACCTTTATAAGTTCTGATTTTCTCAACAAAAATCACTGCGATGTTTGTTGAGCCTACCCAGTCTGTCTTAACTCTCAACCATTTTCAGTTAGATAAGTACCTACTTACGCTCAAAGCATTAGCATCTTAGGTACATCACGAACGTTGCTATCGTCACGTACTATCCCAAAGGACCTGGAAAAGCGGACACGTAAACTACTATGGGTCTAAACATTATTCCTTGATATATGAGGAAACGGTTTGTATCGTTTCAAAATAAATTATTACGTGTAAAGTAAAATACATTATCAAACATTACAATTTTGTAACTTTCGCCAGCCCTTTTCTCCATTTATATAAAATAAATGTTAATAATTCTGCAAATTTCCTCATTTTCTGGAAAATCAAAATAATGTTACCCCTCTTCGACTAAAAATTACGTCAAACCTTTATCAAGTGAAATGGAAAAGTGAACTTACGGGACATGTTTGTATGGTAAAAGCATTTTTAGCGATACTATATTAAAGTTGTTAATCTATGAGTGTCACAACTTTTTTCTCTTTTTGATACACCGAGCTGGGCCTAATCAGAAATTACTACCTCCAATGCTGCCGATATCAGTCCCGCAAAATAAAATTAATTTAAAAATGTATGTAGATACGAGTACCTATCAGAATATTATATTATTTTCAAATGAATGAAGATATCTACTACGATACATACATACATAATTCTCCTGATTTTCATGATGGCTATTAATTTATAAATCTCCGTGTTATGCAAATCGTAATTACCGCATTTGCTTTTAAAAATAATAGAAATAATTAATTCTGTTCTAAGATGCGCGAGTAAAACTATTTTTTCCTCTGCATGTGACCCACTTACGCTGAGTTATAATGTAGGCATATGTCGGACGCTTCAGCGAAAAAAATCTTTACCTAGTCTATCTCTCTCATTTTTCGTAAATGACATTATATCGAAGCTCAGTATCTCATTTTAAATTGTTGGTTTTTCCGTTGACCGAACAATATTTGTAGGTACTTAATTCATAGATTATTTTTTAATAAAATTATAAAGTGACAAAATATACCCAGCTCCTCTTACATTCAGTCGGCCTTATTTATGAGCAAGCAGTGGATTTTTCGGCATATTTTTTATTTTTTGGCAGCTATCCAAATACGTTATAAAATCCCTTTCAAATATTGTGACTAGTTTTCACGAAAAGAGAAATTACTTAAGATTATAAATTTTTTTTACTTCAATTGTCGTAAGAAAAGTACTGCGCAAAATCTTCGGTCCAGTCCTGGAGAACACGGTGGAACCTATCGCAACAGATTGAACTTTGAACTCGATTGTCTGATCAATGGGGAAATAATAGCAAGATATTGTAAATTCCAACGTCTGCGTTGGGCGGGACCCGTAGAGAGAATGTATGTAGAGGAGTAAAAGTGATGACACAATGAACACCACAACAGAAACGACCCAAAGCAAGAACGAAAAGGATAGATGCATTGTATGAAAGAAGATCTGCAGAAACTTGGAAAACTTGCTTCATGGAAGAAGGAGGCCAAAGATAGAACTGGGTGGAGAAAAACCGTAGAGGAGGCCAAGACCCGCAAAGGGTTGTAGCGCCGAAGGAAGTAAGTAATTTTTCTTACTTTCAAATAGTTATTACTATATTTTTTTGTTTCGATATCCCCGTCTCATCGATTATTGAAGTTAATATCTAAAACAAAATTGTCCTTTCAATAATATTGTCCTTTTTTGACGCAGCAACGGAGTAAAAAATTAACGAAATCATATACCAAAAAAAATCGTCGTACTTAGATAAAGGACAGCCACAACTTTGAAAGTTAAACTGTGCTCTAAATTGTGATGCAAAACGAAAAGTCTTTAATTAAAGAACTACTTTATGAATACCATCATCTAATAACAATACAGATGTTCCATTTAAGCCTGTTCATAAAATAAGTCTATGGTTCATACGCTTTTATTTATGAGGTTTTAAGGGTATTTTTTACCCACTGTTAATATTTTTGGCAGCCGTCCCAACGCGTTATTTGCCTGCTCAAATACTCCTGACATAAATCGCTTTCCATTTTCTACCATTAGAGTTGGCTCAAAAATGAAAATATTTTACATTTGTTTATTTATTTTTATGTTATTGCTTACTATAATATAAATAGAGAAGTTTAGTACCTAAGTTTTAAATTCTATTTTAAATGCCGGCCGCTCCAGGCTAAGAAGGGTTGTATTACTTATTTACATATTATTTCAGTCCTTCATTGGCCTTTTTCTCTTATTATCCTAATAATTGTCGATGAGCCCCTTCTTTTCCTTTAACCTTCAAATATAAATTTGAACCCGCTTATAATTGCAACGAATCACAAGGATTATCTATTGGAATTCGCCATTGCATTTAATGGAAAAATTGATATAAAATAATCACTCGTTCGTGATTCGATAACATTGATTGATGACTTCAATACATCATTGTAAGATTGTATATATATATATTGTGGTTGTGATGAGTCATGTCTATTAAAATATTTGCGAAATATAAGTATGAGATTTTCTGATGTCAAAATATTAGTATTATTTCGTGGCTTTATACCTTAGAACACGTCAGTAGAAATATAAGAATACGGCACGCTACATACACTGTAGAAAAGCAATGAAATTGGACACAAAAAATAGAGGCCTGGTTCACGACGATGAAGTTATGCCAAAATATTATGACATTAATAGTTTTATGTGTTTATTTAAACCGGGTGTGTGTACACAGAATAACTAATGAATACCCAATAAGCCGATTCGTTATTGCGTGTGTTTGGATTGTAGTGAAATCATATCTATCTACTAGTAAAGTATACCTATGAATTACCAATAAACTTTTTTAGTCTATACGGACGAACATAGGCCTTTTCAAAAAAGCGTCACTAAGAAGAAAAGTCAGTCACGAAAGTAACAAAAATTAAGATTTCTAAAATGCTGAAAATGTATCAAAACTATTTACAGTGAATTTATCTGTTCGTTGGTGTGCCTTGAATGGCGTTTGCGGGCTATGAACCACACAATACAAAAGCCGCCTAGATTTTTTAAAAGCAGTTTTTTTTTTATTTGGAAATTTATAATTTCTGAATTTTCTCTGGGAGGCTTCGGCTGTGACTAGTTAACTCAGCCGAAGCCTCCCACCAGGCCAGACCAGAGAAAATGCAGAAATTATAAATTCTACCGGGGATCGAACCCGGGACCTCCCACGTTAAGATAAACAGCGCTCAACACTGCGCCAGGGAGGTCGTAAATTTAACTGATTTAAGGTAACTGATTATCGCATCACCATCATGCTATATAATATTTATACACATCCTATATAATATTGTAGCTTATACTCGTACGATGTGAAGCTAGTTAGTCTAACTATGCTACACCAATCAAGCTCGGTTTAATTATACCATATCTCTACTCATAGAACGCAATTGGGGTTATTAACAACAATGCCAATTACGCTGGATATATAGTATATGCATTATGCACAATATTATTATGCTAACGTTGTCCAAATTAAATACTCGTAAATGAAAATATAGGTATATCTAAGAAATTATTCATAATTAATAAAATTAAAAAACACGACTGTCATGCCAAAAAACGAACTAAAAAGTTAAAAATCGAAATTAATCTATTTAGTTAAATAGAATCTTATTCACATTTTTATTAAATTATATTTTTTTGTGAATCACTGGATATTGAACTATAGTGTTATATATTTTTGGAATCTACTCATCATTTTCTAGATGATGATTATATAGTTAATCTTACTTTCGAATTGTTTTTTTCAACTTTAGTCTTTAATGCGGGACTATGGTTTCCCCATCAATTTATTTTTTAAATTTTATTAGCCTATGTCACCCGGAATAAGCTAGGAATTCTAACGATACCTCATTTATCAAAATCGGTTCAGGCGTATAGAAGTTATGGTAGAATATACAAACTTACATACATACATACATATATACATACATACATACATACATGCATGAACCCTGAAAACAATATACTCCTTTTTTCAGGCAGTCGTATAAAAAGACACGGCCCGGCTTCGCACGGGTCGGACTTAGATACCTTACCTTATGTACTACCTACTTACTTGTCTACTTTGCCTACTTTCATAGTGTTATGTCGCACGGTATCTTATTGTACATGTCACCGTAAAATTGTAAAAACCTTTAGATTGTAATCTAACGCATCATTTTTCGGTAAATTGTAATCTATTAGGTAAATTAACCCGATAGAACCTAAGTACCTGAATATTTATGTCAAATCCTAACCTAACCTATAGTTCGCGCGCGAGTTGAATGCAGTGTAAATGTATGGTGACACATACACTTTCTATGCATTCAATACGCGCTTGAGCTGTACAAGAAAGAGACAAGAAAACGTAAATACAAGAAATATTTCAAAAATTAATACTCAGAATATTGAACGCTTCACAATGTTTCGATAGTTAACAATCTCGCAAGATAGATTATAATTTAAAGGTAAATTTTACGATACTATAACGATAAACGATAATATAATCTTTGTAAAACAAAATATGCATCTCTATAGACAAAGAGGGGATACACAAAATCGACTTACTAGACATCAGCATAAACCAGACGTAATGCCGCTATGTTCTGCCTAAATCCTTTATGAGGTCGAGTATTATTTTTTGGATTTGCCGTTACAAAAATTCAAAAAAGCCGTACAGGAACACTTATTGAATTCATTACAATTGACGAATTTCTTAGTGACAAAGTTGTAGGGGAGAAATCGACTTAGGTCCAGCGCCCGACAGAACAATTAACTTACACAACTGTATATCTATACTTGGATGTTTGCTACTCAATCACGCAAGAACGGCTGAACAGATCTGGATGAAAGGATATTGTTCCGTTCCCATACAAAGTTCGCCTAAGAACCAACAGTCATAAAACATTGATTACTGGATTCAAATAAATACCTTTTTATACTTGAGAGCAGATTAAAACAACGGACACTTGCTTAGAAATGACTTATTACCAAAAATATTTTCAATTTTGAGGTTATTTTAATTTAAACAATCAATCTGCTTGAACAAATAAATACCATCTTTATCCAATTGTGATAGAGCTGTAAAGAGTATGTAGATAATAAAAGATTCGCAGTTGTTCGTCAAAAACATTACAGATGGCGTTAGATATATTAAATTATTGTACTTTCAATAGCTGGCGTTGCAAGATTCAGAATACTAGCGCAGTTAGCACTTTAAGCTGCTTTTATCTTGTTTCTTACGATACGGATTTAGCGCTGAAGCGGTGGTATTGCATATTATTTTAACAGGTAAGTTATTGATCTATGGTTAATAATCGAACGACGGAAACATATAGTTATCAATTTAATACCCATTTATTTATTTTTTAATTAATTTGAGGTGTCCGTTGAATTCTAATATTTGAAATAAAGGTTATAAAATAAGCTAAGAATTACTGTATATTTCAAACACGTGTTGATTCTTAGGCGAATTTGGTCAATGTCCTTCGGCACAGATATAGATTAAAGTCTAGAATAACACAAAGGCTACTTTTTATCCCAGAAAATAAAAGATTTCCTGCGGGAACCAATCTCAATCCACGCGGATGAAGTCGCGGGTATCTCCTAATTGTAGGAGGAGGTTCTCAATTCGACGCGTATTTTTTTAAAAAGAGGAATTGCTGAGTTTCTTACCTGCTCTTCACAATAGAATCTCCTTTCCAAACCGGTGACAGAGTGAAAACATGACGTAACACAAGAGACACCTGTATGTCCTACATGTAATAAATAAATTGTGTATTGAGTACCAGTTTATCAAACCATTTTAAAATCTTCCTTTTACTAAGCTGTTATACTGATCGTGATTGGGTTGGTGCGAAATACCCGTTGAGGTGTTCCGCCATCCATCTTGAAATTATTAATTACCACGCCCACGACTTCGTCAATCAAAACACTTTAAGCCACGCGGGAACTTTTTAATTTTCTGGGACAAAAAGCGCCAGGAAGTTTCCCGGGACACGACCTATCCCCGTACTAAATTTCATCAAAATCGATTGGACAGATGGGCCGCGAAAGCGTTGTAGATAGACAGACACGTTTTCGCATTTATAATATTAGTATGAGTGGAACTATGGATATCTTCATGATATTTGATAATAATATATCTATATATTTCTATACCTTGTGGCTATGAGATAAATTCAACTTTGGTATTCGTCATTCATAATTTCATACGATTTAAACACAGTATCAACACGTTTATGCAGAGGGCCTGCGTTAATTTACGGAACCCTTATTACAAAATTCCGATGTGTGCTGCTGTTAAAGCTCTTACGAGGGATCCTAATGAACGTGCCCAAAATTTATAACACCTTTCACCTTTCAGCTACTCTTTAATGAGTAAAGTACAACCTTAAATGCTATTTCAATGTCGGTCAGTAATTATTACGAGGCAAGGTAAGGTGGCAAAGGGGCAAGGTGGCAAGGTGGAGGGACACCAGAGGGCGAGGAAGGTCACCCATGCGATGGACCAACCAAATTAAGTCGTCTGTTATACCAGGCTGTCGGCCAGCAAGGAGAAGTGGCTCGTGAAGTGCATTACATCTGCCACTAAAGCCGTGACTTCATGATGACCGCGACCACTCAAGAGTGTAACGAAGAAGAAAAAGAATTATCACAAAAACAAGTCTCTTTTAAGACAGGTCGTCGCCAACTGGCTATGGTTGTTTTAACCACTGCACAATAAAGTACGTACAACTCATGAACTTGTTGGTTTACAAAGAAACTTTCAGTCTTGAGTTTGCTTGGGCTGCTTTTGTTTACTGACTTGTATTTTTTTTTTGTTGTGTTTTCTTTCGTATCCGGAGAGAGAAGAGCAGTTCAATGTCCTTTTAAATGAATAGTTAAAAAATAAAACAATAAACAATACCTATGTCTAACTCATACACGGCAGAAGTGAAACTTCAGAAAAGTAGCCTAAGAGAGAATGAGATAAATGTAACCTGTATTTTATCTCATTATGCCATATCTCGCAGGCAAAATCATATTATGAATATGTTTGTTTCTTTAGACGTCGCTTTTTCGTTTCATCAAATTTTCAAATCACAACGTTTCTAAAGTTCTATTTCTTTATTTATTGCAATTCCATAGGTACACTTATTCCATAAAATATAACATTTAGTCAATAATAGGTAAGGTAAGCTATGGATACCCAGTTTGGGTGTTGCAACAACAGTACATTGTAGTAGGGAGACCGATTTTATTTGTGCTTGTCTGTATCTTTAAAGAAATCATTAATAGTGTAGTAACACTTGTTAATTAAATAGCTTTTTAGCGTGTTTAAAAACTCTTTTTCTTTGTCAATATTTCTTATGTAATCTGGAAGATTATTATATATTTTTATTGTCATTACATAAGGACTCGAACTGTGTAGTACTAATTTTGAGAATGGGAGAATCAATTTGTTTCTATGTCTCTCAATGAATCGGCGAGGTTTGTCTTCTTTTTTGGTGTAAATGTGCACGTTTTTCCTTACGAATTTACATATTTCGAATATATATATAGAAGGTAGGGTCATGATTTTTAATTGTTTGAAGTGTGGTAGGCACGAGTCTGTAGTCTTTATATTTACTAGAATGCGGATGCACTTTTTTTGTAATACAAAGAGATCGTGAGCATTTGTACTGTTTCCCCAGAGGATAATACCGTATCGCAAAAATGCGTGCCCATATGCATAATACGCGGCTAATGCAGTTTTTAAGTCGGTAGTTTTTTTTAATTCTCTGAGGCCATATATAAATTTGGATAATTTCATTTTTGTTTTTTGAATGTGGCTCTTCCAATTTAGGTTTGTGTCGATATCAATGCCTAAGAACGTTAAACTTTCAACGCATTCTATAGCCGCATTATTATAAGTGAATTTTAGATTTAATGGAGTTTTTTGATACGGCCGAAACTGAATTATTTTCGTTTTATTACAATTTATTTCTAATTTATGATCATTCATCCAATTATTAATGTCATTTAATAGTCGATTCATTGTATCATTAAAATTATAATTATTTGATTGAGGTAATAATAAGGAAATGTCATCAGCAAATAGTACGCAATATTCGTCAAAAGTTTTTGGCAAGTCATTAATATAAATTAAGTTTCAACTTCAAAATCATATCAGACTATGACCAGTACCTAATAATAATAATTTTATTATTATCTTAACCATCCATCCATTAGACAGTATCGTTAGGCCGATAAATTTTAATTATCACCGTTGTTTGTCTGATAAAAACTAACGATTTCATATTATTTGGCGAGTCTCAATCCTTCTTATCTCTAATTTACAATTATTTTTTGTGTTTCTTATTTTTAATCTGGAAAATAAGAATATCGATGGGAATTTTTAAAAACCTATATCCACGTGGACGAAATCTACGGTTAGCCGTAATAAATAAAACTACTTTAGTTACTAAAATAAGTCTTGGTAAGCGGAGATTTGCAGTTGTTGCCATAAAGATTTCACATGCGCTTTTGTTTGTTACTGCTTTGTTTGTTTTGGGTTAGGAAGAAAAGGATAAGTAGAAGCCAATATGTTATTTTCTTCGTAGAAAATCTTAACGTTTTTTATGTATTTTCTCCATTTCAGCTTTTAACCGAACTAATTTTCTCAGAGTATTAGTTTTTTCAAACCCTATTACGGGTATACTTAAGCCGATTCTAGGGTCAACCATTTGTTGGGAATCGAATCCCCGTTCCATTATAGCGGAGCGGCAGCCAACTGAATCCTGGGCATGAATGTCAACAAACTTGATTGCTGTAATGTGAACAGTGTCTGCGTGTAATCATTCATGTTAAATCCAAGCAGTATTAGTTCCGAACAATCAGACTACATGCGTCCGCCTCTAAGCATTTAAAAACTTTTCGAGAGTGCACCACAAAACTCAGTCTTGCGCTTTTCTCATCCACCCGCTTACCGCCACCCTCGTCATAAATCTAGCCGGATAAAGGCATCGTACACTGCTAACCGGTAAGCAATTTCCACTCCATAACACGTCTGTTCCACTGTCCGTCAGTAGTCATTAGTAGTATTGTTTTCCTCATAAAAATCCACTTTCGTATAAATATGACGACGCTTCGTTTAGATTAAGGTCTCTTTTGTAGCACTTTAGCTTAAATACTCCTCATAAATATATTAAAGAACTTAATGAACATGACGAACTTTGATAAGAACAAATTGTATTTTTTCCTAAAAGCACAGAACCATGCCACATTTATTATGAATACCGCTGCATTCTACGTACTGCTTGTTCAATGAAAAAATCACAGGGTTCAGAATATACTACGTTTACTCAATCAATAAAACAAAGTTTCATGACAAAAAATCATATTTTATATAGCTTGTGTTTATAGTTTAACAGCACAGTGTATAATAAATAATATAAAATGATTACAAAATATTAAATTACTGATAACAGCAAGAATTGAATTTATTTCAATTAGGCTGAAAAAAATATTTGCATGAGAGAGAATACTGCGATTGTAACAAATACGCCTGGCGCGTATATTGCTGAGGATCCTGACACGCTTCTTAGCCAACTTGTCTGGCTGGATATTCTGGTATATATTTCAGGAAATGTTGATGTAGAACAACCATCAGATTGAGATAGTATACCAGTCAACGTTCCTGCGCAGACTAAAGGATTGCCTTCATCGCCCTGCCAAAGACGAAACGATTTTAAGTTGTAAAATGTTACATTGACACTTACTATGTACTTTTATTAAGTTGGTCTTTCAGTAATCATCCAGCATGAAACTTTTCAAAAAAATAATTTATAGTGAGGAAATCAATCAAATACCAATTAAATATTATAAATGCGAAAGTTTGGATGGATGGATGTATGGATGTTTGTTACTCAATCACGCTGGGGTTGAATGGATCTGGATGAAATTTGGCACAGAGATAGATTATAGTTTGGAATCACACATAGGAGAGCAACTACTTTTTATCCCGGTAAAATTAAAGAGTTCCCACGGGAACTGAAAAACCTCAATCCACGCAGACGAAGTCGCGGGCATTAGCTAGTATTCACATAAAAATAATATAATGCATATATAGTAGATACCTATGATCACCTACAGGGTAAATTTTTGGTCACCTGCAATAATTTCCGGGGTAGTACAGAAACGGTAATAAAATCGATCCATGAAATAAATTTTTCAATTTTATTTTATCAATATTTTTTTAAGTTTTTTTTATAATCTAAATATATTTTTCCTCTAAAATAAATAATACGTGAACATCCCAACGTCACTGAAAAGATTCAATGTCTAAGTTGCATGACTCCTTGTGATAATAATATGCAGGGACGTACCTCATTGTACAATCCGTGACGAGGGTTGGCGCCGAGTGCGTAGAGTGTCTTTGTGTTTTTATACATTGGAACTTTTATGGGAAACTTTCTAAAGCTTCGAAACTACCATGATTTATGAATTGATATTAACAAAATGTACATTTATTATGATCTCCAAATCTTAAATTGAAAAAATTGCAAGTCGTCGAAATGTATGTATTTTAACTTATAAACGAAAATTTATTGGATTTTAGTGATACCGACCGACCTTCACTAAGATAGGATTTTCAATAATTGTAGCCAAGTGAAGAAGGCTAACTACGTACTCAAATAATTTTCTTCTAAATTGGGCATGGTTTAATTCCGCGACATTAAAATATACACTTAAAACAATAAAAAGAACAAAACGATAAAATATAGAACTAGCATGTACTCACAATGCAATTTGAAGATAAAAGGTCCAAAGAAACAGCACACACCATAGATGGTAAAATATTTTTCGAACCGATCATACTATTGTAAATTGTCATACACAAGTTCTGGTTGTATATGTACTTTTGAGCGAACCTCAGTTGTACGCTAGCCTGAAAGAGAATAAGTATTATTAAAACTAAGTACGACTTATTGAAAGTAGTATTGAAAACTATTCCAAAACAACTACATAATATAATAATATAATAATATTATCACAGTATACTTTAAATCAACACACAATTTGCAAAGGTAAAACTATTGGACAAAAAATAGCAAGGAAAAATCCCAAAAAGAATTTTTTATGCGAAGTCTGATCACTAAGCCAGTTTTGGCTGTAGGTACCCTCAAGTCACGATGTAGCTTGATCGGTTTTAACACCTATAATAAGTAATATTATAGTTACTTGTGAATTTGACTTGTTTCCACCCCAACCAGTTACAGTACAAGCGTTGAAGTCATCTGGGTTATGGTTTGAACTTGGCAACGCTAGCGGAGTCACAACGTTTCCACCGAATTCCGAGTGGAGCTGTAAACAAGTAAACATTTTTATAAAGCAATGTTTATATTACGTGTACATGTTTCATTCATTAATTCATATTTACACATTAAACGATTCCCGTGACTCCTTAATTTTCCGGGATAAACAATAGCTTATGTCCTTTCACGGGATATAACCTATCCCTGTACCAAAATTCATCAAAATCGGTTGAATAGGTGGGCCGTGAATGCGTAGCAGACAGACAGACAGACACACTTTCGCATTTATAATATTAGTATGGATGCAGTGCCAGTGTACTACAGTGGGCATGAATTACTCACAAGTTGGCCAGACATGATTCAGCCAGAGTAAACAGAAGCGAGTCGGCAGACTTAATACACCGCTGAAAAAGTTTATGAATTACTCTCGGGCATGAAGGTCTCCTGGACGATGTTTTTCATCACCTTTACAATATTGCGTATTTTATTACAATACATAACAGTTCATAACTGAGGAGTTAGAACCCAAAACCCCATAACAAAGTCTAGGTAAGTACTTAATACCAAAAATATCAATTCAGATTTGGCAGACCCTCCCTCCTCGACAATAGCATTATGGATATTTTGACACTTTGGTACGTACGAAGTTGCATATGAATTGGTTAAGTAGAAAGTTGAAGTATACGTCCTGCCTGGCGCAATGTTGAGCGCTGTTGTTCTTATGTGCAGAGGTCCCGGGTTCGATCCCCAGCAGGGTAAATTTGGGAATTTATAATTTCTGAATTTTCCCTGGTCTGGCCTGGTGGGAGCCTTCGGCCGTGCCTATTTACCACCCTACCGACAAAGACACCAAGCGATTTCACGTTCCGGTACGATGCCGTGTAGAAACCGAATATAAGTATGGGTTTATTATAACTGTCATGCCCCAAACAGGTTAGTCCGCTACCATCTTATCATCACTTACCATAACTTCTAGTGGATAAAACAATAAAAAGCGTTTAAAATCAAATACACGGTAAGTACCTTGTTGAGCTAAATAGGTAAATTTAAAAAAAAATTAGATGATAAAATATTAATGCGGATAGAAATACTTACCGTAAGAACAGCAATATTGTTAACCAGGGCGGGTGGGCCAGTATATTGTGGGTGGATTGTGATGCTAGACACACCTCTTATCCGATCTGAAGTTGTATCGTTTGTTAGTGAAACAGCACCGCCGAATACTCGTATTTCATTAGCATTCAAGAGCTGGTGTCTCCTGCAACAAATTGTATCTTGAATATTTTAAAACATTGTTTATCATCATAGTAAAATCTTTATTTATTATCGTATTTTCTTTTTATTTCCTAATAAACTCAAGAAAACTACGATAACCTTAGCTGAGTATTGCTGCCTGTGTAGCTAGGTATAAGTTAGGTGTGATTTGATAAAACAACTTGTCAGATTAATAACGATAAATACGAGTATGTGCTCATTATAGTATTATAGATCCCATCAAAAACATAAATGTAACATGAGAGCCAAGTTCAAAATTGTGATATATATGCCTTGGTTGTTGACTTCAGCGACAAAAGAAGTGAGATCTAAATGGGTGCCAAGTTCAATGGTCAGTCCTGCAATTTATTTATCCCATCAAAAACATAGATGTGAAATGAGAGCCAAATTCAAAATTGTGATATATATGCCTTGGTTGTTGACTTCAGCGACAAAAGAAGTGAGATCTAAATGGGTGCCAAGTTCAATGGTCAGTCCTGAAATTTATTTATAACAACATATAATATTTTATAACAACTTAAAATATCATTTCTTCTTATAACTTAGTATAAAATGTTGAAGACTAAGGCTTTGGCTTGGCTAGTTTTCATATACAAATTATAGCCTTCACAAGTTGTAAAGCTGTAAGTTCTTATTTTATTCTTCCGAAAATTTGGCTTGCTGGTAGAAAGTGTACTTTTAGGTACCTACTTAATAATAATTCGTATATGGAAACTAGCCAAGCCAAAGCCTTAGTCTTCAACATTTTATACTAAGTTATAAGAAGAAATTATATTTTAAGTTGTTATAAAATATTATATGTTGTTATAAATAAATTTCAGGACTGACCATTGAACTTGGCACCCATTTAGATCTCACTTCTTTTGTCGCTGAAGTCAACAACCAAGGCATATATATCACAATTTTGAATTTGGCTCTCATTTCACATTTATGTTTTTGATGGGATAAATAAATTGCAGGACTGACCATTGAACTTGGCACCCAGTTAGATCTCACTTCTTTTGTCGCTGAAGTCAACAACCAAGGCATATATATCACAATTTTGAACTTGGCTCTCATGTTACATTTATGTTTTTGATGGGATATCATTACTTTTTGTACAGAAATTATTGAACTCAATCTCAAACTCAAAACATATTTATTCAAAATATGTACCTACAAAGTACACCTTCTGAACGTCATGCTTACAGAGCATAAGACGTGATGGTGATAATTAACTACGGTATCTTAAAACTAAAGCTACGAGGGTTCCAAACGTGCCCTGGTCTGAGAAGAGCCCGCAATAAACTCCGCTTTTTTTTTATTATCACCATCTCACAAATATTTGAAATTATATATATGTACTTATAATATAACATTACATAATCAGCCCTGTAACAATTCATACCCATGCCTTGCTATCATTCAAATAATCCTTTACACTGTAATAGGACTTTTCTATTAGTTTA
The DNA here is from genome assembly GCA_964035005.1 of Erebia palarica. NCBI lineage: Eukaryota > Metazoa > Arthropoda > Insecta > Lepidoptera > Nymphalidae > Erebia > Erebia palarica. Next base: position 11,489,977 of record OZ035988.1, read on the forward strand.
GTTTACGTTTCGCATTAGTAAGTACTTATTTTTCGGTGTAAGGTCAGTGTGTCACCCACCAGTAATTCTATTGTGCGACTCATTGTACAAGATAATTAAAGACGAGAATTCTCAAGAAAAATATATAGTGTACCTAGTTACACTGATTGACAGATTAGATCTATGGTCAGACTACCTCTACAGCACATTTCTACATCTCATCAATTTTGATTGCAAAAGTTCAAAATCAAAAGTTTTTAGTGAAACATTGAAAACAAGCACGGTAAACAGTCGATATCGCTAAAACCACTATAAACAATGAATACAAATCACAATGACTGACAGCTTGAACTGACGACTTCAAATACGTTTCTTCTTCTTTTCTGTCAATGACGTTTCGTTGCACAAAATGCATGAATACGAAGGTAAGGTTTTAATACAACTATATTATTATTCATTATTATTTATATTAAAATAATAATTATGTGTCATTTTCAATAGTTAAGGAGTTACTACCACCGCTTAAAGCAGTATTGTTTCAAAATAACGGTTGAATGTCACGTACTTTGACGTCCTCAAAATAATGATTATAACACTACAATACAAACGTCAACAATATTAAAATAATACGGCTTTAAGCAATGGTAGTATGCCCCGTGTCAGAGTTTTGATCTATACCTAGGTAGAGCATAAAATTGACGATTTTTGTACGTTTATATCTAAATAACCATTTGAGGTGTGCTTATGAAATTTGGAGCACATATATATCTCACGGGTCTCAATATATGCGCCAAATTTGACATGTTTATGTGAAATAGTTTTTGAGTTATGAGGGGGTCAAAAGTGGCTCCAAATGGTTCGTGTAATATTACACACGGTGCTGCTCGCCAGTTTTTTTGAACTTTGGCTGGACACGCTTCCGCGTGTCTTGATTCCGAAAATATAAGCGGCGGCGACGAATACATGTGTATACGTACGAATACATAAATGAAAATGTACGTGATATCTAAATCCTATTATTACAAGTCATAATTAAAATAATCAAAAACACGACTGCCCTGCAAAAAAACGATCAAAAAAGTTAAAAATCGAAATTAATCTAGTTATCAAGAATCTTATTCATTTTTTTATAAAATGATATTTTTTTGTGCATCACTGCGGATATCGAACTATAGTGTTATATATTTTTGGAATCTACTCATCATTTTCTAGATAATGATTAAATAGTTAATCTTATTTTCAAAATTTTTTTTCAACTTTAGCCTTTAATGCGGGACCATGGTCACCCCATCAATTTTTTTACTAAGTCAGAATGTGATTTTAAAGCAATGTAACTACTAATTTTGTTATTTTATTCAAAAACACTACACCTAATAAACTCAAAGTGGCAACCCTGGTGGTGCATCAGCAACAAATATCATAAACTAGCTAATGCCCGCGACTTCGTCTGAGTGGTATATGTTTTTTTGATTCCTGCAGGAGTTACTTAATTTTCCGGAACATGAAGTCACTCCTCGTCCTGAACTATACCCATGCCAAAAATGTTTGCTCCATTGCGGCGTGATTGAAGGACAAACCAACAAACAAACAAACACACTTTCGCATTTAAATAATAAAAATAAATGATATTATCATCTATATCCATATCCATACTAATATTATAAATGCGAAAGTGTGTCTGTCTGTGTGTCTGCTACGCTTTCACGGCCCAACCGTTTAACTGTTTTTGATGAAATTTTGTACAGTGATAGGTAGTATTCCGGGGAAGGACGTAGGTGACTTTTTATCCCGGAAAATCAAGGATTTCCCGCGGGAATAAAAAAAATTAATCCATGCGGACGAAGTCGCGGGCATCATCTAGCATAAAATACAAAGTCCTGACTGACTGACCTATATATCAACGCACAGCCTAAACCGCTGTTCCTAGAGACATGAAATTTGGAGGGTGTGTCCTTTGTATCCACTAAGACAGAGTTTTTCGATAGTCCACCCCCCCCCAAAGGGGTAAAATAGGGTTTGAAAATTTGTATGTTTTTCAAGTTATAGCCATGAAACCTGATATTTAAGCTACCGGTTTAAAATGAAGAATTACGTGTTTCACTATTTTTGAAAATTCTACCCCCAAAGGGCTGAAATAGGGGACGAAAATTTGTATGAAAGTCCGTCATTATTCAAGTTATAGCCATGCAATTCGTTATTTTGATTTCCGTTTTAAACTTATGAAATACGTTATTCACAGTTTTTGAATTCTATCCTCACGCACGTTAAATAGAGAGTTGGTCCTTCAATCACGCGGCAACAGAGCAACGGATCAACATGATATTTGCATGGGTCTAGATGAGGACCCGGAGGGTGACATAGGCTTCTTTTTATCCCGAAAAATTTTGGAGTGCCAGTGGGAATTAAAAAACTTATGCCACGCGAACGAAGTCGCGTTATGTATTATGATATGATGCGGTGTGTCTGTCTGTCGGTCTGCTACGCTTCCCGGTCCATCTGTTAAACCAATTTTGATGAAAAAAAATTGTATCCCGGGGAATGATAAACTGGTTACTTTGTAACCGGGCAATAAAAGAGTTCACCCGGGAATCAAAAACCTTTGGATTAAGGTCAGTTAAGGTAAGTGGATTATTGACAGTTTTCGTTATTCTTTTTATGGTATGAATATTCGTGCAAAGCTGGTCAGTTTATTTTAGGTAAGTAGCAAGTTCAGCGAGTAAGTTTAAAGTTAGTAGCCAGTTCAGCGAGAAAGTCTTTCCTATTTGTGTTTTGTTGAAATAAATATTGAAGTAAAAGACTTAAAGTATAAGGATGTACTGAAAATAAATTTCCTAAGATATAACTGTATACTTTGGTAGCCTAACTGTAAACAGTCCACGCAAACAATGTCTGACACCAATTATTACTTTTCCGAGATATTTTTCTAAGGAAATAACATTTTATCTACAGTTTGTGTTGCATCCACCAGTACAGCCCCACTCTCAGAGGAGAGAGGGAATTAGAGCTTAGGACACACCACGCTGCTGCAATGCGAGTTGGCGGACTTTAACAACTATTATCATGTCATGGTTGTTATCATGATAATAACCAGGACCGACGGCTTAACGTGCTCTCCGAGGCATGGCGGTGAATCACCGCCAACTTCCTAACTCCGGGCTAGTACTACTGGGAATTTCTATTCAGAAAAACCCAATACTTGTCATGGTCCGACCCGGGACTCGAACCCGGGACCTCGTCGGCCGCAGTCGAATATGCTAACGCACGTAAGTAGTTGTTTTGCATAATATAGTTTTATTTTAGACTAGCTGGCGTGCCCTGGGTTTGTTTGGGTTGAGAGTTCGTCCGCGTGGATTAATATTTTATTATGCCAGTGGGAGTCCTTAATTTTTTAGCCTATATGTTATTCCAGACTATAATCTACCTCTATACCAAATTTCATCAAAATTGGGTCAAAAGATGGGCCATTAAAGCGTAACAGACAAACAGGTATGTATGCAATATGCATTAATTTTAAACATCAACGTTATCCATATACAGTGATACATACCCATCAGCGCCTTGTATATGGAGACATCTGGCTGTGGTGACCACGTGTCTGCGTGTGAAAAGTGCACCACCACACCTATGTCCTCTAATGTCTTGCAATTGATTATCGTTTCCCAACAATTGTATGGACACCTAGAAAAACTCATTATTCAAATATATAATTTCATTGAAACAAACTTTCACGAGTCTCTCCTATGGAATGAAACCGACTTAACTCATAAAAGGCTAAAATGTTATAAGGTAACTCAATATAACTTTGTATTTTTGTATACCAAAAAATTGCCATATTCGGGTGGGACCGGGAAAAACCAGCTATATAGATTCTACTGTAAACGCACTCATTGTTCACAACTATATCAATCCGGAGTTGGCTATTTTAGAAAGCAATTTTGGCAACTAAAAATGATATTGTCGATGACATCAACTTTAATATTCAAAACAAAATTCCCGGTGAAGAGAGAATATTATACAAATCGACCGACACGATGGTAAACATTAAAGAAAGTGTCAACTTCCCTAAAGAATTTTTGTCTTACTCCCTTCCATACTCTTTGCTAGTACCAGGAATGCCATTACACTGACTTTGACTAAAAATTGGATTTTCGATCATACTACTTATAAAACTCCCCAAAAACTGTAATGGAACAAAAAGATGATCGTCAAACAGCTACCGAATAACATCATAGAAGCCGAACTCATGACTGGAAAGGAATAAGGACACACAGTTTTTATCCCCAGAATATCACTGATCTCTACTAGACAGCCTTTCCAATAAAAAATACTGCAAATTCCAATCAAATTAGTCCCCGTCCGCTTGATTTTCAAAGTACCATACTAATAAAATATAACACCCAGCTAGTTTTCACAATAATTTAGTATTAAAATTTCATTACCGAGTAAAGAAATTCACCGTCATTTGCAAGCTGCCCATTTACAATTCTATTGCTTGACGCCTCGGCCGCGTCTACCAGATCGGCCCCATCTGTAAATAATGCTAATGGTTAAAGATTAAAATCGCGCAAACAATTTACGTGTTACCAAGCATTTAAGCAGCATGTTAATACTTAACTTACGAGTATTAAAGCTAACATTATAAACATTTATTAAGACCTTAATAGATTTATTCAAAAACTAGAGGTCCACATCCGGTTTCACAGGGGTGGATCTAATGCAATACCTAAAACTTTATAATCTAACTATTATAGTTATCAGTGTAATAACACTGAACTCGATTGATTTGCTGTTACATGTTGAGGAGTTAGAGCTTCCATCTGCAAACTAAGTATTCATCAGATCTACATGAAAACGACATGGAACTAACCTTTCCAAAGAAAAAAGACGTATATACTAATTCCTACGCGATTTAATGAAATACCAAAATCCACACAGATAAAGTCACGGGAGTCAGCTCGTTTAGTACTTTTGTGTATTTAATGGATTACCTTACTTCAAAAGGAAAAAATTGTTGGAAAAGCGCTCCACGATTTGTTTTTTTTAATTGAACATGACTGTGAGAGTAACATTAATTCAGAATTATAAAGCTTCGACTTTTACCGTAATTAAAGACTTGCGGATACTTTTTAATATAGTCCCTACAATATTAAATACCATGCAATATTTTTATGATAATATGCAATATTTTTAATGAATACAATATTTATAAAAAAGAAATTCAGTTTTAAAGCGATTAACCGCAACATATCGACTCCGCATTAATCATACTAAAATAATTCACTTTTGCCTATGCATATATTTATGCCTATCATAAAACTGTAATTAGATACGGTTACGATATTACGGTCTATCTACATTTTGAAAATTTAAGTATAAGCTTTATTGTCAAAAGTTACATTATATCTCTACAGTAAGATGATTAAACTACTTCTACAGTAAGACTTATCGTATTTTCTACCTCAGAGTACAGTATGAGACAAAGAATAATTTCCACTATTGCTGTTTGATCGAATCCATACTAATATTATAAATGCGAAAGTGTGTCTGTCTATCTGTCTGCTACGCTTTGACGGCCCATCTGTTCAACCGATTTTGATGAAATTTGGTACAAAGATAGGTTGTAGGTATCCCGGGGAAGGACATGGGCTAAAATAAATAAATTCCCGGAAAATTCAAGAGTTCCCACGGGAATCAAAAATACTTCTCTGATGAATGATAAATGAATCATCAACCGGTTTTGATGAAATTTGGTACAGGCATAGTTTCTATCCAGGGGAAGGACATAGGATACTTTTTATCCCGAAAATTAAAGAGTTCCCTCGGGAATCAAAAAACCATAATCCACGCGGGCATCATCTAGTTATTATATAACGTGTTTGAAAGTCGAAATTATCACTTTTTTCTATAACTTACTGCAAACGATGTTTTAAATGATATACAAATCAGAAAAAGAAACTTACTGCAGAATGATATACCAGCAAATAACAAAAATATTATGATACGTCCGATTCCCATGTTCAATTTATTTTTATGTTCACAAGTAGGTAAGTTCTTTCAGTACCACTACTCGTAATGTTTCGTTTTTATATTTCAGGATTAGTCATTTTGTAATCTTATCGTAATATTGGCTATCAGGCTATCACATCAATTTCTTTTTTGGTTTTTAATTTTTAATCTACGGCATATTTATCAAACAGCTCATATTTTATGTATATTTAGTAAATATTATCATTGCAAAAATATTTGTTAATATCGGCTTTAGCATCAAAAGCTTAAAAAACTAGATGATGATCCGCTTCAAAATATGTGCTTTAGTAATTTTCAGAGATATAAAGCCCATATCCTGCCCCGGGATGCAGCCTATATCTATACCAATTTTGGTCAAAATCGGTTGGACAGGTAATCCGGGAAAGCGCAGCAGATAGACACACACACAAGTATACAAGTATGATTTATGCAGAAGAATATACTCGTACATACTACATACTCGTTACATACTATGAAGCGGACTTACAATTATTTCTATTAGTCTCGGGATATTCTGATTTCGTTCTGGGCCACATTCAATCTAATCTTAAAGGAATTATCAATCTAATAATTTGTACTGTGAATGTAATGCGTAGTCATACTTTATACTTTATTATACTATAAATGTGATAGTGTATTTGTTTGTTGGTTTATTGGGTTGTCCTTCAATCACGCCGCAACAGAGTAACGGATCGACGTGAATAATAATTTATGAACTCAATGATGATTAAATTATGATGATTATGTTAATATGACTCACAGATAAATAAATATTTATTTAAAACCATTCTAGCGTGACAGGACATAACGTTCATTTCGTGCAGACGATTCTTAATTCAAGTATCATGATTTTTTTACTCAAGTATCAAGAATTTTTCTATAGCGAAATAATGTTAAAATCCAATAACTAAGCCATTTCAAGCTTGATTAGTTCATGTTTCTTAAAACTAAATAGAAGAAGAAAAAAAACTTGCATGAAATCTGTAAATAATATTTATAAATCTTTTATCAAGCTAAAAACGGCAACTTACAAACATTTACTCACTTAACATTTACTTATTTAAAAATACATAGGACTTACCCGATTTTTAATATTAGGATACATGTTCAAGAGGAGAAAATTTATCTCTTTGAGAAAAATATGCTAAATGTTTGAGATGCCATGCTTCGCTCGGCCCTCTTTATATTATAGACCTTTTGTGATGTTATTTTTTATTACTTACCTTTTGTGTTTATGTGCTACTGAAACCAAATATGTATAGTCGTACGCGGATGGACGTGGAAACCCCCCGCATTATTATCCCGAGAAAACTCCTACCAATATTCGAGTAATGGGTAAGGGTCACGACCCTGAGAAATACGACACACAGAGAGAGAGAAACGAAATATAGGTGTTTTGTTTCGACTTATTTTAAAAATCATATTCCTTTTAAACAACTAAATTCACCCGTACCACTGCAACAGACTCTCCGTTACTCATAAGGATCAAAGTGATTTTTTCCATTGCTCTAGTTGAAGACCTGGAGAACGACATACCTGCTTGGGCTACTTTTTTATTCCGGGAAATCAAAGAGCTCCTCCGAGATGTTCATACCGAATTCCACGCATACGAAGTCACGGGTATCATCTAGTTTATCAAATAATCACAGCTGGTAAGTTTATAATTTAATCACGTTTACAATTTAATTCATTTACTTTGTAAATTAAAAAAAAGTGTTAGACGTTTTAGCTTCTGAACACCTTAGCACGAAATAAAAAGTTAAGTACCTACGGGATTATGATAAATCCCGGCCCTCATTCTAGATTAATTAATATTTGATGAGGATGATCTAATTTGTCAAGCGATGAAAAACAAAGCTTTGAGCCTTTGAATATAAAATAATAATCTACCTAGGCTCAGTAAATTAACAATGAAAGAAGGATTATCTAACAAGTGAGGATTACACTAATTATATTTTTATGTTTCATTCCAAAAATAAAGTTATAGTACTGATAAACTACAAACTTAATAACGACAAAGTCAAAATGATTAAAATAGGTTATGAAGTAACTTTTCAAGGACATTATCAGTTAACTTTGTATTTGTAATATTATCATGATTAGAATCTATACTATACTAATATTATAAATGCGAAAGTTCGGACGGATGTTTGTTACTCAATCTCGCCTCAACGGATCTGGATGAAATTTTTACAGAGATAGGTTATAGTCTGGAATAACACATAGTCAATTTTTTACACCGGCATTTTTAAAACTTCCCGCGGGAACCAAAAACTCAAAGCATGTTCTCAAGTATGTTCCTCAATAAGTACATTTCAGTTAATAACAACTAACATAATTTTGGTGACAGTGATGATTTTACTCCAGTGAATAGTCATCATCATCATGAATAATGTAACTTTCACTTACGTAATACAAAATCCATGCTAATATTATAATTAATGCGAAAGTGTGTTTATTTGCTTCGTTTTCAAAGCTTCAATAGTCCATCAGCAGGCCGAGTGAGTTTTTTTTTACGTATTTGATTGCGACAACAGTAACTACCGTTTAATATGGAACTAGATGATGCCCGCGACTTCATCGTCATGGACTAAGTTTTTCAATTCCCGGAGGAACCTGCGGAATTTTTAATATTAGTACGGATTGGTCAAGCGTAGCTTGACAATTCCATGCAAATCGTAGTTAACCGTATCGATATCGAATGGTAAGAAAATCTCTCACTAGTCACACAGTTCTCAGGATTTTGAGGAAAGGTACACTCGAGATACGGACTCGCGATTGTCGTCCCTTTTTATACGACTGCCTGAAAAAAAGGAGTTTTCAGGGTTTATGTATGTATGTATGTATGTATGTGAGTTTGTATATTGCACCATAACTTCTATACGCCTGAACCGATTTTGATAAATGAGGTATCGTTAGAACCCCTAGCTTATTCCGGGTGACATAGGCTAGTAAAATTAAAAAAAATTGATAGGGTGACCATGGTCCCACATTAAAGACTAAAGTTGAAAAAAAATACGAAAATAAGATTAACTATATATTCATCATCCAGAAAATGATGAGTAGATTCCAAAAATATATAACGCCATAGTTCAATATCCAGTAATTCATAATAAAATATAATTTAATAAAAATTAATTTTTTTTTTCCTCGGACAAAGAATTAGCCTAGCTATTCAAAGGGGGAACGCTGCCAGCATCTTCGGAACCTTGCCTAAAGGGACTCCTTTTAATAATATTTTTTAGTTATTATATTATATTTTTAAGGCTTTATATATTATTAAATTTCATTTAATAAAAATGTGAATAAACTATCTTACCTATAACTTTTTTGTTTGTTTTTTGGCAGGGCAGTCGTGCTTTTTAATTGTTTTAATTATAATTAGTTTGATACCTAATAATGTTGCTGTTGCGACTTTGAGAGCGCGCAGTTTTCCAGTTTTAGTATAGAGCTGACCCTCCGTAGAATATCTAATTTGTGGTAGGTACTTTCCAGAAAAGCAAAGATTCTCCACAAGATTTTTCAAAAATCGAAATCCACCGGGATAAATTAGCGAGCGTACAGTATCGGATTTCGCTCGCAAAAATTTGCAGAATTTTTTATAAAAATCCAAGTCCTTTGCAAAGTATTTAGGTTGTGCTTAAATGTATTCGTAATACGTAACAGGTTTCGTAGTAAGACAAAATATTATTTGCTTGAAACTGATTACGTAGCACTGGTTTCGTAGGCAGCCGAAGGGAAAATAACATTCGGTACCTAATACTACTAGAGGTATAATTATGAAGGAACATTATGTATAATTTTGACGACCTTCGTGGCGCTGTGTAGATTGCTGTTGCCTTAACGTGGGAGGTCCCGGGTTCGATCCCCGGCAGAGTCAATTTAGTAATTTATAATTTCTGAATTTTCTCTGATCTGGTCTGGTGGGAGGCTTCGGCCGTGGCTAGTTACCACCCTACCGGCAAAGACATACTGCCAAGCGATTTAGCGTTCCGGTACGATGCCGTGTAGAAACCAATTAGGGGATGAGTTTAATATATGTGCCATACCCCTAAAAGGTTAGCCCGCTACCATCCTAGACTGTATCATCACTTACCATCAGGTGAGATCGCAGTCAAGGGCTAACTTGTAGTAGATAAAAAAAAATATGCTCGTTTTCACTCGCTACCTTCTTTCGTGGGGGACCTTAATAAGGTCAAGGCTCGGTATTATATTTTAATATACTTACCTAATACCAAAAAGTTATATTGCATGTTATCTCGAGAGGAAAGCCCCCCGGTGTTTTAGTGTCAGACTAGCAATGCGCAGGACATGTTTGATAAGGGTTCATGACAGGACAACTTTGGCTTTGTGAATTATTATTTTAGTTTTCGTAAACGGTATAGGTAGACTTACTACACTTAACTAAATAACATTTTTATCAACACATAGTAGCAATAGCACGCTATTATTCCTCCGTGCCGCCCAACACGCTCCCTTTAATTAAATTTCCTATACAAGTGACACTCCAATACCGTAGCATTTTCATAAAGATGTTGACTGTACAATGCATACCCACTTATGTAAGAGTAATATATACCATTTCAAAGTAAGTTTATCATTTTTTTATTTCTTTAAGTTAATGAAGCCCGATTGCGTAAGAAAATCGAAATCATTTGAGATTTAAACTCTCCGTATACATAGAGCTATCACTTTGATCGTATTAAATTTTAAGGGAACTATTTTTAAACTTTAGGAATTTAAAACGTAAAATTTAAATGGCATCCTTCTGCTCAAAGCTACTGCATGAGCTCCTTCGAATTATCCGATTGACAAACGTGACTTATTACAATTTTCTTACAAAATCAGGAGTCTGATCACCAACTCTTTAGTGAATTACCCATGATGCTATTAAAAAAAAAGTCTGTCTGAATATCTAACCAGCTTTTTACAGCTCAATCACTGCACTGATCTTGACGGAATTTGTAAGGTACAGAGAGCTTGCATTTTGCAAAGGGATAATGCAGACGTAGAAACTTTATACATTGGAAAATCAAAGAGTCCCCACGGGAATTTTAAAATCTTGATTCCACATGGATGTAGCAAAACGGTTCGTTACGGCTAAAATATTGCCAGCAATGCTGGGAGAGGGTAGGAGCACGTACATTAGAATCCCCAAAGTAGTAGGTATGGGCCATGTTATGGATTAAGGTAAGCCAGATTAAGCAGTAGTTACTTCGTCTTAAGCATAATCCAAACTTCCACATTAATATTATAAATGCGAAAGTGTGTCTGTCTGTCTGCTTTCACGGCCCATCTTTTCTACTGATATTGATGAAATTTGGTATAGAGGCAGATGGGATCCCGGGGAAGGACATACTTTTAATCCCGGAAAATAAAAAAAAATTTAATCCACGCAGACGAAGTTGCGACCATCATCTAGTATGAATATAAAGTATGGTATCATTCTTTCTTTGAAAAAACCCAAAAATCTCTCTATAAATACAAAATATGATCAATCAATTATTGAGGTGCCTAGAGCTCACCCCAAACTTTAACAAGGCGAAACCGCGAGTAAAGCTAGTCTGCCTTTGTAAAAGCGTAAAGGACTTTTACTTGAGTACTTGTTCAATGATAAGTGTTTAGTACCTATTCAGTTCTAAGTAGAGCATCGCTTACTATCTGATGAAAACGTAATACTTATTATACTCCCCAACATCATAATATATATTATTTTGACGACCTCCCTGGCGCAGTGTTGAGTGCTGTTGCCTTAACGTGGCAGGTCCCGGGTTTGATTCCCGGCAGGGTCAATTTGGGAATTTATAATTTCTGAATTTTCTCTGGTGTGGTCTGGTAGGAGGCTTCGGCTTTGGCTAGTAACCACCCTACCGGCAAAGACGTACCGCCAAGCCATTTAGCGTTCCGGTATGATGCCGCGCAGAAACCGGCTAGGGGTATGGGTTTCATATAACTATCATACCCCTGGTTAACCCTAGTTAGCCCGCTACTGTAAAGTTTTCGTCTACCAAAAGTTTAGTAGATAGGAAAACGTTATATTCAACGTCTTGATAGATTCCAGCCTATTTTCGGATACGAATATACAGTAGTCTTGTTCACTGAAGCCCAAAGATCAGCGATGTCGAGATAATACAAGCTTTCCGCTTTAGTAAACTGGGCCGTCACAGGAGACTCATCGTGTTACTATTAAAATATCACTTCCGCCTTGAAAGCAAGGCATTAGGATTTTCACCCATGATTTCTACGCCACATTGTGGTATCCTACCACATGAAACTTTTATAATTGTAGCACCTCTTTGTACCTACTGTATTCAAAAATAAATAAATGAAATGATTTAACTGTATTGGATATAGAAAGTGATTATTAAGCATAAACGTAGTATTGCTTAAGGGTCAGTTGTACCACAGAAAGTTATTATTTTTGCCTACCAAAGAGTTGCACTTTGCAACTCTTTGGTAGGCAAAAATAATAACACATTCACATTTTAAAATTAAAAGGTAAAAATGAGAAGACCACTGATATTTACAATCAAAAATAATTGCTTTTATATGGCAAAATTTACGCTTAACCGCATAAGGTTCCTCCTATAGATGGAACCTTACCCCATATACAAAAGAATGCCTGAATCCATTGTTACCACAAGAATATTATGAGTTCAGCCAATAACAAAATATATAAATAATGTCATTGTAACAATGATTAATGCAGGTCTTAAATAATAGGTACAAGCCCTAGGTACAAACCTATTAAGTACAGCTTTTAACACTGACTGTACGGTACTGTACACATGATTAATAGTCTTTAAAGGCCGCCAACCCGCATTGGAACAGCGTGGTGGCTTCTAGCAAGCTTCAAGTAGCTTCAAACTCTAATTCCCTGTCTCCTATGAAAGAGGAGGCCTGTGCCCGACAGTCGGACGTTAATGGGCTGTAGTCATAGTGGTACGGCGTAAGCTAACACGACACATATAGACATCGCCTGAATGATTATAGTCATACGGTCTATTAGACCTAGTTACCTATCGTATTTTAATAAACCACGAGCCGCTTTTCCCTGTTTTTTTCCGAAATTCATACATCGAGAACATTTCACCTACCAGAAGAAACTGAGTCATAAATAAGTCATGAGCCCATGTTTATACCGCTGTTAAACCCTTATCATAGAAAATAATATTGACCAGTCCTTTAAAAATCTGTCGGTAATACAATCTGACCATATCCAACATAGTGGCTAAATATAACTATCTAAAACCGAAGGTCTAAGTTTTACCTGGAAAAACGTTGCAATTAGCCAACAACATAGAGCGAAAACAGACTAGAGAATTTTCCAGAGGGTTTGATTTGAGAAAGCGTCGAATTTAACCAACTTCTAATCATTGTATAACTAAATATTGTCTATTGATTTGAAACTTTGCAACATGTACTCAATGCCGAATCTGTATTTTCAAATTGGTTCCATTGAGCTGATATTATCATTATGGAAGTTGGACCCAGTAAGTGGATAGTGGTAGTGGAACTCTTGAGGGGATCTAGAGGCCCTCGAGTGTAGGCTCATTTGGTTTGTTTGGACAATTCCAATACATTATACTATGTGACGAGGGTCTAATGGTGTATCCTGGAGATGGATTTAATAGCTCTGCGGTGGTTCTTAGTAATCCCCTGGAGTTTGGGCACATTTGCTTGGTTTAGACGATCCCCGTTTACGATACAGGTCAATTATTGGTTTTTTGGTTTAAAAAGTAAATAAGTATTATTTTACTAGATGATGGCCGCGACTTCATCCGAGTTATTCTAGCTTTTCTTTTATTCCCGTGGGAACTCTTTAATTTTCCGGGAATAGAAGTAGCCGTTACTTTCCAGGTCCTCAAGTATACCCATGCCAGAAATCACGTCAATCCGTTGCTCCGTTGCGGCGTTATTGAAGGACAAACCAACAAAAAAAACACACTTTCGTATTTGTAATATTAGTGTATTAGCATCATTTCTTCTGAGAACCCTCAAATTAAACATTACGAGTAATTCAACCCAAAAAGGCAATGGTTTTTTCCATTACGTGTTTCCATTTCTATTCGAGAAGACAGCGTGGTCATCACCATTTTGGACTGTGATATCAAATAAACATTGATTCGATTCGAAGAATGCAAGTAATCAGTTTTGGGAAAGCTGACGATCCAAATCTTACCTTCGTCAAAGTAAGAGAACGCTGCGTAATGCGTACGTTACAGTTTAATATTACCTTTCGAAACATTCAGCCCTGGGAAATACCCATTTTATTCTTAACTTTTTGAAATATTCATGATTCCCTACAGGCTTTAAATAAAATGAGCAATTATACTATGATAAAATTACTGTAACTAAGCACTGAAGAACTGTAAAAATGAACTGAGGAAGAAGAACTGTAAAAATTTTCTCTGTTCTGATCAGATATTGTTGCTGACGAAATACGAGTTAAAAGACTCAACGACAAATTTTCAAATCACAAATTTTGATGGTTAGTTAAGTTATGAGCTGAGTTACATTATTTTGCCATAAATATGAAGAACTAGCTGATGCCCGCGTGGATTTAGAATTTTTGGTTCCAACGGGAACTCTATAATTTCCCGGGATAAAAAATTGCCTATATGTCTTATTCCAGACTATCTCTGTCCCAAATTTTATCCAGATCTGTTCAGCCGTTCTGGCGTGATTGAGTAACAAGCACCCATCCAGCCATCCATCCAAACTTTCGCATAAACTATAATATTAATATAAATCTCAGATTCGTCTATGAACTTCGCCCGACCAAATTGAAGTTCGTTTTTGCCTTCAAGTTTTCGCAGACTTGGTACTTAGTGGATACTCCGACCCGGGACTCAAATCTGGGACCTCCTAACCACTACCTAACCACTAGACCATCGAGGCAGTCTCGGTCGGCCCATAACAAGTATTGGGGTTTTCTGGCAAGAAATTATCAGTACTAGCCCGGAGTTAGGAACTCACCCACGTGCCTCGGAGAGCCGTCGGTCCTGCGCCTGATCTCTCTCCGGTCGTGTCGGATTTCCGTCCCATCGGGCTATGAGAGTAATGGAACAGAGTATGAGCCTGTGTTTGCGCACACACTTGTGTGCTAATAATAATATCTCCCGCGCAGATGGCTAATCTCTTTAGAGATTGGCCGCCGTGGCCGAAATTCGATCGGGAGGACATTATTCTTACTTAGTGGATATCTAACTAAAAAACGACAACCGACATGGAACACTGCGACACGAACTCCAAGACGCGAAAATGGTCTCGAAGGTGTACATTGATATACTTAATTGATTCGTGGCGTTTGCGAGCTGAATCGATTCGCCATGCAAGTAGATCGAGCTATGGACTTGTCGAACCTATATTACGTTTATTAATTCACAGTTTAGGTACCTATGTATGAAATATTGTCGATTCAATTTTCTCCGTTTTCGATAGTTAAACTAAGGACGAAAATACACTAGGGACTGAAGAGGACTAAACGTCAGCATTAAACGCCTGCGTTGTAAGTAAACGAGCTTTTATCCTGCCGCACCAGTCTTTGCAACTCCATATGAAAGTTCTGACGCGGATGTTTTGTAAGGGCGTTTTGTCATGTCCGGTCCGTAGTGTGTTTCCTATGATTATGTTAAGTGTATAGCCTAATGGCTAGGCGCACACGAAGAAAAACATGAAGTAGCACTTAGCTTACTTGCAAATATTAGTGGTTATGACAATAGGTTGTTTAGGGATAAAAATAGAGCCTATAAAATTAAGCCAACCTCTGAGCCTTCAAGTCGTCTTAAAACTTTCATAACGTAGTGACTTCATAAAATACTTACTACGAGCTTTCTGACGAGGCGTGAAGTTAAATGGCTCACACAAAGTTTCATTTGTTAATTTATCTTTAGACTTGTTTCTTATTCAAATTTATTTAGAAAACTTTATAACCACAAAAGCTTTGAGTTCTATTTTTGCTCATTAATAATGAATAATTTAAAAAACACCCTAGATAGGTAAATTTAATGAGGCTACAGCTATTGTTCAAGCGAGAACTTTTATTTTCAACCAGATGATACCCAAACTTCGTCCGCGCATACTTCCGTTTCTTTATTCCCGCGGGAACTCCTTAATTTTCTGGGAAAGCCTATGTACTTGCCCGGGATGCAACCTATCGCTGTACCAAATTTTATCAAAATCGGTTAAAAAGAAGGGACGTTAAAGCTTAGCAGACAGACAGATAGAAAGACAGACATACTTTCGCATTTATAATATTATTCAATATTCAACAATTCAATATTATTATTATTTCCCGACCCGTTGAATTTTTAGCAGGTCAATTATCATAGATAAACTTTCCGGTAAAGGATACCGACATCTGCTGATTGTGTATACCAGAAGACATTACTATGCACCTGCTAATAATAGAAGAAATAACTACTCTAACGATCATTAATGTAGAATTTTAGTACCAACTACCTTAAATTGTAACCATGAAAGGCCGTCCTTGCCCAAAGCTCAAGGGCTCAAAGCCCTCCGGACATCAAGCTGACGTTGGCAAGGGATATTTCTTTATTTATACTTAGACTAGCTAATGCCCGCGACTTCATCCGCGTAAATTGAGGTATTTTGGTTCCCGCGGGAACTGTTTAATTTTCCGGGACAAAAAGTAAACTATGTGTTATTCCATCTGTGTGCCAAATTTCCTCCCGTTCGTGCGTGATTGAGTAATAAACATCCATCCATCAATTCAAACTAAGTATCGCAATTATAATATTATAGTATTATAATATAGATAGGCACACAAATTCAATTGCAAAACATTTATTTTCCGCTCAACGTAATTTTATATTCAGGTCACTAGCACCCGCATCCTGTCAAGCAAAACTTTTATAATATAATAGGAGCCGGGAAATGCTCATAAAAAGTGTAAGAAGAAGTCAAGGGAACTGTTTTAAAAAGCTTAACGGCCTCATTTTATTCGCAAATTCTACGAAATAATATCTACAGTTCGCGCGCGAGTTGAATGGAGAGTAAATGTATGTGTCACCTTACATTTAGTCTGCCTTCAACTCACGCGCGAACTATAGGTACTACCTAATATAACAAAGCTTGCGTGTAAGTACTAAAAAAGTCGGCTAGGTGCGAGTCGGACTCACACTCAAAGGACGTACCATCAAACAAGATTTACTATTTTTTTTAAAGAAACGAGAGAGGCGCTCTAAAATCACGATTCAATAATATCCCGCAAATTTTTTTGTATTTGTTGTAATAGCGGCAAAAGATATACACATAATACACTCGTGTGTCAAAATTTCAACTATCTACCTCATGCAAGTTCATGAGATACAGCCCGCTGTAAAGTTTATTATTTGTAAATACTTTCTTCACTGCATTAAGTAAGAGTTTGTGGCGGTCTTCGTAATCGCACATAATCCAATAGATGGCATTACTAGCACGATTCACGCGACCACGAAGAGCCCAACTCACGATTACGAAGCGTTCTCTGAATCACGCTATATATACGACCTCCAAAGATGAACGGTCGGACCAGTGGTCCCCGAGCACATCACCCGCTCGGAGGATGATCATCCTTTGTTACGGTCGAGCCATTTCACCTGCTCCCGTACAAGTTGTAAAACAAATTATTTTCATTTACAAAGTATTTTGGAATTGTGATTGCACCCCCCTCAATAGACTAGCGCTTCCCACTGCAGGGATATTGGGAAAATTAATATAAAATATTAATGAAAACGAAAATTTATCAGTGCACGTACCGTCAGCCGTAAAGCGAGCTAACAAAGGTCCGAATGTTCAATCTCTAAGCGACCCATCCACGCATATTTAATAACCCAGGACCTGCAAAATTGTATTTTGCGAAAGTAACCTACTTGGAAATAATTGACTAAAGTTGCCGGTAGGGTGGTAACTAGCCACGGCCGAAGATGCCCACCAGGCCGGATCAGACAAAATTCAGAAATTATAATTATAGTTCTACATAATTTAATTTGAGTTAAAGCTACACACAGTGGAAATATTTATACTAGGTTACAAATTTATATGAATACTAGCGGACACCCGCGATTTCGTTCGCGTGCCATAAGTTTTTAATTCCCACAGGCACTCCTTAATTCACCGGGATAAAAAGCCTATGTCACTCTCCAGGTCCTCATCTATAGGTACCCATGCAAAAATCATATTAATCCGTTGCTCTGTTGCGGCTTGATTGAAGGACAAACTCTGTATTGAACGTCCTTGGGGATAAAAATTACAAAAGCCATTTTAGAAGCCCAAATACAAAGTTTCATGGCTATAACTTGAAAAACTATGGAATTTCATACCAACTTTCAACCCCTATTTTTTACCCTTTTGGAGGTAGAATTTCGAAAAATCCTTTCTTAGAACTTTGGATACCTACTCTTCACAAAGAACACACCCTCCAAATTTCATGTCATTAGAACCAGCTGTTTAGGCTGTGCGTTTATATATAAGTCAGTCAGTCAGGACTTTGAATTTTATATATAAAGATTTACAAGGTTCTGGACGTGAAGGTAAAATGTTTTAGTTCAAAACCTTAACACATAACAATTAAATTGAGCTAATAAAGATCCATAATTATTCAGTGAGTGTGAATTTACAACGGAAAAGGAACGAACAAGGTACTAATTATAATGGTGGTGGTATATAAATATTACCCATGCAAAAAATTACGTCTATGCGTTGCTTTGTGGCGGCGTGATTGAATGTCGAACCAACAAACAAACACACTTTCGCATTAATATTAAGTATGATTTAATATGCTCCATTGGTAGTAGTTATACACAAGTTAAAGGTAAATATTATATACACACAACCATACGATTTATTCGTAGAACCTGTTTTCAGTAAGTTTACAATTTGATCGAGATGACAAAAATTTGCCCTTGAAGATTTATTATTTTACTGGGCTAAACATAAATCTCGAATCTAAATTACTTTAAAGTTATTAATCTTATTCTAACGATATAACTGAAATGCCATTCGGCTACGTAAAATTCATTATTCTTTTAAAGCATTAATCAAGGTTTATCGGATAAGTTATAAGGCAGCTCCGGAACTCAATGCGTTTAGAGAATTCTTTAATTTATCTTTTGCACTCACTGCTATCAGAAAGCTCATTGCACCAAATTAAATTTATTATTTGAAAACTAAGTAACGAATTTAGTGCAAATGCAACTTATAATGAGATTTCACTATCAGAATAAGGATAAAAGCTTCAAAACGGTATGCCTTATTTACTCATTTCCTCTATTATTACATATAGTATGAATTTTCTTAGATGAGAATAAACTATAAATACATGATGGTGATATTATCTATACGTGTTTTTTACAGTAAAATATAAAGGTTGGTCCTTATTAAGCTTTAATTATTATGGGACAGAATCCATACGTAGAGGTAGTCAATTGACTTTACGAGAATACTCGATGAGGGCGGCGTTTCATGTGAAATAGAAAGAAGTGCGACCACGTGGTCTATTGTTCTCTTCACTCGACCTCATGGTGTTCGATGGTACCTACCACTCTCTGGTAGTATTCTGAGTTGTTTAAGTAACGAAAGCTTTTGATTAATTTTTATTGACCGAGCGAAGCGAAGGTCTCTGAGTCTACTTGAGTGAATTTGCACTTGTCCCTCCGTGCGTCCATCTGTCAGTGCCTTATAACTTCTGAATTACTGAACGTAATAACTTCAAATTTAAATATAATATGTAAACAAATGACCTCCAGCCGAATATGGCTTAAAAGTTATAAAAATCTTTATTTCAGGGGGGCTCTCATAGAAGCGAATGCGAAGTAAAATATATTTATAGCGTTACATAGGGTTGCAGTATATCATTATAAGGATAATTAGGAATAGAGTCCAAAAATATATTTCTGGACTGTATTCCTAATTATAGTTTTTGAATTTTTCCCCTAAAATTAACGAAATGGGGGGCTTTCAAAGTGGAGATTTTCTAACGTCCTTTTCAAACGGTCAACGAAAGTTGACCTCAGAGCTCTCAATTTTCTGAAAGGTTGAGCCTGAAACTTAATCAGTTATTTGAATTATATCCTGTACTTGAACAACAAATACTAAAAATTGATAAATATTATAAGGAAACGCAATTATTTAATTTTTAATGAGGTTCAGTATTTTTAACAGAACTTCACAGTGATGTCAATAGACACGCTCTGTAAAAGTTTATTCGTTTGTGCTTACAAATAATAGACGTTAGCACCATCTTAAGTGGAATTTAAAAAAAACTATCATAATATATATATTACAATATATAGTTAAAACTATCTTATGGATACCGCGAGGTCTTAGTTCGGGGTGAACTATAGTTACCTAGTTTATAGTATGGAAACGTCTTTGTTCAATATGCTGACTAGCGTTGCAGTTTATTTATACACGATGGGAAGTGATGATGCAGTCTAAGATGGTAGCAGGTTTACACACTACAAGTTAGCCATAGACTGCGATTTCACCTGATGGTAAGTGATGATGATAATGATCTAAGATGGTGGCGGGCTAACCTGTGAGGGGCACGGCACCCATACCCCTATTCGGTGGTTTCTACACAGCATTGTACTGGAACGCTAAATCGTTTGGCAACATCGATCGATATTTGACAGCAATCGGTTGGGTGGTAACTAGCCACGGCCAAAGCCTCCCACCAGGCCAGAACAGGAAAAATTCAGAAGTTATAAATTCCCAAATTGACCCTGCCGGGGATCGAACGCTGGACTTCCGCACGTTAAGACAAATGCGCTCAACTACACGTATGCGTACCACATTTTCAGAGCGTGGATTAATTATCGCCGCCGTTCTATTTGTCTGACCAACGCCCAACGTCTCAGCCATTACATCACCTGTCCTGTATATTATAATACAAACGTTTAGGAACGAATTTAGCATGACGAAAAGCCAGTAATGATCGAAGTTTATTTTGTACAATAATACTTTATTCAGTTGATTATAGTGAATACTTAAACTAATTCGGTGTTTCTATTGCTTCATGGAATGCTGAAAGTTAAATTGTTTTTTTTTTAATTGAAAATAATACAATTGAACTTAATGCTAGCTAGCCTAACCTAATTACTATATAAATCATACCCACGTGGAATGGTGGCAAGAATGCTGGCTGCATTTCCGCGCTGGACAGCCAGGCTGATCCTTTGCGCAAAAAATGAGCCAGCCCTTCTGTAAAATGATTTGGTAAAATATCAAAAAACCTTTTGAATATAAGCCACAAGCTGAATGTTAAAAAATCTATTGAATAATGGTTTCAGGGGTTTCAAAGAATGGTTTGCAAATTTAATAGAGTATCCAAAGAAATCAAAATAAATTGTATTCAACGTCGTCGTAAACCCATAGACGTCCACAGCTGGACATAGGTCTTCACAAGCCATGGTCTTGCGCCATCTGGATCCAGCGACTCGCTTGATGTCGTCCGTCCACCTAATGGGAGATCTGCCAACGCTACGCTTTCCAGTGCGGGGTCGCCATTCCAGCACCTTGGGCACAGAATAGATAATAGTACTAACCTTGGGACCCGAATGTCTATTGATTCTCCGAACTATGTGCCCTGAATATTGCCACTTCAGATTCTCCTACGGATCTCTTCATTTCTGATTAGATCACTCAGGGATTACCTACATTCAATAAATGGAAAGTTAACCTTTCCTGTCCGTTAACGTTTAAGTGATGGCATTAAAAACAATCCTTATCCGATAAAACAAACCGTCAATATTTCATCGAAAGCGGATTACTTGAAAAGCATAAGTCTACATTTCCAACAAATGTAAGAGTAATAATATAATGGATTCCACGGTCTCGCCATTTTATGAGAAAGATGTTAAAAAATTTATTATTTTTATGAAAAAAGTTTTGAACATTATTAGAGGCTTTCATTTCGGTTTTACGCCTGAAATGAATAGCAATGGAATGCCTAACTTATTTCGAAATGAGGTTACGGCAACATACGCTTGCTCTTTTGATCAAGGGATACCTACTTCTAAAACAATGATGATATTACAAAGTAACGTTAACAGTAATACCTGTGGTAGGTTGGTAAATTGAATGGAAAAAACTGTTTAACATTTCATCAGCAACATGGAGGGCTACCTATAAATGGTCGATAACGTTGCGCGCCAAACTGGAAAACCGAAATTACGGTAACGCTCCATTGGATTTTCCTATAACATGCCCTCTGCCCTGGGGCGCCAGACATATTGATATCGTTCAAGTCGTGGCTTTAGGATATTTATACGTCATTTAAAAAATGAACCTCAATATACAAGTACATTGAAACTATTTGCACTGAATGTAGCTGTATAATAGAATTAGCTTACATATTCAAACTTTATTTAAACAGTATCACGATAAAGGCTAATCAAAAAAATATTATAAATGTGTAAGTTTGGATGGATGGATGTTTGTTGCTCAATCATGCCCGAACGGCAGAACGGATCTGGAACAATTTTGGCACAGGGATATATTATAGTCTGATATAACACATAACTATTTTATCACGGAAAACTAAGGAGTTCCCGCGGGAACGAAATACCTCAATCCACGTGACGTAGGCGCGGGCATCAGGCTTCATTCTTCATATTTTTCCGTGGCTCAAAAACTTTTTTTTACTTAGGCTAATCATTTTAGTACAGTAAAATCATTAAGACACATTGAGACAAATCCAAGCGAATTTGCGCTCCAACCAATGATAATATTTTTTCTAATAATTATTCAACTCTTCCGTTGCTCTTTTGCGGCGTCAGTGAAGAACAAACTCTCTATTTAACGTCCATGGGGGTAGAATTTTCAAAAATGGTGAAACACGTATTTCTTCATTTTAAACCGGTAGCCCAAATATCAAGTTTCATGGCTATAACTTGAAAAAAACGACGGACTTTCATGCAAAATTTCAGCCCCTTTTTTACCCCTTTTGGGGGTAGAAATCCTTTCTTAGTGGATACCTACTCTTCACATAGAACACACCCTCAAAATTTCATGTCTCTAGGACCAGCGGTTTAGGCTGTGAGTTGATATATAAGTCAGTCAGTCAGTCAGTCAGGTCTTAGAAATTTATATATTCTTGCAAATTTCTAGAGGATACTTGAAGAAGAAAGACGTAAAAGCTCTCCTGACTTATTTATTAACATGAACAATAAAAATATTACAGCGAGAAAATAAAATCACACAAGAACGATACGCAACGCCGGGTGAGAATGTAGTTCGCAGCAGATGCGCACGCATCCTTTTATAACCTCGTCTCTGACACCATCGTTACTTTTCTTAATCGCAGGGAATGTATTCCATTCTTGAATTTCATTTCTTTATCCTGAAACAAGTATCTTATGTTAGTAAATATCTTCAATACGGCCAGACTGACCCGAGACCGTCCCCGGGCTCCTTCATTTCAGCTCCTCTAGTCCAGCAGTGGCATTGCTTAGACTCCGTTGGACACAGACCAGGATCTTGAAGCTCTTAAATGGCAGGCGCAAGAGAAGCACCTGCAGACCTCGGCACCACAGATCGTTGTTGGTTGCTGGCAACCCGGAACATCATCTCATGTCCTTGTCTGCACCTGCGATATAAAACAACAAACTTCACATATCTTTTTACGGCCATTACCGAATACAACGCTTCAAATTTCAGAAGACACGTTAGAAGTATAAATAAAATTCGAAACGTTACGGCCACTGGTTAAGTCATTATGCACGACGTTAGCATGACATACCAGAAGACAGTGGCACAACGTTATACCCTATCTGGTAAGCAGTGTTAGAACAACTTGGGCCTAAGTCATTAAGCACGACGTTAGCATGACTTATCACTTAGCCCGGCAAGACAGTCGCACGACGTTAGCTTGTCTGCCCGATACGATGAAGAGTACACATCTAAGTCATAGGCACGACGTTCGCAATAACTTAGTACGGCAAGATAGAGGCCCGACGTTAGCTTTTCTGCCCAGAGTGTACAGACAGCACAGGCCTAAGTCATTAAGCCCGACGTTAGCATGACTTAGCCTGGTTAGACAGAGGCGCGACGTTAGCGTGTCTCGTTGCGGTATCGTTGAGAAAAGTATACGCGCAGCAGCAAGCAAGCGCGCAGCCCTGCGCGACCAGCAGACGCGCAGCAGCAGGCAAGCGCGCAGCCCTGCGCGACCAGCAGACGCGCAGCAGCAGGCAAGCGCGCAGCCCTGCGCGACCAGCAGACGCGCAGCAGCAGGCAAGCGCGCAGCCCTGCGCGACCAGCAGACGCGCAGCTCGGCTCAGCAGGCAAGCGCGCAGCCTTGCGCGACATGTAGACGCGCAGCTCGGCTCAGCAGGCAAGCGCGCAGCCTTGCGCGACATGTAGACGCGCAGCTCGGCTCAGCTGGCGAGCGCGCAGCCCTGCGCGACCAGCAGACGCGCAGCAGCAGGCAAGCGCGCAGCCCTGCGCGATATGCAGATGCGCAGCTCAGCTCAGCTGGCGAGCGCGCAGCCCTGCGCGACCAGCAGACGCGCAGCAGCAGGCGAGCGCGCAGCCCTGCGCGATATGCAGACGTGCAGCTCAGCTCAGTTGGCGAGCGCGCAGCCCTGCGCGACCAGCAGACGCGCAGCAGCAGGCAAGCGCGCAGCCCTGCGCGACATGTAGACGCGCAACTCGGCTCAGCAGGCGAGCGCGCAGCCCTGAGCGACATGTATACGCGCAGCTCGGCGCAGCAGGCAAACGCGCTGCCTGGCGCGTCCAGAACGCCTCACGCCGTGTTGAGCGCCGAATACGAAAGAGACATAGAACAGATAATGACCACACTACACACGTCTGTCACAGGTTCTGAATACCCTTACAAGCCATATCACATGAACCACTTTTCGAGTAATAACTTCGTAACATATCCATCGAACGAAACTAACTTGAACAACATTCTCTAAATGCGAACAAGTAGAAATGTTCCTTTTTGGTGCTCTCTATAAATGTGAGCATACCAGCGGTCCTTTATCTGTGAAAGAAATACGAACAAACAAACCAGACTTTATTCTACGTACACACCTTTAACAAGATCACAAAACGACCAAAAATTTACAGGTCAAACTTCAAATAATTTTACACGAAAGTAAATAAACACAAGTAGACCAATAATTGACATGACATGACAATATGTCATGGCTGATATGCGCAGAACAGAATAAGAACCTGAACACCCAATGTTTACATCTTCAGGTTACACGGCAACGATGACAATTAGACTGCAATCCAGTTTTTCAAAACATCAATTACCCAACACTGAGCCCTCTCACTATTCGTAAACGAAGAAGTGAACAACAAGCATAGTCAACATATGTGCTGTAACTATCTGAACTCTTACTCGTTACTTCAAACAAAATGATTGCATATCCGCATTCACGTCACTTACAACACATTCCGATTCAACACCCAACATTTGACCCTTGTATGGTGCACCCAGCGGCTGCAACATGACCGCCGGTTCATAGAATATGACGGAGGTTTTTCCAACAACGCAGACCTATCAGGCGATGGTGATATTACGCGTAGCTGTCTGACTTTTCAAAGCACCTGACGCGAACTAGTATCGCGTCCACCTCATGCTTCAAACAACCATTATTACGAGTTCTACGACACTCACGCGATCACAATCAGGCATTCTTGCCTTCCTTCCTCAAGTATAGAATTATGGAATCAGAACAGCTGGTAGGATTAGGCATTACGTTGATACCGAATCCCACTTCTGATCTTGAAAATTTCTAGAGGATACTTGAAGAAGAAAGACGTAAAAGCTCTCCTGACTTATTTATTAACATGAACAATAAAAATATTACAGCGAGAAAATAAAATCACACAAGAACGATACGCAACGACGGGTGAGAATGTAGTTCGCAGCAGATGCGCACGCATCCTTTTATAACCTCGTCTCTGACACCATCGTTACTTTTCTTAATCGCAGGGAATATATTCCATTCTTGAATTTCATTTCTTTATCCTGAAACAAGTATCTTATGTTAGTAAATATCTTCAATAATATATAGATTGTCTTTATGTTGTATTGATAATAAATAACATAAGATGTGTGTGACAACATTTATTACGTAATATTATTTTAGTTAAAGTTTACATTGCAACATTTTAGAAAAGGCGTGCACGCGATATGCATAAACTTGCCTGCTTGATAATAAATAGGTGTAGGTAGGTAAGCATCGGTAGCAGCACCATTAGTTTTAATTTAAATTAACCGAACATGCCACAACATTAAAAGCGTTGGCTCATTTGCTGCCGTACTAATTATTCCTCTGAAATGTTGTTTTTGCTCTAGACACGAATAAAATAATTTATGCTCTTTGTTAAAATAATGCTTTTACTATTTATTTTATTCGTTCCAGTGCATGCACTCAATTCTAACCGTAGGGATCTATCATCTTTCGGATTTTAGTCAGAAATAAGATGAAAAAAATGTTTATCTAAAAGATGCCTAAACGTATAAAAGTGCACCCGTAGCACGTATCGTGTTTTCGTTGGATTTATTACGGATGTGTCGACGGGCGTGGTAAATAAACCTTTTTGCGCGTGATCCTTAGCTTTCGATTATTTATTTAAGCTAGAGTTATTATTTCCACCTTCCAAATACCAGAGAAGAATAAAAGTAGATTGTTTAAAGAGGTAGAAAGTAACCCTTTAACGTTATACATACTCCGTTCGGTATTTGAATGCACGGGCGTATCGAGGGCATATATAGCCTAAAGAAGTGAATGGGTATTTTTACTGAATTAAACATACTACTTCTCATATCGAATATGAGGAAAATAAAATATAAAGTTTTAAAATATATAAGTTATGTATGTGTTAAATACTTACCCATCTTTGACACCATTAAATAAGAACCAGGACAGCCCACAAACTCCACCTAGTACCTAAACATTTTATAGAATTTTTGGCATCATTCCTTTTCCTTCCATAAAAATTAAAAAATTACAAGTTAACTTTTATACTACAAACTACGATGTTACGTGAAAAATGGCGGCGTGATTATTTTTACTATTTTCATAATATCATTTAATAAACTAGATGATGTCCACGACTTCGTCTGCGTGGCTTAAGATTTTTGATTCCCGAGGGATAAAAAGATAAAAAGTCCTGATCCATGTCCATCTCCGGGATACATACTATCCCCACACCAAATTTCATCAAAATCGGTAAAACAGGTGGGCCGTGAAAGCATAGCAGACAGACAGACACACTTTCGC
Source organism: Erebia palarica (assembly GCA_964035005.1). Classification (NCBI taxonomy): domain Eukaryota; kingdom Metazoa; phylum Arthropoda; class Insecta; order Lepidoptera; family Nymphalidae; genus Erebia; species Erebia palarica. Next base: position 11,517,231 of record OZ035988.1, read on the forward strand.
ATTCATAATACTAAATGATGCCCGTGACTTCGTCCGCGTGGATTACGGATTTTTGATTCCCGCGAGAACTCTTCAATTTCCGGGATAAAAAGGGTAGGGTAGTAGGGTAGCCTATGTCCTTCCCCGGGATACAAACTATCCCTATACCAAATTTCATCAAAATCGGTTGAACAGATGGGCCATGAAAGCGTAGCAGACAGACAGATAGACAGACAGACAGAAATACTGTCGCATTTATAATATTAGTATGGATATGGATTAGCATGGATTAGAATATTACTATCTATAACAAGCAGTCCACAATGATGAGTGTTAAAAGTTGTCAACACAGTCAGCCGCTTCGTCTGACCACCATGATGATCTACAGAAACCTATTTTTATTCTCCCATTTACTTGCACAGATTTTTATAAAATTACTAGCTGATGCCAGCGACTCCGTCCGCATGGAGGTATGAAAAATAGATAGTAGCCGATTCTCTGACCTACTGAATATGCATATAAAATTTCATAAAAATCGGTCAAGCCGTTTCGGAGGAGTATGGTAACTAACATTGTGACACGAGAATTTTATATATAAGGTTTCTAAACACCTTTTACATAAATATATAAAGATACTATACAAAACACATTTAAAAATAGTCCTATAAAACTTCCACCCACTGCGGGGCCTTAAAGGCCCAAGCAGCCGGTGGTCAGGGCTCCAGAGAGAGGAACTTGTCACAATTCGCGCCGTCTCAAGGGTTACCCGCCTTCTGTATCCGACCCTTAATCCAACAACCAAGCGAAAGCTTTTTGAGGTGTTGATCGAAAATTTTCGTAATAAGACCGTTAACTGATACGTTATTGTATAGTCAATATTAATTTTCAGATCACAATATTGTGAAATCCAAGATAACTTACCCAAAATATAATTACCGAGGCTGGTCGTTCTGTCGTCTCTGTCATTATTTAGAACTGAATTAATGTCTGATATTTAGATAAACTACAACGCTATTTCAAAGAACGACTACTCCGTGATATCTTTATATATATAATTCTATTGTACGTGTGTATGTCACTGAACTCCTCCTAAACAGCTGGACCGATTTGAACGATTTGTATGTGTTTGGATGGCGCCCTGGATGGTTTAGATTCACAAATCAGTCCGGCAGATGGCGCTGCAGTCAGTATCATGCAGGACAACGGCTGTCGGGTCCGCAAATAATTATATAAACGATGGCTTAACTTGGAACGAATCCACTGTCGACCTTGTGGAATGCTTTTTGACTAGATGACGAAGATAGGCTTTGGAAAACTCTCTGCCTAAATATTATGATGAACAGTAGTGTTAATGTTTCTAAAATAAATACTTTTATGCTAAGGTATTGTTTTACGATATAACAAGCGACCTCCCGCAGCTTCGCTCCTATAGGAATTTCGAAAAATCTGTCCTTCGTCCATAACTACGTTATAAAGGCAAGCAGAATTTCAGCTTTCTATGTCCAAGGGTTTGGGCTTAGCGTTGATGAATCAGTCGGTAAGTCAGGACTTTTCTCTTTATTATAATAATATAATAAAGAGAAAAGTATGAATCAGTTACCGACAAATTCATCAATCTCTATATCTTAAGATGTAGAGATTATTCTATATTGTTATTATTCTATATAATATAAAAAACCAGTGCCACGCGCAGTGTAGGGCTCTGTAGCTGCCCGTCACAACTATTAACGATCAATTTATAAGTTGGTCGACTACATAAATTATTTCACCCAAAAACAACCGTTTACCTGGATACATACTTGGCTCGAAAAAAGTACTTTAAAGCTAAATATTTCGCAAACGAATCAATAAATCGAGAAATAGTTCTCCCACACTTTAGCGGAGGTTTTGGAGGAAATAAAACTCTGATTAAACGCTGAGTTTAGAATGAATATATTGGGAAAAATGCCCATATTTATATAAAAATCCTTACAGAAATCCACCAATCAGAAATAAGTAATAATAATAATTAAGAATTACGACTAACAATAATATGTACATACATAGTAGGTGTAACACATTCGCTAATTGCGTGATTTTCTTCCGTCTGGAACCGTGCAACTATAAATAGAACGATCGCGCCCGCGCGCCCGCATTTGCCCGTTTGCTGCCGGCCGCGGCAGACGGCGCCTGCGCGCGACGCAATTTATAACACGCGCGAGTGGTTAATATGAACTGGCTGGTGTATTTGTGGACAGTGAACTCTTAGTGACTCCTTCAACTAGTGTCTAGTGGGGCAATCAGCGGCATCTCCAGTCCTGGCGCAATGGTTGTACGGACAGCCTTTTTCAAGGCTAACCTTTTCCTTTTTACGTCCAATGCAACTGCCTGACTCGATTGTTTACAATCTTCACTGTTCGGTGCAGACGTCCTGAACGTGGTAAGTACAGCAAACACCTTCCTTCGAAACGACGCTGCGAGCTCTTGCCTTTTTCGAGGCAATCTCGCGTCTTCCTGTTAACTAAGCGTCGCTCGATGAAAACGGTGTCGGATTTTGACATTAAAGAATTGCATCTTGATTTCAGTGTTCATTATTTATCTCCTCTTGTTATTAAAGTGATCCCTGTGTATTTATTTCTCCTTTCCACTTGATCCTTCCTCCAGGTATTCTTTGGTAACGAGGTTTATTCAGGTAATCCAGGTAAATGTGTGGTTGGTTATTTGACGGGTAAGGTAATAGGTTATTCTAAAGGTATATTCTGATTGATGGTAAGTAACTGGTATCTGGGTAAAGCGAGGTAAGTACCTACATGGTAAGTACTTGCGACGCTACACACACCCACAATATTTTTGAACGACCCATCTAACGACACCCTACACCAAGGGATAGACGAAAAAAAATCTTCCCCACTTTACGTGTACGTGAGGTACTCGAAAAATTAATTGATTAATATTTATTATGTACCCACAGCGTCTGAGCTATGCTGCGGACAGACTGATGGACATAGCGAAACTACAAAGATTCCTTGTTGACTAGGGAATCCTAAAATGTATAGTATACCCAGTTCACAACTGTCATTTTAAGCAACGCTTCATAATTTATTTCTTGATCTGAAAAGGAATCCTTATGAAACGATTTCCTTGTAGCAATTTCTTCTTAACAAAATTTATAATAAATGGCATGTAAATTAATAATGTCAGATACAAAATCTTATAAAAGACTGTTCATTCGAAAATAAAAATTAAGTTTGGTGACTACATGACTGAAGTTGTATATTATTATTATTTATTGCCTTGTTAATTATGGTATATACCTTTATTACATTTTTCACCTCTCATGCTCTAAAAAGATGTCATAATAGCATAGCGTAGGTGGACTAAAGTTAGCATTTAGGGCCTATAGGGGTTAAAGTATTTTAATAATTGCAGGCGTTATTAAGATAAAAGTAAGTATGTAGCACAGGTATGTAGTAAAAAATTATAGTCTATGGCTAATATCAACAGTCCAAACTAATGTCACAGATACAGTCTAAGAAGATACGTTCTTTCCTACTAGTCATTCAACGCAGGCATCTAGACAAAGCAAAGCTGCGGGGTGACAGGGCGTAACGAATGATACTCTAATGTCTTTTGTGCAGTACCGTACATCTAGGACTGCTGAAACTGTCATAGTATGATGGTAGTCAGGTCTCACATTTGTGTGAGGGTCGACCCACTGTATGAAATGAATAAAATATAAAAATATAGTTACGCTATGTTAGTACGATCCACACAGAAACTACTTCTTAAGTTCGATTTTTGAAATAATTTGCACGCATTCTAGGTTGAATGTATTTTATAAGTATGCGTCAATGGATTAATGTAACCCATCGTCACGTACAGCTCAATATCTATGGTTCTTATTGTATTTTTCTTAATTCCTTCTTGTTATCAATAAGGAAAAAAATGAAGGTGGTATTGCGGATTGCCGCGAAATCTCTAGAATTTTTGTTATAATTATTACATTTATTTTTATGGATGTTAAATTATTCCATTTCGAATTTCGATGCAAAATACGTAACACAAGGTGAAGGTATAGAGGTAAAGTGAAAGTGACTATTTATTTGTTCTTATCATCAAGTGAAAATGAAGATCTTACACCTAATATGAAAATGTAACAGAAAGGCAAAGAAATAATCAAAAATCGTTATTTATTTTATTTTCTCGCAATCGAAGTGAAAAGTAACACTCTACTCTACTTACCACGGGACTCGATTCTATAGCATACCTCGCTACGCTCGGTAAGCTATACATCTCGTATGAAATGGCCCATTTTAGTCTCTTAATGAACAATCTACTATTACAATAATTAAGAGTGAGATACCATATTATTAAGTAAAACCATCTAAGATAATATAGGCATAATTAATTAAATAATTCAGGTGCTTCGCATGATCTACTTAAATTTTCCTCCTCATTAGCAAACAAGAAAGCCGATCGAAATTATAATACTCAACTAATTTAATTTACAACATGATATAAAAAGTTGCATTTTAAAGTGTTACAAAAATTTTGATGTTAAAATATAATATTTATGATTGTTTTACAAGATTCTCCCTCTACGGGTTTCTCTTTGAAGTGAGTACTAATTTCATGAGAGCGGATTTAATTGCTATTTCAGCTAGTATCATTCTAAAACAGCTTTATTTCTCTTCACTTCCATTTTTGAATCAAATATTACTGTTACGGGCAACTTGAGAAGTGCGGTCACTATGAATAATGGCCGATCTGTATACATAACAGTATCCGTTGCGCTGTTGCGGTGTGATTGAAGGACAAACCAACAAACACACTTTCGCATTTATAAAAATAAATAATATACGCTATATATTTACGCTTAGTTAACGTTAAAAAATGTGTCGATTTGTTCGCCATGCATACAGATACCGATGAAAACTTCTATCAATAATAAAATGAAAACGGTCTGTTTTGAAATCCTCGTGTAATAAACCCGCCAGCCAACCTTATTCTACTCTCTCACTCGAGTCAAGACCTAATTTAATATCTCGGCAAAACCAGTTACATGAAAACGCTGTAAGTCTTCAATATAATGACCGTCTACGTTGATAGCGCCATTATTAAAATTGAATTACGTTTTGGAGCCCTATTTTAGGGAAAATGAGAGAGGGTGTTTGAAATTCTGAATCTTTATAAGTTATTAAGGGAAGTTTTCATTGTAAAAGATTTTTCGATATTAAAATAATATGAAGCAGAAGAAGTGAGTAACATAGCTTATAATTATGATACAAAAACTTGATTAAAACTTATGTATTTATTAATAAAACTGGCAAGCCGACAAAACAGATCTATCTCACACTCACGCAATAGTTGCGACCTGTAATAATTTTAAAAACCAAGGGCTAGATAGGGTACACAGACCGGTTAGATAAAAGATCATTGATGGACTACATAGAAATAGGAAGAGCAGCTATCAAAAAAATAATTATTAAGGGGAAGTGACAGCTACAGCGATTGAACGCAATCACCTCTGGCTAACAATTTTTCGCCATTGAACAAAATCCATCGTCGCATCAAGAATACCATAAATTCAGGCAATCATAACAATAATTTGACCTTTTTTTAACGCTACTTTATAGGTATGCTAAATCGCTTGGTGGCACTTCTTTGCCGCTAGGATAGCCACAGCTGAAGCTTCCTACTAGCTCAAACCATTTAGATAAAATTCGGAAATTTTAAATTCCCAAGTACGGAACCCCATGTGCGCAAGTCTAACTCGCACTTGGCTGGTTTTGATTAGCTAGAATTTTTAACAATGGCTGCTTACTTGAGTTTCGATACTCTGCAAATCCATAGTCCATACATACTATTATTATAAATGCGAAAGTGTTTCTGTCTGTCCATCTGTCTGTCTGCTACACTTTCACGGCCCACCTGTTCAACTGATTTGATGAAATTTGGTACAGGGATAATTTTTGTTGGAATTGAAAAAACTTAATCCACGCGGATGAAGTCGCGGGCATCATCTGGTAAATATAATAATTATTAATCGCTAAGTATACTACGTACTGTACATAGGTAAAGTACAGGTACATTAACAATGAGGAATGATCAAGCAATTTCTATCATTCTCATTACTTTAACTCCATTAAATTAATCACTAACAGGCGCTTACGAGAAGTAACATTATTAGCTTTGATCTATTCCTTTTGTGTGCTTATAATGTTTAATCATAAATAAATTCTGTTGATACTGTTTTCAAATGCTGGAAAGCGTTTAAGATTAAGATGTCTTAAGCCAGCCAAGCTAAGGACTTTGGACTTCGACCCCGTAACTACTATTATGATTATATTTTATATTTTCTCTGTTAGCATAATATAATAGACAAAATATAATATTCTAAGTAAAATATGCCTCAGATCCTTTTTGAAATATTATGATAAAGTCAATTTATATAGAACCTTTTGAAAATCTTTTAGTATACAGTACCCACATTATCCGTTCATAAAATCTATAGATTTCCCAACATGTACAATCAGGATGAAAAGATTGGAACCCTAAAACCAACAAAAATTTTAATTATATTTCGAACGACACTGGCGTGTGGAGAATAAAAAAGTACAAATTTAAGTCACAAGAAACGGTTTATGAAACCATGTTGTACTAAATAATTCTATTATTATGACAAAAGGTTTCCGTACATCCAGTGTGTTCGCTCCAAAACAATCTCATGTTTCACGTCATACAAAATTGCTCTTTTGGGAACAAACAAATGGCGAGATGAAGGCACAACTTTGCTCCTCTGTTTGACGAGTATATTTTACATACGAGTACATTTGGATTCGCCTTTCTGTTGAATATTTTGAAGCTTGTGTTTTGATTCAGCAAGTGGAAACAATTTTTTTTGATGCCAGACAGACTTGCGCCAAGTGTGCTACGTGGAAAGCAAGGATTAGGTTCTTGGTCGTAGTATAGAAGACGCGTTTACTATTGCGTTGAAGCTTGAAGGCACACTCATATTAAGGTATACGAAGTAGGAAATACAGATGATGTGAAATGCCATACAGGCATTTCACATCACCGGTTCGTATCAAAAACGTCGAGCAAAAGCATTTGGTGTGAGATGATTGGATCAACATACAATAAACAGGAATGCCATCGCGTTTGTGGATGTCTTTACCGATAAATGTATTTATTTTCATAATAGAACTCGCAATTAGGTATCAGCTTCATAACTTAAAACCTTTGCAGGCTCACTACTTAGCATAAAGTTATGATTGTAAGACTTTACACACCTTTGAAAACATTATGAAGAACTCTAGGGTGTTCAGGCCCGGGGTTTGAACCCCTGACCATCTGATTAAGGCGGTCGTCTAAACGATATCACCGCTATGCCCCTATATCACCTACTCCCACAAACTTATATTTGACCGACCCGGTGACCAAAATTTGCCTAACTATTTTTTATGCCTGTTAAGTTTTGTTTTTTTTTCATAAAATACTAGCGACGCTGTCACCGACTCAGATAAGTTTGTGGGACTACTTATTATTTCGCTAAACTTTCATAATATTATGGATATCTATCATTATACATTATTATTTTATTATAAGCAAAACCCTATAACGTGAGCGACATAAATAAAAATATTAAAACCTCCAGATTTATCCCCAGAAACCGGAATATCCGGTCTTTCATAAAATTTCGGTAAGTGTTGTGTTTCTAAAGCGCTTGTAATCGTCCGTTTTAATAAAATCTTTTGTTTTATATTCCTTTCGACAGCGTATATAAAATGTTTTAAATAAATAAGGCTTCATTTAACAAAGAATATTTACGTTTCTACGCCGAAACCACAAACAACCCTTTGAATTAATTAAGGCTGCTAAGGGTATAAAATTTTCAGACCTGAATTTTTAATTTATATTGTTAACTAATCTATTTGTTTTACACGACTGCCCGAAAACCGGAGTGTAATATTTTCAAGGTTCATGTATTATATAGGTGAGTTTCCATAAGTCATGCAGCGCAAGCAGCCGTATTTTTTTTTTATTATGTTCACTCGATAAGTACATAAGTAAACATAATTTTATTTTTAGCTTGCAAATTGCAGCTACTGCAGGGCTTAATAATCGGAAAAATTGCGCGCTCGCGTACAGTTTTGACTAGGCAGAGTGTAAGGTGCAAATCGACCCTCGATGCGAGTCACATTGAGCATTAACTATCTTTGCTGCTAGAAAAAAAAATGTACTTAGATGATAGATTTATTTCAAACGCTGAATAAGATTAAAACATTTTTCAAGGGCGCAGTTAGGCTATAACTGGTAAAATGTATGCGTCATCTATAACTGGTAACCAGGCGCATAAAAATCTAGTAAAGGAACTGCATAGATTATAAGAGTGGATCAATAATGAGACAAATATAGTAGTTTTTTCACAATATCGTTTTTTGATTTCGCGGATAACACTGCCGCCAGGCGGCAGTCGACAGTCAGCTGTTTCTATGGCGTATGCAGTTTGGCGGCACGTGACGCTCCAGAGTTAAACTATGGGGGTAATTATGGGGGTAGGGGTAATGGATAAATGGTATCCAAACCATATTATTTTACTTACGAATAATAATATGTATGTCAAAATTACCTAGATATCTCTTTTTAATAATGTCGCGTAACTTATCGAATTTACGCGAGTAGTAGGGTATTCGCCGGTTATCGCCCATTCGCTCGTGGAGGTCCATTGGTCCATTGCCAGGCCAAAAGTAAAAAATATTTTAAAAATATATAATTGGAATATGGAAAAGCCAAAAAAAATACCATTTAAATGCTAATGTCTTTGGCTTAGAATATAAAAAAGAAAAAAAATCTCCGTGTTACAGGACCCCTTTACTTTACAAAATCTCGTAATAGTACTTACCGTACTTTTCCACTTATGGTATATCTGTTAATTTAACAGGAAAAGACATATCATGAAACTAAAGTCTATTAGAATGCATGGTATATGACGAAACTCTATCTCTTTTATTGTTGGCAGGAGGATACAAATCAGAAGGAAATGCCTATTTAAAACACAGGTTTACTGCACTTTTTAACATTAATGACGGATTTTTTGCTCTAATATCTCGTAAAAAAATATATGATGCATGTAGTGGATTACATTTATTTACATGCATATGTAAGCATTTTATGTTTGAACCACTATCTTTTCTCACAAAAGAATGAATGAATGAAAAATTCTTTATTGTTCACTAAGAAAGACAAACTTATAAACAGAAACAATAAAACTATTAGTACAATTGTGATTTGTTTTGTTAATTCAATAGTAATACAACAGGGAAAGATATATGTTTGAGTTGTTTATTAAAGTCAACATTGAAAGAGAATAAATGGTAACCTTGAGAGATATGCAGTTTCATAAGCAGCTTCTGATAAGAATGTGGTATTCCAATACAATAATTATACAAAATTATTACACTTCAGTTTGAGGCAATATTATATAACGCAGAGGTTACAGAAGTTGTGATTTTTTTGATTAATGTAATACAGTAGAGAATTATTGTGTTGAGTAGTTTATTTAAGTCAAGATTTGAAAGAGAATAAATAAGCCTTAAAAGTTTTTTTCGAACCTCATACAATAAAGCAATGAGCAAGCAAATAATGAGTGAGGTGATTTGCAATTATTTAAAGATGTAGGGATCGTTTTTAGCAAAAAGTGACTTTGTAACCGTTAATTAATAATTAGATAACGACCTAGGGACCGTTTTTACGAAAATCTAACTTTGTAACCACTAAAGATACAACCACAGGAGTGAGCACAATCGATTCAGCGTGCCTTTTTTTTACTTTTGGAATGGCAAGGAGAGACCACTGGACCACCACGAGCGACCGGGGGAGAACCGGCGAATACCCTACTACTTACGCGTAACTAAGTAAACAACCTTTATGTCAAGTAATCTTCAGTCAACATTAACGTTCTACGTGAGACAGGGATAAGAAATTAATGGGTTTGGCAAAAAATGAGAAGAGACAAAACCGTTGTTAACGTTTTTAATGGGAATTTATACAGTAAATCCTGTTTTGATATGTTACCAGCCAACTGTAATTAAAAAGAAGGTGGTATTTGAAGAATTTGAATTGTTTTCTATTCTGGAATATCAGCCTGACGAGTATAAATATTGAAGCAATACGTCCAGACATTGAGTTGGAATTACCAGTATGCGAAGTAACAGTAAAGATGAGTGAAGAAATCTTGATTAGAGAAGAGAAGCTTGAAGAGTACCAGTGGCCCCTATTTATGTCAGTACAATGAGTTATTATGGAGCAAATTGTTAACCCCAGCCCGTAATAAACGCGATAAACTCGCATTAGATGCGTATTTTAGGAATAGCTGTACTTATTGTGTAGAATGTCAAATTCGAATAAACAAGGGGATGATTTAACGCTAACGAAACAGAAGGACATTCAAGGCTTACCTTCGTCAAAGTGAAGAGACCGCGATACCGACTGCGGCGGAATTAATGTCGACCACACCCAATACCACCGTGTCCACAGTTCTTGGAGTCGGCTAATTAGTTTGCAATGTCCTCACGTTTTCAACAACAATAATGCTGAATTATACTTAAAGATGGCATCAACTCTCAATATATTTTAGACATTTATTTACTATAGAATAAATGTACCTTTTGTACTTTTTTTCTTAAGTACTCGCGACGTAAACCACAATTTGGCGGCCTGCCACCTAGCGTTTTCGACGACCTCCCTGACGCAGTGTTCAGCGATGTTTTTTAAATGTGGGAGATCCTGAGTTCGATCCTCAGCAGGGTCAATTTGTGAATTTATAATTTCTGAATTTTCTCTAGTCTATCCTGGTGGGAGGCTTCACACGTCATGCCAACTTGCCCTACCGTCACAACCGTGTACCTATTAGGCGTATATACCCCTAACAGATTAGCCCGATACCATCTTAGATGCTTAAGAGAGATCGTTTTTTTATCCACTACAAATGAGCCCTTGACTGCGATCTCACCTGATGGTACGTGATGATGCAGTCTAAGATGGTAGCGGGCTAACCTGTTAGGGGCATGGCAGATATAAAACCTATACCCCTATTCCTGAAAACACTGATAAGACATTTTCTAAAAATGAATCCTAGCGAGATCGATTTATCGCCCCCGAAACTCTCTATATTTAAAGGTATTAGATATACCACCACTGTAGTGCACACATTGCACTAAACTACTTTTTAGACCCGTATTTGAATGGATCACCACGATACAATAGAAAATCTCCAAAGCAGCTTTTTTTTATGTTTTGGAGATTTTTTACTTTACACTGAAAAAACGTGAGGGTTAAAAATACATGAAATACTGCTAAAAATGACCCAGCATGTTTGTCAATATAGCACCTGCAAAGTTTGCAGTTAAAAACAAATACGTCAACTTTGCAGCCACTACTTGTCAAGTATTAACCGTTAGAATTAGTTAAAAACAAATGGTAACTACAACCAACCTACTCGATAGTTAAAGCAGTATTACTCAGTATTCCCAACCAATTTAATCGGTTACTACAACCGACCTACTCGGTAGTTACAGCAGTGTTACTCGGTACTCCCAACCAATTTAATCGGTAACTACAACCGACCTACTCGGAAGTTACAGCAGTGTTACTCTGTATTCTCAACCAATTTAATAGGTAACTACAACCAACCTACTCGGTAGGCACAGCAGTGTTACTCAGTATTCCCAACCAATTTAATCGGTAACTACAACCAACCTACTCGGTAGTCACAGCAGTGTTACTCAGTATTCTCAACCAATTTAATAGGTAACTACAACCAACCTACTCGGTAGGCACAGCAGTGTTACTCAGTATTCCCAACCAATTTAATCGGTAACTACAACCAACCTACTCGGTAGTCACAGCAGTGTTACTCAGTATTCTCAACCAATTTAATAGGTAACTATAACCAACCTACTCGGTAGTCACAGCAGTGTTACTCGGTATTCCCAACCAATTTAATAGGTAGATACAGTCAATTAACTTTGTATTATTAATAAAAAATATTTATGCATCCACCTTCAGTTACTCATGTTACATATTATGTAACATGAGTAACTAAAAAACTGAAGGATGCATAAATATTTGTTATTAATAATACAAAGTTAATTGACCTATCTACCGTTCAAATTGGTTGGGAATACTGAGTAACACTGCTGTAACTACCAAATATAGGTCGGTTGTAGTTATTACCGATTAAATTGGTTGAGAAAAAGTTACTTACGTAACGAATACGTACACTTCACTTTAGTAAATAGTACTTTCATGGAAACCACTGATTGAACACGGTGGCGAACTTAGACCTACTTATTTAATTTATTTGGGACAAGGGGTTCTTATAATATTAAAGTTCAAATACACTGTAATACAAAACTGATTTATTTTGAATTTTATCTATAATCTAATAACTTAAATCTATCTTAATTAAATATCACAAATCTTACACGTAGTCGTGCTAGGAAGTATTTATCTAGTATTACCATAACACATATTGTGCTATCTTCTGGAAACTATAAGAGTCCAAAGAAAAGTAAGTATTCTATACAGTAAACTTTTTCCTTAAATATGTATTTCAATAAAAGTAAGGCACTTGCTAGGTAGTACAACACATCATTTCCTAAACCTAAGTTGGTACTTTTTACATCTCTGACAATCCTGACAGTACAATAAGAAATTACAAGGGACTTCTTAAAACTATGTACTGCCTACCATCTAGTAAAACGCTCTTAGTATTTGGAATGGGTGAAAGTAACGATTCACAAAATACAGTACAATAGACAACGCTATTATTAGGAGTGTTGACATGATATGCATAATAATGTTCATCAAACTCGACAGTATCTAACAACTTACCTGAAAAAATTAACTGATTATTATCGTACAGGTAAATATTTTCTACAATTAAGAAAATGTAATGATATTCATCATTGCTTATACTATGTACAAGTATACACCCTATATCATAACGTACTGAGGAACTCATAACCCAATTCACACTTACAAATGATTTTGAAGAATCTAATTTTAATTTTGATTGAACAAACTTAGTTTCCGATGAAAAAAGTTTCTTTTTAGGCCCTATTTTATGAATATCAATAAGACTGCCACGGTTAAATATTTCATTTAGTTGAAGTTGATGTCTCATTGCTAAAGTTAAAGTCGGGTTAACACGGTTTCAGGATACTTTCGCAGCCATTTTCGAATGTCTATGTTTACCTTCGAATCTCATTGACCATAATGAAGAAATAGGCCCGTATTTTACAAGAGCAGAGTGATAGTGAATCATGTTATGAGATTTTGGTTTTAAAGAGTCCTTCGTTAATTTTTGGTATAGCTCATTAAATTCACCTACTAATACTTGTAACAAATCTTCTGTGCTTACTGTGACTTTTGCACTAAGAATAATGTCAAGAATTTTTCTCAATTTTACATATAATTTCCAAATATAGTCTTCTCTTGGCACGAAATCTCCAATCATTATTCCCAAAAATCGTAAAAGAGTTAACATCTCCCCTGAAGTTTATTGTCCAGCAGTGGAAGTCTTTTGGCTGATTATGATGAATAAATTAATTAATTAGCATTGTTAATTTAATAAAAATATTGTTGTACCTAAGTTCATAATTCGAAATTACAAATTATGATGCCAAATCCTCATTTAAGTATGTGGCCAATTTTGCAACGTAGTTTTGATGGCATAATCCAAAATGCTAAGATAAAAATGTGAAGTTTTACCAAACACGCACCATGTGCCATTTTTGCATTGAGATATGATCATGTCATAACACGCCTACCTATCTACCTTATCAAACAAATAACTTTTACCTTTGAATATTTCTATGCCTAGGTATTGTGTCATGACATGATCTTGCAAAAATGGCACGTGGGATTTTTGCATTGAGCTAAGGATCGTGTCATGACATGCCGGCGAAACACAAACAAAACCTACCTATAACAAACAATTAACTTTTACCTTTGAATATTTCTAGGCCTAGGTATTGTGTCCTGACATGATCTTGCAAAAATGGCACATGGCATTTTTGCATTGAGCTAAGGATCGTGTCATGACATGCCGGCGAAAAGCAAACAAAACCTACCTATAACAAACAATTAACTTTTACCTTTGAATATCTCTATGTAGTCCTGGAGTTTCCATGCTACTAGCAAGTTTTGTACGTCTTCGTCCATTACTCCATTAACCGTGTATAAATGCTGATTGCTGATGCAGAAAACAAAATGGCTGATGGCAGATGGCTTCACTTAACTTCACAATAACTGGAGCGCGCGTGTAGTAATAATGTAACTGCTTCGAGGTTCCCGGACGAAATGATATGGCAGATTCGTTACGTAGTGGTTATATTCTCTATGAGTGAGAGAAAACGATTCATCACACGACTTGGCCCGAGGTGCTACGATTTCTCGATACATTTACTTATTTAAAAGCAAGTATGCACTTGATTAGAGTTTACCTTTTAGGTGGTTTGTTAAAATCAACCGAATAATGACTTGTTTGAAATCAATTGAACACTTACTTAAAATTAGAGAGTTCAACTTATTTGTTTTTAAATAAGGATGTTAGTAAAAATCAACCGATATAAATGCTAGTTTAGAATTTAACAAAATACTTAATAAGAATTAACAAAACCACTCATTAGTTTTGTATCAAGTTAGAAAGTGTTTGGATTTACCAATTATGTTAATTACAAATTATTAATTTTTTAGTTGTTACTAACCAAGAACATTTAACAATATGCACATGTCTATTAAATACCAAGTTTACTTGGCGTTTTTAGATAAGTCATAGTTAAAATATGCCGATTTGCTTTTAACCGAGCCAAAAAGGTCCTTTGTTAAAATCAAATTTTTTCAGTGTATTCACAGTTATTCTTTTGAAAAAAGCACTAACGAATCTAGCTATAAAATGAAGAGTCATTTAAAAATAACGATGCCGATACTTATTATTTTCCGGGAATTTCGCATTCGTGGATTTGGTGGATTCGTGATTTTTAAAAATCCCATGGTAACCCATTGCTTTTCCGGGATTAAAAAATGAAATATAATGGTGTTTTTAGAAGCATAGCTACATTAGTCACATCGCTTACCTAAATATAGGTACCATCCATACCAGTACTAGTAATATAAATGCAAAAGTGGGTCTGTCTGTCCATGTCTGCTTCGCTTTCACGGCCCACCTTTTCAACCGACGATGATATTCGGTATAGAGTTCGTATCCCGGGGAAGGACATAGGCAACCTTTTTTATCCCGGAGGGAGTTATCGCGAAAATAAAAATACTCTATCAACGCGGACGAAATTGCGGACATCATCTAGTTTTGTATATTTTTAATTTCAACACCTACCTCCTTATGACTGTCTTATTAAATTCATGTATTTTACTAAAATATTTGCTGATAGACGATATTTTTTCAAGTTGTTTTCATTGGATCTTCCTAATTCTCAAAAATATTTAACTAAGAAGGACAGTTTTTTAATGTACTTACTTATTAAATTTTGGTTTAATTAACGGCACCAAAATTTAACAACTTGTCACTTTATAATCTGTAATGAATTTTATTTATTGTTCACAAAAGTGTAATAAATATAAATAATCAACCTTTACATTTGAATCAACTTTAACATCACAGCAAACCAATCAACAAATATTATCGCAAAAAATCAATCTTATTCTTATACATTCTAAATCGTAAAAGCTTTCGCGGTTTTCCTTAGGACAAATCTGATGGAATATAAAAATTGATGAGGTCTTGAATCCGGCCACTTTCGTTTTCATTAGCACAAGATAGGAAATTGAAAAGTTTGGGCTTGCTGGAGGGATCTTTAGAACATTATTTTGCAAATTTCTTTTCGTGGAGATTCTGAATCACTTAGAGAGATTTCTTTTTTATATTCAATCATTTGCAATTTGTTTCTATCGCTTACGTTTTGTTTTGAAATTATAACGCGTAGGTAAAGAAAAACAAACGTGACCAAGAGATGGTA
The DNA here is from genome assembly GCA_964035005.1 of Erebia palarica. NCBI lineage: Eukaryota > Metazoa > Arthropoda > Insecta > Lepidoptera > Nymphalidae > Erebia > Erebia palarica. Next base: position 11,533,229 of record OZ035988.1, read on the forward strand.
TTAGTTATTACAATAGTACATAGTGATATTGTAGTGGTAGTAGGATAGCCTAGTGGTTAAGACTTTCCTCGGAGTCTAGGATTCAAATTCCGGGCACGCACCTTTAATTTTTCTGAGTTAAGTACCAGTAGCAGGTAGCACTTCCTTTAACAGTGAAGGAAAACATCACGAGCTAATCATCATGCTAGATACATTATGGTCTGAAAGGTATATCAAGTCTGCCCGCACTAGGCCAGCGTGGTGGACAGTGTACTAAATCGTTCTCATTCTTTGTGAGCAGGCCGTATTTTACGACATGATAGGTAGCGCCTGCTGCAAACTATAATAATCGGGATTCCGACCCCGACGACCAAATCACCACCGACAATGCACCCTACTTAGGGCCACACACCAACACCAGTCAAACACAGCGTCTTCGCCGGCGAAGACGAGGACCCCGATATCTTACGTCACCCGGACGTGGTCTTAACCCACGGCCTCGGGGGCGTGTGGACTAATCTAGTCCAACCGACCTCCCATTCATCCCAACGTCATCCTAAGCCGTGGTCCGAGCCTCATAGGAGGCGCCCTTAGGAAGAAGTTGCCTCCCCCGACGTCATCGAGCCCTAGGGCTCTTTTCTCGGCGACGCTTAGTGCTCGCCCATCCCCCCGGTGACGCTGTAGCGGCCAGTAGGAACTATGCAGCATACTCAATCCGAAAAAAAAAAAAAAAAATTGGGAAAATCGCTGGCAAAAGATGGTAGGGAAGAAAGGAGTGGACTGTAATAAAAACAATTGGAGAACTATTCCGCCTAGCTATATGGGCAAGGAGAAGTTTAGAAAACTAACTGCTGACCTTCAGTAATAGAGAGGCACGTGAAGAAAAAGAGGAAGAGCAGACTTGGTAGACTCAGTAGAAGTCCGATAGGTTAGAGAATTTATGATGCGGTGAAGATAAAAATAACGATGCCGATACCAAGTGTCCAATTTCATTGGGTTTTTTAATCTACTAAAAGTTAGTCCTTGACTGCAATCTCACCTGATAGCAAGTGATGATGCTGAGTGATGATGAAGCGGGCTAACCTGTTGGCGTCATGGCAATTATATTAAACCCATACATACCCCTATTCGATTTCTACACGGTATCGTACCGGAACGCAAAAACCACTTGGAGGCACGTCTTTGCTGGTAGGCTGGCATCTAGCCACGATCGAAGCATCCCAAGAAGCCAGGCCGGGGAAAATTCAGAAATTATAAATTCCCAAATTGACCCTGCCGGGGATCGAACCTGGGACCTCCGCACGTAAAGACAACAGCGCTTAACACTGCGCCACGGAGGTCAAAATTATTTCATGTACGAGTAGGTCTTATTATACCTTCCTAGCTAAATTGTGTCTGTATTATCTGTGGCTTTGGTGTTATCTGATTCAGTGTACGGTACATGCGCTAGTACAAAGTGATTTGTAATTGATGAAGTTTCTACTTCCGATGATCCAGCCCGTGATTGAGCTAAATTCAACGTTTTTTCATTTATAAAATGGAAAAACTTTCTCAATATTACTTTTCGTGAATTTTTGACAGATCGTTTAGTATGGAAATTACGAATTCTTGTTACCAATATTGAAATAATATCTCGTTTGGAGTTGAACAAGGGAGGTACCGCATGGAAAGGTACATACTTCTAAGCAAAAAAATCAATACTTAGTTTGTTTATATAGTTTTAGTTTGCATTACCTACATAGACATGGCTGCCTCATTGGTCTAGTGGTTAGCATGTTTGTCGCGGGCCGACGAGGTCCCGGATTTGAGTCGCGGGTCAGGCCATAACAAATTTTCTGAGTAATGAAGTTGGTGGTGTTTCACCCCGTGCCTCGAAGAGCACGTCAAGCCGGTTTTTTAAAATCGGTTATACCGTCAGAGGTCAGGCGCAGGCTCTCACCAGATTTCCCGCGCCATCGGGCTATGAGAGTAAACGAACAGGGAGTGCACATGTGTCTACGCATGCACACTGCACTTTATATATTTCCCGCGCAGATGGCTAATCTCTCTGGAGATAGACCGCCATGGCCGAAATTCGGTCGAGAGGATATTATTACTGAGTATAACGGTGCCAAGGATTCAAACGGCCTCGTTGTTCATAGTCGCTAACTTTTTGGGGTATATGGATTGTACTAAGGTCCTGGGTTCGAAGGATGAGCGAGAGAGAAAAAAGTTAAGTAATCAATAATATACATCACATAATATTATTGCATTGCCATTTTCTGCGTACAGGGAATGTTTTTATTACTGAGACTGTTATAAGAAAACGTCTATAGGGAAAATATATTTAAAGGAATAAGCGCTTGGCTTCCTACCAAATTGAATTGGGTTAAAAATACTCCTTGAATGCCATGCTATACGAGTATGATATAAACCATATTTGTAAAAACCTATATGAACCATATTTGTAAAAACCTATATGAACCATATTTGTAAAAAGCTATATGAAGATTGAACGAGAGAATATATTGGTACTTCACAATCATGATAATCACGGAAAATTCATAATACGAGTAATATTCTACCATATTTGTAAAAACCTATATGAAAATAATATATTGGTACTTCACAATCATGATAATCACGGAAAATTCATTTTTCTAGGGAAACGGCCCAGGATTGCAAGCCTTGGAAGGATTTGGTTTAAAATCGACCTCCAAATAATGAAGAAGGTGATACAAAGGACTTGACCGGTGGAACTATGGCAGCTTGCCTAGGTGTCAAAAATCAATGTTCAGCAATGATTTCTTTATTATTGTAATTGTAATATTTCACTGTTTTCAGATAAAAAAGTTTCAGGAGTCTGAAGGCTCGGAAAACTGCGAAAATGAACAAAAAACGTTTCACCAAAAGATTGCTTTCCCACACTAGATGGCGCTATTTATTGTGTTGAGCGAGTCCAAAAAAATATTTTCAAGTATTATTTCTTTATTATTGTAATTGTTATATTTTATAGTTTTCAGATAAAAAAGTTTCAGGTGTCCGAAGGCTCTGAAAACTGAGAAAATAAATTAAAAAAGTTTCACCAAAAACTGCTTTCCCACACTAGATGGCGCTATGTATTGTGGTGAGTCTAGAAAATATTTTTTGTTAACAAGTTCAACTATTCGACCACAGATGGCAGCATATGCAATGTGAAAGGGCGTTCCAGTTTAACTATTCGACCACAGATGGCGGCATATGCAATGTGAAAGGGCGTTCCTTTAAACGCAGTATTTCAAAATGCTTTGTTCGATCAATTAGTTTGAGACTTGTCAAAAAATAAAAATAATTATAAACAAAACATACATTTCCTTTTCATTACTATTTAATTGATCAAAAATAAATCATTCATAATATAATGACTAAGGTACTTAAATGGTATTCATGTAGGGTTACAAGATTATTATTAGGCATGGATATAATGGAACGTCAAAATGGAGTAGTGCTTAAAGAGGAAAGCGGACGCTCAAGATTTAAACAACAAACGTACTGTTTTTTTTGTCATTTGAACCCTGACCTTATTTGGAATAATAAATCCATAATAATTTCGTTTTGAATTTTTAAACCTTACTGTAAAAACGGAAATCCTGTGCATTGTCCCGAATCGGAGGGCAATTACTGGTCATGTCCTTTACAATTAATGAAGTCAAAAAATGCATGCTTTACAGTGCTATATTATGGTTTACCGCTGAGTCATAAAAAACCGTCCTAGCTAAAGGCTTCCTCTTATTTTTCCTGTAAAGTTTACTTACAAACATCTCTGAAAAAATCCCTTTTATATCGGACCGCAAAAGTAAGTAATAATAGTAATAGTAAGTAATTTTATTTGTAAAATGGTATGGCTTCATTCTCAAAAACTATCCCAGATAGAAACTTCGTTATATTTTTCGTGTAAAGCTAACGTAAACTTCTATCAACTGTAATTATTTCAGACTTCACTTTGCAAACTTCGGAGATAAGGGGGGAACGGTGGCATTTTAGAAATTTTTCACTTTAAGTTAATAACTAAAACAATTATTAAAAAAATAATTTGAATGTGCAAATGAAACTCATATAATAATAATGTAGTATAGAATAGAATGGGAGAATAATTATTATGGGTCGATATATACACAAAATGTTTTGAAAGTTTATTAATTAAGTACCCATGTACCTACTGCAAGTTGTTACTCCTGGAAGAGTTTTATGTCATGTTAGATGTACCTAATAGTTACATGAAATAGGGTGTTATCTGTTAAGTTGTGCTGACGAAGTTTCGGGAAAGAAACTAGTAGTAGAACATCGAAGACAGATCAGTTCTCTTTGTATGCTCTATCGACTCCACAATGGGGAGTGCTCTGAAGAGTTCTTCAATCTAATATTACTTTCTGTGGTACTTAGTCGCACACTTCGTAGCAGAAACAAATTTCATTCTCACCACCTGGATACCTGGTTTTCTTCCACCTCCCTCGTACCTGCATATTATAGAACCAGCTTCCATGTTATGCTTCTGTAGGTATTCCCTAATGATTGCAATATGGGGCTCTTCAAAGGGTGTATAAACCAATTTCTCAAAAAACGGCAAATTAATGGGTCCAAACAGCGAACTGCGTGAACAAATCAATATTAATTTATTTAATGGTGCTGTGGCTTCGAATATAAAAATTCTATAGTTGGAGGTTGCTTTTGAGGTGTGACGTGTATTATGTTCACCAAAGGACTTGACCGGTGGAACTATGGCAGCTTGCCTAGGTGTCAAAAATCAATGTTCAGCAATGATTTCTTTATTATTGTAATTGTAATATTTCACTGTTTTCAGATAAAAAGTTTCAGGAGTCTGAAGGCTCGGAAAACTGCGAAAATGAACAAAAAAGTTTCACCAAAGACTGCTTTCCCACACTAGATGGCGCTATTTATTGTGTTGAGCGAGTCTAAAAAAATATTTTCAAGTATTATTTCTTTATTATTGTAATTGTTATATTTTATAGTTTTCAAATAAAAAGTTTCAGGAGTCTGAAGGCTCTGAAAACTGAGAAAATAAATAAAAAAAGTTTCACCAAAAACTGCTTTCCCGCACTAGATGGCGCTAGTTATTGTGGTGAGTCTAGAAATTGGTTACTACTTTTGGTTAACAAGTTCAACTATTCGACCACAGATGGCAGCATATGCTATGTGAAAGGGCGTTCCTTTAAACGCAGTATTTCAAAATGCTTTATTCGATCTATTGGTTTGAGACTTGTCAATAAATAAAAATAATTATAAACAAAACATACATTTCCTTTTCATTACTATTTAATTGATCAAAAATAAATCGTTCATAATATACTGAATAAGGTACTTAAATGGTATTCATGTAGGGTTACAAGATTATTATTAGGCATGGATATAATGGAACGTCAAAATGGAGTAGTGCTTAAAGAGGAAAGCGTACGCTCAAGATTTAAACAATAAACGTACTGTTTTTTTTTGTCATTTGAACCCTGACCTTATTTGGAATAATAAATCCATAATAATTTCGTTTTGAATTTTTAAACCTTACTTTAAAATCGGAAATCCTGTGCATTGTCCCGAATCGGAGGGCAATTACTGGTCATGTCCTTTGCATTCTAATTCTAATTTAATTTAATTTTTTAATTTATTGAATTTAATTTTAATTTAATTTACATCACATCATAAAAATATTACTATTACATACTAATAAATTATATTATTACATTAATCATTATAACCATTGTATTACAACTGTGCATTGCATACATAAATACCAAATATACATAAAGAACGTTAATGGTTGCAATAGTATAAACTGATGTGCAACCACCAACGCCTACCTCAGAGAATAAGTATCGACACAGTATAACATTAACAATTTACAATAATAATATAAGTATACATGAGAGAATATAAGTAGGAACATATTATCACGGTAACAAAATAACAATAACAAAGGTGGGCGTGTGTGTGTGTGTGTGTGCGTGTGTGTGTGTGAGAGAGAGAGAGACAGAGATTGTGTGAAGATTGGTTCTATCTGTTGATTTAGTGCTAAATCATTTGGTGTGTTTAATCATTTAATAAAATCTTCAACATCATCGTATGACAGTGTTTTAAGCCACATTGAAACAACATTTTTGCATTTATTAACAGTTAAGGGATAGATATTCAGGATCTTTAACTATTTTTAACTTTGTTGTATAGTGACGAACTAGCAATAGTAAAATTGTCGCCTGGTAAGTAAAATGCGAGATGGAATTATCGGACATACCCGATCAGACCTCCTTTTTTCTTCGTAAATACTCGGGTTATAATATAGTTCTTTATGCTTTCTTATAATCACTTGAAGGATGTACATTTTCCTAACAGAGAGTACATCAGCTGTTTTATATAAATCATCAGTCGGGAATCGAATTGGTTTGCGCAGCATTACCTTTAGCACAGCTCTTGGCGCTCTCTCAAGTCGCAGCATGAGAGTTTTATTGCAACTTCCCCATGATTTGATACAATAGGATAAGAGACTTTGTACTTAAGAGGAGTAAACGATTTTTAACGTTTTTAAATCTAAGACAGATCTCAGATTCTTAAATATATAAATAAGCTTTCTGGTCTTACTTAAAAGCGACTCCACATGCTGCGTCCAGGATAGCGTGTGGTCCACCACAACACCCAAATATTGTGCATGATCCACGCGATCCAAGACTTTACAGTAATAAACGGAACTTTATTTTGACCCACATGAATGAGAGATTATCTTAAAGCAGCAATCGGGCTGGGTCAATTTATTAGTGGAAAAGGTTATATATTTAGTTTTTGCGACATTAAGAGATTGGTGGAGAGCCAGGTCATTATCCTTACCAGGGCAGCTTCAGTGTAATGCTGTACTTCGGACCAATTTAAGAATTTATTATTGTGTTGAGTTATCATAGTAATCAGTTATTACTATGATAACTCAAATATCTTCCATCTTCCATCTTCTGTGTTCCCTCATGATTATAATATGGGGCTCTTCAAAGGGCGGATAAACAAATATCTCAAAAGCCAGCAACGGATTGGCGGTTCCTCTGGTGCTGCAAATGTTCATGGGCGGCGGTAATCACTTACCATCAGGTGACCCGCCTGCTCGTTTGCTCGCTATACAAATAAAAATAAACTTTGAAATCTAATCAATATTATATCCGTTCTCTTTGATAGGTATTTTATCCATCGAGAAATATATTTGTATTCAGTAATCTTACTGAATAAAAATATATAGAAACAAAAATGATTTGGTAGTTTACTTACTCGTATTTTAGAAATATTTTGCATGAAATTTGGCACAGAGATACTCGTAGATTATAGTCTGGAATAACACATTATTATACCTCTAAAGCTATATTATTCTTTTTTTTCCTTCTTGTATTTTTCTATTGTTTTTTTTTAAAATATAGATAAAAGTGTAGGTATTTTTTTTACTGAAAATAATACAATATAACTTAATGCTAGCTAGCCCCTAACCTAATTACTATATAAATCATGCCCGCGTGGAATGGTGGCAAGAATGCTGGCTGCATTTCTGCGCTGGACAGCCACGCTGATCCTTTGCGCAAAAAATGAGCCAGCCCTTCTGTCACCAGATGAGGCAATTAACCGCGGTGAAATATCTCGCAAAAAAATTTTGACACTAAGACTCCACGGCCCAAGTGTCTCTACGGCAAAGGGAACAAATATGTAACTCTCTTCGAGAGAGGCATACTTCTGCCGCTTGCCGGTTTCAGCTTTTTCTGCTGCGGCTCCCAGCCTTGATGCTGTCTCCCTGATATGACACGGGGCCAATGTGTCTACGCATGTTGCGTCCCACAGTAGCGCCCGTCACCGTTCCCAGGGAACCAGCGTCAATCCATCAGGTCTCTTGCCATCATCCCGACTAATCCCTGCCGGCTCAATGAGCGCAGGAATATCTATGTCCCTTTTGATCGTATCATTAAGTGAGCCATGCCGAAAAAGCCTACCAGCGCTCCTTTGGCAAGAGAGTCCGTGAATTCCAAATTTATCGACCTCTTTTCCACACGGACATCTGTGCTCGTAGCACAGGAGTGTTCCCAAACTGAGACCTAGAGCCACACGAAACCTTTCATTATCTAAAAGAGTGCCGAGATCTTGGCAAGTTGAGTTGCCTTGAGTTCGATGGCAAGGTATGAAGCCAATACCCGGATTCTTTTTCAGATAAGGCTAGAAGCCTTGCTCGATCTCTTTCATTTGTAAGATTTTGAACCAAATTTGTCACAAAAACACCCCGTATGTGTCAGCCGAACCAACGGCATATCCCTAAGTTTTTGTGTGAAACATTCCTTCAGAATATCGTCATTGGGACACCTGACCTTCCAACTCTCTAGGGTCTCTGTGGCATAGGTCAATGAAACTGAATTAGAATTAAGAATCTGAGAACTAAGCTCTTTTATACTATGCACAGAGGACAGAAAAGCCGGAAAAGCAACACTGGAAATTTTTCTCACGCCGATGCCACCATGACCGGTAAAGTAGCTTAATTCCAGGACTGATCATCAAAAGATAAATTTAATTTTTTTTTTTTCGGCCACGGCGACGCGTTTTCTATCGTGGACACCAGACTTGTGCTTTTCCACGCCCACCTGTTGTCTCGCTGTCGATAATGTGTGCAGCCCACTTCCACTTTAGCTTCCTCGCTTACCTAATAGCGTCAATCACTTTCGTCTGGTTCCTTAAATATTTCTTTCTTATTCTGTCTGAAAGCTTGACTCCGAAAATGCTTCTTTCGATCTTCCTTTGTGCGACTTTTATTCGTGCGATCTCCTAGCTGGTCTAATGGGGTTCTGGCTGTGCTGCTATCGTACAGCTTCCGCAGTATTCGAATATACTTATGAGATATGCAGTCTCTTTCTAGGGCTTGCCAGAGATAGCAGTGCTCTATCGAGTCAAAAGCTTTGGTGAAGTCTATAAAGGCGATGTACAGCGGTTGTTGGTTCTTGCACCTTTTTGTACCAGCTGTTGCATTGTATGCAGGTGTGGTCGCACGTAGTATATACCCCTTGCGGAATCCTGGTTGTTCAACCGGATGTTGAACAACACATAGGAAGAGTTCCCGCGGGAATCAAAAATCCTCAATCCACGCGGACGAAGTTGCGGGCATTAGCTAGTATACTATATATTATACTGATAAGCGGATAAAACATTGGAATGCAAAAGTCACCCCAGACCAGTCTATGGCGCTTATGGGGCCCCGTTTGACATTCCTAGAGATTTTCGCGAGTTTTTGGAGTGACAGCTGTTGAAAAGAAAACCGGCTCGCGGAATAGTTTTGAGATTGACGTTTTATGCAAATTGATTCAACGTTTTATAATACAAATAATACAATAAACTAATAAGACAAAATAATAATATTCTGATGAATCCCGTATGAAAAATAATACTTACTTACCCATGTTGATAGTCTTAAAGTAGTAGAATCAGACAAGTTTAACTAACGTACTATTAACTATTTTGTGGTTTAACAAGGAACAAAAATTACTTTCATTTCCTAGAAAAGTACCTACTTATTACAATTTGCAAAATAAGTAGGTAGGCTTACCTTAATAGGTACTTAAGCTTTGAACCGTTCGAATAGTCAAGGAGTAGGTAATAGCCCCTACTTCTCTGAATCAAACAGTTTTCTTTTGATTCTTGAGACGATAATTGGATTATGTTCCATTGAAAGCTCTTTGAAAAAGAATAATACAAGGCAAGAACCTTTTCTTGTGCGTTTGCTATTTTATACTGTTACTTTAGAATCAAAGAAACGTTTTCTTCAATAATTTATTTCGGTAGGTTATTGAATGAAATAGCTTCAACGCTTGGGTAATTGGGTACTTAGGTACGTATTGTATTTGTTCTATGATATCGATTCTAGAAACAATATTATAAATTCTAATAATTAGACTACGTTAGAAATAATGCTTTGTTATCATCGATATTTAGATAGGTACTAGATAGGCCCTGTCATAGAAAAAAGTTGGGCATCCGACTTGTAGACCACGTTCCACACCTATCATAAGCCTGTCTTTGTCCCTGTTGTAGCGCTGCCACGGTCGCTCGTCGTGTAGATATTTTTTATTAAGTTAACATCTAAATTCTAATTACTTTGGCACTATAATTTTTATTTAAAAGTAAGTGTTTCAATTCACAACTATACATTTCCAAAAATCGTTATTTAATCTTCCCATTTAATATTTCTATCCATCACGCAATCATTTAATTTCTGCGGCTAACTGTATATTTTTTTTTTCTAACAGGCCTTACGACTTCTATGACTATGACCTATACTTTCTATGACCGAGTCATACGTTTTCAAGCTGTCATTCAAGGTGGCGTATAGTTGCAAGCACTTTTCCGGTTTTCAGACTAGATGGCGGTACTAAAAATAAGTCCACATTCTTTTTTTGACAGGGCCCGTCTATGTAAATTGAGGCCGTTTGTTATTAAATTTTCTACCCATTAGGGGGATGTCGAACTACGGAGCGCACACGAGCCATTTCCTCATTAATTCGTAGTTCCTAGTATTTATTTCAATATTAATATCAAATTCAATATATTGAACTTACCTACATATTTTACAACAATTTGGGCGTATGGCGAATGCTACACGCTTTATCGGGATATTTGGATCATAATCCAGGATCACTTAAATTAATTTGAAACAACAATAAAACCGGCCAAGTGAGTGTCGGGTCACGCGCAGAGTAGGGTACCGTAGTTGCCCATCACCATATATGCGGACGTTTTTTACATTAGTCAAAACTACTCGTAAATTTGTCAAGTCTCGTTATAGTTTTTTGTTTTTATAATTTTTACCTACTATATATTATGGTACTTCCGTGAATTTTTGTACATATCCAAAAACAACAGTTTAACTGGCAGGGGGGGGGGGGGGTGATTGGACTCTTAACAAAAAGCTTAAGCTTTAATATTTCGTAAACAGATCCCCGGATCGAAAAATGGTTTCCCCACACCCGCAATATTTTTAACGACCTATCCAACGACATCCCACTCTATGGGATAAACGAGAAAAAAATGCATCTCCACTTTACGTGTAGGGAGGTATACAAAACAAAACTTTTCAAAATTTTATTTTACCACTTCAAAAGCGTGATTCATTTTTGTATACGCAGTTTTCTAGTACTAATAGTCTCTGAGTTAAGCCGCGGACGGACGGACGGTCATGGCGAAACTATAAGGGTTCCTTGTTGACTACGGAACCCTAAAAATGGTACAACATGCGTTTTCGTATTATAATCAACCCAATAGCGCAATATTGGTTAAAAATCAACAGAACATACCGCATGTTGCATACAGTTTTCACTATTTGTGATGCAACTAAAATATACGTATCTATTTTTTTTAACCACTACAAGTTAACCCTTGACTGCGATCTCACCTGATGGTAAGTGATGATGCAGTCTAAGATGGTAGCGGGCTAACCTGTTAAGGGCATGGCAGTTATATTAAACCCATAACCCTATTCGGTTTCTACACGGCATCGTATCGGAACACTAAATCGCTTGGCTGCACTTCTTTGCCGGTAACTAGCCACGGCCGAAGCCTCCCACCAGGCCAGACCAGGGTAAATTCAGAAGTTATAAATTCCCAAATTGACCCCGCCGGGGATCGAACCCGGGACCTCCGCACGTTAAGACAACAGCGCTACATACTGCGCCACGGAGGTCGTCAAAAAATTGACGAAAATTGTCGAGCCAAGTCTGCTGGCCATTGCTGGCCTTGACAAAACGACCACTGCAAATGCAGATACGTCAAAGTTTGCATCTGAAGGTAACTATTTCAATGAATGGCTGATTTTAATAGTTGCCTAGTCTATCACTGGCATTTGCAATCACTAAATAAATAGACTACCCACAAACGCAATTCATAGAAACGCTACGCAGATTATAATACGTAAGTTGTAATTGTAATTAATGCTTCTAATAGGTAATCCATCACTGGCTTGCAAAAGCCTTACTATTGTCACAATTAAGAAAATCACTAATAGCAAATGAGATCATATGAAAGACTACGATTATTACCATACGTGGGTAGGTACGAAGGTCGTTTAATAAGAATTATTTAACCTCAGTTTCTAATCTTTAATTACTTTAAAGAAACGCGGAATTAAATGTTGAAATTCAAATGTTTTTTATTCAATGGATCAAATAAATCTATCACCAGCTCGGAAGGCCACTCTCACCGAGAAGAGCTGGCGAGGAACTCAGCGGTAGCTCTTTTTAAAAGGTTTGACAAAAATTTTTACAATATTAACTTAATTTACGATATTCAAGATCGAAACCGATTCACAAATATTTATCACAACTCGGACATTAAATAAACAATGTTTATTTAGTCTTAAATCAAACTAAAACCTAGGCACGCAATATAAATGGAAAATCAAGAAATTGGCCTTACAACCTTTCGCTTACCAGAGCTCAAACAATAATGAATCATAATCTGCCAGTGCAACATTTAAGTGCACTTTCTCGCCACCACTCGGCAGCTCGCGGCGTTACAATAGCCGACTCGCTCCGATTGGCGGAACGATATAGCGGTTAAACAATTGAAACTCTTATCATTAACAAATCACATAACTATAGTGTAAAATGAGCTAAACTAGCTTCTAAAATTATTAAAACTATTTACAATTATTATACGGCAAAATCTCTGCACAAAATAAAATATAGTAAACAATCAAGTAGGTACTTGCGACCAAAACCTCAGTTTTAAATCCATAAACAATTCTTTAAATCTCACGATGTTAGAAACAGTTGATAAACTTTAATAATAAATTGCTAATATTATGTTAAGATTCTTCAGATCGGGTTGCGGGTTCGAAGCTCTTCCGGCTTCTCCCACGATAGGCATATTCTTGTCAATGACTTGTAAAAAAAAGTTAACGCACGATTGGATGTAATTCAGTAGAGATTTCCACATTCATTATTAATTACCCCTGGCTTTGCCAGTGGCTATCGTCCTGCGACTCAAAGTGGCTTGCTTAATTTTAGTGTACTGTAATTACTCCACGTACGGGATCTACCAACTGCATTTTCCGATAATAGGTTGCAATTTCCACATACTTTGACATCAACGCGACATATCTCTTCCTCAAAGCTCTATAGCCTACCACGACTCGATGAGTTTATTCAACTATTTAAGTCTACATAAAAAAAGGAGCAGATCTTCCGTTATGAGGTGGCGTACCTACCCTACAAAGCATTTCATGAGACCAAAAAAAACCCCGTGTAAGAAAACGATTACGTAATAGAGAAGACGTCTCTCCCGTCGTCTATTATGTCGTGTCGGCATCCTTTATTCCTTATCTACCGCTGTCAGTGGCCAGTTATGATTTCACAAAGAACTTCCTTAATAAAGATGGTCTCATATCTGTAATGAGAAGTTTATTATTAAATAGTATTTTTTGTCGCTGCCACTTTCTTAAAAATCATACGTATCTACCTCTCAAGAAAAGTCTTGAAAATGTGTACATAAATTATATACATACTCATATTATAATAAGAAAGTATGTCTGTCTGTCTGTCTGCTACGCTTTGACGGCCCATCTGTTCAACCGATTTTGGTGAAAGGACATAGGCTACTTTGTATCCCGGAAAATTCAAGTGTTCCTGCGGGAATCAAAGTCGCATATGGAACCCTCATAGCTTTTAAGATGCATTAATTATTAATTATTATATCATATCACGTCCGAATATTTATATTTTGTTAAAATTAAAAAATTACTTATTACATTATTTCGAAGTTTAATAAGTGTAACGTGCTATTAACTTTGAATAAAGAACTTTTGAATATGGAATTTGACTTTGAATATAAATATATTACATACCTTTAACTCAGGATACTTTATCATACTGTAAAGTTTCGTCGTCTGAGGAATTACTGTTGGGGTCCACTAGCTTCATTTACTAGACTAATAAGTATTATAACGAAATAATAATTTAAATTTCCCATAATTTATAATAATTAGTATCCTGTGCCATGGCGCAAGTGACGTCAACAAGATGTTTATTATTATATTGAGAGCCCCCTACGCACGGCCTAACAACCCTCCGATTAAAAATCTCATTCACCGGGAGCCCCTCATATTATTCTAAGGTGATGGCAAGAGGCCAGATGGGTCGATTATGGTGCTAGGCTTTATTGGGTGTGGAATGCAACCTGCGTAATATTCATAATATAAAAGCTGGCAACGTTCCACACACCTACAGCTGAACTCTCTCTTGAAAGTAACAAAAATATGTTTGCGAATTTGGAAGATATTTTGATTTGGTGAATCAAACATGTAATAATAATATTATATTTTATTGGTCTGGGTAAATAAATCCGTTATGTATTAAAATAATACATAATGGCTGCTCAAAGACGTGTTGTGGTTTACGTCTTTGAGACGTACTATCTAGTGAATGGCCCGATTCATAGCGTCAGTTTTTATACAGTTTACATAGGTACTGTGCATCTTACTTCTTACTAATATTTATTAGAAGTGCGAAAGTTTGGATGGATGTATGGATATATGGATGTTTGTTACTCAATCACGCCTCAACGGCTGAACGGATCTGACTGATATTTGGCATAGAGATAGATATCTGGAATAGCACATAGACTTTTTAACCCGGAAAGATCCCGCGGGAACCAAAAAACCTCAACCACGCAGAAGTCGCGGGCATTTGCTAGTACTTTAATACTGTACAAGAATAAGCCCTTCTAATTATGTTTCAGTTTTGGTAACCATAACACGTCCTTGAGCGGCCATATCTAGTGAAAGGCCCATTTGCATGCAGACTGACTGACAGATTTCCCACCAGTGGAGAGCCTAGGACCCACCAAATACGAAATCAGCCTTACTAGCGATAGTTAGTGCAGCTATCTCCTATAATATCTTGGCCACACTATCAGAAATATAATAGGATCCTGTAGAGTGTACAGTATCGATAGAGAAGGCAACTTTACGCCGATATTCTAAGATTGGGAGTTTCGAATTGACCAAATCATCAAATCGTTGGTTGATTTTGGTATACAAATCTGTATATAATATTTTTTTCCCCGAGTTCAAGGGCTTAAATAAATACCGCCATACTATATGTGCCTTTTTATACGAGTAGCTAATAAAAGGGATCAGTTCATCGGTGTATTTCACAACCGATACTAAACACCTGGTTTATTATCCTCATTTCATTGCCCTCACAATTTAGCCTTTATAGTATTTTTTCTTGCTGTCTATTATCTGAATAGGTACCTACTTTACAAATACGTTTCAATGTTTGGAAGTAAATTGAAAATATTCCCTTTATAAATACATTTTTTCTAAAGAAACAATAAAGGTTATTTCTTTTCTTTCTCTTTCATATTCCCCATTGTTGAAGATCGCTTCAAAACATCATATTAGATAGTAAGATAAGATATTATTGGAATATATACCCTATATTTAGTGATGATTTAGGGCATGGGTATTTGGTGCGTATGAGCCAACTAGGTTGCATAAGTTACGCATAACTAACACTAACAATAAAAAGCGAAACCTGGACGCCAGTTTTTGCCTGGCTTACCCGGTCATGAATAATTCGCTCGAAAAGTTGCTAAGATCTCGCGCAGCAGTTACGGTAAACCTACTCTTGATTACCCGGTTAAAAACATTCGATATAAGTCGGCTTTAGACTCGTCAATGCTAAACACCATAATGAGGATAGCCCCAAGTTTCCCTATGACTACATAACAACTCCGCAGGAAAAGTTTGCTGTGCACCATGCTGAAAACCAAAGTAACGTATAAGTACAATCAGTCAGATTATCCATAGAGATCTAGGTTTACAATTAATATAAAATACAGGCTCAACTGAGAACGTCCTCCTCGTCAACAAAAACGATATTTTCTAATAATATGATTTCCGAACAAACATTATTTCTCTTGAAAAAAAAGAATCATTTCATTTTTGTGTGATAAACAACGTTACCAATTAAAAAGTTATAACTAATATGCAATGGACCAGCAATTCACCTTATCAGAGTTTTCATTTAAAAGTATGTACCTATAAAGTAATTAAAAGTTTGGTCTACATCCTAAGCAACATTTCACAGAAAAACAAAGCAGATTCTTTTACATTTATACATGTTCGTATCTTAAGGCCTTTTATTTTTAACTATTAAGTACTTGTTCATAATAAAGTCTCTTGTATAGTCTCTCTTGTACAGTATGTCTTTTTTTGTATTTTTTATAAAGGCAAGCAAGAAGACCCAACTCGGCTTGGGTTTAGGGGAGAGTAGGGGAAACACGAACGCCTGGTAATCCCGAATGCAACGGTTCTAATATGCTGCTGATTGAGATTGGAGGAGTCATACCGCCGTCTATCTCCAAACTATTCAAAAGGTCTTCATAAAATTTATATGAGAACGATCTGACAGTATTTAAACTTTCTAAACAAAAAAAGATATGAAAATCTTTCAATCCCTTTCCCAGAGAAACCCTATTTTTCAGATCAAACAAATCCTACTATGTTGACCCAGTGTATAATCTAAGTATGCTTAGTTGCATTCAAATCTATCCAGCAGTTTCAACAAGTAGTTTTGACAGACACAAAAAATAAAAATAAATGATTGATGATTCTCTATTGATATTAAAGCTTGCTCAAATAAAAAATCTTCAATTTTTTTGTGCAGTTAAGTAGAAATCGTCCAGTAACCGTTTTATTTTAATTATTATAGGGGATTTATTACTTATTACTAATTGATGTACACAGGAAAACAATCAATAAAGAGCAAAGACATTAAAGTATTATCCTGCAGGTACTACTACATTATGTTAATCTCTCGTGTAGAGCTGCTTAAAAAATAATCATAATAAAAATAATATTTTATCATGGTGAGTAACAAATGTTTTGATGATTCATCCGATAAAACAGATTGATTGCACTAGATTTCAATAAACAAAACAGAAATGAGGAGTTGTATGGATTTTTTGATAAAAATATTTTATTCTAAGGATATCTTATTACCAAAGTCTTTATCCAGGCGTAATGTAATAGCCTTGTGAGCAATTTATTGGGTCCGCGCACCTGACGCCGCCATCTGAGGGTATTATTGCTAGGCAGAAATAAATAATATATCCGTATAAATAAATTGTTTAACGTTACCATAATATTAACCGTATGGACTGTCTAAAGCCCTAGAAGTTGTAATAGGGATAGTGCCAACTAATATATGATTAGTTGGCACTCTCTTGATCAAACAAAGCGCATGTTTAATCAATCAATCATTCAATTTAGGTACACTGTAGGTACACTTATTGATGTCCATACTTACATATAAAATATGATAGTGATAATTAGTAACGGTATCTTAAAACTAAAGCTACGAGGGTTCCAAACGCGTCGGTCTGAGAAGAGCCCACAACAAACTCAGCTGGGTTTTTTTTTTATTATCACCATCTCACAAATCATCTTAACTAAAGAACTATCAGAGCTATTAGATCATTTGCTCTAATAGCTCTGAAATAACTCACTGAAAAATCTTATTACTGATTTCAGTAATAAGATTTTTCAATGAGTTTGATTTTTCATTTACAATAACTTTGAACTTATTCAGAGACATCTTTAACACGTCTTCTGTGAGCTTATTGTAGAAGCAGATACTGTTTCCAACAAATGAATTGCTAGTTTTACTAAGCCTAGAAGCAGGCATTACAAGTTTATTTTTATTTCTAGTATTGACATTATGACAATCACTTTTCTTCTTGGATTTATCAATGTGTATAAGCACATATACTAAATTTTCAAATATATATTGGTTGTGCACTGTCATAATATTGATTTCTTTAAATTTATCTCTTGGTGACTCTCTTGGTCCCATATATTATAATCGAAACTCGAACTGCCCTCTTCTGCAGCACAAAAACAGAATTAATATCAGCAGCATTACCCCATAATAATATACCATATTATGACATAATGCTGTGAAAGTAACCTAAATAAACCTCACCTGATGGTAAGTGATGACGCAGTCTAAGATGGGAATGGGCTAACCTGTTAGAGGTATGGCAGTTATATTAAACCCATACCCCCTAATCGATTTCTACACGGCATCGTACCGGAACACTAAATCGCTTGGCGGCACGTCTTTTCTGGTAGGGTGGTAATTAGCCACAGGCTAGAATACCTACTAATAAGGCTACTATCTGCTAATAATTCTTGTGACATCATCTACTTTCGATGCACTTGAAAATGGTCACCAAACAATTAAATTCAATGATTCAAATTTTTTAAGACCCTCTATTCAATAATCACTAAGAAATAATAAATTCTTTATATAATATGCAATATCTTTGTCCATTTCCTTTACTCCAATACTAGTGCATTCCAGCATGCCTAGATCGAATCATTTGGCACGCTGAATCAATTACCATTTTTATTTTAATAAAGGAGACGACCACTGCAGTTCAATCAATTTTTATGTTCCTGCAGATCTGCGATAAGTTCAAGATTTTCTCAAGTCCATTGGTCTGGAATCATTTTGAGATTATTGAATTATAAGAGAAAAGGGAGGTAATTGTATTCGAAAAACTTGAATGATGAATAAAATATTTTAAATATTGAATAGAAGCAGGCGTTACTTTGCGGAAGTCCATGATAGTGAATGAACTAGAATTTTAATTCGCTATAATCCGCTACAGTAGACAAATCTGTGTGGTACAGTGCCTGTCTTTCACCTGCAGCATGCGACACCCACCACCCAGCAATTCGCACAGGCACAACACCACACCACACAAATCCTCCAAATCACTCTCAACGTACGTTTCACTCCGACACCGGAGCATCTTCAGGAGATGTTGACTCGACAATGCACGATTGTGAAGTGACTAACGCCCCGCCCCCTCCCCTATTACTGTCAGTAATAGTATGATTACTGTCAGTAATAGTATGAGCCATGCCAAAAAGGTATATAAGCCGGAACTTGCGATACGTTAGTCACTTCACAATCGTGCATTGTCGAGTCAACATCTCCTGAAGATGCTCCGGTGTCGGAGTGAAACGTACGTTGAGAGTGATTTGGAGGATTTGTGTGGTGTGGTGTTGTGCCTGTGCGAATTGCTGGGTGGTGGGTGTCGCATGCTGCAGGTGAAAGACAGGCACTGTACCACACAGATTTGTCTACTGTAGCGGATTATAGCGAATTAAAATTCTAGTTCATTCACTAAAATATTTTATTATTTTATGTAAGTACCTGTAAACATTTTAGCTCAAAGATTTTAGCGACGAAGTAGCCATAAAACTAGTCTAAAAGTAAACGGAAAACGGGTGCCAAAAAAGTAAATCATAATATTTTTATTTATACGTAAAGTAGGTACTCATTGATCATTCCCTTACGATACATATAATATATTGCTCTTATTAAATTTTTCCGTTTAAATTTACAATTTACAAGGACAAAAAAGAAGTTTATTTCGGAGGAAAACGGAAGTTATGCATAAAATACCTAAAGTGTAAAAGAAACTCCGTACTTAAAAAAGTCTCAGCGGCTACTTTCCGTCTTGTGATTATTCATAATGATGGCAAAGTCTTGTTCAATGTTTAAAGTTTTACTAATTTCGGTTTTTCATTATTATTTAATAATGTGTTTATGAAGAAATGCGTTCTAACCATGAATATAAAATAAATAAATAGTATTACCAGCTTTTTATCAATAATAATAATAAAAATAATGCTTTCTTCATCCAATCAATAGTAATAAAGCTTTGTTAACCTGTTGAGTTAAATATAATATATATGTCACCATGAGAGTATAAAAACCGTAAGATTATAATCTAACTCGCGAAATTGCAAACAAAAAAAAACCCGATAGAACCTAAGTGCCCGACCGGGCACGACTTGATTATATATGTCGAACCCTAACCTAACCTACAAGAAAGACATAAGAATACGTAAATACAATAGGCATGATGACAGTATCCAAGAATCAATGAAATTATGAATTTACCTAATGGAATAGGACTTATGGATTATAAAAAAACCTATTTTCTCAAACATGCATGGAAATATTGTCATTATTTTCGAAAAAAGAATACGCGAAGTATCGAATTTTCGGACAAAGAAAATCAAATCCATTGCGGGAGCGATTTTTGAATTTGGAATATTACAACGCTCCTGCAATGTTGTATGAAACGGCGTGCTGGGGTTATTAAATACTCTTTGATCGGATCTCTTTTGTCATTCTTGGCATACCATAGTCTCTTTGCTTAGTACAAATTGGTGGCTGTATAGCCATAAATGCCTTTGCCTGTCGGCACAGATGATAAAAAAAATTGGCGGCAAAGCTGAAAATTCGTCTTGATTTGTTATTTACATAGTTATTAAATATAAATTTAATAATAAGTAAAATTAGTTCCAACCGTTCAGAGAGTGAAATGAGGATTGATTGTACTCCACCAAATTTAAGATCAGAAGCCAAATTAGCAATAGAAAACCTGCTTCCAGCGAAGTCCAAAGAAAAATACATGAAAGTATATGAAAATTTTATGAGTTGGAAAAACGAGAAAAAAGTGAACATTTTCTCCGAAACAGTATTTTTGGCGTATTTTAATGAGATTGCTAAAACTAAAAAGCCATCTACATAATGGGCAATTTATTCCATGCTGAAATGTACAGTTCATGTTAAAAACGGCATTAACTTGAAAAACTATGGGAACTTAACTACTTTTCTTAAACGACAATCGTCTGAATTCAAAAGCAAGAAATCGAAAATTTTTACTGGCGAAAACATAAAGCAATTTTTAATTAAAGCCCTAGATGATATACTCGTATATTTAGCGACAAAGGTAAAAAAGTATGTTTTATTTCCCTGCATTCTTTTGAGAAAAGCACTATATTATATGCCTCGGCGGAAATGGCAATTGCCTGTCTCGTATTAGTGAAGTCCTCGCCTACGACTCGGCCTTCAAACTCATAGTCGACCTGCAATTGCCTATTTCCCAGCCTTTGCAATAATGTACTATTATTTTTCTATTTCGAGTGAGATTGTTATTTATTTTGATAAAATAAAACTATAAAGTACAGCAATCCGCCATATTGTATAAAACACCACTGAAGCGAATGACGTCACAATTGTTTTCGAGCTTTGACAATCGGCAAACAATTTCTATAAGTACAGGTGTTTTAAATATTTATCAAGTATTTCCGTGTTTTTTTGTTTCCCAAAGATCATTTCCATAGTCTTGCTTTGTTTTACCGAATCCAAAACCAAGAAATTAAAAATCGTTAGCCAGGGATCAATGATTTACCAAAGCTACTAGCTCTAATTTGCCCAAGATTGATTTGTTGGTGCTGGACGAGTATCTTGCATCAAACAAATACTTTTGTTCAGCAGAATTTCGCAACGTCAGAACTGTATGTATGTAAGTACAATAATAAAATAATAATTTATAGGTCCTAAACCCGTAAAATCTGCTATTATATATATTAAGCGCTTCATGGTAGTTATTAGAGATTATGTTAATGAAATGTTGTTTATTAAAACTATACCGTATAACTTAATATGAGCGGTGATTGCCTAGTAACTATGACGTCTGCCTCCTATTCGGTGCGTCTGGGGTTCGATTCTTGGCACGCATCTAACTTTTTGCAGTTATTTGTGCTATAAGCAAAACAGCATCACTACATACTACTTAATATAAAACAAAGTCGCTTCCCGCTGTCTGTCCCTATGTATGCTTAGATCTTTAAAACTATGCATCGGATTTTGATGCGTTTTTTTTAATAGATAGCAATGATTCAAGAAGAAGATTTAAATATACTTTTTATCACGGAATAGAATTTAGCCCCTATAGCTGTAGGATCTCGCCGTGCAAGGTTAAGCCACTTACCTAGATCGCATTGTTTTTTTAAGTGGCGCGTGAATGAATAACTTGTTTGGAGTTAATTTTGATGTGTTATCACACTGGGGGTTATCGACTTACACACTTTAGAATTCATATTATTCACACAAAATATCTAAATTGTTGTACGAAGACTTATTGTTTACTGCACGCAGTACATTGGTAAAAACAATAGTGACGTCACAAACGACGCCATGACACCGGCGAGCGTTTTGGCGTGATTTTTAAAATTGAAATTTCAATGCCAATTTTATCTACTAAACCTTATTTTTCTGCTGAAATGAAATATTTTTTTGATATGGTAGATACTTCCGAACATAATCTGACCATTTTTCAAAATCAGTCATCATGCCTATTAATATTTCCAAAATTTACACTCAGAACATTGAACGGTTCACTATCTGTCGACAGTTTACAATTTCGCGAGTTAAATTATAATTATAGTTTATAGTTATAGTTAGTCTAACGGTTTTTACAATGTTATATATATATTATATATATATATATATATATATATATATATATATATATATATAAGTTATATAAATAAGTTATATAAGCTACTTTTACATATTATTTATATATTATATATTATTTATATTATTTATATATAAGTTACTTTTTTTCTTCATCGGAACTCCTAATTCCTGATCATAATTGATCACGTTAGAAAAAACCGAGCAATACTCAATCGCCCGATGAGTTACTTAGCTGTCTGATGAGACCAAAGACTTACCAAGCACGGGGTTTCCAGTCCCACTACTGGGCACAGGCCTCCACTCTCCTAGGAGGAATACATACATTAAAAAAAGCCTATAAGTATACCTTTTTTGGAAGTCGGTTAAAAAAATGATTGCTCAACGGATATAAGAGTAACCGCCGAATTTCTTGCTGTTTGTTCCTTTCGAAAGACATTCCGAACCAGCCGTACATTAACTTGACGATCAAATTCAAAACGCAATTGAAAAAATACCTTGGAATTAGTGTTTGAATTAAGATCCTGAAGTTGATCGATGAACAGTCATCTTTAAAACAAATAATAGGTATATTACTTTAAAAAGCTACATACTTAGATTTTGAATTCCACCTATAACTTTTCATCAAAGTTAAAAAATCGCAAATTAATTTTGGAATTGTAAGCACTAAACTCTAAGTATTATCTGCATAATTTCATATCCATAAGAGAGCGAAGAATTCTAGGTGGATATAACACTTGAAATGGATAATCACTTTTACTTCAGTTAAAAGCTATTATAACTAAGGGTGGCTTACTTTTATTGATACCCACGCATTTTCAATGTTGCGGGAAAGGAGCATAAAATATAAAATAGCATATTGGTAGTAAAATATGAAAGTGTTTGTTTGTTGTTAAGTTGGCTTGTCTTCCAATCACGCCGCAACGGAGCAACGGATCGATAATAAGTATTGCATTTTTTTTTAATTTACTTAGGCTTATTTGTGCTGCTGACTGCTACTTACTCACCTGGATAGTTAGCCCCGCTTGTAGAAACACCGGGTTCTCCCTAACCTAGAGTTAGCGGCTAACCTGAGATTAAACTAATTAATTGTCTTGCACCGGCAAAAATTACGCACAAACCCAGAGTTAAATATTCAAAATTTAACGCTAACTCTCTTTCAGTAATGTCAACAAGTCATAATTAACAAAATTAAAAAACACGACTGCCCTGCCAAAAAACGAACTAAAAAGTTAAAATGCTAAATTAATCTAGTGAAAATAATACAATATAATATAATAATAATAATACAATATAATAATGATTTATATAGTAATTAGGTTAGGCTAGCTAGCATTAAGTTCTATTGTATTAATCTAGTTAAATTAAAATCTTTTTCACATTTTTATTAAATGATATTTTTTTTGTGAATCACTGAATATTGAAGTATAGTGTTATATATTTTTGGAATCTACTCATCATTTTCTAGATGATCATTATATAGTTGAGAAAAAAAAAACAACTTTAGTTAATTAATGCGGGACCATGGTCACCCATCAATTTTTTTTTAACTTTACTAGCCTATGTCATCCTGAATAAGCTAGGGATTCTAACGATACCTCATTTATCAAAATCGGTTCAGGCGTATAGAAGTTATGGTGGAATATACAAACTCACATACATACAAACACATATCATGAACCCTGAAAACAATATACTCCTTTTTTCAGGCAGTCGTATAAAAAAAGCCTATTTAGAGGTTAAAAATGAAGTTTTGTAGTTTTGTATGAACAATGATAAGGTTTTTGATGACCATGAAGTGATAATCGAATACTTATATTAGTTCAGATTTTTATGATAAAAGAATTGAATAAAGAACTGGTCATTACACAAAAGATTAGATTCAAAAAGGAACGTGTATGGAGCTAGTGTAGTGTAATGTTGGTGGTTGTGGTTGGTGCCTGGTGATTTGTTTTTATTGAATGAAATTAAACAAACATTCCACGTTCCGCTCAACTTTTGTTTTAATCTGAACTAGCAGTGATAGGTTTAAAAGTTCTGCCTCTTATTCAAGTATTTCGGGTTTTTGATCCTCGGGCACGCACTAGACGCAAACTTCTTACAGTAGAGTTCATATGTTCTACTTTTAACATAAAACTGTCAATTAGGTGCGTATTTTTTTTACATATCCACCCAGATGAAGTCGCGGCCCCACTTTATATCTATACTTAATATTATAAATGCGAAAGTTTGGATGGATGTGTGGATGGATGGATGGATGGTGTTACTCAATCACGCCAGAACGGCTGCAGAACGGATATGGATGAAATTTGGCACAGAGATAGATTATAATCTGGAATAATACAAAGGCTACTTTTGTTTTTAAAATTGTAAAGAGTTCCCACGAGAACCAAAAATTTCAATCCACGCGGACGAAGTCGCGGGCATTAACTAGTACCTAATAAAATATCTAGTAAGTGAGTTCACTGAAAGTAATTGACTGAGCTTCAAGCACATTCCAATTTATTTTTGATTAAAACAATTTCTCAAAGGTAAATAAATACAGAGTAAATAAATACCACCATTATATAAACAGGGATGCACCCGTATATTCCACCGGATCAACCACAGATATACATTCGGATTTCGGATCCAGTGAATGTTTTATGCTGGACCTTTAGATGGCTAAGCATTTGCAAACGTTTAGAATTGTTTCAGCGGTTCCAATGAATATAGCCTAATTTCCGAGAATATAGGCTCTAAAGATAAAGATGCTTATTTTTCGATGTTTACGTATAGGTTGATGCCTCTTGACTTCTTGCTTCTTCCAGTAAGTAGCATGTTTTCCATAGGTTGCTTGCTACTTCATGCTTGGTAGCCAATTTCCCATCCTGAGCCCCAGAACACGTCTGCTTCTCTATGGTCGGTAGCTAATTTAATCCTGAGTCCATTGTCTCCCAGAGCACCAGTCTTTACTCTCTACGCGGACTGCAAGGCAAACACTCTCTCAATAGCAATAACAGCTTTGCGATGCGTCTTGCGGTCAACTTCAGACCGCAGGACGCACTGCAAACTGTCGTCTAGACAGACTTTAATGATTGGCGCCTGTTATACCCTATTTCTTCACATCACTAACTCACTAAGTGGGTATGTAGACTAAGTAGATGCTAAGTTTTAGTTCATTGTTTGAATAACAAAAATAAACACAGTATTCGGATTGAAAATTAATAGTTTAGATTTAATTTTCCTGAGACTTAAATAGATCACAGCTAAATGTATTTTGGCTGAGAATTAACAGTGTGCATCACGGTCCGTTAATTTTCACGCGATCGCGAAACTTTGTGGCGTAGTTTTAGCATTAGTAACACCACATGCGACTAATATTTTAACATTCTCATTTTGATAAAATGGAACAAATGAAAGCTTAGTTATATTTGTATCTAGATGCAAGAATGTCTGCGATTTCGCGTGGTTTTTTATAACGTAAGCTTTCTTTGATATATCGGGATAAAAATCAAGGTAACAATTTCGCATTTTAATATTTGTATTATGGATAATTATTTATTGGATGAGATAATTGTGCTCAGTTTTGCTTACTGCCTCAGTAAGTGCATTTTTCGATTTTTTTAAAGATCTACGAAGATTAAAAACTTTTCAATAATGTAACAACTGACAAGGTCCTGTGGCGTGATAGACATGGCGTGAAATCGGCCGGCTTGCTTAATTAAAATATTCTGTTTGCGCAGTGGATCTACGAAGGCTTTGATAAATCGCCCCCAAACGAAGAGATTTCGCCTTTGCGTGTTTTCTAATTTAAGCATTTATCTTAAAAAGTGCTGCTTATGTAGTTATGTCGGTGGGATTTGATATAGGTACGTAAACGTAATGTAAAAGTATTTAAATGAAAATAATAATTAAAAAAGTGCATTACTTACTGTATATCTTATGTATTTAGTATTTTTAAATTATCACTGTACACAGCTTTTAATATTATAGGTACCTACTTACACGAGATTTTAAAAATTCTACATATTAATATTATCACAACCTAGAGTTTTCCCAGTGACATAAGCCTTTATATTTTAATAACGCCGAAAAGCTAGAGATGCGCCATTGCATATAATATCTACACTAATAAATACCTACCTACTTAAAATATATCTATATATTATAAATGCGAAATTTTGGATGGATGGATGTTTGTTACTCAAACACGCCAGAACGGCTAAACGGATCTGAATGAAAGGTACAGAGGTAGTTTATAGTCTGGAATAACACATAGTCTACTTTTTATCCCGGAAAATTTAAGAGTTTCCGCGGGAACCAAAAATACCTCAACCCACGCGAAGTCGCGGGTGGTACCCGCTAGTTTAATAATACCTATATAAAACTGTAAATAAGTAAGAAGGTAAATAAGTCTTGATTTGTCGGTACGATTAGATACGGAGCCTTTGGTTTTGACATCAATAGGAATTTGAAAAACAGAGATATGCATGGAAACGGAAAATTGTGTTAGCAAAGTTTTAATCCTGAGAAGATTTAAACCTCGCTTGGTTATTAGGTATGTACTTAGGCCGATAAGCCCGGAGATAAGGCCGCCTTTGCGCATTACCACAGTTTTCTGTCTTCTGTTTTGTATGAATAATTTTGTACCTAAGTATGTGTTAAGATGCAATAAAGACTTACACTACTACTACTACGTACTTACCTATGAAACGAATCTACCTTTTAATTTATCAAAACAACACAAAAGTAAAATAAGTTGAAATTATTTTGAGTATAGAACAATAATTTGATGGATGTGTCAGAAGATTACAAAAAGGAGAATTTGCTTAAAAGTGAGTTGTGCTGTGGTGTGTTAAACCTGTAAACGAAATGAAAAATTATTCAACAATTTGAAAAACCGTTTAAATTCACCTGTGGTGAAAAGTCAGAAATAAACAATGATTTCTCTACTAGCGTGTACCTACTTTATTGTGTAAGTTCCACTCAGCAGCACAATTTACTGTACAAGGTAAAAGTCGGGACGTGGCTTTCGTGCTTTTTTTTACAAAATAAACTTTCAAAGCTCCCGCTGTTTTATACGGAGTTCACTTAGTTACTTTGTGAAATTTGTCAGACACACAATACTAGGGACTTCAGCCTGAAATAAGGTTTATAACATAAATAATATTGCTGAGAAAAGAGCTAAAATCGACAATATTATATAAATAAGACGACACGGGAGGGCGGTTTCCCATACAATCGTATTAGTCGGTTTTCTTCGTGCATAATTACAATAGAGAAAATATTTTTGCACCATCAAATCTATATATATTGTGTCCGTGCCATGACCCTATGTTTTACTTTTTTGGATAAATTAATAATTTTAAGAATATTGAACCTTCAAATTCACATCATCATCAGATAGCGCGCAAATAAATTTGACGAATATAATAAAAAAAAGAAAAACATACCGACATAAATAAAATAAATAAAAATAAAATAGCCTTTTATTACAGAACTTTTTACAATTATAGTTTTAACAAATTAATCACAAGAAGTGCCTCAGTTCTGTGTGCCTCGCGGCAAAGGCCTCCTCCAGCTCTCTCCAGTGCTTGCGATTTAGTGCCACCCTTCTCCAGAATGGACCAGCTGTCAGCTTTAGCTCGTTCTCCCAACGTCTTTGCTGCCGGCCCTTGTTTCTTTTGCCATCCCGTGGGTACCAGGTGAGGTGCTCCATTTTCCGTGGGGGTCTCGGAGCATGTGACCAGTCCACCTCCACTTCAGCTGATCCATTCTTTTGAGTATATCCGTGACACCTGTTCTCGCTCTGATGGCTGAGATCCTGATTCAGTCGCTTTTTTTGACACCTACCATACTTCGTTCCATCGCCCTCTGACACCTCTCAAAATTGTCCTTATGGGCCTTGTTTAGTGCCCAGGTTTCACAGCCATATGATACCGACATAGTCCTTCTTAAATTATTATTGAAAAAAAAATTAAAATCGGTTTTTTGAAGAAACATAAGAGAAATAAAAAAAGAAACAAAAATAGGAGAGTAAGAATTCGACTATTTTTCGTAGGTACTATCAGTCCAAGCTGCAGTTGTCCATAGCGGGTGTTATGGTATTCTATTCGAGGAGCAGCGTAACGGCAATATTATTGTTCAATACCTATTCTCAAAGTTTCTAGTTCATCCCATATTCTCTTAATACCTTGCCACCACGATTTTAGTGCTAACCCTAACTAGTAACAACCCTAACTATTCAATTTTTGCATCTTTTAAAACAAAGTGTCGGTCACCAAGCCCCATCAATTTTTATAGCGTTCTAAGGCGCTAAGCTTTCTCGTAGCAAAATTCTCAAGCAGCCATTTCTCTGGCCTTTAGATTATATTGGCTCTTGAATTTAATTAACTTGGCGCATTAAATGGATTAATTAACGAAAACTCTCTTAACGTCCGATTCCTCATTGCTGAAGATTATCAAAATCGTAGACGTTTTCTTCAGGACAACGACAATATCGACGAGTAGATAAGTATAGCGTAGGCAATTGTTTTGTTGTTAGTTTTATTTTTTATTTACTCTTAAGATAAATTGTGAATAACTGCTAAAAATAATGTGAACAATAAAGCTTTTATTTATTTATTTATTTGAGTATAATAATATTAAGCTGCAGCATTGTAGAATCAACTTACCTACTTAACGGCTAGAAGTATTATAAAACGGTGCCGTTATATGGGCCGTAAAAGCGTACCAGACAGGCAGACACACTTTGTCACACATATTTATAATATTACTAGCTGATGCCCGCGACATCGTCCGCGTGGATTGAGGTTTTTGGTACCCGCGGGAACTCTTTAATTTTCCGGCATAAAAAGTAGCCTAGATGTGTTATTCCAGACTATAATCTATCTCTGTGCCAAATTTCATCCAGATCCGTTCAGCCGTTCTGGCGTGATTGAATAACATCCATCCATCCAT
The DNA here is from genome assembly GCA_964035005.1 of Erebia palarica. Lineage (NCBI taxonomy): Eukaryota > Metazoa > Arthropoda > Insecta > Lepidoptera > Nymphalidae > Erebia > Erebia palarica. The sequence goes on from OZ035988.1 coordinate 11,562,526, forward strand.
CCATTAAAACTTTCACATAAATTGTAAAATTAATTTAAATGTATGGATGTACAATCGCAGACAAAAGCCCACAGGATTTTTGTTTTAGATGTGTAACTATGGCTTCTGAGAAGGTTTGTCTCGGAAAACAGTAAACTGATGTTGATACTTTCAGGAAGATTTCAATATGAAAGGAAGGATAAGTATACCAAGGTCAATTTTAATCGCGAAAAATCAAAGAGTTCCTTGTGGATATTATGAAAACCTAAATCGAAGCGTACAAAGTTGCGAGCATCATTAGCTTCAACAACATTCCCATATCGTCTGATATTCGGAAAGTAAACACCTTTGCGAAACTAAGTAAATCTCAACGGTCTAAAGAATGTCCTTGGAAGGTTTTTAATTTAATTAAGTTTCAGAGTCGACCAAGTTATAATGAAGATAGAGTGTACAAACAAAAGCATTTGGAAATAGTCGAATTTATTACCTACCAGACGCTATACGGGCGGAATACCTACTGTGCATTTTGTATCTTTTGATCCATATAATATGACTGTTTATGGAAAATTAAGCGTAAAATAAAATCAGTTTAATACGATTCAAAAACTGGGCATGTGTGAGTTGGGGTTTGCTCTTTTAAGATTTCGAAGATCAATCAGAGCGGTTAATTTAATTTATAAAGCGATAATTGCCTAGTGGTTTAGAGTTAGACATCGGCCTTCCATTCGGATAATTTGTGGTTCGATACTATGGCACGCACGTCTAAGTATTCGGATTCCAAAAGTATTGCGTTTTATGAAATTAATTAATATCACTAAAGCCTGCCAAGGGGGCGTGAAAAATTAATCTCTACAAAAACTTATGTACCTATGGAAAGTAATGCCATCAATAGGACACATTTCCATTTGTAAAACAAATTCATAATAGTTATTTGTTTCTACATAGATGGAGCTAGATAAGAAAGTTCGAAAGTGAATTCTATTGACTAGAGGCAAGTCAACCAGATGAGCGACCGCGCATCTCTGACAGCTACAGTGTAACGATCGCAATCACCTCTGATTGGGTAACACTCTTCCACTATTGGACAAAATCCATTGACGCAGCAAGAATACCATAAATTCAGACAATAACAGCAATTGATATTGCTTACTAATTATATTATAGTGCAAGGTACCAAGAGTTATCGGGTTGTCCATCTCTTTCATCTGGCATTGTATCCCCCGTTGGTCTCTCGTTCTAATTACGCACACAAAATATTTTAAAATTTTACGGGGTTTTCACTTCACTTTTATTGGTCGACGCCATTTTCGCTGAAAAACCGACGCAAGCCGAGAATGACAATGAAAATCATAAGTCCTAACCTTAAAATATGCTTAAAATTAATTAAAATTGTTTTATGAAAGTTTAATGTTTTGTACTATGAATTGCGGTGATTTGTGTTACTTATTTTGTTATTTAACTGGTAAGCGATTAGACGTAGTCTAAAGTGTAAAGCCTACACAGACTTCTTGAAAGTGACTAGTGAGGTTAGTTTTAAAATAGCTAATGATGGAATGCAGCGGGACACCTTACACCATGTAGTAGACACGAAATACAATTTATTAACACTTTGTCGAGATTTATTTTAGCACAGGAATCTAATGTTTTTTCACCTTTTTTACACCACACTATTTCTTTTTTTTACTGTCAATCAATTATTTTGAATTTTGGTTCGTAAAGACTATTGTCAATGGTCACGAATAAACACACTGAAGGAGTCTTTACTTAACACTTTCCCTAATTCTATTGTATTGTTGACAGGATTTTTAACCCAAGCCTTAAGCGTAGGTCTGTCAGCCGAGGTCGCGGATCGGCTAATTGGTCTACTGATGGTGTCTTAATGACATTCAGCGTGTTACTTTGCACCATCTCTCTTACAAAGAAATGCCTAACACGAATGTGTTTCGTCCTCTTGTGGAACTCCGGATTATGCGCTAATCTAATCGCGGCCTCGTTGTCCACTTTAAGAGTAGGTATCTCTTCTAGACCCGTTAACATCTTGAAAATCCGCTGAAGCCAAACCAATTCTCGTGCAGCTTCGCTGGCAGCGACGATTTCGGCTTCTGTGGTTGATATGGCAACTGTTGCCTGTCGCTGACTGAGCCACGATACAACTGCGCCAGCATATTGGCAAACTACGCCTGTTGTTGAACGACCAGTGGTGGCGTCTCCTCCATGATCAGCGTCACTATAACCTACGAGGTGATTAGGTCCACTGCTGTACGTAATTCCAACGTTAGAAGTCCCTTTTAAGTACCGAAATATTCGTTTGACTTTATTCCAATCGTCTTTTGTAGGATTCTCCAGTTTTCGTGAAACTACGCCTACAGCATACGCTATATCAGGGCGAGTGCCTACCATTAAATACGCAAGAGCGCCGACAGCTTCTCTATAAGGAAACTTATTTTCCTGTTTGCAAGCTTTCTCTAGTTGAACACCCTCTTTCTCGATTGGAGTTGAAACTGGATTACAATCAGCCATCCCAAAACGTTGCAAAATCTTCTTCGTGTAGGATTCTTGCTTAATATTTATGGAACCATCCGCTGCTTTCCCAATTTCAAGACCCAAGTAGTAAGAGGCAGGTTTGGTGGTGATTTTCAGCCTTTTTCTGAGATCTTCTGGCGTTTTGTAATAGCCGACGTTACCCGACCGATCATAGGCATAGATTTTTTATCATATTATAACCTACTCGTAGATGTAAGGAACCACCGATTAGTTGATAATACGACTACGCTTATTGTAAATGCTAAACCCGTGTTGTCTTCCTTAGAGTGCGAAATTAAGACTGTTACAGGTAATTCTCGTTATCATCAGTTACTCAAACGGTTTCCTGAGGTCACGCGACCCTCTGGTGAGTCAATGGTGCGCGAAGTCAAGCATCAAACGCTCCACTACATACGCACCACGCCCGGTCCGCCGGTGTTCAGTCGACCTCGCAGATTGGCACCGGACCGACTCCGCCGAGCTAAGCGTGAGTTTGAGGATATGGTAAGAGCTGGTATTGCACGTAGATCCGATAGTCCGTGGGCAGCGCGTCTCCATCTAGTACCTAAAAAGACGGTACTGATCGACCTTGCGGAGACTACAGAGGTATAAACGCTCGAACAATACCCGATCGATACCCAGTGCGCCACATCGCAGATTTTTCCCATAATCTACATGGCTGTACTGTATTTAGCAAAATTGATTTGGTGCGTGCTTACCATTTGATTCCAGTCAACCCTGCTGATGTACCCAAAACTGCCATAACTACGCCGTTCGGATTATTCGAGTTTCCGTTCATGAGTTTTGGTCTAAGGAACGCCGCGCAATCGTTTCAGCGATTCATGGACGAAATCTTAAGGGACCTGGATTTTGCTTTCCCGTATATAGATGACATATTGATTGCGTCACGCGACCACACCGATCACGAATGTCATCTCAAACAGGTTTTAGAGCGCCTTTGAGATCATGGTGCTGTTTTAAACTCCGCTAAAAGCGTATTTGGTGTTCCGGAAGTCGAGTTCCTCGGCTACTTAGTTACGGAAAATGGCACGAGTCCTACGCCAGAAAAGGTAAGTAGTGTCCAGAACTTCACGCAGCCCAAGACCTTGAAAGACTTAAGGAGATTTCTCGGTATGATTAACTTTTACAGAAGATATCTACCGAACGCTGCGAAAATCCAAGCACCTTTACACAAACTACTTAGCGGTACGAATACCAAGCCAAACACTCCAATCACCTGGACGTTTGAGCTGGAACAGGCTTTTAACGAATGTAAAAAGAGCCTCGTTGATGCAACACTGCTTGCTCATCCCGATCCTACAGCGGATCTGATGTTGGTCTGTGATGCGTCCGATATCGCCATCGGCACCGTATTGCAGCAGAAAGTTGAAGGTAATTGTCAACCCCTTGCTTTCTTCTCCAAGAAACTGACCTCAGCTCAACGTAAGTATAGCCCTTTCGATCGAGAGCTACTCGCGATTTACGAAGCCGTGAAATATTTTCGTTTCATGGTCGAGCTGAAGCCATTCACGATCTGGACAGACCACAAGTCTATTGTTGCTGCGTTTCGTAAAGCGTCAGAAAAATGCTCTTCACGTCAGTTCCGACATTTCGATTTCGTGTCACAATTCTCGACCGACGTGCGACACATTTCCGGAGAGGACAACGTCGTTGCTGATGCACTCTCTCGGATCGAATCTGTTACCGATAGCATTAGTTTAGATAAACTCGCTTCTTCACAAGAGACGGACACCGAGTTGAGACATCTTTTGCACACTTCTTCTTCGCTGGATTTACAGAAAATGAGAATTTCTGACTCTAGTGCATGCAAAGTGTATTGCGATGTTTCTGGTCCGAAACCACGTTTGTATCTTACACCTGAATTTCGCAAACAGGCTTTCGACGCCATCCATGGCTTGAGTCATCCTGCTGCCTCGCCTACCATCCGACTGATGACCGAAAGGTACGTATGGCCTAGTATACGAAAGGACTGTAGGGCTTGGACTAAAGCCTGCCTCGCTTGTCAAAGATCAAAGGTTACACGGCACACCTAAGCTCCAGTCCATACTTTTACTCCACCATCTTCTCGTTTTGACCACGTTCATATCGATCTCATAGGGCCGCTCACCATATTGCATGGCTACCGCTATTGTCTTACTGCAGTCGATCGATTTACGCGTTGGCCCGAGGTGATTCCTCTAGAAGATATCACAGCAGAAAGAGTGGCTCTCGCTTTTGTAAGTGGTTGGCTAGCACGTTTTGGCTGTCCTCGTAAAATAACGACAGACAGAGGGCGCCAATTCGACTCCCATTTATTTAAAGAGCTGACTAAATTTACTGGTTGCCAACACCTTACCACTACGGCGTATCATCCCGCCGCGAACGGTTTAGTAGAGAGATTTCATCGACAGTTAAAAGCAGCAATTATGTGCCACAATAATGAGAAATGGGTAGAGGTACTTCCACTTGTGATCCTAGGGATACGCAGCGCCTGGAAAGACGATATAGCATCTACCTCCGCTGAGCTGGTATATGGTGAAAGTCTTCGCTTGCCTGGAGATTTATTCTTGCCATCCGCACCAGAAGTCGTCGATTACAGCGATTTCCTATCTCGCCTTCGCAAACACATCCGCGACTTGAAGCCGACTCCGGTAATACGTCACGGAATCGCCAGAACGTTCGTGCACAAGGATTTATCCTCCGCTACTGCTGTCTTCCTAAGACAAGATGCCGTCCGAAGACCACTACAGCCACCTTACTCTGGTCCGTATAAGGTAATTGAGCGATCGGAAAAAACTTTCAAAATCGACATAAACGGTAAGGTCGTCACAGTTTCCATCGATCGTCTCAAACCAGCCTACATTGTGCACGAATCTCAACCTACTTCGTTCACGCCCATTACTGCAGAACCGCCTGCCACCAAGCCTGACATAGTAACTCGCTCTGGCAGACAGGTAAGATTCCCTCGCGGTTTATGTAATTAATTCCACATGTCATTAGTATGTAAAACCATTTTCGAGAATATGTTTAGCTATTAATATTATACGTAAGCTGATATATTGCATTGTATCGTTTATTTTTTGTAAAAATTCAATAGTTTAATACCAAATTAACTTTTATGTTTAATTTTAATTATAATATGTACTTTTGTAGCAAAGGAAACTAATTGTGTAAAAGAACGAATTCTTTAATCATCATGAACGACCTAAAGGTCTCCGGGGGGGCTGATGTGGCGAAGTCCCACGAGACCTACTGAACCCTCGGGAATGTCCGTTCCGACTCGCTTTCGGTCGGGATACTCCCGGGCATTCCAGTCAGTGAATCTTGAACCCCTACGCAGGGACGCCGCGTACACGCAACTTGTCCGGCTAATTCACTCGATACCAATCTATTAATTATTATACATATTGTAATTTGTAACGTCCATAGTCCTTACACAGTGTTTTAAATCGTTTATCATAATATATCAATAGACTTTTGTAACCTTAATTAAATAAGCAACTTTCAATATATAATAATCTTCAATTACATTGGGTTTGTTTAACTTCAATCCTAACATTCCCCATAGAAGTATCGAAGACTTTGGAAAAGCAGATGAATACATATATTTATTATATAATATATGTCATTTATAAAAATTGTAGCCGGCGCAGGTCTCTTGAAGCCCAGCGCAGATTATATTTACTGTCAAACCAACTTATCAACTTGGCTAAAACTTGGCTAACGTCGCAATAATATCAGAAATTAATAACAACTTAACTAGTACTTGTGTTAATAGTCTTAGGGAGTAGTAGGTAACTGTGTCAATTGATCAACATTAGTAAAGTCAATCATGGCGTAGCAGTGAAAAATGGTCGACCCTTAAGGTGTGCCCAAACATAATAGGCGAAGGTTAGACGTTCAGTGAATACTGTGATCCATCAGTATTCACGTATGACGTTTATGGAATACACTTTGAGTTAGACATTGATCGATACAAATCAATCAATCAATAAAAATCACAGTATATGGCAATTACTGATGGGCACAGTATTCTTCTGTTCCGTAGGTTCCTTCTGTTACATTGTTTTGATTTGACTAGTTAGAAGAAATTGCTCTTGTTATGCAAGTGGTAATTTATATCGAAACAAAGTTTTGAAACAACTTAAAAATAATATTTTGATGCTACCGAGTACCGACCGACTAAAATGGAAGTAATAATCAAGATAATTTATCAATGACTTTATTACTTTTATCATTTAAATCAGTAGTATCCTATGGAAAACATTTACATATTATTATCCAAACTTTCATTTATATTTTGTCAATGTATGTTTTGCTGGATCAAACACAAAGTTAAATATTATATAGTTATTATTATTATATATTATAGTTTTTTTTATATGATTTCGATGTCAGATTTTTGTTTATAATAAATAAATTTGATCTTTGAAATTTATTTTAATAATATCCTGAATTACTAGCATCTATTCTAATATATATATATAAAATCGTTAAGGGATCAACCACAGAGTACATTATATATACTGGTATAGAGTTGCTACTCGACTTTCCATGTACAGCGGCATCTATCGGGAAGTTGTCCAACTAAAATATGTATATATATATAACCCTAACACAATGCTATAGTACTATATATTACAAAGTGTATTGTATAATAATTTATCTTAATTATTACAAGATCACCTAATTCTGCAACTATAGAATTATGTGACCTTGTAATAATTAAGATAAATTATTATACGATAAACACAAACTGTAAAAATGTTCAGATGTTAGTAAATGAAACGCATGTTGATTATTTTCTCTTATATTCTCAATTACAAAAAATATACATAAAGTATAACAATTATTCCACAATTTCATGTTTTACACATCGTACACACTTAATACACACTATTAATATAGTTTCACACGAATTTATCCAAAAAATAATAATTTTGTCCACCCGGCATCCGGCATGCCAGAAAACGTCAATGTCAATGTCGAATTTCAAACTTTAAAATGGCGGCTGTCTACGTTTGGAAATTAAAACACAAATGTTTCATTAAACTTCTAACTCATTCCACTAAACTAAATTTATAACAGATAAATCTTTATAAATTGTCTAAGATAACTCATATTCTGCTCAAAAAAAAAAAGTTTTATATATTATTAGCTTTGTGTTTATATAAATGGCAAAATCATTATTTTTTCTAAAACATAAACTTCTGAACGAACATTTATTTCAGCGCCATCACAGACCCTGATCACAGACTTTTAAGTATACATACTTTCAGTACAAGATAAGCGCCATGAGCGCCATCCTTTAGGGAGTTGTGGAACTAACATCCCCATACAACAGAAAAATGTTCTAAGTGCAAAGGCCCTGGGATCAACGCACAGCCTAAACCGCTGTCCGCTTTTGATAGTAGGTTTCTTTTGTGACGTAGGCGCTCACTAAGGAAGAATTTTTCAAAATTGCACCCCTAAGGGGGTGAAATAGGGGGTGAAAGTTTGTATGAAAGTCAGTCATTTCTCAAGTTATATCCATGAAACTTGGTATACGAGCTACTGGTTAAAAATGAAGAAATACGTGTTTCACAGTTTTTAAAAATTCTAACCCCGAAGGGTTGAAATAGGGGATGAGAGTTTGCATGAAAGTTCTTCATTTCTCAAGATATTCCTAAGTTATATAAACGAAACTTGGTATTTCGGCTTTCAATAAAAATTAAAGAATTAGGTGTGTCGCAGTTTTTCAAAATTCAACCCCTAAAGTGGTAAAATAGGGGTTGAATTTTTTTTTGACAGCTACAGCCATGAAACTTAGTATATGAGCTGCGAGTTAAAAATCAAGAAATACGTAATTCACAGTTTTTGAAAATTCGACCCTCAAAGGGGTGAAATAGGGGATGAAAGTTGTTATGAAATGCCTTCATTTCTCAAGATATTTTACAAGTTATATCAACGAAACTTGGTATTTTGGCTAACGGTAAAAAATAAAGAAGTACGTGTGTCACTGTTTTACACAATTTTACCCCCAAAGGGTTAAAATAGGGGTTGAAATTTTGTATGAATGTCCTTCATTTCTCAAGATATTGCTCAAGTTACATCTACGAAGCTTAGTGTTTCGGCTTTTGGTAAAAAAAATAAGAAGTACGTATGTCACAGATTTTCAAAATTCAACCCCCAAAAGGTTTAAATAGGGGTTGAAAGTTTATATGAAAGTCCTTCATTTCTCAAGTTATAGCCATGAAACTTGGAATATAAACTGCGGGTTAAAAATGAAGAAACACGTGTTTCACAGTTTTTGAAAATTCGATCCTCAAAGAGGTGAATTATGATCCTTATTTCACAGGATATTGCTCAAGGTTTATCAACGAAGCTTAGTGGTTTGGCTTTTGGTAAAAAATTAAGAAGTACGTATGTCACAGTTTTTCAAAATTCAACCCCCAAAAGGATAAAATAGGGGTTGAAAATTTGAAAAAAGTCCTTTATTTCTCAAGTTGTAGCCATGAAACTTGGTAAATAAACTGCGGGTTAAAAATGAAGAAATACGTGTTTCACAGTTTTTGAAAATTCGATCTTTAAAGGGGTGAAATAGGGGATGAAAGTTGGTATGTAAGGCCTTCATTTCACAGGATATTTCTCAAGTTATATCAACGAAGCTTAGTATTTTGGCTTTTGGTAAAATATAAACAAGTACGTATGTCACAGTTTTCCAAAATTCAACTCCCAAAAGGATAAAATAGGGGTTGAAAGTTTTAATGAAAGTCTTTCATTTCTCAAGTTGTAGCCATAAAACTTGGTAAATAAACTGCGGGTTAAAAATAAAGAAATACGTGTTTCATAATTTTTGAAAATTCAATCCATAAAGGGATGAAATAGAGGATGAAATTTGGTATGTAAGGCCTTCATTTCACAGGATATTGCTCAAGTTATATCAACGAAGCTTAGTAGTTTGGCTTTTGGTAAAAAATAAAGAAGTACGTGTGTCATAGTTTTTCAAAATTCAACCCCCAAAAGGATAAAATAGGGGTTGAAAGTTTTTCATGAAAGTCCTTCATTTCTCAAGTTATAGCCATGACACTTGGTATATAAACTGCGAGTTAAAAATTAAGAAGTACATGTATCACAATTTTTCAAAATTCAACCCGCAAAAGAGTAAAATAGGGGTTGAAAGTTTGTATAAAAGTCCTTCATTTCTCAAGTTATAGCCACGAAACTTGGTATATAAACTGCGAATTAAAAATTAAGAAATATGTGTTTCACAATTTTTAAAAATTCGATCTTTAAAGGGGTGAAATAGGGGATGAAAGTTGGTATGTAAGGCCTTCATTTCACAGGATATTGCTCAAGTTATATCCACGAAGCTTAGTATTTTGGCTTTTGGTAAAAAATAAAGAAGTACGTGTGTCATAGTTTTTCAAAATTCAACCCCCCAAAAGGGTAAAATAGGGGTTGAAAGTTTTTAGTGAAAGTCCTTCATTTCTCAAATTATTGCCATGAAACTTGGTATATAAACTGAGAAAAAAATAAAGAAATACATGTATCACACAATTTTTTACGTGTCTCACAGTTCTCCAAAATTCAACTCCCAAAAGGGCAAAATAGGGGTTGAAAGTTTGTAAGAAAGTCTGTTATTAATTATTAAGTTAGAGCCATAAAACTAGGTATTTTGTGGTAACTTGGTTGGGTTTTTTGGAATTTTGGTTTGAAATGGAGAAATACCTGATTCACATTTCTTTGTAAATTTTATCCCCAAGGACGTGTAATAGATAGTCCTCAAATCATGCCGCAACAGATTAACGTAATTTTTTGCATGGGTATAGTTGAGGATCTGGATGGTTGCATAGGCTACTTTTCATCCCGGAAAATAATGAAGTGGTGTGGGAATTGAAAAAAACTTATGCCGCACGAACGAGTGACGCTCAATCACACCTGAACGGCTGAACGGATTGATTTGATGAAATTTGGCACAGAGATAGATCGTTGTCTGAAATAACACGTAGGCTTCTTTTTATCCCGAAAAATTTAAGAAGTACACTGGGAACCAAAAATACCTCAAATGGATGTTTGTTACTCAATCACGCCAGAACGGCTGTGCGGATCTGCATGAAATGTGATATAGAGATAGATTATAGTCTGAAATAACACATAGGCTACTTTTTATCCCGGAAAATTAAAGAGTTTCCGCGGGTACCAAAAAATCTCAAATGGATGTTTGTTTCTCAATCACGCCACTACGGCTAAATGGACCTAGATGAACTTTGCACAGAGATAGAGTATAGTCTGCAATAGCCAATAACACATAGGCTACTTTCTATGCCGTATAATTAAAAACAATTCAATCCACGCGGACGAAGTCGCGGGCATCAGCTAGTTGCTAAATAAATCTAAATCGATACGTTCAAATCACATCACTATTACCGGTTTTTTGCATAGGTTGCCCATCCCTAACTACTTCCGGTTCCGCTAATTGCGTCATCGTTTATGTATATCAAGTTAGAGCGAGTCGCTCTGGTCATGAATGAAACCCGTCGTAAGACGTAACAGGTTAGAGTGAGAGACGTGATTTTTTATGAATTAATTATATAGATGTAATTTACGTTCAAGGTCACTCCCACTACTGTCCGTTATCTACTTCAAATTGTGTCTATGGAGTTGCCTGTCTATATCCTTTAAGTTATTTGTCTTTGTTTTGAATTTTGAATTTGAACTTTGGCAGATCAAAATGACATTAAAGTGACAGTAACGGATGCCGATTTGATAGATCTTTAAAATAAAAAAAAGTTTTAGTGTTGCCATTTTCGCAGATCTTTAATCTCTTTATTACGGCAAGCAGTCAGCGGCCGCGCCGGCACAAAAAAATCCGGTCATTCGTTTCGCTGCTTCTATTGATGTTGTACGTTTCGGGTGTTCTCTGATGCTTTTTAGTTTTTATTTTCAACGACTTAGCTTTATTAACTGATTTTTATTTGCTCTACGATTGGACTGTGTTAAACTTTGGACTGACGACCATTTTCTATTCTTCAAGGACATCGTTTTTGCATAAGAATTGGATTATTCGGAATTTATTTTGTTTAGACAAGGTATGCAACTTATTTTATATTAAGTACCTATTAGTAATCAATGAAATTTTCAATATTTCATAATTTATTTAACTTTTAGCTTGGATATATTTCGGATACAACGTTTTTAATATAGGTGCTGTTTCCGTGAAGTGAAATTTTCTATTTACAACCTCACACTAATCGTCGCTGCATACAAATTATTTTATTTATTGTATTACCTTTTTATTACTAGGTTAGCTAGGTTATCTGCTTTACCAATTTGAACCAAAGGAATTTTTGGTGTTTTTTTTAATTTTGTGTTTTAGTTTTGCCGGCCAAATAAAAATAACTTTTATTTTTATGGTAAAAATATATATTCTGAGTCACTTGTTATTACAATATATTGAATGAAAAATGTTAAGGTTGTGAGTTTTGCCCGGAACAAATTTTGTCAGGTTTTTCTTTGATTCACTGAAATTAATAAGCCCCAATTTAAGCGATATCCTTTGATGCGTGGCTAGGAAAGGACCACGGCATTATGTAAAAACTTATGCAATTGACAAAATAATACGGGCCCTAATATCATGCCAAAGTTCGTGCAGAACTTTTGGTAGTCTTTTTGAGTTTACTACAATGCAATAAACTTAGCTTACCACGCTATTATCGACGAAACAGCAGTGTTGCTGACACGGAAGTAATTATATTTATTTATATATGTATAAATATATTTATTTATGATGTAGGGTCTTAATCGCTACAGCCCATTATCGTCCCACTGCTGGAACAGGCCTCCACTCTCATAGGAGAGAGGGAATGAGAGCTCGATGTGAGTTGGCGGGCTTTAACGACTATTATCATAATATTAGTGATAATAACTGGGTCGACGGCTTAACGTGCTCTTCGAGGAACGGGGGTGAAACACCATCAACTTCCTAACTCCAAGCTAGTACTGGGAATTTCTAGTCAGAAAACCCCAATACTTAATTATGGCCCGACTAGATAAGAAAACGCTAAGAAACCAGGTACTCAAAATTTCTACTCAATCAAATAATACAGTACACACAGCATACTACATAATATAACACATAAAAACATGTTACTGAAACTAAAATATATTTATAATACTAAATTATACGATAAAATAAATAAAATAAAAATAAATAATAATTTATTTCTCAAAATTTAACAAAAGTAAGACTTAGGTCTATAATAACAATGTATGGTCGGTCTCTGCAGCCGAATGTAGGATACCCTGTGGTTTAGGCTGCAGTGACTCGCCTTGCAGTGAATTACTTATTACGTATTATATACATACACATACATATTATAGAATTATATAGAATAAACAGCTAGTCGTCTTCAATTTGAAAGAAAATATGTCTTTAGACCATTTTTGGACAAGCCCAGCAATTTCGACTGTCTAATAGTAGGTGGGTTGGCGGGCTTTGACGACTATTATCAAGTAAGTGATAAGATGTTAGTGAAAGGTTTAATTATAATATCTTCTTCAACATCACAAGGTTATTTCGTAATCATAGTGTGTGGTAATCGATTTCAGAATGTATTCATTCAATCGTTCATTCACAACTAGTCTGTCAATGTTCGCATCACTATATGTCCAATGACAATTTTAATCACGTGACCTGAAGCCATATTTGATTACATTAATTCCTTCGCTTCGTGAAATCGACTGTACCATATTATGCAGTCTTTACCTATCCTTTAAGTTACTTGTCTCTGGTCTTTACAGTCAGTTTGAATAAATAGGAAAAAGTTTATCAATTTAATGTAATGTGGAAAGAATTACAAAAGTCTCCAGCTTTTTTCTTATCGTTTGATATAAAGCAAATATATTATAACATTCTTGTCACAGACTTCATTCGAATCTGGAGAGTTAATTACACTGAAGACAAATTTATTGCTCGGCTGAAGGTATTTTATCTGACTTGTAAGAATTTTGTTCTTAGTTAGAACTAGATGATGTCGGCGAATTCGTGCGCGTGGATTCTTTTTAATTCCGGCAGGAACTCCTTAATTTTCCGGGTTTCCTTCAGTGGATGCAACCTAAATCTGTACTATTTTTCATCAAAACTGGTTGAAAAGATTGTCCGTGAAAGCGTAGCGGACAGATTAAAGGCTGGCACACTTTCGCTTTTACAATATTAATTAGTGTAAAGATTATAATATAAAAGCATATATATTCATATTTATTATAGATAATAAGCTTTTATCAATCTTAAAATGCACCTAAAGTTTAGAAGTGGGTGCCCTATAATACCCAAATAGGAGGTAGACGCCTTCCTTGTAGTGTTTTGAGTTTTGAATTCCAACAGTAACAGAAAAATCAAACCATTTACTTTTTTATTAAATACAGTGGATTTCATTTATATTGCCCTCTGTTGTAACAACTTTTTAGTTACAGCAACTTTACACTTAAGTCCCTTGAATTTTAAGTATACTTTCAGAGGAAAATAATTTTGTAGTGACTTTGGATGTAACACTTATTTCTAGTATAGTGACTAGTTGTAATGTAGTTACTATTTGTCTCAAGTTAGTTTCAGATATTGTGACCAAGTCTAACACAAAGACTGCTTCTTTCTACCTTTGTCCCTCCCAAAAACAACTCCCACTCATGTAAATAACTCGAGCAACTCCCGAAAATAGCAACAGAATTATAGAGGTCCCTTCATCAGCATTATAAAAGAAATCCACTGTATTTCGTAGTAATAAAATTTTAACTTTGAAAATCAATGTGTTATCAATAGGTACCTTCCATAATGGTAATAATTTACTTTACTTACATAACCAATGTCACATTAATCCCAGAAAATCACCTTTCTCTTACAGGATAGTAACTTTGGCTTAGAAATAGAGAAAGATGAGTTATTAGATAAAGGATTACAAATGCTGCAAAAGCCATCTGAACTAAAAAACATCAAAATATTAATCAATGGACTGACCCTCACAGTTTCAATGAGCCGGTCATTTGGATTTCTGTTAAAATTTTCTGTTCAATTAGAAGAAGGATCCAGAGAATTGGTGAGGAAAAAAAATTAAGAGATTTTTTAACTTACATCTTACACTAACCTTTTCCACTAAGTATACACCTCCTGAGGAGTTGAGTATAAAATTTTTGGTGTCAATATACTAAATACTTATGTCTGCAATTGCATCCGCGTGGATTGAGGTATTTGATTCTCGTGGAAACTCTTGAATTATCTGGAATAAAATGTAGCCTATGTCCTTCCCCGGGATACAACCTATCCCTGTACCAAATTTCATCAAAATCAGTTGAACAAATGGGCTGTGAAATCGTAGCAGACAGACAGATACGCTTAATATTAGTATGGATCTAATAAAATAAGCAACATTGATGCCATCTAAAATAGAAGATGGCTTACTTCAAAACTGATGAACTTCATGTTTCTAAGTACTTTAAGGTGCATCTGTCAGTCATTTTGGTAAAAAGATCCTTTTTATCCTGGATAATCAGTGTTTAAAAACCTAAATCCATGAAGACAAAGCCACAAGCATCATCTTGTTAAATATAATAAGTATAAATATAATATTCTTACAGTTTTTTCAAAAAGTCACACAACCAGCACTGAAAACAATACAGGACTTGAAATGTAGCCAGCAAGAGTTACGCAAGATGCTTATTACAAAGGATGATGAGATTGAAGAATATAAGTCCTTTGGGGGCAAAATTAGATATAGTAAGTATGCATAAAAGGCATGTTTAAATTTTATGTTTAAAATATGAAAACGCATACTCGAACTTGGTTTAAATGACTAACGAGTCCTGATTCTTATATGAGGATCAGCTCTAAGCAACAACTAACTCTTACAACTCATTTGCTTATAGTCCTTGGACTGATAGCAGTTTACACTATAAAAAAATGAACAGAACTTATTGTTTAATCTTAATGCAGACATCCACTACTTACTAATATCATGGAGTAAGTATATATGAATTCTATACAAATGGCCCGATTACAATGGCCTGGCTACCATGGCACTTCGAGGTTCAGTACTCTCACATAGGTTGAGAGAGGTAGGAAGCTGCATACATATTTGAAATAAGAGTGATAGAATTTTGTACTGAAAGTTTTGCCTGTTTCCTCTTTCATGTCCTTGTAACCAGCGTTGGTGTCTCGCCGCCTTTGTAGAGCAACTGTTAAAAAATAATATATCTCCTTAGACTGCTAATACTAATCATAAATTTGAAAGTTTGGATGTATGTATGCCCTTCTCCACACCACAACTACTGAACTAATTTGGAATGGCTTTGGATAGCTTTAAGCTACATATTGTACCAGAAAACTAAAGATTCCCGCGGGAATCAAAAGAGCTTAATCCGCTTGGATGAAATCTCGGGCATCAAATTTAATAATATGGACGTGTGCTCTATAAAGTAGCCCACATCGATATTCTCACTTGTAGTTGAAGCATCTCCAATGTGCCATTCCACTTCAAACGTTATATAGTTGTAACTTGTAGCCTGTGTCGACGTTTGTACTGAAAATTAAACGACAAGTGTAGAAACACATGGAGAGAGTCAACAGGTGGCTGATTTTACGCACTCTATTCATGTTATGATTACCATCCGACATAAATCGGACCTGGTCATTGAAATTATAATTTATGACCTGATCTTTTTTGATTTTATTGAGCCTACTATTAATTATTATTAATACACAGTATATATGTGACTGTGGTAAAAAAAATGTAACTTTTTTAAATAGTAAATCTTTTACTTTACAGCTGCTATACCACCATACAATGATGAAATGCATATGAAGAAACATTGTTTGTATTTTTTTAATTTCGGTGACGCTGACGTACCTGATAGTGTTATGGATAAATTGATTGATTTACCTCCAGAAAATCCTACAATGTGAGTAAAATATTCAGCCCATTTGCAACTACATCAAAACTAAATTACTTTGCGTTACCACTGAAAGTGAGAGGTAGTAATAAGCTCTTAAAGCATGAAACTTGGGATTTTTGCATTGCAATTGTTGCTATTAGATGAATCTTTTTTTAGGGTTCCGTACCTCAAAAGGAAAAACGGAACCCTTATAGGTTCACTTTGTTGTCCATCCGTCTGTCTGTCAAGTCCCTTCTTCTCAGGAACGCATGAGGTATCAAGCTGAAATTCATATCAAATACTCAGGTCTACTGTCCCTTGGGGCGGTGAAAAAATCAAACTTCTAAGCCAATGCAATCAAAAGATACAGCCGTATATGCTGCAAATTTTCGACACTCGCAAGGGAATCAAAACCTACAGGGTACTTCCCGTGAACTCAGAATCTTGAAATTTGATACGAAGCAACGTCTTAAAGCACAGATAAAGGAAAAATTGCGAAAAGCATAAATTTTTAGTTACATCATATTATAATAAAAATATTTTTAATAATTTAAAACTTAAAACAGGTTTGTACGGAACCCTCGGTGCGCGAGTCCGACTCTCACTTGGCCGGCTTTTTAAAATTATGTTTGGGAAGTGACAATACAATACGCTTTATGGTCGCCTCGGCTGAAGCATCCCAGCAGACCAGAGCAGACAGTTTTAGAAAAAATAATTTCCCAAATTGCCCAACAATTAATAATTATTTAAATCTGCTTACAAAAGCATAGGTCCCGGGTTCGAGTCCCGGGTCGGTCCATAATAATTAAGGATTGGATTTTTCTGACTAGAAATTCTCAGTACTAGCCCAGAGTTAGGAAGTTGGCGGTGTTTCACCCCCGTGCCTCGGAGAGCACGTTAAGCCGTCGGTCCCGGTTATTATCACTAACATGATAATAATCGTTAAATCCCGCCAACCCGCATTGGAGCAGCGTGGTGGGTCTAAGCTCTAATACTCTCCTATAAGAGTGGAGGCCTGTGCCCAGCAGTGGGACGTTAATGGGCTGTAGTCGTGGTGTCGGTGCCTTACATAAGAATGGAGTGCAGTATAATATTGTATTTGTCTGTTAATTATCATTTAGCTCAAAAATACTGCACCCATTAGAGCAAGTTTCGAGATGGCGTTACATTCTACTTATATATTTTTGAATGTTTCAGCAAAGAAGAGGTGATTGAAACCAAACAATCTGTAAAGCTCGAGCCCGTGTCGGAGGAAACAAATGTCCCAAGCATAGTTAATACAACAAACACTGTTAAGAAAGAGAATATTAAAACTGAAGTTGAGCATGCGGGCCGCCGGAAGAGAAAACTTAACCTTTGACATAAAATACCTACTAATCACTTATAATTTACAAATTAATGCTCCTAGCTAGATTTTGCTAAATTTTGTGATGCTGTCACTTTTTAATAAGTTTATTCCAGGGTTGTCATAAAAGGGACAGATAATCTCTACATGTGAAGAGAATCATCTATGCTCAATCAAAGTTAAAGAAAGAAAGAGAAAGAAAGTTGAAATTTAAGTTTTTTGAAATTCCCATGGCAGCAAAGCTGCGAGCGGTCGGTAGATAAAATATCACTCAAAACATCATTCTATTGCATCTAAAAACAACAAAACAGAACCAATGCAGTAATGACAAAAGTCTTATATGATCATAAAACACAATATTATGAACTGAGATGTAATCCTAATTAAGTTTTCAAATGAATTTATGAAGATTTTAGTACTTACCAACAGAAGTAACTAACCTGTGATATTTTTTATTATAGACACCTATGAGCCATCAGTAGAAATGTTCATTATTTTTATCAAAAACCATTACTCAAACATTAGTTATGTTTTTTTTCAACGCAGCGAGCATCGAGGTTGTAATGTTAAACTGAGCTTTATTATGCATCCTTTTAGAAGGAATTGTAAGTCGAGGTAAACAAAGTGTTTTTGATTGAGTTTGGATTGTAAAAAAAACGATGCGCGTTGACTCAACTGTGCACAGACACAGCTGATTCTAAACTAATTAGTTACATAATAGGGCTGATTCTGTAGTGCACAATCTCTTAACTGAAATTACAGAATTAAAAATATTGCTAACCTTTTCATCCTCTTGACTGCGGAGGGGCAGTCTGACGGACGCCCTGCGGAAAGGGACAGAACTAGATTTGATGCTGTGTAGTTGAGATATTCTGTTGTATAAAATCTCTAACTTAACCAAAAATTACGGTTCTATTTAAATTACTATCCCTTTCATAAAACTGCCTGGGGAAAAGGGCAGCACTAGATTTAGAGCTATCATTTTACTATATTGACAGCATTAAAAATATTGCTAACCCTTTCATAATACTCCCTGCGGAAAGGGACAGAGCTAGGTTTAATGCTGTGATTTTAGTTTAGTTGAGAAATTCTGTTGTAAAAATCTCTAACCTAAACAAAAATGACCTCTATTTGAGAGATTCTGTTGTAAAAATCTCTAACCTAAACAAAAATGACCTCTATTTAAATTGCTATCCCTTTCATAATAATCCCTGCGGAAAGGGGCAGCACTAGATTTGGAGCTATCATTTTACTATATTGACAGCATTAAAAATATTGCTAACCCATTCATAATACTCCCTGCGGAAAGGGACAGAGCTAGGTTTAAAGCTGTGATTTTAGTTTAGTTGAGAGATTCTGTTGTAAAAAAAACTAAAGAAAAATTACCTCTATTTAAATTGCTATCCCTTTCATATCAAGTACAGTCGTAGGGCTCAGGTTTGGCTAAGTATAAAATGAAATAAACAATTGAATTTGTAATAAAATTTTATTAATTACACATAGATCTAATCCAGTTGTGCCTCGGAGTTAAATTTCTGAGACGTTACAATATTCCTTTTGAAGTTATTAATTTATTCAGAACTATATATTCTTATGATTATAAATAGTCACGTCATAAATAAATTTACGGTCCCATTCCTAAATACTTCGCTTTTTCATCATGCATTCGCAGTGGAATTAAACTACAGCTTAAGCTGGTACAGAATAAAGATGCTTTCAGCTTAGCAAAACGCTAAGATGAGTTAGGTATGGATAGTTTGATTTTTTCTTGTACATATAAAATTATTTTGATAGAGGTAACTATTTTTAGAAGTTTCTGCTAAGAAAATTCAATAGTCATAGTGTTCAAAACGAAAATTTTGCAGTTTAACTAAAATGATTGTAACATGGATGATGGAATATAATACAGTGAATATTTTTATGTCCTTTTATTTCTGCTGCAATTTGTGAGAGCTTCAAACTCTAATAACATTACAATAATTGTTATATTCTCATTATTAGCTTTTATTATAATTTTAGAACGAACCCCTATGAAGTAAGAAGTTTATAACTTTTATTTAAATTCGTAAAGTGTGTTAGGAGACCTTACACATTAAATCATTGTGAGCAAATGCTTCGTTGCGTAAATGTATATTAATTATTAGTTTTACATTCAATAGGGACAAAAAAAGTTGATTAAAAATACCTAAGTGTTATTTTTTTAAATGTACCAATAACGCAGCAACATAGCAATTTCTTCCTTTAAAAACGAATTCTTTAGCAATTCAAAGTAAAACGAAGTAAATTAAAACTCATACTTAATATTATTAATGCGAAAGTGTGTCTGTCTATCTTTCTGCTACGCTTTTACGCCCACCTGTTCAACCGATTTTGATGAAATTTGGTACAGGGATAGGTCGTATCCCGGGGAAGGACATAGGCTACTTTTTATCCCACGACTTCGTCCGCGTGTATTTGGATCTTTTTTTAAATGGAACTGGAATGAAAATTTTAGCTAGAACTTAATTTCACGAGATAGAAAGTTGCCCGTGCTATGCCAATCTCCGATATGCAAGCTCAGTATGTGTCTTCAAAATTAGTTCAGTGAACCGTAAAAAGGTAACAGGCATACAGCTTCGCATTTAATGGTTAGGTATTGGTTTTGGCAAGATTAGACGCCTTCTTTTAAAAATTAGTTATGTGTAAGAACACACTTTGCTATGCCCATTGTGATAATCACTTTCTTCTCGATTCACGATATTGCTTTTAAATTTTACAAGGATCCTAAACCAACCGTCGCGTCCAGTAAAGACTAAGATATACGGCTAAGTACTTATAGCGTCAGAGTAAAATACTTACACCTATTTAGCTATGCTTTAAAACATTCAATTTTCTTTACCAAACTTTTCTTTCATATTCTCGCCAACAACTCTCATTTAAACATTCTAGTTAAAACTACCTCGGTTTATTACTTTTTAAAAAATTTGCTATACAAATTATTGACTGATGTTATAGTAGGTAGGCAGGTACATAAGATAACTTTATTTCCTCCTAAAAAAAGTTTTCCTTGATGCTACTTAAATTGGTGAATTGTTCTAATAATATCATTGCCTAGTGAATACCCACCTGCCAATAATAGGTACCTACCAATAATAATATAATCGTCCATCTTTCGATTACCGACCTCAACCAATAGATTTTTATCGAAACATGGGCCAGGTTAATAAGACCTTATTTATTTAGTTAAAATAGATAAGTGCTAAAAAGTATGCAATTCCGTTGTTCTTTTAGCACTTTATAATAGGTAATATTATATGCATCTGCCTACACCTTGACTATGGAGGTCTAGATCAGGAGGAACATCTCTTATGGGGTTATGGGAGAAAAGTTGAAAAAGTGTCCAATGGTTGCTTTAATTAACTGTTCAAAAACATTCCACAGTGGCGCTGGTGTAGCAAAAGGGTATGGTATGAATTGTAGATTGAAGTGAAGTATGCCCCGTTGGTCTAGTGGTTGGCATGTTCGACTGCGGCCGGTGAGGTCCCGGGTTCGAGTCCCGGGTCGGGCCATGACAAGTATTGGGTTTTATGACTAGAAATTCTCAGTACTAGCCCGGAGTTAGGAAGTTGGCGGTGTTTCACCCCCGTGCCTTGGAGAGCACGTTAAGCCGTCGGTCCCGGTTATCACTAACATGATAATAGTCGTTAAAGCCCGCCAACCCACATAGCAGCGTGGTGGGTCTAAGCTCTGATTCCCTCTTTCTCATGAGAGAGGTAGCCTGTGCCCAGCAGTGGGACGTTAATGGAATGTAGTGTAGTGGATGCCGAGTTAAAAAAAAATATTATTGTCGACTAAAGTAGTTAATTATTGAAAATTTAAACAACTTACGTTGTACAAAATAATGATGAATGTTTTCTTTCCTTGTTTATTTCTCAAACCTACTCTTGTACCTAATATTTGGCGCTTCCTTTTCAATTTACCATGATTCTAATGTGGCGCCCAATTGAATGCATTTCGACGGACACTTTTTATATACAGAGATGCTACTTTACTTAGAGATGCCCTTCTACCCTCCATAACCTTGACATACCTACGTCAGTAGTCCCACAATCTGGCCCGGTGGCCAAAATTTTGCCAGTTTAGTTGTTTTATATTTCATATACTATACTAGCGACGCTGTCACCGGGGCAGATACTTGAGGTCGTATCTATATGGGACTATAGGTACTTGACGTCGCGAACACAAAAGCTCCGCCTTGATCGGCTCGCTGAGGCTTGCGCATTACAAGAAAATAATTTCTTGTATCTTGTCTAGAAATGTCATGCGCGTGTCTTAATAAAAGACATATCTTGTAATATGCATAGTCCGTGCACGAGCTCCGAGGAATCGGGGTCTGAAGAAACGACGGCTGTACGCCACCCCCGATCATCGCTCCATGTCCAGCTCGATCCCAGCACTAGTTTCGAGCTAGACGCGTAATTTTGTGATAGCACTATTGTTTTGCACTTTAAACATCTCTCGGTCATTACTTTAACATTCCATAGAATTCTTCAAAGCTCGCGCGCGGACTATAGGTATGGTCTCATACAACAACCATTGCGACTGAATTTCTTAAAAGACATTTCTAGACAAGACATTTTCTTAGAGTTAATGTGCCATAGAGCTAAGCGTAGACATTGCTCCACAATTTGTTTTTGCTTGCTGTCATTTTGTTAATTAAGGAATACCTACTACTTACATAATTAATTATAATTGAATCAATTAGTACCTATAGCTGATGTTCTTTGTGAAAATATGTTAATAGGGCTAACAGCTACACTTTGATACGTCTGTTTCAGATTCCGAGGGCTTTATAACATTGTCTCGTTCCTTTAACTCGAAAGCGTCAGCCTGTAAAATTATAAAAATAATTATTAAGGTACTTATCAAGTACTTTAGTTTGGAACTACATATTATTAAGTGCGAAAACTCACTACAGACAGGATAAATATGTAAGTAATTATATAATGTCTATGCGACAAAACGTCCATGCGTAACACCCGTTTCGTAGAGAAAGCACGCTTCTTTCTTCTTCACTAGTATGTACTACGTATTTTCGCCGAAGATTTACACAAGACTTGTGTGCTTACTTTGTCACAAGTAATTGAAGGTCTGCAATAGTTACGCACTATTTTTATTCATAGCGGTTTCAGCAGGGCAATTTTGTAGGTACCTATAGCATTGGTATTTGGTACATAACAGTGGCTACAATCTTACTAATATTATAAATGCGAAAGTTTGGATGGATGTATGGATGTTTGTTACTCAATCACGCCCCAATAGCTGAACGGATCTGGCTGAAATTTGGCACAGAGATAGATTATAGTCTGGAATAGCACATAGGCTACTTTTTATCCCGGAAAATTAAAGAGTTCCTGCGGGAACAAAATAACCTTAAACCACGCAGACGAAGTCGCGGGCATTGAAAGGTATAAAAATATTTTATTTGAAGCTTATAGGTAGCTACAAAGGGGATCCAAGATCATATAATAGGTACCTAATTTTCTTTCAGCACTTGCACTTTCCCCTTAGATGTCTTAGCCTAGCTTAATGCTTGAGAGGGAGTAAGCCAATAACATCATCATCATCATCATCGCAACCTATCGCCGATATATACGAATCACGGTCTCCCCATAGGTCTCCGTTTAGAATGAGAAGGGCTTAGGCTATAGTCCATCACAGTGGTCAAGTACGGATTGGCAGACTTCACAAATCTCAAAGTACATTATGGATAAATCAGGCATGCAGGTTTCCTGGCGATGTTTCCTTCCTTCACCTACCAAACTGTTCGAGTTATACCTGAGTACACAACTGATCTTGGACATCGAATACTATAAGATACGGAATGGGTATCTAAGCTTTACTAGTATTTGTACCTACCTAAGGTAATCGTTGTAGCAAGTATCTACCAACCCAAGTGAACTAAGTTTTACAAATACTTATCTCGGTACTTACATAGGATAACGCACAAACTACGAAAATTGATGTTGTACAAAATAAAAATGCCTATTTGTTAGTTTTATTTTTGAGCTTTTGCGTTCAACAAAAAAAAAATTGTGCATTCGTTATAAGGATGTCCGACGGTGCCAGATTTTCGTGTTCAAATCGGTATCATATTGCAGGACTTTGTGACGTTATGGATATAATAAAGTAGGAACAAGCTGCTATCCGGTACCATATTATGCAAAAAATGTCGACCACACGTGAGCGTAACGTCCGTTTTAAAACCAACAAAAAAAGGTCATCAATATAGGATAGGTACAACTAGGTACTGAAAAGTTTGGAGCTGTAGGTACACAAATCCATAGTAATTATTCTGTTTTCACTCTATTGACAACACCAACAGCATACTTATGTAAGTGCCCAAAATGCTAAATTAGTGAACCAGTCAGTTGTTAACACATCGCACGATGAAAATGCATTCACAAGCGCATATTTTTTTATCTTAGTTTCAGGGGAAGAATGGCTAGGTTTAAAATATTAAAAAATATATAGACCGTAGGTGGGTAGCTAGTTTTTATAACCCGTAAGCGAAATAAATTCAAATCTTAGATAGGTAGGTAAGTACCTCCATTTTCCGCGGCATTAGGTATATAATATGCAAGGCTGCCTCGCAGCCTATAGTAACATTGCAATTTGCAAGTTATAGCTTGCTCAGGATTCAACGCCATAATAAATATATTGATTAGGCTACAGTAGGTTACCATGTTTACTGGCAGGTGATCATGTAGGTGGGTATATCATGATGAAAAATAACCATTGGGATATTTGAATTCTGGGTGAGCATTGCTTTTGTGCCTCTATGACTTGCACGCCACTGCTGCCTCGTGTTTCATTATCAGTGAGCACATAGGATTAATATTTAATCATTTTGTTCAAGTTGCCTACCTTAGTCTCTCGATATTCACGTATTTTTCTGGCTAAAGTCAGGAAAGCTTCCTCTATATTGATATTACTTTTGCATGATACTTCAAAGAAGGGCATGTCGAAATCATCAGCAATCTAAAAGGCAAAAATATATTGTTGACAAATGTCAGATTACGCAATTTAAAAAAAACTAGAACTTATGATCAAGATACCTTGGGTATCATCCAAGGTGACTTGGATGATACCTTTGTTTTCATTTTCCTCGTGATTTTAAACACATATTTTTTCATAAATAATTTTAGCATTAGCTAAACTTTCTTACGGCTTACTTACTTATTGGCCTCAAGTAGGTAGGTACGGGCTAGTAATTATCTGCTATAAAACCCCTAACAACGACTATAGAATAGAGACGAAGTCTCTATTTTTAGTTTCTCTATTAGTTTTTTGTCAATAGCGTCATTATCGTGTACGCAAGGTGTAGAAATCCTTTGTGGGGTCCAGTGTACCCTTTTATAGCATGAAACCAAAAGAGTTTCTGGAGTTGCCATTGCACAAATTTAAAGACTGTGTTAAACAGCATGTGTTAAATCGAGGATATTATATTGATTGTCTCGATGACAAAAGTTGCATGGAAGCATCCGGCTTTTCAGCCAACAACCCACAAGTCATTCTTGTTACGTAACGCATTGTATATTATTTACGAAGTGTAATATTTTTTTTTTATGATAAGAGCAACTGCTGAGTTTTCGGTTCTCAGTAAAATTAGCTTTCAGAACCGGCGGTAGATTCTTACGACTTATCTTAAGTGACACAAGTTGTCCCCACGTGAAATATTCATTTCATTTTTCAAGTTCTGTTTTTCTAGCCCAGGGCCCCGCATTTTATACTGAAACAAATAACTTTATCTCTCTTCTTCTTCTTTCCCCTAGCCTTTTTCCATTATTTGGGGTCGGCTCTCCTTAATAACTTACTCTCTAAAAATTAATTTACCTTTTGGCCCCTTTCTTTTGGGACTGCTCTATGATTCTCGTGTACGTCACATTTATTGCCCACTAAAACTTTTATCACATCTGGCGATGCATACTGCAAAGGACATAAAATAATAGTTAGGCGGTTACTCTTATCCAAGTAAGTAATATCTAAATATATCGACTTCAAATCGAAAAAACAATCGATTTCAAGTCGATTGCACTAAAATAATTGAGGGAATATCCCTTAGTTAATGACAGTGAAAGTGTCATAATTAACTAATATGATAGGCTGACACTCGCTGCCGCAAATTTCGTGCCCGTACACTGTTGATACCTATGTTATGTAGTTGGACTACAATGCATTTTGTAGAAGAAAAAAACAATTATTGAGACTAGCAATTTGTGATTTCAAGTTTAATCAATTGCAATTACCTTGTGTGACTTTATTGATATTGGTTTGATATGATTTTGTGTTTTTTGCCGTAGTAACTCGACTGAAGAAGGAAGGTGTATACTCAGAATCTTCACAAAATAAGACAAGAGTGTTGGCATTCCTAGGTGGTTAGCATGTGATCAAATTGCACAAAACGCTTTTTACTTCAAAATTCCGATATGAACCGCTAAGATGCCCCTCCGGTGTAAAGTAGAATTGAACAGCTTGAGACCTCAAAGGCAAGAATGAGTAGGGCATCCTGTAGACAAGCGCGTTCCAATCTGAACCTTAAGGGTGATTTCCATCAGGCATGATGGACAAGGGTAAGTAGGCAAAAAGCCTAAAAGCGGTTTTAAACAAATATAAATATAATTTTACCTCTTGAATATTTCTCAACCAGTATGAAAGGTGGTTAAATGATTCCAAATTGGTGATATCGTACATAAGAATTATCCCCATAGCTCCTCTGTAATACGCCGTAGTGAGCGTACGAAATCTTTCCTGACCCGCCGTATCCCATATTTGAAGTTTTATGGGCACACCGTCCAAATTTATTATCTTTTGTTTGAAATCTATACCTGAAAATTTGCAATTTTCTTGTGTTTAAGTTAAGTTCGTTCTTAAATAGTTTTTTTTACTATACTTTCAGTTATTAGTTATCTATAATATTGCTGTTCTAGAATACGTATATAAATGGATCATAAATCATAGTATAGGTTTATTATATTTAACAATTGAACTCTAACTTGTATGATATTTACATTAAATTTTGTATTGATAACAGGGCATGTGATAGGGTTGAAAAAGGATAACGTTTTAGGTGAACTACTTATCTGAAAATAGACATGATTGCAAAGCGAGCTTTTGTTGTTCTGTAGTCTTAACATCCGCTGTAATTACTTAGAATGTATTTTTTAATAACAAAGAAACCGAGGTAGGTACCTACCTGTAGCCTCACCTGACCAACAAAGCCACATTAAACTAAAAATAAATGCGTTACTCACCTATTGTAGATATATAAATATCATAATATCTTTCATCACAATATCTATGCACTATACACGTTTTTCCTACATTCGAGTCACCTAAAACTAATAACTTATACGTAGCCGAAAAATCTAAAGCCATATTTTTTGTTTACTTTGTTTCCTAAACGCGGGTGGGAGCTCAAAACATCGGGCGAACTGTCAAACCGAGAAAAATCAATGCGGGCTTACAACGCATGTGCGGGATCACCCTTGTCTTAACTGGAAACTAATGCCCCTTGAGAGCCGAGAGGTGGGTTTCCTTGAGACCGTTTGAATTCTGTTCTAGTATGACGGTGCAGACACCGTATCGACCGTTCATTTTTAATGTTGGTTTTTTGTGAAACATTCTAATAAAAGCCAAATTTTTTAAGACGTTGCTTGGATTCGGCATTGTATTATACCTACCTACCTGTTTGAAACGTTGAATTAAAATTGGTTTCTAATATTAATGACAATAAAAGCTAAAATATAAAATTTAGTTAAAGATACCTACTTTATTTCATTCGAGATTATGGCAGTTATTTTGTCGGCGTGGATTTAGATTTTCCAGAAAATCCCGTGGGAACTCTTTTATTAATCAGGATAAATAGTAACCTGATGTCCGTTTTCGGAATAAAAACTATACCAGATTTTGTCAAAATCAGCTAAACCTGTGGCTGTAAGGTTATGGACAGACAGATACCCTTGTAATCTCTTGAATATCAAACTCAGATTTTTTTTTCAACATTCACTTCTCATCCGTTACAGTGAAACGGTTTCTCACATAAGTAAGTAATACCTATACCTAATGCCTTTGTGCAGCGGAAACAGTTTTCTATAACTTACTTACAGCTTTTTAGTTTATTTTTTAAAATGGCTTTAGCCCACTGAGGCATAGGTCATAGAAGTATACTGACCTTTTTTACTAGACAATTTTTATTTGCCATTCATTGGTAATCAACCTTCTCATCGATTAAATACTGATAATATCCTATCGAAGTCGAATCTTAGGTAGATGCTCTCTGATACCTAGCAAACGATTCATCAAAAGCTAGGAATATTTTCGCAATGACGAAATTTAATTTAGTGTCAGAATAAGTTATTACGAATCGTACCTAATGTCGAGAAGTAATCAATCCTCGGGCTGGACTGCGTAGGTACCTTTAAGGACTAATTGCACCACAGGTGTTTATGGTTAGTGTTAAATTTGACCAGTTTCAGTTTTCCCTGTTTCTTTCCCTTGGCTTGACAGATCGCGCGTTTAATGAATGTGGATTTAGCAGACAGCTGTCGTTCAAACTCCCATAGGGTTGGAAGCTTACTTGAAGGTTGTACGTTTTTGAAGTTAGAAACTTAAAAATCAGCATCTAGGTTAGCCTCTACGGATAGACCTTTCGCTGCGGGATTTTATAATCTATTAGAAAGTCAGAAATTGTACGCGGACGAAGTCGCGGTCGACTGCTAGACGGATATAAGAGCACTCAATTTGCTAGTTTTTTGCAGAGTCAGTTCAGTTTTAACGATTACTTTCTGTGGTGCAACTGACACGCGTGAACCTTCCGGGTGCGGTGGGTGTCTTACCAACATTAAGAGTCCCATTATACTTACCATTCATTTCATTTAAATCCTTCTCATATCTGACCATTCCATCTTAGTGGTCCCTGTACTATGTAAATCGCTTAAGTTCTGTATAAATGCGCCCAGTTCACTGTTCAGATCAGTTATCACCCTTTGTCGACCATTGCTTGTATTTTTATCCTATCTTTGCAGTTCAAGGTTAACATTTATGTGGAATGTGAATAAATGCTTTACTTTTAATACATTTATTTGCACTTTCAAGATATATATCTTCTGCAAATATGGTAATGCAGGTATTCACGCTGTTACCTACAGCAAACGAACGCGATTTTATACTAAACTTACGAGTTCTGTTTTTTACTATCTACGAGCACAATATGTCTGCAGCTTTACCTACTAGCAATTTGCATTATTTCCCTTAATAATTCACGCAAAATGTGTTGAATAAATATAAAAACTCGTAAAATAGTAAAAATTTATAAATAGGTACCTAACTAAAAAAACAAGTTAAATATTGAACATCGAGTGACTGGAACTTTGAAAGTTTCTAAAAATAACATTTTGATGGATTTTTTCGCATTTTCTCCTGAAATTGTTTCTTTATTCTATAACTTTTACCTACTACTGAACTACTATATCTAATACCTCTAAACAAGTAATTCTTGTATAGATAATCTGAATCTCGGAAACGGCTCGAACGATTTTCATTAGATTTAGTATACAGGGGTTTCGGGGGCGATAAATCGATCTATCTAAGATGCATTTTTAGAAAATTATCTTATAATAGCTCAGGTGGGCAATGGGGCGGTCTTGAAACCAGAAGAGTTCGAGTTCAAGTTCCTCGGGTCCTTCCTAGGGTCATTTTTGTATTTTTTTATTTTTTTTAAACCATTGCTAAGAGCGATAACTTTTTTTAACTAAAATTATGGCTTTATTTCGTAACGATTTGAATGGCATATTGTGTTTACGTAGCTCGTACAAGTAATACGAGACATAAATATTTATATTTCATCAGTAGGTATGTAATTCGCATTTAAATATAATTTCAAAAAAAAAAATACCAAGTGCTTTATGTGTATGAATGAATTAGACAAAAATGTTCCAAAAATTATGAGTAGGTACATACTTACTAATTATTTTACTATTTTTTGAGATTCTGAGCAGGGCATACGTGGCAAAATTGGTATCCTTACCCACTTGCAGTGTTGACAACCTGATAAACGAGTATTAAGATACCAGAAGAACCAGTCAAATTCTAGTTGTTCCTTTTATGTCTTCTCGTTTTGACCTCATTCAAGCCATTGAGCACACCGTATAGAGGAACAGGATATCTACCTCAGAGCTTACGTATACGCATCAATTTCAATGAGGCCTGAGGTCTCACCTGTCTATTAGAACAAGGTTGATCCTACCATTCTTCTTATCAAGCATCTTATCAGGCATCTTATCGGCGACTGTATACAATTGATGCAGTTTGTTTATTTGCAATATGTAGGAGCCGAGGTATGTATGTACCTGTACATATCGACCAACATTTAGTTTTTTTTTGCTATAGATATTCTGTACCTAAGCCAAAAATAATGAATGCTATTTCTTATTTTAACTGCAAGACATATTTAGTAAAATATATTTGATTGTTTTCTAGGATTATCCTACAGACTGTAGACTTATTGTAGAGACCTTAGGAAAACAAACTATATAGTAGGTAATTTCGACGACCTGCCTGGCGCAGTGGTGAGCGCTTTTGTTTCAACGTGGGAGGTCCCGGGTTCGACTCCGGCTTGGGTAATTTGGGAATTTATAATGTCTGAATTTATAAATTCCCAAATTAAACTACCCTAACGGCAAAGACGTGCCTACCAAACGATTTTACCTTCCGGTATGAAGCCGTGGAGAAACCGATTTATAGGTTTAATAATATAGGTAACTGTCTTATATACCTAACAGGTTAGCCCGCTACTATCTTAGACTGCAACATCACTCACATCAACCATCAGGTTAGATTGCAGTCAAGGACAAACTGGTAGAGGATAAAAAAACAGAATATTATGTTCCGTAACTTAAAAAATCGAGAATTTAGGTATTAGTTTACTTTTTTAAATCATTCGAAAGGTAAAACAAACTCTGAGCTCCGCACCGGTTCATAAATAATCGTAAGTCAAGTGCGTGACTTATTCACTTGACGTTCCGGGTCACACAGTAGCAGCTAAGTCACCATGCATTACGCGGTCAGGAAGACTACAGCTTCATTTGTCAAAGAACCGCAAGCCAGCCGCCGGCGCAGCTTGATGTATTGTAAATAGCTGCAATTTTGACATTTGCGTTCCATTTACCATTTACGGCTCAGTCTACTGCTTCTGTGTAACCCCTCTATAATTTGCGGTGAATGATGAATGCTCTGTTGTTCTAGCTTTAATAACATGCTTCATGGTATTACTCAATCTTTGCGTGAACCTCTATAGCAGGGATTCCCAAAGTGGTCGATATCGGTCGTGGGGTCGATTTCGGTTTCCTAGGGGTCGGCATAAACGAAAACTGATTTTGGGGGTCGACGAGGTCTAAAAATCAACGCCTATTTTAATGTTTTTTTAAATAATTACCTACTTAAGAATATTTATGTAATTTGTATTTATAATAACTTTTAATTACACTTGATATTATGTCTATCTATTTTGTTAAATTTTGATGAAAAAATGATATTAAGTTTACTCAAAGTTTTTAAATTGGCAAGTATTTTGTATCGATAGGAAAAAAAATAGACATTTTTAACGTAATTTGGCTATGGGGGTCTGAGGTATCAGTTAATTTTGGAAAAGGGGTCTCGTGCCCATAATAGTTTGGGAATCCCTGCTCTATAGTAATGCCAAGACGTACGGAATAATAGGGTAGATGAGCGTATGGCTTTATTCTGTAAATGTTTATTCTATGCTAGCTATTTTCGTTTCGGCAGTTTTTGTTTCCCTATAATATTATGTACTTACAATTAAAAAAGAAAAACCGTAGTTACCTACAGTGGTATTGTCACTTTTAGTTAAGTAGGTATTCGTCATCGATGAACATTTTTCTTTATTTTGACGGATTAAGGTGTACCCTATCGATATGAGTGTGATAAATAATACAAAAATTATAATAGCCTTTCTTAGTGAAATAAACAAGGGAAAACGGCAGAGAGTTACTGGAGACGGTACCCCGTACTAAGTACTTTGTGTTTCTGCCCTTGACTCCTAAGAAAGCTCAGATGATAAAGAAAGCTCAAGAGGCTGATAACCTTCAAATGCGTGTCGATCCAGAATGACTAGACGCATTGTAGTCATTTGCTATCGTCATCGTTTCGCTTTGATATCGATTAGACTATCACTTTCGGTCGCCGAGAGCTCTATTGTTTATGATAGGATCTCTTTTTTTGTTTAATGAGCTCGCGGATCCGGCTGATTACCTAATGTTAACTCACTTGTGTGGGAACTGCGCGTTAAGCAATTTCTTTGAACTATGTAGGTAGGTATATTTTTATTGATGATAAGTAGGTAATTATGCGCTATACTCAGTCCTCAGCGAAACCAATTGGAGATAATCCAATCAGATAGGTACTCACTTATTTTATGACTAACTCGCTTATGCAGTAATGGTAGTGGTAAGTGGGAGGCCTCAAAATCGATTTCTGACAGGAGAAGAATTTGGTAATTAATAATTTTTAAACAGTCCTTTGTCTAGTATGTTTAAGCTGTACCACACTACTAGGTAAAGATAAGGCATAACACGGGACGCCAATAGCGATTCCTAAATCGCTTGGCGTCCCGTGTCACGCGCGACGCTGCGTAAGTACATTGCACAAGTTCCTACAAGCTGCCAAGTAGGAGATACCATACCCCTCATTTCATTCAAGGACCAGGACGAGGTCGCATTTAAGAGAGAGTTCAATGAAATAACAATGCCCCTAACACATCCATCCAAATTTTCGCCTTATCTTGCATGACAACCTCCAGATCCTGCATAGAAAGTGAGATCGTTTCTCTACGCCGTCGCAACGCGAATGTTTGCAGAACAAGAATTCGTCATTGAGCAGTGGGAGTACTCGATTTTCTTATAAGTAGGTACATTCACCATTAGATCCAACATGCTAATAGTTTTTTTTTAATCGTACCTAACCGACCTATTTCAATAAACAAAACCAATTGAGCAATGTGTAGGTAAGTACGCGATTTTTTTGATAAAAAAGATGTAAATGTCACCGTAAGATTGTAAAAATCGTTAGATTGTAATCTAACTCGCGAAATTGCAAACTGTCGAAAGATTACAATTTAACGCACTATTTTTCGGTAAGTTGTAATCTGTGAGGTGTATTAACCCGAAAGAACCTAAGTGTTTGTTTGTTTATGTCGAACCCTTACCTAACCTACTAGAAACAGACAAGAAAACGTAAATACAATGAATATTTCAAAAATTGACACTCAGAACATTGAACGGTTCACAATCTTCCGACAGTTTACAATTTCGCGAGTTAGATTATAATCTAACGGTTACTGCAATCTTACGGCGACATAAACAAGGGTTTGAATGCTACGCTAATTAATTTGTATTCAAATAAAATGTGGTTTTGTGCCACACTGATTGATTTAGTGCGATAAGTGAGCCGTTGGAGGTGTCGTGTGATGTCTGCAACTCTTTTGAGGTGGAGAATGTATGCGGCTTGGAGGTCGGACGGTTGAGGTCACTCCGGGTTCGAGCGGTGGGTTCCGGGAATGCGTGTGACAAACGCATGTATTGTTCGCAAATTGTTGAACGCAAGGTCCCGTGTAAAGTAAATGTCAATTTCGTTGGCGCCGGCGCCAGCCTGATGTTGAAAAACATTGATTTTGAAGTGTACGGATTGCCTCAAATCCGGTCCCATTTTTTATTACTACATAATTAAATACCGAATCGTAAAACTTTATTGAGACATTTCTTACTGTTGATTTTCTGCAATTAATAATAATGTTTATTGTATATAAACAACGCAATTTAATATTTATTGTAGCTGATGCCCGCGGCTATATCCGCGTGGATTGAGTTTTTTGGTTCCAGTGGGAACTCTTTAATTTTCCGAGATAAAAACTAAGTTCTTAGCCTGTTTTATTCCAGACTATAATCTGTCTCTGTACCAAATTTCATCTAGATCCCTTTAGCTGTTATAGCGTCATTGAGTAACAGACATCCATCCATCCAAACTTTCGAATTTATAATATTAGTATAGATACTTTACTTATGTATGATCATAGAGCTAGTTAAAGTCATCATTGAGTCAATTAACTTAGAAGCATATGTTCTAAAAAAATGATAATTAATATAAGTAACGAATAGTGTAATTAGTATACCATAATAAAAATTTTAGATTAGTAATGAAAACTATTAATTTTATTTTTTTAAAACGTAAATAATAGCACAGAATAGGTACCTTATAGTATAGGTACAATGTAATAATAGTTGAGGTTTGGATTCGGGTGGCGCAGCACAACCGCGGCGTGAAGTCCTAGGGACCTATATTTAATATTATTATGTACTTGACGTCTCCTTATTAGTAGACCAGTAGTAGATTAGTAGACCTAAGAATACGATAGTGCCTAATTTAACAAACTAGCACAGGCCACGCTACAGACATGGGTCAAGGCTATTTAATGAAAGCTATCGTCCGATCTGATGTAACTAGGACACATCATCTTCAGTTTAATTACGTTCATTAATTTCAGCTGTGAAATGACAGCATTCAAACAGCTATAAGCTGGGTATACAATCTACGCTTGACGGTTAAGCATGGTTCGAGCATGAATATAATGCCTCAAGGGAGACCTAACGTCATTCTATCGAATGTAAAAATTCTTTCCCAAAAACCGACTTCCAAAGCCACTGTAAAGTAAAAAAATATTTTGATTTCTACACACTATATTGAAGTCGGGCGAGTATAACAAACTTAAGCAAAGTTAACGCGTCAGGCTTTGGAAGAAGGTTTTGGAAAGAATTTTTATTTTTAACTTTTTAGTGTACTCTTAATCCCTACGCCTTACGAGTGCAGTACCCTGCAGCATCAGAGTTGAGGAGTTGGGACTTGGGTTGAAGTATGAAGTTGTTGCTTGACCCCTACAATATGAATTCACCATAAAAAATCCTAAATCGCTATTTTTAAGGAGTTCTGTACCCGGCAGCCTCAGGGTTGAGGAGTTAGGACTCAGAGTTGAATCGTATACACGTGACTTGATACCTACTATATGAATTCACCATCAAAATTTCGTAACTCCCTAATTTTTGAGTCGTAGGTATACCTACATCATCAGGATTGAGGATTTGGAGTCAGAATTTTTTATGGGGCCACTTCGCAAGCTTCCTCTAACCGCTAAAAAAATATTTTTCAAATCGGTTTAGAAATCACGGCGATATGCAGTAACATACATTTAAACAAGTCATAATTAAAACAATTAAAAAACACGACTGCCTTGCCAAAAAACTAACTAAAAAGTTAAAAATCTAAATTAATCTATCTAGTACTAGTAATTAGAATCTTATTCACATTTTTATTAAATGATATTTTTTGTGAATCTCTGGATATTGAACTATACTGTTATATATTTTTGGAATCTACTTATCATTTTCTGGATGATGATTATATAGTTCATATTATTTATGATTTTTTTTTCAAATTTAATCTTTAACGCGGGACCATAGTCGCCCCATATTTTTTTTTAATTTTACTAGCCGTCATGTCTTATTACGGATGTCACCCGGAATAAGTTAGGGATTCTAACGATACCTCATTTATCAAAATCGGTTCAGGCGTATAGAAGTTATGGTGGAATATACAAACTCACATACATACATACATGAACCCTGAAAACAATATACTCCTTTTTTGGAAGTCGGTTAAAAAATTCAGCGTTATTTTAAGAAAATATTTTTTCTCAAAGAGGTATGTTTTTGAAACTTAATAATATCCTCGTTATAAAGGAACGAGTAGAAATGTATCAATTGCAAAGGAGGCAGTTTAATAAGTTTATTCATATTTTCAATTCAACTTCGCATAAAAACTTAAAATGTGTGGGGTGTTATTATTCACATCCATTGTTTATCCACTGTTGGTTATAGGCCTCTTTTATGTAGCACCAACGTGCTTTAGCTTGCCCAGCATCCAATCGATGCCAGCGCACGCTTCGGATATTAGCGGCAGCGCTATCCATATTCCATATAAGGCTGAGCTACTTCAGGCATTATAGATGAACGAAAAGACTCGACGAAGTTTGCTAATGCTATCCAGCCTATCTGTATTCAGTGTTGCTCTGACCTAATTTGATAAATAGTGGGTACAAGGTAATCTTGAACAGCATCGAGAATAGACAGTAATAGGCCCCAGGTCGATTAGGTCGTTTAGATCAGGAGGCACTCAAGTGTCTGTTGAAGCACCTGCAATGAACTTTCGATGATGATGATATCATCAGCAAATCGGTATTGTGAGATATTTTCACCGTTCTTATGAATCAAGCATTAAGCATGAAGACATATTATTCCGTATGGGATTTCTGATAGTATGGAATTAAACCTAAACCTTTACACTGTCGAAACTGTATTTATAATATTATACTGAGACTTGAGAGTATTCTAAGCAAACTATTGAATAACGTTTAGTAAGTTAAGATTACAGAAAGGGCCAATTACATCCAAACAAAACAATTAGTTACTCTCTGACCCATGTATTGATGAATGTTCAATAGAATTTAGAACCTGTGAAAAACGGTTTCTTCGGCTTCGCGGAACTGAGAGGCTCTTACGAGAGTCAGTTTTTCACCATTCATCTTTGACCCATCGTTAAATCAACATGAGAAAGTGTATTTCCGTTAGGGTTGTCAGTTATCTATCATTGAAACACTTGAGATCAAAATCAAAAAATAGGTTAACTATAATTCGTCATGGATTTCCATAAAACACACCATTTTATGCCGCACGCTCTAAAGTGGCTGACACTTGAGAGTTTGAGATCGTACCTAATTCCTCGTTGCATTTTTTTACAACCGTTAAACCGTTAAATTTTGACCACCG
This sequence comes from Erebia palarica, assembly GCA_964035005.1. Classification (NCBI taxonomy): domain Eukaryota; kingdom Metazoa; phylum Arthropoda; class Insecta; order Lepidoptera; family Nymphalidae; genus Erebia; species Erebia palarica. The sequence continues at coordinate 11,599,207 of OZ035988.1, forward strand.
ATAAAAGGACAATAAACAAATGAAATAAAAGTAGGTATCTTGAGTCTAAAGTAGGTTGCAAGGCGTTGTATAAATACAGAGGTAATATTTGTGATCTTAGTTAGCAAACCTTCCGGATGCTGCATCTTCGTTTAAATCGAGGAAGTCGCGGCCAATAATAACACAAAAAATTTACTTACCACATGGTTTCATGAAAATCATTTTCTCAAAGCATCTTGCTCACAAGGTAATGTTTTATTTTTGCTCCGCATTCCCGGTACGGCAGTAAAATGGAGCCTTTTATAGCGACAGTTACTTTTTTCGAATCCGCCAGTGCCTCAGTAAAATGTAGTGATATATGGCTCGTGACGGCTGGCTTTCGAAGATACAAAGTACTCGTAACTGAAAGAATTCATTTTTACGCAGATGCGATTTTATGGCCTTGGTAAACTACAATTTGTGTATTTAGGTATTTTAGGATACCTATGTCGTGTCTATGTCTATCAAGCCCCCACATAAAAATAACTGCAGGATATATTCGAATATGAATTGTAATTTATTATGACATATTTTGATGAGGTTTCTCAAAGAATTAATTTATTCTGTGTTGACAAGGTGTAATGACCGCGCGAAACATTAGTGTTAGCTAATTTAAAACACTTAAGACAATGTTACATAACAGTTTCTTAAGATAAACATATTATCTCCGCGATGGCGTAACAATACAAACACGATCGCCACCGTACTCTTAGCCTGATTAATAACCATAAATCTTAGTGGATTCGCAATAAGGAGACAAACGGCTGTCGCAATACTTAACGTAACACCAATAATTAGTGAACTCACGATTTATCCTACTTTTAAGGTGTCTTCCGATGGACGCGGTATCAGACATCTGTATAGATATTGATCTGACCGGCTAATCGATTGGTTACTGACCAAATACAATGGGATATCGTTTTTATACAATTTTATATTATGAATGGACAAGTTTGAGGTTATCGGATTGAACGCAACCATACCTACCTTATACCTAGGAATTTTGATAACCGATCTACATCCACATTATGTAATGTAATGTAACTAATACAACCGCCGAATTTCCACCATTTGTTAGGGCATCTTCAATTCCAATGGAATGTAAGCCGTTCATTCTAAGAATTAGATTTGAGTTTGTAATTGAGATTTCTAGTTATTTTTCTATGCCGCGTTGAACTTAATAAAGAGCAGATCAAAATATTATATTCAGCAGGATGTTTAGAAATATCAATTCTCTTAACATCATTTCCGTCATTGAAATGTACCGAACCAGAAGATTTATTTGACGATTCAAAATTTTAATTCTTGTGGCCAAGATCTTGCACCACGTCTTGTCTGTTGCTTGATCTTTAAAAATATAACAAGCTGTTTCATTGTCGTCGTCATAGTTAGATCACAGCTTAGGTCGCCAGTACGAAGCAACTTTTCATTCAGAGAAAGAGCTGTGCGTATATTTGCTTGCGAATTCAAAAGTACGTATGTCGCTAAGTATGTTATGTCATGTGTTGTCGGTCAGCCCTCACTACGAATCCGGAGATCCGCTACAGGCAAATATCGATGTGTTAAATTCCTTTGTACATTTCACTATTCGTAATAGGTACGTCTTGATCGATTCTACTAGCCCAAATTATAAAGAGGGGAAATCTTCTCTTGATAAACGACTGTCATATCTATCTATGACAGCATTCCATTTCTATGATGTCAGCAGTAAGCAGTTAATTTGATTCCTCCAATTTGAGTTGTTAATAAAAAACAATGCAGTCCTTAGTTAGGTGCATTCTCACTTATAAGATAAGAAAGTTATATAGTTAAATATTATGTGTAACTATAGAACTTTCTTATCGTTCAAATCAGGAATATATCCTGATTTCTCTATTGCTTGATGAAATTGTACCTTCATGTGCGTCAAAAAGCTGCAACATCACTTTTTCACTTTCACATAAAATCAAATGTTATAGTTAGGAGTTTACTTTTACGTCTTTCTTTCTTTAGTCATAAATGGAAATGTGTATCTCTACCTATCACCACAGAATAGGTACACTACGTGCTATCAGTTAGTTACCTTTTCACAGTTCATCCGTTTAATTGATTTTAACGTTTGGTACAGTAGGTAGGAACAGGGATTAGCTTGCATCCCTGAGACGAAAATAAGTACCTACTAAGTACTTATTACCACGGAAGATAAAAGAGCGCACACGGGAGTCTTTCAAAGTCTATAAATCGACGCGGACGAAGCCGCAGGCTTCATCTACAATTTTAAAATAAAACCAACATGATTCTTAATGAGTTTTCGAAGTATGTAGGCCGAATTGCCATGACAAGATTACAATAATGAGCACTTTGGAATTTTAAGCATATTACACAAAGAATTTTAGTTTACGGATCAAAAAACTGTGTCAGGTATTTAGGTCGCCGTAACATGTGAGGTCACTCGTTTTGTGGGGATTACCCCATGACAAACATTTACATAATTATGTCACATAAGGGCCGAACACACATTTTTACTTAGACAGAGCACGGGCAAAGATTGCTCGCAAAATGTAGGTACGTTTCTCCTAGAAACGTACCTACATTTTGCTACTCTTGACGTTTAGCCTAAGCCTTTTACCAGCCGAAGCGATTTAGATCGCAGGTTTTGCTCCAATTTTCAGAATAATTCCCGTTAATAGTGAATGGAGAATATTTCACATACTAGGTATCTTAGTAGCTAAGTGTCTACCCAATAACTTACAGAAGAGAAAATGTTAAATAAAGATGAAAATCAGAATAACCAAGTAATATTGCAAATATTATACCTAACAGGGCGCCTACTTATTTTGTAATTTAAACTAGAATGTTATCAAAGTAACTTAACGAAAATGTTAGCACGTCTGTAATGAGGTAGCGGTGGCGCGTGTGGAGGACTGGGACCTTATTTAAATAACACGTTGGAACTTGGAACGAACCGCGAGAACGTGTTAATGTTATATAACACATCATTACAATAGTTCAGAGATGTTAAAGATTTGCTGGGACCAGTTAGCGTAATGAAGTAAAAAGGTCAAATACATTCAGAGCGGTGTTTACTACGGAAAGGATGGGAAGAAAACTTATGAAAGTTTTGCATTTGTGTTACTTGTTTCAAGACAAGGAGTTATCTTACATACTTACTCTCTTGTTGGTTTTTATATGATCATTATTTTATTTCTACTTATTATTCAGATAAGTGTAATATGCTTTATTAAGAGCCCCCTTTGTAAAAGCATTATTTCCAAAGATACGTATTAAACTTTTATAGTTTTATATTATTATGGAAATTTTTACTTTCAATTCAACTAAGTAGCTCCTTTTGTCCCCCTCCTTAAGTATAATAAGGAAATATTATGCTACTATTATGTAGCAGGTAGGTAATACTACCTGCTGTTATATAGGAACTGCCATCTTATGATTTTTTTCCAAGCAATCTCCTTCGTGCAAATTTCTAAGAACATAAAATCAGTAGAATTGACTTGTAAGTGCATTTTGCCATTCATTTGTGGCCAATTCTGTTTAGCACAATCTCTACTAAACTAAAATTACAGCTCTAAATCAAGTGCTGCCCCTTTCTGCTGGAAGTATTCTGAAAGGAATAGCAATAAAAAATTGCCAGTCATAGAGACTGCCGATAAAAGTGAAAACAATATTTTTTTATATTACTTAAAAATTAATATATAAACCTTAACTCTAAGTCATTAAAGTTGAATTTCGAATGTATTATATTTATATGCTCGCGAGCATGTCGGTCACGCGAGCATGTCGGTCACGGTCACGCGAATCTACATTTTTACCCCCTACCAAAAAGTGCTCAACGCGCTTAAAGAAGTTTTCACTTCAAAAATAGTGCTGTCATTTTAGTTTTTCTACACCTACAGAATAGGCATGATGACAGTAACCAAGAATCAATGAAATTATGAATTTATCTAATGAAATAGGATTCATGGATTATAAAAAACGTATTTATTTTTCTATTTCGAGTGATATTGCTATTTATTTTGATAAAATAAAACTATAAAATACAGCAATCCGCCATATTGGATTAAACACCAAGAAACGAATGACGTCACAATTGTTCGTTTTCGAGCTTTGACAATCACACTATTGTTTATTGCACACTGCACAGAGTACATTGGTAAAAACAATAGTGACGTCACAAACGACGCCATGACACCGGCTAGCGTTTTGGCGTGAATTTTAAAATTCAAATTTCAAATGCCAATTTTATCTAGCAAAGCTTATTTTTCTGCTGAAATAAGATATTTTTTCGAAATAGTAGATACTTCCGAACATAATCTGACCATTTTTCAAAATCAGTCATCATGCCTATTGGCCTAATGGCCTTTTTAAACGACTGCCTGAAAAAAGGAGTATATTGTTTTCAGGGTTCATGTATGTATGTATGTGAGTTTGTATATTCCACCATAACTTCTATACGCCTGAACCGATTTTGATAAATGAGGTATCGTTAGAATCCCTATCTCATCCCGGGTGACATAGGCTAGTAAAAATTTTGGCTAGTTAACTAAATTGATGGGGTGACCATGGTCCCGCATTAAAGACTAAAGTTGAAAAAAAAATCGAAAATTAAATTAACTATATAATCATCATCTAGAAAATGATGAGTAGATTCCAAAAATATATAAAATTATAGTTCAATATCCATTGATTCACAAAAAAAATATCATTTAATAAAAATGTGAATAAGATTCTATTTAACTAGATTCTTTTTTATTGGCAGGGCAGTCGTGTTTTTTAATTTTGTTAATTAATTATTACGTTTAATTTATTTATGATAATTATGTTATACAAGTACATCTTCCATTTTCAAATGGTACGAGATACAGCTATAAGCTCTCTTTTAACTAAATGATTACGTATTCAAGTGTGTGGTAGTCGGCATTGTAGGTTGGCGCCAACGTCCCACACCTGACCACCATAGACCACGCATACCGTCGAACCTGTCAAATATATTGTGTGTTCTATAAAACCATCTTACGTTATTTCTTAACTTGTTACACCAAAACCTCATTCTTGCATTACTAATGTAATCTTTTAACACAATGTCGCTATACCTACTATACATATATAAATGCTGGTTATGTCTGTGGCGATATATATGTCACCGTAAGATTGTAAAAACCGTTAGATTATAATCTAACTCGCGAAATTGCAAACTGTCGAAACTGATTTACCGAAAAATAATGCGTTAAATTGTAATCTGTTAGGTATATTAACCCGATAGAACCTAAGTGCCTGATTATTTGTGTCGAACCCTTACATAACCTACAAGAAACAGACAAGAAAACGTAAATACAATGAATATTTCAAAAATTGACACTCAAAACATTGAACGGTTCACAATCTTTCGACAGTTTACAATTTCGCGAGTTAGATTATAATTTAACGGTTTTTACAATCTACATATGACATATACATAATATTACTTAAATTTTTAATAGATTAATTTTCTACATCTTTCTATGGGATAGAATTGTATATGTATCAAGGAAGTACCTATCTAAATCTATAATGTTACCTATTAAAATCTTCCTGAGTGCCTATAAATGCCAAAGAAAGGATTTGCATCGAATTTTCGTAATAACGAATCTATATAGCGATAGCATATCGCATAATACTTCACAAAATTACTCCCGCAATAACCACTACATTTATATTTAATTAGTGAATACTTTATAGGCAAATGTGCAAACTATATTTAAGTTCTTATGTGTAAGGTAAAACGCTGTATGTATTCCAATAAAGTAAAAAAAAAAAATAAGCGATAAACTAATTTTATGGAAACTATAATAAATGATGCAACACTGTCCTTATATAATTCTATCTGAAAAGTAGGCTGAACGCCCATTGGCTACTGTCACCTGTGTGATCACCTCTTCTCAGCAGCAGATGCTACAGATGCCCTTGCATAGTAAGTAGGTAGTAGCCAAGTTCCTAACAATACATAATATAGATTATGGATTCTTAGGTTCCATCAGGACGTTCAGTTGTCCAAATGAATTAAATCAGTTAGTCGGACGAATTATTTTATTATTATACTCTTTCTGAGAATAATGAAATATCGAATAATTTTAATTTTAATAACAATAATTATATAACTGAAATAAATCTTAGTTTCGGTGTCGATTAAGCATTAGAAAACTATGTATTGGACCTACAATCTCACAATCTTTGTCCCAAAAGAGTAAAATTTATACAAAACAAACCTTATTCTGTAATGATATCTGCATTCGCAGCAAAGAGCTTAAAAGCTTAAGGCTGAAAAATAGGTTACAATATCTAACGCGATAGTAGCATGTACGCCCAGCCGTAAAGTAAAATTATAGCGATAATATCGAAATAGTTGAGACGGTTCATTCATATCAATCGCGTCGGTGTTTACAGAACAATGCTTTATTGTGCAATTATACTATCGCTAATCTGATCGATCTCGAACCTACGCTTTACTTCCTCGGAAGCTTAAAGATATGGTCAGACAAAACGCGCGACGACAGAGCAGCGTGAGTTGGCTGCAACATTGAATGCGTGTGAAGGTGGCTCCACGATAAAATATTACAAATATGGAGCCATGCGCACGTGAATTGAATGCATTCGAGCCCTTAGTTAAACCGGTGAAAAACTCGTTATATTTGAGTACGACGGAAACAGTGTTTGACACAGAATATGTATATGGCACTACCTTCGCAATGTAAACGCCTACGTCATTTATTATTATATTTCGAATTTATAACTCGAAAGGAACTCTGGAAGCATTTCCATTAAGCGTTTTGTGTTCCCAAGTCTTAGTTATTTTTAATACAATGAAGAATTACCTGAGGAAAAAGTTCGATGAACGGAAGAGCAGTGTCGTGGGATGAAGAGCAGATATTAATTGTTCGGCATTACATGTTACGTCATCAAACTCTTAGATACAACGGTATACTGTCAAGGTGCATGTTGCGTAAGCGCATCCGTTTGATGTATGTTATTTGATTTGTGACCAAGGGATTTGAGAGATTGGCCAGTGAGAGTTAATCATTTTCACTTGAGAAATAATTTATTAATGTCTGTACATAATTTACAAATAAGTTTATGTATATACGTAATACAAATTAATATTGATAGCCTAGTGATCTAAGTAAATTGACACTAGTTTTAGCTTTTTCTTATAGATACATATAAGTTTATTTCTTACAAAATAAAGAACTGAATCGCTCGACCATTCCCACAAAGTATTTTCAACTATCTTAATAAGTATATAAAAGGAAAAGGTGACTGATTGACTGACTGTCTGATCTATCAATCACAGCTCAAACCACTGGAGGGATCGTGCTGAAATTTGGCATACTGATAGTTATTATGACGTAGGCACACAGATATGATTTTTGAAAATTCATCCCCTTAGCGGGTAAAATAGGACTTTGACATTTATATGAAAATCGAACGTAACGTGAGCGAAGCCGCGGGCTATAGCTAGTTTTTTATAAAATTAGGAATTTGTTACCTATTTTTTACTCACAATAATTCTATGTTATTTTATTTCTTATATTTTTATTCCTTCATCAAAGAAACCATCGCTCACCTAACATCTCAAATACCTACATGCGATCGATCAGCTTTGCGAAATCCTTTATATAGTCAATCAAGAACTCCTATAGCAAACAGTACGTCAGAGAGCTTAGGTGAATACACCTTGTACCAGCCTGTGCGTACTTAACTACATCTAAACTCTGACGTAGACCGTACCAACTACCCATATGTGGAACAAATACCTGCATTAAACCACCTTCGCTGTTGGCATAATAAGCAATATTTTTTAGAAATTTGAAACATTGTTTTAACCTCAAGTGGCCCAAGTTTATGAAGTAATAAGTTTATTTTTTCATGACGCTTATATAGGTACACCTAAACAAAAAATGGTGATTGTTTACCAAAGGACTACTGCCTCGTTGGTCTTATGGTTGGCATGTTCGACTGCGGCTGACGAGGTCCCGGGTTCGAGTCCCGGATCGGGCCATAATTAAGTATTGGGTTTTACTGACTAAAAATTCTCAATCCTAGCCCGGAATTAGGAAGTTGGCGGTGTTTCACCCCCGTGCCTCGGGGAGCACGTTAAGCCGTCGGTCCCGGTTATTATCACTAACATGATAAAAGTCGTTAAAGGCCACCAACCCGCATTGAAGCAGCGTGGTGGGTCTAAGCTCTAATTCACTCCTAATCTTTTGTCTTCCTTGGACCTCACCTCTATAAGAAGTTGCATAGAATTATTTCTCTGCATTCTTTAAATCACCATGATTACAAAGATGCGCTTAAGAATTGGCTTCTTAAGCAAAGATAGTCGACTACTGAAGGATTTTTGCAGATTCTAGTTTAATCCCTTCTTACTGAAATTAACACACACACACACGCACAATACTCATTCACACACACACACACACACACACAAACGCACAATACTCATTCACACACACACACACACACACACACACACACACACACACACACACACACACACACACACACACACACACACACACACACACACACACACACACACGCACACATATACAGACACAACGCACAACATCCATACTCATGCAAACTCAAGCCTACACGCGCACAGTTTTAAATAATTCGGAAAACAGGTGCACAATAATATTTAGATTGTATGTCAACTATATTAGTTTTATCCTAGGTGTAGTTGTAGGTGTTAGTTGTCCCACACTGTATATTTATGAAATAAATGTATCTTTATCTTATCTTAAATCTCTCCTGTGAGAGTGGAAGCCTGTGCCCAGCGGTGGGACGTTAATAGGCTGAAGTGGATACCAAAGGACGACCTGTAAAACCTACAGGTAGAGTGGTGACTGGTGAGAGACGCAATGGATCAGCGCCGGCATCAACATAAATCGGATTTTTTGCCTGACGGATCTTACATGTTTAAATTATGCGATCACCTCAATATGCAAATAGAGCTTTCGCTAGCATTTATATACGAACGTTAGTTACCATATCTGCATTCGCTTATTAAACCTACCAGACCCACAAACAAACTTGCAAAATACCTGTCATGGGTGTGGGTTTCTTATCACATGTCACGAATGATAAATACAGCTCTCATTGGCGTATTTGTAAAACGCAAAGAACTTAGATATGCAAATGTATTTTGAATAGCAAGTTTTATACCGTGCAATATATTTTTGCAACTTATGCAATCAACAGATCGGTATTAGAACTTGATATAATCGAGAACAAGGCGTAAACTGGTCTAAGCCAAAAAATAATAATATTATAATATTGTGGCAAAATAACATAATGATGATGAGACCGGGCGGCACTTCACCAAGTAGTGAAGTGGGCTTTAAAGTGAATCTCTGAAATCCTTGCATTCATTGGAAATCGTCCTGGAAGTAGGTAGTTGATTCCGCAGTTTGAGTAACTTAATCTATGTTTGATGGCTGAATTAGTAAACAGAAGATACTTATAGTAAAAATGTGTGAAACTCTTGCGATCATGAATCAGTGTTTAAATTATAACTATCCGATTAGCTTTCCGAACCGGTGGTAGAGTCTTGAGTCTTGACTTAATCATAAGTGACAATATTGACTTACGTGAAATAAATAAATAAATTTCATAACAACATTCGAGTTTTTTAAGTTATACTTAAATTCAAGCAAAACACGAAAAGGTTGCTTAGACCAGTTGGTTTCCAATGTCTGGTTATGATATATTATGATGTCGCAAATGTCGTGCCATGCTCTAATCGTATCTGGTTAAACGGCTAATGGACGCTAATGGCAATAATCACGAGCGCATCAGAGGAATACTGCCCACTGCCTGCAGAGAAAGTGACAAGTTTGCGAATGAGGTATTAAGAGTAAGTTTATCAACTGCGTCCAGAATCTATACAATTATATTATGATGCCCGCGACTTCGTCCGTGTGGATTTAGGGCTTTTAATTCCGCGTTAACTCTTTAATTTCCGGGACAAAAAGTAGCCTTTATCCTTCCCCGGAATGTAACCTACTACTATACTGAATTTCATCCAAATCGGTTGAAGAGACAATTTTTTTTGATTCTCGCGGGAACTCTTGAATTTTCCGGGATAAAATGGAGCCAATAGGGGTGTGAACATATCGCTAAACGGTTAAATAGTCAATGGTTAACGTCTGTAAACGGTAGTAAAAAAACAATGTCTTTTTTCACAGGATTAAAGATCGTTTGCTACCGTTAACCGCTAACCGTTTAACAAACGGTAGTAAAAATACAATGTTTTTTTCACTCGCTAGTGCACAGGAGTAAAGATTGTTTACTAATAGTTTCAACCATTAGCCGTTAACCGTTTAACAGGATAGCAATATGTTAACACCTTATGTCACTCTCTGCTTTATCGGTGGCCAATTAAAGCCAATTTTTAAAAAAATGCAAGAAAATGAAAATATCAGGAGGAAATATGCAATTCTTTCCTTGCACGACAAGGGAAAGATAGGAAAGAGAAATTGTAGTATCCTACGCGGGTGACTGACATTAATAATAATTATTAGTTCTCATACCAAGTAGGTATAATTCTATCCTTGTAAAGATTATCGTTCAACACTTCATTATTAATCAACACATTAAGAGGATTATGATTTCGATTCGAAAAGGATTATAATACATATTTGCATACATGATATTATGGTCTATGGAGTCGTTACTGTATCAGGGTTCCGCCCATTATAAATTAGTTTATCAAAAATATTTAACCGCCTAGGTCAAATACTAATCATTTATTTCATTAATATTTAGGCAGGTCATTTAGAGTAATGTAATGACGGTGCTATAGACATGACGGCGTATAGTGTATGTTTGCCTTAATTTTTCATTGTTGTAATTTTTTCCGTCATCTTCATAAAAGTTGTGCTTCCGCTTAAAAATAAAATATTCGCCCTGAAATAGATGACCGGATAGAACGTGTGTTAAGTACTTCAGTTGTGTAAACTACCGTTCCAAATCACATATAAACCTGATCGCTCATATATTAAAATAAAATAAAAAAAATGAATTTGTAAGGGCGTTTTAATAGAATCTACGGTCTACCACTTGGAATGTCCAAGGAAAATCAGCACAGGTAAACCGCAAGAGTTACATAATACCACAGAATAGGTATTCGGCGTATTAGTACAATGTACTAATACGCCAAATACTATATTAATATATTATTAGTACGGATGTTATCGCGTTATCGCTACTTTTTTTAGAACTTTTTGAGAGGAACAATTCCGCTATAATTTGTTTTCGTGTAACTTGAACTATTTACGCAGCGCACGCCACTTAAGCCCTCAGAAGTGACTTGATTATAACCGACTTGGTTCACATTATTGCAATTTTCGTGAGGGTCTCTAATGTTTTTGAACATAAAATATAGCCTTTGTTACAGCGAGTAATGTAGCTTTCTATAGATGAAAGAATTTTTTAAATCGGTTGTGTAGTTTTTGAGTTTATCCATTACAAAGAAACAAACAAATCATTCCTCTTTATAATATTAGTTTAGATACGACGGAATTGTTTTTGTACTTGATTTGGAAACACACTTTGCTAGTAGAGAGGTAACTAACTAATTAATTTAGCATAATTCTCCCACGAGAACAGAAGAGAACATACGCAATTAAGAAATTATATCTACGACCACCATATCTCCCTTGTACATTTGCATACAGATAACAATGACACCATGTTTGCGTTGATTTCACGTGTCGGATTCATAATATGACATATGACATAGTAATCACCTATGTTACAACGTGTCATGTCTAACAAGCTAGTCTATAATCTCCTTAGTTGATTTTGTTATTTTGTCTTTATCCATGTACTTTTCTTTACTAAGAAATTTTGTGAGTCTATACTTATAAATAAAGCTGAAATTGGACGATTTCTTTATACGGAGCCCGAACTTTTTTTTGAAATTTTCGTCTGTCTGTATGTCTGGCAGTATGTTTCAGAATCACGCTTAAACAACCGGACGGATTTAAAATACCGTAGTATAAGGCCACCCGTGCGAACTGCGAAGCTTGGGTCTGCCAGTAGGTACGTAATATGGGCATTACTGATTTGAGGTATCTAATAAAATCTACTGATAGATAGATCTTACATACCAGTATAAATTCTCACGATTACGCAACGGACGGGTCAACGGACATTTCGTGATCGATGTCTTTAGGATAACATTTTAGTAATTAGACAATGGTGCCAATTCTCTGTGCGTTTCTCTAAATTTAAAATCTCTTAAATTAGACTTAGAGACGTCTGCTATTCTGACAACACACATATTTGACAGGTCTAACCTAAAATTATGCCTGACAGCTCTAACTATTCAATTTAGCGATAAATTAGCGAAATGCTATTCTGATCGACGTTCTAAACGTCAAAAATAAGAAAGGTCAAAATTAAATAATTTTCTCTAATTTTAGACAGGACCTCGGAAGGTGGCCGCTAAGTTTAGAGAAGCGGAATAAAGCAAAATAAATTTTCACGAATTTTCACAAAAAATTATTTGCGTTAAATAGTTCAAGTGTAATTTCTATGCATTATTAGGTGCATTTGGGATCGAATTTAGTGTTAAATGTTAAAACAACTAGAAAAATAGAGTGCTGTGGTGGGTCTAACTATGAATACCTACAGAGAAACTAAATTGATGACAAATGGAGACCAAATTACATAAAAGTTAATAACAAACCAATAGAGTATGTTGGAGATGATGTGTACCTGAGACAAGTTATCTCTCCTCACAATCAAATGACTAAAAAAGTTAACCAAAGAATGATTCGCATGGAAACGATAGTGGTATTTATAGGAAATTATGATAAGTGAAGAATTTCCAGTAATTGCAAAGCAAAATGTATTTGATGCTTACGGATGCCAAACTTGGTCACTTACGAAAGCATACGCACTGAAACTAGAAACTTGTCAATATAGTATTGAGAGAAGTATGATAAACATAAAAAAGAAACACAGAATAAACCTAAAAACTATAAGAAAACGCAGCAAAGTGAAGGATGTAACAGAGCATAATATATGCATAAGAAGGTTAAAACGGTGTTGGACTCATGACAGAGACAGTGGAAAATGGACTAAGGAAGTGACCGAGTGGCATCCTAGGGGTGGCAAAGGATGATTTAAGAGTGGTTGCTCATGCTACATGGCACAGAACAAAACGGGAGAGGAAGATCTGGAAGGCTCTGGAGGAGGCCTATGTCGCAGGACAAGCATGTGTTCACTAAAAAATTTTGTAATAAAAAGAAAAACGATATCTTGTAAAAATATTTATTCAGCAATGAAGGCTGTGATTATGATTATGTGTTTAAAATTATAACAGCTATTATAATGGAAGAATACGTAGTTGCAGCTCTGGTTATTATCGAGAGAAAGGTAAATTTTGTAATATTCATAGGGAAAATAAGTAAAATATGCAAATTGTGACCAGATGGACATAGTTGCACCATATGGGTTGCTTTCCTACCCCCCACACCCAATGGTCTGTAGCTCTGGAGTTTCCTTAGAAAACCGAAATAAACTAACGCTATACAGAGAATTAGCTCATGCTGTTTGCCTTTTCTGTGGTAGGTACTAGGTAGTTAGAACCCATACAATAGAAAAGAATACAGTCATAAGCTAATTCCCTTGTATTAGGTACTTAGCATACCTATATTTACTCAAACCTATACCAAAGTGGTAGATGTATCTAATTAGTTTAGGAACATCTACTTTAGTAAAGGTTAGATAGAAGATAATTTTTTATAATTATTTAGATTGCCTAAACCACTGCAACATAATATTATAAAATATGTTAATTAAGTAGGTATATTTCATTAGGTAGCACATAAGTATTTCAGTTATATCTAATGAACAAGTGCAAATTCACTCAAGTAGACTTGGAGACTGCTTTGCTCGGTCAAATATGCATATTTTCACTAAACTGACAAAATTTACAAGTTGCAGTTTTTTCAAGTAACCTTTACCTTCCATAGAATATCAAATACAAAATTTCAGTGCATTTTGCAGATAGTGCTGATGAACACTTTAATTCACCAAGCAAATTAATCCAAAACTGGGCAAGTATTTGTTTAACAGACATGTATTCAATCTCAAGCTCCAGAACACAGCTGCAGAGGCTCTGCTGAGGCGGCAGAAACAAATTTTCACATCATTTGTTACTAGTGCCCTGCGCTAATGCATAAACATAGCCTTCACCTAGTTTTCCCAGATAAGGCTAATAAGGATATCCCGGCATAGAAGTATCAAAGGCCAGTAATTCACCAGGGTGGCCTGGGACGTCCATGGAGACTTGTACTATGCCTAGGTTTTAACTTAATTTTTAGGGTGGAATTTCTTTACTAGAAGTTACATTTGCTTTTTATTCGCTCTTTTACGGGCTTGGGGATTCATTCAAAGATTTTGAAAACTCGTAAGTCGAAAATCGAAATGAAAACAAACAACAACAAACAAGATAAGTACCACCGATCAGAAAAAGAAGTTAGTTACCAAAGATCACAATCGACACGTGACAACTGACAGCCATAGAGGTAGTATGTAGTAGCATCATGGAACTAGGAATCTGTTTATGTAGCATTATCAAAATGTCTCTTTTTGGCAGTTTATTACGTAGCTGGTGTAAGGACCATCAATTTTCTTCGTTTAAAAAGTCATTTCATGCGATTTTAGTCACAAAAAGTTTTATGACGCTTATTGTGCAAAAAACAAAGACAAAATCGTGCAATTTTTGTTTCTGTATATGGTAACACTCGCAGTTCAAATTAGACTTCAGCTTAGAGAGAATTTTAGACATTTTAAATTTAGGTGAAGCCATTTACAGAATAGCATATGGAGATAGAGAAACTAAATTAGCGATTTTAAAATTTAGTTTAGTTTAGAGATGTTAAATTACAGAATCGCTACCATATTAACATTTTGTGTGAGGTAACAGCCGTGTGGTCAGCTAAAGCCTGAAACACAGTCGACGCGCGACGGCGAATGTACTGCTGGATATCATAATGAACACGCGCATACGCGTGTCCGTTTCGTCATACAAGGAACTATGGAAAACGTACTATCACTGTAGCTAACAGCAAGGCAAGCGACTAAAGAAGCGCTGTTCCTCACTTAAATTAATCGCAATCAATCGTGATAACAGCGCGACTGCATCCCTGCGTTTGTAAAAAACTAACGATTCTGTCGCGCGATCGAATGCGACTAATTTGAATGCACCCTAACCGAATTTGGGGTAATTAAAATACTATCGCATACTTCCGTGTACCTGCAACATCTTTCAGATAGAGCCGCGATAGAGACGTTTCCTTCGCGCGTTGTGTTTATTCACTAAAGATTACCAACGCAACGTTTCCTGCATGTCAATTCATGTCAATGGATTGAGTGAAGTAATGAGTATCGTGAGTAGAGAATCAATCATCAGGCTCACTTTAAATGCTTGTTCCAAACGTTTTTTCATAACGATTACAAGTAACAACCTATTGATTATTTCAAAATTTTAAGCATTTAGTCTGTCTTGAGATTAATTAATAGCGACATAATTATTATTGTGTTGAAACCATTTGCGTTGAGTAATTAGTTTAATTCAATATTGAGTGCAAACTTTGAAGATGTTCATGCCTTGAAAGATTTTAGGGTATGGTTGGCATAGTGATGACACAGCTGTTGCTAACGTACGTCTACTAGTCGCCGACAAGAAGTCGCCGTTTGATTCGCCTCAAAGTAGTCGTTTGATTGAGTTTTCAAAGTTAGATATGTAATTATGTAAACTATAAGCAATTAAATATCTCTTGCTTTGACGTTGATGGACTTAAAAGCTACCTATTTAGATTTAATCTTGCCCTAGTCCGCTCTGTGCTTGCATTGAGACCACCGCAGAAACAGTAGAGCACATACTCGTTGAATGCCCAAGATTCTCGAGCGAAAGGCTTGACTGCAAGGCTGCAAGCACAGAATGGACAGGAACATTGAATGTAATAATTTATGTACGCTGGTCAATGACGAAGACTGTCGGGACGCATTCCTGGGCTATGCTGTCGATGTGGTCAGGAAGGCGGCCAGGGCCAACGCGACCACCATATAGGCGTAGGATAGGCTAGTTTGTTTAAGGTTTAAGTTAGGTTACGTTAGATGTTATAATGAAGCCGAAAGACCAAAAAAAAATTGGACCAGCAAGTTAAGATTTATTATTGCTAGAAAAACTAATTGTAACATAATTATTAGTAGCAGGAGCTGACGAAAAAAAGAAAACGTTGATGGGCAATAATATCGTGTGCCCAGCACCAAAAACAGCAAAGTATGTAGTGTGGGCAACCAGAGATGTGCATGAAGATATCTCAAAAGGCTTTTGTAGGTGTGTGAAGTTTGCTAATCCACACTAGGCCCACAAAAGATGATGATGAACCGATGTCTTTTTATCTAATACTTTTTTGATCGTTTATAATATATCAAAAGCGTGTGCTGTCGAGGGACACCACATAGGAACGAAGTTCCTTATAACATAATTATAGTTCCTTATAAATAATTTGAAGTTCTATTTTTACGATTTTATTTTCTTAAATTAAAATATAAACCTTAACACTAAAGCATTACAGTTTAATTTCGAATGTAGTATATTTATTGTTAAGTCGTTTTTTCTTCGTAAAGAATCTCTTACTCATTTTTGTTACGGCCGTTTTTTGCCGGCTAGGATAGGTACCCCAGACCCCTCCCCATCGTCCCATAAGGAACTTCGTTGCAATATCAGTTTCGCTGACACATTTTGAAACTTGGAATCTAGAGTGTCTTTGTAGCGTAACCCAGCTACGTGATTGAAAATAAGAGGGAGGTATTTGTAGGTAGCCCTCCCACGTAGGTATTGGACCCTAATTGATCCTAATAATCACAGAATGAAGTAGGAAATAGAGATTAACACTGAGTAGGTATCCTATTATTATAAATGCGAAAGTGTGTTTTTTTATCGGTTTATTGGGTTGTCTTTTTAATCACGTTGCAACAGAGCAACGTATCGACGTGATTTTTTGCATGGGTCTAGTTGAGAACCTGGGGAGTGACATAGGCTACTTTTTATCCCGGAAAATTAAGGAGTTCTCGTTGGAATCAAAAAAACTTATTCCAGTCGCGGGCATCAGCTAGTATCGTAATAATTTGTCTCTATAAAATCTCACTCGAAAGTATATGTACTATCTAATAGATACTAATAGGTCATTGTCACGAGTCAGTATCTCCAGTAAAGGTGAATAATCCATTTGAGTCTGGCCCTGACCGGTTAATATTAGCACGAGTTAAACATTTGACTCACAATTCTGATACCCAGTTCTCGCTAGTGACCTTCAAAGCTTGGGAAAGACAACAAAGTATTCCTTTCAGAGAGTTCATTTATTTGTATAATTCATCATTTCTAATATCATGTTATAATGTGCTAAGAATTTATCAGTAAGTAAGTACCTCTTAAGGTTTCCCAGAACACATTGGTGGTGGGCGGAGGGGGCAGTAAGCCTTAAGAAGTCCTTTCGTGAAATAACAAATTATGTTTAGAAAATACGGCCAATAATAAGTATAAATATGACTTTTATTCCACGGACCTCTCGAGTGGTACAAGTCGCGCGAAGACTCATTTAGTGTTGCCTCCCCGGGTCTCCAACAGGCTAGTCCGCCAATGGTTGAACTGGTTGGGCCCAATATAAAATGTGATGAAAATAATGATTACAAAATAAGAATACCTAGTCGAATTGCTTCAAACAAGGCTGCGAAATAGTGTCAATTAATGATACACGAAAGTGAACTGGTAAACATTCAGTTTTTGGTGTCATCATTGCATTCAAATTGCAATCTTTAGGCAAATAGGTAACCTAACCAAGTTTACAAAAATATTATGAATGGGAATGTAAGTGCTTTGCAAACATAATATGAGTGATGCGCTAGCTAAGTAAGTAAGTAGAAGGAGAGAGCAAATTGGTCCGATATCTATTGAACTTAGGTACAAACCTTACCATTATAATATGTCTATTATAATAATTATTCGAACTACTACGTATAAAGCGCTTCCGTCCAATTGTGTGGCCCTGGTAGTAATAGTGATGTCCTCCCGACCGAATTTCGACCAATCTCCAGAGAGATTAGCCATCTGCGTGGGAGATATTATAGTGCACAAGTGTGTGCGCGTACACAGGTGCACTCTCTGTTCCTTTACTCTCATAGCCCGATGGGACGGAAAATCCGTCACAACCGGAGAGAGATCAGGCGCAGGACCGACGGCTTAACGTGCTCTCCGAGGCACGGGGGTGAAATACCGCCAAGTTCCTAACTCCGGGCTAGTACTGAGTAGTTCTTGTAAGGAAAACCCAATACTTCTTATGGCCCGACCCGGGACTCGAACCCGGGACCTCGGCAGCCGCAGTCGAACATGCGAACCTCTAGACCACTGCCTCGTTGGTCAATGCTGCTTTGCCTGGTAGTACAGTAGTAGTAGTAGGATACATATATGTCACCGTAAGATTGTAAGAACCGTTAGATTATAATCTAACTCGCGAAATTCTAAACTGTCGAAAGATTGTAAACTGTTCAGTGTTCTGAGTGTACATTTTTGAAATATTTATTTTATTTGCGTTTTCTTGTCTTTTTCTTGTAGGTTAGGTTAGGGTTCGACATAAATAATCAAGCAGTGCCGCAGGCCGGGCACTTAGGTTTTATCGGGTTTAAATACCTATCAGATTACAATCTACCGAAAAATAATGCGTTAATTTGTAATCTTTCGACAGTTTACAATTTCGCGAGTTAGATTATAATCTAACGGTTTTTACAATCTTACGGTGACATATATACCTTGTAGAATAGGAGGTAAGTACATTCCGTCATTGGACGCCGCGCTTTCAGTATGAGAAAGGCTTAGGCCAAGTGCTTATTAGAAGACTTCACATCACTTTTAAATCATTATGAAGAACTCTCAGAACTACCTAGTGTACTGTTCACCACGCTTACGAGTACATAAAAAATATTTGCCATCCAACAAAGCAGCCTAATTTCAATGGAATTATGCCTTACACAATCCACTTGTTACAACGATATTGTGTAACCGTTTGATTCATGCACTATTCATATTTCATACATTTAATTTTTGCGTTGATATCGAGGTGATGCCTGACACAAGGTGTCTATGAAGTCTGTCAAAATGTTTTGACAGGCTTCCGCGCGCCAATCTGACAGTGCCTTGAGTGGCTAAAATGCCACTCATTAATTGCAGCCGACAATACATCCGAGTGGCTTTCATTTTTAGAGTTCCTTGCTATATAATAGAAATGAAACCCTTTAAACTAATTAAAATAAATTTTGCTGTGTTTGATGTGATGCGACTGAAAGAGCAACCGCCGAGTTAGGTACTTAAAGTTAATTACAATACATTAATTGTTGCGTGCCTTAGATTATTTTAGATTTTGTTTTTGAGGGATTTTAATAATTTAATCAATAAAAATTAGTTAGACTGTAGGCAGAATGTAACGTAGACCGTTGCCTCGTAGGCTCAATAATTAAAAAATAAAATTAACGCATATAGCTACCGTTTGTGGCGCTGCTCTCTCTCTCGTCTATCATGTTCGCGTCTACTGGACTACGTCTGGACTTTTATTTCTATATTCACCATAGATTAATAATACTTGTATATTAAATGAATGGAAATAATAATAAGGTTATACCTACTTAAACTTACATATTCTTCTCCAAGGTAGGTACGGAACCCCTGGTGCGTGATAGCACTTGGCCGGTTATTTATTATACCAGTCATTACTTATTTGAATTTCTAATAAATGTTGTTTAATAGATATTAACTAATTCTGAAAATATCAAAAACTGGCCATTGTCCGCGGCTTCGCTCCCGCGATAGGGACTGCCGATAGAAGTGAAAACGAATATTACATTTTTTTTTATTATTTTAATTTTTTTTTTAAATATAATCCTTAAAACTTAAAAGGTTAAAATTAAACTTAAAATTAAAGTTTAATTACGAAAGTAGTATATTTAGGTATATTTAAGACCCTTTGTCTTTGACGGTAACGCGAATCCACAAGTTTACCCCCTACCAAAAAGTGCTCAACGCGGCTAAAGAAGTTCACTTCAACAATCCAGCCTTATTCCTTGCCAACATCACAAAGGGAAATCCATAATTCTTGTGTACTAGACACTTCTCTGAGATACTCTATTGACGAAAACTTGAATAAAGTACGTTCAGCGCTTTTGAGACTTGTGACTACAAACAACT
Source organism: Erebia palarica (assembly GCA_964035005.1). Classification (NCBI taxonomy): domain Eukaryota; kingdom Metazoa; phylum Arthropoda; class Insecta; order Lepidoptera; family Nymphalidae; genus Erebia; species Erebia palarica. Next base: position 11,619,515 of record OZ035988.1, read on the forward strand.
ACAAACCGTTGCACGTAGTCATTACCTACTTAAACACTAACTACTAAGACACTTTATTTTATTATAAACTAGCTGATGTCCGTGACTACTTCCGAGTGGATTGAGGCTTAGTTTTCCGGGATAAAAAGTAGCCTATGTGTTATTACAGACTATAATCTATTTCATCCAGATTTCTGTGCCAATTTTCATGCAGATCCGTTCAGTTATTCGGGCGTGATTGAGTAACAAACATCCATCCATACATCCATACGTCCATCCAAACTTTCGCATTTATAATATGTATTTGTATGTATTTGCATTTATTATAAACATTAAAATTTCAGTTTACTTATGTACCTACTAAGATACGAATAAAAAATATATGATCTATATTCGTATTGTGAACAGTTTTGCATAATAGCACCACTTTTCTGTACTGAAATTGGCCCAATTGGGTGGGTAATTTTGCACCTATTTACGATGTAAAATCAGGCAATGTTATACCAGTGGGGTAATTTATACGATACTAGAATAAGCTAAATTGCCCTCATTATTGTTTTGGGTTTTGCTTGTTTTAAGTTAAAGCCTTGGTCCCATTATCATGTTGTTATTTATCCTGCACTCTGACTGTTCTTACAACAGTCAATATAACACAACAGTGTTGTTATATTGACTGTTGTAACAACCGTTAAACATAATACTTTCTGGATATTAATATAGACATATTTTATTTATTACTAGCTGATGCCCGCGAATTCATCCGCGTGGATTGAGGTTTATTGGTTCCTATTGGGTTGTCATCTGCTTAACCTAACCTAAAGTTTGCCATCTGTCCTAAACTCAGCTAAATACAAATCATATTTGTTATAATTGATCGGTGCGAGGGTACCTATACGGACTATTTGTCTCAATCTTGGCAGGTACAGCCACCGATAAATTAATCTCATAGACTACTAATTTAATTAAACTTTATTATTCAGCATTCAACAATAATATTGTTGACTCATTAAGGATATCAGATACAATCAGAGCCAGCGAAAGCTGTAGGTACATCAATTCCCTAATTGTTTTCACTTTCGTTTGTTGCGTAGCCGTAGCCGACCGCCATCGCCCCGCTGCGGGATGATTTCGAGATCTTATCTTTTTGACAAATGGGATTGATACGACTCACGATTAACTACATGCAATTTGCATAAAGGGGCTTGCACCTAGATGATCGTATTTTACGGAGGTATAAAAATTAAAAACGGTAAAAGATCGTTTTATGATGACTAATGTATTTTTATTGAAGTAAATTACCTATATCCTATAGTCTAATATTACATAATTGTAATGACGTTTCGTTATAAAAAATTACAACGCATAAGAAGCTAGTTGTATTTGTAGAATCGCTGGCAGAACTTGAAGAAATGCTAATAAATTACGCTGCTATTGATTTTACGAATTTGTCTAATTTTCACTTTTATTAAATAGGGGCCTGGCCAAGTAATACAATTTTGTATTACTTGGCCGTTGTAGAAACAACGTCAAGGGAATTGACAGAAGGATACATAGTACGAGATACGAGATAAGAACGACCTCCACCCATCTGATAACCAGTCCGAAGGTAGTTTTTATGAATCAGAGTGGATCGAATAACATGCCTCAAATGGTTTGCCTAATGAAATCTGCTCAAAGCTACCTTAAATTTAAGTTAGAATAACGGTTTTTTTTCGATATCTCCACCCATCAGATAACCAAACGAAATCCATACCAATCGAGAGCTGGGATCTCAAGGATGAAGAAAATATTGACATGCCTAAAGAAATGGCCTGGTAGGCTTCGGCCGTGGCTAGTTACCACCCTGCCGTGCCGCCAGGCGATTTAGCGTTCCAGTATAATGCCGTGTAGAAACCGAATAGGGGTATGGGGTTAATATAACTTCAATGGCCCTAACATTCGCATTCGAAGCTAACTTGTAGTGGAATAAAAAAAACCTAGAAAATAAAATGAAGAAAAAAGGTCTTTAAATCGTCGAGGTCCCAAAGACTATGAAAGTTATTAATGAGTGTGCCGTACCTGTGATGACTGATGACGTATGTAGCTAAAACGTGGACACTGACTGTACTTGGCATCCACAAATTGAAATAGGTTCAGCGTGCTATAGAACGGGCTATGTTGAGTATTTCTTTGAAGGACAAAATCCTTAATTTGCCTGCTTAGAATAGGAAGGAAGGAAAACCAGAGTGATCGACATAGCTAATGGGTAAGTAAACTAAAGTGGCAGTTTGCGGGCCGTAACTGTTAAAGAACAAAAACTGGGGAAACCGCAGTGTAGGACGAACTCCAGTCCGATGGACTGACGACCATTTCCAGATATCCACCAGTGGAAAGAAACAGAAAGTATCCAGAAAAAAGATCTTGGTTAGATATAATATTATGAGATACATGGCGTAAACAGTTAAGGTTAATACCTAAAAGGTATGTTGTAACTTATTAAAGCCGCAAGTAGGGCATGTCCAGATAAACATAATTAATTAGTAATAAGCTTTGCACGCGTAGCTGAATACCGTACAACCGAAACTAATTGTCATGCGCGATCGGGCGTACTACAACTAGGTAGGTAACCTACTACGTATTTATAGCAGCACAGAAGTGTGTCAATAATTAAATTTAACTTTTTTTTAATTGCTCGTGTGAGCGTTTTGATGGTATAGCTAGTAGTTGACAGTAGACAGTAGTTTTTACGCCACTAGCCACTACAGTCTAAAAGTTAGCCCTGACTGCAATCTCATCTGATGGTAAGTGATGATGCATGCTTAAATTAATAGCGGGATAACCTGTTAGTGGCATGGCAGCTATATTAAACCCATACCCCTAATAGGTTTCGGCATCGTAACGGGACGCAAAATAGCTTGGTGGTTGGACGTCTTTGCCGGTAGGGTGGTAACTTAACCACGGCTGAAGCCTCCCATCAGGCCAGACCAGAGAAAAGACATAAATTATAAATTCCCGAACTGACCTTCCCGTCGAACCCGGGATATCCCACTTGTAAGACCACAGCGCTCAACACTGCACCCAAGGAGGTCGTCGGAAGGGATCGTCGCATCAATTAGTACTGTCTTTTACTGTTACTTATACTATTCGGAACATAGTGTGTAATATTATAAATCAAGTTGGCACTTGGCAGTATACCTAGATAGAGCCATAGGTCATTGGATAACCTTGGCTTAAATGGCTTAAACTTTCAGAAGATAAGAAGAACTCAGCTTTCGTTTGCATCGCATCCTTTTAAAATAATAAGACAGCCAAAACAAGAAACGTATAAGGGAATGTCGTAATGAAACAAGAAGATGTGTTTACAGATGCCGTCAGTTGATGAAGTATGTTCGAAGGCACGATCATATCTAGCAGTGCATCTTAATTGCGCAAGAAATACAATGACATCGAATTCTCGAATGCATTCGACGTGTACTGTGGAGCACAAGGCCCACGTCCCAAGAGCCCAAGGCAAAAAATCTGGCGGTTGCATTTTGTCCTTTCTGGTAACGTAATATAATCTATATAATAAATGTAGTTCAACCGACATGTCAATAATATGTATGTAATTTCACTTGTCATGTTCACATCAATGAGTTTTGTTATAGAAATTTGTGTACTTGTACTATGGCTATAGTTATTTTTATAAATTATATTCCAGCTTTCCAGATCATAGACAATACTCAGAATACTCAGAATAATTATAATATTGCTGAGAAATAGTAATCTTGAGTTAAAAATTATAAGATGTCGTTGTAAGAATGTCACTTGTCATTTAATTATCACTGAATATGGCTATCAGCAGTATCTTTTGCTTGATTAAACTCAAGTTCTAAGTACACAAATTAATATTGAACAAAAGCTGGAAACATCTACCGTCGAATCTTTTATTTTACTTTTGGCAGCTCAAGTCAATGATGTTCTAATGCGATACTGATTCGACTATTGAGAATAATCGACTTTCTTTATGAAGAAGTTTTAATCAATTTGACACACTGATATTAATTTTTGCTCAAGATATTTTATTGTTTTATAAACATACACAAGCTTATAAATGACTAAGAATACTAATGTATGTATTCAAATAAATCATTTATGTAAAACAGTATAGTAAGCTTGCAGCTTCGGGACTATTTTGAAAAGGAAATTCGTACTGGTAATTATATGATGAGTAGGTAGGTATATGAGTTACGAAATATCGGATATAAGGGAACGTTGCTTCACTATCGTAAAAAAATCTACGTCTATAAAATATTGCCTTTTTGTGTCGATGGACGCCTGTCAATAATTATGAAACTCCAGAAGCGTGCTTATGTCAAAAGTAAAAGAAATGGTTGGACAGAATATAGTTTCTTTAATAATATATTTATCAAGATGATAACTCTTTTGACATGAAATACGAGACATTTCAACTTTCAATGAAAAAGCAGCGATAACATAATGACAACTTATTGCGACTTAACAGTCATTTATTCTTATTTAGTAATTTGGCAGTTTTATAACCCACATATCCTTGGCTTATTAATAAAATTTTAAAACCATTGCGAATATTTATAGTATTGTAATTTTTATAACCTCGCGCGTTACGACGTTTAACATTGGGATTATATTTCGGAGGTTTCTAATCGCTTCATAAAAGACAAATTAAAGTAATTATAGTACAATAATTGCTTTTAACTCGTCATTTCACTTCATTTTACTACAAAATTTCCGTTATATAATCAAACGTAGGACTGATTGTATTGCCGTGCTCTCCAAAAGGCCCGGCAGTGGATGAATATAGCATGATCGATGAATGGATATAGGCTAATCAAAACTACTTTTTTTCATACTAAGCTGTATACTGAGCTGTTAAATGCACAGAGTTCTTCTAAAAGCGTTTCAATTTTTAAAAAAACTTTTCTTTCTTGATTTTCGTAGAAAACTTGAAGTAATCTGATAGCTAAAGACAATAAGAAAATCAGAAGGAGAGTTATGAAATTTCTCTGAATGTGGTCGTAGCGTAAACAAGGTAGAATGAAGTAAGTAAGTACATAATATTAAAAGTACAATGAAATATCAACACGATATTGGATCCGTAATCGTATTGCAAAGTAAGATGTAAGCTGACATCTTGATTGAGATGACGTTACTGAACGGTTGGATGGTTATTACGAAACTATTGTAGTTGGTTTTATGTTACAATGGCCATGAATGGCCAATCCAATTGAATAACATAATAATATTTCATTTGGATGAGTGGTTCTATAAAATATAACATACTGTTTGACCTTTTATAATTTTATTAAAGTGTTTACTTACCTTCCTACTACACTTGAAGGAAATCTCTATATACCTAGGTATATAAAAGGAATGGCCGATCTATGAAGTCACAGCTCAAATCACACGACCGATCGGGCTATTTGAAATACTACAGTCTACCTACAGGTGTGTAAAAAAGCATTTTTGAAAATTAAACCCCCAAGGTGGCAAAATAGGTGTTCGAAATTTACATATCAAAATGGAACTTAAGGTAAGCATAGCTGTGAGCAAAAGCTAGCACTAAAGTAACTTGCGGAATCGGCAGAGATTGAACCAGTAGCTATCGAGGCCTACAAGCTTCATATTATAATATGACGTAAAATCCTGCGGATAAAAACCATTATTCGACAACAAAAAAACAAATAAAATTGGAACAATGTGGCAAACTATGAACATGAAGGTGCATATTGTGAGCATGACATTTCTATTACAGAAATCAAAGTATTTTAGTAAGATTAGTAAATTATTGATAAAGAAATTAAGTATTCAATAGGTGTGGTCAAAAATATACAGTTAATGTAGTCATAATGGAATGGATCTGTATTTATTAGGTCTTATAACTGTTTTAGTAGGTATATGTTATTTCCAAGATAAGCCCGCGAATGCCAAACAAATGGTAGTTTCTGAGCGGAGGTGCGACTGCTTGTTGCAGTTCTCCCACAAATTGTCAAAGTCACCGTTCATTACTACGCCCAAAAAAGCACAAAAATCGGTTTCAAAAATCATCAATCGCCATATAATCAAGAGTTTCACTTCTAAGTACGAGTTAAATTAAACCCAAGTAACCTTGACTTTCCATCTTAAAATATTATGAACAAGCAAGTTAAATGAGACGTTCACAGAACGTGCCCTCCCAAAGGGCGGGCCAATTACAGCGGCGCTGGTTCTGAGTACAAACACGTGCTAATATTTGTTACTTTACCAAATTCTATAGCAATGCTTTCACTAGCATTGTTGTCATGCGTATGCGTTGACGCCGGCACTTTCGCTGGCAAACTCAACAATTTGCTATTTGACTTTTGCAACTCTTACATTTCATACCACTTACGAAATATTTCCTTTTACATCACAAAATATTTTATTAAACTAAATATTACGAAATAACTTTTACTTGCTGTGTTCAATATAATTATGTTCATCTGTCTATAGATAGAGGAATGAAGAGTCAGTTGTTAAGAGGACTTCAATCACAAGTCCTGTCCAGTTTGGTGACATGTACTGGAGATTGTAGGACATGTTTTGAAGGGAGGAAACTCCCTCCTCGCGAGCCTGCGTTTCCAAAAGACTATGGATTTTTTTGTCGTACGAGTTGGACACGGGGCTTTCAGCCGCTCAGTACAGACAGTATAGACCATAAGTAGAATAGTACGCTGTAGTTTCTGCATGTCTTTAACGGTGTTCTGTGGCACGTGGTTTCTCAGTGGTGGTACTTCTAATACGGACACCCGCTGACAGATTTGCAATTCCTGTATAGCAGTCCCTGTGCTGAGCACAGTGCTGTGCCTGCAACCTTTAAAAAAACTTTACTCCATCGTCGTCGGTAAAGTGGAATTTCTAGTTAACGCCCGCGAATTTATCCGCGTTTTTAAAAAAATCTGTGGGATCTCTTTGGTTTTCCAAGATAAACGTAACCTAAACGTATTCCTTTCCCGGATTGTAATCGGCCAAACAGATGGGCCGTGAATATAGCAGACAGACGTACTTTCGCATTTATAGATACTAGACGATGCCTGCGACTTCGTCCCCGTGGATTAAGTTTTTTTGATTCCGGGATAAAAAGTAGCCTATGTCCTTCCCTGGAATATAACTTATCCCTGCATCAAATTTCATCAAAATCGGTTGAATTTGAGACAAACAGACAGACAGACACACTTTCCCATTTATAATATTAAGTATGGACAAGCCATGTAGACAATGTTATAATAACGATAATTTCAATGCATTTTTGCGATGTGGGAACGGATAGGTACTCGCTACTCGTATAACAGGAAGAATGTGGATAATCCAGTCTTAGTCAGGATGCTAATTGACTGCTGCTTAAGATAGTCATAAGTTCATAACCAATGGTTTATAATTAGATGCACTTATACTTATATCCTTTTATCTAGCAATTTGTTCATAAAAAAGTTAAAATGAAGGATTTTTAAAAACATACCTAATCATTTTATTTGAGCTTATAATATCTTAAAATCCTCGAAATGAAATGAATATTAAAAAAAAATAAGTATTTCAAAGCATGTAGCGTTGCTATTGGCCGATTACATTGTCTGACTTGACTCTCGCATGCGCGTTGTCAACGGCTCTGTGGGATGGATTTTGGCAACTTACTTTAAATTGTTGTGTTATTTCCATAGATGTAAGATCGCTCCGCTACAGCGAGACCAATCTTGCATCTGTGTTTATTTCATGTGTTTTTTTGTCAAAAGTTATATTCTAGGGAAAATGTTAACTAAAGAACAAAATACCGTGAAAAGTTTTTCTTCATGTGACATACCTACTAGAAACATATGGAACAATATCATAAAAAGCATTCGACAAAATATAAGTATATCACTGACATTTTATAGTTTAGATAAATAATTGTATGAAACTCCACATAATTAGGTATTATGTAACGGTTTCATAAATTACTACGTATTATACCTATTTCCAGTTTGTATTTAGGTAAGTAGTCTTTTACATTGAAAATGAAAATGAAAATGAAAATTTTTAAAAGCTGTCGCCACATAATAAACGTGAGCAAAAGATTGTGTCGACTTGCTTGTCTTTGAGACTGCATAGCCACTGAAGCCTCGCCAGCCAACGTGACTGAAAATAGATGGTAGATATTATATACACATTTCATCAAAACCCGAGATCTTTAGAGAGGTGGAGAAGTTCTATAGGAATTTATACATTACTGCATCTGCAGGATCTATAGTTTTTTACACGAAAAGATCTTAGAGCTCAACTGACCCGACACTACGGGAGATATATCGCAGACGTCAGCGTATACGAGATTAGTATGGCTTACGTGATGTGACTTAATTCTGTTTAAAGACACAAACAGCCTAAACCATCTGGTAAAATAAATACTTTGACTCGTGGTAGTGGTAAAGGGTGAGACTTAATGACGGCGCTTGCTAAACTTGTACAGGATCGCGACTGCATCCCAACGGTGCAGAGAGTCGGGCGAATTCATTTACATTATTAAGACGTTCCAGGAGGTTACTACCAGCGATTAGAGCAGTGTTATTTCAAAATGTCATGTTGATGACACGTACCTTGACATCCCTAAAATAAGGATTAAAATTCTAAAACACGGATGTCAACAATATTAAAATAATACTGTTTTAAGCCATGGTAATACTACAATGGCTTAAAACATGCCCTCGGTTATTTCTAGCACGCCAGGGACGCACTCTGTTTATTGAAATTCTAATGCAAACTTACTGCACAATTCAACAATATACCTACACGGCATAATAAGTAAATTGTTCTATTTAAATACATTTACGGCGGGTGCTCCTCCTACGTAAATAGAAACATATTTTTATGTAGTCTTGTTTGCATGTAAATGGGTAGGTATCGTGAGTTACATTAGAATCTAATGTAAAGGGAGTAAAAAACCTGGTTTAGATAAGGTTAATTTTTATCTACGTACTTAGGTAGTTATAGGTACATAATCAAAAATACTTTATTATCAATTAAGCGGGTTGCTATTTATCAAAATTTTCTATCCCGTTTCCTATGTCTTGAATTATGGTGAATCTAGTAAGCCTTGTTTTAATTTAAATAGTCGCATTTAAGCTTATCTGACGACTCAGATAGACTCACTCACGAAATATTGTAGCATTACTGACAAAACTTGGAAGTAAAATCGTTATGAACACTCCCAGTATTAAAATAATATTTCATTCGAGACAAACAGACGTCACGACATGGTAAATGTAGAAAATAGAAATTCATTTCATTTTTGGTCATAAGCACGATCATTCATCTAATGTCATTGTTCTACTGATATAATAAGAGATTGAAGAATTGATACTCTGTAGAGTCTAGACAATAGAAAGCAAATTTCCAACCATTCCACTCCTTATTAAGTAATATGGTGTCATCAACCTTTAAACAAGCAAATAAAAGGTCATTAAATCTTATTTTCGTTGATTTTTAGGTATAGTACATTACTTTGTGCCTAAGTACCTGCTAAAGTGTAAAAATTGAATATTAGGGATAGAAGCAGGTGTTACTTAGCGAAGGTCCATGATAATGAAGGAACTAGGAGTTTAATTCGCTATAATGCGCCACAGTCGCGAATTAAACTTTTTTTTTGTTTTATGGAAATAAATACTTATTATTAAAAACTAGAAAAAGATTTTTGATTCCCACGGGAACTCTTGAATAAAATAGCCTATGTCCTTCCCCGAGATAGAACATATCCCTGTACCAAATTTCATCAAAATCTGTTGAACAGATGCGCCGTGAAAGCGTAGCAGACAGACTTTCGCATTTTTAATATTAGTATGGATAATTAACTTATACATTTTAAGAGCGTTGTAGCAGTTTAAGATACGGTTATCAAATGACTGTATTTTAGAATTTTTATGGTATACTTTCACTCAAATTCTTTTTTTCATACTGGTTTTAATATTTATTGAATTAAAAAAACACCAGTACTGAGATTGTATTTAACTATTTACTACATTTAGATACAGCTTGGGCATGGTAAAGCGTTATTCATTTGATAATACAAAATACCAGTTAACTCCATTCTATTCCACTTATCCAGATATTTCAAATAATTATTACGCTAATACGTAAACACACTATTTCCATAACATGGTCACTGCATTCCTATCAAAGTTAATAGTATAAAACCTGGAACCTGGAGTTAAGATTCAAAGAGCTGGTCAATAACTACATAGGTAAGTCTTATTGTCATTAGATAAGTATCTACTATGGAGCTAACACATAATTGAGTCGATAAATGTTCCAACTTCTTCTTCGTTACAGTTACGCTCTTGGCATACCGGTCGTCATCACCGACACCAAGGAACATTTTTATGAGTAGAAAATATTATTAGCGTCATGAGCATCGCCTATTTAATAAAAGTTACAATCCGACAAAAATGAAATTATTGTAAAATTGTACGGCTAATCTTATATATAAATTTGCCAGGTATAATACAGGGGGCCGTCCACAGCAGACTTAATTTAAATGGTGGGCCCATTTGGATGGGCGCGCTTCCTCGCCCTCTGGTGCCCTCTACGACACGCACGACAAGGTGCTCAATGGAGTCATTCTGTCTCTCACGCCGGGAGACCTGTCTTGAGAACTTTAATAAGGTAACTATACTAGCGAAATATATCGCCATCAAGTAAAAGATATTAAGTTAGTATGAATAAAGAGTAACTTGTATTATCAAAAATATATTCGTAAAAATGCAAAAGCAAAGTTTTGAATGAATTCTTAACTGACCGACTGAACTTTGAGATGAACAGTGACAGGCTATACCTACTTGGTTCGTTGTTACATAAAATCAATCAGATTATCTTGATTTTATAACAAATCCGGCCAGTTGAAAAATCTTGAACTTGACGTTACCATAAAGATTGTCATCCACTTCCGTTCTATGCCGTAATATAAAAATGTTTTCATTATAACTTGTAAAGAAAAGAAATATATATTTATATATATATATATAATATATACTGTCGTTTATATTTAAACTAATATTATAAGTGCGAAAGTTTGAATGGATGGATGGATGTTTGTTACTCAATCACGCCAAAACAGCTGAAAGGATCTGGATGAAATTTGGGACAGAGATAGATTATAGTCTGGAATAACACATAAGCTACTTTTTATTCCGGAAAATTAAAGAGTTCCCGCGGGAACCAAAAAACCTCAATCCACTCGGACGACGCGACGTCGCGGGCATCAGCTAGTATTTACTATATTTTAAAGCAAACTCCTAAGCAAAATTTCCGATTAGCGCTATTTTTTACCTCAGACAAAAAAGAGGGGTGTTACTTTTCGTATCGTAATCGCAATCGTTTGTCAAACGTACAATTCGACCTCAGAGGCCCAATTGTCTAAGCAAATCGTAATCATTTGATAGCTTAAAACGTATAATTACTCGAACTTCATGCATGCTTTTTGACTTTCAGACATCTATGCACTCCTTAAACAGATCGAATTAAAACGATTACGAATACTTTCCTTGCACAATCTGGGGGGCAGAATATAAATGCATACGACAATATCGCTATAATAATAATCAATTCTATCAATATCTTAGATAATATTATTTAATGTTCTATTTTACATTAATTTGATATTGCATAACCTGACCTCTTATTTCACAAAATAGGTGCAATTGAAATTATATAATTCCACTGATAACATCTATAAAGGTATATAATTGAAGAGATGAAAAATCTGTGCTACATTGATTAATAAAACGATAAGTATTATTTGAACAACCAAGTAACAGTAGCCAAAACGTACTGTAACTGTAATTAAAACTATAATACACGTAATTTACGATATTTTTGGCTGTATGGAATTAACAACTTTTTAGTTATATTCTTCAAAATGGATTTGATTCATCTGTAGATAGGTCTGATAGCATAGAGCGGAGATAAGTACTCTATATATTATATAATACCACAGTACCTTGCTTTATCCGGACGAAACATGGACATATATCAAAATGTTTATCGCGATACGAAGTCATCATCCAGGAAACTTACCTAAGTCTCCTGGATGATGACTTCTTACTACATAACATCTCAATCTAAGTACATAATTGTAAACTATAAATAGTGTAGTCCCTAGCGTCCCTAGCTATGAGTTGTACCTATATACAAACTGAGAGAAAAAGACGCGCATGAGTTTGTTAGTTTATTCAGTTCCACACGTAAACGCATAAACTGTTTGATATATTGCCGGCCCGGAGCATTGAACCATTCTATAAACCTTAGTTAACTAAGAATCTTTAAATACTCGCTCCTACCACGCCAATGAATGAACGCAAAACTGGGCTTGCTCAGTCAGATATGATCTACATATCCATTGTAGAGTACTACACTTAAACATTATTTGTAATAATTAATTTTCATCAACTGCCAACAATGTATATGTCACCGTAAGATTGCAGAAACCGTTACAATGTAACCTAACTAGCGAAATTGTAAACAGTAGACAGATTACAATTTAACGCATTATTTTTCGGTAGTTTGTAATCTGTTAGGTAGGTAGGTATATACACCCGATAAAACCTAAGTGCCCTACCTGATTATAATTCATGTCGAACCATAACGTAACCTACAAGAAAGAGATAAGAAAACGTAAATATAATACATGTTTCAAAAATTGACACTCAGAACATTGAACGGTTCGCAATCTGTCGACAGTTTACAATTTCGCTAGTTAGATTACAATCTAACGGTTTTTGCAATCTTACGGTGATATATTATAGACCTCCAACAGATTGCGCCAATTTTGCGTATTCTTGGTTTTTGAAGTGAAAACTTCTTTAGCCGCGTTGAGCACTTTTTGGTAGGGGGTAAACTGGTGGATTCGCGTTACCATCACCGACATGCTCGCGTTGTTACGAAGACAAAAGGTCTTAAATATAAATATAAGTATACTTCGTATTAAACTTTAATATTAACTTTAATTTAATATTATATTCGTAATTAAACTTTAATGCCTTAGTTTTAAGGTTTATATTTTAATTATTGTAAAACATATGTATTTTCTTTTTTCAATTAAAAAAAAATAATAAAAAAATATATTCGTTTTCACTTCTATTGAATGATGCCAGCTACTCTCCAGATGCTCCTAATCATTTTCTACATGATATCGTACCGGAGCCCTAAACCGCTTGGCAGCACTGCTTTGCCGGTATGATGGTAACTAGCGACTGCCGCGTCCCACCGGGCCAGACCAGAGAAAATTCATAAATTATTTATTCCGAAATTGATATTGCGTCGAATAGATTCCGGGACCTCACACGTTAAGTCTTACAGAGCTCAACCACAGAATAAGTACAGTCGGCTCAACACTGCGCCAGAGAGGTCAGCCGATTGCCGAGACGCGGTCTCCAGGACCTTAATACCTACTCCAGGGGCCATCGCCTCGGCCCTCCGACAAACGTGATCGCATTTTATCATCAATATTCAAATATGTACATTATTAGGGAAGCAGTATAAATATAATTCGATTTGAAATCTTGAGACAAATTAAATATTAGAAAATAAACGGAATACGTAAAATTGCGAAATGTATACTACCTACTTACCAAGTTTATTCAGATCGTCACAAAGCTGATTAGTAATAGTCTTCTTACTATTCTCACTTGTTTGAGACAGGATTAGCGCATTTCTCATAATTCCAAAGAGCGATTACTAGTTGACCTCTCTAACCCTAGACCGTACTAACGACGAGCCTGCAACGCAATGGGTAAGACTAACAAATTATATTGCCGTGTTAAATCGTAATTCTAACTTCCTTACTAATATTATAAAGGTTTAAATGTTACTTGTTAAGCTTATTTCAATTCCAAGACATACTGCTTAGGTACATGATATAAGTACGTACATATTTTACGTTTTTTTATGAATACAGTATATTTTTTACACGACAGCCCAAAAAAGGAGTGTTTTAAAGGGTTCATGTATGCTAAGCCAATTTGACGCAGTAGCGGGCATGATCTTGTCAAAAATAAATAAATAAGATTATCCAAAATAACAGGAGACCTATTTTTTTTTAAGATTTAAAGTTTTGTCCTTCTTCTCCAAAGTTCGTTTCCAGATCAATAATATGTTATGGAACCACCAATTACCTCCACCATAGACTCACGAAGACAAATGAAAGAACATTGGTTATCTTCACTTATAATGTTCCCATTAAATATGTGTAAAACATTTGCATTAACGTGAGTATAAACACGTGTTTGTACAAAAAACGCAGGAAAGAGTCTCGTTAAAGAGTTAATAATAAACAGTCATATGCCCTCGTATGGCGTAAACAACCAAAATTAAATAATAAATATAGGTTGGCCTGACATTGACCATATGTAGCGGTTTGAGGACATCGAAATGGATGCAATTTGTAAACCATGTCAGTTTACTAGTAATTTTCTCACAGCTAGTAATTACGTTCCGATATTATCAATTTATAAATCAACTTACCAGTTTTCCCAAAAAACACCTTCTTTACAATTTAAAGTTAATCTTGTGATCTTTATCGGATATCCAATTAAAAATTTGGGGGTTCTTTTGTAATTTTTTTCTCCGTTCAAAAAGCCAATGAACTTATCAAGTTTAGCGATCATTATCCACACGGTTGTCAGAGTTAAAGACTTAAATAGGGATTACAGCAGACAGCTTAGCCTGTGAGCTTAGCAAAAACTTTAATTACCTACGTTACAAATAATGACAGCAATGTTACTTTAGGTATTAAGAATACATAACGGTATACGTTTACATCGCTTATTAGTAATCTTTAGAACAAAATAACAAATAACTGTTCAAATTTTAGTAGCTTAAAGAATCACGAAAAGAGGTTGGCTAAAAGTTCGAAATAAGAGCCATTTCGAATCTATGTCATTTTCTAATATGACATGGTATAAAATAAGCAGATGATGACTAGTCAAAGAATTTCACACTTAACAAATGAAATTTAAATTATTCCATTTCATCTTCATTTTTTCAAAAAATTGTTATGATGTCGAACAAAAGTATTCTGTAATCTGTAAGTATAGCAAATCAACTAGAATTTGATAAGTACGCTAAAATATAATTAGACAAATAACTTGCTAAAATGTAATAAATGCGAAAATGTGTCTGGCTAATATATATAAATTTACAATTTATATAATATATATAAATTGTAAATTTGTACAACTATCGAGGCTAGACAGATAAATAATGCTAAGAATATTTTTATACTATTCTACACATCCCTACCTGCTGCTAACAACGATATTGTAATATCATATATCACAGGCCACCGCGGCTACAAGGTAAACATAATCGTGTATGAATAATGGTAATGAAAAACCAACAGCCCACATACACTTAATTATAACTCAAATTTTAAAAGTGCAAGCACAAATTAGTCAGAAAAGTAATGTAGTGGAACGACCCGGGCCTTCATTACCAACCAGCTACTGTGGACTTTCACCGTCGGAATCATGTTCGGAGGTCAAGTTTATAATATAACTTCCGATCATCTTCCCACCGGCTGCATGTAGGTCGCATCATGCACAAAAAATCATTTTTTATATTGACAGCTCCTTGTTATTTCCAATTTGGACATGCGTTGTGCATTAATCGTCGATAATTTCTTCAGCGTGACTGACATTTATATTTAGTCTAGGCAATAAAGCTAGTTGATCCCTACAATAATTCCTCAGGCGACGAAACTTTACAGTGTGATTAAGTGTCGTGACTTAAACGTATATTATAAATATCCAATAAAAAATCAGAAAGGCAGTACGGTTTTTTATGCTATACCCAATTGTATACTATCGCGTAAACGCAGTTTTGTTTTAATAATAAAATCGGTTTAAATATCGATGTTCTGCATGATTATTTTGTTTGATATTTCGGTTGTGAGTGTAAATATACTACCTACTGTTATTTTAAAAAGAAAGCGAGAAATTATTCAGTCATAAAAATTAAGTTTTAAGTATATATACCTAACTTCCGCATGGATTTTTTTTTAAAGTTTTGGTTCATGCCTTTTTAAAGTTTCAACGACTGAGGATTTATTGTGGGGGTCTCCATACAACAAACTGACCCGTTGCCTAGACTATATTGAGGATTTCTAGCATTTGTAAAGTTATCACTACTACAATTACCTAGTCGAAAAATTTGGTCCACTCCGTTTAATATTGAAAATCATTCCGTGACGTTTGAAAATATCGCACGTGAACACAAAATCAATGTAGGAAGCTACTAAATATTTATGGTTACCAAGCTCGGGTGAGTTTTTGTATGTGTTACGTGTGTAGTTGCCATGGCCGTAGGTAGGCAAGTACCTACACGTAGTGTTACGGCGAAGCATTCTACAGGCTGCCGTTTATGGCTTGTCTGCGGGCGACTCGCACTTGTCGCCGAACCAATGTACCGTATCCGTAGCCCGTACACATATTCGCCTGCTTACTGCTTAGCCCATTAAAATGCAATTTTCTATGTGTATAAGCTTGACAAGTCGATATGTTACTTGGCCTTATCTAATACGTAAATTACGCGCGTAGAGTGAGCAGTGACGTAATCGTAATGTCAATGAACCTCAAGGCGCCAGTGATCATTACAACTAAGGCTTCGTATAATCCTGTTTCACGTCGACAAATGACAAAGGTGCCAGTCTGAATAGGGACGCCTTAAACTGAATAATCGATAAAATAAATAAAAAATATATATTTCTTCGAGCATAATTCAGAAACACCGCTAGGTACTTAAGTTTATGTGACGAAAATTTATTTCTTCGTAAATCGTAACACCTGATTCTCAGTTCAATTCAGTGCACTTATCATTAGTATTATCTTTAGGTATCAGAAATTAATTAATTAATTAATTACCTTTGGCATCCATCATATAATTAACTATGCCAGCGACTTCGTCTGCGTGGCTTAAGTTTTTCATTCCCGCGGGAATTCCTCAATTTTCCGGGATAAAAAGTAGGTCCTCAACTATGCCTATGCCAAAAATCACAAACAAACACACTTTCGCACTTATAATATTAAGTATAATTAATAATCCATACTAAACAAACACTAATATAACACATACTAAACAAAGTCTCGAAATTCGAAATACATCTTTTTTTTATCAACTACAAGTTAGCCCTTGACTGCGATCTCACCTGATGGTAAGTGATGATGCAGTCTAAGATGGTCTGATGGATGAATAATTAGTATAATATGATGGTAAGAAATCTGTTTTTAAAACCGATTTACAGCCGACTTACAGCCAGCCTGACAGAGATAGCTTGCATTCCGGAAACGGAATTACGTGCTAGTATCACGGAAAATCAAAGAATCCCATGGGTTAAAAAAAACTTACTACATGTGGACAAATTCAGGTGTATCGTCTAGTTGCTAATATTATAAATGCGAAAGTGTGTCTGTCCGTATGTCTACCTGTCTCTCCGCTACACTTTCACGGCCCATTTGTTCAACCGATTTTGATGAAATTTGGTATAGGGATAGTTTGCATCCTGGGGAATGATATAGGCTAAATTTAAAGAGAGCGGGAATGAAAATACATCAATTCACGTGGACGAAGGGGAATTCGCGGGCATTATCTAGTTAGTTATTTATATCCGAAAGTTTATCTTTTCATATGTTACATTGCTCTTTGATTAAATACTCCGATTTGACGTGCTCAGGTAGCTTAAATCCCGGAGATAGGTTTAATATAGTCTTCATCCCAAAAATATAGGAAAACTAACACCTGATTTAATAAAAATGAACCCTGAATCAATGTTGACAAAGTCGCGGGCAAAAGCTAGATTTATTACAAAGACATACTTATTGTGAGTGGCCTCTAGACATATTCTGCGTGGTTTTGAATATAGTATTGGTACAGTAACCGCGATGGTATGCGATTTAAGCCGATAGGCGTACGAGTTTAACATGGGTCCTATTAAACCTTACCGTCTTTGATCGAGCTGGCTCTCGATGTCGATCTAGGAGCCGCTAGTTGTAGGTTGGGCATTGGATTAAGTCTGCCACAATGCAATGGGAGATAATGTATCGTAACAAGTTTTATTAAAGTATACTCGTGCAGACTGTGAGTTAGACACATTAATTTGTTTTGAAATTCATACTTAACATATTTGGAATACGAATGTGTGTTAGTTTGTGGGTTTGTTGGTTTGTCCTTCAATCACGCCGCAAGGGAGCAATGGATCGACGTGATTTTTGGCATGCGCATAGTTGAGGACCTGGAGAGTTATCCCGGAAAATTGAGAAGTTCCCGCGGGCACAAAAAGAACTTAAACCACGCGGGCGAAGTCGCGGGCCTCAGCTAGTAAAGTAAATGTTTGTCTGCTATGCTTTCACGACCCATCAATTCAACCGATTTTCTCCAAAGGTACAGCTCATATGCATCCCGGGGAAGGACATAGGCTTACTGCATAGGCAGTGGGCTATATTTTATGTCCCAGAAAATCAAAGAGTTTTACCGGCAATTTTCAGGAACGTAAATCCACGCGGATGAATTCACGGGTAACATCTTGTTTGCTAAACGTAAAAGACTTTAATGAGCACAATTCTACAGCGTTTTTTAGTCGGATAGACTGTAGTAATAAGCTAACAAAAGTTACATAAAATTTGATTCATTGGAGTTGGACTGTTACCTGTACTGTTACAGCTGGAAAGACTACTATATTGATGCTTTCAAAAGCTATACTGCCAATTAATACTTATAAAGTAAATAGTACTCATTTATTTTCTTGTTTTTGTCTGTTTAGAGTCTAGAATATCCTTAGCATGAATTCCTGGGACATGGGTATCTTTTATAACGCTATAAAAAATATTTTACTTAAACTCAGCTACTACTCAATATCAGCTGGCGGCCATCGGTTTACATATTATATTTAAATTTGAAGTAATTACGTTCAGTAATTCAGAAGTTATAAGGCTCTGACAGACGGACGGACGGCCGGACGGACAAGTGCAAATTCACTCAAGTAGACTCAGAGGCCTACGCTTCGCTCGGTCAATTATTAGTATCAAAACTATAACGTCTTGCCAATTAAAGTCCACCACCACCACCACCACTACAGCCCATTAACGTCCCACTGCTGGGCACAGGCCTCCACTCTCATAGGAGAGAGGGAATTAGAGCTTAGACCCACCACGCTGCTCCAATGCGAGTTGGCGGGCTTTAACGACTATTATCGTGTTATTGATAATAACCGGGACCGACGGCTTAACGTGCTCTCCGAGGCTCGGGGGCGAAACACCGCCAACTTCCTAACTCCGGGCTAGTACTGAGAATTTCTAGTCTGAAAAACCCAACACTTAGTATGGCCCGACCCGGGACTTGAACCCAGGACCTCGTCAGCCGCAGTCAAACATGCTAACCACTAGACCAACGAGGCAGTTAATTAAAGTCCAAGAAATAGCAATAGAAACATAGTATATTTTGTTAAGTCTAACAATTTTGTTACACACAATTGCTAATCTAATTATCCATACTAATATTATAAATGCGAAAGTGTGTCTGTCTGTCTGTCTGCAACGCTTTCACGGCCCATCTCTTCCACCAATTTTTATGGAATTTTGTACAGGGGTAGGTTGTATCCCGGGGAAACACATTGGCTACTTTTTATACCGGAAAATTTTATAGTTCCCGCGAGAATCAAAAAATCTTAATCCACGCGGACGAAGTCACGGGTATCATCTAGTTATTAATAATTATAATCACTAACTCTTTATTTAGTAGCTTGATACAATATCCGTAGACTGGAGTGTACGAATGTATAAAAATTACGTCTGTGTTGCATCGCAAGAATACGGTAGCGTGTACCTAATTATGATAACGGTATGCAAGGAGTCTAACGTTTTGTTTATATTTCGTGAACTACTGTTATTTTTAAGCCGTGATCTGAATTAAAGCGTAAGCGGGTAGCGGGAATTTGTCACGGCATTTGTCGTATCTCTTCTTCGTTAGCTGTCTCGGTCTTGAGAACGATTCTTAGAATTTTGCATGTATCATTTTACAATAAACATACCTATGAGACTAATGGGCGTGGGGTGGTTTGTCAGCTACTAATAATGACATGAGCATGATACACTTCGCCACAATTAGGTCTCGTAAAACTATAGAACGTACTATAGTTGTAAAGTGAGTGTTTCTTTTGTTGTACGCTCACGGCATAAAGCTTTAACTTGTGTAGCAATAAGCTTACAAAAGTAACATAAAATAAATATCATTGGAGTTGGACTGTTGTTACCTGTGCTGTTACAGCTGGAAAGGCTACTATATAGATTGATGCTTTTAAGATCTATACTGCCAATTAATACTTATAAAGTAAATAGTACTCATTTATTTTCTTGTTTTTGTCTGTCTAGAGTCTAGAATATCCTTAGCATGAATTCCTGGGACATGGGTATCTTTTATAACGCTATAAAAAATATTTTACTTTCCATTCGCTTCTATGAGAGCCCTCCTGAAATAAATATTTTTATAACTTTTTAAGCCATAAACGTACGAACGTACTATAGTTGTAAAGTGAGTGTTTTTTTTTTGTTGTACGCTCACGGCGCTTTAACTTGTGCGGGGACAAATAATATTATGTCCAAAATGTTGAAATTTACTAACTTTATTATTTTGGAATACTTTTACTATGATCTTATCACGACAGTCATAATGAGTGTTGTATTAAATCATTTAAAGACAGAAAGTAGTTAATCTTTACGTGGCACGTTAGTAAAATGGATTGTGATCTGTCGGTCCATAGATCGGTCGGTACGCTGCAGCGTAGAAACCTTTTCTTACATACTACTTACTCTAGGACCGCTATGCAGCATAATCTAATAGTAGAAGCTAATAAAGAAGAAGAATAGTATAAATAGTGTCGCGTAACTAGGTAACTAGGTGAACATTACGCGTAACCAAGGAAACAACCTCCATGTCAAGTTGTGATTGTAAGCTTTGCTTACAAGATTATTTATGCAAAGTTCAACGTGATTTCGTGAATTCGTAGAATGAACAATGTTTAAGAAGTTAAGAGTCAGCAAACAGCGAGGCAACAAGAAGGGAGAGGAATACAAGAGTAGAAGAAAGAAGAAGAAGTTTGACGACGGAAGAGAACCTTGGAGTAGTGCCATTTGCCCTCAAATCATGAACCAAATAAATTATTGTTAGTTAACCCGCATCTCTCTCTGAATTTACGAACCTCAGCTGTAACAACATACTGCATAGTGATTTGTGACGTATGTCACCAAATGTTTTATTTGGTGACATCGCCACTATAATATGCCATGTAAGTTTAATGATAAATAACGATCGCTCCTCCTATGCAATGAAGTCTCGGTGTTCTCATTTATACGAGTCCACGTTCCGGGAAGCCGCCCATACGGTCACCTGCTGCGACAGAAACATGATAAATAAGACATAGGATTAATTACTTCCTACAACACAACCCTACAAATAACACTTCATATTAAACTGTTCCCGTTTAATCACAATAGTCATGCCCGACAGCATTTTTTCCATAACAACATAACTTATTATAAAACTGTCGGTTTGTATTGCAATCGCCGGCATTGGGATATTTATTGTACACTGGCCTAGTCTAGAAATAAATGTCTCGATTTCGCCACAGGCACTACCAACCGTGAGTCACACAGGCGTTTATTATAATGAAGTTTCGCGCCTTCCATACAAATTGATGTTTAACTTAACGACAGATACTAACCAATGATTGTCGAGATTTTATCGATGTATTTGAGGACATAAACCTTCACTGAGAATTTCTCAATAAGGATTGAAGGAGCGTGAATAAATAATTGCAATTTAAATTATATAAATGATGTCATTGTCTGGAATATAATTTATGCGAAGCAAAGTATCTAAAAATACTTACATTGAAATATCTACATATGAAACATATGAAATTCAGTAATTTTGTGAAGAAGTTAATGATTATTTTGAAGATACTATTCAATTTAAAACATGGCTGATTTCACACTTGACGTTAAGTCGTAACAACAGCAATGAAGTCAATGAAGACAGATAGATTAGTAGAGTAGATAGAGTCTTATTTTATTTTAAATTGGTATATATGACTATACTACGCCTTGGTAGGATGGTAGACCTGGCCCAGGTGGCGATATCTCTGGTGTTAAGTATTATTAGTGAATAGGCCAGAGCACACCTGTTCCAATGTTACAATTACAAAAAAACAATTCCTAAAACAGAGAGTCAACGCTGTTCCATGAGAATAACGTTCTCCTCAGGTCATGGTAAAGTTAGTAATTACAATTTACTATCTATACCTTGCTATAAATAATTAATTGTTTATGTCAATAAAAGCATACTAAGTGAAAACTAAATTTCAGCGTTGATCGACTGCAGAGCTGACCTTCTATTAGCAAGTGTGTTCCAATTCTTACACGTTCGATTTATGCGCACGAATCATAACAGATAGTGAATGATGAAAATTCCATTTCACCTCACGTAACGCTTGCCAAATTAGTTGTAACTGATACAACAAGCACCAAACCTTTATAAATGCACCTGTTTCGTCATCACTGTTCACTTACACTTCTTACTCTTGGAGATATCGGTTAGGTACTAATGAATAAAATAAGAAATTATTTACACGCTCGCACAAATGTTGTGTTTTAAAATTAACTTCAAAAGTTTGTAATTTGCAATCAAAAAATTTACGTTCGCTTTGTTACTTATCTCATAGGTTATCGATTTAATCCATACTATAGGTATATCCATACTAATTTCATAAATGCAAATGTGTGTCGGTCTGTCTGTCTGCTACGCTTTCACGGCCCAACCTTGCAACCGATTTTGATGAAATTTGGTACAGGTATAGGTTGTATCCCGGGGACATAGGCTACTTGTTCGGAAAATTAAAGAGTTCCCGCTGGAATCAAAAAACTTTAATCCATAGGAAAAAGTCTCTTAAGTTACTTATAAGTAGGTACATAGACATTAGACACTATCAAAATCCGTTGCTTAGTAGAAGAACGCCTACAAACAGAGAGACGCGGATAGTGACTTTGTTTATACTTACTATTCAGAGGTAATAAATTGTTATTAATTTATGCAACCGGTTGTTACAACGTACAAGACTATCCTTCTTGTTATGGTTTATGACTTGTCATATTAGGATAAGTAACCTATTGTTAGCGTATCGACTAATTAATTATTTATTTCGTCAGATATACCCACACTGCACGTTAAAAAATTAATTATCATTATCTTTTGAAAGCGTTCTGGAACGACAGACAATATTTAAAAAAAAAAGTACTACACCCTCTGTTTTTTAATATATCTAGTTAAAAAAATCATGAGTGTTATGTACCGTTGAACCCCTTATATATTACGTGCCTAATACAAAGCCGTCGAATGAGATGAAATAAATATGAGATTTTCCAATAATTCTCTTTCTACCTACCGACTACAAAACCTTTCCTTTGCATATCAAGCCTGAAATAAGTATGCCTACTATAAGCTAGAAACACTCGATAACTATTTTAATCATACTTTATTAGCAATTTACATACAAACACTGTACAGCCATCTTTTACATTACATCATAGATTAATATGTACCACCATTACATCCCGCTCTCCCTCTCAACCGCTCCAATCGCCCGTCACGTTCGAGGGCGCTGTAGAGGAAATCAGACCATAGATGGACCATAGATACATCCGCCAATTTCAGTCTAACACTACGTATTTGTCTGTATCATAAAATTTAACTAAATGAGTAAAGAAGTTTTGCGGAACAAGGTCAATAAAATTAATAAAAATTTAGCTTAAGTTGATTAATAGGTACATTCAAAATTAACCGCTAATATAAAGGTAACTTACAAAGATTAAAATGGCCCAATTCATAATATACTAATATTAAGGCTAGAAAATAACTCTTTTCACAATTGAAGATGAAGAAGACATAAATCGATCTATATTCAAAAAGTCGTTTTGAATATAGATGGTCATTCGCCTTATGAGGGCATCAATAACATTCCACTTTTTGCATTATGATAATGTGCCATTTTCAATAAGCGCATCATGGTCGTGCCCGCCGCAACACGTTTCCTCTCTGGCGCCATCAAAGCTCGTGGAATAACGACTTATCTACCAATAAATAATGCAAAAAGCTTCGTGTCTTATTCCAATCTCTTTAGAGGACAAATTAATGTTTTCGTGGAAGAAACACACTTAATACCAATCAAGACAATACATTTAATCGAAGTTTGATCACACGACTAAATTGGACGAAACTGTCTCATAAGTTACACGGTTTGATTACTTTTTGATTTAAATGATAACTACAGTATGACAAAGATAACAATTTGGTGGATTCTGTGAAGGAATTTTATTTTATGACAATTTATCTGCTTATCAGTTACGAAATCTAAAAAATTTGAGCTTTGGCTTTGGAAAATAATTCCTGTCAGTTCGATAAACCTCAGCAGCGTTCTGAAAGTAGGTAAATCAGAAGCTTAATGCAATTAAGTTACGTATCGTTGTATTATGTTACACAAAATACACAAAAAAAGTCTTTGTCATAAACATCTCGAAATTGCACCATACCATCATAAACGACGGATTAACATATACGATGAAAATATATTACTCTCGGTTCGTTCTCTATTTGGGATTAAGTCACGACGATACGAGTACATAATATATTGCATGTGAATTGATTTTTACGATAATACCTATTATAATGAAGATTTAAGCCCTAAACCACTGATTATTATATTTTCCAAACAAAAGAATGGCAAGTTAATGGCTATACCTTCTGGCTATAACAAAATTTGCCGGGCACAAATCTCAGACAGACTGAAAATACCGTGAATTCCTATGCCTTGAGTAATTTCTGCTCACAGGCATCTTTTTAACTTAAAAAGCTTAATGACCTGTCTTTTTTCTGAGTCAGTGAGTGTTGAATAGGGGCTGGGGTTTACACATTTTTAGGTACAGTAAATTATGATTCAATAATAAGAAAAGTTGCAAGTTGTTGAAAGCCTTATTTCAGTACGTATGTAGAGCGAGCTTGTACAAAACAAATATCTGCACGGATAAAGATCCAAGTTGTCAGTTTTCCTTTAGGATTTTACCGCCTTCACCTACATTTCTATAACTGCCATTCCTATTAGGAAAGAGAACGTAATCATAGTATCTGGTACCGTTTTACCCACGTATTTTATGTATGGTCGTAATTAACGGCTCGTTCTTTCACGTCTTACCCTGACAAGCAATGAAAAGGGACGCATTTATCACATCCGTGCAGCCTACATTGAAGCAGCTAAGACGAATAAATGCTTCGTAATTTAAATCCTTCTCGTTGAAATCCGGTGGGTGGTACATCATCAATCTAGAATCTGGAATACACTAGTGCGCGTTGGAACAGTTGTGCAATGTTTATGTCTCTATGGTTTTGTGTTATCTTTTGATTTATATGAGCACAGTGAGAGAAGTAGATGTTAATTTAAAGTTCAAAACTCTGTACTGTTTCCTTACAAAGGATTATCTTTTCTTTTTATCTTCGCTGGCGTTGATATAGGGCTGTAAAGACTAGTTCAAATTTCTCAAAAAAGAAATTATGGGGTATGGACATTAGACCATGTAGCATGTAGGTTTTGCATGTAGGTTCTCTCTATAAATTATTATAGAGAGAACCTACATGCAAAATCTTAAGTTTCGAAATCATACCATTCAATCAGTTTCTCATTTTATATTATAAAAACATCTAAAATATCCAACTGGCTAGCTTTTGTCTAGTTGACTATAATCATTTAAGTCTAATCGTATTTGAGAACCTACTTAGACGTTGTTTAGATACATTTTCTTGTTGAAGAATCATAGCGTGTGGAGAATTTATTTTAAACAAAATCTATCACCGCTACTTATATTATTACAGAAGGATACTTATTCTCATTGTTATTTATTTTCGCAATATTTTAGCAAGCGAAATACGTAATGTACCGTTAAGAAGTACCGTTGAAGTCGCAACAGCATCCTGAATAGCATAGCAGGGCAGATGGATAGTCCTCTGGTGGGGAAACTCATACAGAGGACTAAATCCCTTTTAGTTATTAGGTACTAACATAGTTTAAGTTAAAATGTTACTAACACCTAAGATTGTTAGTACTAACATAGATATTAAGTTTATATTGTTACTAACACTATAGTGGACCACAAATATTGTCTATGAAATAAATGAATTGAATTGAATTAAGAGGTGAATCGTGTTAGTACTTCTTCAACGCCTACTGTTGTAATATAAATCCATTTTTAAATGTTTGCAGCCGTATTAATGAATTAAATTGAATAAATCATTTTAAATTTATGAATGTAGGTACCTAATCACTTTTGACCTTCCTCAACTGTACTTACATCGATGCAGTAAGTAACATTCTCAAGTTCCCGAATGTAAAGACCCTCAATTGCTCAACGTTCATGGAGCAGATTGAAATCCGATATATACCTATTTCGCTCCATCTCTTTCAAGCACAGCATCGAATAATCCAGTTCAACATGGTAATTTTTTTACCTACCTACATTAAAAAATAAATAACCGTTCGTCTGTGTCTTTCTGTATTTTTTTAATAAGTATTTCAAAAATGTTAACTTACAAAAATTTATATATTTTATTACATTTACTGTCAAAACTTTTTTATTTCATTAATGTGTAAGCAATAAATATTATAATTTTATTTTGAGAGATACGACACGCGTCCGTAAGTCTGCTGACTCTAAAATTACACTAGCGGCACGCTATGATGGCCGGTTTGACACATTACAATAGTGATGTGGAATGTCAATTTATTCTCGAACAAAAAACAATTAAGTTTTGTTTTTGTACCTGATTAAATAGGTTTAATAAAACAAAAATGTATATGTTTATTTAATTTATTTGAACGAACTGAATATTTGAACGAAAATGAATATACATACTTTATATGCACACAAGAAACATATGAATACAAAAGATACCAAAAAAGGTGCCACAAAAGGCCATAATTAATCAGATTCGTCCATACTACTATTTTCACTGTCGTCACTGCTATCATCACATACATTAATAATTATATGTTCGTTTTCTATAATATTATCTATTTTCACATCTCTTTCATAATCTTCCCTTATTAATTTAACAGTTCTATTCACAACCTTTTCCCAGTCTCCTTTAGTCACATGTTCACAAGCTTCTTCTAATAATTTTAGCATTTTTTTTGTGGTAAATGGGGGTTCTGTATTGTGTCTTGCAGCATATCCCTTAATTTGAGCCCACACCAACT
The DNA here is from genome assembly GCA_964035005.1 of Erebia palarica. Taxonomy (NCBI): domain Eukaryota; kingdom Metazoa; phylum Arthropoda; class Insecta; order Lepidoptera; family Nymphalidae; genus Erebia; species Erebia palarica. The sequence continues at coordinate 11,646,816 of OZ035988.1, forward strand.
CAATCGCATTATACTCACAATGGTAAGGCGGTAACCGTATAACTCTGTGCCCATGTTCTAATGCTATTTCGTCAATGACGTATCGGATCTTGGTTGGTTTGTTTTCTTTTAAAAGACGTACTAATTCCGCTTTTAACATATTCATGTTTGCATCTACGCCATTTTTACGAAGCCATGCGACGATATCAGCTTTCTTTTGGGATTGGGCAGGTGGCTTGTCAATTTGCATCGAGTGGTATGGGGCGTTGTCCATAATTATAATAGATGGTTCAGGGAGGCTACACAACATTGAGGTAAACCATTCAGTAAACTTTTCTCCATTCATGTCTTCATGATAGTCTCCAGTGGTTTTTGACGCAAAAGCCATGAGAGAACCTTCGACAAACCCGTTGATGGTTCCGGCGTGACAAATTATAAGTCGCGATCCTTTTCCTACAGGAACTTTGGAAGTAGATGCTGCTGTGTCATCGTTCCAAGAACGGCCTACAGTATGGTTAGCATTAAGCCATGTTTCATCCAAGAACACAACATTTTGCCAATTTTTGATTTCTTTCACTTGCCGTAAAAAAGTATACCTTGCCATCGCTATATCAAATCTTTCCATCAATATTTTGCGTTTGTTACATTTTTTGTATCGAAATCCAATGGTCTTCAAAATCTTCGTTAAAGAACTTTCCCCACCGAAGAATAATCCAGCTTCCTTCAGTGAATGCACCAACTTTTTTCTTGTTGGATACTCCTTCTGTAAATAGTAGCCGTAAACATGTCTTCGGATAGCATCGGCATCAAAGCTATCGATGCCTACGACTGGTTTTGCTCGTTTTCTCTTTTTTGGTGTGTGAAGTTTATTTTCTTCTGTGCCAGTCTCGCCATATTTTTTTTTAGTTATCCGTCTAACAGTTCGTTGTCCAATATTAAGCGCATCAGCTACGCGTTCAACCACTGACGTTATAGGTAAAATTGGCCCTCCATTTTGAGCTTCACGATCGAAATAGTTACGAAGGCGTATTACGAACTCACGTGTCTGACTATTTAGAACAGTTCTCTGCGTACGTTCGGTCATATCGACGAAATCCACAACAAAGGGCTTGAACAGAGTCCAAATTAACGAGCAAGGGTCAACAGTAATGCAGTATCAATATTTGAAATCCAAAGCCAGGTCAAAACTATATCACAATCGCATTGCACTGACAGTTTATACTTTTCGAAGCAACGTCAATTCGAAACTGCTTTGTTTTGCATTGAGCATTGACGCGAGTTTGCCGGAGGTAGTAGTTGTGCTAGCCAGCGATCCTATGTGACGATCGTATTAGATTCCATTTTTAAAAATTTATTGATATTTTTTTGCGATTTCAGAGGTTTGTCCACATAGTGAAAATTGTTCATATTTACAAGTACATTCACCCCTTAAATGGTGCAAACTGATTTTTCTACACTTGTATACATTTAAGAAATCAATTTAATAAATAAATTTTGAGTCCTAAACCTAAAACTACATTCGATAAAATTTATGAATCTCTGCACATCACTATCGTCAATAAAGTAATACAATTATTTCCTTCAAAGTCGTTATCAATTAATACGGAACTTCATGAGAAACTACATTCGATAAAATTTATGAATCTCTGCACATCACTATCGTCAATAAAGTAATACAATTATTTCCTTCAAAGTCGTTATCAATTAATACGGAACTTCATGAGCGGACAAACGTCAAACCGGCCATCATAGCGTGCCGCTAGTTTAGTTTTCCTTCACACATAATATATGTGCGGACAAATAAACAATTCAAACACAGCTACATCAAGTGTTAAGACATCTTTGTTTAAAGAGAAATATCTACTAAGTGAAAATACATTACAAGCTATTTTTACCCATGCGATAATGGCGCCGAAAACTGGTTCTGTATCTTATGTAACTTATTTCACTGAGCTACAGCGCATTTACGACGTTATTGAATGTCATATTTTATAGTAGATATTGCCCGCGAATTTATCCTCATTAAAATCGGTTCCCAAATTGACCGTGCCGGGCATCGAACCTGGCCTCCCGGAACCTCCCGTAAGTCACATAAAGCTATGCGTAATAAATATTCATTATTATCAACCTATCGCCGGTTCTCAGAATTGAAAATGGTTTTGTACATAGCGAAGCTGGCCAATTGCAGATCGGCAGACTTCACAGCTGAGTCTCGGAAATTCAGGATCCACACGATATTTTCCTTTACCGCCAGAGCAAGTACTTATATTTAGACGCACATTGATCAGATTAGAAATGCTTGTCATAGGATAGATCCGAAAAAGAGGACGACATCCTAACTACTAGGTTGTACTTATCCTGTGCTACTAGCCACTATATCACCGCTTCTCTCTGATAAATATTGCACACTTCTAGTAAATAATGTAGCTTGTATATAATAAAAAGCAGAAAAATATTATTTTATAATATTGAGAAATATGAATGTAAAAATAAAATACTGAGTAAAATTTAACATTTATTATAATATCGTACTTTGTTTCTTAAATACAAATACATAATTGACATTTTACATCATTTTAAAGTTTCGATTAAAAAGTAATTACAAAATACCACATTGAACGCCACTTCCTGGTCTACAGAACGTTCAAAAGTTGCTGCAGTCTCATTACAAATAGGATTTTTATATAATACAAACATTACGAAATAATTTAAAACTAACCTTATGTCAAAAGGTGGGTCAAACTTGTTAAAATTTAAAAAATACTTTTCAAAGTATATTCATGAAAAAAATGAAGTGTTTAATCGATATTAGATACTTCATAAAAACATCAGTAAGTCTTAACTGAAAAAGACCAGTCGTCTGTCTGTTGGCCATCGGTATAGGTCGCAAATCGCAATGCCTTTTTTTACGTACATTACGTACGTACAGCAAACCTAAGAATAACATTTAAAATTAAAGATCTTTTCAGAATTTGTACGCGAAGAAAACATAGTTCATTGAAACCGTGAAAACAAAAGCCGGTTGGTGCCAGACGCCGGCCGGCAGGCAGTAGCGCCACGTCCTAGCACGAAATGAAATAAGCTCGGTGCCCTGATCCGCCGGGCTAGGACCCATGGACTATAGGTTCCATGTGTAGCGTCCTTTAGAGAGTAGGCAACATTAAATGAGCCCAACCAGCATTCAACACGTTAGTATTGGAGTGGGCGTTGCTTTACGTGTTTCAAATGAAACTGATAAAACATCAATGAGCAGATTGAAAATAATTAACTCAAGCTAGTTTTAAAATTTAGAAACGTAAGGAAAATCTGTAGATATAAATTAACTGCAAATAATATTAAAAAAACTTTAAAAAATTCAAAAAGCGTACGAAACTGTACGCAAGTCCATTTCCATTCAATGTAGGGTACCATACTGGTAAGACTTAAAAGATAACATGACAGTACTAATATACCTACTTATCTAGCTATAAAATGGAAACTCTGTTTGGTAATATTAAAAAGGTACAATTATAGATACCTATTCTTAAATAGGGGCCAGATAATTAGGTCATTATACTGCAATAAAATACATTTAGGTGCATTAAAACTACAAAATAATTAATTCGCGGCTACAATAATTATTTGTCTTTGACATTCGTAACAATCACCTTCTCTATTTTTGTTTACAAAATTTCTTCGATCATTTTAACAATTTCAACAGTTTAATATAGTACAAACATAGTCAACTAGTAAAAGTCAACAATAAAGTCAAAAATATAAAAATACATATGCAAAAAATTTGACTATTGAAAATCTCATACAAATTTTACAAGGAAAATCTTTATCATTAAAGCCATCAGAAATATCCATTGCCATTCCATGCTTCCTATTCCATCTTCAAGCCAAGCTTGACTTCGATCCGTATCGCCATTCAAAAGCTTTCTGCCATTTGCAGATAACAAACTCCATTGTGGAGTGAACAAGACCAAAAATCAAATCTACTCAACAGTTCATATGCTGAGGGAAGGCCGTTTCTTCCGCACACTTTTGTTGCTGAGGCCCAGAATGGTACCGATTACCTGTATCAAGAAAAGTTATTGTATAGTAAGAAACGTCCATAAAAACAATAAAAAATAAAATAAATAATCAGTAATAAGTTTGTTTTCATAAATTTACTCAGTATTTCGTGCTAGTCATCACGATGGAGAAGTTCGAATAAGAATACATAAATACTTGAGTAATTGTTAATCTTTAGAAGGCCTAAACATAAGATTGATAGATTGGAATTTTACTTTTGATTCACTTCAACTTCTTTAGAATCGTTGTGATTTGAAAATTCGATGAAACAAAAAAGCGACACCAAAAGGACACAAAATAATTTCATATGATTTAGGCTTGCGAGAGAATGAGATAGAATACAAGTTATATTTATCTCATTCTTTCGTAGGCTACTTTTCTGAAGTTTCACTACTGCCGTGTGATTTGCACACACACACTATTTTTTTAAATTTTAATAACAATTGTTTGTTAATACTTATATAAGAGAAGTTATTCTTTAACTTGAAATCATCACGATATAAATGTTTGAGTAAGAATTATATATGCGGATGGAAATCTACGTAAGACAAAATTTAAATGTTCCGAAGGCATAAACAAATCAAAGTTAGATTGGAATTTTACGACTGTTTGATAACAATTGTTTGCAAATTCCTGATGGGATTACGCACATTGGTATTTATTTAAGTTACAGCTAATAGTAGGGAAGCCCAGGAGGGGGTTCTTTGGACCCTGTAGAGTACCTTCACCATATATGGGCCCTGTATATTGGTAGGTCTGTCTAGGACAGCAGATCAAAATATTAGATAAGTAAAATCAATCATCAGAAATACTCGAGCGTGTCAGATTAAGGTAGAGTGAGTTAATTACATGCTGAAAAGAGTACATTCAAATAATCTGACGATTTGAGCGAGACCCAAAGGAGTTGGAGGGTTACAAACTCTAATGCGCTCGAGTATTTCTGATGATAGATTTTACTTATCTAATATTTTAATCTGCTGTCCTAGACAGACACACCAATATACAGGGCCCATATATGGTGATGGTACTCTAAGGGTCCAAAGAATCTCCCTTTATATTAATTAATCTACCGCGCTGGAGTAAATCCAAAAATCCCTTCTTGGGCTCCCCTACTATAATAACAGCCCTCTTATATACAATGTTGATTTATGAAATACGAGAATCCAAAATTCGTTAATTTAAAATCTAATCCTAATAGTAACATCGGAAAAAATAGAACGTACACTAATAACACAAGAGTCGGGCTTGGAAATGGCTTTCGCCGCTGTGCATGATTCACTATGCGTATGCAATTATGAATCTCTATACAAGTATTTAAGTCTGTTTACCTTTGATACAGAGTAAGCTGCAAGCTTGCGACGCGGCGTCGGCAATAACATGGCAAGAGCGCGAGCTTCACGTAACAGCGCGTGGAAAGCCAGTGCAGCGCCCGCGCACGACTCCGCTGCGGACACCTCGTAGAACTGGCAGCCGAACCTCAGAGACATCTCTTGACCTTCTTCAGTCTTTACAACCCTAGTACAATACAAAACAAACATTCTTGAATAATGATTATAAATGCGAAAGTTTGGATGGATGTATGGATGTTTTTTACTCAATCACGCCCCAACGGTTGAAATCTGGCTGAAATTTGGCACAGAGATAGATTATAGTCTGTAATAGCACATAGGCTAACAAATTTATGGTTCCCGCGGGAACCATAAATCCTCTTGTTCTGTTACTAGTTCTAGCGACCGCGACTAGTTCTTGAATAATGACTAGTTGACTACAAAAATTGCTAGTCATTCCTGAGTGAAACTGTCATAGTTTAGACTTTAGCAAATAGTACGTACAGTTATATCTGAACCAAACCTAATCCATACTACAAATGCAAAAGTGTGTCTATCTGTCTGTTTGTCTGCTACGCTTTTCCTGCCCATCTTATCAACCGATTTTGACGAAATTTAGTACAAAAGTACGTTGCATCCTGGGGAACGACATGGCTACTTTTCATCTCGGAAAATTAATGAGCTTCCGCGGGAATCAAAAAACCTTAAGCCGCGCGGAAAAAGTCGCGGGCATCATTTAGTATTTTAATACATGTACATGAATTTTTTTTCATGCCATAAATTAAAACCTATTTAAAACGTTCTTTTAATAAATGTTCATGTAGTAATAGGCATCATGACAATATTTTTTTAAGGCAGCAATAACAATAAAAATGAACTTAAATTATGTAGGACTTTGCGGAAGTTATATGAGGCTGTATACGAAATGACTATTTACCACGGTATAACTGCTAAAAAGTGTATTATCGACGTGTTGAATTATTAAGCCGCACGCGATATGCAAATAGGAGGAAACAGTTACTTTGCATGTAACCTACTATTTTTATGTCTTTTTAAAACTTTGAAGCTCAAGTAATAATCATAGTGAACTAGACGATGCCCGCGACTTCGTCTGCGTGGATTAAGGTTTTTGTGATTGCCACGGGAACTCTTTATTTTTCCGGGGTAAAAAGTAACCTATGTTCTACCCTGGATAGAAACTATTCCTATACCAAATTTCATCAAAATCGGTTGAAGAGATAAATATTTTTGGTTCCCGCGAAAACTCTTTAATTTTCCGAGATAAAAGGTAGCTTATGTCCTTCCCCGGGATAAAACCTATCTCTGTACCAAATTTCATCAAAATCGGTTGAATAGATGAGCCGTGAAAGCGTAGCAGACAGACAGACACACTTTCGCATTTATAATATTAGTATGGATTGAACCAATACAGTAATTTTATTATATCAAAAAGTAGTTTAAATAACTTAATCATAAGCAATAATTAAGAAACTATTTAACTGCCGCAAAATAACTCTACTCTACTAGGTCGCATTGCGTCAAAGAGATTATGTTCGTAATGAGAGCGGTATGTAAGTCATTTTTGGTATCATAACACTATCACAGAAATGCATGAAAGTGGCGCCAGTTGCAATCTTTCCATCACCGAGTGTAATGCCACAAGTAGAAAATAGCGACACGTATCCGATCAGACTTTATTCTCTTACTTATGATAGAGTCTCACGTGTAATGTAGTATTGCCATCGATATACAGGGTGGAACTTTGTATTGCCACCTGAAGGGAAAGTACAAAAAGAAAACATTCCTTTATTTTTGAATAGAAAGAAAACTGCATTCAAAAATTTTCAAAAATTTGACTAAAATCTGTAAAAAACACTACCTGTACTTTTATTGCATCGATCGTTAGTATCAATTATAATGATCTCTCTAAAAAACTTGATAAATTAAATGAAAGGAAAATCATGAAATCTGGACTTATGAATTCAATGAGTCAAGTTAAAGCTCTTTAACTCAAAGATCCATCTGTTTACTTATGTTAATAAATAATAATTATTATTGACGTCATTTATCCATTGAAATCACGAATTATTATTTAGCTAAGACGATTGATTGCAATTTGCAGGTATTTGTAATGCAGACTCGTTTCTTAGATGCAACATAACTACGTATATGCGTGTGTTTTTATCTACAGTATTATCCCTTCGGCTAGCATTACAAAATTCCATCCTGTATATGTAGGTACTAGATGGGCCCTTTCATAGAAAATAATTGGGTGTCCGACCTGTAGAGCGCGCTCCACAACTGTATAAGACTGTCTTTGTCTCCGCCATAGCGCTGTCCCGCTTTTCAGACTAGATGGCGTTAGTAAAATAAGTCCACATTATTTGTTTGACAGGGCCCGTCTATATAAATTGAGGTCGTTGAGTACTGCATTGTACGATGTAGTACTACAGTCTATAGTGCATTCAGTTCCATAACTAAACTAAATATACTCCAATATAAATAAAGATCTCATATTATGAGATTAACGCCGAAAATTGGAAATAATTTTTTACTGAGAAAAATACAGACAACTTATTAAAATAAAGTCGTGCCTTATAAATGATTTATTTTGAAAACATAACCAAAGGAGAAATAAAGTCCTACATAAAAATGTGGGCTGAAATCTTCTATTATAAGTGCAAAGGACGTTTAATACACGCACATACGTATACATATTTTATAAAATTTTGCAAATATAAAATAATTTGAAGATAATTAAATAACGACGTGACCTATTTTTATGCCTGTTTGTATGTCAAAAGACCCATACTATGTCACTAACGCAGTTTAATACAGCTGTCGATTCTAATATACAAAATAAGCTTTTATCGAATGTTTTTATCGTGCAGTGTAAATGAGGAACCCATGTCGCCACTCTGCCGCTGTGTAATATGCAGCTCAAAGTAAAAGTGGCTTAACTACATTATAATGTCCCATAACAGTAATATTCCTACCGCGCTATAATGTCATAATGTTTACATTTATGTGTATTACCAGTAGTAGCTTACAGCTCCGCTTACGGGCATTTCAATATAAAATATATTTAGTATTAATAAACTGTTCTGAGGTGAAAAGTCCATGTAAAGTTATCTAAAATGTTACTATCGGCTTTCTAAAATCATTAAGATGTTCCAGAATTTAATCCTACCTATTCAACTCGTAACAGAATTAAGAAACTGTGTTGAATAATATCAAATCATATCACGTAATCTAAACCAAAGCGTAGAGTATCCGGTGTTAAATCTGCACCTTGTAAACTATACGTCCTTATAGTATTATTAGGTCAAGTGTTGCGGTTATTAAAACCGTGGTGACTGAGCTAGAAAATGATTGTGCGCATAATAATACTATCTTACTATATGATGCCCACGACTGTGGATTGACGTCTTTTTTATTCCCGCGGGAACTCTTCAATTTTCCAGAATAAAAAGTAGCCTATGGCCTTCCCCGGGATGCAACCTATCTTTGTACCAAATTTCATCAAAATCAGTTGACTATTTGGACCTTGAAAGCGTAGCAGACAGACACACTTTCGCATTAATAATATTAGTATTAGTATAGATATACGTAGCAAATTTTATATAAACAATATAGTGATGAGAGACCATAATTCTGTATTCATAGCAATAATGACGAAATCAATTCTTGATAAAGACGCAGGTACGCTTCAACGGCATTCAAAACGGCATCCTGGATTAATTATCTCAACTAATAAATAACTCTATAAGCCTGGCTTACCTGGCGTGTTCCAAGTCCCTTTTATTTCCCAGCAAAGTAACGGCTGCGCATCCAGGCAGCCTAGTTCTTTCCAAAAGTGCTAGAAGTTCAGCTGCAGCCAAAAACGATCTTCGGTCACACACTGAGTACACAACCGCAAAAGCGTCACCCCACCGCAGATGTTCAGCCAAACAACCTCTTTTCTGCACAAAGAAAAATTTCTATGAAGATAAGAGTAAGACGTATTATAGTAATCATTATATTTCAAAATACCCACAAAATCATCTTTAAATATTTTACGTTTACATAATATCCTGTTAGAATAAAAATTTTATATGCGTGCACAATGCATTACGAACTTTTGCTTTTTATTACCAGTACTTAGTCTAGCATTATCGGTCGGTAGATTTAGTAATAGTAGTTAACACATACCGCACATCCACAGGTATCCAAAACTTCAACTTCGGAGGCAACACCGTCAAATGACACGCGGTGTTGGTAAAGGAAATCTGCAACAAAAATCGGTTTTAATGAAATAAAAAACCAGTTATTTAAAAAAAATAAAGCATTCTAATTTTAATTTACTAATGCTAGAAGGTACCAAAAAAATACCAAGTAAAAATTCATCAGAAAAAAAAGCCTTTTGACCTTAATTTTGATGATTTCAAAGACGAAAAGTTGGTCAAACATTTTGTAAAGAAAATTATTTGTTTTCGATAAAAATATCACAATCGTCCTTGGAGTTTAATAAACAGAAAACTCTTGTGAAAGACGCTCTCCCATTGCATTAATCACGGGCTAGATTGCGAAATGATAGGGATTATGTAATATGCAGGGAATTTTAAAATTATACGTAATCTCTTGAGTGTCAATGGCCGTAATTTCAGTGGCGCCGCCGCGCGCCGCGCGGTTCCAGCCTTGGCTGCAACTAATTCACTTGCCAATTTCGCAAATAAACTATTGGCATCTAACACTTGGCAGATGATAAGGGCTTTGGTATATCAAAATAAAGAATGTTATTGTCGCCTAACTTTTAAAGTACTTAATCTAAATTCCAAAGTTATCTTTCAGAAATAAAAGCATTAAAACAAGATCTTAAATTCTAGTTGAAGCATTGCTAGATTACATTTATGCTTGTCTTTGTAGCTTAGGTATGTTAATGATCTTCAAAAAAGTTTATAATTTAACAACTACAACACACGACTATCTCTACCATTTAAGATTTGGGCTGTGGCCTTTATGTGGAACACAAGCGTAACAAGAGTCACAGTTTAAGTCAGCTAACTATGTCGATCGATTGATATCTAAAAAAAACTTTTAAGTATCTCAAAGCATCCGCATTTTTTCTATATTATCTCTATACAAAAAAAAAAAAAACAATATTATCATGAGGAGCTAACATGTGTGTGTGTGATTTGATATCTTACATCCAAGAGGTTCTCTTGATGGCTCTACATAATATTATAAACCCTTACACGTACCTATGGTTCTACGTAAACTCATACAAAGAAAGGTTGTCTTAATGTGCGGAGGTCCCGGGTTCAATCCCCGGCAGGGTAAATTTGGGAATTTATAATAGTTACCACCCTACCGGCAATGACGTGCCGCCAAGCGATTTAGCGTTCCGGTACGATGCCGTATAGAAACCAAATAGGGGCATGGGTTTAATATAACTGCCATCCCCCTAACAGGTTAGCCCGCTACCATCTTAGACTGCATCTTCACTTACCATCAGGTGAGTTCGCAGTCAAGGGCTAATTTGTAGTGGATAAAAAAAAGGTTTTTGAGAAATTCCAACAAAATACTTTCAAAATCTTAAATCCATGCGGATCAAGTTTCGGAACGGAAATCAGCTAGTCATAAAAATTGTAACATTTTCATAATAGCTGATTATTGTTCAGTGTCTTTCAACTATGAATTAACACATTCATAAAAACTGACCTCCTGTAGAGCTGTATTCTCCGATGTATCTTTTGGTGAGATAACGAACCACAACGGCTGAAACAAAAAAAACTAAATCAATATCACAAAGAAGTTTTGAGTAGGCACTATACTTTCGTAATATGCAGCTAAGGTTCATTGCACTGTTGTTTTATTTAACAAAATAGCCAATGCAATGCAAGTTTGCGACTGAGAAAGCAATTAGCAAGTAATCGGTAAAGGTGTTACAAAAGTTATATTCTTGAATAAATTTATAACTACGACTTTCAATAAGAGGGAAAGCTGACAAAGGGCTAGTCATTAACACGAGTACTTTACCTTATCAGAAACTAAAACTACAACCAACTAATTCTGATAAACTTTTCAAAAATAATAAACGAAATAAGTACAAAATCTACTAAGGCTCAAAATAAATACATTTACTAATAATATTGTGTCGATCAAATCACAGTTCACCAAGTTACAATACTAAAAGCGTATTATTTTTCTGATCAATCAGTACCTATCCACATATGTCACCAACTTGGTTTGAAAATGATAAATCACACGTTTATAATATTTTACGCAGGTCTATAAAAATCATAGAGACAAGTCACGTTTATATTTAACTTACAGCCGTACTCAGAATTAAGGAACTCCTTAGAAATAGATTTTGATCTATACTATGGAGTTTCCTAAGTAATGATTCTGAGTGCGGCAGTTAATCGTTTAATTATGTTTCATTGAAACCTGTAAGATTTATATTTAAGACTGCTCTACAAAATAATAATAACAAAATTTTAAATAATTTTATTGCACTTACGATGAGACCATTCACTAAATACTCGACTACTAAAAACTTGGTTTCAAAGATAACAATAGTCAACTGCGTTTTGTTTGGTATCGAAGCCATTGCTGCAATAGAGGATAAGGCAAATAAATTCTACGCTCTATCCATTCATTAGGGCACGTCGGTATTATCGCCCGTGATTGCTTTGCTTAATTTTATTATCATTTCATATAATTAAAAATGATTAACCGCGGTTCCTTGAATTAAACTTAAACAAAAATAAAGCTAGTATTTATTTTAAGACTAACAGATGACCGCGACTTCGTTCGCGTGGTTTAAGTTTTTTTAATTCCCACGGGAATTCCTTCATTTTTCTGGATAAAAAGTAGCCTATGTCACTCTCTAGGTCCACTACTATACCCATGCCAAAAATCATGTCGATCCGTTGCTTCGTTGATGCATGATTGAAGAACAAACCAATGAACCAACAAACAAACACACTTTCGCATTTACAATATTAGTATTATATTATTACACCTACTAGTCTATAATAAACAATCAAGTTTTTATTAAAATAACTACTTAATAGTATTGTACCTCTTACTCATCTTTTTGAACCTTAACTCATTGTAAATGTTCTTGTTCTTTGTCAAGATCATCACCATCTTGTATCATGCATTTTATTGCCAACACTAAGCACTTGGCGTGAAACTGTGTCTGTGACAGTACAATAAAAGTGTCATTCCATCTTTATAAATGAACCTCTATTAAAGCAAACTGTATTGAATAATGAACTTAGGAAATATCAAACTATAATATTATGTAACGCTGCATTGGAGATTATTACTCCGATAAAAGCTACTGACTTGATTTTCAAATACAATGTAGATAGGTATATGAAACATTAAAGATGTAAATAGAAAATAAATCATATTAAATGTTAACAAAGTCTTTTGTTTCTTAGTATTTATTTTTTGAGTTACTTAACTATAAGTACAGCAATAAATTCCTTGAAGTAAAAGATATCCCTAATTCTTTATATATATAATTTTATATTCAACTGTACGTGTGTATGTCACTGAACTCATCCTAAACGGCCGGACCGATTTGAATTAATTTGTTTGAATGCGTTTGGATGGCGCCCTGGGTGGTTTTGATTCACAAATCATTCATTCATTCATTCGGCAGATTGTGATGCAGTCGGTATTATGTAGGACAACGTCACAATATATATCATACAGAACAACGTCTGTCGGGTCCGCTAGTATATTATAATATACTAGGCAACTTGTAATATTATCAGAACATGCAAAATAAACTTCAACTTGGGAGGAAAGCAATTAAACTAACAAGCACTTTCACTCTTGATAACACTCAAGGTAATGAACAACAACTTTTGAAATCGAAGTAAAAATCTGTGAAACTACCAAGGTATTAATTAGGTACTTCCAATAACTACAAGGTAGTAATTGTGAAGTAATTACATAATATTTGCTTTTGTTTTGTCGTGTTGTTTTTTTTATCGTATTCAAATTCAGTTAATCTGACCTAGTCTGCATAGACTTCATTTTATCTGCCTAGTTGAACTGATGTTCAAACTCATTTTTTTTCAGACTAGCTATCTGTAACATTTAAATACGTTGCAACTTGCAAAAATGTTTAAGTTCTGCCAAACCTTTGTTTATTAGGTCAGACGTTTTAGGTATTATTGGTATTATTGTGATACATAATTGGAAGATTTGACGTTTCTTCATAATTTCAAATTAAACAAATACTTAGAGAACAATAAACCATAATTGAAACATTAAAATATAATATTTTCTGAGAGATGTGAAAATAATCGCATTAACTCCCAGAACACACCGGAATGGTAACAGTAACGAGGTCTATAACGGTATATCAGGAGACAAGGCGAATTTAAGCGATCATGCTTACTGGATACGGTAGCTGAAGGCAATCGTTAATTAAAAGCATCGACTAAGGTGATCGAGACTTGGTAGGTACCTACATCTCGCACGAGACATGTAAATTGGAAACAAGACAGTGTAGCCCAATTAAAAATGCCTACTTTCTGTCAATTGTCAACTAGATATATAATGCCTTGTATATTGCTTATTTTAGGAATATTATGTATTTAAAATTGGTAATTGTACTTATTATTATTATTATTAATTAACATGATATCCTATGACACATAAAAGTGGTACGGTATCTTACTACCTAGGTAATAGATATACTAACTTTTATAACCTAATCCGATTCGAGCAACACAAACTGTCCATGTCTTCTGAAACGTAAAATGTTACAAGTTCATACATCGTCATTGGAACTTCTAACTATATGATGCTATCTATAGCTGTATTTAACTAGCCTCTAGAATTACAACCTGTCGTAAAATAAAAAGGATTCAACGCGGCTTTCTCCTAAATCGACTGTAAAGGCGACCTACAAATTTGAATTTCTCTGTCTGTAAGTATTGACAGCGATATGTTTCTAAACAATTATGTGTGACTGCATGACCTGGAAATCCAGAAAACTGAAGGCTAACACGTCAGATCCATGTCAAAATTAAAGACTTCTAGTATTCAATTCATTGAGCTTTTATGAGAAGGTACTTCTATAATTTGTTAATGGCATAAAATTTACGCTTAAAAGATATTAATAGAGAACAACATTATCAAAATTCTTTACGCCAAACAATTTTAGACAGTGTGTTACAAAAATATCTCCCACGCTAGTAAAAAATATCGGTATGACGCGGCACGCAAAATACGCTTTAATATTAGTGTGTATATAGTGAGCACTTGAGTAGTGTTGTAGAGACGGGTGTCCCAGCAGACGTTTAACCGGGTGACTCACTCCATCAGTCAGTGGGCAGTGGCATGCGGCTGCCGCAAATAAATATAACTGCAACTGGCATTTAGACGTTCCCGATCTACAAATCCGAAACGCATTCTGCGAGTTTTATGTCGTGTATAATACACGGCCTGATTTGATATCTATTTACATCTCGATCTGATATGCGCGATATGGAACGACTGCCTAACAATACAATAACATTAGCTTACATTTTAAAGATACGCTTGTAATTTGAACCGTTATGCGTTAGACTGTTCGATCTAATGACATTTAGCTGATCAATAAGATTTATCTCTTCTTTAATTTATATTGTAGTAATTTTATAGGATTTTTTTTGAATATTAAAAGTTGCCAACTTTTGTCTGTTCAATTGTTTGGAAATTTAATGATAGTAAGAATACACAATATTCAATTATAATAATCTATACTATACTAATATTATACATATATGCAAAATATTGGATGTATGGATGGATGGATGTTTGTTACTCGATCACGCCAGAACGGCTGAAAAGGAATTGCATGAAATTTGGCACATACATAGTTAATAGTCTGGAATAGCATATAGGCTACTTTTATCGGATTTTATTTACTTTATGCGGAATATTAAGTAGCTCATTTAATAAAATATAATATTTTTTTACGTTAATGGAAACTGATTTCCATTTAAATTTTTTACTATATATGAAATATTTTTAATTGGATCTTATAAAAAATATTTTCAAATACAAAATGATAGTACCTAGTCAATAATTTTGCATCGTAAATATTCTTGATAATAAAGTTATTAGCTACCTTATTACATTTACAAGTGAGTATACATTTACACTGTAATTTATTACCATAAAACGACACTAAGCTTCTACATTATTAAATAAAAACGTTAGTTCTTCTTTGTCAATATTGGCCACTTGGCCACATCTGTTATTTAATCGATGTTGACATTAGACAAATCATCTTACTCAATATATCTTAATTGTTATGTTAATAAATACGTAGAGTGTTTCCAAAGCGACATCCGAATGCCACCACGATAAATCAATTTCACTCAGCAGCTTTCGCCACCTTATTGTTTATACTTTCTATTGCATATTATAGACAACATAATTTATTGCCGAATAGCTACTTTTCACGGATTATTTAACAATTATGCTAGGATATTTATTAATGTGTAAACATACTTATTTTTATTAATTACACAACATATTTCTTGGTCAATAATGTTACATATTTTAATAACTTTCAAATTCATTTAAAATTATAAAATGAAAAAGAAAATAGGTAGAATAGTTTACGTTCTAAGCCAGAGTGACTACTGTTAACAATTTATGCCTTTGTTTAGGGACAGGCTTTATTTTCGTAATTTCGTTTTATTTTATTCGTATCGCAAAAATAGAAGGTCTTTTGCAATATCGATGTGTTTAAAAATGATACGACACACATTTTTTTTTACCTAGTTACCTACTTTTCAAGTTATATTTCCCTAATAAGTAATTAGTAGTAAGTATTAGTAGTACCTACATGATAACATTATTTTGATGTTGCCACGCTCGATACTATATCTCCTGTTAATCCGTTGCAAATTTATTTTTCATGCCTGCTTTCTCTTCTCTGCCTAACTATCAAATATAATTGCAGTCACAGTTTTAAATCGTTAACGCTATGTACATACATAGTAGGTTCTTTTATTGCATGATAGGCTTGCGCTTGACGACAATCATGCTTAGTGCAAAGCAATGATGAGGTCTAGGTTGGAATGCACTTGCCTAGAAGATGCCTATTCATTCTTGCCTTGAAGGTACGTTATAAGTGGCAGGAAACACTTGCTGTAGGTAGTAGGTATGTTAATCATAACTCCTAACTTTAAAATTTATTATTTTATAACTAATTTCATAATATTGTACATAAATGAGCTACTAATGAACTTCAGTAGATAATAATAATTTTAATTATGTTAAAACTGAGATTGAATCCAAACAATCAATAAATTTTTTTGTGAATGCAATAATTTACACCGCATTTATATAAGTATTTTACGTCTATACATTAGATCAACATCAACATTACAATATATAAGAGTAGCTACGTAAAGCAAAAATAGATATTACATACCTACGTCGCAATGAAATTAAAATCTAAGCTAATACTTTTACTGGACATTAATATTACTGATATATGTTGTAGGTAAGGTTATTTACGTCATCAAATAATGAGGACGTACGAGATGATTATTAATTTTAACAAGCAATCAACATTCTTTGACTTAATTGCACCTATCGATCAATTAGAGACATATAAAACTGCATACTGTAATTATCACGCAGAGCAGGAACAATTTCGAATTTCGATGACATATTGTATTTTAAAACTCTTAAAAATTGTTGATAATCTACTAGACTACTTAACGCCATCTTGCTATTACTGTAGCGCTGAATAATCGAGGTGCGTCAACATATACAAAACATATCGCCCCCTCAATACGTTGTTCATCTTTTAGTGATGGAATATGACTAGTGACTGCTAGGACGGCATTCCAAGACTCGAGCATTCTATTTTATGACCCTGACTAATGTACCCTTGTGACACTCCGGCGATTTACTCGTGAAAGGTGCCAATTCGTCTTAAAATAAGGGAACGTTCGTTCCGGTATATCAGGTTTGAGTCTTCAAATTAGCTCATGCTGCATTGGGTTCGTAACTACCTAACCTAACAAGTTTTTCCTTCTTCTGCTGTTAAAGTGGGTAGGTACGAGATGTCAAGATGTTAGGAATATCAACCATTGCGTAGGACGTCAAGATTCATCAATCCTTCACTTCCATCCTGCTGAATTCACATTTAAATTATGTGAGTAAAAAAATTATGTAGAAAATACATATTCCGTTGCGTCATTGCACATTACTGGTAAAACATGTTACTTCTAAGATGATTGACAATTTCCTCAGTCGATAGTGCTATTAATGAAAAGCGTTTGCTCTAAAAAAACCTAGGTAGGTATGTCGATAAAATAATGGTTCCTAGCTAAGCGGAAATATATCAATATATATTTTTCATTTTGTAAAAATATTTAAAAATTGTCGTTCAGACTTGCTCTAATTACAGAACTGAAAGCATAACTGCAATGTTAATGTACCTTACATACTCTTCTTTTGAATCGGATGTCAAACAATAAATCAAAGAACAGAAACATTACGAAGGAAAACATACCTGCTTATTCGTCTAGAGAATGCATATTTAGCGCTACGTATACTACCTACACATTTGTTTTACTAAACTACTATCGTATTTGCACCACAATTCCATGGAATCTGCCACCAGCCCTATTGACACAGTAGGTACCTATTTGATATATATGTATATCAATATATTATCTGCGACGTGACGCCTACGGCTGACTGATAAGAAGCAGTACTAAAAGTTCATTGTGGAGCGTAAAGAAAACAAAGATTTTCCATTACAATGCATTGTTTTGTTATTATGTTGAATATAAACGTGACATATTTCATTATTATCATACAACATATTTAAGTATATTGTAGGTAGGTTTAAGTTACACAGTCAATCACAACGCACTATGATGCTAGCTCACCGATGACCGAACCTACCGGCTACCTCTCATGTGAGGGTTGAACCAATTGAATCCAAATTCGTTCAAATTATAGATAAAAAAAACACTCATAAACACTCGTATTATATATACTTAGTGTATTAATGTATAGTAAAACCAAAGTTCAGTTGTACTTCGCTTAATTTAAACCTAACAAGACATTTGAAAATGAAACGATTCATAGTCGATACTGTTAGGCTGAAATTGACGGATCTATCTATGGTCCATCTATGGTCTGATTTCCTCTACAGCGCCCTCGACCGATTGGAGGCGTTTAGAGGGGCATCGGGATGTAATGGTGGTACATATTAATCTATGATGAAATGTCAAAAGATGGCTGTAAAGTGTTTGTGTGTAAATTGCTAATAAAGTATGTTAGTTAAGTTTGTAAGTTATCGGGTGTTTCTACTAATTAATACAAACAACAAAACTCTTCTAATTCTATGGTAGGTACAAACCTAATGAGTTTTATTGCCATTGTCGTTATCAGATCACTATTATAACCAAGATCAAGGGATTTTTTAATTAAAAGTCTGAACGTTCTATAATTATGTGTGGTTAAAAAATACATGTTCCAATCCCAAAATAAATCAAGGAACTTTTTTGAAGCCATTAGAGGTAATTGATTTCGGCATCCTGGCCAGGGTCAAACAAAAAATAGCTTAAGGCGAGATCCAGTCATGCATCATTAAGGTTTTATTAGCCGTCAGATCAAAATTTTTTACAAAAATAAATGTCATCAGGAAATCTTGGATGCAATCGAAA
Source organism: Erebia palarica (assembly GCA_964035005.1). Taxonomy (NCBI): domain Eukaryota; kingdom Metazoa; phylum Arthropoda; class Insecta; order Lepidoptera; family Nymphalidae; genus Erebia; species Erebia palarica. The sequence goes on from OZ035988.1 coordinate 11,665,876, forward strand.
TTAGGCAGCTGTTCCCTACAATTTAGTCCGTGGTACTCTGTACTCACCCGATTTGCCGGTACGTGCACTGCCCAGGACTACGACTCTAAGTCGATTAATTGTCATCTTCATTAGTCTTTAATCACTGCACTGTAAAGTAAGTTAATTTATCATTTAAGTCCAGCTTGAAGAATTGATTGAATAATTGCTTCTGGATGGATTATTAAAGATCGCGTTAGCACAAATGGCGAATGAGCAGTTAAAGATGGCGGACGCACGCGCGCACAACGCACCTGCTAGCGATCGACTGTAGCGACAAAACGAATTGGCACTTAGCGCAGTCGCAACGCTAAGTTCACCTATCGAGTGGAAATATAGTGGCTGGTTAGTCTAAATAATAAGATTTATCTACTGTTGTTGATGTGTGACTTATCTATAAGCGAAATAATTTATGAAGTGAAGGCAATACTATCTTAGTGGCTAAGTACCTACCTAAGATCTTTGGAGTATGAAGATATTCAATTCCAAATTGGATACTTAAGTACTTTCAATTTAAGGGAAACTTGCTGCTTGCTGTAGACGAACTAAAAATAAATATAATTAGGTATGAAAGCTTGTCTAATTCAAGAAGTAAATTTGCAAGATTTGACTATGTAGATACATTCCAGATTACTCACATCGTTTTTATCTTAGACATGGTTTTTATGATTACAATTGATAAAAACTATAGGTACACACAAATTGACGGAACATCTAGAAAAAAATCGCGTCCACAAATAGTTTATTAATCTGCCTGTCACTGCTTTTGCAGAAAACATTAATCTTGATAAAATCTCAATCAGAACTACAAATAGTAATTGTGACAAGATTGTCAGCAGGCATTACGGTTATGTGGCTACGGGTGAACTTAATCCAGCAAGGAACGGTTCCAGTCTCTAATAAAGTGATCAAAGACTCAAAATGGTGTAGACTCATCTATCATAAGAAGTACAATATTATTTAAATTATAAACAGACAAAAGTAAATTGGCATTTAGGTACAGTCAACGTTAGATCGGAAAAATTGTTGATTGAATGTGTATTTTAAATGGTGAAATTCATTGGGTTAGTAACATCATAACTGTTTTTCTTTACTAAAACATACGAAATATTGTTAATTTTTGAGAACACAACGATTCCAGAGGAACTGCTGCAGATTTATGAGATTTAAGTTATTATAAAAAATATAAATAGGTACAGAAAATCCAAACTCACCACAAAACTAAAATAGAATGACTAAATTTTTAGGAATCTTAATGGGATGACTGCAGATGTAAAAGAATTTTAACAAGCGCTTTTTTAAGGTTTTCTACTGCCTGAAGATACTTATTCTTTGTATAAGCCTAACAGGATAGAAATCCTAGCAGGATCAACATCAATCAGGATTCACGGAAACACGCAAATATGCAAAACAACCAAGATGCTGTTGACTTGCTCGAATTGAATTTCAAAAGTCAGGTGCTTGCTACACAAAAGACAGGCATATATGTTGCCCATAATTGGGATTTACTTTGACTATTACAAACGGTAGTTTCACAAAATCTACGAACATATATTTTAAACTATATTATTAATGAACAAACGAGTGATTATTGCTGCCCATGAACATTTGCAGCGCTCGCCTGTGCGTTGCTGGCTTTTGAAGCTGGCTTTAGTTTAAACGTCCCTTGAATAATCCCATAATATGATATTATAGTTTTGAGAGAAGACATAAGGTAGAAGCTGATTCTATAATTCGCCTGTACCACCTTACCGGCAAAGAGTTGTCGCTAAGCGAGGCAGAAATCCGGTACTATGCCGTGTAGAAACTCAGTATGGGTAAAGGAGTGTGGGTTTAATATATCGGCCATACCCCCTAACAGGTTAGCCCGCTACCATCTTAGTCTGTATCATCACTTACCATTAGGTGAGATCGCAGTCAAGAGCCATCTTGTTATGGAATTTAAAAAAATAGACAACCCACGACGATTGAAATAATTATTTTATATAGTAAGGTTTTTTACGGCATTGTCATAAAAATGGGCGACAATATAATATAATACGGGCAGACGACACCTGTTTAAGTTGTAAGTCTTCTTTGCGGTTTAAAGCCGTGTCCGTGCCCTAATCGATACTTGATGCGCTATACAGTACTGTCTTTTCGTTTTGGTATGGTTTTTTCATTCCAGTATTTGCAACTAGCTTTAAAGAAAAAATGCATCTTGAACTATACCAGTTACGAACACCAGTTGTACTATCTTTAAACCTAAAGGTTACACTTTTAATATCTACTGTCGAATCTGTAGATGTGCGTACATTGAGTTTGCCTCTCGGTTCATCAATTACCAAGGTACGCATCAAATTATGGTGGATTAATAAGGCGGTGTCTTTGCCTTGTTGGCTCCGTTTCATTGTTACATATTATTAAAGTCCCACAAACTTATCTAACCTGGTGGCCAAAATTTGAACAAATTTTTATGCTTTAGTTTTTGTTTCTATTTTATTTTTCATAGATACTAGCGACGCTGTCACCGAGTCAGATAAATTTGTCAGACGTATACCTATATACTTAATTATTATATTTTTAACAGCTCCAACTTAAATATGATGATAATCTGAAACTCGTAACAAGTGATGCACGTAATTGAATAAGGCCACTGACCTACTGACAGAAGATTTTTTTTGCAGGGAGTCTATAAAACTACATAAGTAGTATACTTATTAGGTATAAATGTTATCTACCGATCATAACATATTTGGTCTTATTCCAAATGTAATGATAATAAACACACCAGTTTTCATCGGTGGCAGTACACAGGTAATATGATTGGGCATCCGTTGCGACCAACGTGACAGAAAGACGACGCGGCTCCGGTTTCAACGTCGAGTAATTTATCCGGTAGCTGTCCAATTTTTACAAAAAAATTATAAAACTCAACAAATTTTAAGTAACACTATATTTAATACGTAATATGTACTACGCCTAGTACTAATCTATGCTGAACATAAATAATATACAAGTTATAATTAAAATAATTAAAAAAAACGACTGCCCTGCCAAAAAACTAACTAAAAAGTTAAAAATCTAAATTAATCTAGTTAAATTAGAATTTTATTCACATTTTTATTAAATGATTTTTTTTTGTGAATCCATTTATATTGAACTATAGTGTTCTCTACTCATAGAATCTACTCATCATTTTTTAGATGATGATTGTATAGTTAATCTTATAATATTTTTATCGAATATTTTTTTTCAAATTTTGTCTTTAATGCGGGACCATGGTCACCCCATCAATTTTTTAAAAAAATTTACTAGCCTGTGTCACTCGGAATAAGCTAGGGATTCTACCGATACCTCATTTATCAAAATCGGTTCAGGCGTATAGAAGTTATGGTGGAATATACAAATTCGCATACATACATACAATATATACATGAACCCTCAAAACAATATACTCATTTTTTCAGGCAGTCGTATAAAAAGGCATTCATAGCTGAAAAACACTTTGTTTATTGGTATTTTTCATTCAAATATACAGTCCATAAAATTAACATAAATTAATTATCGTAGAACAGTAACGTACGAGTATATTGTACATTGAGATAATATCTATACTAATTTTTTTTTTTAATCTCATATATTTGGGGGCTTTTCTTCACATCTATACTAATAAATGGGAAATTTTGGATGGATGGATGTATTTTACTCGAAATCACGCGAACGGCTGAACGGATCTGGCACAAAGATAGTTATTAGTCTGGAATAACATATAGGCTTCTTTTTACCCCACAAAATTAAGGAGTTCCCACGGGAATCAAAAGCTAGTAGCTACTAGCTAGTATAACATAACATGTTAACAGTAGGAACTGAATAACAATAATTATTGGGTTAGTACAGCTAATTTGAAAATGCCTATTTATCTCATATACAGTCTTAGCTTAACTTAGCTTTTACATAATATGTAACAATATTATTTTGACATACAGTCCCGGGCTATACAACAATACGTAATAAAAGTTTTAATACAGTACCAAAATTTTGAAAAACGGCTGCACTGTAGCTTTTTGTGTTCAAAATTCTTGCAAAACAAGTTAACAAAAAATACAAGATTCAGTTAAGCGTCTGAGAAAAATAATTATCGACCTGCGAATATTTTAAAACAACATTTTGAGTCTTCGTGATCTCGTATTTTCTCCGCTAATCGTTTATGTATGTGAAATTTATTACGAAACGAAACGACTTCATAACTAAGTTTACATATTAAGGCAATTTAAATTGAGTTTATTGTGTGATTAATATTGGTAAAATTATGTTGGTAAGTATAATTGTAAGGTGGCAAGTATAATTTTAAAAATTATATTGGTACGTATAACTAAGTCCAAAATTTTATCTTTGATCTATTGGTTACTGCTACAAAGTATGCGCAAATACATACAACAAATCCCCAGCTGGAGCTTCGACTTTACTGTTTTTTTACACTAGCACGTACCTATTTAAAATTCTGATCATGATTTTAATTAGGTAAATAACAATGGTTCACACCTTCTGGGACCGGCGTTTCCAGTCAGTTTTTTGGCAGGAGAGTACTGTAGGGATACACGCCTAGTGCAACTCGACTCCTGACGCCTAGTCAGCAGTCGGACATCGCCGTAGGTTGCTGCAACTTGTAACTAATAACTAAGTGTTGTACAGTGTCTCTCGGTGCCTTGTACTATATACTCGTGGAAATAAATATCACTGAACTATCTGGGAATTATTAATTACACCACCCTAAAATAGGAGATAACGTAGCACCTTCTGATAGCACATCCCCATCTCCTAAAGATACGTGAATGATGTTGATTTTATTGTTTGGGAAAAAAGACTGGAGTTTTGAAAACTTGCATAAGCCATAAGATTCGAGCGGGCATCGATTATACTTACCTACTTATAAAACTCTGATGGAAAGCTTTGGGTTAGGTACCTACTACCTAGCGATGTCACTATTATATTGTATTCTGTGCCGACATCAAAAGATCGCGACGCATGCGCAATGTTGATAAGTGATAAGAATTACTATTGCACTACTGAAAGGTCCAAAGTTCGATATGATGTTATTGCGTACGACTAATACATAAACAAGCAGATTCACTAATAGTTAATAATATTATGAATACTCGATAATATGAACATGTAAATTTCAAAATAGTTTGAAGACAGCCCTAAGTATTGTACCTATCTACCTACCCACGCAAGACTCTACTACGGCCCATTAACGTCCCACCGCTTGGCACAGGCCTCCACTCTCCACAGGAGAGAGGGAATTAGAACCTAGACCCACCACGCTGCTCCAATGCGGGTTGGCAGGCTTTAACGACTATTATCATGTTAGTGATAATAACTGGGACCGACGGCTTGACGTGCTCTAGGAGGCACGGGGGTGAAACACCACCAACTTCCTAACTCCGGGCTAGTACTTGGAATTTCTAATCAGAAAAACCCGATACTTAATTATGGCCCGACCCGGCGGGACTAGAACCCGAGACCTCGTCGGCCGCAGTCAAACATGCTAACCACTAGACCAACGAGGCAGTTACGCAAGACTCGAGAGTCGCTTAATCATTACTTAAGGAACCTTAAGGAAGGAAGGAAAATCTATACTAATCGATTTTGTATTGAAATCTATACTTTGGTGTTCTATAAGCGAGCGAGTGAAGCGAAAACACATCATGGACAAAAATGAATTATCTGGTGGACGAACAGTCCGCGTAACTGACTTTAATGTGAAGCTGCACATACTGGCGCGAGAGGACAAGTAATCGTTCTATTCCGACGCGATCATTCCATTTAAAACAAAAGAAACGCCAAAGTCTACACTAACCCACAGTCAATTACATGACGAATCTCCAATTCACAGAAAACCATCAGTTCTCTTCTCTTCCGGTTATTAGGAACAAACTTTTTATTTCCTTAATTGCTTACAAACATGAAATTAAGGCCGAAAAAAGTGCAATAAGTTTAAGTAGTCCGCTCCGAGAGGCTGCCCTAATTTTACTTTCGAATTTTTTGTCGACGGGTCATCATGAATGCATTTATCTCCATCAGTCAATCATGAACCATATCTACATAAATTACAAATTAAAAAGACACGCTGTCTGCGGGTAAAGCAATTTCACCACTTTTACTCGAAACATTTTTGGATTGGCCTTTGAGATATCGGAATCTGCTTTTACTTTATGTTTTTTAATAGCAAGATAAGTTTGCGCTTGACGACAATCATGCTCATTAATATGCGATGATGAGTTATTGGTTAGAGGCTAGAACGCGCTTGCATAGAAGATGTCTATTGACTCTTGCCTTGAAGGGTTTGAAGTCACACGTGGTAGGACGTTAATAATATGTAGATAGTTTAAAAATATCTCAATATGAGAAATTTATAAAATCAAGTTTTCTTTTTCTCCAAAGGTTTTTTTAATGTAGTTAATTCTTCTTAGTTCAAGTTAACGAGTTAGTAGAAAGACATTAAAAAGAACAATTAGTAGATAATTATATCCACCTTATGATTACCTCCAGTCTTGAACCTCTGTAGCACCTGCACCAGACACCACAAATAAATATGCTTTGTTCATCCGCCCCTTTAACATAGGTACCTAAGTAGGTGCCTAAACCACTATGTTGTTATTTGCTTCGGGGTTACGGTTCACGCCAGCTCTTATGTAAAACCATCCAAGTAAAACAGTTATCAGACAGTCTCATACAAAAATGGGCGAAGAGCATCAACGTCATCACTTAAAAGATTTCCGTACAAAAAGAATTATTCGCTGGAGGCGTTGCAATAATGCTAACTAGTAACTTCACCGTGACAGCCAGTAGTCAACGGTCATTAATCTATCAAGAATGACTGACGGTACTTTAAGGAAAAAATGTGTTAAGGAATGTATGTTAATAGTGGGATTTCAATAAAGAATTACAAGAATAATAAATACCCTACAATTTCTTTTTTTTAGCTTACAATATGTTTAAAAACTCTTCCAATACTTACAACATAAGTATTATATTAATTATGATTATTAAATTCGTAAATACTTATATTTGTAGGCTAACGTTGTCCGACGACGAGGCTACTTTGTCAGAATGCATTTCAAGGAAAAATGGCAAGACCCCATGTTTTTTCAGTGTCGCACTTAGAAATGAAATGAAAATGATAATGATTCTTGGAAATGATAGATCTTACGCTTACTAAAAGAAAAAGTTAGCTACAGCATATTTTTTTAATGGGATTTTTATGGAAAACGAAGTCAAAGACCCACATTGTAGGTCAGGTTAAATGTATTTTCCTACCAAGCATATCTAATTCAAGTGGTGAGCTGGTGAGTTATTATTTTCGATTAAAATTAAGGGCGACTTGCATAACCTAAACTTATTTAGTATTTCTTTTGATGCTATCACTTTATGTTAAAAAAATTTAGGGGGCATAGGTTAAAAAATTTAACATAATTAACGATGGTGCAATTGACCCTTATTAACTCGTGAGCTTACCTAATAAAAAAACGTGACTTTATAATAAAACTTTAAACTAAAGTTAACATTTAAATCCGTTATTTTACCAATACATATTTAAGTATATCTTTACGATAGTTTATTATCCGTTATCGCTGAAATTTAACAACGATAAAAACCCAATAATAATAAATTACTCTATCATTTATACTGTGAAGTGAAAGGCTTAATTAAAAGAGCGTTAACGAAAATTTTTTAATCTGCACTTCCAAGATCTTAGGCGGAATGCAGACGGTCATTGAGTATCGCAATAGGTACAATATCTTGAATGATTACGATTAGCATCATTCCAGATACCAACTTAATCTATACATATATAAAAACGAAAGGTCACTCACTGATTCATCACGATATCTCAGGAACTATAAAGCATACAGACTTGAAATATGGTGTAAACGGCAGCTAAGAAACGGTTTTGAGAAAATTCACCCCTAAGGGGTTGAAATGGGAGTTTGTATTTGTAAAGTCCTTTGTTTTTGGAGTTAGAGACATGAAAATCGGGATTTAGGTTATTAGTTTTAAATGATAAAAATCTGCCAATGCTATAGCCGCTATAAGTAGGCCTTTTGCAGTGAGAAAGCTCATAGGAAATTAGAAATTGTACGCGGACAAAGTCGCGGGCGACGTTCAGTAAAATATATTGATGGAATAATAAATCCATACTTCCATACTCAATATCATAAATGCCAAAGTGTGTCTGTCTGTCTGCTACTCTTTCGCGGCCCATCTGTTCAACCGATTTTGATGAAATTTGGTACAGGGATAGTTTGTATCCCGTGGGAGGACATAGGCTAGGCATACTTATTATGCCGAAAAAGTCAAGAGTTCCCACGGAAATCAAAAAACATCATCTAGTATAATAAAAACCAATGTTGAGTAAAAAGCAAAAATATGACTTATATAGTTAATTAGTTAACATTTTTGTTAGTACGGGAGCTAGGGGATATTTAATATCCCCTAGCTTCAACTACATATCAATAAATCGCAACTTACATAAAATATACCACCACCAATCAAATTGGCTTCAATATGATTGTCCTTGACTTGACCTAGTCTTGAAGTAAATGATGTGATTAATTAAGGTCCAGTCGCATGTATGTAGTTTAAGTTACGTTACGGTCACAATTAAACTTTGATATTAGAATAAGCTTAAAAGGTAAGGTAAGGTATAAATACTATCTAGTGGAATTCACTTAGCTATTAATTGGTTGTCAAAGTTAAAAACTAGGTTTAATGCTCGGTGGTAGAAGCCAGTGCCGTAAATAGGGCGGTGCCACCAGTGCCCAGGCACAGGGCGTAGACTCTGGGGGGCGCAAGATGGCCAGACCAGGCAGGACTATAATTTTTCGGTTTGCTCCTGATAAGTTCCCGCTGCGCCCCGTGCTTTTCTTTTTTAAAGTAAAATAAAAACGTTTTTTCACCAATTCAAACTTAAACGCAATTTATGTTTTGCTACTTTCCTTATTCAAAACTCTACCATACCAAGTACTTAAAATTAAATTAATTTACAGTTTACTGAAACTTTGCAGGGTGTTATTTTATTATAGAAGTGTGAAGACCAAAGTGGCCCAAAACTTAAATCTTAAGCATCAGGGTGGGCAACGCATTTTCACTAGTGAACTTGCGTTTGAGTTTTAGTGAGTGAGACACAGTGGATGGTATAATAGGCGAAGGGTCCACTTAAATAGCTCGTCTGCTTGTTTGCCCACATCAGTTCTAGTTCTTTACAAAAATAGTATTTTTTTTGAAAATATTAGATAATTGGTCCAAGGTCCTGCTTTATTTTATCACCCTGAATGAAATAAAGTAGGCCTATACATTGCTATAGCTAGGGTACCTTTAATATCTTTAAAAAAACAAGGGCGCAGTTATATAAGCTCGCACAGGCCGCAGAAAAGGCTATTTACGGCACTGGTCGAAGCACATGACTGTAAAGGCCTATGTGGTCAATGGTCATAGTCCAGCTGCACTGCTATGCGAAGTTATGTAAGGACTGAAACTGTGACCGGAATAAGTATTTTTAACACTGTTTTTTTTTAATTACACTACAAGTTAGCCCTTGAGCCCCTTGACAGCGATCTCACCTGATGGTAAATGATGATGCAGGCTAAGTTGGTAGCGGGCTAACTTGTTAGGGCCGTGGGGGTACGGAAGTTATATTAGAACGTATTAGAACGTGTTCTGTAACCTTTATGAAACTGTTTTTCATGGCAAGGCTGTCACTGCTACGGAGTAATTCAAGTACCGTGGAACAAGTGTGGAATAGGCATTTGTGAGAAGGATAAATTAGAAAATAACAGGGCATTGTTTACGCGATAGGCACAATAAATTGGGTATTTCGTTGACGTATCACTTACTTTCTTTTACCATTCATTTCGTGTATTATATAAGAGACATAATAAGTTAGTTACGAGCGATAACTCTTTGTCCCATGTGCGTCATTGAACAAACACGCAGATGTTCGACGCTTATTCATAACGATAATAAAATAAAAACTATAGAAATGCGTTTCATAATAACGTCCATACAGAGTCTGTGATATCCGTGATTTCTATTAAGGTGTGAATTACGTCAAAACGCACATATTCATTATTTTCAATTATAAAAATATACTAGGCGTTTGATGTAAAAGGCAGACGCTAATAATAATAATATAAACGCAAAAGTGTGTCGGTCTGTCTGCTAAGCTTTCACGTCCATCATGTTTCATCAGTTCAACCGATTTTGATAAGTAAAATTAAAGAGGTCCCGCTGAAATCAAAATATCTCAATCCGCGCGGACGAAGTCGCGGGCATCGTCTAGTGCTTTATTTACAAAAAAACCCTGAGCCGAAATAAAACTCAACAAACTTCAAAGGGCTCCCACTAAATTAAGTGTGTAACTTAACTTAGATTCACAATCACCACGGACTAGATACATAATATCATTATTGCGCACGCATACTAATAATAAAATAGTTGCCTATTAAAATATGCCAAATGAAACAGTCGCGCCGGGGTTGCTTTCCTACCTTTTAAGGTACGCAACCCTGATTATTTTTACCGATAACTTAAGAAACTGTTATCATGTACTAACCTAAATACAAAACTTAAATAAATATACAAGATATTATATACATACATATTTTTAATTAAAAATTGGTACACAGCTTCAGTGAAAAGAATCCTTAATTATGAATCTCACGTGGATAAAAATGCGCACTTGTCACGAAATGCAGTTGATCGTTAATGTAGAGCAAGAGTTTACGTCTAAAATGAAATACTTATTTGTGAACAAAACGAAATCATTTCACTAACACGTAAATATATCTTAGAAGGTATTCACTTATTCTTATGATGAATTATACGAATCGTTAAGCGAGAACGAAGCTACATTCACAAATCCTAAAAAATAATTCTTTCAAAGCATATCCTTTCGATGAAAAGATTTTTGCACGCGTTTAAATATTAAAGGCCACCAAGGCCATTTAATGTGTTTTAGTAAAATTTTCTATACGTTCGTTTCGTGACAAACCCGGAATAAACTAATCACAAAATTCACAGTGACATCATCACAAAATTTATAAATCAGTTAAAGCAGTGTTGTGGAAGATGGTCTAAGGTTCTAAAATTAAACAAAAAAATTAGATTAAGGTAATGCGATTCTACAGAGTAAACTTTAAACATTTAGATAGATAGATATATGATGATGCCTGCGACTTTTACCGCGGACCCTATGCACTTCCCCGGGATGCAAGCTGTCTCTCTACCAATTTTCATCAAAATCGGTTGAAAAGATGGGCCGGCTGATAAACAGGTAGACAGACTATTGCATTTGTAATATTAGTGTGGTATGGATTTAATATATTTTACCATTATTACCAAAAGAAATAAGAAGCTCAAGAGTTTTTCTGTGATCTCTTGCTTTATCGTACGCAGCACAATATCTTTCGAATTATGTTGCCAAGCGTAACATTTTATTTAACTTCACGGGGGTACTTTAGATTAATACCTCACAAAAAGTTTAAATCTCGCATGGTAATTACTTGTCATATCAAAGTCAGTTTTTGGATTAGGTTTGTCGAATTACGGAGACCTGGTTTTAAAAGAAAAATAAAACGAATTAGTGAACCACATTGAATTCAAGCATCATTTTTAACGACGCGAAACGCAACGCGGTTCGATTTTTTTTGGATTCTGTAGTAAAACAAGGAACCCTAATACTTTCATTCTGTCCATCCGTCAGTCTTTACGACTGTCTTTTTGTCTGTGTATCAAAGTGCTTTTATCATAGAGAAAGATACCTTAGGTTTACTTAGGTATTTTAAAATCATAAAAAGATTTTTTGGAAAAGCTCAATAAATCCAGGCTTATAACATTTTCATATTATTAATTTTTTTTTTAGAATCTATGCAATCAGAACCAGGCTCGATGAACTGACGAACATGGAACGTTCATACATTTTATGAACTTCTGCTTTGAGCGAAAATATGTGTCTACCTATTACATGGCCTTAGCTTTCGTTAGCCGGAACATTATAAAAAGTATTAGTAAGTTCCATACGTGTATCCGTCTGTCTGTCTATTACCTTTTCACGGACCGTCCATTCAACTGATTTTGATTTGGTACAGAGGTAGTTTGCAACCCGGAGGCAGACATAGGTTAATCCTCATCCCGGGAAAATCAAACTCAAAACCACACGGTCGAAGTCGTGGGCATCGTCTAGTAAAATATAACTTTGGTATCATAATTGTAAAGCTTAGTCAGAATGAGTGGGATTATATCTGTACTAGTATTATAAATGCGAAAGTTTGGATGGATAGATGGACGGATATATGGATGGATGTTTGTTATTCAATCACTCCAGAAAACCTGAACGGACCTGGATGAAATTTGGCACAGAGATAGTTTACAGTCTCCAGACTGTAAACTATCTCTGTAACACATAGGCTACTTTGATTCCGGAAAAATGAAGAGTTCCCACGGGAACCAAAAAAACCTCAATCCACGCGGACGAAGTTGCGGGCATGAGCTAGTTATTATTAATTTTAAAAACTTTGGCTTTTTTATCCAAGCACTACGCATTAAAACGTATTCGATTTCTGCAAAGATCAAAATAAAAGAGGTAATATGTTTACCAGGCTTTCCAGGTCATATTTGAGCAACCCTTTGACTTCGAATGACGTAAGCAGGTCAATATTTTATCTTTACCGCGCCTCGTAAAGACTCAAAAGGTTAACAGTTGTATACTATCAAAGGCTGGCATAAATATTGCGTGCGCAAGAAATAACTTTTTACTGACATTTCCCTATAATATAATACTGATTGTCTCGTAATAAATAACGTATATATAGCTTTAATATCACCAGGAATGTAGACATTATATTTTTTATTTCTTGCATTCAACCAGCGACATCATCTACGTCGATTTAGGTTTTGTTTTTAATTCATTGGGAGCTCTTTGATTTTCCGGGATTAAAAATATGATCCGGGACTACTTGTGATGAACGCAAACTTTCACATTTACTTTAAGGGTTAGATAAGATGATTTGTCCTTCTCCGGAATGTAATCTATTTTTTTACCGAATGTCGTTAAAATCGGTTAGGCAGATAGGCCGTGAAAACGTAGCAGATAGACTGACAGATAGATAGACACTCTTCTATTTAAAATATGTATTTTAAGATTTATCATAATCAAGCATGTAAGCACGTGAAATATCTTCAATCTTCTATAAAACAGTATTGAAAATTCATGACTCTACTTTTCGATCGCAGTCTAGATGATATCTATCTAAACTTATTCTCGCATAAGATGCCTTCGCTTTTTACATAGATGTTTATCAAAAGAAACATTACGCTGTACGCGTGGTCGAACCAAGGCTATAAATAGTCAGGCGCCGGCGCAGGAAGAACCGACACTATCGCGCCACACGCCCTGTATTCTCTGCCATCATTGAAGTTTAAAGTTGTACTTACACAATACTAATACTAAGCAGAGGCATAGAGTAAATAGTAATACCTATTTATATTTTTTTGTTGATCCTCGGGTTGGTATAAATGGTTATTGTCCCACCAACTTATCTGGCCTAGTGGCCAAAATTGGAACAAATTTTTATTCCTGATTAGTTTTTATTATATTTTTAATATTTACTAGCGATGCCGTTACCGGGTTTGGTAAGTTTGTTAGACTATATTTAGCATATTCGACTGCGGTTAACATGCGGCTTGAATCCCGGGTCCGGCCTCAAAATATTGGTATAGGGATTTTCCGGAGGAAATTGGTGGTCTTTCACACCGTGCCTCGGAGACGACGTAAAGACTCAATCCTGAGAGTTATCTCTCTCTGTTTGTGCCGGATTTCCCTTATAACGCACACTCTATTCCCTTACTCTTATAGACAAAACAGTCAGGGAATAGAGTATGCGTCTTTATTTACACACATACTTATGCTATAATATCTCTTCAAAACAGTTACTACCTACTTCAAACCAGTAACGCCTCGAAGATAAATGATTTGGCGTAGTTACTTCATTAAATTACCATACACGATAGGTACATATTATACAATAAATATTAATAAGGAGAGCAATATTAGTTTATTTGCCGTTTAAATTACCTAGTCATATGATTAGTTCTTGTCTAGTATGGGACAATGCGAATAAGCATAAGTATGGCAGCTGACGCCACTGTAACTCATACTATGCTATCGGACGGCCTTTCTTGGAATGCAATCTGAGTTGAAGTGCCGAGGTGAAGTATTTATTAATCGTATCTGGTTCTTCTTCAAGTTAAATATGGAGCGCAATGGTTCCTAGAAGCTAATAACCGTATTTAATAGTACTTAATACCTATCGTACCATTCCAAGGATTTTTAAGAATTCGAAAAGGATAAATTGTTTGCCACTAAAAGCTGTGACGTTGAAGTCAAAAATTAAGCATCGGCGGTAGTATTATTTCAATTATTGTCTGATACATATTACTGTATTTGTAGTTTGCACAGTTCTAATACACAGACAAGCCGTTAATATTGTATAATAGTGATCGAAGTTCACTTACAGGTAAGTTACTTTGATCATTCGGTAATTAAAACGTTGCATGATAATGCGAGTAGGTATGTAGGCAGATACACCTAGATATAGAAGAAAGTTACGCCCTGGGCAAGAAGTTGTAACATGAAATTAGAAGACATTTCACAAATCTGCAAAGGGGGTATAAAGGGGGGTATCTCGGGCGTTATCGCTCTGCAGGGAAATGCAACCGAGAAATTATCTGATCCCTCCCATAACTTGCTCTAAAATGCTAAAATTGCTTTCAAGAAATCTTTTACTGCGATCTTCACGCTCTCTACGCTTATTATAATCCATTATGATACCAATAATAGCTGAATATTATTACTATTCCTTTAACAATTATTTATCGTGTATCTAAATAGCCTTCCTGAAAGCTATAATCCAAGTTGTATTGTAATTAATATTTGCGATTTACTTGTAGGTATTATGTAGGTAATTTGTACTTTGTAAGCTCGATGTTTGTAAGCCCCTCGGTTTATCCAAACAGCTGCTGTTAGTTTGAAAACAAAATGCACGAATCATTCAATACAATAAGTTAAATAAAGTATGTTCTAGTAGAGCCCAAATGAGTAGGTACCTATGAAATAAAAGGATAAGATGAGATAAGAGATGTAAAACTTTATCAAGTCTGAATACGAGTGTATTTTCCAAATTTTTTTGGCAGTAGCCAACTAAATCGTTACAAAAACGTATTTAAAATACTTTATTGCTCACACGAAATAGTACAAAAAGTACAGTTAACCAAAGCATACGTATGCAAAAGCGGCCTCATTGCTTACTGAGCAATCTTTATCAGAGTAGGTATATTTTGTTTAGCTGATAGCCGCTAGAGCAGACGTGTTCTTGACACCGGAAAATGGCAAAGACAGTGTTGGAAGACCTTCAACCCTACTCATATGTACCAACGACTTCAAGAAGGTGGTGGAAAGTCATTAAATAAAGGATATATAGGCTATGCAGGCTGATTTATGGATAGTTGAAATCCTACTATACTAGAATAGCATTACAATTGTTATGGGAATTAAGTCCCCAATATAGTATTGTAAGCGCGCTTAAATGCGTTCATAGTATCACAATATTAAATTTAAATACTTCACAGAATGCATTAAAGACGATAATAGTTTCCTGTAAATACCATCAGATACATTACTACGTAGTAGTTCGCCAAGGTGTGTTCCCTGTTATCGAGTCACGAAGCCGGGGGAAGACACGAGAACTGTTTTACCGGAACGATCATTTACCGTGAGGTCGGTACAAGTGGTGAGAGGAACTTTCAGATAAGCAAGTGTATCACACATTATTTATGCCCACTTAACTCCTTGCACTCAGTCTACATGTCAATTTTAAACTCCACATTTTAATCAGATATTATTTCTGATACAGTTTCAATCATACTCATTAATATAAACACGAGCACACCTTTTTTCTTCCTCGGTTGGTGTTAGCCTAATGGTTAAGGCTTCAGCTTAGCTTCCTAGTCGGTCGTCCGAGGTTCGATCCCCGGACATGCACCTCAATTTTTTCTGTGAAGGATAACATCGTGAGGAAATGTGCATGACTGAAAGTTTTCCATAATTTTCTGAAAGTCTGCAGTCTATCAAACCACACATCACCAGCTTGGTGATGTGTAGTTTGGGACTTTTCATTCTAAAAAGAGACCCGAGCTCAGTAGTGCCTGTGGTAGTGCGCCACCGTTGGAGTGGCGAAGAGACGCAATAGCCACCAGAGCTGCAGGACTCGCAAGAGAATAAAGATGATGATATTGATTACCTACTGAAATTGTATCAAAGACTTTTCCAAATTGATTCGCCTACTTTACTTTTTGAAGTAATTTCTAGTCCATTATAATAAAGTTCAAAATTTTAATATCTGTCAACCAAATATAATATCTTCCACACTTTTGTACAATATAAAAAATAGCAATAATTTGACCGTACACAAAATATGATAATAATTTGCATAAATTACTCTCAACTTTCCACGCGGTAAAAATATGAGCCAATTTAGTTAAATCATTGTCAAGTAGGGTCATAAAGGTCACAGGATTGATAGCTCGTACGGATTTTACGTTTCTTTTTCTCAAAGTGATTTAAAGAACAAAATCATAAAAGATGACAATTATTATTGTCAATTTCAATCAACAATGCATCAGTAAACGATTCCCTTCCTGCTCCAAGATATATCAAGGCACCACTATCTTTAAAATAAACTACTTAGGTCTTGGTCCGTACTACTAAATGAGTTGTTTGCTATATATGCAGAATATATTATTGATAAATTAGTCAAAGGATAATGTAGAAGAAAATACGAGTAATTGACAACGCCAAACAATTTTAGCCTTTTAACGTAAGCGGAATCTGCGTTATCTACGGCATCGGTCAATTAATAAATTGGCTAAATACTTGTCAGTTGTCAGTGACGTGTTATTGCTATAATCGTATGTTAATTTTTATACGCAGTCGCAGCCAGATCGGTCTTGGGACTATAAACTGGTTCTCATTAAAGGGCGAATTGATAATATGGCAAACATGGAGACAAACAAGGTACAGAGTATTCCGCAATTGTGATCACGCAATGACGCAAAGGCTGTGCGGAAGGTCGGCTGCGATTTATGGTGCACGAGGTATTTGTGTACGCTCTATCGACAATACTCGTACCTGCTCGCCGACAACACCACGCGCTGTTCTAACGGATCACGTCAGCTACATCGATACTTTATTTTCAAACACCCATTGCCATTATTCAACCCATTATTCAAGGATATGTCTATGGTCAAAACTTATGAAGTTAGACTTAGATCTTGCAATAAAGGATAATGTATTTTGTCAGTCTGTTACTTTCCTTAATTTATATTTCCAAAATCAATTCAACCAAAGCAATAGATCGTGGATCTATGCATAAAACTGTAAGTAAATGGACGATTCCTGTAAGTACATTAACTTGAAAATTTTAAGCTCTTTTTTCGATACGGAGCCTGTTTTGAGTTCTGGATTTCAATTTTTTTAATGGCGTGCAAAACTCCTCCAGCTGGGCAGAACAGCTATCAAAGAGTAACTAAAGGCTGATTTGAACAATTGTGATTTTTTAATAGCAAATTAGGCTTGCGCTTTACTTTAAGGTTTTGTTTGGAGCGGGCTTGCCTCTCTAGATCCGCCACCGCTTGTGATCAGTGAAAGACTTTTTAAGGTAGACTTTTTGCCATGGCTACGGTGTACTTGGTAATACATAGGAACATGCTGTAGTATATATGGTATAAATTCACCTGTGCGAAGTTATAGGAGGGGTCAACAAGTTATAATATATCTAGATCAAAATCTATATTAAGTACCTACTTAAATTTTAAAATTAAAAGCTTGACATTCAAAAGTGGCCTATATTTTGTATGAAAATTAATAAATGAGTACATATCTAACATGCAAACTATCTCCACCTCATAATCACGCATGAAAGTGATTGACTGATTTGGCGCACCAAGTCACAACATTCGCAGAAGTCAATCACAAAACGTTGTTGATGCGTTGTAGGCACGTTGTCTATTTAATCATATTGTTCTGATTTCATATATTCAAAATTAGTTATTGACAGTAGTTGATTTACTTGATCTTTTGTTTTAGTAAATTTTTACAAGATCATTAACATACTTAGATCTTTATTATATAATAACTTTAAATGAGCAATTCTTGTTTATATATATAATCTGAATCTCGGAAAGGGCTCTAATGATTTTCATGAAATTTAGTATGCGTTATAAATCGATCTAGCTAGGATTCATTTTTAGAAAATTTCCTTTTATCCGTGTATTCAGGCACTGAAAAACTGCTTAAAAATATCGTTGCAATGCGAAGGTAAATTTCGCCATCATCTACAAGGGTATAATAGCTCAGTTGAGAAATAGGGTGGTCCCGAAACCAGAAAAACCCTGGTTCGCTCCAGCCTGAATAATATTTTTTTATTTAAATAACCAGTTCGTATTTTTTATTTTATTATTATGTCGGTAAGATCTAAAAATATTATTCGTATCTCATGAGTGTAATTCGTAGGTATTTAAATATAATTTCCAAAAAACACGATTTACCAAAAAAAATACCGAGCAAAGTTCGTTCACCCAGGTACTGGTGTTAATGCTAGAAGTCGTATTAATGCGATTAGAATAGATTATTGGAAAATAAAAGAACTCTATTTTGTGATCATGAGGAATAATTAAATATTTCAGTGGGTAAACACTGAATTTTGTATTAGGTAAACATTATTTGATATTAAAGTGTGGTAACACTTGTATTCTCACTTGATATGTTGGTAATGATCCTTAGGTTATATTTGTGAAACTAAATATTTAAAGTGTTGATAGTTAAGCTTCAAATAAATAATGTAATTTAGAAATAGGTCAATTGACTATCATAGCGTTTTAAGAGATATTGTAAAATAGTTACTTAATTAAATTATAATTCTGTTTTAAATGTGGAGAACTATTTGATAATTATTATTGTGATAAATGATTAATCATAACTGTATTTTGAGTAATGATTTACTGTAATTAAGAATTTATGTATATCAATTGATACTTCCTTTTGATTCTTAGATTAACAGTTTGTTATAAACAAAATGCTGTTACGTTGTCAAACTTGGAATAGGAAAGAGGTATGGGTATATGGGGGGAATCTTAACCTATAAAACCCACTGTTCTTATGAGATAAGGGAGTTTTTGTCTACGAGCCACCTAGAGTAAAGATAAGTATTCTTGCTGTAACTCTTTATATTTAATTGTTTTATTTATTGGTATATGTGGACTAATTTCTGTGTGAAAATATATTCTCAATTGTGTAAATATTTTGTATTAATTTTGAACTGATGCTTTGAATCTTTCAATAATATAAAAAGTGTTTAATTTTGTATTTCGTTTAATTTCTTTTCCGTTACTAGTTTTGCTTTGAAATAGGTGAATTACTTACACTTGAATATCATACCATAATGCTAAATGTCTAGTATAGAGTTTTATTTATTTTGCCTAAAAAGTTGTGCTTTTAATTAGGAAGGGACTCTATAAAATCAGTTCCCTACCTACGTACATTTTTATTTAAAAACGTTAAGGTATACAAAACCAAGTACATAGTATTGTACCCCAAGGCATAAAACAGCAGCTTTCCAGGGAAGTTTTAAATTTGCGGCCACTAAGTGCTGGAACGATCTACCGCCACCACTAAAATCGCCACAAACAATTGGAACTTTTAAAACTAAATTAAAAAACTATTTACTAACCCAACAAAAAGTTATAGCTTGAAATTATTTTGCTATAGTGTATTTATACCAGCAACACCTATCGTTTCAGCACTTATGCCGCATTGTGCCCAATGTGGTTAATTTCATTATGCTTATATTCATTTGTCATTTATAAATTAATTTCATTATGCTTGTATTCATTTGTCATTTATCTCTATTATAGTGTTAGTTAGTTTTCCTTTTTTATATATTTACTTTTTATCATTATATTAGTTCCACATCATCCATTTTATAAATAATGTAATACTTATATGTGCCTACTATATATATATGTTATAGAAATCTAATAGTTCAAGAACTATTAGATTTCTATAAACATATTAGAGTAGATATTGGATTCATAGTTCGTCCGTGACTCCACCAATTTTAAGGTTTCCACTGAAAACCAGCGCTGCAGCCAGCTGTAGCATGATGCTGAGCTGGAGACCTATATTTGGTCACACAACTTTGTTGCTTTAACTATTTTGATAGTCTCTTATGCTAGATATTGTGATCAAATAAAAACGTTTTCTTCTTTTTCTTCTTCTATTGCAATTTCTGCATGGTAATAGATAGGACTTGCTTAATTCAAGCTCTACCCTCATAATAATTTAATACGTGCGTGATCAAACATGCAGACTGCAAACTATAGATACCTTTTACAAGACTTGTGATATGAAGATAAAAAACCGGCCATAATAATTCTAAATGGTCTTCAATAAGGTTCTCTCCATTATTCATTTTTGCCAAGTAATACTACCTAGGCTGAGATACGATCTTGCCGAGAACAATTTAATCGGTTTAGCTTCAAGCCCATTAAAATGAGATAAAGTGCATTACTTGTATTTTATTCCGAGCATCTATTGCTACATGCTATCGCGCGAGCTTTTGCCGTTGGCGTCCTTTCAGACGTGCCACACCAGCATCCGTACTACCACAGCGTAAGTATGTTACAGTGGATCGACGCCCATACAAATTGCAGATTACAGGCTCCTCCTACACCTTCGTATACATCTCAAGGATGCATACTAATTTGGTGCTGAAAATTCTGCCCGCTTGAAGATACCCTCCCCCGAGTAGCTCTTGTCACCCTGCAGCGTTAATCTGTCTGTGTCTCGTCGTCTACGTCCGATGACTGGAAGGACATAGGAAATATCGCTATTATCCATATCCAGACTACTATTATAAAAGTGAGTGTGTATGTCTGTCTGTCTGATACACTTTAACGATCTTTTCTACCAATTTTGATGAAATTAGGCATATGGATTTATCCCGGAAAATAAAGCAGTTCCACCGGAAATTAAAAAAAGAAACTTAAGAATCTATTATAATATAAAACACAGCAGGTTCAAAATATACTTACCCATTTGCCATCGCAGTTCGTGAACAACAGCTGTCAAGAACATATTATTGCGGTCATATTGATAGATAACAAAAAAAAATTACGTCGCGATTCGCGGCCACAAACGCATCTTTCTGCAGCGAGACTAATAACATTTTACATATAAATAGAGCCACATGGCCTTACGTTTTGTGTTACGTTTTGTGGCTGCGATAAGGCCCGACTGAATAGACAGTCAGCGGCAAGGTAATCGCTCAGGAATATTTGCTTGTCATTTGACGTAAGTTACATCTTTTTTAGAAAATGCTTGTCTGACCAATGAATAAGACATGAAGGTACAGAAATAATAATTTATCATTTATTTTGTTTGTTTTAATATTTTATGGACTCATTATTGCGTGTTCGCTTGTTTTGTATAATATGGGATAACTATTGAGCAATGGAATTATAATTTTACTAGATGATGCCCGCGACTTCGTCCGCGTGGATTAATATTTTTGAAGTCCCGCGGGAACTCTTCAATTTTCTGGAGTATGCCTATGTCCTTCCCCGGGAGTGACCTATCTCTGTACAAAATTTCATCAAAATCGGTTGAGTAGTTGGGCCGTGAAAGCGTAGCTCAGGATAACAAAGATTTAATAACTTTCAAAGTCGATATCTTAAAGCT
This sequence comes from Erebia palarica, assembly GCA_964035005.1. Lineage (NCBI taxonomy): Eukaryota > Metazoa > Arthropoda > Insecta > Lepidoptera > Nymphalidae > Erebia > Erebia palarica. The sequence goes on from OZ035988.1 coordinate 11,687,729, forward strand.
CGTTTAGCTGTATATCATTATATACTTTGGTCCTAAAACAGTAATCCATACTAATATGATAAATGCGCAAGTATATCTATCAGTCTGTCTGCTACGCTTTCTGAGCCCATTATTTCAACCGATTTTGAAGAAATTTGGTACAGATGTAGATTGCATCCATAATTTTTGTCCCGTTAAATTGAAGTAATTCCTCGAGAATCAAAAACCTTAATCCACGTGCACGAACTCGCGGGTATCATCTAGTAAGTAATACGTTTTAAAACCAATAATTTCCCAGTTTTATCTAACCCTTAAACATTTTTTATATAAAATTCCAGATACATACTTTGCACAAAATATTAAAGTTACATGTTTATTATTATTTCATTTAAAAAATATCTACTATAATATTATAGTATTTAAAACGTCATTTTTAACTGAGGATTTATTAGTAGGGCATTGTAAGTATTTCACTCATGCAATTTATTATTTATATTTATAAGCAATACATATTTTTCTATAGATAAAATTTATTTTTACTTACGTAGGTATATTTATTCTTAAATAATATAAGTAATGCTACGTAATCTAGAAAAAAATTAAATACTCATAATACCAATTTGGCAATAATTCTGAAAACAAGAAGTCTTTCGCCGTATGTACAAACTTAAATTCACTTAATATCCATTACATATGGCTTTTCTGCGAAAGTGTAATATGTGTAAATGGTAAAAATACATATATGGTGACTTGAAATGATAGTTTGCATGTAGTTAATCGCGCGAAGAAATGGACGTAGCGTCAAAATTTCAAAAACAATTAATTTCATACGAGTTATGCTTTAAATGCTCGAAGGAGTTATGCGAAGATCACTGTCAATTACGCAGTATAAATTGACCTTTGTAAACAGCTTTTTCATTTCAACGTTTCGTGGTTAAATCCGTTATTTGTATGACGTAATAAATTTGAGAGACATCCAGTACGCGTTAAAGCTGATATATACAAAACGCGTAACGGAAAAATGATCAATACATACTAGAACTTCTGTTATTAGGAACTATAAGCACGAACTCGCACAAGTTAAAAGGGGCACATTGAAGCCGTTCTCCAACAGACGTTACGCGCGTTAGGCACTATACAAACAAACACACGCACATTGATTTTTTGAAGTGAAACTTCTTTAGAATCTTGATTTGAAAATTCATCGAAACGAAAAAGAGACAAACATATTATATAGGATTTAGACTGCGAGAGAATGAGATAGAATACAAGTTATATTTATCTCATTCTCTCATAGGCTACTTTTATTTCACTTCTGCCGTTTGCGAATTGCATACACTTTTTAAAAAATATATATATTTGGACACACTTACACGTTCGGTGTGAAGTTGCCTTTCATAAAGATGCCATCGGGCTTTAAGATCAGAACAGGAAAAAAGATTGATGGCAGTATCACAGCATATCTAATGTCTCACTGAACGCGTGTTTAATTTGTAAAACTAGGAAGTGTATTAAGGATATGCAGTCTGCAGTGTAGGTAGGTACATATTATATGCCTTGACCAATGATGTTATAATATATCCATACTTTCCATACTAATATTATAAATGCGAAAGTGTGTTTGTCTGTCTGTCTGCTACGCTTTCACGGCCCATCTATTGAACCAATTTTGATGAAATGTGGTGTAGAGGTAGGTAACATCCCGGAGATGGACATAGGCTAGTTCCCGTTCCCGCGGTAATCAAAAAACCTTAATCCACGCGGACGAAGTCGCGGATATACCCTAGTATAAACATCAAAGTTCCTCGTATACTTAGCAACTTTCAGGTGTCATGGACATGTTTCTGTCGCGCGTTTTATTTTCCTAAGCCTTTATTCACTGAAATATATATTTTGGTACCCTTGTTCTTGAGTACCGTTCTTTACATGTACCCAAGGACATATCGGTACACAAATCTCGATTGTTACTCTACAAGTGAGCCGCAAGAGCATACATGCCCCAAAAAATGTTCCCGTAATTGGGTAAGTATGTTTTACAAAGAAATCCGTTCGAAACAAACGAAACTTGAATACAAAGACACAGTCCGGTAAGTTAAGGTAAAAGACGTTACATAAATTAATTTGTGTCGTATAAAACTAACTGAATAAGCACCGTTTTCAAGTTATTCTCAGTTTACTTCATAATATGGAAAAAATAGATATTGATGCAAGATTCGTCTTAAAAATTACTAAAACTTTACTAAACTCGCCGGCATATTTAGCGGAACATAAAAAAAGGTCCATAATTAAATAAATATGGTTTTATTTTAAAATCTACTTACTACACTTCTTTTGTTATTTAAAGTTTCATTTGTTTTACTTAAAATGAGATCACATTAAGTACAGATTTTGCGAGTAAAGGCTATTTGTGAAAAATGGTACATTTTTGAACTTTTCATGTAACCGGGAAAAGTGAAATTTAATATTAAAATAACAATTAATTAAATTAGAAAAATGGTGATTAATATCGCGTATTTCCTCCACGTGCTCTTATTAAAGTTTCTACCCGTCTAGGCATACTGAGAATGATGTTATCGATGGTCTCCTGGGATAGTCTCCGCCATTCCTCAACTACGGCGATTCGCAGTTCTCCCACGTTGGCATGAGCTGGAATTCTGGACTTAACTTTTCTTTTCAGCAAGTCCTTAACGTGCTTTATTGGGTTCATATCCGGTGATCTCGCCGGCCACTCCATAACAGTGATATTCATATCATTGATAAGCTTGAGTTACCCGAGCGGTATGCGGCCGAGCATTATCCTGCATAAAAACAAAATATTCACCGATATATGGGGCAAACGGTACGACATTTTCTTCTCAAACTTCTCTGATATAGCGGTCTGCAGTCAGACTCCCTCTGTCAATTACTACCAAGTCTGTGCGAACTCCCAAACAAATGCCCGCTCAAACCATTATTGATCCACTACCGTATGCAACTGTAGTTTCAAAATTTGTCTGAATGTATCGTTCTCCTTTGCGTCTGTATATTCTTTGCCTGCCGTCAATTTGATTTAAGAGAATTCTGCACTCATCACTAAATAATACCTTACTCCATTGGTCCGCGTTCCAAAGTCGATGTTCCTGAGCAAAAATTAACCTGTTTCTACGATGATTTACCTCGAGCCTTGGAGCCTTGGCGGGCACAAATGAACCCAAACCAGCTTCTTCGAGCCTTCTTCGTACCGTACGCTCACTTACGGTTACACCCCGCACTGCTTCTAACTCATGTCGGGCTTGGACGGCCGTCAAACGGGGGTTCCTACGTACACGAAGCCGAATGAAACCATCATCCCTACTCGAAGTGCGTCTTTTTCTGCCTTGTCCTGCTCTTCTCACATAAGTACCGGTCTCCCTGAACCGTTGGATACTGCGATGAATCGTTGAAACTGTTCGACGAAGATCTCTGGATATCACTCTGTAGGTTTGACCATTTCTTCGCATTTCGAGTGCCCTGGCAATCTCCGTTGGGGCTAAGTCAGACATAATTCAGTCATCAACTCCAGAAAAATACGCGATTAAAAAAAACTAACAAAAAACAGTATTTCAATGAAATTTTAAATCAAACTCAGAAGGAAGAAATACTCTAAGTTCTCCAGATAAGGTGTATTTGAATAAAATTAAAACAATTGCATAAAATGTGATGTTCAGTTGTTTTCTTAATTTGAAAATATTTCTTTTTAAATTAAATGACGTATAAACCAGCCAGCAACCTTATATGATACTGTTATCAAACCTTTTTTTTTAGTTCTGCTAAATACGCCGGCGAGTTAATTAGTAATAAAAAAAAAACATTTAGTTATTGTTACTTTCGCTGAATAATTAAATGGTATTATTTATATAAACCGTATAAATAAAGGTGTTACTTGATTTTAGCTATGAAGTGTAAGTTAAACATATTTAAAATTATAAGTAGGTTAACACAGAAAAATGCAATTTTCAACTTTGTTTTATAACTTCTACCAGTACCAGTACTCCTCCTCCTCCTCCATGCGTCGTCATCCTCGTTGCTGAGGGTCGTGATCCTTGCCATGGAGTATCTTTTCTTTCACGATGTTACGCCATCTTGGTCTGTCCGAGGCATGGTGCAGAGCAACGTGGACAGGTGTGCCGATTGTGGTGCTTATTTGGTCGGCCCAACGCATAGGGCTACGTCCTCTTGGTACTACCTACTACTATTTTGAAAATTCCAAAATTAGTTTAAGCCTGCAATAAATAATAAACAACAATATCAATAAGTTTCAATATAGGTAGGTACCTTTTTAACTGGTTTTATGGTTACTTTATCCTAGTCATCAAGCTATTCTCGATCCTTAATAACATGGTGCTCACATACAATTGAATATTGAAATTATGATGGCACGAGGAAGCTATTTGTGCCCGCCTCAAGACGGTCTTCATACGCGGCAGGTTACTATTATAATATCAAGATAACATACCGATGTGGGACCAGTGATTAATAAAGATTCAATTCCTCCGCCTTAAATTTCAAAATAAAAAAGTCACAATCACTTAATACTTGGACCTATAAAAAGCTGAAATTGTGGGCAGATATTCTATTTATAATATATAGATAACTAAATAGGAATAGGCCAGAATTTTCAGATCTTTCTTGTGAGCAAAGCCGCAGGCGGACGCTAGTCATTCATGATTTTATAATATACTAGATGATGTCTGCACTTCGTCTGAGTGAATTAAGTTTTTGTAATTCCCAGAGAAACTCCTTAATTTTCCCTTCCCCGGGATGTACCTCTATATCGAATTTCATCAAAACTGGTTGAGAATATGGGCTATTCAAGCGTAGCAGACAGACAGACAGACAATCATACTAAAGTTATCTAATTTCGTCCGAATAACTGGTTACATATTTATTATATTTGTCACCGTAACATTGTAAAAACCGTTAGCTTATAATCTAACTCGCAAAATTACAAACTGTCGAAAGATTACAATTTAACGCATTATTTTTCGGTACATTGTAAGCTGATAAGTATGTTAACCCGATAGAACCTAACCACATCTAGAACTAGATAGCCGCAGACCGGGCACTACCTGATTATTTATGTCGAACCCTAACCTAACCTACAAGAAACAGACAAGAAAACGTAAATACAATGAATATTTCAAAAATTGACACTCAGAACATTGAACGGTTCACAATCTTTCGACAGTTTACAATTTCGCGAGTTAGATTATAATCTAACGGTTTTTACAATCTTACGGTGACATATTCAAAACATTAATACGTAATCCACGCTTGAGTATCTACGGATAAAATGTATCTACTTTTCAATATAGGTCTCAAGCTATTGCCCCCGGAAATAAACTCATTTCACCGGATAACTGCTTCTGTATAATCTCTATTTAGCAATTGGAGTTACCTACGGGCAAATTGTAGTTATGTTAAAACTACAGTTTTTAATTTACTGATGTAGTCTCTAACTTATATACCCAATTGATAAGTGATTACTAGAAAGCTTAAACATATCATAGCAGTTTATTAGTGACTTAAATCATTTCTGCATTAGTTACGTCATGATCTCCATAAATACACTTACTTAATCATTAAAAAATACAATATTAAACATCAGTTAAATAATTGGGGACCTCGTTTAAAATTGAGCACTGACCTAATAATACGTCCGGAAGCAATTTAGGCTAATATTGTCCAATTAGGTCAAAACAAAGATGTCAAAATCAGATTGATAATAATGACTTACTTCGTCTGAGATGACCCGATGCAATTTACAAAAACCTTATAAGAGCAACTTCTCCACATAATACTGAAAAACTTTTGTTGTACAAAAATAAAGTTTTTTTTAATTGTAGGTTATAATAAAAAAACTTTATTTTTGAGTATTCACTAAGAAAAAAAATTGCACTTTTCACTGCACACTCTAGAGTTCTCAGCTCTCACACTCTTCGGCTCAGTGTTTTTAGTAGCTCGCGATCGCGCGTCGCATTGTGTAAAGATGTTTAGAGCAATAAATACTTTTATTTATAAACACATATTTTAACCAGATTTATAAAATTCATTGCACAAAAGTTGTTCAGTATGCAGCACAACATAAGTTTCGTATCTACTGAACTTATCCATAAGAGAGGCTTAAGAGCTTTTCTTGCTTTCCTTTTGTTTCGTTACCAATCACTATAACGGAAATGTGAAGGAGTCTGAAAAAAGGTACCATTTCTGTTATTTACCTCAGAGTAAGAATGTACAAGAGCGCATGTTTCTAAGTGAGAACAGTAGGCACGGGTAAGAACGGTGAAGAAGGCACTATTGCCCATCCATATTTGTTGCATGTATATAAATATAACTAGCTATCTTTAAACCGAGCTATAGTTCACTTGCCTACGCTGCGTACTAGGCGAGGGGTGCGGTATTACCCCTCTAGGCCTTCTATCTACTATATTATCTCTATTCTGTATACCTAATTAGAAGAGTATCTATTTCAGTTCTCATTCCATTAGATAACTACTCTATGCAATCGATTGGACATTATGTATACCTACTGTCACTCATTGTATAAAGGAACGAGCACGTTGGACACTCTGGACGTTATGTAAAGCCACAATGGCTGACAGTCATTATTAGCTGTTCGATAGAATATTGCAGTCCTGTCAGGAGGTCTGGAGATGTGATATTTAACAAGCTATTCAACGCTTCAATAATGTCTGCGCAACGCGAATGAACTCATGAGTCCTTGTTTCACACAAACATGCGACTGATATGCTACTAATATTAAAAAATGAAAAATGAAATTTGGAATGTAGACAACATATTATACCCTGAATGAACACGGCTACATTTTATCCCGAAAAATTAAAGAATTCCCGCAGGAGTAATATACTCCACGCGGACAAAGTCGTGGGCATCTAGTTATGGTAATAAAATAAGGAATTTGACTCCATTATGATTTCGTTCATATCCATAAGTATATTGCGCCAAATTCAGATGCAGACTGATGGATTTGATTAGGTGCTACCAGTATATATAATGTACTCTGTGGGTGCGACATTACATCGATGCTAAGTACTTATTCAATACTAGCTTATGCCGGCAGTTTCGTCCAGATGGATTGAGGTTTTTTGGTTCCCACGGGAACTCTTAATTTTCCGGGATAAAAGTGCCTATGTTAGCTTATGTGTTATTCCAGACTATAATCCATCTCTGTGCCAAATTTCATCCAGATCCGTTCTGCCGTTCTAACGTGATTAATTAATAACAAACATCCATCCATCCCAACATTCGCGTTTATAATGTTAAGTACAAATTTTGTCGCTCGTCTGAGCTACTCGCAGGACTACAAACGACTAACCTGACAGCGTCATCCAACTTCATCGCGGAGTGGCACTGACTAAGAGTCGCCATCAATGCCAGCGTCGACCATTTGACCTCAAAGATGTAACATGACTAATGCCTTATACATTACCTACAAGTATTTCCTACAAGCTCGCTGCGATCGCAATACAAGGACTGTCAACCATGGACGTGGATAGACAGCGAGTGAATAAGGCTCAGATGTCTTTTTATTGGATGAGTACGAACATAATAATGAATAGGCAATTATAAGATAGTGTTGCTGCATATTATTTTCGTACACACACTTTACTGGGCGTAATAGACAGACACAGGGATTCGACAATAATGTGCGACTTTTGGTGTACGATGAAACGTAGAGGTCTATAATATCTAGTATAAAAATGGCGTGCATTTTTTTTTTTGCTTATGTACTTTTTTTTAAAGGTGCCTGCTTATAGCAGTATACACACAAATTAGACATCGTCATTGGTCATTCAGTCGCTAGCTATTAAGACATGAATTCTATCTACAAACGGATACGTTGGCCAACTAGTTCATAGTTAAATGACGAACATGCGCGTTAATTTTTTTGATAAGACTGATGTCCTCCTCTCGTGCAGGATTTGTAACAATAGGTTTATAAAGAGTATGCCATACTATGCCATACAATGAAGATGATACATGAGCTCAGCGCTATAGTTCTACACATACGCGCTCCGCAGCCTTTACCCATTAATAATAATATTATAAATGTGAAAATGTGTCTGTCTGATACGCTTTCATGGTCCAACCGTTCCACCGATTTTGACGAAATTTGGCAGGAATAGGTTGTATTCCGGGGAAGGACATTTTTATCCCTCAAAATGAAGGAGTTCTGGCGGGAATTAAAAAATCTAAATCCACGCGGATGAAGTCGCGGGCATCATCTAGTTTAACAATTAATATAGATACGTCTACCTAATACCAGTAATGATTATTTGATAATACCTAATACTTCGAATAACCATATCTGATATAAAGTTATAGCTGTAAGTATTAGATGTCTGTAACTCATTAAGGTAGGTACAGCTTGACTAGGGCAAATCGATAATCTTACTTCTTACTAATATTATTATCTTACTAATACTAATATTATAAATGCGAAAGTTTGGATGGATGTACGGATGTATGGATGTCTGGATGTATGGATGTTTGTTACTCAATCACGCCCTAACGGCTGAACGGATCTGGCTGAAATTTGGCACAGAGACAGATTATAGTCTGGAATAGCACATAGGCTTTCCCGCGGGAACCAAAAATCCTCGATTAACGCAGACGAAGTCGCGGGCATGAGCTAGTATTAGGTACTAGTACCTAATACTTCGAATAATTATATCTGATAATAAAGTAATAGGTAGATGTCTGTAACTCATTACGGTACAGCTTGTGTAGGGCAAATCGATAATGTATAAAGATTCATGTATACGCCTATTACAATATTAACTGATCTAATCTTTCAGGAAATGCCAGCACCAGCACTCTGTAAAGGTGTAAAGCTTGCATAATAATCTATGATGGTCTTCTGCACGTGTACAAGTGTACTAACAGTTGCGACTTGCAACGATCACTGCCCAGTCCACACATAATATGCCACCACACCCTTGCCAATTAGGCACTGGGAACACCCCACGCTTTCGCTAATAGACACTGCCACGATACATGCGGTTTTAAATTGCAAACGAGATGGTAATTAGCGAAAATACACAGCTAAAAGAGCCAGTTAAATGCCACAAGACCCGTATGGAAATTAGGGACAAATTACGTCTCCACTTTTACTTTCATTTGTATTAACCTTACATAAAACACGTAATAATGGATGGTTTCTTAATCTGATTATTATCCTTATTGAGTAATGCGCCCTAAAATTTGAACCGACCTTCAAGTTCAATGCACGATTTTGGGTAAAGAAACATTTACAACTGTTGAAATTATATTATTGTCAGACAAAGTGTCGGACGGACTTGGGTCGACTGTTAACTTAGGACCTATACTTATAGGTAGAAATTTTAACATGTCAATTGAAAATGTGTTCAAACAACATACCCGCCGAATTGAAAACGTCTTCCTTTTTGGAATTCATTTCAAATGGACTTTTTTTAACTTTATTAATAAAATATTATATTTATATTCGATAATAGTAATTTTTAGTCATGCAGTTACTACTATAGTAAAATGCCTCAGTTTTACAAGACAGGACCTATCTTAAAACAGTTCTTCACAAAAATTATTCATGCATTTCTTATATTAATCTATACCTTTATTTTTTCTTTTATCATAATTCGTTCGTAACTAGGCATTCTTATTACTAAAGGCCAAAAGTCAGTGTCCACTAATTACTATTGTTTTTTTTATGTTACAAGTAAGCACTTGAATGCGATCTCACCTGGTGGTGAGTGATGATGCAGTCTAACATAGTAGCGAGCAAACCTGTTATGGGCATAGCAGTTATGTTAAACCCATAACACTAATCGGTTTCTACTCAGCATCGTACTGGAACGCTAAATCGCTTGTCGGTACTATATTGATTCATTCAACTTTAAAAGTCGCAATACATTGGCATCATTGTACCTATAACTATGTATATTAGTACGGAGAACATACAGGTCATTGATTTGTAGGTACGTGATACAACTTAGTTTAGTATCTTTTCTAAAAATAAAAAGACAACCCTAGAAGATAAAATAAAACCTCGCCCGTCAGATCTGCAGACATTCCTAAGGGTTGTTACATTTTTACATGTTGTATGTTTATAATAAAGTTATCAGCCACTTCTTTCCTATATATTTTTCTATTCTTTAGTCCTAACTCCTAATCACACCGCAATCACAGAATAAGCTGTACTATTACCTATTCTGTGTTATTACTACGTATACACTTACTTATACCGCAATGGAGTACCAGCTGATCCACGAGATTTTTGCATCAATAATTGTTAGAGACCTGAAAAATGGCATATGCCCGGAAAACTAAAGAATTTGTAGTGGATTTTTAAAAACCTAAATCTGAGGGGATGAAGTCGCAGTCATCGTCTAGTTGGACGGAAAACACTTTAGATTGTTAGCAAGTTGATAGGTAGGTAAGGTTTTATTCTAGCTCATAAATATATCGGTGTTGTACTTGAAATTTAGCTATGATAAATAATAGGTAACAGGTATTATAATTTTCTTTGAATATCTAACGCATCCAAGTAATAAGTTAACGATGATATTCATAAAATAAACTATAATATCGTAAATTAATCACAACAAAACTTGGAGTACCTACCTACTTATAATGCAACAGAACAGAAATCAAAACAAAACCCTTTTTCTGTTGCAAAACATTGTGTAAATATCACGACTTATTGATTTTGTTATCTTTGCCCTTTTTACATATTTAGCAACCAGAGTTGTACAAGTTTCTTTCCATATACGCCCGGTCTGTTGTACCATGTAGGTACATGATACCACATCAAGAATAATGTTAATGTAAATGATAAATTCTGAACTAGTAAAATATTAAATTTGCAACACCAGTTAGTTTTTTTTTTATATCTGCTATCACATACTTCTGTTGTGCTATTCCTATTGCCTTTTACCAACGGTTTGGGTTCACCATTATATATTTGATTTAAAGTAGATACATAATATATGTATCTAGTAAAGTGCAGTTTAGACAGGTTGCATAAATCGGATGCGTTTTAATCAGACTCTATCTCGAACACAATATTAAAGTTACCTACTATTTTTAATTAACCTCTGGCATCTCAACCCTGAGTTATAGCACTGGTCGACGTTTGGCTTCAGATCTGACTTATTAGATTATCTATATCTCAAGCTCCATCTCTGTCTGGTCGGTGCTATGGCCGCCTGCTTATGATTAGCAATATTTTATACGTTGCATAAGTGGCGCGACTTAAGCACGCATGCGATTATCTACTCCAGATAAATTATTGGTAAATATTTGATCGATCGCTTGGAATGTAGATAGGTACTTAATCTCTGGTCACATCCTCTCTTTATGGACCTGTCCCAGCTTGGAGAGCTATATAAAGTTACTTCCTGATTTTAACCAAAATTTTATACTTTGATGAGAAAGCCTTTCGGGTGTTTGTTTCACTTTTTGCCACTTTTAGCCACTTAATTAACTAGTAACTAATCAGTGATTAAGCCCCCATCCCATACGAAAGCTGTGTTCCTACAACTTATTCTGTGTGAGTACTGTGATGGAGTTTTCCTTCATCGTCAGGAAACCTGCATACCAGATAATCATAATCCTCCCTACTGTTCTCAAAAATGTGTCTGTGTCTGCCAATCCCGTTCTTATTCTCATTCTGGAGAGAGAGCTATGCTAAGTAGTGACTGGTAATGTGTTGATGATGATGATGATGATGATGAGAGTGGGTATAAAACGCTTTCACTTCTAAAACACAGTGCTTAAATTACAAGACACGAAAGACCAGAACAGAGAATCAAAACCGCTATAAAACTTGATGTCATCTTGTTCCATGTTAATCGAGCTTATTAAAAAGACGCATTGCAGGTCAACCTTAAACGGCTGCCATTAAGTAGTAAGTGATTTACTTGGCACATGGTGACATCAGTGCGAAGGAACGGTGCGGCGTCTCAGTTTACATCATAATTTTATGTCTTTTGTACCGAAATTGGAAATGACACATCTTTATGAACTTTACTCTGCGTGTAAGTATTCGTTTGTTCTGCCTCGGTTGGTCTTAAAAATGGCTCAATTTACTTGGTGCTATTATTATTAAATATTCGAGTTAATTTTCGCGCATGATATTATGTATGAAGACGTATTCGTCAATTAAAGAAACAGTTACCTGCAATACACTGTTTTCATTCGATATTACTAAAGTAGGTATAATTCGTCATTCCTGATTTCTTGTTCGTGCACTAGTACCGTACTAACACAGTAAACAGTTGTAACAGCTGTTACTAGTAAAAATGCTTACTGTATGGCAGTCCGCATTTTTAACCACCTGCCCATCTCAATAAAAAGTTTTCCTTTAACAAGATTTAAGAAAGCCTTATTTGACTTGCTCTTAGTTAAGCTATATTACAAAACTGATGACTACTTACTTGAAAAATTTAACTGAATTTCCGTAATTTATTGATGTCTGACATTTAATTTATTGTAATTTCTTAATTTTAACTTAATAATTTGGCTTTTGATTATTATTATAGGTATTATTTTGTTTATTTTATTTGCGACATATACGTATGATGAATCTGAATAATGTTGTAATGTAACTGTTATGATATTTGTATACTTCCACAGGGGTTTAATTGTCAAATATTAATTCATTGTTAAGCTTTAGAATAAAAATTATTTTGCATGCTAGACCTGGCAGGATATGTGGGCTTTATATATTTATTAACATCTATGTCAAAATGTTGCATGGACCATATTCTGGCAAAAAATAAATGATTATGATTATGATTATGATTATCTGTTTACTGTGCTAGTACCGACCTTTGAGAGATCGGAAATTTGAATTTTGGTCTATATTAGAGGTTATCTAATGAAAAAATGAACGCGCCTTATAAAACGTTCACTTCATTTAAGTATGCATTGACCAACAGATCCGGCCTTAGGATTCGTGTCTAAATAGCGAATGACCAATGTATATGTCACCGTAATATTGTGGAAACCGTTAGATAGTAATCTATCGAATCGAAATTGTAAACTGTCGAAAGATTACAATTTAACGCATTATTTTTCCGTAGATTGTAATCTGTTAGGTATAATCACCCGATAGAACCTAAGCACTACCTGATCATTTATATCGAACCCTAACCTAACCTACAAGAAAACGACAAGAAAACGTAAATACAATGAATATTTCAAAAATTGACTCTCAGAACATTGATCGGTTCACAATCTTTCGACAGCTTATAATTGCGCTAGATAGATTACAATCTAACGGTTTTCACAATCCTATGGTGACATATAGATTGCTACAGACTTATGTTGCTTGTGGTGCGTAAACACATTGGAGGGGCGTTCATTCTTAGATTAGACGACCTATACCTTAGATATTGTGGATGAATAAGCAACCTACAACTTATACAATAGTCATACGCACCGAGAAGATAACAAGCGGCAACAATACGACCATAATCAATAGAATCATGATATGCAAACAATCTCTTTTCCCGGTCAAAGGTTTGAATTTGAATTCAAAGCATGCAAAAAATAAATTATAACACTACTAACCTCCTTGTTAGCATCAATCATATTTTTAACCGACTTCAAAAAAGGAGAAGGTTCTCAATTCAACTGCATGTTTTTTTTTGTATGAGTACGCGATAATTCCGCCAATTATGAATCAATTTTGATCTTTTTTTGTATGATCATACTTCAGAGGTGGTCCCATAAAAAATTTAACGAAATTAATTTAACGCTTTATGAGAAAATCAACAAAATACAAAATATACACTCAGATAATGTTTTTTACTTTTTAGTTTAAGTTGGTAATTACAGGTATAGTTATGAAGTCGTTTTTTGTTTTAGATGAAAGTGAATAATTATTATATAGATTCAGGTCGAAGTAAGATCGTCGGACTTTATTAACATCAGGTTCGCAGCCCTGAGAGAGCTGGCATCCTACGAGCTCTGGGTGTCAGGGATTAAAACACGATCAGTAACATCGAAATTAGATGAGCAAATAAATCCATACTAATATTATAAATGCGAAAGTGTGTCTGTCTGTCTGCTATGCTTTCACGGCCCATCTGTTCGACCGATTTTGATGAAATTTGGTATGGGGATAGTTTGCATCCCGGGGAAGGACATAGGCTACTTTTAATCCCGGAAAATTAAAGAGTTCCCGCGGGAATAAGAAAATCTTAATCCACGTGGACGAGGTCGCGGGCATCATCTAGTATTATAAAAATTATGTGTAAAAATTTTAGCTGTTTATAATTTCAAGCGCATAAAGAGCTTATATGAGGAGTTTCAATCTGTCACACAGCGGCTTTCAGATTAATTTATTTTGGGCAACACGACTAAATTTCCCGATTCTTTAAATCAAATTTTTATACTCAATATACCCTACCCCTATTACTGATCCTATTTTTTTGAGGTTTCATATAATTCTCAAGTAAAAACCAATTTATAGTATAATTTTTTAAGAAATACAAAATATAGGAGATCCTCCACGAAGACCTAAATAAAAACAATTAACAACTAATCCGTAACGACTACAAGAAATTGTTTAGAATTTACCATTAATAATACGAAGTCCAAAAAACGTCAGTATTCAACGATTCCGCATGAGCCTACCTAGGTACCTACAGTAATTTAGATCAGGCTAACTATAAGTTTTTTTTAAAGTTAAAAAAGAAACTAAAAGTAAGTAGAGTCACTTTTATTTTACGGGTAGCCGCAGCAGTCCTCCAACTTGTTTTAACCAGTTCATTTAACTGAAGATAACTAATTATATCTGAAGTAATCTGTGCCAATACGTCGTGTTGCAAGTCGTTGTTAATCAAGGCTTAGCTCTATCAATTAGTAAAAGACATATTACATTGAGCACAGCAATCCAACAAGGTCATTTCTAGCAGACATTATCAATACAGATGTTGCATTATGATAACACAACTAGAATAAGGTAGGACCACATATTTGTAATTCAGCCAAAATGTTCGCAAAGTGGGTCGCCGTTAATCACTCCAAACCGCACGCTGTGTCTTCGTTAACTGTGTCAATGTGATTTTCGGTTCCGTTCCTAAAGGATCTAGACGAACCTTTTATTTTAGATTTATTCCATCTATAAGTACAATTTCTCATGATTATAATATGGAGCTGTTCAAAGGGCGGATAAACAAATGTCTCAAAAGCCAGCAACGCATGGGCGTTATGAGTATTAAAAAATAAACTTGTTGATTATTCTGTTGATTGTAAAATAATAAAATCGCTTTCTTAGGCCCACTTGCACAAGGACTCTTAAATTGATTTAGTTATATATTTTAATGCAGTCCATTTTTGGCAACCACAATATGCATTTGCCAAAAGCAGACAGCATTACAAAATTTTACTAAATCTGTTTAAATGTCCTTGTGCAAGCGAGCCTTCATGTTCACCAATGGGCTTTTTTAACACTCATGGTGCTACTGCCTATATTTTTGCAAAGCATACTTTTGGGTCATAAGCGCCACTCTTGGAGTTAGGACAGCTTAAACTTCGATTAAGTCTAACTAAGTTTAGCTTTATTAGGAAAACCTACAATACAATTAACCTAATATTTTGTTTCCGTGTAGTTTCCATCGTAAAAATTTAGTTTTCTGATTGTTTAGTATCATTTCGATTCGTTGAAAAGCGGAATTATGAGAACCCTCTGATTTAATAATACACTTTTCGCTTCAATAAGTGTGCATATAAGGACTTGTGCGTGTCAGCTTTGCGTGGGTTCTCTGGTGATTCAATTCCGGCACTCACAGACTGCCGAATCAATTTCAACGCTTACTATATATTCGCGGAACTTTCGCCAGAAGCATGAACCGATCTGATATATATCTCCCAGACGGCCATTAATATAAAATTTCGAGTATATAATATCTAGATGTAACTGGGTCAGTCGAATAATGAATCGACCTTCTCTGTAATTATAAATTTATTGACTAAATAATCACGTATTCTATAGCTATCAAAGATTCTAATTACCTATTTAGGTACTTATATTCTGATAAACATAGCGACTAAGTCAATCTTGTAGTACCATGCCTTCGTCACGCGTAATATGGACTTTATGCTTAAGTATACACGCTTTTTGAAAACATTAGTTTTATTCAACTATCACTATAATAAAATATAGACGTATATTCAGTCGTTAGTCATTTATTTAAGTACATTGTGCAAGGCTCCCCTACTATTTTTCTGCGAATTGCGTAAAGAAATAACTTTATCAATTACGCCTACACCTTACACGCCACAAAGCAGTTACAAGCGTAAACAGTAGCAATTTCTATAAATCTTCAACGAAAAGCTTTTCAGATGGTTCCCTCTGGCCCGGGACCCCGCTGGGCCTTCTCCGCTATATCGCATTTATTGCGCGTTAGGGTCGTTTCACACTGGCACATGGTAAAAAAGCAAATGGATACGACAATCTAAAATCTGGTATCATAGTGACCTCTAACTCCAAATTGTCATGACAGTACAGACAATTGTTATAAGAGTAGGTAGTTACTTACTTACTGCGTCTTGTCCTAACAAACTTAACGCAGGAAATTTTGTGCAGGTGCTTGATGGAAGCCAAAACTGGAAGTATCTTATATACTTACCTAGATCTACATATACCCGTGTGTATTATTACCCTTGGTATGGCAAACTAAACCTGTCAGTTAGATTACGTTAGCAGCCGAGCTGTGATAACTGAAGTATGTAGTTACGTATTTATTTAGGGTTCAAAAATATTTCTTATCAAAACCCTTTCTATTAATTTTATAAATGCAAAGTGTGTCTGAATGTTGGTTTGTCCTCCAATTATGGCAAAGTCAAAACAGTGCAACGGATCGATGTGGTTTTTACATAACTATATGTGAAGGTATTATCCCTGAAAAGGGAAGAGTTCCGCCGACATTTTTAAATACATACTTGTCTAGTAATGCAGCTGACTAATCCTAACTCTAAGCTTCTTTATGTATATTACGTCAAAATTCTATGTCTGCTCTCGGGCTATTCCACGCTTCTGTAAGTACCTATATGAAACTCGTGCGCAACCTGTAATATTCGCGAAACCCATAATAACGGTAAATTGGGTTTAAATAACGACTACATTAACGCTATAAGCACGTACCTACTGTGATATACGTATACCGTACTCTTTGAGAATGAGCAATAACTTCTAGTAAATATCATTATAATAATATTATTGCAATGCGAGCTTTATTTATTCTAGCGAACAGAATCTTAACATTCAACGGCTAGCTCATATTTTGCTTGTGCAAGAACAGCTGAACATCTTAGATGTAACAGTACGACGACTAGCTATTCTTCATCTATACCTCTGTACTATTATAAATACGAAACTTTGTATGGATGCATGGATGGATGTTTGTTTCTCAATCACGCCAGAACGGCTAAACGGATTTCTTTAATAATTGTTGTTCTTCAACTGTACAGCTCTTGTAGTTGTCATTCAAAATGACTGACTCACAGAACATTAGAATAACTCGATGCAACTACTTTGGTAAGTATTAATGCAAAATCAAAGACATCCCGACAAAACTGCATGCCACTACAGCCCAATAACGTCCCATTTTTGGCCACATGCCTCCACTCTCTTAGACCCACCACGCTGCTCCAATGCGGGTTGGCGGGCTATAACGACTATTATCATGTTAGTGATAATTACCGGGACCGACGGCTTAACGTGCTCTCCGAGGCACGGGGGTGAAACGCCGCCAACTTCCTAACTCCGGTAAAAAAAAGGTAGTTATTTCCTGTCTTTTTCTTAATTACAGTGAAAGCACAAAATCTACCTACCTAAGTTTAGTTTTTCTGGGAACCGTACCGATGACACTAGTAATTACGAGTATCCATATTGATGCTTATCGTTTTGATAAATAGATCAAGATTATATTAATCTCATTTCTTCTTTCTTTGTCCAAAACGAGAACATAAACTAAAGATTCCACTAACACATAAAGTAGACTGTTTTGCATAATAAAATGATAACAATATTTTTTGTTCGTTTCAACCAAAGATATTCTATAGATAAAAAAAGGGTTTCAACATACTTTTATTTATCTTTACTGGGCATCGATGTATAATTTAATCTGTACCGATTTTACTATCTACAATCTGTAGGTACTACCTATTCCCTATTCTGTGCTAAAATAGACGTGTATTAACGTGATACATTTATGAATTTAATTTAGGTGGTTATAATTGATTAAAACACCAGGCATTCAATTTTCAATTTAATCGACTCATCAGTAATTATAAATTACTAAACTATATGCATTTGTGCATAAATTACTAAAATATGTGCAGTGCATGCATATGCACTATAATACTTATCTTATAATTCCATTGGATTATTATTTTTGTTGTCTTTTATGGTGTATACTAACATATAATATTATACTTTTACTCTACTTAGTAATTCCACAATTGTTATTAACTAAATAAAGACAGTTAAATAATTAAAGACTTCCGACCTCATTGAGCGATTAAACTCGAATGCGGTGTCCGTCATTAAGCATCGCTGAGTGCGGCAATTACTTACCTAGTATATTTTATATGAACCCGAATATGACTGAATTCTACTTACAAATAACGTTAATTAAAAGCCTCTAGTTAAAGTTGCTGTTTATCCCGATTAAATCATTAAATATAATTAAGTTATTTTTAAATTTTGCATGCAGACCCGCAGTTTGGCCGACATAAACCTGTGGTTAGTCATTTTAATTACATACATTTAAGGCGCCTATGGTATGAATCGTTCCAAGTAAATTACCGAGGGCAAAAATTTCTTTATAATAATATGTAACTAAGTCCTGAAACATACACAACGCGAGACGGGTAGATTGAGGTATTCATTGCGCCTCCTGGTCCTAGATTATAGTAAAATAAACTGAATGAAAAGCGTGTAGGTATAAAAAATATCCCTACAGAGTGGAAGCTCACTGCTTCGTAAAACGTCCCATTTATGCCTATACTGTGTTGTACATGACACCTGTTGCACTTATAATACAGATATCAAATAAAAATATGATAACTATATATAGTGAGTCTTTATTTATTGTTATTTATACAATCGTAGAAAATCCCAAAATTACTTGCACGCTTGAGTCCCTAGAGCACCGGAGAGACGTTAGTTCTCTTTGTGTGTTCTATCGTCTCTACAATGGGGAGTGCTCTGAGGAGCTATTCAATCTAATACCACCTTCCGTGTTCTCCAGTCGCACCCTAAGTCGCAGAAACAAATTTCATCCTCACCACCTGGATGCCTGGTTCTCTTCCACCACCCGTTATTCAAGCCAGCAACGCATTGGCGGTTCCTCTGGTGCTGCAAATGTTCATGATAGGCGGCAGTAAACACTTACGCTCGCTATACATATAAAAAAAAATTATCATTTGTGGTAGACAAGGCACCAAAAATCAAATACCTATTTGGAAAATTTTAGAAGAGGCCTATGTCAAAGGAGCCGCGCTTCTGCCGTCGCCTTACTTCTCTGTTTTGTGGCCGACAACGTCGCGCACGTGCTAGAGCAACGTTTGTCATATTAGTAAACCGACTGGTAAACCTGGACTGGTTGTATCGTCTGTGTATTAGTATTATAAAAACATTTACAAATCGCGCACGCGTATGAGCATTTAGTACTTATAGCTTAACGTCATAACTCCTAGTCTATGAGTTTGGTGGAGGTACCGCCATACGGCGCGCGCCACGCAGCTGTATTTGTATGAATTTGCTTCGGAATAGTGAAATTACTTAGCAAAAAGTAATTTACGCTCAACATTCGTCGAAATCCGTTTTCTGCAGGGCGACCGCGTATCTTCTGCATCAATCATTGTTACAGTATCAATTGTTGTGATTGGCTGAATTTATGGTATTCTTGCTGCGTCAATAGATTTTGTCCAATAGTGGAAGAGTGTTATCCAATCAGAGGTGATTGCGATCGTTACACTGTAGCTGCCAGAGATACGCGGTCGCCCTGCAAGTCATCTTTAAATTGACTTTTTAAATATATGTTCCATATAAATTTAATTGCAATTTAGTTCTATGGTTTGCATTATGTAACGTTTACAGAAAATTCACATTCTATCAAATATATAGTACCTACTAGGGCATGCAGTCGATACTGTGTTTGAGTACCGGGAAATTTGGGACCGATACCGGCACGGAACCGGGAATTCCCGAGAATTTCGATACTTTCGATACTACCAGAAATTATCACAAAAACAAGGCTAATACTTATAGAAAGTATCAAATAGACCGAATATTACTATTCATTTGGCATAATATATAAAAAATTGTCGCATAATATTTCACACAGGACTGTAAATTCATGATTTTTCACTTGTGCCATAAATCGCTTCTTTCCAAACAAGGTTTTATTGTAGTACAACGGGAAGAGCTGGCGTATAGGTTTTACAGTGATTGCGTGGCAGTGCAAATAACTCTAACGTCTCTAATGTCTCTAACTACAAAAACTATGTTTTTGTAGTCAGAGACTTGCATACAAATTTTCAACCCTCATTTTACCCTCTGTCGGGTAGATTTTCGTAAAATTGCTTATGTAGTTTATTATTACTTAAAAGTAATAACCTTTATGCCGATTTTTAAGTATCTAACTTCAAAAACTTAGAACCCTTATGCAAGTATCCAACCCCCATTTCACCCCCTTTGGGGGGAATTTTCGGAGTTTCGGAATTTTTTTTTTTTTGCTCATACAGGTTATTATTATTTAAATGGAATAACCTAAATCCCGATTTTCATGTATCTAACTTCAAAAACAAAGGACTTTCATATAAACTTCCAACCCCCATGTCAACCACTTAGGGGTGAATTTTCTCGAAACTGTTTCTTAGCTGATGTCTACGCCATAGAAGGAACCTACCTTCCAAATTTTAAGTTTGTAGCTTTATAGGTCCTGAGATATCGTGATGAATCAGTGACCTTTCGCTTTTATATATAGATGAGTAATAGATTTTTTTTCAAAAATACCTCGAATTTGTGAGCATAAAACACAGTATAACAATATTCTCATTGCAGGTTCTTTACATTACTCAATTTATTTATTACATGTAGGTAGGACATACAGGTGTTTCTTATGTAACGGCATGTTTTGACTCTACCGCCGATTCGGGAAAAAATTCTACTGAGAAGAGCCGACCGAAGAAACGTTGCTGTAAACATCGTTTTACGCTGACATAAAAATATAATGTGGTCTCCTCAACTTACCGATATTAACTCACTCAAGTTACTGAATCAAAAATCCGTTATTTGTATAAGAAAAAGCATTTTCATGCAAAATTTAAAAAGACATGAAGGTTTTAACGATTCCGAAATTCCAGTTTTAAGTACCTATTAAGGTGTTATTGCCCGGTAGCATGAAATGATGATAATTTTACATCGGAACAAGTTCATGATCCATAGTGAAATCATAACTAAAGGAAATTAAATTTGTTTAAATTACACACCGTTACTTTAATGATACATAATCGCGATAAGAGGCGAGAAATTCATATTATTATTGTAAGCTGTGAACTAAAAAACCATTAAGTTTAAAAAATAATGTAGTAAACGAAAACCTATATGGAGATGCACATTAACATTCTCCACATTCTCAATCTCAGTGGAGAGGCAGACTCGCTAGACTGAGAAAAACTTACTTAACTTAGGATATTTTTGTTCCAAAATCATTTCTTTTTAAAAGGAAGAATTATTAACTTAGTAGGAATGTTGCAATTTTCCGATTCGGTATATATAGTCGTTACTGGAAGAATAATTCCCCTTTTAAAATAACACTCTTTTGGAACTAGAAAATCGCAAGGAAAGTCCGGAATTAGGTATGTTTCCCAATGAGTGCTCAGTAGTAGTGGTTGTAGCCTTGTAGATCGGCACAGGGTCGAGATGATGATAAAATCTATATTCAATTATAGATCGTGATGTCGGCCCACGTGTTCAGCTAATATGTCCACAGGTTCATTTGGCGTATAATTGCCCTTGGCAGCCAATGCAAAGTAAATAGAAAAATTTATTAGTCGTTATTTTAGACAATGTACAGGAGGTATAATGTACTGTTTTCTCATCAGGACTGGTGGCTGGCCCTACTTATACAGAAGCTTTACGATGAATGTTACATTCTACTTGAACTTGAACATTCCCTTCCTTACCTTTTTAGCTCGCTTCAAACCCCAAAATCGCCCAAAGATAACTCAGGCCTTCTCTTATAATGTGGTAGTCAACAATGTTTAATAAAATTATCTTATCGGTTCTTTTATCATAATAAACCGTTATTTGTAGAACAGGGTGGCTAAAAATCCAGCATACTACAATTATATCGTGCATACTTGAAGAACCAGAAAACCAGAGAAGAAAAATATTCAGAAAATAATGAGTCCCATACTAATTTGATATCCTTTATTGCAGTGGGCTACACGGCATCGTACCGGAACGCGTAATCGCTTGGCGGCGCGTCTTTGCCGGTAGGGTGGTAACTAGTCACGGCCGAAGCCTCCCACCAGGCCAGACCAGGGAAAATTCAGAAATTATAAATTCCCAAATTGACCCTGCCGGGGATCGAACCCGGGACCTCCGCACGTTAAGATAACAGCGCTACATACTGCGCCACGGAGGTCGTCAAATAATATATATAATATGAGACAATGTGCTTGCATATGCGCTTCAATACCACCGTAAACAGCCGGTTTTAGAAACGTAGTGATCACGTTATGGTTCTTATGGGTTTCGTTGTGTAGTAAGAAAAAACACCCACACATTATATACAAATTAACCGACTTGCCCCAGTTTCACTCGAATTTCGCTGAAAAACCTTTTTTAGTGCGAGTCTACGTTATAAAGATTACTTCGGCATGTATACCTAAATCTCAGCTCTACACACGTGGTGCGTTGATAAAATATGATATAATCTATAAATGACAGTCCGTCAGTCTTTATGTATTGATTTTGTAATTTTTGTAAAAAATCAGTCTTATACTTAAAAAATTCACTAACAACAACTTTCAAGGTGCCTTACTACGTACTTACCTACTTAAAATACATAATATGTTCTTACCCACTTAACTTTTGAATAGTAAAATAAAAACTAAAACTAATATCATTTTTTTCAATTGTGATCGATGATGATAGTATTTAAGCAAAGCTAGCGTGATATAATCTTATAATGATTCAAAGCTAATATAACATAATTTTCACCAACATTAAGTTGAAGCTCCGGAGAGAATATAAAATAGATTGCTCTGCAAGATCACGCCCCTGCGATGATTCGAAAGCCGATAAATTGTATGCAGTGGACAGCGAAATTGTAGTTTTGACCGCATGCCTCAGCTATGTCTCCTTTTATTTTGTTGATTATTGACAATAATCGTTGACCGACGCCATCGTTTTATGGAACAGTCTCCTCCAGCCAGACTTACCGCAAAAGCCAGTTTAGCTGGACAGTTTTATCAAGCTATCAAAATAGGCAAAAAAATCGATGTACCTATACTTACTTATGTGAATTTCTGCTGTGTTGTAATTTACCTTCTTTTCTTGGTAATAAGAAACTACGACGTAGCGTAAAAAAAAAAATGTCAACTTTCAAGTGTTGTATGAAACAAACGTGCTACGAAGTGGCACTCAAATACAAGAACAGATGTATCTAATATCTAATTACATTGTAGAATTGTCTCACAAAATATGCGTGTCAATAAAAAGAGAGTTAATATTGTCAACCTACCTTATGGTAGCATGATTTGAGTATACTGGAATTAAAAACCTTAGCTGTTGCAAAAAGGCATCATGTACTTAGAGTGATCGAAAAATCTATTTCAAATCGAACGCATTTTAAATTTCGACAAAACACGCATAAGTTAACCAATATATATAAATAATTAAATATAATATAAATTTAGTCTCCAGAGCCCAGATAAAACTATTTTAATATTATACTATATATCTCAAGAAAAACTGCCCAAATAAAATATATTTATATTATGATGCTGAATAGTGGCATAATTGGGGTTAGTGACATTCGGTGAGTTCATGGCGCCCTGCCATAATAGTGCGGGGCATTCTACCAGTTTCATTTATGGTACAAACCAACACCTGATTTAGTGCGGACCACCACCTTATATGTGACAAAGAATTTCAAAATGTCTCAAAATCGCTTGGCAGTGCTCATTAAACTCATATTTACTTATAATTATTGTTAAAAAACACCTTCTTTTCGCTTTAGTAGGTAATTAGCACTTCATAGTTTTTGCTTTTAAATAAGTTCTTGAAAATATTTTCACAAATTTTAGGTAATCTGTAAAGGGATGATGGACGATGATGATGGAAAAAATTATAAGAACATTGAAATTTAAAATCACTTATTTGTGCAGAAAATAGTTTACCAGACATAGTATATGGGGGAAACCTTAGGCACAAATTTTGAAAATTTCAAGATTTATATTTATAGACGGGATTTTCTAAAAACTAAATCTACGTGGACAAAGTCTGCGTCATCTAGTTCAAATTACTACTTGAAATGTTTCTCGACTCGAACAATAAATGCATATTTGTGCAAGCTGGAGGAAGCGATTCAATGTACTTACCGAGGTAACTTTGTTGCAATGAAATGCCATAAATACTGGCCACAGTTTGAATTTCACAAGCGAACATTTATTTACATTATTTACATCAATAACTTATGTAATAATTACCTCTATTGTACGAGTGTTGCCTGGTTGCACCAGTTGTGATACACTGTAGTCAGAATCCAAATGACCTCCTCCCGACCGAATATCGGCCACGGCGGCCAATCTCCAGAAAGTTTAGCCATCTGCGCGGGAGATATTATAGTGCACAAGTGTGTGCGCGTACACAGGTGCACTCTCTGTTCCTTTACTCTCGTTGTGCCCAATGGGACGGAAATCTGATACGACCGGAGAGAGATCAAGGCACAGGACCGACGGCTTAATGTGCTCTCCGAAGCACGAGGGTAAAATATGGTCACGTTCCTAACTCCGGGCTATTACTACTAGTACTGAGAATTTTTTGTTAGAAAAACCCAAACTTCTTATGGCCCGACCCGGGACTCAGGACCTCGTCAGCCGCAGTCGAACATGCTAACCAATAGACCAACGAGGCAATTCCAAGTGATAAAGTATTCTTACAACAAACCGCTATAACGCGTTATCAGAGAAGAAATGGAGAAGAAATGCCCTACAACATGGACGTTGGTACTGGTACATGGTTCTGGTACGTTTGGTATTCGGTTCACCGATAAATAAGAAATTGGCACTAGGCTTTTTAAATCCCTGTATCTATACTAATATTATAAATGCGAAAGTTTGGATGGATATTTGTTACTCAATCACGCCAAATGGCTGAACAGATCTGGATGAAATTTGGCACAGAGATAGATTATAGTCTGGAATAACACTGCTACTTCTTATCCCCGAAATTTAAAATTCCCGTGGATGGAGGTTTTTCGGCTCCCGCGGGAACTACTGCACGCGGACGAAGTCGCGGGCATTCGCTAGTCAACAATAATTATACCTACTGTTTTTATTATTCGACCCATCACATTCACGCTAAGTCGTACTATAATATTCTTGAGTAAAATGGATGTATTTACTATTTAAAACCCAAAAAGGGTATTGGTCATATAGTTCGTTTTGGTCTTGTGGGAGGTTTCGGCCGTGGCTAGTCACCACCCTACCGGCAAAGACGTGCCGCCAAGCGATTTAGCGTTCCGGTACGATGCCGTGAAGAAACCGAGTAGGGGTATGGGTTTATTATAACTGCCATACCCCTAACTGGTTAGCCCGCTATCATTTCAGACTGTATAATCACTTATCATCAGGTGAGATCGCAGTCAAGGGCTAACTTGTAGTGGAATAAAAACGATAAAAAAGAACCAACACACGTTGCAACAATGTAATTAGAAGTTACGTTGAATAACCGAGGTGCTAGAATGGTGACCCCTAGGACCCCCTAGAAAAAAGGTCCCTAGTCGCTATAGGAGACCTATTTCTAGCAGTGGATTGTTATTGACGACGACGACGAAGACTATTTAAAAATGAATATTTTTATATAAGTAATAATTTATATAAAAAAAAAGATACGCGCCGAATTGAGAACCTCCTTTATTGGAAGTCGGTCGGTCGGTCGGAAAAAAATTACTAGCTTAAGGCTTTGTATCTAATATATTATTGGAATTAAGTATATGACTATATAGATGAACTCCGTCTCTATTCTTACATTGGTCAATCAAATAGGAATCTGAAATGGAATAAATACAGGGTGTATAAAATAAAGGGGGTAGGATGACAGGGTTCTTTACTAGGTACCTAATTTAAAAGGGAATATTTAAAACAGAGTTCTGCAATTAAGAATTTACTGTTGACCTAAACCGCCTGAACGTTTCATGGAAATGATCAATTTAAAATTACAAATGACATAAGTACAGACAGTTACGTAAAATCGATTACTGCTATGAACTTCGAGTTGCCATTTAAAAAAAGTGAAATCTGTATTTTTGTAAAAATAATATTTTAATATCTTTTCTTAAACTAGCAAGCATGTAAATCGTTATAAGTTGACGCTTACCATTTATTTATGCATTAAGTTCAATAGGTACTTTAAGGAACTTTTAAACGTCAACTTGTTTGTGAGTATCAGACGATTTTTAAAGATTCTATCATTTTTATACAAGCTATCAACATTCTAACTCGCTAGTTTGAACTTTATTTTAAAAGTTTATAGGTAATTTTGTAGAACCATGCCCATGTAGCCTTGATGAAGTTCCAATTTATGCTAGTTGTAGGGCTGTGGTGTAAGGGCTTAAGGAGGAATACAAGGACTTAATTAGAGAGAATAAATAAGAAGGGGTGCTCAAAGCAGACGCTTATAGCAATTTTCGGACGTCTGTGATTTCAGTAGGTATTGTAGGTAATTACAATAAGACCTCACCGTGCATTAGATTTGAAAATAAACTAAATATATTAAAACACAAATGTAATAATGTGTAGGTATTACACATATCTGGACTAAACGACTTTCAAAATGAAGCGGTCGAATGCGTAGGTGGTAGGCATTAAAAATTAAAAGCATTTAAATCATTCAAAGACGGAAGAAATGTCCGGTTTTTATTATAACTTTTATAAATATACCTATTTCCTGTACCCAGATTTATTAAGTTTATTAGTAAGAAAATAAGCCGCTGCCCCAGACTATACGCAAAAGCTACGTGCAGAATCGCTATTTTTTACTGTCTTCATACTCTGCAGGAAGCTCATTAACTTCCAGTTATTGAACGGCTATTTCCATCAAAAATCGTGTTTTTTAAAGCTGACAAGCTTAATATGACACATGGCCATCAAGTTATGAGCAACAGCGATTAGCAGATTTGCAGACTACATTTTTGTTTTTGTAATGGCCAACCCATTGTGTACTGCGTAGCACATAGACCAGCTTCCAATGTGATACGAATTTTTTATAGATCGAATAGCTCCGGGAGAAGAGCCACAAGTTATTGAAACAACTGCAAAAGGCGCGTGATACCCACGTCAGAATCTGAATCTGTGATTTAATTCAATCAAATAAATTCTAATAAAGTTAGCGGATTTCGGCGCAGTCGTTTTATCTTCTGCCAATATGGCTCGACGGATTTCGAAAAAGAAGTATCAATGGACAGGGTACATATAGTTCGAAGAACCGTTAGCAGACCCTCCATGTGGACGGACGACATCAGGAAATTCGCAGGCAGCCGCTGAATCCAGGCCTCGGTGCAAGATCGCGGCGTGTCTCTGTGGAAATCTCCTGTAGGGATTTCCACAGAGACACGACCTATGTCCAGCCAGTGGGTGTCTCTTGGTTGATGACAACGATGACGATGATTAACCCCCCGATTGTGTAAGAAAATCGTAATTGTAATCGTTTGTCAAACGTATAATGCGACCTGTTTAAGGAGTTCATAGATGCCTGCACGTCAAAAAGCAACGTATGAACTCTAAACAGTTCGAGTAATACGTTTTAAGCTGTCAAATGATAATGATTTGCTTAGACAATTAGGCCTCCGATTTAACGCGTTTTTTTATTTTTACCGCGTGCAATTACTTTATTCTAAATTATACTAGCGGAAAAATATGCCTCTTGCTACTTTAGCGGTTCGGACCGTCGACCGCGTACAATCCAATTATTTAAGTTAATATACATTGATAAAATTGGCTCGTATTAATTAATAAATTAAAGATTTTATTTTTGTAATAAACCTGCATAAAAGGTTTATTGTATCACCCAGTACACTGAACTCGATACGTGTCAGCATAAAGCACTCGCTGTATAGTGTATGCGCCAAGTGCGGACAGGTTCATGAGATTGGTGGTCATATTTTACAGGGTTGTCAGTTAGTCAATTAGATATACTTAGGCAAAAAAAGGATAGAAAGCATGATATTACACGGTATGAAGCACTACATAGTAAATGCGTGTACGTTTTGTAATACATTGAAGATTAAATGAAGTTGGTCCCACTGCAGCAAGTAACAGAGGCAGTGTTTTTCAAGGTGCAAAAAGAAATCTTTATAAATAAAATGAAATAAAGAAGGGTTACTCCTAGACAAATATCATTAGAATGTTTTCTGTAAGAAGCCAGTCCTAGGTGCACAAAATATTCAATAAAATAAATATCTGATTAAACCGGTCTCTATATATAATTGGAGCGTAAGAACATTACTGCGTTAGTAACTGCAGCACTTATGCAATATTGGTATCACGTATTCGTATTGTAATGTGACACCTGTCCACCGGTATTAGTATTAGAAATTAGCATTAGGGTGTTAATCTATTGACGATTGTATCCAAACTTGTACCAGTCATTTTTGTAACAGGACAAAGCTTCGAACGCGATACCCATAGTTCACTACTGCGAGTTACGGGCTTTTAATTTTCACCATCAACATCTACATAAAACTGTTGACCCATTACTGAGCACGAGTCATCTCAAAGTGAGAAGGGTTTAGAGCAGACCATAGTCCACCACGCCAGATTAGCAGACTTGACACACCTTGAAGAACATTATTACAACTCTATTACGACGAAGGAAAACATCGTGAGGAAACGGGCATGCTGTTTCCTCACGATGTGTTTCTTCGTCGTTAACGCAAGTGATACTTCTTAAAACGAACCTACATTGGAAAAGTAAGAGGTTCGTGCCCGCAGATAGAACGCCAGACGCCTTGACAATTAGAGGGTTAAAGATTTAACTACGTGGCAATCACCGTTTACGGTCTCTCAGTTTTATATAAAATTGAATTTTATATACATTATCAAGATTTAATCAAAAGATGAAAATGGTATCGTTAAAGTAAACGACGGTTTTCATAACAAGTTGTCCGTGGCGCCAATATTCTATCAGTAAATAGGGGGTGGTCGACTTCGGGCGCGCGCTGCAGCGAGTCCACTAAATCACACGCTAATAACTAGTGGCAGATACGATCTTTGCCTTCAATAATAAAGTCAGCCATTTGTACCCGCTACCTTTCTTAGAAAGTCTTCGTAGTTCTTTACCAGTTTGATGACAGGCAACGGCTACATTTTGTAATTACCGGGCGACGACAATTTTCTTATCTGACCATTGTTGTTATAAATTGAAACATCTAGATAAAATGAAAAGTTTGAAAGGGATTAAATTAGCCTCCAGCAAACCCCATCGCTATCGGCATAAAACCAATTAGATCTAACTTTCCCATTTTGTTTTGCCCACGCATGAGGACTTGAAAAGACTTGATTAAAACTGAACGATGTTTCTTTCACCTTATTTTTATCTAATTTAACGCAATAAATTAATCATTTCCACTATACTTCCACCATTAATTGAACGCCTTACTTGCTTGTTACCGAAGCTTCTTTTAGGACATCAACGTTTAGGGGTATATGAAATATTTTGGTAGCTTGAATAATTGTGTCTTTAT
Source organism: Erebia palarica (assembly GCA_964035005.1). Lineage (NCBI taxonomy): Eukaryota > Metazoa > Arthropoda > Insecta > Lepidoptera > Nymphalidae > Erebia > Erebia palarica. The sequence goes on from OZ035988.1 coordinate 11,717,719, forward strand.
TTAAAACCCGAACTACGAGACGAGATAGATGAAACTGGTAGATTATCTCAACTTACCTACACCATTTATCATAATATTTGGTGATAATAGAAAAAATATAATCGTTGTCTATTGATGTTTTAGTTAGAATGATATGAATAAAAAACAAATCTACACTAAGAACAGTTGCTGTAAGATATTGTTGTACAATTTAGATCATTATAAAAAAGTTATCAGTAAAGTGTCAGAAACTTTTATCAGCGCTTTGTTTACGACTAATTACCAGCTCAGGGCAATGAATGACAAAAACTTTTACTTGAATGGTTGGAGCTATTCATGGACAACAAATAGGTACTTAAAATGGTATTATATTAACTAATGCATTATGCATAATATCTATGGATTCTACTGCACTTTCTTTCAAAAGTTTAAATGAATGTGCTCACATGCGAGCGTTTTTCCACTAACCATCACCCGACACGTTTTGCGATCACGATACTGTATGCACGATATAGTGCACACGACTTGTGGTTCATATTTTTTCTACAAGCTCGATTCTTTATTCCAGCAACATATATGCCGCTTTGCTTGTAGTCTTGGCAAATAAAAGCCGCAATGTGTCTTCCGTGTAGATTAAACATTATTGTAAAAAAGGACTGGTCGTCTAATCTTAAACTAAACACATCTCACTAAACACTCGCCTCATCAATGTTGTGTGTTAGATCAACAACAAATCTAGCCGTAGAATTCATGTCAATCAACCAATGACGACGTCCAATTTGTGTGTATGTTTCTATTGCTACGCATGTGGGCTCATGTTATTTAGATTGGACTTGCTCAAACAAAATAATAACTTCAATGAATTTACCATAAAGATGAAAAATGTACGTCGTTACATAATTGAAAGGTACATAATATTATACAAATACTAGTAGACAGACAGAGTTAAAGACGCGCATTCGCGAGTTGATGAACGCATTATCACAGAATAGGCATTATGCCGTATCGTGCGTTCACCATGGAAAACGCCCTTAATAAATTACGCAATGCCACAAAAATGAATGTTGTAGATCACGCGTCAGGAGAAAGCACGATAAATCTTCTTTTGTTAAGGAAATGATATACTAAACCTTCAAACAAACATGCGTGTACTGGGAACAAATACGGTTTGTATTCTATGTTACATCCATCAAGAAGTCTGTACTGAAAGGGTAGAGTAGAGTAGGTAACGTAAAAACTATTTTATCGAATTATAGATTCATCAATGGATTTCACGGCACGTAAAATATAACATTGAGATAATTTTATTCATAGACACTAAATTTATTTACCTTCATTAGAGTAGGTTTAATTCTAAGAATAGAGGAAATATTCAAATATACCTACATGAGAAACCAGTTTTAATATTTTTTATTCATAGAAGAAAAACTAGGTCGATTTTAATTAATATATGCAGTTATATAAGATTTTATTAGGTACTAGCAGGGTTGGCTGCGACTTCGTCCGCTTGAAATAAGTTTTTTCAATTCCCACGGGAACTCTCTAATTTTTCGGGATAATTTCTATTGGTACCAGAATTTTCAAAATCTGTTTAGTTGATCCGGAGATTACCCCCTACAACGTCATAAACTTACAAAATTTAGCTGTTTATAATATTAGTATAGATATTTAACTTTATTTACTGTCAGTTTTATGGCTCTAAGTTTTCGACAGTCAATTCGTTAAAATACTACTATAGCTATTATAGCTTCTTGTTCTGATGGATAAAATATCCACTTAACTACCACTACAGTCCATTAACATCCCACTGCTGGGCACAGGCCTCCACTTTCATAGGAGAGAGGGAATTAGAGCTTAGACCCACCACGCTGCTCCAATGCGGGTTGGCGGGCTATGACATAATTATTATCGTACGCATACGTAATATTTATTTTTCAACAAAAAAATTGTCAACAAATACAAACAAATAGCAAGCACAAAGATGAGATTACCGAGATAAAGCAATGAAAGCCTTAGTGAAAGATGCGTAGACAAAGGCCATGGGATATCATCACTCAATAACTAAAATAAAAGGCTTTGTCCTGAGTGACTGACAGATAACCTACAGCCAAACGGCTGGACGTAGAAATTTTAAATTTTGAAAAATATTCCTTGAGCACAAAATTCCCTAGATACTTAGTAAGGATTTTTCGAAAAGGTTATAGGTCTAGGGGATGAAAGTTTATATAAAACTCCGTCATTTTTCAACTTCTTACCATGAAACTTTGTATTCAAGGGCGTTTGGTTAAAAATGAAGAAATAATATTTGTTTCAGTTTTTAACAATTCCACCCGCAAAGGGGTTTAATAGGGGATGTTTGTATGAGGCTTTTAAGAACCTAATTCCACTCAGGGCAAAAGTTATGATCCGTAAGTTTTGTTTAAGAAATCATGCAGTAAAAACTACTAGAAAGTAATCGTACAATTGTTAAAATGAATTTGCCTATGAATTTCTCATATCGGACAGGCGCCCGCGCACAACGTTTAACGATCGATCACGCGCATTAAGCAATTGCATTTGAAACCCGCAGGTAGGTTCTTATTACCAAATAGGTACCGATAGATCTTTGAGTAATCTACAAGACAGTCATTAAGCAAGTCTGGTGGATGGCACATTTGCGGAAATGGATATTAACGGCGGCACAATTAGTGTCGCTAGTGTTGAGTAGGTATGTGAAATTATTTACTATTGCTCATTTATTCTTATTGTACGTTTTAACAACACTTAACAAAAACTGAACAAAATTTTAGTAAGTTAATGCAACTAAAATTCTCATTTGAAATATAATATTTCGTTCGTTATTTTTTTTTTCATCTTAACCATATTGTATTAAAATTATAGTACAGGTACCTAGCCTATTTATTGCGAATTATTGAAGAGTTGCGCTATTATTCAAACTTTTTGAAAGTTTGTGTATAGGTATTTGTTTAAATTTAACCACTACCTTATACGTTTCTCGGGAGAAGACACCATCATAAAGACCGCCTACACTTCGAACGGAACCCAAAACCCAACTTAATAGGCGCCCCATAAATAAATCCTTTATGATTCGAGCGTCAAAACTGCTATGAATCTACTTCACAAGAATTCTTGCAATGTATCGTAATCTTCAATACGTGTTAAAGATATATTTATCACGGTTTTTCTCTCGCTCCAAGAAATGATAAGGTACAAATTAGTGTTCTTTTTAATCGGTATTCAATCTTTTCACAATGTGCATGTCCTAACTCCTATTATTACTCAGGTGTTTTGCGTTAATAATATAATTCGCTATGGAATATAAAAAGGATTTTATTTTTCTATAAGTACAATATAATGATTATAAGCTTCCGGCTAATATTCAAAACTATACACATTAATTTTCACCCATATTCTGCATTAAATCATGATCATCGATCTCTTCAAACCTTGCTGCATCGGAAATCCTCGTTTTCCTTAGAAGTTGTCACCTGTCATCACAACATGATATGCAATATACAAACTGAACAAAAAATTGACCATCGATCAATCTAATGTCGAAAAGATATTGCTTCAGAAGCTTCGGTAGCCACCGAGGGAATTCCTTTATAATTGCCCCTTCAGTCCTTCACAGATAGTTGCGCGCTAGTTGAACCTCCGTAGAGCATGATATGTAGATCTGCAGCAGTTATATTCCATGTCCACCTCTCTCTGGTTTCTGCCCTGACGAATTTCCTCTAATGTTAAATGGGTCACAAACTCTTAAAAGTAAACGTTGAATGACCTGGACTGTTGGTCTCTTTATTGATGATTTCAAACAGGATGTAGCTGGAGTTGACTATGAATAACTTTGAAAGTAGACCGTGTTCGACCTTATAATGCCATTTTATTGGTAGTTGATATATACCCACAAATTAAAATTAAAATTATAAAAAATCTGAAATTCTTTAAACACGGGCGGATACTAAATTAACCATTATTTGCATACATAGAAACACTCCGCTTTATTATTTTAACCTAAATTTGTCAGAAGACCTACGTATCTTACACGAATCGATTCCAGTTCCTCCTACACAAGTCGTTAATGGTGAGTTAAAGGTATACAAAACAATTATTTAACTGTTTAATTGTTCTCTCAAATTAATACATTACTAGCTTGCCCACAGAAGCTATTATAAATATTTAGCATTTTAGGTAGGTGATATTGCTTATCCGTTAGATTAATTGAAAAAACGTGTTAACCAATGAATGAGTATATACAGTATAAGTTTAAACGAGTATCATTGACACAGTGACCAGGGAAATGGACATTTACTATTAGGTACATTTAAAAAATTATTGCCTTTTACTCAGATATATACAAAAACTTTTACGGTTAGATCGGAATTCGGAAATCTTAGAAGTGCAGGTTATTCTTGCACACTATAACATATTCTGAGTCTCAATATGAACTTACGTAGTACTTTGTAGGTAGGTATACTAATATAAGATAGGAACACGTAAGCCACATTTGTTTATAAGATAAGAGAACATAGTGTCCATGTCCACTCACGACAACATTCATAACTTTTTTTAAAACTTTCACTCAGAGTATTCATTATACATTTCTGGTAGCTATTATTTAAAGTAGTACTTTAGATACCTAGGTACTATTTAAGGATGTAGAACACGTTCGCGAGATACCTACGTAAAAGCTTACAGGAAGCGGAAGAGCCGCTAGAACCACAATTTTTTGTACAAAAAATTCTGAGTAACGTGAACATCATAGCGCGCGGCCTAAAAATGCGGCGTGTACCTAATTTCACAGATGCTCAGTGTTTGAAAGTTATCAGCATCTCTTGCAAATCACCAGGTGCAGCCAATTCACATCTTCAATGTCTACATAAAGAAAAAGAAAACCCTGACTCACTCACTCCCTGGCCACTGCCCAGCCCAAACCTGTAGATCCAAAAAGCTGAAATTTTACACAAAGGTTTATTTATTAATGGAGACAAGGAGTAAGGACGGTTTTCTGAAATTGCTACGGGAGCTAAGCCGCGGGCGATCGCTAGTAAGTATTCCAAATACGTGCGTCCTTTGCGGGTTTTGCGATTCATCTTGTGTATGCGATCACCTTAAACACAATAAAATCACATGTGAATGTTGCATACTAAGTCTAAAACAGGCGCGAATCCTACGCCTTGCTATTAAGTCGGTACTTTCACTGAGGAAACGCAATTTTCTAGAAAACGGTAGCGCGAAGATTGCGAGAGTTTCTCTTTTTATCCTCCCGTGGCTGCCCCAGGCTCTGTTACACCATCACGCCGGCACCGAGCATTATGATACAAAGTGACCTACATTGCTCGTGATAGTTAAATTTCTAACTTTTCTCCAATACTTAGATACTTAACAAAATTACCAAGGAAACCGACAAAATCAGTCAACTAAGTCGAAGAAAACTGTGCAAGTACCTACCTACCTAGGTAATTTAAGTTTATACATTTATAAAGAGACAAGTAGGTATTTCTTGCTTAATTGTTTTTAGTTCGCGGCATAAAAACGTAAAGTTTTACCTCATGATCAATCATCAAAGCCGAAACAATAATCACGATAATAAAAAATATAATATTATAAATGTAAAATAAGTTTAATCATGGGTAAAAAAGTTTATTTTAACTTCAGGAATTCGACATACAAATACATATATTATAGTTACCGTTGATAACATTAAAAAAAAAACATAATTTGCACATAGTTATTGACTTTGCACTACCTTGAACAATGTACATGACGGTAACGTCAAGTTCCATAGGCACATAACTCACATGCAACTACAAACCTAAATAATCTCAAACCTTGAATACACACGCTCTCTGAATGTAAACCACTGCCCCATAAGTATATTTACATAACAAAAATACTTCGCGGTCTGGAGACAAAAGATCGAAAAATTATGGCTCATTCTGTATTGGTTGGGTCTTTATCTGAATTTGTGAATGCACTCGTACCAGAATAAATACGACTGTCGAAGAAAGAAACCTTATCTCTGTCACATTATCCTACGCCTTTGTCGTTGCATGAAGATTGATTTGCACAGTAAACACTGTTCTGTTTCTCAGTTATTCCACATTCCTTGCCCGTCCTTCACCTTTCATTAAAGGAAAGGAATCGACCCTTGGCATCTCAAACAATGAAGTAACTCTATCTTGATACTTGCAAAACTTTCCGCGTAGAGAGTTCACGTTGTGACACTGCTTTTTGTTGATTTCTTATCTGGAATAGGTACCTGGTGAAATATTGCTCACGGACTAGTTCACAGTTTCGTCACTTACTTATTGTGGCGGTGTTAAAGGTTATCATACTATCAATTAAATATATTTTTTCATAATATATCGATGACTTACAATATGTACTGTAGTTACTCAACCAGTCGTTCCTAATGTCTACAAGAACTAAGTACCGAGGTATAAAAAGCCGCTTGAAATGCTCATCTTAATCCTTTCATTCATTTCATATAGGCCGGTTCAGAATGTTGTTTAGAATTGGTCTTGGTACACACGAATGCAAGCTGCATTATATTATTTGTCTTGGCCCACATGAGCGTGATTCGAGTATAATAAATGGCTGCCAGACTCGACGCCTTGCAGCTGTAATTAAATAAAAATCACCCTGGATTAAGTGCAAAGCAGCCGTGGGCCGACTTCGCAGGATATTTATAAGCCTCTACACAAACATGAACGCTATAGGGTTTTTAGGTTTTATTACACGACATCCATTCACACACCTGCTTAATTATACATATAAGTATGAAAAAATAAAGAACCCACTAATTCAATAATTGCGGGCAACTCGTTCATGGGGAGCATTGAAAGAAGGTTAAATAAGACCCTTATTGGTAGTAAATGGGCACAACTAATAATTTAAACTGTTCTGAAACGAGAAAACTTCACGTATACCTATACCTATCGTGTTTATTACTTTCCTTTCAGCGCAAAATATACTTACTCTAAGTACTTCCGTTTAGAAAATATTAAAGCCTTAATATAAATAAAAGCATTGGCGTTGTAAATTTCTAAGCAAAAACGTTCAATGTTCATTGCTCGCTTAAATGATAATAACTTAGTACACCGGCGACGTGTACCTCCGTACTTTATAAAATGCACTTCGCTGAGCTTAACAGCCACAAACATAAAATATGGCTATTAAACTAAACAATACCAGCATAAATGGCCTTTGTCTGCTACATTGTACCGCTAAGGCTCGCATTTAAAGTGTATTTGTAAATTTCACAAATAATAATGAGCAATGCAATATTAACAGCTCTTCTCGAGTGTTGAAGACCACCTCGCCGGCTCCCAGCGGGGTGTCTCGGAACAAAACTTAGTGAAATCAATAACGTAATGAGAAAATTGCGCAATGATCGGACGCTTATTCACTGTTCAAACTTTATTGCTTTCGGATTCATCACAACAATGATGCAATCGCGATAAAAGTACGAACTTGTATCTAAGTGAAATACTATAACACCAACCTCGATTTTTTTATTGATGCCAGGAAAATGCGGTTGACCACTAGCTGATGCTAAGTTTAAGCTTAAGTAATTTGAGACCTATCTATATTTACTTATTTGAGGTATGTAAATGGCGTAAGTACTTTGTATTTTCTCAGACTTCTCAATTATCCCTAGGTATATACTAGATATCTAAGTCTCAAGATTGTTTCTCTACCAGGGAAGTGCGAGGATACAAAGCAAAGGTATGTCACTAATGAATCGCTTTCTTACCTCATTTAACATTATTCCTCCCTAGCTGAGTATGTAGTTCCACTGTAGTTGTAGTTCCACTACACCCTAAATGAGAACAAAATTCAGTATGAGATAATATTACCTATAAATTGTAGCAACGCAACGCCAACCATCAAAGCAAAAGTCTCTCTTTTTTGAATAGGTAGCAATGACGGTCGCACTTGCGGTGTGGTGTTGTGCCTGTGCGAATTGCTGGGTGGTGGGTGTCGCATGCTGCAGGTGAAAGACACGCACTGTACCACACAGATTTATCTACTGTAGCGGATTATAGCGAATTAAACTTCTAGTTCATTCACTATCATGGACTTCCGCAAAGTAACGCCTGCTTCTATTCAATATTCCAGCTATCACTCGTCACTCGTCAAACATCGAAACTTCCTGTTTGAAAGCATAGTACCTGTAGTCATCGTCTATATATCAAGACGTAATTTTTTTTTATAAAGGATACCTAAGTCAATAAAAGTTATATTCTGTGCTCGCATGAAGCCTGGATACCTACCTCTGTTCTCGTATTAACCCTATTGTATAAATAGGTTTGAGTTTCGAAATAATGCGTCTGAGAATTGAAGCTTTATCTAAAGCCGCCGTCAACAAACATTTGTTATTATAGAATCGCTTAATAGAGTTTTCAATTTATTCTTGTCAGCATCTATCCTTACAAAATTACATTAGCAAAAATTGTGTTTTATCAACCCTAGTGAGAGACAATGGTTTAATGGTTACAAGGTCCACGATCATTGCGATGCTGAAGCTCATCAGTTCTCGTATGACTTGTCGCAACCACGAGGAATGATTGAACGGACTTCTTTTCATTAGTGTAATTCAAGTATAATGTCATTACACACCGTCATAATAATAACAAGCTATTAAGCTATAATTATTGTACTTGTTGGTACATCAAAGCTTACGCAAGGCATATAGATAACCAATGAGGATCTTTTATTAAGTAGGTAAGTAGGTCTATACTCGTAATTAATAAACTTATTACCTAGATATTATTGAGTGTATCTGTAAGATAGTAAATTAGTGTTACCAGAGATTAATAATTAGTAATTGTAATCAGTATCATCATCATCATAACATATCTACGGACCACTGCAGTGAAGCTGACGACGGGCACTTGAGAACATTGTGGAAAATACAGTTTGCTCACGATGTTTTTCTTTAATAACTTATTTAAAACCCATAACGTGGCTGGCGATAGGAAGTCGAAAACCGCCGAACCTCCTTAAAACATTAAAAAATCATTAGTTTGCAAAAAAATTGCGCATTCAAACTTAGAAGTTCAAACTCGAACATCCGCTGAATTTTCACGAGTCAAAATAATTTGCTGTATGACACAACGACACTGGACGTTTATTTATTTACAGATGTACGTCAATGGAATTTACATCCCATAATCATATTTAAAAACCATCATTCACTAATGAGTATTATTCTTTACAATATCTCAACCACCTTGAGGTGCTGAGGTGCGTTGCACAAGATTATTTGTAGCTGTCTTAAGTGCATTTTGCGAAAACCATGTTATGTTTTCACTTACAAATAAGACCTTGACCAATCAATGGCCCATTAGACCTTTCTGAGCGCCAGGCGAAGCCCCGGTTTCTGATAACTACACGACGATAAGTGTATCAGCAGTACGTTTTTAGGGCAGCTTTTAACCATACCTTTACGCATTTTATAGAAGGAACATAAATCCCTTTAAATTTTATGTTAATTTTCTCATTAAAGTGAATTTCTATTGAATAATGATCGTATTAAAACCATCAGGATATAAATCCAAGAAAAAAAAATTAAAAGCAAGTTACTAATAAGTAGATCAGATAATAGTTGGATTCAGGCAGCACAAGACCGCGGAATGGCAAAGTTCTTGCTAGAGACTTATTCCAGCAGTGAACGTCTCTTGACGACGAAATAATAAGTAGATCACCTCGTTGCAAAATAAGAAAACACAAAAATACTGTGGCTATAAAATAAGATTTGTTTTCTCTATATTCTTATAAGGTGTACCTATTTCTAAGAAGAAAGCTGTTCATAGCTGACGCAACTTTTTACGTTATCTTATTAGCATAAAACTTTGTTCTGCACTGGCATACCTAGCTGTTTATATCTTTATAGTTTTTAGCATTTTTTTATGTCTACTTTTAAATTACTCCTATAAGGTACTGCCAGTTGCTCAGCAATTTTATTGGTGGTAATTATCCAATACTTAAATAAATATGTCATAAATCCTTCTCAGCAATACACTTACTCACAACTCACAAGGTTACAGGATTTTACGAAACCATAGGCAAAACCCATAGGCAAGTAAGTATTCAATAAGAATTGCCACTAATTAAAAACTAAAACACATTAAAATGACCACAAAATATTAGGTACAATAAACCTGTTGATTATAATTTGTCGATATGTTACAAGCTCATAATATATAGGTACTAAAATTCTACATCAATGTAGGTATATCACTGAAGAAAACGACAACCTGTTATAAAGGTTTATATTTTATTTTATTTTTACCGAAAGAGCGGTGATAGTGGCCGGTGGGTAGACTCCCGGTCTCCTTTCGAGTGGTCAGGGATTCGATCCCCGGCCAAAGCTGTAATCCGTTTTAAGTTATTATTTATCGCTTGCTTTAAAGGTGAACGAAAACATCGTGAGGAAATCTGTATGCTTCTTAGCAGACAGACAAGTCTCTTCTTCTTCGTGTTCAGTAGTGAGCCGGCAAAAGTATGATGTTGATGATGATCTACCTAAGTATATTTCTCCAATAATTAATACCCTTAACATTATTTTATAATAGCGATAGGTATCAGTGGCGTGCACAGGGTTTGAAACTGGGGTAGGCATTAGTTAGTCAGATTACCAATTTACTAGCTGGTTTGATGAAAATTGAGTATTGACGTATATTCATTTGGGTAAGCAGCGCTTTTGTGCCTCTATGGACTGCACGCCACTGATAGGTATATCCCGTTAATATATTGATGATAAACGCAAGCCGCCGGACATTTGGTAAATATACGAAAACGATCCCATATCTTCGAGAAATTCGATACGGACCGATTTATATTTCCTGTTCCTTTTTAACGTACGTTACAATGAGACCGCAGAGTTGAGAATAGGAACAGAAGTGATAGCTGATTTTAGTTTGTCATCAATGATAACAAGTTAAGAATCTGTGGGCACACTAACAACGTTAAAATATCTGGCGAACTAAAAGATCCACACACAACAGCCCGATAGAACAAAACTGACGTGACTGTTACGTGCAGACGTTTTGCCAGTCATGGTCGCTATTGTGTTTTGGTTTTCACTCTCGGGTTTCTTCGGGATTTGAAAACACACTTCAAAGTCACTTACCGAGAGACGCGATATCATGCATGATACGTTATCAAATTAACAGCGTCGTATCATGTGCGCAAGGTGCAGAAATCCTTTGTGGGCTTCTATACGCTTCTATAATATGGTTCCCAAAGAGTTTCTCGATTTGCCATTACATAGATTTAAAGACTGTGTTAAACTGCATTTGTTAAGTCGAGGTTATTACACCATCTATGATTTTGTTAATGACAAAGTTGCATGGAAGCAACCAGCCTCGCATTCAGTGACCCACAAGTCAGAGTAATACTTGTAACGTATGTGTTGTGTTGTCTTCATATTGTAACCTTTTCTTTTCTTTGAAAAGAGCAACTGCTGAGTTTCTTGCCGGGTCTTCTCAGTAGAAAATTTTCCGAACCGGTGGTAGAGTCTTAACGTTTCATAAGTGACACAATTTGTCCTAGATGAAATAAATAAATCATTTATAATTTATCAATAATTTTTCAAATCGGAAATAACAAAATCCCTTGATAAATAGAATAGTAATTATTATATTACTTACGATAGTCTACGATGATTACAATATACAACGGCTGCAGTATAAGTTATGAAATCAGCCTGCAGGGCTGTGTACGCGGGACAGCCTAGAAACCGATATTTGACAAAGTAATGTTACTAACTGACAGACAATTATTACTACATCCGCCCTCGATTGAGAACACTACAGTATTATTAATTATACAAGCCATAATTAAAAAAATAATAAACACGACTGCCCTGCCAGAAACGAACTAAAAAGTAAAAAATCTAAATTAATCTAGTTAAATTAGAATCTTATTCACATTTTTATTAAATGATATTTTTTTGTGAATCACTGGATATTGAACTATAGTGTTATATATTTTTGGAATCTACTCATAATTTTCTAGATGGTGATCATATAGTTAATCTTATTTTCGTTTTTTTTTTAAATTTAGTCTTTAATGCGGGACCATGGTCAATCCATCAATTTTTTTTTTAAGTTTATGTCACCCGGAATAAGCTAGGGATTCTAACGATACCACATTTATCAAAATCGGTTCAGGCGTATAAAAGTTTTGGTGGAATATACAAACTCACATACATATATTCATACATACATGAAACCTGAAAACAATATACTTCTTTTTTCAGGCAGTCGTATATTTAAATAGTAAACTAGTTAACTCGACTATAAAACTAGTGCAGTGGCCATATTGGAATGTCAAAAATTAATTATTTTTGGGGTCTTTTTAAATAAGTACATGATAAAGACGTAATATCTACGTTTAATGTTGTTAGTTTTATGTTGAATAAACATTTTAAAATATTGGCTAAAATGAAAAAGGGGCGCCAAATTTTGATAACGTCACAAGCAAGTACATATTTTATACATAATCCCATAGTAAGCTCCCGTTACGACATTTGAAAAAAGTGGGTGATTTGACTAGTTGTCAAATACCCTAGTCAGTTTTTAGGGTTTCGTACCTCAAGAGGAAAAAAACCCTTATAGGATCACTTCGTTGTCCGTCTGTCTGTCTTTCAACCACCTCAGGAACGCATCAAATTGAAATCAATATCAAATACTTAGGTCTACGGTCCCTTGGAGCTGTAAAAAAATAAAGCTTCTAAGTCAACGCAATTAATAAAAGATACGGCCGTTTATGCCGCATATTTTGCAATTTAGCGCCATATGTAAGCCAGTTATTTCACAGCTGATATACGTGTAGTTATGACATCTTTCTTGTTATTTACTAAAATAATTTATATTGTGTGGTGGTACGGAACCCTTTGTGCGCGAGTCTGACTCGCGCTAGACCGGTTATTTTTAAAATCAGAAATGAAGAGATCCGTAGGAGACCCAGAGTCACCGATATAGCCCGAAGAGTTGCGAAGCTGAAGTGGCAATGGGCGGGGCACATAGTTCGGAGAACCGATGGACATTGGGGTTCCAAAGTGCTGGAATGGCGACCCCGCATTGGAAAGCGTAGCTACGGCAGACCCCCCACATGGTGGACGAATGACATGAGTCGCAGGGAGTCGCTGGATCCAGGCGGCGCAAGACCGTGGCTTGTGGAGGTGCTCCCTACAAGAGACCTATGTCCAGCAGTGGACATCCATCGGTTGACGACGAATGAAAAACCTAACTCGAGAACATCGAAGCGCGTCGCTTACCTACGCGTTTTGCTAAAACGGCTTCTGCTGTTTGTTTACCTCTTCCATACTCCGAGAAAAACTAGACTACGAGGGCAGGTCAATGACTTTGTTGGCTGACAGACCCACCTTGACCTCCAACAACTCCGATTGTTTTGACCCATTGTTTTGGCTACTGCTCGGTATCCAGTGTGGTGTGCCGAATTAATGTTTCGTCTACGGCTATGAAAGAGTAAAAACTCATTGGTATTACAGTTTATCGACGCCAAACAGCCCTTCGAAGTTGTCACACGCATCTGTTTATGCTGACTTGAGTTGAAATGCCTATGGTATCCCCTATTTCGTGTAATGTCAATACCCTATAAGCCAAGGCCATGTTGTAAATTTTTTCATTGTTTTATTTGTAGAGACTTCATTTGGTCGTCCAAAACGTCCAGCGCTAAACTTGCTTTTGTGAACACAAAAAAATGCAGTAAAGTACCTTTTTCCATCGAAATGGATGGTGCAGAGTCCCCGTAATATTTATCAACCTATTCTTTGGTTTCCGTGATGGAAATTATTATCAAAAAATAATGTCTAATGCCTAATAATTTTATAGCGTTTCACATCGAATGCGTAGTATAAAAATAAAAATTTTGAACAACATTCCACCATCTTGTAATGAGCGGATGTCGGGAATCGATAGCGAAATTGTGAGCATATTTTATAATTTCACTTTTAGTCGACCCTAAAATGAGCTTTGTAGCGTAACAGCAAGGTACGTTTTCAGTATCCAGACTATTTAAGGACAAGCTATAAGGCACAAAGTTGCATCAAAATAGAGTCCTATAAACTGTGAAATAGAAGCTGAATTTACATCTTCTTCATGAGAGACGTGCAATAAATATAGGTAAGGTGGCGCCAGCGAGTTTATACACGCACACGATAAGATCTCAAGTATAGTCAACGTACAAGGGCTATTTTAAATTAAACTTAATAATAATCCTCTAATCCTATTTGATAAAAGTAATTGAAGTTCCATGTCTTAACCCGTCTTTTAAGTAGCATCAGCCTGACAAGGATCCCGATTACAGTTGCTGCGCTTTAAAACGTTTTACAATATTGCTTATTATTTTATTTATTATTTATGTAATTTGATATATTTAAATTTATATTATTTAATTTTTTTTATTTATTTATTGTGAATACAACAATATGTACAAACAACACAAATACAACATACTCCTTAAAAACTAAACAAGGTTATTATTATTCCAAATACATATGAACAAAGGAGTGCTTAGACACCCATACTAAGATAACTATTGTTACGAGTGTCGTCATTATGTACTCTACATAACGCAAATTATTAAAAATAATTTTCAATGAGTACTTTAGTAACACGCTTTCACGACGTCATTCTATTAGGAAACAAGAGTGAAGGAGAAAGCATTCACTTAAGTTAACCGTCAACTTCAAGCTTCAAGGGGTTTCTTTAGAGTTTAGACCTCAAGGTGAAATAAGAGTGCCTTTTCTTGTCATGCAAACAAAGTCGTATCCTTTGCTCGAAGCAACGTGCTCCAAATAAATGCTAATTCTCAAGAAAGTCTCTATTGCGTCACCATTTCACTATCCCACACTCGCCTATGTTATATGATAAAATGGATAATAATGGAAGTTTTGACAAATTAGAACATAGGTTTTATGGTGATTCTTTTTCCTTTTCGAAATTAACTCTCACGATAAATTTATTCCTAGCAACGTAGGTGTTGCGTAGGTGGATTTCTCATTACATTATACAATTTGAAAAACTTGTTCGTATTAAGTTACAGGAATACCGGATAATGTTTTATTAAAAAAAAAAGCTCCGACATCATACTTCATACTTAAAATTATAAATGCGAAAGTGTGTTTGTTTGTTGTTTTGTCCTTCAATCAAGCTACAACAGAGAAACGGATCAACGTGATTTTTGGCATAGGTATAGCTGTTGAGGACCTGGAGAGTGACATAGGCTACTTTTTATCCCGGAAAATTAAGTTCCCGGGAAAATCAAAAAACTTAAACCACGCGGACGAAGTCGCGGGCATCAGCTGGTTGTAAATAATATCATTTGAATTTGATTTGAATCTATTTAAGACTAGATTCTTAATCACTTATTAATCTGTATGACACTTTAATCCATAAATTAGTATTGTATATTATCCAGATCCTACGACAATATTAATAGTTATTTTAATAATTGCATTGTACTATACTGATCTGTCATTAAGTACTGGGTTTTTCTGACTAGAAATACTCGGTACTAGCCCGGAAGTTGACGGTGTTTCACCTCCGTGCCTCGGAGAGCACGTTAAGCCGTCGGTCCCGGTTATTATCACTAACATGATAATAGTCGTTAAAACTCGCCAACCCGCGTTGGAGCAGCTTGGTGGGTCTAAGCTCTAATTCCCTCTCTCCCATGAGAGTGGAGGCCTGTGCCCAGCAGTGGAACGTTAATGGGCTGCAGTGGTGGTGGTGGTGGATACTGATCTGACTTTCGTAAGCGTGAGATCGATAGTATTAAGTCAAAATCGAAAAATAAATATATATATATACAAATGAGTAACCAAGTACTTACATAACGACGATAAGATTTTTTAAAGAAAATAATATATACCATTGCTTAAACTTTTATACTAATGCTGTATCCCGAAAAACGGCCCAGTATTAAGTATTATGAGTCATTACTTGAAATCAGTATAGGTTCCGTAATCAAAATGGTATTTAGATTCTGACAAATTGAATCACAAAGCAATTTGCTGTTACTAAAACCATTTAATTATATGAACTGGCCTGCCATAACAATTCAGTGAGCCTATTTATGGTGCCTAAGTAAAATCAAAATCTATTTAATTTATTTATTTTTATCTTATTCGACAGACGTTGTCCTGTCCAAATTTCAATTTCCAGGCCACTTTTCAAATTTTTTATTACCCTAAAGAGTAAGACGGATCACGAACATTTTAAAACAAACAAACAGCCAAATTTGTCCAGCTATTCTTAAGTTATGGGCTTACCAACAAACAGCATAAAATTTTTATTGATATAGATAGATTAGTGGGTATACAAATTTTTATTAAATACTTTAAAAGAAAGGTTATTAGGTATGTTCGCTGAGTTTATTGCAATCGAATGTGTTTCTACTTCTTCGTTTTGCATTGTTCTAATCAAATATTTATTTTCGTATTTACATGCAAATTAATTATCAAATTGAAATCACGGTACATGCAGTACAAACGTAGCGTCAAGTCTCGTATTTATTTGTAGCTTAATTGGTGAAATTAAAAATCAAGATAACATTATCACTGATGGTGAATTTAAATATTTCTGCACTGCAACACAAAGGTAGCGGCGCGCTTCAACTCGCCAACATGTGATAAGTAGTAGAGTTTAAAAAATACATGAATAATTTTCACTTTTATACAATAAGTATTTAAAATATTTGTTGACATACGATACTCTTGAGAGAAATTATAAAAGAAATCGCACTGTCCAACAACGGCGTCGACGTGAAATTGTTTGGTAATCAAGTTTATATTTTATCACTATCGAATGCAGATCCGGTTTATCTCATTTCATACTTTAGAATGCTGGCGATGGATTTATTGCTTCCTCTTTATAATGAATGGTGAGTAAGAATCGGTGAATCTAACTTCACTTTTAAAGTTATCAGAACCTGCGTCATAGCATTTGTATTTACAAAATAAATGGTACAGACATCCATGACAATTTCCAACGCACTCTCTCATATTATTATTCACGATTTTCCCTGTCTGCTATAAGGTACTTGTCGCCGTCGTTCTTTGTTTCAATCGACTAGCCGTCCACAGCTGGATATTGATCTATTGCACGATTTGCCTAGAAATGCTGTATAGTACCTGATTAGTAGACCATTATTTAGTAGTTGATCATAAGGGAGTCCTGATTTTTTTTTTTTTAGGAAGCATAAATGTATCTGTATTAAATTTGGCACAGATATGGATTATATTCGGGAATAACACATTTATTCCAGAAAACTAAGGACTAAGCTACTTTTTATCCCGGAAAACTAAGGAGTTCCCCCGGGAACTGTAAAACCTCTATCCACGCGGACGTAGTCGCGGGCATCAGCTAGTCAGATTATATAAATCAGTTAAATAATCTTATGACTACCATTGATTAAACACTTACAGGCTTACTCAACATGCATGATAAAATAAGTTAAAAGTAGGTCCAAAAAAATCCTAATATTTTCATATTGACTAAGTAAGGTAATTAAAGCCTTTTTATTACTGCGTTATTACGATATATCCATCCATATTACTCCATTCTTCGACATATCCATACTATCCTTACTAATATCTGTGTCTGTGTGTGAAAGTGTGTCTGTCTGTCTGTTACTTGTTCGAAACTTGTTTTACCTGTTAACCAAAGATATAGGTTGCATCCCGGAAACAAACATAGCCTGGGTACTTTATACAGAAAAAGCAAGGATTTCCCACGGCACTTCAAAACCTACATGGCATTGCGGGCAACTACTAATAGAATTCGAGCACTAACAAAAAAACGTTGACGTTGACTCTTTTGAATAGAAACAGAGATTTTTATTTTATACTATGTTTTTTGCGTTCTAATTTTTACTAAACGAATTTACGAAAACGAAATCAACGTTTCTTACTCTATGTCTTTTTAAAATAATATTAGAGTAAACTTAAATTTTTCAAAGTTCACTCTGTATAAAATTATATGAATAGGTCGACTAACTAATGCTTCTAATAATTTCTTACCATATTTCTTACATTTTAAATAAAATTCACGACAATACTTTCACTGTTTTAAGTAAGCTTTGAAGTTTCTAAAAAACAAATATCTATTATGATATACTCACTAAGTCACTACAAAATCATCATAATTATCATTCGCCGGGCCATAACTGAGCACGGGTCTCCCCTTAAAATGAGAATGATTATGGCCATAGTCCCCCACGATGGCAAGTGTGGGATTCACGCACCTCTGAGAACTTTTTGGCGAACTCTCAGGTATGTTCTCCTTCACTAAGTTTACCTTCGTTTTTAGTAAGTGGTATATACCTAATTGCTGAATGAAGGGATTGCCCAGGGAACCCGGTTTTAAGTTTTTATAATAACAAAATAAGTTCTAAACCTTAAATATTATCTCTTTTATAGAGTTAAATCGATCAGCTACAACTTTATTAGAAGAGGATAAAACTATCATCTCAGAAAAAACTTATATGTCTAAACACCTGGCGAGTACCTGAAATATTATTAACGAATGTTCTCATTACGCTTAGCCATTAGAGTACGGTGATATTACGCATAACACTCAATTCACTTTAATTTATTACAAACTGTCATCTCTGTTACGACTCCATAAAAAATATCATAAGCTCAATCATTACGGTGCTACCGGTCAGTCTCGTAGTTATCAACGTAACAAACGTGACATGTTTTACGCAACATTTGGTTTACAAATACAAATTAGCCATTTAGCGTTATCTTCGGACTAGCTTTAAGTGATGGACACATGCGATTTGTAAATTACAGATGCAAAGCAATTAGACGCTCACTGGATATGCTACGCTATTATAAAAAACAGCCTTGCAAGTTACATGTCAATATAAATGGTTTGATAATGAAATTATTTGTAATACTACACCTGAAATAGAAATAGTATCTTGTTCATTTTCACAGTAGATTTTTCCTAATCTAAAGCAATAAAATGAGACTCGTGCTAACAGTTCAATAGTACCTAACTTTAAAACAACAAAAATCAACGAACAAAATGTTAATAACATTCTTTGGTAAAAATTTTCTACAGAACAATTAGACAAGAGTTTTTCAAGATTAAAAATAATACAAACTGTTATTTAAGAATAAAAACACTTAAAAAGTCTTTATAAAATAACTTCAAACCAGTTGAGCTAGTTTCTGTATTACAAAAATGAATTACTTCCTAATAAATATTTGCAAGAGAATCCTGAGTTTCTAATTGGAAATAGCCACTAATTAACCGAAGAGCGCGCGTGATCATCGCATAACTCTTATCGTTTCTAGATTCTATAACTCGGCCATATATTATTTCACTTTCTCCGATGAGTCTGTCCCACAACTTCTCATTCGTCAACGATTAGACAGGTGATCTCAGATTATCTACATTAAGCTCCATTAGTGTTTAACTCGATACAGTTCGGCCCACCGGTTTGCAGTTATACAATTGGATTGCAGGACTAGGAAATTTGAATATTATGAAACTCGTGATTTACGAGATAATTGCGACATATCTTGCATACTCACTGTCACGAAATTCAAAGAAATATCAAAATGTTTCCAAACTATATGATGCCCTCGACATTGTTCGCGTGGATTTAGGTGTTTTGAAAATCCTTCAGGAGCTCCTTCCCCGCGATACCCAAATATCGTCAAAACCGGTTGGACAGATGGGCCGTGAAGTGTAGCAGACACACAGGTAGACACACTTTCTCATTTATAATATTAGTATGAATTAAATTGTAAATATTTCCATACTTAGGTACCTTAAACTTTTCGTCAACATCTCTCTTATCAATCTTTTTAACAAACAATATACCAATACAATATAATGAAAAAAAAATTTATACAATATTTTGCAAAAAAAATGTCCCTACCTAAAATTTGAAGAAGGCATAGAAAGGCACATGGACGACATAGGAAGAAGATTAAGGGACTGCTGTATAATATTATGTACCCCAATTGGTATACCTTGCGGGGGCTCTCCTCCATGATGACACATGAGGAATTATCCATACGGATATTTACTGATGTTGTCATAATTAAAATAGAACGTCTAGTACAATTATTAGCCATGCAAAAATCCCTCAAATATGGTAATAAATGGTCAAAATAACGACTAGCACAATTAATAGCCAGGCGAAAATTCTGCAATTATGGTGATAAGATGATCAAGATGTAAGGACACTTAACCTGGGACAGGTTTATTTCCGTCTGCCATGGCATTCCTGCCCCCGTTGCATGGGATTGGGTTGCAGTTTGCAGTGTAACGACCTAAGGAGGCAGGGGCCAGAAATATGCAACATTATAAGTTGCCTTTTCCTGACTGACTAGTCTATCATCGCACAGCGACCGCTGGGATTCCGGGTTAAATTGGAGATGAGATTATAATATGAATGGCCGTCATTTTTCAAGTAATATCCGTGAAAATTGTTATTTGTGCTTTCGCTTAAAAATGATGAAACATCCGTTTCTGGAATCAGGATTTTTAGAAATCCCATCCCAATAATTTTCTTTATACCTAATTATTATTAAAAAAAAGATTATTATATTTATAGGACCATTTATAGGTTACATACGCGTATAAAATAAAAATACCTAAATTAAAACATCGCTTAGACATCTCGTTTTATAAGAAATATCCATAGATGTAGGATTGGTCTCGCTCCGCTCTACATCTATGGAAATATCTATTACGGCGAGCTGATATCACCACAGGATATCACTAACAACGTATTTTTTCTTCTTCTCTTGGTTTTTGGTTTTGAGTTGTGCCAAGCCAGCACAATGCACATACTTCATATTTTATAGTTCCACGCGTCACCGATTAATTTTCGAAAATTCAAATCGAGTGAAGCCGGGCTGGATTATCTAGTATCAGCTAGCATCCTATAATAGCTACATTAAGTTTTACATAACTGAACACAAATTGCAAATTACGTTACGGACAAGGTAGGCGCAAGGGCACGTTGCGGTAAGCATGGCTATCGGATTCAAGCATTTGACCACACGATCATATTATGTTATAAAATGTTGCGAGTATTTTAGCTTGCCTTTCAAGAACTTTATATAATTATGCATGTGAGTTTATTTGCTTAATTATATAATTTTTTTTCAGGTCTCCGTTCTAGCGATAATATATTTTCTAGTATTAGAAGTAGGGAAAAAATATGTCTGTCTGTTTCACGGCCTATCGAATTAACCGATTTTGAAGACATTTTGTACATCCCAGAAACAGACACAAGCCAGGTCTATATCTCGGAAAATATAAGAGGTCAAACGGGATTTTCAGTCCACGCAGGTGAAATCGCGGGCATCATCTAGTTTAAGTTGTTTAAATTTGAACTACAGAGAACCACAGAAGAAATAAGATGCAGGCTAAATGGGTAGGTAACAGTTAAAAGTGTCCTGAAATTTTGTAGATCAAAATAGGAAGCGCTCCACGCTCCAGGATTATGCACCAACCATTATAAGGGAAGGCAGAAAATGTTTGTATGAGGAATGCTAACGACCGGGTTTATTGTCACTCATTGGTAAAATATCAAAGGCTCAAATGAAGATGGTGATGATCTATTCTGATAGTGGTGGTACGAGGTTCAGTTTAACGAGGCAGTAGCTAGACGAGAAAGTAGATACCGACAGGTTGATGTGTTTATCGTTTAAAATTATCGTGTAAAAGTTGTCTATTCCTATCAAGTGCAATTTGTAGTAGGCGTTGGGCATATCAAGCATATTATATTCATTAAACCTGACAACTTCTATAGACTACAAAACACCCTAATACAGAAGAACATAACGATTAATATGTTTGGACTGGAACCGTAAACCTATAGTAAAAATTCGTAGAACAAACAACGGCTTCTTAATGTTAGTTGTAAGACGTCACAAAATATTACTTGACATTGCATTAGTTGATCTTTATAATTCCTTAATGTCTCCGTTCATGCACGAGTGTCCATTTGAAACGGAACAAACATGAGCAATTAGACGACACTAGCAATCAGTGATCTAAGCAAGAGATGAAAGTGACTGATAGAAGGCAAATTCAGATCCATATCGTAAACGCGCCACGAACATCCCCATGTATAATCTACATATCATATTCCTGTCATTGCACGCATCACATCTCCGATGTTGTTCCTTAAAAAATTGTGAGCATATTGTGGGAACGGTTTGTTAGGCCAGACACATATAATTTTCTCACTGATATCGTGATAAGTTCAAATTTCTTCACGACAAATTTCAAACCGAAACGTCACAAAAGAAACTTACTGTCAAAATTTCAAAATTTCATTTCTCTAACCCCACCGGTTAAAGAAAATTTTGGAAAAATGTAGGCTGCGCGTTGATTGCTACCAGACAGCCAGTCAGGACAAACGAGTTTTTGTATCAAGATAAAGTGCTTTGTGTTTTTATTGTTAATAACCACTACTACAACTACTGCATAAATATTTACTTAACATAGAACACAGGGTTACTGTGTTCTATGTTAAGTTAATATTTATGCAATCAAGTATTTTCATTCATTCATTCAATATGCCTTTTTCCTATCATTATAATAATGTTGTTAATGGTGGTCTCGTTTCCTGTGTGGGTCGTCCACTAGGTGACTATAGAACCTTCAATACTTCCATGTTGCTGTTCATGGTTTTCTAAAATAAGTATGACATCATATTTTGAAAAATATTGTCGATAGTAATCTTTATTCTTTTATACATAAGTTATTCGCGTGGATTTTTTTGTAGAATATACTATTTTTCATGAAATGTTAGTAAATAAGAGCACCATCTGCAAAGATTACAATAATATGTTTGTAAATCTACCCGGATTTCGTCACGAGAAGTCTTGTTTTAATATACCTGTTTAATGTAGAAAAGATATTTTGAAATTGCTTTAGCTATAACTAATGAATGATGAATAAGATATTAAACATCAGTCTGTATCTTAATCTTTATCTTTCATTGCATATTGATCGTTAAATCGTGGCAAATCCATACAATTATTCGATAAACCTTGTCTGATTTCAAGCTAAATGCTTTCAATGACCAATCAATTGTGATTCATTGCATTCTATAATTGACACTAAATTTGCGAATAACGTAAAAGGTCATAATACTTTTAACCTCTGCTGATTGAATTAGTGAGACTTTGCTTAATTAATACTTTCTTTACCGATGTTAATATAAATTAATGAATATTTATTGTTCTTCTCACTGTATAGAATGAAAGATAATATCTTACATCTATTCAATTAGTTGTGCTTTACGACTTTATTTTTTGAATATAGGAAAGTACTTCATACAATAATTGGAATAATTAGCGCCTCATACTATACTTTACTATAACATAACATTAATCCAAAAGAGGCCAAATCTTCATCATATCCTACATATTCTGCCTTGCAGTGCAGTTATGATAATATGTATTGCTGACCATTTAAACTTCTACTGTCATTGCTTCTTATCGATAATACCTATAAAATAAACTACATTTATTTTCTCTTCCTGACCACCATTTCACGGCTTGACATAAGAACGAGTGGAACGCTGGCGCCACTAACGCGATCAGGGAATTGGATTTATTAGTTACTTACATCTTATCGGTTGATACACCTGTATCCTATTAAAGGAGCCTACACAAACTCCGATTTGTCAGACTAAGAGATAATCTCGTTTGAACAAAAAAGGGACGCCGCCAACACTTCTGTAATCTCTTTTCAAATAAATCGAATCAGATATATTAATTGGCTGCTTCTTTTTTATTTTATTTTATGGATACCATAAACGCGACTTCGTCCGCGTGTATTTTGGTTTTCAAAAATAAGTAGCAGACACTCTTTAGGTTCTCGACCCTGTTACATTTAAAGAACAAACCAACAAACACACTTTTGCATCCATACTAATATAATAAATGCGAAAGTGTGGTCTATCTATCTGTCTTCTATGCTTTCCCGGCCCATCTTTTCAACAGATTCTGATGAAATTTGGTAGAGATATAGGTTGCATCCCGGGGAAGGACACAGGCTCTTTATCCTGGAAAATTTAGAAATTAAAAGTCCTTCATCCATGCAAACGAAGTCTGCCTACGGCCTGACAGATCGTGTGGTCTGTGTGCATTTTAACATTCTCGATAGACTAGCTAGACCATTTCTATGGAATATTACGTAATTGCTGCACTCGCCAATTAGTTATTGCTCTCATGCTGCCATTCATTCCAAGAGACCCAGTTTATTTATAAACGTGCTCTTGAACTTGTTACTGTTTTTACAAATTGCCGGTAGCTAACACCATTCAAACAATTTCCGCTTCGGCAGTCTTATAAAGTATAATATTCTTAATTAATATCCTATTCATTATGTCGCTAAATTTCTCCGATACGCCTTAAATTTGCACCTGTCTCCAGCTTTCACATGTAGTGAAACAGTGCCGTCACATTCAGTTTATTGTGGGACGTTATCTGTGGATCGGCTATCGAGTGGGTGTGGGTGCTCCGAGCTTTGCGTACAAGGCCCGGACATCGAAACATTTGCCTTACAGCTATTATTGGAATCAATATTTGTACATTTCGTTTCTAATCTAGTCATCTTTTAAAACCGGCACTATAGACGAGTGACCGCGACAAACCTGGATTGAAAGGCGTGATAAATACAATACTCAAATTAATGGCATACTGAAGTGATGTCAACGTACTCTCTAAGCAAGAGGTTCCACTTCCGGGTTTCATTCTGGGTTTAGTAATATAAGAAACTAATTGAATTAAATGTTTGATTCAAGACAGGTTTAGTGCCCTTGAATTGTTTACGGTGTCCAAATTTAAGTATTAATAAACACATATCATGTAGGTATGTAGCATAGTAATATGATGGTATAAAAAATAATCATTTTATCCTTTTCTTTTCCATGCTAAATTACAATCAACACATGACACTAATATCGTTAATGCGAAAATGTGTTTCTTTGTTAGTTGGTTTAATCACGCCGCAACAGAGCAACGGAGACGACAAACAGTAAGACAGACACACTTTCACATTATTAATATTAATTTGGATTCAAACGAAGTACACATTAAAAGGTACTATCAGTCATACGCCTCAGGTCATATTATTATTCATAGGACGCATAAAGCCACTTTTGGACACAAGTATGTAGTCGCTTTTGGTCATGTGCTCAATAATTACTTTGAAGATACGAATAGTGCAAGCACCACACGTACCTAAATACGTAAAGTATTAAAGTAATTGTTAAGAATAGCACAAATAAACTTAGTCCTCGGACGATCAAAAGGCGTTTATATAGTATCATAAACTCATTAAATCCCAGTTCTGTGGTATGCCGAAAACTGTAGAAACGTTCATTTATCAAGGTTTGGAAGTATTGCACCGTTTTATTGTCTACTTGCCTTGTTAGTGTCCATTTTGAAAGATGTATTGGGCGGTAACTGGGGCGAAGTACCCACGCCTTGGGCGCTATTCTCGAGGGCGCTGTGGGTCAACAGTTCCTATCGTATTTCACATTAACGATACCAAATACATAGTTGTCTGATTTTCTTCTTTGTTTTGTACCAAATCGTTACTTTTACAAACTGCACGGCTTTACTGGTCGGAATAACCTTGAAAAGCTTGACATGATGAAAAACTCCCTTAGTGTGAAAGGTTTTAATTTTCCGTATGCAGATGACAATAATTGGTCACTGGTATGGGGGCATACGAGTATATCTCAGTAATTGGTGTAACAAGTGACCGAAAAAAAGTGATATAGAAATAGGTAGATTAACCTTCTCTTAAATAACTAGTAGTTAGTAAAAAATGAAACAATTTTTTAATGAAATAATTTTTATTTAACTTCAGTTTATATTTACAGCTAAAAATTCCTTATACATAAAATAATATTTACAAGTTACACAATCTGCAACAAAGGTTACAAAGGCTCTTTTATCTGTAATGCGAGGTTTCTTTTTAAAACCTAGGTAATATTTACAATCCTTTGCAAAACTAGCGACATTATTTACATTTCATAAACCTAATTTATATTATTTCATAAAAATAATTTTATAACAAATTATCTGAAAGTGTGTCTAACAGAATAAAGTTATCGTAAAAATCAAAATCATACACATTATATTTTGATGAAGAAAATGCCAATATCACAAACGGTTCGTGTGGTGTGCTTTTCTACCAAATAGCACTTACCTATCCACCATATTCATTGCCACTGTTTAGTTAAAACTAGATGATACCCGCGATTTCGTCCGCGTGGACTAAGGTTTTTGATTCCCGCGGTAACTTTTGACTTCCACGGGATACAATCTCTGTACCAAATTTCATCAAAATCGGTCGAACAGATGGGCCGTGTGAAAGCGTAGCAGACAGACAGATAGACAGGCAGATAGACATACTTTCGCATTTATAATATTAGTATGGATATGGATTATTTCGAGCCTCAAGCACAGTAATGAACGCAAATCAACTAATTAGAGAAACTATAACTTTTACAAAATCATAACCAAAACAAAGTACAGTATTGTCCAAGTAGTAAATTTTCGAATATTTTTTACCGCCTCAAGGAAACGCCCTGCATCCTTATCAACCACACCACTGTATTATTTTCTAATCTATTAAAATAATCTCCATTTTATGTTTAACATGGATTTTTCAAACTTTTTTAGATGAGTCAGTCAAGTACTCCATGTTATGAACGTTATTAACGTTAACGTTTATTACACGAACGTAAGCAATAATTTATATATCATTGAACATGAACATTACAATCAGCATTTAGGTAAATAAGTAGGTAATATACCAATTAATACTCCTCAATCAGTTTTATTTACGTAAGTAGAATAATTAAGGCACGGCAATTTCTAACTAGCTGATGCTCCCGACTTCGTCCGCTTGGATTAAGGTTTTTTAGGTCTCAGAGAAACTCTTTAAGTATCCGGGATAAAAAGTAGCCTATGGGCTATTCCAGACTATAATCTATCTTGGTGCCTAATTTCATCCCGATCCGTCTAGCTGTTCTAGCGTAATTGTGTAACAAACATCAATCCATGCATCCATCCATCCAAACTTTCGCATTTATAATCTATACAATATACTATATTCTATATTAGTATAAATTTGTCTCTATAAAGTATAGCTCCCAATAAGAAATAACTTTCACAAATTTCACAAATTTCACATAGGTACCTAAATAATTAAAAAATTTAAGTTCTTGTTTACAGGCGTGTCCGAGTTGTACCTCAGAACCATTCCACGTTTAAACGAGAACACGCAATAGTGCAATTTGTCCAAAATAAACACTACTATTATGTACAACTTAAATTATTTAAACTAAACAGTCTATGAGCGTAAATCTATTTAAGTACTTACAATAAATAACCTTAAATACTAAGGGATGGTCGTTTCTTTCGCACACTTTTACTATTTTTTCCGAATATCGTGCCGATTACCTGCAAAGAAAATAATCAATTATTATTTGTATGTAATTACCCTTTAACTTTTAACGAACACAACGACACCATACCTTTATACTATTACTAGATGATGCCCGCGACTTTATTCGCGTGGATTAAGTTTTTGATTCCCGTGGGAACTCTTTCATTTTCCGGGATAAAAAGTAGCCTATGTCCTTCCCCGAGATACAATTTAACCCTGTACCAAATTTCATCAATATCGGTTGAACAGATGGGCCATGAAAGCGTAGCAGACAGTCAGACCTTCAACAGATAGAGAGTTTAGTTTAAGACAGTTTAACGACCTCCGTGGCGCATTGTGTAGCGCTGTTGTGTTAACGTGTGGCGGTTCCGGGTTCGATCCCCGGCAGGGTCAATTTGGGAATTTATTATTTCTGAATTTTCCCTGGTCTAGCCTGGTGGGAGGCTTCGGCCGTGGCTAGTTACCACCCTACCGGCAAAAACGTGCCGCCAAGCGATTTAGCGTTCCAGTACGATGCCGTGTAGAAACCGAATAGGGGTTTGGGTTAAATATAACTGCCATGCCCCTAACAAGTTAGCCCGCTACCATCTTAGAATGCATCTTCACGTACCATCAGGTGAGATCGCAGTCAAGGGCTAACTTGTAGTGAATAAAAAAAAGACACACTTAATATTAGTATGGATACTCGTACGACTCGACCTTTGTAAAATTTACTTATTCAATCTGCCAAAGTATAGGGGGTGGTGAAATAAAAATACCTTAGAAACGGAGTAGGCGGCAAGCTTTCGTCTCGGCGCGGGTAGTAGTAAAGCCAGAGCGCGGGCTTCCCGCAGCAGCGCGTGGAAAGCGAGAGCTGCGCCCGCGCACGACTCCGCCGCTGACACCTCGTAGAACTGACAGCCGAACCGCAGCGACAACTCCTGACCCTCCTCTGCGTGGACCTCCCTGAGTAACACAAGTTCATGAATGAACTAGAAGTTGAATTCGCTATAATCCGCTACAGTATTAAACAGCAGTTGAATTAAACTTCTAGTTCATTCACTATCATGGACTTCCGCAAAGTAACGCCTGCTTCTATTCAATAACACAAGTTCACTTAGGCTGGGTTGCATCAACGCATTATGTCGGACACGTAACCTTTAATAGGCGCTCACTATAGTTGAATCACCATTTAACCATTGAACCAGTAAATTAACGTTAAAATTTTAACTAACTAACGTTACGATAACTAACGGTTTGAAACAACCGGCCTTTAACCAATGTCATCATATCATTTTCAATCCATTGCCGGCTCAATACTGTGCACGAGTCTGCTTTCAGAATGGGAAGGATTAGGCCATAGAACTCGCCTTTGAGAATTCCTCCAAAAAAAAATTGTTAGTATAGATTTGTATGGATTCCTCCGTAGGTAAATAATGAAAAAAAAATCTCCACTCGAGAAAATTAATCTAGGAAGCCGCTCTAGGAATAGGAATTGCTCTTCCCCGTTTTATCTGCCATGCCTTGCATAATCAATTAGTGTATATTCACCTGGCGTGTTCGAGGTCTCGTTTGTTGCCCAGGAGAGTGATCGCGGCGCAGCTGGGCAGGCGAGTCTGCGCCAGGAGGGACAGCAGCTCGGCGGCCGCCAGGAAGGAGCGCCGCTCGCACACGGAGTACACCACCGCGAACGCGTCCCCCCACCGCACGTGCTCGCCGAGGCATCCACGAATCTAAAACAAACATTTTGATTATAACGAAAATTCGTTTCTGGGGCAGGTGGAATTTTGTTCGTAGACACGAAAGTGTTTGTTCCATTTAATTCATAGCACCCCATCCAATCGCTCCAGTAAGTAGATTAGTGTTCATTTTCAGAAATACTTCTGCATCCACCGGAACTTATCGTTCGGTGCAAAATATTGATTACACAATTTCGTTAAAATCTCTCATAGAGCCTCTACCCATTGGACCTATATCCGCGCGCGCTTGGTTCAGACTTTTATCCCGTGAGGGTGAAACAAAAGAAATGGCATGGTCAAAAATTTTATGGAAGTCTGCCCCAGAATGTCCAGACTATAAAAGCTCATACACAGGAAATTAGAAATACCTATGAAATTGGTGTTGCTGACAGACGCGGATAGCATTCTTTCCAAGTGAAATTGTTTTCTTCAAACATAAAAATAAATGTAAAGTTTTGTATTGAAAACTACCAAATATAATATTAAGTTTTTGCACAATCAAAGTAATCTCTTATAACAACCAATACAACAATTCAACTTCAGAAAAATCCAACACGCCAAGCCAAGGTGCTTGTTAAATCTCCAAGTAAAAGGTAAGTATAGTAAGTAAGTACCAATTAAAAATTTAAGCAATACAATGTGGAGTGTTGGTAATAGATAGAAACAATTATTTAAACATTCTATGTTCCGACATCTAATGCATCATACAATTACTTAGACTCGCCTTACAATAAATTTTGTGTAATTAAAGCGTACGCAGTAGATCAGCCGCGAGCTAAGAACAAGAGATGACCGTGTAAGTTTAAATCTCCAATACAAATACTAGTAATAGTACCACATAAATAAAAAATACCACATAAATATAATTAGGTAGTAATATTTATTTAAATGTGTTGTATGTATGGTGTACAATAAAATAAATTTTCATTTCATTTCATTACCACTAAGGAGCAAGATAATCGCGTAAAATACGTGTAGTAAAGTTAGGTTACTAATTAGCCTATTAAGTACCTTTTTCGGCTACAGTTAGTCGTAAAAACAACAAGGATATACAATATCACAACATATATACACGAGACGCTGATAACTGATCAAAATAGTTCATATCCACTATCATATCATATCCACCTCTTTCAAACGAATACTGAGAATAGTCTTTACAGAGCATATTATTTGTGAATATCATCGCTGTCTAAAAATAGTAAAATATATAAGGTTCACGAAGACTCGTGTTTACCTGATTCAGGCATTATTTCGGAACATATTTTCACGAGGAATAATTCATCTCATTGAATACTATTCAATAAAAAAATATTATATCTACAATTGACTTTGCTCAGCCAGACAATAATTTACCAAATATGATATTATCAGCACGGCGTTCTCTAAAAATAATCGTCATGCATCGTAATACAAAAATGTATCTATAGTTCGCGCACGAGTTGAATGCAGAGCAAATGTATGGTTACACATACATTTACTCTGAATTCAACTCGCGCGCGCACTGTACTTAAATAAAGACTACGTTCCATTTCGATTAAATCTAAGTCTAATCATGCGTAGAAGAAACCATTTCTGTCTCTCGCACTATAAACAGTCAGATTACCATCTTCATTGTTTGCTGTTTAATTAACTTTGTCCCATCTATCTCTTGATTATGCACTTCCTATTCGAGCTAATAATCGCTGCCCTAACGATATAAGGTATAGCACGGAACACAAAGTACCTACTGGTTTAAATACACCATCACATTCTTTGGCTACATATAGATTCAACGCGCGAAGCCAGCGTTATTAATATATTCAAGTCTTCACCCTTGAAGCGTGAAAGTTACAAAGTTGGCGATATGAATAATTTTACCACTTTTTTTATTTTGGAAGAGTTATGATATTATTATTTTACCGATGGATATTATGTGCCTGTTACTTAACAATAATTTTCCCACAGTGTTGCACAATAATAATAGGTGTGTAGGAATGTGCCGTGTATGCAGTACGTGAATTCTTATTAATAAAATTACCTATTTTTGTACATGACTTTCAGTATCCGATAATCGACGATTATAGCTGAATGAAACTGGAGGACACCCTAGATTGCACATATTATTATCTCATTGCATAATTTTGGAACCACACAGCACAAGCTCACGACTGTTGTTAATTGTTATCATCATCAGATTCATGCAATTTTAACGAGTCAAACCTTTTTTTATTAAATAAACCATATCAAAACATTATTTACAACAGAACCCAAATTATGAAAAATCTATCTATAATTTTTAAATAAATCTAATTATAAAATATATTTTACTAAAAATAAGCGTTCTGCATTACCTACAAGTACAGCTAGTTAATTGCAGTGTAAGTCAAGTCAAATCAAAAGATGTTTCTTCAAAATTGGTTGTACACTTTTTGTATCTCAAAACAAAAGCTACGAATAATTTATTTGTTAATTTCAAAACGTTAGCTGTATAGATTTATTGTTAAAATGAACTTACCGCACAACTTGAAGTGTCCAGTATTTCGACCTCAGACACAGCGCCATCGAACGCCACTCTATGCGTGTACAGAAAATCTGTGAACAAGTTTCAATATTTTAACACACTTGTTCTGATAATTATGTTATGTTTAAAAATATAAGATCTCCAAAAATTCTTAAGTATGTGTGCTAATATTATCATAATCATAGATTATTAACTTTGGCTATGATTGTTGCCACAATATGTGTTTAGAATTTTATTATGTTCCTTTCGTCGGCACTTTTAAAAAGCTTATAAAAATTAATAAAATGGAATACAGGTATCTTAAGAGATTTAGATTAAACCATCAATATGCAAAGGCAAAGTATAGTTAGTATTTTATAACAAACAAGAAACGTCATAATATCTTGCTCTTACGCAGAGTAAAATTCTACCGTGTATATTGATTAAAAAAAACTACCTTCTTGTATGAACTTATATGTAATTCGCGTAAACATCTACTCGTATGTGTTGACACAAAAACTGTTAGAGGTCGGAAGAAAATTATGATTTAAAAATATAATAATTTCATATGGAATTTTCAGTTTTTTAATTAAAAATCAATCAAACTTAATAAAAAAAATGTATATGTATAAATAATTAATCTTTAATTCAGAAATTGCTTACCACCGGTAGAGCTGTATTCACCAATGTAGCGCTTTGTAAGGTAACGCACAACCACCGCTGCAACAAAAGAAATACACTTAATTATAAAAATACATCATCTTACAAGTTACAACCTACACATAAATAAAATAGCTTCTATCTCCAACATACATTTCATGCAACTCATTAATCTCGTGCCATACCCTTCATATTGCATTACTCTAGTACTCATAGGAAAAAGTCATCAAAGGGTCATTACACCCAACTTTCTACTGGACATGGCATTGATTAGTCTTTTCACTGATGTATACCACTCCTGGAATTCCCATTTAAGGGTGTACACAATCAACATAGATGACGAGGCACGTTATATGAATGGCAGAGACTACCGACAAAACGAAGTGTGGAGAATCCTAGGAGCTCGTCAAAAGGACGCGCATCGTATTCTTAAAGATGATTACATCTCTGACAGTACATGAAGCGCCCAGCATAATATTATATTCTCACCGTTTTGATAGATGGACTATGGTTGGATATGTTCTAATGATAACATTCTTGTAACTAGAAACGCACGTGTTTTGTAACGATGGAAGGTGTAGTAGGTATGTTATTAATCATTTAAGTATATATTTAGTAATATATAACTAGGTAGTAGGTACATCATAATGGATTGTCCTGACTGACTGATCTATTACATCAACACACAGCATAAACCAACGGGGTTAGAAACTTTATAACAATAATCCTTATTTACTTACCACTACAGCCTATTAACGTCCCACTGCTGGGCACAGGCCTCCACTCTCATAGGAGAGAGGGAATTAGAGCTTAGACTCACCACGCTGCTCAAATGCGGGTTGGGGGGCTTTAACGTCTATTATCACGTTAGTTATAATAGCCGGGACCGACGGCTTAACCATGCTCTCCCAGGCACGGGGGTGAAACACCGCCAACTTCCAACTCCGGGCTGGCACTGAGAACTTCTTAATTGAAAAACCCAATACCTAACAATTTTTATGCCCGACCGGGAATCGAACCCAGGACCTCGTGATCCGCAGTCGACTACGCTAACCGCTAGACCAACGAGGCAGTTAGTCTTATTTACTTAGTTATGATATATTCACTCACAAAGAAAGCCCCTTTTTAGCGCATATAAGTTTTTAGCATAAAAAATAACGCCCTCTTTTTGGCGCAGTCTGGCAAAAATGAATAAATTAGTGTTTCAGGTTTTTTTCCAAATGTCAACCTCAAAGATTTTCTAAATTCCAATCTAGCAAATAATTTTAATATGTAGATTAAAACATGGTACCTATTAATTTTAAATAACATTCTTTAAACCTACACAGCGATGATCGGCTGAGCCAGTTCAGTGTTTTCTATATAGATTAGATCTACTTATTTCATAAAATTTCACCGATTCGATGATAAGAGTACCTACTACTAACACATAAATTTCATACAATTATAAGTTTATAGCAGTTCGAATAAATAATTTTGAAAGCCAGTACACGTCAATTCATTACATGACGATTGGTGGAACACTGCGGTTACTTAGTTATATTATACGAGTACAACGATTACTGAGTCATTTATTGTCATTTAGGGAATAATTTATTTCCTACGGGAGTTGTTAGCGTTCAGGTTGACAATCGGATCACGAGCTAAATAGACCTACCTAGTTCAAATAAGATATGACCACAACAGTATTCTGTATTATGCAAGCGGAGCCGAGCACCGCATGACAATGGACTTGAAATAGTTTCCATACGCATTCTATTGAGACTCACTTATGATTATATGCTACGTAATAGAGGACTTTTGTTGAATAGATTCTACGTATAAGTGAACAAGTCGAATTTTTAAAGAAAATCTTGTGCATTTAATATATACTACTAGGCGATATCCACGACTTTATCTGCGTGGATTTAGGTTTATTGAAAATCCTGTGAAAACTCCGCGTGATTTTCCGGGGCAAAAAGCCAATGTCCTTCCTCGGAAGACAATCAATATCTGTGTCTGTGTCAAAATCAGTCGAATATGTGGTTCGTTTAAATATTGCGGACAGTCTGATACTCAGCGCACAAACACACTTCCAAATTTAAAATATTAAAACGAATAGCATTGATTTTATACCAGTGCATAGACTTATACTAGTATCCGCGGCATTCAAATGTTAGGCCAGGACTATACTTGTAAATAAAAATAAAATATAAAAAAAAGTGTTCAAGTAAAATGACTCAAATGAATAACTCACGAAATATAAACAGTCTTGTAAGTCACACAACTGAGAGAGTGTGAGTGAGAGAGTACTTACAAGTATAATCTTGGCCTTAGACATTGTACTTGAGCATTTTTGTCAAAGGACGAGCAATTATACAACAGATCGTATTAGTAAAAGTACCAAAATATACCTATGATTTTTGTAAGTAATCAGTATTACATTCGTAACGCCTACACGTAAGAACTTACGAGTCAAATATCTCTCAATCGTTATGAATTTAATGGTCTTTTATAAAATACCTTCAATCGATGTTTATGAAACGCATGTCAAATTCCACACTCTCGTTTTCGATTTATCTCTTTTTTCCGCCTTCATTAAGTAGGTATTTAAATGTAAACATTTTACTTTCTCTGGGATCAGATAACGCTTGTATTTTTTACACTCAACACTCAGTTCATTCATAATAATTCAAGTGATCATTATACGAATCGTTCTGGATGTTTTTTAATGTCATCGTGTAGTTAGCCAAATGAAAATTTACTCACATCATTTAAAGGTTTGAATGCCTTAACCAAGGTGTCATGAATTACCATATTGGAGCAATACTAATAATTGTTAATGTTTTGAAATTTATCATCGTTGTTTATGGTCATCGGAGCGTATAAGACAAATTATAACGATCTAGCAACACGTACATGGTTCGACGTGGGTTGATGAATGATTCGGTACAGGACAAACAATAGGTGTTGTATTGACAGGAATCTATTGGTAATTAATAGATCATGGTCACCATCAATCATTATGACGCTATGTATGTGTAACATGTTTTATAACAACAGGTTTAGTTGACTACGTTCACAACTTAAATCAAAACATACCTACAGAGTAACCTGTAAAAAACCTCTCATTTACTTCTACAAGAAAAAGTCAAGAAAATATATGTATGTCATCTATATAGCCAGCGGTCTAGATTATAAGATTTGAAGTATCTCAATTGTTAACCTACCTAGCTTAAAAACTGAAACTTCGAAGCTGAAGTGGCAGTGGGCAGATCATATCTATCGCAGAACCTATGGCCGTGGGGCAGAGGTGTTCTGGAGCTGAGCCCGCTTACCGGTAACGCAGTGTAGGATGAGCTCGCTGGACCGATGACCCAAAGTAGGTGGCGCGAAACGGGTGGATGAGGAAGGCGGAGGACCGTGTATGGTGGTTCGCTCTCGAAAACGCCAATGTACAGCAGTGGATGCATACAGGCTGGCGGATGGATGGATGATGGATGAAACGTAAAATATCAAATTTTTCTCCAGAGCAGCTTTTAATAGCAAAATTATATATATTTACCTACTCATTTAGTGTTCAATGTAAATTTGAACCCTTTTGTAACAGACTTCCGTTCCACTTATAGGAACTGTTCTGTTGGCATTGATTGCAACAAGTGAAATTAATATAACGAATTAAAAAATACGACTGCCCTGCCATATTATTTTTGTACCTCCATAAGAATTCTTCCTTATTCACATTTTTTATTTAAATGATATTTTTTGTGAAAGACTAAATATTGAACTATAGTGTTATATATTTTTGGAATCTACGCATCATTTTCTAGATAATGATTATATAGTTAATCTTATTTTCGAGTATTTTTTTTCAATTTTAGTCTTTAATGCGGGACCATGGTCACCCCATCAATTTTTTAAAATAATTTACTAGCCTATGTCACCCAGAATAAGCTAGGGATTCTAACGATACCTCATTTATCAAAATCGGTTCAGGCGTATAGAAGTTATGGTGGAATATACAAACTCACATACATACATACATACATACATACATGAACCCTGAAAACAATATACTCCTTTTTTCAGGCAGTCGTATAAAAAAGGTTGTCTGACCACGTTGATAATTGAAACATTGTCTGTTGCCGTAAAGCTTTCGTTTTAATTTTCACGATCAATATTTATTAAACCACAACTTGTACATACGCGTAAGATGTGTATCACATTTCTTGAACAGAGTAAGGCCTCTCTCATTGCGACGCGGATGGTCCGCGTGGATCGTGAAATGTGTTTTAAAATGATTAGCGTTTCACTACTACGTGGTCAGCCGTCAGCACGGAGAGAACGCAACTTGCAAGGCAATAAAGACCCATGTCACTGCGCTCTTATGACACGGTCGCCTGCTACAACTCGCACTCCACGCGGATGAACCGCGCGGATCATCCATGTCACATTGTGAGTGGCCTTAGGTAGGTGAGAATAATAATTCTGCCGAATTGGGTGAGGAGCAAGACTTATTGCCCCATTAGGTATAGTGTATTATGGTACAACGGTACATCGGCACTAAATGAGGTCGTACCCTAGTTTTATCCGTGAAAATTGTTAATAAAAAATGAAAGTGCGAAATGCTCCTAAAAAGTAAGTGGCTTCATTTATTACGTTCTTGACCCTTGCCTGTCAAAGTGAGCCTTTTAAACTAGCACTTACGATAAAATTTACGATGGTGACTCGAAATGCTGAAATATTCATGCATTGATTACTTTTCCCATTTTATTGATTACTAGTTAAACTTTACAGGGGTGTCCTTACCAATCCCATACATTAAATTTTTCGTGTAATGCTTTAAACGAGTTTTAGATGATTCACTTTGATTTTCTTGTCTATATCACTCTCCATCTTTAAAATACTCTTGCAAAAATCACATTGATCCGTCGCTCCCTTGCAATTGCGGTGTGATTGAAAGAGAAACGATCAAGCACTCTAGCGAATCTAATATCGTGGTTTCTAAAATTCAGTAGTAGATCTAATCCGACTAGACAAACAGTAACGAAATAAAGAAAAATTAAGACAACGCTGCATACTGTGAACAGCTCTGACTGATAGCTATTACACGACGATTTGTTATCGTTGATATGATGAAAATCTATTCGCAACTTATATGCTCGTACGCAGTCGTAATAAGGACTAAGGATGTCAAACTCGGGCGTCTCCCGATACGCACTACGCAGGATCTACTTAAATACCAATTCCGATGTCGGATCTTCTAGCGTAATGAATTGCAAACGCATGCGTTGAGGCCGTCCGTCGGGCACAATTAGGGCGGTGCAATTACAACCAGTCGCCGGCGACTCAGCCGCTGGGTCAAGAAGCGATTTCCCGACGGCAGCGACTGCTGGCGCCAACGTTGTGTAACGTAAACGTCCGTTCGGCCGTCAGTCGAGGTCGTTGATCTACATGTATGTATAGTATTCGCGGATCGTAGGTAAGCGGGTTAGTTATGCGGATAGTTCTACTAAAACAAATGTCATGTACCGTGTATTTTTTAAAAATTTTGATGAGGTTAACAAAACGGTTCTCATTGAAATTGGTATTTAGGAAAGACGATTATGGAAAAATTAGCTGATGCCCACGACTTCGTACCCGTGGTTTAAGTTTGTTTTTTTATGTCCGCGGAGTTTAGAGTATTTCCAAGGAGTTCCTTGACTTTCTGGGATAAAAGTCTAAGTATGTCACTCTCCAGGCCCTCATCTATACTCATGCTAAAAATCACGTCGATCCGTTGCTCCGTTGCGGCGTGATTGAAGGACAAACACACTTTCACATTTATAATATTAGTATGATGAATACGTTGGATCGTTATCTGTTTTATATTATTTACATTCGGTGTCTTTAAAAAGCTGGAATCTTAAATTGCATATGGTAAGAAAAGCTCTACTATAGGCAGTTCTGATCTATGTACGGGTGCACGCACATAAGCTGTCTTCTAAAGTACGCGATAACATCCGCTGAGTAACACTGGGCAGGCGCCATAATAAATGCGGCTATTTATAAGCTACTTCCTCTTCTAACCAGGAAAGTTTAGCATAATTATTGTCCACATTCCCATTTCAGAATTTAAAGGTAAAGTATGATATTTCATAATATTATAATATCCTGCCTGCCTGCTTCGCGAATCGCGGTGGTATTCTTCCAACGCAATTTGTGTAAATCCCTTGGAGGAGATGTTTCGATCCAAACGCCCTAAAACATGTAGATATTCCTTCATTTTTAACCGAAAGCCCAAACACTTACTCGTACTTTCATTCATATACCTTGAAAAATGATGGACTTCAGTACATAATATAAGCTTTTATCCAATATTTCAGGACTTGAGAGCGGATTTTTAATTATAAAAAATATTTCGTTAAAATTTCCTTATTTTTAAAAGAAAGCAGTAATTCCTCTTTAATGGATATATTATTATCATAATGAAAAATGACGGATCAGGGACTTTCATGCCCTAAAATGGAATTTCCAAAAATCATAAAAATAATCTCCTAGCGTTTTAAGCTGTGTGGTACCACGAAATACAGAAGTAGATTACCTTTATTTTGTGGCGTTAAAGATGATTCAATTATAGTCAGTTCAAGATAAGTATTTGTACAAGTGTAGATTATAATTATTATCCTGGTGAGTGCTGCTGAAAAGCAAAACAACTAATGTGTGCTCTACACGGGAATCAAAAAACTTTTTTTTACTCAGGAAATTAAAGAAAACTCCCAACCAAGAATTCCAATATCGATAATAAGGCCTATTATATTACAACTATTTGTTCTTATGAAAGATTATTTTTTCTTAAATTATTACTTGTAAAACTAATGGCATAGCTTTTAACATCAATTCCGTATCTATCATAAGTAAATAGTAATTTCAAACATTTTATTACTGAGTTTTCAAGATTTTTTTAAAACATAAAATTGATAGTTTCAATACACCTACGTACTCAACAAAGTTTTAACAATAAAAAGGTATAACCATCATGGTTTTGATAGATAGGGATATGTTTTTAAATTACAAAGAACCTCGTTACTTATTGTTATGAGATAACATGCAGTTTAAACAAATATTTGTACACTCGCTGCATTGCAGAACACTAGAAATATCACATACCAACCTTATATTATCTAGTACTCACTATCTCTAATAATAGCTATCTATCTATATATCCTACAAGGTACTATACGTATTCACTGGGTAATCGGGAATTTACCGGAAGGAAATTTAATAATAATACCGTACAGCAAACTTAAATTGTAATATTTTGGTTTTTGGGTCCTATATGTTCGTTCAAAGTTAGTTAATGAGTTTGTAGATATATGTACTTTCTTCTAACTTTTCCAAAAGTTTAGCGACAAAAATAATGTGATAACTAAAAATAATATGGAAAAACCAACTGTTTGTGTGCTTAAAGCTTCCTACGGTTGAGTTTTCCGGCAAAGCTAACATGCCTTTAAAGTTTTAAATCATTTCTTTTAAACGCTAGTTGTTACCTATGTACAACATTATAAAAAGTCGCTATAATATTATTGTATACTAACCCGATTTCCCACTGCGAGGGCTCCCAAGCACAACCACCCTTATTCGATTTACAGTCATCTTCATTAGGACAGTTTTCAGAGTTACACAATAAACGAAATGTTCAACCGGACATGGTAATAAGCTTTATCACATCAATATAATGTTCACTTTATGTATTCACAAATAAAATCATAAAATCGCGTAAAATTATCGTAAATGCGTTCGTGAAAGCGTTCCGGAGCGGTGGTCCGCGTACCATGTACTCGACTTAATGCCGCTACGTTGGCCGTAAGACTGCCGGCATCTGCGCGCCCGCAGTATCTAGACTCTAGAGATCCAGCAACGCGTGCGCAGCCTCCGACTACACGCTTATACAGCCTCCGTTCTAGTTTGACGTATGCGCATACCGTATGGAATGCCATTATCATTATCTCATATAAATATTACTACAGCGCTCTTGCAAACTAAATCACGTCACCTATTGAAAGTGGACAAAAATGAGCGGTATGCAAGGTATTTCATGTGTAAAGAGCTTCTAGGTAGCGATCGTAACCAAATTTAGTTCACACCTTATTTTTTAATGCTTAATCATGTGTACATTTATTTCAATTAAAACTAAGAAATAAATTATGATCTAAATTAAAAACTAATTATATGTATTTACAAAAAATACACGCCGTCCAAGTGATCGTTAATGGGCATGGTGCCCAAAACACTGGCGCTATTACCTCGTTGAATGGCAAGGCTAAGCCGTTGGGCTAAATAAGCGCCAGCTCTTTGGTCACCAGAGGCGTGGATCAGTTTTTGGGACACAACATTTATAACATTCTTCGTCTCAAAAGCAAGCGCCGCAAAAAAAACATAGTCCTTAGTAATGGCTGAGTATTTGCGACGCTTAAGCAACTGAGCAGATTCGGCAGCTGCACCAGCCTTTAGTTCACACGTCACAAATTTCCAGCATTAATACTCAGTGCCTCAACATTTACAGTATAGATGCTCAGCTCAAACAGTGAAGCGGTTCAAATAAGTGATGAACAATTAGATA
This sequence comes from Erebia palarica, assembly GCA_964035005.1. NCBI lineage: Eukaryota > Metazoa > Arthropoda > Insecta > Lepidoptera > Nymphalidae > Erebia > Erebia palarica. The sequence continues at coordinate 11,758,627 of OZ035988.1, forward strand.
TCGGTATGTAAGGAATTTCGTTCATTATCACTGACTGATACAGATAATAATCAACAAGATAATAAAGTCTGTACATATATAAAACTAAGTACTTTGGTTTATATTTGCTTTAGTCTTGTAAGTAGGTATAATATTAAGAATTCTCCACAGTTTTCCTAAGATTTTCTTCATTCTCACTCAATTATAATAATTTATCTATTGAATTTCGAGACTTATTACTTTCAGCTTTATCAACGTCCTTTAATTATTTCAGAATTATGGTTGAATATATCACTTTGAACTAAAACTTTTTCATTGAACTCAAGCTCATTAAAAAGCTCAAACGATGCTTTATCAATTTTTATTTGCAACTTAATTTATAACGGTGTGACGAATTTGAATACTTTTGAATTTGAGTAGGTAGGTACTTAGCTGATGAAAATGAAAGCCCTCGAAAGTGTGAGTGCTAATCCTTAAAGCTGTTTAAAGGACTTACGCAAACCTGTCGTAGGGCGAGCTCTGAGCGTCTTTGGGCTGGTCTGCGACGATGTCAAGGTGAGATCGACGCCCCGGCGCCTTCTGTTGTAAATTAATTCGCAACGCCATGTAATTGGATCTGTCCACCACTCCACCCACACTAGCTTCGCTGCATTCCACGAAAGGCACAGGTAAAGACGTAGGTATATATTTTAGAAGCTAGATTTTGTTTCATTGTAAGTCGTGACTAGGAGCAATTGCAACGGATTTTGTGCAAAAAGAGAAGTTTATGATAATTTTCCGCCAAATATAACGGCATTAGCTATTTTTATATGTCTCTCATTCCTAGATAATAAATTATGGTTAAGAACTTACTTAAACAGCAAACAGTGTAAGTTTCTTTAAAGATTCAACGATTTCACATTCTAATTTCTATCCAGCCTTTTTACATGTTTTTGTTGAGCTAAAAAAACTCGGATGTTAAGTGCTAGTTTTTGCAAGTCCTATATTAGAATGTTTCAATACTCAAGAAGAAATGTAGATACCGTAGATGGTTTAACATCTCATTATGGGAAGTTGAATTGGAAAAATGCAGCGCCGCGGCTTCCCGACGCGCGACGCAAATTGCTCATTACTACGACTTCCTCGAACAGGCTTCTCTGTGTTTATGCAATCGTCGCCATGACGATGAACGCAGTTTTTACTCGTCTCGGCTATTTATAGCTGTTGCAGAGTTCATAAAACATTTTTTATGGTCTCGCCTGTAGGCACGTACTTCGATTTGTCAGTTTTTCAAGGCCCACATATTCGACGGATCTATTGACGAAAAGTACAGATATGTTAAAAGGAATTTCTTAGGCCTTTCTTCTATCCCAGAAAATTTAAGGGTTCCTGGAATTTCCAGGATAGGACAGGATTTTTTTAAAGTAGGTGCATGGGGTCGCGCGATTGTACAGCTTTGTATTTATACTTATCCAGCTTCTGCGCTTTTTAAGTTTTGTCCAAACTCCAAAAAATGTACAAAATAGGCAAACAGTAGCAAATACAACTGTAGTGAGTATGGGTAGGTGCTTACTGCTTATTGTACCTACCTAAGTTATGACAATGTGTATTACAAATGCAAGTGAATTTGTCAGACGTATTTTTATTTCAATAAACTAGCTTTGAGTTGAGAGCTAAAAATGCATTGGAAAACATTTTAAAATAATCAGCTGCATGTTTGTTTGTTCTCCCTTACTAAGGCTATTCCGTTCAAATCATAATTAAAGTCTAATTTAATTACTTATCACCGACAGGATAATAAGGGTCTATTTATTTTAGTCGTGAGCAAAACATTTCGCAAATACAATCGCGTGTCAAGACTCGTTTATTTGGCTTAACAATAGTGGCGTTCACACTCGCCCATTAAACAATACATATCTTTCCATCTCTGATACTTTAAGGGGCTTTGTTTTAGTTAGAAAACGAGTATCCACCAGCACCATTATTCTGGTTCTAGGTGTTGGGAAACAATTCTACAAAAATTATCTTCCTACCTGTATACATGCATACCTATCCCGCGACATCAACAAGCCAATCCCAATAACTACATACAAGTAATAGGTATAGCTTAAAACTAAGAAATTAGATACCATTAAATAAAATAGTTACTGTACAGATGTAATAAATTATTAATGTCAAGTCAAAGTATGGAAATCAATGCAACAATAAAAATTAAGCAATAGGTACATTAGTTTATCTCATACAATAAAAGGAAATTTCCTGACTCACTAACATGACTAGGTATATTATTACGATTGGGCGCTCCAGTTTCAAGTCATCAGCGCCCAGCCCGCGCCCCTGAACCTAGAAAGCTGAAAATTTTCAATTCCCTTTATTTTTGCTCAAATTTTCACTAAAGCAAAGACGTAACACAGTAAATCTGTTTACTGTAGCCGTAGGTAGCCTCTAGTGACGTACAAAACCTTTTCAGGTAATTACAAAGTGAAAAGTGATGAGGATAATTTAAAAATAACAGCCAAAGTTTAATCGGATGTGTGTGTAGATCACACATCTAACTTACCCAGTTATAAAATCCTTTTGTGGTATGACTAATTAATACACCTTTGTGTAAATAGTGCAATTTAATTGTCTGTTTAAAACATCATATTCTCTACTATCTATTGCGTTGGGTCTTTATTTTAAAAATAATAGTTATTTTAGTACTTTTTTGAACTGAAAATATTTATAGTGATTAGTAATACATAGATTTGTATGGGTACTTAGTGTAATTGTTTTAATAAATACGTTTCCTTTATTCAGAAAAGCATAAAAATTATCTTTCATAAAAAAGGCAGAAGTGAAAAACTGGCCGATGTGAACACCTTATTGCAAAAGCAGATTTAAAAAAATATGACGTAAAAGATATTAAACAAAGTTAGTAACTGGATACCCACTGCTTTTTAATTTTACTCCTTATAAACTGTACCTACCTGCAAATACCTTAGAGTACCCCTAACCGGTTCCCCATTGATACTCTTTATAATCTTGTATCAAAGATCTAGCCTTCTGGCTGTTGATATCGATCTTAAAACTAGAAATTTACCTACTATCTATCTATCTTCTCTCGAATACAACTAATACTGCAGAGTGTTGACTATATATAGTTGATAGACATGCACAGTAACTTAGAACTTTAAAGCTCTTGGCAACCATTTAATTTTTTTAAATGGTCTTATTCTGAGGTTGGAATGAGATACATGTAGGCCATCTAGATAATATGACTGTGATAGACTTTTGAGGTCTAAAGCTGGGAATACCCTTTCTTCCTTGTCTTGGAGAGCGCGTTAAGCATGTTGGTTAAATAAATCACTACCAGCTGTCAATAGCTGTAAAAAACCTAAGAGTTGAAATAGTAGTAGGTAGTAGGTAGGACTACTCCCTAGTCCAATCGTATGCATAAGGACCTGGGAATGCAGGGATCCTACCGCAATCATGAAAACCCCTACCGAAAACTGAAACCCAAGCAATGAGGCATTCGACGCAGAGAAAGAGATTCAATATTATTAGAAAGTCCTTTATTTTTCATGACGAAGGAGTAGGGACCGAGAGGAGGTATCTCGTCCTTAAGCTTTAAATGAGTGACCCAATGAAAAATTAATCGTATGTAACTATTATCTCCATACACGAACAGCCTTCGTTATGGACATTCTAATTAATTTATTTTCAAAATAATCTGTTCGGAACCCTGTAATTGGCTGAATTCATACACATGTCATAAATTACCTTTAGGGATGCCAACATAGCCTTGATTTGAATTTGAATATCAAGTTAGCCGAAATAGTAAATTATAAAAAAGTAAAGAGTGAGTAAGAGTCAGACATTAGCTGATGTTTGCCTACTTAGGTTTAGCAAACAAAGTTTAGAGATACATTGTTCGACGGGATAGAGCTATAAGCTTCATCTAGGCTTGAAATAAAAGGTAACTTATTAAAGGTACCTTTCAAGCTTTCTCCCATGATTTTACTCACTTTGACGTGGTGTATGATAACGTTTTGATCTCAGCTGAGTGGTTTCAGGGTAAAGCTTATAAAGAAAAAAAATTAAGAACCTACAATTTTATGACAGAAGCGGATAGCGATTAAATTTTTATAATTTTGCCGTGTGTGGAAACCCTAACCTTAGGTAAAGTTCACAGGGTCACAGATCCAAGATGGACGAGAACAGCTCCGTTGTAATAACGAATGCAGCACTCGAGATCGGGTCACTTGATAACCGTCGAACTTAATATTTTATATTTGCTTTATTTTCAATCGCGAAATTGAACACAAGTTCAAGAGACGTCTTCTGAGACTGAACGCGTTACTATAGGCAACAACTTCTTGGGTGCTGAAGTCCCAAAAAGAAACCTAGGTACGTCCGACGTCTATCTCTATCGTTTGACGAATACAACGACTGAAAACTCCATACAGAAGGGCAAAGCTGACGTTCGTGTTTAATAATTAATCATAATGCTTTATTTAGGGACGTCAAGGTATCTGACATAAAGCCGTCATTTAGAAATAATACTGCTTTAAGTGATGGTACTGGTAGTAACCCCCAGTAATTCTTTAGGTATTCTGATACTATAAGAACCCCTTAAAGTAGCCCGAAAAAGTTTCGTAAACGTACTAAAGATAATGTACGTTTAGATAATTCAATTGCCATCTGACCTCCCGCCTCCACAACAACACCAGTACGGTAGTAGCTACCACATAGTTTGTAAAGTTTCAAACAAATTACGCGTAGAAATTTTTATTATAAAGATTTTTTTTTGACCTAGATCGTTTGCAGACCATTGCATTCGATTGGAACACTGAATAGAAGAAATATATTAGAATATTTATTCCATAACAAAATCATTGCGTTAAGATTGTTATGTAAGTTGATACACGATATACGGAAGTTTCAAAAAGATTTCATTTTCATAACATTAGGTAGTTTTATGTATTCGCTGTGTGAAATTCTCGCTCTTGCATGCTCTAATTTCAAAATAATAAAAATATCTTAGATTATGTGACAATACAATTATTGTTTAAGTGAAATACGAAATTATGAATCCATATATATCCCTACCGTCAATGTTTTTACGATATTTTGCACCTACACCTTAAAATTACCCAATTAATCCTGAATAATGTTTTTATTGAGAATATAAAATCTGTAAAAAATCTAGTATTGTAATGGCCTTCATAATACCTATATTGAATATTGTGTTTTCTTTTGTAATCGTGAGAGTTGGGTGATCCAAGAGATTGTTTCAATATTAACAGTCAACGCCGTTTAATTCTTCAATACAACGTAATGTAAGACATTCATTATGTACCTACAATGTACATATGCTTGTTGACCACATATCGTAATAAAATTATTTGTTACACTTAGTAATTTTTCATCAAATAAGGCGACAGACTAAAATATTTTGCTTGTAACGTTTGCGTCATTTTACAATTTTTTAAAGTAGGTCTTGTAAGTAGAATGCCAAAAAAAGCCGGACCACCTTATGGTGGATATCAAAGCGCGTATTTACATATTTGAAACACCTGACGAACCGCTTATGCGTTGTCAGCATCTGAGGAATCCAGCACTTGGAAGAAACAGAGCAGGACGTAGAAGCAGGTTCCTCAATTAGTAAGTAGGTACGCCGTACGTGGCAGATAAATCCTGCGATAACGCAAAATACGGAACGGAAGTACCGCGGAGGTCGACGCGGAGCGGAGGTGGAGGTTGAAGTTCAAAAGTGTTGGAAGTGCTGCACACTGGAAAGCGCAGTGCTGGCAGGCCCCCCACTAGATGGACGGGTGACATCAAACAGGCGGCTCAAAGACTGCGGCATGTGAAAGTCCGTGTTAGGTCCTTACATATGAAATTGGCGTTTTGTCGTACTGGCCACTTTGATCTCAAATATCTCTTCTTTGGTTAGGAATTTCAATTTAAAATTTATACAGCTATTTACTCATGCTTTTGTGTTTTGAAACCCCTAATTCATTTGTTTTTTCCTCTTTTGGTTTTTTCTTTGCGTCACTCAGTTTACAAAATGGAAAACTTGAAATATCGCGTTATTTACGAGTACGAGTTCCATCGTGGCACCAGTGCTGCAGAAACGGTTCGAAGGACTAACGATGTGTATGACGACGGTGTCGCAAAAGAAAACACAGTGCGTTTTTGGTTCCTACGTTTTCGTTCTGGAAATTTCGACCTGCAGAACAGTGGACGGCCGGAGATCAAAGTTAATAATGAAGAATTGAAGGCTATTGTGTAAGCGGATCCATCGCAAACCACGTCCGAGCTAGCTGCAGGCTGCGGTGTTAGTGATAAAACTGTTTTAATTCACTTGAAGCAAATTGGGATGGTGAAAAAGCTTTAAAGGTGGGTACCTCATGAATTGAGTGCAGCAAACCGACAAACGCACGTCGACTGCTGCTTTACATTACTCAACCGGCACAATAATGACGGGATTTTAAATCGAATTATTATCTGTGATGAAAAGTGGATCCTGTACGATAATCGGAAATGCTCATCGCAATGGCTGAACCCTGGCGAACCAGCCAAATCCTGCCCCAAGCGAAAATTGACTCAAAACAAATTAACTACTTGTGAACGTTTGGTAGACTAGTGCCGGTGTCGTTCGCTACAGCTTTCTTAAATCTGGCCAGACGATTACGGCGGATGTCTATTGTCAGCAACTGCAAACCATGATGGAAAAGCTAGCTGCTAAACAACCGAGGCTGGTCAATCGCTCTAGGCCACTGCTGCTTCAGGACAACGCTAGACCACACACTGCACAACCGGCGGTTACCAAATTAGAGGAGCTTCAATTGGAATGTCTAAGACATCAACCGTATTCCGCGGACCTTGCTCCAACAGATTACCATTTTTTTCGAAATTTGGATAACTTCTTGCAAGGGACAAAATTCATCTCCGATGGGGCAGTCCAGAAGCGCCTTCAAAGATTTTATTGAATCCCATCCGAATGAGTTTTTCAGTAAAGGGATCAATGAACTACCTATGAGATGGCAAAAGTCCATAGATATCAATGGTACATACTTTGATTAAATAGATATATTACATTTTTTAAAAAACGACTTTATGTTCCTCCCTTACAAAAGGCCAATTTCATATGTAAGGACCTAATGAATCTATCGTCCTAATGTATCCAGCGTCTATCGGTTAACGACGTCGATGCTGTTTTTGATTAATCATTCTATTATTTTTTACTTACTTGTTTTAAAACCACTTGTTTAACAACCGAAAACAGTAAAAAGTATGTGAAAAGTTAATTAATTAGGTATTTTGCATTTTGTTATAAAACTCGTATAAAACTAGTAACCAGTGTTGTCCATTAAATAGGACCACACCGCTGAGTAACTGTAACTTACTTTACCTACATGGATTGAAAGCAGCCAGACTGCTTCCTCACTTACTTACTCATTCTCATACATTGAACCAGTAAACCTACTTATAGGTTGTTAATAGATAGCTACTTATTTTTTTCAGAAGCCACCGCTCTTTTGCCACTTAAGATAACAAGAAAAATTATTTGCTTATTTTTTATCTGCTTACCTCATATCTTAGCATTCCTTTCATATCATTACTAGATGATGCCCGCGACTTCGTCGGCGTAGATTATGGTTTTTCGATTCCTAAAAATGTTATTATTTAAAACTAATAATCTAAATCCCGATGTTCAAGTTTCTAACGGTAAAAGAATAAGACTTGCATACATATTTCCAACCCCCATTTCACCCTATGTACCCCACAGATTTTTATTATTTAAAACTATTAACCCAATTACGATGTTCCTAACTTTATAAAAATATAAGACTTTCATACAAACTTACAACGCCCATTTCACCCCCTTAGAGGTGAATTTTCTCAAAACCGCTTGTTAGCTGATGTCTACACTATAGATAAAATCTACCTTCCAAATTTCAAGTCTGTATGCTTTATAATTCCTGAGATATCGTGATTTGTCAGTCAGTGAGTGAGTGAATGAGTGGTATTTAGCTTTTATATAAGTATATATAGATCCATCCATCCATCCATCAGCATGTATGCATCTACTGCCACCAAACACGGTCCTCCGCCTTCCTCATCCACCCGTTTCCCGCCACCTTCTTTAGGTCATCGGACCAGCGAGTTGGAGGTCGTCCTACACTGCGCTTGCCGGTACGCGGTCAGAACACGTCTGCCTCAACAGCCATCGGTTCTGCTATATTGTATATATACATATTATTAACAATATTATTATGTTTCTTAAACCTAGCTACGGAATCTTTGAGGCTGACTCGCACCAAGTGTTTGATCGTCCCAAATGCTAAACGACAGGTGATTATTGGTATTTAATATTATACCTACCTACTAAAGACGCTCTTAGGCATCACGCGATGTCTCGGTTTTCAGCAGATAAGTATCAGGATCTTGTACCTGAGCAGGATTTAATTAATTAAATGGCTTTCAAGTTACAAAGGAACAATGAAAATTGGGCCGCGGTTGCATAGAGAACAATGATCAATATAATCATGGTATACAATACCGACTATCGCATTGTCAAACATGATTTATTGGGGTGTTATACAGTGTCAGCTTTCTTCGCGACTTGACCGTGGTAATTTGTTGTGAGTAAACAACGAATCGTGACCGGACCCTCCTTCTGATAGGAGGATCTGGGGGAACAGCCAATTTACGACCAAACCGTTATATTTATTGGGGCACGGTTTCAATCTTATTAATAATAACCGGACCAACATCGCGAATAAGGCCTGAAACGCCGGTACGCGACAATAACTGCATGGCAGGGCATCGCGTAGCACTAAACGCGCGCGCAAGCGTGTAACATTTTTGTAATACAAGGAAGTGTTTCAATCACGTAAAAGAATAATGAAAACTTGAATGGATCGTGGGACCAGTGGTGTAGTACTTTCTTACCTACCTTAAATTATAGATCCGAAACAATCTCAAGATTTTATTATAAGGCATTAAGTTTAACTCTAATGAATACAAGAAAGAATCGCATAAAAAGTTACGGCAATTCCAAAAGTTATCTAGAAAATTACCGTTACTTAAGGATTATGAATGCTAATATTTCAATGTGATGTAATCTTATGTGTAACATTTTCAATGTGATGCCCCCTCAATAATTATAATTAGTTACTTAGTCAGGGGCAGACCATAACCGATGTAGTAACTAACTTCCTTCTAAGATTACCTGTAGGTTATTTTTTAGATAAATACCTAATATGATTTTTAACGTTAAGAAACAACCGTAACGTTATAATATAGGTCATACAGATAGTATGCACTATGCTCATTCATTGTTGATCACATAGGTACTCGTATGCTCGATGCGCACGCGCTCACCTGCTATGATTTATCCCCTAGCCTAGAATAACCATTGTGCTGTCACACTCACAGCGAGCTGTAAAATTCAACAAGTAGTACATTATTAGTGTAACAATACTTACCTAGTAGATTAAGTAAGTAAGTAAGTCTACCTACCCATTTTAGACAAAGCACTATAGACATTCTCATCATCATCTGAAAAAAAACGAAGAAAGCGTTGAAAATCGAGGATAATAAATAGGATAGCACATAAGCAGTTACATAATGTTTTATTAATACGTTAGAATGTCTTAGTACCTACGTACTGTATACATACCTACCTACTTGACTTACTTTTACCTACTTTCATGGTTAACTAATTTATTAAGAACTAGATGATGCCCGCGACTTGGTCCGCGTGGATTGATGTTTTTCGATTCCCGCGGGAACTTTTCAATTTTCTGGGACAAAAAGTAGCCTATGTCCTTCCCCGGGATATCCAGATGTCTATCTTTGTACCAAATTTCATCAAAATCGGTGTTTGTTCATCATCATCGTGAAAGCGTAGCAGACAGACAGACAGACACACTTTCGCATTTATAATATTAGTATAGATAAGATACCTACTTATTTATAAATAATAAATATTAATGTAAATTATATACCTACATTGTCTGCAGAAAGAGAAATGCATATGAGTTTTAATTGCATTCCGGTAGAAAGTAGGCGAACCAGCAAGCTTCTGCAACGCGAGCAAAGCTCGTCCAGTTGCAAGACTGCATCGAATTCCATCGCCGAAAGCAGAACTTTAACCTGATCCTAAAAATATACCTACCTAAATATAGAACTCAACGATATTGGCATGTTTCACAATATATCTCCACTTACGCAATTAAAAAAAATTCTAAGTGTAGGAAGGGAAGAACGTGCGTAAAAAATGTTAATGACCTGCTACTTACCTATACTTACATATTATTACGGTCCACTTGCCCTAACCTGTGCCCTAACCCTTTAATGACGTGCTAAGTTGGCGGGTAGTATAGTGAGGGCTGTCGTCGTATACATATTTGATTTATTATACACATACGCAAAGGTACCCACATACGGAATACCCGCCGAAGCGGATCAACCAGTATTCAAAAATCCTTTTAAAATGTCATCGACGATAGAGCCTATCTCTTGTAAGTCATCAGTAATCAGTGACCGATATGATAGGATCAACGCATAGGCGCTAAGCCCCTGCATCCCATTTGCTTAACTTAATTCCGGACCCTCAATTGATTATGAGAACCAGACAAAAGGTACAAATTATACCTAAGACAGCTTGTCTATCAAAACACTGAATTCGGGTATTTTCTAATAAGTAGGTATATTAGGTACCTAAGTAGGTACGTAGACCTAGCTCCTCTTGCAATAGAGTATAGAGGTCTTATAATCCGCGAAACTACAGTTAAACCGCAGAGTTTCGCTGCTAGCGTTTCTTTCCATTGCTTATGTCCATCCCCGGGATACAACCTATCCCTGTACAAAATTTTATCAAAATCGGTCGGACAGGTGGGCCGTGTAAGCGTAGCAGACAGACAGACTTTCGCATCTATAATATTAGTACGGATTTACTATGACACCACATCGATTAGCGGCGTGCCGAAGTGCGCAGAGTCGAGTCTATACTCTATCGGTACGCATAAGGAGCAAATGCGACGCCATTCAGCTGAAGTTGACTTCATCAACCATTTCAATGTTTAACCCCTGATCCTGAACTGATTTAGATAAATTATGGCAAACACTTATGAGACGTTCCGGACACACCACAGGAAACTGCCTTAATAACTCCAATACGAAATTACAGAAGTGTGGAACGCAATTAATAAAACTGAAACAGAATAGATATAATATGTATATTTTTTCATAATACTTTACCACCAATTTTACAATTTAAACCAAAAATTATTTTGTTCAGGTTTCTATACTAATACAAAAATCCCAAATGTCTGGTTTCAGTGTCCATGACTTAAAAAATATTTCTTGTGTTCTAATCCACAGTGGCTGGTACAGGATTGCTTTTCTCTTCATTTCATTGTATGGGATATTATGTATGGATTCTTCACCACAAATATAGACTTTTAAATCTTTACTTTTATGTAACACTTCTAGAAATTTCTTATATAAATTATATTTACTTATAGCAACACTACAGCTCAAGTTATTTGCTCTCTTCTTTGTCACACCCAACTTTTTACCTTGAACAGCCACTTCTAGAGTAATTCTGAAAAAATATACATTTTATTTATATGAAAGAAAATAAATAACTAGTAATTTTGCCAATTAATGCAGAGTAATTTTGCAGTTCATGCAAGCTGAGAGTGCAAAGTGGCAAAAAACTAAAAAGAAATGGTTGGGTATTTCCAAATATAGGATTTAAGAACATAAAACAAATTTCCCATTTTGCAAAAGATAGAACATTAGATGATGAGATGAAGGCTACCATCCAATAGTTCTAAGGCATGATATTCCCAAAGTTGATATAAATCATGTCCATCCATTGATATGTTGAGGTGTGATTGAAGGATTAATGAACAAAATATTTTAATACTAGATGATGCCCGTGACTTGGTCCGGTTTTTTGATTCCCGCTGGAACTCTTTAATTTTCCGGGATACAAAGTAGCTTATGTCCTTTCCCGGGATGTAACCTACCACTATATTAAATTTCATCAAAATCGGCCTGACCTGGCTTTTATGGCCCTTTTACATAACTTTTGAATAATAACTATAGTCACTGGGTCAGATAAGTTGGTATACATGTCACCGTAAGATTGTAAAAACCGTTAGATTATAATCTAACTCGCGAAATTCTAAACTGTCGAAAGATTAGAATTTAATTATCGCATTATTTTCCGGTAGATTGTAATCTGATAGGTATTTAAACCCGATAAAACCTAAGATCGATTATTTATGTCGAACCCTAACCTATCCTACAAGAATGAGACAAGAAAACGTAAATAAAATGAATGTTTCAAAAATTGACACTCAGAACATTGAACAGTTAACAATCTTTCGACAGTTTAGAATTTCGCGAGTTAGATTATAATCTAACGGTTTTTACAATCTTACGGTGACATACACACAAGTTTTTATTTTATTTTTTTCAATACTTTATTTAGTTGCATATTTAATACTAATAATTATATTATATTGATGAAATGAATGAAACACTTTACCTGTTTCTTGTTTTAACCCAGACAATACTGCCTGCTGCAGGCCTTTCAGTGATTTTGGTTCGTACATTAGGAAATATCAAAGAGCTTCTATAGAAAATAGGTATTTTTTTCAATCTATCAGCAACACTAACTGCAGACTCTCTCTGTAAAAGAGCTCTGTGCAAGGTATCTTCCGAGTAAGGTACACCTGACCCAAATATAAAATGCTTAATAAATAAAGACTTTTGTAAGAGTAAATCTAACAGGCTGCCTTGAATGCCACAGTGAATCCATCGAGCAATCTTATCACTACAAGATACTGATAGTGTACGATCACCACGTCCAGGCTTTGTTCTCACTTGTCCTACCAAATGGTACTCCTGTCCAGCCTCTTTAGGGTCTTGTTGATTGTAAGACAGACATTTGGCTCCAGTTCTATAGACGTCTAACTTTTTCTTTTTGACCTCCACATGACATAAATTATCCTGAGCTTCTCTCTTGTTACTTGTTATTAAATCACCAATTTCACTGTAATCTCCAATTTTAGGTATTATCGATGCATCTCCACAAGGCATCTGTGATGAATAAAATACAAACTCAATGTTATCTTTAAGTGTAAACTTAAAATTATCCTTTAAAAATATAGATTGCCGATTTTCAAGTGCATCTGTTACATTCTCATACAAATATAATAAAAACCCGCGTCGTGCGATGACTTCAGCATGAGAATCATTGAGAATATTACCTTGAGATGACATCTTTGTGGCTCCAATACATTTTGATCCAGTACCCAAGGATACTACTTCATGTATTTTTGTGTCAGTTTGGTATTGCACTATACAAGATAGCACCGTCCACTCTTTATCGACAGGTTTACCAGTTTTTGGTAAATTTCTATATAAATTGATACAGTTTTCTGCAATTTCATCAACTAATAGTTGATAGAGGTTAGGCATTATTCCATATGATCTTGTGCTTATTTTATGGCAGCTATTAATTTAGCATCATAGTCTTAGCTACTCCCGACAAATTGTGATAATAAAACAATTTTGTTCCTCTTCTTGATCATAAATCACAATGAAAAAGAAAAAATGGAAAAATCAAAGAAATTAATAATAATTGTCATTCTCACTTCTCAGAGACAAACGAATAACTCTGCTTATCGATAGTCATCGTCATGATCGTCAGTGTCAAAGTCAAAATCATTGTCAATTTCCAAATATTTTTAAATTCCTACTCAAGATTCCAGCTTGGATTCTAGCTTTTGAAAATATTGACGGGCGGGTGACCATAGACCAGCTAACCAGCTTAACCAGCGGGTGATTATGAACGCATTTATCGGGATTTATCAGGATTTAAGCAGAATCATTTCGATTATACTCAATACTTAATACTTAATACTGAATATCATTTATTCAATCTGTACACTGTAGGTACGTTACGTTGACGTTAAAAATTACTTACATAAAAAACATGATGGTGATAATTGGTAATGGTATCTTAAAACTAAAGCTACGAGCGTTCGAAACGCGCCCTGGCCTGAGAAAAGCCCATAACAAACTCAGCCGGGTTTTTTTTTATTATAACCATCTCACAAATCATCCTAAATAAGGAACTATCAGAGCCATAGAGCAAATCATTGCCAAGCTTCCTTGTCGTTTAAGTAGTCATTCACATGGTAATAAGATTTTTCAATGAGTTTACGTTCATTTAATTTTACTATTATATAAAATATGAATAAAATATTTTATGTCAGTAACAAAACCGGATGTTAATCTAAAGTCAACTAATTGCACGCAGATCTTTATCATTAATATTATTATTAAGTTGGAAATATAATCTATTCCCTCACCATGTTCACACAACCTTGCTATTTGTGTGCCTAATTCTAGAAAAATATCGATCTATTAATTAATATGCTGTAACATGATTGGCGGGAGTGGGACCACCCACACTCAATTAGGTAGTCTACGTTAACTACTGCATCCTTTACTGCATCGTGCTCTTTAATTTAAACTACACACTAGGTACAGCTAATTGCAATTATTGCTATCCAATACCACATCCTCCTATTCAATACAGTATTAAGATTAACTACATTTACAACGCGCCTATCCATGTATGATCTAGAGCAGGGGTCTCCAAACTTTTAAGCCTAAGGGCCACACTGAACACTTTGATTTCTTCTGATTCTTCCTCTAACTCCATCGTAGGGCCAAGAGTCAAGATTTATTTGACTCAATTACCTACCTACCCTCGTTGCAGACAAAATTCACGTCGCATTGTTTATACTTACCCATTAGGTATTCTCAGGTGTTCTCTTTGATGGCATTTCCTGTATTATTTTTGACATTTCAATGTGACGTTAATATAATTTATGGCGTGGCGGGCGAACTTGTAAAGTTGCAAATATTTCCTCATCCTGATTTTCAGCTTTCGACATTTCTATCCTGTACCGGGGGATAAAAGGAAAAGGGATAATAATTTAAAAAAAAAAAGGAGCGAAGAGGGGAGAATAAAAGCCCACGGTAAAATAAAATAAATATGTAATCACGGACCAAAGTTGAAGGTACAGGAATTTAATTACCGCGGCTAGCTCAATGGGTAGGTACACAAATTTAGTGGGTCGTGGGTTACTAAGATCCTGCCTTGACCTAGGTGTTAGTCTATGATATCACTTCCCTGGTTAGGTGGTCAAGGTGTTGGTGGTCTCGGAGACGCTAGGGGAAGGCGGCTGGCACGCAAACCCGCAGACGAGGTGACGCCGATGCTAACGCGCACGGGACGTCGACCGTCGCGGCCTGGAGACTGTGCGGAGGTGGTGGTGGCAGCAAGCGGACAGCGGTGTAAGCCCAAGCCAAGCAAGGCTTATGCAAGCGCAACTAATCCGGCAGGGCTTATTCCAAGCGGAGCTCCCTAGAGCGGGATATCCAGAAATAGTTTTTCAAGAAAACAGGCAAGCTAGGTGCGCTTGCGCTGAGTAAAATTGTCACACGTCCTGTACCTAGGGCGGCGCGGGACGTGAATAGCAAAAATCAAAAATGGAAGACGCCGTGCACTAATTATCCGCGCCTGCGCAAATATAATATCCATTCAACGCGCTGGCTTTGTGGCTAGATAAGATGCCTAGGGAAATTAAAAAAACGAGCGCGCCTTGTTTATAAAGGCCTAAAAGTTATTTATTTAAACATTACCACAACAATGTTATTAAATTGTGTAACACTTCGTTACAATCCGTGTAAAAACTTAAAATTTATTCCCCAAAATTAAGCAAGTAGGTACTTACCACAAACGGGCCGGATATTGGGCGCGGCAATTTTTCAGCGCGGCATCGCGGCCTTGTTAAATTTTGCTTGCGGGTCTTACTTTTGAGACCGCTGATCTAGAATCTAGAGTCTAGAGTTGTACACGATAGGATAGTGTGGTTATCTGTTCACGACATCAATATCGCGTTTCAAGCCATTAGATATTATGGCAAGCTCTAAGTCAATGATATATGTACGGAAATGTTAGAACCTTTAATACGATGCTGATAAATGATGTGCCGAACACTAATCTAATAACTATTAAGAACGAGTAACGAGCGTTATCAGCGGACACAATAAAGATGTCTTTCTGAAGTGAGTGCAAAAATAATTGATCACCAGTTAAGCAAGTCAACAAAAACAAGCTCATAGCTGTACGGTGATGTATCACCTAACAATTTAGCTGAGTTATGAGTATTTGGCACACATAAAAATATGCATCCAAAGACATTAGATTGATGATTGATCGAACTGTTAGATAATTAAAAAAAAATCTTCACTAATGTTTTGGAAATGCTCTTTATTTTATTTTTGATGTCAATAAATGGTAACAATAAAAAAACTACTTAGTTAGATCGGTTTACAAATATTGGAGAAATCGGTACTTACACGTTATCATACTTAATATTATAAATGCGAAAGTGTGTTTGTTTGTATGTTTATAGGTTTGTCCTTCAATCACGCCGCAATGGAGCAACGGATTGACATGATTGGCATAGGTATAGTTGAGGACCTGGCGAGTGACATAGGCTTTTTATCCCGGAAAATTTAGAAATTCCCGCGGGAATCCAAAAAACTTAAACAACGCGGACGAAGTCACGGGCATATTCAGCGAATTATAAAATAAACGTATCGAATTGAGAACCTAAGTACTCTTTAGATGTCGGTTAAAAATAAGTGAATAGGTTTATTAGGTACACTTTATTGTAAGGATGAAGCTTTTTCACAGTAATATGTTAAAGGTCGAAAGTCGATACCATTTAACAGTAGGCTAAATTAATATTATTATGTTTCGTAATAGTTAAGTAGAGTAGAGTACAGAGAAGTATTTTTTATATTGGCTCTTAACATTCAAAATTGTTTATAAACAATAACTATTGTATCGCCACCAAATTAATCGATTGAGATCGTCGACATTGAAGCTTTTGTTATGTTACAATCAGAGTGTCTCACTCTACAGGGGTCCATGCCAGTACAAATTATCTGCTTCGAAACAATTTCAATTTGTAAGCAGGTAGTGTACCTTTATTGCATAATACTTTTGAATATTGAATTATTCATATTGCATTATGTTGAGAGATGGGGTGCAAGATAAATGTTGTCGTAGGTATTGAGAGGTGAGACTGATTCTAAATTGTCTGCAATTGTTCCTTCCTACGGGCATGCACGTAATGTTATAAGCAGTCAAGTCAAGGTTACTTACCATCCATGCTTTAAAACTTCCATACTAATATTATAAATGCGAAAGTATGTCAGTATGTCTGCTACGCTTTAACGGCTCAAAGCAGATAATTATTTGGTATAGAAGGTTAGGCTACTTTAACTAATTAATTTAATTTAATTTTAAACTTAATTAACAATTACTTTAGTTAGTTAAATATTTTTGTTTAGGTCCGTTGAGTTAATATATATTTATATATGTCACCGTAAGATTGTAAAAACCGTTAGATTATAATCTAACTCGCGAAGTTCTAAACTGTCGAAAGATTGTAAACTGTTCAATATTCTAAGTGTCAATTTTTGAAATATTCATTTTATTTACGTTTTCTTGTCTCTTTCTTGTAGGTTAGGTTAGGGTTCGACATAAATAATCGAGCACTTAGGTTTTATCGGGTTTAAATACCTATAAGATTACAATCTACCGGAAAATAATGCGTTAAATTCTAATCTTTCGACAGTTTAGAATTTCGCGAGTTAGATTATAATCTAACGGTTTTTACAATCTTACGGTGACATATACATTCGATATTCGAGAGTTGAGACCATATTATGTTGAACTTGAGGCATTCGACGACCCCGAAAAATAAATACCGAAGAGTTGTTACCTAATCAGCTTTTGCTAAAGATGGTTTAGCATGTTCCGCAGATTAAAGATTAATATCTCACAAGTACCATGTCCTGTAAACTCCGAAATGCGAGCAGCGAGAAAGGCAGCGAACTGGATCTTTGGCAGCGACGCGACGGTAAGAGTGTGTCTCAGATTAGGTAAAGGTAATTAATCTGACGAGTATGTCGACTCCCTATATCTCTATGCCCTACATACTTACTCTATGGTGTCGACAGAGAAGGCTAGTGTCCTATATATGTCACCGTAAGATTGTAAAAACCGTTACATTATAATATAACTCGCGAAATTCTAAACTGTCGAAAGATTAGAATTTAACGCATTATTTTTCGGTAGATTGTAATCTGATAGGTATTTAAACCCGATAAAACCTAAGTGCCACACTACCTGTATTATTTATGTCGAACCCTAACGTAGCCTACAAGAAAGAGACAAGAAAACGTAAATATAATGAATATTTCAAAAATTGACACTCAGAACATTGAACAGTTTACAATCTTTCGACAGTTTAGAATTTCGCGAGTTAGATTATAATCTAACGGTTTTTACAATCTTACGGTGACATATACAATAGCTTTGATTATAGATTATAATTACTATCTCAGGGTTGGCGGACTTTAACGATTATTATCAAGTTAGTGATAAGGTATTAGTGTAAGGTTTAATTATAATATTGTCTTCAAAATCACAAGGTAATTTCATAATTAATTTATTATGAATTATTTAATTAATAATTAAGAATTACGACTAACAATAATATGTACATACAATATAGGTAGGTTGTATCACATTCGCTAATTGCGTGATTTTCTTCCGTCTGGAACCGTGCAGCTATAAATAGAACGATCGAGCCCGCGCGCCCGCACTTTTCATTCCGTCACTTTTCATTCCGTGCATAGCGTTCGCCCCGAGCGGACGTCTCCCATGCCCGGTCTACAGTACTCCGACTTCCCTCTCGCGCAAGTGTTGTGCCGCCCGACTCCAAAAGTTCGTGTGCTAGTGTTGTGGAAGGACGTTGTTCCAGCGTTGTGTATAGTTTAGTGTAGTTCCAGGGTCTAGGATTCCGTGAGTACACTATTCTAAGCGCAGCATAGTTCCACACCCCCGTCTCCAAAGGACGGGGACTCAGCTAGGGTAGTCACCTTAGGTACCCACCTCCCTGCCCCGGCAGGGGGGACAAATCTAGCCCCCAAGTCCATTATAGACCCCCGACCCACCGACCGACCCGCTCTCGGGGCCACTAGGGTCCCGATGAAGCTAGTCAAGTTTAATATCCAGGCTTTATTAGAGGACCTGCAAAAACGCAGTCCTGAATATTTGAGCTATTTTTATAGCTCCTCTCCTGCATCGGGCCCCCCGGTCATGCCGCCAACCGAACCGCCCTTCAGGCAGTCAATAACTCTCTCCCAGGCGACAGCCATGGAGATCACCCCCGCGCCCCCCAAACCCAATGAGCTTCTCTCCTTGCCCCCCAAACCCAAGGAGCTTCTCTCCTTGCCCCCCTCTGGACCTTCAGCCGCCCCCGCTAGACCGTCCCTGCCCAAGACCATCCCTGGTCCCGTAGCCCGAATCGCTCTTCCAGCGATATCCGAGGAACCTCAAAATGAGACCTCTCCCGCCTCATCCAAATCGGACGATTTTACCCCCGTCCAGTCCAAAAGCCAAAAGCGAAAGCTAAAGGCCTCAAAATCCTGCGCAAACCCTCCTAAGAAGGTTGGTCTTGCCGCCACGCCACCCACAAATCCTTCAGATTCTCCCAAATCCCAAGGTCCCTCCGCCACCCAGTCCTCCTCCGGAGAGGAGTCGGAAGACTCCCCGATGGAGGAACCAGTAAGGGAAAAAGTCCCTCCACTCTACATTAGAGATGTGTTAGAGAAAAGCCGAGCTGGCAGCGAATCCTTCCAATATTAACAGAGAAAGGCATAACCTTCTCTGAAGCACGCTCCACCGCCATAGGCATTCGAGTCGAATGTCCTACCTCCCAAGACAACCGTGGTCTTACTTCTATTCTCCGACAGGAGAACATAGGCTTCCACACCTACGCTCTGCCTGAGGAGCGCGTCCTCCGCGTCGTAGTACGCATCCAAAGGAATTAAACTCAGAAGCCATAAAGGAAGATCTCCTCGCCCAAGGTTTCCCAGTCCGAGAGGTACACCGCATGTACCACACCCAGTCAAAATCCCCATACGAGATGATTTTAGTCATCCTAGACCTTACCCCAGAGGGTAAGAAAATATATAACCTCACGGCAATATGTCGTCTTTCGGGCCTTAAGGTCGAATCCCCTCGTCAGCGCGGTAGATTAGGGCAGTGTCATCGCTGCCAGTTATACGGCCATTCCGCTAGGAATTGCTTCGCCCGCCCTAGGTGCGTCAAGTGCCTAGGAGACCACGGCACGGCAGATTGCGCTAGGACACAACCGACCGAGGAGCCCCCAAGCTGTGTTCTTTGCAGGTCTCAAGGGCACCCCGCGAACTATCGCGGATGCCCTAGAGCCTCCAAGGAACCCAAGCGAAGGGTCAAATCGCCCGGCCGCAAACCTGCCACCCCTTCCAAACCGACTCCAACATTCGTCCCGGCCCCGGCTCCGGCCACCAACGCTTGGGACAAACCTCTTCCCAGGGCCAATCGCCCAGCTTCCGCGGCTAAGCCCGCTCAACCAACACCGACCCAGGCCTCACCAACAACGCCCAATTCGTCCAATCAGGCCAACTCAGATGAGTATTCTGATGCCTCCGCTTATGCATATGCAAGCACTAACATCGACATCCTCAGCAAACTTCTCCTGACGATAGATCTAATAAAATTGCACAGATTCATCTGGGATGTTAGGACAAACCCAGATGTTGTTACAGTCCTCCAAAAACATATGGACTTTTTCGTTCCGGTTAAGCAATGATTTGACTCTCTAAATGGCCAACACAAATGATAGTAGAATCAAACCACATTCCCTAACGGTCGCGTTTTACAATGCTGCCGGCCTTATAGACCAAATATATGAAGTACGTGAATTTGTCTGCGCGCATCAAATCGATATTCTCCTAGTGCAAGAGACCTTCTTAAAACCTAGTAGAAGCAACCCGCGAATTGCCAATTATAATTTAATACGAAATGACAGAGCAACCGCCCTCGGCGGTACCGCGACTTACTATAGAAGGGCTCTTCACTGCACTCCTCTCGATACTCCTCCCCTTACCAACATGGAAGCATCTATTTGTCAGGTTAGTATGTCCGGCCATCCGACGGTCATACTAGCATCCGTCTATCTCTCTCCAACAAAACAGCTCCTAGAGAGTGACATCGCGCACTCTTTTCCCTCGGAGACTCCGTCATTCTGGCAGGAGATTTTAACGCCAAACACCGCCGCTGGAACTGTAACACCACAAACCAACGAGGATTTATACTCGAAAGACTGACAAACCGACAGGACCTTAATTTTGTACTTTTGGCCCCTGACACACCGACTCGTTATCCAAATACAGAACGGACTACTGACCGACCGGGCATACTAGACATAGCACTGCTAAAGAACATCACCTTACAGGTGAGTCCTTTGGCAGTGTTATATGTTCAGACCATCGCCCCGTCCTACTCCGGCTAGGACCCCCGCCCAATGCAGCCCCCCCGACCAAAATAGTCATTGACTTCAAGAAACTCTCCGAGTATCTTAAGTCCATAGAATCAGTGTACCTCTCTCAAATTCCTGACAACATAGAAAGCTTAGACGAAGCGCATGCAGCCTCACTGCACCTAACCAATCACATCCGCGATGCTCTTAGCGCCTGTTCCCGGGAAATGCCTAACGGTTTTATCCGCCAGCAACTACCGGACGACGCTAGAGAATTAATCACAAATAAAAACGCCAAACGTAGAGCCCATGACGCATGTCCGACCGCTGACAACCGGAGAGAACTCTGGAGAGCCCAGAGGGAGGTAAAGGCTCGCCTTGCCGAACTCCACGACGAACAATGGGACAGGAAGGTGAGCGAGCTCTCGCCATCGCATGTAGCGTACTACAGGTTGGCTAGGGCTCTCAAAGCCGACCCTGTCTCAGCTACCCCTCCGCTTATACGTCCCAACCACCCGCCCGCCTTTGAAGATGTCGATAAGGCCGAGCTATTAGCCGATAGCCTAGAAGCCCAATGCTCTCCAAGCACAACCTCCCTTGATAGGTCCCACGTAGAGTTAGTTGATAACGAACTAGCTATCCTCTTCTCCTCCTCCCCCTCTCCTGAAGAGGAACCTCTCCCTCCCACAACTTGCGGCGAAGTCCGAGGAATTATCAAAGAGCTACACGCTAAGAAAGCTCCAGGCCCCGATTCAATTAATAACAAAACATTAAAATTGCTCCCCGATCAGATCATAAATCTCCTAGTTGTCATATTTAATGCCCTTATGGCCGGGTGCTCCTTCCCCGATAGGTGGAAGGAAGCAACAGTGATAGGCATCCCTAAACCGGGAAAACCCCGTAACCTACCAACTAGCTACCGTCCTATAAGTCTACTCAACACGCTTGGAAAGGTGTATGAGAGAATTATCCTCAACCGGCTTAAGTCCGTCGTCGAAGAGAAGAAGCTCCTAAACGACGAGCAATTCGGCTTTCGGGCCAGACACTCTTGCGTTCATCAAGCGCACCGCCTCACGGAACATATCTACACAGGCTTCAATCGCCTCTCCAGAGGCATCCCAACCGGAGTCCTCTTCTTTGACGTTGCAAAAGCGTTCGATAGGGTTTGGCACGCTGGCTTAATCTACAAGCTTCACCATCTAGGCTTACCGATAAGACTCGTACGTCTGCTACGAGAATTCCTCTCAAATCGCACCTTCCGCTATCGGATAGACGGAACCCTTTCTTCCCCCAGACCGATCCGTGCTGGCGTCCCACAGGGCTCAGTACTTTCCCCCTTTCTTTACTCGCTGTTCACCAGCGATATATCCGCGTTCCCTCATGTCAGCACGGCCCAGTACGCGGATGATACCGCCGAAGAGCTATATACTCTTCGCCAAACCGTCTTTTTATTAGATTCCGTCTTCAAACGGCAGTTAGTAGTTTAGGTGACTGGTTCCGCCGATGGAGAATCGAAGTCAACCCCGAAAAGAGCGCTGCTATGCTCTTTTGTCCCTCCGCGCGTAGGAAGAGGCTAGACCTCCCCGAAATCACCTTATACGGTCGCCCCATTCCCTGGCAGAAGAATGCCAAATACTTAGGTGTAACCTTTGATAGTAAACTCAGCTTTAACGCCCACATACGCCGAGTCCGTAACAAGGCTAGCTATGTTTTATTCCGCCTATATCCCACGATATGCAGCAAAAGCAAAATGTCCCTGCGACACAAAGTCACGCTTTATAAAACGTGCATCCGCCCTATTATGTCCTACGCATGCGTGTTATTTGCACACCTCCCTCACTCTTGATTTAACAGTCTCCAGGTCCTCCAAAACAAGTTCATGCGTATGGCCACGGGATCCCCGTGGTTCGTACGCAACGTCGATCTCCATAGAGATCTCGAACTCCCTACCATAGCCCAATATTTCAAGCAGCTCTCCAAAAATTATTTTGAGAAGGCAGTTAGACATCCCAACCCTCTAGTAGTTCAGACTGCATCTTACACCCCCGACCGAAATGACCCACCAGACAAAAGACGTCCCAAACTCGTCCTTAACGACCCCGACGACCAAATCACCACCGACAATGCACCCTACTTAGGGCCACACACCAACACCAGTCAAACACAGCGTCTTCGCCGGCGAAGACGAGGACCCCGATATCTTACGTCACCCGGACGTGGTCTTAACCCACGGCCTCGGGGGCGTGTGGATTAATCTAGTCCAACCGACCTCCCATTCATCCCAACGTCATCCTAAGCCGTGGTCCGAGCCTCATAGGAGGCGCCCTTAGGAAGACGTTGCCTCCCCCGATGTCATCGAGCCCTAGGGCTCTTTTCTCGGCGACGCTTAGCGCTCGCCCATCCCCCCGGTGACGCTGTAGCGGCCAGTAGGGCCTATGCAGCATACTCAATCCGAAAAAAAAAAAAAAACGCGCGCCCGCATTTGCCCGTTTGCTGCCGGCCGCGGCAGACGGCGCCTGCGCGCGACTCAATTTATGACACGCGGCAATCAGCGGCATCTTCAGTCCTGGCGCAATGGTTGTACGGACAGCCCTTTTCAAGGCTAACCTTTTCCTTTTACGTCCAATGCAACTGCCTGACTCGATTGTTTACAATCTTCACTGTTCGGTGCAGACGTCCTTAACGTGGTAAGTACAGCAAACACCTTCCTTCGAAACGACGCTGCGAGCTCTTGCCTTTTTCAAGGCAATCTCGCGTCTTCCTGTTAACTAAGCGTCGCTCGATGAGAACAGTGTCGGATTTTGACATTAAAGAATTGCATCTTGATTTCAGTGTTCATTATTTATCTCCTCTTGTTATTAAAGTGATCCCTGTGTATTTATTTCTCCTTTCCACTTGATCCTTCCTCCAGGTATTCTTTGGTAACGAGGCTTATTCAGGTAATCCAGGTAAATGTGTGGTTCGTTATTTGACGGGTAAGGTAATAGGTTATTCTAAAGGTATATTCTGATTGATGGTAAGTAATCTGGGTTAAGCGAGGTAAGTACCTACATGATAAGTACTTGCGACGCTACAGCTTCATAATGCTTGAATTGAATTACTTTTGAGTATGTTATGAACTTTATAAATAGATTAAATAAATTAAGACACTAGTAAATACACTGTTTTATTTATTCACTTTGCCCATGGGCATAGGCCTCCTTCAGGGCTCTCCATAACCATCTATCCTTTGCCATATTATGTTACCCGCGGTGCCTTTGATGTCATCCTTCCATCTCTGGCATGGGCGACCTCTTTTCCTTTTTCCTGTTCTTGGATTATGCGCATTAGTTGTAATTATTAATATTCCATTTCGATATACTACCCATTTTCCACTACATAGTGCATACCAGCAAAGACCATAAAGAACCAGGGGTTCTTTATGCTCTTTGATACCAGGCATACAATTTTAATTACAAGTTGTAATTTACAACATTAAATCACCAATCTAAAAGAACAAAACTGACAGTGACATTTGACAAAGACAATCAAGTTTTTTTTACTGTTGATAAGATTCAGATCAAGATCTAAAAAAGCCACAAAACAAAATAATATTTTTCTCCAAATTGGGGTCCTCTAAAAATGTGTAAATTATTCTGTAAGCCATATTTTAGGATCTCTATTCACGTGTAATAAAATCATCTTGGTTCATGTTCAAGGCCCAATCTTGGACAAGTCCTTTATGTTGTCTGCTTTTCTTTATTATATCTGTGGTAATACCACAGCTCGTTGATGGAGGATGGACAAAGTCCATCCTCCATCAACGCCACAGCTGGATACTTACTTTATGGTAGATTAACTAAACAGTAGCTACACACACAGTTTAATCTGCGAGTACAAAAGAGTAGAATAATGTTTTGCTCTATGGTTCTGATGTGTTCTGTAAGGCTTCTTTTACTGGTCTGTGGTGTGTGGTATAGAGTAGATAACAGAGACAAGTAAAGTAGACAACAACTTTGCTCTGATTTACTAGATCTACTCACCACATAGTGATTATATACTCTTTGTTACTGACTGAAGTTTATGGTCATGCTCTGATCTGCTGCTTCTGCTCATAGCGGTGCAAAATAACAACTTGTTAAAAAAAAAGCTGATAGGCCTGACTCCGAACCACTGAACTGAAAGATAACGTGTAAACAAAGTGATCATGGGCAACTGGAAATTAGAAGTAGGAAGGATGGCTATGTATACTGCATTTCCTGTTGGTCTATTCTTTTTCTTCAACCAACCAACCTACTTTGAGGAATGGGTGACTAAAACTAAGCGCCAAATATACCCCCCTGAAAATAAGCAGAACAGAGAAGATATACAGCAGTTAATTCAAGATATGAAGAAAAAACAAATGAGATCAATAGGAGAATAATCAATCTGTTTATCAATCACTAGTGTATACTGTGTAAATAAATAAATACTTTTCAATAAGACACCATTTACTTTCCATATTTTACATTTGAGACAAAATTGAGACCATTGCAATTTAGATATATTTTATAACACAGATAATTCTTAAAAAGTAAAGAGGTAAAAAGGTGTTGTTTTTGATTTTTTTTAATAGTATATGATTCAACTTACTTTTATCAATTTAATAGTAAAAATCAAATAAAACTGCAGTAAGTAATACTTACATAATTTATGTAAAATTATATTGTACTAATAAGTTCACCAATCCATTTCCAAACTATTCAGTCTAACTTAACTTGTTTAGTTTTGTAATGGTAACTCATTATAATACCAATAAAAGAGGAAAAGAAAGAAGCATATATAACATATGCCACACCAAAACATTCACCTACAAAACCAGCCACCAAAGGTGCTACAACACCAGATAAAGACCTGACACTATTTGATGCTCCTATCAGTGTCCCTCTATGATCTCCATGACTCCTCTTCAGAACCATTTCTAATGTAACTAGTCTACCTACGGCATTACCTATTGCTAACGGAATTAACAAAACAGTGTACATAACAATGTTGATAGATAAACATATTCCTAACAATGATGCACTTAACAGAACAAATACATGATAATTTCTTATGCTATAATCTTTATCATGAGTGTAAAAGCTATTAATGTAGCCCATCATAAAACTTGATATGGCACCTATAACACCTTGGATCGAAACAACATACCCAATGTGTTTTGGTGAAAGACCATATTGGGTTTTTAAATACAATGCATAATTTGAAAAATAAACACCCATTGCAAAACTATTAAGGGCTTGAAACAAAAAAATAGTCCAATATTTAGACCATTCCACTTTCGACAACTGTGTGAAGGATTGCTTGCTACAAGATAGAAGAGACTGTAAAATATTTTGTGAAGAGTTTGTGGGATTGGATTTTCTTCTAACAGGAACATTTACTTTTGGCAGTAGGTAAACAAGACCTGAAAAAAAATAACATTAGTTTTCAATACCTATAAACTCATATAGATCAGTTGGATAGTAAAAATGATAATTTATCATTATTGGCTCTTTGATTTACATGATATATTTCAGCAATCTGTGTAAGTGTGACTGTCTTGTTTTGATTGATGTTACCTCCGAAATGGGGGACCCATCTAGATTAACTTGGAAAATAAAACAGTCTCAATAAACTTTCATTCTAATAAGTATATATATAACTAGTTCATTGTAGTAAATAAGTAGCCAACCAGAAATGTAAGTGTTTTTGTCTTTTTGACACTTCAAAAATTGACAGACATACTTGCATTTCTTACATAGCTTCTAGAAGAATATTATTAATATATTTTAAACAATCTTTTTCTTCTTGTCCTTTTTCCCTATGTGGGGTCGGCACAACATGTTTTTCTCTTCCACTCACTTCTGTTATCCGTCAACCTTTTATTCACTCTTTCACACAATCCATCCATATTTTCTTTGGCCTACCTCTACTCTTTTTTCCTTCCACATCCACATCTATCATTTTCCTCTTAATATGCATTTCTTCTTTCCACATTACATGCCAGCCTATTACTCCCTCATCTTTTCTGTCACTGGCGGGCGTTACTTTCAAACTTACCCTTATATATTCATATCTATCTTATCCACTCTAGTCACACCACAACCATCTCTACATTCGCATTTCGGTCTCATGTACTTCTTTTTACCGCCCAACATTTTGAACCATATAATGCGACAGGTCTAACGACTGTTATATAGATTTTTCATCATACCTATTCGAAAAACGAATATTGGCTTCAGAGCAAAATGTAATTTTTAGGCCCATGGGACTTTTCATTTCTCTGTTCTGATTGGTCCGCGTTCGTGCTTTAGTATACTGCGTTCGGCGCAGAAACCTGTCGATCGCTCGTTCCGTTCGAAATCCAAAAATGTTTTCATTATACCTATTCGAAAAACGAATATTGGCTTCAGAGGATAGCGGGAGCAAAATGTAATTTTTAGGCCCATGGGACTTTTCATTTCTCTGTTCTGATTGGTCCGCGTTCGTGCTTCTGATTGGTGCTTAAACGTAATAGGTAATGTCCATACATAGTACGTTGATACTCCTAGCTTTTTCTCATACGTAATGATGAAAAATAGTGTGTGTCACTCGGGGCCAAATTTGTTGTTCTCGGGCGGCGTATATTGAATTCCTCGCTACGCTCAGGATTCTACTTTAAAATCCTTCACTTCGCTCTGAATTCAAAATAGCGCCCTCGGGGAACAAAAATTTTCTTTGGCCCCATATAACACAAATTTATTTGTTCTCGGGCGGTCTAAAAAAAGAAGATGACTTTTTTTTCAGCGCGCAATGCCGCCAAAACGTAACCGGCCAGTTATAGGTAACTTCATACATTATGCGTTCGACCTCTTTGGTTAACTAGTATTTTTTCCCTCTTTGGACTAGCAGCCATAATGCCGTTCGAAATTAAAAAAATGTAAAGTCGTATATCCGATCAACAAATTGATCACGTGACTTATCGAAGACAACAACGAACGAGCGATCGACAGGTTTCTGCGACGAACGCAGTATACTAAAGCACGAACGCGGACCAATCAGAACAGAGAAATGAAAAGTCCCATGGGCCTAAAAAATATATTTTGCTCCCGCTATCCACTGAAGCCAATATTCGTTTTTCGAATAGGTATGATGAAAATAACTATTCCCTTTTAATTTAAGGGGCATTTGTGGGTCGCATATAACACCTGTGACCTGTCGCCATTTCATCCATCCCGCATTCATTCTATTGTTCACGTCTCGGTCAATATTGCCATCTTTTTGAAAGAGCGAACCGAGATACCGGAAATCGGGGCAGACTGGTAGGGATACACCATCTAAGGCAATTTCATAGAAACGGGAGGGGCCACCGAAGTCACAGAACAGATGTTCTGTCTTTGTTCGGCTGATCTTCAGGCAAACACTCTCCAATCTATCTTGCCATTTACCCAGTCTGCTCTGGACCTCGAACGCCTCTTCCCCGACAAGTACAACGTCGTCAGCGAACATCATGCACCAGAGTGCCTGCTCCTGTATGTCTGATGTTAGAGCATCCATTACCAGGAGAAACAGATAAGGGCTTAAAGCTGATCCCTGGTGCAAGCCCACTTCCACATTGAACCTGTCTGTAATGCCAGCTTCTGACCGAACCCTTATGCTCGCTTCTGCATACATCGATTTCACAAGCCTCACATACTTCTCTGGTATTCTTTTCACTTTCATAGCTCACCACAAAACTTCTCGGGGAACTCTGTCGTATGCCTTCTCAAGATCAACAAACACCATATGCAAGTTTCTATGTGTACTCCTGTATTTTTCGCACAGTGCAAATATTGCATCTGTTGTTCCTCATCCTGGCATAAGCCCAAATTGATTTTCTGTTGTCTCACTCTCCTGTCTCATTCTTCTTTCTATCACTTTTTCCCAAATTTTCATGCTACGTGACATGAGCTTTATTCCTCGATAGTTATTACAATCCTGTAAATCACCCTTGTTTTTGTAAATGGGCACCAGCGTACTGTTGCACCACTCTTCTGGGATCGCCTCAAGTAATAACTTATTGAAGAATAAAGTCAGCCAACACAATCCATCCGCTTTTAGACAGCTGGTATTCTATCTGACCCTGTCGCTCTACCAATTTTTATACTATGCACTGCCATTCTTACTTCATCTACACTCACCTCTTTCACCATACCCAAGTTAGGTGGTATATCATCTAGCTCTCTGCTCCAGTCATTTTCTTCATTCATCAACCTTCTAAAATATTCCTTCCAACGAACTTTCATTTCATCGTCATTCATTAAAACTTTCCCATCATCACCTTTTATGCATTTGATATGTATGATATCCCTTGCACTTTTTTCTCTCGTTCTCGCTACCCGGTACAAATCTTGTTGTCCTTGGGGGCTTTCCAGGGACTCACTATTTTAAACAATATGATTTAATATTAATCTAATTTGTATAATATTAAGAGTTAACTTACAGGCATTGACAAGAAAACAGATGGATACTAAAACAGCTGTAATGCTGAATCCATATATTGGATGATCTTCTACTATGTGACCACCAACAACAGGTCCTATTGTAATTCCCACACCAGATATTGCAGCCATTTTCCCATAAATTACAGACTGTTTCTTCTCATCCCTCTCATAATCAGGAACCAATGCCTTCGTTAATAGCTGGGTTTGTTTAAATACACCTAGAAACATAATACTTATGAAATATTGTTAGACTGTAAAATCATTCAATATTTTTTTTTATCAACATATAAATTATTTAAATAGCAATTATTGTGTTACAATATTTTTTCATGACAATATTTTCATGTCTTAATTTCTATTAGCCTGATCTGATTATATTATGTTTGACTTAATATGAAAAAATCCCCCATTAAACAAGATTTAACATTTATAATAAATAAGTATTGTAAAACCAAAATCTTGTTACTTGTATGGGGCTCCCCTTTTCGTTAATTTTTATAGTTTGTTGTTAAAGCAGCAATAGAAATATAAACTGTGAAGCTACCTATTTTGGTTCATGAGATACAGTTTGCTGAAAGACAGACGGACAGCATAGGCTTAGTAAGTAATCTGGTCCCATTGGTGCCCTTTGGGTACATAACCCAAAAATCATAAATTCGGATTTTATCATTACTCAATAGAAATAGGTACTTAAATCTCCGGAGTATAGTATTAGTTTATGATACGATTTACAGTTATTTTTAGTAGTCTGGATAATACAATGTTTTAAACAATTTAAGTAGCTATTATAACATCTCTACCTGATTTTGTCAAATCATGAAAAGGATGTTAAATGAAAAGGTTATGGACACACTTTTGCATTAACTAGTAACTAACATATGGATTATTGGTGCAACTGAAATATCCAAACAAATAATTAAATTTCAGCTTGAAAAATTAAAATATTTACCTAAAACTGCCCGCATTAATAAGATAATTGCAATCGAATTTGTTCCTCCTAATATCAAATAAGCAGCACAACATACTAATAATGTTAAAATGAGTATCTGTTTCCGTCCCTTCAGGTCGCTCAAGCTGCCCTAAAAATAAAAGAAAGCTCCCATCAATCCAAAAAATGGTGTAAAGGACAATTGTCATCGTAATTAAATACTTGAGATGACTAATATAATTAGTTTATTAAGGATTAATACTAAGTTGGTAAAAACACCTTCGCAAGTTGGTTTAGACCAAAGGACAATGTTCCGTCCCCATACAAAGTTCGCCTAAGAACCAACAGTCATAAAACATTGATAACTGGATTCAAATAAGTACCTTTTTATACTTGAGAGCAGATTAAATTCAAATTCAAATTTTTTTCAAATTCAAAATTCAAATTCTTTTATTTGCAGAAACATTTTTAAATACAGTAAACAAAATGACGGAGACAATGTTTCGCCTTATGAGGCATGCAAAAATGATAAACAATCATATTGATATTATCACTTAATCATAGACAAACGACAACGACGACGATAAAACAACGGACACTTGCTTAGAAATGACTTATTACCAAAAATATTTTCAATTTTGAGGTTATTTCAACTTTAACAATCAATCTGCTTGAACAAATAAATACCATCTTTATCCAATTGTAATAGAGCTGTAAAAAGTATGTAGATAAGAAAAAAATCGCCGTAGTTCATCAAAAACATTACAGATGGCGTTAGATATATTAAATTGTTGTACTTTCAAGAGATGGCGTTGCAAGATTCAGAATACTAGCACACTTAGCACTTTAAGCTGCTTTTATCTTGTTTCTTACGATACAGATCTAGCGCTGAAGCGGTGGTATTGCATATTATTTTAAACGGTAAGTTATTGATCTGCGGTTAATAATCGAGAGACGGAAACATATAGTAATCAATTTATTTATTTTGTAATTAATTTGAAGTGTCCGTTGAATTCTAATATTTGAAATAAAGGTTATAAAATAAGCTAAGAATTACTGTATATTTCAAACACGTGTTGATTCTTAGGCGAATTTGGTCAATGTCCTTTAAAAATCATAAATGGTTATTGTGAGTCAACCTTTAAAGATAGATATATGCTATTGCGGACTTTTTGAGAGGAACAATTCCACCATACATTGTTTTCGTGTAACTTTAACTATTTACACAGCACACGCCACATAAGCTCTCAAAAGAGAGACTTAGTTCACGTTATTTCAATTTTCCTAAGGATATCTAACTTTTTTAAAAAAACTTAGCCTATGTTACTCGTTGATAATGTAGCTTCGGTTGAGTAGGAGTTTATCCATGACAAACAAAACAATCTTTCCTCTATATAATATTAGTTTAGACTTATGTACTCCAGAAACAGACTACAAAAAGATTCTATGATATTTGTGGTTGATGATGATGATGGTACCATGTTAAACATAGTATGTTTACACCCATAAGATAACATAAACTAAATTCACTTCTTATCTTTTTAGTTGACCATAATATTGTTAAAATATACATGAATTCATTTTCTGTTGTAATAAAGGGATAAAGTACATTTCATGTACATATATATATATCATGTACAGCTTAAACTGCTTAGTCGAAAAGCTTTTGCATGTAAGTTTTCTCTATCCTCCTATCTATTATTAGGTTGAAACACTCGATAACTATTTTAATCATACATTATTAGCAATTTACACACAAACACTGTACAGCCATCTTTTACATTCCATCATAGATTAATATGTACCACCATTACATCCCGCTCTCCCTCTCTACCGCTCCAATCGCCCGTCACGGTCGAGGGCGCTGTAGAGGAAATCAGACCATAGATGGACCATAGATAGATCCGCCAATTCAGTCTAACACTATATAGACTAGGTAGATAATATTAGATAAGCCATTGGTTACCTATTTTACACACACATTTGAAAATTTATAGAAGGGTTTATACTTATTGAAGGTAATGTTTTTGAGTTTTTAAAAGGCTTCCCTTATGTAGTATATACCCTTCTACATTTAGTTAATGAAATACTTACTATGACTGGACCTGACCACAATTGAAAGCCTGCATATATGGATCCCAGCAGGCCAATATATATGTGGTTGCCACCCATCTGTCGCACATGGTTAGGTATCAATGGCACTATGAGACCAACTGCTAACAGATCCTGAAATTAAATTTTTGGAAGTGAAAAGTTGTAATATTTTTTACATTATATCTGACAAAAATCTACTAAGTATCACTGCTTCAAATTGAATAGATTATGATGACTGAATTCATGATAGCTTCTTAGCTAAAACCCTCGAACTCCTCTAGTGGTGGCGGGTTTGATTCCTGGGCACCTCCAACTTTTCTAAGTCATGTATGCTTTAAGAAATTCATGAGCTTATCTGCTTTTTTTGTTGAGTATAATATGTACTTCCTTATTTATTAATTTACTGTGTAAATAAAGGAGCACACTAACCAAAAATGCCACAAGCTGCAGAAGAGGAACAGAAATCGTCATCTTTTGGTATATTTTAATTCTTTAAAACCTTGAGACCATTTTAAGATTCATTCTAGATTGTAAGTATAAAGGACTATCACTTTGAAACGTGTTTTACTAGTTTTTGCATAAGCCTAGAACAGTTATAAAGTTCAACCATAGTTCAAGTTTACAATAAATTATCATTTTTGTTTTCATGAAATAGATATTTACAGCTGGGCTGACATATTTGTAAGTTTGTAATCAGAGTTAAAGACAGGCAACTCCATCAGAGACAAGTGAACTCCATAGACACAATTTGAAATAAATAACGGACAGTAGTGGGAGTGACCTTGAACGTAAATTACATCTATATAATTCATTCATAAAAAAATCACGTCTCTCACTCTAGCCTATTACGTCTTACGACGGGTTTCCTTCATGACCAGATCAACTCGCTCTAACTTGATATACATAATTTAATTTCGATGACGCAATTAGCGGAACCGGAAGTAGTTAGTGATGGGCAACCTATGCGAAAAACCGGTAATTGTGATGTGATTTGAACGTATCGGCTTTAGATTTATTTAGCAAATACCGGTTTTTCTAATTACTGGTTCTCTAGTAATTCAGGATATTATTGAATTTTCAAAAACAATATTAAAATAAATTTCAGAGATCAATATTTATTTATTATAAACAAAACTCTTACATCGAAATCATATAAAAAAACTATAATTTATAATAATAATAACTATATATTATTTAACTTTGTGTTTGATTCAGCAATACATACATTTAAAAAATATTAATGAAAGTTTGGATAAATTAATTTCTGATATTATTGCGACGTTAGCCAAGTTGATAATGGTTTGACAGTAAATATAATCTGTGCTGGGCTTTGAGAGACCTGCGCCGGCTACAATTTTTATAAATGACACATTATATAATAAATATATAATTTTTATATATATTCATCTGCTTTTCCAAAGTCTTCGATACTTCCATACTGAACAACTGCACAGGAATACAGCATACCTGTAAAATATTGAAATAGTATTTATTTTCGTCATAAAATATTAAATATTATACTGCCACTATTGCTGAATGGGTTTAATTTGGTTAGGATTTTTCTGAAAAAATTAAGAAAAAGCCCTCTTCCCTTGTAGCAATTTTTTATTCTGTCATAAAATCAACAAAAAACAAAATAGTAGCAAAAATAGACAAAAAAATATAAAAAAGAGAAATATAGAACATGAACAATCAAAAAGGTGCCATTTCGCCACATGCTCCCCTTTTTTTATAAAAGAACTACCTTTTTTAGCGGTCGCCGCAATGTCCCTGCTGGGGTCCGGATATCTACTACCCGTACTACCCCGTCACGCCCCGGGTGCAGAGCCGCGATCACGCCGCGTGGCCAGGTCCCCCTCGGCAAATCTCCGTCACCGATGAGGACCGGGTCGCCAACTTTAACGGCGACATCTACTCCCGGTATGCGGCGGGGCGCCAAAGCAGGCAGATATTCGGTCACCCAACGACGCCAAAAGTGATCGCTCAGCCGGAGTGCCTTCCTCCAACCGCTCCGGCCAACCAATGCTGCATCCGTCAAATCATCAGCCGGAAAGGGGCGACCCGAAGAATCCCCTAGTAAAAAATGATTTGGGGTGAGCGCCTCCGGGTAGTTTCCATCCGGGGAGACGTGCGTCAGTGGGCGCGTATTTACCACAGCCTCGGCTTCGGACAGTAAAGTCACTAGAACCTCCTCTTTCGGCGCCCGCTCTCTTAGGGTTACTCTTAGGGCGGATTTAACTGAACGAATCAGCCGCTCCTAGGCTCCACCCATGAAGGGGGCTGAAGGGGGAATTAAACGCCATTTAATTTTTTCATGCGCTGCAAACTCCGGTACCGCGGCAACGTATAAGCCTCTCAGTTCTCAATTTGCCCCCACAAACGACGTCCCGTTGTCCGAAAATATTTCTGTCGGTGTACCACGTCGGGCAATGAATCGTCGTAGACACATAATAGCAGAATCGGCAGACAAGCTGGCTACAATCTCGAGGTGGATAGCCCTGGTCACCAGGCACGTAAATAGGGCGACCCATCGCTTCTCGCGCCGACGCCCGACGGAAACAGTTACAGGCCCGAAGTAGTCCATGCCGGTATATGTGAAGGCTCGTCGATGGTGAGCGAGCCTCGCTTGTGGTAGGTCTCCCATGGGTGGTTGTAGGGTTGGACTTTTCAACAATTTGCATAGTTGGCACCTATGTACCACTGCCCTCACTGCGTTCCTCAGTCCGAGAACCCAGTACTTTTGCCGCAGCTCGTTTATGACGGTTTCCGTATTAGCGTGCGCAAACTTCTGATGGTAGTGAGCAATCAACAGACGTACCGCTGCCTCTTTCCCATCTAAAATCATGGGTTGGGTGTTAGAAATGGCTGATGTTCTCCCCGCGAGGCGTATCACTCCGCCCTGGAGAACTGGCGACAATCTTGCCAAACGGCCCTTCGATATGGTCTGCCCATGAGACAGACAAAGCAGTTCTTCCCCGAAGGCGCTAATCTGGCTTTTCCCCAAAATATGAAGTTCCGCACGAACGATGTCCTCTACGTCCAAAGGCACTGGAGCGGTGGGAGAAGTGGCAACTGACCGTGAACCGCGGCTAAGCGTACCTGTACAAATACCCCGAATCCAAAAATTTTGAAATTCATGACCCCGATTTCTGAAGATGGCAGCGATGAATTGATGAGTCCTAGCTGTTGCCCTTACCAGCCTAATCCACGAACTAAAATGAGTAATGTCAGCTACAACTGGTAAGGGTAACTGATGAGAATTAATGACGTTAATGCATTCTGTGACTTGTGATTGATATTTAGGTGACTTTGACTGACGGAGACAGGGCTTGAGTTCCTCCTCTCCAAAAGCTACTGGCGCTGCGACTTTGGACTCTAAAGGCCACTCCGTAGTGGGAGCCAGGAGGAAATTCGGGCCACATATCCAACGAGGTTCAATGTTGGCCTTCCCCCTCGTCGCATCGTCAGCCACGTTTAGCTCAGTTGGAACCCAATGCCATTCACCTACACTCGTGATCTCCAAAATCTCTCCTACACGGTGCGCCACAAAAGGCTTATAACTCCTCGCGTCACTACGCAACCAACCTAACACGGTCATGGAATCACACCAAAATACACGTCGACTCGGCATAAAGCGGTGGGCTTCACAAATTATAGCAGCCAGTCGAGCGGCTATTAAGGCACCTTGGAGTTCCAGGCGCGGGATCGAAGTTGGTTTCAAGGGAGACACACGCGCCTTGCTAGCTATCAGCGCCAACCTCACGTCTCCGTTGGGAAGCACAAATCTCCAATAGGCATGTGCCATCTCGCTAGCGTCACTAAACACGTGTAACTCCAGCTCCGATAACCCACACGAATTATAGCACCGTAGAACTCTCAAAGCTGAAATAGATTTTAGGCACTCAAACCATTCAAGCCAAGTTTCCTGGTCAACCTGTGATAGCCTCTCGTCCCAGTCAAGATTCTTGCGCCACAGATTTTGGAATAAGATCCGTCCTCTCACTACAATGGGTGCTAAAATACCTAATGGATCGTAGATGCGCATGACGTGGGCTAACACTACACGTTTTGTTAAATGGTCAGGAGTATTCTTAAGACCGGAGTTGAAACTAATGATGTCCTGAGATGGTTTCCATATTAGACCTAGAGTACGTGTGGTGGTGACTGAAGATGGTAAACTACCCAACTCTACACTACGACTAGCCAATGCTAGTGAGACGTCAGACAACAGCTCGCTTGGCAACTGATTGAGTGCGCCGGGATCATTCGACACCCAACCCCGCATCTCGAAACCTCCGCGCTTATGAACCTTTACGATATCGTGTGCTAATCGAGCGGCTTCTTCCGTGGAGACATCTACACTTCC
This sequence comes from Erebia palarica, assembly GCA_964035005.1. Taxonomy (NCBI): domain Eukaryota; kingdom Metazoa; phylum Arthropoda; class Insecta; order Lepidoptera; family Nymphalidae; genus Erebia; species Erebia palarica. The sequence goes on from OZ035988.1 coordinate 11,795,908, forward strand.
GATATAATCGTCCATGTAGGTATCTGAAGTGATAGCCTCCATAGCCTGCGGAAATTCGGCCTTAAATTCCGATGCGTTTCTGTTGAGGATGTAAATCGCCGTAGATGGACTAGAACATGCCCCAAAAATCATAGACGACATACGAAAAATCCTTATTTGACCCGCAGGATCATCGCGCCAGATAAAACGCTGTGCGTCGCGGTCGCATTCCTGAATTTTCACCTGTGGGAACATCTCTTTTATATCGGCGGTCAAGGCAATTTTGCCCTCTCTAAAACGCATCAAAATTCTTAATAGAGGTTGTAAAAAGTCTGGACCCGAAAGAAGCATAGAATTTAGCGACACACCCTGTACTTTAGCGGCTGCGTCATGAACGACCCGGAGTTTCCCCGGTTTGTTGGGATTTACCACTCCGAAATGCGGCAAATACCAACAAACCGATGTGGGCAATTGTCCTGTATACTCCTCCGCATATCCTTTAACCCGCATATTGTCGATATTAGCCCTATACCGTTTGGCGAAATCAAAATCCTTCGACATTTTTAGTTCCAAGCTTTTGAAACGAGACAACGCCAAAGGATAACTATCAGGGACAGGTCGGTTGTCCGCCTTCCACAGTAAGCCGACCTGGAAGTGCCCATCCGATCGGCGCTGGGCAGTTTGTTCAAGGATGCGTAAAGCCCGCTGGTCTTCCGCACTGCGCGGCTCCTTCTTAGTTATGCCAATTGCATCTAACCTATACTGATCCCTGATGAGCACTTCCAAATCATGCGCTGGACGCTCACGCAAGTGGCAAGAAGTTTCTACTAGAGCCGTCCGACTACTGGCGCATCCAAACAACACCCAACCTAGGGGTGTTCGAATGGCGACAGGCTGAGACTTTGTTCCATTTCTCACCTCAGATGCTATAATGAGGGGCCAGTTGTCAACTCCTAACAAAATGGTAGGCTTTGCCTCGGCATAACACAGTTCCTCCATCACGTCAGAAAGGTAAGGGAACGAACTTAAAGACTCACGAGTTGCCGATTGACTTTGCAGGCCTAAGTGCTTAATTGCCCTAGCTCGCTGAATTAAGAACGTCTGCGAGGCTAATCGGCCTTTTATCTGAAAGTCAACAAACTGCACGCTACTATCTCTAGATAACCCTCCCACACAATCCAAATGCAGACTGCCCATCGGACCCTCGGCTCCAATTTTAGAGGCGATGTCGGCATCCACAAAGGTAGCCGTCGAGCCGTCATCTAAGAGAGCATAAGTATCTACACTCCCAGCCGGCCCAGAAACTATGACGGGTACTACTTTCAATAGTGGACGAAGTGTGGCTTCAACCTGCGAGTTATTGACAGCTACGAGAACCTGCTCAGTTTTTTCAGCACCCGGTTAGTCGTAGGTTCAGGTTTTACCTCTTTAACATGAGCCGATGTAACAAACTTATCATTATGTAAAACAGTGTGATGCTTACGCTTACAATCAGGTATTGTGCAACTAGCCTTATTTTTGTTACAAAACCTAAAATTGTGCGGAACTTTTTGAAGGCAACGATAACAGACTTTGCTGTCTTTGACGAAACGCCATCTATCATCAACTATCAAAGATGTAAATGTCGGTCAATTTGACAACTGATGTCCCCCTTTGCAGAATAAACAAACATTTTCCTGATCGGATGTTTTTGCAGGTTTTGTTTTAGAATTAGATGTAGTCGAAGCCCCCGCCGCCAACTCAGAAACGGCATGCGCTCGTTGTTTCTGTGCAGGGTTCGCCGATGGAGATGGTGTCGCCTCAAACACAGCGCCAAACTTCATCACTAAACCGACTTCACAATCTAAAAAACGCGACAATAACTCCACCCTAGCTTGGCCTAGGTCCTCGTGATTAGCAGCAAAGTCTAACCAACGCGCGCGCAATAGTGGAGAAAGTTTGCTTAATAGGGCTCCAAACAGCTCCGGAGAACGTAAATAGTCACTGTGTTGTAACAACTTAGCAACCTCGACACAATTGCGCACACGGGTGGTAAAAACATGTAGGTCTCTTACCTCGGAGCCCAGCTTGGGCAGCGCCTTGATCGCGCTCACCTCTTGTAGAACAATTTGCTCAGGTCTGCCATAGCGACGATCCAGGGCATCAATTACGTCGTTGGCGTGAGGTGCCAACACCAACAGCATGCTAACGGCCTCGCGTGCTGCGCCTTTTAGGGCCTGATTTAGGCGTACAAGGTTTTCTGTCTCTGTAAATCTACCTACAGTATCCTGAAAAGCCCGCTTGAACATAAGCCAGTCAATAGGAGAGCTACCATCAAAACTCGGAAGTTTTATAAAATTTTTATTTGTATTGGGAACGTTACTCTTCGCAAGTGCCTTTAGGGCTCCCACTAGCTGTGTAACGCCAATTGAGTCGCCGCCGTCTTCTTGAATATCAGTGGCAGCGGTCCTGGCCGCCCCGCTCAAATTGTGCTGAGGCATAGGTCCAAGACTCTGTGCTGCGATATCATGAGAAACGACATTACGAACGTCACGCATTGGAAGCTGGGAACACAAGACAACGTTAGAATTATTAACCCCTACCTCACATCTATTGTTAGATTGAAAACCTACTACAGATTGCTCCCTATCCTGATGTGTAGGTAATTTGGCAGGGAGGGCAGTAGTATCTACCCATTTTTCGACGCTGGCACGGCTCCACCCACTGTGAGAACCGTGGTTACTACCCTCTGCCTCAATTGCTGCTAGCTCAGTCTGATATTCAGCTTCAGCAGCTTTGCGCTCTAATTCAACCTGCCTAGCCTCTACCTTTGCACGTAATTCCGCCTGCTTAGCCTCTAGTTCTGCACGCAACTCTACCTCCATCTGGGCAATTTCTAACTGAGCTACGCGACGAACGTGTTGTGCTTCCGCTGCGGTTTTTCTCGCAGCGACCAATACAGAAGACCGACTAGTGCGGCTAGTGTGTGTTGTGACAGAATGAGCACTCGAGAAAGGCTTTAACTGAGATGAATGTACCTGAGTTTCCCCACTGATAGTCTGTGTAGATGTAGGTACTGCAACGCCCTCACTACTCGACTGGAGAGGTACATTAGGATCATCTTGAGACAATTTCGTCTGTGACCTTGTTACAACCATTTTGCTCTCTGAAAAGAGTACTTAAAAAAAACTGTTTTGGACTCGTTTTCACAGTACACTAGTTCAACTCTTCGAAGGACCATATAGACCATATATAGAACATGAACAATCAAAAAGGTGCCATTTCGCCACAGCCACTGTACACAATATGTGATATGATTTTATATATAAAATATGTATATGAAATCATAGGTTCATGAAATCACTAGATAATGCCTGCAACTGCATGGAATTGTGGATTCCTGCAGGAATCTGTAATTTTTTGGGATGAAAAGTTGTCTTTTTAGGTCCCTGGGATGCTATAAACATATCAGTATTCAAAAAGGCCAAGGAAAAAAAACATTGAGTTTTCTAAAAATAAGTTCTCAGTTTAGCCCTGAGTGGGTATGTTGCTGTCTTACCGTACCGTAATGCCTCTGAGGGCATTAGTGCTGCACCTGATTTCTCGCAGATTGGAGTAAGGGATAATAGACTTTAGGCAGGCGCCTTTGGTTAGTATCTCGGCGCAGAAGCTCTTTCATCTCGCATCTTGTATATTTCTATCTCATGCATGTGTGCTGTGGCATTCATGAATCAGGTTCTTCTGAAAATAATTGTTACAAATTTTATAATTACATGTTTTCAAAACCATGTCTTAAACTGCCATTCGGGGTACTGTTTTACATTATTTTCTTCAATGGATGGATCAATTTCACAAGGTTCACCAGGTAATGCCAACGACTTGCGAAATTAGACTCGTAAAATCGAAATATTTCGTTCGGGGAACTCATCACTTAAATTTTCTTAGATAAAGAGTAACCTATGTTACCTTCCAGATTATCAACGATTCCCATTTAAAATCACTTCAATTCTTTGCTCTATTGCAGGCTTGATTGAAACAAGAATACATTAAGACAAACCAACCTACCTACCTACTTTCACATTTTAAATTTAAGTGTTCATTATACTTAGTTGCTCAAATGAGGATACCTTATTAATATCTTTGATAATTTACCTTTAAATATTCAAAGATTAACCTTACTTACCAATTTTCAAGGGAAAAACAGTCAAACTAACCTCACTAGTCACTTACAAGAAGTCTGTGTAGACTTTACACTTTAGACTACGCCTAATCGGCTCTGGTTTAGTATATGTGCCGTGTAGTAGAGAGTTATTTTTTTTTTACAGAAAGGTATTAATGTAATAAACGTAACGCCAAAATATTTTCCGTCGAATCTTAATAGTTTTCGAGAAATTAATTTTTTAAATTTCGACATTTTGAGGTTAGGTTTCCCCAAATTCGTGCAAATCTCTACTTATTTGTGTGAGAGATGGTGTGAGAGAATTAGGTAGGGCTAGGGAAACCTACCTAGGCCGCGCCCCCCCCCCTCCCCACTTATTTTTTTTATCTGCCCAGAAAGAAGACCACCGGAAATCCTTACAGTTGTGATGGAACCAGTGCGGTTTAAGGTTTAGGTTCCTATGGGGTTGATACACCGACCTTATGTAATAAACAAATATTTGTCAATAGGCTAGGTTTGGTTAGGGTTGAACGTAAATATCCAGGTTAGGTTAGGTCAGGTTAGGTTCTTATGGAGTTAATATACCGAGCTTAAGTAAAAATAAAACTGTGAAAGCAAACATAATATAAGTGAACAGTTAAATTATAATATTACTACAATATTATTGTTATTAGATTTGTCCTAAGAGGAAGTTATACATTTGCTACTGCAAGGAATTTAACAAAATGCTTGGTTGTTTTTTAGTATATGAGCGGGGGGAGGGGGAGGGGGAGGAAAGAGGAGGATCCCCTGACTCCCCCCACTACTACTGACTACTAAGCACTCGCCACTTATCTAAACAGAGCTAAGCCTGAATTTGCGTAAAACTAACCTCAAAATTTTGAAACTAAAATATTTGTATCTCAAAAACTATTAGGATTCGACGAGTTTGGCTTACAGGGGGGGTAGACCCCCTCCCTCCCTCCAGTTTCCCCCCTTCCCCTCCCCCCAGCGCCGTGGCACATATACTAAACCACAACCGCCTAATCGCTTACCAGTTAAAAAACAAAATAAGTAATACAAATCACCGCAATTCATAGTACAAAACATTAAACTTTCATAAAACAATTTTAATTAATTTTAAGGTTAGGACTTATGCTTTTCATTGTCACTCTCGGCCAAAGATCACTCATATATTAGTCCTCTCTCGGCTTGTGTCGGTTTTTCAGCGAAAATGGCGTCGACCAATAAAAGTAAAGTGAAAGCCCCGCGAAATTTAAAAATATTTTGTGTGCGTAATTAGAGCGCGAGGCCAACGGGGGAAACAATGCCAGATGAAAGAGATGGACAACCCGATAACTCTTGGTACTCGGGACTCGGTAGGGCCTGTTTGTGATCACAGAAAAGAGAATATAACCACTTGAATCACAGAATACATTAATAGGTTGTACATATTTATCTATGCATTAATGTATGCACATTGTATGATTGTATTTTTGCAAGAACAAGAGGAGACAATGTCATAATAATACCACAGGAGAGCGAAATGAGTAACATACGCTAATGCCAAGGAGTGACAGAACGCAAAAATATTGTCTCTTGTCCTGCTCGGCGTATCATTTTTTTTGTTTGACCTATCCGACAGTTTAAGTCCGACAATCCTGTGTCGTTTTTATTATTCGCCCATCTTCGTACTGTTAGAAAGGGAACTGAGAGATTGTTTTTAAAAAAGAACTTTCTTTATTGCTAAAATAAAATACACTCAAAAATAAAATACACTTGGGCAATAGAATATAGAAAATGAACTAGAAAATAAATTTAGGAAGCGACTGGCTCTTTTGAGGATCGAGAATAGACTGGTGAAACTGGGATGTTCCTCTCTGATGGTCAAGAGCGATCTTGGCTGATTCAGCACTTGGCCATACGGTTAAGGGATATAACAACCCCCCGTTTAAGTGTAAACTTACGCGGTTTTAAGGGCGAAGTTTACTAACTCAAACAATTCTTAAGCGTGGTTGAGATAGAGGAATATCATTACTGCTATCCGGATCTGGGTTATCCGGATCAGTAGGAGTAGGAGTTACTTTATATTTTTTATAAAAAGCCTGGCATTTCCTATTACAAAATAATACAATACAGATATCATACAAAAACTCGTAAAAACATATGATATAATAGAATGAGTCGGTATTGATTCGGTATAAACTTGGGATTCTAAATCTTTTAGAAGAGTTAGAGCATCATTTGTTCTAACGTTTAATTTCATAAAATTATCAGAATTTATTTGAGAATATGGGGATCGTAAAGGTAAGGTAAAATTTAATTTATTAAATGTAGTAAGGCTACAGCAAGTGTCATTAATTAAATAAAAATCTGAAAATATTTTATTTATTTTAATTGTCATATTGGTAGTCCCAATAAGTTTTATATTCTTACAATAACCATTACACCTTGGTTTCAGGGTTACTATTCCTGTTCCAAGTAGAATGGTATCAAAATTCTTATTTTCACAATCGATGTTTAATTTAGTTGGTTCCGAATGTGTAAAAATCCATTGATTATTTCCAATAGGTTGCCAAACATGTACATTGCCTGAAATAAAATTAATTTTGCATTCATTTGGAAGTAAATGTATGACTCTGGTAATTATTTCCGTTTCACATATCGGCTCATTCGTAACACTGAATTTTTCAATATTAGAACATATATATGAATTCTTAATTATTAACTTACAACTACTAATTAAATCATTAAACCTACAATATTCTAATTTGTCTTTGCTTATAGCAATATAGGATGCAGAAGGTACAATTAGGGCAAATGAGTTTGGCGTACTAGTATTATGGGCTACAGGGATTGGAATTACTTTATATAAACTGAAGGGGGTGATTAGAACTAAAGGTATCTTAAGCGTATAAACTAATTTATTATCTAGAATACAGGATATAATTTCTGACAGTTTGATTATTAAATGTATGTTAGGTAATTCCAAATCTACAGGGAATTCTGAATATTTCGGTAAATGTTTTACATTGGCCACCAATTCATTGTACAGGTCCTTTGGTGTTATTACAGATAGATGTAATGTATTGGTTTTTGCAAACAAAATAGAGTTTACAATATCTTCCAGTTTATAAGATAAGCTTAACAGACTTGATTGGAGCACACTAAACAATTCTTGTATGACGGTTTTGGATGAGACTGAGTTTGTTACTTCTGTCATATTACTGATGCGTGATGCTATATTTTCGATAATGTCATTAAGGCGTTTTTCTTTTTTATTTATTTCAATTAAAGTTTCATTAAAGTTAGTTATAGCCGATTTAGAGATAAGGATGTTTTCTTTGACTAAATTTAATATATTCTTATCATTATTTTTTAGATGATGAATTGCTTTACTGTATTTAACTGCATCATCTTCATCCATAGTACCGAAGATATGTTTAAAAATGGTGCCAACACCAGGTATCCATGCTGACCTTTTACTTTTGGATGAAATCAAATGTGATAGAGAATAATCTCGTTTTAGGTCTTCAAACATAGATATGAGTGGTTGGAATATGTTTTGACATTCAAGCTCATTTAATGTATTACTCTTAATACAAAAATGTTGGGAAGTATGCAAGACACCGTTAATATTGTCGATGTGGGGTTTTATATATTCCAATTCAATCGGTATAATTACATGTAAATGATCATTAACTAATTTAATTGAACCTATTGGATCAAAATAAATTCCCGGACTGCTTGTAATTTGTTCGACGAAGTCATCATGCTTTAAATCTTGACAGAATACTGCCAGACTGAAATACAAATAAAAGAAGATTATTAAGACTAAAATACGTGATGACTATATCCTACTATGTTATGCCTAGTAATAATACGTTATGATTTAATTATTATTACGTTAAGACTAATAGCTCGAAATTAGAACTTATATTAATTTACAACGTGGCCAACTTTAATTGGTCATAGTATTGTTTAACATGTCGACGATTTATTAGAACGGAAAGTGTGTGGTTTCCGTGAACCTTAACCACTTTGTATGGTCCTTTCCATACTGGTGATAGAGCTTTGCGCAGACGTACATGATTCTTTACATAGACCATATCGCCTACTTTATACTCAAATTGGCGAGAATGTCTATCATAATATTCTTTGGACTTTTCTTTTGACCTTGCAATATGTTCTAGAGCATTCTCGCGTGACAATTTTAATCTGTGATGTAGCATTTTAATGTATTCATGATAGGTTCCTGTGGGATTAGCTTCATATAAGGAATCTGGAAAATAGGGTTTCTGACCGAGTAGCGATTCATGTGGACTGAATTTTGTAGTACAATGGACGTTAGTATTATAGGCTAAAATAGCAGTATAAATATATTTGTGCCAATCCGTTTGGTTTTCATTTACAAACGATTTAAGATACTCTTTGATAGTTGAATGACTTCGTTCTAGGGCACCTTGGGTTTGAGGGTGGTAAGGGGATGACCAAATTTGTTTAATTTTGAGGAATTTACAGGTCTCTTTAAAGAGTTCTGCAGTGAAATTTGTTCCTTGGTCGGTGAGTATGATTCTTGGGAGACCAAAAAGGGAGATGAAGTATATAAGACACTCCAGACATTCTTCAGCAGTAATATTAGAAATAGGATAGGCTGTGGAGAACTTGGTTAAGTCGTCTTGTAAGGTAAGTATATACTTTATGGAAATTCTACCAGCTTCTGGCAATGGACCCACAATGTCAAAGCTAATTCTTTCAAAGGGTGCTGTTGACGTTGACGTTATTTGCATAGGAGCTCTATTGATTTGACGCAGTGCTTTATTGGATTGACACTGTGTACATTTCTTGACATAATTTTCTATGTCTGTTCTCATATTCTTCCAACTATATCTTTCTTTGATTCGATTGAGCATCCTTGTGGAACCTACGTGACCAGCAATAGGTAGGTCATGATTTTCTTTGAGTATTGTAGGGATTTCGCTAGGGGTCGGATATATCAGGGTGTTTCTGTAAATTTTGATAGTGATGTTAGTATTATGGAACAGATGGGCTAGGATATTATACAACTTGGTGTAAGACAACTTCACGAAAGGGTCTTTAAGATCAGAGATTGCAATTTCATTAGGACTTTCTGGTTGCAAGAGTAATTCATTTCGAAGATTCCGTAGGGCTTTGTACAATTCAGGATAAGAAACTTCATCAAAGTGATGTTATGATTAAGTACTTTCTGTAAAACCGTGAATAAAGGTTTGTTAAGTGTGTGTTTCTATAAATCGCGTTTAATTTGTGAGGGCCTCCCTACCTAGACACACGGAGCTACGCGGCCAGCCATATCCTGGACCCTTAGCTCCGTTACATTGGCGCCCAACGTAAAAAACCCATTCCGGGTTCGCGTCGCGAAAATCCGTCCGTCCGTCCGTCCGTTCGCGTCGCGTCCTTTAAAATTTCCGTCCGTCCGTACTAGGTTAGGGAAACTCATACCTCACAACACCCGCACGTTATATTTTATTCTAACGAACGGATACAAGTTCTTTCAAAAAGTCGGCTTGGGGATATCCGGGTCGACTGAAAGGACGAATATCCGAACGGGAGCGGAAAAACTATAGAAAAAAAAAGATAAGATCAAAACAAACGGATACAAGCTCTTTCACAGTCGGCTTGGGGGTATCCGGGTCGATTAAAAAGGGCGAATATCCGACAAAAAAAAAGAAGTAGAACACATATACACACATAAACACAACAGCCTTCATAAGGGGAAAAACAAGGGGAACCGTGTAAATATTTAAATATAATCCGTACCGTACCGACCGCGATTAACAAATCATAAATAACTAGAGGAAACCGTAAAATTGGAAATAAATACCGTATAACCCGTAAATAAATAATTAACAATCAGTTTCGGATAAGCAAAGAAAAATGCCTACGTCCTGGATATATACACTTAGTAAGCAAAAATTAATTGAGGAACTCGAAAATAGGAAAATAGAAGTTTCACCGGGAAGCACTGTCGAGGAGTTACGCAAACAGCTATCTCTTATAGTAAAAACTGAAGACGAATTGAGCCAAGACGGCAGCATGGGTAGCGAAGTGGCTTTATCGAATTCTTAGACATAAAAGAATTCGATAAAGCCATATCCCGCTGGAAAATTCAATTTGACACCACCGGGGATGCCGTGGAATTCCTGGAAAGGATAGAGGAGTTAGCAGACACGTTGAATGTCAACAAAGACACAATGATACACGTGATACCGAGATGCCTCACCGGAACAGCATTACTGTGGTACAGAAATTACAGACATGAATGGAAGACATGGGAAGATTTCACGGAGAATTTCAAGCTGTTCTATTATCCGAGAAATTATGAGAAAAAGTTACTAGAATCCATTATAAACAGACGTCAATACGCCAGGGAAAACTTCGTGTCATACATAACAGAAATCCAAACACTAATGAGGAGATACAAAACATTAACGAAAGAAGAACAGTTAGATAGAATATACGATAATATGAGATATAACTACCAATACTATATAAAAAGGAAGGACTTCAATACGGTACCAGAACTCATACAACTGGCAGGCGATTACGAAAAAATAAACATGGACCGAAACAAAGATATGTCCCACAAACTGACTGTCCAACTTAAAGAGAACCATAAAGAAAAATCATGGCGAAAACCGGAAAATTGGAAGAACGAAGAACACAAAACAGACAGAAAACCAATAACTGCGCAATACGACCCGGAATCCTGCTGTTGGAAATGTGGCAAAAGGAACCACACATCTCGGGAATGTCGAAATAAACAAGTCATTTTCTGCAGCCAGTGCGGACTGCTAGGAAAACTAACAAAAAATTGCTGTAACGAGAGAAAGAAACCTGGAAAAACAAAACAAGCATACACAACGAAGGCACAGACAGAAAAAGATAATAGAATCTTCGCCAAGGTAAAAATATACGGAAAAACGTTCAAAGCATTAATAGACACAGGTTCAACGAACACTTACATCAATAAAAACATAATGGACCAAATAAAAGAGCACAACGAGAAGACAATACGAAAAGAGACCACGATCAAACTAGCAGACGGTTCTAGAGTACAAACGGACACAGCCATAAACCTCGAATTAGAAATAAATGGGAAAACATTAACACAGCAAGTCACCTACCTACCATCCACAACCATAATGATAATGGGGATGGACCTGTTAGCAAGACTAGGAATCACAGTCGGATGGACTGAAACAGCATGCGAGCAGACATGCACCGAAAGACGAGAAAACACGACAGGCAACGAAGAAATCCTATCTGCAGAACAGAAAACAACGTTAAAAAATATCCTAGAAGACGAATTCAAAAAAGCTGAGGAATGTCCGAAAGGAAACACATGGGTAAAACACGTAATAAAACTAAAACATACAGAACCCATACAACACAAATATTATCCTAGAAACCCGAAAATGCAAGAAAAAATAAATGAACACGTGAACAAAATGTTAGCAGACGGCATCATCGAAAAGTCAAACAGTCCATGCAGTTCACCGATCGACAGCTTCGACGTAATATATAGGCCAGGAAAACAAAACGTCATAGCAGATGAACTATCAAGAAATCCGCTATACACCACTACAATAGAAGAAAGCGACTGGTACTCAAAAAAATACAGTAATGTAAGTAAGAACCCCGAATTGGATACCGACTACTGTATACAAGATGGGAGACTATACAGAAAAGTAGTCAACCCAAGATACGGAGGAAAACTAGATCCATCGACCGAATGGAAATTATGCATCAAAAAAGAAGACAAGGACAAAATATTATGGCAAAACCATAATGAACCCAATGCGGGACATTTAGAAACTTCAAAAACGTTTAACAAAATCGTGATGCGGTATTATTGGCCAGGGATATTCAGAGACGTATCAAAATACGTGAGCCGGTGTGAAACATGTCAAAAACACAAACCATCACAGGAAAAAAAACCAGGCCTCATGCACATAAATAATGCGGAAGAACCATGGCAAGTGGTAACAACGGACCTGATAGGCCCGTTACCTCGGTCATCAAAAGGATTCCAATGGATCATCGTGTTCCACGACAAATTCACGAAGTGGTCGGAAATAAAACCACTAAGAACCGCGACCGCAAATACCATCACGAACGCTCTAAAAGAGTTAATTATGAGATACGGGGGAATGAAAACTTTACTGAGCGACAACGCAAAAATTTTCGTAAGTAAACAGTTCAGAGAAACTTTAAGAAGATACGGCATAGAACAAAAACTAACCGCACCATACACTCCACAGTGTAACCCAACCGAAGGGGTAAATAGAACGCTCGAAACAATGATAGCAACATTCATCGAGAAAAACCATAAAAAATGGGACGAGTACCTAAGCGAATTCAACTTCGCACTAAACACGTCCGTCCAAGAATCCACGAAACACTCCCCAGCATTCTTACTATTCGGCAGAGAACTAAGGAACGTCCACGACGAAAACCAATTCCCCACACCGGCATTAAAAGAAAAACAAAAGCTGAAAGAAATATATGAAATAGTCAAAAACCAACAAAATCAAGCTTCAAACCTACAAAAAAAGTATTTTGATAGGGCAAGACGTAACTGGACACCGAAAATTAACGATGACGTATTAAAAAGAGAGTACCCATTATCCAACGCCAGTAAACAATTTTGCGCAAAATTAGCACCTAAATTCTCAGGCCCATACACCATAATGGAAAAAAAGTCGCCCGTAATATTCCTGCTGAAAGCAAAACAGGGAGGCAAGATATGCACTGCGCACATAAAAGATATAAAAAGATTCAATACGTAAACAGCCAACGACAGATTCCTCTTTTTCGAAAACTACCCACAAAGAAAAATTATAGGGAGGCTATAAATAGAACGGAAAAACGGGACAATGCACAGAACGACATCATGCCTCAGGAAGCGCGGATTCAGGTCACGGATATCCAAGAGGTGAAGAATAGGTTCACATACCAGCCGGGAAGGAAGGTGGAGGGCACGGCGAACCAAATAGTACTAATTCAAAAAAAAAAAACCGTAGCAACACTAGAAGCCAAGAAAAATAACGAAGGCGACGAACAAGAAGAGCGGGAATGCCTGGATATCGACGGACACACAGTGTCCGGAGAATACCAGGCATTCGTCGCCGAAGTGGAGGAACCGCCAAGCTCCCAGAAAAAAAAAAGAAGAGGAGAGGACGAAGGCGAAACGGAGGGTCAAAGTGCGGTATTATACGCCTACCAAAATATAAAAGAATGGACCAAGGCGGACAGTAAATGAACTCTAGACTGAGAGAAAAAAAAAATATTGAGTGAAAAATGGGGAATGAGGGTTTTTACATTTCTGTAAACCTATTGATACGGTGATTTTTACAGGTAAAAAATCTTCTCTCGTGGGAGGAGGATATGACGCAGCTCAGCACGGCGATGACTCACGCACGAACAATGGATAATCCAGAACATTCGAAATCGCGCCATCGTGCCGTGTGCAAAACCCCGCCGCCGCGCACCTCTCCCGCCACTGCCTATATAAGGCATCCGGCCTGCGTTCACTCACAGTTCGCCAGCGACCGCTGTCACAGCACGTCGGCTTGGGGGTACCGGGCAGATGAGTGGCAGTGGTAACTGGTGAACGCAGGTCTCTCTCTCGTCGCGGACACCCTCTGTGTCCGCGACGCGTCAGCCGGTGGCGCCCCGCGTCCCCTCAGGACCTCAGACCGTGTAGTTAAGGTATAGGAAGATCGCTTAGACTTAAGTACTTTCTGTAAAACCGTGAATAAAGGTTTGGTAAGTGTGTGTTTCTATAAATCGCGTTTAATTTGTGAGGGCCTCCCTACCTAGACACACGGAGCTACGCGGCCAGCCATATCCTGGACCCTTAGCTCCGTTACAATGTACTTTCGTAAAAAGGAAATAGTAAATTTTACTGCCTGACTCTAACGTTAGAAATGAATTGAGTGTTCTTTCCTTACTTAGAAAATCACTAATGTCACTATTATTGGCAAGGATTTCTTCGACGTTTGGATTGGTCTCATCTAAATCGATTGACGTGGGGATAACGATTATTCTGGAATCAGAGGATAGTAGTTTATTGGCATATTCATGAATAGTGGTATTGTATTTATAATTTTTGTTTGACATTGCTTTCAGGTAATCAGAATAAGAGTCATTAGGGATATTAGAAGGATTTGGTATATTAACAGGTAAGTTTTCATTGTTAGAACTAGAAGGATTTAGAAGAGTTTCAGGATTGAATGGAGAGTTTGGAAGACTAAAATCAAGATCTTCCAGAGGGTTTAAAACTGGTTAGTCATTTGAGGTGGCAGGGTTTATTATATCTTCAGAGTTATTAACAGTGTTTCTTTCTGTTTCAGGGTTAGAAGAAGGACCAGGGAAATCGAAGTCTATATGTTCAAAAGGAATCGGCGATAGGGAGCTTAGATCAATATTTAGTGGACTTGGAATGAGTTGATTATCATCTAATTGATATTGTATTGGATCAGCATCAGCATTTGGATTCAGAAGAGGTAAGTCTTGATTTGTTTCAGTATTAATTGCATTTACAGGGTTTGGGAGATCAGGTGGATATCGAGACAGGGCATCAGCTACTGAATTGAGTTTACCTTTTCTGTAAACTATCTCATACTCGTATTCTTCGAGTTTGAGTCTCCATCTTTGGAGTTTACTGGACGGATCTTTATGATTGAAAAGCCATTTTAATGGACGATGATCAGTTACAATCTGGAATTTGCGGCCATATAGGTAAGGCCGGAAGGTTTTACAGCCGAATATTATGGCGAGAAGTTCCTTCTCAGTAGTGCTGTAATTGCATTCACTTTTATTTAATGTTCTGGAAGCATAGGCAATTGGCTTATCTTTGCCAATGGGACCTTGAGAGAGCACTGAGCCTATTGCATGATTTGAGGCATCACATGTCAAAATAAATGGTCTGGTGAAATCAGGATAACTTAAGACTGGAGCAGAGGTAAGTTTGGTTTTCAATTCGTCAAAGGCTACTTGTTGTTGGTTCTGCCAATTAAAAGGGGTATCTTTCTTGAGCAATTGAGTTAATGGCTTCGCAATTTTGGAGAAATCGGGGATAAAACGACGATAGTATGAAACGAGACCTAGGAAAGATTTTACATCTTTAGGAGTTTTTGGTGAAGGAAAATGAACCACAGCTTTGATCTTTTCAGGATTTGGTTTAACACCTTCTTTGGTGATAAGATGTCCAAGGTAAGCTACTTCTCTTCTCAGGAACTCACATTTGTCGGGTTGAAGTTTTAGATTGAACTCTCGAAGTCTTTGGAAAACAAAGGCTAGATTATTGATATGGGAATCGGGGTCATGCGAATAAATTACTATGTCATTCAGGTAGACGAAACATCGTATGCCTTGGAGACCAGTTAAGGCTGTGTTCATCAGGCGTTGGAAGGTTGACGGGGCATTCTTGAGTTCAAAAGGCATTCGAGTGAACTCAAAATGCCCTTCAGTCACATTAAAGGCCGCTTTAGGTGCATCGGTTACATTCATAGGAATTTGATGGAAGCCTGAAGCGAGATCTAAGGTCGAGAAATATTTGCTATTTCCTAGTTGATCTAATATTTCTGTTATTTGTGGAATTGGATAGACATCTCCTATGGTGATGTCGTTGAATTTTCGATAGTCGATGACCACTCTCCATTTCTGTTGTCCGGACGCGTCTAATTTTTTAGGGACTACCCAAATGGGGGACGACCATGGAGAGACTGATGGCTTTATTATGCCTTGATCTAGCATTTTATTTATCTGATTGCTGACTTCCTTCTTGTGACATTCAGGAAACCTGTAGGATTTCGTAAAGATAGGGATGGATGAACTTGTATTGATTTCATGTTGGATGGCATTGGTATTTGATAATTTATCGTCGGGAAGATGGAAGATGTCGGAATAATTGGAACAGATTTCGCAAAGGGCTTCTCTCTCCTCTGTGTTGAGGTGTGATGCTCTTAGTTGGTTGAGAACATTTTGAGTGCGGTGATGGGAACATTGGACTTTATTAACAGGACAGGATTGATCAGGATATGGTTGAATTGGATTCAGAGTAATATTTAAATTGGAATTCATGGAAATAGAAGAGTCTGTTGTGTTGACTACTGTCAGGTTAATTCTATTGTTTTCTTTTACTTTGACTAAGCAATTCGCTATTAAAAGTTTATTGACTGGTTTGTGGTCTTGAATAACCCCTTCATTTATTTCAGGGTTTGAGACAGAACATTCAATGACTCCATTCAATAAAACCATCTCGGATCTTGGAGGAATATTGTAAACGGGTTCGTGGAATAGTAATTTGATATTTACATCATTGATTCTGAGAGTGTTTTTAGTGTAATTAATATTACAACCAAAGGCGTTCAGCATATCGGTTCCGATTATGCCATCATAAGGTAGATCTATTCCTCCTAAGACATGGAATTTATGGCTAATTGACTTAGGTTTGGAATCTGAGATTTGTAATTTTAAGTTGAAGTGGCCCATGGTCTTTGTTGACTCTTGGCCGGGATCTATACCTTTGAGATCGATTTGCTCTCTCACAAGAGTGAGATAGGTTTGGATTGAGTCATATTTAATGAGGCTAACTGATGAGCCTGAATCAATCAGTAATGAAAGAGGTAAAGAGGTATATCTGAAACAGAAGATTTAAGGAGATTGTGAGGGAGATATATTTTTGTAGGATTAGCAGTGATTTCAAAAATTTTACTACTATTAATTACATCTGATTTTGAATTTTTACAGGATCGAAGTTCTCGGATTTGGAAACGGATTTAGTAGGTTTGGGTTCTGGACTGTGAATTTTGGACTGAAGTTTCGTTTGTGAGATGGATATGGAGGGTTTCATCGTGGATATTGAAGAGTTTGACTTAGTCACAGAGGGTCTTGACACAGATACACAGGGATACGACTTAGATACAGCGGGATTTGATACATATACAGAGGGATTCGATTTGGATACAGAGGGATTTGACTGGGATACAGAGGATTTCGATAGGGACACAGAGGTTTTTGAAATGGATGCAGAGGGTTTTATCACGGATACAGAGGGTTTTGACATGGATACAGATGATTTTGACAGGGATACAGAGGGTTGTGACACGGATACAGAGGATTTTGTCACGGATGCAGAGGGTTTTATCACAGATACAGAGGTTTTTGATGCGGATACAGAGGGTTGTGACACGGATACAGAGGATTTAGAAACGGATGCATATGATTTCGCTATGGATACAGAGGGTGTGGTATCGATTTTTCGTTGTCCCGTACGACACCCGGGCGGGACCCTTATTCGTTTAAAGAATTGCAAGATTCTTCATTCTCAGAAGCAGAGTCGACTTCATCGCGAGACTCAATATTATTACTTATCATGTACAAAATTTACACGGCTGGGGCCTGGTTTTGAGGATGGGTTAGAAATACGGCCAGGTCCTTGTGCCTGAGGATTACGGAAACGGTTATTATTATATTCGCGTTTCCTGCAATTTTCCAAAACATGACCTTCATTTTTGCAATATCGGTAAATAACTGGGGACCTAGAAGATGTGTTATTGGTTTGGAAATTAGAAGGCCGTTGTGTAAAGTTTGGCTTCGAAAAAGATGGTAATGAAACTTTAGGTTTGTTACCTTTATTCTCGACGGGCTGAGACCTGCGATACAGAGTTTGTTGAATGCGCTCCTCGGATATGGCTATATTAATGGCTTCATTTAAAGTTTTTGGAGACCTGCTTCGCACTATGGTTGATATGCGAGGGAGTAGACCCATCATAAAGTGATGGAGGGCAAGGTCTTCCATGGCTGCAGTACGGCCAATCAACTCAGCCGGTTCAGTATTTGTCAAAGAGATCTCCGTTAGGAGTTGTGAAAGGCAAGTCTCCACTTTAAGAGCAAATTGACTGACATTTTCTTGCGGACTCTGCCTGCTCTCTTGGATGTCTGCTAATAAATGCGAATAATGTTTTCTCTCACAATTGTTCCTTGAGGAAATCTTTCAATTGGGTCCAACATGCAAAATCTTTGATAGAGCAGGCAATTTCCGCTTTTCCTTGTAATTGACACAGAATATATTTGAATAAGATAGGCTTCTGGGCCTCAGTAGCAAGTTCGATAGCATTATCACAATTTATAAGAAAAGAATTTAGTGTCTCACGACACCCATCGTAGGGTTTCACGAATTTGAATAACACATTTAATTCTATCTCGGAATTTTTACATTTATTCACGGATAACTTTTGTAGAACCGGAGATTGCTCAGCAGATTCTGATGACTTGTTTACAGTGAACATTATTCTTGACGGCGACGACTCGGCGAGACTTTGTTTATGTTGAGATAAATCGTATTCGACTTACATGAATGCGTGGGCGACGAATGCGATGAACGACACTTGCATTTCGGAGAAACGGCGAATACCTCGATGGTTCAGAGGTACGGAGTATGATGTATGACCGGGTGAGTTTCTCCAGCAGGACACAGTGGGGTACAGCGATGACACGTCGAGGTCGTGTTTCAGCGGGACACAGAGGTATGAGCAGAACACAGAGGGATACGGCGACGACACAACCGGACACAGCGGACACCACGGACACAGTTCACAATTGTCACTGATTTTATTACAAAAGTTTTTTAATTATACGGAGGATCCGGGGATATCACTTTTTATATCCCTTTACGCTGCCACCAATATTAGAAAGGGAACTGAGAGATTGTTTTTAAAAAAGAACTTTCTTTATTGCTAAAATAAAATACACTCAAAAATAAAATACACTTGGGCAATAGAACATAGAAAATGAACTAGAAACTAAATTTAGGAAGCGACTGGCTCTTTTGAGGATCGAGAATAGACTGGTGAAACTGGGATGTTCCTCTCTGATGGTCAAGAGCGATCTTGGCTGATTCAGCACTTGGCCATACGGTTAAGGGATATAACAGTACGAAATCGGAATTGGACAAAGTGGTAACGGTGCTCTTAACTAACGAAAAAGTGGTTTAACTTATAGAGTATAGACGATGGTGTATTCCTGTGTGTAAGTTTACAATTTTTACCTGATTGTTAAAGATAAAAACAGGTCATATTGTAGACTCGCATGAATGCTTTAAAGAATAGAAATAACAAAAAAATATCTATTTACCAATAAGAAAAATATCACATTGACTATCGCTATCGCATACTGCATACGCTGACGCCATGTCTATATCTCTTTCTCTGTCTACAATCCCCCGTCAAGTTTCAGGTTATAGTATTCTATGACAAGGAATAAATGTGCTTCCATATGCATTATGAGTAGAGAAGAGAAAGAGATATAGACACGGCGTCATCGTACACAGTATGCGATAGCGATAATTTAACATAACTACATGTATTCCAACTATATAACAACTCTTATTGCCATCATACAATTTTTATCCTATTTTGTGGGAAAACTGCTAATGCTTATTACTAGTTGGGAGTTTGGAAAAAAAGTGCTGATGGTGTTGAACACGCACTGACATAATTTTAATGTATCGCAATTTTTTACTATAACCCTTCGTCTGGCGCGCAATTTTATTAGGTTACCGCGGATCTGCGCCAATCTCAAGTGCAATCTCAAGATTTCAAGTGGCGGTGTCGAATTTCGCCGGCCGGGCGTGTTTATTTAAATCATATCGTATCACTTGTACGAGCTACGTAAACACACAATACGTCATTCAAATCGTTACGAAACATAGCTATAGATTACAGTTAAAAAGGTTATCGCACTTCTAATAGAGTTTACACAAAAAAATAACAAAAAAGAACAACAAAAAATGACCCCGTTTTTGAAATAAAAACCTCAAAAAAATAAACAATTTAACCTCTAACTTTGTTTAAAAGGGTTTTTTGACACTATGATTAGTCATTTCAGAGTAAAACATCAAGAACCAAAGATTCTGTTCCATTTGTCTATTTCAAGAACAAAAACCAAAAATAAAAAATATAGGGTATCACCTTCCATTTCGTGTTTCACTCGCACGAAATTTCTACCCATAAATTCATGTCATAGATTAGGGTCTCCAAAAAATTCATACTCTGTCCTTGTCTAACCTATTCGCAAACACTAACAAAAAATTCAAAGGAATCGAGTTAGTAAATATTTTGAAATTAATTCCCAAACATATCGCTAGGTATTATTATTACAATGTCTTGCTATTATATTCTTACTCTGTCATTTTGTGTTCTGTGCTTGTTCTGTGGCCTCCGTGCTCCTACCAAATAGCTAAGGCTCAATATGTTACTTGTCTCTGGCCAAGGCTCAGAAAGACCAGAACCCAAGAACCGTAAAACCAGAGGAAAATTAGTATTTTTCGACGTTTGTATTTGTAACCAGTTTGTAACCAGAGACAAGTAATTGTAACAGAGCAGAGACAAGTAACTTATCAGAGGTTCACAGAGGTTTTTTGATTTTTCTGTTTGTGCCCTTTTGACAAAATAATTGAATGTTTTTTTAAAAATGGATTCATCATCTATAGTAAGTTTCAACAATGATTCTACTTACCAAACAACAATAAAAGCGGATTATAGCAATGTCCACGAATTAGCACTTCACGCTATGAGAGATCGATGCCTGTTACTTCAACGAAGGATTAACACTCTGGAAACAGATAATATGCGTTTAAAGTTGGATATTACCAAAGCAGCCGAAAAATCTGATTATGCACCTATAAAAGAGGAAGACAAAATATCTCTGCATCAAAAGATCGCTGAGCTTAATAAACAGAAATCCCAACTGCTGCATCACGTCTTTATGGTTTCTTGTGAAAACAAAAATTTATGGAATAAACTGTCAAGCTTAAAGGGATCGGAGAAGGCAGTGCGAGAACGTTCAAAACAACCTCTGGTTCGTACTAACACATACATCCACAGTACTCCGAAATACAATACTCAAAATCAAGAAAAGTATTCAGACTCAAGTTTAGAAGAAATATCTTTGAAATTAATAAATAGCTATATCCAGGAGAAGTCCCAACTTGTAGAACAATATGAACAAATGACACAATTGCAAGACATGGATGATGATATATTAAACATGGATTCAATAGGATTTACGTATATGGAAGATCCAGGTACTGATTCACTCAAAGAAATTCGTAGTCAAACAGAAAAGTTACAGAATTTAAAGAAAGATTTAGCCAAACAAGAAAAAGATTTAAAAACTGTCATATCAAGAATAGAAATAATTATGAAAGGTAAGTAAATTAAACATTTTAAATGCATTTTGTTTGACTTTAATCCATACATAAATTATAAATGCGAAACTATGTCTATCTGCTACACTTTCTTGGCATAGACTACAGAAATAGCTTGCATCCAGGCAAGGGACATGGCTACTTTTTATACAACTGCCTGAAAAAAGGAGTATATTGTTTTCAGGGTTCATGTATGTATGTATGTATGCGAGTGTATAATCCACCATAATATAACTTCTATACGCCTGCACCGATTTTTATAAATGAGGTATCGTTAGGATCCCTACCTTATTCCGGGTGACATAGGCTAGTAAAATTTAAAAAAAAATCGATGGGGTGACCATGGTCTTGCATTAGAGACTAAAGTTGAAAAAAAAAACGAAAATAAGATTAACTATATAATCATCTTCTAGAAAATGATGATTCCAAAAATATATAACACTAGTGGTCCGTCCCGGCTTCGCACGGTTAGACATAAATAGCTACAGATATTTAAGTTACGACCGCGCAAATGAGCCGCGCGGCTACCTAGTTCATAATGGCGCACCCCCTTCTCCCGCACTGCCCCTCTCACGAAGAGTTAGTTACTCGATGCGCTGCGTGGCAGCCGCCGCCGGCATGTATTTTTATTTTAATTTCATGATATCTTTTGAATGGAATGTCCGATTTCAATAATTCAAAAAGTAATCATCAGGTATTGAGACAGTCTTGAATATTAAATTATTTATTTGGATAAAAATTTATAAATGGTATGGATAACACGGTCTGATTTTGATCGGCATTTCTATCAATTTGTTAAATGTAAAAAAGTTGTTATAGTGACGTAACTACAATAGTTAGACACATGGTCTCGCGAAATTTTTTGTAGATATTGATATATTCTATAATATTGTCGAACATTTTTTGTCCTATCATTAATACTCTTCGCAGCATATGCGATGAAAGACATTTTATGACTAATTTTTTTACACCTTCGGTTGGTTTTAATAGGAATTTCTAAAGATTTCTATAGTAATGTTACTCAGTGATAATGTAGCTTTCTAATGAAAAAAGAATTATTAAAATCGGTCCAGTACTTTTTGAGTTTATTCGTTACATACAAAAATACAAATCTTTCCTCTTTATAATATTAGTGTAGAAGTGTAGATTATAGTTCAATATCCAGTGATTCACAAAAAAATATCATTTAATAAAAATGTGAATAAAATTCTTATTTAACTAGGTAGATTAATTTAGATTTATAACTTATTAGTTCGTTTTTTGGCAGGGCATTCAGGGCAGGGTTTTTCATTATTTACCCTGGGAAATTAAAGTTTTTGCCGGTGTCATAAACTTGAGCCATTCAGACTAGTCACAGAGTTTTGTCATGCATAATCTGTTCAACTTTCAGAAGGCTACAAGTGCCCATCATGCCTGACAAGTAAATCAAAAAATGTAATAAGTGAAAATAAAGACACAGAAACCAGTGATAGCCTTCTAGGGAGGACACAAATGGATTCCACTAGTAATGGCTTTCAGGAAAATAATACTACAGCAAATATGAGTTCAGCAAATTATCAAGATGGTGATGAAAATTGTGAACCATTTGATAAGATGTGTCCAATATGTGGAGAGAAGTATCAAAAAGATACTACATTTGCAGACTTCCAGACCCATGTAGAAAACCATTTTGTTGGTGAAAATGAAATAGATTCTATAGACAACTTTGATACAATACCAAATTCATTGGATAATGGGATGTGAAGCAAAAAGCAGATTTAAAATTTTGTGATAAATATAATATTTATTTTAGTGTTTAATTTTCAAATATTACAATAAAATTTATTATTTTACTACGTATATTTCAAGAGTTCCATTTATTGACAGGTAACTAGCCTTAATTTGTACACCCTTACGTCAGTAAAATAAATACACTTCTGATTTTGAAAAATAAATTCAGCATGCATAAATGCATCCTAATTACTTTGGGTTAAAGGCTTGAAGGGCTCACACACTATATTATAAGCTCACATACATGTCAATATCAGCTCAATTAAAATTGTTCAAATTTACACAATTTCACCTTACAATGCTCAGCAAGATGCATCCAATTCAACAACCACAATTTACATAGCCCTGTCAAACAAAGAATGTGGACCTATTTTACTAACGCCATCTAGTCTAAAAAGCGGGACAGCGCTATGGGGGGTACAAAGACAGGGCTTATACGGGTGTGTTGCGCGCTCTAGAAGTCGGACGCCCAACTTTTTTCTATGAACGGGCCCATCTAGTACCTACATATATATTGATGATCCTATTTCCCTATTAGAGTGCAGTTTTATAAATTACTATAATCAAAGTATGATAGGAGGTTTTTGTTTCATTTAAATAAAACAAAAATATTTGAGGTCACTATTTTCTTTAATAAACACTTTCTATGTAATTAATGTAATTTTTCTAAGCTAAATCAGTAGGCTTTACATCTGTAGATTCTGATGGCTGTTGTGTTGATTTCTGCAAAAGATTCTTACTGAACCACTGTGGTCTGTCTTTCTTCATTTCAATTATTCTTTTACCACGCCAGAACTCTTTTGGCTAAAAAAATAAAGTAATAAAATGAATTAAAAAAAAAAATTGAAGACATATTCAATTGGACTACTATACCAAAATATTGGTTAGTCCACTAGGAGCCTTATTCACCATCTTCAAGTAAAGTCTCGAGTAGTTACTTCTTGATTAGTGTTAATCAGCAAGTAAAAGCTACAAGTAAATTGTATTGTTTTCACAATACAACACAAAGTCCCGAGTAACAACTCGAAGGTTAATTGAGTGATCTTCAAAATGCATTGAAACATTCGGTCAATAGCGGCTGTTAAACATGGCCATCTGTTGCCGGTTGGCGGGCTGAGACCACAGAAACAATAGAAACAGCCGCACGTGTGAGAAAGGACGAGTGGCTCCAATTATTTATATTCCATACCGATGTACATAAGTAGGTAAGTTCTTAAATCAGGTATACCCAACTGTTTTGTAGGTTTACTTTTACAAATAATTAAAAGTAAAACTATCACTCACCTATGCGTTTTAGGCATAATTTTATGTTATTAATCAAATTTTAGATGAAATGTGGAAAAATATTCAGTTTCATTATGATCAGCAACAAAATAATCAACACGAATTTTCGGAATAGTTCTAACTACTAGTACTGAAGAAATTTCTAATAAATCTAGTTGATGATCGATCAAATAAATCTATTTAACCAGTAATTTTGATAGGCAGGTAGGTGCTTGATGTCAACTTTGTGTCGTTACTTGTCGGTTAGCAAGCTTATTGGGCAGATGAAGCTGCAAGAAAGTTACAGGCTACTTTAACCGTTGGTTAGTGCTACTCAGCTATTGTAAAATACACATTCACTTTTACATGTGACTTTAACCAGGAAGTAGCCTACTCAAGACTACTTGAAGACGGTGAATATAGCCCTAAGAAAGTTTTGTATGTATGTTCTGTGAGACCCCTACTAATAGGCCTATTACACTTAAATAAGTGTAGTGTAATAAGATGTAGGGAGAAAGGGCCCCTAATTTGATCCTTATTGCTGTGTAATAAGCGCACTAACTAGCGGCCACGCCCACCCTTACCACAGGGCCCTGTGGAAAGTGCAGTGTAATAGGCCTATTAGACAGGAATTTTAGAGAGTCCAGCAAATTAACACTGATATAAAAAATACCTGTTCTGGCAAATTCTCTCCATTGTATAAAACAATGACCTCACTTTCAATTGGTTTTAGGTTGCCCAATTTTTCCTGGATTTTATCTTGAATTTCTTTTGTTTCTGCTTCAACTTTTTTATAACAATGACCTGAAACAGGTTGTTATTGTAAACCATTTAACAATTACTAACCAATGACTTGTAAGCATCAATCAATATAAAAAAAATAAGCAGATTTTTTGTTTCTGAGAGTGCTTGCAACATTATCATATACATCCAAGATGTTATAAATTTATAAGCTATTAACGATACAGTTTACTCGATATTGACCCCATCTCCATCATCCATCAACGTAGCTCTGACTACTTACATTGAAAAACAACAAGAAATTTTTAAAGACTATGTAATCTCTAAGCAATATATAAATATATAAGCAATATGCACCTATTGCTCCAATCAAGAAAGAAATGAAATGTGGGCAATTAAAAGTGACTAGACAGGTCCTGGAAAATATATTCCAACCAAACAAAGGAATTAACTACAATCAAAACAAATCAAGATAACACTCCTATTAAATTAGTTACACCAAAAGAAGTTATTAGACAGGCTAAACCTAAAAAAACTGGTGCTGAAATTCTGCATAATTTTCCAAAAAAGATGATACTGCTATCATAGCTGTGGGTAACACTCACCACGGAACAGTGGGAAAAGTACAAAAAGCTTTGAAGGAGCTCGAAAGGATAACTAAGTTTACCCATATTGATTTACAAATGAAAAAGCATATTACTATCCAGTTTATATTGACACACAAAAGATACCCTATACTGATACAGCAAAATATCTTTGATGAAAGCTTGTGTCAAGAAGAAAAGAGAAGACCTAGAGATGAGGTACAAAAAAAAATTACTGGCTCTTAGGAAGAAACTCATCATTATCAATACAAAATAAGATACTCTTGTATAAAAAAAGTGTGTGTGCAATTCACACATGGCAGACATGAAACTTCAGAATAGTAGCCTATGATACAAGACTTGTGTTCTATCTCATTCTCTTGCAGGCCAAATCCTATTTTTATGAATATATTTGTCTCCTTTTGGAGTCACTTTTTCATTTCATCGAATTTTCAAAACACAACGGTGCTAAAGAAGATTTATTTCATCAAGTCCTGATTCCACGGTGGACTTATAGTATCCAGCTGTGGGGCTGTACCAGAAATTTTGTGTGTAGACATAAAGGATTAACACTTCGAGTTAGTGCAGTTAAGTGACAGTGTAGTGTTAGTGCAATGCAAAGAATAAAGTGTCTCATAATAAAATCGATCATCGATGTACCAATTCTTAGATAAAAAAATTATACTGTAAGTTTAGGTTAAAATAATGTTACTCATTAGCTTTACTTACTTAAGGCTAGATTGTTATTGTAGTAGGGTATAGTAGGTTGGTACTTTATGAAAAAAAGACCTGTAGACAGGCTCTAAAACAAAAATATTCAAACTCTTCATTGTTTTTACATAGGTACTTAGATGAAATCAAAGAGACCAGTCTTAAGGGTCAGAAAGTTGTGGTTGCATATAGTATAAAAATAATTTTTTGGTTCTGTAAATGCTTAATGTGGAGTGGAGGAGCAGCACACAAAAAATAAGTGATTGTTTCTGAATATCTAATGTGTACTAGCTCTGAGGGAATATATCTTAGATGTACTTAATTTTGTTAGATTAACTCAGAAATAACACTATTTACCACAGATATAGCCACGTTCATGGTAATGTCCACAATCATTGCACACAATGATATTAGTTTTTGGTATTAGCATTTTCCAAACATACTCAGGACTTCCAAATTTTCTTTTCAGCCTTTTTTCCACAGTTCTTCTGAATTTGGGCACAGCTAACAGAATGCCATCCCCAACAATATCTTTTATTGAAAACTTTTTAGGTTGCGGTAATCGATTTTCATAACTATATGCCAAGGCCAACTCTAAAATATAGTATTTAAAAAAATTAATAAAAGTCAGAAGGTAGAACAAATCTCTATACCAAGAACTGTACAATTGTATAGAAAAGAAAAGATGCTGTTTAATCTTAAACATATTATAATATCCCAAGTAAAGATATTCTGATGATGAATTTATGATATTAATATCTTATTTATATAAAAAATTCATCATCAAAATATCTCCTACCCACCTCACAGCTATGTAACAATTTCTCACTTCATTCACAATGGGTTTAAGTAAGCTCTTCAGCATTATCTCAGGTTTTCAGTCTGTTGCTAGCAGATCTTGAAATGATACAGGAATTTTTTTTTTCACAAAAACAACTTGCTGCCATTTGTAGCAAAAGTAGCATTTGCAATTGCTACAAATGCCTTATTGGCATCAGTCCTTTGTAGCAAATGGCACCAAATTATATGACTTTCGAGAGATACATCTACAATAATGCACACTTCGCTGCATTGATAAAAATGTTGGCAGTTTACTTACCTCTAGGTGGAAATCCAAATATTCGTAGAATATTTCTTTCAACATATCCTATTACATTCTTCAGGTAGTGGACACGAGACAACATAATGAGCTGAAAAACAAAACAGTTCTGCCTATTTTATTAACAATTTTCTTTTGATAATTTTTTTAATAAAAGTAATTGTTTCTGTTCTGTGTCTGTGCTTTATATTTTTTGCTCAGAAGTCAGAATTCACTGATTCTGATTTTTCTTTATTTTTGGTTACAAACAATAGTGCGATTGCGTAACTTCTGTATCAATCATTGTTACAGTATCAATTATTGTGATTGGCTGAATTTATGGTATTCTTGCAGCGTCAATGGATTTTGTCCAATAGTGGAAGAGTGATTGCGATCATTACACTGTAGCTGTCAGAGATACGCGGTTGTCCAGCTGCTACATCATACATGTTACAAAAATGAATTATCTGTAATGCAGCGTTGCCAGAATGTTACTTTTGTAACATTTTACGTTACTTTTGACACTCTCATGTTACCTCCATGTTGCACGACTCAAAATGTTACTTTTAAGTAACTTTTAGGACTTCATTAGAAATATTTAATTTTTTCCCGTAATAATCGTGACACAGTGTTGCCAGATCATCGGAAATAAGATGATTTCAATCTTTTCAATGATATCAATCGCTTAAGTACTACTCATGTTGATGTATCTTTAATAAACTCACAGGTATTACTGTACATACAAAGTTTGCCATTCAGTTTTGTCTTTTGGTAGATATAGTCTATTATATAAGTAGGTATTTTAAGGACAAACAACATTTACATTAAACTAATATAACTATTAAGCATTCGATTCATGACAATTGTGTGCTTCAATTCGCGTCAGTTTGGCCATATTGCTCAGGATAAAAGGGGACGCCGTGATGTACCTACGCAAAGTATCGAATTATACAATTTTTTCACGGATACATGATTTTCATCTGGTTCTTAATGCACTAACTCTGTCTATCACTAATTTTTTTCATGTATGATGTGGTGGTGAATGATGTATTGCATGTTTTGCTATGGTACCAAAATTAACATGTATCTATCTAAAGATAATGGACAGGTTTTTGAATGCTAAAGCATCGACTTCTAAAGAAAAAAGGAAGATAGAGAAATATTGATAGCTCAAAAATTAGGCACCCCTGAAAAAAAAAGATGCAAGTTTATAATTTTAAAAAAAGGGCTACTAGACATTGCATTTAAAATTGTATATCAAAAAGGGAACAAAAAAACGACTCAATTACGGCCTTTTGTACAATTTGTAATTGCAATATAGTTACTCAACCATAAGCCTGCTCTTATAAAGCATCAAAATACAACAAAACGTTAACTCTATTAGTAAAACTACTTACAAACAAAGTTGTAGCTATTGAAAGATATTAATTCTAAATCGGTTGGTATATTATTTTATACATGATTACTTGTGTTTTCCATTTTCAGGATCAGCTGTTAATTTATCCAATCAACAATTATTTCGATTCTTTCGAAGCATAACTAAGGGGACAGAAAACTTTTTAATTTTTGTGTAATAAAGTGCCATATTAAGTGTATTAGTTTCGCATTCCACATAATAAAAGGTAATGTTACTTTTCTCGTGAAAATGTTACCTAATGAGCTATCTCATGTTTCATTTGACTATCTGCCACTGGCAACACTGCTGTAATGAAACATAGAATCAAAGATATGAAATGTGTCCGTCGAAATGCATTAAACTGGGGGCGCCACATTAATAGCATCAGGGTAAAGGAGATGACCAGTAATTGCCCTCCGATTCGGGACAATGCACAGGATTTCCGTTTTTACAGTAAGGTTTAAAAATTCAAAACGAAATTATTATGGATTTATTATTCCAAATAAGGTCGGAGTTCAAATGACAAAAAAAAACAGTACGTTTATTGTTTAAATCTTGAGCGTCCGCTTTCCTCTATAAGCACTACTCCATTTTGACGTTCCATTATATCCATGCCTAATAATAATCTTGTAACCCTACATGAATACCATTTAAGTACCTTAGTTATTATCTTTTAACTCGGCATACTTCACTAATCTTCATCTAAAATTGCTACATTCATACCATACCCTTTGCCTACACTAGCGCCACTGTGAAAGGTTTTGAACTGTTATATTTTAAATAGTGGTGGGTCGTTATCGTATTTTCGACAAACGAAACGTAACCGTTTCGCCGACGACGAAAACGGTTGCAGAAAACGGTTATCGTTGCAACTGGTTTGCAAACCAGTTGCGACGACAACCGTTCTTTAGAACGAAACATATTTGATATGGAAAGAGTTGCGTTTTTTTTAGTGAAACGCGTTTTTTTTAGTGAAAAGTAATACATTAACATTATCGACTGTATGTCATAGGCATAAAGTTCACTTTTGATTGTAAGAACTGTTTTGAGAACGAACGTGTCGTTGAATAAATTCATTCTCGACTGTATGTCATCGACATAAAGTTCACTTTTGATTGTAATAACTGTTTTGAGAACGAACGTGTCGTTGAATACATTCATTTTCGACTGTATGTCATCGACATAAAGTTCACTTTTGATTGTAATAACTGTTTTGAAAAACGAACGTGGAACGAGGACGACTACCAGTTATTCGAAGACTGGTTTGTGCAACGAAAACTGTTAACTGTTTTACCCAGGACGTAAAAACGGTTTCACCGTCGCAGAGCCGAGAACGGTTTTTTGAAACGGTTTCTCGTCGCAACGCCCACCACTAATTTTAAAGCAACCATTGTACACTTTTTCAACTTTTCTCCCATAAATGAGATGATCCTCCATAGTAGGCCTATTACACTGCCTTTTTACATTTACCTGTGGGTGGGTGTGGCCGCACGTTAGAGCGTCGCTTATTACACAGTATATGTACTCTGTGTTACACAGCAATAACAACCACTTTAGGGACCCTTTAATAATACACTACACTGATTCATTTGTAAGTGTCCCTGCGAAAAGTGCAGTGTAATAGGCCTATATATCCTTAGGATGTATTTCAGCGCCTATTTTATTTGTAAGGAACGTAGGCTGGAAAGTTCCTCATTTTAACAAAAGGAGACAATGTAATAATAATACCACAGACCTGAGCGAAAGCTGAGGGTTAGTGTTGCTATTTTCGATATTTATATAATCGATATAAAATTATCACAAATAAAATAAATAAATAATTATACATAATAATAGGTCTGAATACCTATGAAATTGCTGTTTTGTCGTACTGGCCACTTTGATTTCAAATATCTATTCTTTGGTTAGGAATTTCAATTTCAAATTTGTACAGCTATTTACTCATGCTTTTGTGTTTTGAAAACACTAATTTATTTGTTTTTTCCTCTTTTGGTTTTTTCTTTGCGTCACTCAGTTTACAAAATGGAATACTTGAAATATCGCGTTATTTACGAGTACGACTTCCATCGTGGCACCAGTGCTGTAGAAACGGCTATAAGGATTAATGATGTGTATGGCGGCGGTGTCGCAAAAGAAACCACAGTGATTTTTTGGTTCCAACGTTTTCGTTCTGGAAATTTCGACCTGCAGAACAAGCCCCGTGGACGGCCGGAGATCAAAGTTGATAATGAAGAATTGAAGGCTATTGTGGAAGTGGACCCATCGCAAACCACGTCTGAGCTAGCTGCAGGTTGCGGTGTTAGTGATAAAACTGTTTTAATCCACTTGAAGCAAATTGGGAAGGTGAAAAAGCTTGAAAGGTGGGTACCTCATGAAATGAGTGCAGCAAACCGACAAACGCGCGTCGACTGCTGCTTTACATTACTCAACCAGCACAATAATGAAGGGATTTTAAATCGAATTATTATCTGTGATGAAAAGTGGATCCTGTACGATAATCAGAAATGCTCATCGCAATGGCTGAGCCCTGGCGAACCAGCCAAATCCTGCCCTAAGCGAAAATTGACTCAAAAAAAATTACTTGTGAGCGTTTGGTGGACTAGTGCCGGTGTCGTTCACTACAGCTTTCTTAAACCTGGCCAGACGATTACGGCGGATGTCTATAGTCAGCAACTGCAAACCATGATGGAAAAGCTAGCTGCTAAACAACCGAGGCTGGTCAATCGCTTTATGCCACTGCTGCTTCAGGACAACGCTAGACCACACACTGCACAACAGGCGGCTACCAAATTAGAGGAGCTTCAATTGGCATGTCTAAGACATCCACCGTATTCCCCGGACCTTGCTCCAACAGATTACCATTTTTTTCGAAATTTGGATAACTTCTTGCAAGGGAAAAAATTCATCTCCGATGGGGCAGTCCAAAGCGCCTTCAAAGATTTTATTGAATCCCGTCCGAATGAGTTTTTTAGTAAAGGGATCAATGAACTACCTATGAGATGGCACAAGTGCATAGATAGCAATGATACATACATAAATAGATATATTATATTTTTATAAAATCGACTTTATGTTCCTTCCTTACAAAACGCCAATTTCATATGTAAGGACCTAATATTTTGAAAAACACTAGTATTCATATTTTATAATGAACTAGCTGATGCCCGCGACTCCGTTCGCGTGAATTGAGGTTTTTTGATTCCCGCGGTAATTTTCCGGAAAAAAACTAGCCGATGTGTTATTCTAGACTATAATCTATCTCTACCATCCATCCTTTAATCCAATATTTCGCGTTTATAATATTAGTATAAATTATATTGTCAGTTCAAAGTAAATCTTACAAACAAAACTGTTTCATAATATTAGTTGGAATATCTAGATATTATGAAAAAATGTTTCTGAATGACGTGATAATAATATGAATACTAAATATAGACTGATTTTAAAAAATATTTATTGCAGTTCTCATTTGTGCCCATAAATTTGAAACATTAATTAGAATTTCTAAGAAGTATACATATCTAAAACCAAAAACAGAAGTAGTTTTTCAAAAAAATGGTAATCACGATCGGAGGGCCTCTTGTTGGCCAGCGTAGTGAGCAATGGCTGAACCCTTAGCATTCCAACAGGAGGCTCCTACTCAGTAGTGGGCGCTGGCTGGGTGAAATGATGAGTAAAAATATAATCATGCTGCAACGCCCCCTTGTTGGCCAGCTTGGTGAACTATGGCCAAACCGTTTTCATTCCGAGACTCATGCTTAAATTGGTGCCTGCAATGGGTTGAAGTATGAAGACGTATTCTGTTTTGAGATACATCGTTATTAGTTTTTGGACACAAATTATGGTTCAATTCTTGCAAGGGATGAATTGAATGTTACCCAGGTGGTAAATTCTGCAATAAGAAAGAAATAGTAAAATTTT
This sequence comes from Erebia palarica, assembly GCA_964035005.1. NCBI lineage: Eukaryota > Metazoa > Arthropoda > Insecta > Lepidoptera > Nymphalidae > Erebia > Erebia palarica. Next base: position 11,828,725 of record OZ035988.1, read on the forward strand.
ATTATTTGGATTAGAGAAAAGCATTATTGAGAAGTTTACATTATTGTTTTTATTATTCATCACCAACAAGAATATTGAGTAAAGATTCTTACTGGTATACATAGAAATGGGCAGGCATCATGTTTGAGACGCTGGCGGTTTAGAGTATCATTCCCATTGAAATGATGACTATATAACTATTATGTATTCTGCTTCCTTTTGTAGGCTTGTACATTGTACAAGCATTCAGCCATCTTAGCCTTAATTCATGATATTTTGGGAATCTGGAACAATTGTAAAACATTAGTTAAACTGATACACAATAGCTGCAATGAAGCGACCAAAAACCAGACACTGTAATTTTAACTAAAACACCATAACGGACATCGGGTGTCTTATTCACTAGGTTATCATCGCTAAGGCCTAAAATGAGTTTGGCAATATTATAAGTAGAAGCTGACTATTTAATTTCATCTCTCTACCCCTCAGAGTGAAAAACAGCAAGAGTGATATGAAGTTTTAACTTTATCGATATTATTTTTTTATAAACAATGCAATCCCCATACTATATATTATATACACTCCAAAAAAAAGTAATGAAATAATCCAAATTTTTGGGGACAGGGCAAAAATTGACGAGTTTTGGATTCAGTAAAGATGAAAGTAAGCTATAATTAGACGAAATAACTTAAAATATTCGCCACAAAAAGAAAAACTAAACGACTTCGCTACTCACCTATGAAATGAAATTCCTGGGCGTTTTACATTATTATTATTATGACATCCCACAACTGATCACTACACCATAGTTGATTACATAAAAGTACAACAAATACATAAAATAATCATAAAACAGGTTACAGGAAACAGGAAAATATTCACAAAATTATTCACAACTGATACACCGGAAGCACAACAGACGCCTTTTGTAGTTAGCAAAAAATTGGCTTCAATAGCTGTATTTAATGACGTCATATGAAAATTGCGCGACACGTTCACGCAATAATATAATATACCTGTCTCGTTCTAATAACGTAGCTTTTAGTAAGTAAGAAAAGTCAAAACATAGTTTTACATGTTTAATAATAAAATGCATCGTATAACTATAATTGAGTAAAATGCAACATATCCTCTCTTATCTATATAATCATAGGTACATGCACTATTGTTTATGCGCTAATGCAAAGGAGTGACAGAACGAGAAAATGTTGTCTCTTGTCCTGCTCAACGTATCGCTTTTTTTTGTTTGATCTTTGGTCAGACAATCCTGTATCGTTTTTGCTATTCGCCCATATTCGTACGAAATCGGAATTAAACAAAGAGGTAACTGTGCTCGTAGCTTACGAAAAAAGTGGGTTAACTTATAGACGATGGTGTATTGCTGTATGTTAGGCTGCAAAAGCCGAACTGAATGTAAATACGATAACATAACCTAATACGTAAGTTTACAATTTTGACCTTATTTTGACCTGATTGTTAAAGATAAAAACAGGTTATATTTGTAAGGACTCGCATGAATGCTACAAAGTATAGAAGTAAAAAAAAATACTTATTTACCATTAAGAAAATATCGCACTAAGACTATCGCTATCGCAAACTGTGTACGCTGACGCCCTTCTATATTTCTTTCTCCGTCTACGAAACGGTGCCATGTTTTTTTTGGCTTTCCAACCACGGCTTCCAGCTTTTAGACCCTTCTGTGCTATGGTCTGTGTTAAAGTCACAACTGTGTAAGTGAATTAAATCAAGGCTCTGCATGGCTGATATAAAATTAAAAAAACAACGATCTTTTAGCTCGAATGTAGAGAAAGGAATATAGACGACGCCATATCTCCTTTTCACACCTACATGAAAGAGACGCAGTCTAAGATGTCACACAGATGAGACAAAGCCATGTTTATTTCTATCCCTTAGTGCGAGCCACGATTTTAGCACAGTATACAGATACAATGGAAACTAAGCCTCGTTGATAAAATAATTACCTATGCTCCATTGATGCAATAGGGTTGTCACTTTTAATGATTCATGGTTTAATTTTGTTTTTGTTAATTAAAACATTGTATGTTCTGTAGTGATAAATTAAACGCATCAAAATAGCTAGTTTACGAATAAAACTTAAATAAGTATCTCATGGCGTCGGTTAATCTCGATAGTTTAAAATACGGAAAACAGTTTAATATTGACACACAACAACTTGTAGATCTTTGTTTATTTTGGCGTACAACTTATCATTATGGCGTAACCATAATGGTAAGTTGTACGCCACAAGTTTTGGCGGGAGCGTACGTGAGCCGCGGCTGGGCGCGTGGTAGGCGCCGCAGGTGGCGCGCGGGCAGGACTCAGTTTTCAGGTTCAATAACAAAGAATTTCAAAATGGCGCTGATTTTTTAAAATTTTGGTAACAGTTTCCTGTTTTGTGATCCTAGGGATCGTCAGATATCGATTGTGAACGAAATCGGTACAATAACAAAGAATTTCAAAATAGCGCTGACTTTTTAAAATTTTGGTACCAGTTTCCTGTTTTGTGATCCTAGGGATCCTCAGATATCGATTTTGAACGAAATCGGTTCAATAACAAAGAATTTCAAAATGGCGCTGATTTTTTCAAATTTTGGTAACAGTTTCCTGTTTTGTGATCCTAGGGATCGTCAGATATCGATTTTGAACGAAATCGGTTCAATAACAAAGAATTTCAAAATGGCACTGATTTTTTAAAATTTTGGTTCCAGTTTCCTGTTTTGTGATCGTAGGGATCGTCAGATATCGATTTTGAACGAAATCGGTTCAATAACAAAGAATTTCAAAATGGCACTGATTTTTTAAAATTTTGGTTCCAGTTTCCTGTTTTGTGATCGTAGAGATCGTCAAATATCGATTTTGAACGAAATTAGTTCAATAATAAAGATTTTCAAACTGGCGCAGATTTTTTTAAATTTTGGTAACAGTTTCCGGTTTTGTGATCCTAGGGATCGTCTGATATCGATTTTGAACGAAATCGGTTCAATAACAAAGAATTTCAAAATGGCGCTGATTTTTTCAAATTTTGGTAACAGTTTCCTGTTTTGTGATCCTAGGGATCGTCAGATATCGATTTTGAACGAAATCGGTTCAATAACAAAGAATTTCAAAATGGCACTGATTTTTTAAAATTTTGGTTCCAGTTTCCTGTTTTGTGATCGTAGAGATCGTCAAATATCGATTTTGAACGAAATTGGTTCAATAATAAAGATTTTCAAACTGGCGCTGATTTTTTTAAATTTTGGTAACAGTTTCCGGTTTTGTGATCCTAGGGATCGTCCGATATCGATTTTGAACGAAATTGGTACAATAACAAAGAATTTCAAAATGGCGCTGACTTTTTAAAATTTTGGTACCAGTTTCCGGTTTTGTGATCGTAGAGATCGTCAGATATCGATTTTGCACGAAATCGGTTCAATAACAAAGAATTTCAAAATGGCGCTGATTTTTTTTAAATTTTGGTAACTGTTTCCTGTTTTGTGATCCTAGAGACGTACCCTACCACCGAAACAGCTAAAGCCCTCGGAGCGGTCGATCTTTCAAAATTCATTGGAAAATAGGCTAAAGGATCTCTCTTTCCAGCATAACTCACAGGCATAATATGGCAGAAACGCTTCGTGATATCTCAAAGACGAGACAAGCTGGTCCTAAAAAACGAACTTGGTTAACGGAAGACACTTGGGAATTGCTGGACAGGAGGAAGGCAATCAAAATGAAAGGACTTCAGAATTCGTGAGTGATGGAAGATTACACTAGTATATGTAATGACATCCTAAGAAGCTGTCGAGAAGATAAGAACAAATTCATAGAAGGCATTTGCAGTGAAATTGAACACCACTCCCAAAAATTTGAAACTTCTGACCTGTTCAAGAACATCCGGCTCTTGTCTAGGCAATTCAAACCAAGAACTTGGGTGATAGAAGATTCCGAAGGCCAGCTCATAAATGAGCTAGGTGCAATAGCTGAAAGGTGGCGCAGTTATTGTGAAGAGCTGTACAAAGATCCCTATGATTTAGGAGCTTTACATACCAACTGTAGCGGAGTGGAACTGGAGCCAAGTATACTTCGATCAGAAATTCTCGCTGCCCTAAAGTCACTGAAAACTAGGAAAGCTCCAGGACCAGATCAGATAACTGCCGAAACACTGACAGCTCTGGAGGATGCTGGCATCGACATTTTGGACACGATTTGCGACTTGATCTGGCGCAACTGTGAATGGCCAAGAGATTGGGCCATGTCTGTCGTGGTGCCTTTACATAAGAAGGGATCAACGAGAAAGTGCGATCATTATCGCACCTTAGCACTTATCTCTCACACCAGTAAAGTACTGCTCTACATTATCAACCATCGTATCCGACACTACCTGGACTGGCAGATCCCGCAAGAGCAGGCGGGCTTCGTTAAAGGCAAAGGCACCCGTGAACAAATTTTAAATGTACGGCAATTAATTGAAAAGGCCTATGAATTCAATACGCCAATTATCATGTGCTTTGTCTATTACAGCAAGGCCTTCGATTGCGTCAACTGGAACTGTTTATGGAGAGTCCTCACCGAATTAGGAGTACCGCAAAATCTGGTCATACTGCTCAAGAATCTCTACAATAGCAGCGAAGCAGTTGTAAGGATAGACGGAACTGTCTCTGGGCCTTTCAAATTTGGCACAGGAGTTAGACAGGGCTGTGTGCTTTCTCCCACCCTGTTCAATATCTACGGTGAATACATCATGCGGCGTTCACTCGAAGAGTGGGAAGGTGGCGTCAGTATCGGTGGAGTAAAGCTTACCTACTTACAGTACGCTGATGACACAACACTCCTAGCAGCATCCGAGACCGAAATGACATCTCTATTGAACAGGATGGAACAAGTAAGTGAAGAAATGGGTCTCTCCGTAAACAGATCTAAAACGAAGGTAATGGTGGTGGACCGTGCCAAACAGTTGGAGCTCACTGGCTCACTCAACCTCGAGACTGTGGAGAACTTTATATACCTGGGTTCCAACATTACTAACACCGGGTCATGTGAGGTGAAAATCAGGAGGCGGATTGGAAAGGCCAAAAATGCCATGTCACAGCTGCATTAGATTTGGAGGGACAAATAGATATCAATCAACACCAAAATACGTCTTGTTCGCACACTTATATTCCCGATATTTATGTATGCAACTGAGACATGGACAATAAAAGCTGCTGACCGACATCGCATTGACACTTTCGCGATGTGGTGCTGGAGGGAAATACCTTGGACAGCGCACAGAACCAACGCATCGATCCTCAAGCAGCTGAAAATTACAAAAAGGCTATCAACCACCTGTCTCCAGAGGATCCTTGATTATTTCCGCCACATTGCAAGAAGGGAGGGACACAATCTTGAAAAGATTGTCATTACTGGCAAAGTGGACGGAAAGAGACCTCGGGGACGTAGCCCGATGCGTTGGTCAGATCAAATCCACACCGCTCTCGATAGCAAGGTCCACGAAGCCCAGCATGTCGCAGAAAACTGAACAACATGGAGTGACATCGTTCATAGACGAATTATTGGTGGAAGGGGTCACGACCCTCAGTAATTGGGGAATACGACGCAAGGAGGAAGACCCTAGGGATCGTCTGATATCGATTTTGAACGAAAGCGGTACAATAACAAAGAATTTCAAAATGGCGTTGACTTTTTAAAATTATGGTATCAGTTTCCTGTTTTGTGATCCTAGGGAGCCCCAAATATTGATTTTGAACGAATTTAAAAAACGATAGTACCGGTTTTGTTGAAGCAGAGTTCAAACAGCCGTATTCTACGTAATACACTCCTGGCATTTTAAAAAAGATCGCGGAAATAAACTTAACTTATACGTGACCACTCGTCATGACGCGGCACTCACTACTGACGGCACCGCGATGACTGCTTAGCGGTCTCGTCGATACGCATGTTTGTGTGAGTGAGCTGTTTCGAACGTTTCTAGGTAGTTTCACTACTGCTTGTATCTGTTTACTGTGGTTTTAGTATGTCTGGTAGACAAATTATGAGGTTTCGGAGGTGTTTCAAAATGCGGGACTCTATTTTATCTTGAATTATAGGAGGTCTTATAATATGAAGGAGTGACTACTCTAAGATAAACAATGGTGCATTTCAGCGTTTTATCCACAGGTTTTATCATGCAAACTTTGCATGTAAATCTCTGTAAAAGCGAAAGTGACTTTACATTTTACTAGTCTTTCTCTGTCATATAAAATGACGGACGTCAGTAAGAACCATAGGTAAGAACACAGAGTCCATTAAGCCATAGCCATACAGCACAGTCCACAGACTGCCATCTATGTCCATCTATACCATCACTCTATGTCGTTTACATTGTCAACTGTCAAATCACCAATCAAAATGACAATTATTGTAGAGCTGCCATTATAATTTTCTTTATTCTCCCAATTTTATCCTGTTGGTTAGGAAAATTTCTTCTTCAAGACGAATGCCGATAATATTATTATTTTTCAAAATTTGTACTCTACTCTTGTCAACTGTCAATATATTGCTGCAACTATAGTAATAATTATTAAGAATGCGAATGTTTGGATGGATGGTTATATGGACGGATGGACGGATGGATTGATGGATGGATGTTTGTTATATATTCAATAACGTGAGAATGGCTCGAATTTAGATTAAATTTAGCACGGAGATAGATGATGATGCGCGTGGATTGAGGTCTGTTTCGTTTCCCACAGGAATTCTTTTATTTTCCGGCTTATAAGCAGCCATATCCTTCCATATAATTTGTTAAAATTTTGTCAGATAATGTATAGGTCATTAAAGATTCATTTATTTATTCCACGGGATGCAAACTCTGTGTATAGCAATTTCGTAAAAATCGCGTAAAGCGTAGCATGTCTGTTATGTTTTCACGGTCCATCTGAACACTATGCATTATAAAATTTGTATGTCTTTTGATCGTGTAAATCAGCTCAATGTTTTCACCCACCAAAATGATACACAGATTTTTCTGGCAACACTGTTCAATTCACGAAATTGACAATCAGCTGTCTCGGCTTCTCAAGTGGGGAGGAAAAGGCCGATCGTTTGGATGCTATGTACGTAATGTAGTTCATGTCTTCAAGCGTTTGGTCGCAGTTGTAGTTATGGCGTGTTTAAGTTCGAGTAGGCTTTGTGCTCGTGTACAGGATAAGTTTATGTGTCAATTCGGACCTAAAGTTCGAAGACAGACTGTATTTGTGAAACTCAAACCTCCCGGACCATCTCCATTGCGGATATTTGGAAAGACATGTCAGGTTAGATAATTTTTTTATTTTTTACAATAATAGTCCTTTTTTAAACTTGGTTATGTAAAAACGCAATATAAATTAGTTTAGAAACATATAAAATGCAATTAATTCAGACCCTCGGTTGTTATTTATTACTTACTACCTAACAACAATCCATTTTACATAACAGCATGACATTAACCTACAGTCAGCTGATCTATTTAGGTGATACCTGTAGCAATTTCATCATAATTTACTTTACAACGGTACTACCCTTGTCTTACCACAAAATCAAAAAGTAAACCAAAGAAAATGATATAATGTAATCATAAAAATTCTAAAAAGTGAAATTGTCTGCGGTCAGTAGGTCAAATCGCGGCACAGGTTTCTTGGGTTTATTCTGCGATTTCCACTGAAATCGAAACTTTTACTTTCCACATAAGCTTCTGTTGAAATCTGTAATCATTAATTAGTATTTGTGCCTACTAAATAACTAACTAGATATTTCCTTAGGGCAATTAATAATTGAGTGATTCAGTATGACTACGATTGCCGGTCATTGGTAGTTGGTATAATACTTGGTACGGTCATGAGCCGCCGCGCCGCAGCGCACGTCGTGCTTTCTCGCCCAGCGTGCGAGCATGCGATGTAGAATCTTGACGAGTCACACAAAACTTTCTAAGAAACAATTACTTAACTATATAAGACATTAATATTTAATTTCTCTAAATCCCAATATATACTTAGGTAGGTATTTTTGGACATGAAAATTGCCGACTATGAATAATTCTACTCATTTCAACTTTGTCTAATTGTTTCCTCTGAATTCTAAACTACTTACTTGTATTTACTTAATGTAATTAAGTAATATAGGTAGTTATTACGTATTTCTTGAGTACCTACTTTAGGTAGGTACTTAAGATTCGTATTTCTAGAAAAGTAAACTAGGTACATAGGTATGTAGTTATGAGGAAAGTTGAAAATTTCACTTTTTTCTAGCTAGTTACTGCTCAGCTAGCTGCTACTCAGGGCCAATAGCATATAACGTGTTTAAGGATACGCTATGTTTATCATTAAACAACTATCACGAATAATACAACGTTTGTAGCACATGTTAGTTATTCATAGAGTACTAAGTAAGTAATATCTGTGATTAAGGTTAAGGGTAAAAATGGTCTCAAACTAAAAACTTAACAACGAACAACCTCGACGACTCACAACGATATCCGTTACGCGTGATATAAAACTGCCCCCTATTATGTAAGTAGAGTACTTCCGATTATAGTAATTTTTAGGTTTTGCTAGAATTTATTTAAGTACTTAAGCAATAGAAATTGTAATTAAGTAATACTTATACTACTAATAGCTACCTAAACCTTAATAGCTACTTTAGTAGTCAGAAAATGTCGCCGTCATTCATGAGTTACGAGAATTTTAATGAAAACGTCCACTTAAATCAAATAAAAGTCATGCAGAGCTCGGTGCCGGTTGCCAGTGAAAGTTGTGTGAGTTTCGGCAAAATTTTATGAGTGCCAATATTGGGTAGATGACCTGTCGCGATGTTATATTTTTATCATCTAAGTAGGAGCGAGGTAGAGTCATTCAAAATTCGGAATGAACACAAAATGTTAGAGCTTAGCTTTGCGTGGCTTGCGACAACCTACCTATAGGTTACAATATAGTATAATATAATATAATATAATTAATATCTAGGGTGCCTACTAAGTATCTATTTAAGTACTTATTTGTAGAGATAAGTAAAATTGTGATGATTATATTTATTTAAGTAAGTTAGTATTTGCTTTTACTTAAGTAGAAATTAAGTAAGCACGTTAACGTACTTTTTAAGTCTATGTATGCGTACAAATTATATTATTTGTCATAGGTATATATTTACCTTATCAATTAATTATCTATGAATCGAAAATGTAAGAAAATCGTCTGGCACGTAATATCCTTCGCAAATGATGCTCACTAGAAATGCGGAACACATCACTGTTTGTCCAGTCGACATCATTGTATAAGAGTTTGCAGCAATACATACATCGTAGCATATGTTATTTTGGACTTACAACACTCTTTTCGATACCAAAATACGTGCTAACCATACCAAAGGGCGTCTAATAGGTACAAATAATTACTGTGGAGACATCATTTATAATAGTTTGCAACCGTCGACATTTTCTAGTCATACTAGCGTTTGCCCGCGACTTCGTCCACGTCGTATTAGGTTCTTAAAAAAAGAAATTTCAAAAAAACTGAAAATCATAAAATTCTTAATTTTTTTGCGAAAGTTGTGCTTTCGGTGAAAAATGAACCAAGTTTCATGGATATATTTGAACCGTCTATTTAACCTCCTTGGGGGTGGAATTTCGGAGATTCCTCAGTACACCTCTGGTTAAGGAATATTCTCTCAAATTTTCAAATTTCTACGTTCAGCCGTTTGGGCTATAGGTTGTCTGTTAGTCACTCAGGATAAAGCCTTTTAAAGTTATTGATGATAATTGAAAAATTACAAACTTTCACCCCTTATTTAAACCCTTACGAGTCGAATTTTTAAAAACGTACTTCGTGAAACACGTACTTCTTTATTTTACTTAAACCGAGAGCCAAAATTTTAGTTTCTTCGATATATAACTTTAAAGTACAGGACTTTCTTACAAACTTTAATCTCGTGTTTGACCGTTTTGGGGGTGGAATTTTCAAAAACTGTGAAACAACTATCTATTCCTTCATTTTTAACCAAAAGCCAAAATACCTAATTACACGTATATAACTTGAGAAATTAAGGACTTTCATACAAAATTTTACCCCCTATTTAACCTCCTTGGGGGCGATATTTCGAAAATTCCTTCCTTAGTACACCTCTAGGGTGCTCAAGGAATATTCTCTAAAAATTGAATATTACTACGTTTAGCCGTTTGGGTTGTAGGTTGCCTGTCAGCCCTTAAATGTGGATAGAGAGAATTATGCTCGTTTTAAGTCCAATTTGGTGAAATTGACAGTTGCATGAAAACTGTTACATTTTGGGCTTAGGTGAGCTCTAATATTAAGGTTTGTCAATAGAAACGAGCATGAAAATAAGAATCCAGTAACTGGAACAATGTTAACGTGATTGGGTCCAGTCTAGAAATTTGATTTTTTAAATGTCTGTCTTCTATAAGTTCCAGACTCCCACTAAGATAGGATTCAAGAAATTGTATCACGCGAGCGAAACCAGGAGCGAAATATTAGTTTTAAATACACAGAACTAAATATTGATTCAACGTAAATTTTATATTGCCTCATGAATCAAAATTTTAAATTATTTTCGCAATAACTCATCACATTATTCAATTGACCAATCGTCTGATATTTTACATGCCTTTAGAGAAGGTTATATATTTGATGGTTGATGCCCGCGACTTCGTCTGCTTGGATTAAGGTTTTAAAATTCCCGCGGGAACACTTTAATTTTCCGGGATAAAAAGTAGCCTATGTCCTTCCCCGGGATTCAAACTATCCCTATACCATACAATATAAAATTTACAATTTCCCTAGTTAGATTACAATCTAACGGTTTTTCCAATCTTACGGTGACCACTCACTCAGTGACTGACTGACTAATCACTATTTCTCAGGAACTATAAAGCATACAGACTTGAAATTTGGACGGTAGGTTCCTTCTATGGTGTAGACATTAGCTAAGAAATGATTTTGAGAAAATTAACCCATAAGGGGTTGAAATGGGGTGGGAAGTTTGTTTGCAAGTCCATGTTTTTGAAGTTAGTGTAGCCTCTATATAATATAACCGAATATATAATTGAACTTGGACGAAGTCGTGGGCGACCGCTAGTATTATTATATTTTTACTAACCGACTTTAAAAAAAGGCTGTTATCCATTCGACATACATGTAGACCTATGATCTATGAAATATTATTGGAACTGCAAAATATTAACATTTAAGATAATTTATAAGGGCTTCCAAACAAGTATACATAATTTATAATAACTAATACTTAGGTGTATGTAGGTATACTATATTTGTATGTATGTTTGTTGATATGTATGTTTGTCCGCGGATTTCTCCGAAACTGTTACTTGGATATTGACCATTCAACTTCAACCATACTTCAACTTAGGGAACAGTGCAAGTTTCATCAAAATTGGTTCTTTAGTTTCAAGATATAGACTGCTAAATCTGTGGTGAAGTCTGTTTAATTTTCAATCTTTTAGATTATCATTTTTGTATATTAGTACATTTTATTTAGACATATAGTAAGTAATCTCGTGCCATTGCTGTTATTGCCTAGGTTACTATTAACTATTGCAGTTGGATAACTCTGAAAATAATACTCAAGTATTTAAAGTAAAACATTACCAGCGGACATTGTGTTTTTAAGTATTAATTTTCCGAATTTATGATAGTTCTCGCAGTGGAATTTGACTTAGTATGATAGTATCTACTCGAATTTTGAATATATACTATACTTTATAATATTAGTATACATATCCATTATGTATACTAATATTATAAATGAACCAAAAAACCTCAAACCACGCAGACGAAGTCGCGGGACATTCGCTAGTTATATATATACATATATGTATATATCACCGTAAGATTGTAAAACCCGTTAGATTATAATCTAACTCGCGAAATTCTAAAATGTCGAAAGATTACAATTTAACGCATTATTTTCCGGTAGATTGTAATCTGATAGGTATTTAAACCCGATAAAACCTGTAGTGTATAATCAAGTATTATTAATGTCGAACCCTAACCTAACCTACAAGAAAGAAACAAGAAAACGTAAATAAAATGAATATTTCAAAAATTGACACTCAGAACATTGAACAGTTTACAATCTTTCGACAGTTTAGAATTTCGCGAGTTAGATTATAATCTAATGGTTTTTACAATCTTACGGTGACATATATATACGAGAATTGCTCGTTTAAAGGTATTAGATTTAGTAGTGCTGCTACTAAATCTAATACCTTTAAGCGGTCACTGGTTACTAAACGTCCTCGCAACCGCTGAATGTTTAGCCCGGTACTATTAAGCAAGCGCGTTTCGGTCGCCTCTTGCAAACAATGAACTCATCAGTGATTGTGGAAGCAATATTAATTGCAGTTTCCCTGGCACGTGATGCTGGAACTCGATAAGGTCTGAGAATTTCGCAGTACGAGTACCTACTCGTACTGCGAAATTCTCAGACCTTATCGAGTTTTGAAACTCATTAGTTAGGTAGGTACCTAACTAATTAGTTTCAAACCTCATGATCTGAAATTATATAAGTTACTACTACAGGCAACTTGACCCGCATTTTCTAGCTATTCTCTAGATAAATATGTTAAATGGGGCCAATTTAAAAAAAAAAACTAATATTTCTGTAATAAAGTCTTTCCTTCATTTGATCAGTTATTTAATAAGTTAAAGGTAATACGAGTTATTTCGGTTTTTGAGAGCGTGACCGTTTCATGTTTTGTAATGTCGAATGCAACTCTGCTCGTTCTGATAGCATAACATTGCATTCATGCAGTCATAAAATATGTTTCGAATAACTACTCAGAGACGAAATTATTGTGTTTACTTGCTTACTTACTTAATCCATGTCCAAAGATTTGAATCAGATTAATGATTTAAATTAAAAGTGTAATCATAATAACATACTTATATTATTAAATGCGAAAGTGTGTTTGTTTTATGGTTTGTCCTTCAATCACGCTGCAACAACGCAACGGATCGACGTGAATTTTTGCATGGGTATAGACTGGACTGGAGACTGACATATTAGGCTAAGTACTTTTAACTCGGAAAATAATTAACGCGAGCGAAAACGCGGGGATCAGATAGTTATCTATATAAAGCAAAACGGTAACTAACTATACGTTTTATGTCATATACCTATAGATATTTAAAGGACGAGGGTTTTGGTTTTGTTTTGTCGGATATTTATTTACAGTTACCCACAAAAATAAAACTACGCCGTTGGTAAATTGACATTTACTTATAAGGATAAATGTTTGGAATATTCCTTATACGTTTTGTAAGTATATACTTTTGAATTGTTTGACATAGGCCAGGGCGGAAACGTCAAGATAAACAGAAGTGTCATTACTTATACTCTACTAGCTGATGCCCGCGACTTCGTCCGCGTGGTTTGAATTTTTTTGGTTCCCGCGGGAAATCTTTAATTATACGGGATATAAAGTAGCCTATGTGTTATTCGCTATTGCAGACTATAATCTATCTCTGTGCAAAGTTCATCCAGATCCATTCAGCCGTAATGGCGTGATTGAGTAACAAACTTCCATTTGAAGTTTTTTGGTTCCCGCGGGAATTCTGTCTGTGTGATCTCTGTGCCAAATTTCATCAAATCAATCCGTTCAGCCGTACTGGTGTGATTGAGCGTCACTCGTTCGTGTGGCATAAGTTTTTTTCAATTCCCACAGCACTTTCCGGGATAAAAAGTAGATCCTCAACTATACCCATGCAAAAAATTATGTTGATCTGTTGCGGCATGATTGGAGGAAAAACTATCTATTAAACGTCCTTGGGGATATCATTTACAAAAAAATGTGAATCTGGTATTTCTTCATTTCAAACCAAAATCCTAAAAAAGCCCAACCAAGTTACCAAAAACTACCAAGTTTAATGGCTCTTAAAAATTAATGACAGACTTTCATACAAACTTTCAACCCTTTTGGAGGTTTGTTTTTAGTTTATTTTACAATTTTGAAGAACTGTGACACGCGTACTTCTTTATTTTTTACCGAAAGTCAAAACATTAAGCTTCGTTGATATAACTTGAGCAATATCTTGAGAAATGAAGACCTTACATACCAACTTTAATCCCCTATTTCACCCCTTTAGGGATCGAATTTTCAAAAACTGAAAAGGATTAAAAATGAAGACATACATGTCTTCATTTTTAATCCTCAGTTTATATACCAAGTTTCATGGCTATAACTTGAGAAATGAAGGACTTTCATACAAACTTTCAACCCCTATTTTACCCTTTTGCCGGTTTAATTTTGAAAAATTGAGAAATATGTATTTCTTCATTTTGAACTCTCAGCTTATTTACCAAGTTTCATGGCTATAACTTGAGAAATGAAGGACTTTCATACAAAATTTCAACCCCTATTTTACCATTTTGGGGTTGAATTTTGAAAAACTATGACACACGTACTTCTTCATTTTTTACCAAAAGCCGAAACACTAAGCTTCGTTGATGTAACTTGAGCATTATTTTGAGAAATGAAGGACTTTCATACAAACTTTCAAACCCTATTTTACCTTTTTGCGGGTTTAATTTTAAAAAATTGTGGAATATGTATTTCTTCATTTTAAACTCGCAGTTTATATATTAAGTTTCATGGCTACAACTTGAGGAATGAAGGACTTTCATTCAAACTTTCAATCCCTATTTTACCCTTTTGGGGGTTGAATTTTGAAAAACTTTGACACATGTACTTCTTCATTTTTTACCGAAAGCCAAAACACTAAGCTTCGTTGATATAACTTGAGCAATATCCTGTGAAATGAAGGCCTTACATACCAACTATCATCCCCTATTTTACCCCTTAGGGGATCGAATTTTCAAAAACTGTGAAACATCTTCATTTTTAACCAGTAGCTCGTATACCAAGTTTCCTGGATATAACTTGAGAAATGACGGACTTTCATACAAACTTTCACCCCCTATTTCACCCCCTTAGGGGTGGAATTTTGAAAAATCCTTCCTTAGTGAGCGCCTACGTCACAAAAGAAACCTACTGTCAAAATTTCAAGTTAATAACCCAGCGGTTTAGGCTGTGCGTTGATCCCTGAACGATTTTATATATATATAATATTAGATAGATTAGATATTGGTTATACAAATTTACATACTTTTTACAGGGTTTTTGTAGTTTATTTTACAATAATTTACATACGCAAAGCACTCTCTGATTTTTGTATACCTACGTTTACATTTTGTTTCGTAAATGTTATATTGAGTTTAAAAGCAAGTAGGTATACGTTTACGATGGGATTCTATTGGCACGTCCTTGATTTTTGACCTCTAGAGGTTCTGGTGCGGTCTTTGACACACTTTCTGCTTGTTTAGCTCACCTTAGTACCTAATTATAGTCGCATTTATTGTAACACGTACATGAATATTATATTACCCTAGAAAATGGCACTAGACTGTGATGAAACGGCTATTTACACGTTCCAACTGTCAAAGTATATTTTTTTCTGGAAATACTAATTTTTTAAAGATAACTTAGTTCGTAAATACATTCGCCGGCTGGCAAAAAAGAACGAGCGTAGATTATACCTCAAGTGAAGCCGCAGAGTTTTTTTCGGCCACGGAACCTAACCTGATTTTGAAACTAAACAACGGGAAAATGAAAAATTCTAATAAACTAATTCGCCTTTTTTACAACAGTAACTAAGTATTCCAAAGTAAAGATCGACAATTACTTATTATTACTTGTCCTATATATACATCGCCATCAAAACTAACTCAGCCACGGATTTTATAACTCACCAACATTTTACGTTTTAAAACTTCAACATATGTTCCTCAAAAAAATGTAGTTTAAGCTTCAACTAGAAAACATCACATATTATAACTAGATGATGCCCGCGACTTCATCCGCGTGGATTAAGTTTTTTCGATTCCCGGGGGAACTCCTTAATTTGAATGAAAAAAGCCACTGCACGATCTATTTGGCGTGAGTGAGACGTGCACGACCAGCTATTTCTCCAATCAGAGAGCGCTTTTCAAAGGACATGACCAGTAATTGCCCTCCGATTCGGGACAATGCACAGGATTTCCTTTTTTACAGTAAGGTTTAAAAATTCAAAACGAAATTATTATGGATTTATTATTCCAAATAAGGTCAGGGTTCAAATGACAAAAAAAACAGTACGTTTATTGTTTAAATCTTGAGCGTCCGCTTTCCTCTTTAAGCACTACTCTATTTTGACGTTCCATTATATCCATGCCTATTAATAATCTTGTAACCCTACATGAATACCATTTAAGTACCTTAGTCATTATATTATGAATGATTTATTTTTGATTAATTAAATAGTAATGAAAAGGAAATGTATGTTTTGTTTATAATTATTTTTATTTTTTGACAAGTCTCAAACGAATAGATCGAACAAAGCACTTTGAAATACTGCGTTTAAAGGAACGGGGAGGGGGGGAGGGGGGAGGGAGGAGGGAGGGGGGAGGGGGGTAAGGGGGCGCACCAACATCTAGGCGCCCCAATTGTCAACCTCACCTGCTCGTGGTGCCCCTGCGAATTAGTGAACGAGGATATGACGACCGAAGAATGGCGGGATAACCATTCCAAACTCATGCTAGGCTCTAAATAGCACAGACTGGAGACGGGCAGCAGCGTCTCTGGTGCGAAGAAGCCTAGCCCTGCGCTGACCAACCCAACTTTTGATGAGCAGCGCCAACAAACAAAGGCCCCCAGTTCCCGGCAGCTCCGCTATTCCCGACTACGGTAGCGGTCGCGGTCACGGCGGGGCAGGGGGTGCTAGGAATCACCGGGCTACGGATGGCTACCATACCAAACGACTCTTTTTGGCTACATACAATACCAGGACCCTGAGATCGGATGAAAGCTTAGCCGAACTCGAGGTAGAGTTGGGTAATATTAAGTGGCACATTCTAGGACTTTCAGAAATCCGTAGAGGGGGCGAGGATACGCTGACACTAGAATCAGGCCACGTTCTCTACTATCGGGAAGGCGAGCAGACGTCCCAAGGCGGAGTGGGATTTCTGATCAACAAAGTCCTCGCAAATAACATCGTGGAGATCAGTTGTGTGTCGTCAAGGGTGGCATACGTTATACTTAAGTTGAACCAAAGGTATTCTCTTAAAGTAGTGCAGGTGTATGCGCCCACGTCGTCACACACTGATGAAGAAGTAGAGGCCGTATACGAAGACGTTATCAAGCCTATGGATAAGACTACCAAATCCTACTTCACGGTTGTTATGGGGGACTTCAACGCAAAGGTGGGAGTACAAGAACGCAATGAATCAAGAGTTGGACCTTATGGAGTTGGTAACAAATCACAGGGGGCAAATGCTAGTCAACTTTCTTGAGAGGCGAGGCCTCTTCCTATTGAATTCATTTTTCAAGAAAAGTGCCCATAGGAAGTGGACTTGGCAGAGCCCCGATAACGTGACTAGGAATGAGATTGACTTCATCATGTCGGATCGTAGGGATATATTCAGGGACGTCTCCGTGATCAACCGATTTAACACTGGTAGTGATCACCGTCTTGTGGGGGGATCCTTGAATATAGACCTTCAGTTAGAGAGACGACGTCTGATGGAGTCAACTCTTCGCCCAAGAACACACCAACCCATGTTTGTAACAAAAGAAAACTAGAACTTAGGAACAGATTCGATTTGCTGGAAACCACCGACGAAGTTGATCAGAAATATGGCGACTTTGTGGATGTTGTTCGGGAAGTGGGTGGCAAATTTTGCCATACAGGAGGCAAAATTCCCACATCCAAGATCTCTAGCGAGACCCTGAATTTGATGCAGCAGAGACGGCAGGTATGCTCAGCTTTGCCAGACAGGCAGTCTCTAAACAAGCTTATCAAAAAGCGAATACGTTTCGATATGCGTGCTGCCTCGACGCGCAATATACAAGATGCGATAGAACGCAATAGAGGAGCAAAAGTATTCGCTAAAAGTCTTGGGAGAAGCCATCTGACAAAGCTGAGATCATCAGATGGTCGGATTGTTGCTTCGAAGCCAGAGGTGTTAGCTGAGATCGAGCGGTTTTACGGGCAGCTTTATTCTGCTCATGCTCCAAAACCTGCACCCACTCAGACTACGAACGACAAACGTGCGAAACTTGTGCGTCACTATACCGATGACCTCCCGGATATCGACGTAGGCGAGATTAGTATAGCCCTCGAACAGCTAAAGAACAACAGAGCTCCGGGCGATGACGGCGGTATTACTGCGGAGCTCCTACGCGCAGGAGGAAAGCCAATTCTTATTAAGCTTAAAGACCTCTTTAATACCGTCATCAAAACTGGCACAACACCGGAAAAGTGGAGCAGAAGTGTTACCATTCTCTTTTTCAAAAAAGGAGATAAGAGTCTGCTTAAGAACTACAGACCAATCTCACTTCTGAGCCACATTTATAAGCTGTTCTCGCGGGTTATTACGATTCGTCTCGCTCGAAGGCTTGACGAATTTCAGCCTCCAGAGCAGGCTGGGTTTCGCAAAGGCTACAACACCGTGGACCACATTCACACGCTACGGCAGATTATGCAGAAGACCCAGGAGTATAATCTGCCCCTATGTCTAGCGTTTGTGGACTACGAGAAAGCCTTTGATTCTGTCGAGACCTGGGCTGTTCTGGATTCATTGCAGCGATGCCAAGTCGACTGGCACTATATCCAAGTGTTGAGATGCTTGTACGAGGCCGCCACTATGACAGTTCAAGTCCAGGACCAACAAACAAATCCAATTCCCATACGTAGAGGAGTAAGACAGGGAGATGTTATATCCCCGAAACTTTTCACTTGCGCCCTGGAGGACGTGTTTAAGGTCTTGGACTGGAAAAGTCGTGGTATTAATGTTAATGGCGAATACATCGGCGGAATCGCTGCAGGACCTAGAGGGAATGCTGGCCGAGCTTAGCTGTTCTTCCAGACGAGTAGGTCTTCAGATGAACATAGACAAAACAAAAGTCATGTTTAACAAGCACGTTATCTCAAGACCTATCAACGTCGGCAATGTCAGCATCGAAGTTGTTCAGGAATACAACTACCTTGGCCAGATTATACAACTTGGTAGGAACAACTTCGACAAGGAGGCTGACAGAAGAATTCGGTTGGGCTGGGCAGCATTTTCTAGGCTTCGTCAAGTCTTCGATTCGTCGATACCGCAAAGCCTGAAGACTAAAGTCTTCAACGAATGCGTCCTGCCGGTAATGACGTATGGAGCGGAAACGTGGACACTGCCGGTAGGCCTCGTCCACAAATTTAAAGTCGCTCAGCGTGCTATGGAACGGGCTATGTTGGGAATCTCTCTCAGGGATAAAATCCGGAACGAGGAAATTCGTAGAAGAACCAAAGTGACCGACATAGCTCTGCGGATTAGCAAGCTGAAGTGGCAGTGGGCAGGTCATATCTGTCGCAGAACCGATGGCCATTGGGGCAGACGTGTTCTGGAGTGGAGACCGCGTACCGGTAAGCGCAGTGTAGGACGACCTCCAGCTCGCTGGTCCGATGACCTAAAGAAGGTTGCGGGAAGCGGTTGGATGAGGAAGGCGGAGGACCGTGTTTGGTGGCGCGCTCTCGAAAAGGCCTATGTCCAGCAGTGGATGCATACGGGCTGATGGAATGGAATGGAATGGAAAGGAACGCCTTTTCACATTGCATATACCGCCATCTATGGTCGAATAGTTGAACTGGAACGCCCTTTCACATTGCATATGCTGCCATCTGTGGTCGAATAGTTGAACTTGTTAACTAAAAGTAGTGAGCAATACTTAAAAATATTTTCTAGACTCACCACAATACATAATGCCATCTAGTGTGGGAAAAAATATAACAATTACAATAATAAAGAAATAATACTTGAAAATATTTTTTTAGACTCGCTCAACAAAATAAATAGCGCCATCTAGTGTGGGAAAGCAATCTTTTGGTGAAACTTTTTTTGTTCATTTGCGCAGTTTTCCGAGCCTTCAGACTCCTGAAACTTTTTTATCTGAAAACAGTGAAATATTACAATTACAATAATAAAGAAATCATTGCTGAACATTGATTTTTGACATCTAGGCAAGCTGCGATAGTTCCACCGGTCAAGTCCTTTATGCGAAGTAAGTAAAAATAATTAAGTAAGTAATAAGAGTAAGAACCGAATAAGAAATGAACAAAAATAAACCCTGTATGGTCACTATGGTGTTCCATGATATGCTGTGCCTATACACGTCTTGTACTGAGTAATGTACCTATATAAAATATCCTATAAATATTAAACGAAAGCGTTATTTCTGGCAGGGAATACCCATGTATGAATAATTACCTTCGAGTACCTACCTCGGGTAGGTAACTACCCGAGTAGAAGAATTTACGAACGTCAGAAAGAATAAAAGACAGGGAGGTTATTAAAATTCCTCGTGAATTGATATCTGTAAAGCCAGTATAATATTGTCTATAAAGCTTGCAGTAAAATTCCCATTTAATTCCATAAGACATCCTGGGTGATCAAAATGACTTTTTTATCTTAATTTACATTCTTGTGCAACGAGCCTTTCACCTTGAAATTCTTTTTTATTGTTACTGCTTTTTAATTTATAAACGGCTGCAGTAGTTTCAGCGTTCTTTGATATAATAATCTTAAACCTCGTGAAGTTACCATTTTATTTATTTATTTTATTATTATTATTAATCTTATAAAATTAACTTAAAATGTGTTAGAAACAGTGCCACAAAAACCACAGTCGGTTTTTCTGTGCACCGTGTTGTTGTACTTAAGTGTAACTCTACTATATTTCAAAGATATAGAGAATTTTGGTATAGATTATAGTCATAGGTAGTGAATTTAGAAATAATTCTTAAATAATAATGCTAGAATTGATAAAATATCATTAAATAAGTAGTAAATTTTGTGATAGGATTCAGTTTTATTTAAAATTGTTATAATTATGTTTCTACTCCCTGTGTAACAGTACCACGTTTTTGTATATTTAATAAATATTTCCTGTATTACAGTCCTTATACTTACACAGTAATTTTGTGCTCAAAAAGGGGGTTACCTGGAAAATCTCTCCGGAGTTTTGAAAATTGTTGTATTTTATAAATTTCGACTTTCTTTCCGAATTTACACTTTGCCACCTCGTATCTTTGCCGCTCGCGCCGCCATATTGGAAAAATAGCGCCCAAAAGCAGTTTTTTGACAATAACTCTTTTCCGACTAATTTTACGATGAAAATAGTCATGTAATAAATTAAACTAGAGAAATTTTAATTGTACTAACCTTCTTTTTGTAAAATCAATAGTTTTATCGTACAAGAGCTGCAAGCAAAACCTAAATTCACCGTTCAGTTTTACCTGGACGGTTTCTCGGGAGTTTTGAAAATTGGTGTATTTTATAGAATACGTCGAAATCTATAAAATACACCAATTTTCAAAACTCCCGAGAAACTATCTAGGTAAAACTAACAAATTACTGTATTATTAGTTGATTTGAAAAACATTCTGACATACACACCAACCGAATTTAATTAAGTACATAATGTGATTTAAGTACTTGACTTTTCTTTACTTTGATCAGTAACTTCCCGGGAACGGAAATCGGTTGACAAAAACTAAACCCCAATCTAAGCTAATCTATCTCTATTGAATTTTTATTAAAAGGTCCCTTTCAAAGGTTTTACTGGTTCTCGACGAGTTTCTTTATCCAAGAAAGGATGCGCTATTTTTCATTTTGATTGCTCTAAAATAATCTCTTGTGGTGTTTCATAAGCGTGAAATATTAATAAATTAAAAAGATCCGGGTAGCGCAACGGACTCGTGATATTTATTACACGCATTTCACGTACAATCTTATCTCGATAAAATGTACCTATTTTATAAACTTTATAAGGAATAACCCACACCATTATGTTTATAAAGGAATGCAGTTGGTACCTGAGGGAAAAACCTTTTCTTTGGTTCTTATTGTACTTTGAATATTTAAATGGTAATATAGTCTGCTTGTGAGTTGAATGTAGAATTGCAAGGAGGATGATCTTTTGAAAATAATAACATGGGTTATGTACCTCGTAGTTTGAACATTGGAAACTCATTTGGAACATCTGTCTTTGTATATGTAACTACTAAGTTGTGTGTTTATAAGTGAATTTTTACCCGCCTACGGCAATGCCGATAGGAGGGTTATGATTTTAGCAGTCTATGTATGTATGTATGAATATACTTAGGTATGTTTGTATTTATGAACCGATTTTGATGAATGCCAATCGATTCGTTATTATAGTCCGGGAGACAGGCTACATTTTACACGAACATAATTTTACCATTGAAAATCGTTATCAGATGCAAATCATCTGAGACGTATTTTTGGCCATAGCTCCGAGAATTTCGGGAGGATCGAGTTGGGAATAGCACTAAGATTTGAGGAATTTATCGAGCCACGTGACGAGAGTTTGAATTTTGAAAAATGTAAAAAAGTCGGGTTTTTAGGGGGGATTTTTTTAAAAAAACAGGTCCTAGAGTATTAGTTTAGCTACAAAAAGGCGAAAAAAATTATGAAAATCAGTTAGTTATTCATTGTAACCCTTTAGATTTGGAATTGTAGTAAAACGAGTATTTTCGTATATAAAAAGTGATGTAGCTAATATGATTATTGACTGATCGTCATGGTAATGGTGTTAAGAGATGCGGATGCAGAGGAGAAGTGCATTCGAGTTGGAATTTTGAAAATCGGTTAACAAATTTTTGGAAAATTTTGAAAAGTTTTTATTTCAGAATTTTTTTCGTAAATTTTTCTATTCATTTTCAATGCTCCGATTCTTGCGGGGACTGCGAAATCTGTGATTTTTTTTCCGTAGTTGGGTTACAGTATTTTAATTAAATCTTACTTACTGTTTGTTATAATTACAAATTATTAAAAAAAATGGTAATTTCTCCATTCTACACATAGAAATTAAAACTTTAAGATGATAAATAACATGAGGGGAAGTTGGGACGTTATGGCAAACGACTGTTCATTGCTGAATACCTTTTATTACTAATCACTTACGATCTAAGAGATTCATCTTATATTGTAATCTAACCTACGTCAGATTATATATATATTATTATATATATTTTTTTCACCACACCTCACCTCGGGGGTGAGTGAAAAAAAAAACAATACATTTATGTTTTTTTTTTGTTGCAAGATAATATTGTTTATGTTATCAATGGCTTAGTTCTATTCTTATGCACTAAGTAATCTTTATTATTTTTAAAATTCTAACATTAACTCCTAAATCTTCAGAAACGACATATGGTCCATCCCATTGTGGATCCAACTTACTAGCTGTTTCATTCTTAACTAATATCAATTGTCTATTATTATATGAAATATTATTTTCATTCTTATCATAAGATTGTTTACGATTATGTTTGCTTAAAAGTAAATTGTTACGAGCATCCTGATGTGCTACTTGTAACCTATACTTAAGATCTAAAGGATAATTTTCTGGATAATATAATTGACTTACTCTAGATGGTATTACACTAGGTCTTCCAAATACTAGTTCGAACGGTGTATATTTTGTTTCTGTATGGACAGTATTGTTAAAGCTATAACACCAAAATGGTAACCATTGACTCCATGTATCTTTTTGACCATTACACTGTATTCGTAAGAACGTACCTAAATTCTTGTGTGCATTTTCAAGTGCATCAATCGATTGATGGCGATACGATGTAGATGTCAATTTATTTATACCTAAAAACTTACATACCTGTTCCATTACTGAAGATACGAATTCCGTTCCACGATGAGTTGCGATAGTATCTGGTATCGAGTATCTTAAAATAAAATTAGAAACAAATGATTTTGCTATACTTACAGTTTCCTTGTTTTTCAAAGGATATGCCTCTACGAATTTTGTTAGCTCACACTGCAGTGTTAAAATATAACGATAACCTTCAATGTCTTGTTCTAAAGGACCTGTACGACGTCAAGATAGACCTTTTCGAAAGAATGTGAAGCCGTTGTAGTTATCTCCATGGGCGCCTTGACATACTTACAATGCTTCATTTTCTGTCATTTTATACATTTGCTAACGAATTCCTTTACATTATTGTCTAAGCCTGGCCAGTAAAATTTTCTCTTAATATTATTAGTCATCCTACGCACACCTGCATGACCTGCGGTGGGTAGTAAATGAAAGTCATGTAAAATATAATTTCTTTCTTCCTCACTATCAATCCTTTTAACTCCTCTTAATACATAAATATGGGGACCGGTCCAATCCTTCCTAGTGAATGAACTAGAAGTTTAATTCGCTATAATCCGCTACAGTAGACAAATCTGTGTGGTACAGTGCGTGTCTTTCACCTGCAACATGCGACACCCACCACCCAGCAATTCGCACAGGCACAACACCACACCACACAAATCCTCCAAATCACTCTCAACGTACGTTTCACTCCGACACCGGAGCATCCTCAAGAGATGTTGACTCGACAATGCACGATTGTGAAGTGACTATCGTATCGCAAGTTCCGGCTTTTTGTTTTTGGCATGGCTCATACTGAAGCCCCGCCCCCTCCCCCATTACTGTATAAATTGAGTAAAGGTGAATTTGATACGTTTATTTGTTCATTTAGCAACTCAAATCCTTTATTATTGTGTTTAATTATTTCTAATTGCTCCCAAACGCACATTCGTAACCCTTTATTACATTTATGCAGGATTTTATATGAATGGTTATTGCCCACCTCATGTCCACTGTCCAAAAGATGTTTAGCGAAGTGGGACCTTTGTGGTTGATCGTTCCTATAAGCAGACATATGTTCCTTATAGCGCATCTCAAAATTGCGTCCAGTTTGACCAACATATGTGGCACCACATTCAGGACACTCAAGCTTATAAACACCCGATTTTTGATGATTCTTTAATTTATCTTTTCCATTGCAAATCCTCCGAAGTGTATTATTTGTCCGGAACGCGACATGCACATCATGTGATCTGAGCGTCTTTGCAATGCGCTCAGATATAGGTCCAAAATACGTCAAACTGGCTTTATATTTACTAATTTTATCCGATGTAGCCATGTAAAGATCTTTTCTAATTTGTGCTGACTGCTGTTTTTTAATTATATTATTAACAATATTCTGATTGTATCCATTTGAATGCGCAATTTGGTATATAACCTCTAATTCTTTCCTATAGTCCTCTTTTGACAGTGGAATGGACAATAACCTGTGTACATAGCTATGGAATGCTGCGAGTTTATGTTGCCAAGGATGACAAGACGATGCGGGTATAGTTGTGTCAGTAAATGTAGGCTTGCGATAAATTTTGAACTCATGTTTATTATTAACCCGGGATATAGTCAAGTCAAGGAAATTCAAAGATTTGCTCTGTTCTAATTCTGACTTAAACTTAATTTTTGGGTGCAATCTATTAAGTTTTTTAACGAATACATCCAGTTGTCTCACTGTCCCCGTCCAACATATGATTATATCATCTACGTATCTGTAGTAGTAGAAAATACTGTTCTCATTCACTATGTGTTTATTCTCAAAGTTATCCATGAACATTTCAGCCATTAGAGGGCTTAGAGGAGAACCCATAGCTAGCCCCTCTTTTTGATGGTAAAAATGATCATTAAATTTAAAATAATTCTGCTCCATACAAATTTGCGTTAACTCAATTAATTCTGATATTTCATTAGGGTGTAACCGTTTAATTTCTAGCAATCCCTTTAAAATTTCTAAAGTTTCACCCACTGGTACATTAGTAAATAAACTTTCTACATCCAATGATAACAGCATACATTGGACAGGTAAAATCAGATCTGTTATATTCGTGACCAAGTGGCTGCTATTTTTAAGAGCAAATTTGGGCATAAATGATGTTTTTGATTTAATTATATCATTTAACTCCTTTGCCAGTTCATATGCTGGTGCACCAATATACGAAACCACTGGTCGTATTGGAATATTGTCTTTGTGAATTTTAGGCAAGCCGTACAATGTTGGGGCATAGGTATTCATCAAAATTACCCTTTGTTTTGATGCATTTTTTGGAAATATATATTCAGATTTATTAACAGCTAATCTAACCTTCGCAGCAAATTTTTTAGTTGGATCAGAAGGCAACTGACTAAACTCATCTCCCGAGATCACCTCATTAACCTTATTTAAATAATCATTACGCTTCAGAACTACTACCGCATTACCCTTATCGGCTTTTGTAATAACAAGGTTATTGTCTTTAACAGTATTTTGCAGTGATTTTAACACTTGTGTCCAGATTAGAAGTTGGAGAGGTAGTAGCAGTGGTTTTTATTTGGTGTGCAACAATATTTTTAACGATATTATCTTTTTTACTAAGGACAATAGCCAACTCTGCATCAACTGCTAATGTTTCTAACGATTTATTTGTAACATTAGTGGGAATATTAAATTTTAAACCGTTTTCTAAGAGTTTCGTTTCATCATTTGTAAACACAGTATCAGTGAGATTTTTAACCCGAGGGTGAAAATTATGTGCTAGTCTGTCTGTCATATTGTCTAAGTTATTTACTCTAGTAGAACGAACAAGTAAATCTAATTTCTTTTGCTGATTAAGAAACTTATTGTGGGCCTCTAGGGATGCCAAATCTCTTGCTTTCTGATCCAAAAGATCAAATTCAATATTATGTAATCTAAAGGTAAGCTCTGTATAAAGTATTTTAAGATGGAGCTTCAGATTATCTCTGACCGTGAACCAGTGACGTGATTCCTCATTTAACCAGATTTGACCAATCCTTCCTATCTTTTATTTCCTTTAGTACATCTTTAATAAAACTTTCATATTCCTTTTTTCTCACTATGCATAGCTCATTAATATTTATACTTTTACAAAATTCTCCTAACTTAGTCACAAATTCGGCTTGCGTAAAGTGTGTCCTAAAGTTAAGATTAATAAATATAGTTTTTCTTCGCTTACTGTAAATAAAACATAACTTTTCCGCGTCAACATCATTTTGTCTTTTTAATTTATTAAGTTCGTTATTTTCTATAAAAGTCATTTCTACTGAATTACTTGGTACTTTTAGAACCTCAAGTACTTGTGGTTGATCAGGCCACGTGTCGTCTCCATTACTAAAAGTATTAGGTGTACTTTGATTTAATTGATTGTCCAAATCTAAACGCCTTTTCTGCGCTCTAGTCATAACTAACATAATATCTTCATTCATTTGTTTTAATGTGTCTGATGTTATACTAATTCTAGACAATGCGTCTGCAACACTATTGTCTTTTCCTTTCACATACCTAATTTTAAAATTATATTCTTCTAATGCTAGTCTAAATTTAAGAAGTCTGCTTGATGGATCATTCATAGAAAATAAATATATTAAAGGTTTATGGTCTGTTAATATTGTGAATGTTTTACCGTAGACATAGGGTCTAAAGTACTTCACAGCCCAAACAATAGCAACTAACTCTTTCTGAATAGTCGGATAGTTAAGTTCTGCTTTATTGAGTGGTCTACTAGCATAAGCTACTGGTTTCATATTTTTATTGCATAAGACAGCTCCAATAGCTGTTCCTGAAGCGTCCGTTTGAATGACAAATTCGTTATTTTCTGAAAAATCTGCGAATTCCAATATAGGTGGAGTTATCAAAGCATGTTTTAATGTATCGAATGCTTTTTGACACTCGTCCGTCCAAATAAATAGTTCATATTTCCTAGTTAATTTGTTTAAAGGGTAGGTTATATCGGCAAAATTTTGAACAAATTTCCTATAATAATTACAAAATGCCACGAACCTTTTTACCTCATCTGTATTAGTTGGCACAGGATATTTTTGTAATATTTCAACTTTAGCTCGGTCGGGTAAAACACCATTTTCTGATACTAAATGTCCTAAGTAAAGAATTTCTTTTTTCAAAAAGTTACATTTCTCTGGATTTAATTTTAAATTAATTTTTCTAAGTCTTTCTAAAACGTCTGTTAAGTTTTTATTATGAATATTTATATTTCTTCCAAAAACCACTAAATCATCAAGATATATAAAGCATTTATCGTACGTTAAACCAGACATAACGACTGACATGACTCTACTAAAAGCACTTGGACTTGTTTTGAGTCCCATAGGCAACCTTTTCATCTGATATTGACCAGTATTTGTAGTAAACGCAGTATATTCCCTACTCTTTTTATCTAAAGCTACTTGGGAATATCCTTGATTAAGATCTAAATGTGAGAAGTAGATTGAACCAGACAGAGAGTCCAAAATTTCTGTAATATTCGGTAAAGGGAATTTATCATCCACTATACAGTCATTAAGTTTTCGATAGTCAACTACTAGTCGCCACTTCTTGTCACTTTCACTCTTCTTTGGAACCAATAAAATTGGACTCGACCATTCACTCTTTGCTTCTTCTATAATATCGCTGTCAATCATTTTTTGAATTTGCTTATTAACTTCATTTTTCAAAGAATGAGGCAACCTATACTACTTTACATAAACCGGACTTGTATTTGGTTTCAAAGTTATGGATTGCTCATAAATGTTTGTAGTTGTTAATTTATCAACTTATAAAAAGAAAACATCTGAATACTTAGCACATAAATCTTGAATTGATTTTCGCTCTTCCGAATTTAAATGATTTAATTTTAAAATATTTAATAGAAGTTTTGCCCGCTCTAAACTGTTATTATTAGATTCAAAATTGCATAAATTATAATTTTCAAGTGAACATGTCTCAGGTTGAAACATTGGTAAATGAACATCGTGTTCATTAGTGTTTAAAATTTTTACAGGTAATCTGTTATTTTTTATTCTTCCAATACATCCCGCTAGCAAAACATTTTCTGCCAATTGCTTGCTATGTATAACGCAATCTTTCTCGCTGTCATTATTTAAAAGTAAATAGTGAATAGACTCATTTCGCGCTGGAAT
This sequence comes from Erebia palarica, assembly GCA_964035005.1. Taxonomy (NCBI): domain Eukaryota; kingdom Metazoa; phylum Arthropoda; class Insecta; order Lepidoptera; family Nymphalidae; genus Erebia; species Erebia palarica. The sequence continues at coordinate 11,857,616 of OZ035988.1, forward strand.
GTGTAACATTTCATTTGAATAATCTATGCTGTTAAGAAGTTCTAAATAATATTCCATTCCATATTTAGATAGGGTGATGATATTTGTCTTCAAGTTAATATTCGATGCATAACGACACAGAAAGTCTAAACCTAATATTCCATCCGCCTTAAAAGGAATATTATCGAAAACATGGAACTTGATATTAAAGTCTACAAAGCATTTGTCATCACGATGAGCCAAACAAGTTTCGATGAACCCTGATGAGTGAATTTGACCCCCAATACCATTTATGATAGTCTCATCTCTTATGAGTGTAGTATTACAGGGTAATGCATCTCTCTTTATTACGGACAAACTTGCTCCAGTATCTATCAAAAAATAATATTTTCTGTTGCCAAAGTACAAACCTAAAAATTTTGCTTTGCCCTTTAATGCCAAAATCGTATGTTTAAGATCGAAAAAACTGCATTTCGTTTGTATTTGGATTTATTGTTTCGTTCCTATCCGATGCATTCGTATAAAAAACGCGATGTTGATTACCACTACTACGAGTTTTATAGCTCGATCGATTCTGTTCGAAACTTGATAATTTCGTCCACGAGTCGAATTATTATAAAAGGAACCTCTACCGTTGCCACGAGAATGATGGAACGGTCTACTACGTGAGTAGCCGAAATTTCCTCTGCCGTAATTATTTGGATAACTGTTAGGATTACCTATAAAATTATTAGAATTTTGATTATTGGTACTATACCCTCGATGACCACGCTGATTGAAAAGTCGTCCCGAACTTCCAAAATTATTATTTTGAGACTTACCTCTAACCACGACGAGAAAAATGCATGACATTTTCTGACGAAGAAGTAGCCGACGACAACTCCTCGTCCTTGGCGGCTTGAATTGCTTCATTCAAATGCTCATAATTTCGCGCTGCAATTATCGTACTTAACCTTGAGTTTCAGAGACCATCTGAAAAGCGTTTTGTGGCGAGTTTCTATAGTACGGTAACCTTGTGAAATGTTCTGCAGCCGCGATTGTATGGCTGTAGGCGATTTTTTAGTTAGTAAGGTGCTTTTTAAATCTTTAATAAGATCGGTCATAGAAGTGTAATCGGATGACATACGTAATTTCGCGTTTTGTGTCAACCTACTTTTTAATATAAATTTAATGAGCAACTTTTGACCTGATGCCGACAACATATCTGAGTACATTTCTATAGAGTCAATTATATGGCTGATGTTTTGTTGATCACCATCCAATACTGGAATCAAATTACACGCCGTTTTGAGCTCGAACTCCATGATTGATTCTAAATTTAAACTAGAATTACTATCACTATCGCTATCTGATTCAATATAAGTACATAAATTAATAATATCGGAATAACAAGATTTTATTTCATCATTTACTTGACATAAAGATTTTAAAAGATCGGACTTTGCTTGCTTAGTAAATAATAAGTTGATTAATTCCTTTCTTTTCTCATAAATAATTTCAGCTTCACATAATTTATTTTTTATAACATTACCTTTATAACGAGATTTTCCTTTCTTAACTAAATATTTTCTTACTAATTTAATATCCTCTAAGCATTGTAACAACTCATTTTCCATTCCTTAACTAATTGTCTTTTTGGAACTCGTACGGAACTTGGTACGGAACTAACTCTTCATAACTTAAGTCTTATCCACTTTGAAACAACCACACACCAAGCACTGCGCCATAGTATTTTCTCTATTATTTCATCTCAATATTTTGCTCGTCACCACGAATTGCTCTGGAGGGGCGGTTGAACGATCTCCGTAGGCTATTTTGAATAATCTGGTTCCTTATCCAGTTGTGGTGGCACTTTTTGTACCGCCTCCAAGCGAAATAAAAAATGCCAATGGCCAGGATAACGCAGATTGCTATCAGTAGAATGCTAATAGTCGATAAATGCATTTTCATTTGCTCCATATGGGCGTTATTTGAGTCTGCCGCATTTTGATTTAGGTTTGTTTAGGTTAACTGTTTCTTTTTCAATATTCGAGCGACACATTTTAAGTAAATTATATAAGTTCAACGGCGGACAGCAGGCCAGCGAAATTCGAAGCCGAAACACTATACCGCGTCGCGCGCCCCAAATATGGCATGGGTCGCCATGAGGGGAAGTTGGGACGTTATGGCAAACGACTGTTCATTGCTGAATACCTTTTATTACTAATCACTTACGATCTAAGAGATATTATATACATCTAGAGAGATACATCTTATATTATAATCTAACCTACTTCATAGTCACTACACCTTTTAGTTTTTAGTACACAGTAACTATATCTGCTGGTAGCTGTTCAAAAATTTTGCGGCATAGTAATATAGGTATTTTATTATCTTTTGAAATTGAAAATGTTCCACAAATAAATTATAAAAAAGATAGTTCACGACACTGGCCATAGTGTGGATTAGCACACTTTTCATACTTTTGGGAATATTGTGAAGAATTATCAGGTATGCAGGTTTCCTCACGATGTTTTCCTTCACCGTTAAAGCAACTAACATTTAATCGTTTAAACACTATATAAGGCATTACCACACATGTCAGGAATTAGCTAGTAGTAGATAATTGAAACCTAATTAAGTACTTAGATATTACAGCACGCAATGAATTGACATGGACAGAACTCGAAAGTAGGTATTTACAAGTACAATAAAATCAACTACAGTAAGCGAGCTCAGCGCGCGTTTATGTCTTTTACTCACTATTGCAGCTTCGCGGAACAACAGCCTTAGTGCCTATTTACTTTATGGGAAAAACTCTTGGTTGAAAAACCGTTGAAAATGTTACTTGATCCAGTTTGAGTTCTTATTTATATGTGACGCATAGTTACCACGCTTCTTCCTCCTGTCGTAGTCCCACTCTATGTGGGGTCGGCACAACATGCTTTTTTAACAGACTTCAAAAAAGGAGGAGGTTCTCAATGGAGAAGTTTCATGATGTTGTAAAAATCATATTTAACGCAACGGAATTAAAATATAGATTAAAACTAATAAATCAGTGTTTTTTTAAATCCATCAATTAACGACTGAGTAATTAATTATTTAATAAGTTTAATTATTTAATGTACATCGATTGCTGTATCTTACAGTGATTGCTGTATCGAATGAGAAATTTAGCTTTTTATATTTTAATAATTTTGAGTTTTTACCTAGCCGAGATTTAATACTTCAAAATTATCTTGAAACACATATTATGAATGAATAATGAATATACTTTTATTGTACACCAAAATCAATAATAACAGTATAACGTAATGCAAGCGCAATTTTGAAGTTCCATAACTATTTTATTTGTTGAGATATTTTAATGATTCTTTCATATTTTTGTTTTATTTTGAATTCATCTTACTATTATCATAAACACGAAAGTTTGGATGGATGTATGGATGTTTGTTAATCAATCACGCCCCAAGGGCTGAACGGATCTGGCTGAAATTTGGCACAGATAGATTATAGTCTGGATTAGCACATAGGCTTCTTTTCCCGCGGGAACGCAGACGAAGTCGCGGGCATTAGCTAGTTTTCATAATAAGTTAAAAAAATGGAAACTTCTCCTATGTTACTCCATAACTCTGTCAAATCTAAACCGGTTTCAATAAAAAATATTTGGAGGACGGAACTCCAGATTTAAAAAGAGTAAATCGCTCTCGATCAGAGTATGTGTAGACTTTTAACCATGCATACAAAACATACATACATAATATGCTAAATTTCTATTCGGTATAGGATTTGCTGTGCGCTTTTAACCTTAAATGCAACCTTTTAACTTTACACCTTCACTAATAGAGATTAACAAAAATATAGTAATGCTGTAGTGAGACAATAAAAAGCCTAAAATAAAACTTTAAAAATATGTGAATCACCTTCAATAGCACAAAAAAGCATTAAGTAAGTAAATATTTTGTTTGTTACTTTCATCCAATTTACTCTTAGCCAATTTACCAAAAATGAAAACTTAAATTGTTGGTAGTTTTTGAAGGTTTATTTTGCCCGTCTACTTGCATATTCAACATTTTTCTAGTACTTACTTAAGTATAGTAGAAAAAGCGATCCTAATAGGGTTTTAAAAATCTTTCATCGAGGATGAAGCTTTTCTACAAAAATCGTAAATGTCATGACAATTTAATTTCATATTAAGTAAATTAACCCGATTTTTGAAGGCACAGTAAATAAAATGTTTACTGAACTAAAAATAAAAATATAACATACAAATATTTTCTTTTTCCATGCGTTCCATTTGGTGTGATTACGTATTGGTCGTGTTTATTTCAATCAATTGAACGTGTCAATTGGCTACTAACTATTTTTAGAAGCGCAGGACGGTCAATGCTCACTTTCTATCGTATTAATTGTTATGTGCCGCGGACACATGCAATTTTACGTGCGGCAATGTGTACTCATATTTACATTGAAAACGAATTAGTTTTTTGATTTACAACTCGTGTGTGACGTTAGTACTCATGCAGTTATAATGTGATTAGGGAAATGGTGCATGCATTCATTTAATTATGAGTGTTTAAAACAAAGCAAAACTTTATTAGCGGAATCGCTGGCAGATATTGACGCGAAACGAATTTTTAAAAAGTCTACGAAGAGGTATTCAATGTGCATGAAGCGTATTTTCTAAAATATGTGCTATTATCGCTTATGCATTTAGCCACTAACCCATATACTTGAAAAAAGAAACACAAGCTTTCCAAAGCGTTTAAGCTAAAGCCGCGTGTCTACATGCAAGACTAAACTGCTTCAATTTAAAACATCAAGCACGCGTTAGCTCGGGTGATAATGAAGAAGCATCTATAATAGGTTGGAACTATAACTACTAAAATGTACTATATAAAAACATATTATAAGTCCGGACTGACAAGTTTAAAGAATTAACAAGCTGAAGTAGCAGTGGGCAGGTCATATTATCTGTCGCAGAACCGACGCGATGGGCAATGAGGCACGCGTGTTCTGGAGGAGAGTACCGCATACCGGTAAGCGCAGTGTGGAACGACCTGCAGCCTGCTGGAACGATGCCCTAAAGAATGTGGCAGGAAGCGGGTGGATGAGGAAGTTGAAGGCCCGTGTTCTGTGGCGCGCTCTTGAAAAGGCCTAAGTATGTCCAGCCATGGACGCATATAGGCTGATGGATTCACAATAAGCCCAGAAAGAGGTAAACGAGTTTAACTCCACTTATACAGAAGAAGTCCCTAGGAATTGTCCCTATCCCTGGTAGGAATTGTGCTCACTATTGAGTAACCTATACTAATATTATAAATGCGAAAGAGTGCCTGTCTGTCTGTCCGTCTGTCTGTCTATCTATCTGTCTGTCGGCTACGCTTCCATAGCCCAAGAGTCCCCCGGGAATCAAAAAAACGCATAATGCACGCGGACGAAGTCGCGGGCATCATTAAGTTACATAATAAGTATAACCAAATACGATATTTAAGAATGAAATTGAATTTATGTCAGGCACGTACAACTTTATTGATCTCGTTACCTAGATACTAACTTTATACTTTGCCATTGTATAATATTATGTAATATAATTTAAATAAGTATCTACTTACTAGTTTGTTAAGAAATAAAAATATAAACTTTCTGCAGACATCGCACTATGCGTGCGAAATCTAATATACATGTATACCATTATTATGCGATTCGCGGATGTCGTCGTGAATTGAGTAGATTGCTAAGTATGGTTTGTCGGGTTCTAATTTATATTTTAATACCTAATTTGTACCTAACGTATTTGAATGAATGGACCAAAGTTGGGTCATTATGTATAATTTTGATCATAGGTACCGTTGAATACTTATATTTATACCGGGAGTATGTTTTATAATATTGATGGTATTGCATATTGAGGGACGAGAGGATTGGGAACCCTCCGGATTATTATCCTAAGAAAACCCTCAACCGACCGACGATATTACTCTAAACATTAATTAACTTTTGACTCAAATGACGATTTGATCATAAAAATAAGAATACTGATACTTATCATTTAAGGGAAGTACAACTATTGTTTACTTATTATAAATTAACATTTGGACAGAGATTAATTCAAGCAATACTTTCATTAAAAATCCATGTTTGGTAACACGTAAGTACTTAATTATTTAGTAACTAGTAGGTAACGTATTCGATTATTTCTAAAAAAGTCTACTGTGTTTCTACGATTGAGAAACATTGGTGCAAATATGTAATTACAAAATACACGTTCTAACATTATTTAAATTCATGACGATATATTGTAACGTACCAGGAACGTCATTTAGGTACTTATTTATTTACATGTCACAAACATTTATTTTCCAGTGTAAGTATAATATTATAAATTGTGCGTTGACCTAACCCAATTTTCAAGTACACGCGCAAGGTTAGGTGTAACTTACTACCTACTTAACTAATAATGACTAAGTATTAAGTAGCCAAAAATATTCTTTTTTGTACAATTTCCCGTATCTAATGGCAATCGTTACTAATACTAATAACATACTATACGTAATCCATACTTCCATACTAACATTATAAATGCAAAAGTGTGTCTGTCTATCTGCTACGCTTTCACGGCCCATCTGTTCAACCGATTTTGATGGAATAGAAAATTGGTACAGGGCTAGGTTGTATCCCGGGGAAAGACAGGTTGTATCCCGGGGAAAGACAGGTTACTTTTCAACCCGGAAAATTGCAGAGTTCCCGCGGGAAAAAAAATCTTTATCCACGCGGACGAAGTCGCAGGCATTATCTAGTAATATTAGGTGAATATTACAATCCGTAGTGAAATTATTGTTCTTTGATACCTACCATAAAATTATATGGACTGTATGTCCCACCCAATTTGTTATAATATGTGTCTATCTATGAGTAATTTATGACAGCTGCTAGTTACTAATGACGGATTTTCCTGTGAATAATGAGAACAGCAATTGGTTTTGTTACTGCTCACGAACTTTAGGTAATTTCCTGTTGAATTATAAGTTACAGTAGATGATGCCCGCGACTTCGTCCGCGTTGATTAAGATTTTTTATTCATGCGGGAACTCCTTAATATTCCGGGATAAAAAAGTAGCATGTGTCCTTCCCCGGCAACCTATTAGTGTAGGCGATAAAGCTAGTAGACCCCAACAATAATTCCTCTGGCGACGAAACTTTATAATATGATAAAGTACCATGAGTTAAACGTATGTTATAAAAATCCAACAAAAATCACAAAGGAAGTAAGGCTTTTTTATGCTATACCCAATTGTTAAAGCAGGAAGGTACATTATCGCGCAAACGTTTAGATTTCATCATAAAATCGGTTTAAATATCGATATTCTGCATGATTATTACATTCATACACAATAAAATAGGTGTAAGAACTTAGGTATCGTTGGTAGTATAACTTGGTCACGAAAAGCATGCGTTTGCGCGCGAATATTTTCATTCTCTACTAAATTGTCCATCATTAAAGGAAATGTTGTACATGTTAACACACATTGTTCAGCAACACATTGCTTCAAATAAATATATTGTTCTGATTCCTTACCTAAAGCACTTAGCATTTCTGTTGACACAGGTATATTGCGGTTGATGTTTGCTTGTTTGTAAATACCTACTTTAAAGCAAATTCTAAATTATAAATTTAGGTACTTTATCCCAACTCTGAAAAATACAAAAAAATTATTTATACTATAATACTAATTATACCCAAAGTCATACATAATAATAATATTATGTATGACTTTGGGTCCCAACTAACCAACAAGATTCTACTCATGTTGAAATGACATTTTGAAACAAAATAAGAACAAAACTTGAACGCTACTAAGTAATAACTATATAACTACTAGCGGTCGCCCGCGATTTCGTACGCGTGCAATTTCTGATTTCCTATGAGATTTTCCCGCTGCAAAAAGCCTATATAGGTACATATAGCGGCTAAAACTAATAAGTAAAAACCTTAATGCCGATTATTTATTTAAATTTAATAACCTAAATGCCGATTTTCAGGTCTCTCAAACACATAAGACTTTCATACAAACTTACAACCCCCATTACACCCTCTTTGGGGTGAATTTTCGTAAAATTACTTATATGGGTTTTTATTATTTATCACTATTAACTATATTGCCAATTTTCATGTGTCTAACTTCAAAAACAAAGGACTTTCACACAAACTTCCCATTTCAATCCCATAGGGGTGAATTTTCTCAAAACCGTTTCTTAGCTGCCGTCTACACCATAGATGGAACCTATCTTCCAAATTTCAAGTCTGTATGCTTTATATATCGTCATGAATCAGTGACCTTTCGCTTTTATATATATATAGATAAGAATTAAGTACCTAAACATGTATACTTTATCTCAAGGTCGCATTCTTTTTTAGTGACCTCTTAACCTCTGACTTCATTATATTCTAAGAAAGTTTGCGAAGCACTGGCATATCTATATACTGCCTAGTCGGAAAAATTAAGGCGTGGTTAAAATGTAGTTGTTGAGTATGAAATTAGTTCAATTCAATCACTGGCCATTGCTTTTCTTGTTATGGTATAACTACTAACTATTAGAAGCTGGAAGAGGACTAGCGTAGAGATTAGGACCTACTCTTTCAACATCTTAAAATTTTTACGTTTTTACATGTCAATTGATTGGAATCGTCTAATTTATTGAAGTCACTAGTGAACTCGTAACTCGTTACAATGGAGTCTCCTAAAGTTTATCTGAGTGATAATTTTATATTTTTTTTATCATAAAATACCTAGTGCCGTAGCCTACACAGCACGTACATGATATGCATGCGTGCATCAGTCGTAGCTTGTTGGTTTTGCAACGGCCGGTCGTAGCCCATCAGGTGTGGACTGCACTCGTGTAGTTGCATAAACACAGTTGCTCAATACGGATCTCGGTCACTGCCGCTTTTGAGCTAAGGGCACCTGCCGCACCCTCGCTTTATTAACTCAAACTGAATCATTCAAATATTTGACTCGAGAGGAGTATCTATATCCGTTAGTAGAAATAAAGTTGTGCAATCAAGTTTGCTAAATGCCTAACAAATTTTACTTAGCCGGCCATCTAGAAAGTAAATTACTTAAAGCGAAATTTGAGAAAGATTTTAAATTAAAACACAACAATGGAGTGGGTCGTTTTCAATCGTGTGCGAAAGGCCTGAATTTTTACATGGTTAAAGTTTAATTAGTTTTGAAATATTTTTTTAAACTAATTTTTCTAAACTAAAACTTTAATAATGTAAAAATTTCAATTTAAAATATGTGTAAATATACTAATTATTATTATTTTTCTGGCATCTTACTGTGTGCATTTTTTTGTTTGATAGTTACAGAACTCTTTCTAAATTTAGTACCTAACGAGTGAATATAATTATCATAAATTTCGTTCATCATGTTCCCAGATCTAATAGAGATGAATCTGGTATTGGAATAATAATGAAACTTGTTAGCACAAACTGAGTGTTATAACGACCAATTTTTTGGTAGCCGTAATGACTCCTATACACTGTGCTAACGCGCTTTTGCAGTACGAGTTTGCCGTTGCGCCGGCATTTCCAGCCACTGCGTCGCCGATACATGCCGTCAAAAAAATCAGCACGCTGAGCGGCAGGAATTCTGGTAGCAAACTGACGTTTGCGCTGCGCATAACCTGCTGGCATACTCGCGGCCGTGCCGGCGGCAATTGTGCGGCAAATCCGCCGGGTTAGACAGCGGACGTGCGCCGGTCATATCGCCGGCAAGCACGCCATGTCCGGTGGTGGTGCCGCGGGCAATTTGTGTGGTGTGACCTTAACATCAGATTAAATAAAAAAAGTATATCAATATTCAACTATATATAGCAACAGACTGCTAATAGACGCGCCTATTGACTGGTAACATAAAAGAGTCATTCATACCAAAACCAAATTATAATAGTGCCTTGGCAACTTTGGCTATATATACCAGATGGAAAAAATACGTAATACCTACCTATCAATGAAGTGGTTAGCTTTACCGCTCATTGAAGTCTATTATCACTTATCATTTATCATGTAATCGTGCCCTGGTTAAATTTGCAAGGACCTCTGATTCGCTGTCATCCAGGTCAGGTCCAGTATACAGTTGAAGCTGGTCCGCCCTCAACAGGGATGAGGGATACTCATTGCTCATCTTTTGGGTATGACAGTATGTCTGCAGTATGAACTTATCTAAGTTATCCCGGCGACTGCAAACAGTGTTCAGTACAAACCAGTAGAAACAACCCAATTTGATCAGAACACTGGCCTTTATTTATTGAAACGAGACTAACTCCTACAATTAAATATACTCGAGCAAATAGGTGTTAGAGGCTTGGCTCTTAATATATTTAAAAGTTATCTGTCAGATCGTACTCAATACGTTAAGATAAATAACTTCCAAAGTAAAGACGCCCCAATTGAGTACGGTGTCCCTCAGGGTAGCGTTCTGGTACCTACTCTTTTTCTTATTTACATAAACGAGTTATGTGGCATGGCACTGCCAAACTGCAAGACTGTAGCACTTATGCAGACGACACTAAACTTCTTATCCACGGGAAAAACTAGCTATAAGCCAAAAATTTCTCCGAATTCGCTTTAAGACTTGTATTGAGATGGCTTAAACAGAATTTGCTCACCCTTAACGTTGCTAAAACTAAATTCATTACTTTTGCTTCTTCTACACCATCCCAAGCGCCTTCTTCCTTCACAATCCGAGCGCACAGCTGCCTTAATAATGATATTATTAGTAGTTATGATTGTCCCCTCTTGGAGCGCACATTATGCACCAAATATTTAGGTGTAATTATGGACGGTTCTATGACATGGAACCAACAGATCGATTCATTGGTGTCACGACTCAGGAAACTCATCTTTGTTTTTAAGCGGCTGAGGAACGTGGTGGACCTGGGATGCTTGAAAACCGTTTAGTTTTCTCTGGCTCAATCGATTTTGACATACTGCATTACCTGTTGGGGTGGCTCAGGCGTAACGTCTATGTTAAGACTTGAAAGGGCCCAGAGAATAGTGCTAAAGGTTATGCCATAGGTACTGCTTACAGGCCCCCATGGCTGAATATTGATCTTTTTTTGGATGTACTGACTGATAGCGTGCAGGCGCTATCGAACTATGATCACATCGTTTTGCTAGGGGATTTTAATGTCAATTTGCTAAATCAGAGTGATTCAAAAACAATTAAACTTAAAGCCTTTTTTAACTATTTACAATTAACTCAAGTAATCACTTCTCCTACGCATTTCACAGATAATTCAGAAAGTTTAATCGATATAATTTGTACAAATCTCCCAGTAAAAATTGTTAGCATGACACTGATTGCTCCCTTAAGTAACCATGCCTTCCTTAATTGCGTACTAAATGTCAGGAAAGGAAAAGTCCCATCCAAATCTATTGTGTATAGGCCACTAAAGAACATTTGCTTAAATAAATTCAACGAAGATCTTTGCGCGATTCCATGGGACGATCATTCTACTTCGGGGTGTGTTAACGATATGGTGTCGTTTTTTAATAAACATGTGACGAAATTGTTTGATAAACATGCTCCTAAAACTACCAAGGTTATTAAAGAGCGTCTCACTCCGTGGATAACGTGTAATGTAAAATTTATGATGCGATTAAGAGACGACGCGCATACTCAGTGGCGTAATGATAAGTCCCTTTCAAACAAACTTTATTATAAACAGTACAAGCTCTTAGTAATTGAGGCTATTCATAATGAGAAGCGTGCATATTTTGAATATGACATCAATTGTAAAATTAAATACACTAAAGTGCTGTGGCAAAATTTGAAGCATACTGTTCTCCCGAAAAAATCCGATCAATTACCAGCGCACTTCACAGACGCTGAGGCGATAAATGCACATTTCCTTAGCGTTCCTGGTTCAAGCCAGGTTTCTTTTTCACAATTAACCTATTTCGAGTTAAATAAACTGTATAACAGTAACTTCTCCCTCGGTACTATTACTGATGCCGAGATATTAAAAACACTCAGACAGTTGCACTCGAATGCCGAGGGGACAGATAAAATTACCTTAGATATGCTCTTGATGACGCTTCCTCAAAGCCTGGCCACTATAAAGGGCATTATTAACACCTCTATAGCAACCTCTGTTTTTCCAAGTGACTGGAAGGTTGCTTTAGTTCGTCCGATTCCGAAAATTCCTGAACCCGTCACGCCTAAAGATCTTAGACCAATAAGTATTTTGCCGTGTTGTTCTAAAATATTAGAGAAAATTGTATTCTCGCAGGTGTCGACATACCTTGAGAAGAACTCGATTTTGCCGGATTTACAGTCGGGTTTAAGGGCAGGACGTAGCACTGTGACGGCCCTTTTAGACGTCACTGATAATATTCTTGTGGCACAAGATTCTGGACTGTGTACCTTGTTGGTTCTTCTTGATTTTTCTAGAGCATTTGACAGCATCAATGTTACGCTCTTATTGTCTAAGTTATCCTATTATGGATTTGGTATTGATGCTGTTAAATGGTTCGACAGTTATCTATCTGGCAGAACTCAGTTTGTGGAAGTAGTACATGAAGACGGAAGGAAATTCGTTTCAGCTACTGCTGTAGTGACCAGAGGTGTTCCACAGGGCTCAGTGTTGGGACCGCTGCTCTTTATACTGTATGCTGCTGATGTGGTTCAGCAAATTAAAAACTGCAAGTATCATCTTTATGCAGATGACTTGCAGTTGTATTATTCTTTTAAGCCTCAGGAGTTCCAAACTGCTGTTAGTAAAGTTAACGATGATCTTAATCGTATTGCCGAGTGGTCAGATCGCAATTCTCTTGTTCTGAATCCTACTAAATCTAAATATATTTTGTTTGGAACTCCAAATCAAGTAGGTAAAGATAATATGCAGGGTCAAGCAGTTAGTATAAGAGGTGATGACTTAGAGCGAGTGTTCCTGGCGCGTAATTTGGGTCTACTCATGGACTCTAATCTAAGATTTGAAGACCATATTGCGGAGCGGGTGCGAAATTGCTTTTATCGACTAAAGATTCTTTACAAAGTTCGTAAGTATCTCTCTCAAGAGCTTCGTATTCAGTTGGTGGAGACTTTAGTACTCTCTAAGCTAAATTATGCAGACGTTGTGTATGGGCCACGGCTGCTTTGTAGAACTAAACGTCTTATTCAACGCGTGCAGAACGCTTGTGCTCGTTTTTGCTTTCCTCTTCCTCCACGAAGTCACGTCACCCCCTATTTGAACAATCATAGTTTGTTAAAAATGAGATCACGGAGGAAGTTGCATCTCGCTGGGTTGCTTTTCGGAGTCATTAAACTGGGTAAGCCTTTTTATCTAGCCCATAAACTTAAGTGGGTGGGTGATGGAGAGACAGACCGTCTTCGTAGCTGTCGTAATCGGCTCCGTATTCCACTCCATCGCACGGCCGCCTTTAGAGGCTCTTTTACTTACTCTGCCACAAAATGTTGGAATAATATCCCCCCTCCAATAAGGAATTTAAAAAGCAAAGTTTCGTTTAAATTCAAATTGAAAAAAGTCCTTCTGGAGAAACAGGTAGAATTTCAAGATCATGTGGCGGAGTACTCTATTCTTTAGCTTTTTAATATATAATGCTTCTTCTTCTTGTTGATGCGGCTTTGCAGGGCTCTGTAGCGAGGCCCAGTATCACTTTGACCGTTACCGATCTATTGTGATCGCCACTATCTAAAGTTCCTGACCAATGCTGCTTGCTGCTAGAAACAGCAGCAGCTTTTTGGCGGGGATGTTCTTAGCCTCCTCAGGGTCTACAGAGTGTTTCCCTAAGAGGAGGTTACGTTTGTGCATTAGAGCCGGGCAGTAGCAGATAAGGTGCAAAGGCGTTTCCTCAGCCCCAGAGCAGAGCCTGCACGCATCTGTTTCTCGGAGCTTTAGGTTGTACATATGTCTGTTCAACCCACAATGCCCCGTCAGTGCCCGCGCTAGTATACACAAATTTTTCCTACTAAGCTGCGGCGGCCTTCTTATTGAAGGATTTCACTAGCGCTTTGGAGTGTTTCATTCCTGGAAGATCTCGCCAGCGAACTAATGTTTCATAACAACAATAGGTCAACAGGGTAAGGTTGGCTAGGCTCCTAGGTATGCCGCACACAGGTTCTGGACCAGTTTGCCGCTCCCTAGCTCCTAGCTTTGCGAGTTCGTCGGCACTTTCGTTGCCGTCAATACCCGCATGCCCCGGGACCCAGCGAAGGATCACCTTATTTGCGTTGGCTAAGGTGTTCAGTAGTTGCAACCAGCCTCGAGTTGAAAATCACTGAGGATAGGGCTGAATGAGCTGCTTGGCTATCCGAGTGGATATAAATAGTTTTGTTGATAGTGTTGCTTTCCAGTAGGGTTTCCACGCATTCAATTATGGCATACACCTCTGCTTGGAATATTGAGGCATATTTCCCAAGGTTCCGGTGCAGTCGCACCTTGGGTCGCTCTCCATAGATTCCACAGCCCACTTCACTGCCTGACTTGGATCCATCGGTATACCATTTTTGGCTGCCCTGTTTCCAAGTCATTTGGTTTTTCAACCATTTATCCCTTTCAGGAATTTCCACAGAGTAGTTTCTCTGGAAGTGATATTTTGGGATCATGCTATCTGACGGCATCCCCAAAATTGGTATCTCAAGCACTGAGTCATGTAGAGATCTCATTGCTTGTGATAGCCAGTACACCTCTCTCTGGCTGACGATCCTGTACATACTAGCCTTCGCCTCCTTTTCCAAATAGATGTGAAGGGGAGGTAGGTTCAGTAATGCATCCAGGGCAGCTCCCGGAGAGGTGCTCATGGCTCCTGTGATAAGCAGACCAGCAGTTCTTTGTATGCTGCTTAGCTTGCTTTGTATGGTCTTCTGGGTCGTTTTTCTACTCCAGACCACGGAGGCGTACGAAAGCGTCGGCCTCACTATGGCGGTGTATAACCAGAGGGCTATTTTGGGGCAGATTCCCCATCTAGTCCCCGCTAGCCGACTACAGATACCTAGGGCTTGTTTAGCCTTACTGGTTATACCTTTCACATGAGGGTTCCATGTTAGTTTTTGATCTAGAATCACCACTAGATATTTAACCTCAGATGAGAAGGGTATTTCTATACCATTCAACCGGGGCGGCACGAGCTTGTCGAGCTTGCGCTTTTTGGTGAATGGAATCAATACGGTCTTACCCGTATTAACGTTCAACTTTAACGTTCAACGTTTTCTTTGCACCATTTTTCAATGGTGCAGAGTGCCTTCTGCATGAGGTACGAAATGGTACCTTGGCAGCTGCCTCTCACAGTGATTACCAGGTCATCTGCGTAGCCCTGGGCATCAAAGCGAAGGTCAGCCAGCCTGCTAAGAAGTTCATCGACTGCGAGGGTCCACAAGAGAGGCGAAAGAACTCCCCCCTGAGGACACCCCCTAGTCGTAAGCACTTCTGACGAGGAGTTGTTTAGCTCAATTATGGCTATGCGGTTCGAGAGCATCGCTTCTACCCATCTTACAGTGGTATGATCTGCCAGTTTCCTGGCTAGGCCTTCCACTATTGTACGGATGGGAGTATTATCGAAAGCGCCCTCAATATCAAGGAATGCCGAGAGGGCAATTTCCTTATCTTCCAGTGCCTTTTCAACCTTATCGACAAGGTTTAGCAGGGCAGTTTCAGTAGATCGACCTCTGCGGTAGGCATGCTGGGTGCTATGGATGGGTCTCTGAATGAGAAGCACATCCCTGATATACCTATCCAGCACTTTTTCCATCGTCTTTAGCAAGAACGAGGAAAGGCTGATGGGTCTGAAGGCTTTTGGCAAATCATAGTCCTTCTTCCCTGCTTTAGGTATAAAAATGACTTTTACTTTAGTCCAAAGTTCTGGTATGTAGCCCCAGGCATAGCTCGTCCTGAAGATTCTTACCAGATGCGGAGTTAACAGCGCTGCTCCTCTCTGTAACAGGAGAGGCCCAACACCGTCAGCTCCGCACGCTTTATTTGGCTTGAAGGAGCTTATTGCCCAGTTTACTGCCCCGGGTCTGAAGACTATGGCGGCTCTCCTCCAATCCTCTGGATGAGGCTTGCGAGGTGTGCACACCGGGGATTCGTTTGCATTGCAAACTTCCCCGCCGGGAAAGTGTGTTAGCGCTAATAGCTCCAGCGTCTCCCTCTCGTTAGTAGTGAAGGAACCATCTGGCCTTTTGAGAAGCCCGAGTTGATTAGGTTTGGCTTTAGCGAGCACCCTGTGGAGTCTCGCACTTTGAGGAAGATTATTTATTTCCTCGCAGAACCTCCTCCACGATGCCCTTTTCGCCTTCCTAATTTCTTTACTGTATTCAGTAAGGGCCCTTCTATACACCTCCCATTCCTTGGTCTTTTTGGCCCTATTGAATAGTTTCCGTGTTTTATCTCTCAAGCGTTTAAGCTTTGAGCTCCACCACGGTACTTTATGCTTCGAAGTCCTTGTTTTGGGGGCACAACTCTCTTCAAAGGCTTGCACAATGCCACCTGTTAGAGCCTCCACCGCTAAATCCAGGCTTTCGGGCGTTCTTATACTTTTAGGGATTTGTTCCAAGTATCTCTCTAGGTTACAATGAAAATCCCCCCAAGAGGTGCACTTGGGATCCCTAAAAGTGACTGTTTCACTGATGGAAGTGGTTGTCAGATTAAAGCAAATGTGCCTGTGATCCGACAATGAGCTTTCGTTACTTACCCTCCAGCTCTCAATAAATCTTGCCAGCTTGGTAGTGGCGAAAGTAATGTCCAGAACTTCTTGTCTTGCACTCGTTACGAAGGTCGGAGTGCAGCCTTTGTTCAGTAGTTGGAGGCAGTTAGCTAGGAGGAAGTCATAAAGGTACTCACCCCGTTCGTTCGTGTCGCTGCTGCCCCATATATAATGCTTAATAAGTTGAATATTTTATCCGTTTAATCATTAATTTACACTTATATCTATGTAAATGTATATAAATATATACTTATTTCTATATTAATTATTTAGGTAGTTAATATATTTAATTATAATTATTATAATAAAGGATATAGTAGTATTAGTACCTATTAGTAGTATAATTGTTAATTTTATTGCATAGATAATATGAGAATTGTATGTAGTACTGATGAACATTTGTGGTCGTTTTTGTGGATGTGTAGCACTTTAATTTGATAGATAGATAATTAGTTAGATAGATTTGCTATTACTATAAGTATAACTTTAAGTAGTTTTTTAAGTATCCTACTAGCTTGCAGCTACGTAGTTTTTTTCCGTGGTGTCACCTGAAACAGGGTTTGGGCTGAAAATCAGCGCTGTATGGTTAGTGCTTGCACATTATGCTGAGCCTGGGCCATTTTTTGGGTTGTGCCATGCGTGATATTGTTCATCCCTGCGCCTCATCGATTGTTGTTTAGATTGTAGATCGTTGAGGTGATCTACCTCTTTAGGTATGCTTGTTACGTATGGCACAATTTGGAAATAAATTTCTTTTCTTTCTTTCACTCATTTATTTTCCCACGGCTGAGCTTTATGCAAATACGAAAGTCCTAACTGTGAGACAACTGTTTATTTTATGTACGATCCTGCGTAAACAACCACAACTTCACTAAGATCCAAAAATTTACACAAAACGTAGACCTCACTCGGTGTGTACAATGCCCTCATCTGGGACAGCAATTTCGGGACGTCATTACCCTTTCTTAAGTTGCTTACACGCACGCACGCACGCACGCACGCACGCACGCACGCACGCACGCACGCACGCACGCACGCACGCACGCACGCACGCACGCACGCACGTATATTATTGTAATATATAGGTACCTACTAGCTAATGCCCGCGACTTCGTGGATCGAGGTTTTTTGGTTCCCGCGGGAACTCCTTAATTTTCCGGGATAAAAGTAGCCTATGTGCTATTCCAGATTATAATCTTTCTCTGTGCCAAATTTCAGCCAGATCCGTTCAGGCGTTGGGGCGTGATTGATTAACACACATCTATACATCCATACATGCATACATCCATCCAAACTTTCTCATTTATAATATTAGTATAGATTGGTCTTAATAAAAATTGAAGCATAGGTAATAGGTATTGTATAACACGGAAAATACATTTATTATTATTGCAGAAACACTATCATTACAAATCACACCAACATCCATTTCAAAATGCTATACACAAACATTTCACTGGACTAACTTTTTTAATTTCATGATGTTTCTTCTTTCGAGACTTGGGTTGAAGGATACTTTTCGTTTTTTATCAAACTACGAAAGGTTTTAAGTCAAAATTCATGGATTCCCTCATGACTCCCAAAGAATTCATTACATTTAAATATAAAAAAATAGGACAAAGCTTTACGATTCTATTAGTGGTTTGTCTCTTTTCCTCTTCTGATATATATGTCACCGTAAGATTGTAAAAACCGTTAGATTATAATCTGTCGAAAGATTATAATTTAACGCATTATTTTTCCGTAGATTTTAATCTGTTATGTATATTAACCCGATAGAACCTAATTAATTTAAATTAATAAATTATTTATGTACAACCCTTACCTAACCTATACAAGAAACAGACAAGAAAACGTAAATACAATGAATATTTCAAAAATTGACACTCAGCACATTAAACGGTTCACAATCTTTCGACAGTTTACAATTTCGCGAGTTAGATTATAATCTAACAGTTTTTACAATCTTATGGTGACATATATATGATACAGTCACTCGAGAGAAAAGGATCGAATTCTGTCATCCTAAGAGTGTTTATATTTTATAGTGGAACAAAGTAGACAGTCGAATAAATCAATGAAGATGAACACTACTATACTCACTACAAACTTATCTGACCCGGTGAAGTGAAGGCGTCGCTAGTAGATATGAAAACTAAAATAAAAACAAAAACTTAAGAGGCATAAAAGTTGGCCGGGCCATATAAGTTTGATGGACTATACTTGTTTTACTATTCGGTTACGCCCGTTGTGATGCAAGTGTGGTTTCATAATGTTATTGTGTAGCACGTGAATGAAGAATTACGTAGACTCGCATAGTTAGTGATAACAATACTATAATTATTATCATAATTGATACATCATTTTGAGTTGATGGACTTGGACGAAATATTATATCATTTACCACAACATCTAATTTCACGTCCCTCCCCAGTTAAAAATTAAAATCTGAAGAGGGGCCTTTGAAAAATCAAGCAAGACGATATTAAATTCTACACCATTGGCCATTTGGTAGACAGCTTATGAAATAAGTTGCAGTAGGCATTAGACTAAAATCAAGTCACTAAAGTCAACTTTAGTGGTAGTAAAATTTCACGTAAAAAGCTGGCGCTTTTGTATCCGTCAGGTTGATTCTATTTCCAGGAAGGACACTAAAGAAAATAATACTAGTCTATAATAGTTTTCAGCAATGGTTTGCAGTTTACACTGCCTCTGCTATATCATGCTAAAAAGTTCTGAATCGTATATGAACTCTGAAGGACATTTTGTTTGCGTGGTTCTGGTTAGTTAACAATTTTCACTGCTCTTCTTTCCAGCGAGTGACAACATGCGGTCCAGCCTGCGGATCAGCTGGCTCAGGGGCCGTGGCCGGTGCCACGAGGCGGCTGGCCTCCAGCTTACAGAGTACGAGCACCGGTTCACTTCCCGACTATGGCACACAGATCGTCGACCCTTATCGTCTATTAGAAGATGACCTTAACGGCATATATGAAGATATAAGATCAGTAAGTCCTTTCTTATAGCATTTTTTTCTCTAAGTACATATATTTCAACCCCCTTTCATATTACAACTTAATAGGCTTTAGGCCCAACATTAAAACATCCCTGATGTCGTCCGTCCCTATAACGAGCCTGCGTATTGTCTTGCTCTCTGTCCATAATGTCTCAAAAATTACTTTACATTTAAGTAGCTCTCCTTATTTCATTATTCGGCCGTTTGAGTTATATTTATAATAGTATAATATTGGTATGCCACAATATGATTTACGGAACGATTTGAATCCCCCGTATTGATCCAGCGCGTACAAACACGTATCTAATTGAAAACAACTATATAAAAATAATTAATTACCGAACGTTCAATGCGTTCACTAAGCAACATTACAATTATCTTAAAAACCATATAACGCAACTAAAGTGCGTGCTCACGTCATTCCTAAAATCAGGGTCATGAACAGCAAAATATGTATTTTAAATTCGTATGTTGTGCCATAATGGAAATGCCAATCGGTTACGTGAGTGCATTCTATATATCTCAAATTAATGGGTACTTTTTGAGTACCAATGTGGTGCCCATTGATCGGCAAAGTGTGTCAATGTCATGATGTGCCAGCACGCGAGCCGTCGAGGGTTAAGCAATATGCGCATCATCAGTTGCCTATTATAAAATCAGTATTTCTGTGGATTGATAGTCATTTGTTTTTAGTGGCTGAGGCAGGCGATGATTGTGAGGACAGACAAATTAATATTATTCCAATTTAAAGAAACTTTCACAGCATCTGAATTTTCTCAGATCTGGTCTGGTAGGAAGGGGGCCTGGGTCGTGGCTAGTTACCATCTTACTGGCAAAAACCTGCCGCCATGTGATTAAGCGTTCCAGTACGATACCGTGTAAAACTGGTTAGGGCTATGGTTTTAATATAATCTGCATGCTGCATCGCCAGTCATCACTTACCACCGCAGTCAAGGGCTAACTAGTAGTAGAAAAAAAAATTGTACTCTATTCCTAATTATCTTTAGAATGATATACCGCAACCCTATGTAGCGCTACAAAAAATATTTTACTTCGCATTCGCTTCTATGAGATAAAGATTTTTATAACTTTTTACGCCATACACTGGAGGCCATCGGTTTACATATTATATTTAAATTAAATTAATTACGTTCAGTAATTCAGAAGTTATGAGGCTCTGACAGACGGGCGAACGGACGGACGGACGGACGGACGGACGGACAAGTGCAAATTCACTCAAGTAGACCTTCGCTTCGTTCGGTCAAATAGTATAATAATGTCCCTAAATTGTAACATTACGGACGACGAAGATGGATATTCACCGCCGTATTGTATCAAAAACGATGAGATCAGTTTTGTAATGTGCTCGTTAGTGCATCCTGTAGAAAAATTGAGGTCATACCTAACCACACAAAATGTTGTGCATAAATTTTTTACACTGAGCGCTTTATATTTTTTAGATTGTGTGCGAATGACAAGGTAATCGCTTTTCACCTATCCTCCTGATTCATTAGCCAAGTGAAGTGAAGGCATGCCAATACTGTTTAAAATAATATAATTTGTTAAAAGTTGTACTCGCGTGCTTAATACATAATATTATAGTGTAGGTATATTTTTTATATATTTACATGTGTAGCTTTACTTCACATAGGAATAGAACCTTGTTTACCTACTTTCTTTAGCGATATTCAGTCTCAAACGAGAGCCGCGAATGCTGTGCCACCAGTTGCATATTTTCTAAACGTTTATATTATATACGAGTATGTCGCGACGGATTTTCATAAAAACTTGCTGTGTTACTATTTTGCAAGAGCCACTATAAATTGACATATATTTGAGTTGGAAAATTACAATGATTTACATAGGTATGCGTATTCTATAAATTATTTGCCAGTTTTTGGGGTTTCTCTTCTCGTATATACCTAGTAACCAATCAATCATTTATACAATTTAGGCTATACACTATAGGTACACATATTGACGTCCATTACTTACACATAAAACATGATGGTGATAATTAGTTACGGTATCTTAAAACTAAAGCTACGAGGGTTCCAAACACGCCCTGGTCTGAGAAGAGCCCACAAAAAACTCAGCCGGGTTTTATTTTCAATATCACCATCTCACAAATTATCTTAACTAAGGAACTATCATAGCCATTAGAGCAAATTATTGCCAAGATTACTTAAATGACAAGGAGTCATTTAAGTAATCCTTTACATGGTAATAAGATTTTTTCAATGAGTTTACGTTTTACATTAAACTTTGAACTTATTCAGAGACATCTTTAACATGTCTTCTTGGAGCTTATTGTAAGAACTTGAAAATTACTGAACAGCGATGCTTGCACATTTGTACCTACTTCCTGTAGTTTCAAGATCATAAATAGGTACAATGAATACATAGGCCACGACAATAATTATAATCAAGATTATTCATCTAAGGACGGTGTTGTCATTTTGTAGAAGAATATAATATATTATTATTACTAAGGTTGTGTTGCAAATATCCGTTTCGGATGTTGATTTCATTTGTCCTTAACTTCGATGTTCTTCGAGAGTAAAGCGTTGATTGTGAAGACACCAGAGATAAAAGATGCATTAATAATTTCAAATACTCGAATGCCTTGAACCGATCGGTAACGGTGAAGCAATGATGGCGGCTGACGTCGAAATTACAAAAAGTACCTATTCGAATATAAAAAAATATGCATTGTAACAATAAAGCAGTGGATTAAATTCCATCACGACGCTACTATTAATTGAAACAACAAATCTAGTATACTTATTTAATATTTATTAATAGTCGGTTATAGCAATGGCAATATCATCCTATCTTTAATTATTGTCTGGTTGGTAATTATATTATAAAGATTCTCGAGTCTTAATATTATAGATTGACGTTGCGATAGCGTTTAGACGATGGAAAGTGGCGTGTGAAACCACGCGAAACTTAAGCATTTGACCTTCTTTCGAGGCTAAACAGTGAACACGGTGAAGAAAACCTCTAAACTAGCGGCACGCTATGATGGCCGGTTTGACGTTTGTCCGCTCATGAAGTTCCGTATTAATTGATAACGACTTTGAAGGAAATAATTGTATTACTTTATTGACGATAGTGATGTGCAGAGATTCATAAATTTTATCGAATGTAGTTTTAGGTTTAGGACTCAAAATTTATTTATTAAATTGATTTCTTAAATGTATACAAGTGTAGAAAAATCAGTTTGCACCATTTAAGGGGTGAATGTACTTGTGAATATGAACAATTTTCACTACGTGGACAAACCTCTGAAATCGCAAAAAAATATCAATAAATTTTTAAAAATGGAATCTAATACGATCGTCACATAGGATCGCTGGCTAGCACAACTACTACCTCCGGCAAACTCGCGTCAATGCTCAATGCAAAACAAAGCAGTTTCGAATTGACGTTGCTTCGAAAAGTATAAACTGTCAGTGCAATGCGATTGTGATATAGTTTTGACCTGGCTTTGGATTTCAAATATTGATACTGCATTACTGTTGACCCTTGCTCGTTAATTTGGACTCTGTTCAAGCCCTTTGTTGTGGATTTCGTCGATATGACCGAACGTACGCAGAGAACTGTTCTAAATAGTCAGACACGTGAGTTCGTAATACGCCTTCGTAACTATTTCGATCGTGAAGCTCAAAATGGAGGGCCAATTTTACCTATAACGTCAGTGGTTGAACGCGTAGCTGATGCGCTTAATATTGGACAACGAACTGTTAGACGGATAACTAAAAAAAAATATGGCGAGACTGGCACAGAAGAAAATAAACTTCACACACCAAAAAAGAGAAAACGAGCAAAACCAGTCGTAGGCATCGATAGCTTTGATGCCGATGCTATCCGAAGACATGTTTACGGCTACTATTTACAGAAGGAGTATCCAACAAGAAAAAAGTTGGTGCATTCACTGAAGGAAGCTGGATTATTCTTCGGTGGGGAAAGTTCTTTAACGAAGATTTTGAAGACCATTGGATTTCGATACAAAAAATGTAACAAACGCAAAATATTGATGGAAAGATTTGATATAGCGATGGCAAGGTATACTTTTTTACGGCAAGTGAAAGAAATCAAAAATTGGCAAAATGTTGTGTTCTTGGATGAAACATGGCTTAATGCTAACCATACTGTAGGCCGTTCTTGGAACGATGACACAGCAGCATCTACTTCCAAAGTTCCTGTAGGAAAAGGATCGCGACTTATAATTTGTCACGCCGGAACCATCAACGGGTTTGTCGAAGGTTCTCTCATGGCTTTTGCGTCAAAAACCACTGGAGACTATCATGAAGACATGAATGGAGAAAAGTTTACTGAATGGTTTACCTCAATGTTGTGTAGCCTCCCTGAACCATCTATTATAATTATGGACAACGCCCCATACCACTCGATGCAAATTGACAAGCCACCTGCCCAATCCCAAAAGAAAGCTGATATCGTCGCATGGCTTCGTAAAAATGGCGTAGATGCAAACATGAATATGTTAAAAGCGGAATTAGTACGTCTTTTAAAAGAAAACAAACCAACCAAGATCCGATACGTCATTGACGAAATAGCATTAGAACATGGGCACAGAGTTATACGGTTACCGCCTTACCATTGTGAGTATAATGCGATTGAGTTGGTGTGGGCTCAAATTAAGGGATATGCTGCAAGACACAATACAGAACCCCCATTTACCACAAAAAAAATGCTAAAATTATTAGAAGAAGCTTGTGAACATGTGACTAAAGGAGACTGGGAAAAGGTTGTGAATAGAACTGTTAAATTAATAAGGGAAGATTATGAAAGAGATGTGAAAATAGATAATATTATAGAAAACGAACATATAATTATTAATGTATGTGATGATAGCAGTGACGACAGTGAAAATAGTAGTATGGACGAATCTGATTAATTATGGCCTTTTGTGGCACCTTTTTTGGTATCTTTTGTATTCATATGTTTCTTGTGTGCATATAAAGTATGTATATTCATTTTCGTTCAAATATTCAGTTCGTTCAAATAAATTAAATAAACATATACATTTTTGTTTTATTAAACCTATTTAATCAGGTACAAAAACAAAACTTAATTGTTTTTTGTTCGAGAATAAATTGACATTCCACATCACTATTGTAATGTGTCAAACCGGCCATCATAGCGTGCCGCTAGAGTAAGAACAAACACTTTCTTTATTCAGTACGCCATGCCTTTAATATAAAAACTAGATGATTCCCGCTACTTCATCCGCCTAGCTTTAGGTTTTGAACAATCCCATAAAATCTCTTTGATTTTCCGAGATAAAAAGTAACCTATGTTCTTCCCCGGGATGCATGGTATGATAGCATTCACACACTTTCGCATTTGAAATTATTTATTTTTCACGTAGGACAACTTGTACCTACCACTTTCAGTATTATATTAGTATGGATAATTGATTATTGCAAATTAAATCAATCCCCTTTGATTGTAGTTATCACTGCTTGACATGAATTAAGTTACACATTTATAAACTATTATTATTAAACCTCGAAACAAAATGCCTTTCAATATGGACGATTTTACGCTTAACCTTCATTTGCAATTATCAAACAACTGCGAAACTACCAGTGGGTTTTACTTATCGAACAATAAACACATGGACGACTTACTTAAATCACATTGCGTTAAAAATAAGTCATCATCATTTCGAGCCATCGCCGGGACGCTACTGAGTAGGTACGTGTCTCTTCTTAGGACATTAAAAATAACTAAAACATGTAAGGGAAACAGATTTTCTCAAGAACGCTCGTTGCCTTAGTTCCCTAAGCACAGAAGTTGTGATTACTACAATCCTAATTGTTATGATTGGCAAAATTATTAGGTGGCATTCTTGCATCAAGCCTTGATCGTGCCTTGGAGGCCAAGAGCCTTCAGCCATTTAGAGGTTCACTCTAGAGTTGTCAAACTACAATAATGACTTCACGTTGATATTTTTGTTCTAAATCTCAAATAATGAATCCTTTCTATCGAGCGAGGTGATGATATTAGTTAAGTTTTAACGTAATAGTATTTAGAGTGATTAGAAACAGAAGAACTATCTTTGATATTATGTGTATATAAATTTGTATTTTACGTTTCTCTCCCATACCAATACAAATACAAAAATAATATATAATACTGTCATGATCGTGGGTTCGACTGGCAATATTTATTTATTATTTGTAGAATGCCAATACTGATTTCATGTTGGTATTGCATTATTATTGTATCGAGAGTTGGTAGACATGCATGATTGGGGCAAAAGTGAGTAAGGGAGTTGAGTGGGGAATCAGAGTTAATTCGGACGTGAATTTTAAGTGGTTACCATAGTGGCGTGCCAAATGCCTGCAATGTGGTGAGCCAGTCTGTTGTCGTTCCAATATATTGTCGATTTAATAAACGAGGGATTTTAAATAAACCTTGAACTCGTGTTGTGTGATTTTTCAGGATTTCGATAAGTTACATTGTGGGTATCGCAGTGGTCCGTTATTACCCAAAAATATGCCCGATGTTATGTCCACGTGTAGTTGTATGAACTTAAATTAAATATGCCTAGTTAGCCGATCGGTCTTAGATTGTATTTAGCCATGGAATGTCTATATCTATACGAGAATTCGTGACAATACTACTTAAAAGCTCTAAGTAGTAAAACTCACTGTAATCCAAAATTTATTATAGTTTCCCGCATTCGACAAAAAATGGTATACCTTGTATCAAACAAGGCATTAAATTCTTCTTTCTCTATTCAAACAAACCTTACTTACTTTCTGATTTTTTAGTGGATATTATACTATATATTTTATTATAAATATCCACAAAAAAATCATATTACTACGTAAAAAACGTATATTAATTAATACGTTTTACTCATGATAATTTATGATATTGTCGTCGCCTGATTATTGTTGGGGTCCACTAGCTTTATTGCCTAGACTATTATTGAAGTTTTGGATAGAATTGTTACCTAACAACCTACATATTATGAATAATAAGATTAATCACACTTCACAGTTCACACTAACGATTGTTGCTTCACTAACTATATTTCGTACGTTTCATTCGAAGATATAATCACATATTAGGTAGTTTCATTGAATTGCAACTTTCGCACTCATTTTAGTATTAGGGTAGATTGTAAAATTCCCCAGTATCCGATGCTCCGGTCCCCTTATAACGCCTTCCCCATTCTTTTATTGTGCGCAGCAACGAGCACTCACTTGTCAATATTTAAAGAAATTCAATTGGAATAACTTACTAAGTATACTTCTCCGTTAGGACTATATTTGTTTGTTATACCTAAACGTATCGCTTAAAGTAAAGTAGGAGAATAAAAGTTAGAACGACGAAATCATTTTCATCTTCGAAGGAATCTGAAGAAAATCAGGGTAAGTTTACATAAATATATTTTATTTGTGTACGGAATCCAATTAAATAACCTAGAAATGGACTTGACGATAAAAGTATGTATAGCGGTTTTATGTAACTACTTTCAAAGTCAAAATATCTACATCAATAGCATCTCTTAGCTAGCCTAGAGGGTATCACGTTGAAGGTATCACGAGGGTATAGCATGATGCTTAAAATAAGTCTGGAGGTTGATTACTTTTTTATATATCGACTTTTAAAAACGATAAATATGTGAATCAATAGCATATCTAAGCTAGCCTGGAGGGTATCACGTTGAGGATATCACGAAGGTATAGCATGATGCTTAAAATAAGTCTGAAGGTTGACTGCGGGTACTTCTTTATATATCAACTTTTAAAAGGATAAATATGTGAATCAATAGCATCTCTAAGCTATCCTGGAGGGTATCACGTTGAGGGTATCACGAAGGTATAGCATGATGCACAAAATAGCCTGGAGGTTGACTGCGGCTTAACACGAGGGTTGAAAACAAAACGTTAGTTGTTGGATTAGAAACGTCACAATTATCATTTTAGACGATGAATGATGATAGAGGACATCCACGAGCAGCGACGGCAGCCAGCAGCGACAACCATGCGACCTCCAGCCAGAGCAAGCATCTTTCATAAACGCAGCGAGAGATTGTACCTAAAATCTACATGCTGGTCGTATACAATATTGTAATAAAGCACAAATTTTGGCTGAGCGTCCGCTAGATAAAAAGTCTCGGATTGGATTTATAAATCCAAACCGCCTTGTGGTGATACCATTTAAAGTTATCAACTTTATGTACATCTATCTATACATACATCTTTCATTAACATTGACCATTTAATATAACGTTTTACTCGATTTGTGACTTTGAGCCACAGCTAGATCAATTGATTTCTAGAATATTCTAATCAATCTAAGACTCCAAATCCAATGATGACTCAGAGATTTATTTTAAATTTGCATTTGCAATCACTAAATAAACTCGTTACTCAAAATAAGTGTTAAGAATTATATGACAGCTTGCAAACCAATACTTTATAGCGGCTTTGTGTCTACGCTATATTTGAAGAAGTCTAATTTATTTATTGATACCGGTCAACCCATCTCAAAGAAAATTTCGAAATAGTAATTTGTTACTTATCTATGGTGAAAATTTATACCAATGCCCTTACGGCTTATTATGGCCTCCGAGAACTTTCAAAAAAATTATAATATAGGATCTACTTATGTTATATAATTATATTATATATTGATCGTTGTACATACAACGTTATTGTTCTTACTGTTAGTACTTTGTACTGAATGGTTACGTAACGTAACCGAGAAACTTTAAACGTCAAACTGTTTCAGTGTTGTAATAAATTTTAAAAAGAACTCTCCTTACTATCCTTGCAACAACCCAAGTTAGGGTTTTATATTGTTATTATTAAGTATAGCATTAGCGTGACCCCGCGCGAATGCCACCGCCTAGTCGAGCAAATAAAAT
Source organism: Erebia palarica (assembly GCA_964035005.1). Classification (NCBI taxonomy): domain Eukaryota; kingdom Metazoa; phylum Arthropoda; class Insecta; order Lepidoptera; family Nymphalidae; genus Erebia; species Erebia palarica. Next base: position 11,886,236 of record OZ035988.1, read on the forward strand.
TACCGTCACGGCGGTAGGTACCGTCTTTTTCTCGGAGCAACTTACGGTGAATATTATGTCTTCATCATTGCTTTATGAAAAAAGGAGAAGTACATATTATTATCATTTTAAAAATAGTTACGAAGTTGGTTGGTTGGAAGTACCGTTGAGTTTATACTAAAATTAAACGTCTCGATGGTCCATTACCTACTTAGCATCCAAGATACATATACGTATAAATCATATGGAGCTAAATTTCGGTTTTCGTTTTTAATTCTATCGGAGCTTGAAGGTGGATCACTAAGTAATAAACTGATAAGTTTCAACAAGAGCTTTTTACAGGCGCTTCTGGGTCTGGCTCGGGTACATTTTGTAATGACGGAAGAGTTAAACTGTAAATTGAAATCAATTACTGAGTTTTAATTTCATACTTAAAACTCAGTAATTGATTTCAATACTCAATTCAATACTCGGTGGGTAGGCGCAAAACTGTGTTGACGTGTTTTTATTTGCTCTCGTATTTTTTAAAGTTTTAATTAGTTTATTCAGTTAATATTATTATGAAATTGTACTAGTGATTTTTATAATTCACCAGCATTATTTTCCAATAATTGTTTGAACTCTTTTCCTTATCAGTGCGTGCGCACTAGTAAATTGTAACCTATACCTAACTACAATATGGAATTGCTCAAGAAATCCATTGAAGAGCTTGCTGCAAACTTTACGTCACGGATGGATGAGTTTCAGAAGGAAATTCGTACTTCCATTCCAGCTGCGAGTCCATCGTCGAATATTAACGCGCAATTTCAAGTATTGAGGTCGTTCGTTATGGCAGCACTCGAAAATCTTCAGCTGCAGCTACAACTTCTCTCTAGGCAACAAGATGATATGGAGGTCAGGTCTAGGAGAAAAATGTTACTAGTACATGGGGTTCCTGAATCCCGTGATGAGAATCCAGTCCAGTGCATCGCTGATCTACTCTGTGACCGGCTCAATTTGCCTGATATCACGGTGGGTGCCATCTCCAGGTGTCATCGCTTGGGCCGTCCTAACAGTGACAAGCCCAGAGCGGTGTTAGTTAAATTTCGTGATCAGGAGCTTCGAGACAAAGCATGGTTCTGTAAGACTAAACTGAAGGGCAGTGGAATGACACTATCGGAGTTCATGACTAAGGGACGACATGTGGCCTTCATCGCAGCCCGCCAACGCTTTGGTGTGTCGCAATGCTGGACACGGGACGGCTGTGTTGTGGTGTTAGGGCCTGACGGCATGCGCCACAGAGTGGTCTCTGTGGCTGAAGTAAATGCGATCCCTGATCCTGCTGGCGTTGCGCCCGGGACTTCGGCACCGGTCGCGGCCTCCGTAACTCCGAGGGTCAATAAAACCGTTAGGCCTAGAAAGCCTGTTAAGAAATAAGTGTTGGTTGTTGTGTCATAGTTACAATAATAATAATATAATGGATTGGTTGCAATTTAATAGTTCGTCGTTAGTTTAGTGCAGTGTAAGTAATTTAGGTATATGTTAGGTATAAACTTTGGTTTTATAAACATTAAGTAGTTAACCTTTTGTTTACGACTGTAATCTTTATCACAACTGAAGGTAGTTTTTTAATTTATGTTTTATGGTATGATTTGTACAATATGACAGTTCAGTGCTGACAGTTGACAAATGGCACTGACAATATTCACTGTCAGTTGTCGTTTATTTGTGCCATAGACCTAATATATTGTTAAGCCTTTTTTACACGATGCTAGTAGCCCACTCGGGTAGGAACTGGATGGTCAGTGCTTATGTTACCGCATAATGTTTATCTGCGAGTGCCTTACCTTGGGCAGGTTGCTTGCGAGCTACGTAAAACATAGTATTGTTTATTTTAGTTTTTAATTTTGTTTAAAAAAGGCCGGACGAACTATTGTTGTGTAACTATATTTTTTTTTTTCTATTATTCTAATGTAGCTTTTAAATTAAAGGTGCTGTTTTGTTTGTTTTATTTAGGTCTTTGACAATTATTGTGATTTACTTTTTTTATATTCTGCTTTTCACTTTCATTTTGCTGGTGGATTTGTAATAGCACAGGTACATTTGGTTTTAAGTTTTATTTAATATTTTTTGTTTATTATTAGTTTGTATTATATAATTATACATATTTATTTATTTAATTATAATACTTATGGTATCCTCAAATATTAGTGTTGACAGTGACTTATTTATGTCTCTGTCTTCTAGTGATGTGACAATAAGTGATGCAAGTTACCACAGTACAAGCGCTTCTCTTCCACTCAATGCAACTCTTGATTCTTACTTCTCCGATTGCGTGAAAAACTTTAATGCTATTCACATTAACGCACAAAGCATTCCGGCACATTACTCAGATATGCTTCTTATGCGTCTTTTGAGTCCCAGAATATTCATGCCATCTTAGTGTCTGAGTCTTGGCTTAAGCCCTGTCTGCCTTCTACTTCATATTCTTTGCCTGGGTTCCATCTTATAAGAAATGATCGCATCAACAAGGGTGGTGGTGGCGTGGCGATCTATCTTAGATCTTACATTCCTTTCAGTATTGTTAGTTCGTCGTGTCAACCGCCTCCAGTTGATGCCGCTGAGCTTTTACTGATTGAGGTCTCCCTATCTCAGACAACTAAAATCCTGCTCTGGGCATAGTACGGCCACTGCTCTGATTAAAGTTACCGATGACATTCGTAGGGGCATGGATAATCAGCAGCTCACAGTATTAACCTTGCTGGATTTTAGTAATGCCTTTAACACGGTGGATCATGATATACTTGTGAGTATGCTGCGTTCTCTTAACATATCTCCATCAGCAACTGACTGGTTTCATAGTTACCTTAGTGGTCGTCGGCAGCGTATTCGTATCGAAGAAACTCTTTCGTCTTGGTGCGATATTACTGCTGGTGTACCTCAAGGCGGCGTGCTGTCACCGTTACTCTTTTCTATTTTCATTAATTCTATAACTCAAAACCTATCTTCTCTCTACCACATGTATGCAGATGATCTCCAAATTTACACCCAGGCAACTCTTGAGAATCTTCCTGTAGCTATTGAGCAAATGAATAAAGATCTTGACTCTATTTTGGAGTGGTGTAGATTCTATGGCCTTAATGTAAATCCAAAAAAATCTCAAGCCATAATTATAGGTAGTCGGTACCTAATCTCTAGAGTTGACTGGTTTGTGCTTCCTCCAATTGAATACAATGGTATAGTTATCCCGTTTTGTGATAATGTCAAAAACTTGGGATTACATATGGATTGCACTTTAGGTTGGACGAATCATCTGAATCAGGTTAGCAGGAGAACTTTTGCATCTCTTAGCTCTCTGCGTCGTCTGCGATCTTTTCTTCCAATTCCTACAAAAATTATGTTGGCACAGACTCTACTGCTTCCTGTTCTTGATTATGCTGACGCAAGCTATATTAACCTGACTGAAGATCAGTTAAATAAACTTGAGAGACTTCAAAATATTAGTATTCAGTTCATATTTGGATTGCGCAAATATGACCATGTATCTCAATTTCGTTCTCGTCTCAAGTGGCTACCCATCCGTCTTCGCCGGAACTTGCATATCCTTTCTATTCTGTACTGTGTGTTATTTAATCCTTCATCTCCTGCTTATTTAAAGGAGAAGTTTGAATTCGTAGGCCGTCCAGGAGAACATTTACGTACTACAAGGAAACTTGTTTTAAGGACGCCTACTCATAATTCCTCTTTCTTCCATAAATCCTTTTCTGTACAAGCTGTTAAGTTGTGGAATGCACTGCCTCTTGACATCAGAGAGGCTCAATCGATAAATATCTTTAAAAGACTTGTAAAGAAATACTATTTGTCACAATAATATTATTTACCTTGTAGTTTATTTTTATATATTTTGATACCTATTGTTTCTTTCTTTTTTTTGTTTTGAGGTTAACGTTTATTTATTTATATTTTTGTTCATTTGTGAGTATATATAAGTATGTATGTTTATTTATATATTATATGTGTAGTATCTATGGTTTTTATTTAGTATATTATACTTTATTTATTTTGTTATACTTAGTTTAAATATGTATATGTATTATAATTTATAGCTTTATATCAATGTTTTATTTTATTATTTCTGCACCATCTACCGGTTGTTTCTGTAGCTATATTCTTTTAAACCATTGGTTGCCTGGAAGAGATCGCTGTGAAGCGATAAGGCCGCCAAATTGTATACTTCCTTTGTTGTTAGCTAAGTTTACTGTTGTTATTGTTGTTTGGTGTACAATAAAAGTATATTCATTCATTCATTCATACTTACTACTTAGACCTGATGGTGGTATTTTACACAACAATATATATATATAAAATATGTCATCACATTCATCATATTTTATAATCATATACATCTATAATACTGGTTATTATTAAAGTAATAATTATTAATAGGTACTAAGAAGGATTAAGCTTAGGTAACATAGATTAATCGAATGGGTGGCATTCAATACCCAATGATTTGACGTCAGAAATTCGGCAATGGTAGTAAAATATAATATTATGGTTCACTCCTTCTAATGTTAAAAGTAAAGAAATTTAAGAAGCTGATGAAGAATGAGAAATTTAACAAAGATGTAGAAATAAAATAGTCTGATAAATTATAATAATAATCAGTCAATAAGCCATTTATCGTTCTATTAGCATTACGCGCCAATGCCAAACTTAATTAAAACGTAGTTAATATGAAGATCAAACCAAATTTCATGAAATAGCATACTATTTTGTGCTGTTCCACTATGTATCCACTCTCTATTGTATCTTCTAATATGTGAATTTTTAGAAAAGATAATAATATAATAATGGCCTTAACAGCCTTGCTTCCATAACACAACTAACAAAAAACAAAAAATGCTTACTTTATATTTAATAGCTATACATTCCAAATATAATATTATGATCTTTCTCAAGGAACTCACAATTTAGAGAATTTAGTAATCCTGGAATTGGATTTTGTAGCCACGTTGCGAACGAGTTCATTAAATGAAGTGTACCTACCCTACCTTTATGGCCTCTTTGGAACTTAATTGGTGGCAATACTGTCTTAACAATGATAGCGATTCATTTCAATCTTACAAAACACACGCATCACACAACACACTTACATCGTACACTCAATCTTAAAATTTCTAATGAAATAATTTGTTATAGGTGCAGTTTAGTGTACTATTAATAGTTATCGTTCGGTTTATTAAGTTTACATGCTGATGATTTTGTAATCATGTAAATAGATTAAAAGGTTGTCGTTAAAGAAAATATTATATAAATTAAGGCCAAACGTACGATTCTCAGATAGAGTTACAATACATTGCTCAGTGTCCTAATAAAGAATTATCTTAAGGACAAAAGATTTATCAAATCCAACAAATCTAATACAAAAGATTTTCAGAAAAGTTTTATTTTATTAGCCTTATGTACGGAAATATTAATACCTATCGAAATATTAATAACGAACGGAAACAGTGTTTTATTCTTCGATATCATTAAAGCGTCTGCAACCTGTCGGTACCAGTCAACATCGTACAGCTCAACGATAGTATTTATATTTGTAAAGCAACTGCTTAAAAACATCATCTGCCAAATTCGTTAAAAGACCTCCTGATAGCATATAAATCTATTATACCGTGCACACAAATCATCAGCCGATGTGCTGTTACAGCTCACATAGCGGTGTGGATGTGTCTAAGTTCGGTGCGTGCACCCGACACACCGCCACTTAACACGGCATGCGAGCTGTGCGTCTTGTAGCTCGCTTCACGTCATCAAGAAGAACGTTGGTTGATCGCAGTCGTCACGGACGCTGGCTAGATTTTATAACCTTCTTAGGAGAACGATGAACGATTGGTTTGCATAGCCAGAGTTTAATGAAGAGTATCCAAATTATACTTGCTTTTCATTACATCCATATTATGGTATGTTATTACAAATAATAAATATCGAGATGATTGTATTTTTCAATGATGGTTAACGAATAATTAATAATATGTTTATAAATCCAAGTTACCAAATGATTCCTAGTTTTTATATTAGAATCTAGAAAACTAAGTAATCGTTATAATACTATTCAGTTAATATCCCTAATTACAAATTTTCATCTCTAAGCATCTACCTAATGTGATTATATCTGAAACGTACGAAATATAATTGATGATTAAACGAAACTTACCTGTAATTGAAGTTCTATCCCAATTATATGAGTACGTTTCATTCGAAGATATTTTAAGGTCCCTCCCATCCCATTGCACATATCATTATGAAAATTTGGTAATAGGTACCGACTCTAAAGAATGAGGAAGGCGTTATAAGGAGACCGGAGCATCGGATACTGGGGAATTTTACAATCTACCCTAATACTAAAAAATGACTGCGAAAGTGGCAGTTTAATGAAACTACCTAATATGTGATTATACCTTCGAATGAAACGTACTCATATAATTGGGATAGAACTTCACTTACAGGTAGGTAAGTTCGTTTAATCATCAATTATAAGGGATTCAGATTTGGCTAAATTATATAATAGAGATAGATAATTCCCTGGATTAACACATTGGCTACTTTTATCCCCAAAAATTAAACAGTTCCCGCGGGAACCCAAAAAATCTCAATCCACTCAGACGAAGTCACGGGCATTGTATATATAAAATAATAATAATCAATTCAATAATAATTATATGATTTAATAATCAAGTTTATTTTATTAATTCAATAATTTAATAATTCATTGCGCAGTTAACTATAGCTACTCCTGAGCTGTGGATAGTAAAATCGACGGTTTACTAAACTACTCGTATATCACTTATACCAATTGAGTAACAATTATCGTCTGAAGAAAAGTTCGGTCCGTCTGCGTCTGATATCCAAATTCCGAACATCATCGACGGTTTGCTCCCGATCACGCTCAAGGAATAACCTATAAAGCAAAAATATGAGTGTTAATTGTATATTAGATACCCTTCGCGAGTTACGACTATACAAATACTATCGGAAACACGAAATTTTCTCTTCCAAATTAAAATAATTACCAGTTCAAATAAATTACCTATTGAATGCGTTGTCAGTTAACACGAAATATAAGGAGTGCTGCTTATTTTTCCTGGTTGAATAGGACTGTTGCTTGGTAATAATAAGGACTGGCATCTGGAATTCCCCACGATGATAAGCGAAAGGCGCACTCTCGTATTAAGCTCCTTCACTCGGCCAAGGTTGGGATCAATGACCTTACCATTGAGATCAGTGAAAATTAATTTTAAAGACATGATATGAAACCCGGATTTGTTGCTGTAACTAACTGGTAATTACGTACCTGCTTATTACAAATGCTGAAGTGTGTCTGCCCATCCGATTCCTTCTTACGTGACCGTTAAACCGATACTGAAAAAAAACCGTAAAGTGATATCTTGGATGTGGAATCCTGGAAGCAATTATACCTACTTTATATCCCAAAAATCAATGTGTTCCTACTGGATTACAGTCTCACAAGACAATATGATACATATCTACTAATACTACTGCTTCAGATGATCATGAATGAGATGAGCTATCAATCATTAATAGTCATCCATACTGTATCCTCCTCCTCTCGTCTTATTAGATGTCCATACTCGGATTTTGTATGTAGGTACAGTAAATGTGTAAATTATATATCTATGTGCAATTGCGTTTTCTGTACGGCCTTGTGTGTATGTACTATGTATAATAAACAGACAAAAACTTCCGAAAGTATGCAATAATGGATCCATTAGAATGAGGATTAACCACAATTAAAAAAATAGTTTTCCTTTATGATAATAAGCTATATTATGATTTATGTTGGTTTACGTGAGGTATCTATGCCCTCGTGGCAGGCCCGGTCCGCTCTCGTCTCTTATGATGCTCAAAACGTTTTGATTTGCTGCGTTCGGATTGACCGAAAATTGGCGCTACAGCGTCTCCGAGTGGTTGGGTGAGCGTAGAAGCTCTGCGGAGAGGAGGCGAGCCCTAGGGCTCAAAGAAGATCGGTGGAAGGATCTCCTTAGAGCGCCTCCTGGTAGGCTCAGTCTGCCCACTTAGCGGACCTAGTCAAGACCTGGTTAGTCCGTAGTCCGTACGCCTCCGAGACTTTGTTGAGACGAAGGGAGCCACGTCCGGGTGGCTGGGGTGAAGGGTGTAATGTTTCAATTGTAATTAGGTCTTATTAGGCAGGACTTCAAAATGAAAATCAATTTATTTGTTAAAATAGTTAAGGTAAGTTGGTTTTTTTTTTGTTCTATAAACTATTTCATGCCGCTATAGTGAAATAGGATATAACACTGTACCTGAAACGACCATGGCGTGTAAAAATAAAGTCAAGTTATGATGAAGCGTCTTTGTGGAAGCCTACGCAACTAAAAGACATACTCTCAGCTGTTGAAAACTCACTCAAGTGATCGTAGCTTATAGGTGCCCCGCTCAATGATTCATCAAAGCAGTGTCATGGGCGAAAGTATGTAAAATTAGTAAAGAATATGTGTATATGTGTGTAAACAATAATGCTACGACGGCGAGTCCGACTTTCTTTTCTATGTGTTAGTGTTATATAATGAACTTGTCGGATTTAATGGTTTCACTTAGCTATCGGATCCCTTTCGTAGGGCGTGGTGTAGTTAGATATCTTTGATTAGTTTGTCTAATCGCAGAATGTTCAATACGCAAAATTTACAAAACGCACAACGTACAAAACACTAATAATTTATTTACTGTAGTTGTATTTTAGAACGTTTACCTTTATATTGCACACCCAAGTTTAAAACAAGTCATAATTAAAATAATTAAAAAACACGCCTGCCCAGCCAAAAAACGAACTAAAAAGTTAAATATCTAAATTAATCTAGTTAAATAAGTATCTTATTCACATTTTTATTAAATGATATTTTGTTATGAATCACTGGATATTGAATTATAGTGTTATATATTTTATTGGAATTTACTCATCATTACAACGATACCTCATTTATCAAAATCGGTTCAGGCGTATAGAAGTGCATACATACATACATACATACATACATGAACCCTAAAAACAATATACTCCTTTTTTCAGGCAGATGTATAAAAAACTGTTTATGTCATAAATCAAATATACGATGTAACGACTGTTGATTGAAATGGTTAAATGTTATTCAAGATTAATGTTAGAAAGAGTGATGTCCCAAAGTATTCTGAAAATCCCTACCTAGTTATAGACTACAGTGAAACCAATCAGCCTTTACAGTAAGATTACCAAACTGATACTGTTCTACTTTTAAACACGACTTTAAAGAAAACCGGTTAAGTATGAGTTTAACGCACTCACCGAAGGATCTACAAACTTTATATTGTTAAAGTTTTCATAAATTCGCTTACTGCTATCACTTTTCTCTGAAACATGGTGACATGCCGGTTGTTAAACACTAGATTTTTACTATGTAGATTGTAGACAGTTTTTGATGAAAACATTTCCTCTAAACAAAAATACTGAGAATATGGGATGTTTTTTTTTAATCATCTCCTAATTTCGAAAAATTACAAGATACTTACTGAATAGAAATGAATTTTCCAAAATATTATAATAGAGATTACTTAATGAATATTGAACTAATTGTGTTAACAAACAATCAAGCTAAACAAATCGGATAGTTAAGTTGATACGTACTAGGATACTTATAATAGGTACGTGATAATTACTTAGGCATGTTAAAAGTCGAATTTCCGTTTTCTATACATATAAAATTCAAAGTCCTGACTGACTGACTTTTATATCCACGCACAGCCTAAACTGCTGGTTCTAGAGACATAAAATTTGTAGGGTGTGTTCTTTGTGAAGAGTAGGTATCCACTAAGAAAGGATTTTTCGAAATTCTACCCCCAAAGGGGTAAAATAGGGGTACGAAATATCGTATGAAATTCTATCGGACTTCCGTTTTAAAATTATGAAATACGTATTTCACAATTTATGTAATTTGTATCCCCAAGGACATTAAAAAGAGAATTTGTCCTTCACTCACGCCGCAATAAAGCAACGGATAAACGTGATGTTTTGATTGGGTATAGATGAGGACTTGGAGAGTGACATAGACCCTTTTTATTCCGGAAAATTAAGGAGTGCCTATGGGAATTAAAAAACTTATGCCATACTAACGAAGTCGCGGGCGTCCGCTAGTTTACAAATGTAAGTGTTGTTTTCATTGTAACTAATAGTACATTACTGCCCAGGCTGAAAATATACATTACCTGGGCTACCTCGAGATACTAAGTTCCAAGAGTATGAGGTACCTATTATCACTAATTAAATAAATAAATAAATAATTCAAACCTTGCAAATTGATCAAGTGATAAAGCGAATAAAAAATCAAATCATGAGTAAAATACTCGTACACGGATAATACCTACCTGTTTTTTTAAACAACTTAAGTCACAACGGTTACTTAAGCAAAAAATACGATCTACATTAAATTTGGGTAAATATGTGATAAGTCACTTGGCGCTGTAAATTCAGTATGAATCGCATTGTCCGCTGAATAAATTGCGTAAACACTTTAGAAGCCAGCATAATATTATACCGACCTTGGTCTTGCGTAACTTAATTCGTAGCAAGATCTTCGCCAGACGTTTTAATTTTTTTAAAATGAACAAACTAAGATCACTTAATATTAACAGCACGTCTTGCTTTTGTGTGAACAAATTCATATTATTATGTATGTCAAACCTGCCAATAAAATCGTAAAATCGTACAATGATACAATCGTGTAGTAAATACGTACTCGGCGATTTGCACGAATGGACGAATCTTGATATGGATGAGTTGCGTATAATTGATAATCATATTTTATTTGCATTTACATGCTTTTGCGTTATCAACGGCTAACGAATAATAAAATAAGAAATTTATCACTTTCCCCTTTGTATACATTTTCTACGATTCCTACAAGTTAAGGCTGGATGCCTATCGGATACTATCGCCTGAGCGGTATCTTATGATTATCATATGATGAGCAATTTATACACCCACAAAGAATCGGGTCGGGTGTTTGAATGAAATAATTTGATTTAAGCATTTCATAACTGCCATAGAGGAGCTTGAGCTTCTTTCTACGGCTGCTCGAGAGGCGAGAATCTCAGGCGATAGCAGCCACTCAACACACTGTAAGAGTAAAATCAGATCCAAACTCGACTTTAGTTTTTCTCATTAACAGGAATTGGAACGCAACACAAACCAGCCAGAACTAAACACCATAGCTACATACTACTTCGACGGACAAGGCAAGGCGCTAAGGCCCATGGTGGCAATATTAATGGCGAGAGCTGTCAACTACCATGTATATGGCGAAAATAGGTAAGATACATCATTTCATTCTATAAAACTATTACTTAGATTATAATATAGATGTCGCATTACTAGAGGAGTAAACCTAAGAAATCTGAATAATATGGTGTAACATATATTTTGTTGCCGTAAATTTTAGTATGTATTGATCCGACTCCATTTTCGGATACCGCAAAAGTACGGGCTTTATCTGTATTCCGAGGTACTGTGCTACACAATCCGCGTGTGTCAAGACGTGGTTGGTCCACAATGAATGCAATAACACATCCAAATGAAAATTAGGTTACTACTTAGGTCGCCCTGTTGGGTGGGATATGGGGTAAATCGGACATTTTTATAATTCCATACCGGTAGTCGGTATTTTACATCTCGATACCAATTAAGCTAACTACCTCGAGTGTCACACTTTTAACAAACCATAATATTATGAATTCCTTTGCGATTTTTAAATTAAATACAATTAGGTACTTTAATATTTTAGCATGTTTTGTTGTGTTTTTTTTTTCTTCTCCCTGAATTAAAATCAATGTTGGATGTACTTACTTAATGTCTTCGGAAATAAAACAAAAACTTCTATCTACTTAATTTTAGTTTTTAACGGAAACGGTATTTATTTTTTGGAACATCTACAATTGAACATACTACCACATGACAGGCAATAAAATTTTCATTTAACTTTTCAATAACAAGTCGTTAAAAGACGTTTAAATTTAAAGGTACACTTTTTAGCAAAATAATATAGTTTTAGAAAAAACCCTATGTTCATACAGGGAATTATTATAATATTATATTAATTCTATTCATTCATAGACATATAGCGGCGGCGGTGGTAGGTGGTGGTGGCTAGTAGGTACCTACTGTACAACTTGCCTTTCGGTATTATTTTTAACAGACTTCGAAAATTGGACCTCCTCCTTTTTGTTGTCAAGCCGGTTAAAAAATTCTCATTCTGGCGCATATTTCTATTTAGCTGAAGTGAACGTAATGTAACGAATTTTTTTTGTTCAATTCGTGGTAGAGTCACCTTCAAGCTTTAGTCAAGGCATTCATTTTAGTTTTTTTGTTGAGCGTTTATTTTAGCTCTGTTATGTGTATCATTAGTAATATTTTGGACCGGTGATGGATGGTAAATGATGCAATCTCATGAGAATGAAAACAAATCCGTTATACTCTACCCAAAAATTAAAATGGTAAGATCCAGGAAGGTCTTCTAATTTGTGTATCTGTATCAATTTATATTAAACTTTTTCAGAGAGACCAGTGAAAAGAGAGCTTCACTAGGACTTCATTCGATTTGAGAACATCATCACATTTTAAGGTGTTATTGTCAATCACCTAATATTGAAGATGTATTAGGTGATTGACAATAACAACTGTAGTCAACTGAATACAACTCTGCATTCTAACAGGATTATTCTAGTTCGTTCTAATATACATGTAGACAAACAAATAAATCTAACTTTAACTCTAAAACAAAATAATCTATTCTTTATAGATAAAACCTAAGGAATTCAACGGGTGAATATTAAACCTTAGTAATTACGTAGGATATTCACGTTGCTGATTCGCCGCGTACTGCCCTATACACTTTAAGAATATTTAAAGGACGTGATAAGTCCGATGCGTGCACAGAAGTTGCGTATAGAATTATTTATAATCTTATAAATAATAACATCATAGTGTTCCATAATACATATGGGAGGCTGCCATCTTCGAGTAATATTTATAACCTTATCTTATGACTAAAATGTTTACTAGGGACATTATAGTATTGATTCGATTGTGCAAAATCTCTTTACGCAATGCTATCAAAAATCAATAAAAATGCCCATCAGCGTAAAATATATTTTTTTTCAACATAATCTCCTAATAGTTCAATACATTTGGAATATCGCTATTCAAGTTATCGTATTCCGGCTAAAAATCTTGTTCCTGAGTCTTTTAAAAAAAAGATTTTTAACGCAGTCATGACCTTGCCATTGTTCACGAATTTGATGCCTAGGATGTGTTCTTTTAACTTAGGGAATAAGTATTAATCGCTAGGAGCGAGAAGGTCTGGTGAATATAGTGAGAGTTCCATCAATTGAAACCCTGCATTCTGAATGGCAGCGAGGAACACCTTAGATGTGTGGGCGGGAGCGTTATCTTGATTAAACAGAACACAGTGGCTTAGATCGACCATTTACACATTAAAAAAAAATGTGACGTGTAAATAGCAATTGCAATGTTACACTTTACAAAGACAGTCCCAATCAGAGAAAAATAAATGAACGTCAAATAACAAGGAAGGCTGGAAGAGATAATATTTTAGAGATAAGGTAGTTTTAAGACAATATTTTGTGCAAATATAATAAAGACAGCAGTTTATGTATGATAGCTGTGATTTTGTCCTGTTTATCAAAATCATTTGGAAGAACGTTTTAAAGTTCAATCCATTGGAATCTGAAGCAAAAGTACCTAATTGAAAAACTTGTCGCAATATTTTAATCAAACGATCTATTAATTCAATTCATATATAACTAATTTAAGACCAAATAAAACTTCTAAGTATTACATTTCTATTTTTTATCAGTAGGTAAGTTAGGTACTAAATACTAAAGACCGTACACAAATCCTTGAGAACATTGATTTCAGATCTGCTCGCTGCAACAAGTAGGTATAATTTACTCTTTGGTACATAATATAAATTATATTTTTCGCATAATTAGCGTGTCTCTTGACATGAGATAACTACTATAATTATATTATATAATACGATACTTAATTACTTACAACCTAAACTAACGTTTATGTAATTAGACACAAAAATTAATAAAATTCTTGACCAGCGACTAAATACTGAACGTCTCTAAATAAATATTTATGGGCATCTTAACATTTGCTAAGTATATGGACATAGTGCTAAAATTAGTCAACATTCAAGTAGTCTCAAGTATATTCTATAAAATTTTCAAGTTAAAAATGTTTATAAAAAGAGTAGATCTACCCCGGTATACTGTCAGAATTTCAAAACCTCAGTAGACTAATTCCCAATTATGTCTTCAGATTAGTATTCATAGAGATTTTTTATTATTGATTACTTTTTCTACTGACTAGGCAATTAGGTACCTAGATCCAGTGACAACACTTACCATTAAGTATTAAAGGTGCATATTAAAAAATTATATTATTTGCCGTTTTAATAACTCGAAATAAATGTTAAAAAGAGTGTTTAGTGTGGCTCGCGCCCTATTAAATTGCCACAATTATTAAGCTATATGTTATAGCTTTGGATATTATAAATATTATTTTATCATTGAAATTAGTATATATGGAAAATAAAACACGGAAAACGCGTGCTAGCCTCCACTGTTATATTATGTCAAAGTAAATAAAGCTTAGTTGGTGATTTTATCACTAGTGACGCCGCCTCGGCTTTGCGAGTGTGCTGCGACTTTCGCCTATGAATGATTCAGTGCAACGGCCTACGCAAGTGATGAGCCCGATTAACCGTCGCAGTTTGATAAATCATGTGTTTATTGTGATAACAGTGCGCTGCTGCCATCACAGAGGCAAGTGGCGATGATCAGCGAGATGATCCACTCAGCGTCACTGATCCACGACGACGTCATCGACCAGAGCGACTTCCGCCGCGGAAAACCCTCAGTCAACGTGCTCTGGAACCACAAGAAGGTAAGCGTCCATTATCTCACCTGATTGCGCAATCGGCAATCATGGAGGTGCAACAATAAAATTGTATTGTCTCAAGGTCCCTCTGTACGATTCATCACTAAAGTAGACATCGCTTTAGATCCAACACGTTTTAGACTATATAATATACCAATCACTATTTTTCTATTTCACAAAATTCTAGATCCTCTAATTACCTATTATATGTTTACAAAGACAGGCAGTTAGCGTTTAGATTGTGGGGATTCGGAACCCCAGTTCTGATTTTCAATTGTCTGATTTTACTTGACTCCAGTTACACGCAAGTGATATATTATGCTAATAGTATATACACATGTAAACATTGAAATGATTTCATAAAAAGGTCCTATGGGCCCAAGTATCGTATGTTGATACTGATCATTTTGAGATTATGTTCTTTGTTTTTAAGTATGGTGTCCGCATTATATGGTCGAATCTATTGTAATACATAATATAGTCTTCACAAGGTCTATTGATTTGTATTTAATCTTGAAATCATCTTGGTAGTATCCGGTCGTGACAAGAATAAAATGTTATGAAAAATTTACGTTTTGCTGAAATCGATTGTGATGTCAGTGCAGATGGAAATACGATCGACCTAGAACTTAACAGAATTATGCTTCGCATGTCAAAATGGAACTTTATGTCGGAATTCCCCAATTACCTAGGTACTAATTAAATATGAACATAGTGTCGTCGCTATTAAGGATCGTCTGGTATGAATGGCGTCGTATACATAATGATGTGTGTATAAATGTTGCTAAGGTGGATAATAAGTTGTCATAACAAATTCGCAAAGCACATAACGTATTATAAAAAAGTACACACGTAATCGCTGGCTATTGCTAGGAATTATCCGGCTGACTACTGTTCGGAAATAGTACCAAAATATATAAAACCATTTTTTTTTAAATTCATTTCATTTCATATACATATATGAATTAAACAAAATTTAAATTAATATAATTTTATAATGCTTATCCCTGAAAATGTCGCCTATATATATTTATATAGGCGACATTTTCAGGATTAAGCATTCCAAGTTTACTTGTGGTTTATTTTCCAATCGATCACAGCGCGTAGATAAATTTTCGAATAATTAATGATGTATTGAAGTAATATTTATTGAAATTATATCAAAGTACTAACCTAACTTCAAAATAAACTAAAGTTTAAATTGAAACTAAATTATATTATGTAATTAATTAATATTAATAAATTATGTATTATTCGCATCTGAGTTGAATGCAGAGCTTAGGAATGTGCTAGTGCTGTGACCTTATTACTGACAGTCATATCGATAAATTACAAAAACAAGCAGTGGCAGTATTATTTTAAAAACATTTAAAATATTGATTGTAACGCAATAATAAAGTCCGAAATTTACTTCATTTCTTAAGTAAAGAAAATAAAATCATTCGGACAAGTAGGGACGATTGTTTTAGTCGGATAAAAGTCTTCTATAGTTCAGCTTTTTTACAAAGAACGAAGAGCGTTATTTTTCTTCTTATATATTTATCTATTTAGTTTTTTGTATGTAGCTGTATGTTTTCCGAACAAAATAAAAAAAAAATAGTGAGTCGACGGCTCAATCTAAATTTAAAAAATAGAGAAGCAAGAGTTGACTCATTGACTCATTCACATGACTCAACTGAACCATATCACATCACTAGTACCTTAAATATGGCATCATTATTTTACAATTTGACATTAGCTAATGTCAAAACGTGTTGTCCAATAAAAAATTCGACTATAGTAGCTACACATACGTGTTAGGTGCAGACTTTTGTAAATGATGATACCGCATGAATGTCAAATTGCTATGTAACATTTTAGGTGCAATTAAACATGTCGTAAAACGTATTCGAACAGTATTACTTTATATAATTATTATAGCATAATATTATGATAAGATAGGGATCGTTACGGGCGTTTAATGTCTGTGTACTTATCTGTTGTGTAATAAGTAAGACATCAAACAATGATCGTTAATCATTGGTGTCCACTTCAGTTGACAATCAATATAGAAAGCTGATTTTTGCGCCGACATATCAATGCGTGTGTAAATTACTTAATGAGGCCGTAAATCAACTCGCCCTATACGTACGAATTGTTCGGTAACTGGAGTAGAACACAATTTCTTCTATCGGCAGAGCTGGGTTGCTAACCTAAGCTTGGTAAGAGTTACAATAAGTAAAAGAGGTGAACTATTTGGGTCATTAAGTCACGTTCAGGTTCTTGCCCTACATAAAAAAGAATAACACAAATTGTGGGAAGTAGTCCGCGTCGCTTACACTCGATACAGACAGACGATGCTACCTTTCACTAGCATTTATAAGAACGAGACGGAGTTACTAACCGCAGTGTATAAAGCCTCCGTACGTAAACAAATATGTATATGATGTATTCCTACCTGCGTAGCGAGAGTGGTGGTGGTCAGTAAAGATGCCGGCGAGGGGCCGAGAGATGACGACCCCAGGTGAAAGTGCCCTGCGGCCTTACGTTTAATATTTTTGATTTCGCCTCATTTCCCATTTCACTTACATTTTCGTGTTTTTAATAAACTGTGCAATGTATTGTTTTCATAGTTCAGCAACCTAACCTATCCTGCACTCATCACGCTTATCTTATGGAAATTTCTCAAAATATTTTCTAAGTAGGGTTTAGGTACACCTCGATGGGTTACATAGATTAACTACTAGCACTTTTCAAGATTCTAAACCTTTTCATTTGAGCTCTGCATTCCTATGCCGAACAATTCTCACTTTTAAATATAAAGCCTGGTTTTAATTAGTTCTGATATTAATGTTAGCATTCTGCCTTCTTTTACCAATACCAAATAGTGCTTGTATATAAAAATAACTAATATTTTGCCAAGACGATAACTGGTCTAGTAAAAGTTAGGAAAGACTCTCTGTGATGACATAGGCTTTCTCTAAACAAAGTTCATTGTCATGAGTTACTCTGGTATCTAAGAAACGTGCTGTCATACTCTATACAGTTCTCCGTAACTTTCTTTATTTTCTTTTTACTAGTAATATTATGCACCTAATAATAATATATCTGTTATATGTATTTTTGGTTGCCTGTTATATGTATGGTCGTCTAAAATATTCTTATTTGAAATTCGGGTAATTTAATGGTTGTCAAATTCACAGACTAACTAATAATTTCGTGTAATCTCTACATGTATAGAGAAATCCTGATTCCTGAGTGACTCATCATCGCCCAGCCTAAATCTTTGTATCTAGAAAGCTGTAATTTTGTACAGAGGTTCCATTTACAATGTTTTTTTTTTCGCAACAGACAGCCATTACCTACTTACTTACTTACAAAATGTGTTATTATTATAGAAGAACAAAACGGTGAATGAAAAATAAGTATTATTAACAGTGCCGTAGTTGGCCGGGTTTTCCGTGAGTGGTTGCTTCAAATTAAATAATAAATTAGCAGCCATAATATAACCATACGAAGCGGTGATATCCTAGTGGTTTAGACACCCGACTTCCTATACGGGGTCGCGGGTTCAATACTGGGCACGCCTCTGACTTGGCGGAGACGTGCATGTGCGTTTTAAAAATAAAATAAGTATAACTTGCTTCAAACGGTGAAGAAAACTTTGTAAGGAGACCAAAGCTGCATCACTGAGAGTTCTTCATAATGTTGTCAATCCGCACTTGACCAGCTTGGGGACTATGGCCAAACCCTTCTAATTCTGAGAGGAGAGTCGTGCTTAGTAGTGAGCCGGCAATGGGTTGTTGTGATGATATTTATTATATAAATCATCTTATTATCCTTACATGAAATATTTGTTGAATTTATCAGGGTATTATGTTATATTTATAATTATGTCTTGTAAAGGGAGTTTTCGTAAGCTTTTGCACAACGTTGTCGACATTCGACAGTTCTGATATCATAATAGGAGATTTAACTTAACTCATTTTATTGCTCTACATGGAAACAATTCGATTGTATTTCATAGGGAAATATTTTAGATACTCTGAGTAAGATATCACATTCTTATATTATTATTTACTAGATGATGCTCGCGACTTCAGACACGTTGATAAGTTTTTTTTTCCGCGGGAACTCCTTAATATTTCGGGATAAAAGGTAGCCTATCTACTTCCACAGGATGCAACCTATCTCTATACTGAATTTCATCAAAATTGGTTGAAAACGTGGCTAAAGCGTAGTAGATAGGTAGACGGACAAACAGAGATACACACTTTCGCATTTATAATTATAGTATGGGTAGTATGGGTTATGTAAAAATGTTGCGTGTACCATATTCTGGCAAAATAAATAAATGATTATGATTATGTACTCTTGCAAATTTCTAGAGGATACTTGAAGAAGAAAGACGTAAAAGCTCTCCTGACTCATTTATTAACATGAACAATAAAAATATTACAGCGAGAAAATAAAATCACACAAGAACGATACGCAACGACGGGTGAGAATGTAGTTCGCAGCAGATGCGCACGCATCCTTTTATAACCTCGTCTCTGACACCATCGTTACTTTTCTTAATCGCAGGGAATGTATTCCATTCTTGAATTTCATTTCTTTATCCTGAAACAAGTATCTTATGTTAGTAAATATCTTCAATACGGCCAGACTGACCCGAGACCGTCCCCGGGCTCCTCCTCTAGTCCAGCAGTGGCATTGCTTAGACTCCGTTGGACACAGACCAGGATCTTGAAGCTCTTAAATGGCAGGCACAACAGAAGCACCTGCAGGCCTCGGCACCACAGAACGTTGTTGGTTGCTGGCAACCCGGAAGATCATCTCATGTCCTTGTCTGCACCTGCGACATAAAACAACAAACTTCACATATCTTTTTATTACCGAATACAACGCTTTAAATTTCAGAAGACACGTTAGAAGTATAAATAAAATTCGAAACGTTACGGCCACTGGTTAAGTCATTAAGCACGACGTTAGCATGAAATACCACGACAAGACAGTGGCACAACGTTATACCCTATCTGGTATCAGCAGTGTTAGAACAACTTGGGCCTAAGTTAACTTTTCTGCCCAGAGTGTACAGACAGCACAGGCCTAAGTCATTAAGCCCGACGTTAGCATGACTTAGCCTGGTTAGACAGAGGCGCGACGTTAGCTTGTCTCGTTGCGGTATCGTTGAGAAAAGTATAAAGAGCAACTGCATGGCATAAGACATAGGCGCGACGTTAGCATAACTTAGCCCAAACAAACAGTGCGCTCGGCCAAACCTGAAATCACATCAGTCACCGCATCCCTGCACGCAGTTAGTCGCGTAGCGTCACACCTCCCAGTGTGACTAGCGAACACGCAGTGTCACGCCTCGCAGCACGGCAGGCGAGCGTGAAGTGTCGCGCACTAGGCAAGCGCGCAGCCCTGCGCGACCAGCAGACGCGCAGCAGCAGGCAAGCGCGCAGCCCTGCGCGACCAGCAGACGCGCAGCAGCAGGCAAGCGCGCAGCCCTGCGCGACCAGCAGACGCGCAGCAGCAGGCAAGCGCGCAGCCCTGCGCGACCAGCAGACGCGCAGCAGCAGGCAAGCGCGCAGCCCTGCGCGACATGTAGACGCGCAGCTCGGCTCAGCAGGCAAGCGCGCAGCCCTGCGCGACATGTAGACGCGCAGCTCGGCTCAGCAGGCGAGCGCGCAGCCCTGCGCGACATGTAGACGCGCAGCTCGGCTCAGCAGGCGAGCGCGCAGCCCTGCGCGACATGTAGACGCGCAGCTCAGCTCAGCAGGCGAGCGCGCAGCCCTGCGCGACATGTAGACGCGCAGCAGCAGGCAAGCGCGCAGCCCCGCGCGACATGTAGACGCGCAGCTCGGCTCAGCAGGCGAGCGCGCAGCCCTGCGCGACATGTAGACGCGCAGCAGCAGGCAAGCGCGCAGCCCCGCGCGACATGTAGACGCGCAGCTCGGCTCAGCAGGCGAGCGCGCAGCCCTGCGCGACATGTAGACGCGCAGCAGCAGGCAAGCGCGCAGCCCCGCGCGACATGTAGACGCGCAGCTCGGCTCAGCAGGCGAGCGCGCAGCCCTGCGCGACATGTAGACGCGCAGCTCGGCTCAGCAGGCGAGCGCGCAGCCCTGCGCGACATGTAGACGCGCAGCTCGGCTCAGCAGGCAAGCGCGCAGCCCTGCGCGACATGTAGACGCGCAGCAGCAGGCAAGCGCGCAGCCCCGCGCGACATGTAGACGCGCAGCTCGGCGCAGCAGGCAAACGCGCTGCCTGGCGCGTCCAGAACGCCTCACGCCGTGTTGAGCGCCGAATACGAAAGAGACCTAGAACAGATAATGACCACACCACACACGTCTGTCACAGGTTCTGAATACCCTTACAAGCCATATCACATGAACCACTTTTCGAGTAATAACTTCGTAACATATCCATCGAACGAAACTAACTTGAACAACATTCTCTAAATGCGAACAAGTAGAAATGTTCCTTTTTGGTGCTCTCTATAAATGTGAGCATACCAGCGGTCCTTTATCTGTGAAAGAAATACGAACAAACAAACCAGACTTTATTCTACGTACACAACTTTAACAAGATCACAAAACGACCAAAAATTAACAGGTCAAACTTCAAATAATTTTACACGAAAGTAAATAAACACAAGTAGACAAATAATTGACATGACATGACAATATGTCATGGCTGATATGCGCAGAACAGAATAAGAACCTGAACACCCAATGTTTACATCTTCAGGTTACACGGCAACGATGACAATTAGACTGCAATCCAGTTTTTCAAAACATCAATTACCCAACACTGAGCCCTCTCACTATTCGTAAACGAAGAAGTGAACAACAAGCATAGTCAACATATTATGTGCTGTAACTATCTGAACTCTTACTCGTTACTTCAAACAAAATGATTGCATATCCGCATTCACGTCACTTACAACACATTCCGATTCAACACCCAACATTTGACCCACGACACACACAACACGACCGCCGACCCATAGAACATGACGGTTTTTCCAACAACGCAGGCCTATCAGGCGATGGTGATATTACGCGTAGCTGTCTGACTTTTCAAAGCACATCACGCGAACTAGTATCCACCTCATGCTTCAAACAACCATTATGACGAGTTCTACGACATTCACGCGATCACAATCAGGCATTCTTGCCTTCCTTCCTCAAGTATAGAATTATAGAATCAGAATAGCCGGTAGGATTAGGCATCACGTTGATACCGAATCCCACTTCTGATCTTGCAAATTTCTAGAGGATACTTGAAGAAGAAAGACGTAAAAGCTCTCCTGACTCATTTATTAACATGAACAATAAAAATATTACAGCGAGAAAATAAAATCACACAAGAACGATACGCAACGACGGGTGAGAATGTAGTTCGCAGCAGATGCGCACGCATCCTTTTATAACCTCGTCTCTGACACCATCGTTACTTTTCTTAATCGCAGGGAATGTATTCCATTCTTGAATTTCATTTCTTTATCCTGAAACAAGTATCTTATGTTAGTGAATATCTTCAATAGTACCTATTCAAATCGATATAAATAGTTGATAGGAAATTGTTTTAACCCCTAATAAGTTAGCTTTGCCAATGAAATAGTCTATTTAAAGGCATTTAAAGATAAAATACAATGTTTAATTATGATGTTTCTTTTGCTCTAGAAAAGTTATGATGAAGAAATAATAATAATAATAGAATAATAATAAAGTTCTAATAATACAAATAAGAAATTATTTTAAAGGATGTTTAAATTTTAACAGATGTGCGCAATAAAGAAAGTAAGGTGCGTCACGAACGTTGCTATTATAATATATCTATCGTTATTATAACACTTTATTATCTGCTACGTAACGTGTTTGGTATCTGCTACGATATAATAAGAAAGCAATAAATAGTATAGAATACATCTTAGCGCTGTACCTACATCTTGAAAGCATAGCAAAAGTTATTATGGCGGATGTCGTTTGAATATATTCAGAAATGTAATGTAATAAAACCATATGTATGTATATAATTATTATGTCATGGGTTGCCTTAGGTATTCATCTCTGTTGATTAGTCATCTGTCTATTTTTCTTCTGCATGTTATATTTCTTATATAATTTATCATATATGTTAGAACGAGATTGATGACCGCGACTTCGTCCGCGTGGATTTGGAAAGTTTTTGAAATATCCCGAACAGAATGATGGGCCGTGAAAGCGTAGCAGACAGACAGAAAAATAAACTTACGCATTAATACTTATTAAGTATATTTTCAATGAATACCTAATTGACATCTTCACTAATATTTCGCACAGATTATGGACCATATCATGCAATGACGAACCACTACTAATACGCGAAATGTAAACAAAATATTCTCTTTATGTAATAATACATTTTGTATCGATTATTCCTGAAAAAAGTTCGGTCATTGACTTCCATTTTTTAAATATTGGTTACGTTTTAAATAAGTGCCCTACAAATTCGTTAAAGCGTGTAAATACTCGTAGCTGTCCACGACACTGGGTGCGGTATCAAGGATGCGATATTAAACGTCAGCATCGTATTGGCGATTCCTATCGTTTCTGTGACCATTGTTCAGAATAAGTCTCGTAAGTTATACCTATTGTTCATTGGAGTTCGAAGCCGCCGCTGGAGAACTGCGAGTTTTAATCAGGATCGTATGCGTCAGGAATATTTATACATTCTTATTATTATGAAGCCATTATTAGTTCCAACGTCTATTTGCTTGCATTCTTGAGAATATAGTATGTACCACTACCTATAAAAGACACACAGTACACAATTTATTAAGTTTAATCGCCGTTGTCGTCGTTGTAGGATTCATTTTTAGAAAGTTTCGTTTTATCCGTGTTTTCGGGCAATGAAAAACTGCTACAATATCATTAGGTAAATTTCGCCACCATCTACAAGGTTATTATAGCTCAGTTGGGAAATGGTGCGGTCCCTAAACCAGAAGAGCCCGGTTCGAGTCCACATGTCTTCAGTCCGATTTTTTTTCCTTGTTTGTAGTTTCTTCTTTTGTGAAAAACTATTATTGGGAGCCCAAATGCACTTGTGATTTTTTATTTAAATAACCAGTTCATATTTCATCAGTATGTAATTCGTATTTAAATATAATTTCCAAAAAACACGATTTACCAAAAAAAAAATGGAGCAAAGCCCGGTCATCCAGGTACGATTTTAAATTAGAATTGATAGTATGGCTTTGATATATCATCAATTCAATTCAATTTATTTATTACAGATAACAAAACTCCATATTACAATTTTATGTCAATATCATTATTGTAAGAAATAATATAATTATTATTTTTAAAATCAAAATCAAAATTTAAATTAGAAAAGACGTTACATTAAAAAATCGTCGATAGCTACCTACATATTAAAAACTTACAGCTCTAATAACGTATAATTAAATATATTATTGACGATGTAGAAGAGGTTGTATTTGCTGTGGTATTTGACGGAGTTGAGTAGGGTCAAGTCTCTTGGATAGTCGGCTTTGTGTACCTATTCACATACCTACAGCTGTCCGTACACAATATGTGAAATTAAGTTAATTTAGTATGTTGCAACTTGCAAGTGCAACATGATTTTGTTCAACTCTACGTCGTGATTGCTTGAAATGATTCTTTTTCCTTAATATTATGACTTCAGTAATCATTCCTAATTATGGTCTGTCATTTTTTTGCATCTCACTTCTTTGGGTAATTTCGTCTTGTAATTTAACGACACAGTTTCATTCACACTGCCCTTATACCAGTTGTTGTATTTACTTAATTATTTCTTAATACCTTCACTTAATTTAAAGTTTAACCACAACGTGGTATAATAAAAAAATGTGTGTCATGTTTATTTTTATATTTAATACCTACGGGTGTAAATTATAAAGAAACCTCGAGCTAATTAATTAATTAATATTATAATTACCTAATTCGTCTCTAATTACTTCGTCCGTCTACGACACATAGGCACTAGGAACAGTTGTTATAAAGAGGAATGTGCATTGCTCATGCTCAAGTCGTAAATCACTTAACATGTAACTTTTTTCTTCTGCATAAATACTTAAAATAAACAATTACACAAAAATATTTTGATAAAAAAATTCTATGTATAATTATATAAAATAATTAATTATTTAATGATAATTATATATTTTTTTTATATCCACTACAAGTTAGCCCTTGATTATGATCTCACCTGATTGTAAGTGATGATGCAGTCTAAGGTGGTAGCGAGGTAACCTGTTTGGGGCATGGGAGTTATATAAAACCCATACCCCTATTCGGTTTCTACACGGCATCGTACCGGAACGCTAAATCGCTAAACTAGCCACGGGCGATGCCTCCCGCCAGGCCCGACCAGAGAAATTATAAGTGCTCAAGTTGACCCTGCTGGGGATCGAACCCGGAGCCTCTGCACATTAAGGTAACAGCGCTCAACACTGCGCCACAGAAGTCGTCAATAATGTAAAATATTTATGCCCGTACGTTTCGGACAACACTTATTCGAACCTACACTAAGTATAATATACTTAACATTTAGTACTCCTAGGTCCTAGTGTAAGCTGACCCGCCCCTGCTGCGCTCGGTTGGAATTTCTGAAAATCCCTTGGGGGTGAGATTCCAAACACCCTGAAACATTCATTTTTATCCGAAAGCGCAAATATTATGGATATGTCACCGTAAGATTATAAAAACCGTTAGATTATAATCTAACTCGCGAAATTATAAACTACAACGAAATTGTAAAAGATATAACTTTAAAAAAATGACGGAGCTTCATACAAAATATCATCCGCTATTTAACCTCTTTGGAGTAGAATCCTAAAAAAACACCTAATCAATCAATCAAATGAATTTTCATTGATAAAGCTAGAAAAATTGCCCTATACTTAACTCCTCAAAGGAAGAGTTTCTAAAAAATATTTCTTACTAGATGATGCCCGCGACTTCGTCCGCGTGGGTTAAGGTTTTTAATTCCAGCGGAAACTTCAATTTTCCGGGATAAAAATGCAGAGCATCCTTCCCCAGGATGTAAACTATCTCTGTACCAATTTTCATCAAAATCGGTTGTGTGGTTGGGCTGCGAAAGCGTAGCAGACCGACAGACACATAGACAGTGGATGCCTACCTCATAGAAGGAATATATCGTCATTTCGAAGTGAACAGCCTAAGTCTTCGCTTAGGCTGTTAGCCGTTGATAGATTAAGCAAACAGTCAGGACAAGTAATTTTATAATATATTCTTATACTTGTATGAACATGTTATCATCACTTATCACGTAATCACGTTACTCGCAAGAATGTCGTTAAGTAGGTACTGAAGAACTGACTGCACTGTAAAAGGTATAATTTTATTGCTGACAACGTAGGCAATTACGACATCAATCAATCTCAAATTTTCTTATGTTATAACGTGGTTCTGGTTACACCCCTATGTTATTGTCATTGATGTGTGCTTCAAATATTTAATTTAAAGTTTTCATAAATTAGCCATTAAGAAACAACTTAGTATCAGTCATTTTAAGCTAGCGGAAAAACGCGTACAGGATTTGTCTTAGGTGCTATAATATGCCACGCGAATATTTCGCATCCCTAACTACATGTTTCATTTCATCATTTTCTGAAGTTAGTATATTGAAATACAATGGCAAACCGCCCGCTAAGGCTCGTTAAAGGTTCTGCCCAAAATCGAAAAGTAATGGCGAGATTGTATGGATCACGTTTTCTCTTTAGCGAGTTTTCCCTTATAAAATACAGATGATAAGTAAATGGCATTTTTAAGACTATTCCAAACCCAAACTAAGTCGCTAGTAATTTAGATAAGTAAATTTTATTATCCTCCTTGAGTAAAAGGCTTTTTTATGTAATTTGACTCACGAGGAACGGGTGATGTTTAGCGAGATGATAATTATTATAATTCTGAGTTTATTGATTTTAGATGTGCAACCTAACACTTTCTATTGGGTCCGACAGAGTTTCGTCGAAAGCAAAATTCGTTCAACACTTTCCTCTGACCTACCTGTCGGGCTTTTAGTAATGAATGTGAAGTCAAACTGGTCTTCGTAACAGTACCTCGCGGGGTACGCGGTGCGGGGATGTGGGTCGGGCTTGGGCTCCACAGTCCGCGTCACGCCTCGGTACAAAGGCCTGGACAGACAAAACGCATTGGCAACACGGCAGAACCGTACACTGAATGCGTATGAAGTTTATAATGCTAGGAACTTTGATGTCAAGCACGCATTGACATACTAAACTACTCGAAATATATTACACTCGGAGCAAAAACATACTACGAACCGGGTAGGTTAATACGTCCGCGTTGGATGGGAACGAATTTTTGTTCAGCCCATAGTGTACCCGCTTCATATAAAAGTAAAGCACATGGACTTGACGAAAAAATTTACTGTGGTGTGTTTTCGACCCCGCGCTCGACTCCTATGGGCTACGCGCGTTCCACGGCGTTCTCTTTCATAATATTGTAAATAAGGCAAAGAATATACTTAAAATACATTATACTATATATTAATTTACTTTATAATTATCTGCAAATAAAGTCACGCATTATGATTATATAATTTATAAAAAAGGGCCGACCAAGGACGATTTCAAATCCTGCTTTCCAAAGATTGCTTTTAGCTAAGGACAAACTATTATGTATTAGCATTAAAAAAGTTTATATTTGTAAAACCTGCCTTAACAACGTAATAAATTATAATAATTACTCATATATTTCGGGTTTATGCTCGAACGTCGAGAGTAAAATATTCGAATAGAAATGATAAACTATTGATATTTTTGGTGTTCCGCAGGGGCTGAAAAACCGATTCATAAAGGTTACAGAAATATAAGTGTTACAGAATGAAAGTGTAACAGAGAATCGAAGCTGTACCCTTTTGAATGTGTTTTTAATTCTGTTAACCCGAAACACTTATATTTCTGTAACAGAAACGAATCTGTACCAGAAATAAAGGGGTTTAAAGTGTTTTAAAGTGTAACCGAAATAGCGACGTTGCCAAATTTACTGTTGACGCATATTCAAATTTGAACCTAAGATGAAAGCAAAGGTGGTTGCAATTGTTTTATGGAAAACAGGGCCATGTCGTGTCAGTGTATGTAATGTCCAATGAAGAGAGAAGAACGCGTTGTCACACCGTGCGGTTTGTTAGGGCATGTATCTGTTAGGGTTACAGATAAAACACTTATTTACAGAAATAAAAGGTTACAGATTGATTGGGTTACAGTATCGTTTCTGTTTCCGTTATAAGTGTTTCTGTTTTATAACAGTTTCAAAAAACAGTGTTTAAACCCCTTATTTCGGTTACTATTTCAGCCCTTAGTGTTCCGTATTCAATAGTTCAAAAATAGAAAGAACACTGATACCATTATGATCTGTCATCTATGACAGATGGACGGACAGTTTCCATCTGTCTGCCACAGAACTGCCAGTTACAGCAGATCGATGACTCTATTATGGATATGTTAAAAGGCCCGGATTAATGCTCCTTCTTAGCTGATGTCTGTCGGTTTATTAATAGCTATATTCCTATTTAAATTTTCTAAAATTAATTATCCTTTATGAAAACCAGAACACGCTGTTGATTTTATACTTTGCTGTTTTTGATTACTATTATAGTTACATAAATGATCGAACGACCGATTAGGCACTTGAAAAAAAAGGGGGAAAAATCGGAATGGAGTCATCTGGACTCGAACCGGGGTCTTCTGGTTTCGGGACCGCCCGATTTCCCACTTGAGCTATTATAACCTTGTAGATGGTAGCGAAATTTACCTTCGTATTGTAATTATATTGTAGCGTTAGCAGTTTTTCATTGCTTGAAAACACGGATAAAACGACATTTTCTAAAAATGAATCTTAGCTAGATCAATTTTTCGCCCCCGAAACCCCCTGCATACTAAATTTCATGAAATTCGTAGGAGCCGTTTCCGAGATTCAGATTATATATGTATATGTCACCGTAAGATTGTAAAAACCGTTAGATTATAATCTAACTCGCGAAATTGTAAACTGTCGACAGATTGCGAACCGTGCAATGTTCTGAGTGGCAATTTTTTAAATACTAATTGTATTTACTTTTTCTTGTGTCTTTCTTGTAGGTTAGGTTTAGGGTTCGACATAAATAATTAGGTAGTACTTAGGTTTTATATATCTAACAGATTACAATCTACCGAAAAATAATGCGTTAAATTGTAATCTGTCGACAGTTTACAATTTCGCGACTTAGATTATAATCTAACGGTTTTTACAATCTTACGGTAACATATACATATATATACAAGAATTGCTCGTTTAAAG
Source organism: Erebia palarica (assembly GCA_964035005.1). NCBI lineage: Eukaryota > Metazoa > Arthropoda > Insecta > Lepidoptera > Nymphalidae > Erebia > Erebia palarica. The sequence continues at coordinate 11,915,567 of OZ035988.1, forward strand.
GTATTAGATAACACATTGTGCATGAGAAACTGGCATTGGACCGGGTAACGTGTTACATGAATCAAATATTCGTTATCGATTGGTAGGTTTCTATGTTTTACGCACCACTAAAACGACAAGTTTATAATAACTATTTCTTGGGTAATAGGTGTGTATATTGTCGTACTTCAAATACCTGTTTTCTTACTTGACATAAATGCAAAAATGTGTTTGTTTGGTGATTGTTTTTCATTTACACTGCAACAAAAATGAGATCGACGCGGTGATTTTTTGGATGGGTAATATAGTTGAGGACCTGGATATTGACATAGGCTACTTTTCGCCGGGAAAATAAACATTATTCTGGGAAATTAAGAAAAATATGTCGCGGGCATCCGCTTGTAAAATATAAATATAGATACCCATAACCGTACCTATCGAGATGATGTACTTACAACCTAAACCAGTAAGTACGGTAAATATTCCTTGAAAATTCAAAGCGCTGTTAAAATTATAAAAGATACACGGACTAATTTCATAAATAAATCATAAATATTATTAAAGTTATTGGGTCCGGATACTTGAGTTTTCTGAAGAAGAGGACCTACAAATAAAACAAATACTGATAAAAGAAACCTTAAATCCACCCTTGACACAAATTAATTAAATATTTAATAGTAGCAGTAGTCTGTAGTAAAATATTAGTATACCCGTGATGGGTAGCAATGGCCTCCAATTTATGAACGTAATCTGAATTAGGTCTGAGTAAATATTTTCTTCTTACAATGGCATCGAATTTGAGTTCATCGATTGAGAGGAACCTAACTCTTGTTTGCAGGATTTCTTAGGACTGACCAAAATTTTAGGAGTACATGTGTCGCCTTGCCATCAAGCCAGGTATGTTGAAACGATGGCCCACTCGGCTACTAATCGCCACAACATGCCTGCATGTTTCGCAACCACCGGACCGACCACTCACTCAATGCGAAATACTTCGATCGACTGTATTTCGAATAAATCTTGATCATTCCTATACCATTTTCTGTATTTAAGACTATTGCCAATTTGCTTTTTATATACGTGTATGTATGTGATAGGTACCTGTGCTTAGTATAATGTATGCTCAGTTAGAGCATCGTCTATTTTGGCCTTCACTAGATAATTTATTCTACTAGAGCTAGACACAACAGGAACAAAAATAAACAAATCAGGAAATTAGGAGTGTAATTTGTATGTTTTACTTTATTTATTTCACGGCATGATTTCAAAAAAGGGTTATGACTAGTTGGAATTAGCATTGAGAAAATAATCCAGTAAATGAGTATTCTGTACAACGGTTTGTGACCGTTTGCAGATGCCGATGCCGGCTATAAAAGCAGTTTGTTAGAGGAGGGTTATAAGAGGGGAGTCAAGGCCGTCCGCGTGACATACATTCATCCCACCACATTCACCTTACGTCCGCCACCTGCCCACCACCACTGTCAAGGCTGTCTTGCGAAAGATCACGTCGAGTATACACACGCATAACGTTCAGTTTACGCGAGGTCCACTTGTGAAAAACTCATTTCGCAACTCGCCAATAATATTAGTTTATTCACATCGTTATATTAATTTTCAAGTTCACTACTGGCTACTAGCTGTTTTCTAAGAGTCATTAGATGGATTGACGTGTCTGTTTCCATATAAGCGCGCTCATAGATACTTGACTCAAACCAGTAGTTATAATGACAGCTTCTAATTTGGCGACTAAGTATATCAATATTGAAATGAGCCCGATTTTTTATTTGGCACACGTCCGGCATCTGATTTGCAAATTCTATGCTATAATTTTATTTATATCACTGATAATAATTGAATAGGCCTCTATAGTCCTTGGAGTGGGTACCTAATTAATAGTAGTGTAACTTATTAACAAGTAACAACACAGTACATACTTTCCTAAGAATAAATGAGATAGTATTCATAGGTGTAAATGAATTGCAGAATAGAAACTCAGACGCATTCAGAATATTGTTGACGTGAAATCGTAGAGATTTTTCTGGTAAATTATTCATGTGGCTTGCAATGGACAGACTTTCGTAGCATTCTTGAAAAAGCCTTTCACTCTTATTTAGTGCCGTCTACCCAATAGGTACACATGAGCAGTAAATTGAACTGTGACGAAAAGCATTTAAAAATAATACTTAAAACAAGGTGTTTATACCCAAGTTCCAGTCAAGCCAAGAACTTAATATATTTATTATTTACCAATGCGCAAAATAATGTGAAATTGCTTGTTACGCTTTCATTTCAACCGATGTTGATGGGTACAGTGCAGACCATCGCTGAAACAAGCATAGGTTGTGTCCCGGGGATACTTTTTATCCCGGAACATTATGCAGTTTCCGTGGGAATCACATAATTCTTAATCCACACGGAAGTGTCGCGGGCAACATCAAGGGACCTCAACAAGTACTTAATGTGGGTTAGAATTTGAATATCGCCTATCGTGACGCATGTAAGTACACATCTATCGTAATTCGAGTAATCAATGATCTTCTAACCTAATAGATGTACAATTTGATTGTTATTAAATAGTTTAATCAAATTGGTTTTTTTATTTTTCCGAATTCCGTACTTAATGATTTCAGAATTCACTTTATTTGCATAGTAAGTACCTGAGTAGGTATGACGAATCTAACGAGTACAGAATTACAATCGTGATCTACTCTTGGTGACATTGATTTTACGCAAATTTTTGAAGTTGATACTTTAAGGAGTACCTGCCTGCCTACGCAAATTACTTACATTGAATCTGCCCAAGACATAGATTGGAAACGAAATGGGCAACGTGACTTTTAGTGTTTATTTTTTACGTTAACAAAATCTGTTTTGATTTTCTTATAGGTGGATGGATAGGTAGGTATAGCGGATGTGTTTTTAGTTCGGATAGCGGCAGAAAGTGTGCTAATGCGTGCGTGATTTGTGCACCGAAGCGTGAACGACACGCGCCACCACCGATCGTTCCTGCCTCCAGTCCCGTTCCTCCGTATTCAGTATAGCCATACAAATATTAAGCACTAGAGGTCGCCCTCGACTTCGTCCGCGTACAATTTCTAATTTCCTATGAGATTTTCCCGCTGCAAAAGGCCTACTTATAGCGGCTAGAGCATTGGCAGATTTTTTGTACTAATTACTAATAACCTAAATCCCGATTTTCAAGTCTCTAATTTCAATCACATTGGATTTTCATCAAGACACGCGGAAGCGTGTCCAGCCAAAGTTCAAAAAAACTGGCGAGCAGCACCGTGTGTAATATTACACGAACCATTTGGAGCCACTTTTGACCCCCTCATAACTCAAAAACTATTTCACATAAACATGTCAAATTTGGCGCATATATTGAGACCCGTGAGATACATATGTGCTCCAAATTTCATAAGCACACCTCAAATGGTTATTTAGATATAAACGTACAAAAATCGTCATTTTTATGATCAAAGGATAGATCAAAACTCTGACACGAGGCATGCTACCATTGCTTAAAGCCGTATTATTTTAATATTGTTGACGTTTATGTTGTAGTGTTATAATCATTATTTTAAGGACGTCAAAGTACGTGACATTCAACCGTTAGTTTGAAACAATACTGCTTTAAGCGGTGGTAGTAACTCCTTAACTATTGAAAATGACACATAATTATTATTTTAATGTAAATAATAATGAATAATAATATAGTTGCATTAAAACCTTACCTTCGTATTCATACATTTTGTGCAACGAAACGTCATTGACAGAAAAGAAGAAGAAACGTATTTGAAGTCGTCAGTTCAAGCTGTCAGTCATTGTGATTTGTATTCATTGTTTATAGTGGTTTTAGTGATATCGACTGTTGACCGTGCTTGTTTTCAATGTTTCACAAAAAACTTTTGATTTTGAACTTTTGCAATCAAAATTGATGAGATGTAGAAATGTGCTGTAGAGGTAGTCTGACCATAGATGTAATCTGTCAATGTCAGTGTAACTCCAGGTACACTATATATTTTTCTTGAGAATTCTCGTCTTTAATTATCTTGTACAATGAGTCGTACAATAGAATTACTGGTGGGTGACACACTGACCTTACACCAAATAATAAGTACCTACTAATGTAAAACGTAAACTAAATTAATAGAAAAGTCCTATTACAGTGTAAAGGATTATTTGAATGATAGCAAGGCATGGGTATGAATTGTTACAACGGCTGATTATGTAATGTTATATTATAAGTACATATATATAATTTCAAATATTTGTGAGATGGTGATAATAAAAAAAAAGCGGAGTTTATTGCGGGCTCTTCTCAGACCAGGGCACGTTTGGAACCCTCGTAGCTTTAGTTTTAAGATATCGTAGTTAATTATCACCATCACCTCTTATGCTCTGTAAGCATGACGTTCAGAAGGTGTACTTTGTAGGTACATATTTTGAATAAATATGTTTTGAGTTTGAGATTGAGTTCAATAATTTCTGTACAAAAAGTAATGATATCCCATCAAAAACATAAATGTAAAATGAGAGCCAAGTTCAAAATTGTGATATATATATGCCTTGGTTGTTGACTTCAGCGACAAAAGAAGTGAGATCTAAATGGGTGCCAAGTTCAATAGTCAGTCCTGCAATTTATATATCCCATCAAAAACATAAATGTGAAATGAGAGCCAAGTGCAAAATTGTGATATATATGCCTTGGTTGTTGACTTCAGCGACAAAAGAAGTGAGATCTAAATGGGTGCCAAGTTCAATGGTCAGTCCTGAAATTTATTTATAACAACATATAATATTTTATAACAACTTAAAATATCATTTCTTCTTATAACTTAGTATAAAATGTTGAAGACTAAGGCTTTGGCTTGGCTAGTTTCCATATACGAATTATTATTAAGTAGGTACCTAAAAGTACAGTTTCTACCAGCAAGCCAAATTTCCGGAAGAATAAAATAAGAACTTACAGCTTTACAACTTGTGAACGCTATAATTCGTATATGAAAACTAGCCAAGCCAAAGCCTTAGTCTTCAACATTTTATACTACGTTATAAGAAGAAATGATATTTTAAGTTGTTATAAAATATTATATGTTGTTATAAATAAATTTCAGGACTGACCATTGAACTTGGCACCCATTTAGATCTCACTTCTTTTGTCGCTGAAGTCAACAACCAAGGCATATATATCACAATTTTGCACTTGGCTCTCATTTCACATTTATGTTTTTGATGGGATATATAAATTGCAGGACTGACTATTGAACTTGGCACCCATTTAGATCTCACTTCTTTTGTCGCTGAAGTCAACAACCAAGGCATATATATATCACAATTTTGAACTTGGCTCTCATTTTACATTTATGTTTTTGATGGGATATAAACTTACAACCCCCATTTCACCATCTTTGGGGTGAATTTTCGTATAATTGATTATAAAGGTTATTATAATTTTAAAGTAATAACCTAAATCCCGATTTTCAAGTCTCTAACTTCAAAAACTTAAAACCTCATGTAAGCTTCAACCCCCTATTTCACCCCAATTCTAGTAGATTTTCGTAAAATTGCTTATAAAGGTTATTATTATTATTATTAAATTCTTTATTGCATAAACAAAAAGCAATACACAAAGGACATTATTACAACATTACAAACAAAAGGGCGACCTTATCACTAAAGTGAAATACCGATTTTCAAGTCTCTAACTTAAAACACATAAGACTTTCAAACACATAGGAACCTATCTTCTAAATTTCAAGTCTGTATGCTTTATTTTTCCTGAGATATCGTGATGAATCAGTGAGTGACGTTTCGCTTTTATGTATATGTCACCGCAAGATTGTAAAAACCGTTAGATTATATTCTAACTCGCGAAATTCTAAACTGTCGAAAGATTAGAATTTAACGCATTATGTTCTGGTAGATTGTAATCTGATAGGTATTTAAACCCTATAAAACCTAAGTGCCACTACCTGATTGTTTATGTCGAACCATAACCTAACCTACAAGAAAGAGACAAGAAAACGTAAATAAAATGAATATTTCAAAAATTGACACTCAGAACATTGAACAGTTTACAATCTTTCGACAGTTTAGAATTTCGCGAGTTAGATTATAATCTAACGGTTTTTACAATCTTACGGTGACATATATAGAAGATAGGTATTCAAATATCCATGTCATCTACATGAGCATGCCGCAAATGCACCAACAATGAACATTAATCTGAAAACACTTTTATTAGCAGTATAATGTGAACTCTTCAAATATGATCATATAGTCCTACAGAGGCGTGCATTAGTTAGTCAGAATACCTATTTACGAAATGTTTCGATGAAAAATGAGCATTGACGTATTTCCATTTGGGTAAGCAGTGCTTTTATGCCTCTATGAACTGCACGCCACTGCAGATGTACTACTCCAAGTGAAACTAGTAGTAGTAAACTTTAATGTCCATAAGGTGATATAATTGAGTTCTGGGTCAAAATATGTCCAAATATGTATCTCAATCCAGATGCTGCAGGGGGATCAGTCTGTCAGTCTGCAGGATTTCAATGATCACATAAAAAAATGCATTGACGGTTTTCTCTCGATTTTATAATAAAATGAATTGATAGTCTGGGACCAAGTTTACAATTCTAATTTCTGAGAAATTCAAACAAACTTCCCATAAATAAATGACTGGTTTTTAAATATTATAAACAAAACTACACTACCCTTGTATACTACAGAACTACAATATTTTCATTCGACTCATCATACTAATATTATAAATGCGATGTGTTTGTTTGTCGGTTTGTCCTTCAATAACGCCGCAACAGAGCAACGGATCTACGCGACGTTATTCATTGCATGGGTATGACTCGTAGTTGAGGACCAGCAGGGCGACCGCGTATCTTCTGCATCAATCATTGTTACAGTATCAATTATTGTGATTGGTTGAATGTATGGTATTCTTGCTGCGTCAATGAATTTTGTCCATTAGTGGAAGAGTGTTATCCAATCAGAGGTGATTGCGATCGTTACGCTGTAGCTGTCAGAGATACACGGTCGCCCTGCAGGAGACTGGAGAGTGACATATGGTATTTTTATCCCGGAAAATTGCATCCAGGCATCAGATAGTGAATTCAATATCATAACCGTAAGTAAGATTCAATTTTTAGCAACTTCTTCAATGATAGTACCTATTATGTAATTAATGTTTACGATTCAGTATTGTTAAAGAGCAACGTTCTCTTCTTACTAAGTTTGGTAATAAACACGAAGGTCATACCTAATATTATCAAAGTTATTAATTTCTTAAAATAACAGCTTATATTGTGTTAAAATACCTATTCGTTGTAAATTATTATCAGGTATAGTGGGGTGTGGAACTATTTCCCAACAGTCGAGTTCTTAGAGCGGTTTGGTAAATCTTGGAAAGGTTATAAGGTTCAAGGCCATATTGCTTCGTATATTTGACCATTGACGTGATAGGTTAAGTGGGTGCGGTGATAGTGAAGTGAGGAGGTACTGGAGCGTTTATATGACAGTTAATTATAATGGGCACTGCAGCAACCTCTGTATTTAGCAGATGTATCACCTCAATAAAGAAAATATTGAATGGATTATAGATTTTTTCATGACATCTCATTTATGAACGATATCTAGTTCTTTTCTGCTATGAGGAAATTTTTGTAAAATGTACCTCTACTTTGCGAAGCTTTAGCAGCTGCAGTCAATTTATTTGTTTTTAACCGACTTCCTTAGTGTGTACCTATTTTTTTTTCTTTATTCTAACTTCGTTAGCCACACCTACTTTTCGTATATAAAATGCAAATTGCAATAATATATCAAAGCATTCATGGTCATGACTCATGTTCGTACCATAGATATCTTATTTTATACTAGCTGTCCCACCCCAGCTTCGCACAACTTGCGGTACTTTATATACTAAATAGATAAATGATTTATTGTACAGAAAAAGTTACATCAGCATTTAAAAGTCTCGCCTGATGCCTACGATAAGTGTAAAGTTCGATACTAAAGCATGTACCTATGCTTCATGCATATAGGTACTTAGTTAAATGTATACCTTTTGTTATGCTTACTGATCTCGATTGATTTGTTATTAAGCTACATTGACACAGCGCGGCGCGGCGCGGCGGCCCGTTTTACAGGTTCGTTTTATCTATACTAATATTATAAAGAGGTAAAGTTTGAGAGTTTGTGAATTGTGAGTTTGTGACGTTGTAGAGGGTAATCTCTGGATCTACTGAACCGATTTTAAAAATTCTGGTACCAATAGAAAGCCTCATTATTTGTGAGTGTCATACGCTATATATTATCCCGAATAATAAAGGAGTTCCCGTGGGAATTTAAAAAACTTATTTCACGCGAATGAAGTCGCAGGCAAGTTTGCTAGTCGTATACACCTGCGTTTGTTTTCGGCGATGGGGTTACATATTATAGTTGTAGGAGCGCCGAGCGAATTAACACACATTATACACATGCGTACACACATTTCATTTTCCGGATACTGATCGATTTAAACGAAATGAACGAAAGTCTCCAGTAGTGACGGATCCGTTAAAACAGTCCTGTATTTATACGCTGTGTGTGAACTGCGTAGCACATTACAATCCATCCTCGTCGTCCAATTTTGTTTTATTTTATAAGTCTCGATGAAGTGTTTTAAAAATAAATATCTAAAAATAATTAATCTTATCTTACTTAATATTACAAGTGGTTCGCCCCGAATTGAGACCTCGCGGTATCCATAAGATAGTTTTTTTTTATTCCACGTAAGATGGTTCTAACGTCTATTATTTGTAAGCACAAACGAAAAAACTTTTACAGAGCGCCATCTATTGACATCGTTGTGAAGTTCTGTTAAAATTACTGAAGCTCATTAAAAATGTAATAATTTCGTTTCCTTATAAATATTTATCTAGTTTTAGTATTTGTTGTTCAAGTACAGGATATCATTCAAATAATTGATCAAGTTTCAGGCTCAGCCTTTCAGAAAATTGAGAGTTCTGAGGTCAACTTTGGACGTTGGAAAATCTCCCCCATTTCGCCAATTTTAGGGGAAAAATTAAAAAAAAAATATTTTTGGTCTCTATTCCTAACTTTTTAAGCCATATTCGGCTGGAGGCCATCAGTTTACATATTATATTTAAATTGGAAGTAATTACGTTTAGTAATTCAGAAGTTATAAGGCTCTGACAGATGGACGGACGGACAAGTGCAAATTCACTCACGTAGACTCAATCAATCAATCATCAAGACAAAATCAAAAAGTCAATAAATGCGAAAGTTTGGATGGATGAATGGATGTATGGGTGTTTGTTACTCAATCACGCTCCAACGGGTGAACGGATTTGACTGAAATTTGGCACAGAGGTAGATTATAGTCTGGAATAGAACATAAGCTACTTTTTATCCCGGAAAATTAAGGATTTCCCGCGGGAACCAAAAATCTCGATCCACGCAGACGAAGGCGCGGGCATTAGCTAGTATTATCATAAATGCGAAAGTGACAGACTGACAGTCCTATTTGCTATGCTTTCACAGCCCATCTTTTCAACCGATTTGATGAAATTTTGTATTTAGAGATAGGTTGTATCCCAGGGAAGGGCATAGGCTACTTTTATACCGGAAAATTAGGGACTTCCTACGGGGAAAAAAACATTATCCACGAAGTCGCGGGCATCATCTAGTAATATATAAAGTAACTACTTAGCGTTTTCCCTAGATTTCGTCCGTGAGTATAATCCGCATATCTTGTTCTAAAAATCCGTTCTTAGGAGTAATCTATACAAAATCAAAATCGCAAGTTTCTAGAAACCGCAGCGCGGCCTGAGTGACCTTCTCATAGTTTCCAACAGTTAAACCACTAATTTCTTGGATTTTTCCACACTGATAAATGTTAAGTATAAAGTTTCGCTCATAGTACAATAATTTTAATCTGACTGTTTCAGCAACTATGTCCTGTCTTGTTAATATATTCAGTTCCAAATGATATTATCTTAAAACATTCCAACATACGTATTAAATAGACTGATGAACCCTGTGCGTTTCGCAGTTGGGTAAAAATAGGCCTTCAAAGACGGTTAAAACATCCTCAGTCTGCCATAAAAACTCACAAAAAAAGGTTAAATCTCAAAAACTATGCGAAATTAACATGGGGTAGCTATTTCCGATTAGGTATAAGTACAAGGAACCTAAACTTTTTTTATACTATTCATTGAACCAGCTGTAAAAAATTATCATCGCCTAGTGTAACAGGTGCTGGTTTCTACTCAACAATGTATAAGAATCAAGTGATACCTGTTATTGGCTAACCACACTATGCTAATGCCTAATAAATATTTAAATAGCAACTGCTGTTCTCAAAACCACACTCTATTTTTTTTCTCTTATTTTAGCCGGATTTATGACCTATTCTTTACTAACTTTAATGCTCGCATACGTTGCAAAGCTACTTTCGCGCCACCGATTCATAGTTCATACTTATGTTGACGGTAACAGGTTGAAACTTTCACGCAAGTGCCAACAACAACTGTTTAAAGTTTCATATTGATTGGATGAACGATGCGCGAATGAATAGATAACGAACGGAAAGCATCAAAGATTAGAAATATGTAGTCTCTTCCTGGAAATCCTATCAGTCTCACCCAGTTTTATACTTATATAGGTAGGTACACCAGTCGGTTAATGTATGTAGGTTAACCAGTCTTTATTAATGGGAAACGTGGTTCCGAAAGCCCGCAACTACTAGGGTTGCAAATACGTACCTTTTAAAATAATTTCAAATTAAATTTCAATACCGGTATGACTATATTATGAAAATTGAACTCTATTATGTTATGTTACTTACTAATGAACTCGTGGTGGGTCCACGTTCATAAATAAAATATTTTTAGTCATCTTCGTCAGTTAAGTAAAACTGCAATTTCAGTGACGCAATCACTTGCCATTTCTTACCTTTATTGCCCTATTAATTGTTTAAAATTTAGTACTGAGTTGGTATCCATACTTCCTAATATTATATTTCTAATATCGGTGGTAGTCTTGCTATTTATAAGTGGCACAAGTTATCCTTCGTGAAATATATAAATCAATCTATCATTATACATGCGAAAGTGACTCCTTATCATAAAGAGAAGTTTCAATTTGTTGAGGTGCAGTCAGACATGAGAACTTGTCCAACGCTTATTCTGAAAATGCCTTCACATAAAACCAAATTTTTCGGAAATTCAGTGCAGGCAATTGTACTGTGGAATGCACTCCCACTGTGTATAAGACAGTCGAAATCGTTGGACGTGTTCAAAAATGCTCTTATGACTTATTACCTTGCAAATTGAAGACGACTTTAGTTTATATTTAATTTTAATTATTTATGTATAGTATGTAATTGTATATTTAAGTTTATATTATAGTAGCAATAAAGCCGCCCTTTGTACTTCTTTGTTTTATTTTATGTTTTCTGTAATTTACTTTTGTTATGTGTGTTACAAATAAAGAGTTATTTAATAATAACAATAAAGTGTATCCGTCTGTCTGTGTCTGTCTGTTACTTTTTTACGGCCCACCTGTTAAACCGATTTTGGTGAAATTTGCAATAGAATTTGAGAAATATCGAAAATCGAAAAATCCATGCGGACGAATTCGGATTCGCAGGCATCACCCAGAACCTATACTTATAATGCGTCAACCCTAGATGTAAAGACGCGGCATGCGCCTGCGTCCGGCGAAACCGCGCCTGCTGAGTGCGCTGTAGGTATTAGTATGCGAACACATCACAACTTTCTACACATTCTTAGCGGCTAGTGGAGAAATGAGCACCATTGGTACATAACAATTATTGATTGTACGCACCGATCTAATGACATCACTGTCGTTAATTCATTTGGTTTGCCAATAATTATTAGCTTTCATCTAAAACAAAAACCGACGTCAGAACTATAACTGTAAGTACCAACTTAAACTAAAAAAAGTAAAAAAACATCTGGGTATATATTTTGTTTTTTGTGATAAAATTTATATGGGACCACTTCTGAAGTATGATCTACCAAACAAAAACAGAATCATCAAAATTGATTCATAATTGGCGGAATGATCGCGTAAAATACTTACAATAAAATAAAAACATACAGTGGAAGTGAGAACCTCCTCCTTTTTTGAAGTCTGTTAAAAAGGGTGTGTTGTATCCGTTCAGCCCCTTTATTTGTTTATGTATCTTATTTGAATGATTCGGGTTCTTTAATTCTGTTTATATCCTTCATTTAACACGTTTGAAAGTTTGATTTATTTATGATAGGATTTATATCATGCCTGGACTGTAAAAATAATATTACGAAATTTATTATTAAGCAAATATTAATATGATTAGTATTAATTCCTGCAAAATAGTACCGATGTACGTTGATCTCCCAAGTTGCATACAAATTTGTTTTGTAGTGTATTATTTATTATATATATTCCACGCTAATATGATGTCCCACTTAGCATTTGTCACTTAGAGTACCACCACCACCACCACTACAGCCTATTAACGTCCCACTGCTGGGCACAGGCCTCCACTCTCATAGGAGAGAGGGAGTTAGGAGCTTAGACCCACCACGCTGCTCCAATGCGGGTTGGCGGGCTTTAACGTCTATTATCATGTTAGTGATAATAACCGGGACCGACGGCTTAACGTGCTCTCCGAGGCACGGGGGTGAAACACCACCAACTTCCAACTCCGGGCTGGCACTGAGAATTTCATAATTGAAAAACCCAATACCTAACAATTTTTATGCCCGACCGGGAATCGAACCCAGGACCTCGTGATCCGCAGTCGACTACGCTAACCGCTAGACCAACGAGGCAGTTAGACCAACGAGGCAGTTAGAGTACTTAGAGTACTAGGTACTCAATATTTAACTTACCTTATCTAGTAAATGGTACCTCGGGCGGTTGTCATTGAACTGAATCGTAAGTAGGTATGTGGTTTACTTTTCTAAATGTAATTAGCTCAGCATTAGGCAGCGTAAATATTTGGTTTTCTGTTTACAACTATTTACGTTCTACGAATTACAGGTCAATGCTTTACGTCGCTAACTACGGTCTTACACGATGATATAGTAACAGTATCCCGAAAATAAGCTAAAAAATAAACCCTTGAAGAAGCTGAAATTTTCACACAGAGCAATACAGAGGTCCACTTAATAATGTAGGTAAGGAATAAGCATGAATTTTTCGGATTTCCCACAGGAGAGAAGCCGTGGCTGGTCGCTAGTTCTAATTAAAAAATAAATCCTTGAGGATATACGAAATTAACGTGTGCATAATTTGATTGCTTCAGGTGGCGATGGCCGGCGACTTCATCCTCGCCGTGGCGTCGATGATGATAGCTCGCTTGCGCAGCGACGAGGTCACACTTGTACTCAGCCAGGTAATAAATCTTTGTTTTTTATAAGAGTATATATATTATAGTTAGCGTTGACCTTAAGGCGGCCTGGGCCATTCACGAAACTAAATATCTCTACTAATATTACAAATGCGAAAGGGTGCCTGTTTGTCTGTCTGTTAAAATAATAACACTTCGGGTCCGCGTTCAAAAATGAACTGTGTATTCCACCCGAAGTGCAAGAAGCAAGAAGGCTTCATTTATAGGCATCATTTTCCTCCTGGAAAATAGAAAAGTTGCCACAGAATATAAAGAATCTAAGCCCACATAAAGTCATGAAGTAAGTATACATAAATTAAATATAATTTATTAAATTAATATATTATTGGAAAATAACAAATATTATAAAACTTGTATCCTTTTTAGCGCGGATATTAAAATTACCGGAAAAAAATAATAGACAACAATTAATTCGGTTTATTGTTTTCATTTATATGCAATTGAGCAATACCTTTCGATTTAAATTCATATATTATTCGCTTAAAGTTTTCATTTGCCTTTTCCAGGTGGTCACAGATTTGGTCCAGGGCGAATTCATGCAGCTAGGCAGCAAAGAGACTGAGAACGAGCGATTCGCGCACTACCTCACCAAAACATACAGAAAAACAGCCTCGCTAATCGCAAATTCAGTCAAAGCGGTAACTATTTTTTATTTCATTAAATTTGTATTATATAATATATAAATAATAATCCTTATTTTTGTACACTGTGCGATACATGGGTACGCAGATACATAGGTAGACATGTTTGGGAATAACTATCTATTCTCTGATAAATATTTAAATTGGCTGCTTCAATATGGTACCTGTAAGTACCCGCGGCTCTACCCGCGGCTCGCAGCGAGCCATCGATCGGCTAGACATGTCTGAAAAAGATTGGTACTTTTTTTTATTTTTATTGGTAGGACATACCCGATAAAACATTACAGTTTCCTAATACGTCTTATCAGGCTACAATATAACATATTATAAATTACTTACAAGTAATTACAATATACATCTATTTATTATCGTTATTAGTATTACATATGCTACGTTTGAACGTATACAATAAAACTGTAAGTGGATGATTCCTGTATATTCAAATATTTATTATTTTATTTATCATTGATCCAGATCCCAAAACTTTTTTAGAATTTCTAGAAGCAACTAGTTACTAGACGGATTTGGTTGCAACTTGACACACTTACCTATAGCTAATACTCGGAGGTAGCACTTATGTTAACTCCGAGTTAGGTTTTACCTTAGTAAAACCTGTAAAAAATTGGGTTCCTTTGTGATAGGGGATAAAAAATTTGGTCGATTTTACTCCATGACTGCGTCAAATTCGAACCGATTTTGACCATTCTTTGATCATAACAAAGGTTTTACTATCAATTAATTCATGAAGATCTGATCAATAATTCGGAGAAAGCCGGCGGAATTCCTCAATGGGTAACTGGAAATCAGTTTAATAGCTTAATAAAAACTGTATATAATTCAAAGGTTTATGCTATAGTATACAGGGTTATTTTTTTAAATATACGAATAACCTGTTAAGGGCAAGTTCTCTACATAATCTAGAATAACTCTTGGTTTACAACTTTTTAAGAAACTAAATAAATTCAATAAAATAAAAATTCGTTTTCATTACCGTCTAGACAGACGCACGTCAAATCAGAGTTTTCAGAAGGCAGCTACGGTAGGCACTATGCAGTAGTCGATTAGCCAACCGATAACTGGTTCGCCGCGCGCCGACCGCATGTGGTGTGGAGTAATGTTGTCTTACAGAAGCCAATATAAATACAATTTTTTCATTCTCAGAATTTCAAAAAGTCACAGATCAAAAGTTGTTCAGTATCACATACTGAAGCTCCTTAAGGGATTGTCCCTATTTTTAAACGTATCCTGTAAGTTATTGGATAGAAGTAGGCGTTACTATGCGGCAGTCCATGATAGTGAACTAGAAGTGTAATTCGCTATAATCCGCGACAATAGGTTATTCTATGTTGTACAGTGTGTATCCCGCACTTATAGCCCGCAATATTCACCAAACCACAGAAATCTTTCAAATTATTCTCAACTTAAGTTTCACTCCGATACTGGAGCCTTTTCAGGAGATGTTCAGGATATGTGCCATGTATCTATGTGCAGCTGTTCAGCTATGGAAGTGCATTCAATAGCTGAACAGCTCCACATGGATACGTGGTAACTGTTGCGGTGCGCAGGTGGCGCTGCTGAGCGGGGCGGACGAGCGCGCGTGCGAGCTCGCGTTCCAGTACGGGCGCAACCTGGGCCTGTCGTTCCAGCTGGTGGATGACTTGCTGGACTTCGTGTCCTCCGCGCAGGCCATGGGCAAACCCACCGCCGCCGACCTGCGCCTGGGGCTGGCCACCGCGCCCGTGCTCTTCGCCTGCGAAAAGGTAGGCACACTACTCACAGTCCGTCAAACTTATCTGACCCGGTGATAGCGGTATATATGTCACCGTAAGATTGTAAAAACCGTTAGATTATAATCTAACCCGCGAAATTGTAAACTGTCGACAGATTGTGAACTTCAATGTTCTGAGTGTCAATATTGAAATATTTATTGTTTTTACGTTTTCTTGTAGGTTAGGGTTCGCCGGGCACTTAGGTTCTATCGGGTTAAAATACCTAACAGATTACAATCTACCGAAAAATAATGAGTTAAATTGTAATCTTTCGACAGTTTACAATTTCCCTAGTTAGATTATAATCTAACGGTTTTTACAATCTTACGGTGACATATATATTAAAAATAAAATGAAAACAAAACCTTAACAGGCATAAAAATTAGTTCCAATTTTGGCCATCGGGTCAGTTATGTTTGACGGACTATACTATATGCGGCATGATATGATGGCCCTTATGACAGCTTACGATAGTGATGGACACATTTTATTTTATCGAATCGATTTGATTATATTATATTTTACTTGTTCAGGATTTATTTTCGCGTAACTTCACACTTACAAGGTATTGTAAAACGTTGTATGTTACACGCGCACATTGTAAATTAATCCCTCGCTACGCTCGGGCTTTAAGGTTTACGCCTCGATTGTGATTTTCATCATGCTGCACTTGTAGCATAAATAACTATTCCAACCCTTTCGTGATACTTTAGATAGAGTTAGCAGAATATTTAGAGCAGTCAGTTTAGTTTTTTACAGCAGAATTAACCGCAACCTGAAAGTTGTGTAGGTATGTTTCAACTGAATAATATAGTTGTTTTCTGTAGGTTTCAACATATTTCTTGCGATAAAACTCATCGATGTAGAAGGGTAGGCCATAAGCTAATGAGGCTAATAAGGCCATATTAAATGCGTTCACGAGAATTTCGACCTGTTTTAAATGAAAATGAAAAACTCTTTAATGTACACCAAATCACGAAACACCTGTTTTTAATGTTTTCCCAAACGTTTTTGCGAGGTTTAACTATGCAGATTGCGACTGCAGCATGCTTATTATGGACAAGAATACAACCTAAACGTGTAAGGGTGCCTCCGATAATTATCGACAAAATCGATCAAATTCTGTAAATCAGATTTTTCGGGGGGCGTTTTTTTCTATATGGGCACACAATTATATATCGTTATTTAAAGTACACCAGACATGGTCCAATCGGATATGGTTTAATATTAATAGAAGAAGATTTACGACCGTGAGTAGACTAAGTTAGACCGTACCAGTAGCTAGTATAACAAATTACTACGCCCTGTTGTTTCTCGTATAACTTTCTCAATTTGATTAATTTGATTTCTCAAGATATTGACGTGTTATGTTTTTTTAAATTGTAATTCTAATTTAAAATACTTCCTACTACTACTAGAATATAATACTAATACTACTAGAATATCCTGCAAGAACATAATATTGATTATATATCTATTACCTCGATTACCTTGATCTCTTTCTGAACGGTTCCTTTATTAAAGGTTTACCGGTGTATGTTTACTGAATGAATTACTTATTACTAGACTAGTACTTAGAAACTATACCTACAAAAGGTACATTTTAGTAAGTTATTTGATTATATTTTGGCGCAATTAAATTCTGAAGGTCTCTACGTGTTATTTAAAGCCTTTATCCTTTGATATAAGATATTAAATAATGTGTGCTAGTAACAATAATTATGAGTGATTTGAGTAATAGCAATTATGAGTAATAGGAATGTCTTATAATGTCTAAAATGCCGGGCAAATTACAGGCTACTAGAAGATGCCCGCGACTTCGTCCGCGTAGTTCAAGTTTTATTTATTCCCGTAGGAACCCCTTATCCTATTTTCCGGGATAAAAAGCATTCCGGTTGGAATAGCCGTTAGCGTAGTAGACAGACAGACGGAGAGACATTCTTTCGCATTTATAATATTAGTATGGACTTTATGACTTGACTAAGGCTTTGAAGACTCGTTTTGTTATTACATAATTCTGATAGGGATTAAAAGTATATCGAATTGTTGAATTTGGGTATTTTAAAGGAGAACCGGCAACCGCCTGATAAGTAATATTGCTATAAACGTCACATGTGAGCGAAAGCAGGTTAGAGGCGCGTATCAAATCGACATCAGTAAAAACGGGTTATTGAGTATCGGACGTAAGCATAAATTGACCGATTGATAGATCTTATGACCAATACTTAAGACATTGTTCTTGGTTTGTTGGTTTATAGCGGGGTTTCCACCAGTAGCGGACCGAACTCCGTGAGGACTCCGTTTAACTTGCAGAGGAGAAACATAAATAACTAGAAATGCCTCGCTTATGAAGGCAACTGTCAAAAATCTTTGTTAGTCCAAGACATTTAAACCTATTTTGTCTAGGCAGAATCCGTTCCGCTAAGCCATTTCCCGCTCATTGCCCTATTGCAGTGGAAACCCCGCTTAAAGCACAGATTCTACTGAATGTGTCCCTAACCGATGTCAGTTAATTAAAACGGGCCTTATAATATGAGTCATCATCTTAGGACCGATACTTGATAAACTGTTCTTAGCTAATGAAAAAAAAAGACAATTACGGGCCTTTTCAGTTTATTTTTTTTGTTTGCGCATGTTGTGGTCATTATGAGAAGGTTGCAACCGCATGTACTTTGGTCTAAGCCTAATTATAAGATTGACCTAATAAAATAGGTATTTTTGAAGTCAAACGGTTTTATTGAAATAAAGAAAATAAAGATATATGTAGATACTAAAAGCTAAAAAATAATTAGATAGGTAGGTTTCAGTCATCACACCACTCTCCTCATCAATCTAGGGCATTGATGAGACTTAAATCGTGGGGCGTAGCGTAACCTGAGTAAATTATGTAAATAGCATTAATAGGCATGATGACAGTATCCAAGAATCAATGAAATTATGAATTTATGTAATGAAATAGGATTCATGGATTATAATAAACTTATTTATTTTTCTATTTCGAGTGAGATTGTTATTTATTTTGATAAAATAAAACTATAAAATACAGCAATCCGCCATATTGTATAAAACACCACTGAAGCGAATGACGTCACAATTGTTTTCGAGCTTTGACAATCGGCAAACAATCTATAAGTACAGGTGTTTTAAATGTTTATCAAGTATTTTCGTGTTTCTTTGTTTCCTTGAGATAATTTCCATAATCTAGCTTTGTTATACCGAATCCAAAATCAAGAAATTAAAAATCCTTAGCCAGAGATCAAGGATTTACCAAAGCTACTAGCTCTAATTTGCCCAGGATTGATTTGTTGATGTTGGTTGAGTATCTTGCATCAAACAAAGACTTTTGTTTAGCAGAATTTCGCAACGTCAAAACTTCCATGTAAGTACAATAATAACATAATAATTTATAGGTCCTAAACCCGTAAAATCTGCTATTTTATATATTAAGCATATATGTTCATGGTACCTACTTAGTTATTAGAGGTTATGTTAATGAAATGTTGTTTTAAACTATACCGTATAACTTAATATGAGCGGTGATTGCCAAGTAAATATGACGTCTGCCTCCTATTCGGGGCGTCTGGGGTTCGATTCTTGGCACGTATCTAACTTTTTGCAGTTATTTGTGCTATAAGCAAAACAGCATCACTACATAGCATAAAACAAAGTCGCTTCCCGCTGTCTGTTCCTATGTATGCTTAGATCTCTAAAACTACGCCGGATTTTGATGCGGTTTTTTTAATAGATAGAATGATTCAAGAGGAAGATTTATATGGACTTTTTATCCCGGAAAATTAAGGAGTTCCTGCGGGAACGTCGCGGGCATCAGCTAGTATAAGAATAAAGCAAAAACTTACGTCAAGTGATCTTCGCAGAAATAAATAGCAGAATTTAGATAAATAACTTGTTTGGAGTTAATTTTGATGTGTTATCACACTCGGGGACCGCACACTACTTACATACACACTTATTCATTCATATTATTCACACAAAATATCTAAATTGTTGCACGAAGACTGGTTGTTTACTGCACGCAGTACATTAGAGTACATTGGTAAAAACGATAGTGACGTCACAAACGACGCCATGACACCCGCGAGCGTTTTGGCGTGATTTTTAAAATTTAAATTTCAAATGCCAATTTTATCTACTAAACCTTATTTTTCTGCTGAAATAAAATATTTTTTCGATATAGTAGATACTTCCGAACATAATCTGACCATTTTTCAAAATCAGTCATCATGCCTATTATAATGATACTAGCTGATGCTCGCAACTACATCTCTCTAATTTTTTCTTTTTTCATTTTAAATTTTCTGAACTCTTTAATTTTCCGGTCTATGTACTATTCCAGACTATAATCTATCTCTGTGCCAATTTCCATCTAGATCCGGTCATCCGTTCTGGCGTGATTGAGTGACAAACATCCATCCATCCATACATGCATTCAAACTTTCGCATTCATAAAGTTAGTACGAATGAGCGGTTGACTGTTGATATAAATATCACGCGCCCCACGATTAGCTGATCTTAGCTGATGTCTGGCCTAACACTAGCAATTTGTATTTCAGTACCCCGAGCTGAACCCAATGATAATGAGGCGGTTCCAAGAGGCGGGCGACGTGGAGAAGGCCTTCGAGCTGGTTCACAAGTCGCGCGGCCTGGAGCAGACGCGCTTCCTGGCGCGCAAACACGGCGTGGAGGCGGCGCGGCTGGCGGCCGAGCTCGCGGACTCGCCCTACCAGAAGGGGCTCGTCGTCACCACCGACCTCGTGCTCAATAGGATCAAGTAGCGCCCATCGTCGAGGTAAGACTTAGCGAGTGTTTGCGCGGAGGTTCCTACCCTCAGTTTGGCGTCAGTTCAGTTAGATCAGTCCGGAAACCTAAGGAGTTCGTGCCTGTTTTAGAATTGGGTATTACACTACTAGTCAAATCAATAACTGTGTAGCAATCCTCAAAAACGAATTGGGTATTACACTACTAGTTTAATATATCAAATCAATAACTCTTTAGCAATAATGTACTGTAGCGTCATCGAAATTAAAATTCTAATTCTACTTATTATCAAACTTTGTCTAACAAATGATGTGAATTTCATGTCTTTTGCAAGATCTTGTACTTGTAAAATCGCTAAAAAAGAATAGGAACGTCCCTATTTCGGATGCAATCTGTTGCTTCCTTTTAAAGCTCAAATACAGTTGTCAAATAAAATTTTAACTTTCGTGTTGCGATACGGTACGAACTTTGCATTTGTGGGAGTTTCAATACACACAGCAGGAGATACACACCGGTTTAATGCGTGCGCGGGTCGCGCAGAGTTATCACTTTACACTATCGGTGTGCATACTCACAGCAACGCAAGCTCGGCTTATTCAAATTCAAATGTTTTTTATTCAAATAAACTTTTACAAGTACTTTTGAATCGTCAAGTGAAGTGTATTGAATTATAACTTCATCGACTAGCTCCAAAGTTAATCTTCACACCATCATTGCAATCATCTCTGATTGGCAATTAGTGACATTTGCAGCAAGAATGCCATTCAAGATTCAGCCAATTCTAATAATTGGGTGTTTGACAACTAGTCAAATCAGTAACTTTTATCAAACGTCAAAACGCGCGCTTAGTATGGGATTTCGTATGAAATACTGAATTGTAACGTCTTAATTCTCGTATTAAAGCTTAACGCACTTTTTTTGTTTTACTTTAATCGATAGTTTAAAATGGTTATCCAACATGAAACTAGCAGGGGACGTGGATATTACGTCTCTTGGAAAATCCTCTGTTTAATAATCACTAAAAAAAATATTTAAGTAGTTGCCAAATTATGATGTATAAATCACAACCTCTAAAAGTCGCGACTTGGGGAATCTGTCGCGACGTTTTGCTTTGTATCAACTAGATCTTTGATGCATGTTATTAGATTGATTATGTACAACGCTTACAGACCGACTGTATCTGAATGAACCGCTATTGAAAATGTCATTTCCCACCAAAGAGATGTAAGAATGACGTCATTTGTTTTATCGGATAATTTTAAACATGAATTAAAGTGATGCCAAACTGAATGTTACCTCCGTCTTAGGGAAAAGTCAAAGTTTTAAAATTATGAGTCGCGAATCAGAGATGTTATATCGGTTATCATCTCTACGGACTATTTGGTGCTAATTCGGTTACACAAATATATGTAATTGACTGGATTTAACTGTCTCCGTGTCACCAAAAAGAAAGAAATAAACTGTATTATTTTTTAAACGTTTTTATTTCAGTTTCTAGTTTGTGTATACAATCGAATTAGCAACATTTTAGATTAAGTGTCTGAAATAATTAATAATTATCTTACCAATGAAGACTTTCTCGTCTTTAACATTAAGATGATATATAAATTGCATACAAGCAACACATCGATAGTTAAATTATTATTCGTTTGGAAAACAGGATGTGTTAATAAAGTAACGGGCTTGGATAAGTCCTGAAAATTATGTTCTATTGTAGTAAAGCGCTTGCCTGTCCACTGAAGTGAAGCAGTAGGTACCGACATTTGTTCAGCAAACCAATCGAATTAATGATTATACTAATAATAACCGATGATGGCATAATTTTAACACGTCACCTCTCTAAAATCTTTTCGGTCGACTGATCACATCTCTGGTTCACTTCGGTAGGCGGGCGCCCGCAACGTGGAGTTTAAGTAGCATTCAACAAAAAATATTTATTGCTTTTTTTCTAACTCTGTAAAGTCCAAATAATGTTTGAAAACTTGTGAAGATACTTATTAATTAATCTTGTAGTTTAGTCTTTGGCGTTATACGATTATTTCGATCCAACACTGTACTTAAAGCACTATCGAAAGGCATCCACAGTTCTAAAGACCCATATGGAAATAGAGACAATATTTTCGTATGGGACCTCTTGGGCGGCCATTAATTCTTAACGAACAACTTCAAGGCACTTTTAAGCTCCTATATACAGAAACTGATAATATATGATCTTTCAAGTACTTTAGAAGTGTACACACATCACACGCAACCTTCAAAGGTTCGAACGACGAAGTACAGAATTATGGATACCTTTTTGAAGGTAAAGTGCAATTGGAAATTGTCAT
This sequence comes from Erebia palarica, assembly GCA_964035005.1. Taxonomy (NCBI): domain Eukaryota; kingdom Metazoa; phylum Arthropoda; class Insecta; order Lepidoptera; family Nymphalidae; genus Erebia; species Erebia palarica. Next base: position 11,938,497 of record OZ035988.1, read on the forward strand.
AAGTTTGTTTTATTTGAATGTTCGAAATACCTAGAAACTATCTTGTGTGCGTGTATTTCATATTGTGTTTGTGTATGCGTTTATGTGTGTTGAAATGATAGATGAAATATGAGAAAAGGTGTGAATGTAAATACTTTACGTCAAGTGCAAAATTTAATGAATATTGTTCGATATCGAGCAACAGCCGTAAGATCGCTTGACGCTAAATTTATAATTTTCTTTTTATTTTGTAATGGTACTATTTCTTACTTTTTATGTGACCTGATTTATTTTAAGTTTTCTTTGAATTCCATGTTCAACGTAAACTATCTATATAAGAACAGTACGAAAAAGCCACTAAGCGTGTATGTGGCCACTCGTTACCAAATACCGCTGTACATAAATGTACATCAACGTGCTCAAATATTAAATAGTATACAGGTCTACTTGAGCATAGTAGGCGAAATTTGTATATAGGATTATGTTAGTTTTATACCATCGTACTTTTCTTTCTTCAACTTTGTGCAATTTTTCTTGATAGATACATAATTATTATAGCATAATGAAGTGTCAAGGAGCACAATAATAATTTCTTTGATCCATTGCATAATTGGTAACAACAACGCGGTTTCCATTCAATATTTGGCAGCAGGTCGCCAAATGCTGTAGTTTTTTCTTTGTAAATACTCCGAGTCATTGGTTAAGTTGCCCGTGTTTAAATCATCAAAACCAATTACCTCAATTTCTTTAGTATACACGTGCGTGTTAGGGGTGTATGCCTGTATCGTATGTGTGGACTTATAAACTGCACGCAGAAGGCTTTCCGATGCCCGTCGTGTTCAATTCGACCGAAACCATTGGTTTTATGTCAAGTTTATGTATGTTTGGTATGATACACAATATTAGATTAAATTCATTATTTTTTCTTACAACTTTTGTAATTTGTTTATTTTGTCGGCCGTTTTTCATTGGCCGACACGATATCGGAGACAGCATTGTCGACACATTTTCGGCGACGATATATCGGTATTGTGTCGTCCAGTAAAACGGGTCATATATAACACCATACATTTCAGTGCGTGAGATATCGGTGACGAGATTATCGACAATGAAAAATGAATTAAAACCCCTAACTCGTAAGTCGTAACGTTATCATGGCACTAGAGCGAAAAACCTTCTGCGCGCGAGTATTAGATGCGTAGTATTAAATTGTTAGTTCTGTACGAACGTGCCCAATATTATTTACACGAAATTTAAAAACGAAGTCTTTAGTATCAAAATTAAATTAATTACCAGTTATAAAATAAGCTATTACTTGTAAATAATAGAATATATTAGTTATTCATCATTACGAAGAAGAAGTAGGATCAAGGTATAAAAATAATTTTGTTTTATACGTAATATGAGTTATCGAAGATTGGAGTACTTATATGATCAGCAAATAACTTTGAAATCTGATATTTAGTATGCAGTAGACATATCTGTTTAATATCTACTACTGTATTCCGAGCATTGAAGTTGTTTGTTGATAATGACGAATCAATAAAGAGCCAGACGCAATGATTAAAGATTCAACAGGTTTTAATATTTTTGATAAGAGATAAATAAGAAAACAGTTTAAATAATTCTCCGTATTGAGACCATTCAAAAGTTATTATTTTTGTTCACAATCTTTACAACAAATATTTCATGTATTTTGAATCATTGTGTCCGCGAGCTTCAGAGGCTCTATGGATGTATATGTATATTATACGTTTAAAGGGAGTCAATGAATTATTATTTACATAAAATAATTATGTAATATGTAGTCATATTCATAGCTTTTATTGTTTGTAAATATTATTTTATTTCTTTGTAAAATGCTAAATCACGAATAATATTATAAATGTTAGTTACAAGAATATTGTTTTATTTTTAATAAACATATTTATTTAATCGACACACTGTCTTATTCTTATACCAAAATGACACCAGTCTGGGAGGCGAAAATCTTTTAATAGTTATATGCTTGGTATGATGATGATTTAGGTTGATCCGAGATGTGTAAGGTGGAGGTCAGCTGACCTGAAATGAATGAGTGCAGCGCCAAATGGACACTGTTTCATAACACCACTCGATCCATATCATCAAACGAGTCTAGTGGAAGTAACACATTTTACATGCGATGCGCGTCTAATAGCGCCGCCTCTAGGGGAGTTTTTCGTGACACGGACTACACACCTCGCACCGCTCAGCTTAGATTTATTTCATTGTCTATGGTTGCGACAGCGCATATTACTTATGGCCCGTATTAAAAGAAACTGACATGAAACTAAAAGCTAAGAACAGTTTATAATCATAAGCATTGATGTAGAATTTTAGTACTATTTTGATCGTCATAAGCATAGATTGACCGTTACTGGAAGGCGTGTTCTTAGCTTGATGTCGGTTTAATAATAGGGTCCCTAAGTTATTGTCTCAAACCTTTAACTGGTTGGATAATCTAAGTACGTTTACCATTTTCCTTTTCTCGGAAAGTACGTAAGCATCGAAAAAATTGATAATTTAGGAATAAAAATATTTTTTATTTTAAAGCCTCAATTATACTTGTAACTTGTTAGTTTTACTCACATAATTTGTTTATTTGATTGACGAACTGTAAACAATTAACAATATTTTAAGTCGCGTATTGTTTGCAAAAGTAAGTTACGAAAAAAAGTGTAATTGTGGCCTTAGCTGGGGCGGACAGTTTGCAGTGGCCCTGCCAAATGTTAAGTGTAATACGTATGTTAAGTGTGTGGACAAGTGGCACCATCTAGTTATTTTATACCATAAAAGGCAGAAACATAATAGGTATTTCAGTGTTTATTGTCAAACAGTTACGGATATTATCATATTTCAAGAAGATACTTGTGCTTAACTCTGAAAGAATCGTACATACCTACAGTTGGAGTTGAAAGACAAGGTTATTTACTCGTTTCTAATGTAACTTGTATCTACCTATATTATATGAATGCAATACAATGTGGCGTGTTTGCGGCTATCGATCGACCCGCGACCGGTACCGCCAGGACCAAACGGAAAAATGACATGGGGAAAATTCGGACGCCCGCTTCAAATACAAGTCTTCATTACCAATTTTGGTGTACGTTGCAGATCCGTATTATTACTATGTACCTATAAATAAAGGAAATAAAACTTCAGAAATTTACTCAATACAATGTATGTACCTATTTAAGTACTTCTAAAATTCAATATTTAAGTCCTTAGTTAAACTAGGTAGAGTTTAATAGTTAGGTGAACTAGTCCCGAGAATCGAACCCAGGACCTTCCAGGATAAGATCATAGCGCTCACAACTGCGCCAGGGAGTCAAACCGGGAAACCTTAAAGGTCGATCAACCTTACCTAAAATTTTACCAAAAATAAACCTATACCTAGGTACTACTCGCATTGGATACTTGTAAGTCCTATCGTGGCTTTTGTCAATAATTACTATAAAATTTTCATGACATTTTGAAAATAATAATGATGTAAGTAAGATTTTACATTTATAAGTTGCGTTTTTTCGTCCTCATTCTACTTCTATCTTTTCCGAGATGTAAGGTGACATCGCCTTATGTAAATCTGGATGTTAGTATAGTCTGTATAGCTCATAAGTAGTTAAGTATTATTCGGAGGTACTATTTCATCAGCTGTCCATAAACTGTATGCTATAGAATTGCTAATAACGTATGGGTACTCACCTACCGGTGCGGAGCGGTGATAGCCTAGTGGCCTGGATACATTCCCATTCGGATGGTTCGAGGTTTTGATCCCGGGGAACCTTTCTGAGGTAAGTATGTGCGTTTTAAGAAATTTAATATCTAGGCATATCGTGAGGAAACCTACATGCCCGAAAGTTCTTCAAAATGTTCTCGAAGGAGTCTGTCAATCCGCCAATGGCCAGCGGGATGGACTTAGGTCTTCCTAATTCTGAGAAGAGAATCGTGCTCAGTCGTGAACTGGCAATGGATTAAAATGATGAAGACTAAGTAATTCTGCCGTCCATGAACTCTGGCATTCAAGTTAATTATTTATTTGAATTTAGATGTATGGTGTATGCGATTATTGTAAGATTCTTGTATAGGTGTCACGCCAGTGACTGATGCGCTGCGGCAGAAGAGCCGCGTCGTATATAACTACTCACCTACCAATACTATAATTCAACAATCGAATTCACAAGGAAACGTGAAAAATATTATAAACTAGATTATGCCCGCGACTTCGTCCGCGTGGATTGAGGTTTTTCGGTTCCCGTGGTGGTCCCCTGGAAACTCTTTTCCTTTCAGCCGTTAGGGCGTGATTGAGTAACAAACATCCATACATCCATCCATCCAAACTTTCGCATTTATAATATAGATGCGAAAGTTTGGACGGATGGATGGATGTTTTGTATAGGTACTCAATCACGCCAGAACGGCTGAACGGATATGGATGAAATTTGATACAGAGATAGGATATAGTCGGGAATAACACACTTTTTATTCCAGAAAATTAAAGAGTTCCCGCGGGAACCATAAAACGATGGCCAACACGCCTCCCCAGCGTGGCCATTACGGACATATATCTTCCCATGATTAGCACCACAACACAACAGCCCCATGTCTTCTATACAAAGCTAGTTAATACTCGTAGTAGTAACTCAATTATTTAATACTTATCTGCAGAATTGCATTCGTAGCGCCTGTTAAAATTTTAACGCTTTTTAAAGAAGCGAATTCGTAGGTCTTTTATTAACCGTTGGCTGTAGGGACGTAGGGACGTTGACCTATTTACTGCTAACCGACATATCAAATATTTCAAGCATGATGTCCTAAATTCATCACCCCTTCATGTTTTCATAGCTACTCGTATTCACGTCGTCTGTTAAATCAAACGTGTTGAAGAAGTACCTAACTAAGGTGGTGTACGATAAGTTACTTTTATGTGTATTTTGATAAAGTTGTAATACCTCATAATAAATGTGAGCTGCACGTACAAGATAGATTTATAATTATTTGAAGATAGTTTACAATACTAAATAACTTAGTTAATTAGTATTGTAAACTGAAATTTGCCTGAGTAAGTACCTATTTCTATCTATAACCTAAGCTCTATAGTCATCTTTCGTCACTCATTATTTTCGTTATATTCACGTCTGAAATTCGGACAATGGAAACGTTTTCTGAAGCGTGCAGCTTTCCCGTTTATCGTACTTATTTCAGGGGTTCAATTTCGCAGAAGCGAGCGTAGAGTCGTGCAGTTACAATCCGTTCATGCCTGAAAGAACTTTATATCATTTTCGCTATTTACTTATTATAACTATTATTTATTTACATGAATAGGTGTAGATATTATTTTATCTGAATTGTGATTTTACTAAAATGATTGTTCGTTATATTATATTTGTAATAAATTAGTGAATTACAAGTATATACATCAATGTTTGCTCCACATTCAACTCGATTACGGAGGTAAGATAAATCTTGAGTTTGGTATTGAGATCTTACTTCTTACTAATATTATAAATGCGAAAGTTTGGATGGATGTATGGATGTTTGTTACTCAATCACGCCCCAACGGCTGAACGGATCTGGCTGAAATTTGTCACAGTGATAGATTATAGTCTGGAATAGCACATAGGCTATTTTATTATTATTTATATATTTTATTTTTATTTTATTATTATTATTACATATATTTTTTATTATTCTATAGGCTATTTTCATCCCGGAAAATTAAAGAATTCCCGCGGGAACCTAAAATCCTCAAACCGAACCGAACCTCAAAAAAACGAAGTCGCGGGCATTCGCTAATTAGATTATAATGTAATACACCTAAGTCATATAGGAAATAAGAAAAAACCTAGAAAGTTTTTTAATCATTTGCTAATTCATTCATTATTCTTATCCGAATTACGGAATGTAGGAACCTACTGTTATCGTACTTATTGTTTAAAAAATATTACTCATTCAACATTGAATTTTTATTTTTCCTCTTCATTGCATTTATTAGCGTAGATTTTCAGTAGTCAGAGTGAGCTTTAAAAACATCATATTAGGTATAATGAGGGAGCTATCGATACCAAAATAAATGTTCTTTTTTACCTCAAATTGTAATTACTTATATCTAATCAAAATACTTAAAACATTCATCTTTAAAATTTTGGTCGGAATTTCATTCCAGTTGATAGAGGACTGATGTAAAACATTTTGGAGTAGGTATCTGCAGGCTTTTTGAAGACCAAAATCAGTTCTATCAGGTATAAAGTTAGGTTGTTATTAGCTTTTCGGTATTTCAGAAGATTGAGCGCCCCTACTTCTGGGTCGGCGCGTAGAAGGGCGAGAGAGCGGCGGCGAGCGGAGCAGACGCGCATAGAAGGGGAAAGGCTTGCTCAGGAGCGGCGTGAGCAACGACAGCGGGAGAAGTTTGAATCACAGAAGCAGGTTAGCCTCTAGGGATCATCTTCATCATCATTTCGAACTTTGGGTACAAATGTGCATAATAAGCACCCCTTTGTATGCAAATATATTGAAATAAAAAGGTAGTTTTGTAGTAATTAGGGTTCCGTACCTCAAGAGGACAAAACGGAACCCTTATAGGATCACTTTGTTGTCCGTCTGTCTGTCTGTCAAGACCCTTGTTCTCAGGAACGCGTGGAGGTATCAAGCTGAAATTCATATCGAATACTCAGGTCTACTGTCCCTTAGTGCTGTGAAAACAATCAAACTTCTAAGCCAACGCTATCAAAAGATACAGCCGGTTATGCTGCAAATTTTCGACATTTGCAAGGGAATCAAAACCTACTTCCCGTGAACTTAGAATCTTGAAATTTGGTACGAAGCAACGTCTTATAGCACAGATAAAGGATAAATTGCGAAAACCATAAATTTTTAGTTACATCATAAATATGAAAATATCATGGTTAAAATGTAAAAATTTAGCAGAAAACATTTGATTTGCTTAATAGGTACGTATTTCCCCACACCTTACTACAACGGTATGTCAGTCATTGTTATTTACGTAAGTTGAAATGTCATAAAAGCCGATTGTTTATTTACTCGTGCCCACAGAGAAAGCCGCAGCAAAATGACGAATAGGAATAAAATGATTACTATTGCTATTGCACAGTAAATTACCTTTTCGTATCATTGTATTGCCTAAATATATTTTTTTGGAAGCGTCCAACGTAGATGAACGTTTTATAAGGGCATATTTGACAATTTGGGGGATACTTAAAATATGGCCTTCCCCTACGTGAGCTATTCGATACGGCGCGACGCAACGCGGCAGTATCAAACAATACTTTTCTATGGAGTCGTATCGAGTCGCGTCGACGCTTTCGGCGCTCACCTAGGACAACGGGCGAGTCGACCTAAAAAGCAGTCTCTTAATAAATATGTTTTCTTTCTTTCATTCTTTTCTTTCTTTTCTTTCTTAATTCTTATAGTATCGAAGTCATTTGTTAAGGTCCGTCGAGAGCTGGCGTCGTACGAGCCGTGGGGTCGTGCGGGGGGCGGGGCGCCCAACCCTCACGGCATACGTTTCAGCAACCTACGAGCGGTCGGAATTTATCCAGAAGACGAATTAAAGGTAACAAGTAACTTTCCTGAGCAAATCAGAAATGAGAAGATCCGTAGTATATACTGGGAAACCGGAATACCGCATATCGTTCGAAGAACCGATTGACTTTGGCGAAGTCTTCGAAATTCGAGTTTCCTGACGTTTTCCTTCACCGTTTTACTTATGCGAAACGCACATAACTTTAAAAAGTTGGAGCCTAGGGATCAAATCCTTGACCTATCAACACCACCAGCTATAATCACCGCTCTATAACTACTATAATACAGGGCTGCAATATAACTTGATTGTTAGTTTTTGGGTTAGATATTATAATTGACATGTAGCGTAGTAACTGCACCCTATGCCTCTGTAAACGGAACGTCTTTGGTTCGGTCTTGCGCCTGATCTCTCCCCGTTCACGTTGTAATGCTGTCCCATCGTAATATGAAAGTGAAGGAAAAGAAAATACACCTATGTTTACAACCACCTGTGCAGTATTAAATATCTCCTGCGTTGCTGGTTAGGCGGCCACTTTGTCGGAAGAAAAAATCATACTTACTTTTTAACAATATTATGCTGCAGTTAAGTAGGTTGGTTTCAGATATGGTGGGAGGTTTCGGCCGTGCCTAGTTACCACTTTGCTGGCAAATGACATACCGTCAAGTGATTTAGCTCTAGATGATGCCCGCGACTTTGTCCGCGTAGATTAAGTTTTTTGATTCCCGCGGGAACTGTTTAATTTTCCGGGATAAAAAGTAGCCTATGTCCTTAACCGGGATACAAATTTCATCAAAATCGGTTGAACAGATGGGCCGTGAAAGCGTAACAGATAGACAGCAGACACGCTTTCGATATTTATGATATTAGTAAGAATGGATTTCGGTACAATGCCGTGTAGAAACCGATTTGGGATGGTTTTATTAATGTATCTAATTACCACACTATCAGGTCAGCCCGCTACCATCTTAGACAGTAGTAAAATAATCGAGTTCATCGACTTTGCCCCACCAAGCTGCCCCACCAGTGGGGCAAAATCTAAGTGTTAAAATTTTGCCTCGACTTTGCTCACTTTTCACCAGGTTTGGCAACGTTGAGTTACCATCCAGATATAATCGCAGTCAAGAGCAAACTCGTAGTAAATATTTTTAAACATATGAATTGTACATTAGCATTAAAATGTACCACCAGGTTCATAATATGAAATTTCCATCGCAACATCAGAGCTTCGGGCAGCTTTAATAACGGTCATAAAGTAACAACATGCATAAATCTATATAAGGCAGGGGTCACGTTGCAATAAACGTCGGCACGCAATGCGTGAATGACATAACGAGGATGCCGCAGAAGTGTGCTATTAACCTCGTCCAGACTTTCGGACGTGTGAAAATGTAAATTTAGGGCGAAACTACATTAGGAACCGGACAGCAAAGCGTCCGCGCAGGAGCGGAAATACGTTCCGTTTAGTCGCACTAGTCTGTGTAGCACTGTCTGTGTAGACAGAATGTCATTCTGTTCTGTTCTGTCGTTCGGTTCCTAGTGTGTTTTTAACCTTACGCAGCCCTTTTAATGTGTCTTTTTGGGCGAGATAATATTAATTTATTTAGGCATTTACTATTTACCTATCTACGTTTTGATTTGAGTTTTGAATCGGCAAGGATTCGCGAGGCATCGGAGCGTTAGCATAGCTACATTCTTCGCACATGGCATAGCGGAGCGAAGTTAATTTCGCTTCATGATATTTTGTTTTTAGTCGAGTTTTAATTTTAGATTTTAGAATGTATTTTATCTCAACAAAATCAGTGAATCCGCTTACATACGCTCCGCAGTCACTGGCGTACATATCATTATATTGAGACCTAGTTTCTAAATACAAAAAAAATATATTGAGCGGTAACGAAAATTGCTGTCACCCCTGCAGGGTGTCTCCGCCCACGAGCTCAACCGGCGGTGGTCGCTCTTACGTCGGCGTCGCCGCACGCCGCTGCGCCTGCACGAAGACCCGCAGCTGTGCTACACAGAGCTGCTGCGGCAGACCGTAGACAACGACATACGATACAGGCAAACTCCGCGCGAGCAACAGGCTTACAAACAAATATTAGGTTAACGGCGTTATCCAATTATCTAGCCGACCGACGAAATCCACGTTAACGACTCTAGAACGCTAAGCTACACGAAAATAATTTAAAAATTGATTAATAAACTAATTGAATCACGATACTTCATACAATGCTTGATTAAATTAGAGGCAAACTCAAACTCAAAACTCAAACAACGTTTATTCAATTTAGTAAGGTATACTACACTTATTGACGTCGGCTTTTTATAACATACTAGCTGATGCCCTCGACTTCGTCCGCGTGGATAAAGTTTTTTTGATTCCCGCGGGAACTCCTTAATTTTCCGGAATAATAAGTAGCCTATGTCACTCTCCAGGTCCTCAACTATATCCATACCAAAAATCACGTCGATCCGTTGCTTCGTTGCGGCGTAATTGAAGGACAAACCAACATACCAACACACTTTCGCTTTTATATATTAATATTAGTATGAAATATGGTGCAAGTTTTTATTAATTAAAACTAATAATTATAATAATCTTCATGTCTATACTTCCAAATCATAGAACTTTTATGTAACCTTTCAACCCCTACTTACAACCTCTTTGGGGTGGATTTTCTTAAAATTGCTTATACATTATTATTATTATTATGAATTTAACTCTCACACCCGCATACAAAATAAATACATATATGAGGCCAAAAGAGGTTTAATAAACTTACGTAAATAAATAGAAATAAATAAACTTACACACAAAAATACTCAAATAAATAGTTGTAGCGGGCGGAGGATTACACCCCGGCAGGGGAGACCAGACGGGGGGGGGTCAGGGGGACAGGTTGAGAAACCGGCGGACTATCCTAGCCGAATTTAGCAACACCGCTTTCTTATTATTATTATTAAAATTCTTTATTGCTTAAACAAAAGAAATACACAAAGGACATTATTACAACATTACAAACAAAAGGCGACCTTATCACTAAAGTGATCTCTGCCTGGCAACCTACATGAATGGACCGTACTTGCTGTGAGACGGGAAATCGCATAGAATAAAACATAAATACTTAAACGTACATTCTAATAGGTACATACTATAAACAGATAAAAAATTATACATATAATAAATATATATTTAAATATAACACATATTATATACATAAATATTAAATTACATATGACTAATTTACAATACCTAAACACAAATAATAATGACACGACTTTTAAAGGCCGCTAGAGATTTTGCTCGTCTGATATCAGCTGGGAGTGCGTTCCACAATAAGACCGCCTTTAGGGTGAACGAGTCTGCGTATCCCTCGGCGTTACGTTTGGCGATTTTAAGTTTGTTGTCACTGGCAGATCGCAAGGTATGCTGGATTGGGAAGGAGCTAAGGAACCTGAATCGTTCCTTTAGGTAAGGGGGCGACCATGGGTAGTAAAGGGTAGCATAGAGAACATATTATTTTATTTTAAACTAATAACCTAAATGGCGAGTTTCAAACCTTTAACTTCAAAAACTTAGAACACTCATATAAACTTCTAACCCCCCTTTCAACCTCTTTGGGGTGAATTTTCGTAAAATAGCAGAATCAAGCTGTGAAGTATACTCCGGCACAGTGGCGTGTCGTAGGGTTCAAACGTAGGCAAGCCAGCCGCTGCCCATCGTAATCTTCCGTCTACTTTTTTTTCTCATGTCTTGACGAGCTCAACAAAGCACACAGATGGCATAAGTTAACTACTAGACAGAATTAAGTCAGCAGTGGTAGACTACCAGTGTGATCTAGGTCAATTATATGATTTGAAATTTCATTTGCCAATAATTGGAAGTTTCTTTGCGTTTTTTTCCGAAATTACAAAAAGAAATAACGGAAATCATATGTTTTTGGGAAACTTGATGCATTTTTATAGCACCAGTTAAATTATTTATATCATAATTTCTAACGAAAAGAAGCTTGGAATACGACTGTACATTGACTTACTGTACGAATAAAAACGTATGCAATACTAACAATTAGCTTATTAGTATGAGAACAACCAAAAATCCATTTAGTTTTATACCCGGATCTGTTAAATTGCCTTTTTCTACTTTTACAAGTTTGTGAAATACACAGGTCTGGAGTAGATTTTGGTGAATTTACAAGAATTATTGTTCAAAAGTTATATATTTTACCTTATTCTCGTCAATCAATATTTGCACACACTTTAAATAATAACAAGGAACAATATTAATTAAATCTGAACTCATTTTGTGCAAAATTAACTATTAATTCACGAATATTATTATTTCAATAAACACTGTCACAAAAAAGCAAACGACTAAATTATGAAGGTTTAGTCCGTATCACGATTCCCCTAGAGGCAGCGTGCGACTTCTTAAATCAGACGTATTAGATAATCCAAGCATATTACAGCCATAGAAACCGCTATACTATTAATAGGAATCTATAGCGGATTATACAGACAATATGTATGGAAATCAAAGCCACAGCCCCTCTCACTCACTCAACTAGGTTGTTCGTAAAACGCTCTCGGCGTCCACCGGTCGGCTTAGCAGTAATTGAAATGACAGATTGTAGAACACGCGAAATTTAAACACGTAATTTAAACGGATCGATTAATTACTGAGTTAATATTGAGTTTGTATGTTTGGGTGTTTGTTTTGGGCAAACCAGGCTTTTTAACATTTATAGAGGTTTCGCCACTGCTCCGGCAGTGTCGTAGACAAGGGAATCGTGATCGTGAACTGTGTCGTAACTCATACTGTGGGCGTCGGCTAAAAAACCCCTAATAATAAAAGTTTATATTATTAAATTTGTTTTAGACGACATGGTGGTCACAAGACAAAAGGCAGTTGATGCCGAAATGAGACGTAACTTGGAATTCGAGAGGAAAATGGTAACCTATTGATAATGTTTTTACAATATATTTAACATTTAAAAATGTTACTTTTTTAAAACTATTTATAGCAAACAATGGATGGCCCATGGGGCAGACCAGGACCAGGCGGAACCATTTGGAGGAATCCTCGTGACATTGGTCTAAATTTCTCTAAGTCTATGGTAAGGAAAACTTTTTTACTTCTTTTGTATATTATAAATTAACATTTTTTTAACATTAGATTTGTAACATTCAGTTTTGAATACTTAATTTTAATAGTTGCAATTATTCTAATTCAGGGTTGGACAGATAATGAAATTTTTAACAAAATGAAAGGGGAACACAAGCGGTATAAGAGTTCGTCACTTACTTTACCTAAAGTAAAGCCGGCCGACGATAATTCCAAGTATGATCCAAATAACAAAGAGAATGTTAAGCCTTCTAGTGTTGAGAAATTACCTGATATCGGAAAACAATCTAGCCACGAGGTCAGTGCTGAAGGAAGAAGGAAAAGTAGTGAAATTAAAGAAGTGAAGCAGATCAGGAATGGTAAAACAAAACGTAGTCCCAAAAAAAATATGTTTGTAAAGAGGCTGTCGAATGGTGAACGAGTGAAAAGGACATTGCTTGATGATCAAGTGGACATTGGTGAAAATCGTGGTGAAAAGAAACTAACGCCAGAAGCTACGATATTGAGGTTGACGGGTGGAATAGAACTGGTTCCTTTGCTGGCGCGAAGAAGGCGCGTGGGAGCCCGCACTTTGCCCTCCAGCGATGTCACGCGGCCTCCGGAGCAGTCGTGCGAGTACGTACCTATACCGATTACCTATCATGAAATCAGTGACAACTGAAAAGGTCAACGTGATTAAGTATTGCTATGGAAAGATTATTGTTTTGGGAAAGTTTATTGCCGGCAAATTGGTTGCTATTGTTAGCTGCTATTAAATTAAGTATGTTTACTTCTGAATTTATTAAAGCAGCCCATTTCGAGAATGGCCTATTCCAAAACTATAGGTACAGAAATAGAACTGAAAATCTTAATTTAGTGCTAGGTAAAAATTTCCATGAATGAGACCAGGCTGGATATACATTTAAGTACCTATACTTTATTTTTTTAATAAGTATTACGTTTCATATTCGCGGTTATCTATTGTTTAACAAAATATCTACAGTAAGAATACAGTCGGTCGGGGATTGATACATCTTTCCCAATAAAAATGTGTCAATTTCCGGAAGAACTATGATGATTTACTAGTATAATGGCATGATGCTAATTTATGCTAATCCACGATAGTGTATGCGTTAAATTTTCTCACACAAGGCCATACGAAGGCCTGGTGAAACTTTATTAATTAGTTTTCCAAATGGACGATGTTGTTGGCAATAGCTAATAGTTGTCATAGGCTCCTTACGTAACTTTGCTAAAGCTTTGCCTTAAGAATGAGGACGATTTAAGGTGAAGGTGTAGAAATACCTAACAGGTTTGTAAATTGATTAAGATTACGCGAAATAATTGTAACATTGCTGTTTCTTTGATTACATAGACTTATGTAGACCGAGTTCTCATTTAGTCAAACGTAGTTTTATAGTAAGAGAAAATTTAAAATTCAAATAGTATATACAAGCTTGGCCCAAGAGTTAGGGTCGGGCGTGGTATAGGTTTTTAAAGTATGTGATTATGCCCATAGGTTAAATTCAATTCTACAAATTTCATCAATATATTATAAAACAATGTCCCCCTGCCGCGTCTGTCGGTTTTCGTCGATGGACGTAGTGATTCAAGAGGAAGGTTTATGTGTATAATTCATTAATTTATTGTGTAAATGTATGTATTGAAAAAATCAAGGCGACTGGAAGCTTTTAACGAAAACGCTGCCTAATCTAATCCCTTTGAGATATAACAACACAATGTATGGTGGAATTGTTCTCCTTTTATAGGCCTACAGAAAATTTCGCTATAACATATTTTAATTTTTTAAGGATAGCTTATAGGCATTTTAAAGTTAAAAAATATCGTCGTAGGTATAATAATGTAGTCATTGGTAAACAATATAAATATTGTCAATTATTGTCCTTTACACCACGCAATTTAAAATAATACCTTAGGAGTTATCGCTTAATTAAAACTTACAAGTGGCCATACAATTCAAGCGGTCTCACTCCTTGAAATTTGAATGAAATTTGAACCTAACGCAAGCGAAGCCGCGGGCAAAATAATAAGTTACATAATCTAAATTGCACGCTACTATAAAAATAAAAATTTCTGAGAGAAGCAGCTTTTTTCCTCATATGCTACGAAGCTTTCTATCAAAGATCGTGACATTCCCCTTAAAAGCTTGTTTCCATCAATATTAAGTATTGTATTGCTTTTAAAACTTTATCACCGTGAAAGTAGGTACTTAATTAATCTCCAAAGTCTGAACTGCAATGGAATGATGCAACGAAGGATGAAAAATTTAAAACCTTTTTGCAGATGGCGCGAACTCTCTGTGGATTATTTGAGGGAATTGAAACATCAAATGCGCGTTAAATGTGAACAACTAGAGGTAATTTTGTAGAATATTAGCGGTCAAAGTTCTTCTATATTTTACCAAATAATCTTATTGACTTGGGCCACTCACTTAAGTGATAGATTAATTTGCTAAATATTAATACTTCAAAATAGTCAGGAATTTTAATTAACCCAGCAACTAATTAATTTTGTTATTGATAGTTATTATTTTTTAGCTGATAATAGGCTGTGAAGGTATCAGACAGATAAACGGATAGATATTCATTATATTGTGTTTAGACAGGATAGGGCAAAACGAAACGCCTCGTTTTTCCGATCCTGGAAATCCGCTGGCTTGTCCCTTTTTATAATCGACTTCCAAAAAGGTTCTTCTAACCTGTTGCCGGCTCACTGCTAAGCACTTGTCTTCTCTCGGAATGAAAAGAGTTTGGCCGTAGTCCACTACGCTGGCCAAGCGCGGATTGGCAGCTTCACACTTCGAGAACATTATGAAGAAATCTCATGTATTAAAGGTTTCCTCACGATTATTCCCTTCGCTGATTAAAGCAGATGATATTTTTAAAACGCACATAACTCTGAAAAGTCAGAGGTGGCCCGTTATCGAGGAGTGGCGCCCGTTGATCGAACTCCCTACCACCGGCGGACTCCTATTCCGGTGGTCGGGTGTACTTATAGGCCTATTACACTATTCTATTATTTTCAATAAGTAGCCGATTTGTTTTTCACATCATTCAATAAAAATTAATATTATCTGATCCAATCAACAACAATCCACTGGATTATAAGGGTAAACTCGCACTGTGAAATTTCCCTGCTGAATAATCTTGGACAATATCAAGATATTATGAAGTCCTTCTGGCGAAATTTCGCAGTACGACAAGTCTTAATGGGCCTATTACTCTAGTTAGAGCGTCGCTTATTACACAGTAATAAGGACCAATTTAGGGACCCTTATTACACTACACTGATTCAAATGTAAAGGTTCCTGCGAAAAGTGCAGTGTTATAGGCCTATTACTACTTTTTTTTGAAGCTTTTATTTAATTCTCGCATTAGGAGAGTCGTCGTAATTCAGCAGAAAGTGTTCGCCGTCACCACGCCACCTGGGCCTCGCTGTGGGGCCGGCCGGGCCACGGCGCGCCGCAGCTACGCGGCCGCTACGCGAGAAGCAATCTCGCTCAACTGCTCTACGTGCCGCCGCTTGCTAATGCTCCGCTGTAGGCGGATTACTACCAATGTTTAGGGTACAAAAATGTCTCGCCACTTTTAAACGGGAATACGCCATTCACCTCTGAACCTATAGTCTTGTTTTTTTATTCCAAGTAGATACAAGTTAAGGTTTGACTGCTCACGTATCCATATCCGTATACTATTATGTAGATGATAGCGAGATAACCTGTTAGACCCTTAACAGGTTACCGGATCGGTTTCTACATCGTTTGGTACAGGAACACTTGTCGGCACGTCTTTGCCGGTAGGATGGTAACTAGCCACTGCCGAATCATATCGTCAGACTAGACCAGAGATATAACAGAAATTATAAATTTCCGAATTGACCGTGCCGGGTATCATAACTGGGACCTCCCACGCACCCACGCATAGACAAGTTGCTCACCGCTGTGCCTGAGGTCGTCAGAGGGTCAAGGTAGACTCTACAGAGAAGAGCCAAAAGTAGTCAGTATTAACACTAAGAAACCGAAGGCATTACAATTAAGTAGATTTTATTTTTTCCACAAGATTCGAAGAAAAGGTCGTGAAACAAGATATCTACCAACGTCAGTCGACATCGCCAAACGTCGCCCGACTTATCTAGCAACACGTGTCGCGGGACATTTGTGTCCTAGTGAATATACTAATAATTATAGGCTTTATTGTATGAAATATCTTCGATTTACATGACGTGCCATACGGTTAAATCAATCAATAATTTGTAATTGATGTGTGACGATAATAGTTTTACTTGAATAGGTAAATAATGTTCCATATCCGGATTTTTTTTCAGAAACTACATCTGATGGCAAGTTTTGAAAAGTCACGTGGAAGTTGAGAATAGATTGCAATAGAATACAATATAAGTTTTTCTCTAGAAACGAAGCAGGCACGTAGAGTCGCAGAAAATCAGGTGTAACTTTCGGTGGTTATAGTTGTTCAAATAGTTAATACTAAATAGATACCTTATGTAAATAAGATATTATTATAATGGTTGATGTTAAATTTATATTGTAATTGTAAAAGTACTTAGTAAAGCTATGTACATAAATAATTATATCACAATAGGGGCACGCAAATTTATTAAATTCAATGATGTCGTTATTATTTAAGAAATAGTGTCGCAAAAACAAATGAACATATGTTTTCAACTTTCGTTCTTATTCAACGATTACTTACTAAATACAACTTTGTAGGTTTAATACTTTAAAAAAAATTAAGTTAAGTTTCAAGGGGCATAAAAAATATTTCAAACTCATTATTTTCCTTAGCATTTCAAAAGTAGAACCGTCCTTGAACTGTGGTTGTCACTGTACGTTGTGCAACGCATTCCGCTGTTGCTGGGTCCGCACCAACTGCATTGACGGCTTGCGCAACTGTCTCGTCGGTCGCTGCATCGGCTTTCATCCCGCCGCTACGCGTAAAGGTCTGGACAAACACAATGCGTGATGACAACGACACCTTACGTCAGCGCCAAGACAAGATGTCACACTAAAAGCGTGCACGATGTTTGCTACGAAAGCACTACTTAAGCTCGCAGTATAGAGTATTTTGTCTGGGCTCGCAAAACCGAGCTCATAGGGAAACGAAAACGCCGTGCAAAGACAGCGCTGCTCTTACTCAGGCAGGTTCCGCAATATGAAAATTTTCAAACAGTTCTTTGTACCTACTTCAATGGACATAACCATCGACAAATTACTTCATACCTCGCAAACCTATCGATTTAAGTCCCTACGCACCTATCGAATTTGACTGTTAACAGCAAAGAAAACGCTTTATTTCAGCTTGATTTTAATTTTAAAGAAAACCAACAAAACATTAAGAATGAAGTAGGGTTAAAAAAACTTCAATTTAAGTAGTTATTACTTAAATTGAAGTTAAGAAAAGAAAGCCGCGTTAAATACGTTGCAATCGCACGTCGCTGCCGTTGTGTCTGTCGAAACATGAACCCTTTTTTATCTGAGTGCCAAGTTGCCATTACGAAATAAAAATGTAGAAAGATAGGTTAATCACTGTAATGTACGTTATCACGACAGGACCAAAAAATTAAATTATTGCGTTTAAAGATAAAGTACATTAAAATGTTAACCTATTCATATTATAATAATAAAAACCATAACGTCTACTACAGCTTGCGATTAAAACAAAAAAAAAATAGGAGCGGTTTTCGTTTTTTTTTTTCTATCGAAGAAAATGTCTGAATCGTTTTTCTATTTGACGAATTTAGCATAAATACCCAAAACAAAATTTATTTAGGTACATTGTAGTATTGAAGTATCACAGTAATTACCTATTTATATTGTATTCAGTAATTATAGTTTAGGAATATAAATCTACCAAAAGTTGCAAGATTTTTTAATATAAAATGAAACAGCTGTCCCGAAACCGCTGCAGGCGCGGGCGAGATCGCTCCTTGGTAACTCACGCATAGTCAGTTCATTAGTTTGCCTATTCAGGATATTGATGGATATTATGATTGATAACCATTTGAAACTTGAATGTACAAGTACACTAGACTATAGTCGAAATTGCATTTGCTACTTTGAATATCGACCATCTATTCCTTAGTTGTTATTAGAAAATTACTATAGCACTAATGTATCTATAAATTTAAATAGATTGTATGTTAAAATGATCAGAAATATATAATATCTAGAAATAGTTTCCTGTTATTTTTAATGTTTTTAATATTTATATTAGCAAAATAGAAAATGTTATGTATGCAAAGTGAACCATCAAAACCTCTACTTCTAATGTGTAAAAGCTGACGAATATTAGGTATGTTGTAAGCATATATTTATTCAACGTTCTTGCCTATATTGCTCTGAAAGTGTGAGGTTCGTAATGTTATTTATGATTTTACTTCACAATCATAAAATAAATCTGCAATCGCAACTTGATTAGAATTTCCATTCTTTGACCCATTCAACTGGCAATCGCAGAATAATTATTTTGGACATCTCATAATACTTCACACAGTAGCATGAAAAAATAAGACAATAAACCATAAAAAGTAGTTGAAATGTTTGTTGAAATCAAGTAGACCTGCCTAATGCATATTAAGAGATGAGTTGTGAAACGATTTGTGTCTTCTACAAAAAAGGTAGAATCTACAGAATTAATGAAAATACCGCACAAAGTCCCATTATAATTATAATATAATGAAGATGACAACTTGATAAGTAACTCTATAAACTCGATGACAAAAATCATGTGTAGTTAATAGCCATACTAAACCGCGGTTATATTACTTAATTAGTTACAGCTACTCTAACAAGTACCTTACAAATATTCGTTTGCGTTTAACTGGACAAACTTTTAATTGATTACATTGCTATAGGGTTTTCTTAATAAGTAGACATGTTGCCTAAAAAGTGTGATTATATAGGTAATTAGCTTTTGCCCGCGACTTTGTCCCAGTGGACTATGCAAATTTCAAACCCCTATTTTACCCCCTTAGGGGTTGAATTTTCAGAATGCCTCCCTTAGCGGTTGTCTACGTCATAATAGCTATATGTATGCCTTTCAACATGATTCGTCCAGTGGTTTGAGATTTGCGTTGATAGATGAGTCAGTCAATCAGTCGGGTACCTTTTCCTTTTATATATTTAGATGATGCCAAAAGTAATTAAACGCAACTATACACACAATCGTCGCGTAAGTTATTGTTGGTGAAATTTTTTGAACAAACAGAAAAGGTGCGTAAGTAAGTATATGTAAATGACGTGAGGAGAAAGCCTCATCATGACGAAACAGCCATAAAGCGGTAAAAACCGACATCACTCGAAGGTGCGGCATCGGATTTTAATTCCGGCGATTTGTCGTGCTTGTGACACATTGTTACCTGCTACTTATGATTACACAATTTTAGCTTAAGATGAAGTTCATTCATAAATACATTTGTTTTACACCTTCAATTTAAAGGTGTAATAGTATGTACCATAGATTTTTTATATATTTAGTACGTACCTAAAACAGATAGTTAAGTCTGTAAAATGAACTGGCTTTAGTAATTACTTTCTTTAAGTCGTATTAGTTGATGTGGATGGTGACTGGTGACTCATTACGCTCTAAGGTTAGGTTAGGTACTAAAGGTTAGACTACTTACATCTTAGTGACAAATGATAATCACTGGTATCGTGCGCTCCGAAGAAAGGCCCAAAGCTAAACGTGGACTCCCATCTAGTTACCGACTTGGGTCAACCTGGCTTATCCGGCATTATCGATTGCTTATATGTATTATGTGCAGCACGGGTGACGGTAACAACAACTTAATTGCAGTTATGTAGTTGAAAATTTTCTAGTGTAGCATTCCTTAGGCTACGTTTGTAGGCTAAAAGATTAATTCCTCATCGGTTGATACTTTACACAAATATTTAATTGCCGCTGGGTAGAACAAAGCATATCTCAAAGCAATAAATTACATAACGTCTATGATTTTACTTTTCTGAATACTTCGAATGACCCCAGTTAACCCTACCTATCTGAAAACCTGAGGAATGACAAGACATCAACAGGAAATTATTTATAGTACAAAATTAACACAATACATTAATTATGATCTTCATTATCTCTTTAATTGCTTTTACTTATTCCTAAAAGAAGTGTGATAAATAGTACATAGAAAATCATTTCTTATTCGTTGTATAGACTTCTAAGCTGTACTACTATTATGTCAGAACAGAACTATTCACTAGCTTTTGCCAGCGACTCATATCGCAATTATAAGACGAATTAATATATCTCACTAATGATGTATTAATAAACTAAAAAGGTTGGTATTTTTTTTCGCCTTCACGCTACATTGACTGAACTGATTTGGAAAGGGGATCTTTATAACCTGAATTAACCCATAAAATAAAATAAAATAAAATTTATCCAGGTACATTTTGTCCAGGTAAATTAAAAGAGTTCCATCGGGAATCAAAAACCTTAAATGTTCGACGGTATTTTAAAAGCGTTGCCACCGCTGGTTGCCACCGCTGGTTGCCACTTAACTAAAACCCCTGCATTTTCTATAGAAATTAAGTATCCAACTGTTTAAAAATGGAATCAAACACACACCATGGGAAAATATTTGCTTTGGATCTGTGTATTTTACGTGTGAGTACGGAGAGACCGACGTAGTGTCGTAATAGAAAGTCTTCGGTTAGGAGAGGTGCAGACCGGTCGGCGTTTGACCTCCCACCTCCCACTAGAACAAGCTAGATGTTCATTCATCTTCCATCAGTGTAATCAAACCTTTATTTTAACTTAAACAGTAATGAGAACTTTGTCGTTTTATTGATAATAAAATTTTTAGGTATATTTGTAACTATGAGTACTTGCAGCATCATATAATATTTTAGAGCGCTCAACGTGAATATTTTAATGGTAGTTTTAAGAAAAAATAAGCTGACTACATATTGAGAGGCCCAAAAGTCACAAATAATATACGTAATACTTATAATACAAGAGATTTTTTTAAATATAAAAGATTAATTTTACTCGCTATTTTTTGTAACAGCGAACGCGTTGAAGTCTTTTATATGGCAATTTTTCCTAACTTGATATTTTAACTTTTAAATGCATAATTTTATGCGAAATAAAAATTATTAAACAACAGTTGATTCAAAATTAATAAGAACCCTCATCTTGTATAAAATTAGTGTTTGTGTCTATTTGTCTTTCGGTTCGTTACTTTATGCATCTTCCATCGCCCGACCTGCTATTATGTAATTTGAGACTTGTGGAAATATTTCTGACCTAGTGCTAATATTAATTTACAATAGATTGCATACGAGCCGCATTGCTAGCTAGGTAGCTAGATCAGATATAATAATATGACTTCGAACACGTGGATTTAAGTTTCTGAAATCCCGCAGGAACTCCTCAATTTTCCGGGGATAATAAGTAGCCTTTATTTAGTTAGTTTAACTCCAGGATGCAAGCTAACTTTGTACCAACATCGGATCAGATTTGGTGTTACGGTTGTACCTTGAAAAGGTAGGTAAAGTAACGGACAGATACAGTACATTATTGCAAAGTGCAAACCATCGTAGCTAGGACATAATACTTGGCGATGCGATGGTACAATTTATCTTTTTAATGTCATTGCTCGTTGAACATGTTTCATGAAATGATAAATGTCTAGTAATAAAAATTGAGTCTATTCAGTATAAAAAAGTATTTCCTACTGAAAGCTGACACACAGTATTTCTAAATGTGTTAAATTGTTAAGGCGGACCACACACATTAGATAAAACGTTGCTGATGTTGAATTTACACTATTGGATATAAATCTTCGACAGTCTTTTCGGTAGTAAATATACTAGAAGATACCCATGACTTCGTCCGCGTGGATAAAGTTTTTTTTTAATTCCCGTGGGAACTTCTTTATTTAACCTTCCCTAACTTAACCTTGTCCTTGTTGTAACCGGGACCTGTCTCCGTCCAATCTTACCTCAACAAAATCGATTGAATAGATTGGCCGTGAAAGCGTAACAGTTAGACAGACAGGCAAACACACTTTCGCGTTTATTATATTATATTATGTATTCCTTTACTAATTACAGTATGATGATTGTAATCGGCCTATCATGTTTTAGTTTTTTGCGTGATTAAATCACAAACATCAAGGCGCACTCTCGATTACGTTACGTAGGCATGCCTAACTAAAGATATTGACAAAATTGTCTTTCCATGTTCAGCGAGTGGACTGTAGTTACTAAGTGCCGCTGGAATCACTTCAGTAGAAATTCTTCATTTTCTTCATTCGATTTCGTGGAAACTCTTGATTTTCCTGAATAAAAATTAGCCTGTATCCGGGATGCACTAAATTTCGCGAAATGCAAAGTGCAAAGTAACAAATTTCATCAAAAACATGTTAGACGATGACCGGTGAAAACGTAACACACGTCACACAGACTATCGAATCTTTCATGTTCGGACTAGCTGTAACTACGTAGAATTTATGATCTTTAATTGTTTTACTCTAAGATTTTTCCAGGATATCCAGTATGCAATATCCAAATATACTACTTTAGTTAGTGTTTTAATGCATGAATTTAATTCGTACATAACGGAAACCGATTAACTACACCGCGCGCGCTGTTTTGATTGCGAGGTATCAATTTAGGTATTGAGTACGCAATATTGAAACAATAACCGGCATTCAATGAACTTTGTAAACATGTATCAGGTAGAATGATATCAACACATGGCATAAGGGGATAGTGGACACATGGTGAGGGTCCGCCGTGAGCGCAGTGCTCCTCGGTGTAGCGAGAAAGTCACTAGTGTGTGAGGTTGTCATCTTGTTTAACAGTGCAGTGATAGGCAACAATGACGCGCCCGGTTTGTACCAGTGTTTATTTACTATGCTTAGATATTACTAAATCATAATATAACATTATGATGTTGATGTTTGATTCCCGTGAAAACTCTTAGGAATTTCCGGGATGGAACAAATATCGTTAAAATAGGTTTGGTTGAAAGTGTGGTACAGTAAGAGTAAGAGTTGTAGAGTGGTGAAAAGGTAAAAGACAGCAGTCCGTCAAACTTCTCTGATTCGGTGGCCAAAATTGGAACAAATTTTTATGAATGTTTTTGTTTTTTATTTTATTTTTATATCTACTAGCTGTCACCGGGTCGGATAAGTTTGTGGGACTATAGCACACTCGACTATTCAAAAACACTTGTCAAAGTCAACTTGAATAAAAAAGATTTAAATTTTGTTTTTTTGACTGACTATATAGACAGACATATACACTATCGCAGTCATAATATTAGTATGGATTACTGAGGACGTGAGGCTAACTATGATTTCATAAATCGTTTCCAGATTATATGAAAATTATAATAAGAATAAAAAAACCAATATGTAATTGGGATTTGAAGTTTGAACCAACTAAGTATTTTTCGGATTTGAATCAATTGCCGCTATCATTCTGAGTTCTGACATAGTCCTTACGTTCTCTGTTATCAAATACGCTTGTTTAATTTACAATTAGTTTCTAATAGGCACCTACAGTTCGCGCGCTGAATGAATGCAGAGTAAATGTAGACTTAAACTTAACTATAATTAAGTAACCTAATGCTTTTACATTTTTTTTCGCGATTTTAAGTAGCTACATACATCTTTTTACGTAGTTTTATATTATTTCTGTAAGAGTGTATTTTATATATATATATATATATATATATATATATATATATATAATACAGCTATATAAAATATAGATGCTTCACGAACCACAATACTATTACTTTGCCAAATAAATACCATCTTTACTATGTAATAATTCCGCTTTATCTCATAAATATAAAATCATGAATGCACTTTCCCCGTATGACGCAATCTGCTTGCTTGATGCGATCTGTTCCTTCACAATTATTAAGCAAGTTGTAAGAAAACGCGGCTATTAAGGATTCAAGCCTCGGTTCGCAACTCGCAGACGTTAGTAGACTGCTTTAGCAAAAATTATATCATCCAAGGAATTTTGATTTCACTTCATTTTGAGCCTGAGCTTACGCAACTATTATTTCTGTTTGTCATCAGCTGTTCTTTAATATATAAATCATAATCATGATCCACGTTTGTCTGTGTCAATTTTTAAGTGGATCCCAGTGGGTCAGTGCATATGCCTCTACGTTGCATACCGCGCAACATAGAGGAAAGTATATAAAATAGCATACATAATACAGTTAAATTTGAAGAGTTGGTAGGTAGGTAAGCCCATCTGCGCAAAGCTGGATCGATCCATATTACCTATACTTGTTCAAAAAGTTTTCGTTTTACTTATTACGTTACATAAAATGGCGCCCCTAGCACACCTAAAGGCTAAAAATCGCTTGTGTAATTTGACTCCTGGGATTTTGGGATATATTTTATACTAGCTAATGCCCGCGACTTCGTCTGCGTGGATTGTGGTATTTCGGTTCTCGTGGGAACTCTTTAATTTTCCGGGATAAAAAGTATCCTACGTGTAACTCCAGACGAATATCTATCTCTGTGCCAAATTTCATTTGGCAATTTGCCAGATCCGTTTAGCCGTTGGGGTTTCATTGAGTAACAAACATACATCCATCCATCCAAACTTTCGTATTCATAATATTAGTATAGATTTCTTCTATTACTATTCTCAGACTATTTAAAAAAATCTATATTGTAATTAGAGTATACCTATTTAGCAATAATAATAAACAAATTGCTTACAATATTAATAATTCGGATTCCATACCTGATTATTATTATAGGTAAGACAATTGAGATTTCGAAATAAGCAAATTTCGGAGTTAGGATACGGTGATTTTAAATTATTTCTAACTACTATTAATAAAATACTCGTTAATGATTTAGCAAGCCCTATTTATAAATGTTAAGAATTTACAAATATACATCGTATTAAAGGCCTACTCAAAGGAGGTTAGTTACTAAGATTATTGCTCAGTGAATATTAAGTTTTTACTAAATGCGATTAGAAGATCCTGTTAGGTATTACGAAACATATGAGAAAGAAATGTGGATAAATTAAAATACATTATCGGTGTGATGATCTGTATGTATTATGCAACGAAACCAGTAAGACGTGTCGCCACCTCGCATCTGTAACCTATGCTCTCTAGAAAATATTTTCCAGAAAGAGTCAAAATAATTTAAACTTTTATGTCTTTTACGCAGCGTTTAATTTGCATTTACCAACCACGGTTTAAAAAATATGTTATATAAAAGACGTCATGTGCAGATTATAAATATTTTAATTAGTGAACGGAAACAATTGATTACATTGTCTCTGCTTCGATAAATAGTAAACAGTATGTAAATTTGTGTCGTGTGTGATTAAACTAGATGCTGGATAAATATTTTCAGCTTGGAAATTTCCAGTCTAAGTACATGTTCAAGGTAACGCTAGGTGACTTTTGTTAACCCGCGCGTGTAGGAACTTGTAATACGTGAACTTTCACATACTTAATAAATTCCCGTTTTCGTACACCATTGTACCCGCACGCACTAAAATCTCTCGTTCTTTTATTTGTAGATGCCATACTTATTTTTCAATATAAAATTTTCATAGAAAAAGTCCGGAATAAATCTCATAATAATATTTAATTAATTTATGATATTTCGTAACTTTATGTATAAATATTGTATATACTTGGCCTATAGTGATATAAGTAAATCTTTCAGTGTTTGAATACCAGAGCTCCTGCATAAATTCAAACAGTTACCGATTATTGTGGTTATTATAAGGGGTAAGCACAACATCCGCGAAAGGAAATCCGAGACTAAAATGCGCGTGTTTTAAACACTGTCATTGCATAAGGTACACTGTACAGTGTACTATTGAAATGGCATACTCAGGTATGTGTTATACTTTTGCATAACGATATGTTACTAATCACATTAATATGACTTGTCTATAAACTCAAAAGCACAGTAGGTTGTTATTATAGGTAACCCTATTATTTTAATATCCAATGTTTTATTTATTACAAGCAAGCGATCCGCCCAAGCTTCGCACGGGTAGCACTAATAATCCATAAGGATTGGGTATAGACTATAAAGTCCATACATATAACATAGCCAGTGGGCCGTGGGCAGGTTTTAGTTCAATATTACATTGTAAGTGTATGCCCCGTCCTCATAACACTCATTACTCATTACACCTGCCACAGACGCCAGGCCTCAGATTATAGGTATTTAATCTGAGCGCCCCGGCAGAGGTCTTGCCTTTTTCCCTTGGACGTTACATTATATATGTCACCGCAAGATTGTAAAAACCGATAGATTATAATCTAACTCGCGAAATTCTAAACTGTCGAAAGATTGTAAACTGTTCAATGTTCTGAGTGTCAATTTTTGAAATATTCATTTTATTTACGTTTTCTTGTCTCTTTCTTGTAGGTTAGGTTAGGATTCGACATAAATAATCAAGCAGTGAGTAATCACTTAGGTTTTATCGGGTTTACATACCTATCAGATTACAATCTACCGGAAAATAATGCGTTAAATTGTAATCTTTCGA
The DNA here is from genome assembly GCA_964035005.1 of Erebia palarica. Taxonomy (NCBI): domain Eukaryota; kingdom Metazoa; phylum Arthropoda; class Insecta; order Lepidoptera; family Nymphalidae; genus Erebia; species Erebia palarica. Next base: position 11,965,695 of record OZ035988.1, read on the forward strand.
CAGTTTAGAATTTCGCGAGTTAGATTATAATCTAACGGTTTGTACAATCTTACATATATATATGTCACCGTATGATTGTGAATACCGATAGATTACAATATATCTAGCGAAATTGTAATTGGTCGAAAGATTGCAATTTAACGCATTATTTTTTGGTAGTTTTTAATCTGTTAGGTGTGCTAACCCGATAGAACCTAAGTGCCCGGCCTGCGGCCGAACACTGCCTGCTTATTTATGTCGACCCCTAACCTAACCTACAAGATTAGGGTGTGAGTTTATTTAGCTTTATTTGATGAAAATCTGGATTAATTTACCCTTTTTCGAATTGGTATTTCGAAGCAACCCAGCTTTACAATTATTTATATCCTAAATAGATCTTAAAACTTTCATTACACTAACCTATTAATTTTACTTAAATTATATCTAGTCAAAATTTGTTACATTATGTTATCATCAACACTCTGAAATGATGCTGACCTTATGCTGCGACCAGTCAGAAGAAACTGTCTTTTACTGGCTGGCTATAACTGTTTTAATGAAAACAGAAGCGTACAAATATAACAATTATAACTTCTTGTTAAAAAATACATCTTGTTTCTCATAAAACAAAAGCGGCTATTTCTAAAGAGATTTACATATCACTTAGGTTAACTATCGCCTTTACAAAATGCATTAGTGTTGGATTTAACGTCGTGGGACAGTGAAAGCTTTCAGAAACAAATTTTTACTTCATGTTTCCCAGTTCCCACAGCAATACTAAATTATAACTTTCGTAATTAATTTAATATTTTCCTAAAACGAATAAAACAAACTTGGATAATATGAACGATTATGTAACATTTAATTTACGACTATATGAGAATTTAAGTTACTATAGGTAAAGAATTGCATAATGTAGATCTTAATCATTATCATTCAGTCACCTGTAATATCAATATTTTGTGCCATCATAAACGTGCCTCTAAAGTTCATACATAATATCATATTATAGGTACTTACATGATAAATACCTACTTGGTTTTCGCTCTTCACACTAACTGTCTAGTTTTATTATTATTTGAATCCACATTATATTTTGGATCCACATTATCTAAAGGCATTATAATTTATGCCTAGCCAATAAAAGCCTAGCAAAGAGCATGGTCTCATGGTCATAATTTTAAAGTACCTACGGACATGTACTTTAATTGGCCACTATGTTTGATATGAAGTTGGCCATATAATTTCACATGATAAGGGTTTGTCTGGGATGCTATAGTTTACTTGCTTACCTAAATCTATTTTTCCCGTAGCTTTTGAAAGGTCTATTTGCTTAAAAATTATACATTCCCGATAACTAGCTGATGCCCGCGACTTCGTCCGCGTGGATTAAGTTATTTGATTCCCGCAGGAACTCCTTCATTTTCCGGGATGAAAAGCCTTAGGCCTATGTTCTTCCCCGGGATACAATCTATTCCTATACCAAATTTCATCAAAATCGGTTGAACGGTTGGGCCGTGAAAGCGTAGCAGACAGACAGACGGGCACACTTTCTCATTTATAATATCTATTAGTATGGATTGTATTGTCAAGCAAACAAGTTTTATTTTTATTTTATTTTATTTTGTTCAGAAAACTTACAGCTACAACAAAAGTGGATAGATAAATAGCCAGCAAACCACTTCAACTCAGGCTGTGCGAGTCAAAGAATTCACTGGCATGAATCCTACGCATGGAGGTGGCCGTGATGCAAAAGAGATCTAGCTTAGTATACTTGTTTACTAGTTTATTCTTGGCTAATGTTCTGACGAAATCTGGTATGCGCAGATGGTGGGCGAAGAATACAGGGGACACGGGGATGGGTATTGGTAAGCACTTTGAGTGATAACTTTTCAAGAAGCGGCGGACAATCTACTGTTTCTTATAAGGCCGATACTACTATCTATCAGTTCAATACATATTATAGGAGAAATCAAACACAACTTTGTATTTAGGAAATTATCAAAACAGCATACATATATGTAAAAGATGTAGGATTCGAAAGGATGAAGGAATGTGTAGGTGAGTGAAGTAAGAGCTCTTATGCACCATAAATGAAGACAGCAATTTTTCTAAACGAGCGCACATAAACAAAAATCTAAAGATTTTAACTGGACCTCAATATAGATAACTTACGTCAGACGTAGGTAACGTCTTTCTTCTATGAGGAAGGTGTTTTATTACTGCATCATGGCTATTTTTTTTACTAAGTAATTGCTGGCTTCAGTAATCAGAAATGGAACTAAACTCTCTCCTACATAATATGCCGTAGTCGAGAATTCCTCGTGACGTGAAAGGATTTATTGTACAACTAATGCGGTGGGCTCCCAGATACTTTTGTATATTCGTGTTCCACGGAATAAGTCTGCAATCGATCTAAACTCTAAATTGATTGAAAATCGCGTTTTATATAAGATTGTTTTCGAACACTTTTATATTATTATGCATTAAATTTTAAAACGTAATTTACGTGAGGATAGGATTATGATTTATGGCTATAGAGATGCTTACCAGCGACGTTAAAGCAATTAAACACATCGGATTCACTGCTCTACAATTTAAATTACGTAAGACGTGGAAAGTTTGAATTTTGAACTTCATTATTTTCATTCCATACAATCTAGTGATCGCCCACGGTCTTACTCCCAATGGGAATTTTAGAAAAACTGTCCTTATTCTTATCTACGTTTAAAGGGCACCTCTATAAAATTTCAGATTTTCTAGGTCCAAAGGTTTGCGTTGGAAGTTCAGTAAGTGATTGAGTCAGGAGTTTAGTAGCAAACGCCGGGCTTCGCTCCAGCGAGAATTTCGGTAATAAGGTCTAAGGCCTATCGGTAAATAGGTCAAAGGAGTTAGGTTGGACGTTGAAGAATTTTATGAAGTTGTACCCCTGAGAACATTTCTGGTATGGAGAATCTTTATACCTACCTCAAGGTATGTTTCTTCTTTATGTCTGAAATCAGAATTCAGAACTAGAAGTAATTATCACATCTTTATATATTATTTTTCTACACCATGCCTGCTTACTCCGTGCTTACGAAATGTCCGTGTACCTACTGAACAGGCCCTACTTTCCCTCAATTCGTATTATATTTGTTAACGTTTTCGGTAAATAATATGATATGTGCTTACCTATACTTGCAAAAGTGGTACTTTTTGAAAGAATGTCATAAAGTTGTGTAACCATAGGGATTATCTCACGGTGACATCCGTCGTATTAATCTGCGACAAGATCCTACTTAAAAAAATATTTCAACTTCATTTTCATTGCAAGTTTTAAAGTTTAATCAACCCAAAATTACTACTCCAATATTTAAGTTTATTAGTATCTAGATATTACAAACTAATTTAAAAGTTATAAAAATAAACTGTGCTAGGAGATCTGATTTTTCCTGAGAAAATTGACGAATGACAAGTACCTATGTATATGTAATCCACGTTTTCTGTAGTTCCATAATAAAGAAACAAAGTGAGTAATATTCATAATCATAGCTCATTATATTTAGATACACTGAACATTTGTACCAGGTAATTACCTCTTACACTTATTAAAACACAATATCTCATAACCGTCATACGATACCTGCATAGTATTCTTACGAGGGCAATATGCAATACTTTTTCGCGCTAGATACATCTGATTAAGATTAAGGTTCCCCTACTCTAATCTTAGTTCAATTAGTACATTAACCCGAATAAACAGCGGAACACAAAAAAACAGCGAACAATTTAATTTAAATGGAGATGGAGATGCACAAACATTTTTTTAGATTACATTCCTAGATTACAGTACTTACTTTGGTAAGTATATAAAAACTAGATGATGCCCGTGACCTCATTTTTAGGCGCGTTTTTATTAAGTCCTGCCTTATTTTTACAGCCTATGTCCGTCCTTATCCCTATCACTGACAACATGCCTTTTGGCAGGTAACATCTGAGCTGGCTTAGAGGATAGCTGTACCTACCCTTGCCTTGATATAATATATTATTATGATTATATGTGACAAGTAACAAAGCCCAAAGACGAGATACACTGTGGACAGTGAACTGGAACTATATAGAATTGAGAAGCCTCTAGCAACATAGTTGTTTGTGAGAAAAAAACAAAAGTGTATAATGCTTTACCCCCTGATGACTGTACATTACCTAATGAACACAGCTTAATAAAGGCTTTATAAAAGCTTACAATACATTAGAAGCAGTGTGTAAAATTTTATTGGAATCCATCACATTTTGACGTGTTCATTTACCTCCCGCAATAACTTTGGTGGTCTCTTTTTACCATAAAATACTTAATTGATAACTTTCCCTTTAGTGTCAGAGAATACATAAAACTTTTAGCTTCGGTTTTGATATCAACATCCAAGAATAATTGATTACAATACTGCACATCTTTTATTCCACTATAAGTTAGCCCTTGACTGCGATTTCCCCTGGTGGTAACTTGGTAAGTGATGATGCAGTCTAACATCTAAGATAGTAGCAGCCTAGCCTGTTTTGGGAAAAGCTGTTATGTTAAAGCCATACCTAGTACCTACCCCTAATCCGTACACGGCATCGGATCGGACAAGAACGCTATCGCTAATCGCTTGACGATACGGCATTGCCGAGGGGGTGGTAACTAATAAGCCACGACCGAAGCCTCCCAAAGGCCAGGTCCGGGAAAATTCTGAATATTGACCCTGCCGGTGATCGGACCCAAGACCCCCACTTGTAAGACCATAGTGCTCACCACTGCACCAGTTGGATCGTCAAAATATGTGGTTTAATCCATGCTAATCTTATAAATGAGAAAGTGTGTCTGTCTGTCTGCTTCGCTTTTACGGCCCATCTATTCAGACGATTTTGATGAAATTTGGTACAGGGATAGGTTGTAATTTAGGAGTTCCCGCGGGTATCAAACCCCTCAATCCACGCGGATGAAGTCGGTGGCATCGTCTATTTATAAATAAATAGGTAAAAAAGACTTATTTTCATAGTAATTTTACCTACTTGCAGACGAATATGTTAACCTTTTGTTTCTAAGATTGAATTTATTAAAATCCTAAATGCTTAGGGTACTATTATTAAAAATGTTCTTAAATATAATAAACTATAATTTGATTGTAAGTCCTTACCCACGCATTGTTAAATGAGGTAGGTACCTGTCTAAAACTTAGTTTCGTATCGAAGTTAGGCAATATAAGGAAATGCTTTCGATCATGGTATACAACTCACGAACAACAATCTTTTCTCCATCCATAAACTAAAAGGTATGTTGTATGTAATGGTATTTAAATGTACAAAATTGTATTATATTTATTCCACTTTATCGCTTTATTGTTCTTTCCAAAAGATAAGTATTCAACCAAATTTTATTATTTTGTTATACGTATTTATAAAATACCTACTAGCCGACCCGGCTCAGCTTCGCATGGATGGATACCTTATAATAAAGCATGTACCAATGTAATATGGTTAAAACTCTACGTTTTATTAAGCTATTACACTGATCGCAATGAACTTACAGTTTAAACCCGTTGAGAAGTTCCGCCTATCATCTCCAAACTCCGAACTTCCGTTCATGATCTTTGTTGGAGATGTAGAGTACATCATATCAACAAAAATTACTATTCTACTCGGGATACTATTTGTATAAGAGTCCCAGCTATAAGTAGGTACCTATAGTAACCCAATCCAAAATATAATTCGAATAGGTGCGCATTAAGTACCTACGTGTAAAAATAAGAGCAGACACATATTATAATATCATATGTGGCAATGCCAGGCTAAGTTCCGGCCTATCCCACGCAGCGTGTATCTTCACACGTTCATTTCACGCTGTTTTTGCCTCCCTTATAAACTTTTGACCGCGTTAAAGTAACATAAAAAAATTTGGATCACTCGTTAAGTACATAAATATGAGTACAATCAAAATAAATTATAGTTTCAAGAATACAAGTTAAATGGTTCCCTCTCAAGTACAAGTTCATTCTCTCCTATGAGAGTGGAGATCCGTGCCCAACAGTGAGACGTTAATAGGATGTAGTGGTGGAAGATAAATGGTGCTTGAGATAGGTACAGAGGTTCAAAAATTACATCGTTCGTCGAAAAAAACGACAATCGGCGGGAACCAAAGATCGCGCCCGAATGCACAAATGTTGCATTACGTGTTGCATTGCATGTTGTGTTATAAATAATCTGTACCCGGCTTTAGGTAAGTAAGTAGGTACCCATGCAGCTAATGCTCGAGGCGACCATTACTCTTAAAAAAATATTATTATATTAGGCTCCTCGTCCGCTAGCTTAAACTGTATTTTAACTTACACAATACTACAATAAGCTGTCAAGAATAATAAACAATTGCATCCTCTCATTTTCATTATGAGCTGTCAGCTGACAAAGACCGATGCGATCGTTTAATATCAACCTATGGACTTGTCTTACAGCTACAGATGATGGACAAATTGATCAATTCGGATAGGCATAATAATATAACCAGTGGTAGAGCGCCGCTGGCCTGGGGTGGCATCATTGAATGAGGCCCTGGTCTCTTTTGATGTTATTTATTTCACGTAAGACAACTTACTTTCAGCCAGTGTGCATCACTGACTCAAACTAAGTGATAAGTTTTATGTATGCCGCAAAAGTGTGATAGTGCGGACATCTTACAGAGTCGTGCCATACTGGCAAAGACTATGAGAACTGAACGAGTATTCTTTGAGTATTACTTTAATTTGTTGCTATATGCTTAAGATGTAATGCCACGGCGGTTTCCCAATATAATCGTATTTAGTCTCAGTGGATAATTTCAATAGAGAACATATTTTAGCACCATAAAATCCATGTGTCCATGTCATGTTTTTCTTTTTTCAATAAATTTATAATTTCAAGAACATGGAACCTTCAAAAATGGCAAAAATGGCTCAGTTTCCGCGCCATCTTCCGACATCCCACAAACTGAGAAATATAATCAAAAAAAGAAAAACATACTGACATAGCCTGAGTTCTTCTTAATTCTTCAGAAAAATACAAGAGTAAGAATTCGACTGTTCATAAGTATAATCGGTCCAAGCTGCAGTTGTCCCTATCGGTTGTTTAATCGAGGAGCAGCGCGACGGCAATATTCCCGTTGATGGCATTACCTGTTAAGATATGGGCATAATGATGAATGACATTCCGGTGGTAGAGTCATGATATTTCATAAGTGGCATAAGATGTCCTACGCGAATTAAAAATAAACAACGGTAGATTCACTCGACGATTCAAAAGCACTTGTAAAAGTTTGTTTGAATAAAAAACGTTTGAGTTTGAGTTTAATACAATATGCTAGTTCAATTCGGTATTATCTCTATAATGTAAAGGTTAATAATTGCGTGAATCTATTGATCTCTACCGAAACAAAGCAAATGTAATAAAGGTAAGTATCTAAAACTAGTTAGAATCATTTTCAAGGCAGTTAGTTATGTAAAAATAAGTAAGATTAAACTGACAGTTGATTCGGTGCAGCAATTTGATTGATAGATGACTCTTTAGGTAGGTAGTACAATACGTATTGAAGAGTTACGTTGGACATACAAATAGTATTCATAGTACCCATAGTGATATGGTAACGATAGTTAAAGAATATCTTTATTGTTTATGGTTATAAGTAATTAAGAAATAAAATAGGCTTTAACATCTCTCACATATTCATACAAGTAAATAATTTCTTTCTTTCTTAAAACTTACTTAATTGATTAAATCGTTAAATAAGAAACTTATCGGTCCCTACGTTGAGTATCATTTAAGGCTCCTACCTGGAAGTAATTTCTATTCCAATCTCAGATTACCCAAGTATCACCTTTGTAAGAGAAATGACTCTTGTTGACAATGCCTTATGTAATTTAAGCCATTGTGTGTATATAAGTGACAGTGTCGGTGTCAGTCTTAGCTTAGCAAATCCACCTACAAAGCCGTCAATGACTCCAAGAAATAACATGAATATGAAACCATATTGAGAGATGTATTGTTGGATGTCGTGTCATTGTCAATAGTGTGATCTTTGAACTAGGCAGATAAGTACCTAACATCTTCTAAATATACACGCACCTTTTTATGTTACCTACCTATCAAATATCAGAAAAAGAAAATTTGATAAGTAACAATTTATTAATAGATCAAGGCTCGAATCTAGATCATACATAAATATCAATTTTAATGTTAAAAATACACTTATGAAATCGGTGACACGCAAAATGAGCGTTGAGCAAGACTTTGTATCAGTGAGAACGATCGAGAAAGGTGACCTGCCAGCGGTCAACTGAATGGTTTCGATTTGCACTAAAATTTCACCGGCAACTTGTAAAGGGCAGTTTCTTGCCTGCTTTTAGATACCTACTTATTATATCTATCTACTCATACAGCATACTTATAGAAGTTAGATATATCTATAGCTTTATTATGCTTATTTGTAGTTTTGCTCTTTGCACTGTTTAAATGTTAGCATAGAGTAGTGTGTAGTATGTCTGTAAAATTTTAAAGCCAGTTTAATCATCTAGATAGATAGACACTCTTATTTTATCCACGCCTGAGACGCGGCATCATCAAGTATTATTTTGTTTTGTTTGGCAATTACCGTTTTATAAACTAACTAGATGATGCCCGCGACTTCGTCCGCGTGGATTAAGTTTTTTGATTCCCGTGGAAAATCCTTAATTTTCCGGGATAAAAAGCCGGCTAGCCTGTGTCCTTCCCGGGATGTAATCATGTGATGTAACCTACCGCTATACCAAATTTCATCAAAATCGATTGAATAGATGGGCCGCGAAAGCCCAACAGACAGACAGATAGACAGACAGACAAACGGACGGACAGACAGACAGAAAAACTTTCGCATTTATAATATTAGTGTGGATGTTTATAATAATAATAAAACAATCATCTCATAACTTTTTACGGTGGTGTAGACTGCAGAGGTTGCAATGTGAGGCTCGGCCTGGTTTTTTTACATTTTTAAGTTTTTGCTGGAATAATTATATTTTCCCTTGTAAATTAAGTAGCAGTAGTAATGTACAAAAACTTCATTTTAAGTCTTTTGTTAGAATAATAAAGCTCATGTACGTAGGTATGTAATAGGTAACTACTCAAGGTATTTAATAAACTTGTTATTAAAGTTAAGGAGGTGAAAGTGTGAAGATGACCACAATTTACTACGGAGTGCGGACCTAATTGTGGATAGGTAATGATTATAAATTATAGGTTGGCGGGTATTGTTGACTATTGGCTAGATACATGCGTCGGTATTTAGGTATTGAGATTTGAGTCATATAATGGTCTCGCCGTACAATCGGTCGCACTTTCGCAATATGTGCTTAATGCTTAGGTACATGTTCGTGTACCTACCTGATTGTAATGATTTTGTTTTGATACTGTAGGTATAAATAAAAACAAACATAATATTACAACTAGAACAAATCAATAGGAATTTCATGGATTGGTTTTCGAAATACTTAAGTATTTCGGGGGAACACTGATATTCTGGGATAAAAATTACACACGAGCACACTTTGCATTAGTACATACGTTTAAATGTCATTGTTTAATGTTTATAATATTATGTATTTTTATCTATTGATTCTCAGATGGGGGTTTCCCATTAAGTTAATTTTATATATATACTAGCGACCCGCCTCGGCTTCGCACGGGTAGCACTAATAATCATAATTATTAATCCATACCCAATGTAGGCAGTGGGCACTGAGCAGAAAGTCACGTTTTACATTAAGCACTGCGATATTATTAATCTTTATAACTTATTATTATACATATTCATTTAAACGTTACACACCTGACGTTGTCGCCTTGTCTTTTCAAAACCAACTAAAATCAATATGGCGACCCTCAGTGACCATTGACTCGCAAACATTTGTACGTAATAATATTGCGGCTATAAATAGGAAGATAGGTTCCTTCTATGATGTAGACGTCAGCTAAGAAAGGATTTTGAGAAAATTCACCCCTAAGGGGTTGAACCCATGTTGGAAGTTTGTATGAAAGTCCTTAGTTTTTGAAGTTAGAGACATGAAAATTGGCAATTAAGTTAATAGTTATAAATAATAAAAACCCATATAAGCAATTTCACGAAAATTCACCACAAAGAGGGTGTAATGGGGGTTGTAAGTTTGTATGAAAGTCCTATGTGTTTGAAGTTAGAGACTTGAAAATCGGGATTTAGGTTCATCGATATATATGTAGGTACTAGATGGGCCCTTTCATACAAAAATGGCGGGCGACCAACTATGAGAGCGCGTTCCTATAACCTGTCATAAGCAACGACCTCAATTTACATAGACGGGCCCTGTCAAACAAAGAATGTGGGCGTATTTTTAGCAACGCCATCAACGCCATCTAGTCTGAAAAGCGGCAACTTGCTTGCAACATATGCGCCATCTTGAAAACGTATGACTCGGTCATAGATTAGTACAGATGCGCTTGTCGAAAATAATACCTACATCAGTGTACTCTCTGAGGTAAACGATAAACGTTAGTATGATGTTGTTATTTTTACCACTTTTTTGTTACCAGTTTCCTGGAAAACCATTGGACCGATTATTATGCGGTTTTTTGCATTAGATATATATAGCTTGTGAGAAGGTTCTTAGATATATTTAAAGATCAAAGTCAACACAATGGGGCGCTGTAGTTCGTCGTGGGTTTTTTTTAAATTTAATTATTTGTTAATTGTTGATAAGTTTTGTCGAAAAATTGACAGAAATAAAGTCATTTTTAGGGTTGCGTACCAAAATGATAAGAAAACAACCCTTGTGGTGCGACATGACTGTCCGTCACACTTAGCATAATTCGGTAACTACTAATGCAAAAAACTTGAAATTTAAAATAATAACAGCTAAAACAGTTTAAAATTAAAGAGTTCGCGCGGGAACCAAAAATCCTCAAACCACACAGACGAAGTCGCGGGCATTCGCTAGTACAAAATAAAAATTTCCAACTTTAATAAATGAAAACTCTTTATTTATTGATGTTGGTTTAAACATTAAACTCACGTCAATAACTAATTTTATCATATTATTATAATAGCATAATATTGCGTCTCGGAAGGTATTATTGCCTACTGTCCGTTCTGCCCATCTATGCATTAACTAATCTTGGTTGCATTTTTTTTATCGTACTGGACTGGACTATTCTAGGATTTCTAGGGTTGGAACCCATAGCCGTAAGGCCAGTGAGTAAAAAAAAAAATATCATACAGTTTGCCGCGGAAATTAAATGATTGCGTAATGGATAGAAATATTAAATAGGAAGAATAGATAACGTTTTTTATGAAATTTATAATTGTGAATTGAAACACTTACCTTAAAATAAAAATTATACAGTGCCAAACTAATAAAACTTTAGATGATAACTTAATAACAAATTATCTACACGATGAGCGACCGTGACAGCGCTACGACGGGGACAAAGACAGGCTTATGACCATCGATATATATGTAGGTACTAGATGGGCCCTTTCATACAAAAATGGCGGGCGACCAACTATGAGAGCGCGTTCCTATAACCTGTCATAAGCCTGTCTTTGTCCCCGTCGTAGCGCTGTCACGGTCGCTCATCGTGTAGATAATTTGTTATTAAGTTATCATCTAAAGTTTTATTAGTTTGGCACTGTATAATTTTTATTTTAAGGTAAGTGTTTCAATTCACAATTATAAATTTCATAAAAAACGTTATCTATTCTTCCTATTTAATATTTCTATCCATTACGCAATCATTTAATTTCCGCGGCAAACTGTATGATATTTTTTTTTTACTCACTGGCCTTACGGCTTTGGGTTCCAACCCTAGAAATCCTAGAATAGTCCAGTCCAGTACGCTAAAAAAAATGCAACCAAGATTAGTTAATGCATAGATGGGCAGAACGGACAGTAGGCAATAATACCTTCCGAGACGCAATATTATGCTATTATAATAATATGATAAAATTAGTTATTGACGTGAGTTTAATGTTTAAACCAACATCAATAAATAAAGAGTTTTCATTTATTAAAGTTGGTAATTTTTATTTTGTACTAGCGAATGCCCGCGACTTCGTCTGTGTGGTTTGAGGATTTTTGGTTCCCGCGCGAACTCTTTAATTTTAAACTGTTTTAGCTGTTATTATTTTAAATTTCAAGTTTTTTGCATTAGTAGTTACCGAATTATGCTAAGTGTGACGGACAGTCATGTCGCACCACAAGGGTTGTTTTCTTATCATTTTGGTACGCAACCCTAAAAATGACTTTATTTCTGTCAATTTTTCGACAAAACTTATCAACAATTAACAAATAATTAAATTTAAAAAAAAACCACGACGAACTACAGCGCCCCATTGTGTTGACTTTGATCTTTAAATATATCTAAGAACCTTCTCACAAGATATATATATCTAATGCAAAAAACCGCATAATAATCGGTCCAATGGTTTTCCAGGAAACTGGTAACAAAAAAGTGGTAAAAATAACAACATCATACTAACGTTTATCGTTTACCTCAGAGAGTACACTGATGTAGGTATTATTTTCGACAAGCGCATCTGTACTAATCTATGACCGAGTCATACGTTTTCAAGATGGCGCATATGTTGCAAGCAAGTTGCCGCTTTTCAGACTAGATGGCGTTGATGGCGTTGCTAAAAATACGCCCACATTCTTTGTTTGACAGGGCCCGTCTATGTAAATTGAGGTCGTTGTTTAGGTTATTATTTTTAAATTATAATAACCTGTATAATCAATTTTACGAAAATTCACCCCAAAGAGGGCGAAATGGGAGCTGTAAGTTTGTATAAAAGTCCTTTGTGTTTGAAGTTAGAGGCTTGAAAATCGGGATGAAGGTTAGTAGTTTTAAATAATAATAACCTGTGTAAGCAATTTTTGCAGCGGGAAAATCTCATAGGAAATCAGAAATTGTACGCGGACGAAGTCGCGGGCGACCTCTATTACATTATATACGTCCTACCCTTTATTGGTAAATTATTTCCCAAGCATCAGAAAATTAGAGAATAATATTTAAGAATTATAATATATTTTGATTAAGTTCTTAGTAAAAAAAATCGGCATAACTTTCCTTAAAACTATTCATATCTACCTAATTTTAAGTGGACTGGTAGAATATATGTGTTCATAGGAAAACTATCAGTAGCTACAGCTAAGTAACTAATAATAATATTCTAGTGCATTATTTTAACGATAGATACAAAAGTTTTCTCATGAACAACAATGCAATGTGGAAACACGATAGTTTTCTGAGAAGACATATTTTTGTTAACTTAAGTTTAATACGCGTGGGATCAGTGGCATTATTATATTATATAAACCTACTGCCATTATAATCGATCTGTTTTAATTAACATATAAAAATTTATTTCATTTTAATAGGCATGATGACAGTATCCAAGAATCCATGAAATTATGAATTTATCTAATGAAATAGGATTCATGGAATATAAAAAACGTATTTATTTTTCTACTTCGAGTGAGATTGTTATTTATTTTGATAAAATAAAACTATGAAATACAGCAATCCGCCATATTGTATAAAACACCACTGAAGCGAATGACGTCACTATCGTTTTCGAGCTTTGACAATCGACCAACAATCTCTATAAGTACAGGCGTTTTAAATGTTTATCAAGTATTTTCGTGTTTTTTTGTTTCCCAAAGATCATTTCCTTAATTTAGTTTTGTTTTACCGAATCCAAAGTTAAGAAATTAAAAATCGTTAGCCATGGATCAAGGATTTACCAAAGCTACTAGCTCTAATTTGTCCAGGATTGATTTGTTGATGCTGGGTATCTTACATCAAACAAAGACTTTTGTTCAGCAGAATTTCGCAACGTCAAAACTTCTATGTAAGTACAATAATAGCATAATAATTTATAGGTTCTAAACCCGTAAAATCTGCTATTTTATTTATTATGCACTTCATGATAGGTATTGGAGGTATGAAATGTTGTTTTTTAAAACTATACCGTATAACTTAATATGAGCGGTGATTGCCTTCTATGAAGTTTGCCTCCTATTCGGATCCTATTCGGCGTATGTGGTTCGATTCTTGGTACGCATCTCTAACTTTTTGCAGTTATTTGTGTTACAAGCAAAACGGCATCACTACATAGTATAAAACAAAGTCGCTTCCCGCTGTCTGTCGCTATGTATGCTTAGATCTTTAAAACTACGCATCGGATTTTGATGCGGATTTTTTAATAGATAGAGTGATTCAAGAGGAAGATTTATATGTACTTTTTATCCAGGAAAATTAAGGAGTTCCCGCGGGAACCATAAAACCTCAATCCACGCGGAGAAAGTCGCGGGCACCAGCTAGTATTAGAATAAAGCAAAAACTTACGTCAATGTGATCTTCGCAGAAATAAATAGTAGAATTTAGCCCTATAGCTGTAGGATCTCGCCGTGCAAGATTAAGCCACTTAGATCGCATTGTTTTTTTAAGTGGGGCGTGAATAAATAACTTATTTGGAGTTAATTTTGATGTGTTATCACACTGGGGGACCGCACACGACTTACACACTTTAGAATTCATGTTATTCACACAAAATATCTAAATTGCTGTACGAAGACTTATTGTTTACTGCACACAGTACATTAGAGTACATTGGTAAAAACTATAGTGACGTCACAAACGACGCCATGACACCCGCGAACGTTTTGGCGTGATTTTTAAAATTTAAATTTCAAATGCCAATTTTATCTACTAAACCTTATTTTTCTGCTGAAATAAGATATTTTTTCGAAATAGTAGATACTTCCGAACATAATGTGACCATTTTTCAAAATCAGTCATCATGCCTATTATCAAAATAATTTGTATAGATTTTCAAAATTAGAAACTTCCGTGCAACTGCGAGCAGTTATTTACGTCATCAATCCTAATTCCTATACATACTAATACATAATACTTTTTAAATGCATAAACTTGTGGCTACCGGTCTGTTACATTCCTATAATTCTATTGGTAGATATCATATACCTTACTCAGAAGTCAGAACATCTATTAGTGAAATATATTATAATGGTACTTACAACTTATTATGTTTGATGGGCTTACCTTATGTACTACTTGTGTATACAGGCTTTACATGTGTATGATTATGATTGGTTCAAAATAGGTGTTTTATGATTAATCTATTACGCTGATTGCGATTTACTGGCGGCTACTCCTTTACTACTTTAACTTGAACTTTTCATCAGCTCTTAAAAGGAAGGTTAAAATAATGAGTACGATTGTAAAATCGAGAAAAACTTTCATCCCCTATTCCGAAGGAACACTTTTGTCGAGATAAAAATATCCTACTTACATGCTACATGATAATTGATAACCCATTAGCTTTATGTAAGGAAAGTTGCATTCAAATCCGTTCGTAGTTATAGCTAAATGCATTCACAGTCACAGATAGCCTGACAAAATTTAAAAAAAAAGCTGTTTATTCATCCCTAAATAAAAAAATTCTAAATATAGACATCTACTTAATTTACATAAACTCTTGAACCCATTTACCGAATAAAAATAATGGTTACCGAAATAGATATAAAAAGACTTTTATTAATCATTAACATAAACTTATTCATCATGATAGTTCCTTAGTTAAGATGATTTGTGAGATGGTGATAATGATAAATAAAAAGACCCGGCTGAGTTTGTTAGGGGCTCTTCTCAGACCAGGGCGCGTTTGGAAGCCTCGTAACTTTAGTTTTAAGATACCGTAACTAATTATCATCATCATGTTTTATATGTGTATGTAAATAATAGACGTCAATATGTGTACCTTTAGTACCTAAATTTAATAAATGAATTGAATTGAATTCATTCAAAAAAATATTATCATTGACATACTTACGAAATATACTAATTATAAACTTGTACGAGTAATAAAACGAGCTACAGACTTAGGTGCCTAATTATATTAGATAAATGTAGTAGTGGATGAGAAACTGAGAATTAACTTAATTTTAAACAATCTAACGATTAAATGCGGTTCGTGTAGACTTGTTTAGAGTCTGCAGAGGAAGACAAAACTATTGCACAACTGCGTGGCAAGAACCTCGTCATTGTTCCACATTACACGAAAGAATATATTGAAGTCAACTAAACATGATCGTAGAGTCGTAAAAATATTATTAGTACGTACTTACTATATGAAGTATCGCATAATATAATAAGTCAACCGACATTATAGATTCTCGATTTGCAATTTGATTGTAATCTTTACTAATATTATAAAAGCGAAAGTTTGGATGGATGTATGGATGTTTGTTACTCAATCACGCCCCAACGGTTGAACGGATCTGGCTTAAATATGGCACAGAGATAGATTATACATTTTTATCCCGGAAAATTAAAGAGTTCCCGCAGGAACCAAAGAACCTCAAACCACGCAGACGAAGTCGCGGGCATTCGCTAGTATTATAAATGTGAAAGTTTGGATGTATGGGTAGATGTTTGTTACTCAATCACGCGAGAACGGCTAAACGGACCTGGATAAAATTTTACACAGGGATAGATTATAGTCTGGAATAGCACATAGGCACTTTAAATTTAAAAGTATTTTACCCCGGTAAATTACTAAAGAGTTCCCGCGGGAACTAAAAAACCTCAATCCACGCGGATGAAGTCGCGGGCATAAGCTAGTCATTAGCATCTTGTTACTAAAGTAGGTAGGTTTATACACAGGCTATTTTCGTTTACCTACATAATATTATTATGTACTTATCTGAAATCAACCTGAAATGTTAGTGGTTTTGTAGATAAGCTTATAGGAGACTAAAACTAATGTTAAAAAATGATATAGATGATGTTGTTAATAGAGTAAAACTTTGATGAAACGAACCATACGGGGACAAGTGACTGGTAACTGGTGAGTTGCCAACAATTATTCGGCTGAAAAAAATAATTTTTCAAATGTATAAGATATAAAATATAGGTACGTGCACTATATAAAAGGGAGTTTTAAGGGAAAAGAAAAATTTTAGTTTTTCCGGAGAAGAGATTCCTAAAACAACACTAAATTTCATTTTTGACTCATATCACTCTCATATCACTCTTAAGTTCCTACTCGTATACAATGTTACCATTGAAAATGGTTATCAGATGCAAATCGCGTCCGTAAGACGTATTTTTGGCCATAGCTCCGAGGATTTTGGGAGGATCGAGATGGGAATAGTACCAAGAGTTGAGGAATTTATCAAGACACGTGGGAGCGTTTGAAATTTGGAAATCGGCTAGTAACTTTTTTGGAATTTTGAAAATGTAATTTTGTAATGTAATAGTCGGGTTTGTTTACTAAATTGTAAATATTTCGGAAAAAACCAAGATAAGAAAAAATGAGTTCCTAGGGTACCTAGCTACAAAATGGCGAAAAAAATTTGAAAATCGGTTAATAATTGTGACCTTGTAGGTGGTCCCTTTAGATTCAATTGTAGAAAAACGGGTATTTCCGTATACATATAAAAAGTGATGTAGCTTCTATGATTATTGATATTAACCAATCGTCATGGTACCTAATGGTGTTAAAAGATGCGTGAAAAGCATTCGACTTGGAATTTTGAAAATCGGCTAATACATTTTTGAAAAGTTTTGAAGAAATTTTTATTTTTGTAATTTGTTATTCAAAATAAAATAATTTTGTTTTCGCAAATTTTTTTATTCATTTTCAATGCTCCAATTCTTTGCGGGGACCGTGAAATCTGTGTTTTTTTTCTGGAAACAGAACTTCTAACTAATGCATATAGTCTAAAATATTTTTTTTGATTTAGCATTTTTGTAAGGAAAGTGACCCCCCTCCTTGACGAGAAGTAATTGTTTGATTTTAAAAAGACCGATCCTTTAATTAAACTAAAATATAATATGTTTGGTTAAATAATTGGTTTTTTCTTCAACAGTCGAACAGAATATTTCACATCTCATGCTCTTAATTAAACTATTATAATCAGATTTCCTTATTTTCAGATGCTGGGAATTATTTTCTTCGCCTTGTTATCTCTTGGTTTCACCCAAGAGACAACTAGCACAGATGATAATAACGACAAATCAAATACTGTAGATCCACCGCCCTCGGTTCGTTTAGATCCTTACATTAGAAAAGCGTTATTAAAGGCGCTTACTGATCTTGAAGAGAGTGAAAGCTTTACTGACATAGATAGAACCGATGCGACTTCTCCATTGGACTCTGACAGTTTAAATAATAGTGAAGATGTAACAGTCGGTGAAGCTAATAAAGAGAATATACAAATTCATTCTTTTGTAGTCAACGGACAAGCAGCATTCGCCAATACTCCCAATACGAGCCCCACATTAATAGACGATAAAATATCGATTTTAGGCACCACTGTTGGCAATGTTGAAAATTATGTAACGGCTTCTCTTCCCACGCAAGCAACACTTAATGAAATTTTTCAGACCAGGGAAAGTGGCGTTAATTTACAACAAGTTCGAAGCATACAAAGCACAACGAAATCGAAAAATGATATTGCACATAGTAAGTATGCTACTTCAAAATCAAAAAGTTCATTAAGTACAACAACAACTTCAACTACTACGACTACTACCACTTCCAAACCTACCCACAACGACGACGGAGAAAATATTGAAGATGTTGATAAAAAAGATGTTCAGGTCTTTCAAGCTCCTTTAGTTGCAGCATTTACGGTACACCAAGATGCACAAGGCATTCCAAAAAAGGTTATACCGATTTATCAACAGACGACTAATCGAGAAATTTTAAAAGTGTCTCCAACCTCGAATGTGTTCACTCAGAAGCTGCCTATCGAAAGTTTTCCAAATGTACCACCAACAGAATTTATAAATCAGCAATTAACATTACAGAGACAACTAGAAGAAAAGCAAAGAATTTTAGAGGAGCAGCTTCGGTTTTTACAAATACAGCAGCGGCAACAAGAGGAGTTACTAAGGAATCAACAATTTTTTTTACAACAAAAAGAGGCACTTAGACAGCAATCATTATTCGAACAAGAGCAATTAAAAAGACAACAACTTCTCATAGAACAACAAAAACTTAATCAAGTGAATAATAATTTATCAGTACATAAAAACACTCAACAAAGTGTTTCAAATCAAAATAGTGCTCAACTTCCGCAAAAATTACAAGTAACAATTCAACCAAGCTTATCTTTTGATCAATCTAGTACATTAGCAGCCCATCAGCAACTGCCTAATAAAGAAGCTGTAGATTTCCTCATTAATTTACGTAGACAGCATCCAGAACAATTTCCATTGCAAGAAAATCACCTCCCTCAAGGAATAAGCAGCTTTTTGCAACCGAATCCAATTCAGAGCTTCCATCAAGCTCCTATTATACAGCTTTCAAATCAAATAAGGCCGACTGAAGACCAGTTTATACAAAAGCAGGGAAATCGTGTATTTCGTCATGAAAATGGCGTCGGCAATTTCGGAATAAATACTCCAAATTACAATAGGTATAATACATTTGATACAACATATACGAATCGCTTTGTACCGGGAAATAGGTTTAGTCATGACGCGGAATTAAAGCAATTGTTAGCTCAAAGTAGTCTTAACTCGAGAGCTCATGAAGACTTGAATATTGTATCTAAAGTATTATCTTTGAACCACGGAATTGCAATAAATAATGTGTCAAATAGACTCCCATTCGACAACAGAAGACAAAAAAGAACTTCTTCATGAATAAAACGTCGGTTCAATTACGAACAGGTAAAAAGAGTGATCTGTCACTTCAAAATGCTAAAGGTTTACCTAATTATAATAAATTATACTTGATTCAAAATGAAATGTATGGAAATGTGAGTAGGTACCTGTGAAAATACGAGACTATTTATGCTGAACTGAATGATTACAATTATTTAGTGCTAAAAATTAATATTATAAATCTTCAATATGAAGTAGCATCTGGATTTCGTCTGGTTCGCCGAGGTCACCTCAATCCCGATACAATCCAAAGAAAACCATTATTGGGTTTATTGTTGTTATACGATGTTTCACGGCTTTATTTATTTAACTATATTATGTATTTTGTAAGAAGGTATAATCCTAAGTAGTGGTTTTCATAGGTTCATATTAATATCTACAAGTGCTAGGTTAAGGTAGTATTATAGTTTCACTTGGGTTATTTTATTAATATAAGTACCTAGATTTTAAACAATTATTTATTTTACAAAATAATATACTCGATGTCATATTGCCATAAGTAGGTAAAATACCTTAATGGTATTTTAAGGTACGTAAGGTTTATTTAAAAAATAGATTTAAAAATGTAACAGAAACTCACTACATACCACAGAATAATCTACGATAACAAATTTGGGCTGAGATCTATTGACCGTAATTTGAATTTACTCGGACTAGCAGAGGACTGTATAACATAGTAAATCTGATCTGTCTCCCTTTATAATTATTATTTTGTGAAGTCTGATGCGTGACATAAGTCAGAGTTCAGACTATACGCTTCTTAGTTCTCAGCCTAGTAGCTGTTATAAGAAGCCGCCCCACCCTCGTATAGCACGCCACGCACAAATTCGTAAATTGTATGGTATCGTAACGTAATTAACGTAACTTTAATTGTAAGCTCCATGCTGCCTCGTTGGTCTAGTAGTTAGCACGTTTGACTGCGGCTGACGAGGTCCCGGGTTCGAGTCCTGGGTCGGGCCATAATTAAGTATCGGGTTTTTCGGATTAGAAATTCCCAGTACTAGCTCGGAGTTAGGAAGTTGGTGGTGTTTCACCCCCGTGCCTCGGAGAGCACGTTAAGCCGTCGGTCCCGGTTATTATCACTAACATGATAATAGTCGTTAATGCCCGCCAACCCGCATTGGAGCAGCGTGGTGGGTCTAAGCTCTAATTCCCTCTCTCCTATGAGAGTGGAGGCCTGTGCCCAGCAGTGGGACGTTAATGGGCTGTAGTGGTGCTAGCACCAGGAAACACGTAAGTACTACGTAGGCTTAAATCCACCATCGGGATAAAGTTATTGTAAAAGGTCATGAACTCTCACCTTAACCTGTCATAATAATTTATTGATTTATTGAATTGGTGGTGTGCACCACTCAGAGGCCTATACCTCCGCGGTTTTTCTTTGTAATATATACCTATAATAATAATTATAATGTCCTCCATCATTCAGGCGGTCTATCTCCAGGTCCAGAGTGATAAGCAATATGCGCAGGAGATATATTATAGTGCACAAGTGCTTGCGCAACACAGGTGCACTCTTTTTTCGTTTACTGTCATAATAGCCCGATGGACGGAAAATCCGACACGACCGGAGAGAGATCAGGCGCAGGACCGACGGCTTTACGTGCTCTCCGAGGCACGGGGATGAAACACCGCCGACTTCCTAACCCCGCTAGTTAGGCTAGTACCTACGGAGAATTTCTTGTCAGAAAAACCCGATGCTTGTTATGGCCCGACCCAGGACTCGAAGCCGGGACCTCGTCAGCCACACTCAAACATGCTAACCACTAGACCTATTAAATTATATTTTGTAGTTAGTACCCAATACCCATGCGCATACATTAGATCCACTCTTGACCAGCAATTTATTTTAACTGATGGTATCTGAGCCTGTTGGAGGTGACACAGAGCCTACATAACACGTGTAGCGAACTCAGATTCTGATTATATTTATGTTCCGAGGTGGCGAAGCATGATTGGGAAGGCGTTTACTACAATAGATGTACGTACATCAGAAATCACGATTCACATCTCAAACTCACAAATAAATATCTATTATCATTCTTCGGAGCTTTAATAATTATTATGTACTTACTCGTAATTGACAAAGCTCTTAGGTGAATTTTATTTTAGGATGTGAATACTTATAAGTTTTATTAAAAGTTATTAAAATTATGTTTTGTATTATTTATCTAATGTTTTGCCCAAATAGGGTTTATGAGATGCAGCCCACAGATATGGCAGATAGACTGACGGACGGACAGCGGAGGCTTACTTATTATAATAGGGCCCCGTTGTCAGATGGCACCCTTTAAAAAAAACTAGATAGTGATTTATCTTGTATGATGTTACGGAACCCTTCGTATACGAGTTTGACTCACCCTTTGCGGATAGGCCGTAGAGGCACACGAGTAAAGATCCGTAACAATTCGTTTACGAGAATCCCTGTATTGAGATAATTTTCCATATTTGGTTACTTTCCTCCTTAACTTTAAGTATTTAGGTAGCCGTAGGATGTAGGTGCCTCTTAAACTTATTACTTAATTCCATGATCTTAAGAAGAACACGTTCACAAAGTATTGGTCAATCCATGAGTATGACTAGACCTATTAAAAATTAAGATTTAGTATGACCAGTCAAAGGTTGACCGAGACTACCCAACTGATGATAATAATAGGTCTACCTATGAAATTGCCGTTTTGTAAGGGAGGGATATAAAGTCGATTTTTTTAAAATATAGTATATTTATTTAATCAAAGTATGTACCATTGCTATCTATGTACTTTTGCCATCCCATAGGTAGTTCATTGATCCCTTTATTAAAAAAACCATTCGGACGGGAATCAATAAAATCTTTGAAGGCGCTTTGGACTGCCCCATCGGAGTTGAATTTTTTCCCTTGCAAGAAGTTATCCAAATTTCGAAAAAAATGGTAATCTGTTGGAGCCAAGTCCGGGGAGTACGGTGGATGTCTTAGACATTTTAATTGAAGCTCCTCTAATTTGGTAGCAGTCTGTTGTGCAGTGTGTGGTCTAGCGTTGTCCTGAAGCAGCAGTGGCCTACAGCGATTGACGAGCCTCGGTTGTTTAGCAGCCAGCTTTTCCATCATGGTTTGCAGTTGCTGACAATAGACATCCGCCGTAATCGTCTGGCCAGATTTAAGAAAGCTGTAGTGCACGACACCGGCACTAGTCTACCAAACGCTCACAAGTAATTTTTTTTGAGTCAATTTTCGCTTGGGGCAGGATTTGGCTGGTTCGCCAGGGTTCAGTGATTGCGATTAGCATTTCCGATTATCGTACAGGATCCACTTTCCATCACAGGTAATAATTCGATTTAAAATCCCTTCATTATTGTGCCGGTTGAGTAATGTAACGCAGCAGTCGACGCGCGTTTGTCGGTTTGCTGCACTCAATTCATGAGGTACCCACCTTTCAAGCTTTTTCACCTTCCCAATTTGCTTCAAATGGATTAAAACAGTTTTATCACTAACACCGCAACCTGCAGCTAGCTCGGACGTGGTTTGCGATGGATCCGCTTCCACAATAGCCTTCCATTCTTCATTATCAACTTTCCACGGGGCATGTTCTGCAGGTCGAAATTTCCAGAACGAAAACGTTGGAATCAAAAACGCACTGTGTTTTCTTTTGCGACACCGCCGCCATATACATCATTAATCCTTAGAGCCGTTTCTGCAGCACTGGTACCACGATGGAACTCGTAAATAACACGATGCATCACGCGATATTTCAAGTTTTCCATTCTGTAAACTGAGTGACGCAAAGAAAAAACCAAAAGAGGAAAAAACAAATGAATAGGGGTTTTCAAAACACAAAAGCATGAGTAAATAGCTGTATAAATTTGAAATTGAAATTCCTAACCAAAGAGGAGATATTTGAGATCAAAGTGGCCAGTACCAAACGAGCTATAATATAATACCTTTAAACGATCAATTCTTGTTTATCTATATGTCACTGTAAGATTGTAAAACAGTTTACAATTTCGCGAGTTAGATTTAAATCTAAATTTTTACAATCTTACGATGACATATATAATCAGAATCTCGGAGACGGCTAAAACGATTTTCATGATATTTAGTATACAGGGGGTTTCTGGGGCGATAAATCGATCTAGTTATGATTCATTTTTAGAAAATGTCGTTTTATCCGTATTTTGAGTGAAAACTGCTACAATATCATTAGAATACGAAGGTAAATTTCGCTGTCATTTACAATGTTACAAGTATGAAATTGGGCGGTCCAAAAACCAGAAGGCACGGCTCGGGTCCAAATGTCACCAGTCATTTTGTTCCCTTTTTTCAAGTTCTTCTGTGAGAAAAACTATTAATGGGAGCCCAATTGCACTCCTGATTTTTTATTGAAATTATGGAGAACGTCGGAGGTCACCAGTTAATATAAGATTATTATATATTGAAAGTTGCTTATTTTATTTAGGTTACAAAAGTCTATTGATATATTATGATAAACGATTTAAAACACTGTGTAATCACTATGGACGTTACAATATGTATAATAATTAATAGATTGGTATCGAGTGAATTAGCCGGACAAGTTGCGTGTACGCGGCCTCCCTGCGTAGGGGTTCAAGATTCACTCACTGGAACGCCCGGGAGAATCGGACGGACATTCCCGAGGGTTCAGTAGGTCTCGTGGGTCTTCGCCACATCAGCCCCCCCGGTGACCTTTAGGTCGTTCATGATGATTAAAGAATTCGTTCTTTTACACAATTAGTTTCCCTTGCTACAAAAGTACATATTATATTTAAAATTAAACATAAAAGTAAATTTGGCATTAAACTATTGAATGTTTACAAAAAATAAACGATACAATGCAATATATCAGCTTACGTACAATATTAATAGCTAAACATATTCTCGAAAATGGTTTTACATACTAATGACATTTGGAATTAATTACATAAACCTGCGAGGGAATCTTACCTGTCTGCCAGAGCGAGTTACTGTGTCAGGCTTGGTGGCAGGCGGTTCTGCAGTAATGGGCGTGAACGAAGTAGGTTGAGATTCGTGCACAATGTAGGCTGGTTTGAGACGATCGATGGAAACTGTGATGACCTTACCGTTTATGTCGATTTTGAAAGTTTTTTCCGATCGCTCGATTACCTTATACGGACCAGAGTAAGGTGGCTGTAGTGGTCTTCGGACGGCATCTTGTCTTAGGAAGACAGCAGTAGCGGAGAATAAATCCTTGTGCGCGAACGTTCTGGCGATTCCGTGACGTATTACCGGAGTCGGCTTCAAGTCGCGGATGTGTTTGCGAAGGCGAGATAGGAAATCGCTGTAATCGACGACTTCTGGTGCGGATGGCAAGAATAAATCTCCAGGCAAGCGAAGACTTTCACCATATACCAGCTCAGCAGAAGTAGATGCAATATCGTCTTTCCAGGCGCTGCGTATCCCTAGCAACGCAAGTGGAAGTACCTCTACCCATTTTTCATTATTGTGGCACATAATTGCTGCTTTTAACTGTCGATGGAATCTCTCTACTAAACCGTTCGCGGCGGGATGATACGCCGTAGTGGTAAGGTGTTGGCAACCAGTAAATTTAGCCAGCTCTTTAAATAAATGGGAGTCGAATTGGCGCCCTCTGTCTCTGTGGTACCGGTTTCCTGTTTTGTGATCCTAGGGATCGTCAGATATCGATTTTGAACAAAATCGGTTCAAAAACAAAGAATTTCAAAATGGCGCTGACTTTTTTAAATTTTGGTACCGGTTTCCTGTTTTGTGATCCTAAGGATCGTCAGATATCGATTTTGAACGAAATCGGTTCAAAAACAAAGAATTTCAAAATGGCGCTGACTTTTTTAAATTTTGGTACCGGTTTCCTGTTTTGTGATCCTAGGGATCCTCAGATATCGATTTTGAACGAAATCGGTTAAAACACAAAGAATTTCAAAATGGCGCTGACTTTTTTAAATTTTGGTACCGGTTTCCTGTTTTGTGATCCTAGGGATCGTCAGATATCGATTTTGAACGAAATCGGTTCAAAAACAAAGAATTTCAAAATGGCGCTGACTTTTTTAAATTTTGGTACCGGTTTCCTGTTTTGTGATCCTAGGGATCGTCAGATATCGATTTTGAACAAAATCGTTTCAAAAACAAAGAATTTCAAAATGGCGCTGACTTTTTAAAATTTTGGTACCGGTTTCCTGTTTTGTGATCCTAGGGATCCTCAGATATCGATTTTGAACGAAATCGGTTCAAAAACAAAGAATTTCAAAATGGCGCTGACTTTTTAAAATTTTGGTACCGGTTTCCTGTTTTGTGATCCTAGGGATCGTCAGATATCGATTTTGAACGAAATCGGTTCAATAACAAAAAATTTCAAAATGGCGCTGACTTTTTTAAATTTTGGTACCGGTTTCCTGTTTTGTGATCCTAGGGATCCTCAGGTATCGATTTTGAACGAAATCGGTTCAAAAACAAAGAATTTCAAAATGGCGCTGACTTTTTTAAATTTTGGTACCGGTTTCCTGTTTTGTGATCCTAGGGATCGTCAGATATCGATTTTGAACAAAATCGTTTCAAAAACAAAGAATTTCAAAATGGCGCTGACTTTTTTAAATTTTGGTATCAGTTTCCTGTTTTGTGACCCCAGGGAGCCCCAAATATCGATTTTGAACAAAATCGGTTCAAAAACAAAGAATTTCAAAATGGCGCTGACTTTTTAAAATTTTGGTACCGGTTTCCTGTTTTGTGATCCTAGGGATCGTCAGATATCGATTTTGAACGAAATCGGTTCAAAAACAAAGAATTTCAAAATGGCGCTGACTTTTTTAAATTTTGGTACCGGTTTCCTGTTTTGTGATCCTAGGGATCCTCAGATATCGATTTTGAACGAAATCGGTTAAAAAACAAAGAATTTCAAAATGGCGCTGACTTTTTTAAATTTTGGTACCGGTTTCCTGTTTTGTGATCCTAGGGATCGTCAGATATCGATTTTGAACGAAATCGGTTCAAAAACAAAGAATTTCAAAATGGCGCTGACTTTTTTAAATTTTGGTACCGGTTTCCTGTTTTGTGATCCTAGGGATCGTCAGATATCGATTTTGAACAAAATCGTTTCAAAAACAAAGAATTTCAAAATGGCGCTGACTTTTTAAAATTTTGGTACCGGTTTCCTGTTTTGTGATCCTAGGGATCCTCAGATATCGATTTTGAACGAAATCGGTTCAAAAACAAAGAATTTCAAAATGGCGCTGACTTTTTAAAATTTTGGTACCGGTTTCCTGTTTTGTGATCCTAGGGATCGTCAGATATCGATTTTGAACGAAATCGGTTCAATAACAAAAAATTTCAAAATGGCGCTGACTTTTTTAAATTTTGGTACCGGTTTCCTGTTTTGTGATCCTAGGGATCCTCAGGTATCGATTTTGAACGAAATCGGTTCAAAAACAAAGAATTTCAAAATGGCGCTGACTTTTTTAAATTTTGGTACCGGTTTCCTGTTTTGTGATCCTAGGGATCGTCAGATATCGATTTTGAACAAAATCGTTTCAAAAACAAAGAATTTCAAAATGGCGCTGACTTTTTTAAATTTTGGTATCAGTTTCCTGTTTTGTGACCCCAGGGAGCCCCAAATATCGATTTTGAACGAAATCGGTTCAAAAACAAAGAATTTCAAAATGGCGCTGACTTTTTTAAATTTTGGTACCGGTTTCCTGTTTTGTGATCCTAGGGATCGTCAGATATCGATTTTGAACAAAATCGTTTCAAAAACAAAGAATTTCAAAATGGCGCTGACTTTTTAAAATTTTGGTACCGGTTTCCTGTTTTGTGATCCTAGGGATCCTCAGATATCGATTTTGAACGAAATCGGTTCAAAAACAAAGAATTTCAAAATGGCGCTGACTTTTTAAAATTTTGGTACCGGTTTCCTGTTTTGTGATCCTAGGGATCGTCAGATATCGATTTTGAACGAAATCGGTTCAATAACAAAAAATTTCAAAATGGCGCTGACTTTTTTAAATTTTGGTACCGGTTTCCTGTTTTGTGATCCTAGGGATCCTCAGATATCGATTTTGAACGAAATCGGTTCAAAAACAAAGAATTTCAAAATGGCGCTGACTTTTTTAAATTTTGGTACCGGTTTCCTGTTTTGTGATCCTAGGGATCGTCAGATATCGATTTTGAACAAAATCGTTTCAAAAACAAAGAATTTCAAAATGGCGCTGACTTTTTTAAATTTTGGTATCAGTTTCCTGTTTTGTGACCCCAGGGAGCCCCAAATATCGATTTTGAACGAATTTAAAAAACGATAGTTCAGCAGAGTTCAAACACAGTTCAGTACACTCGCGGAAATAGACATAAACGTAACCACTCGTCATGACGGGGCACTCACTACTGACGGTCTCGCGACGACTGTTTATGGGTCTCGTCGATGCGCATGTTTGTGTGAGTGAGCTGTTTCGAACGTTTCTTCGTAGTTTCACTACTGTTTGTATCTGTTTACTGTGCCGAAAGCGAGTCGGAACGGACATTCCCGAGGGTTCAGTAGGTCTCGTGGGTCTTCGCCACAAAATAACCAGTTCAATTTTTTTATTCTTATGTCGGTAAAATCGAAAAATATTATTCATGTTTTTTCAGTATGTAATTTGTATTTACATAGAATTTCCACAAAACACGATTAACCCAAAAAAAATACCGACCACAGCTCGATAATCAGCGCAGATAATCAGTATGGACCAGAGACAAGGTATGGACTATGGACTGAGAAGATGTTCGCCCCTTAGGTTTGCTCAGAGACAAGTGGGTTTGCTCCAGCCTATGGTTTGTCCTGAGCCTTAACTTTTACTCTATGGTGTGAACGTAACATAGCCTACGAACTGAGATTAATTACATAAAGATGTAGCAATTTTCCAACTTTTAAAGCTAAAACGAGATAGCTTTAGGGCTTAATGCACTTATAAGAAAGGGAAGTGAGTACTTTTTGGGTCCCCGTCACCGTGTTCAACTTTTTTGTTTGGCAATCACTATTTTGAAGTAACCATGTAGTCAAAATTTTTGAGATATTATTATTATAACATTTTTAGGTGGAATCGTATGTGAAATTTTGTGTTTGTTGAGTTATTGTGCAATGGTGGGTTGCAGTATATAAATAGGTATACAGTATATATATATATAATATAGTAGTATATATATATATATAATATTGGCTGCAAAAGCCGCAGCGATTGGAAAAACTATGAAATTACATTTCAGAAGTAAGTGGTCAAAATCTTGATTTAGTGACATATAAATCTTTGAATCTTTATATTATTATAGTAACAAATATAAACGAAGAAGAACGAAGGACGATGCCGAGGGGTACCCTAGCCGGCAAAAAACGTTGCTAACGAAAATGAGATAGATTTTTTTACGAAGACAAAATGTCTTAAATATAAATATACTACATTCGAAATTAAACTTTAATGCTTTAGTGTTAATGTTTATAATGTTTTAATGCTTAAGTGTTGCCATGACCAAAATTCAAATTCCTTCCATTCGGGCAAGCGCGCACGGCCGATTTTTTGTCTCTCTTAACATACAAAATTAAAAGCGCAAGCATAATATTAATACAAATGTATAAATATTATAGTCATTATTAAAGGAGTATTTTATTATCTATTACAATAATCCATACTAATCTTAGAAATATGAAAGTATGCATGTCTGTATGTCTGTCTGCTATGTTTTCATGGCCCACCTTTCCAACCGATTTTGATGAAATTTGGTACAGTGATAGGTGGCATCCCGAGAAAGGACATATGCTACTTTTAATCCCGGAAAATTAAGGAGTTAAATAAAATACTGTAATTGAATAAATTGATTTAACCCCTATTTTACTTTACAGCCCCATTGGCTTTTCTTCTACTTTTCTTTTAATTTTCTGGTATAATTTTACATAAAAAATTTAGTGTTAATATATATGTGTTTAATCTGAGCCTACGAACGATGATGAACGAAAAAAGATGATGAAGTGCTCACTATAAATACCATAGAGGTATAATATAGAACAAGAGGGCTAGTATCGCACCGCTCGCTTAGTGCGTGGCAAGTGCGGTAGGCAAGTGGTAGGCAAGTGAACTAAAGGTGAACTATAGCTAGTTATATTTATTGACATGTAACAAATAGGGATGGGCAATAGTGCGCTGCAAATGTAATGTCGATACAAGTTATAATTTAAAAAATTAAAAAGCACGACTGCCCTGCCAATAACATTTTTATTAAATGATATTTTTTGTGAATCACTGGAACTATAGTGTTATATATTTTTGGAATCTACTCATCATTTTCTAGATGATTATAATATAGTTAGTCTTATTTTTGAATATTTTTTTCAAATTTAGTTTTTAATGCGGGACCATGGTCACCCCATCAATTTTTTTTTAATTTTACTAGCCTATGTTACCCGGAATAAGCTAGGAATTCTAACGATACCTCATTTCAAAATCAAAATCGGTTCAGGCGTATGGAAGTTATGGTGGAATATACAAACTCACATACATACATACATACATACATGAACCCTGAAAACAATATACTCCTTTTTTCAGGCAGTCGTATAAAAATATATCTGAACGGTACGGTATCTATTGTTGTGTATGTATGTACCCTATAATACGAATCTTGTAAATCCGAAACTTTTCAGGTAACACCCTTTTTGAGCACCAAATTATTGGGTTATTCAGAGTAAGTTCCTTCTCTGTCAACGATACAGCCTCTTATTTTGAGTTTTAGATTACCTGTCAATCCAATAGAATGACCTCCTACTTATGCTCTTACCTTAAATTAGGTTTAGGTAATCAAGCTTTTTACATATTTCATACCTGGTTTATGTACGAATCGGTCTTATAACAGAACTTACGACTTTTTTCAAATTGTGTGATTTCGAATCATATAAAAAACCAGCCCTCATTATTTTTTAGATAATCTATAGCCTCAGATCAATGACCTCTAGATAGACTGAAATGGTCTGCTCTGTCGTGAGACAGCCATATTCAAGTACATTATATACTGTCTTTGAGAGGTATATAAAAAAAGTTGCCATATTCATAATTTACTCCCAAAGTGGTAACTCCTGTCAGATAGGATAGGAGAAATCGGGAATAAATAAAGTTTTATTTGACCAACACAATTTTTAATTATAAATATAGAATTATATTATACTAAAATATTATCAACAATTAATAGCATCACGCGAATGTTTAAATAATAGTACATTATTGCAAAGGCTGGGAAATAGGCAATTGCAGGTTGAGTATGAGTTTGAAGGCCGAGCCGTAGGCGAGGACTTCACTAATACGAGACAGTTGCCATTTCCGCCGAGGCATATATAGTGCTTTTCTCAAAAGAATGCAGGGAAATAAAACATATCGATTGTCGTTTATGAAAAGTAGTTAAGTTCCCATAATTTTTCAAGTTAATGCCGTTTTTAACATGAACTGTACATTTCAGCATGGAATAAATTGCCCATAATGTAGATGGCTTTTTAGTTTTAGGAATCTCATTAAAATACGCCAAAAATACTGTTTCGGAGAAAATGTTCACTTTTTGTCGTTTTTCCAACTCATAAAATGTACATATACTTTCATGTATTTTTCTTTGGACTTCGCTGGAAGCAGGTTTTCCATTGCCAATTTGACTTCTGATCTTAAATCTGATGGAGTACAATTAATCTCCATTTCACTCTCTGAAACCGTTGGAACTCATTTTACTTATTATGAAATTTATATTTATTAAGTATGTAAATAACAAATCAAGACGAATTTTCAGCTTTGCCACCAATTTTTTTTTATCATCTGTGCCAACAGGCAAACGCATTTATGGCTATACAGCCACCAATTTGTACTAAGCAAAGAGACTATGGTATGCCAAGAATGACAAAAGAGATCCGAGCAAAGAGTATTTAATAACCCCATCACGCCGTTTCATACAACATTGCAGGAGCGTTGTGATGTTCCAAATTCAAAAAACGCTCCTGCAATGGATTTGATTTTCATTGTCTGAAAATTCGATACTTCGCGTGTTCTTTTTTCGAAAATAATGACAATATTTCCATGCATGTTTGAGAAAATACCTTTTTATGTAGTTTCATGTATTATTTTATCTGAACTCATATTACGTTAAATCGAAACCATAAAATGTTAGTAACATACCTACATAATAATATACCCTAAACTTTTCTTGATATTATTCCGTACGTTTCATTGCTATTTGTAGAATGCTAGATGACAAAAAACATTACAAAGTATTACATAATTAGAAATTATTTATTGCATAATACACATAATATTACAAAGGTGGTAAATGGTAATATTACATGGCGTGCAATACTTAAAAATAATCGATTTGGCAAATCATGGTTTTAATTAATTAGATAAATAGGTGAACAATAAGATTTTTTTTTGAAATATTGACAATTAAGATATTTTCATATCAACTGAGCCTGAAATTGAAAATGTCATACATTTAGATTATGTATTATCGATAAATTAATATCAAGCACTTGTTAAGAGTCAAAGAAATATTCCATTATAATTATTATAGTCAACCATGTAAATGAATTTGCATAAACCCAGCATTTAATTTGGCTTGTCATAATTGAAAAATTCATCTAGTCTGTAGATGGCTATAATGTACTTATGTACTTTTACGGGAAATATTAGAATTACGTTAACTTTAATTCACATTTTCTCCTTGAATATAACTTTTGACAAACAAACAAGAACAATAAATGAATATAAGGCCAGAAAAGTTGGTGGGAAGTGAAATAGGGGTTAAATAATTTTATTCCATTACAGTGTTTTATTTAATTCCTTACTTTTCCGAGATAAAAAGTAGCCAATGTCCTATCTCCGGAAAATATCACATATCCCTGTACCAAACATCAAAGTCGGTTGAAAAGGTGGGCCATAAAAGCGTAGCAGATAGACAGGCAGACATACACACTTCCGTATTTATAAGATTAGTATGGATTATTGTAATAGATAATAAAAGCAGACCATAATATTTATTCATTTGTGCCGCTTTTACTTTTGTACGTTAAGAGAGACAAAAAATCGGCCGTTGCCCGAATGGAAGGAATTTGAATTTGGGTCCTGGTAACACTTCAAATATACTGATTTTAATAACAAAATTTTCTCAGTTTTAATATGAAAATTAGGCCCTATTTCTTTCATTTACTTGTGTAAACATTAGATATACATGATTATAGTTACTATAATTTAAAGATCCAAAGATTAATGTGTCACTATATCAAGATTTTGACCACTGACTTGTGAAATGTAATTTCCTCGACTTTCATTTCGCTGCTGCTTTTGCTGCCTAATATACTGCAACCCACCATTGCGCAATAGCTTATCGAACACAAACACAAACAATTCCACCTACAAATGTTATATTAATACTAATTTAACAAAAACTTTGACTACATAACTAATCTCCAATGTACTTAAGCTGTATTTATGTTTGTGTGTCACTTGTTACTGGTGTGACAAGCACAAAAATTAAACACGGTGACGGGGACAAAAAAAAATATTCACTTACCTTTAAGCCATAAATCTATCTCGTTCTAGTAATAAAAGTTGAAATATGGCGAAATCTTTAGATATTTAAACTGAGTTTAAGCCCTTTTTTAATTCTACCTGAAGACCTGACAAGGAGCTAGTAACAATTATAATCGGCGCGGCGAACCTTGATCCCTATGACAGTTCGTGTTAGTGATGGGTCGTGTCTTTGGTTGTTATTGTAGGTTATAATAATATTATAGGATATTTTTAGATTCAGCCACACTATTTGGTCGGTCACTACGACGCGCGACTATGACAGTTCGTGTTAGTGATGGGTCGTGTCTTTGGTTGTTATTATAGGGTAAAATAATATAGGATATTTTTAGATATGTGAGTATGAAAAAAAATTGTGCACTCGTTTCCATTACCGACATTTTTTTATTGATACTTGCCGCCCTAGTCGATAAACGTCACACGACGTAAGTTTTGCAGGACTTAAACATAAATTCAGATTGAGATAACTTCTTGTAAATTTTAAGAATTGTTAAAAATATCAACGGAATATCATTACTAATGGTATAAAGCTACGTAAAATTTATAAATGGCATTTTTAGACGCCCCCTATATGATCCCAATTTAATGGTGACGCCACTACCATGTTATATGGTGACATTAGCTGTCAGTGTCATAGGATCAAGGTTCGCCGCGCCGAGTATGTTATGTTTAGCGTTTTGACTTTTATCATTACAGAGTACTTTTGATCAGAGACAAGTTTGAAGCAATAAAAGTACACATTTTTTGATAAAATGACATTTGACGTGACGTCTGACGTCTCACTCCTTATATAACCTCCCGTACTATTATTAAATAAATCTATCGCTTTTCTGTGCTCTAAAAGAGCGGCAGTCTGATGCTATGTGACCAGCATGTGACTGAGCAATTAAGTAAGTGTCAAAATATAGTTTGAAGTGGAACGTCCGAAATAAGTAAATTTAGACCAAAGTGATTTGTAAACAACAAACAGTAATGGTAATAATAGATACAATGGAGAGAATTGGGAATCTAGAAGAGCAGGCCCTAAAACGAAAGGAGAGGCTAAAGACCCTCAAACGAAAAGCTCCCAACCAAGGCGGTGAAGAAACCGCTGGTAAAGGAGATTCTATTGTACTTCCAAAGTGAGTTTAAATTAAGTAGGCTAATGTGTATTGTGCGAGGGACGAGTGGCTTCATAATTTTTACAATTCATATGAAATGATTGACATTTGGAGCTCTTTGACTAAATGCTAAGATAAGATGAGACAAATGCTAAGAATAAAACATCTTGTATCTTACCTTATGATATTTTTATTGTTCAATGTTAATTTCTGTCAATAATTAAGTTCCTATCCGCACTGCAATGATAATGAAAATGTTTCAGGCCTAAATTTCGAAGCTACAAGCCACAAGATGAAAACTTACAAAAAGAGAAATTAACTGACGCTGCTCCATCCTTAGTCGAAGAAGAAGTTAAAGATTTAGTTGAGGCTGGTAAGGAAAAGGTATGTTCAATGCAGAATTCTCCTAATCTACATATCATAATAATTTCCTAAAACTAAATTGTATAAGATGCGGATGGCCCTTATTTGTTTTACTGCCTCTTATGCAGTATTATATCTAAAAAGCTTAATTTGTAAGAAGAAGTGTAATGTGTTTAATGATAGTGAAAACTGCATTGAATCCACTAAGAATATTCTGGGTAATTTGTAAGCAGTTTCCTACCTCTCTCAACCATAATTGAGAGTATGATCTGTGCTACAACTGTCACATTAGCCAAGGTAATTTGTATGGGCCTCAACCCACTATGAATATAATAAACTTTTGTTTTGGCTATAGCATAACTCCTTTGTTATTGACCATATTTCATTGTCATAACAAGAAAACCATAAATACAGCCAATCACAACAATCAAGATAATAACAATGATTGATTGCTGGTTCTCCTAAGTAGGAATATCATTCCGAAGCAGTGGTAAAATCACTCTATAATTCAAAAGCACTTTTAATAAGTTTAATTGAATAAAAAAATATGAGTTTGATGCAACTTTGAAACAACTGGTTCAAAATGCCCTTCCCTACCCAAAAGAACCAACAAAAATGTTGGCAAATTAAAGTGACTGTCCGCATGGATTGAGGTTTTTTGGTACTTGCAGGAACTCTTAATATTTCTGGGATAAAAAGTAACCTATGTGTTATTTCAGGCTATAATCTATCTCTGTGTCAAATTTTATCCAGATTTGTTTAGTCATTCTTGTGTGATTGAGTAACAAACATCAATTGGATGGATATCCAAACTTTCACATTTATAATATTAGTATAGAATAATAATGTAAAAGGAATTTTATATTACTACAGGTAGTTTTACAAGATTTAGATATATCCAGTCTTGCACCTCGGAAGCCTGATTGGGATCTGAAGAGAGATGTCTCTAAAAAGTTAGAGAAGCTTGAGCGAAGGACACAAAAAGCTATAGCTGAATTGATTTGGGAGAGACTGAGACATGGCAATGAAGAAAACCTGAGTGCTATGGTGACCATGAATGAAAATAGACCAGCAGATGATGATTGATAGGAAAATCGGGTTCAGTGGAATTAAGGTACAATTCTCATGCTAAGTCTTTAGTAGAGATAAAGATGCTTTGTCTTTGCAATAGATTGTTATTACTTATTTCATTTTATATCTAGTATGATTTTTGAATGTGATTAATGTGAAACCTAGAATATAATTATCATAATGATATTATATAATATAATAGTAAATTTGTATTTTATGATAGATCTGGGATGCTATTATCCACATGTTTTTGGAATGGAACATAGGGATGGAAACTCACATGGCAAGACGCCATGCGAGTTTCAATCCTTTTACTAAAATTCAAGTTTAATTTTGTGTCTGTGGCATTCCAAACTATTTTTATTCAAAAGCACTTGTAAAAGTTTATTTGAATTTCATAACTATTACAATTATAATCTGTGTGTATACTTTTTTATATAAGTAGGATAATAAATAATTTTCTAAAAAAAGCAAATAAAATCTAGTTTATTTTATAAACATTACTTTTAAAAATAAATTGTTTTGTATCACAGTTCAGCACTTTCATTAATTTATCTTTTATGACAAATAGTCATCATCATATTACCTACATAATATATGTAGTACAGTTTAGTATTTTTAATCATTTTAATCATTAAAATATCACATAAATTGCATTGAGAATCAAAAAATAATATATAATTAATGTCTATGTTCATATTTTGACAATTTATTATTATTTAATTATCAATTTAAATATCTAAAATGTGGCTAATTCTCT
This sequence comes from Erebia palarica, assembly GCA_964035005.1. Taxonomy (NCBI): domain Eukaryota; kingdom Metazoa; phylum Arthropoda; class Insecta; order Lepidoptera; family Nymphalidae; genus Erebia; species Erebia palarica. Next base: position 12,002,277 of record OZ035988.1, read on the forward strand.
TTTACATGATCTCTGAACTAGATTTAGTGCTGTCCTATTGCACAGGGTGTATAAGGGACAGCAATACAATTCTTCCTGCCATTTTAGTTTAGTTTAAAGATTGTGTCACAATAGAATTAGCCACATGTCTATAAACTAAGAACAACACAGTCCAAATTTGCTTGCAAATTGAGAACTGTTAATGCAACTATGTAAAACCAGCAGCCTCTAACCAGCAAGACAGCTTTAGTTTGTGACTGTTATTGGAATTAAAAAATACTCAATTTATTAGTAGGTTCATAAATTCATAGACTAATATACTAGTGGTTAACGTTAGTTTATGTATTCTATGCAACCAGCTATTTTAGAGCGAAAACACACTACGTGTGAAACCACATTTTCTTCAGTTACCTACCTAGCATTGCATATAAAAGTGAATGACGCGGACTTTTTGTCTTGTCCGGTTCGTAGTATGTTTTCTCCCTTAGAATGTCGCTTTCATTTTATTTCTTACTTTAATTATCTGCCAATGGTGGCTCTACCCATCATAAGATTAACTTGCATGCGTCGGTCTACGACATTCTGCGTCCATTGCGCTTATAACCTTGTTGTAGCTATAATATTTTCAACTAAAAAGGCTAACGTACATAAATAAATAATAATATTGAATCTAAACCTATAGCTACTGTTGTTTCCCCGCTTTTTTGTATTTCCCGAGCCAGTTTCGTCCGGATCGTCGACTTCGTTGTAGGCAAAATAATTGTTGTCTATATTGTAGAACACTACCCGATCGCCGATAGGTTGTATCGGTCTGAAATTGTGCGTAATTTTTCCATTCGCTGATCGCAGCTCCCTAAATGCTTCGATCTGCCAAACAATAGAAAAAGTTACTTTAGTTCTGGGTAATAGGTTCGTACTAATATTATATATGCGAAAGTGTGTCTGTTTGTCTATTAACTCCAACCTTCACGGCCCATCAGTTTAACCAAGTTTGAAAAAATTTAGTACAGGAATAGCTTGAATCCTGGGGATGGACATTGAAAGTCAAAGTCCCAACGGGAATGTATGGTTTTAAAAGCTAAAGTCGCGGGTAGTTTTGAAATATATATTGAATCATAATGTGTTTCTAGCTAAGATATCACAATATGGCGGAAAGTTCGCCCTATTCTTGGTTTGAACGCATACCTACCTGGTCATGCGCCAGTCTTATAGGCTGTTCGAAATCGAGCCATATCACCACTTCCGAGCAGGGTGGCGTGGTGAGCGAGCCTCTGTAGGTAAAGTACCGGCGCAGGTCGAGGGGCAGGATGTTGAGGAAGGAGAACGGGTCGCTCATCACGACGCTCGAGTGCGGCTCCGTCACGTTGGCCAGCGCCGAAGTGATGTCGTCGTACGCGGGGTGCTTGTGTCGGTCCAGCTAGAGCATGAAAACATGTCATCATTTCAACCTATCGCCAGTCCAATACTCAGCACGTCTCCTCTAAGAATGAATAATTAAAATATACGACTGCCCTGCCAAAAAACGAACTAAAAAGTTAAAAATCTAAATTAATCTAGTTAAATTAGAATCTTATTCACATTTTTATTATATGATATTTTTTGTGAATCACTGGATATTGAACTATTGTGTTATATATAATTTTTTTTCAACTTTAGTCCTTAATGCGGGACCATGGTCACCCCATATTTTTTTTTTAATTTTACTAGCATAAGTCATCCGGAATAAGCTAGGGATTCTAACGATACCTCATTTATCAAAATCGGTTCCGTATTATAGAAGTTATGGTGGAATATACAAACTCACATACATACGTACACGAACCCTGAAAACAATATACTCCTTTTTTCAGTTAGTCGTATAAAAAGGTTTAGAAATAGTTTAACTCGCTAGCCAAGTGCGCATTGGCAGGCTTTACACACCTTTGCGAACATTATGAAAAACTCTCCGACCTGCAAGTTTCTCACCTAAATAGCATATATTTCTTAAAACGCACGTATAAGTCAGAAAGGTGGCCCGAGAATCGAACCCCCGTCAACCCGAACAGAAATCCGAACGTCTATATGAAATGAATGATCGTACCTGAATCAAAACATGTACCTACCTATGTATACTAAGTGACTCGCCCCACCTGTGCACTTTGAGTAAAACGTGTGCCTACTGTTACATAAAACTCCATTCGGTAAAATAAAAAATCCGACTCGGCTACATGGCTAATGTAATGTGCGATCAGCATTTGCTATAGGAATTTCATACCTGAGTATACTCGTGTATCTACTTCACTCAGTGAGTAAGTCATAAAACGTGGAAAGGAGTAGTGCATATTGCGCGCTTCCTTCCCACGTTTTATGACTTCGCGTGCCAAGAGCGATCGGACAGGGTAGCTTGTAATTGTCTTATTTATAGGTACTACAATGGTTTTCATTGATTTGTGGTAATAAGTAATAATAACTAATTATTATGATAAATAATGATAAGCGAACAAGATAGTTATGTGTGGTCCCATTAATGATTAATATTATTAGGGTAAACCAGGCAAACGTGCCCCAGTCGAATACGTGCCCCACTCGCAAAACTCAAAGATGCGTTTTAAATTTGGCGCTAATTTGATCGTAAAAGGTTAGTGTCACAAATATGGCGATGATGTAAACAACACAGTGCCGGGTATTATTTCGTTTTAGTGAGAAAAAGTGAATAAAAGGTTTGTACGACTATGTGAATTTGTTTTGGACTTAGTTTCACGTTAAGTTAATGTATTTGCTCGGTAAAATATAGTTGATTTAAAGTTTTATTCCAAAACTAACCTCTTTCAGCTTATGTTTTGTACTAGCTAGCAAGGGTGCAAAATGTGTGAATACTGTAACCTGCACTGAAAAAGGTGAAAATATATCTTTGATTGCATGTTGCAATGCAGAAGGTACATTTCTTCCTCCTGTTTTGATACTGAAGGGAAAATACAAAAAACCAGAATTTTCTGAGGGTTTACCGCCTGGATCAGATGTGTACATGAATCAGAAATCATCTTACATCAACGCTGATCTGTTTTTCATTTGTATGAAGGACCATTTTATTCCACGAAAGCCAGAGGGTAAGGTTCTTCTGATTTTAGATGGCCATTCGTCTCATTCCAACTCATATGAAATGCTACAATTAGCTGCGAAAAATGATGTGATTATTCTTTGTTTACCAAGCCACACTACTCAGGCTCTTCAACCATTGGATAGAAGTTTTTTTAAGCCATTCAAAAGTTACCTGTCTAAGGAAATAACGACGTGGTTTATTAACAACAAAGGAAGGCCTTTTAGTCGATATCAGATCTCAAAAATGATTGGTGATGCTTGGTACAAGTCTGCAATACCAGCAATCGGCGTTTCAGGATTTAGAGCGACAGGGATATACCCCTATGATCCTAATGCTGTTCCTGAATACTTTTTCAGAATATCTGATGCATCTGTTGGAAACGCACAGAATGATAATTTACAAACCGTTAACGGTAATCTACAGGCAATTCAGAATACCAATGACCTTTCTTTGCCAAGTACATCTACATCTTTTATGGAACAGATGCCCACATCACTTGCTTCTGTGGTCCCACAAAAAGAAACACCAACTAAGACCTTGCAAATAGTTAGTCCATTGCCTATCATTCAACAAAAAATAAGTAAAAGGAAACAAAATGTTAAGGTTTTGACATCAGAAACTCATTTAACAACTCGTAAATTGTTTGAAGAAAAGAAGAAGTCACAAGAGAAGAAGTTGATTACTGTGCCACCAAAGCGTAAGAAGAATTTTTTGAAGGATTTGTCTTCTTCATCAGAAAGTGAAGAAGAGTTGAAACTTAGCGAATCTAGTGAAGAATGTACCGATGAAAATGAGAACACTTGCGTAGAATGTCTCGAGTCTTACTATCACATTAAGAAGAAGAGTGACTGGATTCAGTGTGTGCAGTGTTCTGGCTGGTTGCACGAAGACTGTACAAGTCATGCAGAGAAATGCAATAAGTGCTGTGCAAAAAATAAAGGGAAAGGAAAAGGAAAAAAGACGACAAAATGAGAGGCTTTGATGGGGCACATAAGACTGATTTATCAGTCTAATGTGCCCTACCCTACATTTAAAATAATACTTGATCTCAGTTATTTTTTATGATATTTTAGAAGATTTTTCAGTTTTTGTTATGCCAATTGAGTCAGAGGTTAAGACTGATTATCTAAATAAACACGTTCTAAATAAAAAAATCCTTTTATTTCAATTCTTCGAATTGTGGGGCACGTTTGCCTGGTTTACCCTATTGCATTTTAATAGTTACAATTTATAAAAAGCAACAGTGAAAAGTTAAACTTATGACAGCTATACTGTACTTTGTAGTACTAAAATAATTAGCGTTGTAATAATCCTTATCAGAGGGGGGCTCTCATAGAAGCAAATGAGAAGGATTCTTTTTTTAGCTGGACCTAGGCTTGTGGGCTTGATGTGGCGTATACTCGACTAGGTACTTCGGTCACATTGCTAGGAAAAATTAAAGCAGCATGGAAAAGTCACCACTGGCAAGATCGAAGGAGCGCACGTACGAAGCCCGAGACGTTGGTCTGACCAATTGAAAGAAGCGGTCAACACTCCAGTCTGAAATGGCTTTCGCACGGCTTCCAATAGGGAGAGATGACGTAGCGCCGTGAAGGCGGTAATATCTTGAGGGAGCCACGATCCTCAAAGTTGAGGAAACGACGCTATTGGAAGACTTGTATAATATTCTCGAATAGCTGCTTTTAACTTGAGTACAAAAATATATGTATATTTTATATTTTAATACTCCAAAAATTGACGATTTGGGGGGATACCAATGTTGCTATTTTAGACCAATTTTGTCCCAGGTGCTATCTCAAAAACGGCTTTACATCAAACGCTGTAACTTACGTATAATTTCAGGTAGGTATATTATCCTGTAGTTAAACGCTAAATACTATAATATCAGTCAATTATCAAACATAGGTTCAATTACCACACTTTTTCCTAAAACAAGTAGTCCTTTGGCCAAATCTGTACATGGTTTTCATAGAAACGTCGGCAATTTTCAATTCTTGAGACTCTTTTTGGTCCAAAAGAGTAATTTTTAAAATATATCTCAAGACGTGAAAATATAGGTAATATGCTATAGTAGGTACGTCTAAGTATTTGTAGGTCTTATTTCGTAACTCATAGGACGCGAGGTCTTATTTCGGGGCGAACCACTAGTTACTTCGATTATTATTCTTTTAATTGTGCATTGTGGAGCCAACCGCGACTTAGCCGGTTTTGGAATGAAACCTATACTTAGGTAGGCACATCTCATACAATATTAAGAAATGTCCTGACCACTCACTGGTCACTCTATGGTCTCTGACATATCAGATGAGTCCAGAGCTTCATGAAATAGCATGATACCTACCTAATAAAATAACTTTGGTAATTAAAAGAATTTCCAAAACCTTGGTAGGTAATAAAATTAATTTTTAAAATCGGTTAAGATCTGAAGGAGTTATGGGGTGAAACCGTCAGAAACATTCATCCCCTATCCCCTTTGGTTTTTCGAGATGAAAAGTATTCTATAGGTATGCAGTAGTTTCAGCGTGATGCCATAGCAGACAGACAGAAAAAAAATAAAGTTTTGGGGTCTTTACCGATCACCATAAAGTTTCCTCCAAAAAAAAATTAGGAATCTTTCAGTTACAGTTTTATTATATGTCCAGGCTTTACCTACCTCATAAAAGAAGGCGAGAACTGTTAACCCATCCGAATGTTTCACAGCTTGTTGGATCGTCTTGTAGTCTTCTTTATAAAATACCATGTGTAATTCCATTGCGAAACTGAGAAATACACATACAATAATTTATTGGAATAGCACATTAGCTTAACATTGTACCTACACATTTCCCTTCACGTTATTCTTCACAGAATACTTGTGAAACGAATCAAAGACAAGGCGTATGATGAAAATTACAGGCTACATCTAATGCATTGCAAGAAGGAAGTCTGAACGTGATATGTACATAGGCATCTACTAAAAAAGTGTCCAAAAGCAAAACCCTTTCGTTTGAAACGTCTATTTTTTGTGGCAATTTCAAGCTCACAAAAAATACAATGGTCTTTGATATTTATCTGGAGCAAGTATATATATGTATATTATGGTACATACATAGTAATAAGGTCAAGGATTCAAAATACCGGTTCTCTTAAGGACTTAGACCAAGTTTTTTTATTCTCTAAGTGTAGTCCTTCCTAACATAATATTTTTTTTATCTATTCATAGTGCGAGCCTAAAGTTCCCTTTAACTTTTGACGCAGAAATTGAAAAAGAAAAGGTTTTTCTTCAAATAAATTATATGGTTACCTTCTGTGGTTAATCTTATCCTCCGAGCCAAAGGTATCATTGTCTCCCCAGTGGAAATGCATCTGACTGAACACGTAGCTACCGTCCAGAGGACCTCCGCTCACTCTCGGGTGAGGCTCGTTCTCTACCTCTATCAGAACTGTAAAATTACATTTTACAATATTAAGCTTGGCCCTCGCCAAAACGGTTTCGGCTTCAATTTCAGATATTCCGATTCGGTAGGTACAAATATAAATTTTTTTTCGTCGCGCTTGTCTGATTTCACGCCTGCTAGAAAGTGATGACGCAGCCTAAAGCGCAATACACACCACGCAATGTCTTTCTTTGAACCAACTCAAACTAAGATTTATTTTCTACAAGCTGATGCCCGCGACTTCGTCCGCGTGGATTGAGGTTTTTTGGTTCCCGCGGGAACTCTTTAATTCCACATTTTTTCACCGTTTAAACCTTCCCTGGACTACGACAAAAATTTCAAAACCAAAATCAGCTAAATCAGCCCGCAGTCGTTCTCGAGTTTTAGCGAGACAAACGAACAGCAATTGATTTATATATATATAGAAGAGAAGATAACATAACGGCTGCGACCGCGATGTACGGCATTGCGCAGTGTTTTGTTTTGAAAAAATATACCAGAGTTAGGTACACGAAGCAGAGTTTAAGTTCCAAAAAGACTCGGCTTGACTCCGGTCTGTCGGTGCGCGTTGGCTCTATGGTGCGTGCTTTCATTTATTTGATTTGAAGGTTGGCCTATGCTATAAGTGGAGGGGTAAACGGAAGTCAGAACCTTACCTGTATGTCCATTGTTGGTGACGTGTACATCGTCGATGGGGTCGTCGAAGCCTACAAAAGCTATATCAGGCAGCGCGACTTGCTTTACGCGCAAAATGTTTATGTTGATTGGGCTCTGATGTTTGCCCCTGCACTCCTTGTACCGGTCGCCCCAATATGTTGGACCTGGAAATATTTCATTTTGACATATAAGGCCGGCCATATAGGACCGCTATTGCAGTCATAGTCAACAGCTTGAACCGCTGCCAACTGCTGCCAACCGCCCGACGCAGTCCCAACTGCTCGAGCGGTTCCATGTATGTATGTAGGTACGTAGAAGACACATACATGGTAGTAGAAGTTCACTTTGCAGTCGCAAATTGAAGCAGTCAGAATAGACTTGAAGCTGTCCGTGTATGGCCGGCCTTAGATTATCGCCTGTGCAAAGGATCGAAGTCCTTACATTGATATAAAGAAAGACGACTGTGACCGCGGCGGTCCTACTCGAAATCTTTGACAGATTGCGATTTAAGTTTGCAATATATAATTTTTAGGTTTACAAACAATAGCCGGGAAATTTTACTTTTGCTTTAAGGATTTAGGTACACAAAGAGGAATTTCCTGACCTTCCTTTTCCTGTCCCAATTTCGGTAGTAATTGCGCAGTTTTTCGTTTCAGTAGGTAGGCACCTAACTGGTAAAGGATAAATTCTCCTTTAAGAAAAGAAATGCTTCAGGAAGTAAAACATTAAAAGGAACGTCAGAAAATTTTCAGTGTACCTAAATCCTTAAAGCAAAAGTAAAATCATATATATGTAAGTAGAGCAGCTCAGATTTACTAACTCAAGATGTAGAGATAAGAATCAAATGTTCACTGTTATTAGGTATGCCATTTTTTGGAATACTGGGCGACTTTACATTCCCATCCACGAAATTGCAATATCTTAGTATTATCATACCTATTCTGTGGTATTATAGAACATGTATGGTAATACAAAAAGTAAAAAAAACATAACCGTGTGCGTTCCGCAGTCGGGTAGGTACAAACAGGCTCACCTATCTCTCCATCATATCCAAAATCCTCTCCAAATGTGATCTCAGGCGCTGTAAAAAAAAGATTTTGATAAGTTATATATTATATTAATACATTTACCTACTCTGCAATCTGCATTCAACTCGCGCGCGAATATTAAGTGCGATGTTGTATTGCTATCTTCTGTTTATTTGGGATTAGTAGCCTGTACCTGTACATATATATGTACATCCTATCAGTTTCAGGTAGGTAACAGATCCTAGCTCGGTGTCTCCAACTAATACCTACTCCAATTGAAATAGATTTTGGCGATAATATTTTATGTATTTAGAAAGTCCTCTATAGATGCGTGACCTTGCGGTTGTTTATATTAATAGTCTCTTTATTTCACGGTGCACCGACCGTTACTACTGTGATTTACCAATCAGTAAGACGGATTCTATTGTCTATGTACTAAACCCTTTCTATAGATACACTTATCTACACAATAGCTTTAGTAGAGTCGAAAATAGATTTGCCATGTTTACTCAGCAGTGCGACCGCGTATCTTCTGCATCAATCATGGTTACAGTATCAATTGTTGTGATTGGCTGAATTTAAGGTATTCTTGCTGCGTCAATGGATTTTGTCCAATAGTGGAAGAGTGTTATCCAATCAGAGGTGATTGCGATCGTTACACTGTAGCTGTCAGAGACACGCGGTCACCCAGCAGTATAATTTTTCATTTGACAATAATAATTCTGCTCAATCAAAATATCAGTAACGTAAAGATTTCAATAAAATATTACTAGTACCAGGTCAAATAATAAATTAGATTAGACATAGATTATACCTATACGGTTTAATATTAGTGAAAATTAAGTCCGACTCGTCGATATTCCCAAATCACCATGTGGATGATATCGGCGGAAATCTTGCTCTTTTGTTTAGACTTAACATAAATACGATTTTTATAATCTTCATACGCTTTCTAGAAATGGTCGTCAAAATACAAATTCGCTTTATTATCGCCTAGTTATTGCTGCAAGGCTAAGGTATGATTAATACCATCGTCATTATTTTGCGCTATTTCCACCTGAGCACTGTGAGTACCTATCGCGTAATATATAAAGGCACGACAACTGTCCCTTTGTATTCAGCGTAACACCGGAAAATTGAAATTATTTTATAATAATAACCGCTGCAACACGTAAGAAAAATATATAGTTAATATTATAAATGTGAAAATTTGTCTGTCCGTCTGCAACGCTTTCCCGGCCCATATTTTGGACCGATTTTGCCGAAATTTGGTACAGAGGTTGCATCACGGAGAAGGTCATAAACTATACGTTTTATGTCGGAAAATTAAGGAGTTCCAGCGGGGTCGCTGGCATCATCTAATAATGAATAAGTTTATAATAGATTGCTTTAGGCTTTAATTAAAATATTGTACTTAGTGTTGAATTCAAACATCGGTTGGGTCAAAGTTAAACTTATGAATAGGTCTTTACAACTTCAATTTGTCATCTATCAAAAGTGGTTTAATACTTATAAATTGGCTCACGAATCACGATTGACGATTAATTTTGAACATTGCACATTTTATTATCAACTAAGTAGCTGATGCCCGCGATTTCGTCCGCGTGGTTTAAGTTTTATTGATTCCCGCGGGAACTTGATTTTCCGGGATAAAAAGTAGCACAGTTACTCTCCTCAACTATACCCATGCAAAAATCACATCGATTTGTTGCTCCGTTGCAGCGTGATTGAAGGACAAACAAACACACTTTCGCATTTATAATTTTAGTATGATGACAGTAAGGTACGAGTATAATATTAAACTTTGTCAATGTACTTACCTACCTATTGTATAGCTCATAGACTTATTATATTTACTGTTACTTATTTTTTATTACCTAGGTAGGTATGTAGGTACCTAAGTATAATATAATTGTGAACTCAAACGTGACATAATACTTACCTATCTATGTTCTTAATAGTAGGTACGTTACATAATTATTTTTCTGGAGTGCTTTTGTGGTTTGTAGCTCAAGGTACCCAATTTTTTATTGACTCGAGAGACGTTACTTGGGACTTGACATCGAGCCGCAAGAAGCGAATAAAAGCAAAAAAACTGTAATTGTATAAAAATACATTTGTAGATTTATATTTTGTACCTAGCTGCAGATCATTTTTATCCGAAAAGTCTAGGTAGATAATAGATATATATCTACTCTGGTTTACATAATGAGATTAGGAAGCTCGCTTGCATTTTGGAATAAATCGGCTGGCATCAATAGCCAAATAAAGAAACCTTGAAAATTACCTATTCTGTGCTAGAAACACAGAAGAAACGGTGCAAAAGTCAACATTAATTCAGGGGCTGTCTGAATTAATTTTGACTCTAAAACCCATATAAAGGATAATTTTGACAGCCCATAAAGTGCAACCAAACAGTTGCTAAAGTAACTATTACGAAATTTATTCAAATAAAAAAAATGCGAAGCCAAAATTATGCGTTTTTGTAATCATACCGTGTTTGATACGAATAATTTATGAATTTCACAAACTGTGCTAAATTTTTTAGCAGTGCCTTAATTTTGTTCACGGTTAAAAGATTTGAGGTTCACTAAGTCTTAACAAAATAATGACTATAGTTGATAAATTTGTGTCATTAAGTTTTTGTGTGTGCTACCTATCAAGTTTATTGATATAAATAATTTAATTGAAGTAATTTTCTTCATTCTGACCTTCTGCTGTTGCCACTGACCGCGTAACAATTTGGTCGGTACAAATATATTATATACCTACCTGTAGGTATGATGTATAAAACTATAAACCTAACTATAACCAATGCATGTCAAGTAAAAAGTATATATAGTATAATACCTACCAGTATTGTAAATGCGAAAGTGTTTTTGTTGGTTTGTCCTTCAATCACGCCGCAACGGAGCAACGAATTGACGTGATTTTTGGCATGGGTATAATTGAGGACCTGGAGAGTGACAAAGGCTACTTTTTATCCCGGAAAATTAAGGATTTTTAGCGGGAATAATAAAAAAACCACGCGGACGAAGTCACGGGCATCAACTAGTTACTTCTAAATATTATATTGTTTCAATGATATCAATAATCAACCTAATACCTACTCCTCGCACAGTATCGTACTGACTACTGTACCTACCTTATGTATTTCACGTAGGACAACTTGTGTCACCTTATGTCAAGTTAAGACTCTACCACTACTACCACCGGTTCGGAAAACTAATTCTACTGAGAAGAGCCGGCAAGTAAATCAGCAGTTGCTCTTTTCTTAAAAAAATAAACAAGTTACAATAAGTAAACAATACAACACATACCTACGTTACGTTACTAGTATTACACTGACATGTCGTTATATTTCGATATCACCATGTCCTCGCCTGCGCTCATGCGCTTCTGTTTCACGGAAAATAGGTAAGTCCATAAATTTTTGCGTAGACTGATGCAGATTTCATATTATAGATAGGTGCATACTTTCGGCAAAAACATATCAAAAGGTAATTTAGGTAGTTATTTAGGTATTTATCTATTATTTATTTATGAATAATATATTTATTTTGAACATTTTAGGGTATACACTAAGAATATTAAAACCATAATTCGCGCGCGAGTTGAATGCAGAGTAGATGTATGGTCACACTATACACACTCTGCATTCAACTTGCGCGCGTACTGTAACTAGTAGTAGATAAACAAGCAATCTCATGCAACCATGACCCTTTATTTACTTCTATCGAAAATTATTGTAAGTAGGTATACTACCCATTACCTACCTAGGAACAAAATAGCAATTAATTGTTCGCTTTACTCCTTGAACGATTCACAGCTTACATTGTTTTAAAATTGGTAATTTGCACCGATACGCTATTACCAAAAATAACTGATATAACAATGGACAAAAACCTTTTCAATTAGGAAGTAGTAGGAGATAGGTAGGTCCGTCCTACTGTTGCAACTTGCATAGGATGATTCTATTGACTGTCGACCCAATTCGCTTTTTAAACGAGCTTCACGCATTTTAACTTAAGTTATTACTTACTAGTGGGCCCGGCAGACGTTGTCCTGCCCTTTCTTCCTCGCAATTTTTCCATATTTTCTCACCGTTTAAACTTTCCCTGGACTACGATAAACATTTCAAAACCAAAATCAGCTAAATCGGCCCAGCCGTTCTCGAGTTTTAGCGAGACAAACGAACAGCAATTGTTGATTTATATTTAAATAAGATTATTACTAGGGCTTCCAATACCCGGTATTGGCTATTACCGGGATCCCGGACTTTTTTCGTGCGTTTTCAATACCGGTATTGAAATGTCTAATACCGGGATACCGGTATTGCTGACACTATAAAGGAAACAGTGACTATTGCAAATAATTCTTGGTAAATGCCACTGTCTTTATTCGGCTAAGATTAAAACTTGTATCTCAAGCACACTAGCTCAATAAGAGTGCCTTTATTGCTTAAAACCAGTGAAGAAAAGTCATTTTTGCTCACTCAGAGGGAATTTAAAACCCTGTGGCTGGGCATTTCTATTTCATTGACTCACTAAACGTTCAGAAATCTGTTTTATAACCAAGGCAATATTTTATTATGATTTATTATATTTTAATAAATAACTAACTATTGAACTTTTAATTAATTTGTGTTTTGACTAAACTATGTATATTTACGAGTGAAAAAATGGCATTTTTTCATTGAATTTGGTGGGCACCAAATTCAAAAATATGTATTTTATTTTTATTTATGTGAAAAATATTTTTAAGGAAAAACTGTTTGTTATGGCGCAGTTATCTTCGGAAAATACCCCAGTACCGGGATCCCGGTATTGAAAAAAAACTTTCCGGTATTAATACCGGTATTCGAAAGCCCTACTTATTACTTATAATTATATTACTAGATGATGAACGCGATTTCGTCTGCGTGGATTAAGATTTTTTAATTCTTTAATTTCCAAGATAAAATATAGCCTATATGTCCTTTCCCTGGATAGAAACTATCCTTATACCAAATTTCACCAAAATCGGTTGAATCGGTTGTGCCGTGAAAGCGTAGCAGACAGACAGACACACTTTCGCATTTATAATATTAAGTATGGATTGTTCAGAATTCAGATAAAAATTATGAAAGAAAAAGCTTCAAAAATTCGAAAAAGTTTAAATAGGTATGGAAATTTAAAACCATTTTTTCCTTATCTAGAAAAAACTTGTTTGCTGGATGAAAAAAAAGATTTAGTTATTATAGTAGCAACATAAGTATTAAGTAGTCGGTAAAATCCGCCTTACTGAATAGCATTGATATAAAAAATTACTCATCGTATTATTGTTAATAAAAGTTCATTTACCTTTTAAGTTTTACAATCGATCAAATGAGCACATAACTATAAATAAACTAATATCCACTTGGGACGGTTAAAAGGTATGTAGGTACCTACCTAACATTGTCTTCATTAAAGAAGTTAGGCTAGTGGCTACCTACTTGTGTTACTAGTTATAGTCAAGTTTTTACTCGTAATAAAAACTAGAAGGTTGTTGAATCTGCAAACTAATTCAATTAATAACTTGATGTTGTCCGCGACTTCTTGGAGACGTTGATTTTTAGGTTCCTTACCCAAAGAGCAAAACGGAGCTATATTAATGTGACTCTGCTGTCTATATGTCCGTTTATATAACAAATCTCAGTCGCAGTGGGATAGAGCTAACAGTACAATTGACCATCAACCGATATTAGATCTTCAATTTTTTTAGTTGATTGGTCATTTGTGCGGAACCCTATTTAGAGTGAATTTTGATTGTCCCATAAGATGACAATATTTTCCGTCTGTCAGTCAGTGCGCTGTATCTCATGAACCCAGGTAGACAGTTGAAATTTTTACTTAAACACTTCCTACAGTTCTTATCTATTTTATCGGGACATCCGCGTGTATTCAAAGGTATACCTAATTCAGTAGACTGTAGAACTGTCTGTACTGTATCTGGTTAGACGATATTGAGCCATTTGTAGTACTATCATCACATCTACAAATTAGCGTCATCAAGCTATCGGCCAAATGTCGCCTGTTACTACTTATTAGTATACGTCAGGGATTAGGTATCTAATGGTTATGTACATTCAATCTATGCCAGAAAAATAATTTACAACCGACTGGTGCGCATTAGTGAGCGCTGTGGTCTCATAAGTGGAGCCCCCGTGTGGGTCAGTATTTTCCCTAATCCCCTTAGGCCGAAAAAATAACATGAACGGGTTTCCCATCCAGTTTTCACCATTACCTAAGTAGGAAAAACATACTTTATGGTAATTTGCACGCTATCCGTGCGAAGTTAGTCTTAGAAATTACTTAACCTTTAGGTATGTTTAAAATGCAAGATTAGGCTTGGCCCACCTCCTAGAGTAAGATACTTCTAGCAGGTATGTTTGCCTCTTTGATGAACCCATCCTTGAAGTCGAAAATTCTGCTTCCTTTCGTGCACTCTATACTCGTTCGTTTTTTTGATTCCCGCGGGAACTCCTTAATTTTCCGGGATAAAAGTAGCCTATGTCACTTTCCACGTTCCAGGTCCTCAACTCACGTCGATCCGTTGCTCCGTTGCGGCGTGATTGAAGCACAAACCAATAAACCAACAAACAAACACCCGTTCAAACAAACATGTGTTCACATTTTTATAATATTAGGTATTATGATTTTGGAGAAATGTAAGTTTTAAGCATTTACTTTTCCGCTGAATGAAAATATCGGAAACGTTGGAAACCTACATGTCTATGAGTCCTTCATAATGTTCTAAATGGTGTCTGAAGTCTACCAATCGTTTCATGTTCTGCATGGTGAACAATGGCCTAAGTTTGATGGGCAGTGCAGTGGGACGAAGGCGGGGGACATAAGTATACAACTCATTATCACGCATAATATACCGGCGCCTATGCCTGCTGCCTTTCATTTTAGCGGGATGGTCATGAAATAAAGTTACTTGCGTGTTACAGTTAAATGCGAAAGTGTATCTGTCTGTCTATCCGTCTGTCTGCTACGCTTTCACGGCTCTTTTCCGTTCAACCGATTTTGATGAAATTTTGTACAGGGATAGCTTGTATCCCGGGGAAGGACATTAAAGAGTTCCCGCGGGAATCAAAAAATCTTAATCCACGCGGACGAAGTCGCAGGCATCATCTAGTATACTCTAATCTGCATTTGATCATTCTTTATTTCTTCTGCTTGTTCGTCTGCTTCATAACTGAAGGTCTTGTCCGCAGTTTAGTGCTTTTGTAGCGCTGTAAACTATACTATACTACGTAGTATTTTTCCCTCCACCTTGCCTACGACTATAGGTATGTTACTGGGCAGGCGTCGGGATTTGTGACCAAAGTAACTAAGAGTTCTCGGGTAACGTTGCAGAGAGTCTGGTGTCCACAATCCACATTATTTATTTGATTGATATTTTAAAAAAACTGTCGAATAGGTAGTATATAAAGCGGATAATCTTAAATACCTATCACAACATCGTTTTAAATAAAATAGCGAACAAGTCATGCTATCATGCGATACACGCTACGAACCTGAACAAAGCACTTCATAATTCACGACATAATAACTGATTGTCGATAACGATTTTCCGTAAACAAAATGTAACTGTAATTTCTAACGGAATAAGTACATAAATTATTAAAAGCTTTTCGGATAAGAAAATCATGGGCACGCCAAGGTTCTTCAAAAATCGCACATCTATCAATAACAAAACGGGTTACTTAAATACCTATATTTTTTAAATCAATAATATAAATAAAACAATAAAGGAATGTAGAATTTAAGTAAAAACGACATTACATTTCAAACGTTATGGTGATAGGTAGGTATACAGAGAAAAGTAACGACCTAAGTAGGTACTACTTATGAGTTGTTTACTTAGTAGTAGCACAGTAAACAGATTTGTATCTGTTTACGGTACGGTAGTAGTAACGAGAACCTACTTATTGCACCTGAATAAGAAGTGATTGCAACTTCGCCTACTTGCCAAAAAATATTATTTTGTCAGATATTTAGGGTGTACTTTAAGGAATTTGGACTATCCGTCCCGCTTATCTTTGAGAAATACAGCAAGAGGGCGCTGTCGGTAGAGCCCTTTTATATAATGATATCTACTTCATATTGTTATCTAGTAAGCCACATTAAGATTTCGATTGACTTTGTTCACTGAGGCACGATGCAGTATAATGTAGGTATTATTATGGTTACTAGTTTTTCCGTGATAGATTATGTAACGTTACCTGCCATTCTCTTGAGCTAACCAAAAGAAACGGCGAATTTTCACCGCATCCGCGTCGCAAGAGGAGCCGGCTCCATGACGTCAGTTGTAGAGTCCACTGACCATGCGCTAAACCTTTTTTTTTACTCCAATACAAGTCAACGCTTGGCTGCGATCTCACCGGGTAAGCGGTTATTCAATTTAAGATGGTACTTAGTGGGTTTACACTTTAAAGTAATATTGGTAATATTAAACCTGTACTCTTAAAACCCGCTTAAGCGATTGATATTAAACATAAACTCATAAATCCGTTTAGGTATAGGTACACGGCGAGCGCTAATTCGTTGGGTGGCACTATTTTGTCGGTAGGGTAGTAGCCACGCGACCGAAGCGTCTTGCCAGACCAAACTGGTCCAGAAATTTTGAAAACGGGAGGAAATCCGAGCATGGTTAAAATAGTCATCCTAATATGAAGATAAGTGTAAAATCGCTAGGCTTCATTACATGCTTAGCTAATATAATATAAAAAATTGGAGACTTCCTTATTGGCATCATGTGCACAATTTTGTAATCTATTCCTGATAACACTGCCACGTCTCCACGTCTTGTCTAAGAGTGGGTAGGTATCACGTATTTTTTGGCATCTGTACCCCTTCTTTATTGCCAATCAAATAATTGTCTTTTTCATAAATTCATAAATTATTCAATAGACACGTTTCTTATCGAGTTTATTTGTACGTTGATATTAGGTTTGTAACTTTGTATTGTGATGTTTGTATATTTGGTAGTTCATAGATAGAAGCAAGCGTTATATATGTCACCGTAAGGTTGTAAAACCGTTAGATTATAATCTAAATCGCGAAATTGTAAACTGTCGAAAGATTGTGAACTGTTCACTGTTCTGAGTGTCAATTTTTGAAATATTCATTGTATTTACGTTTTCTTGTCTCTTTCTTGTAGGTTAAGTTAGGGTACGTCAGTACTATTATATTATTCTGTGGTTAGGGTTCGACATAAATAACGAGGTAGTGGCCAGCCGCAGGCCTAAACATCCGTGAAGACTAAACCAATTTAGCAGGTAGAAGGAGATAGCTTATACCTAACCTTATTTAATACGTAGTATAAGTTCCATCGATCATAGTACCTATCAATATATCATTAGTATATATCAACGCAATTTAAACTTGAATAGCAGTTTTTCCGATTTTCATCAAAGACTACCATAAATCTAAAAAATCATGGTATTATTGCCTGTCCATTGAAGCGGAGCAAAGATGTAACGGGCGGACCAATCGGATTGTTGATCGATGACGCGATAATTTTTTCGATTTACCTGTCAGGAATCTGATTGGTCTGTTTGGCACATCTCCACTCCGCTTCATTGGACAGGCACCCTTATTTTGGTTTACATCCTGTATATTATACTGTTTTCAGAGACCTTAATGCATGAGCAGGAAATATTTAAACATGATTTTACATGGTTTCTGCACAAACACTTAATACAATGCGAAAAATACAACACACATCTACATGGTACCTACACCGTATGTACATGATAAGATCTCAATTAATTATAATTAAGTACCTAGGCATCTAATTACGTAGAAGTATACTCACGTATATTCTAGTATATTATAGTATATTCACGCTTCTTAAAACTTGCTTTAAATTGTACCTAATCATACTAATATTATAAATACGAAAGTGTGTTTGGTTATTTATTGATTTGTCCTTTAATCACGCCGCAACAGAGCAACTGATCGATGTGATTTTTTGCATGGAGGGTGGAGAGTGATATAGTCTATCCCGGAATATTTAAGAGTTTCCGTGGGAAATTAAAAAAATGATTCCTTGTAGATGAAATCGTGGGCATCAGCTAGAAATAAATAATTAATCTATGTACTTATCTACCTACGCCATCTTTTAATAAAAAATAGGTACCTACCTATCTAACTACTCGCGGACAATCGTTTCGCAGTTTTTTACACATGAACAATGCTCATCAAACTTATTTCTTTATGTAATAGGTAGGTAGGTACACAGTAAGTTGATAATGGTGATCACTGATGGGTGATGACATAACAAAATATGTACCTACTCGTTCAAGAAGTAAATTCACTGAGGTTCATTTTTGAAATTGGTGAGTAATAAGTAGGAATGTTTATTTCTTTACATAATTACAAGTGTCAGCTTTGCGTTTAAAGTTGAATTGAATTGTTACAAAAGTTAAAAGATTGTTAATTAATTTATTGATGAAGGTTCGATTGTACTGATATTAGACTCATTCGATGTATTTCACTCGGTTCGTTCCCAACGCCTTAACTTGTATAAATACGAATGTTTTACCATCGGTAAAGCAGTCTCCACCGAGACTCAAACGATTATTGAATACCTTCGGTGTTTAGATCGTTACCTTGTTTACGAGCCTGCGTTAGCGGCTGCAGCCTGGTCAAATGATTTGATACTGTAGTATTGCTTAACTCAGTTTTATAAATAGCGACCAGCCGCGTGACGGCGGGCGTTGCCAGAGCGGCCACCGGTTGCGTGTGCCCCTGTGCCGTGCTACCGACGAGGTCGACATCCGGAATTCCGGAGGTGACATCCTTGCACTCAATAATGAGGGTTGAGATGGTCTTGATTTGCTTAAGTTTTTGGTCCAAGCATTAAAGTCCATTACTCCTGACTCGCACAAAATAGCGACTATGCGGTTGCATAAAGTAAACGAATAGGCATGATGACAATAACCAAGAATCAATGAAATTATGAATTTATCTGATTAAATAGGATTCATCAATTATAAAAATAAAAAAGTATTTATTTTTCTATTTTGAACGAGATTGTTATTTATTTTGATAACATGAAACTGTTAAATACAGCAATCTGCCATACATAAAATAAAACTACAAAATACAGCAATTGAGCAACATTGAGCACCAGTCAGGGCAAATTACGTCACATAGTCCTATAGTCCAAAATCCGTAAAATCTGCTTTTTATATATTAAGAACTTCATGATAGTTGTTAGAGGTTATGTTGATGAAATGTTGTTTTTATAAAACTGTACCTTAAAGTTTAATATGAAAGGTGATTGCCTAGTGATTAAGAAGTCTGCCTCCTATTTGGAGCGTTTGGGGAAGCGCCTATTACCTATTATACGTATTGTATTACGAGTACCTAATTGATTTTTAAGATATAAAACCTAACCTCAAAAGGATCGAATTTATTATTAAATTAGGACCTCAAACAATATTATTAAACACATATCCATAATATGTTTTGTAATCAATTGCTTAAGTTATTAATGTGGTATTTCCAATTGCAGTGGAAGTCTATTTAATATTGTTGACTTCCTTAATTATAACATGATTATATTGAATTTTTATAGGTATTTTTCTTGTGAAATTTTAAACGCAATAATCTTTGTTTTCTCAGTATTAATTGGTCATTGGTTCTTAACTGAAAAATAGCAATAGTAGCTGACCTATTTCTCCTAAACCGTGCTGTGTTTCTGTTAAAATATTCAAACGTACAGCTTAATTATACATAAGACATGGTTACATTTTTCACGACACTATCAGGACATACTGAGTGAGGAGGAATCGGACTGTTATAATATATTAACCTAATTTATCTTAATATGACAAAGGTGTCATGTGAAGACTGTGTTTTTTTTATTATGTTTCAGGGCAAAGGTGTCGGAAAAGCGTTACTAATTTTATTTATTTCTGTTGGGCAAAGGTGTCCTTGCTTGGATGACAAAGGTGTCACAAAGGCACAAATATGAATAAAACTAGTAATAATAAACTAATATAAGATGACAAGGTTGTCACAAAAGACTTATTGGTTTTATTTGTCTCTGTTGGACAAAGGTGTCCTTGCTTAGATGATAAAGGTGTCTCGAAGGCACAGAGATTGATAAGGCTAATGGTTTTATTTGTTTCTGTGAACAAAGGTGTCCCTTATTATTGTGTACAAGACAAAGGCGTCAGCAAAATAATACTATGTAAAGCTAATTATTGATATAAGCTTATTATTATTATCGTTACATTTACGGGAAAAAGGTGTCCTATGTTGTTGTAATTGTAGTTACATATTTTTTTTGTTTTTATGAAAAATAATTTAAAACGTTACATGGATGTGAGGACACATTTAATAACGGATGGCCGAATCTGTTAGCGGATATCTGATTTGATTGAACAACGATGTTGACGACCGCCATTTTGTATTTTTCCGAGCAACGGTACCTTCATTGTTCGACGCTTGCGGCGTCAACACTAGCTGTGTCAAAATTATTTTCGATGTTAGACGCCACCGAGTTTCTTGCTGGTTCTTCTCGCTAGGACGTGGCATTCCGAACCAGTGGTAGATTCGCAGTTGTGAAAGTATTCGTATTAAACGTGATAATAAGTTTTTGAGATTAGTGGCTGTAACCTTAGATGTTTTAAATACGTTGTTGTTAAAAGTTCATAAAGTGTTTCAGATTTTGAAAAGTACATCGAATGAGGTTAGTTGTATCAATTTACAATTTTTTGAGAATAGTTTATGTATGTTTGATAAGACTGGAATTTCAGCAGTTTGATTAGTGTGTTACATATAATTATTATTAGTAATTATGGGCAAGAAGGCCCAAGGCAAAAACGTCTGATCATGATTTTCATGATTTGGGGTATAAACGCCCGTGATATGACATAAACACGAGGACGTGTTGTTCTCAGGACGGCCGAACTGTCAGCTTTGCGTTTAAAGTTGAATTGAATTGTTACAAAAGTTAAAAGATTGTTAATTAATTTATTGATGAAGGTTCGATTGTACTGATATTAGACTCATTCGATGTATTTCACTCGGTTCGTTCCCAACGCCTTAACTTGTATAAATACGAATGTTTTACCATCGGTAAAGCAGTCTCCACCGAGACTCAAACGATTATTGAATACCTTCGGTGTTTAGATCGTCAAATGATTTGATACTGTAGTATTGCTTAACTCAGTTTTATAAATTAACTAATTACATTAAATCTCTCGTGGTTAGAGTGTAAATATATTAAAAGCGTTTTATTAATACCTAGTTCTGGATTGTTCTCCAACACAAGTTAGCCCTTAACTGCGATCTTAAGTGATGAAAGAGGCAGTCTAAGATGGAAGGAGGCTAACCTGTTAGGTGTATGGCAATACCTTCTTCTAATCGGTTTCTACACCTCGGCCCAATCGCTTGGCGGTACGTCTTTGCCGGTAGGGTGGTAACTAGCCACGGCCACTAGGTTCTCACTGCAAACCAATAAGACCGAATCGGAACAACAAAGTAAGTAGGTGCCTCCTCTACCTCTTTTAGAAGTAGCCAGTTTTAAACAAAGTGAAACTAAGTAGGTACCTACACGTCATTGTTGTAGAAAGTCGATCAAATTGTGGCACGTTTAACTCATTTCCGTGAATAGCGACTGTTATTAAATCCGTAACAAAAACAATTGTTTAACAATAACTCAAATAGTTAGTTTTTTGAATAAAGCTCCTTCGAGCTAGGAGCATAACTAGATATCTACCGGAAATCGTGCGGGAACCAGTTTTTTTATTAGCCTTAATTCCAACATCAGTGCTTATATCACAGATTAAATAATAGTTTATTAATTTAATATAGTAGAATCTCACTAATCACTTCAATAGATCGATACGTCCAAATAATCCGGCACCCTTCGCCCGCGCCAAGCAAGGACTACAAGTTGCACAAAAACAGACCTATATATCAAGGATTATTTTAAAACTATAAAATTATTTAGTTGTGAGATATGTTACAGTTATAAAAAAAGACGTTTAAAACATTTGAACTAATATATCTTATTCTCATAATGAAATTCTTTATTTTATTTATTGTGAATATTTCTATACATATAATCTAATAATCCGGCACCCTCTGGTTTTTAATAGTGCCGGATTAGTGAGATTCTTCGTTATTATTTAAAAGTGTGGTCAGTGTATCTGCCTGCTACGATTTTGTCTTCTACGTCCAATCTGTTCAACCGATTTTGAAGGAATTTGGTGCAAAGATAGATTGCATCCCAGGGAATGATTGACTAACATAGGCTACTTCGTATCCCGGAACATCAAAGAGAAACAGCAGCACGGGAATTTTCAAAAACGTAATTACCCGCGGGCGAAGTTGTGGTGTTTGGACGAAGTCATAATATTTGAACCATAGACTCTTTTTAAGATATTTTTACTTAGATTTTAACTGCCTTTAAAGTGTTAAAATATAGTTAGTTATCCTTCAATGTAGCAGAAAGTTGCATGCGCACGAGCTGCTATAACATAATCTTATAATTATGATCTTAAACACGTAAGAATACATACATAAAAAAAATATCCTCGGTCGGAGCCCATTCGAGTAATTTAGTGGTTAAATTGCATGAGAGGTAATCTATGGAGTCAGTGTGGCATAAGCACTTGATAGCGATCAGCGCTTTAGGAGATGCCAGGCCAACACGTAACCAATGCAGGTATGAACATTAGTAGGTATAGTACCTACATAGAAAAATACTGACAGAACTTGGAGCTATAACCTATACAATAATATATTTTACTATGATAAGATTCAGGTAAATTTACGAAGTAGGTACAGTTCGCGCGCGAGTTGAATGCAGAGTAAATGTAAGGTGAACCGAGGCTATTGTGACTTCGGGGCTATTGCATCTTATCATTATATCTTCCTTCACAAATAGATTTACGAAAAACGACATCTACTTGTGGATAGAGAAACTAATGTTTATTAAAGTGGATCAGAGTGTGCTTGTAGCTCGTCTACTGTTTTATTGATGGCGTCTTTCTTTTTCCGGCCATTTTTCGTTGAGTATGCTGGAAAGCTACTGTACTGTGTTGTTTTAGTCGACAAAAATTTACTGTGAACATTTTTGAAAATTTTACGGTAAGTAATTAGAAATATAATGAATAATTCCTTGTTATTTGATAATAAATTTCTTTCGCTCCAGTAGTTATCTGGAGTTATTTATAAAAACATATTAGCCCCACTAAAATTGTGACACGGGGCTATTATATCTACAAAGAAAGACACAATAGCCCTGTTGATTTTAGTATATAAATGAAAGTATTAGTGATGCGTAACTTATATGTATTTATTTATGGATAAAGTTAAAAACAGAATTTGTAAGATAATGATAAGTATAAGTTTTGAATCGTGCTACCTCCACCGGTGGTTAAGTATTAGCTCCCGCCTCCCACAACTTTTGTTTTATAATTTAAGCAATATATAATAAAATAAAAGGCCCACATATTGATTTTGGCATGTGCTCGTTTTGGTTACTATTTTAACCTACCAGACAATAAAATACAATCGTTTATTTGCTAGAAGCTTTTCCTACATATGACTTTACCTAATCATTCAATAAACATCACTTAAATGATATGTGAAAATTTACTTCATTCAAAACATTATCGATAATCGACACAACATACCTACCAGGCAAAATCCCAACACTAAAGTAAAAAAAGCTACAGTAACCCCTATTTTACCAAAAAAGTATTTTTATCTACATTGATGTAGGGCTCAAATCATTTTCTTAAATGCCTTTGTTTATCATATTCAGGGAGTTTGAGAATTATATCTCTTCAAGTTTAGGAATTAAGAGTGATAATTACATTAACCCCCGCTACGGGGCTAATGTGGCTAAAATCGGTCCTAGAAATTAACCTATTAACATTAACATTAACATTAAATTAACATTATTATTATTATTATTACATTCTTTATTGCTTAAACAAAAAGGAATACACGAAGGAAATTATTACAACATTACAAACAAACGGCGACCTTATCACTAAAGTGATCTCTGCCAGGCAACCTACATGAATGGACTATACTTGCTGTGAGACGGGAAATCGCATTGAATAAAACATAAATACATAACCGTAAATTCTAATAGGTACATACTATAAACAGATAAAAATTATACATATCATAAATATGTAGATTTAAATATAATACATAAATATTAAATTACATATGACTAATTTACAATACCTAAACACAAATAATAATAAGAACAAGTTTACAGCGATAGGTAATGCTTCTTGACACGACTTTTAAAGGCCGCTAGAGATTTTGTTCGTCTAATATCTGCTGGGAGTGCGTTCCACAATAAGACTGCCTTTAGGTTGAACGAGTCTGCATATACCTCGGCGTTACGTTTGGAGATTTTAAATTTGTTGTCACTGGCGATCTGCCAGCAACGACCTCAATTTACATAGACGGGCCCTGTCAAACAAAGAATGTGGGCGTATTTTTAGCAACGCCATCAACGCCATCTAGTCTGAAAAGCGGGAACTTGCTTGCAACATATACGCCATCTTGAAAACGTATGACTCGGTCATAGATTAGTACAGATGCGCTTGTCGAAAATAATACCTACATCAGTGTACTCTCTGAGGTAAACGATAAATGATAATGGGCTGAAACTTGGCACAGAGATAGATTATAGTCTGAAATAACACATAGGCTTTTTATCCCGGAAAATTAAAGAGTTCGCGCGGGAACCAAAAATCCTCAAACCACACAGACGAAGTCGCGGGCATTCGCTAGTACAAAATAAAAATTACCAACTTTAATAAATGAAAACTCTTTATTTATTGAAGTTGGTTTAAACATTCCGCGGAAATTAAATGATTGCGTAATGGATAGAAATATTAAATAGGAAGATTAAATAACGTTTTTTATGAAATGTATAATTGTGAATTGAAACATTTACCTTAAAATAAAAATTATACAGTGCCAAACTAATAAAACTTTAGATGTTAACTTAATAACAAATTATCTACACGATGAGCGACCGTGACAGCGCTACGACGGGGACAAAGACAGGCTTATGACAGGTTATAGGAACGCGCTCTCATAGTTGGTCGCCCGCCATTTTTGTATGAAAGGGCCCATCTAGTACCTACATATATATCGATGTCTGCCAGTGACAACAAGGTATGCTGGATTAGGAAGGAGTTAAGGAGCCTGTATCGTTCGTTAACATCAAAATAAGTCTTGAGTAGATATCTGATCTTTTAAGCTATTTAAACAGTTTTTCCGTAAATTATTCTGTAGCAGAAATACAGCTTCTTCAACATAACTCAGTCAAAAAAATTTTTTTAGATGCAATAGTGCCTCGGTTCACCTGAGCAAATGTATGGTGACACATAGTCACCATACATTTGCTCTGCATTCAACTCGCGCACGAACTATAGTTTACCCAACTACTTTAAAACGTCAATTCTGTAAAACTACATGCCTTTTCTGTTTAAGTACCTACCTCGTAAAACTAGTAATCATTACAATTATTATAATCAGCAAGTTTTTAAGTAAATAAGCAGGTACTTAGGTACATTCTGAACTATCTAAGTATCTCGCTAGAAGTTTTTTAAAGATTTGAAAGCTCTCTCTGCTTTAATAAAATTTTATCCCCTTTTCGATGTAGATAGGTATATATTATGTATACTAGGTATGTCTAGCTTTCCTTATAGTATGGAAGATGTAAATGAATTGCGGAAACAACAGCTAACAATGTCCTATCTGCCGTGTCCGCGCATAAAATTGGCGTAAAAGGCGTCTTTTAAGTTCAGCGAGAAGCTAAGTTTATTATCTAATATCTACCTACTTACTTGCTTGTTTTTTTCTAAGTAAGGAATAACAAACTATCAGGTCTTCTGTGTTTGTCTATGTCGGTTAGTCTAAGCGACAGAGACTGAATCAGAGAGTCTATTTCTTCACTATCTTGAGCCCTGACTCCTGACTCATTGTTTGACAGATTAATCAATGACATTTCCAGATATCAGTTCCTTTTAGTAGAGGATACCAAGTAAGATCGACCTTCACTGATCAGCCTACCAGATCAAAATTGTATTTTATCAAAAAAAAATGTTTCTGGACGTATACCAAAATCAATAGGGTTGCCATAAAAAATATGGTCAAGCTATGATAAATAAAAATTATTAAAAATAATTTATTTTTAAAATTTCACTGACTTGCTTGCCAAAATTCCAATGGAAAGCATACAACATACAGAATATGCAACAGCTAGGTTGCCTACCTTTTTCTGGTCCCTATTACCTGGTTGCCGTGTACAAACAGGTAAGTTGAAATAAGTAATTGCACTCTTATGCTTATCACTTGAAAAATACATCAAAATGAAGGCAATTTTAAAACGAATACGCTAGTATAGGGTTGCTTTGCAAAATCCGTTCATAAATAACAGTTGCCAGGCTTGTAAATTTAAAAATCGGAACAAGCAACGATGTATGACAGAGAAGCATTGTGCGTACTATTTATGTGATATAGGAGGACCCAGTAGGTAGGTACAACAGCTACGCGCAACGGAGCGGAAAAATGTAAGAGAGTGCGCATGCTTTCTACTCATAGTTAAGAAAAGGATAAAACTAATATGCTAATATAATAATAATATAATTTCGTTAATTTGGCAATCAAGTCAGTGAAATTTTAAAAATAAATTATTTTTAATCATTTTTATGTATTTATTCAGTTTTTTTTTTTGATAAAATATAATTTCCTTCTGGTAAACAGATGAGTGAAGGTCGATCTTACTTGGGATCTTAGACTATTTTATGAAGTAGGCACTCGCTTAGAAAACCCAGAATCGTTTAAAGGATTATTACCTATCTATTATCTATGCTACAGAATATTTAAGTATTTTCGTGTATATATATTAAATAGGTTTATAGGTAAGTATACATTTATGTTTATATATATTTATTTTAAAAAAATGTATCATTAGTACGTAAAGTTTAAGTAGTATATTGTATGGCTATGTTGTTGCACTGTACCTACTGCTCCGTCCTTAATTATTAATGGGCTGTCTGAAGGAGATCACTCTTAGAGATAAGACCTCCCTTGCGCACTTGTTTTTCTTTATCTATCTTTTTTTGTTTTGTGTACATTAACCAGAGTTTATTTATGTATCTATCTGTACGATTTTTAGGAATTTCATTCCTAAGAGTAACCTATTTATTGGATAACTAGTAACTACCACTTTTCATGTTACGTCCAATAACTAAATAATTATTTATATTCTATTCATCATGAAATATAATCTTACTAATATTATAAATGCGAAAGTTTGGATGGATGTATGGATGTATGGATGTTTGTTACTCAATCACGCCCCAACGGCTGAACGGATTTGGCTGAAATAGATTATAGTCTGGAATAGCACATGCCTACTTTTTATCCCGGAAAATTTAGGAGTTCCCGCGGGAACCAAAAAACCTCGATCCACGCAGACGAAGTCGCGGGCATTAGCTAGTATGATCATAAGTAGAAGAAATATTAATACCCGCCCCCTATATTAAGATTTTAGAGAGTTAACTAAAATAGCTTTCGGGGACTAGCTCTTGAGTCTAGTTCATAGCAACAAACTGCACATGCGAAAGCATTAAATTTATAGCGTCTCTGTTATGAATTCAATAATAACACATCCGTTTGATGGTTTGGCATGTACCTAGCTGTTGTAGTTAGTACCGTAAACGTGTATTCGTGGGTTACGCGTACTGTTTACAGGGTGGCCCAAATAGTGACGTCCAAAGAAAAAATTTAGATTCCTTGTACGTAGACCTATCAGAAAATACTCCATAATATATTATGTTCAGCGATTTTTGGTAGTTTTCAAGTTATAATTTTTTAAAGTTTTTTCGTGAGATTTCTGAGGGAGTGAGTGTTAAATTTTTTTCTTTTTATTTAGTGTTTTTTTCCGAACATTTTTTTGTGAACATGCAAACTATGAAGTGTGCTACTTTGCATAAAATAATTATCATCATAACATTAACCCAAGTCGGGAAATTTTTGGTCGAAAGTGAAAAAAATCGACAGTAGCAGAGACGAATTTTCAACTTAAGATTAAAAATACTTAAACCTGTCACTTCCGAAATTTCAAAAACTTTTTTGGTTCCTAAGCTTTCTTTATTACTTACAAAATTTGGTACTTTAGGGGCATTATTGTGAGAAATCGGATTTCAAATGTGGTAAGGCGGTAATCTAAAACGCTATCCTCATGTATGTTACATGGGGTATTTTCTGATAGGTCTAGGTACGAGGAATCTAAATATTTTCTTTGGACGTCACTATTTAGGCCAACCTGTATACTTATTTACAAACTTAAGATTCTGCAATCATTTCAGGATAGGATATTACGTAAGTACAAAACATGCATTTGTTTGCTCCCGGATTTCCTATTTCCATCGTGTGATTGGTGGTTCCTAAAAAACATTAAGTACAAAACTTCGTACACTACTCAAAAGATTTTAACGAGTCGCAACTCGGTTTAGGTGAAAATATTCCGTACCAAGTTCATAGGTGTTCCATGTTTATTTCCCCGGGAAACCATACTAAATTGGTAATTATGCAAAACCCAAATTATGCTGCCAAGTCTGTCCATGCATCGGTTACTTATTATACGTGCATTAATTATTGTAGTAACCTACCAATAGATACTTTAAGGGATGGGATTTCCGACAATCTTTTAGTGAGTGCAAACGTCATAGAAATAACCTACTTACCATATAAATATCATTGCTACTTACCTTACAATCAAAATTGTAAGTTGTTAGGCGGTGCGTTGATAGATCAGTCAGAGTCAGGAAAAACTTTTTATATGCATAGATAGGTCGTTAAACCGGGACATTGATTCATGAATATTACCTACCTATGTTACACGATAAGGTCATAAATTATTGTCATAGGAAGATATTGTAAAATGCAATTGTTGGTTCCTATCCAAATGTTCTCAAACAAAGCAGTTATTGCACAGCCAAGAATCTATGACGCGTATGGTGACGCGAAGATTCCATTTGATTGAAAGTTCTTAATCAGGTCTGATACAATTTTATAGCTAGCAATCGAGCAGGTGGATGGTCAAATTGGTTAACCTACTTTTGTCCAAAGGCAGTACCATACTTAGCATCACTTAGCATCGATGCCGGGTTTACTATGAAATTTTGTTGAATGGGCGTCCACCGGTCTTCTTTACTACTGGTAATGGTTAGGTTTTTCTTAGTAACACCTTTACATCCCACAAGGGCTATATTTTAGAGACACATCAAAAATCTAAATCGACGCGAGGTAACGGGCATCACCTAGTGTCTAAAAAGAAATATTTATATATTTATTTTTTTACAAAGAAAAACCTATACCTACTAGGAACTAAGAAATACAAACATATTATGCAAATTGAAAACATGTTTCTCTAAAAGATCTTCTATTTTAGATCTTATATTTAGCACTCCACTTGCTTTTTATCACTTAAACTAAATTTAATTAAGTAACTGTTTAACTGGAAAAAATACTGTCACTGAACACTGCATCAGAAAACATATTTAAAAAATACGCAGGTATAAGTTATGCTTTATAACCGACCTATTTTATGTAAGAACCTATACATATACAACCAAAGTTATAAATAATAAGAATATGAATTACTTAAAACTATATTATACTTACCTACTTAATTTTTCCTTAAAAATTTTTATTCCTCATTTGCCATATTTTTTTAGAAATAATAAAATTTCATGGATAACAAAAGTATAGAAATTATTTCTATGTGGTTAATTGTTTCCTTCGTAAATGAATTACAGTAGCTCGTTTTCTTCTTATATATAAAATTCTCGTGTCACAATGTTAGTTACCATACTCCTCCGAAACGGCTTGACCGATTTTTATGAAATTTTATATGCATACTCAGTAGGTCTGAGAATCGACTACTATCTATTTTTCATACCTCTAAAACACCCCAATCCACGCGGACGGAGTCGCGGGCATCAACTAGTTTATCTCAAGGATAATTAATTAATACACTATACCTACATGACTTTTATTTTCCGGGATAAAATGTAGCGTAAGTGACGTGAAGAAGTAACAAACATCCAATGTTTCACATTTAGGTATGAAAGACATCTTATTCTTAGAAGAAAACCTTTATCCAAGTTAATCTATTCTCCCAAAAACTCTGGAATGCAGAACGGATGCTGCATTCCTTTATTCTGTCCTTACCAGCGCGGCTGGCTGATATAAGAGTAAAAGCTATTCTTTAAAAGTTTTGTCATTAGACAATAATATACGAACTAGTCACTTACGGGTGCCTACTGCCTACGGTCTCTTCAGTTACAGAATAACACAGTTTCAGGTACAGAGTAAGAGACCAGGTACCTACCTATCTACCCAACGTAGGACAACATGGATAGTTCAGTGAGTCATTTCAAATAATGAAAAGAATGACGTACTAGGATATGAATAAGTAGATCATACATTTCATCGCGGAGAGTCAATAGAGTCGATACGACATGACATCTTTTTCCATGGCGTTTCGCATCGCATTCCAACGCTCTCCACCAATGTGACTTGAGCACTTAGCTAATATCACAGTAAACAGATTGTGGCTAATATTAAATTATTAACTATCAATGTACAGTGTATTTTATTATTATTAATTGTTATTATGCTCCAATCTACTTAGGTATAAGTGCCTCTATCATAAATATCTCACGTTTCTGATAAACAGTGATAGGATTTAAATGTTTTGTTAGCTAGGTCTATGAAATGATCTAGTCGTGAAATAGGTATGATATCTAATAAAATTAGTACCTACTGTAGATCCATCCATAAACGAAAGCTCGTAGGTACAATAAATCGCGGGTGGTGTAGGTATAATCACAGTAAACAGATACAAATTGTATATGTTTACTGTGGTATAATATACGGGAAATTTAATTAAAATATGTTACTAGCGCCCGCGACTTCGTCCGTGTGGAATAAGCTTTTTTTAATTCCCGGGAACATTTCCCCTTCATTTTCCAGGATAGCTTTTGACACTCTCGGTCTTCAACTACACCCATGCAAAAAATCACGTCGATCCGATGCTCTGTTGCGGCGTGATTGAAGGACAACCCAACAAACTAACAGACAACGTTTCGCATTTACAATATTTTCTCTCTCTCTCTCTTATCGACCCAATGCCGGCTCATTACTGAGCACGAGTCTCCTCTCGGAATGACAAGGGTATGGCCATAATTCACCACGCTGGCCAAGTAAGGTTTGGCAGACTTCACACACCTTCGAGGTCATTATGAACTCTCGGGCTTGCAGGTTTCATCACGATGTTTTCCTTCACCGTTTGAAGCAAGTGATATTTAATTTCTTAAAACGCAAACTTCGAAAAGTTGGAGGTGCGTTCCTGGGGTTCGAAACAGCGACCCCGTACAGGAGGTCGGATGTCTTAACCACTAGGCTATCACCGCTTATTTATAATATTAGTATGATTTTATTATTACTCAAGTAATAACTTACTTTGATATATGAGGCTATAAAACGTTTTTTATTTAAGCCAACCAAGCTACCAATAAGTTTCGGAGAAATTAAGAAATTTGTGAACGATCCAAGTAGTTTATGTCTTTGGAGTGACCCACTTTCTTAGCTTTCCAGTATTAAGCTAGATTTATGCTAACGAATTGCGGTGGTCTTGTGGTTAAAACGCGTGTAACCTGACCTATGGATCGCGGGTAAAAACCAGGTCTTGACATATAAAAAAATATCAAAATCAATCGAATATTAATTTTTGAATGAATTTTTTATTCAAGTAGACTTTTTCAAGTACTTTCGAATATAGCAAGAAAAGATTACAATTATTTTGCTATAATCCGCCAACAGAAAAAATTCTGTATGGTCAAGCATGCAGTTACAAGTGAAGCACCGTATACCTTCCCAGCCAAGCAAGAAAGCCAAGTTCCCAAGCAAGCAATGCCACCACCACTCACATGCACCACCACAGAAGACTTTTATGCTAATCTCGACGCACGTTTCGCCCGGACACCGGAGCATCTTCAGGAGATGTAGACTATACAATGCAAGATCTGCATGCTTGACCATACAGAATTTTTTCTGTTGGCGGATTATAGCAAAATAATTGTAGGTAATCTTTCCTTGCTAAATCATTAACTTCCGCAAAGTAACGCCTGATTCTATCCAATACTTTCGAATAGTCAAATCAATCTACCATAATTTATGCATCATAGGTACTTACCTATATTTTGACATTTTTAATTTTAAGATCTAAGTACATAATATTAGTAAGTACAGGTAGGTACCATGTCCATAAGTAAATATAGACTAGATGATGCCCGCGACTTCGTCCCCGTGGACTAAGGTTTTTGATTCCCGCAAAACTCTTGACTTTTCCGGGATAAAAAGGGGCCTATGTCCTTCCCCGGGATACAAACTATCTCTGTAGCAAATTTCATGAAAATCGGTTGAACAGATAATTTTTTCGGTTCCCGCGGGAACTCTTGAATCTTCCGGGATAACAGGTAGCCTATGTCCTTTCTCGAGATACAATCTATCCCTGTACCAAATTTTATCAAAATCGGTTGAACAGATGGGCCGCGAAAGCGTAGCAGACAGACAGACACATTACTCTTATGTATAAAGTAAAATAAGCCTATCCTATAAGCCCCTCGAGCCTCGCTTAACCCACTTGAGTGAAAGTCGAGTGGTTTAGTTCCTGACTGTGATAAAGAGGTGTATTGTTGCGAAACCTATGTAGTGCTACACCTACATAGAGGTTCTAGATAGCTGCTTATTAGCTGTATATTAGCGTTTGCCCGCTACACCCGTTATCCTGAATCCATACTTATGTTATAAATACGAAAGTGTGTCTGTCTTTCTGCTAAGCTTTCACGGCTCAACGGCTTAACCGATTTATATGAAATTTGGTACAGGGATAGGTTGTATCCCGGGGAAGGACAGGAAAATTAAGGAGTTCCCGCGGGAATTAAAAAACTTAATCCACGCGGACGAGCTCGCGGGTATCAACTAGTAAAATATATATATTCTTTGATAAAGCCTGTCTGTCTTTACGTCTGACACAGATTAATTAAGTTTGACAATTAAAACGGAGCAGTTTTGTAAAACAACCGCTGTGAGTAGGCCTGCCTACCTGTTTAGTTTGTTTTATCCACTTCAAGTTAGCCCTTGACTGCGATCTTACGTGATGGTAAGTGATGATGCAGTCTAAAATGGTAGCGGGCTAACCTTTTAGGGGTATATAACCCATACCCCTATTCGGTTTCTACACGGAATCACTTGGCGGCACGTGCATTGTGGAAATGTCACCTCCATGAACAAACATATTGAACGCAGTCATAATTTACTGAATAGGTAAAAAGTATTTAAACGGTCATAGACAACGGGTGTGTCGCCATCTTGCAATTTTTTGAGTTTGCACATTTTGGGTAAATATCGGAGCCCTGACATAAAAGGTGAGATTTTTAAAAAATTAATATGCTATTACGGTCATTTTTGTGGATTACATATCACCAAGTATTATTTTATTAAGGTCCACCAGATAACGTGGAATAATACAAAATTTTAGCCATTTTCGAGATGTTTCGTTATGAAAAAAAACGGTGCTTTAGTTGAAAATGTCACCTCCATGGTTGTCAGCCACGTGGATTCTAGTCCAAGGAAGTAACAATATTATCAACATTTTATAACAAATTTGAATAAAAAAATTGTTTTTTGTATTAGTAATTAAGGTTGTAACGGAGGCGGATGCGGAAGCGAAGAGGCTTCGCCTCCGCGGATGCGGAGTTTAACGGAAGCGGAGGCGGAGGTGGATTTCTCCCATCACATGTTCCATTTTCTGTGCTCTAGGATGCGATGAATCCCATATTTGATTTATTTTGAGGATTCTTTTAAGGACAGTTGTCTTTTTTATGCTTGTTGTTGATTTGTACCTCTCGCATTGTAAGTAAACGTAATAAACCTCCGTTACAACTCCTCAAAGAAAACGGCGGAGACGGATGCGGAAGCGGAGGTACGATTTTTTGCTTAAGTTCCGCTCTTACTAAGGCGGAGGCGAGGTTCCGTTACAACCCTATTAGTAATCATGACACTATCTAAAAACTGTCAAGTTTAGATTAGACTTATGAAAAGACGATGATGAGTACACATAGTTTGTTTGGCCACAATGTGAGGATGTTTCGAAAGTAAATGATGATGATATAATCGTAAAACCTTATAAAATTAATATTATTTTAGCCTAATGAGTTTTATATATTACTTAACAGTTAATTAATACATAAATAGTTTAAAAAATATGTTACTTCCGCAACCATTCAAATATGTATTACTGATATAGTGAAAATAGCTCGGATCATAATTGGAAATATAAGTATTAGGACACTGTATTTTTAATTTAAGACTACTTCGGACCATATCAAAAAACATTTTTATTTTCCAAAATTTTAGATCCTTTTTTGAGAATTGCCCGTTAAGACAAAAGTGCTCAACACTGCGCCACGGAGGTCGTCTTAAATAATTTCGAGAGTTTTCTTTAAATTTATTATTAAAGTATTTAGACCGTTTTCGAAAAAAGCATATATAAATTATGAATATTAAATGTATAAGCATATTTAAATTATGTATAAAGTATTTTTATTTTATAGGTCCTACTTATATTTTATTACGAATACTAGAAAGCGTTACGCTAAAAGAAAGTTTTTTTATGTGTACACCCCGAATTCCGTACCGACGACGTCAAGCAGCGAAAGGTGATCTAATATTTCCTTTTATTGTTTAACATCAAAATTTATTGAATAATGATATGGCATATAAGATAGAAATTAAAACTAACATTAATTTTCCTCAAGGGGCAATGTAAACTCGGCGGCATATTTAGCGGAACATAAAAAAAAGGTTTGATATCAGTATCATATAAGGTTGCTGGCTGGTTTATACGTCATTTAATTTAAAAAGAAATATTTTCAAATTAAGAAAACAACTGAACATCACATTTTATGCAATTGTTTTAATTTTATTCAAATACACCTTATCTGGAGCGAACTTCGAGTATTTCTTCCTTCTGAGTTTGATTTAAAATTTCATTGAAATACTGTTTTTTGTTAGTTTTTTTTAATCGCGTATCTTTCTGGATCCGATGACTGAATTATGCCTGACTTAGCCCCAACGGAGATTGCCAGGGCACTCGAAATGACCTCCGTCGACCAGTTTCAACGATCCATCGCAGTATCCAACGGTTCAGGGAGACCGGTACTTATGTGAGAAGAGCAGGACAAGGCAGAAAAAGACACACTTCGAGTAGGGATGATCGTTTCATTCGGCTTCGTGTACGTAGGAACCCCCGTTTGACGGCCGTCCAAGCCCGACATGAGTTAGAAGCAGTGCGGGGTGTAACCGTAAGTGAGCGTACGGTACGAAGAAGGCTCGAAGAAGCTGGTTTGGGTTCATTTGTGCCCGCCAAGGCTCCGAGGCTCGAGGTAAATCATCGTAGAAACAGGTTAACTTTTGCTCAGGAACATCGACTTTGGAACGCGGACCAATGGAGTAAGGTATTGTTTAGTGATGAGTGCAGAATTCTCTTAAATCAAATTGACGGCAGGCAAAGAATATACAGACGCAAAGGAGAACGATACATTCAGACAAATTTTGAAACTACATTTGCATACGGTGGTGGCTCAATAATGGTTTGGGCGGGCATTTGTTTGGGAGTTCACACAGACTTGGTAGTGATTGACAGAGGGAGTCTGACTGCAGACCGCTATATCAGAGAAGTTTTAGAAGAAAATGTCGTACCGTTTGCCCCATATATCGGTGAAGATTTTGTTTTTATGCAGGATAATGCTCGGCCGCATACCGCTCGGGTAACTCAAGCTTATCTTAATGATATGAATATCACTGTTATGGAGTGGCCGGCGAGATCACCGGATATGAACCCAATAGAGCACGTTTGTGACTTGCTGAAAAGAAAAGTTAAGTCCAGAATTCCAGCTCATGCCAACGTGGGAGAACTGCGAATCGCCGTAGTTGAGGAATGGCGGAGACTACCCCAGGAGACCATCGATAACATCATTCTCAGTATGCCTAGACGGGTAGAAACTTTAATAAGAGCACGTGGAGGAAATACGCGATATTAATCACCATTTTTCTAATTTAATTAATTGTTATTTTAATATTAAATTTCACTTTTCCCGGTTACATGAAAAGTTCAAAAATGTACCATTTTTCACAAATAGCCTTAACTCGCAAAATCTGTTCTTAATGTGATCTCATTTTAAGTAAAACAAATGAATCACGCAGCTTTAGAGTGCAAGTTTCTAAGAAGAATACTTAAATATCAAAGCACGAAAGAACGTACGAACGTAGCATAAAGTTAAAGAAATCCGAGAACTTCACAGATGCATCCTAGTGTCAGAGGTGTATAGAGTTCTGTATTAACTGTTCTACGTTCCGCAATCCACAAAACCTGTGATAAGTATTTGGTTTAAATTTGGTTGGTATATTTAAATTAACGTAAATATGGTGTGAAAGAAATAAGTTACAAACGGTGTTTTTAGGTAAATGAGAACTCGGTAGGTACCTACTATAAAAAGCACATCTAACAATATGCTTACCTTTTTATAGCATCAATGGATCAAACTCGTACAATTTAGTTTAATACTACATGTTGAACAGTTACAATTATCTAATCTAAGTACTATAAGTTTAAATAAACTTTTTATGTAATTACTCTAAAAAGTATCTAAATATTTTTTGCTTCAATACCTATTTAGATAGGCGACTTGGCAGTGAAAACCTATGATCCTAGAGCCAAGCATTACCTACAGCTACCGACGTACCACTGGTCATAAACCCCTGGTGGTACTGTGGGCATAATACCAATGGTCTGAATATCACCCGTTATGTTCAGTGTATTAAGTAAATTTTTTTTTGTCCTTGTTACAGAAGGTTAGGTAAATTTGTTTCATAATTCACTGGATGATGCCCGCCGCTCGATTTTTTTAATGTCCCGTGGGCACGTCTTTGAGTCCTTATTTTATTAAACAGGAGCGCCGAGAAAAGCTAAAAAAAGAACTTTCGCAATAATAATACTTATTTCTAGATGATTTGAAATATTGTTACATAAGTACCTCAAACAAAACAATAGGTAATAAAGATTGTTAAACGAGGGGGAAAGTGCCCATTCACACCCGCGGTATTTGTATTCACGAGCGTAGCGAGGGCATACCTTCATAGTCTAAGGGTGAATGGGTAATATTATTCCCGAGTTAAACATACTGCTTTTCATATTGATCGTGTTGAAAGCAAACAAAGACCAAAAATAAGCATAAAAAATTATTGACTAAAATAATTATTGTTACCCAACTTAGCCATCATTTCGGACGGCCCAGACAGGGCCAGTGGCCACAAACCATGGCAGAAAAACGTGTATTAACCAGATTAGCTAAAAAATAAACGTACCTACCTACCTGTCCCAACTCCCACCAACTTATCTGACCCGGTGGCCAAAATTATTGGAAATATTTCATTATTTTCTTATTGTTTTTATGAATGTTCAGTATTTAATTTTTAATATTTATAAGCAACATTCAGCAACGGTGCCACCGAGTCAGGTAAGTTTAAATAAATAAATAATAATTCTTATTTCACTGTTATTTATTTCTGGTCGGTCTCTGTAGGATACCCTGTGGCTTATGCTGCAATGAAAGTTTGTGGGACTTGTAATTGTATATGTTATATAGAACTATAGAAGGTTTTATCCATAATATTTTAAATGCGAAAGTGTCTGTTTGTCTGTCTGTCTGTCTGCTACGCTTTCACAGCCCTGATAGTTCACATAAAAAAATTTAAGAGTTCCCGCGGGAATAAAAAAACATCAATCCACGCGGACCAAGTCGCGGGCATTATCTAGTATTCCATAAAAATTCGTGAATTTAAGTTAAGTTTTAAGTACCTAATAAGAAGGTATGCACACAAGATTTATTTAATTATCGCTTTTTTTAACAGACTTCAAAAATAATATGTTCGACTTATGTATGTTTGTTTGTTAGCGCTCTTTGCGGAAACTAATGGATCGATTTTAATATTTTTTCATTCAGCTTTCATGATAGCGCATACAAACTTTTTATTGCCGCCCCATTTTTTTGGACTCCTACAATTTTGTGTAAATATATTTAGCTAAGAAAACCAATTTATATTAATACTTTATTTAAAAAAAAATATGGTGTTAGAATAGACATAATGTGATTATTTATATGTACAATTAAAGAAAAGATTACGAATGATATCAAAAAGTTGGTTGGGATATCATAATATACCTACAACCTGTTTGGTACAAACTCCTCCGTGGACGTGACTCGTTTTTTATGAAAAAAAGGGAATCGTGATTTGGTTGTTCTTTTTAGGGTTGCGTACCTAAAAGGTAGATTTGCAACGGTTGTCCGGTCAAATTTAGCATATTCTAGAAACTATTAACTACAGACTTGAAATTTGGAATAGTTGTAAACCCATAGTAATAATAACCCTTT
Source organism: Erebia palarica (assembly GCA_964035005.1). NCBI lineage: Eukaryota > Metazoa > Arthropoda > Insecta > Lepidoptera > Nymphalidae > Erebia > Erebia palarica. Next base: position 12,041,037 of record OZ035988.1, read on the forward strand.
TAATCGCAAATGAAATAATTCAAAAAATTATTATTACTTATTACTATTACAAAAGGGGGCTAAAATGGGGGGTTGTCATTTTAAAATGGGCAGTAAGGGCTTCATTTGCACATTCTAAAATATTAAAAAATATCTTTTTAGGTTTCTTACTTTTTGACTTAACTTTTTTGACTGTGTGTTTTTGACCCCTTTGCTCCAAAGATTGCAAAGTGAAAAATGTGAAATAATTTAAGTCACGAGGTCCTGGGTTCGATTCCCGGTCGGGCATAAAAATTGTTAGGCATTGGGTTTTTCAATTAAGAAATTCTTAGTGCCAGCCCGGAGTTGGAAGTTGGCGGTGTTGTCACCCCCGTGCCTCGGAGAGCACGTTAAGCCGTCGGTCCCGGTTATTATCACTGACATGATAATAGTCGTTAAAGCCCACCAACCCACATTGGAGCAGCGTGGTGGGTCCAAGCTCTAATTCCTTCTCTACTATGAGAGTGGAGGCCTGCGCCCAGCAGTGGGACGTTAATGGGCTGTAGTGGTCATTTAAGTTGATAAAGTTAACTTTAACCGAAAAATATAACGAAGTTTCTAGCCAGGATAGTTTTTGAGAAATCAGCAAGAAATAGGGGGGTCAAACTTTTAATTTGCACATCTTATGGTGAAAAATTAACGAATTTCTACCGTTCCCCGGCCTTAGATTCGAAGAAATTGCAAAGTAAAAAATTTGAAACAAATTGAGTTGATAGAGGTTAATGTCAACTTCACCCGAAAAATACAACGAATTATCTACGATAGTTTGGGAGAAATCAGCCATAAACCTTTACAAACAAACTTAGTTTTGTGGTCCGAAATAAAAGGGATTTTCTCAGATATTTTTGTAAACTTAACTTACAGGAAAAATGAAAGAAAGCTAGGTAAACAGTAATATAATACTGTAAAGTATTTTTGTTAACTTCATTAATTGTAAAGTAACACCGTCTTCATAATTTAGAGGTCTAATTTAAACCAAATCCTTCCATGGTACGCAACCCTCAGTGCGGGAGTCCAACTCGCACTTGGCCGGTTTTTTTGAATTGCATTACCTCCTGCGGGGAGGGAATGAAGTGCTTTCCAGTTCCATCCGCATTATGGAGTGCCTATTTTTCGAACATGAGATATGAAAAATATTTTAGTCCTTACGTTTACTAAGCATTAATTAATTATGCATTAAAATTATCATTTAGCACAGTATGTAAATCTTCTATCAATCCCGTCAATAATTTTCATTTCGTATTTAATAACTTAAATAATAAATACAGAGAGATTGTACCGATTAAATATTTATAAGAATAATTATTAATCTAATTTATTTTATTAAATAAATACCTAAAATATGTTGTTACAAACCTACCTTGACAAAGCACGATGGCAATCACTGTTTGTATTATTAACCACATAACGGACGGCACTTTTTTAGTCAATATGTTTTTGGCGCGTAAAATTCACTAACCTTTTATTAATGAATTTGTTTATCGAATTGTGCATGATTCACATTGTCCGCCAAAACGTCAGCGCGGCTGTGTGACGAGACAGCAGACTGGCGTAACTAACGCTTCCCCTGCTTAATAACTGTCCTGCCTTTCATAAAAGGGCAACAGCTGCTTCCGAAGCAAATTTTCCGAAATGAAAAAATTATTTCCCTTCCACATTGAAAGTGTCCTGTATTAGCTGCTGTCAGTTTAAATTATATATGATAAAAATTCGATAAAAATAACTAATGAGTAGCCTACCAACCGCCTACCGGCTTAGTAGTTTTATTTATTTATTTGCTCAAAGCAGGTAACTAGGCCCATAAAAATAATCATAATGTAAGAGATAAAATAAAACATTTAAATAGACTTCCAAAAAAATATTCACATATTAAAATAAAAATATTCCTCTAACTAGTCATTTTAGAAAACAGATAGGGGTTCTTGGTCTCGCTTCCCTGAAGCGGCAGTAAACTATGCCCTTAGGTAAAAAGTCTGAATCTGTGAATCCAATGTGAAACACGTTTTTGAACCACGATTTAAAAAAAACCCGTTTTAAAAATTAATTTATTATGAACCCACAGAATTAATTCCTGGGTTTTTATAATAATTTGTAAAAAAGTAAATCAAGCACGAGTTTTTTTCCAAAAAGTAACTTTAGCTGGTAGTTTGTTTTTTTAGAGTAGAAAGCTCAGATGAAAATGTATTCTGTAGCCTACCATAGGCGACCAACTGCGAAGTCCGCTTTAATTTATTGGGTTTACTAAGAATCACTTACACATAAACAAAAAAAAATATCATACAAATGCTAAATCTGCTAAAGTGCTAATTAGGTGTCGCAGGCGCGGATATAGATACTACCTATTTTAGACAGCAATGGGAGCAATTCAGGTTTCAGGTTGTACATATCGCACTCCCAGAATGAAAAAGACCTAACTCAAAAATTGCAATTTGTGGGAAATGAGCATAAAAGATTTCATAAGTATTGAGTAAATTTAAATGTATCTCTCCCGTGTTTCATTGGAAATTATTGATATTCTGCGGATTTATATATTGATATTGATTGGTATTATTATATTAAATTTAAATGTATTTTGACATTAAAATATAACATAGTTTTAAATTAAGTCCTTTTATTTCAAAAATATTTCTGAATTTCTAGACTTTTTATGAGTTAAGCTTGTTTAAGAATGCGTATAAAACTGTAAGTGTAACAAATACTGATGGCTTATTATGCAATCAGTCACTATTTTGCTATAAAGTTATATAGATTTAAGGGCGCAAATTAAATTTTTTAAATAAATTATTTGCAATAAACTGGCGCAATTCCAGCGCAATTACGTTGATGTTATGCACTGCCACCTGCGAGCACCTCTGATGCAATACTGATTCGGTCTCTCAAGCATAGGTGAAGAACGCGATCAACTAAAGTTACCGATGTATTTAACTCTCCATTTTTTACTCATAATTCTGACTCTTTTTTACCACAGGGTTTTAGAGTAGGCTTTTATGGTTAATGCAGTTTATTAAAAATCAGAATTTACAGGAATTTTGAGTTAGATCACTTTCAATCTAAGGGTGTGATTTATCTATGGAGTAACTGTAGCAGGCTCTTTTTACTAAGCTAAACTACTTAGTAGTAGACTTATGCTGAGATCTATAGAGCGAACTTTGACTTAAGACATGGTTAAAACGAGACATAGTTATATGTTACTCACATATGTCCATCTCGTTTTAACGCTAAATAAAGTCTGAGCCAAGTCAAAGTTCTCTCTATAGATCTCACTAAGTGTGAGAGTAAAGGCAAAGTACGCACTATAGATTTCAGCATTAGTGTGCAGCTTTAAAAATAATACGTCATATGCCTTCCGTCCGTCAAGCTCGGCCGTCCGTCATGTACAAAAAATATCTCTCCGTAGTTAATTTAGCCTTTTCCCGTGCGTTAAAATATTAAAGCGCCAATTGATTGGCTGATTCTGTATGGTCCCACTGGGTTTACTGCTTAATGATTTTCACACTTTCAACACATTTTTAGGGTAACGTACTTACAAAAATGAACGTTTAGATGCGTTGCCCTCAGAGATGTGCTGCTTTGCTACAGATGTTTGTCAAACTCCTAAGGCTAGGTCCACTTTTGATCATTTTGACGTATTCTGATCAGGCGTACTTGCATAGCATGGGTGCCCATTTCGATCATATATCATATCTTTAGCCGTATCGTTACAAAAAACTAGTCCAATCTTGACCATGTTGTATGGTATCCTTGTATCGGTGTATAATGACATTGTTCCGTCCCCATACAAAGTTCGCCTAAGAACCAACCGTCATAAAACATCGATTACTTACTGGGTTCAAAATAATACCTTTTTATACTTAAGAGCAGATTAAAACTATGGACACTTGCTAAAAAATTTTAAATTACTTATTACCAAAAATATTTTAAATTTTGAGAATCTGCTTGAAGAAATAAATATAATCTTTATCCATTTGTAATAAACAGTATGTATAGTCGATTTCACGAAGCGAAGGAATTAATGTAATCAAATATGGCTTCAGGTCACGTGATTAAAATTGTCATTGGACATATAGTGATGCGAACATTGACAGACTAGTTGTGAATGAACGATTGAATGAATACATTCTGAAATCGATTACCACACACTATGATTACGAAATAACCTTGTGATGTTGAAGAAGATATTATAATTAAACATTTCACTAACATCTTATCACTTACTTGATAATAGTCGTCAAAGCCCGCCAACCCACCTACTATTAGACAGTCGAAATTGCTGGGATTGTCCAAAAATTCCTTTGGTTCAAATTGGTAAAGCAGATAACCTAGCTAACCTAGTAATAAAAAGGTAATACAATAAATAAAATAATTTGTATGCAGCGACGATTAGTATTAGGTTGTAAATAGAAAATTTCACTTCACGGAAACAGCACCTATATTAAAAACGTTGTATCCGAAATATCTAAAAGTTAAATAAATTATGAAATATTGAAAATTTCATTGATTACTAATAGGTAGTTAATATAAACTAAGTTACATACCTTGTATAAACAAAATAAATTCCGAATAATCCAATTCTTATGCAAAAACGATGTCCTTGAAGAATAGCAAATGGTCGTCAGTCCAAAGTTTAACACAGTCCAATCGTAGAGCAAACAAAAATCCGTTAATAAAGCCAAGTCGTTGAAAATAAAAACTAAAAATCACCAGAGAACACCCGAAACGTACAACATCAATAGAAGCAGCGAAACGAATGACCGGATTTTTTTGTGCCGGCGCGGCCGCTGACTGCTTGCCGTAATAAAGAGATTAAAGATCTGCGGACCTAATATAACGATATTCGATTTTTACAATCGACTAAACCCGCTCATATCATTCAGTCTATGGTTTACTTTTCATGTCACATCTCTATGGAATCATTCAATTTCTATATGTCAAACACCCATTAAGTCATTAGTCTGTGTTTCTATTTTGGGATTCTTGCAAGTTATTTGTTAGATTAATAGCTTCTTAGTGCATAAATTGAATTACTTTTCAGTATACTAAGAAATATAAATGTTTTACTCCAGGAAATAAGACATTTGTGAGTGATTTGCAATACACAACAGTGAAAATATTGTTAGCAAAGTTGAAATGTCGTGACTGGTATGTTTTGTTTACATGATTTACTCTGCCAATTGGAAGCGACTTTAGATAAGACAAGATTCGCCGTAGTTCATCAAAAACATTACAAATGGCGTTAAAAATATTAAATTATTGTACTTTCAATAGATGGCGTCGCGAGATTCAAAATACTAGCGCACTTAGCACTCTAAGCAGATTTTATCTTGTTTCTTACGGTACGGATGTAGCGCTCAAGCGGTGGTATTGTATATTATTTTAACCTGTAAGTTATTGATCTGTGGTTAATAATCCAGAGACGGAAACTTAAAATAATCAATTTAATACCCATTTATTTATTTTTTAATTAATTTGAAGTGTCCGTTAAATTCTAATATTTGAAATAAAGGTTATAAAATAAGCTAAGAATTACGGTATATTTCAAACGTATGTTAATTTTTAGGCGAATTTGGTCAATGTCCTTTGAAAGACTTGAATTGACGAAAAATAAAACGAAGAAATGTAAAAAGCTTTCAACTTCCTCGCAAATTAGAGAAAAGTACCTACTATACAAGTGTCGGCCAAAATAGCAATTCAGGGTTTTGGCTGGCGCCTCGTCCTTAAAATGACATAGGACTTCCTATCGTCTTCGCTTCGCCTCGTCCTTCCTTAACCGTGAATTGCTCTATTTCCGGCCTGGGCAGTAAGATGTATTTATGTGGTCAAGTTTAATTTTTCAATTATATCATTGGGGTATTAAAATAGTGCATAGGACGTAACACGTAATCAAGCCGGTTAGGATGTCAGAAATAAAATAATTAATTGGACTTCACACAATTGTTGTATTTTCTCTAATAAAAATACTTTATAATAAAACTATTATATTATGTTTTAAGGATATATACAGCAATTGACAGTCTTGCTGGTTGTGCACCCACCAGAACACAACATTATTTCAACCCATAATGCTTTTAGTGCATTTAAATTTTTCCAATAACAAAATTATTTTAACTTAAATTTACAGCCCTAAAGTCGCCATTTATTTTAAAGAAAACTGCGTTTGCCATAATAAACACCATTCAATGGATATATTCATGTATTGCACTATTGAAGCAGAAATTGTAATTTTAAATTAAACATGATACAAATATAAAAACTAAGTTGATATTTTCGAACCCATTCAATATTGGGAATAGCGAGCTTAATTATTTATTACGCATTTTGTAATTTGATTCAGGCACAGTTTGCTTTCGATCAGTTAAATCTTTTCATCTCTAACTTAATCATTTGACAGGTGAAAACGTAATACTCGAACTGTTTAGGGACTTCATACATGCTTTTTGACGTGCAGGCATCTATGAACTCAAACAGGTCGAATTATCCGTTTGACAAACGATTACGATTACGATTTCCTTACACAATCGGGTGATAGTCTACAAATCATTGTTGACATTTAGATAACAATTTTCACGTATTTAATGGTGCGTTTATAATCAAGACGTCTTTTTTATTGGTCAGTGATCATTTGCTCAGAGTTTAAACGCATCATAATACTATACATATCGATACTCAAATCCCATAGATACCTATAGAACTTGTACATCACAATTCACATATAAACTACGAGAAATCATAAAATATACTCAAGGGTTTCATAAGTCAAGGATAAAGCCACAATGAAAAATATTACTTATGCGCTAGCAATCGCTATGCACTCTCAGGAAATATGTATGTATTTCAAAATGGTCTACTTAATCTATTATGCAATATTATATACAAGACGCAACTAAAATTGGCTAAAGTAATTATTAAATCAAACTCTTTTGTTACCTCACATTAAAAAAAACTATAAAAGAAAGTAATCTTTGCAGTAAAAAATACGCATTATTAATCTTTTATTATGAAAATGCAATCACGAAGGCACAATAAAAAAATAGACGAAACCTTGAGTCTTGGCTAGATTGGTTCATCATTAGTACATATTGAGTTTGATTTTAATAAATAATAATTTCTACTCGTATATAACCATACTATAGCCGAACTCGATGTGAAATGTTTGTTTACAAATATTCCATATCGAATACGGCTACAGTATAGTGTCAAATTTGATGAGATATACGCTTGTTATAATATTATAAGAGATAGCTGCACTTTTGGTAACTATCGTTAGAAAAGCTGATTCAGTAATAGGTGGGTGCTACACTCTCCACTGATGACGATAGTGAAAGCCTGCCTGCATGCTTTTGGGCCTTTCAATAGATATGGCCGTTCAAAGACTGATTCTTGTACAGGTCACGTTGATTGCTATTAAAAATTATGAAGGCGTAAGAATTTATTTAACAGCAATCAACGTGACGACATAATTCCTAATATTTTCTTACAGTATGTATGTTCACGTCTTTGAGAGGTGATATCTAGTGAAAAGCCCGATAAATAGCGTCAGTTCTTTTACTGTTTTAATAGGTATTGCGCATACTTTAATACTGTGCTTTTCTAATTATAACCTCATTTTTGGTAACGATAACACGTTTTTCAACGGCCAAATCTTGTGAAAGGCCCTTCAGCATGCGGGCAGACTTTCACTATCATCATCAGTGGACAGTGTAGCACCCACCTATTACTGAATCAGCTTTTCTAGAGATAGTTGCTATCTCTTAGTCTATAAATACCACTGTTCCTATATTTTATTAGAACAATTGGCGAAAATATAAGAATTGACCTTTAAGCCTGAATCACATCTACCAACATCGGTTCACATTTTGTATTTTGAAATTTCCTATTTTTATCAATATTCGATAGCTTTTTGCGAATCGATGCTGATAAATGTCATGCATAATCGATTGTTTATCGACGCGACGTTAGAGTCGACCGAATAAAACAATTTAATCGGTACTGGAAGAAGCTGGGAAAGTGAAGCACTATCATTTTAATACAAAATTAATTGGTTAAAAATTGCACAAGTGAACAGGAAAGATATTTATTTACCTAACCTGACAATATTTAAACGCATTTTACAATTTCAGCACACTTTTTAAATCGACAACTTGGGATTATGTATAAAATAATAAAATATGGATAGTTAACTCTCTTAAACTTTGTTTCATTTCATAAATTCGAATTAATCATCCTAAACAATTTGAAACAATCTACAGTTCTACACACAACATACATAGTATGTACAATAGTAACTATATACAAAAATATAACATGGCAAAGGTATATCCGAGCAGCACTTCCATATAAGAAAGTATGAACAATATTAGGACGTGCTATAATGTCCAGACTGCACTTAGGTATTTAACTTTATTTTGCCATTGTTTATACGTTATATGGTAGGTTTGGGTATTGAATACTACTGAGCAAAGCTTCGAACCGGTTTTGAAAAAGCGGTAAAAACTTCCGTTCACTGATAAACCAATTTATTAACAGAATGGTTTGAAACCAAAATAATGTTGGTTACTAGTCAATATGTACAGAGAACGGAATAATAAGACTCGCTATAACCGATAACTAGAACCTGACTGAATAAACCGGTTTTTCACAAACGCGTGCCACCCGCTGTCTGAATGGGCTGTTAACACTCGTCGATGTAGGCGTTAACTCACTTATACTTTGATACCGTTGAAACTCAAATTAACCGGTATTTAATACTAATTAATTTACTCAACAGATACCAAATAATATGCAAAACGGTTTTCTCGCTAAACGGGTAAAACAACAGTAACCGAAATCCGAACCGCGAACATTTATGGTTTGGGGTCGCTGGCCGAAACTCGTTTGGGAAATTAACAGGATTGCACAAGCCCTGCTATTCCTAAACAAATCTACCACAATAAAAGACGCGGCTGTTTTCGTCTTTAAATGAGTTTCCTACCTACTACCGGCAATGAGATTATCCACATTGGTTATGGTGACTTTTGAACTAGATTAAAAGCCAGTGGCAGACCTAAGCTATGTCGGCGACAAACACGACAATAGTAGCTGACTCTTCAGTGACCTACGTGGTCGCGTTGATAAATTAGTCATTTTCTATGAAGTCTCATTGCGTTGCGTCGCTTTTGCCGCTCACCTCAACAATTGAAACCATTGATTGCTGCAGGTTTTACATTAAAGGGCTACTGGTAACTGAACATATTTTTATCTTGCACAAGTAATAAATACAATACCTTCCTTCATATAACCCCACAAATGACTATACCTTTTTACATTAAATATATAGCTGGCGCCAATCAAATTGTCGCGTATGAAGTTGGCCGCAACTCGCGTCGCAATGGCATATTTTCGCGCGTAGTATTTACGGTGAATGCGACAGTTTGAGAGAGTTGCACAAACGAGCACTCGCACCTCACAGCTCAGAGACGGCTATTTGTTTGGCGCTAACTACACACAATTCTACAGTTGCTGCATTACGGAAAACCCCAATTGTATGTAATCGAAATATTTATACAAGATCAGAAGTTAATACTACAATTTTATTCACATATTAAGTGTACTAAATAATGCACCTAAACACGTGTATTAATAAATAAATATAGTCACTGAATAAGCATAAAAAAAGATAAATTTTGTCAGTAAATATAAAAAAAATAAGTTAATTCAACATTATATTATATTATGATGATGAACAGGACTATTTTCAAAAATAAACCCTGAAACCTCGCGACCTGTATTGAATAATTTTATTTGTGCGTGATTGTCGATTAATAAAAGTATGGTCCGATTTTCTACGAGTGATGGTTGAACTTATTTTGATATGTTTTTGTAATAATTATCAGTGACATGATGCAAATATTGTGTGAAGCCCAGTGAATGCTTTTTTTTAAACTGTGTAACACACGACTCACGTGTGCGAGAAAATAGGTAGCCTATTGCATCTACTGTCTATCAACTGTACACCATGTCACAAAAATATTATTTTTCCAACTTGTATATTAATATAACCATAAATACATTTATTTGTACATTACACAATAGTTTTTTTTTAAATATTTACAAATAAAAACAAAGTTACGCCTCTTACGTCTATTCAGTTTTATAAACTAACTAGGGCTGTAAAGTAACTTATTAACACGTCGTCACTAAACTTAAAACATATTTACTTAAATAAGGTTATCGACATTTTCAAGTGGCATAGATATAAAACCTAGATAGATTGCTTTTAAAATACTATACCAAGTAAATATAATTTTAATACAGAATCTATTTATGTGGCAAACTGAAAACTAAATCCAGACAATAAATGCGAAAGTCTGTCTGTCTGTTACATTTTCAGAGCCCATCCGCTTAGCAGATTTTGCCGAAATTTGGTACAAAGAAAAATAACGTAAAAATTATTGTGAAAGAAAATTATCAATAGAACTGTTGCCAAATGATACGATAGTGATGATTACTTAGAAAATAGATGACATCAGTATTATTTGTTTCTCCGTCGACATTTTCATCACGCAAGAAGTAAATTACTAAGGTAAGCGCAACTTCTTCCTACTGGGCAGGTTTCCACACTTAAACTTCCAGTTGGAGGTCTATTGTACGTGAAGGTAAGCGAATATTATGGCGTGCCGCAAAAGATAAATTCTCCCAAATCGCTGGTATCAGTAGAATTCATATTAATTGGGTATAGATAGATAGATGAACTCTTTATTGCACACACTTAAAAACAATAACAATAAAGAATTATTGGGTATTTGACAAATAGTCAAATAAATCAGCAAATTTTTTTCAAACGTGAAAACGCGTCCTAAGTATGGGATTTATATGAAATGTGACGTCATTAAAGTTCGACGCACTGATTTACTTTAATCGATTGTTTAAAATGGTTATTCAACATTAAACTATCAGGGGACGTGGATTTTACGACTTTTGGGAGACCCTCTATTTAATAATCACTAAAAAAGAATTTATTTGAACAGTAGTCAAATACCCTCACCACTTGTGATGCGGCCCGCCTTAGTATACGCGTACCTTATACACGACAGCGTTTACTAACAATAATTCTCATAACTTATAATTGAAATCTATGTTTCCATTTGGTATTTAAATACTGCCCGAAAATAGCATGCAAAGAATCAGTTCTTTCAAAATTCTTAAAAGGATAAATAACATTGTTTATCACGAAAACGCGAATTTTATATAAAAAAAACATTTATACTTAATTTTTTTTTTATATTACATGACGCTAACACAAATAAGGAAAACCAAGATTTTCTCTATTTTGGTTTAAATCATATTATTATATTCTATTACCTTTAGCCACAACCCAAATTTTCCATTTCTTTGTTTCAAAATTTGCCCGAGTCAAAACCATTATTTCTTTTTTGGCAAAGTCAATAACTTTGGAAGGTAATATAAATATTTATTATTAAAGTATTGTGGTTACTGTCGTACACTATCTCATAACCAAACTAAAATGTTAAATGACACCTCCAATTTTATTGCTGTCCCTTTTATTCTGCTTTCTGGGGAAAGTGACAGAACTAGATTTAGGCCTGAAAATTTAATTTTTAGAGAATGTGTACGTGTATATCAGAATTGGCCACTATTATTTATTTCGAGTTCATTGTCAACGAAACCACCAAACGGTAACCGGCACCGTTATGGAAACACATACACATTCGTTCCGCCGTGTAAAGCTGAATGGATGCGTATGCATCTCCAAAGAAATCACCAGTTTTGTATGGACAAAAACTGAAAAAAAAATCATCCCTGAGGCTGGTTATCTCCTTACGCAGATCGTTGGCGCTGGCGGCCAGCGCGTAGCGATAGAACAAAATCAGCCTAGGTTATGTGAACGCCAATGCGAACAACTTGTGAATAAAATATAAAAACGTTAAAAGTTGTCCTTGAGGATTGATAGGAATACTCATAGTTCCACATGCACATGATCGTTCATTTTATTTTTATTTTTTTGATATTATACAACCGCCCTCGAAACTCCCCTCACAAATTTAGAACAAGTTAAAAAGTTCAACTGATTGCCAAACTTTGAAACACGCAAGCCCTGTAGCCCGCATAATCCTTCTCATACTAAATACAGGCTGGTAGCTACGTCGCACGTTACCGTTGCCAATAGTTAATATGATTTATGGATAGACTCGTTTGCGGGCAATTGGGCGTCAACAAAAGTCGACTGGTGAGAGTTCACGTGGAATACGCGGGCGGAATAGGCGGTAGTATGTAAGCGCGCGCGAGCCGTACGTGGTCGTGGTCGCGCTCAAAGCTTAGGCGGGCGCGCGAGGTGGCGCTTATTGCGGACGAGTTTCGACAAAGAAGTGGCTTTTAATACGTGTTCACGCATGGAACTGGCGGACTGATCACCTGTAGTACAGTAGCGCGAGCGAGACGTACGTGGTGGTGGTCGCGCTCACAGCTTGCGCTGGCGCTGAGGCGGCGCTTATTGCGGACGAGCGTCGACAAAGAAGTGGCCTATAATGCGTGTTCACGCGTGGAACGGGCGGACTGGTCACTTGTAGTACAGTAGCGCGAGCGAGTCGTACGTGGTCGTAGTCGCGCTCAAAACGTACGCGGGCGCGTGAGGTGACGCTTATTGCGGTCGAGCGTCGACAAAGAAGTGGCCTTTAATGCGTGTTCACGCGTGGAACGGGCGGACTGGTCACCTGTAGTACAGTAGCGCGATCGAGTCGTACGTGGTGGTGGTCGCGCTCACAGCTTGCGCGGGCGCGTGAGGCGGCGCTTCTTGCGGTCGGGCGTGTGCGCGGCGTCGGCCGAGGCGCGGCGACGCGCGGGCGGCGTGGCGGCGGCCTCGTCGCTGTCTCGCGCCTCGGGCTTGGGCGGCGCCTCAGTCGGCGTGTCCACCGCGACCGTGTCTTTGCTGCCACTCGCCGTCTCCTCGCTCGCTTCTGCGCTCGAACCGGCCGCCCACTGTAAAAGAATCATTCCGAATTTAAAAAACGCACGATACAACACGTTGCGTATCTAAAATGAAAGCAATTTTTGCCCCAATTTTATCTATAGCAAGCGCCATATTATTTACTTCGTATGATTCAATTAATTATTATTGCACTGTATTTTTGTTGGCCAGAAGTAATATTTGAGGGGAAAATGTGAATTTAAGTAATCCTCATACAGTGAAACGGTTAACATCATCTGAAATAACGTCCTCTCACGAAAAATACAATGTAACATACGGAACAGTATCAAAATATCAAGGAAAGTTTACAAAAAATTATGTAGGTAGTTATGTTACTATCATTAATATAATTATTTATTAGTATTAATTCAAATCTTTGGGTATTAAACATATTCTTGTCTAACAAGAATGGTTCTTATTGGATACTGTAATATTACGCAACTCCGTCTTACCCTCGTTTAGCTCCTGAAACAACTGACCTGAGCTAGAGCGGGCGAGAGGCGCAGAGAGGCGCCGCACTCAGCGCACAGCGGAGGCACGGCGGGCGACCGCGAGCGCCAGTATTGCAACTCCGTCTTACACTTGTTTAGCTCCTGAAACATCACAACATTGCATCTGTAGTAAAATCAACTTGCCCACATATTTTTAATATAACAATACAGTTTTAACAATCCGAATTCGTCAATGACCTCAATTTACAACATCCTGTCAAACAAAGAATGTGAACCTATTTTACTAACGCCATCTAGTCTGAAAAGCGGGACAGCGTTATGGCGGGTACAAGGACAGGCTTATACAGGTGAGGGGTATGCACTACAAGTCGGACTGCTGAGAAACTTCTTAATAGTACTTAGGTTGGTTAGGATATAGGTTAGGTTCAGTTGGATATCAACTGAATCAATTAAGGTTACCGTTTTTTATAAAGGGATGCAGAACTAAATTAGGAGATAATGATGTGTTGCTTAGAATATGTGGTGAGTGCAATAACCTCTTCAAAACTGCTAAAATTACCACAGATCCTCATTCACTTTCTTTACGCCATCTAGCTTATTGCCTTTTTTTGTAATATTGTTTTTTTTGAGAGATTATATTGTTAAATATTTTGTCTAATTTTAAGTTTAATGCTATTTATTAACTCTGGTAACACCGTACTTGCAAGATCAGATAAATACATGCTAGCATGCCAGTGACTGGGTGTACACTCAAAATAGTTTTCTGTGTTTGTTATTTTTTCTTTTGTGATTGTGTTCTGTTGGCAAACCATTAAATAAAATGAAAAATAAGGTGCGCTTTTCAATTATAGTCCAGGCAATGGGTCGGTTCGATGTATGGAGACCCCCTCATCAAATCCTCAGTCGTTGAAACTTGGCAGGGTCATAGTATGGTATGAACAATAACTTATACAAAAAAATCTAACAAAATATCTATGCGGAAGTTAGGTTTTTATACCTACCTAAAACTTAATATTTATGGCTGAATATTTTCTCGATTTCTTTTTAAAATAATAGTTTCTAGTATAATTACACTCAAAACCGAAATAAACATGCAGAACATCGATATTTAAAACGATTTTATTGACAAACCTGAACTACGTTTACGCGATAATGTACCTTCCTGCTTCGACAATTGGGTATAGCATAAAAAACCTTTCTTCCTTTATAATTTTTTATTGGATATTTATAATAGACGTTCTCGTGATACTTTATCATACTGTAAAGTTTCGTCGCCTGAGGAATTATTGTTTGGGTCGACTAGCTTTATTGCCTAGATTATTAGCTGTTAATTTGAAAAAATACATCAATTTTACCTGCAATAATGTCTGAAACTTTCTGCTAGTTTCTTCATTCTTCTTGTCGTAGTCATCCAGCCGGTTGGCGTATTCTAGCGTTTGCTTCTGTTGCTCGGCGATCTGCTTCTGTTGTTCCGCGATTTGCTTCTGTTGTAGAGCCGTCTTGCGCTTACAACTCCTAAGGTCACTTCGTAGTGCCGACAGTTGGTCGTTGTACCTGCAATCATTCGAATTTATGAATTAGTTTCTATTTTACTTGTCTCAACAAAAAGCATGAAGTTCGCGAACGTTTAGCAACGTTGACCCGAATCGGAAACTGGATGAGTGAAAGTGTTTCCTCCAAACGCTAGTTCAGCTATCGTTCCCGGTTATTATCACTAACATGAGTGTAATAATCGTTGAACACGTCAACATCTGTGGCGCATATTACTTTCATCGGTTAAGTCCTTAGTAAGGCGCGGCAGAATTGTCCTGCAAACGCCGCGTGTTACTGCAGCGTATTTGTTGCTCTATCTTCGAGCGTCAAGTACACGGCAGGTGTTTACACGTATAAATTCAAAATTCAAAATAACCTCAGAGATATTGAAATTACAGGATAAAAATTTAGATTCGATCAGACCATTTCGACTAAAAAACAGCTGAAAATCTACAAACGAGTGATACCATTTTCCTGAATTACAATTACTCGATACATTGGACTCGATAGACCACAAAATTGACCCTGCCGGCGATCGACCCCGGTGCATCCGCACATTAAGACGACAGCGCTCAACACTGCGCTACGGAGGTCGTCAAAAAAGCTCGGTTAAAAGAAAGCGGTACTGACTTCTTCATGCCCTGCTTGATGCGGTGTATGCGCTTGCGCAGCACCATGTTGCTCTGCGGCGGCGGCGGCGAGGGCGGCAGGCTCTCCTCCAGGTACAGGTTGACGGACGCGCGCCGCGCCTCGTCCGCGCGCGCCGCCGCCGGCGACGCCTCGAAGCCGGCGGGCGGGGGCGAGTCCAGGCACAGGTACGACTTGCTGCTCTCGCCGGCTGCGCACCGGTCACCACACCACACACGTCACAATCACACTTCTCACAATGCTATTCGATGACAGGTTATAGGCCTATTACACTACACTTTTGCAAGGGACCCTTACGGTTAAATCAGTGTAGTGTAAAAAAATGTAGGCAGAAAAGGTACCTAATTAGCCCTTGACTGATATCTCAGGTTTTGGTGAATACAATGGTACTACGTGCGAGTTCAAGCCGTTCGTTGCCCGTGTTAGGCCCGTATTAATAAGCCGACATCAGCTAAGAACACGTTCTCAAATATCGGTCAATCTGTGCTTAAGACCGGTCTTAAACATAGAGTAACGTGTTCTAATGCTCACTGTTGACGATAAGTTAGGTGCTAGTCCTAAGTCAAATAATTTTTGACTAATAGGCCAGTGTAATACTGCAGTTTTCACAGGGCCCTGTGGTAAGGGCTGTTAGACCATCGCTTATTGCACAGCAATAAGGACCAAATTAGGGACCCTTCCTCCCTAAATATTATTACAGTACACTGATTCAAGTGTAAGTGCAGTGTAATAGGCCTATAACACCTACACGACATTCTAATTTCGATTCGATCAACTAAGCGCGGCTTATGTCGATGTGCACAGATTTCGTACTCATGGTCAAAATGTCATGACGTCAAATGACAGGCTGTGGGTTATTGCAGGCGCTAAGCACGGAATTTCCGTGGATTTGCATGGCGCCCAAATGTGTCTTACAGATTTCACACTCACGATCAAACTTTGCTCGCACTCACACAACTTTAGTCAAATGAATTATCGTCATTAACTAGCATGACTTTCGAACAGCACTATCGACGTCCGACAACATTTGTCAGCGTCTTGTTTAAATTCGTCAGCAGCCGCCAACTTTCATGTTATGACGACAGCTGCCGTCGAATTTGGATAAGCTGCGCAGTAGTCGACTGTGTTCAGTCTTAAAGATATAATAGCACAAGTGAGACAGTGAAGTGGAAATAGGCGGAGTTCATAGCTCGGGGATCGATATACATATGGAGTACAAGGTTCAAGAAATAGAAAACGCGCACCGGATTTCACATGTCTGGAAGACCCTCACTTATCTTATTAAGTAGGTATGTGAGGGTCTTCCAAACATGTGAAATCCGGTGAATGGACGAAAAATCTTAAGCCACCTGGATGCACATCAAAAGACGTACGACGCACGTCTCTTCGAGTCTTGACACGTAACTATTTACTATCCACGACATCGAACCAAAGAAGCTGTTGGTGGCGTTAAATTGTGCGCCTCAAGGCCAAATCATAAATGACAGTAAATAATCAGTTCTCAGAACTTGTGTTAAGTACCATAAATAATAAACTAATAATAATAAACTAAACAATTCCTTATCACATACGAAATAAAATACGAGTAATGAATATTTATAATCATTCACTTTTAATGGCAAAAACCAAATAGCACAGATACTTCGACATGTAAAATAGTATATTTTAATGGTTAGTGTCGAGACCATAGTTACATGAACTAGTACTACACTGCATAAAGGTCCCCTCTCCCTAGTCCCTTACTTTACTTACGTGCTCTGAAACTGACTCTGAAATGCATATTAGGCCCTGCGGACTAGGAGGCCTGGCTAGTAAGTAAAATATAAGCACCACAGATTTAGCAGTTAATCGACGCGGCGAGTCGATTTTCAAATGACAAGGAAGCTTGGTAGTAATTTGCTCTAATGGCTCTGATAGTTCTTTAATTTAAGTGACATGGTGATAATTAAAAAATAACGTGGCTGAGTTTATTGTGGACCGGAGCACGTATGGAAAATCAAAACACCCTCTAATACTTTTGCTGTATAAAAAAATGTGATCTCATAATAAAGCAAATTACATAACAACATAAAATAGCAAATTCTTTAGAATTGCAATCTTTATTATTCCACAAGACAATAAAGGTCAGACTAGTTAAAATGTTATTATTTAATACTTTTAATTACATAGTCTACAGACTGTTGCATTTCACTTGTTATAATATAAAGTCCATGACTCATTCACATGTTAGGATATTAATATATATGTCACCGTAAGATTGTAAAAACCGTTAGATTATAATCTAACTCATGAAATTGCAAACTGTCGAAAGATTACAATTTAACGCATAATTTTTCGGTAGATTGTAATCTATTAGGTATATTAACCTGATAAAACCTAGTAGTGCCTGGCAGCAGACCTGATTATTTATGTCGAACCTAACCTACAAGAAATATACAAGAAAACGTAAATACAATGAATATTTCAAAAATTTACACTCAGAACATTGAACGGTTCACAATTTTGCGACAGTTTACAATTTCGCGAGTTAGATTACGGTGTTTAACGGTTTTTACAATTTTACGGTGACATATAGGTACATTTTATTTTGTATAATTCAGTTCCATAAATGTTCCAAAACACATTAATTATGGAATTGTGACCTTGTACATATAACTTGTATCTCTTATTGGTTTCCATGCAGTAAATTGATTAATTATTAGTTAGATAACTATCAATCTAACGATTATTGGAACAAAACTTTTATTTAAAGATATTTTCTTGTTGGATTTAGAAATAAATCAGAGATTTTCTTGCAAAGTAGGTACTCACGTGAAAAAGCTGTGGTGATATCAAAGAAATCTGTACCAAAATACGTGATTTCAGGTAAATTAGGCTCAATGTGCTCCTTGAAGTATTCCATGGCCATGGTGGTCAAATCAAAGAGCTCATCTGTCACCTTATAAGGTCTTGCAAGTTTTGTTGTTGTTTTCAAATATGACAAAATACTATACACCTCATCAAGGATCTAAAAACCATCATAAGTTTTTTTAATTTGTATGTGACATTCCTGGGCTAACTCAATTTTACAAACAAAACATAACATGAACTAAACAAGTCCAGTGCAATCTTTTAACATCTATATAATCATACTAATATTATAAATGCGAAAGTGTGTTTGTTTGATGGTTTGTCCATCACAATGGAGCAACGGATTGACGAGATTTTGGCATGGGTATAGTTGAGGACCTGGAGAGTAACAAAGGCTACTTTTTATCCTGGAAAATTAAGGAGTTCCTGCGGAAATTAAAAAAAAGCTTAAACCACATGGACGAAGTTGCAGGCATCAGCTAGTAATATTATAAATGGGGAAAGTTTGAATGGATGGATGTTGGTTACTCAATAATGCCATAACAGCTTTTGAACAGAACAGGATTTGGATGAAATTTGGCCCAGAGATAGATTATAGTGTGGAACAACACATGGGCTTGTTTTTATCTCCGAAAATTAAAGAGTTCCTAAGGGAACCAAAAAAAATCTATCTAATCTAAATTGCTGGAACTTTTAGATGAGATTTCTCTAGTCAATCAAAGTAGATATATCACTACTCTAGGCATTAAAAAACTGGCTGAGTGGGTCAGGCCAAGCGCTAAAAGTTGGGTCAATCAGCTATACATTGGTTAAGTAGGTAAATCAATGTAAAATGAGTACACCTTAAAACAATTAACCAAGAATTGAATACATTTTCATAACTTACCTCTCCTGGAAAAAAACAACAATGTTTCCTTTCTATATGTTTACCAAATGTCATTTGTAGTAAACTTAACCGCATATGCAATGTTTCAATTATATCAGATTCACAGGCAAGTGGGTGACTTCTACGTGCAGACTCCCTGCGAGGCATCTTTGCCTTAATAGCTTGGAAACGATGTAACATTTGATTTTGTAGTCTTTGGAAGGTGGAATTTAAAATACCACTACATACAGTATTGCAATGCCGATTTACCTAAAATCAGATTAAAAGTTTCAACAATTTGTAAGTAAATATAGAATCAAACATTTGTTGCTTTTATAAATAATAAGAATTATTTATTACCATTCTGAGATGGGAGACACTTTTGAAACCCAAATAGCGAAATATCTTTTCTAAAACTTCAATAGGTAAATCAAGTAAGTTAGTTGTGAATATCTTGGGCGGCGGGATCATGACGTTTTTGGAGGAGCTGGCGTGCGGCGACGAGCCCCCCGGGAGCAGCGCGCTGGAGTGGCGAGTCACGCGCGCCACCGTAACGGGCTCCGCGTGAGAGGGCCCGGCGCCCTCGCTGCTCCCGCTGCCACCCCCGATACTACTCATCTGCCTAGTTGACACCATCTTGCCCCGGTGCTGTTGTATTAATTAGTACTTCTGAAAAAACTTTCTCCTATAGCAATTTCACATTTGATCTAACACAAAATTAGCTGGGATAAGAAATATTAATTATATTATATTAATAGAACGGAAACACTTTATCACGTAACAAAACGTAAAGCAATGAGGTTTTCTAGCACATTCTTTCCTAATGTATTTTATTTTGTGTTATCCATAATAATAGCAGAATAATAAATTATCAAGTAAGTAATTGGAACGAGAACCGAACAATAATTCTAAAATGGTCGCCATTGCTGGCTAGTTCACTCGAGATGAGTATTCACACAAATGAAGAGTTGAAGACAGATATTTCATGCGTTCCTATAAACTATTTTTAATAAAACACTCACTCAAGAGTTCATGCACATGATTTATTTATTTAAAATTGAGGTAATGTAATTATTTTTAATTCTCTAAAGTAAGACGCAATAGTAACAAACGCTCTCAGTGCTTTCACGAGAAATATTTTTTTTGCTTGACTTTCGACTCTGTCGGACAGCGGAGTGAACATAGTATATTATCTATGGGAGTGAACTCGGCGTAGGGACTTGGGGGCAGAGACAAATTAACCAGCTTGGGGGCTTATATTACTTTACTCTTTGGCTGCTCTTTGGGGTAGGATTGTATTAGTCGTAGACAGAGAAAGAGATATAGACATGGCGTCAGCGTATACAGTAGGCGATAGTGAGTCTTAATGCGATATTTTCTTAATGGTAAATAAGTATTTTTTGGAACGAAGTTCTTTATGGGACGATGCGGAGGGGTACCCTAGCCGGCAAAAAACGTCCGTTACGAAAATGAGTACGATTTTTTTACGAAGACAATACACTACATTCGAAATTAAACTTTAAAGCTTTAGTGTTAAAGTTTATATTTAACTATATTTTTCAAATTAAAAAACAAAAAAACGTAAAAATAGGACTTGAAATTAATATTTATGTAATAAGGAACTTCGTTTCTAGGTGTCCCACGACAGCACACGTTTTTTTGGTATTTCTATATATCATTGTAGCATTCATGCGAGTCTTTAGAGCTATAATTTGTCTGTATCTATAACAATCAGGTAAAAATAAGGTAAAAATTGAAAATTTACGTATTAGGTTATGTTGTCGTAATTACGTTCAGTTTGGCTTTTGCAGCCTAACACACAGCAATACACCAACGTCTATAAGTTAAACACTTTAACCACTTTGTTAAATTCCGATTTCGTACGAATATGGGCGAATAACAAAAACGACACAGGATTGTCTGACCTAAACTGTTGGATAGGTCAATCAAAACAAGTGATATAAATATAATTTCCAAAAAACTCGATTTACCAAAAAAAAATCGAGCAAAGCTCGGTCACCCAGATACTATATAATATTATTTCTAAATAATGTTATACGGGTTTCTTAAAAACACGGCCATAGTTTAGATCCACTTTTTCTTTAAAGGTATCACGCAATAACATAATACACCTGTCTCGTTCTAATAACTTAGCTTTTAGTAAGTAAGAAAAGTCAAATCCTAGTTTTACATGTTTTATTAACAAAATGCATCGTATAACTTTAATTGAGTAAAATGCAACATATCCTCTCCTTTAAATAAAATCAAAGCATATATCATCGTATATCATAAATATCATCGCTACTACTGTCAGATATAATACCTGCGAGGGCTGGAACGCAACTGAATCGCCGAGCGGTTCGGTGCGTCGTCCACACGAGTGGGTTTATCTGAGAGCGAATCAAATTTGATCTGAAAGCGATCGAACCAACCGTACCAGTAATAATAGGAATAATGTACGACGTACTTGCGCTACACGATCGAATATGGTGCAGCCGAACCACGAACGTGGTTCGGCCGCACCATATTCGATCGTCTATCTATACCATATCAGTGAACGTACGTATAGTACCTACTAGGGTGGTAAGGGAGACGTTCTTAGCGGAAGCAGAGGCTGATGCGGAGGTTAACGGGGGCGGAGGTGGAGCTGGATTTCTCCGATCACATGGTCGATTTTTTGTGCTTTGGGATGCGATGAATCCAATTATTTTTTTGAGGATTTTTCTAAGGACAGTTGCCTTTTTGCTTGTTGTTACGGTGTAACTGACGTCACCTGCTTTGATTTGTACCTCTCACATTATAAGTCAACGTAAATAAACCTCCGTTACAACTCCGAAACAAAGCGGCGGAGGCGGATGCGGAAGCGGAGGTACGATTTCTTGAAAAAGTTCCGCACTTACGGAGGCGGAGGCGAGGTTCCATTACAACCTTAGTACCTGCGGCTGGTGGTTGTCATAATAAACACTAAAGTTAACACAGCGAAAATTACTGAGTAACTTTAACTTTACCTATTGACTATTCATAAGCTGTTGACTATCTGTTCAAGTAAACAAAATTTATGAAACATTAACGAATCTTTGTTCGTTTGTTGATAGCCGCAGTTTCTGTATAGGCTCGGTCTATCAACACGGGATTCTAATGAACGTGTGACACCTAGTCGCTATACCAGAAATCGACGTCATATCCGCAGTCGTAGAGCCACAAGTTTCCTTTGAAATTCAAGGGACAACAGAGGACGTATTAAATGAAATCTACTATTTAAACATTTTGCAGAGTGATTCTTTTGTACCTGAAATGTTAAGTATTCTGTGCTCTGTGCATAGGTCGATTCCACACGTATTCCACATTTTTACCCCCTTCCAAAAAGTATTCAACGCGCATAAAGAAGTTTTCACTTCAAAAATTATCTAAAGTTAGCATATAAAATATACTCGAGAAAAAGGATCCGAGTCGCCCATTATTATTCGCATTTGGCATCACTGTGTCTGAGTCGCCCGTGTCGACAAAGGTGTCGCCTGCCGACTGCCGTCTGTCACTTGACATCCCTAATGTCAATGTCATGTCGTTGAGCAATGTCTCTGGTTAACTTGTCGCTGGCGGATGGAGCAATGAGACATGAGCAGAGACAACATATAGGATAGACATGAGCACCTCCCCGTAGTAAATATGTTCCTTGGACATGAGTAGGGTGGTACAAAGAGTGTTTTAGTTTATTTTTATTTTTTATTTTATCTAATTCATATTCTTATTTCAATGATGTATTCTCAATGCGGAAGTAGTGGATCTATTCAAAATATACACCAGACGCCGTCTTCATCCAACCACAACTCAGGTAAGTTATTTATTTAAAGGTTAGCTCTTTAATTTAATATTATTGTTGTGCTAACAGCTCCTAGTGTGGAAACTATTTACTACAATATTGTTTTCTAGAAGATGAAGACGATAGCGGTGATAACAAAGCATCAGCACTTAGCTTCAAAGAAAGAAGGAGAAACGCTCACACTCAGGTATATATTATTATATCCAATATTCTTAATGATTATAGGCTATAAACTATAGATAATTTATCAATGATAACCTTTAAATATGCCAAAATATTTCGCACACAAAATTGCTATCTGGCATTACTATGATGTAAATATGTTTAAAATATCTCAATGCTAAAATACTAATAGTAGATTTTACATTCTTAAGATTTGCATTTCCAACACTGCACTTTATTAGTGAAGAAATGTAGACATAGAAGCTAATACAATTATCCATCCCCATGCCCTTGCTCATTCCAGATCTCGTTAGCACTCCTATTTACTAAGATCTTCTCTATTGTTGCACAAACTAGTAAACAAAATGCTACTAACCAAGTTGCACCACAGCCACCTCCATATGCAGGATTCTTTTACTCTCACAGCATGAGTTGAAGAAGTTTGCTGGCCTGTAATCTAAATCTTCTATACTGATATTATAAAATATGCAAAAGTGTTCCTGCTACGCCCATCTATTTAACCGATTTTGATGAAATTTAGTATGGGGATAGTTTGTTTCTGGGAGAAGGACATAGGCTACTTTTTTTCCAGGAAAATCAAAGATTTCCTGTAAGAAACCAAAAATTTTTTTGTCTACGTGGATGAAGTCTCGGGCCTCATCTTGTTCTAATCCATGCTATAATATTATGAATGCGAAAGTGTGTCAACTATATAAACTGAAACTCAAAACATCAATGCTAATCAAAACTTTGATAATTTTATTTAGAATTTAAATATATTACTTTCATGTTAGTACATTTTATCATATTGGTGTTCTGAATTTAACAAAACTTTGTAAACAGGCTGAGCAGAAAAGAAGAGATGCCATAAAGAAGGGATATGACTCCCTGCAAGAACTTGTGCCTACTTGCCAACAGACTGATGCTTCAGGGTACAAACCCAGCAAAGCTGCAGTAAGTATCACCCATAACATTTTTGACTTTGTTAACTTGTAATCTTTGTTAAATAATTGTACATTATTGGATTGTTGAAATATTACTGAATACTAATTAACTACACCCTTAGGCAGTATATGTATACTGGAGGGTAGGAGATGAAAATATTGTGTATAAATATATGCTTCATTCTGTAATACAGCGGGCACTGTCTGAGGTGCATGTCTGCATACGCCATACATCTGTCTAGTACGTTTCCACAGTCAGATGGACTGTTCCAACCAATTTTGACAAAAAAAATCATCCCAACAGTGGAGGCAGGCTTAGTGATAATAATCATGTGTACATTGCACAAAAACATTGTGAAGATAATTTAACTGATTGATTGACTGTTAACTTTGAGCTTGACACATTATGTAGAATGGTGGTTTGGTGAAGATTTGATTCAGATCTTTGTGTAGGATGATAGCTTTACTCCTCAATGGATAACAGCTAAAGAAATTGCACAGATGCAGATATGTAATTATGATTTATCTGTTTAGCAAACCGTATATTATGTTCAACCCATTATATTGGTTGATAGTCCATACTTGCAAAAGTGTCATGCCTCAATCAATACCTTGGAAAACAAGCGTCATTTGCGTTCCAAATGTCATTTTTTGAGTTTAGAGATATTTATATATTTAAATGGCTGTTTGTCATTCAAACAAATCTTATACACACAAATTACATTAAGCAAGCTACATAGAAGTTTTCATTAGGTTACAATGCAGGAAAACGTCTGGTCTGGTCTAATGGTCCTGGAAAACTGAAAATGAAAACTTAAAACTTGATTTGGTACATTGATCACTTGTGTTCCAAGGTTTCATTTAGGTAGGTATGTAAATACTGTTAGAGAGGAATAAAACTTAAGCAGTACCAACTAGATTATGGAATGCCCATATGCCTTAATGGCCTGGCCACTGGCTATGGTTGATAACCTGGAAAGTGACAGGCTACTTATCACCCCAGAAAATGAAATAGTTCTCCCAGTATTTTTAAAACCAAAATTTATGTGGACGAAGTAGCGGGCTTTATCTAGAATAGTATAGTAATATATAAAACATTGAATTTGGATTGTTTATGTTAAGTATGTATTTTATTATTCATGCAGGTTCTACAAAAATCCATAGATTATATCCAGTACCTATTACAACAGCGTAGACGGCAAGAGGACGAGCGCAACGCTTTGCGCAAGGACGTCGTCGCTCTGCGCATCATGCAGGCTAATTATGAGCAAATTGTGAAGGCGCAGCATTCGGTGCCCGGCCACAGTGAACAGAGGCTAACCGACCAGGATAAGTTCCAAGTGGTGAGTTTAAAAAACACAGTGTTTAGCATCAAACTGCTTAAACTAATTTAGTTAAGCCTGGCCGCATATTATCAGAAATTACAATTCGAAAAATATTTTGACATGTGCCGGAAAGCAGACTGTACGAATAATGCTAGATTGGACACAGGCTTCTGATGTTCATAAGAGGGAGAGACTTTTTGACCAAATTTTCAGAATTTTGACAAGTACAATCCAGGCACCATGGTTGTGATGAAAAGGGAGAAATGAAGGAACTAGAAGTTTAATTCGTTTTAATCTGCGACGATATTACCCTTGTCAATATAAAGCCTGTTTCTATCCGATTTGAAAAGGGAGGACTTAGACAAAATAAAACAATGGATTGATGCAAGTTCAGACTAAGCTATAATATGCCTATAGCATATTATAACAAATATTAAATAGCACAGCAATATGTATGATGTATGATGTTTGACCATTGTTTTTGTGTACATGCACAAATGGTCGGTAAACAGCATCGGTCAAAACGTCCAATTATTACCAAGTTAAACAAACTTTCGATCGGTAAAATCAGTATTAAGCATCTATTTGTATGTATACTGAGTGATAATGCTGTCCTACATATTTTTTGTTTTGGCATTATGGTCTCTTTGTGTCATCATACTGGGAGGCTAATTCACTTGGCGGGCACGGCTTTACCAGAAGAGGGGGAACAAACTATGGCTGAAGCCATACTATGATATAAATTTCCTTTTCAATACAGTTGTCAAACATGGCGCACTTTCAGAGGCTGTAGTTATGATTCGAAAATTGAATCTTTCGCATAGGCATCTTACTTTTACACGGTCGTGACTTACTTTTACAAGCTCGACACTTACTTTTGCAGTTTAGTTTTAAATTTTCCAAGTCAATTAAAAAAGTTTAGTAGCAAGGAGTTTTCATACATAGAATATAATCGGATAGGCTTTTTACGAGGAAAAATTAATGAATCCGTGCGTTTTAGCATTGAATTTCCAAAATTCTTTTAAATGGTTGTTGATTATATTTAATTACCAGTTTAAATTTAATTATTTTCAACATTTGACAAAAATCGAATAGGCTGTATACGCGTAGGTACGAACCCATAGCCTAGTTTCGTTGAAAAAAAAATATTTCCGTGTAAATACGCGCCATTTGCTGGAATTTTTTATTTTTTATGTGATAAATTGATTATATTTTTGTTAATATGAGTTCTAGTACTAATGATGAAATGGAATTAACTCCACCAGATATTTTATCTGAGGCGAAAACTGAGATGAGGCAAGATGGAATTTTGCGCACTTGCGAATTTTAGTAATTGCTCAAGCTTTACTCTCAATTTCCAGAATTAATTAAGTACTATGTACGTATGTATGTTGAAATAAACTTGTAATTCTTTGATTTGTTTATTACTATTTCCCACAACTGTATTGAAAAACGTCGTGTGATACACGGGTGTGAAGGTTATTGCAAACTCGTGACATTAAAAACCTTCACCTTCGGCTCTGGTTTATTAATATACTATTCTTCCTCTAATGTACTCCTGTACACTACACTAAACATAATCTCGCAGTAAATATATACTCTAACACCCTCATTCACTCTTGCTCTCACATGTACGTACACACACACACACACACACACACACACACACACACACACACACACACACACACACACACACACACACACACACACACACACACACACACGCGCACACATGCATCTCAGAATCATTGTAATTTGCATTTATAATATTTTTTTATACGATTTGTAATTAATTTAAAACGTTCTTTAAAATGCAATACTTGTAACAAACAATCTGGAAGAGAGCTTTTATACTGCATTTTAATTGTTTGTAATTGATTTATTATTAAATAGATTTATTAATAATTAGATTAGTTGGATTCATTGTAAAATTGGTAAATAATTATTATTATTATTATAAATATGATGGTTGATCAGAGCACTTGAACTTAGAAATTTTAAATTCCTAAATAGGATAGGATTGTTGGGAATAGAACCTGAGACTTTCCGCTTAACTATATTTTGTATACTTAGCATAGCTATCAAATAGCCGCATATTTTTGGTGTCCGCGAACCCGCTGAGCATCACAATAGTGTGAGAGCTGCGCAAACAAGCGCTTGCACCTCACCTCAGCTATTTGATTGGCTCCAACTATATCACTGTACCAGAGAGATTGTCAAAATGATATAAAAGGATAATATAACGTTCTTTGATTAGTTTCAGGGTATAATGGACAAGCTCTTTGACTCGTTTGAGTCTGTTCCCACGAGCAATTTCGCTGAGTTTTCTGCCGGCGTGTTCAACTGGCTAGAGGAATACTGCAAGCCCCAATCTCTAAGGACGTTGGTGCACGGCGTGTTGCGGGAACAAAGCTACACACCCTAGGTACAATTTAAGCCACTAACTCACACAACGCGCGACGGATTCATGCCAAACATAGGACATGCGCGTTTAACTGTGAGTCGCGCGACATCGCCTTACAGCGCTATAGTTGCTGGTATTACTATTGAATACGCGTACGCGCGCGTTCAGCGTGACATCCAGGCATGCATTTTCCGTGGCAGTTTGTGTCTGTTTAAGCTTTGACAATAACTTTCAAACATCACATTTTAAATTCTGGGTCTATTTTTAAAATTAATAAATATTTATCTTTTTAGGGCCGCTTGCACAAGGACATTTAAACTGATTTAGTTAAATGTTGTTATGCGGTCCCTTTTTGGCAAATGCATATTGTGGTTGCCAAAAAGGGACAGCATTAAAATATTTAACTAAATCAATTTAAGAGTCCTTGTGCAAGTGGCCCTTAATTTTAGAAAGCTGCCGTAATCGCCATTCGTTAACTGTTATAGGCCTATTACACTACACTTTTGCAAGAGACCCTTACACCTTAATCAGTGTAGTGTAAAAAGAATTAGGGAGAAAGGGTCCCTAATTTGGTCCTTATTGCTGTGTACTAAGCGATGCTCTCACTAGTGTAATAGGCCCACTAGGACTTGCCTTACTGCGAAATTTCGCCAGTAGGGCTTCATAATATCTTGAGATTATTCTGCAGGAAAATTTCACAGTGCGAGTTTACCCTTATAAACCAGTGGATTGTTATCTGATAATATTAATTTTTATTGAATAAATTGAAAAACAAATCGGCTACTTTTTGGAAATAATAGAATTATTAGGAAATCTTATATAATATTACTAGCCGATGCTCGCGACTCCGTCCGCGTGGATTGAGGTGTTTTAGAGGTATGAAAAATAGATAGTAGCTGATTCTCAGACCTACTGAATATGCATATAATATTTCATAAAAATAGGTCAAGCCGTTTCGGAGGAGTATGGTAACTAACATTGTGACACGAGAATTTTATATATAAGATAAACTTACGTAGAATGAAACCATATCATTGTAAAATAAATTTGCAATCGTT
The DNA here is from genome assembly GCA_964035005.1 of Erebia palarica. Taxonomy (NCBI): domain Eukaryota; kingdom Metazoa; phylum Arthropoda; class Insecta; order Lepidoptera; family Nymphalidae; genus Erebia; species Erebia palarica. The sequence continues at coordinate 12,070,080 of OZ035988.1, forward strand.
ACGTGACTAAATACATCGTTTATTATAGATATATAATATTTTTTAAACTGAATAGAATTTTAAAATAATTGTTGTATAATGAATTGTTATTAAATATTTTATGTAAAAAAAATATTTTTTTATAGTACGAGTTAATGATGTGCCCATTATCTTTTAACATTTTAGTTGTAAGATATTTATATTGTGTCTATTCATATATGTATCCCTAAAATCTGTCGTCTAATAATGACCAGCAGGGCAACCGCGTATCTTCTGCATCAATCATTGTTACAGTATCAATTGTTCTGATTGGCTGAATTTATCGTATTCTTGCTGCGTCAATGGATTTTGTCCAATAGTGGAAGAGTGTTATCCAATCAGAGGTGATTGCGATCGTTACACTGAAGCTGTCAGAGATACGCGGTCGCCCTGCTGAAATAACGGAAAGATTTAATGTGTAAAGTTTATGTCGTTTGTGTATTTGACCTACCAATAATGTATATAAACTAATGATTTAAATCCGAAAAGGCTGTGCTTTGAAAGTTCAGTCAGTCGGCCAGGGCAAGTCATTTTAATATAACATAATAAATTATTTAAAGTTGCCTACTAAATTAATTAAAATATATTGTAAAACGCCTAAGTGCCTTAATCTGAAACGCAACAAATCTGTATGGGAGGACGATGTTATAGAGCATTTTTTGGGTAGAAGCAGGCGTTACTTAACGGAAGTCCATGATACTGAAGAAACTTGAAATTTTATCCGCTATCATCCGCCACAGTAGATAAACTTATGTGGTACAATATGTATCTACACATTGTACCATTGCATTATACATTGTTGTCGTGTTGTACACGTTGTGTAATCCGCCACAGTAGATAAACCTATGTAGTACAATGCATAGATACACACTGTACCACATTACACATTTACCATTGGGTTATACAACAATTGTTGTTGTGTTGTACTCGTTGTTATCCGCCACAGTAGATACACTTCAAGTTTCTACATTATAGAGCATTCTTCCTAATAACACTCAAACACATTTGCACGAAGCATTTGCGTAGCGTAAGGGTTTCCACGAGAGATGTGCTACGTTGCTAAGCTGAGGATGTGTGTCAAACTCACCAATAGGAGCGCTTGATTTTCATTGCTTAGATCGCTAGATTTTAGATGAAGCGCTCCTATTGGTGCGTTTGGCATATCCGTTGCTTAATTAATTATCAATGTAGCACATCTCTGCTGGAAAAGCACCCTAACGATTGACGCGTAATTTTCGTGGAAGAAAGTCTTAAACTAAAAAAAAAAGTTTAAAATGGTTAAATTTTCTCGCCACCACGTGCAAATGCGTTGCTGTGCTAAAGGCGTATTGTGTTAGACGAATTACTAAAAACTAAACGGTTTAATGAAGTAAGGCTTTGTTCAGATAGCGCGACGACGCGAATAGGCCCGAACCCAAGGCCAACGCCCATCCAACGCAATGGTTTGGCCACGCCCAACCCATTTTTTTATGTTCTAATGAAAATAATAATATAATTTTTGTAATGATATAAATTACTACAAGGGTTCCAAAGTCTAAAAGTGTTGTGGCCTTGAAAAAAAGTCCACAACAAACTCCAGATTTTCTCTTTATTAGTAGGTACCATCTCACAATATCACATAAAACTGATTCCTAGATGACGTAGGTAGTTGTGTACCTATATTATATCGCCGGTATGTAAATAATCGCCGATAATCTTTACCAGCGACAGGTAGACTGGTCTCTTCCTCTTTGCATTATCATTTCTCAGTGCCTACAAATTTATCAGATAGACGCCAGTTAGTCACAATTTGCAATATGCGATGGGATGTCTAAGTCTATTTTCTTAATTCTTACAGAAACTTAGCCTACAATTTCTTTAATTTTTACTTCAACTCCAAAACAGATTATATTATATTATTATTTCCTGATTTCAATTTGCCAAGACTTGAAGGGGCATACTTGTATAGCGGCCGGGGTGGTCGGGCGGGAAATGGTCATTACGAATTCCTTCGTCCCTCGACCGTCGCAGATCATAGTAGGTATAGATGGTCTATGTCACGTATACGGTTTGCCTATGTTTTTGGTAGTGCATGTACATTGTACGTACAGCAAGATTGTTCTAGTGTTCGTACGCTCAGGAGTGATTTCTCGACCGCGCCCATCTAAAATAAATGTGTTAGTATGCACTAGTCACAAACAGGCAAACCGTCTGTCTTCGTGAAATAGAACATCAATACTTAAGTAGCATGTACGCAAGTCGTAACATATGCGACTCAACACCCTGGCGTTGCGCTACCATTTGAACCGTGCCCAACTTTGGCAACAAAACTGTTTTCGTTTAATTAGAGTTCGTATATATTAAAGTACTCTGTGATAAGGATAATTCTGTGAATAAACGTTGAATTACAATATGGCTTTTTTAATGCATACAGTAGTACCTAAATTTATTTTTCGTAAGTACTTTTATATTTAGTGCGCCCATACATGGGCCGTCCGATATAATTTAATGGTTTACCCGACCGGTGACCGCTGTATAGTGAACTACAATCTTCCCCTAGTAATGCGACCTGACTCCTGAGTAAGGGCAGATACGTCGGGTCTGCGGTCGAAAAAACTAGATAAGACACTGACAAAAACATTATGAATAATCAAACTTCAGAACTCTGTTTCTGCGAGAAGTTTATCTCAGGATTGTTTAAGTGACTACCTATAGGTACGTTTTATTTTAATTTAGTATTAAATTCGCATAATATATAATTCTTATTAAACCCGATCGCTTTCCGTCGGTTGGGATATTAAAGTGACGTCTCCCATGGGGTAACTTTCCGTTCTCCCACAATCCTTATTCTTTGGCCGTCGTTCCCTTGGCGTGCCACAGCATAGCTTCTTCAGCACACACGCGTAGCACATCAGGAGAGACAGCATTAGCATCAAACCGATCACCACGGTTACTACTAACAATATTCGTAGCTCCCCATTGGTTTCAACAACATTCGAATTACGATTCATCTTGATATTGGAGAAAGAATCCTCATCTGCAACAATAATAATATAGGTAACTGGTAACTTTATATTAGGTACGGAGCTTCGACTCCGATTCCGATAAGTCGGATTGATATTACACTTTCACCATTACAATTTGGGAATTTATAATTCCTGCATTTTCCCTGATTTCTTTTGCATTCTTTTTATTATCGCCATCTGGTGGCAACTTACTGTATTGCATTGCGGGCTGTAAGGCTTTGCTAACATGACAAACAAGTGCAATCAATGTGGTCGCTTCGCCAGCTCCATAGATGGCGCTAAGTGTAACAAATGTGGTTCGCTATTTCATCGGGACTGCGTTAAGTTGAGCCCTAATGGCCCTATTCCCAACAAATGGGCATGCCATGCCTGTCATAAAGGCAAAAGTAAACAAGGCGCGACGACTGCTGCTAAAGGGATGAGTACTCCTGTCCCTAAAATTCCTGACGCTTCCAATTCGTCACCTGCAGTGGCTCTTTCTTCAGCCCCATCATCAGTTGATATTCAAGGGGACTCCACGAATATTATTGCTGAGCTTAGGCTGCTGCGAACTGAGATGGCCAATTTCAGGGGGGAAATAGCTCAATTAAATATAACGTTATCTGCGTTCAATAGTCGGGTTGATGATATTGAATCTAGGTTGTCCCGCTTGGAGGTGCAGTCCGCGTCGCAGGGCCCGATCGAGACTAGCAGTGTGCAAGCTACAATTTCCCAACTACAAACTCAATTGAATGAAAGGGATCAGGATTTGCTTATGAATGATGTTGAAATATCAGGTTTGCAAGAAGCTTCCGGTGAAAATCTAATGAACATAACCTGTCTGTTGGCTAAAAAGCTAGGAGTGGATCTAGACGTTCGCGATGTCGTCTCTGCAGAGCGCTCCGGTCCCCGACGTGCTCTTCTGGCGAACACTAGCGACGGTGTGCAGGCACAGCAGCCGCGGCCGCGGCCCTTAGTCGTACGTCTCGCCAGGCGTGCAGTGCGTGACGAACTGTTACGTGCAGCGCGCGTGCGCCGTAATGTGGATACATCGGGAATAATAGACGCAAATCCTCGTCGATTCTATGTGAACGAACACCTTACGCGTACTAACAGACAGTTATTTTATAAAGCACGTGAGGAAGGGCGCCATAAGAACTATAGGTTCATCTGGACCAAAGGGGGGCGTATTTATGTGCGTAAGACAGTCACAGCTTCCGTTCAACGTGTACGATCCGAAGCTGACATAGAGAAAATTTTCTCAAATGATTCTTTTTAATGTGTGGGCATTTGTTTACTTTGCTTCATAGCTATAATGAACACAGACTTATAATATTAACTATTGATAATGTAGTAGCCATTCAGATTCAAAAAAATATGTTGTTTTGTGTACTCGTACTATGTTTTATTATGTTTTGTTTTGTAAATCAATTTAGAAAATATAAAATACTATCGTTAAATGCTTACATTATTAATTTTTTAGTTTTAGTAATACTATTAAGAAGCTTTTATAATATTAGTGCTACATTGAGCTTACTGTCCTGTATATTTTATTATATACAGACTTTTACATTGTTTATATTAAATCCAACGAAACTTATGTATCTTATACTTATTTATGAATTTATTTATATTATATATTATACGATAAAAATTCATGACTAACAAATTTTTAAAAATTGGGTTGCTTAATGCAGGGTCCTTAGGTACTAGACACGATGAATTTTTGGCGGCCATGGATCGATTTCAGGTTGATATAATGGCAATCAATGAAACTTGGCTGCGTGCTGGGGAGGAAGGTCGAGCGCCGTCTGTTTCTGGTTATAGACTTCAGCATATTCCTCGCCCAGACACTATACTCCGTGGACGTGGTGGAGGTGTGGCTTTTTATATCAAAAAAGGACTTAAAACTAGGGCGTGCGCTTTTCCTAAGCACGAATCAGTGGAACAAATCTGGATTAGTTTGACTGTCAACTCGCTGAGGATTGCCATAGGTACTGCTTACAGGCCCCCATGGCTGAATATTGATCTTTTTTTGGATGTACTGACTGATAGCGTGCAGGCGCTATCGAACTATGATCACATCGTTTTGCTAGGGGATTTTAATGTCAATTTGCTAAATCAGAGTGATTCAAAAACAATTAAACTTAAAGCCTTTTTTAACTATTTACAATTAACTCAAGTAATCACTTCTCCTACGCATTTCACAGATAATTCAGAAAGTTTAATCGATATAATTTGTACAAATCTCCCAGTTAAAAGTGTTAGCGTGACACTGATTGCTTCCTTAAGTAACCATGCCTTCCTTGATTGCGTACTAAATGTCAGGAAAGGAAAAGTCCCGTCTAAATCTATTGTGTATAGGCCACTAAAGAACATTTGCTTAAATAAATTCAACGAAGATCTTTGCGCGATTCCATGGGACGATCATTCTACTTCGGGGTGTGTTAACGATATGGTGTCGTTTTTTAATAAGCATGTGACGGAATTGTTTGATAAATATGCTCCTAAAACTACCAAGGTTATTAAAGAGCGTCTCACTCCATGGATAACGTGTAATGTAAAGTTTATGATGCGATTAAGAGACGACGCGCATACTCAGTGGCGTAATGATAAGTCTCTTTCAAACAAACTTTATTATAAACAGTACAAGCTCTTAGTAATTGAGGCTATTCATAATGAGAAGCGTGCATATTTTGAATATGACATCAATTGTAAAATTAAATACCCTAAAGTGCTGTGGCAAAATTTGAAGCATACTGTTCTCCCGAAAAAATCCGATCAGTTACCAGGGCACTTCACAGACGCAGAGGCGATAAATGCACATTTCCTTAGCGTTCCGGGTTCAAGCCAGGTTTCTTTTTCACAATTAACCTATTTCGAGTTTAATAAACTGTATAACAGTAACTTCTCCCTCGGTACTATTACTGATGCCGAGATATTAAAAACACTCAGACAGTTGCACTCGAATGCCGAGGGGACAGATAAAATTACCTTAGATATGCTCTTGATGACGCTTCCTAAAAGCCTGGCCACTATAAGGGGCATTATTAACACCTCTATAGCAACCTCTGTTTTTCCAAGTGATTGGAAGGTTGCTTTAGTTCGCCCGATTCCGAAAATTCCTGAACCCGTCACGCCTAAAGATCTTAGACCAATAAGTATTTTGCCGTGTTGTTCTAAAATATTAGAGAAAATTGTTTTCTCGCAGGTGTCGATGTACCTTGAGAAGAACTCGATTTTGCCGGATTTACAGTCGGGTTTTAGGGCAGGACGTAGCACTGTGACGGCCCTTTTAGACGTCACTGATAATATTCTTGTGGCACAAGATTCTGGACTGTGTACCTTATTGGTTCTTCTTGATTTTTCTAGAGCATTTGACAGCATCAATGTTACGCTCTTATTGTCTAAGTTATCCTATTATGGATTTGGTATTGATGCTGTTAAATGGTTCGAGAGTTATCTATCTGGCAGAACTCAGTTTGTGGAAGTAGTACATGAAGATGGAAGGAAATTCGTTTCAGCTACTGCTGTAGTGTCCAGAGGTGTTCCACAGGGCTCAGTGTTGGGACCGCTGCTCTTTATACTGTATGCTGCTGATGTGGTTCAGCAAATTAAAAACTGCAAGTATCATCTTTATGCAGATGACTTGCAGTTGTATTATTCTTTTAAGCCTCAGGAGTTCCAAACTGCTGTTAGTCAAGTTAACGATGATCTTAATCGTATTGCCGAGTGGTCAGATCACAATTCTCTTGTTCTGAATCCTACTAAATCTAAATACATTTTGTTTGGAACTCCAAATCAAGTAGGTAAAGTTAATATGCAGGGTCAAGCAGTTAGTATAAGAGGTGATGACTTAGAGCGAGTGTTCCTGGCGCGTAATTTGGGTCTACTCATGGACTCTAATCTAAGATTTGAAGACCATATTGCGGAGCGGGTGCGAAATTGCTTTTATCGACTAAAGATTCTTTACAAAGTTCGTAAGTATCTCTCTCAAGAACTTCGTATTCAGTTGGTGGAGGCTTTAGTACTCTCTAAGCTAAATTATGCAGACGTTGTGTATGGGCCACGGCTGCTTTGTAGAACTAAACGTCTTATTCAACGCGTGCAGAACGCTTGTGCTCGTTTTTGCTTTCCTATTCCTCCACGAAGTCACGTCACCCCCTATTTGAACAATCATAATTTGTTAAAAATGAGATCACGGAGGAAGTTGCATCTTGCTGGGTTGCTTTTCGGAGTCATTAAACTGGGTAAGCCTTTTTATCTAGCCCATAAACTTAAGTGGGTGGGTGATGGAGAGACAGACCGTCTTCGTAGCTGTCGTAATCGGCTCCGTATTCCACTCCATCGCACGGCCGCTTTTAGAGGCTCTTTTACTTACTCTGCCACAAAATGTTGGAATAATATCCCACCTCCAATAAGGAATTTAAAAAGCAAAGTTTCGTTCAAATTCAAATTGAAAAAAGTCCTTCTGGAGAAACAGGTAGAATTTCAAGATCATGTGGCAGAGTACTCTATTCTTTAGCTTTTTAATATATAATGCTTAATAAGTTAAATATTTTATATATTAAATGTGTATTCCTTTCAATCATTAACTTATTTATGTAGTTAATATATTTAATAATAATTATTATAATAAAGGATATAGTAGTATAGTACCTATAAGTAGTATAATTGTTAATTTTATGGCATAGATATGAGAATTGTATGTAGTACTGATGAACATTTGTGGTCGTTTTTGTGGATGTGTAGCACTTTAATTTGATGGATAGATAATTAGTTAGATATATTTGCTATTACTATAAGTATAACTATAAGTAGTTTTTTAAGTATCCTACTAGCTTGCAGCTACGTAGCTTTTTTTTCCGTGGTGTCACCTGAAACAGGGTTTGGGCTGAAAACCAGCGCTGTATGGTTAGTGCTTGCACTGAACATACAGCATTATGCTGAGCCTGGGCCATTTTTTGGGTTGTGCCATGCGTGATATGGTTCATCCCTGCGCCTCATCGATTGTTGTTTAGATAATAGATCTTGTTTAGATCGTTGAGGTGCAGGGGTGATCTACCTCTTTAGGTATGCTTGTTATGTATGGCACAATTTGGAAATAAATTTCTTTTCTTTCTTTCTTTCTTTCTATTTGGTCTAGAGGGAGGCTTCGGACTGGCTATTTACTATCCTACCGGCAAAGACGTACCGCCAAGCCATCAAGCGTTCCGGTACGATGCCGAGTACAAACCGAGTAGGGGTAAGTATGAGTTTATTATAACTGCCATACCTACCGCTAACATGTTAGCCCTCTACCATCTTAGACTGCACCATCACTTATCATCAGGTTAGTTAAGTTGCTCGGATTTTCAAACTATAAGTAGGCAGCCTCATACTTTCTTGTTCCTTATGCTTCCTTCACTCGATCTGGGTATCAGAATTCAGGCCTTGAATGGTTTTCCTCAGGTCACCCACCGATTCCTATTCTACAAATTGAAGGTACTTAGGCCTTGAAATGATTTCCTCAGGCAGCTCATTACGGGTTTCACTGAATTAAAAGTAATAGTTAATTAAAACTAAAACTTATAAAGAGCATTTAGTCGATTCTTATGCAAAAATCTCAGAAATGTGAAAATTTGTCTTAAAGTCACTGAGGTATAATGTACCTACTGAACATATTACTTCAATTTTTAAAGTCGACCGCATTATTATCTAAGAAACTCCCAATTTATGATTTAAGGAAACCAGCTAAGACTGTTAACAATCAACTCTCAGCTGGAGAGCGGGGAGTTGATTGAACATGTTGACACAGACAATCTTTGAATGTATTTTACAAAAAAAATGTAAGTAGGTATACGCCGCAGCAGCGCGTAGCGTTTCGTAGGAGAATGTTGGTTTAACTTTAGGCGAAACACTTTTATCGGCGGAACTCCGTACCGCAGACTATTTACGTTTCGGTTTGATTTAATTTACGATCCAACCGCATAGTTTGATTGACTACATAATTACCGCATATAGCGAAAAGTTAAAACAGTTTGTCCTCGTATTAGATTGAGACGTATCTGTACCTAATGGTCCTAGTTCATAATTTAGTTGCCACTAATTAAATATGCCAATAACTTTAAAATCTACATGGGTATGTATATGCACCCGTGGTGCTATATATACTAGGTAGGTACTTTAATGCATTTTAATTTTAAAATTTTAAGTTTTAGTTAATGATTCTAATTATTATGCAGAAAGGTATTAGGTAACCGCAGTAGCTATAGGATAACCTCCAGTTCGGTGGCTGGACCGATGACCTAAAGTAGGTGGCGGGAAGCGGGTGGATGAGGAAGGCGGAGGACCCGGTTGGGTGGCGCACTCCCGAAAAGGCCTATGTCCGGCAGTAGGTGCATACAGGCTTATGGACGAAGTACCTACTAAACTCGCCGGCATATTTAGCGGAACATAAAAAAGGTCCATAATTAAAAAAATATGGTTTTATTTTAAAATCTACTTACTACACTTCTTTTGTTATTTAAAGTTTCATTTGTTTTACTTAAAATGAGATCACATTAAGAACAGACTTTGCGAGTAAAGGCTATTTGTGAAAAATGGTACATTTTTGAACTTTTCATGTAACCGGGAAAAGTGAAATTTAATATTAAAATAACAATTAATTAAATTAGAAAAATGGTGATTAATATCGCGTATTTCCTATACGTGCTCTTATTAAAGTTTCTACCCGTCTAGGCATACTGAGAATGATGTTATCGATGGTCTCCTGGGATAGTCTCCGCCATTCCTCAACTACGGCGATTCGCAGTTCTCCCACGTTGGCAGGAACTGGAATTCTGGACTTACTTTTTCTTTTCAGCAAGTCCCAAAAGTGCTCTATTGGGTTCATATTCGGTGATCTCGCCGGCCACACCATAACAGTGATATTCATATCATTAAGATAAGCTTGAGTTACCCGAGCGGTATGCGGCTGAGCATTATCCTGCATAAAAACAAAATGAAAGAATAGAAGCAGTGCGGGGTGAGCGTACGGTACGAAGAAGGCTCGAAGAAGCTGGTTTGGGTTCATTTGTGCACGGCAAGGCTCCAAGGCTCATCAGGTAAATCATCGTAGAAACAGGTTAACTTTTGTTCAGGAACATCGACTTTGGAACGCGGACCAATGGAGTAAGGTATTGTTTAGTGATAAATTGACGGCAGGCAAAGAATATACAGACGCAAAGGAGAACGATACATTCAGACAAATTTTGAAACTACAGTTGCATACGGTGGTGGATCAATAATGGTTTGGGCGGGCATTTGTTTGGGAGTTCGCACAGACTTGGTAGTGATTGACAGAGGGAGTCTGACTGTAGACCGCTATATCAGAGAAGTTTTAGAAGAAAATGTCATACCGTTTGCCCCATATATCGGTGAAGATTTTGTTTTTATGCAGTATAATGCTCGGTCGCATACCGCTCGGGTAACTCAAGCTTATCCTAATGATATGAATATCACTGTTATGGAGTGTCCGGCGAGATCACCGGATATGAACCCAATAGAGCACGTTTGGGACTTGCTGAAAAGAAAAGTTAAGTCCAGAATTCCAGCTCCTGGCAACGTGGGATAACTGCGAATCGCCGTAGTTGAGGAATGGCGGAGACTATCCCAGGAGACCATCGATAACATCATTCTCAGTATGCCTAGACGGGTAGAAACTTTAATAAGAGCACGTGGAGGAAATACGCGATATTAATCACCATTTTTCTAATTTAATTAATTGTTATTTTAATATTAAATTTCACTTTTCCCGGTTACATGAAAAGTTCAAAAATGTACCATTTTTCACAAATAGCCTTTACTCGCAAAATCTGTTCTTAAAGTGATCTCATTTTAAGTAAAACAAATGAAACTTTAAATAACAAAAGAAGTGTAGTAAGTAGATTTTAAAATAAAAGCATATTTGTTTAATTATGGACCTTTTTTTATGTTCCGCTAAATATGCCGGCGAGTTTAGTTAGTTACTTAAGCAAATAACTTTTAGAACCGTGGGTTCTGGACGAAAAGATCGGCTTAATAGTAGTAAGATGAGACGATTGGATTTATTGAACTTTTACCCAGCTGTAATGACAAAATGAGAAGTGGTTTTATATTATTTTTATGAGCGCAAACATGTCGGGAATTTAAACTTTTTTTTAGCTATTCGCGCTTTATAAATTTCACCACCACCATCAACTAAACATAAGTCATCATTTTATAACTAGGTGGGTATAATAGAATAGGTACCTACCTACATACCAGAACATATCTTTTTTTAACTCCAGTATAATTGAACCGCCAACTCCTCCATTTTATATCATAAAACCCCATAATATTGTTTTCCACACGGCCTCGTACCGAGCACTAAATCGTTCATGCATTTAATGCGTAAATACTTAATGCACGTCTTTGCCGGTATACGGTGGCAACTATAGCCATGACCGAAGCATCCCACCAGACCACTAAAGATAATTCAGAAGCTATAAATTCCCAAATCGAACCCTGCTCTGGACGATTCTGGGACCTCTTACGTGTAAGACCACAGCGCTCGCCGCTAACCACTGCGCCAGGGAGGTCACCGACATCTGTACATACCTATATTATTGAGCTTTTCCACCATCTCTTTGACCATTAGTTTACAAGGCCAAGGGCCGGAAAGGGATCAATCAGAAATAGAGTGGTTATAAACATATTGCATAACCGCAGGCTCCTGTCACATTGCGGCACCTATGCGATTTGTGGTTGAACGCTATATTTGATTATTATCAAAACACCACGACACAATGCAATTTTCGACGTTGTTGTTTAGGAAGCTTCTACTCCGTAGGTACGGATATTTATTTACTCATGGGTATTCGTTACGAACGTGGGACCAGTCTTTCTCTACCTTTATCATATGATACGATTCGGTCATGCATAAATTCCTTCGAGACTCAGATGGGCGCCATTCCGTATTAGAGTGCTCGATAATTGCATTTACGTAGTGCTATAGTGTCGCAGCAGGTTGCAAGTAAAAGGAGGTTATATTGCTGTTCCGTGCAACATAGAGTTAAATGAATGAACTTTTATATAAATAATTCAGTATTATGACAATTAATGAAACAGTTGATTCTTTTGGATTGTCAGTCTAGGCTCTTAAACTAGCGGCACGCTATGATGGCCGGTTTGACGTTTGTCCGCTCATGAAGTTCCGTATTAATTGATAACGACTTTGAAGGAAATAATTGTATTACTTTATTGACGATAGTGATGTGCAGAGATTCATAAATTTTATCGAATGTAGTTTTAGGTTTAGGACTCAAAATTTATTTATTAAATTGATTTCTTAAATGTATACAAGTGTAGAAAAATCAGTTTGCACCATTTAAGGGGTGAATGTACTTGTGAATATGAACAATTTTCACTATGTGGACAAACCTCTGAAATCGCAAAAAAATATCAATAAATTTTTAAAAATGGAATCTAATACGATCGTCACATAGGATCGCTGGCTAGCACAACTACTACCTCCGGCAAACTCGCGTCAATGCTCAATGCAAAACAAAGCAGTTTCGAATTGACGTTGCTTCGAAAAGTATAAACTGTCAGTGCAATGCGATTGTGATATAGTTTTGACCTGGCTTTGGATTTCAAATATTGATACTGCATTACTGTTGACCCTTGCTCGTTAATTTGGACTCTGTTCAAGCCCTTTGTTGTGGATTTCGTCGATATGACCGAACGTACGCAGAGAACTGTTCTAAATAGTCAGACACGTGAGTTCGTAATACGCCTTCGTAACTATTTCGATCGTGAAGCTCAAAATGGGGGGCCAATTTTACCTATAACGTCAGTGGTTGAACGCGTAGCTGATGCGCTTAATATTGGACAACGAACTGTTAGACGGATAACTAAAAAAAAATATGGCGAGACTGGCACAGAAGAAAATAAACTTCACACACCAAAAAAGAGAAAACGAGCAAAACCAGTCGTAGGCATCGATAGCTTTGATGCCGATGCTATCCGAAGACATGTTTACGGCTACTATTTACAGAAGGAGTATCCAACAAGAAAAAAGTTGGTGCATTCACTGAAGGAAGCTGGATTATTCTTCGGTGGGGAAAGTTCTTTAACGAAGATTTTGAAGACCATTGGATTTCGATACAAAAAATGTAACAAACGCAAAATATTGATGGAAAGATTTGATATAGCGATGGCAAGGTATACTTTTTTACGGCAAGTGAAAGAAATCAAAAATTGGCAAAATGTTGTGTTCTTGGATGAAACATGGCTTAATGCTAACCATACTGTAGGCCGTTCTTGGAACGATGACACAGCAGCATCTACTTCCAAAGTTTCTGTAGGAAAAGGATCGCGACTTATAATTTGTCACGCCGGAACCATCAACGGGTTTGTCGAAGGTTCTCTCATGGCTTTTGCGTCAAAAACCACTGGAGACTATCATGAAGACATGAATGGAGAAAAGTTTACTGAATGGTTTACCTCAATGTTGTGTAGCCTCCCTGAACCATCTATTATAATTATGGACAACGCCCCATACCACTCGATGCAAATTGACAAGCCACCTGCCCAATCCCAAAAGAAAGCTGATATCGTCGCATGGCTTCGTAAAAATGGCGTAGATGCAAACATGAATATGTTAAAAGCGGAATTAGTACGTCTTTTAAAAGAAAACAAACCAACCAAGATCCGATACGTCATTGACGAAATAGCATTAGAACATGGGCACAGAGTTATACGGTTACCGCCTTACCATTGTGAGTATAATGCGATTGAGTTGGTGTGGGCTCAAATTAAGGGATATGCTGCAAGACACAATACAGAACCCCCATTTACCACAAAAAAAATGCTAAAATTATTAGAAGAAGCTTGTGAACATGTGACTAAAGGAGACTGGGAAAAGGTTGTGAATAGAACTGTTAAATTAATAAGGGAAGATTATGAAAGAGATGTGAAAATAGATAATATTATAGAAAACGAACATATAATTATTAATGTATGTGATGATAGCAGTGACGACAGTGAAAATAGTAGTATGGACGAATCTGATTAATTATGGCCTTTTGTGGCACCTTTTTTGGTATCTTTTGTATTCATATGTTTCTTGTGTGCATATAAAGTATGTATATTCATTTTCGTTCAAATATTCAGTTCGTTCAAATAAATTAAATAAACATATACATTTTTGTTTTATTAAACCTATTTAATCAGGTACAAAAACAAAACTTAATTGTTTTTTGTTCGAGAATAAATTGACATTCCACATCACTATTGTAATGTGTCAAACCGGCCATCATAGCGTGCCGCTAGTGTAATATTAATTTTGTAATTTTTGTGGGAGGAGCATTACTAAGGACAGTACTACGCAAAAACAACAGTAACAAGTGAAATTAATTTAACGAATTAAAAAATACGACTGCCCTGCCATATTATTGGAATGAAAATGAAAATGAAAATGAAAATGAAAATGTTTATTTTCCAAAAACAACTTATGACAATTTTTCCTTATATCCAATGGTACCCACACTAGGTAATCCTATTTTTTTTTTTTGTAAATGAAAATGCGAATGGAATCGTATTCACATTTTTTATTATATGATATTTTTTGTGAATCAAATATTGAACTATAGTGTTATATATTCTTGGAGTCTACTCATCATTTTCTAGATGATGAAAAAGTATATAGTGAATCTTATTTTCGAATTTATTTTCAATTTTGGTCTTAAATGCGGGACCATGGTCACCCCATCAATTTTTTAAAAAAATATACTAGCCTATGTCACCCGGAATAAGCTAGGGATTCTAAGGATACCTACCTCATTTATCAAAATCGGTTCAGGCGTATAGAAGTTATGGTGGAATATACAAACTCGCATACATACATACATACATACATACATACATACATACATACATACATGAAACCTGAAAACAACCTTACTCTTTTTTTCAGGCAGTCGTATAAAAAATACGAAATATAATTTACGTTTATTATTTATTTTATAGTTCGTATAATATTTAGATTTTAGTATATTAATTTATACTATAATAGTTATCTAATATGTAAGTATTAGCGTTGCGAAATTTTATGTAAAAATCCATTTTCGATTGAATTGTAGGTAGGTATACTTATGTGGACAGTTTGTACCTATTCGCAACCTATTGTTCATTGTTGTGGGTGAGCGAGATTACTCGAAATAGAAATTCGAATAGAAAGGTAACATACACACAGTGGCGTGCTGTTCATAGAAGCATAAAAGCACCCAAATGGAAATAGGTCAATGCTCATTTTTCATTAAAAAGCCAAATAAATAGGTATTCTGACTAGCTTATGCCTACCCTAACTTCAAAACCTATGCACGCGACTGCATACACAAAGCGCGATTGCAACGACACGACAGGACGTCACACTGAAAGGACTCGTTTGCAATTTGCGTATTATATAGAGGAACCTACGGTTTTCAATTCAATTTCAATTTTCAATTTATTTATTTTGAATACAACAATATGTACAAATACAATATACTCCTTAAAAAAAAACTAAACAAGGTAATTATTATTTCGGTACTTATGAACAAAGGAGTGCTTAGACACCCGTACTAAGTTAACTTGTGTTACGGGTGTCGTCACCTTCCTCCGAACCTCTTACAATAATATTATGATTTCATTATTTCTAGTTATATTATAAATAAAGATATTGTAAAAAATATTTTAGCACAATATTATTTCAATATTTTTTATTTATTTAATTATCATTATATTTATGTCATTAATTATTTGTATATATATATATATTTAATTATTAAATAATATTATTAGGTTGATTTAATTATTAAGTGTGTGTGTGTGTGTGTGTGTGTGTGTGTGTGTGTGTGTGTGTGTGTGAGAGAGAGAATGTAAATTCATTGGAGAGTGTGCCATTAATTTAATTTACCATATATGCCTTACTAATATTTTATTTTATGACTTTCAGTAAATCTTCTGTTTCATTATAATTAAGAGTTTTAAGCCACGAAGTAAGCATTTTCTTGCATTTATTCTGATTAACGCAACTTATGTTAAGGATTTTGTTAATTTTATTATAAAGGCGAGGACCAAGGACACAACTATGGCGTTCAGCGAGAGCAGTTCGATAGTGTTTAGCCTGGCAAACATTCCGAATGTTCCGCTTTTTTGTTTGCAGATGAGGTTCGATTAAAATTTCCTCATGTTTTCGTAATATTAGGTTTAATATATAAAGCTGCCTGACGGAGAGCAAAGAGTATTCCCTAAATAGAAGATATGTAGGATGTCGTACAGGCTTTTTGAACATAACTTTCAGTGTGGCTCTTTGAGCTCTTTCTAGGCGTAGCATCGTAGTAACGAAGGAGCCACCCCAGACCGTTATGACATACCCAATCATAGATTGCACCAAAGCAAAGTAAGCCGTTCTAAGAACTTCATCATCAGCTGATTTCGCTATCTTTCTAAACACGTAGGTAAGTTTCCTGATCCTTTGAGTGACAAGATTAATGTGAGTTTTCCAACTTAGTAATTTGTCCACTTTAATTCCCAGATATTTTATTTCAGGTACACGAACAACTCTAGGACATACACAGCTATTTTGTGCGGGCAAGCAGTTGTGTATCTGTATTATGAATGGCTCTGCGGGTTGTGATCTCTCACTGGCCGAGAAAGTCATGAACTTGGTTTTAGTAGGGTTTAATGTAAGTAAATGATTGGTCAGCCATGTTTTCACTATACTAATAGCCTTTTCAGCATGGGAGCGCGCTTGTTCCCAACTTTGTCCATTAATGAGCAGAACTGTGTCATCTGCATATGAAATTATTTTTGTGTGCGGGATATTTAACTTGCATAAATTATTAATGTAGATTAAAAACAAAGTTGGACCGAGCACGCTCCCCTGTGGAACTCCGTATGTAACAATCTCCTCTCGGCTAGTAAGGGAGCCAATCTTCACAACTTGAGTTCGATTAGCTAGGTAGTCCTTAAAAATGCTAAGTGTTTGTCCTCGTAAACCAACGCTTTCCAACCTGTCTACAAGAATAGGGACAGAGACAGTATCGAAAGCCTTGGTGAGATCGATGAATACCCCTATAACTTTTTGTCTATTATCAATATTGTTAACAATATGATCAGTCAATGAACTAATAGCATCTTCCGTTGACAAGCCCTTCCTGAATCCAAACTGGTTTCTATATAAAAAGTTTTGCCTTTCTAGGAAGCTAATTAGGCGGTTGTTCAATACTCTCTCCATGACTTTCGAAAGCGTTGTTAGCACGGATATCGGTCTGTAATTAGTTACTTTATCTCTGTCTCCGCTCTTGTACACAGGATGTACTACAGCTCTTTTGAAGACCAGTGGAAAAACACCTTGGGAAAAACAGAGGTTTATTACGTACTTTAGAGCAGGAATAATGGCATGCCTCGCACATTTTAAAACGCTTACAGGTATGTGATCCCAGCCAGCTGCACAATCATTCCTAAGTCCCATTATTATACTGTTTATTTCAAGCTCGTCTACGTCAAGGAGTACCATTGAATTTCCTTGAATGTTATCGTCCAGGTTATCGAGTATGCAAGAGTCTAGCTGTTTATATTGGTTTGCAAGCGGGGTAGCTAGTTCTTTCCCTATATTAACAAAGAAATTATTTACAGCGTCAATGGATGTTCGCGCATCAATTTCGATTTTTAACAGATCGTTAGGTGGTACGGATTCGGATTTTAGATGAGTAATGCTTTTAAGTACATTCCAGGTGGCTTTGGAATTTCCTTTGGCTTTAAGGAACTCATTTTTTTCATATGTCCGTTTTTGATTCTTTAGCAACTTGTTGCAGAAATTCCGATACCTGGTGTAGGTGAGTTTCGCAATATGGTTGTCTGGATCGCGCCTAAACTTTTTGTGCAGTTTGTCCCGATTTCGTATGCATCTAAGTAGTCCCGGAGTAATCCAGGGCTTGAGAGTGCGTTTCTTAGCAGGAAAACTGACCAGCTGAGTATGCTCTGAAATAACACTAGAGATAGTATTTACTAGTTTATCTGCAGCAGATTGTGCATTACAGTCGCTATGCACTGGTTTATATGGTTCGAAGCGGTGATAAGCTATTGGTTAAGACACCCGGCCTCCTATAGGTACGAGGTCGCATTTCGCACGCACGCACGGTACGCACTCTGACTCTGAACTTTCAGAATTGAGAATAAAAACATAAAGGACATTGACCAAATTCGCCTAAGAATCAACATGCATTTGAAATATACAGTAATTTTTAGCTTATTTTATAGCCGTTATTCAAAATATTAGAATTTAACGGACACTTCAAATTAATTAAAAAATAAATAGATGGGTATTAAATTGATTACTATACGTTTCCGTCTCTGGATTATTAACCACAGTTCAATAACTTACAGTTTAAATTAATATACTATACGGTGGTTGTATATTATTGCTTGAGCGCTAGATCCGTATCGTAAGAAACATGATAAAAGCTGCATAAAGTGCTAAGTGTGCTAGTATTCTTAATCTCGCAACGCCATCTATTGAAAGTACAATAATTTAATATTTTTAACGCCATTTGTGAAGTTCTCGATGAACTATAACGATACCTGCATCCTCATTAATGACGCCATCTGTAATGTTTTTGATGAACTACGGCGAATCTTGTCTTATCTACATACTGTTTACAGCTCTATTACAAATGGATAAAGATGATATTTATTTCTTCAAGCAGATAGATCGTGAAAGCTGAAATAACCTCAAAATTGAAAGTATTTTTGGTAATAAGTAACTTTTTAGCAAGTGTCCGTAGTTAATCCCGAACGTATCCCGAACGTCAGTGAAACTGCCTGCTACTCGTACACCTAGCTTACAGGTACGAGTTTTCTAAACCAAAACACCCAGTTGCAACATATTTCAAGTATTATATTTCATAAGGCGTTTATACGATTTTGGCCTGACTTTTTACGTACCTACGCATGTAGAGATGTTAAATTGTCGACGTGGGTATCATAATATTATCCATACTAATATTATAAATACGAAAGTGTGTCTGTTAGTCTGTCTGCTTAGAGGTGGTTAATAAAACGTAGCTCAATATCATAGCGCGCTATTGTTCCACAGCGCGGATAGCGTGTTATGAGTGAGGAGCCGCCATGACGCTACGGCGTTATGAATATCACGCGATCACGCGCGGCGCCTCGTAGCACTCGTAGCGGCACCCGCTTACCGGTAGCGCGCTGCCGCTGGCCGATAGTCTCCCGTAACGCGCTGTTGTGAGTGAACGTCATCTTTGCGTGTTACGAAATTTAGCGCGCTACGAAATTTAGCGTGCTGCGAGACATATCAGCCGCCCACACGCTTACTTATAAGTAACGTTATAACATAACGTATTTAAAAGCGTGTGAAAAAATTATATAGTTTAAGTCCGTAGATAACGTGCTATGGATTTATAACAGTTTTGAACCACTCTGTGTCTGCTACGCTTTAACGGCCCATCTGTTTAACTGATTTTGATGAAATTTGGTACAGAAATAGGTGGTATCCCGAGGCTAACTTTAATCCACGCGGACGAAGTCGCGGGCATCATCTAGTATTAATATAATTGCTCCACGCTCGTATTTTATTCATCGCTTGTAAGAAAATCGCGGTAGGTACTTTTAAAGTTTTTGGAATACAAGTGTACTGTTCTGAGCTTGGGTGATTATTTTGAGGAAGTCTGTAAATAGCCCTTGTGAAAAGTCTAACTCCTCGCATGAATCGGAGCTTTGAAAATGAATAAAAAAAAATACGGAAAAACCCGCAACAAACTCGATTTTTTTACAATTTTCAAAATTCGAACGATAAATTCCTCAACTCTTGGTTCTACTCCCATCTCGATCCTCCCAAAAGCCTCGGAGCTATGGCCAAAAATACGTTTCAGGCGATTTGCATCTGATAACCATTTTCAATGGTAAAAAAATCAAAATAGTTTTTCGCGTGTAAAAATAAAGACACGATTTTAGCGCAACTATGTAGCGTTGTACTAAACTCATATCTAAAGACTTAATTAAAAGTGTCGCATATTATCTAGGTACCTACTTAATTCAAAAGACCACATTAAATTCGGCCCTGTAGTATTTCAGAAATATACCGGATCCGTTCCATTACAGGTAAAGAACACAAGAAAATATTGATGACCGGGAAATTTTTTCAATATTTTCAGGTATGCTCTATTGCTACATGTTATAGCTTGTAATCATGTAACTAAACAGTAACAGTAACTGATTTAATCCTACAATAATTAATTATTAATTCAATTAGTTACAGGCTACAGCCTTACCTCATACTCTTCATTGTTGAACCACTTAATTAATCCAGTAGGTAATATTAGACTTCACTCAATCGGATTTCGCCAACAAAATTAATTAAATTCCTTCTAATATGAATCTTTCCGCCAATTGTAAACTTAAGGGAAAACAGAATCTAATTATTTTATGACCTTTGCTTATATCTTTTACAAAACCGATGTTATGAAACTTTATAGTGCCGTCCCAGAAAAGCAATATAAACAAGTAAAACACTTGTTGCAAGAGGGCTTTACGTGTGCACTCTGACGGTCATGAAATATTACTGGCTTACTGATCCACCTACTGCGTCTCTGTGTACATGTAGCGATACTCTACGTCTACGCTGGCGATAATAATAGAGTCTTTTCAATATAGAGCTTTCCAGTGAATCGCTTTTCATTTCAGCATTCCAGGAATACGAACAATGCTATACACTTACGTACGTGATGAAAATTTGATATCGGGGACAAAAATACCTGTGAAGTAGTCATAAAGTAGATATCATAAAAATAGTCATAGGAAAGGCGGTAGGAAGAAGCATTCGCTACAGAGCGCAGATGCTTTATTGTGCTGTATATTTTCCTAAAGCGCATAGCAAGCTAGCGCTAGCATTGTTGTATCATTTTACAAAAGTAGTAGTATTATATCCATAATACTAAGTAGGTACCCACGTACTTCGTATTAAAAATTTGAAAAGGTGTCGACTGTGAAGGTGTGGAAAAGGTTACTTACCATATTTCTCAGCTCATCTATTTAACCGTTTTTGTCCGGATCATAGACTTTTTATTTCGGATACCTAATCAAAGATAAATTTTTAAAAACATAGTATGTACTCGTAGTTACGTGCGGACAAAGTTGCAGGTATCATCTGAGAGTCGTACTTTCATTCAACGGGTTCCGTACGAAGTTTATTGTATAGGGACCCCTTCATTATTTGTTGTATTACTCCTCACTCTTTGTAAATTTCATGTGCCTTACCTATTGCGGTTCAAGAGATACAGCAAAAAGCGCCGAAATCACGTTCCTTGTATGGGGGCCCTCTTTATTTTTTAATTTAATACATTTGTTATTCTTTGTTGTTATAGCGGGAACAGAAATAAAAAAAAATCTAGCAATTACAGTCCATGCCCAATTAGCACACAAGCGTTATAAGAAAGCGCTATAGTAGCCGCCTAAGAGGAATGACAACTTTGGAGACGGATCGTTAAGCGTGCCACAACCCCAAAGTCACTTGCCCAAGCGATGCCACTTGGGCTCGTCCCTAAGAAAGCGGTACTTTGACTTCACGTGATTTGCCTTGAAGCACGGCTGCTTGTGCACGGAGCGGGTGTGCTTAGTGGATCGCGACATCACAAACTAGTTTATCTAGTTTAACTAGTTTATCCCTCATGTAGGACAGTACGGTCGGCGTATTTTACTACCGGCCACCCAAAACACAACTGCGGAACGCTGTGTATTTTATTCCACTTCCGCTTACCGCTGTCCATCAAAAATGCAGCCTAATACTGTTACGGAATGATATTGTTTATTTTCCGGTTTAAGCCCAGAAGCGGAAACTAATGGCACGTAGAAGAGATACTATTATAACTGGGAGACTAGCACTAACTTGGCATTTACAAATTCAGGTTTCGATAAAACTGTTCGTGTACCTTGAGATTTGAGTGCAATCTAAATAAAACGGCTCATATTGGATATTTAAGACTTTTATATCAATACAAAAATAACATCAATAAATAATATGAAAGCGCAATAATTACATGGAACCGTTTAAAGTGGTTCTAATTTACACGAAATAATTCAAGTCTGTCAATTTGGGGTTTACACAAGTATTATTTTGTTAATTCTCTATCGTAATTTAAAGCGCTTTGTCAATCCTGTTTACAGTAAGTTATATTTTTGACAGACATTAAAGGTAGTTTTACGAACAATATAGATGTACATCATTTAGAGAAATTATATCTATAAATTATAGGTACTTATAGCAATAAATACCATATATCTCACGAACATAAACACGATTATAAAATAGTACCTACATATTTTTAAAAGTAGGACAGCTCATAATTGTAGTTTCAATATGGCATTCATATGGCATGCACATGTTTTAAATAGCAATATTTGTTAAAGCTTCAAATATATTTATTAAATAACATTACCAAACTACGTTTTTTGAAAGCGGAACGTAGATATCAGTTCTAGATCATGTGTACGATCAAAAACAGGGTTTATATGAAAAGCTGTGTACCCGAGCTTACATTATTAGCTGAAATTATTATAGGACACATTTACGCATTTCGTTCATACAATAACAGCTGTCAAATTTACGATACGAGTAAAAGTACCTACTTCACATATGTAAACTTATTAAACCTACATTTCCCACGGAACGATTCACAATGTTTAACAAGAACCAATTAGGTATGAACTCAATGAATAAACAAAGAAAGGCTGTTTTGAAAATCCGATAAAAATGTTGATTCTTCTTTGTTCAAAGGTCTGACGACTCAAGAAGCCTGATGACTTAAGAAGCCGCAAAATCACAAAAAATAACAAAGGCCTGAGCTATGCCCGTAATAGCTCAGGCTATAAAAAAGCTTTCAGAGAAGAATCTCTGAAAGCTTTTAGAAAGGATACTGACCGATTTGCTGGCTTCATCATTTATAAAGACTTTATTTGAAGAAAAGATATTAGACTCGTAGATACCGTTTATATAAAGTAGGTTAGTGTAAATATATTAAAGTAGGTAGATTTTTTATTAGATGATAAGAAATATTCTACTTTTATGTACCGTAAAATGCCTGTGATCACACAGTCAGTAAGTAAGTAAGTCAGCCTATTAACCTTCTACCAAAGAAGGTATGGTTACTTTAGTGGTAGTTAATTTTTAATATAGAGATAGAGAATTTCGAGTTTTTTGATAAAAGTTGTAATGTGGTGGTTTTTGCGTTGCCAGAATATGGAAAAAAATGATGAGTTTAATCCGTGAATTAAAAATCCTAAACAGTCACTCAAAACATCTACGATTTAATGGTAATATATGTAGGTAGAGTCGGTAGGCACTTTCCTAACACTACAAAATAAATAGCAAAGCATGACACTAATGAAGATAGGTAAAAATAAATAATAATGCATTCAGCTTATAAACTTAAAGTTACAAAAATGCATCGAAATAATTTATGAAGGTTAATTTGATTGTAGGTATTTGTCAATTTTTAAATAGAAAACTAGCCTAGTTAACAATAAATAAAAATCTTAAGGCACTTTTTTAGGTACCCAGATCACAAATTCATTACATCAAAACGTTTCTACCGAATATGTTAGTACGTAAAAGATTAGCGCCATGGAATGTCAAGTTACAAACACGGAGAATAATATATACCAAATACTGTTTTGCGTCGTACTAAACCTAATAATACTTCTCTAAATACGTAATAGGCATAGAGATAATTTAGATTAGCTAATAAAGTGCTTACAATATCTACACAACTACTTAAAGAACATAAGCGCATACAGATAAGTATTTCTGCATTGTGCAGAATAACAATACCGACACAATTTACAAAATATCATAACTAATAAAAATATGCAAATTTTGCAGTCGTCTCTAAAACTACTTAATAAATAGACACGGTTCATACGAGGATAATCTAAATTGATTCGTTTTAAATAGAAACTATTTAATACAAGAATATATTTACAATTTTTTTTCAACCGCCATGCTCATGACTTTTATTTACAGACATTATTTACAAGTGTCCAGAATGGCACGACCTGCGCGCATTATTTGTCTTTGATCACTTCTAAAAGAAAAGTTATTACAGCACAAGAACACTACTACTTTAGTTATATTTGTACGAAGAGGGTAGTACGTAGTCACCAACAATGTAGAGGGCGTTAGCGTACCAGTGGACTCCGCGGGAAACTTCCTTGGAACTGCTCCAGCCGGCCATCCAACGCAACGGAGCCATTGCAGCGTGCGCCAGGGCATGGCTTCGCACGAGAGCGTAACAAGACGCTAGTGCGTCATCCACGATGATCGTCCCTGTCTTCGTGAGTGGCGCATACACTCCTCTTCTTGATACCAATCGAGTCTTGACTACTCTCGATGGTCGCATCACGCTACTCTGCCCCCTTGTGAGGAGGACGTCTCCAACTTCAATATTAATGGCGAAGGATTCCCGCCAGCCATCTGCGGCGGCAAGAAGCAGCAGATGAGATGGCGTAGTCGCTATAGTCACACCGTTCTCGGCTGTTACTTCAATGTACTGTCGCGTAACGTTCGGATCTCGATCGATAAATGTTAGCACCTGAAATTAAAAAAATATGCGTTACAAAATCTCGGTAGTTACATAAAGAGATAAATAAAAGTGTGATGTTGAATTGATGATAGACCTAGCGATGCTCGATCAGTCACTCGTTTTAGCTGCGTATAACTTTTGTATTTACGAATTTACGATTCAGCAATTATCCTTATGATCTGTTTACGAGTAGTTAAATATTAATATTTTCAGTGTACTGTGTACCCACCTCTGAATAAACCATTTTGCCATCGTCAGCTGCGGCCAACACTCGGTCTCCTTTCTTGAGAGCTGCAATATCCCGAGGACCTTCTTCCGTGTGCACAATAGAACCAGAAGGAAAGCAACCAGCTCCAGTACCAACAGAAGATTCTGGAACATACAAAATAACCAGTCAGTTTTTTATCACAATTTCGATCAAACCTAAAACAAAAAAGATAGCTCGAGGTAGTATATCCCTTTAAGGAAAAGCGAGATTTCTCTACGTTCGTAATTAAAATCCGATAAGATACAAAACAAAGGAGAATTGCGGAGGCTTTCTTGTTCTCAGCCCGAAGGTTATCGTATACCTACAACTAAACTTTGTATGTATATAGGTAGGCACAGTGCTTTTGTCAGAACACGATGTGAAAATCCAATATAACGAACGCAGGTTATTTATTCTGACACAAATAAAAATTCGAGGAAATGTGTAAACGTGAACCTAAACAAATTTTAACTGATAAAAAATTCTATCCCTTTTGCCAAATCTTTAGCTGCATTGTTTAAAATAAATATGTAAACTTAAAAACGAACGTCCACAACGAAAATTGCTTATAACTTTATTTGTTTATTATCTAATGGTATTTATTTAAATCCTGATCCAGCTTAAACTGTACCTGTTTAAATCTTAGGCGCACAAAAAATATTTACGTGCAAAGAAATGACATCCAGGAGATAAGTAATTCAAAATGGATTGGACGTAAGCTAGTGAGGTATGCTCACGCTTCGGCTTCAATGGTATAGGCGTAAGGAGAATTAGCGGGTAAAAAGGTACCCACACACCAACTTTATAGTTAAAATGTAGGCTTTGTGCCGATCGAGAAGGGCGGTGAAATTATACGCGTAGACGGACAGTGGCAGTGGTTTACTGCAAAACCGACGGCAACGCTTGCGAGAGCTCGTTAAATTTTGATTTGTTGTGTAACCGAGCGATAAATTCGGCCGATACCCATGCACAAAACGATGGGACGCCGAGATCGCGTTACACAATAACCACACAAATTAGATTCCGTTCAAAGTCAAGAGCTTATTGTCGAGATTCTGTTTGTTGTTGGCTGAACAGATCACACGAATCATTGAATAAGTGTCGGCCACCTTTAATTTTTTGCACGTGTCTCTCAAGGCAATCACATTTTTCCTGAATCTTTATATTGCTTAAAAACAAGTTAAATAAAAATAAAAACTTGTAGTTCAGGCTATTGTCACCACTTCCGGCGTTCGCTTTACTTGAAATTTATGATATAGGTACATACCTAATCACCTATCATTACTGCAGCATATGACAGCAATCGAACTTTCCTTGATAAAATTATGGGCAAATAAACAAAATGTAAGTAAAGTAAGTAAGTACTTTCACATTATGTTAGAAACTATTCAATGATGTCTGATTTAAATTTTTTTGTCGTTTTTACCAAAAAAATAGGCTCGTTCAAACAGTGGCCACCGCAGAACATATTCTAGGAATATCTGGGAGTGTAATAGAAGTTAGTTCAAGTCAAGGGTAGGTATAGAATAGATACCTGTAGGTACCTATGTACCTAGTATCTACTTAATTGACACTAAACGAAAATTGTAACATCACAGGTCACATTAAAAACTAATTCAATATCTTAATGCTGTCACAGTACAGGTACAATTCCATTGGCGTGTCTCAAGTATAGTTCAGTACACAATGGCCCAATACGTTAGGCGAGTGCCGTCCAATGTGTAAGCGCTATTTATTTGACAGGCCGTAAGCAGCAAATATCGCTAAAGTGCCCTGTCCATGTTCGCCGAGTGTGATGGTCCAATGTGTATAAAGCTCTAAAGCTGTCACGGTACGGTTCCAGTGGCGTGTCGTAAGTAAAGTTAGGCTGAAGATGCGGCGATAAGCGGCGCGGGTGCAAGCGCGGCGCGCGAGGCGCGGCGGGGAGGCGGGCGCGCTGAGTGGCCGCGCCGACCCCGCCCCGCGAGGACCACCGGGAGAGCTAGGCGGCGCCTGACCATGCTGCCAGCCGGATAAATACACGCACGTGACACTATTCACTTAATCTCCTCAATGGATCATACATCATACAGAGCAAATTCACGACTTCATATCATGCCAAAACGCGTCCGCATTCACTTTTTTTCGCTTTCAGGGCATTATTTTTCCCTTTTGTAGGCACATTCATGAAAGTATGCCTACATTATGATATATATAATACCTACCTATGGGTAGTACGAGACAGGTTATATTATACTCCTCATACTTGAAATCTCAGCCAATCTCTAATACCTAGTTTTTTTTTGTAAAAGATTGGTAATTCTTATGAGTAGCTACCTACTAACCATCACCTAAATCTAGACCCAGAGACCCTTTTTTGCGTTAGTGTACGAATACATAGATGATTAGGCACTCTGCCTAAGTTACCTTATTTTAAAGTCTACACTCTACATCGTAACTTTATAGATTACATGAAAGCTCGCATGCCGCAACTTTGATCACAGTCATCGGGCCATCTTGTTTTTATTTACGATCAGCTGCATGCTCACGTTATTTCCATTTACTGCGAGAATCCTTTTTTATTTTTTACATTGCCTAGATACCAGTAAATTTTACATGCTTAGGTATAATTTTAGTGCCTCTAGCTATGTAAAAGTTTACGTGTTCATTTTAATACATTGTTACAATGCGCCTGAAGCTGTGCTCTGATCGGTGAATCTATCTGATTTATATCGTATGGAATAGCAATTAACCGCCGACAAGAGCCGCGTGGTCATGCAAATGCCAAATTGTGCCGGTTCGGTTATGATTCATACAAGGCGGCCGAGCGGTGTATCGTTATAGTGTTCCCAATGTAATAAATATTTAGTCTGCTAAAAATACCTGAATTTATCAGTCTTAAAATCCAAACAGCGAGAACGGCTTTATGTAACAAAGGCAAATTCACAATACAATATTATCTTATGTGAAACTTAAAACATAAGTTTATCTCCAATAAAACCGTTCCAATTCCAAAACGTCGCTATTTTAGAGTCAAGAGTCAAGCATTTTAAGAACCCAAAATATAAATTAAAGATTGTGGTTTTCTGGTTCCCGCGGGAAATCTTTAATTTTCCAGGATAAAAAGTAGTAGATATGTTATTCCAGACTATAATCTATCTCTGTGCCAAATTTTATCCAGATCCGTTTAGCCATATGGCGCGATTGAGTACCATACATCCAAAATTTCACCTTTATAATATTAGTATTTGAGCGACAATTAAGGTAGTAGGCTGACTTTCTAATATCATTAAAATAGGTATATTTTATGCCTCAGATTATCGTAACCCGGTGAGTTATTGCTGTCTGAAAGTTATGACATTGAATAATAGATAAGCCTATTCATCTAAAGAGTGAAGAGAAAGAAAATTGAGTGAAGATTTTATAATTAAGCAAGCAATACCTGCCCCAGCTTCGTACAAAGTATCCTCAGACAGAATTTCCGGTCAGCAGAATACCAGTAAGTATCTGCTTATTTGTGAGTGAAATTGTGTAATGCGTGTTAAATTTACAATAATATTAACTAATTTAAAAAAAAAAAAAAAAATTTTTCACCGCAGACAGCCTACGCAAACCTAAACTAGAGGTCGGATAGCAAGGCATTTTTCACAATATCTTTGTCCTGTGTTTGATCCCCGATATTTCTTTTATCTTCTTAAGTTTAAGTTCAGATATTGAATGTAGTCACTAGCTCAGGTAGTGATTAATAGCGGTAAACTGACGATAATAATAAACTAAAAAAAAGACGCACTGAATGGAGAATTTGAAAACCTCCGCCTGTTTGAAACTTGTTCAATAATTAGTAATCATTATTATATATTATCATCATTAAAATAGAATGAATAACTAAAATTCTATATCAATGTATATCGTCCTTCAATAAATCGTCATCTTCATTAATGAACTGCAAAAGTAAAACCGTTTTTGACATTTTACAAATAGTTTGTGATATATTTTACTAGTATCACAAACCATATGACTTTGTACCTATATATTAGTTGTGTGTTGTCACGTATTATTTAACAACAGTGATTTAGTGTACACTGACTATTTCACTAGTAAAAACATAATATGTTCTAGAAAGTTGTCTTTATAAAAAATTAATTAAAATGAAGTCGTTTTATTTCAAGTACAAACATCACTATCAATTCATAAGTTATGCCTACTATATTATGCTAAACTCGAAGGACGAATCCTTCGTTTAATTATGATCGAGCTTCACTTACAGGTAAGTTCGTTTAATCATTAATTAAACAGTCGATACTTTTTACTAACATTTTTTTAAAACATTCAAGAGTGGCCCATTAAAATAGTGTTTCAATAAATGACTGTATTTGGTACATCTGTTGACTCAACATTCTTGTTTAAATCGAATATGACTACAAATCAAAGCATATGTCGGCATGTGTGGGAACAGGCAGGAATCCGGCCGCAACTTTCCGGGATGTGGCGTGGCAGCGTTCGCACGCGGCGACCCGCTTGCTCGAGCGCACATCGCTCACTCGCGCTTCTATCCGCTTCTCTTTGTTCAGATTTAAAGCGAGTAAAAACTATATACTTTATTTTTATATTACTGTTTTCTATATGGTCGGCTTTGGTTGTGGCTGGTTACTCTCCTACTGGCAAAGATTTGCCGCCAAGCGATTTAAAACGTTCCGAACCGACGGCGTATAGAAATACCCCTAATAGTTTAGTACGCCACCATCTAATAGCTAGGATATTGCATTGGCATAACTAATACGTCGCCGATTTATCAGTCTTCTTTCAAGGGATATGCTTTGGGGAAAATGCTCAGGAACTTTGGTAGGTATTTTTATGGTCTAAATATGTAACCAAGTTCAACGAAGTGTACGTTTTCCATACATATCTGATACGAATCGTTACAGTGTGAGGCATTTACTAGGCAAGCTTATTTTAAAAACTCATCATTATACTTTTACGGCTCAGCAACTTAGGCACAGCGATAAAGCTTGCATCTTGGAGACGAAGATAGGATATTATTATCCCCGAAAACAGTTATTGAGCTAATTAAAGCTGCCCTTTATAATGTGTAATGTGTTTAAGTATTCAATTAGTCTCTGATCACAGGCCTTATAGGGACGGCACTGTCTAGACCGGACCGTGTTCGTCCTTCACACAGCACTCGTGACCCGTTCCATCGGTCACGCCCCATTTACGCGCGCCTCCTTCGTGCTAACCACCAGAACCCATCTATGGAGTTTGTTTTAAAAAGCAATATATAATATACATATGTATTTTTATTCAAACTTAAAAGTTGCCTACCATAGTTTTATTAGATTTACATAAGTAGGTATGTGTGCCTTTTGTTTCTCATACCTATTATTTTTGTCTGGATTTTCAGTACCATTACAGAGTATTACATATTATACTCTTAATGGGTGCCTCAGTATAATATACTTAAAAATAAAATTTAAATATCAAGGAAAATGTACACTGACCAAGATACAAAGCTCGACGAGCTAAGAGTTATGCCATGCAATGCCATTGGGACATTCGAGCGCGTTGATGTCTTTTGAAGCTGCAATTTTGTATGACATTTTTCAATATGAAAGTAGCCCCAAATTAAAGGTTTATTTTATATGGTTCGCGAACTCTTGGTGTAAATAGTAACTACTGCTGTCGTATTGTGTGCTAAAATGTTTACTAAATAGATTAGCTGACCCGCCCCGGCTTTACCTACTCGGGTGGCATTTCTCAAAACCATAGTGAAGGTCTACGTCAAACTAAATCTACATGTATTATCTCAAGTGTTTAAAGTATATTGATGTCAGTCTGTTTATATTTAAATATACAGTATAAGGTTTATAATAATTATGAAGAGTATTTCCCAATAAGTACCTACCGGTATTTTTTTAAATTTTTCATGAGAGTTGTATCAAGTTAATTGTTTAATACATACTTAAACAAAATGTATATGGTATCATATAACCCACTGGTCATTACGTTTAATAAACATTATGTTCGTAGGTTTCATATAATTTTTTACCGACTTTTATAAATAAGTAACAAGATTTTTAGACTAGATGTAGTAGACTAGTAAGCTTTCTATGTCGAAAATCAAATCAAACGATTTTATTAAAATAAATTATACAACAATTTAAACAAAGAAGAAACTTAACCTTTAGGGTTACAACTTCATTTAGGATAGGCTAGCTTTGCAAAGGATGATATTTACCTAACTTCTAAGTGTCTAAAAGATACATTGATCATAAGAACTTAAGAATTGTTATTAAGATCTATGTATGAACTGTATTATACTGTATTTGCACCTACCCAAGAGCACATGTTAGCACATGTTAATCATTTATATATTCTTATACGAACATAAATGACAAAATATAACTAATTCAGTTTTATTATGGTTTAAAAGCCTTTAATTGCTCGAGTCACCACTGATATCGATTGCGCCATTTAACAAGAAAAGCAAGCTTTAAATTCTTCATTACTTTTAAATGTATCACCAAAGCGGCCGTTGTGAAATTTAAATGCAGGTTTCGATTTAAGTATTTAAGATAAGCAAATTATCTGTTAAATTTTAGTTTATAGGTACCTTAAATACGGAGTTATATGGACTTAAATGAAGGCAAAATACTTCCAATGTTCCTAATATTTGGGTTCTCATCCTCATTCGATAAAACCTATTCTGCGTTGTCAGGAGTTCAGAAGATAATTGCGAAGCGATGGACGCAATAAGTAAAGAAAGTCGTGCTTGCCGCGGCCTTGACCTCAGGAAGGAGAGTTGCGACCGCGATATACGCATGCTACATTAATTATTTATAAGCCAAATTATTACCAAAAGCTCTCCGAACAGGACGCTCGAATAAATGAATAACCATCGGAACTAATCGATCCGATTCCACTTCTCCATAGCCCGTTTTAAACAATGCCTAAGGCTTTTTCTCTAGTATGATAAACGATCAAATTAAGGGTACAGTACATACCATGTTTGAACTAATCGATGACTATAAATAAGATGACGCTAAGCTTGACGTTATCTTACAAAGGTAGCACATCTTAGCTCCTAGAGAACTTTTGAGTAGACAAATAAATATTTAGGGCTTGCACAAGGGCATTTAATTTGATTTAGTTAAATTGTGTACTGGCATTACAAAATTTGTGGCAAAAGATTATTGCAGTTGCCAAAAAGTGACAGCATTAAAAATTGCAAGTACAACTTGCAAGTGGGCCTAACATCCTTTATAGATGTACCTATAGTGCTATATATCTAAACTTAAAACTAGTACATATATAATGAATTTTAGATTAAGTATTCATAATATACCAAGATTCTCTCTTATGAAAAATAATTCTATCATTGATTCAGCAGAATCTTCCAGATTTCATTGTTTGATGTAATGTTTGGGTAAAATACAAATTATAACAAGACCACCTGAAAAACCATCTAGTTTTTTAACGACAAAATATGTTCTTTTAATTTGCCAAATGGTAAAGTTGAACAAAGCTGCGCAAGCGCCGAAATGTCTCAGTAGGTAGGTACCTATCTAAAATTTACTCATACATGGACACATACATATAAATGGCCGTTTCTCTCATCGTTATGTTGCATATACACACATATCTATAGTAGCCATTGAATCACCGACGTAATTATAGAAGTGGGGGATTGGCTGCGATGTGGTCGTGCACAAGGGGGATAGAGATATGTGCACAGGTAGGGTGCGAGGAGGACGTAGGTTAACAAGAGGCTTGTTCGTCCGTTTGATCGACACCGCCGGCGAGCGGGCGCGGGAAGCTGTCTGAGGTGCATTCTTCTTGTAAAGCTCAACTATAATATATTTGGCCCGCGAGGCCTGGTCCCGTAGTCCACCGTATACAGTTACGTATCCATCAATTTTTAAAATCACGAAACGGTTCGTTAACTTTTTGTGATTCCACTGTACTCTAATGACGCTTATTTAAGTATCTTTTATATATTAATTATGAATAGATCATACAAAAATATATTACGAAAATTTAGCTGTTATAGCTTTAAACTTGAGCTTATGTAAGTTATGATTTTATTGTGTTTCATAAACGTATATCTCAGAAATTTTAAGGCATTTTATTGTAATAGTATTAAGGCCTGGAGAACCGCAAAGCGCGGAGCTGGTAGAGTTTAGTACGTCCGCGTCACAAACCGCATGTGCATTGTTTAAAATGCTACACGTTGCGCTACGAATAATGCGTAACGTAGCGGCCTTTACGTTCTAATCTAAACCCTTAGACCCTTTTCTGTCGCGCATGATTACCATCGTGCATTGTGCCTGTCAAAGCATGTACCTAAGCATTTTTAACAGAAGTTTATGTACAGTATAAAAGGTAAGTACTTACCTGTCTTGACAGAACAGTGTATATAGGAGCGGCTCTCGTAGAAGACCCAGTCGAAGCCAGCTTCCACTGCGAGGCGAGCGAGCATCCCGTACTTGCTGCGGTCGCGGTCGCTAGTCGTCAGGTCTACGGCGCGACCCTCGTAGTGTAGCGAGTTGTCCTGGTGCGAGTTCTCCTCGTCCCAGCCCTCGATCACGCGGAGCCGCACGCCGGGCCACTGGTTCATCACGCTGATGGCGAGTGTATTCAGCTTTTCTTTGCATCGCTGGAAAAATTTACGGTACATATCTTTAGTTTATGAAGACATTTCGTTTTAAGCCATAAGTTCACATAATAAATCCTCTGTCCAAGGTCCACCTGTTCAGTAGATTTTGACTAAATTTGGTACAGGGATAGTAAATGAAAGAGTTCCCATGGGTTTTTTTCTAAAACCTAAATCTAGGTAGACGAAGTCGTGGGCATGATCTAGTATAAAATAAACTAACGAATACGGAAATGAGAATAAGCTTAATTATTCTTAAGATACTTTCGTTAATAGGTACATTAATATGCCAGTCAGACAGATTCTTTATATTATAGGTATTATGCGGAAGCCCGATCGTACCAAAGGATCGTACAGCTAACCACAATATGAAGCACCCGGAACATTTTATAACATGTTGGCATTTCATGAAATATAACACAGTCTGTTGATCAATTGATCGAGCCAAGGCAAGGCATTATCAATCGTTTATCGATATAGCTATATCATGATATGGTCCTACGAAGCACGCACTAGACCATTTTTCATGATAAAGCCACACATAAGCAATCGCAAAATAGTTTCATTAAATCTAGCACTAGACTACAGAGGCGTTGATGGCATTTTGTTTGAGCGAATTTCAGGGAAATCACTCAATAATATCAATG
The DNA here is from genome assembly GCA_964035005.1 of Erebia palarica. Taxonomy (NCBI): domain Eukaryota; kingdom Metazoa; phylum Arthropoda; class Insecta; order Lepidoptera; family Nymphalidae; genus Erebia; species Erebia palarica. Next base: position 12,104,228 of record OZ035988.1, read on the forward strand.
AGCTATTTATTTTTGGCGTTCGTATTATACTACCTATCTACTACATATATACAGCTAAAACCTGTAAAATCCTATCTAAATAATATTTTTTTATTTAATAGCCTATCGAGAACACCTAGTCTTAGCAAATTTTATTATTCGCGAGAGCTAAAGAATGCGTTCTATTTGTACGTATTCGTTCTATAAATGAACAAAACCTGCCGCCTCATCGCAGAGTGCAGCGATGCATGGGTATTCCGTCACGAGAAATAAATCAAATTAAAACAGAGCGCGTACAAAGGGATTGACACAACTTGTTTGTGAAATCACTTTGCCGCCAAATAAAGGAAATGTCAAAATATTTATAAAGAAATGTGGACAATGTGCGACCGTTGTGCGACGCACCGCATGCCAGCTTTGTGTCCGCGATGTCAACTCACTTTATGCAGATTTCGTAGTGAAAAAGTTTGAAGATTGACGTAACGAATCGAAACGATGGGCGCCCCGTGTGGACGCGACGTCCGCTTGCATTCAATATAAAAGATATTTTGGAGCACCGTACATAATTACTTCTACGAACGTTCCAACCACCTCATAAAGAGTTGTAAGAAATTCCAAATGCTTTGGCTTCGCCAAAGTAATTCCAATTTTTCACGGCTCAGATTTTCAAATTTGAAGATGTCCAAATATTTTGAACACAAAAATAAGTAGTATATACTGTTAGTATATATTACTGAAATATGAGCCCTAGTTTATCAAAATATTTTATTATTTTCTTACGGCAAAACAAAGCTACCAACTATTTTAACATAACGATTTCCAATACAGTATTTTACACAATCAAGATTTGGCCGGTCTGTAGCACAGCGACTGGTCATGGGATGCTCAGTGTTTACTCTGCAGACGTCTCGGCCCGCACTAAAACAATCGAATGCTAAACGTATACTCAAACACTGATGCACTTTAGCGTGGGAACACAATGAGCGAAGGTGGCACAATTAGGTTTTTCCACAAAGAATTTCCTCTCTTTAAAATTTTATTTTATTGTCCCCACCACACTTCATATCTCCGAACAATTCACGAGTTGATATGTCGTAATATGTTGTATATTAGATTAATTTGAATAAATAACCTGTAAGCCTGGTGGTTTAAATACATTTATTCAATTGCTAGCTAGTGCACTTATAAGTAAGTAGGCTCTAGCGAGAAGATACGGCGCGACAGGCCGGGCGGGCTATTATAAATTCATTATGCATATTTTTAGTAAACAAGCTGTCGATCACAATGCTCGGGCGCAGCGGGTCGCCTGCCTCTGACACCTCGTCCTGCCCGCCATTCCATACCAATCCACCTTATATAACGATAATCTTCACTGGGATAGGCACTTAATGTATACTCAAATACCTACCCAATGAAGATCAACCATTCAAACCAGTTCCCTTCCCAAACATAAAAAGCTCCGTAAATTATCAAATAGCGCCACATCAAAAGCTCATTTCGGACTACATTAATTAAAAAACAACAAGCGTGTCGAATACCTAGGGTCAAGTTTTAAAGTGAAACCAGGCTACCTGAACCGGTGGCGAACGACGCACTTGCGGACGCATAATGAAGGCCGTGCTATGGAATTGAGGCAAAAATGGAATAAAAACTCTTAGGATCATCGCACTGTAGCAACGGGTGCAGTAACGTGAGAACATAAATGAGCAGGGAACTCCGGAATTTAACTAGAGATTTTGACTAAAATGGAAGGTGATGTTTTGCCACAATCAATATCCAAACAGATTTATATATGTCACCGTAAGATTGTAAAAACCGCTAGATTATAATCTTACTCGCGAAATTGTAAACTGTCGACAGATTGTGAACCGTTCAATGTTCTGAGTGTCAATTTTTGAAATATTCATTGTATTTACGTTTTCTTGACTGTTTCTTGTAGTAAAGGCTAATGCGGCTGGGCACTTAGGTTTTATCAGGTTAATATACCTAACAGATTACAATCTACCGAAAAACAAAGCGTTAAATTGTAATCTTTCGACAATTTGCAATTTCGCGAGTTAGATTATAATCTAACGGTTTTTACAATCTTACGGTGAGATATACATTAGTATTTAAAATGTTGAAATTTTCTACTGGTTCATTTTCCACCTTCACAGAACTTAGATTCCCTAACAATTTATAGCCGCCTCCCTCCGCGACCATAACAATATATTAGGATAATTAAATGGCTCTTTACATTCCTTAACACATCGTTTTTTGTACAAAGTCAGAAGTCGAAAAGCACCGTCCAATGCTGACTGGTTTTTGATGTTTTTTTTTCGAGTTTTGTGTGTTGGTGAAACCACAACAAATATTAAAAGGATGGTTTTTATAAATTCGATCCTTATGTAGTATCGTCAGGCGCACTATCGTCCGTTTCTAGGCAAGGGAATGTTTACAGACATGAAAGTGATATGTTCTATTTCATTTGAAAGAAAAATAGAACGTGAAAATTTAAGGACATAGGAAATAACCAATTTTGCAACCATTACCTTACAAAGTTATTAAGCTCATCGTCTGTTCCACCGGCCCTTGAAACAGGCTATTACATAAGATGAGTATATAAGAGTAGGTAAGTTATACCTTTAAATGGTTTCAGCTAATCATTCATTGTTAATTTTAGTAATCTACCTACCCGTTATTTTATAGGAATTTAAATCAATAAGATAGAACAAAAATCGGTCAATTATTTTTTAATTTATTTAGCCACTCATTACTCCCTACCTAATATTTTAACATGACTGTGTACCGATAAGCGCAAAGTAAACTTATTTGTTTGACACGTAAACCCTGGTTCTGCGTTAGCCATTGAACAAGTCATAAATATGCATAGAGAAGGCAGATCACCTGTGCTCGTTTGTGTTCGAAGCCCCTTCATGTTTGTCCACGAAAAATATCACCCTTTGTGGCTTTGTTGTATTAAAGCCTCTGTCATCTCAGTGGGAACACCGCGTACCTACCTATCATTTAAATCTTTCTTGTTCGTTAGTGAGTTGACGTGTTTTAAACTACATAATTAATAAATAAAGGAAATGTGTCATTGGTTCTATCAAACAGATGCTATTTAGATGACAGTTAGCATACATTTTCTCTCGAGTGACTGTAATCATAAGAGGAAAAGAGATTAACCTATTTTTATTATCTTAATAGCATCTGGATTGGGTTCTAACTTAAAAGAAGTTTTAGTGAACAGAATACTCTAAGAGTTGATTACATTTTTGGAATAGGAATTTTAAAATCATTTAGATACGAGGTTATATAAGCAGATCTTTGAAAAAAATAATAAATGAGCAAATGTTGAATATCACTACTCAATTTAAAAATGTGAAAACTGTGAAAATATTATATAAGAAATTACAAAAAAAAAATCCTCGGATGAGGATAGGTAAATAAATAAATTATACATAATACAAAATATAAACTAATAATAATAAAAAAATAGAGATAAAAGACAAGCTATAACATTAATATACCTTTAATTACATACCAATCTCATGGAGAGAAGTGAAAGTTGTATTCCTGCCCAAACCAGGTAAAAACGACTACACCGAACCGAAGGCTTTCAGACCAATCAGCCTAACATCCTTCCTGCTAAAAACGCTGAAAAGACTCGGAGACCGTTTCCTTAGAGATGGAGCCCTAAGGACCATACCAATACACCGAAATCAACATGCCTATAGTACCGGCAAGTCAACAGAGACGGCTCTTCACAACGTGGTAGCGAAGATAGAGCACGATCTTGAAAACAAACTATCAACACTAGGAGCCTTCATAGACATTGAAGGAGCGTTCGACAAAACCACCTTTAGGAGCATTGACAATGCTTTGCAACGATACGAAGTACCCACAACCTTAAGGCAATGGATAGGAGCCCTACTTGAAAAAAGGGTCATCCTACTAGACATAAACGGTATAACAAAGGGCATAGTAGCCAAAGGATGTCCACAGGGTGGAGTGTTGTCTCCAATCCTGTGGAACCTAGTCTTTGACGAACTGATAACAAAAATGAACAACAACGGGTTCTACACCATAGGTTATGCAGACGACATAACGATTCTAATAGGTGGCAAACACGAAAACACACTTTGTGCAATAATGCAAGATGCACTGAGACTCATAGAGAAATGGTGCATAGACAATGAACTAACTGTAAATCCAAAAAAGACTGAACTAGTACTGTTTACAAACAAAAGGAAACCAGATGTACCAAGAATGCCAACACTCCTTGGTACAAATCTAACGCTATCAACAGAAGTCAAATATCTGGGGGTAACGCTAGATAACAAGCTTAACTGGAAGAAACATATAGACATGAAAATACAAAAAACAACAATAATCCTAAATAAATGCAAACGCATGATCGGGAAAACCTGGGGTCTAAAACCAAAAATAATGCTTTGGCTGTATCTAACGGTAGTAAGAAACTCATTAACATACGCGTCACTGATATGGTGGCCCAGAACGCTTCAGACGACAACTCAACAGGAACTTCAAAAATTTCAAAGACAAGCATGCCTAGCGATCACTAGCTGCATGAGTACCACCCCAACAGATGCCTTAGAGGTAATATTGGGAATCCCCCCCCTACATCTTCACATAAGAGAGGAAGCTACTCTCGCAGCACTAAGAATCAAAACTTATCGGCTGTTTAAAGATACAAACACAATACACACCCGGATACTGTCATGTGAGAACAAGAAGTGTCCAATGCTAGGATGGATCTGTGACAAAACACAGAAAGAACACATAATTCAGAAAGACTACAAAATCAACATCTCAGACCCCGTAATACACAAAACTACTACGGACACGATAGACGTTTACACAGATGGGTCAAAATCCAGCCAGGGTACTAGTGCAGGAGTGTACTGTCCCGATCTAAACATACATATTGCACGCGCGCTCGGTAAGAATAACTCTGTTTTTCAAGCGGAGTGCGCCGGCATTATTGCGGCGGCCATGGCTATAACTGACAGACAGATAACAAACTTTCATATTAACATTCAAAGTGACAGTCAGGCAGTTCTGCGAGCTTTAGCCAAAAATACGACCTCATCTAAGCTCGTTTTGAATTGCCACAACGCACTACAAACACTAACTAAATCAAACCGGGTATCACTCGGCTGGGTTAAAGGCCACATTGGCAACATAGGTAATGACGCAGCCGACGAACTGGCTCGACGAGCCTCAAACCTGAAAGTAATGGGACCGGAACCAATCGTTCCAATACCATTCAGTGAGTACAAGACTTGGTTAAAACAACAAACAGTAGGTACACATGCCGAATTATGGGCAAACACCACCAATTGCAGACAAACAAAAGAGGCTATACCTAGCCCGAACCAACGCCTAACTAAGAAACTACTGCAACTAAACAGAGCTAAACTCAGGACGGCTGTAGGCATGATAACAGGACACTGTCCACTTAACAAACACCTATATGTTCTAGGTATAACCGACAGCCCTCTGTGCAGAGCCTGCATGGAGAGCGAGGAGACACCAAGACACGTACTTCTCGAATGTAGTGCTGTGGTCACTCAACGAGAAGCCTACATTGGCTCCCCAGCAACACTCCCGGAAGTCCTCGCCGACCTGGGCGGCCTGCTTGGATTCTGGAGTGAGCTCGGCTGGCTGGAGTGATCCAGCGGGGAGTCGCACCAAAGGTCTCACGCACAACGGGCACTTTTGTCTAAGTGCGGAAAAACCCAGTGGAAGAAGAAGAAGAACATTAATATACCATTGGTACTAAATTATGTGTACCTATCCAAGACAATTTGTAGATGGTGCTGTGTTTTCGTACAAACATTAAAAAAAAAATATGCTACATTATGCGTGTTCGAAATGCACTTGACCATTTGTAATATTTCTCATAGAGCTTACACACGATAAACGCTAACGAAAACAGCCCACAAAGTTTTTAAGGAGACTTGGGCGCCTTTCACTTTGTTAAAAAGCTTTTGAAATAAGACACCGATACGCAGTGTTTGCTTGAGTTACAGAACACTGCTAATGAAGCGTTACACTTCATTCACTCGGATTGTCTTTCCACGTTGCATCCTATTCACATAGGTAAATAGTAAAATGTGTATTTACTAGTAATTAGAATGAAAACCATTGGACTTGCATCAAAATCAAAAATTTATGTGATAATTTTTATTTACTTCCTAAATGTTTTACTAAGTTAAGGTTTAGGCGGTTTGTCTGGCACATTTACATAGCCCATCTGCTCACTTATTTAAATAACTAAATAAGGTACATAGACAAGTTAGATTTTTTATTGCGGAAACTTAAAAAATTCCCACGATATTTTACACAGACCTAAATCCACGCGACATATTATTGTTTAAAAGTAAATTAAGAAAATAAACACAAATTATGTTCAAAAATCGAGGTACCTACTCCTTTTCATTATAAAATGATTAAACATATTTTATGTGATTGTTATTTTAATTAACTGTCATTTCTTGTAAGTAGGTAAACCTAAAAAAGCAATGTAAAAAAATATAAAAGCGTGATCTTCTAAAAACGTCCCAGGTGCGAAACTCGTTCGACTCAATTGCTGTCAACTCCCTAGACTCCGATCAGTTTCGTGTGTTATTTTATTCTTGTTCGATTTCCAATTACCCGCGGGAATTGTGTGGGCATTATTTATAATATCATGACCACCGGTTGTAGCGGGGGTCAATGGTGGAGTCAATGAGACCATGCCCACTAGTTGTAAGTTGCAAGTCATTCGTATGAGCAATGGAATCCACGCTTCCGACGTCGAATAATGTTAGATGTCTTTTATTTTTTTGTCTGTAATAATTAATCTGTTTTCACAAAACAAATTATATGTGCATCAGAATGTTGACTAGAGTGTATGTACCTAATACTTATCGAGGGTTTCTCCATCGCAATATGTAAAGCATATGAGGCGATTAGTTTCCTTGCAATTATCCTCGGCACTAAATGACGCACGGAAGGCTATAAACATTAACTTGCGTATCGTGCTAATTTTCTGCGTCAACCCTTGTCGGGCCGATAACTACCGCTGATCGATTTGCATCCGTAATTACGTCACTTTTAGCGCAGGAGGTGATGAAAACGCGACAAGTACTCGTACGTGATTGCGGGAGGCGATGATTGCCCGCCTCTTCCAACTTGACCGGTTATAACTTTTACGTTAATACGTTCCGCCATGCCTTCGATGAAAATTAAGAAAGATTTCTCACATTTTTCAATTTGTACAATGAAATATTGACGGTCTACATTAAATGAATCAAAGGGCAAAATCATGACGCGTTTGAGCTATCGAAATAAAATTTATTGATTTATCAGTATATCAGAAGTTCATAACTCGAGCCGTCGCGTCGCATTTGGTACGGGCGGCTGCGTGGCTCGCGCACTAATCTCCGATGTCGGTACGGTCCGCCGCGATATACTTACTATTCACGCCTAAAGAATCACTCCTATTGAAGCTCATCTTAGAATAATAAACTATATTCGTTACAACTCAGCTCCGTAATCGCCGCTTTTATTGTTTGTCTCGTCCCAAAGAGAAGTGATCGCATCATCGTGGGCGTAAAGTCAACAATCGCACACACATCACACTATACGTCCTCTTTTGCTGACGGTCCCGAAGAGCCTCTTGATAATATTTTATAAGACAAATAACCCGATAAAGATGTTTTGACGTGAACCTGTGTTCATCGCTCACACTAAAATGCGTTCAGTGAACGCGTATAATAAAAATTTTATTTACAATTTTGTGATTTTGTGTAGCAACAAAATAAAACGGTTTGTAATTTAGTGTCAACTTTATTGGTGGCGAGCGAAGCGTTAAGGCGATCAGTCGAATGTATTATACGCTGACAGGACCTCGGGCGGCGGACTTTAACGTAGATCCATTAGCATTGTTTTAAAGGATTAAGCGCCGTTTAGGGGCGCATTGTTAAGCGACGTATCTTCCAACACGCATATTTTTATGACACATACCATTTATTTTTTTGTTTAATCAGTATGAAATGGCTACCAGGTCGTAAGTGTTTGATAAGTACGAGTTGTTTTGTTCACAATCTTAATGGATGTTATCCTTTTGAACGCCTCTAGGTCACAATTATTATTATTATTATCTCTTATGAAATGAATGAAATAGATAGTTGCTACTAACTTTTTTTGCACAAATATCTGCTAATCATAGCACTCAAAAGCATTTAAAAATGCCGTTTGAAGTTTGAATCCAATGCATTTTTCGTGTGATTGGGTTGCTCTGACCGCTAAATTTTATTAGTTGCGTCAGCGGTCGGTATCGAATTGCACAAAAGGTTTTGTATTGTTTTCGGTACCCAAATCAAAAGCGATAGCTCCAGTTGGTAATTTGACAAAATTACTCGATGAGAGGGGTATCGTTTTTGTCAAAGAACCTTTGTAATACCCAACAATGATGAAAGAAACTGTAAGCCATTATGCACCTCAACTTCGGAGTAACAGGCTGGTTTTTAACTGCAAATGTAACTTGGCGGCTCAAAATATTGGTTTACACGTAGTAAAGGTACTTCCAATCGATTAATATTTTACCAACGAGTCACTGACATGGGACCATCCTGTGGTTATTTTCACTTCAGTTCACTTAAGGAATTTTGCGGTGTTGATAGTAGTATTCAGTGTTAACACGAAGTTCCGTATTCTGCATTCAGTTAAAATACAAAGTGGTTTAGTATTTAAATGTGAAACTGATTGGCTAACATGTCAACGTATGCGCATAAAAATTTTGCACGTAGATTTCCCTACTAAGAAAGGATATTCAGAAATCCCGCTCCTGCAGCGGACTGAAAACGAAGCGAACTTCTTGTTTTGAAAAATTACTCGCTCAGATTCTTTATTCTATCCATACTATTATAAATGCAAAAGTATGTCTGTCTGCTACGCTTTCACGGCTCATCTGTTTAACCGATTTTGATGAATTTTGGTACTATCTATATAGTTTGATACCCGGGGAAGGACATTTATACTACTTTTTATCCCGGAAAATTAAAGAGTTAAATCCACGCGGACTAAGTCGCGGGCATCATCTAGTTTAATAATATAGTCTTTCTCAGTATACCTACAAATATTTTGCGTTAATGATAGTTTACCTACCCAAAATGCAGTCTCATGTTGCAGACCACTATAATATAATCTATGACCATTGAAAAGATTAACTATTAGATGTTAGGTAGTAGCTCGTAGTTGTAATTAAAATGGCTTTTTTAAAGCTAAGCTTTATTTATGAATTTTTATAGGTATACACCGCAAAAATAATAAAAACATGTTTCTCAATATAAATCAGTGTGCTCGCTCAAAAAATTATAAGGTTTGTATCTAGGTACCTACTCTGGTCGACACATGTAAAAATATATTTCATTATTAAATCTTTAACGGTTTAACGGTAGTCGACATTTAAGTGCCAGGTATTTTCGCAAATACTTCGGTGTGATCAAAGGTGTCGGTCCAAAATTAATTATCAATTTGTCGTGGGTGCCAGGCAGGCGACATAAATCGATCGGGTGTATCTGCCTGCAGCCACATTAGCCACGCTCGAACACGAGATAAGGATAACAAATGCTCAGTTTAAGGTTATCTGAACATCGCGGACACGAGAGAGCTTTTTGCCACTGCGTCCCTCGCTTTGACCTTCTTGTGTCGCCTTATAAAATTCTCAGTATAAAGTTCTATAGCTATTTATCTTTAGATTAGATTTATTATGATTAAAGTCAATTAAATCGCTGATTACATAAGTACATAACTTGACACAAATAATTATCTTTATTTTTAAATAAAGCATAACTTTGCCAAAGTAATACAGATATGTGTAAATTAGAAGATTATATGTAGGTACCTATAACACTTAGTCATAAACAACGAAACAGAAACAAAACGTACAAAGAAGTGCTAATTTATAATCTATCATATTATTTATTATATGGGTGCCTATAATAGCGTTAATTTAAATGCTAAACGTGTACTCTAAAGCTGAGAGAATATCTATCTTATTATCACATTATTTGTTTAAATAACCATTGACAATAATAGGTAACTTACAACGCGCTGACCACAAAGATAATATAATCTTTCTTTCAGGATAAACTACCTGACCTTTATGCACTTTATTTCAAGAAAAAAAAAGAAATGCAATACCAAAATAATATCTCGCGAACTGAAAAGTACGAGTATGATCAAGAGATTGCGTTTTAAAATGGCGGCCTTTTTAAACCTCTGCGCTGCTAGGGTATAATTATTATCAAGCTACAGGCATATGCGAAATTGGGGTCTCACCTCGGCTCGTCGGCCATAAATAAAATAAAATGAGCGACGTCAATGGGAGGAACAGCGCACTAATGAATAAGCTGGATAACCCAACTCTGCCTCAGCAGGGTTCTTAAACGTTGCTATTGCACGTCTTCGGCTCCTTTGAATCGTTTCTATTGGCTTAAACACGGTGCAATTTAAATCAATATTCAGCTTTGATGGGTTCATATTGTGCCTTTAGCTTATAGAAAAGCTCTCGATATTATCTCAATTCGATATTATCTCAATTGATATTATCTCAAGCTTTCGATGTCAAGGTGGCATTATCCATTAAAACAGCAAATCGAATCTTCTACGGCAGTAAATATCCTGCCTTATTTTAGCATCTAGGTCAACTTTTTCTATCTTTGGTTATGTAAAGAAGGTAAATACCTAAGTAATAATACCTACATATTTATAGTTTTAGACTTCAGAGTATTTTAGACGTGGGTACTTTGAGAATTTAACCAACTAGTTACTTCTGTCACATTTTTTACCTAAATTTGAATGTGACATTATAATAGGCCTATTACACTGCACTTTTCACAGGGACCCTTACCTTTGAATCAGTGTAGTAACATAAGATTTAGGGAGAAAGGGTCCCTAAATCGGTCCTTGCTACAGGGCCCTGTAGAAAGTGCTGTGTAATAGGCCTATTAATCCGTATTCTCCGATAACAATCTATCATCATAAGTTGTCTCATGTAGTGCAGTTTTCAATTTATCATCAGATCATCGATTGGACAATAAAATCTTTGTATTTTAAATGTTGAAAATTACTCTACACTAAAACCCTATTTGAATATGAATAGGCAGGCGCCATTGAGGCAGGTACATAATAAACTGGCCCAAAATAATAATAGTAGACAAATGTCCCCCTTAGCGGTCACAATGACTAACCTCCAAACGATCAGTTCACTTTTGAAACATGCTAATTTGAAAGTCTAGAGCGCTTTTTCCGTTATATGCGCAGGGGACGGAAAGCTCAGTGAACGAAAGTCCATATGTTCGTAGTAATTTTTTAATAAGAAGTCAGTTAGGATTATATGGATATTTTCATTGGAACGCTAAAATATGATTGGTAGTGGAATTAAGTTGTACGACTATATGTTTTACTGACCTCATTGTTTCGGATTTTGATCCGACTAGTACAAGGCGCACTTTTCAGGTAGGCCGCAGTAGGCCGTAGGTACCTCACCTATATAAAGCTGTATTATTAAGAATGAATAACATAATAAGTAGATATACCTATTTAAGTAATGCGTAAGTAGGTATCTCTTTCTTTCTCTTCCTGTCGCTTTCCTTTAAGCGTTAGGTATATAATAGATTTCTAAATTGGTTATGTTCACAATATTAGATAATTAATTTAGTCATTATTTAAATGAACTGAATATTTAATTTAATTGAAGGCGAAACCGAACAGCGCTAAATGCTGACATTTAAAATTATCTTTCACTGGTCTCTGTTTCATGTCTGGAAGTAATAATATTTGCAGTGGGCTTAAGAGCGAAAACACACTAGGGATTGGACGGGGCCGGAGTCGGAGGGGAGTGCCTCTTTGTTTTGTCGCGCTAGTGTGTGCAGCTCCATGAAAAAGTGAGTAACGCGGAAAGTGTCGTCCATGAAATCTGCCTCTGCATCATACTGCTATGGAACCATGACCATTAATCACATAGGTGAGTTCGGGGTTTTCTTGAGATAATAATGCGGTAATCTACCATTATTATCTCAAGAAAACTAAAGGGTTTTGCAATTCAAGGCAAACAACTGCGGCTCAAAATAGAGAAGATTTTCGCACGAAGACCGCCAAACTTCGGTTTGAAGAAGGCACGCGGTGATGATGAAGCTCCCATATAATATGTGAAAAGTTGGTTTATACTTACTTTATTTTGAAATAATTTAAAATTGAATGATATTTTGAGTGAAAGATGTGAAGGATTAGCGAGGATGCGCAGGGTCGCCTCGCCCGGTCTCGCGGCGCGATCTTTATCGGACGTCGCCGTGTCGACTTCACAATGCCATCTTTTGTGTTTCGACACGATTATTTATTGCTAACAAACATTGCGCTTACAAGAATGATATTGATATAACTGCAATTTAAAAATATTCAAGCTACCACGCCTTTACTGTAATTATCAAAATTTAGGTCTCATTTTTAGGGTTCCGTAGTCAATAAGGCTATAATAAATACGTTTCGACCAACAACAATACAATGTCCGCATATTGTGATGGACAACTACAAAACCCTACTCTGCGCATGGCTCGACACACACTTGGCCGGTTTTTCCTAAATAAGCTGATCTTTTGATCAGAAGTTTTAACTAAATACAGTTAATGGTATCGTGCTTTTGATTGAAAAATGCTTTCTCAAAGTTGTTTTGATCAAGATTGTAAGATATGGAACTTTTGAATAGTTATGAGTGCCTATACTGTAAAGTTAATACTAAGACGTCCGGTGATATCCTCTAGATTTAAGTGCTTGCATAAGACGTGCTTATCGTCTCTCCATTTGTAGTTTTAAATGTACCTGATAGAAAGGTAACTTATAGACTCTTCTGAGATTGTTTCTTTCGGCACCAAATAATAATTATGAGGACATGGCCAAGCTGTTTCATAAACTAGAATCGAACAGCGAAGAACTCGGTCTGTCGATCAACTGGAGTAAAACCAAACTCTCAGTGGTGAATCGGGCTAAGAAACCTCTCAACACTTGCAGCATTCAAGGAATCGACGTCGTGGATATAAATTTAGGATCTTTCATCTCGAAGGCACTTGTGTCACATGTGTGTGTATAGGGATTCACAGTCCTGGCTGACGAACATCCGGAAGATCAGAGGCATACTAACACATTTCCTCTACAGCGTAGAAACACGGACCATTCTTGCAAGAGCGAGACTGAGGCTTGATGGGTTCGAAATGTTGTGCTGACTGCTGGAGGCTAATGTTGCAGATATCATGGACTACCAAACGCACAAATGCATCAATTCTCTCACAATATAAGATAAAAACGCGTCTTTCCACCACATGTCTGCAGCGTATCCTTGTTTATTTTTACATATCTTACGGCGCGGGGGTGAAAGTATAGAAAAGTTAATAGTTGTGGGAAACGTGGAAGGAGGAAGGCCACGAGGGAGATCTTCATCCCGGTGGTCAGTGTTCAGAACTTCTGCGATGCCTCCACCGAGTACTATTGCTGGTATGACCAGCGATAGTACTCGATGGAGGTATAATAGTTAGTCTTTCGCAAGCTTGCTCTATAAAATGCAAAAGCAGTGGGACGTTATGGGCTGTAGTGGTGGTGGTGGACACGATACATAACTAAAATCTTTTTTAAATCGCTTTAAAAATAAGATCTATTATAAAATGCAAGTAGGTAGATGCATCGAGGTCACACCTATTTAAATTATAGGTTACACTGAAGGTTTTGTAACACGAAATTATGTTATATGTGAGAATTGCCAAGAGCTTATGTACCACAGTTTATTGAAGTGCTAACGTAGCAATTATAAGTTCTAATACTTACCTAGTGCAAGCATGTCAAAAGTAAAGTAGGTATGAGTTTATCTACTTGTACAAAGAAACACTCGACACTTAGCTTTTAAAATAGGTACACTACAATCAGCATCCTATCTTCCTGAATCCGGTAGGTATAAAATATCCAATTCAGACATTTAAATTATTAAAATATAAACGATCCTCGAAAATGCACCTCTACTATACATATCGTATGCAATCAAATGTTAATAGCTCATCAAAAGTTTATAAAAAATCGGTTTACGGGGTTACGGATTCTTAATGGTGAAGGAAAACATCGTGAGGAATGCTGCAAGTCTGAGAGTTCTAGACATTATAATATGTTCTCAAAGGTGTGTAAAGTTTGCCAATCAGCACTTGTTGAGAGTGGTGTACCTACTATGACCTAAACCCTTCTCATTTTGAGAGGGTAGTCATGCTCCACAATGGGCCGGCGATGGTTTGAAGATGATGATAAAAATAAAAAACAAGTACAACTATACACAACTGTTTCTACTACACATATTACATAATAATTTGAAATCCTACAACAAATACAGCAATAGTCAAGAAACGAACATAGAAACAGTAGCTAAAAACTTTTTTTGACAAATAGGTAATCAATGTTATTTGCGTTTGTATTTGTCTGGTTGCTTGTTGTTGTAACAGTTGTCATTCGAGCGTCGATGTATGCACATCAATGTGGAAACAATGATGCCATACCTATTCTACGTTTAAGCTAAACTTGGACAATGCAACCGAGACACTTGCAGATGCCCGAGAGCATTGGGGCCAAGCATCGCGTATTTTAATAGTTATGAGCGGTATGTCGGCCGTTGTATTAAAACAATGACCAATAATTTTGTATTTATGTCTCATTGCAGCAAAAAGAAGCGAGCAAGCACGCCTGTGTCTGCTATTAGCTGTTTGTATACTTCAATACAACGGTAACCGTTTCTATGCTGAATGCAAAATTAATGATAGGGTTCGTGTATATTGTCACGCATCATTACCATCCAGCTTAAATCAATATTGATTTAATAGATAATATTATCTATTAAATAATTTATATTGAAAAAAGCATAATATGTAAATCAATGATTTCGTAGGTACTTACATATAATACAATAGAAGTCGAAAACTCTTATTTACTTTCTTCTTTCTACTCAAAAATACACTATCAATAGTGTTTCAATTCCTCAAAGTAAATTTCATACAACTTCCATATTAGAAGTGTTACGTTTTTAAGTTTGATAAAGAGTTGCTGATTTAATTGAGTTGTTATCATCCCTATTAAGAAATAAATTGAATATAACACTTGAATAAGGTGGTAGAAAAATTTGTGTTTGAAAAACCAGTCCTATTTTTCAGACAAAGTTATACTTACTCACTTATCTATTGAAATCTTAAGCACGATTTGCATAGGTAAACGGAAGTGTATGGTTAAAGTATTAAAATAATAAATGAAAGCGAGAAGGCTTATCGAAAGCACGGAGTTGGTTAGTCAAAATAACTACGACCGTACGTTAACAATTATTATTAAAGCCATTATTTTTAGTTTATTAATCGCGAACCGCAGTGAGCATTGTTCGACGGAGGACAATTGCAGCTAGACCAAATAACACCCGAGCCGCTGACGACCGTTTGCGTACCTACTGAGGCGACATGATTATGAGAAACAACTAGAATATGAGGGATTGCATTTCAAAACCGGTCGACATTGACATTTTAAGGTGAAATATTAAAAAAAAAATTATATAGGTACCTATGTAATATTAATAAGTTAGTATAAAGGTGAGACCAAGATACATATAGATCTTAATACAGAACACCACCAATTTGTAACACCACTTTGTAATTTCGGCGCCTCGCCTCCTGGCTCCTTTTGAAAGTATTTTTTTTGATATATAGGCTAGCACTTGGCTGCAATCAGACTTGCTTGCTCGTGATGCAGCCCAAGGTAGAAAGCGCATGCCTAGAAGATGCCTATTCACTCTTGATTTGAAGGTACCTAGCGGTTCGAATTAGAAACGAGGAAGCAAATCGCTTCGTACGAGCCCGCGGAATATCGACTGCGTAAGGGTGCAGACTTTGTCGATGCCTTGCGGTTCGATAATAAAAGGGTGACGGGGGAACCAGATCGAATAGTTCTTGAGCACATTCTCCGAAATATATCCTGTAGAATACCGACAGACAGGCAACTTTGCGCCGATGTTCCAAGCTTTGCAGCTTCGAACTGACCAGCGCTTTGTTACCAATAAAACTCCTGGCGCGACGATCCACCGAATATCGTAAAGGTTACCAACGTCATATTGTTTTAATACAGCATTTTATTAAATTCTTTGCAAGAAGCTTTCTCTGGTTAGAAGGTACTATGTATTCATAACTTCTAAATTCCGAGAATATATCACTAAATGTTTCTGAAATTAGTGTTTTGTATAAGCTTTTTGTACTGAACCCCAAAAACCGTACAAACGAATAAAATAGGAACATCATTTCTCGGTGATGAAAATATATAAATCGTAGTTGAAATTATGTAATGACGAAATGTGCCATTTATTACACCGGGACAGTGAGTGGGATGTTAAAACGAGCTTCGTGAGAACATAGCTCTATATGCGGTCAGCCTTTGCTGCAACTGCGGTCCGCGGCAGAGTCCGGCATTACAGTAAATTATTATACTACCTATTATTATGATAGTTTCTGTAATTTGATCATGCATCAGAAATGAGGAGATCCTTTAGAACCACAGTCGGTGTAGCTCAACGAGTTCTGACATGTTCTGAAATGGCAACGGGTGCGACACATTAATTCGGTATCGGTAGAAGGTGGAATGATTATATTTATATCCACATGAGTCGTGACACGTCGATGTTGGGACCTGTCAACGACTTTGTTATTGCTTCTCCATTTAACAGCAGTCAACAATCACTAAAATTTGGCAATTACGAATTTCATCGGCTGTAAAACCTTAAAATATCATGTTATACAAGTTGAGTTGAAACAATTTCTGCAAACATGAGTCGATCCTTTATTGAATGTTTGTGCGTGCTATTGGAAAACGCGCTATTCAAAAGCTTTCAGAGATCGTTAAATAAAAAACCAATTACATGCACATGAAATCAGCAAAGTAAACAACTAATGTTGATGTTACGATAACATTACTTTATGGGTTTTAGAAACCTTATTTTACATAAAAGATTTATAGATCTCGTATATTTGCCCAATGTTTATTATTTTTAAATAGACCGAACGAGAGCTCTGTAGTTTATCATCTGAAGAATATAATATTGATATTGTTTCTATAAAATATATAGTACTAGGTAGAAATTAGACATATTTCCAGTTAACATAATATTATGTATAGTGTATATCAACGTAGGTACAAAATATAACACTTTTTATTAGGTAGTTAAATATATGAATGACTTATAGGTAAATTATAATTGCTTCTTAAATATTAACAAAAAAAGTGTAAATTCATTAGCAAGTTATATTTAAATACATTAGCAATATCTAAAGTACTGCTAAACGGGTTGTTACGTCGCGTTGTTGAATAGGCAAATTTTGCCTGTTGCTCGCTATCTTTAACAGATTATTTTTTTTACATGAATAATAATGTAAAACTCAAACACCGATGTAAACGTACCATATGGATGAATACGCATAATTGATGAGTGTAATAAAGTAAACAATTGAATCATGGCGCCCACACCCCGTTCCCATCAGACTCGGAAAGTTAATCGGAGTGGCCTACAAATTCAGGTAAACCGTGTGTATTTTGAATATTATCTAGATTAGAAGTTTACTCTTCTCAGTGGTAGTTAGATGTTTTGTAAAAGATATACTAATTACACAAACAGTAGAGTGGGCATGAAAATGGGCAGCTCTATTTTATCATAAATATATTGTGTGATCGGTTTTAACTCACATGTATTGTTGGAATAGGACCGAAATTTACGACTTTAAACACTGAAATAGCTATATTTTATTTGAGTCACTCCTAACCAAACCAAACTAAATTTAACTGAATAGGTTACTCTAATAAGACAGGTAGGTTCTGTGCTGACCGAGAGCTATAAAAAAGGCCAAAGAAAAAACAGTTACGAGCTCGTACTTACTAATGATGTTTTTATTTGTACAGCAACCAGCAAATTTTGATGGAACTGGATCCTGAACTTTTTATTGCTATAATGTAAGACCGTGGAAAAAGAAATTCAATTATATGTAAAGCTAAATAAACATTTATTTATTTATTTATCATTAATAATAATTATTATTATGTAGCCCCGTATCCTAATGAGGCTAACTTTTGAATTTTTTATATTTTTTTGTAGGTTGGTAAATTTAAGACAATCGTCAAAACAGAATGCGAATCATAATAATATGTCTTTAAGGCCCCACAGTGGGTGGAAGTTTTATAGGATTATATATAAGTTTTATAGGCGTTTTGTATAGTATTTTTATATATTTATGTAAAATCATTCATAAAAATCTGTATAAATGAATGGGAGAAAAGAATAATATGCATACTCGTAGTAGAATTGCGTCGCCGGTTATTAACAGTCGGCTTCCCGCTTCGACATTCGCATATTCTCGCGAATTGGCTTTAACCAACTTACACAAGAATGCACTTTACCTCGGGGCGAGGTCTCAATCGGTAATTTTTTATATGTTTACCAACGGCCAAGCGATGTACACGATACCCGACATACAGAGATTAATTTCCGAGGTGGCAGATTGTCACTTTAATTTATGATCGCCCATTGTCTTTCAACTGGCGTCATCCGAGGCATTCGCGGTAAAATCTGATTCAATTAGGATTCTTTATTTTACTGAGATTTATTTTATTTTATTTAGATACAAGTTTTTAAATTGAATGTTATCTATTAGGTATAAGGCAACTTTATGTAGTAGTTATTTACTGAAATTAAAATTAGTTTTTAATTACTTTGCGTAAAGATAATCTGGAAATTTTAACCCAAGGTTTAACGATTTTATTTTTCTATATTGCTATACTACCTTTATACTAAGGATAATTAAATAGAAATGAATTATATAAATAGAGTGAAAAAATATATTTCAATTTTTCATCACAAGTGCACTAGGTATAAAACATAATAAAATTTAACATGAGGAAAATTAAAATTCCATTAATTTTATAATAGTTTGCTTTCGATACCGAAATGGTATAAAATACTTGTACACGATTCATGGAACGTACTCCCAATAAATTATTCCCATTAGGCTACTAATAAATTAGTAGGTACAAAAAAAGTACTAATGATAATATGTAATTAGTAATATAAAATAGAGGTTATAGTTTGGTTTTCTTATGCATGAAGATACCGCTTGTCATCTAGTATTTCAGGTAACCACAGCCTCCACTGAACCACAGAATATAATATTATCTATTAGTACTGAACTCATTCGTTGACCCCGACGTTCTAACCGACATGATATTTATCTCCATTAAAAAACTAAAATAAAATATAGAACATTTATAGTGTTTTAATAGTTATTCGACTATCCTTTTATGACTAACATGACTAGAAATAACGCATATTTGTTATCATTAAATTCCTTAATTTCCGTAATTTTTTAAATGTAAAATTGCTATTTCAGTTGGTACTGAATCCATACCATACTCAATACTATAACACATTTGTGCTTTTTAACCTGGCTGGTTAAAAAGACAGTCATGTCAGCGACTCAAAGGTCCGACCGCCAGAAAGCGCTGGGTGGAGCTAATAAACTATTTGAGTAGTTCCTCGTGTTGACACTGGTGTTTCACACCAGAACAATGCTCCTCGTTTGCATTAATGTAAATTAGGTTAGGCAGCCCGCCGCCGCGCCTACTTTCAATTAGATGTGCTCCAAAGTAGCTCGTATGTACTCGTGTAAGGGGAACTAAGAACGTGTACACATCGACTTCCTCGTGTGATGATCGTCTGAAGAAAATATTGATGCAACCGCATACCAATATAATTTCACCGTGACGATACACGAACCGCCTACAGAATTCATTATGCGGTGTGTCGATTTGACTCTGTCTGTAAACGTGAGGACGAAATTAATTGAATTTAATATCATGTATCTAA
Organism: Erebia palarica; assembly: GCA_964035005.1. Lineage (NCBI taxonomy): Eukaryota > Metazoa > Arthropoda > Insecta > Lepidoptera > Nymphalidae > Erebia > Erebia palarica. The sequence goes on from OZ035988.1 coordinate 12,124,167, forward strand.
GTTTTTGGCTGTTTTTTGAGACCTTGTTTTCAAAATTATCTGTATAGGTAAGAACAAAACGAAGGCTATGGTAAGGCAGAAAAATCTTTAGTAAATATATATCTCGTTTCTCAATTTTAGCTCAAAATATATATACCAACCTTAAACCATTATTTAGGTGGTTAAGGTTGGTTTATATTATTGAATATTATTATTATTTCCAAATTCCCCAAAATAGTTAGTCAGCACCGGCGCGGCAGGCAGATGCTAAGTATTGTCTCGAAGACTGGGTGGGTGTATTTCGTCCATCAGCGCCTGTGTCGATCGCGTAAACATCGCCGCCGAGTTACGTGCCGATGTTACATACAATTATTTGCGTTTTTACGGAGTCCATGACTATCAATGTTCACAATAATCGCAAGACCAGAAGATAATCAGTTTTTAAAGCAAAACAACTGTTTGCGCTAAGACTAGTCTTGATTTAATTTTAAACGTAGACTGGAGCAAGCGTAGCGTATAACAACCGCAATCGGATGTGCCATTAACATTTCCGAACGTCACAAATCACACCCGCAAAATGCGAGATCTATAACCGAAAAAGATCTATGTTGGGAATGTTTTTTTTATTGTGGAGCGGCGGAGTCGCACGCGCGGCTCGATTGTGGCTGTGTGGTCCTCGCTAGCCACTTTGTAAATAGCGCGGTTTACCTTTTTCAACTTTTGTGTTTTGTTACCTTTTGTGCTGTTGTACGACCAATATTACCATAGCTATTTAGGCCCGTCGGATAAATAAATACGTCATTTATCATGATAACTGATGCGCATGGATGTCGCCGTGTCACAACGTTCAAATGGGGTGAAGATTTGATCTTTAGCCTTCACGATTTGTAGCGATTTATCTTGCATTGTTTACTTGTTAGTCCAGGATAAGAGGAGCATAATTTATATTGAAACCAGAAGCAACATACAATTTATTTACATGCTCTGGGGGCGGGGGCTATCTCTCTTTTCTTATCTTTGCTCGATTTTCCTTTTTCTTCCACTGTACTGTGATCGGACTCAGGTATCTATATCTAGTTATTAATGTATCTGCTTCCAACCTAAATAGGTAATTTTGTTTTTGAAAAGGAAAGAAAAAACTTTATCTTTGTAAACAAGCTCTTCTATGGGACAATCTGTAATTTCCCCAAGTCCGTTATTCCTTTTTGCGCAATATATTTTTTATATCTACGTATCTATAAGTTCTTAAAATTTATGAACACTGAGTATCGACTAATGCCGTTTTATGAACCATCTGCTTGAAAATTTACAAAAAATATTTTTTACGTCGTAACTGCACTAACAAATTGTAGCCACAATAAATTCACTCAAACCGCAGGTCTCTTTCACAATATTTGTATCGGGGCGACAAAAAGGGCCGAAAGGGCGGCCCTTCGTTGAATGAAGGGAAGGTAAATAAATATAAATAAAGGTGATGGCGGCGAGGTACGGGAGGCAGAGGCGACGTCCTGCGGCGCCTGCGCTTGCTCTCAAGTCGCAACCTTACGATATAAACGCACTAGTACCTACTAAGTCACTAAAAAAATGTTTGGAACAGTCGCAATAAGTACAAAAAATTGTTCTATACATTAAATTTTATTTCTTGAAAGAGACATCCACGATATTTTTATTTATTAATACAGCCTCCAGGAATGCACATCAGGCATACCAAACATGAGTTTGAAAGTTTTCTACGTTGTTAAAATCCAATTACAAGCTCATTGTTCTTGGTTGAAACGTCACACGTCATTAAGCAGGACCAATGAGAATCGTAAAAGTACATCGACTTGGCTTGCGTTGCAAGCTTAATCGAAAGCACTACGACCAATTACAGGTCTGTGCCGTGAAAAGGTGCACTTTTATTGGGTGTAAGATTTAAGTGCCGATCGACACGCCAGAGTATGGTCCAGCCTGATTTTTATTGCCACTTGTGTCTTCAAGAAAGCTTTAAAGTACATAGATTTTCCAACCAAACTACCTGGTATCTACCTACCTACTTAAATTTTATATTAACTTCACGTAAATTTATAATAATGATCTATTTCTTTCGCAGGAATTTACACTTTTTTCTAAGCATTACAGTTTTAGCTCTGCCTGTGATCTTGCAAAACTGACTAAAAGAGTAATAGGTAGGAACTTTAGAATACTAATTTTTTTTTTTTTAGTTTCATATATAAATACATAGATAGATAGATAGATGAACTCTTTATTGCACACACTTAAAAACAATAACAATAACGAAAAGCTTAAAAGATAAGACATATTACTAGATAATAAAAGTAATTAATCATAACATTCAGATTTGGTTAAAACGTCGAAATATATATTAACAATAATTCTTTGTGCAAATGGGCACATTGTTGAGTGTCCCGAGGATGTAGGACAATGTTTTTATGACCTTTTTCTAGAGCTTGGTAAAGTTGAAAACTGAGATAAACCGTTTTATTATTCTTTTTTAATTTTTTTTTATTGCAAGATAGGATTGCACTTGTAGACAATCAAGCTTAATTCAAATCAATGATAAGGTCTAGGTTGAAACGCGCCCGCCTCGAAGATTGCCTCGCCCTCGCTTGAAGGGCATTCCACATCCTGGCGGTTCGAATCAGATACGTAGAGCAGAACCGTTTCGTTCGAGCTGACTAGACGTCAACCACATAAGGATGCCAACGCAGACGATTTCTTGCTGTTCTGTGGTAGAACGGTAAAGGGGGAACAAGGTTGAAAAGTTTCTGAGTACACTGTTCAAAGTATATCCGGTAAAAGACCTTCTTATTCGAAGAAAATAAATTTTTGAGATCACATTTAAGTATATCATACTAGAGGTCGCCCGCGACTTCGTCCGCGTACTATTTCTGATTTTCAATAAAATTTTCCCACCTAGAAGGAGGCTTATCTATTGAGGCAATGTGTACATAGCATATAATAATAAAAACCTGTTTTTATTATTTAAACCTTATTGCTGATAACTTTAAAAACATAGAAATTTAACCCTCCCAATGTAGCCTTCCAACCCCCATTTTACCCTCTTTCGGATGGGTTTTCAAAAAATTGCCAGGTTTTTATTTTATAAAACGATTACCTGATAAACCGATTTTCATGTCTCTAAATTCAGAAACACAGGACTTTCACACAACCTTCCAACCACCATTTCCACCCTTAGGGGTGAACTTTCTCAAAACTGTTTCTTAGCAGATGCCTACGCCATAGAAGGAACTAACTATATGATTAGTCAATGAGTGAGTGATATTTTGATTTCATATAATACAATAATAAATATCTATATATATATATGCCACCGTAAGATTGTAAAAACCGTTAGATTATTATCTAACTCGCGAAATTCTAAACTGTCGAAAGATTACAATTTAACGCATTATTTTCCGGTAGATTGAAATCTGATAGGTATTTAAACCCGATAAAACCTAACCTACTTGGTTATATATGTCGAACCCTAACCTAACCTACAAGAAAGAGACAAAAAAACGTAAATGAAATGAATATTTCAAAAATTTACACTCAGAACATTGAACAGTTTACAATCTTTCGACAGTTTAGAATTTCACGAGTTAGATTATAATCTAACGGTGTTTACAATCTTACGGTGACATATATATTATACTATATTAGATTGAATCCAAACGACTGGACATTTCATTTTGGTTAAAATGTAGCACAATTCACATTTTAACCAAGTTATCTATTTCAAATTGGCGAATTATTGAATGAAATGGCAATATTCATTTGTTAGGGTTCCGTACCTCAAGAGGAAAAAAGAAAACCTTATAGGATAACTTTTGTGATAACGTTGTCTGTCGTCTATCTATCAACTACCTTTTTCTCGAGAACGCGTGGAAGTATTAAGTTGAAATTAATATATCAAATACTTAGGTTTACGGTCCCTTGGGGCTGTAAAAGAATCAAGTTAATGAAATCAAAAGATACGGCCATTTATGCAGCATATTTTGCATATTTTGACACTCGCCAATAATTCAAATCCTATAGGGTCCTTTCCGTTGACCTAGAACCATGAAATTTGGTAAGAAGGAAGGTCTCGCAACACAAATATAGGAAAATTCCGAAAATCGTGAATTAGGGTTCATACTCATAATGTGTCAAATTGTTTGTCAGGCGCTATCAGTTTAACGCCATATGTAAGCTATTAATTTCACAGCTAATTACGTGTTGTTATGACATATATCTTGTTATTTGCTAAATATAATTTACATTGTGTTGTGGTACGGAACCCTTTATACGCGAGTAGTTGACTCGCACTTGAACTGTTTTTTTTCCTTTAAAATGTCTAAACTGTACATTTCTATATTTATCATAGTCTTATGCAACAAATCATGTAACTACTTCCTCTTACAGAAATAACAGAACAATAAATAATATCGCATATATTTGTTGCTCTGCCCTATTTAGCGAGCATTAGATATCTTCATCATAGAAACTATGATCTTTAGAATTTACGATCGCCTCTAAAGTTATCCGTACTTGTATCTATTAACTGATCTATAAATAAATTTATATAAATAAATTATTTAAGCTCTGCAAAAGTTTCTCTTGATAAAGTAGGAACGTATTTAGTTTTACAGGTGGGTAGCAGACAATTATCAGGTATGCGTAATTTATTACTTTAATAATCCGTTTTCGGCCACAATTACAATAATAAGTATTTAGTTAGATATAAGAAAAAACATTTTAATTTTATGTGGAATAAATTTAAGAATAATATTATTTTATGTACTACCACAGATAGTACAGGTGTTACTATGTTTGCCGTCTATATATGTATATAGAATAACTAATAGCTAAAGAAAAGCTATTAGTGTATCTTACGATGCTTGTACAAACGTCCGATTAATTATTATTAAAATTTCTTAAGGACTACAACCGACTAAAATTAGTTTTTCTAGTCTATTTAGCGGCCCGTGCCTGTGAGCATTGACTGTGGTTTGACAGATAAGGATAAGATAAGAGGCAACAGCTGTACAACGACAAATATTTGCGGGAATCATTAAAACAAACCAGGGACCGCGGCACAATGATACAAAAGATCTGTCTTTTGCGATTAAGGCTGGATTTATCTTACACAGCGCTTGTATTCTGACGAGGCACTGTTCAAAAATTCTAAGTAATTAGCTGGACATGGTACTAAACAAGCGAATACTAATACGAAGCGGACCTTTGATGGTGAAATTTTAAACATCATCAAAAGCATAATTCTTGCAAGCAATCATTGATCTCATGCTCATTGCATGCAATTATTATAACGATATATAGGGAGGTACTACATGTACCTCCCTATTTATTAATTATATAATGTCACTCCCAGTAATACTTATAACGGGCCAACTTGAAAGGAGTCGGAAATCTTGTCCATGCTCTTGTCTACGCGTCATCGTATCTACTTGAAAGTTAATCACTTGGCGATACAACTTTGCAGGTAGAATGGTGATTAAAACTAATTTTCTAACCAAAACCAGGCACCTTTCCTGCACAATGCAAAATTACAAGACTCGTTCCAGGATATTGACACTAGGCATGCATACTCAATCCATCACAACTGTTTACGTTGGCCGAAGAGATGCAAATCGTTAATTTATCGCCACCTTCAGAAGCAACTATATAAAACAAACCGCAAACACGAACAAGGTTCAAAGACCTATCACATGAACAGTTTGGCTTGTATTTGAACAAGTGTTTCTTGCGTTCGCATGCAAACATAGGGCTTGCATACTGTCGATTGATAGCTATAAACATAGGATTTATGTAAACTAACATAACTCCAATTGTTCCACTTTATCCCTCTTTCGCCACCTTGTTATGTAGAACGATGCTTTGATGCACTGATGTAAGACCGAACAAGAAGCATGGAAAATTGAGATAGCTTATTATTTTTTGCACATAACTAAACATCGAATGTATTTACCTATAAATATTATCACTAATGATATTTGTAATCCACCACTACTGCAGCCCATTAACGCCCCACTGCTGGGCACAGGCCTCCACTCCCGAGTTCGAGTCCCGGTGATTATCACTAACATGATATTAGTCGTTAAAGCCCGCCAACCCGCATTGCAGCAGCGTGGTGGCCTAGCTCTAAGCTCTAATTCCCTCTCTCCTATTTGTAATCCATTCAGGGCTAGACAAACCTATTTATCAGATTTATGATAATAGGTAATTGCTCTCAGGACATCGTCGTGAGGGTTGGTACTTGATAGGAAGATAGGCACTAAACACACAGTGATATTATAAGGCTATTAAGAGGTCTTTATTACATTTTATAACGTTGTAAACCCACCGTAGAATTTTAGGATTAATTTGATTATGGTCAATTATTCACAAAGCGATCGAGCCTTGTTCGGTTTTTTATCCTGCGCTAATAAGCCGAAAAGTATCTAATTTAGACGGCGGTGTCTTTGCTGCTAACAAATTAAACCACTTTAGCGTATCGGTTCGTAAAATAAAATAAACATAAACAATGTATAATTGAGTGACTTTAAAACGATTTTATCTTATAAATCAAAGTATTTATATGATTAAATTATAGGTATGTTTGCATAGCCGTAAAGTTTTATTTGTATAGACAATATTATATATGTATTAAAAATACCACGCCTGTTTAATATGAAAAATAAACATCAGCTAATCCTGAGTTTACAAAAAATAATAATTTAGATAAAAGTTTGTGGCAGTCGAAGCGTCGCTGCGAGCTATCTGCGCGCGCGCAGTAAAAGCTCATTGTAATTCGAGCCTGAAATACGAAATTGAATAATGCTGACCTATCCCGCGACCGCCTCGGCCATAAATCACCAAGATATTTATGTCCCTCAACCCCCGCTCCCCGACCCTTTCTCGCCCCAGGCTTATTCGCATTCAAGAATATAAAATATTAAATAAAAACCTTCATAAAGTGGTAAGTAATTCCAATTGGAATTGGAGAAGCTCATGCGATGTGGTCGCGACCTATTCTGTGGTTTGCACAGCTAGCCAACAAATCAATGACTTAAAGGGTTTTCAAAATGGAAACCCCTACTTCATAACCTTTTCACATCATTGTTTTTATTATTATGTAAAGTCTAGGTACACAGTAAAATATAAAAGAATTGCATGTAGAAGTAGGCATGGAGCCACTAAGCGGAGTGAGAAGAAAAAATACGTTATTTTTATTAAGTACCTAAAAGACTATTTTCTGTTACGAAGCTGTAACATCAACGTTCAAGAATGCAACTTGTTTTATCTCTGAAGCATACGGTATGTATAGAACCGCATCCGTATGCATTAACTTTACTTATACTCCCTCTTATTCATGAGAAATAAATAATACTATTAGAGGAAGATACCGATTCCAGATAAAAAGTGGGCCCGAGTTAAATGGGAGGCACGATGGAGGCAGAAAGAAAGTAATGGAGGCACATCGAACCGGTTTGAAGATTTTTACGAATGCAAGGCTGCTTAGCTCGGCTCAGGCTATGTGCTGCCCGCGGCGAGCACATAACATAACCGTCGGCGGATTCGCGCCGGCCCGGGCCTTTCTTCTTCCATACTCACACACGTGCATTAGATTGTCAGTCTTTTACTATTATTATTATGAAAACGTATCTAGATGTGGATTCCATGCATAAGCACATTAGGCTAATATAATATTTGCCGAACAAACGGTCCATACGCTTAAGTCATTATTTGCAAAAGACGAGAACATTATGAGCTTAGGCATCCTTGAACAATGCGACAACTACAAATAACTAAATATAAATTAGTAGTAGAGGCACCGGACTGAGTTTTCAAAGAACTGTCAATTGGCGTCAAAGTATCTGTATTGTATTTTGATCTGGAATAGAAACAGTAAACACCTTATCTCATAAACGCTAAATCAATTTGACTGGTATCAGCATCAATTACTCGAATAGATTGACATTGCACCCAACAAGCATCTGAAATACTGGCTTCGGTAAACATGTCACCTTTAATTTGGTAAGGTGCAGTATCCTTTTATTAGTAAATAATCCGTTGACTTATAACATATTCCTATTCCTATTATTAATAATATGTCAAAATATAATTAGTTACCTTCGGTTCGACAAAAGAACGAAGATACGACCACAGAATAGTACTTTAAGTAACGAAGGTGGCAATAGAACTTTCAGAAATTCACACGAACTTTTGCGAATGTTAATTTAAATAAATAAAACTAGACTTAAATGAGAAACTACTGTAGGTTCTATACCTGGTCACTGAAAACAAAACTTTACAAATGAAAAGTGCAGTCATGTTTTGTGCAAAATGTTTATATTAGGTATGTAACAAACAATACATTGCTCTGCGTTTGCAGTGGCAGATATCAAGGTGTTTGTAAGTTACGTGGTAGTTACGAGTAGGTAGAAAGTAGTCGCAGGCTATCCCATTTGCTTTCATAAAATTTATTCCAGACTAGCGGACGCCCGAGACTTCGTTCGCGTGGCATAAGTTTTTTAATTCCCACAGGCACTTCTTAATTTTCCGGGATAAAAACAAGCCTATGTCACTATCCAGGTCCTCATCTATACAAATGAAAAAATCGCGTCGACCCGTTTCTCTGTTGCAGCGTTATTGAAGGACAAACTCTCTATTTAACTATCCCTTGGGGATAGGAATTTCAAAACTATGAAATACGTATTTCATGATTTTAAAACGGAGGCCCAAATACAAAACCAAATAAGTTTCATGGCTATAACTTGAAAAACGACCAAATTTCATGCAAACTTACAACCCGTTTATTTAGCCCCTTTGGGAGTAAAATTTTTAAAAATTGTGAAACACGTGCTTCTTGATTTTTTACCGAAAGTCAAGATATCAAATTTTGTAGATATAACTTGAAAAATATCTTGTAAACTAACGGACTTTTATACAAACTTTCATCCCCTATTTCAGCCCTTTGGGGTAGAATTTTCTAAAATGGCGAAACACCTATTTCTTTATTTTGAACCGGTAGCCCATAGATCAAGTTTTATGGCTATAACTTGAAAAACGATATTCGTTATTCCAATACCTAAAACTTCTAATCCTATATCTCCCGCACATTTCCGGCCAATTTCTATTCTTCCTTTTCTTTCCAAGGTCCTTGAACGTGTGGTCAATAAACAACTAAGCCTCTTCCTTACCAAAAATAATGTACTATCCCCGTACCAATCTGGCTTCAGACCAGGTCACAGCACAGTCACTGCGCTTATCAAAGTCTGCGACGACATCCGTCAAGCCATGGATAGCAAATTAGTCACTGTTCTTATACTCCTAGACTTCAGCAACGCGTTTAACAATGTTGACTTCGAATTACTTCTAGCGGTTTTAGGCTCCCTGAATGTCTCATCTGGAGCTGTTGATTGGTTCCGGTCTTATCTATGCGGTCGTCAACAATCTGTTAAAACTGATGGCAACTGTTCTTCGCCCTTATCTCTCGCTGCAGGAGTACCACAGGGTGGTGTCCTTTCCCCTCTCCTCTTTTCTATTTTTATTAATACTGTCGCTACGGTTATTTCCTCTTCCTTTCATTTTTACGCCGATGATGTACAAATTTACACCTCCGATACTGCTGACCGTATATCTACTACCATTAGCACCCTTAATTCCGATTTGGCCAAAATTTGCGAATGGTGTAAATCCTATGGTCTTTCAGTGAACCCTAATAAATCACAAGTTATCGTCGTTGGCAATCCCAAAATACTCTGTAAACAAGATAACCTACCTGATGTTTATTTTGATGGGATAGCATTACCACTCAGTAATAAAGTTAAAAATCTTGGCCTAATTATTGACAATTCCTTTTGCTGGAGACCGCAGGTAGGAGAGGTGGGGCGAAGAATCTTCGCCACTATCGGGTACCTAAGGCGGTGGAAGAATCTCTTGCCGATCACTACCAAGATTACGTTAGCCAATACACTCTTGTTGCCAGTGTTAGACTACGCTGACTCTTGTTATCCAGATCTGTCGCAAGAACTTCTCGATAAGCTTGAGAGACTTCAAAATATGGTAATCCGCTTCATTTTTGGCCTGCGGAAATACGACCACATTTCTGAGTACCGTGCTAAGCTTGGGTGGTTGCCAATCAGAAGGCGCAGGGACATGCATGCATTGACCCTTCTATACCGTGTCCTGTTCTACCCCCAAACACCGGCTTACTTGAAAGAACGTTTTAGCTACCTCGGTAAGGATAGCCAGTTCTTTCTTCGTTCCTGCACAGACAATAAGCTAAAGATGCCGTCCAGCCGCACGAAATTCTATGATAAATCTTTCACGAGGAATTGTGTCAGGTTGTGGAATTGTCTCCCCGCTGACATACGTCAGGCAAAATCCCTACATATCTTCAAACGTTGTCTGAAAAACTACTATCTATCTATGTAATGGAGTAGAATGTAGTATATTATATGTTATGTATAAATAGTTATTTATGGTAGATATTTATATGTGTATTATTAGTATGTAGTGTTTATGTAGTCTATCTTATTCTAGGAAAACTAACTTGCTTGCCACGCAACCCATGATTTCTCCAATCCAATCACCAAAGGTTGTCTGGGAGAGATCGCTTTAGCGATAAGACCGCCTTTGCACGCTTCACTACGATTAAGCTTCTCTTTTTGTAATTATATATTTCTATTTATTTCTTGTGTGCAATAAAGAATACAATAATAATAATAATAACGATGTACTTTCAAACAAACTTTCAACCTCTATTTACCCCTTTGGGGATGGAATTTTTAAAAACCCTTTCTTAGTGGATACCTAGTCTTCACGAAGAACATACCCTCCAAATTTCATGTCTTTATTACCAGCGGTTTAGGCTGTGCGTTGATATATAGGTAAGTCAGTCAGTCAGGACTTTGAATTTTATATACATAGATCATCTATAAGATCGATAGTATATTTTACAGATTGCTCTTTTGGATTAATTGCCACGTAAAGAAGATGTGGTATAAATCGTTAAAAGAATATTAGAACTAAGTTTAGGTACCTAATACCTATATATCCATCTAATGATGAAGAAAATGTAAAGAAAACTAGTATGACGCAGTACATGACCTACATCCTACAGGAAATATTATGGACGCCAATGGCGAATGTTTGTTTGTTTGTCAACCTGACCGATGTTTGTCGAGCCATTAGAGCGAGGCCACGTTGAAGTCGACAAGAATTATATTACGTGCGTATTAACCGATTTAGCTGCCATACAATACATAGGTACAATATACATGCTTCACTAAAACCATTAACCTCAAACAGACTCACTACAAGAATTCAACGGTCAAAGATAAATTTTAAAGGTTTATTCAGTTGAAGGAAAATGTAGCTGAACAGTATTCAATTCTTTTTAGTTTCCATTGAAAACTGAAAAGTTGTATAAATTTTACGTTTTGCCTGTTGCTCTTTATTACAGTCGTACCTATCTGTACGTACTTAAGAGTAGATACTAATCTACTCTTAAGTACCTACAAACTTGCCCTTAATTGAAGTTAAAAGGGGAGCATGAGTCACTATAGCTGATGCTCGCGACTTCGTCTGCATGATTTAAGGGTTTATTCACGCAGACGTGTATTACTGTATAGATATGGATTACGATTCTGACTCGGCTGTCATCATATGAAATAAATTGTACCCCAAAAGCTTTCATAATATGGCATCAGTTTCAACATTTTTGAAACTTTTGAACTTTTTGAAAATTTTTGATGATTGTATAAAAATTACCCAAGGTCCTTTCGTCCATCTCGCTCAGCGGTTGGGACAACAAGTGAAATTAATTTAACGAATTAAAAAATACGACTGCCCTGCTATATTATTTTCGGAGTTTACCTCCTTATGAAGCGATATATAGTCATAGTCTGCATATATAGCCTTTGGAATCTTATTCACATTTTTATTAAATGATATTTGTTTGTGAATCATTGGATATTGAACTATAGCGTTATATATTTTTGGAATCTACTCATCATTTTCTAGATGATGATTATATAGTTAATCTTATTTTAGATTTTTTTTTTCAATTTTTTTTTCAATTTTACTAGCCTGTGTCACCCGGAATAAGCTAGGGATTCTAACAATACCTCATTTATCAAAATCGGTTCAGGCGTATAGAAGTTATGGTGGAATATACAAACTCACATACATACATACATACATACATACGTACATACATACGTACATACATACACGAACCCTGAAAACAATATACTCCTTTTTTCAGGCAGTCGTATAAAAAAGATAAGTTAGACAAACAAACTATTGATACCCGTGACTCCATCCACGTGGATTTAAGTTATTAGAAATTCCGTGGGAACGTTTCCGGGATGCAATTTCCTACAAGTAATCCTCCCCTCAATCAAAGTCTTTCACCTGTATCTATCTCTGTGTATGTCTCTCTCTACAAATTTCATGAAAATCTATTGAACAGCAGAATAAGCAGACAGAAAGATCACGATTTTGAATATATAGTATGGATTTCAAAAATAAAACCAATTAAGTTTTGTACAAGAATAACGAATAATACCTACTTTATGTATCGAATAGGTTAAAGATATGGAGGTTTATTTAAATTACTAAATAGGACGAGCTTTTATAAAAAAATTACCTTGAAATCGGTTCCGTATTTACATTTTACGAGAAAAAAAGAGAGAAATAGCCCAAAAATACAAAATAGTACGCTTGCCGACGGCTTCACGTGTGAAACTGTTTGTAGCAACGTACAAAATTTGGTTAAAATTATTATATCTATATGTATTTAACTACATCAACATTGTTTAACATATCTACCTATTATTTATAAAAATAATAATATAAAACTTCGGGAAAAAAATATGTTTTCTTAACAATTCTCTTGTTAAAATATGTATAATATAATTATTTAGAAGAAAAGAAAGGTTGACGTAAGGATGAGTTGGTCGTAGATGCTATAATATGACTTACCTACGTAAACCCTTGGAAATAGTGTACACCTAAAAATTATATGGTAAATAGTGACATTGTTGTCGTAATTCCTATTTGATTTATTAATATTTTTCATAAAAACACAAATTAATGGAAAATTATAAACAGTTGCTACGATCAAATTAGGACTGCTACGAGCATATTATATGAAAATGTATTATGAATTGTTTGCATAACATACTCGTAAGTAGACAAAAGAGATTAGGTATCTAACTGCAGAACTCTCAAAACCAAAATGTACAATACAACAACAAAAAGTTTGCCGTAAAGTTGTATATTTACACGTTAACAAAACGTCGTGAATGACAACGCATGACTTTGAATACCTTCGACATTGATTTTATGATGGTCATATATTTAGCAAAACTGGCATCAAAATTGAAAAGAATTCATCATTCATCCATTAGTCACAGGGACAAAATATTGTTTGTCAAAGCCTGTGTAATTGCATTACTATAATCGTAACACTCGCTACGAAGCTACCGTAACGCCCGCAATTTGTGCGCATTGTTCCATTGCCGGTTAGTTATATTTACACCGGCGATTGTCCCTACCCGCACACTGAGGAGCTGTTTTCAAAACAGAAGACGCTTCAAGAAATCCATTGTTTTGGTTTCTCTCTAAAACTCTCAATTATCGGACTTATTGCCAAATGATAATAATGAAACGACACTGGCTGCGGTGCATTTCCATACGAATAATATGACGGTGTTTTAAATTAATTTGTAATCTGTCATTGAAATAAATAAAGAAATGATCCTCACCTGTGTCATGAGACGGTCGGCACCTGTGCCCTCATCATCCTTAAAATCTATGTCCGGATTATAATTAGGCACTAAGTCTTTAAACTTTTCGTCCTCCCTCGTGATGCGGCCCTCCGGCGGGCCACTGGCAGACTTGGAGTTCTCGCTGATGTTCGGGTCGTGCTGGTTGAAGACGAGAGGGGTGATGCGGCGCGGTCCGTGGCGACGGGTGAAGCCGCGGCCCGGGCCACAAGCCGTCGCCGCTCCCAGCCACAGTAGCACCAACGGCAGCCTCATCTCTCAGACATCACTTCACGCGCGCTCGACGCACGACCACCGCGCGCCGCGATTTGAGCGACACTGAGAGCCGGCTGCCCCAGCGTCCACCACCGCAGCGGGCAGCGGCAACGAGCCTGCATCCCTTGTAGGCTTGTAGCGGGCCGCCGCCGTCGCCGCCGCCGCAGTCGGTCGCAGCGCCCGGCGCGCCCCGGCTCCCGGGACCATGCGATTAACGCATCATACATTTTCCCCTGAGGAACTAACTTTACACATAGTTCGTAATAAAATTATAATATTTCATGTATAATCATTTCCAATAACAATTATTTTCTTGTACCCAAGCTTCTTCAGTTTATTCGAGATGTTATACAGATAGCGAATAATGCTTAGCCGAAAATATCACAAATTCTGATCTAATTATATTGCAGCTTGATTTTGCTTTCATTAACAACTAGCTAATGCCCACGACTAAGTCCGCGTGGATTGATCTTTTTTAGTTCCCGCGGCAACTCTTTAATCTTCCATGGATAAAAGTAGCCTGTGTGCTATTCCAGACTATAATCTATCTCTGTGCCAAATTTCATCCAGATCCGTTCAGCCATTCTGGCGTTATTGAGTAACTAACATCCATACAAACTTTCGCATTTATAATATTATAGTATAGATTAGTATTAGTATAGATGTTATTTTCCTTTTACATGTTTATTTTATGAATAATCCATGCTAATATTATAAATGCAACAGTGTATCTGTTTGTATATTTGCTAAGCTTTAACGACGTTTTCAACCGATTTTGACAAAAGGTACCTACACCGATAGATTTATCCCGGGAATGGACATAGGCTGCGAAGTCGGGGGCATCATCTAGTTGTATATAACTGTACATCATACCTATTCATTTGTACATTCTACTAATTTACGATCAACAAGTTTTAAATCACTAATCAAATTTATTGGTAAGTAGATAAGTAGCCATTTGATTTTCTACTAAGATGATTGCTGAGCAGCTAAGAAAATGTTCTAGCATAAATACCTAATATTTCACTACATTTTACTTCTTATCTTACTAATATTATAAATGCGAAAGTTTGGATGGATGTCTGGATGTATGGATGTATGGATGTTTGTTACTCAATCACGCCCCAACGGCTGAACGGATCTAGCTGAAATTTGGGACAGAGATAGATTATAGTCTGGAATAGCACATAGGCTATTTTTTATCCCGGAAAATTAAAGAGTTCCCACGGGAACCAAAAAATCTCATACCACGCAGACGAAGTCGCGGGCATTTGCTAGTAGTACATAATATGAGAAATAGGATAACAAATTCTATTCCTCAAAGACAACCTCCCGCCAAAGACGTGCCGCCAAGCGATTTAGCGTTCCGGTACGATGCCGTGTAGAAACCGAATATAGGGCTATGAGTTTAATATAACTGTCATGCCCCTAACAAGTTAGCCCGCTACCATCTTAGACTGCATCATCACTAACCATCAGGTGGGATAGCAATCAAGCAATAACAATAACACCTGCGACAAAATAAGAATTGAGATGTCTACTTTTCCCTATTGATTTTATTTTTCGGCATTTTTCCTTTAGATGGGGAAACCCATGGTCTCTTATAGGGATAGTCATTAACCTAAATAAGGACAGCATGATGAAAAAACATAACACTTCTTCCTATTTTCGCAATTGTTAAATAGGTTATAATACTGAATAATAATGGTTATTTACTACACCTTAGGGCCGCTTTCCACGAGCGATACAGAATCTAATTATACCGCACCTATCCTATACGTAAGTAAGTGCGTCCGTGCTGCGAAGAGCTCATTAAGCCGTTGGTCTTGCGCCTGATTTCTTTCCAAGTTTCCGGTCATGTTGGAATATCAAGATCTGGCCCCACTACAGAGGCGCGGATCGGCGCAGCCCGTAGCGGTACGAGGAGTTGGACCCACTTAAGAGGCCGGTGATAGCCGCTCGCAATTTCTATTCAACCGGCAAATATAAATTTGCCGGTATATTGCTATCTCTATTTAGCTGATGACACATGATCGCGTGCAAACGCGATAGCAATATGAGCGTACAAAATTTGTTATACGTTTAGTCTTGTTCCGTAAATACCAAAAATGATGAATGATAATTTGTTGTGTTTTTCACTTCGTGTTGTTATTCGGGAACTTGACAATATAGGCTATGCTCCTGATCAATTAGTACGTAAGATATCGTTGGTTTTAATATGATACAAATAAGGAGAAAACATGTCATTTATGTCGTAAAAACATGCAAAACGCTATGCGCTTACATTTCATTTTGGGAAAGTATTTTGAAAACATAATTATCCAGGGCTCTAGATAAATACAAGTTCAATCTTAATAATCGCATAATATGCTGGAAATATTCTCGAATTACGAATTATTCTGGTATTACGTTTGTATGGGCAATTCACCCTCCGCTTGCACCTTAAGCGACGCGGTACGGAGATGCATTGCTACATAATTGTACAAAGAATACTTGCCTCGCCGCGCCGCGCCTCTGCATTGGGGCCCGACCTTTACAGTCCATCGTGCATCAGTCTATGTGAGAAAGGGCATTTGTGTATCAAAACACATATCCATTATCTATATGGCTCATCTTTGAACATTGGCCGTTGTTGCCGAAAATCGGTCGAGAGGAGGTTAACACATCATGTAGAATCAAAGCAACTAGTCCTTAACATGTGCGGCTTTGGTTTCTTGATTGACTGAATATAATTTCAACTGGTAAGTACTTCAGTAGCTATAGTCGTTGCCTAGTCAATCATCGTCAATGCTTAAAGTGCTTTACTTTCAATACGCTTTGTTTCTCTAGATTACAGTTCAGATGTCACAGGGTGCCTTTTCACTAAATTAATGGAGCAATGGATTGTCAAAAGAAAAAGTGGAAATTACCACGTGATTGATCCGCTGAATATGTGTCCGCACCGGTCTGGCTCAGTAGACAGGCACCCTTAGGACACTGAATAGTAAAACCACTAACGATTCATTGTTACAAAGAGATTGTGTAAAACTGCGGTTATATACCCACTATCTAGTATTGAACATACCTAGGCTATTACTCATTTGTTACCACTCTGTTAATTAACTTACCTACCAAAGTAATTGCAGGTAGTTGATTCAAAGGGAAAATTCGGGTACATACATTCAGATTCGGGTACACCAAAATTACAGAAATTAGTTATTGCCTTATTGTACAGAAATTCACGTAAAAGTGTGTTAATCCGTGATTACAAATTTTTCCGCTTCAATCACTATCCAGATTAAATCGCGGTCTAGGGCTGTTGGTTTGTGCTCTAGACGTCGCAACGGAGCAACGAATCGAAATTTTCGTGCGTGGGACCTCGAAAGTAAAAAATTAACTTTTAGATTTTCCGGAATCAACCGCTAGACCTAGACTAACCTAACGTAGTAGTTACTACGTAGGTAATATGAGCCTAGATACTAATTCAGAGTGCCTAATGAAAGATTTTCTTCCGATTCGATTGCGACAACGTTGAATGCTACACCATGGAATTGTCAAGCGTTTGACAGCTGGCGCTCGATCAATTTCATATAGTTAGTAAGTAATTTCATATTCCCATTCCGAATGGTTTTAACGTCGTCGCGATTGATTTTCTAAAAAAATCTCCCACTCGGCCTGCAGATTTCGATCGCACCAAGATTGTTTAAAACAAAGGCATATTAAAACAGGATGTTGAGGAATTCCTTGCGAGCGAAGCCGGGGCCTCATTAGCTAGACATCAGAAAACAAATGCAACGAAACATAACAAACGGGTCAAAATACCCATTTCTTAATTTACGCAACAGCAGCTTCCCTTTCAATTTTGACCTAAAAAAGAAAAGCTCTTTACAGGGAAATTTATATCCACATTTACATAACAGAGAGTGCCCGTTAAGGACAATTTGTACGCATCGCAAAGAGGTTTACACAATAAAAGCATAGATCGCATAATCAGATCATACTTATACTGAAGAAGTCGTTTTCATATCTTTTTTCTTTACTGTATCTCATTCAGAGATAATCTTGTTGGTCAGAAGAGCTTACGAAAATGAGTCTGCGTCTGCTACCTACTACTACAACTAGTAGCCACTAGGTATATAAATTACACAAGTCCTACTTTTTGCAGCTAAGAGACAAATATATGCAAAGACAAAGAAGAACGCAGTTTAATTGTTGTTAGTAGTAGAATTTAGTTGACCGACCAAGCGAAGGTCTCTTAAAGACTTATAACTTCTGAGTTAATTAATATAATTACTTCAAGCTTACAAATGATATGTAAATCGATAGCGCTGAAAATTACATGAAAAGTTATAAAAATCCTTTTCGGGGGCACTTATAGAAATAAATGGGTAGTAATGATTTTTTTAGCTTAACCAAGGCTTGTGGGATATTTTCGGATAACTGCTTTCAATCTGCATTTACTGCAAAGTTGCTTTTCGTAGACCAATTTTGTTAGGGGTGCTATCTCAAAAATGCTTAACATCAAAAGCTGTTACTTACGTATGAATTCAGACATATCCTCAGTTAAACGCTTAATATCGGTCAATTATCAAACAGAAATGAAATTTGCTAGCTAGAACCATTTATCCTTTGGCCATAGGATATTCCATTGATTTTTTTTCTTCACTTCAATTAGCCCTTGACTGCGATCTCACCGGATGGTAAGATGGACCTGATGGATGGTGATGATGTAGTGGTCTGCATTCTAAGATGGTAGTGGGCTGTCAGGGGTACGGCCGATGGTTACTATAGAGCCAAATTTCAATTTATTGTGGTTGTTTCGGGCAGAATAAAATTTATCAAATATAAAAAGATCGTAAAATATCACAAGACGTATCACAAATTTCAACGTGAACTGCAAATTGCAGCTCATAAGTACCCAGTTTATTTTTTTAAATGGCTATGCTTCAGATGGACCGGACGATAAGAGTTCCTTGATTTACTACGGAACTCTAAAAATTACTTACATAGGCGTTCGCAAAACAGCTTCTGGCACACTAAGCACCCCAGTCTCTTTTAACATATTTTATTGGTGCATTAATTTTCTGTTGTGCTTGTGACAAACCCTTTACAGCTTGATTGATAACTGAAAATAATTACCATTACAATTGGCAATTACCTAACAATTCTTAGAAGTAGGTCTATCTCATAAAGAAGCTGCTCGGGTGGTGGAAAGCACCAAAATAATAAGAAGAGGAACAACGGAGGGTTGTGTGGTACAGATTTCAGAAAGGCCTGTGTCCAACAGTGGAAGCAATAATAGACGTCATGATAATGATGATGAATGATGAATCTCAGCCATTTGTAAGTATTCTTAATTCTTACTATTTAAAACGCAGGTGTTTTCGTTTGGGTAAACCGGACGTGTGACTAAATCACCTAATGAGCTTTACCGAGATAAAGTCCTAACACTTCCTTATCGATAATACTCGGAAGTGGATTTACCTCAAGCAGGCCGAAATTAGGCATCTAAAACCATACAAAAGCGTGTGAAAAATGTTTGCGTCATAGTACCTACAATACTATAACGTTTCCTAATCAACGATAAGATAATAATATTTTTTGACTATTTATCTTTTCCTTTGAACCGTCTCGAAACCATTTTTTTTTACTTTGTCCGATTACATTTTAAATATATTTAGACCGCTATAGGTAATCGAACTTGCTCGCCGTTTTTTTTCAATTGTCGCAAAGATGATATTATGCAGTGAGATGATATTGTAGATTGGTAGAATAGGTAAAACATACAGAGAGATCGGTGTTGTGCTGCATAAGCAATTTTGTCTCAAGTCAGTAACTGCATGGAGTCTCCTCCACCGTCATCCACTCATCAGCCTGTAAAGTCATCCACTGCAGGGACAACGCGCCACGCGGTCCTCCGCCTTCCTCATCCACTATATCCACTACATATTTTACTTCAACCGTGCCTCGAAGGAAAATTTAATTCCCGGTTAATATCACTAACAACAGATGGTTTAAAGAGTCGTAATCGCACTTCCTAGTGTAGTCTACCTCACTGCATCATTATTGTGTTGTAATTTGTAACACGACCTTCGATAGAAATGTGACTAAAAGAAAGAAGAAGATTTTGTAATGTCTGCCAAATAGGTACGGGTACCTATGGTTGGTATTTGGCAAGTAGGTCAACTTAGTCTTCACCATCACCGTATTAGAATGGGAAATATTGATGTCCTCCATCAATTAAAAAAATATCTTCAGATTGGAAGAACTTTTAAATGTAATTTTTTCACTACAATCTAATCCTTTACTGCCATCTGACAATTTGGTAATGAAATACATAAGACGATAGTGGGTTAACCTGTAAGAGGTAAGTAATAAGTATGACTGGTGGCACGTCTTTACCGATAGAGATAGGTGGGCTTTCATAACTAGCCACTATTAAAAAAAAAAATACAATTTCTAATTATCCGGGGATCGAACCCGGCAGAAAAGTACATTTTTATGATATAATAGATGATGCCCGCGACTTCATCCACATGGATTGATGTTTTTTGATTCCCGTGGGAATTCTTCAATTTTGCGGGGTGAAAAGTAGCCTATGTCCTTCCCCGGAATGTAACGTCTCTGTACCAAATTTCATCAAAATTGGTCGAATACTTAGGCCGTGAAAGCGTAGCAGACAGACAGACACACTTTCACGTTTATAATATTAGTATATGGATTTGAAATACGTAAGGTAGGTCAAAAAAAAATTTGTTTGCACCGTATTTTATCATAACTCTGCGTGGAAAACCAATGACCGTTATCTTCGAAACAGAATTATCTTCTATTTAATAATTAAATAAGTCAATAAGCTTACGCATTCAGTCAATCTACTGCTGCTGAATAAAGAGAATACCTAAGTGAGTTAGTGGTATTGAGTTATGAAATCAGCATTATATAATTATGCTAATTTTCTCGCTAGACTGTGTCTAGCCCTTATATTAATACAGACACTAAGATATAATTATACACATAAAAACACACCAGCAGAATTTGTCACCTTTTTTAAATTACTACTACTTGGAGAAGTTTATAAACATAGTTTACAAAAATAGTTTCCCTGGAGTCACAGAGTAGATACTATTTTCGTAGCTGCCTAAATGAAAAGGTAATCTCTATGTACATTTGTGTGGACGTAACGTGTAAAAGGACGTGATAATTTAGAGTATTAATATCTACATAAGTACTTTGTTAAGTCATCGATCATGTTAGATAACACTTGTGTTTCGTCAAGCAGCTTAAAGGCAGCCAAAGCAAACTGTACCATGTAGTGGACGAGTGTCGCGTCGGCACCTCCGCCAGCATGCTCGAAAGCAAACAATATTTTCGACAAAGGACCGGCCGAGGTGTCGGCGGGGGCTAATGGAGGAGAGTGCTGAGCCAATACGCCTGCTTTGTAGTGTTTTAAATTGTTTGTTTTACCATAAAGCTCTCCACGTTGCATATAAGTACAAAAAAATCGGTCAAGTGTGAGTCAGACTCGCGCACAAAGGGTTCCGCACCACCACACAATACAAATTCTTTTTGTCATTCATCGTAATCAACTTTGAAATAACTGGCTTACATATGGCGTTAAACTGGTAGCGCCTCACAAGCTTGACTTGACAGACATACAGACAGACAGACGGACAACGGTTCTTTTTTTCCTCTTGAGGTGCGAAACCCTAAAATGAACCATGATAAAATGAACAATGAAAAAACATGAATTTTGTCACCGAAAACCGTCACAGCAGTTTTCAAGAAAAACATTTTTATAAGACTGCCTGAAAAAAGGAGTATATTGTTTTCAGGGTTCATGTATGTATGTATGTATGTGTGTTTGTATATTCCACCATAACTTCTATACGCCTGAACCGATTATGATAAATGAGGTATCGTTAGAATCCCTAACTTATCCCGGGTGACATAGGCTAGTAAAATTTTTAAAAAAATGTTGGGGTGACCATGGCCCCGCATTAAAGAATAAAGTTGAAAAAAAAATCGAAAATAAGATTGACTATAATATAATCATCATCTAGAAAAAGATAAGTAGATTCCAAAAATTTCCGCCCGATTCGATTTTATCGATGGAAAATGAAAGTTTCGGAAACATCCTACATTTAATTTCCATCGATAGTCAATTTTTCACTGACTTAACAGAGTCAGTCAAAAATTCGGCGAAATTATCGGACGTACAAAATGTCTGACGTGGGCGGAGGCCTAAGTCTCACTTACACTTAGTGCTCCGTGGTGGCACTTGGTGCTCCGGACGGTTTCATAAATTGACCTCTGGATAAAGAACTTGTCAACTTGGTGATATAGATCCTACCTATACGACAGATTAGGTTGATTGATTGATTAACGATTTATTTTTGGCTAGAACTGCAAAACTTGGTTTTGAAAGCACTCGTAACTATTACTTAAATATGCAAGTGGCAACATAGGGTAGGGTATCCACTATGCATATATGCATAGAGCATGATTGTTTAAACGTGTAAATATTTAAACAAGATTAAAACAATAATTGTATGATAAACATTGGTATTTAATAAGAAAATAATACACAATCTTCAGTCTTATAATTAGCCACTTTATTATATTGTCTACTTACATAGTAGGTAAGTGGAGGTAGGTTCGTAAAACTATAATTTCTAACTACCGTAGTCCGTAAAGCAATCATTGCGATATTGAACGAAACTTATTTCTTCTAATATTAAGGTCAGTCGGGGCAAGTGCCTCTAGGGGGCAAGTGCCTCTGGCATCAAATTTACGTAAACTAAGCAACTATTTGAACTTAATGCCATCCAGTGTAAAAGTACGAACTAAATTTAGGCGGAAATATTAATTGTTTATGGTAACACACGTGTCGTCGTGGCGTAAGACGCCATTTTAATTTTAGTGTCAAATGTACTGTGAAGTCGAGTTGACTGCTGCCCCTCCAAGTGTCGAAAAATAATTGATATTTATTGTTTTTCGAGTTAAAAATAAGGTAAGATTACTCCATTATCCTTATACTTTACGTGTCAACATTACCTTTGTTGTTATTTAGCCAAATAGTTTGTAATTTACATAGTTATAATTTAATTGTAATATTGAACTTAAAGGGTGAAGTGCGTCTAAACTTGTCGAGGCAAGTGCGTTGCTATGACGCACTTACCTCAAGTCGGGGATTGTCAACCTTTTTAGTAAAATGTTATAAAAAATAATTTCGAACGAAGAATAACGAAATAAACCTAGGAGAAGTAAAAAACAGAGTCATTTCTTTTTTATAACTCATGCAATACTCTTATAAAGAACACGCGCGGCGAGTGGCTTGCGAGCTGCGCATTCGCCAGATGTGGAAGCACCGTTCCTAGACTTAATGCGGAACTTGAATGACCGGCAGATTCCAACCTCTGAAAAAGTTTATAAGACCCATTTTTTTTAATTAAGTAGAATTTTGGCCATCGGCAAACATACAATACGACAAAAAAGAGTAGAAATTAATAATTAGCTACACCATTGTGTCGTCCCCTTTAATCCGCGTTGATTTGAAAGAGACGGCATGATGATATTGCTAGATTTATTTCTACTCTTTTTTGTCGGACTAACTTTATTTTTCTTTTTAAAATATATGTAAACTGTTGTTCAATAGTTATTTTTTTTAATTTCAGATAAATTTTTTAATATGGTTCGTAACTATAAGAGAAAAAAAGAAGGACCGTCTTGGTCAAAGGAAACTTTATCGGAAGCTGCAGAAGAATATGTCCTAACGTACCAATGTATGGAACAGCAGCTGATTTATTTTTCGAGTTACAGATTGGGTTCCATAGTTAAAAATAGTTCGAATCCATGCCTGTATTGCTATTACCAAAAACGTTTTGCAAGAGAATTAAAATAACTGTCAATATATTTTTTATATTTTTTTTATTCTCTTACCTTAAAATTTCTTATTACTCACGAAAATGAAAACCGTTTTGATTTTTGTACTAGGTCTGATTTTGTACCTATATAATACCTTAAAATAATAATGAATAAGTACAATACGTCTACAATTATTTTTGTCACCTAAAGCACCAAATAGCTTGATGTAAAATATACGTGAAAAAAGTAGTAGGATCCAATCTTCCTTCAATAAAAATTAGGCAAATAAGAAGGTTGATAGCCTCTGACCAGTAAAGGTATGGCGCACTTACCCCTTTTGTGTTT
This sequence comes from Erebia palarica, assembly GCA_964035005.1. Lineage (NCBI taxonomy): Eukaryota > Metazoa > Arthropoda > Insecta > Lepidoptera > Nymphalidae > Erebia > Erebia palarica. The sequence continues at coordinate 12,148,370 of OZ035988.1, forward strand.
GCCAACAGATTTTAAACCTTACATTGGTTGTTATAAAGTTTTAAATAGACTGTCTTGTTTTTTTCGATTACAGCTTTTTTTTAAAGTACCAAAACGTCAAAAGACCATATATAATATTATTTTGGAATGTGTGTCGCACTTGCCCCCATTTTGGGAAAGTGCGTCCACAGGGTATAGTTTACTTCAAATATAAATATTTCCAACAAAAATGATCCGATTTACACCATTTATGTATGTGCATATTGCGAGAAAATATGCCGTAATTTAATATTCACTTTAATGCCCAGTTGATAGATACTTACTGATTTATTTACTATGATAGTCAACTTTATGAAAAGTATAACGCGCTTGCCCCGACTGACCTTAGTAGTTTACTTACTCATTTGTAGTTTCTGTTAAATTTTTTAAAATTAACCAAGAGTTGTAAAATAAAACATTTGTCTTTGAAATAAGTAAGAACCTTAATTATTACTGTTGTAAAACTAAAAAAAAAACAATAAAAAAAAATATATTACACTATAGTTATAATATCCAGTGATTCACAAGAAAATATCATTTAATAAAAATGTGAATAAGATTCTAATTTATAACTTTTTAGTTCGTTTTTTGGCAGGGCAATCGTGTTTTTTAATTGTTTTAATTATGACTTGATAAGAGAATTGGGAAGTGTAGTTTGCATCATGTAGTAACATGATAATACATAATATATTGCGACAAATCTTAGTATACTCATACTTATAGTTCGCGCCTGAGCTTATGTAGGTATGTGTCACCTCAGGCCCCGACTGCAGTCAACTCGCGCGTGATAGATTATATTTGATCAAACGAACTTGCAAAGTGAAGTTCGATCGATATTATATGAGTACGCTTCATTCGAAGATATATATCAATATAGTAGTACTTTCAACCTGCAGGCAACATTCGCACGTTTAGAATAAGTAGGTAAGACAAATAATTTTTATTTCTTGTTGGTAGGCTCTGTAACGATTCGTCATTCTTTAGAGTAAGGTAATATCCACAAGGGACAAAATTTTCTCGATAAGGGTTCGGGTGGGAGGGAGCTTATATCTTCGAATGAAGCGTACTCATATAATATCGATCGAACTTCACTTTGCAAGTTCGTTTGATCAAATATTATATTTCGTCGCTTCATTCTTCAGATATATATCAATATAGTAGATGTTTAGAGGGCAAAATTTTGTAAAAATGATAAAATAAAACAGTTTTACGTTTAGTCAAACAAATCATCATATTTTATATTATCAAAATAAACCTTACACATTTAATCGATAGGTATTAAAATGAAAATATTAAATTAATCATTTTATATTTACTGATTTATAAATCAACGTCATTACCTAATAGGTAAGTAGGTGTATTATACCTGCCACTAGAATAATTAAGTTTCTCTAGGTAATAAGACAGACCTGGCAAAGACATCGCCATCTAATATTCTTCGGTGGTAAAACTTGGCAAAGGACAGTGAACTGCTTGTCCAACCGGCAGTTTTCCTAATGGCATCTAACGAAACACCGGCGGGCCGCGCCGCGGATGTGGCAGCGTGCCGCGTCCTGTGCGCGCCGAACATTGACACATCCACGCCGCTCTCATCCAACACTTGTTTTAGCCATCTGCTGATAGTTTGGGAAGATGCGGCCTTGAACGGCCGTTTGAATGTTAATATCAAATTATTTGAAGTTTCTGGTCTGATGTTTTTTGTGAGAAATATATAGTCCTCTATGACGGTAGCGGGACAAATTGACCTATTCTCCTTGAAATACGGTAAAAACAATACCAGCTGTTCGCGTCCGGCTGCAGATGTTTTTATCGCATCTGATATCCCTATGTTTACGCCCGTGGGACCTATAAATATATTATTCAATTTTATCAGCGAAAAAGTTTGCACTCGATGTGCTGTACACAGAGCCAGTAGCATCACCAATTTTTTACTGATTTTTTCTATCGAAAGATTTCTATTGGGTGTCCAATTCGCGATAAAATTCAATACTACCTGTGGGTCCCAAGTGAACGAATACTTCGGTGCGGCTGGCCTTAATTTATAGACACCTTTAAGTAATCGTTTTACTTGATCGTTGGTAGTTAAATCGCTACCTAAAAGTAAAGACAGCGCGGAACGGTGACTGTTCAAGGACCCGTATGCGGCGCCTTTATTAAACTGTTCCGTTAAAAATATAATTATAGATGAAAGTGTACCCTCGTAGGGACTAAGCTTATTAGTGAGACAGAACTGCCACCATAATTTATAGGTCCCGCTGTATTGGTCTAATGTATTTTTAGACAATGATGCCATGGTTAAGTCTAGTGCCTGGCATGGTGTTCCTCTTGTTGTGAACGCCGACCTGAGCACACTGCTGTACCCAGGGTAAACTGTTTCAGGTGTTGATTTTGAGTCCTGGAATGGGACGAGATTAGATTGAAACTTGGTGTAAAATATATAACATCAGACTGTACCATGCCTAATAATATTGGGATCCAAGGCTGAGATGGCCAGTAGGGAAAGATTAAGATGCCCTCTGCTTCGTCATTTATGATTTTTTGTAAGCAACGCAAAATCATTGTAAATGGTGGGAATGCGTAGAAAAACACCGTTTTACAACTTATCGTAAATGCGACTACTGTTAAAGAATCCGGGTCTTGTCTCCAGGAGAAGTAAGTAGTACATTTGGCATTGGTTCGAGAAGCGAAAAGATCGATTACAGGTTCTCCGAATTCTTTTATTATTCTCTGATATTCAGAATCAGATAATTGCCATTCGATATCAGGATTTTCTTTTCGCGATTCCTGGTCCGCTTCTATATTATCTTTCGTGTTGATATATGATGCAAAAATCCAAATATTTCGCTCCTCACACCATTGCCAAATGGATCTCGTCAAATCACTAAGATGAGGAAACTGAATTCCTCCCATCCGATTTATATTGCTGATAGTGGTCGTGTTATCAACGCGTAACAAAATATTAATATTAGTTTTATCGCGAGCAAAACATTTTAGTCCGAAAAAAACAGCTAGTAATTCTAAATAATTTATATGGGAATTACGTTCGCTTACTGACCACCCGCCGTTTGCGCGGTTGTTCTCACAATAAGCTCCCCAGCCTGTCCCGGATGCGTCTGTAAAAATTTCTAAGTCAAAGTTAGAAATTATAAGTGTATTTAATGTGGTACGAATGTTATTCGACCACCATATTAAATCTGGTAGGATGTCCATATTAGGTTTAAATTTTACATCGTTACTTCCGTGCTTATTAAGAGCAAGGTATTTCTGTCTCTCTAGTTTCTTTGTGTACAACCAACCATATTTTGTAGCCGGGCAGGCTGAGGTAAGAACGTCTATTAGGTGAGCGAAATCTCTAATAGTACAGCTCGGCAGATTAGAAATTTTTTGCACTAAGTTTAAAATCTTGTTGCGCTTATCTGAGGGAAGCGATATTGTCATATCTACTGAGTTGTACATAAACCCTAAAAACTTGCAACACTGTTGAGGGTGTAAATTACTTTTATCGTAAATAATTACGAAACCTAGACAATTAAGTAGCCTAACAGTTTCGTTTACATTCCTAAGGCATTCATCAAAGCCGTCCCCAATGCACATTATATTATCATCTAAATAAATGACTGATTGAAACCCGCGATATCTTAAATATCGAACTACCTCCTTCATTAATTTTGTAAAAGTTCACGGAGCAGAACACAGACCATAGGGCATTGCATTAAACTCGTAAGTTAATATTTGTGCATTTTCGTTTTCAAATTGAAATCGTAAATCGTTGGGAGGACGATACCGGGACAAGTAAGTAGGCTTCTTTAAGGTCTATTGTCGCCATGAAGCCCTTTCTTGGAATCATTTTTGATGCTGTTCTATGGTCCTCCATCTTAAAATGAGAAGCAGATACGTATTTATTTAATTGTTTGAGATTGAGAATAAATCTATGACCACCGTTAGATTTTGGAGCTAAAAAGATGTTAGAAATAAATTGATCTTTTTGCGGTTTACACTTTCTAATAGCACCTAATTCTAACAGTTTCCTAATGGCTAGTGCCATTTCTTGTTTTTCTCCAATTGAGAAGACATTATGAGGGGTGCTATCTTGCACTACCTTACGAGAGAATGGTATACGGTAACCGTTACGAACCCAATTTAAAACCACATAATTTTTAGTAATTCTACGCCAACAAGGATAATAATGCTGCAGCCTGCCTGCGTGTACCTCTGTTAATGCCTCGTTGGGGCACGCTTGCTTGTGGCATCGTCGCGCTCGAAGTCGAAGTCAAATTCCGCGTTGACGGCGGCGCGCGGCGGTACTGAGCTCGGTACGATAATGCCCGCCCCCCCCTGCTGGACGAGTGGTAGCGAGGGGGGCCGGACCAGTTTCCCTGAGCACGAGGACGAGTGGCTGCAGAGGAAGAACTTGCTGTCGCCGTTTTCGGGTTGGGGCCTTTCTTGATTTGGAGTCCTTGCCTTTCGATTGCCTTCGAGGCTTTGATTTTTTCCGGTAATGTACTTCCAAAAAGAGTTTCATCTCTCTCATGGTCCTGAACTACAGCCAAAAAAGATTTATCCAGTCCCGGAGTGATGAGTTTCGATCTTACTTGCGTCTCAGTAAAGTGAAGATCAGTAAGTATTCGGCAGCTATCCGATAAAATTTTTACAGCTTGTACCTTGTCATCGCCGGTTAATAACAAAAACATCGCTTTGATTATGGCTGTTATACCTATGCCCAGCTGGTCTTGTCTCGTCTGTAGCTTTTTGTCTCGAACCCTTACAGTATCCGCGACAGCGGCAAATATTTCTGGATTTAAAGTCGGAGCTTTTAATAGTTTACAATTACCTGGGGCTACGTACTCTTTTAAAAGCTTTTCTTTTATCTCAGCTTGAAGACCCTTTTTAAGGATTGAAAGCCATCGCTGCGCCAATTTATCATGGATGTCGGGACCATAAATCGGAATATCGTCCGCTGCGTCCCCCAAAGCTTGCAATAACTCTGGTTCGAGTTCCGGCGCCGGGTCGGTGCATGCGTCTTGCGACGACGGGACAATGGCATCCGCAGGTGCGCAAGCCGATAGAGGCAGAGCCCCCGGGTGCTGTGGTGACGAAGGCGATGGCGAAGGTGAACGAGATAATAGGGGCGGCGCATCATAGTGCTCGTTTGAACCTCGTGTTCCGTTTTCTAAAGAAAGAAAACGATTAAGTTAAAACTTGAAGGTAGGTACTTAATTTTTTTTTTTTAATTAGATATATCATACTGTTTTAGTTATGTTTAGTTAGAATTAAGGATTCGGAGACCAACAAACTGAACCATTGTGTTAACCCAGGAAAGCTTACAGACACCTTGCCATATTAGATTAGTTCGACCGTGCACAACCGTTGGGTTAATTTTTGCGTCATGCTCATCCATCGTGTTAACCCGCAGTTAACCGCCAGGAAAGCTTACAGACACCTTAACATATTATATCAGGTCGAACGTGCACCACCATAGCGTTGATTTTTGCGTCACGCTTATCCCTCGTTTTAACCCGCAGTTAACCGCCAGGAAAGCCTGCTAGACGCTTTGCGCACAACAAGAAATCACACACTGTAACGTATTGTTCAAGTACTTACCCATATTGTCCTCGGAATCAGACGATGAGTATATGATTACACGTCGATGCTTTTTCTTATTTTTGCTCTTAAGTCTTTTAACTTTTTCACTATAATATTTTATTTTTTCCTCAGCACTTCGTTTAGGCATTTTAGAAGCGCGTGCTTGTTGCCTCGCAAGAAAAAAGAATGACGAATCGTTACAGAGCCTACCCACAAGAAATAAAAATTATTTATCTTACTTACTTATTCTAAACGTGCGAATGTTGCCTGCAGGTTGAAAGTACTACTATATTGATATATTATTGATTGATATATATCTGAAGAATGAAGCGACGAAATATAATTGGAAAATAAAAGAACTCTATTTTGTGATTCATTAGGAATAATTAAATATACCATAATGCTAAATTTCTAGTAGGTATGGAGTTTTATTTCTTTTGCCTAAAAAGTTGTGCTTTTAAATAGGAAGGGACTCTATAAAATCAGTTTCCTACCTACTTACATTTTTGTTTAAAAAGGTATAAAGGGATACAAAACTAAGTACATAGTATTATAATTTCTGCATAGTAATAGATAGCTACTTGTTAAATTCAAGCTCTACCCTCAATAATTTATACGCACGTACTAAAATACATTCATGTGATATTCGGTAGGTACTAGGGACCTACTTACGCATATTTAATCTAGTGTTTTAAATAAAATTAATTGTTTTATCTTATATCTAAAAGTATACTTACTACGGCATTCCCGAATAGGTGGTGGGATATTGTTTCAACGTTGGGTCGCTGCATACTTAAAACTTCACTAGGTCTGTACTATGTCACTCGGACTTTATCACCGAAAGATCGAAGACGACGCTGCAGATTTCGGGAAAAACTTTTTTCAGAAAATTGGAAAATATACCCAACTTGTAAAGTATTGCTGCCACAGTCATTCTTACCTAATCTAAGTTTATGTGATATGTTTTTAATTAAATAAATATATTTTATCTAATAGGTGGAGACACAGACGCGGGCTTTGTCCCCGCGTATCTACCTATAATACAGACAAAGATACTTGTACCCTTAACTTGTAATTAAATGGAGACTGTTGGTGAGACACGGTCTTTATTCTGTGCAGTCTTAATGTTACTCATTACTAACTAACATAATGAACTCCCCCGAAAATCTATGCGGTTCAACCCAGATAATGCATAAAATGGCACTGAAACTGTAAAAGCTTCATTGCACTTTTCAAGTTTGCCGAATCGATAAATTATGAATTGTAGGTAGGTAAATTATTAATTGATCCAATCACATAAGTTCAAAGCATTTTAAACAGTAAGTGTGCATTTGTTTTATTTCCAGGTTTCTTGAACCACAAACTCGAATCATATCATCGAAATTCCTCGCATACCTAATGCCGTATCAGGATGCGAAACCGCTGCATTGCCGAGGCTCTAAGTATTTGGTATTTTCTGAACTTTTTTATCCTCTTTCATATGGAAACAAACAGCAAACTGAATATTATAATGCGAAAGTGTGTCTGTGTTACTATCTGTTACCTTTCAGCGTGGGGCCATTTCTTTAAATTGTGAGCGTTATTTAGGTCACGTAATTTCTGCTGCAACTTACCACCAGATAAGATCACAGTTTGAATGACTATAATATAGATACAACAATTATCATATCATATGTAGGTATAAAAAAAGTTACAACAACAATTATTTTAATAGGTACCTACCTTTCCTAGAATTTACATAAGACCCCAGGTGTAAAATAAGATAATGAGGTAGGAAAGGCACAAGATATCGAAATTAAAAATCCCTGTATATTATCTGGCACCATGTAACAAAATAACCAATACAAAATATACACTATAGAAGTCAAACCAGTTTGACTCACGCTTTGCTCTGTAATTGACAAATTGGAATCTTATTAAAATAAAATTCAAGTTCCCTTGAATGAGGCGCAAGCGCAAGCAGCCGCTTAAAATAATATGACGGCGATGAAGCCTCCGATCGGGTGCCGATGAACGCCGAGCGAAAACGACGGCTGTTCGGGCGGCAAGAATAAAAAGTCGACAGCATTCAAAGCGCGTGCCTCGATGTGTGTGGTCCACTGGAGGAGGTTCCTTCCGGTCGCCTTTTTGATATATTACAGAAATCGGACTTTTACACTTGTTTTTTTTTACAACTTACAGACACGGCTAATTTATCGCATAAAATTAAAATATTTTAATGTGATAAGATTATGTATTTACTAACCTACTGCTTAAAAAGTAAGAACATAATTCATTACAGCAGCGGGTAGTTTGACCATACGAGCATTCACTAATAAGCAGCTTGGATTACTATTTCCGAAGCGTTGCACTTTTATTTTAATTTAATCACAAATAAGAATATTACGGTCCTTATATTTTCGGTTTTAACTTTGCTAAGGTACCTACATCTAATGCCGAGATCCTTTCAAGGTTATATTAACCGTACTATAAATGTTTTAATGTTGGTCAATCTCGTCGTTGCTGTCACTTTTTTTTTCTTCGGGGGAGGAAAAAATCCCTACGGACTTCTGCCTAATGACAGGGCATGTCCGACTCGCACGGACTAAATTCATCTCCCCCTGTCTTCGAGGTCAGCATGGAACCGCATAGCATTTCTTCGAGCTGACCTCAGTTTCACACACTGTACACCAGTGTGTCACACGAGATTATCAAAAATTGGACGGCTAAGGTGGTTTTGTATGAAGTTACCTTGGGGATTTTATAGAATAGGTATGCATTCGAGCTTTGCATAGCAGTGCATCTTAAGAGACCTTCAAAACATTGTTCTAGAAGTTCTATTAAAATAATAAAACTCAGTAAAAAATATTTAATAAAACTATTACATTAAGTAACACATTTAAAAAGATCTAGTTAAGACAAATACCTTCTATAATAATTTTAATAAGTCATGAATAGTACCTACAGGAATTTGCTAGATAGCGTCACCACCCAGCTAACAATAAGTATATACCTAATAATCTTATTCATGTTTCTCAATAGGATTTGAAATGGCAATTTTATTTTCAAAGTCATCTGGACAAGACGTGTTTGTAATGTCGCTTCCGGAATGTGCACCCAATTCGGGATACCGAGGAATAAGTTCGAAATTGTTCAAATCGTAAACATTATCATTACTGTTAACCTTCCATTTCTCTACTATCATTTGTAAGGGTTCCAGGCACTGTAAGCTTTGTTTAATCCGCAAAAGTTCTATGTTACATTGGTTTTCAACCTCCAAAAGTTTTAGTTTAAAAGCTTTAGCTAACATTTGCTTTCTGATGGCATTCTTTTTCTCAAGTTGGGCCATATTTAGAGTATTTTGATATCGTTGCAATTGTTTTTCATATTCCATTAAATTCTCATCACAGTTTAGTATACTGTCTACTGAAGCAGAATACAGGTTAACATGGTATTTAACGGCATAATCAGTTCCCCTTTCAGAAGTATAAGCATTATTTGAAAAAGGTCTGTGTGGAACATCTTTAGCTTGTAAATGAACCTCTTTTGCTTCTTTTTCTAGTTTAATTTTCTCTTCATTAAGCTCCAACTTTAGGGAAGCAATTATGTGTTTACACTCTGCTACTCTTTCTTTTAATTTTATTTCGTTTTCTTCAAATATTTTAGGTGATATTGCGTCTTGATTAGCATTATTCTTATTATCATCCATCACTTCATTGGGATTTCTCATATCAGCAGTGTCTTGCAAGTGGTAGATCTCATGGGATGTATTTTCTTTCACATCCGTAGACTGTGTAATGGTTTTGCTATCACCAGACGCAAGTTTCTTATCATTCATTTTGCAATAGCACCTAATTCAAAACCTTTTTGAGCTATTTATCAAATTATCTCGGACCAATTGTGTATTAGGTGCAAGTAATTTATTGGTTAATATTATTGTTAATGTTAAAACCGATCAATAGTCCCAAAAGTATAGCAACAGTGAAAATATAAAAAAATAACAGTATAATGTCGGATTTGATGTCTGACAAACAGCATTTATTTTTTATCTGTCACAATCATACTTTTTCTTCATCAGTTCACTTGTATTTGATGACTATCTCCTTACGAAATTGCCGTTTTGTCGTACTGGTTACTTTGTTCCAAATATCTCCTCTTTGGTTAGGAATTTCAATTTATACAGCTATTTACTCATGCTTTTGTGTTTTGAAAACCCCTATTCATTTGTATTTTCCTCTTTTGGTTTTTTTCTTTGCGTCACTCAGTTTACAAAATGGAAAACTTGAAATATCGCGTTATTTACGAGTACGAGTTCCATCGTGGTACCAGTGCTGCAGATACGGCTCGAAGGATTAATGATGTGTATGGCGGCGGTGACGCAAAAGAAAACACAGTGCGTTTTTGATTCCAATGTTTTCGTTCTGGAAATTTCGACCTGCAGAACAAGCCCCGTGGACGGCCGGAGACCAAAGTTGATAATGAAGAATTGAAGGCTATTGTGGAAGCGGATCCATCGCAAACCACGTCTGAGCTAGCTGCAGGTTGCGGTGTTAGTGATAAAACTGTTTAAATCCACTTGAAGCAAATTGGGAAGGTGAAAAAGCTTGAAAGGTGGGTACCTCATGAATTGAGTGCAGCAAACCGACAAACGCGCGTCGACTGCTGCGTTACATTACTCAACCGGCACAATAATTAAGGGATTTTAAATCGAATTATTACCTGTGATGAAAAGTGGATCCTGTACGATAAACGGAAATGCTAATCGCAATGACTTAACCCTGGCGAACCAGCCAAATCCTGCCTCAAGCGAAAATTGACTCAAAAAAAATTACTTGTGAGTGTTTGGTGGACTAGTGCCGGTGTCGTTCACTACAGCTTTCTTAAATCTGGCCAGACGATTATGGCGGATGTCTAATGTCAGCAACTGCAAACCATGATGGAAAAGCTAGCTGCTAAACAACCGAGGCTCGTCAATCGCTCTAGGCCACTGCTGTTTCAGGACAACGCTAGACCACACACTGCACAACAGACGGTTACCAAATTAGAGGAGCTTCAATTGGAATGTCTAAGACATCCACCGTACTCCCCGGACTTTGCTCCAACAGATTACCATTTTTTTTGAAATTTGGATAACTTCTTGCAAGGGAAAAAATTCAACTCCGATGGGGCAGTCCGAAGCGCCTTCAAAGATTTTATTGATTCCCGTCCGAATGGTTTTTTTAGTAAAGGGATCAATGAACTACCTATGAGATGGCAAAAGTACATAGATAGCATTGATACATACTTTGATTAAATACCTACCTAAATATATTATATTTAAAAAAAAAACTACTTTATGTCCTCCCTTACAAAACGGCAATTTCATAGGTAAAGACCTATTAGTAAGTACCTACGAGGCGTGAGGCATACACAAGAGGCTGGCGAGGCCATCGCGCTTCTTCCTTAATTCATACAAATGGTATACCAACGACGGAAAACAAGATAAACAGAGGCAGCGCAGTGCAGGCGTAGCGCGGGCACCGATTTCTTAATTCCGCCACCGCCGCCGCCACATCCCACACCGCCACCTCGCTTCTCGTTTAATATATGCTCCACGTCTAAGGTAACCGAGCAGAAAGCAGAACCAAAAGTAGACACTCGAGCAAAAGGCCATTCAATACACATATATTGATATACGGAATCCATACTCATAATTCTATGGATAAGTATCAGAAGAAATCGAATTATGTAGTAAGTAATATTATATTTTTGCATAAGTAGGTATTTAAAAGAGATGAACCGATTTTGATAAATGAAGTATCGTTACAATCCCTAGCTTATTCCGGGTGACATAGGCTAGTAAAATTTTAAAAAAAAATTGATGGGGTGACCATGGCCCCGCATTAAAGAATAAAGTTGAAAAAAAAAAACGAAAATAAGATTGACTTTATAATCATCATCTAGAAAAAGATGTGTAGATTCCAAAAATATATAACACTATAGTTCAATATCCAGTGATTCACAAGAAAATATCATTTAATAAAAATGTGAATAAGATTCTAATTTATAACTTTATAGTTCGTTTTTTGGCAGGGCAGTTGTGTTTTTTAATTGTTTTAATTATGACTTGTTAAGAGAATTGGGAAGTGTAGTTTGCATCATGACATAGTAACATGATAATACATAATACATTGCGATATTGCATAAAAATTCGTAAATAAGATTTACTATTTTTTCATCATCTAGAAAAAGATGAGTAGATTCCAAAAATATATAACACTATAGTTCAATATCCAGTGATTAACAGAAATAAGTAGTACATTACATCGCGATAACGGGAAGTACGCGTTTTCTAGTCGAGTGTTAGCTATGCTATATACGAGACCAGAAATGCTCTCCCGGTCGAGGAGTGTATAGTGCTTTTCTAGAAAATGAAACAAGTTACTTTTTTTTTAATATATTTTTTTGCGCTGTGAGTGCTGAACGCGTAATACGGTAGAGATCCAAATTTAAACTATTTAGGCCAAAGAACATTGTAACAAGTTACAAGATATCCAGGAAGAAAGATTCCAAATTCAAGCATATGATATGTAATGAAAATACATACATTCTTTACTGGCCTAGGCCGGGAAGTTTAACTTTCGAACTCATTTACAGGGTATGAAATGTGCACATTTCATATCATTTTTTAGAAAAATATCGTTTACTTGCTAATAAAAAAGTGAATAAGATTCTATTTATCTAGATTAATTTAGATTTTTAACTTTTTAGTTCGTTTTTGGCAGGGGCGTCGTGTTTTTTATTTTTTTAATTATGACTTGTGCCCGGCCGATTATGCTGGCTTTAACTTATCCCGATGGCTCATGGTATTTTGCGATTGCGCAAAACTAAAGTTGAGCTCAGCTCACCATTACCGATACGCCATCAGATAGTCAGCAGGGCGACCGCGTATCTCTGACAGCTACGGTGTAACTATCGCAATCACCTCTGATTGAATAACACTCTTCCACTATTGGACAAAATCCATTGACGCAGCAAGAATACCATAAATTCATCCAATCACAACAATTGATACTGTAACAATGATTGATGCAGAAGATACGCGGTCGCCCTGCAGGTAAACATATTCATCTATTGTTCAAATGACATTTGAATTTCGGATTACACGAGGTTTTTTTTGTTTTCTGTTAGTATGGAGGGTAGAGGTAAGGAGAATCATCTCCGTTTATGAAAAGTGTCCGTCGAAATGCATTAAATTGGGGTCGCCACATTAGCATCAGGGTAAATTTAAAAGGAAGCATCAAATATTATTTGAGTAGGTTTGAGAAATAAACAAGTAAAGAAAACATTCATCATTGTTTCGTACAACGTAAGTTGTTGAAATTTTTATTAAATAACTAGTTACTTTAGTTGACAATTATATTATTTTTTTTAACTCGGCATACTTCACTTCATCTACAATTGCTACATTTTGCTTTGCCTCCACCAGCGCCACTGTGAGGGTTTTTGAACTGTTATTTATAGCAACCACTGGACACTTTTTCAACTTTTCTCACCTAAGAAATGATCCTCCTTACCTCTACCCTCCAGTCACAGACATAACATAAATACCCACATAGACACGTGTATGGGAATCTGTGTCCTTTTCCCTCCAAGCAAAAATGTCTATGTTCCTATCTTTTTTTTTATTTGTTGCAACACTGTGCAACACAAACGCACATATTGACAAAATTTCAATGCGTGGCAGTCTGTTAGGATAAAAGACATCTTTATGACATATGGCGTTTGTTTACATTGTGTTGTCATAATTTTTTTGTGAAATTTGGAGGTTTAGTAGCCAATATTTATTGAAATAAAATGGTGAAGTGTTGTGTCCCCCAGTGTTACAACGCTTCGTAAAAAAAAGGAAAACCCCAGAAATAACGTTCCATCGGTAAGTAAATTTCATGCTATTATGTTAATAAATTACAGGGCCGGACTTGACGACCCTTTTATTTTAAGTATATAACTTCGACTTTTAATTTCAGGTTTCCAAAGGTATGAATACCTGAGAGACCTATGGATAAAAATGGATGGATGGATGGATGGATTTATCAGTTAAATATACCAGCAATATTACCACAAGTCCGTGTAATACTTGTAACGTATGTAAAAATTTAAAGAGATTGCTATACTTATGGTGTCTTCACAATACATTTACAATTATATTCATATATTGTTTGTTAGGCAGAACATTAATTTTTTTAAGCCAAAAATTGACACTCACAAGTCACAATCACATACACAGTCTCACAGTTTGAGATTGTTAAAATTGTGCTGTAGGATAAAGTTTTGTTTGTTATTTGCTTTTAGTTTTTACTTTAATACACTTCTGGTTCTTTATAGTACATATTGTAACACTAGCTTATGCCCGCGACTATGTCCGCGTGGTTTAAGTTTGTTTGATTCCCGCGGGAACTCCTTAACTTTCCGGGATAAAAGTAGCCTATGTCACTCTCCAGGTTCTCAACTATTACCCATGCCAAGAATCACGTCGACCCGTTGCTCCGTTGCGGCGTGATTGAAGGACAAACCAACAAACCAATAAACCAACAAACAAACACACTTTTGCATTTATAATACTAGTATGATTTCTCGCTAGAAATGATATTCCGAATGAATGGTAGATTCACTTGGCGATTCAAAAACACTAATTGTAAAGTTTATTTGAATAAATAACATGTGAGTTTAACCTGTTGTAATTTTTTTATTTAACCTTCTAACCTAATTTTTGGAATATCGATTCGATTCGATTGTTTTACAATATTTATTTGACTTACTGCCAAGAAATTATTGTCAATAGGAACTTTGAGTTAAATCTGGCAAAATAATCTGGCTAAAATCTGGCGGTATTTATAATATCTCCAGCACCTGCGCATCGACGCAGAGCGAGAACGACGCGAGAACTACTGGCCATGATACTGATGGAGTCCACAGTGACGTTATAACACGCAGCGCGGAGTTCACATTCGTGTTATGTCTGCCTATAACTATATTCATCACATTGACTAGGGTCCCGCACGTGGTGGTGATTATCATCGCGGACCCAAGCCCGAAATAGGATAGAGGCCTGTGCCAGATGTCTACATCTGGCACAGGCCTCTATCCTATCGGGGCAGGCCTTAGCCAACTACAAACCGGTTAAATGGTAGGAGCGTATGCCGAGAAAATATTTTTGAAAATTCATCCCATCGTAAAACAGGTATTTGAAATTTGTATGAAAATTGAATTTAACGTAAGCGAAGCTGCGGGCAAAAGCTAGATGAAATTACAATTTTCAATTTTGTTACTACATTGCAGTTGTGATCGCTTGTGATGAAATATTCAAAAAAGGCCCTATTATTATTTTTAAAACCCTTACAAATTATAGCTTCCAAATGATAGGTAACGTTTAGGTCGTTGTTTTTCCACACGACTTAACCCTACGTAATAATGTGCTATGCAGCAAGAAGGTACGGCCCTGTGTTTTGTCTATGTGTGCGTAATGTTTCCGTGTGTTTCAAATTGCCACGCTATTTTTTTCAATATATTGAATCTGCTTCCCTTTATAAATCTTTGCCTTCCAGTACACTCCATACTCTTGAGGAGCTCTTAGTCACCTTTAGTCACTCAGTGACTCTTACTCTATGGCATATAGACATCAACTTATACTTACATCTCTGGTTCCTAGTGTCACATTGCGTAAGAGATATAGGACACGGCGTCAGCGTATACAGAGTGCAATAGCGATAGTCTTATTGCGATATTTTCCTAATGCTAAATAAGTTTTTTTTTGTTTTTTCTATACTTTGTTGCTTCATGCAAGTCTTTACAAATAAAACCTTTTTTTATCTATAACAATCAGGTCAAAATTGTAAACTTTCGTAAAAATATGAGCGAATAACAAAAACAACACAGGATTGTCTGACCTAAACTGTCAGATAGGTCTAACAAAAAAAAAAGTCTTAAGCTGAGCAGGACAAGAGACAACATTTTCTCGCTCTGTCACTCCTTGGCGTTAGCGAATATATGTCACCGTAAGATTAAAAAAAACCGATAAATTATAATCTAACTCGCGAAATTGTAAACTGTCGAAAGATTGTGAACCGTTCCAAGTTCGAGTATCAATTTTTGAAATATTCATTGAATTTACGTTTTCGTCTGTTTCTTGTAGGTTCGACATAAATAATTTTTTGCAATCTTACGGTGACATATATATACTCATTTCGCTCACCTGTGGTATTATTATTACATCTCTATGGTCTGTCCACAGGGTATGTCTCCGATTTGAGTCTGTGTGCGAGATAGAGGCTGATATTACACACAGATATTGCACTATCTTAATTATATGATCATAGACGTATGAGTCATTTTTATATAAAGAACATATGACAGTAAAATATCTACATTTACCAAAAGAAGAAGAATATCTACATTTGTCTATGATCATAGTTAAGGGACACAGATTTATAAAGGGAAACATATTCAATATATTGAAAAAAATAGCGTGGCAATTTGAAACACACGGAAACATTACGCACACATAGACAAAACACAGGGCCGCACCTTGTTGCTGCATAACACATTATTATGTAGGGTTAAGTCGTGTGGAAAAACAACGACCTAACCGTTACCTATCATTTGTGAAGCTATAATTTGTAAGGGTTTAAAAATAGGTCCTTTTATGATTTTTTCATCACAAGCGATGCAACTGCAATGTAGTAACAAAATTAGCTTTTGCCCGCAGCTTCGCTTACGTTAAATTCAATTTTCATACAAATTTCAAATACCTGTTTTACGATGGGATGAATTTTCAAAAATATTTTCTCGGCATACGCTTCTACCATTTAACCGGTTTGTAGTTGGCTAAGGCCTGTCTCGATAGGATAGAGGCCTGTGCCAGATGTCTATTTCGGGCTTGAGTCCGCGATGATAATCACCACCACGTGCGGGACCCTAGTCAATGTGATGAATATAGTTATAGGCAGAAATAACACGAATGTGAACTCCGCGCTGCGTGTTATAACGTCACTGTGGACTCCGTCAGTATCATGGCCAGTGGTACTCGCGTCGTTCTCGCTCTGCGTCGATGCGCAGGTGCTGGAGATATTATTTAGAAGCACAGTACCAACGGATATCGTATAAATACCGCCAGATTTTAACTCAAAGTTCCTATTGACAATAATTTCTTGGCAGTAAGCCAAATAATTAATGTTGTAAAACAATCGAATCGAATGGTTATTCCAAAAATTAGGTTAGAAGGTTAAATAAAAAAAATTACAACAGGTTAAACTCACATGTTATTTATTCAAATAAACTGTACAATTAGTGTTTTTGAATCGCCAAGTGAATCTACCAATAATTCGCAATATCATTTCTAGCGAGAAATCATACTAATATTATAAATGAAAAAGTGTGTTTGTTTGTTGGTTTATTGGTTTGTTGGTTTGTCCTTCAATCACGCCGCAACGGAGCAACGGGTCGACGTGATTCTTGGCATGGGTAATCGTTGAGAACCTGGAGAGTGACATAGGCTACTTTTATCCCGGAACGTTAAGGAGTTCCCGCGGGAATCAAACAAACTTAAACCACGCGGACATAGTCGCGGGCATAAGCTAGTGTTACAATATGTACTATAAAGAACCAGAAGTGGATTAAAGTAAAAAGTAAAAGCAAACAACAAACAAAACTTTATCCTACAGCACAATTTTAACAATCTCAAACTGTGAGACTTTGTCTGTGATTGTGACTTGTGAGTATCAATTTTTGGCTTATAAAAATTAATGTTCTGCCTAACAAACAATATATGAATATAATTGTAAATGTATTGTGAAGATACCATAAGTATAGCAATCTCTTTAAATTTTTACATACGTTACAAGTATTACACGGACTTGTGGTAATATTGCTTGTAATATATTTAACTGATAAATCCATCCATCCATCCATCCATTTTTATCCATAGGTCTCTCAGGTATTCATACCTTTGGAAACCTGAAATTTAAAGTCGAAGTTATATACTTAAAATAAAAGGGTCGTCAAGTCCGGCCCTGTAATTTATTAACATGATAGCATGAAATTTACTTACCGATGGAACGTTATATCTGGGGTTTTCCTGTACGAAGCGTTGTAACACTGGGGGACACAACACTCACCATTTTATTTCAATAAATATTGGCTACTAAACCTCCAAATTTCACAAAAAAATTATGACAACACAATGTAAACAAACGCCATAATATGTCATAAAGATGTCTTTTATCTTAGTAGCAACCTGCCACGCATTGAAATTTTGTCAATATGTGCGTTTGTGTTGCACAGTGTTGCAACAAATAAAAAAAAAGATAGGAACATAGACATTTTTGCTAGGAGGGAAAAGGACACAGATTCCCATACACGTGTCTATGTGGGTGTGAAATTTATGATAAGTCTGCTTTTGTTTAATATGTCTGTGTTTTAAAGCAGATTCGATTCGAGTATAATTTGCCGCCTGTTTGCGCTAGATAAGTTGTGATTCTATGTGAGGATACCTCTTCATTCTTGTGTTGTTGTTAGTTAAGTTGAATTAATCTAAAGGAGGCTTCTGTCATGGGTCTTTTGGAACTATGCGAAAAATATTTTAATACCACTAACTTGTATGAAGTGCTACAAATTACAGAAAATGCCACCGAAAAAGAAGGTAGGTTTGACATGAAACGAATAAACAAATCATTTAGATTATGGGGTCTCCTGGCATCGTTATTTTATAAATTCGTGATTTTTGTTCACCACAAATGTGCGAACGGACAGCGGAGGCTTCCTAATAGGGTCCTGTAAGCACCCTTTGTGTATGAAACCCTATTATGTATTTTCTACGTCTGAGCTGATGCCTGCACTTATACTCATTAGTTCAACGAGATAACAAGGTTCGTTTTTGTTGTGAGTGCCTAATTTAAATCCGGAGCAAGCAAAGGTTCTAAGAGTGTGTTGAGGGATTTAAAATAATATTAAACAAAAAACTTCCATCATATGATACATATAACTTCACCTGTAGAGCGAAAAATTACTGATTCTAAACTTTTTGTGGACTATGTGACATATGCCCAATCTAGAACATTCTAACTTTTCTCACTGAGTGCAAAAACAAACTTGGCTCAAACAAACTCAAATTTGTTTTTGCTCACTGGTTTTAGCAGTATGCTCTTGCTCTTTTCTCAAGCTAGATAGGTGAAAAATACTTTTTCATCATACCTATTCGAAAAAAGAATATTGGCTTCAGTGGATGATAGCGGGAGCAAAATGTAATTTTTAGGCCCATGGGACTTTTCATTTCTCTGTTCTGATTGATCCGCGTTCGTGCTTCTGATTGGTGCTTAAATGTATAGGTAATGTCCATACATAGTACGTTGATACTCCTAGCTTTTTCTCATACGTAATGATGAAAAATAGTGAGTGTCACTCGGGGCCAAATTTTTTGTTCTCGGGCGGTGTATATTGAACTCCTCGCTACGCTCAGGATTCTACTTTAGAATCCCTCCCTACGCTCGAGATTCTACTATAGAATCCTTCACTTCGCTCTGAATTCAAAAGCGCCCTCGGGGGACAAAAATTTTCTTTGGCCCCATATAAGCACAAATAACTATTTTTGGATTTGTCTGTTGTGTGAAGAACTATAATTTTTAGTATTTTTTTGCATGTAGGATTATTAGTTATTATTTAAGATAATACTTCCCTGTAGTTTTTTTTAAATAATTGAAGAAACCATACTAACCTAAAGAAGCTTGATTAGTTAAATTTATTTTGTTCTAAAATCATGCTTTCTGGTTAGGAGTCAACACAAGCTTGCAATTTTTTTTTATGGATTGGATATTTTAAGCTTTGATGGTTTTTACAGTAAAGAAAGCTTATCACAAATTGTCACTCAAAGTTCACCCTGACAGAGTAAGTGATGATGAAAAGTTGGAAGCTACTGAAAAATTCAAAGTTCTTGGTGGAGTCCATGCTATCTTGAGTGACAAGGACAAAAGATCTCTATATGACTCCAAAAAGACAGTGGATGATGATGATGATGATGTTTTAAAAGATAAAGACTGGATGTTCTATTGGAGGTTGCTTTTTAAAAAAGTTACTGAAGAAAGCATTAAAGCATATGAAAAGGAATATATTGGTAAATAATAATATGATTTATTAATTTACTTATAACTAGCGATTCACACAGGTAGCACTAATAATCCTAATAGTCTATACCCAATATAGCCAGTGGGCAGTGGGCAGGTTTTGCATTGTAATATTACATTGTAAGAGTACACCCTGTTCTCACCACACCTGCCACAGCCGCCAGCCTGCCATGATGTAAAGGACAATTTTTATCTTAAATAGATACTTGAGATAAATAACATATGTATTTTAATAAGCTTAGAGTTTAGGCTAAATTTGAAAATCATAAAAATGGTTATTGTGAGTCAACCTTAAATGATACATATATGCTATTGCAGACTTTTACTTAGAACTTTTTGAGAGGAACAATTCCACGATACATTGTTTTTATGTAACTTTAACTATTTATGCAACGCATGCCACTTAAGCAAGTCTCAAAAGAGACAATTTTTTCCGACTTAGTTCACATTATTGCAATTTTAGTAAGGATCTCTAATTTTTTTGAAAATAAAATGTAGCCTATGTTACTCGCTGTTAATGTAGCTTTTGGTTGAGTACTTTTTGAGTTTATCCATTACAAACAAACAAATCTTTCCTCTTTATAATATTAGTTTAGACTAGCAAACCCACCCTGGCTTTACATGGTAAACATACCTGTTCCATCATCAAATGACAGGTATACATATTATCCTTAGTTATACTGGTTGGTATACATATTATTATATCTTCATCTTACTAGTATTGTATTCTCCATACTAATATTACAAATGCAAAAGTGTGTCTGTCTGTCTGTTATGCTTTTACAGCCCATCTTTTCAACCATTTTGATGAAATTTGGTTACATCTCAGGGAAGGATAAAATTATCAACTACTTGGGAACTAAGTATGGGGGAAAATCAGAAGGTAAAAACGCAAAGATACAGCTAAAACTGAAACAACAGGAAAAATTAAGGAGTTCCCCGGCAATTAAAACACTTGATCCATCATATCATCATGATACATGGTATCATCAAGTTTTCTTATAAAATATGTGGCACTTATTAGTTAGATACCCACAAAATCTTAATTATGCTGGAAATATTTTAAATATTTTTATTACTGATTTTTCTAACATTCATCTATTATAGGATCTGATGAAGAAAAAAAGGATCTGAAGAATGCTTACATTGCTGGTAAAGGAGATATGGACTATATTGTTGACCAGGTGCAGTTTGCAAGATCTGAACATGAACCTAGGCTTCGTGGCATCCTTA
This sequence comes from Erebia palarica, assembly GCA_964035005.1. Lineage (NCBI taxonomy): Eukaryota > Metazoa > Arthropoda > Insecta > Lepidoptera > Nymphalidae > Erebia > Erebia palarica. The sequence goes on from OZ035988.1 coordinate 12,169,336, forward strand.
CTGTGAGTAATAGGTATTTTTTTCCTTTATTTAAAAAAAATCAGGGCTCATAATAATATTCTAATGATCTAACAACTTATGCACAACCATTTTGTTTCAGGAAATGATAGATCAAGGTGAAATCCCAGCATACAAAATATTTACCCATGAGCCTGCTAAGAAACGACAACGTCGACATGCTAAAGAAAACTGTGAGGCCATGGAAGCAGAAGATCTCAGGGATTCATTAGGTTTGAACTCTGGTATGTAAAAATTGAAATTACATATTATATTTCTATGCATAAAAAGTCTTGTATAGATTATAAGGCCTCAGCTGATCAAAAATGATGGTTATTTACTACCCACAACTGAAGAGATTATTTGAGGTAACTTTGTTTTCATGAATAATGGTTTCCATTATCTTGATGAACTGATTTTGATGCAGTTTGATGCATTGCCTATCTAGGTATTAGACATTTATTACATTTCAGGTTTAATTAAAATCAAAGTTCTGAGTTTGTTGTGGGCTCTACTCAGAACAGGGCGCAATCAGAACCCTTGTAGCTCTAGCCTCTAGGCGTACCTAATTTGAATTAATAAATATTGAATCTCGAGTCCAAAGCTATTTATTCAATGTTCCAAACTCTTGAGAATACTGTTCCAGGTATTGGATAGAAGCAGGCATTATTTTGCGGGAGTCCATCATAATGCCTTTGCATACTAAACTCACCGGCATATTTAGCGGAATATAAAAAAAAGAGTTTGATATCAGTATCATATAAGGTTGCTGGCCGGTTTATACGTCATTTAATTTAAAAAGAAATATTTTCAAATTAAGAAAACAACTGAACATCACATTTTATGCAATTGTTTTAATTTTATTCAAATACACCTTATCTGGAGCGAACTTCGAGTATTTCTTCCTTCTGAGTTTGATTTAAAATTTCATTGAAATACTGTTTTTTGTTAGTTTTTTTTAATCGCGTATCTTTCTCGAGTTGATGACTGAATTATGCCTGACTTAGCCCCAACGGAGATTGCCAGGGCACTCGAAATGTGAAGAGATGGTCAAACCTACAGAGTGATATCCAGAGATCTTCGTCGACCAGTTTCAACGATCCATCGCAGTATCCAACGGTTCAGGGAGACCGGTACTTATGTGAGAAGAGCAGGACAAGGCAGAAAAAGACGCACTTCGAGTAGGGATGATCGTTTAATTCGGCTTCGTGTACGTAGGAACCCCCGTTTGACGGCCGTCCAAGCCCGACATGAGTTAGAAGCAGTGTGGGGTGTAACCGTAAGTGAGCGTACGGTACGAAGAAGGCTCGAAGAAGCTGGTTTGGGTTCATTTGCGCCCGCCAAGGCTCCAAGGCTCGAGGTAAATAATCGTAGAAACAGGTTAACTTTTGCTCAGGAACATCGACTTTGGAACGCGGACCAATGGAGTAAGGTATTGTTTAGTGATGAGTGCAGAATTCTCTTAAAAAAACTTGACGGTAGGCAAAGGATATACAGACGCAAAGGAGAACGATACATTCAGACAAATTTTGAAACTACAGTTGCATACAGTGGTGGATCAATAATGGTTTGGGCCGGCATTTGTTTGGGAGTTCGCACAGACTTGGTAGTGATTGACAGAGGGAGTCTGACTGCAGGCCGCTATATCAGAAGTTTTAGAAGAAAAGGTCGTACCGTTTGCCCCATATATCGGTGAAGATTTTGTTTTCATGCAGGATAATGCTCGGCCGCATATCGCTCGGGTAACTCAAGCTTATCTTAATGATATGAATATCACTGTTATGGAGTGGCCGGCGAGATCACCGGATATGAACCCAATAGAGCACGTTTGGGACTTGCTGAAAAGAAAAGTTAAGTCCAGAATTCCAGCTCCTGCCAACGTGGGAGAACTGCGAATCGCCGTAGTTGAGGAATGGCGGAGACTATCCCAGGAGACCATCGATAACATCATAAGAGCACGTGGAGGAAATACGCGATATTAATCACCATTTTTCTAATTTAATTAATTGCTATTTTAATATTATATTTCACTTTTAACGGTTACATGAAAAGTTCAAAAATGTACCATTTTTCACAAATAGCCTTTACTCGCAAAATCTGTTCTTAATGTGATCTCATTTTAAGTAAAACAAATGAAACTTTAAATAACAAAAGAAGTGTGATTAGATTTTAAAATAAAACCATATTTTTTTTATTATGGACCTTCTTTTTATGCTCCGCTAAATATGCCGGCGAGTTTATTTAGTCCTACTTCATAGTTTTAATTTCTGTTATTTTGTGTGCAATAAAGATTTAATAATAATACTGATGGAACTAGAAGTTTAATTCGCTATAATCCGCGACAATAGTTCAATATATTAACACAATGTATGTTTCACTCCGACACCGGAGCATCTTCAGGAGATTTTGACTCAACAATGCTCTATTGTCGACTTTACAGTCGAAAAGTACGTTGAGAGTAGTTTGGAAGATTTCTGTGGTGTGGTGAATATCGCTGGCTGTAAGTGCGAGATGCACACTGTAAATTAAACTTCTAGTTCCTTCACTGTTCAAGGTGTTACTATTATGTACTTACTATTTTTACTGAAATTATAGTTATAATAACAATATACTAAAATGTTGTTACTTTCAGGTGCAAATAGCTTAGAACTTATGATTAAGCAAAAGCAAGAAAACAGGGGCAAACAAATGGATTCATTTCTTGATAACTTGGCAACTAAGTATGGTGGAAAATCAGGAGGTAAAAAACGCAAGGCTACTGCTAAGACCGAAACAACAGGAAAAAATAAGAGAAAAAAGAAATAATCATTAAAAAACGTGTTAAGTAACAAATTTATTAGCTTCACAATTTTATTTGTAGCTAGGTTCAGGTGTTAACTTGCCAGCTTTAAACCCCCCCACTATAGAAATAGAAATCTATGAATCTATCAATCGTTATTAACAGCATCATCCATACTAATGCCACAATGGATCGACGTAAGTTTTCCGCAATGGCGACTGATAAAGGTTACTTTCTATCCCGAAAATCAAAGTGTGCCCCCAAAATTTTTAAAACCCAATTCCATGTGGGACGTCACAGACATCTATTTAATAACTGGTTAATGGGTTTCTGAAGTTTTAAAACTAAGCAAGAGTTGCTAACTTTTGGTACAGAAGTTATCTTAAGAGGCTATTAGTATTTTTCAATTAACTGTGTTTTAATATACTTAAATCTTTTTCAAAGGTTCATGTACACTAAAATATATTTCCTTACTAGATGATGCCTATGATTTCGTACGCGTGAATTAAGTTTTTTTAATCCCACAGAAACTCCTGAATTTTCTGGGATACGCCTATGTCCTACCCCAAGATGTAACCTACCTCTATACAAAATTTCATCAAAATCATTTGAAAAGATGGGCCATTAAAGCGTAGCAGACAGACAGACACACTTTCGCATTTATAATATTAGTATGGATAAAAACCAAGAATAGATTATCTTATAAGAACAGAATAAGTATCATTATCATCTGCTAAATTCACTGGTTGGAGGCATTTTCCCCCTCAATTCTGTATACATGCAATATTTCAAAGTGTGTTGTAAGGTAACTATCTGAACCTAGCCTTGAACATTTCAGATCACAAACAACATACATTTATTTTTATTGCTCTTCCATTGCTACTTGCAATGTCCTGTCAGAGTAAAAAGGTCCTTGTTCAACATAGGTTTGAAGCCTCATAATAATGCTATCATCAAAAGCTGTAGATTGTGATAAGCGTTTTATTATGTCATACTTGGCTTCCTTCGATTGCTTTGTGAAATCTGTGGAACGATCTAGAAGGTATTCCACAAATCCTGAAATATGAATTTCTCATATTATAATAATTTAGATTGTAAGCCTTTATTTTATGATTAAAAGTATTTGTGTTATTTTCTTAATAAAATGAAAACGAATGTTAGTATCATTTTTTAAATGTTGTAAGTAATAGCTTTTGGGCATTCATATACAAGGTGTAAGGTAAATGGTTTAACATACCGGCGGCTACCCATGCAATTTTGACGTTATAAACACTATGGCAGAGTCAAAAAGTCAAAATTAATTATCAAAAATTTCCATAAAAAATTAATAAGTTAATTTTGGAAAATAAATTTTGGCATTCCTGTGGAGATTAACATGGAGTCCTTTGTTCCTTCTAAACTTAAAGCCAGAACTGTACTACAAGCGATAATAATTATTATTATAGTTTCGTTATGCAATTTGGCAATTCATTACAATTTACAAATCATTAAAAAAGCCTTACACCTTGTATATGTTTAGCATAAATATTTATAAAAGCATTATTTAGTCCGCGCGCGAGTTCCGAGGAATCGGACGGTCGGTGCGTCCGACCTCGTCCGACCTTCGCTTGATACCCCGCAGCCCGCACACTCCAGTGCCTTGACCTTGCCGCGAGAGTACGCATTATCGAGTCGTTTTTAATTTTGCGATAGCAGTATTATATTGTACTACTAGATGATGCCCGCGACTTCGCGTGGATTAAGATTTTTTGATTCCCGCGGTAATTCTCCGGGATAAGTTTAAAAGTTTCTTTGTGTGTGCAAATAGCTGTTTAATTTTTAAATTCCTTAAAGTACCTAATTATTATTAAGATTGCGACAGTGATTAATAATTTGATTAAACGTTCATTTTGTACAGTTCATTATAATTGAATTTTATAATAAAGGGGAGGGGATTGAAACTTTCTGGCATAGCGACCTGCCGCCATTTTGATTTTTTTTCAAAATCGCGGCGCACAATGAACGTGGTATGTATGGATAGAGGACACATAGACGAACAAATAATGCCAAGTAACATAGTACCCCAAAGTGTCACGTTCCCAAGATAATTGGAGGTAAAGATAGACATATGAGGACAACGACAATCATTCAAAATAGACTTATTACGTGTCTACAGGCGTCAAATTGTATCCAAATAATCGTTCCCAGGTTGATTATTATTATTACTGTTTATTAGAAGAGAGTAGGTACATTACTTACTACTAGGAGTACGAGAAAACTACTACTATAATAAATTATTTATCTACTAAAGCGCATCATAATGAAACGCAGTCGACATGTCGCGTTGGTCGCATGCCACTTAGCTTGAAAACATTTTTTAAGTGGGTAAATGTTGCAGTTAGTTAGATATGTAGTACCTACTTGTACCAAAAAATAACAACTATAGTAAAAATAATTGTACTGCCTAACTACTTAAAACAAAACAATAAAAATAAAACAAAAGGCATGTGATTGATGTTAAGAATCATTTATTTATTGCTGTAAGTACAATCACGGAATAAGGAATAATACTAACGTACAGAAACTGCACTAAAAAGAATTATAATATATCTAACACGTATCATGCATATTTGCAGCGAGTGGGCTATCAGGTTGCTTCAAATCAAAATGTGTGTTGAAATCACGATAAAACAAATGTCATCACGATAAAGATCATGTCAATCACGATATAGAATATATGTGCTTGTTTTAATTCACCTAATACGAGATTAATTATCATCGTCTGCATCCCTAATTACATAATCCAAAAACTCGGCAGGTCGAATATGGATTTCTTGATGCCGAGCCCAAGCCATGTACCATATAATGCACATAACATGGGCACAGCATCCGAGGGTTCGCATTCCCACAAGACAGTTACAGTAGTGTCCAATGATTTTATTTCTGCCTTGTAAACTATTATCCAGCAAGATTTAAACGAAATACATTCGGGTGGTTTGATGTCGCGAATGTATTTTAGCTCTTGCGAGCCAAGGATTGAGAGCTACAATGCCGAATTGGGTAAGATTATAATCAATTTCTAAATCTTCATACACTTCGATGAAAAATGTACCATTCTCTTTAACGTGTTCACCGTAATAACTTCTCGCTTGCTCTACTTGCAAGGTCCTAAGGACATAATTAATAAATCATCATATGAAAGGTTTGGGAAGTGTTCAAAGCCGTGGTTAGCATCTATAGCTTGAAAAGCTGCTCTGCGTTGGTTGAAATTGTTTTGTAATAATTGTTTTTGTTTTAATTGTAGTAGTAGTTTTCTCGTGCTCCGAGTAGTATGTAATGTACCTACTCTCTTCTAATAAACAGTAATAATAACAATCAATCTGGGAGCGATTATTTAGATACAATGTAACACCTGTAGACACGTAATAAGTCTATTTTTAATGATTATCGTTGTCCTCATATGTCTATCTTTACCTCCAAATATCTCGGTAACGTGACACTTTGGGGTACTATGTTACTTGACATTATTTGTTCGTCTATGTGTCCTCTATCCATACATACCACTTTCATCGTGCGCCGCGATTTTGAAAAAAAAATCAAAATGGCGGCAGGTCGCTATGCCAGCTTCCATACAAAAAGGTTCAAACCCCTTTGTTTTTTCTTGCTTATTGCACATACTATCTTCATAGAATTATTATTTCATAATTAATTCAATGCACGCGCAAAGGTACTAAAGATGCGTTAGTATTGATAAACGTAATATCGACTAAATCACAACTCTCTCGTTACGTCAACATTCCATAAGATTCGTCGGGCCTCGCGCGCGGACTGTAGTTACTAAAAAGAGAAGACAATCGCAACTGCTGTAATTTATGTGATGCTGAATTTCAGTTATTCTTTTTCTTGCTGCTGTGCTGCACATTTTATGACAAACATCTTAAGCGCAGAAACTCTGAATAAGTTGCAACCTTTAAAAATCTTACTTATATTATAAATGCGAAAGTTTGTATGTTTGTTACTCAATCACGCCCCAACGGCTGAACGGATCTGGCTGAAATTTGGCACAGAGATAGATTATATAGTCTGGGATATATAAGCAACTTTTTATCCCGGAAAATTAAAGAGTTACCGCGGGAACCAAAAAACCTCAAACCGCGCAGACGAAGTCGTGGGCATTCGTTAGTACATAATAAAATTATAATGCTATTTGGCTTGCTAATGTATGTATGCTTGATGAAAGTTGATACCGACCCACTGTAGCTGTCAAATGATGGTGGTAGGTTTGCTATTGTATTACCATGCTGAGGTTAAAAATGGAAAAGATAAGTAAGTAAATCATTTTACCTGCCAACCTCGCCACCATTTCTTCACCCCACTGGTGTTGACAAACTGCATAAAGCAATGTTAAACCGGCCAATTGTATGTCGGGAAATGGATTTTTACAAACGTCAAACAACATTGGTCCAGGCTCTTTACTCAAGCATCTGAACCACTCGCGAGTCATCAATGTAATTCTTTGATCAACTGGATCAGTCTTTGATTTTGGATCTTTTTCTATGCTGATCAGATTTGATATACAATGTAATGCGCGTACTTTAATTACTGTCTGACTATTCCTAATCATAGCACCAAGCTTTTCAACATTTTGGGTATACTTGCTCCCTGAAACATAATAATGAATAGATATGGATTACCATTTCATTACTTCTCTTAGCTTTTTAGCATAATAAAAACTTAAAAATTGCAGTTGACAAGTGTTGGGAATTCTGTTTAGGATTCAGTACCCAAAGGATGCCAGCAGATCACTATTAACCTAATTACTACTAAGGCTCCGATGTCCATCCATCCGTCTGTCTGACACAGAGCTGTATCTCATGAACTGTAAAAGCTGGACTGTTGAAATTTGCACAGAATAAATATTTTTATTTCTGGTTTAACAAAAAATAATAAAAGATAAATTAATTTAAAAAATAAAGAAGGTTTTATTACTTTAATTTATGATGCCCGCGACTTCGTCCGCGTGGATTACAGTATTGATTCCCGCGGGAACTGTTTAATTTTCCGGGATTAAAAGTAGCCTATGTCCTTCCTCTGAATACAAATTTCATTAAAATCTGTTGGACAGATGGGCCGTGAAAGCGTATAGCAGACAGACACACTTTCGCATTTATAATATTAGTATATATTTTCAATTTTCAAATAACAAAAAAAATATATATATGTATTATGTGCACATTCGACAGGTTGTTAATCAGTGTTTCCTGCAGACACCGGCCTCTTTCATTGTTTGTTACTTCTAATCATGCCCGAGTGGCTGAACGGATCTGGTTGAAAGGCACAGCTAAGATAGTCTGGAAGTGATAGTCCGGAATAACACATAAGCCAGAAAAGTAAGGAGTTCCAGCCCTAGGCTTTTATAACTCATATAAATTTTACCTATGGCAACTAAGCATAATTTTCCTTCCCACGTTACTCCTATAAAACCGAGTGTGTCTAGAGCAACTGGCAAAATTGTCAGATCCTCAGACTCCAATGCATCAAATAGTAAATCCAATAAAGCAGGATATTTTTGGAAGACCTCGTTTGGATAATTATGAGCAATGCAGCCAAAAAACTTCAAATAACCTGTAAAAATAAACAGAGTTGAAGAAACAGTTAAAACTTGACTCATATGCATAGTAAGTAATTACTAATTACCTGGAGTTAAAAGGCCTCCAAAAGGATTATTCCGCAGATCCTTTACTAATTCTGAAATTTTCTGCAAAGTTCCTTGTTTGACAAGAAAGTTGATACCATGAGGTTTTATTGCCAACTGTGATATTAATTCTAAAATATTCAGCTGATACAGAATATCATCAGTCTGTAATTCATTCACCATGAAGTCAAAATATCCTTGTTTGACACACAATTCAAATATTTCATATGATTTCACTGAGATATTGACAACCACCTAAAAATAATTTTATACTAGTATTTAAGGATTCGAAGCAAGTCATTCCCGTCGCAACTCATCCTATTCACCATTTTTTTAAATACTTTCTAGTTTTTGTCTCTAAGTTAGGTTCAACAGTTATTAATGCAGTTTCTTGCAGGTAGGTGAAAGTTGGTGGAGGTAAATAGTGAATGAGACAAGATGTGAATGGTACAAGCTGAGAATGTTTTAAACATTCATTGCATTGTATAAATTTTTTCATTAAATAACATTAAGTACCTCATAAGCATTGCACTTGCTACTACTATTTCCTTCAAAGGCTATTTTCATTTCTTCAAGCACTTTAGGGTAGGCCTCGGCTGGTAAGTTGGAGGTGATTAGTACAGCTTTATTAGCTACTCCCACATCTTTGTCAGTAACCATTTGTCCAACGGCTACATATACATCTATGTACTGTGGGACAGGTAAGAGTGTTGGATCTGATGTTACAACTTTACAAATCTGAAATAGAAAATTATACTATTAATTAAGCCATGCTACTGCACCTGGCAGCAACAAGTATTACACAGAAATAGGGAAGATGCAAATATATCAATATCAAAAATGAAAATTCACATCCTCACAGAATGAAATGAAATGAATGAATGAATTCACAGTTGATAACCATTTTAAAATATAGGTTAAAGAAAAAAGTGTGTTGAAATATGATGACGTCAGAGCTGTGAATTTCATACAACTTCCATACTAAAAATATGTTTTTAAATTTGATAAAGAGTTGCTGATTTGATTGAGTTGTCATCATCCCATAATAGATGGTGGAGATCACAATAGATTGACAATGGTCCACACCACCTTAGGATTTATCTTTACAGAAAACTATTTTTTCTACTTGAGAAAAGTTTCATTGCAAACATACCTCATCTGTAGCTAATCTACGAACACAATCCTTTTCGTGTCGAAGTAAATACATTATGTGGCTTGTATAGTTTTTAACAACATCACCAATTTCAAGTTTTTCAAAGCATAACTTCAATACTTCACATGTTAAATTGAGTTGCTCTCTGAAATATAATATTTAAGAATATTACTATGTAAATTAATCTTATTTGCTAACTCAACCATTCCCTATATCCATACTAAGTAATATTATTATCGATCCACATAAATTTTAGGTAAAGCTAATATTGGCACAGCATAAGATTATATTATAATATGATGGTAGTAACTATGCAAGTAGCATTAGCATATGTATATTATCCTTACAGTGAATTGACACCTAAATAAATTGCAGACCACAGGGTCCAAACACCATCAAAACTTGGAGGTGTCCAAGTAACACTAATTTTGTGCTAGACTGAAGTGCTAGTGACTGAATTTTGTACTGAAAATAACCCTCGGCCCTCCCCATCTTGTCTTGTCACAGCATTTCTGTCTAGATGACTCTCGGGATGTCTGGTAGAAAATAACATATTTTCTTGGACTGTGATTCATTAGTATTCATACCTTAAATACAAGTGTAAGAAAAATAGGAATCCATAAGAGATGAGTGTCACCAGAGTTAATTGCATGTACATAAATTGGAAACAGTAGAGCAAGAGACATAAATCAATGAAAATAGCTACACCCACAAGACAACTCTTTTATTAAAGAAAGATGCAAATTAAAGATGGTAACTGAACTTATTGGGAGACATACTTATCAGATCCATGAAGACAGTGTATAATTTGGGATATTCCAATGTTTCTGATAGTTGGTGCTGCTTCGGATGCCGGTTTGTATGCAAACAAACTTTTAATGTCATTTAGGGCTGCTGACCTGTATTCTTCTGTTTTCAGTTTTTCAGTAAAAAGTCTATAATGTTCAATATCTTGTTGAGTCATAGTGGTTGCTATAAAAAGAGAATTTTGTAATGATACTTATTTAGTTTTATTCGATGCAATAATTAGATTCAAATTATATACTCTTTATAATGTATTTTATAACAACAAAATTATTACCGTTCCGAAATAATACAAAAGGTAGAATTTGATGCAGTTAATTTGAAATCACCACAAAATCACTTTAAAATTTTAACCAGAGACCACAGCCAGAGCAGAGACAAGGCACAGAACATAATACTCTCTACCGAGAGCAAGTAGGTTAGAGCCTTTGATAAAGCTATGAACCAATGAAAGATTTTTTGAACTGTGATTATGCCCATGGAGGTAGGAAATTAGTACCTTCTCTAATCCTTTGATAATCTATAATCACATATAATATGCCGTGTGATATATAATTTACAAAAGAAACACCATGAAAACTTGGCTTTATTCAGCTAAAAATGTGACACAATAACAAAGGATATGAGAAGACATTTGTGATATTCTAAATTTTAAATAATACGTCATTCACCCCTACTCTCTCTGAAATCACACAGCTATAATCTTCAAGATATGCTGGTTGTCGCCTCACTCGTGCCGATCGTCTTACAAGGGTATCGGAAGGAGTGGATGTTGTTGGTTCTGCTTGATCTGTAATAGGGTTATCCAAAATTTCATCTTGATTTTCTTCTTGATTTTCTGTAACCGGATCACGAGCTTCAATTTCTATATCCGGATCGCTATTCACTTCCTCTTCAAAATCGTCCGCTTGCTGTTCTAAAACAGGAAGTGGTGCTAGCTGGCGATTAGAAACTGTGGACTCCCTTCCATCTTTTCTTTTTATATACGAATAAAGAGGAGTGCTTTGTAATAATTCCACCTCTTCGACATAGGGGTCGTTTTTATTCCTGACATTATTTTTTACAAGAATTGGTCCAGGCACCATCCAGGTGGGTAATGATTCCCCCGTAGTGGACCTGCGAGGATGCCTAAATAGTCTTTCATGGGGAGTCGTGTTAATTGGTGTACACAAAAGCGAACGGATAGAATGCAATGCTACCGGCAAGACTTGCTCCCAATTCTCTATAGTCATGTCTTTAGAACGAAGAGCTAACTGAATGGTTTTCCATAACGTTTTCAGTTGATCCTAAAAGGTAATGTCGCCACTTTCTAAGACTTTCCACTATTGCACAAGCTTCTTTTTCCACTGAAGATTGTTTGCGCTCAGAATCAGTTAAGGTTCTACTAAAGAAAGCTATTGGGCGGCCTTTTTGGGACAAGGTAGCGGCTAGAGAATGTTCAGATGCATCTGTTTCAACTGTGAAAATTTCTTGATCATCAATAGCAACTAAGAAAGACTTCTCAACATCTGCTTTAATAGATTCAAAAGCTTCTTTTGCTTCATTGTTCAATGGAAAACTAGACACATTAACTAAGGGTTGTATCTTCTCAGAAAATTTGTTAACCCATTTTGCATAATGTGCAAATAACCCAAGTGCACGCTTTAGTTCACTGGTATTGGTAGGAATTGGAAGTTCCACTAGAGGTTTTAATCTATCATTATCAGGTCGAATAATATTGTTTTTTATATTGTAGCCTAAGAGGCTTATCGAATTGGTACTAAATTTGCATTTTTCTTCATTAAGTGTCAAATTATATTTTTTTACAGCAGTCATAAATGACTTTAAATTGTCATCATGTTCAGTTTTATTTTTTCCACAAACTGTTACGTCATCAAGATATGCAAAAGTACCTTTAAGGTTTTCTTTTTCAATGATAAATTGAAGTGTTCTTTGAAAAGCAGCTACCCCATTTGTAACTCCGAATGGGATTCTTGTGAACTGATACAGATTACCACATGCCTCAAAAGCGGTGTATATCTTTTCATTTTTTGAAATAGGCACTTGGTGATACGCACTGCGTAAATCAATTTGACTAAAATAATTATATTTGGCTACCTTAGAAACAATACTTTCAATATTCGGCAGCGGGTAGGCATCCAAAAGTGTAAATTTATTTATAGTTCGTGAATAATCAATTACTAAGCGTTTTCGATGAGCCCCACCACCTGCTACTAATACTTGAGCTCGCCATGGAGATATACTTGGTTCAATAACACCGTCATTCAAAAGTTTTGTTATTTCTTGTTTAATAAATATTTGATCTTGTTCAGTATATTTCCTAGATTTTATAGCTATTGGTCTTGTAATAGGTGACAAATTAGTAAACAGGGATGCAGGTGGTACTGAGGCCTTCATAACATTACAAATTTTTAAAGGCTCTCTATCACCTCCGAATTTTAGTTCAAGTGATGAATGATCTCCTAATATATCATGTCCGACAATGACATCGGCGCAGAGATTATTTACTATCAGGAGAGGCTTGTGTTTATAAATATGATTTTCCATTTTAATTGTTGCAAAGCACAAACCTTCCACGAGAGATACGTGGTTTAATGAAGCTAGAGTGATAGATTGTCTACAAGGTTTAATTTCTAATTTCATCATCTCTGTTAAACGTTTGTCTATAAAACTGGTGGAGCTACCGGTATCAATTAAAGCGTCAGCCCGTGTATCGTTTATAGTAATAGGAACTGTAGCTTTATTAAGACTTGTAGGAGCAGCAGCTAATGTAGGTGAATTTTCACTATCGTTCATAGTGACAGTACTTACCATCTGTGGCGTATTGCTTCTGCAAACATTGGCAAAATGTCCCTTTTTAAAACATTTCTGGCATTCTGCCTTAAAAGCAGGGCATTTAATTCTTTGATGAATAGCCCCCCCACAAAAAAAGCAACGTTTTCGTTGAGGGAGACTTGCATTTAAATTAGGAGGATGTGAAACAATTTGTTCTTGGTTAGGTAAAGCATTGAGTACTGAAGTTGAAGTATTTCCTATGATTTTCGAATTACGCTCAGCTGTTTCAAGTGATAAGGCTTGATTTATAGCTTCATCCAGTGTGAGGGTCAAATTTTCCAAAAGTCGTTTTCTAGTATTAAGAACATGTCTTGCTAAAATTATATTCTTTGGTTGGACGTATATTTTATCAAGCATCTGCATAGCATCGTTGTAAGTTATACAATTTCTTATAAAGGAAAAATTTGTTGAAGATAAATGGTTTACCAGTAACATAAGTTTCACGGAATCCGCTGCATCATTAGATATCTCTTTAGATAAAAAATTCTCAAACGTATATCGCCAATGGTTCCATTTTAAATCCGCATTACTAGTATTAGGTTCTACTTCAAACCGTTCGGGCCGTAGGTAACGTGTGAGCGTGTTGAAAGGGCTAGAATCGTGCCACGAGGAAACTGGTTCTTCTTTAGACATTTTTCTTTTCTAATTTTAGCTGAATAAATTGATATATAATTTACAAAAGAAACACCATGAAAACTTGGCTTTATTCAGCTAAAAATGTGACACAATAACAAAGGATATGAGAAGACATTTGTGATATTCTAAATTTTAAATAATACGTCACCGTGTACATGCCACACAATTTGTGGCCATTGCATACATTAATCTAAAAGATTGGAAGTTAAACCGACTTCACAACACACATTAACAGTCCATACTCCATATGTTGAAAATCACTGAACCGATTGTAATGAAACTTGCACTGTTCACTAAGTTGAAGTAAATGTAAGCAAATAAAATAAAATGGCCACAATCCGTAGAATAATTTCGGAGAAATTTACGGACAAACATACATACATACATCTATGAATTTTTTTATATATGTACGGAAGCCCTTTTAAATTATTATATTATGTGAATATTACGTAGTCTATATGTCACCGTAAGATTGTAAAAACCGTTAGATTATAATCTAACTCGCGAAATTCTAAACTGTCGAAAGATTGTAAACTGTTCAATGTTCTGAGTGTCAATTTTTGAAATATTCATTATATTTACGTTTTCTTATCTCTTTCTTGTAGGTTAAGTTAGGGTTTGACATAAATAATACAGGTACCTGCGGCCGGGCACTTAGGTTTTATCGGGTTTAAATACCTATCAGATTACAATAATACTACCGAAAAATAATGCGTTAAATTCTAATCTTTCGACAGTTTAGAATTTCGCGAGTTATATTATAATGTAACGGTTTTTACAATCTTACGGTGACATATACATAAGTTATTAGTAACAGTAACGGTAGAGTTTTTCTGTAATTTCTTTAATAATTCATTAATAGCAATTAACAATTAAAACAATAATGTAAAATAAACTAAGAGTAAGATTTCTTAGCTCGCCAGTCCAAGAACTCATCAATGTCGGCCTCATTTTCTGAATCCTTATCGTCATCTCCATTGTTCATTTCTATATCTTGTATTTTGTTCTTTGTCTCTTCTTTTTTTAATTCTAACTCCAAAACTCTACAAAAAATAATAATACATTATGGAAATAAAATCTACGTTTTTGAACTTATTTTTATACGAAAACTGAATTAATTTATTACTATGTAATTACATCCATATAGAAAGGATAAAAAAGGGATAAAACCAGTAAGTACATAACTAGTCAACAACAAACTCAACAGTCACCAAATTTTCACAAAGCCCAGTCTTGTCAGTATTTTAAAACTTTAAATAATCGACTCGTGTTTCACTACATACGACTCTTAAGAATTCATTTCCATAATTTATATGATGAAAATGATAGTCCCACAGCAAAATATCAAGTAATATAGCAGAATGTAATATGTATTTATGGATGTAGTATTTAAACTTAATTGGAGTGCGTCAAAAATAATTAAATCTACATTAACGTATATTGTGTCGATTACACATTTTCTAATTTTTAGTGGGGCCTTAAAAAAATTGGAAATAATATGTACCTTGACCAGTTTCGCATCTGTTCATCTATTTCATCAATCTGTCTCTCTGCGGTTGCTTCCTCTTGTTCACCAGCAATAATTTCTGCAGAAGTGGTAGTTTCTTCTTTTATTTCTTTTTGAAATTTTTCCCATTCCTCTTCAACCGGATCTTTATACTCAATATTACGCGCCTGAAACAATAATAATAGTACAAGATCTGAAATAAAAGTAGAAACGGAACCATAAAGTGTTATTTGATTATCAAATCTAATAAATAAGGTAAATGATGAAATCTACAGACCCATCAGCTTGACAAGTATCTTGTGTAAAGCTATGAAGAAAACCTTAGCTGACAGTCTTAGAGAATTCAATTGAACCAAAGAAAACAATAATTTCAGAGCTAAATGGTTTCACTCCAAAGTGATCACCCGTTACTGAACTTCTCAGCTGTTTTAGAAAGTGGATACTAAATTGGAAAAAACATCAACCGACTGATTTATTACTATCTTGGCTATATGAAAACATTTGATAGGGTCCCAATCTGTCAACTACTTCAAACTGCTTGTCTGGATAAGCGACTTTCTAAATGATCGAAAATCCCGCGTGAGGGTTGGCGAAGAAATATCAATTGCTCATCCGGTACGAAGTGGTATTCCGCAAGGCTCTGTGCTGGGACCAATATTATTCTTTGGGAACCCCATACATCAACAAAATAACAAACAACAAAGTTTCAAAACCATTAAACAGTGGACAAAGGAGTGGCTGCTTTCAATGAATGTGTAATAAATTGAAGGTAGTCTACGGTTTGTCTTGTTTGAGTTGATCGTTGAAGTTTTCTGTGATTCTTTGTCACTTCGTTTTTGACACTCAGAAGGACTAGAATCCAGCAGCTGGGCGACCGCATATCTCTGACAGCTACAGTGTAACGATCGCAATCACCTCTGATTGGATAACACTCTTCCACTATTGGACAAAATCCATTGACGCAGCAAGAATACCACAAATTCAGCCAATCACACCAATTGATACTGTAACAATGATTGGTGCAGAAGTTACGCAATCGCACTGCAGGCCCAGTGCAAAAGAAAAGTATCTCCTGACAAAAAAATTTGTAATCAATCAAAATAATACTCAATACTTTTTTGATATTGATGGCTAACATATTATTAAGCCCGGAGAAGTTTCGAAGGTATTATATTAAATCATTAAAATTCAGCCAATCACAACAATTGATACTGTAACAATGATTGACGCACAAGATACGCGGTCGCCCTGCAGCAGGGCGACCGCGTATCTCTGACAGCTAGGCAGTGTAACGATCACAATCACCTGATTGGATAACACTCTTCCACTATTGGACAAAATCCATTGACGCAGCAAGAATACCATAAATTCAGCCAATCACAATAATTACAAATACTGTAACAATGATTGCTGCAGAATGTACGCGGTCGCCCTGCAGCTGGGCGACCGCGTATCTCTGACAGCTAGTGTGACGATCGCAATCACCCTTGATTGGATAACACTCTTCCAATATTAGACAATATCCATTGACGCAGCAAGAATACCATAAATTCAGCCAATCACAACAATTGATACTGTAACAATGATCGATGCAGAAGATACGATAAACCAGCAGAATATTTATTGAATGTTGATGTTCAGTTCATATGCATACATTTAATAGCTCGATTGGTGACTTGCAGAACATATTATTTATTAAGTGTTTTGGAATTATATATTAAGATTGCTATGATATTTCAATATTTGTCTTCAGCCCAAATAATAAGAAACTACTCTTATTTACGGACAATCTCTATTATGGAGCCAGTGAATATGATAAAGTTGATAAAAACATGCATACCACCATTAGATGGAACACACCATAAAGGCCAAGCAGGAAGAATAGGAGTTGTAGGAGGCTCTCTCGAATATACAGGCGCTCCATACTTTGCAGGAATAAGTGCTTTAAAGGTTAGTTATAAATACTTGCGTTAGTAGCTAATGGGAAGAAAAAGATCCTCCATGCTTTGCAGGAATAAGTGTTTTAAAAGGTATTTCATAAATATTTGGGTTTTAACTACAATGCGCAAAATTCTTAAACCTTGGTTCTCAAAGGACTACTTCAAAAATAAAATTTCCTGAATTAACTTGATCCAAAAAAGTGAAGAAACTTTAAAGTAAAGCTAAACAATGATTTTTATTATTAAACAACAGAATACCTCATCTTGCACTCTGTGCTCCACAGTCCACACACCTACTCTACAATGTCAATTTGTTTTAGAAGAGGTCTCAATGAGGAATATTTCGTGATTTTAACCATTGTTCTTTAATGTAGAGATTGATTAATTGCTAGTGCATATTTAATATTACAAAAAAAAAATAGTCACTCATTTGTTTCGCAATAGGTTTTTAAAAATTCTGTGGAAACTGATTGTCCAGGATGAATACTATTAGCCTTTGTCCTGCAGGATGCAAGCTTATGAGCCCATCCACAGATAAACTAATGTAATATAAACTAAAAATGTAATGTAATGTTAAATAATGTAAATAATAGTAAAAGATAGTCAGGTAGGCAGACACTTTCTTGTAATATGTGTATAGAAATAATTATCTCTTCTTTTATCTGTAGGTTGGAGCTGATTTAGTGCACATATTCTGTTCAACACCAGCAGCCACTGTGATTAAATCATATAGTCCAGAATTGATTGTTCATCCTTTACTTGACACAATAAATCCTATAAATCAAATATCACCTTGGATTGAAAGACTCCATGTCATTGTTATAGGGCCAGGATTAGGAAGAGACACTAAGATATTACATGTAGTTTCAGAATTAATAAAAATAATTGAAAATAAAAAAATACCACTCATTATTGATGCTGATGGGTTATATTTAATAACAGAACACCCTGAACTCATACAAAACTTTTCATCACCAGTCATACTGACACCAAACAAAATAGAATTTGAAAGACTTACTTATAAATTAAAAGGAGAATCTGGGTTTACAACTCTGGGTAAAAATATAACAATTTTACGAAAAGGAGAGACTGATGAATTATTTAGTTGCAATTCTGAATTAAAATGGAAACACAATGCCGGAGGATCTGGAAGGAGGTGTGGAGGTCAAGGTGATCTGTTATCTGGATCAATTGCAACATTCTTGCATTGGACACGAGCAGGCTCAGACAAATTGGATATTGGAGTACAAACAGATAAAAATTTGTTAGCCTCATCTCTATCATGTTTTGCTGCCTCTACATTAATAAGATCATGCAATTCAAAAGCTTTTCAGGAAAAAGGTAGAAGTATGTTAGCCACAGATATGATAGAACACATTCATAGAGCATTTGAGGATTTGTATGGAGAATAAGATAGGCTTGAGCATCTTTTCTTTTCTATGAAATAAATTGTTATTTAAATTAATTAAGAAACCCATAGCTGTGGCATTGCATTGTTAAGCATTTAGTTAGTTTCATGTATAAATCTTTCACTTAAGTTTTATTTTTTAATTGCATCTTTTTAACAATCAAACAAATAAGTCAATCTCTAACAACTTTAGCCTTATTTTATTTAGAAACTTAGTTGTCCAGTGACTATTTTTCTTCTAACAAATCAATCCTCACTTCTGTTGGGTGTACAAATACTATAGTATTAATATGAATACTATGTGGATGTGGAATCGCTGTCAACAAACCATAAATCCTCCCATAAAGGGCTGTCATACTTTTATTAAATACTTTTATTTAATAGTAAAAAATTGTAATTATAACACCATCTCTTAGTTACACATAGTTTTACTTTAACATTGTTTCATGAAACTTAATATGTAATATAGATTGCAGGATGAAGTTGCAGGCATCATCTAGTACTGAATAATATTTATTCAATGTAAGCAAAGTCGAACACACAAGTAAACGTGTTGTTTCATTTTACCTACCTCCATGTTCATGGTTTTTTGTCTACTTTGCTTGCAATTTATTTCAGATAAAGAAGCAATTGTTACCACTTCATTGTAGACTAGGTTTTGGCTGCGAATTTGTTGACACCTCAACCTCACCTTTGTTCAAACCTCTATTTTACCCACTTAGGAGTTGAGTTTTCAAAAATCCTTTCTTAGCGAATGTCTACATCATGTGTCAGCTTTGCGTTTAAAGTTGAATTGAATTGTTACAAAAGTTAAAAGATTGTTAATTAATTTATTGATGAAGGTTCGATTGTACTGATATTACTCATTCGATGTATTTCACTCGGTTCGTTCCCAACGCCTTAACTTGTATAAATACGAATGTTTTACCATCGGTAAAGCAGTCTCCACCGAGACTCCAACGATTATTGAATACCTTCGGTGTTTGAGATCGTTACCTTGTTTACGAGCCTGCGGTAGCAACTGCAGCCTGGTCAAATGATTTGATACTGTAGAATTGTTTAACTGAGTTTTATAAATTAACTACTTACATTAAATCTCTCGTGGTTAGAGTACAAATATATTAAAAGTGTTTTATTAATACCTACTTCTGGATTGTTCTCCGACACATGATGCCAAATTTTAGCCTGATCCATCCAGTGGTTTGAGCTGTGCATTGATCAGTCATGGAAGCTAAGCTAGAAGTTGTCTAACCTTTAGGGAAATATGACAGTTTGTTTAACCCATACCCGTGACCAGCATTTCATTACAACTAGGGTGGTAACTAGCTGCCGAGCTATCATTATAATTAACAGACTCCGCAATCAACTGATGTCAAACATGTAGCTAAGGATAAAAAATAAACTACACAAAAATAGCTTAAAAAAATAGTTTACCTTAGCATCCAAGATAGGATCATCAAAAAATCCTTCAGGAATTGGTTGTGTAAGTGATGGATCTTCTTTTGCATCCACTAATTTATTATCAACAGTTTTATCTTCTAGCATTCTCCCTATTTAATGAATATTATTAAATATTATTTTATACAATCTATCTAAGCCGTCTAGCTTGTCAGCCTGTTACAGTTGTTCTATCTCACAAAGATGGTTTGGATACTGTAACAGTGTATCTAGTAGTGCATGTATGTATAAGAAGATAAGATTATTCTAGTGTGTGAGAGCTCATGAGCAATTTCTTGACTGCACCCACGCAAACAATCCATATACTTAAATAATATTATAAATGCGAAAGTAACTCTGTCTGTCTGTGTTACTCAATCACACCTAAACTACTGAACCGATTTATATGAAATTTGGTACAGAGATAGTCTAGAGAAAGGACATAGACTAGTTTTTATCTCGGAAAATTCAAAAGTTCCCGTGGGAATAAAAAAATTGTCTCTTCAACCGATTTTGATGAAATTTGGTATAGGGTTACTTTGTATCCAGGGGAAGGCCATAGGCTACTTTTTGACAAATGATAAATGATTTTATTTATTTCATGTAGGACAACTTGTGTCACTTATGAAAAGTTAAGACTACCACGGAAAGCTGATTCTACTGAAAAGAGCCGGTAAACTCAGCAGTTGCTCTTTTCATAGAAAAGAAAAGGTTACAATATGTAAACAACACAACACATAATATGTTACAAGTATTACACTGACTTGTGGGTCACTGGATGTGAGGCCAGTTGCTTCCATGCAACTTTGTCATCAATAAAATCAATAGTGTAATAACCTCGACTTAACAAATGCTGTTTAACACAGTCTTTAATCTATGTAATGGCAAATGCAGAAACTCTTTGTGAACAGTATTAAAAAAGTGTACACTCTACCCCAAAAAGAATTTC
Source organism: Erebia palarica (assembly GCA_964035005.1). NCBI lineage: Eukaryota > Metazoa > Arthropoda > Insecta > Lepidoptera > Nymphalidae > Erebia > Erebia palarica. The sequence continues at coordinate 12,190,455 of OZ035988.1, forward strand.
TGCACCTTGCGCACACGTTACGACGTTAGCTTATGGCGGTTTATAGTATATTGATTGTGAGTATCACCTATTTGCTTATAAAGATGTAATGTTCTTATAATGTTTTGCCTAATAAAGAATTTTATCCCAGAAAATTCAAGAGTTCCTGCGGGAATCAAAAAATTTGTCTCATCAACCGATTTTGATGAAATTTGGTAAAGGGATAGTTTGTATCCAGGGGTTACAAACTATCCCTTTAGACATAGGCTTCTTTTTATCCCAGAAAAACTTTTATACACGCAGACAAATTAGTGGGCATCAACTAGGGTGTACATGCATACATATGCACTACCACCACCAACACTTCACTACAGCCCATTAACATCCCACAGTTGGGCACAGGCCTCAACTCTCATAGGAGAGAGAAAATTAGAGCTTATACCCACCACACTGCTCCAATGCAGGTTGATCCATGCCACCCACTAGACCTACTAGGCAGTTAATAGTAAAATTATCTCTAACGTCATATTCTATTTAGTACTTACCTTCTTGAGTTGCAGGACTAATATTTTTCCTGATAACTTCATCATCATGATGTGAAAAAATTATAGGTGCATTATTTTTAGGTTTCTGTATGACTGTAGGTGATTTCTCAAATGAGTTTTTCAATATACTTTTAGGTTTCTTTTCTTGTGGAGTGTCTAAGGATGTAGAAGCTAACCTTTTTTTAATTCTATCATCTGTGAAATTTTTTGTTAATTCTTTTAATTGCTTTGCTTGTTCGACATTATGTCTGTGCTGTTTGCTGTTTATGTGCACTTGCCAAACACTTTCCGAGCGTACTATCGACGAACAGAGGACGCACGTAAGTTGACCAATGTTGTTATATTTTGCTAGTGGGTTGTTAATAGTTTGTTTGGGTTTATTGTCTTTATTTTTTCGCTCCAACATCAAGCGTCGCATTTCCTCCTGAGCCTTTTTCTTTTCAACTTGCATTCGAAGGGTCATATTTTAGTGTTTTGCTATTATTCGATTGATTGAAGGTTATGATATAGGTATATCACGCTTAAATTTCAACACAATAATATCATTGATTTCAATACACTAACAACACAACAATTAGTAAAAATAAGCCAATCTAATAACTATCACTGGATATAATTTACTCTGTGGCTATCACAAAGAGATCACAGATCACAAATGATCACAAAAATGATAGATAATGTTAAAAATTTCTACAACCTGAAACCATTTAAGTTACTTGTCTCTGCCTGAAACTCGCACATTTGTTAGCAGAGACAAGTTTTTGTTATCTTGTCTCTGTTGCACATGGTGAACTAAAGTCGAATTGAATTTAAAAATTCTACTAATAAATCAATTGAACAGGTCATATGTTTAATTATAAACATGGAATACATGTCGCCAGAAACCGATATAACACCGAACGGCGCACGAATGTGAGTGACATATCTATTATGCTAGTTGTGAGGTTCTAGGTTAGCTTTGAATGCATAAATTTAAAGGAAATATCTGCTAGGACCGCTGATTTGCACTGGAAAATCAAAGACTTTCAAACCCTTTTGGAATATTGATAAACCCCTTCCTTATTGAAAACCTACATTATAAAAGGAACCTACTATCAAAATTTCAAGGTTCTAAACCCAGCAGGTTATGCATTGATAGACCAGTCAGTCAGTCAAGACAAACAATTTTATACATGGCTTTTATGATCATTACAGAAAACAAAATTAATAAATAATATCTGTTTCTCACTACTACTATTTAAACTTAGACAATTAAGTACATATACCATTTTAATTTCCAACTTTTGATTGCAGTATTAGGTTTTTGAAAGTTGAGTTTGGATTAATTATTTATAAACACTACTTGTTTTTCTATTTTACAGATTGTGCTGTCAATGTGCTGTCCCTATTGAGCCAAACCCATCCAATATGTGTGTTGCTTGCTTGAGGGCTCATGTGGATATTACAGATGGTATTCCAAAACAAGCCACATTATTTTTCTGCAGAGGATGTGAAAGGTATGTTTTTATTTTTAACCCATAGTCCATACAAATATTAAAACTAGATGATGCCCATCTGCGTGGATTGGGTTTTTGTAATTCCTGCTGGAACTCTTCCATTTTCTGGGATAAAAAGTAGCCTTTGCCCTACCCCGATTGGAACCTGTCTGTGTACCAAATTTATTCCAGGTATTTGCAGCCACCAGCGGAATGGTTGGTATGTGCATTAGAATCACGAGAGATGTTAGCTCTCTGCCTCAAAAGGCTCAAAGGCTTGAATAGAGTGAAGCTAGTAGATGCTGGTTTTGCCTGGACTGAGCCACATTCAAAGAGAATAAAAGTAAGATTTTACAAAATATTTACGTATATCAATCAGCTCAATTCACTTTGCACTTTGTATTTTCTGTGTAAGTCAAAAATCCCAAACTGATTGCTGATTTCTAAAAATAATTGGGTTGCATAACTACCTTATAAGTAACCCCAACCCTAATGATACAACATTCCACAATCCCAATAATAGTAGGTTCTTTCTATCACAAGGTGAAACTGACGGTGCAAGGCGAGGTAATGGGCGGCGCAGTGCTCCAGCAGACCTTCATAGTGGAGTATGTGATCCAGCACCAGATGTGTGACGCGTGCCACCGCTCCGAGGCGCAGGACTATTGGCGCGCGCTGGTGCAGGTGCGCCAGAGAGCCAACAATCGCAAAACATTCTACTACTTGGAGCAACTGATCCTGAAGCATAAAGCGCATGCCAACACATTAGGAATCAAACCAAAGCATGGTAAGTGGTCATCCATAAATTACGTCACACGTTAAGGGGGGTAGGGGATCAACGAAGTGTGACATTGTGTGATGGGGTGGACGGGATCCTAAGTTTTGTAATGTCACATTTCAAAATCTTGTTAGTGTTAAAGTGCCAAATTAACGAAAAACTTAAATATTTCCAAGTTTTTGTATTATTTATTAGAAATAAGACTAATTTCGGAAGTGCTGTTTCAATTTAATAATTACTAGATGTAAAATTGCAAGATATGTGACACACTAGGAAGGGGGCGTCTCATAAATGTGACCAACTGTGACAAGAATGGGGGACGGTTCAAAAATCACAAAATTAGTGTGACGTACTTTATGAGTGATTCCTAAGTGGAGTACTGTTCATATGAGAAAAGCTCTAGCACAGTGGGGGGCTGCTTCCATGCATCCATTGTTGAATGTGCAGTGGTTCGCTCGGGTTCGAAGCCAAGTTAGCAAAGTTAGGTTAGGTTAGTGTCTATTTACTGGCAGGTCATACTGACAAATGTGCTTTGCTATACAACCAGGGCAAGCAGTTCTTTTATGCCTCCACAAAGAAGCACATGAGGCATGATGACCTAACAGAGAAGAGGAACTGGGGATGTAGCCACCCCAGCTATGCTGCAACATACTCAGGATTTTTTGATGACCTCCATGGCACAGTGTTGAGCGTTGTTGTCTTAACGTGCGCAGGTCCCGGATTCAATCCCCGCAGGGTCAATTTGGGAATATATAATTTCTGAATTTTCCCTGGTCTGGCCTGGTGGGACGCTTCAGCCGTGCCTATTTACCATCCTACCGGCAAAGACTTACCAGGGTATCGGTTTAATGTAACTCCCATGCCCCTAATAGCTTAGCCTGCCATCTTAGGCTGCATCTTCACTTACCATCAGGTGAGATCGCAGTCATGGGGTAACTTGTAGTGATTAAAAAAAAATTGTAATCATCGAAATAATGCAATGTTTTACATTTACAGATGGACTAGACTTTTTCTACACAACAGAGAACCATGCCCAGAAAATGGTCAACTTCATACAATCAGTTCTGCCTATAAAGTGCCAGCATTCCAAGAAACTGATATCCCACGATATACACAGTAATATTTACAACTATAAGTTCACATTCAGTGTGGAAATAGTGCCGTTATCGAAGGACAGTGTTGTGTGTTTGCCAAAAAAGTTGACACAAGCTCTGGGTTCGATATCACCAATATGCTTAGTACAGAGAGTGACAAGTACTATACATTTAATAGATGCATATACTGGACAAGGTATGTAAATAGATTTTTCTTGATAAAATTGATTGAAAGGCAAAGACATTTTTTGGAATACCCTCTCAAAATATATTATTATTAAACAATCAACTCCTAAAATCTGAGGATGACTACAAAATCTGATGGCAGATAGACATAGTAGCTGATGCCCGCGATATCGTACGCGTGGAATGTTTTGGATTTTTAAAAATCTGGGGAATCATTGATATTTTGGACATGCACTAAATTCATGCCATTAATCACATTGATCCTTTTTTTCGGCGTAATTGTGGGATAGACAAATAAACACACTCACATTTATAATATTGGTCGGTTTGACTTTTGACAAGTATCAGAAAATTGGTCAGATTAAATGGTAAAGCTTTATGATCAGCTTTAAGTTTTGAAGTGTTTATTGTACCTAATCATTTTTATTGTGGTTTTTTCAGTCTGTGATGTGTCCTCAACCCAATATTGGAGATACCCATTCAGTGCAATCTGTAACCCAAAACAGTTAGTTGAATATGTTGTTATGGACATTGATATATTAAAAGAACATGTATGTATGATTCATTATTATGCATGTCATGTATATCATAGTTGCAATTTTTATATCATTGAAAATGTAGGCATATTATCATAGTAATCATTGATAACAATTTTACCATTTTAGGATTCCATACCAAAATAGTAAAATTGATATCAATGAAAAAAGGAACCCAAGTGTGTGTAAAATGGTTATCATGAGTATCATCACATTTCTAAATGTTTATATATTTTAAACTTTCATTAGCCTAAAATTGTTAATTGATAACTGTACTAAGCAATCCCGAATGGGTTTTGGGTTTGGGTTTTAACGTAATACTAAATAATGCCTGCAACGTTGTCCACATGGATTTAGGTTTATAAAAATTCTGTGTTAGGATTCCCTTTGATTTTCTGATATAAAATGTAGCCCATGTAGCAAATGTAGACTGTCCTTCGGATGAGATAGCTTCTCTGTACCAAATTTTGTCAAAAACGGTTAAGTTAATTATGTATCGTGAAAAGGTAGCAGACAGAAAGACAGGCAGACAAAATTTCGCTCTTATAATATTAGTAGTAGTTGGTAGTTGTAGTAATATAATTTTTCATCATGTTGCTGTCCAGGAAAAGAAATCATTCCCGGGTCAAGGCGCGGTATCCAATAAGCACGTGGTAGCGGATATGTGGGTGGTCAAAGCGAGCGAGCTCGGACTGGACGTAAGTCCCGTGCACACTAGGACACACTTGGGGCACATACTGAAGCCGGGCGATACTGTTCTAGGGTAAGATATATATGTAGTCGTTTAGTAACATCGATATATATGTAGGTACTAGTTAATGCCCGCGACTTCGTCCGCGTGTATTGAGGTTTTTCGGTTCCCGCGGGAACTCTTTAATTTTCCAGGATAAACATAATTTAAAAAATTAAAAACACGACTGCCAAAAAACTAACTAAAAAGTTAAAAATCTAAAATAATCTTGTAAAATAGAATCTTATTCACATTTTTATTAAATCATAATTTTTATGAATCACTGGATATTGAACTATAGTGTTAGATATTTTTGGAATCTACTCATTATTTTCTAGATGATGATTATATAGTTAATCTTATTTTCGACTTTTTTTTCAACTTTAGTCTTTAATGCGGACCATGGTCAACTTATCAATTTTTTTTAAGTTTACTAGCCTATGTCACCTGGAATAAGCTAGGGATTCTAACGATACCTCATTTATCAGAATTGGTTCAGGCTTATACAAGTTATGATGGAATATACAAACTCACATACATACATGAACCCTGAAAACAATATACTCCTTTTTTCAGGAAAATTTGAATCATTTAGAAAATGATGAGTAAATTCCAAAAATATATAACACTATAGTTCAATATCCAGTGATTCACTAAAAAATATCATTTAATAAAAATGTGAATAAGATTCTAAAATTAGAATCTTATTCACATTCTTATTAGTTAAATAACTGGATTAATTTAGATTTTTTACTTTTTAGTTCGTTTTTTGGCAGGGCACTCGTGTTTTTTAATTATTTTAATTATGACTTGTGTAAGGAACTGCACTTCAAATTTTCCTGACATTTTAGTTTGTTATAGAGATAGCTACAATACGCTTACTCATGTGTTATAAGTCCGGATCAATTTTAGATACAATTTGGGCGAGTCAAACGTGAATGACGTGAATCTGGACAAATTAAACCGCGACTCGATCCCCGATGTGTACCTCGTCAAGAAGCACTACGGCGAGCGTGCGGCCCGGAGACGCGCGCGCGCCTGGAAACTGAGACACATGCACGAGCAGCCCGCTTCCACCACCGATGAGTAAGTATTTTTTCATCATACCTATTCGAAAAACGAATATTGGCTTCAGAGGATAGCGGGAGCAAAATGTAATTTTTAGGCCCATGGGACTTTTCATTTCTCTGTTCTGATTGGTCCGCGTTCGTTTAGTATACTGCTTTAGTATACGTGCTTAGTATACTGCGTTTGTCACAGAAACCTGTCGATCGCTCGTTCCGTTCGAAATCCAAAAATGTTTGAGTGGCTGTTGTCTTCGATAAGTCACGTGATCAATTTGTTGATCGGATATACGTCTTTACATTTTTTGAATTTCGAACGGAATTATGGCTGCTAGTCCAAAGAGGGAAAAAATACTAGTTAACCAAAGAGGTCGAACGCATAATGTATGAAGTTACCTATAACTGTCCGGTTACGTTTTGGCGGCATTGCGCGCTGAAAAAAAAGACTTCTGATTGGTGCTTAAACGTATTGGTAATGTCCATACATAGTACGTTGATACTCCTAGCTTTTTCTCATAGGTAATGATGAAAAATAATGTGTGTCACTCGGGGCCAAATTTTTTGTTCTCGGGTGGCGTATATTGAATTCCTCGCTACGCTCAGGATTCTACTATAGAATCCTTCACTACGCTCTGAATTCAAAATAGCGCCCTCGGGGAACAAAAATTTTCTTTGGTATTTTATTGTGCCACACTACCCTACACATCTTATTCGATCCTCTCACCAAAGGTTGCCTGGTAGAGATTGCTCAGTAAGCAATAAGGCCGCCTTTGCATACCTAGTTTATAGTTACCTACCTTTACCTTGTAGTTTTCTTGTGTGCAAAAAAGTATTTATCTATCTATCAATTTTTATACGACAGCCTGAAAAAAGGATTACATTGTTTTCAGGGTTCATGCATGTATATATGTATGCATGTACGTGAGTTTGTATATTCCACCATAACTTCTATACGCCTGAACCGATTTTGATAAATGAGGTATCGTTACAATCCCTAGCTTATTCGGGGTGACATGGGCTACTAAAATAAAAATAAAATGATGGGGTGACCATGGTCCTGCATTAAAGACTAAAATTAAAAAAAAAAACGAAAATAAGATTATATAATCATCATCTAGAAAATGATGAGTAGATTCCAAAATTATATAACTATAGGTCAATATATATATATAACACCATAGGTCAATATCCAGGGATACACAAAAAAAATATCATTTAATAAAAATGTGAATAAGATCCTAATTTAACTAGATTAATTTAGATCTTTAACTTTTTAGTTCGTTTTTTGGCAGGGCAGTCATGTTTTTTAATTATTTTAATTATGACTTGTAGAACATAGCTTTTGGTTATCCTTTAGTATATGTGCCGCGAGGGAGGGGGGAAAGGGGGGATCTACCCCCCCTGTAAGCCAAACTCGTTGAATCCCCGACCCGTTAGTATTACCGAAATTCGGGCTTAGCTCTGCTTATTAATGACAAAGTTGCATGGAAGCAACCGGCCTCGCATCTAGTGACCCACAAGTCAGTGTAATACTTGGAACGTATGTGTTGTGTTGTCTACATATTGTAACTCAGCAGTTGCTCTTTTCATAGAAGAGCTTCTATGAAAAGAGCAACTGCTGAGTTTCTTGCCGGCTCTTCTCAGTAGAATCATCTTTCCGAACCGGTGGTAGAGTCTTAACGTTTCATAAGTGACACAAGTGGTCCTACATGAAATAAATAAATCATTTATCATTTAATAAGGTGTCGAGTGCTAGGGAGGTTACCCTAGTCTTACATAATTCCCCCACACCATCCATCACACAAATAAGTAGAGATTTGCACGAATTTCGGGAAGACTACCCTCAAAATGTCAAGATTTTAAAAAAATATTTCTCGAAAACTATTTTAGCGTAACGTTTATTAAATTAATACATTTCTGTAAAAAATGCCTAATATGCGGCACACATACTAAAGTTGAGCATAGCTTTTTTTGACACAATAAAACGCGGGAAAAATGGTTCGTGACCAAAATGTGTCGAGCTCTCCCTCTCTCCCTCTAGTATACATGGAAAGAGAGAGAGATACAGAGTACCCGCCTATATTATTACTAGCTGATCCCCGCAACTTCGTCCGCGTGGATTGAGGTTTTTTGGTTCCCGCGGGAACTCTTTTAATTCGAGATAAAAAGTAGCCTATGCTTATTCCAGACTATAATCTATCTCTGTGCCAAATTTCACTCAGATCCGTTCAGCCGTTGAGTCGTGATTGAGTAACAAACATACATCCATCCATCCAAAGCTTCGTATTTATAATATTACTAGCGGACCCGACAAACGTTGTCCTGCATGATATATATTGGGACGTTATCCTGCGTTATCACGCACTACCGACTGCAGCGCCATCTGCCGGGCTGATTTGTGAATCTAAACCATCCAGGGCGTCATCCAAACGCATACAAAAAAAATCATTCAAATCGGTCTTAATATATATTACTAATATTATTAAAGTAATTAGTATTAGAATAGAAGTATAGATTTTAGTTATTTGACCATTTTGAACATTTTCGTAGCAGGTCAGTAAAAATAGAGCCGCTTCGTAAGCAAGGTGGCGTAGGTTCTAATTTCAACCATCGGGCACGCTCACGTACGAATTATATGCGTTTTAAGAAATTAAAAATCAGTTGCCTTATCAGTGAAGTAAAATATATCTTATTCATAATGTCCTCAAGGGTATTTGAAGTCTGCCAATCCGCACTCGGCCAGCGTGGCGGATAGTAGCCAAGCCCTTCTCAATATGAGAGCTAACAAAAATTATAATTTATGTCGAATAAAATTTATGTAAATAAATAATGACAAGATACGCTATCCTCGATGCGCGAATCTCACTTGCAATTGTTTTATTTTTATAGATAAAGAAAAAGATACTGTCGTATCACCTGTATACTTCGATCTATCATCTATTATTGTTGGATTATTTGTTTAGATAAGATGCCAATGTTCGACGCATATTGGCGCAGAGGTCTACGATCATATCTTTATATTATCTCATTATTATACCTACTTGTAAAAATCACGCATTAAGCATGACCTTAAGTCAATTTTAGAATATATCTCTATTACGAAACTAATTACAATTGATTACCAATATCGCAATGCACAGATGTTTCGACTTTCGTAATGCGGGAGTAGATTTGATATATTTCAAGTAATTCTAAATTTTGGTCAGATACTACTGGCGGTTCTCATTACGCCATCCACTTAAACTAGATAGTAATATTTTATTCAGCATTTCACGATATCAAAAATCATGTAGTTTACATAAAATGAGCGAATTCACTTGTCCGTTCACGTGACAAGTCTTTTATAATTCGTCATTACAATCTTACGGTGACATTAATAAAGTGATTTTCAAAATTATCATAAAGCCTCGGGCTTTTAACATTGTATGTACACTCAATTCTTTTTTTCGTATAATCCTTAAAATTTTATTAACAATTCATCCCTGTTGAATCGCTTTTCATACCTAAGTGCCTTTCTTGTCCAAGGTTGAATCGTCTAAATCATTACCTTGCCACGGCTTTATCTTAATTTAAATATAAAACAAACTGAAACATCAATCTTATTGAGAAACTCGTCATTCCAGTGACTACAACGAATTCCTGGACGACTTGGAGGAAGATCCGATGCTGCGGCAAAACGTGAACATCTTCAAGGACGAGAATAAAATCCCCGTCGATACGGATGAGATCGACCCCAGCCTGCCGCGGATCACCCTCGCGGAAATGCTCGACGACCTCAACATGGAGGACGTGGATATGACTGAAGTGTGAACACTGAACAACATACCTATTGTATGATAGGCCTGCACTGTCGCATCCACACTAATATTTTTTGATGTAGGAGAAACCTTTGTCGCCCATGAAATATTTTGGGAAAACTCCTTTATCATTGGGAAAAACAAATTATTTATTTAAAACTAGCGGATGCCCGCGACTTCGTCCGCGTGTTTTAAGTACTTTTTATTCCCACGGGAACTTAATTTTCCGGAATAAAAAATAGCTTATGTCACTCTCCAGGTCCTCAACTATACCCATGCCAAAAATCACGACGATCTGTTGCTTCGTTATTGAAGGACAAACCAACAAATAAACACACTTTCGCATTTATAATATTAGTATGATAAAGTAAACAATATAGGAAACCGTTCGTTATAATTCAAAGGTTTGCAGCTGACAGAGAATCGACATTACGGCCATCTGACCAGTAACATAATCATAAAAACAATACATATGTGCCAACAACTATTTCTTGCAACAATTATAAATGTGAAAGTGTGACTATGCGAATGCTTGTCTTGTCTGTCTGCTACTGATTGACGATTTTGATGAAATTAGGTATAGAAATCACAAGAAAACTTAATCAACGCGGACGAAGTCGCGGGCATCATCTAATTTCAATATAAAAAAAAAATTACACATGTTAAAGTGTATTAAAGCTGAGATGGGCGGCATGATGGGGTGAGACTAAACCGACGAGTGTGTTTATTCTTAGTTTATCTGGGGATATGTCACCGTAAGATTGCAAGAACCGTGAGATTGTAATCTATCTAGCGAAATTGTAAACTGTCGAAAGATTACAATTTAATTTAATTTATTCACGGTGACAGATACACGACATAAACATTATTTTATTAGATCTAAACGCTAGGCTATTATCGCTAGTGATGGTGTGATCGCAATCACTTTGTTTTAAAATAATTGAGCATCGTTTTAGCAAAATGAAGGCAGAACCGTTAGTATGTAATCATGTTGGTTTGTTTGTGCGGGCTTCACAGTTGAAAAGTCGAGCAACAAAAATGTTATCAATGCCTTTATTGTTGGTTGGTTCTGTAATCCATTATATATTTAGTTAAAATGTTAAGGAAGGTATTATATAAATTGAATATATTTTGTAATACATTTATGTTACACTTGCAACATTTTTTTTTATTGAAACCTATAATCCATTATTGAGATTATTAGTCACTAGATGTTGCCCGCGACTTCGCCCACGTGGATTAAGGTTTTTTGATTCCCGCGGGAACTCATGAATTCTCCGGGATAAAAAGGCCTATGTCCTTCCCCGGGATCCAACCTATCCCTGTACCGAATTTCATCAAAATCGGTTGAATAGATGGGCCGTGAAAGCGTAGCAGAAAGGCACACTTTCGCATTTATAATATTAGTGTGGATTAAATGCAGGACTTATAAGAACATATTTAATATGGTTTGGGTTGTACTTGTACCTTAACATTTACACATTTGAGGAACATCTTTATTACACCGATTTGAGCTGATTTAGGGCGAGAGCATCTGTATAATAGCTAATAATGAACCCTATGTGGAACTTCGAATTGGTCATTCAAACTTGTTCTTTGAAAGCTGCATGGCAGTAAAGTTAAACTAGCGGCACGCTATGATGGCCGGTTTGACGTTTGTCCGCTCATGAAGTTCCGTATTAATTGATAACGACTTTGAAGGAAATAATTGTATTACTTTATTGACGATAGTGATGTGCAGAGATTCATAAATTTTATCGAATGTAGTTTCTCATGAAGTTCCGTATTAATTGATAACGACTTTGAAGGAAATAATTGTATTACTTTATTGACGATAGTGATGTGCAGAGATTCATAAATTTTATCGAATGTAGTTTTAGGTTTAGGACTCAAAATTTATTTATTAAATTGATTTCCTCTGAAATCGCAAAAAAATATGAAAATAGATAATATTATAGAAAACGAACATATAATTATTAATGTATGTGATGATAGCAGTGACGACAGTGAAAATAGTAGTATGGACGAATCTGATTAATTATGGCCTTTTGTGGCACCTTTTTTGGTATCTTTTGTATTCATATGTTTCTTGTGTGCATATAAAGTATGTATATTCATTTTCGTTCAAATATTCAGTTCGTTCAAATAAATTAAATAAACATATACATTTTTGTTTTATTAAACCTATTTAATCAGGTACAAAAACAAAACTTAATTGTTTTTTGTTCGAGAATAAATTGACATTCCACATCACTATTGTAATGTGTCAAACCGGCCATCATAGCGTGCCGCTAGTGTAATAAATTACAGCCTTGAATTAAGTAAGTTACTAAGTACCTAAATATTATGTACTACAATGTTGACTATTCTTTACATCGTGATGATTGATCATGGAACTATCGGCATAGATAAATAACAAGTTGTTTCATTATCATAAATTATATTACCATCGCTCAGTAGTTCGATATCTTTTAAACTTCGTAGCACCTTCAAATACGAATTAAAATACATATTTCAAGGCTTTTAAACGTCAAGTTGTTTAAAGTCTTAAAGTCCATTTGTAGTGATTTTACCGCCGGTGACATGCGCCGGGCTATAAGAAACATAGTTATTTGTTATTTTTAACAATTTCTCAAGTGTTTTCCAAACATCAAGTTATCATAAAAGGGTGATAGCGTCATATCTCGTCACTAGTTCGCCGCATAGTGAAGATGAAAGTGTTTATAGCAGCTTTGCTTATATTGGGTTCAAGTGTTGCAACGCGTTTATTATCCTCACGTGAGTTATTTTTTTTTATCAATACTTTTACGTTTATAGAATTATAGGATCTATGCATCATGAAAACTTCATCAAAACCGGCTCTGTACTCTGTCAAAACAGATAGTTTCGTCCAGTTCATCTATCCATCGGACGACATCTCGTTAACCATCTATTTTGGCCAGTTACAAATAAAAACTGGATACGTCATATATACATGGTCCATAGCTAAAAGCCAGTAAGATGAATTTTACGGTCTATACAAGTTTCAACCTCGGTAGGTAACTTACTGAAGTTAATAATATTGTGGTAATAGGTATACCACCGTCTTTTATTTTTCTTGCTTTTATAGATGAGCTACATAAATTATTTCTGAGGGTTGCAAAAAACGAGGGTACACAAGATGATTTAAGGAACATTGAAGATGTGTTCCAAATCTACAGATCAGCGTCCAATGCGATACAGAGTCGAAAGGAAAGCAGTAAGAGAGAAGTAAGTAAACTCAACTTTGTTTATGTCAATGATTTTTTATAATGCATTTGTGGTATGACCATACTTACTAAGAATTAATTATTTTTGTGGACTATGTTCAAATAAGCAGGACCTGATATTTTGATTATTTGTTGGGGCACATAACTTATGTGAATTTTTACATTGGATAAATTATGTCACAAACTTATTCGTTTAATGGCGCTAGTTTGTTATCGGTTAGTTTGTATTATCGGTCGAGGATAAGAGATTAAATTCAAGGGTAAAACGTCGTCGCAGCGGACTGAAGGCGTACGCCGATCGGATGATTTTAATGGCGATTGCATTGTCTTGACTTGGAAGTAAATTAAGAAAATAAGTCAATGCGCATCGGCGTACCTAATTTTTTCGACTCGCTCACTCCAGTCGAGAAGTTGAAGGCATCAAAGAGTCTACTTTCTTCTACAACAGTTCCCAACTCACTACTAAGTACTGTCCTTTACCATTTTGCATGCGCATACAGAAACTATTTGATGTAAACCAGTTGTACCTTCAAGGCAAGAATAAGTAGCCAAATAATAGATTCACTTGACGATTTTAAAGTACTTGTAAAAGTTTATTTGAATAAAAAACATTTGAATTTGAATTTGATTGTCTCGTTGGTCTAGTGGTTAGCATGTTCAACTGCGGCCAACGAGGTCCCGGGTCGGGCCATAATTAAGCATTGGATTTTTCTGACTAGAAATTCACAGCACTAGCGCGGAGTTAGGAAGTTGGCGGTGTGTCACCCCCGTGCCTCGGAGAGCACGTTAAGCCGTCAGTCCCGGTTATTATCACTAGCATGATACTAGTCGTTAAAGCCCGCCAACCCCTATTGGAGCAGCGTGGTGGGTCTAAGCTCTAATTTCTTCTCTCCTATGAGGGTAGAGACCTGTGCCCAGCAGTGGGACGTTAATGGGTTGTAGTGGTTGGTGGATTAATGAAATAACCATTATCGGAAATAATGCAACAGATGTTTCCAGAGTCTCACCTGCTTAATATGCCGAAGTGGCGCAGCAGCCTTCTTCGAGATGATTCGGGAAGGGGCATCGGACAAGACTATCGTCGATTCCGCATCGAGAATGTGCACTTCCATGGGGATCTTGAGTCCTGAGTCTTGCCGCGGTATTCTCGAATTGAATTTTGTTAGTATCACCAAAACAACTATTCCGTTCATATTTTAATAAAAAGAATACCGAGAATAAGTATATGCTAAGTATGCATAGGTGATTTGTTTCTCCCCGCTATATATGTATAACACACGTTGTGGTTTAGAGTTATCGGAACGGGGTCGGTAGTCTTTGTTGCGAAGGGCAAGGTCCTCATCGGGTCGTTGAGATTAAACTAACAATCAAAGGAAAACTCATAAACACCCACCCAAAACTCTTGGATCTAGAAAGCTGAAATATCGCAGCGTTTTCCGTTATATTGTAGAAAAGGCATAAAGCCGGATTTTTCGAAAATGACACAGAAAAGAAGTCGCGCGTCCTAGCGGTGACGACCGTCCACGGCCGTTCGCCTTCTATTATTAATTTTTGAAAACTATAAAAAGTCCTTTATTTACAGCCAATATTTGCACACATTCTTAAAACGACGCCGGAAGCTACAGCGAGGACATTCTGCGCGCTAGTGTTACAGAAAAGCGACGATCCCAGCTACTGTGTGATCCATGATGTCAGGTTTGATTGGGCTATCAATTTACCGGAGCGCAATAACGTCACAAGAGATAAAGTGAGTTCTGAACATATACCAGCTTCACTATTTTAGGTACACTTGTTAAATCTATCAGATTTATCTGATTTATCGACGACCTCATGTATGGCGCAGTGCTGTTGCCTTAACGTGGGAGGTCGCAGGTTCGATCCCCGGCAGAGTCAATTTGGGAATTTATAATTTCTGAATTTTCTCCGGTCTGGCCTGGTGGGAGGCTTCGGCCGTGGCTATTTACCACCCTACCGGCAAAGACTGGCCGTCAAGCAATTTAGCGTTCCGGTACGATGCCGTATAGAAACCGATTAGGGGCATGGGTTGATAAAAAAAAAACTAAAGCTACTTGTTCACGTGGGTGGGGGGAGTATTATTTCATCATCATTAGCTCATCTTTCGCCTCGCGAACGGATTAGAGCTTCTGGCTAAATATTTCAATATGTCCCGTCTCGGCGAAATTGAGCTAGATTTGCACTTTGTAGTTTCATATTCACAACCGAAGCAATAATGATCTATAATAAGTTTAGAGTTTACTTAAAATAAGGGTATCATGTCCTTGCAATAATAATTATTATAGGTAAGTAGTACATATTATATTGTATCCATAGAATACTAAGAATATGTGAGGCTATTTTTCAGACGTCGAAAGTATATACCTAGCTAGAGATAAACTGCACTATTCTTCGTCCGTGAATGTCAATTTTTAACGTCTTCAGATTCCTGCTTCAAACCGGAAACCTCTTACCATAGCCCTCATAACTGATGCTCACATAGATCCACTCTATGTACCAAACGGAGTAGCAGATTGTAACGAACCAACTTGCTGCAGAAAAGGACAAGTATCACGCAAGCAATTGCCAACTGAAGACTACGATATAGAAGAATTTATCACCGAAGATTATGTTACGAAAGAAAATGGAGACGAAAAGCTCGACTTGGATATTGTAAAGGAAATAAAGCATAAGAAAAGAATGGCTAGAGAAAAAAGAGATATATCGCCGGCAGGTTTCTGGGGTGACTATAGGAACTGTGACACACCAGTTTGGGCTTACGATGATGTTATTAAGAGAATTTCTTCTACCCATCGGGTTGGTATGAGACAGTATTTTTTTACATGATTTGTGAGCAAACGCGTAGGCATAACATCTGGGGGGTTACTATCATCGTCTAAAACAGTATTATTTCATAATGACAGTTTAATGTCACGTACCTTGACCTCCTTTATACAACACGAACGTCAAAAATATTAAAACAATACTGCTTAAGCGATGGTAGTATGCCTTCTGGTATATGTCCATGAACATTTGTACCACCAGAAGAACGGCCGAACCGTTGGCTACTTTAAAGGGATTTGTTTATCCACCCCTTGAATAACCCCATAAAATGGCCAATTCTGTTTAGCACAATGTCTTAACTGAAATAAAATGACAGCTCTAAACCTACTGCTACACCTTTCCGTAGGAGGTATTATGGAAGGGATAACAATATAAATAGAGCTGTCATTTTAGTTTAGAGTTGGTTATAAACAGAATTGGCCCCATTGTTATAGTTTTGAGAGAACATAGTATATTCGTGACAGAAAATACCTGGAAGAACGAAAGATGGAACATATCCACGCAGATGACTGGCCATCTTTCGTTCTGTAGGATGAAAGGTGGTGAAGAGGATTTTTTTCGACGACGTAAACCCAAGGCGTACGGAACGCTTAACGGAGCGTTTTAATTTTGTAATATACGGTGTAACGCACGCATTTTTACAAGGCGAAGCTTCAGGCCTCCGATTCGTCTTGTGATAGACAAAACCTTTATAGAAAACAGACATTAAAGAGCTAATTGTTTTTAGAATGTGGATGTGGTTTACTACATGGGAGACAGCATCGACCACCACATATGGGAAACGACTTATGATTTAATAAACAAAGTTAACGCCTACACAATCGACACCATGAGAAAAGAGTTCGGAGATAATGTTCCAATCATACCTACTATCGGCAACCATGAATCTCAACCTACAAATCAGTAAGACGTTTTTTTTCAAGATTTCTTTGAACCCAGTAATGTTTTAATTGGTACTTTCTCGGTCGTACACAAACTCGGCAGGTTTAAAAGTTCTAGTATACTAGCTGATGCCCGCGACTACGTGCGCGTGGAATAAGTTTTTTAAATTCCCACGGGAACTTCTTAATTTTCCGGGATAAAAAGTAGCCTATGTCACTCTCCAGGTACTCAAATATAAGCATGCAAAAAATTGGGTCGCTCGGTTTTTTTGTTGCGGCGTGATTGAAGGACAAACCAATAAACAAACACAGTTTCGCATTTATAATATGAGTATGGATGTTATAAAAGAGCAGAAGTCAGATATCTCGAATCTCGATGATTCAAAAGCATTCTCTAAAGTTTATATGAATAAAAAACAATGAGTTTGAATCAGCAATCAGGGCTACCTGTTTAGACCTGTCAATTTAGCAAAGAGAATAGGTACACCGTTTGTTGCGTTTATGTTGCTGTTAATCAACATTCGAATTCTTTGTAGTAAGATTCAACCATGACATAAAGCATGATTAAAATTTTGTAAAATACCCAAAATAAAACATAACATTATCTGCGAGAATCTAAAATGAGAATAGGTAGTTCACATTGAGATATTTTCTGCAGGTTTGCACCAATAAACGTCAAAGGTGACAAGCTAAATACAACCTGGCTATACGAGAGCTTGGCCAGTAAATGGGACTTTTACTTGACCGAGGAAGCGAAGTTCTCTGTACGTAAATTAGGGGCGTTCTCAATGCTGATCCGGCCTGGTCTCCGAGTCATCTCAGTTAATACAAACGTTGCTTACAAATTCAACTGGTATGTATTGAATACTAGATAATGCGCATGGATTGAGGTTTTTGATTCATTCAGGGTACTACGTTAGCCCTTGACTGCGATCTGATAGTAAGTTATGATGCAATCTAATGTTATAAGAATTAGGGTGAAAAGGTCCCTAAATTTGTCCTTATTGCTGTGTAATAAGCGACGCCCTACTTAGGGGCCACGCCCACTCTTTTCGCAGGCCCATTGAAAAGTGCAGTGTAATAGGCCTATAAGATGGTACCGGGCTAATCTGTTAGGGGCATATGGCAGTTGTAAATAACCGATACCCCTAATCGGTTTCTACACGACATCGTACCGGAACGCTAAATCGCTTGGCGTCATGTCTTTGCCGGTAGGGTGGTAACTAGCCACGGCGCAGCCTCCCGCCAGGCCAGACCAGGGAAAATTCAGAAATTATAATCTCCCAAATTGAACCTGACGGGGATCGAAACCTCCGCCTGTTAAGACAACAGCGCTCAACACTGCGAGGTCGTCGAATGTAGCCTATGTGTTAATTCCGGGATGTAGGTAAGCTAACTCCTATTAAAATTTCAGCGAATTCGGTACAGATCGTGGCGTGAAGGAGTAACAAGCATCAAAACTTTCATATTTATAATATTAAGTTTTGTGCTTAACTGTATTCCTGTTATTTTGCTAGTCTGGTATGTTGAAAATCCGGTATTAGACTGGTATTTCGCTCAGGGGGGTTTAATAGTGCGTTAAAATGTTCGAAAATTCTTTGAGCTGAGATCGCGTACAAGTAAGCGTATGGTACGTTTATGACTTGTACGGGTGCAGGTGATATGGCCCGACCGTAACAAAGGATGATCATCCTCCGAGCGGGTGTTGTGCTCGGGGACCACTGGTCCGACCGTTCATCTATGGGGGTCTTATATATAGTTCAATTCAGAGAACACTTCGTAATCGTGAGTTGGGCTCTTCGTGGTCGCGTGCATCGTACAATGCCATCTATTGGATTATGAGCGGACTGCCAAGACCGCGACAGACTTACTAGCTGATGCCCGCGACTTCGTCTGCGTGAAATAAGTTTTTAATTCCCACGGCAATCCGTTGCTTTGTTGAGGCGTCATTGAAGGACAAACCAATAAACCAAGAAAAAACTCTTTCGCGTTTATTAGTATGGATGGATATTCTTCTGTATTGTAGGTGGCTTGTCTATGACCCCTTAGACGCCAAGCAGCATTTGGACTGGTTGGTCGAAGAATTGTACAAAGCTGAGTTAGCCAGTGAGAAAGTTCACATCCTCGCACATATGCCGCCTGGAAGTTCTGACCTTACTCACACGTGGACGCGCGAGTACAGTAGAATAGTTAATAGGTATGCTTTTTCTTATTTGATATCCGAACTAAATATACCAATATAAACAAATATTTTGACTTGTGTGCGACACGTCATCTAGATACACATCGGCAAATGCTTTCATATAAAACGTCCATAAATTTTGGACCCCAATAGTTGGAATCACAATACACTTAAGGGTTTTTCTTAAATGGTTACGTTAATCTAGGAATCTGGGATAAAAATAATAATATGTCACTCTCATGGTTCTTAATTACATTCATGCAAAATATTACGTCGTACCATTGCTTCGTTGCGCCGTGATTGAAAACGTGTCAACAAACATATGCAGCAGGGCGACCGCGTATCTTCTGCATCAATCATTGTTACAGTATCAATTGTTGTAATTGGCTGAATTTATGGTATTCTTGCTGCGTCAATGGATTTTGTCCAATAGTGGAAGAGTGTTATCCAATCAGAAGTGATTGCGATCGTTACACTGTAGCTGTCAGAGATACGCGGTCGCCCAGCAGGTTAGGGTTCGAAGGAAGGTGATGACATTCGTACCACAAGTTATACAAGTGCTACCTTAGTACGAGTGTCCAAGTACTACTTTGTTAGCGATTTAAGGAATCACTCTGTCTGTTTTTAAGGAGGATTTTTGTTGAATTAAATAAATTAAATTTTTCGCATTGATGAAGCCAAGATGAAGAATTTTACGGACGACTATTTATCAGAAAAAGACGCTTGGACGCTTTAATAGAATTATATTATGCTAATTATAATTACTTAATATACTTATACTACAGACTTTATTGTAGAGAATAATGTACGAAAATAGTAAGATTATTCATTTTATACTTCACCAACTGCCTCGTTGGTCTAGTGGTTAGCATGTTTGACTGCGGCCGACGAGGTCACGGGTTCGAGTCCCGGGTCGGGCCATAATTAAGTATTGGATTTTTCGGATTAGAAATTCCCAGTACTAGCCCGAAGTTAGGAAGTTGGCGGTGTTTCACCCCCGTGCCTCGGAGAGCACGTTAAGCCGTCGGTCCCGGTTATTATCACTGACGTGATAATAGTCGTTAAAGTCCGCCAACCCGCATTGGAGCAGCGTGGTGGGTCTAAGTTCTAATTCCCTCTCTCCTAGGAGGAGATTGGAGGCCTGTGCCCAGCAGTGGGACGTTAATAGGCTGTAGTGATTGTGTGATTGACTTCACCATAAGGTTTTTTTTGTGAACTTTAGTCTAATTGCTATATGACCTTCAAAAAGAGTAGGTGCAATTGGTACCTACAGTTTAGGTTACTTGAAAAACAATATTTTCTTCTAAAACAATCTTTCTTTCTTATTTTCACGTCAAAACAGCGCCAAAAAACATAGATGACAGTATACTGGACTACCGTTGGACGTTCCATTTAATACCCACCAACCATAGTAACCAGTATAGCTAACTATAAAGGAACGGCTTCTCAGTTTACTAAATTGACGTCACACTTTACAGTGCTCATAGTGCATATCGGAACATACCCTGATTGTATTTTCAAAAAAGCGCGCGTTTGAAAGTTAAAACAAACGAAGTTTTTATTTTCTATAATCCAATTAAGTAGCTTGATTTCTTATAATTATAAACATATTTAAATTAAATTAATCTATCCAGATTTTTTGCGTAAATATAAGTACGGTTTTAGACCGTATTACTCGTCAGTTGTCTCTGCTCGTATTGTTTTTTACTTTCGTGTCAGTTCACAGTGCTTTGATTTATTTTGTGAATTTTAATGGTTTTTCGGGAATAAGTAAGTGAAGTAAATAAAAAATCAATCGGATTTGTGCTTGCGAAGTTTGTGTAAAGGTTTATTCATAGAACGTATTAATTATCATCTAAAAAATGGAAGAGTATTCGTGCGAAATCTGTATAGGCGCTGTGTGTAAAAGGTACTTAGACAAAACTTTATTTCCTTTCCCTGTAATGTAAAATTAGATATTATTCGCAAAGGGAGGTGTGTACCTTTGTAACAATATTATCACAAAAATAAAAAAAAGGTGGAAAAGTAACTCGAGTAGGTATGATTCTTTTAACTGGCTGTGTTCACACTAACAGTTTGTTTTGTTTTTCTTACGTCTTATTTTGTACCTAATGTATGACATATAGGAGCACTATACGTGCCCTAATGCTTACCTTAAGCTCAAACCCTGTGCACGCGACTGCCTACAGTTCGCGCGCGAGTTGAATGCAGAGCTTTTGTATGTGTCACCATACATTAGCTCTGCATTCAACTCGCACGCGAATTGTACTTTGAATAAAATATTGATTTTGATTTTTAATGAAATGCCTTAACCAGATTCTCAGCAACAATAGCCGATGAGTTCAACGGCCACACGCACGCGGACGAGTTCAAGATATTCTACAGCGCGGAGGACGGCGCTCCAGTGCGCGTGGCGTGGGGCGCGGGCGGCGCCACCGCCTACTCCGACTATAACCTCAACTACAAGATAGCCACCGTCGACCCCAACACGTTTGTTAGTGTCACTTCTTAAAGGCCTTTATTTATATACTCACAGCGTTTATTTATGAACTCGTCACTAATTTCAGATTGTTAAATGAAACGAGTATCTTTTAATACTGTCAATTTTGAAAATACCTATTGCCAGTCAAACTGTGCCGTTAAGTAAACTTAATTTTGTTGCATAATATTGTTGACTTGAAATTTGAGGTTGTTGAAAATCTCCCTTTTTGCTCCCACCCATCACTAGAAAGATCCAAACTAATGAACTACATGGACAATCTAACTTCTTTTATATTCTTCATTAAATAATCGCGTTCTGGGATCGTATCGGCGGTATGGTTCCGCCGAAACGATCCCAGAACGCGTCTCCAGAACGGATGGTCAAACCGAGCCACAAAGATCTTTTCACTGGCTGCGATTCGTTCTACGATACATTAAAGTTAAACTATTCATTCGCCGGAAGCGCTCGCACGCAATGCCGATAACGCGATCTCTGCCACCGGCGACAGAGAATGTTTGAGGGCGTACGATCACTTGAGTGCGTTGCGATACACCGCAGCAGTGAGCGGGGCTTCCATCGCGAGAGATTTCACCAACACAGACGTACCAGAAAGGGCTGAACAAGACAAAATGAGCTCGCTCATTAAGACAACTATCAAAACTCTTTGTTACTGGAAGTCTAAACCTATTTTGTCTACACGAAGTCCGTTCCGCTTAGTTTCCCGCTCACTACCTTTTTGCAGTGGAAATTCCGCTTCACTTCGACAACTTCTATAATAAAAGTATTGGTACCGTAGTGCGCTTGTACCCTTACTAAATCACACCGACGTCGAACGTATATGAACTCCTTTGCGTCAGAGTAAAGCGGATCCTACAACCTTTATTTTCAAGTCGCAAATTCAGTTCCAGCGATTATAATTTCGCAACGTATCAGCATGGAGTGCTCACCTGATGTATGACCGAAATTAAGCTCTAAAATAAGGCGGTTAAGTTTCATTTCTCTTTAACGCTAAAATGTGTCAACGCCCGAATACTTCGAAGTAACAATGAAGTACCTATTCGTAATTAGAAGCATAGGTAAAATCACAACGTCTTAATAACATTGCTTACTTATTTTCTCAGGAACCACTCAACATTGCAAACTTCGTTTACAATCTGACGGAAGCGAACCTCAATCCGCGCAGACGTCCACACTGGTTCCAACTTTACGACTTCAGAAACACTTTCGGACTCTCGGACCTATCTCCTCAATCTATGGACAAATTGGTCAGAGGCATGGTGACTGACAAGCCGCTCTTGTTAACAATGTATGCGGCGTTTTACTCGAAACTGAGCGATACTCGATGGCCGTATTGCGACGACGATTGCAAAATTGATAAAATTTGCCGTATAGTCGTTACAGTGTTGTGGGAACGAGAGAAATGCAATGAACTGCGTCGATTATTCTTTTCTGAATAGCAAATGTAATTCAACCCTTTTGTTTTAAATCGCCAAATATACTATAACAGGTATGACAGTACATTCAACCAAAGCGAGCATTTTTTCGACAATTCGCCAAAGTCTTAAAAATGTATGCCTCTGTGAAACTTGTTTATCATTATTTTGTGATTGAAAAACGGGCCTAAATATATATATGTCACCGTAAGATTGTAAAAAGCGTTAGATTATAATATAACTCGCGAAATTGCAAACTATCGAAAGATTACAATTTAACGCATTCTTTTTCATTAGATTGTAATATGCTAGGTATAATAACCCGATAAAACCTAAGTGCCCGGGCACTACCTGATTTATGTCGAACTAACTAACCTACAAGAAACAGACAAGAAAACGTAAATATAATGAATATTTCAAAAATGACACTCAGAACATTGAACGGTTCACAATCTTTCGACAGTTTTAATTTCGCGAGTTAGATTATAATGTAACGGTTTTTACAATCTTACGGTGACTTAAATAATCAATTAAGTTGTAATAAATAAGTACGAAATAAAAGTTTTTTATTTATATACTTAGTGCTAACAAAATTAATAGACTGGCGAAAGTTGGAACAAATTTTTATGACTGTTAATTGGTAGGGTGTATAATTTAAGGGGTTAAGAAGGCCGAATGACCTTGACGAAACGCAGACCAGCGGGACTTTTGCCGACGGTAATGCCGTATAGCGGCCACGCCCGGAACTACGCAAACTAGGCCAAAGATGGGATAATGCCTATATTTATGTTTGCGCATGAATATCATAGGTCACAAATACGTAAACTTTCTTTAATACGTACCTTTAGCTTTACCTTGAAACCTTGCCATGAAATGTTCGATATTTTATCCGATACTAAATATTGTTTGCGCTTGTAGTAGGCACAGATTTAGGTATAGGTACAAGTAATATTTCGTATTGGATCAATGCTAAAATGTAGGTAGTTCAAGTTAGCGTTGCAGAACTATCGATAGTTGACATCAAGCTAAAAGTTTTGAAACGTGCTACCTCCACCGAGGGATGAGTGGGGTACAGGGAGAGGAGATAGAGAATCAGGTACTAACTGCTCACAATAAACCCCACTTGCCGGAGCTGCGTAGTTTTTTTGTGAGTTTACTCCTTTAGAATCAATTTTCATATGTATGAGCCTGTGGTATGAATATTTATGTGCAGTACTACGTCATGCGCAGCTCTCAGCACAGAGTCACTTAAAAAAAAGTCAGCGCCATTTTGAAATTCTTTGTTAAATAACCGATTTCGTTCAAAATTGATATTTACGGCTTTCTGGGATCACAAAACAGGAAACTGTTAACAAAATTTAAAAAAGTCGGTGCCATTTTGAAATTCTTTGTTAATTGACCGACTTCGTTCAAAATCGATATTTACGGCTTTCAGCACGGCTAGCATGCGCACTACGAGTAAAATTATGTCTATTGAATAGAAGCAGGCGTTACTTTGCGGAAGTCCATGATAGTGAATGAACTAGAAGTTTAATTCGCTATAATCCGCTACAGTAGACAAATCTGTGTGGTACAGTGCGTGTCTTTCACCTGCAACATGCGACACCCACCACCCAGCAATTCGCACAGGCACAACACCACACCACACAAATCCTCCAAATCACTCTCAACGTACGTTTCACTCCGACACCGGAGCATCTTCAGGAGATGTTGACTCGACAATGCACGATTGTGAAGACACACACTTCACAATCGTGCATTGTCGAGTCACCTGCAACATGCGACACCCACCACCCAGCAATTCGCACAGGCACAACACAGATGTTGACTCGACAATGCACGATTGTGAAGTG
The DNA here is from genome assembly GCA_964035005.1 of Erebia palarica. NCBI lineage: Eukaryota > Metazoa > Arthropoda > Insecta > Lepidoptera > Nymphalidae > Erebia > Erebia palarica. Next base: position 12,215,556 of record OZ035988.1, read on the forward strand.
TCTTCACAATCGTGCATTGTCGACTCAACATCTCCTGAAGATGCTCCGGTGTCGGAGTGAAACGTACGTTGAGAGTGATTTGGAGGATTTGTGTGGTGTGGTGTTGTGCCTGTGCGAATTGCTGGGTGGTGGGTGTCGCATGTTGCAGGTGAAAGACACGCACTGTACCACACAGATTTGTCTACTGTAGCGGATTATAGCGAATTAAACTTATAGTTCATTCACCAAAATTATGTCTACCCGTTATCTCTCTCTGTCTACCGAAGCTAACATGGTTACTTGTCTCGTTACGTCAAAAGTAGAGATAAAAGTAATATTTCTAATCTGTGGTATTTTTCTCTACGAGCCTTTACATGTCGACTACTTTTTTCTTGTAATATGCTGCATTTTGTGCATGTTAGGGTAAATGAAAAATTTGCCGGCAATGACAATAATTATCTCTCTCTCTCGTCGCGAGATAATCTCGTTGTGCGCATCCTAGACCTACTGGGATCACAAAATAGGAAACTGTTACCAAAATTTAACAAAGTTAGCGCCATTTTGAAATTCATGTTGTTATTATGTTTCCATGATTATGTAATGTATTTTGATGAATATAAAATATATGGTAATTAATATATGATGATAGCCACGGAGTTAGAGAATAGGAGTGCAGGTGTTCCCAGCTTGTCATCACGAATTTCAAAAAAAAAACCTAACCTAACCCTACCTACTCTTAAACGTAAAGCCTCAACACATTTACAGGTGAATGTGTGCACCATTCCAGCACCTCCAGAGAGGGATGTCTAGCTTAGGAGCCAATGCGCTGAGAAGGGTGTTGGTGCTGCTCACTAGCCTATACATCATAGACGCGGTTCGCTTGCGCACGACCGCGCAGAAATCATCCACGCGAGCGTCTGCGAACATGGCCGACGCCATGTTTTTCCTATCTACTAGCGACGCTGTCACCGGGTAGATAATATTAATTATGTTTGTTTGTGACTAGGTAGAAATTAAGCTGTATTTTTAACTAATGACACAGTTTAGTTTTTTCGTCAGACAGAGGATTGCAAGTGATTGAAACTTAAAGTTTAAATAGGCGTGGTTGACAACACTTGTTTGTCTTTTAGTCTAGGCAATGAGGCGATTTGTTTTATGGAAACCCCCGCATTAAATCCTCAGTCGTTGAAACTTGGCAGGGCTGTAGTATGGCATGAACCAATACATATATAAAAATATCCAACGAATAATCCATCCGGAAGTTAGTTATTTATACCTAAAACTTGATATTTATGACTGAATTTAATCTTGATTTCTTTTTAAAATAATAGTAACTAGGTAGTATATTTACACTCAAACCGAAATATCGAACGAAATAATTATGCAGAACATCGATATTTAAATCGATTTTATTATTAGTTAAACTACGAATATGCGATAATGTACCTTCCCGCTTTGACAATTAGGTATAAGCATAAACCCTTACTTCCTTTATGATTTTTTATTGGATATTTATAATGTACGTTTAACTCACGATACTTTATCATACTTATTATAAGTTTCGTCGCCTGAGGAATTATTGTTGGGGTCGACTAGCTTTATTGCCTAGACTATTTGTTATTTTTATGGTGACCGTGATACTTGCATGTATGATCAAACTCGATAGGACCAAAAGGTAATATTAAATACATATTATCTCGAGATTTTATTATGATTGGGTCTTTAATTATTATTATAATCTTTTGGAAATCTTGGTAATATTACCTGTTAATCTTATCAATATCCTGATTAATCTAAGAATAACAAATTACAATTAAGTATATGGTTAAGTGTGATCCAAGATATTTGAGAAGTGTCCCGTGTACACGTTTTCTCTACAAGCTGACGCGCCCAGGCTTTGCTTGCGTGGAGTTTTCTAAAATCAGAGTCCGTGGAATTGCTAAAAATCCTGAAAAAGATTTTCATTTTTTATCGGAAGCTAAAATAACACAGTTAAATACCGAAAATATTATACTTCTCAGCTCTTAATTTTTTTTAAAAGACGGATTTGAATACAGACTTTCATCCAATTCAACCCCCTTCAGGATTTTCAAAAATCCTGAAATAGGTACCTATTACGTTTAGGTAAGTATCTCATATCGTAATAATAGTAGGTAGGTACGTATTTTTCGCACCTGAGTTGAATGCAGAGCTTAGGAATGTGAATGTGTGGCAGAGTGCTGGTACCTTATTACTGACCATTATATCGATAAATTACTTAGACAAGCAGTGGTTGTATAATTTTAAAAACATTTTAAATACTGATTGAAACACAATAATAAAGTCCAAAATTTACTTCATTTCTTAGGTAAAGAAAATAAAATCATTCGGACAAGTAGGGACGATTGTTTTAGTCAGAAAAGTCTTCTATAGTTCTGTGAATTACACTAGATACGATTAAAATCATATTTTTTCAAGAAAACGTAAATACTCAGAACATTGAACGGTTTACAACCTTTCGACAGTTTACAATTTCGCGAGTTAGATTATCATCTAACGGTTTTTACAATCTTACGGTGACATATATACCGGAGTATCAAAAAGAACATTATCTGTAATACAAAAAGAAGCTAAAGCCCCTCTACCCTACCCTACCTCTAGCCCTACCTCTTCGTTCTTCGTAAGCTCCTTTAGCTTCTTTTTGTATTACAGATAATGTTCTTTTTGATACTCCGGTATATCAACTCGCTCTGCCGTTAAAGGCAAGGTCAAAAGGGTATTTTGCCTTTCTTCAGTACACATATCAAAAGCTTTTTTCGCCATTTCGCGTGCTTGCCGATGAATAAAAACGTGATTATTAAACGACAAACAAGCAACAAGCGTTCGATTAAAGAGTATGTGTGTGTCAGCATTTCCTAAACGATACGTTCCTCGAAATTCGTCAATGAGATGATTTAAGAATTTTATCTAGGAATAGTTAACATTAACGGTCCCTCCACCGTTAAATCGCGAAATTATATAGCTGAATTGATCATTTCATGAAATAATAATCAAGTATATCATTGAATTGGCATAGTTTTCATCAAGAATGATCACCTAATTAATTGATTTTATTATGATCAAACGTCTTATTTTGGAAAAAATGTAGAAGTAAAAAGGATGGGTTACACCAGAAGACTCGCTTCGTCGCCCCTTCATTCAGCTTCACCTCGCTTCATTCAGGACCTCGTTGGCGAGCTTCCAGGTTCACACTTTACACACACTTAACACTCTAGGGGTAGGTAGGGCAAACAAGACTACGTTGAGTCGGGTTGTGCTGATTAGGGACAGTCCACCATCATCACCACTGACACCACCCCCATCAACTCAACCTATTTTCTCAACTCTAACGAATGCTTGGCCGTTAGGCAAAAATTCCCGTACTCCGTATCCGACGATTTGATAATTCAATTTAGTCATTTCACTAACGAACTCTAATCAAATAGCTAATTTCATAATGACACGCTTTAGTGTATATGTCACCGTAACATTGTAAAAACCGTTAGATTATAATCTGACTCACGAAATTGCAAACTGTCGAAAAATTACAATTTAACGCATTATTTTTCGGGAGATTAAAATCTGTTAGGTAGGTATATTAACGCGATAAAACCTAAGGGCACTACCTGCGGTCGGGCACTACCTAATTATTTATGTCGAACCCTAACCTAACCTACAAGAAACAGACAAGAAAACGTAAATACAATGGCTATTTCAAAAATTTACACTCAGAACATTGAACGGTTTACAATCTTTCGACAGTTTACAATTTCGCGAGTTAGATTATAATCTAACGGTTTTTACAATCTTACGGTGACATATATATCCACACACCTGCTTCAGTCACGAGTGGCTTTACTCAAAACCACTTATCTTCATACCTAGTGCTAGAACTCTGATGCCTTATTGAACATCTGGCATTCATAGTCCGGACGCCGGGCTAGCAAGATGAAACTGCTTTTAGGGATCCTGTTGATAGTAGGCTCAAGTGTTGCAACGCATTTTATATCTACAGGTAAGAAAAATAACTTCTTATTCAAAATAAACCTTCATAAATCATTTTGAGTAATGGGTTTTCCACTGGTTCGGAAAAATAATATCGATTCTTTTGGGGCCATTTTCAATAGTCAATTTAACGTTACTGGTAGTAAGTTGTAAATGGAAATTTTGCCATTTGGTTAAGAATTTAAGATGGTTTTAGAATTTTGCCACTGGAAGAAAAATGAACACTTCAAACGTAAAACTTTCTCTGTAATAATATCAACAAGGGCATATCCTTAAAGGGATCTTGTATAGATCATATTTACAAATGAATATGTGAAGGTTTTGTGGCGATGTAGGTAGGCCTTCACCGTATAAAATTCAAATTTTAAATGTTTTTTATTCAAATAAACTTTTACAAGTACTTTTGAATTGTCGCGTGAATCTACCACTGGTTCGGAATGACATTCCTACCGAGAAGAACCAGCACGAAACTGCAGTTGCTCTTTTGAAAAAAAAATATTACAATTTCTTTAATTTGTAGTACATACAAAGTAATGAAAGTTACAACTGTCCTTAGCATTGCTGGAGCGAGTCAAATCCATGCTCCTTTGTCATTTACGTAATCTTCAACAGTATATAATATCTATGCATTTTTCAGAAGCATACTTTAAATGGACTTCTTAAGCTTGTGTGAAGGCAAGTTTAAGATAGGTAGTGGGATTTTGTTGTAAAATAGAATGCTCATTCCCACGAACGACCTTCGGACGTTGTTGAGGCGGAGCGATAGAGTCACGAGCTTATGGCGGCCCATAGTTTGCCTATCATGCAGATCGCATATTTTAATTTTTTTTTTTCAAGAACCCGTGCATGAATTCTCCCAATCATGAGAGTAATTAAGCGCAATCACATTTCTTTGACTCAGTAAGATATTATATACGACGCAATTTGTACCTACTGTAAGAAAAAATAACGTTCTTTTGTATTTTTAGATGACCTCCAAAAAGTGTTCGTGAGATATGTTAAGAACGAAACATCTGAATACGATTTGAAAATTATCCAAGACGCTATCACCATCTATTGGCCAATATCCAGCGCGGCACAAAGCCAAAACGAAAGAAGACCTGGAGAAGTAGTTTTTAGTTATAATTCTACGTAAATAGATAGGTTTACTGATATATGATAGAATTCGGTCACCTAATTTCGATGTTTATACGAAGAAAAATACAAAAAATCGCAACTGGCATCAACGCGCCACGATAAACCGCCCACCTATCAATGCGCCATGACTAATAGCTTATAGGTTATAGGACCTACCCATTGGTCAGACAACTGGTGGTTGGGCACTGAGCAGTATTCTACCGCGCTGACAATTTCAATTCTTTGTTGAATCCGAATCAGCACAATAAGTTCGCCGATCGATTCTATCCATACTATAGGTATATAATATTATAAATGCCAAAATTGTCTGTCTGTCTGCTACGCTTTCGCGGCCCATCTGTTTAACTGATCTTGATGAAATTTGGTACAGGGATCGGTTGTATCCCGGGGACGGAGATAGGCTACTTTTTATCCCGGAAAATTAAAGAGTTCCCGTGGGAATCAAAAAAACCTTACTCAACGCGGACGAATTCGCGGCATCATCTGGTATTAGAATAAAACTTTAATTTACTATTATGTAATTCTAATTGTAACATTTTTTTCAGAGTGTCAACTGCTTAATATGCCGAAGCGCATTTGGAGCACTTTTCGACCTAGTTCGCGAGGGTGCATCTGACCAGACCCTGATTGGATCTGTATCAAACTTATGCGCGTCCCTCGGGTTCGTGACTCCGCGAGCTTGCCGCGGTATCATCGAATTGAATATCGTTAGTATAACTTTGTTATTATCATTATTTCAATCCATCGCCTGCCCACTTCTGAATCTCCTCCCAGAATGAGAAGGGTTGTGCCATTGTCTACTATGCTGGCCAAGTCCGTATTGGCAAACTTACACACCTTTGGAACACGAAGAACTCTCGGGCATGTAGGTTTCCTCATATTTCCTTCACCGTTATAGCAAGTAATTTTAATTGCTTAAAACGCACTTACCAAAGTTTGAAGTGCTTGACAACCTCCCTCGCGCAGGGTTGAGCGCTGTTGTCTTAACGTGGGAGGTTAAGGATTCGATTCCCGGCAGGGTCAATTTGGGAATTTATAATTTCCTAATTTTCTCTGGTCAGGTCTGGTGGGAGGTTTCTGACGTGGCTAGTTACCACCCTACCGGCAAAGGCATACCATAAAGCGATTTAGCGGAACGCTATACGATGTTCGATGCCGTGTAGTAACCGACTAGGGGTATGGGTTTAATATAACCCGCTTAGCCCGCTACCATCTTAGACTGCATCGTCACTTACCAGCAGGTGAGATCGCAGTCAAGGGCTAACTTGTAGTGGAATAAAAAAAAAGTGTGTGTGCCCGAGGATCGAACTAGACTAGCACCACTTATTATAATATGTTGCGCGTGACATTAATATATTTTTTTTCTTACAGCCGATCCTGACATACATCATTAAAACGACACCACAGGCGTTACCGAGAACATTCTGCGGTTTGATATTGCAGCGTAGCGACGATCCTTTTTTCTGTCCGTATAATGATCCTAGATTTGAATGGACCGTTGATTTACCGAGACGCTCTAACAAGAAAATAAAGAGAGTAAGTTTTTAAGATATTATGCTTCTATAAATGACATCTGTCGACAGTTTGCAATTTCGCGAGTTAGATTTTAATCTAACGGTTTTTACAATCTTACGGTGACATATACATAGCTACAGTGAGATGAGGCCCTTGATGTTTCACAATGAACTTCACGTTCGTAGCATCCACACACTCGAACGGCTGATCCATATTAAGAAAAATATATCTGTTTGGGCGATGGTATAATGAAGGGCAAGTGTGTGGCGGAGGGGCTCTCGGGTCCCTCGAAACCCTTATTAGTCAGTTCCCAAATATTTTCAATAAGACCCAGTTTGTAATTACATGTTCTTTTTAAACTGTATCGTAAGTTTACAGAAACGATTTCTGTAAAAATTAATTTCGTGCTCACTTCGAGCTCTTACAATTTCATAATAAAATTATCATTTTCAGTTTGTTTTCGAAACTAGAAAGGATTTATTTAACAAAACTAAACAAATTGTATTTGCTTCGTTCTATGGTATTGTTTTAATATGTAATACAGCCTCAATATAAAACCATTAAAGAAACCGGGGACCTCATTCAGTGATGCTACTGAACTAAAAAATATAAGCTGTTTATTGTTTATACCTAGTTTAATGTATTTCTTAATACCTTCACAGGATTCCGAATCTAGGAACACACCTCTGACAATAGCTGTCATCTCAGAAGCGCACATAGACCCTCTGTATGTGCCAAACGGCGTGGCGGACTGTAACGAACCAACTTGCTGCAGAAAAGGGCAAACGCCACGCACACACGCATACGAATATACAGGAGAATCTTTAATCGATGATAGAGTAACTAGAATAGATAGCAAAGATATGCTCAACTTGGACATCTCTACAGAGATAAGGAATAGGACGAAAGTAAAACAAGTTGATAGAAGAAATTCGCCACCCGCAGGGTATTGGGGAGACTATAGGAATTGCGATACGCCACTTTGGGCGTACGATGATGCAATTCAGAGAGTTGCTTCAGCGCACCAGGTAAGCTGTAGTAGTATAAAACTTGATTTCAAGAAATCACAATTTCATGGAATACAATAGAACACAATATATTGTTTGTAAACAAGGAGAAAAAAAATTACGGCCGTATCACTCAAGTTTCTTTTAAAGGCAATCCGAGAGTCGGAATAAAAACGATGCCCCAAGGCAACTAAAAATAATTTAACATACTTACCTAATGTAGCGTACATTCCCTTTACCCTGACTCAGTGAACAAAAGACGATCGTGGTCAAGTCTTGGTCTAATGGGGCTTCGATGTTCACTTGTCATCCCGAATATGGCATCATCTCTGGTTTTCTCATTCTCTCTAGGTTTATAAGGCAGGAAATACAACTTTAAAAATAATGTAGTAATTAAATTGCAAAGAAAATATTTCTGGAACAAAAGAGAAACTCCATAGGCGAAGACCATAGTGCACTACTGTTAGCCAAGTGCATATTGGCTGATTTCGAACAGATTACATTATGCAGCATGCATCATAATCATGCAAGCAAGCCTTCTCACAATGTTTTCCTTTTCCGCTTAGGCAAGTAACGAACCAAATCCGAAAAGTGAAGTAATTGGATACTTTATTAAAGGTTATCTCGATATTTTCAGAATGTAGATCTGGTTTACTATATGGGCGACAGCATCGACCACCACGTATGGGAGACCACTTATGAGCTAATTAACGATGTAAATGCTCACATCGTAAACAAAATGAGAAAAGAATTTGGAAATAATGTTCTGATTCTACCGTCTATTGGAAACCACGAGTCACAACCAACAAACCAGTAAGTCAATCTAATAGCAGGTTCATACCTGCAACATTATGAAAAACAAGTTTTCCACAGCCTGCTAAACAAGTTTTACCACTATTCTTCGAACCCCTGTGCTGTGGGCAGATATTGACACGGTTTGGAAGAATTTTACACTGATAATATAATTATGAATATATATACCTACTCACTATAGTTTAAACGTTAAAATCTTATACCAATTATACGCTAATATTTTAGCCCAGAAATTGAATTTTTCTCTATATTATATTGTACCACAATACATCGACGGCAGTAAGGCAGAACCTATAAATATCCATGCAGGAGATTTGTCCCAGAAGTAGACGTCTATTGGTCAAAGTCAAAAGTTATTATTTCATAATGTTATTTTGGCTTGATATTTCTACATTCATTTCCTATTGTTTTTGGTTAAGTACTGGAAACATGTTAGGTTAGGACGTACTTGTTAACTTTTTATTATTAACTAGATGATGCCCACGACTTCGTCGGCGTTGATTAATATTTTTTGACTCCCGCGGGAATTCTAATTTTCCGGGATAAAAAGTAGCCTATTTCCTTCCTCGGGATACAAACTATCCCCATAACAAATTTTATCAAAATCTCTTCTCCCGGCCCTTGTCCCACGCGCTACGTGGGGTCGGCACAACATATTTTTTTCTTCCACTCACTTCTGTTATCCATCCATCATTCACCCCTTTTATACGCATATCCTCTTTCACACAATCCATCCATCCATCCATCTTTTTTTTGGTCTCCCACTACTCTTTTTTCCTTCCACATGCATATCGATCACATACATTATATTAAAGTTTTTTTCAGATTCGCACCAAGCACCGTCAGAGACGCAAAGCTGAATACAACATGGCTGTACGAGGGTCTGGCTAGGAAGTGGGACTTCTATCTGACCGCGGAGGCCAAAGCTTCGATGCGTGAGATGGGCGCCTTTGCTATGCGCGTTAGACCTGGCTTACGCGTCATTTCCGTTAATAACAACGTTGCCTTTAAATCCAATTGGTAAGCTATTAATGACGACGTATGGAGCGGACAGTTGATAGCTGGACTCAAAGCAAATCGAAGTTGCTCAGTGGGCTATGTTGAGTGTTTCCAAAGAAGCCCCGATGTATGGGATGTTAAAAATAAATTACTTTTAGTGATTGTCAAATAGAGGATATGCAAAAAGACGTAATGTCCATGTCTTCTGTTAGTTTTATGTTAGATTTAACCATTTTAAATGATCCATTAAAGTAAAAAGTGCGTTTACGTTTTATGACGTCACATTTCAGTATTTGGATAGAAGCATCCCTTACTTTGCGGAAGTCCATGATAATGAAGGAACTAGAAGTTTAATTTAGTATTTCATACAAAATCCTATACTAAGCGAGCGTTTTGAAGTTTGAAAAACAGTATAACAACATAATATAACAGTGGTGATCTGACTAATACCGGTCGTAATATAGTCGTCACTCATCAAGTACTCAATTAGGAAGCAGAAGAGGCAGTGGGCAGCCCATGTCTGTCGTAGAACCAATGAACATTAGGGCACCCGCATAGTAGGATATGTAGATCGCGTACTGGTAAACACAGTTTGGAATGACCTCCAGCCCACTGCACTGACCTTAAAAAGGTGTTGGGAAGTGGGTAAATGAGAAAACGGAGAACCGTGTGGGATGGCGCATTCTCCAAAAAGCCACGTCCAGCAGTTGCTATAATATAGAGGCAGGTATGGATGGGAGCTGTTAATGAATATTCAGGGGTGGAATTAGGTCACTTTATTCAAAGAACCGTTGGGTTAGTGATGCCTTATAGCCCTGAAAAAAATCATCAACTCGCTCTAGGTGGCTGGTGTACGACCCGTTGGACGCAAAGCGGCACCTGGAGTGGCTGGTGCGCGAGCTGCACGCGGCCGAGCGCGCGGGCGACAAGGCGCACGTGCTGGGCCACATCCCGCCCGGCGTTCACGACTTCACCCACACGTGGACTAGAGAGTACAACAGCATCGTTACGAGGTATGCCTTATGATAACACAAACTCGCTCTAGGTAGCTAGTGCACGACCCGGTGGATGCAAAGCGGCACCTGGAGTGGCTGGTGCGCTCGAGCTGCACGCGGCCGAGCGCGCGGGCGACAAGGCGCACGTACTGGGCCACATCCCGCCCGGTGTTCACGACTTAACCCACACGTGGACTAGAGAGTACAACAGCATCGTTACGAGGTATGCCTTATGGTAACACAAACTCGCTCTAGGTAGCTAGTTCACGACCCGGTGGATGCAAAGCGGCACCTGGAGTGGTTGGTGCGCGAGCTGCACGCGGCCGAGCGCGCGGGCGACAAGGCGCACGTGCTGGGCCACATCCCGCCCGGCGTTCACGACTTCACCCACACGTGGACTAGAGAGTACAACAGCATCGTTACGAGGTATGCCTTATGGTAACACAAACTCGCTCTAGGTAGCTAGTTCACGACCCGGTGGATGCAAAGCGGCACCTGGAGTGGCTGGTGCGCGAGCTGCACGCGGCCGAGCGCGCGGGCGACAAGGCGCACGTGCTGGGCCACATCCCGCCCGGCGTTCACGACTTCACCCACACGTGGACTAGAGAGTACAACAGCATCGTTACGAGGTATGCTTGAAGCTGGTGGTACAGTTGGTTTGAATGGATTATGAATAGCCAGGTACCTGGCCGAAATAAGGAAGTTTCCAATTGTTTATCGTAACTTTAAAATATATAGCTATGCGTGCAATGAAACATTTTTTTTATTATCTCAAAGGACGAATTTGATGCATTTCCCTTGCGTTTCCAAATCGTTCGGCGCGTGGCCGGTCAAGACTGCCGTGACGTCACGCAGATGGTTCCGCTGGCCGACGAGGGCGATATCGGGCAGTTTATACTTTTAAATGGTTAAGCTAAAAGACATGCCATGGTCTACAGAAAAGTCCGCGTCCTCTTTTACAAAAGAGCAACAATTCCGCCATACATTGTTTTGGTATATCTCAAAGGGATTAGGCAGCGTTTTCGATGAAAGCTTCCAGTCCGCTTGATTTTTTGAGACATCTTCAACATTCATCGTTGTATCTGTTTACTGTGTATCTACACAAGTAGCTATATATTAACGGTTCTGACTCACTTTACGAAGTGGCGCCACCTGGTGGTGGCTAGTGGCGTAACAATTTCTGGCTCACTTTTCGAAGTGGCGCTGCCTATCGGTCAGTGACACGCGCCACCTGTCGGCGGGTAGCGGCGTAACATAGCGACGCCACCTGTCGCCGGCGAGCGGGTATAATATAACTATAAAGCGTGTGAGTACCTATTAAGCACAAAAAATAATAAGACAAAGTTTCTCTCATATTTCCTAGATTCGCGTCGACAATCGCCGGCGAATTCACCGGCCACACGCACGGCGACGAGTTCAAGATATTCTACAGTAAGACCGGCCGCCCGGTTAGTGTGGCGTGGGGCGCGGGCGGCGTCACCGCTTACACCAACTATAACCTTAACTACAAGATAGCCACCGTCGACCCTAGGAGCTTCGTGAGTATACATGTATATGTCACCGTAAGATTGTAAAAACCGTTAGATTAAAATCTAACTCGCGAAATTCTAAACGGTCGACAGATTGTAAACTGTTCAATGTTCTGAGTGTCAATTTTAGAAATATTCATTGTATTTACGATTTATTGTCTCTTTCTTGTAGGTTAGGTTAGGGTTCGACATAAATAACGAGGTAGTGGCCGGCCGCAGGTTTTGTCGGGTTTATATATCTATCAGATTACAATCTACCGGAAAATAATACGTTAAATTGTAATTTTTCGACAGTTTTCAATTTCGCGAGTTAGAGTATAATCTAACGGTCTTTACAATCTTACGGTGACATATATATTTTTTTTTGATTTATTTCATTACTAATATAACAAGTGTCCTGTTATTTTAAAACAAATATTGGGTAATATTCTTCAAAGGAACATTTACAAGGTTATTACATACTTATTGTTATTTATTCCGGTTGTTAGCACATCCGAACATTCTCTTAAAATGCACACGGTTTTGTAAAACGCTTGTTAGCGTTGCTTGATCGCAAAATCGTGTTCAGTTGACGCCAATTAAGCACGGGTTTGGCGAGTTGAATAGTAATACAAAACCGCGCTGATTTTTGTCGCCAACTGAACATGGAAAGGGAAATACGCGCTTTGGTAGATAAAATTGGCATTTGAAATTTAAATTTTTAAATTCACGCCAAAACGCTCGCCGGTGTCATGGCGCGGTTTGTGACGTCACTATTGTTTTTTCCAATGTACTCTGTGCAGTGTGCAGTAAACAATAGTGCGATTGTCAAAGCTCGAAAACAAACGATTGTGACGTCACTCGCTTCTTGGTGTTTAATCCATTATGACGGATTGGTGTATTTTATAGTTTTATTTTATCAAAATAAATAGTAATCTCACTCGAAATAGAAAAATAAATACGTTTTTTATAATCCATGAATCCTATTTCATTAAATAAATTCATGATTTCATTGATTCTTGGTTACTGTCATCATGCCTACTCTCTCTTCATCGTATTGATCCACTGGCCAAGCATCTGATGGTATGGTGTATATTGTATGCGCATGGTGTCTTTTAACATAATTAGTGGGCAAGTGCGTCTGTCGTGAGAAATTGTTAGGCGCCCGGTACAGTTATCTGCCATGCCTTGGTAGCATTTACCTTAAGGTATTGTAATGTGTGGCACAATGGTGAGAATAAATAGATTTTCTTTTTTATTTCTTTCATCTGAATCGCGATCACCAATCGCCAAATTTGTTGACCACCAATCCACTCTGTACAGAATCAATCTGGATCGCGAACCTTCATCGCGGACAAAAACCTTTTATCCACGCGGATGGCGGATCGTGTTCCAGATTGACTCTCATAACAGACTCCGTGTCGTGATTTTAGTCGAAAGTTGACAGAATGCACAGAAATCCCAGGGAGTTCCTTTTGTTTCAGGAAATCCCCACGAAACGAGACGAAAGTTTACACGAATTTTAACATAAGTGTGGTCATCTTTATGCAAATGCTTATACCAATACCAACATTGGAAATAAGTATGTAACGTTTTAATGAGCCACATTGTTTTATTGTTTTTAGGAACCGACAAACTTCGTTAGCTACATATACAACCTGACGGAAGCGAACTTGACTCCGCACGTCCGTCCGCGCTGGTTCCAGCTCTACGACTTAAGGACCGCCTTCGGACTTAGAGACCTCTCACCTGCTTCAATGGACACATTAGTTCGTAGGATGGCCACGCAAAGAAATCGACATCTTATAGGCTTATACTCCAAGTTTCTCCTAAAAATGAGCGACAGAAGATGGCCATATTGCAATGATTGGTGCAAAATTGAAAACCTATGCAGATCCGTGGTAACTGTGCTCTGGCGCCGGGAGAAATGCGATGAACTTAGACGGCTGTTTTGGTTTTAATAAATCGTGTTGGTGGCGAAAAATAACTCTAATAATAATTTGGTGGCAAAAATTTCTTACTCATTCTTTGAAAGAAAAAATAATGGGGCAATTTTTTATTATTTTCCTATTTTCTGAAACCTCTTAAACATAGTTGCTATGAGGAAACAATATTGAATAATAAAATACTATATTACAATTAAATAATTATTCTTGATTTATTAACAATCCTATAACCTAACATAACAACATTATAAATAACATTAATGGTTGTGTATACTTAGCCAGTTGATCTCAGGTTTCCATCTTAGGTCTTCGCTGGGTATTTTGTCCAATATAGATAACTGAAAGGTTGAAAAATACAAATTTATTACATTTCTCAATAGCTGTGACAGAGTCCATTAAATAATATTTTATTTTTTTACTCTAGAGAACACAAGCTACTGTTTCAGAATAAAGTAGACCTTACCTGATGTCTTATAAAATGTACAATCTTCAACACATTTTCAGCTTTAACATCATCCACTAAAAAGTAGAACCTCCTCCAGACAGCAGCAGCTAACACTTTGTCATCATTTAGACCTTCGTCATATCCAACTAAGGAAGCCTGGAACTGCTCTGACAATTCTGACACTTGCTTTCTTGCTATAGCTGGATTTGCGCCCTGGGTACATTATAAATTAAAATTAATTGCTACAAAATGGCACTCAATTTTTTTAAATTTATTGATAAGCCTGTGATAGCAATCAAATCTGCTGCCAAGGTGGAGCATGCTTGCCTACAAAGATATCTATTTGATTTGATGTACTAATATTGAAAGTGGGGGGAAAATAAGCCCTTAAGAATAATAAGGCCTTAATGCTGACTTCAAAAACTTGTAACCTTCATGTAAGCTTTCAACCCCTATTTCACGCCCTTTGGGGTGGATAATCGTAAAATTGCTTATGCAGTTTATTATTACTAAATCCTGATTTTCAAGTCTCTTAACTACAAAAACATGCATACAAATTTTCAACCCTCATTTCCTCACCATCTGTGGGAAGATTTTCGTAAAATTGATTATGCAGTATAATATTACTTAAAACTAATAACTTTTATGTCGATTTTCAAGTATCTAACTTCAAAAACTTAGAACCCTCATATAAGCTTCCAACCCCCATTTCACCCCCTTTGGGGTGAATTTTCGTAAAATTGCGTATACAGGTTTTTATTATTTATAACTAATAACTTAATTGCCAATTTTCATGTATCTAGCTTCAAAAACAAATGACAACTTCCAACCCCCTTTTCAACCCCTTAGAGGTGAATTCTATCAAAACCGTTTCTTAGCTGATGTGTACACCATAGAAGGAATCTACCTTCCAAATTTCAAGTTTCTATGCTTTATAGGTCCTGAGATATCGTGATGAATCAGTGACCTTTCGCTTTCTTAAATATGTCAACCGTAAGATTGTAAAAATCGTTAGATTGTAATCATACTAGCGAAATTATAAATTGTCGACAGATTACAATTTAACGCATTATTTTTCGGTAGATTGTAATCTGTTAGGTATACAAAGCCGATATAACCTAAGTGCCCACAAGCAGGCCTGTGTCACTCCGCGTGTAGGTATTAAAAACATACCTACAGGCGGCGGCCATTGCGCAAGGGCCAATCTAGCAGGCTGCCGCAAGCGAAAGAAGACACACGCGCGCGCGCTATTTGTTCGACCACGTTCAACTTTCTTGATAATTGCAAGATGGAAAATAGGAAATATGTAAAAGTTAGGCATCTATGATAAAGATCTATTATCGATATAAATACTTTTTAATTCCTATTCCGCCCTACCCCTACCCAAAGTTTGATCAAAATCGGTTAAGAAACAACCATATTAGAATTTCCTGCCTACCTCCTAAGTGAGGTGGCGTGATTTTATGCCTGTGTTATTCTGAGTCTTCAGCTACCTACATACCAAATTTCATCGTTATCGGTTCTGTAGTATTTGCGTGAAAGAATAACAAACATCCATCCATCCATACATACATACATACATACATACATCCATACATACATACATACATACATCCATAACAACTCACAAACTTTCGCCTTTATAATATTAGTAGGATTATTTAAAAAGAGATCAGATAAGTAATAAATTAATTTATTAGTGAGGTAACAATGATACAATTGTTATGTTTCGTCCGAAACAAAAACAATTCCAGATATTTTTACACATACATAACATCTATTATTCTTTTGTCTATTTAAGTATAATGAACAAAATGTGTTTTATTTTATTACTTCATTAAATTAAATCTTTGGCAATAATCGTATAGCATATACAATTATGCAGCTAGCTCTTACTACTACTACTACGTGAACGTACTCGGCGCTGCCTGCTGCGCGTTGCCCGCCACAAGTAGGAGTAAACACTCGTGCTGTGCGCTAGATGGCCCTTTCAATACGTATAACCACGTATAACTTATTATGAACCGTAGTCCAGTGAATTAAGGCCAATATTCCCTCAAAAAAAATTTGGTAGGTATGTAAATGAACACGTGCTCGACTGGAACGCGAGCTAAATTAAATCATATTGTTTACCAGATTGAGTACACATTTCTTTGAAAACCATTGCGAAGTAAAGCTTCTGTACCTAGTACTAGTTATTATTCTGTGCCACAACTCACAAGTGAAAGTTTGTATGAAAGTTCGTCGTTTTTCAAGTTATAGCCATGAAACTTGGTTTCGGTTATATATGAAGAAGTACATCTTTCACCATTTTGGAAAATTCAACCCCCAACGTTGTTGGGGTGAAAAAGGGGATGAAATTTGTATAAAAGTCCTTCATTATACTATATATTTCTCAATATGTTTTTCATGTTATATCAACGAAACTGGGTTTGTTTTTCATGTTATATCAACGAAACTGGGTTTATTGGCTCTCGGTAAAAAATAAAAAAGTTCGCGTGCCAGTTTTTCCAAATTCAACCCCTAAGGGGGTAAAATAAGGTATTGGAAGTTTGTATGAAAGTCATAGCAATGAAACTTGGTATTTGAGCTACAGGCTTTAAAAAAAAATTGGTGTTTCACAGTTTTTGAAAATTTTACCCCTAAAGGGGTGAAATAGAGGATGAGTTTTAATGAAAGTCAAGTCTTTATTTCTCAAGATATTTCATCAATCAACGAAACTTGCCATTCTGGCTTTTGATAAAAAATAAAGAAGTATGTGTCACATTTTTTCAAAATTCCATCCCCAAAGGGGTAAAATAGGGGTTGAAAGTTTGTATGAAAGACATTTTTCAAGTTATAGCCATGAAACTTGATATTTGGAATATTGAAGAAATAAGTGATACACAGTTTTTGAAAATTACATCCCCAAGGATGTTAAATAGAAGGTTTGCCCTTCAATCACGCCGCAACAGAGCAATGGATTAACGTGACTTTTCTCATGGGTATAGTTGAAGACCTGGAGAGTGAAATAGGCTACTTTTGTCCCAGAAAATTAAGGAGTACCTGTGGGAATTTAAAAACGTATGCCACGCGAACGATGTCTCGGGCAACTGCTAGTTGATAGATCTATTATTGTAATAAATTAGTTCAATCCCATGCCTTTCAGCTTCTCATGCTCAGTGACTCAAAAATGTTTCAATGAAACCTTCCATGTAAACACCCTTTCGCTTTCGACTGCATCTTAAATCAGTGTCAAGGTACTGAATTATCACTGGTAAAAAACTTGCTATGCAAATTACCTCCAATAACTTGATCCTGTTTGCAACATCTGCCCATAAAGCCTCAATGATACAGTTCCTTACAAAATGTCCATCTCCTTTGACATACTTTTTCTTCTCTGTGCCTATTGAGGTGACATCCTCTGCCATATACCTCACCAGCAGCAGCCATACATGTAACTCTGTTACCATAAACCATGAGGCAAATGTGTCTGGCAGCTCAAGTTCTTCAAACCACTCGGTGTATGCCACTCTGTCTGGCACACATTCATATAGAAAATATCCAGTGAGCTTGAGGCGCTAAAATCAAGCAAATTGCAAAATAATGATGCCATATTTATGGTATTAGTGCTGTGCTTTGGTTCAGTTGTGTCATGTGAATGAGCTACATAGAAGTATTAAAAAGTGGATAGAGATTTAAGAAGAAAAATAATGCCAATTACAAGTTTTCACAGATAGAATTTACTTAGGAAAGAAAAAGTCTAGCATGGAATGAAAGTAAAAAATAAGTGCTACTTAAGTAATTCAAATATAAGCATAAAGTTATGAAGATCAGTGAATAGAACTAGTGGAAAACGACCCACCCTGGCTTGCACGGGTAGCACTAATAATCATAACAGTCCATACCCAATATAGCCAATGGGGAGCAAATCAGATTTTATATTTTAATATTGTAAGAGTACACCCCGCCCTTACCCCACCTGCCACTACCACATTTAAATAATGTTGTGCAATAAAAAATTCTACTTTACTTATTACTTTGGTCACAAATTTTAATAAATTGTGATGAGATCTAGATTGGAACGTGCTTGCCTAGCTTGTAAATAGTAAATAGCAATTAATACACAAGATGCAAAATATCAAAACGACAACCCACTGTTCTTTCTTGGTCCATCCACCCCACAGCTTTCATAAACTTCTTAATGTAACTGTCCTTTAATGTTATCGTACACTGTTGTCTTAAAATTATAGGATTTGTGCGAAGAGAGATACAGCATGGTCTTGCATAATCAATCTTATTAAATGCTCTGTGACGCCATATCTAAAAACAAGATTTTACGTGAAATAATAATGTTAGTAAGGAATTTTTACTAAATTATGTAAATAAAAGGAAACCCACTCCTGTGAAAATACGGCTTCGATTCATTTTATAATAATAACCTTTTGGCAAAGAGATCTGAAAAAATAGGTAATTTTTTTCTTTGTAAAATAGTTTGCTAAATTTTATTCTAACATAAACAAAAAGCATAAAGAACCAGGGGTAGAGGTACAACTCCACACATATGCAAAAAGCATTCAAAAATCTGCTTATCATCGCTGATACCCTGCTAGCTCTAGATGGCGTTAAAACGAAAGCTTTGAAATAAACTTTTTGCTATCGGATTTTATGAAAATTTTATATTTAAGTAAACTTAATAAATAAATAGGAAAAATAAAGTAAACCAACAAAATACATGTTTTCATTGAGTTTCGGTTGGTTTAAACAAAATACTTATTCCAGACAAGTAACGCCATCTAGAATTTATTTTAGAACTATGGTACCCGTTGCATGGAGTTGTACCCCTGGTTCTATATGCTCTTTGTCATAAATTAAGATTTGCTTCTTTTTCTGGACGCAGAGACAAGTAAAATTTAGGATACTGGTCGGTGGTTACTTGTCTCTGATTATCAAGATTTATTTTGTGTTTTGGTCCAGAGACAAGAGAGCAAGAGAGCGAGAGTCTCAGAGTAAATTTCTAGTGTCTAGATACTACTTGTCTCTGACTATATTTTTGATTAATAAGAATAGATAGAAATATCATAATATAATTGAAGCGAAAATTATCACTTAAAAAATTAATAAATAATTAAACATAATATTTTGAAAGACACTAGTATTCGTATTTTATAATGAACTAGCTGATGCCCGCGACTCCGTCCGCATGAATTGAGTTTTTTTTGGTTCCCGAGGTAATTTTCCGGAAAAAAACTAGCCGATGTGATATTCCAGACTATAACCTATCTCTTCCATCCACCCATAAATCCAATATTTCGCGTTCATAATATTGAGGGCCTCTTGTTGGCCAGCGTAGTGGACTATGGCTGAACCCTTAGCATTCCAACAGGAGGCTCCTACTCAGTAGTGGGCGCTGTCTGGGTGAAATGATGAGTAAAAATATAGTCATGCTGCAACGCCCCCGTGTTGGCTAGCTTGGTGGACTATGGCCGAACCGTTTTCATACAGAGAGGTTAAATTGGAGCCTGCGTTAAAATGATACACATTATCTGAATGCCCGTTTCTAGGCTTTGTAAATTATGTGATTCATTTGTCGGTAACAGTATACGTTTTTATAATAAACTCTAAGAAGATATATTGGAGATGTCTATCAACAAGTTCAAACGCTTTTGAAACGTAAACTATTTGAAAAGTCCTATTTAAGTGTAAAGGATTATTTGAATGATAGGAAGGCATGGGTATAAATTGTTCCAGCGGCTAAATATGTTATAATTATAGTATATTGTTATAATTATAAATCTAAGTAATTTATAAAATTGTAATTTTACAATAGTTTTTTGAAGTGAAAACTTCTATAAGCGCGTTGAGCAGTTTTTGGTAGGGGGTAAAAATGTATATTCGCGTGACCGTGACCGCTATGCTCGCGAACTTATAAATATACTACATTCGAAATTAAACTTTAATGCATTAGCGTAAAGGTTTATATTTTAATAATTCTGATTTAAAAAAATGTTTAGTTAGTATAGGGACTGCCGATAGAAATCGGCAGTCGGCAAAAAGTCCTGCTTTTTGTCCGATATAAATTAAAATCAAACTATTTTACAAAGAAAAAATATTAATAATTTATCTGGTGACAATAATAAAAAACCAGGCTCTGTTGTGGGCCTCGTAGTTTTATGATATTGTACTGAGTATCACCATCATATTTTAAAAGTAACTGGACGTCAATACAGTGTACCTAAATTGAATAAATATACTTTGACTTTGATTTAACACGATCATCTTGGTCTTGAACAGAGTGGTTGTCTACAGTGGATTATTAATTTTATTGAAACATATTCTCTATTTTATGCATGAATGTATTTTTATAAGTACACATCCTTTTTACTCCATTTTATAACAAAAACGTTACCTAGATTACATTATTTTTCTAAAGTTTTCGGTCTACAACATTATGTCAAAGAAGTTTTTATTCAACACCTTCTCCTATTTTTCAATTTATATGTATATGAATTTAAAAATAAATTTTAAATAAATTTTATTAACTTAACTCGGTTTTATTTTTATATCTATACCGTTAAAACAAAACTTATTTAACTTTCTAAAACAAATAAAATCTTATCATCAAAAATACTAATCTTTTAAGTTACTTACATTAGTATTTTCTTACAATGGTTTTGTTAATATATCAGCTATTTGTTCATCTGTAGAACAATATTTTACAGCAATATTACCTTTTATATAATGTTCATGTATAAAATAATATCTAACATCAATATGCTTTGATCTTTAATTGAATGAACCTGTTTTAATTAACTGAATTGAACTCTGACTGTCAATATTCAACAATATTTTTATATTTAAATCTACAAGTTCACACAATAATGATCTTAAATACAATGTTTCCTTACAACAATCCGCAGCTGCAATGTATTCAGCTTCAGTTGAACATAAAGCAACAATTGGTTGTCTTTTGGAACACCAAGCAATGGGTCCACCAGCTAAAAATATTATATAACCAGTTGTGCTACGTCTAGTTTCTAAGTCATTTGCATAATCTGCATCACAATATGCATCTATTACAGACAAATTTTCATTTTTAAAATATTTTATTCCCTTATCTTTTGTACCCTTTGAATATTTCAAAATCTTTTTAATAGCTATGACATCATTTTTACTAGGGTTTTCTATTTTTCGACTGACATAATTAACCGCTTGAGCTATATCAGGTCTAGTCCTAGTAGACAGATACAATAATCCACCCACACACTCTCTGTAGGGAAAATTTGTTTCTAATGTCTCGTCTTTAACTGTCTGTTCACTACATGGTGTGCTAGTGGGTTTTGAATCAATCATATTATAAGCTTTAAGCAAATTTTCTGTATAAAGTTCTTGTTTCAATGTTATACCTGAACTATCTTTATGAATTTCTAAACCGATATAATTTTTTGGATTTTTAAATATTCTTATTTCTAATTCCTTTTGCAAACAATTCAGAATTCTATCTAAATCAGTTTTATTTTTAGCAATTACAAGTCCGTCATCTACATAGATTGCTATTATAATATTTTTATTAACATTTGTAAATACACAACGATCAGTTTTTGTAGAAAATAAACCTAGTTTTAACAATGTTTGATTAAATTTCTTATTCCATGTTATTGGAGCTTGTTTAAGCCCGTATAACGATTTTATTAATTTACAAACTTTATTTGGTTCTTTTTCAAAACCTTCTGGGATATTCATATAAATATCTTCACTAAGCTCTCCATATAAAAATGCAGTTTTTACGTCAAATGTGACCATTTCACAATTAGCAGCTATAGCAAATAAAGATTTTAGCGATGACTGACTTACCACTGGACTGTATATCTCGTTGAAGTCAATACCTTTTTGCTCAAAACCTCTCACTACGAGACGTGCTTTATACATACCATCATCCTTCACGCGAAATACCCATTTGTTACTTAATATTTTATGTCCTTGTGCTTCTTGTCTGTCAACTAATTTCCAAGTATTATTTTTATACAGAGATTCCTTCTCCAAATTTATGGCCTTCCCCCAATTTTCCTTTTCTTTACCTGTGATGGCCTCATTATATGTAAGTAGTATATAGTCATCGAATTTGATTGGTTGAGTTTTCTTTCTCTGAGATCTTCTTAAATCTTCTGTAACTTTTTCACTTCTTTGAGAACTTCCCAGGACTTGCGAGTCTATTTCTTCTGTATCATAATATTGAACATCTTCTTCTTCTTCATGTATTTCTGATTCCATATTAGTTACGCCTTCTTCTGTTAGTATAGCATTATCTATTTCGTCCGTTTTTGTTATGGTATCTTCTTCTATTAGTATTATATTATCTCTTTCATATTTTTCTTCATTAATTTCTATGTCACTTTCTTTTTTATTAAGAATAACTATATCTCTATGGTATTCTACTCTACGACTTTCTTCATTCCATAGTCTATATCCATTGTTAGTATATCCTATCATTATTAGTTTCTTACTTCTTGAGTCTAG
This sequence comes from Erebia palarica, assembly GCA_964035005.1. Taxonomy (NCBI): domain Eukaryota; kingdom Metazoa; phylum Arthropoda; class Insecta; order Lepidoptera; family Nymphalidae; genus Erebia; species Erebia palarica. The sequence continues at coordinate 12,238,419 of OZ035988.1, forward strand.
CTTTTTAATTTGTCCTAGTTGTTTAGCATATACAATACATCCAAATGTATGTATGTTGGAAAGATTTGGTTGTTTTCCATTCCATATCTCATGAGGTGTTTTGTTATTAATTGTTTGACTGGGCAATCGGTTAAGAAGGTAAGTAGCACAGTAAACAGCTTCACCCCACATTTCATTATTCAATTTTGACTCATTTTGATAACAATGCTCTTACTTTTTCTAATATTGTTCGATTTAATCGTTCGGCTTTCCCATTATGCTGAGGTGTGTATGGAATTGTATAGTCTAATTTTATGCCTTTCTTTAAACACCATATTTTAAATTCATTACTTGTATATTCCCCTCCGTTGTCACATCGTATACAAGATACTTTTTCTTTCTTTTCTCGTTCTACTTCTTCTATATAATTCTTAATTACTTCTGAAACTTCATTTTTATGTTTTATAAGATTAGTTTTAATTAAATGACTATAATCATCTAAAATTGTGACAAAATATCTCTTGCCATCATATGTTTCTGTTTCTAATGGCCCACAAACATCTGTATGAATTATTTCGAGTATTCTTCTTGCTCTCTGCCTTTCTGTGTTGAAAGGTAGTCTGCTTTGCTTTGCTTTTATGCATATTTCACACGGTTCTTCTTTACTATTAATTCCTTCTATTTTTATACCTTGAGCTACATTGGGTAGGAATCGCAAAATATCTTTTCCAGGATGTCCTAATCTCTTATGCCACTCCAAAGCTGTATCTTTCTCTTTTGCTAATAGTGTATGCTCTTCACAATTTTCTTCTTTATTTATATAAATGTTTTTTTTTTTATCCACTACAAGTTAGCCCTTGACTGCGATCTCACCTGATGGTAAGTGATGATGCAGTCTAAGATGGTAGCGGGCTAACCTGTTAGGGGCATGGCAGTTATATTAAACCCATACCCCTATTCGGTTTCTACACGGCATCGTACCGGAACGCTAAATCGCTTGGCGGCACGTCTTTGCCGGTAACTAGCCACGGCCGAAGCCTCCCACCAGGCCAGACCAGGGAAAATTCAGAAATTATAAATTCCCAAACTGACCCTGCCGGGGATCGAACCCGGGACCTCCGCACGCTAAGACAACAGCCCTACACACTGCGCCACGGAGGATGGATATCAATTATCAAGTATCAATTTTTTATTTTTAAATATTTTGACACTTTCTTTTGTTAACAAAACAGATCCATTATTATCTGCTACAGCAGTGACTGACATTAAATTGTGTGTTAAGTCCGGAACATATAAGGTTTTATTCAGTGTACAGTTTATACCTTGAATTGTTCCAATTCCTTGAGCTTTAATAGTTTCATTATTTGCCACTGATATTTTCGACTGAATTTCTTGATAATTTCTTAAATTATTAATATTATTTGTCATGTGTGACGTACTTCCAGAATCAACCACTTAATATTTCATTTTCTTTATGAGTATTACTGGTCGTTACTAAGGCTACGTTCTTGTTGTTAAAATTTTTATTATTTTTATTGCGAAAAAAACAATTTTCTGCTTTGTGATTGTTTTTCTTACATATATTACAGCTTTTATTTTTATACCAGCAATCCTTTTCTAGATGGTTATTCATTTTACATGTTCTGCATTTGAACTGTTTTGGTTTATATTTTTCTACCTTTAGCGCTACATTATCACATTTTTCATTTGTATTAATTACTCGCGTTTCTTCGAGTTGTAATCGATTTTTAAGATTAAGTAAATTTTTTTAATTATCTGAGGTACTTTCCCATGCTGTTGTAAAAAATTTGTATGAATCTGGGAGACATGTTAGTATCTTTGTCATTATAAGGTCTTCACTAATCTCATGACCAATATTTTTTAATCTTAATGACAAATTCTCTACATTTACTAAATTTTCGTTCATAGGCAGATTGCTATTGTACTTGAAATTAAAAAATTCTTGTAGTAAATTAGATTTGTTTCTATTTTCTGACCCCTCAAAAATGGTACAGATTTTGTTATACATTTCATATGCTGAATTACAAGTTAACAAATGATATTTGAATTTCTTATCGATTGATGATATTATTAATTTTTGTGACTTGGCATCTTTAAGTTCATTAATCTTATCGTCACCCTTTTTTAAAGTATTACTTAACCCATGCGCTTTTAAATAAATATTTATTTCGAATTTCCACATTTGAAAACTCTCGGGTCCATTTAATTTTTCGATTTGGATTGTTTCATCCGAAGCCTTCGCCATTTTAAATTTTTATGTGTAATGTACTTACAGTTTTTTATTTTATGCGATTTTTATTTTTCTCACTTCTCACGTCCGCTGGGCCCATAACCTCTTGAACAGAGTGGTTGTCTACAGTGGATTATTAATTTTATTGAAACATATTCTAATATGCATGAATGTATTTTTATAAGTACACATCCTTTTTACTCCATTTTATAACAAAAACGTTTCCAAGGTTACATTATTTTTCTAAAGTTTTCGGTCTAGAACATTATGTCAAAGAAGTTTTTATTCAACACTTGGAACAATAAAGAACAGTTATTTATGTACTGTAATATATGCGTACCACGCGTACACTGCTCACTGTAGTCTTTGTATTGACTCAATAATATAGAGACAAATAACATATATGGTATAAATCTTGGATAAATAATACTATTGAGCAAGTGCTGAGCACCGAGTACATTATAGTATCGTGGTATGCTCAGTAAACGATTGATATCTTAATGGTATGAATTTAAGAGAGTTCCTAAGCCGTGTACACGTGTATCACACAGCCGTACACACGGTATCGGTAATGGGCTAGCATTGCGGTAGCGACTTTCGTCGACGGCTTCGGCTTTAGTACCAGAGACAAGTAACATTTAGTACTACGCCAGGGCGACCGCGTATCTCTGACAGCTACAGTGTAACGAACGCAATCACCTCTGATTGGATAACACTCTTCCACTATTGGACAAAATCCATTGACGCAGCAAGAATACCATAAATTCAGCCAATCACAACAATTGATATTGTAACAAAGATTGATGCAGAAGATACGCGGTCGCCCTGCGGATGTCGATCTGCCAAAGGTGCCAAACTTGAAAGGTGTCAAAGTGACAAGAGCCAAATGACATTTCCATTTTGATTTCATGTAAGTGGTTGCGTTTTAGGCAGAGACAAGTAACATAAAGGATAGTTTTAGGTTATCTTGTCATTTGTCATCCGTGGGTTATATAATTTTTTCCGCCCTACCGAATTAGGTGAATTACAAAATGTTCGGGGCTGTAAGTAGGGTCGGAAGTGGCTTTCTAGCTGCTAAAACAGTAGCTGACAAAGCTCTTACAGAATGTGGCAAAATCGCAGCTGTCGCAGGGAGCAAACGTGATTATGCAGCTAAAGCCGCAGGCCAAGGACAAGGTAAGGTAGTGGCAGTCATCGGTGCTGTCGTGGACGTTCAATTCGAGGATAATCTTCCATCTATCTTAAATGCCCTGGAGGTTCAGAATCGGTCCCCTAGGCTCGTCCTCGAGGTGGCTCAGCACTTGGGCGAGAACACCGTCCGAACCATCGCCATGGACGGTACCGAGGGTCTGGTCCGCGGCCAAGTCGTGCTCGACTCCGGCTCACCCATCCGGATTCCCGTAGGCGTGGAGACACTCGGCCGCATCATTAACGTGATCGGTGAGCCTATCGACGAGCGCGGCCCCGTCCCCACGGACAAGAGGGCCGCCATTCACGCCGAAGCACCCGAGTTCGTAGACATGTCTGTGGAGCAGGAGATCCTAGTCACGGGCATCAAGGTCGTCGACCTTCTCGCGCCCTACGCTAAGGGCGGTAAGATCGGCCTCTTCGGCGGCGCTGGTGTTGGCAAGACTGTGCTCATCATGGAGCTCATTAACAACGTGGCCAAGGCTCACGGTGGCTACTCCGTATTTGCTGGCGTCGGCGAGCGCACCCGCGAGGGCAACGATCTGTATCACGAGATGATCGAGTCGGGTGTCATCTCGCTGACGGACAAGACCTCCAAGGTGGCTCTGGTGTACGGCCAAATGAATGAGCCCCCCGGTGCGCGTGCCCGCGTCGCCCTTACTGGCCTGACCGTAGCAGAGTACTTCCGCGACCAGGAGGGACAGGACGTGCTGCTCTTTATTGACAACATTTTCCGCTTCACACAGGCTGGTTCAGAGGTGTCTGCGTTGCTAGGGCGCATCCCTTCTGCTGTGGGCTACCAGCCCACACTGGCCACAGACATGGGCACCATGCAGGAACGCATCACTACCACCAAGAAAGGCTCCATCACCTCCGTGCAGGCTATCTACGTGCCAGCTGATGACTTGACTGATCCTGCACCCGCCACCACTTTTGCTCACTTGGATGCTACTACAGTGTTGTCACGCGCCATCGCAGAGCTGGGTATCTACCCAGCAGTGGACCCCCTCGACTCCACCTCGCGTATCATGGACCCAAACATTATTGGTGCTGAGCACTACAACGTAGCGCGTGGTGTACAGAAGATCTTGCAAGATTACAAGTCCCTGCAGGACATCATCGCCATCCTGGGTATGGACGAGCTGTCTGAGGAGGACAAACTGACCGTGGCGCGCGCGCGCAAGATCCAGCGCTTCCTGAGTCAGCCTTTCCAGGTGGCCGAGGTGTTCACCGGCCACGCCGGGAAACTTGTTCCCCTTGAAGAAACCATCAAAGGATTCTCTAAAATCTTACAAGGAGAGTATGATCATCTTCCAGAGGTAGCTTTTTACATGGTTGGACCAATTGAAGAGGTTGTGGCTAAGGCAGAAACCCTGGCTAAGAATGTGTAATTGTTTTAACTCAGATGGCAATATAACCTCAGTTCATATTAAACTTAGTTATAAATAACATATGGCATTTTTTTGTCAAACCCATACCCATATTCATAATACATAATGATTGCAAAAATATTTGTCTAGAAAAAGCTCCCATTGATTTTAAAAAAACCCTTTACTGCTGCTGCTATTCTAGTCTATAACTGGAACTGGATTTCAATTTGCATTTGAGTGTGTTTGTTGGTTAACCTAAAGGTTTCTCTTTCAATCACGCTGCAACACGGCAACTGATCTATGTGATTTTTTGCATGGGTATAGTTGAGGACCTTGAGAGTGACTACATTTTATCCCGGAAAATTTAGAATTTCCCCGGGAATTCAAAAAAAATTTAACCACGCGGACGAAGTCTCGGGCATCAGCTAGTTTTATAAATAATAATACTGTGGGCTACCAACATATGAAGTAAATCGCAGCAGCATCACCAACCATAGATTAAAAAAATCTCGTCAGGCAACAATAAAGGACAATGTGGACAAACAATGAGTAACGACAATGATGTAGGTATCGAAGAAAACCGAGAAATCCAAACTCTTAGGTTAAATTATGGACATGGAGTTATCTTCCATGGTCCAAGTAAGAAACAAATTCTGCTGCCTATCTGTTACCTAGTTCTAATTATTACTAAGTAATTATTGGGTCCTTGACTGCGAATGCAATCTAAGATGGTAGTAGGCTAACCTGAGGTGCGATTATGCAAGAATTGCCGATCCAATCGTCAAAGTTCGGCGTCAAAGTAAAATAAACTATAACAGCATTGAATTAGAGCTCAATTTCGTGTATCCATTCTCATACGTTTAGGTTACGATACCGTAAATGGATGAGAATGGATACACGAAATTGAGCTCTAATTCAATAAATTCATGGTTTATTTTACTTTGACGCTGAACTTTGACGATTTGATCGGAAACTTTTAGACAATCGGGGGGATAGTTTAGCCTGCTACCATTAGGGTAGTAGCTAAGGGTATGTCAGGTAAATTAATTATGCAACCTTTTCACGATAATATGAGTATGTTATACATTTATTTCTTATGACAAATAACAGATGAGGGTATAAATTTCTTATGCGGGATCTCCTACTATCCTAATCAGACACTAACGGTATCGTACCCGCCGGACCTTTTTAATTTTCTGGCATAAAAAGTAGCGTGTTATTCCAGACTATAATCTATCTCTGTGCCAAATTTCAGATCGTTCTGGTCTGGTCGTTTCTGGCATGATTGAGTAACAAACCAAACTGATTGTAATTGATCCATTCAAACTTTCGTATTTACAATAATAGTAGGTATAGATTATTTTATATAATATTACAATCGAAGATTATTTATATGATAAATAAAAAAGCGTAGATTTGAAAAGTCAATGGCTACAGCTATGCGTGGGACTGTGGTTACATAATAATAAAAGTATAACTTAACTTTATATATTTTGATTTTAGCAACCGTAGTTTCACTAGTTGTTCTCGGTAGGAATGGCATTCCGTGGTAGATTCATTAGACGATTCAAAAGCACTTGTGAAAGTTTATTTGAATAAAAACATTTGAATTTTGATTGAATTTTTCCGATCATAATGACGGCCGAAGCCATCCATCAAACCTAACCAGAGAAAATTTAGGAATTCCCAAATAGAAAGTGTGCGCTGTGAAAGCGTAGCAAACAGACAGACGCAATTATTACGACCTCTCTGGCGTATTGCTGATCGCTGTTGCTATTACCGTAGGAGGTCCGGGTTTGATCTCGGCAGGATCAATTTAAGAATATATAATTTCTAAATTTTCTCTGGTCTGTGGCCGCGTGACTCTTACCACCCTACCAGCAAAGACTTACCGCCAAGCGATTAAGCGTTCCGGTACGACGTTGGGTAGAAACCGACTAGGGGTTGTGAGTTTAATGTAATAACTGCCATACTCCTAACAGGTTAGCCCGCTACCATCTTCTACTGCAACATACTGCCAACCATCAGGTAATATCGCAGTTAAAGGCTAACTTGTAGTGGAATAAAATAAATAAATAATGTTACGGGCGTTTCCTCGTGCTCCTACATACCGGTCTACATTACGAGTATTATTAGAAAAAAAATCGTTCCAACCTAGACCTCATCATTGCTTTGCACTAAGCATGATTGTCGTCAAGCGCAAACCTATCACGCAATAAATATAAAAATAAAATCGAGAAATTATTCAGTCCAAAATGTTAAAATCTCATTACCAAACAAGCCAATAAAGCGACCCTCCCAGTGTAGCAATCTTAAACAGGATGGTTACGAAGTTGATTACTTTTTGACTGAAAAAAATATTAATAAGTACATAGTTAGGTATTTTTTAATTTTAATTTCTAAAGAAACATTAACAACTCTATGTACATAAAGAAACTAAAAATATCTTCATATGGCAAAGGAATTTATTTAGGTACTTTGCAAAAGCTGTTTTAGCTGTCATGGCTAATAATTTTATCTGAATCCAATAACACTTCATTGACTTCATTAATAGATTCACTAATAACCTGATCAGATTCAGATCTTGTTTGTTCCTTCTGATCAAGGCTTTCTTCGATATAATTTTCTATCATCTTATCACTAATATTCTTGTCACTGTCTAAAGTTCTTTCATCACTATTAAGAATTTTTTCATCGCTATTGAGTGCTTCTTCATCAATATTAAGTGGTTTTTCACTATTTTTCCTTACTATTTGAGCTTTTCCATCACAGTTAAGTGGTTTTTCAGCACTAAAAAGAGCTCTTTCATCATTGTTGAGTGTTTTTTCGTTGTGAGTAATTGTTTTTTCTTCACTATTAGGCATTTGTTCATTATTTGAAGAAGGAAGACTCTCAGATTTTTCATTTACCACTACAGATGTTGAGTCAGTCGTCGCCGGCAATATTCTGTCGTTTTCAATACTGGTTGGTACAGGCCTCGTTAAACCGCAATCAACTTGAGGTACTTTAACAACTACAATTTGATCTGACTTCTTTTCTTCGCCCTTGGCACTAATCTTGCTTGGATCTTTTAATTTAATTGTTTGAAATTTGAGCGGTGCATTCAAATTTTGAATACCATCTGCATTTCTATTAATAGGCTTGATTACTAATATTTTAGTTTTCATACCAGCTTTAGAAAAATCAGTTATGTTTCGCTTGATTAAGGGATTCTTAATAACTTCTAGGCTCTGTCGCCGAAATTTAATAGGTACCTTGTATATATTTGGTTTGATGTTGTCTGAATTTAATTCTGGTTTTGATAGTGTTAAAGGCTTTTCACTCACTTTTTCCGTTTCTTTTACTGAACGTGCTTTAATCTCGTCGTTTTCCAGGGTTAACTTTTTTTCAATGTGTGAAACTGAGACTATTTGATCTTTGACATCTTTAATACCGTCTTTGGACTTATTTATAATATTTGCACCTGTTTGTGTAGAGGTTTCACATGTGTCTGGTTCAGGTTCACTTACTGGATTATTATTAGGAGTGAAATCTGTAATGTTGCTTGTCGAGCTTGAAGAGGGCTCAACAATTTTATTGGGACTAGATGTATTTTTAATTTCTTCAAGTTTCTTAGGTGAAATTTTTTCGGTTCTCGTAATTCTGGGTATCATCGGCCTCGCAAAAATACTCGATATTCGCGAGTCCTTTGATGTTTTGAATACCGGAAAACTGGTACTTTTCATGTGGCCTTGTGCATTTTCTACCGACTTTCGAGATAACGTTATCATTGCACCACAGCAGTCTTTATTGATAATATCGTAATTATTCAGCAAGTCTTGCTGTGCTTTCTTTTTAGTTTGTATCACTTTATTATTGTTTGTATTTGTACTTTGCGAGTCTCGATAGCCTTGTGCTTCCATTTTTAATAAATTAGATAAATCATATTCAAAATCTGCGTTTTTAGGCTTAGTTCTTTTGCGGACGGGTCTCCGAGATGCGACCGACGAAGTTATTTTAACGTTTTGCCGTTTTGAAATTTTTTCTTCTACTTCATCTAAATCTGAAGAATTTTCTTCAAGTATTTTATTATTATTAAGATTTGTATCATTTTCTCCCAATAAAATATCATCTTCTTTCTGATTGTTATTATCTGAAGCAAAAAAAGCACATTCGATTAAAATAGAACAAAGGAAAACTAAAAGTACTTTCACATTTTCATTTCACTTATTACATTATCATCTTTATCACGGTTACGAATCCTTAATTTAAGAGAAATAACTAAACTCGATGCTACGATTTAGATGTTCATAATATACTCCAAAATCCAAATACAAATTAATTGTAATTAGTTTAACATATCCGCGGCTACCCATGTTAGATGTTGTATAGATAATATATTAGAAAAATGTCATGAGACGTGTAGTTTATATCCTGGGGGAGTTATGAGGACTTCAAAATTTTAGCATAAAAGTTCAGGTGGCATCCCTTAAAACAGCTGATTCAATATAATGAACTGCGAACAATACGACGCATGTTAAGCCTCGTTGCCAGCGCGAGCGTTGCGATAAAATCCAGTAGCGACACTAAAGTAATCATTATTCGACATGAAATAAAATTCTCAAAGTAAAAGGACGGCTAGAACTCACGTATTGTAAAAAAATGCCCAACTAGTTTCGGACTTCGTAAGTCGAAGTCAGTCCCTTATCCTTAATTTATGAAACGCCTTTCTCTGTGATTAATGTCTCGACTTACTTCGTTGAAGTTTTGATCAATAAATAATTATTCTGTATATTTTGTTTTTTTCAAAGATTTGTAAATTGTAATGAATTGCCAAATTGCATAACGAAACAATAATAATATTTATTATCGCTTGTTGTACAGTTCTGGCTTTAGGTTTAGAAGGAACAAAGGATCTCCACAGGGTTGCCAAAACATATTTTCCAAAATTAACTAATTTATTTTGTATGGAAGTTTTTGATAATTAATTTTGACTTTTTAACTCTGCCGTAGTGTTTATAACGTCAAAATAGGCATGATGACAGTAACCAAGAATCAATTAAATTATGAATTTATCTAATGAAATAGGATTCATGGATTATAAAAAACGTATTTAATTATCTATTTCGAATGAGATTGCTATTTATTTTAATAAAATAAAACTATAAAATACAGCAATCCGCCATATTGGATTAAACACCAAAAAGCGAATGACGTCACAATTGTTTGTTTTCGAGCTTTGACAATCACATTATTGTTTACTGCACACTGCACAGAGTACATTGGTAAAAACAATAGTGACGTCACAAACGGCGCCATGACACCGGCGGGCGTTTTGGCGCGAATTTTAAAATTAAAATTTCAAATGCTAATTTTATCTACCAAACCTTATTTTTCTGCAGAAATAATATATTTTTTTGAAATAGTAGATACTTCCGAACATAATCTGACCATTTCTCAAAATCAGTCATCTTGCCTATTGCATGGGTAGCCGCCGGTATGTTATACCATTTACCTTACACCTTGTATACGCCTACCTGTAACCAAAGCCTCCCTTTTCTTCTTCGCATTACTCTTGTAAATGTTGCTCTTCCGTTTTCTGGAGCCAGTCTCCGGCCTCGTGCTACTGCTGCTGCTGTCGTCGGACACGCGGCTCGAGTCGCTTGAGCACCGGCTTGGCCGGCGCGAGTCGGGACTAGTCTCGTTCGCTTCATTCTGTTCATCCACAGATTCCGATAATTCCAACGCTTCGGCACCATCGACAGCCTTCACAGTACTGTAGTAGAACTCAGTGTTGCCTTTAAGTTTATGAACGACTTTAACATGCTCTGGCAGCTTATCGAAATTGAAATGTTTGAAGTTGCAGAGTTTACAAGCGTAACGCACCCACTTGTAATGGCCAGACATGTGGTCTAAAAACTCGTCAATTTTAACGTGTTTGAGATTACATTTTTTACAGAGTAGCTTGAACAAATCAACGTCTGATTGAATTTTTTGTCTGAAGGCGTTCAAATTGTTCTTTTCCGTTTGTTGAGCGAACGGTAGTTTGTTGATCATAGACGTGTCGTAGAATTTAGGCTTGTTTAGTGTGACGGGGTCATCTATGTCCATATTATCGGTTTGCTGTTTGTCATCTGCATCGGGTAGTTCTGCCTCAGGGGGTTCCTCATCATCTTTATCTTTTTCGTCCTTCATATCCTTATCTTTTTCGTCCTTCGCATTCTTATCTTCTTGTACTTTCTCCGCCATTTGTACGTCTTCAGTACTCAACTTAGTATCTGCAAAATAATTTAAAATATAAAATTAATAATGTGATTTGGATATTTCATTCATAGGAAGACCTAGGCGAAATGGGTTTCCTGAATGCATCCTTTTTATCCTATCGATCTACTGGCGGTAGGTCTATTGGTCGGTCGGTCGGATTGATAGATAGATACAAAAATGCTTTATTGCCACACAAAACATTAAAAACACTATAAAGTTAACAAACAAGTGCACAAAGGCAGTCTAAAAGTGATCTCCTCCAGACAACCCTTAATTATAGAAGCTATAATAAAATGAAGCAAGATAGTGCAACAACATTAATGCATAAAATATATTACATAAACCACACATTCTAAGAATACTTCAACAATTACACAAATAAAAATACTAAAATATATACCAAATATTGGATTGAAGTAGAAAATCAAGAGAATATATTTATTATTATTGAACCAACCAAAGTAAATTACCCGCTAGGTTTAAGATCTCGTGTGGAGTCACCTGTGGTGCGGTATGCGCTGAGGTAGGGGTTGCCGGGCTCCTTGTGGTAGTCCTCGCGGATCTGTATCTATATGCGCTGCTGGTGGCGGCCCGCGCACATGTGCGTGTGTGCATTTGCGGTGCGCGCTGAGGTAGGGGTTGCCGGGCTCCTTGTGGTAGTCCTTGCGGGTCTGTATCTGTATGGGGCGGCGGTGGCGGCGCGCGTACGTGTGCGTATGTGCATCTCGTGTGGAGTCACCTGTGGTGCGGTGCGTGCTGAGGTAGGGGTTGCCGGGCTCCTTGTGATAGTCCTTGCGGATCTGTATCTGTATGGGGCGGCGGTGGCGGCGCGCGCACGTGTGCGTATGTGCATCTCGTATGGAGTCACCTGTGGTGCGGTGCGCGCTGAGGTAGGGGTTGCCGGGCTCCTTGTGGTAGTCCTTGCGGATCTGTATCTGTATGGGGCGGCGGTGGCGGCGCGCGCACGTGTGCGTATGTGCATCTCGTGTGGAGTCACCTGTGGTGCGGTGCGTGCTGAGGTAGGGGTTGCCGGGCTCCTTGTGATAGTCCTTGCGGATCTGTATCTGTATGGGGCGGCGGTGGCGGCGCGCGCACGTGTGCGTATGTGCATCTCGTGTGGAGTCACCTGTGGTGCGGTGCGCGCTGAGGTAGGGGTTGCCGGGCTCCTTGTGGTAGTCCTTGCGGATCTGTATCTGTATGGGGCGGCGGTGGCGGCGCGCGCACGTGTGCGTATGTGCATCTCGTGTGGAGTCACCTGTGGTGCGGTGCGTGCTGAGGTAGGGGTTGCCGGGCTCCTTGTGATAGTCCTTGCGGATCTGTATCTGTATGGGGCGGCGGTGGCGGCGCGCGCACGTGTGCGTATGTGCATCTCGTGTGGAGTCACCTGTGGTGCGGTGCGCGCTGAGGTAGGGGTTGCCGGGCTCCTTGTGGTAGTCCTTGCGGATCTGTATCTGTATGGGGCGGCGGTGGCGGCGCGCGCACGTATGCGTGTGTGCGGCGAGCGCGGCGCGGCGCTCGAAGGCGCGCCCGCAGCCGCCGCATCGCTTGCCCTCGCTCTCGCCGTCCAACTCCTCCAGCCACGCCTGCCACCGAACAACCACTCATAACGTTAAGTTCAATGCATCCATAATTCCATAAAAATAAAACTTAAGTATAACATAATAATATAGACATAGGCTTATGCTTGCTTTTTACTTCTCGTAGAAGACAGCCCTACCTGATTTTCCTTAAAGAGCCTCTCTTCTTCGGTGAGGGCGAGCGCGGGCGCAGGCTTGGGCGCAGTCTTACGTTTCTCGTAGAAGGCGGGCGGGTTGTTCATGCGGAACGCCTTTGCTTGGATCGACTCACGCAGCCTGCGGATCTGAGCTCCGGTCTTTCTATAAAAGTTTTTTTATTTAAAGAATTCATATACTGCAATTTTTATATATCTCTGGCGCTGTGGTCGGTGCTTGTCTTATTTGTGGGATTTCCCTGGTCTGATTCCCAGCAGGGACAATTTATATTTTCTAAATTGTCTTCTGGTCTAGATGAATGCTTCTTCTGTTAGATAAAGAATTACCAATTACAAACTGATCAGTGAAAATGCATTTTCGTACGATGCCACATGAAGCCTTTTTTTAATAAGCCAGTAGTTATATTAAACCCATACCACCTTGGACTTCATCATAACTAACCACAAGATGAGCCTGCAGTGAAAAGTTAACTTGTAGTATAAAAAACCTTACCTATGGACCTTAAATAGATGGCGATAGACACTCCAAGATGTTGAGAATATGTCCAAGCAATCCGGGCATGGGTACACTAGCCGATTCTCCAAGTGTTTGTACTTTATATGGAACTTTAACGTCTTCAGAGTGGAGAACTGTAGATCACCTGTGAACGAATAATAATATAATAAATTACAAGTTTTAAAATAATAGTAGATTGTTCATCAAGGGACTAAAATGAGCCATTTCACACGAGATGTTTAGCTTACCGAGCGAAGCGAGGTATGCTATAGAATTGAGTAGAATGGTGGTAAACACTCTACTTTTCCCTTCAATTGCAAGAAAATAAAATAAATAACGATTTTTAATTATTTCTTTGCCTTTCTGAAACATTTCATCTTTATTTTTACTTGATGATAAATAAATAGTCACATTCACTTTAATTGCCTTCACCTTGTACTTATTACTTTGGATAACCGAATGAGGATATCACGCATACCGATATGAGGATAGTAGGTACAGCAAAAATTATAAAAAAAATACTATAATCCCTAGAGGCTAAATGCTAAATGCTAACTTTAGTCCGCCTACGCTAAGCTATCTTTTTAGAGCATGAGAGGTGAAAAAAATTAAAAACCCCACGATGAACTGCAGCGCCCAATTGTGATCTTATAACCTTTAAACAACAATTAGAACTTTGCAGTATACATAATAAAATCGCATCTTTGTCGCCTCAGTAGATTTTTTGACCAGCGTGGTGGACTATGGCTGTACCCTTCGCGTTCCTTGACGAGACTCGTGCTCAGTAGTGAGTTAGCAATGCGTTGAAATGAGAAAAAAATAAAACCACCCCCACAGCGTCCCCTTGTTGTTGGCAAGCTTGTTGGACTATGGCTGCTGTACTTACAAATCTTGCATTTCAGTACATCAGAGTCCTCATTGTCGTCATCGTCGCTGATCTGTATGACGTTGTCAGTGTTGAGTGTGGCGCTGTCAGCTTTTAGTGTTGTCGTGTCACTGCTCACTGCGTCACTACTCTGCACTTTGAACAATCCATCGCTTTGCAGCACCGCATTCTCTTGAGACAGAATATCATTTAGTTCATCCACCTGAAAAATATAACTTTTTATTAAACGAAGCCTCCAGTCTTATTCTATCGTTCGTAAGAGCATGAAATTTTTGGGGACATACCTTATAGCGAGACGCGCGATGTTGACATTTAACGCAAATCAACTTATTTTAGTATCATGCAAATTTATACTTTTGCGCGGCGAGACAAACATGGCCACCGCCGTCGCGCCTTATCACCAATTAAATCTATACAGATCGATGGCCCACAAATGACAAACCACATGACAAGCTCTTAGTCGAATAATTTTTTGAAGTACCTAACTCCATGTGTGTCTTAAAATCTGGTCTAAAAGATATTACCTGGGCTTTCATAGTATCACGCTTGGTATCACCATTATCAACATTCTGGAACACGGCAACAGAACTCTTTGGAATCTTCTGGAAAACCAATTGATTATTCTCAAGTTCATTCTGCTGCACACCCTTGTTCATAGTGATCTTCTCTATGATCGATGTTAGGTCTTTCGTGATAGGTATACGTAAATGGTCCTCTTCATCTACATTCTTGGTATCAATTTTTTCCCGCAAAGACTCCTGATAACCCTCTTCTAACTTCTTTATTTTTAATATCTCGCTCATCTGTAACGTATTTGAAAAAGTATGATATCAACAGTCAACATAGGTAGATACAGGAGAATCACTTCAAATTCGCAGACTTTTAATTAAATAGCGACTCTTGATACTACATAATAAAGTCAAATCAACTCGCATAGCGCTAGCAAATTTTTTTATTTACCTACACAGTTCCACTCTTTCTATCGCATAACTCTTCATCCTGACGCGGCGCGTGTACCTAGCATTAGGGTTGTCCTCTAAGTTCTTGTAATGATTATAAACTGATAAGTCCAAATTATGTAATCATAATTAGAGTAATAGAGTTTAAGCAAATACGATTCAAATATAGCTTGTTGTATTTTCTTATAGTTGGTTCATCCATGAGTAACGAGAACATGAAAAGTCAAACGAGCCGGGCGCTCTGCGCATTGTTTTTAGTATAAGTATTTTAGGATACCCATTAAAAATAGGTAATAACTTAGTAAGTAACTAGTCGTCTTTTTGATAAATACTTAGGTTACCATAATGACGACTCGACTCTGCCTAGTCAGCGTTAGTTCTTAGGGTCAGCGCAAACGGCGGCGTTGATACCTGTAATGCGTTTGCCAATCTGGAAGGTACTCGCAACTGCAATGCAGTTCTATATTTATTAACCATTTAGTTCCTAAAATTTATATTTTAATAAATATAAAAGACATGACCAGTAATTGCCCTCCGATTCGGGACAATGCACAGGATTTCCGTTTTTACAGTAAGGTTTAAAAATTCAAAACGAAATTATTATGGATTTATTATTCCAAATAAGGTCAGGGTTCAAATGACAAAAAAAAACAGTACGTTTATTGTTTAAATCTTGAGCGACCGCTTTCCTCTTTAAGCACTACTCCACTTTGACGTTCCATTATATCCATGCCTAATAATAATCTTGTAACCCTACATGAATACCATTTAAGTACCTTAGTCATTATATTATGAATGATTTATTTTTGATCAATTAAATAGTAATGAAAAGGAAATGTATGTTTTGTTTATAATTATTTTCTCAGTCTCAAACTAATAGATCGAACAAAGCATTTTGAAATACGCCCATTAATATTTTGCATTTTAAAGGAACGCCCTTTCATATTGCATATGCTGCCATCTGTGGTCGAATAATTGAACTTGTTAACTAAAAGTAGTGAGCAATACTTAAAAATATTTTCTAGACTCACCACAATAAATAGCGCCATCTAGTGTGGGAAAGCAGTTTTTGATGAAACCTTTTTTATTTATTTTCTCAGTTTTCAGAGCCTTCAGACTCCTGAAACTTTTTTATTTGAAAACTATAAAATATAATAATTACAATAATAAAGAAATAATACTTGAAAATATTTTTTTAGACTCGCTCAACACAATAAATAGCGCCATCTAGTGGGGGAAAGCAGTCTTTTGGTGAAACTTTTTTGTTCATTTTCGCAGTTTTCCGAGCCTTCAGACTCCTGAAACTTTTTTAACTGAAAGCAGTGAAATATTACAATTACAATAATAAAGAAATCATTGCTGAACATTGATTTTTGACACCTAGGCAAGCTGCCATAGTTCCACCGGTCAAGTCCTTTACCTTTTATTTAATACATAAATATAATTATTTTAACGGGTTTGACCTAACCATGCGGGCGGATATAGAAATACATAGGTATTATTAAAGTCCGATTGAAACTTTATGACTTTTCGGAACAACGTGCGCTTGATGCGCAGAATAATACCTACCTGTTAGAGGGACGGTTTCAGTTGACTGTACCTGAGGGAACCTACACTCGCGACAAACATATCCATGCGGACAAATTATTTCCGGCACGCTTTCTACACCATGTGCCTGCAGGCCTAATAAGTAAGTACCTACCTAATTAGAAAAATGGAACCCTTGGTTAGGGGTCATCCATAACGTAGATACGTCACAGTAATTTCGTGAATTTTTGGCTCTTCGCCCGTCCTTGTCACAGTTGGTCACATTTTGTGAGACCCCCTCCCAAGTGTGACGTCACATATATTGCAATTTTATATCAAAAAATTATTAAATTAAAACAGCACTTTATTTTCCGAGACTAGTTTTATTTCGATCAAAATTATTTTTTAATATAATCAACATTTAATCAAACATTTGAAAAAATTAACAAAACTTGAAAATATTTTTAAGCTTTTCGTTATTAGTTCAAATTTGGCATTTTAACACTTAGGATGTATACGTCACCGTAAAATTGTAAATACCGAGAGATTATAATCTATCTCGCAAGATTGTGAACTGTCGAAAGATTGTGAACCGTTCAATGTTCTGAGTGTAAATTTTTATAATATTTATTGTACCTACATATTTTCTTACGTTTACGTTACTTTTAAGTTTTCTTGTCTCTTTCTTGTAGGTTAGGTTAGCGTTAGACATAAATATGCAGGTACCAGTGCGGCCGGGCACTACCTGTTTACCGAGGTTCTAACGGGTTTAAACCTAACAAATTACAATCTACCGAAAAATAATACGTTAAATTGTAAGCAGTATGTTACGGTTCACAATATTTCGACAGTTCACAATCTCGCGAGATAGATTATAATCTAACGGTATTTACGATTTTACGCTGACTTATAGAAGATTTTGTAATGTGACGTCACGAAACTTAGGACTTCACCTAGACCCCCAACCGGCTCTTGTTACACTTCGTCGACCCCTTCCCCCCTGTTAACGTGTGACGTACTTTATGGATGTCGGTTATCCATTACCAAGTAATCCTATACGTTCCCAAAAACCAAAAAACTCCAATCGAAGCCGCGGTCATCATCTAGTGCTATGGTATCTCGCGTAATATTATCAAAACAATATTAAGTACCTACTAGTCACAAGATGATGCCCGCGGCTTCGTCTGCGTGGATTAAGATTTTTTTTATTCCCGCGGGAACTCGTTATTTTACGGAATAAAAAGTAGCCTATGTCACTCTCCACCTCCAGGTCCGTCCCAGGGATGCATCATGCAACTTATATCTTTACCAAATTTCTTCAAAATCGATTGAAGAATACAACTGTGACAGACACACCTACATTTATAATATTAGTAAGAATTTACCTAATTGAATAAAAATAAATATGCCCACTAAAATGCCCATACCAAAGCATACTTTAAGTATGTATCTATTAAATTAGCTCACATTTTGAATCTTGATAACCATACAATACTTGATTGCAAAAGAAATGCAGAAACGTTTTAGTTGTATTGCATGCATGCATTTTAGGTTGTTAATGTTAAAATAAAATGTTTGTAAAATATAAAATTACAGAAATTATTATATATATATATATATATATATATATATACATAGGCTAGAGCTTGGCTGCAATCAATTAATCTTCTTTAGATAGGTTTGTCTTCAGTTTGGACCTCAGAGGTTCGGACAAAACAATGTGAACATTTATTTATAAAAACTACCATGTCTATTATATCTATTTTACAATAAAATGTATAAAAGGAGCAAACATTTTGATTTAACCCATCTGTAATTTGAGCTGCTATGTTAAAAATTAACTCCAATTTGTTCGCCCAATTTGTTGAAATATTATGTAAAAATCAATACTTACGACAGAGGTTTCCTTCAGAAAATGTCCATGCACTGAGGAATTGAACTTCTCTTTACAGTAAACTCTTTTGTGGGATATGAAATTGGCCAAACTTCTGAACATGTTACGGCAGACCTTGCATTCATACAGCAAGTCACATTCATCACTCAACATACCTTTAAGCTGAAAATTGGTATAGTATTTAGGATATATCCCATAAATATTTTATATATCAAGAAACTATAACTTACTTATGTAAATATATAGTTTTACAAAATGCTAAGCCCGTTTTGATGAAACTAAAAATACATTAAGTACCTATAGATTATTGTTGCAAGTACTATAGTAACTTAATACTGGTTAATTGAATTGCCCAAAAAAGTTAACTCAGTCATAAATGTTGGTAAATAGGTAGGAGTCAAACAAACAATATAATAGTACCTAGATACAAATAACTAGGTTAATATAATATGATAAGATAATTGTATTTAATTATTTGTGTGTCTAATATCACTTACTTCTTCAGTAGCAAGATCAAATATCTTTCTTGCCTGTGCAAATCCAGTAATGCTAGTTGGTATGGGTTTCCTTAGCAAGGAAAAGTCAATATCTTCAGATTCTTCCATTGCTGAATCAGCATTCCTGCTTGATTTGCTCTTATCATCTTTCTTTTTTGTGTTTATTTTATTACCAGCCATTTTTAATATCTACAATCCTTGTAATTGTTACAAAACTTATGATTGATTACAACACACCCACTCAAATTTCACACAGATCTGACACATACTAAAATAGGTACCAATAGGTATCTCAGGTATATACCTGACTAAATTACAAATGTAGGTACCCAAAAATGTAACACTTTACTGTAGATTGCTTGATTTTTTAAGTGCGTATTAAGATTTGCGGTGAAGAATACACACGATATCTACACTTAGACGTGATTGGCACAGTTTCGAATAACACCGACCACCCATCCAAGGCAACTCAAAAAAGATCTAAAATGTTTGTTATCTAATCATCACTATGAAAAGTCCCACGATTCGTACAAATACAAGTCGAACCTTCTAACTCCTAAATCTATTAGGAGTAATGGGTTATGACTAACTTAGCCAATTCCGATCAAGCATGGTTTTAAATCACGAGGATACCTACCAAGATGTTCGCAGTCTGTCAGTCTCTCCCTCAAATTTTATCGTTAGCGTTATATATAGCCCCACTCAAATGTAACGATCTTGTTAAGTATTTATTGCCGAAAACTGAGCAACAATTTAAATGTTCGAACTTACAAGGAAATCTTAAAAGCCGCAAACTTGAAAATCCTTGTGTTACGACAAATACACTACCATCACGCCATTTTTAACAAATGAATACGAACGATTCTAATATAGCCAGCCATCTACTTTTATAGGCAGCTATGTATTCAAACAGGATTATTTAATATAGGGAATCAAAATATTTCGGAATTCGGTGTTTAAAAAAGACCGTGTTGTAAAATGAAAATATTAATAAAATTATTATAAAAATTCATAATTTTTAATGTAAAATTTTTAAACTACCTATTTTTAAACGTTCCGTCAAATAGTTTGACATTTTGAGTTTTTGACTGATGATGGGATAACTAGAATTTTGACTGACATATGACATTTCTTTCAGAGACAAGTAACATACTTATGTAGATGCATTTCCTTGATTTCTTTTCGGTCGGATTTCTTTCTCAAACTCAAAAACTGTGCTCAAAAAGGTTTAGCTCTACAGGTTTATGATTTACTATCTATATATATCACAGAGAACATTGATTATTATCTAATTATTTAGGTAAAATAGTAAAATTATAATTATATAGAATTATTTGTCTTGTGACAGTGTGATTACGATTTGGGATTATTTTTTCCACCAATGTTTTTAACTTTTGCTTTCTTACCGGTTTTAATTTAAACATTAATTATTTTACGTTTTAATCACAATAACGTTACAAATACCTCAGTAACAGTAATTAATAACAAATTTGAAAAAAAAGAACTGTTCTTGGCTAAGATACCTTGGTCTATTTTAAGTAGGTAAGTTAACATTCATGCAAGTGGGTGAAATTGTAAATTAACTTAAACTTTGACGTCTAAGTATTTTACACAACTTTGAATTATAGCAATGGCTGAAGTCGAGACTCCGATGCCTGAGTACCAGCAGCGGCGATGGCATAATATAAGGAAACTCTTAGAACGGTCTGGTCCCTTCTGCCACCCAGATTTCGAACCTTCTGCAGAGATATTGGACTTTATCATGAACAGTTGCAAAGTACTCATTGTTGGTGCTGGTGGCCTCGGCTGCGAGCTGCTTAAAGACTTAGCTCTGATGGGTTTTAAGAAGTTACACATAGTAGACATGGATACCATAGAGTTGTCTAACCTGAATAGGCAGTTCCTTTTTAGGAGGAATGACATTGGTTTGTCCAAAGCAAAATGTGCAGTGGAGTTTGTGAATAAAAGGTAAAATCAAACCGTGTTTTTTAAGTTAGTGATACAGTTAATTCTCTTGATCTTTATTAATTATGAACTGATACTAGCTGATGCTCATGACTTCATCCGCATGGAATAAGTTTAATTCCCATAGGAACTCCTTAATTTTCCTATGTCACCCACCAGGTCCTCGGCCCTATCCATGCAAAAAATCACATTGATCCTATGTTGAGATGTAATTGAAGAACAAACAAAGACACATTCGCATTTATAATATTAGTATGATTTTATTATTTTATAGGATATTCTATGTTGACTTTGGGTTTAACTATTTTATGTGTTATATTATTGAACATTTTGAATTACATAATACTAACCGATAGCTAGCAGCTAAACTGTGTGGATTTAACTTGTAGTTTAGAAACTCTTTGACTTTCCAGGATAAAAAGAAGCATATAATATGACAATCTCAAGCCTTAAACTTTATTCATGCAAACATTTACATCAATATGTTGCAGATTGGTTTAAGTCAACAAACATTTTTTCACACGATATTTAAATGACATTAAAAACAGTTCTCAAATATTTTAGATAGAATTGTATGCATAGACAAATGAGACTCGTGACAACTGTGTTTTATAAATTCATTTTTCATAATTTTAGAGTCCCTGGCTGTGAGGCAGTAGCTCATCACTGTCCTATCCAAGACCTGGATGAAGGCTTCTACCGGCAGTTCCACATTGTGGTGTGTGGGCTGGACTCAATTGTGGCTAGACGTTGGTTAAATGGCATGCTTATGTCACTGCTGCAGTACAATGATGACAGTAATGTATTATTATACTCTGTTTATAACCACATGATGGTGCCAATGAATTTGTCTGTGTGGATTTAGGTTTTTAAAAATCCCATATGAACTCAATTTAGAGTTGTTCAAAACTGCTATAATTCCATAGCACGCTACAGACTATAAACTATAAATTTTTAGCATGCTTTTAAATACGCTATGTTATAACGCGCTTGTTATATGAAAGCGTGTGGGCGGCCGGCTTGCGAGATATGTCTTGCAGCACGCTAAATTTCGTAGCGCGCTAAATTTCGTAACGTAAAGTTCACTCATAACAGCGCGTTACACGAGCCAGCGGCAACCCGCTACCGGCAGGCGGGCACCGCTACAACTGTTACGAGGCGCCGCGCGTGATCGCGTGATATTCATAACGCCGTAGTGTCATGGCGGCTCCTCACATAACACGTTATCCGCGCTACGGAACAATAGCGCGCTATGATATTGATATTGCTCTACGTGTTATATTAACCATCTCTAGAAATCATTGATTTTCTGGGACTATATTTTTATTAATATAGATAGTTTGCATCCTGAGTTTGAGATATTTATCATCCTGAAAAACCAAAGAGTTCTCATAAAAATTTTTGAAACCAAAATCCATACAAACAAAGGGGGCCTCAGTTTTTATCACATTAACAAAATAGACACATATTATGGTAATTTTTTTTCAATTGCATTAAGATACAAAATAGTGCAGAGATGGTAATAACTTGGTTCAAAACAAGTTGATACTTCTCAAAATACTATTGATTAGTCTACCATGTTATTGATAACTTTTAATATGATAGGCTAACTTATTATAACTTGAGTACTTTGTGGCTAGAAACAAGTAAATACTGAATAGATATTTACACATTCGCAATCTAGACTTCATAGTTTTCTTTACCAGCATGCTTATTAACAGTCATCTTGTAAAAAAGAAGAATTATAAACTTTCCTTCTTACAGGAAGTCTAGATCAAAGCAGCGTAATACCACTGGTGGATGGTGGTACGGAGGGGTTCAAAGGAAATGCGAGGGTTATTCTGCCGGGGATGAGCGCTTGCATTGAATGCACACTAGACTTATACCCTCCTCAGAAAACTTTTCCTCTATGTACAATTGCTAATACTCCCAGGTCAAATTTGTTTTTATTAAAGCTTTATTATGTAACTTGTAATATTTAAAACTGTGCATGTTAGCATAATCAATAATCTCTTACTCGTCTCTCTCAGATCGAAATAAATGTACTCACTCCCACATCAACCAGCCCAAACCTAGAAAAATTATTTACCTCTATTTTTGCTAGTATATTGTAATAATAACATCAGAGTTACATGGTTGATTCACATTACCTTGATTTAAAGTCAAAAATTGAATACCAACGATTTTGATTTTGCAAGTTTAATCTTGGAGCCCTAGCTGTAGCTGTATGGACGAACTTTAAGTCCATTTAACTTTAATGCAAAAGTGTTTCTTGGATTCTTCCAGCATGTAAAGTCATACATTAATCCTACAGATTGCCAGAACACTGTATAGAGTACGTCAAAGTATTACAATGGGATAAGGAGAACCCATGGGGGAGCGGTACGCCTCTGGACGGCGACGACCCTCAACACGTGGCATGGGTGTACGAGAAGGCTCAGGAGAGGGCCATGAAGTATGGCATCACGTCCGTCACATACAGGCTGACGCAAGGGGTGCTGAAAAACATCATTCCTGCAGTTGCTAGCACTAATGCTGCTATAGCCGCTACTTGCGCTACTGAGGTAAGCTACTGCTGGCTACTGCATCTAAGCATTCGCGGTGGTTATTTGGCAAGCAGTGTCACCCCTGGGGACAATGCCTGGGGTGACAACTGGGATTTTTATCATATTAATATTATAAATGCGAAAGTGTATTTGTTAGTTGGTTTGTCGTTCAATCACGCTGCAATGGAGCAACGGATCGACGTGATTTTATGCATGGATATAGTTGAGGACCTGGAGAGTGACATAGGCTTTATATATATGGGCTTTATATACTTTATATCCCGGAAAATTAAGGAGTTCTCGCCGGAATCAAAAAAACTTAAACCACGCGGACGAAGTCGCGGGCGTCAGCTAGTTGAAAATAATACCCATCACTAGCAATGGCACTATAATGGGAACGATTGGGAATGATAGATTTTTATGATCCCAGTTGTCTCTAGAGTAAAAAATCGGAAAAAATTCAATTATTTAATAATTTACTCTGGTCTCCACAGGTAAACAGAATATTATTAATTTATAACCTATTAGTAAGTAATTTGACTTGAGTAAAGTTAAAAATACTATATCAGATATTATATCAGAGAGCCAAATAATCCATAGCCATAAGTCAATTGGCGTCATGACGTTTGATCATGAGTGCTAAATCATTTTGCTATGGCATCAAGCCGCACGGACCGTGAGTTAATAACTCTCGTCGATAGAAAAATCAAGCCATTTGGATTCATGCCGTAAGCGGACAAAAATTCTTTGAACGATATTTAACTTTCAGGTGTTCAAACTAGCCTCATCATGCTGTGTGAACATGAACAACTACATGGTACTTAACATGGCGGACGGGCTGTACACATACACGTTCAGCGCGGAGCGGCGCCCCGACTGCGTCGCGTGCAGTAACACCACCAAGGTGATGGAGGTGGAGCACGACGCCACGCTGCAGGCCATATACGACAAGCTGTGCGAAGATAACGCTTACTTGATGAAGACTCCAGGTACGGGTATTCACAGTTACGGTGTGTACACACGCTCAGCGCGGAGCGGCGCCCCGACTGCGTCGCGTGCAGTAACACCACCAAGGTGATGGAGGTGGAGCACGACGCCACGCTGCAGACCATATACGACAAGCTGTGCGAAGATAACGCTTACTTGATGAAGACTCCAGGTACGGGTATTCACAGTTACGGTGTGTACACACGCTCAGCGCGGAGCGGCGCCCCGACTGCGTCGCGTGCAGTAACACCACCAAGGTGATGGAGGTGGAGCACGACGCCACGCTGCAGGCCATATACGACAAGCTGTGCGAAGATAACGCTTACTTGATGAAGACTCCAGGTACGGGTATTCACAGTTACGGTGTGTACACACGCTCAGCGCGGAGCGGCGCCCCGACTGCGTCGCGTGCAGTAACACCACCAAGGTGATGGAGGTGGAGCACGACGCCACGCTGCAGGCCATATACGACAAGCTGTGCGAAGATAACGCTTACTTGATGAAGACTCCAGGTACGGGTATTCACAGTTACGGTGTGTACACACGCTCAGCGCGGAGCGGCGCCCCGACTGCGTCGCGTGCAGTAACACCACCAAGGTGATGGAGGTGGAGCACGACGCCACGCTGCAGGCCATATACGACAAGCTGTGCGAAGATAACGCTTACTTGATGAAGACTCCAGGTACGGGTATTCACAGTTACGGTGTGTACACACGCTCAGCGCGGAGCGGCGCCCCGACTGCGTCGCGTGCAGTAACACCACCAAGGTGATGGAGGTGGAGCACGACGCCACGCTGCAGACCATATACGACAAGCTGTGCGAAGATAACGCTTACTTGATGAAGACTCCAGGTACGGGTATTCACAGTTACGGTGTGTACACATGCTCAGCGCGGAGCGGCGCCCCGACTGCGTCGCGTGCAGTAACACCACCAAGGTGATGGAGGTGGAGCACGACGCCACGCTGCAGGCCATATACGACAAGCTGTGCGAAGATAACGCTTACTTGATGAAGACTCCAGGTACGGGTATTCACAGTTACGGTGTGTACACACGCTCAGCGCGGAGCGGCGCCCCGACTGCGTCGCGTGCAGTAACACCACCAAGGTGATGGAGGTGGAGCACGACGCCACGCTGCAGGCCATATACGACAAGCTGTGCGAAGATAACGCTTACTTGATGAAGACTCCAGGTACGGGTATTCACAGTTACGGTGTGTACACATGCTCAGCGCGGAGCGGCGCCCCGACTGCGTCGCGTGCAGTAACACCACCAAGGTGATGGAGGTGGAGCACGACGCCACGCTGCAGGCCATATACGACAAGCTGTGCGAAGGTAACGCTTACTTGATGAAGACTCCAGGTACGGGTATTCACAGTTACGGTGTGTACACACGCTCAGCGCGGAGCGGCGCCCCGACTGCGTCGCGTGCAGTAACACCACCAAGGTGATGGAGGTGGAGCACGACGCCACGCTGCAGGCCATATACGACAAGCTGTGCGAAGATAACGCTTACTTGATGAAGACTCCAGGTACGGGTATTCACAGTTACGGTGTGTACACACGCTCAGCGCGGAGCGGCGCCCCGACTGCGTCGCGTGCAGTAACACCACCAAGGTGATGGAGGTGGAGCACGACGCCACGCTGCAGGCCATATACGACAAGCTGTGCGAAGATAACGCTTACTTGATGAAGACTCCAGGTACGGGTATTCACAGTTACGGTGTGTACACACGCTCAGCGCGGAGCGGCGCCCCGACTGCGTCGCGTGCAGTAACACCACCAAGGTGATGGAGGTGGAGCACGACGCCACGCTGCAGGCCATATACGACAAGCTGTGCGAAGATAACGCTTACTTGATGAAGACTCCAGATACGGGTATTCACAGTTACGGTGTGTACACATGCTCAGCGCGGAGCGGCGCCCCGACTGCGTCGCGTGCAGTAACACCACCAAGGTGATGGAGGTGGAGCACGACGCCACGCTGCAGACCATATACGACAAGCTGTGCGAAGATAACGCTTACTTGATGAAGACTCCAGGTACGGGTATTCACAGTTACGGTGTGTACACATGCTCAGCGCGGAGCGGCGCCCCGACTGCGTCGCGTGCAGTAACACCACCAAGGTGATGGAGGTTAGCGCGGAGTGGCGGTCTATAGCCGAAACTCCATTTTACGAATTCGGCTTTCTTTGGCAATAATATTTCATTTGAATTTAGAACCTGTCATTCTCTGAGAATGACAGGTTCTAAATTCAAATATAATATTATTGCAAAAACCGTTAGATTGTAATCTGTTAGGTATATTAACCCGATAAAACCTAAAACCTAAAGAATTATAATCTAACTTATACCTAATTAGATTACTTATAATTAGATTATAATCTAATTCGCGAAATTGTAAACTGTCGACAGATTGTGGACCGTTCAATGTTCTGAGTGTCAATTTTTGAAATATTCATTGTATTTACGTTTTCTTGTTTGTTTCTTGTAGGTTAGGTTAGGGTTCGACATAAATAAGCAGGTAGTTATTCGCCCATATTTGTCTCTTTCTCTGTCTGCGTTTCCACATTAATTTGCACTTGGTTTGCACAAAGGTTTTGCACCAATGACTATTGTCTTTGGTTTGCACCTCAGATCAAAGACATTTTGCACTTTGCTCTATCGCACAGAGTACATTATTTAAACTGGTATAGAGTTGCTACTCGACTTTTAATGTACAGCGACATCTATCGGGAAGTTGTCTAACTAAAATATGTATATATATAACCATAACACAATGCAATAGTACTATATATTACAAAGTGTATTGTATAATAATTTATCTTAATTATTACAAGATCACCTAATTCTGCAACTATATAATTATGTGACCTTGTAATAATTAAGATAAATTATTATACGATAAACACAAACTGTTAAGATGTTCAGATGTTAGTAAATGAAACGCATGTTGATTATTTTCTCTTATATTCTCAATTACAAAAAATATACATAAAGTATAACAATTATTCCACAGTTTCATGTTTTTCGCATAGTACACACTTACTTACTTTACATTGTAAAAAAATTATCAAAAAAATTAAATTTTGTCCACCCGGCACCCGGCATGCCAGAAAACGTCAATGTCAATGTCGAATTTCCACGTTTGGAAATTAAAACACAAATGTTTCATTAAACTTCTAACTCATTCCACTAAACATTTATAACTAATAAATCTTTATAAATTAACTAAGATAACTCATATTCTGCTCAAAAAAAAAGTTTTATATATTATTAGCTTTGTGTTTATATAAATGGCAAAATCATTAATTTATCTAAAACATAAGCTTCTGAACGAACACTTATTTCAGCGCCATCACAGACACTGATCACAGACTTTTAAGTATACATACTTTCAGTACAAGATAAGCGCCATGAGCGCCATCCTTTAGGGAGTTGTGGAACTAACATCACCATACAACAAAAAAATGTTCTAAGTGCAAAGGCCCTGCTCTATCGTGATTTGCTCATTGATTATATATATGTCACTGTAAGATTGTAAAAACCGTTAGATTATAATCTAACTCGCGAAATTGTAAACTGTCAAAAGATTGTGAGCCGTTCAATGTTATGAGTGTCAATTTTTGAAATATTCATTGTATTTACGTTCTCTTGTCTGTTTCTTGTAGGTTAAGTTAGGGTTCGACATAAATAATCAGGTAGTGCTCGGCCGCAGGTTAGGTTCTATTAGGTTAATATACCAGATTACAATCTACCGAAAAATAATGCGTTAAATTGTAATCTTTCGACAGTTTGCAATTTCGCGTGTTAGATTATAATCTAACGGTTTTTACAATCTTACGGTGACATAAACAATGTTCCAATGTGTCAGCTAATCCAGTTCCATTTTAATATGACTTTTCCAGTGGGAAATAGTCATCAAATCAATTAACTTAAATCTATCACATCCTGTTCATATATAGTTGGAAGGCTGATTGCACTGTTGACAAAATTAAATGTTTTTATTTTCTAGGTATCACTACAATTATAAACGGTCGCAATAAGACTCTCTACATGGCGTCTATAAAGAGCATCGAGGAAAAGACCAGAGATAATTTGAAAAAGAAAATTACAGAATTGGGTTTATACAACGGAGCTGAGATCTTGGTTGCAGATGTCACTACTCCAAATACTGTGACCATTAAATTAAAACTTTCTGAAAGAATTGATGTGGACATTTTGTATAAGTGAGCAACTCAGCAAACAACTGTGTATAAATGGTATAAATTAAATTGCCATTTGGATTTGCGCGTGGTCAATCTCATGGCTTGCGTACTTCAATGCATTAGTGTCGCAAAAATTTATTGCATTAAAAAATAAACAGAGGGGTTTTTACTTACTGTAGAATAATCCCCATTATAAAAGTATTTCTGGATTTTAAGTGGAATAAATTATAAAACAATGACAAAAAAAAATTAATTTGTACAAATTCCATTGATAAGAACCCTAAAGATATGATACTTCTTAGTGAAATTAAATTTTTGTTGGTGGTAAGAGATTAATCAGGATTATTTGGATGAGGTGAGACTTATTTTTTAGAATACTACTTAAATCGTGGAAAGTACTGAAGTACAAGTAGTTAGGTATTTTGTGTTCATGATTTTAGTTCTGATTTATTTTTGATAATCTCTCGAGGCTAGGTCAAAGAAGAAATGAGATGTTTATGTTTCATGTAGGACAACTTGTGCCACGATATATTATATCTGTACTCTCCGGTGTAGAATGATAGATGATAGGTTAAAACCTAGGAAATTCAAATCATACCAATATTAGGTACTGGCTTAAGCAAGCAGCTTCGCTCATGTTAAGTTCGGTTTTCATACCCCTTTTTTAACCCCTTGATTGAAATTAAATTTTCAAAAATCCTTTCTTAGCGGACGCCTAAAAGTGATTTAAGCTGTGCGTTGATAGATCGGTCAGTCACCGTTTCTGTTTTTATAATCAGATACATGTGAAAACGTTTGTTTGTTGGTTTATCCTACATAACGTTTTATTTGCAAAATAATTAGCATAAAAAATTATAAATGCTGTCAAAAGTCACTATTCCACGCGGAAGACGTCACGGGCTCAGCTAGTTAGAGATATATACTTTCATTAGAGTAACTGTATAAAACAATTTTTCCCATTAATCGGGTAAAAGTTTAGAAGCTGGCAACAATATTTGCTCACGCACACAAGTATCTTTTCAAAAAGTCAATACACACTAGGATATTAAGTTGCCGCAATATATGAGCTATTTGTTGATAGGAAGGGCGGTATCTAGTCTACCGGAGCGATACCAATCCTGGTACAGATTCGTTTCTGTTACAGAAATTTATGTGTTTCGGGTTAACAGAATTAAAAAAATTCAAAAGGGTTATAGCTTCGATTCTGTAACACTTATTTAATATATTTCTGTAACAATGAATCTGTTTTTCAGTCCCTGGTTTGCACACAGGAGTCTATTTATGTGTTATCTATGCACACAGGGTTTGCACATTTCCACCATAGAGTAAGATTATATAGCAAGAGTAGGTATTGTAATAGATTGTATTAAGTACACAGTAACACAGTAACACAGTAATAATACCACAAGTGAACGAAATGAGTATGTATTGCTAATGCAAAGGAGTGACAGAGCGCGAAAATCGCTTTTTTTGTCCTGCTCAGCGTATTACTTTTTTTGTTTTACCCTGTTATACCTCTAATAGGCCTATTACACCGCAGTTTTCACAGGGACCCTTGCCCAGATTAAGTGTAGTGTAATAGGGTTCAGGGAGTAAGGGTCCCTGATTAAGGAGTACGGGTGGTCTCGGTCTACCTAACTGCCTGATCGCTCTGCAGACCGGGTAGTGTAATAACATTCAGGGCGGTTAGGGACCTCAGTCGTCGCACGACCAGCTTAGAGAGTATTTGTCTCTATGGCTCGCGCGTGCATTTTGTTAATATATTGTGTGCTAAAGAAAAAGAAGTTTTGTTGTTCTGATAGACATGTACAAAGAAATGCCTTATTTATGGAGAAAAAAGCATAAAGACTACATGAACTATACTATAGAAGAGTATAATAATTTACTATACTATATGAACTACTGCCCGTGACTTCGCCCGCGTGTATTGATATCTTTTGGTTCCCGCAGGAACTTTTTAATTTTCTGGAATAAAAAGTAGCCTAAGTATATCCTTCTCCGGGACGTAACCAACCGCTGTACCAAATTTCATCAAAATTGTTAGAATGGATGGGACTTGAAATTGTAGCAAATAGACAGACACACTTACGCATCTATATTAATATTATAAACGCGATCCACGAGGACAAAGTCGCGGGAATCATCTAGTTTATAATATTAGTATAGATACTACTTTTTTTGCTTCGATAGCACGGGTGCCATAATCAGTGAACGATAATAAACATCCTAAGCTACACGTCCAACTCTCTTGACGTTCTCTTCAGACTAATTTAGGGCCCGGTGGTAAGTGTAATAGCGACGCCAAAACAACGCCCACGCCAAGCGTTACCACAGGGCCCGGTCATAAGTGCGGTGTAATAGGCCTATAAGTTAGAAGAGGTCCAACAATCCTGTGACGTTTTTGTTATTCGCCCATATTTGTCTCTTTCTCTGTCTCCGTTTCCACATTAATTTGCACTTGGTTTGCACCTTTGATTTTATAAAGAGAGGATATGTTGCATTTTACTCAATTATAGCTATACGATGCATTTTGATAATACAACTATGATTTGACTTTTCTTACTTACTAAAAGCTACGTTATTAGAACGAGACAGGTGTATTATGTTATTGCGTGAATGTGTCGCGCAATTGTCATATGACGTCATCAAATTTAGCTATTGAAGCCAATTTTTTGTCAACTTTAAATGGCGTCTGTTGTGCTTCCGGTGTGTCAGTTGTGAATAATTACTTGTTTTTTGAATATTTTCAGGTGCTTTTGCTTATTTTTATGTAATCAACTATGGTGAAGTGCTCAGTTGTGGGGTGTCGTAATAATAATATTGTAAAACGCCCAGGAATTTCATTTCATAGGTGAGTAACAAAGTCGTCTAGTTTTTCTTTTTGTGGCTACTATTTTAAGTTATTTCGACTAATTATAGCTTAGTTTCTTCTTTACTGAATCCATAACACATAAATTTTTGCGCTGTCCCCAAAAATTTGGATTATTTCATTAGTTTTTGTGTAGAGTGTATATATAGTGCGGGGATTGCATTGTTTACAAAAAAAAATAATATCGATAAAATTCAAATTTCATATAACTCTTACTGTTTCTCACTCTGAGGGGTAGAGAGATGAAATTGAACAGTCAGATTCTACTTATAATATTGCCAAACTCATTTTAGACCGTAGCGATGATAATCTAGTGATTAAGAGGCCGGTGATCGCCGCTCGCAATTTCTATTCAACCCTCAAATATAAATTTGCCGGTATATTGCTATCTCTATTTGGCTGATGACACATGATCGCGTGCAAACGCGATAGCAATATGAGCGTACAGAATTTGTTATACGTTTAGTCTTGTTCCGTAAATACCAAAAATGATGAATGATTGTTGTTGTGTTTTTCACTTCGTGTTGTTATTCGGGATCTTGACAATATAGGCTATGCTCCTGGTCGATTAGTACGTAACATATCGTCGGTTTTAATATGATACAAATAAGGAGAAAACATGTCATTCATGTCGTAAAAACAAGCAAAACGCTATGCGCTTACATTTAATTTTGGGAAAATATTTTGAAAACATAATTATCCAGGGGCCTAGATAAATACAAGTTCAATCTTAATAATCGCATAATCTGGTGGAAATATTCTCGAATTACGAATCATTTTGGTATTACGTTTGTATGGGCAATTCTCCCTCCGCTGGCACCTTAAGACACCCGATCTCTAATCCCCGATACGTCAGTATTAAAAATCAATAAATGATTTACTACTTTAAAGTACTAGTATATTCCTTGGCTGTGTGGACCACTAAAGTGGCCCGCGGATATGCACAGGTTTTTTTTCAAATGCAACTATTGTCTTTTTAGGCATTCTTTCTTGATTTTCGCATTTAATTGGCTCTATCACTATTTTCTGAGTAATCATTTTTGTACCCACGATGGAACGGAGATGGTATATTGTGTTACCATTTTCCTGGAAAACTACTGGACCGATAATTATGCGGTTATTTGCATTAGATATGCATAACTTCTGAGAAGGTTCTTAGATATGTAGGACCACAGTCCATCAAGTTGAGCTGCAATCGTGATTTTTATTCTTCAATGTTACCATTTTTCTCAAAAAGTAGTGGGCCGATTGAGATGCGGTTTTTTGTATTGGATATGTATAGCTTGTGAAAAAGTTCTTAGATATATTTTATGTTCCAAGTCCACAACGCTGCGCTGCAATCGTGATTTTTTTTATTATCTGTATATTTATAAATTTTTGAAATAAATCAATTTTAAAATCAGTCTACTTTTATTATTCATATCATCTCATTCAGTAATTTTTTTTCCATAATATCTAGGAATTCCAACTTATATTATGAAACAGTATTGTTTGTAAGGTTCACAAGAAGTAATAATGTAAATCTATACTAACACATATTATAAACGCGAAGTTGGGATGTATGGATGATGTTGTTAAAGCTTAAGCTTCGCCCATACGCCATTTTTACTTACCGGAAGCTTCAATTTAAATATGATGTTTTAAATCCTTCTCAATATATATTATCAAAGGATTTGCTTTTGGAATAAATTCGGAAGAAAATAAAATATAAATAATAAAACCAGTAATGCGAGTTAGACTCACCCACCGACGGTTGCATCCCTTGGAAGGATTTGGTTTCACTTAGACCTCTAGCTGCCTCTAGGCTATTATGTTCCTTGCTCTAGGCTCTAAATGATAAAGACGGTGCTCAAAGCTATAAGCTCAGACTACTTATGCAAACTTTGTTTGGGAACCCTAAAATAAAAATACCTCTTCAAAAATCCCCACTTTTAGGCCGCGGGCTTCCTCCACACCCCCCTCAAACGTCTCCCCGAACGTATTTTTTTGTAATTATCTCAAAAAACAGAGCTAGAAAAAAAACAGATATAGTATAAATAATATTCAAATATATTACAGTCCCGTACTTTAAAGACCTTTGCTGGCTGGGTGAAATGATGAGTAAAAATATAATCATGCTGCAACGCCCCCGTGTTGGCCAGCTTGGTGGACTATGGCCAAACCGTTTTCATTCCGAGAGGAGACTCATGCTTAAATTGGAGCCTACAATAGGTTGAAGTATGAAGTATTCTGTTTTGAGAAACATCGTTATTAGTATCTGGACACAAATTGAGGTTTAATTCTTGCAAGGGTTGAATTGCCTGTTGCCCAGCTAGTAAATTCTGCAATAAGAAAGAAATAGGGAAATTTTATTATTTGGATTAGAGAAATGCATTATTGAGAAGTTTACATTATTGTTTTTGTTATTTATCACAAACAAGTATATTGAGTAAATATTCTTAGAACTGGTATACGTAGAAATGGGCCGGCATCATGTTTGAGACGCTGGCGGTTTAGTGTCATTCCCATTAAAATGATGACTACATATTCTGCTTCCTTTTGTAGGCTTGTTCTCAGGTCTGTTTATAGCATTCAGCCATCTTAGCCTTAATTCATGATATTTCGGAATCTGAAACAATTATAAAACTTATGTCAAAATGATACACAATAACTGCAATGAAGGGACCTAAAAACACTTAAATAGACACTGTTATTTTCAAATACGAGACACCATACCGGAGATCGGTTGTCTTCATCACTAGGGTATCATCGCTACCGTCTAAAATGAGTTTGGCAATATTATAAGTAGAAGCTGACTGTTTAATTTCATCCCTCTACCCCTCAGAGTGAGAAACAGTAAGAGTGTTATGGAGTTTTAATTTTATCGATATTCAATTTATTTGTCAACAATACAATCCCCACACTATATATACACTCCAAACAAAAAGTAATCAAATAATCCAAATTTTTGGGGACAACGCAAAATTGACGTGTTTTGGATTCAGTAAAGAAGAAACTAAGAATTAGACGAAATAACTGAAATTATTAGCCACAAAAAGAAAAACTAGACGACTTTGTTACTCACCTATGAAATGAAATTCCTGGCCGTTTTACATTATTATTATTACATAAAATAAAAGATTACATAAAAGTACAACAAAATACATGAAAATATTCACAAAACAGGTAATTATTCACAACTGAAACACCGGAAGCACAACAGACGCCATTTGTAGTTAGCAAAAAAGTTGGCTTCAATAGCTAAATTTGATGACGTCATATGACAATTGCGCGACACGTTCACGCAATAACATAATACACCTGTCTCGTTCTAATAACGTAGCTTTTAGTAAGTAAGAAAAGTCAAAACATAGTTCTACATATTTGAATAATAAAATGCATCGTATAACATTGAGTAAAATGCAACATATCCTCTCAGATCTTTAGAGTTTGGCTAGCGAATGGTGAACCTATCAATTTTTTAAGTTGCAACACTGACATTTTGACACATGCTGTCAACTAACTATCAACTTCTTTGTGGTCGCATTGTTAAACGAGTTTTTTTGTTATAAAAAAGTCAATCATGAGTAAACCATCGATATATATGTAGGTACTAGATGGGCGCTTTCAAAGAAAAATATTGGGCGTCCAACCTTTAGAGCACGCTCCTAACCTGTATAGCCCTGTCCTTGTCCCCACCATAGCGCTGTCCCGCTTTGCAGACTTAGACATTAGCAAAATAGGTCCACATTCTTTGTTTGACAGGGCCCGTCTATGTAAATTGAGGTCGTTGGAGTAAACCGATTAAAAGTAGCGTACGAGAACTTCTTTTTACCATGATGAACAAGTGTAAAGAAAAACAAAAGGAGAAAGAATCGTTATTCAAACAAAAAAGGGAAGGACAAATTTAAGGATAAAACAGCGGCCATCCTAAAACCTAAACAACTAGGTTTCGGGGTCAAGGGAGGGTGCGAGGCAGCGGTACATGCCGCCAGAACTTATTTAAACTCAAGTAATTATGACGTCTTCATAAAAATAGATGTTCGTAACGCTTTTAATTCGGTCGATAGGGGAGCCATGTTAGATGAAATTCAAAAAGAGATACCTCAGATATTAGACTATTTGTGGCAATGTTATGGCTCTCCCACAAAATTAATGTTTGGCGAAAAAGTTCTGAATGCAGTAGGTTGTCAGCAGGGTGACCCACTTGGTCCCGCGCTTTTCAGTCTCGTTATAAATCCTATTATTTCGTCCCTTAAATTCAAAATTCAACTTATGGTACCTAGATGATGGGCCATTGGCTGGAGATGCGTCGTCAGTTCTTCAAGATTTAAGAACAATCATACAAAATTTTTCTGATATTGGGCTCAATCTAAATTGTGAGGCTTACTTCCCAAATTCAATTCCCATTGAGAAGAAAAATGAAATTTTTCATAGTTTGAGTTTTTTGATACCGGGTATATTTACAGTTTCGAGTCAAAATTTAACCCTTCTTGGTGCTCCAATATTTGATGACGCATTTCCCCCTGTAATAAATTTTAAATTAGAAAATTTCAATAAATATTCGCATCGCCTTTTACACATAAAGCCACACGGCCATTTATATTTTACGGTTATGTTTATTTGCTCCTAAATTTATGTATCTGTTAAGGTGCGGCCCCTTTTGGAAATACCCTTTTCTTTGATCTCAACTTTAGATGTGTCTCTTAAAGACACTTTATGTAAAATTCTAAATTTACAATTTGATGACCGCACCTGGACCCAAGCGAGCCTACCTGTGAAATACGGGGGCTTAGGCATACGTTCCATCTCAAGTGTAGCACTGCCGGCTTTCTTATGTTCCGCTTCTGGCTCTATTACACTCATCAGTCAGATCCTTAATCTGACTAGTCCGACTGATGTTGTGGTTGAGAGTCTGGCGGAAGCGAGGTTGGCCTGGAGTGCTTCTTGTCCTGGGGAGAGCTTTCCTTCGGCTGTGGAATGTCAGGGTCTTTGGGACAAACCGCATGTTGTCTTGACACATGCGGATCTCGTAACACAGTGTACCTCAGATACGGATAAAGCCCGTATTTTAGCCGTATCCGAAAAAGAGTCAGGTCACTGGCTTCACGCTCTGCCATCTCATAGCCTGGGAACGATTCTCGACCGGACAGCTCTTCGTGTGGCAGTTTGCTTACGCTTGGGAATAAAGGTATGTGAGCCTGATTACTGTCCTTGTGGCAGCCGCGTAGATCAGTTTGGTTACCATGGACTCAGTTGCATTCGGAGCGCAGGCCGCTTGTATCGCCACGGTGCTCTCAATGATATAGTCCGTCGCGCTCTGGCCACTGCCTCCATCCCTGCACAACTGGAACCCTCCGGTTTGTTCAGGGATGACGGCAAGAGGCCGGATGGGATGACTATAGTACCGTGGTCGATGGGTCTTGCACTGGTGTGGGATGCAACCTGCGTTAATACGTTGGCAGCGTCCCATCTATCAGGCTCGTGCCTAAAGGCGGGTGCTGCTGCCGAATCTGCTCAGTTGCTTAAGCGTCGCAAATACTCAGCCATTACTAAGGACTACGTTTTTGCGGCGCTTGCTTTTGAGACTCTGGGCCCATGGTCATCGGACACGAAGAATTTTATAAATGTTGTGTCCCAAAAACTGATCCACGCCTCTGGTGACCAAAGAGCTGGCGCTTATTTAGCCCTACGGCTTAGCCTCGCCATTCAACGAGGTAATAGCGCCAGTGTTTTGGGCACCATGCCCATTAACGATCACTTGGATGGCGTGTATTTTTTGTAAATATAATTAGTTTTTAAATTAGATTTTAATTTATTTCTTACTTTTAATTCTAATATATTCATATATTAAATAAAAAGAGTTGGTAATTGTAAAAAGGGAATGTTTAGACATCGTCGTAAAATTTATAGGTTAGTTGAGTAATTGAAATTGAAAATAACTGTATTATTTTGATACTTTAAGAAAATGTGTTCTTTTTCATTGCTTTATAACTTTTATTCAAAATTTTGCTTAATATGATATAATAATGTATACATAACTTAATATGATATTAAAATTACGAAGATTTTTATTACTGTTGCCCAAGTTTGAGTAGTAACATGACTAATGCATGAAAATGTTTCATGAATCTTTTTTTTATTTTTACAGAAGATCTTGACCTAGATTCCGAAGCAAAACAAGAGGTGTTGGAAAATCTATCCAAACTCAAAGAATTGGAACAAAAAGAGTTACTTAGTCAGAATAAATATTTTCAAGATATCTCTTCTATGACAGGTAATTAAATCTATACTAATATTATTACCTATAAATGCGAAGATAACTCTGTACGTCTGTCTGTTACGCTTTAGTGCCTGAACTACCCGAAATTTTCAAGATTTCTTTTGATATAGATATAATTATTATTGTGTCTATTTCGTAGGTGTGAGCTGTTCAACATTAAAGAGAATAAATAATGAAGGTAAAACAGATAACGGTGTCTTAATTGAATTGAAATTGAATTGATTTGAATTTAAGAAAAATAAAAATCAACGATCTGTACTCATTGAAAGATATGACCTCGAAGCATGGCGACACAAATATTTAAGGACTATTGCTGCAAAACGTGCTGAAGGTTAACAAATAATATATCTCGATGAAACATACATCCATCAAAATTATAAGCCAAAAATGTCTTGGCAGGGTCCTTCGACACAGGGTGTTATCGACAACATTTCCACAGGAAAACGATTTATAATCATTCATGCTAGCTCAGAGAATGGTTTTGTGCCCAATGCATTGTTAACATTCAGCACTAAGTCTACCAAAGCAGACTACCATCATGACATGAATGCCTCAAATTTTAATAAATGGTTGTGCGAGAAACTGATACCCAATTTGAGTACAAATAGCGTCATAGTGATGGACAACGCCAGTTACCATACAGTTCAAATTAATAAGATACCCAACACCAGCACTCGGAAAACAGATATACAAGATTGGCTGCGTGCCAATCACATTATGTTTGAAGAAAGTCAGACCAGATCGGAACTATTGGTTTTGGTACAAAAGTACAAACCTGAGCCAGTATATGAAGCAGATGAAATGTTAAAAGAGCATGGTCATGAGGTATTAAGATTACCTCCCTACCATTGCGACCTCAATCACATAGAGCTCATATGGAGTCTTGGAAAGCGAAAAGTGGCAAGCAGAAATATTTCTATATCAGTAGCTCAATTACAAGAAGTAATAAAAGAAGCTTTCCAAAGCATAACAGCAGATGACTGGTAAAAAAATGTCGACCATGTACTGCATGTTGAAGACCAATACAGAACCAGGGATGGGATAGCGGAAGATATGGAACAATTTATAATAAGTGTCCGGGATGAAGAGTCGAGCAGCTCAGATGAATCAGATATGGGTGTAGAATATTTAGAATTAGAATTTGATTACAGTGAATAAAATACAATCATGTTTTTATTGAATGAATGACTTTGATTTTTACCTGATTATTTAAGTGATATTCTTATCTAAGTAATTATTTTCATACAAATTTGCTTGAACCTACTGTGTCTTTTCACACCATTAATCAATACTTAATCACACAAAATTGTTGAACAGATTTGGATGAAATTTTGCTTACACGTAGTTTATATCCTGGGTTAACACACAAAATACTTTAATCCGAAAATTTTTAGTTCCGGGAGTAAAAATATATTATTAATTTATAAAGATAAAAGTATCAAAATCGTTTTTTCCAACTATTTTCTGTGTTGCCTTCTTGATCATTTTTGAATTTGCCGCGCTTTGCTAGGTTCATGTTTCGCTAGCCAGACTCTATTATAATCAAAGTCAAAGACAATGAGTGAAGTTTAAAAAATATACTTTACTGTTTGATTGTCTATGGTTGTTATGACGTTAACACTTTCTTTGCTCACTTTGCTTTGATTTTGAAGTTTTGATCTGACGTGGTGTTGTTGAGCTGTCGAAAAAACACCTTTCTTTTTACCTACAAACTGGGCAAATCGTAACCATTAATTTTATCGTAGAGAATTAAATTAAATTAAACAAAATGTTAGACGTTTTATTCGACGATGTGAAGCGCATGAACAAGAGACAGGTAGATTTCACTGATAATAGCTAAATTGAGATGACGTGAACAGGCCGGTTGTTTCCTTACATTTAATATTTAATTTACAGTTTATTTATCAAGTCCTCAGTTTTGGTATGATAGTATCCTCGGCTCTGATGATATGGAAGGGCTTGATGGTAGTAACAGGCAGCGAGAGTCCTATAGTGGTGGTACTCTCTGGTAGTATGGAGCCCGCGTTCCATAGAGGAGACTTGTTGTTCCTGACAAACTATCCGGATGAACCTGTGCGCGTCGGAGAGATCGTGGTTTTCAAAGTTGAGGGGCGAGACATTCCCATCGTTCATAGAGTTCTGAAACTGCATGAAAAGTATGTTGCTGTTTTTTTGAAATTACCTTTTCTACCTACTAACAGAATAACTTGCTAGCTTAACATTTTGTTTATTAGTGGGATGCATTGCTGTGCATGTATACTCTTCTGGATATTGACTGATTAAGTAAGTTAACAAAACTTAATGCAGATTACTAAAACCTTCAACCTTAAGAGTCAAGAGATTCAGCGCTTAATCCATAGTTAGTAGTAGTATTTATAAAAACGAAAGGTTGGATGTCTGCTATGCTATTACAGTTAAATTTGGTACAGACAGGTCACATCTTGGGGAAAGACATATGCTACTACTTATCCCAGAAAATCAATGAGTTCCCACAGGCTAGATGATTTTGCGAGCATCATCTATTTTGCAATATTGGTAGGATAAACAATTTTGTAAATGCATATTGCTCTTTCATTTCAGGAATAATGGAACAGTGAAATTCTTAACCAAAGGAGATAATAATAGTGTGGACGATAGAGGCTTATATGCTCAGGGTCAACTCTGGCTTACAAAAAAGGATGTGGTTGGGCGGACTAGAGGCTTCTTGCCTTATGTAGGAATGGTCACAATTTATATGAATGAATATCCTAAATTTAAGGTAAATTCACTTACAAATTATTATTTCTATGGTCTTAATGCTCCTAGAGGGTCCTAGATGGTAAGAGCTGTTTTGTCATTTTGTAATAAATTGAAGTGGCAATGTAAATGCAGTCTAAGAGGAAATTTTGTTATAGTTTGAATTCAACACATACACCTAATTTCTGTAGCATCGCAACAGTAAATTTGATTGTAAGATAACCTAACAGAACCACCATACTACCAGACCAAACCAAAGACAATTATTATAATAAGTCTTTTTATTTTTTTATTTCACTACCAGTTAGCCTTTAACTGTGATCTCACCTGATGGTAAGTGTTAATGCAGTCTAAGATGGTAACGGGCTAACCTGTTAGGGGTACAGCAGTAATATTAAACCAATACCCCTAATTGGTTTTGACAAAGCATCATCATGGAGTGCTAAATCTCTTGGGGGTAAGTCTTTGCTGGTAGGGTGGTAATTAGCCATGCCTAAAGCCTCCCGCTAGACCGATATTGCCTCCAAATATGCCACACTTCTGTCTGTGTACTTGTCTGTATTGGTGGAATATGGCCGAAACAGGAGCTAATGAGTTGGAAAGGTGGTGGTGGAAATTAAAGGCAAAAGCTACTTTTAATTTTTCTTAAATGTATGCATTTAGTAAATATTTTTTCAGTTTGCTGTCCTGGGATGCTTAGCAATCTACGTG
Organism: Erebia palarica; assembly: GCA_964035005.1. Classification (NCBI taxonomy): domain Eukaryota; kingdom Metazoa; phylum Arthropoda; class Insecta; order Lepidoptera; family Nymphalidae; genus Erebia; species Erebia palarica. Next base: position 12,279,725 of record OZ035988.1, read on the forward strand.
CTAGTACATAGAGAATGAAGATTATGATCTGATGAAAAAGATGGAGTCCACGTGTCTGTGTGTAATGGAATGGACTGTCACGTGTCATTTCTATTGTAAGAACTTCTCTAGAGTGAATATAATATTTATATTGATGGACTTACATTTTCTTTAATTTCAAATATTTTTTGATATTCTAGATATTGTTTACTCAAAGAACATAAATCTTGAAAAAATTTTTAGATATCACTTTTTTTGAATTACAACAAAATACTTTAAATTTTTTTTTATTGAAAACACAAGACACACAGCCCTATTATTCGGAATTAATTTTCAACTAAAAACAAATCTGCTTCATTACAAGATCACTAAGGCCTTTTGTGCATTATAAGAAAACTTGTGTCTTATGAGTAATGTCTTTTAAGAAATTCAGTCACAATGGTTGTTGTATGAGACCATGTATACTACAAGATATTTTTTCTTCTGTCAATGACTTCCTTACAAACTTTAACCCCTATCTAATTTAGGGGTGAACAACTGTGAAACACATATTCCTTCATTTTTCACCAAAAGTTTCATGGAGATAACTTGAAAAATGACAGACTTTCATACAAACTTTCACCCCCTATTTATTCTCCTTAAGAATGGAATTTTGAAAAATCCGACACCTCTAGGGCGCTCAAGGAATATTCTATTAAAATTTCAAATTTCTACGTTCAGCCGTTCGGGATGTAGGTTGTCTGTCAGTCACTTAGGACAAAGCCTTTTATAGCTGTTACTAGAGGTCGCCCGCACCTTCGTTCGCGTACAATTTCTGAATTCCTATGGGATTTTCCCGCTGCAAAAGGCCTACGTATAGCCGGTATAGCAGCTATATAGATCGGCAGGTTTTTATTATTTAAGACTAATAAATCCTTAAAGCAAGCTTTCAACCCCTATTTCACGGGTGAATTTTCGTAAAATTGCTCATACAGGTAATTATTATTTAAATCGAATAACCTAAATCCCGATTTTCAAGTCTAACTTTAAAACACAGGACTTTCATACAAAGTTAGAACCCCCATTTCACCCTCTGTGGTTTTCCTAAAATTGTTTATACAGTTTATTATAACTTAAAACTAATAACCTAAATCCCGATTTTCAAGTCTAACGACAAAAACTTATACATGTTTTTATTATTTAAAGCTATTAACTTAATTGCCAATTTTCATGTCTCTAACTTCAAAAACAAGGACTTTCGTACAAACTTCCAACCCCCATTTCAACCCCTTAGGGGTGAATTTTCTCAAAACCATTTCTTAGCGGCCGTCTACACCATAGAAGGAACCTACCTTCCAAATTTCAAGTCTGATATAGCTCCTGAGATCTCGTATTGAATCAGTGAGTGACCTTTCGCTTTTATATATTGATAGATAGATAGATTGATTGATGATATTATAAGGTAGGCAAGTAATCGACAGCTTTAATAGCAAACAAGTTGGAATTTAAAAAAAACAAAACTGCCCTGCCAAAAAACGAACCAATAGTTAAAAATGTAAATTAATCTAGTTAAATCTTATTCACATTTTTATTAAATGATATTTTTTTGTAAATGACGATATTGAACTATAGTGTTCATTATTTTTGGAATGTACTCACCATTTTCTAGATGATGATTATATCGTTTTAGTCTTTAATGCGGGCCATGGTCACCCAATCAATTCTTTTTTAAATTTTACTAGCCTATGTCACCCGGAATAAGCTAGGGATTCTAACAATACCTCATTTATCAAAATCGGTTCAGGCGTATAGAAGTTATGGTGGAGTATACAAACTCACATACATACATACATACATACATGCACCCTGAAAACAATATACTCCTTTTTTCAGGCTGTCGTATAAAAATATATACAGGGTTACAGGAAAAGTCGACCTAGATCCGTTAAGGGCGTGTAGTACACATCATTTCTGAATGATTTTACTATGGAACCCCCCATCCTAAACTTAACCGTTTTCGAGATATTCGGGTTTATTTTTTTTTATGAAAATGCCCAATTTTTCGGCTATTGAATTGAATATTTTGAATTTTTTTGACTCTTATGATTATTTTTTTGGTTTTTTACATGAAGAATGAGATGCTTAATGACCTCAATGACTAAAATTGCACGTAAGTTAACTAAATAGTTCATTGTAGACGATCGAAACTTAAGAAAATAAGTACAAATTATAAAAAAATATTTTTCTTTTCTGGATATCTCAAAAAATTATTATGGCACTTGCTCTGCAGATGTGCTTAAAAACATCTACATTTTATCAGCTATCCAACGAGGTATAACAACCTAGGGTTGTATTTAAACTCATAGAAAAAAACATAGTTAGAAAGGTTCAGGTAGTAGGTCTAACGGGTGATTGTAGTAAGCTAAATGAAACAATAAATCAGTTCAAAATAACATTTATTCACCTAATGTTTTTGAATAAATTTTTATAGTTCATGTTCTACGTGTCCACCTCTATTTCGCACACATTTTCTCATTCTTTCACGTAGTCCACTTTTCACTACACCAGTGGTTAATGTTCTTCTTATGTCGTTAGCAGCATTAATTATCCTTTCTTTGAGAACTTCCACTGACGATATGGGGTTGGGCTCACTGTAAACGAGGCTCTTCATGTACCCCCATACATAAAAATCCATGGGGGTCAGGTCGGGACATCTGGCTGGCCAGGGTAAAGGACCACCTCGTCCAATCCATTTGTTAGGATAGTTAGTGTCCAACCATTCCCTAACGCTTCTTCTGAAATGAGCAGGGCAGCCATCATGTTGAAACCACATGTCCCGCAGTAATTGTAATGGGAGATCATCTAGTAGGTCACCTAAGTGATCTCTTAAGAAATTTTCATAAGTTTCACCATTCAGATTGTTTGGAAGAAAGTAAGGCCCAATCAAATGGTTGGAAATGATGCCCATCCACACATTTACACTAAATCGTCGTTGTGACCCCTTTATTCTTTTCTTATTTGGATTGCCTAGTTCTTTAGGAGCCCAATAGTGTGCGTTATGGTAATTAGTAATCCCGTCCTTATCGAATTTGGATTCATCTGTCCACAATATTAATTTTAGGAAATTCGGGTCCTCGATATCTGCATTGAGCATGAATCTGCAGAAGTCCATGCGTCTCGCGGGATCTCCTTCTTCAATTACATGTACCGGCGTGTAGTGATAAGGATACAGGCCTGCCAGTCCAGAAACAAAGCCAAGTCGTGTGGGAATCCGAAAGCACAATAATTCGCATCTACCATGGACGAATCGCATGAGCAGACTAAAATGGATGGCAAGCAAACAAACGACCAAATACAAAACAATGGGCATGTTGTATCCCCAAACTTGTTTTTGTACATTATTTTTCTCACTCTCACCTGCATAAATCGTAAGTTGTCTCGCTCACACGCACCGGATTAACTTGAAGGACAATAGCCGAGGGACCCGTTAGACTTACTACCTGAACTATCTTATCTTCAACTATGTTTTTTTCTATGAGTTTAAATACAACCCTAGGTTATTATACCTCGTTGGATAGCTGATAAAATGTAGATGTTTTTAAGCACATCTGCAGAGCAAGTGCCATAATAATTTTTTGAGATATCCAGAAAAGAAAAATATTTTTTTATAATTTGTACTTATTTTCTTAAGTTTCGATCGTCTACAATGAACTATTTAGTTAACTTACGTGCAATTTTAGTCATTGAGGTCATTAAGCATCTCATTCTTCATGTAAAAAACTAAAAAAATAATCATAAGAGTCAAAAAAATTCAAAATATTCAATTCAATAGCCGAAAAATTGGGCATTTTCATAAAAAAAAATAAACTCGAATATCTCGAAAACGGTTAAGTTTAGGATGGGGGGTTCCATAGTGAAATCATTCAGAAATGATGTGTACTACACGCCCTTAACGGATCTAGGTCGACTTTTCCTGTAACCCTGTATACATATATTAAATATAACTTCATACAGTATATGATATGATCTCACTGACGCATTAACCTACGTGTTAGAGAACATAATATCTATGATTGAGTAAGATTTCCAGTATTTTTTTTGAAAATCATTACTCAGAGCGTAATGAAGCAAATTGAATAAGGCCTATTACACTGCACAGGGACCCTCACACTTGAATCAGTTTAGTGTAATAAGCATTAGGGAGTAAGTGTCCCTAAATTGGTCCTTATTGCTTTGTAATAAGTTTTACCACAGGGCCCTGTAAAAAGTGCAGTGTAATAGGCCTTTAAGTGTACAGCGACATCTATCGGGAACTAAGGTACAAACTTCTTTATTATTTTTAAACCGTTTTCCGTCTTGTGACTGTGCGTTTCCTCAAATTAATTATACCTGATTATTTATGTACTTAGGTATTTCTTTTTAACAGCTTTTGACACTAGTTTCCTGGTACCTAGAGATATACTTAGGCTGTCTCTATAGAATATCAATACGTCTATTGTGAACAGTTGGGAGTTATTGGTTGAAGCAAAAGGAATCTTGGGAAACTCGAAGAAATCTCTAATAGTGATAACTGTAAAGCTTTACCAATGTTCACCTCATTTATGTTACTAAGTTTGTAAGTACCTACTGAATTACTTACTGAAAAATATTGGTATAAGAATACATTTAAAAAAAAACTCAAGTTGTTAGACTCAGTGGTTTGAGCGGCAGGCGATTATGAAACTGAAAGTGATCATCATTTTCAGACCGCGACTGTACAGTTTTACTATTACGTAACCGTACCGTACATACGTATTAGGTAGATACCGTAGTAGGTAGACAGGTCCCTCTACGAAGTTTTACCGATATATTCTACTAAGATTGATTGCTATTAAAGCCGAAATCGACACATTCTAGATCCGGGGTAGCCTTAATGATACGGATCATTGAGCTGGCTTGATGTTTAAAAGGAAAACGCTTCGTCATTACTTAGACCTTTGAGGTGTATCACAAAAGATGAACCTAGAGAATTATTCATAAACCAAACGAATATCGTAACTCCTTAAACTGCTAATAATATTAATGCTTTACTGGTGAGGAAACAAAGTTGCCTCGCTTTATTTCTCACATCTCATCTCATCTGCATGCCTGCGACACTTCCCCAGGCCCACCTCTTCGCCTCGCTGACCGTTCCCTGCAATAATATCCTGTAGGTATATTCTGTGGTATCCTAAATAAAAGGCTAAACCCAGCCGTGTTTTTGTCCTTTTGACATGGAAATGAGGCATATGTCCACAGGCAGCTGCAGCACCAGAACATGCGCTAGAGCTTTGGTTTCATATCTATACCTACTAATATTATAAATGAAAAAGTTTGGATGGGTGGATGGACGTATAGATGGATGTTTCTTACTCAATCACGACAGAATGGCTGATCGGATCTGGATAAAATTTGGCACAGAGATAGATTATACTCTGGAATAACACTATACTATTTATCACGGAAAATTAAAGAGTTCCCGCGGGAAACAACAAAACCTCAATCCACGCAGTCGAAGTCGCAGGCATCAGCTAGTTAGGTATATCTGTCCCCGTAAGATTGTAAAAACCATTAGATCATAATCTAACTCGCGAAATTGTAAACTGTCGACAGATTGTGAACCGTTCAATGGCCTGAGTGTCAATTTTTGAAATATTAATTGTATTTACATTTTCTTGTATCTTTCTTGTAGGTTAGGTTAGGGTTCGACATAAATAATCAGGTAGTGCACTTAGGTTCTATCGGGTTTATATACCTAACAGATTACAACTACCGAAAAATAATGCGTTAAATTGTAAGCTTTCGACAGTTTGCAATTTCGCGAGTTAGATTATAATCTTACGGTGACATATCTATGGTTTTAAATGAATAGATAAGGGACTGCCTTAAGCTTTGCCGTAAAAATGATAAATGGCGTTTGATACAATGGATAAACGAACTAGCCGAGGACATTAAATTCGTCTGCCAAAAGTAAAAAATGCCCAGCTAAGCGTAACATTGACTGGTAGCTCGTTCCGGTGCACTCGTAAATTGTATCCGCTGGTGATGTTATATAGGCTTAGTACAAGTTTTGCAAATCTCGACAATACTATTTTATTGCACTCTCTCATCTCACCTAGTAATAAAAGTGATGATACAGTCTAATATGATAGTGGGCTATCGTGTTAGGGCAGGGCAGGGGTATGCCCTCCGATTATGTAAGGACGTAATAATGATCGTTTGTCAAAATATTGACCTGTTTGAGTAAGTACTCGTAAGTAGTTCATAGATATGCTAGCTAGTTTGCTATTTTTGATGCTAGTTCAAAAAGCATATCGTATGAACTTCTTCAGTTCGAGTATACGTTTTAAGTTGTCAAATGATTACGAGTTGCTTGGACAATTATTGTACCTATGGTCTTAGAGAATTATGGCGGTCACATTAAAGCCATGACCATCATACCATTATTGTAATAAGAGTGGTAGTTGACTTTATATGACTCCACTTCCAGCTTCGTGTTTGATTGCCACAAACTGAACTTTCAGCACAACTAGAGTGTTTTTATTATTCGGTGTATTGCTCCTGTTGTGGTTTGTTTGAGTTGAGCAAGACTAGCTAACTCGCCCTAACCTCGTTCGTTAAACTTCCTCGAGAATTGTTTTTATAAACGGTAATAGTATATGTATATAGTAGGTACTATTGTAGGTTGATTAGCGAAGGGGGTTGAGTAAGCTTTTTATCCTGAAAAGTCAAAGATTTCTCATGGGATTATCATAAACCTTACTTCACGCGGACGACACTGTAGGGATCATCTAGTTTTCAATGATTATAAATAGCTGATGCCCGCGACTTCAACCGCGTGGTGTAAGTTTTAATTCCCCCGGGAACGCCTTAATTTTCTGGGATAAAAAATAGCCTATATCACTTTCCCAGGTCCTCAACTATACCCATGCAAAAATTTACGTCAATCGGATGCTCTTTTGCGGCGTGAAGGACAAACCAACAAATAAACACACTTTCGCATTAATAATAATAATAATATGATGAATATTAGTATAGTCAGTAGGTTATTTCGAACTTAAAAGGAGCTAATGCCCGAGTCTTCATTATGAAATGAAAGTTCGTATGAAAGTCTGGTGGTAAGTTTTTAACTCATACCTATTCTTGAAAATTAGAATTTTTGTTTCGGTAAAAATGAAATCTGATTTACGATTTTAGCAAATTCCACTTCCGAGAAATTTTCATTAATTCCTCTGGAGCGGAACAGAGCCGGGTCAGTTTGTAAAATAAAATCTATAATACCGAACTGGCAGTTTATTTGTGAATATTATTGTAATAAAAGTGGTAGCTGACTTTATATGACTCCACTTCCGACTTCGTGTTTTATTGCCACAAACTGAACTTTCAGCACAACTAAAGTGTTTTTATTATTCGGTGGATCGCTTCTGTTGTGGTTTGTTTGAGTTGAGCAAGACTAGCTGACTCGCCCCAACCTCGTTCATTAAACTTCCTCGAGAATTGTTTTAAAAACGGTAAACTTTGGTTTAAGTCCCTATGGACATGGTGTTGATATGCCAATCCGCACTTGGCCAGCGTGGTGACCAATTACCTAAATCTTTCTCATTTTAAATGTGAGGAGACCGTCCGTGACCAGTAGTGGACCTTGAGCACTGGTGCGCGAGTTTTATATAGAACGCCATATAAAAGTGAGGCACGCGACTTTTGTCCGTCAGACAATATTTTTGTCCGTGGCGATTTTTCGAACGAAAAATTCAATACCTATTTACTGATATCAATCAATCAAGTTGGAATAACGTCTGCCTCGTTGGTCTAGCGGTTAGCGTAGTCGACTGCGGATCACGAGGCCCTGGGTTCGATTCCCGATCGGGCATAAAAATTGTTAGGTATTGGGTTTTTCAATTATGAAATTCTCAGTGCCAGCCCGGAGTTGGAAGTTGGCGGTGTTTCACCCCCGTGCCTCGGAGAGCACGTTAAGCCGTCGGTCCCGGTTATTATCACTAACACGATAATAGTCGTTAAAGCCCGCCAACCCGCATTGGAGCAGCGTGGTGGGTCTAAGCTCCTAATTCCCTCTCTCCTATGAGAGTGGAGCCCTGTGCCCAGCAATGGGACGTTAATAGGCTGTAGTGGTGGATATCTTAAAATCTGAAATCCGAGAGTCGAGGCGACACAACTTAACTATTTTATATATTCGTTGGACTAGTTTTTGATCCCAGTTTTAGCACGGGCTTACGCTGCTCTTGCTTACTGTAAAGGCAGCCTTAGTGACGTGTAAATAATGCAATTTTTTTTATTACGGATGCAACGTGGCATGTGAAACTATAAATGCGTATAAATGGGTGCTTTAAAGTTATGCAGCTTTGACTAGGAGCACTTATTTGCCTGTATTATGGCTTTATGTTTAGCGCAGTTGAAACACGTCCATGCCCCATGGCTGCAGCGAACTACTCGCGTGAGAAACTTTTTATATGCTTGCTTTACGTGCAGCAGTAAAGAAGTTCGTTTTGATGAGCTTATTTAAACTTTTAATACTAACATTCCATCGGAATATCTGGCTAGTAAATCCCTGGTAGTAAAACTGAGGCCGAATTTTAAAATACCTAGGTACATCTTGGTCTGTACGCATTTGTTAGTAGTTTACTTTAAAAATGACTTTTTTACTGATTTACCACAACGACTAAGAGAAATTACCAATTTTATTACAAAGTATATTTTTGTTTTCGTAGAGCCGTAGCTACCTCGTAGCACATCTAAACCGTACTCCGTAGCCAGTTTGTACCATATTCAAAAACTAAAGAGCACATTATCATCAACGGAATCTGAAAGTTCATAAGTTCGGACACCATCAGTTACACTTTCACTTCTAGCATAAGCTTCAGAGATCTTTAACTCTTTAAAATGAAGTAATCTACACGTTTATTCTAAGCAATAGCCGTCGTCATCAAACGATAAAATAAATACCTTTTTTGACGACCTCCTTGGAGCAGTGTTGAGCGCTATTGTCTTAACGTGGGAGGTCCTGAGTTCGATTCCCGGCAGGGTCAAGTTGGGATTTTATAATTTCTGAATTTTCTCTGGTCTGGTGGGAGGCTTTGGCCGTGGCTATTTACTACCCTTCCGGCAAAGACCTACCTTCAAGCGATTAAGCGTTCCAGTACGATGCCGTGTAGGAACCGACTAGGGGTATAATGGTTTAAATACAACTGTCATACCCCTAACAGGTTAGCCCGCTACCGTCTTAGACTGCATTGTCAATTACCATCTAGTGACATCGCAGTTAAGGGCTAACTTATAGTTGAATAAAAAATAAAATCAAAGAATTTGGCAGTCCCATAGGGACTGCCGATAGAAGTGAAAATATTGTGAAAATATATTCAAATATAAACCTTAAAACTAAGCATTAAAGTTTAATCACGAATGTACTACATTATTACGCTTAAGACCTTTTGTCTTAAGAAGAATGGTGTCGAGACGCGTATTCACATTTTTACCCTCTACCAAAAAGTGCTCAATAGGTATGCCTAAAGAAGTTTTCACTTCAAAAAAACCTACTTCTGCTTGTAGGCATTTCCACCTCCCCCGGTCTTTGGCCTCAATGCGATTCGTTTGACATCGTCGTTCAACCCAATGAAGAGTCTGCCAACAATATACTCTCCGTTGGGACATGATCATGTTATTATTGCCACCTCACCTATTGCCACTTCGGCTTCACTCCTTGTTGAATTTTGACGGTTACTACGGATCTCCTTAGATACTGACAATTTTAAATTTAGGGACAGCACAAAAATTCTTAGCCTACGAGCGACTTCGAGAAATACCTAAAAGATCAGTGCCGGATTTACAAATTTTTGGAAATCCGGCACATCTTTTATTTTCTGATTTGATCACTCTGTAAGACTCCGAAAACAGGGCCGTACTTAAGCTGTAAATAACAGTAACAAAGCAATCCATTAAATATTTATTTCCGTACAAATGAGGACATTTAAGCTCTCGTTCCTAAATGAGGAGTACGTACATAAACGCACGCCGCAATAATTTGTTTAACGCTTGAGACCTCCTTGTTACTTGTAGTTAATGGGGCAGTGAAACGTTAACCGCGGACCGTCTTCCCGCGAACGATTGCCTCTCGTTGTGCCTCGCTAATTACCCGATTACGGGAGGGTATCTGTTTTTGTGTATGTTCTTTGGGTCTCTTATAGCTGCTAAAATACTCATATAATATTATGATAATTGACATTAATTTATTTGCTTCGTTAAAGAATGACGTGTTTTAGACATACGTATGGATCTTAACCATTGAAATTGAATGTACTAAAATTATACTTACATATCAATGATCATAGCCATATACACATATATAACAGAGACACGTCATAGATGCTCTACCTACATGAAATAAATAGAGATTGGAGTTTGAATTTATAGGTTATATTCATCGATATAAAGCTATAATAATCATTTATTATGGCGTAATGTTACATTAAGTATATCAAAACGAAACAAAGTGAACATAAATCTATCTGATTTGGTTTTTAACGTACGTACGCCTAGACATCACTGGGTATGCTAGGAGCATAGATGTCTGTTACTCAATCACGCCAGAACGGCTGAACGGATGTGGATGGGCACAGAAATAGATTATAGTCTGGAATAACACATACACTACTTTTTATCCCGGGAAATTAAAGAGTTCCAGCGGGAACCAAAAAATCTCAATCCACGTGGTTGAAGTCGCGGGCATCAGCTAGTGTCAAATAAAAATACGATAAAGAAAAATGAAGCTAAGGCAGACATTTTCACAATCAAATCTAGTTTCCACCGGCACGTTTTTCTTTTTCATTAAATGATTGAATATTTAAATTATTTTTCCTTTCCACAAAATATATTGGATGCTTTCATAACCCACAACCGTAGTTAGTACAAAACAGAGAGTTTCTCCTAATTTGGTCACAAAGTGCGGTCTTATTTTTAATATTAATCGTCGCTTTTTGAAATTTATTTCCCAAGTTACAGCTTGTTAACTTTGTAAAAGGCCACAAGGGAAATATACTTTCTTTTTGTGATTTTTTCTTGACCAGCCGTGCGGGAGTTCAAGCTTTCTTATTCCACGAAACCCCTAAATTGTATCCACGATAAACCATGTATTATTAAGGGCACAGTGTTTATTTTTATTGACAAAAAGACATGTGAACTTTGTATAATTTGATTGTTTATTCAAAATCTCATATATTATAATATCAATTGAGATATCAATAGTAGGTACCTAGTAGGCTAGTAGGTAGTACTTTGTATTATTTATAAACTTATAAACCTACTTATACTTTCAATACTCATACTTTTGTTCATCAAATAAACGGATGTAAAAAATTAAAAATAAATCGTAGTTTGCAATACTCGTGTATAGGAGTAGGATATTTTGCAAGATTCAATTTTTAAATTGACTGTTTTTGGTAAGATTAGCAATATTATCCTTCAACTCAAATCTGGATGTTTCGTTCATGGAATGCATTCATACAAAGATAATCACACAAAAATTTCAGCTGAATTTCTATTTTTGGCATCGGGTGCGCTACAAAAACAGGCAATTCGAATGCTCGTGTGAGATCTGGCATACAATGGACGAACTATGTGAAATTCGCGTTATTGCACCTATGAATTATGGCTAAGAACAAAACGGTATGGTTATAGAGATTAGAAACAAATAGCTAAATACGGAACGTTAAAGCTGTATGACTGCCAACTCCTAAATCAAACCGTAATGTACGAATGCATGGTAATTGGTATGAGTTATGTATGATTCAGCATGGATGCAGTCATTGAATATTTAAAAGTCAAGTCTCAAATCTGTTAAAAATACTTGGGTACCAATATTAAAAAAAATACCTTAATATTACAAATTACAAGCAACAATGTGTGTTACTTTCTTTTTAGGTAAGTTAAAAAAGTGAATCATTTAATTTACTCAATATTGATTCGATATCTCTAAGTGATTAAAAAATAAAATATAAAGATCATATTATGGAAAAACGATTATTTGGTTCACTATTATATTATAGTGAAAGTATTAGTCATCGGCATAGCGTCGACATGCGCTCCTTTTCGTTGATCTTTGGCCACTCCTTAGTTATCGATCATAGTTTTTCAAATTTACCTAAATAAATAAATCTTTATTTGTAGCAACTACGGTTCAATTTGTTAGTAGACATCTTCTCTTCTTGTCCTTTTTCCTACCTACGTGGGGTCGGCACAACATGTTTTCCTCTTCGACTCACTTTTGTTAGCCGTCAACCTTTTATTCCCTCGTTTCGTACGCATATCTTCTTTCACACAATCCATCCATATTTTCTTAGGCCTCCCTCTACTCTTTTTTCCTTCCACATCCATATCTATCATTTTTCTCGTAATATGCCTTTCTGCCCTCCGCATTACATGCCCATACCATGCCAGCCTATTACTCCTCATCTTTTCTGTCACTGGCGCTACTTTCAAACTTCCCCTTATATATTCATTCCTAATCTTATCCATTCTAGTCACACCACATATTCATCTCAACATTCGCATTTCGGTCGCATGCTTTTTCTTTCTTTCATCCGTCCTTTTTACCGCCCAACATTCTGAACCATATAAGGCGACAGGTCTAACGACTGTTTTATAGATTTCCCTTTTAGTTTAAGAGGCATTCGTCGCAGGTCGCATATAACACCCGAGACCTGTCGCCATTTCATCCATCCCACATTCATTCTATTGTTCACGTCTCCGTCAATATTGCGATCGTTTTGAAAGAGCGAACCGAGATACCGGAGATCGGGGCAGACTGGTAGGGATTTACCATTTAAGGCAATTTCATAGAAACGGGAGGGGCCACCGATGTCACAGAACAGATTTTCTGTCTTCGTTCGGCTGATCTTCAGGTCAACACTCTCCAATCTATCTTGCCATTTTCGCCTCTCCCCCGACAAGTACAACGTCGTCAGCGAACATCATGCACCAGGGTGCCTGCTCCTGTATGTCTGATGTTAGAGCATCCATTACCAGGAGAAACAGGTAAGGGCTTAAAGCTGATCCCTGGTGCAAGCCCACTTCCACATTGAACCTGTCTGTAACGCCAGCTTCTGACCGAACCCTTGTGCTCGCTTCTGCATACATCGCTTTCACAATCCTCACATACTTCTCTGGTATTCTTTTCACTTTCATAGCCCACCACAAAACTTCTCGGGGAACTCGGGTTAGTAGGTAAACATAAAATTCATAAAAATGCGGCCTTTAAAATTGCGGCCTCACCAGCACTTATATTATGTAGCACATTTAGAGGGTCTATGGCGTTTTTCGAATAGTTGACCCCCAGGCTCCCCGTGTAGTTAATGCCATTTTTGTTTCTTTATTACATAAAAGTCATTGAAACTTATAGGTGTTAAGTTTGGTTACCTAAAGTCACATTATATTGACAATGGCCAGTTTTATAAATAAATATATAGTATAATAGATGATTTTTTATTGACCAACAGTTTACATGAAATTAATCAGTAGTACAAAGAAACATTAGGGTAGGGAGGGGAAATAGCGCTCACTGGGTAATGGCGCTCACCTCTGTAACTCTGTCAAAATGGAACGTACCAACATCCCATGTCGCGTGAAGCGCGAGGGGAGGGGGCCTCTAACAAACAGCGATGCAAACGGACAGTCAGCTCGCGTCATGCAACTGTGAAGTGCGTTTCTTCGTTTGCGGCCGCGCTGATCTTATTTTTGGTCACGTGTTTATGTCGGTAAGTCCAAAACTTTAATGCTTATTTAGTTATTAATTTTACTTTTCTGACAAAAAAACTATTCTATTTTGTGAAAATGCAATCAATTTTCAACAATTGTGTATGTTTTTTTTTTAATTTCACATTAATTATAAAACGACCATTTGGGGTTATACCGCTCATCTGAGCGCCATTACCCCTTAGTGACTTATTTTTTTATTGTTGTAGATATGCCAAGAAATCGTCAAAGGACCACCGCCAAAGCGGCTTGGACCGAAGAAGACCTTCAATCAGCTAAAACTGCGGTTGAAGGAGGTTTGTCCAAAAGAAAAGCTGCAAAACAATTTAATATACCATTTACTACTTTGAGAGATCGACTAAAACATGAGCAACCCAAGACTAGGTCGCAAGCCCGTTTTCACCCAACAGCAAGAAACTGAAATTGCTGAACATTATTCTATTTCTTATTTGTCTTACCTCTAATAATAATAATCATTTTATATTATATTATAATAATTTGTAAGTTTATTTGACATCGAAGAGTTTACTATATTTTTTTTATTGAAAAACGCTAATCTTACGTACAAATGGGGGCAATTGATGCTAATTTGTGATTTTAGACTTTACTTTTATTTTATAAGGTTGATCTCATTAATATTTCTTTAATTAAAATTTATCTTACTTGTTATATTCCAAAAAACATGTTTGAGCGTCAATACCCCGTACCCTGAGCGGCATTACCCAAGGTCAGGGGCAATGCCGCTCAAACATATTTTTTAAATAATGTTTTCCTACTACTAGTAGGATAAAGATATATACTTTTGTTGTTAAGTTGTTGATTACTCGATAATTAAAGACTTTGTTACTTTTCTTAATTTTGATTTATGATAAATAATTTAAAAAATACACCATGTTTTCCTTAAGTGAACGCCATTCCCCCTCCCTACCCTACATGCAGTACTTATGTACTGTGTACTTAATATACTTAAAAAGTAAATGTGGTCAACGGGCCACCTCCTCAGCTTGTGCCGCAGCATGAAAGGTAGGTATAATACCTGACATACCGTAACGCTGATTTTCAGGAGGGGCTCAAGGGCCGAAACGTCACGGACCATCACTGTATATTCCAAGCAAGTACAAGTGAACAAAAAAAAAAATTTTATCATCAAAAACAAAAATAAACTTAATATATAAATTTGCTTAAAAAACTAACTTTATCAGTGCTTATCATCAAGACACGCGGAAGCGTGTCCAGCCAAAGTTCAAAAAAACTGGCGAGCAGCACCGTGTGTAATTACACGAACCATTTGGAGCCACTTTTGACCCCCTCATAACTCAAAAACTATTTCACATAAACATGTCAAATTTGGCGCATATATTGAGATCCGTGAGATACATATGTGCTCCAAATTTCATAAGCACACCTCAAATGGTTATTTAGATATAAACGCACAAAAATCGTCATTTTTATGCTCTACCTAGGTATAGATCAAAACTCTGACACGGGGCATACTACCATTGCTTAAAGCCGTATTAGTTTAATATTGTTGACGTTTATGTTGTAGTGTTATAATCATTATTTTAAGGACGTCAAAGTACGTGACATTCAACCGTTATTTTGAAACAATACTGCTTTAAGCGGTGGTAGTAACTCCTTAACTATTGAAAATGACACAATTATTATTTTAATGTAAATAATAATGAATAATAATATAGTTGCATTAAAACCTTACCTTCGTATTCATACATTTTGTGCAACGAAACGTCATTGACAGAAAAGAAGAAGAAACGTATTTGAAGTCGTCAGTTCAAGCTGTCAGTCAATGTGATTTGTATTCATTGTTTATAGTGGTTTTAGTGATATCGACTGTTTACCGTGCTTGTTTTCAATGTTTCACAAAAAACTTTTGATTTTGAACTTTTGCAATCAAAATTGATGAGATGTAGAAATGTGCTGTAGAGGTAGTCTGACCATAGATGTAATCTGTCAATGTTAGTGTAACTCTAGGTACACTATATATTTTTTTTGAGAATTCCCGTCTTTAATTATCTTGTACAATGAGTCGTACAATAGAATTACTGGTGGGTGACACACTGACCTTACACCGAATAATAAGTACCTACTAATGTAAAACGTAAACTAAACTAATAGAAAAGTCCTATTACAGTGTAAAGGATTATTTGAATGATAGCAAGGCATGGGTATGAATTGTTACAGCGGCTGATTATGTAATGTTATATTATAAGTACATATATATAATTTCAAATATTTGTGAGATGGTGATAATAAAAAGAAAAGAGGAGTTTATTGCGGGCTCTTCTCAGACCAGGGCACGTTTGGGTCCCTCGTAGCTTTAGTTTTAAGATACCGTAGTTAATTATCACCATCACGTCTTATGCTCTGTAAGCATGACGTTCAGAAGGTGTACTTTGTAGGTACATATTTTGAATAAATATGTTTTGAGTTTGAGATTGAGTTCAATAATTTCTGTACAAAAAGTAATGATATCCTATCAAAAACATAAATGTAAAATGAGAGCCAAGTTCAAAATTGTGATATATATGCCTTGGTTGTTGACTTCAGCGACAAAAGAAGTGAGATCTAAATGGTTGCCAAGTTCAATGGTCAGTCCTGAAATTTATTTATAACAATATATAATATTTTATAACAACTTAAAATATAATTTCTTCTTATAACTTAGTATAAAATGTTGAAGACTAAGGCTTTGGCTTGGCTAGTTTCCATATACGAATTATTATTAAGTAGGTACCTAAAAGTACAGTTTCTACCAACAAGCCAAATTTTCGGAAGAATAAAATAAGAACTTACAGCTTTACAACTTGTGAAGGCTATAATTCGCATATGAAAACTAGCCAAGCCAAAGCCTTAGTCTTCAACATTTTATACTAAGTTATAAGAAGAAATGATATTTTAAGTTGTTATAAAATATTATATGTTTTATAAATAAATTTCAGGACTGACCATTGAACTTGGCACCCATTTAGATCTCACTTCTTTTGTCGCTGAAGTCAACAACCAAGGCATATATATCACAATTTTGAATTTGGCTCTCATTTCAAATTTATGTTTTTGATGGGAAAAATAAATTTCAGGACTGACCATTGAACTTGGCACCCATTTAGATCTCACTTCTTTTGTCGCTGAAGTCAACAACCAAGGCATATATATCACAATTTTGAACTTGGCTCTCATTTTACATTTATGTTTTTGATAGGATACTATTATCCGTATAACCAATCAAATCAAAACAGGGAATGCTTCAAAATTAAGTGTCTAAAATTAAATAGATAATACATTTATTTTGTAGGTAGGTTTCCCTCGTCGGCGTCATAAATATAGAAATACTTTCCCGACAAAGTTTTGCTGCACTTGTTTATGAATATGACTCCCACTACGGGTCCCAACATGCATGACAAAGTAGCTTATTTTTGAGGTGGAAGCTTAAAATAAAATCAATTGAAATTAACAGTGTTTTCATTTAATAATAATTTTTTTAAAGCTGTGAATATTTTAAATGATACTAACATAAACGTTCGTCGAGTTCATCTGTCGGGAAAGTCGCAGGCATCAGCTAGTAAATAAGATGCGAAAGTTTGGATGGATCTTTGTTAATTAATCATGCCAGTATAGGTGATGATGATGATGATCATTCCTGCTGCATGTGATTGAACACAAAAACTATAGGAAGAACACGCATAGGGCACTATAGGGCACGCATCTCTAACTTTTCAGAGTAAGTTATGTGCGTTATAAAAAATTTAATATCACTAATTGTTAACACCGAATGAAAACATCGTGAGGAAAGTAACCTGCATGCAAAAGTTCTTTATAATGCTCTCAAAAGCGTGTGAAGTCTGCCAATCCGCACTTCGCCAGCGTGGTGGTCAACCCATTTTCATTCGTGCTCAGTAGTGAACCGGCAATCGGTAAATGTATGAAGTTGAATCATTGAAGTCTTGGATGAATTATGTTAGTGAGTGAGTGCAATTGAAAGACAAACAAATAAACACACATTCTGAAAAATGGGTTTTACCGTAAATTAGGTGTAACCCTCGTTTAGGTAAGTATTATAAAGTATAGCAAAGTGTACAACAGTAACAGTATTAACCAAAGATTAAATCTTTGGTATTAACCTGTAGTTCTTTACAGAGCTGTAACAATGGAGCTTGCGAAGGCTTGCGGCAAACAACGTCGATGCTACACGAGTGCTTTGGAATAATAAAGTACCTACCTACTTGTGTCGAGTATAATGATATGCTATAATGTTACTTTAAAACTGCAACGTCTGGTGCATTGATGCTTTTTTAGTTTTCATGAGCAACCAGAAAAGGAGTTTTAATTGTTGGAATATAGCAAAAATACTAGTCTATGATATAAAAGTCTGTAATGACATAATAGTTGTCTATGGACGTAGTTCATACTTCATTCCTTCAGTCACTCTCATACATTCTTTTCACTCACTTAAACAATAATTCACCATTCATTTGCTCTTTGTTGTAGCCTGTACAATATTTTATTATTATTAAACAGACAGTCGTACAGTGCAGACGTCTTTTCTTTTCCCAGCGAGCTCATATACCAACAGGTTATGGGGCCAGGTCACTTTAAAAATTCAAATAAAAATTAAATTAAAATTCGTGTAAAAAATATCAACCGTAAAATTTAATATAAAAAAATAAATAAAAAATAAAAATAAAATACGAGATGGAGTCGCGAAGTGAAAGGAATTTCTACCCACAAGATCTCGAAGTTATATTGTGATCATTCGTACAGTGCAGACGTCTTTTCTTTTCCCTGCGAGCTCATATACCAACATTAATAGCAATAATTATTCCGCGAGTATTAAGATTTTTGATTCCCGCGGAAAATCTTTAATTTTCCGGGATGAGTAGCCTATGTCCTTTCCCGGGATATAATCTACCCCTGTACCAAATTTCATCAAAATTAATTTAGTGTTTATTATTAATCAGTTAATTTTAAGTTACCTATCTGCGTAAGTGTAAGGGTGCAATATGTTCCGGAAGCGACTGCGGGCAATACTTCGCGATGGCGAAAGCAGGTATACTGCCGGAGGTCCGTATTAGACAGTCAGCCATAGTCAGAGGATACTCTTCAAGTCGTCGTTCATAGGAAAACAATACAATAGACATGTAGCAGTAAAATATACATAAGGTTGCTGCAGCAGCTGGCTGGCCTATTACTTAAACTTTGGTTAATTTGCTGAAAAAATTTAGTTGCATTTAACATTTTTCTCTTCCACACTCATCTTTCCACACTCCAAAGTGTGGAAAGGTGAAAAATGTTAAATAAAATCTGTTGCTTGCACAGATACTGAGAACTATTGTAAATTGATACAATGTGTTTGAATAGGGACGGTGACAACTCAATCAAATCAGCAACTCTTTATCAAACTTAAAAACGCGCTAGTATGGAAGTTTGTATGAAATGCATAGTGTGTAGGAAGTTTGTGACGTCATCAAAATTCAACGAACTTTTTATCTTTAAAATGGTTATCAAACTTAACACTAACCGAGGATGTGAATTTTAGGTCTTTTGGAAGACTATTAAATAATCAGTAGGAAATAATTTATTTTTGACTTAGGCATCATCCCTATTAAGTCTGAAAGCTGTAATGGTTTTGATTCCACGGAATGGGTATGACACTTTTATCTATGAAACAAGTCGCACTACAAGTCGTGTGTAGCGCACTTCAAACGCATGTTATTCGTACCCCGCGGCTGCACTTTGCTGCGGGGGAAATGTTGGCGCTTTGTGCTGGCGTGAGAAACTTTCATGTTTGCTATACTTACGTGCCACAGTAAAGGAATTTTTATTTAATAGCATACGTTATTATTCATTTTTTAGTACTTTGATTTACCCCTGCATCAAATAGGTAGGCTTATCATAAGTAGGTACTTCGGTACACAAAGTCGAGCCAACGTACTATTTATTACGTGGTTTAAGTTTTTTGATTCCCGCGGGAATTCCTTAATTTTCCAGGATAAAAAGTAGCGTATGTCGCTCTCCAGGTCCTTAATTATATCCATGTCAAAAGTCACCCTAGATTCGTTGCTCCGTTGCGGCGTGATTGAAGGACAGACCAAAGAACAAACACACTTTCGCATTTATAATATTAAGTATGATTCTGTGGTCGAGCGGTCCGAGTGGCTATGGTGCTGATACCCGCGTATAGCCAAAGACTCTTACAGAGGTTCATATGAATATTATAAATCTAAAAGTGCAGTGTTTTTCTGTTTTATTTTTAATGTTCAGTCGATTTGAAATTTTCCAAGCTTACCCGGGACATTAACCCATACGCCTAATCGATTTCTACACTGCATCGTACCAGTTTAATCGCTTGACAGCATATCTTTACCGGCAGAGTGGTAACAACGGCCGAAGCCACCCATTAGACCAGGGGTTCCCAAACTCATATGTATCACGCCTCCCTACTGCATAAAATTAATATACCCACGCCTCCCCTCGGGCCAGGGCCCAGCAAGTAGCAGCAAGCGGGCTCGCCAAGTAATAAGTTGTAAAATAAAATAAGGGTAATTAAGTCAAAAAATACATTTTCAGATGTTTTATTATTAAAAAATATTGCTTTCACACACTTTTTATAAAAAGATTCAATGTGACGGATGAGCTTGCATGTTTTTGACAAGATTTCCAATTCTGGGTTCAATAGAAGATAGTGCACAACGTAGATCACTAGCAATATCTAGTTTACTTCTGTATTTTGTTTTTATTGCTACAACTGCTGAAAATGCTGTTTCGCACAAATAAGTGCTTGAAAAAGGTAAAAACAATGTTAGTGCTTGCTCTGCTGTGCTGGGATAAACTTTGAGATATTTAACCCAAAATTGTGCCTTATCCATCTTCTCAAAATCATATTGGGCAGCAGAATCGTTTTTGATTTCCAAAGCTTGCTCTTGTAATGTATCTGGCAGCATGTCTATGTCGACGTGAAAAGGATCGGTCGCTAATCGATAAATAATATTATCGCACGAGTCGGGAAAGTAGCGCTTGAATTCGTCAGTGAGGTGCTGCAAGTGGATTGATATTTTGTTCTTGATATAAATTTCATCCAAAATCTCCTTAAAGCACGATTCTTCTGTGATCGCAAATAGTTTAGGAAAGCAGGAATAATTGCACGCCAAAATTTTGCGCTTCCACAGTTGCAACTTCTCAGTATATGCCGTGATAGCATCCCGATGATAAATTATGTTCGAGTCTCCGCCTTGTAATTTCAAGTT
This sequence comes from Erebia palarica, assembly GCA_964035005.1. Lineage (NCBI taxonomy): Eukaryota > Metazoa > Arthropoda > Insecta > Lepidoptera > Nymphalidae > Erebia > Erebia palarica. Next base: position 12,300,721 of record OZ035988.1, read on the forward strand.
CAAAGTGTTCAATGAATCAAAAATATCTGATAGATAAGCAAATATTACTTGAACCCATGGTTTCTTAAATTCCACAAACAATTCACTTTGTTTTTGAATTTCTAAAAACTGAATTACTTCATCTCGCAGTTCAAATAATCTTGCCAACATATTTCCTTTCGAGAGCCAGCGCACTTATGTATGAAATAACAATGTCTTGTGTTCTGTGCCCAAATCTTCACAGAGAGCCGTAAAAAGCCGCGTGTTTAATGCACTCTTTTTAACATAATTTACAATTTTAATGCATAATTTTAAGACACCATAGAGTTCGTTTGAAAGTGTTTTAGCTGCCAAGGCTTGCCGGTGTATAAAACAGTGAATAGTAATTACGTTTGGATTTTTTTCTTTGACCAACTGTACGAATCCTGAACGAGATCCAAGCATTGCCGGAGCGCCATCTGTGCATACGCCTATCAACTTTTTCCATGAGAGTTCATGTTTATCAAAGAATTCAGAGATTGCTGTCATTATATCAATTGCTTTTGAACTTGTCGTTAACTCTGTAGAAAACAGCAACTCGTCTTTGATTGTTTCGTTTTTTATGTATCGAACGAAAACTAACAGTTGACAACATTGCGCAATATCCGTACTCTCGTCCAACTGTATTGCAAAAAAACTTGATTCTTTCACGGCCTCCACTACCTGATTTTTTATATCTTCAGCCATATCATCAATGCGACGTTTCACAGTGTTGTCAGAGAGAGGTATTTGTGAAAATTTTTGTTTACCTTCTGGTCCAAGAACTATATCAGCTGCTTTCAATAAGCAGGGTTTGACGAGTGTTTCTCCGATAGTATGGCTTTTTTTGGCCTTTGCAATGAGTAGCGATAATTCATATGAAGCTTCGAGCACTTTCTCAGATGACTGAGCAAAGGATCCAGTACTATCCAATTTCATGCGCTTCAAACTTGCAGATTTTGAAGCAAAAAACTCCTTCGGCTTGCCTTTTAAAGCGCTGTGTTTTGTTGACAAATGTCGTTCCAGGCGCGAAGGTCTCATGGCATCATTGCTCAATACTTCATAACAAATAACACACTGCGGCTGATCGATACCATTTTTATTCATAGAAACAAAACCGTATTTAATATAATCATCATTATATTTGCGTTTTTTTGCCGAGCTCATGGCGAAATAAAAGAAATAACCGGTCACTACACAAACACACAATAAAAGGTCGCTTGTTTGTTATTGCAACAAAGTACGCGTGCTCGCGAGGCGCGTGCGGTGCGGGAAGTGAGGTGCGCCGGTGCGGTAGCTATGCTATGCGCGGGCGACCGGAGTTATAACCACCCGCGCCCCCCTGCGCATGTCTTCGCGCCTCCCCAGAGGGGCGCGCCCCCCACTTTGAAAATCAATGCATTAGACCAAGCCAGAGAAAATTCAGAAATTATGGATTCCCAAATTGACCCTGCCGAGAATAGAACCCGGGTCTTCCCACTTGTAAGATCACAGTGCTCTCCACTGTACCAGGGAGGTCGTCCAATTCATCTTTTCAAACTACACTTCTATTTGTTCTATCACCTACTTAATAAAGGCTAAGGAAATTAGAGGGACGCGTTGAGCTCGAAGGGCAATCGTTTCCTCGAGCGCGCTCCGTGGGTAACGTTTCACTGCCCCATTAACTATGTCCCAGGCGTTAAACAAATTATTGCGGCCGTCTGTTTACGTATCTACTCAGTTAAATACTGAGTAGATACGTAAACAACGAGAACTTTAACTGCTTTCATTTGTTTCTGTGTAAATATTAATTTATGGTTTTGTTTTCTTGCACATCGCGGTAGCTTGAAGTCAAGTAGCCCAAATATGGCAAAGCAAGAGGAAGTGTTAGGTTGTAGGGTGTTTGTATTTATGTTCCACCGTAGAGCTTAAACTACTAAGCCGATTTTGGTGCACGAGGTGACAAGCGATACGTTATTGTGGTCCGGGTGACATAGGCAATATTTAACACTAACAAAATTAATAGGACGGATGTTACATCCAAAAAAGTGGGGATGTCAAATGAAATAGAAAAAAATTCTGAGTTCATAAATATGAATATCTATACTTAGAGCAATTTATATTTAGATTTAGTTTGGTTTAAGTTTTATTAAGCCTTTTTATTTTTTTACTTATTCGAACGCGACTATTTGCAAGGAATTGATCTAGCGCTAGCTGTCATCAGTCAATAGGCGTTTGACAATTCCATAGAAAACAGTAACGTGGACGCGATCGAATGGGAAGAAAATCTCCCACTAGGCACTGCGTACGTCGTCTGAAATGAAATCATTATTGAACTCCAAGATTTGACGCAGTTTTGAAGTAACAGTAAGACCACCAAAAAATGCGTGGTGGATTGAGAACCCCCATTATTGTAGTCATTCAAAAAGCATGGTCATTCTAAGAAGTTGGAAGGATACGTAAACAACAACGTAACATCTCTTGCCGCAGCCTATACTTAGTCTAGTTTACAACGTGGGCACCTCAAGTTTCATATCCCAATTCATAAAGTAAAGTTCAGTAATTTAACTACAATGTATTTAAACGAACGAGTATGGAACGAGACTCATTTTATAATATCGTTTGTGTGGTTACGTGTAAAATGACGGGAATTTAAAAATTCACTGCCGTCGACGGCGCCCTAGAATTTTTATTCGTTGTGTAGAAAGTCTCGTATTTTTTTGTAAAATAATAATATACTAGGCTTTCTCCATACATAGTTATTGACCGAGCGAAGCTAAGGTCTCTGAGTCTATTCGAGTGAATTTGCACTTGTCCGTCCGTCCATCCGTCTGTCAGAGCCTTATAAATTCTGAATTACTGAACGTTATTACTTAAAATTTAATTAAATATAATATGTAAACCGATGGCCTCCTGCCGAATATGGCTTAAAAAGTTATAAAAATCTTTATGGGGGGCTCTCTTATGAGCGAATGCGAAGTTAAATATTTTTTATTGCATAGTGTTGCGGTATATCATTTTTAAAATAATTAGTAATAGAGTCCAAAAATATTTTTTTTTTAATTTTCCCCCTAAAATTGACGAAATGGGGGGCTTTCAATGTGGAGATTTTCTAAAGTCCAAAGTTGACCTCAGAACTCTCAATTTTCTGAAAGGCTGAGCCTGAAACTTGATCAATTATTTGAATTATATCCTGTACTTGAACAACAAATAAAATAAAATTAGGTAAATATTTTAAGGAAACGAAATTATTTAATTTTGATGAGCTTCAGTATTCACAACTTCACAATGATGTCAATAGATGGCGCTTTGTAAAAGTTTATTCGTTTATCCAATACCTTTTTAGCTCATTCGCGTGTAATGTTAAAAGTTAACTATTATTACAATATATAGTTAAAACTATCTTATGGATACCGCGAGGTCTCAGTTCGGGGCGAACCACTAGTAGGTACTATTATAAATGCAAACGTGTGCCTGTCTATGTTACATTTTCAAGGCATGGGAAGGTACAGTAATAGGTTGTATCCAGGAGCAAGACAAGATCATCAAAGTATCTTCACGGGATTTTAAGAAAAAACTCAATTGTCAAATTGGTGTACGTTTCCGTGTAGTCATAAGGCTTAATAAAAACTGTCATTCCCTTACAGGTTAGCCCGTTTCCATCTTAGACTGTAACCACTAATGGATTGGATCGGAACGAAAACCGAACAAAGTCGCGGGTAACATATAGTATGAAATTAATTAAACGTTAATTTCCTTCTCCTATTAAATTTTCTATATTATCCTGAGCTTAATATTCTACTAAATATCATATTCCAACGTTTAGATTATCAAATGACGCTATTTTCGTTAATTGCCCTCTCAGCATCTATTATGTAATTTAGTATGTAACTTGACTGAATTCGGGATTTTTCATCAAATGGTCGTCGGATCATTAAGCTCCGAGACTGTATGAAGGGGGATCAAAGCGATGCTCACGAGAAGTCCACTCATCTCAAGAGCCGTTACCCTCTCAGCAGGCCCTTGGCTTTGACTCTTATCGTCTGTACTCAAGAAAAGCTAAATTCGATTAGTACGGTAATGTTGTTGATAATTTGAAACATATTTTTACAAAATCACAAAAATATTTCCAATTTCAAACTTATATATTACATACTTACTGCAAATGATACGGATACGACAATAATAGTACTCAGTTTTTGAAGACAAGAAGCTGTATATGTTGTCAGTAATGTGCAGTACCCATAATATTATAGATATATTACTCGTTACATCATTCAGTGTGCATGCAGTTAACTTATTATACATACCCGACATAAAAAGAGAGGTGTTTTAAGTTTAACGTGTGTATCTATCTGTGTATCTGCGAATCTGCGAATCTGTGTGTGTGTGTCTGTCTGACACACAGATACACTAAATCAAAATTTTGATTTAGTTTTTGATCGAGAGTGCTCTTAGCTATGATTAAAGAAAATCGGTTCAGCCGTTTGAAGATCATCAGCTATTTTCTAGTTGACGAACTTGGGCTCTATTACGAGTACTTCCATATGTCGTCGATAATTGTTTTTTTTTTTATTTATTTGTTCAGAACTACAACTTCCATACATTATAATTACGGCAAAAATATTTCCAGTTTTACCCGTATGGTTGTCCATTACAGGTGTGACACTAAGATCTAGTTACTAACATGCACTTACAATATTTTAGAGATCTTATTCTTATGTTATGCTTAAATAAATTATATAGTTTGAAACAGTATACTTAACTAAGTTATAGAAGGCAAATCACCAATTACAAAAAAAAAACGTAAATTTGAAAATAAAACATATGAAAATTACAATAATATACCAAATAATGAAAAAATATGAAATTTATTTGAGAATATACCCTTTGAACCATCTAGAAAGTACTTACGTGATAACAAAGAGTCCTGTAACTTACAATTTTTTTCTCTAATAGGTGTACATAAAATATTGTTAAAAGAAAATTGTCTCGTGCGGAACTCTTTCGCGGTGGCCTCTTTATTTTAACGAGCACGTTTTAATACTATGCAATTTACTGCAAGACTATATAAAGGGATTTATCAAGAAATGCCTAGCAGAGAAACTCTAATGGATACCAACGCTTCGAAAAAACCTTTATAATGCATCTTGGTAGATAGGTATTAGATGCTCATTTTATTATAGAAAAATTCTTTTGTTATAAAGATTGTATCTAACGAACTTGTCGTACTAAGTTGAGGAACGATATGTATATCAAATTAAAGATTTTTTAACACCTTCGCTGCGGCTACGAATTTTTAAAACTTCCACCTGTTGCGTTACGGGGTTTTTATGACCCGAAAATAAACCACCTTACGATGCGTTACGGGGTCTTTCTTGCCCCGTAAGTCTTATCTGATATAACCTGAATTTAAATGAATATATAAGTTTTTATTTCTAATTAACTGTTATTTAATTAAATAAAGAATATTGAACTGGCAGCGTTTGAAGATCTGACTTTTATATTAGAAGTTATTATAAACAAATTAGAAACGAGGCTATTTCGACCTCGTATTGCACAGATTTTAGGGTACAAAATGTCGTAAGGTAGTGATGGGAACTGAAACATCGATAAATTGAAAAATGTAGTTTATTGAAAGGCAAAATATAACATAATTGTGCTCAAATATTTTAGTGTCAGTTTTTAACTTAAAAATTAAGTATTTTTAAAACAACGTTTCAAAAGGACAGAACGAAGTTATTATAAAGGCCTAAAAAGATTTTGATTAACGTCTTTTTCCTATTTTGCTGTATCAAAAGGTGCCAAATAAGAGATTTTCTTCTAATATATAAAAAATAAAGAGACATACATACATTTGAAAAAATATTATCATATTTAAACAATAAGATAATATTTTTTCAAATGTATGACCGTAAACCGTCATCAACATCACGCGTGAGAAATTCGTGTCCCATTCGCAAATCGTTCTAATCACTTTTTCTTTTTTTGAACCTTTTGAAAAAGGTGTTTAACTTGTATAGCCATACCTGAAAAATAATTAAGTGTAAATGTTAATCATCATAGCAGAACTCTCCAGAATCTGAAGTTCTATAATATATTTATATTCATAACCAGACATCAACACAGCAAGAATGATCATGGGAAATGAAATCTTCCAAACCACTACATGAAAAATCTGCTAAGTGCTATGTTTCGTATAACATTTTATGTGTTCTAATTTGAACGTTACACACAATATATAGTTCGCATAGCTGCTTTTTCATTACGATCAAACACATAACGGTTTTGGAAAATCGAGATCCAGTGGGAATTTTGAAATGAGTGTTTTGGCAATAGATGCGGCGTTTAAAATGGATGAAACTTATTGAATAAAAAAATAACAATAAATCCACTTACGGGTTTTGGCAAGCACACCGCTGAAACTTGTCATTTTTCTACTCCTTTTTACGGGACGAGACATAGAAAAAGCACGATTTCGACGCGTGTGATCCTTTATCGACTCAGCACGTCACTGGTGTCGAGCGCAGCGCTTGCGACAGCGCGGTTCGCGGTGCGGGGTTAGGAGCCTTTTGGACCTTTAACCGCACTGAAGTAATAATTTTTGTCTCTGATGTGGAACTTGGTGCAAATAGCCCCGAATGCAGTTAGCTACGGATCATTATTCCATTTGACGAAGGAAAAATATCTGTATATTTATCTCTTTCCTACTTCAATAGACGGTAAAGATACCTTCGCCACTCTGAATGAGAGAACAACATTTTTGGCGTGCGCACGGAACGAAAGTCTCTGTCGGGGCTATTTCAACCTCGTATCGCAGCGAAGGTGTTAATCAAAGACACATTTTCAAGAGCTGTAGATGAATCATAAAGTGAATCTACCTAAGGGTCGGTAAGTATACTATAGTATATGTATATTCTTGAAATAGTTACTAAAAGCGATGAAATCGTAACTTCTTGTGTGAAGATTATGTCTTGGCGTGTGACACTAAGAAGTGTGTTTTTTACATAGGTAGAGTCTAGGATTTTATTTATAGCAAATAAGAGTTTTATCGAATTTTTATTCCCTTTTCTGACTTGCCGGTTTTACGTTCACCACACTTTTATATTATTCCTTGACAGTCAGGGTTGGTTTCTATTGCTTGGTATCTACTGCTTCTCATTTTGTACCCGGATCTCAAAATGTATATTATTAAACTTAGTTGTAATGTAGTAATAGCACAGAAATTTTAAGTATTCTGTGATAGTAGGGTACGTCCGACCATAAAAAAACGTTAACAAGCGCAAAGATCTCTTTGTCTCGTCGTAAAGCTTATGTCATCGTGCCACAGTTTTTAAACGTTACGAAATTGCTAATGCCCGGAGCGTTGTGCGGTGGCGGTATAGCAAAGGCAGTAAAAATGTAAAATTCGTGCCGCCCTTAGGCTACAGGAAATAATTCACGCGATCGCTTTGGCAGTAGTTCCGTATATGTCTTTGAATATTTTTTATTTGTTTATCTTTTGTTCAAGCAATTTTGCGAATTTAAAACGAGGCTATTTTCATTTTTATATATCAGCAAATTCTTGTCAAAACGATTCATGTTTTTCCATTAATACTATAAATGAAAAAATATGACCATACCTTTTTACGTATTTCATAAAAATAAAATATATTCTGTGATGCAGTTTTTACTACGCAAAAAGTCTATATCTTTTTGAATTGAATACTTATTTAAAACTTCTGGGAACGGGAGTCATTTGGGTATATGTATTATGGAACAAAAGGAGTTATCATCTGCGACTTTGAGTCATAGAAAACTACATGAAACAGTACTGTACACCAGTACATTTAACAACTTCAATGTTACCTTTACTGTATAGTCTAACGAAGCTCTTGTACGAATACAAAAGATAGTTGGTTAGAACTATTGAGCATCTTATGATCAGACCATATTTTACGAAACTATAGGTGTCGTCTGCTACTGACGACATCAATATAGTAGGAAAAAGAGGGATAGGAAGATCGAGAAGAGTAAAGGCATGGCTATGAAACCTATGAGGTATGCGAAATAAATCCTAAACCAACACTTCCGCTAAGTCATGGACAAGGAGAAGTTTGGGAAGGAAGCCGTACATGTGACCATGTATGTACCGTGGTGACTGTGGTGAGGCATAATATTATGAAGATACTAAAGTCTGTCGTCCACGTTAGAATTAATAATTATTTACAACATCCTTTATGTTTTATGATTAGATGTTAAAATACTAGGAGCGGGCGACGCAGTTTCGTAATGTGATGCTTTCTTTCACTGCTTATTCACTGTCTGTTGGTAACTGTCGTAGTGCTACGCCGTATACGATTACTGCACTTACACTTACGTTTTCACCAGTCCTTGAATGGTGGTTGATCTGTATTATTTATTGTATTTGTAGGTAGGTATGTAAGAGTTTATTTGTAAGTTGGCCATGTACGGCGAAGGTTGTATCGCGCAGTCGGGGGAGTCGTAAACGGAGATTGGCTCAATTGGCGCCGGTTTATTGGCTTATTAAATCGATCTCTACACGGCTGTTTTCTCCGGGTGAATATTTTCGTTGGATTACACTGCAATAGTGAAATATTTATTTGAGGCCCTCCCTTTTTTCTTGAGGGTGATACTTTAAGATCTTCATCTCACTGCACGAGAAGTTATTTAAGGCTATATTTTTTATACTTTCCTATAACATTTTATATTTTGCCTCTGACTGAGGAAGATCGAGTGATATTTAAACAGCCTTTATATTTCCAATTAGACCTAGCTCTATCTATCAACCGTTATTTTGAAAATTTATGTTTACAAGGAAAATATTAATCATTATTTTTCGACGACCTCCGTGGCGCAGTGTGTAGCGCTGTTGTCTTAACGTGCTAAGGTCCCGGGTTCGATCCCCGGCAGGGTCAATTTGGGAATTTATAATTTCTGAATTCTCCCTGGTCTGGCCTGGTGGGAGGCTTCGGCCGTGGCTAGTTACCACCCTACCGGCAAAGACGTGCCGCCAAGCGATTTAGCGTTCCGGTACGATGCCGTGTAGAAACCGAATAGGGGCATGGGTTTAATATAACTGCCATGCCCCTGACAGGTTAGTCCGATACCATCTTAGACTGCATCATCACTTACCATCAGGTGAGATCGCAGTCAAGGGCTAGCTTGTAGTGGATAAAAAAAAAAAAAAAAAAATGGAAAATTCTAATTTTGTCCGGGCGCAACTGCGTGAGTTCATGAAATTTGTTTCTATAAAGTATATAACCCTGGTAAGATCTTCATACATATGCTGCTTTTCCAGTAATTTCTTTCGATTGCTAAACCATTAAGTAAGTGTCTCAAAAAGCTTATTAAAAGTTTATAGCGAAAATATTACTTGCCCGTTTGCGAGTCACTTAGCAGAGTTTTAAGGCGCTGTGAGGTCACGAGATCAAAATATAGGAGCGCATGGGTGGAATCGAGCAAGCTCATGTCGCAAAAAATGCAAGAAATCATTTGTAAAAAAAAATATTTACTGTTCAATACTAATTAATCCGACAATGTGTTTGATTTAGTAATATAAATTTTATCTTATATTTCTAGAGAAAATGATTGGTTTCAATAAGGAGAAAAATTGCTTTAAAAGGTAAACTAAGAAGTATGTTTAAAAGAAATTTCATTGCAGTTTTTATAAATTGTGTTTCGTGATGCGTAAATGGGTGCTCAAAGGTCTTGAAAACATCAAATAATTTTCACAAGCATACATTATGTCACCGTTTGAAGGATACACTGCTTTAAATAACCGATTTTACGCTATCACAGGGCCTTAAGCTAGCTCGCGGGCGCTTGATCCTGCAATTTTTTCGCTACATCCAACCAGCGCGTTGATGAGAGCACATTATTAATTACCCTTTACCCAACCATTTAATATTTCACCTAACTGGAACTTCCACGGCCGTCCGAGCCTTAATCCCTTTAAATTTCTCATATTTCATGCTCGAAAGCAAATGCTTTTTAGAATTTTGTTTCGTTAGATCTAAACTAAACCCCAAAACAACCGTAATTTTCTTCCATTTATTTATAGCTCCCGACGAAATACCGAATTTCTCACTGGATTTTATGAGTAAACAGTTCTTTCCGAATTGATATGGGCCTTGGATACGCATCTTATGGCTTCGGCGATCCAAAATAATTTTCAAATTTTATTAGTATAAAATGTTGCTGTTTGAGTTTATTCACGGCTGAAATTAATGTAACATCATAATAATAAACGGTAATCACGATCGTAACAATTACTGCCTGAGTGCATTACGTTTAAATGCATCCAAGAAGTTTAATATAAAATTCACAATAGGACAACTAAAATAATTAATAGGTAGTAGGTACCTATACGTTTTCGCATAGAGGTAACTTATAAGGTACTTTCTCAGTGTCGTGTACTGGTTTAATTCACAGATGGACCGCCGACCGGCCATTAAAGTTGAATACGTGAGCAAAGTTCGCATGCACCCCTCACAGAAACATTGATCTTGCCAGTGGCATATACTACATTCCAGACAGCCCAATGGATAATGGTCAGTATCAATGTTATTAAATAAACGACAACATCACTATTTTAGAGCCATTGCAGAGGAGCATAGAAGTTCTTACATCTTTGTTTATTAAATACTAGAAAAGTTAACCCTATCTTCTTTTCTTGGGCACTTCTCAGTTCTCAGAGAAAGACATCTTCACATTGTCACAAAGTAACATAGATCTTGCGACGTTCGTTCATCTCTCAGAGTGAGAAATTTTCTAGTAGAAGTTATGACACATAACTTGTCTTTTATATAGTAGCAATGTGGTTTTAGAAATATTTTAAAAATATTAAATCAGAAAGTTTCTACTGAAGAAAAGAGTGTTATAACTTATATTGTTTGACGACCTCGGTGGCGCAGTATTAAGCGCTGTTGCCTTAACGTGCAGAGGTCCCGGGTTTGATCCCCGGCAGAGTCAATATGGGAGTTTATAATTTCTGAATTTTCCTTGGTCTAGCCTGGTGGGAGGTTTCGACCGTGGCTAGTTATCACCCTACCGGCAAAAACGTGCTGCCATGTGATTTAGCGTTCCGGTACGATGCCGTGTAGAAACGTTAGTGCCATGCCCCTAACAGGTTAGCCCGCTACCATCTTAGACTGCATTATCACTTACCATCAGATAAGATCGCGGTCAAGGGCTGACTCGTAGTGGATAAAAAAAATGTTTGGAGAAAAAGGTTTTGCGCAGGTAAGCAGCTGGTATATTATAATTCTGAAAAGATTGCAATCTAAATTAATTGGATTGGGACTAAATTTTGAGTGGGTAGTCGAACCGTTGCTATTTTGTCTTCCAAATCGTCGCCAACATCATCTTGGTATAATTCTGTGAATATAATAACTCGTGTGCTGTGATTCGATTCGAGTCGATTTATACATGAAAATACGACTTAATACGCATGAAGTAAACGTTATTCAGGTTGGATCGATCTAACTGCAACGCTCCCGAATGCAATATCCGTTTTTAAACGAGTTTCGCTCCAAAAAACTATTTCTCTCTACTTCACGTTATTTTTACACGCAGCCACACTCCAATTTTAAGATTTATACTCGTAGCAACACGCTAAATGAATTAGGGCTTTCATAGATTGAAACTTCAGTAGGTGTTTGCAAATTTTGTTTATTTGTAAAGTAAGTAAGTCCAAACTTCTGATTCATTACAAAAGTGTGAATAAAAAATTAAATGAATCTTAACTAACTTCTTTGCTGTGAAATTCACATATCAACGTCGTGTGTCGAGATACGCATACTCGAACCAACTTACAAATAAGAAAAGAATTATTTAATGGCAAAGTTGTATGGAAGCAGTTTGTTTTGCTATGGTGATGTAGCGCCTTCGTAGCACAGTCGTAGCAAAACTGCAATTGCCTGTTAGCCCGGAATAAATACCAAACAAAGGAGTCGTATTTCCACTAATCCCGATTGCTAATGAACTTAACAAGTGCTTGAACAGCGGAGGTTTTGTTTATTGCCTCATCGGTGTTTCCTTTGACGCGTGCTCGTAAATTTTTTACACCGCGATCGAATGGTCCGCACTAAGCTAAAGCAGGTTATAAACTTTCATGATTCCACTTTACGGCACCATTCGTGTTCATTTTATAAATGATTCGCTCCAACTGAGCTTTGTATTGTTGTCTATTTTCGCGTTTTGGCTCTGATAATTTACTTTACGCAGAGTTAATATTGTTATGGGGTAAATATATTTAGAGCATTGATTGCGCTAGTTATATTTTCACGGTAAATATATAAAACAAATAAGGAGCTAAATTTGGCGTTAGTTACATTGATGTACTTTAGTACCTACCTGTAATAAGAATGCGAAACTGTATTTGTCTGTTTGTTATCATGTCACGGCTCAGTTCGATTGATCAATTCACAGTGATAGCTTACATTCGGATATCCAGACGTGGATGAAGAACATTTCCTAAAAATTTTTGTTTGTAAAGGTTTGTTGCATAAATTTTTCAAATTAGAAGATCAATTTGGCGTTAATCACATTGTTCTATAGGGAGGGGGACAAAACTGTATTTGTCTGTTGGTTATTTTGCCACGGGTCAGTGTTCACAATTTGAAGATCAGGTGTCGACGCTTTGTTATTTTATAGTTTGCATTCTGGATTCCAGAAAATAGGAGAATAGGAAATGGTACAAGAAATGTTTCTCATCTTCAATGATATTCGATACCTAAACTATCTTGTTTTTGGTTCATTGCCGTCGTGAGCCAGTATTCGTATCACGGGTCTACTGTCTATGATTGCCATTTTTCTCCACAGTCATCTTTGGTCCGTACTCCAAGGAACCATTAGTGTCGATAGTATTATTTTTGGTCAAATGTTTCCAGACGAACTCTATCAATTACGGCCATCGGTTGTAGGAAAGATAAAATAGGACTAAATCTGATGTCACGTAGCAGGTTTATTGCACGTTCGTTTCGTTCTCCGTGACCCGCTGTTCAATATAAGTAAGTATGCGACTGACCGTGTAACGGTTGGGATTTTCGACCATCCAATGGACCAATATGCGACGAACTTTCTAAAATTTTAACCTTTGACTACAATCCTATCCTTCACGGTTAAAGTTATTTGTATAGTTATATAGACTCGTCATCATAACTTATCACCGGCGGCCCACTACTGGGCACAAATCTCCTATCAAAATAAGAAGGGGCTTGGCCATTGTCCATCATGCTTGCATGTTAAAGCAAGTGATATTGAAAATCACTTAAAACGATCATAACTTCTAAGTTAGAAGTGCGTGCCCGAGGATCAAACTCCCGACCGCCCGAATAAGAAGCCGACGTTTCAACCACTCAGCTATCGCCGTCTATTTTAAAATCTAAAAGCAAAGGTAGTTTAATAATACCTTATTATGTATGAGCTTATTATAGAACAGACAAGACTGCGTGGACTCCAGGACATACTCGTACTCAGATTTCGTTCTGGACTCGACCAAATCCTATGCATTATATTTGATCATTTTCTAGCAAAGCTCTACTTTTTCTTCTTCCTGCCCTTGTCCCACGCAACGTGGAGTCAGCATAACATATTTTATTCTTCCACTCACTTCTGTTATCCGTCAATCTATCATACCACCCCTTTTATACGCATCCATCCATCTTTTCTTTGGTCTACCTCTACTCTTTTTTCCTTCCACATGCATATCTATCATTCTTCTCGTAATATGCCTGTCATCCCTCCGCATTACATGCCCTTACCATGCTAGCCTATTACTCCTCATCTCTTCTATCACTGGCGCACTTTCAGACTTCCCCTTATATATTCCTTCCTAATCTTATCCATTCTAGTCACACGACACATCTATCTCAACATTCGTATTTCAGTCGCATGTACTTTTCTTTCATCCGTCCCTTTCACCGCCCAAAATTCAGAGCCATACAATGCGACAGGTCTCAAGTCTTCTTTTTAGTTTCTAGCAAAGCATGCTTGGAAAATTTCAACATTAACTATAGTCAATCTAAGAAACGAAACAATTATTGCACTTTAGGAACTTCGGTTTATGTACTTTAGCGGTAAGATTTATTCGACCTACAGCGATAGGCTTGCCATCAAAATGCATAAAACCAAACAAGACAGACATAAGGTATACCATACTCGTGCATCGAGTGCCTACTTTTTACTATATAAATATGTATGTATTATTTTTGAATACGTAAAAAGTTACTCAGTATTTCTTTTATATTTTTAAGGAAATACTTAATCCGAATCTTTCTATTTTTCCACTTTGGTGAAAGCTTGGCTTCACTGAGGCATAAAAGCTATTTTAAATATTGCGCCTGGATTCACCCTACTAAATCCTTCAGTCAAAATATATTTCTGTCACCGTAAGATTGTAAAAACCGTTAGATTATAATCTAACTCGCGAAATTCTAAACTGTCGAAAGATTGTAAACTGTTCAATGTTCTGAGTGTCAATTTTTGAAATATTCATTTTATTTACGTTTACTTTTCTCTTTCTTGTAGGTTAGGTTAGGGTTCAACATAAATAACCAAGTAGTGCCCGGCCGCAGGCCGGGCACTTAGGTTTTATCGGGTTTAAATACCTATCAGATTGCAATCTACCGGAAAATAATACGTTAAATTCTAATCTTTCGATAGTTTAGAATTTCGCGAGTTAGATTATAATCTAACGGTTTTTACAATCTCACGGTGACATTTCTAACACGAGAAATACCTCCAAATAAAGTATAAACAAATATATCGTAATATATAATTATATTACTCTTTATAATAAAGGAATTTGTACATTGATGTATAAAATATTAAACGACTGGTCCCACTTACAATAATTAAACTTGCTTACAACTAGTCAGATCAGCAACTTTTTTAAAACGTCTAAAGACGTACCTAGCGTAGCGCGTTACTTGGGATTTTGTATTAAATACTTCATTGTGACGTCATCAAAGTTCGACGACGATTTTAATTTACTCGATAGTTTAAAATGTCAATATAAAACTAACAGGGGACGTGGATATTACAACTTTTGGGAGATCCTCTATTTAATAATCACTAAAAAAATCTTATTTGACTAGTAGTCAAATACACAATTGCTACAAGTTTTAGTCGACTTCCTCAGAGTGTTGTAAGTACAAGTGACATAAACGCGACCTATTTTCTGCAAGTTTTATTACTATAGTTGTCAGTGGTCACTTTATAATATTCTATTCATTTAAATAAGTTTATTGTGTTATGGTTTAGGTGCTTGCCAGTTTTGCTTTTTAGCGATATTTAAGAAAATCTAGGTACTGTATTAAATAAAAATGATTATAATTTAAAATAAAGAATATTACATGAGACTGTGATTAAAATATGCCACGAATTTTATTTGTACAATTGGTAAGATAAAGTTAATTTGAATGAACGAATAAAGTTTTAAATTTATATTAAAACAAATTGATCATAGCCCGATCATAGTGTCAGCTATTAACTACTGATTAGCACCATCAATAATAGTAGCTTAAATGATTTAAGACGGACAGTTTCAAATGGTCTCATTAGGATGCGAGTCCCTAATACATGTAACTAATGATTGGATAGCGTCCGCCAATGAGCCGTGCAGACTCCATCAATTATGTGGTACAAACGATTAATAATATGATGATTCAGCGATGGCAGCCATGTTGGTTTCACGAATGAGGACTAATTATAGGCAGAGATTTGATATGGAAAAGACCGATTGTCGCGGCGCGGCGCTGTTTACGCTGGTTTATCTCCGTAGGACATTCTGAACCAGTGGCAGAGTAATCTTAATATTACCTATGTTTATAAGCTTGTAACTTCATCAAGCCACAATGACTGAACCAATTTGGCAGAAATTTGAAATAGAGATAGGCTACATTTTATCACTGAAAACTAAATAGATAAATATTGCAGGAATTAAAAAACTTAAATCCACGCGGACGAAATCGCGGTCACCATCTATGTAGTTTTAGTATAAAATGAATGAAAATTTTACTGCAATAATAATTCTAGAATATTTATAAATTGGGTCGAGGGTAGGTTGAAAGCTACTTTAGGGAGATAATTGACCACCTTTGGCTACTTTCCGAGCTTTAGACCTCAGCCTGTGGACGGAAGTCGACTGATTAATTTTAAAGACACCACTGACAAAATTAACCGTCTGTATTACCTATTGGTCCCAAGAATATCAGAAAGACCATTTCGACAATAACCAACCATCATTATTAGAGAATATCGAGAATTACATTGTAAACAAGCTAGTTCAAAACATACTTAGCACAATTTTTTGAACTATGGCCCAGAAAAAGCTGCAACAGTATGCGAAAGATAAAAGCACGCTATAGAAGTCTCGGCGGGAACTAGTTTAATTATATTTGCTCGCAGACGAATCACGAAAGCCATATTGAAGTAACTTTGAAAACCCGAGAGGCTTAAATGCGTATTTTCGTTCAACAAAATTAATATCAAGCTAACTACAAATTCAACTTGCGACTCATCTCCACAGTGTTGTTCGAGTTACGTGCATGCAGTTCGAGTGTAGTTTCAGAGGGTGCTTGTTTGTGGTTTGGGGTGAGTCGAGTTGAGTCCAATTATCTAGATTATCGCCGCATTCAACAACTCACTTTGTAACCTCTGTTCGTTAATCAAAGAATTAACCTACCGATAAACCGGTCTGTCTGATAATTGTCTCGGAAATTGATTGCAATTGCGCTGCGGCTTTGAGAATTTAAATCGGTTAATCCAATTGTTTTAATGAAATGTTAACGGAAATATCGCGAATTTACAACTTCACTTTTCTCGTTATGTGCTTTTTTTGTATAAGCAATAAATCCTCAGTAAGCCAATTGCTAATTATCAAAAGCATTATAGTTTCGATGTTATTCAATTTGGATACCTACCTCGTACGACTTACGTTAGACCCGACAGACGTTGCCCTATCTTAATTTCAATAAATTTTTGGGTTCATATAAAAATTCCATAGAAAAATCATTGTCAGTTTTTCCTGAATTTTCTAATTTTCCAAGAATCTTTTCCATTTTTTTCAAACGTTATTCGGACTATCACGAAGATTTAATAAACATAAGTCAAGTCAGTCCAGTCTTTCTCAAGTAATGCGTTTACAAACGAAGCATTTCATTTTTATTTATATACATAAATTGTTTAGATCAGCCAATTTTCAATGCATTTATTATGATAACTCTATCAAGAATTCACACGAACATCACAGAAAAAGGTTCACGGGCCCTAAGATTAAGACGCATTCACACTTGCACAGCGCACAGATGTAAAACCCTCGTCAGCATGCAAGACGTAATTCAATCTAGGCGGGCCCATCAATCTGCCAGTTCTCACGCATACATTTCTGTTGATTTGACAAATGAGGAGGGTGAAACGTTTATAGAGCAAAGATAAGTTTGGAGTGCGGATTTTATTTGTCTGGTTGTGCCTATAATGATTATCGATCTATACAATTACTCGTAAATATTTGAAAAAACTGCCACAATAATCTATCATAATCATAATATCTTTTAAGATAAGGATTAGTATTATGATTATACAGATACAGACAAACCGCGCGCCTCCACCTTAGGTGTGTTTCCACCAGTGATGTGCTACGTTATGAAAGTCAAGCGCTCCTATTGGTGAGTTTGACACACATCCGTAGCTTAGCAACATAGCGCATCTCTGGTGGAAAAGCAGCCTAAAGGGTACGTTCCCACTAAATATGTGCGAAGAAAAAGAGCGGTGCGAGGAGACGGAAACTTTTTCCATCATATCTGTGCGAGGAAGCTGAAGTGGATATTTTCCTCGCGTTATTCTTACTTATCTCTGATATGCGAGGTAAGTAAGAGTTGAAAAGCATTCTTGTGAAAAAGTAAATGAAGGTTAGTTTGAGTTGTTACCGATAAGATCTTATAAAGACGTTTCGGTTCCTCTCCATTTTGTGGGTGTCCTTTTGTAGCGGCTTAAAACTTTATCAAATATACAAATATTACTTAAGTCCGTTCGGAAGCACGTTGAACTTTGATCCTACAATAATAAAATCACTTAAGAAAATTACGGAAGATGGAGTAAAACTTTTACAACAAACATCAAACTTTAAAACTTCCAGAGAAACTTATTATTCGTAATGGTTGAATACGTTATTAGAGTATATTGTCTAGACTAATTAAAAACGTATTTGTTTTCTTATTTTTGTTCGTTCTGGCCAAATATCTAACACACATTTTCAGGATAAGGTGGTGAAGAAGGTGCTTTTTGCTAAATTCAAAACTAATAGAACCTTCACAGCGCTGATCCTAAAATGTTGATTTTTAATAGACAGTATCAGTTAACTAAACGAACATGTCTTTTTTTAAATTAATATATTTGTTGCCAGAACAAATGATGAAATCGATCGATCAATGGGAAAATCACGGTTTAGATCAACAAAGTTATCCAAAATACTGAAGAGAGATTAGGATGGTGATTTTATCTACTCATTCCGGTCTTCCGTTGACATAACTTCAAACTTTAGGATTTATTGAGAAAATTCTGCCATGCCCATGTGGTATCACTGAAACATTCTGTGGTTAGTTCAGTTTCAAAGATTCTGCTAGAGAGTAAAAGTATGGAAAATCGCGATGTATTCCTTTACTACCTAACAAAACTAACAGTGTACTTTCTGGCATGCAAATTCTGTTATCTCAGCTGTGTGTGGTTAAACCGTTAACTTTTCTCGTAAACAACATCGCAAGCTGATCTGCGAAACTCCGACGTTTGTTTGTTTTCTTAAAAAGGAAACAAAGTGAAACGTTCTAATTGCTGGCGTTATTTGACTTATTAAATTAGAGGCTGCATTAATGACTCAGATATTCTAATGCTTCGGTTGGAAATCATTCCATCGGATGCTTCAACACGAATACTTGTTTATATAAGTAATCGCATATGTATCGCATCGTCGATTCTGTTAATCCCAACTAACATCTGGCACCGTTAAACCATTGAACCGAGGCCCGAGATATGACACGGCGACTAGAATAAGGAAAATTCTAGCCGTCGATATCAATCGCACACTAGGTACCTTGAAGAAAGCTGACGGTAGTTATGCCAAAGACGACAAGGAGGTCAGTGAGACTCTCATACAAACACACTTCCCCGGCAGCAGAATAGTGGACAACCCAGACTGGACGGATGGTCCACAGAGTACACCCTCAGAAGCAGACTGGGAAATAGCTAACAGAATAGTCACTTATGATAAGGTACGGTGGGCCATAGACACGTTCCACCCCTTCAAATCAGCAGGAACAGATCAAATCTTCCCCGCCCTCCTGCAGTGGGGGGCTACGGAGATAACACCATGGCTAGTACAGATCTTTCAAGCTTGTATTGCCTTTAAACACATACCAATCCCGTGGAGAGAAGTGAAAGTAGTATTCCTGCCCAAACCCGGCGAGAATGATTACACTGAACCGAAGACCTTCAGACCTATCAGCCTAACATCCTTCCTGCTGAAAACGCTGGAAAGACTCGGAGACCGTTTCCTTAGAGACGGAGCCCTAAGGACTATACCAATACACCGAAACCAACATGCCTACAGTACCCTACCTAGATAGGAGCCCTACTTGAAAAAAGGGTCATCCAACTTGACATAAACGGTATAACAAAGGGCATAGTAGCCAAAGGGTGCCCACAAGGAGGAGTCTTATCTCAAATCCTGTGGAACCTGGTCGTTGACAACTTGATAACAGAAATGAACAACAACGGATTCTACACCATAGGCTATGCAGATGACATTACGATTCTGATAGGTGGCAAACATGAAAACACACTTTGTGCAATAATGCAAGATGCACTGAGACTCATGGAGAAATGGTGCAAAGACAATGAACTAACAGTGAATCCAAAAAAGACTGAACTAGTACTGTTTACAAATAAAAGGAAACCAGATGTACCAAGAATGCCAACACTCTTTGGTACAAATCTAACACTGTCAACAGAAGTTAAATATCTGGGGGTAATTCTAGATAACTCAGCAATACCTACTCAGCAATGGATTTCCAGGAATTCGATGTAGAAATATGTGTATCTCTTTAAAATAACCTTTAGTAGATTCTCCTACGCTTAATGTTATCGGCAAGTGGAGATCGATTAAATAATAATCGATCGAGTAGTTTTCCAGGAATATGGTAGTGTAGTTACATACCAACAAACGCACAATCTTTTTTAGCAAACACATATACCGTCTCCGTTCCGTCGTGGGTAATAAAACTCTGTTTGACATTTCCGACATCACTTCAGAGTGATCAAGATGTTTGGCATCACCTTTTTACTATAACCATGGAACTAATAATGAGTAGTTATAAGCCTGTAACACTACACTTTTTCAAGGGAGGGCCCCTATGAATCAGTGCAGTGTGTGATTTAGGGAGAAAGGGTCCCTAAAAAAGGGACATCGGGTCGTCCTGGTCTGTCGCGCCCTGCCGACCGGGCAATGTAATAACACCTAGGGTGGTTAGGGAGCTCAGTCGTCGCAAAACTAGCGTAGACAGTAGTCATCTCTGTCTGATAGACATGTACAAAGACGTGCCTTATTTATGGAGAAAAAAGCATAAAGACTATATGAACTAGACTATAGAATTTACTATACTATATGAACTACTAGCTAAAGCTCGCGACTTCGTCTGCGTGTATTTAGGTTTTTGGTTCCTGCGGGATCCTTTAATTTTTCGGGATAAAAAGTAGCCTATGTGTTATTCCAGACTATTATCTATCTCTGTGCCAAATTTCGTCTAGATCCGTTCAGTCGTTCGGGCGCGATTGAGTAACAAACATCCATCCATACATCCAAGCACGGACGATGTCGCGGGAATCATCTAGTTTATAATATTAGTATGGATACTACTTTTTTCGCTTCGATAGCATGGATGCCATAATCAGTGAACGAAAATAAACAAGTTATGATCTACGGCCAGATAGTTAGTGCAGTGTAATAGTGACTACTAACTAAACTAGCGGCCACGTCCACCCTTGCCACAGGGCCCTTTAAAAAGTTTAGTATAATAGGCCCATTACCTGTAAAAAACACTAGCTGATGCCCGCGACTTCGTCCGCGTGGAAGAATTTTTTTAATTATCACAGGAACTCCTTAATTTTCCGGGATGAAAAGTCACTATGTCTATGTTACTCTCGGTCCTCAACTATATCATACCATGTCAAAAATCACATCGATCCGTTGCTCCGTTGCGGCGTGATTGAAGGGCAAACCAACAAACAAACACACCATCGCATTTGTAATATTAGTATGATATTATGATGGCTCTCGGAGCGCGGGTAGCTAGTCTTATTATCATCTGCGATCAGAAATTATGAATTCAAAGAATGAAGAAATATTTTTTCCTGTGAAGTTCATTTTATAAATTTATAATTACATTTTATAAATTCCCAGTAAAAGAAAAAAAAAATGATATTAAAATATTTGAAATACGGTAAAGTTAAGTTCCTATCATTTTACTAAAATAAAGCAACGCAACGGACGCAAATATTTATAATTTTTCTAATTTCTTTCATTTTATTTTTATTTTAGCTACTAATTTGCTTTTATTAGCTAGTAAAGAACAGCTTGTAGGAGTTCTCGTCGTTAAAGTGGAATCTGAAACGCATAAAACAACAGACTAACTCATGGTGTTGAGTCTCTGTTAATTAATATTTCTTGATAAAGGCTTGAAAGCTAAGAAAGAAGTTATAAAATATGATAAGTCTTCTCTAGACTCATTTTATGAAAAGTAGCCAAGTCCGAGTGAAACTCGCCCCTCACGGGTTCTAGAAACATTTATTAAGATTTATTTAGCTCATCATCATCATTACCAATTAAAACCCAGTTCCTTCTACTTGCGACCGCGAAATTAAGATTGTTTTCTAAAAATTGTGTTTGTAATTAGAAACATCAATTTAGTTTTTTTGAACTTTATAAAATGTGTATCTTTTTGATATCACCATCTTCAGTCTAAAACTATGAAGCTTACTAATAAATACCAACACATAAAATTAAAACTTTTACTTTTAAAATTCTTTAGTTTGGAATTAAGCCAAGCATTATTGAATGCTATTCCAAATTTAAAATCGATAGATAGGTTGGTAGTAGCTTCGTTCTATTGTACCAATTTGACGCGAAACCCTAAAATATCATAGATATATTTAGACCAAATAGTTCTGATGAATAGCTTCTGCCTGCGACCTGATTTGCAGCTGACTGGCAAAAGTTTATGTCTTCCTGGATACTCAATATTTTATAACAAAAGCTTCTGTGCTTTACCTTAAAGCTCTTGAATTTTATCAATAAAGACTTAGAGATATGATAACATTTATTAAAGTTTATTAAGCTGATGGATTTACGTCATTTATTAATTGCATATGGGCAAGCTATATTTCTAATTTATATGGAGAAACTATAAGAGTTCCTTGTTGACTACGGAACTCTAAAAAGGAAAGTTATGGCGATGGAGAAAGACAATTTTTTAAGTAGCGAAAACGAATTTAAAGTTGAAATAAGTTGTAGCTAAAAATTTGGTCATAAAAGTTGCGTACTTTAATAACTGAATATTGATTCCGACAAAAATACCACAGCCTACTAAAACAGTTCGAATGTCACAGTGAGACATTTCAAATAAGGAATATGTTCGACAGCACTGTCACGTTCAGATGGCGTGTTCGGATGCAATTTGCTTCGTCGCTCCGCCTACTGTAATAACGACTTCCGTACCCCGTCGTGGCGCCTCCTCAAATTGGTCGCTTATCACCAATCTTTGCTAGACTCGAATATCGGTTGGACGTGGCTATTTGTCAACAACATTTAAGTTTCTTTAGAATTCTCACTTTCCTGTTATTTAAAACACAAAAAATGTTTCTACTTATGTCCGTTATAGACTTTGAAACCATCCAGCCGATGTGCCCCAAACCGGTTTAATTAGAAAGGCAATAATGCGAAGATGGTTTTTTTTCGCTATTATATCCATTAGTATAAAATACAATACGTATACTGGCGATCAGTCACATTAACGACTATTTTAATAATATGGGTCGTTTTGGTTTCTCTACAGTGTATTTCTTTCTCGGCGTGTCTTCCATTACCTACGCTGCCACGGAGTACAATGACCACGGAGTAAATTGTTGCATGGATACAGTTAAAGACCGAGACGGTTATCAAATAGTCTCACCGGGTTTTTAAAAATATAAGTAAAACCGACACGGAAATTACTCCATGCTCCTACTTCATAGTAATATTATAAAAATGTGAAAGTGTGTGTCTGTCTGCTACGCTTTCACGGCCCATCGGTTGAACCAACGTTGACGAAATTTGGTATAGTGATAGTTGCATCCCGGGGTAGGACATCTTGGCTACTTTTTATCCTGGAAAATTAAAGAGTTTCTACGGGATCTTACAAATTCTAAATGCACGCTGATGTAGTCGCATTATCTAGTCTAGTTATTTATAAATAATACAATAAATGCCTAAATCGCAATCCTTTCGATTGACTGACACTTCTGTATTAAAGAAAGAGCTTCAGTATCCATTTCTTATCAGAACATAGGTGTTGTGGGCTCTTCTCAGACCAGGACGCGTTTGGAACCCTCGTAGCTTTAGTCTTAAGATACCGTTACTGATTATCACCATTATATTTTAAAAATAACTGGACGTCAATAATTAGTGAAGTATACTACCTAAATTGAATAAACATTATTTGAGTTTTTTTCAGTTTATTTGCATAGTTAAGCCAAACGTAAGCTCTGATTTATAATAAAATAAAAACAGCAAGAAAATCGCAGATGGATAGCATTATATCTCGAAGGGAGGCTTGAAATATTTGGGATCGTTCACCATTTTATGATATGGCCTACAAACTTTGGTATAGCTCTATAATATTACCTCGGAGCATACTCTAACTTACTGGTTTATTGCTTTTGGTGGTATTATATCACGGAACTCGCGATTTATTTCGCGCATACGCCGGAAAAGTAATCCCTGGAGCTCTTATTTGCTACTTAGTTCAAACACAAACTTCGATGAGGTCGGTAGATAAATATCTTTGAACATATTATTTGAATACTAGCAGAAATCGAAGTTTTGCTTTGCCATATTTTAACGTTGAGGCTTAGGACATAATATAGCTATTATTATTAACCACGACGCGGTGAAGTTCCTGA
Source organism: Erebia palarica (assembly GCA_964035005.1). Lineage (NCBI taxonomy): Eukaryota > Metazoa > Arthropoda > Insecta > Lepidoptera > Nymphalidae > Erebia > Erebia palarica. Next base: position 12,324,910 of record OZ035988.1, read on the forward strand.
TAGTAACACTGAGGTAATTCTTTATGCCTCGAAATATATGGCAGAGCTGTGGGACATACACCACATTTTGACGTCCTCCCTGGCGCAGTGTTGAGCGCTGTAGTCTTAACGTCGGAGGTCCCGGGTTGATTCCCGGAAGAGTCAATTTGGGAATTTATATTTTCTGAATTTTCTCTGTTCTGGTCTGGTGGGAGGCTTCGGCCGTGGCTAGTTACCACCCTACCGGCAAAGACGTTCCGCCAAGAGGTTTAGCATTCCGGTACGACGCCGTGTGGAAACCGACTAGGGGCAACTATGGGTTTAATATAACTGCCATACCTCTAATAGATCAGCCAGCTACCATCTTAGACTTAGACCATCACTTACCATGAGGTGAGATCGCAGTCAAGGGCTAACTCGTAGTCGTATAAAAAAAACATTTCGTAGAGGTACTACAAACAGGAAACCATTTCTTTCTTGATATATAGACTGCACATGAGTGTTGTACAGGTACCTACGTGGTGCTTCCTCTCTATTCTTAGTTCTTACAGACTTTTTTCAATGTCTGCGTCGAGAATTTGCGCTAATTAACCAGGCCACACTGGCTTTGATATGGCCTTGTCTTACGTCAGCGACGAACTGAGACTTGATACGACGCGACAGTATCAAGCAGTACTTAGCTGATGTAACCAACGTTCTTCTTCTTCTTCTCTCACTGGGCTTTTTCATACTTAAGCATAAGTGCCCGTTGTGCGTGAGACCTCTGGTGCGTCTCCCCGCTGGAACACTCCAGCCAGCCAAGCTCACTCCAGAATCCAAGCAGGCCGCCCTGTTCGGCGAGGACTTCCGGGAGTGTTGAGGAGCCAATGTAGGCTTCTCGTTGGGTGGATACAGCACTGCACTCGAGTAGTACGTGTCTTGGTGTTTCATCGCTTTCCATGCAAGCTCTGCACAGAGGGCTGTCGGTTATACCTTGAACATATAGGTGTTTGTTAAGTGGACAGTGTCCTGTTATCATGTCTATAGCCGTCCTGAGTGTAGCTCTGTTTAGTTGCAGTAGTTTCTTAGTTAGGCGTAACCAACGTTGTCAAGTAGATAAGTTTGTTATTTATATGGAGACGAATCGCGTGGCTTTTCGTCGAGCCGCTTTCGTTGCTCACCTAGGACGACGGGTAGGTATACCTACCCGTCGTCCTAGGTTATAACTATAACTAAGTATGTATAACTATAAACTAATAAGGTAAGTTATAACTTGCTAATGCCTGGCATATGTTGGTCGAGTCTCTTGCTGGTTCTTCTCAATAGGAATGGCATTACGAACCAGCGGTAGATTCATTCGACTATTCATAAGCAATATAAGCATGTAAAGTTATTTGAATAAAAAACATTTGAATTTTGAATTGCAATCGCACAGGTACTATCTCAGAAATCTTACTACAATTCCCTTCAACAACTAAGAATAAAGTTTAATCACAGTGGATGAATGCCTACAGAAATGCATAACGTACAAACAAACAAAGAAATATTTTTATTATACTAAATGATGCCTGCGCCTTCATTCATGTGGATTAAGTATTTTTTCACTCCCTCGAACACTTGACGTTTCGGGATAAAAAGTAGTCAATGACGTCTATGTACAGAAAATCATTTTTTTATCTAAATTTATTTGGGACTTTTGTCTGACACGGACACGTCAGCCCCATCGTAACTTAATTTACAGAAAATCATGAAAATTGGTTAAATGGATGGGAAGTTAAAAGGTCTATTACCTTTTATACAGGTAGACAGGCACACTTTCGCATTTATAGTGAATGAACATCTATTAAGATCTGACAATAGTTACAAAAGGTTTTTAAAGAGGTTTTAGGAACATTCTTTCAATATGTCGAACTAGCTGATGCCCGCGACTACGTCCGCGTGGATTGAGGTTTTTTTGGTTCCCGCGGGAACTCCTTAGTTTTCCGAGATAAAAAGTAGCTTATGTGTTATACCAAACTATAATCTATCTCTGTGCCAAAGGCCATGACCAGTAATTGCCCTCCGATTCGGGACAATGCACAGGATTTCCGTTTTTACAGTAAGGTTTAAAAATTCAAAACGAAATTATTATGGATTTATTATTCCAAATAAGGTCAGGGTTCAAATGCCAAAAAAAAACAGTACGTTTATTGTTTAAATCTTGAGCGTCCGCTTTCCTCTTTAAGCACTACTCCATTTTGACGTTCCATTATATCCATGCCTAATAATAATCTTGTAACCCTACATGAATACCATTTAAGTACCTTAGTCATTATATTATGAATGATTTATTTTTGATCAATTAAATAGTAATGAAAAGGAAATGTATGTTTTGTTTATAATTTTTTTTTTGACAAGTTTCAAACTAATAGATCGAACAAAGCATTTTGAAATACTGCGTTTAAAGGAACGCCCTTTCACATTGCATATGCTGCCATCTGTGGTCGAATAGTTAAACTTGTTAACCAAAAGTAGTGAGCAATACTTAAAAATATTTTCTAGACTCACCACAATAACTAGCGCCATCTAGTGTGGGAAAGCAGTTTTTGGTGAAACTTTTTTTATTTATTTTCTCAGTTTTTAGATCCTTCAGACTCCTGAAACTTTTTTATTTGAAAACTATAAAATATAACAATTACAATAATAAAGAAATAATACTTGAAAATATTTTTTTAGACCCGCTCAACACAATAAATAGCGCCATCTAGTGTGGGAAAGCAGTCTTTTGGTGAAACTTTTTTCGTTCATTTTCGCAGTTTTCCGAGCCTTCAGACTCCTGAAACTTTTTTATCTGAAAACAGTGAAATATTACAATTACAATAATAAAGAAATCATTGCTGAACATTGATTTTTGACACCTAGGCAAGCTGCCATAGTTCCACCGGTCAAGTCCTTTCAGCCAGATCTGTTCAGCCGATGGGGCGTGTCTGAATAACAAACATCCATACATCCATCCAAACTTTCGCATTTATAATATTAATTAATTAATCATTTATTTATATTATAATGTATTATACATTATGATATATTATATTAATTATAGTATAATAATTATTATTACATTATATTATTATTATCTACATGAATTTAACTCTCACACCCGCATACAAAATAATTACATATATGAGGCCAAATGAGGTATAATAAACATAAACGTAAATAAATAGAAATAAATAAACTTACACACAAAAATACACAAATAAATAGTTGTAGTGGGCGGAGGATTACACCCCGGCAGGGGAGACCAGACGGCCGGGAGTCAGGGGGACAGATTGAGAAACCGGCGGACTATCCTAGCCGAATCTAGCAACACCACTTTCTGCTTCCTGGCTGCGAGCGAACTGCCACGGAACCCCAGTCGCCTCAGATGGTGAGCAAGGCTGACTGGGATTAACCCATTCGTAGATATGACGATTGGGATGGTTTCAGTGGACTCCACCTGCCACATGGAGGAAACCTCGTGAGTCAGATCAAGATACTTACGTTTCTTCTCCGTCTCAGCTCTCACAACGTTCTCAGTTCTCGTCATATGGAATGGTGATGTCTACCAAAAACACCCGCGACTGTGCTCGGTCCAACAACACGATGTCAGGCTTATTCGCTAGAATAGTCCTGTCCGTGATGATGGACCGATCCCAGTAGAGCCGGACTCCGTCACGCTCGAGTACAGGCACCGGTGTGTACTTGTAGTACGGCAGCCTCTGATCCAGTAGACCGTACTTCAGAGCAAGCTCTTGGTGAAGGATTTTGGCCGCTTGGTTGTGTCTGTGCAAATACTCAGTGTTAGCAAGCGCCGAACATCCCGAAAGCGCATGTCTGAGCGACTCACCGGGATGGTGACAGGCTCGACAGTTGTCGTGAGTGCCGTCCCTACAGAATGTACTTTCGGTAGTTCCGCGTCTTAACTACCTGATCCTGTATCGCACAAATCCTCCTGTATTGACAAAGCCTTCGGTTTCCCCAAAGAGGTCACTGAAATGCAGCCATTGCACGGACGCTTACTTATCGACGTGTGGCTCATTAAGAGCTTTAAAAAAGTGTCCGTGCAACTCCTTCTCCTTCCATACGGCCTCCCGGTCAGAGGTGGTAAGTACCACCGGAGCCTGTCACTCGATTTTGGCTAAAGATAGGGGAGTGAGTCCTTTATCACATACTATGACCTCTCTATGCATGGGTGACTCCCTCTTCGTCTCGAAGTATTGTCTGAGATTGGCTATCTCCCGGTTATGCATGGTCTTGATGCTTAATGCACCTCGACCACCACATTTCCGGGGGATATACAATCTCATCACAGACGATTTCGGGTGATGCATGCGATAGAGAGTCATAGTCGTGCGGACTTTTCTATCCAAGGCGTCAAGTTCGGTCCGAGTCCATCTGAGTACGCCAAAGGTGTAACGGGCATAACCCAGCCGTTATAGGCTCGAACCTTATTGGCGCCTGACAAAAAACTTTTACAGATCTTTGTCAGACGGCCAAAGAAGGCCTCGCCAACAGACTGTTTCACGTTCGCCTCATTTACTCCTATCGTTTGCGACATACCCAGATACCAGTATGATTCGGATGCTTCGGAGGGTCCTAATGCTCGATGGCTCGAGATAAACCCCAGCCGATTGAGTAACCTGCCGCCTTCACACATGCAAGATCGCACACTTGTCCAGCCCAAGCTCCATGCTGATAGAATTGCTGAACTCAGTGGTGACATTCAGCAATTCTTTCAGGCGGGTAGCATTGGGTGCCAGCAGTTTGAGGTCGTCCATGTAGAAAAGGTGAGGCACTCTTGTCCCTCCCCTCCGAAACTGAAAGCCCGTCCCTGAACTCTCCAGCAGTGAGCTGAGTGGGTTCAGAGACAGGCAAAACCAAAGTGGGCTCAGACAGTCTATTATTATTATTATTATTATTTGGCACGCGGCACGTATGTAAAGGCACGCGGTGTTTTGATTAGAGTACAAAAAGCACACGCGTGCCGGACAGCGCAGCTTGTGTTCAAAGTGATTCAAAGCCAGCATTATGTATGAACACTGACTAACTAAGCTACTCATCAACTGCGATAACAAGTAAAGTTACGGAGAACATCACTGTATACAATGAGCGTTTTAGAACACACCAGGAAAAAAAAAAACAGGCGGTCCACAAGTCTTTGGCTATAATGTAATAATCATAAATAATGACACCATCGAGGCAAAAAATCATGTCGATCCGTGGTGCTATGTTTCAGCGTTCACTGCGGAATCCCACAGGATTCCGCAGTGAATTCCGCAGGCAAATTACTATTATGAATGTAGAGCATTATTTTAATATTTGGCAAATTTAATTAATATATTGGACAATTTTTCGCCAAGGCCTTTAATATAATAGTATATTGATTTCGAAATTTATCGATGTTTAAATTGCCTGTTAACTTTAATCTTAGTATTACGTATTTAATTATAAGGTACTTTAATTACAGAGTTCCTTAAACCCATAACTCTCATAATAATTATTTCAAAAGTTCCTGCTATATCATTACCTACTTGTAATTTAGGAAACGACGTCATGCTACCATTGCGTTTCAAGTTTTATTTTAACCTTAGTAGTCAAAGAGTTGCTGGTAAAGAATACATGCAGTTGTCGCTACCTAGCGTTATTTTCATACCTATATATAGGTAGGGAGGTTAGGTATTCTTCCTGTTCTCGTTTTTATAAACTGCTTTTTTAAAGTCTGAAAATTATTATAAAGCGTTTCCCTAATTAATTAATTATATGAAAATACAACAGTCTATATTTACTTTAAAAAAAAACGTGATAACGACTCTTGGAAATTCCACCCTAAATTAAAGAGGTGAAAGTTAGTTTGAAAGTCCGTCATTTTTTATGCTATACCTATATAAAGACCTGGGTCCTGCCAACGCTTAAAGCAATATTACTCAAAATAATAGTTTGATGTCACGTACGTACGTTTACGTTCGTTCACTTTACGTTCCTAAAATGAATGAAAAAAAAAACCCGGCTGAGTTTGTCTTGGGACCAGGGCGCGTTTGGAACCCTCCTAGCTTCAGTTTTAAGATACCTTAACTGATTTTCACCATCATGTTTTATAAGTAAGTAATTGACGCTATTCAGTGTACCTACAGTGTACCTAAATTAATTGATTTCCTGTAATATTGATTAAAGGAATATTTGATTAATTAAAATAAGGATTGTAATTTTAAAACACGAAACACTAATGAAATATTGTCTTTAAGCGTTAGCAGTATGGCTTATTACCTATTCTGTGGTATAGCCCCAGTTATTGGTTATATCCATGAAAATCGTCAGTTGGACTTTGGCTTTAAAATAGGACCTACGTGTTTCGGGTTAGATATCTGGAATTTAAAGTCATTTTCAATTACGTTTTCACTCCACAAAGTAGAAATTTATGTAAGAATTAAAAAACCCGAAGTGTCGGTTTTTTAATTCTTACATAAATTTCACTAAAACTAACTCAGAGTTAGTTTAGTTAGAGTAGAAACTTATAGCACCCCAGTTGTTTGCATGGGGGGCTAAAAAATCGTTTTAATACTCAGTGTTTAGCTTTCTACCTATAAGAAACCCTGCAATCTGTATTTAACAGTCAATAAAAAGGAATTAACAGCAGTAAAACTACAAATAATTATTCTATGTTTATTCACAATCAGAGAAGTTTTAAAAAAGAAATTTCAAATGGCAATTGTAGTACTCGTAAGTTCGTAACTATACCGGATTAATATATAATTGTAGATTAGTGCTTTTTATTGTAGAATACCGATTCTATGCACTTAAAACAAGAAACTCAGTAGATAACTAGACATAATGGAAATTATTGTACTCGTATACAGGATTATTTTTCTCGAAGCCTCAGTACAGCTAGGCACTTAAATCAAGCCATTTAGTAAATAACTATACATAATAAGTTGGTAAGTGAAATGTTTGATATAGGAGTTTTATTAAAATAAATATAAAATTACAATTTTATTTACTTACAAGTGTTCAAAATAACACACAAAACGTACGTTACGAGAAAAATAAACTTCAAAAGTACACTTTCTTGGTATGTAAAAAACTGCCAGGGATCAAATTGAAATTTTGACAGAAGTATTATTTACGAACTCTGTCAAATTAGCAGCTAAGTCTAGGTTAAAAGAATAGCCTGGCGTATCTGCAATCGGGCCTTAAAATATAAATCTAATCTAATACGAGGAATTGACATAAAAGTACAGCAATAAATCTCATTCAGTTTTCACCCTGTAGAGAAATGACTATTTGAAATAGCAATCGGCCAATCGTACCTGCTTACTCGTTATTAATTAAAGCCTGCGACCCACGCTTCACTGATAAGGTAATTCGAGCGATAAGTGTATAAGGAGCCAGTTAGACCGGGGCTGGCCCGGTTTATTTCACATAATAACATATTAGGTAAGGGCCGCCGGCACGCGGTCGCCGCGTATTCCGCTGAGTCAATAAAAGTTACCCACGTCGGACATGGAAACCCGAGATAAATACTCGTACTTTGCTTATAAAAAACTTAGGTACGTGTATCACAGTATCAAATTGATTTTCGACAATCCCTTGAGTCTTTCTTATTTTAATTAGTACTAAGTATACTAACCAAAAAAATGCCGGTATGAATGTGGTAGATCCGTGGGTTCACTTTTTCGAGGAATAATTGAAAGAGTGAAACCACCTAGTAAATTGATGTTGTAATAATAGAATTGTCTACGTATAATATTTCAATCTGTAAGTTTGTATGTATTTAGTACATATGCAACATGTAAGGTTTCTATATTTTGACAAGACGGTGGTATTAAATTGGCAAAGTTATACATGGGAGTTCAAATAACAATAGCTCTGGGCGGCCCGCCAAACAAAGGCTAGAATAATATGCAGTCTATGGAACGCTAGGTTACTGTGAATACCATATCTCACTAGGATGCTGAGCTTGGCAGACGTTTTTCTGGGGTGACCTATTGGTCAGAAATAAGTGGCCAATATTTTCTAACTACTAAATAAGAGTATTTTCTGTGAGTAGTAGGTAGTATCAGCAACACTTTCTAAATAAATGTTTATGTTCTAATATCAGTATATATATTGGTATGATGACTTCTGATTGTACATCCGGTGGTGGTGCTAAGAAGCTGTCTTTACTGCCTATAAAGAATATATTTTACTATTATATTTTAGTGTACCTATTGGTTGTGCATACGTTGGTGGCGCTAAAGAGCTGTCTTTACCGGGGAATCTCTTTAATTTTCCGGGATTAAATGTAGCTTATATCACATCTGTTCTCAACTATACGCGTGCAAAATATCACATCGACCCTTTGATGTAGTGTGTTTGAAGTACAAACCAGCATACCAATAAAAACCACTTTCGCATTTATAATAATATTAGTACGAATACGGAAGTACAGTTTCTATGCTTTTGATAAAGGACCGTAACACCAACACAACCACAGACAAAATGAAATGAAGACAAGTAGATGAATTTTCTAGACTGTAATGTTAATTTTTTACTGTATTTACTTTTTATTCGTTTTTTTAACAGTCGTAGAACAAGTTGTAGAACAAAAGTTATTCAGTACTTTGTAGAGAAGTTGCCCTTAAGAATTATTATAGTGTATTTTTACCCCGTTATTTAAGCCGTGGTTACCAACGTCGCCACGGCTTCCTAGTGTGATATAGCACTAAGGAATAGCCACAATAAACCCTTATTACAAACCTGAGCGTACTAATAATGGAATGATTGCGATGCTGATGGGGAACTGTTGACAATGCGAACGTATTGAATGCCAAGTGTTTGTTGATGTCCGCTCCGCAAGCTCTAACATAGGGCTCCCTGTTCCCTGTAAAACGTTTTTATCAGACAGAGGAAGGATAAATTATAGCAATTTATGTTTGTCTGTGTGTTACCTCAAGATTAGATTTTGTTTGTTATTTCACGATAAGGACAATCAAAACTTAAGAAAAAGTTCGAGTTTGATGCTAAATTAATTTGATGGTCGTATTGGATAGAAGCAGGCGTTATTTTGCGGAATTCCATGATAATGAAGGAACTAGAAGTTTAATTCGGATATTTCAGGATTACTTATGGCTCAAATTATTGAGTGATAAGTGTACATAAAGAGGCAATTAGGCAGGATTGGTGCGCCTCATTTCAACCCCTTATTACACATAATAATATAGATCATATTATATTAGGGAAGGGCTGGAGGCACGCGGTTTGCACCGCGACCCTTGGTCATATAAGTAAATATAAAACTCTCGTTTGTCATGAAATCCCAGGCTTCATGCTGTTTAATGATTGCAGGATTGTTTTCCTCCCGGGTAGCAACAACATACAGACATTTGCCTGTCGGTTCGTTCGACCTACACGGCCTCAAAAACCTGACTGTGTCTTCTAGGTCAACACGGATTATATTACTTCAACCTCTCTAGGTTGAACAACCCTCTGGTTGTTCACTCTTTCCTTTTCAAAAACCTATTTTCACCGCATCCGTAATCTACTCAGATCAGCGTCGTAAGACTGAAAGTTACAAAATGTTTTTAAATAGCTCTATGTGTAGCACTGACTCTACGATGAAACCAAGCCACGAGTAATAGAGTCAGCTATTTCGTCATCGCAATCCTTTGAGTTTTCCTTCAAAACTGTAATTAATTTAAAATCGTTCTATTTGTTACATCGAGTAGCACTAGATCAATATTAATTATAAATTAGTTTATTTTAATAAAGTTTTATTTTTTTTTGGGACCTCCGGCCGTGTTTTCCATTACTACAGCGAAAACGCACTACGGACAAAAAATAAATAATATGCGTAATAAGAACATGAATGCTTGTAGATATTATTAATTAAAAAAGGTACCTTATAGAATATCCCTAATGAATCGTTCAGTAGGGTAAGGAGTGCCGTGGTTAGTAAAATTACCGTAATGTCAATGGGGAGGAAAGCTAAGGTATGTTTGTGAATAGGTATATGCAGTTAGTGGGCCAGCTGTAGGTGCCCTGTACCTATCATCTACGGCTGGGCGCGCGTCGTAATGAGGACAGTTGCGTACCTACGTTACTAGTGTTGACAAAGTACCTACTAGAAACATTCCAATTTTCTTACATCCAATGTGTTTTCTTTTTGGGAACTAACATTATACATTAGCTAGCATTATACATTAGAGCTGACTAGATCCTTATGTAGCCGATTGGAATAATGATTTGCTTGCATTCCATGGTACCCTTGAAAAATTAAGTTTTATGTATTTTACTAGAATTGATCCGCGTGGATTTAAGATTTTGAAAAATACCATGAAAACTCTGATTCTCCGGGATATTATGTTAGTAGCTTATGCTCTTCCCCGGTATACAATCCATCTCCATACAAAATTTTGTCAAAATTGCGTGAACAGTTGGGCCGGAAAAGCGTAGCTGACGACATACTTTCGCTTTTGTAATATTAGTATAGATTCCTTGATTTAAAATTTTAAAAATGAAGAGATTTTGTTTTTACTAGGCAATTAAATTTGATATGAGAGTTCAATTTTAAAGTCGTAGGGCAAAATTAGCTCTCTTGATATTATGGAAATTGCAAACCGGGATAAGAATGATACCAAGAAAAATCACCAAAATTAGAACTCTAACTTTATCAAAGTCAAAGTCAAAAGCCATTTATTTATATATTATTTATTACTCGAATTGTAGCATCACTGTCAACTTTTTGATCTAGTACTAAAAAAAAAAGATCTAATACTAAAGCTGTACAAGGATTCCAATAGCATCCAGAAGAACCCTCAGCTGAGTTTGTTGTTTATCTTATATATAAAACTAGCGGTCGCCCGCGACTTCGTCCACGTAAAATTTCTGATTTCCCATTAGATTTTCCCGCTGCAGAAGGCCTACTTATAGCAGCTATATAGCATCGGCAGATTTTTATTATTTAAGACTAATAGGTCCTAAATGCTGACTTCAAAAACTTATAACCTTCATGCAAGCTTTCAACCCCTATTTAACGCCCTTTGGGGTGGATAATCATAAAATTGCTTATGCAGTTTATTATTACTTAAAACTAATAACCTAAATCTTGATTTTCAAGTCTCTAACTACAAAAACATAGGACTTGCATACAAATTTTCAACCCTTATTTCACCCTCTATGGGGTAGATTTTCGTAAAATTGCTTAGGCAGTTTATTATTAAAACTTATAACCTTCATGCAAGCTTTCAACCCCTATTTAACGCCCTTTGGGGTGGATAATCATAAAATTGCTTATGCAGTTTATTATTACTTAAAACTAATAACCTAAATCTTGATTTTCAAGTCTCTAACTACAAAAACATAGGACTTGCATACAAATTTTCAACCCTTATTTCACCCTCTATGGGGTAGATTTTCGTAAAATTGCTTAGGCAGTTTATTATTAAAACTAATAACCTTTATGCCGATTTTCAATTATCTAACTTCAAAAACTTAAAAACCTCATGTAAGCTTGCAACCCCTATTTCACCCACTGTGGGGTGAATTTTCGTAAAATTGCTCATACAGGTTATTATTATTTAAATCGACTAAATCCCGATTTTCAAGTCTCTATCTTCGAAAACACAGGACTTTCATACAAAGTTACAACCCCCATTTCACCCCTATTGGGGTAGATTTTCGTAAAATTGCTTATACAGGTTTTTATTATTTATAGCTATTAACTTAATTGCCAATTTTCATGTCTCTAACTTCAAAAACAAAGGACTTTCATACAAACTTGCAACCCCCATTTCAACCCCTTATGAATTTTCTCAAAACCGTTTCTTAGCGGCCGTCTACACCATAGAAGGAACCTACCTTCCAAATTTCAAGTCTGTATGCCTTATAGTTTCTGAGATCTCGTGTTGAATCAGTGAGTGACCTTTCGCTTATATATGTCACCGTAAGATTGTAAAAACCGTTAGATTATAATGTAACGCGCAAAATTGTAAACTGAAAAGTGCACTAACTGATTATTTATGTCGAACCCTAACCTAAACTACAAGAAACAGACAAGAAAACGTAAATACAATGAATATTTAAAAAATTGACACTCAGAACATTGAACGTTTCACAATCTTTCGAGTTAGATTATAATGTAACGTTTTTTACAACCTTACGGTGACATATATATAGATTCTCGTGTCACAATGTTAGTTACCATACTCCTCCGAAACGGCTTGACCGATTTTTATGAAATTTTCTATGCATATTCAGTAGGTCTGAGAATCGGCTACTATCTATTTTTCATACCCTTAAAACACATCAATGCACGCGGACGGAGTCGCGGGCATCAGCTAGTATCCTATAATATGATCTCTACTCATTAGAGTAGAACAAGTTCGCAAAAAAGATAAATTTCATTTTGAAATTATTCTCTACCCAACACTATGCGCATAATATTTATGACGAAGGGAGGCTAGCAACCGACGCAAGTGTTTGAAGTTTTTACGCGTGTTTGACCTCGGTACACAGAGGAATGGTTGCATCCCTTAGGAACTATACTAAATACAGGAGAAAATAGAAAATGACTGCGTAGTACAGTTTGAGTTCAGTTAATGTGCGTGGTATAATTTTTCCTTTTTCTCTGAACTAATAAAATTCATTAACGCAAATTTTTGCTAAATAATGAGTTTAGCGAAGTGGCGTTTCTTCAGTTTTCATTTATACATATACTATAACGTATTTTTAAAGACAATATAACATGAGTGAAGGGTCATTTGACAAGTCGCTACAATCAGAAGATTCTTCACACAACAGAGCGGCTTATTGTTTAATTTTAGCAGATTGCCGTGTTGCAGCACTGAAAAAAATATTTAACGACTGTCATGCGATTAGCTCTTAGTGTACGGGCACGAAATTAGCGACGGGGGAGCGACGGCGGCAGCGGAGCGAAGCGATTAGTCGAAGAGCTCAATAAATACGTGATTAAAATTTCAGATTGTAAAAGTAGTTTTTTTAAGAATTTTAATAAAATATTTTTGAAAAGGTCTGCTAATACTTTACAACCGACAAAAAGAATGGTTTTTTTTCCAAATGTGTAAGTGTGTAAATTTAAAGATAAAAAGAATCAAGTTGGCAAAAAAAATTTTCTTTATTTTTTTTGCAAATGTTATATTATGCAGTAGCGAAATAACCGCAAAACTGGTAGGACTGGATTCGCCAATTGACGAAATTATATATTTTCATAATTTCAACTTGCCTAAAGGACCTTCCCGAAATTCGTCTCGAGCTTTCGGACTACATCGCCCCGCCGTCACCGTCGCTCGGCCGCCGCTAGTTTCGTGCCTGACGCCTTAGTAGGTAACATTTTCCGAAATTCCGCGTCCACAACAGAATCGCGGGCTGTACAGGCGCGGATTGGCGGCTTTGTCTGTGTAGACTTTGCGCTATCTCAAAATTTCCGTTACGACCTGTTCGAGCGATAATCTGCACGCGTTTTTTCGCGAAGTGAGGGCGAAAAAACACAAAGGACAAAAAGTTATTGTCTAGCTGACAAAAAATCTGGAGTTGCATATAGACAAGCGCGACAGGAAACGCGTTTTCCATACAACGCCAATTTTTGTTCCGTCCTGGGTTTAACAATGCAATTTCGATTGAACACATTGGCGTCAAAATAAATTGGAACCAAAACCCCTTGATTTAAGGGCATAACACACAGGGAACGGGTGCTGTGAGATATCATCCATATAAATACAGGGAATTTAACACGCCACGCACCCGATCCGACCCGCGCCCGCTCCCTGTGTGTTTTGCTCTTTAAAGTCAAAGTACTGTCCGTAGTGTGTTTTCGCTCCTACACTAGGTGTGTCCCTTCGCCCCTGGACTAATAGACTGACTCGCACGGGCCCTTCCTCGGCTGGGTGCGCGCGGTAATAAGGCCAGTCCGGGAAATTATGGCGAGGGGCGTCCACGAGACGCGCGTTTGCAGTTTTTACACATGTTTGTATTAGGGTTACCTTTGAACGTCCCTTGGGTACCGCTCTCTTTAAGAGGAAACCATAGCAAAGTAGTAAAGGCAAAAAAACAATGAAGGAATTTCTTTTGAAGTGCTTCATATTTGCGCATCCTGTCCAGAAACTCTTTCAATTATAGCTACTAATATTTTAAACGTGAAAGTGTGGCTGTCTGCCGGTTTACGAACTTTTCATGGCCTTCCCGTTTGCACAATTTTGAAGATATTATATTTAAAAATATATAGCTTTCAATTTGCACCCCGGAGCTGGGTGCATACTTAGGCTACTTAAATCTTATCCTATGTGAAACTATTCCTAAATGATTTAAATAGAACTTCAATCCTAGAATCCTATCCAATAAAGTCCCAGCTCACTCCCTAACTCACTGACTGACTCATCATCGCCTTTGAGCGAAGCCGAGGGCGTTCGTTAGTCATAGAAATAATTCAATTTTAAAAAGCAATGTTAACTAAACTGTAAATAGCAGAAATGTTAATAGAAGCAAAAACCTGCATCTTTTTAAATTAAAACGCGCATACGCAGCTGATGTTCATGACCCCTTCTCGACTCTCTTATCAATTCTATTCTGACGATACGGTCCATCAAGAATAAACAACGTTATCACAGTAGCCATTTCACCAAAACAATTGGATTAACAGATTTAAATTCTCAAAGCCGAAGCGTAACTGCAATCAATGTGCTAGACAATTAACAGTGGGGCGTTTTATCAGTAGGTTAATTCTTTTATTTACGAACTTGGTTTGCTGATGGTAGTAATATGTAAGTATGACTGCATCGTAAGGCTTGAATTCCTGCTACGTGCTAACAACATCAGCATAATAAATGTTACAGAGTGGTTTTTAGGCACAGTGCGAGCGCTGTTGTCTTAACATGCGGAGGTCCCGGGTTCAATCCCGGCAGGGTCAATTTAGGAATACATAATTTTTGAATTTTCCCTGGTCTGGCCTGGTGGGAGGCTTCGGCCGTGGCTAGTTACCACCCTACCGGCAAAGACGTGCCGTCAAACGATTAATCGTTCCGATACGATGCCATGTAGAAACCGAGTAGGGGTATGGGTTTAATATAACTGCCATGCCCTAACAGGTTAGCCCGCTACCATCTGAGACTGGATCATCACTTACCATCTCACCTGATGGTAAGTCATGATCCTGTCAGTCTGTCAACGGCTAACTTGTAGTAGATAAAAAAAATAGTATAATGAAGAAATTATTTATTTATCTCTGATATACGGGTCTACTAATAATTAAAAAAAAATAGGTCGCGGGACCTGCGTACTTGACGACATCAGTGTGAGGTGTATCGGAGTTGAAATAGCCGTCAAACGCGTTGTCCTAGGTGAGCGACGAAAGCGATGCGACGCAAATAGGACTCCAAAGAAAACGATAATATAATATCTAGGCCACGTGAAGGGCCAGATACTGTCTGTTAATGTCGTGTCGCTTGGCATCGCTGATACGTTTGTCGCTCACCCTTTATACTACGTGAGCGACAAACTCGGCACCGCGACTCTATACGACTCGATGCGACAGTATCAAACAATACCTACGTTGTCGCGTAGATGAGTTTGTCATTTTCTATGGCGTGGTTCGCTTGCTCACCTCGGGCATAGGACAATGCCACGTGACATATGCGCCAACCGCATTTGATCAGCGCGTGCGCCTTGAGAGAATAACGTCAATACAACCTCATACAACAAATACTTGCCGCTACCTCTGCAGTGGGCCTAGACCGTACGTGCGTTGCGTACCGCACATATGTTGGAATGTGACAGTAACAAAGTGAGTTGAATGCAAAGGTAATCTAGGTAATTGGGTTTCACTCAACTCAGTCCGAAGTCCGAGCAACAAACAAGTACTTCCGAAAGTTGTTCGGGAGCTTGAGTGTGGACTCAAACTGTACGTAGTTTGTACAGTTTGAGATAAGGCACTCGTTGAACAGCATGAATTAATTTTATAATTTTGTTCGTACACCGGAATACTATCCAGTTTATCCATACTAATATTATGCCAAAGTGTGATTGTCTGCCTGTCTACTATGCTTTCACGGCCCAACTACTCGACCGATTTTGCTGAAATTTGGTACAGATATAGATTATATCCCGGGGAAGGACATAGGTATATTTAGGACTATTTATCTCAGAAAAATAAAGAGTTTCCGCGGGAAAGGTATAATTAGGACTATTTATCTCGGAAAAATAAAGAGTTTCCGCGTCAACCCAGGCGGACGAAGTCGCGGGCATCATCTGTCTGGCTGTCGCGGGCATTATTTTCTATTCTTTATCCCCATCTCAAGTTAATAAATAGACCTAGGGATTTAGGCTGAATAGGTATAAAGTAACAAAGCCAGTCGTTGAATGCAAAGGTAATATAGGTAATTGGGTATCACTCAGCTCAGCCCGAAGTCCGAGCCACAAACAAGCACTTCCGAAACTACACTCAAACTGTACGTTACTCGTACAATGCCGAGACATCAGGGTGAACTGTAGTTAGCATGAACATAATTTTGTTTCTGTAGCGCGTTATTAGGCCTGTGGAAGAATCATATCATACTTAATATAAATGCGAAAATGTGTCTGTTTGTTGGTTAGTCCTTCAATCACGCCGTAACGGAGCAACGGATCGGTATGATTTTTGGCATCGGTGTAGTTGAGGACCTGGAAAGTGACATAGGCTACTTTTTATCTCGGAAATTAAGGAGTTCCCGCGGGAATAAAAAAAACTTAAACCTCGCTGGCGAAGTCGCGGGCATCAGCTAGTGGTTGATAATTTTTGCTGAATAATAAGCATTATTTTCAACTTTTCAGTAATGTTTTTAAGTATAAAAGCTGATAAATTTGATTATACATATATCTTCGAATTCATTTGGAACATTGAAACTTTTGGGCCTATGGCCGAATATCGTTCGGACGAACGAATTTCAAGGGACGTTTTATCACGTTACAAGAATACCTAAAACATTTACAAGAAAAAATATTCATCGTCTATATTTTTTAGTATAGTCACATGCTATATATTACATGCAAATATCCTTAACTTATAAGCTTGTGGGATTATAAAGCACGTGATCTCGACGCACAAAGAGGATTTATTTGGAGCCGTGAAGGAGAAAATTAATATCTCCCTGCATCTGTAGTGGGGGATGTTTATTTAAGAATACCTAAAACATTAACAAGAAAAAAATCTTCGTCTATACATATTTTTAAGTATAGACACACGTCATGTATAACATGCAAATATCCTTAACGTATAAGCTTACAGGATTATAAAGCACGTGATCTCGACGCACAAAGAGGATTTATTTGGAGCCGTGAAGGAGAAAATTAATAGTCTAAGCACATTGTTGCTGAGCCTCCAAACTAGATGTTGCATATTCAACGAGTGATTTGCTTAGGTAAGCAATCGCTAATATGCATACATATCCCTACCTTCCTACGTATATATATATATATATATATCCATACTATATTATAAATGCGCAAGTGTGCCTGTCAGTCTGCTACGCTTTCACGGCCCGATTTTTATGTTTGGTACAGGCATAGGTCGTATTCCAGGGCAGGACATAGGCTACTTATAACCTGGAAAATTCAAAAGTTCCCGCGGGATAAAAAAACTATCTCTTCAACCGATTTTGATGAAATTTTGTATAGGGATAGTTTGTATCCAGGGGAAGGACATAAGGATCAGACCTTCGTTATTTTATTAAAGCTGAAAGTTTTTCTATGTATGTCTCTAATAGAGGTATAAACGATCCCCAACTATGAAGTTTGGATCGTGGTTGCTTTGGAAGGTATCAGGCTTATCAGCTAAGTATGGACGTTGTCCATTGTCAGACACTTATACACAGTACGATTGCAACCCCCTGTCAGACACTGTCAGTCCCCCTGTCAGTCGGGGGTTGCAATCGTACTACGTGTCTGACAATGGACAACGCGTGGTTTCTAATATAAAAAAAAACGGAGCTGAATACTTTAACGAATTTGAGGTGCCACTTTTTATACCTGATACCTTCCAAAGCAACCGCGATCCAAGCTTCATAGTCCACAAACAACACGTAATACGCAAATAGGTATTAAGTAATTCTTTAAAACGCAGATTAACCCAGAAAAGTTAGAAGTGTGTGCCCAAGGATCGAAACCCAACCGCCTGTACAGGATGCCGAACGTTTAAACCACAATGCTATCAGGTATCACCGCTTTCCATGCATGTCTTTTTCTATGCTGAATCTCGATCTCAATAGCTGAATAAGCCAATGTGATATACTGTGTGTGTTTCAGTGTATTTGCGCCGTTCTATCTGACGAACGCAACCCAGTTCAAAGGGCATTAGTTCCAGTGCCATGTTACCTTGTGCTACGTTCTAGATACCCTCAGACAAGATTTAAGCCTTTTGTATAAGTCGTGGACTTAGATAGAACGTAGAAACTTTAGAATCCTTTGAATGGAAGACTTTAAATCACGTGAGGCAATTCAAAGAGAGTATCGGATTAGTATTAAAACTAGACAATGCCCAGGACTTCATCCGCGTGGATTTAGTTTTGCATAATCCCTTGGTAATTTTTTTCTTTTTTCGGGATAAAAAGTAGCGTATGTAGCGTATATTTCTATATTCTGTACCAAATTTCGTCAAAATCAGTTGAATTGATGGGTTGTGAAAGCGTAGCATTGTGTGGAAGGATATAATGAAACATTTCTTTGAATGAAGCTCAACCGATTCCAAAGAATAACAATCTCTAGGTATGTATTTTTATAGTAAATCTTCGTCTAGTGAATAAAAACGGGTGCACCTACCTACATTTGAAAAACAATATTATTTATTTCTAGCCAAGGTGACATTGTCAAAGGTCACATGATACAATAAAAGTAACACTGAATATTTTAGATTTTCATTTTAACAAACTCTTTGTTTCGTGGCAAATCAATTAATTTTTCTTACTTGAACAGTCGTCCGACGTTATGACAAAGCAATTTGGGCGTTGGACGCAACCGATAGCAATTAATTTGTTTACACGGAGACGACTTTGCGCTATAAACAAGTTAAGTATTGGTTCAATTAATTTGACGGGACCAATTCTGAAGGTTACGTAAACTTTTGGTAATCAATTCAAAATCAACAGTTTTTGAAAACCTTCCTGGCGCAGTGGTGAGCGCTGTGGTCTTGTAGTGCGATGTCCCATGTTCGATTCCCGGCGGGGTCAATTTGGGAATTTATAATTTCTGAATTTTTGTCTGGTCTGGTTTGATCTGGTGGGAGGCTTCGACCGCGACTATAGTTACTATTAGTCTGGAAGAAATGTACCGCCAAGCGATTAATTAAGCTTTCCTATACGATACCGAGTTTACCAATTACCAAATTAGGGGTATGGGTTTAATATAACAGCCGTACCTACTCTTAACAGGTTAGCCCACTACCATAATCCCTGTGCAATCGGAGTACCAACCTATTTTCTTCTCACTTGGAGAGTAAAGAGAGATTTCAAGTATACAAAAATAATTTTACTTAAAAAAAATGAAAAGAGATACTTTATACAGTCAGTCAATGGAGCGAACGACGAAAACCCGGCGGGCAGTGGCGTGCAGTTCATAGAGGCATAAAAGCACTATTCACCCTAATGAAAATAAGTCAATGCTCATTTTTCATTGGAACAGTAAATAAACAGTAAGTAAATAGGTATTCCGACTAACTAATGCCTACCCTAACTTTAAGAGCCCTGTGTACGCCACTGCTTGCAGGGTCCCATGGTCAAGGACGGGGAGGGCTTATATCAACCGGCAGAAGTCGGCAGGGAGAAAGCTGGTTTATCTGCAAACATCAAGGGCGTCGTTTCGATTGTGATATTATAGTGTAAAGATAATTACAGAAGTGGGTGAATACTTCAATTGCTTTTAAATATGTTTGTACTCTCTTTAAAACATGCACGAGCGAATGGTCACAGCATTCAATAATCGCTGAGTCTGTCGGTAACAGACTAACTTCCAAATGTCAAAATACTAGTATTTATGCAAATTATCCCAATATGGCGTATCCCCGCCAAAGAACGAACCGAGTGAAATACATCGAATGAGTCAAATATCAATTTAATTAATAAATAAATTAACAATCTTTTAACTTTTCTAAAAAATCAATTCAAATTTAAAAGCAAAGCTGACAACACTTACCTGATAATAGAAGATGTTCATTCAGCTATCTACAATGACAGCCATTTTCTACCAGTGTCTCTTGAAATTTCCGATTAACTATTTAACGCCATTATATCAGAATTCTACCCGATCCTCGCTGCTAAATAATTTTTATCCTCTGTGAAAGTTCACAGAATTTGTAAGTTATTTAGTATTGAACACCTTCTAGATAAAAATGCTTTAAAAATATTTTCTTAGAACATTAATAGGTGGCTTTTATAAATAAGTTTTAAGTAAATAAAAAAAAAAAAAAAAAAACTAGTGTAGTTAAATAAATGATTATGATTAAACTAGATTTTTTACATACGTTTACGTTACGTTTTTTACGTACGTTTTCTTTCTTGCCTGAAGTTAAGTATTTCTGATTCAGTTTTTTTTAAATGCTCACTGTGAACTCTGATCCGGCCTTGTTATTCTTTTAAGCTGTTTGGGAACCATAGTACTCCCGTAAGGACTGACGTTCGCAGTTTGTTATAGCCGGCTACGGCAAAGACCAAAGCTAGAACTATGACATACTATATTATATTACTGTGATGATGTTATGATTTATGTATTTTGTATAGATTATTTTTATGTTAATGTTTATAAATAAACAGAAGAAACTACTCTCTTTCTGCGTTGTATTCCTCACTGCTGAGGGTCGTGACCCCTTTCCATTATTCACATAACGGTAGGGGTTTTCTTGGGATAATAATCTTTCGCATAAGGAAGGACCTGGGACTTAGAAGGAAATTACTGTCTAGGAAAACTTGGCAGGTCTTTTTCTGGATAAGCAACAATTTAGTTTGATTTAAATTTTCGGAGATTTCCGATGGCACGGCTGACTTGCTCTACAGTCTACAGCCAGAGTCACTCTGTGCCAGAAACCAGACCAGAGCAGAGGCAATTTAGAAATTATATAAGTTGACGAACCCTTTGTAACATTAGACAACAGCGAGGTACATTTTGACTAATACTAACTTATGTACTTTAATAATTGACCAACCACTGTGTTGGTTAATTATTAAAGCAACAATTACGCGATATGAAAGTGTATTGCTGAAATTATTGTATGGGTATGGACTCGTACATATTATAAGACGACGCTCCTGGCACGATGGAAAAGTTGAAGATCACATCCGCTTACTGAGAAGTCAAACTCTCAAACCCAAAACATCTTTATTCAAAATAAGTACCTACTAAGTAAACCTTCTGAACGTCATGTTTATATCACCGTAAGATTTTAAAAACCGTTAGATTAGAATCTAACTCGCGAAATTGTAAACTGTCGAAACATTGTGAACCGTTCAATGTTCTGAGTGTAAATTTTTGAAATATCCATTGTATTTACGTTTTCAAGTCTGTTTCTTGTAGGTTAGGTTAGGGTTCGTCATAAATAATCAGGTAGTACCCGGCAGCAGGCCGGGCACTTAGGTTTTATCAGGTTAATATACCTAACCGATTACAATCTACCGAAAAATAATGCGTTAAATTGTAATCTTTCGACAATTTGCAATTTTTTGAGTTAGATTATAATTTAACGGTTTTTACAATCTTACGGTGACATTTACAAAGAATAAGACTTGATGGTGATAATTAAAAGCTACGAGGGATTCACATGCGCCCTGGTCTGAGAAGAGCCCACAACAAACTCACCCGGGTTTTTTTTATTATCACCATCTGAGTCTGAGCTAGAACCTGAGTTCCGCAAAGCTAGGTTCTTAATTTTAAGATTAAGGAAAACTATTATTATTTCGAAGTGTAAAATACCTAACGCTTTATTTATTGTTAGTTGTGAAATTCAAACAATTTTGCAGTGTTGGAATGAAATTTATAATTTAAAACTATTAAGTCAAGATATCTCATTTCTTAAAATTCATTTGAACTAAACTCTTTGTAAACCAAGATTTTATTATTGCCAAGCTCTATGACTACAACGTTTGATAACGATGAGGTATATGCCGACTCTGAATGATGTTTGGAAATACCACATTTTTTGCTGACAATGGTTTGAGTCCGTTTAACGAGTTACTCCGATATGAAAGGCTGTCGGGCGCAACAGTTACACGGTCAATCGAACACGTATATTGAGCATCGGGTCACGGAGGGCGGAACGGACGTGCAATAAACCTGCTACGTGATTTAGCCCTATTTTGTCTTCCAGCTAAAAGCAAAGCCTGAATTGATGGAGCTCGGAAACATTTGATTTTAACATTGATCATCAGAACAAGAGCTCTTTTGTAATAAGGTTTCCTCACCAGTTCTTTTTTGTGAAAATGTCATTTGAGACAGTTTGAAGATGGAGTTGAGCAGGACTGAAACTCAACACAGTTCCAGTTTGGTACTAGGGTGCGTTTCCATCAGAGATGTGCGAGGAGGCGTGGCTGAGGTGTAAAACGATGTGACTGCTTCCAAGCTGTTCATTTCATGCCGGCTCTTCTTTCTCAGTTGAATTTTCATTTCTAATCACTTATAGAGTCCAAATAAGAAGTATCCTCGGCGACACTAACATACATTTTTGTCAATGTTTTGTATGGGCTTTTAATCTCTTCATTAAAAAGTAGAAGAGCACTGCAAAACGCACTTTCAAAAATACATCACGAAATTCAATGGAGCGCACCAAAAAGATCGTATAAAAAGCGTAGAGATTTGTGGTAAAAATTCGTTTATGCGAAAACTACGTAGCGCTTCGTTAGGATTACCGTAATACAAATTAACATTTACTAATTCCAACTTCATGTGCAGTGTGTGTTGTACTTTGTACTTTTCTTGCCTAATGTATTTCAACTTGTACGAGCAGGACTTGCCACGCTATCTACCTGGCGTAATACAATTATTTGTTTCAGTCTTTTGCCCGTAGAAGGCCCGTAGGTACGCGCATTGCAAAGTATTAAAAAGTTTATTCTGTTAAGCCAACTGATGCAAAAGTTTTATTGGTATAAAATTGAATTTATTTCTACCATCCGTGTGTGCTTTTTTACCGTTGACAAAATATGACCAAAAAGCTCGAAGTGCATTTTACGAAATATGTGTTTAGTTAAAATATGTGTTGAGTTAGTTTTATCGAAGGAAACTAAATTAAGTTAGTTAGTTTTCTTCGTTAAAAATATGTTATTCATGGCTATTTCTTACAAGGTAACCTGCGAGCTGAGCTGTCCTTAGACAAGGAACTAATAAAAATACAAGGCTCTGGAGCGATTATTAATTTATGTGAGGGAAAACATGGACGTAATGTTCGTAACTCATATTTATATGGAGCTGCACACAGCCGTGCGACAGGACGAAACATCGTTAAATGAACCTGAATGGTGTCGTAAAGTGGAACCATCAAAGTTTATAACCTGCTTGAACTGAGGGCGGATCATTCGATCGCTGGTAAATTATTTACGAGCACGCGTCAAAAGAAACACCGACGAGGCAATAAACAAAACCTCCGATGTTCAAGCACTTGTTAAGTTGACTAGCAATCGCAATTAATGAAATTACTACTGTAGATGTTTCTTTTAGTCTAGCTGATGATCATTGCAACTTTGTTGAAGCGCAAAACACACAGGAAACGGGCGCGGGTCGGGCGCGTGACGAGTCGGGTGCGCGGCGGGTGTAATTCCTTGTATTTATATGGACGACAACATACAGAACGCGGGGGCGGGTCGGGCGCGAGGCGGGTGTAATTCCTTGTATTTATATGGACGACAACATACAGAACGCGGGTGCGGGTCGGGCGCGAGGCGGGTGTAATTCCTTGTATTTATATGTACGACAACATACAGAACGCGGGGGCGGGTCGGGCGCGAGGCGGGTGTAATTCCTTGTATTTATATGGACGACAACATACAGAACGCGGGGGCGGGTCGGGCGCGAGGCGGGTGTAATTCCTTGTATTTATATGGACGACAACATACAGAACGCGGGTGCGGGTCGGGCGCGAGGCGGGTGTAATTCCTTGTATTTATATGGACGACAACATACAGAACGCGGGGGCGGGTCGGGCGCGAGGCGGGTGTAATTCCTTGTATTTATATGGACGACAACATACAGAACGCGGGTGCGGGTCGGGCGCGAGGCGGGTGTAATTCCTTGTATTTATATGGACGACAACATACAGAACGCGGGGGCGGGTCGGGCGCGAGGCGGGTGTAATTCCTTGTATTTATATGGACGACAACATACAGAACGCGGGTGCGGGTCGGGTGCGAGGCGGGTGTAATTCCTTGTATTTATATGCACGACAACATACAGAACGCGGGGGCGGGTCGGGCGCGAGACGGGTGTAATTCCTTGTATTTATATGGACGACAACATACAGAACGCGGGGGCGGGTCGGGCGCGAGGCGGGTGTAATTCCTTGTATTTATATGGACGACAACATACAGAACGCGGGGGCGGGTCGGGCGCGAGGCGGGTGTAATTCCTTGTATTTATATGGACGACAACATACAGAACGCGGGGGCGGGTCGGGCGCGAGGCGGGTGTAATTCCTTGTATTTATATGGACGACAACATACAGAACGCGGGTGCGGGTCGGGCGCGAGGCGGGTGTAATTCCTTGTATTTATATGGACGACAACATACAGAACGCGGGGGCGGGTCGGGCGCGAGGCGGGTGTAATTCCTTGTATTTATATGGACGACAACATACAGAACGCGGGTGCGGGTCGGGTGCGAGGCGGGTGTAATTCCTTGTATTTATATGGACGACAACATACAGAACGCGGGGGCGGGTTGGGCGCGAGGCGGGTGTAATTCCTTGTATTTATATGGACGACAACATACAGAACGCGGGGGCGGGTCGGGCGCGAGGCGGGTGTAATTCCTTGTATTTATATGGACGGCAACATACAGAATGCGGGTGCGGGTCGGGCGCGAGGCGGGTGTAATTCCTTGTATTTATATGGACGACCACATACAGAACGCGGGGGCGGGTCGGGCGCGAGGCGGGTGTAATTCCTTGTATTTATATGGACGACAACATACAGAACGCGGGGGCGGGTCGGGCGCGAGGAGGGTGTAATTCCTTGTATTTATATGGACGACAACATACAGAACGCGGGGGCGGGTCGGGCGCGAGGCGGGTGTAATTCCTTGTATTTATATGGACGACAACATACAGAACGCGGGTGCGGGTCGGGCGCGAGGCGGGTGTAATTCCTTGTATTTATATGGACGACAACATACAGAACGCGGGGGCGGGTCGGGCGCGAGGCGGGTGTAATTCCTTGTATTTATATGGACGACCACATACAGAACGTGGGGGCGGGTCGGGCGCGAGGCAGGTGTAATTCCTTGTATTTATATGGACGACAACATACAGAACGCGGGTGCGGGTCGGGCGCGAGGCGGGTGTAATTCCTTGTATTTATATGGACGACAACATACAGAACGCGGGGGCGGGTCGGGCGCGAGGCGGGTGTAATTCCTTGTATTTATATGGACGACCACATACAGAACGTGGGGGCGGGTCGGGCGCGAGGCGGGTGTAATTCCTTGTATTTATATGGACGACAACATACAGAACGCGGGTGCGGGTCGGGCGCGAGGCGGGTGGTTTCGCCCGACCCGCGCCCGTTTGCTGTGTGTTTTGCGCTTCAACTACAGTAAAGAAGTAAATTAATAAAACAGCAATGAATAAAACCTTCGATGTTCGACGATTTAGCGTTCCAGTACGATGCCGTGTAGAAACCGAATAGGGGTATAGGTTTAATATAACTGCCATGCCCCTAACAGGTTAGCCCGCTACCATCTTAGACTGCATCATCACTTACCATCAGGTGAGATCGCAGTCAAGGGCTAACATGTAGAGGATAAAAAAAAGTTTTTTTTGATATCATAGAGCTTATACTAGCAGATTCTGCTGGACTTAGGCGTTTGGCCATCTAGGTATAGAAACATAGGGCCATCTATTTTATTTGGAGATGTTAAATTAATGCTAAATTAACCATACAAAATATTAATTTTATTTTTTATATGCTTATAAATTTTATTTTAAATAAATGCTTATCCGCTCATATAGTTTTTATCAGAAATATAGGTTGTGAGTTGTGATGACTCACGACTGAGCGGCACGATGTCTTGATTTTGTGCCCTTTAAACGCCTTCTAACAAATGAATAAATGATGAATATAAAAAATTAGGTAGAGAAGACATCGCGTCGCCACGGTGGGACCTGAAAATTAGCAACTTTACAGGAAAGCGCTTCAAAGTTTCGTTAGTTCATATTTCTATTATACTATTACTAGCTAATGCCCGCGACTCCGTCCGCGTGGATTGAGGTTTTTAGGGGTATGAAAAATAGATAGTAGCCGATTCTCAGACCTACTGAATATGCATATAAAATTTCATAAAAACCGGTCAAGTCGTTTCGGAGGACTATGGTAACTAACATTGTGACACGAGAGTATTATGAATACCTTAACCAACCAGTTTATGTAGAAAAGTTATATTTTTGCGTTCAATTCTGAGATCTAGGTTTGTTTAACCTTTTAACTATTAAAGTTTACTGCGATATAAATTATGTCTATCACAAAGCCTTATCCTGTTATGACTAACATAGTTCTGAATGGTTCTGAATTATTCCGAATATAATAAAAATATCAAATGTCACAAAATCCCTGAAAAGTACTGAATTCGATTATGAGAAGAAGCAAAAGTTTCATATTGCTGTCACTTAAATATAAATGAAACGATGATGAAACTATATAGGTACATTGATGGAAGTTTCGGCCATTAATAACAACGACGAACTGAAAATATTTTTCAAGAATCAAGTCTATTTTTAGCGGCTTCTCAAACTAACGTACTACTTGAAGATATTAAAATATATTAATACTAGATGATACTTGCGATTTCGTCCGCATGGATTAAGTTTTGTCCAGCAGTGGATATTGCAGGTTGATGGATGGATGGTTATTATTATACTAGACTAGCTTATGCCCGCGACTTCGTTCGCGTGGACTAAACAAATTTCAAACCCCTTAGGGGTTGAATTTTCAAAAATTATTTCTTAACGAATGTATACGTCATAATAGCTGTCTCCTTGTCAAATTTCAGCCTAATCCGTCTAGTGGTTTGAGCTGTGCGTTGATAGATCAGTCAGTCACGTTTTCCTTTTATATATTTAGATGATGCTCGCTACTTTGTCTGGCTTCGTCGTCGTCAATTTAGGTTTTTGAATTTAGAATTTCCGGGATATATCCTTCCTCAGGTTGCAACCTATTCGAGCAAGAGTCTAGTTTTTGTCACGGAAGTCAAAACGCTCCCACCGGATTTTCAAAAACACTAAACAGTGAGAAAGTTGCGGCCATCGTCTAGTTTATAATATTAGTAATAGATTATATTTGGTAAGTAGTTTTTAAGACATGTTTCGTATAGACTTTTTAAAATCCTGTAGGGAACCTTGTTTTTCGGACCAATAAGTATCATAATGCATGTGTAATATGGTACCTACCTATCTTATTGAAGAACTAGCGCAGTGGTGAGCGCTGTAGAACTATAGGTAAAAAGTTTCGGATTCAGTTTCCGTCAGGGGCATTTTGGGTTTTTATAGTACTTACCTACGTACTTAGTTGCGATATCAAGAAGTAGCAATCAAACACACTTTGGGCCCAGAAAACCTACTGGTTATCTTTTGGTTAGTAGAAAGGATTAGTTTGAGAACTATTGTTGATTTTTTTTAATACTACCAAAATTCATTCGAAAATGCTACTGTCAGTTTTCCTTGAAAATTAAGGAAAGTTAAATTAGCTACTCAATATATTATTTGTGGTTAAGATTATGTCTAAAACAATTTTCTTATATTCAGCATATAATCAAACATTCTGATAGCAATCGCTGAAGTGGAAAATCCGACGTAGCGTGACCAAATATACCTCGTCAACCTAACATTATGCGAAATGAGAAAGTCCAAATGAGTCCCCTAATGTAATGGCGGCTTATTACTTCTTGAAATAGCATTATTGGCAGCGGGACACGAAGGAATTTAACTAGCTAAACAAAAAACGATACGGCCCACGTAAATGGGGCAATGATCCTACATTTGTACATTTTGGAACATAGCCATAATAAAGTCCAAGCAAAAGACTAATATTATTATTTACCTATATTAAGGGATTTACTTTATTAAGGCGATTTTTCTTTAATAGGCACCTATTTAGTTTATGCTTGTATACTTAGCGAGTTTCCATTTATAGTTGTTTCGGCATAATACTTCTAGGTATGGAAACACTAGGCAGTATAGGGTAAAGCTTTAAAACAATAATTAGGTATACCCTTTCGTGAAAATTCGAAAATCTTGTTTTAAAGGTACTCAGGATGTTATAAAAGGGATGTTATATAGGGCATTTAATAGGGATGTTAAATAGTTCTTATGGGAATAATTTTCTTATGGGACCATTTATTTACCCTTCCGTTGTATCAATTATATTTTGGCATTGTATCAATTATACTTTGCTGGGCAAAGACGGCAAAAATTCTCGTCATAGCCCTAGGCTGTAGGTTATAATTTACGTGATCTCGTGCTTTGGCAGCAATTCTGTACACATGTGAGCATGTCTTTTGAAAAGTTTTTATTTTTAGTACTATTTATAGGTACTTTCAATGGAAAAACCTATTTGTGTTAACCATTATTGATTGGGAAAGCTTATCTGATAAGTTACTTTGATCTTATAACTTCAAAAATACTTACGAGTTGCTTATCGGGCATTTAACAACAAATTACCTAAAAATATTTTTAAACTATATATAATATAGGTAAACGTCTTAATCAACGATATATATGTAGGTACTTGATGGGCCCTTTCATAGAAAAAATTGGGCGTCCAACCTTTAGAGCGCGCTCCAAACCTGTATAGCCCTGTCCTTGTCCCCGCCATAGCGCTGTCCCGCTTTTCAGACTAGATGGCGTTAGTAAAATAGGTCCACATTCTTTGTTAACAGGGCCCGTCTATGTAAATTGAGGTTGTTGGTCTTAATAGAACTTGATGGCATTTTTTTAACATCTGTATTATGATTGTCCTATCTAATCCTTTAGCTTCATGCATCTACTGCTGGTTATAGGCCACTGGCGAAGATGCTGTGCTTGGTCGGAGTATGTGTGTGGCCTAGCCTGACAGGGAGCACTTTTGGTTGTAATTTCATGTCTCACGTCATGTCTCTAGATGATCGATCGCTTCTACTGTATCAAAAAACTTACCACTTCAACTGTATCTTTGCAGTGATCCAATTCTTATTATACTACAAAAAAGTCCATGTTAACTTAGTCTCA
Source organism: Erebia palarica (assembly GCA_964035005.1). Taxonomy (NCBI): domain Eukaryota; kingdom Metazoa; phylum Arthropoda; class Insecta; order Lepidoptera; family Nymphalidae; genus Erebia; species Erebia palarica. The sequence continues at coordinate 12,354,293 of OZ035988.1, forward strand.
CGACATGACTAGTGTGATTGAACGTTTAAGTGTTGGAAGACTTGATAACACCGAAAAACCCAGCAAGCTGACGTGATCGGAAAGTCCGTATTGATTAATTGTAGCGAGATAAGTACCTATTGTGCTTGACACTGCTACGCCACTATCCTGTTGCTGGTGCAAATGTCAATAAATTATTATTGGAACATAGTTTTTTTTGCAAGGTGAGAATCTGGTTTGGGAAATCGTGTGGAAAAAAAGCTACACTATTTCTATCTGTTCTCTTTATCTTTCTTCCTAGTATAGATAGTGGTGAATGTTATGAACATTTCTAACAAGCTCTAAGTAGCTCAGTCACAAAAGGGCCGCGTCGTAAGCAAGTTGTAGCATGTTCCAATCCCACTCATGAAATTTGCAAATTCGTACTTGTTTGATTTTTTTTTACAGAACAGCAAAAGTACTTAACAGTAAGTGTAAAAGGTTGGTAGCTTTCATATTGTTTTACAAATACACAAAATGCGACATTGTTATTATAAACATAAAACAATAGGCATATCACATGCTCTAAAAATCTCTATGATTAAAAATATTCCTAAAAGGTAGGTACACACATACAATAGCGGTGAACCAGGTTTCAATAATTGGACCGTAAATTTGGAACACATTTACCGTTAAAGTAAAATGGTACCTATGTTATTAATTTGCTGTGATTTCTCAAGTCTAACTTAAAGTAAAAATCTATGCTATACTTATTTGTCTACAGGGAGGCTTCGGGAAACTGATTGGGGATATGAGTTTAATATACCTGTAAACTGCCATACCCCTAACAGGTTATCCCGCTACCATCTTACAGTCCGTCTATATCATACGCCCCGGTGGCCAAAATTTGAACTCATTTTTATGCCTGTTAAGTTTTTTTAGTTTTATTTTTACTTCTACTAGCGACGCTGTCACCGAGATGGATAAGTTTGTGGGACAGACTGATACATCCATTGTCACCATGCGAGATCGCAGTCAAGGTGGTCAAGGGCTAAGCTTGTAGTGGAATAAAAATATATACTTAACTCTGCTTGTGAGCAAACCATAAGAGTGATACGAGACACGAGTTTTAAATCTATTTACGTATACATACAGATAATGGTTCGACGTTATATTTTATTGAAGTGATAAACTTTTGACTTGAGAATTCCTAAATGCATTGTTTTGAGTAGTATCTTCAATGTATAAGTACCTAAGCACTTGTTATCATGATACAGTGAAACGAGATTTTGGCATATATTTACTGCGTTCTAGATGGCCGAAAATAACTATCATGTAATGGTCTCTTAAGGTCATAGATCGTAAAAGATCTCAACATTTTATTGTACCTATGCTTCATCCAGTTAAAATCAGTAGGTAACAACTAACAACCAACTGTAAAAATAACGTTTAAAAAAGTAAGCAAGTACCTGCAAAAAGTTTTTATTTTTAATAATATAAAACAATATTTTATCATAGTAGGTACTTTACTGATGCCAGCAACTTAGTCGGCGTGGAGATGGACACTTTAAATTACCATGTCACTCTCTAGTTCTTGAACTGTAAAGGTAAAATAATTACGTCGACCCCTTGCTCTTCTGCGGCATGATTGAAGGACCAACCAAACCAACAAACAAACACAATTTCGCATTTGTAATATTGGTACTGACATAGATAGTAAGTTCAACTGAGTAATAGTAGTTTTCGTTTTAACGCGAGCTCAGTTTTATTTTAAAATTACATTGTGGTTCTCATGGACGTATGTTTGATAATAATTATTTTTTAAGTAAATGCAATGACTTCGTTAACAGTATTGTATCTATTGATTTGTATTGTTTTATCATGTGCTTTATCAGTTCACAAGAGGTAAGAAAATGATAAGTACTAATTTGAAGATCTAGTTTAGAGTGGATAATATAACTTAAAATATTGATAAAATTCTTAAGTGCCATACAAAGCATTAAAAAAATAAGTATCTATATAACAATAGATTAACCAGCAAAACAAAAAGTGCGATAAGGCATTCTTTAAAATTGATCTCTTACAGACAACTCATAAATAAATTAACAGATACCAGATCTAGATCTGTGATTTTTCTTTAGAAAATATTTTAATAAAATAAAATAGTTAAATGCTTTTATTTACAGTACAGAACCACTTGGAGACAAATAAATCAAAAAGGTATAACATGTTGACGAATTTGTAGGCTGAAAGTTGAATATGCGTATGCGTACTTATATAATTATGAACATTTTTATATTTCCAGATAGATGATGCAAGACGAAAAAGAGACATTTACGAATATAATTACAGCAAGACAACTAAAACGGTATGTAATAAAAAATACTTAAGATGTATATGATTTTCAAGTTAACTCAAGTTTTATAATTAAGTTTTCTGATCTGTGTGAAATTAAAAAACTGACAGAAATACATTCGAAATTAAAATATAAATAAGTATAAATTGTATATACCTATTTCCAGGAATCAACAGTCAATTGGAGCGTCAAGAGGAGTGAAAATGCAGGCAATAATCAAAAGTTAATTTCTAACGGTATATATGTCACCGTAAGATTGTAAAAACTGTTAGATTATAATCTAACTCGCGAAATTGCAAACTGTCGAAAGATTACAATTTAACGCATTATTTTTCGGTAGATTGTAATCTGTTAGGTATATTAACCCCATAGAACCTAATCACTACCTGATTATATATGTCGAGCCCTAACCTAACCTACAAGAAAGACACAAGAAAACGTAAATACAATTAATATTTCAAAAATTGACACTCAGAACACACAACTGACAATCTGTCGACAGTTTACAATTTCGCGAGTTAGATTATAATCTAACGGTTTTACAATCTTACGGTGACATACACAACAAATCACTAGTTTTGAATATCACCTAATTGCTTTCCAGTGGGCATGATTGTCGTAAAGTGCAAGCCTATACCGTTATAAATGCAGATTGTCTCTTCAATTTTTGACACTGACTAACACCAACAAACATAAAAACAATTGGGTCTAGAAATTTCTCATGTCACTTTTCTCTCTTTAATAGATCCCTCCTAAGAAAGTGCCACAAAATATACGATTTAAGAGTAGCTAGGGTGGGTCAGTTAGTCTTTGAAATTTTAAAGTTCTATGGTCTGTACTAAATTAACAACAAATTTTTCTTTTTCAAAATACTAGGTACAGAACCTGTCACAGAGGCGTGCCTCAGATGTATTTGCCAAGCCAGCTCGGGTTGTAAGCAAGGTTTAACCTGTGTCAATGATATCTGCGGCCCGTTCAAAATAACCTGGGCTTATTGGGTTGATGCAGGCAAACCAACATTGCGTGGCGTTTCCCAGGACTCTCCTGATGCGTACTCAGGCTGCACCAATGACCCTCAATGCGCTGCCGATACCGTCAAGGGATACATGAACAGATTAGGGCAAGACTGTAATGGAGATGGCGTCGTCAACTGCTACGACTACATGGCAATCCACAGATTGGGCGGGTATGGGTGCAACCGCGAGTTGCCGCTCGAATACGTTAATGTGTTCCACCAATGTATTGCTCGACAATAATGATAACACAAGATCAAAAGGTTTAAAAAAAATAATGTAATGACTTAACGACAATGACTACAAAGCTTATATTATCGAAGCTTAACAATCCTTTTAAACTTTATAAAAAATACTGAATATGTGTTTTATTTCTTTTAATATAAGCCCACTTATTCAATTGTTATCAAGTAGTCCAAGAATACAATTACTTATGTGAATACATAAGATTTTCAATGCCGAACTATACCAAACTATTTATTTGTCTTACGAAACATGTTTTTCTGTATACATATTATATTTATTAAAATATGTAGATATTCATATACTATATAGTGTGATCGCATTCAGCCGAGTTGCATATGAGCCGCAAAATATGCATCACAATGCATTTTACAATACTGATCCTGGACTCTGCCTGGAAGCCAATTACTTAAGTAGGTACTCGGTAGGAATGCCATTCTGACCCAGTGGTAAATTCACTCGACGATTCAAAAGTACTCGCAAAGTTTATTTGAATAAAAAGCATTTTGAATTTTGAATTTTGACTAATCGAGACTAAATCATTGAGCCTAAATTTCACATGTATACTGCAAGTTGCCGAGGAGCTAGATTTCTAGACAGTCAGGCATCATGAAAAGCAATGATTATAAGCAATGATCTATAGATATGAGCGCCCTTGGCCATGCCTCAGATATTTCGATGTTCTCGGTGCGGTACAACGAGGAAAAGGAATAAGGTTGTGAAGTTCCTGCGTAAGTACACTCTTCAAAGTATATTTTATTTGACTTTGCGATGGTGCTGCAAGCTTAGCAATTTTTTTAGCCATGGCGGTCTATCGTGTCTAATGTATTGAGGGGTATTTGGCAGAGCCAAGCCTAAGGTAGCAGCACTTATTCAAGCTAACTTGAAGCCGACTAAAGTGGCTTGGTATGTAGCAAGTTGATGAAAATCTTTCAGCCTTTTGAGGTTTTCATCAAACGCAGCTAAGAACCTCGTGTATAAACACGCCTTTGAATTAAAATTAATAAAGAGATAGAGGTCTTCCCAAATCTATCGACGCGGAACCGGCTTGAGCCGATAAAGCTTTATGTATACGGTTCAAGGGTGAAAACAACGGTGATAAATATGGGGAAACCTTAAATTGGTCAAAATTATAACATGACGTGTTAGGAGATAAAATGTGCACCTTGTGGGTCTTGCAACCGTGTGAAATATTTGAGATGGTCGCTTATACTGATATTAGTCAGGTATATGAATAGGCATGTATATACGTAGAGAAGATACGTAGGTATATATACCTAGAGTGTTTATGCCACATCACTTATCAACGTTGATAATGAGTTCAAATGAGAATTAATCTCATTTAATTTATAATCATTTCATGAACGCAGACGCTAGTCTTAACGATTAATATATGTTTATTAATGTAATATTATTTTATTTCATCAAAATGACTTCTTTAACAGTATTATTGTTATTTATCTTTCCTGTTGTGACATGCCTTGCTTTACCAGTTCAGAAGAGGTAAGAAAATACCTAATACTCGTATAATAATAACCATTTAAAAAAAGGTTACATATTACGAAAAAATATGACCACAGATTTTGAAAAATAGAAAAGCCTCAATAATAATATTAAATCGGTTATTTTCAGGCATATACCCATATTGCATACTCAATGCAATGATTTTAAATATTATCTAATTGATTAATAAATAGAGCATTTTAATTTATAGCATACATCAGCTTGGGAACAAAGAAATTGAAGAAGTAGAGCAGAGTATCCTTGGAGAACTTGTAAGCTATAATTGATTATGATTTAAGTAATATAACTAGGCAGCACACAGCATATATTAATATATAACTAGTTCATCACGTTAGTTGTTAATAACTTTGCCTTTATTGAATAGAGGCAGGCGTTACTTTGCGGAAGTCCATGATAGAGAATGAACTAGAAGTTTAATTCGCTATAATCCGCTACAGTAGACAAATCTGTGTGGTACAGTGCGTGTCTTTCACCTGCAGCATGCGACACCCACCAACCAGCAATTCGTACAGGCACAACACCAAACCACACAAATCCTCCAAATCACTCTCAACGTACGTTTCACTCCGACACCGGAGCATCTTCAGGAGATGTTGACTCGACAATGCATGATTGTGATTCTAGATTGATCAGATTTGTCTACTGTAGCGGATTATAGCGAATTAAACTTCTACTTCATTAACTTTGCCTTTGTAAACGATTGTTTTTTTAAACATAATATAACAAAACCCCATAATAACCCAGTAATTTGGTGCTCAAAAAGGGGGTTACCTGGAAAGTTTCTCGGGAGTTTTGAAATTTGGTATATTTTATTGATTTGGACGTGCTTTTTCCGAATTCCGAACAGTTTTTTGACTAATAGGCCTATTACACTTTTCACAGGGACCCTTACACTTGAATCAGTGTAGTGTAATAACTATGTCACTTGCTAACTTCAGTGGCTACTAATGCTATCGACTTGAAATTTGATACAACACAGCACAACACAATATCGGGGAACGACGTCTTGTCCTGTCGCTTAAGTTGGTGCAGAGTGACCGTGAAGTTGTTTTTCCGCTCACCACTGCCAGATGAGTCAAAGTTAAAAAAATAAATTAATTGTTATTGTAAGTTTGATCATTCAATAATGAGTAGCATGTGAATATTTAACCATTTTACATTTACAGATGGCCGATGCAAGAAGAAAGCGAGATATTTACGAATACACTTATAGTGCGTCTACTAAATCGGTAATTTTACAAAGTTTTATTACATGAGACTACTATTTAATGAATCTATATTAAAATGAAAACCTGCATGAAACATTATTAAGCCTGCTAGGCCGCCATAAATGAACAGTTTTAATCGTAATGTTAAATCGTACCTTGTGCAGTAAAAACTGGAACTGTACAGTTTAAAAAACTGACAACATTTTCTTAGATAAATCATAAAATGTAACAGAAACTATGCAGTTTTTTATTCCACTACAAGTTAGGATAAAGGATAACTTAAATAACTACGTTATTCTGGTAGCTATATATCACTAAATTGGCTTGGTAAAGTAGAGCAAAGTTTTATAATATGATTGGAGTTTACTGTTTTTTTTTTTTACAGGAATCGTCGGTAAGTTTTAGTATGAAAAGAACTGAAACTGGGAATAGCAATATGTTTATTATTGGACCAGGAGAAAATAACCAAAATTATGTAAAAATAAGTTTCGGCAAATAAAACCACTAATGTTATGCGAATACTCAGGTTAATCATATGTAATAAATAATAATCAGTATCAATGTCTTCACGTTTGTTGTATTTTTCCTGTAATATTTTATTATGAAAATAAAACTTAATACCTACTCGAGTTTATTTATTTTTCAATACACTTGCTAATAAAGTGGCTTTAATTTCACCGCAATTAGGCACATACAATCAAACCTATAATCAAACTGTGACTTTTTCATTGCTATTATTCACAAGTGAGGTAAAGTTTTTATTTTATTTTATTTTATTGAGTTGTTTTGTTCATAAAAAAGTTTCGATTCGAAAAAGATCGTGTTCAATAGTACAAATAAATTAATGTACCTATTGCTTGCTCATTTGATGCAATTTTGTATTTAAATAGATAATTTCAACTTGTACGTGTTTGATAAATAAAACTTTCACTCAGATATAACTTTTGTTTTTTCTGTAATAAAGAAAACTTGAAATTCCCCATTTTGTACGTGGCTAAAACGCTATCCGCGAAAAGCCAAAAAAAGAAACCTCATTCTAAAAGAATCTATCTATAATTATAATTATATCTAGTCTATGGCCGATCGCCATTGTAAGATGCGCGCGCATAGGATAGTTGTTGTACAGTCCGAACAAAGAATGGAGTGGACTTAAAAACATACTCTTATTTGTTAGCTTATCTAAAGAGACTATCCGATGGATTTAGTAGAAAGAAATCAAAGGTTTTATCATCGGACGATATTGAAAAATTTATAAAAGATGCTCCAGATAACCAATATCTGGCTATACTAAGGTTAGTTAAAATTATTTTTGGTATTATTTTCTTCACAAGTATGTTGAAAAACGTTATATGATACACGTGTGTATTCTTAACACTTAACATCTTAACATCTTAACATCCTCACCTAACGGCTCGGGTCTCAATGGCGCCTCAGCGGTAATCACCAATATTACACACTAGTACCATAATGTGAAAAGATGGAAAGCGTCAGTCTTGAGTTTGGCCTCAAAATCCAACGGACTAAGACTAAAGTTACGATTGTCAACTGTATAAACAAGAACTCGCCAGAGGTAACACATATAGCAAGCTGTCAAGTGGTCCAATTATACGTATTTTTTTCTTATCGACTACAAGTTAGCCCTCGACTGCGCTCTCGAATGGTAAGTGATGATGCAGTCTAAGATGGTAGCGGGCTAACTTGTTAGGGGTATGGCAGTTATATTAAACCCATGCCCCTAACCGGTTTCTACGCGGCATCGTACCGGAATGCTAAATCGCTTGGCGGCACGTCTTTGCCGGTAGGGTGGTAACTAGCCACGGCTTAAGCCTATTTAGGAGCGTTGATTTCGAATAATGGTGGCTGCATCGATGAAATCAAGTGACGCATGGCTATATCTAGGTCTGCCATGGACAAGCTGCGGAAGATATGGAGGAAACGAAACATCACCAAGGCCACTAAGACCCGGCTTGTCAGAGCGCTTGTATTCTCCATATTTCTCTACGCTTCAGAGACGTGGACACTGCGAGAAAGTGAGAAGAAGAGGATAGACGCTCTTGAGATGTGGTGCTGGAGAAGAATGTTGAGAGTGTCTTGGACTGAATTCCGAACAAACAAGTCCATTCTTGAAGAACTCGGCATCAAGCAGCGTCTCTCCTCCATTGTACAGGCTTGCATTCTCATTTTCTTTGGTCACGTAACTAGACGCGACGATAACATCTCCATTGAGCGTCTGTTTGTTCAGGGAAGAGTAGAGGGCACCAGGGCACGTGGCACTTGGTCTGTCCACCTCATGGGTGATCCATGAGGTGGACAGACCAAGTGAGGGCTGCGGTGGAAGTCCCCTTACACGAATGTACTCGCAAAGCTGCTATCAGAGAAGAGTGGAGACGGATCGTTAAGCGTGCCACAACCCCAAAGTCAACGACCACGACCGCTCTGACAAGAGCAATACGACGGAGAAGAAGACCATAGTGTACTATTATCCTTGCAAGCCAAAACCTTAGACAGTAAAAAAAGTTTTGATATCCATAATATATAATATTGGATACGTTGGAATACATACTTAGAGGGAAATTTTAAAAATAAATTAATAAAAGGAGATTAAATCGTCAAAAACCCTACTAGTGTAGCATGTAATTGATGATTAAACGAACTTACCTGTAAGTGAAGTTGTATCCCAATTATATGAGTACGTTTCATTCGAAGATATAAACACATTGTAGTACTTTCATTGAACTACAGCTTTACGCACATATTTTAGTATTGGGGTAGATTGAAAAATTCCCCATTATCCGATGCTCCGGACCCCGTAGAACGCCTTTCTCATTTTTTAAAGTCGGTACCTATTACCAAATTTTCATAAAATAAAATAAATATTAAAGGGATGGGAGGGATCTAATAATATCTCCAAATGAAACGTACGCATATAATTGGGATAGAACTTCACTTACAGTTACGTTCGTTTAATCATCAATTATTTATAATACCATAATATGGATGTAATGAAAATCAAGTATAATTAGGGATACTCTTCATTAAACTCTGGTTGCAAAAAAATCGTTCATCGTTATCCTAAGAAGGTTATAAAATTTAGTCAGCGTCCGTGACGACTGTGACCAACCAACGGTCTTCTTGATGACATCAAGCTAGCTGCAAGACACATAGCTCGCGTACCGTGTTGGTGGCGACGTGTGGGGGTGCACACGCCGAACTTAGACACATCCACGCCGCTATGTGGGCTATGGTAACACATATCAGCTGATGGTTTGTGTGCAGGTATAATTATGATTTATATGCTATATCAGGCGGTTTTTTAACTAATTTGGCAGATGATGTTTTTAAGCAGTTGCTTTACAAATATTTATACTATCGTTGAACTGTACAATGTTGACTGGTACCGACAGGTTGCAGACGCTTTAATGATATCGAAGAATAAAATACTGTTTTCATCATACCTATTCGAAAAACGAATATTGGCTTCAGAGGATAGCGGAAGCAAAATGTAATTTTTAGGCCTATGGGACTTTTCATTTCTCGGTTCTGATTGGTCCGCGTTCGTGCTTCTGATTGGTGCTTAAACTTTACGTTTAAGCACCAATAAACGTAATAACGGTAATGTCGACACATAGTACGTTGATACTCCTAGCTTTTCTCATACGTAATGATGAAAAATAGTGTGTGTCACTCGGGGCCAAATTTTTTGTTCTCGGGTGGCGTATATTGAATTCCTCGCTACGCTCCGGATTCTACTATAGAATCCTTCACTTCGCTCTGAATTCAAAATAGCGCCCTCGGGGAACAAAAATTTTCTTTGGCCCCATATAACACAAATAACTATTCCGTTCGCATATAAATATTTCTGTACTTATGGCTAATAAAATAAACTTTTCTGAAAATCTTTGGTAAAGATAATTCTGTATCAGGACAATGTGTTGTAACACTATCTGAGAATCCTACGTAGATACTAGATACTTTGGGATATTTGGCCATTTATATAATATTATTTCCTTTAACGACAACCTTTTATCCTGTTTATATGACTACAAACTCATCACCAAGTAAACTTAAAAAACCGAACGACAACTATTAATAGTACGCTTAACTGTACCTATAACAAATTATTTAATTAGACATTATAAGACTGAGTGTACAATATAAGATTGAGATGAATCTCTTCTATAATTGTTAAGACAGTATTGCCACCATTTAAGTTCCAAAGAGGCCATAAATATACAGGGTAGGTACTCCGCATTTTATGAACGCGTTCGCACCGTTGCATCCAGGGTTATAAAATTCTTTGAATTGTTCCTTGAGGAAGATCATAATATAATATTATATTTGGAATGTATAACTATTAAATCTGAAGTAAGCATTTTTGTAGTATATGAAAAAGAGGGTTGTCGGAGGGCCAATGAAGGTGCTTCCCGCCAACGGAGGACAAAAGGATAAACAGAGGATGGAGGAATTGAAAAAAAAAATCAAATTAGGTACTCTAGAATATATATTATCGGAAGGAATAAAGTATATTAATGAACATTGGGTTTTGACTTATTAAATTAGTTAACTTTACTTAAACGAGATGGACTTAGGTGAGTTACATAAATCTGTCTCGTTTAAACCCATGCCTTAAGTGTAAGCAAAGTCAAAGTTCGCTCTATAAATCTCACACATAATCTACTTTTTATCCCGGAAATTTAAAGAGTTCCTGCGGGAACCAAAAAACTTCAATCCACGCGGCCGCGAGTAAAGTCAAAGCATCAGCTAGAATTTAATAAAAATATGGATCTGTCCCAAGACCGAATCTGCACATCCCGAGTCCACGTTGTCTTTTCTGCCCTACCCCTAGAGTGTTTTTGTAAAGCGCGAAATCTTATTAATACTAAGCATAAATAACAGACATCCAGCAAAAGATTAACTCTATGAGCATAAGTTATTGAATGCTTTTTTATGAATGATTTACATTCAATTTAGCTATTTGTTTGTTAGCTATCTTTATGATAGCTTTATAAACAATTTCTAGTCAAATTTGACTGTAATTGTCACTAAAGTTGATTTTTAGTCAACAAAATATGTATTAGTTCACATTTTATATTTACTTTTACACTTTTCCTGGACTGAGAAGAGCTCACAACAAACTCAGAAAGTTTTTTTTTTAAATTATATATTTTTTATTTATCTCACAAATCATCTTAAAATTAGGAACTATCAGAGCAAATTATTGTCAAGCTTCCTCCATCCATTGCCAAAGCAAACCCGGCATTCCATTGAACTTTAAGGTGATCCATATAATGACTGAATTACATGCACTACTGGTAACATATGTACAGTGAGCAAACGAGCATGCGGGTCACCTGATGTTAAGGGATTACCGCCGCCCATGAATATTTGCAGCACCAGAGGAACCGCCAATGCGTGGCCGACTTTTGAGAAATTTGTTTCTCCGCCCTTTGAAGAGCCCCATATTGTAATCATGAGGGAACACAGAAGATGGAAGCTGGTTCCATAATTTGGCTATGTTAGGCTAAGTTTTTATCTTAATGAGGGATTTTTTAAATACAATTTTGAACTCACATTGACCTGACTACGATAAACTACGTAAAATACGTTTAAATAGATAGTGGTAGTTATAAATTGCAATTTATAATCAGTTTAAATACGAGTCTTGTGTTTGAGTTAACAGCAGCTATTCGCTTTAAATATTATAATTTTAACATAAAAACAAATTAATTAATACAATATTACATAGGTACTAATTATAAAATGGCTAAAATATTTGTGTTGTGCACCTTAGCCACTTTGGTGGTTATCGCTAGTTCTAAATCCTTAAGGTAAGTTTCACTCAGAATACAACGGCTTTTAGCAAAAACACGCTGTTCGTCATTCGGTATACATCCTAAAGGAGGTCGCCCACGGCGACTTTTTGCAGCGATTCAGTAGCGATAAAATTGCAAAAATAACGGGATACCGTTGCGATGCAGCCGGTGGTCCTACACCCTGGCCCACATAACCATGATTTTGCATCGCTACTGACGCCATACAGCATCGACACAGTATCGATGCTGTTTTGCGCTATAGTGACTAGCGGCACCACCAAGTAGTAAACCTATTGAGAGCTAATAGCCTCATTTTTGCTTTAAAACACATCTCACCACTTTCAGGCGGGGGACGAAGTAATAATTGCATTTCTTATTGTCTGGCTCAAGGTCAACTATATACAGTTCTAAGTACATAGTATCAGTTACCGCGGCACTCGGGCTGCCCGCTGCGCGACAAAAAATATATCGATAAAGTCTGATATAATAATATTTACCAGTGTTGGAAAATCGATTTAAATATTTTTATTCAAACAGCAAAATACAATAATATGACACTTTTTATGTCATTTTATTTTATAATCATGAAAATCATGAAATGATTTCTTATGCGCTCCTTCTTTGCATAATACGATATAATAAATAACTTAAGTTTTCTACAAACATTTTTTAATAATAATAGTAATCAATCAAATAAGTAATAAACTTTATCCTGTTCTTCTACTTAAAAATTGTTCGGAATTTAATGAAATATAAGTTTTTACCAAATAAATTAATTTATTGACATTCAAGTAGTTTAAGGCTATCGATATAATTTATCGATAGTTGCACGAGCCACACTGGGATATGCGTGGAAGAGACGGAGATATGTAGAACTATAATTATGTGAAAAGTAAAGAAAAACTGAAAGGCATCAACGGGTTCCTTTTAATTTTTGTAAATATTTTTATTTTTTGCATATTGATGATTTCTATTTATTATTGCATAACTACACTTACCTATGAAATGATATATCATACTTTGCATAGAGAAGAGAAGCAATACCTCCAGTATTGCTTCTCTTTCTACACCATTTAATGCTACAAAAAGGCATATATTTTGTTCTTTTCGCGATAAATTTCCGAGCACTGTCGAATTCGGACTTGGGCGACTAAAGTAAAAAAACGTAGCGTTAGTACTTATGGTTCTAACGTTTGGCTGGTGAGGCGGCCCGCTATGCTCAGTTATTTGGTTGTGTGGTCTGTGACCGGCACAGTAGCCTGATAGTAGCGATGAAGAAACAATGCTGAATCGATACTAAGTGATTGTATCGCTACTGAATCGCTTACTTCGCGCATAGCGATGCAGACGCGCTTTAGCGAAATGCGTTGCTGAATGGCTGCTAATAGTCGCCGTTGGCGACCTCCCTTACAAGTTTTTGATATAAAAGTCCACAAAATTCAGCATGACTATGACTTTTAGTCATTTTCATGTTTCTTAGGACACCGTCGATGTTATTTTTGATACCACTACAAGCTTGCCCTTGACAGCAATCTCACCTGATCGTAAGTGGTGATGCACTGATGGTAGCGGGCTAACCTGTTAATATATTCAGTTAGCAGACTGAAACGAATAAGGGACTGATGGCCAATTTTACCAACAATGCGTTACTTTTAGGGAACACCTGAGATTTTTCGCATACTGTCACATAATGGGCTTAGGTTTTACTTAAAATTTAAGCATTGTTGGTGAAAACGGGCATCAGTATAATATTACAACCAAGTTACGTGCATGTTTAACTGCCATCGCAGTGAACATGTCAAACCAAATAGAATGTGCTAGAGAAGATGCAATACTAAGTAGACACATTTATTAATTTACGGTATATTTTTGATTTCAGCCATCAAGAGGCGACCTGTTATGATTGCACTGACGCGGTGGGGGCTGGAGAGGTAAAATATTCCGAAGTATACCTATACCTAACAAAGTTTTATAGAAAGTTCTATTTTGATGCTACGGTTACTCTATTTGTAATAGCTTAAGTTTTCGCCCCACACACTCCCAAAATAGCAACCTGTATTAGGTATATAGTTGGTATCGTAGGGTAATCATGATGCGGGGGTAAAAACAGAAATGATTCGTTTAAAGATACCTACACACTGCATGCGTCAGGCCGGTACTTGGCCTGCACTGCCGTGCGCTTCGATCAAATGAAAGACTAAAGTGATATTATTATCAACGTGCAACTGAAACCACTAGGAACTTGAGATATTGGTTGTAGATTCCCCCTATAACGTATAACACTAACAGGATTTTCGGAAATTCCCATTCCAAAAAAACCGGAGCGGGTCATGTAATTAATCTTCTGGAATTATTCTAAGAAACAAAAAAATCACAGATTTCGCAGTCCCCGCAAGAATCGGAGCATTGAAAATGAATACAAAAATTTATGAAAAAAAAAATGTAATTTTGAATAGGTTTCACATTACAAGTTGAATAATAAGAAATTATCACTTTGAGCTTCACTTCCCTAAAATGACACAATTACATTACTTACAAGGCATCTTTTAAAGCATTGCCATGACGATCGGTCAGCGTATAATTACGTTTGCGTATTGCGTGTTCACAGAGTTAGCACATCAAACCAATGCGGGGTTCGAGGCAATGCTGCTATTGAACACGCAAACGAAAATACGCGATCGGTCAATAATCACTCCAGCTCTTGATGATTCTTAAAAAAATTAAAATCTCTTCAAAATTTTAAATTTATTCTCGAATGCACTTCTCGCCTGCATCCGCATCTTTTAACACCATTACCATGACGATCGGTCAATAATCATAGAAGCCTCATTACTTTTTATATACGGAAATACCCGTTTTTCTACCATTTCAAATCTAAAGGGACCATAATTATTAACCGATTTTCAAAAAAAATGCGCCATTTTGTAGCTAAACTAGCTACTAAACTAACTAGCTAACCTAGGACAGTTTTTTTTCTTAAGTATTCCGAAATATTTATAATTTAGTAAACAAACACCCCTCAAAAACCCGACGTTTTTACATTTTTACTAATTCTAAAAAAAAGTTACCAGCCGAAACGCTAACACGTGTCTCGATAAATTCCTCAACTTTTGGTACTATTCCCATCTTGATCCTCCTAAAATCCTCGGAGCTATGGCCAAAAATATGTCTCACGCGATTTGTATCTGATAACCATTTTCAATGGCAAAAAATATTTTTGTTTTAAGACGTCTTATTACGGGGGTCATATAAAACTCTGAGCCGTGGGAGGCATGCAATAAGATTTATGTAATTGTTACAGGTCCTTATGCGACAAAAGAGAGACCGTAATGCACCGGAAACCATAAATGCAGTTACAGGACTCCTGCAAGGTATTTTGGTAAGGAAATTTTGGCTACATAGAATAAGACAGGGTATCTTTAAGGTCAGGCAGAATATTTATTACAAAATTTAATCATTCTGCCACAAAGCTGATATGCAGCAGCTTAGAGGTGTAAGCGAAGCTGGTATAGGTAGGTATAGTCGATGAGCTCATGGTCTGCAATTTGTATAGGCGTCGACCGTCGGTCTAAGCTACAAAAATATCACATGCTTTTACAGTAGAGGGAAACATCGTGAGGAAACCTGCTTGTGAGAGAGAGTTCTCATAGGTATGTGAAGTCTGGCGATTCGCTCTTTGGCAAGTGTGGTGGAGTAAAGCTATAAGCCCTTCTCATTAAAGGAGACCTGTGCCCAGTAGTGGGCCGGCGATGGTTTTAAATGATGTTGATGGTGATGATGATGATGACAACATGTCCTTTCTTGTCTTTTCTGCTTAAGTAGTGCGGTGCAAATCATATATGCAAAACCTTACAGATTAAAGCAAACTATAATTTATTTCTTTCTTCAAGGTTCCCACCTGGGATGGCATCGTAAAAGTGAACAGAGACAAAATGAATGCAAGAAGACCCGGGCCTATTTATATCGGTCCCGGGCGTAATAACGACAATCGTGTAGTGATTACTAATGACGGCTCTTGGGCTCAAAGACGTCCAAGTGACGGCTATGACGATGATAACAGCGGCGAGAGCATCGACTCTTTGCGTCGAAGCTTCAACTACAGAAGCCAAAGGAACAACTACGCAAGTAACGGCTACGACGATGATAACAGCGGCGAGAGCATCGACTCTTTGCGTCGAAACTTCAACTACGGAAGCCATAGGAACAACTACTACTCTAACGGCTACTAAGTCTTAATATTATTTATTAATCGCGATTATAGCTATAATACCAACGATTTCTACGAATTTAATTAGCTACGTCAGATGTGCTGACGTAGCTATACCTATCACTATTTTCGTAAATATACCTCCTTCCTGCGTGTTCCTTAATAAAAACCGACCCACAAAGGATAATGAAAAATGTTTATTAATAAAAGTCTGCTATAACAGCAAATCAATTTCGTTTTCATATTTCCATATAATGCCCTATAAGGAATTTCCAAAACGCTGATTCTACCTGTATAACTATAACTTTTATTTAAGAACAAAAACCATAAATGCTCTAAAATCGGGAACTTCGATATAAAATTTCATCCTGTATTTAGCCCCCTTAGGAGGCTTAGGGATGAACTCACAAAATCCTTTCTTTGAACGAGGAACTTTTATGCATAATTTCATTCCTTTACACACTATTTTAGGCTGTTTTTGGTCGGTCAGTCAGTCAGATGTTTTCTCTAGGTCACCTTACCATCACCTTCACCTTTTTACTTCAGCAAATGGCTTGGACTTGAGAGGTTCTGTTTCGGTTGTTACATCATCTTATTCGTGTACACGGTAGGTCTCTCTGTTAGGCATCGCGCTAAAACTAGTCTACAGGTTTAAATCGTTAATTGCATACTTAAAGCTATCCTCTGGGCTAACAAATAGCATATTATTTTGTTCCGAAAAACAATTCGGTTCTTCAGGATAGCAGGTATTACTAGTAGTAGTAGTAGTAGTAGTAGGTAGGTTTTACTCCACAATTTCCTAGGTTACTCTCATTTTTGTTCATATCATGTAAATTTTATGAAGATCTGCTGATGGAGATCAGAGATGATATGAGACGGCCAACGGGTAGCAGCAAATAAATTAAGAAAAGTGTAATAGCTCAATAAAACGTAGTGTTTTAATGATACTGTATAAATATACTACTTAGATGATGCCCGTGACTTCGTCCGTGTGGATTGAGGTTTTTGGTTCCCGCGGGAACTCTAATTTTCCGGGATAAAAAGTAGCCTATGTGTGTGATGTGTGATGTGTGATGTATTCCAGACAATATTATTTATCCTTGAGGAAAACTTCATCCAGATCCGTTCAGCCGTTCTGGCGTGAAACTGAACTTTCGCGTTTATAATATTAAGTAAGGATATACTCAGGCAGAAACATTGGTTATGGTCAGTTAGTGGCTAACGCGATTTTAATGTGTGGGGTGGAACCATGAATCCGCGCCGCTTATCCATATCTACGCGGGTATGAATCATGCGATAACACAAGGGGGTAAATGCTGAATTTGTTCCGCAGCCCTTACCTCGCTTGGCTGCTCTATCGGGCTGTCCACAAGCTTTTTGCTATACCTACGCGGTTGCTTAGTGCTACAGTAAAAATTTGGCTTAGTCTGTCGACTGATATTACGAAAGTAAATACATATGTAAGTATTGTGGTAAGATAAGGTGACTCAATAGGCATGCCACACGAGTTGTTTATTTTAGCAAAACTGTGGCGATCCAAAGCGTTTGTATCGTCATATAGATTGACACACTTTGGAATTCATATAATTTTCGATATCATAATAATATTATAATTATATTTTTCTAGCTTAGTCTTTTACTTCTCTTTATACTAATATATAACCGAGGAAAAGGTTATCAGCATTGTTAAGGCGACGCTCCTTAAACACGGAACAGTTGAAGATCGGTTGCGTAATTTGTATCTAAGGACATGGGTACTCCAGCGCTGGTTATGTTCGAAAAGCTAAATAATATAAAATTTATGCTATTGCTAAGAAACGCTAGTTCTTTCCTGAAGATAGGTATCAGATATAAAACTGCCTGTTGGCAGACTAACACAGCAGTGCTGGTCTAATACAACACCTGTCTTAACAACACTAGTCCAATGACAGCATTTGCTGGTGATTGAATCGAAAGAGTGTCATGGAAATGTCCAGAAAGAAATGCTATACTTAGTTACCCAAGTACATCAGTCTTGTTTAATCAACTTGTACATAGTGTATTGTCAGAGACGAGGTTATAAAAGGATGCGTGCGCATCTGCTGCGGACTACATTGTCACCCGTCGTTGCGTATCGTTCTTGTGTGATTTTATTTTCTCGCTGTAATATTTTTATTGTTCATGTTAATAAATGAGTCAAGAGAGCTTTTACGTCTTTCTTCTTCAAGTATCCTCTAGAAATTTGCAAGAGTATATATTATTTACATAATCAACTTGTACATTCTATTATTAGGTTTCAGGGCTGGAAAGAGTTTCTGCTGCCTGTTGTCGTTTAGCGAATAGAGAGGTCTACGGACAACAACAACCAGAGTTGCAAGAAATCAGCAAGTCAATAAATGAAACTGGGTCTGAAATTCTAGTGCCTCTTCCTTCGCAGTTCATTGCTCAACATTCCGGGTCCCACTCCCATACCAAAGATATACTGCTGTCTATAGACGTGCAGCTGCTACATCAAGCTTTTAAATGTTCAGGGCTAGAACGTTTATTTCTACCTGACCGGGCCACACTTATATATTTTACTTGACTTCCAAAAAGTGTAATTTTGTTTGAAAACAAACAAACTGAACGACCTGTGTTAGTGTTTTTTTTAAAAAAGTATTTCATGTTAGTTATTCTTGTTTTTTGATTCTGTCACAAGTCACCCCTTGGATGCGATTCAACCGGATGGTATTTGATGATGAAGGCTAAGATGGTAGTGGGCTAATAAGGAGGGGTATAACAGCTAGGTACTCATAATAAACCCCAAATCGGTTTCTAGGTACACCGGATCGAACCGGAACGCTTAATCGCTTGGCAGCACTTGGCTTTGCCGGTAGGGTTATAGCTAGCCATGACCGAAGGCCCCAAGCAGACCAGAACTCATGTGCCTGTAGTTCTAAAGTAGGTAGACTATAAAAATTGATGGTTAAACGAACTTACCTTAAGTGATGTTTGACCATAATTATATGAGACGTTACATCCGAAGAGATTTATTTATTATGTCACTATGTAGTTCACTTCTCAAGGTACTAGGCATCGCACAGTAAGTTTATAGCTTCTAAAGGGAAAAGAAATAAGTATATGATTTTTAAAAGTAATGAAACTGACAACATCTATCCCCTCTCCTCCCACCCTACGTCCCTCATCGCCACGCGACCTGTTTTCATTGTTTTCAGAGATCTATTTCGCGTGATTTGGGCAAAGACAATCTTATTGTAGGGCCGGGAGGGTAATAAATCTCTTCGGATGTAACGTCTCATATAATTATGGTCAAACATCACTTAAGGTAAGTTCGTTTAACCATCAATTATATTGCGACGTTACATCCTCAAGATTTATTTATTATGTCACTATGTAGATGTTTAGCGTTGGAGCGAAATAGATAATGAGGGAGTCGCATGGCAGTCAAAATCATTGATTATCATGTTTATGTTTATTTTAAATTATTAATTTTACAAATCAAATAATGTAAATCAAAATTAATCAGAAATTAATTCAATATAAATCGGCAAAAGCTTTAATTATTAATATCATTGTAGACGGCATCGGCAAAAGCATTATCATCGTTTTCAACCACCGGTCTATTGTAAAATTTGGCAAACACCAAGGAATCCCCTGTCCACCCAGCTGTTCTTTTTATTACGTCTACCGATAAACCTTTTCGGTTGGCCGCCGAGGTGGAAGCATGGCGGGTGCTGTGAGACGAAAAAATTGTGGTGTCAACTCCACTCTCCCCGAGCACAGATTTTATCCACCGGCTAATTGTGGAAGAGCTTGCGCTATGTATAGGCTTTTTAGTAGTTAAGACTAACCTATCGGTCTTCGGAAGGTGTCTAAATTTACGAGTTAGGTCGATATACGTCATTAATGCTTTTGCCGGGCAAATTTCCTCTTTCTCAGGAAAAAAGGGAAGTATTAACCTTGGCACGGGGCGACCCGGGGCAGAGGTTTTTATCTGATCGGTGATAATGATTTCTATATTACTTGCGTTGATTCTGATGTTGGGTAAGCGGATTAATGATAGCGTCTGAACACGTTGTGCGGTTGACAATGCGAGCAGAACTACTAATTTCTTTGAAATCATGTCTAGGGACAAGCTTTCGTTTGGGTACCAATTACCTAGAAAGTTTAGCACTATGTTAGGGTTCCATGTAGATTGGTATTTAGGCAGGGATGGTTTTGTTTTAAAAACTCCTTTAAGAAACCTAGATACTGTTTCGTCTTTGCTGAAGGTTTTACCCAAAATCAGAGCTAGTGCTGATTTAATAGTATTTAGGCTAGAAAAACTAGCGCCACTTTTAAATTGAGACGTAAGAAACGCTAAAGTATATGGAATATTATCAGTATAACAGTCAACATTATTATTACTACAATATTGCCACCATTTTTTGTATGCACTATTATATTGTTTTAGTGAGCTGTGATTTAAGGAAGCGAGAAGTATATCTATAGTATCGGTAGTTAAGCCTTGTTTTGAAAAAGCTCCCCTGATAACAGCGATGACACCAGGGTAAGTCGTTTCCAGAGTGGGTGACGTGTCCTGAAAGGAGAAAGTAGTAACTCAGGCTCTGGGTTAAAATAGATAGGTTCATATTTTGATAGTTTCATAAAAATCGGGAACCATGGCTGGCTAGGCCAATGAGGTACGACCATGATACCGGTTGCTCTTTCGTTAATAATTTTTCGTAAACTTTTGAGTATGAGTGAAAAAGGCGGGAAAGCATAGAAGAAAAAAGAACTCCAGTCAATAGTAAATGCGTCAATATCAAAGGCTTCAGGGTCTCGTTTCCATGAAATATATTTCGTGCATTTAGCATTTATACGTGTTGCAAATAAATCGACTTGCGGGTGGCCGAAGGTGTTTGTAATCATATCAAACGCTGAATATGACAGATTCCATTCTGTATCAATGTTCGTGTGACGGGACTCCTCATCAGCCTCTACGTTGTCTTTAGATTTGATATATGACGCATACACGTATAACTGTCGTTCCTCACACCACTGCCAAATATACCTCGCAATATCATTAAGATGAACATATTTTATCCCTCCATATCTATTTATATAGGATATTGCTGTTGTATTGTCTATGCGCAATAATATTTGCTTTTTTCGAAGGTTATTTGCAAAACATTTTAATCCGTTAAAGGCAGCTAGCAGTTCCAAATAATTGATATGATTCTTTGTCTCTTGTGTGTCCCAAAAACCCCCTGTTTTTTCCCTATTGCATGATGCGCCCCATCCTGTCAACGAAGCGTCTGAAAAAATTTCTAGAGCGTATCTTTCATCGCGAATGTTATTACATGACGTCATAATGTGGTTAATCCACCATGATAAATCGGGTTGAACATGAGGTCGTACCTGCATGAAGCTGTCATAACCATCCTTTGCATTTTGAAGTGCTAAGAATTTTTCACGCTCTAAGCGTTTTGTATATACCCAACCGTAGGCGATAGCCGGACATGCAGAGCAGAGTACGCCCAATAGTTTAGCAAAATTTCTTATTGATAGAGTTTTTTGGTTGGTGACGTCATTGATATGCTTAGTTATTTTTAAGCGTTTACTACTTGGTAATCTTAGACACATGTTTTTTGAGTCAAGTTCAAATCCAAGGTAGGTTTGAATTTGTTTTGGATTTAAATTACTCTTTTTATAGTTAATTATAAAACCTAAACTTTTAAGTAAATTGACAGTTTCTGTGACACACAATGAGCAATCTTTATGGGAATTTCCGATACAAATTATATCATCAAGATAGGTAGCTATTATAAAGCCCTTACTTCTAAGTGTAGATGTAACAGGTTTTAGGAGCTTTGTAAAAACCAGTGGTGCCAGGGACAAACCGAAAGGAAGGCATTGAAATTCGTAAATACTGTCTTGAAATTGAAATCTTAAATATTTTTTACTTTTGTTATTTAACGGTACTAAATAATACGCGTCCTTAAGGTCCACCGTAGCCATGAAGCAATCTTTAGTCATCAATTTTGTAACGGTCCGAATATCCTCCATTTTAAAATGTTCTGGATTGATAAATTTATTTAAACTTTTTAAATTTAGTATAAATCTAAATGAGCCGTCTGGTTTTGCAGTAAGAAAGATTTTTGATAGATATTGCCCTGGCACAGTGGTGCATTTTACAATGGCTCCTAATTTCTCTAACTTTTTTAACTCTAAATTTATTTGACTGATTTCTGATTGGTTAAAATTATTATTTTTTGGCGCAACCGATTGTATAATTCGGCAGTTAAAAGGTATAGAATAACCTTTAACATACTCTAATACAGTTGGATTATCTGTTATTTCGTACCATTTATGTAGGAAATAAATTAATCTACCCGCGTGTGGTATTACCTCGGTTAATATTTCGGGGTCTTGGAGGTGGTTTTTGTTGTTCGTGGTGCTCGGTCGGTCGTTGGTGGTGGCCTGCGGTTCTGTTGGGACGAATAGCGACCTTTCGACGCACCCTGCCTGTTCGTCCGTTGGCCTTGTGTGCGGGGTGGGCCCCTCCAGTTTCCCTGCTGAGATGATTTCCGGAAGGTAGATGACGCAGCTGTGTCATTGCGTCTTATTTGCAGTCCCGATCGCTCTGCAGTCTTAGAGGCTTTTATTTTTTCGCCCAGGTTTGCGCCAAAAAGGAAAGAATCCCTTTTTACCTCCGTCACCCTGTATAAGAATTTCTTATCGAGTGATGCTGTTATAAGTTTTCGTCTCCGCTTCGTATCTTCGTAATGGAGGTCCAGAAAAATTTGACTAATTTCTGAAATTTTTTTAAGCATCTCGACTTTGCTTAAGTCTTCTTTGATGACGGTGGCGGCTAAATTTGTGAGTTCCGAGATGCCTCGACCAAGTTGGTTTTGCGACTTCTCCATTAGCTTGTCACGAGTCCTAGCTGCGTCGCTCAAAACATGGGTGATCTCCGGATTTAGTAAAGGAGCTTTTGCTAATCGAAAATTATCTGGTATCAGGTATTTTTCCTCCATCTGCTGCTTCTGTTCTTTGGTCAAGCCATCTACTAGCACCCGTCCCCAACGTTTAGCTATCTCCTCGGGTATTGGTGAGCCAAAAATCTCCTCTTTTGTTTTCGGATCTCCAAGAGCTTCCAAAATGTCTGGAGGTAAGGTTGGTTGGGTACTAGTGCTTGGCACAGGTGCAGGTTCGGATGGTGCAGCAGCCGAGGGTGTTGACTCCGTATTGTTCGGGGAAACTTGAGCGGATATTATCATAGACCTGGGTCTGGTACTGTCGGCTACTGAATTGTCAGAGTCTGACAAGGGCAGCATAGGTATTTCAGTGTCACTCTCTATTGGTGGTGTATGTATAGGTGACTGATCTCTTTCATTGCGATCTGCAACGTTTCGAAAAAAAATCTCGTGATTTTTATTGTAAAAGATATTTTAAAGTCATTGGACGTACGCTCGTTACGCCGCTAGACTGCAAGTTTGTAGGTATACCAAACAGGTATAATTATTTAAAGTCATTGGATGCACGCACGTTGCACCGCTAGACTATGATAATATTATGGTTTCAGCTGTGCGCTCGTCACAGCGTATAACCAAGGAATTACAGAAATAGGTAGCTACCTACTTATAATGTTTCAATTATATTTTAATCATGATTTCATTAACTTGAAGGTAGGTCAACAAAACATCAACAAACCGAAAATACTACTCATTCATAGTTGAATAGTAGATGTAAGATTTGCCAAAATTAAGTTAATATTTAAAGATGGTAATATTACTGACCTTCATCAATCGACGAATCTGATGAATCTTCGTAAATTCGATGTAAGCGTTTCTCCAAACGCCTGATCTTCTCAGTAATGCGGCGTTTTTTATCGTCGCGTTTTCTTTTTGGCATTTTTGTTTTAAATGTAACCCACTAAACAGAAATAATAAGTATAACTATCTATGATAATAAATATGATGTTGCGATGCCCGCACAAAGAAAGCGAATGAAAACAGGTCGCGTGGCGATGAGGGACGTAGGGTGGGAGGAGAGGGGATAGATGTTGTCAGTTTCATTACTTTTAAAAATCATATACTTATTTCTTTTCCCTTTAGAAGCTATAAACTTACTGTGCGATGCCTAGTACCTTGAGAAGTGAACTACATAGTGACATAATAAATAAATCTTGAGGATGTAACGTCGCAATATAATTAAATCTACCATTACTCTAGAGTAATGGTAGATTTAGTTTTTTTATCAAGTATTTCTTGAATAGTGCTCAAAATATTTATTTACGTATTTCGGATTCCTGCATATCGATAAATATATTATTATTAGATAAATGGCTAAAGAATACCTAACAATTGCCAAACTTAATCTCAAAACTTAAAAGTCAGATTACTCCAAACTCCCATTGAATATCTTAATAATTTATTTATTAAATAATTCTGAGTATATTTTCAATGTTTTACCGTTAATTTGGTTCAGACGCAAGAACAGCCCAAATCTCATACAGAAATGGTCAAGATCCTTTTCAGCCGTTTGTAGCATGCAAACAGTTTTAAAATTAAAATGGTTTTAATTATTTTTCTCAAACATGCATGGAAATATTGTCATTATTATCGAAAAAGAACACGCGAAGTATCGAATTTTCGGATAAAGAAAATCAAATCCATTGCAGGAGTGTTTTTTGAATCTGGAACATTACAACGCTCCTGCAATGTTGTATGAAACGGCGTGCTGGGGTTATTAAATACTCTTTGATCGGATCTCTTTTGTCATTCTTGGCATACCATAGTCTCTTTGCTTAGTACAAATTGGTGGCTGTATAGCCATAAATGCGTTTGCCTGTCGGCACAGATGATAAAAAAAAATTGGCGGCAAAGCTGAAAATTCGTCTTGATTTGTTATTTACATACATAATAAATATAAATTTAATAATAAGTAAAATGAGTTCCAACGGTTCAGAAAGTGAAATGGAGATTGATTGTACTCCACAAGATTTAAGATCAGAAGCCAAATTGGCAATGGAAAACCTGCTTCCAGCGAAGTCCAAAGAAAAATACATGAAAGTAAATGAAAATTTTATGAGTTGGAAAAACGAGAAAAAATTAACATTTTCTCCGAAACAGTATTTTTGGAGTATTTTAATGAGATTGCTAAAACTAAAAAGCCATCTACATTATGGGCAATTTATTCCATGCTGAAATGTACAGTTCATGTTAAAAACGGCATTATCTTGAAAAATTATGGGAACCTACATACTTTTCTTAAACGACAATCGACCAGATTCAAAAGCAAGAAATCGAAAATTTTTACTGGTGAAAACATAAAGCAATTTTTAATTAAAGCCCCAGATGATATATATTTAGCAACAAAGGTAAATTAAATTTCATGTATAACATAAAAAGTATGTTTTATTTCCCTGCATTCTTTTGAGAAAAGATATATATGATAGAAAGATATATAAATATATATATATATATATATATATAAGATATATATGCCTCGGCGGAAATGGCAATTGCCTGTCTCGTATTAGTGAAGTCCTCGCCTACGGCTCGGCCTTCAAACTCATACTCGACCTGCAATTGCCTATTTCCCAGCCTTTGCAATAATGTAATATTAAAAGAAGGGATCAGTCGAACTACGAGTAGACTCTGTAAATCTATACTTATAATAAAAATGTAACAGGTCCAATTCTGTACATTGAAAATTATTTTGAAACAGTGTTTGTTTGTCTTTCAATCACGCCGCAACAAAGAAAAGGATATAAGTGATTTTTTTGCACGGGCTTTGTTGAGGAGTGACATAGGCTTCCTTTTATCCCAGAAAATTAATGAGTTCCCGTGGAAATTAAAAAACTTATTCCACGCGGATGAAGTCGCAGGCATCAACTAGTTCATCATCATCATCCATCAGTCCGTATGCATTCACTACTGGACATAGGCCTTTTTGAGAGCGCGCCACCAAACATGGTCCTCCGCCTTCCCTCCAACCGCGTCCCGCAACCTTCTTTAGGTCATCGGACCAGCGAGCTGGAGGTCGTCATACACTGCGCTTACCGGTACGCGGTCTCCACTCCAGAACACGTCTGCCCCAACGGCCATCTGTTCAGCGACAGATATGACCTGCCCACTGCCACTTCATCTTGCTAATCCGCAGAGCTATGTCGGTCACTTTAGTTCTTCTACGAATTTCCTCGTTCCGGATTTTATCCCTGAGAGAGATTCCCAACATAGCCCGTTCCATAGCACGCTGAGCGACTTCCGTCCACGTTTCCGCTCCATACGTCATTACCGGCAGGACGCACTCGTTGAAGAGTTTAGTCTTCAGGCTTTGCGGTATCGACGAATCGAAGACTTGACGAAGCTTAGAAAATGCTGCCCAGCCCAACTAGTTCATTCGACTTTATATAAAGTTTATAAATACCACCTCTTTGCTGACAAAAGTGTGAGGCTCCTTACCTTAGGCAGATAAAAATAATAACTAAGTCTTATCATTACTCAGGTCAACATCGACTTATCATTGTTTATATGCGTGTAATTTGGAATTTGGCTTGGATATTCCCTCGTGATGTTACATATATAAAATTTTGAGGAAAAAAATATTTTATTTATTAAAAGCTGATAATAGTGAGATAATTAATTAATAAAAGAGAGGAGCAGATGACTATTTTGTTTACATATCAAGTCTGATTCAAGTGGACTAGGAGTGTTATAAGTGAATTTGTATTGCAAGTAGGTAGCACAATTGATATTTAACTTAAAAAAAACGAATAATTAATTATTATATTACGTGAAATGATTCATATAAATCTAATAATTATTTCATCGAGAGTAACATTGATTGATTAATTTTCGCGGTTTTTGGAACGAAAGTTCCTTATGGTACTATGCGGAGGGGTATCCTAGCCGGCAAAAAAACGTCCGTAACGAAAATGCGTAAACATGCTCGCGTTGTTACGAAGACAAAAGATATAAAATTTTAATGTACTACATTCTAAATTAAACTTTAATGCCTTTTTTATTTTAAAACAATCGTTTCACTGCTATCGGACTCTATGTCTGCAATTTTTTTATGTATAGTTTGTGTATGTTCACTATACAGTGTCTAATTATGTATTAAGGAATTTCGTTCCTATTTGGTGTTCCATGACACCAAACGTTGTTTTTAAATTAGGGTTTCCTTACTCCGCTTTCCGTCCCTCCGTCTGTCTGTCAGTGGGCTGCATCTCATAAACCGTAATAGGTAGTCACAAAGTGTGTATTTCTATTGCCGCTATTATAAAAATAATGAAAATAATTTAAAGGGGGTCCCCATACAATACAAGCTGTATTTAAAAAGTAATGTTAAATCTTGAAGGATGGTACGGAACCCTTTGAGTGCGAGTCCGACTCATTACAAAATACAAATATATTTAATTGTATAAAACAATCTCAGCTGATGACAGAAGGGCTGGCTTATTTTTTGGCGAAAAAGATTAGCTTTTTAGTAAGGGACACATTTACTAAATTTTTGTTGAAAAAATTGTTCAGGGTTACGTTAGCCTTTATCCGGATCACTGTTTGTGCCACTTCAATATCACTATAATATTTATATTATTATATATTGTATGTTAATCTTACGTACCTATTTTTTACTTTGTAGGTATCAGCTACGTAAAATGAATAAGTCAATTATTGCAGTCTTCAGCTTGATAGCCCTCGTTGCTATTGTACAATCGCAACCGCTTAGGTGAGTTTGTTGTGTTATTTTTTAATGATACGTAGATTGTTCATCAAGGGACTAAAATAAGCCATTTCTATAGAATGCCATAGAATCGAGTAGAATGGCTTTTAGTCCCGTGGTAAAAACTCTACTTTTCACTTCGATTTCAAGAAAATAAATGACGATTTTAATTATTTCTTTGCCATTCTGTTGTTACATTTTCATATTAGGATTAAGATCTCTATTTTCACTTGATGTTATTAACAAATAATTGTCACATTAACTTTAACCTATACCTTCACCTTGTATTGTGCATCGAAATCTTATATCTCATTTTTTTATTTATATATATAAAAGCGAAAGGTCACTCACTGATTCATCACGAGATTTCAAAAACTATAAAACGTAAAGAATTGAAATTTGGAAGCCTCTATAGATAAGCTTTTTGCAGCAGGAAAATTTCATAATATCATAGGAAATCAGAAATTGTACGCGGACGAAGTCGCGGGCGACCTCTAGTTCGAAATAAACTAATTAAACATTCCTTAAATAAATAAATGTATTAATTACAACAAAAATTCTAGAGATTTCGCGGAAATCCGCAATACCAACTTTATTTTTTTCCTTAATGTTAACAAGAAGGAATTTTAAAAAATACAGTAAGCACCATAGAGCTGTATGATACGATGGGTAACATTATCACATAGTCGCATACTTATATTCTATTATGGATTGCGTGCAGTCAATGACATTATTTACGGTAGTAATATATTAAAGGTAAATAATTTAATAAGCCTAGCAGTGTATAGTTCCATTTTAAAAATAAATTCAAATTATAAAAAAGTTTCTTTAATTTTTTTTCCAAGAAATTAGTTCAAAAATGGAACATAGAAAAGCAGATTATGTGTGGATCGTATTAACATAGCGTAACTATTTATTCATTTCATACAGAGGGTCGACGCTTATACAAATGGCACACCTGACTACCATCATACCATGGCAGTTTTAGCAGTCCTAGATGTACGGTACTGCGTACAAGTCATTAGAGCGGTAGAATTTAGTTTTATAAAAATTCTGCTAGTTTCCTTTGTCACGCCCCTGACACCCCGCAGCGTTGCATTGTCTAGACGCCTCCGTTGAACGATTGGTAGGAAAGAACGTATCTTCTTATACTGTGTTTGTGACATTAGCTTTTAGTACCTGGGGTGACCGAGCTGTACTCGGTTTTTTTTGGTAAATCATGTATTTTGGAAATTATATTTAAATACAAATTACATACTGATGAAATATGAATAACATTTTTCGATCTTACCGACATAATATTAAAAAAATATCAACTGGTTATTTAAATCAAAAATCACGACTGCAATTGGGCTCCCAATAATAGTTTTTCTCACAAAAAGGAGGAACTTGAAAAAAAGTGGAAGAAATAATCGGACTGGAGACATCTGCACTCAAACCGGGGTCTTCTGGTTTTTGGACCGCCCACTTTCCCACCTGAGCTATTATAACCTTGTAGACGGTAGCGAAATTTACTTTCGTATTTTAATGATATTTTTCATTGCCTGAAAATACGGATAAAACGACATTTTCTAAAAATGAATCCTAGGTAGATCGATTTATCGCCCCCGAAACCCCCTGCATACTAAACTTCATCAAAATCGTTTTACCCTTTTCCGAGATGCAGATTATATAAATACATATATACAAGAAATGCTTGTTTGAAGGTATTAGATTTATGGATGCTGATATTATCCATAGTCTATAAATTTAATAAGTAATAAATATATAAATAAATAAAAATAAATTAAAGCGAAGGTCTCTCAGTCTACTTGAGTAAATTTGCACTTGTCCGTCCGTCCGTCCATCTGCGAGAGCCTTATAACTTTTGAATTACTGAACGTAATTACTTCAAATTTAAATATATAATATGTAAATCGATGGCCTCCAGCCGAAAAAGTTATAAAAATCTTTATTTCAAGGAAATTCTCATAGAAGCGAATGCGAAGTAAAATATTTTTATAGCGTTACATAGGCTTGCAGTATATCATTTTAAAGATAAGTAGGAATAGAGTCCAAAAATATTTTTTTTTTAATTTTTCCCCTAAAATTGACGAAATGAGGGGCTACTCTAAGCTATAAAGTGCAATGACATTTTTTTAGAGCATGAGTTTTTTTTACTGAATGGTGCGTGCGAATTTGCGCGCGAGGACTTTACTTTTTGATATTCCCGTGGGAACTCTGAGAACTTTTTTCGGGAAGATTTTCCGGGGTAATAACCCAATGTTCTTCCCTGGAATACAACTTATTTCCGTACAAAATTTCGTCAAAATCGGTTGAACAGATGGGTCGTGAAAGCGTAGCATAGACATACTAATACACGTTCGTATTTTTAATATTATTATTAAATTGATAAATCCTTGTTTGATCAGCAGTGAATCTACGCTACCAACTGACCAAGCTCCAAACTTGATCAATGAAGAAGAGTCTTTCGGCGTTGGCAGTGCCTCAAATGGTGATCACGATCAGGCTCAGGTAATGCATTCAATTATTCTTTATTCTAGACTAGATGATGCCCGCGACTTCGTCCGCGTGGATTGAGATATTTTGGTACCCGCCAATAAAAAAATAAATAGTAGCCTGTGTTATTCCAGACTATAATCTATCTCAGTGTCAAATTTCATCCAGATCCGTTCAGCCGTTCTGGCGTGATTGAGTAACAAACATCCATCCATCCATCCATCCAACCCAACTTTCGCATATACAATATTAGTATAGATAATAAAATTGTAAGCGGCATTAGCAGCAAGTAACCCGTATAAGAATGATCGGTTTAAGAAATAACGTTTTAACTCGTGGTAAAAGTAATCCAAGTATAATAATTACTGTCAGAAATGTTTTAGGTATACCAAACTCGATGATTTGATAAATGATGAAATTATAAATGATTTGTTTATTTCATGTAGGACAATTTGTCACTTATGATACGTTAAGACTCTAACACCGGTTTGGAAAGCTGTTCTACTGAGAAGAGCCGGCAAGAAACTCAGCGGTTGCTCTTTTCTTAAAAAAGAAAAAGTGTACATTACGTTACAAGTACCTATTACACTGACTTGTGGGTCACTGGATCCGAGGTCGGTTGCTTCCATGCAACTTTGTCATTTAGAAAATCATCAATAGTGTAATAATAACCTCAACTTAACAAATGCTGTTTAACAGTCTTTAAATTTATGTAATGGCAAGTCTACAAACATTTTGGGAACCATCCAACCAGCGTAGACTCTATGATGCGTGTAAAGGTAAAATGTCGTGAGAACTGATTGATTTTTGGGGATAAAATTTACCGTATACCTATGTGCTCCAGGATACAAGCTATCATTCATCAGAATCAGTTCAGTGAATACTTACGTAATACTTATAATTTTATTTGATTAATTTAGTTTTTGACGACCTCTCTGGCGCAGTGGTAAGCGGTGTAGTATGCGGGAGGACCTTCGGTTCAATCCCGGGTAGGGTTAGCTTAAGAATTGATAATTTCTGCATTTTCTCTGGTCTGGTCTGGTAGGAGGTGTAAGCCGCATCTAGTTGCCACCCTACCAACATAGATACCGCCAAGCGACCCCGTTCAAAATCTCTCTAGGTCCAAGTGTAGAACAGATAAAATTGCCAGATTTAAAACCATTTTAACTGTAATTATTCATTGTTTTGACTGTAATATATTATACAAGTTATGTGTATAAGTGTCTTTTGTTGTTTTAGAAGCGTACCCGAGTGAAAAGATGTTTCCCTATTTTACGGCATATATTTGTAAGTACAATAATAGGTACCTTATAATAAATATAATAATATGTTAGCCTCATACGTTTAAACTAGTATTGGCAGTATTTTTATTTTTAATTATTTGAAAATGAATGGCGGACCAAGTACTTTTTGCATTATGAAGTTGGTCTGGTCTACCTTTGCTGGATGTGGAATCGAAAAGCAGTCATATCCATAAAGTTCCGATAAGCAGACAAAATATATCATAAGACTTGCGCGTATACGTTCTCTCTGAGCTTTTTAATCGCATACTGTACACCCAGAAAATGCCTGACCCTTTGAAATTGACTTTAATTTAATTTGATTAAGGCAGGTGGAAATTCGGTCATAGATAAACGAAATGATTATGTTCCGTTTAATACGAAAAATATAGATAGCACAGAAAAAAATATAGGATCAAAGTTCTAGACAATTAACAATCGAGTTATTGAACTAAACAGCTGTCATTTGTGTAAAGCTGAATCGTTTCTACATCAAGAGTATGGCGCTATATCCAAGGGCTATCTCTGAGTTCGTGGTATTTTATCCTCTTTAAGAAAGGAACTGTAGATCATTTCATCCCAAAATTAACGTGCCTCACAAAAAATAGCGTCATTAAATATGCACTAGTTGACCAACAGATACGTCCATGTTGTTATGCCTAAATAGCCGAAGACTGGATGACGACGTTCAATAGGGATGATGCCTGCATCAAATATATATTTTTTTTCTAACTGATTATTAAATATAGGGTCTTCCAAAAGACCTAAAATTCACATCCTTGGTTAGTTTTAAGTTTGATAACCATATTACAACATAGATTAAAGAAAAACATTGATAACGTCACAACTGTGAACTTCATGCAACTTCCATACTAGAAGTGCGTTTTTAAGTTTGATAAAGAGTTGCTGATTTGATTGAGTAGTCATCAGCCCTATTTGGATGTATTGTGGTTATTTTAGCTGAGCTATACACGTTCATTGCATGTGAGAAGAAACAAATTAGAGGCGCCTTAATTTTTTGATTGAAATGAAGTACCTAAGTTACTTATTTTATTTTTTGAACTCGGATGCTAATAATGTATTTTTACTTTTTTAGGGTTTACCACCGTGCGGCCCGACTATTGTTTATCATACTGTCTACACCAATAATATCGGCAATGGAGCAAATAATCGTAATTATATTCTATATAGTGACCCGAGGGGCTAAGTCCAAAAATAAGACGAAACAACGAATAAACAATTTAAATATGTAAAAGGATATTTTTATTTAACATGATTTGGCTGCAATTCCGAGCTGGCCGTTCAGCGTAGTCACATTTTATTTAATTAAAGTGATTTATGACTATATTTTATCAACTCCCTCACCTACAACGGTAAAGAAACCATCATGAGGAAACCTGCATGCCTGAGAGTTTTCCTGAATGTTCTAAAAGGTGTGTGTCTAGTCAAGTCAAGTTAAGCAATCCGCACATGCACAGCGTAATGGGTTGTGGCCTAAACATTTAACACCATAAGAGGGAGCACATGCCTAGCAGTGGGCCGGTGATAAGTTATCGATGATTATAATTTAACCACGAGTAATTTTAACTTTTTAACCAGTTAATAAAACGCCACAGTTGACTACGAATTATAAAAAAATATGTTGTGTGATATTTCAGGATTTCGATAAGTTACATTGTGGGTAGTGCAGTTGTCCGTTATTAACCAAAAATATGCTGATCATATGCCCACGTGTAGTTATATGAACTTAAATTAATATGCCTAGTTAGCCGATCGGTCTTAGTTTGTATTTAGCCATAGATTGTCTATATCTATATGGGAATTCGTGACAGTAGGTATACTTGTATACTAATATTAGTTTGAATTCAAAATACTCTTTATGGAAATCCGCGCTCCGTAGCGGGGCGCGTCGCAGTGTGAGATTCACCTTAGAGTAGGTAACATTTGATTTCACCACCCAACGAATAATTATTATTATCCTAAGGAAATAAATTTACAATTATACATTCCTATATTAAAATATTATATCTGATATACTTAGGGTAAAACGCAACGCGCGGGGCGCGTTTGTGGCGTTCGGGTTGATACCCGCGATTTCGTCCGCGTGGATTTATGATTTGAACAATCCAGTAGCATTTGCTTTTCTGAGATAAAAATTAGCTTATTTTATTTTTATTATTTTTTTACAAAATATTGTCTTAAAACTAATTTTAAAAAAGTGGACAAAGGTAAAGCTTATCTCTAAAAAGAAATCTCTTCCAGCCTTCGTTGAAAGTGAGTAAGGTGAAATTTTTAAGTGGTATAGGTACAAAAATAAAATATTTTATTTGAATAAAAAAAAAAACTACAATATTTACTTTAAAAAAAATTGATATACTATTAATTATATAATTAAATAAGAAACTACATACTACTTACACAAACTAAATACATATATACAATACAGAAACATATAAATACAAAATAAATAAATTAGCTAATATAAAATAATATATATGTATATATATACTATATAATACATACTATATAATTATATTTATAAAGAAAGTTTTGATGATAAATATACTTTCAATGAACAACATTGAAAGAAAATCTGTTTAACTCTGAATTTAAAAATATGTACTGACTGACTTTCCCTAATTTGTTCAGGAAGGGAGTTCCAAAGATAAGTAGCTTTGCTGTGAAAGATCTGTTATAGAAGATAGTGGTATAATTAGGGATTTCAAGAGATTTTTTAGAGCTTATGTCCTTCTCTAGGCTAAAACACTCCCTGTACTAAAT
Organism: Erebia palarica; assembly: GCA_964035005.1. Lineage (NCBI taxonomy): Eukaryota > Metazoa > Arthropoda > Insecta > Lepidoptera > Nymphalidae > Erebia > Erebia palarica. The sequence goes on from OZ035988.1 coordinate 12,388,869, forward strand.
TTCGTCAAAATCATAGTCACGTCGTTTTCTGCATCATCACTTGTTAGTATGATAGCAGCCATTCGCGTGTCGAAAATAAACAAAAGAATATACGAGTAACTAGTGTTATAAACCTACTTACGTATGGTGATGGATAGGGGTTTTCAGATGCAAACTAACTATATGTAATACAAATACTCGGTCATTTATTTAAGGAAGCTTCATAGAACCCATTAGGTATATTAAATTAATTTCAAGGCAACAACATAACTACAGCTAGATCCATAACCACTCGCAACCAAGGTATAGATAGGTCTATTTTCTAGAACACTTGCTACTCGAGGCAAATGAGTATAGAATGGTTAAGACTATAATGTAATATTCTAAAGAAGTATTGTGACGTCACGCCGTTAAACATAGCAGAAGCTCTTCTGATTGGCGGAAACCACGCGTAACGACTGCTTTGCCGCACAACAGGTCCAGCGCGATCAGTAGTCATCGAGCGGCGCTAACCAGTCCCTAAAAATATTGTTACAACTTAAAACTTCATAATTTTACTTTTTCTGAATTCAAACACGTTTACTATGTTTGAAACTTCGATTGATTCCCCGCCTTTTTGCATATTTTTTTGAGGTTAATATTACATGAAATGAATGGGGTGTTAAAGAAAACAGAATTGCAGTGATTGCCTTGCACAAAGTGGGTATGGAGCCGTCGGTCATTTTCAAAACACGTCAGATGCCTGGTATCAGCCGTATGTTCATATGTCGTACTATTGACTATATATAGATATACTAACACTTCAACTGTCGAAGATCATAAAAGATCGGGGCGGCCACGTACTGTTAAAACTAAAAACTAAGGCATTAACAAATGCTGTTAAGGCCAGAATTCGCAAAAATCTCATAAGAAAACAAAAAAAAATATCACGAGAAATGAAGATTCCCTAGAACTCAGTCGCGTATTATCAAACAAGACCTGAAACTCGGTGCTATCGTAGATATACAGGACATGCCCTAAATCAATCTCTACAGTTAAAGAGAGTGGATCGATCAAAACGCTTACTGTCCCGATACGCGGGTGATAGGCACAGAAATATCCTCTGTACTGATGAAAAAATGTTTACGACTGAAGAGCATTACGACAAGCAAAATGACAAAGTGTACGCACATAGCTCTAAAGAAGCTTCGCAAGTGGTCGGCAAGGTGCAACGTGGTCATCGGAAACAGAATCAGAATCAGAAATTATTTATTGCATTATACACATAATATTATATAAAGGCAGTATAAAAGATAAAATGTTAAGTATATTACAATTTGGCGTGCAATACTTAAAAATAATCTAAATTAAAGTTAATAGTATTTATTGTATATGTAAAGGATGCTCGTACGGCGACGAAAAAACTCAATACATTTTATTATTCGCGTCGCTTACATAGCCTGCCCCAGTGCTGGGCTCAGCACTCTTCTCCAACCGGCAACACTGCGACGCGTGTCACAGGTCTTTTCAGTAGCCCCGATTTCGTCCTCACGACGCGCCCGTTCTTGCCTGACAGCACAGCTTCGACGACGCCTCGAGCCCACACTCCTCGAGGCGTGTTGGGGTCCACGATGATAACCAGGTCACCGACCTGCAGGGACTTGGATTCTGCCTGCCACTTCTGCCTTGGGATCATCTGGGGTAGGACTTCTTTCAGCCAGCGACGCCAAAACTGATCTGCTAGGAACTGTGAAATGCGCCACTGCTTCCTCAGGAACAGGTCGGAGTCATCGAGGATTCCGAGTACAGGGAAGTTTGAGGAAGAACCTAAAAAAAATGGTTAGGAGTTATGGCTTCTGTGGTTGAGGGTTCCACAGATACATGAACTGAACATACTATGAACTATTTGTTCCACTTCTGTCATAAAAGTGATCAAAACTTCTTCTCTTGGTGCTCGTTATTTCGTTATTTACGTAGCCATGACGAAAATCTCTCAGGGTCCGGACAGGCAGGTAAGCATGCACTAGTGCTTTCTATTGTAGTCACGTATTCTGTGCTATATTGACTTGACGTAGACGCCTTCATCAGGTCATCAGGCCATTCACTCTTGTCCCGTAAAAGAAAGGACGGTCCGTATAGCCACTCGCCGTTGAAAACCTCCATATCGCAAACTTCTCTAGTCGCGGCGTCTGCGATGTTCAGTTTAGTCAGCTTACGTGCTGACTAAACTGAACATCGCAGACCATCATCATCACAGGCCATTCGGTCAAAGATGTAAGCTCATCAATTTCTCCTAGTCGATGCGCTACGAACTTTTGATAATTTTGCGCGTTATCTTTTATCCAGTGTGGTACAGTAATCGAGTCGCCCAAAAAAAATCTCCTCTGTGGTTTAATCCTATGTTGCTTTATTATTGCGTCCGCTAACCTAGCTCCCAATACAGCTGCTGTATTGGGAGTTTACTTATTCCTTACTACGGTAAGGAGCCTCAAATATTTGTTGGCTAAAAATAATAAGTGTTATCATTACTCAGGTCAACGTCGACATCCGTGACTTTACCCCGTACATAAAATTTTGAGGAAAAAATATCTTGTTTATTAAAAGCTGATGTATAAAAAGAGAGCACATGACTATTTTGTTTACATATCAAGTCCGATTCAAGTGGACCAGGAGTGTTTTAAGTGAATTCATATTGCAAGTTCGTAGCAAAATTGATATTTATCTAAAAAAAAATATTGCCAGTCAGAAACGAAAACGAATATATATATATTTTTAAAATATAAACCTTAACACTAATGCATTTAAGTTTAATTTCGAAGGTAGTATATTTAAATGTTCGTGAGCATGTCGCTGTTCGCGAATATGTCGGTCACGGTCACGCGAATCTACATTTTTACCCCCTACCAAAAAGTGAAAATTGAATAATTAATTATTATATTACGTTAATTATTCATCTATACCTAATAATTATTTCATCGAGAATGACATAGGTAGTTGTTCGGTTTGCCCTGGAAACCCTGGGGCCTTACTATACTCCATGAGACATGTTGTATAGTAAGCAAATACATTTATTATGTTTAATTGTACAACATAATCTCATCTGGTGACAGAATGGCTGGCTTATTTTTTCGCGGAAAGAGCATTTCTTAGAATGCTGGCTGCATTTTCGAGCTGGACATGACTTTTCAGCTCAGAAATGCAGCCCCAGCAGAAATGCATTCTTGCCCCCATTCTACGTGGGCATGATTTGCATAGTAATTAAATTAGACTAGCTAGCTTTTAGTTAAATTGCAACGATTTCAACAAAAAAATCTTTCTAGTGTCATTAATTCCTAAGGAAGGAACTATATTTCTAGTCACTTCAGTGTGTTATACTCATAATAATTTCCATACATCCATCCATCTTTCCCAGCTATTGGCTGTTTAGTAAGGTACAGCTATTAAAGAGACGGGTTTACTAAATTTTTGTTGAAAAAATTGTTCAGGGTTATTTAACCGGATCACTGTTTGTGTTTATACCACTATAATATTTAAAGTATTATATATTTGATGTCTTAATTATGTACCTTTTTTAATTTATTTTTTACTTTGTAGGTATCAGCTACGTAAAATGAACAAGTCAATTATTGCAGTGTTCAGCTTGATAGCCTTCGTTGCCATTGTACAATCGCAACCACTTAGGTGAGTTTGTTGTGTTTTTTATGATAAGCAAATAAAAGTTTTTTTTGTGTGTGAATTCTTTGGGATTTTGGGATACAAACTATTTACGAACAAAATTTCATCAAAATCGGTTGAACAGATGGGTTGTGAAAGCGAAGCACAAATTTAATTGATAAATCCTTGTTTGATCAGCAGTGAATCTACCCTACAAACTGATCAGGCTCCAAATGTGATGAATGAAGAGTCTTTCGGCGGTAACAGTGCCTCAAATGGTAATCACGATCAGGCTCAGGTAAGGAATTCAATTATTTTCCGGCCCATGTATTATTCCAGACTATAATCTATCTCAGTGCCAAATTTCATCAAGATCCGTTCCGCCGTTCTGGCATGATTGAGTAACAAACATCCATCCACACTTTAGCATTTTTATTATTAGTGTAGAAGTAATATTGTAAGTGCAAGTTTAAGAATTATTGGTTTAAGAAATAACATTTAAACTCATGATAAAAGCAATCTAAGTACAGCAATAATTACTGTGAGAAATGTTTTAAACCAAACTCGATGATGCGTGAATTTAGGGTAAAATGTCGTGAGAACTGATTGATTTTTGGGGACAAAATGTAGCCTATAGGCTAAACCTAATAACTATTTTCTCCAGGACACAAGCTATCATTCATTAGAATCAGTTCAGTGAATGGGCTATTTATATTATTTCCTTGATTAATTTGACCTCCTTGGCGCAGTGGTGAGCGGTGGAGTATGCGGGAGACCCTCGGTTCGATCCCGGGTAGTTTGAAAATTGGTAATTTCAAAATTTTCTCTGGTCTGGTCTGGTGGGAGGAGTAACCCGCAGCTAGTTGCCACCCTACCGACATAGATATATGCTGCCAAGCGACCCCGTGATAGTGACGTCATAAGTGACAGATAAGATTGCCAGATTTAAAACCATTTTAACTGATATTATTCAGTGTATTGACTGTAATATATTATACAAGTTATGTGTCTTTTATTTTTTTTAGAACCGTACCCGAGTGAAAAGATATTGCATACGATGTACGAATATCCCGATGATTTATTTTTTATTTGTAAGTACAATAATAGGTACCTTATAATAAATATAATAACACTAGCTGACCCGGCCACGCCTTGCTGTGGCTAAAGTTTTTGTTATATTACATTATAGTAAACAATTGTGACTGTCAAATAATAACAGACAAATAATTAGCTGAATTATACGGTATTTCGTTCACTACAAAATAAATTTAATTAATTTTATAGCGTCAACAACACGTGGTAATTATGCTGTTAAAATGTAGCTTATATGACACGTTCGTAGATTTACCATAGCAGCGCCATCTATTGATTACTTACTCAACCCAGTCGAAAGGTATCGACATCTGTTAGAATCATTTGGAGTTAACAGATAATTGTGACTGTCAAATAATAAAAGACAAATAATTAGCAATAAATTAAAATTGCGACTATAATTTGAGATTTAAACTATCCTATCTCTCAAGTTGGATCGAACTGCACATGGTGTGCGAATTTTATTATAATCGGTTAGGTGGTTTAGGAGTCCATTGAGGACAAACATTGTGACACGAGATTTATATATATTAAGATATTAGCCTCACACGTATAACCTAGTATTGGTAGTACTTTCATTTTTAATTTTTATTTTATTTCAAAAGAAATTGCCAAAAATGTAGGCAGAGCCAGAGTATATCATTAGGCTTGTTGAGTGTATACCTGCTCTCTGAGCCTTTCAACCGCATACTGAACACCCAGAACATGCCTGACCCTTTTAAACTAACTTGGAGCTACTCTGTATATGAGAGTAAAGGACTGCTAAAGTCCACTTCTAGGGCAGGTGGAAATTCGGTCATATATATACGAAATGCTTATGTTCCGTTTAATTCGAAAAATATAGATAGCACAGAAAAAAGTATATAGGACCAAAGTTCTAGACAATCTTTGCAACAATCGAGTTATTGAACTAAACAGTTGTCGTTTGTTTTGCACCTAGCTAAGGATTACCATAATAAGAAACTTAATAAACGCATATCAGTATGACGCTATATCCAAGGGCTATCTCTGAGCTCCTGCTATTTTATCCTCTTAAGGAAAGGAACTGTAGATCATTTCATCCCGAAATGAACGTGCCTCACTAAACGTTCGCCTCATTTATAATGCGCTAGTTGACCATCAGATATGTCCTTATGTTGTTATGTCTAAAAAGGCGACGACTGAACGACCAATAACGACGTTTAATTTGTATGCATTGTGGTTATTTTATCTGAGCTATACACCTACATAGCCCACCAACCCGCATTGGAGCAGCGTGGTGGGTCTAAGCTCTAATTCATTCTCCTTATGTTACTCCTCCAGTGGGACGTTAATGGGCTGTTGTGGTGGATACACCTACATTGGATGTGAGAAGAAACAAATTAGAGGCGCCTTCATTTTTAGATTGAAATGAGATTTTTTAGTTTTTGAATTCGACTCGGATGCTAATAATGTATTTTTACTTTTTTAGGGTATACCAATGTGCGACCAGATTTTTGGAGCTCGTCAAACTAACATCGACAATGGAGTAAATATAATCATATTAATATTAATATTCAATATAATGGTTAGTCCCAAAATAATACAAGCAACGAACAATTCCGAGCTGGCCGTTCAGCGCAGTCAAATTTTATTTAATAAAAGTGACTTATTTACAAGACTATATATTTTTACTGTTAAATTTATATTTCATTAAAAGGCTTATAAAACTTTAACTATCTTTTATTAAGGATCGAAGCCCTCTAGGAATTCTTCGCAAATCTGTCACCCGCTGTCAATTGTTTTCATACACATACAACCACAGTCTACCCAGGCACACATAGAAAGGATTCAGCCCCTACCACGGGTGCACACAATATGCGATCAATTATCTCACTATGGCAGAGATAATATTATTATTTATTGATTGATAGATAGATGATACGTACGATTTCGTCTGCATTCGTTTTTATTTCGGCGGGAATTTCTCAATTTTTCGGGATAAAGTTAACTTATGTCCTTCCTCGGGATGTAATCTTACTCTATACCAACTCGGTTGAAAAAATAGGCCGTTCAAATACAGGTCTTTCGCATTTATAATATCATAGTATGGATAATGGAGGTGCTTCTTGATAATATACCAATTACCAACCGACTAATTCCTGCTAACTGATTTATAGCTATAAGACTGTATAGGTAGGTAGGTAGGTAGGCCTTTATCATATAAACACCTATCTATAGGTGTTTATATGATAAAGGTTGAAAGAAAAGTAAATTAAATAGTTTAAAAACGGTGTAAGACAGCACTAGGAGATTCCATTTCCATCTGGGATGTGCCATGTAGACGTAGTGGTTTTAGAAGTAGTCGGCTTCTGTGTTCCATACTTCAACTAGTAATATCTGGATGACCGAGCTTTGCTCGGTATATTCTTTTTTTTACTGCCTCGTTGGTCTAGTGGTTAGCATATTCGACTGCGACCTATGAGGTCCCGGGTTCGAGTCCCGAGTCGGGCCACAGGTATTGGGTTTTTCTTGCAAGAAATTCTCACTACTAGCCCGGAGTTAGGAAGTTGGCGGTGCTTCACCCCCGTGCCTCGGAGAGCACGTAAAGCCGTCGGTCCTGCGCCTGATCTCTCTCCGGTCGTGTCGGATTTCCGTCCCATCGGGCTATGAGAGTAAAGGAACAGAGAGTGCACCTGTGTATGCGCACACACTTTTGCACTATAATATCTCCTGCGCAGTTGGCTAATCTCTCTGGAGATTGGCCGCCGTGGCCGAAATTCGGTCGGGAGGGACATTATTTTTTTTTTAAATCGTGTTTTTTGGAAAATAAATTTAAATTATAAATTATATTTTATTTTTAAAATAAAACATTGTATTATATTTAAAAAAAGGGGAAAAATAATCAGATTCAAGACTCTGGACTCGAACCGGGGTCTTCGGGTTTTGGTACAGCCCGCTTTTCCACCTGAGCTATTATAACCTTCTAAATGGTGGCGAAATATAATGTAGCAGTTTTTCATCGCCCCTAAACCCCCTGCATTTCCTATCCTCATTATGTAAAAAAACTTCGTTGCTTAGTTGAACTCCTTTCCACTAAAGCTAAGCTAGGTACATTATTGTATTTTTTTTTCTTTTTATTAACTGCCGAGTTATTGTCATATGTTCTCAGTAGAATCTTCTTTTCAAGCTGGTGGTAAAGTCCCGTTGATTCATCATAAATGACACAATTAATCCTAAAAAAACCTATTTCCATTCTTTATTTAGTTTTTGGTGTGAAACTTTTATAGCACTTTGGAATGGGAAATAAAACCGATATTTATTAGTATAAACTATAAAGTAATTATATTTTTGATATAAAATAAATAAAAATTGTCCTTGTAACATTTTGCCAAATTGGTGTTTATATATAACGAAATAGTTTTATGACAGCAAAAAACGTATATAATAATATCATGACTATGAGATAGCTGCACTTTTGGTAACTATCGCCAGGAAGGCTGATTCAGTATTAGGTGGGTGTAGGGCTCTCCACTGATGATCTCTCCGATCTCCGATAGTGAAGGTCTGCCCAGAAGTCGCAGGCATCAGCTAGTTTTTCATATAATCTGCATTGAGTGCGAGTTTTATGTATTTCTTAGTGGCCAGGTTGTTGTTTCCAAATATGATATCTGTCACTTTAGTTGATGGTAAAATGACAAATATTAAGGTTTGAAATAAACAATAGATACTCTGACAGGATTGCAAGAAGGGCTGCTACGTCATTCAGCAGGTACAAAACCAGCACTTTGATGATTTACGGACGTATTCGTCTGAAATTGACTAGTTTCGGGTGGCTCAATTTTTTTCAATTTTGTATATTCTATTTTATTTTATATTTTATTTAGGATTTTTCAATTAGTTTACTATTTACAAAATATTTGAACTTGTTGAGACACATCTCCTATATTTCTTCTGTGAGTTTATTATAAAACTAGTTTTTTGCTCTGTGCGTGAGCTGCTTTAGCAGCTCACGGGTTGTGATTAAAAAAAAAACAAAATGGCGCTGATTTTTTAAAACTTTGGTATCAGTTTCCTGTTTTGTAATCCCAGGGATCCTCAGATATCGATTCGGAAAAAAATCGGTAATTTAAAAAAGAATTTTAAAATGGCGCTGATTTTTTAAAACTTTGGTATCAGTTTCCTGTTTTGTAATCCCTGAGAACACTAAATATCGATTTTGAACGAAATCGGTCAAGTAACAAAGAATTTCAAAATGGCGCTGATTTTTTAAAATTTTGATACCAGTTTCCTGTTTTGTAATCCCAGGGAGCCCTAAATATCGATTTTAAACGAAATCGGTCAATTTACAAAGAATTTCAAAATGGCGCTGATTTTTTAAAATTTTGATACCAGTTTCCTGTTTTGTAATCCTAAGGAGCCCCAAATATCGATTTTGAACGGAATCGGTCAATTAACAAAGAATTTCAAAATAGCACTGATTTTTTAAAATTTGGTTCCAGTTTCCTGTTTTGCAATCCCAGGAAGCACTAAACATCGATTTTGAACGAAATCGGTCACTTAACAAAGAATTTCAAAATGGCGCTGCTATTTTAAACCTTTGGTATCAGTTTCCTGTTTTGTGATCCCAGGGAGTCCTAAATATCAATTATGAGTGAAACCGGTCAATTAACAAAGAATTTCAAAATAGCGCTGGTTTTTTTTAAATTTTGGTAACCGTTTCCTATTTTGTAATCCCAGGGATCCTCAGATATCGATTTTGAACGAAATCTGTTAATTAACAAAGAATTTCAAAATGGCGCTGATTTTGTAAAATTTTGGTACCAGTTTCCTGTCTTGTAATCCCATGGAGTACTAAATATCGATTTTTAACGAAATCGATCAATTAACAAAGAATTTCAAAATGGCGCTGATTTTTTAAAACTTTGGTATCGGTTTCCTGTTTTGTAATCCCAGGGATCCTCAGATATCGATTTTGAACTAAATCTGTAAATTAACAAAGATTTTCAAAATGGCGCTGATTTTTTAAAACTTTGGTATCGGTTTCCTGTTTTGTAATCCCAGGGATCCTCAGATATCGATTTTGAACGAAATCGATCAATTAACAAATAATTTCAAAATGGCGCTGATTTTTTAAAACTTTGGTATCGGTTTCCTGTTTTGTAATCCCAGGGATCCTCAGATATCGATTTTGAACGAAATCTGTTAATTAACAAAGAATTAAAAATGGCGCTGATTTTGTAAAATTTTGGTACCAGTTTCCTGTCTTGTAATCCCATGGAGTACTAAATATCGATTTTTAACGAAATCGATCAATTAACAAAGAATTTCAAAATGGCGCTGATTTTTTAAAACTTTGGTATCGGTTTCCTGTTTTGTAATCCCAGGGATCCTCAGATATCGATTTTGAACTAAATCTGTAAATTAACAAAGATTTTCAAAATGGCGCTGATTTTTTAAAATTTGGTATCAGTTTCCTGTGTTTTAATCCCAGGGATCCTCAGATATCGATTTTGAACTAAATCTGTAAATTAACAAAGATTTTCAAAATGGCGCTGATTTTTTAAAATTTGGTATCAGTTTCCTGTGTTTTAATCCCAGGGATCCTCAGATATCGATTTTGAACGAAATCTGTCAATTAACAAAGAATTTCAAAATGGCGTTGATTTTTTAAATTCTGGTACCAGTTTCCTGTTTTGTGATCCCAGGGAGCCCTAAATATCGATTTTGAACGGAATCGGTCAATTAACAAAGAATTTCAAAATAGCACTGATTTTTTAAAATTTTGATACCAGTTTCCTGTTTTGTAATCCTAAGGAGCCCCAAATATCGATTTTGAACGGAATCGGTCAATTAACAAAGAATTTCAAAATAGCACTGATTTTTTAAAATTTGGTTCCAGTTTCCTGTTTTGCAATCCCAGGAAGCACTAAACATCGATTTTGAACGAAATCGGTCACTTAACAAAGAATTTCAAAATGGCGCTGCTATTTTAAACCTTTGGTACCAGTTTCCTGTTTTGTGATCCCAGGGAGCCCTAAATATCGATTTTGAACGGAATCGGTCAATTAACAAAGAATTTCAAAATGGCGCTGGTTTTTTTTTATTTTGGTAACAGTTTCCTGTTTTGTATCCCCAGGGAGTCCTAAATATCGATTTTGAACGAAATCGGTCAATTAACAAAGAATTTCAAAATGGCGCTGTATTTTCTTTATTTTGATAACAGTTTCCTATTTTGTATCCCCAGGGAGTCCTAAATATCGATTTTAAACGAAATCGGTCAATTAAAAAATAATTCCAAAATGACGCTGATTTTTTAAAACTTTAGTAAAAGTTTCCTGTTTTGCGATCTCAGGGAGCCCTAAATATCGATTTTGAACGAAATCGGTAAATTAGCAAAGAATTTCAAAATGGCGCTGGTTTTTTAAATTTTGGTAACTGTTTCCTGTTTTGTAATCCCAAGAAGTGATAAATATCGATTTTCAACGAAATCGCTACAATAACAAAGAATTTCAAAATGGTGCTGATTTTTTGAAACTTTGGTGTCAGTTTTCTGTTTTGTAATCCTAGGGAACCCTAAATATCGACTTTTAACGAAATCGGTAAACTAACAAAGTAATTCAAAATGGCGCTGTTTTTTTTTTATTTTAGTTTCAGTTTTCTGTTTTGTAATCCCAGGGAGTCCTACATATCGATTTTGAACGAAATCGGTCAATTAACAAAGAATTTAAAAATGGCGCTGATTTATTAAAACTTTGATATCAGTTTACTATTTCGTAATCCCAGGGAGCCTCGTCGTGGGTGAGACGGAACCGTATCAAAATCTTACATAGTTCTACACTTGTAGTCTCTTCAATATTCGCCATATAATTTGGTATGAAAAAAAAATTCCGCCATCTTGTTTTTTTTTTTATTTCACTTAATAGACCTCCTCGTCCTGATCATTTCTTGCCATGGAACCACACTTCCATCTCTTATACTCTCCGAGATAGACACTAACGAAATTTGTATGGCAGCCATCTTGAATCCACCAATTTTGAGTTTTTTTTAAACTCATCGCCAATTGGATGAGGTCCCGAGTGACATTTGTTCGAGCACCCCCCACCTATCTTCAATACCCTGGCCGTGCTCTTCACCCGTCTCCGATATCCTCAATCATCAGCTGTCTCCATATTTTTCTTCAAGTTATATTTCTGACTTCTATACGAAGCCATCAGTGAAAAAAAAATTTTTCATACAAAATTTTACAGGAGGAAGTTTTTAGGGAAAATCTCGAAAACTACCCCGAATGTGGCAACACTGTTTTGATTTCTCGATACTGCCCGTCGAGTTACACAATCGATCCATACATGTCAACTTTCCCAAATGTTGCCAACCGCCTCTAAGACGTGATTGAAATTTTCAAAAACACAAAAAGAATACAAAATGGCCGCCACCTCGTTTCACAGAATCATTTTGCATAGTTTTATAATTTTCCTGTGAACTACAGGATACACCGCTCCTGATGACGTTTCAATCTTTCATCTCGCTCGCACCCAGCCGAAATGATAGCCCCTGAAAAAAGACCATGTCGAAAATCACTTTTTCTTTGATAAATTCCAGTGTTGCCAGACCTCGGCGACGAAAATACCCAAATGTCATTCGTACAAGTGGGACACGTGGTTGCTCCTACTCGAATTTTTTAAAAAGTTCGTATTTCGATTTTTTAATTTTTGGGGTAAATCTTGAAATTTTCCCGAGAAATGGGCTAATTTTTTTCCCACAATCCATACCTCGAGTCTGTACACACAATCTCCCCGTAGAAGTCGAAACGCTCCGACGTTGCCAACTGCGAGAAATTTGAATTTTAAAATGGCGTTTTTTCGTAACTCGAACCGAACGGCCGCCGCGACAGCCGCCATCTTGAATTTTTTAAAACCACCCCCATTCTGTCAAAATACAGGATAATTGTAGGCGGAAATAAAAAAAAAAAATTATGCTCGACCGCGCCGTTTCGGATCTGTGGCGCCGCGGTTCGAGGTCGAAAAATCAAAAATTTTAAAACACTACAGCTCGGCCGCCATCTTGTTTTTCCGATTTTTTCTACATTTTCTAGTAATCGTTTCCTAATTTCTTCAATCATTGCGAATTGCAACGACATCGGTTGGAAAACAAAAGAGTTACAAGAATCACGTCGGCCGCCATCTTGTTTTTCCGAAATGTCATAATTTTTCCTTACTCGACTCCCGCACTCGAACACATCTCCCGTACATTATTATATCATTTTCTGTCTCTTTCTAGGAGAACAATTATGTCAATGAGTGAGTGAGTCAGTGAGTGGTAATCGAGCTATATATAGTATAATAACTAGTTTTTTGCTCTGTGCGTGAGCTGCTAAAGCAGCTCACGGGTTGTGATTAAAAAAAAACAAAATGGCGCTGATTTTTTAAAACTTTGGTATCAGTTTCCTGTTTTGTAATCCCAGGGATCCTCAGATATCGATTCGGAAAAAAATCGGTAATTTAACAAAGAATTTTAAAATGGCGCTGATTTTTTAAAACTTTGGTATCAGTTTCCTGTTTTGTAATCCCTGAGAACACTAAATATCGATTTTGAACGAAATCGGTCAAGTAACAAAGAATTTCAAAATGGCGCTGATTTTTTAAAATTTTGATACCAGTTTCCTGTTTTGTAATCCCAGGGAGCCCTAAATATCGATTTTAAACGAAATCGGTCAATTTACAAAGAATTTCAAAATGGCGCTGATTTTTTAAAATTTTGATACCAGTTTCCTGTTTTGTAATCCTAAGGAGCCCCAAATATCGATTTTGAACGGAATCGGTCAATTAACAAAGAATTTCAAAATGGCACTGATTTTTTAAAAGGAAAACGCCAGACTATGTTAGCTTTGCCCCACTTATTAAATTTCGTTGACAAGCATGCCGTATGTAGGATTTAATAGATTTTTTATTACTGATAACTATACATAAATTTTGAAGCCTCTAACACTTGCGGTTTTTTATTAAAACTAAGTTTAAGTTGCAATATTATTTTAGGTTATATGCATTTTTAATTGTGAAACAATGCTCTTGCCAAGAGATATTATGGCTTTAAAATGAAGTAGGATACTCAAATGCCTGCGTAGCTTGAGGTCTACCTGAAGTAATATGATACCTAGTAAATAAGCTTGTGCTATCTTCTCTAACGATAGAATGGTTGAATAGTAATCATTGATTTATTAATCTTCATAATAAATATGTAATCAGTCGCTATATTATCAAGAAATACTGCCGTGGTGCATCAATAACATTTTGATGGTAAGCCCAACATGGCAACAACTTGTCTTAGGATCCTGTTTACACTCCAGTGACAATTTATGCACCTCAACAACGTTACCCAAATCGCAAACTGGTCATCCATGGAATATAGCGTAAAGTCGGCGAGATCGAATCAATATTATAGGTCTAGCAAGTTTTTGGTGAAACATTCAAAACAAGCACGGTAAACAGTCGACTTCACTGAAACCACGATATAAACCAGTTATAAACAATGATCACAAATCACAATGACATTGACATCTTCAAATACGTTTGTCAATTACGTTTCATTGCACAAAATGCGTGAATGCGAAGGTAAGGTTTTAATGCAACTATTTTATTATTCATTGTTATTTACATTAAAATAATAATAATGTGTCATTTTCAATAATTAACAACACAAAATAACGAATTTAAACAAAGATCTGTAGTATAAGTAACTAATAGGAGTTTTGTGTTTAAAAACATAACAACTGTAGTTTTATTTAGTCGTGTATGCGTAGAATGTAATGCAAATTGCCGCAGGAGAAATAGGAAGTGGACGAGGGACTTGAATTACTTTTTTTTTACATTTTTAAATCCGCAACTTTTTTATCAATAATTATTAAATCATACATGGTCATAAATTCCTAAGATAATTTTAAAAAGTTTACATTTTGTGTAAATTATGAAAATTGGTGGGGCAAAATCTGGCATTCTCTTTTGGTTCCAGTTTCCTGTTTTGCAATCCCAGGAAGCACTAAACATCGATTTTGAACGAAATCGGTCACTTAACAAAGAATTTCAAAATGGCGCTGCTATTTTAAACCTTTGGTATCAGTTTCCTGTTTTGTAATCCCAGGGAACCCTAAATATCAATTATGAGTGAAACCGGTCAATTAACAAAGAATTTCAAAATGGCGCTGATTTTTTAATACTTTGGTATGGTTTCCTGTTTTGTAATCCCAGGAATTCTCAGATATCAATTTTGAACTAAATCTGTAAATTAACAAAGATTTTCAAAATGGCGCTGATTTTTTAAAACTTTGGTATCAGTTTCTTGTTTTTTAATCCCAGGGATCCTCAGATATCGATTTTGAACGAAATCTGTTAATTAACAAAGAATTTCAAAATGGCGCTGATTTTTTAAAACTTTTGTATCGGTTTCCTGTTTTGTAATCCCAGGGATCCTCAGATATCGATTTTGAACTAAATCTGTAAATTAACAAAGATTTTCAAAATGGCGCTGATTTTTTAAAACTTTGGTATCGGTTTCCTGTTTTGTAATCCCAGGGAGCCCCTTTGTGGGTAAAACAGAACCGTATCACTTGTAACGTCTCTCCAATATTCGCCATATAATTTGGTATGAAAAAAATGTTCCGTCATCTAGAATTTTTTTTCATTTCGCTAAATACACCTCCTCGTCCTGATCATCTCTTGCCGAGAAACCACACTTCCATCTCTTATACTCTCCGAGATAGACACTGACGAAATTTGTATGGCAGCCATCTTGAATCCACCATTTTTAAGTTTTTTTTAATTCACCGCCAATTGGATGAGGTTTCGAGTGACATTTGTTCGAGCACCCCCTACCTCTCTTCAATACCTTGACCGTGCTCTTGACCCGTTGCCAAAATCCTCAATCATCAGCTGTCTCCATATTTTTCTTGGATACTGCTGGTCGAGTTACACAATCGATCCATGCATGTCAACTTTCCCAAATGTTGCCCACTGCCTCAAAAACGTGATCGAAATTTTCAAAAACACAAAAAGAATACAAAATGGCCGCCATCTCGTTTCACAGAAACATTTTACATAGTTTTATAATTTTCATATGAACTACAGGAGACACCGCTCCTGATGACGTTTCAATTTTTCATCTCGCTCGCACCCAGCCTAAACGATCGCCCCTGAAAAAATACCATGTCGAAAATCACTTTTACTTTGATAAATTCCAGTGCTGCCAGACCTCGGCGACGAAAATACCCAAATGTCATTCGTACAAGTGAGACATGTGGGTGCTCGTACTCGAATTTAAAAAAAAATACGTATTTCGATTTTTTGATTTTGGGGTAACTCTTGAAAATTTCCCGAGAAATGGGGTAATTTTTTTCCCCCAATCCATATTTCGAGTCTGTACACACAATCGCCCCGTCGAAGTCGAAACGCTCTGACTTTGCCAACTGTGAGAAATTTAAATTTTAAAATTGCGTTTTTTCGTACCTCAAATCGAACGGCCACCGCGACAGCAGCCATCTTGAATTTTTAAAAACCACACCCATTCTGTCGAAATATCGGATAATTGTAGGCGGACAAAGAAAAAAATATTATGCTCGACCACGCCGTTTCGGATCTGTAGCGTAGCGTTTCGGGGTCTAAAAATCTAAAATTTGAAAACATTACAGCTCGGCCGCCATCTTGTTTTTCAAATTTTTTCCACTTTTTCTATTAATCGTTTTCTAATTTCTTTAATAATAGCGAGTTGTAACGGAATCGGTTGGAAAACAAAAGAGTTACAACAATCACGTCGGCCGCCATCTTGTTTTTCCGAAATGTCATAATTTTTCCCTACTTCCATGCCGCATCCGAACACATCTCCCTTACATCATTGTATCGTTTTCTGTCTCTTTCTAGGAGAACAATTCTGTCAATTGCTACATTACTACACTTGTAGTCTCTTCAATGTTCGCCATATAATTTGGTATGAAAAAAAATATTCCACCATCTTGAATTTTTTTTCATTTCGCTAAATAGACCTCCTTGTTCTGATGATCTCTTGCCAAGAAACCACACTTCCATCTCTCATACTCTCCGAGATAGACACTAACGAAATTTGTATGGCAGCCATCTTGAATCCACCATTTTTGAGTTTTTTTAAACTCATCGCCAATTGGATGAGGTTTCGAGTGACATTTGTTCGAGCACCCCCCACCTATCTTCAATACCCTGGCCGTGCTCTTCACCCGTCTCCGAAGTCCTCAATCATCAGCTGTCTCCATATTTTTCTTCAATTTTTCTTTCTGACTTCTATACGAAGCCATCGGTGAAAAAAAATTTTTTCATACAATATTTTACAGGAGGAAGTTTTTAGGGGAAATCTCGAAAAGTACCCCGAATGTGGCAACACTGTTTTTATTTGTCGATACTGCCCGTCGAGTTTCACAATCGATCCATACATGTCAACTTTCCCAAATGTTGCCAACCGCCTCTAAGACGTGATTGAAATTTTCAAAAACACAAAAAGAATACAAAATGGCCGCCACCTCGTTTCACAGAATCATTTGACATAGCTTTATAATTTTCCCGTAAACTACAGGATACACCGCTCCTGATGACGTTTCAATTTTTCATCTCGCTCGCACCCAGCCGAAATGATAGCCCCTGAAAAAAGACCATGTCGAAAATCACTTTTTCTTTGATAAATTCCAGTGTTGCCAGACCTGGGCGACGAAATTACCCAAATGTCATTCGTAAAAGTGGGACACGTGATTGCTCGTACTCGAATTTTGCAAAAAATGCGTATTTAGATTTTTTTATTTTTGGGGTAAATCTTGAAATTTTCCCAAGAAATGGGGTAATTTTTTTCCCCAATCCATACCCCAAGTCTGTATACACAATCGCCCCATAGAAGTCGAAACGCTCAGACGTTGCCAACTGTGGGAAATTTGAATTTTAAAATTGCGTGTTTTCGTAACTCAAACCGAACGGCCGCCTCGACAGCCGCCATCTTGAATTTTTAAAAACCACCCCCATTCTGTCAAAATACAGGATAATTGTAGGCGGTAATGGAAAAAAAAATTATGCTCGACCGCGCCGTTTCAGATCTGTGGCGCCGCGGTTCGGGGTCAAAAAATCAAAAATTTGAAAACACTACAGCTCGGCCGCCATCTTGTTTTTCCAATTTTTTCTACATTTTCTATTAATCGTTTCCTAATTTGTTCAATCAGTGCGAGTTGTAACGAATTAGGTTAGAAAACAAAAGAGTTACAAAAAGCACATCGGCCGCCATCTTGTTTTTCCGAAATGTCATAATTTTTCCCTACTCCCATCCCGCACCCGATCACATCTCCCTAACATAATTGTATCGTTTCCTGTCTCTTTCTAGGAGAACAATTCTGTCAATTGCTACACTACTACACTTGTAGTCTCTTCAATCTTCGCCATATAATTTGGTATGAAAAAAAAAATGCCGCCATCTTGATTGTTTTTTCATTTCGCTTAATATACCTCCTCGTCCTGATCATCTCTTGCCAAGAAACCACACTTCCATCTCTCATACTCCCCGCGATAGACACTCACGAAATTTGTATGGCAGCCATCTTGAATCCACAATTTTGAGTTTTTTTTTTACTAATTGCCAATTGGATGAGGTTTCGAGTGACATTTGTTCGAGTACCCCCCACCTATCTTCAATACCCTACCCGTGCCCTTCACCCGTCTCCGAAATCCTCAATCATCAGGTGTCTCCATATTTTGCTTCAAGTTATACTTTCTGACTTCCATACGAAGACATAAGTGGAAAAAAAAAATTCATACAAAATTTTACAGGAGGAAGTTTTTAGGGAAAATCTCGAAAACTACCCCGAATGTGGCAACACTGTTTTGATTTCTCGATACTGCCCGTCGAGTTACACAATCGATCCATACATGTCGACTTTCCCAAATGTTGCCAACCGCCTCTGAGACGTGATCTAAATTTTCAAAAACACAAAAGGAATACAAAATGGCCGCCACCTCGTTTCACAGAATCATTTGACATAGTTTTATAATTTTCCCGTGAACTACAGGATACACCGCTCCTGATGACGTTTCAATCTTTCATCTCGCTCGCACCCAGCCGACATGATAGCCCCTGAAAAAAGACCATGTCGAAAATCACTTTTTCTTTGATAAATTCCAGTGTTGCCAGACCTCGGCGACGAAATTACCCAAATGTCATTTGTACAAGTGGGACACGTGGTTGCTCGTACTCGATTTTTCCAAAAAATGCGTATTTCGATTTTTTTATTTTTGGGGTAAATCTTGAAATTTTCCCGAGAAATGGGGTAATTTTTTTTCCCCAATCCATACCTCGAGTCTGTACACACAATCTCCCCGTAGAAGTCGAACCGCTCCGACGTTGCCAACTGCGAGAAATTTGAATTTTAAAATTGCGTTTTTTCGTAACTCAAGCCGAACGGCCGCCGTGACAGCCGCCATCTTGAATTTTTAAAAGCCACTCCCATTCTGTCAAAATACAGGATAATTGTGGGCGGAAATAGAAAAAAAAATTATTCGCGACTACGCCGTTTCGGATCTGTGGCGCCGCGGTTCGAGGTCGAAAAATCAAAAATTTTAAAACACTACAGCTCGGCCGCCATCTTGTTTTTCCTATTTTTTCCACTTTTTCTCTAGATCGTTTCCTAATTTCTTCCATCACTGCGAATTGCAACGAAATCGGTCGGAAAACAAAAGAGTTACAAGAATCACGTCAGCCGCCATCTTGTTTTTCCGAAATGTCATAATTTTTCCCTACTCGACTCCCGCACTCGAACACATTTCCCATACATCAATGTATCGTTTTCTGTCTCTTTCTAGGAGAACAATTATGTCAATGAGTGAGTGAGTCAGTGAGTGGTAATCGAGCTATATATAGTATAATATAATAATAATAATAATAATATAATATAATAATAATAATAATATATTTATATATAATAATAATAAAATAATATAATAATTATAAAGGCATACTGTTACCGACAACTGAATAACTAATTTTACAAAGTCAGGAAGCGGGTCTAAATTCTCATATTTTCTTGTATGGTCATTTTTTTCTTTCTTGAATTTATTGATGTTTTTATGCACATACCTATACTAAATCCATACTATCCGTAATCCATACTAATATTATAAATTAATACGTGAAAATATTACGTGAAATTATGATTGTTAGTCTGCTATGCTTTCACGACTCATCCGTTCATCCGATTTTAATGACATTTAGTACAGGAGTAAGTTGTATCCCGGGCAAGGACATAGGTTAGGTACTAATTTTTATCCTGGAAAATTAAAGAGTTTCCGCGGGAATCAAAAATCCACGCGGACGAAATCGCGGGCATCATCTAGTTTTCAATTATGTATTGGTCGATAAAAAATTATAACAATTATTAATTTATTAGTAATTTAGCCGAATAATTATTTTATTAAAATGGCAATAAAAGAAAAATTATGTATTGATCGTGGACCGTCATAATTTCAACTTCTTTGAATTTAGTTTTGTATATGGCACGAACAGTCCTTTCTGCAAGACGAAAACAGAATGACAGACATAATACTGTGAAAGTAACCAAAATATACCACTCTCGCAGTTTCTAAATCTGTCAAGTGGCGAATCTTTCTAAAATGCAGCAGAACTGAGTCTGTTCGATAAGTCATCTATATGATGGCCCCATTGGAGTTTCTTACGTTTTTCCGAGAAAAACATCTGTATCCACTAAATCTAATTCCTCATGATCAAGTTGTACAGTGGGTTTTACCTGTTTTATCATTATATTAATATCATTTGTAGGTAGAGTGTCCATAAGTGGATGTAAAAGGATGCTCTACGCAAAACATTCAATAAAGGTCGAGTATAGATGAATTGAATGAAGGGGCGACGCTTCATTCAATTCATCTATACTCGACCTTTATTTCGCTGCCTAAAATCGATATTTCGCCAGTTACCTCCTTCGGATGACTGTTTTAATAGAAAAAAATCTACAGAACCAAAATACCTATTCAAAGTTAGTTCAATCTGTAGTAGTGGAGTGTGTGCACAGAACAGGCAAAATAAGACAAGAGAATAAAATACCGTTTTGGGTTCAGTAAATAATAAAATAACCACCAATTACAAATATAATAAATTTAAATATTTTCAAAATAAATATTTTATATACAGAAATCGTCC
The DNA here is from genome assembly GCA_964035005.1 of Erebia palarica. Classification (NCBI taxonomy): domain Eukaryota; kingdom Metazoa; phylum Arthropoda; class Insecta; order Lepidoptera; family Nymphalidae; genus Erebia; species Erebia palarica. The sequence goes on from OZ035988.1 coordinate 12,409,734, forward strand.
AGTTACATTTTTTTATACGTATATTGATCGATGATTAGTTTTGTTCGATGGTAGTGGATTCATTAACGTTTGTGTACGGATACTAACAGTGACAGACGTCATTTCAGAAGCAAGGGAACGCAACCTCCCGCTTTGAGAGCCCGGAGGCGTATGGAATCTGACTGCCGAATTTCATGAATATATAACAAAATTTTGAGATGCGCGCCCGTACTAAATCTGTATGAAAAATTCGTGCTGTAAAAATGAGGAATGTTTGGAACCAGATTGTAAAAAAACTAAGTTGTATTGAAAATATTATTTATTTAAAGTGTTCTTTGATCTTTTACGATTAATTTGAAATAACTTTTGTTTAAATCATGTCTCAAATTAAATCACAATAGTCGTAAAGTGATAACGCCTTTTTTGAGATTTCCATGAATTTCCCGATAATTTTCTGCTGTTACTATACGACTTTTTGACCACTTTTTTTAATTACGTCATACTCCATTTATCTGAGTAGCGAATGGTATTTATTTGGTAATGAAATTTTAATTTTTACTATCCTAAAAAGTGGTAGAAGAAAACCATGTTTTGAGTACATCCAGCCTTAAGCTTGAATACCACCTAGCGCTAGAACATGGTTACAATGATTAGACCATAGAACTATGTATATTAGAAATTGAAGATGTAGTCACAGACTGAAACACCTCCCCTGTAAAATGAAAGCCTAGGGTGAGGTCTAAAGGACTTGACCGGTGGAACTATGGCAGCTTGCCTAGGTGTCAAAAATCAATGTTCAGCAATGATTTCTTTATTATTGTAATTGTAATATTTCACTGTTTTCAGATAAAAAAGTTTCAGGAGTCTGAAGGCTCGGAAAACTGCGAAAATGAACAAAAAAAGTTTCACCAAAAGACTGCTTTCCCACACTAGATGGCGCTATTTATTGTGTTGAGTCTAGAAAATATTTTTAAGTATTGCTCACTACTTTTCGTTAACAAGTTCAACTATTCGACCACAGATGGCAGCATATGCAATGTGAAAGGGCGTTCCAGTTCAACTATTCGTCCACAGATGGCGGCATATGCAATGTGAAAGGGCGTTCCTTTAAACGCAGTATTTCAAAATGCTTTGTTCGATCTATTAGTTTGAGACTTGTCAAAAAATAAAAATAATTATAAACAAAACATACATTTCCTTTTCATTACTATTTAATTGATCAAAAATAAATCATTCATAATTTAATGACTAAGGTACTTAAATGGTATTCATGTAGGGTTACAAGATTATTATTAGGCATGGATATAATGGAACGTCAAAATGAAGTAGTGCTTAAGCGTCCGCTTTCCTCTTTAAAGAGGAAAGCGGACGCTCAAGATTTAAACAATAAACGTACTGTTTTTTTTGTCATTTGAACCCTGACCTTATTTGGAATAATAAATCCATAATAATTTCGTTTTGAATTTTTAAACCTTACTGTAAAAACGGAAATCCTGTGCATTGTCCCGAATCGGAGGGCAATTACTGGTCATGTCCTTTACGCATTACTATTATTCATAAAGTAATTACATTATAATTATGTAATTTTTAAATTAATTAATTTTAAGATCTAGGTTTAATTGTACGACCACGGGTTTGATATGGAACTATTTGAGAAATATTACCACTGGTCTCCGGAGGAACATTTTGAGGAGTATTTGGTGGCAACACTTCTGGAATATCATTATCAAATTCTGGCATAAAATTATTCCTTTTAAAGGTATAACAATCAGTGAATGAATTTCTCGAATGATGACTATTTCTTCGAAAAGGTTTAGAATTACAATCAGTTCTTATCCAGTATGACCTAGGTTCCTTACATTTCTTAACTATTATAACCTTTTTCCAGTGTGTATCTTTCTTAGTTCTGTAGACAATATTATCACTAGGTTTATATACTACTTTTTTAGTTTTTGAATGCTTATCCTGTTGATATTTAGTAATTTTCTGTTTTAAAGTTAATAATTTGTGAATATTTGTTTGAATTTTAGGGTCTAAATATTACAAAGTAATAGGAATATTTGATCTTAAATTTCTACTATTTAAAATATGAGAAGGAGAGACAGATAAGCCAGACAAATTACTATTATTATAATTCATAAGATAGTCACTGTAATCCACTTACCATCCTCAATAGCTTTCTTTACCAAATTTTTACTTATGTAAACAGCTTTTTCAGCTAACCATTACTTCTGGGATAATGAGGACTACTTGTGGCAATAGTTATATCCTTCTTTTTATAACACTTCTTTTTCCATTTTTTATTTAAATGGAATAATTCAGTAATTTCAAAAAGATAACCTAAACGAGTAAATAATCTTAACAAGCATTTATTACAGATTTTGAAGTTTTATCCTTAATAGGCCTTATCCAATGTGAGAGATAGTCAATTATGACAAGATAGGATTTTCCTGTAAATTCCATTATGCCCATACCTACTTTATAGTATCGGTACTTTGGTATAACATGTGGTAACAATGGCTCATGTACATTAGCTGGTCTAAAATTTTTACAAGTACGACACTTAGATATAAAATCTTGTGTATCAGAGGACAAGTTGGGCCAGTAGAATAATTGACGGGCTTTAGAAATACACTTATCGATTCCTACATGTCCTTCATGTACTAATTCCATGCCATATGAATGCAATGAACTTGGAACAACAATTCTATTTCCATAAAATAAAAATCCATCTTGCACATGCACCTGGTCTTTAAATTTAGCAAAATGTTGAAATATTTTAGTTCATTTCTTAGGCCAACCATGATAAAAGTAATAACATATTTTAGAGAGTACTGAATCATTATTAGTCTCATTACGGAAAATGGCCTTTCTTGTATCAGACATAGGCAAATGCTTCGAAACTGTATGTATCATCTGCAACATATTCCGGTTATGTTCAACTATTTATATTGAAACTATTTCTTGACAACATATCAGCAAAATGCACATACGAGTATTTAACAGGCACAGGAAAATTGATTTTTTCTAATTTAATTCTTAACCTCTTCAGTGTAGGTGAACCAATCTTGCAAATTTGTTTACACATAATAGATACAATAGTTTTATGATCAGTCTGTATATTTCTGTATATTAACATCCGAACCATCAATGTATTTTTGAAATTTGTTAATACCGATATTTAACTAGGAATTTCGCTAAATTATTTATCTTTATTAATCATTTAATCATTCCATCGAGAGTTACATAGATATATGATTGCCATGGAGACCCTGGGGCCATGGAGTATTGGTGCCAAAAATTTATTGCGAGACTTTTTACTTAATTATTTATATTCTTTTTGTAAAAATTACTACGGTATTATACTAAACTAGCACATACCACATTTTTGCGCAAAGGATCACCCTGGCTTTCCAGCTCGCAAATGCTGCCAGCATTCTTCAACTTGTGGTTGTAAGGTCACATGAACGCCTTTTGTTTTTTTAAGCTGGACACGTGGAAAATCGGCGTTTAAGTTATTAATCAAATAAATCTTATTGAAAATAATACAATAGAACTTAATGCTAGCTAGCCTAACCTAATTACTATATATTATTAATTAGTTTTAATTAATAAAAACATCTGTACTTCAGCAATTTTGCGAAATTCCTTCCCATATGCAATTAGCACCTTCGGCTTTCGATACATAGTTATACAATTATAAGTAGGTATAGTAGGTAAGTATCTCCCACGGCCAGTAGATAATTACGTAGAAGAACCGTGTGAAAACAAAGTCGTGGGCGACCGTTTGTAATATATATGTCACCGTAAAATTGCAAAAACCGTCAGATTGCAATCTAATGCTTTTTATCTCGTAAGCTGTCCACAGATTGTGAACCATTCAATGTTCTGAGTGTCAATTTTTGAAATATTCATTGTATTTACGTTTTCTTAGGTTAGGGTTTGACATAAATAATCAGGTAGTGCCCGGCCGCAGACCAGGCACTTAGGTTCTATCGGGTTAATATACCCAACAGATTACAATCTACCGAAAAATAATGCGTTAATTTGTGATCATTCGGCAGTTTACAATCTCGCTAAATAGATTACAATCTAACGGTTTTCAAAATATTACGGTGACATAATATATATTTGATGTAAGGCCGTTAACGTTGCGTTGACGCGAAGTTGACGTTGCGAAGTCGAAGCGTGAACGGTTGCCATTAGGGACCGAACGTTGACGTCGCGTCAACGCGACGTTTTCGCTGCGCAGACCTTGAAGAAACGCTAACGCTCGCATAACGTCAGTGGATTAAGGTACTTAACCTCGCCGCCAAATCGCAAAATATCAAATAATCATAAATCGTAAAAAATCTAATATTTATTTAATTTGTAGGTATCACTTTCATTGCCATGAACAAGTCAATTATTGCAGTCTTCAGCTTGATATCCCTCGTTGCCATTGTACAATCGTAACCGCTTAGGTGAGTTTGTTGTGTTTTTTTATGGGTTTCGTACCCAAAGTGTGCCAGCGGGACCCTATTTAACCTCCGCTGTCCGCCCGTGCGTCTGTATCCGATATAACAACAAATAATAAAAATAAAATAATGTGCAAAAATAAAGGGTACATGGTAATGTGAATTTTTCCGCGTTTTTTGCTCGACCTAACAATCGCAAATCTCTTGAACCGTTGAATGTGGGCATAACATTTTCAAGCAAAATGTGATTAATATAACAACAAATAATGAAAAAAAAAATTGTTATAGAAGCGGTCCCCATACCATAAACTTGTACCTACATAAAAAGTACATAGTGTTAAATCTTGTACAATGATACGGAACCTTTCGTGTGCGAGTACGATTCGTACTTGGCCAGTTTTTACTAGATAGTGTTTGTAATTTTGCAAGCGTGGATTTAGTTTTTTGATATTCCCGTTGGAACTCTTTGATTTCCCGGCTTATTAATCTTTAAATATATAAAATAAACAATTGCTATTCGTTTGTCTCGCTAAAACTCGAGAACGGCTGGGCCGATTTAGATGAATTTTTTTGTGTGTGTTTGAGTGGGTCCAGGGCTGATATATATTCATAATTGGACCGCTGTAGGGGGTGCTGCAATTGGGTTCTAGGTTCAGGGCAGGACTACGTCTGCCGGGCCCACTAGTATCTAATAATTTTAGTACACGTACACATTTGATGTAAGTTAGCCCTTGACTGCAATATCATCTTATGGTAAATTATGATGCAGTCTAAAATGCGAGCTAACCTGTTACGAGTATGGCAGTTATATTTAATCCATACCCCTTATCAGTTTCTACACGTAATCGTACCGGAACGCTAAATCACTTTGCGGTACGTCTTTGTAGGTAGGGTGGTTACTAGCCACGGCCGAAGTATCAACGGCAGTCCAGACCAGAGCAAATTCAGAAATTATAAATACCCAAATTGAACCCAATTCCCAAACCCTTCCGGGGATCGAAGCCGAGACATCCCACAATATGTTACTAACTATTACATTGTAAAAGAAAGCTGCAGGTATAATATAATACGTAAGATTCTGCCGCCGAGTTAACCGCTGTTTCAGTCCAATTTTTCACTGTATTTATTTAATTTGCATTCATTGATAATAATGATTAGATATCTATACTAATATTGCGTAAGTGCGAAAGTTTGGATGGATGTATGGATGGATGGATGTTTGTTACTTAATCACGCCAAAAAGGCTGAAAGGATTTCGATGAAATTTGGCACAGTGATAGATTATAGTCTGGAATAGCACATAGGCTACTTTTTATCCCGGAGAATTAAAGAGTTGGTAAGAGAGGTGTCCAGAAAAATGAATAAGTAATAATGTCTAATTTTTTAAATTCAATCAACTCAATTTCATGTTCAAGGATCATTTTTAATTGTAATGGAAGGTACAAACCTATCTATACAGCTATATATATCATCTTTTGAAAAGGAACTAGATAAATACTATCGCCTCATCCCAAAATTAATGCGCCTCACTAAACGTTCGCGTCATTAATAAGTTATGCACTAGTTGGCCAACAGATACGTCGTTACTAGCTGATGCACGCAACTTGTCCGCGTGGATTGAGGTATGTTGGTTCCCGCGGGAACCCTTCATTGAGTGACAAACGTCCATCGATCCATTCATCCAAACTTTCGCTTAGTATTAGTATAAAGTTTAAAATTAATTATTAGCCGATGATGAACCACCAATGATGACGGTCTATCTCATTTTAGTTTTTTAACACGTAACTATGCTATTAAAAAAAAAAACAAAATTACAATGATTAAATTATTATTAATTTTCTAGTAGAAGGGTGGGGCTCACAAAAAATGTACCTCATCCAAATTTTTCGTGAACCTACCTTTGAATAAGGCAAAAAGACATTTTTTTTATTCCTGGAAAAGATTTGCTGTTTTCTGTATACGCATAATATCACTAGTAATAGTATCAGCCCAATGCAGCAGTTAAAACATTTGAAACAACAACAAAAATATCTGCATATCAGTAGGAATCATTTTTAGTTCTATAGAAAAAACAAATGTCTCAGCCCTTAGTAAAAATCATAAAATTAATTTTTCATCATGTATTTAGTAAACAATGGTATTGGAATGAATATAGAAATAATGCGTCAAAAACCCGATATTATTAGAGATAAAATGATAAAATTGTTTGATTTAAAAAGTGTCCCCATTTTATTTCACGTGTGTTATTAGTCAGTTTGGTACATGGTAGTTTTTTTTTATGAGGAGTAGAAACACTTCACTTTTTTTTTGTGCTGGCAACATTTCACCAGTCAGATAGTAATGTCAGTGATCTGACAGCCATCTTAGTTTGCATAGAAGAAACGGTGTTCGGTGTGTGTTAAGTGTTCGTCATTGGATTTTCTTGACTATTTGGAAGTAATTTCTCATGGTAAGTAATGAAATAGGTTGTTTGAAGTCTGGAGACTTAAAGTAAATACTAAATAGGACTGCATAATGTAGTTATTGACTTAATTATATTGCATTTAAAGTAGCTACATGACTTTGAGGTTACTTTTTCACGCGTGTTTGTTCACGTGAGTTAAGTGTGTTACGAAATTGTGTGACGTGACACACGTGAAAAATATAAAGCTTAGTGTTCATTACAAGAATTCTTATTCTAACTATAGGTAAGTATATAGAAATAAATAAAAGTAATATATAATTTATTCACAACACAAATTCAAAATGCATTTTTAAGTAAGCTAAGCTCGATAGCGCTCGTCAGTCAGTTGTTTCGATCTCGCGCTAATATTGATTTGTCACTGAGTAGCATAAGTAATATATTTTTACATGTAGAAGGGTTTGTAACATTGTTTACGCTTTTGCAGATGCCACTAACACCTGCTGAAAGGCAAAAGCTCTATCGGGAAAGGTTAAAAGAGAAAGACCCTGAAAAGTTTTTGTCTCAAAAAAGAAAAAATGTCGACCGAACACGCGACAAAAGAAAGAAAATAGCAGAATACGCTCCATCTGAGCAGGAAAATATTAGAAAACAGTGGAGGGATAGAAAGAAAAAAAGTAAAGAAGAACCGTCGTCATCCTTACCTGAAGTTATGCCATCTGAAAAAGATCCTCAAAGACAGAAGAAAAATCAAAATAGAAGAGTGCTTTATAAACTAAAAGCAGAAAACATCGCATTGAAAAAACAGCAAGGACATTTGCAAAAAGCTTTGAAAAATTATAAGAAAAGAATAAACCGATGTTTGAAGAAAAATAATAAGCTACTAGATCTGATCAAAGAGAAAAACAATTTGATTCGTGATTTAGAAGAAAAGCTTATTTCTAGAGACATAATAGAAATAAATGTTGACGAAATGACTCCTTCTTCGAAAACAGATGCTTATATTCAACAAAATTTACCGGATATCAACCTTGCGGAAACAGAAAGAGTGAAAAAAACATTATTTGAACATCACGTTCTAGTAGAAAGTATAAAACAAAGTTACCGATCCAAAGACATGAAAGAAAAACAAGTTTTAAAAGATATTGTTAAAAAAAGTGAAAAATACAAAATGAAAACTAAAATGGCTACCTATTTGGGTTTGAAAGGGAAAATTCGACATACATTAAAGAAAAAAAGCGGTAATATAATACAGACTCAGTTGAAAGACTTTTATGAGAGAGACGACGTAAGCAAAATGACGGCAGGTAAAAATGAAATAAAAACGCAAAACAAACAAAAAAAGCAGAGAAGGTATTTACTCGGAACTCTTCGTAAGCTACATAAGAAATACTGCCAGGAAGGAGGAAAGCTGTCATTCGCTACATTTAAAAGATACAGACCTTTTTATGTACTGCCACCAAAAGCTGAGAAACGTGAAACATGTGCATGCAAGAAACATGAAAATTTGCAAATGAAAGCCACGCTTCTAAAGTCAATTAGTTTAGTAGCAACAAAAGATCTCGACGATTTATTAGCCATGATTGTTTGTGATACAAAATCTAATGTTTGTGCTTACGGAGAGTGTGAGTTGTGCAAAAATAAACGTATTGATTTCACGACTTGTGGAAAAAACTTGAACGAAGAAATTTCTTGGGATGAATGGAATTTAAAATCTCATCAATACAAAGGAAAAGTAAATAGCGAAGAGACAAAAATTACAAAAAAAATGGTAAAGGAAAGAAAAAGTGGCTCCTTGAAAACTTTACTCGCCGCGTTTCAAGAAGAATTGCAGAATTTCAAAACCCATTCATACAATATCGTCCATCAGTACAAAGAATACCGTCGATGCACGAAAAGACTAGATGAACGTACCGTAGTATTGCACATAGACTTCTCTGAAAATTATTCTTGTAAATTAAGCACAGAAATTCAGGCAATGCATTTTGGAGCGTCACGACAACAGATTACTTTGCACACGGGAATCGTGTATACTGCAAAAGGTTATAAATGTTTTGCATCTATTTCCCCTAACAACGAACACGGGCCAGATGCCATTTGGGCTCATCTCTTGCCAGTGCTAAAACTGATAAGAGAAACATTCCCAGGCGTAGACGGAATTCATTTTTATTCTGATGGTCCCACAGTTCAATATAGGCAGAAGAAAAACTTTTATTATTTTGCCAACATTACGAAGGCGCTAGGGTTCCCTTTCTCGACGTGGAATTTCTTTGAAGCTAACCATGGCAAGGGGGCGGCTGATGGTGTAGGAGGGGCCATAAAGCGACGTTTAGACTCGTTCGTCGCTTATGGCTTCGACATCACGGACGCAAGTACAGCTTTTAAACTCCTCCAAGAATCTGAAACTGAGATAAAACTTTTTTATATTCCCTATGACAGCATATTAAAAGACTCACCAGATCTTATGCCAGTTCCAAATACGATGAAAATACACCAAATTATCAATAACCCTGACTCGGAAAATACTATTTTGTACCGCAATCTAAGTTGTTTCTGCCAAAAAACTAGACCAGGTTTTTGTAACTGTTTTGATGTTAAACCTACAAACTTACTGAAACAAACAGCTGTGAAGAAAGTTGCACCTGAAAAGAAGGTGACAGTATTATCAGATATAAGAAATACTGAAGAAAATAGGCAATTTTTTAACTTAGATAAATGTACTCTATTCAATATGAAGGAAGTAGAAAATATTTCACCATCTGCCAAAGACATTAAGACAAATCAAAACACACAGAAGAAAAGAAAACTTGTAAACAAAAATCAAAAGCCTGAAAAAAAGCGTAAAACAAAACATGAAAGCAGCACAGATGAAGATGCATATTTATTACACGATTCTTCGGAATATTACATTTCAGATGATGATGAATATACAGATACTAAACAGAAGGAAGAGTTAAGAGAAAATAAATACGAAAGTGAAGTCAAACAAAAAAAGACAGAAGGCGAAAAAATGGAACTGTCGCGCTATCATAACACAGATACCAGTAGGAAAGGGACAGACAATGAGGCAATGATAAAACCAAACTCAACTGAATCCCGTTATATTGGCTACAAAGTCTCAGCTGAATTGCATAAAAGAATTTGATAATTCAAATGACTTGGACATATCATCGAAGGCCGAAACAGAAATATCGAGGCTATATTTTAATGACAGTATAATAGTCAGATACTACCAAAGAGGCTCATGGAAATACTATATTGGATTTATAGAAGATATCAGTGTTGAAAACGGAGAAAGTTATTTTACAATTAACTTTTTGAAAACAGTTAAACATCCGACATTGAAATTTGTTATTTCAAAAATTAAAGATAGAGACACAGTCACTGAAAATTCAATAGTTACAAAAATTGAGATCACTCGAAATCCCGAATGGCCCAAAGAATACTTTTTGGCTGCTGATTTCGACTCAATTTATTTTAAGTAAATTTTATGTAGTTGTTCAAGTATAATGTAATTTTACCACACTAAGTACAAACTTTAATTTTATAATAATTTATTTTTTAACTAACTTTATAATACTCCTTACTCTTACTCCTTAAAAAGAAAAGCAAACATTCATATTTTAGAAAGAATAATACTAATTTTGTTGTCATTCGTTGACTGTGTTGTGCATAAGAAATTATAAATTGTTTTGTTTTGATTGCATTTAGAAACTATCTGACGTTACTTGTGTTGTGCACTAAAAGTTATAACTTATTTTGATTTGATTGCACTTAGAAACTATCTGACGTTACTAGAAGTTAAATATTTTTTTTATTTTTTAAAATAAAAAAAATATTTAATATTTGAGATTTATCTCATTATGTAGTTTTTTCTCATAATATGTATACTAACCTTAAAATTAATCCCAATGTGTTACGCCTTTCCAGTGTGTTATCGTGTGTTACAATTTCCCGTGTATGATGGTACATTTTTTGTGAGCCCCACCCAGAAATGTTTCCCCTTACATTATCCAGGCATGCAAAATTAAATATATTGTTTCAAATGTAAAAATTCGTTATTGTGCTTTTCTGAAAGCCACCTTTTAATTCTTGACCTAAATAAATTTATTGTATTTTATGTATATGTCACCGTAAGATTATAAAAACCGTTAGATTATAATCTAACTCGCGAAATTGTAAACTGTCGAAAGATTGTAAACCGTTCAATGTTCTGAGTGTCAATTTTTGAAATATTCATTGTATTTACGTTTTCTTGTCTGTTTCTAGTAGGTTAGGTTAGGGTTCGACATAAATAATCAGGTGTGCCTAAGTTCTATCGGGTTAATATAACTAACAGATTACAATCTACCGAAAAAAAATGCGTTAAATTGTAATCTTTCGACAGTTTGCAATGATGTTGCAGTGATTATAATCTAACGGATTTTACAATCTTACGGTGACATATATGTATTATTTGTATTTTTATTGTTTTTACTTCGCAGTATTTTACGAGAATGAGACATAATTCTGTGCTTCTATTTTTATGAGGGATCTATAAGTACATAGAAACTTGCCTTTTAAGTCTCCCTTAAAAAAAGTCGCGTGTACTTTTTCACAATCTTGCTAATAATGTATTAACTTTGTACTTTTTTAGGGCTTACCACTATGCCGCCCGTCTACCAGATTTGCCAAGCCTAAGAAACCAATATCATACGAGTATTATGATTATTGAAATATGTAATTAGAGGGATCCTTTTATTTCATGTTAACTGCATTCCGAATAAATTACTTATGAATTTAAAATGACTATATTTTACCCCCTCTGTTACCCGGAACGAAACGGTTAAAAAAAGAATTCAACGATGAAGGAAAACATCGTATCGAAACCAGCATTCTCGAGAGTTTTCTAGAATGTTCTTAAAGGAGTGAGAAGTCTCTCGATCCGCACTTGGCTAGTGACCTGTGAACCATTGTCATTCGCGGTGGGAGCACATGCTTAGCAGTGGGCCTATGATAATAATATGATAATAATGAAGATCTCTATTAAAACGAGTAGTTTAAGTTAAATCATAACAAACTAAAGGTAGTGCTTTTTACACAACTGCCCAAAAAAAAGAGTGTAATGTTTTTTTAGGGTTCATGTATATCCATGTATGAGACGGTTTTGAGCGGCCAAATGAAGTGAACGGCCCGATGAATAGCGTCAGTTTTTATACTGTTCACATAGGTACTGTGCATACATTAATACTATACAAGTATCAGCCTTCCTAGTTACTGTTCATTTTTGGTTACCATAACACGTCTTTGAACGGCGATAAGTAGTCAGATACAGACCGTCACTATTTTAACCAGAGGAGAGACCTACATCCACCAAATACTGAATCAGCCTTCCTGGTGATACTTACCAAAAGAGCAGATATCTCCTTTATTATAGCTATACACAGCCATTGACGATAAACTCTTAGGCCCGTAAACCGACACCAGCTAAGAACACGTACTTAAGTATAACTATTCTAAGATACTTTTGTATTGCATGGATATTATCTCTATTATTGCTGATGTATATGTGATTTTATTATGAAAATTTATGAGCTCTTTGTTGTATGCAAAAAAGTAGCCGCAAAAGTTTTCATGAAACTAACAACATTGCGGTAACAAGACAGGAATGCTTCTCGTGGGGCTATATTCGCGCCATTGTCTCGCTCGGTACACAGTAAGGGCTCGCGTGAGATCTACGAAACTCCACTCACAAACCATTGTCTAGCTTACTTTACCTGCCAAGACGGATACACACAAAGCCTTCGCTCGTACCAACACTAGTGTTTTTTTGTTTTATGCAATTGTATGTTTCGAGTGTGTCATGTGAAGACGAACGCAACCCAGCTCGTTTGTGAATTGAAGTGTGCACTTTTCTATTTATATCCTTGTCTCTTTGTATCTCGAGACTATATCTTTTATGCAGGTAGATATTCTTTCTTAGTGCGAATTTTTAGGAAACGGTTTATTAAATTATCCATTTACTAAAGCTGCATTTTGGCAGCAATATTTTCTGAAAGTTTCAGATGAAAATATCTACTGTTTATGTATATACTGTGTGGTAAACTAGTACTTGGCAGTCATAGGCAAAAAAAAATTCCTAAAATGTAAACGTTGAAACTGAGGCATTCAAGTTTAATTACGAATGTAAAATATTTATATTTAAGACCTTTTGTCTCCGTAACAACGCGACGTGCCGGTCACGGCGTGAGGTGTCGTTCACGCGTTTCCACATTTTTACCCCCTACCAAAAAGTGCTCAACGCGCATAAAGAAGTTTTCACTTCAAAAATGTACTATACGCAAACTAAGTTACGAGTTGGTACCATGTTAAGATGCTAACCTTACAACACGATACATTGTTCCAAATAAATTAGACTTTAGTAGGACTTGGGAATAGAACAAAGAATTTGGTGATTTACATAATGCTGTCTACCTTTCAGCCAACCAACAAGGATCTGGGCTTGAGCCAAACCATGCTGAAACTCTTTGCTAATGCTTACTTTACGTAAAAGCACAAGCACCTACTTACTCCTTTAAAGGATTTTGTCTTTGGATATTTTATTGTCGATCTATGGTAACGCTTCGGAACTTTTAAAAGATTAGTTGAATAGAATATGTTTTAAGTTTAAATTCAATTATGTGAACTTTGCATTATTAAATTACTGTAGTAAGCAAACCGCAGAGCTGTTGTTAATATGAGTGAGTTCAAACTTGTGTGGATCTCAACTCATATCTTTATTTAGCAACCCCATTTTATCTTAACAAATAAATCATATTATTATCATCTGCTGCCCAAGCGCAATTAGTGACAACGATTTACCGTAGTTTTTTTTATCGTCAAAAGCGCGAAAAAAGTTTGCTTATTTGAAATCAATAAATCGGTTTTAGCACGGAATCATAATCATGGTCCATGCAGCAAGGTATTACCTGAGTATTTTCCTGTGTAGCTGAGACATAGAAGTGAGTGTAGTGTGGAAACCCCATCAAGTGCAATGGTTGCAACTTGCAGCGAATGAAATTTGTCTTCGTGAAAGGTTCGTACCGAATTACATAACGTAGACCAAGGAAAATCTTCAAAGGTGCTCCTTAATATCCTATTAAAAAAAAATTGTGTCTATCAGCTCCGACGCACGACTGGAGTTTACTCTACGAACGATTATACAGATATAGATTAGTAAATGAGGGTAAATGAACGCATTTTTTTTATTACTGAAAGCATGCTTGATACATTTATTTATATTATTTATATTAATTATATAATTTATATTCATCAAAATACATTACATAGTCATGGGAACATAAACAAGTGGTTACCATGGAAATATAAAGTCAATAACGTAACGGAGAAAGTGTGATTTTACCATAATGAGGAGTAAAAGTAAAAGGAGTCTAACTCTCCCGGGCTTACATATGAAATCGAAAGGAGGTAAACTCCAAAAATTGCGTTATGTTCTGATTTAAAATAGCTGCTCAAATCTTTTGTTTTCGGATTATACCCCCTTTTCAACATATGTAGAGCGAATTTCATCAAACCGACTTTACCGCATCTCAGCTCCGGGTATCCAGGCGATCTACGAGGTTATGGTTTTACCGGTTATTTGTTTTGCTTCGTTTTGCCGTTTGATGATAAACATAATGCATAAAATAGGTAAGTGACTCAGTATGTGCAAAGATATAACTTGAAACTTGCTTAAAATATTTCCATAAATGTATACTCAGAGTTAATTTTAAAGATTAAAACTTATGATGTTACACGAATACAGTACGAATACATAATACAGACCACCAGATATCCTATGTATATGTATTTTCCTTCGTTTACCTAAAATATATTTTATCGTATACAAAATACGATAAAATATATTTTACTTAACACTTTTAACTTTTATTTAAAGATATTTTGTGTATGTCAGCCTTATCGTAACCAAAATGAAAATTTTGCATGTACAATATTTTACTTGTTCATAATTTAGAATATATTGCAGTCTTCGGTGGAAATTTGGGTTACTTTACATAAAAAATAATAAGCTGATTGCCTCACGTATCTACCACCGGGTCTATAGTAACCTAACCTACCGATCGAAGTTTTCTGACTTGAACGATATATAACGAAAATAACCGTTATCGCTGGATAAAAACATAATATCGAAAGGCAATATCGCATATTGATCATTTTACTGCGAATAAATAAAGTCAAAGTGAGGTTTTATAGCGCAATAGGAAATTGTTACGGCCATTACTTACTCCTTCCGAGCCTCTTCGTATTGGAGTGGATGAGTTATGCTCAAAGAAGTCGTACCTACTTTGGAGAAGTCTGTGAGATAAAGGATGACAGATATTATCCGTTAAAAATATTATAGCTAAGTCTCGTAGGTAAAACATTAATTAATAAGAATCATTGAGCGTAAATTACACAATTGGGTCCGGACAGAATGTCCGCATCTAAAGGGAATTACGTTTTGTTCTGTTACCTTTTGGTACTCCATGTAGATAGATAGATGAAGATGACACTTAAAAACAATAACAATAAAGAAAAGCATAAAAGATAAGACAGAAGGGTGCAAAGGCGGTCTTATTGTTAAAGCAATCTCTTCCAGACAACCTTTGGGGAGCGGAGATTATAAAACAAGAGACCGGGATAGTGCAACAACTAAAAAAAAATATTAAAATATATAATATATATGTAGTATAATAATAGAAGTAGTAGTAGTAGTATAATATGTATATATCCATGTACTGCCCGGTTAAGCTGAAAAATCACCTCTGGTATCAGTTCCTCAATCTATATACCAAGCAAGTTCTCTTGCCAGCCATACTAATATTATTATTAGTGATAATAAAAAAAATTAAAAAACAGGACTACCCTGCTAAAAAACTAACTAAAAAGTTAAAAATATAAATTAATCTAGTTAAATTAGAATCTTATTCACATTTTTATTCAATGATATTTTTGTGAATCACTGGATATTGAACTAGAGTGTTATATATTTTTGGAATGTACTCATCATTTTCTACATGATGATTATATACTCAGTTAATCTAATTTTCGAATATTTTTTTCAACTTTTGTCTTTAATGCGGGATCATGGTCAGTCACCCCATCAAATTTTATTTTTATTTTACTAGCCTATGTCACCCGGAATAAGCTAGGGATTCTAACGATACCTCATTTATCAAAATCAGTTCAGGCAGTCGTATAAAAAGTGTTAGTCTGCTACGATTTCATGACGCTGTTCATACGATCATGACAAATAGGTCCAACAGGATTGAGGAAGGAGGACAGAACATAATTCGCCTACATGGTCGAAACCGCTGGCAATATCTAGATCTAAATACAGTGAGATGTGATTCATATAAGATGCGGGACGATGAAGGCACGATGTCACCCCAAGGCCACCACAGGACTCAAATACCTAAGTATCTACCGAATAACAAAGAAAGAAAATATTGAGCAATGTAAACAGAATGGTATCGTAATATGTTCTGAGATGTCACTCTCAATATCAACACGTCACGACGCGACGTATCGAGTTTAATATTTCTTTGACGAAAATAAATAAAATGAGTCCCATAGAAAGTTGTTCGTAGGTATTCCATTTATAAAAAAATATATATGAACTATTTTTAATAATAAACATTCTTATAACCATTGATGTAGAATTTTTAGTGTACTCATTCTATTTTGATGCATATAACAAAGGAATGTTTCTCTAATAGTTCTTCTAATTAGTTTCAAGTGGGAAGTATTTTGAGGTAGTAATAGTAATAAAAGATAGATAGATAAATACTTTATTGCACATACGAAAGAAGAATACAAACAATACAAATAACAAGTCATAATTTAAAAAATTTCAAAACACGACTGCCCGCCAAAAAACGAACTAAAAAGTTAAAAATCTAAATTAATCTAGATACATAGAATTTTATTCACATTTTTATTAAATGATATTTTTTTTGTGAATCACTGCATATTAAACTATAGTGTTATATATTTTTGGAATCTACTCATCGTTTTCTAGATCATGATTACATAGTTAATCTTATTTTCAACAAACCAATAAACTAACAAACCAATCAACAAACCAATAAACTAACAAACCAAGAAACACACATTCGCAAATTTAACAATACGATTACTTTGAATGTTTTAGTGTAAGTGTCCTTAAGTAAACCTAATAAATAAATAAGTTGCTGAAAGGGAGTTATAGAAGATGAATCGGTGATTTGTACGACAGAAATAAACAATTGGGCACGTATTTAAACCGTTTGGGCCCTTCTACGAGATGTCTGTAATATTACAACAACCGTAAAATATGTATTTCAAGAGAGTGTTACTTCACAAAGCATATCAATTTACTGGAAAAGAGAATATGAGTACTTGCATCATAACGACGTACATATTATAATCTACTTTTCCTCTGTGTGTAAAAAGTCGCCGGAACCTTCTTGGAGAAAGTCGTAAGCTTTTCAGTGACAACGTCTTATGCACCGTGTGAAGCCCGATTCTTACGTGTTTCGTATTACAGAAGATCCTTGCTTATCTTTTGGGTAAGGTAAAATGAAAAATGTGCAGAAGTTACATACCCACTATTAAAAGTCGCACTGCGCGTGTGGCCACAGAATAAGAAGGCATTTGTAGTGTGACCTTATTCTACTAATTTCTCGTCTAGCGTATGCAACATAATATGGTTACCCCTAACATAGTCAAGAAGTACAAGCTCACTGCACTGACTCTAAATTTGAAACTGTCCTTAAAGAAATATGTCATTTCCAGTAGACTTAAGGTTTCTCAACCTCGAACGAACTCGTTGAAAATAAGCGAAGCGGCCAATCGAGGCTGTTACTGCATGAATGTTACCATATCGCAGGCACAGGCTCAGATTGGGCGTGAGTCGCTCCCTCGTAAACCCGTCTTGTTACATTTCTCAGAGAATAAGCTCAATTTATGAAAACTTTACTGTATGAATGACCTATTCGTAGGTACCTTTTGTCTATATATTTTACACATGGTTAGAAATGAGTATCATAATCTCTAAACAAAAATGAGAGTTCTAAATAAATACCTATCCCTCTCATAACGCTGTGGCATCGAAAACTGTATGTATAAATTTAATCTATAGACAATAGAAGGGTGAAAAATATTTATTAGAAATGTGTTTGAATAGATTACTTATTTTCCCTACCATCACATACGGAATAATGAAGCTATACCGTTCAGTGACTCCATTCAATAGCGTTAATGTTCAATAATTATGAACAAAACATTCATCGAAATCCCTTTGCACCCCAGTACATTAATATGAATTGAGGATAATTAAATCTGTTCGTTAAACTGTCACAAAACAGATGTCCGATTTTGTAAGAATTTTGTACTTCATAATTTGAGAGCTAAAATCTAAAAGGCACTATTAAGTATTCTGTGTTATGTGTTATGTGTAAAATCGTTTGATCGAACGGCTTACTCAAACGTCTTAAAGATTTCAAAGATGCGTTTTGATATGCTTTCATCTAAAAACTCCTTAATCAGCAGCATCATCCATCTTAGATCTGCAGCAGAATTAAAATCTTGTTCAGGTACCTACATTGTACACTTTTTGAACGTCAATAATGCAATGTATAAGCAGTGATGGTGTTAATGAATTAAGGTATCTTAAAACTGCACCTGCACAAAACACTTACCCGTCAAGATACATGAACGGGCCTAGCTAGCATGCAGTGAACGTAAGTCATTAAACTTACTTAGTTACATTGAACTGTATGTGACCGCCATTCCGTAAACGTTTCATTAAAAAAAAATCATATTTTGCACTTCAATTGTAACCTCAAAATTATCTCAAATTTTAAGAAACACGATCTGAACTTAGATGTTTAACCTCTACGCCGTAGGGAGTGATCTCAATACAGTCTAGGGAGATCACAATCAGTTACGGTTGCCACCGCCATTCTGTAAAACTAGATTCAACCGTAAAACATTGCTCAGTAAATCATATGGGATTTTTCTATCGCATAATCCATCGAACTAATACATGCAAGCCATGTTCATATATCTTGTGAAGTTGTGAGTTAAGAGTTTGATAGTGGGGGCTCTAAACTATTACGATTTTCTTATACTAGCTCTACAAAGCTGTTTTGTAAAAAAATGTGAATAAGACCTTAGTAGTTTTGTAAAACCGAATGAATGAAATGAATGTATGAAAAATAAATGAATGAAATGAATGAAGTAAATGAAGTGAAATGAATTTTACTATAGTACTTAAATTTCGTCATAATGACAAAATAAAATGAAGATAATTGTACTCAGAATATTTGAATAATATTAGGTCTTTTTAGGTCTTTGTAGATTTAACATGAATATGTACAATAATGAAGAACCTACTACAAAAAATCTATAATATTTACATGAACTCAGAATAAAAATATTTAAGCAGGTACTAATTGCATCATAACTAAATAGTAAAATCTTACCTCTGTGTTATGTTACAAACTTCTTTTCATGCCCGGACTTGTTACAGCAATGTCCTTTTTTGATCTCGTAAGCTGAAATTCTTACTAAGTTGCTTTACCAACTATGTAAGATAAGAGACATGAAGACCTCAGAACAATAAAAAGTTACCGTGTACTTGAATGACAAAGTTAAAACAGTGACTGTAATAAGTATCCACTCCTTCGTGCTATAAAAATATATTAATCTTCTAAAAAATATTGAATCTTGCAGCATTGACATCAATAATTAGTTTCATTAGTTTGCATCGAAACTAAAATATGTAGGTATAAGCTGTTACTCAGCAACTGAAGTAAAATTTTATTCTTAAATTAAAAATGTTAATCTTAACTGTCCCTTGATGACGATCTCTGGAAGACAGCCCATGAATCCCATCTTAAGCATAAAACCGCTTAAAACATGGCAAGTCGAATAAGAGATAGGCAAGAATAAATACAATTATTGACAAAAATTATTAGTATCTATTCAGCGTAGAACATTTCTTGCAAAAATATTTATCTCTAAGCATCTAGTACATTATTTCGTCTTTATTAGTAATTATAAGCAGATACTTTTTTTAATTAAAAAAGCCTGAATTTTTCATAACATTGTGCGTTTACAAGGGAAGCGAGGCTCGTACATAGCGGGTACATTGTTACGATTGTAACATCGGTGATATCTATACTAATATTATAAATACGAAAGTTTGGATGGATGTATGGATGTATTGATGTGTGGATGGATGTTTGTTACTCAATCACGTTCCAACGGCTTAACGGATTTGGATGAAATTTGGCACAGATAATATAGTCTTGAATAACGCATAGGCTTTTTATCCCGGAAAATTAAAGAGTTAAAGAGTTAAGGAAGATGAAGTCGCGGGCATTCGCTAGTCACTAATAAAATTTGCATCAGACATTGTTACAATGTCAAATGTTACGATTGACGGAATTTATGGTATTCTTGCTGCGACAATGGATTTCGGCTAAGCGAAAAATCACACAGTGTACCTAGGGATTTCCAAATTCTGTGGTTTACCTATGTTTATAAATGTCAGTGACGAGTAATGGAAGAAATGAACGAGACTATAGTATGCAAACGCGTAAATACACCAGGGAGAAAGAGTAAGTCTGCCGGAAAATATTGTTTTACGACGGACGAACGTCGCCTCTGACGCGGAAGTGAGTGGACGTTTTGTTCTGTCGTGTCTCTTGTGTTTTCGCTTTAAAGCATATTTATCGTTACTAGATACATTAAACAGCCTGTTTGTGTTCATAGTTAGACAAAGGTTTTCTCGAGAAAGCAGGCTACCACATAGCACGGTCATCCGCCTTCAACTCTTCTGCAAAGTGTAAGGAGATCTAGCATCAATCTAGCAGATTTTAGCAAAATAAATTTGTTGATCCCTATTTTCTTACAATTAGAAGAAGATTTCGACTCGCGACTCGTGCTTTAGGTTTGAAAATCCAAAAGAAGCTCATTGATTTTTCGGGATTTTCTTTTGTCTTCAGCTATGCCAATGCAAAAATCACATCAACCTGTTGTTCTGTTGCAACGTAATTAAAAAACAAACCAACAAACATACATAGTTTCGCATTTATTATATAAGTTTGGAATTATGAATGGACTTCCGCAAAACAACGCCTCTATCTATTCAAAGCTAAAATACCATCCCACAGAAGACAGTAGGAACTCTTTGTGTTGAAAATTAAATTTTAGTAAGTACACCTGCTATCTATTCCACTCGTACTGAAGTGCAAGCTAACGTCACAAGCAACGCAGCATGAAGCGTGGTATAACGGTACAATTTCGTGACGATGCAGAGCAAATGTCAGATAGGGCAAAGTTAGCACATACAGATGTCTGTCATGCCCAAATACTGCACCGCTTTCAAATCAGTCAGCCATTATTAAACTGTCCAATTAGTGATATATGCATGTTACAAGACACTTCTGATCCACAGTATACTATGGACTGTGTTCTAGGAAATCACTTACACATTGTCAAAAACAATAATATTTAAGTGCTGCCTTTATCTTCTGCTACTATTAAAATCTATTTGCTTAATTAATCACGATTTACTTACATAAATAAAAATATTTGAAATAGGACTAAGCCTAGCTAAAATGCATTTTGCCATATTTATGTTCATTTTATTTCATTTTGTTTATATTTTAAGCCAACAATATATTATAACGACATTTATAATAAACTCGCCGGCATATTTAGCGGAACATAAAAAAAAGGTCCATAATTAAAAAAATATGGTTTTATTTTAAAATCTACTTACTACACTTGTTTTGTTATTTAAAGTTTCATTTGTTTTACTTAAAATGAGATCACATTAAGAACAGATTTTGCGAGTAAAGGCTATTTGTCAAAAATGGTACATTTTTGAACTTTTCATGTAACCGGGAAAAGTGAAATTTAATATTAAAATAACAATTAATTAAATTAGAAAAATGGTGATTAATATCGCGTATTTCCTCCACGGGCTCTTATTAAAGTTTCTACCCGTCTAGGCATACTGAGAATGATGTTATCGATGGTCTCCTGGGATAGTCTCCGCCATTCCTCAACTACGGCGATTCGCGGTTCTCCCACGTTGGCAGGAGCTGGAATTCTGAACTTAACTTTTCTTTTCAGCAAGTCCTAAACGTGTTCTATTGGGTTCATATCCGGTGATCTCGCCGGCCAACAGTGATATTCATATCATTAAGATAAGCTTGAGTTACCCGAGCGGTATGCGGCCGAGCATTATCCTGCATAAAAACAAAATCTTCACCGATATATGGGGCAAACGGTAGGTACGACATTTTCTTCTAAAACTTCTCTGACATAGCGGTCTGTAGTCAGACTCCCTCTGTCAATTACTACCAAGTCTGTGTGAACTCCCAAACGAATGCCCGCCCAAACCATTATTGATCCACCACCGTATGCAACTGTAGTTTCAAAATTTGTCTGAATGTATCGTTCTCCTTTGCGTCTGTATATTCTTTGCCTGCCGTCAATTTGATTTAAGAGAATTCTGCACTCATCACTAAACAATACCTTACTCCATTGGTCCGCGTTCCAAAGTCGATGTTCCTGAGCAAAGGTTAACCTGTTTCTACGATGATTTACCTCGAGCCTTGGAGCCTTGGCGGGCACAAATGAACCCAAACCAGCTTCTTCGAGCCTTCTTCGTACCGTAGGCTCACTTACGGTTACACCCCGCACTGCTTCTATTCTTTCATTTTGTTTTTATGCTGCAGGATAATGCTCGGCCACATACCGCTCGGGTAACTCAAGCTTATCTTAATGATATGAATATCATTGTTATGGAGTGGCCGGCGAATCACCGGATATGAACCCAATAGAGCACGTTTGGGACTTGCTGAAAAGAAAAGTTAAGTCCAGAATTCCAGCTCCTGCCAACGTGGGAGAACTGCGAATCGCCGTAGTTGAGGAATGGCGGGCACTATCCCAGGAGACCATCGATAACATCATTCTCAGTATGCCTAGACGGGTAGAAACTTTAATAAGAGCACGTGGAGGAAACACGCGATATTAATCACCATTCTTCTAATTTAATTAATTGTTATTTTAATATTAAATTTCACTTTTCCCGGTTACATGAAAAGTTCAAAAATGTACCATTTTTCACAAAAATAGCCTTTACTCGCAAAATCTGTTCTTAATATGATCTCATTTTAAGTAAAACAAATGAAACTTTAAATAACAAAAGAAGTGTAGTAAGTAGATTTTAAAATAAAACCATATTTTTTTAATTATGGACCTTTTTTTTATGTTCCGCTAAATATGCCGGCGAGTTTAGTTAAGTAAATTCTATTACAAGTATCAATTATAGGCATAACATTTTTTTATTTTTTTTATTGGAGATACTAAAGATTTACAGTTTAAAAAGAAATAAATATCAATTAAATCAAAAGATAATGAAATTAATTTGATTCTACTATTTTACTACTATACAGACAGACAAAAATTTCAAAAAAATTGGCTTGGCTTCAGCATACTTCCTAAAATAGGTAGTAAAATTTTCAATATGATAGGCTTATTTAATGTACAAAGCTAGTATAGTCGCAGTTTTAATATAATATATAAGGCACAAAAATAGATAGAGCCGGTTTTATTATAAACTAGTAACTTTTACGAAGAACTTTTAACTTGTGTTAAGCATGTACTTTTAGCTATGAGTACCATCAGAATTAGTCCCAAAAGGAATGAAGGCACTGAAAATTTCAGTCATAAAAATACTTCTTCGCTATCAAAGTAATTGGTTCGATAAGACAGGGGAAAAGTTTCTATTTGACAAGGGACCGGGCGTATGAGTAACGTGGAATCTAGGGAAATGAAAAAAAGGGAAATGGGTTTACTCAGCCTTTATTTGCAAATAATAGACGTCTGCGTTACTCCGTGTCTCGAAAAAGGTAAAAAAGAAACTGTTTGAAAGCCCTTATGTATTAGGAGACAACTTTGATACGAATTGATTCGTCGTAAATTGTTTGAAGTGTTTTAAGGTTTAATGTTTTCAAATAAATAATTGAGTTCTAGTAATATTTGTGTTCCTCGTCAATATATTTTATTCAGAGCAGGTATAGTGGCCCGCGCCGCAGTGTCGCACAAATTGTAACTATACATACCTCTGTTCATAAAAAAAAAAAATATACATGATAGCATAAATTATAAAATAATAGTAAAAAAATATTAAATTAATAATAGTAGAATTATAGTATAATTGATCTAGATGAGGAACGATCTTGAACATAGCAAAGGTGATTTTCGGCATTCAGACCGTTGCTAGGGGGGGGGGGGGGGTCTTCGCGAGATAGAGCGCGGCGTCAAAGCGCACACTATGTCTTCGTCTTCTCCTCCTCATGGTGGCGAGAGTGGGAGCGATTCATACAATTAATATTTTATTTATTATGTACAATCAATAAAGTATTTCGAACGCACTACATCGTTGGATGCTGTCTGATGCTAGGGAGCCTTGGTTGGCCTTGCCTCGTGAACCTGACTTGGAGAGTATCCGACGATACTTGATCTACCTATGGTGGATCTATATATATAAGAGGAACCATTAACGTATGGAGTTCCGCAAGGAAGTATGTTAGGACCCACACTATTCCTTATATATATAAATGCTCTTTGTGATATACCAAATTCCCACGGGCGTATAATTTCTTACGCTAATGACACAGCACTAATCGTCCAAGGCAATAGTTGGTCCGAAGTACAGCATTACACTGAAGCTGCCCTGGTAAGGATAATGACCTGGCTCTCCACCAATCTTTTATCTCTTAATGTCGCAAAAACTAAATATATAACGTTTTCCACTAATAAATTAACCCAGCCCGATTGCTGCTTTAAGATAACCCCTCATACATGTGGGTCAAAATTAAGTTCCGTTTGTTACTGTAAAGTCTTGGATCGCGTGGATCATGCACAATATTTGGGTGTTGTGGTGGACCACACGCTATCCTGGACGCAGCATGTGGAGTCGCTTCTAAGTAAGACCAGAAAGCTTATTTATTTATTTAAAAATCAGAGATCTGTCTTAGATTTAAAAACGTTAAAAATCGTTTACTCCTCTTTAGTACAAAGTCTCTTATCCTATTGTATCAAATCATGGGGAAGTTGCAATAAAACTCTCATACTGCGACTTGAGAGAGCGCAAAGAGCTGTGCTAAAGCTGCGCAAACCAATTCGATTCCCGACTGATGAATTATATAAAACAGCTGATGTTCTCTCTGTTAGGAAAATGTACATCCTTCAAGTGATTCTAAGAAAGCATATTATAACCCGAGTATTTACGAAGAAAAAAGGAGGTCTGATCGGGTATGTCCGATAATTCCATCTCGCATTTTACTTACGAGGAGACAATTTTACTATGCTAGTTCGTCACTATACAACAAAGTTAATAAGATCCTGAATATCTATCCCTTAACTGTTAAAAAATGCAAAAATGTTGTTTCAATGTGGCTTAAAACACTGTCATACGATGATGTTGAAGATTTTATCAAATGATTAAACACACCAAATGACTTAGCACTAAATCGTAACAGACACAACCAATCCTCACACAATCTGTCTCTCTCTCTCTCACACACACACACACACACACACACACACACACACACACACAAACACACACACACACACACACACACACACAAACACACACACACCTTTGTTATTGTTATTTTGTTACCGTGATAATATGTTCCTACTTATATTCTCTCATGTATACATAGATTATTATTGTAAATTGTTAATGTTATACTGTGTCGATACTTATTCTCTGAGGTAGGCGTTGGTGGTTGCGCATATTTCAAAAATTGACACTCAGAACATTGAACAGTTTACAATCTTTCGACAGTTTAGAATTTCGCGAGTTAGATTATAATCTAACGGTTTTTACAATCTTACGGTGACATATACATATATATGTATTTTAATACAACATACTTACACGTATTATGATCACATATTACTATCGCAGGTTGAGTTTGGGCACTGTGGAATATAAGTTACTCGCTTCGGCGATGCCTCAGCACGGCTGGTTCTGCCTTGATGTCTACCTAGTTGGACATTAAGAAGGGATTGGTTTGTTGTTGAACCAGAGAGCTTGCTTTCTGTGCGCAGAGCACTTCGTGTGCTCTTCTATGTTCTACAGTACGTCTGATTTTACCTTGCGATCTACTTAAAGATGACTTATGCTTACCATATGTAAATTTACGACGTTCGCTACGTTCGAACAATAACCAATCATGGTTGATAATATTGGGCGGAGCCAGCCAACCATCATTTATTTTTTAGAAAAGTAAATGATGCCATTCCGAAACAATCTTCCTTTCCTTATAAAGGAGGATGCTTCCACTATGCTGGTTTAGTTCGATTCACGGTGACCATAAGGAACAACATTTATGTAGTTAAATAAGATAGAAATCTTAAACCTGGGTTAAAACTTATAGTATTAATACAAAAGGTCTTACTCTCATAGTCAAAGTATAAAAGTCTCGAAGAGATGTATGATATGATCCTTTAATGATCCTATACATAATGACTGGCTCATTTATGGCTCACGTATGTGCTAAAGAAGTAAGGTTCTTAGAACGAGCAAAGCGCAGTATGCTAGAACAGAAAGCTTGAATTAGTATTGAATCAATACTAGTACATACGCGTATAAAACGCGTATCATTGTTTAGAGATGAATCAATACTGGATCACGCATATTATTCATATAACCTCGAACTGAATTTATGCATTGATATTAATGAATGCTTGAACGCGTTTTATAAATTTTCTAAAACTCAAACGCGTTTCTAAAGCGTATATAAACTAAATTTCATCTAAATTAGTATATAATCAAGTCGTCGGGTTGATTGGACTCGAAGCTTCCGAAACTCTAAAAGATCTTAGTTTATTATGGACGCAACAATATATGAGGGTCTTACTGCTAGATGATTCACGTGCCATTCTAAAGAAATATTGAATTTTATTGGTGGAGTAAGATGTAGATTCTTAGGGACCCCGTCAGGTTAGTTACAAAATACTGTGCCAGTGTATGTCAGTTGTAGAATCGTGACTCGTCCGGACGAGTCACGATTCTACAACTGCAAGACGAGTCCGGAGATGGATTATTGAACAGGTAGTTCAACTTCGCTTAACATGCTGTGCTGCACTCTGTCTTTTGCATCAATCCATGCTAATATTATAAATGCAAAAGTGTACCTGTCTGTCTATCTGCTACGCTTCACGTCCATCTGTTCAACCGATTTAGATGAAATTTGGTAGAGACAGGTTGTATCCTGGGGTAGGAAATGGAGTGGAAACATACAAAGAGTCTCCATGCGATTTTTCAAAACCATAATTCCGTCATATTTCAAAATCATAATTTCAAAAACGCGTCACCTAGCAAATAATAATATCTTTTTTGAATCTCGGACGTTGATGTTAGGAATCAATGAAGTTCTATAAAAAACAGAAATGTTTTTTTTGAAAAACACTCGGTATCTCCCCTTCGTTTACACATGCACCATCGTGGAACGGAACATTACATGCAGAAATACACATTATTATGAGACTAACATTTTCAACAAATATCATCGTTTAGAAGTACGAATAAAAAGTCATTACAGCTGATATTTCGGACCCCAAACTTTCGAGTATATCATCCTTAAACGGTTACGGCTAACCAAAATGGATGTTTTTATAAATATCGAAGCAGTTTGCAGGTTACCTTTTCTAGTGGCATTTTGTTTTATGCCACTGCTCGTTACCGACGCCGGCCGCCCGTGAAGTTACTGCCGCGGTGGGACCTATACACCCCTATTCATACCTTTTATCGCTTAGAGATTCCCAAAAAGCATAATCATAGGATCTTAGCTCAGGAGTGTATTTTCGTGGCGTCGGAAATACACAAGAAGCGTTTTGAATCACGATTGTCGATAGATGAATTTGATCTGAGGAACCATTTGTATAGCATTAACGCCCACTTGCGCAGGATCTATGTTTAAGTTTTTTCTATACGAATATTCATTTAAATTTCAAGTCAAAATAAAAATATCAAAAAGTGACAGCATCACAAAATTTTACTAAATCAGCTTGTGCAGTATAGTGCCAGTGGCCTTTAGTGTAGGTGATGATCAATAAAAAAAAATCAAAAGGTTATATTATTCTCTCTGTTGTATTTTCACGGCACATTCGGTCAAAAAGAATAATCCACACTGAATTTATATTCCAATATTTTCCAATACTTTAATATTATAAATGCGAAAGTGTGTTTGTCTGTTAGTCATTCTGTTTGCTACGCTTTCAGGGCCCAACTGTTCAGCCGATTTTGATGAAATTTGGTACAGGGATAGGTTGTATCCCCGAAAATCAAGAAGTTCTCGCGGGAATCATAAAACTTAAACCACGCGGACGAAGTCGCGGGCATCATCTAGTTTCATTATAAGCTTCTTACTGTGAGAACAGTGTAAAACAAAAACGACCTTTGTAACAAGTGAACACAAATTCCCTTCTATATTTACTGTTTTATTTGTCTTACTTGCTTTTGTCCATCCTATAATTAGTGGAAGCGAATCTGTTCGTAACATTATTTGTTAATTATCCGTTACGTAATATAAATTTATCTACTCCCATGCTATAAATCCTCTATAACAGGTTCTGAAACAGTTAGCTTATTGCCAACATTAAAACACCCAATGTCCTAATAACCATAACATCATCCAAACGGGTGATGTAATGTTGTACTGAATTTCATAACAACACTCCTTTGTTTTTTTTTTCGATCCCCTCTGTGCAAAGGGTTAATAGGCCTATTACACCGCACTTTTCACCGGGCCCTGTGGTAAGGCTTGGCGTGGGCGTTAAGTTTTGGCGTCGCTATTACACTGCACTGACTAACGGGCCCTAAATCAGTATGAACGAGAACGTCAAGAGTACGTGTATCTTAGTATGTTTATTATCGTTTACTGATTATGGCACCCATGCTATCGATGCCAAAAAAGAAGTATCCATACTAATATTATAAACTAGATGATTCCCGCGACTTTGTCCGCGTGGATCGCGTTAATAATATTAGTATATGCTACGATTTCAAGGCCCATTTATTCAAATAATTTTGATGAAATTTGGTACAGCGGTAGGTTACGTCCCGGAGAAGGACATAAGCTACTTTTTATTCCGGAAAATTAAAAAGTTCCCGCGGGAACCAAAAAAACCTCAATACACGCGGGCGAAGTCACGGGCAGTAGCTAGTAGTTCATATAGTATAGTAAATTACTATACTTTTCTATAGTATAGTTATATAAATACTATTATTTATTATAGTTTAGCACACGATATATTGACAAAATGCACGCGCGAGCCATAGAGACAACTACTCTCTAAGCTGGTCGAGCGACAACTTAGGTCCCTAACCGCCCTGAACGTTATTACACTACCTGGTCTGCAGAGCGCTCAGGCAGTTAGGCAGACCGGGACAACCCGTTCTCCCTAAACTGGGACCCTTACTCCCTGAACCTTATTACACTACACTGAATCTGCCAAAGGGTCCCTGTGTAAAGTGCGATGTAATAGCCCTATAAGCTAACTATTTCAGAATCTGTTATAGAGGATTCATAGCATAGGAGTAGAAAAAGTCTTGTATGCAACTGTTGATAATTAGGTATTAAAACACTCATATAATACTATTATCACACGACGCGAAGCGGACCCACATTCGTGTTTTAATACCCCTTATTACACAACTGTTGCATAAATAACTATTAACGCGAAAGAAACATTAACTTTGAGTGATATTTGTTTAATACTTACTTTGTATATATCTTACTAATGTTATAAATGCGAAAAAGTTTGGATGGATGTATGGATGTTTGCTACTCAATCACACCCCAACGGCTAAACGGATCTGGCTGAAATTTGGCACAGAGATAGATTATAGTCTGGAATAGCACATAGGCTACTTTTTATCCCGGAAAATTAAAGAGTTCTCGTGGGAATTAAAAATACTTAAACCACACAGACGAAGTCGCGGGCATCAGCTAGTAGTCAAATAATTTATAAACCAATACAATATATTTCAAGTTGACCTAAAACAATACACATAGAGATACCTATACTAGTAAATCTACAACCAATACACAAGCAGATCACAGGTGAGATAATTGAGATAATTCCTGTGCTTGATCTTTCTCAGGTCGTGTCAGATTGCCGTCCCATTTGTCTAGGTATAAGGGTAAGGAATATAGTGTACTTGGTCTTTGCGCATATGCTTGTGCACTATGATAATGCCTCTCACGCAGATCTCTATATCATCTCAAATCTCTCAGTGTGAGATCTATAGAACGAACTTTGACTTTGCTTAGACTTAAGACATGGTTAAAACGAGACAGATTTATGTTACTAACATAAGTTCATCTCATTTTAATTTTAAGTAAAGTCTGAGCCAAGTCAAAGTACGCTCTATAGATCTCAGCCTTTCTCTAAGTCTTTGTCGTGATTGGCTGCGCGCCGATGGCCGAAATTTGTTTGGCAAGGCAATGATACGAAGGATAGTACGTGCTGATTACTCCAAATTCAGTACCTGTGAAAGATTTACAACGTAGGCATCGGCTGAGCCGTAGGTTATAATTTCCGTATTTTTCTTAGTTTGCAAACGTATACCTACAAATTAGAAGGAAGCCTTTGTAATGTCATAAGTCATAACTAAAGATTCCGAGGTATTATGGCATTCATACTTATTCTTTAAGGCGTACTGGCTTACGTTGTTTACTGTAGGTTAGTATTTTTACCGTGTTTATGTCTTGTATCTTTTTAGCCCCCATAATTGACTTTTTGGTATACAATATCAATATTGCGAAACAGTTACTTGATTCTGTGGATTACGTATTACCATCGCTTAAGCTTTACAGCAGTATTATTTCAAAATGTCAGATTGATATGGTGTACGCTCCTAAATTAAGGATTATAATTCTGAAACAAGAGTGTCAACAATATTAAAACAATACTGCTGTAAGCGATGAAAGTAAGCCTCCTGTACCTAATTATTGAATAAAATAAAGTCGTAACAACAGAAAATTTGATATCTCTTCCTTTAGGCGTTAATCTTCTAAAATCTGCCTTGATTTGTACGAAGAGTTTGGTTTACATTATATTGTACTTCCGTAAAATTTAAAATCTATCTTTTATCTACTTGTTAACCGTTGCGGAGTTCAATATTATCATGAATTTTACGACCACCATATTTTTTTCTAACAGAAAGCACCATTATGTTATTAGCAGCTTTATTTCCTAACTAGCTGATGCCCGCGACTTTGTACGGGTGGAATATGATTTTTTTAAATTCCCACAAGAACTCCTCAATTTTCCGGGACAAAAAGTAGCCTATGTCACTCTCCGGGTCCTCAAATATACCCATGCATAAAATCACGTTGATCCGTTGTTCCGTTACAGCGTGATTGAAGGACAAACAAACAAACATACTTTCGCATTTATAATATTAGTTTGATATTATGATCTAGCTTATGACCTAGTGAGTAATATTACGTTAACTTAAACTTTTATTTATGAGGCACTTAGAATCCTTGGCCCCACGTCCAGGTTAAGCTTTAAGTGCCCGGTACACAGGCAATCTGGATCGTAATCCGCGGATCAAGTGTATTAACGTTGGATTGACCAGCCGTGGTCTGGGCACCATAGTCATTGTATGGAGACACAGTAACTAAAGTTTGTCTAGTAAAAGCGGAGAGTGGGAAATGAAAATTTAAAACATTTGGTCGGGTATTCCGAATTTAGACTAGTATTTTTTTAAATTTTAATGTTATTGTGGCCAGTATCTGAAAATCCGACTTCCAGCCTTAGAGAGACCAGAGTAGAGACGTATTTATCTTATCTGTTAAAATATAGTTATTTGTTTTAAAATGTGTGTGTCACGGTGTATCATGTCTTAAACAGTAAAACAAAACAAATTTAAGGGCTTCGGTACCAGCCTACTACAGTCACGACACCGAACATAAAATCTACCATCACAAACAATTAAAATATACAACTGTAAAACTGTTTGAAACTTTTTGATAAAAACCGGCCGGGCCCTAAAATTAATGGCCCGTACTAATTTGTTTGGTGAACTTTAAACAGATCCCATGATAACAGCAGAAGTTTTGTGGAGAAAATAAACTCTTTGGGGCGTACTCTCGCAATAATAATAAGCTATAAAATGCTTCAAGTGCTTATTTTCGAGGAGTTTTTAGCACGTGGAAAACATAAAAATGAGGTCTAACATACTTATCAAGTCGAGCGGTTGTGCATTTAATTTTATGCATTATTTGGAATTCTTTTAGAGAAATAGGCCAATCCCGTGTAAGAAATGCTTCAGTGAAACTTATGAGGTACGTACAAATACGAGACAAATGTCCGCGCAAGTCGTCAGTCGGAAACGAATGAAGTTTTGTCCTGTCGCCTAGAGAGCGCGCTTTATATAAAATTGAATTGACTTTTGTCATTCTACTATTATTATTTTGTCAGTAGTGTGTTTCCGATTTTAAAATAGAAAAATAGGCGTAATTATATACTTACCCATCGATGTAGAATGTTAGTAGATTACCACAAAGTTGTCATTTTTTTTTTCAGAATGATTTCGCTATGAATAATGCGATTTTTAAATACATTATCTTTTTATTTATATTATCTTCTTTCTTACTTTGGAATACCTCGGTTTACAAATCCCTTTAATACGTTAGATATATTATACCTTAGGGAATACCTTAGATTTCGAAGACCACAGTGAAATAGAATCCCATCAAAAACATAAATGTAAAATGAGAGCCAAGTTCAAAATTGTGATATATATGCCTTGGTTGTTGACTTCAGCGACAAAAGGAGTGAGATCTAAATGGGTGCCAAGTTCAATGGTCAGTCCTGCAATTTATATATCCCATCAAAAACATAAATGTGAAATGAGAGCCAAATTGAAAATTGTGATATATATGCCTTGGTTGTTGACTTCAGCGACAAAAGAAGTGAGATCTAAATGGGTGCCAAGTTCAATGGTCAGTCCTGAAATTTATTTATAACAACATATAATATTTTATAACAGCTTGAAATATCATTTCTTCTTATAACGTAGTATAAAATGTTGAAGACTAAGGCTTTGGCTTGGCTAGTTTTCTTTTTACTTACTTACTTTTTTACTTAGTTACTTTTTGAACTTTGGCTGGACACGCTTCCGCGTGTCTTGATAAGGTATAGAAGGTTTTAAGTAGTGGAAAGTATAGTTTAAAATATTAAAGACAGTTCAGACTTAGGCAACTAGGGCATAAGAAAATTCGCAGAATTTAAACTACGACGTTGGAAAATTGGCTAGTGTTTTCTGGAAAACCTATAAATAAATAATACACATGGTCAGTTTTAACTAGTTACTACGAAAACAGAAATTATTATTAATTTATGTACTTACAGCGTTCCTATAAGTTGTTTCGCCAGGCTTCGCATAAAAGTGTTTACGTATTGTATAGAGCAGTAGCTGATGCCTGTTTTAAATTATATTGAGGGTAGAGCTTGAATTTAACAAGTAGCTATCTGTTACCATGCAGAAATTGTAATACTATGTACTTGGTTTTGTATACCTTAACGTTTTTAAATAAAAGTGTAAGTAGGTAGGGAACTGTTTTTGTAGAGTCCCTTCCTAATTAAAAGCACAACTTTTTAGGCAAAAGAAATAAAACTCTATACTAGAAATTTAGCATTATGGTATGATATTCAAGAGTAAGTAATTCACCTATTTCAAAGCAAATCTAGTAACGGAAAAGAAATTAAACAATATACAAAATTTAACACTTTTTATATTATTGAAAGATTCAAAGCATCAGTTCAAAATGAATACAAAATATTTCACAATTTAGAATATATTTTCACACAGAAATTAGTACACATATACCAATAAATACAACAATTAAATATAAAGAGTTACAGCAAGAATACTTATCTTTATTCCAGGTGACTCGTAGACAAAAACTGTCTTATCTCATAAGAACAGTGGGTTTTATAGGTTAAGATTCCCCCCATATACCCACACCTTTTTCCTATTCCAAGTTTGCCAACGTAACATGATTTTTGTTTATAACAAACTGTTTAACGAATATATATTTCCAGACACTAATTATTATACTTAACTCTTAATTATTAAAATCATTTTCAAGTTAATACAACATTTAGTTTAAGCTAGCTGTAGAAAAGAACACCAAAGTCCAATCTAAGAATCAAAAGGAAGTATCAATTGATATACATAAATTCTTAATTACAGTAACTCATTACTCAAAATACAGTTATGACTAATCATTTATCACAATAATAATTATGAAATAGTTCTCTACATTTAAAACAGAATTATAATTTAATTAAGTAACTATTTTACAATATCGCATAAAACGCTATGATAGTCAATTGACCCATTTCTAAATTACAATATTTATTTGAAGCTTAACTATCAACACCTTGTGTTGCTAAATTAGTAATTATTTATTTCAATAATGTCTACACTTTCTTTTTTGAATAAATTTAAATATTTAGTTTCACAAATATAACTTAAGGATCATTACCAACATATCAAGTGAGAATACAAGTGTTACCACACTTTGTATCACATAATGTTTACCTAATACAAAATTCAGTGTTTACCCACTGTAATATTTAATTATTCCTCATGAATCACAAAATAGAGTTCTTTTATTTTCCAATAATCTATCACGGCCAGACTGACCGTGCTTCGTTCTCGAAGCATAACGAGAAAAAAAAAAAAAAAAAACCATAACAAATTTCCTAGTGTAGACATGTCTGTGGCAAAATTCTTCAAAAAAAAAAAAATATGTGTGTGAACACCAAAATCACCACACAATAACTCCGAAAATATCAAACTTTTTTTTTCCACACAGGACACGGCCTCTAACCCCAGTAGTTTTCAAGCACCACCAAAGCCATGAACCCTAAAGGTTTTAGAGCACCACAAAAATTTCCTATATCCTTTAACCCCAAAGGTTTTGAAGCCCACACTATGAAAATTTAATGTCCTTCAACCCCAGTGGTTTTAAAGCAATACATAATAAATTATAATAAACTATTATCATTATCTATCCATGGCCATCAACTAATTTTTTTTTTTTTTTTTTTTTTTTTTTTTTTTTTTTTTTTTTTTTTTTTTTTTTTTTTGTTTTTTTTTTTTTAATCACTACCCTCGATAAAATTTTCGACAAGGACATTCTGATCTATCCATTCACCAGGCCAACGTCGTAGTTTTTCCTTAGCAATAGTAATATCTTTTAAACCCCCCTTCCCTTTTAGCAAAAATCGATCATTTTCCAAAATATTGATAATTTCATATGGACCTTTGAACTTAGCTTGTAGCTTATCATGCCGTCTGTGATCTTGATTCACATATACTACGTCCCCAATATTATATACAATATTATCTCGCCTGGATAAATCAAAACGCCTTTTAAAATCACTAGCTACATTAGCTAGTCGTTGGTAAGCTAGTAAACGCTCTGCACGAACATCTATTAATTCCTTTTGTACATCATAATCATTATCAGTCACATCATTCAATCGAGCTTGTATGCAGGGTATATTTCCATTAATCCCAACCAATAAACGAATAGGAGCAAAACCAGTCGATTTTTGTATAGTTGAATTTATTGATAATTGAACTTTCCATAAACCGCTTGGCCAGTCTGACGTATTGCATGTTGTACCCAACATATTTATTATAGTTTTTACATATCTTTCTATCTGACCGTTAGCACGGGGGGTGCCAGTAGTTATCATGTGGTGTTCAATTTGCCAATCTCTAAATAAATCTTTTAACAGTTTACAAGAAAAGTTTGTACCTCTATCTGTAATGACTAGTGATGGGGTGCTGAATAAAGTTAATGATTCTCGCAAAACACTGACCATTTCGTTGCCACCCATTGTCTTTAATGGTTTTAAAATACAGTATTTTGTGAATCCATCTATAATCATAAGAATATATTTATAACCATCACTAGATTGCTGAAAAGGACCTGTACAATCTAAATGTACCGTATGGAAAGGTACAGGGGTTTTTTTTATTGGATGTAACATGCCTTGTTTAGGCCCCGAATGTGATTTTCGTTCTATGCAAACTAAACAATGAGAAATATATTTCTTAATAAAACTTGTTACGCCTGGAAACCAAAAAGACTCAGAAATTTTTTGAAATGTTTTATCATAACCTACATGACAATTCTCGTCGTGGAATAGACGTAAAATGCTTAATCTGCTACCTTTTGGAACATACAACTTCGCCC
Organism: Erebia palarica; assembly: GCA_964035005.1. Taxonomy (NCBI): domain Eukaryota; kingdom Metazoa; phylum Arthropoda; class Insecta; order Lepidoptera; family Nymphalidae; genus Erebia; species Erebia palarica. The sequence continues at coordinate 12,445,901 of OZ035988.1, forward strand.
TACCGTTAGAATTTGTTTTGTAATATAATAAATTATTTTGTACACAGTATTGATTAGCATCCAATTCACCTGCCTGTACTTTTTCAATCAATGACTGAGTTTCACTATCTTTTTGCTGTGCAAGTTCTAACCATGAGCAGTTGGTAGTTAATACATTCACGGTCTCTTTAGGATCCGGATTGAAGATCCCAGTCGTTGATGCAGAAAGTTCAGGTATATTTTTTGTGGTAGTTAATAAAGTTGCATCAGGTGAAGTTACAGGGTTTCGACTCAAATAATCTACATGACCTACAAATTTTCCCTTTTTGTAAACTATTTCGAAAGAAAAATCTTGCATATAAGTCCACCATCTAGCAACACGCGACGATATATCTTTTTTGTTTGCCGTTGATTTAATTGCATTACAGTCAGTGATGATTTTAAAGTTTAAGCCTAATAAATAAACACGAAAATGTTTTAGAGCATTATATATAGATAGGGTTTCCAATTCATATGAACAATATTTAGCTTCTGATAGGGATGTTCGCTTGCTATAATATGCCACCACTCTGTTTATGCCGTTTACTTTTTGCAAAAGTATTGCACCATAACCTAGTGCACTTGCATCTGTATGTAACTCAGTCGGTAATGAATGGTCAAATATCGTTAATAATGGTTTTGATATTAAATGATTGACGATATATTGACGTGCCTCGTCTTGCTCAGGACCCCATTCCCATGGTTGGTCTTTTTTTGTTAATTTTGTAATACTTGCAGTACGAGAAGCAAACTCAGGAATAAACTTCCTGAAGTAACTAGCAAGGCCTAAAAATTGTCGTACCTGCTTAACTGAAGTTGGAATAGGAGAATTCACTAAAGCAGAAATTTTATTTTCGCTTGGTCTAACACCCTCTGCCGATATGTGTTGCCCCAGATATTCAACACTAGTTTCAAAGAATCGGCATTTATTTACATTAATTGTGAACCCTGCACAACTCAAAGCATTAAGTGTTAAATCTAAATATTCAAGACCCTGTTCTATAGTTGAAAATGGAATAAGTAAATCATCTACATAAACAAGTAGGAATTTAAGATGACGTACAGCTTTAGTTATTGCTCTTTGGAATACGGACGGCCCATTGCAAATTCCGAAGGGCATTTTTAGAAATTCAAAATGTCCATCTGGCGTTACAAATCCAGTGTATTTAACAGAGTCTGGTGCAATAGGTATTTGGTAGAAACCATTTTTCATATCGATTGTAATAAAATATTTTGATTTACCAAGCCTATCGATCTGATCCTCAATAAGAGGTAAGGGAAATCTCTCTCTTTCTATTATTTTATTTAAGGCTCTATAATCTACGCACATTCTGTCATTTCCGTCTTTTTTTTTTTACTAGTAGTATTGGACTCGCATAGTCTGATGTACTCTCCCGAATAATGTTATTATTTAACAAGTCTGTTATTATTTCTTTAACCTTTTCTCGTTCTATTGGAGCTAACCGGTATGGGCGGTAATTTATTACATCGTCTTTTTTTAATCTAATTTTTAATTCACCCGTTTTGACGGTACTTATATTATTACTGTTAGACGCTATGACGGAAGGGTATTTTGTAAATATATTCAAAATATTGTCCCTTAGATCGGAATCGAGATGTTGAATCCTATCAAATAACTGAGATAAACCATTATTATGACATTCTAATAAACTGATTTCTTGATTTATTAGTTGTGTCTCGGTATTTCGCATTAACCTACTTCCGTTTGAATCTGTAACCATGATTATATCTGGATGTTGCACCGCATTTCGTCCAATTATACAATCATATTTGAAATTATTACTTTTCACAACGTAAATATCTAACTCAAGACAAACGTCATCAAACTTAACTGGAACCGTTATTTTTCCCTCTACGTTTATTTTTCCGTTACCTATTCCATCAATAGAGAAAAAACATGGCGATATATTACAATCAAGGCATTTGGCAATTGAATATTTAATGATACTACAACTGGCCCCTGTATCTAGTAAGCAGTTAACTGTATAGTTATTGATCGTGATCTCGGTCAATAGTCATTGTTTTTTAGCGGTAGATTCCTTATCGACTCGTTTCTTATGATAACAAAAGTCAATGGAATGACCCTCTTTATTACAAAATGCGCAGAAAAGATTCTTTTTTATAACCTCAAAATTCTTCTGATTAGGATCTTTATAGTTTGAAGCAGAAGGGCGATTCTTATTGTTGTTTTCAGAGCAAAATAAGGAAATATGACCTACTTGTCCACATATGTAACAAAGACGTTCTTTATTAATTTTAATTCGTTTTGGATTGTTTGGCCCTACGTTACTATTATCAGCATTACTTTCTATGGAGCGTTTCCTCGTCTGTTTTGAAAATGTCGAGAACAGTGTTATTAATTCAGACGTGGTAGTTACGGAGGTATTATGACAAGTTATTTTAATATTTGGTTCCCGTATACCCCCACATATAAGCTCAATTAATTGATTTTCTGTGAAATTAATTTTACAGTTTTGTAAAAGTCTTAACTTTTCTCTTGCATAATCACAATATGAGTCACTTAAATCCGATGAATACGACACAGCCTTTGCTAATTTTTCAGAAAGATTTTTCTTTTCTGGATACAATGCAATTATATCTTTGCTAAAATTTTCCCAATTTCTACCTTTCTCTGGCTCCCAAGTTTCAAACCATGATAATGCAGAGCCCCGAAGAGCCTTACCGGCTTTAGCTGCTTTTTGTATACTGCTCCATCCAAGCTCGGTGCCCAGCGACTCGATGCTATTGCACCAGGTCTCGGCCCCGCTGTCGCTCTTTTCAGGATCAAAGACGGGCAGCGCGATGTCATCGCTGCGATGATTGGACGTTAAAGAGTCACGTATACTCTTTAAAATCTCTTGCAGCTGCTCGGTGTTCAGATTCATGATTTCTCGTTTTCTGTGTAATACAAAAAAAATAACATTATTAAAATTGCCTTAGAATAGTTCCATCCCACTTCTGATTTTAAATTATATTGAGGGTAGAGCTTGAATTTAACAAGTAGCTATCTGTTACCATGCAGAAATTGTAATACTATGTACTTGGTTTTGTATACCTTAACGTTTTTAAATAAAAGTGTAAGTAGGTAGGGAACTGTTTTTGTAGAGTCCCTTCCTAATTAAAAGCACAACTTTTTAGGCAAAAGAAATAAAACTCTATACTAGAAATTTAGCATTATGGTATGATATTCAAGAGTAAGTAATTCACCTATTTCAAAGCAAATCTAGTAACGGAAAAGAAATTAAACAATATACAAAATTTAACACTTTTTATATTATTGAAAGATTCAAAGCATCAGTTCAAAATGAATACAAAATATTTCACAATTTAGAATATATTTTCACACAGAAATTAGTACACATATACCAATAAATACAACAATTAAATATAAAGAGTTACAGCAAGAATACTTATCTTTATTCCAGGTGACTCGTAGACAAAAACTGTCTTATCTCATAAGAACAGTGGGTTTTATAGGTTAAGATTCCCCCCATATACCCACACCTTTTTCCTATTCCAAGTTTGCCAACGTAACATGATTTTTGTTTATAACAAACTGTTTAACGAATATATATTTCCAGACACTAATTATTATACTTAACTCTTAATTATTAAAATCATTTTCAAGTTAATACAACATTTAGTTTAAGCTAGCTGTAGAAAAGAACACCAAAGTCCAATCTAAGAATCAAAAGGAAGTATCAATTGATATACATAAATTCTTAATTACAGTAACTCATTACTCAAAATACAGTTATGACTAATCATTTATCACAATAATAATTATGAAATAGTTCTCTACATTTAAAACAGAATTATAATTTAATTAAGTAACTATTTTACAATATCGCATAAAACGCTATGATAGTCAATTGACCCATTTCTAAATTACAATATTTATTTGAAGCTTAACTATCAACACCTTGTGTTGCTAAATTAGTAATTATTTATTTCAATAATGTCTACACTTTCTTTTTTGAATAAATTTAAATATTTAGTTTCACAAATATAACTTAAGGATCATTACCAACATATCAAGTGAGAATACAAGTGTTACCACACTTTGTATCACATAATGTTTACCTAATACAAAATTCAGTGTTTACCCACTGTAATATTTAATTATTCCTCATGAATCACAAAATAGAGTTCTTTTATTTTCCAATAATCTATCACCTGCAACGTCGTCCGCATGGATTGAGGTTTTTGATTCCCACAGAAACTATAAATTTTCCGGGATAAAATGTAGCATGTGTGTTATTCCAGACTATATAATCTATCTCTGTGCCAGATTTTTTTCAGATCCGTTAAGCCGTTTTGGCGAGATTGAGTAACAAAACTCCATCCATCCAAACTTTCGCATTTATAATAGTATATAGACATAACGACCTTTCTGGTGAAATGTTCCCATCATCGTGTGCCTTCCTCTGACTGAAGTTTGGTAGTCATCACGTGAAACGTTTCTCAAAGCCGCATCTTTTAACTTTGGATAACAAAAGCACCCCCTTATTTCGTCTTAACTCTTGCGTCTTTGGCAACCTGGATCTGCCCGTTTTCTTGCTTAACACGAGTCTTAATGATCAAGTGGTAAAATGACTTGGTTGTCGTGGATTTAGGTTTTGAAAGTTCCATTCAGTTTCCCGGGATAAAAAGTAGCCTATATCCTTCCCTGGCATACACCCTATCTGTGAACTGAATTATTAAACAGATCGGTCCGACAGATGGGAAACGTATGACACGTACCAGATAGACAGACATACATACTTTCCATTTACAAACTAAATTTACCTATTCCTGTGGACTAGATAGATAATGTATTCATTGCCACACGAAACATACAACTAAATAATATATGGTCTCAACACTAAGGAGCCTGTGTCGCTATGAAGGTAAATTCGATCAGTTCAATCATGAGAGAATAATATTATGATTGTACCTAAAATACAAAATTTACATATTATTTACCGAAGGAAATAGAAATAAAACGACTACATATTCAAAACTAAAGCAAACACCGCTTTCACCGTTATTTAGAATAACATATTGAATACATTTTGTATAAAGGAAGGGATCTTAAAAGGTTTCCCGTAACGTCGTTTCAAGCGTCACCGCGTTAGTATTTTGTTCGGGGAAGTATTGTGTGGTATATCGTTTACAACCGCAGCTACTTTTCTTATTAATATGAATAGCATACAACCTTAGAAAAATGTAAACTTGGTCAAAATTTAATTTTTAGTGTCTAATCTAAGTTTTGTGAAAGCTGACATTGCTTTTTAGATCCTGGAGACACTGGCGTAACAAAACTCGAGGGTAAGCCAAAAAAACAAAAAATGTAGTCCATTTTCAGATACCAGACCTTATTTTCTGTAATATTTCATCATTTTGCACTCTCAACCTTCACTAGACATTAGACAGTAGTTTTCAGTACTCAATAGTATCTATTGTATACTACTAATGCTTAACAAAATAAGAAAACTTAACAAACTTCGTCAAAATCAGTTAAATGGATGAGGTGATGAACCGATGGACTGACACTTACATGTATGATATATTGGTATGCATGTATTACATCAAAATTATTTAATTTATGCGATCTTCCACGTGTTCCTTTTAATTTGGTATCAACAATACCTACCTACTTGTATAAAAAATGCGCCGTATATTGTGTCCCAACAATTTTCCTCGTTTTCTATTATAATTTTAATTAAATTCCGCCCTGACAAAATATTGTGTGAAGATATTTTCTTATAATGAAGTCACATAAAGTGGATTGTTTTGCTTTGTAAGCTGATTATTTTTATTCAGTTTGGTTTATTATGACATAATATTATTATTATTAATTTTGATAAATTAGCCTGCGATCTGCATTTACAGATGCTAAGATGGTAGCGGGCTAACCTGTTAGGGGTATGGTGGTCATATTAAATCCATACCCAGAAACCTAAATAATAAGAAAGCTGTACGTCTTTGCCGGTAGGGTGGTAACTAGCCACGGCCGAAGCCTCCCACCAGGCCAGACCAGAGAGATAATTCGGAAATTATAAATTCCCAAATTGACCCTGCCGGGAATCGAACCCGTAAGCTCCCTCGTCCCATGGTCTACACACTGCACCAGAGAGGTCGCTGACGGACGTGTCAGAGGGAAACGACATCATGTCTGGTTGCCTAGTGTGTGCGCTCTATATAAAAGTGAATGACGCGGACTCATCGCACGGGTGATATGTCCTGTTCAGTCCGTAGTGTGTGTTGGCTCGTAAGCAGCTGAACGCATGATCTCAGCAGCTTATGTTCTCCGTGAAGACGCGTGGAAGCGCATAATATAGAACATTTCACAGCTTCTGTAGAGAAGCACGAATCTTACTAATGTAGAGGCTAGACGCTTAGGTGAAAAAAACCATGTTGTGTGCCTAGACTTGATACACTAACCCACGGCGACTTCGCTCAAGTGATATTGTAAACATCCTTTTTTAGTGGGAATCTCAGTTACTTAAGTTATAGGATAAGGCCCGTGTTAATCCACTGACTTCAGGTAAGAATATGTAAATACTTAAGAACGTGTTCCTAGCTGATGTCGGCTTATTAATACGGGCCCATAACTACTTGAAATACTAGTTTCCAGAGTCCGGACTCAGTGATTTAATGCGGATATATCGGTTGTTCAGTCAGTTTACTTATTTTAATTTGTAAGGAATAGAAATAGAATAGAATGGAGTCTTTTTTTTGTTGATTAGTTTTAGAATTTAATAGAATAGTTTTAGGTTTTAAAATTCGATCCATGTAGTTCTAATTATTACAACTATATATGTGAATTGCCGATAGATTAAATTGCATTTATGTATTTTTCTAATAAATGAATCCGCTCTATAATTATAAATTATTGAGTTCCAATATAAAATAAAATTCCCCACAAAGGTTTTCCCACTAAAGAATAATGTCGTATAATCACTGTTTCTGGGATTTAGAAGAAAATCATTAGGCTAATAAGGTGAAATTGAGTTCTACGTACTCCTATTTCCGTGCCTTATAAAAGAGCAGGCCTACGAAAGGGGAGGCGCTAAGGCGCGCCGTTGCAACCCCATGCACCATTCTGAGCTCAGTAGACTAGTCAGTAGCTCGGTAGACGCCAAACACGAAGGTTGTGTTTCCCGCTGCGGAAAACATCATAAAACTTTTCACGGCGCTTCGAAGAAGTAACAGATTAAAAGTTTACCGCCCTCTTAATCACTGCTTCGCGTGTGTTGAACGCTATCCGATGATGCTTAACGATGTGTTTCGTTCCTTAAAATGTATTTGTCGAAGTGTTTTTTTTTAGTTTTCGTGTCGGATGAACTTGTCATTATTTTAATGTCTCGTGTCATATGAATAATGATATGTTGTAAAATCCGATTCAAATATAATATTATATTATTAAAAGTAGTAACTATAAATAAGTGAAATGACTTAAAAACATTGACGTGTCAAGATATTATTGTTATGGTTCTTATGGTTTAATGTGTTGGTTCCCAATGTAGAGCTACGAGTACCTGTAATAAACATTTGAATATTGACTAGTCTAATAGACCAATAGTGAAACAAAAAATATATAAAATAACATTCTTGAAATTTATGAAAAACTAAGTGAATTGCCATAAAATGATCTTTGCTTACCAGTTGCGGATTGTTAAAATGATTTTAGTTTTCCTCATATTAGATTGGTTGTTCGCAAACAGAATAGACGCAACTATTCGTAAGTATAATATACTATTTTATTTTAAACAATTATCTTAACATCTAAATCCATAAAAGGAAAGGTGACTGACTGACTGATTTATTAACGAAAAGTTCAAACAGCTAGATGAGCTATTGTCCTAGTACCCCTAGGGGTACTAGGACAATAGGAGTTCATTGTATGAAAATCGAACACAACGTGAGCGAAGACGCGGGCAAAAGATAGTCAGTAGGTAGGTATAATACTAGATAATACCAGCAACTTCGTCTACGTGCAATTGAAAATTTTTTAGGAAAGAAAAGTTCCTATTACCTCCGTCCAAGGGCTTCCAGCAATCTCTGTACCCAACTTGGAAATCGGTTAAGCGATGTAGCCGAGGAGATATAAAAGCCATACAGACATACTTTCGCTGAGTACTATGTATTTTATTTATTATGTAAGAACATTCGCGGGAACTCCTCAATTTTCCGGGATAAAAAATTGCATATGTACTTCCCCGGGATACAACCTACGTTTGTACCAACAAAATAGGTTCAAATATGGGCCGGAAAAGCGTAACAATCACACAAACTCACATTCGCATTAATTATAATATTAGTAAGGATAATAATTTCATTCATTACAATAACATTTTGATTTCATTTAGGTATCACTAAAGAGAATATATATATTGATTGTAACTATATAAGTAAGCGTAGAAAGCTGAATCGGTTGGCCACACGATCACAGAATACTTATTAGGACTACGTATTTGTATGGTACAGATATGTCAGCAAGTTGGTTATACATTGGATCCGAGATAATTTCCGAGTTAATAAACACAATTCAATATTGTCAGTTATTTAGTGATTAAACGAACTTACAGAGTGAAGTTCTATCATAATTATATGAGCAGAGGCTAAATGTCGATTGCATTTGTACTTGCATGTTTAATAGTGCTATGAGTTGATTGTTTTAATGTTCATTGTTATAAAAAAAATTGTATCAAGTTTGTTTTAGAAGTGCAGGAGATCTTGATACAGGTATTGAAAATAATATACTTAAAAGGAAGTTCCACCACCTACTTCACTACTTACTGTAGGAACTTATAATAAGGGTTGCTATAATTCTAATGTAAAACGAAATAAGAGTGTATTTTTTATTATTATTTATTACTAGATGTTGACTTCGTCCGCGTGGATTAGGCTTTTTATATCTATTTAATTTTCCAGGATAAAATGTAACCTACGTGTTAATTCAGAGTATAAGCTCTTCCCATTCCAAATTTCAGCCAAATCGATGATGTCATTGTAGCGTGAATGGGAGTAACAAACATCCACACGTACAAACCAAAAAACATCCAAACTTTCACATTTATAATATTAGTAAGATTTATGGTTAGACCGACGAAGGAGGTTTGAATTTCGGCTCTTCATTTCCTTCTTACTTAGGAAAGTAGTTACTATCACTAAAGTCTGATTTTCATTCCAAGCCAACTTAAGCCGTTTAAGAAATAAGTACTTATGAAATGAAACTTCTTTAGAATCGTTGTGATTTGAAAATTCAACGAAACAAAAAAGTGACACCAAAAATAGACAAACATATTTATAAATAGGATTTAGCCTGCGAGCGAATGAGATGAATACAAGTTAAATTTATCTCATTCTCTCGTAGGCTAGTTTTCTGAAGTTTCACTTCTGCCGTATGTGAATTGCACACACAAAGTTTTAATTTATTTATTAATTTTCGTAAAGAAAATATAATGAAAAATTATATTATAATGAAATATAACTTCTATGCGCCTGACATATAAAGAAAAATAAACATTATGAAATGGTCCCGTGACTCCGCGTGGCGTTTCTAAACCTATAATACTTTCAATGAAAGTAATTAAATGTCGGAACGCATGAGAATAATGGATTTTATAATTTCATAATATTTTCTGGGTTTACGAATGATCTTGCAGGTAGTCATTATTACCTGAGTATTACACAAGAAGAAAGCCTTGAGTGTGTTTTTGTAAACAAGCACATCATTAAATTTGGCTTTCAAAATATTATGAGCTTGTCAATCTATATTTGGCCACTCGTGTTGTTTACCACGACGGAGTGGAGCGATTGCCCATGTCTCCACTAGTCGATTGATAGGACAACGGGTAATTTTATTTACCCATAGACTCATTACACTAAGGATGACAATTCGATTAATACTTTATATTTAGAATCTTGGACATATCGATAAAATGAAAACCACCGACTATAATTTTGACTCCACTAAGAAAGGGTTTTGAGAAATTCTATCAGGATCTTTCCAACCTCAGAAACCTAAATTCTGAAGATGTGGCGGGATAAAAGTAATTGAGTAAAGACGGGAATATTTCTCAGACTCGTTTTCACACTTCTATACAATTTTGGTAGATTTATGAGTTTCCGCGGGTACTCATTTTATTAACAAGATAAAGTTTTGGGGAGTTAATTGGTGACGCCAGGTTTTTATGCTTCAGAATTACAAGTTTTTATAAAACTAACTAGCTTATGCCCGCGACTTCGTCTGCGTGGATCGTGGTTTTTGGTTCCCGCGGGAACTCCTTAATTTTCCGGGATAAAAAGTAAAAAGTAGCCTATGTGCTATTCCAGACCTATCTCTGTGCCAAATTTCAGCCAAATCCGTTCAGCCGTTGGAGCGTGATTGAGTAACCAACATCCATAAATCCATCCAAACTTTCGCATTTATAATATTAGTAAGATGTTTTAAAAGTTACACTTAGTGTATTTTAATGAAGTAGGAAAGCTTTTTAAAATAATAATCATTAAAATTTCCAGCGAAACTGGAATAGCGAAGAGTAGCACGGCTGGTTAATAATGACTTTTGAAGCTCTGCGAGAGCTACTTGGCTTACAAAAATGTATTGCTAGTAGACCAGTTTATATGAAGTTTAATATTTTAAACGAACAGAATATTTTGCTGTTTTGGATGAAGTTTTAGAAAAATGTAATCGAGACTTTACCGTAAAATTGTTTGAAACGAATTACTTTAGAAGTACTTACCTACTCTGAATAGTTTATATTTATAATATTTAGCGGTATTTATTGTGATAGTGATATTTTCAGCAAAATATTAAGTTTATAGGAACGTCAGCTTAATTAATTCTAATAATCTAAACATGAACGCGCTTCCAATGTGCATAAGCTCACACGGAAAGTAGGTGTATGGGAAAGTAGATAAGTACACAAATAATTGAACGTCTTCATTGGCTATTTAGTCACCGCCTATTTATTTAGTGAATTATGCGTAATGACTAACTATTAAGAATTAGCACGCGAACACACGTAAGTACGCGAACGTTAAATGGGACTCACTCATTTCGGATAAGACGACCTCTACTTAACGTAAGCTTATCTTGCACATGTAGTCTATAATATAACACTATGAACAATAAATGACATCATTGTTCTATATTAGGTATCATAATAATATTATGGTACGTGTAGAGCACATAAGGATGTGAAATAGGCTGCGTATGAACTGAAACACGTCGCGTACGACGTGTATATGACCTTCAATTTGAAGGCAACCTTAAACTTTCAGACTTGTAAAAGAGATTTTTTTGTAACAATATGAAAGCAAAACCACGCAGCAACATCGCTAACGCAAAATAAGTAAGGACGAAGATTTATTGCTCCAACTTTTTTTGGATAAACTTTTACGAGCTGCAATTTTTCACAGCAAGCTGCACTTACAGCGTGACATTTATTTTATTGGACTATCAATATATATTTTAAAAGGGTCCATTCGCACGTTTTTCTGTAATTCCGGTTTTAAAATGAAATATATAATAGGTACTTATCTGAAAATCCCCAGGATTGATTCAGATTATCGATGTACGATGCTATGGAAAAAGTGCAAATATTAAATAAGAGCTTTTGCCTTGCGATAAACATTAACTTACTATGAGCAGTGGTTGTATTTTATTGTACCTACCTCAATACGTAGATACAATAAAATAGTCAGTTCAATTACTTGACTTGACCATCAGTTTGTTAGCTTAACTGATAATGAAATTAAATGGTAATTTTTGCTTAAATTGATTCTTGAAAAATCTCACGTACGAAGTATTTTCCTGCTATAGTCTGGGCGTACACTTTTGTGTGTAAAAGCATCTTCTTTATAATGATTTTCCACTCCTACGGTATGAAAATTTGACGACCCCCCTGGCGCAGTTTTGAGCGTTGTTGTCTTAACGTGCGGAGTTCCCGGGTTCGATACCCTGCAGGGTCAATTTGGGAATTTATAATTTCTGATTTTTCCTTCGTCTGGCCTAGTGAGAGGTTTCGGCCGTGGCTAATTACCACGCTACCGGCAAAGACATGCCGCTAAGCAATTTAACGTTCCGTGTAGAAACAGGTTAGCCCGCTACTATCTTAAACTGCATCATCACTTACCATTAGGTGAGATGACAGTCAAGGGCTAACTTGTAGTGGATAAAAAAATTCGATTGAAGGAAGCCTAGGTTGCTAGTTTAGTTAAGTAGGCAATATGCGCCCAGCTTTATAGTTTTAGTCTATTTTGAGCAAATTACAAAATTTTCGGCGCTTTCACTAAAAATTGCATTCTTTTCAGGGCTAATAGTAGCCCATTCACCTTTATTATCGGGCGTTAAATTGTGATAGAATCATATTAATATTATAAATGCGAAAGTGTGTTTATTTGTCCTTCAATCACTCAGCAACGGAGCAACGGATCGACGCGATTTTTTGCATGGGTAAGGTTGAGGACCTGTAGAGTGGACATAGGCTAATTAAGGCTTTTATCCCTCAAAATTGAGGAGTTCCCGTGGGAATTTAAAAAAACTTATTCCACTCGGACGAAGTCGCAGACATCAGCTAGTCTATACTAAATATAAATAAACGGTTTTTTATATAGTACCAACTCGGAAAACTATTAGTTTTTTACTTAATTTGTCAATACCGTTATATGTTATGATAACATAATTTACATAAACTCTAAATATTACTTATAATTTTCATCTATTAATAAAATTATCCGTTACATTAATACAACTTTTATTATAAGTATTATATAAGTTGGATTAAAAATATTCGCAAGAAGTTAATTTATATCAGATTTAATAAGGTTTACTTGTATAAATTGATATGGCTACATATATAAATTCTCGTGGTAGGCTTCGGGCGTGGCTAGTTCGTTGTTAATTAGGGTTTAGTAAGTATAACTGCCATATTCCAAGTTAGCCGGCTGTCATTTTAGATCTCATTGCAGTCAAGGGCTGTCTTGTAGTAGACTAAAATAAAATGGTAGCAATCGACTTTGGGTCCAGCGGCCTACAGGATAGTATATTAACTTACACTACTGTATTTTATAATATATACCTACTTAATGCAATGTTTTAATTTTTAAAAAGAGAAACTCCTGTTTTTTTCCCGGCTCTTCTCAGTAGAACTTCTTTCCGAACAGGTGGTAGAGTCAAAAGATGACGTAACATAAGAGACACCTGTTTGCCCTACACATCCATACTAATATAATAAATTACATATTTTATATTATATTATAATATTTTATTACAATATAAAGTTAAAAATATCTTATGGATACCGCGAGGTCTCAGTTCGGGGCGAACTACTAGTATAGAGTATTAGCAGCACTTATGCAAGTTTTATTGCTAGGGACACTTAGCGCCATGTTGTAAAACAAGCGCTCATGAAACTTCCGCGCCTGTCACTGACAAATTGCGAATGCCTGGCCCCACTAGTTTGGCAGTCAACGCTAATTGACTGCGCGTCAAATTTAGCCGCGATAATCCAAATAGAGGGGAGTGATTTTCATACAACATTTCTAATCGTTTCTGTCAGTGTAGCTATTAGTTGCTAATGTGTTTCACTATTTTAGCTATGATAGCCGTATTCTGCTGTAGTCATAAAGTAGTATTGAAGTATCGATACTAATATTATAATTAATGCGAAAGTGTGTGTGTCTGTCTGTCTGCTACGCTTTCACGGCCCATCTGTTCAATCAATTTTGATGAAATTTGGTATAGGGATAGTTTTAATCCCGTGGAAAGAAATAGACTATTTTTTATCCCGGAAAATTCAAGAGTTCCCGCTGGAAACAAAAAATAATCTGTTCAACCGATTTTGATGAAATTTGGTACAGGGATAGGTTGTATCCCGGGGAAGAACATAGGCTACTCTATATCCCGGAAAATCAAAGATTTCCCGCGGGAGTGAAAAATAACTTAATTCACGCGGACGAAGTCGCGGGCATCATCTGGTGTTCAAATAAAATGAATTTACGTGAAAATCGGCTAAACAGATGAGCCGTTAAAGCGTTGCAGACAGCCAGATAGACACACTTTCAGATTAGTATGGATGTATATAATATGTACAAAATGACATATTATAATAAAGACCAGACAATCAGCGGTTATAGAGTGCGTATTAACATAATTACGTTAATATTTGAAACCGCTGGATCTAGAATCTTATTGCGTGTATGTTTTATTTATTCTCCATTCCGATTCTCCGACTAAAGACCAACAATTCCTCAATTAAGGATTTTCAGAAACTCCACCTGAGCGAAACCGTAGCGAGTCAGCTTGTTTTACAAAATACACCGGAAACTCCGGTCCAGAGTAGATATATTCGTACGTATAGCACGCTTATATAATTCGCCGCCAAATTGTAAAATCTGCCGTATTACAAAACGGCGCCATATTGTAATCTGGCGGCTCGTCATTTGTCGGATTATAGTTGCGATACGTTCTTATATTCGCGCTTTACAAAAATACTCTCGGGGTAGGGCAGACAAGGTTACGCAGGGTGGGAGCACAAATTTCATTCTGGTCCTGATTTTGGATTTTGCGATATGGGTAACTAATATTTACAGTGCGGCGGTTCATTCCTTCGGATCAAGAGCCGTCGTTTTACGAAACGGCGTAGAAGAAAGCGCGAAGCGTTGATTCTTCTAATAGTATTTATATATATAAAAGCGAAAGGTCACTTGACTCATCATGATATCTCAGGAACTATAAAGCATACAGACTTGAAATATGGAAGATAGGTTCCTTCTATGGTATAGACGGCCGCTAAGAAACGGTTTTGAGAAAATTCACCCCTAAGGGGTTGAAATGGGGGTTGGAAGTTCGTATGAAAGTCCTTTGTTTTTGAAGTTAGAGACATGAAAATTGGCAATTATGTTAATAGTTATATATAATAAAAACCTGTATAAGCAATTTTACGAAAATCTATCTCAATAGGGGCGAAATGGGGGTTGGAAGCTTACATAAGGGCTCCCAAGTTTTTGAAGTTAGAGACTTGAAATCGGGATTTAGGTTATTAGTTTTAAGTTTTGATAAACTGTATAAACAATTTTAGGAAAATCTACCCCACAGAGGGTGAAATGGGGGTTGTAACTTTGTATGAGAGTCCTGTGTTGTTGAAGTTAGAGACTTGAAAATTGGGATTTAGGTTATTCGATTTAAATAATAATAACCTGTATGAGCAATTTTACGAAAATTCACCCCAAATGGGGTGAAATGGGGGTTGGAATCTTGGAAGGTTTTTAAGCTTTTGAAGTTAGATACTTGAAAATCGGCATACAGGTTATTAGTTTTAAGTAATAATAAACTGCATAAGCAATTTTACGAAAATCTACCCCACAGAGGGTGAAATGTGGGTTGAAAATTTGTATGCAAGTCCTATGTTTTTGTAGTTAGAGACTTGAAAACCAGGATTAAGGTTATTTAGTTTTAAGTAATAACAAACTGCATAAGCGATTTTACGATTATCCACCCCTAAGGGCGTGAAATAGGGGTTGTAAGCTTGCATGAAGTTTATAAGTTTTTGAAGTCAGCATTAAGGACTTATTAGTCTTAAATAATAAAAACCTGCCGATGCTATACAGCTGCTATAAGTAGGCCTTTTGCAGCAGGAAAATCTCATAGAAAATCAGAAATTGTATGCGGACGAAGTCGCGGGAGACCACTAGTATAATATATTATTTGTATGTATTATATTCTTATAATAAAAGAAACCTACTAACACTAGAATAAGACTTTACAGTTAAGCTGAAATAAATATTTTCATTTTTCTGTCTGACTGACTGTACAATCTGGCTGACCGTCAAACCGCCGTATTGAAAATCGCGATTCGGCTGCGACATCTTATACATAATGTAAACGTCGCTCCACAATTATAAAGAAATTAATTAAATACTTTTAAACTTTTTTGTACTCAAATAAGAGTTGCACGAGTAAATAAATTATTTCAACTTGTAGAGGCCTCGTGGGAGAGTAAATCTTATAAAAGTTAAAGTTAATTATTATTCCACTTACAAGCCTTTGTGCTTGTAAGTGGAATAATAATTAACTTTAACTTCAATTTTCTTCAAATTTATCTTCAATTTCTAATACGCATTTAAATCAAACCACTATCTAAACACCAATATATTCAATAATCGCTGAGACTCCAGGAAAGACTGAATATTAAATTCAATATGGACTCGTATTTAGTAAAATTATTCTAATTATTCTAGCATGACGTTATAGTTCAATTGATTGAGTTACATACATAAAAATTTAAAAAAACCCTAAAATTGATAATAGCAATATTTAAACGCTTGCAATAATAATATGTATCGTCACCATCACATATTCAGGTTAGATGAAAATCAAGCGTTTATTTGTCCCGACGGTAAAAAAATACTGTCTACTACAATAAAACGATAAAAATATTACTTTAATTATTAACTA
Organism: Erebia palarica; assembly: GCA_964035005.1. Taxonomy (NCBI): domain Eukaryota; kingdom Metazoa; phylum Arthropoda; class Insecta; order Lepidoptera; family Nymphalidae; genus Erebia; species Erebia palarica. The sequence goes on from OZ035988.1 coordinate 12,462,390, forward strand.
CACATAGTTAAATTTAATCTAATTCCACCGATAAAAAATACTAATAAAGTATTTTTTTTTAACCACTACAAATAAGCCCTTTACTGCGATCTCACCCGATGCTAAATGATGATGCAGTCTAAGATGGTAGCGGGCTAACCTAGTAGGGGCATGGCAGTTATATTAAACCCATACCCCCATTCGGTTTCTACACGGCATCGTACCGGAGCGCTAAATCGCTTGGTGGCACGTCTTTGCCGGTAGGGTTGTAACTAGCCACGGCCGAAGCCTCCCACCAGGCCAGAAAAGGGAAAATTCAGAAATTATAAATTTCCGAACTCTGCCGGGGATCAAACCCGGGACCTCCGCACGTTAAGGCAACAGCGCTCAACACTGCCTTTTTTTAGGTCCTTAAAAAACTAAAAAAAAGATTTTGAGTATTTTCTAGTTAATAGTACAAACTGTAAATATGGATAACCAGATAAAGTACAAATTAATATAGTGCACTCGATGGTATTTTCATGGGTTGCGAGTAGGTATATTATTGTAATTTCGTTCATGACACTTTCGCAGCTGTCACTAACAATTTGCAAATGTCCAGCCCCACTAGTTTAGCAGTCAACTCTAATTGACGCGCGTCTTTCTTAATCCTAATGGTAATTTTAAACCATTTATAATAGTTATCGTTAGTATCGGATATGCATACAATAAATACTTACACCCGATAAAAAATCTTTTCAAAAAACCGACTTCCGAAGCCACTGTAAAGTAGAAAATAATTTTGATTTCTACACACTATGTTGAAGTCGGGCGAGCCTGATGCGTCAACTTTGCTTATCCTGGTTATACCCACCCGACTTCAACATAGTGTGTAGAAATCAAAATTATTTTTAACCAACTTCCAAGAAAAGAAGTTCTAATTTTTTTTTACTTTACAGTGTCTTTGGAAGTCGGTTTTATGGAAAGAATTTTTATTTTTAACTTTTTAGTGTCAGGGTTGAGAGTTATGGGACCAGCTCGAGAGAGAGAGAGAGAGAGAGAGAGAGACAGAAAAAATTCAAATCAGTTCAGAAACCACGAAGATATGAACCGACATACCTACATTAAAAAAAATACGCGCCGAATTGATAACCTCCTCCTTTTTTGGAAGTCGGTTAAAAACCATTAGCCTCCTTCTGGTGCAGTTGGGTATAAATAGTTTCATACTGTGAAAGTTTAAACATATGATCTATTCAGTCTATTCACTTGATGTGATGTGCCCACATGCAATAAATATACACATAGGTTAGGCGTAGGCACTTGCAGAAAAACAATTTCAAACATAATTTTACGATTAAAATCCGTTTTAATTATTTAAAGTCCACAAAGCTAAAGTGTGTTTACTAAGTAAAATTATATGTGTGCAATTCATGCTTTCAAGTCAAAGCCGCTATCAAATATACTTCAAAAGAGACCTCCGTCTTTACGGTGTATATATAAATATTATGTGTACACTTTAGGTACGTATATGAATTTAATACCGACATTCCCGGGCACAGAAAAGTATGCGTTAGACTGGAAACACCGTAACATTTTAAGGAGAAATTTTCATAAAAGCTTGAAATAATCTCACTCCAAGTCTTTATTGGTATGGTGTTAAAGGTGGTGATCGTAAATTAAGTTTAGCTGATTTTGACCTAAATAGTTTTTTATTTCCTTTCGTGTGTCGCGTGCCGGCCGACTAATTTAATCAAAATATGGTTTATTATTAATCTTTATTTGGCAATGTGCCTCAGAAGTTTTGATTGTCCTCAGTAAAAAAAAGCCTCTCCAGGAAAGTTGCTTACCTTTTTCCGTGGGGAAATCCATCATGGATAGTTACCATCGCACCCAGGGAGTCACGGGGTTAAGTCAGAAATTTATCGGCTACAACCCCACGGTATTCCGTGTACATAACATAGATCCTTATTAATAAGCAGATTTCCTGTTCCGTGGTTCCGCGCATTGCCTCGGTAGGCGACTCAAAGATGAGGTAAGAAATCAAAGTTATATCACGATTTTTGAGTTTAATGAAATACAAAAATCATATTAATAATAATTCGGTTTCAAAAAGAAAAGAAATGAAAAGAAAATATGCTTTGGGACAAAACAGTATAAGGTGCCAAATCTTGTAACGAGTAACATTTTTTTTCTCTGTTTGTACTCGTTTATCGATTTCTTTTATCAATTCAGCATCCATGCAATAAGCCGCTGGCCTACGCCGTTCGTAGTTGTCGTAGATCCTCGTAGAGTTGTAGCACGTAGCTTGTTGAAAGCTGACGTAGAGGGCGAAATAACATTACGAAAAGGCCAGTGTATTGTGTGCTTAGGGATGAAACAAGACTTCAGGTGATGCCAGCCCTCGCCTCGCTCAGGCATGCAACTTCATCCTCGTCTGAAATCATCATGTGTTCATCCCGCGGCACACACTATATTTTTCATATAATCTACATCAAAGTGCGAGTTTTATTAAAATTGTATTTCTTATTTATTTTAGTTGCTAGGTATTTGTTTACAAATATGATATACTGTCAATTTAGTTGATGGTTTAAATGACAAATAAAATGGTTTGAAATAAACAAAAGATACTCTGACAGAATTGAAAGCGGGTGGCGGGTACCCGCTGAATGACGTAGTCGTCTGAAATTTACTAGTTTCGGGTGGCTCTACAGGCATTGAAACTCACATTTTCAATGCAGATTATATGAAAAATACGTTACAGCGATACGCGGTATGCCTGGTTAAACCATTAAGCATTACCTTCGCGAAAATCGAACACCAAAGTATGAATAAACTCGGTAATAAAATTAAGCAAGAGTAGTAGTTCCCAGTTAAATCATAAATCGTAAGAAACAGGGTTAAAAAATGTCATCATCATCATCATCAGCATAACATAGCCTATTACACTCTTCTGAGTACATTATAGGGAATAGCTCTCAGGCGTGCAGAATTCCTCACTTTGCTAGCAATTATCTACTTAATGCGTGTTAACACCTTAAAAAAATTGGCAGTTATTGGGACTGCCAATAGAAGTGAAAACGATTTTTTCAAATTTTAATTAAAATTAATAAACTAAAGGCATTAAAGTTTAATTTCGAATGTAGTATATTTATATGTTCGCGAGCATGTCGCTGTTCGCGAGCATGTCGCTGTTCGCGAGCAGGTCGCTGTTCGCGAGCAGGTCGCTGTTCGCGAGCATGTCGGTCAAGGTCACGCGAATCTACATTTACCCCCTACCAAAAAGTGCCCAACGCGCCCAAATAAGTTTTACACTTTTCAGTATAAACGACCAAACCAACAAATCAACGCGCCTAAAGAAGTTTTCACTTCAACAAGTTCAATAAATTGTTGAAAACGCACATAGCACTAAAAAGTTAGAAATGCGTGCCCGGGGATCCAACCCCGCGCCCCCACACTAATAAGAAGAAGTCGTTTATAAAACAATCTACTGTTCACAAAAATAAACCACCGGGTATGTGGGTAAGTAGAATAAACTTAGCAATAACCGAGTAAGAGTACTATCAAGCACACCCTGTTAAGCTGGGAAGCAGTAATTATGTCACCCCTATCGCGCCGGTCGGCATGTCGGGGTAAACATGGTCCCTCCGTTCAATACGTCAAGCTATAGTTACCAAATAGGACGAACTCTAATGCACTGTGCTTCACAAATATAATCTGAACGCTGTAAAGCTACCTAAGAACTTTTAAAACTCGATCATTGTGCTTTTAAGCTGTGATACTGTACCTAATAGTTTGAGGATTAGGTACTAAATAAGGATTTTCAGAAGCGGACAACTAAAATAAAAGAAGATAGAAACGTCCAAACAGAAAATATAAGATTAATCTTTTTTAAATTATGAGCGGAAAATCAATATTAAAGACGAATTTTGACTTTAATATTGATTTTCCGCTCACTTTGGACACTAAAGACACTACGCCCTATGTGAATTTGGGCGGCATAAAAAGATCCGCAAAATAGCGAAAATAGATATAGTGTGTAGAAACAAAACAATATTTTTTACTTTTCAGTGCAGGTTTCTTAAGTCAGTTTTTTGAAAAGAATTTTTATTATAATATACATTTGTGAGTTTGTGCCAGTTTTACTTCATTTCCATTTTACTAAGCCGGGTTCTATTTCCAATTCCGAACTGCAATTTTATGACTACCCTGAAAACTACAATAGAACCCGTTTTTTCATACAAAGGAAAGAATTACATAAAAATGTTAATACACCATGTTATAACGGATACTTTAAAAAAAAATATCGTTTGTGTGTTTGGATTTCCACTGTTATATTGCTTGGCGTCTATCGTGGTGGAGCTTAGGTATTTTTAACGCAATACGAGGTCAGGAAGTTAAGGTGTGGAGAAAATTGTGTCAATTTGCTCGTACGTGAGGTAATCGTCTGCGCCAATACTATCTTATCGATGTCGTTTCTTAAATAAGGTACACGTAAATGTATACCTAAATTATCTAAACCTATAGCTAATTGGTTTTCCTTTTTTACTATACTTTTTAGAATATTACAATAATAGGATTATATAGTTGACTCTATCGTGAAATATTTCTACAGTTTATACACTAATCTCATCCTACTATGTACCTAGGTATTATTACTTATTGAAAAGCCCTACTTAATATTATAAATAATGTCTGTCTGTCTGTATGTGTGCTTACTTTCACGGCCCACCTGTCCAACCAATTTTATGAAATTTGGTACAGAGGTAGGTTGTCTCCCAGGGAAGGACATAGGCTACTTTTGTTAGGTTACTCTTTATTTTTTATCCCGGAGTTCCCGCGGGAATCTAAAAAACTTAGTCAACAAGGACGAAGTCGCGAGCATCATCTAGTTTATTATATGAAAGTATAGATGGTAAAACATTTTATGACTGCTCCTAAAAATATATGGTTCTAAGAAATCTACTAGCCAATTACAGTGTAGATTGTTCATTACTTTTACATTCCTTAAACTTTCCAACACAGCCCCTGTTATTGATTTCAGCATTGTTAACTAAATTTAGCCTTTTCTGGTAAAAGGAATCTAGAACATATTTCCAAGGATCTTTTGTTTACGTTACTTACGTTTGATCACAATCACACCTGATGGGAAGTGATGATGTGGCCTAAGATGGAACGCGCTTGCCTAGAAGATGCCTATTCACTCTTGATTTAAAGATACCTGGATTGTAATTGGTGAGAAACAGCTTTTGTGAGAGTGTTCCAGACCCTAGCCATGCGAATAGGGAATGAAGACGCAAAGCGCTTCGTGCATGTGGGTGGAACGTTGACGACACAGGGGTGGAAACTCGCACTACGTCGTGCGGTACGATGGGAGAAAGGTGAAGGAGGTACGAGATCGAACAGCTCGTGAACATACTCACCGAAATATATCCTATAGAATACCAATAGGCCAGCTACCTTACGGCGGTGATCCAGAGTTTGAAGTTTCGCCAGAAGAGGTGAATCTTCGCCAATCAATCTCCTAGCCCGACGATCTACGGCATCAAGAGCTGCCAACTGATACGTAGCAGAACCATCATAAGGGTGACTGCAGTACTTCATGCACGACCGAACTTGGGCTTGGTATAGGGTAACCAGTTGGCGTGGCGTAAAGTACTGCTTGACCTTGGTAAGTATACCGAGTTTTTTAACGAGTACTTGAAATAGTACTCTTAGCACAGAATAGGTAATAGTATGTTCTTAGTCGAGTCGTATGCGGAAGAAACTGAGAACCACCGCATTACTATCCAATTCCCAATACAACCCCTACCATTATGTGATTAATGGAGTCTCTCTCTGACCTGATGTCGATATTACTTGATAACTACCTACGTCAAATCTGAACTAATTTTGTCAATTCTTTCAGGTTGTACCCATATGAATGACAAAACATAGATTTTTAACCATATATTTTAATACATAGGTAAAGGAAGTATAATCCGCGCGCGAGCTCTTTGGAATCCTACGGAATGTTTATATGACCTAGAGTTGTTTAAAGCGCAACACAATACTGCTATCGCAAAATTACACGCTTCTAGCTTGAAACTAGTGCTGGGAGCGAGCTGGATATGGAGCGACGATCGGGGGTGACGTACAGCCGTCGTTTCTTCAGACCCCGATTCTTCGGAGCTCGTACGCGGACTATATGTAAGCTCGCCTATGCGAAGTCGGGGCGGGTAAGCAAGTAGTAAATTAGCTTAGGAGCTTTATTTACGAAATATTGTAACTGTTTTGTCTGGCATTAAATCAACCCATCTCAAGTGGGACGCTAGGGGTTTACTCCGAACTACCCACAAACCTATTGTTCGCGAAGTTAAGGATAATAAACAATGAAGTAAAAACAAATCAATGTTAACGGTACGGGTTATCCAAACTAAGAGTTGATGTACAGAATTAATTCGGTTGTTAATGAAGCCAACAATTTTGCCACGAGATATACATTTTAATGGGCTCGTGGATAGCGACTGTTGCTTTTTTGGGTAGGTAAATTGTTAATTTAGGATGCTACTATATTTATCTACTAGACGATGCCCGGGACTTCGTCTGCGTGGATTAAGATTTCGCAGAATTCCGCAGGAACTATTTCTGGCTATACCCTTATCCTGGATACAAACTATCCCTATACCAATTTTCATCAAAATCGGTTGAACAGACGGGCTGTGAAAGCGTAGCAGATAGACAGACAGACACACTTTCGCATATAAAATACCCTACAACAGGGTTTTGAGTAGATATTTCAAATAAAAAATTAATCGTCCTACCTTTTATTCACGCTAAAATACAAGTTGGAATTGTATGTCGATGCGTGTCGATGCATGTTTTGTATGTAGGTATGTATATATTATGTATGTATGTACGTACGTATGTATGTATATATTGTAACACGACATAATTAATCTATACCACATTATTGCTTTATGCGTAATATCCGTGGTATAATCTATGGTTAGTTACTAGTCGGCTGCCGCCATTTTGTTGAATTCAGTTTTAGAACGAGGCCTACGGTAAAAGGGTGCGTGATACTATTGTATATTTTTATAACTGAGATTTATTTGATTAAAGAGATATTATTGTTATGCTTAACTATTAGGAAGATTTTAAAAGTGATACCACATTGTAAATTCATACGAATTCCATAAATATTGATTATCGAGAGTAACTTGTAAATACCAGCTAATAAATGTCAGAATAAACAGTTTGATTTTGTTATTGTAACCGATGATTTCATTTTAATTGACCCTTTCTGAGATGGCGTATCATCTCAGAAGTGGGATTGCTTAACAATTGTAATCTAATTGTTTCGTTACCAACGCCCCACATATACCTATAGTTTGATTTTCGAACATAGTTTTTTCTTTTATAAAATAGTTAAACATTCTGATTCAAACTGATTTTTATAATTTTTGTGTTTGTCGACTTATCGGCATATCTTTCCCTGCTATAGTTAAATGCTTGTTAGTACGTATAAAAACACATTATTGAAAGTTTCAGACACATGAGTGACTGCGACCCAGGGATGAATTTGCGACGTAGCTCACACCGGTCCGACAGACAGGGCCGGGGCAGTGAAGTATAAATTTTATTTTTATGTTTTAGGTTTAAGCTCCAATTTTTTATATTGTTATTATATAAACATTATATTTAATGTATAATTTCATAACTAGTGAAGGAATCTTGAATAGATATTAGGTAAGACTAATCTATTAAATGTATTGATCATGACCATTTTTGTATGAGATTTGGGCTATTCTTGCGTCACCGAAATTAAGCCTATGTCTATACCACAACTCCATTCGTTTTTGATTTAAATTGATTTATGTGAAGTTATAATTCAGGATAGAATATTTTATAAATAAATGGTTCAGACGCAAAAACAGCTCAGTTTTCGGCATTCTTTTGATTGAATTGTAACCTGTGATGATTTACTTTAAACAATGCCTTGTAAAATTAGTGAAATGAAATGATTTAAAACATGGTAGCTGGGTATAGGGTAATGAAGGTGAATAAAGTAACCTGAACTCTGTACGGCTACAGAGTAGGTTGAGGAATGGTGTTCTAAGTCGGGCAGGATTGGCGTAATGAACTCGCCGCCCATGAGTGGCTTAGAGCATCGCAGCTGTCTATGGGGTTCCGGTGAAGGCAGTAACCTGGACTCTGTACGGCTATAGTTAGATCGAGGGAGGGTGTTCTAAGCCGGGCATGATTGGCGTAATGAACTCGCCGCCCAGGAGTGGCTTAGAGCATCGCAGCCGTTGGGGTTCTGGTGAAGGCAGTAACCAGGACTCCGTACAGCTGTAGTTAGATTGAGTGAGAATGTTTTGATTGGCAACTCGCCGCCCATGAGTGCCAAAGCGAAGGCAGTAACTTTGACACCACATGGCTATAGATATCTGTAAGTTTCGATTACATGGATTTTAAGGATTTTCATTTCATTTCAATAACTAAGTAACGTATGAATATGTAATACATAAGCGTAATTTAGGTTCATTATCTTGTTAAATTGATTGTAATACTTTAATGTTTTGCTAACTCATAATTGCTCTGAATAAGCTTGATTTGATTAGTGAATAGGAACGAAGGGACTCGTTCATGGAGGATGGCCGACTGTAACACGACATAATTAATCTATACCACATTATTGCTTTATGCGTAATATCCGTGGTATAATCTATGGTTAGTTACTAGTCGGTTGCCGCCATTTTGTTGAATTCAGTTTTAGAACGAGGCCTACGGTAAAAGGGTGCGTGATACTATTGTATATTTTTATAACTGAGATTTATTTGATTAAAGAGATATTATTGTTATGCTTAACTATTAGGAAGATTTTAAAAGTGATACCACATTGTAAATTCATACGAATTCCATAAATATTGATTATCGAGAGTAACTTGTAAATACCAGCTAATAAATGTCAGAATAAACAGTTTGATTTTGTTATTGTAACCGATGATTTCATTTTAATTGACCCTTTCTGAGATGGCGTATCAATATGTATGTATGTATGTATTTATGTATGTATGTATGTATGTATGTGAGTTTGTATATTCCACCATAACTTCTATAAGCCTGAACCGATTTTGATAAATGAGGTATCTTTAGAATTCCTAGGCTGTGAAAGCGTAGCAGACAGACACACTTTCGCATTCATAATATTAGTATGGAAATATGGATAGTATGGATTGTGTAACTTTCTTGGCAAATTATCATAAAGAGCACTTTGTAATTAAATCTAGCTAGATAGGAGAGCCTTTTAAAGCCAATTGAACTAACTTAAAAAAAATAAAGAAAAAAGAGCAAGATTTTCACTCCCCGGAACTACCCTCTTATAAGCGACGTAATATAGAAGTGATATTCCTATCCTTATTAACACACGAGAACTTAATCCGATTTGCTAGTGTTCATGTTCTGTAAAGTGGAATTTAGTTTTGTTTATTTTTATGTTATCTCATGAAATAAAGAGAAAATTCCGGCTCTCTCACTCTCTGACTTATTAGATGAATTAATTTTATTGGTTAGTTTTTAAAGCTTTAACAATATAAACGATGCATCTATAATCTATATAACATTTACCAACTAAAAAATCACACACACTTACACATACACATACACTACATACTTTTTACCCTCGACGAAACGGAGAAGGTATATATGTGGTTGCCCTAAGAGGTTCTGTGTTAGTGTGTTAGTGCACTTTTTTGTTACCATTTTTCTGGAAAACTAGTGGACCGATTAATATGCAGTTTTTTTGCATTAGATAAACATAACTTCTGGTAATGTTCTCAGATATGTTTTAGGACCATAGACAACCAAACTGAGCTGTAGGCTATGATTTCAATATTTCAATATGTTACCATTTTTCTCAAAAAGTACGGGGCCGATTAAGATGCGGTTTTTTGCATTAGAAATGTATAGCTTGTGAGAAGGTTCTTAGATATATTTTAAGGTCAAAGTCCACCACGTTACGGTGCAATAGTGATTTTTATAATTCTTATCATGCTACCTTTTTTCTGAAAAACTACTGTGCTAATTTATACCTAATGCCCTTTGTACCAAGATTCTGCTCAGGGTCTCATGATGAAGCCAGGAGGTGGTCATAGGAACTCCCCAAGTTCTCATCGTAAATCCGTCGTATTTGGACTCTTTTGATTTGTCCTGACTAGCACTTTAAACCTAGATGCTGCTCAGGGTCTCATGATAGAGCCAGGAGGTAGTCATAGGAACTCCTTAAGTGATCTTTTTTTATCCATATTTTTTATGTATTTTTTAAACTGTCATTTTTTTACAATTATTTATCAGAATATTAAAATTTAACACTAATTGACACCTCTACTCATTACCATTTGGCCATAGTCCAGCACGCTGGTCAAAAAAACTACTGAGCCGACAAAGATGCATTTTTGTGTTTTAGATAGTATGCTAAATACTTCTGCGAAGTTCTAATTGTTTTCTCAAAGTCACAATGGAGCGCTGCAATTCGTCGTTGTTTTTTTAAATTTTATTACTTGATATTATCTTGAATTACAGCATGGAATAACGTGAGTGGTGATTTACTTATTGTGTTTTACTGCAGGTATAACAAAGCGTTGGGTTATTATGTGAAATCTATGTTTAATTTCTACATGAAACTTTTTGTTGCAGATGAGCCAGGGTTCAGCGGACCCATAGAGAATGTTACGGCGCCCCTAGGACGAGAAGCTATCCTAGCGTGTACAGTCCACAATCTATCTACATACAAGGTACATTACACCCGCACAAAAACACCTTAGTATTTTTTTCATTAGCTGTGATAAAAGATGAACAAATCGCATGCTAGATATCGTGTTTAATTAATTTACATGTATCACTGTTTCATCTTGGTTTAACTCAACAAAATTCCGAGGATCTCTCAAAAGTTGTAATATCCACGTCCCCTGTTATTTTTGTATTGAACAACCATTTTAAACTATCGATTAAAGAAAAAAACTTCGTACGTCGAACTTTGATGACGTCACAATTCAGTATTTCATACAAAGTCCCACACTAAGTGTGCTTTTTGACGTTTGATAAAGACTTACTGATTTGACTAGTTGACAAATACCCAATAATTGTATAAACCTGCGTAGTAGTCGCAGTTCTGATAGTATGGGTTTTCCAAGGTTTTCATTCAGATTAACATTATTCTCTTCTCCAAGAATAACGTTAACTTTGATTAAAACTTAAGAAAATATGATTTTGCTTGTGAAATTCACTGCTGCACCCGTTCTTAAATAAAACATATATAGAAGCCCGAAGCTTATTCATTTAGCATGTCAAAGCCAAACGGAATTTGGCCTAACTGTTTTTAATTTAAGGACTATATTGCGTTGGATGTTATTTTCGTGCTTCAAAGTGGCTGAAGCTTGGCAGGAGCAACAAAGTTGCGGCCCGGCTCAATAAAAGTTGATAAGTACATACGTGTTGTTCGCGTCTTAACTTGCTTTTCAAGTGCAGTACGGCATTAATAGTGTGTTTCATGTTGAACAAGATATTGAATACAGCTGATAGTAAATCTATGTACAATAGAAAACTTATAAACTTGCTACAGCTCTATAGGGATACAATGGGGAGTGCTCTGAGGAGTTATTCAATCTAATACCACCTTCCGTGTTCTCCAGTCGCAGAAACAAATTTCATCCTCATCACGTGGATTCCTGGTCCTCTTCCACCACCCGTTATTCCATATCATTTCTGCCACGTACCCGCAAATTATGGAACCAGCTTCCATTTTCTGTGTTCCCTCATGATTATAATATGGGGCTCTTCAAAGGGCGGATTAACAAATATCTCAAAAGCCAGCAACGCATTGACGGTTGCTCTGGTGCTGCAAATTTTCATGGGCGGCGGTATTGACTTACCATCAGGTGACCCGCTTGCTCGTTTGCTCGCTATACATATAAGAAAGAAAAAAGGATCCATACTTCATAGACAGTGGCAAGTGATCTCTTTTATTAAGCACTCCATAGCATCAGCATATCCCGCAAGTTAAAGTCTAGCCATAGGCACCACAACAAGATTAAAATAGTGTTAATCGTAATCCATACTATTCTATACTAGTATTAGAAATGCGAAAGTGTGTTTATCTGTCTGTTCGTCTGTCTGCTACGCTTTCACGGCCCACCTGTTTAACCCATTTTGAAGAAATTTGGTTGAGTGATAGGTTGCATACCGGGGAAGGACTTAGGCAATCAACAAATCTTAATCCATGCGGACGATCAAGTTTTCCTTTTCAATTGAATTTTTTCAAAAATTCGATTGAAAAGGTGTGTAGGGGTGCAGCCTATGGCCCATAGGCTGCATTCCGGGTAAGGATATAGGCTACTTTTTATCCCAGGAAATTAAAAAAAGTTCCCGCGGGAACCAAAAAATCTCAATCCACGTGAACTAAGTCGCGGGCATCACCTAGTCAATCAATATTCTTTACGCTGACATATTGAAAAAATACCACACCACAGTACTGTTTTAATGAATGTGGAGGCAGGTAAATAAATAAATTATTTAAATTAAAGACTTACCTAGACCTTAGCAACTTGAGACCAAGAACTACTTGATAATCTAAGTGTTGTTTAAATAACAGCACAGCAACAGTGTTGGCATTTAGTTTGAGTTTAAGTTACTTCTAAGTTCTAACTTAACATAATTGTTTGTACGCTCCAACCTGGGCTATTCGTATTATATTCGTGTATCGTAGCTACTTATTATATTATAAAAACACGGCAGAAACTTTCTTTCTAATCAGTGCTATCTTGTTTTTTTTTATCCACTACAAGTTAGCCCTTGACTGCGATCTCACCTGATGGTAAGTGATGATGCAGTCTAAGATGGTAGCGAGCTAACCTGTTAGGGGCATGGCAGTTATATTAAACACATACCCCTATTTGGTTTCTGTAGAACACACGTGTAGGTGTACGGCATCGTACCGGAACGTGTAATCGCTTGGCGGCACGTCTTTGCCGGTAGGATGGTAACTAGCCACGGCCGAAGCCTCCCACCAGGCCAGACCAGGGAAAATTCAGAAATTATAAATTCCCAAATTGACCCTGCCGGGGATCGAACCCGGGACCTCCGCACGTTAAGACAACAGCGCTACACACTGCGCCACGGAGGTCGTCAAGAGAGTTTGTTTTAGATTGAAAACGCGCCAGAGACAAAAAATATTGTCTGACGAACAAAAAGCCCGCTTAACCTACTTTATAATAATTATATGGATCTGCATTAGCGTCACGGGACCAAAGTTTTGTCATGTCCAGGCTCTTGTATGTTTTAGCTCATTAAGGTTTGCTTTTTTAGCTGTATCTAAGAACTTTTAATACGAAAGTGTGTTTGTTTGGTCTGGTCTGTGACTGGAAAGAGGTTAGCGTCAGAACCGACAGCTTTACGTGCTCAAGGCACGGGGATGAAACACCGCCATATTTGACAACAAGTTAAATCAGCAACTCTTTTTAAACGTCAAACGCTTAGTATGGGATGTTGTATGAAATTAACAGTGACGTTATCAAAATTCGACGCACTTTTATACTTCAATCGATAGTTTAAAACAAAACTCTTTAAAAACTCATAAAAACTATTTATTAATCACTAAAAAATAATTTATTTGAATAATTGTTAAATACCTAATTTCCTAACTCCGAGCTAGTATAGAGAATTTTTTGACAGAACCCAAAACTTCTCTACTATTACCACTGCAGCCCAATAACGTCCCACAGCTGGGCACAGGCCTCCATTCTCATAGGAGCGAGGGAATTAGAGCTTAGAGCCACCACGCTGCTTTAATGCGGGTTGGTGGGCTTTAACGATTATTATCATGTTAGTGATGATAACCGGGACCGAAGGCTTACCGAGGCACGGAGGCGAAACACCGCCAACTTCCTAACTCTGGGCTAGTACCACCTAGTACTGAGAATTTCTAATCAGCAAAACCCGATACTTTGTCGAAAATTATGGCACGACCCGGGACTCGAACCCGGGATCTCGTTGGCCGCTGTAAAATGATGCATAAAAAGTGATCTGAAGGTTTGATTCACGAGGGAGTGGGAAGGGGTGAAATATTTAAGCAACTCGTGATACAGTGCATTTTGCTAATGATATTTAGGCGTGAGTTACGGGCGGCCATGTTGGTGACACGGGTTTTTGCCGCCACATACAAAGCGTTTGATGCGAGCCACGGGATCATCTTCAATGCAATCACGCAGACAAAGAAGCCAAACAACACATTTACCCTCTATATGATATTACAAATACATCACACTAAATACTGGATCAACGAGACACTAATTATATTTTATAGTTATATTAATAGTTTATAAAAAGTATATAGTTATGCATTTTATGATAATGTTAATGGTTTTTATTTGGACATTTATCATGTAAGGAAAACGTGCAACGGAAATCCGCGCGCCTTGGAAAAAATTCCAGCCATGTAGTGTATGCGACGGCCACCCCGTCATACATCATGGCGGGGTTACATTTTTAATATTTATTTGGGACAATAGTGCTGCGGATTATTTTTTACATGCCGGAATAGGATAGGTACTACTAGACGCCTACCTATATATTTATTTTATTAAATGATACCCGCGATTTCGTCCGCGTGGATGAAGATTTTGAAATCCCATTTTGAATATTTTCTGGTATAAAAGGCCTTTATCGTTCCCCGTGTTACAAACTATCTCTGTATCAAATTTCATCAAAATCGGTTGAAAAGATTTGCTGTTAAAGTAGCAGATAGACAGACGGACAGACAGACAGACACAATTAGTATGTATAGTAGATATAGTATGGATTTTTAGTACACAGTCCCTCTTATTGACGACCTCCCTGGCGCCGTGTTGAGCGTTAGATCGTGGTCTCAAAAGTGGGAAGTCCACGACTAAATCCCCTGCATGATCAATTTAGGAATTAATATTTTCTTTCCTTTCTCTGGTCTCGTATAGTGAGGGCTTTGACTGAGGCTAGGTAGCTACCAGCTCCAGGACATGTACTATATTAGTATTATGTGGTTCTGGTGCAATGCCGTGTATGGGTTACCTAGCAAGATATCATTATGCATATGCTATCCCACTACCATCTTAGACTGTATCATCCCTTACCATCAGGTGAGATTGCAGTCAAGGGTTGCTAAATTTTTACAGTCTCAGCGTGGCATAACAGACAGAAAAAAAAAGTTTTGCGTTCTTTACCTATAATGAAACTGTCAATAAAAAAAATAAAGAAGCTAAGATTTGGAACTCACATGGATTTTCTTTTCACAGGTTGCATGGTTACGAGTGGACACCCAAACTATTCTTACAATTCATACCCATGTAATATCCCGAAGCAGGCGTGTGGGTGTCACTCACAGCGACCAACGGACCTGGTTCCTTCACATCCGAGAGCTACGAGAAACTGACAGAGGGTGGTACATGTGTCAGATTAACACTGACCCAATGAAGAGTCAGCTGGGGTACTTGGATATTGTTGGTTGGTATCATGTTACCTGAAATGTAGTTATTTCCTGTTTTGTGTAACAATAAAAAATACTAACCCGAAAAATATTATAGTTTAGCAAATTTAGATTTTCCATAGTTCAGTAAACAATCATAAATTTAACCAAATGTGTAAAAGTACCACTAAAATAAATATTTACTACGCCGCAACTAAGTCTGTCTACGCTGACCTATCTACATTCGGCTACTCTTAAAAAATCAGCTTAGGAAAGTTAATCCATACTAATAATATTAACTCTGTCTTCGTTTCATGTTTGTATTCATAATAGAATAGTATGTATATCGTTTACGGTCAGACCTGTGGACCGACTTGACTGAATTTATCAGCTGTTGTGATACATACTTGATAATAACCTTTACCCGAAGTTAGGGCCATTATGTTGAGGTTCGTCCGCGTATAGGTGTCTGACCTATGAGAACTCATTGATTTACCGGGATATAAAATACTCTATTAATATCCTTGTCTGGGCTGGTAGCTATAATATGTGTACTAAATTTCATGGGCTGTGAAAGACAGTCAGTCTTTCAGACTGGCGGTCAGACAGACAGACAGATAGACGGACAGGTGGACAGAAGTATGGATAATATTGTACTTCTTTGCTATGAATTATTCACGTTAAGTAAAGAGGAATACTGAACCTTGACCTTTAGAAGTTGATTATTTTAACTGGCCATTAAGCCTACGCAAGTGTCGCTCCAAATACCACCTAAAACATTAAGGTAATATTAATTAAACGCTTTATAATTCTTATCATAAACCTATATTATAAAAGCAAATACTTAGTTATCCTTATCACGAAATCTCTGGAATTATAACGCCTTCAGTAAACTGACGCAATCTTCATGATATTATTTTATGCCTTTTTGATGTAAAGGTATGCGAGTCACTGCGTTGGTATACTAAATACGTGCAATTGTTTGATAGGTAGTAGAGTTGTAATAGAACCTCGCTTCCACCTCCGTAAGTGCGGAGCTTTCGCAAGAAATCTTACCTCCGCTTCCGCATCCGCCTCCGTAGTTTTTTTGCGGAGTTGTAACGGAGGTGTATTTATGTTGACTTTCAATGCGAGGGGTACAAATTGAAGCAGGTGACGTCAGTTTCACCATTACAATAAGAAAATGGCAACTGTCCTCCAGAAAAAATCAAATAAGGGATTTATCGCATCCTAAAGTACAAAAATGGACGATGTGATCGGAGAGATCCACCTCCGCCTCAGCCTCCGTTAACCTCCGCAACCGCATCTGCTTCCGCAATGAACGCCTCCGTTACAACCCTAATAGGTAGTATTAAATCCAAACACTGGTTTTATGTACTCTATTATTACAACATCAACACAGTGGCCAATTTGACATTACGCCCCGATCTCCCGCCAAGCGCTCCCCATAGCGCTGTGACTGTCAAAGCCGTAGAGGTAGTAACTTAGTAAAACCCTTTGATTATGTAAAACCATAGAATTGACATATTATATCAATTATCAGTCTTTCAGTAGCTTGTTTATTTGGTCGCCTCGGTTTATGATATCAGCCCAGCCCACTTAAGATTGCCTGATATCACATTTTGAGGTGAATACGGTGTCTTAATATGAATCAAAGCGTCTTTAATTCTTTGACCCCTCGTGCTGGCTGGTATTTTGTCGGCCCGTGCGTTTCGATTTTCGAACTATAAACGCTTCCGCATGATTGCTATGACAGGATTGTACAAAAATGGGGGTTAAAGTTTTAAACATGTTGTACTAGCTGATGCCCGCGACTTTGTCCGCGTGGATTAAGTTTCTTTTTCCCGCGGCAACTCCTTAATTCTCCGGGATAAAAAGTAGCCTATGTTTACTACAACTATACCCATGCCAAAAATCACGTCGATGCGTGGCTCCGTTGCGGTGTGATTGAAGGGCATACCCACAAACCAACAAAACGACAAACAAACACACTTTCGCATTTATAATCCTAATATGATAAAAATATGTGTTTGTTATAAAACATTCAAGTTTCTGAATTTCTGAGCTGAGGTATTGAAGGATTCAAATAGTCTTAGTATTTTTACGGAGAACTTCTCATTTATAGTATTTCTTTGTAGGCGATATTATTCACAAAGATAATTCATTTCAGTTCCACCGGATATCCTAGACCGTGGGACGAGCGCTGATCAGACAGTTCGGGAAGGCGCCTCTGTCAGTCTTACTTGTGCAGCCACGGGTTCACCACATCCGCAAATAACATGGCGACGGGAACACTCGAAGCCTATAACCATTTCTGAGGGCGCACAAGGTTCGAAATAATTATATCAATTGATTATGCTACATTATTTCTCTCGTACAGGTGCATGTTGCAAGCTACGAGAGCTTTCAGAATTTGAAAAAATGCAGGCTTTATTTAAAATTTTCTACTTATAATTTATTTATATATTTTTTATATACAAGTAAATTGCTAATAATTTTGCAGTACTAAAATTTCTCATACGGTAGCGTCTTCTGACACATACACCAGTTAGCAAAAAGATGCCCAACTAACTCCGGACTGTCCTACTAAGTATTATGTTCTGTGGTATGACTAGATTTACTTTGAATGAAAACTCGGCTGCTACTTTCAATAATAGCACAGCGGTCGAGCATTTTTTAAAAAATGTTATTTAATTCTTGAAATCTTAATCGACTTCATACAGCAATGAAATCTGTAACCTCACATCTTACGGCTTCTTCTTTTTCTTTCTGTTTTAATTCGAAAGTATTAGTAGTTACTGAAATATGCAAGTTAATTGCCAAACAGAACATAGTCAAGCAATAAACTCTTATTGCTTTTACCATTTTGGACCTCAAATAAGAGTGGCGGGCAAAAAGTTTAATCAATTGCTGCGATCGATTGCCGTTCACGCTAATATCAATATCCTGATTGGTATTTCGCATCCACGTCTCTATATTGGTTAAAATCTTCCGTATTAAGAATTCATTCGTAGATATTATTATTTTCATTCCAGTTATTAAAAGTTAGGTTCGACATTTATTACTATCGCAGTTAAACAGTTTGAGTGCTAAGTTGAGCAACCCGATTTAAAGTTGTTTATTCAGCGCTAAATTTAGACTTCGATGCAACAGCCAATGGTCTCACGGTTTACACGGAACTACAAATATTCGCTAATAATTTATATAAAAAAGTGTCAGCGATATTAAAATAATTCTGCTATAAGCGATGGTAGTAATTGAGGCTGATTGATACAGCTGTTTACATAATAAGTAGGGCAATTGATCTTACATTTGTTTGCATTTTTGTGAAGTTAAAAAAATACCAACAGTTCCGTGTGATTTCAGTGACGTCTCTGGAGGGCCCCGTGTTAAATATAAGTCGAGTGAGCCGGCAACACGCGGGGGCCTATTTGTGCATCGCTTCAAACGGAGTACCTCCTAGCGTCAGCAAAAGGATTATGTTAACTGTTGAATGTAAGTTTTGTAGGGGCTCTTGTGGGGGCTCAAATTCAAATATTAAATATTATTTTAAAACGACAGTTTAATGTCACGCACCTCGACGTCCCTATATTAACGATTATAATTAATTTAAAATTTGAAATTTATTTATTAACAAACTTAAAAACGAATCATAAACATTTAAAAAACATGCACAAGGGTAGCGTGCCCTGAATTATTCCACGTACAGTTGGAGTCTTGTTATTTATTATTGAGATATTTTGACGATATCCCTGAAGTAGGTATTGGTGAGCGCTGAGCGGTGAACCAACTTACAGGCAAAGACGCGTTGCCAAGCGTTTTAGCGTTCTAGTACGATGCCCAAACGTATTAATAGCTCGCTACCATCTTAGTGCTGACTTTAATAATTATATTTTCCTTTCGCCAGTTCCACCGGTAATCGTTATAAGAAATCAACTGGTAGGCGCAACAGTTGGATCGGACTTAGTGCTGGAATGCGAAACTGAAGGCTATCCAAAGCCAGTTAGCTACTGGAGTAGAGATAATGGTGAAATTGTTCCTATAGGTAAGTATCAAAATCACTTTTGTACTGGCGTCCTTTTTCTAACCATTTCAGGGAAAAAGGATAGCAATGATGTCTGTCACACAAACACAATATAAAAAAATTGTGTTAATACACATGACTGTTTTATATTGTGAACACACACACACCAAGACATATTCACACAAACATTCACACACACACGCGCATACACATAAACACACATATCACTAAAAGAAACTAACCTTTCCAATACAGGTTATCCTAGCGTAGGGTAGGGGACCACTATATATTATATAATATTGTCATACTCTTTAATGAAAATAAATATTACTTATTCTCATAAAATAGTTGACACTTTCCAAACCAAACCGATTTAGAAATATTTGTGCATCGGAGTCTCATCACTATTATTTTCAACAGTCAAAAAGTATAGCCATTCAGCCCCCCGATTATGTAAGGAAATCGTAATCGTAAACGTCTGTCAAACATATAATTCGACCTGTTTAAGGAGGTCATAGATGCTTGCACCTCAAAACGCATGTATGTACTCCTTAAACAGTTCGAGTTATACGTTATGAACTGTCAAATTAATACGATTGGCTTAGACAATTGGGCCTCAGATATCACTGTCTGGCTGAATCATCATCGCCCAACTTATGGACCTAGAAAGCCGAAATTTTGCACAAAGGTATCTTTTGTAGAGTTTTGAAGGCATTATAAGGCTGAATTTTTCGAAATTCTCATAGAAGTGAAACCACAATGATGTACGTGTTTTGTTTGGATAAATTATTCATTAATTTTATTTAAGTACTTTAATGAAATTATAATATTGTAAACATCATTCTCAAATATGAAATAGCCTCGCAATAATATTTTTAAACTTCACCGAGTAAATATTATGGTAATATAACTATATGGAAAACCAATATCCAGTGCTCAAGTTCCATACACAATGCAAATAATAATATAAACGAAAATTTAACAATCCTTGTGGATTTTATTGATAACTCGTTAAAGATATTAAATTTAATTAAATGCTATCATGATTTTAATGCAATTATATTAATGAGAAAATTGGAACCAATAGGAGAGATTTAAAACGAAATCTCAATGGAACGAGTAATTGTGATAAGTGGTATCTGGATCTGAACTGTGAATTCATTACTCAAATTGGACATTGAACAAAATCCGTGCAATATTGGTAGAGCTACTTTAAAACATTCTTAATTTTGCCATACCTATTACTGAATATTACTATATGATGCCCATGGACCTGCGTGGATATTTTTTTGTCCTCCTTGTCCTAACTCCTTAATTTTCCGGAATAAAATGTAGCCTGTCCTCTGTAATATGTCGTTCCCCAGGATGCAACCTTCTCTATAGTCTATACCAAGTTTCATCATAATCGGTTTAAAAGATGGGCCGTTGAAGCGTAGTAGACAGACTATACATACATAAGAGATAGGTTGCATCACAGGGTTACCTTTGACGCTGGAAAATTAAAGAGTTCCCACGGAATCAAATAACTTTATCCACGCGGACGAAGTCGCAGTCATCGTCTAGTAATTTATAATATTAGTATTTTTTTAAAAGAGTACGACTTCGTCCGCGTGGATGTACTCGTAGGTTTTTTGGTCTGCCCATTGAAATGTACATTGCCCTTGTGGTCTCTTGCGTGTATGTTATGTAATTATAGAGAGTTCTCTATATCCAGATCTAGCTTTTGCTCCTGCCTTGTATATGTTTTTGAATAACTAGATATGATTACATATACTTATACCTACTTATACAGAAAAATATTTGCTTCATTCTTTTGTAATCGGGTATACATTATTATAATTTTATAACAGGAGGCGGTCTGGAGCCACAAAGAATTGCTGGATCATATCGTTCCATCCTCCGCTTGCCTATAAGAAGAGTTACTATTTCGGACTATGGCTCATATAAATGTGTATCCAAGAATTCCTTGGGTGACACGGAAGGCACCATCAAATTGTATCGTGAGTATTTTAAATAGTCTCTTTCTGAACAAATATGTTATCTAAGTACGCCTTTCGTATCTTCTTGAAATAGCAGTAATGGAGGAATGCATCATGCGGCAAATTCGATCCGCCTTTTCAACTGCAACTGGATGGTACATCCGATAATTATTATATTCATTTTAACAACAACATTTAAGTGTTATGAACATTTTTTTGCACAACAAACGTTCGTTGCGAATATTCACATCGGGCAAATATTCATGGCATTCGCCACCATCGATGCATCGAACAAAATATACTCGTTGCGAATAATATTCACGGCTGTCGTCATCATAGATGCATCGAATAATTAAAGCTCACTACGAATATTCACATCGGGCGAATATTCATGGCTGTCGCCACCGTGAAGATGTTTACATTGATTTTCATAAGTAGATTGCTATAATCCGCAATGCAGAATGGACAGTTAATTTGGTCACAGATGTTTCAATCCGGGAGTAGCCTGTTTTTAAAATGAAAGATGAAATTTTGCAAAAAATGCGAACGTGCTGCCGGAAAATTGTACTATATTTGTATTGCATTATTGCAACTGTATTCCCATGAGAATCTATACTTTGACATAGATTTTGTAACAAAATTTTCATTACTGTCCGTACATTAAGTTACTTTTTTTAATTTTATTTCATTTATTGCTTATTTTACACAATTAACAAAGTTACACCACAATTTTATAGACCACCCCTAGAATGCAACACAGGCTGGAATTTGAAGCCCAAATAGACCGTAGTCTGCATTAGGGCTGACAAAACTACTAATTTAATGACATTATTCTTTCGGCAGCCATGCAGCCACCAGCGATGGAAAATAGAAATGGTTGGTATTTTTAATTTTTATTACATGATTCATATTTAAGTACTGGGGACCATTTGCAATGTCTGTGGGTTTGCTTATTTCAGATCTTGTAATTCCATTTCAAAACATTTATTCCCAATCGATTGAGTTGAAATTTTGTATATTTACACGTTTTGTTTGGATGACAATGCATGGTGTGATAAGATAAGATGAATGACGATATTCTAAATCCAAAATGGTGGACTAGTAATTTTTCATGCATCCCCATAATATGGGTATCAATTAAAAGGGTTCGCTGTAATTATACGAAAACTTAATGACGTCACACTAAATTCCATTTAATGGCGGACAATAAAAGCTTGTTTTTAAAAATATTTTTAATGATTCAAGACGTTATTTTTCAGCTATTCAAAAATTAAACATCGTAGCAGGAAAAGCATCCGATAGTACACCATTTGGCACACAGGGTAAGATTAAACTTTGTTCTTACAAAATTGTATTATTATACTTACCGGTTTTCTAATGCAAGCTATGAGTACATTTTATTCCAGCTTGTATTTTCATTTTTAAAGCTTTTATTTGAAACAACAATTTCTCTAATAATATTTGTTCAAGACATTGTTTGCATTGTTTTAATTAGATTTTTTTTTAGATTTCAGATTACAAGATTACAACAAAGCAGTGCCCAGGGACCGCTTTTGTTACGATTCGTTGTTTTTATTAATTTTCCTAATTAAGGTAGTTGTATCGTAATCCCTTTGTATTGAGAAATAAAGCGTTAGTACACCTGAAGTTTAATCTAAAGTAGAACAGATTGAGTTGAAGATATAATAGAACGGATACTAAACACTTTTTTTGGAGTTGATTCATGTCAGGCATTCAGATATGTCAGTGTAGTCATGGAATTGTTTTAAATATCACTTACCTAAATAAATACTCTATTAGATCATATTTTAAGGAAATCCATTTCAAACCATACCACTGGTTTGGAATGCCCTTCCTTGAAAATTATTAGAAAATAATTAAAAGTCTTTTAAAATTATGGTTTGTTCATCTTCTTTTAATAATCGTGTTCGAGACTTGGTTAATCAAAGTATAAATATTGGTACCTAAGACGTTTGTTCGTAATATCGCCACTTAAACGGTTTAGTTCTGGTTAAACTTACCTCGGTACTTTGGTGAGTTCAGTTTGAGCACGTTCCTAAACCTCAAAGCTTATGATCTTTGTTCAAAGTTCAACTAGTAGAACTTAAGCAAGTCCATCAAATCAAATTTATCACTCGTGAACATAGATCGGACTAATCAAACAAGTAACTTTTTTATGTTTTTACGTTTATTTTTTTAAATGTTTTGATATTGATATGCCTTTAAACGTGCGTCATTATGTGATCAATTTCATGAAAAGATCTTATTAATAATATACCGTTTTTATAAAAACGTTCAAGTTTTTTTTGAATTTATTGGAACTGTATGAGTTTTTTTATAACATTAACTTATTACCGTACTATAAGTATAGAAATTAATTTAATGATAAATTTATTGCTAGTTGTGTAGGTTCAACATACAAAAAATATTTGTTAAAATACCATAATAATATTATAAATGCGAAAATGTGTCTGTCTGTCTGCTACGCTTTCACGGCCCAACTGTTCAACCGATTTTGATGAAATTTGGTATGAGGATAGGTTGCATCCCGGGGAAGGACATGGTCTACTTTTTATTCCGGAAAATTTAAAGAGTTCCCGTGGAAATCTAAAAATCCTAATCCACGCGGACGAAGTCGCGGGCTCATCTGGTCCAAAATAAAGATAAGATTATATTCATGTAAAATGAACTATTTTGTTACTGTTACATAATATTATAGAAACGCTTAAATAGCTTTCAAGTTATAGTGTAGTTCAAGCTTTAAAAGATATCTAAAGCATATCGTTTTTAAACGAAATAATAATAATATAGTCTTCAAAGTAGTGAACTAATACGATATAAACCAAAGTATTATACAAATAGTATTAAAATAGACTGAGTTTAATATAATAAGCATGTATATAAAAGAGGCTAATGGCGAAATATTTTTTGCTTATGATTCGAGGTAAATTGTTGAGTTAAAATCCAATTATTCTAATTTAAAAAAACATATACGTACAATAAATTAACCCATTTTTGAACTAATCTTTATAATGATTGGTCCCCAAAAAGGTCTTATTAAGTGTGCTTGGAATATTGAACTATACCTGTACGTGGTGGGAGATTTTTAACTATTGCAGTTTTACTACGATTTGTTTGGAATTTAAATTGGAAAACCGCCATCTAGATGATGTTAGTTAATTTCTATACAAATTGTAGAAAACCTACACGCGATGAATTCAGAAAAAAATCTCCGTCTAGGCCTTCTGATAAAACTTTGACAGTTGAAATATAATTAGATTCTAAGTATACCTCCAAGTCGATAACTTCAGCAATCGACGCCACATGTATAATATCAATGTTTTTATTTCCAAAATAATTTATAATATATTTATTATTATTGTGTAGATGGCGTGCCACAATCCTAGAATTGATCATAATATTTTCATTTAGTAGTCGAGCATTTATACAATCTTATAAAGAAAAACACAAAAATTTAAGCTACACATTTTATGCATGAGAATTAGATAATTATTAATTATTTACAGTACAACATACATTTACCATATTTACATTTACCATATTATTTGTTAATGTAACAATAGCAGTTTTTATTTCTTTAAACTAAAGCTTACTTTTAAAATAAACATGGATCTGTAATTTAAATTATATTTGTAAGTCAATTGAGTTAAATGCGGACCACTATCGCTGATCAATGTAATAAAAAATAAACTAGTTTTTATTAAATAATAGTAACGTATTTTTATTTACCTTAGAAATTCATTTAATCTGTATCTAAAAATAAGTAAACTTCATAACTTATTATCTAGTGGTTCTACGTTACGCAGCGAAAAACTACAACCAGAATCTTTAGGGTCATTTTCATCATCTACGGTTATGGTTGACGTTAAATTTCACCGCCAAAAAGCTAGCAAAGTAAGTGACACATTCTTACACCAGTAATGGTTATAACTCAAATTTTGGCAAAAAGTTGACTTGTGTAAGCTTTGGTAACCAAGGGCGGGGTTGTCAAATTTAAACTTAACTGTATGATTATTAACTTTGCAGCTTCGTCGTGGTCATCCTCGACAACGTTACAATGTTTCTGGACAACTTGAACTGTATTTCTATTACTATAATTATGATCATCAATAATTATTACCAAGATAAAGCGTGTCTGTCTGCAACGTATTCGCGATCCATCTGGTCAACTGATTTTGATGAAATTTTGTGCAGAGATAGCAGAAATGATAGCAAAGATGCATACCAAGAAAGGACACAGGCTACTTTTATCCTGGAAAATAGCGGATTTCATGTTGAGTTTCTTTTGCGAAAATCCTTTCTGTTGTCGTATGATACAGCTTTATGTTAGCTTAAAATATATGAAAGGGCGTGAGTTTCAGTGAGAATCACAGAATTTAAAATCTGTATAGAACCGGTAAGTTGAGTGAGAGATTGACACCGTGAAGATGTAAATATTGGTAGATTTAAGTTATTGTAACACTTGTTTTGGAGGGTGCTATGCTATATGAGTGTATTGCTCGTGGCATCAGACTATATGGGATAGATATAGAGCACTTGTGTTTCTGCACACGCCACGCCATTGTGCATTATAATAATATTTTCCGTGTAGATGGCTCTGTCATAAAGATTGACCGCCGTTGTCAAAATTTGGTCGAGAGGAGATTATTATAAGCGAAACTCTAAGATAGCAGGACACCCTTTCTAAAACTTAAAATAAGATTCCGCGCTGAGGCTTTATCGAGTGTCCATATTTGTTTGTTGTGGCATTTGGCCAGTGGGCGAGATTCGTAGCACAGCATATACCAGCACAGGTACGATTGAATGAAAACAATAGGATCAAACTCGTACTATTGAACTCGAAGCTATTCACTGCCGGAATATAAAGGATTGGAACGCAGGCACATCCTACGTAGGTTTTCCATTCAGCTTTGGATATGTCACAGAGGGATTACAATCACAGTAAGGTATTAGAATTACTATCAATCTGTGTGTGACTTTCTCTCTGTCTCTCTCTTTTTGTAAGTATATGATTTGCGAACAAGATTTGGAATGCCGGAGTTATGTTCGTTTTAGGCAATTTAATAAAATAATGGTTAAGGAATACCTCGTGAAAAAATCTCCTTGCCTAAGAGTTTTGCATAAAGTTTTAAAGGTGCGTGAAGTCTGCCATGCCAAACTTGATCAGTGTGGTCGATTACGGCTAAAGAGGTAACCTCTAACCCTTTTTAAGGTTTTTAGCTAGTGTATATGTATTAAAAAATTAAAAACCCGAGACACTTTGATTTAACAGGCTACACATAATTTAGAAACGACCAGACCTGTAGAAGTTTCTTACATACCTTCATCAAACAGCTGATGGTCTTCAAACGGCTGACAGATTTTCTTGAATCACAACTAAGAACACTGTCGATCTAGTCACCTTTCAAAGATAAAAAACTAGATCAAAATCGGTTCATCCATTTGAGAGTTACGAGCCCACAGACAGACACACAATTGCAATTGCAATTGTTACTTTACCAAGCTGGCAAACGAAACATGAGAGGGTAAATTTGATCTTTCCGATTATTTCTTTAACAGCTCTAAAAGGTAAAATTTATAGCATTATTGTTATCAGCAAACACGCTAGTCGTTTTCGATTAAAATCGGGGTCAATGGCACATACTTATAAGAAGCTGAGAGCTGGTGGCATATTACAGTCTAGTTGTTAGTATATTCGACTACAGATTGCGAGGTCCTGGATTAAATTCCCGGGACGGGTCACGACTTTTGGATTTTTCTGACAATAAATTATCAATACTAGCTTGGAGTTAAGTATTTGTATTAGCTCACAGATTTTTAAGATAACCATTCGTAAAATATTCTAAACTAGTGTTTCATCCTAAACTAAGACCTGGCGTCCAATAAGGACCTGCCAATAGACGTAACGTCATTATGTTTAGGCTAAAGAGCTATCGTATTATAATATTTACATCGATTTGATAAATAATAAATTTGATAAATAAAACTGCGTCAGACGAATTTCAAAGAGAACTAAACAAAAATACCCATATGTTAACAAGGTAAACCCGCTCAACAAAGATCTTTCAACTTTCCTTGAGGTCGGTTAATGATGGTGAAATCCACATTCTATAAGGCATACAAGTCGACAAAGATTTAGGGGTGCTAAGAAACCCTACAAATGTAAAAAATCTATGTTTATAAATGAATTGAAATAATTCATTTATTTATACTTAAAATACTACTCCAACACTCGGTCAATTCGAAACCTATTTTGTTAATTCTTTATTCTTTCCAAACCTACTCTATATTAACAGGTAGGTCTCATCTTAATTTCACTAAAATCTGATGATTAGCTTGGAACTCCTTAACGGGTAAGTATCAGCAAATCCATTGCAGTCCGTCTAATCTATATTTATAATATAGATTAATAAAACGTAGAATTTAACCATACTGTGCAATGAACATATAGTTAACTTAATGCTGTAGTATAAAAGATAATATGCCGACACATGTACAGCTGGGGCGGGTCACCTGGTAACTTTAAAATTAGAATACGATCAAAATGCAGCAATAAAGGCCATTAGCTGACTTCAGCGGCTTTTAAAACTGATCTTCTCGATAATTTCAACCCTTTGTGATTCTGAAACCACTAGTTCTTTAGCTATGTACCCTGGGGGTAAGGAGAAATTGAATTTGTACATATCACGTCACGCCACAGTCCGTCAACTATGCAATAATTCACTTTGGTAAGCGTTGCTTAGCATCTACCCGTTTGATGTTTATCGGATGAACTAGGTCATGATGTATTTGCACCTAATGATGCCCGCGACTTCGTCCGCTTGGATCCATTTTACCATTGAAAATGGTTATCAGATGCAAATCGCCTGAGACGTATTTTTGGCCATAGCTCCGCGGATTTTGGGAGGATCGAGATGGGAATAGTACCAAGAGTTGAGGAATTTATTGACACGAGTGAGCATTAAAATTTTGAAAATCGGCTGGTAATTTTTTTAGAATTTAGAATAATGTAAAAAAGTAGGGGTCGGGGGTGTTTGTTTACTTAATCGTAAATATTATATATATGAAAGAAAGGGTCGTAGGATATTTAGTTTAGCTACAAAATGGAGATTTTTTTAAAAAAATCGTTTTATAATTGTGACCAGTAGGTGGTCCCTTTAGATTTGGAATGGTAGATTAACGAGCATTTCTGTATATAAAAAGTGATGTAGCTTCTATGATTATTTACCGAACGTCATGGTAATGGTGTTAAAACATGCGGATGCAGGCGAGAAGTGCATTCGAGTTAGAATTTTGAAAATTGGTTGATACATTTTTGAAAAAGTTTGAAGAAGAGATTTTAATGTTTTTAAGAATCAACGCAACAGAATACAGAGCAAATGTATGGCGACACATACATTTACTCTGCATTCAACTCGCGTGCGAACTGTAGGTACTAGGTAGGTATGATGTCTTTCACACGCATCATCAAAGTCAAAAGAAAATATTATAATTCTTTATTATAAGTAACAGCCGCACGATTAAAAGACTAATAACAAATTTTACAATATTACTTTATGACTAAAATTCTTCAAAAGTCACTTGTAACGCGATTTTGTCTTTAAACAGACATACAGCAGACCTAGCAATAGTAATAGCATTACCACAGAAGTCTGTCAATCTTGTATTTCATATAAATTGAACACGGTGATTTTAATCATAAGATATACTACCGAGATATATTAATAAAAGATAATAATTATGAAATACAGTTAAAACGCATTGAAGTTGGTATATGATCGTGTGGCAAGTTGCCCGGAATGCAGGTTATATTTCCTTGCGTCAGTATTTATGCCACAGTGCGGGGCGACGGCAAGTGCGGCGTCGCCTCATAACTTTTGTTGTATGAGGTCTATTACAAGTTTAACCTTTACTATCTCTCACACTTAGGAGTTATGTTATTGCGTATTATAGATTAGACAGACTCAGTCGACAGTGAGCGAGCGTTACAGTTTAAAATTACATATACAAGTTTTCGTTGACATCAAACCAACTAGAATCAGTAACACTACGCGTCGTCTGTAGTCGCCGACTCTCGTTGGCCATATTTTTATAATTGTAGGTACTACGCGGTTACGCCAGCAAGGATTCTACGGCAATGCGTTGCGGACCTTCACGATGGGGCTCAAAGTGTGTTGTAAAAAAAAAGTAAAAAAAAAACAGAAAAATAAGTGTCCAAACAGACTTTCTATTTTTAACACTCTCCCTTTACTCTCCAAAACCAAGCTCTATTTACTTTGGAGAAGCCAAAACACGTAGATTCGCAAAATTTGTAAAAAAAAAAATAATTCAGGCAAAGTTTAATTAAATTAGTAAACTTGACTCATAAATCAAAATAAAGAGAGAGTACTCTTATAATCAAAATATTTGTGGAATGTAGTACGTATGTGTTAAGTGAAAATTTATGAGTGTTTAATAATGATATACGAGTAAGTATGCAATTTTTTTTTTCAAAATATAATTTTACCCCTTTGTTAGCGTGTTAAAATGTATACCCATGCCAAATTACATCTTTCTAGTACTAAGGACCTCTGGACTATGCCGAGGACAGGCAGGCAGACAAGTAGACAGACGGACAAACATGGCAAAACTATAAGGGGTCTATATTGACTACAAAAGCCTAACAAGGTACTAGGTAGCTTCAAAATGCGCGCCGCGTATCTTTTCAATGGATTTTTTAAAACAATTAAAATCGTAACCTAATAAACCAATTAAAACTTGATCGAGCTAGTTTTCAGTATTTACACATGTTAGAAATACAAAATGAAAACATTATGTAATGTGTTATGGGAACATGTTTGAATTTAATATTATCAAAGCGAAATATTTTCTAAACTTGCGGACTCGTATGATATTCATATAATTTTCCGAAATTCGATATCAGTCTTATTTTCATATCTCCGAGCAAAGGTATTAAATACCTTGCTACACATTTCATGTATCTTGCGTTTTACATAATAATATTTTCTGCTTTATTTTAGACTAATTTTCCTCAAGCAATGGAAAGCCATTGCTTGAGGAAAATTAGTTAGGGTTAGTGAGTTAGGGGGGTTAGGAAGTTAGGGTGTAAGCATACCCACCAGATCTATGTCGATAGATGCGATCGATGTTGTAGAATGAGATAACTTAACGTCTATTTTGGTCAGATTCATCATTCATCTTAGAATGAAAGGATGGCTCTCAGGTTAGGGAATGTATGTTCCTACGTCATTCGATCAATCGACGGTTGATTCACATGGATCGATGATGGATCAATTGTTTTATCTTCCAATATCAGTTGAAACTACTATATCATGCTATCATACTAATATACTAATTATAATATTATAAATGCGAAAGTGTGTGTTTGTTGGTTTATTGACTTGTAGTTCAATCACGTCGCAAAAGACATGGACATGATTTTTCGCAAGAATATAGTTGAGGTCCTTGAGAGTGACATAGGCTACTTCTTATCCCGAAAAAATAAGGAGTTCCCGTGGGAATTAAAAAAACATATTTCACGAGGACGAAGTAATTATATGCCAAATGACGTTGGTCGAAAGGATGTGCTAACACTCTTAGCATGAGCCCGAGGTTAATAATTTTGGAAGCCAGCCAAATATGTACAAGTCGTCTGGAAAAATGAATTATTGTCTCGATGTCACTTTAAATGTTTCTTGAATAGCAAGCAAACACTGAAAAGGGTTCGTGCAAACGTTGCAAAAACACATTTCTCATTAATTCTAATATTGCAAGTAAACATTTTTTTTCATCGTTGTCTCTCTCTTTGCGTATTTATCCTCATTTCAGAGGATCATGACTCTCTAAATAATCACATATTGATAGGGGCTTATTTGAGACATAGGTAATGTGATGAAGATACCCTAGATTAAAGTATAAATTATTTCCGATTACGAGCTTCATTGTGATCTTATTTAATTGTAAGTAATTATGACGGGTCTACTCTTTTATATCGCCCATCCACTTCCTTTTCTTTATCAGGTGCCCTCCTCTTGCCCTCCAGGATCAACCTTGGGATTTCGTTCAGGAATCCGTTTTGTAAATGCCCAAAAAATTCAACCTTTCTATGTAGGTACAGCGCTTCCGGTAACATTGAGCTGAATGGCAAACTTCAAATTGAATTGAAATCTCTGGTAGATTTCAATTGACGACGACGGTGACGGAATGACGATGGTGATATTTCAGATCATTTTGCAAATGTCTCGACTCTTGAGTAAGCGTTTAGTATTTACTTCTGAGCAACGCAGATCTTTTTCATTTTAAAACATTGTATGAGGCAGGTGTATCAGTATCTTTAAACTTTCACACAAATATTTTACATTCGAAGCGTGTGAAGTCACGGGAATAATGCTATTATTTAATATTGGCGTTATATCGTACTACTTAAATTAAACTAGCTGACTTAGACTTCGTGCGCGTGGATTGAGGTTTTTGGTTCCCGTCTTTAATTTTCCGGGATAAAAAGTACGTACCTATGTGCTATTACAGACTATAATCTATCTCTGTGCCAAATTTCATCCAGATCCGTTCAACCGTTCTGGCGTGATTGAGTAAGAAACATGCATTTGAGGTTTTTTGGTTCCCGCGGGAACTCTTTTATTTTTCGAGATAAAAAGTAGCCCATGTGTTATTCCAGATTATAATCTATCTCTGTGCTAAATTTCATCCAGATCCGTTCAGCCGTTCTGGCGTGAAAGAGTAACAAACATCCATACATTCATACATCCTCACAAACTTTCGCGTTTATAATATTAGTAAGGAAGTATAAAGATAAAGGTATATGACTTAAAAAACACATTGCAAGCAACAAAATTGTTTTCCCATAATTTGAAAATAGTAAGAAAATTTACATGTTGCTTTGTATGCACCTTCCTTCCACCCAGTTCCAGGAATGTGGGGAAGTCCAACAAACATACAGTACTACAGCAATACCTACAGAACGCGGTGAATAATAAATTGTGGTAGCGTTATACTAAAAGGGTAACCTAATGTTATGACAATAAAATTAAAATGTGTATTATATAAGAATTTATAGCCAAATGAACAACAAAGACACGCACCCAGTCGCTAACTCGAGCCAATCGTGCATATTCGATTGGAGAATATTATATTGTTTTTATTTACTCTATTGCAACTAGCCCGCATCATCTTCATCAATTCAACATTTAATCATAGATCTAAGATTGGTCTCATTGATCGGAGACCAATCTTAAAGAGAGACCAATCCTAAATCTATGCATTTGAAATTAATAGTCCCGACTGATCCTCACAACCCAACTGTTAGTTTAGTTAGTGTGGCAGAAAAGTATATAGGTCCTTATGAGATAGGCAAACGCAAAGAAAGGCTTTCTTTGCGTGTGCCACTATCCATGAAAATTCCTATTAGAGCTTCTTCCTAAGTAGAGCTCCTAAGTAGTAGTAAGTAGTATTCCTAAGTAGAGCTTCTTTTAATCCATGACAAAGTTCATAAAATTATTAGGTGAGTAAACAACGTTAAAAAATTTTAAATTCACTTTGACCGAATCCTATTCAGAATATTAAATGTTCATTTTAAGCTTAATCCTACAAAACATTTAAAACGGAGCTTAAAAATCACGAGCGATATAAGGCAGGGCTGTGAGTTAATTCTGCTGGATAACTGCTGGCTCATTTAACAAACCCTGGATTATTAGGTTGGAAATGTGACCCTGCGATATGAATACAATGGTGTAGAAAGCAATGAAAAGTGTAAAACCTCTGTATTTAACTCGTTATAAAATTGTAGTCAGGTCATTGGTAAATAATGCTGATAGATAGTGTTTTTGAAGTGAAAACTTGTTTAGCCGCGTTGATCACTTTTTGGTAGGGGGTTAAGTTGTGAATTCGCGTGATCGACATGTTTGCGTGACCGACATGCTCGCGAACAGCGACATGCTCGCGTTGTTACGAAGAAGGTCTTAAATATAAATATACTACATTCGAAATTAAACTTTGATGTCTTAGTGTTAAGGTTTACATTTAAATATTTTTTTATTAAAAATTTTAAATATTCGTTTTCACTTCTATCGGCAGTCTCTATGACTGTCAATTTTTTTTACGCCACTGCTTTACTTATTGCTATTTAAAAGCGCTTCTACCGTAAGCCTGCACTTCTGGTTGCGCTCTTGTAGGGTATTATAGATTCAGACATGGGCGGGTCGGCGTATTCCGCACCGCACCTGCTGGCCACCAAAAACACTACTGTGGAACACTGCGTATTTTTTCCACTTCCGTTTGCCCGCTGCCCACCGAAATTGCAGCCTTAAGGCACGTACACTACGTACATGTTTAAGATTTGAAACGGTAATAGCCTAGTGGCTAAGATTTTGGCCTTCTATTCGAGGGTCCGAGGGTTCAATCACAAGTACAAAATATGAGACTTGAACTCGCTTATAGTAATTAAATATCGCTTAATTTAACTGTTAAAGAAAACACCTGCTTGCCATTGACAATAAAATTCTTCAATAAAGTTCTCAAAGTTATGTGAAAATATACACAACTATAACAGTTTGAATGCTAAAACTTGACCTATAAATTACCTATTCTGTGCCTACAGTATTAAAAAAACTTTTCAAGTTAAAGGTCAATATGATGAAAGTTTTTATACGAATGTAGTATGTAGCTATATTATTAAGTCATAATAAAGTATAAACAAACTATACATTCGTGACAAAAATGTAAATCGGATAAACAACACCGCCTAAATTTATCAATAAAATAATAACTAATAATAGGCTTCATGTAAGAAAAGTTTACAAACTTTCAGTCACGCGAGAAAATCAGGGTCGTGTAGGTAAGCAGGCATTTATGGGGCCATTTGAAAGGCAGCGTAATTTACCTACAAGATTCCTAGTTTTGACAACCGAAACAGTGATTATATTATTTTTACCCGACTTTGGAATGGTTTGAGGTAGGTTTAGAGGCTATATTTTGCCTGCCTCTATGGTCTGGTGATTAGTATGTTAGATTCGGATGAAAACGTCCTGGGTTCGATTTCTGAGTCGAACAAGAAATTCTGATTACTAGCCTGGAGCAGGCCTGGCTCACTTGTTACGTGACCTGAGATATTTAACTACTGCTGCGTGGACGTTTTACGGCACTCGTATCAGTCGAGTGTTGCGCGCGAACCGTAGTTATACGTTTGATTTTTACTCAAGTTCTCGTTACGGATAAACAAAGAAAGATCAGTAAACCATATATCCTATCGCATTAGGTCGTTTAAACTCTAATTATTAAGACCTAACTTATCGCCCTTTGCACTTCCTAAGGAAGGTTAGTTATATAATTATTTTCACTTACAGCGCTGTGCGAGCTGAATTGGGCTTTATTACGACGTAACCTGGGTCGCTGATTGTTAAAAGGTTTCGCGGAGTAACTGTTCTATACATTGTAGGTACTATTACCTATTCTGTGCCTGGAGAGCACGTAAAGGCATCGGTCCTCCGATTGATCTCTAACCAATCGTATCAGATTTTTCGTCCAATCGGGCTTTGAGAGTAAGGGAATAGAGAGTGTGTCTATGTTTGCGCACACATTTGTGCTCTATAATATCTCCCACTTCGATGATGGCTAATATCTGCGGATAAACTTAGCCGAACAAAGTCAAGAGGACATTACTTGTATCCATTAGTACGACAGCGTATAGTATTCAAGATTTAAAAAGCTGGTTCGTCGCGGACGAAGTCACAGTCCCATTTAGTACCTATTATGTTATTAAATTGTGTAATGTTTTTAATTGATTAGGGTTCTGCCTAAATAAATAATGCGCTTCGGCTTACGAAACGTAACAAATGGCAGTTTAACAAATTGCAATACAATTCCGATTAGCAAGATCCCTTGTAAATAGCTCGGTCACAGATTTAAGGTGAGCATTTTGTTTCGAGATCTGGATCATTAATCAAGTGGACACTTGACGGAACTCTTGCATTTATCTTCAGTTCATCGGACAGGATGCAGAGTTTTTGCTTGAAAAAGATTCTATTAAGCTGTAAGGTATACTAACAATTTATAAATGTCCCAGGGGGTTACTCGTCGTATTTTCAACCTATAGACGTCCACTACTGGACGAAAGTCTGCATAGATCAATGCACGCTTATTTCGAGTGGCTCCCAGCTACACGCTTGATTGATCTTCCGGCCACCTAGTGGGGGTCGTTCAACCATTGACATATATTTTTTATCCATTGAAGGTTTGATATGAAAATGCTATTTTTTATTTCATAGCAAGCCTTTAATAGATTAAAAATATAATAATGTGTCACTGGCTTTAATGTTTTCAAAGCACTGCGTTGTTTAATAGGGCTGAAGCTATTTCTCTTCAATATAATTTTGAATGCTACGCTACTATCCAACGGTGATAGTCTATTTTAGACGTTGGACCTGCTATTCGGGTAATTGTTGGGCACGCACTTATATATGCGATAGGTATATCCAGTTAAATATAAATTGCTTTTACAATGAAGAAAAACATCATAAGGAACCCATGCATACCACAGAGTACTTCATATAGTTACCAAATGTCTCTGAAGTGAAGTCTGCCAATCGGTACTTGACCAGCGTAGTGGAATATGACCAAACCCTGCTCAATCTGAGAGGAGACTCGTATCACGTAGTGGTCTGGCGATAGGTTGCAATGATTTGGGTGGTGAAGCCCAAAGGCTAATTATGTAATGTTTTAGGAAAACTCTTCTTCTTCTTCTTCTTGCCCTTTTCCCACGTTATGTGGGGTCGGCACAACATGTTTTCTTCTTCCACTCACTTCTGTTATCCGTCAACCTCTTATTCACCCCTTTTATACGCATATCCTCTTTCACACAATCCATCCATCTTTTCTTTGGTCTCCCTCTACTCTTTTTTCCTTCCACATGCATATCTATCATTCTTCTCGTAATATGCCTTTCTTCCCTCCGCATTACATGCCCATACCATGCTAACCTATTACTCCTCATCTTTTCTATCACTGGCGCTACTTTCAAACTTCCCCTTATATATTCATTCTTAATCTTATCCATTCTAGTCACACCACACATCCATCTCAACATTCGCATTTCGGTCGCATGTACTTTTCTCTCATCCATCCCTTTCACCGCCCAACATTCTGAACCATATAATGCGACAGGTCTAACGACTGTCTTGTATATTTTCCCTTTTAGTTTCAGGGGCATTCGTGGGTCGCATATAACTCCTGAGACCTGTCGCCATTTCATCCATCCCGCATTCATTCTTTTGTTCACATCTCGTTCAATATTGCCGTCGTTTTGAAAGAGCGAACCGAGGTACCGGAAATCGGAACAGACCGGTAGGGATACACCATCTAAGGCAATTTCATAGAAACGAGAGGGGCCACCGAAGTCACAGAACAGATGCTCTGTCTTCGTTCGGCTAATCCTCAGGCCAACACTCTCCAATTTCTTTTGCCATTTTCCCAGTCTGCTCTGGACCTCGGAAGCCTCTTCCCCGACAAGTACAATGTCGTCAGCGAACATCATGCACCAGGGTGCCTGCTCCTGTATGTCTGATGTTAGAGCATCCATTACCAGGAGAAACAGATAAGGACTTAAAGCCGATCCCTGGTGCAAGCCCACTTCCACATTGAACCTATCTGTAACGCCAGCTTCTGACCGAACCCTTGTGCTCGCTTCTGCATACATCGCTTTCACAAGCCTCACATACGTCTCAGGTATTCTTTTCACTCTAATAGCCCACCACAGAACTTCTCGGGGAACTCTGTCGTATGCCTTTTCAAGATCGACAAACACCATATGCAAGTTTCTATGTGCACTCCTGTATTTCTCGCACAGTTGTCGAAGTGCAAATATTGCATCAGTCGTTCCTCGCCCCGGCATAAACCCAAATTGATTTTCTGTGATCTCACTCTCCTCTCTCATTCTTCTTTCTATCACTTTTTCCCAAATTTTCATGCTATGTGACATGAGCTTTATTCCTCGGTAGTTATTACAGTCCTGTACATCACCCTTGTTTTTGTAAATGGGCACCAGCGTACTGTTGCACCATTCTTCTGGGATCGCCTCCTCGAGTAACAACTTATTGAAGAATAAAGTCAGCCAACTCCATCCATCCGCTTTTAGAAACTTCCATACTTCAGCTGGTATACTATCTGGCCCTGTCGCTCTACCATTTTTCATACTCTGCACTGCCATTCTTACTTCATCTACACTCACCTCTTTCACGACACCCAAGTTGGGTGGTACATCGTCTAGCCCTCTGCTCCAGTCATTTTCTTCATTCATCAACCTTCTGAAATATTCCTTCCAACGTGCTTTTATTTCATCATCATTCATTAAAACCTTCCCATCATCACCTTTCATGCATTTGATATGTATGATATCCCTTGCATTCTTTTCTCTCGTTCTCGCTAGTCGGTACAAATCTTTTTGTCCTTGGGGGCTTTCTAGGGACT
The DNA here is from genome assembly GCA_964035005.1 of Erebia palarica. Lineage (NCBI taxonomy): Eukaryota > Metazoa > Arthropoda > Insecta > Lepidoptera > Nymphalidae > Erebia > Erebia palarica. The sequence continues at coordinate 12,500,323 of OZ035988.1, forward strand.
CATACAACTTTTCTTGGACATTTCCCCTCGCAAAAGCAACAACTTTCTTAGCTTTCCTTTTACTCTCCATATATACTTCCCTTTTATTCTGTTTTATCACGGTGTCACTATCACTCACACTTTTCCAATCTTTAAAAGCATCCTTCTTTTCTTTCAGAACTTTTTGTACATCCTCACTCCACCACCACGTGTCTTTATCTATCTTTCTTTTATTCTTTGTCACTCCAAATACATCCTTCGCTACAGTTCTCATACATGCAGCCATTTCATTCCAGCATTCATTTACCGACATCTTTTGAAAATCACCATTCATCTCAATCATTTTATCCACAACTTGCATTCGAAACTCTTTCGCGCATTCCTCTTTCTCTAACATATACCATTTTATTTTGGGCAGGGCTTTAGGCTTAGTTTTTAAAGTCTGGACCTTCATTTTTATTTCCATTAGTAATAATCTGTGTTGCGGTGCTAATGGTTCCCCTGGTATAACTTTACAGTCTTTAACTGTGTTAATGTTACTTCTTCTAATTAGAAAATAATCTATTTGGGTTCTGTGGAGGCTGCTTTTGTACGTTATTAAATGTTCATCCTGTTTTTCAAAAAATGTATTAACTATGGCCATGTCAAACGAGGATGCCACTTGCAGAAGTGTTTCCCCCTCTCTATTACAGGCCCCAAAGCCCCAACCACCATGCACTCTCTCAAAACTTGCATTCATTCTTCCGACATGACAGTTAAAGTCCCCTCCTACATAAATGTTTTCGTTTTGTGGGAGACCCATCATAACCATATCAAAATCCTCCCAAAACTTCTCTTTCGTAGCATCATCACATCCTACCTGTGGCGCATACACACTCAGAACGTTCACAACTAAGTTTTGTAGAATTAACTTAACAACTATAATCCGGTCATTCACTCTTGTTACATCCGTCACACATTTTTTCAGCTCATTATCTAATACAATTCCCACACCATTCTTCTTACCATCACTCCCACTGTAGTAAAATTTATATCCCGCTCCAATCTCTCTCGCTTTCGTACCCTTCCATCTCGTTTCTTGCAAACAGGCAACATTTATTCGTCTCCTTTCTAAAACATCTGCTAACTCTCTTCCTCTACCAGTCATCGTTCCTACATTCCAGCTTATCATTCTCATTCTTACCTCCCGGACTTGCTTCTTACGTTGCACCCGTCCCTGATGCAACAACCCTTGTCCATTTCTCACAGGTGCCGGGTGCTGCCCCTGCGCGTCGCCTCGGGGGTACGCCCTAACCTTGTCATACATACCTTTTTTACTTTTCATGTTGTAGGTGATTTGGCATATGGTTTTACGACCGGCCGCCTGCCTGACGTCAACCCTCCTTGGGAATGCTTTTGTTGGTGGTATACTTGTATAACCGCCACCTTTCGGTTCGATAGGGTTCGATTTGGTTGATATACCCTTTTTAATCACATAAATCCCTTAGTCGCCTTCTACGACATCCCCGGGAAGATATGGAGCGGTCCTAACTCCTATTCTTACACCGGGACCGCACGGTAAACACCGGGACCGCACGGTAAACACCGGGACCGCACGGTAAGTTTTAGGTAAGTTTTAGGAAAACTCTGTGCATGTTATATATTAAATTAACCTTATCACATAAATTAATTAATTTATTAGTGCAACCTTTTGAGACCTACTTAGTTTAAAATGATTTATTATAGAGGCTGCATGAATGATTGGATCTAAAACGACGTCAACTTTTAGATTAAATATCCCTTTTACTCTTCCACTTTATTATTGAATATATTATTCAACACATACATACATACATCATTTATTTATAATTTAATTAAACAAATGTGTTAAATTACGGAAACCTTATGAATAATATTGTTAGGGTTCGCACCTAGTAAAACATGTTATCATTAACTCCTTGTTACTGGTCTTAATACAGAATATCTGGTATTTTTTCGACCTTAATCACAAAAGTCATTTTGTGCTGTGTGTACCTAAGTCTAATTTTAAGAATTTTATTATGTATACTTAAAAAATAAAATTAGGTGCTAATAATTAAATTAAGTACAATGCAGTTTGTTGTTTGGGTTTAATTCACCGATTAAACATTATTATTATGCAAATATTATATTAAATGTCAGATAATATTGATGATGTTTACCAAGTTATTACACAAATAGATGATTTGTTTTACGCATGAGTGTTTTAATTCGACACTGTTATTCAATTTCACAGTTTTTTTTATTTCTTCGTAATTAATTAATATGTTTATGATGTAGTCCAAACTAAGGTTGCAACGTAGGCCTTCTTAGCGGAAGCCGAGATGGAAGCGGATGCGAAGGGGCTTTACCTTCGCGGATGCGGAGGTTGACGGAGGCGGAGACGGAGGTGGATTTCTCCGATCACATCGTTCATTTTGCTTTAGGATGCGATGAATCCCAATTTTTGAGGATTCTTCTAAGGACTGACCTTTTGGCTTATTGTAATGGTGTGACTGACGTCACTTACTCGTATTGTACCTCTTGCATTGTAAGTCAACGTAAATAAACCTCCGTTACAATTCCGCAAACAAACTGCGGAGGCGGATGCAGAAGCGGAGGTACGATTTCTTGCGAAAGTTCCGCACTTACAGAGACGGAGGCCAGGTTCCGTTACAACCCTAATTCAAACCCTCAAACATCCAAACTTTCACATCTTAACTTACCTACTAGTTTTAATATTATAAATGTGAAAGTTTGTTACTCCTTCACGTCACAACGCCTGGACCGATTTGGCTGAAATTCTATCTAATCTAACAGCTTGAATATCTAATAGCTTGAATTAACACATAGGCTACATTTTATACCGAAAAAATGAAACAGTTCCTGCGAGAATCAAATTATCTTAATCCACACGGATAAACAGTATGATGACGAAGTGAAAGACGAAGCTAACGACACCATATTTCTCACGAGACGTTTGGAAGTTTTGAAGGAACATGCACGCAAAAATGAACCAAGTAGTGGGGTAAAAACAAATATTTTATTTTTAAAGCCAACCCGCAAATAGGTGAGTGGGCTGTGTAAAGTAGCACTCATGATATTATGTTCTCATGCAGCGAGTGCGGTCGAAAGATAATGATCATTAATCCAGCCTGCAGTATACGCTATTAATTGTGCTTTCAGCTTTAAGTTGGGATAATGCTTTTGTTTATTTAATGGGCGAGATAGAAAAGTCTGTATTTATTATATCTTAGCCAACGCATTACGCAACCTAAGCTTACCAAGCTTTATGATACAATTTACATTTCTGTTTGAATTTCGAGCACTTAATGATAGCAGGAAAGTGGTCTACTACTGCCGAATTGTGTTGGTTCGAATCAAAGAGATTATCGTTGCCTGGTTTCTGTAGTTTGCGTACTTTTCCGTTCTTTTTTTAGGGCAGATAAGAGAAAAATCAGAAATTATAAATTCCCAAATTGACCCTGCCGGGGATTGAGCCCCGACCTCACGTTAATACAACAGTGTTTAACACTGTGTGTCTTCTTCTACGCAATCCATGATTGATTCGGTCCAGATTTTCCTCTATGTTGTCTATGAACAATCTATGTTGTCTCTCTTTCTTCCAGTTTGGAATCGGCTGTGTTGTTAAAACAGCGTGTGACACTTTTCTTCTCGCAGTTATGAGCAGCTATTACATAGTTACACAGTCTTATTTACTATTGCTTATCGGAACCAAAAAATATATTCGTAGCGTAAAAAAAAACACGAAACAGTAATAAAATATCCCCAGAAATAATCAGATATACATTAGTTCGGCAAATTATACGTCAATTTCTTAAAGTACGATATAAGCGTTTTCCCGCGCGCGATGACGCCGCTCCATTACGCATCAGTTGCGATTTGTTCCCGGTCACGCGATGCAAGCATTACTGAACTGATGTTTTCTATAATAGTACGATTCTTTGTTCGATGCTGGTTCACATGTATTCACATTGTACTTAATCTAAATCGCATAATAATGAATTTTATTGGAAAAATCGCAAAGGAAAATTAGCTTTCTCCGTTGGAAGAGGCATTATAATAAAGATATTTTTTCAGACGAACATTAGGTACAACGTCACTCCGGCAACCGGCAGGGTCAATTTGGGAATTCATTATTCAACACTCCGATACGATGCTGTGTAGAATAACTTAAAAGAAGTTAAAATAACTGCCATACTAATACCATAATAGGTTAGCCTGTAGTATTAAAAAGATAATGCTGTTTCGAATGTTTGGAATGGCATCCTTGTTCGGGTGTCGTATTAAAAAGAGAATGAGTTTGGAATGTTGGCCAACCCCTCTGCGAGGTGGATGATTCTCTTTTTAATACGACAAGCCCACTACCATCTTACACATCACCATTTATCAGTTACCGCCAGGTGAGGTCGCAGACAAGGGCTAACTTGTAGGAGAATAAAAAAAATGCAAATTCCTATCGAACAATGAACATTAATTCATTGGTTTGCAGATTCGAGTAAATCATACATAATAATTACAGCATTTATTAATTAGCATTAAATTGAATTTCATAGCATCAACATATTTTCACGGGTGGCGTTCATTTGTATGACGTATGAAGCTTCTATAATATGCAAATCAGCTTATGAATATGAATTATACAAAGCCTATGAAACTCTTACATCATTGCTTATCAGTTACACACATTCCTCACATTTATTACCATACTATGAAGTAATAATCATTATAATGTCATCAGATTTTGGGGTAACTTAACTAAATCTTGCAGTATCCTACTAATATAATACTAGATGATGTCCGCGACTTCGTCTGCGTGGATTGAAGTTTTCAATTCACGCGGGAACTCTTCAATTTTCCGGGATAAAGATTAGCCTATGCCCTTCCCCGGGATGTAAACTATCTCCTTACCAAATTTCATCAAATTCGGTCGAGTAGTTGGACCGTCATAGCGTAGCAGACAGACAGACACACTTTCACATTTATAATATTAATATGGATGTGAAAGTTTGGACTATGTATGTAAAGTAAAGTGCGAACGAAGTCGCGGGCATCAGCTAGTTAGTTCATAAGTCTTGAACATTTGTAAAAACAAGCTTTTGTTGTCCGCAATATTGAATATAGTTTGACGTCATTTTATTTTTCGTTTGTTTTCTCAGCAATTTATTTTAATTTATACTCATATCATGGGTGGTACATAGAAATAAGTAGTCCGCCATCTTTGGGATTGGGAGTTCGCCATATTATTTGATTTATAATGACGTCTCTTAGCTAACCATGCATAGTCATCCAAACTTTACGAGTATGCAAGATTTCAGCTCAATCAGTTGGGGATAACTGTTTTAAAATTCATTTACAAGATTTGATCTGAACCAACTTTCCCTCACCGTTACAGCAAAATTTGATGTAATAAACTCGTATAAACGTACATAGATCCCAAAATTACGAGGTGCATAACCGGGGATCGAACCCGCGCTGACCAGAAGGCTATCACTTTTATGATAAGTACAATATTCATGAAATTGAAAAATACAAAATTAAAAAAAAATTACTAATAAATAGGTAAAACATTATCAATATAGAATAAATAAACTGATATTTATGAGTGAAAATTTCATAGCTGGTATTTGAATGGCTACGACTCCATCCACAAAGTGGGTTCGACAGGGTCTCAAGGCCTCCATTGAATAGGTTAAAAGCTTAGTTAGCTTCATAATAGACGGTATCACGCAACTCTTTAGCAACATGAATCGTTAGTAATTTCTTAATTAGTGGGAGCAGAAAAAATAAAATGAAGTCGTGATTCGTTCTTTCTTTTTATGTGTAGGCACCTAAATTGAAATTTGAGTCTAGGTCAGTATATAAGCACCTACAAAAAAAAATAAGAAAGTCTTGCAGGCAACTACAAAGTCATTAGTTGGATACTTTCAAGGGCTGAATTCCAGCTATCAATTGGGAGCGATAAAAAGAGATTGCTTCCACTGAGAGCGACGTTTTATTGACTTATTAACATCGATATCTGATCTTAACACTCGATTCTTTGATCTTCGTCAACATTATTTTTGTACTGGGCATATTCCATAAAAGTAACTTATTTTTATACGCTGTCAGCGATCTCTATGATGGCTGTTATTTGAAGTCGAATAAAAATGTGATATTAAGTACATTGTTCTGTTAGGTATTTGTCGAGGGCGCTTACGCGATCATTAGTCATTCATTTTTTAATAATATAGAAGCTGGTCAAATCTATCGAAACAGTTAATTTTACGAAATCTATTTGAAAGTGTCTTTATTGCATTATTATAAATAAATTTATAGAAATCGATCCAGGAATCTCGGAGAAAACAAAAATCACATTAAATTTGAAACCATCCACCATCCTCCTCATCTACCTTATTAGATTCGCTTGTACCTTTGTAACAATTTTAAATATCTTACTTGCCATCCATTTCTAATCGTATCAAAAAATAAACAGTCTGAACTCATGTTAACTATTCGAACATAGAATACATATTTCCATAATATTTTATGTCTGGCGCAGTCTAAATATTGGATTTAGTGGTATTTATTTGGATAGGTTTCAATTCCCGGCGAAACAAACGATTTACATATGCACCCGGAAATTAAGACTGCCACCTAAACTAAAATTTATGTGATTTGCTCCAAATATTACTTATTTATCTCTGTTGTAACGGTAAATAGGAATTAGGATTGATATTGTTTTATAGTTGCTATTTTTTTTATCCACTACAAGTTAGCCCTTGACTGCGATCTCACCTGATGGTAAGTTATGATGCAGTCTAAGATGGTGGCGGGCTAACCTGTTAGGGGCATGGCAGTTATATTAAACCCATACCCCTGTTCGGTTTTTACACGGCATTGTACCGGAACGCTAAATCGCTTGGCGCGGCACGTCTTTACCGGTAGGGTGGTAACTAGCCACGGCCGAAGCATCCCACCAGGCCAGACCAGGGAAAATTCAGAAATTATAAATTCTCAAATTGACCCTGCCGGGGATCGAGCCCGGGCCCTAGGCACGATATTACAACAGCGCTACACACTGCACCACGGAGGTCGTCAAATGGCGCTTGAATCTTTAACAACTTTTATAGGGTTGGCTTGAGCTGCCAGTGCGAGAACGTTATGTATGACGTAGTTTATCTAGGTTATTTATAGTAATAACCTTATTATTTGGTAAAGTAAAATTATTTTTCCCTTGACTTGTTCAAGAGGCTTAAGCTAGACATAGTATACCACACGGCACACCGCATAGGCATGTAACGTACGCGGCCGCACAGCCGTTCCTAATTTACATGTTTAGCTGTGTCGAATATTCACCCTAGATAATTAGCATGGCTTGGAAACTTACAGCTATACATACAGCTATAACTAGATAATATTATATTATGGCAGAGTAAGTACATTACAAAAGACCGCCCTTTTTAAGCCTGTTATAATCGTCTCATCCAATAGAGGTCCACTACCACAGAATACTTAATAATAACTTTCTGATTCTGCTATAGATTGGGTACTCCAGGTTTTTTCCGCTTGTATCCAGTGTTTTCCAACTTCATTTAATGGCTTTTGTCCAGTGTCCACTTTCTGACTATGGTCTATAATCTTTCTTAAATAAAATTCTCGTGTCACAATGTTAGTTACCAAACTTCTCCTCCTCCGATTGTTATGAAATTTTATATGCATATTCAGTAGGTCTGAGAATCGGCTACTATCTATTTTTCATACACCTAAAACACCTCAATCCACGCGGACGCGGACATCAGCTAGTAATATTATAACAATACTGTAACACAATAGAGACTTTATGCATTTTTATTTATATACCAAGTCTTCAGGATTTAAATAAGAATAAATGTCGAAGCGCATAACCCGTCCTTTGCCGTACCTACTCGTAAAAGAGTAGGTAGAAACAAATACGGATTATATTAATCATCATATTAATGTCTCATGACATGATTTTTCTTTTAGTTATAAAAATAATAAATAGGCAAATTATTTTAAAACTATTTTTCTATCACCATATTGAAAATATCTATATTCTATAATTCTAGTTTTTTTTAATAACTAATATCTATAAAAGAACTAGAATTCAGATAAGCACAATTTATCAGATAGTTTTCAAAAGAGTTTTTTTTGGAACCGGGGAAAGCTGGATCAATTCTTAATGGAACTCCCAGCCCTGAATGGAGTTGCAGAGAAATATTTTATGGTATTATTGCACAGGACATAATATTTTACATTATAAAATGCCCATTTTATTTTGACCAACGTATTATCTTTGGGAGTACTTCTATCTTTTATGCAATATTATCACATTAGCAGCCGTTTTACTGTCCAGTAAATGCAAAACGGAACACTTCTCTTGTAACGATGCTCCGCGCTGACCTTTTTCCTAATATATTAAATGAAATCCCAAGTTTTTATGTAAAATGAAATATTTTGCCGAGTTCTTAGCGTAATCACACATCAGCGATTCCTATAATTATAATTGCGCTTAATTTATTTTACGCGTAAGCACGAAGCCCTAAAGTGAGTTGTAGTTTTGGTTTGGTTAGAAGTTTAAGCCGTGGCTAGTTACCAACCTACTGGCAAAGTTCCCATGGTTAGATGCAGGTATGGGTTAAATAATAACTGCCATACCCTTACCATACCAGGTTAGTCGGTACGATCTTAGACATCACTTCGACACTATCCACGTGAGATCGCAGTCAAGGATTATCATGTGTACCTAATAGTAGAATACTCAGCTTACACACATAAATTTAAAAAAAAAAATTTTTCGTTGCTTGGCCATACGACTTTCAACCAAGCTTTCAACAGACTGATCGTTAATGTGTCTTTGCTCTAACGGAGCTTTTGTATTTTGTACAGCGTTATAATACACATGGCGCGGTCAAATTTCAACTTCATAATCCAGGGTTTGCTCAATGAGCCAGCAGTTATCCTGTAGAATTATGTTGGAGCCCTGCTTTATATCGCTCGTGCATGATTTTTATGCTTCGGTTTTACTGTTTTGTATACTTAATAAAATAAAAAAATACAACCAAATTGAGAACATCCTTCTTTTTTTTAAGTCGGCGAAAAATTAATATAAAACGTGTGTAATTAACAAATATATATTGTGTTCCACATAAGTACCCAGATGTACCACTAAAAATCCAGACCACAGCGAAGGATCTAAACGAAAAGGAGCTATTTCGCAACAAAATAATAATATCGACACCATCGTCGTATCATGTTGTTGTAAAAGCTCTAGCTTCAGCGAAACGTTCCGCACACGACATCAGTAAATAATTATTGTACGATACTAAAATTTTTGCAGCTTTCTTGGTTTGGTCCGTTTTATTAAACACTTATACCGATCCAAAACACATATACCTAGTTGAAAGGACACCACCACCACCACTACAGCCCATTAACGTCCCACTGTTGGGCACAGGCCTCCACTCTCATGAGAGAGAGGGATTAGAGCTTAGACCCACCACGCTGCTCCAATGCGGGTTGGCGGGCTTTAACGACTATTATCATGTTAGTGATAATAGCCGGGACCGACGGCTTAACGTGCTCTCCGAGGCACGGGAGTGAAACACCGCCAACTTCCTAACTCCAGGGCTAGTACTGAGAATTTCTAGTCAGAAAAACCCAATACTTAATTTGGCCCGACCCGGGATTCGAACCCAGGACCTCGTCGGCCGCAGTCGGGTATGCTAACCACTAGACCAACGAGGCAGTTAAAGGACATACTTTATAGTATTATCATTTAAAGTAAACGCTTTGCTTGACCCTAAGAAAATGTTTTTAGTCGTGGAAATAAGTCGTGGAATAATAAATCGTAGACCACTCGTACTTCAATTAGGTATTTATTGGATGTGCAAATTACTTTGACACAAGCTTAGGTATAGAGGTTTTTAGTCTGTTTTATTAGGTCTGATTTTAAATTTTTTATGTTTTTTAAATTTTTTGACTTTGTAGCATCTCGTGTAGAAATTGCATCTTTAGGTACGATTGTGCAGATTTTCAAAATGCACTGACTAGAAGTCGGGTGATCTCGTACAAATCACTGTTGAGCACATAAGCCTCACTTGATGAACTATATAAATGTGGACGACTATCGATTGGAACGACAAATGAAGAACTTGAAACATTTAAAAAATACTCCGTAAAAACTCAACCTGATCTACGACGTATGCATTTTGTTGATGAATAATTACTAAAGGAATATCGTATGAAAATGCATAACGCTTGATAGCCAAGAAATGATACGAATTGTAACTTACAAAGTCCGAATCTTTTATTCAGTGAATTATTTGAGATATTGCGTGAATAAATTTAGAGCTCATAAATGTAATGTGATGAGGGTTTGCCTGGAAGAGATCACGTTAGGGATAAGGTCAGTCTTTGTTTATAATTAGTTTTCTTAATACTAGTTCTTTACTCTGATATTCAATACAGTTATTTAAATTAATTAATAAATAAATTTTGAAATGCGTTACTCCTGACGGGATTCAAAAGTTCTCAACATTAGGCTTAGTACCACTAATTGAATGATAGTTCTCTTGAGACTTCGTAACATGTAGCCCCGTCAAATTATCTACTAAACATTATTAAGTAATGGATATTACTAGATAAGACCAACCTTCAAACTAACTTTCTTTAGTTTTAACTCCGCACACGCATGCAACTCCGTGGTATGTGCTGGGGATTCGTACCCAAGAACCTCCGAAAAGATAGATTAAGTTTTAACCATTAGGCTATCATAGCTAAATAAATTTGCTGATAGACAACAAGTATTTTGAAGACTTAAATCCTAGTTAGTAGTTATAAGTATAATCGCTTAAATCATAAAAAAATATCTGGCTTACAAAAAGTTCGCGTAAATCACTATTCTATGGAGGCACACGTCTTGTAAGTGTGCCACAGGACACGTACTAGATCCAGCGGCAGGGCAGACTCGTCACTATCGAAAGGGATCCTTCCCTTTCGATGTTGACGAGTCGTGCAGTCGTTTTCTCTCACAGAAAAATGAATCTGTTCATTACTATTTTTTTGGTCACTATGGAGTGCAGCAGTTCGTCGTGGGTTATCTCCTGTCTAAATTTCAGTCAAATCGGTGGAATAGTGCTGCCAAACTTCCGAATATACAAACTTACCTACAAACATCAAAATTTTCACATTTATCACATAAGTTATACCATACAGTGCTGATCCGTTTGCACAGCAATGTCAACGCGTTAACATGAAATATCAACTCTCCAAATACTGTTGGCAATAGATTTCCCAAAACAAGCAATCACTTAGGAAAGCCGTAGTAGCGTTCCATCGCAAAAGGAAATAAATTTTGAAACGCCGTTGAGCACAACAAAGTGAAAACATTGTTGTTGTATGTTGTGACGCAAGATTGAAAACGTTCTTTGATTATACGTTTTAAATAAACTTTTATTATTATTCTGGCATAAATAATATATCATATTTAATTAATTTAATGATATTTACGAAATTACATAAGTTTGATATAATTGACGACAAGTTATAGACTAAAGAAATACAAAAGAAAAGCGCGCGCGCGAGGTCCGAGGAATCTTAAGGAATGTTGACGTAATGAGATAGAGAAAAATTTAACAGCTATTTGCACAGAGAAAGTAACTTTTAAGTATTGTACTATTTACAGTACAATCATTCATGTAGAATTTTAATTACTCATTCTATTTCACTGAGTACAATATAACCCTGCTATTGCAAAATTAAAAACATGACTCGATAAAGCGTACTCTAGCGTCACGGTCGGCACTATAAAAAAAGTCTCGCGTTAAGAACTGAGGCGTTGGGCCATGAATGTCTTTCTTTTTTGTAGCAGATGTTGGTATTCTTTTTATTTGCATAGGGTGATAACTGGCGTTATCGATGATTATTACTGAAGAAGAAGACATGAATGAACACAGAAGATGGGAGCGTGTTCCATAATTTGCAGGTACGTGGCAGAAATCTCAGAAAATCGCAGAAATCTTTCTGTCTGTTACGCTTTAGCGGCTCATCTTTTCAACCGATTTTGATGAAATTTGGTATAAACGTAACCCGAGGAAGGACATAGGCTTTTTATCATGGGAAATTAATAACGTAATCCCTTTTTACAAGGGAATTAAATAATGTAATCTTCGCGAACGAAGTCACGGGCATCTAAACTAAATTTACTATATTCCTACAACAATGTAGAAAACCACCGAGTTTTATGAAAGAGTAACATCATAAAATAATGTATTTATTCGACCTAATTGTATACTGCCCGTCGTAGAAAGTATTTGGGGTTTTATCGAAATCAAATCAAGGGTCAGCGGTTTAGTACATACTTGTTATGGAAAGATACTATGCAATACAGAGCAAATAATATTTATTACTTAATTTTCTTAATTTATTAGGCGAATTTGCATATTCAGTAACCAAACTATCAACGTTACTTAAGATAATGAGTGTGGTGTTTCTACGTAACTAATCTCTAAATTTAACTCTATCAATGTCAGTGCGGAAGACCCACAGGTAATATTATTTATGTATATAGATATAATAACGGCAGAAGACGTGATGTCGAGAGGAGAGTACGAATAGGTATGGCTGCAGTCTCTGTAGTAAGAGTAGGAGTCTTATGCAAAGGCAACCTTCAATCTTCCTTTCTGACTGCCTCAATGAATTTGTGATTGACAGATAGGAATCATTTTGATGATCTGCATAAAATTCTCATACCGTGGAATGAAGTACCTACAATTCAAACTACCTATGTCTTAGACTTATACCCGCATATATAGATGATGCCCGCGACTTCATCCGCGTGGATTAAAGTTATTTGATTCCTTCGGGAAATCTTTAATTTTCCGGGATAAAGAGTAACCTATGACCTTCCCCGGGATAAAACCTACCCTTGTACCAAATTTTATCAAAATCGGTTGAACAGATAAGCCATGAAAGCGTAGCAGACAACAAGAGAGACAGACGGACAGGCGGACAGACGGACAGGCAGACAGACAGAGTCACTTTTTTATAATAAGTATGGATTATGCTTCGTTGTCGCGTCCCAGATTTTCATCCTTCCCTTTCCCTTTTTTCTTTAATCGATACTTTAAATGATGATCAAACTTAAAACTAACAGTAGATAAGATTGTAGATCTTTTGGGAGACCCTCTATTTAATAACCAGGAAAAATAATTTATTTTTGACGAAGGCGGCACTTGTTGAGGATCATATAGTTTACAGTATTATTCAACACTTTCTGTTGATGGATCAGCACTTTATCGCACTTTAGTTGATGGAAATGTGTGTCATATGTTTACCATGTATGGATCACTCATGAGATTGGCTCCAATATTATTACAAAATTTTTACCAAGCTTTAAAAACTAATGAGGCCTCAATAAATTGGTTCAAGAGGTTATCATAGATGGATGCCTCAGCCATTGAGGTGGACGTACCATAAGACAAACCTGTATGTCCTACATGCACCTAATAAATAAATTAAGTATGAGTCACGGTTGCATGAACTCAACCATAATTCATACCATATTTATTATAATGAGCCTTAACATTCAAAGCTGAAGTTTAAGACGATTAACTGAGTAGGTTTTCAATTTAGTTATTTAAGATTTTGAGGCAATTTTTTTTTATTGTTACAAAATATTTTAAGAGGGTTAGATATCGCGTTGAGTTTCATATGATAATATTTTTTGAAGTATTATCAAGAAATACTCTTTATTGTAGGTACAATATACTGGTTAGAGTTATTAAAGCGTGAATCACGCGCGGGTCGGGCCCGGCCGGGTCGGGTGTCTGGCGGGTTGAATTCCTTGTATTTATATATAGGACGACATCACTCTGAACGCGGCCGCGGGTCGGGCGCGTGGCGGATGATGCTGTGTGATGTCGTCCATATGAGGTCCGGACTCCACCAAAGCGGAGGTGTGCGGAGATGTCCCAAGGGATCATTTAACACCATTATCATGACGATCAGTCAGCGTGTATTTACGTTTGCGTATTCGATAGAAGGAAGTACTTCCTCGAAACCCGCACGGATTCTTTTCAAACTCGTGCTCAATTCGAGGCACGACTCCTCCAATCGCGCACGGTATAGGCAACAAACACCCCCCAAAAAATACGACATTTTTCACATTTTTCAAAATTATAAAAGGTTACGAGCCGATTTTCAAAATTTAAACGCTCACATGTGTCTCGATAAATTCCTAAACTCTTGGTACTATTACCATCTTGATCCTCCTAAAATCCTTGGAGCTATGGCCAAAAATATGTCTCAGGCAATTTGCATCTGATAACCATTTTCAATGGTAAAATTACAAAAAACTTAATGCACGTTTGTGATGTTGCATGCGTATCTAGTCGAATATATAAATCTGTTTCGATGTCTCTAGCTCTATCAGCCTCCATCGACTAATTCCAACAATGCGATCTGCCGCGACGCTGGGGGAAATGATAAATGAGCTCTCAACGGAGCTTAGAAGTTGATGTCTAACAGCTGTCTAATCAATCACTTAAACAAACAATAAGCTTCCGATACATTGACCCAATTTTACTGTAGTCTTTCTTACTTGAAGTACTTGTATAAATACGCGTCAAGGTGATCTTTTGCGCTTGATAAAATAGAATATTATTAGCTTATTAGCGGTCAAAAACTGTGACAAAACTTCAACACATAAATCTTCGCATCACCTAAGCACCCATCAAATATTTGTAACACTGCAGCCTCAGTCTGTTTAAATATAAGGAGCGCTCGCTCCTTTTCATGAGTAATTTTTTTCCGAGCCACATTTTGGGGTTCTGTACCCGCACTCAAAGGTTTTTCGCCAGGAAGATCGTGATTATTATTCTATAAGATAGCTTGCCATAAAAATGTAATAAATCATACTAATATTATAAATGCGAAAATGTGTTTGTTTGTTGGTTTTCCTTCAACTTAACGACTCATTGTCTCGGGTTTTTTAAACTTTCGAACAAAAATGGCACGGGCTCAAGTTGTAAATTCGACGAATAACTTTGGTCCACAGCCGTCCTATAATTTAGTTGGTTCTATAAAATTCCTGTCAGTAATATTTTGGCTAAATCATCAATTATCATCATTTCAACCTATTGTCGCCTGACTACTTAGCACAAGTCTGCTCTTTGAATGAGAAAGGTTTGGCTGTAGTAAGTCTGTAGTCTGCTAATAGTAATCAAATATAGTATATAATATAATGCTGTGTCTTCTAAACAAGCGCGTTCCAACCTAGATGCTTCATGCGCGTTCATCATTGCTTTGCACTAAGCATGATTATCGTCAAGCGCAATCCTATCTCACAATAAAAAAAAACAATTGTCAGCCATCGATAAAATGCCATGTCAATCGAACAATGACAAACGGAACAAGCGTCGAGTGACAGCGTTTAGACCGTTCTAAAATGAACAATGGATGGTAATCAATAAGAGCGGTCTACCATTGTGCCTCAAATGTGTGGAAATTAGCTGTTTGCTTCGCGACGAAGACAAATTGGTATAGATGCTCCTCGATTAATTACGCTTAACTACGTTATCAATATGGCGAGATTGCTGATATTGCCAATCGTATATCAAGTGCCTCTATAACA
Source organism: Erebia palarica (assembly GCA_964035005.1). NCBI lineage: Eukaryota > Metazoa > Arthropoda > Insecta > Lepidoptera > Nymphalidae > Erebia > Erebia palarica. Next base: position 12,515,954 of record OZ035988.1, read on the forward strand.
TGACAACAAATTATTATAACCGTTGTTTTTTTTCTTGTTTTACATTGTTCTACATTGAACTTTGCTCTCTTAATTCAAAGACCTCTGCTGGCGCCTCTTCCTTTTAAAATTACTTGGGAAGTCCTCGGCTTCGCTTAGTCCTGCCAATATTACTCGGCCGTAAATTGCTTTATTTCCGGCCTGGGCAGTAGTGTAGGTACTATTGTAGAAAAAAAAAGAAATTAAATTAAGTAATTTTTAAATTACTACGTCCCTACCGATATAAAAATAAATTCACCAGACCGCCTCATATTTTCTTTATACATTCACGTAAATATATTTTGACTATATTTAAATAAATTTAATATTTGGCCAGGAAGGCCGTGAGAAGTTATTTTGCGACTAGTTAAAAACCGATGATTCAGTCTAAGATGGTAGCGGCCTAACCTGTTAGGGGCATGGCAGTTTTATTAAACCCTTAATTTTAGTGTATGGGTTTAATATAACTGCCATGCCCCTAACAGGTTAGCCCGCTACCATCTTAGACTACATCATCACTTACCATCAAGTGAGATCGCAGTCAAGGGCTAAACAAAGGAATGGATAAAAAAAAAATATGAGTACGTCCCGTTTTATGTATTTTTCGAACCTCTTTAACTCAAATACCACTTTACTTAGACGCTTGAAAGTTACATATTGTCATCATAATATTTTTAAGCTTAACCACTGTTCCAAATTAAATTATCTTACTATGACGAGAATCTTTTTTATTAGGAGGGTAAAAACAGCCTGAAATGTTTTGTGTAGGCCGTAACTTGGCCTGGTGCACTGCAATGGTGCACATGTCTGTTTAGGTACATGAGTTACTTACATTAAACATGAATAATATAATCATCATTGAAAATATTGAATAGAAGCAGGCGTTACTTTGCGGAAGTCCATGATAGTGAATGAACTAGAATTTTAATTCGCTATAATCCGCTACAGTAGACAAATCTGTGTGGTACAGTGACTGTCTTTCACCTGCAGCATGTGACACCCACCACCCAGCAATTCGCACAGGCACAACACCACACCACACAAATCCTCCAAATCACTCTCAACGTACGTTTCACTCCGACACCGGAGCATCTTCAGGAGATGTTGACTCGACAATGCATGATTGTGAAGTGACTATCGTATCGCAAGTTCCGGCTTATATACCTTTTTGGCATGGCTCATACTGAAGCCCCGCCCCCTCCCCTATTACTGTATAAATTGAGTAAAGGTGAATTTGATACGTTTATTTGTTCATTTAGCAACTCAAATCCTTTATTATTGTGTTTAATTATTTCTAATTGCTCCCAAACGCACATTCGAAACCCTTTATTACATTTATGCAGGATTTTATATGAATGGTTATTGCCCACCTCATGTCCACTGTCCAAAAGATGTTTAGCGAAGTGGGACCTTTGTGGTTGATCGTTCCTATAAGCAGACATATGTTCCTTATAGCACGTCTCAAAATTGCGTCCAGTTTGCCAACATATGTGGCACCACATTCAGGACACTCAAGCTTATAAACACCCGATTTTTGATGATTCTTTAATTTATCTTTTCCATTGCAAATCCTCCGAAGTGTATTATTTGTCCGGAACGCGACATGCACATCATGTGATTTGAGCGTCTTTGCAATGCGCTCAGATATAGGTCCAAAATACGTCAAACTGGCTTTATATTTACTAATTTTATCCGATGTAGCCATGTAAAGATCTTTTCTAATTTGTGCTGACTGCTGTTTTTTAATTATATTATTAACAATATTCTGATTGTATCCATTTGAATGTGCGATTTGGTATATAACCTCTAACTCCCTCCTATAGTCCTCTTTTGACAGTGGAATGGACAATAACCTGTGTACATAGCTATGGAATGCTGCGAGTTTATGTTGCCAAGGATGACAAGACGATGCGGGTATAGTTGTGTCAGTAAATGTAGGCTTGCGATAAATTTTGACTCGCAACATTCCATACTCATACATCGCAAACTCGCAGCATTCCATAGCTATGTACACAGGTTATTGTCCATTCCACTGTCAAAAGAGGACTATAGGAGGGAGTTAGAGGTTATATACCAAATCGCACATTCAAATGGATACAATCAGAATATTGTTAATAATATAATTAAAAAACAGCAGTCAGCACAAATTAGAAAAGATCTTTACATGGCTACATCGGATAAAATTAGTAAATATAAAGCCAGTTTGACGTATTTTGGACCTATATCTGAGCGCATTGCAAAGACGCTCAAATCACATGATGTGCATGTCGCGTTCCGGACAAATAATACACTTCGGAGGATTTGCAATGGAAAAGATAAATTAAAGAATCATCAAAAATCGGGTGTTTATAAGCTTGAGTGTCCTGAATGTGGTGCCACATATGTTGGTCAAGCTGGACGCAATTTTGAGACGCGCTATAAGGAACATATGTCTGCTTATAGGAACGATCAACCACAAAGGTCCCACTTCGCTAAACATCTTTTGGACAGTGGACATGAGGTGGGCAATAACCATTCATATAAAATCCTGCATAAATGTAATAAAGGGTTTCGAATGTGAGTTTGGGAGCAATTAGAAATAATTAAACACAATAATAAAGGATTTGAGTTGCTAAATGAACAAATAAACGTATCAAATTCACCTTTACTCAATTTATACAGTAATAGGGGAGGGGGCGGGGCTTCAGTATGAGCCATGCCAAAAAGGTATATAAGCCGGAACTTGCGATACGATAGTCACTTCACAATCGTGCATTGTCGAGTCAACATCTCCTGAAGATGCTCCGGTGTCGGAGTGAAACGTACGTTGAGAGTGATTTGGAGGATTTGTGTGGTGTGGTGTTGTGCCTGTGCGAATTGCTGGGTGGTGGGTGTCGCATGCTGCAGGTGAAAGACAGTCACTGTACCACACAGATTTGTCTACTGTAGCGGATTATAGCGAATTAAAATTCTAGTTCATTCACTATCATGGACTTCCGCAAAGTAACGCCTGCTTCTATTCAATATTTTCAATGATGATTATATTATTCATGTTTAATGTAAGTAACTCATGTACCTAAACAGACATGTGCACCATTGCAGTGCACCAGGCCAAGTTACGGCCTACACAAAACATTTCAGGCTGTTTTTACCCTCCTAATAAAAAAGATTCTCGTCATAGTAAGATAATTTAATTTGGAACAGTGGTTAAGCTTAAAAATATTATGATGACAATATGTAACTTTCAAGCGTCTAAGTAAAGTGGTATTTGAGTTAAAGAGGTTCGAAAAATACATAAAACGGGACGTACTCATAATTTTTTTTTATCCATTCCATTCCTTTTTTTAGCCCTTGACTGCGATCTCACTTGATGGTAAGTGATGATGTAGTCTAAGATGGTAGCGGGCTAACCTGTTAGGGGCATGGCAGTTATATTAAACCCATACACTAAAATTAAGGGTTTAATAAAACTGCCATGCCCCTAACAGGTTAGGCCGCTGCCATCTTAGACTGAATCATCGGTTTTTAACTAGTCCTAGGTACTGGGAACTTAGAATCTATTGAATGCTGATGGTATTGAATAATGTTAAATACTTAGAAAAAGAAATGAGTTTACAAATAAGAAACAGTATATTTAATGTGAAATTATTACTATTCTGAAAGCAGTTTTTCAAAATTTTCACTGGGAATATTGTGAAAAACTGCTTTCAAACTAGGTACTCAATTTATTCATTACTAATAAAACTATACTATATCAGTAAATGTTATCAAATATATAATATAAAAAAAAATTGTAAATGCGAAAGTTTGGATGGATGTTTGTTATTCAATTACGCCCGAACGGCTGAATGCATCTGGATGAAATTTGGCACTTACATAGATTATAGTCTGGAATAACACATAGGCTACTTTTTATCCCGGAAAACTAAGTAGTTTCCGCGGGAACCATAAAACCTCAATCCACGCGGACCTAGTCGCGGGCATCAGCTGGTAGTATATAAGGCCTACCGGGGCTATGACCGGGACAGGTCAGCTTGTTTTATATAATAGCGTAACTGGCGTAAGTGAATTTAAAAAAAATCAAATTATAGACATTTTTGGAATAATTTTCTGTGATTAAACTGCAATTATCCAAAATAATTATTAATAATTATAGTTCTCAAGATTGTTTAATGAAAATTAAAATCTTTTAAGTGGTATGTTTCGTGCTTAGAAACAATAAAGCTCTAAAAGTTAAACGCTTTGATTGCATTGTAATGTGCAACAAAATAAATTTCTAAGTAATCCTTTAGGCTTTCTAAACTCCAATAGTAATTATATTAAATGTCAAAGTGTCAATAAAAACCAATAGATATAATCATACCTGCTATATCGTCAACGACCTGATAAAGTAAACAATAGTATCACGACTTTTTTTATCAATAAACGGTAACGTTTAAGGTTCTTACCTACTATTCACTAAGACACCTGAAACAGAGTCATCTAGCAAAATATAAGCCTGAAAAAGCCTTCCTTGTTAGTGAAAAAGCGTCTGATGTTTAGCTGCTTAGGCTTTTACTAGCCACCATACAAACAGGCTTTGAATCTAATTCTTTTCACGGGGCATCCGCTTAACCGATTGAGATACTTGCTTCTCAGAAATGATCATAGTGTCCCGGAAAATCAAAAACAGGATTAAAAGTAAACCTAAAACCACTCGAACAAAGTCGTGGGCATACTATAATAAAAATTCTATAGTTGATATCACAAGGATGAGCGAATACAAAAGGATATTGGAACATTAATGTTTACAACTACCATTAGAAACATTACATGATCCCGGGCATCGTCTAGTAAGCCAATAGTGGTCATTAACGCCAAGTGCCAGCTTGCTGTAACACAAGCAGCATGAGGTTTTGATGGGATGAGATTAGCCCATCGGGCGTCGCACAAGAGAGATATCGGCGCGTTCTTAAGAGATCTCGGAGTGTCCTAATATTATGCGCTGAGGTTGGCCCCGAGGGGTTTAGTAGGTATAACTCCGACATAACTCAACTTCTCCCCCAAGAAAATGAGATTTTTATGAAGATGTCCGCCACGTCAATAAAAAAATCACAGATTTCGCAGTCCCCGCAAGAATTGGAGCATTGAAAATGAATACAAAAATTTACGAAAGAAACTTTCTTTTTATTTTGAAAAACAAGTTGAATAATAAGAAATTTTTATTGAGATTTACTTCCCTAAAATTTCACAACTACATTAATTACAAGGCATCTTTTAACACCATTACCATGACGATCGGTCAATAATCACTCCCAATCAGGCCACGATTATTAACTGATTTTCAAAATATTTTCGCCATTTTGTAGCTAACCTACAACCCTAGGACTCTTTTTTTTTAATTTTTTCTTAAGTCGGGGTTATTCCGAAATATTTACAACTAGCTAATGCCCAAGACTTCGTCCGCGTGGATCGAGGTTTTTTGGTTCCCGCGGGAACTCCTTAATTTTCCGGGATAAAAAGTAGCCTATAATATATATAACACACAAGAATTGTTTTTTAAAGGTATTCGATAATTGTTCCTGTCTAGCTAGTGCACGTGATCCTTTACAATACAAACAGTGTCTAAGTTACATAATTCGGGACGGTCGATGAACAATAGACGGCTATCAATAAGAGCGGGCGGCCATTGTGTTTCAATTGTGTGTGAATTAGCTATTTTCTCCGCGACAAAGACTAATTATATTGGCTCTTCGATCAATTACGCGCTTAACTACGTTATCAATAAACGTTCGGAATTGGTTAATGTTGTCAATCGAGTTTCCTGTCTTGAGGAGACGAGATATCGAGCTGTCCGTGTTATAGCAATTGTTTGATTTTGTACCTACTACAATCCTGTAATCTAAAAAAAATTGTTTCAGTAACATCGAAAAATTGTGCGAAGAATTGTTCGTTTGTTCTGAACTGACTATAAGCACTTACTTAATTAAAATGGCTTTGTGTAAGCGACCTAAGGCTGATACTTACGATAGCAATGCCTTGAAATGTAATTGCAATCTAGAATAATAAATAAAAATTAAACATACACTATTAATGTTATTAGTAGCATACTTTGAAGGGCTGAATCCAGTAGCAGTCGCCACGGGAGCGATAAAAAGAGATTGCTTCCAGCCGAGCGACGTTTTATTGACTTATTAACATCGATATCAGATCGTAACACTTGATTCTTTGATCTTCGTCAACATCTTTGGCTCTCGACCCATTTTGTAAGCATCTGAACGATCGGATAATCGTTTTTAGAGTTCTGTGTCTTTCCATAGTTTTACCAGTTCTTGGATTAACAATTACCCAGTGACAGTGTGCTTGACCACGGCCTAAACCCTTCCTATTCTGCGAGACAGCCTCGCCTAAGCATAACATAATGGGTGTCGCACAACAGAGTGCGTAAGTTCTTTAAGAGTTCCCGGAGCCCGTCACTATGAGCTGAGAACGGTCACCGAGGGGGTTTTAGTGGGTAAAAATCCACATTACCCGATCCAAAGTGGTCGGGTATCTCTGAAAGATTTCCCCCGTTAACAAAAAAAGCCTGGCCTAAGCAGATGTATCACATCATGTTCAATAGACTTGAGTTGATGATCATGATCAACTATACCAATTAACTATAAGTTTTTGATATAGCTCATTTTTATTCAGATACTTATAGCAAATAACACTAATTGGCCCGCTCTTATCGTGTCCACTTTATTCAATCTATTCGGATATAAAAAGGGCTTTTATTATTACTACCAACGAAAGCTCGAAACTTACAACGTTACCAAAACTCTCCTCTTAACTAACTAGGCACGATCGAAACCACCTCTTGACCGATATTTTGTCGTTTTTATGCCCTCAAATTCAATAAATTTGCGAGTTAGTTCCAAACTTTTTAGCAGGAGTACGTTAAGAGTCGATTCTATTATTATAAACCTATTGCATTTTTATCTAGGTCTATCAAATCTTTGCGTTGGAGTGGGAAAGACCAGATCATTCGAATCGGTGGGTTTGAGTGGGTCCGGGTTTATTTATATTCACAATTGGACCCGGTAGGTGGCGCTACAATCGGGTCCTAGATTCAAGGCAGGAAACGTCTGCCGGGCCCAATAGTTATTAATAATTTTACTAAATCGTGGCGTGTCGATTGACAATAAATCGTGTCAAAACTTACTTAAGGAGGGGTCCGGAGCGAGAATTAGTCAGTTGTCAGAATAACGGTGAACCGCATGAATTCGTTACATTCAGTGATTGGAGCGAAAGAAAATTTCGATATTTTAGGTTGGCGGCGTCTTAGGGCCAACGCATACGTAGGACAATGCTTGAGCTAACAACGCGAGAACGTGGCTTGATACGAGGCGCCGCGACAGTATCAAACCGTAGGTGAACCTTCACATGGCCTGCGTTATCGCGTAGATAAGTTTAGATATGTAATTTTCTATGGAGTCGTAATTGGATCGCGTTGCTTTCGCCGCTCACCTACGGCCACTGGATCCACCTTATAAACCTCGTAACAAATATAGACATAATATTATTAACAATAAGTGAGCCATTATATTTATAAATATCCACTTTTAGTTACAAAATCACCATACCATTATGGCAGAATTATAGTGAGACAGTATTCTGTGATCGAGCATTTAACCTAAATTCTCGTAGGATTAAGGTTACCTTTTCTAAAACAATTGTACAGAAATAACTTTTTTATGAAAATTTTACGTATAGATAATCTAATTTTGAACTTCAACCGCGCACTGCGAAAGTTTAACTCTCCAGTGGTTCAATTTTTTCATTGTTATCTCGACGGGTACAAAGTTTGACGTACCCTCTAATATGCTTAAGTGAAGGATGTTGCCCTAGCGAATACATTCAATATATTAAAATAATAGCTCTACGCAGATAATAAAGCGATGATAGCCTAGTGGTTTAGACGTCCGGCTACCTATTCGGGTGGTCGCGGGTTCGAACTTCAGGCACGCACTTCTTACTTCCTACCTCAAACCTCACGCCCGGGAGTTCTCGTTTAAGTGGGAGGTCTCAGGTTCGATCTCCGACAGAGTCAAATTGGTAATATAATTACAATTTCTGAATTTTCTTTGGTCTGGTCTGATGAGAGTCTTCGGTCATTGCTAGTTATACCGGTAAAGACGTGCCGCCAAGCGATTTAGCGTTCCAGCACGACGGAGTAAAAACCATTTAGGTACAATTTTTAGGTATAAATCATTTGCAGGTTAGCCCGCTACCACCTTAGACTGTATCATCACTTACCACCAGGCGTGATAGCTGTCTAAGTAAAGAAAACGATTTTTCGGGATGAAATCTATAAAACCGAGATATCTATCTTTTTGTTAACCCAATTTCACCAAAATTGGATAAGCTTTGTTGACGATTTGAGAAAAGAGCTTAGCGTGTAATTAATAACGAAATGTGATCTCACATAATGTAAAGTGACAATTACAGTTTCAAACGGAAGCGGACTAAGCCGGCCATCCCATTCTCTATCTGAGACTATTAGGTGTAGTAATTTATAATAACGGTTTGTTTACAACATTGTTATCGTTTGTTATGTTTTTAAGTCATTGTATTAATGGTTCTGAATAAATTGTTTATAAATAAATAAATTAATAAAATAAGTTATTTATTTATTCATTGGCTAATTTTGTTACATACAAATCTATAATCTGTTAAGATTACATTCGATTTAGCTTTTAAATTGACAAGTTTAAAACTCGTGCTGCCCGGGCCTTTTACTGCAGGATAGTAATATATTTGCAGCTGTCGTTTTAGTTTAGTTTAAAGGTTGTGTACGAAAGAGTTAGCCACTTTGTGTTGGATGTCTAAATCTCTTGGTTACGAAAGTTTGCCGTAAGGGTTCGTAATGCCTAAAGTGGATTTACCAATTGAAACTTAATGAAAATGGTACTTGTTTGTTTTTTTCTTGGGAAAAAGGAATTTATGCAACCAGCCCAGAACTGTTATAAAGGAATACCCATAAAAAGTCCAGAAAAAGTCTGCGTCAAGAATATTCGTCTCAGGGTTCCACATATTGGATGCGACTGAGAAAAACAGACATTAAACCGGTATAGAGTCGTAGAGATCTACACTGTGGCGGGAGATCCTGCAACCGAATTATCTAAATACACGGCACGCGCCATGCAGCCTATTGCCCACACTAATCGAGGTGCAACCATTTTGGCTCCTTGTATATTTTGAGTTTTCCGTGTAAGCAGATTTAATTAACGAACCGACGGTAACTGTATGTTTCAAAGAAACCGTTTGAAACGTTTACGTAAACGCGATTGCATATAATGTTTATGGTCGTAATTACATCGCCCGAATTTAACAATAAAATAATAACCGATAACAGGTTTCATGTAAGAAAAGTTTCGGAAAGTTCCAAGTCACGCGAGAAAATAAGGGTCGCGTTGCTAAGCAGGCCTTTAGTGGAGCAATTTATGAGGTAAAATTGTACACTATATAACTAGGATTCCCTATTTTCCTACTACGAAAATGATTATGGAGGAAATTATAAGGAACGAAGATTGATGCGATATTCTAAGAATCGGTGTGCAGTGTATTAGGGTCGAATACACCGGACCTGTGCAGTATGCTTATAGATGGTTATGGTCATGAGCATTTTAAATACTGCAGTGATAGTGGTTTAGACGACCGGCTTCCGATTCTTTTTTTTATCCACTACAAGTTAGCTTTTGACTGTGGTAAGTGATGATGCAGTATACGATGGTAGCGGGCTAACCTGTTAGGGGTATGGCAGTTATAATAAACCCATACCCCTGATCGGTTTCTATACGGCATCGTACCTGAACGCTAACTCGCTTGGCAGCACGTTTTTGCCGGTAGGGTGATAACTAGTCCTAAATTGACCCTGAACGGGAGCGTAGGGACCTCCGCACGTTAAGACAACAGCGCTTAACACTGCGCCAGGGAGGTCGGGTTGGGGTTTCAATCCTCAGCTCGATCTTAACTTTTCGGAGTAACGTGCTTGTTTTAACCGTAGAGGAATTAAACTTTTTGTAGACGAAACTTACATAACCGGTCAAGATTTTCAATTATTAATAAGATTTGTGTTAGCGTCAGGGACTGAAAGACAGATTCATAGAGGTTACAGAAATATAAGTGTTACAGAATGAAAGTGTCTCAAGTATCTCATGAAACAAGAAGTATAATGTCTGTCAATTTGACTAGTTTCATGTCATTGAATTTAATACAGACGCCATATCTTACTTAATACTTAATATTATAAATGCGAAAGTTTGGATGGATGTATGGATGTGTGGATGTATGGATGTGTGGATGTATGGATGTATGGATGTGAGGATGTTTATTACTCAATCACGCCCCAACGGTTGAACAGATCTGGCTGAAATTTGGCACAGAGATAGATATTATTTTTATCCCGGAAAATTAAAGAGTTCCCGCGGGAACCAAAGAACCTCAAACCACGCAGTCGGGGGAATTAGCTAGTTGAAAATATTTCGGAAAAACCCCGACTTAAGAAAAAATTAAAAAAAGGGTCCTAGTTTAGCTACAAAATGGCGAAAATATTTTGAAAATCGGTTAATAATTGTGACCTGTAAGGAGGTCCCTTTAGATTTGGAATTCTAGTAAAACGGGTATTTCCGTGATGTAGCTTCTATGATTATTAACGAAACTATTTAAATGTATGTATAGCTAAATAAGTAGCAACTGCGACCTGGTCAAAGGATTAATTATTGTTTTAACTATGTTTTACAAATTAAATAATTACATTTATTCGTTCAAGTTTAAAGGAGTAGTTTTCCTTTAGGATTATAATCGAGAGGTTGTGTTCTAAGAAGTGTCGTTAATTAATATTGTAAAACAATATTGTCAAACCTTTTAAAAAGAGCTACCGCTGAGTTTCTCGCCAACTCTTCTCGGTGTGAGTGGCCTTCCGCGCTGGTGGTTGATTAATTTGATCATTTGAATAAAAACCATTCGAATTAAAACATTTAATTCGGTGTTCCTTTAAAGTAATTAAAGATTACAAGCTGTGAGGTAGCCAATTTATTAAAATCAGTGATAGAAGTAATCTTTAACTCGTTTAGAGATATTGCAGGTTTTCAATAAGTTACATTTTATAGTCACTCGGTCTAAAATTTTATTTATCCATAGAATTACTATGCCTATATGAGAATTCCTGATAGCCTAGAATTCTTCATAAAGTTCTCAAAGGTGTGTTTGTGTCTGTGACTAAGCCAGCGTAATCGACAATAGCTAATATCTTCTCAATCTGAAAGGAGACTACACAGGAGACATTTCGTGCTCATTTGGATCGAAACATGAAATGATGAAGAGAATTGCAATATTTCATTGCAAGAAGTAATATGGGTGATTCCTATGTCAAAAATAAATTATTTTTCACTGATTATTGAATAGAGGGGCTGTCAAGAGGTCTTCATTTCATAACCTCTTTTATTTTGAAGTTTAATAACCATCTTCGATTAACAAATAAGAAAAAACAGTGCACTGGATGACGACGACATGAGCTATTCCTTGATGCTTAAGCTGATATTATTTTAATTTTTACTGCAGAAGAATGCGTACTATCTGTTGCCTCTTTTGTGGCGTTTGCGATGCATACGGCTCTTATTTACGATCAGTCTTACAATACTTACTAGAATTTCTTCGCCTCGGTTTTCGAATCGGTTGCGAGACAGCGTCCTGTTTTAGGGGAATATATGTAAATTCTTTTCGTCAACGACAGGTAAGAAATAGCACAAATTCATGTCTCGCATTGCATGAATTGAGATATTTGAAAGGGGTGGATGGAAGTCGGCATTTTTTATAAACTAGTGTTTCTATATTATTCTTCTGTGACACAGTCCGCGTGGATTTGGGTGGTTAAAGATTTCTAAAGAAACCGTTTCTCAACCTAGGCCCTCAGAAACGTATCTTACAGCTTTTAAAGCGGTTTAGTTATACAAACAATTAGGGTAATAACATATAGGGTATATATTAAATAAACAGGAATACCTTTAATTAGAATTAATAATAATATTATTATTAGCAGTGTTCCCAATGAAATTATCTCAAAGAAAGTTCTCAGGTACCATTCAACTCTTCACATGTACAGTTTTTGAGTAACCATACCTTCCTCTATAAATGGCTCCTGATTGTGTGGAGGAAGCCTATAGTTATGAATCATAATACTTTCCTGTCTATACATTTTTTAGCAAAATCAGTTCAGGAATCACCAAAAATAACCACAGATATTAATTTTTCGTTTTACGAATTGAAAAATTAAATTTTACAACAGTTTTATCACAAGTTCGAGTGTTTGCTTACACCCAGAACTCTCAATTAATAGAATACAAAAGTTAAACATTCCGAGTCAGTAACTCCCGGGCGAATATCGTGAGGTCCATTTCCTCTTCGAGTGAGCATCGTAGCCGACGCTTTCCTTTCTTAATTAGTTTTGAATTACGTGACGATGGCCTTGCTAATTGGATGAATTTAGCGCAAACCGATAAACAAAGAATTGTTTTTGTTCCGAAAATAAGTATTTACCTACTACTTAGTTTTTATTTTACTTACCTACTAGTATTTTTAATGCTTACGGGTATGATAATATCATAATACTTAATTCCATTGAATGCCTTGCCTGCATTCTATTGGTAAAAAGTAACAATCATATTTGTCCCACAAACTTATCTCACCCGGTGACAGCGTCGCTAGCAGTTTATGAAAAATAAATAAAAAAACACAAACTTAGCAGGTGTAATGTCCCGTGTCTCACTATATACATTTTACTATACAATAGTATAGTATAACACTGTATATTATGTTAATATATATAAACGTAATATATGAACTGCCTCGTTAGTCTAGTGGTTATCATGTTCGACTGCGTCTGACGAGGTCCCGGGTTCGAGTCCCGGGTCGGGCCGTAATTAAGTGCTGAGGTTATCTGATTAGAAATTCTCAGTACTAGCCGGAGTTAGGAAGTCGGTGGTGTTTCACCCCCGTGCCTTGGAGAACACGTTAAGCCGTCGGTCCCGGTTATTATCACTAACATGATAATAGTCGTTAAAGCCCGCCAACCCGCATTGGAGCAGCGTGGTGGGTCTAAGCTCTAATTCCCTCTCTCCTATGAGAGTGGAGGCCTGTGCCCAGCAGTGGGACGTTAATGGGCTGTGGTGGTGGTGGTGGTGGTGGTGGTGGTGGTGGTGGTGGCGGTGATTTAAACTTATAAATGTACACTACACAGACGTGCGCCTCGGACAGTGTCCGATGTTCGACTGAGACGTGCACGGAATGACGCTGGTATTTATAAACAATTTCTTACTCGCCTACCCTCAATACCACAACAGGCATAAAAATTTGTTTTAATTTTGGCTACCGGGTCAGATAAAGTTTGACTGACTGATTGATAGTTAATTTCTTTTGATGCTGTCTTTTTTTATAGTTTATTTCGGAGTTGGCATGACATAAAGGACAGGTATAAAAAATGTATCTTTTTGCAAGTTGACCTAAATGTTGGGCAACGTCGAAAATGTTGTAGTTAGAGCCGTGGGCGAAGTCTCCAGATCTCGTAGCTTGTTAATGATAAAAAATATGACCCAGACTTGTATACAGAGAAAAATTTGCTTTTAATACGTAGTATACTCAGATATGACCAAATATGACTTAACGGCCTTTAATCGGATGACAGCAGGCCAAACTAGTAGAGGACACCGGAGAATGTCCGAATAAGATGAATCTATAAGTAGGTGTAAGTAAAAGTTCTGAAATATGAATCTTCTGTAATGAATTTTTCCTTAAAGTACCATGCGGGATAATGCGAAAATTTTCGAAGTCTCATTCATCATTTTGTTTTAATCATTTTGAATAAGAATGTAAAATAATGTAAATTATTCTTGCAAATTTTTGATGATATGACGAAAAAAAGTTTTTACACTTTTTAAACTTTTAAACGTTTTTAAACTTTTTTTTTTAAAGATTTTGATGAATATCTGGAACATATACCTATTACAAGTATAAAATATCTAAAATATTATTACACTAGCAAATGTCCGATCTGGTATTTAATGATAAAAGATGTAATTAAAAATAATTCGTCTTAAGAAAATTATAATTAGTATTGTGAATATATTGTGACGCTACTTGAAAATTTCTATTTCCTTACATTTCTCTCGAAAGGAATAAAAATTATTTATATTCATTCAAATACACCCAAAAATACAACTCCACGGGTGTTCGAAAATACATCCACTACCACTATAGCCGATTAACGTTCCACTGCTGGGCACAGGCCTCCTGTCTCGTAGGAGAGGGAGAATTAGAGCTTAGGCCCACCACGCTCCAATGCGGTTTGACGGTTTTGACGGATATTATTATGTTAGTGATAATAACCGGGACCAACGGCTTAATGTGCCCTCCGAGGCACGGGGTTGACGCACCGCCAACTTCCTAACTCCGGGCTAGTACTGATAATTTCTAGCCAGAAAAATCCAATACTTAATTATGGCCCGACCCGGGACTCGAACCCGGGACCTCATCGGCCGCAGTCAAATATGCTAACTACTAGACCAACGAGACAATTCTTAAAAACATACAGAAGTTATATTTCACTTCATTAAAAAAATCTAATTCTACATCAATCAACAATTTTTTCCTCTTCCTAAAAGATTCATCACCTGTCCGATCTTGTTTTCCATTTCACTAATATAAGAACGTCAGCCAAAATTCTAATTAAAGTGGCGGTTCTTCCGCCAGTAGGTAAAACGAGAGCCAGGAATCGTTGAGTCGGATCCATTAGCTTTTATTACAAGCAGTTTCAAAGTGTGTCGTCCAAATTAGCCGGCTCTATTTGCAGAACATCTTCGCTTACCAAGGAACCCTTATTATCAAATGACCCTTGAATTAATTTTTTTTAATTTTTTTTTTTTATCCACTACAAGTTAGCCCTTGACTGCGATCTCACCTGATGGTAAGTGAAGATGCAGTCTAAGATGGTAGCGGGCTAACCTGTTAGGGGCATGGCAGTTATATTAAACCCATACCCCTATTCGGTTTCTACACGGCATCGTACCGGAACGCTAAATCGCTTGGCGGCACGTCCTTTGCCGGTAGGGTGGTAACTAGCCACGGCCAAAGCCTCCCACCAGGCCAGACCAGAGAAAATTCGGAAATTATAAATTCCAAATTGACCCTGCCGGGGATCGAACCCGGGACCTCCGCACGTTAAGACGACAGCGCTACATACTGCGCCACGGAGGTCGTCAAAAAAAATTTCAAGTCAAAAAATTTGACTATAAAGAAAATGTTTTTAAAAGGTCATTAAAATTGAGTAGGTACAAGCCTGTGATGGAAGCGCAATTAAGCCTTCAATAGTTGAAATTGACTTGTGTAATAAAAAATCTTTCCAATAAACCGACTTCGAACGCCACTGTTAAGTAAAAAATAATTTTGATTTCTACATACTATGTTGAAGTCGGGCAAGCCTGACTTGACGTCAACTTTGCCTATCTTTGATAAACTCGCCCGACTTCAACATAGTGTGTGGAAATCAAAATAATTTTTTTAATTTACAGTGGCTTTGGAAGTCGAACTTTTGGAAAGAATTTTTATTTTATACTTTTTAGTGCACTTTTAACTCCCACGGCTTAGGAGCGCATTATCCTGCAGCATCAGACTTGAGGAGTTGGAACTCAGAGTTGAATCGTATACAAGTGAGTTGATACATACTATATGAATTCACTATCAAAATTTCCTAACTCTCTAGTTTTGAGTCGTAGGTACACCTATAGCAACTGGATTGAGGATTTGGAGTCAGAATTTTTTATGGGCCCACCTCACGAGCTTCCTCTAACCACTGAAAAAAAAAATCAAATCGGTTTGGAAACCACGGATATATAAGCAGTAACATACATTTAAAAAAAATTACGCGCCGAATTGAGAAACTCCTCCTGTTTTGGAAGTCGGTTAAAAAAATTTCAATTTAGAACTACGAGTACAAGTTCAATATCCTTTTTAGTACCTACCTAAAATATAAAAAAAGATATTGAATATCATAATAAGGAAAGTTCTGCCAATCAACGATTTTTGCTTGAGCGAGTAACACGAGAATATACGCCATTTCTAATCTATTTTCAGTAAGTAAAATATGTAGTATAAGTCTGGTAAATAGGTATCTAATAAAACGACGATTTGTCAACAGGAAGCAAAATGCTGACTGCTGTTCACACCTGAGTGCGGAGCCGTTCTTCGCGCCAGGAAGATACACTGTAGGGTTAGCACCTAAGTATAACATGTTGGCATTATTACCTACTATTTGTCTTGTTTTGATACTGTTATATCGCATGAAACAGGAAGTATAATATCTGACAATTTGAATCGTTTCATGTCATTCGATTTAATCTGCGGATACGGACGCCGTATTGAAAATAGTTAATAAACGAGTGTTTTGACGATAGTAATTTAGTCTCCTGCCGGCGGACTCAATCATGATACTAAAAAGTTAAAAATAAAAATTCTTTCCAAACAACCGACTTCCAAAGCCACTTTAAAGTAAATAAATTTCGAGCCTGATGCGTCAACTTTGCTTCTCTTTGATATACCAGCCCGACTTTAACATAGTGTGTAGAAATCAAATTTATTTACATTAAAGTGGCTTTGGAAGTCAGGTTTTTGGAAAGTTTTTATTTTTTCTTCTGTGAGAAAATTTATTGATATTGAAAATATTAATAGGTAATACATAGTGGCAGCCCTGGCCATAACTTTACACCATCTTGGTTGGGAGCTCAACTGTAATGATAATTATTTTCTGCACTCTGCTAACTCATAGATATATGATATTTGTATGATGAATATATATCACTAGCAGACTTCCCGCGACTTCGTCAGCGTGAAATAAGTTTTTTAAATTCCCACGGGAACTTCCTAATTTTTCGGGATAAAAGCCTGCGACACTCACAAATAAGCGCAAAACACACAGGGAGCGGGCGCGGGTCGGGTCGGGTGCGGGCCGGGTCGGGCTGGTTGAATAGGCATGGTGACTGATTTTGAAAAATAGTCAGATTATGTTCGGAAGTATTTACTATTTCAAATAAATATATTATTTCAGCAGATAAATAAGGTTTGGTAAATAAAATTTGAAATTTAAATTTTAAAATTCACGCCAAAACGCTCGCCAGAGTCATGGGGCCGCTTGTGACGTCACTATTGTTATTACCAACGTACTCTGTGCAGTGTGCAGTATACAATAGTATGCTTGTCAAAGCTCGAAAACAAACAATTGTGACGTCATTCGCTTCTTGGTGTTTAATCCATTATGGCGGATTGCTGTATTTTATAGTTTTATTTTATCAAAATAAATAGCAATCTCACTCGAAATAGAAAAATAATTACATTATTTATAACCCATGAATCCTATTTCATTAGATAAATTCTTATTTTCATTGATTCTTGGTTACTGTCATCATGCCTATTTCTTGTATTTATATATGGACGACATCACACAGAACGCGGCCGCGGGTCGGACGCGTGGCGGGTGTCGCTGTGTGAACCCGCCGCGCACCTGACTCGGCCCGCGCCCGCCCCGTGTGTTTTGGCTTATAATGTGGCTTTCTATTGGTACCAGAATTTTCAAAATCGGTCAGTAGATCCAGAGATTACCCCCTACAACGTCATAAACTTTACCTCTTTATAATATTAGTATTAGTATAGATGATAATGAATAATAATATAACTTTGCTATACTATCTCGTATATACGTTTCAAATCTCGCGACTTCTGCTAAAGTGATTTTAAAACGTTACTGAGCGCAAAACTGTTATAATTAGTGCCTGCATAAAACTGATCATAGGTATCCACGCAGACGTAGTCGGGTATGATGTAGAAAATAAAATTGAAATTTCAATGCCTACCAAGCATACCGCTAGTGCCTAGTGTTTTGTACTAGAGGTGTCAAATAGTGTTAAATTTAAGTATTCTGCTATCAATAATAGTTAAAAAAATATATATGTGAATTTTTTAGGTTAAAAAAATATGGATAGTTCGGTGCTGTCTCAGCACTAATCCTAGCGATAACAGGGACCCAATTTGCACTATGATCTGCTGCCGCGTCACCAAATCCAACAACAATAACATTTCCGTTGCTCATCCCACACCTGCCCCCAAAACAACCATCACCAACACCACCACCACTTGTACCATAAGTTGACACGGTCTGGGTCTGTGATACTTAGTTATATTACACGCTAAATTCCTACAAGAACTCGAAACTCAGAGTTTAAACTCTTACTTTGAACGAAGGAATTTTAGAATACTTAAACTAGCGGCACGCTATGATGGCCGGTTTGACGTTTGTCCGCTCATGAAGTTCCGTATTAATTGATAACGACTTTGAAGGAAATAATTGTATTACTTTATTGACGATAGTGATGTGCAGAGATTCATAAATTTTATCGAATGTAGTTTCTCATGAAGTTCCGTATTAATTGATAACGACTTGAAGGAAATAATTGTATTACTTTATTGACGATAGTGATGTGCAGAGATTCATAAATTTTATCGAATGTAGTTTTAGGTTTAGGACTCAAAATTTATTTATTAAATTGATTTCTTAAATGTATACAAGTGTAGAAAAATCAGTTTGCACCATTTAAGGGGTGAATGTACTTGTGAATATGAACAATTTTCACTATGTGGACAAACCTCTGAAATCGCAAAAAAATATCAATAAATTTTTAAAAATGGAATCTAATACGATCGTCACATAGGATCGCTGGCTAGCACAACTACTACCTCCGGCAAACTCGCGTCAATGCTGTCAGTGGTTGAACGCGTAGCTGATGCGCTTAATATTGGACAACGAACTGTTAGACGGATAACTAAAAATAAATATGGCGAGACTGGCACAGAAGAAAATAAACTTCACACACCAAAAAAGAGAAAACGAGCAAAACCAGTCGTCAAAAAATGTAACAAACGCAAAATATTGATGGAAAGATTTGATATAGCGATAGGGAAGATTATGAAAGAGATGTGAAAATAGATAATATTATAGAAAACGAACATATAATTATTAATGTATGTGATGATAGCAGTGACGACAGTGAAAATAGTAGTATGGACGAATCTGATTAATTATGGCCTTTTGTGGCACCTTTTTTGGTATCTTTTGTATTCATATGTTTCTTGTGTGCATATAAAGTATGTATATTCATTTTCGTTCAAATATTCAGTTCGTTCAAATAAATTAAATAAACATATACATTTTTGTTTTATTAAACCTATTTAATCAGGTACAAAAACAAAACTTAATTGTTTTTTGTTCGAGAATAAATTGACATTCCACATCACTATTGTAATGTGTCAAACCGGCCATCATAGCGTGCCGCTAGTGTAGTCAATTACTTAAATCACTTCTCACTTCGTCATACCGACGAAAATAAATAATTAGATGACGCGTAAAATAATGACAAGAAAAAGAATCTATCTTCCTATGTACCTTATACCTATTTGAAACCTAAATTGAAATTAAAATAAAACAAAAAATAATAGACAATTAGCTAGGTTAGTTAAGTCTAAAGTATGTTATAAAAGTTAATACGCGAGTAAAGTAAAATAATCATAACATGATGATGCCGGCGAATTCGTCCGCATGGATTTATGTTTTATAAAAATCCCGTAGGAAAACTCGATGAACGCAAACGCCGGTCTCTAATTGCAAACTTTTAGTGTCTCTGTACTATAACTGTACTACTACTAATTTAAACTAATTTAAATCAAATCGATTCATCAGTGTAACAAACGGCAAGACAGAAAAGTAAAACAAACAGACAGACAGAGTATTCTTTCGCATTCACAGTTTCACACTAGTAAAATTATTAATAAGGATTGACAATTTCAACTTTCCTTTAATTTTTCATTAATTCACAAATTCAACAGTTTAATTATACTTAAAGGAGGATGACGAAAATGCATGTATTTTGGGACCCACTGAAAAGGGTAGCGTTCATCATGGAAACTTAGTAATAATTGTAGAACGTAACAAAACTAAGAAAAAAGCAAATAAGTAAGTCTAAAAATGTGGGAGAAAAAAGATACCTACACCTAAAAGTAGAATATACTAACCTAAAAATTATTAATCAAAAACTATTGGGCTATTGTTCAATCGATAAATTGTATCAGTATTAGTATGAATGAGTAGGTAGGTACTTATGCCTAGTTATAATTAGGTAGGTACTTATGTCTGCGAGAATTCCGCTATAATTCTACTCACACCATATTTCTAAATAACTCTTATCTGCTTAGATCTTTCTTATCTTTTAACAAATTGAGTAACAATAATATCAAAATAGATCTCTTTGCACCACTGGTACCTCTATGCGGATTCTGGCCAGTGAATTCTTCGACACCTATAGCCCAAGTTGAAGTGATTCGCTGACCAATAATTCAGATTGTTTTCCCATTCTATAGCCTGATCTTCCTTACATTAAGCGTTTTATTCCTCTATATACTTTGATTTACACTTGCATTAAGTACTTATTTACTTTTCCTATGAGAGCTTTTTTTTTTCTCTTATAACCAAATCCATGAGAAGGAAGTCGCGGGCATCAGCTAGTGTCATATAAGTAGTGATCACTGATACTGATAAAATCATTTACATAAAAATTAAAAAGTATCGATAAGATTAGGTATCGATACTTTTAAAGTACTCGTGTTAGTATCACTAGACAATATTAATATTAAGAATACTCATTTCGGTAGGTATCGATGATACATCGATGGTGTCGGAGCATCCCTACAAAAATAAATAATAATGACAAGTGTTGTCATGTCAACAAAATGTATATCTATGTCAATTACGTTCCGTTAGTGCAAGATGACTTATTTTTTAATATTAAAAAAAAATCTTTCTTTTGAATCCCGTACCTCAGTCTCAATATTTTTTATATAAACATATGATTATAAATAATATAAACTTGTACTTGAACGATGCCTCCTTAATTTTTAAATTATGTGGGTCCAATTTTGCCATTGTTCTTTCGGTTAGGTATAATAGTTAATGGTACCTAATTGAAAAATCGTAGAATTAATAAAACAACCGGCAATGGTCGGCACTTTTCGCGATGACGCGACGCCTCGCTAGGCATCGAGCATTTGTGAATTTTGCCGGCCATTTTTTATGCTTACTACTAAGTAAGGTACTAACCTATGCCGAATGTTTGGTCTTAGGCGACGCGCTAATTCTTCTTACTCGCGTATTTATTAGTATTCTGTTCAGTGTAGGCGCTTGGTGCGTGGCACCCTGCTTGAGGTAATAGTATTTTTTTTCTTTATAATTGCAAAATGGTATTATTAAATATAAAAGTTAAATTTAAATATTGATTAATTAATTCAGTTAATAAATTAATTATGCAACTCTATTTTGTACCCACGATGATCAGCATTGAAATTTCAATTTCATTGTCATACTAATATTAATTAATATTTCTATTTTTTGCATGAAAATCCCATGTCGTGCCATCTATAGGCGCAGGGTCTTAGATTAGACTGATAAATTAAAAAATAAAGTCGTACTTAACTAAAATATTTTCTTTTCGTGTGGGTTAGTGCGTGTTGTTAATTTATTTTTATACATCGCTTAAGATTTACATAATCTATATTGAGTTTTCATATAAATACAAAAATAAACATTAGATAGTCTGTGTGTGTGATATTTATTTAAAATCAAAAGGTCGTTTAAAAAAACTTAATTCACGCGGAAGAAGTCGTGGGCAAATTTTTATGTTTCTTAAAGCTTGTGAGTTAACGAAAATAAATTGGAGAAATTTTCATGATATTGTAAGAGCTAAGACCTCTTCAAGCCATCAAATGATTATGAAATTCTACCGAAAAAGGTAATTCTGGCCTTGGTATCAGAAGGCCCTTATGAGTCCTAATAATTTCGACTCTTGGTTTTATATTAAATTATGGCTAAATAGTAATATAGTTTTAGAAATCAATAAAAAAATATATCAGTTGCTTTAACGGCGTAGGAAAACATCGTGACGGGAACCTACATGCCTGATAGTAATAGCGTCTATTACCTATTCTGTGGTAATAGTTAGTATTCTGTGCCTGCGACTTCCCCATAAAAAATAGAGAATTCTATCCAGAGCCCAATTTTTTTTTCGGGATAAAATATATCCCATATTTTAACCCTATGTATAAGTGTTAGCTATAATTGCGCTAAGATTTATCAATCCTTCCAGCAGTTTTAGTGGGATTTGGCCGCAACGGATAGACAGACAGAGACAGAGACAATTGCTGAGTTTCTTGCTGGCTCTTCTCAGCAGAATCTACTTTCGGAATCAGTGGTAGAGTCAAAACATGACGTAGCATAAGAGACACCTGTTTGTCTTACATGTTTTAAATAAATAAATTGAATTGAAACAGATGAAGAGAAACAGGCTCTATATCGATAATAAAGTTTCTTCCAATCAAATCCCACCATTAAAAATTTGGATTGAAAAAAACAAGTTCTGACGCATAACTTGGAGCTCTAAGCTATGCGTCAGAACCGAGAAGGTTCAACCTTTCCACTTCGTTTTTAATTAAAGGTTTCGTTAAATTTGCCACCGAAATTTTCAGATCAATTAGCAAGTGGTTAAATATGCGTTTGATCTCCACTCAAGAGCCTGTAGCGACCGCATCTAAATTTTTCACGATAGCTTATCCACTTTTGTTCGGTGGCTTTAGCATATTTAACGAGGGTTATGGAATGAATATTTTAATTTTCAGGAAGGTGCGGGGCAATGAGATTAGTTTTAAGCGCCGGCTAATAATAAGTTAACTTCAATCCAAAACGGGGGAAACCTGGAACTAAATAATAAATGAAGCAATAAAATATATCTCCTCGGCTTCTCGTGGAGTAAGATATAATATTGAAAAATCTTGTCAGAGTACGCTGATTTGGTTTCAAGTTAGATCAGTTTAGGATGTTGGGTTGAAATTAGGAAAACCGTGTCTCAGACAGCTCCTAATTTGTTTTTCTGTATAAGTAAATTTTAAGTGAAATATTAAAAAATTTCATTAGCATGACAATTTCTTTTTGGAAGTGGTTGCAAGTCTCGTTAGTAAAATACTAGTAGGTACGAGCAGAGAGTCACGAATACGATGTTGAAATTAGGTTTTTGACGACATATCAAATCGGCAACTTTTTTCAAACTTCAAAACTATGGGATGGAACTATGGGATGTTGTATGAAATATTGAACAGCGACGTCATTAATATTCGACTGACATTTTTATTTCAGGGTAGTTTAAAATGGTTTTCGAACATAAAACTAACAGGGGACGTGGATATTACGACTTTTGGGAGATCCTATAATTGATAATAATTAAAAAATAATAAATAACTTTAATTGAATAGTTTTCAAATACCCAATTGTATGTTTCAATTGCTAATAGCAAGTGAGTAGGTTGTCCAATTCAAAACTGTCACTCGTATTTCGTATGAAATTAGAATTTCCCGAGAAATTTTGCAAGTTAGCACGGCGTGAAATTGTGTCTGGCTTGCTTCGGGGCGCACGCTGACGCAGATATACGATGGACAGATGTCATAAGTCCTTAATATGCATGCCCATTGTTGCGATCCTGGTCATTATATTTTAATCAGTTCCATTAATAATACCGTAAATAATATAATAATCCGTATTATTTTAATATTGTTGACGTTTGTGTTTCTGAACAATTTTAACCCTTATTTTAGTGACGTCGAGGTATGTGTCATAAAACTGTGAAATAATACTGCTATAAGCGACGGTAGTAACCCCCCTGGTCAGCGAGTTCCATATACGAGTTCTATTGATTCCAATTTAAGTTCTAAACTTTATACCTGAACCCTCCTTATTTATATATACTGTATTCAATTCACAGAACATGATTTAAATATTCAATCGTATCGGATTTGTACGGCTAACGGAAATTGACTAATCGGCAAAACGCTCCGGTCGTTCAGCCCTAGTTCATGTTTTCATCGTTTATCGTACAGATAAATCGTACAAACGATGAAAACATGAACTAGATGTAAACATCTACATAATATTATATTATATCTACATAATATATTGTATCTACTTAATTGTAATATACTCGTGTATAACTCTGATAACTTCATCACGATAGTTAAATTCTCCAATAGACGTACTTGAGCTTCTATCACTTGTGTGAAACTCGCTTGGTCATTTGCTTAAGCAGACAACAATCGCATTACTGACTCAACTGCGCAATTAAAAAGGGATGAATTGTGTTCATACGTCCAAGTTTTGTTGATTTGTTCCTTTCGAGACTAAGCCGCTTTTGATAATTCTTGCATTGATACATATCTTGCGTGTGTCAGTTAAACAATAAAACAAAATGGCGCCCACTAGATGCATATTGCCATACTCACAATCAATGAAAAAAACTGTTTTAATTAATAAAAAATTATGACGATACACTATGGTCACTCAGACAATCTTTGTCTTTAAATGATGACTATTTGGTAAGTTTTGTAGGTTTCGAAGTTTCATTTTATAATTATTATTATATAAATCAATTCCAGATGATAAAACAGCCTGCCGATCAAACATCCTTCACGGCTATTGTAGTTAATTGGAGCTGAATAATGGTATTAAAATTTTCATTGTTGTATTATTTGTAATAATTAAACCTGAAATAAAACGAGTAGGCTTCAAAATTCAAATATCAATTAGGGAGCCGCAAAGTGCCTTTGATCCGAGCAGGAGTGCCCTTCCGCCGTTCAGCATCTTAAATTCCTCAGACACCAAGCAGATTATCCACTTTCATTCGCCGTCTCTGGCATATTTAACGAGATAAAAATATAAAGTCCTGAAAGACGGTACTGAATTTAGTTCCTTGGTAAAATAATTGAATTTACGGAAGTAATGGTCAATGATCAAATGTCGGCCATTATACCAATCTCAATGGAGGCTTAATATAACTGTCAAACCTTTAACAGGTTAGCGCGCTACCATTTAAGACGGCATCAACTCTTAATACTAGGTAAGATCGCAGTCAAAGGGCTAACTTATTGCGGGATAAAAAAATTGTACTTAGTGCAAGCGTGTTTTACAATTACACTTTTAATTTTCTCAATTTGGGTCAGCAGCTGGATAAGTCCGGAGAAGTCTCATCAGAATGTCATGAAGAATACTTTATAGGAATGATAGGATCATGTGGTATCATAACGTCTTACCACAGAATAGGTAATAGTACTGTTTTACCAAAGTGCGTATATGGCAGAGCCGTAAACTTCCCAGCGCTAATTAGAATTTCTACCTTTACCTAGGATTTACCTTCATGGTAAATCACACTCGTGATTTAAGTAACACGTTCGCGGACAATCAGTCACCCTCAGTGCGCAGTATTTTTTTGTATGGAATGCTTTAGCAGGTGTGTCCTATTTTAATACATACTCATTACTAGATAGGACGTAACTGCTATAGCAGTCGCGTTTTTTCTTATATTTTCGAGGCACCTGTAAATCATACCACTGTTTATAACTATTTATA
This sequence comes from Erebia palarica, assembly GCA_964035005.1. Lineage (NCBI taxonomy): Eukaryota > Metazoa > Arthropoda > Insecta > Lepidoptera > Nymphalidae > Erebia > Erebia palarica. The sequence goes on from OZ035988.1 coordinate 12,541,506, forward strand.
TAGGTAGGTTCCTACCTTCATAAGACGTGCAAGAAAAGAAACAGTAAACAAACTTGTGTATCTTTGATTACGTATTAATTATCGAATTGTACTTGTAATATACATTCACTAACATCTTAAAACATAACAACACTATTTTTATGCTAGTAAACAACAAGACACATTACTTACGATTACCGAAACATTGAATTGTGTGCGCGAAAAATCTCCGTGCGGACGCGTTTGCACATCGGCGCAGTTACCGCGCGACATTGTCATACATTGACACCTGCTATACAAGCCGTGCGTGTGTGTGAGAAGTGCGGGTATAGCGGGGGAGGGTAACTTTGCTCGCGCATTCTTTGTGTGCTATAGGGCACTAAACACCTTCGAATTGCGTAAGATTGGACAGAAAAAGTGTAGCTGTCACAAAACCATATTAAAAGAACCCTGCAATAGCATTTCCGTCAAAAACTATGCAAATAATGAATGCTATGGCAGGTGCGTCCTTGAATCTGAGTTCAAATGACTGTTATAGCAGCTATTTCCGCCAACGTGGTAAGCTCGTCTTTATACCACCGAGCCAGACATATGGAATCCACATTAATATTGTAAATTCAAAAGGGTGTATGTCTGTCTGTTACCTTAAATCCGTTTAACGACGACGCGGACGAAGTTGCGGGCATCATCTATCGGACATTATATATCGGATACGATGTTACGTGTAATTTTATAGATACATAATAATCTATCGTGTAATTATGACGATACATGTAATTATTAAATCGCATATAATTATAATTTATATAACCAATTTACATAAATTTGCATTTGCTTAGCCTGAACTATTTTCTATCTCTAAATATAATCCACAAATATTGGATAGAAGCAGGCGTTACTTTGCGGAAGTCCATCATAATGAAGGAACCAGAAATTTAATTCGCTATAATCCGCGACAACAGGAAAATCTATGTAGTGCAGTGGTTCTCACCACACCATAGAAATCCCCCAAAAACTATCCTCAACGTACGTTTCACTCCCATACCGGAGCATGGAGAGGAGATGTTGCCTCCACAATGCACGATTGTGAAGACTCACAATCGTGCATCAACACGTACATAGGTAGATAGTTTACCTGTCCACCATTGCGTATGTCCTACATAGGCTACCTTGATTCTACATCCCAATATATCCATATACTAAATCCATACTAATATATCCATATTTAGTATGTATTATAAATGCGAAAGTGTGTATGTCTGTCCGTCTATCTGGCTGTCTGTCTGCTACGCTTTCATGGGCCATCTGTTGAACCGATTTTGATGAAATTTGGTACAGGAATAGGTTGTATCCATGGGAAGGACATAGACTTTTTATCCCGGAAAATTGAAGAGTGGCCGCGGGAATCAAAATACTTTAATTCACGCAGACGAAGATGCGGGCATCATCTAGTATATTTGGCAGTCATAAGTAAGAAAGCATATTATGGCTTACGAAAATTCTAATCGAGTAAAGAAGCTTAGTGAGTCATATATAGATAAAAGAAGTAAAACTGGAACTACCATGCAGTAAAGCAACCAGGGATATCTAATAAAAGAAAAACAAAGGAAACCTATTCTTTAATTCAATGCACCATGAACTGAAATCAATCTTGATATAGGAAAGAAAGATTTGTAGGGATAAATTCAAAGATTAATGGATCAAACAATACCATTATTGGCGCCCTTTTGATTAAAATTGAATGTAACGCAAAGTTAGGAGTGCCCGCAAATCCCAAGGGTAAGGAATAGACAGTATGTTTACGGAGTAATACTCCTAAATCTACTTAACTGCCTAGTAGATGTAGTAGCTGGTAGTGGCTGGTAGTAAGCCTGGAGTTCATGTGATCCTGGGTTCTAAGCCCAGGGAGCATACTACCATCGATTAAAGCCGTGTTGTTTTAAAATTGTGACGTTCGTGTTTTAGCATTTTTTTATCCACTACAAGTTAGCCTTTGACTGTGATCTCACCTGATGGTAAGTGATGATGCAGTCTAAGATGGTAGCGGGCTAACCTTTTAGGGGCATGGCAGTTATATTAAACCCATACCCCTATTCGGTTTCTACACGGCATCGTACCGGAACGCTAAATCGCTTGGCGGCACGTTTTTGCCGTTAGGGTGGTAACTAGCCACGGCCGAAGCCTCCCACCAGGCTAGACCAGGGAAATTTCCCAAATTGACCCTGCCGGAGATCGAACCCGGGACCTCCGCACGTTAAGACAACAGCGCTACACACTGCGCCACGGAGGTCGTCAAAAATTAAATTATAATCCTTATTTTAGGGACGTCAAGGTACGTGACATAAAACTGTTGTATTGAGATTTATTGAAATAATACTGCTTCAGTTTGTTGTTACGAAACTCTCAGTAGTTCTCAGTTTGGAGTTCGGATGATGGAAGTGTAATACGCCTTGCTAAGCATTTGCCGTTGGCGTTGGTAATATCAGATTACCACCCCATTGGAAAATGAAAGTGAGGGAATAGAGAATGCTGCCATGGCCGAAATTCGATCTGTATTTGGGAAGAAATTTAATACCTATAATATATTTACTTTAAAAAAGATAGCAAGCTTTTTGCATAAAACAAGCCTTTAAATTACAGTAAATTAACAGTCATCAATCAGTTGCGGAAAAGTGTCAGCTAATCGGGAAGATTGCGAAATACAGAACTAAAGAACTACGAAAGAAACTAATAAAGAAGTAAAGAACTATGATCATAAAACACAATCGTAAAAAAAGAGTTTTGTACATTATTTGTATAACATTTTCCGAATGAAAACTGGGTTATTTTAAAATGGTCGTATTTTTATCTTAACTCTTCATAAGGAAATTCAACTTCTCTACTTCCGAGTTAAAACTTTAATCGCTTGCATAACAACAATCCTAAAGTGGTCCGATTCCAGCAAAATGTGAAAACTTTGCGATTTGATTTTAAATTTACATAATTGTACCACTACGGCCAAATTATGAGAAAGTTTCATAAAGTTTCTAGGGATCAATTTTTTTCGGAGATATTATGACAGTTATATATATATATATATATCTTCTGTCCGCAATATTTTTATGTCAGCATTACCCGTTGTAAACCAGATATACAATTTCACGCTCTGCCAACTTGCGAAAGACGTCACGACATGTTAGATTCATTCCAAACGTGGGATGTAGAGAATTGGACTTTGTAGTGCTACATTTAATTAGTTACTTCATGCTTATTTCTTTTATTGATGTCATAGCTCGTATAGCTGATGAACATTGAACAACCTTATAGCCCCACAAACTTATTTAACCTGGTGACAGCATCGCTAGTAGATATGAAAAATAAAGTAAAAACAAAAACATAAAAATTGTTTTAAATTTGGCCACCTATAGTATGGCTATTATTTCCATCTTAATCATAATATTAATATTATGTTGACACCTTTTATAATTATTTAAGATCTGAACTAAAGTAAGTTTTCTATTGAAGAATTTTTACAATAACCGCATGGATGCACTGCGCCACTAATCCGTGGGCCTGAAAAGATATAGACACATTTATTATTGTACATGTACGAAAAATGGTCGATATTTCTTGTCATCACTCTTTACCGTGAAATCATTAAAAAGTCCTTTGCGGTTTTCAATTTCTCCATCTTTTGCCGTATATAGTACAAGCCCCGCTCGCGCTCGGTGCACGTTCCCAAGCCCGGGCAATATTACATTCGCTCACCCCCAACACGCCACATTAAGTCACGCGAGGGCCGCATTTTACACCACAGAGATTTCATTCCCACTTACAAAATCACACTGGTTATCATGGATTATTTTACATTATTTTACTACTAGCGAATGCCCGCGACTTCGTCTGCGTGTTTTGAGGTTTTTTGGTTCCCGCTGTCAAGTCTGCAGGAAGTCTTTAATTTTCCGGGATAAAAAGTAGCCTATGTGCTATTCCAGACTATAATCTATCTCTGTGCCAATTTTCAACCAGATTCGTTCAGCCGTTGGGGCGTGATTGAATAACAAACATCCATACATTCACCCAAACTTGCGCATTTATAATATTATTAAGAAGTAAGATTTTCCTGATTCTATATCTTTTTTGCGTATTTTTGAATTCCACTACAAGTAAGCCCTTGACTACGATCTCACCTGGTAAGAGATAATGCAATACATGATATCGTTGCGGTTTACTTAGATTGCTCCATATACATTGCGTTCATACATACCAAGTAACCGTTTCCTCTAATCGTTTTGATTCCATGGGAAATCAGCCGATAATAATCTTCCATCTTTCACATGTTTGACATTTACATTTCCTGTTTGCATTATGTCGTATTGCGTGAAACTCATAATAGATTGTTATGAGCAACTTCCTATAAATGGAAAATATAATTTGTAATAAATAATTATTATTTGCCTGAAGACATAGTAATCTTGCCTACTGTTACAAATAGACATTTCATTAATGTTTAAATACATTTGCTCTACATAAAACTCGCTCGTTAAGTAAACAAGTTATTTTTACTTTCGCCCTGGCATGTTATTTGATCAAGAAACTGGGATAGTTAACAAACTGTCGCGTAGTCGAATAGGTCTAAACAATAAACTTTTTGAGTATCAAGGGACTATTTGTCAATTATGAGTTCGTATGTCAGTGGTTTAATGTTACTGTTAATCTTCTATCGTTTTTATTTAAAAAAGGAAAAAAAACATATAGTGCTTTCACGTTTTTTTTTTTTTTTTTTTTTTCTGCACTAGCTCCGCTAACGTAATTAGCGCCTATGTTAATCTAATTCTCATTCATACTAGTTCTCGCATTTATTCCTCTCGCACTTTCGTTCCTCATACTTTATCTTTCTTGCATTCATCTCCTTGCAGTCTTTATGGGTGGGATTCCCATTTACTAGCCTATTCTTCTTATCTATTTAGTTATTTATTCTTAATTTAGGGAAAATAATTATCCAATGTCGTTTTTATTCTTACTCTATCTTCTTATTCTAATACATGTCTTAATTACTAAATATTATTTCTACTATATTACGTTTCTTTATACAAGTTCTTATACTATTCAACTTCTTACTCTGCTGGTAGCTACTATTTATTTCTATTTGTACATTCTTATTCTATGTTTACATGTAAATATAATCAATATTTTATGAAACATAGCTTTATTGATCTGTCTTGTTTCGTGCTATTACTATCTTGGCTACAGTTTCACAGAAATCAAGGAGCTTCTGTCTATTTTTACTGCTAATTACTTCCCCTATACTTTCGCTGGTAAGCTTTACGTCCAGTTCCTGTTCTATATCGAACCTCTCAGTGATGTGCACAGGACATTCGAGGACGATGTGTGGGATAGACTCCTCTGCATCAGGATCGCAGATGCACGATGGGCTCTCCTTACACTTGAAGCGATTCAAGTATTCAGAGAACCCACCGTGCCCCGTCATAATCTGCGTAAGCACGCCTGTTGGCTGCACCTGTCTTATAATACGGAAGGCGGTTATGGCGTTGGGAAAAAACATCCTCGTCACCGAGGCCGCCGTTCCCGACACATATCTCCGATTCCATTCATCAAGTGATCCCTTACGGATCTGGCGCCTGATGAATGAAATCGGATACCGGTCGTAGTCCGGCTTTCTCCGCAACGACAATGCTGCCTCCTTCGCCAACTCGTCCGCGCGCTCATTCCCCGGCAAGCCCGCGTGGGCTTTGATCCAGAATAGAGACACAGCTTTATTCTGGTTCAAAGCTTGAGTCAAATTGGCTCGCGCGCGAACCGCCAAGGGATGGAGCGAGCCATGATTTGCCAGTGTCTGCAACGCAGACATTGAGTCGCTGTACAAACCATAGCTCGTCTCTCTGCGTTTGAGGATTACGTCCGTCGCTCTACAAATGGCCAGGAGTTCGGCTTGATAGACTGTGCAGTATGCGGCGAGGCTAAGTTTGAGGTTCTGGATTTCACCTTCATTATCCCATAAGGATAATGCGGCTCCAACCTTCCCCTCAATCTTGCTGCCGTCAGTGAAGATTCGCACTGTCTGCACATTGTTTGTGTCTACCTGCTGCTGGTCCGCTAAGCACATGAACTCCAGGGGCATTTGCATTGCTGGGTGAGGGGCTTCCGCGAATCCAGCCATACCCTCTATCTCCCGGTCTCCCGGTACAAACTGGGACGACCCTCTCCTCGCTTCATACAGGGCGGCTGCCTCCTGTATGCGGAGGTCTAGAGGAAGTATCCCAGAGAGCAACAGTGCGGAGTTGAGAGAGGCAGTACGGTAGGACTTGCAGATCTTCTGGACGAACCCTCGTTGAACAGAGCCCAACCTCTTCCGTATCCCTAGCTTTTTCGTAGCTGGAGCCCAGGCGCCAGCTGCGTACGTTACTATCGGCTCTATAGTGGCGGTGTAAATTGCGTGGATTACCTCCCTGTTTAACCCCCAACTGACCTTGGCCGCTCGAGACAACTGCTTGTATATTTCGGCGGCTCGCTTACAGATGTTCGTTGCATGGTCGTTGAAGGTTAGCTTTTCATCTATGGTCAATCCCAGCAGCTTCATGTTCTTGACCAGACCAATGTTGACCCCGGCCATGCTCAGCGCTGGAGTGTCATATTTAAGCTTGTTAGTTATTAACATCGCGCAAGTTTTGTGCGGTGCAAACCGCAACTTATTTCGGACACCCCAGCTCTGGACATGGGCGAGGGCTGCATTGGCAATTCTGGTGACTTCGCTTGCCGTGTCGCCATCCACCGCCAGCACAATGTCGTCTGCAAACGCCTGAACAAAGTTGCCGTTCCCTTCCAGCTCCTTCAGCAGTGGATCCAAGAGTAAATTCCACAGAATGGGACCGCCAATTGACCCTTGGACACAGCCTTTGTTCGTTTCTCGTGTGCATTCTTCCCCGGCATATCTCACCCTCACTTTTCTGCTGTCGAGGTAGCTGTCCAGTAGCCTCCTGATGTTCACCGGGCACTGTTCCTCAGCCAGTCTGACTTTGATTGCTGGCCACCAGGCGCTATCGAAGGCGCCCTCTATATCCAATGACACCAGAACAATTAGCTTCTTCAGCCTCAACTTGTCTCGTACGTGCTTCATTAGTGTATAAAGGGCATCCTCGGTGCTCTTCTGGGGCATAAAGCCAAACTGACGAGTACTGAGCCGCGGCACTAATTGCCATTTTATCCGTGCTACTATCATCCTCTCCAGGACCTTTCCCAAGACTGGCAGTAGACCTATCGGTCTGTAAGACTTGGGATTACAGTAATTATCCTTGCCCGGTTTTCGGAGGACGACCACCGTAGCCTCTTTCCAGATGTTCGGAAAGTGCGCCAATTCTAGGCATTTATTGTACAGGGCAAGGAATGCGTCCGGGTCCTGGTAGATCGCTCGACTGCAGATGTCCGACGTAAAACCGTCCGATCCGGGGGCCTTTTTTGGATTAAAACCTTCCACGGCAGTCTTCAGCTCCAGAGATGTAAACGGCGGATCATGGTATTCACCATGTTGCCAATCGTTTACTCGACTGGCTGCTTCCCTTGTAAGCCGGTGGTCTGCGTTGTCCTCTTCTACTGTGTCCTTGGGATAGAACGTGTCGGCTAGTAGGGCTGCCGACTCTCTTGGGTTTAAGAATGCACCGTCGCTAATTAGGGTCAGATCTTCTTTCCTCGTGGCGGTCCTTCCAATAACTCTGTAGATGCCTTCCCATACTCCTTCGCGATCTTGTTTCTTACAAAATTCTTTCCAACTGGTGGTTTGGGCTTGTTTTGCAGTATTCTCATATAATTCTTTCGCTTCCAGGTACTCGTCGACGACCATCGCTCTCCGGACCGGCGCGGCGTTGCGGATGCGGTTCTTCTTCGTGGTAACGTCCTTCTTCATTGCAGCGAGCTCCTCGGACCACCATGGGACGGTAAGTTTTACTCTATTAGTAACCTTTGGGATAGCGCTTTCACAAGCCTTTTCAATCCCATTCTTGTATTTAATTACTAACTCCTCTAAGCTTTGTTTATTTTCTATATTTCTAATATTCTCTTCCTGTAGGTTGTTTTCGATTTTAAATTCTGAAAGTGTGTCTTTAAATTTTGCCCAATCTGCCTTCTTGGTATTAAATTTTCTAGTTGTTCTAATAATATTTATTCCTTTTTCACGTTTTAGATTAATATTAAATAGGATTGTGTTGTGGTCCGAGCTCGTTACACCAGTATCGACCCGCCAGCCGTCCACCAGGTCAAGTAAATCTAGCGAGCATACTGTGACATCGACGTGACTCTTTAACGCTCGGCCACCTCTGACTGTGTCAAATGTGGGCGTATCCCCCGTATTGAGTACCTGAAGCTCTAACTCTTCCAGGGTCCCGGTCATCTGTTCACCCCTGGGGTCCTCAATTGTACTGCCCCACCAGGTACTCTTCGCGTTTGCGTCACCCCCTATGAGCAATCTACCGGTGGCCATTTCATTTTTAATCCTGGTTAACCGATCCAAGTATGGCTCTATGGGTTGGTCTGGCTCAAAGTAGTAAGAGACTACTGCGATTTCCCAGGCTTTGGTTCGGATCCCCACCACAACGATGTTGTTAGTGGTGAGTTTCGGGTAGGGGATGACGTCCAGGTCATTATCGAAGACGGCTATTGCCGCCTTCACCCTCCCACTTCCATCAACCTCGCACTGGTAGACTCTCGCACCCCGGTAGCTCTTCATACTCCTCGCCCTCCCCACATAAGGCTCCTGGATCAGTGCCCATGAGATTTTGCGATCACTGGCCTCTAAGAAGAGTTCGGTGGTCGCCAGTTCCTTCCTTTGTAGATTTGCTTGTGCCACTCGGTATGGTCTTGCATTTTTTGACGCAGGAGTATTCCTTGGGACAACCTCAGCAGTACGCTATAGATGTTCTCGCTATAGTGTCCCATTTTCTTCTAACTGCACAGTCTGTACTGAAGGCATTATGATCCGCCTTGTCAAGCTTCGCATGCGTACAATTACAGCACGTCGGTGTTGTGCCGGAAAGCCAGTCCGCGCAGTCGTTCTTCATGTGCGGTCCCCCACAGTGACTGCATTTCTCCAGGGTCTCTGTGCACAGCTTTCGGCTATGCCCGTATCCGAGGCAGAGCGAACATTGGAGGAGTGGACTTTGGTCTTCGGCCCGGACACGCTGAAGGTCGATATAGACGTGTCCCCTCGCTGTTACTCTTTGCCAAATACTGGGCGAAGTACTTAACACAATATGCCCTGTGTGTGGGTTTCTGGCTCTCTTCCTGTACTTGATCTGTACCCTGTCCGCCTCGCCGTCGAGGCCGCGAAAGACATCTGGATTCTGGTTCCTGAGCGCCTTAAGGACGTCCTCATCGGTATTGACCAATAGGACGTCCCTAAGGACCAGCAGCGGATCCCTGTTCTTAACGTCCTCCACGGTGAGGTCGGTTCCCTTCTTTTTTAATCTATCCTTTACCTTATCCCTCTCTTCCTTTGTTTCGAAGCTCATAATGACCTTCCTGTTCTTAGTCTTCCTTATGTTCTCTACTCTGATCCATTCTTCCTTGGCATCCACTGCTTCTCTGATCTTAGTCAGCACTCCTTCTCCCGTCGTCTTCTCGTCCTCCGTGGTTACGGCTATAGAGTGGAGAGCGGTTTGCCTGAGCGGTGGTTTCACAGATTGACTTGCCGCTGCGCCAGCGTATGAGATGTTCTCGGTATGGTCTTGGCTAGTGCGCAGTGCCTCTTTCAATCTGTCCATCTTCTCGCTGTTTTCGGCAAGCATCTTGCTGTGCTCTTCCAAGGCCTTCCTAAGAGACTCTGTCTCAGACCCCGTGACTCTCCTCTCCCCACTCTCCTGCACAAAACATGAGGGCGAGGAGGAGAGATCCATTGAGTTCTTTGCCTCTACAGTCGATGTAGCCTTTACGGAAGGAACTCTTCCTGCTCCTGCCTCAGCTTCCTTAACCAGAGCAAATAGTCTCTCCACCTGACTTGTAACATCCTCCTTTATCTCTCCCTTGATGTTCCTGGAGAGTGATAACTGATGCTTAATCCTCATGAGGCATCTCTTGGCTTCCGCTACTCTGGGATTTCGGGTTTTAGTAACCGGAGCTGGCGGGCTATGTTTCAGAAGGGCAGGGGTTTCTCTGGTTAGGGTAGGTGATGCAGTTTTGGGCGGGATGGTGAGTTTCCGGTTTTCACCTTTACCAGCTTCCCATTCGCCCACACTTCTTCTCACGTTTGGCTGAGTAGACGGTTCAGCCTCCTCTGTATTCCTTCGTGGACTCCTGTTTGGCGGGTTTTCCGTCATCGCCCTCTTTAACGGAGTGCGAATACCCAGCATTTTTTGGTTCGTATGAATTCTCTTTGAGCTAGTGCAACGTCAACGGGGTATTGTAAAGAGTACCCCGGTCAGTGTAAATGGTAAAAAGAAGAAATTTAAATAACTATAATAATGCTTTCACGTTAAGTGAATGTAGCCCTACACTGGGTCGGATAGGAACCAGCAAGATACTCGGTGAATGCTCAAATTATAAGTATTACTATAAGATTAAGTAACTGCAGGCCTAACCAACGAACTAAATACATGCTCTTTTATCATTGATTTATAGTCTTAAACAGTATTATGATATTATCAGGAGCATATTTCTTCAAATATTTTAAAAGTTGTGTAAAGTCAAGTCTAAAATCGCCTAATAGGCCTATTACACTACAGTTTTCAAAGAGCCCCAAGTCAGGGCGTCGCTATTACACCGCACTAATAATCGAGCCCTAACTCAGTCTGAACGAGAACCTAGATGGCAATGGTGCCATCTAGGTTACAATATACAAAGCCATAGCCGGCCATAGCGTAAGTACAAGCCATAGTACAAGTGGTTGTACTATGGTTCGCGTAAGGCTGCCAGAGTACAAGTGGTGCTATCTAGGTGGCACAAAGTAACCTAAATTAACGTCAAAATGCTCGCTTAAGCCGGAAAACAACTACTACTGCGCTAGTCGTGCGACGACTGAGCTCCCTACCCCACACAAGTATTATTACACGGCAGAGCACGGCAGACTGGGACGACACGATGACCCTAATCAGAGACCCTTGCTTCCTAAGTTTTATTACACTACACTGATTCAAGGTAAGGGTAAAGTGCATTGTGCTGGTTTGGCACTAAGAAACGCCATTAACCAAAAGAAGAAGAAGAAGAAGGGTCCCTTGAAAAAGTGTAGTGTACTAGGCCTTTTATGCTAAATGAATCTTAAATGATGCTTTAGCATTCTAAAGCATCATTTAAGAGTCATTACAATTCATTATTCAGACTAAACCATTGTTTAGTTAGGCTGATATAAAAGCGCTTTTATTCAAACTGTATTTTTAGTCCGTACCAAAAACCGGTTCGTCGGATGTTAAATAAATCAGCGAGTCGATCGGGACGCTAATTTACTAGCGCGCCGCAGCCGCAGTAACAGATGAACGGACAAGGTGATCGGACCGTGTAATTAGTTTTATTTAGCTAATGCATACTAATCCATACTTCCATACTAAAATTATTAATGCGAAAGTGTGTCCGTCTGTCTGTCTGTCTGCTTACTGCTACGCTTTCACGGCCCACCTGTTCAACCGATTGTATCCCGGGGAAGTACGGAGTTCTCGCGGAAATCGACAAAACTCGTCCACGCGGAATAAGTCGAGGGCATCATCTAATATTATTATAAATGCGAAAGGGTCTCTGTCTGTCTGCTACGCTTTCCCGGCCTTTATTTTCAACCGATTTTGACCAAATTTGGTTCAGAGTTAGGTTACATCCCGGGGAGGACTTAAGACACTTTTAATCCCTGAAAATTAAAAAGTTCTTTTTTTATTCCACTACAAGATAGCTCTTGACTGCAATCTCACTTGATGGTAAGTGATGATGCAGGCAAACTGTTAGGGGTAGGGCAGTTATAGTAAATTCATACCCCTATTCGGTTTCTACACGGTATCGTACCGGAACGCTAAATCGCTTGGCGGTAAGTGATGATGCAATCTAAGATGGTAACGGCACGTATTTGGCGGTAGGGTGGTAACTAGCCACGGCCGAAGCCTCCCACCAGACCAGACCAGACCAGAAAAAAATCAGAAATTATAAATTCCAAGTGGACCCTGCCGAAAATCGAAACCGGGACCCCCCATGTAAGACAACAGCGCTCAACACTGTGCCAGGGAGGTCGTCAGTTCTCGCGGGAATCAAAAACTTTAATCCACGCGGATGCAGTTGCGGCAATCACGTATTACCTACTATATAAGCTATTGTTTAGTAAAGACCCGCTCATTTTTATTGCACAAAGGAAATGTATTGGCGTTATATTATGTTTCCGCTCTTATGCTTAAAATGTGTAATATGAAGGCCCGGTAGGGTCAGTTTAGGAATTTATAATTTCAGAATTTTCCTTGGTCTGGCCTGGTGGGAGGCTTCGGCCGTGGCTACCGGCAAAGACGTGCCTCCAAGTGATTTAGCGTTCAGGTACGTTGCCGTGTAAAAACCGAATAAGGGTATGGGTTTAATGTAACTGCCATGCCTCTAACAGGTTAGCCCGCTACCATCTTAGACTGCACCATCACTTACTATCAGGTGAGATCGCAGTCAAGGGCTTGCTTATAGTAGATAAAAAATAACCGATACAAGTATTGCCCGTATGTATACAAGTATTTTCGTAGACCAGTATTTTTTTTTTATTCGCGATACCTTTTGTTTTCCCGGCTTGTCCCTTTGTGGCTATGTCTGTCCTCAACTCCATTAGGATAATGTGTTAAGCTGTTTGAACATTGAAATAGAAATAGCCACACTTTTGGATTTATTTATAAGTGGCTATTGCCTGGAAATTCGTCTGGAAATGTGTCGAACTGATTTTCCATAAAATTTTCTTCGACCCCTTAATTAATTCGTCATTATATTTTCGAAATTCTTTCGAAAATATAATTTTATTTTCTTATATTTATTTTATTCAGATACGTTAAGATTATATAATATATATATATAATCTAATCTCTCGGAAAAGATAAACGATTTTCATGAAATTTGGTAAATTGGGGACGATAAATCGATCTTAGCTAGATCGATGCTGCTTTAGCAGCTCGCGCACAGGGCGAAACACTAGTTTAAATATAATTTCCAAAAAACACGATTTACCAAAAAAAATACCGAGCCAAGCACGGTAATTCCAAGTACTTCCGATAATAGATAATAGATTCCGTTAAGTGACTTCGTCCGCGTTAGTAAGATTTTTCAATCCCGCGAGAACTCCTAAAGTTTCAGGGATAAAAAGTAGCCTATGTCCTTCCCCGGGATCTCTATACCAAATTTCAACAAAAGCAGTTGAAAAGATACAGACGTTAAAGCGTAACCGACAGAAATACATATTTGTGATGTTCCGGATATCCGTATCCGTATCCATATACTTTTATGACGGGTCTTTTACCTTATTAATTTTCAATACATAGATGAAATTCTATTTAAAGGTGATTTGGTAGAATAGAATGAAAAACTAGTAAGTTCCATTCAGATTAATTATTTTTAATTTCTTAATATCAAATATGTGTTTTAATACCTTTTTATTGCAAACAATTATCGTAGTGAGTTACAAACCATACCAATCTACACCAATATTATGAATATACAGAACGGCTGAACGTATCTGGATAAAATTTGGCACAGGCATAGATTATAGTCTGAAATAACACATAGGCTACATTTTATCCCGGAAAAATAAAGAGTTCCCGCGGGAACCAAAAGACCTCAATCCACGCGGGCGATGTCGCGGATAACTCTAGTGTAAAGCATACACTACTAAACTTCTTTGCAGACATTCTTTTTAAACTCATGTATGAAAACAAACGTTATCTATGCTGCCCAGTGTGCTGTGCTTTTGGTGTGAGTTTTGTGACTAAACTATAATCAAAACAAAAGAAAGACCCGCGTAATGGAAGTCCTAACTTGTCCTTTCGCATTTATAATACGGATTCGGACTTTTGATTTATTTATCAACAGAGCCCAAGTTTTCATGTACTTATTCATTTTTGCCAAGATATAAAATTAGTAACTATAATATTATAGTAAGGATATCTCAACCAATACTTATTGGTATACTTACACAAATGTTTTTGACAAACACTAAGTTAAATAACTTGTGATTGGAATCCTTCTTGGGTAAATAAGTTTCACTGAACTTAATCACTTGAGAACTGTGGGTTGAAGCAAATTACAACTAATTCAAGCATTATTCACGAGTTCGATCCGCCCGCTCAAATCGCTCAGCCCATTAATCTTATAATGCGCAAAACTATTATAGGTTTTAACGGATAAGCTCCAAAACTAACGGATTAGACACGGACAATTATTGATATTCCAAGCTTACATTCTATTAACTGATCATGTGTCCAAAATTGTCGCTCATTTTCTTTTACGTTTGGTTTGTACATAGTATAGTCCGGACCGACAAACTTATCTTACCTGAGGGCCAATTGTCTAAGCAAATCGTAATTATTTGACAGCATTAAAAGTATTACTCGAAGTGTTTAAGGAAGCTCTGTACGAAATTTTTAAAAAGGTCCGTGTAACATTTGCGTAACTTTCGAATTAAAAAAAAAACACGCGTTGTCACACCTAGAGGAGTACGACTTCAATACATACGTAAAAAAATTGCCGAGGACGCATTTTCTTACAGAATTTTAGTAAAGTTCGTAAAAGTACCTAGTTCTCGTATAATAAGCCGACCCAGTTTTTTGGTGGCCGTTCAAGCCTCGCTAAGGAACTGAAAGACAGACATTGTTAATGCTCTTTTACAAATACCCACTTCCAGTACTTTTCAGGCCTTTGTATAGAAAATCTTGAACTTTTTCCTTACAATGGAATTGGCACGGCCGTTAACCATTAATTAAGTACTACTTTTAGAACTATTTTTCGTGTTGAATGGAGACATTAAAGATACATTTTTAGAATTCTCTTAAAAGGAATGTAGTTAGCGTACATTAAAAGAGTTACTCGTAACTCCCTCGTTTTTAGGGGCAAGCAAAATTAACGAATCTCTAAATAGTAATAAATTAGTGTCTTATAGAAAAAAAACGACCGGAGCAAAAGAAAAAATAATAAGCACTAGTAAAAACAGCTACATGCATACTAATAAAATCGAATCAAGTGTTCACAGAATACGTGATAGTACCTACAGGTAGTGATAGGAGAGTGGTAATAGCCTAGTAGTCTAGATGTTCACCTATTCAGATGGTAGAGGTTTCACTCCTAGAGAACGCACCTGGACTATGGCCAAAACCTTTTCATTCTAGAGGAGACTCGTGCTCAGTAGTGGGCCGGGATGGTTTTTTTACTAGTATATATAGCGAGCAAACGAGTCGGTGACGGGTCACCTGTTGTTAAGTGATTACCGTCGCCCGTGAACATTTGCAGCACCAGAGCAGCTGCCAATGCGTTGCCGGCTTTCGAAGAAAAATGTTAATATCCGCCCTTTGAAGAGCCTTATATTATTATAATCATGAGGGAACACAGAAGTTGGAAGCTGGTTCCATAATTTGCAGGTACGTAACGGAAGCAGAAATGACCTGGAATAACGGGAGGTGGAAGAAGACCAGGCATCCAGGTGGAAATTAAGAAAGAAAAAACAAATAAGTACCTAGAGTGACAAAGGCATTAAGAGCTCCTATGGGGTTCCTAGAACCTAAAATCTTAGCAGATAAATGGTAGTTAAAAAAAGGTAGTTGTTCTTCTATTTCCTTGAAAGAAAATATCCGAGAAGTCTTTTTCAAAGAGTTAAGTTCCATTCTTTAAAATTCATAGCCCTTCAGACAGAACAAGGAAAACTACTTAGCGTAAGTTCATTTAAATCCGATTTTTCTGTTGTACGAGTACGACATAATTATTTCAATCGGACTCGAGATAATTTAGTTGGATATAAGATGGAGTATTTTTAACATATCCAATCTCCGCTTAAGTACCTACCTATGTTTTTCTAGCGAATTTCTGTTATTGTGGTAACTAAGTAGAACGGTATTTTGATGCAATGTCTAATTTATAATCAAAAGTTAATCCTAATACAGAGCTTATGATTAGCTTTTGATTATAAAGTAGATGAGCTTTTTCCAGGCAATCTAAAAAGACACTATTTGATTTCTGGCTGAAAAGCATTTTACCTGTTTGGCCTGTGATATTGACCAGTATATAGTCAATAGTCAATGCTGCCTGTAAAGTAGTCATCATCACAATCAAAAATCGCCGAATCACTACAAGCATTGGTCATGGAGCTCTTTTCAGAATGAGAAGATGCCTACACTAGCCGAGTAGGGATTAGCAGATTTGGAACACCTAAGAGAATTACTATGGAGAACTCTCAGGCAAGCAGATTTCTTTACGATTTGTTTTTCTTCATTATTGAGCAAGTGATATTCAATAAAAAACCAACCAAAAGTTGCCCGTCACAATATGCGGACATTTTGTATTTTTGTCGACTATTACTCGTTAATTTGTAAAGTCTACTTAGGAAAACTATCACAAGTTTTCCTTTTTACTTTGTTAAATATACGGCTGCCATGATTTTTTTCACATATTCTAAAACATCCGTTTATCTGGCAGAGGAAGGGAAAGAGAGACTAGTCACTAGACTAACAAAAATTACCACTTCAAAGCTTATTATTTCGATAAAGGTCCCTCAAAAAATGGTTTTTAAATATTACTATTATATTTACTATAAATATGTTAACACACCCACAATATTTTTGAACGACCCATCCAACGGCGTCCCACACCATTGGGATACACGACGAAAAAAATGCATCCTCAATTTACGTGTGAGGGGAGGTGGCCTATAAGTTTTTTTTCCAAAATTATATTTTACCTGCACTTTGACGGCGTGATTACTGCTGGGTCTCTGAACTAAGCGGCAGAAAGACCGACAGACGGACGGACATGGGCGAAGCTATACAGCTTCCTTGTTGATTATGGAACTCCAAAATGAAAACACTATTTTGGTGCTTCTTTTTAAAATTAATTTAGCTTAGGTTAAAACACAATTTGGAGCGGGAACTAAGTAAAAGGAAGGTAGATTTTGAAAAATTATTATGTATTCTTCTCACATTGAAGATTTTTCGTTCTAAATGATTACTAAATCATTATTTTGATTATTTTGATAGCTACTAAGCTATCAGCGATCAATTAATTAATATAGTACCTACCTTTACGGGGTAGTAAAATGTGGCCAGGAGGCTTACTATCTAAGTGCAGGCCAGTAACGGCTAGCAAAAACACCCCTCTCAACTTGACGGGATAGTTTGTTAATTAGAAAACCATCTCTGTAGGTAACTCGAACGTCAAGGGTCTTTGAACAGTTTTACAGTTAAGGGCCCATATTGAAAGTTTTGAAAATTTTCGACGCATTTATTTAATTACTAGCTGATGCCCGCAACTTCGTTCGCGTAGATGAGGTTTTTTAATTCCCGTGGGAACTCCTTTATTTTCCGGAATAAAAAGTAGCCCAAGATCTTCCCAGGAATACAAGTTTTACCGAATTTCATCAAAATCGGTTTAAGATGGGCCGTGAAAGCGTAGCAGACAGACAGACCCAACTATTATTTATATTAGCTGATTCTCGTGTCTTCATCCGCGTGGAGTGAGGTTTTTCGGTTCCCGCGAGAATTCTTGCATTTTACGGAATAAAAGGAAGCCTATTTGTTTTTCCAGACTATCTCTATCTCTAGATCTATCTCTGTGCCATATTTCATCCAGGTTCGTACAGTCGTTTTAGCGTGAATAAGTAACGAACTTTCGCATTTCTGTCCATCCCT
Organism: Erebia palarica; assembly: GCA_964035005.1. Taxonomy (NCBI): domain Eukaryota; kingdom Metazoa; phylum Arthropoda; class Insecta; order Lepidoptera; family Nymphalidae; genus Erebia; species Erebia palarica. The sequence goes on from OZ035988.1 coordinate 12,559,295, forward strand.
CCATCCAAACTTTCGCATTTATAATAAGTACAGATTATAATTATATTAGTAATTATAATAAGAATTGGTAATTAGTATGGATATTGATTTACGTAAACTATAACTTTGTTAGATCAGTCTATTGTGAGTTTGAATATTTGATATATTATTTACATTTTTAGTTTTGCTGCCACTTGTCTCTACTCTGTAGGAAGATGTTGCATTCTACCTTAGGAAATAAGAGGCTAACTGTATAAACAAAGAACTGTTCTGCTGAGCTTGAAAGCCGAGTTGCTTATAAAGCGGAGAATGCGAAATTTGGCTAATTAACAACTCGCCTGCGGTAATTAATATTTATTGTGAGACAAGATGATTCCTGCGACTTCTTCCGCATGGGTTTAGGTTTGTTTTTGAATTAAGAACGAACTCTTATATTTTCTGAGATAAAAAGTAGCCTATTGGATATAGGTACGCTAGTTTTTCGTGATACAAGTTAACTCTGTAGGTACCAAATTTCGTTAAAATCTCAAAACGGCGTTAGGCCGTGAAAACGTAACATACAGGCTGACATTTTTTGATTTTAAATATCAAGTAGGTAATTTTATCCCTAGTTGCAAATATTCAAGTATTTGAGTTAAATAGTTGCAGATCTACGAAAAAGTATAGGTAGAATTAGTTTTTCACGGCTACGCTTCAACGGCTTCTGTGACGCTAACTGAATCGTTACATTTGAGTATCAAAGTGTTCGTGTAAAGTACTCTGTATCAATCTGTATCACTGTGGCACGTTGGTTAAGCTCGAGTGTGATTCATTTATTAAGTTTTTTAACGGTTTTTTTTTTCAATGGATGGCGCAACCTTGAGCTAAACGACGTTACGTTCTTACACGGTGTCCAACGTCACCACATGGCTTATTTCCACTATGTTTTCATGAATATTTGTTTATGACACCTAATTAATTATTTCGAAAGAGTAGATAGAAAATTCTCAATACAAACTGTTTGAAGTCGGGGCGCGCGGCGTTTGTTAATTAGTGAATTTCATCTCAGCGGGTTGCTTGAGCACTGTAGAGCTCTCTGACTCTGTATAACAGCCAGTTACTTCATTATAAGCTCTTGTACTAGGCTTTTACTGGAGTTTATTAGCAAAATTTTAATTTACTCTACCTGTTATTCCTCATTGCTGAGGGTCGTGACCCCTTCCTTACTGTTGACACAGCGTAAACACAGTTCACGCGTAAGTATATTCGTACTTATACGTAGCAGACAGCTACTGTTTTCCAAAAAAAATTGTAATAAAAAATCACAAATTTCGCAGTCCCCGCAAGAATCGGAGCATTCAAAATGAATACAAAAATTCATTAAAAAAAATCCTTTTATTTTGAATAACACATTAATTCAATTCAATTCAATTTATCCAAAACTTGTAGGACATACAGGTGCCTCTTATGTTACGTCATGTTTTGACTCTGCCACCGGTACGGAAAACAGAATCTGCTGAGAAGAGTCGGCAAGAAACTCAGCCATTGCTCTTTTTTTTTAAACAAGATATTAAAATACGTAGGCAAGTATATAAATTGATTACAATCATATAACTATCCTGTGGGAGGCTGGACCCAAAGTCGGTTGCTTCCATACAACTTTGTCACTAAGAAATTCATCAATTAGAAGTTGAATAATTCAAAATTCCAACTCGAATCCACTTCTTGTCTGCTTTCACATCTTTTAATACCATCACCATGACTATCTTTCAATAATCACTCCAGCTTTTGTTGATTCTTAAAAAAATAAAAATCTCTTCAAAATTATTCAAAAATGTTTTAACCGATTTTTAAAATTCTAACTCGAATTCACTTTTCGTCTGCGTCCGCATCTTTTAACACCATGACCAAGACGATAGATCAATAATCACTCCACCTTTTGTTGATTCTTAAAAAAATAAAAATCTCTTCTTCTAAAATTTAGTAACGTGATTTTCAGAATTCCAACTCGAATGCACTTTTCGCCTGCATTCAATATCTTTTAACACCAAGACGATCGGTCAATAAATACTCCAGCTTTTTTTGATTCTTAAAAAATTCTATTACAGATGTAAAGAGCAAATGTATTTCTATCCAATGATTACTTATGACTAATTATGAAAAAAAGCGCTCACAATCATTCTACGGAGCCATAAATATTTTAAAATGAGAAATTAGTGAAATATACCTAAATTTGAATCAAGAAGAAATAAATAATAAATAATGATTTTAAATTTTCTTCAAGACATAAATATGCAAATAACTTCATACTAATATAATAATAGATAAGTCCAAAAAAGGCTAATTAAGATCAACCACTCAATGTTCGCGATGCTGCATTTTTTAATTAGCAAATTCCAGCTTGACTGGCTACTTGAATCCTGTAGCACTCTCCAACTTGACATTACTAGGTACGTCATTATTTCAGTAAGTTTAGTACGACTTGAAAATCCCGCCAATGTTCTAAGAACATCGAACATCGAATCACTAATATGAGTAAAGTCAAAATTCTAAATTCAAATGTTTTTTTTTACATAAATACACTTTTGTTGTAAACTAAAGTGCTCTTGAATCGTCATTTGAATTTGAACTCATGTTCAGAACGCTCTTATTCATTGCCATTTTTTTTTATATCCACTATAAGTTAGCCCTTGACTGCGATCTCACCTGATGGTAAGTGGTGATGCAGTCTTAGATGGTAGCGGGCTAACCTGTTACGGACATGGCAGTTATATTAAACCCATACCCCTATTCGGTCTCTACACGGCATCGTACCGAAGCGCTAAATCGCTTAGCGGCACGTCTTGGTAGAGCAGGGTGGTAACTAGCCACGGCCGAAGCCTCCCACCAGGCCAGACTACGGAAAATTCAGAAATTATAAATTCCTAAATTAACCCTGCCAGGGATCGCACCCGGGACCTCCGCACGTTAAGACAACAGCGCTTAAAACTGCGCCACGGAGGTCTTTGCTCTTTAAAAAAAGTAAAACAAGCCAAGTCATAGTGAAACATGCCAAAATATTATTAATTTAAAGTTTAATTCGTCCAATCATCTAAGTACGGGTAGCGCCCCCAGTGGAATCATCGTAAGACAAAAATCAGTATTTCTGAAAAAAAATGTGTGTCAGCTCCGACGCACGACTGGAGATTATTCTTTACGAACGATTATAAAATATATAGATTAGTAAATGAACTAAATGATGAACGCATTTTTTATATTACTGAAAGCATGCTTGATACATTCATCAAAATACATTACATAGTCATGGAAACATAAACAAGTGTTATCATAGAAACATAAAGTTAATAACATAATGGAGAGAGTTTCATTTTACTCCCAATACATTTTCATACACCGGGCTTTTAAATGCAAATCGATTCTAAAAAACTCCAAAAAACCTTTATAGCAATCTCATTCCGGTTTACTTTTCTTTGACTCAATAGTGTTTCAGTGTTTCAATGTTCGGACATCTATGACGTTAGCGAGCTGTTCAAACTCTTACTTGCCCTAGTGTACTTGATAGTTTTATATCAAGAGCTTTCAACGAAAAGAGTTTTTAAATTAAAATTATCTTGTAAAAGCACACTGTTTTGTACGAAATAATCAGAATAATAGGTAATAACAGCATAAAATATACTCTCGACTTAAGAATTTCTCAAAAGCTTTCTTTGCAATTCCCGCGACTTGGTTCGCGTGGCTAACCCACAGTTGAACCGAAAGCCTAAGTATACGTATACCTCGAAAAACTTATATATTTAGAATTAATCTAAATATGTAAAAGGAAAATGTGACTGACTGACTCCTGACTGATCCATCAACTCACAACTCAAACCACCGGACGGATCATTTGGAAAATTTGGCATATAGATAGCTTTCGTGACTTGGGCATCAACTCATTAAATATTTGATGAAAAATCTTTCCAAAAAACCAACTTCCGAAGCCACTGTAAAGTATAAAAATAATTTTGATTTCTACACACTTAGTGTGATTATTAAAATTATTTTTGTACTTTATTTATGAAGTCGGGGGAGTATAACAAAGATAGGCAAAGTTGACGCATCAGGCTCGCCCGACTTTAACTTTTTAGTGTCAGGATTGAGAATTTCCTCGAGAGCTTCCTCTAAGGACTAAAAAAAATTTTTTCAAATCGGTTTCGAAACCACGGAGATGTGCACCGACATACATTAAAAATAAAAAGCGCTGAATGTAGAACCTCCTTCTTTTTTGGAAGTCGGTTAAAAATACAACCCCTAAGGGTGTAAAATAGGGATGTGACATTTATATGAAAATCGAACTTATCGTGAGTGAATCTGCGGGGCAAAGCTAGTATAAATATATAGATTACTAGATGATTGCTCACGACTTCGTCCGCGCGTAAAGTTTTTTGATTGCCGCGGGTAATCTTTAATTTTCCGTGATAATAGTTAGCCTATGTCCTTCGCCGGGACGTAATTCTACCTCTATGCCAAATTTCATCAATATCGGTGGAAAAGATGGGGCGTGACAGCGTAGCAGATAGACAGACAAACTTTCGCATTTATAATATTAAGTATGGATGAAGTCCAGTAAGTGGGAAATCACCGCAAACCATTTAATACACTCATGGAGTAAGCCAATATTATTCCGATTACGCAAATCTAAATCCCGAAGTAGCCCCGTTTTCACCACATTAAACAAGGTTAGAGGTGCGCCCCTAATTCCCGAAGCATTAATTTTATTCCGAGATAATATCCCCGCGCAATGCAAACGCAATCAAACTTGGCAAACTCAAACACCGAGGGTGTCCTCGTAAACGAGTAATCGAGTGTTCAATTGAGCAAGATCTCGATTATCCAGAAATTTAAATCGAATGCGGCAAGCGAACAGAAAACGAATATTCCCCTCGTTTTCCACCCACTCCTTCTTCAAGTCTTAGAACCGAAGCGTCTTGTCTCTTGCCTTTTCAAATTCTAATTTTGTTGTTATTATCGTTATTTTTCCTAAGGTTTCCGTTAACCTAATTTTTATAATTATAATAAGAATCGCTAAAATAGAAATCATATCTATGGGCTGAATTGGTACAATATTATTCTTACTCTTTTTGACTTAACTTTTTGACTTTTTTGAAAATAACAATTTGTAGTTGATAGGTTTGAAAAAAAACTTTGAATATCAAACAAATAAGAACAATAACAAGTATGGATAGCATATTTTTTAAATCTAGTCCTCAAATGGAAAGTGTATGAATACCAAACAAACAAATTGACTTAAGAACTCCAGCAATCTACGATAGAATACCAATTGTATGGAAACACGCTACTTCAGACGATATTGAAATCCGATAAAGGAACTTTCTGTTTGTTGCACTGTTTTGATTACTTGCTACAATTCGATTTACAAACAATTTTGAATATCAAAATGAACCAATTGAAGTTCAGGATGCGATCATAACAGGGTGGACATTTAATAAAATCAACTGCCTCCAAAATGTATGATTCAAAGAGAAAATCACACAAAATTTGCAACAATTTATATCTATTCTAGATGGTTGAAGATACAATTGCATCCAAACACGCTAGTTCAACTGATATTGAATTCGATTTTCTGATGTGAGCTGGTTTTTATCAAGTAAATTTTCAAATTGATGCATAAAACATACGGAAAATAAATGTGTTTTGATTATGGATTACTTACTGATTACTGTTCATCATTTATACGACAGAAATGTGTTGCCATTCCAAAGGCAGTGTGCAAATATTTATTAATAAGGATTTATCTAAAATTTAAATTAGGGAAGATGGGAGGGATTCGTACACTTTTCACTTCGTAGAAAATCACGAAATGGAAATCGTACGAATATAGCCCACTCACGGGGTAACTTCGTACATGTGTTGGGGTACCTTCGTACATTGTGGGGTGCCTCCGTACATCATGATTAATAATGCAATTTATAAAAAATGTAACGTTTATTGAGATCTAAATTTCATAGAATCAGCCTTGGGTGTTTAAGTACTTAATAATAAGATATTTTAAAATACAATTAGTTAACCTCTTTGTTTTAATATTATTTAACTTCTTATGTCCTTTAAGAACTAATCAACATTAAAATTTACCATTAGGGTAACAAGAGTCATAATATTTTTATGAATCTACTTATTACACATTGTACATAGACAAATCTTTTTGAAAGCTAAATATATTACCTGTTCTAGCTGTAGAAGCAGATTTGAGTTCCGGCAATATACATATCATGTCTGATATGCAAACAGTACCTTCGTCTGTGTTATTGCGAAATATAAATTTCCAAGCGCCGGTGTCTTTCTTAAAAATGAAACTTTGTACTCAGTGAGACTATATTTGCCAATCACCTGACCAACAAAGTGTTTGACAGACTTTTTCTCCTCGAACTTCACTAGAATAAAGCCTTTTTTTCACGAATTCAGTTCAAACTGGAGTTTCGTTCTCCACATCAGATCCTTAAGCAATTTCTTCAATGGGAGTACAGGAACTTTCTCTTAAACACATGTCAGTCTCATCTTCACTTTCAGTATCTGTACTTTGCTTCTTTCTCTTTGTTTTACTTAATATATCTTTACCCGATATCAAAGTTAATGTCCTCTTCATCTCTTTAGCCCTTGGTTTTCTCTCTTGCTCTTGCTTCTTCAACTGATTTGTGTTTTCTATTTCTTCTAGCCAATTTTTTTCAGAAGTATCAGTGTAAATCCTAGATTTACCAGGCTGTTTACCTTTTTTGGACTTTTTGGTCACATCTCTAGCCACATTAGGGTAGGGTCGGATCAATTCTGGCGTTGCTAATCCTTGAGCAGAGGTAGATGGTCGATCAAGTGGCTGCGCCAATAAAGACGGTGGGTGTGCTTCTGGTCTCAGTGATAGTTGATCTTCTTGAGTAATATCTATTTCTTCTGGAATGGCTTGTTGCACATTGTCATCAGGGCCTGCTGTGGACTCTCAATGATAAACTTCCATGGCGTCAAAATCACCGTTGCTGAATGTCAGCTTATTGAGTGGTCATATTCCAGTTTTTTCGAAGGCATTCGTTTTATTTTTAGAAGTGAATACATCAAAATATACGATTTTGGCCTGTTTTGGTATGTTGTAAATATTAAGGGTCTTCCCCGCGTTGCTCACGTGCCAATCATTAAAAGCTTCCTTCAGCTTGGCTTTGAAAGGTCCAAATACTCCCACGTCTAAAGGTTGTAGACGATGTGTTGTGTAGGGTGGGAACGACAAATAAATAATGCCGTGATCACGCGCGTAATCCACAGCTTTGATTGTTACATGACTTTCGTGGTTGTCGACCAGTAGCAGAATGGGATTATGTTTGGTGCAGCATGATTGCTTTTAAATATGTTGCAGTACTTCCAAAAATATTCTTGCGTTTATCCAGCCACTCTTCGTAGCTGCTCCTAGGCTGCCTTCCAGGGCATCAGTCATGAAGTGATCCCCCCAAACGTAAAGAGTTCTCCTCTTTCGGCTGAAACAAATTGGCCAACTTTTTTCTGTTTTTTCTCAGCCAACACCCTACTTAGCTTTGCTGAGTACTGTCGATATTCCGGATTCATCAAAATTGTAGATTCTATCTGCAGAGAGTTTATATTTGACCAAAACTTTCTCCAGATTGTCGTAGAAATCACTCGCGGCCGTTTTGTTGAATCCGTAAGATCTTGCTGCACTCGTGTTTTCAAGCTTCCTCAGACTCAAATTTTCATTCCGCTTACGATAGCATTCCATCCAATTTTTCCCTGCCATTTTAATGTGATCCCAGCTAGCTGGATATTTTATATTATTAGCCTTAGCAAATTCATATGCCAATTTTCTCTCCTGTTCAATTGTTAAACCATAATGCATTTTAGAACATTTTAAAATGTACTTGTTCAATAAAGTCTCTTCCTCAACTGAAAATACTTGATTAGAATTGAACTTTGAAGCAAACACACGTTTTAGAGAGTTATATCTCTCTTCCTCAGTAGAGTTTTACAACTTCGTCAAGCGGCTTCCAAGTGTGGTAGGTTTTACGCCATATTTTTCTGAAGATTTTCTGATAGACAACGTTTTATCTAAGACTTCTTTAATCGCAGACTGCATAGCAACTTCATCGACGTCCCCTGATCTTGTCTTTTTTTATCATATACTCACGGCATGATTGTGAACAATAAACAATGTTTTCTTAGAAACAAGATTGTATAACATACGTGGGGTACATTCGTACAGTACGAATCCACCCCGTTCGAAGCTACCCCAACCAAGAAATTCGACTAATATAATGAAAATAAAAATACCTGCTGAGATTATCTTCAAGTAAATGTCGAAATAATAAGCTTAAATATGTACTCAAACACCACAAAGAATCAGTTTAATAATGGCAGCAAAACTTATAGAAGATAATCATGTTTAAAGTTGCATCGTAAAATTACGCGAAGTGAAAACACATAACGTCCTGTCACATCGAAGCCGGCGGCCGTATTATCTATGGCCGCACTGGCGAGCTGATTAGATTATGCGTGTGAGTAGGCATCACACACACAGATACGAAGGCGCCACTATGTTGCGTATTCGAATTATGGCCGTTGTACGAATGCTCCCGGTTCCCGGTGTACGAAGCCCCCCCCTACTTTCCATGACGTAGCTGCATTATAAACCTTCACCTATGTATGCAACTTCGAAATTGAGAAAACAGTTTGAAGGTCTAGCTGTAGGTGGCTGTAGTGTAGTATTGCTTGTAGGTACTGATAACAATTTTGTGGTTAAACCCTTCAACCGCTCGCAACAGAAAATCTTAATTGAATTATTGTGGCCTAAAACTACATATTCCCATTGAGTCTTCAAATAATTAATATAGAACATAGTCGCTATCTGTGTTGGTCTGTATGATTTCAATTAACTTTTTTAAATTACTCAGAACATTTTGAAGTATAAGCACAGAAAATGTAATAGTATGGTAAAAGGAAGGAATTAATGCCGGGGCAATTCAGCTAGTGGATAATTATGAACAAGGTTATAAAACACTGATCGCACAAGTTGCAGATATTCAAAGTTGCTAATTATATGGATCAAGAACATTAATGGTAACCAAATTTATGCAAATAAAACCGCCCCGCTTCGTTACACAGTATCAGCTTAAAGAAAAGGTTTGCGAGGACTTGGGACTGATCTTTATCATTGATTCCAGTTTCAATTAAAAATGGGAGCGTGAATTTCAACACTCAAATAAGAAAGTGTTCAATTTAGATTCATCGTCTGCGTCCGTTTGAAAATTTTACACTCATAAAAGAAAAGATCTTTGTCAAAATTTTAGCAGATTTGATGTAAGGTGACCTTCCTGGTGGAGTGGTTAGCCAGTTTGTTATACATAATAGTTAATGGGCTCTTTCCATATCATTTACATATTTATAACTTTAAACTGGCAATAATTGTATATCGCTACAAAGCGTCATAGCATTATGGTACGAGGTCATGCAGAACATTATGTACCTACTGTGACACTACATCGACTTTGTCGGGATCAAGTTGGCAATTTTTTTCTGTTCCTTTTAAAAGGGACATCATATTTCACGTTGAACCAAACAAAATAATCTTCCTGCAACGACCAAGTCAGTAAATAAAATAAAATTATAATGTGACTGGGGATGCTCCTGGTTACTCCCAGGCTCGTGTATAATTCAGTTCAAGCGTTGCAATGATGTTTGTTGCATTTCCCCCTAAATGATTGGTTACTATCGGATCAATACTTGAAGGGAAATCCAACTCGTCACTGTAATAAGAATGGTAAAGATACCTTGGTCGATTCTCAGAACTGAATACGATAATGCCAGTGCAATGCATGCATATATATATAAAACTAGCAAATATATAACGGTTAATTAATTTAAGTTGACGTTTCCCTATAACAATTACCAACATTGTTATGTTGTTTACTATCTATTGTCGCCCACAGCTCAAAGAATCCATAGATAGTTATTTTTTATCTCTATTTATTAAAGAGGGTTTGTTCAATATTGAACATGACACCGTCATAGGAATAAAATCATTACTTCACTGCCTACTCTTAACATATGTTGTATAAATCTCGTACAGCACTGTTACATACAGACAAATCCCGCAAATCAATATTAAACCTAGTCTTAAAATGAAATCTTTCCAACTCGTTTGTGTCCTACTATTTTATAGAGCACAAAAAAGTATTTTTATCTCTTATTCCATCTGTGCGGGCATCAAGTTGAAACTTTTGGATGTTGTTAAATGCTACTTGGTATACTTACAGCGATTGCTCTGAGTGATAAAAATAGGATTTTTTTAACCTGGAAACAGATTTCGTCGGGGATCGGAGATCAAATTTTTTGTTTAAACCTAAACTAACTAAACCGATTTTTTACAATATTTTTGAAGAGAAAACTTCATTGGACACGTTGAGCAGTTTTTGGTAGGGGGTAAAAAATGTAGATTCGCGTGACCGTGACCGACATGCTCGCGTGACGACGGATATGCTCGCGAACATATAAATATACTACATGGGAAATTAAACTTTAATGCCTTAGTGTTAAGGTTTATATTTTAATAATTTTAATTAAAAAAATTATATTCGTTTTCCCTAATATCGGCAGTCCCTGCGACTGCCAATTCTTTTTTTTCTAAATGTTGAAAGGTTATTATACTGTCTGGTTAGTCTCGAGTAAATTTCATGAAGTTCGACATTGGAGTACAGGACTCCTCAACGGGTCTAATTGCAAATCAATCGCGATCAATTTAATTGCTTTATAAAAAGTAAATTTTTGACCAATTACACAGGCGTAATACGAGTACATAATAAGGTAAGCCCACCCGTGCAAATCCGGGATGAGACTACAAACATTTTCATATTATTATACTTGCTCAGCATTACCTAAGGGCAACGACTTTGTCTTCATTAAGCCACTCAGCTGAGGCTTGCGGTTGAACATGTTCCTGAATTTGTTTAGCCCCTGTACAGAGTTTGTTGAATTTTTTAGCTTAAGTACGTATCGTACTTACACGAGATACATCTTGGACATATTTAAAGTGGTTTTACTTAATTAGGACTAGGAGAAATGTCTAGCTTTTTTGTCGCTATAACAGTGGATATGATTTAATTTGGCATCTTCGAAAACTAAAAAGTTGTAAAAAAATCGGCCACGTGCAAGTCGGTTTCGCCCATCGAGGACTGCATAGCTTAGGAAATACCAAATAGTTATTTGGTTAATTAAATTCACTGTCTCAAAGTTTGTCTCCCTTTTGTTTGGGACCGCAAAGCTAAAATTTATAAAGTTTTATGGCTATTTTCTAAAAAAGTATCACGCTGTATCGGAGCAATGGATCGACGTTATTTTTGGCATGGGTATAGTTGAAGACCTGGAGAATGACTTTTTATCCCGAAAAATTAAGGAGTTCCCTCGGAAATCAAAAAAAGTTATACCACGTGGATGAAGTCGCGGGCATCAGCTAGTGTAAGATAATATAAAAATGTAAAAGGTTTCGTAGTTAGTATTTCTTATTGGAGCAAGAGTTATTGGAAGCAAAACGTGGTTTATGCAAATATAAGGTAAATAATACCTAGTTGTATTACCTTAATTCTGAATTGGGTTAATTATTTTCGAAGCACAAGTTTTTGTATCTACCTTATAAATTATACTTTTGATAGTAAGTTTGCTTTATCTCGTACTTTTAAATATCTTCTGAAGACCGTGATTTTCAGGCAGGTGGGCAGATTTATTAGCAAAACGTATGAATTCTGTGTTTTACTACGCATTTCTAAATTAACATTTTAAATAATAGGTACATGTGAAATATTTGATATACGTAGGTGCCGAAGGTAAACGTATAACTATGAAGACGTTTAAATTATATCAAATATCCCGATTCACTGGTTGAGCTCTACTTAGGCCATTGTAAAAGGAAATTCACGTTACAAATAACATTACATTTCTGCCAAATACTAGCTGACTCAAATAACGTTTCTCAAGATTTCTAAGTCAACACTTGGAAATCGATTTATAGCAGCTGCGATTTACAGAGCTGTCGAGGAAATACTGGTGGGCGAAGCCTGCTGTCACTGTGACGATCGTATAGAAGCCACTCCCTGGTATGTATTGTTTGATACGCTAACACCATTCACAAAGTTGATTTAGGGACTTGATTCAAGTACCAACAGTACTGGTTAGACCACAACTTGGTTTACCGAATTCAGACCACATTTCAATTTCAATTTATTTATTTCAGGTAATGTGAACCCATATTAAAATACAATGTCAACATTTTAGAAAGATACAAAATGTCATTATTAAATTAAACTATACTATATAATATTATAATTACATTATTATTTATAAAATTATGAATTTTTATTTAGTTAGTTTATGAAATCCATATTTAGACGTTAATATATTAAATTATACTTAAATACGGTTAAATGAACTAAATTAAATTATTACATAAATATACAGCTTAATCCCCTCTATGAAGATGATTGCGGCCAGTCTCTAGTACCTTCTCTCCGGCATTCGTACTGCAACATGTCTATTGCAGCAATGCCGAAGGTAAGGACAATCAAGTCTGTCGGCAACCATCCTCAAAACTATGTTGGAACTGCCCCGTACTCTGCGCACCAAAGACGCACACCGCTTGCGCATAGTAGTGTTAAAACAGTCGGTGCGCGCGTCCGCAAACATGCCTGCAGAATCGGGGCAACCCCAACAACATGCGGAAAGCATTATTGTAGAGGACGCGGAGGTCACTGTACTTTTTCTTTGTATAATTAGCCCACAGGCTACATGTGTACAAGGATGTACAGTACGCTTTGAAAAGTGTAACCTTGACACTCACTGAGCAAAGTGCAAACCTGCGGGCTATCATGTTTGCTCTAATCGAGAGGGACCTCCGCTCCCGTTCAATATCAGCATCATCATTGAGGTCCGCGGTGATTACATGCACTAGGTATCTAAACTCCTCCGCCATGTCTAGAGGAACCCCAGACAGCAAAACAGGTGGCGCATTCTGAGGACTTTTTGTACCAGGGGCCTCAAAAATCATGCATTGACTTTTCGCCACATTGTATTTCAAGCCATGACGACCTGCGTATTCCTCACAAGTTTGAACAAGGTTTCTCATTCCACAAATCGAAGCACTCAGCAGCACCATGTCACCCGCGTAACTCAAGTTGTTGACGCAAACGCCATCAACATGGCAACCCACATGCTGGCTACTGAGCGCGACGATCAACTCATCAATGTAAAAGTTGAATAGAGTTGGTGACGATAACCCACCTTGTCTTACGCTACACTCAAGCTGATATGAATCCGACATTGCCCCCGCCCATCGAACACTGTTAGATTGGTGCGCATACCAATACTGGAACATACTGACGAGTTCCTGAGGCAGATATACGCGCTTAAGTTTTTCCCATAGAATATCGCCACGAGATCAAATGCCTTGGATAAGTCGAGGAAACACGCATACACGGGTGTCTTGCGATCTGTATAGTACTTGACGGTATGCATAAGACACAGCACTTTCAGCAGACAGCTGAGGACGAAACCCGAACTGATTGTCGTGCAATGTTACATATTTATTTAACTATGCATTAAGCAAACCGTCAAAAACTTTAGCCGTAATAGTGGCAAGAGAGATGGACCTGTAGTTACTTTTGTCGGCCAAATCACCAGTTTTATTTTTAACTACAGGCACTACCACTGTTTTCATAAGATCGTCCGGCAAGTAGGAGTGGCTCACGCACAGCGAATAGAACATAGCTAAGACTCTACAGATATGAGACCCGGCATGCTGAAAGTGCTCGATGCTGAGTCCATCGTGGCCCGGGGACTTGCCTCTGGATATTTGTTTTATTGCTTTATGTACATCTTTCGCAAGGAAAGAAGTCCCAACCAATAGTCCGCTCAAGTCAGCTTCGAAACACAATTAACAAAAAAATACAGATTAAACCTAGTGAATGAACTAGAATTTTAATTCGCTATAATCCGCCACAGTAGACAAATCTGTGTGGTACAGTGCCTGTCTTTCACCTGCAGCATGCGACACCCACCACCCAGCAATTCGCACAGGCACAACACCACACCACACAAATCCTCCAAATCACTCTCAACGTACGTTTCACTCCGACACCGGAGCATCTTCAGGAGATGTTGACTCGACAATGCACGATTGTGAAGTGACTATCGTATCGCAAGTTCCGGCTTATATACCTTTTTGGCATGGCTCATACTGAAGCCCCGCCCCCTCCCCTATTACTGTATAAATTGAGTAAAGGTGAATTTGATACGTTTATTTGTTCATTTAGCAACTCAAATTCTTTGTTATTGTGTTTAATTATTTCTAATTGCTCCCAAACGCACATTCGAAACCCTTTATTACATTTATGCAGGATTTTATATGAATGGTTATTGCCCACCTCATGTCCACTGTCCAAAAGATGTTCAGCGAAGTGGGACCTTTGTGGTTGATCGTTCCTATAAGCAGACATATGTTCCTTATAGCGCGTCTCAAAATTGCGTCCAGTTTGACCAACATATGTGGCACCACATTCAGGACACTCAAGCTTATAAACACCCGATTTTTGATGATTCTTTAATTTATCTTTTCCATTGCAAATCCTCCGAAGTGTGTTATTTGTCCGGAACGCGACATGCACATCATGTGATCTGAGCGTCTTTGCAATGCGCTCAGATATAGGTCCAAAATACGTCAAACTGGCTTTATATTTACTAATTTTATCCGATGTAGCCATGTAAAGATCTTTTCTAATTGTCCCCGTCCAGCATATGATTATATCATCTAGATGATATAATCATATGCTGGACGGGGACAGTGAGACAACTGGATGTATTCGTTAAAAAACTTAATAGATTGCACCCAAAAATTAAGTTTAAGTCAGAATTAGAACAGAGCAAATCTTTGAATTTCCTTGACTTGACTATATCCCGGGTTAATAATAAACATGAGTTCAAAATTTATCGCAAGCCTACATTTACTGACACAACTATACCCGCATCGTCTTGTCATCCTTGGCAACATAAACTCGCAGCATTCCATAGCTATGTACACAGGTTATTGTCCATTCCACTGTCAAAAGAGGACTATAGGAAAGAATTAGAGGTTATATACCAAATCGCACATTCAAATGGATACAATCAGAATATTGTTAATAATATAATTAAAAAACAGCAGTCAGCACAAATTAGAAAAGATCTTTACATGGCTACATCGGATAAAATTAGTAAATATAAAGCCAGTTTGACGTATTTTGGACCTATAACTGAGCGCATTGCAAAGACGCTCAGATCACATGATGTGCATGTCGCGTTCCGGACAAATAACACACTTCGGAGGATTTGCAATGGAAAAGATAAATTAAAGAATCATCAAAAATCGGGTGTTTATAAGCTTGAGTGTCCTGAATGTGGTGCCACATATGTTGGTCAAACTGGACGCAATTTTGAGACGCGCTATAAGGAACATATGTCTGCTTATAGGAACGATCAACCACAAAGGTCCCACTTCGCTGAACATCTTTTGGACAGTGGACATGAGGTGGGCAATAACCATTCATATAAAATCCTGCATAAATGTAATAAAGGGTTTCGAATGTGCGTTTGGGAGCAATTAGAAATAATTAAACACAATAACAAAGAATTTGAGTTGCTAAATGAACAAATAAACGTATCAAATTCACCTTTACTCAATTTATACAGTAATAGGGGAGGGGGCGGGGCTTCAGTATGAGCCATGCCAAAAAGGTATATAAGCCGGAACTTGCGATACGATAGTCACTTCACAATCGTGCATTGTCGAGTCAACATCTCCTGAAGATGCCCCGGTGTCGGAGTGAAACGTACGTTGAGAGTGATTTGGAGGATTTGTGTGGTGTGGTGTTGTGCCTGTGCGAATTGCTGGGTGGTGGGTGTCGCATGCTGCAGGTGAAAGACAGGCACTGTACCACACAGATTTGTCTACTGTGGCGGATTATAGCGAATTAAAATTCTAGTTCATTCACTGTCATGGACTTCCGCAAAGTAACGCCTGCTTCTATTCAATAGATTAAACCTATTCAACTACGAGAACAGATAAGCCTCCGCTATAATTTTTTGATTATATTTTTACAACTCAACCATTATAATAGATCTCCAAAAAAATACACTAGCTATTTTCTAATAATTTTCTTATTTGTTTACTTAGTTCGGGATGTCAAATTAGGCATATTGTTAACTATATAGATTAAGTTTTCCGCCGCGACGAGTCCACGTTGATTAAGTTTTTTTTATTCTCGCGGGAACTCCTTAATTTTCGGGATTAAACGTAGCTTATGTTCTCTTTCGGAATGCACCCTATCTCTATAACAAATTTCATCACAATCGGTTAAAAATATGGGCCGTTAAAGCTTTCCAGACAGTCAGATAAACAGACAGACAGACGGACAGACAGATAGACACACTTCGCATTTATAATATGGATTAGTATGGATAATATGTTGGTTTGAGTAAAAACAACTTATATTACGATTTACGAGGAAAAGCTTCCTTCAATTACCAAAGCGAAGCACTGGAATCTATTTAACGCAGCTTTAGTTTACAAAGCTATCGACGTAAAGCTGGTTATTGAGATCAATTGTTTCTCTAACAGATTTGAATAAGAGAGACCGAAGGGATGTTTATGCAATTAAACTTTATCTGAGCCAAATATCAATCAACGCAGAGGCCAAATTGTATAAAAAAATCGTAATCATTAGAATATAGAACACAGACCTCTAGTTTATGTATAAAAGACTAGCGGATGCCCGCGACTTCGTTCGCGTGAAAATACTTTGAAAAGATAACGATTTTCTTACACACTTTCACCCCTTACAAGGCGAGCAGCAGCTATGGAGGAGCAATTAAAACTAAAAAATGCCCTCAATGAACTAAAACCACTGAAACAGCTTAATGATCAATTATTGAAGGAACGAGACGAAAGTGAAGTTGAACTAAGAGCCATCATCGCTAAGAACACGCTGTTGAATGCTGAACTAGATGACCAAAGCATCGCTCATTCTCTGGTGCTGGAGGAACGCGACCAATTACTGAAGGCAGTCGGCTCATTCAACCAATGCATCAAAACCTATGAAGAGGCTCTTGACAAATAATTTGTAAGATGAGCTATTCACTTCATCCTCAGCAGCGCCAGTGGTGACGATTGATTTGGCATGGGACAGCCCTTGTGCTTCTAAAGATAAGTTATTACCAAAACAAAATTTAATTTATTCAAATAGTCACATTTTTAAAAAAAAAAATACATCAAAATTGGCAAATTAATTAGAAAAACAAAAAGAGTTATAAAATCTCAAACTCAAATTTCAATATTGCTTTGAGAAGGGAGCGTTCACATTTGTTAAACAAGTTAGATTGTTATTGCTTATCTTTAACAGAAATCAGGAACATATATGATGTAGACACTCAACGCCTACAAAATGAAATTTTTAAATTGTCGAATTCCCTTGAAGATGTTTCAAAAGCAGTATGATCTGTCACAACAACAAGTCCATGAGCAAATACTGGCCGCTGATGAATTGTTAGAATTAGGTACATATAACATGGCTCGTTTTGAGTCATCAACTAATAAGTGTAAATGGTTTTCAAATGCCTATAATTAGCCAGGACAGACATACACTATTAAAAAAGTTAGACACATTTGTTAAACAAGTAAGATTGTTGTTGAAAATGAAACACTCACTAGTATATATATAAATCACGTATATATTACTCGTTTAAATACAATAAGAATTCTGTGTATGGTAACAAACAATTAGTTGTATGCAATTGAAAGGTGTGACATTATAGCACGACTCAATTACATGCAACGCCATCTATTTTGAGATGGGATACTATATGTCTTAATTCGTACTGCAGAACTATTTTTAACATACCGCCCACCAAGGACATAGTCCTTCAAACCGTATCAAAGCAATAAAAATAGTTCACAATATTTCAAGTTAAGTCTATTACACAGTATGTTGTATAAAACCGCGATATACAGTAACTTGTCCGTTGAAATACTCGGACATTGTAAAAATAAAGAAGTGAAATCTAAATGACTATGGAATTAACTAATGATCTCATATAGTTTAACAAAGATTAAGTAGAATCTAACACGTTTCACAATTTCAATTCAGTTATTATAAAGTTCAATGTTACTCTAACTCTTGCAATTTATAAATACATGCCAATTAAAGTAGAACTATACTCTCTTAAAATAACTTACAACAAACCAAACATGAAGAGTTAAAATTTAATACTCATTTTAGTGGAACAACCGCCCACCGTGACAATGTTACTCGAGCTGCTACGATTCAGGTTAACCCAAATGTTACTCGTTGGACGTTTGAAGAAACGTCGTTTAAATTTAAACTTACCGACTCGTATCACATTATCACATTCAGCATGTTGGTGTATTTAAAATTGTCTAATATCAAAACAAGTAAGAATAATCAAAGTTTTAACAGTTTCCATTGTTACTATATCTCCAATACGAATTCTAGTACACCATTTAGTTAGTTGATTAAAATTGTTCAACAACTATGAACTACCTAGTTTTTCTTCCAATATAAGTTAACAAATTCTATTATGTTTGATTTACATAAATCGGTTACACTTCGATCAGAGTAGTATGATTCAATATGGTAGTATGTGTGAATGGGAGAGGGTCATCTGGGTCATGTATCAGCACTAATAAAAGTTGCGACTTTAAATATGCTTCCACTTGTGTATTATCCCCGATGGCTCTTCTCACATGAGCTTTAACATGCCCCGTGCCTTTCTCACGTGCTAAACGTCTATTCTGTTAGTATGTGTTTGTATTCCTCTCGTTTTATTGCACTATGAGTGTGCATGATGAATGCTAGTTGTTTGTGAAGTTGAAACGATAACGTAGTGGAAAAGTTATTCCACAAAATTCTCAAAAAGATATCGATTTCAACTGCCCTCGTATTACTCAATGTGTATATTTTCTCGTTGCTATATTCGTTAGCGATTGTAGTATTGGTTCTCAATTGTCTTTTTAACGAATATAGTTTTCTCGTATTAATGTCCCATGAATTACCATATTGACATTGCTGCTCAGTAGTTTTAAACGGTAGTTGCACTATTAACATTCCGTTCTCTCGTATAATAGTTTTCTCTTCACGCAGTTGATCTCTGTTCTTTAGTCTTTCTTCACGTAGTTTATCTCTCTTCTCTAGTATCTTTTCACTTAGTTTCTCGTCTCCAGTTCGCTCGGTCTGTGTCTCCCAATTTCTCAATAACCCCTCTTCCTTTACTTGAACATGTAAACTAGTTATGGTTTAACTATCTAAATCTTTTGACACTCTTCCAGATACAATCCAGCCAAATATCGTGTTTTGTGCTATTAAATTTCCCTTCGAACTCTTCTTAAATCCGCTCAGCAGTATTTCTCCATACACTTCAGCACCCAGTAATACGTCAACTCTTCCAGGCGTTGTGAATCCAGGATCAGCGAGAGGTAAGTTTTCAGTTCCAGCCAATCAAGGCAACATAGAGGTAAGTGATTTAAGCACGTAAGCATTAACAGTTATATTTTTTCCAGGTTCGTAACACGACTCGACTTCAATCCTAACAATATGATTTACATTTAGCTGAACATCTCCCAAACCACACACCTTACCATTCACATTAGTATGCTTAAGACCTAGGTCTTAAGCATACTACACATAATTTTACATATAATTTTACAGTTGCTTCACTAACAAAAGAAGCTTGAGACCCCTGGTCTATCATCGGCCTATTTCCATCCTCCCTTTCTTATCCAAGGTGCTTGAGCGTATTGTGCATCAACAATTAAGCATCTATCTAACTAGGTATAATATTTTGACAAGTTTTCAATCAGGCTTTCGGCGGGGTCATAGCACAGCAACAGCTCTTGTGTGACGATATTCGTTATGCGGTTGATAATAAGCTCCTTACAGTAGTTGTATTGCTAGACTTCAGTAATGCTTTTAATACTGTAGACTTTGATTTGCTCTTAGCTATCTTAAAGACTATTAATATGTCGCCTAGTGTCATCAGCTGGTTTCGGTCTTATCTCTGTGGTCGTCTGCAGTGTGTTCGGTTAGGTGATAAGTTTTCTTCATTTGTGTCTCTACGAGCTGGTGTTCCGCAAGGTGGTGTTCTTTCTCCTCTTCTTTTCTCCATTTATATCAACTCTGTTACCTCAGTTATTTCTTCTTCTTATCATTTGTATGTGGATGACCTGCAGATTTATGCATCGGCAACCATTGATGATCTAGCTGTTGCTATTGATACTGTCAATGCGGATTTAAATAAAATTAGTGCTTGGTGTCGTTCTTATGGTCTTTTGATTAATCCAAATAAGTCTCAGGTAACTATTATTGGCAGCAATTATTACATCTCCTTACTTTCCCATAATAGTGTACCACCTGTTCTCTTAGATGGCAAAGTCATACCCTTAAGTAGTGTGGTTAAGGATCTTGGCCTTATCCTAGACAATTCTTTGTCTTGGGTTCCACAAGTAACAGAGCTAAGTCGAAAGATATTTGCTGCTCTTGGGTATTTAAGACGGTGGAAACATTTCTTGCCCATAAAGACTAAAATACTTTTAGCAAATACTCTTCTTTTACCCATTTTGGACTATGCTGATGTTAGTTATTTGGATTTATCAGAGACCATGCTTAACAAATTGGATAAATTGCTGAATGTATGTATTCGCTTCATTTATGGTCTGCGCAAATACGATCATGTGTCTGAGTTTCGGGCTCAGTTGAAGTGGCTGCCAATTCGATCCCGTAGAAACTTACACAATCTTTCGCTCCTATACACTATTTTATACCATCCTCAAACGCCACCCTATTTGAAAGAGCGATTCACCTTTCTTGGCAGCAATGACATACATATTTATTTGCGGTCTAGGGATGACAACAAGTTGGAAATACCTTTGAGTTGGACTGAGGTGTATGCAAATTCCTTTACAGTAAAGACTGTTAAGCTATGGAATGCATTGCCAAGTGACATTAGACAATCAAAATCTTTGAGTATTTTTAAGGATCGTTTGAAGGAATTTTATCTTGCTAATAATATGCTGTAAATTATTTATGTATTTGTTTACTTTTTGATGTGTAGGTCTAGAATATTTATATATACACTATTATATTTAATTGTAATGGTATATATTTTAGTATTTTTTATTCGTGTAATTGTTTATGTATTATTAGAATGTATAGTTTATGTAGTATATTGTATGTATTGTTGTTGCACTATCCCGCTTCGTTGCATTTGTTTCCTTATTTAAAGGTTGTCTGGAGGAGATCACTTTTAGTGATAAGACCGCCTTTGCGCACTTATTTATGTTTGCTTTTTCACTGTTTTTGTTTCTTTTTTTAATGTTTTGTGTGGCAATAAAGTATTTATCTATCTATCTATCTATCTTCTAATGACGCTGAATGTTCAAAAGCAGTACGCGCGGAGAATATAGCAATCACCGATCCAAACGATGATGCCACGACGTCAAGCTCGACGGTTTCAAAGACGAAAAAAAGGAAGTATGATGAATCATATATCAGTTTCGGATTTGTTGATTCTAACGGCTCACCTCTTTGCATGCTATGTAGTAAACTGCTTCCTAATAGTTCCATGGGACCTGCCAAATTGCGCCGACATTTAGAAACTGTACATCCCGAGTCTTAAAGATAAGAATAAAGAATTTTTTGTTCGTAAAAAAGATCAGTTATTGGACAGTCAAAAAAATATGATGCATGTAACACAAACTATCAACGAAAAGGCCAGCACGGAGGCATCATATTTAGTTAGCTATCGCATAGCACAAGCAGGTGAAGCGCACACTATCGCTGAGAATTTAATAAAGCCATGTGTATTAGACATAACAAAATGTATGCTCGATGAAAAATCTGCAAAGCATCTTTCTACTATGCCGCTATCAAACGATACTGTTTCACGGCGAATCCATGATCTGGCAAGCTACGTCAAACAAGAACTAGTTACACGTCTACAAAAAACACGATTCGCCTTGCAAATGGACGAGTCGACTGATGTCGCTGGTTTGACTATCTTGCTGGTTATCGTGAGATATCGATATGAAAGTTCTTTTGAAGAAGACATGCTTATGTGTTCACCGCTGCTCACAAACACTACCGGGGAAGAAATTTTTAATAAAATAAATATATTTTTTGAAGAAAATAATCTCAGTTGGGACAATTGCATTGACATTTGCACAGATGGGGCCAAGGCGATGAAAGGTAATACAGCAGGAGCAGTGTCACGAATAAAAAATAAAGCGCCTAATTGTAGTTCCAGCTATTGTATTCTGCATAGACAAGCACTTGCGATGAAGCAAATGCCATCAAATCTAAAATTAGTTATGGAGGAAGCGGTCAAAATTAATAATTTTATCAAATCACGACCACTACAATCCCGATTGTTTTCATTATTGTGTGAAGATTATGGCAGCAAACATAAAACACTGCTGCTCCATACAGAAGTGCGATGGCTGTCTCGGGGTAAAACTTTAACAAGGCTATTTGAACTTAGAGCCGAGTTACAAATGTTTCTTTCAGCAGATACTTCTTTTAATTTGAAGGACCGTTTGTATGATAAAACTTGGTTGTTCCGATTGTCTTTTATGGCGGATATCTTTCAAAAACTGAAAGAATTGAATTTATCATTGCAAGGTAATCAGACAACAGTGTTTCAGGTATAACAAAAATGCCTTCAAAAGAAAATTAGATTTTTGGATTATTTGCGTTGTGTAACCAACCTGCCGGGGTCCCTAAGAATCTACACCTTACTCTACCAATAAAATTCGATATTTCTTTAGAATGGCACGTGAATCATCTAGCAGTAAGACCCCCATATATTGTTGCGTCCATAATAAACCAAGATCTTTTAGAGTTTCGGAAGCTTCGAGTCCAATCAACCCAACAACTTGATCGTATACCAATTTAGATGAAATTTAGCTTACATATGACTGGCTTTAGAAGCGCGTTCGAGTTATAAAAATCTATAAAACGCGTTCAAGCATTGATTAATATCAATGTATAAATTCAGTTCGAGGTTATATGAATAATAATAATATGCGTGATCGAGTATTGATTCATGTCTAAACAATGACACGCGATTTACCCGCGTGTTCGAGTATTGATTCATATCTAAACAATGACACGCGTTTTACACGCGTGCTGTATTGATTCAATACTGCCATGCTTCAGTTCAAGTATACTGCGCTTTGCTCGTTCTAAGAACCTTACTTCTTTAGCACATACACTAAGTGAGCCAGTCATTATGTATAGGATCATTAAAGGATCATATCATACTTCGAGACATTTATGCTTTGACTATAAGAGTGAGACATTTTATATTATACTATAAGTTTTAACCCAGGGTTAAGATTTCTATCTTATTTAACAACACAAATGTTGTTCCATAAGGTCACCGTGAAACGAACTAATCCTAGTGGTAGCATCTTCCTTTTATAAGATAAGGAAGATGCTATGAATGGCATCATTTACTTTTCTAAAAAATAAATGATGGTTGGCTGGCTCCGCCCCGCCACCAACGGTAGGCTTCTTCCCTCCCTTGGTATCCCAAGAGGCATATTAATGCATGGACTAATAAGTCTCATAGAATACCAAAAGTCAACAGCCCCCCCCCCCCCCCCCTTTCAACCACTAGGACATCAACCGCGGAAATAGCGCAACGGTGGTGCGTTCCACTATGTCAGCATATAGCTGGATAATTACATTTTTAGAGTGGTGTACTCCCACTTATACCTGTAATAGGTTTCAAGGATGCACCAGGCGCTCTGCAGGATAGTTCGCCGCAACGAAACAGAGTCTACAGGCGTGATGCAACCTTCAGTAATAGTATGGTTAGATAAAATGCAGCGCGGAAACCTCCATGGGTAGTAGAACATTGTTTGAACGTAAGATAGGTAGTGATAATATTAAACAGCGTCCCATCAACCATGATTGGTTATTGTTCGAACGTAGCGAACGTCGTAAATTTACATATGGTATGCATAAGTCGTCTTTAAGTAGACCGCAAGGTAAAATCAGACATACTGTAGAACATAGAAGTGCACACGAAGTGCACTGCGCACAGAAAGCAAGCTCTCTGGTACAACAACAAACCAGTCCCTTCTTAACGTCCAACTAGGTAGACATCAAGGCAGAACCAGCTGTGCTGAGGCATCGCCGAAGCGAGTAGCTTATATTCCACAGTGCCCAACTCAACCTGCGATAGTGGTTGATATGTGATTATAATACGTGTAAGTATGTGGTATTTTAAGTATGTATATAGATCCACCATAGGTAGATCAAGTATCGTCGGATACTCTCCAAGACAGGTTCACGAGGCTCATAGTCCAAGGCTCCCTACATTAGACAGCATCCAACGATGTAATGCGTTCGAAATGCTTCATTAATTGCACATAATAAAATATTAAAATTCTATGAATTGCTTCCCAATCGCGGCATCATGAGGAGGAGAAGACCCTGACATAGTGTGCGCTTTGGCGGCCAAGACAACCACACCGCGCTCACTTCTACAGCTACGCATTATTTCTTGCGTCGCGTCGTCTACTCGCTTTGTCCCCTGGCGATCGGTCCGATTGACGGAAATCGCTCTGGTGACATGTAAGATCGTTCCTCATCTAGGTCGATTATACTATTTTTATTTTATTATTAATTTAATATGTTTTTACTATTATTTTATAATTTATATTATCAAATATAAATATATTTTATATATTTTTTTTTTATTAACTGAGAGGTACGTATAGTTACAGTTGGTAACAAAGAAATAGAAAGCTTTACGTCACTCAGTGAGTTTGTTAGCGATAACGACTCAGAAATGTTTCAAGATGATGTGTTTGAGGAATTGGTCCAATATCTCAGTTCGATGCGCGCATCTTTTGAAAAGTATTTTCCCGAAGAACAGAATACAAAAATGAAACTGAATTCATGGATTCATAATCCTTTTTTACCCAACTTGCAAAAGCCCGAAAGTATATCAAACGAGATATATGAATCTCTTTTAGAAATGTCATCAGAGACAAGTATGGAGTCACTGTTCAAAACGACGCCTCTCAACGATTTTTAGTGCAAAATCCGTGATGAATAGCTAATGCTTGGCAAAATGGCTCTGAATATTCTTCTCCCGTTCCCAACAACATATTTGTGCGAAACAAGATTCTCAACCTATGCAGCCACGAAAACAAAATATCGGAATAGACTGGACGCCGAACATGATATGAGACTTCAACAGCTGTCTTCTATCAAACCTGATATCAACCAATTGATGAAAAATAAAAAACAGTTTCATACCTCCCATTAGTTAGATTTTTTCTTTTTTAATAGAATATATTCTATTATTGTATTTGCCATGTGGTAAAGTAAGTAATAATTAGTACCTAACTGTACATTGTACTTTTATTATGCTTATTATATAATACACTTTTAAAAACTATTGTTTTAGTGTAGGGTTCCATCAAGTAGTTTGCTTCCCAAAAGGGTTCCGTCACCAAAAAAGTTTGAGAACCACTGTTATAGAGACACTAACGGGAAAACTTAGCTCGGCTGCTTTTGCTGACAGGAAAATTAGACAGTTTACCGATATTGAAACGCCTCAGTTTGTCTACTTTGCCTACTTCTACAGTGTCATGTCGTGTGGCATTTTATTGTGGAGCAGAGCAGCTGATATCCAAACAATTTTTATATTGCAGAAAAGAGCCATCCGGTCTATTTATAAACTCTCTCACGCGAATCACTTCGTGAATAATTTAAAGAGATTGGTATACTTACGGTGCCTTCACAATACATTTACAATAATAAATAGTCTTTGTCAGGCGGAACATTAATCTTTGTAAGCAAATAAGTGATACTCATAATCGATGTACTAGAAACCGCCATAAGCTTGTAACAGCGTCATTTCGTGTGCGCAAGGTGCAGAAATCCTTTGTGGGGTCGAGTATGCGCTTTTATAACATGGTTTTATAACATTTCTAGATTTGCCATTACATAAATTTAAAGATTGTATTAAACAGCATTTGTTAAGTCGAGGTTATTACAGTATCGTTGATTTTCTGAATGACAAAGTTGCAAGGAAGCAACCGGGCTCGCATCCAGTGACCCACAAGTCAGTGTAATACTTGTAACGTAATGTATGTGTTGTATTGTTACTTACTTTAATATTTTTCTTTTTTAAGAAAAGAGCAACTGTTGAGTTTCTTGCCGGCTCTTCCCGGTAGAATCAGCTTGCTGAACCGGTGGTAGAGTCTTGACGTATAATAAGTGACACAAGTTGTCCTACATGAAATAATTTCATTTCATTTCATTTTCATTTTATATTTCAGCACTTTTCAAAAGTGGCGAAAGACGTATTTCTTATTTTTTATGTATAGATCATTGATTTAGAATGTATTCCTTAAACTGTTTAAGGAAATCATGCGTGTTTTATGATTTTGAACTACTTAAACTAACTAACTGAACTAATTTATGAAAACAGTGCCAATAGCGTCTTTGAATTAAATAGGGATTTGTGCAGGTGTAACAGTTTCGATAAAAATAAGTTTCACTTGCGAACATTCAACACCCTAAAGCGGGATTAGTCTTAGGGTTCTTTTAAGAAATCACCAGAAATAAAGACATTTCCAACAAATGTTACAGAATGGTGAATTTATTTGCATAACTCAACAAAGCCAAATCCTTTGTCCGCGGCCCGACGTTCAAATAATAAATTTACTCCATGTTCTACACTCCGAAATTTCTATCCGAACAAAATTATTTAGCTATTCAAAATCCAGTGCTCCAAAGGAACATTTTCCCTCCAGAATCTTTATCGCAATAAAATTGAAATGTTTTTGCGGATATTAAAGATGTTTTTTTTGTTAGAAAATTATTTAAAGGAAATGCTCGTATTTGTACATTTTGCAAAAGAGAATATTTAAAATGGTTACTATGATTTAGGAATCGACTACAAAAATCTTGGCGGTCAGTATAATAATTATGTTGAACCGGAACTGAGTAATTGAAAATCAGCGTTGGGGCTCCTGGTACCTCAGATGTGTAGTGGTATCATGTCTGAGAGGCCCGGAGTCCCAACACAAGCAGAGTGGCTTACTTGTTTGTTGCACTGCTGTTCAGTGTTGATTTCGCATGCAAGTGTTTTAGTTTAAGTATATTAAGTACTCAATTAAAGATTTTTCTTTCTTTCTTTCTTAATTTCCCAACGGCTAAAATTTGAAGAAAAGATGTTCCAGTAGGTTTTAGAAATATTTATAAAATGTTGATAGTGGTCTAGATGTAGCTCATATTTAAATTGCATTACATACAAAAGAGCTATTATAATATTATCATTTTCGCATTATAGCCAATAAACTAAATATACTTAAAATAAATGTCTCGCTCAAATATCCAACAAATCCTACGAAATCCGTGATCTGAATTCAGCTCAAAAAAGGTAATAAAGCAATTTCGATGGAAATCCCTTAAGTAATAATGTGTCGAAAACGTTTCCTAAATTTACACATATTGTGATCGCAGGCGAATGGACGATTTTGCTAGGCGACTGGAATACCGAGTAACTGGCAAATATAAACTTTGTTTGGGATCCTTTAACTTATTATATCGGCCTGTGTAACGTTATTTATTGAGTTCTGTCGCAACTAACTATACTTATTATTAACCAACATTTTGTGAATTCAACTTTTTTAAAATGAATGTAGACTGAATGAATTTGATGAAGTGACCATGCAAAGCAGTGACCAAACAACCCCTATTGTTATAATATTGACGGTCTTGATTTATAACTTTTGCGTTCATTTCCTCTCGTCCTTAGCTTACTTAACAAGCACCAAAAATTTCTGTCAATGTCTCCAAATATAATATTAAGTTTATCCACTTCCACCGCCCAATGAAGACGTCCAACTTCGTGTCTGCTATTGTTACAAAGTAAATTGAAAATTCCCCCAATTCCTTGTTCTAATATTAAAATGACATTTTTGTGAAATCCTGCACTTACTTACTTTTCTACAAAAGATAAGATTTTTAAGACAGAATTAATTAATTATTTCTCAAAGAAACCCAGAAAGCGATCTACGATCATCTGACTTATATCTATAAAATATGTCACCCATTCTAATTTACTCGTTTTGTATGTATATCACTCACGATAGTTTAAACGTTAAAAATCTTCTAAATTGGTATTTTAGAGAGTATTTATAGCCAGAAAAGTAAGTTTTTAAAATTCCCACAGATACTCCTTAATTTTCCAGAATTAACCGTTACCTATATCACTCTCCAGATCCTCAACTGTACCCGTGCAAAAAATCACGTTGATCCGTTGCTCTGTTGCGGCGTGATTGAAGGACAAGCACTCTATTTAGCGTCCTTGGGGATAAAATTTTCAAAAACTGTATACACGTATTTCTTTATTTTAAACCAGAATACCAACTTTCATACAGACAAGTCATCCCCTATTTCACTCCATCGGGGGTAGAATTTACAAAAATGTGAAACAAGTATTTCTACATTTTCAACCTGGAGTTCGTATACCAAGTTTCATGGATGTAACGTGACAAATGATAGACTTTCATACAAACTTTCACCCCCTATTTCACCTCCTTAGGGGTGGACTTTTGAAAAATACTTCCTAAGTGAGCGCCGACGTCACAAAAGGAACCTACTGTCAAAATTTCAAGTTTCTAACCCCAGCGGTTTAGGCTGTGCTTTGATTAGTTAACGATTTTATATATGAGATTTTAAAAAAAAAGGGAAAAATAATCGAACTGGAGGACATCTGGACTCGAACCGTGGTCTTCTGGTTTCGGGACCGACCTGTTTCCCGCTTGAGCTATTATAACCTTGTTGATAGTGGCTAAATTTACCTTCGTATTCTAATGATATTGTAGCAGTGTTTCACTGCCTGAAACACGGATAAAACGACATTTTCTAAAAATAAATCCTAGCTAGATCGATTTATCGCCCCCGAAACCGCCCTTCATACTAAATTTCATGGAAATCGTTCGAGCCGTTTCCGAGATTCAGATTATATATATATTTAAATATATATATACAAGAATTGCTCGTTCAAAGGTATTAGATACCCAGTAATGGTTAGAGCTGTCTGTTTATAATAAAATTGATGATCTATAGTGCCAGTCAATCGCTTGCTCCTTTTTCATACTATTTATTTACTTCTTTCTTTATATGTTTATTCAGGGCAATTCATGACTCTTACATGGCTGTTATATGCCAGGACATACACGTAATTGAATCCACGTCAACCT
This sequence comes from Erebia palarica, assembly GCA_964035005.1. Classification (NCBI taxonomy): domain Eukaryota; kingdom Metazoa; phylum Arthropoda; class Insecta; order Lepidoptera; family Nymphalidae; genus Erebia; species Erebia palarica. The sequence continues at coordinate 12,588,621 of OZ035988.1, forward strand.
AATAAGTCCAATTTCACCTCTAACTACAAAATAATAAGAATTGTTCGCGTGCGTAACAGTAATTCACGCTTCTTTGCTTGCTAATTATTTTCGGTCCCTAATACCATGATTTTCACGTGCACGGAAAGTGTAGGTACGTGGCCATTTAATTTCTGTTGTTACCTATTGTTTTAGTTTAGCCGGTCCGACTATTAAGGCAAGTAGATATTGTACTGACTTTACTGGTATATTTCTTTCTTCGCGTGTGCAACATTCATAGTTACTTTTTAGAAGTTTTGTTTTCAAATGTTTCAAAAAGGACTGAAAATATATAGGTAGATTACACGGGCCATACTGCCAACGCTTAAAGACATATTGTTTTATTATTGTTGAATTTCGCGTTTTAGAATTATAATCCTTATTTATCGATCTTCAAGGTACGTGACTGATGTCTTTCATTTTCAACTTTCATTTTGAGTAATATTGCTTAAGTGTTACTTTATGCGTTGGCAGTATGGCCCCAGAAGCTGATTTTCAGTAATGCATCAGATAGAATTCTCACCGTATTCAATTTGTGGGCTACGTAGTTAATTTTAGCTCTCACACAGGTTTTCTCATTAAATTTGTAAAGTCATCAGATTTAGCTCCGAGCTTTGGATGCACCGTACCTAATTGCACAAGACCAGTGAATGTATTTTGCTAATGCGATGGCATTCACCTCGTGTGGGTAGCTAATGGAAATTGCATTTAAGTATAGATACTGATATTTATCAACTATTTAGATTCTAGAACCTGTCTGTGATTTTGAAATTGATAGACAGTCAGAGACAAAATTACTAACTAAAACGTTTTTGAAAAATTGTAAAATTTTCTTCATACTTAAATCTGAAATCCATTAAGTATGATCAAACTAAAAGTTAGTCAATTAATAAAACTGATTGCCCATTATCCTTAAGCGGGTATTATGACATGCGTTTTAGGTAGTCCCCGCACGTGTGTATCTTTCGGCTAATGAAAATGAGCTTATAATAGTAGGGGAGGCCAAGAGGAGATTTGAGCGAGACCTAAAGGAGTTGGAGCGTTACAAACTTAAAAAACTCCAACTCCTATAAGTCTCGCTAAAATCGTCAGATTATTGTCGTCAGATTAATGTACAGTTTTCAGCATGTACAATTAACTCACTCTATATTTATCTGACGCGCTCGAGTATTTCTGATGACCGATTTTATTAATTTACTGTCCTGATCTGCTGTCCTAGACAGACCCACCAATATACAGAGCTCATATATTGTGAAGGTACTCTACAGGGTCCAAAGAATCCCCCTTTATATTAATCTGCCGCGCTGGAGTAAATCCAAAAATCCCTCCTTGGCCTCCCCTACTATAATCACCCCAACAATTTTATTATAACAAAGAAAGTCATACCGCTATCATACTACAAGCAAGTAGTATTATTACAATATTTTTGATGCTCTTGTTTCAGACTTGTAATCCTTATTTTAGGAAGTCAAGGTAAGTCATATTATAAAACTGGCATTTTAAAGTAATACTATTGTAAGCGATGGTAGTATGCCCCCTGAACCAAAAATTTAGATCGCTAACAACATCATTGAGTAGGTATAACATAGTAACAGCTAACCAGTAACAGTGTCCTAGCTGCGTTGGCCAATTAAACCAGACGTCATGTTTTTATGTTAGGTACGAGTAATTGATTGGCAATTGTCGCCTGTAACTTTCCTTTGTCAATTTTCTAAACTAAAAGTGCACCTCTATATTATCATGTAAAGCTATTTTAAACCAGCTGATGCCCGTGACTTCGTCCGCGTGCTTAAGGGTTTTTTTTGATTCTGAACTCCTTAATTTTCCGGGATAAAAAGTACCTTATGTCATGTCATGTTATGACAAACCGACAAATAAACACACTTTCGCATTTCGCATCGACAAATAAACACACTCGAATAAGTCTGAGGTGCATGCCCAGGGATCGAACCACTGACCTCGAGAAAGGAGGCCAGGCGTCTAAGCCACATCACCACTTTATAACCTCATGTAACATAATCTATATTGGTATAGCTTTTAAATCATTCCGATTTTTAGCAGGATTAATATTTGCCGACATTTTCCAAATGCCGATAAAAAAATTATATACCTATTCATTTTATAGGTGATTTATATGCGCCTATACAATTTCGTGAGGTCAAATCTAGTAGATAGAAGAATAAATCCAACGAAACGTGCCGGAAGCTACTCGTAACTTGTAACCAGACCTAATTCCTATCCATATAACGTCCAATCAGAATTTCGATTTGGCATGTTCTGGTAGGTAAAATATGCCCTGTCTACTCTATCTGGCTACGAATAGACTTTCCAAATTGACTTTCTGTGTCACACTCACAGGTTTAGCTGATAGTCTAGGAAACAGGGCGGTTTGTTGTATGGAGACCCCTGCATTAAATCCTTAGTCGTGGAAACTTGGCAGGGTTGTATTAGGTATGGTTTGAACCAAAACTTATAAAAAAGATCCAAAAATTCATTCGGAAGTTAGGTATACCTATAAGCTAATATTTTCGACTGAATAATTTATCGATTTATTTTTTAAATAATAGTAGGTAGTACAGGGGTTACTGCCTCGTATGTCTAGTGGTTAGCATGTTCGACTGCGGCCGATGAAGTCCCGGGTTCGAGTCCCGGGTCGTGTCATAATATTAATTATTGGGTTTTTCTGACTAGAAATTCTCAGTACTGGCCCAGAGCTAGGAGGTTGGCGGTGTTTCAACCCCGTGCCTCGGAGAGCATGTTAAGCCGTTAGTCCCGGTTATTATTACTCACATTGTAATAGTCTTTAAAGCCCGCCAACCCACATTGGCACAGCGCGGTGGGTCTGTTTTCTAACTTCCTCTCTCCTATAAGATTGGAAGTCTATGCCCAGCAGTGGGTCGTTAATGGGCTGTAGTGGTGGTGGGACAAGGGATACAATTACTTAATTCATACTTATATAACTCATTGTTAAGTTGTGACATTATAATGATTAAGTTAGACGACTGTTTCGAATTTCTCCGTAATAAGAAGGATCATATCAGATAGGAATCGCTGGAACGCGTGCCTACTCCTATTTGAAACACGGAAAAATATAGATGTAACGATTGTTATTTTTGGTGAAACCTTATTTTCGTATTTTGCTAACCTATTTAGTTGATAGAACAGAAAAAGTTAGTGTTTGGTATTTTATTACTTACTGGCTTATCGCGGCGACTTTACTTACGTTAGTTCGGTTCTGATTGGCAGCTTTTCTATCATAATATATACCTATCGGAAACCCTTATTTTACACTCTTTAAATTTTCAAAATTTCTTCCGGTCCGTCAAGTAGTATTCTTTTTTTTATTCAACAGATTTGAATTAACTGAAGAAAAAAATCGATTTTTTGAGTTTTTGTATTGAGAATTCAGTTAAAATGACAAATTTATTCGTCAGTTGTTCTTCTTTTCAATCGCTGAAAATCACTATGTAGTTTTCCTTCCTGTTATTTTACTTTCCTGATTGCAGTTCGAGTAGCAAAGGAAGATAATGTTTGGCTGAACACTGAACAAAGGAGTTTGACACGGCATTCGATTATGAACCCTCCCCTGCAGTAGCCTCGGGTGGGGTACGAGTATATCGGGGGCTAATAGTAGAATATTATGCTCAGACCGTCGCAATCATTCTCAGCCTACCTATACGTAAAGAATAATACTTATTACGTTTAGATAGGTGAAAAAATGGCTTAAAAATATCAGTGTTTTTTTCCTCAGGCTTCATCATCGGGGCCCTGGACGTTGCCCCGATGATGAAGCCTAAGATGGAAACGGGCGAACCTGTTAGGAGTATGGCCGTATATTAACTTCATATATGCCTACATGATATCGCAGGCATCCGCGAAGACTTTTTTTTGAAAATTGTAGCCAGTTTAAATAGGGCTTTGAAATTTGTATGAAAATTGAACCTGACGTGGGTTAATGGCGGCCAAAAGCTAGTATAATATATAAGTAATATGTAACTGGCTGACTGATCAACGCACGGCCTTAACCACTGCACTAGACGATTCGGGCTGAAATTTAGATACAGAAAGTAATTAAATAAATAATATATATTATGCTGTCTTAGAAATAATTATATAAATTTTGGATTATGTTATTAACTTAATGATTCATAGATTGTATTACTTAGTTACTTTGTAAATTTGCATGTCAGCAATGAAGAAACATGTTTGTTCTTTCTATTAGTTGGTCATCTTAATTGTTCAATGTTTCTTGCAAAAAATAAACAATAAACAATTATGACGTAAACATCCGCTAAGAAAGAAGAGAGATATTTGGGAATTCAACCCCAAAGAGGGTAAAGAAGGGGTTCGAAATTTGTGTGAAAATCCAATTAAATATGAGCAAAACCGCGAACAAAAGCTAGAAATTATTATTAAATAAAACTTTAACCGATTATATAAGTAAAGAACTTAGATATAAGTACTTAATTAAGATACAGCTCAATCCACTTTATCAAATTTCGTGCTTATGTAGGTCTATGATTAAAATAAAATGTTTACTAACCACGCAAGTGAAGCCGGGGCAGGTAAGGTAGTAAAACTATAATTTAAAAGTTTTTTGTTTGGTTTGCCAAAGAACGCTTCTACGCTGTACGATTAACGTTCCATGGACAGAAAACCAATAAAAAAGGAAAAAACTTGCTCTTAAAAGTTTTAACTTAATTTAAAAACTTGCTTTTTAAAAAATGTCTAAAAGAAAATTGTTTTACTTGAAAGGAAATTTTAAACTAACGTCAGTTTTAACTTTTGTTAATAGCAAATAGTAGATAAATAAAAGCTAATACTTTTGATGTTTTGTTAAATGTATTTTAATGAATTGTAAGTAAAACAGTACGAAAATTAAGGTGTGCCTTTGTAAGTTTTAAGTATTAACAGTTAGCACGTTTTGGGATTAATAATTAAATAGATGATGCCCGCGACTTCGCTCGCGTGGTCTAAGTTTTTTTGATTCCCGCGGGAACTCCTTAATTTTCCACCTACATAATAGCCTATGTCCTTCCCGGGACACAAACTATCCCCATACCAAATTTTCATCAAAATTGGTTGAACAGGTGGGTCGTGAAAGCGTAGCAGACAGACAGACAGACGGACGGACAGATACACTTTCGCATTTATTATATTAGTATGGATTTCAGGTGAATAAGCATTCGAAACGTGAAAGTTGATCTGTATCAAAACCACATTGACATGAAAGTCTGTATAGGCTATTTTCACATTAAAATAAAATTAACATGAGAACCGTAACCTATTTTACTTGCGGTGCGGTAAAGTTGGTCTCTCAATTAGTTGAGCTGAGGTTTTCATTCCGGATTTGGCATGTTTGTTGCGCCGCGGAAACAGGGTAATTGTGATGTACCTACCAAGTTAAACATAGAACTTCTATCGAAAACTCTACCTTGTAATTATAGGCTCATTTATCGTTCCTTTTACTATTTTGAAGTATCGAAGAGGGTAGCAGTAAATAAAATAATATCGCTTGCATTAACGGTGAAAGAAAACATCGTGTGGAAACTGGAAAGCTGCATATGCCTGCTCTTCATAATATTATTCTCAGAGGCGTATGTTAGTCAGAGAGTCTAACAATGTCTTATAAGTCTCTGGTCTATATGGCCTACAATTAATTCTGAGACAGAATATATGTTTTAAGATGCCGTTACTGATTATCACCATTATATTTTATAAAAAATAACTGGACGTCAATAAGTTATACCTACCTAAATTGAATAAACGTTATTTGAGTATGAGTTTTGAGTTTGCTGAGAGAAAACCATTTGTAATTGTTAAAAAAATGCTACCTACAGTACAGAAAAATCATTTGGCCTTAACTAGTCATCACAAATATGTGTATATTAAACATATTATATAAAATTTCGACAATAGCTTCATATAATATTTCTTCTATCTTCTTAGGATTACATGTTTCGTTTTAAGCCTTCACTTTGGAATTAAATCGTGAGTGAGCTTTATAATATTTTACCCGTTTTATGTTACCACTTTGGTAAACTAGAAAATCTGTAAAGGCAAAGGAGCATCGGAATTCGGCTCACGTAAGAGCGAGCAAGGAAACATAAATAACCGGCGAAACAATTTACCTACGAGCCAGTGAGCTATTCTTACAGCTGTTTAGTTAGTTCAATACACCATGGGGTACGTGCTTTGAATCATGTCGTACCATATTCTGCTAAGCTAAGAAGCGGTTAAAAACAATTGCTTTATTTTCCATTTGCCGTTATTTGTACATACTTAGCCTAATTTATTTAACTATTGAACTCAGAACTAAAACTACCTATTTATACAGAGTAAACATGAATTTTGCAATATAAAGTAAAAAGAATTTATAGGTTTTAATTATTATTTTTTATTTGTATTTTGTGTGTTAGCAAAGGACCGCTTTCAGCGGTGAAAGCCTCATCCAGCGTTTGTGAGCGGTTACGGTTGTTATATTATGTTTGCGACTAGTGTCTGGCGAAGTGGTATTTTCCGGTCTATTGATTACTACATATTTGATCATATAGTTACACAACACTAACTATTGGGCTATCCTGCATGAACAAGCAAGTTAGACCGATCAAAGGCAACCGAGTTTCGCGTACAGCAAAGCTTTGAGTTTGGCTTCGGCGCATTATCTCTTGCTTTATACAACCATAATAAAGGCAGGTAGCACTGAAACTCGGATATCATAGATTTGCAATCTAAGTATTTTGATCTAACAGACTTTTCTGACTCCGCTAAAATATCTAACAAGCGAACTTAATTTAACGAATTAAAAAATACGACTGCCCTGCCATATTATTTTGGAGTTAACCTCCCTAAGAAGCGATTTGCATATATAGCCTTTGGAGTCTTATTCACATTTTTATTAAATAATATTTTCTTGTGAATCACTGGATATTGGACTATAGTGTTATATATTTTTGGAATCTACTCATCATTTTCTAGATGATGATTATATAGTTGAACTTATTTTCGAATATTTTTTTTCAACTTTAGTCTTTAATGCGGTATCATGGTCACCTCATTATTTTTTTTTTAAATTTTACTAGCCTATGTCACCCGGAATAAGCTAGGGATTCTAACGAGACCTCATTTATCAAAATCGGTTCAGGCTTATAGAAGTTACGGTGGAATGTACAAACTCACATACATACATACATACAAGAACCCTGAAAACAATATACTCCTTTTTTCAGGCAGTCGTATAAAAATGAGTGCACCTCGCAGAGCTTCACATATAATTTATGAATTTTTAAACCAACGAATCCAGCCGTAGAATTCATGTCTAAATAGCTGGTGACTGACCAAAGATAACGTCCAATTTGTATGTATTGCTATATATACATTTTACAAACACATAATGCGGGCGCAATCTAGACTAATATCTATGAGTTCATAGAGTATAGACCGTAAAAGCTCTACTGGGAACCTTAGGGTGGTCCTCTGATAGACAGTAGCGTCACAAAATAGATATATGTGAACGCGCTCTACTGGACGCCAATATTTCTGCCCCTTGTATTCGATTTTCCAAATCGTGCACGCGTGAACGTTTAGTATGACGTCCTGCAGTCGTTGCCATGTACAGTTCTAGCTATCCGCCCTGGCTTAGCATGGGTAGCACTAATAATCCTAATAGTCTATACCCAATATAGCCTGTGGGCAGTGGGCAGGTGTTACATTTTAATATTACATTGTAAGAGTACGCCCCGCCCTCAATACACCTGCTACTGCCGCCAGCCCTTTTTAATATGAGCGCCGGCCGAAGTCGCGCCATATACCCTTGCACATTAAATTATTTCTATGATATCTCATAAGATAATCATCTAAATTAAGTGGTGTACAGGACCATTTTTATTTTCATTTAATACTTGAGTTGACTAATACATTTATGTTGATAAGGATTAATACTATGTCGGTAAAAACACCGTCGCAAGTTAAGCATTGGTTGAGACCAGATTTGAAAATCATAAAAATGTTTATTGTAAGTCAACTTTAAGAGATAGATATAATATGCTCTCGCGGACTTTTTTTTAGAACTTTTTAAGAGGAACAATTCCACGATACATTGTTTTCGTGTAACTTTAACTATTTACGCAGCACACACCACGTAAGCTCTCAGAAGAGACGATTTTTTCCGACTTAATTCACATTATTGCAATTTTTGTAAGGATTTCTAATTTTTTTGAAAATAAAATATAGCCTGTTACTCGCTGATAATGTAGCTTTTTATAGGTGAATTTTAAAAATCGGCTCAGTAGTTTTAAGTTTATCCATTATCAACAAACAAACCAAAAAAATCTTTCCTCTTTAAAATATTTGTTTAGACATTTGTTTACATATTAAATATTATGTGGTTTAAAGTGAAAACATTCATCTTCTATCGCGCTTGGGAACTATTTACAATGCGTATGTTATTTACTGGTACAATGCACCAAGAAATTGTTCTATTATTATACGCAAGTAAGAAGCATCAAACCCCCAGATGCTCATCTGGTCTTCCTATATCTCAGTTCAAAGCATGAGCTAAATTATTGGAAGTTACATGCCTATAATTGCCTACTCGTTTTAAATTAGTGTTCATTACACACTGTTTACTCTCTGTACAGTTATCTACTCAGATAAGACCTGAGTAAGGCGAGTTTTCTTAGGGCTGTGTGTGGCCATAACTGGCACAGAGTACATCGAGAAGCGTTCCGGGTCTGGATAATATGTACGTTACTAGCGCTCAGGCAGTTTGTGCAAATAGAGATGCGATGAAGATGAACCCGCAATCTTCAGTTCCACATCAATATATCACACGCCGCTTTTTGGTTTTTATTCAACCATACAGTTTACACTCATTAATGTATTCTTACATATTGCAAACTAGATGATGACCGCGACTTCGTCCGCATGGATTAGTGTTTGATTCCTACGAGTAATCTTTAATTTTCCGGGATAAAATATAGCCTATTGTTAATACAGATTATAAGCTATCATCCTTCCAAATTTCAGTCGATCCGGCCCAGTCATTGTGTCGTGAAAGAGTAACAAACATCTTAATTTTCACTTTATAATATTAGTAGGATAAGATCACGCGTACGCGTGCATTCTGCATGACATAATATGCCGCGTACTTGCCGCAGCGTGGCCTGACGTAGCGCTGAAATAAAATGCTGGCCTGGAAAACAACCTGTTCATTAGTAGAGCATAGTATTTTTCGATACAATTTTCACGTAATAGTCGTACGTGTAATTTGATTTTTTAGTTTTATTCCGCTCTCTGCATTTCATGCAACGAGTATCGAGCTTCACGAATTGTGTCGTGCAAATAAACTGTCATCACTAATAGAGCACAATCAAATCATTGACTGATTGTGACGATATTTTGTGCAAACACCTTATGTAAACGCAAATTTGGGTTTTTATAACTTGCGTTTCGTTAATTTGCTCTTTTCTGTATTTTTGTACCAGCTTATTATATTGGGCAGCTGCTCAGAAGCTGGTCGAGAAAACGAAGTTTTGGTGTTTATTATGTGTACCCAACTTTAAACTTAAAAGGTAATAAGTAACAGACAAAGATACAGCATGCAGCATTGAGACTCTCCTCCTTGTTTGAAAGTCGTTTAGTAATTATTATACTGGTAATACTAACACGATTCTCTGGTGGCGTCGCTTATTATATTTATTACTGAGAAAATTAACCTACAAGTTCAAGTGAGGTGGTAACTATTTTTAAATTAAAAAGAAGGTTTAATAAAGAAGGTAGGTACAATAGACGTACCTACCTGTCACAAGATTAAAATTTTCAAAGCAGCGGATATTGTCTTACAATAGAAACGATTTGTAATCATCCATCACAGAATTTATTTCCGGTCCTGTTTTGAGAATCGAAACCCATTGTATTGATGAAGACATATGACTAACTGGTGTTTTGGGATGTTTTTAAATTAAATTTAGGAATGGGATATGAGTTAAAAGCGGGCAAACCTGTTAAGGAAACCCCATAACAGGTTTGCCCGCAACCATCTTAGACTGCATTTTCACTTATTACCTGGTAAGATCGCAGTCAAGGGATAAATTGGTAGCGAATTAACGATTATCGAAGTTAACTTTTGGATTAGCTTAGCCTACCTCTGTCCATTTATATAAATACTAGATGATGCCCCCGACTTCGTCCGCGTTGAATAAGATTTTTTGAATTTTCCGGGATAAAAAGTAGCATATGTCCTTTCCCAGGTAAAAACCTATCCCTGTGCCATATTTCATCAAAATCGGTTGTGCAGATGGGCTGTGAAAGCGTAGCAGACACACAGACAGACAGACACACTTTCTCATTTATTATATTAGTATGGATAATTACATGGATTGCTTGAACTGACATAACGACAACAACATGTTACATTTAAATTTAGGTGACATTATGTTAGCTAACAAAATGATATCAACTTTGACATAGCGAACAAACTGTAAAACTATTTCTATGAGTTATAAAATACTTAGTTAATTTCAACTTGGACACAGCTGCGAGTTTGAAAAGAGATAGCCTGGCAATTTGAATTGGCACTTTTGCACTTTGTACAAAATTCAAAGGTAAGATAAGAATGCAAGCTGTATAAAAAAAAGAAAAAATAACTAAGACTGAGATAACTGCACTTTTTGTAACAATTGCTAAGAAGGTTGATTCAGAATTTGGTGCGTGTAGAACTCTCCTGTGGTGGAATTTGTGACGGTCTGCCCGCAAGCGGCATCTGACTATTTATCGCCGCTCAAAGACGAGTTATTTTACCAAAAATGAACAATAACTTGGAAGGCTTATTTTAGTATAGTATTAAAGTATGCTCTGTACCTAAGTAAACTGTATGAAAACTGACGCTATTACTAGATATCAACTCTCAGAGACGTAATATACTTACAACAAGTAATAAAATATTTTTTTTAAAACACACGATGAACTGCAGCTCTCCATAGTGATTTGTGACCTTATTACTTTGTAACAACAATAAGAACTTCGCAGAAGAAGGTATAGTTATTATAATATCTTAAACACAAAACTGCAACTTTGTTGACTTAGTAGTTTTTTTTTGACCAGCGTGGTGGACTATGGCCAAATGGTAATGAGTAGAGGTGTGAAATAGTGTAAATTTTAATATTCTAATAAATAATTGTTAAAAATATACCAGTTAAAAAAATACGTTAAAAATTTTATGTTAAAAAATATGATTACTTAAGGAGTACCCACCTGGCTCCATCACGAGACCCTGGGCAGCATCTAGGTTTAAAGTGCTTGTCAAGACAAATCAAAAGATTTCAAACACGATGGGTTTACGATGAGAAGGAGTTCCTATGACCCCCTACCAAATCACGATTGCAGCACAGCTTGGTGGACGATGACGTAAAACATATCTAAGAACCTTCTCAGAAGCTAAATACATTTAAAACAAAAAAAAACACATCTAAATCAGCACAGTAGTTTTTCAGAAAAAAGGTAACATCATTAAAAAACACGATTGCAGCGCAAAGTGGTAGACTTTGACCTTAAAATATATCTAGATAACTTCTTACAAGCTACACATATCTAATTCAAAAAACCGCATCTCAATCAGCCCAGTACTTTTTCAGAAAAATGGAAACATTGAAAAATAAAAATCACAATTTCAGCTCGGCTTGGTGGACTATGGTCCTAAAACATATTCAAAAATCATGTCAGAAGTTATGCATATCTATTTCAAAAACGCATACTAATCGGTCCAGTAGTTTTCCAGGAAAATGGTTAAAAAAAGTAAATAAACAAAGAAACAATCGCACAACCTCTTAGGGCAAACACCTATAATACCGTTTCCGTTTCGTCGTGGGTAAAAAATAGCTCAGTGCCGCCGCGTTGATGTGCTAATAAATATTTTGAAGGCGTTAACATTTTGGGTTGTTCGAACCAGTACAAATTTGTATGAAAATCAAATGAAGAATGTTTGGAACCAGATTGTGATTTTTTTTAAGTTGTATTGAAAATATTTTTTTTAAAGTGTTCCTTGATATTTTACGATTAATTTGAAATAACTTTTGTTAATAATGTCTCACATTAAATCACAATAGTTATCGCCTTTTTTAAGATTTCCATGAATTTCCCAATAATTTTCTGCTGTTACCATACGATTTTTAACCCCTTTTTTTAATTACGACATACTTCATTTAACTGAGTAGCGAATGGTATTTATTTGGTAATGAAATTTAAATTTTTGCTATCATAAGTCGGAATACAAAATTTCCCCTTAAGTAAAATGTTTTTACTTTTGAAAATGGTTAGCAGATGCAAATTGCCTGAGACGTATTTTTGGCCATTTTGGGGATTTTGGGAGGATCAAGATGGGAATAGTACCAAGAGTTGAGGAATTTATCGAGACACGTGTGAATGTTTGAATTTTGAAAATCGGCTGGCAACTTTTTTTTGGAATTTTGATAAATGTAAAGCAGTCGTGCTTTTTGAGGGATGTTTGTTTACTAAATTGTAAATATTTCGGAAAAACCGACTTAAGAAATAATGAAAAATTGGGTCCCAGATTTTGAAAATCGGTTAATAATTGTACCCTTGTAGGTGGTCCCTTTAGATTTGGAATGGTAGAAAAACGAGTATTTCCGTATAAAAAAAGTGATGTAGCTTCTATGATTCTTGACCGATCGTCATGGTACCTAATGATGTTAAAAGATGCGGATGCAGGCGAGAACGCTTTGTCGTATTCATTTTCAATGCTCTGATTCTTGCGGGAACTGCGAAATCTGTGATTTTTTTACAAAACTTCAACTTAGCTCTTGACTGTAACCTTACCTGATGGTAATGATGGATGAATCTGAGATAGTAACGGGCTAACCTGATAGAAGGGTATTGTAGATCTATATTAAACACATACCTAACCCTAACTGATTTCTACGTTGCATCGTTTTACAGTGCAAAACTAGATCGCTTGGCGGGACGTCTTTGAGACTAGCCATGACCGAAGTCTCGCCCAAATCCCACCAAGCCAGAACGAGACAATTAAGAAAGTATTGGATAGAAGCAGCCGTTAGGTACTTTGCGGAAGTCCATTATAATGTAGGAACCCAAATCCCCCAAAAACTACACTAAGAGAGTAGTTTTTGGGGGATTTCTGTGGTGTGGTGAGAACCACTGTACCACATAGATTTTCCTGTGTTGCGGATTATAGCGAATTAAATTTCTGGTTTTTATTAAGAAAGTATCATCTCCGAAATTACCCCTGCTGAGAATTGAACCCCAAACCTCCCACTTTAGACAATGCCAACCATTGCGCCAGGTAGGTCAACAACTTATAACAACCAAGCTTATGTCTGCGGCTGGTCTGCGGTTTTAAAATAAAAATGCAGAACACGTACATTACCTAGACCTCCTTACTGGAATGTATCCTAACTACCTACCTATATTTTACCGTAACTTTAGTAGAGTTAAATTTTAGGTAGAGTGCAGTTATTATTATATCTAGCGATTAAGACTATCTAAAATCTATCCTTCTAAAAAGATAAACGACTAGCCTTCTAAAAAGAACAAAGACTCCGATTGCCCAAAAGGGCATTCGAAGTTTGAAACGATTACCAATTTTCAGCATTTGCGTTTTCAGAGTTCCATGCGTATTAAGCAATTAAACTTTCAATTACTTCTTACTCGCTTTGAGGGCGAAGGAAATGCCGTGAGAGATCAAGTGAATTTAATTTTTAAGCTATATCTTCGAAAGTTGGCAGGTAGGTATTTGCTATCTTTCGGATTTAAGTAAAGAAAACGTGTTTCAGGATCTATGAAAAGGAGGATGGCGAGAATGCATGTATTTTGGGACCCACTGAAAAGGGTAGCGTTCATCATGGAAACTTATTAATAATTGTAGAACTTAACAAAACTAAGTAAAAAGCAAATAGAAAGTAAGTCTAAAAATGTGGGAGAAAAAAGATACACCTAAAAGTAGAATATAACCTAATAATTATTAATCAAAAACTATTACTACGGGAAAGTGCTATTGTTCAATCAATAATTTGTATCAGTATTAGTATGAATGAGTAGGTAGGTACTTATGCCTAGTTTTAATTAGGTTGGTACTTATGTCTGCGAGAATTCCGCAATAATTCTACTCACACCATATTTCGCAATAACTTTTATCTGCTTAGATCTTTCTTATCTTTAAACAAATTGAGTAACAATAATATCAATAGATAGATCTCTTTTGCACCACTGCTACCTCTATGCGGATTCTGCCCCCCGATTGTGTAAGAATTGTCGATCAAATCGGCAAAGCAAAATAAACCATAACATTGAATTAGAGCTCAATTTAGTGTATCCTTTCTATACGTTTAGGTATACAATACCATAATGTGATTTTTGCGTGGTTATAGTTAAAAACCTAGATAGTGACATGTAGGCTACATTTTATTCCGGAAAATCAAAAAGATCCCACGGGATTTTTAAAAACCAAAACCATGAGGACGAAGTCGCGGGCATCAGCTAGTGTCATATAAGTACTGATCACTAATACTGATAAAATCATCTAAATAAAAATTAAAAGGTATCGATACTTTTAAAGTACTTGTGTTAGTATCATATGACGATAGTAATATTAAGAATACTCATTTCAGTAGGTATCGATTATACATCAATGGTGTCGGAACATCCCTACAAAAATAAAAAATAATGACAAGCGCTGTCATGTCAACAAAATGTCTATCTATGTCAATTGCGTTTTGTTAGTGCAAGATGACATATTTTTTAATAAATTATATTTCTTTCTTTTGAATCCCGTATCTTAGAGTCTCAATAGTTTTTATATATACATCGTATAAACATATGATTATAATTAATATAAACTTGTACTTGAACGATGCTTCCTTAATTTTTAAATTATGTGGTTCCAAGCTCGCCATTGTTCTTTAACGCCTTTAATTTTAATTTTCAGTCTGTCATTTTATACGTAACTTTAAGCTATACTTATTTTAGGTTTTTTCTTCTTAGCAGAGACATCTTTGTTTTGCTGTAGAATTTAACAAGCATCACAAAATCTACTGTAATAGGTTTACAAATCAACAATAGATGGCGCTGCCCATACTTAACAACCTTGTTTGAAGAGTTTTCTGTAGATGACTCTACAATACTTTTTTTTAATTATTCACATTATTTTTATAATATATTTATTACTGTGCAAATAATACGTTGAACTACAATAAAATCCATATTAATATTTAATTGAATAGGTCTTACTGGCAGCGGTTTGGGAATTATTAGAATCCAAGCTAGCTTGTTCCTGGCACAGAATAGTAGCAATACCGGTACTTCAACATCCTCGTAACAATGCGCACCGTCTCCAGGTACGGTCTGTACATAAAATCCTGATCTTGATCCAACAATCAAGCGAAAGTTTTTTGAGGTTTTTGTCGAAAACATTTTGCAATAATTAGACCGCTAAGAATACAAGCTTTTGAGTCAAAATTCCGCAGGAAGTTATATTATGAGAAAGCCCATGTATAGTCCGACAAACTTATCTAACCCGGTGACAGCGTCACTAGTACATAAGAAAAATATAATAAAAACAAAAACAAAACTTGTTCAAATTTTGGCCACCGGGTCAGATAAGTTTGTAATACACCTATACTTACTTTGATACGAAACGTAAATTACCTTTCATATGATTTATACTCAGCACAGATTACAACTCGTGTTTACAATTTGTCTGCCCAAAGGCTTTTTTAGTACAGCGCCTTAAAAGTGTTGAGGTGAAGAACCCTATTTTTATACGACTGCCTGAAAAAAGGAGTATATTGTTTTCAGGGTTCACATAAGTATGTATGTATGTATGTGAGTTTGTATATTCCACCAGAACTTCTATACGCCTGAACCGATTTTGATAAATAAGGTATCGTTAGAATCCGTAGCTTATTCCATGACCATGTTAAATGACCATGGCCCCGCATCAAAGACTAAAGTTGAAAAAAAAATCGCAAATAAGATTAACTACCTATATATTCATCATCTAGAAAATGATGAGTAGATTCCAAAAATATATAACACTATAGCTCAATATGCAGGGTTTCCCAAAAATGTAATTTAATAAAAATGTGAATAACATTCTAATTTAACTAGATTAATTTAGATTTTTCACTTTTTAGCTCGTTATTTGGCAGGGCAGTCGTGTTTTTAATTTTTTTAATTATGTAAGCACGCATCTCAGTCTCTGAAAGGCTCTATTAGAAATCCATTTTTTGTCCATGCAGTTATTAGCAAGACGAGACCAACCGAATTCAGTATGCTTCAGCCTCCCCAGGGGGACGAGATTTTGACAATGACGTTAAGTTAATTTTACGTTTTATTGCAGGCTACCTGTCAAGTGGATGGACAGTGAAAATTAAACACTAAACCCAGAAGTTAGGAGTAGTCCTAGTATTGATCGCCGGCTTATTCGAGTTCTTTTATTATCTAGAATTAATAATCTAATAACATACCAAATAGCAACAGCGAAAATGAAAAACTTGGTAATTGAATTGTATGAAAACGATGACCGACCTATAGCAAAAGTGAAAAACTAACACATCGGTGCTAAAAATATAGGCATATTTATTTTATCTAACGTAACTTCTTAATGTGTTACACGATTAGATCAGAGAATTGTAGCTAGATTATTTATTCAAATACAAATAAATATATAAGTCGGACTTAAAAGTTGAATCCTATACAGGGTGTAAGAAGACCGTTACCGAAAAGAAAGACAGGTAGTACTGGTGATTACTCATGAGAATACCACAACGAAAACGCGAAGAAAATCATTTTTGTATTGGATTGTGTTATGGTAATAGGTACTAGGCCCGTTTTCGGTAGCGTTACACCCTGTTTTGTTCCTAACCTAGTAAATATTTTAACCTCGTTGTTACGTTATTCTAGTGGTTACAATATTCGACTAAGGATGACGGAGGTGTCAATTCCCAGTTCCGCCATAATTAAGTATTGGGTTTTTCTTAAAAAAAAATCTCAATAGCCCGGAGTTAACCAGGTGACGCTGTTTCAATCCGTGCTGCGGAGAGCAGGTGAAGCTGTCAGTCCTCCGCCTGATCTCTCGGATCGGTCGGTCGTATCGGATGTTCCTTACCATCAGGCTATGAATAGAAAATAATACTTTTACTATTCTCAATCCAAAATACCTCAGTAATAAACAAACTTATTAATGTGAGCAAAATACCTACAAATATCATAAAGTAAAGTAAATTGACTCAATATAATCTGTCTCACTTTCCCAGCCCATATTTTCAACCGATTTTGATGAAATTTGGTACAGCGCTAGATTGCATCCCAGGGAAGGACATAGACTTCTCCATCTATCATCCTGGAAAATTATTGAGTTTCCGCGGGAACACAAAATCCTAATCCACGCGGAAGAAGTCGCGGGTATTATCTAGTTATTATTATTCATAATAATTTCAATAAAAAATGTCACATAAACACGATCTAGAATCTAGGTGGTACCGTGATGGCAATGAAGCTAATTTATATTAATTAATAACATGCAGCTGTATGTCGTTAATGGGTAATAATCGTGTAATCGAAGCTCGACTCCTGTCTACACTTAATGGATCTTCCTTATGATAAAAGTAGGTAATAAATATGATAAGATCTTCAGGAATTACGAGTAAATCTAGCCTACGTCATGTTTAGTACTATTTGTTCATATTTTACTGGAAAAGACTTTAGAAGTCACTTTAAGTTATAAAACTGTGTATACTTATAGTAAAAAAAATCAGCCAGCAGGACTTTCAGTGCCTCAAGGATTATTCGTTATTGCATTTGATAAAGTCATCGATCATGGTCCAAAACAAACAACAAAACAAGAGTCAAGACGCACAACACAGAGTTGCATAAAAAAAAACAAAAATAAATAAAAACCGACTTCATAACCACAAACACTAAAAAATATTATTTAAATTAGAATTAGAAAAGTTAATGTAGTTCTACATTACTATATTTTGGAGCCGGTGCCAATTATAAGCCGCAAGAATCGTTTATTCCTCAAATTGTTTTGGGTCTCCACATTGGCAATTTGGCACCGACCCCAAAAAATATTATTATAGAACTACATTAACTTTTCTAAATAAGTCGGTAATAAATTAAAATATTTTTTTAGTGTTTGTGGTTATTTAAGTCGGTTTTTATTTATTTTTGTTTTTTTTATTTCACAATTTTTAGAAAGAAAGAAAACATTTTTATTCACAATCATTATTATTATTATTTATTTTTAGTGGTCACGTATTAAAATAATATGCAACTGAAGAAGCCCGCGACTTCATGGATTAAGGTTCTTGATTCCCGTGGGAATTCTTGAATTTTCCGGGATAAAAAGTGGCTGAAGTCCTTCCCGGGGATGCAACCTATCTCTGTACCGAATTTAATCAAAATCGGTTGCACAGATGGGCCGTGAAAGCGTAGGAGACAGATAGACAGACATAATTTCGCATTTATTATATTAGTATAGATGTCTGGTTAAAAAGCTACTGTTTAAGCTTTTACAATGATCGCGAGCAATTTACTCTTGTCCATTGAGGAGTTCCATTATCCATGTCCACCTCTGAAGTATGATCTATCAAACAAAAAATAATCATCAAAATTTATTCATAATTGGCGGAGTAATCGCGTAACAAACATACAAAAACATACAGTCGAATTGAGAACCTCCTCCTTTTTTGAAGTTGATTAAAAAAGCCAAAAGTAGTAAAGTCAAAAGTATTTCCACGCTGCTTGTGCTTGTGCGTGTAATTATATAATAATAAGTAAACGTTAAATAATTGCGTATCGAAGTAAATGTTGCATTCGTTAGTCTATAGTCTATGGGTATTTGGTTTTAAAAACCTTTTATAATTTTTGTTATAAAAAAAACTAACTGTATACAGATAAAATTTCATTCAGATATGTATGAATAATCATTGATTCAGATCTACAGCTTTAACCGAAGGTTAAACTTTGCAGGTCTATAGTTTCAAATGTTTTAAACATTTAACCACTGATATCTTAATTCAACTCTTGGTCTCAATTATTATTATGCCGGTAAATAAAGAATAGTACAAACAGATCTCATCGCGAGGAAAAACGCTGTTGTACTATCTTGGACGACGATGATCTTTTTAGAAACTAAGCGTTCTGTGCTTATCATTTCGCTTTCATGCCAAGACTCTAAAACATTAAGAAACAACATTTTACAGAGAAAACTGACAAAATAGATATTTGAGCAGTTTCACTTTTCAAACAGCAAAATGCCACAATGCATTTTCTATTATATTTTTTCAAGTAAAAGAACTATTTTGTGTTAAGACAGTCAAAAATCTTGCTGTTCTATTGCTGCAAGTTGCAGCGATCAACGATCAACAATCATTTTGTTGAGCTATCATCATATTTCTATAAATTCAAAGCGTTAATTAAGCGTTTTGAAGCGGTAAGTATGAAACTCCGCCACTCCCATTGTTTGCCGCCGATTTATTAGCGCCTCCCAACTATATTTGTTTAAACTTTTTACGTAATTACGTACAAGCTGAGGACAGACATGAGGTCAAGGTTGTGCGGCCAAGGCAAGCTTAATATTATTATGTTAAAATTATTCTATTTAATATCGGGATATTGATGTTTTGATAAGAAGACAAACACATTAATTGCTATTGTCGTTGACAGTGACTAATGTAGTTTTTAATATTTTTTGTAGGTAGGTACAGAATTATATTGAAATGAATACCTACATAATTAATATGAATATTCGTTGCAGCACCTCTATAACTTGGGTGCTTGCAGTTTCTAAGCCACGGCTTCTGTCCAATATTTGGACTATTCTCTGATGCCATCTTTTTGTCTCCCAGTAGATATTTATTATAATTTTTTACCTTTATTTGTGGACATAATAAATGCGAAAGTGTGTATGTTTGTTGGTTTATACTTCAATCATGCTGTAACGGAGGAACGGATTGACGTAATTTTTTGCATAGTTGTAGTTGAGGACCTGGACAAAGGATACTTTTTATCTCGGAAAATTAAGAAGTTTCCGTGGGAATTGAAAAAACTTATTTCACGCGGACGATGTGGTCGCGGGCATCAGCGAGTTTCCATTACGTGCAACTTAAGTATATCATAATTAATAATTATAAGTCTCTCGCCTGCGCCTAATGTTTGAGAATTCCGCAAGTGTCATAATTCTGTGTGCCGCGTTGACCAGCCTCAAGAATATTAAGGACCCTGGATCGGGGCGAAACTAGTCGGGCATATTTCGAAAAAATGCATGTGTTCAACTGCTATAAAATATGTTTATATGATACTAGTGATATTTTAACTTCGTTAAATCCTTTAGGACTTCACACACCGCAAATATTTTGTATCCTGCATATTTAACGTAGGCGATGTGACGTGCATTAAAATACAATATGGCTGTACCTACAGTCCATATATTTACTTAAAATACATTTAAATAAGTAAACAGTGGGATATCCTTGTTTTACGTAGAAACATTTGCATTAACTACTTACTACCTACATACATTACATGTGAGCATAGAGGTATCAATTTTATGATAGAGATGAGTTGATGTTCACCAAAACAAACTTAAACTCATTGGTGAAAAGGAAATCCAGTCTTTAGTTGGCGTTGTAGCTGCTTTTACCGGGTGTATTATTATAATCATTGATGCAAATCTTATCAATGGTGTTGACAGCTGTTAATAATATAATATTATTTTCGGAAAAGTAGAACGTCTGCATCTCTATGTGAGCATACGTTTTAACTCAATGCACGCGAAGAGCAAAGTACGGAAAAGGCGCATGAATAATGTAAAACTTTAAGTACAGTACAGGTGCCATTGTTCGAAGCTAGTCGTGTTATTGTTATTAAAATAGTAAAGTTTATAAACAATCGTAAATTACAGTTATTTTTTCGACGAGCTCAACGTATGTAGGCACCTTTCCATGTTTCCCCGAAGTGAGAAATTCTGTCAGACTTCCGGATATGCTAAAATGCGTCTTTTATATACATCCCTGGCTTTAATGGAACTATAATCCGCGACAATAGGTAAATCTATGTGGTACAGTGTGTATCCCGCGCTTATAGCCCGCGATATTCACCACACCACAGAAATTTTCCAAACTACCATCAACGTACGTTTCGCAGATTAGAGCGAATTAAATTTCTGGTTCCTTCATTGTCATGGACTTCCGCAAAGTAACGCTTACTTCTATCCAACATCTCTGACTTGTTATCCCCACTATATACGTATACTTTCAAGAGAAGAGACTCAGTATCCTATTCTACATTCTTCTTGATGTTCACCGGCTTAGATACGGACCAACCACCCAGGTCTTACGGGTTATTTTTAGTGTTGTTATTTATTTTCAGGCATTCCCCATAAAAACTCCACATAAAAACGCATAAAATACAAAAATAATAATACTTAAAACGGTGACAAATTTTTGGGAGTTCTAAACCTATCTGGCACGATTTTTGAAGTTGTGGGCTGAAGCACGCCTTTTCCATAACTTCAGTTGCTTCCTACACTTCTAACATCTAAGAACCTACGTTTGACGCACTTTCTGTAGACATAGCATACCATAAACTGTATAACAATTGCTTTATTGCTACATACAATATTGCAGTCCGCAGAAATAGCAAGGTTTTACTGATGTACCTATGACCAATAGCGATATACTGAGTCTATCTTTAGGCAGGGGTTGGCATAGGTGGTCAGCTTCTGCATATATGAGCAAATCTATCTTCCATACTTGTATTTTACTCTGATTCCAATACCATGTATTTCGAAACCAAATATATATAATAATTATGATATGATGCATGGTTTAAAAGTAATGCTAAACAGTTTCTTTATTTCTTTATTACAACAAATTAAAATCAGGAAGATACTAAAATCACCAATCTTAATAAATTTGTATCAAACAGTGTTTGTAGTTATTCTTGATTTATTGTAGCTATTTTTAAATTCATTGCATACATCCATTTAGTTGTTATGACTTTGTAAACAATGAAGACAAAGGCCTCGTGGTTAAAATATTATATTATGCAGATACAAAGTTAACAAGGAATGAAAAATAAATTAATATGTAAATAAATTTATTTAATAATAAATTATCTAAATAACAACATACTTCACGCTATTCTAATACTAGAAGGTCATTCAACACAGCACAATTTTAAAACCTTCAAACCGTCCTAAGTTTAAGCACAAATAACTGATTACGTTAAGATAGTCCTTAAGCTCCTTGTAAAACCAAGGATATATTCAACAAAGTTCCAAGCTCTGCGTATAACAGGCTCGAATGATCAGTCGAGTCACTCTGCCACAATAGTGAAATAAATACTGCTACAAAATTTTCAAACTAAAGTTAGTTCACTTAGACAAAGACGTTATCAATCCGAAAGCCTTGCGACTTCGGTTTAGCGAACAAGTTGGAGGCGGTTTTTAATATGCTGATGAGCGGCCTGAAGGTCGAGGTTTCCGCATGGAAGAAGGCCTCCGGCTGTTGGTACTGGTACTGATACTGGTTGCCGAATTGCTTGAAGAAGTGGAACTTGAAGCCAGGAGACTCCACTGTGCTGTCGGGAATGACGTTCGAGATGTAACCGTTGTTGTTGTCCACGGTGTGATAGCTTGAAGTCGCGGTGTAGCTTGTGGCTAAAATAAGAGAAAACAATACTTAGTTGCACTTTTAAGAACGCTTCAGTGCCATCAATAAATTCCATGACAAGTCAGTTTTTGATCACAATAGCAGACGTAATTCTGCAAAAATCAAACCTTCAGAAAGTACAATTTTATTTCGTACTTGAGTACCATAATGATATCGTATTAATAATAATGAATCGTCAAAATGATTGGAATATGCATACAAATAATCAGATACTTACAACAAAGACCAGAATATTTCCTGGAATCAGCGAGTCCATAGGCACCGCAAGACGGGCGTCCCTTCTCATATGGGTTGGATCCAATCACGTTGCCACCAGGGCCGTAGTTGCAAACATACAACTTGGTGTAGCCACGACTAGGGTCATAGTAGAAGGTATAACCGCAACCAACTTGTGATGTCTCACCCCAAACCAACTGTAACATAAAAAAATTGTAAGAAACCTTCCCAATTTTAAGACAAAGTCAGTGCAAAAATCTACCCAATCTTTTAACAGTCTGATAATTTTCAAATTAATAGGCTATAATTTGGGGATTTAATGGTAGTATTGTCCAGATATATTACCTGAGAATAATGTCCTGTTCCATGCCCACCGCTGATAGGTTTGAATCCGAATACACGGACTTCATCAAACCAGGCATTGATTTGTTTCATGAAGTCTGGTTGGGAGTCCGCTGCGTCGGACGGTGGACGAGTAGTCCATGTCGCTGCTAAGTTCTGCCCCACGGGAAAACGTCCAACATCGCGTTGGGAAGCACGATCGTGTGCAGGAGTGCACTGGTCAGCCCAACGTTGCGCCGTCGCTGCCAACTCATCGTCCCATACCTAAACAAAATAAAAACCAAACATTATTACAAGAACAAAAATCGTAGAGTAAAGTGGAAATGTAAACAACAATTTGATCGACTGCATGTGTAGAGATGCTGAACCTTCGTGAGGTCAATGTCATTTGAAGTCGCAATACTTTCGCTTTCGATTTATTGATCACTTTCGTATATTTTACAGTTTTCGAAAATATAATAGTAAAATACTTGAAAGGAAAACACTGTTCAAACATTATCATTAAATGTAAATCTGGTAAACTGTGTCAGAAACCTGTTGCGTTATCCCTTCGAAGCTTAATCATTTATCTGAAAATCGATAAATTTAAAGTCCCGTTAAAATTGGTTGGAAAGCATAAGAATCGATATTTTTTATTTGAATGGAGACATTTACATAATTATTTAAATGAGTATTGGTAGCACTCGTTTAAAAGCACGCAATATAGAATTATGCGTAGCAAAATGACGTGCATCGGACTACGGTTAAAATTAGTTTTTATTTTAACCTACAAGATAAAAATTATAAATTAGATTTAACATTGCTATACGTTTGAAATGTATGATTAATAGATTAAACCTTTTCATCATGCTTGTTTAGGTAGGGCTGTGTTCTGCAAAATAATTGGGTTTAAGTGAATCATGCCCCGTTTTTATTTGTAGCAACATGGATCACAAGTGGCTTTTGAATGTGGTTTACCCGGGATTTTAAAACTGTTTGCCCGGAGTTCCTGTAATACATAACTAACCAAAAATGCATCCATGTTCTGGGGGGATACTACCATCGCTTAAAACCGTTTTGTTTTAATATTGTTGACGTTCGTGTTATTGAATAATGGTTATTTTAGGAAAATAAATCTGTCATTTTGAAATAATACTGCATTAAGCGATGCTAATACCTAACCCCCCAGAATCATCCATGTCCTTTCTAAAGTATCTATTATTAATTGGTCATATAATTCATCATTTTCATCATCATCATTAATCCAACCCATCGCCGGCGCACTACTCAGCACGAGTCTTCTTTCAGAAAGAGAAGGGTTCAGGCCCTAGTCAACAATCAGCTTTGAAAACACACAAGGAATAGTTATACATAACTTTCAGACATGCAGGTTTCCTCACGATATATTCCTTCAGAGATTAATATTTAATTGCTTAAAAACACTACTCCAAAAAATTAGAGGCCTACCTAATAGAAGGCCAAAATAGGTTAAAGGTAGAACGTTTAAAATTAAATTTTATAGTATGCCAACTAAAATCTTTTGCTAGAAAGTATTTATGTAAAACCTATGATATTCAATAAACAATTTTAGTAGTACTCTTTTAGATTAGGTTTCCACACTGTTGACATTAATTTGGCCACAAAAAATATTTTAATCACTGACTTATGGAAAGCTTTTCGTCTTAAAACTAAGTGGAGATATAAAAAAAGGCTTTAGTTGTCATTAAACAAAACTCAAAATGACAAAAGCGATAAATAAATGAAACAGACGATAAGTTTACACCTAAATTATTTCTATTTTAACACCTTTGCATATATAAGTAATACAAATTTGGTGCCATAAAACCATTTTCATATATTATCACCAATTCAATATTCAATCAGGTTGTAAAATTTACTAAGTGGTGTCGTATATTTTGCTTTTTACATACCATTTCCATCATATTAGCTGCCGGAGGTTGACTGGGGACTTGCCCCAAAGCAACAGATTGTCGTAAACGATTGTGAGCGTCTACGATCGCTTGCTTCTCATATGTCGTCAAGCCTCCAGTTCCTTGAACAATCAAAAATAATAATGTAAGAAATTAAAATATATATTACTCAAATCAGTATATTACATCATTAATTGTTGTTATTAAATTATCATAATAAATGCGTATATATAATGATCATTGTAAATTACAATACAAATGTTAAGTCGTAGTGTTCTTGATCTTCATAATTCAAATTCAGCTATCACGCCAAAATTACTATTCTATACGATGATTCCATTATTCTACAGACATGATTTATAAGTCCAGAGCGTGTTTCATAGGTGATGCAGACAATAAATTTTTACGACCTCGTTCGATACGAGTATGCTAAACAGATGTTTTACATGTAGAAATCATTTCGATTCTAGACTGGGTGGCGGCGAATTAACTTATGGGCTTTTTGACAGTTAATATCACGCTATCAGAAATCTTACACGTCACTATGTGCCATAAAGAATAGATCCTTAATATTTGATGCTGACTGACATGTACTTAAATTAATTTATTGTTATTACAAGTTTTTCTAATCAACAAACTCAAATTTAAATACTAATCATATAAAAACGAAAAAAATATATTAATATAAATTCCATTTACCTAAAAAAAATATTAATTACCCATTTCAACGAGTTATTAGGAGTAGTTAAAAATTAACAAAGTCATTTAATTGACGATCAATTCATCATCATCTACGCAAGCAAATGGTAATAACAGTTAAACTGTAGGATAAAAAAGAGGCATAGAGTTGATTACTTACTCAGCATCTGTTTGCCAGCTCCACAGCCCTCTGTTGCCGCAAGAAGACCTCCCAAAACAAACACTAGGGCAATCATCTTGATTTATTTTTTCACTACACTTTAAACTGAAATATATAAAACACGATTTACTTTTGCGATTCGCAACAAAAGTTTTCACTTATATTTACGAAACGTCAATTAATGTGATAATTCGCCGGTGGTCCGCCGCACAGTGTGCCGCGCGCTCTCCGGACTTTAGCAATCTGTGAGTTTACTGTCCACGCGCGCGCTTAAATATCGTTCTACGCGTTCCCATGGAGACGCCGCGACGCCGACTTCTGCCGCTTCTGTTCATAGCCGCTGCAGTACTGCATCGAACCATTAACGCTCCTTACCAAGAAAAATAATGCACCCTGAAAGATACACGTAGCATATACTTCATATCGATCAATTCCTGCCCCGAAAATATGCCCTAAAGCAGGTACAATATCTTCAAGTTAAGCTTGCGCAGTGTCTTCAGTAACAATATAATATATTAAGGTTAAATGGACGTCCGACCACTTTTTGTTTGCGGTAATAACTTAAAGCTCATTATTCGGCAGCCGGTGGTTGTCAATGAAATCGAGTTTCTTGTGATACGTCCGAGCCAAAGGTGGAGAAATGTTGACAGATATTGGTCGGAACGGAAGTGCTCTTTAAGTAAAATTATAGGCGGCTAAAAACAAGGAAAGAATAACACCGCCATTTATGAGTCAAAGGCTACTTAATTTTATTAGCCTCGCAGTATATGGGAAGATCGTCTTATGGACATACCTACAGCAATTCACTTGCAAGGGAAATGTAAGCTTCGAACTGCCAATAATCAGAAACAAAAATGTTTTTTAATTAATTTATCTCGTTACCATTTTCACTCCTAATGAAATTTACACCGCCCCAAATAATATCATTATCATTTTTTTTTCATCCACTACAAGATAGCCCGTGACTGCGATCTCATTTAATGGTAAGTGATGATGCAGTCTAAGATGGGAGCGGGCTAACCTGTTAGGGGTATGGCAGTTATATTAAGCCCATACCCCAATTCGGTTTCTACACGGCATCGTACCGGAATGCTTAATCGCTTGGCGGCACGGCTTTGCCGGTAGGGTGGTAACTAGCCACGGCCGAAACCTCCCTCCAGGCCAGAGCAGAGAAAATTCATATTTTTTAGCACCAACAAATATTGGTGGTGTCACAAAATAAGCTGTATTAAGAATTTCATTTGTACTTCATATTAAGTGCAAATATCCTAGAATTTCGGCACTAGATTAGCTTAGAAATTATATTAAATTTAGTTCACAAGCAGAGAGAGGCAGAAAGCTGTGTTTCTCGCAAAAAGCTGTCATTTAAGCCGTTATAATAATCTCGGTAAACGGTAAGCTTGTAATCCCAAACCGTCTAAATAAGCTTTTTATTGTATTAATAATTTAGGTAACTTACCTATTTAATGATGTACCTTGGCAGTTGTCATTAAATATTTGAAAGTTCCTACTCGTTTCAGTACTTTTCTAATTTATCAAAGAATTAGAAAAATGTTTTTTATCAAACTTAAGTTTTACAATTAGGGCTTTTAAATTGCAAACTAATGATATAATATTATATGGTTAGGTAGATGTCGCGTAGAAAGCGATCAGTGGTATGTTCGTATTGTTCAATACAACTGCCATACTCTTTCTAGGTTAGCCCGCTTTCATATTAGAATGCAAAGATATCATTGTTTAAGAATGCTTTCTTGCAAATCTTAGAATCGCGATCAGGTTTACATCAATTATAAAATTACAACACGTCCAGGTTAAGAAGTGTTTTCAAAATCCGCTCAAGGAAAAATTTGTTTCGAGACTGTCTGTTTGATATTATAAATGTTTTGATGGATGGATTGATGGATGTATGGATGGATGGATGTTTGTTACTCAATCAAGCCAGAAAGGCTGGACGGATTCGGATAAAATTTGCCACAGAGAAACATTTTAATTTAGAATAACACATGGGTTACTTTATTCCGAAAAATTAAAAATGTATCTGCAGGGCAAAAACACCTCAATCCACGCGAAAGAAGTCGCGGTAATCAGCTAGTATTTAATAGATATTATAATTATCATAAAATTAATCTATGACCGTCTCCGGGATACTAGCTAACTCTTTTTCTCGTATATAACATGTACCTACCGGTAAAGACGTTGCCGCCAAGCGATTTAGCGTGCCGGTACGATGCCGTGCAGAAACCGAATAGAGCCTAAGGGTTTAATATAACTGCGATGCCCCTAAAAGTTAGCCCGCTACCATCTTAGACTGCATCATCACTTACCATCAGGTGAGATCGCAGTCAAGGGCTAACTTTTAGTGTATAAAAAAAAGAAAAAAGAAAAATCTATCTATGAATTATTTTTTCCATTCTACTAACGGAAAATTTAAACTCGATAAAAAGTATGCTAAAACTTATTTTGCTGAATCAAAAATCTTTAAAAAGTATTATTAGAAGCGTATAGTACCTATCGTATATTAGGAGACATCTTGTCTGTTGCCATCTGATCCGGTTTACCACCTGAGGTGTAGTTTTATTCGTGTTTTGTTAATTTACATTTTAATATATTTTATTTCATAAGATAGGTAATGGATTTTCTGTTTGAAGTGAAACTTCTTTATAATCGTAGTGATTTGAAAATTCGATGAAACGAAAAAGCGACACAAAAAAGAGACAAACATTCATTTGGATTTGGCCTGCGAAAGAATGATACAAATTATCTCATTATCTCGTAGGCTACTTTTCTGAAGTTTTAACTAACTTGTAGTGGCGTAAAAAAAAACTAGTAGACGGATTTGTGGACGGACGCAACTTGGCACACTTATACTTGACACTTTAACATAAAGAAAATACGTCGTCGTCTCAACCTATAGACGTCCACTGCTGGACGAAGGTCTCCTGCATGGATCGCCACAGAGCACGGTTTTGTGCCGCTTGCTTCCAGCGGCTCCCAGCTGCACGCTTGAGATCGTCCGTCCACCTAGTGGGTGGGTCCCGGAAATACAAATATCCGAAATACAAATATCCGAATTGTCCGAAAATACAATTAGGTTATATTGGGATTTGACTTAATAATACTGACAAAGTTTACAAAGCTTAAATTTGAAATTTTAAATAAAGTTTAAATTGTAGGTTGGTCCGGCCAAGTGAGTTAAACTGTGAAAATCTGATGACATTCAGCGATGGTGGGCCGAACTTCTCAACGGGAAACAGTAAATCAATTGCGATCAGGACGGGATCAGATCAGCCTGATAAAACGTAGATTTTTATCCACATGCTGTAATATACAAAAATACAGGAATGAAATGATTATTTCATGTAGAACAACTTGCGCCACTTATGATAATATGTCAGGACTCTACCACCGCGCGGTACGGAAAACGGTTCTACTGAGAAGAACCGGCCAGAAAATCTGCAGATGCTCTCTACATAAAAATTTGCAATGCAATCGCAAAACGTAAACAAATCGAAAAAAAGCGAACACTCAGATACTCTACAAAGGATTTCTGCATTGGTGAGTGATGTAGTGTACCTTGTAGGTACACTACATCACTGTACCTGTGCGAAGTCGGGCGGGTTAACTAGTTCTATAGAAGATTCCTATAAGAAGTTCCTTACTACTATCACTATTATCTATCTAATTATGAGAACAATGTCCGATCATGGCGGGTCAAAGCATTTGGCTTTGCAGATAATGCTTTCTGAATTGATGAGTTTCTACTATTTAAATTTAAATATTAAATTTAATCAAACATTTTGAACAATATGAATGAAAAGAATAATTGTAAGAAATGTACATTTATCTTAAAACGTTTATGGTAGGTATTATTCTTATGAAAGTAATCAAATACGATAGCTGATAATATACCTTATATACGTTTCTGGACTTCCATAAAATCGACGATTTCATCTCGAAACTTGAATTTTGTTCCTTTGACATTTAAATAAATGGCCTTATTATATTATTAAACGTCTTCTAATAATAATTCTCAATCTTGTGTTTGTACAACAGAGTTACAACTATAAATTAGCGAAGTTCGTAGCTGTTGAATAAATAATTAATAATTAATAGGTATTATTTCAATAATAAATGCAAATTAAAACAGTAGGTATACAATATATATTACAATGAGTAAAATTGATATGAATAAATTCAAAGTCGATTTAGGTACTAACAATATCGGTACCTTTTTTTAATTATTGAAGTGATTATTTTAAAAATAACTAGCTTGATGCCCGCGAATTCGTCCGCTTGTTTTGAGACTTTCGTTCCTGTGGAATCTCTTTAATTTTCCGGTATAAAAAGTAACCTATGTGTTATTCCAGACTATCTATCTATCTCTGTACTAAATTTCATCCAAATCCGTTGAATCGTGTTGGTGTGATTGAGTAACAAACATTTTTAATATTTAATTTAGATATGCTCTTCTTATTCTGTAATAAGTATTTGAAATTTAGAATAACTTTATTATTGGGCTAGTGATTTTCACGTGATGAACTGAAAGTCGGAAATCACCAACAAAAAAAATTAAAAAAAAAACAATAAATTAAAAAAAATATTTATATTAAAGGTTTGCATTTCTTATCTTAATTATCAAATTAATTTGAATTCATAAATTTACAACACCATCTTTGGTAGACAAAGCGTGGCGTCGTCTCTATCGAGCACTGTAACTAACCTGACGGGGTCCCTAAGAATCTACACCTTACTCTTCCAATGAAATTCAATATTTCTTTGGAATGACACGTGAATAATCTAGCAGTAAGACCCCCATATATTTTGTTGTGTCCTTAATAAACCAAGATCTTTTAGAGATTCGTAAGCTTCAAGTCCAATCAACCCAACGGTTTGACTTAATATTAATTTAGATGAAATTTAGTCTAGATATGACTGGCTTTAGAAACACTTTCGAGTTATAGAAAATTTATAAAACGCGTTCAACCATTGATTAATATCAATGCATAATAGTGTCAGTAATCAATGCATAGTAGTGATAGTAATAAACAGCGTCCTATCAACCATGATTGGTTATGTTTCGAACGTAGCGAACGTCGTAAATTTACAAATGGCAAGCATAAGTCGTCTTTAAGTACATCGCAAGGTAAAATCAGACGTACTGTAGAACATAGAAGTGCACACGAAGTGCACTGTGCACAGAAAGCAAGCTTCCTGGTTCAACAATAAACCAATCCCATCTTAACGTCCAACTAGGTAGATATCAAGACAGTACCAGCCAAGCTGAGGCATGGCCGAAGCGAGTAACTTATATTCCACAGTGCCCAACTCAACCTGCGATAGTAATATGGAATCACAATACGTGTAATTATGTTGTATTTTAAGTATGTATATAGATCCACCATAGATCCAGATAGATACCAGATATCCATATATATATTCATACATATTCATACAATTGAAAATTGATTTTGTTAAAAAAATTGTTGAAAATATACCTGAATACTATGAAATTCACCAAAAATATTGTGAATCTAATAATATTATTATTTCAATATCCTATTCTTTGAAGCTCTATTTTCTAGAAACATAACTTCCAAATCTGAACGAATCAGTAGATAGGGACAATAAATAAAATCACATTCACAGGTGTTTTTATACAAACGGCTCATAACAACAGACTTATGGAGTGCCGATATTAATAGCGTCTCATCTATCACGGCTTTATCGTGATTCGTGACTCTGATTAATAAATCCATTCGTTAACCTCCATATTATTATATCGAGTTTCTTGAGACAGAGCGGCGACTCTGGAGTTCCGTGCCAATATCGTAAAAAAATACCCTTTTGGTGCGACTATGCACGTCCGACTGTCTGTCTGACACTTGCATATGTCAGCACATTCCAAAATAGATTTAATTTATTTTTAAACTCCGTGATTTGACTTACTGACTTATGACGAAAAATTACAAAAAGAAATACATAATAAGGTAATCCCATCAGTACGAAGACGAAGTTGATCAAATAAGTAGTTTTCATAAGCTGTACGATAAACTTTTGATATCATTATTAAGTATCATTTAAATTCCTTTATTATTACTTATTGAGAATCTTATAGCATTAACTCAGATCCAATACATTGATCATTTCCTGATGCGAGTCATGCCCTTAATCCACCTTATTTGACATTTAAAGTTATTGCCTTTGAAAATGATCTATACTAATAATATTATAAAGAGGTAGAGTTTGTGAGTTTGTGACGTTGTAGGGGGTAATCTCTGGATCTAATGAACCGATTTGCTAACTGTAGTCGATGCTTGCGAATTGGTGGGTAATGGGTTGTAGAAATTCCGAAAGATCTCTTTGATTTACCGGGATACATATAATTATGTATAGGTATATCATACTCCGTCCTCAATGGTACCCATGCGAAACGTAATGTTGATCAGAAGCTCTGTTGCGGTGTGATTGAAGGACAAATCAACAAACAAATGCATTTTTGCATTGATAATAAGTATAGTATAATACCAACTGATGCATGCAGGAGAAAAATGTACCTATACTATGTCTCCAGACAAATTTATTACTGTCTCTAGTGTGTTTTCGTCAATGAAAGAGTCTTAGCAGCTTAATTTTTAATCTTTGTTTCACTAATAGCTAAAATGCAGTTCTTAATAAAGAACGTCAAAATTATGTCAAAGTGATATTGAATTCAGACAAAAACTATTATTCATAGGTAAACAAATTGTTAATCAGGCTTTATATTTACCTAGCTAATTTTTTCGTTCACCATGAGGAAAAATACATCATTAATAATTTAACGTCAACTTGATTCAAGTTTCTTAATTTCGCCGAATTGTGTAACTGAATACCATACTAATATTATAAACAGGAAAGTGTGTGAGCCTGTCTGTAAATTTTTCACAACCTATCGATTTTGATAGTATAAAGCTAATTTAATAATATTCGGGGATAGACATGGTCTAGTTTTTATCGGGATTAAATATGACAACCACCAGCAATCTAAATATAATACGACCACCAAAAAATACTTTTGAGCCCCTAAGCTTCCTTACCAATATTATATTAGGTATGTTTGTAATTTGGTACTCTATTTTGGTAAAGTTATTTCATAGTTAGGTTATAAGCCCTTTTTATCCCAGAAAAGTAAAAAGTTGCCGTTAGAGTTTTGAAACCCCAAAATAATCCAAATGGATCAAGCTAAATACATTTCCATATAAATATAACAATTTAAATTATAATAATTAAACAAAACAAATAAATAATTGGTAATCATCAGCAATCTTGTAAAGGTTATAGTTAGATTATAGTTTATAAAACTAGTGTTTAGTAATAAATCGTGTTGTAGTTTTGCAAGATCTCACCTACATAAATCGTTTGTAGGGTTGATCGATGATTGATGGGTAATACGTTTCTTGGCAATGAAGGAAATCTCGATCTGCCATTGCTTAAGTTTTAACAATGTGCAAACACCCATTTATTTTATTATGAAGCAAGTAATAATAGTTATTGATTTATTAACTATTAATTATTAAGAAACGTCTGATGACAAACTTGCTTGCGAGCAAGGGATAAAAAACGAAATAATGATAGTTTATTATATTGACACAATATAATTAATAACTAGGTATAATGTATACTGCCTTTGAAAATAGTCAAAACTAGTAAGTTACCGCAAAGTTTCTAGCTTAACAATAATCAGTACATGTGCATACAAAGCTTTTACACTGTCCATTCGCTTAATATCATAATTCGGTGGGACAGCAAATCGACATGATTTGGAGAAAGCTAAAATTGCGACGGCTTAAAATGCTCAATAAACCGCTAATTTCCTAATGCTGGGTTAGCAGTTAGCACTGAGAATATTTCTGACATTGATTTTTTAGTCTGATTCGGAAATCAAAGCCTCGTCATCCGGCAAGTTTTAGGTATTGAAGATAAAAATATAGTCAACAGAAATAAAGAAAATATTCTAGACTTTACTGTGTAGAGTTAGTCGCCTAGTTAACTGTTGGTACTCGATAACATACATGATTTAGATTGGTTTTACCCTTACAATTTAATAATTGAATATACATATATATATATACAAATAATTAATGACATAAATATAATGATAATTAAATAAATAAAGAATATTGAAATAATATTGTGCTAAAATATTTTTTACAATATCTTTATTTATAATATAAGAATTAATGAAATCATAATATTATTGTAAGAGGTTCGGAGGAAGGTGACGACACCCGTAACACAAGTTAACTTAGTACGGGTGTCTAAGCGCACTCCTTTGTTCATAAGTACCGAAATAATAATAACCTTGTTTAGTTTTTTTAAGGAGTATATTGTACTTGTACATATTGTTGTATTCAAAATAAATAAATTGAAATTGAAATAGTTATTTTTCTGTAGCTTACTACCTTTGTTACTTGGTAAGGCATTAAAAAATTTGTAAAAACACGTTGTACAGGTATACTTATTAAAAACGTCTGTCATGTACACCTACCCTTAGTAACATGCATGCTCTAATAAAGTAATTTTATGATTTTGTAATCTGATATGGAGTCAAATTTATCGATTCATTGTGAAGTATCACGTTTCAGTTTACGCTGTTTTGATGTTATTGTGGGTCTAATAAATAATATTGATTTGTTTTGTTTTGTTTTATCACGTTTATATATTCATATCCATACTAATATTATAATACGAATATTTGGTTTGCTTTTCATTTACACCGGAACAGAGCAAAGGATCGACGTCATTATTTTGTTGATGAAGAAGGAGAATAGAGTGACAAAAGTTAATAGACAAAGACTTTAATCCGTGGGATTTTTAGACCTAAATCGGGGATCATAAATATCGGGGATGGTATATTTTTATGCTATAGCTGCAATACCTACTTTATTCAGGTGAGACCTAACTTTGACAAAATATTATTAAGGTTCTTTTATTAGGAAGCTATGTTCTTTGCTCAGCATATTATTCAACGTAGGTAGGAGCTGTCCTGTAGTGAAAATTAAAAAAAAGTTTTATTCCATTTCCAATAAAGAACGTGTTTTACGAGTATACGACGATGTTAGACAAATGATTCAAATAGTGCTTTTATAAATAGCTCTCTAATGGAGTTTGAAAGTCAAGCATTTACTTGTACCAGATAAGTCTATGTTCGCTCACTATTAATTCTAGAACTACTTTCATCCCGTTAACACTTGTTAGTAGTTGTTGCTGACTTTTACAATGATGACGAAGATTATTATCAAACGTAGACTTTCTCTTTGCGATATTCAATACTTACTTATCTACACGAAACATAGAGTTAAGTATGACTACATCCCCTTCACCCCCTTTTTTACCCCCTTGTGGGTGGATATTTGAAAAATCCTTTCTTAGTGAGTGCCTATGTCACAAAAGAAACTTCTGTCAAAATTTCAAGTTATCAACTCCAGCGGCTTAGGCTGTGCGTTGATAGACTAGTCAGTCAGTCAGTGGTCAGGACAAACGATTTTGACTCAAAAAATTCAGGCGAAATATCGACTCAACGTTTTCTCTTACTTTTCTCTCTGGCACAGAGGACAAGATAAGTTCAAATACTGTTGTCAAGCGTCAAAGTCACCTATCCAATCCAAGCATAAAGTTGCTTTACTGGCACATCATCTATACCCCAGCAAGGCCTAACTAGTTAATATAATTGACTATCACTATGATTATAATATAATTATTAAACATCATCATGATTTGAAAAAATTCAAATAATAAATAAATTTAAATTTGAATCATACTTTAGTAATAGTCAATAATCATCGAATTCGTAACAAAATATAATGTAGAGCAAAATTCCTCACATACAAATTCGTTGACAGGAAAACCAATTCTCCGAGTTCATAAATAATTAGGGACAGGAAAGTGAACAACCGAACTCACCGAAACCTAAAAGAACGCGCGATGGAATTTTTTGTATTTCAATCCAGTTTTTTGAACAAATAACTATACCAAAGTATTCAAACTGAACATTGTATGAAGGTGCAAGAACTATTGTAATTATACCTATTACTAAAGTCAAAAGCCATTTATTTAAAGTAGGTACATCATTTATTTATTTATTTAGATATACACACAAAAAATCATTTGAAATGTATCATTGTACAAATATGTACATAGTTTGAAAATAAATTGGTGAATTAATAATAAGGTGTGACGGAATTCGGATATTCGTTAATTAATAATTATAAGGGCCGATGTTTCAATCCTCAGATAAACGACTGGATAACTATCTTGACAATAAAATTATCTGACAGTTTATCAAATATATTAAATTAGACTATAATTTTTCAATTTTCAATCACTTTTTAACCAAGGGATAGCTATATAAGGTCTTTTCGAAGCAACTTCACACTAGATATGTGCAAGCGAGATAGACACATATATCATTCAATGCATAAGACTGGGAAAGGACATTTGTTTATCGAATGACGTATAACGCAAGAATTCATTACCTTGAATTTGCGCAATTTTCATTTCGTGTTTGTTTGGATTGGTGTTTATTTATTATTTTAGACAGGTTCCCACATAAAAGTGCTTTCTTAAAAATATGGAGCAAGTAAAGAAACGTGATAGTGCGTCAAACTTTCAAAAGTCGGAAGTAAACTTATTAACCTAACTTGTAGCGAATAGTCCCGTTTCCGTAGTTCCCGTGGAAACTAAAAAATTTCAATCTACGCGGGCGGGCATCAGCTAGTTAGAAAATAAAAAAACAGACGTCGTGACGAACACAGACAAAGATGCAGCGTGGAACAAGTGTGTAAAATATCCATTGTTATCAATAGGTATCTACCACTAATGACCGTATATTACGTACAAGGTGGACACGGAATGAAAATTGATAGTTCTGAATGAAAGAATATTATAAAAACTAGGCACATATTAAGTCATAGGTACCTACTAGCTATACAGTATAACCTAAAAACTAGAAAACGTCATAGCAAACAGGCAGATAGCCCTTTATCCGGCTCTCAAAGAAGCAGATAAATATATTCGTCCATTACAGACTTTATTCGACAGTTAACTCATATCTATCTATTGATAAATACGAATTTGCGCTATCCATCGAATATCTACTATCTAGTCGTTTATCTGACGAGTGAGAAATCGGCCCTAAAAGGTCCTGATTGACTGACAGACAACCTTCAGCCTGAACGGCTGAAAATAGAAATTTGAACATTTGAGAGAATATTCCTTGAGCACCCTAGAGGTGTACTAAGTCTTGGTATTTGTGCTTTGGGTGAATAATGAAGAATTTTATATTTTTCACAGTTTTTTTTATCCTCGCGGTCACGCCTACGACATCCCGGGCAAACGCTAGGTTACAATCATAAAACTAAAGCGTCGAGAATTACAAACGCGTAATGATCTGAGAAGAATGCTACAACAAACAACAAACCGTACACGTGTACGTGAGAGTTCAGTGTACGGTCCTATTATCGCATCGCACATTGTATTCGATCCAAATTGAACATGACACACGATAAGACGTATGAGTACAAGCATAATGGGGGGTACCGAATTGGAACAATTAAAGAGAAGTTCTTAATGGACCGACGCAAGTGGGCCATTGGGCAACCGCATACACTGAAAACCGTATCATATTATACCAGGAAACTGCTTGACCCAAATGTGATTCATACATGCAGTGAATTGGCGGTAGTATTGGTTTTCAAATCAATGAGGCCACCGCCCGACACCATGTTGCGATTTTCGTAATTTACTAGCGGTTTTTGAAGTGTTGTTTTACTGACCCACGTTTTAAAGCTTTTACCGGCTTCTTTCATTAGCGCTGATTTAATTTTAAAACGTAAGCATTACATACATTTATACATACGTATGCATTACAACTTAATAACAAATTTCATATTATTTAATATTGCATATTTTTATAATTTGTATTAACCAAATTTTAGGGGTTTAAGAGCTACGATGGATCACCGGATATGCACCACTCGTATTCTATACCTACTTTTTAATTATATGTTTTTTTTTTGTTAATTAGAGCATCTGAATGAAATACACTATTGATGAACTTACAAGGTGTTCTTGAGTCTTGTATTTCATTTAAATAATTATTATAATTTAAAAAGACCTTAATTCTAACTGTGCAAAAACTACAAATAATGGGTCTGACGTTCAACATTTGCTCGGTGGATTAGTTATGGTTAAGGTAATAAGTTATTTCTAAAAATAAAATATTACCATGTTAGAACGCTCTTTTTTTAGTAACACAAAGTTAGCTAGCGAGCTTCCGCGAAGAGAAAACGTCTGAGAAGATAATATAATATTATAGATTATAAGAATATGAATGAACGATGATGTTCTCTTAGTTCCGTTCTTTTAGTAAACAGAGAGTTTTATGCTCTAAACTGAAGTATATTTTGATCTTATGTAGGAAACCGAACATAATAAATCGGTCCCATTCGCAAGGAACTCTGGATCTTTCTTCTACAGGTAACTTTTGAACACCTGCACCTATGGCTCTTATGTAGATGGTCTTTAAACAATTGGTCTCTATCGAATGCTCTAAGGATTATACAGAGATTTACTACTGTAAAGTAGGTTCGAAACCTCTAAATATTACATACCTTATAAACAATAATAATTATAGCCGTATCACATAACTAGATAATTAAAACAGAGAACTATCAAACAATTAATAATAAACAAATTTGAACAACAAACACACATTATCGGTTAGATATAAGACTATTTTCCCTATAAGTTTCCTGAGAACACTGTTTATAAGCTTCGATGCATGCACTTAACTCGATCAATAAAATGTGAAAATGTATGTATGCATATACGAATACGCATGATGCAATCCAATCAGGAATTATCTTGGCTGCCATCCACGTCTCATAAGACATTTTTATGATGTGTGTATATCATGAAAACTACGGCCCAAAATCATAAATAAGTAAGTGAATTCCATATGCAAACTCACAAAATGATTTGCTCTAAAGAGTTGATCACTAGGGTGAATGTAGTTGTAATAGTGCTTTGGAATAGCAAACAGAAACGTGTTCGTGTGCCATTCAGAGGAGTTACGTGCTGTTCCAGGGAGTGAAAGGTTTATTAGGTATTACAAGTCTACCTGTAGCTTTTGTTAACCTCAAGATACCCTCTGTAGAGAATTTCACTTCAAATCTTGTTATTCTGATCTCATCAGGAAGTATACATAGCTATGATGTGAAAGTTGATTTCATTCTAACCACACTCCGAGTCTGGACCTACAAGTACCTTAGGTGTTCTTCGATTCTTATTACTTTGAAATGTCTTTTTTTTTCAGGCAGTGTCCGTTCCTTCTAGCAGTGCTTTATTGGTTCTGCTTACTGCTGCGACATAAGCTCTTTTGTCAGCTTTTTATTGAACTATTTCAGGAGCAAGTTTGATTGTACTAGTAGCCAATTATACTGTGTCAGTACTAGATATACGGTGGAAAAGAGCCGGCAACTGGAATAAATTAAACACAATAATACCATGTACTATATTCTGATTATTGGCAGCCAATAATTTTTGAAGGAGTTATATTTTAAGCCTCGTAGGTCCATTTTTGTAAACGAATATTTTATCAAGTGTTGAGATAAATTGCATAAAGCAACATTGTAGTAACATCGCTTACTTCGAACATTGAGGATGAAGAAGGTTATTGAAGACATTACATACATATCTGGCCCGGTGGTCAAAATTGGAACTAATTTTTCTGCCTGTTTAGTTGTATATAATACGAGATAATATACATCTATGCTGAATTTTTTTTACTGATTCTTTCTAAGAACTGATAAGTTGTTTGGATGAAAATATTGTTAACTAGCTGATGCCCATGACTTTGTCCGCATGATCCCCCGTCACGCCCATGTGCATTGTCCCGAATCGGAGGGCAATTACTGGTCATGTCCTTTCATCCAGAGCCGAGAGTGATTGAAAAACAAACATCCATCCGTCTATCCCAACTTTTGCATATATAATTTAAGTATAGAATAATTTGTTTCATTTTATTTAGATTTATTTAAAGATGCGATCCGTATTTGCATCGATCGGTAACCTTTGTAATAAAATCTATGCTGAGTATATGGCCAGACACATCTAAGGGTTTGTTTTTTCCTTATTTATTAAGAACAACCTTCATCGATAATACCACGTGCATAAACAACTTCCGGAGCGTACATTTAAGAATGTGATAAAAGTAGCAGAGCCTAGCCTAGCAAAAAGGCTACGACGGATCGTAACGAAGATCGTAATATAACCATAATTACTCTAATATTCGATAATATACCAAAACTAAATATTATAATACAGTTCTAAAATATAAATAGACTTATTCAAAATTAGTTTAGTAAAAAACTTGCATTGCAATAAAAAATGTAAATTAAGTACAAGGAAAATCATGACCTAGATGTAAAAATAATAATCTTATCCGTAAGTTTAGATGGCGTCAGGTTTTGCTTGAAAACTGGTAGCTCTTAATTATCATGAACAAGGAAAACCATACATAATAGCCAATGACTGAAAAACTACAAAGTAAGCTCAAAAATGTTACAGACATTTTTCAGTGACATTTATTTTCCTATAATTAATTAAATAATGTTTAACTAAATAAATATCTATTAGTGATTTTGCTTTTTATTCTATTTATTATTACATGCCTCCTGAAATAAAATTGTATACAGTTTCAGCAGCAAAGCTTTGTCTTGGTCTGTAGGTCAAAAACGTTCGTCCTGTCTACATGATTCCTCTGTAGTCAGCACAATACCGAGATCATAATCAATCAATCAATTAAATCTAATAATCGTTTGGAGATACAAAACGAAATGTTTTACAATTACGAAGCCTGGACAATAAATTAATAATGTTCTGTGCATTGGTTACCAATAATTTTAAGGAAGTTTTACAATTTTAATAATAAAGACATCTAACGGATTTCGTATCAAACTGTATAAATACAGCCAAACGACGACATATTTAATGAAAAATGTAAAGGAATTGTCACTGAGGGACTCTCATTTAATATTCAGATTCTCGCATAACGGGGTTATATGGAGTTTTAAATGCTTTGCAACTTCCGCGCGATGAACGTGGAGGCACCCATGTCACTAATATTGATAAAATTATTATGCATGTCAATCCATTTGAGTAGGATGAGCATACACAATTGCCATGAAAAGACAATTTTTTTTAAAGTGCGTATAATAATTTTGTTTGCTTGTTAAATTATGGCAAAAGCCTTATCGCGAATTTAAATGAAGATTTCCTGAAGAAGAAACGGTCTTGGATCTCAATAATTGCCTATATAAACTTATTAAAAAACTAAATTTGGATGATAATATCTACAAAATTAAAACGACATAATAAAACGATATAATTTATTTAACAAAAGTAGTCAGCGTTAACTAAACGATAATCTGCACACCTTTTAAAATGATTTGTCATGCGAAAGTCGTTATTCGATAGGTATAGGATATTTTAGCTTAATTCTTATTGCAGGAAATATTACCTTTATTATTCAATGCAATGATGAATCAATTGTTTGGCGGCTTTCTATAGTTCAGATTTACTCCTAGCGATGGCGCCACAAGTTCGCGCCGCTTCATGTCACAGATTTTATGGTTAGATTGGTATCCCGTATCACCATGTATTATACTGCAAAGCACGTACTACTATACATAACTTATCTAGGTATTTTATTCCAATATAATAACCCAGACGTGATTGGATTCCAATTTTTATATGAAATTCTTTGATATATTTTTTGTTTTGTTTTTATATATTTTTAAAATAAAGTTATGTTTTTAGCACCATCAACATCGTCAGCCTCTTGAATTCTAGTATTGGTTATAGCAGTTATTCTAGTGTTGGATATACACGCTCACATTTCTTGACAGTTTTCTCATTTACTAGCTTCACATGCTTCATGCATTATGATTTTCTTCATAAAATATTATATTTGGATTTTAAGACACTTAAAACTGGTCATTGGAGTTTATTTTAATTTTATATAATACTAGCTGATGTCCGCGACTTCGTCCGCGTGGTTTATTTTTTTTGACTCCCGCAGGAACTCCTTCATTTTCCTGGATAAAAAGCCGACGCCTATGTTAATTTAAAAATTATAGTTTACCAAATTGCCCTCCTGAGAATCAAGCCTGGGAAAATACTAACTAGGCCAAAGCGCTAACTACTGCACCAGAGAGGTCGTCATAGTCTCGCAATAGTAGGTCATTTCTCACCATGCCATTGTCATTACTGAATCTGTTAACATCTCAACCCGCCACTTAATTACATATTGTTTGTCAATGAAATGATGATAAATCAAGTGATTTTATATTCTATCGTGTTTCAGTATACTGAAAACAGTGCAAACAGTGCACTGCTGTAAACAGTGTACGTTTCTACTATTGCAGTGTTTTCTATACATATTGTGGTTCACGCTTTTTTATCGTTCATAATATTTTGCACGTTAACTAACTACTTGTAAGTAGTACCGTTAAATAAACATCTGACAATATTTATACAGAACAATTATTTGCAGCTATTAAATCTATGTTATGGTATATAATCATACATAAGACATAATAGCTCAACAACGTACAGGACGTATTCGAGCACGTCAAAGTTAAAGACGTAAAAACATTATTAGTCTAACAAACTTTTACAAGTTCTTACGAATGGTCAAATAAATCTACAAGTACACATCTTCATTTTGGACTCTGAGCTAAACCGGTGAAACTGGAGAACCTCAAAAAACGCCATCCGCAGGTCTTCCTCGAACGCCTACAAAGTGAATTGTATAAGGCATCTTTCGCACGCTTAGCGATAAATAAATCACGGAATACGCGGGACGAGGTTCTCACCGATTTACTGATTTTACTCGGGGCCCGACATTCATTAAGGCGCATTCAATACGCGCGCATTCTCTACGGAATACTGAACGTCAACAAATTAACGGATCTTCGGTAAAGGTTCTATAAACACTTTATTGACGAAGCCGGGGCAATTCAATTAAAGATTAACCTGTATCTAGATTTGAGTCCGTAGTAGACCTTTCAGTCCATAATCTTGCACGCTGTTTGCCCAGTATTTAATATTACATAACACAGTGATGTCAAGTTAAACAGTCTCAGCATATGTCGTAGGTTTATGTACTTAGGGCGCGTTTTTAGGGTTCCAAGCAAGGCACAAGGAATTCTTATGGTTTCGCCCAGACCGCCAGTGTGTTACAGACGGACAGACGGAGTATGCAATTTAAAAATCAAATATATGAACCGTACAGTTCAGAAGAAGTTATTAATAATTCCTAGTTCTAGAAACCGGTTAGTTAAAAAACTATACTTTACAAAGTTTTCTTGGGCCTGAACATGAAAAGCTAGAGCCGCAAAAACAATTTTAGTTAGTACTCGGCTGTTGAGATGGTTGAATCGGGTTTTCAGTTATTATGAGGTTTCTTATACAGTTTTTATAGATAATGACGTTTACATTTGTTTTTGCAAATAGCATGCCTACGGAACCCTAACTTTAAATGCGTGTTCTGCGTACTCACTTGACCAGATATAAAATTATGATTTAAGTTGTGAGTAACACTTTGCTTACTTCGGGTTAAATAAAGAACCACTAGGATTTTTTTTGTCTTCTTTATGTTTGCTTCCGTAGATATTCATTGCCTTCGTACAGTGGAATAATAATAGAAACCAATGAAATCAGCAAATTTAGACATCATCCTTGTGATCGAGGGTTTGATCTTCGCGCACTTCTAAATTTTTGGAGAATTTCAAACAATTAAATATGACTATAAAGAAACATCGTGAGGAAACTAGCATGCCCGTGAGTTAATTCTTCATAATATTCTTCAAAGTGTGCGAATTCTGCCAATCCCTACTTAATTTTTTAAACAATACATAATTATTAATAGTCAATGGTTTACTCTACCTTT
Organism: Erebia palarica; assembly: GCA_964035005.1. Taxonomy (NCBI): domain Eukaryota; kingdom Metazoa; phylum Arthropoda; class Insecta; order Lepidoptera; family Nymphalidae; genus Erebia; species Erebia palarica. Next base: position 12,632,667 of record OZ035988.1, read on the forward strand.
GACTCCATCATTTACGCTCCTAGCTCAAGCTTTACGCTCATTTGAAGGGGAAAGAAAAAATGCACGCTCAGAATAATTAAAGAGGCTGGTACCTACGTATAAAGGAAGTGGAAAGAGGAAAACATCTCTTACAATTATGGTTTTCATCAATGGATTTTAACTTATTTTGACAACAGAAATTCATCTTAAGTTTAAAACTATCTGGTCGAAAATTCTCAATGTTTATATTAAACCATTACTAAATTATCATTTTTATAAGTGAGCGCAAATTAACAACTGCGAAGTTGATAATTTTGGTATTTAAAGGCTAATTCACACTAGTTATTTTGGCTGCAGCTGCGATCAATATTAAGTTTACAATAACATTTTAACCCATTTGACGAAATGAAATTTGCTGATGTACCTAGTTTATGTCAGGGTATTACTTTTACTTAAACTTTTGCATGATAATTGGTGTAAAATATAATAACCAACGACCTATAAACGTACTTCGCACTCTTTTGCTATGAGTACACACTCATTACGAACAATAAGTTTTTCGGGTTGCATCTGACTTTAGCTTAAGTATAACTTGATAATCCTAAGTAAAAGACTTTGTTTAGCTATGATGATTATCCTATGTTTATAATAATCTAAAATCAGATTTTGACCAATTTTTTTAAACTCTTGTTGTATATTCAGGTAATCAAACATGCTAGGCGCGCTGCCTAAAATATATCGTCATTGGTTAATGGAGGTGTTGATTAGACATCACTATTCGAATTTGGCAATTTATGATCAATGTAGTCTGGTGTCACATTTTGAAGATTGAAGACACGAAATGTCTTTTTGTAGCGGTGAAATGCGGCAATACCTTTGTAAGGTATACACATTTATTATATGCTTATTATTTGGTGTATTAGTATTTAGTTAGTTATTTGAATGTAAGTATATTATAGAACCACCTGCAGTCTATTTTCCTTCATTTTCTCCTTTTCCTAAGGTTGCCTGCTAGACGCTATATCGCCTTATCGCTACATAAGCGATAAGGCGATAATCCTACTTATGTCTGTGTTTGTTTTATTTTCAATTTATGTTTTTGTTATTTTTACTTGTTGTGGTGGTGCAAATAAAGCGTATAATAATAATAATAATAAGGTGCGATAAAAACTGTCGTGTGTCCCAGGTTTTATTTCCATGAGCCTGTAATTGATTCCACGATTATGGACAATGCAAATAAATTTACAATGTGCGCCAAATGATTTTTAAGTAAGTTATAATAATGAAAGCCGTCTAGTAAAATTATTTAAAGACGAGAACTTATTTGCAATTGACTCGTCTTCGCAAACAGATATTTATCCTTCGTGTTAATGTGTACACAAATATAAATAAATATTGATATAGGAACAGGTACTAATATGGAAGTTTACCATTATTTAATTGTTTTTATTTATTTTAGCCCTAATAAAGTGCTAGTGCTTCATAACTAGGTCACGAAAACTTAGTGAACACTAACTGCCGCACTCAGACTGGCTTAGTCATTACTCTAAGTTTTTTTTAGTCCACAATAAGTTAGCCCTTGACTGCGATTTCACCTGGTCATAAGTGACGATGCAGTCTAAGATGATAGTGGGCCAACCTGTTAGGGGAATGACTGATTCTGATTGCGGCAGTAAGTATAATATTAGAATAAACTAAGGACAATTCTGAGACTGTAAATTAGATATAGTAATTACTTAGATGTAAACTTTGGCTTAAAAGCCAACCTAATACTTATTAGCCCAAGGGCTAGATGGTAGTCTAATCAAATATAAATATAAATATTATAAATGCGAAAGTTTGGATAGATGTATGGATATATGGATGGATGTTTGTTATTCAATCACGCCCCAACGGCTGAACGGATCTGGATGAAATTTAGCACAGAGATAGATTATAGTCTGGAATAGCACGTAGGCTACTTTTTATCCAGGAAAATTAAGGAGTTCCCGCGGGAACCAAAAAACCTCGATCCACGCAGTCGAAGTCGCGGGCATTACCTATTAGGGAATAAGGCTACTGTTACATCATGGTGCATAATAGTAGAGAAATAATCGCTGCGACAAAAGCAACGAATCTACGCAATGCAAATTGGCAATAATTTGCTATATGGCTCTGATAGTTCCTTAGTTAAGACTAGACTTTCGAGGAGGCAGTTCTCGTCTCTACTAGATTTTTTGTTATATTTTTATTAGGTATTCACAGTATTTTATAATTACTTTCATAATTCATTTCATAGAACGGTCGACTTTATTTTAATTCCGCGCGGTTGCGCCTTCGATGGCGGGCTACTCTTAGGTAAATAAAACCAATTAGAACTACAGCAATATGTATTGAAGAACAAATAACGGTTCACGTGGACACGAGTTGTAACTATGTTCTTATTCTTAGGTCTACCACAAACATAATACTATTAAATATGGTATTAAGTATTATGGTATTTAAATTTGAGTACTTTGCAAAGCACATTTTTTAAAAATTATGACTTCTTACAATCTTGATTGCTCATGAAGTTACAAGTATAACCTACTCATACCGTATACGGATTCGCATTAAAATATATCTAAAAACTTGTGAAATACGTCACGAAACGTAAATACAGGCCAATTTCAAGCTAATATTAGTGGCAGTTAATAATATTTTTGTGCAGCTATTTAAATACCTACGTCAGTATCTAGTATCCACTAGAAAACAGGCGAAGTAGAGTCAGACTTTTCCAAAGAAGGTTCCGTATCTTGGAAAGAAACTATTTTTGGTAAATTAAACTAGTGTTTCAGAGCAACCTGTTTCTTAATAATGCGATCAAAAGCCGCCGTAAATATTCATGAACTCATTGAGCCGGTAGGAGGGGGGAGAATGCATATAGCAAGCATAGAGACCTAATGGGTTAACGTTGCTTGTTGTTGGGACAAGGATGACAATTGAGTGGTCCCTGCGATCAACGAATGCCTGCCATGATGAATATTATATTATATCCGGGAGATAAAATCAAGACCGGGAGTCGCAGCAGAAATGGCTGAATCTTATAAGCGTAGCATTCTGGGTGACTTTTTTTGACGTCTCGAATAGGGGGTGGTAGGTAAATGGAATAGAAGCCCATGGCATTGTTACTTTTTATTTACTTTTTAATATTTTTATTCTATCAATAAATACTACTCATTTAGAGTTTTTTCCCCATTAAAATATTAAAAATAGAAATTCAACAAAAAAAGTGAAATTATTGCAATTGTAAGTCATTGTCAATCTACCTGACTTTGTCAGATTTCACACGCGCTTGTTCGAGACTACAGTCAGTTGTTGCGTACATTTAGTAAAGTATTTCACTGCGTTCATGTAGTTTTATGGATATGATGGACTATAGTAAATCTAAATATATTAAATAAATTATTAAACTGATATTATTAATGCGAAAGTGTGTTTATTTGTTGGATTATCCTTCAATCACGCTGCAAAAGAGCAACGGATCGACGTGATTTTTGCATGGATATAGTTGAGGACTTTGAGAGCTACTTTTTATCCCGAATTAAAATAAACTTATTCCACGCGGATAAAATCGCGGGCATCAGCTAGTAATAATATATTTTTCCCTTTTTACAATACTTTTCTGTTTAAATTATTCAAATATGGGTATTTCTGTTTTACTCATTAAGATTTTCACATTATTTTCATAAATACCTACCTCCTACCTACCTATTTGATTAGTAAGTATAGATTCCAAAGAGAAGTTAACACAGAAGAAAATTCAAACAGTTACAAGAACGTTATATATTTAATCTATATAACAATATTATATAAAAATATATTAATCACGAAGATATAATAAAGCCAAAGTAAAATAGTTGCGTAACACGAAGTTAGACCTACTAATAATAATTAAGTTGTTGTTAGGCAATCGCCTATAATAGCTATAGCTATCAACACTGTCACTAATTGAAAAAGCTCTTGATGACGCATAGAAGCACGATATATGTCCGCTCTAGTCATAAATACATAAATTACGACCAATATTTCGTCATTCGTTTTTCTCACCAATCTAGAAACTCTTAATCATGTTAAAAATGTTATAAATCAAAGCCTTTTTTGTTATAAATTATTATTATTGAAATTTTCATCTCATCAAAGTTCATTAACTGTCCTATACCTACCTAACCGGTTGTAATAATTTTAAATTATAATGAATCTTTATGACTAAACTTTTTATGATTGTCAATATTAAGTTTTTTTGCAATGAGTCTTGTATTTTCTCTCTTTTGTAAAATATAACTCCATGTTACATGTTACATGTGTAAATTACATCTATATAAATACATAAAAAAATCTTTAAGGGATCAACGCACAGCCTAAACCACTGGGGTTAGAAACTTAAAATTTTGACAGTAGATTTCTTTTTTGACGTAGATGATCACTAAGGAAGGATTTTTCAAAATTCCATTCCTAAGCGTGTGAAATAGGGGGTGAAAGTTCGTATAAAGTCCGTCATTTCTCTAGTTACATCCTTGAAACTACAATGGTATACGAGCTGCCGGTTTAAAATAAAGCGTTACGTGTTTCACAGTTTTTGAAATTTCTACCCCCGAAAGGGTGAAATAGGGGATGAAAGTTTGTATGAAAGTTCTTCATTTCTCAAGACATTCTCAAGTTATATCAACGAAACTTGTTATTTTAGCTTTCGGTAAAAAGTAAAGAAGTACATGTGTCACAGTTTAGCAAAATTGTATTCCTAAGGGGGCGAAATAAAGTGTGAAAGTTTGTATGAAAGGCAGTCATTTCTCAAGTACTATCCATGAAACATGGTATTTGGTTTAAAATTAAGTCACGTGTTTGTGTCTTATCCGTACGCAATTTAGCTAGGCAACCAATTCACGATATGTCAATTAGTATGTTATCTATCATTTACTTCTTATCACAAATAAATAACAGATGAGGGTATACATTTTTTATACCGGATCTTAGGTCAAGAGATCGAGCCAGGCTTCTAGCCTATCTGAAAAAGGTTCTCAGTATTGCGATCCAAAGTCTTGGCAATGAATTTTAACATAACAATTTTAACATTTTATTTTAAAATTAACGAAAGTTTTCGTGTAGCCCTAGGTCTCAGATTATACCCAGTCTGAGATATATGGTTGTAAGAAACGGTTGTGAGATATATGGAACGGGGATGGAACCTAAAATCATATTTTTATGGGATTATGAAAGTCGGAAGAGAAATCTCTCCGTCAAAAAGTTAGGTAAGAGATGATTTTAGAATTTTTGGAATTTCCAGAAATTGTGCCAAAGCGAAGCAGGGGCGGGGCAGCTAATTATTTATAAACTTTATTTATTTAGTATATGATAATAAAATATGTCCATAAGTGGGTCAGCAAGAATCGATGCTGCGAGCAGATCTTGATCGCAGCGATCTAGTAGTCATAAATTGAACTATGAAAAGAGAGCATGACAGATATCATGATTAACCGAATAAGTACCGCAAATACTAGGCTACTTGTACAATGTAGACTAATTACCTACCTATAAGTTAGTACTATTACCTCTTCTGAGCTTTATGCGAATATTAATACATAGTAGGCAGATGGTGACTTTATTTTTGAACTCTTTGAACATAGGCATATTACCTAGTTAGTTCTATAAAAAACCAATCTATGGATGGATGTTGGGAAATAATAAAAAAGAAACATCAGACGGTTTTGTTATTTAGAATATAATATTATTATGACCTTTGCCTGTCTTACGGGTAGGTACCTGCTATGGCTGATATTAATAAAAGCACCGCAAGAGCTGATTAATTGATTCTCGCCTCTTTATGGATGGATATCCGACATATTGAACTTTTGACCACTGACCTTAACATTTTGGTGTACTGTTACCGTTATCATTGACATTTATTAAAACTTGTATTTATTGTCGACAAAACTTGTTTTACAGTAATTAAAAAACTAAATAATGCCCGTGATTTCATTTGCGTGAACTCTTTAATTTTCCGGGATAAAAAGTTCGCCAGTCCTTGCCCGGGCATCTATCTATGTTTCGTATTTCGAAATCAGGTAAAAGCGTAGCAGACAGACAAACAGATATCCGCTAATGACACTTGCGGTTCCCCCGCATTTTTCGCTCACCAACGACAACATTTCATACAAAATGTATGGGACCGCGGATCCGCTTCTGCCCCGCTGCCCACCGAAATTGCAGCCTTAGTTTCATAATATTAACATCAGACCCATTAATTTTACAAACTAGAGCGAATATCTATCTTGATAATATCGAAAACGCGGCATGCGTTTTTTTTTGTGATGATTAAATTAGTTGTCTTTCTTATCGCAATGCTCAAAAGCTTCTTTAAAGTGATAAATTGTTTATTTTAATTTTGAAACATTATCTAATTGGCGTGAGTGGCCACTCTAACCATAATCTGGTTTAATAGATTAAATTTGAATGTTATTTTCCAAGATTTTTCCCAGGATAAGTACCTAATAATAGGTTTGACGTTTTTCGGTCACTTATAGTGACTGATTTTGGATTAAAATAGGGATTTTAAAAAAATATTATTTTCTGTGATTATCTAATAAACTTATATAGATCTCCAAAAAGACGTAACATTCACGACCACTGTTAGTTTTACATTTGTTTATTTGTTTAAGTTTATGTTATTTATTTTAATATATCGATTAAAGTAATGACGCCACAAGCAATTATTTCATACAAAAACCCATACTGAGCGCACGTTTCGACGTTTGAAAAAATGGTGCTGATTTGACTTCTAGCCAAATACGTATATAAGTCTATCTAACTTTAGCTTACTTTTTACTGATTAAGTTCTGATTTACTTAATACATTTTCACTGATTTGATATTAAAGTTTATATTTTCTTTAACGCTTCTTGAAAACGCAAAACAATATTTATAATACCGGCAAGTCTTCACAGTTTTTTTAATAGCTGCCGTGTGTCCATATCAAAATATACTAATTTGTCACCCATCACCCATTGAAAAACATAATTTAAATAATCATTAATAAAACTACACAAGTAGGTATTGCTTACTATCACGTCTCTGTCAGTCTATCTTAGGATAGATAATTTTTTTATTAAAAAAAACCATTGGCTCTGGCAACAAACAAAATACATTTAAGTTTAATAGTACCCTAATGAGCTTATTATTATCTTCTATCTAGTATCCTTTAACAATTAATTATAATATCTTTGAATTTGTACAATCAAATGTAAATACTGTAATGTAAATTGTAGGTATGCTTATTTTAGAAGTTTCGTTTGTGTTCCTATACCATAATGTCCAGACTCTAGGCAATAAAGCTAGTTGGACCCAACAATAATTCCTCAGGAGACGAAACTTTATAGTATAATAAAGTGTTATGAGTTAAACGTATATTATAAATATCCAATAAAAAATCAGAAGGAAGTAAGGTTTTTTATGCTATGCCCAATTTTTAAAGCAGGAAGGCACATTATCGCGTAAACGCAGTTTGGATTTGTTAATAAAATCGGTTTAAATATCGATGTTCTGCATGATTATTTCATGTGCTATTTCGGTTTTAAGTGGAAATATACTACTTACTATTATTTTCAAAAGAAATCGAGAAAATACTCAGTCATAAATATTAAGTTTTAGGTATAAATACCTAACTTCCGGATGTTTTTTTTGTTGGATATTTTTGTGTAGGTAATTTTTGGATCATCCAGTACTAAAACTCAGCTATGTATTTTCGACTGAGGATTTAATGCGGGGGTCTCCCTACAACGGACCGCCCCATTGCTTAAACTATAATTCTAATGCGAGGAAACTTTGATATGTTTGCGCTTGCATGAAGTCACTGATATAATTATCTGCATGAATTGCGCTTGCTTATTTTAAAATTAAATAGAAGGGTGCGCTGTCATTTATTAACCCAATCCCTCTTCGGGTCCACTCCGTACTCAAGGATTGTAGAGATTTACAAAGTTTTAGCTTTTGTCAAGCACATTCAAACAATACTGGCCTTATGAGATTTGCTAATCTCCTGTATTTTTATCTTGCAGCAACTCCTTGAAAAACCCTACCTTATTTCTTGTCTACACTATAATGGGAACCTTTGTGCAAAATTTCAGTTTTCTTGGATCAAAGGTTTGGATTGGGTGTTGATGCGTCAGTCAGTATGTCAGTGAGTGAACCAGGTCAGGACTTTTCTTTTTATTGTATGAAAATTGCGAACATTGCCTTCATCTTAGAAGTACGATTGAAATAATAGGTATTCCAAAATCCAAAAACTAAAACTTTTTCCTCATTAAAAAGTTAAAATGTAGTTGCGCATGTTATAATTCAAAGAACTTTTAGATTGACTCAAAAAGGTGCTAATTAGTTCTTCGTATAAACGAAGTAACAAAAAGACATTCTGATACCTAAGTTGTTTATTTTGTTCACTTCTATTTGCTTCTACAGCGCCATATGCGTCAAATACACAGAACCGCATACGGAACATAACGATCAAGGCACATGTCATAACGACTTCGACTCTTGTAAACATTTTGTAAGTAGGTAAATATTTTCTTTAATTTCCATATTATTGAGATTGAAATACGTTGAGTTGTCAGAAATTGATGGTCAAACAGTAAATAAACGTGAAAAACAGATGACAGGTTGATGCACGTTATAGTTCTTCAATGTTTTAATGTATGATGCTTTTTTTCCTTTACTACCTAACATAGGGCGTTTTCACTCGGGCCAAAGTATACTCGTAGACCTATCTTAAATAGGTCCGGAAGTCTACGTGCAAAATCTGACGTTTTAAGCACAATCTATAGTAATACTAATATTAAAAATGCGAAAGTTTGGATGGATGGATGTATGGATGGATGTTTGTTACTCAATCACGCCCCAATGGCTGAACGGATCTGGATGAAATTTGGCACAGAGATAGATTATAGTCTGGAATAACACACAGGCTAATTAAAGAGTTCCCTGGCTAACCTGTTAGGCGCATGGCAGTTATATTAAATCCATACCCCTATTTGGTTTCTACACGGCATCGTATTGAAACGCGTAATCGCTTGGCGGCACGTCTTTGCTGGTAGGGTTGGTAACTAGCCACGGCCGAAGCCTCCCACCAGGCCAGACCAGGGAAAATTAAGAAATTATAAATTCCCAAATGGACCCTGTCGGGGATCGAACCCGCGACCTCCGCGCGTTAAGACAACAGCGCTCAAAACTGCGCCGTTGATCATCAAAAATTATTATATAATCATGATGATGTTACAATGTATAACACAGATTCATTATCGTAACGCCACTCTATTTCTCACTAATCTTAATTTATTGGCAAGGCTATAATTTTTTTATACGATTTATTAATTTATGGCGTACACTAAATGTTTACGGTTCCTTTTTAAACTAATCGTCATCGTTTCTACTACCGTTAGACAGACTATCAAATCGATGCAAATAACATAATAAATTTGCAGCTTTGCCTAATTTTGGATATTTTCGCCGATTTTTAATGCGGAATACTCAAATAAAACCTGTTAATTTTTATCCACAAAGAAAAGTACAATAAAATATTAGAACTTCTATTTTTATTAGTGAAAAAAATTTGGTTGTATACGGTTTGGACTTTGGATACATAAAAAAACTATAAAAAAAGAAAAAAATGCCGGAAATTATTATCACGTGTCATAATAAAGTACCTATGTAATATTATTGCAAATTAAGCCATTCATCATCATCGACCACTGGAGCACGTAATTCCTCTTAGAATTAATGAACTATTACAAGAAGTTATCATACTTGATAAACGTGGCCTTTGATATAATATTTATTTTCACATCTAGGAAAAGCTAATTATAGAACGACTTCTTAGCGAACTCCCGCCGTGCGTTGAACTATACTAACGCTATATAATAGTGTCGATTTGATCTATTTTATTTTACTGAAGTTATGGCAAATTTTTGCTCAAACGCCCATAATACGCCCTATTATCGTTATCATGAATAGATAACTACGAATGTACACTATCCCTCAGTGTACAGATCATGATTCCCTCTAAGTTCAGCCCATCTGTTATATATTTTTTAATTTAATTTTACCACTGTCAGCGTGATTAATATGTATATTCATGCCAAATAACAGTTTTCTAGCACTAATGCCGCTGAGCTAAGCCGCGGACAGCCGAACTTGGCAAAACTATAAGAGTTCCTTGTTGAGTACGGAACCCTTAAAATGAGAATGTTGTCGGTATATTGTATTTCTTTTTATACGCAGAGTTGCAAACAAAAGCTTGTGAGACAATAATTATATAATTACCTACCTACCAATCAAATGGATCTGTTTTCAAATTAAAAAATTGTCCTCATCGAACTTATAAGCGTTGCAATTATCAGATTGTTGACCTTTTTAATTAATATTTCTTGATACACCATGGACGCAGTGTATAAATTTTTAAATGTGTTCAGGTGTTTCGCATCACCTTTTTATTGGAAATTCGTTAATGTTTTATTAAGAATTTGATATAATCAGTCAGTCACGTTGTATTAAGCGGTATATAGGCTTGCTACACACTTCAGATGAATAATGAAATACTTTCTTGACTGATGAGCCTATAATTTAATATTTGTAAAGCACGTATCGGTTACGCAATATAATTGAAAGAAAAATCATGGTAGGTAACTTTTAGCTTCATTTTGCATACTATGTCCCTGACATTACTGTATTTCGTTTATTTGCAATCTTTGGAACCTGACGCTTCTTATCGTTTGCTAATTTGCAGTTACTTGCTCAATCACTAAATTCTTAACTTATCATCATCATATATTTTTTTTAAATATTCAGATTTTGTCAAAAAAAGTAACACAAAAGTTAAAAAGTAAAACACGTCGGTCAAGCCTTTTATTATATTATTTTGAAAAACCAGTGTGAGGCTGGCCTTACTTGCTTCGAAGTTACTGTAGACAGCGTGGCAACATGTTACGATACGGACAAATATTTACTTTATTTGTGTTATTCGCCATTCCAGCATTAAAATTGGGTAAATAAGTAGGTTTTCATTATAATATTGTTCTCTTAATTAAGGCTTTAAATATATATTTAACTAAAACTAATATCCAGTACATAATTGAACGTTAAAGGAAAATGAGATTAATTTTTAACGAAGTCATCATACCTTGCCATAGATAGCGAGCCTGATATGAGTCTATATTTATTCAGGAATAAAAAATTTAAAAAGTTCGCATCTAGTCTTTATGTATTATATAATATGGCTTGCACATTATCCAAAACCCAAAGAAATTCAAAAGAGCTCTTGGCACGTGTTTGACGAAAAAATACATGTTTTCGTGTTAAAATCTCGATTTGTAATTTATAACTCAATCGTGATTTTAATGTTTTCTTAGAACTTTGCGTTTCTCCGACAGCAGTCATAAAATTTGTCAAACATATCTTTGTTTTCCTTTTGATTTATCATTTTAGTATGATTTTGCAGAATTTATGTATTGGTATTTTAGCTAAGTAGGTAGATTTCACAACTTTGATATTATGATACCAGAGTATCTTTACCAGATGATACAAAGGAAATGACATATATATTCATATAATTTAATAGTAATCTATTAAGATAACTATTAGATAGCATTTTATCGCCCATTTTAAGGAACGTCGTAAATTTTTATTTCTTATTGTTTTCAAGTTTACTTTACCACCTTGTTAGCCTTCAACGGAGCGATACCTACCGCAGGCAGCGACGATCAACCGTGCCGGTAATGTTTTAAGCCTTAAATTATAAAATTGATCGAAAAAATCATTTTGCAATATTTTTGATACTCTCACAATTGCTAAATAATTACAAGAACGTGGAATATTTCGTGATATTTTCATATTGTCTTTGTTTCTTTACGCACTTTATGAAAACGTGATTAGTTCACGTTTAGGTATTTTCAACAACAAATTCAGGTAGGTAGTTAATAATATATAAGTATAGTAATGGTTCACAAAATCATATTATATTATAATGTTTCAAACAATAGGTACGTATTTGAGTATCTTTCAGATACTCTTTTGAGATTTGATGGTTGGCGTGGGGCTGCACCTATAAATTACATAATTTTGCTAACTCTTTTACTATTTTAAGATAAACAGGGTGATTCACTGTAAATGATACTCCCTTCCGAATACATTACATGAGGGTGACTCATTTCCTATTTCGGTTTTGATGCCATAAAATAAAGACTTCCTCCAATGGCAATTGTAAAACGTGCGGGAGCTACGCTTATTTTTTGCTGCTATATTTTCCTCATGATTTAATGTTGACAATTTTAAATTTTATAAACTGAATATAATTTTCCCCTCGAACCAATTTTAAAGCTTGTTGGAAGCATGATATCTACATATCATACTCATACATATACCTGGTGGAGTGCACAGCGAGAGGACCTAGCGACACATTCTGTCGTCGACGCTAAATGATGAATGATTTATTTATTTCATGTAGGACAACTTGTGTTACTTATGATACGATAAGGCTCTACCACCGGTTCAGAAAGCTGATTCTACTGAGAAGAGCCGGCAAGAAACTCAACAGTTGCTCTTTTCTTAAAAAAGGAAAGGTCACAAAAAGTAAAAATACAACACATACATTACGTTACAATTAGTGTTACACTGACTTGTGGGTCACGAGATGCGAGGCCGGTTGCTTCCATGCAACTTTGTCATTAAGAAAATCTGTTTAACACAGTCTTTAAATTTATGTAATGGGAAATCTAGAAACTCTTTGGGAAGCATGTTATAAAAGCGAACACTCAACCCGACAAAGGCTTTTTGCACCTTGAGCATACGATATGACGCTGTTACAAGCCTATGGCGGTTTCTAGTACAACGATTGTGAGTATCACTTATTTGCTTACAAAGATTAATGTTCCACCTGACAAAGACTATATTATTATAAATGTATTGTGAAGGCAACGTAAGTATACCAATCCCTTTAAATTCGAGTTAATAAATAGAACGGATGGCTCTTTTCTGTGATATAAAATTATTTGGATATCAGCTGCTCAGCCCCACAATAAAATGCCGTACGACATGACACTGTGGAAGTAGGCAAAGAAGACAAGCCTAGCCGTTTCAATATCGGTAAACTGTCTAGTTTTCCTGACAGCAAAAGCTGCCAAGCTAAGTTTTCCCGCTAGTGTCTTTATATGAGCGTCCCATTGAAGCTTATTATCCAAGGTCACCCCCAAAAAAACTGTGGAGTTCTCCATTTTGAACGTTTCCCCATTCAACATTATTGATTTATCGATATTCTTCACATTATGTAAAACAAAACGAATGACTCTCGCTGCCAATTAAGTTCTAATACATGCTCATGTATAAATTGGAGCGTATTAGTACAGAATAAGTAATAGTCACCTTCTGTTAAGATATCATGATACCAAAGTTGGCTGCAGGGCGGAAATGAGAGTTAGACGCTGACACTCCATCGCAGAAGAAGACAGGGAGTAAAAGGCTCGCCATCTATGCCTAAATTCACAGAAGAAGGCATAGGGGCATAAGCAGCTTTTGTCTCTATGCCTGACTAGCGTCAGGATTTTTCAGTTGAATCCAGTACTTAGACTCCTGATATAGGTACTTTGCACATCTTTTGCTCAGTATTTTAATGGGTACGTTTCCAGAGCGACAGAAACACTAACAGGTGGGGCTTGGACCATCGTCTTTATAGATTTTTAATGCACTCCTGGACCACGTAGCTGCATTTCTTGCTTTTCAAAAATACTTTAAACGATAAAAAAGCGTTTTTAAAATATAAAAAATGTTATAGCACGTACCAGTGGTACACTACTTCCAATTAATTAAATCATGAGTAATATCTGCCACACTACGTGCACTATGTCATGTCACACCCACAGAGCAATTATGCAGATTCCCTGTTTCGTGATCACACCACACAAATCCTAAAATTGTACATGCCGATAGTATTCACATACAGTACTATGTAATTCCTTATCCTTATTGTTAATAGCTGATATTATTTTTACTACTTACTCACAACCGATTGCAGTCCTATTTGCTTTTCTTTTGTTCTTTGTTCTTTACCGCTGATTTGTCTATTATATTTTCATATTTCATATTTCATTTATTCATTGCATTCATGTACATACAATATAATATAATTAATTAATTATAAGAACATGAGGCCCCGTCAGGGCATTGCAATCTGTATATTAGTACTATTAAACAAACTTATACCTATTAACAATTCCAGTAAGTCTTACACTTTACATTTTAATTTATCGACCTACATGTACTAATTAAAATAAATATAAAAAGAATGTCTAATCTCACAAGTTATGTTGAATTCGAATATTAGTTAGTATTTTTTTACTATTACGAATATAATTAAAAGTCAAATTTTAATAGATATGTCATGGGCCATGTCATGTCAGTAGTCAAATTAATAATTTAAGTAATACAATGTCAAAATGATAATAATAATAAAAATATAATTAATTTAATAAACACAGTCAATTCTTAGACTAAGGAACAGCGCTGTCATGCAATTGAGGTCTTATAAATAGTTCATGTTATAATAATGTGATAATAATATGATATACACTTATGTTTAATTTTGGAACAATTCCTTTACTTTGTAAAAACATTGTTTTATAAGCCAGTCTTAGAGTTTACGCTTGAAAACTGTTTCCGTCTCTTTGTTTGTGATAGCTTTTGGGATTTTATTGTAAATCATAATTGATCTAAAGAGGGGACCGCTACTAGATATATTAAGTTTATATCGAGGATATTCTAGTCTGTGCTCATTGCGCGTGCTCATGCCGTGTGTCTTTTAATTTCCTACGATTTTGTAGAGGTGGGGATACTTTCTAACAAATAGGACCGTTTCCATGATGTAAATTGAGGGGAGTGTTAAAATTTTTTTGTTTATAAAGTGGGGTCTGCAGCTTTCACGAGGTTTGATATTTACCAGGATACGCATGCACTTTTTCTGTATGATGAAGATATCCTCGGCATTGGTGCTTTCGCCCCAGAGGATTATCCCATACCGAATCCATGAATACGCATATGCATAGTATGCCGAGAGGGCGGTTTCATAATTTGTGTTTGCTTTTAAGATGCAAAGAGCATATATGAAACGCGAGAGTTTTGTACCAAGATTTTGCACGTGGCTTTTCCAGTTAAGGTGAGTATCTATAGTTAAGCCAAGCAGAGTAAAGTCGTTAACTTCCTCTATTTTTTAGCCTATATATTATAGCCTTGCATAGTAAGCATTAAGAATATCTTTCGGTGGATAGTTCATTTTAAGATAGCCGTGCCTAGGTCAACAGTTCAAGCGCAATATATATAATTCATTAGCTTATTTTAACAGTTTATGTATATGAACAAGTTCTATATAAATAAAATGAGATAGTAAACCATGGAATGATGTCAGGCGATCTGAGTCATCTCTTTTTGAAATAAATTATTCTCAAATTTTAACAATAAAATCTTATCTACGAGCCCAAATGGCGTACTTGGTTTTGTTTATTAGGTGTGTCTACGTAGGCAGTCCAGGCCTATAATATTGAGAACAGGCAATCGATGCCTTTCTGAAAATGTATATAAAATTTTTCTCTATTCTCTCGTCTCGTTTGTTTTTGAGCTTGTTATCCGTATTTGCCCAATAGGCGATCGAATTAACGGTCACTGTATACACACTCAAGCTCTACTCATCACGTACCTTGAAGGCGCACCCACAAGTGCGCCTTGATTACACCTAAGTCTTGGTACTATACTAGTTACAACGTATACCGTAGTAAAACGTAAATCATTGTTTTAGTCTTTCTTTTTTTTATTCAAAGACTAGCGCTTGGCTGCAATCAAACTTACTGGCAAGTGGTGATGCAGCCTAAGGTGCGCACATGCACAGCACATGATGCAGAGCGCACATGCCTAGAAGATGCCTATTCATTCTTGATTTGAAGATGCCAATTGAAATTTGAATTGGAAAACGGAAGCCGGAAGGGCACTCCATTTCCAGCGTCACTCCTGCGGGTCAAATTAGAAAAGAGAATATCCTAATCAGGATTAGGGGCTCGACCTCCTTTCCCCTGACTTTTCGAAGTTAAATATCACATGCAATAAATAATATTAAATAGAAGGAAAAGGAACCTAGATGCCTAAGAAATCTTTAATGACTTGGTCAGCGTAGTGAATTTTGGCTAAAATCGTATGAAAGCCTAAAACATATTAGGCTTTCATACATATATTTAAATAACATATTGTTCACTCGGGGCACTAAGGGAACTCACTCAGGGAACAGGGATGTAGAATTTTAGTACCTATTCTATTACAATGACTCAGGGAGAGAAATAAAATTCACATTAATGTCACTAAATTTTTCATCAGTTTTTAACAGTTCCATAATGGAAAATTTATATGGCAAACTAGGTTTTTGATGCATCATTAGATTTTTTGTTAATGAAGAATAATTTTTTTGTGTCGATATGATTGGTTTCAATTATATTGGCTGTTGATATGATAAATGACTACGTAGGACTAACAATTTCCGCAATAGGCTATTTTATGCAAAAAAATACCAACACTGGCTAATTTATTTATGTTAGTATACGCAACTTTGATTTTTCATATTATACATCGTGATTTACCAAACGCTTAAAATATTAGCAGATAAAAAAGTACCATGCACAATTTTAATTATCAAAGCTCTAGGTGTTCCGCATAACATAGATTGAGACGACCACTCAAGTTTTTATGCATGAAAAAACTTGAAATCCTTAAAACAATAAATTATCGAAGCTACACGTAGTCGTATGAAAAAATATTGTAAACAGAGGACCAATTAGACCAACAAGAACATCTTAGATAAAAAAAAATACGTCAATAAGTAGCTTTAAAATAAAAAAAAATAAAAATTCGTGTAACATTTAAATTCAAAGTAACAGTTATAAATTTTTTGCATTTGCTCCGGGGAAAAAAGTTTAAAAGAAACATATTGTCCAGGCCTTTATTATATTTAGAATTTAGAGTTATTGCATTGCATGGCAAAAATTTAGTTACCTAATCCGAGATCGTTATCAAATAATATCGCAATTGATCCTTTAACCTCATTATCTTTTACCGTCCAGATAAGGATATAAATACGGACATAAGTTGATTAAGAGTGTAAAAAACAATACAATATTATCATCAGATCTTGATTTTATAAAACACAAACGGTCACTTTTTGTATTTATGGCAAAAAGTTAAAAATCCACCAATTATGTCGATAGGTCAAGATGCGTGCTTAATATAAAATTAAAAGCATGTTTGTGACTTTGCCTAATGATTGTAAAGGTTTTATTTAAAACTAGATGATGCCCGCGACTTCGTCCGCGTGGATAAAGGTTTTTTGATACTTTGTTTTTTGATACCAGGGGAACTCTTTAATTTTCCGGGATAAAAGTCGCCTATGTCCTACCCCGGGTATCAAACTATCACTATACCAAATTTCATCAAAATCGGTTGAAGAGATTTTTTTTTTATTTCCGCGAGAACTCTCGAATTTTCCGGGATAAAAGTAGCCTTTGTCCTTACCCGGGGTACAACCTATCCCTGTACCAAATTTCATCAAAATCGTTTGTACAGATGGGCCATGAAAGCGTAGCAGACCGACAGACATACACACTTTCGCATTTATAATATTAGTATGGAAGCTATACGTACGTAAAAATATCTTAAGGGAAATAATTATCCATTAATTGGGTGAAGCCGATTCAACTTCTTCATTGCGGCAAATGTGGCACTTCTCTGAATTGTGGTAAAAACGGGTGGCGGTAAAAAAAAATATTTTTTTGAGTTATTGATTTTTAAGTATGCTTTGACAAAGGGGTACGAGTATCTTCATGTAACACAGTGATGAGGACGGCCCTCATCAGAACCTAGTTTTCTTGGAGAAATAGCATATTTGGTAATTACGGTGTGCATGGTAGTGATAAATTATGATTTGGTAATGAGCTATGGTGTATGGTGATTAGAATTAAGGCTACGGTAATTTAGTATAGATATGGTGATGAGAATTTCTAGAAATCCATATGACGAAATCAAGGATCTTAGGTCTTTGTACTCAGTCTAGAAAGTTACTAGTCCACAAGAATTAAACCCCCTCGTTCAACCCCCTAAAACTTTCGACTTGAACTACAAAGTCTTTACAATTGCCTAGTAAAAAGCTTTGCTTGCGGCAGATAAATTGGCAGATCCAAACACAAAAGTAATAATTATGAAACGTTCATACCAGGCGTATTAAAGATACCATCTATCGGAATACGAGATCTGTAATGGTCCCCATAGCTCTCCAACATAGCTACCATCGCGACTAAAGACTGAGTGTGATAGTATCCTTCATCTTAGTAAATCTAAGATCTTGGGAGAAGAGAAAAGTGCTATGATCAGGTGTAAAAGCTTGATGAAGATTTAGTTAGAAGTCCCATAGGCAGCTAAATTGACCTGATCACCCAAAACTGACAAAATATAGTCAAAAACCGCTAAATACGAAGGTCATAATGCTAGAGGTACAATAGTGGGGGTGTTCTGTTCTTCCAAATTATCAAGTTGTTAATTGAATAATTTTATTATTTCTTGCCCCATGTTGCTGCTAAGCCATACCTATTGGAAGTTTGTCTCGAGAGGAAATTAGAAATCTCACTTACAAGTCTAATTCTGAAAGACCCAATACAAGATCCACACGCTACTAAAGATACAGAAGACCGAGTAGGACCCAGGCTACGTTGCTTAACATTTGTGGACAATAAGACTGGAAACTGGAACCTTTTTAAGTCGTTGCAGAGTTGCCAACGCAATCTTGTCAGTACATAATTATACTGGACCAGACTATGATTTCAATCTAACTGCAACGAGGAGTGCTGAAAAACTAACATCAGAAAGACAAAATCATGCCTAACCCTCACGTCTCAGTCTACCTAGAATTCATGAGACCCTTTTGAAATTTTTTGTTGGACACTCGGTTTTTCAAATTTTGAAAAATTAGTTAGCAGTCTTCCGACTGGGCAGCGTTCAGAAAGCTTGGAGATGTATTTTTCGACTTCTTTAGTTAGAAGAACTAATAAAGGTTGTGGTCCCAAGGTGCTGGACTGCTCCCTCACAACGTGGATGATATGTAGCGAGTCGCAGGGATCCGCTAGATTCAGCGCAAGATCAAGGCGCAGAAGTCCTTATTAAAGGCTTATGTCCAGCAGTGGACGTCATCAGTCGATAACGAGGATACATATTAACTACTTATTTAAGTTCCAGCCTGGTTTTTTCACCACATGTTATCTCAAAAGCTAAAACGGATTCAAAACATACACCAAAGGACTGCTGTTTGTTGCTGCTGCTGCTGCTGCTGACGTTCCATTTATTCTATTTACTCTTTTGATGTTCTATCAAAAACTTCTCAATGGATTTAAATGCAATTTTTTTCATTCACTAGGTATTACTTCAGAGCAAATTTTAAAATAATTTTTATTTTTATAAAATTAAGAATTATATTTTTAGTCAATAATTTTCTAACTTTTACTGATATTTTACTGAATTTTTAGTTATTATATATAGTTATCTCAGCCTAAATTTAATTTTTTTCAATAATTTTTATTATAAGATATGTTATTTCCCAGTTATTTATAAATACTATGCCCAAAATATTGTTAATTTTCTTATAAAATGGTTTTATTTGTGTCTTGTTGTCATTTTTGTACACTTTTTAAATTTAATTCATTTTAATTTTTTAAACATCATATATTGCAAATAATTATGTAAGCTTATAATAATTAAATCCTTTCATAAAACTAAAAAAAATTGAGAAATATCTTGCAATTGGTTTTAAAATAATTCAAAATGGTCAAGGGAATTGCGGTAATTAGAATCATGCTAATGATATTTTCGCCATTTTTAAATTATTTAAAAATTAACACACTAATTTAAAATTGTGCAGGCTGTGTATGTGAATTAAAAACACGTTTAAAATCATAAGAAAAATTAACAAGAAAATATAACGTGTATTTTAAAAGTGGTGATTTTTTAATGAATTAGATAGGAAAGTTGACAAAGTTCAGAATGACGACATTGACGAATGACGATGACAAACGCTAAGACATGCACTTAGCCTGTTACAATAAGTTCTTCAAACACAAAAGCCTTACGTATTAATGCTATCACAATGGATGCAGTACATAATATCCCATCAAAAACATAAATGTAAAATGAGAGCCAAGTTCAAAATTGTGATAAATATGCCTTGGTTGTTGACTGCAGCGACAAAAGAAGTGAGATCTAAATGGGTGCCAAGTTCAATGGTCAGTCCTGCAATTTATTTATCCCATCAAAAACATAAATGTGAAATGAGAGGCAAATTCAAAATTGTGATATATATGCCTTGGTTGTTGACTTCAGCGACAAAAGAAGTGAGATCTAAATGGGTGCCAAGTTCAATGGTCAGTCCTGAAATTTATTTATAACAACATATAATATTTTATAACAACTTAAAATATCATTTCTTCTTATAACTTAGTATAAAATGTTGAAGACTAAGGCTTTGGCTTGGCTAGTTTTCATATACGAATTATAGCCTTCACAAGTTGTAAAGCTGTAAGTTCTTATTTTATTCTTCCGAAAATTTGGCTAGCTGGTAGAAACTGTACTTTTAGGTACCTACTTAATAATAATTCAACGACCGATTCCGCTTTTCGAAGGAATCTGTAACATTTGTTTTTGGCAAAATAAAGACCAAATTACCCGCAAGAATCCAAAGGTGCGACTGCATTCCGCCAATGTTACAACTTCTAATAGCATTGCGGTATTACGCAACTGGCAGTTTCCAGGCCGTCGTAGGAGACACGGCGAACGTAAGCAAAGCAACTGTGTGGCGGGTAACCGATAGAGTATCCAGTGCTATAGCGATGCTAAGGGCACAATACGTGCAAATGCCTTCTGCTCAAGAACGACCAACAGTGGCTGCAGGATTTTATGCGATAGCAGGATTCCCTAGAGTAATTGGTGGTGGTCTCGGTGGCAACAGGGCAGAATTGTTTAGAAATAGAAAAGATAACTTTTCAATAAATATCCAAGCCATATGTGACGCTAATTTGAAAATAAGAAGTATCATCGCCCGTTAGCCATGTTTTGTCCATGATACAACAATTTGGAATGATTCTCCACTTGCTGCTCAGTTTGAAGATGGAAGATTTGGGTCATATCTAATTTTAGGAGACAGTGGATACCCATGTCTAAGGTACATCATGACGCCATTTTTAAATCCTACCACTTCAGCACAAGAAGCATATAACAGAGCACAGATTACTACTAGAAATACAATTGAGAGATGCTTTGGAGTTCTGAAGAGGCGTTTCCCCTGTCTTCATTCCGGGATGCAGCTTAAATTAGGCAAGGTGTACAAGGTTATTGTAGCATGTGTAGTTTTACATAACATGGCCCCAGATCTTGATGATTTTGTTGTAAAGATGTACTTGTTGAAGAGCAAAATGATGTTCTACCTTTGTCCCAAGCTCAATAAGCACAAAATTTAGCTGTAAGATCAGCATTAGTAGAAACTTATTTTACTAATGCATACGGTTAATACCCTTCAGGTAATTATATTTTGTAGTGGAAAATATAATAAAATTAGTAATTTATTTGTGAGAATAAAAAAACCCAGCTGAGTGTGTTTTGGGCTCTTTCAGATCAGGGTGCGTTTGGAACCCTCTTTAGTTTTAAGATACCGTGATTGATTTTATACTAATACTGATGATGCCCGTGACTTCGTCTGCGTGGATTAAAGTTCCTTGATTCCCGCGGGAACTCTTAAATTTTCCAGGATAAAAAGTAACCTATGTCCTTACCCCGGATACAACCTATGCCTGTACCAAATTTCATCAAAATCGGTTGAACATATGGGCCGTGAAAGCATAGCAGACGGACAGACAGACACACTTTCGCATTTATAATATTAAGTTTGGATATTAGTATTTGTATATATGGTTTATAAATACGAAAGATGGATGTATGGATGGAAGGATGCTTGTTTGTTACTCTATCACGCCAAAAAAGTTGAATGGATCTGGATGAAATTTTCTGGATGAAACTGCCTCGTTGGTCTAGCGGTTAGCGTAGTCGACTGCAGATCACGAGGTCCTGGGTTCGATTCCCGGTTGGGCATAAAAATTGTTAGGTATTGGGTTTTCAATTATGAAATTCTCAGTGCCAGCCCGGAGTTGGAAGTTGGCGGTGTTTCACCCCCGTGCCTCGGAGAGTCAACATGATAATAGTCGTTAAAGCCCGCCAACCCGCATTGGAGCAGCGTGGTGGGTCTATGCTCCTAATTCCCTCTCTCCTATGAGAGTGGAGACCTGTGCCCAGCAGTGGGACGTTAATAGGCTGAAGTGGTGGATGAAATTTGATAAAGAGATTATTGTCTATAATAACAGATAGGCTTAAAATTTCGGACAGTAATATGAGTACGTGTGCCTAATTTAATAAAGAAATATTGAATAGAAATAAAAGTTTTGTTTTTGAAATGTTTTTTTATTAAAAAAATAACAAATTTAAAAATTTCTTTAGAGGGTCATTAAAACTTATAAATAATAGGATCACGAAATTAAATTTCAAGTATCTAATGCATCCAAAATTAGGATTAGAATATCGAAATAAATGTACTTCACATTAATTTTCTCTCCACCTTTCTTAACTGCATTTTTAATATTTGCATCTGAATTTCATGCCTTTTCTGCTCATTTCTAAATTTTTAAATTTCATTCTTTTTTTTAAGCATCTCTGCAGATTTTTTATGCATACATTGCCTTCATTCTTCTTTGTTTTTTTTTTGCCTTCAGTCTGGAACGCAGCTCATTTGAAAAGTAACTTTTTGGTTCTGGCACTGTATTCGTTTGTGAATGCACTGGATCTTCCACGATTCTTTCTTATGTCTTCTATAAAAAAATGTTACATTACACAATAAATACCAAATTTAAAATTAAGGTTTAAATGTTAATTAAATGGCCAGAGCTAATTCCAAGTAAGTGCCATCCTATACTATGGAGTATGTACAAAATTTTAGATTTGTATGCATAAACGTTTTGCAGATTAGTTCATATAGCACTGAAAATTGAAACTGACAGACAGATAAACTACTGAGGCTGAGCGATTGGGTCTTGTTGGCAACCTTTGGGTACAGAGTCCTAAAAAAACTAATAATGTGGCTTATTTTTCATCACACAATATAAATTTAGGTAGGTGGTTTTCAAGTCAGAATATATGCTAAACAGTACCTACAAGTAAGAAGTGCTTACTAAATTATTCAGCTGCTTCATCGAAAGGATTCTCATCAGGAAATCTTTAATCGAATTTTCATCAAAAATAAATGCCTGAAAAGTTTTTTTTTACTTAATACTATTGTACACAGAATATAATATAGTATAATACTAGATACAAGATGATGCCCGCGACTCCGTCCGCGTGGATAAGGTTCTTTGATTCCCGCGGAAATTCTTAAATTTTCCGGGATAAAAAGTAGCCTATGACCTTCCCCGGGATATAACCTATCCCTGTACAAAATTTTATCAAAATCGGTTGAACAAATGGGCCGTGAAAGCGTAGCAGACAGACAGACAGACACTTTACTAGTATGGATATTAGTATGGATTACTAAGTAGAAATTAAAAAATGACATTATCACATTATCACCAGATGTTGTGGCGATAAGTGAAGATTCACTTATCAGCTCATCTTCGCTTTGGTCCTGAAATAATAAATTATGTAAATGACTAATTAATACTAAAAAAACACGCGGGGACACGAAATACCTCAATCCACGCGGACAAAGCCGCGGGCATCAGCTAGTATAATATAAAACACATAAATATGCCTGTTATTCAAAGAAAACATTGACATTATTCTAAGTTTGATGGTTGGATTTTATGGAATTTGTAAGTAGTCAGGTAAGTATGTCTTGTGACTAGGTGAATAGAATACTCGACGAATTTTTATGCACTCTCTATTTTTAGAGTTACATGTACGAGTACGTACCTACTAACTACGAATTATGGCCAAAGAAATCCACAAGATATTATACTGAACCAAAACGGAGTAAAGCTGGCCTACGAGCAATACAAGGGAATCCTTACTAATATTATAAACGGGGAAGTTTGTATGTATGGATGTATGGACGTTTGTTATTCTTTCACGCCAGAACGGCTAAACGGATCTGGATGAAATTTGGCACAGGGATAGATGGTCTGGAATATCACATCTAGGTTACTTTATACCAGAAAACCTTAATCCACGCAGACAAAGTCACGGGCATAAGCTAGTTGATATATTAAAAAATATTAGGTACTACTTACTTTTATACGAATGCGAGAAGATTTGCTTTCTCCTCGTAACTGAAATAGGGAGATCTTTTTTTCTTGTTTCTTTCCATTTTATACATTTTAACGAGAATATTAGCCAAAAGAAAACAAATTCGACATAATATACAAAACCGACGTTTGTCAAACTGGCATAATTTGATACGCTTCATTCTATAAAGCGATGATTTAAAATCGACGACAAAAACAACGATTTTTATGATATAAAAGCTTGAAAAATTTGAAATGGATTATTCTTTAAATAAAATTGAACAAAATCTATTTTTTTGAGTTATATTTAATAATAAAATTTAACAAAATTAGAAAACAATTTTATTTTCGGTTAATACCGGTTTTCGTACGTGTAACGAAACGCATACGTAATGTTGGAGAATACTCAGGGACCATTGAAGAAATACTTAGCTAATTACAATTTGGGAAATCCCAATTTTATCTTGTGAAACATAAAAAACTTATGTCTTAACTTAAGTCTAGAGCAAAGCTTAGCTGATTTTTGCTAGAATGCCTCATTCAGAAACCGGCCGATAGTGTACCTAGAGTTACACTGACATTGACAGATTACATCTATGGTCAGACTACCTCTACAGCACATTTCTACATCTCATCAATTATGATTGCAAAAGTTCAAAATCAAAAGTTTTTAGTGAAACATTGAAAACAAGCACGGTAAACAGTCGATATCACTAAAACCACTCTATACAATGAATACAAATCACAATGACTGACGGCTTGAACTGACGACTTCAAATACGTTTCTTCTTTTCTGTCAATGACGTTTCGTTGCACAAAATGCATGAATACGAAGGTAAGGTTTTAATGCAACTATATTATTATTCATTATTATTTACATTAAAATAATAATTATGTGTCATTTTCAATAGTTAAGGAGTTACTACCACCGCTTAAAGCAGTATTGTTTCAAAATAACGGTTGAATGTCACGTACTCTGACGTCCTTAAAATAATGATTATAACACTACAACATAAACGTCAACAGTATTAAAATAATACGGCTTTAAGCAATGGTAGTATGCCCCGTGTCAGAGTTTTGATCTATACTTAGGTAGATCAGAAAAATGACGATTTTTGTACGTTTATATCTAAATAACCATTTGAGGTGTGCTTATGAAATTTGGAGCACATATGTATCTCACGGGTCTCAATATATGCGCCAAATTTGACATGTTTATAACAAGTGGTAGAAATGGGATAGACATAGTTGTTGTCACAACAGACCGTTATATATTGGCGCCAACGTTTATGGTCGGCCGGCAACCATGGGCACTCCGACGTTCGCGTTGCTATGGTCCGCCGGCGACCAAAAGCACTCTAGCGGATTGTGAAATAGTTTTTGAGTTATGAGGGGGTCAAAAGTGGCTCCAAATGGTTCGTGTAATATTACACACGGTGCTGCTCGCCAGTTTTTTTGAACTTTGGCTGGACACGCTTCCGCGTGTCTTGATATTATCACTAGCTGATGCCCGCGACTTTGTCCGCGTGAATTCAGGTTTTTTGGTGCCCACGGGAACTCTTTAATTTTACGGGATAAAATGTAGCCTATGTGTTATTGAAGACTATAATGTATATCTGTGCAAAGTTCATCCAGATCCGTTCAACCGTTCCGGCATGATTGAATAACAAACATTCATATTTTGAGGTTTTTTGGTTCCCGCGGGAAATCTTTAATTTTTCGGGATAAAAAGTAGCCTAGGTTACTATCCAGGTCCTCAAGTATACCCATGCAAAAAAACACGTTGATCTCTTGCGGCGTGATTGAAGGACAAACTATCATTTTAACGTCCTTGGGGATCAAGACACGCGGAAGCGTGTCCAGCCAAAGTTCAAAAAAACTGGCGAGCAGCACCGTGTGTAATATTACACGAACCATTTGGAGCCACTTTTGACCCCCTCATAACTCAAAAACTATTTGTCATAAACATGTCAAATTTGGCGCATATATTGAGACCCGTGAGATACATATGTGCTCCAAATTTCATAAGCACACCTCAAATGGTTATTTAGATATAAACGTACAAAAATCGTCATTTTTATGATCTACCTAGGTATAGATCAAAACTCTGACACGGGGCAGGCTACCATTGCTTAAAGCCGTATTATTTTAATATTGTTGACGTTTATGTTGTAGTGTTATAATCATTATTTTAAGGACGTCAAAGTACGTGACATTCAACCATTATTTTGAAACAATACTGCTTTAAGCGGTGGTAGTAACTCCTTAACTATTGAAAATGACACATAATTATTATTTTAATGTAAATAATAATGAATAATAATATAGTTGCATTAAAACCTTACCTTCGTATTCATACATTTTGTGCAACGAAACGTCATTGACAGAAAAGAAGAAGAAACGTATTTGAAGTCGTCAGTTCAAGCTGTCAGTCATTGTGATTTGTATTCATTGTTTATAGTGGTTTTAGTGATATCGACTGTTTACCGTGCTTGTTTTCAATGTTTCACAAAAAACTTTTGATTTTGAACTTTTGCAATCAAAATTGATGAGATGTAGAAATGTGCTGTAGAGGTAGTCTGACCATAGATGTAATATGTCAATGTCAGTGTAACTCTAGGTACACTATATATTTTTCTTGAGAATTCTCGTCTTTAATTATCTTGTACAATGAGTCGTACAATAGAATTACTGGTGGGTGACACACTGACCTTACACCGAATAATAAGTACCTACTAATGTAAAACGTAAACTAAACTAATAGAAAAGTCCTATTACAGTGTAAAGGATTATTTGAATGATAGCAAGGCATGGGTATGAATTGTCACAGCGGCTGATTATGTAATGTTATATTATAAGTACATATATATAATTTCAAATATTTGTGAGATGGTGATAATAAAAAAAAAGCGGAGTTTATTGCGGGCTCTTCTCAGACCAGGGCACGTTTGGAACCCTCGTAGCTTTAGTTTTAAGATACCGTAGTTAATTATCACCATCACGTCTTATGCTCTGTAAGTATGACGTTCAGAAGGTGTACTTTGTAGGTACATATTTTGAATAAATATGTTTTGAGTTTGAGATTGAGTTCAATAATTTCTGTACAAAAAGTAATGATATCCCATCAAAAACATAAATGTAAAATGAGAACCAAGTTCAAAATTGTGATATATATACCTTGCTTGTTGACTTCAGCGTTTCTTCATTTTTAACTCACAGTTTTATGCTATGTTTCATGGCTATAACTTGAGAAATGAAGGACTTTTATACAAATTACAACCCCTATTTTACCTTTTTGGGAGTTGAATTTTGAAAAACACATGTACTTCTTTATTTTTTACCAAAAGCCGAAACACTAAGCTTCGTTGATATAACTTGAGCTATATCTTGAGAAATTAAGGCCTTACATACCAAATTTCATCCCCTATTTCACCCCTTTAGGGATCGAATTTTCAAAAACTGTGAAACACGTATTTCTTCATTTTTAATCCGCAGTTTATATCCAAGTTTCATGGCTATAACTTGAGAAATGAAGGACTTTCATACAAATCTACCCTATTTTACCCTTTTGGGGATTGAACTTTGAAAAACTGTGACACACTTACTTCTTTATTTTTAACCGAAAGCCAAAACACTAAGCTTCGTTGATATAACTTAAGCAATATCCTGTGAAATGAAGGCCTTAAATACCAAATTTCATCCCCTATTTCGCCCCTTTAAGGCTCAATTTTCAAAAAGTGTGAACTACGTATTTCTTCATTTTTAGCCCGCAGTTCATATACTAAGTTTCATGGCTCTAACTTGAGAAATGAAGGACTTTCACACAAACTTTCAACACCTATTTTACCCTTTTGGGGGTTATATTTTGAAAAACTGTGATGTACGTACTTCTTTATTTTTTACCGGAAGCCAAAACACTAAGCTTCGTAGATGTAACATGTTATATATCTTGAGAAGTGAAGGAATTTTATACCAACTTTCATCCCCTATTTCACCCCTTTGGGGGTTGAATTTTCAAAAACTGTGAAATACATATTTCTTGATTTTAACTCGCAGCTCATATAATTTTTAACGAAAGCCGAAATACCAAGTTTGGTTTATATAACTTGAGAATATCTTTAGAAATTAAGGACTTTCATGCAAACTCTCGTCCCCTATTTCAACCCTTCGGGGTTAGAATTTTTAAAAACTGTAAAATTCTTCATTTTCAACCAATAGCTCGTATACCAAGTTTCATGGATATAACTTAAGAAATGACGGACTTTCATACAAACTTTCAACCCCTATTTCACCCCCTTAGGAGTGGAATTTTGAAAAATCCTTGCTTAGTGAGCGCCTACGTCACAAAAGGAACCTACTGTCAAAATTTCAAGTTATTAACCCCAGCGGTTTAGGCTGTGCGTTGATCCCTTAACGATTTTATATATATATATATATATATATATATATATATATATATATATATGTATATTAGATTAGATTAGATAGATTAGATTAGAATTAGAATTAGATTGTTATGATAGTGTTTGCATCGGGTTAGGAAAAAGTCGTGGAACAGACTTTAGTATCTTGTAATTTTTTCATTTTTCGTTATTTTGTTACATGTTGCTTTCAATTTTATAGGTTTATTATTTATGAACAATATATATATTTTTTAATATTTTTTTGATCGATAGTTTTTGAGAAAAAAATACTTTTCCCAACAGCTTAGGCAGTGTCCAGTTATGGTAGTAAGAAATTTGAGGTTTAAGATTTTTTTAAAGACGGATGTCACCTCTTTATCCTCCTTTTCTTGATGGATGATATAGAGCACACTGTCTAGAGTCTACAATAAAATACATAAGCTTGAGTTAGTTTTAACGTACGTTCTCCAGCTTGGGACACGATTTTTACCACAATTTGGAGAAGCATCCAAGAGTGATGTAATGTCGAACCTTTAATTTTTCTCATTTAGCCTCTCCCTAGTGACACGACCTACCAAACGAAAAACTTCATAGAAATTAATGTGTGGTTTCTTACAAAAATAAGGCCGTAGCCATCCTTCCTGACCAAGGGGCATTAACTACTAGGCTACCATCGCAATTTGCCAGTTTTACCACAGTGTAAAATGCAGATGTACGTACTGGACCTGGTACAGCTTCACCTTGAGGTATTTTTTTTCAATCATTAATTAGAAGCTTTTATTGGCTTGTTGAGATAAAGATCTCCAATAAATTTTGAGTGACAGATTCATTACGTAAGCCAGTGTTTTGCCGTCTCTTCCTGTTTGATATCCAACTTTTTGTACCAAATCGGCATACGGATGCTAATCCGTTAAATTTGTTAAGATTTTATCGTAACAAAACATCCATTAAAAGATAATGCTTTTAGTACAAGCTTCATTTGGAATTTTACGATGTTTATCTACGTTTTGTGACATAATATTTTATTGCTTAAGTGGATATAAATAGACTAGGTGATGCCCGCGACTTCTTCCGCGCCGGTTAAGGTTTTTGATTCCCGCGGAAACTCTTTAACTTTCCGGGATATGTAGCATATTATGTCCTTTCATTCATTCAATTAGAAAAAGTTTTCACTGTGAAAACGGATTAAGTTATAAATTATGATTACCATAAAAATAGTTCAATCCTTGAATAAGAAGGCCGCCGCAGCGGCACTAGCGCTTAGTAGGAAAAACTTGTGCATATTAGCGCGGGCACTCACGGGGCATTATGAGCTGAACAGAGACATGTTCAACCTAAAGCTCCGAGAAACAGATGTGTGCAGGCTCTGCTGTGAGGCTGAGAAAACGCCTTTGCACTTTATCTGCTACTGCCCCGCTTTAATGCACAAACATAACCTCTTCTTAGGGAAACACTTCGTAGGCCTTGAGGAGGCAAAGAACATCCCGGCTGCTGCTCCTAGCAGCAAGCAGTATTAGCCAGGAACTTTAGATAGTGGCGATCACAATAGATCGGCAAAAGTCAAAGTGATACTGGGCCTCTTTACAGAGCCCTGCAAAGCCGCATCAACATGAAGAAGAATACACATAGTAATTTGTAATTGGATTTATCTGGACAACAAATTGATTTATTTATTTATTTAAAACAGTCATCCCCAACCGATTGAGCTGAAATCTTGCATACTTGTTCATTTTTGGTTTACTGAGAAGAATACGAAAAATAAAATGACGTCACGATTAAATTCAATATGGCGGACAATAAAAGCTTGTTTTTAAAAATGTTTTTCACGACGGTATACTTCGTACCGTCGCGTCGTAATGATCAGTTCGGTGTATGGCAAGTGAAGAGGACATAGATAGAGAAACAGTTATATTTTAGCATCTCTCTCTGCATCGTATTCCTCATTACTCTGATGGTCGTGACCCCTTTCCATTAACCACATAATGGTAGGAGTCTTCTTGGGATAATAATAGGGTGGGTTCCCATATCCTTCCACATAAGACTCGACTAAGAGTATTTAAACTCATAAAGGTTTCGGAACGATTATTATCAGATGTTAGGCGGTGAATGGCAAGTGAAGAGGACATAGGTAGAGAAACAGTTATATTTTAGCATCTCTCTCTGCGTCGTATTCCTCATTACTCTGATGGTCGTGACCCCTTTCCATTAATCACATAATGGTAGGAGTCTTCTTGGGATAATAATAGGGTGGGTTCCCATATCCTTCCACATAAGACTCGACTAAGAGTATTTAAACTCATAAAGGTTTTGGGAACGATTATTATCAGATGTTAGTGATAACCGCGATCGACGGCTTAACTCCCCGAGGCACGGTGGAAATGAAAAGGCCAAATTTAAACATCGAAATTCGGTCACCAATCCAGTTACCGACTTGGGTCAATGTTGCTTAACAACCGCAATCGACTGATATGCGTTGTCACAGCTAGGCCACTCGTTCCTCAGTATAGTACTCCGATAATTAAAGTACAAAAAGCGTTAATTGCGTCTCGTATTTCATTAGGTACTTCTCCATTTATTTCATCATGAGCATTCAACAAGTCATAATTTAAAAATTAAAAAACACGACTGCCCTGCCAAAAAACGAACTAAAAAGTTAAAAATCTAAATTAATCTAGTTAAATTAGAATCTTATTCACATTTTTATAAAATGATATTTTTTTATGAATCACTGGATATTGAATATAGTTCAATTTGTTGTATGTTATATATTTTTGGAATCTACTTATCATTTTCTAGATGATATTTATATAGTTAACCTTATTTTTTTTTTTTTTAATTTAGTCTTTTATGCGGGTCACCCCATCATTTTTTATTTTATTTTACTAGCCTATGTAACCTGGAATAAGCGAGGGATTCTAACGATACCTCAATTATCAAAATCGGTTCAAGCGTATATAAGTTATAGTGGAATATACAAACTGTCATACATACATGAACCCTGAAAACAATATACTCCTTTTTTTAGGCAGTTGTATATAACTTTGCCACATCAAGTAGTTCCTCATTAAAAAGATTAATATATTAAGAGGAACTTCCGGGTAATAATTTATTGATGACTAAGTCGCAGAATTTCTTACTTGATACTTCTATACAAGCTTTATTTGTGTGAAAGGTCAGGGTGGCCCAAACTACGTGGTAATTAAAGGTTATTTTTCGATGATAGCCATCAGTTAAGCAGTTACTTATACTCAAGGCTTTTAGAAATATCCCATTACAATAAAGAAATATGGTACCAAAAAGCTCAATTTTATGTCTGATTTTGTCTACCGATGCTTTTAACGTTTAGGTGTCTATTTATACTGTTAATTTCGCATTGATATTCTGCTGTTCAGTCAGAATGTTTAATAGTCATTATAATAAAGTAGTAGGTATATAAAAAAATATATCAAAATAGGAAATTTCTATATGTGCAGGCTTTACGTGCATGAAAAGTCGATGGTTTTTAGCAAACCTTGGTACCAAGGACCTAGTAAAAGCAAAAAGTCGACGCAAACTTACCTATAAACGTACCCAATTATTTTGGCATATCGTCAAGTAAGTACCCATAAAATATGCGGTAAACATTTTTGCGGTTTCCTCAAAGGCGTCAGAACTTTATTGTCCGCAATTATAATATCGTAGCTTGCTTTGCGATGTTTATAAGTTATTTCGAAAATTTGTTCCCTACTCTCATTTGACAACCTCCCTGGTAAAGTGGTGAGCGCTGTGGTCATGTCAAAAATGTCCAGTCTTCCTTTTAATAGTAAAATTAACGGTTTTGGAACGATGCTGTGTAAATAACAATGGAAACAGAATATGGATGTAAGAGGCCATAAGGAATGCAAATACATAATATAAGCAGAATACTGTTCCCTAAGAACTAGATGGTCGAATCAGATTATTGATGATAACGTGATGAGTTTTCCACATCTATCTATAATCTGATTAGTGATTGGTTAGCTAAACATATAAATAAGTATTATGTATTTGGCCGCTCTGGTGAAAACTAGGACATAAATATCATTTAAATAAAACATCACGTTTTTGTAGCAGAAAATTTAATAACCTTTTCCGATTCAAACAAAAAAATCATAATTCAAGCGAAATTATTATCTTTATTATAAATATTATTTATTAATTAGATATTATCTTATCTCTTTTCCTGTAAAATCCCATGTGAAATAATGGCAACCATATTTTAAGTAACAGTCAGCCGAGGGAGAGTTTCTTTTTTATTCCACTACAAGTTGGCCCTTGACTGCGGTCTCACCTGATGATAATTGATGATGCAGTGATGGCGCGTTTGGAACCCTCGTAGCTTTAGTTTTAAGATACTGTAACCAATTATCACCATCATGTTTTATAAGTAAGTAATTATTAACGTCAATAAGTGTACCTACAGTGTACCTTTGTACTTTATAGATCAAAGCAGCACCCTTATAGATGTAATCTGTACTGACTCACGTATTCATGATGTTAATGTTACCCATATACCGGAACTTGGCAATCATGCGATAGTTTCGTCCACATTGATTTTAAAAAAGGACAAAGTCCCACCACGCTGGATTACTTTCAGGCCCTTAAAAAATATTAACATTGAAAATTTTAACAATGACTTAAATAATATATCTTGGAATTTTGTAAATAATTTTAATAGTGTCAATGATATTGTGATTGAATTTAATAGAATAATTTTAGATTTATTTAATTTGCATGCGCCTTTACAAAAAGTGATGTTGAGAGAGCACCATCCATGGATTACTGACGTTGTAAAATTAATGATAAAACTCAGAAATGAAAGTCATGAACGCGCAAAGGCCACAGGGATTGAATCACACAAAAAATATTATAAAGACATGAAACTTCTCGTTATACATGCTTTAGAATCTGAAAAAAGAGCTTTTCATGAAACTTATATCAATGCTCACATAAATCTCCCAACCTTATTATGGCGAAATCTAAAAAAATCGTCTCTGATAACGGACAAGAAAAAATCAAAAGAACTGCCAGCTATAGAAAAAACTGGGTAAAGGTACCCTGCTTGTTTTGTTGGACTTTTCTAGAGCCTTTGACTGTATAAATACAACTCTTCTTCTTTCCAAGCTATCATATTACGGCTTCGACATATCAACTGTCAAATGGTTTAATAGCTACCTTAGCGATAGATCGCAGTTTGTTGAAGTCATGAACAGCGACAGCACACTTTCAGTCTCAGATCTATCTCCTGTGATCAGAGGAGTTCCTCAAAGATCCATTCTCGGCCCCCTGCTATTTGTAATTTATACAGCTGACATTACTAACTGCATTAATCATTGCTTGTACCATCTTTATGCTGATGATACGCAATTGTATATCTCTTTCGATCCATTAGACATAGAGGCAGCAGAATATAAGCTTAACACTGACTTGGAGCAAATACATTCATGGTCAAGAAGGAACTGTTTAGTACTAAATCCCGGTAAATCTCAATGTATGGTGTTAGGTTCTAAAACTGTTGTAGCCAAAATAAACATGCTCAATCCCACAGTAAAAATTAATAATAGTTTAATTCAAAAGGTACAAGAAGCTCGAAATTTAGGAGTAGTCTTTGACTCAAATTAATTTTATATATTTTGAAGAAAATATATGTTTATAGAAATCTAATAGTTCAAGAACTATTGGATTTCTATAAACATATTAGAGTAGATATTGGATTCATAGTTCGTCCGTGACTCCACCAATTTTAAGGTTTCCACTGAAAACCAGCGCTGCAGCCTGCTGTAGCATGATGCTGAGCTGGAGACCTATATTTGGTCACACAACTTTGTTGCTTTAACTATTTTGATAGTCTCTTATGCTAGATATTGTGATCAAATAAAAACGTTTTCTTTCTTTTTCTTTCTTTCTTTTACCTATATTGAATAAATGATATAGTATTGAGTATTGAGTCAGTAACGGGCTAACCTGTTAGGGGTATGGCAGTTATATTAAACTTATACCCCTAGTGTTCTCGGTAACACATGTTTTACTAGACCTACGCGGTAGATGAAGATTCTGTACATATGTATCAGATTCTGTCTTTGGACTAGACTAATTCTTCTTCGAAATATGACTATTCAACGGCTTTACATTTTTTAATTATTATTATAGAATAGGCTTAATATTGCGCTTGACGACAAATTATTATCAATGATAAGGTCTAGGCTGGAGCGCGCTTGCCTAGAGGATGTCTATTTACTCTTGCCTTGAAGGTACTTAAGTTATACGTGACATAGAATACATGCGCTGGAAGGGCATTCCACATCCTGACATTTCGTATCAGAAATGTGAAATGTAGGTACAGCAGAACCATTTCGTTCGAGCAAAGTGGATGTCAACCACATAAGGATGCCAACACTGACGGCTTCTTGCTGTTCTGTGGTAGAACGATGAAGGAGGAACAAGGTTGAAAAGTTCTTGATCACACTCTCCAAAGTGTATCCGATAAAAAACTGATAAGCAGGCGACATTGCGTCGATATAGCTCAAGTTCGGCCCCATAATATGGAGTACTTATTACACCTTTGGGATAGAGTGCTCCAATTCGTTTCATTTAACCGGATACAAAAGCGGACAGCCTCATCCTCGACTCATGGATTATCCTAAAATTACTGGTTAATCCCTAGAACACCGAAGAGACGACACAATTGTCGTCTCTTCGGTGTCCTAGGTTAGTGTTTCAGTGTTCTTTGTTATTTGGATATTCTCTATCTGAAGAATTTATATTTTTATTTCCCTACTTTGAGTTTGGCATCTATAGATTTAAAGGCAAAAGTGCGCACAGTTGCACCGAATTACTCTAACCTTCCGTTTTCGGGTAAAAATAGAATTTGGATAAACATTAATAACTGGACTGGACTACACCATTTTTTATCGTAAACACACGCCTTATTATTTTGGAACAATTGAATTGGCTCGGATTTCGGAAAATATGGTCTTGAGGTATCCAATAAATTAAGTACCTACAGAGTTTCATCTCAAGGCGGTGGCAATGTCTTTATACGAGCAACTGTCGAATGCTTATTGACGCCGAAATGTATTCACCAGCTCGCTGAAATGGCACGGCGCACGGCAATCAAATTCGCTTACAGCTTTATTTATATTTTCATTTCAAGAGTATACAAAAGAGGTACAAAACAAAGGACCAAATCTCAATTTTTACGGACGGAATTTTTCTGGTTTCTCAGTGACAAATCTGACTGCATTTCTTTCCTCGTTCTTTGTACTATTTGCATTATAGTTCCATACATAAATTTAAGTATTTTTACCAATTAGGTATTATTAATAGCCACTCAATAGATGCCTAGTTTTAAGACTTATTACTAGTACCTACCCGCATCATAAAACTTTATCTAATCTTGATCATTTAGGTAGGTACCATTAAGAATTAATAATTAATTTACTTTTATACTAGCTGGTGCCCGCAACTACGTCCGCGTGATTTAAGTTTTTGGTTATTCCCGTGGGAACTCCTAAATTTTCCGGGATAGCCTTTGTCACTATCCAGGTCCACTATACCCATGCCAAAAATCACTTTGATGCGTTGCTCCATTGCGGCATGATTGAAGGACAAACCAACAAACCAATA
Organism: Erebia palarica; assembly: GCA_964035005.1. Classification (NCBI taxonomy): domain Eukaryota; kingdom Metazoa; phylum Arthropoda; class Insecta; order Lepidoptera; family Nymphalidae; genus Erebia; species Erebia palarica. Next base: position 12,669,078 of record OZ035988.1, read on the forward strand.
AACCAACAAAGAAACACACTTTCGAATTTATAATAATATTAGTATGATTGAAATAAATAGAGACTCGCCAGACATTTTGCCAGTCAACCAGAATTATGTATTCTGTTGTAAGCACCTGTTTTTCAATTATAGTTCAGCTTTTTTTAATCAAGATTTAAAAACTGGTTCCTAATTAAAGAAATATACCTAATTTACTTAGACAAATTAAAAATAATGGTTTTTTGAAATAAAACTACTAAAAGTAATAAAACTGTATTATTTTTATTACATCGACCTTTGGCTTAAAAAAACGGGAAGGAGTGACTCATAATAATAAATTATCGCAGATTGCCTGGTTTTAGAAATAGTGTAACTCATCCGTTATCTGGGCGCATTACATAGTACTCTACATAATACCACAACGTAAGTATATTATATTGATACAGTGGATCGACGCCCATACAATTGATAGCCCGGCTACCATAAAGGACTTGACCGGTGGAACTATGGCAGCTTGCCGAGGTGTCAAAAATCAATGTGCAGCAATGATTTCTTTATTATTGTAATTGTAATATTTCACTGTTTTCAGATAAAAAAGTTTCAGGAGTCTGAAGGCTCGGAAAACTGAGAAAATAAATAAAAAAAAGTTTCACCAAAAACTGCTTTCCCACACTAGATGGCGCTAGTTATTGTGGTGAGTCTAGAAAATATTTTTAAGTATTGCTCACTACTTTTGGTTAACAAGTTCAACTATTCGACTACAGATGGCAGCATATGCAATGTGAAAGGGCGTTCCTTTAAACGCAGTATTTCAAAATGCTTTGTTCGATCTATTAATTTGAAACTTGTCAAAAAATAAAAATAATTATAAACAAAACATACATTTCCTTTTCATTACTATTTAGTTGATCAAAAATAAATCGTTCATAATATAATGATTAAGGTACTGAAATGGTATTCATGTAGGGTTACAAGATTATTATTAAATAAATTAATAAATAAATAAAATCTTTATTTGGAATTACCATATACAGTGAACGTACAAACACAAACTTAGTAGTAAAGAAATAACACATCCTGACATTTCGTATCAGAAATGTGAAATGTAGGTACAGCAGAACCATTTCGTTCGAGCAAAGTGGATGTCAACCACATAAGGATGCCAACACTGACGGCTTCTTGCTGTTCTGTGGTAGAACGATGAAGGAGTTGTTACTGTGTGTACTATTTAGTTGATCAAAAATAAATCGTTCATAATATAATGATTAAGGTACTGAAATGGTATTCATGTAGGGTTACAAGATTATTATTAAATAAATTAATAAATAAATAAAATCTTTATTTGGAATTACCATATACAGTGAACGTACAAACACAAACTTAGTAGTAAAGAAATAAACTACGTAATAAAATAACTTACGAACTAGACGGTGAGAAAATAATTCCAAAAAGGGCAACGGCTCAGCGTGATGCTGTTATGGTGTAGATACACCATAACAGCGCGGATTTTCAGCCGAACCCTAAAAAACTAGTTATTAGACATGGATATAATGGAATGTCAAAATGGAGTAGTGCTTTAAGAGGAAAGCGGACGCTCAAGATTTGAACAATAAACGTACTGTTTTCTTTTTTTTCATTTGAACCCTGATCTTATTTGTAATAATAAATAATAATATAATAATAAATAAATAGTAATAATAAATCCATAATAATTTCGTTTTAAATTTTTAAACCTTACTGTAAAAACGGAAATCCTGCACATTGTCCCGAATCGGAGGGCAATTACTGGTCATGTCCTTTACATTTAAACAAATCATTCGTAGTCCGTATACACCACCTCCAAGCTGCATACTAATTTGACATTAGAGTGACAGAATTCATCTATCGCATTTTGACATATTAAGTAATATACGCTCCCCCGTCACGCCCATGTCACCCCGCAGCGTTGCTCTGTCTAGACGTCTCCGTCAAAAGACCGGTATGTATGTCTCCTTTTATAATTTTTGTAGTGTATGGTCGACGTCAAAAGTCCATATAGAAGAAGCACACAAAATGGCTTGTTAGTTACAGAGTCACGATCAAACATGCATATTTACAAATATTTTTACATATTTTTATTTTTATTTTTTATAAACTTACGTTGCCAATTTATGTTGCCAATCTAAGTAGTATCGAATAGTAATGGTTTGAACGTAATACTGTTAAATTAAGGTAAAAATTTTGGATAGATTATATTTGTGTGATGAGAGATTCAGATTGCTTGCGCACAGTTTTATCATTTAAGCTATGTATGGGCTATTTACGTCGACCATGCAACTAAATTATTACACACAACCACTAATAGGCCTGCAAGAGATGCCAATGAGCTTTTGAGGGATGTGATTATGCGCCCCATGAGTGACCCCAAATAAAAGCTTATTGAGTAAGGATTCAAACAGTAACCGAATTATGGGGCTTAAACACTGTTTTTTGAAACTTATAAAACAGAAACACTTATAAAGGAAACAGAAAAGATACTGTAACCCAATCAATCTTTAACCGTTTATTTCTGTTAATAAGAGTTTTTATCTGTAACCCTGATAGGTAGGTGCATGCCCTAACAAACTGCACGGTGTAACAACGCGTTCTTCTCACTTCATTGGACTTTACACAGTACACTGACACAACATGGTCATGTTTTTTGCTAAAACAATTGCAACCATCGGTGCTTTCACCTTACACTTTAAAACCCTTTATTTCTGGTACAGATTCACTTCTGTTACAGAAATATAAGTGATTCGGGATAACAGAATTAAAAACACATTCAAAAGGGTTACAGCTTGGATTCTGTTATACTTTGATTCTTTCAACACTTATACTTCTGTTATTGAGTTCATTGCACATGAAAACTGTTTTTTGAGTAAGTATCTATACGATTTGCACGTAAGCGTGTGTCAATAATAAGTTATTTAAAAATTCTGATTTATGTAACCGATTGGCGATTACTATCCAGAATATGAGTGAAGCTTAAAAAAACAATTAAAAGTTATTTGAAAACAGATTTTATAGTTCCAATTATTTTTTTCGCATATTATAATCCATTTTTGAAGAACGTTTACCTTTTAGCCATAATAATTTATTGCACTAGGGACATCAAATTCCGTTACGATATAAACATTATATCGCGTGTTGCTCCGCCGAAATTTAACACCATTCCATTTATAACAATGAAGCTAAATAACACTTCGCCTGTATAAAAGCTATAAATACAGAAGCTGTCAAAATCCCGATGATAATACATTTTCTTACCAACCCGTCACCATTATAGCTGGGTATTAAATACCCGACGCCTTTTTAACTTCGATCACAGAAAAAAAACTTTTATTTCTATGATCGAAGCTTTTTAAACGCCGATTATTATCTCCAAAGAACGCAAAACTGTGAAGCATTTTTTTCCTAAAATTGTGTATTCTAGGTATGAGAGAGAGGTCACCCAGCAGCAATGGCGGTGCTCTGTGGTTTATTTTTAAAAACGTCGACAGATATTTATTTGTGAGAAAAGTAAAGGAATAAGACCATGACATTAATCAAAACAAAAGTGCTGATTCGACAAGGTAAAACCATATCGAGGAAATAACTAAGTATGAAGAAGAGTTTAGTAGGAAACTTTAAATTAATTTGTTACTTTAATACTCTTGCTTTTTTGTTTGGAAGCAAATTATACAACGGTTTTAAGTAAGAAACTTTCCTACTCATTTAGTACTCATCCTATTTCGATGTTCCTACTCAGTGATTCTACATCACTGAATAGGAACATCGAAATAGGATACGTACAGGTACGATGTTCCTACTATATATACTTCAAATGAATTTAAAATCGTAAAAATATTTTTATTTCATCAGATTGCCGATATAATATAAATATATATAATGTAGCGATCCCGGGTCAAGAATGTAACCTCACCTCTATATCTTATAAAGCATAATGAGCTATTATGATTCACACTATTTTACTAAGCATTAGAAAAGAATTATGCCATCTAAGTGGAATGCCAAATTAACATAATGAACATTTTGAGATAAAACAAACGTTTGGAAACTGGCTCTGTATAAAAATGTGTTTCTCTAATCTGTACCTAGTCGTAAATTGCAGTAAAAAATGACAGACGCGCAAAAAATGTGTATTTATATAACTCTATAAACCTTTGATTGCTTTATTAAGAAAACCATAAAATGTTTGATAATGTTTTGTGATGCAGGTACACCGTTTCTCAAAGTGTCTCGATATAATTATGTAATTGAGGGGGTGGTCCATTGACCGCACGTAATATAAGCTTAATTTGTATTTGTATAACTTTGAAATATTATTGGGTTCCTTCGGGTTGGGGATTAATGTCTCAGTTAATTTTTCTCTATAATTTCGTCAAATCTAAAGATAAGGTAAGGTAAGGTCAGTCGGCTGTGAATAAAACATAACATGGATTGGACTTATATTAAGGCTTATATGCGATGCGATACAAAAGTTGCTGATCAAAGAGCTCTTTGTTTATCAAGTAAACAGTTCCTGTTATCTATCGACCGATCGATTTTGCCGCGTTTTCCCTTTTAATGACGTATACATAAAGCTCACATAAAGCTTCTCTGACCGGTTCAATCTGGTTCCGCGTAGATAGATTTGGTGAGACCCTTACATTACATTGAAGATAAGTAGAGATTCCCGTCTTAACACAGATGGCAGAATGTACAAACAAAAGAAAATTCGAAACATAATATCAAAATATAAATCCATAATATTTACCTCAATTTAAAGTTTGAAAAAGTGTACAAACAACTAGTGACCAGTCTATTCAACACGAGCAGTTTTTTTGTCAACAAATTGATATAGGCAAATTTACACAAACATTTTAGTATTGAGTCAATAATTAATTTTGTAATATATACCCATCATTCCTGAGTATTTATTGGACTTTACCTCCTTTAGAATCGATTTGCATATATGTATAGCCCGGGGTATGAAAATTTATGGGGAGTAAAAACAAAACCGTTACGTTATTGACTTTATGTTTCCATGACTATTTAATGTATTTTGATGAATATGTATATAAATTATATAAATATATGTATCAAGCATACTTTTACTAATGTACTAATATACTCATTTACTAATCTATATATTTTATTTGCTGATGCCCCCGACTTCGTCCGCGTGGATTGAGGCTTTTTAGTTCCCGCGTTAACTCTTTAATTTTCCGGGATAAAAAGTAGCCTATGTGCTATTCCAGACTAGGTATAATCTGTCTCTGTGCCAATTTTTAATCCAGCTCCATTAAGCTGTTCTAGAGTTTAAGTGTTCGAACGAACCTGACTTTTTTGTTTTATATCTGTCACCGTAAGATTGTAAAAACCGTTAGATTATAATCTAACTCGCGAAATTCTAAACTGCCGAAAGATTAGATAATTACAATTTATTATTGATTAGATAATGATAATTTTACAATCTTACGGTGACATATCGTTCGTAAAGAGTAAACTCCAATCGTGCGTCGGAGCTGACACACACAATTTGTTTTCTGCTAACGTCAGTATATAGCAAAATATTTCAATTACTTACTGCTAAAGCAGTGTGCAGATAACAATATGTTTTACTTTTATCATTCAATCACATGATATTTTATTACTTGTCTAGAAATTTGAGCGGTAAAGTAAGTACCTAGGAGTCAGTTATTTCTTGTCTTAACAAAAATGATTGATGAATGAATTGAATCTTAAATAGACAGCTTATTGAAGATTATTCAATTGAATTAGCCAGTCTATTTAATTAGCCAGTTAATTGAAGATTAAAAATAAATTCAGTGGTGTGAAGTTTTCCAAATTATACCTCTCTGAACAAAACGATGTTTTTTCCCTTCTGTAAATACATAAAAGTAAAATGTGACTGACTGATCTATCAATGCACAACTCAAAGGACTCACACAACTCTCACTGGATGGATTAGACAGAATATGGCATACAGAATAAATATTACGACGGTAACGTCCACTAGGAGAGATTTAAAAAGACTTAAAAAGAATGACTAATAAAACTCAGTGTGATTAACCCTATTAGCGCAAGACATTAATGTTACGATGACAGTAAAACATACTCCAACCATCAACCATAGGTTTCTTTCCAAGGACAAAAGTAATACACAATAGATAAATAATTAAATAAAATGGTGCAAAAAAAGGGTGCAAACCACAAGGTGTGTTTAGATTAGAATGACATAATATTATAAAAATTCCTAAATGATAAATTAGAATTAGAGCATATAACCAGAAATAAGAAGGGAAGAGTGAAGTAAAAGACTATTCTAATTCTGCCCTGATATACTTTCAAAAAAAGAATTCCGAGATTGACTCAATAGGTACTTTCTAAAGAGGCCCTGTTTTATTAAATCAATTCTTTTTTATTGCCAAGTTACGCTTGGATCAGGGACCATACTACCAACGCCTATAGTAATACTTATGCAATATTACTCAAAATGTCAGTTTGATGACATACCTTATCTAAAACAGAAAGTCAACAGTAATGAAAAAATATGGCTTTACTAGTTAATGCCCGCGACTTCATCCGCGTGGATTGAGGTTTTCAAATTTGAGGAAGTATGGTCCCAAAACATACCTACATATAAATATTCAAAATCTCATTTGAATTTAGAAGTGATAATAATTTGTCTGATAGAAACGCCTTTACCAGGGAGAGGAATTCAAGTTTATTAAATCCATAGATTTATTATAATATATTTAGTATTGATTCAATCCATACCTCTAATGTATTTCAAAACGGTGTCGACTTTCATAAAACATAGTTCGCTGAATTTGGGTGCAGCAGTGAATTATACTTTAGCTGTAATTACAATTTTACTCCTACCTCCACATAAATATTATTAAGCGTAGCTTTAATAAAGCGACGCCATAAAGTCTGTTCGCAATAAATACAATTAAGTATTTAAATTGGGATATTATTGAATATAATGCCAATATAATGTAAATATTGCCAAATGCAAAAAACTCGTAAAGTTTTATGTTACTATCAATGTGCAATACAGAAACAATTAATAGGTAGTTACAATTTGGGAAGGTAATAATTTACAGACATCCTTAGTTCTAGTCCTTAGAAGGTCATCATAGGTTACTATTTAACTAGACCATAATCCTACTACTAATACTAATACTATTTAACTAGAGCATAAAGAACCAGGGGTAGAGGTACAACTCCATACTTGCCTATATAAGCAAAAAGCATTCAAAAATCTGCTTATCATCGTTGATACCCTGTAGTTCTTCTGCTTAGCTCTAGATGGCGTTAAAACGAAAGCTTTGAAATAAACTTTTTGCTATCGGATTTTATGCAAATTTTATATTTAATAGTTAATTAAACTTAATAAATAAATAGGTAATAAAATAAAGTAAAACAACAAAATACATGTTTTCATTGAGTTTCGGTTGATTTAAACAAAATTTATACTTATTCGAGACAAGTAACGCCATCTAGAATTTATTTTAGAACTATGGTACCCGTTGTATGGAGTTGTACCTCTACCCCTGGATCTCTATGCTCTTTGACTAGACTAACCAGATTTCCATTCAAGATCATGTAAGATTCAAAATTCTCAAACCCGCGTCAAGATGACAAAAGAAAATTATTGTTGTTAAATGCCATCTTACGGAAAATTGGCAAGTTATTTCTTAGAAAGGATCATATTTTGGAGAACAGACTGTCTTCTCTGATTGGCCCTCATGCCGTGTCATGTTTCTTACAACTAAAATAGATGGTGCTATTTGTCGAAAAGTAAATGAAGTAAAATCGTAAATTGACAAAGTACATATTTCTACGCAGAAATAATAATAATTTATGGCTGGGTAAGTATATAATTATGTTGTACACTATTTCTAATCTAAACTAAAATTACAACACAAAAGCTAGTTAAGCTTTAACCTTGGTGAGAATTTTTTCCAGGAAATATTATGAAATGGATAGCAATATATTTAGAGCTATCATTTTTGTTTAGTTTAGAGATGAGAAGTGTTTTAAAGAATTACTCATGTCTCACTAAACCTAGGCTTACGAATTTATTATATCAGTAATGCTTGAGTGCAGTTGTAGGCATACTATGTTCATATTAAGTAGTTTACAATTATATTCCTATTACGATGTAATTGAGTGAATATTCCTAGCAGTGGAATAATGCTATTGACATGACGGAAAAATTAAAACGCTTTTCAAAAAAATATAATATTTTATTTATAAAATACTTTGACTGCAATAATATTTTGATATAATATATAGTTATTAACTGCAACTGATATGACCGCACTACATACAGTTCACTATAGGCATTCTATAAAAACTGGATAGCAATTCTCATTATTTCCAACAACTGCTCGAGCCATAGGCGCGTTACTGTTGCGTATCTTGATATTCGTATTGTTGTTGAGCGTTATATCCGAAAATGTCTCAATAACAACTTTGTTGTGTTGTTGAGGCAATCCAAGAGTTGGCAATTGTTTTGCGTGACCACTGATGAAGCCAATTTCTCGACAAATTTCTTCCAACTGGGATCTTGTGTGGTTTTGTGTAGAATAGCATTTCGAATGCCATACCCCGTGAGATCGAATTGACACTTCCCCCGTACCATGTCTGAAATAAAAAGGGTTACATGGGATTAAAAATAAAATAAGGTGAAGTATGAAGAACTAAATAAGTTTCTTTTAGGATTTTTGGGGTTCTGACACTACGCAATAAATTGGGACCACTAAATTTGCAGTAGGTATCCTATTTACCTGGGCCTAGTAAAAATATATTATTACTAGTGGCCAGAGGCCAATTAATTGATTTCATTGAGTTTATGATTGATTCTGTACTAACTTTCTAACAACTCTAGGCTGATAGTGCAACGGAATATATAAATTAGGTTTTAGCAAAAAAACTCGTGGAAAATCTCAATCTATTTTAAGCAATGACTCTGACAAACAAAGAATGTGGACTTATTTTACTAACGCCATCTAGTTTGAAATATGGCGGGGACAAGGACAGGCTTATGACCGGGGTAAAATGCTATCCCTCGCCACGCCAGGCCAGACCTCGAAGCCCGTACCCCCGCTTGGCCCTCACGGGTCAGCTGGACTCCTGCTGCTGTGACACGCTTATACAGGTGAGGGGCACGCCCTACAAGTCGGACGCCCAACTTTTTTCTATGAAAGGGTCCATCCAGTACCTACATATATCGATGGCTTTAAGTAATTTGTAATAAATTTCATTTACATATAATGTGCAGATTTTAGTCCAAACAACTTACGGAGTTCCTTTAGGTGCAATTAGACCAATACAATTCTTCTCGTCTTCACCCTTTGGACAATCATGTACACCATCGCACACCATATCTAACGCGACGCAGTAGTCTTCTATGTGTGTAGACGATGCTGTGCACCTATAAATAAAATATTATTAAAACAAAGGTTCTAAAAACTTGATAGGTCAATCTAATTCTGTGCCACATCATTTCAAAACAACGTGGTGGAATATTAGGACGACGACTATCGCTCGCGTCCGTAGGAGTCACCACCTTTTCCTCGACCAAGGTCCACACTACACGTGTCCCCTGGGTGCAAAACGAGTGACAACGCCGAGTAACAGGCGGCGGTTAAGTAACCTGTACCCAGGCTCCCACAAGCCCTGAGGGACTAAATCCCCTCTAAACAGCTGTGGCAGTAGCACCTTGGGAAAGTGCTACTAGATTCTTCCCACCCCACCCGCACAGGCACTACTACATACCTTATATCATACACACCACAGCCCTACAGACAGACACTCAACACCAAACAAACAAACATACAATAACACCTCAACGCCGAACATCGGGCGGTGGAATCTAACCTGACAAACGTGAGCTTGCTTGCTTGCTTGGGTCGGCCAGCAGAAGCCGGAAGGCATTAAATGCCCTTTAAAAGACTGTGAGTTGCGCCTTGGGAAAGTACTACTTCTACCTTCTCCCAAACCCTTAATTATCTTAACAAAAGTCCTATACCTTCATTAGAACCACACATGGATATTCATACACCTTCTAATCCTCCCAGTTGGCAAAAAATTCCATGCAACAGAGGCTCGAAACGCAAACGAGTTAGTACTTCTCCGTCATCACATAATATTCAGACCAAGAATAGCTTTAGCGATCTCCCATTAGATCCCGATGGTATGGTAACGTTGAACTACCTAGCACTAAACCTGTGAATAAACCACCACCCATTATCCTGTATGGTATTGAGGATGTTAATGAACTGACGAATAAATGAGTAATTTGGAGCACTTTAAACTCAAAATCGAACAACGAATCAAAAGAGAACAACGCATCTGCTTATAGTTCCCCGACTGATTGCAGATTCAAGAGGAGAAAAAAAAACAAAGGTTCTAAAAACTTGATAGGTCAATCTAATTTTTATGTATCACATCATTTCAAAACAACGTGGTGGAATACGGGGTTGCGTCTTGAAATTGACTAATTGGTAAGGTTTTTCCGTCTATCCGTGCAAAAATACTTACAATAGTTCAAAACGAACTATCAGGGAGCAATTTCTCAAAGTAACTGGAAGCGCTATTTCATAGCTATTAATAATATAAATGCGAATGTTTGGATGTATGGATGGATAGATGTTTGTTACTCAATCACACCCCAACGGCTGGGTGAAATTTGGCACAGAGATAGATTATTGTCTGGAATAACACATATGCTACTTTTTATTCCGGAAAATTAAAGAGATCCCACGGGAACCGTAAAACCTCAATCCGTGCGGACGAAGTCACGGGCATTAGTTAGTAGTATAATATTTACGCACAATATCGAGTAATTCCCTGGCATCCTTACAAAACTGCTCTAAACTGCATGGGAACCGAAAAAATAAGGCTTAGATGATTCGATTAATTTAATTAATGTTTCTTTTTCTCGCTGAGAAAACACCTTACACAGAACTACCACAAAATCAAAAGTTTCTCAATAGTTGTACGTTAAAATTTCAATCAGTAAGTTATTAAAGTATGAAGATAGCTAAAAATAACTTACTTAAATCCTTTTTTTGCATAACATTTACAAAACATCGGATCTTCATCACTTCGGTCATGACAATGCAGAATTCCGTCACAAAGCCTCGATGGCATCACACGTCTCAGATAGTCCGAACATTTAGTATGTCCAGGCTCGTCCGTGCCGTCTCCACAGTCGTCATGTCCGTTTTTGAACAATTCTTTGAGAACACATTGACCATTTTTGCATTTTAATTGACCAACTGGACATTCTGAAAAGATAAAATGTTTGATTAGTGATTATTCGGGCACAGGTACATATATAAACTTAATGACCCATTCTCATCATTAATCTGTATATTTTATTGCAAAAAATATCTTATAGGTATACTGGTAGGAGAGTAACAATAAAAAAAATGTGCCTTACAAAAACAAGTACATTCCAATCTCTACACGCCAACGTTTTCATTTAATCTCCGAAGTAATGACAATCATTATTATGAGACACAAAATACGCAAAAGTCTTGTATTTTTAATACGTAAATTAATGAAGAAACTTGAAATTTAATTCGCTAAAAAAATAAAGTCGTGCATTATCTTTACAATCGTGTATTATCGAGTCAACATCTCCTGAAGATGCTCCGGTGTCGGAGTGAAATGTACGTTGAGAATAATTTGGAAGACTTATGTGGTGTGGTGAATATTGCAAGATACACATTGTACCACATAATACATAGATTTATCTACTGTGGCTACTGCGACTTCCGCAAAGGAACGCCTGCTTCTATCCAAATACGTAAAGTATTTAAAATTGGCATAGAAAGCATTATAATAAGATTTTATTATACTAGGCTATATTAAAATAATATTTTTAGGTGGATTTTATTTTAACCCTAATCAACTCGTATGGGTTTTAGGCAATACATTTTAGTTTAGTTTACATGTTACATGCACAAAGCTCATCAAAAGTTCAAAAAAATCGGTTAACAGGGATACGGATTCTTAAAGTAATTCCTTACCACATCCACGATGGAGAGGATCCTGGGTACAAACATCGCGTTTTTTTCTACAAGCTTCTTTCGATTCATCTGCGGCGTCTTCACAGTCGGTGACTCCATCACAGACATTTTGCAGTTTTATACATATGCCTCTTTGACATCGAGTGCCTTCACAGTCGTCGAGTACATTTTCTTCTACGGAATCTGATAATGGTTTTTCTGTAAATGCAACATATTTCTCAAGACTAAGTGAGTAGTTCCATATTATTATATTAAAATTCGATTTATCAAAATTTTCTGCAAGAAATTTGAAGCCCAAGATTATCAGTAACTTGCTTCGCTCATCTCAAATATTATTTAGCTATATATTCAGTAAAAATGAAAAAAATGTTGTCTAGGTATAACTTTATATTGACCAAATATATATAATAATAATACCAAATATAAACCAGTTTACCTTCATAATATTTGATTTCATGTTTGAGATTTCCAATATCTGTACCGACTATGCGATTACCACAATCAATTTCCTTTTCTATAAACGACGCTGCTGGGTACCATCCTTGTTTCGTATGGCAACTAATTATTCCAGCCCATTGTGAGTCTATGTCCGACTATGAAATAAATTATAACGACATAAATTTTGACGCCAAATTGTATACTTAATTTGTTATTAGCTAAGTTTACTGTTGTTTATTTTCCTTTGTGGTGTACAATAAAAGTATATTCATTAATTCATATAAAGGTTATACTTTAAAATTAAAATACCAGTGATTACCAGTAGCCAGATTAAAAAATGTTTAATGTTTGAAAAAATGATCAGCTTCATGAAAATTTCGAAAATGAAAGCTAAATTTAATGTTAGCATCACGAATGCTAGTAGAGAAGTAGAGAGTATCGCAATTGACATCAAATATTAATTAATGGTACATGAAAATTCGTAATTCACACGCGTTTCTTGGTAAACATAAAATTATATCAGGCTTTAAACTTACATGGCATTTACTTTCGTTCCGCTGTCGAATAAAACATCGGTTGTGCAAATCGCAATCGTCCGTTTCTTTGAGGAAGACATTAAATGTTTTATTATTTTTTGTTTGTCCAACGGCAACGCATATTGTGTTTTTCGTGTCTTCAGAAAATCTACAAAACAAACAACCATCAAGTGATTATAATTAACAGAATCCTTTTCCTTAAATAACTGAAATTAATTTATATTTTACTTACGAGGACATAACGACCATTGGCTTTACCATTACAGTATAAGATGCAGGTTCTTTCAAATGAAGCAAAATAATTCTACTTCGATATAAGTCTTTTTTAGCATCGACTTGATAAACTTGTTCATATGGACCCATCGTAGAATCTAACGTATGATGTGAGCCAAGTAAAACGGTTATGTAGTGATGGCTTAAACTGTAAAAAATTTTTTTGCTCAATGAAATTAATCAGAACTTTAATAAATTAACTCAGCTGAATGAGTTATTGGTAATGACGAACTTACGTGTAACTTTGAAGACAATAGTGACTGATTAATACCCAAGACAGATCTACCAGTACACCTGTACATTTATATTTTCCATCAACATACAATTTTGCGATCCAAGGCCACATAAAGAATGAATCATCTTCCATATTTTTACTTGTGCGGAGATCTTGAGTTACGTCAAAATGTGAAAACAAAGAATGGTCACAATATACGTAAAGTGTCATACAAGTTCTAGTAATATTAGGCACACATTCTTCTTTTACCACCTCTGGTTTATTAATAATAATATTTCTGAGAGAGTTATTGCCATCTTCAGTTTTAAAAGTAAAATGAACCGGAATTCTTACATCAATATCCCGTTTATTTTTTTTATAATCTCCCATAGAACTTACCAAACTATCTTTCATATTGATGTATTTCATTAAATATCGATTTGCTGAACTGAAAAAGGATTTTTTTATTATGTCTGCATAACTTATTTTATGTAATATTTCCAAAACAAATAGATGTAATATTTACCTAAAACCTAGATATCGACATATATGAATAGCCGACTCCTCTTGCATTTTAATTGGCATATCTTTTTCACACACTATTTGCCAATTATGATTGTTAATCTTTTTCGTTATATATCCTTCCAAATTGACCTGCGGTCTGCCGTTTGAATCGTAAATAATATGTTTTCCATTTGATAAAGTGACTAAAATCATTGAAATTTTAATTTTGGTGAACTAATTTAAAACACACTATCGCATAATTGTTCAACAATAATATTCCACTTACAACAATCTAATTCATCCTCTCCTAGTGGGCATTGAGGTCTTCCATCACAAATGTATCTCGTATCCAAGCATATTTGACTGCGTTTACATAGAAAATGGTTTTCCTCACATGTAACTGAAAAATTGTTTTTGTTTAGAATAAATACCAAAACTTGTTAATAACGTACATATTATAGAGAAAAGCTTGAGATGAGAAAATAAATTAACATAAAAGGATTATGTCTATAGAGCTATGTAGAAATGCGATAGAAGACTTATCAAAGACGAAAATAATTTTACGGTATCAAAAAATTCAAATAGTAATTAATATGCAGCATCAAGAAAAAATATATGTATGTAAAATGATTTTTGATTTACTTACAACAGTCAATTTCATCCTGCCCATCGGCACAATCAAAGTTTCCATCACATATAAGCTTACTGTCATAAGTCGTTAAATAGTCTAAGCATGTACAATCTAGTTCATCAGTTCCATCTTCACAGTCAGGTTTATGATCACAACGAGTTGTGTAAGGTACAATTTGGTAAATACTGGAATTGCAAGGGATTTTTATTTATTATAAATATATTATCCGGGTAACTTTAAATGTTATGTAGGTTTTTAAATCTCAATAATAATTTTTATCATTTACATTTAAATGCTTTGAATTTGACATTAAAAAGTAAGTACCGTCTACACTGAAATTCCAATGGTGTTAAATGTTTCTTTCTTATTTTCGCTGGTTGTAGCTCTAAAAATGCTTCTTCTATATCACTTATATTGTCTTTTGAGTCTAGAGGTTTTTGGGCATTAGAATTATTCTGATTTGTTGCGGAAGTTTCTTGATCATGCCTATAATTTTCGGTATGTGTGTTTTTTGTATCATCGCTAATGATATTAGAATGCGACAAGAGTTCCACTACTAGTTCTTGGCTCTCTTCAGCTGTTTTACTTTTGTTACTTTCTATACTTTTTTTTTCGTGATATAAGTAGTCGTGAAATTCATACTTATTAGTCGTTTTTGTTAGATCATCTGAATGTGTTTGTGTTTTTAGTGGTGACTGAGTGGTAAATGTCATTTCCAATTGCGTTCTATCCTTAGATGTATCTTTTTTAATCACTTCATATAATCCTTTATCTCCGATAGAGGACATTGATTGCAATGGATATTTAGAGGTATTTATATTCACATAGTGTTGCAGGAGATCCTCATTTGTTGATATATTAATCGGATCTAAAGTAACATTTTCATCAACAATTTCTTCTTTGCCAATTTCCTGTGAATAATCTAAATTTGAAAATTCAACAGTAGAGACATATTTCAAATCATTGGTAATCGTGTCTACATCAGTAACTGGTTTTAATATTTTATGGGCTAACGTAGAGTTTTCAAAATTACTGTTAAATAAAGTCGTACTTTCAATTTTGATGTCGTCATCGTTACTAAGCTTCTTAGTAACAGAAATCACATCATCAAGTAAAGTTATAGATTGGGACTTAGCTGTTGTTACTTTAATATGGTGAATGTCCTCAAGGCTTTTTTTTTCTGAAGATTCAGAATTATCAACTTTATCCATTTCCATCGATTTAGTATGCACACTTGATTTTTCAAAGATTTTTCTCGTAAGAGGTGAATTTTCATCAGTCAAACTTTCAGGTTGTTCCAATACCGTATGAACATCACAATTTAGTTCATCTTCTCCATCAAGGCAATCTATTATTTTATCACACATTCTTTTTTTAGGTAAGCATTTTAATATTCCTGAATCACACCTAAAGCCTGGACACTCTTGTTTCGGCTGTATGATAGGCAATCTTTTTGAAGCTGCAATAAAAAACATGTTTTATCGTATAACTATCTAGATTAAATATTAATAAGCTAGAAATAGGAAACTCTTAAGCTTACAAATGTGATATTTTATCCAGGGTACGAATAAACTGACTCTCGTGTAAACACCAGGCTCGTCTTTTCTACCACACCCATCACCATGGCTTACAATGCCTGCCACATACCACTGTTGCGGATTTATAGGATTTTTGCATAATAATGGACCACCACTATCGCCCTGAAACACAAAAGGAAATGTGAAGCTGAACAGTGAGTGATAGTGAAGTATTTCATAAAAAAATATTTTGAAAAAGTGTTCAGAACATACTTGGCATGCATCTTTTCCCCCTTCCATTAGACCTGCACATATTTCTTTGCCCGATTGATCTTCTTCGTGTTTACATCGCGCCCAGATGGGAACTTCTACTTCACGCATGTGGTCGGCTGTGGTCAATTTTGGCCATTGTTTCATTGATATTATTTTAATAGTAGTAAAAAATAAAGTAATCTCAAAGATAATCATATTTAGAAATAATCACAACAAATATTGTTTTTGAAAGTTTTGAGAAAAAATATAATAATTTTACTAACGATCAGGTCCTCGCTCTTTCGTGGCTCCCCAGCCTACAGCAGTGCAAATAGTTCCAGTTGCGGGTCCCCACATCCAATCACTACCAGCTACTTCAAGACTTGGTAAACAAATAGGCCTTGCCCATCGACTGAACTGTATACCAGGTTTAACTCTTATCAGAGAAAGATCGTTTTTCATATCCTCTTGATTATAATTCTGATTTACAATAACATGAGTTACACGATGGTTTTGCTCTTGAGGTGAAAATGAAAATCGACGCAGCATACCAACTTGCACTTCATAATAGTGTTGCCAAAATCTTAAAGAAATAGACAATAATTATTTTGATAATTAAACAAAAAAAAAAGTGTGTGTGTGAAATTCACACACGGCAGAAGTGAAACTTCATAAAAGTAGCCTACGAGAGAATGAGATAATTATCTCCAATCCTATTATGAATATGTTTGACTGTTTTTAGTGTAGCTTTTTCGTTTTATCGAATTTTCAAATCACAACGATTCTAAAGAAGGTCCACTTCGATAAAATATAGAAATTAAGTAATAAGTACTTACTTATTAACACAGTGCGCTGCAGACATGATCCAATTTTGATTAATAATAACTCCACCGCAATGAAACATCCCATCTCTATATAATGCAACCATCCATGGCCAGGCAGTCGGTTGACTAGGTATACCGCCTACAACTCTACCCTCTGCCCTCTTACTCCTCGTTTCATCGCTATTACCTTTACTTAAATAGTTGAAAATCAAACGTGTTTTTGTGTTTTTATTTGTAACGTATCTCTTTACTCGACCATCGTAATAGATGGCAGGATATGGGAGAAGAAATCTTTTATTTCGACCGAAGAGACGACTTTCTATCGCGGCATCCTATGATAAAGGAGTCATAAAATAATTTTATTCGTTGTGACCTTAAAGGTCACAACGAATAAAATAATTTTATGTTTTGAATTTTTTTGTGTTATCATTGCTTAAGGTTCTTAAAATTGTTAGCAAAGATTTACTTGTTTCTATCATTGTTAATAATGATAATTACATTTTGCTGTTGGAGATTAAGATGTTCAAGTTTGTTAAGTGAAAAATATAATGAATTCGTAAAAAAAAAAATATTAAGAGTTTAGAAAACATAATCAAAACAATATTGTTTATTACTCAACTGGAACTCGACGATTTCTGTAAAATATTTTAATTGAAGGCAACTTTATAAATATAACTATATTTTCTTTTAAATTTGGCCCGTCCATCTGTTTACATCACGTTACAAATTTTGGACATATCAGAATGCAACATAGCATACTTTTTATAACAGTTAATACTCTAGACTAAGGTTTAGACTATTCTGTTTCTTTGATATCAATGTTTTCCATGCAGTGCGGAACTCCTCAAAGCTCCTATTATAGCGTGATAAAAAATGGTTTTCTAAAATCGGGAGGTACTTGTGCAAAGCACCCCGGCTTTGCACAAGTACCTCCCGATTTTAGAAAACTAGTCAACTTGTTCACATAATACTGTGGATAAAAGCATAGAACATCATTAAATATTATACCTCTTTTATTAGCTGTGAAGACGTGAGCATCCTTGTTCCACATAGCAAATCAGGACATGTGACATATACTGCGGAGGAGTTAAGACACATGTTGCTTGTATGTATTAATCCTCCGGGAACGGTGCTTATATAGTCAACTTTTAAAAGTGGGTCGATCGACAGAACTTGAATAAAAGGCGGCCTGTAATTAATAGGTTAAATTAGATTTCATGTTATTGAAAAAATCAATAAGTTGGTAACTTTAATGTTACAATTATACGTGTAGCTAGGTTACACTATGGAATTCCTGTTTCTTTATGATGTTTTCTGTTACCGTTAAAGCAAGTGATACAAATTTAATTGCTAAATGCACATAACTCCAAAAGGTTACCTACTAAGTTCAAAATAAAATGTAGCAATATTAAATTTTGTATTTAAATAATATAACATACATTTTTATATGATAATAGCTGATAATGCCCTCGATCGAAAATCCTGTAGAACTCTTTGATTTTCTGACAGGCAGACAGGCATACTTTTGTATTAATAATATGTGTAGTAGTTTGGATTACCTTATTATGAGCCCCGTTTCACGACGACAAGCTTCGTGAGCCCACATGTAGGGGTTGTTACAAACTGCATACCAGTTTCCTTTGTAATTTCTTAGCAGATAACCCTCTGTGTTGGATATTGCAAAAAGCTAAAATGGAAATTGAAAACAAAAAAATGAGTGATATATTATTTTTAACTATGAAAAGAATCACGTCAGTTGTCATGTGGACTAAAATTGGGAAGCACACACACACACACACACTCATATATTTTATTATTTTTATTATTATTAAATATTATATTAATATTTTGTATATGAATAAGACTAGGCATCCATGTGGTGGTGAGGATATTTGTTTCTGCGGTGCGACTAAAAAACATGGATTTGATGAATTTAATTTTAAGAAATTATAAATTCTTACAGGCTTCTTATGTAAACTAGGTGCTAGCATACTACAATCAATTTCATCTTTATGGTTTGGGCAATCAGCTATGTTA
This sequence comes from Erebia palarica, assembly GCA_964035005.1. Lineage (NCBI taxonomy): Eukaryota > Metazoa > Arthropoda > Insecta > Lepidoptera > Nymphalidae > Erebia > Erebia palarica. Next base: position 12,688,336 of record OZ035988.1, read on the forward strand.
TTACATCGCTGTTCTTTGGAAAAACATGTACTCCTTGAGTCTTCATGGGAGTTTACATCCTCACAGCTAAACGTGTTTTCACTACAGCCTGCAAAGAAATAACTTGTTTTGAGCATTAAACCTTTTCACAGTTTTACAACTGCTTAAGCGCAGATACACACTAGGTCAGGAAAATACCACGTCGGGTGAGAAAGACGGCTTTGAAAGAGGCGACGAGCGACACGCTAGTTGTGTGCCTCTACATAAAGTTTTTGACAGCTAGACAATTTTTTGTTCCTAATGGCTTTATTCTCTACTAAAGTGTTTACGCTATCATATAGATATAGACTTACCAAAACAACCCATTTCATCTTCACCAAATGGACAATCAAAATAGCCGTCACATATTCTTGCGACGTCTACTCTTGATTTGCAAGTGCATCGTGCTTCGTCGCTCACGTCATTACAATCTACTTTTCCATCACACCAGTTTTCCTCGTCAACACAGGTACTTCCATCGTTGCAGGAAATAGTTCCAACAGGACATTCGACTTCGTTAACAGAAAAAATTGCAGATGCATCTTTAGTTGTGATGTTATCGTGTCTGAAATAAGTTAATTAAGTAATACTTTTAATAAAAAAATATTTATTTTTATTCCAAAATAAAAATAAACACATATTATCTGTAATAATCTATATCTCGTGGCAGTATTAAGAAAATAACTGACATGGATACATCAAGGTACAACCATAGATTTAGGATTGGTCTTTGATTTTATAAAAATCAAAGGGATTGGTCTCCAGTCTTAAATCTATGGGTACAACTATTTTACATTACAACAGTTATACAGCCTAAGCCACTGGGTTGTAGAAAAAACATTCTATTTTTTAGTTATCTGTCAATATAACGCCCAATAAGAAAGGATTTTCACGCCGATAAATTCGCGGAATAGGAATTTTGTATTTACTTATTCAGTTGTTTGTTTCAAGATTTTTTTAAGTTTTGATGATATGATTCAACTTACTTGGGCTCTATAAAGCGCATAGCAATTTCAATATCTTGAGGATGCGGTTTATGTTTGTGTGCATCAACTTCACGATCCTGAGTAAAAGAAGAGTAGTAACTTGACGGAACATGTCTGAAATAAGCAAAAAAAAGTAAACTTTTTGACAAAATATTTGTGGTCTAGCTTAAAACCTTCTGCTACCAACCTTGAAGAGTACGGCGATATTTGTGATTGATAATCTAATAACTGTGGATTTTCGTATACACCTAAAAATAAAATGAGGTGCCATTACCAAACAACTACAAGAGTAGCGAAAAAATAAGAAAGTACATTGAAATATAACAATTGAATACCTTGCAAATCAGGAAAACTCTGTCTCATGAGACGTGCTAATAAACAAGTATCTGTTAATTGTGAATGAGGGGCTTCACGTAAAAAATTAGCTGAATGTGAATGACTCATTTGGTTAGGAATTCCAAACGAGTTCATATCCCTTTCTATTGTCACGCTTTTCGTTGGCCTCACCAAAGCTGTCTCCCTTTTTGATAAATCTGCGGGGTTTTTATCTGATTTCATTTTAGTATTTGTTTTTATATCATTGATTGTATTTATGTTACCATTTGTATTATCAACATGGTAAGAAAAATTATTTTCCGTTAGTAATTTTATTTTCATTACTAATTCTTTACAAACATCTTTATGACTTTTTTCATTACATAAAACATCGTGTTCTGATATAATTTTATGTAGCCGTTGTATTTCATTATCCTTAAACTTTATGTGACTATGTGTCTTAGTGTGACTTGCACTGTCTTTAAGCACTGAGATGGTTTCTCTTTTCCTTCGTTTGTTTGAAAATGTTTTATTATTTAATCGGAAAAATATTTCCATTTGGTCTTGTAAAATTGACATATTTTGTCCTTCGCGGATTGCTGAGACAACAATAATTTCTGTATTGTGGACAGTATCTAGAAAAGACACGAAATGATTTCATTATGACCGTATAAAAATATTATTAAAAATATGTTACTTAACAACTGTTAAAGTAGAGTAGCTTACCGTCATTTTGTAGTAGCCTTAATATCAAAATATAAAACCCAACAGCAAACAAAATTATTATAAGTATTGCTAGTAATTTTTGTAATACAGGGTACCATTTGAGACCAGCTTTTCCTGGAACACCAAATAAAAATAGTATCTAAAGGTATTTACGATTATGGAAGGGAACGACTACTGTGGCAAAGTTAACATCAAAGGAAATTACCAGTGTCATTCAGCTCCTGAGAGTGTCGACGTGGTGTCAACGATAGTAAATATATAATAAATCTTCGGTGTCAACTTTGGTAATTTATGACATTCGTCAAAGGAAATCTCCGTCATAATTTATTTTAGTCATAATAATATTAAGATAAAATAAAAAACATCACTATTAAAAAGTTAATAGGAGTTTATAAACTTACGAAGGTAGAATCTAAGCTAGTGCTTTAACACTAGGAACGCCGGAAGTAGCAAAATAATATTAAAGTTAATACTGCATTATAAGTTATATTATAAAAGTTGAAATATATTATTTTTGATTTTGAATATAACTTCAGGAATTTAATTAAATAAAATCGTAGTAATATCGATGCTTACATAACATAGTTAAAATTCTTTATTAATAATGTCGGTCCACCATGAATATTTTGCTCAAGGCCAAGTGCACTCCAGAAGGGTCAATTTGTGAATTTTTATTAATATATATTTAATTTGGTCTGGTCGGCTTCAGCAGCCGTGGCTGGTTACCCTATACCTGCAAAGACATGCCACTAACCGATTTAGCGTTTTGGTACGATGCCGTGTGCCGTGTTAGCCGATTAGGGGCATACCTCTAATCGGCCCTAACTCATAGGTTTAATATCTCCGCCTTACCCTTAAAAGGTTAGCACGCTGAATAGAAATAAAAAAAGTTGCGGTTAAAATGGTTACTTTACACTTAGCATACATTTGAGTTGCATACGAATTCGCTGAGCTCCATCTTCATAATATCCTCTTTTATTAATTTAAAAATAATGAATTTATTATTATCACATTACCGGTATAAGTCTCAGCTAGGTCCATGGGGAGGAGACTTACTGGTTTCTTTTCTTCTGCATTTGTAGCCATCATCTAAGAAACGAGTTCAAGTTGAGTTTAATAATTAAGTACTGTCAAAACTTATTAAACTCTTACTCTAACAGCTATTATCACTTGCAGTAGTAAGTAGCAAGGTAGTCTAGGTAGTCCCACAAACTTATCTGAACCCGGTGACAGCGACGCTAGTATCTTACCTATTATCCATATTAATATTATAAATGCGAAAGTAACTCTGTCTGTCTGTGTGTAACACAATCACGCCTAAACTACTGAACCGATTTAAATCAAGTTTGGTACAGAGATAGTCTAGAGCCTGAGAAAGGACATAGGCTACTTTTTAATGCGAAAAAGGAGCTGTAAAGGGATGGAATAAGGGATGAAAGTTTGTATGGAAATTATGTCATTTTTAAAGCTAGAAGCTTGAAACTTATTTTTTAGACTTTTGATTAGATATAAATAAATAAATACGACATTCAAAGTTTGTAAAAATTTTACCCTAGAGAGGGTAAAATAGGGGATAAAAGTTTTAGGGTGATGACGTCGGCAAGAAAGCTTACGCCCAAAGTAAACATTTTAACCTATGTCAAAATACCAGTACTACAACAGTAAATAATATAATATATAATCATACTCATATTATAAATGCGAAAGTGTGTTCGTTTGTTGGTTTATCCTTCAATCACGTCGCAAAGGAGGAATGGATTGACGTGGTTTTTGAGGTTGAGGAGGGCCTGGATAGGCTACTTTTTACCCCGGAAAATTAAGGAGTTCCCCCAGGAATCAAAAAAACTTAAACCACGCGGATGAAGTCGCGCGCATCAGCTAGTTTAAAATGAAATTGAAACAAAAACTCAACAGGCATGAAAATTGATTCCAAGTTTAGCCACCGGGCCAGATAAGTTGGTGAGACTATACCTACCTATAGATAGACAACATAGGCAAGAAAAAAACATTTGATACTCACATTTATCGTGTTATTTGACACGTACATAAACACGGTCACTGAATAAAACACATAATTTTGCTAAAATTCAGTAATTTACAACTAAGTACTGGCCCACTCCATGACATCAAGGCTACTGTTGAATATTGCTACATCAAGATTCAGGTCGCGAAACCGCTGATGAAGAGTTTTGTAAAACTGCTGATAGCTTCCTATTGTTTTATTAGTGCAGCTTTAATTGTGTGGGTGGAATATTAGAGTTATAATAACTCTTGTTCACAATAATTAAGAATTTCTAAGAAACCTACAACGGTAGCATCCACTGAGGGCCTGCTAATTAATATTCTAATCCATACGTCTGTCTGCTACGCTTTAACCCATCCTTTCAACCGATTCCGAAAAATTGGGTATAGAGGTAGGGCACATCCCGGGAAAGGACATAGGATTCTTTTATCCCGAAAAATTTAGGAATTACAAAAAACTTAATCGACGCAGACAATGTTGCGGACATCATCTAGTACCAAAATTATTAATCATATTATTCTATTTATCTTATTTTTATCTCAATACTGATAAAATTGATCAATTGCCACGCGTTAATCTCTCAAAAACTCTAAAATGACTGGAACGATTTCTTTCGAATGGATGAAACTTTTGTGAGTTTTTGAGTGGGTTCCGGGATAGTTTAAGTTCACAATCAGACTCGGTAGCTGACGCTGTTAATCGGGTTCTAGTTTCAGGGCAGAACAACGTCTTCCGGGCCCACTACGTCCTTTCAAATTACATCTTAAGTTTGAAACAGAATTCCAGGAAATGTAGGTACGTCTCTTTTTTTAATAAAACCTTTTATTATTCCAATTTTTTGTATAAATTGACAGATGGCAAAATAATCAGCACGTCTGTTTATTTATTATTGAAACTTCAAACTTACATCTAAAATCACGGGATGTAACTAATATATCAAAATGTAAGACGAATGCACGGCGTTTTAGCATCAAAATTTTACAGTTGTTCGATGCAAAACTAGTTTACAGCAAAATTTCAAGTTTCGGAAGACGAAAACTAATTTAATTAGTAAAGATGACTGAGACGGCAACCAATAGGCATAAAGTAACAAAAATTATTGTTTCCTCTCCACACATCTATAAACCAGTTGGACCTTACAGGTATGCTTTCTGCATTAGATACGTCATACATAAGTTACATTTTAGTAGATAGAAAGCTTCCTTCGCTTTGTATTTACATTTTAGTAAATACAAAGCGAAGGAAGAAGAAGTTTCGGCCAAGAAGAGATTCCGAAACTAATAAGACTATTCTAGTTATTGAAGAGTCATCTTATAGGCAAGCGCCTGTAGCAAGCGCGCTCAAGCAAGGATGTTAAATTGACACTTAACAATCTAACATCCTTTTATAAAAAAGTAATTTTTCGTACCTATTCGTTGATAATTTAAACAGTTTTAATTATATTAAACAGACGTAGTGTTTGTCTTGGGTTAAAAGATTATTCAAATATTATAGACTGAAATCTGTAGACCTGTTTTTACATTTTCATGTTTAAATCGCCGGGTCAATCTTGATAAAATTTGGGACAGAGATAGTTTGTAAGTATTTCAGAAACAGAAAAGATACATTTTATCCCGGGCTATCAAATAATTCCCATGGAATTTTTAAAAACACTGGCAAAGTCACCGGCATCAGCTACTTAGTCCGTAATAGATCCAGAGTTTTATTAAACCCAGATTGGCTTATCACGACATATTTTTGATGTTTTAGTCATGAAGAAAGCGGTTTCCTCATGATTAGAGTAGAAATTGCTTTTCCAAGTGAAAAATAATAGTCCACAATCATTTATATCAGGATAAGGCAATTGTTTGACGTAGCGATGCGAATACATTTCTTTATTTTTATATTTCTGACATAGAACAATATTTTTTAAGTACTCTCGTAGGATATAAATATTATTTTTTCTTATTTCGCTTAGGTTTAACTTCTCATATATTTATAACTAGCTGATGCCCGCGGCTTTGTTCGCGTGGATTGAGTTTTTTTTGGTTCCCGCGGGAACTCTTTCATTTTCTGGGATAAGGCGTATGTGTTATTCCGGACTATAATCTATCTCTGTGCCAAATTTTATCCAGATCCGTTCAGCCGTTCTGGCGTGATTGAGTAACAGACATCCATTCATCCATACATCCATCCAAACTTTCGCATTTATAATATTACTAGTCATCCGCGTGCAATTTCTGATTTCCTATGAGATTATGAAATTTTCCTCGCTACAAAAAGCCTACTATAAAGGCTTATGCAGGTTTTTATTATTAAAAACTTATAATCTAAATGCTGAGTTTCATGTCTATACTTCAAAATCATAGAACTCTTATGTTACCTTCCAACCCCCATTGTACCCTTTTTGGAGTGGATTTTCGTAAATTTGCGTATACGGATTATTATTCTTACAAATTAATAACTTAAATACCTATTTTCAAGTCTCTAACTACAAAACATAGGACTTTCATACAAATTTTCAACCCCTATTTGACGCCCTTTGGGGTAAATAATCGTAAAACTGCTTATGCAGTCTATTATTACTTATAACTAAAAACCTAAATGCTGATTTTCAAGTCTCTAACTTAAAATCCTCAAGTAAGCTTCCGACCCCTATTTCACCCCTATCGGGGTAGATTTTCATACAATTGCTAATGCAGGTTATTAGTAATAAAAAAAAACTAATAACCTAAAACCCGTTTTTTAAGTCTCTAACTTCAAAAACTTAAAACCATCATATAAGCTTCCAACTCCTATTTCATCCCTATTGATATATATAAAGATATTCGTAAAATTGCTTATATAGGTTTTTATTATTTATAACTATTAACATAAGTGTTAATTTTCATGTGTCTAATTAAGTGTGTTTAAGCTATAGGTTTATTTTGCAGTCAAGCAATTTTAGTGGACAGAACTCTGTACGTGTCAGGTGTATTAGGATTGGATCCACAAGCAAAATTGGTAGATGGCGGCGCTGAGGCCCAAGCTCGTCAAGCTTTATATAACTTGAGGCACGTTTTAGAAGCAGGTGGATCCTCGCTAGATGCCGTGGTCAAGACAACTATTCTGCTTGGAAATATAGACGACTTTAAAACTGTTAACGAAGTTTATGGACAATGTAAGTTTTTAGTAAACTGATAGTAGAAACATAATATTGGAAATATTCTACAGCCTATGGTCCATTACTGAAATTTTTCTTTGCCGATACAAGCTTCTTAATTAATTATGGAATTATCAAAATTTAATATGTAACTCAAAAATCAATTTCGTCGTGCATATTCCGACAAAACAGCACAGCTTTTGGCAGTTTTTCGGAGCTGTTTTGTTTTCTGTTAAAAGGTTAACCTTACTTCCCAAATCTTCTCAAAAATTTGGTCTTTGAATTAGTTGCGTCTAAACTACGCGGTGCACGATTATCGATCGCCTACTGTCTACTGAAAATACTTATAAAAGTAGCCCATAAGATGTTTTTAGAATTTTTATATTATCCCAGTACTTATATTGAATGTGAACATTTTCATCTTACAGTTTTCACCAGAGACTGTCCAGCACGAGCTACTTTCCAAGTAGGCAAATTACCTCTTGGTGCAGCTGTAGAGATTGAAGCTATAGCACTGAGTGGAGATTTGACGATCGCAGAAGCCAGGCCATGTCCATGCTCTAAATAAACGACAAACAACCAATAAGTGATATAAAAATAATTACGTAAAGGACTAAATCATATCTAAAAACTCTAAATTATAATATGACCAGTGCATACTTTTAAGTGTCTTTGCACATGATGAAAATTTCATGCGTTGCAGCTACGCAATAGCGAATATTCTATGCAGTTTCAAAGTGAAAGCGTTACCACATTAGGGTCCGGACAAGACAAAACGTTTGAACGAAACGTTTTGACCTATATCACGCTAGTGTGTAATACCCATATCCTTATAAATTGTAAAACATTTTTTCCCTTGTGTTGCTACATAAATATGACTGAAAATGTCGTCGTGTAGAAAGAACCTACAAGAAGTTTGGTTTAATTTTGTGTTTCGATTGTCCTCTCAATAAAATTACTAACTGTACCTGTTCAATCTAATTTTGCTGCTAGAGTTTACTAAGCCGTTTAATTAAAAAAGGAATTATTGTGTTAATTCCTAATTTTACCTAAATTGTCATAATATTGTTGTAGCCAAAATATATTTGTGTTCGAAATTGTGTATTTTAATACTCATTAAATGTTGTGTTGTTAATTTATTAACCGGTTTGGATTTTATACGAATGTGTTTTAATAAATCTGAATGGATTTGTATGTTTTTGTTTGATGTATTTTTTCTAATTTTCAAATTAGAATTTATAATTTTCGGGTAAATAAACCATTATTTTTGTACTGCATTGTAACCTAGTGAAAACTTATACTTCAGTGAATGACTAAAACGCATTAACATCGATGACTCGAAATTGCTTTGCACTAAGCATGATTGTCGTCAAGCGCAAGCCACACAATAAAAAATAAAAAAAAACTTATAAAATGTCACTTGGATCACTTGTGCTCCAATGTATCCATTATTTCGAAACAGAAATGTCGTATAAATAGGCAGACATGCGGTTTAAAAATAATATAATATTAGGTAACTCTAATCCTCCATCAAGTATTGCATTCTGGTTATTGCGTTTTCATCCGCTGCGTGAAGCAAAGGGCTGACTCTCAGTCTATATATTGACTATGTTTGTTTGTTGATTTCTGGCACCCTGGAGAGAAATATTATGTCGAATAAATATTCAAGTCGCTTAAAAAATGTATTATAATATATTTTTCACCTCTCATGTTCTAAAAAAATTTCATTATAGCTTAGCTTAGGCGGACTAAAGTTAGCATTTAGGGCCTAGGGATCAAAGTATTTTTTTTTTAATAATTGCAGGCGTCATTAAGTTATAGGTAGTAAATAGGTAGTCAAAATTTATAGTCTATGGTTAATATCAACAGCCCAAACTAATGTCACAGACACAGCCTAAGAAGATACGTTCTTTCCTACCAGTCGTTCAACGAAGGCATCTAGACAAAGCAAAGCTGCGGGGTGATAGGGGCGTAACGAATGAAACTAGCAGATTTTTTATACGACTGCCTGAAGAAAGGAGTATAATATATAGTTTTCAGGGTTCATGTATGAATGTATGTATGTATGTATGTATGTATGTATGTATGTATGTATGTATGTATGTATGTATGTATGTATGTATGTATGTATGTATGTATGTATGTATGTATGTATGTATGTATGTATGTATGTATGTATGTATGTATGTATGTATGTGAGTTTGTATATTCCACCATAACTTCTACACGCCTTAATCGATTTTTGAGGTAGTAATTGAGGTATCGTTAGAATCCCTAGCTTATTTCGGGTGACATAGGCTAGTAAAATTAAAAAAAAAAAACATGGAGTGACCATGGTCCCGCATTAAAGACTAAATTTGAAAAAAAAAACGAATATAAGATTAACTATATAATCATCATCTAAAAAATGATGAGTAGATTTCAAAAATATATAACACTATACTTCAATATCCAGTGATTCACAAAAAAATATCATTTAATAAAAATGTGAATAAGATTCTAATTTAACTACATTAATTTAGGTTTTTTGGCAGGGCAGTCGTGTTTTTAATGTTAATAAGATCCACACAGAATCTACTTTTTTATGTTCCATTTTTGAAATAATTTGCAAGCTATCCTTGGTTGAATGTAAGTATGCGTCACTGTGTTAATGTTACCCATCGTCACCTACTGTGGTCACCTACAGCTCAATGTCTATGTAAAGGTTCTTAATGTATTTTTTAAAATTCCTTCTTGTACAAGAAGAAAAATAAAGTTGGTATAGCGGATTACCGCGGATTGCTCTAGAATTTTTGTTGTAATTATTACAATTATCAAATCGTGTTCTTATTAAAATGTAATCAATCGATTACATTTTAATAAAAACACGATGGCGGAGTTCAATATGCAATGCCCACACGCTACCAGGAGCGGACTGCCTTTCTGATCATCAACTTCTGACCTGTAGTTTAAAACTAAAATTACTTAATAAGGAGACTATATGAAGATGGAATGGGCCCAGTAGTTCGGGTAGACGGTATGGATTCGGCGCATTGGATCTTGAATACGCAAGCCGGTGTTCGACAAAGATGTATTCTATCACCACTACTTTTTAACATCTATTACTGAATATATAATGCGAATTATGCTCGATGAATCGACCCACAGGCGTTTCAATAGGGAGGCAAGTGATTATAAACCTAAGGTATGCTGATGATACCACCCTTCTCGCATCATCTGAGGAGGATATAGGGGAATTTCTCAAACGCCTTGAGGATGTTAGCATTGATTTTGGACTCGCAATCAATCGTGACAAAACCAAATTTATGATAGTTGATAGGAAAACTAATAACAAACCCGAGATAACTCATCTCAATAATTGTGAGGTTGTCGCCAATTACATTTACCTTGGTTTCACTATCACTAATAACGGGAGTTGCGAGAGCGAAATCAAAAGACGCTGTGCCGTGACCAGATCAGCCGTTGAGAAGGTATCGAAAATCTGGAAGGACAAAAGAATCACGAAAAATACAAAGGTTCGTCTGATGAAATGTCTTGTCTTCCCGATCTTTCTATTCTATGCGGCTGAAACATGGACCCTCAGACAAATTGAAAAAACAAAAAAAAAACGATGCTCTGGAAAGGTGGTGCTGGAGACGCCTATTAGCCTATTAAGAATAAGCTGGACAGCGCATCGAACAAACATCTCCATACTCAAAGAGCTTAATATAACTAAAAGGCTTTCGTCGCTTGTTCAACTGCGAATCCTTAAGTTCTTTGGGCATATCACAAGGAAGACTGGTACGATATGGATGTTAAATTAATACATTTCGAATTTCGATGCACAAATACATAATACAAGGTGAAAGTATAGGGATATAGTGAATGTGACTATTTGTTTTTATCGTCAAGTGAAAATAAAGATCTTACTCCTAATGAATGAATGAAATGTAACAGAAAGGCAAAGAAATAATTAAAAATCGTTATTTATTTTATTTTCTCGCAGTCGAAGTGAAAAGTAGTGTTTACCACGGGACTAAAAGCCATTCTACTCGATTCTATAGTGTACCTCGCTACGCTTGGTAAGCTAAACATCTCGTATGAAATGGCTCATTTTAGTCCCATGATGAACAATCTACTGTTAATACTCTATGAGTATAAATAGTAGATTAGACAATTGCATTAGTGAACTAAAAACAGTTATAAAATGACTGCATAGAACATAGGCACATGTGGGAAGAAATCTGATTCTGATGTTAATAGCTCTTATGTACTTGACTCGTGTTCTTTTAGGTTTTTATTTTTTTATCGCAAGCTGAGTTCATTCACCGTCTTAACATAAAAAAAGCTCTAATACGTTCTTAGCGAGCTACTTGTAGTACAATTTTTGGGTGAAACTCCTATAAGTACTTGTAAAAGGTTGTAATCCAATGATTTCCTCTTACGCCCTAACCTCGTTGTTGCCACAATTTACCACCTGCTGCGTAGATATTAAAGAGGCGTGTTTTAGATACGATGAATTTGTGTAGATACGTTTTCAAAGAATAGCGAAAGAGAGTTTTGTTAGCCATTATTAACTATTATCACTAGGTGTAAACGGAGGGCTATTTTCTATTTCCATTAAAGCCTAGCCTAGCCTATGCATTGGTTTAGTGCTGGTGCTGCGAGTGCTGGATCCACCTTCTGAAAGTTATGGCCGAGCCAGGGGAACCTCGAATTTACGACCTTGGATGCCAAAATTTTAACCACTAGGCTATTACCGCTTTACTTAATACAAAGCGGCTCCGGCCAGCAGGCTCCGCCGCCGCCGTTTGTTTGCTCGCTTGCTCCGCCGCTCGACACCACGTGCTGGCTTGCTCTGTTTTTTAAAGGCTCACTATTTTAACTTAATTTTTTAGCAATCCCACTCATTCAGCTCATTCTGGTAAGTTTCAAAAAGGTGTGTCTTTCGTAGTTCACGTTTTTCGTTGGATAGCAGTACTCATTGTATTTATCAAATAACGTTTTAACACACCGGCCATACTGACCCAAGCAATGCATAAATAAACCATATTTCTCCTTATTACTTGCTATCCCCTTGCCCGTAGCGATCAAAAAGTAATCAAATGAGTTTTATTTCAAGTCGTAGCTAGGCTGCCATCTTGGCGCAGCGGCGTGGGCTGTTGGATCGGCGCGAAAACGCCATCACCCCGACTATCGCTCGCCATCACAATATTTTAATCCTCCCGAGTATTAAATACGATATAAACAACGCTATTACACTACTTTCACTACCATTTCTTGTGGATACACACCTGACCCATGTACAGGATCTAAATCAAACAATGACCTTAGATGACAAATAGACCTACTCACATATTATAAATAAATTAATACTTCCTATTACCTGTGCTATTACTTATTATAATATACTAGCTAATGCCCGCGACTTCGTCCGTGTGGATTGAGGTTTTTCGGTTCCCGCGAGAACTCTTTAACTTCCCGAGATAAAAAGTAACCGAGTTATTCCAGACTATAATCAAATTTCATCCAGATCCGTTCAGCCGTTCTGGCGTGAATGAGTAATCCATTCATCCATACATCCATCCAAACTTTCGCATTTATAATATTAAGTATAGATATGATATAGATTATTTTATTTTATTTTATTTTTATTTTATTTTATTTAATGGTTTGCCAACAGGTAATACACAAAAACAACATAAAAATAACAAAACACATATAAAACATTTTAGAGTGTACACCCAATTACTGGCAAGCCGGCATGCATTTAGCTGATCTCGCAAGTGCGGGGCTACCAGTTAACAAATAGCGTTAAACTCAAAAAACACAAACAAAATTACAAAAAAAAACAATCAGCTAGATATATATAAGCTAGATATATTATAAGTCTCTTGATACTGCATCAATGAACTGATGCAGCATCCTTTTGTACTGCTGTAAAGAGAGTGAATGACGATCTGTGGTAATTTTAGCAGTTTTGAAGAGGTTATTGTACTCACGACATATTCTAAGCAACACATTATTTTGTCCTAAGTTAGTTCTGCATCCCTTAATTATAAACGGTTTGTAATTAGAAATACGCGAGTTTTTTCGAGGCACAGAAAACTTTATTTTAGATAAAATACTTGGGCAGTCAATGTCATTATTTAAAATTTTGAAAAGAAGAACCTGGTTGGCTACCCAGCGACTGTTTTCAAGTGAAGCTATTTTAAAAAAGTCAAGTCTTTTTCTGTAAGACGTTAATACCCCCTTTTTGTTTTGATGAGCTGTTAGCAGAAAGAGGAAACGTTTTTGAACTATTTCGATTCTCTTCACTGGATCTTTATAAGATGGGTTCCAGATGCTCGAACCGTATTCTAATGTGCTACGAATCAAGACCGAATATACTATCTTAAGGGCCAAACACGACTTGAATGATTTGCAATTACGCCAAATGAAACCGAGCAGCTTAAAGCATTTTCTCACTATGTTGTCTATGTGCGATTATTGAAGAAAGAGCGCCACGGCAACAGATATTGACCGTCATGCCCCAGCACAAATACGTACGTATGGTTAACTATTAACACGATTTGTTCATGTGTAAAATTGCCCGCTTTCCTATAGGATACCTTAGGTATATAAACGAAGCAGTCAGGTCTAGGTCTTATTTGTGTTTGAAACTCGGGATAGGTAAATTGTTAACAGTTGTTCAACGATTAGTAAATAGATTTGTCATGTTGAGATTTTGTATTATTATTGTAAGATAGGACGTTACCTACGTCAAAAAAAAATTGTGTTCCCAGAACAACCGAGGTAATATTTTTATAAAATTTTTTTAAAGTTGTAATCTTATTTAAACGGAGTTTTCGATAGATTAACAGAACAACTTCGTTGAGTACATTGGGTAGATGGATTTATTTTCCAATGTGCTTTACAACCCAAATGTGATACCTATAAAGGTCAAAAGGTCTCACCGTATCGTATCTAATAAGTTTTTCCTGTTGAAAAAGAAAGGGTTATCATCAACATATTCATCAACGCAGTACCGATCCACTCTCACTCGGGGTCTCCTCGCAAATGTAAAATATTTTGGACATTGTCCACCAAGTTGGTCAAGTGTGGATGGGCAGCTTCAAGCACCTTCGAGAACATTGTGTTGAACTCTCGGCCGTTCAGATTTCCTCACGACGTTTTCCTGCACTATTCGAACAAGTGTCACTATTAAATTCCTTCGCACATATTATAACTCCGAAAAAAGAAAGTTAGAAGTGCGTTTGAAGTAAAAGTTGATCAAACTGCCGAAAGGTTACCATTTAGATATTAATATTGGTCTTATTACAAAAACTTTAGGTGTCAATAACTTAATGTATCAATTCTATACAACGCACGTAATAACGCATAACGTCTGTTTAAAATCTTAAATCGAACTTAAAATTGTTAAAAAAGGTCTATAAAATTTATTTGAAATTGAACTATTCTTATTAGATCCTTATTAACACATTCTCTAATAATAGCACTGCAAATATGCCTTTAAAAGCTCCTCTAAACTTTACAGCAATAAGTTCGCGCGTGCAAGAAATGGCATATGAGCCAAAATGAAATACGTGACGCTACAAAATGTTATTATGAAACTTCAGCTTTACACTTTGGTACTGATATTATTATCAAACGGTATCAATGCAGTAGTGAACGGTACCAAAGGAATTGAGAATGATACTGATACTTATTTAAGTAGATTCATAGCGGATTTATGGCTCGAAGGGACGGATGTTGTTCGGATTATATGGAGGGATTGCTCTAAAAAGGTAGTGTGTATAACTAATTTATTAAAAAGTTGTGACATGAAAAGCACCTTAACGATAAATCAGACTCGCGGTTACTTTTTAATTTTCAAGAAAGTTGGGAACTAGCCTTTTCAGGAATCCAGTTGTACTTCACGGGTCCCTATATTAAAAGGAAAAAAACAATTTTATCGCAGTTTCGCTAGCCCGACACAGCAATTTAATATGTTGGTGTGTGCAAATAACATGTAAATTTCTTTCTTGGCCTTCTTTACCTTTGTACCTTTGATATACACCTATGCAAAATATTAACGGCTAGGAGGAGATTATTGTCGGATGCCCAAAGAGATATTTTGGCATAGCTTTAATGGGAAAACTGTTAGGTTTAAAATAACCACGTGACTAACATAAGTTCCAGTATTTTGTGGTAAGGTTTTTTGGGAAACATGATCTTAGAAAATTGTTTTGTAAGATCTTTGAAAGTTGAGGTAATATTATTTGAGTTAGTCCATTTCTGGTTTTTCTAAAGATTTGATAAATTAAAGATTACTGGAAGTCTCAACACTGGAAACAAAAATATTTCGCCTAAAATTTCGTGATGCGATCGTTTTCGGAGATGGATTTTCTTCCCGTCTTGTCATGTCTTAGTGAAAGTATATTTATTATTTTATTGGCTATGATGAAGATATTGTGTCTACACCAACTTTAAATAGATATCGGCACCAGCTCAGTAGCGCACATAAACTGAAATTTCAAAATAATTCTCAAGTAATTTAGGCACTATTGTTCTTATAATATTATTCACTAGCTGATGCCCGCGACCTCGATCTCTCGAATTGAGGTTTTCAGGTTCCCGCGAGAACTCATTAATTTTCCGGGATAAAAAGTAGCCTATGTGTTATTCCTGACTATAATCTATCTCTGTGCCAAATTGCATCCAAATCCATTCAGCTGTTCTGGCGTGATTAAGTAACAAACATCCATCCATCCATACATCCATCTATCTATCCATACATCCATCCATCCATCCATCCAAACTTTCGCATTTATAATATTCGTTAGATGGGTAAGAAAAGCTCTATAGGTACCTATTATTAGAGCTATGTATCCAGGTTAATTTCCTTTAATATAGGCCTGTATTAATTAACCAACATCAGCTTAGAACAAGTGTTCAAGTATGGGTCAAACCATGATTAAGACCGGTTATAAGCATAAATACTTGAGAACGTGTTCCTAGCTGGTGTTTGTTTATTTACATGGGCCATAATAATTTTTGGTGTATTCTTATTAATATTTCTAGCTAGTGGACGTGAAGGATGTGATAGATCACAAGGAGTATTACCCGAAATTCGTGAGATGCATGAAAAGGAAGACCTTAAGGGCGCTTGACCGCTGCCTGAGTCCGGATGTAGTGCCCTTGGCTGACGGTGTTAATTTAGTGAGATTCGAGCTTGTTGACCATTCGGGGAACGTCCTGCATGATAATGAGACCAGGTACGCAGTTATAGCTCATCTTAGGTTTACGCATTTTAAGGTATGTAGGTACAAACAAAAAGCGGTGATAGTGCGCGGCTGCCACGCGCCGCATGCCGCGCTTTTATATTCCCACGTATTGGCTTCAAGGCCATAATAGGATGCAGGAAAATTGTATCCTTATGCCTTATGCCGCGCATTTGTCGCTCTATGATTGGTCATAACTTAGAATTACCTTTTTGACAAGACTTCGGAGGGTTTCGGGTACCTACAGCCGTCTGTTTTCATGTGTTTTATTATAATGCCTGTAACTTCATCTGCGTAGGTTTTTAAAAATCCCGTCGGAACACTTTGATTTCTTATAAAAAAGTAGGTTATCTCACTCTCCAGGTAGAAAGATAACATCGATCCCTTGTATTGGATAGAAGCAGGCGTTACTTTGCGGAAGTCCATGACAATGAAAAAACTAGAAGTTTAATTCGCTATAATCCGCTACAGAAGGCAAATCTATGTGGTACAGTGCGTATCTTGAACTTGATGCCTGTGACACTCACCACACCACACAAACCCTCAAAAATACCCACAACGTACGTTTCACTCCGATACCGGAGCATCTTCAGGAGATGTTGACTCTACAAGGTACGATTGCAAAGTGACGATTGTGTCCCAAAATTTGGCTTTTATACCTTTTTGGTATGACTCAAACTATAGCTCCGCCCCGCCCCCTCTACTATTATATAAATTGAGTAAAGGTGAATTCGATACGTTTATTTGTTCATTTAGTAGCTCAAATCCTTTAGTATTGAGTTAAATTATTTCTAATTGCTCCCATACGCACAGTCGAAATCCCTTATTACATGTATGTACTATTTTATATGAGTGACTATTGCCCACTTCACGTCCACTGTCTAATAGATGTTAAGCGAAGTGGGACCTTTGTGGTTGTTAGTTCCTATGTGCAGAAATATGTTCCTAATAGCGCATCTTAAAGTTGCACCCAGTTTGACCAACATATGTGGTACCGCATTCAGGACACTCAAGTTTATAAATACCCGATTTTTGATGATTTATCTTTCCCATTACAAATCCTCCGAAGTGTATTATTTGTCGACATGCACCTCATGAGATCTCAGCGTCTTGGCAATGCGCTTAGATATAGATCCAAAGTACGTTAAACTGGCTTTATATTTATTTATCTTATCAGATAGACATGTAAAGGTCTTTCCTCATTTGCACTGACTGCTGTTTTTTAATTATATTAAGGTTATTTTCATAATAATTTAATTTTTCAAACTATAGACCAAAAATTTACCAGATAAAAAAATTAAGAAAAAATATATATTTTCATCATCATTATATTATTTTTAAAAGTACGGTCAGTAGAACATAATAAGAAAGTCATTGAACTTTCTAGAAGGGGCGTGCCGCAGAACAAAGTGGAGATGAAAATTAATATCTATTGAAGTTGCTAACGTGCTTAATCTTTTTAATCAGTTTAAGTCATATTAAAAGCAGAATGCGAGAGTCAAAGTGACCTGAAGTTTTCCTCTGCCAACATTATCAGCCGCATTTATTGCAACATTTTGATACAGTACTAAAATTATAAATCAACTAGCGAATGCCCGCGACTTCGTCTGCGTGGTTTGAGGTTTTTTGGTTCCTACGGGAACTCTTTGATTTTCCGGGATAATAAGCGTATGTGCTATTCCAGACTATAATTTATCTCTGTGCCAAATTTCAGCCAGATCTGTTCAGCCGTTGGGACGTGATTGAGTAACAAACATCCAAACATCCATCCAAACTTTCGCATTTAAAATATTAGTAAGATGTTTTGGTATCACAATATCTTATTAATTGCTGCACATGTTTTAAATTTCAGGCCGAAATCACACAAAAAATATGTCTTGCTAGCAAAATGTCGCCGCAAGAACTTTTACATGAAGCTGCATGGACTTGCGCGACAGGACAGAACGTGTTTCCCATATCGCACGGACGTTTGTCCGAAATGTTTTCGCCCTAAAGGATCGTCCAAGTTTTGTATAATATGCTACATTGCAAGATAGTTCAGGAACATGTTAGAGATGCACATAGTTCTGATATTTAAGCAAGTAGCTCTGAGTAGTCGCACTAGTCGCAAGGACGGTTAAATGTAAACTGCCTGCGCGAGACGTTCGTGTAGGAGGGGAATGACGTTTTGGCCTTCCGTAATAGTATGTGCGGTTTCATATAAAAATGACGTAGATACTTAATCTGTAAACGAAACTCGTTACTTTTTTCATCGTTACACGAAAAAAACAGGTTTTTTGTGTCCGTTGTGTGTTTTTGTGTTAAAAATGCGAAAACTTGTCTATTTACCGTATAACTGACTGCTACGCTTTTGAATTTTACGTCCCATATTCCCTTCAACAAATTTTGAAAAAAAAAATATTCGAACATATCAGGCTGCATCCCGGGGACATACGCTTCTTTTTATCCCGAAAAATTAAAAAGTTACAACGGGATTATTGGAAACCTTCCTAATTCTGAAGAAAACGTGGGTAATATCTTGCCATATTTAATCATATTATTTCGCATAATTTACCTGGTGAAAAGTGTAATTTATTACAAGAATGACCCTCTCCTAAAACGGTAATAATTTAAATTATAATAAGTATGCTTATTACAATAAATTATTGCTTGTACGTGTCCGTACATCGTAATTGGAGCATTACGCAACGGTAATCAGAAACTGTGAGGTGACAAATTATTGTGAGTACATTAACCCTTTGAATGCCGTGCATTGTCGTAATAATATGATGATATCTTGATTTTTGCAACTATTGCTATTTATTTTAAAGTAGTCGATGCACAATAGTCGAAGTAGTGGTTAGCATGTTCGACTGCGGCCGACGTTCCCGGGTTCGAGTCCCGGGCCGGGCCATAATTAAGTGTTGGGTTTTTCAGACTAGAAATTCTCAGTTCTAGCCCGGTGGGAAGTTGGCGGTGTTTAACCCCCGTGCCCCGGAGAGCACGGTAAGCCGTCGGTCCCGGTTATTATCACTAACATGGTAATAGTCGTTAATGCCCGCCAACCAGTTGTGGAGCAGCGTGGTGGGTCTAAGCTCTATTTTCCTCTCTCCTATGAGAGTGGAGGCCTGTGCCCAGCAGTGGGACGTTACCAGGCTGTAGTGGTGGTGGTAGTCGATGCACATAAACGACTAGTCCGCGTGGGTTTAGATAAAAACTAATTAGATTAGAGGGTAAGTAATTCTTAACCCTGTATCCTCTCCAGGTATAACCATGCAAAAAATCACATCGATCCGTTGCTCTGTTATGTGATTGATGGATAAATCAACAATCAAAAACACTTTCGCGTTTATAATACTGATAAGTATGGATACAAAGTCACACTCCATGAAAGACTGTGTTGTTCATTTAAAGTATTTCATGGATTGTTAAACTTTTAACATTTCAACGCAGTTTTAATTGATAGTTATATAAAAAAAAATCAAAAAAAGTTTGAAACGTCTATAATATTAACACTAATATATTCACATATCAACTGGTTGATACCCGCGTCTTCGTTCGTGTGGATTTAGATTTTTTACTTTTCGTCAAAATCAGTTGAAAGACGGGCCATAAAAGCGTAGCAGGCAGATATACACTTTCGAATAATATAATATTAGTATGGATTTAAGTCTCTAGAGTTAAGTTTAAACTTTGAAACCCGATTCGTGTCAGATATTTAAAAAAAACAGACGACATAAATTGGTTGAAACATCACGTTTAAATGAAGTGTATTGGAATCACATAAAGATGATTCCTCAAAGTAGACGCGAGATACTTTTACGATTGATCGATTCAAGAATTTGTCATGGTAACGATGTATTCAAGCATGACGCGTGCGTATGTAAATAAATCAGGACATGGTGCTATTAGATGCCCAATATAAATTATGTCCTATCCCTTTCACAATGCTACCTGCGGAAAGGATGAGACTACGTCCAGACCTATCAACTTAATCCAAAATTAAAATATACTACACATAAAAAATCTAATTAGTTTGGAAATACAAACGAATCTCCAGGATTGTTGATTCGTTTCACCAGCTCATAGATGTAAGAGAGGTTAAAAAAAAAAAAATCGAAATTGCCTCTGCCGGGAATCCGGGACCTCACTCTTCTCCTCGCTTGTCCACGGAAGGCGTCACAGCCAATAAAATTAACAAAAAACCGTACGAGATCCTTATAGTTTCACAGCACAATATTATGCGGACATATTTTGAAAAGCCTACTTAGCTGTGATAGTTTTCTTTTCTTCGCTATAATATACTACTGCCTATTATTACTATTTTACATGCGTGATTAATAATAAGTAAACCCATGCCAAATTACAGCTTTCTAGTACCTACTTAACCTAATATTATTTTTTTCAAAATTTTATTTTACATGCGTGATTAATACTAAGTAAACCCATGTCAAATTACAGCTTTCTAGTAGCTAAACTGCGGACACACAGGCAGGCAGACGGACGGATAGGGCGAAACTGGGTTTCTGGTTGACTATGGCACCCTAAAGTATTTTTTGCACTAGCGACCGTCCGCGGCTTCGTAAAATCCAGCCTCATGTTTTGACTAGGTACTTTATAGACCTTTGTGCAAAATTTTAGCTTTCTAGATTTAAATGTTTGGGCTTGTGGAGGAGTCAGTTAGTGAGTGAATCAGGACTTTAATCTAAGCATTTTTGTTCCGTAGTTCTTGGACGGAAAAAGAATTAGAAGAAGGTGAATGGAGAAATCTAGCTTTACAAAGAATGGCCAAAGTTCTTCGCACGCACGTTATTAAATTCGACTTTGAGGGGGAAAACATTGTCGACAAAGGTAAGGACATTTTAACTGTATTCTGTATTCTATCTAGATTATGGGTTTTATACATTTCCAACATTAGAAATTTATAATAATACTAGCTGATACCCGCGTTTTCGTCTGCTTGAATTGACGGTTTTTGGTTCCCGCGGGAACTCTTTAATTTTCCGGTATGATGTCCTCCCGAAATAGGTGAAATACCTTGAACTTGTGAAGGGACCGCTTAATTTTGTGGTTGCTTGTAAAGATGGCCGTGAAGGCGTAACAGAAAAACAGACACTTCATTATACCTAATATTCATATGGATTATAGAAAATATTAAAAAAAAACCCGCTTTTGGTTGCTGAAGTTGTGTGAGATGATGATGAAGACCTCCCTGGCGCAGTGTTGAGCGCTGTTGTCTTAACGTGGGAGGTCCCAAGTTAGATCCGCCGCAGAGTCAAATTGGGAATTTATAATTTCTGAATTTTCTCTGGTCTGGCCTTGTGGGAGGCTTCGGCCGTGGCTAGTTACCACCCTACCGGCAAAGTCGTGCCGCCAAGTGATTTAGCGTTGCGGTACGATGCCTGTAGAACCCGATTAGGGGTATGGGTTTAATATAACTGCTATACCAGGTTAGTCCGCTACCATCTTAGACTGCATCATCACTTACCATCAGGTGAGATCCCAGTCAAGGGCTAACTTATAGTCGATAAAATAAAAGTAGATAAAATAGAAGTAGGTCACGTAGTTGCGGAAGTCAATGATAATGAAAGAACAAGAAGTTTAATTCGCTATAATACGCCCCAGTAGGTAAATCTATGTGGTACAGTGTGTATTTTGCACTTGTAGCTTGCGATAATTACCACACCACACAAATCTTCTAAATTATTCTCAACGTACGTTTCACTCCGACAACGGAGCATGCTCAGAAGATGTTGACTCGACATTGCACGATTGTAAGATTGTCTTTAGAACTTACAACTTCTAGTTCTTTCATTACTCCATAGTATTTCAAATTGCATAAGAACCAACAGTCTTTGTTTATGTCATAAATGTTGATACTCTTACCCCGTTGATTAAATTCGTATAAATAACATTCATTCATTTACACCCTAAGACGTTTTCATACCTATACATTCTCCTTCGAATAAACACTGGCTGATATTTGGCTGATAAAATGATAATTATTGTACTTTAAGTTATAATCCCTCAATTTAATATTCAAATAACCGAGTTTAAAGGTACGTTTCATTATGGCTTGCTGCAAACATTTTCATTGTCTTCGGCGCTGAGTCTCTAACATATTGCGCTCGGTGACACGTTTACAGTTTTAAAATTTAGGTTAGAGCCAGTAACGTGTGAAAAAAATTAATTTAATTCGTTACAGAATCAAATCAATTGTCCTCGCATTTTACAAAATATGTTTTAACTTACATGCTCTTCAGTCAATACTTTATATCTCGTTCTTTAGTTGTATTAGTTTTTTGTGAGTTTCTTGATATTTATCTGCTGAACATTCCTCAATTAGCAACACTTACCTTTAGCTGACTAAAATCCGAGTATAAACAAGATTATCAATTCATACTTTGTTACTTAATTACTTAACTGTATCAAATTCAATCAAGAAGTTTGTATATTCAGAGCTATTTATTATGATTCATGAATAAAATTATTATCAGGGCATAATAGTTCAGAAACTAATATAAGGTAACTAGGTACCTATAACTTAACATGTTCCGTCATTTTTTATTTATTAACAATAATCGATCTGTAATCTTGGCCCGGAATATTTTGTCAGGCACAGTCGACAGTAGTCATCGACCCGAGATTCTTTGGACTCCGTCAGTCAGACAAGTCAGCGCAGTGACTCGAGTAAAATTCTTGATTACTCGAAGACTCGATTTGCCCATCACTAATATAGATATTTCATCACTAATAATAATATATGTATTTCAGTTGAGTACCGAGGACGACGACGCCATCAAATGATAACGATGATGATGTTTGGAATAGTCTCCATTGGTATGGTATTCATTCCGATGGGATTCCAATTCTTGGCAGTTCTTGGAGGCAAAGCTCTATTGTTAGCCAAAATGGCTCTCATACTCGCTTCTATACAAGGCCTCAAAAAGGTACATATCCATATCCATGATCTTGATTCCTTTAATTTTAAAAATTTCTGATTGTTTTCTCAGAAGTATTGACGAAAAGATGGCAAGGCCCAATTACTTCCAAAGTCAGGTCAGCTATCCAGATACCGACTTCGGCCAACATTGCTACTTAGGCTGAGTTGTCACAGCTAAAACATATTGTTTAATTTACTACGGTCGAATTGTTACATTTGTTTAACTGTGCCGAAAATATTATGTGTCGAATAAATAGTTATTCATGTTGTAACATTTTATCAGATTCCCTCATTTCAATTTAATTGTATACCC
Organism: Erebia palarica; assembly: GCA_964035005.1. NCBI lineage: Eukaryota > Metazoa > Arthropoda > Insecta > Lepidoptera > Nymphalidae > Erebia > Erebia palarica. Next base: position 12,712,002 of record OZ035988.1, read on the forward strand.
GCACCTAATTGGATTCGCACGTTATTTTAACCGTAGCTGACATTAATACAATTTTAGTATTTTGAACAGATTAATGTAATAATATTTTGCCGGAACTCATCCAAAACTAACAAGTTTAACAAAATTAACGTTATCTTTTAGGTAGACGCTTATGATGGGTTTCTTGAAAGAGGGAAGGTATGATTTGTTACTACACCCTCACCTACTTAGCTTAAAATCACCAATGACTATTAATTATTACCTAGTAATATTTTTCTTTAATCAAAAATATAACATTGCCATTCGGTTTATCCACGACTTATCATCTATGAAATTGAGCAGTAGAATAAAGCAGGGTAGTGTACGGCTAAATGAAAGGTATGCACTATGCACCTGGACAGTGTGCAATCTTAATATTATTATAATATACATAAAATGTAGTATATGGTTGCGATTACTTGTGTGTCATGTAAAGACACAAAAAAGTGCATACTTCTTCGTATTATTCTTCTTCTATTTGGTACTGCGTACGCACTATTCTAGTTCATCTGTAGCACCATTGTCGCCGATATTTTATTTTCATTTTCCACACTCCACCTGCTCGCAACACTGCTATTAGTCGCGGTTGGGTATTTAAAGTTACATTAATAAATAAACACAACCTTGCTGTACAGCACTATTACTAATAAAACTAAAAGATAACCGGTTAATAGGCTTTCTGTTCCAGATTGCTGCAAGTCCGATAAGCTACGGCTTCTATGGTAGCTACCCTTATGACCATTTCGAAAGAAGTCGCAACTGGCCGCCATCAGCAGTTGTACCACGCTCTTCTATTCAAAATAGTCCATTCACTGAAGCTGGTGATATTAAGGCTGAAAAAGTAAACGTACCAGAACCTGTAATTGATAAAAGTGTTAAAAGTAAAAGGGAAATTAAAAGGAAAATCAATGTTAAAGCCACCAAACAAGCGAGACAATTCCCTTACAACATAGAATCTGTAGGCCTACCACATCCATCGGTTTTCAAGGTAGTAGATGCACCATCACATTTAGTGGATTTAACGACCAGACCAGGGGAAGTTCAAGCTGACTATGCTTTAGAGTTGCCGTACAATGGGTTTCACTTTCAAGGTTCCACTCCTGTCGTTCCAGCTTGATGTATTTGTCAAACTAGTAAAAGCATTACTTGATGTAGTTATTGGAATTATTACGTATTTTTCTGAAATATTATATCCGAATAGACATATACTGTATAATATTTACTAAGCTATTTTTAACCTCATGTATGTCATAGAGGAATTTTTTGATAAAAATATTTTGTCGTCGACGAATTCAAATGCCTATGAAATTCGACAGAGTATGAATACGATACGATATCTAATAAGTAGGTATAAAATTATGCCCGCTTCTGTATCTAACTATTTATAGTTCACAGTTGTCTGAATTTGGGTAAAATCATTCTGGTATCCAAATACGGGCTCTGGTCTACGTGTAATACCATCAGTATGAAGTTTATGTGTGAAGTTATAAATTCAAAGGCTATAAATATTAAATCTTTCCACTTCTCACCCTAGTTTACGGCTATAACGTCTAATGGACACTTTATATCGAAAGCAATTAATGGTTCTGTTCGTGCTTTTATGTTTCCATTTTATTACCGCAACTGCAACACTGGTGACGTAGGTGAAATACTTTTCACCACGCTATTGCTATTTATTTCGAAAACTTTCAATTTGAATATTTAACCATTTCATTAATTAAAGTGAAAACGTAAGTTTATTTCGTTAGTGATAAAGGTTTTTGGTAGAAAAATATTATCATTTTAATGGTTAATTTTTCAAAAATGCATTTAATAAGACTGTATAACTTTTCCGAAACCCTCATGTGTCTTGATAAAAGCTCTCCTTCGAATAAAGTTATGTTTTGATGTTCACATTTTTAACTTTTAACTGTTTTTTTTTTAATTTGAATTACTCTAGTTAATTAAACGACAGTTACGTGTTACCAATATACATAACATTAATTAATTGATGAAACTTATAATTTAATTGAAAGAAGTTACTTGTTTATCTCACTTTTTTATTCACTTCTTTTTTAGTATTGAAAATGGTTATCAAGTGTAAATCGTCTGAGACGTATTTTTGGCCATAGCTCCGAGGATTTTGGGAGGATCGAGATGGAAATAGTACCAAGAGTTGAGGAATTTATCGAGACACTGAGCGTTTGAAAATAGGCTTCTAACTTTTTTCGAATTTCGTAAAATGTAAAAAGTCGGTGTTTTTTGGGGATGTTTGTTTACTAAATTGTAAATATTTCGGAAAAAACTCACTGACTTGAGAAAAAATTAAAAAAGGTCCTAGGGTATTAGTTTAGCTACATAATGGCGAATGTTTTTTTGTGGTGGTCGGTGGTCCCTTTAGATTTGGAATGGTAGAAAAACGGGTATTTCCGTATATAAAACGTGATGTAGCTTCTATGATTATTGAGCCATTGTCATGGTAATGGCGTCAAAAGATGCGGATGCAGGCGAGACATGCATTCGACTTGGAATTTTGCAAATCGGTTATTAAATTTTTGAAAAATTGTGTAGAAGATATTAATTTTTTTTTAAGAATTAACAAAAGCTGGAGTAATTATTGACCGATCACGTGTTTCCGTTTGCGTGTTTAATAGAAGGCAGCATTGCCTCGAACCACGCACGGGTTTGTTGATCGTGTTCAATATAAGGAACTCGTCCTCCGATCACACACGGGTTTGCGACCGTAATTTTCTTCCAACCGCGTGTTCAATTCAAACCGATCAATCCGACAACGCTGTGCAGCACGGAAGTTTGGGAGCGTTGGCGACGGTATTTTATGGTGAATTTCATGCTATAAAAGGGTTATAATATTATTAAAAAATGTAGATCTCTCCCAAAACAGAATCGGTACAACCCGACTCTAAGTAGTCTTGTCTGCTCTTCCCCTAGAGCGTTTCTGTAAAGCGCGAAGCCAGCTCGCGAAGGAGGTCCTTAATGAAGCGAGCCGGCGACCTCCGTAGCGAAACGAAGGTCGAGTAGGTGAAGCTGAATGAAGGGGCGACGAAACGAGTCTTCTGGCGTAGCGTATAATCGTTATAAGTTTAAAACCCATAAATAAAAATGTCTTTTTTTGGGTTTCTTGCCTATTCATCAAACACCTCACATTAAACAAACACGGATTCCGTGCATCAAGGCAAATACTGCCTTCTATTGAACACGGAAATAAATACGCCTATCAGGGCGAAAACCCGTGTGCGTTTGGAGGACTCGTGCCTCGAATTGAGCACGAGTTTGAAAGGAAGTTAGCGAAACAAACCCGTACGGGTTTCGAGGAAGAACTTCCGTAATTAATGGTCTTGTAAGTAATGTAGTTGTGTAATTTTAGCGAAGTAAATCTCAATAAAAAAAATATTATTCAACTTGCAATGTGTTATTCAAAATAAAATAATTTTTTTTCGTAAATTTTTGTATTCATTTTCAATGCTCCGATTCTTGCGAGGACTGCGAAATCTGTGAATTTTTGCTTGCAAATAGTTGTAGAAGAAATTAAAGAAATGTCTTTATCTCGATTTTGTTTTTATTTTGATTACTTATAGTACCAAACTAATATTATGAATGCCCAAGTGTCTCTATCTGCTACGTTTTCTTGGTCCATCTGTAATTCGAACCGGACAGGGTCGAAACTAGTCGGGCATTTACCGACATAGCACGTGAGCTACACCCGGTCATATATTTATCATTTACTAGATGATGCCCACGACTTCGTCCGCGTAGATTAAGGTTTTTTGATTCCCACGGGAACTCTTCATTTTCCGAGATAAAAAGTTTTTTTTCGTGTTACGTTCCGCTCTTAGGGCGGAAACACACTATGGGTCGCGGTCGTAACCATGGGAAACGTCCTTGTCATTCACTTTTAATAGGAAATGTGCAAACGAAGTGACAGGATAAAACGTCGTTCCCTCCAACGCGGACTTTCCATTCTTTCCTGCCCAGTAAATGGTCGAGTATGGTAGGGTCACCACTCACCTTTCGTGTTTAATGGGCCTATAACACAGAACACTACACTTTTTTAAAGGGACCCTCCCACCTGAATCAGTGTAGTGTAATAAGATTTAGGGTGTAATTTGGTCCATAATTTCCACAGGGCCCTTTGAAAAGTACAGTGCCTATTAGGCATATTTTTTGTAGACATAGTGTCATAGCTCAGTATATTTTGTGCTACGGCAACGTAAGCAAACACCTTGGCAATTCTTCCACTGTCCTACATCGCATGTAGGACGCAATCTACAAACTTATCTATTTTAATTATTGCTGACATGACTAGATAGTTATAATTTAATTGCGACTTATCATGCAATTTGTACATTTTTTTGATATTATTCATCTGTATTGAACAGATATACTATAACATAATGATTTTCCTATAAAAAAAGTAGCGTAGTCCTTTCCCGGGATGTACCCACCTATCACTGAACCAAATTTCGTCAACTATTGGTTGAATCCATATCCATATCAATATTATAAATGCGAAAGTGTATCTGTATGTCTGTCTTTATGTCTTTCTTTCCGTCTGTCAGTCTGTCTGCTACGCTTTCACGGCCCATCTGTTCAACCGATTTTGACGAAATGTGGTTTAGGGGTAGTCTGTATCCCGGGGAAGAACATAGGCTACTTTTTCCCGGAAAATTGGAGAGTACCCACGGAAATTAAAAAAAACATCGACGCAGACGAAGTCACAGGCATCACTTCAACTTTTAACATTTTACTTTCCTTTAGACTCCTTAATATTTTTAAATTCAAATAAACTTTTACAAGTGCTTTTTAATCGTCATGTAAATCTATCAAAATGTTGAATAGTTAGGAATGCCATTCTTACTGAGAACTTGGCGGTTTCCCTTTGCCGTACTCGCTCACTCAGTTTGTTAGATATTCAGTTTGTAATAATTTGTTTAAAATTGTAAACACCGCTACACAGCGTAAACTAAAAACACACAAAGCAACAAGCGTACTTTAGTATGCACAAGTCGCAACAAACTCAGTATGAGACCAACTTTACTAAAGTTTCAACATGAGCAAAAAGGTTCGTTATTGGTTCGTTACAAACTCGGTCACACGCTTTGAGAAAATAAACTATAATATGGCATATTGGCTTTTAGGTTATTTTGAGCCTACCTATAAAAGTATTAATAATTTGAGGCACGCATTAGATGATCGCATTACCTTATAAGACTAGAGTCACTTAATCCATACTAATATTATAAATGCGAAAGTTTGGATGGATGGATGGATGGATGTTAGTTACTCAATCACACCAGAAAAAATGAACGGATCTGCACGAAATTTGGTACAGAGATATATTATAGTCTGGATAAGCACACAGGCTAATTTTAACCCCGGAAACTTATGGAGTTCCCGCGGGAACCAAAAAACCTAAATCCACGCGGATAAAGTCGCGGGCATCAGCTAGTCATCACATAAGGCAAAAGGCTAGTCATAAAATTAGTATAGATTTCAATATAAACATCTGTCTAATTAACCTATTATTTTCTATATAAATTAAAATGAATTGCTGTTCGTATGTCTCACTAAAACTCGAGAACGGCTTGATTTTGATGAAATTTTTTGTGCATGATTGAGGGTTCTAGGTTCAAGGCAGGAGAACGCCGGGCCCAAGTGACATAAAATTCAAACGTTTTTTATTCAAATAAACTTTTACAAGTACTTTTGAATCGTCAAGTGAATCTACCACTATATAATAGATAATACATAGATATAATCGGCTCGTCCTGTCCATTACGTAAAGTAACAAAATGAGGGATCGTAACTGACGGAAGTTGCGCTAAGTTCTTGCATCGATCTGGATAATGCCTATAATGTAGTCGGTATCATGTGCAAGGTATTTAATTTTTTTATACATATGGCGAGCTACCGAGCAGGCGGGTCACCTGATGGTAAGTGATTACCGCCACCCGTGGACAGCCGTGGACACCCGTTCCAGCACAAGTGGAACCGCCAATGCGTTGCTGGCTTTTGAGATATTTGTTTATCCGCCCTTTGAAGAGCCCCATATTATAATCATGAGGGAACACAGAAGATGGAAGCTGGTTCCACAATTTGGGGGTACGTGGCGAAATGACCTGGAATAACGGGTGGTGGAAGAGGACCAGGCATCCAGATGGTGAGGATGAAATTTGTTTCTGCGACGTAGGGTACGTTTTCATTCTGATAAACAACAACATTGGAATAATACAACGCAAAAACGATAAAGTAAGAATGGATAAATTGCAAAAAGAATCTGGAGTTCATAACAAGCCGGCCAAGTGTGAGTCGGGTTTACACACGAAGTTTTCCATAGCATCGTACGAGATTTAACACTATGTATTTTCAATACTATGTACTTTTTTAACAGGTGCTTTCGTAAAAGAAACAAGATAAGCGCTCAAAAATCACGTTTCTTGTATAGGGACCCCTTTTATTTTATTTTTATTATTTGTTGTTATAGCGTCAATAGAAACACTCACGCTGTGAAAATTTCAACTGTCTACCTATTACGGTTCATGAAATACAGCCGATGGCACATTGGCGGCTCAGTAATTATTTGCATCCCTTGGATATGGATCCAAGGGATTATTTCAGGAGGATTAGGTTAGTTAGGAGTAGGTTATTTCAGTTCTTATTCTGCACTACAATATTTTTCTGTAGTGCTACTTGCACTTTGCTTACAGTAAAGTAAGGGACTTGTTCAATGTTCAGTTTCTTTTTAGTTCGATTCAGCTCTTGTCTATTAAAATTAGTGTTTTCCATGGAGATGTATACCTTTTTTTAACGAAGGGGAAATCTTCTTTAGATACCCCATCTCCTGGGGGAGAGTGGGGGAACTCTCAAAGAACATGCACTGGAAATACCCTTGCGCGATGCCCATTGGGCTCGTCCTGAGTCATGTAATCCATGATTTCATGCATCAATCATGAATCATGGTGGTACCGCAGCTACCATCATGGAGATGTATACCTACGTATCCGTCTAGCTGTGTTAAGCTGAACATATGTCGCTAATAATACTTACTTTACTAGTACCACAAAAGCAACGATGAATAATATAATTTTAACACAAAAATATAGGTAATATTATGTACATATAAGAAGATATATATATATTGAAGATAAGTTTTCTTCTTGGTGTGAAACATCAGCTGGCGTACCTCAAGGTGGTGTGTTGTCGCCTTTACTATTTGCTATTTTCATTAATTCCATTTCCCAGAAAATTACTTCTCCCTATCACATGTATGCAGATGATCTCCAAGTTTATTCACGTTCAACAATTGAAGATCTGCCTAATGCCATTTCTACTATTAATGGTGACTTAGCGGCTATCAATGAATGGAGTAAGTGCTATGGTCTAAAAGTAAATCCTTCTAAGTCACAGGCTATTATTATTGGTGGTTCTGACATGATTTCCAGAGTTGACTGGGTTAACCTTCCGCCAGTTACATTAAATAGCATTATTATTCCTTATAGTTCTACCGTCAAAAATCTTTTTGTACATTTTGATACTACTTTCTCTTGGTCTTATCATTTAAAAGAAGTCAGTAGGAAAACTTTTGCAGCCATGGGTTCACTAAGGCGTCTGCGTTCTTTTCTTTCTATTCCTACTGTGGCGGTCTTCGTAGTCCGCACATAATCTAATAGATGGCATTACTAGTACGATTCACGCGACCACGAAGAGCCCAACTCACGATTACGAAGCGTTCTCTGAATTACGCTATATATACAACCTCCAAAGATGAACGGTTGGACCAGTGGTCCCCGAGCACATCACACGCTCGGAGGATGATCATCCTTTGTTACGGTCGAGCCATATCACCTGCTCCCGTACATTGGTGACCCCGATGTGATTTCCAAGCCGCCGCCGACGATCAAACAAGCCGACGTGACGTCAGGGCCGCCGCTGACGCACATCAAGCCGACGTCACGCCCTCACTCGCCACCCTTGAGCAACATCGCACATCACAATAAAAACCCTGCAGTCATCGCAGTGAGGACATCATCATCAGTGCGCACAGCGGGACACAACAGCAATCACAACGCAGCACAGCAACCAACGCAGCACAGCAACCAACGCAGCATAGCAACCAACGCAGTACAGCAACACAACGCAGCACAGCAACCAACGCAGCACAGCAACCAACGCAGCACAGCAACACAACGCAGCAACACCGACCAATGTTCCGGCACAGCCGCTCATAGAGCCACACGCTCAGCGGCCAGCAATAGTCGATACGCAGCAGCATATCGATACACAGCCCGTCGACGCCAGTACCAGCCGCACAAGTGTGGGTCACACAGCCTCAGAGTAGTATGAGCCTACAACGCCATTACCCTGGTTGTTACACGACGCCGCTTCACTGAGTACTTCCCGACGCAGCGCTTACCTGAATGCTCATCGACGCCACTTCTCCAGATGCTTGCAACGCCGCTCAACTGAATGCTGACGCCCTCCAGACTCGAAGGGGAATGATAATGCGGTCTTCGTAGTCCGCACATAATCCAATAGATGGCATTACTAGTACGATTCACGCGACCACGAAGAGCCCAACTCACGATTACGAAGCGTTCTCTGAATTACGCTATATATACAACCTCCAAAGATTAACGGTTGGACCAGTGGTCCCCGAGCACATCACACGCTCGGAGGATGATCATCCTTTGTTACGGTCGAGCCATATCACCTGCTCCCGTACACTACTAAGATTATGTTAGCACAATCCCTACTGCTTTCCATTCTTGATTATGCGGACGCAAGCTATCTTGATTTAACTGAGGATCAACTAAATAAACTTGAGCGAATTCAAAATTTAGCTATTAGGTTTTTATTTGGTTTGCGCAAATATGACCATGTCTCCGAATTTCGTTCAAAGCTCAAGTGGTTACCCATTAGATTTCGCTGGAATCTTCATATTGTTTCTCTTCTGTACTGTGTATTGTTCAATCCCATGACTCCTGGTTATTTAAAGGATAAGTTTAAATATCTCGGGCATGATAGACCAGATTGGGTCCTGCGGTCGGCCGGTAAACTTATTCTTAAAGTCCCTACGCATCGGACTAAATATTTCCAAAGTTCATTCGCACTCAGGGCCACTATTCTATGGAATGAACTTCCCTCAAATATTCATCGTGCTAAAACCCTTAGTAAGTTTAAAATTGACGTTAAAAATTATTACTTATCTCTTTGTTATCATAAGTAACGACATATATATTGTTTTCTTTCTAAAAGTACTGAAGGGCTGGCTCATTTTTTGCGCAAAGAATCAGCCTGGCTGTCCAGCGCGGAAATGCAGCCAGCATTCTTGCCACCATTCCACGTGGGCATGATTTATATAGTAATTAGGTTAGGCTAGCTAGGATTAAGTTCTATTGTATTATTTTCAATAAAAAAAAAAAAACTTAAAAAAAAAAAGTACTTATTTATGTATTTATTGGAATGTCTATTTAGTTTATGTATGTCTATTATTATTATTTTGTATATATTAGTTTATTAAAATATGTTGTAATATATGGTATTGGTTAGTTTATTTAGCTATTAGTATTTAAGTTTATTATTATTTTTGCACCACCTCCCTTTATCTTCTTTTTCATTTTCTCCCTAATGTTAAGGTTGTCTGGAAGAGATCGCTGCTTAGCGATAAGACCGCCTTATTGTACCTACTTATAGTTGTATTCTTGTTTGTAACATGTTGTGTATTTTTGGTGTACAATGAAGTATATACATACATGCATACATAAAGGAAATTACATTGAAAATATGTTTTTTTTAATCCACTACAAGTTAGCTCTTGACTGCGATCTCACCTGATGGTAAGTGATGATGCAGTCTAAGATGGTAGCGGGCTAACCTGTTAGGGGCATGGCGGTTATATTAAACCCATACCCCTATTTGGTTTCTACAAGACATCGTACCAGAACGCGTAATCGTTTGGCAGCACGTCTTTGTCGGTAGGGCGGTAACTAGCCACGGCCGGAGCCTCCCACCAGGCCAGACCAGGGAAAATTCAGAAATTATAAATTCCCAAATTGACCCTGCCGGAGATTGAACCCGGGGCCTCCGCACGTTAAGACAACAGCACTACTAACTGCGCCACGGAGGTCGTCAAAGTTTCAGTGACATTCTAGACATATTTACTAACTAAGCTGCTTTTAATACTAGAAAATCTAAGAATTCCCACGAGATTTTTATATGAAACTTAAATCTAAGCTTAATATTGAAGTCACGGGCATCAGCTCCATGCTTATTTAAAACTATATTACTAACTGCCTCCCCAGGCAGGGTCTCCTTAGCATTGATTATAATACAGAATTTATAGTTACAAAAGAGTTCCTTAAGTAATGATTAAGCGACTCTGAATTCGGCAGAAAGTATACAAAGTGGATGCAATGTTAATGATTGGTTTTGTTTCTTGTACCTCGTAGTTTTAGTATTAATAATCAGTAGTTAATTATCACCATCACGTCTTATACTTTGTTAGCATGACGTTCAGAAGGTGTTCTTTGTATGTACCTATTTTTAATAAATATGTTTTGAGTTTGAGTTTGAGTTTTCACTGAAATAGGTTCATTGAAATGTACACAGAGCCGCGGTTCATGGGGTCTTAAACTTTCGAAGCCATAAAAGCTTTCAAAGTTTGTTTATCCCAGCGATTGACCCGTAAGTGCTATTCAACCTCCCACATAATAGGTATAACCTATTTAAAGACTGCTCAATGATGCCCGCTACTTTGTGTGACTGGAGCTAGGAATTAAAAATCCTGTGTAAATCTTTGAGTATCCGGGATAAAAAGAAGCTTGAGTCCATCTCCGGGAAGCAAGTAAAGCAAACTAGATATCTCCCAATACAATACACTAACAAGTACTTATCCGTTTTCCCATCAGACAGGACACAAAAAGTCCGCATCATTGGGTTCTTACTCTTTGCCTCACAAAAGTGTCCCACCAGTGGGACAAAGCAATGGTTTAATAACATTAAAAATAAAAAACAAGTAATGAAGCAAAGCTACTTTTACTTAAAAACACTACCTATAACCTTCTTACTAAACTCAACGTCGCCAGCTCTAGTAACGCAGAGTCAACTAAGAGTGAGTGGATGTAATGTGTCCCACTAAAATGAAAAAATTGGACACAATTTTAACAAGCAGCAGGTTTTATTTTAAAAACTGTGACTCGACTACGGAAAAAAATTTAGAGACCCCCATTTTTTTAACGTAGCATCCGTAATAGGTAATTACATATCTGACAGTAGATTGTGCACGGGAAGTTTCAACATAATACAGCTGTTTTTACCCACAATTTCGAAAAATAAATGATTTATTTATTTATTTATATTTATTTATGTCACCCGGAGCATAAAATTGAATAGGGATGATGAGAACTCAATCAAATCAGCAACTCTTTATCAAACTTAAAAACGCACTTCTAGTATGGAAGTTGTATGAAATTCACCATGGTGACGTCATAAAATTTCAACGCACTTTTTTCTTTAGTCTATATTTTAAAATGGTTTTCAAACTTAAAACTAACTGAGGATGTGAATTTTAGGTCTTTTGGAAGACCCTCTATTTAATGACCAGTTAGAAATCATCTATTTTTGATAAAGGCATCATCCCTATTGATTGACCTCATTCATCACAATCGGCTCAGTTATTTAGGCGCTGCCGTGGAATGTACATAAATACAAACATACATACATACATACAAAGACAACATACATTACATTATCATTATTATTCATTATAATATGTTTTGGCACACCTTTTCATCTATATCTATACTAATATTATAAATGCGAAAGTTTGGATGGATGGATGTAAGGATGGATGTTTGTTACTCAATCACGTCCGAACGGCTGAACGGATCTGGGTGAAATTTGTCACAGAAATAGATTATAATCTGGAATAACACATAGGCGACTTTGTATCCCGGAAAGGAGGTCCCCCGGGAACCAAAAACCTCAATCCACACGGACTTAGTCGCGGGCATCAGCTGGTAAAACATACACATGTGTAACCGGGCAAAACGTACCTCCAATTCAAAGTGGACGTTTTATCCTGGCCCTATCCTTATTGTGTTAAGAGAAATGTAGTGCAACTGGCCCTACAACTATAATTGACAAGCTTAACAAATTACTCATGTTGAACTTTAAATCAATCTACGCTGAGAGTATCTATAACAGTAAATTTAATCTGCTCGAACAGTAATCGGCTTCCTATTCAATATTATTATAGTGATTTTAAGCTAGATGAAACTGCGCCCACACTATCGCCAAAATTAGAAACTGACTTTAAGCTGTTCAGCTTTTGATTGGATATTTTAAATCGATAATTGGTAACTCGAACATTGAAACACGAGAGTAGTATCGAGGAAAGTGCAAAAGATAGGTACTGTAGTTACACCGTACCTATTCTGTGGTAACACATATATAAATAAAATATTTAAAAAACCCGCTTTGGGTTGCTGATGAAGTTGTGTGAGATGATAAGACCTCCCTGGCGCAGTGTTAAGCGCTGTAGTCTTAATTTGGGAGGTCCCGGGTACCATTTCCGGTAAGGTCAATTTGGGATTTTTTAATTTCTGAATTTTCTCTGATCTAGTCTGGTGGGAGGCTTTGGCCGTGGCTAGTTACCACCCTACTGGCAAAGACGTACGTGTAGAAACCGGCTAGGGTATGGATTTAATATAACTGTCATACCCTTAACAGATCAGCTCGCCTACCATCTTAGACTGCATCGTGACTTACCATCAGGTGAGATCGCAGTCAAGGGCTAGCTTGTAGTGGAATTTAGAAAACTTATCCATAATTATCATAATTTGATAAGCGCAAAAGTATGTCTGTTTATCTGTGTTAACTTTTCACGGACCATCCTATGAATCGACTTGATCCCTGGAATGCAAGCTACATGGATTCAATCGAGGTAGCTCGCATTCCAGGGATCATCATTGGCTACTTTTTATCCCGGGAAATTAAGTAGTCCCCTGAGATTACTAGCAAGAGAACTGAAAAGCCCTCGCTGACGAATTCTCGGACATCATCTAGTATTTAATATTTCGCTACTTAATTATTCTACAGGGTTTCTGTCTTAAGAATAATAAATTTTGAATCATAAAGTTTGGCCAAGATAAATTCAAAGCTTGTTAGCTAATTAACGCTTTTAGAATATTTTGAATGCCCGCTATTCATATAATTTGATTTTCATTGCGGCTAAGAGGTAAGAGGCACCTCAAACGAGGATACTAATTGCTTACTACTCTGTTCATCTCTGAGTTGGTCTGTCTGAGGCCATTTATGGGTAAACTTAGTGTAAATAAATATATTCTACTAGATGGTGCCCGCGACTTCGACCGCGTGGGTTAAGTTTTTCGATTCCCGAGGGAACTACTATTTTCCGGGATAAAAAGTAGCCTATGTCCTTCAAATAAAATTGCATCAAAATTGGTTGAACAGACAGGCCGTGAAAGCGTAGCAGACATAATATTATGGTATGGGTTTAATATAAAATTTAATGTATCTATGAATTAAAAAACGTAACAAATATTTATCAAACATTTATCTGTATTAACCATTTAACCATTAATAGACCACAAGTGACAAAACATTTACCGAACAAATAAACCAATGATAAAATTTCGCTCGTGCTAAGAATGATAAGGTTTTACTAGTTTTACTCTGAACGATATCATCATTGAGGGACATTCTAGAGTATCGTAAGTGTATTTTATGTGCCTTTCAATTCCCACAGCCAAAGATTTTCAGTTTACAATTTCCCATATTATAATACAAGTTTAAAAATCTAATACAGTAATAAAAAAATTTGCAAAGTGATGGCATTTTATAAGCATTATTGAAAGTATTTTTAGAATAAAATCTTTTAGTATTTTTGGGTATAGTTTCAGGAAAAGGTTTTTAAGCGAGAAAGTGCCCAAGGAATAAACGCATCGGAGTTTGCGCAGAACTTCAGGAACGCATATAAAGGGAGCGGGAGAGCCAACCCATTCACAATTTGTCAGAAGCCGACGTTACTGCTTAGTGAAACCATAGTAACTTATCTGTGAGAAGTTTTTGAAAACTTTAAAAAAATGAGATTACTTCTGTGCTTGGTTGCGGTCGTGCTGACGTGCAATGGTATTGAAGGTTTACTACTGCCGGTAAGTTATTTTAAAATTATTAATTTACTAGCGATATTCATACTAATTCATACTATCATTAAATTGCGAAAGTGTGTCTGTCTGTCTATCTGTCTGTCTGTTACGCTTTAATAGCCCATCCGATTTTGATGAAATTTGCTACAGAGGAAAGTTACATTCCGGGAAAGGATAAATTTTAAAATACTTTAACGGCCCATCCGATTTTGATGAAATTTGCTACAGAGGTAAGTTTTATCCCAGGAAAGAACGAAAGCTTTTTTATATCCCGATAAATTAACGAGTTCACGCGGACGATGTCGTGAGCCTCACCTAGTCATAAATAAAATACCTAATAATGTTTGGGCCTTTCCTTTCCTTGGGCATGGCAGAAGCTAGATCATAGTCGTAATACCTATATTTATACTACCATTATGATTAATACAATGTTGCTCATCAACTTTTTCCATATTATTTTATCGACACTGAATAATTTTTTCAGATGGATATATCATAATCTCTTAAAATTAATGAATCTGATTTTAGTATCAAATAAAAGACCTTATGAGGTAAGTTCGTAAATAGAATCAAATTCTATGGGATTTAAAGAGGACAGACATAGTCGTTTTATGGTTCCGTAACTCAAGAAGAAAAAAAGGAACCCTTATATTAGGATCACTTCGTTGTCTGTCTGTCTGTCAACCACCTTTTACTCGGGAACGTGCGGAGGTATCAAGTTGAAATTAATCAAATACTTAGGTACACAGTCCCTTGAAGCTGTAAAAAAATCAAGCTTATAAATTAACGCAAGCAAAAGATATGGCCGTTTACGCCGCATATTTTGACACTCGCTAATAAATCAAAACCTATAGGGTACTTCTGTTGACCAAATCATGAAATTTGACAAGAAGTAAGGTCTCACACTACAAGTATAGGAAAATATCCGAAAATCGTTAATTAAGGTTCTGTACTAATAGGGTGTTGAATTGTTTGCCAGCCGCTACCAATTTAGCGCCATAAATGTAAGTCAGTTATGATTTTCACAGCTGATTACGTATTGTGAAATGACATCTGTCTTGTTATTTACTCCAACAATTTATATTGTGTAGTGGTACGGAACACTTTGTGCGTGACTGTGACTCGCACTTGACCGTTTTTTTACCATTTTGGAAAATAACGGAATTTTGGCAAAAAACCATAAATGTATGGCATTGGTATTTAATTTAATAGGAAAGTTTTTTTTATCAAATACTAGTTAGCCCAAGACTGCAATCTCACCTGATCGTAAGTGATGATGCATTGCAAGAAAAATCTTGCTAACCCGTTAGGGGTATGGCAGTATTATCAAACCCATACCCGCCTAATCGGTTTCTACATGGCATCGTACTGAAACGCTTAATCGACTGGCGGTATGTCTTTGCTGGTAGGGTGGTAATTAGCCACGGCTGAAGCCTGCCACTAGGCCAAACCAGAGAAACTTCAGAAAACATAAATCATCAATAAAAGGTTTGCATGCACAACGATGAAAATAAAATTAAAAGTGAAAATTGCATGAATATCACTCATAAGGTGAAAGCACCAGCGTTTACTTATGAGAAAAGTTGATGAGATAGTAGGTACTTTGAATTGAATGAAAAATGAACATGTCAATAACTTTTCGAAAAACATATTGGCCTGATAATAATTTTATGTGCCCAGGTACCCAGCTATAATAATTTCTAGAAATATATAGCTAAAATAATTTCTAAATTTCTAGAATTTTCTTTAAATAAAATATACATATCTGTCAAGTTTAAAAACAGATTCATAATAAAAATTCAGTAGGTACTTACTTTTTATATTTCAAAGGTTGATAAAAGAAAATTGCATTTTTCGAGGAGTCGATTAACACTTTCGATTTTTCGATTATTATACTAGATCCCTTTTTATTTTCAACTTCAGGAATCCAATTCATTTTCTCTAAAATAACTAAATTGGTTAAAATAATTAAACTCTGTTAAAAATTGCCGACGGCCGTTTTCATTCATTTAATATATTATTTTCTGTTTTCTTTTCATTATTTTAGCAATTAAAAACGGAAATTGATGTACGTTTTTTAAGAAATATTTACCTAAACCAAAACATGAGAAAAAAGAACCGCTGTTTCAGTCTGTATTTAAAATCATAACGCAAACTTGTTAGAAGTGCAAAAAAAATTTTTTTTGCACCTAAGTATTATTTGTTTTGTCTAATTTAAAACAGTAATTTAATCATTAATAAGTGGCCCATGTTTTTTTTCACAGATTTATATCTAAACTAGCAGACTTGCCCGCGACTTCGTCCTCGTGAAATAACTTTTTTAAATTCCCACGGGAACTCTCTTATTTTTTGGGATAATATATTACCTATGACACTCACAAATAATGTGGCTTTCTATTGGTACCAGAATTTTGAAAATCGGTTCAGTAGATCCAGAGATTACTCACTACAACGTCACAAACTCACAAACTTTACCTCTATAATATTAGTAGGTATAGATAAAGTGGGCCACGATCAGCTGATTCAGTGATCAATGTTTAGCGGTTTATAAAATGTTGATGAAGTATTGAACTTTCTTTTCTTCACTCTAACCCATGATTATAAAACCGAAAGGTAGGTAAAAATTAGGATAGTAGGCACTATAGATAGGTATCTAAATCTACACAATTGTTTATTTCTACGGAATGTTCAACGTTCATCTTGCATTTGAGCAACGCTCAAAATGCATAGTGAGCGTTGCCAAAACCACTGTAGGCCTTACGCTTCTTGCACGGTTTACTTATTTCTGCTCTTGGTAAGATAAATTGAATTCTTTCCTGCTCCCGATTCGATGTCGTCGCGTAATCGTGCTGGTGGTCAGCAGACCTGGGACATGTGGAACCTGGGTGGTAGGTATATACGACCAGTATGCCACCACTGGACCATTACAGCCCACTAACGTCCCACTGCTGGACACAGGCTTCCACTCTCATAGGACAGAGGGAATAGAGCTTAGACCCACCACGCTGGTCCAATGCGGGTTGGCGGGCTTTAACGACTATTAGCATGTTAGTGATAATAACCGACAACTTAACGTACTCTCCGAGGCACGGGGGTGTAGCACCGCCAACTTCCTAACTCCGGGCTATACTTAAATACCCAACACCCAATACTTAAATATGGGCCGACCCGGGACCTGGTCGGTCGCAGTCGTCGCATGCTAACATACGACCACTACGTAGCCACCACTAATTCAGCAGCTCTCGGCTCTTGTAGCTACATCCGTATTAAGTCACCCATATTCACTTATATCTATAGGAACCAAAGAAATTCAGGCTCAACTTTGCTATTTACATTGCCATTTTTGTAACAGTTTTTTTTTTGTATCTTTAGTGGTAAAGCATACGTGTCGCGTTCATAGGTGTAGGTCATATTAAAGTATACGGCAAGACGAATAGGCTTAACGAGTAAGCCAATATTATGTTTATACGTGTATAGTTCTGGCCTTCCACGTAGTAATTGATAAAATAATGACAACGTTTTATAGTAGGGTGGAGTCAATAAACACTACCTATTCGCAGGCATAATATGTTTATCACCTACGTAAAAGTAACCTTACCATATTATATATGTTTTTACACAATATGATCAATCTTTAAATATTGTTATTGAATACTGTTGTTAGGTAAAGTTTCCGTTTAGTTTTTTTTCCAGTCTGAAGTAGTATTTGCATATAGGTACAGATACAATTTATATTATGCCCTTTTACGGGGTAAGCGTAGGTGGATCTGATCTTAATCCGAGGAGTAGACCGTGCATAACATATTATTCGAAAATAACAGGAAAATTTTCTTCACACCCACCTTCCTCATAGAGTAATTTTTTTTATTTAAGCCGATAAAAGTAGACAGATTACAGAGTTCATGTCAAAAAGCATATTTGAACTCTTTAAATAGTTCGAGTGCAATACGTTTTAAGCTCTCAATTAATGATTACGATTTGCTTAGACAATTGGGCCTTTGGTCTGAGGCCGAGAACAAACTCAGCCGGTTTAAACCGGGTGCCTCGGTAAGAATCACTTACATCTAATAATGATCGTAAAATATAAGAGCCAAAGTCGCACTCTAATCAAGTCGTTTGCGAATGGATCTGCTGGGAGCCAACCATACTATCACATCAAGAAAATCCATCCATGTTTGTGACTCAGTGACTGGTTAAATAGGCGACATGTTTTTTAATTTTATAATTTGTTTTTTCAATCATATGCAACAGTAAGCAGTCGTTAACGTCTCCTTAACCAAATAAATAGTATCTAAATAATAATAATGTCCTCCAGACCGAATTTCGACCACGGCGGCCTTTACTCTCAAAGCCCGATGGGACGGAAAATCCGGAGACACGGCCGGAGAGAGATCAGGCGCAGGACCGGCGGCTTAACGTACTCTCCATGGTATGGGGGTGAAACACCAACTTCCTAACTCCGGGCTAGCACTGAGAGTTTTTGGCAGAAAAAACCATTACTTGTTATGGCCCGACCCAGGACTCGAACCCGGGACCTCATCGGCCGCAATTGAACATCCTAATCATTAGATAGTATCTACTTACACGAATAGGATGCAAATATAAATTAGATTTTTCTCTTACGTAGGCACCTTTAAAATACTCAATAGCCACTTGCCCTTTCGACAGGTACTTTGTTTTTCATGGAAAACATTTTTATCGCCTACTCGACGTGTTGACTCAAGCGGCGACTTGTTCATGAAATTCATAGTATTCCTCCATAAGTAATCATACTAATGTTAGAAATACGAAAGTGTGTTTGTTTGTTGGTTTGTTGGTTTACTGGTATGTTGGTTTGTCATTCAATCACGCCGTAATGGAACAACGGATTGACGTGCTTTTGCCATAGGTATAGTTGAGGTCCTGGAGAGTGACATAACGCGGAAACTCTTAAATTTTCCGGGATAAAAAGTAGCCTATGTCCTTCCCCTGCATACAAACTATCTCTATACCAAATTTCATTTAAATCGGTTCAGTAGTTTAGGCGTGATAGCGTAACACACCAACAGACAGAGTTACTTTCGCATTTATAATATTAGTATGGATTATGATTTACCCATAAGCTACAAGTTCAAGTGATTCTGAAAGTACTTAATGAATTTTCTATCAAGTCTCAAATCGTTTATCATAAGTACTTATTCATAAAGATTCTGAATTGATAAAATATTTTGGGGATAAAAATGACTTTCACCATTTTATTGACAAGTCGTCCCCTATAAAATTTGTTACAACCCTTACATGGCAATAGGATCAAATAATATAAAATCTTTGTCCACTAAAAGGTTTTCGCCCCGGATTTTATTGAACCTTTTACCTCATAAAAACTGCGACCAATTTTTTATATGTATATAGGTACACACTTGATAAATAAATACCTACTACGTACGAGTATTTAAAAAGGTGCAAGACTCGCATTTCAAGTTCGTCAGTAACATTATGAATAATAAGGACATAATGCTCGTTGGTAAAAAAAACTTCCATTTCAGCATCATGGGTACCAAACGTTCTTCAGTCTTATCGCAAATAGCTACAGAAATTACATTGTTTAATAATAGCCCGTCAATCGAGAGTTTCCCTCCCTTTTGGCCAAATAGCATAATATTATTATTATGCTATTTGGCAATTAGGGAGGGAGCCAAAATTTCGGCTCAAGTTATTCATGTTCAGGGCCCTGTTTTTTTTAAATAATTTTAATGTTCCTCTATTTATCGGATCCTGTTTTTATAACAGTACGTCAAGTGTTCTGCTGGGAGACGCATGGATGAGCAAACGGACAGACAGAGAGACGGGCAGACGGACAGTGGCACAGACGGAAAGACCGATAGATGGATAAACAGATACCGAGCTGTGAATAGAGAAACATGCGGACCGATGGATAGGCAAACGTTCGGACAGACGGATTGGATGAAACTATGAGGGTTTTTTTACACTAGCTGATGCCTGCGACTTCAGCAGCCAGGATTGAGGGTTTTAATTCTCGTGGGAACTCTTTAATTTACCAGGATAAAAATAAAAAACTGCCTATGTGTTATTCCAGACTATAATCTATCTCAGTGCCTAGAGCTTGTCACTACCATAACTAAGGGTCTTGATGCAAAAGATAAAACGATTGCCGTTTTTCTAGATTTATCTAAAGCATTTGACACTGTGTCTATCTCAACACTTCTCCTTAAGCTGGAACGTATTGGTATCAGAGGTTGTGTCCTGCATCTATTTAGGAACTAATTAACCAATAGGGCGCAGTGTGTTAAAATTGATGAATGGGTAAGTCAAGAGGAACCATTAACGTATGGAGTTCCGCAAGGAAGCGTTTTAGGACCCACACTATTCTTTATATATATAAATGCTCTTTGTGATATACCAATCTCCCACGGGCGTATAATTTCTTACGCTGATGACACAGCACTAATCGTCCAAGGCAATAGTTGGTCCAAAGTACAGCATTACACTGAAGCTGCCCTGGTAAGGATAATGACCTGGCTCTCCACCAATCTTCTATCTCTTAATGTCGAAAAACTAAATATATAACGTTTTCCACTAATAAATTAACCCAGCCCGATTGCTGCTTTAAGATAATCCCTCATACATGTGGGTCAAAATTAAGTTCCGTTTGTTACTGTAAAGTCTTGGATCGCGTGGATCATGCACAATATTTGGGTGTTGTGGTGGACCACACGCTATCCTGGACGCAGCATGTGGAGTCGCTTCTAAGTAAGACCACAAAGCTTATTTATGTATTTAAAAATCTGAGATCTGTCTTAGATTTAAAAACGTTAAAAATCGTTTACTCCTCTTTAGTACAAAGTCTCTTATCCTATTGTATCAAATCATGGGGAAGTTGCAATAAAACTCTCATGCTGCGACTTGAGAGAGCGCAAAGAGCTGTGCTAAAGGTAATGCTGTGCAAACCAATTAGATTCCCGACTGATGAATTATATAAAACAGCTGATGTACTCTCTGTTAGGAAAATGTACATCCTTCAAGTGATTCTATGAAAGCATAAAGAACTATATTATAACCCGAGTATTTACGAAGAAAAAAGGAGGTCTGATCGGGTATGTCCGATAATTCCATCTCGCATTTTACTTACGAGGCGACAATTTTACTATGCTAGTTCGTCACTATACAACAAAGTTAATAAGATCCTGAATATCTATCCCTTAACTGTTAAAAAATGCAAAAATGTTGTTTCAATATGGCTTAAAACACTGTCATACGATGATGTTGAAGTTTTTATCAAATGATTAAGCACACCAAATGACTTAGCACTAAATCGTAACTGACACAACCAATCCTCACACAATCTCTGTCTCTCTCTCTCTCTCTCACACACACACACACACACACACACACACACACACACACGCACACACACACACGCACGCACACACACGCACGCACACACACACACACACACACACACGCACCACGCACACACACACAAACACACACACACGCGCACGCACGCACACACACGCACACACACGTACCACACACACACACACACACACACACACACACACACACACACACACACACACACACACACCTTTGTTATTGTTATTTTTGTTACCGTGATAATATGTTCCTACTTATATTCTCTCATGTATACTTATATTATTATTGTAAATTGTTAATGTTATGCTGTGTCGATACTTATTCTCTGAGGTAGGCGTTGATGGTTGCGCATCAGTTTATACTATTGCAACCATTAACGTTCTTTATGTATATTTGGTATTTATGCATGTAATGCACGGTTGTAATACTATGGTTATAATGATTAATGTAATAATAATAATATAAAATAAATAAATAAATTTCAACCAGATCCGTTCAGCCGTTCTGTTCTAAATATATCAGTACAGATTAGTATATATGGAACCCTAAAAATCTTCCATAAAGATCTTATCGTGCTGGGGTAAAACGCGTTGATTTAATATTTCAAGAGAAAGCGACTCTTCCGTCTCCGGGGTATTTATAACGAGTAACGACGTGTAGTTACCTACTTCGAGGGTGTAATTAATTAAGCAGCAGGTCTGTGTTCCCTTGTGGCCCGTTTGTGCCCCATAGGAATCGGATTATTTATGCTCACTTCAAGCTCTCGTTTACTTTAATTAATAAATGATTCGCTGTGTGGATCATACTTCGGATTACAGATTGAATAGCCGACCATATTATATATACTATGGAGTACCTACTTATCTCACCTATTTGCATTTGACTGGATTCGAAAGTAGGCTGAATTGTAGATAATCCCAAATTTCACAAGCTCATTGGAAAGCCTTGAGCACCGCCGAGACGGGAGCATTCTTTGTTTCTAAGTTTTTGCAGAGAGCCACCTCTGCCTCTTTATATCGTCGGTCCATCCTGCTGGGGGCACCTCACACTACGCTCACCTTCTTCACTCTAGAACTTTTCGGCTCCAACGGCTATCGCTCCTACGTCAAGCGTGGCCTCTCCATGGCCACTTCAACTAACGATAATTTTATACATGCCATGGTTTGATTTGGATACTTGTACAATTGTACATGTAATATAATTGGTTTGGTTTGGTAAATTCGAAATAATATTTTTAAAAAAAATTCACCAGAAAGAAGTTCCATACCTAGTCTAATAATAGACAACCAATTAGGTACACGAGGCCAAAGCGAGTCAGCATAATAATTAATATTGTTATTTGCAGTGTTATTATAGCAAAACTGAAGCCTGCGAAGGCTGACAGCTCCAATTTCAATTACCTACTACTTATTATTAAATTTTTGTATAGATAATATTATGTAATAACATAATCACCTCTATAAATAATATTAATATATGAGTATTTAGGTGGAGCTTTGGAAAAATCATTCACAACTGTAAATTTCGCATGTCTGAAATCATACCTTCACTTAATGGATAGTTGACAGCTCAAAAGGCTGGGTCCAAAAATTAGATATAAAAAATTTACATTGCTGGTATTTGCAATTATCGTGGTTGATGTCCAATCAACTCGCACGAAACATTTTGAACCGCTATGGAATGGAACGCCTTTCCAGCGTCAGTGCTTTCCGCATCGTGTACATTAGGATCTTCAAGGCAATAGTGACTATAGCCATCTACTAAGCAAACGTGCTCCAACCTAGACCTCATCATTACTTTCAATAAAATATGACTATCCCATTGAAATAGAAATAGGTAATAAAATTATACATCAACGGATTATCCTCATCCTCAAAAAAATATAGGTTATTCTTTAACCCATAGACCCACATAAGGTACTTTACTATTTTAAGATATTTCAATGAGAAGCCAAATGTAACTGGGCTGGGCAGAGTTCCGGGAAGCTTCGAGATTTTTCCGTCTAATTCTCAGTGCCTGAAAACCGAAGCTTTCGAATAGATAAAGCTATGCTCGGAGTAGGTAACATAGGGATAACGTTATTAAATCAGAAATAGGGCGATTTGTAGTAGAACTAAGTGTGGTACTAAGGTGCTGGAATGGCGATCGCCCACTAGTAAGCGCAACGTTAGCACATTTCCCACTAACGATGAACTGGATCAGTGACGTCAAGCGAGCAATAGAGAGCAGCTAATTACAGGCTGCGCAAGACTGTAGCGTGTGAAAGTCCCTAGAGGAGACCCACGTTCAGCAGTAGATGTCTGTAAAAAAACAAAAACTTCACAGGCGAAGTCGCGTTAATACTAAACCAACACTTTCCACGTAGGTGTAAATTGATGAAAATGGCGACGCCTCGTAGCCCACGTTCCATTTCACGTCATAAAAGGATATTCCTTCATATCCATTAGTAGAAAAAGTACATTAGCCGCCCGCTTGGAATTTTTCATTACATTGCATCCGTTTTATTAAAGTTTTAAAAGTTGTGTCTTACTTTTTACACTAATCACTACTTTATTACGAAATAGATGAATGCCCGCGACATCGTCCGCGTAGATTGAGGCTTCTTAATTTGCCGGAATAAAAAGTAGCCGATGTCCTTCCCCGGGATGTAAACTATCTCTGTACCAAATTTCATCAAAATCGGTTGAGTAGTTTGGCCATGAAAGCGTAGCAGACAGACACACAGACACACTGACGCATTTATAATATTAGTATGGATGTGGAAGTATGGCTATTATGAATGCAAAAATGTGTATATTTATTGGTGTTTTCTTCAACCACGCGTCAACCAACGGATCGACGTATTTTTGCATGGATATCCTTAGATAATAGAGACCTGACATGACTGGCATACTGCTACGTTTTATTCCGGAAAATCCAAAAGTCTTTAAAGGATTTTTAAAAACACAAATCCACGCGACTTTACGGAGATGTTCTGGTTACTTATAATATGACTCTTTACCATAAGTTAGAATTATGTCACGCATCGCTAACTTTTCGGAGCTAAATATTATGCGCGGAAAGGGAAGTAAGTGTGAAAAACCTATGCAAGCTTCCTCACGAGCCTAAGAGTTCTCCATGCAGTCTTCAAAGGTGTGTGAAGTCACCGATCAGCAGGTCAAACACGGATCGGTGGTGGTGATGGACTAAAATATGTCCCTCCACATTTTGAGAGAAGGAGCAAGCAAGCGATGGGTTAAGACGATGATGATGCTGAATGTTATTAATTGTGCAAGCAACTTGTGCTGTTGGGCACCATGCCCATTAGCCATCACCTAGATGGTGTGTATTTTTTGTAAATATAATCAGTAATAGTTTTTTCTTAATTTATCATTTCTACATTGCTCACTTTTTTAATTATTGTAAATATTGAAACAAAATTGGTAACTACTCAAAGGAACTTCCAATAGAAGTGAAAACTTATGACTTAGAATTTTTGTATTATAATTTGAAAATAATATAAAATTTTCGCCGAAAGCACCAATAAATGCGGCAATTATAAACCAAACATATAATCAAAATATAAACCTTAAAACTAAGGTATTAAAGTTTTAATTACGAATGTAGTATATTTATATTTAAGACCTTTTGTCATCGTAACAACGCGAATATGTCGGTGACGCAAATCCACAAGTTTACCCCCTACCAAAAAGTGCTCAAAGTGGCTAAAGAAATTTCCCTTCACAAAAAATGTATGCCACGGAATTCGGACCACGCGAACCCCGTGAAATAGTTATGTGGAATTACTTGGAGAAAACTGAAATAAGTATCTCCTTCAAACAGTAAATAGATATTTACCTTTGTGCTGTTTACATGTGTATACAGTGTTTACATGTTTGTGTGTGCAATTAACTTCCAGAGCAAAAGTTGTTTCATAAAATTTAATTACGGATTATGTGTTTAAAAGCTTCGTTTCCCCAACTTGAAACTTAACTTTAGTTTTGAACATTGATGTATAATTTTAGTACGAAGTTTGTTTTATACACCGAGTTTATTGAGTAGTGTTAGCAATAATATTAATAATTAACAAAATTATGCAAAATTAGGATACAAAAGAAAATATTTTATTTAAAACTTTTAGATAGGTATATGCCAAACTGTAAAATGTTGGCCGCGGAATCTCTATAAATCACAGAGCCCTGTCCTTTCCCAGGATGCAACACATCCCTGTACCAAATTTGTAGTATGTTTGTGACACTAGAGATGAATACAATTATTTACTTTCTTTTCTTTCAAAAATGTCTTCAAAATCAGTTTAAAAAATACAAAATTCAATTCAAATGAACTTTTACGAGTGCTTTTGAATCGTCAATTGACCACCACTGATTGTAATTGCCATTTCTAACGAGAAGAACCAGCATAAAGCTCGGCGGTTGCTCTTTTTTAAAACATTAATAAATTCTTATCTATATCTATACTAACTACTGGATGGATAGATGGATGGATGGATGTATGTTACTCAATCACGCCAGGACGGCTGAACGGATCTGTATGAAATTTGTCTCAGAGATAGATTACAGTCTAGAATAACACATAGCTTACTTTTTATCCCGGAAAATTAAAGTGTTCCCGCGGGATCCAAAAAGCCTCAGTCCGTGCGGACGAAATCGCGGGCATCAGCTAGTTAAAAATAAAGATCCAAGCATTGCTGGGACGAGTCGAATCCTAGCTAAAATCCAGTTCAACGACGGGCCGTGAAAAGTTAACAGACAGATAGACCGCTACATTTTAAGTATGGATGCCGGAGAGAATTTGTGCCCGTGATTTTCCACTACATTAGTCCCTAGCCACTTCTTTGGCGGCCATTTAAATATGGACGGAAATAACGCGAACGCTACATCCACCCGAGAAATATTCTCAAATCACGCCTAAAGAAGTATTACTTTTAAAAATAAAGTTAGTATAATTTTAGTTTAGGGACCTGAAATTTTAAAAGAGATTTAGTTGCATAGACTTTAATAGCTAGCAGGCTTACCACGGCTACGCTCGGGTAAATATTCTTTCTTATTGGGACTACTACGTTGTAATAAAAAACTACATGTAAAATTTTATGTTTCTAGAGTTCATATTAATCATTCAATCAATCAATCAATCAATCTTTGTCATATTATCGTCGTAGGGTAAAATTTCCAACAAAAATAAAGTGTTTCTGTCTGTCCGTTCATTGCATTGTAATAGCGCGTCGTTCATCTGATTGAAATTAAACTTTGTAAACTTGCCCAGAGTTTTCTGAATAAAATCAAATTTATTTATTTGTGAATACAGTTAGGAATGTACTTTTAGGTTAGTTTTACAGAAGGTATCGTGTATCCTACCATAGTGTGGTCTACAAATCTATTGACTTGATTACAAATTTCGAGCATAATTATTAGGAACGTATCAAAAAACATCAAACAAAAAAGAGATTACAAAGTGTTAGTCTAATTCTTATTAATATCATACATCATTAAACCACTATGCACTGACCCATCCTTAATGGCGTTTTTACGTCCAAAATTAAAACATTTTAATATATAACCTAAATAATTAAACAAAGATTATCAAAAATAATGTCAAAAGAATTTTAGTGCCATTCATTTCAATTGTCAACGAGTTATTAAAAACGTAACTGCGGGTAGCAAGTAAAATCATGTCAAAATAAAATTAAAAGTTGCTGATTTGGTGTCGTTATGTTTTCATACTTGTCTAAAATATTATTATGACGCGCCAGCCGCATGCATGCTGGTTATTTCAAATATATAATAAAGTGTGTGTCTGTAGTCGCTCTCCTTAATCTTAATATATATAAATCTCGTGTCACAATGTTTGTCCTGAATGGACTCCTAAACCACTTAACCGATTATAATAAAATTCGCACACCATGTGTAGTTCGATCCAACTTGAGAGATAGGATAGTTTAAATCTCAAATTATAGTCGCAATTTTAATTTATTGCTAATTATTTGTCTGTTATTATTTGACAGTCACAATTATCTGTTAACTCCAAATGATTCTAACAGATGTCGATACCTTTCGACTGGGTTGAGTAAGTAATCAATAGATGGCGCTGCTATGGTAAATCTACGAACGTGTCATATAAGCTACATTTTAACAGCATAATTACCACGTGTTGTTGACGCTATAAAATTAATTAAATTTATTTTGTAGTGAACGAAATACCGTATAATTCAGCTAATTATTTGTCTGTTATTATTTGACAGTCACAATTGTTTACTATAATGTAATATAACAAAAACTTTAGCCACAGCAACGCGTGGCCGGGTCAGCTAGTATAATATATATATATATATATTAATATAATATATATATATATATATATTTTAAACCACTACAATTTAGCCTTTGACTGCGATTTCACCTGATGGTAAGTGATGATATAGTCTAAGATGGTAGCGGGCTAACCTGTTAGGGGCATGACAGTTATATTAAACCCATACCCCTATTCGGTTTCTACACGGCATCGTACCGGAACGCTAAACCGCTTGGCGGCACGTCTTTGCCGGTAGGGTGGTGACTAGCCACGGCCGAAGCCTCCCACCAGGCCAGACCAGGGAAAATTCAGAAATTATAAATTCTCAAATTGACCCCGCCGGGGATCGAACCCGGGACCTCCGCACGTTAAGACAACAGCGCTAGCAACGCACACTGCGCCACGGAGGTCGTCAAAATATATATATGTCACCGTAAGATTGTAAAAACCGTTAGATTATAATCTAACTCGCGAAATTCTAAACTGTCGAAAGATTACAATTTAACGCATTATTTTCCGGTAGATTGTAATCTGATAGGTATTTAAACCCGATAAAACCTAAGTGCCCGGCCTGCGTTCGGGCACTACTTATTTATTTATGTCGAACCCTAACCTAACCTACAAGAAAGAGACAAGAAAACGTAAATAAAATGAATATTTCAAAATTTGAAACTCTGAACATTGAACAGTTTACAATCTTTCAACAGTTTAGATTTTCGCGAGTTAGAGTATAATTTAACGGTTTTTACAATCTTACGGTGACATATATATATATAATTTAAGTGAATAAACGGTGAATGAGTGGCCTAGTTGTGACAACGCATATCAGTCGATTGCGAAGGTTAAGCAACGTTGACCCAAGTCGGTAACTGGATGGGTGACCGAATTTGGAGGTTCAAATTTGCCTTTTCCTAAGTATCTCGGAGAGCACATTAAGCCGTCGGTCCTGGTTATTATCACTATCATCTGATAATTAATAATCGTTTCAAAACCTAAGAGTTTAAATGCTCTGACGAGTCTTATTCGGAAGGACGTGGGAACCCACCGCATTATTTGATTAATGGAAAGGGGTCACGACCCTCAGTAATGAGGAATACGACGCAGAGAGAAAGAGAAAACAGTAAGAACTTTCTTTACTATGGTTCAGGCGTTTCGAAAATTACGTTAAAATTTTAGATAAGTAGATACAATGAATTTTTCAACGATTTTCTCTTGATTGGGCCGCATTGTCGAAGAAAATATTTACAGTTTGTGTGTTCGTTACCGCATTCGCGCATAGTTGTTTCGATTTAATTGAAACGTAGAATGCTTCTGGCTGAACATGATCGTTAGAGACGATGTCACCCACCATCTCCAGCGATACGTGTCTCGGGGCATATTATTTAGTCTCTTAGTAAATAAGAGGCTTTATACCTACGCAAAACTAAGTCAAAAGGTATCATAGCGCGTGTACGACCCAGTCTCAGAAACATTGCACGATTAATGTCGTAAAACGCTAGAATGTTTTTATTCTTTTTCTTTCACTCTACATCGTAAGGCTTAAAACAGTAAAAAAAATCATAGTAGAAGAGAGTTCTGAAGTAACTATTGCGAAACATTCCATTTCATTCTAATAAAATCATACATTTCATTTCTAACTTGGCCCTTTTTGCGAAACAATAAATTTCTAAGCCGTCCATTTTCTGAAACTGGCAGAAAACTGAATTTTTTAAAATTACTAGGTATGTCTTATCACACTTTCACGTCATTTGGCCAAGTCTTCATAGAGATGTGGGCATTAAGATTATTAAACAGACGAACTTTTACTGTTTTTTATCTAACTTGGAAGAGGTAATCCAAATATTTACGACATCATTGTTCTACTTGTGTACTTAGCAACAATAGAACTCTGACGCAAATATTATCTGCTTGGTATCTCATATGGTTAGGTGAGTATATTACAAAAAAATTGCATCACTAGCTAATGCCCGCGACTTCGTCTGCGTGGATCGAGGTTTTTTGGTTCGCGTGGGGACTCCTTAATTTTCCGGGGTAAAAAGTAGCCTATGTGCTAATCCAGACTATAATTTATCTCTGTGCCAAATTTCAGCCAGATCCGTTCAGCCGTTAGGGCGAGATTGAGTAACAAACATCCATACAACCATACATCCACACATCCACACATCCATACATCCACCCAAACTTTCGCATTAATAATATTGGAAAGATAAGATAGGATAAGATGAATAAAACTATATTAGACGTCAAATAGTTCTAGTGAACTATATAATATCGTCTACCTGCGACTACGCTTGGACTATAAAAATTTTAACCCCCTGTTTTACCCCCGACTTATATAAACGTTTAATTAAAAACTAATCCAACTTTAACATGACTGACTAAAACTAATACTTGAAAAATATACCGTTTACCCTATGCACTACTTATGTTTGTTATTATCCGCATTGGAGTTCCAATATGGGGCCTATACTATGTTTAAGGAACATAAAGATAAAGATGCCTATTAAAAAAATGTATGAAGAGATACTCTAAAAAACGATGCTCACAAATTACAAACCTAGAATAAAATAATGTACATAATATTATATACACGGTCCGATGTATAGCCTCTTATAATATAATAAAAGTCAGGTAAAAATAAAGCTTTACTGTTGGTCCTTGTCTATTTTAAATTCAGGTATTATCTGTGTTAAACATAAGTACTTAACATTAACTTAAGTACCTAATACTTGATCAAACAAAGATAACTTACAAGAACAATTGTTACAATAACTCCTTTGATGCTAATACCTGTTACCAAAATGAGAATGACTGGTAATTTGCTACATTTAAACATGTGATTGTTGAAGCTTACCGCAATCAACGCTGCTACGAGAAGGTATGTAGTTGAACTGTTTTGTACAATGTTATGGAAACCTGACACATACCTAACACGTTTGGAAACTCAACGGAAAATAGTCATTTGTTTAACTAAATGGAAAAGTTCGTTTTTGTTGCTCTTGCCTAATTTGATTCCCGAGTGTTCGTCGAAGGAGAACAACGAAATTGAGCGCTAAAACAAAGTTTTTAATGTTCATCTTAGTGAGACTACTACTAATCATCTACTTGAACTGAGACTACCTACCTACCTAGTATACCTCGAACAGGCCAAGTGGGACCTTTTTTTTTTATACGATCGTGACAACGTTGGTATATGGATTTGATCGAGCACCAGCAGCTGTCAAGCGCTTGATAATTCCATACAATTATCACGATCGAATGGGAAGGAAATCTCCCACTAGGCGTTCTGAATTCTGAAACGTAAAGTCAAATCCCACTTGTAGGACTATTGTCTCACCTAATCCTAGTAGGTAGCTACAAGCATTTGTAAGGAGAACATTTCTTACTCAAGTTCAATAGAGCCCTCATCCTCGATGAGTGATGACTGTTGACCTTTTTTATGTTTTTGTCAGAATATTTGTTCAGGGCTAGATCAAAATCAAAATCAAATATTTTTTATTCAAGTAGACTTTAGACAAGTGCTTTTGAATAGTTGAGTGAATCTACTACTGGTTCCTACCGAGAAGACCCAGCAAGAAACTTGGTTCGGAAAAGTAGTCGTCGAAGTTCTTACCTCACAACAAGGGAGTTGACCCAAAATTGTAAAAAACAGTCAAATGCGAGCCAGACTCGCGCAGGGTTCCGTACCACAACACAATATACATTCTGTTAGTAAATTACAAGAAAGATATTGTCGTAACAACACGTTATCAGCTGTGAAATAACTGGCTTACTTAAGACACTAAACAGGTAGCGACTGGCTTTGAGTACGGAACCCTAATTAACGATTTTCAGATTTTTGCTTTATTTGTGCTGCGACACCTTGCTTTTCGCCAAATTTCATGATTCTAGGTCAACGGGAAGTACTCTATAGGTTTTGATCTTTTAGTGGGTGTCAAAATATGCAACATATGCGGCATAAACGGCCGTATATTTTGATTGCGTTTACTCAGAAACTTGTTTTTTTAAACTTATATTTACTTATTTTGATATTAATTTCAACTTGATACCTCTACGCGTTCCCGAGAAGAAGGAGATTGACAGACAGTCAGACAGCGCTACGGACACGGACGCAAAAAATGTCTGCGCAAAATTTGGATGTTACGTGCTGTCGCGCTAATCAGCACAACTCGACAAATAGTGGGAGCGTGTATAGATTTTGTCAGCCAAAATATTTATTGTACTTAGAAGTGTGTTTTCGCCTTAAAATTAATGCCCTTATCATTCTATTTGGGTGCTATCCACGTACAGTTGATATTCACTTGCACTCAAAGTCACTCATAAATGGACAATTCCACTGTCCTCGTATTATTATTACTTATCATAGAGGATTCCGGAACTCTTAAGCCTTTTTTAAGAATACATTGTGTAGACTAGCACTTAGCTGTAGTCAGACCTGCCAGCCAGTGATAATGCAGCCTTAGGTTAGGTCGCTTTCCTGTAAAAGATGCTTTGAACACCTAGTCTACTGCAGCTACCAATACAAATGTTAAAAATCTATGATCTATGATCTATCTCCTCATCAAACCACATATCTGTTCCTTTTCTACACATTATTCATAACTTTGACAGGTATATTTAACTAGGAGGCGTCCTTTTGAGCATCAAAGCGATCTCAATAAGATTACATGCGTCTCCTCAATTGATGAATAGATGATAAGTATCGGTCTAATAAAGTCTTTGAGCTTGTAAGACTCTCTCAATAGGCTCTTTGAGATCCTGAATGATCGTGATTATATTTACCATGTTTGTGATAGATGTCGTCCATGGAAAAATGAATCTACTTTTTGTGTTTTTGAAAGTCTATGAATACACTAAGTCTTGGATACTTGCTTTGGAAAAAAAATCCTGCCAACATGCTGGGGTGTCTGTAAGAAATCTCTTCAAGAGATAAGTTGTCCTTGTGCATGTCCATTCAATGTAAATTATGTTTTATTTATATGTTTTCTGATACAAAATATATACATTAACAAAAAAAGGTTTTAGGTGGAGACTTCGTCTTTGAAAACACACTATAACGTTTTTAACAATAATATGGTACTATTAATTTTAATTTTTGTGATGACTGTGATTTTAATAATCTTCTAGATCCTAGAAGATAATCCGTGACTTCGTATGCGTTATTCAAGTTTCGTGGAAACTTTTTGATTTTCCGGGACAAAAGCTATATTCTTTATATAGCTTTTGTCACTCTGTACGTGGTCTTCAACTTTACCCATGCAAAAATCAAAAGGCAATCCGTTGCTCCGTTGTGGCTTTTTTGAACGACAGCCAATAAAGTAACTAACACTTTCGCAATTCATAATATTATGTTTAGTGTTAGTGTAGTTAATTATTAGGAAATACTTTTAAGTAATTTATTTTTAGGGATGGCGAGAACATCGTGGTTCCGAAAAACTAAAGTCATGGTTTTCAAGAGCACGTCGTTATCCTATTCCTGCACACAAGATAATCGACCCTATTGAAGGTATTTTCATTTACAAAAATAATTAATAATTATTATGTTTCTACGTCAGTATAGCGTAGGTTTTACTTTACTCGCTAAAGAACCGGTAAGACAGTGTAACTTTTGCACTGATACCAACTTTCTAGTAACTTGAGGTCTAGATTGGAGCGCGCTTGGGATCGGAACCTTAGACGCCGACAGGGACGCCACCTACCGTATCAGTCCGTATAAAAAACGTTGAATAAAAACGTTGATATTCGTGTGCGTGATATTCTTCCACATCTAGTAATTCCAGGTCAAATTTCCCCTAAGTACTTAATTACATCAAGAAAAACCTATTGAAATTACCTACAGTGCGGTAATTTTTGCCTACAGATTGCTTCCTGGTTACTTCCGAAGAAGGAGAACTATTCTTCAAGTCTCCGTCCGACGAGCCAACCGTTTGCGGCATCTACATGATAGCGGAGCCTGATAAAAGGATCCAGGTCATGTTTAACTACCTGGACGTACCGTGTGAGAATGGAGGTTTGGTTGCGGTGAGTTATAGCTCTTAGATCCCGTAGGATAGGAAAGAACAAAATGTCCACGCGTAACAGTCGCGTCATAAAGGAGTTCCCGCAGTCTTCCATATTCAATTGTGTGCTTGGACATTTTGCCCTTAGTGTGTTTTTGCCCCATGTTATTGAGCGGCAGGTGCTTATATTTTACATACCCATCCGGAAGTACTTAAAAG
Source organism: Erebia palarica (assembly GCA_964035005.1). NCBI lineage: Eukaryota > Metazoa > Arthropoda > Insecta > Lepidoptera > Nymphalidae > Erebia > Erebia palarica. The sequence goes on from OZ035988.1 coordinate 12,746,068, forward strand.
GGATGATTTCAGCTCACAAACTAAACAATAAATTTACTTTAAAGGATAAAGAAGTTAAGTACCTACGACAGTATAAAGTATAAACAGATGTATTGGCTACTTGGTAGGCATTCCTCTCTGTCAATACACAACAAGATCCTGTTATACAGACAATTCCTGATGCCCATTTGGACCTTTGGCATACAGTTTTGGGGGCTGTACCAAAAAGAGTAACATCCAAATCATACAGCGGTTCAAAAATAAAGTACTCAGGAGTATAGTAAATGCGCCCTGGTACATCAGAAATGACGATATTCATCGGGATTTCAATATTGCATACGTCGAACGAATTATAACCAAATTTACCAAAACCCACGACCATCGGCTTCATCACCACGTAAACGTTGAGGCAATCCAGCTGCTTGACGTAACGAAACTAGTGAGAAGACTAAAAAGTACTAAGCCTTTTGATTTGAGTAAGTGCATACTGATAAGTGACAGTGCAGTGCTAAAAGAACACGTGAATAAAGTGTCTAATGCCCGTTTGCACTAAACTTAGGAATCACCTAATTTCCTGCCCAACTTGTTTAGGCTTATCCTAGCGTAAAAAAAGCTTGCACTAACCTTAGGCCATTCCTAAATCCACTTAGGAGATGCCTAACTTTATGAGCCCGATTAGTAAGCGCCCAAGCGTAGGCAATACTTACACTAGCGGCACGCTATGATGGCCGGTTTGACACATTACAATAGTGATGTGGAATGTCAATTTATTCTCGAACAAAAAACAATTAAGTTTTGTTTTTATACCTGATTAAATAGGTTTAATAAAACAAAAATGTATATGTTTATTTAATTTATTTGAACGAACTGAATATTTGAACGAAAATGAATATACATACTTTATATGCACACAAGAAACATATGAATACAAAAGATACCAAAAAAGGTGCCACAAAAGGCCATAATTAATCAGATTCGTCCATACTACTATTTTCACTGTCGTCACTGCTATCATCACATACATTAATAATTATATGTTCGTTTTCTATAATATTATCTATTTTCACATCTCTTTCATAATCTTCCCTTATTAATTTAACAGTTCTATTCACAACCTTTTCCCAGTCTCCTTTAGTCACATGTTCACAAGCTTCTTCTAATAATTTTAGCATTTTTTTTGTGGTAAATGGGGGTTCTGTATTGTGTCTTGCAGCATATCCCTTAATTTGAGCCCACACCAACTCAATCGCATTATACTCACAATGGTAAGGCGGTAACCGTATAACTCTGTGCCCATGTTCTAATGCTATTTCGTCAATGACGTATCGGATCTTGGTTGGTTTGTTTTCTTTTAAAAGACGTACTAATTCCGCTTTTAACATATTCATGTTTGCATCTACGCCATTTTTACGAAGCCATGCGACGATATCAGCTTTCTTTTGGGATTGGGCAGGTGGCTTGTCAATTTGCATCGAGTGGTATGGGGCGTTGTCCATAATTATAATAGATGGTTCAGGGAGGCTACACAACATTGAGGTAAACCATTCAGTAAACTTTTCTCCATTCATGTCTTCATGATAGTCTCCAGTGGTTTTTGACGCAAAAGCCATGAGAGAACCTTCGACAAACCCGTTGATGGTTCCGGCGTGACAAATTATAAGTCGCGATCCTTTTCCTACAGGAACTTTGGAAGTAGATGCTGCTGTGTCATCGTTCCAAGAACGGCCTACAGTATGGTTAGCATTAAGCCATGTTTCATCCAAGAACACAACATTTTGCCAATTTTTGATTTCTTTCACTTGCCGTAAAAAAGTATACCTTGCCATCGCTATATCAAATCTTTCCATCAATATTTTGCGTTTGTTACATTTTTTGTATCGAAATCCAATGGTCTTCAAAATCTTCGTTAAAGAACTTTCCCCGCCGAAGAATAATCCAGCTTCCTTCAGTGAATGCACCAACTTTTTTCTTGTTGGATACTCCTTCTGTAAATAGTAGCCGTAAACATGTCTTCGGATAGCATCGGCATCAAAGCTATCGATGCCTACGACTGGTTTTGCTCGTTTTCTCTTTTTTGGTGTGTGAAGTTTATTTTCTTCTGTGCCAGTCTCGCCATATTTTTTTTAGTTATCCGTCTAATAGTTCGTTGTCCAATATTAAGCGCATCAGCTACGCGTTCAACCACTGACGTTATAGGTAAAATTGGCCCTCCATTTTGAGCTTCACGATCGAAATAGTTACGAAGGCGTATTACGAACTCACGTGTCTGACTATTTAGAACAGTTCTCTGCGTACGTTCGGTCATATCGACGAAATCCACAACAAAGGGCTTGAACAGAGTCCAAATTAACGAGCAAGGGTCAACAGTAATGCAGTATCAATATTTGAAATCCAAAGCCAGGTCAAAACTATATCACAATCGCATTGCACTGACAGTTTATACTTTTCGAAGCAACGTCAATTCGAAACTGCTTTGTTTTGCATTGAGCATTGACGCGAGTTTGCCGGAGGTAGTAGTTGTGCTAGCCAGCGATCCTATGTGACGATCGTATTAGATTCCATTTTTAAAAATTTATTGATATTTTTTTGCGATTTCAGAGGTTTGTCCACATAGTGAAAATTGTTCATATTCACAAGTACATTCACCCCTTAAATGGTGCAAACTGATTTTTCTACACTTGTATACATTTAAGAAATCAATTTAATAAATAAATTTTGAGTCCTAAACCTAAAACTACATTCGATAAAATTTATGAATCTCTGCACATCACTATCGTCAATAAAGTAATACAATTATTTCCTTCAAAGTCGTTATCAATTAATACGGAACTTCATGAGCGGACAAACGTCAAACCGGCCATCATAGCGTGCCGCTAGAGTAAGTTGAATTTTTTGTAGTCTGTGGACCATTTTGTTGTCATTAATTGGTCTCACGGTTGATATGTACTCTGTGGTTGATAGGTTGGGTATCACAACCACAGAGTACCTACGTTGTTATTGTGATTGTTATGTAGAACACTGCACTGATCACAAGCAAAATGGCACAAGATTTATTAGATTTCCTCGAAATCTTAGAAGAAGTAGATTTTCATAATGATTGACACTCGAGGACTCGCTTAATAAGATCGCGGCCAAACTGGTTCCAAAATTTTGATGAAATGGAATTTTTCAAAAGTTATAGGATGATTTGATGCAGTATCGTGTGCTGTTACTTTGGAAATAATGCACTGCCCCTTTTCGCACAAAAACCGTAGAAACCGCAACTTCTCCTCTGCCGTAAAATTGGCAGTTCTTTTTCGTTTATTTATTTGTCTTTCCATTTTAATCGCTGATTTATAAAATCCCCTAAAATAGACAACCTTCAACTCCACTTACTTAATGTCACCTGTGCAATATATAAACCAATAAAATAAAATACACCAATGTTTTAGCTTTTGTCTCTATTCAACTCATGCCTGAGGTTATGACAAGATAAGGTCAAAAAATATTCTAGTGTTTACATTACTTTGCAAGATATATTTAAAAAAAAACATAAACAATCATTCATTCCATTCGTTCCTAGAGATGCCTAACTAGGCAATGCTTAAGTTACGACACAGCTAGGACAACTCTGTCAGTGCAAACGAATTTTTTTGTTTGGCCGTTCTTAAGCCTAGGTGTATCTTAACTAGGACAAGCCTAACTTGAGTTTAGTGCAAACGGGCATAAGTTTATCAAGAAAGATGCGTCAATGGACAATTTCTTTGTATATAAGATAAATTATAAGTTTAAGTTAAAGCAAAACTGCTCATTAGCCAATTAGTTAGGCTAGATCGTAGTTAAATGAGTACCTCGCTGAAATTCAGTAATAGGAAAATAAAGTAAATAAGTATAGATTACATACGTGTATTACTACTACTACAAATTAATTATAATTCATATAATTCGTTTGACGTAGATTTGAAGGAAGGAAATAAAAGTAACAGATAAGTATATATTTTTATGAAATAGGTTATTTTACACAGATAAAATTAATCTTACTAATATAGTAAATGTGTAAGTTTGGATGTTAGTTTTTTTTTTACTTTTTTTTTTACTAAGTTGCACAAAAGATATACAAAAATTATGTTATTCGCCAAACTACACATTGTGCACTGTATAGTTGGCGAACTCGCGCCCAACTATACAGTGCACTTATTATTCACTCAACAACTATTATACCTTATAAACTACTAAGTATGTAATTAAAATTAACTGATTGAGTGTTTACTCCCGCCGCAACCATTGAACCAATTTGGCTGAAATTTGGAATGGAGATAGATAGCTGAACCTGAATTAATACAAAGGCCGACTACGCACTAATTATCCACGTCGACTAAGTCACCGGCATCATCTAGTATCAATGTAAAATCTAAAATGTAGGTAAAGTATCCTTAATACCATAACCGTTATTAAATTTTCTATTTCAAAAGAAGGAAAAGTAAACAGAGGAAAGTTTTCAGTCTTCAGTGGCAACAAATGATTACCCGCAAAGGAATGGCAAGAAAATGAATTTGTTCCTTAACACCTAACTAAATTGCGATTTATAACTTAATAAAATCACTGGGTGTTTACGAAGTTATTATTAGATTCCATTAAGAAATCACATTTAACTAGCAAGCAATAAACGGGGTTTATATGTAGACTAGCTGAAGCCCGTGACTTCGCCTGCGTGAATTGAGGCTTTTTGGTTCCCGCGGGAACTCTTTAAATTTCCGGGATGAAAAGTAGCCTATGTGTTATTCCAGATTATCATTTATCTCTGTGCCAAATTCCATCCAGATCCGTTCAGCCGTGATTGAGTAACAAACATCCATCCAAACTTTCGCATTTATAATACCAGATGATGCCCGCGACTTCGTCCGCGTGGATAAAGTTTCTGAGATTCCCGCAGGAACACCTTAATTTTTCGGCATAAAAAGCAGCCTATGTCCTTCCCCGGGATCCAACCTATCCCTTACCAAATTTCATCAAAATCGGTTGAACAGATGTGCCGTGAAAGAATAGGAGACAGAAAGACACACTTTCCCATTTATAATAATATTAAGTATGGATTAGTATTCATTAAAAATCAATAAGTATTTTTGAAACAGTGTTCTCCCTGTGGTTTTTTTTTTAATTTTCTTGTCAATTTATGAAATAAGTAAGTAATTCCTTTTTCAGTGTGGCGGTCAGTTTCAGTTGGTGAAAAACAAAACAAAATATTATTAATGCTCTTTAATTACAGTTCTATCTAATAAGTATATTAGGATAGCTTAAAGGGTTTTAGCATTTTTACAATATTATCTCAAATATCTACGTCCAAAAGTTACCTACTTATCAAATGGATTAATTAGGTCGCAAAACGTGAAACTCGGTTTTACCTGTCAATTACAAGTCTATGAAAATCCCTGCTAAGATAGATTTTCATAGACAGAAATTTGATTAAAAGTGCTTCAATATCTGGTATGGTCTATACCTATAAGGCATGAGCAGACGTTTTCGAGTCACCTGTTAGGACCTGTCCTCAATGGATAGGTACCCTAATAGCCGTGTTTGTTCCTAGTGGGTGGATGGATGGGAGCTCAACGGGCAAGTTTGGCCAGCCGACTCCTGGGACGACGATAGAGTAATCGAGTCGTGCGACCAACGTCCACAGCACAAACTGGTGTCTCGACAAAACGCTGCTCTCGTACAGTACAGAGTTCCGGCACGAGGAAAAGGATTTGCGATAACTATACGTCATTTGAGGAATGCTAGACGTAAGTACAATTTATTTGTTCATGAAAGCAAAGAGGAGCTAAGACATGTTTTTTTTTGATTGGTTTGTTCTTGAATCACGTCGCTACTTACAGCTCAACGAATCGGCATAATTTTTCTCTAAAAATTTAAATTAATCTAAAAATTTGTAGTAGTTTGAGTTTGATAACATTAAAAAGTCGAATTTACGCTAAAATGTCCTATATGCTTAATAATATTTTCCTTTGTAACCTAAGTGTTTATAACATTCATATTCTAAGAAAGTTATGTCATAATAATAAAAGTTTCGTTTGTAGATATATTCAATAAAGGACCGCAGTAAAACCAAATGTTTTACGATGATGATAGGCTATAATAGCACTCGGGTACGTGAGCAGTTTTCATGCTAAATTTGTTTAAAGAAATGGGTTTAGTTCGAATCTATCGTTTCAAAAACATCCATTATGCTCCGAAGCAAATTACATGCTATTACTTATTAGAAATATGTATAGTACTCGTAAGTCGGTACTCCGTTTAAGTTTTTGGAAGATTGGAGAAACATGGCAACAGTTATTTTTTACCGACTTCCAAATAGGAGGAGGTTCTCAAATTCAGCGTGTTTCTACTTTAAATGCGAATTTCTCCGAGTTTACTGAACGAATTTAGTTTTTTTCTGAATCAATTTAGACTACCTATTTGTTTTTTTTCCCGTTAATCGTAATTTACGAAGAAAGTTGGCTTGTATCCTGTAAAACGGTTTTCTCTGTCTCCCTCCCTAAAGTATTATGCTAATAACGTTCATGCGTTTTAGTAACTATATTGACTTTGATTGAATTGCTTTATTATTATTATATTATTGTTTGCATATTTGTACACATAACAATAATTTGATTTACAAGGCAAAAAAAACTAATAAATATAAGGTCACTGTGTAAAAGCTATATTCATTTTCATATAAAAATAGATGGAAAATTACAGCTTTATTTTTTGGCCGAGTATTATCGGCAAATATGTAACAAAACGTTATGTTATTATAGAAAGAAAAATCTTTTTTGGGACAACCTCTCCACAAAAATAGCATTTATTCACTAGATAGATCATGCGTTACGTAGACAAAACAAGTAGGTATAAACATCTGGGACCTTTGTTATGATAGAAAAGGCAATATTGAATTAGTGAACGTGAAATAAATAGTAGTAATGTACAATATACTCGTATTATTACTCTCAGTTTCGGTGTTTGGTGGGCCGTTTCTAATAATATGATATTACAGTTATTGTCGATTCATGATATTTATTGGTTTCAATACATGGTAAGGTAGCTTTGTCGTTCTTTTAGGGTGGTCGGGAGTTCGGTTCCGGGCATGCTTCTATAAATTTTCTGAGTCACGTGAGCTTTGAGCAAAATAATTTCACTTGCAATAACGGTAAAGAAAAATTGTGGAAAACCTGCATGCGCGAGAGTTCTTCAAAACGTTCTAGAAAATGAAGTCTGCCAATCCGCACTTGGCCAGCGTGGTGAACTATGGCCAAACCCTTTTCATTCCGAGAGCTCAGTAGTGAGCTAACCGTGCCTACAATTTAACTATATAACTTAGTGTTTATTTTTTTGTTACCAGCCTGCAACCTTATGTTATTTGGTGCTGAGGGTGTATACACACTGCGGAACCATGGCACAAAAGGAAACTGCTCGCTGATTGCAGTGTCACCCACCACAGTGCGTGTGCTAGACCTCAATATAGGACAGTCCGTGAAAAGAGGCACTCTGCTTGACGCCGAAACGGGAACTATTCATCGCGTAAGTATATTTTATAGACTTTTGGAGTTTTTAGAAAAAATGGGACATGAAAACCTCGATGGAATTCTGTGAAAATCGCCATCACACGTTGCAGTTTGATATCCTTGATATTTAGAACTGTGTTTATCTTAGTATCCTCGATCCGAAGTACTATTTTTATGAAGGGTTGCGTAGTAGATCCGAATTTATTTTTCGAATAACTATAATAAATTTAAGTATACTTAACTAGTATACTTTTTCTTACATTCTACTTATACTATTCTACTTTTCTACTTATACAGGTGGGGTGTCCAATATTTTAAATCTAGTAGTTTTATGCTCATTTCTTAAATAAGCAAGCTATTTAGTAAATATGGTATGCGTTAATGGAGGGTTCGATCCCCATAGCAGTTACTTACCCAGTTACCTTGAGCACAATTTATATTTTATGTGCCGCAGAGGACTTGGCTGTTTTTTTCCCAGAAAAGTAAGGAGTTCTCACGGGGTTTTTTAAAAACCTATAAGTCCTGACAAAGTTGAGGGTATTAGGCATTTAGTAGGTAAGCATTTAATTAAATACTTAACGCAAAGTTTGTAGTAAGGATATTTTAATCTTTTATTCACTAGGTTAGTTACTTTGACTTAAGAGAGCTTATACCTAATAGTTGATACGTTGTTCAATGAAGACTTAAACAAATTTGTTCCTAAGTTTAAAACTTTTTAATAATAGGAATATTAATAGTAGGTAGGTATTTCTTGATATTATATCATATATCACTTCAAATCCATTAGTTTTAAGCACTTACTTAACCTTATTGTTTAAGGATTATTTTTACATTGCACGGAAAAAGCCGATTGTAACCAGTCACTTACTAGGTATTAAACAGTTATTATCTAAATACCAATATTTGTATAATCTTGGACGGCGAAAACGTTTCTTTGACGGAAGAATTTTTAATAACCGTAATCGCTACAACTTTTTTGAGATGATTTTATATTAGGAAAAGCTTTCTCCTTAATCCCTTCAAATATTGCATGAGTTGCTGTCTTGCCGCGACTTCACTTGGGATAGGTAGGTAATGTCACAGAATAATTAATTATTTATTTTATCCAATCCATGAAGATATTAGTTCTGTGGGTACATAATATTACCTAAAAGACGTCCTATTTATCACAGAAAACTTTAACAAAACCTGTTTATGTTTTTAAGCTCACATAGTCGGTAACTAACTTCAGACCATAGGTACTAGTATTAAAAGTGCAAAAATGTGTTTGTCTGCCACACTTTTCAACCAATTTTGATGAAAGGAACTTACAAAGATCATCATACCGGGGAAGTGTTCCGCTAAAAAAAAATATTTTTATTTAATATTAGATTTGACATTTTATTGAATTTTGGTTCCGATGGAATAACTGCTGATTACTTCCTGAGGGCCGATTTCTGCTACGCCGAATATAACAACACACAAAATTTTTCATCACTTCAAAATTCGTAGTATAAACGAAGCTCGGAGTATTAGAATCGGTTCTCAGTAACTACCGTTAGATTATAATCTAACGGTTTCTATCCCGCGAGATTGTAAACTGTGAAAAGAATGTGAACCGTTCAATATTCTGAGTATTAATTTTTTTAATATTTATTGTATTTACGTTTTCTTGTCTCTTTCTTGTACAGTCGGAGCGCGCAAAACCATTAGATTATAATCTAACGGTTTTTAAAATTTTACGGTGACATATACGTCCAGTAGGATATAAGATATAGGTAGGTAGGTACTATCTACATAGTAATCTATCTACTGTCGAAGTTACCATACCGTGGCGATCGATTTCAAGCTATCCTTTGGCCGACTTAATTAAGCCGTGTATACACTTGTTTGCCCAGTGCACAAAGCGGGGCCTAGCAGACTACGCGGATATTGGGGGCGCCAGCGGCCTCGATCATACCAAAATGGAGGTATACGACAGCATATGCGGGCTGGACTCCAATGAAGGTAACTTTATAAAATTATTTTAAAAGGAAAATATTATTAAAATATTTTCAGTTCGTAGTTTGAGGCTGTTTTGTACTACCTAAGACAGAAAACTATTCGCATTCGAATCGCTCGTGGTGGTTTTCAACTTCTGGTTGCTAGTTTCTAGCGCCCAACAAAACACTATCCAAAAAAAGTGTGTGTGTGCAATTCACACGCAGCAGAAGTGAAACTTGAGAAAAGTAACTGCATCATCACCTACCATCAGGTGAGATCGCAGTCAAGGGCTAACTCCATCAACCATTTAGTGATACCGCCCCGGGACTCCAACGGTCAACAAATATTTGTGTTTAAAAATAATACGAAAGGAAAACCGGAACTAAAATTCTTTCAAATTAATTAATGCTTAAAAACAATCCTATTTTATTACTTATTTGAATTTTCTGGTAAATATGGAATAAAAGAATATTAATATTGCATAATTTGTTTATTTCTTGAATATTATTTTTAATATTAAATTCATAGTAATAATATTTGCAACCAGATTACAGTAACAAGATAAGGACAGAAATAACTCAATTCGCGAGCATAATAGGAAATAGGATCGTATAAGACGATATCAAAGTAACAAGATTGATTACCCTGAATAAGGATGACAGAAGCAAAGTGAACCGTGAGGACCTTTGAAAATCGAATACCATATATTTTCTTTCATATGTACCCACCTACCTACACAATATTATAAGTCATTACGTATGTAAAAAACAAGACATAACTATTTCTGTTAAGGTATTGAAAAATACTTAAAACGACTTCGTAAACGAAGTCGTTATGTTGTTTTCTCTAGTCTGGCTTGGTAAGAGACTTCAGCAGTGGCTTAACTTACCATCACATTACATTACCAAGGTTGTCTGGAAGAGATCGCTGGTTAGCGATAAGACCGCCTTATTGTACCTACGTTTTAAGTTTTTATGTTTGTTATCTGTTTTTTTTATATTTTGTGTGTGTAATAAAGAATATACATACATACATACATACATCCTAACCGTAAAGACATGCCGTGCCGCCAAACGATTTAGCGTTCCGGAACGATGCTGCTAAGAATTATTATACTGAGAAACTTAGACCGAAGAGGGCGGGTTTAAGTACTAAAAACTTGATTTCTTTTCGAATCCAACCGAATAACACGCCTGTCTTTTTGTTAGCGAAAAGAAAAAGTGTCAAAGCCGTCACCTAGACAAGAATGAAAATCGGTAGAATAGATGGGCCGTGAAAGCGTAGCAGACAGACAGACAGACAGACAGATAGACAGACATACAGACACACTTTCGCATTTATAATATTAGTATGGATTAGTGATGTGCTTCGAAATCTAACAAACAATTATTGAGGTTCATTTACACGGTATATAGTATTTGCATATCCAAATGTAAATAGACTATGATTAAACGCCTAATTTGCAATATCGTATGCCAAATTGAGAAAATATTGTTATACGGAATTAGGTATTGAAGTACTATATTTATCTTCCTGTATGGCCCTTCAAATTTAATTACGGATATAGATTACCAACTATTCGCGATGGATAAAATATTATGTTAATTTTGTAACAAAACGAAGATGCGACGCAGTGTCCAACACTATAAACTTAATATATACTTAATACCGGTGCTAACCGTTGATGCAGTCTAAGTTAGTAATGAGAAACTAGGCTAATTTGGAAAGTTCAATGTACTTTCACCCTTAACAGACTTCTACCGGTTTTGTTACCAGAACGCTAAATCGCTTTACGGCAAGTCTTTGCTGGAAGAATAGCTACGGCGGAAGCCTCGATCTCTAGAAACTACTCATGAAACTCCAGCCCTTACCTCTGTACCAGCTTGAGGTCATGCTTTAGGTGTGCTCAAAAAGTCGGCTGTATTAAAAACGCGCAAGCTAAGTTACTCGCTCGTTGAGTCTCACTTCCGTTCGTGAGGTTACAACTTACAACTTCAGTTCCTTGTGAGGTGTTTGAAATTTTTAATTAAGCCTTTATATAACCTTGACATTTTTTTCAGCATATCGTCCTGCTTTCATCGCGTGTGAGGATACGGTGGTCAGACTCGTATCCAGCGGGCGGTACCAAAACTCGATCACCCTGGCATTTGCACCTCTGCCCCTCGAGCATTACGAGCACGCCGATCTCCTCTGTGGCCTGAATGATATCTAAGATCGCCATTAAATTATTTGGACCTTGATCTGTCTGAACAATTTGTTCACTGGGTTAATAATTGTTTTCCTATTTATTAGCATCGATATCATATATGTAGGTACTAGATGGGCCCTTTCATAGAAAAACGTTGGGCGTCCGACTTGTCGGGCATGCCCCTCATCAGTATAAGCCTGTTCTTGTCCCCGCCATAGCGCTGTCCCGCTTTTCAGACTAGATGGCGTTAGTAAAATAGGTCCACATTCTTTGTTTGACAGGGCCCATGTATGTAATTTGAGGTCGTTGTTTAATAGGCACGATTTCAATGAAGTAGTTATTGACGAATATCGACTTTTATGGATACTTATTTAAATGAAAATATATTATTGTGAATTGAAAGGCTCTAACCGTGACATATATATGTGTCTATTATTAATAATTAGTATATATAATCTACATAACTACCTATAATTTATGACGGCCACACGTGATGTGACGTTTGCTTATACTTTTGGTATATTATAATATTATTATTGCAGATGTAAAAGGTGAAAACTTACAGTCTAACACTTTAAAGTTGAAAAATCTAACTGTTGTTCTTGAAAAAGCCACCGAAAGGAATATTATTACCTATATAAAATTTTACGTTATCATATTGTTTTTGTTTGTTTTTTCAAATCAAAAAATTTAAGAATTGTATCTATTCAAGTACCTATACAACGCACCCGAGTTGAATGTAGTCAGGACCTGAGGTGACGGGCGGGAGCATCTTCCTCCCCCGTCCGCCCTCACCCCCGCGGAAAGTGTTGTCAAGTGCTGTCTTTGACATCTATCGTACGACATACATATGTATACGGAGTAATTTATATGTTAAAGTTGTTAAAACCGTTTTAAACATTATCGCTGTGATGTCAACATTAATATATAAAATCCGTTAGAGTTCGAATAATTGTTTTCTTGCTCATACTACCTAGTTTATGTAAGTTGACATTTCCTAGATAATACGGAGTAAATGGATACGGATAATACGGAGTACGGGAATTTTTGTCTAACGGCCAAACATTCGTTAGAGTTGAAAAAATAGGTTGAGTTGATGGTGGCGGTGTTAGTGGTGGTGATGTTGGACTGTCCCAAAACCGAATCAGCATAACCCCTACCCCTAGAGTGTTTTTGTAAAGTGTGAAGCCAGAAGCTCACGAAGGAGGTCCTGAATGAAGCGAGGTGAAGCTGAATGAAGCGAGTCTTACGGTGTAGCCCATCCTTTTTACTTGTACATTTTATGGACACCCAACACTAAACATTTGATCATAATATAATCAATTAAATAGGTCATCATTCTTGATGAAAATTATGACCATTCAATGATATACTTGATTATTTCATGAAATGATCAATTCAGCTATATGATTTCACGATTTAACAGTGGAGGGACCGTTAAAGTTTACTATTCCTAGATAAAGTTCTTAAATCATCTCTTTGACGGATTTCGAAAAACCGTTTAGTCGACATTTTCTAGGAAATGCTGATACTCTTTGATCGAACGCTTGTTGTTCAAAATCTAGTATAATCAAGTTGCTTTCCGTGTAAATTTTTAAAAATGACTGATTTGAGAGGTTTAGTAACAAAAAAATATGTGTTTTTATTTATCGCCAAGCACGCAAGATATGTGTACCTACTGAAGAAAGGCAAAATAACTTTTTGACCTTGCCTTTAACGGCAGACCGTGTTGATATACCGAAATTAAAAATAACTTTATCTGTAATACAAAAAGAAGCTAAAGAAGCTTACGAAGAGGTCCTTACCTCTTCGTTCATCAAAAGATGATTTTAATCGTAGTGTAATTCACAGAACTATAGAAGACTTTTAACTGACTAAAACAATCGTCCCTACGTGTCCGAATGATTATATTTTCTTTACTTATGAAATGAACTAAATTTTGGACTTTAATTTTGGACTTTGTGTTTCAATCACTATTTTAAATGTTTTTAAAATAATGCAACCACTGCTTGTTTTTGTAATTTATCGATACGACTGTCAATAATAAGGTCACAGCACTAGCACATTACTAAGCTCTGCATTCAACTCAGGTGCGAACAATACTTAAAATAACGATTATTTGATTAATATTTTTAATGTAGAAATATTGTCACTTAGCGAAGAATTCAAATAGAACAAATTAAATCTGTGTAGATAATAATAATACGATATTATGTTCTATTAAATTAAATATAACAAACTACATATTATAACATTCACTCACTGTGTAACCTACTTCCTAAACTATCTAGTCAATCGGTGTTATAAAAAATTAGTCTAAACACCAATAAATATGGTAGCTTTTTGGAGACCTTAATAAAGCAAGCGCTCTGACAGATGACACCGCCGGGTGTCTATGTAATGTATAAACATAATATAATATGATTAAAATAATAATAATTGCCTGGCGGAAGCATCGCCGCTGTCATTACGAACCCAATCGAGACGGATGTTACGGAGCTTTGCCTCCGATTCCGTTATGTCGGAACTTCCGAATATTATTACACCTTTGGTTCCAATTTCGGCTCCGAAACTTTTAAATCGGAGGTTTTAATCGGAGGTCGAAACACAGCAAATAGCGACGGGGACCTGCGTCGATCGTTACGAACTGGTTCACCTTCATACCCGTCGCGTTGGGTGTCCCCCGCCACCCCCACCTTCCGCTACGCGTTTTTATTTGTTCTTAAATGAATATATCTCTCTTGAGAGCACTACTGACTCTGCCTCTGACTCCGACTCTACCTCCGACTCCGATAAATCAAATTTAAAGACTCCGACTCCGACTTCGGTTCCGATAAATTTACTCCCGTTACATCCCTCATCGAGACACACTGGCGATTTTTGTCTTGATTTAATCTTGCCCATAATAGAGCCGACTCAGGTGACATCGTAGTTACACAAGTTTTCATCAAATAAATAAATATAACTATTCGTTTTTAAGCCGCATTAAAGTAGGCATTACAATGTAGGTACGTTTCTTGCAGTAATATAACAATTGGCTTTTGAAGCCAATAAGAATAATATCTGTAAATAATTAAATTTAAATTAAATATTAAGTGTGTTTTATTATTCCCGAATATTCAAGTTCAAATTTCAATGCTATTCAGTAAAGTGAAGTAAATATTTATTTGGAAAAATATGGTACAGACATAGTTAGATGTTATTAGATTGATAAGTACCTATATAAGCATATTTTATCGTTACCGACGTCCAAATATTGAAATAATGTATTCTTATTTAAGAATACAAGACTTCTTCTACCGAACAAAAACAATGGTCTAAAAGATATTCGAAAAGTCCGTTTTTAAATAATGGTAGTTAATTTGAAATATTTGAGTTTATTCAGTAATTTATTGTAGATTCACAAATTATAATTAATATATTATAGAGAAGGACCAATACCTTTGGTATTTATGAAACAATTCGCACCAGGGGGCATACTACCATTGCTAGCAGTATTATTTTAATATAGTAGACGCTTTTTTTATCAAAGTAAGTCCAGGAGAAATTTAATAAAATAGATAATTAAAATTAACACAATTATGAAATGATAAATTTAAAAAACAAACTATTTCTAATTAAATTTACAAAAAATACACGCTGTCCAAGTGATCGTTAACGGGCATGGTGCCCAAAACACTGGCGCTAATACCTCGTTGAATGGCAAGCCTAAGCCGTTGGGCTAAATAAGCACCAGCTCTTTGGTCACCAGAGGCGTGCATCAGTTTTTGGGGCACGACATTTATAAAATTCTTCGTATCCGATGACCATGGGCCCAGAGTCTCAAAAGCAAGCTCCGTAAAAACGTAGTCCTTAGTAATGGCTGAGTATTTGCGGTGCTTATGCAACTGAGTAGATTCGGCAGCTACACCCGTCTTTAGGCACGAGCCCGGTAGGTGCGAAGCTGCTATCGTATCTAACCAGGGTCCCTAAACAAACCGGAGGGTTCAAGTTGTGCAGGGTTACGTGTTTCTAGATAATAAAGAAACTAAAAAATTTATTCGCTATAATCCGCCAGAGTAGGTAAATCTTACAGTGCGTATCTTGCACTTGTAGTTTGCGATATTCACCACACCACGCAAATTTTCCAAATTATTCTCTGTTATTATTTTTCCTAGTTGTAATTATTGTTTTTTCTAGGTGGCGCACTACCACAGGCACTACTAACGTACTTAAATCTTTGATTATGTATACCTACCTACACTTAAATAAAGCATTTTGCACACAAGTGTAAATGTATATTTTAAGTATGTTAATAAGGAGCGTAACTAGGTACCTAGCAGTTACAACAAAAATAAAATCATTTTTGATTTCCAATTAGTTCAATCTCAAACCTTAATTTTCCTCAACTATACTGTAGAGGCGACATTTTGTGTTAAACGATGAATGTGTATTATAAAGGAGTAGAGATGGTGTGCGGTTCAATACTCGACTTGGTGAAGTTTGGACTTTGATCTAATACACTAAAAAACAGCTATCAAGAAGAGAAGAGAAGAGCTATCAAAGGATATTTTGTAAGCTATAAACAATTTCGACAATTAGGAGTTTGAAGGTCTAAATAAAACAAATAATATAGGTAAAATTTATTGAATAATTTGTCTGAATTATGCTAATCAATATTTAAAGCAAAGCTGTTATAGGTGTAACATAATAATCATAAATAATTTCGAATTTACCGTGAAATAATTTATTAAATTTTTGTGCTAGTACAGTGAGCCACGCTGGATACTTAAAAATAATATTTACTCAAAATAGTTTGAAAATATAAAACATTAAGTATTTTCATTATAAATAGGTACCACTACCACCTTCAAATTAAAACCGTTAGTTTTTCGGAGTTTTTCTGAAAAAATCAAAGTTCTGATGAGTTAGTTCTAAATGATTTCATTTCATTGATCTATTCTTAGAGAGTTAGACGACGATCTAACAATGAACTATATAATAATATGATAATTGATCTTTTTTATATTCTTTAACTACTTACTGCACTTGCACTTTATTTTTGAGCATAAGGAAGTTGGCACCCTGTAGAACAGCAAAGTTTAGAACTTTTCGTGAAATTTAATTTAATTATTCTAGTTTCGTATCGTAAATCACTGTACTTCACAAATAAAATAGAATTAAATTGCTATCTATTTCATTGAAATAATTGTGATTATGATATTATTAATAAATTCCTAACAACAACTAAATTAATATGAAAAAAATTTAGTATTAGTATATTATCAACAGATATAGACCTAAAAGCGTTACAGCCACGTTACAGCACACCATATTGAAATCCAAAATTATTAACAGATAATATTGTCAATGTCATCTGAATTTCAGTTTTTATTGGTATTTTAAAGAGTAAGTGCACGCTGATATGTATACTATACATAGCACCTAATGTTCAATAGTTCAAGCAACACCTACCTACTTCTGATTATTATCGGTATTTCAAACATATGAAAATTATTTAATTTATAAATATATTAATACAAATTAAATAAATATTTCGATTATTAACTATACCTACTAAGTTTATGTTTTAGTATAGTATTAATGCAAAACATAACGCATAGATAATACACTAATATCGTAACGTAAGTAAGTAACGAATTTGTGGAGAAATAAAGAATCATAATGAATTACTTTCACTCGAAAATAATATAGGTATATAAAGAAGCATTATGGTACTTTATGCTGATATTAACTGAAAAATTCGTGTTAAAGTAATTCATACTACCTAGTACTTTCACAGACAAAGTACTTATTATATTTGCTCTTTCTGCTACTTATATAAGTTAAAATTGCAAGAAAAATAAAATTATTATTAGCATTGTGGGATTTTGAGTGTTGGCATACAAACATGGCAAGGACATATACCTTATTAGTTCATACTGGATATGTATATTCTTTTATCCAACCAACACATACTTCAAATTTCAAGAAATTCTTTATTTTTTACATCGATGAATGATCATAAAATTATGAAAAATATAGTGTAAGTATCTTCTTTAAATAAATTGATTAAAATAATTTGAAACCTAGTGTCGCAACTCCATAGTTTATACTTGAAAGCAGTTCAACAGTATCAACGAATATAGCGCAACATATAAATAGCTTTTTACACAAATAACATTTAACATTTAATTATTCACAAACAATTAACTCCCTCTAAGAAACTACACATTTATTTACTAAGTATCGTTAATCATACCTCAATCTGATCATTAAGAATCACGATTTTCATGTAAACAAATAAATATCTACACTACTTAAAATAAAATGATGCATTCAACAATTATTTATTTATTATATTTAAATATTTATATTAAAATATTATGATAAACGACCGGAATAAGTAACTGAATTTTACTTGGCAATAATACAATGATTTAATAATTTTATTCCTGTTTAAACTATTAGGATGACAATAATACTTCGGTTACTATTTTCTACTACTATAGTATTAAAAAATATTAATTTTAAATCCTAAAATTAATCCTATTCTATACAGCTAAGTGGAGTACCACATGTGCAAATTTTTTCCATAATATTTCGTGAAATATAAAATTAATATAGAACTACATCTTAAAACTATATTAGTATATACTTTAATATTTAAAAAAAAGAGTTACAAATAAAATCTAAATAATAATTACAATACAACTTTATAATTATAATACCATATTATTTTATAAATATATTTGTAACTGAATTCACATTCAATCTATGATATTAGGTATTATAATGCGTATAGAGAATCAATATTGGATAAATATATTTTTACAATCAGTTATTTTTGCTGTTAGGCCTAGTAAAATGGATTTTTTATCTCTATAGTTTAAACTGATTAAAAAATGCAACTAAACAAAATTATACATTGGTGTCCACTATAAATTTATGAAATGATAGTTAATGATGTATGGGTTTGAGAGTACCCATGTAGCTAAAATTATTAATGAAATATTATATTGTAAACTGTCATGTTTTGTTTTTATTGTTCTTGATAACAATAGAATGATGATGTATTGTTATTGCAATATTGTGTAAGGTGTGCTACACATTTAGGTGGGTCTGCATTAATGGGGAGGGACAGGCAAAGCTAATCTCAGATGGCGCCATCCTCGCTGGTAACTGTCAGATACATTTACGTGCATATTTGAGGTAATTAGGCGTCCTATTGAATCTGGAAAAAAAACAATCTATGTGCTCTCACCATAAAAATCGTCAGGTCTAAAGTGAGCGCTACATAACCTACCCGATGAACCGGGTTTTCAATTTTGTTGGCGCTAGACTTTGTACCATAGTCTTCTTTCCTCATCAGCAGTAAAACAGTGTGCGCCTTTATTATCACATTTGAATGCACATTTTATAATGAATTAATATAAGAAAATTAAACTATCGCGTAAAAAATATATGGTGTAAGGCAGGTAAACAACACCAGCGACGATGCGACACCTAGCGGGGTGAATTGGCAGTGTCCCTCCTCATCGGTACAGCCAGCCGGGCGGTAAAATCGAAAATAATATTAGATACCTATTATATGGGTACGTCCGGGAAATAGGTTTAGCCGCACGTACACCATACGGCTAAGTCGAGCCGGGCAGTAAAATCAGATGAGAGTAACTGTCATGGTAATCGGGTCTATCACCCACTGCAAGATTATATCTAATTTATAAATACTTATTTTTGATTCGGTATGGATAGGTTATATCCCGAGGAAGGACGTAGGCCACTTACTTACCGAAAAATTAAGAATTTCCCCGAGGAATTAAAAAAAAAAACGAAGTCGCGTGCATCATCTAGTAATATTATTCTTAGAAGGTGTTTGATTAACGCAACTATGAGAGGGTGTTATGTTTGTTAACTTGAAAACTTACTCAGGCCACTGAATCTTGGGATGAAAATTACACTGATTCGAAAATATTGCCATATTTTATTCTGAAATATTAACTAAGAATTGTAAGTTTTTAATTATCACTTTACCTTACTTATTTTTAACTAATTAAAGCTATCCCATACAACTTTTCATATTGTGCTAAATTCGACGAAAAGCGAGATGGTGCATTCTTTGAGAGTCAGAACGGTATATATTTGTGAAGAATAACCTTCTTTAAATTAATTTTAATAATTGGAGATGGACAGTGTCCTGTGAAAAAGTACACTACAAAGTGCGCACAAAGGCTTAGTCTATTTATTTGTAGATTCTACAAAACTATTAATAATAGCAATACTATTTTAGATAGATACCTCAGTCAAAAGGGCTGAAGGCTATGTACCCCCAGAATAAGCTAGCTATAGCTAGGGTAAAATAATTACATTTTAAAGGATCGGTTTTGGTAAGGTAACTATTAGGTACAGTGATTTACGTCTTCTATTTTTGCGAGTAGTCGTATGCTGCGGTAATCAAATTATCAATTAATTCAAATTAGTTTGGTAATAATATCACACACTGTTAGATATAAATTTTTTAAATTAATTTCGTTTCTCGTGCCTCTCTTTGGGCCCAAGACTACTTACCGGCGTTATTGGTAGGGTAAACTCTGGATAGATGCCTCTGTGGGATAGTCGCGTCGCTTTCAAAAAACCCTAATCCCCATAAATGGGTCTGCAAAAACACACTTTCTGCAAAACCAGTAATAGTTAGGTCAACAAAAACAAGTTGTAACGTTACATGAAAGATTAAACTAGCTTAATAGTACGAATTGTTTAAATTAAATTAATAATTTTAAAATTACCCTTTTTTAAACAAGTGGAGGATCTATCCGGACTCTAATCAATGGGTTTTAATATTCTGTGACATACGAAATCAGCTATGAACAGGTTCTTATCTATCTGTATTATACATAAGATACTTATGCCCGTTTTCACCAACAATTTCTAAATTTTAAGAAACACTTAAGCCCACGTCACTTCACGTGACAGGTGAAAACCGTCATACACAATTACAAGCACATTTTTCCTAAATCTTAGGGCCACCACTAATATAGCCCATTAACGTCCCACTGCTGGGCACAGTCCTTCACTCTCATAGGAGGGAGGGAGAGATTAGAGATTAGACCTACCACGCTGCTCCAATGCGGGTTGGCGAGCTTAGGACATTAGTGGTGTAAACGAGCAATAGCCTTAAGGGACCAGAATACCATTAAGCACTCAATCTCCTGCACAAAATATACTGTGTTGTGTGTGTGCTCTGTCTAAACTAATTTGGGTACCTACTTATGCTTTGAATATATTTTAATCCGATCGAAGATTGTAATAATTGACAACTGCATATAAATATATAAACTATCGCTAATGTTTTCATTTTAGATATACCATGTTTTTAATTTTATTAAATTCATAAGACGATTTCCATTTAAAGCATTATTATGCTATAGATTAAGTCAATTCGACGGAAAGATTTTACGATCACCAAGTACCTAAGTGGAATCTAGTGAGGTTTCCAATTACTTGGCAATACGCACCACCAAAGCGCCGCACAAATCGTCCGAAGTCGATCGGTCAGTGTAGTGCTTGTGTTTTTTTTTAAATTGCTGAATAGGCTTGCGCTTGACGATAATCATGCTCAATGCAATGATAAGGTCTAAGTGAGCGCGCTTGCTTAGAAGATGCCCATTTCATTCTTGCCTTTAAGATACCTACTTAAGTTATAATAGGAAATAGGTATGCTGGTAGGATTTCCACACCAGCGGTTCAGATTAGAAACGAAGCGAGCATATTAGACATCTTTTTCTGCTGAAGAAAGAACTTCAGAAGTAGTGAGGCGGGCGATGCATATCGCATACTTTACGTTGTACCACATACATTCGTCTTGTGGCGTATGTAACGAATTGAAATCCTTGTTCCTTGGAAATTTATAGCAATTAAAATAACTGCTGTTAAAACAATAGTAGAATTTGAACAGCTTTACGTACCTACTCCCTACCGTATTCTTTGTGACCGCAAATGGGCTCCATAATTTTTTTATTTAATTTAAGGATTTCCAATAAAAACTTTATGGAGTTAGGTTAGGGTACATATAGGGATAACTTCGAAATACACTGCTGTGTTTATACGAGATATAATCGGAGGACTTAAGTAACAAACCGGAATTACTTAAATAGATTTAATTTACGTAGGACGAATCAGCCCGTAATAATATGATAACCCGGACTATAAAGAGTACTTATAAAGTCCGCGCACGAGCTCCGAGGAATCGGGGTCTGAAGAAGCGACGGCTGTACACCACCCCCGATCGTCGCTCCATATCCAGCTCGCTCCCAGCATTAGTTTCAAGCTTGACGCTTGTAATTTTGCGATAGCAGTATTGTTTTGTACTTTAAACAACTCTAGGTCATTTCTTTAACATTCCATAGGATTCCTCGGAGCTCGCGCGCGGACTATATATAGCCTATAGGTATGCCAATTAGTATGGAGTAGTCAAAATATCACAAGATTTTCCTTTGATACCTACTAAATTACAATTTACGCGAATACATGTTACACTAGGTCTTTTAGGGTTGATGTTCCTTAGAATAGCTGGTGCATTTCATATTAGAATAAAAATGATGGTTTTTTTTGTGGATGGTAGTGCGAAACATTGTTTAAAATGCATAATATATATTATATTTTGTTTCTGTATTGTACTAAGTAAATTATTTTAAATTTTTATTATTATCTATTAACAATATCTGTCTCATACATATATAGAAAAGTACACTATGTTGGGATATATAGAGCTTAATTGTAAGAAGGGCTTATTTACAAAATATATTTATTTATTTGTTTGTATTCATAAGAATTGGATTTCATAAGATCCTCAAGTGGTACAAGTCGATAGCATCCTAAATAGTAAATATATTGATAAAAATTCGTCTCACAACGTACACTCGAATATATATAATAATATATTTTAATATAAAATTCTAAAATTTCGCTCTAATTAAGATATGTATCATTTGCTATCGAAGCAGAGGCACACATTGATATGTATAGTGATAATTAATTCAATATCTTGTAAAAGCTGAGCGTCGCATCCCTTCAACAGTTAAAGCCGATGTGTAGACAATTTTTCTAGTTATCCTAAAGATACAAATTGATAAGATTCGACAGAGACAAAACAGCACTCCATGCCATAATACTACTATACTACAATAGTACTACTACAATATTATGATAAGGACAAACAAAAATTTGTATTAAAACTTGATTCTTCAACAAACCAAAAAGGGGTGTTAATATATAAATAGAAGAGAATATGAATGGAGAATATGTTATAAATTTCTATAAGAACAGTAATGTGCTGACCATTTCGATCAGATAACCTAGCTCTGAACCTAACTCTATGAACATTTTGTCTGCGTCGAGTCTTACCAAATCGAATCATAAATACATTTTAACTTTACGTCGAGGTAAATTCAACCTGACCATGAAATTTTTAATACACAATAATACAACGCATTTCTACTAGGTAGAGGAACATCATGACATCTAATTTACTTAAGCAAATACATCTTACACAGTTAAATACAGAGATTATAAAATATTTTTGTCTTAGAATAATTAACTATCATATTATTATTTCCCCTAAATTCATATGCTGAAATCCTTAATAATATGCAAATCGGCTGTTTCCAATTATTATAGATACCAATTGTTTATATGAATCGCCACATTTCTTACAAATAGTTAGAAATATGATGGACCTTAGAAAAAATAATAATTTGTTAGCCAAACTTGAATTCTTTATGTGATTTTGCAATAATCATGGAGTAAATGGAGTAAGCCGATTCGCAATTTAAAGGATATAAATATTGTAAAGAAATCTACCAACAAAGATATTATATTTAGTAAGGAGAGCTCTAGATATGTAATAAGTAGAACTTTATCTGTGCCCTAATTCGCTATGAGATTTAAATCATTTTCACTCTATTCATTAATTCACTCATTTCATATAGGTATATGAGGTTTTTTTTTTATATTATGTCTTATAAACTTTTATATTTCAAGCTTTTCACTACCTAAGTTTATCCCCACCACTTCATTCTCTATACCTAAGCACACTGTCCCCACTTCCAAAGGTTAACTGGAAGAAAATACGACTAGATATAAAGATCGCCTTTGCTTTGCCCATATTTGTACCGCTACCACCACCGCCTTTATGAAAGTGCAGAGACGTCTCTAGCTTAATTTCAGCTTTTATCAATAAACTTCTCAAGACGACACACTCAGTGATGTGCGTTGGGATCTTATAAATGAGAGGCCCCGGGTTTGATCCCCGGCAGGGTCAATTCGGGAATTTATAATTTCTGAATGTTCTCTGGTCTGGCCTGGTGGGAGGCTTCGAAGGTGGCTAGTTACCACTCTACTGGTGAACACAGACGCACGTAAAGTATTTGTATTGATTTAGTCTTTACAGTATTGACATAAACGGATATCAAAGTCGAGTCGAAAAAGAGTCGCATTCGATTGAGGCAGCCTAAAGTGAAACTTGTGAGTCATAATTGAACATTTTTTTTATAAAATATTACATTAAGTAATCTTAATGTAATGAGTTGTATTCATCGACACACACACACATGTTTGATCAGTCATATAATATTTCAATGTCACAAAATGATATTGTGATTATTATTTAAATTTCATAGCGAATACAAGCCCCGATGAGATTGCGTTTAATTTCTTCCAAAGTTTCAGTGCCATTCCCAATTAATTAACGTTATTACTTAAAATCTAAGTGATATGTCATTTTTGATTACAAATATTACATTCAAACTTGCAATTAACTTAAACTGTGCCTTGGAAGGCTGGATGGTGATATTGTTTATAGTGCCAAAGTGATTGCTAGTGTTGTGAGGAGCACTAAGGGTAGTGTTGTGCCTGCGACGCTACTATAAGGCCCCGTGACCGCACCATCGCACGGAACGTGTTCCAACTCTGGAAGAAAATTAAAAAAAAATTATAATGTATTTCTATCACCACACTAAGAGAAATTATAAATATCCTTCACACCGAAATTCTTACTAAAAATTCTACCGAAATTGTGAGAGCTACAGTTTTCTTTCTCTTTTGTATGGCAGTAGAACGTTTAGAACGTCCGAATATTTTTATCAGTGCACGCAGAAGTCATTAGAAACAATCTTCATATTTTTAAGGACGGTCGCTAAACTTGCTAATGCTAATGATCCAGAACTGGTTTGGCAAAATTCAAGTTCTTTTGTATTGAATTCGCCGGCACATATATGAGGGTGGGAAAAAATTACAAAGGTTTGTTCCAACTGTCATTATTAAATAGCTTCCATACACTTCGTCATACATGTTAGCAGATTGGTTTTATGTAGGATCCCGATGTGGTACACGATTTTAATATTCTCTATTAAATATTATAATTCAGATCATACTGTGACTGGTTCAGAATCACTTAGCGGGTGCTAGAGAGAACTAAGTATGCTCGGAGTTTCTTTACGAGATCGTATCAGATAGGAGATCTGTATGAAAACTAAAGTAGATAAATTACATCGCTGTTTATAAAGCTGGAGTGGCAAAGGGCAGATAAAATAGTTTGAAGAACGAATAAACGTTGTGGCACTGGAAGGGCGACCCTGCACTGGAAAGCCCCAATTATTATTATTCATTTTATTTCAGGCAACAAGGCCCGTATTATAAATTACATAAAATACATTTTTACTTAAAACATAAAAAATTAAATATTATAAGATAAAATAAAATAAATATAACCATAAAATACTATAAATAGGTAAATACAATATTTAAAAAAAAACAATAAGAAATAAAAAAGTGATTAATAATAATACTACGGTAGGGATTTTTATCTCACTTCCCTATAGCGACGGTACACTATGCCCTCAGGCCAAAAGTCCGCACTGAGGAACACATTTTTGCACCAAGCTGGAACTGTAAGTACATAGGAGTTAAAATACGTCGTCCTACTCGACTTTAGTTCTTCCAAGTTCATCTGCACTTCTTCAGTTGGTCTTCCATCTACAGATATACCATAGCGATCTGCGTACGTATCCAATGTCGTCCCTTCTAGTACAATAGTGACATCACGTGAATTCAGCTTGGATCCAGGCGGCGCAAGACCGCGGCATATGGCACGAGTTTCATATATGTCTATTAATGTCCAGCATTGGATGTTTAAGCCATACAGACCATTTTCATGGGCATTGTTCTTTAACATAGTGGCTATGCCTCGAATAGCTTATGTGAATCACTTGACATTATTTAGGAAACCATGCAAGACAGTTCTAGCTGAATTCTAGAACCACGTTGTCCGAGCAGTCCATTCGAGACACCAGAGATTCCTGAACTATTATCATTCATTTTGTGTAATCTTGATGGACAATTGAACTTTACCATTAAGTTTGTTGAGAAAATCATTCCAGAAAGCGCAGGCCGATGCTCTGGGTCCGCGCGGCCCAGCCGGCCCACTGGTGCCATCAGCGGTATACGTGTAGTAGTGGGGCGACGACCGCGAGTACAGAGGCCACTTCTCGTCCGGTTTGTGCGGTTTCCTGAAACATTATACGTGTTTTGTTGAGATAATATTACGCTGTTATGTGTATTATCATACTAATATTATAGACGCGAAAGTATTTTTGTTTCGGAGTCGTAAGTCATCACTGGCAACACCCACCAGGTGGACGGAAGATCTAAAGCGTGCAGCTGGGAGCCGCTGGAAACAAGCGGCACAAGACCGTGCTCTGCGGCGATCCATGCAAGAGACCTTCGTCTAGCAGTGGACGCCTATAGGTTGAGACAACGACGACGACGACGAAAGTATTTTTTGGTTTATCAGTCAATTACGCCGCAACGGAGCTACGGATTCACATGAATCCATAGGCCAGGTATTAGACCAGGAGAAGCTCCGATGGCACAGACACACAGATACACATGTTAAACTTATTCCTTCTTCTCGCATTGGGAGTTAAAAACAGAAACGAATAACTGTATTAAATTTCATTTTCGGTACTCAGCTACCGAAATTTCTACCTATATTGGAATCCATATAATATGTTTATGTTCATGTTTAAGAAAAATCAGGAATCACTTTTCACGCTTGTGCAGCAATTGTAAAGAGGTCAACATAAGGCCATAAAAACGTCATCGTCTGCAAAATACCGACGAATTAGTCTTAAAAGAGGTAATGATACGGCTGTCGCACAAACGGCGGTTAAAGTCCTCGGCACAATTAAGGCAAAAAGATAGCTCAGTATGTACTTACAACTTACATGTCAGGGTTTCCTTATTTTTGTCAAAATTTGAACCTTTACGAATACCCTCTAATATTATGTAAGTATTCCTATTGTTATAATTTGTTTATACTGTGAGGAATCATTTCAAACTAGATGATTTCTTTTTTGAGGTCAATTTTTTAAGTTTCCGGCCGGAACTTCTTAATTTTCCGATATAAAGTAGCGTCCTAAGGTCCTTATCCGAGATGCATCCTATTAAATAGATAAGCTGTAAAAGCGTAGGTGGTAGACGATCTGAAGGCAATAGCTGGGAGCCGCTCGCGCAGGAAACAAGCGGCACAAGACCGTGTTCTGTGGAGATCGAGGCAGGAGAAATCCATCCAGTAGTGGTCGTCCATTGGTTGAGATGACAACGAAGAAGACACTTTTCATTTATAACAATACTAGCGAATGCCCGCGACTTCGTCTACGTTGTTTGAGGTTATTTGGTTCGCGCGGGAACTCTTTAATTTTCTGGAATAAAAAGTAGCCTATGTGCTATTCCAGACTATAATCTACCTCTGTGCCAAATTTCAGCTAGATCCATTCAGCCGTTGGGGCGTGATTGAGTAACAAACATCCATACATCCATCAAAATTTTCGCATTTATAATATTAAGTAAGATACGAGTAAGATAAATTATAGCATGGATTTAACGTAAAACATTTTATAAACGCGATATGTAACTGGCCCTTACCCAGTTAAAGCGAATCTCGTGAAGGATTGCATGATATGCGCTGCCAGATCACGTTCCCGATTGTGGTACTGAAGAGACATGTTCAATGGGTGCCCGAAGACGTACTCCATCTCATCGCCATGCATCACGCCCATCCATTCGCCCCACAAACTGGTGCTGGTTCGCTGAAAGTAAGAAATATAGTATGTTACAAGGATTTTTAATTGTATTGGTTGACCACCAAACCCATACCCTTGCAAGCCATTGGAAGACTCGATAGTCCCGACTTCCGACCGATTTACCCAAGGTGGTCAATTTTGTGGACAACCAATAGATTTCCTGCACACAACTACCTTATACCTTACTAGCTAATGCCCGCGACTTCTTCTGCGTGGATCGAGGGTTTTTTGGTTCCCGCGGGAACTCCTTAATTTTCCGGGATAAAAGTAGCCTATGATATGATATTCCAGACTATAATCTATCTCTGTGCCAAATTTCAGCCAGATCCCTTCAGCCGTTGGGGCGTGATTAAGTAACAAACATCCATACATCCATACATTCATACATCCATACATCATCCAAACTTTCGCATTTAGTAAAATTGATCTCGTAAAGTTGCACTGAGAAGGCATGAGAAGCGGATTCTAGTAGGTAGCGGAGGTTAAGACTGGGTCAACGAGCCAGTGAAGACGTAATAGGTACTACTATTTGGTAAAAAAGGGTGTAGTTCCCTTAAATTCTGAAATCCTATCAATCTTTTATAATATCATATGTTAGCATTTATGAATAATAAGAGCTCATTTGACCTTAAATTGGATTAGAGAAATATCGACAATCACGACAAAAACGTCATCATACTAAATATATCTTCTATATAAGATCGTTTGGCGGTATTCGAGCCATTATTTATCTTTTAGTTAAAGTGTAATCATTATTGTCGCCAGTAATTGTTATTGGTAATCCGGCTTAACTAAACCGAGTTACAATTAGTAAACTCATAAAATAACTGAACGTGGAATTATACGTATCTTTTAAATGTTCGTGTTGGTATGAAAAAGACTAGCCTGCTGCCTATATCTGCTTTTCTGCTGATTTCCTGGGAAATCATATCCCTCAGAATATTTAAGTGAGTGATTTGAGAGAGGGTGAAAATATATTGACCCAAAATAACATTCGCCCAATCAATATTTTGTATTCAAAATAAACGCCTACGCTACAAAGCCACTGCTTCGAATAACAATAATATTCTGATTCCCAAGAGGTAAAGTGTGACAAAATTGTAACGTGTAAGTATACTTGTATAGTTATTAGTTATACCTGCTATGAGGTAGTTATATGAAGTATTCTGTGCTTTAAGCTTCAACACAGAAGACAGAATAGAGACCCTCATATTATATTTACAAAGATGTTTACACGAGCACGGAAAGGCTTTGCATTCCCAAATTGGAAAATAAACCTTGAACGTCGGCATCCCTAGCGCAGTGATTTGCGCGTTGGCTTCTGAGAGAATATTAATTAAAATGGAAAATAGAAAATAGAAACCAGGGTAATTTCTTAATTGGTTCAGATTTTCGTAATTGTGACATGCTCATTATTTTGAAATAGTTTAATTTATTTTAGTTCAGGTAAGTACCTACGTCGTTTTAGTTAGTAACTAAGTATTATGTGGTTTAGGTTTGAAATATCTTTTAACTTTTGACAGTTTCATATATTTACGAACCATTAGGTAACCAGAATCTGCAGGCGTGTTTCCCGAGTCACGGAAGTCATGTTTGGACACTAAAGGTTCTAAAACAGTTAAACCAAATATCGACTTTTTATACGTTGCATTTTAAACTCCTGTAAAGATTGATGGTTTTTTTTAAGCTGCCTCTAGGCTTTGAATTGCTAACGCTAAGATATAAAACTCTCATTTCCACAATGATATAAAAATATCATTGTGGAAGTCACTGTTATAGCCCCCCACCAGAGAATACCACGTTTCCTGCATGTTATTTGATAAACAGTAATGACAAATATCCGTAAGTAAATATATAAAATATACATACATTATGTCACCGTAAGATTGTAAAAACCGTTAGATTATAATTTAACTCGTGAAATTGTAAACTGTCGAAAGAATGTGAACCGTTCAATATTATGAGTATCAATTTTTTTAAATATTCATTGGATCTACGTTTTCTTGTCTGTTTCTTGTAGGTTAGGTTAGGGATCGACATAAATAATCAGGTAGTGCACTTAGGTTCTATCGGGTTAATTTACCTAATAGATTACAATCTACCAAAAAATAATGCGTTAAATTGTAATATTTCGACAGTTTGCAATTTCGCGAGTTAAATTATAATCTAACGGTTTTTACAATGTTACGGTGACAATTATATATTTTGCGACTGTTTTAAAGGCAGTAGGTAAGTACTAAGTATACAAGGTCTTATACTAATCATAGCTTCTGTGCTTACAGCTAACTGTTATAGACGCATGGAATTAATAAGTATTAATGCCTCGTTGGTCTAGTGATTAGCATGTTTGACTGCGGCTGACGAGGTCCCGGGTTCGAGTCCCGGGTCGGGCCATAATAAGTGTTGGGTTTGTCTGACTAGAAATTCTCAGTACTAACCCGGAGTTAGGAAGTTGGCGGTGTTTCACCCCCGTGCCTTGGAGAGCACGTTAACCCGGCGTCATTGTGGTACAAAATTGTTACACGGATGTTAAGGTGGGTCAATATAACCCATGTATATAATGAATGAACTAGAAGTTTAATTCGCTATAATCCGCTACAGTAGACAAATCTGTGTGGTACAGTGCGTGTCTTTCACCTGCAACATGCGACACCCACCACCCAGCAATTCGCACAGGCACAACACCACACCACACAAATCCTCCAAATCACTTTTTCATTTTTTCTTTCACCTCCAATTCATTCACTATCATGGACTTCCGCAAAGTAACGCCTGCTTCTATTCAATACATGTATATAATGTACGATATTTTCATGCTTTATTGAATATATTCATAATCCTTGTCATTATAATGTATATTTACACTCTGATCTTAGGAATAAACGAAAAAAGATATGAATCACAGAACATTTATTCAAAATATTTAAACTTTTACTGAAACTCCCAAAATATTAACATAATTGAGATCCCTTAGAGTTTCATCACCTTACTACATATATGACTGAAAATATAGTATTTTCAGTCATATATGGGACCTAAATTATAAAATCAAAAACATGAACATAAAAACATAAGAAAAAACTTGAATAAACACCAAAAAAAAAAAAATTCAGTACAAAAATCATACAAAAAAAGGGCGCGAAATTTTGTTACGTTAATTGTGAGTATGGGTCATATTGACCCTTTTGACAAATAAGCAAGTTTAGCTTCCAGCGCGGTCACCGTTGGACTCATTTCTTTTCAGAAACGTTTAGAATACAGTGTTGGCTCCAGCTACTGAGAAGACGGCCAGCGACGCTCGCGTACGTAAAAAAATATTTGCATTCTTAAATACACTGGGTCATTCTGACCCAACCTCAATGACGCCGGGTTAAGCCGTCGGTCCCGGTTATTACCACTAACATGATAATAGTCGTTAAAGCCCGCCAACCCACATTGGAGCAGCGTGGTGGGTCTAAGCTCTAATTCCCTCTCTCCTATGAGAGTGGAGGCCAGTGCCCAGCAGTGGGACGTTAATGGGCTTTAGTTATAATGGAAGTACCTAAACTAGATGTACCTAGTAGGTACTTATTACATTCATGGCTAGGCGACAAAATCTTTCATTCAAACAACCTTTATAAACCAATTTTCGACTAAACGTGACATGTACTTACCCTTAGTACGACTTGGAACAATCGCCGACATTGAAAGGTCATCGAACATCGAGAAGTAAGCGTAAAATAATGTAGTGCAATTTTTTACTAGTTGCCCATTATTGCGTCTAGATATTAAGATAAACAAAGTTATTTAGGTAAGCAAAAACAGCTACTTACTAATTTTGCATAGAAAATAGAACACCAAAACCAGTTGGTAGGATAATTAACGCTGGAGTCTCGATGCAGTGACAGGCGCATAAATAAGAATAGAGAGGTCACGGTCCGAAATAGCCGCCGTTAATCTGTGACCTTTGGCCTACAGCATGTCCCGCCTTAGCAGGTCTTATAAATGCAAAAGCTGGACACGGTGTAAAATTAGGCCGGAATATTCGGTTTAGTGTTATATTTATTCTATACTATCTTATCTAATCATTACTACTATTATAAATGTTATTTCTATGTTTGTGTTTCTATGATTGTTACTCATTCACGCCAAAACAACTAAACCGATTTTGCTGAAATTTGGGATGGATATACTTTGTACCTACGCTGAATTATGAAGGAATTGGTTAATGAAAATTGAGAATTGATATATTATCCATTCTCAGGCAAATTGGTTCGGTCGTTCGGGCGCGAAGGAGCATAAAATATTCAAATGTATACTGTTACAATCATCAAATTTTTCACATCTATCTATAAAGAGGTAAAGTTTAAGTTTATTATTATTAGTTCGCTTATTTTTTATTTTATTCTTTATCTTTTCCTCCTTTATTTCTTTTTTCTCCGACCCATAGTGTGTTTTTAATATAATATTGCAAGCTGTGGCAGCCTCTAAGTGGGTTTACAATAATGCATATTATTCTTTAAGCTAGCTTTATTTTTTCCTGTTATTCTATTGTAACCTGTTGGATGTCCTTAAATAAATAAATAAATAAATTAATAAATAAAAATAAATAAAAAGTTTGTGAGTTTGTGACGTTGTAGGGGGTAATCTTTGGATCTACTGGATTATGAAAATTCTGGTATCAATAGAAAGCCTCATGCATGATGCATGTTAAATAACAAATAAAATTAACCTAACAAAAGCCGAACAGAGGGGTTACTACCATCGCTTAAAGCAGTATTATTTTAATGTTGTTGACGCTCTTGTTTCCAGAATTACAAAAATTAAGGGACGATAAAGTACAACATAGTAAACTGACATTTAAATAATACTACTTTAAGCGATGTTAGTAAGGTCCCACAGGCAGGACACGACAAAGCCAAACGTAATGTCTAAAATGAAGGAACTAGAAATTTAATTCACTATAATCCGCGACAATAGGTAAATCTATGTGCATTGTCCAGTCAACGTCTCCTGAAGATGCTCCGGTAGAGGAGTAAAACGAACCTACGTTGAGGGTAGTTTGGGGAATTTCTGTGGTGTGGTGAATATCGCGGGCTATAGTTGCGGGATACACGCTGTACCACATAGATTTACCTATTGTCGCGGATTATAGCGAATTAAATTTCTAGTTCCTTCAGTGTCGTGGACTAACGCAAAGTAACGCTTGCTTCTATCCAATACTAATACAATAATAAAACTCTAAAGCCAGACGCCTGGTAACCCTAGTCCGGCCGCAGCGCTAAAATTGATTAGGGCCACTTCACTTCTCGGTAGGGATATCATTTCAACTGTACTTAGATTAACGACATAAAAGCACTTCTAAAAGTTGACATGAATAAAAATAATTGAATACCTCCATAGCCATAATTAAAAATAATTAATATGTCCGTAGATGTACATTATGATAAAATGAAATATACATGTTAAAGAACTTATGATATTGTGAAACAATTTTAGCAGGTACTTTTGACAAATAATAATAACTGTTCAAAAGAGTATTCCCTAAAACATCGCATTGCAATAATTTGTGACGGCCACGTTTCGTCTAATAATCGTGTGAAAAGAGCGGTGATGATAGGTATTAACTATTCCAATATTGTATTAAAAAACCGGCCAAGTGCGAGTCGGACTCGCGCACCGAGGGTTCCGTACAGACCTGTAGTCAGTTTAAAATTATTAAATAATAAAGCAAAAAATTTATGCTTTTCGCAATTTATCCTTTATATGTGCTATGAGACGTTGCTTCGTGCCAAATTTCAAGTTCACGGGAAGTACCCTGTAGGTTTTGATTCCCTTGCGAGTTTCGAAAATTTGCAGCATAAAATGTTAAGTTTGCAACATAACGTGATCTTATAAGGGTTCCGTTTCTTCTTTTTGAGGTACGGAACCCTAAAAATGAATAATTTTCGGCACGAAGTTTCAAATATGAGTAAATTGGATAAATGGTTTGCTAAAAATCAAGAAGTTAGAAAGACGAGGCGATTTGTCGGAAACTTTGAGAAATGGATACAAACTACACTGGCGCAACAGTGTAGCACCGCGCTTCAATTTCTGGCAATAGTTGGAATAAATGGAATGTCCAAGATACAATTTCCATCGGCAAGGTTTATAAGGGAGGTGGGAAGTAATACCGTCATAATACTGAGAGATCCGATACGACGCCACTTAGAAACCAATTAGTGTAGGATTTGTAAAAATATCTCTTATGAATAAATAATGTCACGCAGTTACACGCGTATTTTTTTAAAAATGTATTTCGGTGCTTCGCTCCGTGGTTTTTGAACCGATTTGAAATTTTTTTCAGTCCTTACAGGAAGCTCTCGAGGTGGTCCCATAAAAAATTCTGACTCCAAATCTTCAATCTTGACACTAAAATGTTAAAAATAAAAACTTTCGGTTTCTTGGAAAGAATTTTTTGAAGAGAGCGTAGGTACGTGTTTGAAAAATTTTGTGAAAATGGGCGATTGTTTCATTTGCAAAAAACCTCTGATTGAAGACATCTATGTGGCTAAAAAGAAAGCTGTTCAGGCTCTCTTAGCGGCGAGCGTGAAAAGAGGAAGTGTGGAGCATCAACACACGTTACAAAGTATCGATTCAGTGAGTGTTCACGGTTCATGCTACAAAAATTATGGAAATCAAAGACTAGCGTCCTTTGCTTCTCGACGAAGTGAATCTGCATCGGAAGAACAAAAATCCCAAAGAACAACTGCAGGTCATACCCACTTTTGATTTTAAAAATTAACGTTTATTTTGTGGAGAGGTATTTTGCGACGAATCAAAATTGAAAGACGGTAAAAAATCCATTCGGTGCAAGAGAAATCAATGAAAGAACATGTTCTGCAGTACCTGTCTGGACGTGACGATAAATTTGCCACTTCTATCTTCGAGCGTATTCATTGTGAACCTGATCTCGTCGCAGTAGGAGCTCGATACCATCAAGAATGTATTTCTCATGTATACCATGCACTACCATCAAAACGACGAAAAATATTTAAATAAAATCACCGCCTTTAATTCTCATTTTTTTACTACACAAAAAATAATTGCTAAATAAATCTCAGGAATCAAACGATTCATAATTTGGTCGATTTATTTATTTATTAAAATAAATTATTGCGATATTTATATCGATATTTGAAATACTCATTGTATTTACGTTTTCTTGTCTCTTTCTTGAAGTTTAGGTTAGGGTTCGACATAAATAAACAGGTAGTGCCGCAGGCCGTGTACTTAGGGTTAATATACGTAACAGATTACAATCTACCGAAAAATAATGCATTAAATTGTAATCTTTCGACAGTTTACAATCGCTAGATAGATTACAATCTAACGGTTTTCACAATCTTACGGTGACTTATATAATGACTGGACTATATATACCTAGTGTTCATAGATGAATCGGAAATTTTCAATTATTGTGGCTCTATTTGTGGAAGAATAAAATAAATCAAGTTTTAAAAAGGCCGTAAAATATCACAAGACTTTTTTTTTATCCACTACAAGTTAGCCCTTGACTGCGATCTCACCTGATGGTAAGTGATGATGCAGTCTAAGATGGTAGTGGGCTAACCTGTTAGGGGCATGGCAGTTATATTAAACTCATATTTGGTTTCCATATTTCAACCATATTTGGTTTCTACACGGCATCGTACCGGAACGCGTAATCACTTGGCGGCATGTCTTTGCCGGCACATGAAAAAATTGGTTGTATAGCATGTCCAAATTTAGGTCCGAACTCATAGGACGCGATGTCTTAGTTCGGGACAAACCACCAGCAGCAATCGAATAAACAAAGCTCGTATAAAAGTCGTATAAAATGGTCAGTCCCATATAGAAAATTCTCAAAAAGTACCAGCCAGTGACCTAAATCTAGTTCCAAGTTCCAATAAGATAAGAATACGTCCCATGTAGTTGATTACCTACTCAGCTAGAAACATTGCAGGAAAGCACACAGGTAAACGGATTCAAACGTTGAGAAAGGAAACTCTGATTGCGAACTCTTTATTGCTTGACGTGAACAAGGAAATGCGATTTTCATTTATTTACATACGTATTTACGTACTACGTAGGTACCGTGGATATTTTATGCATTCAGTAATATTGCAAGAAAGTCTAAATTCAAGGTTCCGTCCCCCAAGGTTGCTAAAGGAACCCTATTACTATGCCACCGCTGTCTGTCAGTCCGTCTGTGTGTTAGCGGGCTGTATGTCATGAACCGTTATAGGCAGACTTTTGAAATTTTCATTGTAATATTTTAAAAACATTTAAAATCTTACTTGAAACAATAATAAAGTCCAAAATATGCTTAATTTCTTAAGTAAAGAAAATAAAATAATTCGGACGAGTAGGGACGATTGTTTTAGTCAGATAAAAGTTTTCTATAGTTCTGTGAATTACACTTCGGTTAAAATCATCTTTTTAAGTATGATTATTTCTTTGTAAACTTCTTTAGCTTCTTTTTGTATTACAGATAATGTTCTTTTTGTTACTCCCGTTTATTGACTCGGTCTGGCGTTAAAGGCATGGTCAAAAAGTTTTTACCTTTCTTCAGTTCACAATATATCCAAAGCTTTTTTCGCCATTTCGGCGTGCTTGGCGATGAATAAAAACGCGTTTTTTTGTTACTAAACTTCATAAATCAGTCATTTTTAAAAATGTACACGGAAAGCAACTTGATTACGACAAACAAGCAACAAGCGTTCGATCAAAGAGTATGTATGTATCATCATTTCCTAGGAAATATCGACATAAACGGTTTCGATACGTTACAGCTCGAAATTCGTCAATGAGATGATTTAAGAACAAGCAAGAAGCGTTCGATCAAAGAATAAGTATGTGTCAGCGTTTTCTAGGAATAGTAAACATGAATGTAAAGATTTAACAGGGACCCCTCCACTGTTAAATCGCGAAATTATATAGCTGAATTGATCATTTCATGAAATAATCAAGTATATCATTTTCATCAAAAATGATGATATTATGATCAAATGTCTATACATCAGAAGACTCGATTCGTCGCCCCTTCATTCAGCTTCACCTCGCTTCTTTCAGGACATCCTTCGCGAGCTTCTGGGTTCACACTTCATAAAAACACCTTTGGGGTAGGGCAAATAAGACTACGTTGAGTCGGTTATAATGATCCGGTGATACTCACATAGATACATAAATAGGTGATACTCACAATCGACACTCTAGAAACCGCTATAAGCTAGTAACAGCGTCGTGTCGTGTGCGCAAGGTGCAGAAATCCTTTGTGGGGTCGAGTGTACGCTTTTATAATATGGTTCCCAAAGAGTTTCTGGATTTGCCATTACATAGATTTAAAGACTGTGTTAAACAGCATTTGTAAATCGAGGTTATTACACTATCGATGATTTTATTAACGACAAAGTTGCATGCAAGCAACCGGCCTCGCATCCAGTGACCCAAAGTCAGTGTAATACTTGTAACGTATGTGTTGTGTTGTCTACATATTGTAACCTTTTCTTTTCTATGAAAAGAGCAACTGCTGAGTTTCTTGCCGGTTCTTCTCAGTAGAATCAGCTTTCCGAACCGGTGGTAGAGTCTTAACGTTTCATAAGTGACACAAGTTGTCCTACATTAATATAAATAAATCATTTATCCGGTTTTGGGACAGTCCACCATCACCATTCACCACCACTGACACCACAACCATCAACTCAACCTGTTTTCTCAACTCTAACGAATGCTTGGCCGTTAGACAAAAATTCCCATATTATCCGTATTCTTTTACTCCGTATTATCTAGGAACATAACCTAGGCAGTTTGAGCAACAAAACAATAATTCCAACTCTAACGGATTTGATACATTAATATTGACCTCATAGCGTTAATGTGAACATAAACGGTTTTAACAACTTTAAAATTTATATCCCTCCGTGTACGTAAGAATATGTATATCGTTCGATAAATGTTTAAGACAGCACTTGGCAACACTATCCGCGGGGGTGAGGGCGGACGGGGGACGGAGATGCTCCCGCCCGAGGCCTCAGGCCCCGACTGTATTCAACTCGGGTGCGTAGTATACATACCTAGTCGAATCTTGTAAGATGGTACGGAACCCTTCGCGTTCGAGTCCAACTCGCACTAACCTGGTTTAATTTTTATCCATTTAGACACTTTTTTGAATAAGTTCATTTTATTACAGTTACAATTGGGGCTGGTTAAGGGTGGCGCCTATTCGATTATGTTCCGGTTTTATACTGATCTCTTAGGACCAAGCCCTTAATCTTGCGTGAGGACATAGGTACGACACGAACTACACGAGAGAATTTAACAAATTAATTAATCATCTCCCACTCGGCTATTCCTCGAGTTTAGTTATAATTAGAATATAGACTAGTTGCAATCACCAAGCTCCAAATAAAATCAACATTTAAACCGGTTTGCACAACGCTTTAGTTCATTTTTGATGCCTATTGATACATTTTTTTTTGATGAGCTCATTCCGAGGTTGACAGGAAAACGACAGGTACAGAAAAACCCAAATCACATTTAAAGGCACTGTACAAGTGGGCTTTAAATAATGAAAATATGTATCGAAATTCAGAATAAGACATAAAAATTATTTGCTTGATGCCTGATATCAGCCGCGTGGACTTAATGGTTATTTCAAAACACTTTGGGAACTCTTTGACTTTCTGGGATAAAAAGTAGCCTAGAGAACCTGAAATTTAAAGATACTCTTTTCCTCTAACTCTGTAGGTATCACTATTATTTACTTTAAAAAGTATAATATTCATAGATCAAGATCATATAATTAAAAATTTCATAATTCCATACAAAAAACCTCTAGAAATTGCATGCAAGGCCGGTTTCTAAAGCGCGTTAATCTAGCTAACGAACCAAAAGCAAGGGCTCTTGGATCTCATGGGCTGAGAAACGAGCTAACGTTTGACCCGGTGCTACGTACCTACTGCTTTTACAGTGCAAACGATTTTCTCGACTGTGTTGAGGTTGCATGATTTTTGAAATTTCCTTTTTTAGTAGCAAATAGCACGTGTATCTACAGTTTTTGTCGGCAATTGCTTTGTCGTTGGTGTCTTTACAAGGCCACCATTCCAGCATACGGTTTTCGAGGCATCAGGCATGCCTTATAACCCGGACCATTTTTCTCAGGCATTAAACGTAAATTGCAATATAACTTGCGCCAAACTTAACGAGTTACATTGCAATTTGAAATATATGTGTCACCGTAAGATTGTAAAAACCGTTAGATTATAATCAAACTCGCGAAATTGCAAACTGTCGAAAGATTACAATTTAACGCATTATTTTTCGGTAAATTGTAATCTGTTAGGTTAACCCGATAGAACCTAATTGTTTACCTGATTGTTTTTGTCGAAACCTAACCTAACCTACAAGAAACAGACAAGAAAACGTAAATACAATGAATATTTCAAAAATATACACTCAGAACATTGAACGGTTCACAATCTGTCGACAGTTTACAATTTCGCGAGTTAGGTTATAATCTAACGGTTTTTACAATCTTAGGGTGACATATGCGTTATATATAGCTGTTTACCACCGAGCACGACAGTTGGCAGAACTGACGTTGGCGGTGCCGTCGTAGCGTGCCAATTCGACTTGCTACGGTGGCAGCACGACGCAAGAGGGCGCTCTTGTGTGAAGTGTTCACTCCAACCATAGATAAATAATTCCAACTTTACCAGAGCTTGTGGTAACAAACTTAAGTGTTCAGTTTAATTAATTATCGAATTAAAAAATACGACTGCCCTGCTGTATTATTTTCGGAGTTTACCTCCACAAGAAGCGATTTGCATATATAGCCTTTGGAATCTTATTCACATTTTTATTAAATGATATTTGTTTGTGAATCACTGGATATTGAACTATAGTGTTATATATTTTTGGAATCTACTCATCATTTTCTAGATAATGATTATATATTTAATCTTATTTTCAAAATATTTTTTTCAATTTTAGCCTTTAATGTGGGACCATGGTCCCCCATCCATTTTTTTTAATTTTACTAGCCTATGTCACCCGGAATAAGCTAGGGATTCTAACGATACCTCATTTATCAAAATCGGTTCAGGCGTATAGAAGTTATGGTGGAATATACAAACTCACATACATACATACATACTTACATACATACATGCTTACATACATACATGAACCCTGAAAACAATATACTCCTTTTTTCAGGCAGTCGTATAAAAATCAAACGAATTTACCAAGTAAAGTTCGATTATAATTATGTGAGCAGCTTCTTTCGACGTGATTACTTATTATATCACCTCTCAATAATTTGTGTAAGTAGATTTAATATTCCAGTTTTGCTCAACTGCTATTTAATTGTGTAGGTATATCGCTAAAGTGTTATTTTACATTATAGAATACCTTCGATTAGCTCAATCACTGACCTGAGTAACTTGCAATAAGTTTCGGTGGATAAATTAGCAAAATATGTTTATTTATTTATTTTTATTTGATCTACCAATAGAATTAAGCACATGTTATACAAGTATACAAAATGATAAATTTCTTAGGCACAGTTAATGTTAAGATTTAATTGAACAATGAATACTTTGGAATTGTAACTCTATTATTATGTAATGGAATTAATAAATGCAGTATGATTCTAGATTACTAGTCGTTCGCCCCGAACTAAGACCTCGCGGTATCCATGAGATAGTTTTAACTACAATATAATACTGTAAATTAGACGCGAAAGAGCTAAACAGTTATTGGAGATACGAATAAACTTTTACAGAGCGCCATCTATCGACATCATTGTGAAGTTCTGTTCAAAATACTGAAGCTCATTAAAAATTAAATAATTTCGTTTCCTTTTAATATATATCTAAGTTTAGTCTTTGTTGTTCAAGTACAGGATATAATTCAAATAATTGATAATTTAATTAAATTAAAATAATTTAATTATTAAATAAAATAATTTAATTATTAATTAAAATAATTTAATTATTAAATTTTTAAAAAATATATTAGTTCGCATTCGACATGAGACCCCCCTGAAATAAAGATTTATATAATTTTTTAAGCCATATTCGGCTTGAGACTATTGATTTAGGTATTATATTTAAATTTGAAGTAATTACGTTAAGTAATTCAGAATTTATAGCGGCGGACAATTTTTTGGCAACCCTAGGACGGATAAGTGCAAATTCACTCAAGTAGACTCAGAGACCTTCGCTTCGCTCTGTCAATAATTCGTTGTCTGCTTCATCAAATCAACGGGCAGACTATATGTATTAAAAGTATACGAAAAAATAAAGCAGAGAAGCTAACAACTTTTTGGGTTTAAAAAGCAACCATTTAGGCCGACGGCTCCAGAAGGATGGCAGCAAAAATTTAATAAGATTAATGTAAAATATACCAGCGTTCTATTCAGCGTATATTTTATATAGATACATATTTTCCTATCGATAAAACAGTACTTACCTACCTAGTTTCCTAGAAAAACAATTTAAGCAAAGGAATAATAAAAATTAGGTCCTAAGGAGTACCCAAAAGAAATTTATGAGCACTTCCCAGCTCTTACTAATTTAATTGAAATTCCTTTTTGTTGCCGTCACGCCGTGTCAGGTAAAAGACGGTGAAATGTCCCCGTAACTTAATTTGCGGAGGACTCTCTTGTTTCAATGGACTACGAGCAGGTCGGTACATTAAAGGCGTTAGAACACTAAAACAATGAATTAGTTTTTACCCGACTGCAGTTGACAGGTGTTTGTTTGGCTGGCGGCTTAGTAGCTTCCCAACTAAATTCCAATCTCATTCATCCATACTAATATTATAAATGCGAAAGTGTGTCTGTCTGTTTGTCTGTCTGCTACGCATTCACAGCCCATAGGTTTAATAGGTTGACGAAATTTGGTACTGAAATAGATTGTATCCGGACGGACAAAGGCTACTTTTATCCCAGGAAATTAAAGATTTCCCGCGGCAATCAAAGAATCTCAATTTACGCGGACGATGTCGTGGGCATCATATTATAATAATGCGGAAATGTCATGTCTACCTGTCTGTATAAAATAAGGCACAAACGGAGAGAAATCAGGCGCAGGACTGACGGCTTAACGTGCTCTCCGAGGCACGGGGGTGCAACACCACCAACTTCCTAACTCCGGGCTAGTACTGAGAATTTCTAGTCAAAAAATCCCCCATACTTTTTATGGCCCGACACTCGAATCCGGGACCTCGTCGGCCGCAGCCGAACATGCTAACCAGAGCGTGCACCTGTGTATGCGCACATACTTGTGCACTACAATATCTCCCGCGCAGATGGCTTATATATCTGAGGATAGACCGCCGTGGCCGAAATTCGGTCGGGAGGACATTATTATTATTTTTATAAAATAAGATTGCAACTCGACTTTTTCAGTTCAATTATGTAACTTCTTTTAGCTATCTATCTTAATTTCAATTTCGTTCAAACTGGTGAGGGCAATGCTATTAGGGCTTCCAATACCGGGATAAACGGGTGACACTATAAACAAAACAGTGACTATTGCATATATTTCTTGGTATATGCCACTGTTTTTATTCGGCTAACTTTAAAACTTGTATCTTAAGCACTTGCACACTAAGAGTACTTTTATTGCTTAAAACCAGTGAAGATAAGTCATTTTTAATCACTCAGAGGGAAAAATTAGTGTTTGAATTTAGAACCCTGTGGTTTGGCATTTCTATTTCATTGACTCACGACACGTTCAGAAATTGTTTTTTATCGAATTTTATATTTTATTATGGTTTTCTTTTAAAAAATAACTAGTTTATTTTTAATTTATTTGTGTTTTGACTAAACTATGTTTGAACGAATAAAAAAATGGCATTTCTTCATTTAATTAAAGCAGAAAAGTGCTCTTTTGGAGTTAATTTGGTGAAAATATATTTTTATGGAATAACTGTTTTGTATGGTGCAGTTTCCTTCAGATAAGACTAGTTATAAAGTTAAAAACAATCTATTTAATTTTAAGTTTTTCCCTTATTCTTAAAAAATCTAAATCTTTCCGGTATTAATATTGAAAAAAACCGGTATTCGAAAGCCCTAAATGCGATACGTCCCTGTTTTGAAATTGGCCTGTGGTTTGTGGGTTGTTCGTGGCATGACATAATTTATTGCGGTTGAGACTGAGCTCAGCTTAGATTTAATAGCAAAGAGAAAATCTTTACTTTGGTACTGAACAAAATTATACCTACGTATTAATAATTTGTTTCCATTTAATTAAAGAGTTTTTGTACTGGATTATTTTTCTTAGTAGGTAATTTTCTTTAGGGAATATAAACGTTTCTTTTTTAAAATTGGGAAACATCGTTTTATTATTATTTAAATAATAATAAAACGATGCCGTTACGATATCGTTTTATTACCGTTTTATTTATTAACTGTAGATGTAGGGTAAATCGGAAATAAATAAAGAACCCTCTGCAGTTATTGAAAGTGGTCATGACCCTCACCAATGTAGAATACGACGCAGAGATTAAAATAATGCCAATGGAATTCTTTCAGCATAATATTTTGGCCAAGCAAACTTAGTAAATGCAA
The DNA here is from genome assembly GCA_964035005.1 of Erebia palarica. Lineage (NCBI taxonomy): Eukaryota > Metazoa > Arthropoda > Insecta > Lepidoptera > Nymphalidae > Erebia > Erebia palarica. The sequence goes on from OZ035988.1 coordinate 12,789,409, forward strand.
AAAAAAACTCTGAACGGCGAGAAGCCAGATGGTGTTGGCAAAAAGCCTTTATCCATTTATAAGATTTATATGTCACTTTAAAAAATAACCACCATGCTCACATGCTTACCTTAAATATTATAAAAGCTAAGTTAACGACGTCCGCTCTTTGTCAGGCTCCATTCAACTGAGCAAGTAGGCCATACGCTAAACATTATAACTTTAACTTGAATATTTGAACACAGCTGTTTTCAAAGAAGAAAAAAATCAGACAGTAAAAAAATATGGTGCCCTGTGTACGAGTAAAGCCATTCATTTAGAAATTAAGTGAACTCCATATCGATTTCGATGATATCCATACTCAATATTATAAATGCAAAAGTGTGTCTGTCTGGCTGCTACGCTTTCACGGTCCAACTTATCAACAGATTTTAATGAAATGTAGTACAGAGGTTGGTAACATACCTACCTCTACTAAATGTCATTCAAAAGTAGCCTATGTCCTTCCCGCAGAAGGACATAGGCTATTACTTTAGTAGCTACTTTTTATCCCTGAAGATTAAGAAAGGGATTTAGAAAAAACTTAATCCACGCGGACGCAGTCACGGTCACCATCGTAAATATTTAAAGAAAGATCATTCTATGCTATCTTTCTTTCTACTGTAAAGAAAGCTGCATTCTTTCTTTCTTTCTACTGTTTATCCCGGATTGATAACGGGGAACGAGCATCGTATGTTAACCTGAATAGCTGAGAGTAGCTACTTTATAATATCAAAAGGATGTGAAATCTTCCGCTAGAATATGGAATGCCCTTCTGCCTTCCGTTTCCCCCACTTTCAAATCAAGAGTGAATAGACATTTACTATGCTTGCGCGCTTTACCTGAGGAAGTATCATAAAAATCGCACTTAGTGGACTATAGCCTTACCAGCTTAAATGAGAGTCATGCTCCACGATTGATGATGGCGAATCAGCATCTATCAGTTTACCGATAGAGAATCGCTCTCTCGGTTAGGCTCATGGCTATTTCGTAAATATTGTGAAGCAGGAAAATCGGAATCTTTTTTTTTATCCACTTCAAGTTAGCCCTTGACTGCGATCTCACTTGATAGGAAGTGATGATACAGTCTAAGATGGTAGCGGGCTAACCTGTTATACTAAACCCATACCCTAACCCTACCCATATCATTCATTTATGTCTCGATTCCCATAGACTTATTTATGTTAATTCCCTACAAGATATCCCTTGATTGCGGTCTCACCTGGTGGTAAGTAATGACGCAGTTTAAGATGGTAGCGGGCTAACCTGTTAGGGGCATGGCAGTTATATTAAACCCATACCCTAACCCTACCCATATCATTCATTTAATTCTTGATTCCCATAGACTTATTTATTTTAGTTCCCTACAAGATATCCCTTGATTGCAGTCTCGCCTGGTCGTAAGTAATGATGCAGTCCAAGATGGTAGCGGACTAACGTATTAGGCGTATTGCATTAAATTTGTGATGGTCATCGCAGTCCGCACATAATCCAATAGATGGCATTACTAGTACGATTCACACGACCACGAAGAGCCCAACTCACGATTACGAAGCGTTCTCTGAATTAAGCTATATATACGACCTCCAAAGATGAACGGTCGGACCAGTGGTTCCCGAGCACAACACCCGCTCGGAGGATGATCATCCTTTGTTACGGTCGAACCATATCACCTGCTCCGGTACAAATTAAACCCATACCCCTAATCGGTATTTACGAGTACATGGCATTACCATCATCGCCAACATATACTAGCTTGTTGTTTGATGATTGAGGGACGAGTGGCCTAGTTGCGACCACGCATATCAGTCGATTGCGTTTGTTAAGCAACGTTGACCCAAGTCGGTAACTGGATGGGTGGACCGACTTTGGAGTTTCAAATCTGGCATTTTCGTCCCCTCCGTGCCTCAGAGAGCACGTTAAGCCGTCGGTTCCGGTTATTATCACTAACATAACACAAAAACCTAAGAGTTTTATACTCTTAGACGAGTCGTAGGCGGAAGGACGTGGGAACCCACCGCATTATTATCCCAAGAAAACTGATGGAAAGGGGTCACGACCCTCAGTAATGAGGAATACTACGCAAAGAGAGAGTCTATGATGAGGGCTGTACATTACCATTCTTACTTTTCAGAGTTATAAGAGTTAATTCAAAGCTGACAGTATACTACTGGTACTACCATCTCATAAAGCAGTATTATTTCAAAAAGATAGCTTTATGTCACAGTACCTTGACGTCCCTAAAATCACATACTTTAATAATATTATAAATGCGAAAGTGTGATGTTTGTTGGTTTATTGGTTTGTCCATCAATCACGCCGCAACGGAGTAACGGATCGACGTGATTATTGGCATGGGTATAGTTTGGGACCTGGAGAGTGACATAGGCTACCTGGAAAGTTAATCGAGTTAATAAATAAATATCTTAAATCACGCGGACGAAGACGCGGGCATCAGCTAGTAAGAGTTAATTCAAAGCTGACAGTGTACTACTGGTACTACCATCGCTTAAGGCAGTATTAAGTATGTCAAAAATATAGCTTTATGCCAAGGTACCTTGACGTCCCTAAAATAAGAGTTAATATTGTCAAACCCGAACATCAACAATATTAAAATAATACGGCTTTGCGATCGTAGTATGCCCCCTGAACGTATAAGAAGTTTGTTTTATTTCCTATGTATTTCCTCACTTTAAGAAAGGGTAAGTACACAAAGTTTTCCTCGGGGCGTTTTAATAATTAATAATTAAAGCTAACAAAGTGTAAATGAAGCTGTCATCGTCAGTTGCGCCCCGGATTGCTTGTGCTTGTCGACTTATTTAAAGCAAGCACCGCTTCAGGCGGGGTACGCGCGAGTCAAATACTTCATTAAGCTCTATCGGAGTTATGTTATATCGTTCTTTGGACTCCTAACAACGAGCTTTCAATTACTTAAATGGTAACTAGTTTTCACGTCGTAAAGCCAAGTAGGTTTGATTTGCAAGGTTTGTATACGAATAAATCCTACTAAGGCATAATATTATCATTAGGTTTGAGATGTGTCTTATAAAGTTTGCCGTAGTCACCACAATTAACTGCCTCGTTGGTCTAGTGGTTAGCATATTCGACTGCAGCCGACGAGGTCTCGGGTTCGATTTCCAGGTCGAGCCATATACTTAGCAAGTATTAGTTTTTTCTAACAAGACATTCTCAATACTAGCCCGGAGTTAGGAAGTAGGAGGTTTGTCACCCTTGTTCCTCGGAGAGCACGATAAGCCGTCGATCCTGCGCCTGATCTCTCGCCGGTCCTGTCGGATTTTCCATCCCATCGGGCTATAAGCGTGCATCGCATGATAAAGATGATGTATGATTGAGTGTGCTTAGATACTAGCTAAAACGGAAATCGTATGGGAAAATTAAATTTTCTTACTAAATTAAATTTTTTAATAAAATAAAAAATATTATATTTTATTTTATACAAATATAAATATTAATTTATATTTACCTGATAACCTGAGTATGGATTTCCTACCACGTGTTTAGGTATAGTAAACAGATCACGTGCCATTGCTATTTTCATAAACTAGTGCGTCATACTTTGCAACGAGTACCATTTCATTGTTCGCTAATTGTTACCCCTAGGGTATTCCAACCTCCTTTGTACTTCAATCAAAATATTCTTGAAGCGTTCTCGTATTTCGCTCGGGATATCATTTCTTGTTCGATGGCCAGTAGGTAAGCGCACGATTGCGATGCCACCGCCATTTGGTGGTACAATTTGTGGCGATAATGTCCATGATACGTGCGGTAACAAAGCTTTTTTGCTTTTAGCCGCGTTGAGCACTTTTGGTATGGGGTAAAAAATATGGAAACGCGTGACCGACACCTCGCCTTGTGACGAAGACAAAAGGTCTTAAATATAAATATAGTACATTCGTAATTCAACTTTAATGCCTTAGTTTTAAGGTATATAAATTTAATAAAAAAAACTTAAAATATAAGGTATATTTTAAGTTTTTTTTATTAATTTAAATTTTCGTTTTCACTTCTATCGGCAGTACCTATGACTGCCAATTCTTTTTCGCTTAAAGGCATCGAGGAGCCACGTTTTCTTAAGGGCGCTAACAAAGCCAGTTTATTAAACCAATACTTATACCCCTGTTGAATTTCAATGTGATATCACACCAGGTGAAGGACACTAAGATAGCAACGTCCTAACTCCAGTCTGGTACTGAGAATTTCTAGTCAGAAAAACCCAATACTTAATTATGGCCCGACCCAGGACTCGAACCCGGGACCTCGTCTACTCTTTACTACTACTACGTCTCACCTAGGCCAGCGAGGCAATTTTGACTTTTCCGGGATAAAACTAACAGCAGACACGTGATTGGAACTCACTACGGAAATACATTTACATGCAAAGGAAGATGGTTCACATATTATATACAAAAGCATAATACCACGCAAAATACCTACCAAATAAAAAAATTAAGTCCATTTTGTTAAAGGATTGTCATGTGAAACATTCAGTAAAATGCTGTTTACACATCGAATAACCAGCGAATTTTTAATTCATGTTGCGAGAAATCGTTACAATGTTAAATTTAACCCGTGTCGAGCCAGTTCGCGTTGGACGTCCGTGTTTAGAATCAAGAGGTCAACTTGGTCAATAATGTTCAGGGTCGACGCAAATGTGGAGAGAAGTCTATAGTTACTTGTGAAATCTCTAATTACGCCTTAAAATATCAGTTTTGACTACCGGAGAGAAGTAAATGCAATTTTAAGCTGACACAGAGGACAAGGGCGCCTATACTATACTGTATTATACATATAGCATGTATTTATCATTTTCTCGCCAGCAGGCAGAAGCTCGGAGTGATTTTATCCACACATAAAGGAAAAAAAAATCAAGTCAAGTCTTAGATTAGGCTTGCAAATATTGACATTTACATGACAATGACGATAAATACTGCAAGTATTATTGTTAGCAGACACATTGGCGTAGATTCCAAATCCCTTTACTACTATACGTTTTCAATACTTGCATTTTCCATGCATTTCCACCAAAATTTCAAAACGGACAAACCAACAGTTGGTAGGTTAAGGAATAAAATCATTCTCTATCTTTTCGAAGCCTACAAACATTTCCCAATAACGACCTTTTTCGACAATTGATCCTATCGTAAAGGTGAGGAAATAAATATCACGTAGCGATACACAATAAACTTGGACAAATCCTTTCGTACAGAAAACAAGGGTTAGGGAAATAAATGTCTAGGTTTTAAGGCATGTTATAAACCTACATATAACATCATAATATTATGTATAGGTCATAGCATTTATTGGTGCCATTACTGTTTACATTCTAGTTGACTGCATCTGTAGTTACCAGTGCACCTTACCAGTAGAGCCAATAAGAGGTATAGTTTTAATTAAACTGCCTTTCAGTTTATGTACCTCAACATGGGCATCGGATGATAATATTTGAGTAAAAAACAAAAAAAACATGGCAGTCATAGGGACTGCCGATAGAAGTGAAAACTAATATTTAATTTTTTTTTTCTAATTTAATAAAACTAACAAAAAAACTTTAAAAAATAATAAAAAAATACATAATAATAAAAATATTTAAAATATAAACCTTAAGACGAAGGCATTAAAGTTTAATTACGAATATTCTATATAGTGAATGAACTAGAAGTTTAATTCGCTATAATCCGCTACAGTAGACAAATCTGTGTGGTACAGTGCGTGTCTTCCACCTGTAGCATGCGACACCCACCACCCAGCAATTGCACAGGCACAACACCACACCACACAAATCCTCTAAATCACTCTCAACGTACATTTCACTCCGATACCGGAGCATCTTCAGGAGATTGTCGAGTCAACATCTCCTGAAGATTTTTACCACATTTTTACCCCCTACCAAAAAGTGCTCAATGCGCCTAAAGAAGATTTCACTTCAAAAAATTGTATACAACTATAAAAAACATTTAAATTGGCAGCCTACGCGACGTTGGGCCGGTCCGAAAAGTAATCGATCGGCTAGTGCCTACTAAAATCACAGAGCTGAACAGTGCACAGATTCTACATCAAAAACGTTACATAAAGTTTGTGATTCTATTTTTTTCTGCGTTATGTGTAGAATTCGTCCTAAGATTAATTATTTAATTAATCAACGCTGCATTTATATTAAACTAGTGGGCCCGGTAGACGTTGTCCTGCCCTATCTTCCTCGCAATTTTTCTATATATTCTCACCGTTTAAACCCTTCCCTGGACTACGACAAACATTTCAAAACCAAAATCAGCTAGATCGGCCCAGCCGTTCTCGAGTTTTAGCGAGACAAACGAACAGCATTTGATTTTTATATATATATAAGATAAGGTAAGATTAGTCCAAGACTCGAGTTGTTAAAAAAACTATCAGCTCGACTTCACTCTGCCAGTATACATTGCGCTTTAGACTATAATATCAGCCCTTGTGTGTCTAGTCTTATTGTTATTAGCATTAGCAACCCAGTCTTTTCCATAAAAAAATCATAAAAAGCAGTATTTTTGCTTCCATTATCCGCCCAGCTTAATGGATCTTGTCATCGTAGAATGCTTTACTTAAGTTAAGAAGAGTAGACCGTAGAAATTATAATAATTCCCAACAAGGCTTTCTTCAATTTGACATAATATTATAAGAGTGCCTTTCCACCAAAGATATGCTACGTTACTAAGTGCATCAAACCCGCCATGAAAATACCGCCTTTGCTTACTTATTTTTGTTTGCTTGTTCATTTTTTTATTTATTTTTAATGTTTTGTGTGGCAATAAAGTATTTATCTATCCATCTATCTATCTATCCTAATGGTGGATTTGATACAGCTTAGCAACGTAGAACATCTCTGGTGGAAGGGCACCCTAACAGCGTGACTGACGTGCTCGTATAGACCATTTTCACCATTATATATACGAGCCCAGGCACCATGCTGAGTTGACGACGATGACGAGTTGATGACGACAAACTTTAAACGTAGGTACTTACATGAGTAAAATAGTAATAGTAGACATCAACTCCGGAGTCGGCCAAGACTTCAGCGAAGTAATTGGTCGGGCACACGAAGAAGTAGTCACCGACGACGTCAGCAATCATCTTCTGGTTCAAATACCCGTCTGTGATCTCTTCCCAGTCGGTGTACTAAAAAAATACATACGTAATACAAATCCATACATACTACGATAGGCCACCAGCTATGCTAATATTATTAAATATGACAGTGTGTCTGAAACGCTGAACAAATCAAGCTTCCTAATATGAAACTCTTGCTCGGTAGTGAGCCGGTAATGGATTGAAGTGATGATGATGATGACGTCATACAAGATATTCACGAAACAGAAAGGTCTATTGAATTAAAAGTGCCAAAATATGTTCTAGCTCTAAACCAAAACAAATCCATTCTTATATTATAAAAGCGAAAATGTCTGTCTGACTGATACGCTTTTTTACGCCATCATTTTAATAAATTTTAATGATTTTTTCGCAAATATAATGTAATTCTAAACTGATAGCAGTTAAAAATGACATTCTATTTGCAAAAAATCAATACTTCTAAATATATAAATCAGTCTAATGAGATAAAAGTTAGTAAAAAATAAAAGCATAATAACATTTTTGTATGAATAATCTGAAAATCTAGGTCATATCGCTGACATAAGGTATTATATTATGAAAGCCTACGCCCACACTTTTATAAAAGTACTAATAAAATCTGCCTCCCACCAGAACATGTTAAGGTTACACTTCTCGCCTTGGTTTAAATGGAGAACCATTAAAACCAAGGAAATAACAATGTAAAAGTAAAAACAATGTATTCAATAAATCCATGAAATCTGTACCGTTTTTAACAGTTACTTTTCTTATCAAAGCTAATGCTGGTAGGTTATTTTGTGAATTTCGTGCAGATCTGATATATAAGTAAGAGCAGAACTCCTCAATGGACAACGGGCTTAACAGTAAATTGACTACGATCAATGTAATATAGTTTAGTAAAAGGTAAGTACGTGAGGTAAGCTCCCTTGCCGATCCGGGTAAACTCAAGTAAAAATATACTTCTAATTAATGACTCTGGAAAAATCACTATTTTTCTTCTTTCTAATAGCGTCTTTCACCGTGTTCAAAATTATTGATGATCCAAAAAAACCCTTACGTGAAACATTTGTAAAAACGAAGAGGAAAATGAATGCGATATCCAAGAGAGCATTCTTAAATATGAGCATTAGCGAATTGAAGATCAGCTCACCAGAGTGTTTTCCATCAAACGAGGCAATTTCGAATGGGAAATACTCATTACTTGATTCCGGGTACGAGATGCTAATGTACCTATGCGGCACATAAGTATAATGTACCTATAGGTAGTAAAGCTACAAATAACACGGGCAAGGGAAGGGATTTGCTGAGTGCATTCGTACGAAGTGTTCAACGCTATTATCATGTTTCTAAACAGTAGAAATATGTTTGATCCATAGGTTTTTCACAGTGGGAAATTTCACCGCTGTCGTTATATATGTCACCGTAAGATTGTAAAAACCGTTAGATTATAATCTAACTGGCGAGATCGCAGTGTCGAAAGATTACAATTTATCGCATTATTTTCCGGTAGATTGTAATCTGTTAGGTTTATTAACCCAATAGAACCTAACTGATTACTTATGTCGAACCCTAACCTAACCAACATGAAACAGACAAGAAAACGTAAATACAATAAATATTTCAAAAATTAACACTCAGAACATTAATTAACGGTTCACAATCTTTCGACAGTTTACAATTTTGCGAGTTAGATTATAATCTAACGGTTTTTATAATCTTACGGTGACATATATATATTTAAAGTGGGAAACAACTATATTAGAAATCATGCCTCAGTTTTTCACTACCATAGATCAAGCCATCTAGAATAGGAAGGTATTTCCGCCATTTTGTGACCTCTCAGCTGGAAACATATTTTGATTTTAAATTATCTGTTAGATTCTTCCGCGTCAATTATTACCAAATTCAACTAGCTAATGCTCGGGTTGAGGTTTTTCGGTTCCCGCGGAAAATTTCCGGGATAAAAAGTAGCTTGTTATTCGAGACTATAGTCTATCCTTGTGCCAAATTTCATCCAGATCCGTTCAGCCGTTGGGGCGTGATTAAGTAACAAACATCCATCCAAACTTTCGCATTTATAATATTAGTATAGGTTTATTTGAAAGGCTTTCAAAGATTTCAGTTTCCTAGAAATACGAGAAAGGTAATATTAGTTTTATAACTTGTAGTTTCGCTTACCTGGAAAACGATTGCTTCTCGCTTGATTTTAGAGAACTCTTTGAATATAGTATCGATGATCTCCAGGAACTTTTCCCTTTGCAGAAAACTCGGGCCGTCCTTCTCAAAGTAGTCGAGGAAATCATAAAGCAGAAAGTAGGTTCCTGAAAATAAACAACTTGTTAACAAAATCGTAAACTAACGAGTTATCCCGGCGTCACTCGGATGGGATTGCTTTAATTCCTTTCTACTCAGCTTTAGAGTATGATATGATAGAGTATGATAGAGATTATGATAAGAGTCCATACAAATATTATAAATGCGCGGCGACACTCGGATGGGGCATAATGTAGGTTATTTTTAACCTACATTGTCCTCTAAAGGTGTCCATACAAATATTATAAATGCGAAATTGTGTATGTCTGCTTCGCTTTCACGGCCCATCAACAGAAATTTGGTTTGGTTTGGAGTTAGGCAAGTAGGGATTATATCACTCAGGATGAGCCCAATGGGCGTCGCGCAAGGGAGGCACCGGCGCATGTTCTCTGAGATTTCCCGGAGCCTCCCACTATGGTCAGAGAATGGAGCCATCGAGGGGGTTTTAGTAGATAGAATTCCCCACATAATTCGTTCTCTTCCCCAGGAGATTGGGTATCTCACGAAGATTTCCCACATGAACGGAGAGAGATAAGAGAGATGACTTTCCTAACATGCTCACTGAGGCACGTTGGTGAATACTCGCCCACTCCCTAAATCCTAAATCCAGGCTACCAGGCTAGTATGATAATATTTTCAGAAAAACTCAATAGGTAGGTACTGTAATGCCTTGCGAGTCGAAAATCGAGCACGGGTCCTCGGCATCCACAATCGAACAAGTTAGCCACTAAACTGACAGGGCAGTTTCCCTACATGTGTCCATGTCCATGTGTCCATAAGGAATACTTAGACTTAGGAGTAAGTCATAGGAAAACCATTAATACAGTATCCAATGATTACTTACTAGGGGGCAAAACACACTACAGACTGCAAAAAGTCAGTTTTATCCTGTCCTGTCCGTAGTGTGTTTGCGCCCTAAATGTGCTGTCTTCGACCAGGCCATGGCCTAGCTATATTTCAAATACGACTATATCGTACATTGAGTTAAATATATCAATCGACTCCTCCAGTCACGACGAAGCTACAGGTAAAACCCATTATCTACTACGACGATTATTTACGGAGATAGCTAGAGCTAAAAGCAACTATCTTCAAGTATGATTTAATTATCTTCTTAAAAAAAGAACTAAACTCATTTAAACTACTTCACATGTAGAAATGTATAGCACAAGAAACATGTAACGTATTATAACACTTTTCAGATGTAGTTGCTTGATTTATTATTATATCGATATTATTCTGTTAAAACATATTAACTTGCGGTAACTGGTTTTAGCTTTTATGAATTAAAGTAGAATGTTCTGATGTATCTGCCAGTAAAACATACTAAACAACATTAGTTGTTTTTTGCAGAAAAAATAACACCATATTTGGTTAAAATTATTGCAGGTAAAAAGAACTTAGATAACTATAGTTTAGTTTTACTGTATAACTGGGCTACTACGGTTTTCGAATATCTTCAGCTATTATCAATTATCTGTGTTTACTTTTTCCTTTCACTAGGTACATGCGAGACGCTTGCTAGATGAGGTGGGTAAGCTGTTCGAGCGGATCATTGCCGCTCGCCTCAGTGACCACTTGTTACATAATATTTTCGGCCCTGATTTATCTTGAAGCCAGTTTGGTTTCCGGCAGAGCCGATCTACAGTGGACGCGATCCTGTCCGTTCGGACCTTTATGGAGCGGGCAGTTTCAAAGGGTGGAGTCGCATTGGCAGTGAGTTTGGACATAGTGAATGATTTCAATTCCCTATCTTGGACAGCTATTAGGGAGGGTTGACTCACCACAACGTGCCTCCATACCTGCGGGATATCATTGGGTCGTACCTTTCCAACAGATCTATCCAGTATACTGGGCGAGCTGGTCTCTTTTATACGAGGAAAATAAGTTACGGAGTTCCACAAGGTTCTGTACTGGGACCGCTCTTGTGGAATTTGGCATACGACGCTGTCTTACGTACTAGTCTCTGGTGTCAATATAATCTGCTACGCAGATGACACTATGGTACTAGTTGAAGGTGATTCCTTTAAGGGAGCGCTGAGACTTGCAGAGGTCGGTGTGTCCCGGGTAGTCTCGGAAATCCAAGTGCTGGGCCTTAGAATAGCACCTCACAAAACTGAAGCCACATGGTTATGGTATGGTTCCACAAGCTTCCCAGGCGAGTGGAACCGCCCAGTTTTTCGATTCGCGTGGGTAGTACGTACGTCCAGGTTGGCCGGTAACTCAAATACTTAGGTCTGACCTTGGACAGCCGTTGGAGCTTCGAGGAGCATTTTGAGCGCTTGATCCCTCGAATACAGAAAGTAGCAGGTGCAATGCACGATCTGCTGCCTAATCTCGGGGGTCTGCAAGGAGGAGTCCGCCGACTATATGTGAGTGTAGTGCGAACGATGGCCCTTTACGGGGCACCTGTTTGGTCGCAGAGACTATCTGGTGTGCAACGTCTCAGAGCAAAAGTTAACAGCGTTCAACGCAAGATGGCGATAAGGGTCGCGCGGGGATATCGCACTATATTGTTCGAGGCCGCCACTGGCCGTTCTGGCCCGCTCTCCACCTTTGGACTAGCCGATATGGATGCAAAAGTGTATGCCGCACCAGCAGGCAATTGTAAACTAGCGTACGCGCCTAGAAGAGGGAAGAAACATACGCTAGCGCACTGTTGGTACAATCCTCCCAAATTTTGAGGCCTGCAAAGAAAGAGTGGCAATATCACCTTTAGACTGACACAGGTACTAACCGGACACGGCTGTTTTTTCACCATGTGGGCAATGACCTCTCCCCAGCAGCTGAAAGAAGGGATATACTGGAAAAAGAGGAAAATTCGAGAGCAGTGGTCTCCTTCTGTGAAACCGTAATGGTTGAGAAGGAGGCTGCTGAGCAGGTCCGAGAGATAGCCGATCCCGCCAGGAGACGAAGGCGCCGAGGCGGTGCCGTTAGCCAGCCAACCCTGTCCGGATGGACAGGGTTGGCCGGCTAACGGGACTACGGTTACTACGGGACTATTGGATAATAGTCCCGTAGTAAGGGACCTCGAGGTCACGAGCGGCTGGGGTGGGGGCTTCAGTCGTTCCATGTTCCATGTCATAAGTGGCCTTGGGAAGATGGCAGTTTGCTGTGGCACAAGCTGCCATAGCTCATAACGAGTACAGTTTGGGGTATGAGCACCGGGACGAGCCCAACAGGCACTGCGCTAGGGAGGCACCGATGCGTATTTTATGAGATCTCGGAGCCCCCCAATGCATGCAGATGGTGGCCACCGAGGGGGGTTTAGTTGGTACAAAGTTGGGTATCTTAGGAAGATTTCCCCCTCGAAAGAAAAAACTTCTCTCTCGTCTCTGCCAATATCCATAGCAATAAAAGTATAATACCCGAAGAGTATCAGTCGCTGGCTTCTGAAGCTAGCAGTGTTGATCGATTGCCAGCTGCAACTCTCTCTGACACTGATGATACATGTTCTCTGACTAGTTCAGAAGACTAAACTGTTTTTTTTAAACTAAACCTATATCTTTACATGGTATAAAACAAAGCCGCTCTCCGGCGTCTGTCTCTCTGTATGTACTGGTATGTATGTATGTACGCTTAGAACTTTTAAACTATGCCACGGATTTTAATGCGGTTTTCATCAATAGATAGCGTGATTCAAGAGGAAGGTTTATATGTACATTATTTCCCGAAATACCCACGGAAACGGGACAAACGCGGGTGAAGCCGCAGAGCACAGCTAGTTTGGCTTAATAATAATATTATAAGCGAATTAGTTTGTTTAAACGCGCCAATCTCGAGAACGGCTGGACCGATTATTACGGGAATTTTACTGGCAAATAGGTAATAACAAATAACTTAGATTTTCCCATTTCCCAAGGGAACGGAAACTACGCGGGTAAAACCGTTGCAGTTAGTACGCACAAAGTAAAATAATATCTACTTTACCTTCAGCCAAAAGCAATTAAGTATATCTATTTTACACCTGTACTGGATATAGTTGAACTAAAACGATTTTTGTCGGGATGATTATTAATATTCAAAGTGAGAGATTAAATAAAAAATGCCAATAGAGCTACCAGAAGAGTAATTTTGAAGATTTGGTAGTTTTTCTGCATTCAGGAAAAACCTACTAAATGAGCTCCTTACCGGTTATTTTTTTCTTTTTATTGAAAATCTAGAAAGTTTTCTTCAATTATTAATGTACGTAACTATTCTTTAATAGTTTCTTGTTTATAAAAACCACTAGCGTTTAAAAATTGACATCATTATAGTTAATTTTTGTGTCGTTAAAGTTTCAAGTGCTTATATCTCAAAACTTTTTCGCTCAAATTTTGATGCAGATAATCGGTTTTTGCAATAAGGGTACGATATTTTAAAAACATACTTTTATTTTTGCTACTTTAAAATATATTTCATAGTAGCAAAAATCATCGAATCATCTAGATGATTATAATGCATTGAGATGATTCAATGAACAAATTATTTAGATCTGGCTTAGTTTTAGATCCATAATAATATTATTATTATGTATCAAAAAGTAAGAAGTGGGTATAAGAAGTATGGTCTCAGATAATAGTTTATTAATAAATTAATCGTTGTTTCAAAAACTAGATCGTTAAATTAAGCAGATGCTTGAGTAATTCTGACCTACATTAATCACAAAAGTTTGGTCCATAAAGTTGGCCCGAGGAATAAAGTCGATAACGAGACTTGTTAGCAAGTAATAAAATAGTAGTGGTACTTACCTACCTACAAGTTTATTCAACAAAACTTTGTTTAAGGGCCTTGGCATTCAAATCCATATACTTATATTCTTTTCCTCAGTCTTTCTGTTTGTCTGTCTGTCGTCCTAGGTAAGCTTTTACGGCCCGTCTGTTCGAGTGATTTTGACGGGCACGGAGATAATGTTTCATTCCGGGCTTGGTTGCCTGAATTTAATAAATATACTTTAAATTTGACAAGATGATGTCCGTGACTATGTTCGCATGGATTTAGGTTCTAAAAATTGCGTGTGAATTCGTGGAAAATATATCAATTTTATGAGGTTTCGTTACGCATCGGCTCTGTTGGTATGCGTAGAGCTTGTTAGAATGACTGATTGATTTATCATAATATTATACTGTAATCTGTAAGTAACTCTGCACCAATTCAAAGCAAATTTTCAAATTAAACTTTGTTTAGTATGGAAATAGTTTAGATGTACTAGAGGTTAAATAGGTCAAAGTAAATTACTGAAGTTTATTATAATTTAAACCAATGTGTCGTGAAACTATGCATGCACTTTACATTTCAATAGATTTTTTGTAACGTAATTCTTTATTATTTAAAGGTAAAATTTTACCAAGGTAACTTGAATTTGAAAATTACCTAATTCTTCGAATGCGCGATATCGCATGTCATTTGTTGTTTGAAATTACAGAATATTATTCGGTTGAAAATATTTTTAGGTCACATTAATGTTGCATATCATTCAAGAACTATGTACAAAATATGCATCATGTCATACATAATTTTATTATAAATGCAGTCTATTTTTTTTCTTATTTGTCCACGGATCGAAGTGGTTTTTGGCATGGGTATAGTTGAGACTGACCTGCTACTTTTATTCCGGAAAATTGAGGTCTTCCCGTGGAAATTAAAAAAATCTTATTCCACGCGGATGAAGTCGCGAGCATCAGCTAGTATTAAACTAAATAAAGTTCGAAGTAATAGAAAGATCACATTTACAAGTAGGTATCTTCATTAAAACGTCCTAGTACCTATCTGACTACTTGGCATGCTGAAGTACGCTTGTCTAGTGCATTATGAAATTCTTGTTACAACTGAAATACAATTGAAATCCATTTCACCCACAACTTTTTATTATTCGACTACAAGTGAGCCCTCGTCTGAAATCTCACCTTGGTAAATGATGATGAAGTCTAATAATATAGTAGTGGTCTTATCTACGGACCGATTTACAAATTATAGATAGGTGCTATTTGCTATATCAATCTCGTATTGTTTTTTTTTGACATACAATTCAGACCGTTCGCTTTGAGGATAATAATATGATTAGATTTTGATAACGATAACGGTATCAACAAGTCGGGTACATGAAAAGTAGTATCGTTCACTCGAATAGAGTACCTGAGTACAATATTATGTTCATTCATTAACAAAGTAAATTATTTGATATAGGTTTACTTTTAGTAAAAAAAACGTTAAATTTTAATTTTTGAAAATCCACAACTTCAATGCTTAAGCCTTTGCCTATGAACCTGGTCTGAAGTAAAGAAATATGCAGCTTCCCATTAATGGCTCCTTGGGTCGTGATCCGTTCTATATAAAATACGCCGCCGTAATGCATATAAAAGTTCTAAGAATGTGAAGTAATAATCTTATAATTTTGCCAATTTTTTTTAAATTATATTCATGTGGGACTCGGACCGACACGGACACATCAGCCCCATCGTGCCAAAATGAAAAAACAAGTTTGAATCATTTTTAGGGGTTTAAAAGCCATTCTTTAAAATGACAATTGATAGTAGGTATAAATGCTATTATAAGTTTACGGCTCATCTTTTCACCTTTGATGAAATTTGGTAAAGAGATAGGTTAGGTTAGGTTAGGTTAGGCTACTTTTTGTCGGGGTGTTGGGCCAGGTAACCTCCTAGTGTGCTCGGGCACTGCTAGTCCCTTTGGATACGTCCGGAGGGAAGGGCAGTGCTTGGGCCGGTGCACCCCGGTAACATGGTTAATAATTTCTCTTATGGGATATTGTTAGCCATGGCTAATAACCTGGCAGGGGGGGAGGGGGTGGTTCTCCGCGTGTCCCTCAGATCAGCTGAGGGCACAGTGGAGGAACCCAGGGGGGAGGGGGGGGCGAAGACGCCCAAGGGAGCGGGGGAACGCTCAGGGGGAGGGAGCGGGGGAAACGCTCAGGGGGGAGGGAGCGGGGGAAACGCTCAGGTGGAGGGAGGACCCTCTGGAGGGGAGGGAGTCCTCGGGCGAGCTCGGTGTGCACTCACCCTGCCTCCGAGCGGGCTGCGCGGGAATTAGTCTCACGCAGTCCTCGCCACCAACTCGGAACCCCTTAGGAGTGTCGGACGTGGTCATGTCTCATGACCGACACTGGGACCGAGGGTCTTGGCTTGGTCGCCTGGACCGCGAGGAACAAACCTCTATAAAAAATGATCCAAATCCTAAGTTTTGGTGCGCGGCGAGAGGATGAATGGCTGATGGATTCGCTCTAACCTCAGAGGGCTTCAGTCTTTAGCGCACCCCCGTCCGGGTACCGGCCGACCCCCAGGACGTATTAGGCTTATCCGGGTGCAGGGAGCACCACTCGGATGGACCACTTATATCCCCCATACTCGTGGGAACAATATGGATACATCACACAAAAACCAAATATGTTCGGTGGAAGGGACGAGGAGAGAGGAGGAACAGCGAATGGGAGGGAAGTTTTGGAAGGAGAGGGGAGTGGACGTTGAGGCAGCAAGTATGTCGGCAGATTCCGACGACTGCAGCCTAGTGTCAGTGGACAGCAGACCCAGTTCGGGGTCCGGGTCCTCACTGGTGAGAATGCCGGGAGTTAAACGGCCTCGCCTCAGCGAGGGAGAGGACGTGTCTTCCGACGAAGAGAGGGCGGTGACTCCAATAGTTAGAGGGAGAGGGCGTCCGCCCACTCACGGTCGTTACGTTGGCACGGGCAAGGCCATGGAGGCTCTCGCTCAGGAGAAGAGGGCGGAGGCGAAAGCCCAGGCCAAGGCGAAGGCGGAGGAAGATCTCCTTAAGGAGGCCGTCGTGGCGCGCTTTAGGCGTGACAGTCGTGTGCCGGTGACGGGGCAGCGGGTAGATGAGCAGACCGCTGCCCGGCTCCAGGAGAACGTACTTGAGGACTTGGACCTGATAGCAAAGGTGGCCACCAAGTCCTCAAATCTGAAGGGGACGTTTGTGCGCGACCTGAAGGACGCAGCGGCCTCCATTAAAGAGGCTGTCGCTGTTCTGGCGTCGCGCACAATATCGGACGAGACAAGGCAGCTGCAGGCGGACAATGCCCGTCTGCAGGCTGAGATGGCCAGTCTCCGCAAAGAGATGGCCCAGATGAGGGATGATATGGAGAGGGCGCGGAGGCAGGCTTCCGCCCCTACTCCCCCGGGCACGACCGAGGAGGCGCCATCTGGGTCACGGCCTCCTCCTCAAAAGGAAAGGGACGGGAGTGGACGCACGGGGGCCACCCCTGCTGCGCCTTCCGTGGAGGAGATCTGTCGGACAGTAATGATGCAGGTCGGCGGAATGTTGAACGCCCGCCTCGCCGCATTCGAGGACAGACTCCTCCCGGAGCGGAACACGAGGCCGCCTTTGGCCTCAGATAGGCGAAGAAACGGGCCCACGTATGCGGATGCGACGTCGAGGCCTGCTCCGGGACCCTCCGGGGGGACGGAAACGAGGGTACCCCCGTCGACAGCGGCGCCGGCCCAAAGCCCGCCTAGCGGCACGCCTCAGGGCCCAGCCCCAGCGGGGCCGGCACCGAGGCCACCCCGGACGCAGCCGGAGACGGAGGGCCCGCTTCCTTCCTCTTCTTCTCCACCTTCTGATACGAGGGGGGCGAGGAAGACGAAGAAGAAAAGGAAGAAGAACAAAGGGAAGGGAGGGCAGGGTGGCCAGATGCCCGGTCCGCAAGAACGGCGGCAGCAACAACAGTCGCAGCCGTCGTCGGAGTGGACGAGGGTCGGTCCTGGGGGGCGTCCAGAGGAGAAGGGTCGCGCCCGCAAGCCCCGGAAGCCCCGGAAGCCCCGGAAGCTTCGCACTCCTCAGTCGTCGGCGGTGGTCTTGACGCTGCTGCCGGCGGCAGAGGAAAGGGGCGCGACCTACGAAAAGGTCATCGCCGCCGCGAAGGCGAAGATCGACGCGGCGGACCTGGGCGCTCAGGGGGTCCGGTTCCGGAGAGCGGCAACGGGGGGCCGCATATTCGAGTTCCCCGGTGCCGGAGCCTCCAGTGCGGAGAAGGCGGACTCCCTAGCCAATAGGCTCCGGGAGGTCTTGGGTGACGAGGTCGTCCGAGTGACCCGACCTGTAAAGTCAGTCGACTTGCGGGTGTCGGGCTTGGACGACTCCGTCACCAGCGCGGAGGTAGCGGCGGCGATCGCCAGGGCCGAGGAATGCCCCGCGGAGCAGGTGAAGGCCGGTGCGGTGGGGGTGAGGCGCGACGGGCTGGGCGCAGTGCTGGTGCGCTGCCCCGTCGCGGCCGCCAAAAAGATTGCGGCAGGAGGGCGCCTGACGGTGGGGTGGGTGTCCGCCCGGGTCGAGTTGCTGGACGAACTCCCCCTTATGTGCTACAGGTGCCTAGCACCTGGGCATGTGGGCGCCCAATGCGCGGAGGGGGTCGACCGCAGCGGACTGTGCTACCGCTGCGGCCAACCAGGCCACAAGGCCCGCGGTTGCACCGCGGAGCTTCGTTGCGTCGTCTGCGCAGCGGCCGGGCGGCCATCAGAGCACCGGGCGGGTGGCAGGGCCTGCGTGCCCCCGCCTAAGGGGAAGAAGGGAGGAGGGAGCGGCGATAGGCCTTCCCCCGCATCCCAGCAAGCGGAGGCGCCGCGAGGGGCAGAGGAGGAGGTTCCAATGGCTACGGACCAGTAATGGACCTGAACCTCCTCCAGGCGAATATCAACCACTGCGCCAGAGCTCAGGACCTCTTGTTCCAGAGCATGGCGGAGTGGTCGATCCACGTGGCCGTGGTCGCCGAGCCCTACCGCGTCCCATCTGGGGACGATTGGGTGGGAGACAGGGACGGCGTGGTGGCGCTGACGTCCCGTCCCGTGGTGGGTTCCCCGGCCTTCGTCGACGTAGTCCGAGGTCGGGGATATGTCTCGGCCGTGGTGGGTGACATTCTGGTCGTCGGGGTGTACTTCTCGCCGAATCGGAGTCTCGCCGATTTCGAACAGTTTCTGGACGAAGTCGGCGTTCTGATCGGCAGGAGTCGCTCCGGCCGCGTGCTCGTCGCTGGAGACCTCAACGCTAAATCTGTGGCGTGGGGGTGTCCAGCGACGAACCCTCGGGGGCAGGAGTTGGTGGAGTGGGCGACGGCGACCGGCCTCACGGTCCTAAACCGAGGGTCGGTCCACACCTGCGTGCGGCGGCAGGGCGGCTCCGTCGTTGACGTCACCTTCGCTGATCCCGCCCTGGCGCGTCGCGTCCGGGGCTGGAGGGTGATGGAGGACGTGGAGACACTGGCGGACCACCGCTATATAAGGTTCGCCGTCTCCGCGAGCGCGGCTACCGCGAGTGTTGCGACTCGGCCCTTGCCTCCCGGTCCGCGTTGGTCTTTAAAACGCATGGACCGGGACTTCCTGGTCGAGGCTGCCCTCGTCGAGGCCTGGTTCTCGGCGCCTCGAGAGGGCGGTCTGGGCGGTGTGGAAGCCGAAGCGGCGCGTCTTGGCGAGGCCATGATGAGCGTCTGCGACGAGGCGATGCCGAGGGTGCACTCCATCCCCTCGAAGCGAGCGGTGTATTGGTGGTCCGACGAGCTCACGCTGCTGCGCAGATCCTGCGTGGCGGCGAGACGCCAATACACCCGCTGCCGCCGGCGGAGGAGACGGGATCCGGCAGAAGAGGAGCGGCTCTACGCCCTCTACAGGGACGCTGTGCGAGCGCTGCGCGAGGCCATCGGTGCGGCCATGGACCTGGCGCACGAGGAGATGCTTGAGACTCTGGATGGGGATCCGTTCGGAAGGCCTTACAAGGCGGTCCGGAAGAAGCTCCGACCCGCGGCCCCTCCGATAACGTCGAGTCTCGAGCCCCTCGTAGTAGAGTCGGTGGTCGCGACCCTTTTCCCCGAAAGGGCCGACCGCGGAGCGCCTCGCATGGCGCCTCCTCCCGAGGAGAGAGTCCGGGGCTCAGTCGCGCCCCCGGTCGCGGAGGGAGAGTTGGCGGCGGCGGTGTTGCGCATGCGCGCGAAGAACACCGCCCCGGGTCCCGACGGCATCCCTGGCCGCGCCTGGGCTCTCGCCCTAGGGCCGCTCGAGCCGTGGGTCCGGGCCTTGTTCGGTGCCTGCCTCGAGAGGGGCCAGTTTCCCGGGGCGTGGAAGAGGGGGAGGCTGGTTCTGATCGGGAAGCCCGGCCGCCCGGCCCATGAGCCGTCGTCGTACCGACCGATCGTGCTGCTGAACGAGGTGAGCAAGCTCTTCGAGCGTGTCGTCGCCGCTCGCCTCGTTCACCACCTGGAGAGTGTGGGGCCGGACCTCAGCGACAACCAGTACGGTTTCCGCAGGGGCAGGTCCACCGTAGACGCCATACTACGAGTGAGGGCCCTAGCGGAGAGTGCGGTGTCCCGGGGCGAGGTGTTGGTGGCGGTGTCGCTCGACATCGCGGACGCCTTCAACACCTTACCCTGGAGCTGCATTCGGGAAGCGCTGAGGTACCACGAGGTTCCTCCGTACCTCGAGAGGATCGTGGCCGCCTACCTCTCCGGGCGATCGGTCGGGTATCCGACCAGCTCGGACTGGTCGGAGAGGACGATGTCGTGCGGTGTTCCACAGGGTTCGGTTCTCGGGCCCCTCCTGTGGAACGTCGGGTACGACTGGGTGCTGCGCGGGGCCTTGATGACGGGCGTCGACGTAATATGTTACGCCGACGATACCCTCGTCACGGCTCGCGGCAGCACCTTTCGGGAGGCTAGACGTAGGGCCACGGCTGGCGTGGCCCACGTCGTAGCGAGGATTCGGGCCCTGGGCCTGGAGGTGGCCTTGCACAAGTCCGAGGCCCTGTGTTTTCACGGGCCTCGGAGGGCGCCTCCCGCCCGGTCCGAGTTGGTGGTGGGCGGAGTGTCCATCGGCGTCGAGCGTACGATGAAGTACCTGGGACTCGTCCTCGATAGCCGGTGGACATTCGAAGAGCACTTTCGGCGTCTCGTCCCGAAGCTCGTGGGAGCTGCTGGAGCCCTGAGTCGGCTCCTGCCAAACCTGGGCGGACCGAGCTCGCGGTGTCGGCGCCTGTACACGGGCGTCGTGCGGTCCATGGCGCTCTACGGAGCGCCTGTCTGGTCGGACACTCTGACCGCCCAAACTCGGGCCCTGCTGCGGAGGCCGCAGAGGGTCATGGCGGTCAGAGTGATACGGGGTTACCGGACCGTATCGCACGAGGCGGCCTGTGTGCTGGCGGGGACGCCGCCATGGGACCTCGATGCCGAAGTGCTCGCGGCGGCGTATTGGCGTAGGGTGGATGCCCGCATGCGGGGGGAACACCCTACGCCGGCGCAGGATCGCGCCTGGCGGCGGCTGGCGGAGGCCGATCTCGCCGCTCATTGGCGGGACCGGCCGGACGCACGGGGCCCTCTCCTTCCGCCTCGTGCAGGTTCTCTCGGGGCACGGCTGCTTCGGGAGATACCTGTGCGGGGTGGCGAGACGGGAGCCCAGCGAGGTGTGCCACGAGTGCGGCCACGCGGAGGACACGGCGCAGCACACGCTGGAGTCGTGCGCCGAGTGGGCGCCCCAGCGCGCCGCACTCGCGGCAGTGGTGGGGCCGGACCTCTCGCTGCCCGCCGTCGTCCGAGCCATGGTGGGCAGCGAAGAGTCCTGGGACGCCGTCGCCTCCTTTTGCGAGGAGGTGATGTCCCAGAAGGAGGCGGCGGAACGGCTGCGTGAGGCTGCTGCCGACGCAGACCCTCTCCGCCGCCGAAGGGCCGGGCGCAGGAGGCGCGCGCAAGACCGGCGCCTCCCACCCTGACGGGAGCTCCGGGCGGCCAGCCCGTCGTCGTCGTCGTCGTTTTCGTCGTCGTCGTCGTCGTTGTCGCCCGTTGAGCCTCAGTCACGGAGGAACATGAGGGGGAGTCGGGGCAGCATGCCCCCCGCAGGAGGGTCCGCTTGGGCGGACGTCGCTGGCTGGGTCGCGGATGATTGCGCGTTCCCGTAACCCAGCCTTAAGGCGATGCGCAGGAGCGCCGCTGGGTTTTAGTGGGTATTCTGGAGTGCCAGTGAGTCCCACATACCCTCTCGGAAGCACCGCAGTTTCACACTGCCTGCTTCCGAGAGGGATGCCTAAACGCATTTCCCAGCGTCAAAAAAAAAAAAAAAGGCTACTTTTTGTCCCGGTAAATTAAGGAGTTTCCGCGGTAATTAAAAATATATTAAAAGTAAAATATATTGGAACTGATTTTGGCAGTGCTGCTAGATTTGCAGTTATAATTTTATGAAGATTAGATTATTAGTTCGGAGATGGAAATTCCTCAACGGATATTAATTGCAATCAGTGTAATAGCTTAGTAATAAGCTGGTTTTTATTATACGACTGCCTAAAAAAGGAGTATATTGTTTTCAGGGTTCATGTATGTATGCATGTATGTATGTATGTATGTATGTATGTATGTATGTATGTATGTATGTTTGTATGTATGTATGTATGTATGTATGTATGTATGTGAGTTTGTATATTCCACCATAACTTCTATATGCCTGAACCGATTTTGATAAATGAGGTATCGTTAGAATTCCTAGCTTATTCCGGGTAACATAGGCTAGTAAATTTTTTTAAAAATAGATGGGGTGACCATGGTCCCGCATTAAAGACCAAAATTGAAAAAAAATATCGAAAATAAGATTAACTACATAATTATCATCTAGAAAATGATGAGTAGATTCCAAAAATATATAACACTATAGTTCAATATTTAGTGATTCACAAAAAAATATCATTTAATAAAATATGTGAATAAGATTCCAAAGGCTATATATGCAAATCGCTTCTTATGGAGGTAAACTCCAAAAATAATATGGCAGGGCAGTCGTATTTTTTAATTCGTTAAATTAATTATTACATTATTTGTAGTACATTAGGTAAGGCCACCCGTGTGAAGCCCCATAGTAAAATATTATAATGTATGCGTAGCAATATATCGACGGAAACTATACTGACTTTATACGGAGCAATATACTGTCTTAAACGACCGAAGCTGACGTATCACCGGACGTTTGTATTAGGTACCGTAATAACGTCATAATCCGAATATCGGCGTCGACATTTGTAATACCTAGGCAATATTCAAATAACTACAGGATATTTTTGAAATAATGAGCTTTTTATGAGGTTAATAATTGCTGACGTATTTTTATGCAAGGATAATTTTAAGTTTTGATGCTTTGGTTAAGAATCTCATTTAGATTTTGAAGACTTTACGGATATCAATAGTTTCTCTCACTCTGAGAAATTCTCTAATAATTAATAAAAGAGCACCCGTAGCTTTTTATAATTGATTTAACTTTTATAAAGTATATCAACACTAATAATTATTTATTCGAAAAAGACAGAGAAAATGACGCTCGATTGTGTGGCCATGACACACAACTTGTGATCATTTGTGACAAAAACTTCGATACACTTTACAATTTTCGATAAGACACTTTGATCGTTATTATCTCACAAATTTTTGGAGATAGTAAAATGTGTTATAAAATACAGATTAGCCCCTAGCCCCACTTGAGCTGCACTGAGCGGCGCGGCACGTAGCGGCAAATATTATTATTAATTTTATGAGTTTGTCATGAGTTTCTATGGGGCCGCGCCACTCCGTACATCTGTAGTGGAGCTAGATCTATATAGATCATCAGTGCATTTACGTATGTAAAATTGTAGGTATAATTTGTCAATACCTTGGTCTACACTGCGGAAGTTTCTGACACAAAGGTCCGAAAGTTTACAATCAACATACGAATTACGTTCAACACAACAAGTTATAAGCGGGTAAAAGTTTACTGCTAATCGTTTACCCTTCTTCGGTTAGGCAATTGAGTTTCAACCCTAACCATGGGTTATAGAGAAATGGTTATTGAACCGGATGCTAACAGTGTTGTTATTTGTCGTTAGAACCACTTAGGTATTCGATTGAGGAAAAACTTTCGCAGTTTCAAGACATATTAGTCCAACGCAACGGCCAAAAAATACATATTGCTTTACGTTTGTTGCCAAATGAGAAGACATGGGTCGTCATCAACCATCGTTATGTCCACAGCTGGACATATGTCTCTTGCAAGGACTTTCGCATGCCGTGATCCCGCGCCATCTGGACTCGAATCGTTTGATGTCGTCCTTAATTTACCGGGATAAAAATTTGTAGCCTATATCCTTCCCCGGGACACAGCCTACGAGTACATTTACTAAATTTCATCAAAATCGGTTGAAAAGATAGGCCGTCAAAGCGTTACAAAATATCAAACAAACTCACATTGGCATTTACAATACTAGATAAGGATAGTGATTTGAAAATTCTCAAGGCCAAATCTTTGTCGATACTGTCCACCATTTTCAAATTATCTCAACTATGGGGTGGGGTGCGTGGCAACAGGGGTACCTGGGGAGGCTCGCCTAGCGTGGGCGAGTCTGTAGTACTTGGTAGTACTAGCAGGCCACCGTGGTGTGGTATTGTTGTGTTTACCTGCTACTGCGCAGGCGTGTCTCCCTGCCTCCAGGTACGAGCACCCAGACGACCTCGAACCCTATGCCCGATATTGATAAGTCACGCTTTTTAAACAAACACCCTGTTATGTCATATTTTATTTGCTTTAATTGTTGACATATTATCTGACAGCTATGCATATTGAATGTAGTATGTTTTTTATATAATACCAAAGTTTTTTCTAATATGAAAAAAATCAAGAATTTAAAAAATCTAATTCAAGATCAATATCCCCATTTAAGTAACTTAATAACTTATTACCTAGTACCTATAATATGCTTTTTGTGTTGCTTTAACGACTACTTTCAACCAATAGATCCAAATCGATCAACATGCAGAAGTAAAAATTTGCATACATGAGACCCTGTTAGGGTGCTGAGGGGTATATAAGTATAGTCCGCGCGAGTTGAATGTAAAACTTTTGTATGTGTTGCCATTCATAAGAAAAAAAATTCAAATTGGTTCAGAAACCACTGAGAAATGCACCGAGATACATTTTTTTAAATTAAAATTATTAAAATATAAACCTTAACACTAAGGCATTAAAGTTTAATTTCGAATGTAGTATATTTATATTATGTTCGTCAGCATGTCGGTCTCGCGAGCACGTCGGTCACGGTCACGTGAATCTACATTTTTGCCCCCTACCAAAAAGTGTTCAACGCGACTAAAGAAGTTTTACACTTTTCAATATAAATTACCAAAAACTTCTCAACGTGCATATAGAAGTTTTCACTTCAAAAATTTACGCGCCGAATTGAGAACCTCCACCTTTTTTAGAAATCGGTTAAAAAGTAACTATATAGAAGCAAATTCAAACCTAGGGCGTTTTGCTAATTCAGGTGGGAAATTTAATATCAAAGACCGCGCAGAATAATTTATTAAACTGTGTATGGAAGAGCAACAATGCTTCATTGACCGAGCGAAGCGAAGGTCTCTGAGTCTACTTGAGTGAATTTGCCCTTGTCCGTCCGCCCGTCCATCTGATGGCCTCCAGCCGAATATGGCTTAAATAGTTATAAAAATCTTTATTTCAGGGAGCTCTCATGGAAGCGAATGCGAAGTAAAATATTTTTTAAAGCGTTACATATGGTTGCATCATTTTAAAGATAATTAGGAATAGAGTACAAAAATATATTTTTTTAAATTTCCCCCCCTAATATTTACGAAATGGGGGGCTTTCAAAGTGGAGATTCGAACGTCCAAAGTTGACCTCAGAACTTTAAATTTTCTGAAAGGCTGAGCCTGAAACTTGATCAATTATTTGAATTACATCCTGTACAACAAATACAACAAATACTAAATTTAGATAAATATTATGAGGAAACGAAATTATTTAATTTTTAATGAGCTTCACAATTATGTTATTGACGCTATGTAAAAGTTTATTCGTTTCTCCAATAACTCTTTAGCTCTTTTGCGTCTAATTTTAAAAGTTAACTATTACAATATATAGTTAAAAGTATCTTATGGACACTGCGAGGTCTCAGTTGGGGGCGAACCACTAGTCATAATTTAATTTTCATTCTTATAAGAACATCGGGATAAAAATGCTGTATTTTTACAGATATAATAAAACCTGCACATGCATATGAAAGATTAATGTTAATGCAAATATTTGCGGCAAGGCTTCAAGGACAGAGCAAACGTTGTGCGGTGCACTTTATATTAATGAGTTTAATATTGCATAGAAACGGAAACTTATATAATAACTTTAGAATCTTTGTTGCATGAAGTATGCAATCATATTCCTAGATGGTTTTTCGTTTAAATTAGAAAGAACATGATTTAAGTACTGAGGCTATGAAGGCGCTACTCGTTAAATAATTTCAAATAAATAATGGCCAAGACACAAACATAGGATGCGACATCACATAGTGGTACGTTATAATATCGTGTCGCGATGCGATGTCGTGTCTTAGTAATATGCGACGTTGTCGTCAAACAAAAATTACGACACGACATCGTATCGTGGTACGACGAACGATATTTTGATTTTTGAGCATAAACAAACTGGGAATGAAATAAGCTCATGCGGAAAATTACACTTCTCCCAGAAAATTACGGGCTGAAATTTGCTGTGCCGTGCATTTTTATAATTGAATGAAGTGCGAAAAATATTCAACAATTGCCGTTCGTATTGCAACTATCATCGAGAAAACATTTCAGCAGACATTTCATGTAAACCTCAAACCGCAAAAACCTGTTGATGATATTCATGACTGAAAATGTTTATAGATTCGCATTTGCAACAGAACCGGCACACGGTTTTATAGAATCATCGCATCGCGTCATTTTTGGCATCGACTTAATGAGGACATTTATTTTTCATTCCAAATTTTTTTTATATACCTAAGAAACCTTGTACTATTTTGATATAAATTATGTGAATATAAAAATAGAGATGAGCCTCACCTTCGTCTTGGTTGCTTCCCAGCAGTACTTCGGTATTGTGGAAGTGTCCCTCTTTCATCATTGTATCAGGATCTTTGGGCAAAAATATACCATCAACTGTTGGTGCTGACGGGAAACCCAATATTCCAGTGTACGAGTTCCATTGCTGCACCGATATTGTCTTAGCATCCACTCCGCGCATGCAATCCATGACTAAGCTGGGGTCAGCAGCCAATAGGCTACTATTGCAATTACAGTCATCTATCAAAACTTTTCCAATTTCCTGTGCTCTTTCTCCACTCATCCAACTCCATGGTGCATTCAATGTCCCAGATTGTAATATTCCTCTTTTAAATAACCCTTTCATTTCAGGTGATATCATATGCAGGCTTACACTCCCCCCACCCGCTGACTCACCGAACAAAGTTATTAAATCAGGATCACCACCAAAGGCACGTGCATTATCTTTTATCCAGCGAATAGCCAATTGTTGATCCCACAAACCCATGTTCCCTGGAGCCTCTTCACTCCCAGGAGAAAAATATTTATTTAAATATAAAAATCCAAATGCACCCACCCTGTACTGCATAGACGCTACTATAACATCACTTGATGAGGCCATTATGTCGGCTTTATACAGGTCAAGTGTTGCCGTTCCGCTCATATACCCTCCACCGTAAATCCATACTAGTATAGGTACTTTTGGCCTTTCGGTAAGAGGCTTGTCTTGGTGGTGCCGAACTCTTAAATGCTGCGGTACCCATATATTTAAGTAGAGGCAGTCTTCTGATATGTTAGTGTTCGGATTCCACATCTCTTCACCCTCAAATCCAGGGAAATATTCATATCTCTCTTGATAACAACTGTTTGGCATTGCAGTTGCCTCGAGCACTCCATGCCATGGATCAATCGGGACAGGTTTTCGAAACCTCAATGGACCTAAAGGTGCTTTTGCGAATGGGATGCCAGTGAAGATGTGAACTTCACGCCCCATAACAGTCTTGGCATAACCCTTAACAAGACCACTTTTAGTTTCAACAATAAGGGGATCATTGTGAATATTTTTGGGTATAGAACTAGTAGTAGGTGTTGTTTGAGTAGTAGATGTAGTTGTGTCGTGATGATTGGCCCATGACCTACTCCATACTCCTGACATACATAGAAGAAAATTTGTTATCACAATTTTACTTATGTACCTCATCTCGAATTTTTTTTACTTCTTAGTAAATTCAACGAGATGTGCTTAATCGGAAGTAGTCTGCCAGCTTGATTAAGTATTTGTTAAAACACATTTCTATTTTGCTTAAATTTTATGCCACTGCTTCAAATTCCTGCAACATAAGAAAAAATATTTTTTATACTAAATAATTTTTTTTTCCATTTTACGAGGTTGGAGCAGGATTAACATACATTTTAAATAATACAATCCATAGAAATCGTCATTTATTAGAGAGTAGACCGCACCTATGCGTACTTTAAAAAACCATGAGAGACAGAAATAAATTCAATCACTCAGGTACTATAAGATTTCATCTAATAAAGATGAATGGTCAGTACTGCACGTAGATCCATTAGGTTGGTTGGAGCGGTGCGAGTTTTATAACCGATGAAATGGTAAATCAATCACAATGAAATCGTTTGGCTTCGAGTAGCTTCGATTGGATACTTTCCAGTTCTTTAATGGCCATCGTTGAAATTGGAATTTGTGCCATAAAGACAATCGGACTACGATTTGCACTCCCTTAAACCGAAGGTCGACGCTAATAGGTTTTGTTTCTAAGTTATTTATCTTTTCCTTTTTTTAAGTAGTTAACCGGTTCAGTAATGCACCCAATTTATCGTAAATAAAAAAATACTACTCCTAATTTTGATCTACTAAGCATTTTTTAAAGAGCATTTTTGCTGATATTTACTTAAATTGAAATCAGATGGTAGCAACAATTATTCAAATATATTTTTCATAATATATTTATAATCCATACTATACATACGAAAGTGTGTCTGTCTGTTGCGCTTTCACGGCTCACCTGTTTAACCGATTTGGATGGGTGCAGAGATAGGTTCATTCCCGGGGAAGGACATAGTCTACTCTTTTTTTTTAAACCTAAACTGATCCGGGAAAATCTATAAGACAGTCGTTAGACCTATCGCATTGTATGGTTCAGAATGTTAGGCGGTGAAAGGGACAGATGAAAGAAAAGTACATGCGACCGAAATGCGAATGTTGAGTTGGATGTGAGGTGTGACTAGAATGGATAAGATTAGGAATGAATATATAAGGAGAAGTTTGAAAGTAGCGCCAGTGATAGAAAACATGCGGAGTAATAGGCTAGCATGGTATGGGCATGTAATGCGAAGTGAAGAAAGGCATATTACGAGAAGAATGATAGATATGCATGTGGAAGGAAAAAAGAGTAGAGAGAGACCAAAGAAAAGATGGATGGATTGTGTGCAAGAGGATATGCGTATAAAAGAGGTGAATGATAGAATGATAGGTTGACGGACAATAGAAGTGAGTGGAAGAAGAAAACATGTTGTGCCGACCCCACGTAGCGTGGGACAAGGGCAGGAAGAAGAAGATGAAGAAACCGATCCGGACCAAATCGCGGGCTAGCAATACTCAATACTCAATATCATTTATTCAATATAGGTACACTGTAGGTTCACTTATTAACGTTAAAAATTACTTACTTATAAAACGTGATGGTGATAATTGGTAACGGTATCTTAAAAATAAAGCTACGAGGGTTCCAAACGAGCCCTGGTCTGAGAACAGCCCACAACAAACTCAGCCGGGTTTTTTTAGCAAGTAAGAGCAAATTATTGCCAAGCTTTCTTGTCGTTTAAGTAGTCCTTTACATGGTAATAAGATTTTTCAATGAGTTTACGTTTTACATTTACTTTGAATTTATGCAGAGACATCTTTAACATGTCTTCTGGGAGCTTATTGTAGAAGCGGACACTGATTCCAACAAATGAATTGCTAGTTTTACTAAGCCTAGAAACAGACATTACAAGTTTTTTTAAATTTCTAGTATTGACTGATTTTATTTCTAGTAGCGTTCGGATAAAATACTGTGGATCCTAAGAGAAACATTACACACATCTCGGTACAAAATATTTTCTTGAAGTTGACAACTAAGTTTTTAAAACGTATAAACATACATAGAAAACATAGCAGACTTGGAAGCATTTATCTCTTCAAAAGTTCTCTACCAGTGACCCTTGGCAGTTGGAAAGGTCGTTAACGAAGAAAAGATACAAAAAATATGCGGTGGAATGTAAGAAAAAGCTTGAAATGATATATTATAATATCATGATCTCACAAATATACAAACAAATGACATGAATATAACATAACAACATAACTAAATATATAAATACATATATATAATATGATACTTATTGTAGTACTGAAGGTAGGATGGGTACCGCAGAACAATAATCATTGGATTCAACAGATTGCCGCTTAGAATCTATTAATATGTATGTCCCAAAGATCTGTCGAAACCAAAGCCTATCGGAAATCCAAATTATTCGCCAGGGGGATGTTTCACTGTCCTGACATTGGCTGCGCATTGGTCGCATTGGATACATCACATTACATTCATTGCTGTATTGTATGACTTAGAAAACAGGACGGTTTGACAATAGGAGCATGTAAATATAGTCCTATATAATAAAGGTATAACTTAATTTTTATTAAATAAATTCCTTACTTCTAATGTGCTTTCTTAAGCTACAGTTCAGTTTAACTTTGGGGAGATAATTATTTTATCACTTAGTGAGGTACGTGTATTCACCAAAATATTTTTTGACGAATGAAACTCACGTATGAGACAAATGACGGAACGAACTTATAACTATACATGCCTCTCAGTACTCTCGCAGTTAGAGACAGAGTAAGGTCTTAGAGACCCCGTCAGGTTGATTACAGACTGTTTAATTTTTCGGTTTATAAAGTAGCCTATGTCCTTCCCCGGGATGCAACTGAAAAGATGGGCCGTTAAAGCGTAGCAGAAAGACATGCGGACGTCTGTCCGTCTAGACTGACACACTTTCGCATTTATGATAATAGCATGGATATAACAGTCAACAGATGCGGAACGTAACTAATAAATTACACGTCCTAAAGAAGCTTACCCCAACCCTAAGCCACTGGGTACCTAATCATTATTTCATCCCACATCCGAATCACTCACCCTGGAAGGCATTACGTTGTATCCATATTGGACAAGGACTTGAGAATGAATTTTGTATGTAGTGCACCGGAATATGGCCTAGAAAACAAGTCAAACAAGTGGGAAGGCAACAAATACCTGTGAACCTACTGATAAACTTCACTCTTCAGTCCATTACCGGCTCACTACTGAGTACGAGTCTCCTCTGAGAAGGAAAAAGGTTAGGCCATCATGCCGGCCAAGTGGAATTGAGAGGATTGGATACCGAACACCTTGGAAAATATTATGAGGTAGTCTCTAGCATGCAGGTTTCCTCACGGTGTTCCTATATTCATCGTTGAAATAAGTGATTTATTTTATATATAAAATAAAACGGTTTTTTTTTTCAAATAATCTTTTGCAAGTGCTTTTGAATCGTTGAGTAAATCTACCACTGTTTCGGAATTTCTTATAGCGCCCCCTTCCGAAAAGTTTGAGGTGTGTGCCTGTTGATCGAACCTTTGTCAAGTTATGCGTTTAAGTTTTATAATTCCCGCGGGAAAGCCTCAATTTTCTGCGATAGAAAGTAGCCTATGTCGGTCTCCAGGTTCTCAACTATACCCATGTAAAATATCAATGTTGCTCCGTTGCTCTGTTATGAATAGATTGAAAGACAAAACAAAAAACAATTCAAATTTGTTTCAAATTTCACAAATCAGGGGCCCAATAATAGTCTAAGCAAATCAGTAATTTGACAGCATAAAACGTATTACTCGAACTGTTTAAGGAGTTCATACATGCTGCATGAACTCCATAAACAGGTCAGATTGTCCGTTTGACAAACGATTACGATTTCCTTACAGGGGGCAGGTTAGATAGTCCTATTTCATCTAACTAACTCAATGGACGTCCCGAAAAAGGGCCACGCAATTACGCCAATGTAATTACAACTTAAGAATTCCTTGTCGTACAAATAAATTCAGATCATGTAAGGAATAGGAAAGCATATCAAAGCACCGTTTTCCGAGATCAGGGAACAATCCCTCGGGAACCGAGTTCTGTAAATTAACTTAAGGTTACTCTGTATGCAGACGATAGCCTTGTGTAACGAGATTTGGGCCCTGTGGACCTCTCCTAGAGCTTATGAAACGAAGCCCGAACTTGGTGCTAACAAGCTATTAAAATTTCGCTTTATGAAGCTATTGTATGTATGCATACAATAGCTTTAATAAATCGGGGAAGTGCGAGTTGGACTGGCCCACGAAGGCTTTCGTGTCATTGTACAAGATTTAAAATTACTTACTTTTTAAATACAAGTTTATTTTATGGTGACCCCTTTTAATACGCCTCAGGGCATCAGCTAGTTATGCCTAGTTATATAATTTCCACGGGATCATCTTCATTTTCCGGGAAAAAAAGTAGCGTATGTCACTCTGCAAGTCCTGAACTGTGGTGGTGTAAAAAATCACGTCGAACCGTTGTTCTGCTGCGGCGTGATTGAAGGACTAACCAACAATTGGCCACGCGATAGTTTTACTTTTGTGATATCTCCTAAGATATTTTTTGGATTATATGGTGTAAAGGACAATATTGTTACGTTCATGAAATGGGTGCGCGGGAAGCATCTAGTATTGTGTATGCGAAAGTGTGTCTGTCTATCTGTTGTACACCTGTTCGTCTGCTGCTCTTTTTTTTCTATACGGTATCGTACCGGAACGCTAAATTGCTAGGCGGTACGTCTTTGCCGGTAGGGTGGTAACTAGCCACGACTGAAGCCGAGTCGCACAACGAGTAAAATTATGTCTGCCCGTTATCTATCTCTATTTGTCTACTGAAGTTAACATAGTTACTTATCTCGTTACGTCAAAAAAAGAGATAAATGTAATATTTCTTATCCGTGGTATTTTTCTCTCCGAATCTTTACATGCCGATTATTTTTTTCTTGTAATATACCGCATTTTGTGTATGTAGGGTAAACGAAAAATTTGCCGCCAACGACAACATCTCCCTCTCTCGTCGCGAGATAATCTCGTCGTGCGCATGCTAAGCACACTGGCCAGACTAGAGAGAAAATTCAGAAATTGTAAATTGTCATATTAACCCTGCCGGATTCGAACCCGGGCCCTCCCACGTTAAGACAACAGCGCTAAACACTGCACCAGGGAGATTCAAAAACATTCAAAAACATTCTGCGCGATTTTTCTAAAATCTAAATCCACCCGGACCAAGTTGTGTGCATCTTCTAGTCATTGATAAAGTATACAATCTCATCAAAGTTCTAAATTGGCTTTTCAAAGGTTGAAATTAAACGGCTTTACAACGAGAGAAATTGGATTTTACTCGTTCTCAAACAAATCTTTTTATCATTGTTTTTCTTCATTCGCGTGGATTGGGGTCATCCATAAAGTACGTCACACTAATATCGTGATTTCTTGACGGGGGAGGGCCCCGTCCTTGTACAGTTGTTGACATTTGTGAACAACTGTGACAATTGTGATAACTGTGACAATTTGACAAATGTGAACCCCCTCCCCAGTGTGACGACACATACCTATCTTGCAATTTTACATCTAGAAATATCTAGAAAACTTGCAAACCAATCAATTTAAACCTTACAGATACAGATAGAGTTGGAAATATAATAAAGTTTTTCGTAAATAGTTCTGGCATTTTAACACTTAGACCCCCTCTCCGCTTTTAACGTGTGACGTACTTTATGGATGATCCCTTATAGTGTTTTTTTATCCTGTCGAAATTCTTGGATTTTTCGAGATAAAAAGCAGCCTATGCTGCTTTCCAGGTTTCAACTTTACCTATACTTAATATGTAATAACGTACAATCAGCAAATAAATATTATGATTATGATTATGAAAAAATTACGTCGACTTGTTGCCCCGTTATGGTTCAATCAAAGGACAAACTATAGTTACTCGAAACAAACACACTTTCGCTATTAATATTAGGTATTCACTCTTTTTAAAGCTTTTATGGACAACAATACAACTAACACAATAACTATATAAATTACGCCCATGTGAAATGTTGACAAGAAATCTCGCTGCATTTCCGCGTTGGACAGCCAGGCTGATTCTTTGCGCATAAAATGAGCCAGCCATTCTGCCACCAGATGACGCAATTACATAATACATATGTAGGGGTTTTCTGGGGATAATATTACAATGTATAGGTATACACTGTAACTCCTAGTTTAGTCATATTATACGACTCTGCTTAGAGCTCGTACAATTTAGACTGTAGAGCAAAAGGTTAAATTATTATTTACAAAAGAGCAACCACCGAGTTTAAATAAATAAATGAATTTTTAGTGACCAACAGTTCACATCAAATTAATCAGTAGTACAAAAAAAACATTACACGCAGTAGTTATGTACTGTGTACATACTTAAAAAGTAAATGTGGTAAAAGGGGCACCTCCTCAGCTTGTTACGCAGCATGAAAGGTAGGTATATACCTACCTGACATACCGCAACGATTTTCAGTTTCTTAATGGTTCTTCTCGGTAGGAATGACATTTCGAACCAGTAGTGGATTCACTCGATGATTCAAAAGGACTTGTCAAAGATTATTTGAATAAAATAGTTTTGATTTGAGTTTGAGTTTACTTGCCTTTGTAAAGGTCATAATCATACATCATCGTCATCCTCATATACAATACTTCACGGCCTAATACCAACTTGACTTTTCTCTCATAATACGAAAGTATCAGGATTCAGGTTATATTCCAAGATGCTGGCAAAGTTCCTAACGAAAGTTCTCCTTCGTCGTTAAAGTATTGAACCTATTGCATAATAAGTTCATAGCTTCGAAAATTTTGAATTACGTGCCCCGAACAGGACGGTATTACCGCTAAAGGCCAAATACGAAACTAGGCACTAAGTCGTTCACTCGCCTAGTTAACGATAATAGTCAACGTCGCTTAACTATAACAATTGAATTTACTACAGGTACGCGGTATTGGTACCAAGCAACAAGGAACGAATTGAAGATGCGGTTTATTTTACTACTGAAATGTAGTAGAATCTTACGTAGCGGAGAAAAAGTCGTAAGGCAAGTCGTTCTTCAGTCCACGAGTCGCGACTTGGAGGCAGGGGTGGGGTGAGAGTGGGACGAGAGTAGGCCAGCGCGCGCCGTTCGATAAATCGATGTGGGTAATCCAATGCTATGCGGCGCGTCGGCGGCCTTGGATGGCCTGCAGCCAAGACACACCTCCGTCCTACAACCAAGTTCAATGCCAAGTCGTATATCCTGACACATAAATTATAAATTATTCTCCTTGGCCCTTATTACAGCACTCGTTTTTCCTTGAAACTCGGTTCATATTTTTTAATAATTAATTAGGTAGGTACAATCGATAAATCCATACCATTCTTACTATATGTATTTATACTAATCCACTGCAAATTTTCAATATTATAAACGCAAAAGTTACATTATTTTGACGGTCAAACCGCTAAACCAATTTTGAGGAAATTTTGGATGGCTAAACTTATGCTTTAGCCAGTCTGCCTGGTCTTGGATCCCTCGTAAACTTGATAACCATATTTGAAAGTTCATCAAAATGCGCTTGAGCCCCCTTCTCGAGTATCAACCAAAGTTACCAACTAGAAACCTCCATCGAGGTTCTCAAGATAGCTTGTATTGGCTAGGCGCCACTCCCACTGCGTACTTAGGGACCGCCTGAATATGAATCGTTAGGGTATCTGCACATGTTGCATGACAAGCAAGTGACCTACCCATTTTCCAAGGAGCCGTGGTACTTTCCCAGAGGTACGTGCCAGGCACAATAGGTTCAAATACAGCAAGCAATTTTTTTATATTGTTTAGTTGCCTGAATTAAATAAATAAAATAAATTCAGTCGTAAAACTTTCGTCGTTAAATTGAAGTTTCCATTTCGTTTGCAAAACTTCGGTAGAGGTCACTACGAAACTTGAATACGTGGACCAACTTCGAAATGTACAGTAAATGAATAAGCATTTTCATCTGAATATTAAATCTTTTAGAAAGTTCATAATCTCAACCCATACGCGATGGGTTGACTCACTGCTAAGTCGGTTCTATATTTGCACTTGTCCGTCCGTCCGTCCGTCTGTCAGAGCCTTATAACTTCTGATTTACTGAACGTAATTATTTCAAATTTAAATATAATATGTAAACCGATGGCCTCCAGCCGAATATGGCTCAAAAAGTTACAAAAATCTCTATTTCAGGGGGGCTCTCAAAGAAGCGAATGCGAAGTAAAATATTTTTTATAGTGTTACATAGGGTTGCGGTATATCATTTTAAAGATAATTAGGAACAGAGTACAAAAATATTTTTTTGAATTTTTCCCATAAAATTGACGAAATGGGGGGCTTTCAAAGTGCAGATTTTCTAACATTGAAAGTTGACCTCAGAACTCTCAATATTTTGAAAGGCTGAGCCTGAAACTTGATCAATTATTTGAATTATATTCTGTACTTAAACAACAAATACTAAAATAAGATAAATATTATAAGGAAACCAAATTATTTAATTTTTAATGAGGTTCAGTATTTTTGACAGAACTTCACAATGATGTCAATAGATCTGCTCTCTCTGCGCTCTGTAAAAGTTTATTCGTTTCTCCAATAACTCTTTAGCTTTTATGCTTCTAATGTTAAAAGTTAACTATTACATACTATATATAGCTCAATTAAAATATATAGTTAAAACTATCTTATATATACCGCGAGATTTCAGTTCGGGGCGAACCACTAGACAAAGAGCTCTCAGGCTATTGTTGTAGTTTGTATTCTGTACGCTTATTCTAGGGTTTTTACATTGCAAAGAAAAATGGCGAAATTGGACCCACATAATTTAAAAATTAAGGAGGCATCGTTCAAGTACAAGTCTATATTATTTATAATCATATGTTTATATGATGTTTATATAAAAAAATATTGAGACTCTGAGATACGGGATTCAAAAGAAAGAAATTATTATAATTTATTAAAAAGTAAGTCATCTTGCACTAATGGAACGCAATTGACATAGATAGACATTTTGTTGACATGACAACACTTGTCATTATTATTTATTTTTGTAGGGATGTTCCGATACCATCGATGTATCATCGATACCTACTGAAATGAGTATTCTTAATATTACTATCGTCTTGTGATACTAACACGAGTACTTTAAAAGTATCGATACCTAATCGTATCGATACTTTTTAATTTTTATGTAAATGATTTTATCAGTATCAGTGATCACTACTTATATGACACTAGCTGATGCCCGCGACTTCCTTCTCATGGATTTGGTTATAAGAGAAAGAAAAAGCTCTCACAGGAAAAGTAAATAAGTACTTAATGCAAGTGTTAATCAAAGTATATAGAGGAATAAAACGCTTAATGTAAGGAAGATCAGGCTATAGAATGGGAAAACAATCTGAATTATTGGTCAGCGAATCACTTCAACTTGGGCTATATAGGTGTCGAAGAATTCATTGGCCAGAATCCGCATAGAGGTACCAGTGGTGCAAAAGAGATCTATTTTGATATTATTGTTACTCAATTTGTTAAAAGATAAGAAAGATCTAAGCAGATAAGAGTTATTTAGAAATATGGTGTGAGTAGAATTATTGCGGAATTCTCGCAGACATAAGTACCTACCTAATTATAACTAGGCATAAGTACCTACCTACTCATTCATACTAATACTGATACAAATTATTGATAGAAATAGTTTTTGATTAATAATTTTTAGGTTATATGCTACTTTTAGGTGTATCTTTTTTCTCCCACATTTTTAGACTTACTTACTATTTGCTTTTTTCTTAGTTTTGTTACGTTCTACAATTATTACTAAGTTTCCATGATGAACGCTACCCTTTTCAGTGGGTCCCAAAATACATGCATTTTCGCCATACTCCTTTATTTAATGTTTTTTTTTATTATTTAGAGCACAAGCTGCTGAGTAGGTAAGTATTAGTCGCGCGTTTAGTTATAAAGTTACTTGAAAACTCCTTAGTAAAAATATATATAATATCAAATCACTTTTATGGTAAAGCAGAAAGTCGGTTCTAAGAATATGAAAAGTGAAAAAATGAGTGCCCTCTCTAAGTCACTTTTTACGGCATTCTCAAACCAACTCAAGCTACCGCCAGTCGCGAATCCGTTTAAGATGAGATGCTTATCATCACCACATCAACCTATCAATGGCTCACTACTGGGCAAGAGAATGAGAAGGGTTAGGCCATAGTCAACCACGCTGGCCAAGTGGGGATTAGTAGACTTCCACACATCTTGAAAACATTATAGAAATTCTCAGGCATGCAGGTTTTCTCACGATATTTTCCTTTACCGTTTTAACGGTAAAGGAAAACATCGTATAGAAGGTACTCCTTAAAAAGTTCGAGTTATACGTTATGAACTGTCAAATGAATACGATTGGCTTAGACAATTGGGCCTCTGATATTTATTTTTTAAAGCGCACAAAGATCAGAAAATTATAGGTGCGTGCCTGGGGATCGAACCCATGCCTTCCGACTGCTGCGACGAAGCTGAATTCTTAGCCACTAGGCTGTCACCGCTGGATTCGGGATAGCAAAAAAATATGGATTTTATCTAGTATTTGGTATCTCAACGCTCTATACATCAGCTCACTCTACCCCCATGAACAATACGATAATGTGGCCATAAACATAATACATGTGGAAAGTTATGCTATCAAAGACGTTCAGTGTCCTCTAAAGAGACATTGCTTTGCATAAAAGGAACTATACACTATATAAAATATAGCAAATAGTGAGCAAGGGACTCGTTTTACCGGCACCGAATGAGCTTTGAAGCAACCGGAAAAATCCGAGTTCCGATCCAACTACTTAACAGCAATATTGTTTTTCATAATTTCTACCGCTTTAACTTTCAACCCTCTTTACTAAAAAAAAAGTATCTCCTTAGCCTGTGATAGTAAAAAAGTATGTCTGTCTGTTTAACTGCTACGCTATCACGGCATCTGTTCAATAGATTTAACTCGGAAATTCAAAAAGTTCCTTATAGATTTTCCAAAGAATTTTTTTAATATAAATGTTTACATTGAAACAATAATTAGGTATACTTGTTATCCGACTTCCAAAAAAGGAGGAGGTTCTTAACTCGGCGCGTATCTTTTTTTTTAATTTAGGGTTAGTCGATTTGTTTAACTTTTTTTAATGTTGTCTTACAACTTACACGTACTATCATACCCAGATGCTATTAGGACAATGTTAGCCTTCTATCCAATTCTCTCAAGTGACTGTTGCCATTTAAGAGGAAAAAATATTATTTTTATTTTCCTAAATGCATCTGGATATGATTATAAGCGAGAATATGCAAGTAACAGTAATAAAGTACTATTTTTGATTTAACCTTTCCTTATCAACTTTATTTAAACCAGGGATGTTTTATCATTCACTTTGATCGATTTATAAGGCTGCCGTGAGCGCAAGAGTCTTCACACAGTATGGATATACCTTGCCTGCATTTTAGATCGGGTATTATGAGCCAAAACTATCCTTTACAGGTGACTGAAATAGAAACAAGGCCGAACTTACCTGTGAGGTTGCCACGTAATATATTTCATGCCATCAAGCTACCCTATATAAGCCTACTTTGTAGAAGTTATCTAGGTTACCTATTGAGAATCGAGTCTTTAAGGCTGTTGAATAGTAGTATACCTACGTATCTAGAAGCTCCAGATATTTTTTTTAGAAATACTTCGAACAATATTGTGTAAACGAAAACATAACAGAAACGAATAAATAATTTATAAAATCGTGTGCTTAAAGTTCAAGCCCAAATCGATGAAGTTAGTATTCGTAATGGCGAACTAAACTGACACCTATTTCAATAGGTACTCTTTTTCAAAATAATTTTAGCAAAAGATAATATTTCCCTGATTTATGAATATTTTGTTTTTAAGCCCTCGCACGTAATATATTGTGGTGAGAGTGAAATTAAAGCGACGCAAAGCCTCCTTTCGTATCGATTTATGTAAATTTATGCAAGTAAGAAATTTGTTCTGCGTTTCCCGATAAAAAGCAATTCGCATTATTTGTGTGAGGATTCCAAAGACAAATAAAAATAGAACAGTCAAAACCATTATTTACTTTTCGATTAGGTACATGATGCAGGCATCCATCTCTCTGCGTCGTATTCCTCTATGGTGAGGATCATGACCCCTTTCCGTATATTACATAATGGCAGGGGTTTTCTTGGGATAATAATGCGGTGGGTTCCCAGATCATTACCTACCTACCTACTATTACCTACTATTTCAACTCAACGATTATTATCTGATGTTAGAGATAATAACCGAGACCGACGGCTTAATGTTCTCTCCGAGGCACGGAGGAAACTAAAAGACCAAATTCGGACTTCCAATTTCGGTCACCCATCCAGTTACCGACTTGGGTCAACGTTACTTAACAATCGCAATCGGCTGATATGCGTTGTCGCAATTAGGCCACTCGTCTTGTCTAGATGTTCCGGTAAGTGGATATTGCCATGTAAGCGTCGCATTTTTGATGGTACAGGCACTATACCCGGTCTACCTACGGGGCGTTTAGCAGGTCGTTCTTCGCGATCATTTTCCACCTCTTTCAATTCTACCAGCTGATTTTGTTCTAAGATCTGTTCGCCGAGTTGCATTTTGTAATATCCCAATTGCTGTATCCTTTTCAATGGAACACCTTTTTTTAATTCTGCTTCTTTGTGCATAAGCCATGAATTCGAGATAGCTAGGTCTATCATATGGGAAATAAACCTTACAGGCCATTTCTTCGTTCTACTTCTTGCCGGACAAAGCGAGATCAATCGATCGGCCATGTCTACCCCACCCATTTTAGAGTTATATTGCCTGATAACTTCTGGCCTGACAACTTGTTTATACTGCTTATCTTTTTTTGCACCAACGGGAACAAACATCGGTTTCACAAGCTGCATGAGCTGTTGAGAGCATTACAACAGGTTTATTGTCCATCCATTTAGTAATTGCAATAGTATTATCAGTGTTAGTCAATACTTGATAACTCCCTCTGCCTCTTTTTTCATGCTTGAATCAGATTCGAGTTCATATCTGGCGTTTGCAGGTATTCTGTTTTTCATTAATGTGCCGGCACATTTAAGGCCTCTATTGTGAAGTTCTTTTGCCAATTTGACTGTAGAAAAATATCTGTCGAAGTAAATTATTGAACCAGGTACCAAAATTTCACTCAATTTCAGCACAGCACTTTCACCCAATCCAAAACCAGCATCAATGTACAACGGAAAGGTAGTTTTTCCCTGGTATATAACCATATTACAGACCAAGCCATTAGGGTTCGCCAAAATAAAAGCTTTTAATCCAACTGGATTTGGTTTGTTAGGACAATATTGTTTCATGCCACATGTACTGGAAAATGGGATCATCATTTCATCCAGACTTACTTGTTGCTTAGGAACTTATTTTTGACAGCCTGCCAGAACACTGTCAAGTATTGGTCTCACTTTCCAAAGTTTGTCTTTTTCGCGTTCTTCTTGAGGTACGTCATCATCGTACACAAGTTTCAGTGAATTGCGAATGAGGAAATACCTGTCACGTGACATAGAATCAGCTATTATGGCGATCCTCCAGTTTTTTCCCAATACATCCTCTGAACTGGATAATTAATGCAAGACATCAATATCGTTATTCCAAAAAATACTTTGGTTTCTTTCAACGTTAAGTTTAAGCTCTTTCCAGTCTTTTTTACAAATGTTTGATTGCTTTTATCTGTTATTAACATAAATATTTTATCTGGGATATAGTTATCGATATAGGTGAATTTATTATAATGATTACTCTCATCTATAGACATCGGCAAGTAACTAGGTTGCATCAGGGGTGAATTAATAAACTTAATTTCGTTATTTTCATACCGTTCTACGTCTTGGGTGGTTCGGTTTGGGTGTTCAAAACCTGGACTAGATCTCGCAGACCTACCCCTTGCACTTTGGGCACATCGGGCCCTTGTACTTGTCTTTCTGCCACGACTACGTCCAACTCGTTGGCCACAAGCACTTTGAGCACGACGAGTAGATCCACCTCCACGTACAGCGATTTCTGTTTCTCCACCTTCGGATTCCGAAGACGAAGAAGAATCGCTATTCGTTTCTTGTTGGGTTCAGGTATAAACACATCATCATCCGAGTCTTCGAACTCCGAATTATTAAGAAGCTCTGCTATTTGTATTTCGTCCAACGCTAGAATACGAAAAAAAAAACAGTCGTTATATAGACCGAATGTACCACTACAAGTACAAATTATATAAGTAATAAACGCCTAACGTACCATGTCAAGTACAAATTATTTATTGACTGATCACGAACCTCTAAATATATAGTTTTCTTTCAAATATTGTTTGTTTTACAATATTCATAATTTAAAATCACTATTTCATATAAAAAACATCAATCAAGTATTGATATTTTGGAACATTTGTTAATTTATTTTACCAAATAACGACTTGTTTGTTTTATTTCAAGGTACGGAACTCTTGGTGAGCAATTCTGATTCATAATTAAATTGTACGACTAATTTTGAAAAGTTGTCTCCAATAAAAAAGCGGTTGTTGAATCACGCAACAAAAGAAACTCGTGTTCCTTTTACCTCAATGTTTTATGCTTTAGGTCCTTCCGTAAATTGTACGTTAGATGTTGTTAATGTATTTTTGCTTTTTTGAATCAAAAGGTTATCGACCTGCTTGGCGCAGAGGTGAGCGCTATATAATATAATAGTCTTATAAGTGGGAGGTCGTAGGTTTGATCCCCGGCACCGGCAATTTGGGAATTTATGTCTAAAATGTCTCTGGTGTCAGGTGTTAACCTTTGGCTAGTTACCATCCATCCGGTCAAATGAAAACATGAAATAACGTCTCTGAGAAATCAGTTAAGTAAAATTTTATTTTATTTTTCACAATCTGAAATAATGTCTCGACCAATGATATTGAACAGAAATATGCTTAGGTATATATGTTACCGTAAGATTGTAAAAACCGTTACATTATAATCTATCTCGCGAAATTGCAAACTGTCGAAAGATTACAATTTAACGCATTATTTTTCGGTAGATTGTAGTTCTGTTAGGTAGGTTAGGTTCTGTTAGTGGTATCTGTTAGGTACATTAACCCGATAGAACCTAAGTGCCCGGCCTACGGCCGAGCACTAGCTCGGCCGCCTAGTTTTACTCATTGTATATGTCGAACCCTAACGTAACCTACAAGAAAGACACAAGAAAACGTAAATACAACTAATATTTCAAAAATTGACACTCAGAACATTGAACGGTTCACAATCTGTCGACAGTTTACAATTTTCGCGAGTTAGATTATAATCTAACGCTTTTTACAATCTTACGGTGACATATATAAATAAACTTATGCTCTCAACTTCCCCTCCTATTTCGAAAAGCTTGCATATATAATTATGTAAAAAACAATTGCCGAAATATATTAAGTATGTACTCGCATCACTACAGGACGGCTGGATCGATTTTCATAGATTCTTTTGTGTATGTTTGAGCGGTTGCCGGTTCTTCGGGGGGTAAGGACCTCAAGGCTAGGCCTCCTTGCGCCTCGCGGAGCGTGTCCTCACGGGTAGCTGCACCTACCTGGACTATATAATTTCAGTCCTAATATGGGCTGGGGCCGCGCTTCATTTGCGTCGGTCGGGTGGCAGCTGCGTGTAGGATGTCTGGGGGATTCCAAATCCGATGGTGTGTTTGAGTGGATCTCGGGCTGGCTTATATTCACAATTAGACCCGGTAGGTGGCGCTGTAATAGGGCTCAGCGCAGGAGAACGTCTACGGGACACGCCAGTTTTATAATAATCATTATTAAATGCTCGGAGGCTTGTAGTTTTCTAAACAGTTTTCATAATTACGTTAATAAGTATAGTTCGTAAACTTAGTCAAGGTATTTATATTTTCTCTTAATCTAAATACTAATGAAACTCAATATACAACCACGCGCGATTTTTTTATACTACCTAATTTTTTACCTTATGGTGTTTTTCACAACCGTGATAGCGACTCGCGCGAGTTGACTGGTGCCGTTGGGTCACGCTATGGGTAATCCATGGATTTCCACTATCATCATCATATCCCAGGAAATTGTACAATGACGGATAACATACATG
This sequence comes from Erebia palarica, assembly GCA_964035005.1. NCBI lineage: Eukaryota > Metazoa > Arthropoda > Insecta > Lepidoptera > Nymphalidae > Erebia > Erebia palarica. The sequence continues at coordinate 12,834,005 of OZ035988.1, forward strand.
TCAGGTAACACAGGCACAAATTGGAAGAAGGCTGATTCAGGCTGGTGCTTATGCAAGCATCGAATCCATACTTCCATACTAATTTCCATACTAATATTATAAATGTGAAAGTGTGTCCGTCTGTCTGTCTGCTCCGCTTTCACGGCCCATCTGTTCAACCGATTTTGATGAAATTTGGTATGGGGATACTTTGTATCCCGGGGAAGGACATAGGCTACTTTTTATCCCGAAAAATAAAATAGTTCCCGCGGGAATCAAAAAGCTTAATCCACGCGGAGGCAGTCACGGACATCATCTAGTTAAATATATTATATATCTGTTGCATTGAATGCATTACAGAAAGCGTATAGTGGCAATTTGTTGATTTATTTTAGGGTTCCTTATCCAAATCCTCCGCTGTCCGTCCGTCCGTATTTTGTCTGCTTGTATCTCATGTACCGTAATATTGTAATACTAGCAGATATGCCCGCGACTTCGTTCACGTGAAATAAGTTTTTTAAATTCCCACGGGAACTAATTTTTCGGGTTAATATATTTTCGGCCTCTGACACTCACAAATAATGTGGCTTTCTATTGGTACCAGACTTTTCAAAATCAGTTCAGTAGGTCCAGAGATTCCCAATACAATGTCACAAACTCACAGACTTAACCTTTTTATAATATTAGTATATAGATAAGATAATAGTTGAAAATTTCAGAGGATGAAAATTAAATTAAATTAATAAAAAAGGGCCAAGAAACATGATTTTTCTGTAGTGTTTGTTGTTTCTCTTGAACCGTAATACATGGCAGACATTGTGAAATGTTTAAAGAATAAGTAAAACAACGAATGATGAAAATAGAATCATGCAAGTATGCTGGGTCCCCATACAATAAGCTTTCAAAGTATATAGTGTTAAATGTTTTAAGATTTCACGGAACCCTTCGTGTGCGAGATCGACTCGTACTTTTCCGAATTTATTTTCTAAGAAAAACGATGCAGACGGACGTGGGATAGTGAAAGTTAAACAAAGCGAACGGGGAGTGAGGCAAAGAAAGAAAAAAACAATAAAACAAAACAGAAAAACAAAAACAAAAACAAAAAACAAAAACGGGAACATTGAAATATAAATACGAATTTCTGATTCAAGCTAATCTGAAGTTTATTACAATTTAGATGACCTCCCTGGCGCAGTGGTGAACGCTGTTGTCTTATAAGCGGTAGGTCCCGGGTTCGATCGATGGCAGGATTAATTTGTAAATTTATAATTTCAGATTTTTCTCAGAATTTTTTGTATTGAAAGACTTCGGCCGTGGTCAGTTACCAACCTACCGGCAAAGACATGCCGCCAAGCGACTTAACGTTCCGGTTGATGCCGTGTAGAAACCGATTAGAGGTTCGATTTGACGAAGCAGGCTAACTGTATTCGTCACTTACAGGTACCACCGTGAATTCGCAATCAAAGGCTATCTTAAAATTCCACGAAATACATACTACGTTATTGTTTTCCCTATGCAAATTCGAACAATTCCATTTTCCAAATAGTAGTACACCTCTATTCTTTTTTATTGACCCGGTATCCTGCCTAGCGCTTGTAAAATTTTCAAATGAATGTGTGAATATAAAAGAAGTCTAGGTATATTATTCCCCGATGTGTGCTTTCATGAAAGCACTACCTTTATTACTAGCTCTCAACGTGACCTTGTTAGTCTTGTACAAAAGGTTAATTTCTTATTATAATTTTATATACCTTAGTAATGGGTAGGTACGAACCACGATAAAATTCAACGATTTATGTGACAATAAATTGCTAAAAAGAAAAATGTTTTTTTTTGTGATTTTTGAAAGATTTTTATTTAAATCCGTGAACAATATGGGTTAATAAGATGTAATTTTTGGATTTTAAATCTTAAAGTTTATTAAGTGACACACAAAACACGAAATTGACAAAAAAAAACTCAATTCTGAATAAAAATTCTCGGTATCGTGTACCTACCTATAATGCGAAACATGTGAAGATTTGTTTGGTTCGATGTCATTTTTTTTTTATTTTAATAGATAAAGAAAAAATCCGTCTTACCAAAAGCTTTATTTACTAACCGAAGGAGGTTTATTTACTAAGTAGACACAATCCATTGATCTTGTTATCCACTGTATCAAAGCGGATCGGCGGCCTCTACTAAGCCACCGATAAACGTTGGAATCCTCTCTAATACTTTAATAGCTTTAACGGTTTCGCGATAAGATAAAAGCAAGGAAAGTATGTTTTTTAATTAGTTTTAAGATATTTTATCAATACGACTATAATACTCGTATACGCGAAAGTTTGGATAGATGTATAGATGGATATTTTTTACTCAATCACGCCAGAACGGCTTATCGGATCCCGGATGAAATTTAACACAGATATAGATTATAGTCTGGAATATCAAATAAGCCACTTTATATTCTGGAATACCAAAGATCCCGCGGGAACCAAAAACCTCAATTCACCCGGTTAAAGCCGCGGGCATCTGCTAGTCAGCTCATAAAGCCTTCATTAGGTACCTCCTTTTTTATTTATAATGAAATAACCTGTATAATGAAGACGATGCTCTGGACATTAAGTAAATGTGGTAGAGTACCTGCGTAACATAACCTATTAATTATGTGCATGTGTCACCAGCACATGTTTCAGAAACCTGTCAAAAATATGCACAAACTTAGAATTGTGGTACCAAATAAAAGGGTTTTTGAGTCGATACAAGCTAAACGGTACCCTCAGTGGGCGAGTCTTTAAGCCCCGTGTTCACTATGGGACAAATGTCCCGCAATGTCTATAGAGATGTCGGGCGACGTTGGATGATGTCGTCTGACGTCACTCACGACATCTTATCTCACGACCTTTTGCCTGACTTGTAGTACGATGTATCGCAAAGCGTTGAGCGACGTCGCCTGACAGCTCTAGCGGCGCAGGGTGACTCTCTGATTGGCCGGTATTTTACCATGAAAAAGTACAAAGTTAATGTGATACGATAACATTTCCCGGGGTTGACATTATCCCTATCTATCAGCATATCGTGTGGGCGTAAAGGACCCACCCAAATGTTAGGGGTGAACTTGAAAGTTAGAATTTTTAATCAAAGGAGTTGTTGTTTAGTGAGTTTGAACCTTGACATTTAAAGATTTTTGGGCGACAATTTATAGGTTTTGCGCTTGATCCCTGGCCTATACAATTCTTTATATAATGCAGGATAGGCGCAGAATCGATACAGATTGGAAAGGAAAAAATATAAGTGTTCATAATAAATAATGTGGTGACCTTAACACTACAGAAAATATAAGGTACCTATCTCAAAAAACAAAAGCTATGATTAATATAAATCCTTACAAACATTTTACAATACTTATCCATACTTATCTTCATTAGAAACCGATTAGGGGTACGGGCATAATATAACTGCTGTAACAAGTTAGCTCGCTACCATCTTAGACTGCATCATCATTTACCGTCAAGTGAAAACGCAGTCATGGGCTAACTTGTATTGGAATTAAATAAAACCAATTCTGCAATCAATGCAAAGACAAATAAGTATCCTTTTCCAAATAATTGGAAATTTCAAAGATAAATATCTGCTTTTTACTAGATGATGCCCGCGATTTCGTCCGCGTGGATTTAAGTACTTAAAAATCTCTTTGAAAATCTTTCAGTTTCTTGGATGATACTGTGTCCTACTCCCCAGGTCTTCTGATGCCAAAAATCATGCCAAAACTCTCATCTATTTGTTGCTCACCTGTTGCGTGATTTAAGCATAAACCAACAAACAAAAACACTATTATTATATTCTGCCGCCACTGACCTATACTAGAGTATCAAATTTAATAAGCGAAATCGACAACCCTATCCCACGCTATATTTCGAACTTTGTTTTGCTTTGTGTTTTCACGCTATTCTGTCGTGATTTTAAGACTTAAAAAACAAAATGTAAGGCGAGTGGCTATCGTAAATAATAAAATATACGCTCAAGTTGGCGCTGACTAAATAAACCAACGGCTGGAGAAAATAAATAAATTGGCCAAGTGCGTGTCGGGCACGCATTAGGGACGCTAATGTTGTGAATCTTTTTCGGGTTTTTATACCACTATGTTCATTTCTAGAGCTATAGCGGTAACTCTGTATAAATGTGTTGCTGAAAGTATTAGGTAATCTTATCTAATAGTTCGTAATTTATGTAATAGCACTACATCTTAGTGTAACTTAGAACAGCTTAGGTGGCACATTCTATTGAATACCTACCTAGAGCCTAGTAATGAAAATGAGTCTCTCACTAGACTGTCTCCTCTCTTCCGAAATCCACCGCTTGAAATCGTCCGTCTACCTAGTGGACACTTACGACACGTACGAGACGACAGTATACGACGGCATACGCGTCACGTCTAGGTGCGTTACCGTCTACCCTCACGCTAGACAGGTCACTGTCACGCGTCGTACCCTAGACGTACGTCTCAAGCGTGTAAGCGTGTAGCTGGAAGCCGCTGGAAACAAGCGGTACAAGACCGAGCCCTATGGCGATCCATGCAGGATACCTTCGGCCAGACTATAAGTTGACGACGATGAAGATAGAATCGTACCATAAGGGTCAACTAATAGCAAGGAATACTAAACCCGTCTGGCCGGTAAAGAGCAAAAACAAACACGGATATGATCGGACCGAAATCTACCCACGTCGTATGGGAGACACGTTTTGTCGTTCCGTGGTCAGTGCTCCATAAAAAATTACGCAAGCGGACTGGATGGCAGACAGTTTTGTCAGCAGTTTGTTTTATGTCCCTATTATCTGTAAGTTGTGAGTTGTGACCTTGACCTGACCTTTACCGTTTTCCTTCCGAATATGCTAAAACGCCTCATTTAAAATACTAACCCGGTTTAACAAAGTAGGTACATATATAAACAGGTGCAGAGAAATAATTCAAACGGACCCACTAAAACAATTATTATTGTTACGAATTTTTTAATTTTTATATTGTTTTCAGTACTGAATTATTGTCGTTATTTTGTAGACAATTAAAAAAAATCTAAAATAATCATTTATTTATTAGAACAGCGTTTTTTTGGGCAGTATAAAGCGCGGGGGCTGGAAAAATCAAACGTGACAAAAAAACGTTTAACTCTGCTTGCCTCCCCCCAGTAGGTATAGATAGATGGATCTCGCATCGTAAGCAAGAATTTTTAAATTTTTTAAGAATTTAAACTTGATTTGAACACAGATAGGTAACCCTATTATTCGTATAGTAAGTCGCAGAACATATTCTACAAATCCCTTTCAAATCATAAATCTGCTTTGTAGATTTATCCCCAAATGTATTCTTGCGAGATGTTACTTAATATTAATGTATTCGTAAATCAATGTTCCATTATGTTGACAGATCAAATAATTATATCAAATAGTATACGGATTGGCAGATTTCGCCCTTTGAGAACATTATAAGTGATATTAAATCGCAAAACGCAAGTGGGTAACTCCGAAAAGTTAAAGGCGAACCCTAAAAGGACTAGGAAGGCTGAAGTCTTAAATACTGTAGGGCCTAGTGTGGGCTATCACCATACTCATGATATTTTTTACCATTGAAAATGGGTATCAGATGCAAATCGCCTTAGACGTATTTTTGGCCATAGCTCCGAGGATTTTGGAAGGATCGAGATGGGAATAGATTTTTTTTTAATTGAAAATCGGTTAATAATTGTGACCTGTAGGTGGTCCCTTTAGATTTGGAATTGTAGAAAAACGGGTATCTCCGTATATAGAAAGTGATGTACCTTCTATGATTATTGACCGATCGTCATGGTAATGTTGTTAAAAGTTGCGGATGCAGGCGATAAGTGCATTCGAGTTGGAATTTTGAAAATCGGTTAGTAAATTTTTGAAAAATTTTGAAGAAGAGTTTTTTTTTTTAAGATTCGACAAAAGCTGGAGTGGTTATTGACTGATCGTCATGTTAATGGTGTTAAAAGATGCGGACGAAGACGAAAACTGCATTCGAGATGGAATTTTAAAAATCGGGTAATAAATTTTTGAAAAATTTTGGACAAAGGTTGTAGGACTTGTAAGTAATATAGTTGTGTAACTTTAGGGAGGTAAATCTCAATAAAAACTTATTATTCAACTTGTACTTAAAGTGTTATTGAAATTTCAAAATATGTTTTTGTTCGTAAATTTTTGTATTCAATTTCAATGCTCCGATTCTTGCAGGGACTGCGAAATCTGTGATTTTTTTTAGAATAGACTTGCGCTTGACGACAGTCATACTTACTACAATACAAAGCAATGACGAGGTCTAGGTTGGAGTGCGCTTGCCTACAGAAGATGCCTATTCGCTCTTGCCTTGTATATTTATTATTTACTAACAGTTGCCAGCGACTTCGTTCGCGTGAAATAAGGTTTTTAAACTCCATGGGAAACAACTACACTTACTAATAATGAGGCTTTCTATTGGTGCCAGAACTTTCAAAATCGGTTCAGTATACCCAGAGATTGCCCCCTACAACGTCACAAACTCACGAACTTTACCTCTTTATAATATTAAAAGTATAGATATACCTACTAATATATTTCATCTTATGTACGATAGGTCGAAATGTAACATTTTATCTTCACATACGAAAAGGTGAAATGTAAAAAATTAGAAGCGGATAAAATATAAATTTTTTATGTTGATAAGTGCTCTGATTTTATTTTTCGAAGCAATAGCGTAAAAATCGTCTAGTCATATTAGACTCAGGCAAATAAGACCGATGCTGAAGGGCTTCGTGAAAGCCGTAAATCATACTTAATTCTCTGTCAGAGACACACTCACTACCCCTCTTCCGTGAGCAGAATACCTTTTTATTATTTAAGGCTATGGACGTACTTAGTGAAAAATTGCATGCGGAAAAACGCTCGCGGAATTCTGCTTATATTATATTATTACTAGGTGATACCCGCGACTTCGTCCGCGTGAGTAAAGGATTTTTGATTCCTGCAACAACTCTTTAATTTCCCGGTGATAAAAGGTGAAAGCGTAACAGACAGACAGACACACTTTCGAATTTATAATATTAGTGTGGATAGTAAGGATGTCACAAACGGTCAGGATACCATGCGGTCGCGTAGTTTGACAACATGTTGACAACTTTTTTAATGCATAAAATTTCTTGTAGAAACAACACAGAGTTGAAGTAGAATTTCCGCTATATCGTTGGTTGAAACAGCTACATTTGTCCCTAGCTTAAAGGCGAAAACATACTTTATACAAACATGGCATGGTAAAAAGACTGTCTGAAAGACTGAAGTGCGCGACTATACTATGGAGCTCCATTTTCAAAAGACCTGCACGACACGACAGAAGGTTCTTATACGACGCAGGCATTTTTGTCATGTCATGTCTGTCGTGTGTTTTCACCCTAACTTGTGAAAAATACGTTTTCTTGTCATCAAAGATTTTATCAGCGTAATATTTCACTGACTCTAACCCTGGGATGTAATAAAATTATTGGGAGCGCGTGCAGATGATATTTTAAATAAAGCTATTAAAATAACGTAGTAATAGCACAGAATAGGAAATTAATAGCCCGTGCTTGATAATTTACTTAGGTACACGTTCAGCCTGCAGCGACATTTAACAGGGTGATATTTTGAGAGCAGTGAGGGGGGGTGAAAAATTAATCCATATTTTATCTTTTTAAAATAACTGGTGTCCGCAAGTTAATGTAAGTGAATTTATTTTCTTGAAAAATTTTAAATTTAATTTATTTAAACAGCTGAATCCTTACAATAATAATTTATTAAAAGTTAAAACAGTATGTATGAGTATCTATCTACCTGCAATTCTTACGAGCTTTCATATTATAACTATTCCTTGTATAATATATTGCTATATATTTCTTATATTTTTGTAGTCCTCGATTTGTATCTATAAATTAAAATTGTTTTAACAAACTACCTACATATGAGTAAGCAGGTAACTACTAGCATTGCCATTGTGTGTGTAATTTTTATATCATTTAAAAATTACGCAGAAACCATATTTTGTTTTCAAGCATATCTCATAGCATATTTACTATCTTTAAAACCCTCATCAAAACTCGTTGAGCCGTTCGGATGTAAGATTTAACATGGGGGCTACTACCACAGGATAGGTAACAGTACTTACTACCATCGCTTAAAGCAGTATTATTTCAAAATAACAGCTTCATATCACGTACCTTGACGCCCTTAAAATAAGGATTATAATTCTAAAACACAAACGTCAAAAATATTAAAATAGCACGGCTTTCAGCGGTGTTCCTATGCTCCCAAGCAGGCAGAACTATAAAAACTAAAAAGAAGGATGATCTTAATTTTTTATGACGGGAAAAATTTGGTTACTGCGTGACTCGATCCATACCGACAAAGTCGTTGGCTAAAGCTTATATAATAGCTCTACATCATAACATACAAGGCCTGTGCCTCTTCATATTTGGTTTTCATCCAACTCAAAAGACACGCGCGGCGCCAAGCCGGCGAGGTCAAGGGCCTCAGCGCAAAAATAATACGTCATGAAGTTTTCATTGTTGTGCATTTCTGGTTCAATGAATAATCACACCAGATTTTGAAAAAAATGATGATAACACACCTATAATTATGGAAAAGATTAGTCACAGGTACGTGCATAATGTGCATACGTATATGCATGTACCGGTGAGTATATCAAGACACGCGGAAGCGTGTCCAGCCAAAGTTCAAAAAAACTGGCGAGCAGCACCGTGTGTAATATTACACGAACCATTTGGAGCCACTTTTGACCCCCTCATAACTCAAAAACTATTTCACATAAACATGTCAAATTTGGCGCATATATTGAGACCCGTGAGATACATATGTGCTCCAAATTTCATAAGCACACCTCAAATGGTTATTTAGATATAAACGTACAAAAATCGTCATTTTTATGATCAAAGGATAGATCAAAACTCTGACACGAGGCATGCTACCATTGCTTAAAGCCGTATTATTTTAATATTGTTGACGTTTATGTTGTAGTGTTATAATCATTATTTTAAGGACGTCAAAGTACGTGACATTCAACCGTTAGTTTGAAACAATACTGCTTTAAGCGGTGGTAGTAACTCCTTAACTATTGAAAATGACACATAATTATTATTTTAATGTAAATAATAATGAATAATAATATAGTTGCATTAAAACCTTACCTTCGTATTCATACATTTTGTGCAACGAAACGTCATTGACAGAAAAGAAGAAGAAACGTATTTGAAGTCGTCAGTTCAAGCTGTCAGTCATTGTGATTTGTATTCATTGTTTATAGTGGTTTTAGTGATATCGACTGTTTACCGTGCTTGTTTTCAATGTTTCACAAAAAACTTTTGATTTTGAACTTTTGCAATCAAAATTGATGAGATGTAGAAATGTGCTGTGTAGCGGTTACCACAGTGACTAACTAGATGGCGCTAATTGTATCTTCGCCGCAAAATAAGATAATCAACTGAAAACTTATAAGTTACCATACAAGCCTGCATCACGATATCGAAGTTTTCTGAGAATAGCGCTATATATAGACCGTTCCAACTTATAACGGTCGGACTAGAAAGGTCCCCGGGCACAACGCCAGCCCGGAGGAAGATCTTCCTATTGGTGCGGACGAGTACATACCACTCACTCGTCCCACATGCTGTAGAGGTAGTCTGACCATAGATGTAATCTGTCAATGTCAGTGTAACTCTAGGTACACTATATATTTTTCTTGAGAATTCTCGTCTTTAATTATCTTGTACAATGAGTCGTACAATAGAATTACTGGTGGGTGACACACTGACCTTACACCAAATAATAAGTACCTACTAATGTAAAACGTAAACTAAACTAATAGAAAAGTCCTATTACAGTGTAAAGGATTATTTGAATGATAGCAAGGCATGGGTATGAATTGTTACAACGGCTGATTATGTAATGTTATATTATAAGTCTTCAGCGACAAAAGAAGTGAGATCTAAATGGGTGCCAAGTTCAATGGTCAGTCCTGCAATTTATATATCCCATCAAAAACATAAATGTGAAATGAGAGCCAAATTCAAAATTGTGATATATATGCCTTGGTTGTTGACTTCAGCGACAAAAGAAGTGAGATCTAAATGGGTGCCAAGTTCAATGGTCAGTCCTGAAATTTATTTATAACAACATATAATATTTTATAACAACTTAAAATATCATTTCTTCTTATAACTTAGTATAAAATGTTGAAGACTAAGGCTTTGGCTTGGCTAGTTTCCATATACGAATTATTATTAAGTAGGTACCTAAAAGTACAGTTTCTACCAGCAAGCCAAATTTTCGGAAGAATAAAATAAGAACTTACAGCTTTACAACTTGTGAACGCTATAATTCGTATATGAAAACTAGCCAAGCCAAAGCCTTAGTCTTCAACATTTTATACTACGTTATAAGAAGAAATGATATTTTAAGTTGTTATAAAATATTATATGTTGTTATAAATAAATTTCAGGACTGACCATTGAACTTGGCACCCATTTAGATCTCACTTCTTTTGTCGCTGAAGTCAACAACCAAGGCATATATATCACAATTTTGAATTTGGCTCTCATTTCACATTTATGTTTTTGATGGGATATATAAATTGCAGGACTGACCATTGAACTTGGCACCCATTTAGATCTCACTTCTTTTGTCGCTGAAGTCAACAACCAAGGCATATATATCACAATTTTGAACTTGGCTCTCATTTTACATTTATGTTTTTGATGGGATATCTTCTTCTTATATTTACAAAAATCAATTGCTGTTCGTTTGTCTCGTTAAACTCAGGAACGGCTGGGCCGATTTAGCTGATTTTGGGTTTGAAATGTTTGTCGTAGTCCAGGGAAGGTTTAAACGGTGTTGCGAGGAAGATAGGGCAGGACAACGTCTGCCGGGCCCACTAGTATATAATAATAATAAGGTCCTCCCGACCGAATTTCGGCCACGGCGGCCAATCTCCAGAGAGATTAGCCATCTACGCGGGATATATTATAGTGCACAAGTGTGTGCGCATACACAGGTGCACTCTCTGTTCCTTTACTCTCATAGCCCGATGGGACGGAAATCCGACACGATCGGAGAGAGATTAGGCGCAGGACCGACGGCTTTACGTGCTCTCCGAGGCACGGGATGAAACACCGCCAACTTCCTAACTCCGGGCTAGTACTGAGAATTTCTTGCCAAAAAAACCCAATACTTGTTATGGCCCGAACCAGGACTCGAACCAGGGACCTCGTCGGTCGCAGTCGAACATGCTAACCACTAGACCACTATCGCCTACCACTAGATATGTCACCGTAAGATTGTAAAAACCGTTAGATTATAATATAGCTCGCGAAATTGTAAGCTGTCGAAAGATTGAGAACCGTTCAATGTTCTGAGTGTCAATTTTTGAAATATTCATTGTATTTACGTTTTCTTGTCTGTTTCTTGTAGGTTAGGTTAGTGTTCGACATAAATAATAACCTCAGTTCTATCGGGTTAATATACCTAACAGATTACAATCTACCGAAAAATAATGCGTTAAATTGTAATCTTTCGACAGTTTGCAATTTCGCGAGTTAGATTATAATCTAACGGTTTTTACAACCTTACGGTGACATACATATATATTACGCGTAGACGCGTGGAATGGTGCCAAGAAAGCCGGGTGCATTTCATTTAATTTTTAGTTATGTTAAATTGTAATTGTTAAATTTCTATCTCGTGAAATTGTAAAGTCGAAAGATTGTAAACCTTTCAATGTTCTGAATATTAATAATTGAAATATTTATTGCATTTACGTTTTTTTGTCTCTTTCTCTAGTAAATGTATGTGTCACCATACATTTACTCTGCATTCAACTCGCGCGCGAAGTGTTTGACATAAATATTCAGGTACTTAGGTTCTATCAGGTTATTATACCCAATAAATTACAATTTACCGAAAAATAATGAGTTACATTGTAAGCAGTATGTTAAGGTTCACAATCTGTCGACAGTTTACAATCTATCAAGATAAAAAGCGTTAGATTACAATCTAACGGTTTTAATAATTTTACGGTGACATACTTATTTAAAAAATGCAGGCATATTTTGGCAAAATATGTCTGCTTTTTTTTCGTTTAATGGGCATTTGCCATTTTTTAATAGCCGTTAGAAGGTACCTACCAACTTAATCAAAATTTGAATAGCTCTTAGCAGTTTCGTTTCAGAATTGGGCCGTAAAACCTAAATGTTTCACCGTTTGGTATACTTAGTTGGCAATCGACAAAGTGAACCCTCCTTAAATAATCGATGTGTTATTGGGTCATCTATAATTGGAGTGCACAGGGCAGGCAGCATTCTGCGAAGCTTGTAACCTAATAAATGAAAGTTTAGGTAGGTATACCTACTTAGTAAATGTGTTAATTGATTTACGTTTATTAACATAAAATTCTTTATATATTTTTCATTTTTGTCGCGCTTTTATGTTATGTCAGTTGTCATCTATAATAATACTAATATTATTTAACTCTTTAAATGTAAATAGTAAAAGTATGTGAGTTTGTGACGTTGTACGGGGTAATCTCTGGATCTACTGGACCGATTTTGAAAATCCTGCTAACAATAGAAAGCTAAATTATTTGTGAATGTCATAGGCTAGGTGTTTATTAACCCGAAAAATTAGAGAATTCCCGTGGGAATTCAAAAAACTTATTTCACGCGGACGAAGTCACGGGTATGTGCTAGTGCATTAATAAAATTAAAATATTAATTATAAAATGATATTATTTAGGTATATTTAGAGAAAATCTATATATTTTATTTTTAAATGACTAATTATACTTTTATTTTTGACTACTTATTTTATTTTTTATTCGGACATGAGTGGTATGGTATGGTATTATGAGTGCTATAAGTAATAATATAGAAAGTGTTCGCTTAGATCCTCTGCCAGTTCAGATTGCTCCTAAGGGGATTAAACAGGAGTTGATAGGAAATCCCATCTGGCACACGTCTATTATCTCTCAGGCTATCAATTTTGTAATCTTGATGGTTCTCTGCGTAATATTTATCTCTAGGTGATGCTCGCAACATTGTCTGTATTGATTTAGAATTTTAAAAATACCATGGAAACTGTTTGATTTTCCAAGATAAATCACTCTCCAATTCTTTAACCAAGTACCTATATCCCTGCGAATAGTCACGTTTCTCAGTAGTCCGTTACGGTATGATGAACGACAAACTAACAAACTATCAAACGAACACATTTTCGCATTAATTAATAATTATAATATTATGAGAAGGTAAGATAATATAAGCACGGAATAGAGATGATTGCAGAGTCTCGATCTTTCCCATGAATTAATTAATGGTAGACAGTTTCAGCGGTGATTTCTTGGGATATTATTATTAAAATCAGATTTATTAACATAGGCAAATCAATCGTTTTAAAAATCTGCGTCTTTGGAGTATTGCATTTTTGATCCATGGTTGCCAGTCAATAATTATGAAACTTCATAGGCGTGCTTATGTCAAAAGTTAAATAAATGGTTGGATAGATAAAATATTCTAGCATGACATTTTTGACTAAAATCTAAAAAAAAAATCTTTAGCAAAGTTTGATTGAAAGCTTAGCTTTCTGTTGAATGTTAGTGTCAGACTTAACTAGTTGTAAAGAACATCGTATCGGAATAAAAAGTTAAAAAGTAAAATCTCACCTTCAGGGCTCTTTTCACAAGCTTATAATTGACTTGCAATGTTTTTGGGTTTGTTTAGGTTAAATCTTATAACTAAATTTTATAACTTAATTTTGTAGTTCGGATGAAATTGCATGGTTAGCTAAGTGACGTCATTCTTAATCTAACATGGCGGACTCACAAAGATGGCGGACTAGTTATTTTTTATGCACCCCTATGACAGGGGTATCAAAAGGTTTTGCTGAGAAGAATACGAAAAATAAAAATACGTCACATCAAATTCAATTCGGCGGAAGACTTGTTTTTAATAATATAAATATAAATGATATAAGAGGCTTTATTTACTGTGAGAGCTTTAATATCTTCTGAATTCAGGTTTACAGCTTCAAGGTACAGTTAAGTTCAATAAAATGTGTAATGCCACACAGAGTACAGACGCGTTAGTGATTCCTTAGATGTTCCAGTATATTGTTCACCAAAATGTGGAACATTAAAAACCCGGCTGAGTTTTTTGCGTATTTCTTTTCAGTCCAGGGCTACGTTTGAAACCTTGATAACCTTAGTTTTTGGTGGACGTTTTTAAGCATCATTAATTAAAATACTTGACTTTCAAGTAGTACCTACCTACATTGTTACCATACTTTGGAACGCTCCCGGTACACAATCAATCGGGATCGCGATCCAGATGGACTGTGTAAGTAAGTGTGTGAGCGTGGCGCTAAAAGAGAGTAAGATGTATCAATCAACAGCAAAAGATAAAACATCTGATATTTTGTGGAATGCGCTATTAAAAACAAAATAATGCATCGAGCGCGTCGTCGTCTCTATTGGACGGATTGCTTTTATTTTCCGTCTAGCTGCATTCGATTAAGGATGTACTTAATTATTATAATATATCTATATATATATATATAACATCATATATATATATATATCGATGTTTATATATATAACATATAAACATCGATATATATATATATATATATATATATATATATACATATATATATATATATATATATATATCGATGTTTTGCATGTAGAAATATGGTAATTCTCCAACACGGTATTTTCTCGCATAGTCACGTATGAACAATCCATATCCTTAAACTAATATTATAAATGCAAAAGTGTGTCTGTCTGTCTGTATGTCCGTCTGTCTGTCTGTCTGAAATTTGGCATAGGGATAGATAGTTTGAATCCTGGGGAAGGACAAAGGCTACTTTTTATCTCGGATAATTAAGGAGTTCCCGTGGAAATCGAAAAACTTAATCCACGCGGGCATCATTTATAGGCCTATTACACTGCACTTTTCACAGGGACCCTTACACTTGAATCAGTGTAGTGTAATAAGAATTAGAGAGAAAGGGTCCCTAATTTGATCCTTACTGCTGCTTACTACAGGGCCCTGTGGAAAGTGCAGTGTAATACTTAATAGGCCTATTAGTTTAATATATTTTCTGCCGTTACTGTTCTATTCGATAAAATCTTGTGTACGGCATACGGGAAAAATAAACCATGCCGGAAAAATGCCGTCTGAACGTAGCCTCAGTGGAGGGGGAATGGGAAGCAGGAGGGTAGGTATTTAACCGTATGTGCAGTATCGATAAGCGGTAAAATTATCTTAAAGCGCATCTCTTTTACGATTTGCAGCTGTGAAACTGGGTTGCCCTCTGCTCAGCGTGAGATTTAATTAAATTATTTGAATGAATCCGACGCTTCCGCCGCCCCGTAGTCGACTCTGCAGGATATACCAATTGTCGCTTCTAAACAATATTATGTATTTCTGTTTGTTGAAAATCTTATTAAAGGAAAATATTATTTCTCTTTCACACGAACTCTCTTCGTCTCTATTTCATATTCCTTATGGCAGTGGTCACATAATTATGAAACAATTACCAGAAGTTTACTTTTGCGATAGATCTTTACGCATAGGTACGATTATTATAAAATTACTACTGGAAAATATTATATTTCTCTTTCTCTTTACTTCTTATTTCTCACGCCGATGGTTGCCAACTCTCCTAAATATTATTTGATGGGCTTTCAGGAGGCTTACCACGATCGCTAAAAGCAGTTATTTTAATATTGTTTTGACAAATCGTATCATGACGTTGACGTCCCTAAAATATGGATTAGAATTCTGAAACAAGAGCGCAAACAATCCATATCTATCACCGTAAGATTGTAAAAACCGTTAGATTATAATATAAATCGCAAAATTGCAAACTGGCGAAAGATTACAATTAAACCCAATATTTTTCGGTAGATTGTAATCTGTTAGGTATATTAACCCGATAGAACCTAAGTGCCCGCAAAAATTGACACTCAGAACATTGAACGGTTCACAATCTTTCGACAGTTCACAATTTCGCGAGTTAGATTATAATCTAATGGTTTTTACAATCTTACGGTGACATATCTATATACTAATATTATAAATGCGAAAGTGTGTCTGTCTGCTACGCTTTCACGGAACATCTATTCAACCGATTTTGGTGAAATTTGGTACACAGATAGGATGTATCCCTGGGAAGGACATAGGCTACATTTTATCCCGGTAAATTAAAAAGTTCCCGCGGGAACTAGAACACACCTTTCTAAAGGATGAAAAGTAGAGAAAAAAAAGCGTTTTAATTTAGATTTCCATTTACGTTAATTTTTATTTTTATAAAATATTAGTCATAAGAGGTTTATTTTAATAGATAAATTTTATAGTTTAAATTAATTTAAAGTAGATGGTATATTTTTTTTATAATAATAATAATTAAGTATTTAAGGGATCCTAATATCAAAATATAAATACGAGTAAACCAAAATACCTATTAGACAGGTGTCATTAGTTCACACATACCTACCTTCTTTTAATAAAAAGCGTTAAATCTCGTACACTGAAATAAAATAAATCAAAAAGCCTTGAACTACAACAAATTGGGCCATAATAACACATAACAAGCGTTATGCCGACGGCATGCATAATTTAATTACATGTAACCAACTAGGTATATTACATTACATACCTACACACATTTATGAGGGAACAACAGGTGTCAAAGTCCTTGATAATGACCTTAATTGTTTTTTTTTCAACTAGCAACACAAAGTTAATTACAAGTTTACATATAATTACTCGCGTTTCATATGAAATGGGATGTAAAGAGGTTTCGGAGAGAGCAAACGCGATGTGAATCTGTTTACGTCCCTGAGTAGACTGAACAAGTCGCCCGCTACGCTAGTTTGAAATTGGGGCTGCCAGACGAGGGACTTTAACTCCCCGCATTTTATTTACACTTATTCAGAGTTTTATCGTTGTTGAAATCTTGTCATTTCTACTTTGATTTAATTTAACCGTATTTATGCACCGGAAGCTTCGTGCTAGAGTGCTGTAATCGTTTTCTTTAATAAAGAAGAATAGGTAAGTCGAGCTACTTCTATTTGATCTAATTATTGAGCCATTATTATACGTCGTGGTTCTCGAAGATTCTTAAAAATCACCCGCGCCGGATGACATTTATGACGATTTCCTCCGGAAAAGTTAAGGTCTCCAAAAGGCTAATCAGTTTAAAGCAGATTAAGGATTTTTTCAATCTGTCTTGCCTTTGTGGTTATTAAGTATTTTTTGTAGCTTACACTTAAGCTAAGTGTAAAATAAATTTCCCATTTTGCAGGGAACATTACATAGATGCTTCCTCGTTCCTAATTCGAACCGTGCAAAAAAAGGATCGCACAATTTTACGTTTTCTATCTTGCTTAGTGCTTACCTAATATGTTATTAAGAATTAACTTATAATGGTATTGTAGTCTGCTATTTTACATTACAATTATTAATATCATTCAAGTCCACCAAATTCATTTTATAAGGAAACGCACACACTAGCCGAGAGGACAGAACTCTGTTTCCCCCTGACAGTCATGCATCGTACAGACGATGGCTTGTCCGGTCTTAGTCTGCTCGGTGCATTACAATATAGGCACGCTATTATTGCAAAAAGTACAGCTTAGCAAACTTATTAGTGCGGGTGGCAGAGGTACCACTGTCTATAAAAATCTGCGGTTTCGGGACAATACATTCTAGATTCCGTTAATTCCCTATATTACCACACGCTCAAATTATTTCTCAAACCATTGCTATACATCGCTTAAATTCTCCCCAAATTCCTGGTAGTTTAATTTAGCCGGTAACACAGAATATATAGATGATAAAACTCCTCCCGACTGCCGTGCCCCAGGCGGCGGGAACCCTATACTGTGACCTGTTACTAGTGTTTTATATAGGCGATGAATGTTTCGATTTACACGCTATCCAATGCTTGTTTTACAGGCTTAATTTTTTTTTAAAAAGAAACAACAGAAGCCATAGTTGTGATTTTTTGTAATAGACGATAATTGATCCACATGTTACTTCTATAGAAATTATTATAGTTTCCGTAGAGCAAAAACTCGAAAACGATTAGGTAAAAAGTTGAAGATGCGCGGATGTTGTAGATTTTTCGTGAATTTACAGCATCATCGTCACTAGAGCTTTCAGCCAAACTTTTAATTGTACTGAAAAGAGGATTAAGTTACTTTTTAAATGGAAAAGCTATGAAGTGGAAAAATACTGTTAATTTATTACTAAAACAGTTTTTTCCACAAAAAGGTAAGGATATAAAAAACTTGAGGATGTCCGCGATGTTATCCGCATGGATTTAGACTTAAAAATTCCCGTGGGAACTGTTTAATATTTTGGTTTAATTTTGAACAAATTATGTTAAAATCGGTTGAATAAATGGGCCGTAAAAGCAGATAGATAGACAGATATACTTCCATTTTTTTAATATTAAAGTATCTAGGATCAGGTAGGAAAAAAGAGGTATTAATTTAGGTTATAGATAATGTAAAATCTAATGTGCTGGGGAATATTGGGTACTAAGTAGCTGATGCCCGCGACTTCGTTCACGTGTTTTAAGATTTTTGATTGCGGTGGGAATTCTTTAATTGTCCGGGACAAAATGTAGCCTGTGGTTAATATGTTTATAAGCTATCTCCGTTCTAAATTTCAAGTTGTCTTAAAAATCGTTGCACGCGTTGTGGCGTAAAGGGCCCGTAACAAACATCAAAACTTACAAACATCCAAACTTTCACACTTAACTAAGTACTAATATTAATTAGTATAATAGGATTATTTTCTTCATTTTGTTATATTTTATTGGTAAAATACGTAAAAGCGTAGGCAGGTAATAATCATTACCGTAGGCTTAAGAAAAGAAGGAAAACCTTAGGCCAGTGTGTAGGCCACACATACAGGTGGAGAAAAGTGGAGCCGACTCAAGATTATGTTAGTACCTATTTAAGTAGATAATAATTTAGTAATTTTTAGCCGTCTGCAAAAAATATATTACCTATACCCCATCAACCCCATACTACTTATATACTACTTAGCATTAATCATTAAATCTAATCCAATAAGACGTAGGTACTGCTCATAGGTTTTGTTAGTAGGGCTTCATGTTGCTCATGGTCCGTTTTGATAATAGACCTTTTTCCTATAAGGTCCTTGACCTTGTGGTCAATTTGCTTTTAGGACCTTATGCCTTTATTGCCGGTTCTTCTCAGTAGAATCTGCTTTTTGAACCGGTGGTAGAGTCAAAACATATGAGACACATGTCTAAGTAAGGAGAGAGGGTTAAGCTATCAGTTTCTCTTTTTATAATTTTGATTGGGTAGGTACTTAAGTAGGTATCCGTTTTATCCCTACCTTTTTCTTAACTCCTATGACCCAGATGGACATAATATTATTTCATACATCTTCGAGAGCATCTCCTTACGCTTAAATTTTATATTAGTAACTATTTATTTGTGAGAGGTACCTACCTATTGAGAATTGTCTTTCAGAGAAACTCTATACTTGGCCAGAACTGAGAATCAAACCTGGGACCTCGTCATACATAGTCGAATATGCCACACCAACGACACACACACACATACACACACGCGCGCGCACACACACTCAAACACACACACACACACACACACATGTACACTAGGCTAACGAGACAGTCTACAAGTTACAACAATAGGTACAAAGATATTAAATCTACTTATTAGGTATTCAAACGAGAAAACTAAATTCACGTCTGAGACACGAAACAAGAGAAATCATAGACTAGCTACTTATTTTCGCTAAGAATTTATAACGCGACTTTAGGTACATAAGTAGGTAACGGCTTACCCTGTGACCAAAGGCTACCTACTCTAAGTACTTAGTAATAGGTAATAATTATATCTGTCACCGTAAGATTTTACCCAGTCATTTGGTGCTCAAAAGGGGGTTACTGGAAAGTTTCTCGGAAGTTGCGCGCCATACTACTTAAATATATAACTATTTTCGTCATTAATTAGTCCGAAAGGAGTTATTGTTAAAAACCTGTTTTTGGGCGCAATTTTTCCAATATGGCGGCGCGAGCGGCAAAGATACCAGGTGGCAAAGTGAAAATTCGGAAAGAGCACGTCAAAATCTATAAAGTACACCAATTTTCAAAACTCCCGAGAAACTTTTTAGGTAAAACTACCAAATGACTGGACTAATTGTGAAAACCGTTAGATTGTAATCTGTCGAAAGATTATAATTTAACGCATTATTTTTCGGTAGATTGTAATCTGTTAGGTTAGGTTAGGTATATTAACCCGATTGAACCTGAGTGCCGGCACTATCTGATTATTTATGTGGAACCCTAACCTAACCCACAAGAAAGAGTCAAGAAAACCTAAATACAATTAATATTTCAAAAATGTACACTCAGAACATTGAACGGTTCACAATCTGTCGATAGTTTACAATCTGTCAAGATAAAAAGCGTCTCGACAGTTTTTGCAATTTTATGGTGACATATCCGATTGATGGAGAGTGAAAAGGTAACAGGTAACATCAGCTATTTCTTTATTATTATTCTTTATTATACTTTTCAATTGCAAATGGTAATGGAATCTACATAAAAAATTACATAATACTAGGGCTCTGAGCGCTTTAATTGTGTTTTGTAAGAACTAGAGGTTTATTTCGCTATAATCCACCACAGTAGGTAAATCTAAGTCACGTGCATCTTGCACTTGTAGCTTGTGCACCACACCACACAAATCTTACCTTGTGCACCACACCACACAAATCTTCCAAAATTTATTAAGTTACGTTTTAATCCGACGGATAATAGCGAATTAAACTCTTTAATTATTCCATTATAGAAATGATGTCGTACCTATATTGATACGGTCACTATAAAATGTTGTCTTTGCCATGTTATTAGGAAACAATTTATGATAAAGCTGTTGGATTAATGTTCCCATAGATAGGTACCTAGTCTACTGACTTAGTTTAACATTAGGTTGATCTCACAACATTTGCGATAAAACGACTGCGTTGAGAGACTTGAATTTTTGTACATGGTACTAGGTATAGACGTGTTAAAATATCGCTAAACAGTTATACGGTTAACGGCTAATGGTTGAAAATATAAGTAAAAAATCTTTACTCCTGTGCACTAGCGAGTGAAAAAAAATACATTGTTTTTTTTACTACCGTTTGTTATACGGATAACGGTTGACGGTAGCGCCTAAACGATCTTTACTCCTGTGAAAAAAACGTTTTTTTTACTACCGTTTACAGCCGTTAACCGTTTAACCGTTTAGCGATGTTAACACCTCTAGTACATGATGTACCTACTTAGGACTTTGTCCGCGTGGTATAAGTATTTTTATTAGCAAGGGAACTACTTAATTTTCCGGGATAAAAAGTAGCCCATGTCAGTCTCCAGGTCCTTAACTAGGTATTAGGATACCCATGCAAAAAACACGTCATCGATCCGTTGCTATGTTGCGGCGTGATTGAAGGATAAGCCAACAAAACAAAAACACTTTCTGATTTATATGTATTGGTATGACTTATCCTATGGATTCCAATTTATTCCACTACAACCTTGACTGTGATCTCACCTGATAGATATAGTGCAATAAAATTGCTGATGATTTTAATGTGATATTCGAAATACCTACCTTCCTATAATATTTCATGCTGTGGAGAAAAATATTAATAAATATAAGTACTAGGTAGTCACTTTTCTATAAAATAATCAGGCAGCGATCGATTTTCCATCGAAGACAGGTTTGAAGGGAAATGAGCAGGATCAAAATAAAAGATCTTTTAATGAAACAAATATATTTCATTACGAAATTAATTACCCAACAAATCCATTTTCAACACGTTTTCAAACCATTTTTCAATTATAATAGGAAAATGTGCTTTTAAGTGCCAAATTTTCATTTAACACACTAAAAAATATGGTTACACGTATTGAGATCAGAGTAATGTCGAAAAACATATTTAAAAAAAATGAACAGTCGCATCCGCTATCCATCTTTAGTAACCATAATTTTTAGTAAATATTTTTATACGCCTAATGGTAACACTACAACACACACATTTATTGCACATTTAGAAATTTAGTGAAGTGTTTTTGTCTTTTTTTTTCTTAATTTTTAGAGATCCAAGACATTTACTATAATTTTGCACATCGATAATATTAATTGAAACAATATACACAATAGCAATTTTAAGTGACTTAATACATATCCAAAATATCGAACTATATCCTAAGTTACTTGGAAAATGGACAAGAGATTTAAAATCAATGGACTGTTCCGTACATGATAAAACTTTGACATGGTTTTTGTCAAATAAAACTTTAAAATCCCTTTATTAAATGTTTGTCGTGTTAAAACTATAAAACAGGTTTATCTGTTTAACAGTAATAATTATCTGAAATATACCAGTAAAAAAAATATATTAAGTATATCATATAACAGTATTACACTAACGTTGGCTTAAAATTAAGGAATTCGTCGATCGGACTCACAATCCATTACCGCGAAAATGTACTTTGTTTCGTCACTCAACGCAATTTGTTGATCTAACAATCTTCGACAGCAATAAATTCAAAACTGATAAGATGGCCAACACAATCATAAGCAGCATAAGGAGCTTAAAAGCTTCTACTGAGAACATTTCTAAACTATAAAAAAAAAAGTAAACAATAAAAAGTAACTCTCAATAAAATAAAGGTAAAATTCTGCTTATAAATTAAAAGTTCTAATGACGAATTCTAATAACGATTTCTAACGTCGTTGTCCAAATGACGAATTCCTCGATTCAAAGATAATATTAAATTAAAAACATTTTACAACAAAAATCTATTTTTAACTATCTACCAGAAATGAGACTTTGATTAAGAATCAACTGCAAATGTTTGATTAACAAAACAAGCAACTGCCAGTAGAGTCATAAGCATTTATAAAATTGTACCATACAAAGCTTATTGTTTTAAAATTTACGACATTTCATATCCATAATAAGGCCATAAAACAAGTTAACATATTATTCATTTAATGAGTGACCATTCAATAGGTCAAACCAAATCATTAACTATCTAACTGTATCAAATACATTATAAATACATAATAAATAAATTCCTAAAAATGTGTATACGAAAAACAAACTAAACTCTAACAAAAGATAAACTTTCAGCAAAAATATATGTTCTAGAACTGAATATGACGTTTTTAACACTGTACAATCGGCAGATATAAAAATTAATCGATTACGCATAAACCAAAGTTTTCAAACTAAAAACAACAATATAGATGCTTGGTTTCCAAGAGACACGTAATTCTTTTTTTTTTGTCTGTAAATACTGTAAAATAATCTAACGTTAAAAACTCGTTCTAATAGAGATCACAATTCAAAACGGTGTCAAAACTTTTACATAATCGTGGCCTGAACATACTATAGAGTATATATGAAGTTAAACTAATAAAAATACGTTGTTTTTTAAATTATGGTTTATAGTTTATACACATTTCTGTTAAAAACCGTGTGTAAGTTTTTATTAGTAAGCGTCGAATGGTTTTCCATATTAGAACGACTAGTATTGTACCTAAACCAAATTATTGCTGTTGTTGTTTGTATATTAAAATGTAATGATCATATTTTATTAACTATGGAAGCTTCAATAAATAAAACGTCTCTGAAGAACAATATCTATCACATATCATTACACATTGTAGCACCACGCGGTTAATAGACCCATCTACTTTATCTACACTTACCTCTATTCATTGTTTGTATATGGACATGTATAAAAATCATTACATCTGAAAAATAATTTAAGGTTGGTATATAAAACATTCTGTATATGTAATGTTTAAAATTAAATAAACTCTCTTACTGTTTTTACATCATAAAACTATTGACAGTGAGATTTGGCTTTTTAAAAAGTTTAAAATCAATACCTATATAAATATGAATAATATTACTTATTGACTGCGAAAGTTCTGGCCTACTTTACTTCTACCCGAAAATCAGTCTACGTTCAATCGTTGGCTAATCTGTGGAGAGACTGGCTGATTGTCCACAGGCCAAAACAGCAACGCAACACAACAATCATTAAAAAAACAAATTCAGAAAAGGAAAACTATGATTTTTAGCTAAAATACCACAAGATTCTGAATAGCCCAAGCTATCTCTTCCAGACGTGGCCATCTTAGGTTAAACGTGATCTTCCACGTACAAGATACCTGATCCACAAATTCAGCAAACTAAGGAAATCTACAGGAGAACTAAGGTCACTGTAAGCCCGCTCTATCAGCAAGATGTACTGATTGTGGTCAGGTTTCGCTTGTGTAGAGGCGTTTGCCGTTGGAGTTGGATTCCTCGAGTGAATATACCTAGTTCTTGCAATTCACGAAGCTCATGGTTGTGTTGAAGTCCTATCTGTATATATTTGTATATTTGAAAATGTGCGCGTGATTGCGCGAACGACTGACCGCTTCGAGAGGCACGCACACTTACGCAATGTGGATAACTACAAGTATAGTTCACGCGCGCTTGTGAATTGCAAGAACTATACCTACAGCGTATTGACGCGCGTGAGGCACCATATGACATAATGGACTAATGCTATAGAGAGGGTGGTTCAGGAAAGCTGTGGACAGGGTATTGTGAGGATCACTAAGGAAGACCTATGTTCAAGAATACACGTCCGCAGGCTCAAGAATGATGATTGTATTATGACACAAGTAAGAAATTTATATACCTAATAGAAGGCAAATTACAGAACTTTGATGATCCTGAAATTTCTGATCAGAAGTTTATTTCTTTCATTATTGTTCGGTTGTGTTGCGCTGCGTAGCCGTTGGATGCTAACCCTTAAGCTGACAGACAATACGCGGTAACAACTAATAGTAATATCACAATTTTAGCAACCACCACGAGATTGACCTATAAACGTCCCATTATCTCCACCGACTACACTAAAATAGTTCATATCTTACGTCTCTCTCTCGCTGTTCTCTTCGGTGATTGCTTTTCGGAAACCTTACAGAACATTCAAAAGATCTTACGTCAATTATTAATTATAAATATTTTCGAAGTCTTATTGATCGTTGATATTCGATGTATATGAAAATGAAGATTACATTAAAATTTATATCGAACGTTATAATAATTATCGACTACAGAAAAACGATGCAGCAAGACATTGTTCATTTAAGAATTATACATTTTATTATCGTGTTAATGTTGTGCAAAAGTTACGAAAAGCAAAAAACTATAACATAATTTTTTACCGAAATTAGGGCCGTGCAGAAACAATTAGACGAGGAAAGTAGCAGAAAAACAATAATGCAGACCGTAGATCTTTTGCAACTGTGAGGTACAAGGGTAACGATGAAGGGTCTTAGAACGAAATTTGAATACTAGACGGAACTTTACGTGGCTTGTAAATTGCAAATCAACTGGAATGTTCTTCTCAACTAGGGATGCATTTTACAGCGCTTGACTACTCAGGATTGGATAGCGCCACCTTGAAGTCATCTGATTGTTTCTGAACGCACCCTGTATATTCAAAACGACCAAGAGTAGATAGAAATTGGACGGAGATAATACATTATGAAAAACGCCTTAAAATTGTGCGCAGTTATAAATTATAGTGACACGTGTCTCTCACATCGACTTCATGTAAATCTCTGGGGCCTTAAAAAGCTTTCACACCTTTGATGACGAATAGACATTGACGTTTAATATAAATAATGCCAAACGGCTCAAAAAAACCTGTAAAATTAGATCGTCGAAACTTACGTAAAACCTGTGGCCTAAGGAATCATACAAAATATAAATAATATATTTTAGCATGGAAAAGAGCTATCTCAGAGCTTTTATGTTTTTAGGACAATCTACAGCATACTATTTCACAAAAATGGATACACGCTAATGTAAATTAATTCCGAAATTAGAAGTGGAGGTGTATAAAATGCAAAAGTAAATACTTAAAATAAATATAAATATTTTCTTAATAAGATTCATAAAAAACATAATATAATATGTAAAAAATACCCGAAGCATATTTGTAACTTAAATAAAAGACCATCCGAGTAGTCGTACCCACTGAAATATATAGGTAAGTAATATATTTAGAGATATATTTATATACACGTGTATCCATTTTTACAAGTTTAATTTGCATGAAGGTATGCCTTAACTGCTCGATGAAACGGTTTTATGTCTCCAATTGATAATAATTTCAACGAAGAATTCACTTAAAATCTAATTTATCACAATTGTCCTGGTTGCGGCACATTTTTACAAAAACTTTGATGTGCTCGATATAATATTATTTTTAGAATCTGATTTAAATTACATTTTAAATTAAAGTATTAAGTTATGTGAACAAGTTTACTATAAAGAAGACCACACCGATATTAAAGACTACTAGAATCCAAAGTAATCACTCAAAGACACCGGCCTGACGGACTGTATTATTTAATTTCATATTGTATGTTATAGTTAGTAGGTATATAAAAAGTATATTTTCAAAAACTATAGCATTGGAGTACATCTGTGTATAAGTAACATAACATATTGCATGGGTCCCTTTGAGTGATTTTATCGAGCTTATTATATAAGACACTAATTTACACCACAACATCAAGTAACTACGGCTGATATAATTATAAAAACAGTCAACATCAATTTTGAATGATTAATATTTTTTTTTATAAATTTGACGTAATGGAAAATATCTACACACACACATTTTAATGCGTACCATAATTTCGACGGCATGCTATTTACACACCCTAAAGTAGTAAGATGTAAAACATTAGAAATTCACTGAAAAGATGTCAGACCTTAAATAGCATGCACTTAATGCCAAATTTATTATCAGAGTATTTCGGTAGTAAAAAAATAAAAATAAAATTCAGAGTATTGCTTCTCGTTTTATACTAAAAGTTTTTTTCTACTACCTAAATATTACTTATAATAATATCCCTCTGGCAAATACAATATTTTTATATTAAATACATTTTTTTCATTAAACTGTATTTTTTATTATGTATAACAATGAACAAACTAAAAATAAAAAAGAAATTCTTAAAACTTTTGTTACTCCTGCATCAACAGCGACTTTAATGTGAACGAATTGAGGGAGTGAAATTGAGCAAAAACTACACTCTGTATCTTAAAATTAGGAAAAATCGATTTTAGGATGCACAGAAAAGGATTCTTCGTATAATGCGTGCGTTAAATGCGGCAAGTTATTTTTTATATTATATGTATACAAGTCGATAGCATTGGTAGACTGAAATAGGCAGCACTAACAGACAGGCGGACGGATAGGTAGCCGTTTTGACTATTTTGGTATGGAATCTTTAAAATCGTAAATATTTCGGCCTTCCACATTAAAAGTCGCTCTGAGTTCAGAAGGAGGAAGGCAGTTCGCTATTGATAAACATGCGGACATGCAACTGAATGTAAAGTTTAATTTTCTTAAGGTTTCAACCTAAACGTGGAACAATGACAATCGAAGTATCAGTTTGAAATAAATTAATTCGATTGGATGCGAAAACCCGAGGAAAGAGCACGTTGGCGCTACTTTGTAAGAGGCCTATGTCCAACAGTGGATGTACAACGGCTGATGATGATGAATGAGGTATTAACATTTATTTAACCATTTATCTAACCATTGGATATCAGTAATTTAAATTTCAGCGCTAGACAGGTGTAATATATATTATAGTGTTTCAAACAATGGACCGGCTTTAATTCTCAATTTGTCGTCTAGAGATGATTCCCAAATCGCGATTTGAAAGATGGACTACTTGAAAGTAAGTACTTCACATTTATCAAGTTAATAGGCTCGATCGAACACAGACAATACATAGCACTGGTTGAATTCAATACAACTTTTTTTTAATGAATATCGATTCAGTTATCACTTAGCTAGTAATAAAGGTGGTTTTTGATCGCTAAGCTAGAATCCCACTGGAAAAATGAGAAATAACTGTCCATGTCTATCAATAACTGACTTTGCTTGAACCATTTAAGAACTGCTTTTTAAGACAACAGTACCAACTTAATAAATTAGACTTTTATAAACCTTAACTTCAGTTTCAGCGGGTGCGAACCAGCTTTTCGTTGTATTGACTATTTATTTAAGCTTTGATCATACTACTAACGTTCCAATCACTGACTTCTGATCTTGGTCAACTAGTTTTAACTAGACTAGTCTATGTCCCGAAAGGCCGCTAGAGGCAGCATTGTAGACGCATGATTTGTGTCACTAATAACCGCGGGACGTCTTTCGAGACCAAAGATTATAAAGTTATATATTATGATACACTAAAGTGAACGCATGATACAAAACTCCGAACTCCAGTCCGCTAGCAGTAGGATCAGTGCTTTCGCTTACAAGAATCATTACAAATGACATAAGTTTGTATAATATTCTATTTCTAAAATGAGTTTTTTTTGTTACATCATGTAACTAATGCCCGACGTATTTCACTGTAGTATTGTAGGTATGTAAAAAATACTGGCCCGCTAACTGGAATATTGAGTGGGTAACATAGTCATTACGTAATATTATATTATTCTCTTAATTGTAATAATTTAATTGACAACGCGTTACACAGTCACGACACCTAGCAAAAATAAATATAAAAAGTATGTTTTAGTTACAATATAAGAGTAAAAAGCAAACAACATTATAAAATATACTCGGTAAATACTTGGCTTATTTTATTTTAAACATATTTATTCGATGAGATATCCGTTATAAAACCTACATCTCATTCTGGAGCAAATTTTTAAAACACATAAATTGCGTAGTAGACGACAATAGAGTATTGAATGTCCTATGTTAACTACCCGCAAGCATCTACATTTTTCAAAAATCACTGCGTTGATAGAATTTTAACTACTCATGTGATTACGTAAGAACTAATGAAAATGGTATTTTACAGTACATACCTAAAGTCGAAGCTTCCAAAAATGTACCCCCAATTTTTTGACAACTACTGTATATTAATTGTTTGTATTTTATCAGGGTTTTATTTTAGTATAGTATACTTCATCATATCAGGGACCAAAATAACTTTCTGGAATTCTTTTCAGAAGTTATCATATAGTTCATCACAGATTAAGCCAACTTTTTTAAATAATGAAGATGTTGTTGTTGTATTTCAAAGAATATCGTAACAACAAAAACTTTTCTGTTGCATTCTAAACGCCCGCTTAGGAAATTGTAATAGGCATTATGACAGTAACCAAGAATCAATTAAATTATGAATTTATCTAATGAAATAGGATTCATGGATTATAAAAAACGTATTTAATTATCTATTTCGAATGAGATTGCTATTTATTTTAATAAAATAGAACTATAAAATATAGCAATCCGCCATATTGGATTAAACACCAAAAAGCGAATGACGTCACAATTGTTTGTTTTCGAGCTTGGACAATCGCACTAATGTTTACTGCACACTGCACAGAGTACATTGGTAATAACAATAGTGACGTCACAAACGACGCCATGACACCGGCGGGCGTTTTGGTGCAAATTTTAAAATTAAAATTTCAAATGCCGATTTTATTTACCAAACCTTATTTTTCTGCAGAAATAATAATTTTTTTCGAAATAGTAGATACTTCCGAACATAATCTGACCATTTCTCAAAATCAGTCATCATGCCTATTGTGCGCGGTGTATTTTTTATATCTAAAAATAAATATCACAATATCGGCAGTTTGTATTTGTCTTAGAAATATTATGTTGGCGAACTTCTAGATAATATAATTTTCAGTATTCCAGAGTAGCAAAAGAATGCGGGCAAGTATTTTTTATCTCGCAAGATCAACAGCAGAAACTTATCAAACTGTGTTTATAATATGAACCTGGGGGGTTACTACCATCGCTTCAAGCAGTATTGCTTCAAAATGACAGTTTTACGTCACATACCTTGACGTGCCCATAATAAGGACTATAATTCTAAAACGCAAACTTTAAGTGATGGTAGTATGCTCCTTGCATATAATATCATTTTACAATCTTGTCAATTACTTTAGCTACTTCAAGGTTTATTTAATGAGGTACATATTTTGGCACAGAGAGATTTCTTAAATCTATAATGAATTTTATATCTAGACATTTAAAATTACTCTAAATTACATAAAACATTTTCGATGTTTTAAAACTTGTTGACTGGTCTTAATCATATTTAATCACAGCTTTTTTGCATTCTCTTACCTACCTATCGTCAACACTACGAGTTTCTAATTATTTCCCATCAGTGGATTAAGTTTCAATCTAACTATATTTTGGAATATGCGCAAAGTACTTTAAAGATAAAATTAAATCAAAAAATTATGTATCCAATGATTAATTGACAACACCAAAAGCAATCTACTAAATTAACCAATAGTACTCTATTCAGACTCTTTTCCTCAGTTCAAATTTGTGTTAAAATAAATAATTTAAAAAGCGTTCACTATTAAATAATTTATCCTTCCCCCTACTCGAGCGAGATGTAGTGTGACGTATGATAAAGTTAGCCCATTCTATTTCATTGCAATTCTTCATTCATTAATTACTCATCATCATAGAATAAATATAGAAAATTATTTATTAAACTATAGTACCACTCCGAAAAGAAAACAACACGGTAAAATTCTATTTAGACCTGCTTAATTATATCCACAATAAAGTGTAAAAATTCAAAACATTTTTAAAAAATATTCCGATTTGCTGTTGTAAAATGACTCGGTCATTACTCATTAACTATAGAGGTATGCGAAGATCGCAAACGGGACGGCGCAGTGGATCAGCGGGCGTTGTGAACGTGCGTGGTGAGGTGCTTGGACAGATAGTCTGCGCGCGCGAAGCACTTTCCACACGCTTCGCAGTGGTAGGGCCGCTCACCCGTGTGAATACGCAGGTGCCGCGTCAGGTCGCTCTTGCCACCGAACGCGCGGCCGCAGAACAGACATACAAAGGGCCTCTCACCGGTGTGCTTGCGCACGTGAAGCTTCAAGTTCTCTTTCGAGCGCACGCATTTGCCGCAGAACGGACACGCAAACCGCCTCTCCCTGTCCCTCTGCCTGTCGTCGTTCTGTAAGAACCCCAATATCCCGGAATGTGAACTGGAACTCTCGAGCTTGCTACTATCGCCTCGCGAATCGTTCTCCGAACTATCTGCGATCGAGCTGACGCTAGCGAAAGATACAGGTATGCGTTTCCTTTCGTTTGCGCTCTCATCTCTTTTCGTTTCGCTTTCAGCGCTAGAGTTCCTACAGTCTGTAGAGTCGTCGACGGTTACGATAGAATCCGTGGGCCCGTTGGAGTCCACGGTGCTGTCTTGTTCGATGTCGCCGATGACTTCGATGGGCGGAGATCTGATATCGTTTCTACTCTTTTTCTTCATCGACAAGTCCATTTCGCCGCACTGGCCGATCAAAACTTCGTTAGTGCTGGTGACTTGATCGACTTCTTGGTCGGTGTTTTTTGTGTGAAGTCTCTCGAGTGTATGATTGAGGCGATGCTTTTTGAACGATTTAAGGTATCTGAATTGCATACCACATACGTCGCACGTGAAAAGCTTATCCGCCGGTAGCCTGGCTCGGTGGTTTTGCTCCCTATGTTTGACGTAGGCAGACCTGTATCGATAGCTTTGCCCGCACTGTTCGCAGACAAACGGTTTGTCATCGGTAGACGACTGAGATGCATGTTGCAGTGCAGCGTGGCGTTCCAAGAGCCAAGCGGACGGGAATGAAGCGAGACAGACGCCGCAGCGTCGTCTTTCAGAATGAAGCAAGTGACGACTCTGGTAGGCCATACAATCGTCACTGAGATACCTGCGAAGGCGACACGCTTGCAAGGCGAGCAGTGGTGACCACAAGGGCAGCGCTGTTGGGCTGCTCGCCGGTATCGGACTGGCTAAATTTGGTGAACCGCACGTCATGTCCAAGCACATCTGCAAAGGAAATAAACACGTATTAAAATTAAGTCTAAGGATGACCGCCGATTACAAACATTTACAACGTACCTGTCAATTTTCTTCGCTTTGATGGAACAAATAAATAAAAGAATAGTTCTGTAATGATTGTAGAGCTTTTATTTGTCAAAATTGTATTTTTACAGCTATGATATGCTTATATTTGTTTCGAAGTTAGAGTGATCAACAGTGATGGATTTGTGTACTGTTGCATTTTCAATTGACGAATTATCGATTCGATTCTCGATCGTTCTGATATACTGTAACTATATTTCAATAAAACTGTACTGCTCTGATACAACATTATAACCTATTTATAATGTTAAGGCAAAACAGATTTCACTAATCTAAAAAGTCAACAATGAAAGTTAAATAAAACAGCTTAAGGGAAAAATAATCATTGATGCCTCTATGAAGTAACAATGATACTAAGCTATATAATATAAATAAAGTGGACCTACGTTATTTGAACTTGTGCTGATTATAATAAATTTACAGCATAATATACAAAATTTGCCACAAAACCTTATTACAGGATTCCAATGACGTGACCAACTATCACCCTGTAAAACAAGATGTAACGCAAACGATTTGTACGTAAATGTACTCGTATATCATGCTCCTAACAAAACCTAGTCTAAATAAATTATATTAAAAAATTATACTTATCAAAACAAATTGTACCAATATATAATCAATATACCTACAGGAACTTAGAAAATTGCAATATAAGTGATATATTTATATATATGCCACTTAAAATCGTAACAAACACAATTAACCAGTGAAAACTTGCCGCGGCCCAGGCCTTCACCGCGTCGTCGGTGAAACTTAACATTATCTAAGACTATACAAATAAATCTATTGTCCTAGGATTGGTCATTAAAATAACTTTGCACTGGTCAACCTCTGCCCACTTTATTGAACCATATTCAAACTCATATTTTGAAAACAATATTCTATACTGATTATATAAGATGACATAGTCAGATGCTTTATTTCAATGTAGTATTGTAATAAATACGAGTTTAAAACCGAACAGGGGGCGCATACTACTATCGCTTAAAAATCCGTATTAATTTAATATTGTTGACGTTCGTGTTTTAGAATTATTATCTTTATTTCAGGGACGTCAAGGTACGTGACATAAAATTTTCCTTTTGAAATAATACTGTTTTAAGCGACAGTAGTAACTCCCCAGGATTAGGTTTCCATCAATCGCTGTATTTATCGTGGTTCAATCCAATAAAGTGGACGTAGACATATTATAATCCTTATCTGTATAAACATCACAAGATTGGAATGCGCTAGCT
Organism: Erebia palarica; assembly: GCA_964035005.1. NCBI lineage: Eukaryota > Metazoa > Arthropoda > Insecta > Lepidoptera > Nymphalidae > Erebia > Erebia palarica. The sequence goes on from OZ035988.1 coordinate 12,867,368, forward strand.
ACGGAGGTGTTCTTGCATCATTTACCTCGTGTGCACAATACGTGAATTGACCAAAGATGGTCTACATTTTAGTACTTAAACTGTCAAAAGAAATGAGTTATCTGCCATTGCAAGTCGCATATCATAACGCAACTTACAATTTTCACCATAAAATTACAGTATTTTTTTCTCTATAATTCATTTCCTACATAAACTATGTATATTCCGTGATTTGCAGCCTTTATATAAGTCTTATATAGGCAAGAGGCACTCTAAATATAAAACAGTGGTCACAATTTATGTTATAAAAAATGAATCTAAGTTTTATCTACTCAAAAACGCGTTAACTCGTCGTGCTTCTTCTCTTCGAAAGGTAATCTGAGAAAATATATCTACATTTACACGTAAATATCGTCACACTCTCAGATATCCACGTTATAGTTCACAAGTATTATTTTATGAAGCATCTACAAAACGACACTAATTCTTCTCCCAGGTTTTTCTATATTTGTCAGCTTTGCAACAACTTAGTGCAAAAACTATCTAAACAAAGGTTTTTAAAGATTTCCAGTCAATATACAGACACGACCCCTCTACTCTTTCATTATAATATTATATTTGTGTATAGATAGCTATGTATTTATTTGTGCTAACGGCGTGTGATGTTCGCAGGGACGTGGCAACAACTGGCGAATGTTAAGATTTGAATAACTGCACTTAGGGGCCATATAATAAATACTATTGCATCTAACAATCATCTGCTTCAACAACTCCCACTGCCTATATACATGTTAATACATAGAAAATATGTATAATAATAATAATATCATCATTTAATTAATAAATAGTACCTCTGAAAGTTAGGAAACAAAAATAGCATTTAAAACTGCATTCAATTCTATTATAAAAACTATTTCGATAAAAAACTCGTACTATGTTAATTTGCTTCTTTTACTAACCATTTAATTATTGCTATTAATTTAATAATATGTAAATTGTAAATATTCAATCTTTCTTAAAACAAGAAGAGGAACATTAATCAAGGTTACAATATTACTAAGTTTGGTAACGTTCGACTCCGAAAAATAAGAACAGTGCAGCTTTTCAAATACCAACATTATTGTGTCACTAATTTTTTTTTTTAGTTTTATACATTTTCAACCATTCTAGCTCCGCAAAGTAGCGCATCTACCAATCTATTCTAAATATGCATTTTACATGTGCCTTTCAACTGAATACTGACATTAATTTTCACAGCTGAAAACGGAGAACTTTCTAAAAGTTCACACAAAAATATACAATATATATTAGATCAATTCTATACATATCTACGTAAGGATCTCTTCTGAATGGGTGTTAAATTTTACTAATAACGTCTTTAGAACCAATATTGTTTCTACGATATTCGATCTGAAGGTAAATATACAAAATTTATGCTATGTAAATTTCAACATCCATTCTCTTACATGGAATGTTTTAGTTTGTTAGTATTTTGAATGAACAGTTAAACTATATTAACAAACGATACTCGTCAAAGTAAGTTTGTAAATAAATACTGCATATACTATGTCTAATTTACATTACCAACATGACTTCCGAAAAAGCCTCCTACAGACACTACCATAAATAACAAAATTTCACGCCACAATATAAAGAAATAATAAAGGGAAAATAACACTTTCGTTATGCTACGGTACTCGAGGCGTCGACATGTCGTTTCGTTTACACCGCAGGAAAAGCACCTGATAGTTAAAAACGGAAAAACAATATTTAAATTGGAATCCGCTTGATATATCGAAGAACATAATTCACAACTCAAATTTTCATGGTTCATGATTCTTGACTAAATCATTAGTTATGAGTGCTATAAGAAAAAGGGAGCGTCAATCCGTCCCAAAAGTAAATGGGGGTAGCCTGACTCCATTTTGTGCAATGCAATTTCCTCTCAATTGAGACATTTTTGAGGAGGAAGTATGGCGGCATCGGGTAGTTAAACAATTACTGTAAAAGAGAGATATAAAATTGAAATTATATCAATACGGATTAAATTCAAATATATAACGTATTAGTATAAATCATAACCGATTCGGAGTGTGGATGTTATATTATATTAAATTTCCATATTAGCACATTTAAATTTACATAAATATATAATCGATAAAAAAGAGAAAATGTACATAAATAAAAGATTAGCGAATGCCCGCGACTCCGTCTGCGTGGTTTCAGGTATTTTGGTTCCCGCGGGAACTCTTTAATTTTCCGGGATAAAAAGTAGCATAATGTGCTACTCCAGACCATAATCTATCTCTGTGCCAAATTTCAACCAGATCCGTTCAGACGTTGGGGCGTGATTGAGTAACAAACATCCATACATCCATATACATTCATACATCCATCCAAACTTTCGCATTTATAATATTATAGTAAGAAAATCAATAATACTGAAAATTATCTAGAGCAAAGTTTACTCACGCGAAGAAGAATAATTTAATATGTTAATAGATAACTACTGATTGTTTTATTCTTTACCATGATGATATGTTCCCAAAGAAGACAGAAGTCCTAATCTCTTTTAATAGCTCCTAGAAACTTTATTAAAAGTGGTTAAAAGGTCCGTAGAATGGATTTTTTGTATAATAAATATTTAGTTAAAATCTACTTTAATGTATTGATCTAAAATCTAAATCGTTAGCCAGATGAAATAATGAATCTTAATTTTCTATATTTTCAAAAGTCTAAATCTAAAGGCAATGAGATCTATAAAGAGTTATTGAAAATTATTTTTAACTTTCTCGTAATATTTATAATATTATGATCATTGTTTAAAGAACATAATGCACTGTTACTGTGAAAGAACTAAAAATTGATTATTGAAGGTTTAAATTAGTGAAACATCTAGAACTCTTTTCATAGTAACCTTCAGATGAATGAAGGAATTTACTGGTCATATTATACTGCAAGGGCCAAAAAATTATTAAGTGCTTTTAAATAAAATCCTATCAACCAATACTCGAAATCCTTGTATTCTGAGATCGTTTTCGAACTCCCAAATGTAGTTACCTTACCGCTTATATATCACAGACCTTTTTCCTAAATTACCATAATACTTTAATCCCAATAATAATAATATCTTAAAGAAATACTATCACTACATTAATAGATTTTAAAAAACGCCTTAAATTGAAATTAATTTCCGCAAAATTTTATATCCTAAATTTTCTAGAGATTTTTAAAACTAGTGTTACAAGTAACAACACCAATGTAAATTTTTTTTTTTTTTCAAAATGATATGCACAATATTTTTATTAAGATTATGAAATGATAAGTACTTGCGTTTAATCTAGATATTGTATTTAAAATTTTAAAATCCCTTATTATTTTTAAAACGTTCGAATGCCCCGAGTATCGTTACATAGCAAAACTAAACTACTTACGTTTGTTGTATAGATAAAAATAATCAGTCGGCCAAATTTAGTTTAAGCTTATTGGCACGGCAGAACGTATAATTTTATGAATTAGATCACTTACAAATTAAAAATATTATTTTCGTAAAGACAAACCTTATTAAAATCGTGTTTAAAGCGCATTATTGCGATCATAAGCCAGAAGATTTGCCGTGCTCAATATAGCCCACCATTCAATCAAAAACAAATCAAAGCTTTAGTAATATTTTTCTGGATGTGACGTCGATAACAGTTCGCGAGTAAAACATACATAATATAAAAGACAAAAGTTTTCATTCATAATGAACGCTGTCGTCCTATTATATGTATCTATTTTAAATAATAAATTATGTTATCTATCTGAAATGAACTTTGTAATCCATAAAATATCCCTGTATTTAACTCTGTTTTATTTCTTGAACACAGCAATTGTGAGATGAGTTTCAAATGCTTATTACATTCCATTTTTATAAAAGATTGTATAGTTTAATAGTGTAACATTGAGTAGATATAGCATTTGAAACATCGTATAAAAATAATAATGAAACGCAGTTAATATGTATGAAAATAGATAAAATTTTCTACATCTCAATACCATGCCTCTTAAATCCAAGACAAGAATTATTGAAGAATACGTCGGCATAATAGGGATGATGACAACTCAATCAAATCAGCAACTCTATATCAAACTTAAAAACGCACTTCTAGTATGGTAGTTGTATGAAATTCACAGCTGTGACGTCATGAAATTTCAACGCACTTCTTTCTTTAATCGATATTTTAAAATGGTTATCAATCAAACTTAAAACTAACCGAGGATGTGAATTTTAGGTCTCCCTCGGTCGAAGACCCTCAATTTAACTATCAGTCAGAAATAATTTATTTTTGATATAGGCATCATCCCTATTGCGGTTTGTCTGTTGCCTCTAATATTCGATTTAAGGAATATCCGAAGCGGATATGGGCACTTCACACAATGCGATTTGCTCTTAAAATAATACAATATTTAGTAACGTAACTTTTATTACTTTAACGGGATAAACATTTGGAAAAAGAGGCATAGTAAGGCGGTCGAACTGAAACGGCGCTTAAAGCTTTGATTCCCATGATCACATCCACAACTCTCCCCATTTAAATGAACTACTGAAGCTTTTACACTCTAATAAATTTCCTAAAAATCCGATATTAGGTATCAAACTATATGTTTAATATGTATTTACATTTATATGTCGTAATATTGCTTTTGAATTACCTCGGGGAGCGTGCGTCGTTTACTTAGAGACAGGTAAAATTACTAAAAACTTCAATGTTCTAATTTATACATACAAACTATTGAGTGCAATTTTCATAGACTCTAATAATGATAAAGCACTCATTGATATTTTAATTTGGTTAGTAAAAAATCGCAGATAATATCTATTATAATTTTGCACGTCACTAGAGATTTGCTAATTCTAAATTAATGTTTTTACAATTTCCTGGTAAACTTAATAATTTTTCCAACCTTCGAACTCAGAAAACAGTTTCACTAAGCCTAAATTAATAAAAGCAAAGCAAACGAGATCTAAAATGCCTTAATTTTAATTTTGAAAGACTTTTACCTCCTAATTATCTTTGGCTATGCCAATCAAGGGATCATCGCTAATAAAATTACTTATTAATATCTAAGGTAAGTAAAGCACCTAAACGTAAAAATATTCAGAAAGCGAACAGAACAAGAACTGAAAACGCTCTAAGAGAAAACGAATACATCAACAAAATTTCGTGAGACAATTAATCTATAAGTGAAATATCAAATATTTTTTCATATCATTCAGATCACAGTTGCGGCGTTTAAATCACATTCTTAACTATAAACATATTGTCCTCCATTTGTTCATTCGACTCGCACCATTGACTACTTCCGATAAGACTTACAGTATTGGCTAATATACTCTGATAAAGTGCAGTATAGCCTCCCCATACTCATTGATGTGGACTCTCCTCCTCCGTGTCGACGGGGCTCGGCGACAGGAACTTGCGTGCGTACTTGGGGTAGTGCGTCTTCTCGTGCGCCTTCAGAATGGTCGAGCGCGAGAACGTTTTGCCGCACAGCACGCAACGGAACGGCCGCTCCCCTACAACACAAGTCACGTCAGCACGCACCCGAGCCGAACAACCTCAGATCAATTCGGTATTTGACAACTATTCAAATAAATTATTTTTAAGTGATTATTAAATAGAACTCCCAAAAGTGATAATATCCATGTCCCCTGTTATTTTAATGTTGAATAAATAACTTACTTAAATCAAATAGTAAATATAAAATTACTAAATACTATTTTCTAATTTTATATTTACTATTTGATTTAAGTAAAAAAGTGCGTCGAACTTTGATGACGTCACTATTCAATATTTCATACAAAATCGTATACTAAGACGTTTGAAAAAAGTTGCTGATTAGACTAGTTGTCAAATACCCAATTATCGCACTGGATGGAGCTATACCACGACGCACGTCTTGTCGGTCAACACATTGATGTTTGGTACAACATTTCAGTAAAATATCTCATTAGTCTGACTAGAAATTTTGTGATTTTGTGAAAATGTGTCGTGTTCTACCAGATTGGATAACACCGAAATGAGGCGGAAAAGATTCAGAAATTCCATTGAGTACTTTAATAACTATTCATTTAGTGTATATTATATAAGCTCTTAGAAATCCTCTATCGCTCTCTCCATCCAGGGCTATTTGGTCCAAGCAAACAACGCATCCAGAAATAATGAAAACATGCTTACCCGTGTGAACTCTGCAGTGATCTTTCATATGATGCCTTAACTTAAACGCCTTCCCACAAAATTCGCACTTAAAAGGTCGATCGCCCGTGTGGACCGGCAAATGTGCGATCAACGACGAAACGTCCGGAAAACTCTTGCCGCAAAACTTGCACAGCACTACGTTCCCGGGCTCCACTGGGCCGATGTCTAGATCGAGGGGAGACTCTTCGGCCGGCATGCTCATGTAGGTCGGCTCGCTGAACTGTCCAATCAGCGGCAGCCCCATCGGCCTGCCCATTAGCGCGTCACGATACTTCAGCGTGTCGAGCGTGTGAGTCGTTAGTATATGCCGCGTCAGTTTGCTCTGGTGCGGGAACGTCGCGCCGCAATGTATGCAAGGGTACGCCCTCTCCGCCTCCTCAACTCTACCCCTACCGGACCCTTCGTACTCCTGCAACGACAAAAAGAACATCAACTTCTTTTTCTCTTGTTCGTTCTCAACGGGGACCAAAATGTGTGCAATATCTCTAACACTACTTTCTAAATTGAGATGCGGAATTCGTATATCTTTAATTTCACTATCTAAATAAGAAGTTGACGCTCATTTTGCCCAAAAAATGTGCAGGAGTGAACCCGGGAGCCGGCTACGCGTTATGCCTTGTTGTATAGCAACGCGCGATATCTATGACTCATATAGGTAACGTGTGAAAGTATATGGCCAAAATTTAAATAAAAACTGCCCAAAATACATCAAACAAAATTAATGTAGGTATATAAAAATAAATGATGGCCAACAAAATGAAGGTCAACTTCTTGACAGCAAGGCATAGTACTTGTTGTTAAAAATAGCACAGCACATCAATAAAGCATGCAATTAAATATAAATCAACTTCGACGACAACTACCAAATTTATAGATTTTTTATTATTAGTGTTTCAAGGAAATTTCGAAAATAAAATAATAGATATATGTATTAAGCATATTTCGAGTTATGTACGTTTAATTTATACACTTGGACTATTTTATCTTATTTTTATTTTAAAACATATCCTTTCAAGAAACATTCAATACATAATAAAAATATTTCTCAACGTACCAACAATGCACATATAACTCATATATGTATCAAAATTATTAATAATTATAATTAATTAATTCTTCTATTTTTAGAAAATAAACTTTTTACAAAACATTTTGAATAATAAAACGTCCTATGCTATGAAATTGCTTGCGCTATTTCATAAAATGACATAAAATGAAATTACTTGCGCTTAGATTATTATTATTGCCCCATCAGTCATTATATTTTATATCATATAGTTAGTCACTTCTTACTCATGAAAGGATAATTGACTATGTTCTCTGTATGGTTAAAAATCCATAAAACTAAAGACAATAGCTATTTCAACTTGCATTCAATTACAAATTGTAATTTCTTTTTGCGAATGCAGATGTTAATCTATTTTGTGCTTGACAGCTACAACTTCATAAATATTGAATTGAATTAGATATACATAACATTATGTTCATCGATATATTATCGATGAACATAATGTTATGTATATCTAATTAAACGCAAAATATAATGCATTTTTATTTTTCCCCTTTTGTAATATAAAAATATCTTATTTTGATTTTTAAGTACCTAGATAATTATCTTATTATTTTGATCAGCAAATCAGCTTAGGAGTAAATTAATACTGAATAATTTACTCACATGCAATTCGAAGAAATAATAATTATAATGAAATAATAATGGATACATGTTAGATGTATGTTAGTTGTTTATTAATTATTAAAAAAAATATTAAGTATAAAATCATAAATATATTTTAATTAAGTAAATTGACAAGTTTAAAATAAGTGGTTGCTTTTTTAAATAAAATTGATAATTAACCAATAGATTTACTGACTAAATATCCGGTGATTGAACAACCAATGACGACGTTATCTACGATGGGCGTAAAGACATTTCAGGCGCGTTCATTCTTAGATAAAACGACTTCTAATAAGATTTTGTATGTAGTAGCAGCTAATATTTTTACTGTGCCTACGGGATATTTTTTTTATCAAAGCCATCAATGTTGCTACATCGATATTATACAAACAATATAAAAAATGGCCACAAAAAGCAACGAAAACAAAAATATCAGGTAATTCAGATTTTTTAGGGTACAAAAAAGTAGGAATTTAAAAAATCTGGCCTTATTCCTTATCTACATTATTTAGGGAACTTCCAAGTCCAAGGGCGTCGATGTTGGGCGAAGGCTTTGGTATGAGCAATTCAGTTTTTTTGAAAATAAACAAGTGGTCAGCTCTCCCAAACAATGAAATATTCAGGTAGAAACCATTAGGATGCATTGGAAATTCGTGTAGGTTTACTTTTAAGATACCACAATTAATTATCATTATTATATCCGTATTTACTGATTAAATTTAACAATTTGTTTTAATGATGTGAAAGACTTGACTTTTTAGATTATGAATAATTTAAAAGTTGATACCTATTATATTTGAGTGGTGTAATGTCACTATTCTTAAAGGGAACATACTTACTTTAGAATAGCATAAATATTATCAGGAAAAGAGAACAAAATGAATATGTTACTTTGGCCTTGTTAAACATGCAATGCTTAAATTAAATGCCAGCTATACAGGGTGGGAATAATGAGTGTGCTCAAGCGAAAATATTCTCAAATTAAGAGATATCCAAAACTTTCATTAGCGTTTAAACTAATTTATTATTAACAAATTAAAATTTATTAATTGTTTATTTGCTGGGGAGTTTGTATACCAGTAAAAAGTTTTTCAATATCTCATAAGCAAGTAAATATATGAGAATATTTATTGAATTTATTGATAAATTTAAATAATCAATAAACATTGTAATACAATTAATTCGCATTACATATCCACCCTGTATATTATTAAGCACAGATATTTACAAATTTACCACATCCAGATTATATTAATAAGAAAATAGTAAGCATTACTTACAGATTCATGTTGGAGTCTGTATTCTGTTGACGGCTCCCCCATTTTCTCATCATTACTTCTATCCCAGTCTGCTTCTTTTTTTAGGGACTGAAATAATAGTGATAAAACATTCATTCAACTATCATACACTTAGTTAAAAGAGCTGCTTAAAATAATGTAAATCCATCTAAAACAGAAAATTGAGATAGATTTGCCCAATTAAAAAAGTGTGGCATTCCAATAAAAAGCAGCCTGCTATACTTACACTAGCGGCACGCTATGATGGCCGGTTTGACACATTACAATAGTGATGTGGAATGTCAATTTATTCTCGAACAAAAAACAATTAAGTTTTGTTTTTGTACCTGATTAAATAGGTTTAATAAAACAAAAATGTATATGTTTATTTAATTTATTTGAACGAACTGAATATTTGAACGAAAATGAATATACATACTTTATATGCACACAAGAAACATATGAATACAAAAGATACCAAAAAAGGTGCCACAAAAGGCCATAATTAATCAGATTCGTCCATACTACTATTTTCACTGTCGTCACTGCTATCATCACATACATTAATAATTATATGTTCGTTTTCTATAATATTATCTATTTTCACATCTCTTTCATAATCTTCCCTTATTAATTTAACAGTTCTATTCACAACCTTTTCCCAGTCTCCTTTAGTCACATGTTCACAAGCTTCTTCTAATAATTTTAGCATTTTTTTTGTGGTAAATGGGGGTTCTGTATTGTGTCTTGCAGCATATCCCTTAATTTGAGCCCACACCAACTCAATCGCATTATACTCACAATGGTAAGGCGGTAACCGTATAACTCTGTGCCCATGTTCTAATGCTATTTCGTCAATGACGTATCGGATCTTGGTTGGTTTGTTTTCTTTTAAAAGACGTACTAATTCCGCTTTTAACATATTCATGTTTGCATCTACGCCATTTTTACGAAGCCATGCGACGATATCAGCTTTCTTTTGGGATTGGGCAGGTGGCTTGTCAATTTGCATCGAGTGGTATGGGGCGTTGTCCATAATTATAATAGATGGTTCAGGGAGGCTACACAACATTGAGGTAAACCATTCAGTAAACTTTTCTCCATTCATGTCTTCATGATAGTCTCCAGTGGTTTTTGACGCAAAAGCCATGAGAGAACCTTCGACAAACCCGTTGATGGTTCCGGCGTGACAAATTATAAGTCGCGATCCTTTTCCTACAGGAACTTTGGAAGTAGATGCTGCTGTGTCATCGTTCCAAGAACGGCCTACAGTATGGTTAGCATTAAGCCATGTTTCATCCAAGAACACAACATTTTGCCAATTTTTGATTTCTTTCACTTGCCGTAAAAAAGTATACCTTGCCATCGCTATATCAAATCTTTCCATCAATATTTTGCGTTTGTTACATTTTTTGTATCGAAATCCAATGGTCTTCAAAATCTTCGTTAAAGAACTTTCCCCACCGAAGAATAATCCAGCTTCCTTCAGTGAATGCACCAACTTTTTTCTTGTTGGATACTCCTTCTGTAAATAGTAGCCGTAAACATGTCTTCGGATAGCATCGGCATCAAAGCTATCGATGCCTACGACTGGTTTTGCTCGTTTTCTCTTTTTTGGTGTGTGAAGTTTATTTTCTTCTGTGCCAGTCTCGCCATATTTTTTTTTAGTTATCCGTCTAACAGTTCGTTGTCCAATATTAAGCGCATCAGCTACGCGTTCAACCACTGACGTTATAGGTAAAATTGGCCCTCCATTTTGAGCTTCACGATCGAAATAGTTACGAAGGCGTATTACGAACTCACGTGTCTGACTATTTAGAACAGTTCTCTGCGTACGTTCGGTCATATCGACGAAATCCACAACAAAGGGCTTGAACAGAGTCCAAATTAACGAGCAAGGGTCAACAGTAATGCAGTATCAATATTTGAAATCCAAAGCCAGGTCAAAACTATATCACAATCGCATTGCACTGACAGTTTATACTTTTCGAAGCAACGTCAATTCGAAACTGCTTTGTTTTGCATTGAGCATTGACGCGAGTTTGCCGGAGGTAGTAGTTGTGCTAGCCAGCGATCCTATGTGACGATCGTATTAGATTCCATTTTTAAAAATTTATTGATATTTTTTTGCGATTTCAGAGGTTTGTCCACATAGTGAAAATTGTTCATATTCACAAGTACATTCACCCCTTAAATGGTGCAAACTGATTTTTCTACACTTGTATACATTTAAGAAATCAATTTAATAAATAAATTTTGAGTCCTAAACCTAAAACTACATTCGATAAAATTTATGAATCTCTGCACATCACTATCGTCAATAAAGTAATACAATTATTTCCTTCAAAGTCGTTATCAATTAATACGGAACTTCATGAGAAACTACATTCGATAAAATTTATGAATCTCTGCACATCACTATCGTCAATAAAGTAATACAATTATTTCCTTCAAAGTCGTTATCAATTAATACGGAACTTCATGAGCGGACAAACGTCAAACCGGCCATCATAGCGTGCCGCTAGTTTAGTTCTGCTTTAAGTGTTCCATGCTAAAAATTACACTCAATGTGTAAAGGATACTTGATACAATAAAGTTATACTTGAGTTGAATCAGTACAAACAACTTGATGCCTCAGGCCATTTTTGACACACAGAGAAACTTGCAGATGGATTGACAACAAAAAGATCCTATTATGGTTCAGTACCTTTTGTCAAGTTTCAGCATTGCTAATTTGTAATGCTGAAACTTAGCAAATTTCAACATCCAGTACTGTAACGATTTAGTGACTTTAAATTAAAGGCTGATGGTTCCATTCTACTTTAATGCCAATGTATAATGTTAAAAGTTCAACTAAGAGAATAGTTTTTTGCCATTATGAGGTACAAAATCCTAAAGTACAACACATACAAGGTATGGTTAAGCTAGTATTTTTTCTACCACACTGTAGCCCTTGACGGAGATCTCACCTGAGTGATGTTTATATTAAACTGATATTCCTAATCTATATAGCTAGGGCAGAAATATGTAGGTATGTCTTTGCCAGTAGGATGGTAACTACACACACACAACCTGAAATCTCCCACCAAACCAGACCTGAGAAAATTCAGAAATAATAAATTGCCAAACTGACCCCGCCAGGGAACAACATATAAGACAGTGATTTTGTCAAAGTATACTAAGTAATATTTACCAAAGGTACTTGTTGGACAGGTGGCAACCCAGAGGGGCCAGCTATTGGTTCATTTCTAGGACTTGACAGTGAACTATGTGACGGATGTGGCAAGCCTGGGTGTGGTAGTGTGTTCAACACACTCAACCGTTGCTCCACAGGTGAATATCTTGGACCAAGGACTCCATGACTGTTTATAGTCATATTGATACCTGAAAGAAGACATCTTAAATTTACTTGAACTTTTTTTTAATATTTACTGTGTGATTTGAAGAAGGAATTTACATGGTAGGTACGATTTAAAAAAAATACAAATAATGAAAGCTAAAATCAGCCACAAGTTTGTAGTATCTACTATCTACTCAGAGAAATTATGGGGACATTAGATTTTAATGAAATAACAAATGTTTAAACATACAATTGCGAAATCTTTCTAATTTTCGTTCCCATTGGAATAGTAAACCATGTAAGTATGCATTTTAATTGCATTTGAATGCTAATGTTGCTCGATACACTACACATTTTATTATTGAAAAAACTTGAACTGAAAATTTTAAAATACTTAATAAAAATCAAAAAATGATCATATGTTTGTTGTTAGGGTTGACCATGACATTCAGGACATTTGATTGACACGTCATGAAGATTGACATTGACTGTAAAATTTGACAGCAGAGACAATGACAATCAATGACATAAGTCCCTTAATCTATAGTCTTTGCTTTTTAGGCATACGTTACATTGTTATTTTAAAGATCCGGTTTTATTCCGATTCCAGTTTTAAGGCTAATAAAGACTATCGAAAAAAAATTCAATGTTCAGACATTATCTCTGAGAAACTCATCATCATAGACCTATGAATGCCGTGTTCAATGTCGGTATTTTAGTGAACATGTCGGAACCCTTTTTTTAAACTTTTTATGTTCATAGAAAATTATACTGAAAGATTTTTCACAGGATGGTGAGCGCGGCAGTTTAAAGAACAAAACCATGATTTATGAACACAACTTATTTATTAATACGTAATTAAACAATAATTTAGGTATTTTGTCAAAATGGAATCTACTTCTTAGACGTTTTATTAGCTTTCTAGTAATTTAATTGAAAAAAAATCCTCAATTACTAAGTAATTTTAGAAATTTTTATTAATAAGAAATAAATGTTTGATTTATTATTAGACTTCGTCCGGTTAATGATGTTCCCGCGGGAACTCTTTTATTTTCAGGGATAAAAAGTAGCCTATGTCCTTCCTTGGGTATCAAACTATCCCTATACCAAATTTCATCAAAATTGGTTGAAGATTTTTTTTTGATTCCCGCGGCAGCTCTTCAATTTTCCGAGATAAAAAATAGCCTATGTCCTTTCCCGGGATACAACCTATCCCTATACCAAATTTCATCAAAATCGATTGAACGATGGGCTGTGAAAGCGTAGCACACAGACGGACAGACAGACTCACTTTCGCATACATAATATTAATATGGAAGTTAAGAAGAAAAATATTACATACCCATGCTCTCACTAGCACCATTTGACCTAATTGATACTGAATCATCTTCAGGTGATGATGGACGCATCGGCTCGTCAGGTGGTTCATCTTTTGGTATAGGAGGATGCGTCAGCGTTGGTGTTTCAATTGACGTTTCAGGCCTAAATCGTCGCACAGTTAACAAGGGGGATATTCGGGGAGGGGAGGCTTCAGGCGCATCTCTGGGATCTCTTGACTCGCGATGGTCTCGTGGGTCCCTCATATCACGGGGCTCTCTGCTATCTTTTACTTCCCGCAAATCTCTATGGTCCCTCGACTCTCGAAGATCACGCGGGTCACGCGTGTCTCTTGTTTCTCTTATTAAATCGCGCGCTTCTCTTTCACGTTCTCTATCCCATTCTCTATGCTCTCTTAATTCCCTCGATTCGCGAGCTTCTCTATGGCTTTCCCTAGTATCTTTGCACTCTCGTTCCCGATTTTCTCTACTGTCTTTTACTTCTCTTCGTTCTTCCTTATCCCGAATATCCCGCTCGTCTATTCTTTCGTGTGGTTCTGTGCATTCCCTGGCTTCCTGTTGTTGACATTCCTCCATTGGTTCTGAGACGTTTCTTGCATCAATTCCGGCTGCACTTAGTGTCGTCATTTCAGCTAATCCTTTGACCTTCAAAATAAATAATTTGATTTATGTTTTCCGATTTTCAGTATATAGACTTATATCATTAAGTAGATTTTACTAGGTACCAGGTATTAAACCAACACATTTTAGGTAGGTAATATAGCAGCAAACTTTATAGGTAAATTCGGTTCGGTATTCGGATTGTACTAACCAGGTACTTTATTTTATTTTAAATGTCCAGAGGTGTAATTTCTTTGCCTTAACAGATGAATACAAGGAAAATACCTGTATTAATTGCCCTATTACGCTAACAGCTAAAATCTTTAGGGTCGTATTCATAGAGATTATGGTAAATTAGTGTGCAGTATGTGCACAGAAAAAGGAATCTGTTACTATTCTTAATAATACGTTCTGTGAGTAGGTATGCGCTATGCCTAAGTTAAGAAAACATGCAAATGCGTATCGCTGCTCGTTGCTTGCTTTCCTAACATTTTAGTAAATAATATGAGAAATTATACCAAGGATATTATATCTACCTGAAGGCTCTCAGCAGTTTTAAGGAGAGCAGGCAGTTGGCAATATTGGACGTTAACCTCGCCCTTATACATGAAGTCGACGAGCGTTCTGAGCTCCTCCAAGCCCACGTCCTTCAGGATCACGATGGGGTGTCGCGAGGGATGGTCCACGAATAGCGAACGGAAGTATGATGAGCACGCCGATAGTACTACCTGGAAAGTAAATTAAAAATACAGATTTAATACAGATTAAAGGAGATAAAATTAGTTTAATAATTTAAACGTTAAAATAGTTTAAGATGATTTGTGAGATGGTGATAGATAGTGAACAATAAATAACCCTGGCAGAGTTTGTTGAGGGATTCTCTCAGATCAGGGCGCGTTTGGCTTAAGTTACCGTTACTACCTGATCATCACTATCACTTTTATATTGACGTTCAAATACCTAGTGTACAGTGTATCAATTTTGATTAAGTAAAGAACTTTGAAGTTAAAGAGGGAGACAAATGACGGTAGGTTTAACTATTTCGAAATGGCAATACTGGATAAGTGAAACAGGCAGCAGTGAGATCAGTGCGACCAGTTATGTTCTGCAATGACCAAAAGACTTACCCAAAGCAATAATTACAGGAAAAACCTTTACAGTTATTATATTTAGTGAAAATAATGACTACTTGCCCAAAAAGCTAGCAAAGCATATTCTTCATATTATTTTATACATTCGTTTTGTAAATCTCTTATTTGTCTTTGCTTTCACCTATCTACCTACGAGGTATGTTTTGTATGCTTAGTTCATGTTCCATAATTAAGATGCTAAATCGTAAATGTTACAATTTTAGAGGTTATAAACCTAAAATAATATTTAGCACTTCGAGTTATGTTACAAGTAGATACGACACTTGCGGATGCTCGTAAGCCACCGGAGAAATTTATAATACTTCATAAAATAAACATTCTTGTTAAGCATCTAAAAATACGAACATCTTATTCCATAACCAAGGAAGGTAGTAAGAGTGATTTACTCAGATACCTACTGGACATAGGTATTATGTGGATACCTATATTGCAAGACATAATAAAAAGCTGATGTCTCAGTAGTGGACCAGTGATGAGTTGAAATGAATCGATAATAATAATAATAAGCTCTTTATTTCAGATAAAAATAATGATGATACTGTTCTTGTAATAACAAGAACAGTATATGGAGTGGGTTTTTTTATTCACTACAAATTGCCGTTGACGCGATCTCACCTGCTGGGCGACCGCGTATCTCTGACAGCTACAGTGCAACGATCGCAATCACCTCTGATTGGATAACACTCTTCCACTATTGGACAAAATCCATTGACGCAGCAAGAATATCATAAATTCAGCCAATCACAACAATTGATACTGTAACAATGATTGATGCAGAAGATACGCGGTTGCCCTGCCGATGGCAAGTAATAATGTGGGCTAAGATGGTAGCGGGGTAATCATTTAGAGGTATGACAGTTACATTAAACCCATAGCCTTAGTCGGTATCTACACGGCATCGTACCGGGGTTCGGGACGCTAATTCGCTCGAAGGCACATCTTTCCTCACCAGCCACACTAGAGAAAATTCCGAAATTTTGAATTCCCGTATTCACCCTGCTGGGGATCCAATTCGGAACCTCCCACTTATAAGACCACGGCGCTCAACCGCGCAAGGGAGATTTCAGCAGGGTAAAGGGGAAAGTGGCTGTATGTCCTGTGATTGGCCTGTAATGTCTGTGATTGGCGTAAAATACGGAAAACTATTCATTAAGTAGGTACTAGATTAGGAAGGACTTCCTCCGTTTGCATTCAGTTTTTTTTATTCCCACGGGATCTCATAAATTTTTGGAGATACAAAGCCTATGATGTCCTTTCCCGGGATGTAACATAACTATATACCAAATTTCATCAAAATCGGTTGAAAAGATGCGCCGTTAAAGCGTAGCAGATAAACAAACCGACAGACACACTTTCACATTTATAATATTAGTATGGATGATGATGATCACCTTATGAGCCCGGATGGAGGCACCTTCGGAACAGGCGAGCGTGACGTCCACCAAGCTCTCGTCGTGTAGCAGTTGGCTGAAAACGCCGAGCAGGTTGCTCTGATGATTGTTCCACCTCAGGCAATAGTGCTCACTTCCCATGTCTGAGCTAGCTCCCGCCGCTGAGGAATAAAAGGACTCATTTTAGAATGGTTTTTTTAATTTATTTACAAGCTCGTTATAAGTTTCACCTTAACTAACTAGGTAAGTATGTAAACTAAGTAGGTAAGTATGTAAACAAAATATCTTGGAAGTCGAATTTAGCTAATGTCTCAGTACCAGTAATAATGACTGATGCAGGTTTTACTTACTATGTGAAAATTTCGGGTATGGTGCATAATAATCACCACTTAAATTATCTGAGCCCAAACAAACAACGTTTAAAAAATGCAATTTTTTCAAGGTTTTTATATGAGGTCTCCTCTGGGGTGTATTGCGGCTGAAACTGTAACTTCCCATTTTTTATTGTCCTAAAATTCTTGACTGCTCTTATCTTATCTTTATTTTTTCTTATCTCTTAGCTTGCTTACCTATCTTTTGACTGCGATCTCATAAAATTTCATCAAAATCGGTTGAAAAGAAGCGTAGCAGATAGACAAACTTTCGCGTTTAAAATATTTGTATGAATAAATTCGTACACTGCCCCATTTAAGAAACCACAGCGCTCATCACTCGTAACGGAGTCTGGCCGTCAAATATGACAGATGGACCGACAGTCTGTCAACAGCACCTAATCAATAGCACATAGTCATAGATTTAGGATTGTTCTCCGCCGTTAGGAGCGCAGCGGAGACCAATCCTAAACATAGTACAGTCCCACAAACTTATCTGACCTTGTGGCGAAAATTGGAACGAATTTTTATGCCTGTTTAGTTTTTGTTTTTAAAATAAAAACAAAAACGACGCTGTCACGGGTCAAATAAGTTTGTCGGACTATAGTAAATAGGAATATCTAACTGTGGCAATAATATACCTAGTCCCGTTTGATATTTAGTTACGAAACCCTAAACTTTATAGGCAAGTGATATTTATCTTGTTTTGTTAATCATTGTGTAGGTAAATTCCTTAAGACCTGACCTTGGCCATGGTCTGAATACAACAAACAGCCTAATATTAAAGGTTAAGTACCGGTTTTTGTGGTGTTTTTTATAGGAGCAAGAAATTGTTTTGCTAATGAACGAATTCGTTGCACAAACATATTATAAATATTAAAGGTAAATGCGAAAGTGTGCCTGTTTGTCTGTCCGTCTGTCTGTCTCCTACGCTTTCACGGCCTATCTGTTTTTGATGAAACTTGGTTTGAAGAAACCGACCGATTTTGATGAAATTTGGTATAGGGGTAGTTTGTATCCCGGGAAAGGACATAGGCTACTTTATATCCCAGAAAATTTATTGCTGGAGTCAACCTTAATCCACGCGGATATATAATAATAATAATTGTGCTGATCTGACGATGGAACCAGTGGAACTTTTTGATAGTTTCTAGTAAATTGTTTGGTTTGTTTTGACGAGTCCATTTACATAATAGGTAGGTTACAATTGGTGAATCGTATATTTTAAAGTTTTTTTTTAAACATTATAATATGACAGATAATCATATTATTGTTATTAACATACCTATAATATTGGTATTTTAAAAGTCAGATGCCTCTTAAGCACGTGCTTTAAAAAGTAGTATTTCTAAAATTGGTTCTATTGACTGAAACACACAGTCACACAGACATTGCGAATGTCGTACATCATGTTCAGGAAACCTTGACGTCGATTTCATATAAATCTGTGAAATTATTCTTTTGTAAGAATCGTTTACATAATACACGCCGTTAATTATGTATCTACTTAGGCTCATCACACACACCACATCGCAGCTTATTTATTACGGCAGACTTAGATAAGTATTTAGGTAGATAGCTGTTTTAAAAAATGGCAGTTGGGAATTGCACAACCTGAGGATACGTCAATTATAAAATGACAAAAAATGTTTTGGCTTCCTGCAAATTTTTCAACAGTTTTACCTATTATTTTACCATAATATTATGATACTCGAAGCTTCGTCTACCTTGATTTGTTTATTTCAAAATTGTGTGGCAACTCTTTAGCTTTTCCGTGATAAAAATTGCCTTTATCTGTCCCCAAGGTTCAAGCTATCTCTGTACTAATTTCCTCTCAATCGGTTAAACCAGTGGATCGTAAAGGTAACAGACAGACAAACAGAGACAGGTGGATACAGTATGCTTTCTGTATACAGTCTTGACTCGTGACGCATGACAGCTGCAGCAATTGGCACAAGATGCATTAGTGCAATAAAGTTAATTGAGTAGGTAATAGGTAACCTATAAGCCGATAGCTTCGAATAGGTAATCGAACAAAACATAGCGTTATCCACATCAGAAATACCATTCGATCATACCATAAATTACAGAGCACTTCGCCAATAGAGCAGTCCTATAAAGCACGTGTACCTCTTATCAGCGCAGGCCTATTTCCTGCACGAGTAACTGATTAATAACGGGCTGATATTAGGTTTGCATACGAAGTGTTTGAACCGATTAAAAGCATTTATAGGCCTATTACACTGCACTTTTCACAGGACCCCATGGTAAGGGTGGGCGTGGCCGCTAGTTAGAGCGTCGCTAATTACACAGCAATAGGGACCTAATTAGGGACCCTTTCTCGATAAATCTTATTACACTACACTGATTCAAGTGTAAGGGTCCCTGTGAAAAGTTCAGTGTAATAGGCCTATAACACACTGTACCTTACTTGAGAAACTTAGGGCTCGTGCACAAAGCGACATTTTTACGCGCAGTCACCACGCGTTTTACTCCAAATATGTAAAACGCGTGGTGTCACAGAGATAATAATTTACATCCCAGGTAACACATTTCAAGGATTTAGTCCCAAAATCAGAGATTTTCACATTTTGGGACCATACTCTCTAGTCTCTCAGATTGATAGTTTTCGAGAACCTCTGGGGTACTCTAGTCGATTTTCTACATCCAGCTCTCTCTATAATTTTGCGGTCAAGAAATTTTGACTCGAAAGTTCGAAACTCGTCGGTGAAAAAGTTCCATAGTCCATACAAAATTATTCAGGAGGACTGGACATTCCACTAGCGCACGTATAATATCATCCTTACCCAGTGCCCTAATAGCCTGATGCACGATGGGACTACATGGGGCACACGTAATAATCACTAAAATACAGGCAGGCGAATGCGCGAACTTCCTTTTGTATGTCCTCGAATACCGTTTCGCGCCTCCATGCGGGAAGATAAATATAGTCGAGAATATAAATGTGTGCGCGTACGCGTGCGGGCTCGCCGCACGACGCAGTCAAGATCAAGGGCGCGCGATTGCGCAAGAGTTGGCTGTCGCACCGCACTGCAACTCGGTGTGATGTCATCGCGTCTCTTCACCCCCCGCGCCACCTCATACACCTCTCATCACGCTCGTTTCTCAAAGGCCGCGGTGTACCGCGGACGCAGATCGATCTATTTTTAAATAATACCAACTAGACTTCCATAATACCTGATATAAGTACTTATTACTTATTATTGCAACTAATAATTTTGCGAAAAAGTATGTATCTACCTGCATGATTCTGTTACAGCTCTAGATGTTATTTTAAACTATTTGATAACGCACGTCCCGTGGGAACTGGTCCCACGTCCCCGGGAGACAACATAGTCAAAATTAGTAGATGGACTGTGAAGTAACAGACTGGTAGAGTCACTTTCGCATAATATCTATTAAGTATATATGTAGGTAATTAAGCGAAAGGGGGGTAATATATAATTAATTATATTACCCCCACTTCGTCGGCGTGTATGAGATTTTGTGAGTACCGCGGGAACTCCCTAATTTTCCGGGATAACAATTATAGCCTAGATGCAATCATTTTCATCAAAATCGGTTGAACCGATGGGCTGTGAAAGCGTAACAGACAGGAAGAGAGACACACTTTCGCATAGAGGCAGCGGTAGCGAAGTAAAAAACGTTTGTTTACTTCTTTTATGGTAAACTAGCGAATGCCCGCGACTTGGTCTGCGTGGTTTGAGGTTTTTGGTTCCCGCGGAAAATCTTTAATTTTCCGGGATAAAAAGTAGCCTATGTGCTATTCCAGACTATAATCTATCTCTGTGCCAAGCCAGATCCATTCAGCCGTCAGGGCGTGATTGAGTAACAAACATCCAAACATCCATCCAAACTTTCGCATTTATAACATTAGTAAGAATTAGTAAGATTAAGGGTTTTACTTATTTTAAGTGGGATAGGTATCACCTCTACATGAAATTAAGGTATGTTATTATTGGATTTTACCCAAGATATAGGAAGATTATTAAATACCACCGCTTAGGTGTCTTAAATGACCTTGCAATCGAAATTTACCTTAGCGTTCTTATCAATGTTATGCGTACTTTATTAAATCCAATATTATGGTCGATAGGAATATGTATATTTTTAAAATTATTGTAACGACGACATCCTTAATTGAGGTAGGTAAGTAATTTGTTAGACGTAATAAGCTATAAAGTACCTACTTATAAACTATTAGCTAATGCCCGCGACTTCGTCTACATGGATCGAGGTATTTTCGTTAGATAGCCTAGGTATCCATCTCTCTTTTTCATCGCTAATTCGCTATGGCCTGACTCTCGTACCTAATCAGATACTCTTAGTTCAGAATTTTGTGGTACAATCCCAAAGCTGACCACTTATATCAAGAAACTAGCTGATGCTCGCGACTTCTTCCGCGTGGTTTTATTTGTTTTATCCAGTGGGAAATCCTTAATTTTCCGGAATAGTGCTCAACTATTTCACAAACTAACTATATCAAAAAATCACGTCAATCCGTTGCTCTGTTGCGGCGTGATTGCAAGACAAACTCTCTATTTGACGTTTTTGGGGATAGAAATTCCAAAAACTGTGGAATACCTACTTTATAATCACTGCTATAACTTGAAGAACGACGGACTTTCATTCAAACTTTGACCCCTATTTAACCTCTTTGGAGGTGGAAGTTTCAAAAATTGTGACACACGTGCTTCTTTATTTTTAACGAATATTTTACAAACTTGAACGAGGGGTGGAATTTCGTAAACCCTTTCTTAGTGGATAGGTTTAGAGAATTACTTTTCACAGAGAACACACCCTCCTAATTTCATGTCTCCAGGACCAGCGGCTTAGGCTGTGCGCAGATATATCAGTCAGTCAGGACTTTGAATTTTATATATTTACATAGGAACAGCTGTAAAAATAACGAAGGTTTAACAGCGGGAAATGCCTTTTATTTGAAGGATATTGCATCAGAGAGATTATGTTTATCTTTTATTTTATCATAAAAATGATAAATTTAAATGTCAGATTACTATAAAAGTCGATATTACCTATATGATCTTGTAAAGTGCGAAAGTTTTGCGCATCATTAACATATATTACTTTATGTTTTTAAAATGCTAAATAATCTTGATTGTTGGTAAAAATAAATAATAGTTTTAAAGTAATAAACAATAAAAATGAAATTAATTAATTCACTTTTAAACAATTATCATAAACTAGATGATGCCCGCGACTTCGTCCGCGTAATTTAAATTATTTTCATTCCCATAGTCTATGTCCTTCCCCGGGATACAAATTATCCATGTACCAAATTTCATCAAAATCGAACAGATGAGCCATGAAAGCGTAGCAGACAGACAAACAGACAGGCACACTTTCGTATTTATAATATTAGTGTGGATAGTATGGATCCTGTGAAAGTACTATGAAAACTTGATATTCATAGAATATTTTTTACTCTAAGTCAGGAGTACTATGAGAATTCTTAACCATACCTACTAATAGCACCACAGAAATATAAGTTCCTACCTAGTTTTCTTTTACCTATACCTCGTTGGTCTAGTGGTTAGCATGTTCGACTGCGGCCAACGAGGCCCCGAGTTCGAGTCCCGGATCGAGCCATAATTTAAGTGTTGAGTTTTTCTGACTAGAAATTGTCAGTACTAGCCCGGAGTTAGGAAGTTGGCGATGTTTCAGCCCCGTGCCTCAGAGAGCACGTTAAGCCGTCGGTCCCGGTTATTATCACTAACATGATAATACTCGTCAAAGCCCGCCAACCCGCATTGGAGCAGAGTGGTGGGTTTAAGCTCTAATTCCCTCTCTCCTATGAGAGTGGAAGCCTGTGCCAGTGGAACGTTAATGAGCTGTAGTAATGGTGGTGGTAGGCTTCTTTTGATCTGTGAATATCACCTAATAATAGGTATACAGATAGGTATTAGTTATTACCTACTAAGCTGATGCCCGCGATTTTTTCCGCGAGGATTATTTATTCATAGTCCCGTGGAAACTCTATTTTTCTGGATAAAAAGTTGATGTGTGAACGTCTCTCTCAAGGTCTTTAACTACCTATAAGTATGTCTATGCAAAAATACCGTCTCATTTGCATGAAATTACAATAATATTATGACATTATTTATGCGGATATTTCTCTGCTGATCAACAATCACTAATGACAATATTTAAGGCCTCAGAATCAGATGTGAACGCTGATCATGGTCAAGAGCAAATCTGTCATCGATAAATAAAGACAGATACATAATAAGAATATAGGTACTAGATATTGTATGATAGACGCATAGGGTTGGCACTTTGGCAGATGTGTCAATCTACGAGTTTATTATATTAAATCCTATCCAAACTGTTAAAGACTCGAAAGTGTTTGTTTTTTTGTTGGTGCTTCAGTTTGTCTTGCAATCAAGCCGCAACGGGGCATCGGATCGATAAGAGTTTTTACATTAAATTACTTATTTGAATGTAGCTACTGAGCCAATGAGACGTACTAATTCTGTGGATGACAACTCCTGACGTTTCCTGTCAAACCCGATGTCTGGTAACCCTAGACGTGTAACTGTGCAACCTTCAAGCGTACAATAGATCTAGCATGCATACTCGTAGCGCTAGCGTGTTTAAGGATGAGGACATATGAACACAAAATGCATATGACTGTACAGAGATACAGACTGCGTTTATGTAATTTATGGTCGACCTTGAAATCTCAATAGTTAAGCTTATTGCACGTGTAGGGCGAAAACACACTAGGGATCGGACGGCATAAAACATCTGCGCGAAACATTTGCGTCATAGGGGAACGAATAACGAGTATGTGCAGCTCCATTTAAAAGTGTGTCAGTGTGAAAACACGTTTGGGATGTGCACATCAGCGCGACAGGATACGAAGTTTCTGCCTGACATGGACGAATCGCAAAACACTTTTAACGGGTTATGTGCGATTTTTTATCACTGAAACCTTCTCGGTGGTGGCTCTCAGTCTCACCAGATTTTATCATGTCCTGGCATCTAGTGCGTTTTTGCTCTTAGGCGGGTTTTTTGCCCGCCAGAATTTTTTTTGGCCGTTGTGTTTTCACCATTATGTTCGAGCACCACTATAGTAATACTTATTAGGCATAACAGTAACTACCCAAACTGCTTGCTAATTAAATACTAATGGGAGCGTTACTGTTTCCTACCAACTCTACCAACCAACATTTTGTTTACTGTTAACCATAATAATGCGATATTGTGTACGTATGTCTGTATACTTCTCTTTGACGACACATCAGTCTGCCCAACCGATATTGACGTTTGGTGCAGAAATATGGTGCTGTACGTTGCGTCCCGGCTTATACCGGGACGTATGCTTTTCTCCCGGAAAATCGAAGAGTTTCCATTATAGGATATTCAATAAGGATTAATCCACGCAAACGAAGTTGCGGGCATCCCCTAGATCCTCTGTCCTCGCGAGTCCACACGATAATATACCAAAGTATCAATTCACGATGACATCTAAGTAGGTCTAGACTCTAGGTATATTAATTACATAGGTCATTATCATCATCACCAAACGACAGACGTCCACTGCTGGACTTCCAAGAATTTCCACACCGCCGCCGCCTGGATCCAGCGGCTCCCTGTGACTCGTCTGATGTCGTTCGTCCACCGAGTAGGGGGTCTGCCAACGATGCGCTTCAGTACAAGGTCGCCATTCCAGCACTTTGGGACCCCAACGTCTGTCGGTTCTTCGAACTATGTGCCCCGCCTATTGCCACTTCAGCTTCGCAATGCGTCCAGCAATATCGGTTACCGTCGTTCTTCTGCGAGTCTCCTCATTTCTGATTTGATCGCGCAAAGAAATCCCGAGCAATGCTCTCTCCATTGCCGACTGAGTGACCCTGAGCTTTCTTATGAGGCCCATAGTTAGCGACCAAGTCTCGCATATAATTTTAGTCCGCGCACGAGCTCCGAGAAATCGGGGTCTGAAGCACTAGAGGTCCCAGCGCTAGTTTCGAGCTGGACGCATGTAATTTTGCGATAGCAGTATTGTTTTGCACTGTAGATAACTGTAGGTCATTACTTTAACATCCCATAGGATTCCCCAGAGCTCGAGCGCGGACTATACATAGGTACTTACTATTTAGATTTAATTCCGCTTTGCAAAAGTTTTAATTTAAGCAATAATTAAACGTAATGTTAGGAACATAAATAACAAAAACAAGTCCATAAAAAAAAACTAAATAAAAAAAACTGCGACTACCTACTCTATGCCTATCGCTTAGTTAACATAAGCGTTTGGTATAGAATAAACACTATGAAATAAGAATAAATTACCATACAAATGGATGAAGTATTTTTTTGTTAAATATTGCTATTGAGGTATAGTTCCATACGAGAAGGTACGTACTACGCTACGATTAGTTTGTTATTGGGCTCCAATGGCGCCACTTTTCTCAGGATTCGGTTCAACGGTTGAATTGTGAAAAGATAAGTAATACTCTATCAAATAAACCGAGTGAGTAGGGAAATTTCTAGTAATATTACTAGATGACGCATTGGAATTCGTTTGGGTGGGTAAAGGTTTTAAAAATCTCTACAGAATATCTTTGATTTCCCTGGATTAAAAGCTTATGAGGGTCTCCGAGATAAGTACAATCTTTGATTGTAGGTACCTACAAAATATCGTCAAAATCGGCTGGGTTGCACAGACAGATACACAGACACACAGATGAATAAACAGACACATATATATTATAGACACTTTTTCATTTATAATATACCTACCTAAGTATCGATTTTGAAAATTGTATGTTAGGTACTGAGTTCGTTCTGTTACAGTTTTATTAATATTGTTGATAGAGCCACGTACCTAACTCAGTAAATGCTCAAGGAAACGTTTGGTTTATGGTTAATTTGCACTTAGAGAACATGTCTTTAATCTTCATGAAGTGTTGCAGTTTGCACGTAAAACTCTAAGGGCAGTTTCATACAGTTTCAGTCCCAAATCTATTATTGAGGCAACCGCAAACAGTATTTTTCCTTTAACCAGGCTAGTTAGGAACCAGACAGGTAGATGATAGAAAAGAAAGAAAGAAAATAAATGTAATAAATCAATATTGTCATAAACAAACATGTTTGATACGGGTCGTACCTAATAATATGCTTGTCTGTGAAAGCACCTAAAATGGGTGTAAGTAAGTAAAGCTCAGTCTTTTGCCCTGTATCAAGCTTGCATTTGCAAGTATAATGCACGGCGCTGATTTTCAGCTGTAACTCAGGTGAAAGCCAAAATTCCTTTCAGAAATGATAGAAAACAGATCAGCAGGAGGACCAGAGTTACTGACATCGATCCACGTGTTACGTAGTTGAATTGGCAATGGGCAAGGCACACATTTTCGAAGAACTGATAGACGTTAAGATCCCAATTCCTAAGATGCTGCAATAACGACCCCGCAGTCCGCATTAAGTGTAAGCCGCTAGGTGCAGGCCATGACGACTAGAGACAGAAACTCCACACGCGCACTGGCGACTCTATATAGCCCGCAGTGCGGAGTTTACCAGATTTGACCCTAGATACACACGTGATGGAAACCATATCTCGGCGCGCGACAGCGATCCTTACGAATAGAATACGGCACGGGTCCCGTACGGTGATGACGTCACCCGCAGCACGTACCCAATTCTTGAATCGACAACTAGCTCAGGACCTATAGTCTACAAGGTAGGCCCTAGTCAAACAAAGGTTGAAGCTGAAATCCACCGGGGTACGAAATTACCTCGCGCCCCAATGGTCATGCCTTGGGCCAGTACAAAGATTCAGGAGGCGCAAGACTGGCGAGTGGTAGTTCCTATAAGAAACCTGTCTCTTGTCGTATGTCATCAGTATGACATATGATTATATGTCATCAGACACTTATGGGTTGATGACGACGACGAATAGAGAGAGTAACAAATATAGTCCAACGGGTTGCAACGGTAAAATGTCTACGGGTTGGACTGTAGACTTCCAACAATAAAATGTCTAGACTTTGGGTACACTAAGATCATCAGAAGTTTGAACAACACATACTTACCTGAGTAAGTACCTACTTATAGTGCACTATTCAATTGACATATTCTGACGATGCGATGGTAGGTACACAATGATTCCGAAGCTAATTACACAGGCAACTGTATAGAATTAGCCTTAGTATACACGCGCAATGTTGCGCGCACTGCGTGGGGATCAAGGTCGTTGGAAATAACGCACACAACTCAACATGTTAGCAGTGTAGACCAGGAGCTGGTGAGCAGAGACTGATTTTTTAATTTCTTAAATACATTTACATAAATATGTTACATTTAAGCAGTTATGTTTAGGTTTACAAACTAATTTATCAATTAATGCCCGCGATTTCGTCTGCGTGGATCAAGGTTTTTTGGTTCCCGCGGGAACTCTTTAATTTTCCGGGATAAAAAGTAGCCTATATGCTATTCCAGACTATAATCTATCTCAACCAGATCCGTTCAGCCGTTGGGGTGTGATTGAGTAACATACATCCAAACATCCAAACATCCATACATCCATCCAAACTTTCGCATTTATAATATTAGTAAGATAAGATAAGAAGTAAGAGAAATATAATAATATATCGTTATGGGATCAACGCACAGCCTAAGCCGCTGGGGTTACAAACTCGAAATTTTGACGGTAGGTTTCTCTAGTGACGTAGGCGCTCACTAAGGAAGGAATTTTCAAAATTCCGCCCTTAAGAGGGTGAAATAGGGGGTAAAAGTTTGTATGAAAATCCGTCATTTCTCAAGTTATAAACATGAAACTTAATATACGAGCTATCGGTTGAAAATGATGGATACGTGTTTCACAGTTTTTAAAATTCCCCCAAAGTGGTCAAATAGGGGATGAAAGTTGGTATGAAAATCCTTCATTTCTCAAGAGACCTTACAAGTTATATCAACTAAACTTGGTATAGGTCGTTAAATAGAGAATTTGTCCTTCAATCACGCCGCAACTGAGCAACGGATCAACATGATTTTTGCATGGGTATAGTTGAGTACCTGGAGACTACTTTTTATCCCAGAAAATTAAAGAGTGCCGGTGGGAATTATAAAACACTTACCTATGCCACGCGAACGAAGTCGCGAGCATCCGCTAGGGCCCTGTAAAACTGGTTTCACAGTTTGCTGGAACAATCTCAGCCTCTATACTTATTTCTTATTAATTACTATACGGGCAGTGTCAGTGTATTTCTATATGATATTTCGTGAATATTAACTAAACAAAATTATTAGTTTAAAATTAACGCCGCTTTAAACTTCGGTAAGTAAATACTTAGCATTGTTAGACGCGACCATAATTTCTTAAAAGTAAAGAAACCAATTTAAGATGTTGTGAACCAATACAATAATAAACTACTAACGGAAGCGGAAAATTAAAGCATTAATTTTCCGCAGGAACCACTAGGCCCAATGGTACCTACTACTTTTAAAATCCATGTAGCCTGTTATAAGTATACCTACCTCTAACACATTTTATTAGAGATCACTCGAATTCAGGTTTTACCCCTTTTATTATATTAATAATGGGAAACGATCGAAATTACCCGATACCTGAACTTTAATTAAGAGTTGAGGCAGTGGAGAGATTTTAGAATGCGCAATCTTCTAACTCGTTACATGACAGTACTGTTAGTTTTGAATGCCTAGATCACATCCAGCGTGCCAACGATGAAGTCATCGTAAGTTAAATTGGAACCAAACTTCAGTTCTCCACGCACACGTTCTCCACGACTGGCAGCACGCAGTCAGTTTTAATATACGCCGCGTCGCGTTATCAGGCATCTCAATTGGGACCTCGGAAACTAGTTATTCCGATAAAATACGTGAATTCAACTCTGTTAAATGTATTTTCATAAACACTCACGATAGTTTAAAATAACTTTAAACTTAAGATCACTAGCTCACCATTCTAGTATCTAAACTAACCTACCGATCTGTGGTACTACGTAACTCGTCGGCTGGACATCCGGTCGCGCCTAGGTCTCGAATATGATAATACATTGCCGAAACTGGACTGAAAAGCCACAAGGTTACGTCGCGTCTAGATACTAATATTATACAAATCGCATTTTTTGTGTCAAATGAGGCGTCTATTTCATCAAGGTTAGTTCACACTTTTAGCACAGTCTAAGGAGATACGTTCTTTCTACCGTATTTACCCTTATGCATTGATGTAGAATTTTAGTACCTAATTGACCGGGCGAAGCAAAGGTCTCTGAGACTACTTGAGTGAATTTGCACTTGTCCGTCCGTCCGTCGGTCCGTCTGTCAGAGCCTTATAACTTCTGAATTACTGAATGTAATTACTTGTAAACCGATGGCCTCCAGCCGAATATGACTAAAAAAGTTATAAAAATCTTTATTTCAGGGGGTTCTCATAGAAGCGAATACGAAGTAAAATATTTTTTATAGCGTTACATAGGGTTGCGGTATATCATTTTAGATATAATTATGAATAGAGTAAAAAAATATTTTTTTTTATGTTTCCCTAAAATTGACGAAATTAGAGTTCGAACTTTCAAAGTAGAGTTTTTCTAACGTCCAAACTCGACCTCAGAACTCTCAATTTTCTTAAAGGTTGAGCGTGAAACTTGATCAATTATTTGAACTATATCCTGTACTTGAACAAAAAATACTAAAATTAGATAGTATAATATTTATATTAGGACACGAAATTATTTAATTTTTAATGAGCTTCAGTATTTTTAACAGAAGTTCACAATTATGTCAATAGATGGCGCTTTGTTAAAGTTTATTCGTTTGTGCCTACAAATAATATACGTTATCACCATCTTACGTGGTATAAAAAATTACTTTTCTCAAACATGCATGGAAATATTGTCATTATTTTAGAAAAAAGAACACGCGAAGTATCGAATTTTCGGACAAAGAAAATCAAAACCATTGCAGGGGCGTTTTTTGAATTTGGAAAATTACAACGCTCCTGCAATGTTGTATGAAACGGCGTACTGGAGTTATTAAATACTCTTTGATCGGATCTCTTTTGTCATTCTTGGCTACCATAGTCTCTTTGCTTAGTACAAATTGGTGGCTGTATAGCCTTAAATGCGTTTGCCTGTCGGTACAGATGATAAAAGAAAATTGGCGGCAAAGCTGAAAATTCGTCTTGATTTGTTATTTACATACTTAATAAATATAAATTTAATAATAAGTAAAATGAGTTCCAACGGTTCAGAGAGTGAAATGGAGATTGATTGTACTCTACCAGATTTAAGATCAGAAGCCAAATTGGCAATGGAAAACCTGCTTCCAGCGAAGTCCAAAGAAAAATACATGAAAGTATATGAAAATTTTATGAGTTGGAAAAACAAGAAAAAAGTGAACATTTTCTCCGTAACAGTATTTTTGGCGTATTTTAATGAGACTGCTAAAACTAAAAAGCCATCTGGGCATTATGGGCAATTTATTCCATGCTGAAATGTATAGTTCATGTTAAAAACGGCATTAACTTGAAAAATTATGGGAACTTAACTACTTTTCATAAACGACAATCGACCGGATTCAAAAGCAAGAAATCGAAAATTTTTACTGGCGAAAACCTAAAGCAATTTTTAATTAAAGCCCCAGATGATATATATTTAGCGACAAAGGTAAAAAAGTATGTTTTATTTCCTTGCATTCTTTAGAGAAAAGCACTATATATGCCTCGGCGGAAATGGCAATTGCCTGTCTCGTATTAGTGAAGTCCTCGCCTACGGCTCGGCCTTCAAACTCATACTCGACCTGCAATTGCCTATTTCCCAGCCTTTGCAATAATGTACTATTACTGATGTAGTACTTAAGTCTATGAACGTAGAGAAGAGCGCGCATCTAGATATCCTCGCCGCAGGAGCCGCAAGCACATTATAATTTTTTTATTATTCAGCTTCATTAAAATGTCCAAAAATTTGTTTCAATTTTGCCCACCGGGTCAGATAAGTTTGAAGGACTGTAGGGTTCTTAACTACTGTCATTGTGGCCGGGTCTATCATAATATTATACTATTTATTTGGGTGTCCAACCACTGTATGAATATAATATATACTTTTAGTTTCTATATCAGATCGGAACAAAATGTATTCTTCCAAGTTTAACAAACCAGATTTTTCTTTACGGGTTGTTGGTTGGTTGGTTGGTTGGTTGCTGGATGGAACTCCACGTCGGGTAACAGCAAATGGATCGCGACCAGTGGATTGCGTGTCCAGACACCACGCGGCGATCGTACAACAGATAGCGGACTTCCTGTCGAGCCCGACTCCCCCGCTCCGGGGAGATGACTTCATCTCCCCGTCCGAGCTGAGGAAGGCCGTCTTCCGACTTCCTAAAAGGAAGGCGCCAGGCTACGACGGGATCCCGATCGCCGCCCTGCAGCAGCTGCCGAGAAGAGCTCTCGTTCCATTAGCGAGACTCTTCAACGGCGTACTCCGCACCGCTCATTTCCCGGATTCATGGAAATTGGGGAAAGTAATCACTATCCCCAAAACAGGAAAGGACCGCCGCCTGCCAGGAAGCTACCGCCCCATTACCCTCCTGCCGCACATCGCCAAGCTGTTTGAGCGTCTGTTGCTGCGAAGGCTCGCTCCGCACCTTCGACCGCGTGCCGAGCAGTTTGGCTTTCGCAGCAACCACTCAACGACGCTCCAGCTGGCGAGACGACTGCACTACATCGCCAGTGAGAGGAATCGCGGCCAATTCATCGTCGGGGTCTTTCTCGATATCGAGAAGGCCTTCGACCGTGTGTGGCACGATGGACTCCTGGCGAAACTCCTCTCGACCACCCTACCACCTGCGATCGTGCGGCTGGTAGCATCATTCCTGGAAGGTAGGTCCTTCCGAGTGGCCGTTGAAGGCGCGGACTCCCAGCCGCGTCCTATACGGGCCGGAGTACCCCAGGGCAGCTGCCTATCCCCGTGTCTCTACGCGGTGTACACGGACGATATCCCTACCCTCGCCGACCATCTGCGCGAGGGGGAGGAAGACGTGCTGTTGTTGCTTTATGCTGACGACAGCGCGTACTTCGCGTCGTCGTACCACCAAATCGTCGCTACAAATCGCATGCAACGTCTGCTGGACTTACTTCCGGAATGGCTGGACAAATGGAGAATGGCCGTCAACGTGGGGAAGACGGCCGCCATTTTGTTCGGCGCCCGGAAGCACATGCGTCAGCTCAAACTGTGAGGCCAGGACATAGAGTGGCAGACCTCGGTGTGCTACTTGGGGTGCCACATTGACGCCGGCCTGGCCATGGTTCCCATGATTGATCATGTTGTGAACCACGCCACGGCTGCTGCGTCGATGCTGCACCAGGTCCTCACCTCAAGCCTCACACCGAAGACCAAGCTCCGGATCTACGGAGCCTATGTCCGCTCGCGGCTGACGTACGCGGCTCCCGCCTGGTATGCGATGTGCTCTGCATACCAGAAGAGCCGCCTACAAGTCCGGCAGAACAAATGCCTACGCCAAATCGTGGGAGCTCCGAGGTACGTGAGGAACGACGTGATCCATCGCGACCTCAAGACGCCCACCGTGGAGGGGTATGTCCGTACACTCGCGCGGCGTATGTTTGCGTGCGCGGACAACGGACCGTACGAACACCTCCACGGGATCGCACCGCCGACCACCCGACCTCCGACCGGGCGTCCACTACCTCGTGAGCTCCTACGATCGCCATCACCTGCGCGGCACGCAGGCGACCGTAGCGACGACGACGACTCGACATACGCCGGACTTGACACCGACTCCGCGCGCGACGGCGACCCTATCGCCCGCAGCGCGGAGTCCACCGGCCTTGACACCATCTCGGCGCGCGAGAGCGACCCCATAACCCGCAGCGCCGAGATACCTGGAGAAGACATGGGTCCTGCACGCGGAGGTGATGATGTCACCCGCAGTGCGGACCCAACACCGGAAGAGACACCCGACCTAGGAGCCCGTAGCCTACAAGGCAGGCCCTAGCCGGTTCACCGGCTTCAAGATAATCACCGGGGCACAATGTTGCCCCGCGCCCCGCCCGGGTAAGGAGGCTCAGCCTCGAGGCCCGTACCCCCGCTCGGCCCCACGGGCCAAACGGAGAAGACCCACACAAGAACAATGGATTACCTAGTTAGTTAGTTTTAGTATACAAGATAATCCTACCCTTACGCCTCAGCTAATCAAAGGCCCCACTTGAGATGCTCGAAGCGGCGCGACACGTAGCGGCAAATATTATTTGTATGATTTTGTATCGGGCCACGAGGTTAAAGTGGGCCCAGGTTCGTACAACCTCATACAAAGAACAGTTACGTGCCGCTAGGTAACGCGCCGCGCCTATTTTGTGGGGCTAGACCTTAAGCAAGTAAGTAATGATGCATATGAAAACGTCAGCGTACAGTTTGAATTCCCAAAGTTAATAGTGAACTGTGATAATGAATGATAAAATATTAAAAAAGATATTTGAACGAGCTTTTCCCGACTGATAAAAATCAGCGGTCTAAAAATTAGATTTATCTGTATACTTAATTTTATGCTTTAAGCTACGCTGTGGCTCAAACACGATCTTAGAGTAGGTTGGCTAGGCTGAGATGCTATTGGTAAGTATATAAACAAATCGTAACTTTAGTGAGAATGTGTAAATAGGCCCTTAGCGTTCTATAACAGTAAGATACGATCGAAGTAAGTCAGAAGTTATTAAAATACGTAAATGGGTGCACAGTGTTAACACAGTTATTTCAATAATGATGTTGTTTTGCTATAATAACTTTGGCAGCGTGGATTTGGGTATTTATAATAACCCTCGGAAATTCTTTTATATTCCGTGATTCTTTTATGAAAAGTAACCCGGCTAAATGTGTGTAGGAACCCGTCAGGAAACTGTGTCTGTAACCAAGTTTCAATAAAATCCGTCTGTACGAAGACAATAGCTAAAAATTTATGTGTCGCAATCTAATGAAGTAATTAGTGCGTTTCAAGATATTAAATTCAGTTATTTTTTTCCTATTATTGAGTACCAGCGAGGTATTTACTCGTGTAACTACGATCTAGCTTAACTTATTGGCTAATGACTAGTTTTATTTTAACCTAAACTTATAATTTATGTTATGTAGGTACTTACAAAAAAATTGTCCATTGACGCATTTTAGTCTTTCTTGGC
This sequence comes from Erebia palarica, assembly GCA_964035005.1. Classification (NCBI taxonomy): domain Eukaryota; kingdom Metazoa; phylum Arthropoda; class Insecta; order Lepidoptera; family Nymphalidae; genus Erebia; species Erebia palarica. The sequence continues at coordinate 12,901,916 of OZ035988.1, forward strand.
TTAGACACTTCGTTCACGAGTTCTTATTAATTACTCAATTAAATAAAGTGATATAATTGAATGTGAATAAAAACATCGTAAGGAAACCTGCATGCACGAGATTTCTTCATAATGTTCTCAAAGGTGTGTGAAGACTGCTAATCCGCATTTGGCCAGCGTCATGGACTATTTCCACACCCTTCATATAATGAGAAGAGACCCTAGAGGCTGTGGGTCGAAGTGATGATAGACTAAAATAGAGGAAGCAGTGATAACAGGTTTTTTTGAATTGTGCTAAATTACACTTCTTCTGTTATATCAGGTTTATATTTAAAATGGCTATGAAAAACAGACATAAAACAAGTTCGACGGACCGGCCGAAGCTAAGGGAATTACGAAAACCTTGAGTGAAAAGTTAGTGCTTAGCTGCAATCAAACTTGCTATAGCAAGTGATGATGCAGGCAGTTGCCTAGAAAATGTCTATTCAATCTTGATTCAAAGATAGGAATATTAAAGTAAGTGTTTTAAAAAGCTCAATATTAACTTCGAAATTTTTTCTTTTTTTTTCCTGAGTAGGATCTGCGATCAGTCGACAGACTATAAGCAGCTTTGGTTTGTTTGATTAACTGATTTTTCCAGAGAAGATCCTCATATTATCTGCACACTGTCGAGCACATTGGCCCGCTTCAGACGCTTTATTTTTGTGGGTTGGGGTGTAAGCGTTCTCGATGCTTTGTGGTATTTTGGATAGAAGCAGGCGTTACTTTGCGGGAGTCCATGACAATGAAGAAACTAGAAGTTTAATTAGCTATAATCCGCCACAGAAGGCAAAACTATGTGGTACAGTGCGTATCTTGAACTTGCTGCCCTCGATATTCACCACACCACATAAACCCTCAAAAATACCCTCAACGTACGTTTCACTCCGATACCGGAGTATCTTCAGGAGATGTTGAATCGACAGTGCACAACCGTGCATTGTAGAGTCAAAATCAAGATACGTACCACATAGATTTGTCTTCTGTGGCGGATTATATCTAATTAAACTTCTAGTTTCTTCTTTATGGTAAGCTTATTGATTTCCTCAATTACAGTTGGTATTTCCAGGTACTGATGTATCTCAGTATTACGTGTAAGCCAAGGAGCATTAGCAATCGTTCTAAGGATACTATTCTGAGCTCTTTGTATCGCTAGTATGACTTGCTGGCAGTACCCCATATTTGTATACTATAGAGCCATATGGGTTTGAGGATTGAACAATAAACTATCCATCTATCAGCCCGTATGCATCCACTGCTTGAGATAGGCTATTTTCGAGAGCGCACCACCAAACACGGTCCTCCGCCTTCCTCATCCAACCGCTTCCCGCAACCTTCTTTAGGTCATCGGACCAGCGAGCTGAAGGTCGTCCTACACTGCGCTTACCGGTACGCGGTCTCCACTCCAGAACACGTCTGCCCCAACAAACAATAAACCATTAGTTTATTATTGTGTGATAAAGTGATAAACTTCGAAACTGCATGCATGGTGTGGAGAGTAGGTAACTCTCCACCACTCCAACGCACATCGTCACTGCGCGGGAGGATCCAGAGCACCTACGCATAAATTTTTGCACGATACACATTCTATCATCGACCAACATCGTCGCAATAAATCCACTATTATTGTACGGAAAGCCATGTCACGGTATGGGCGTGACAACTCGAAATGGTTCGATTTATGTCGACTATAAAATCGATTCTTACCAGTGCAATTTAAACGTGCATGTAAGTTCGTATCAAGACGTAGATACTTACTACTTAAGTATCCCATACTTTGTTTACCTTACCAATACATACTTTAAATCACGTCATATTTTATAGTAATTACTTTATGCAGGTACTTATACATAAATTGTATTGTTCATTTTATCTATATACTAGATGATGATGCTCCCGACTCCGATCGCGTGGATTAAGCTTTTTTATTACCGCGGGAACTCTTTAATTTTCTGGGATAAAAAGTAACCTATGTCCTTCCCCGGGATACAACCTATTCCTGTACCAAACTTCATCAAAATCGTAACGAACGGATGGACCATGAAAGCGTAACAGACAGAGAGACAGACAGACACATTTTCGCATTTATAACGGCCGGTGCTTTCCTAATATAAACCACAGTGCCGAACCATCGCCGAAGCTACCATACCTTAATGAATCTACTCTATACTTAAATCAAGAAGTATTTTTTGTTCGTTTACCTGGCAAACACAATTTAGTATTGAACAAACTATCAGTAACAAAAACGACGAAAAAAAATTGTTACATTCAATGTAATAAATATAGATACCCATTACTATCTTAAAAATGAAGCTTCAAGTGTTCAACTCATTTGGAAGTGGCTATAAGCTAACAGTAGGTTCCTTAGTGGGTTATACCAGTTTACGTCACTGTATACAAACTAAAAAAATCAAGATAGATGAACTTAAAAAAGTTAATACACACAAATTACGATTTCGGATTGGGATTGTCTCAGCTATGATCGTTGAGGGCCAATTTTTGTTGATTCAGTTAGTTAGTGTCATCAGGGCAGTGGTAAAGAGATATTGACCATTGTTAATTAATATTAAAACACCCTGGTGGGTACCAGACTGGACAAACGTCTGCGAAACGTGACGTCTGCACAGGAGGGAACGAGGGTTTGTCTTGTAACTTGTTGCGCTGTGCAGTGTACAGTGTAGGTACAGCTTGTTGCGCCACTACGCCAGACAAACCCTCTTATGCAGTAGTGTGCGCTGTTGTCTTAACCCGGGTTCGATTCCTGACAGGGTCAATTCAAGAAATTATAATTTCTGAACTCTCTCTGCAGGTCTGGTCTAGTAGGAGGCTAGTCCGTGGCTTGGCTACCACCCCCCTACCGGCAATAACGAACCGCCAAGCTCGATTTTGCGTTCCGGAATTGAGGTATGGGTTTAATGTAACTGGCGTACCCCTAACAGGTGAGCCTACGATCATCTTAAACTGCATCATCACACACCATCGCAGTCAAGGGCTAACTCGTAGTGGAATACCTTATTAAGGCCCATTCTTTTTTACCGATTCTGACGAAATGCAAAGAAGCAAGCCTTTCAAACTATCATAAACTATCCTACAGCACGTAGATCATCAAATCCAGTTACAATAATTATGTTTTTATAGCTGCTAATATTTTATAACGATCTCTTAAAGTGCTTAACTCCTACACAATAAATTTATATTCGTCTAAACGGTTTAACTGTACGCTTTTAAAGTGTTACCTATATTAAAGAAACGGTTTTGGTGCTTAAGCACTTTATAAAGGAAGAGGTTCTCAACTCTTGGAGTAGGTGTACGTATTTTGAGAACATATGTATATGTACGTATAAACTCCTTATTGCACACTAAAAATACACAAAAAAACAATTTGTAAAAGAAAAATTGTTAAATTTGTAAAACTTATTAAATTGTATATGGGTACAATAGGCCGGTCTTATCGCTAAGTAGCGATTTCTTCCAGATACCTTTAACGTTACAGAATAAATGAGCCAGTAGACAGTGGGTGGCAACAAAAGTTCTTTTTGGGTTAAATATGTCACCGTAATATTGCAAAAACCGTTAGATTGTAATCTAACTAGCGAAATTGTAAACTGACAAAAAACGTCAAACTCTAGCTGTATCTAAGATGGAGAGAGACAGAGTACGTGCATGTAATTTTTTTCTCACATTCGTACTATTTATTTAATTTGATTTTAATTTTATTTAAATAGAATAGCAAGCGAGTGGGTTTTAACGGGAGGAGGGAGAGAAAAAATTGCTAAAAAACAACACGTGATTAATGGACGACCCCTAATTATGGAACCCCATACTTTCGGTTTGTTATTATACTACACAATAGCTATCGCGGGCGATTTGTCTGCATAAATGATCTCTATCTATTGCATTCCCGTGATTTAACGATGAAGATCAACTGAATACCTAAGAAAACCTTCAATGGGTAAAAAAATGCCACTGATTTACAGAATATGAGGCCCACGTGATACTTTTTAATTAAAAGCGCCAAATGGACTGACTACACGCTGCGGCGTCAGTCTGGCGAAAAATGCACTATTGCACACAGAATATTTTTGAATGAAATTGAAACTTATTGAAAAGTGGTAAGGATTTAATTTGCTTGAATTTTTGTGAAATGTAAAGAGCTTATTATTTGCAATTGAAATTGCTTTCAGAGAAAAGACTAAGGGCTTACCTATAGACTAGTTATTATTCTGTGCCTATAGACTGCTAGGGATTTTTATGCAACGCATTAAAATATTACTGTAATTGCAATGATGATCATGGTAGGTACAAAAACATTTTAGGCACAAGCGGTATGCTAACAAAGCATTGTAATTTCAATTTTATTGTCATACTATTGAATTATACTTTTTTCTTCGTGGAAAAAATCCCCTACTGTGCCGTGACGTCTATAGTCGCAGGCCCTTAGGGGGCATCCATTAATTACGTGAGGTGTTCAGGGGGGAGAGGGGTCAAGTGAATTCTCTCTTAATCTCACGCGGGGGAGAGGGTGGTCTCGGTAAATATCACGTAATTCTTTTTCCGCAAGAAATAGTGTAAAATTGCGAGAAAGCTGGGTTAAATGAAGTTAAAAAATAATTCTCCACTAAAATATGGCTGAATCATACAGAATAAAAAAAAAAAACGAAATCCGGGTCGAAAAACCGCCAAAATTCTCTCACGTAAGTAATTAATGGATGGCCTCTTAGTCCTTCCACTGGAAGAAAGTTGACTCTGAGCCTTGAAAGCGTAGCAGACAGACAGCTATACTCTTTTGCTTAGTATTAAAAGCATGGATTAAAACATTATTATTTTTTAGTTTTTACCAAGTAAGTAAAAAATATCATGTAGGTACAAAAAGGATGACTTAAGATCGACGTGTCCTCCATTCGCCTTTGTATCATATGATAATAATGGCCAATGTCTATCGAGCTACGATTAGTAACAGAATATAACTTGGAAGATATGGAAGACATATAGATATATATAGAGTGGAAAAAAGAACGGGACATGGAGGCAAAGTACATTAATTATTTTTAAAAATAAGAATAGGTATTCACATTCAATCATTTTTCAAAAGCTTACCTGAGACGGGAGTTGAACCTACTAAAGATGCAAAAAATATAGAGTCACTATTTTATTCTTATTTTTGAAAATAAAGTAACCCTGATGATGGAAGGATGTTTCTTTTGACCGAAATTATATCAAATTTCAGAGGAAACAATTTCAATATATAATGTATTTTTCCTCCATGTCCCGTTAGTTTTTTTCCAACCTGTATAATATATTCAACATATTATTCTGATATATATACAAAGTGGGTGCGCCTTAACACTCGTAAATACTTCAAACTAAGAGCATAATCTTGAGATATCAAGGATTATTTTCCATCAAGTAGCGCATGTTATATTCTTGCACCTAGAATTTTATCCACACGTAATTATTATTACTATATCTACCTAAACATTTAAGTAAGTTAAACTTCTTCGCCTGTAGAGTGGTAACTAGCCACGAACAAAGAAGCCTCTCATAAGATTATACCCACCCACCAATACAACCACTACAGCCCATTAACGTCCCACTGCTGGGCACAGGCCTCCACTCTCATTGGAGAGAGGGAATTAGAGCTTAGGCCCACCACGCTGCTCGATTACGGGTTGACGGGCTTTAACAACTATCGTCACGTAAGTGATAATAACCGGGATCGACGGTTTAACGTGTTCTCTGTGGCACGGGGGTGAAACACCTCCAACTTCCTAACTCCGGGTTTAAAAACAATAGTATTGAAATTTTTTAGTTAAAAACCCCAATACTCAATTATAGCCCGATCATACCCAATAATCATAAATTTCATAACTGCTCCAGCAAGGAGTCGAACCGAGAACCTTTCATTTGAAATATCCAATGGAAACTCTTGATGGTACGGGATAAGTATCCTTTCCCTAGATGTAACCCATCTTTGTACATAAATTCCGTTAAAATCGGTTTAAAAGAAGGGTCCTTTGCTTCTTTTTTATTAAGTAACTACGAGAACCGGATTGCAGAGTCACCGCGCGACCCACTCAAACACATTAAAAAAACATCAAAATCGGTCCAGTAATTTTAGAGTATTTCCGAGACTAACAAAAGACAATAGATTTTTATTTATCTAAATAAAATAAATATAGATGGATTAATTTATTCTAGTTTCGCGCCGCGTTACATGCTCCTACCGTGAGTTTGTAAAACGGGCATAACATACGACGGCATATTATTTAGCTCTATGGTGCAGCATAGAGGTCGTGAAAATGAAAATGTACCGAATTTGGGCTAATAAGCTATCTAGGCTGCAGAGGTTAAACGCCAGCTGCTTTCAAAGATTGGTAGCCTGCCAAACCAGCCTAATGCATACTCTAGATAGGTCAGCGAGAAATGTTGCCAAAATGTGAAAAAAGTTGTTTTACTGGGTTTTACCTGCAATTCTTTTCTCTATTTATCGCATTATCGTCTGTACGCGGCAAAATCTAAGTGCAAACCTAAATTACATTGAGCCAGTTTTGAAATTGCACCCTTGCCGGAAATTTAACTCGTGACTTCATGAGACTCATCATGGGTTATCAAAACAACTAACGGTGTACTCTAAAATCAAAGTTAGTATTGGTAACTAGCAGCGCTTAATTTGCAAGCTTAAATCAGAAACAAAAGGCAAAACGCACTTTTTGCGCACATTATTCCATAAAGTTTTATAAAACGTTAAACGAAATTTGGCACACGACGAAGCGTTATTAATTCCATTTAGGTATCATTACTTACTAAAAAAAGGCAGAAATAATGCCCGTTTAATTTCCCAACTTGTCGCCGTACTTCGATTCTATTCATATTCGAATCGCTTACGATTGACTCGAACAAAAAATACCATTACCGACACCGACAATGTAAAATACAAACCCAATAGGTTTCTTCAAACAACTTCAACAATTTGTGGCCATAATTCTGAAAACTACAACTGGGTCGTTAAAAATAAAGTTAAATCTAAATTTAAGTAAAAGACGTCTACTTACTCTGAGCGCTTCCATTTTTCTTGCTGTACAATAAGTAGAAATTGTAAAACAACCAACACGGGTATTTCCAAAAGTTATTCGCGGCAAAAAATGATAGTTACAAACAAGAGTTCAATGTACCTTCAACTACAGTGTTCTCGTAGTCGTTTAACAACCATTTGGTGCTTATGGTTTTGAAATAGCCCATAATGACCTAGTGGTAAAACCGTATTGACGTAGAGGTGGCACGAATTAATACGAACATTGGAATGAGACCTAGTGTGCTAAAATTTAGGTAAGTAAATAGTTTTTGTTTCCAAATTTTTCATAGCGAGTTCTTTGATTTTCGCCATACAAATTAGCCCATGACTGCGATCTCACCTGATGGTAAATAATAATGCAGTTTAAGATGGTAGCGGGCTAACCTGTGGGGTATGGCAGTTATATTAAACCCATACCCCTAATCGGTTTCTACACGGCATCGTACCGGAACGCTACATCGCTTGGCTGCACGTCTTTGCCGGTTGGGTGGTAATTAGTCACGGCCGAAGCCTCCCACCAGGCTATATCAGAGAAAATTATAAAATTATAAATTCCCAAATAATTCTACCGGGGATCGAACCTGGGACCTCCCACGTTAAGACAACAGCGCTCAACACTGCGCCAGAGAAGTCCTCAAATTACCTGCAAGTCTTTTGATCGTTGGCTGACGTATTTTGTTTAAATTAGGCACCTACTCAACTTCTGGCAATGCTTTAGCAAAGGTGATTCTGAAAGAAAACTATCTTGCAAAATCTGAAGACCCGAATTTAGACGAATTTCATGAATTTTGGAAAATATTCTCTCAAAAAGAAAGAATGGAACTGGAATTTTGAATGAAACTTCATATTTTTTTAAAGATAAATCCATGAAACTTCGTATTGGAGCTTCTGATTAATGAAGGGATACGTGTTTCAGGATTTTTAGGAATTTTGGCGCCAGTGGATTTTCGTAAACTCCACCTGAGCGAAGCAGGAGCGGGTCAGCTAGTGCGATTATGCTTAACATTGGCCCTTAAAAAACTGTTCTTTTATAAAACAGATCTTTAAAAGCTTTTGAAAAATACAAAAATAGATTTAATACAACCTCTATTGCTCAAAATTCCAAGACTAAGGAATCCTTTGAAAGGTCCTTTAATAGACATCAACGAGCTTGCACCCTTACAATGGCTTCCTGTCAAAAGTGGACCATTCAGTTCTTTAGAGAAAAACTGTTTATACAGTTTTTTTATTTTCTATAGACTTACTATTTATTGAGAGAAAATTCAGATACGCATTTTAAAGGAAATTAATCAAGCATATATTTTTGCATTATTTACAAGAAATGTACTATATTAAAAAAAATACGTAACTCACAACCGTTTTGACGTTGCTAGCGTAGATAGCGGTAAGATGCCTTGGGTTTGATCCCCAACACGCTTAATTTTGAATTGTTCAGGTGTAGGTTGATGGGAAGTTTTGGCTGAGGCTCTTATATATTCTACCGGCCTTATAGCCAGGCGACTATGATGTTCCGAGACCATTATAGAACTAAGTAATAAGCAGATTTCCTGTTCCATGTCCTAGACAATACCACGTAGAACCCAAATAGGAGAATGGATATAATAAAATTACCACATATCTCTTCCAGTTAAGGTTAGTCATTTTCATCTAACCAACAACATGAACCACTATGTCAGATGTCACGGGCTAACTTGTAGTTGAATAAAAAAACTTAAGTAAGATTATGTATAGGTCACTTGCCCTTTATCTGATTTTATTAAAAAGCTTTTAGATATGGCCGGTTCTATGTTCATCTCAAGTAGAAACTTCTTGATTTTCCGGGTTAAAAAGTAACCAATAACCACCTATAACTACATCCCGGATGCAAGTTTCGATTCAGCGGTTGAGACGTGAAACAGACAGATGATTCAGTAATTTAAATATTAGTATGGATATAAATTAAATAAAATTAAGTTACGTTATTATATAATTACATAAAGGAAGGCTATAATATTACTTTTTGCATCTAGGTATTTCGATAAGTTAAGCGCACACACAATTGTAATGGCATGACCTCCAAAATTCCAAACCAGACGGTTACACAGACGGAACGCTAGACGGCTACAAACTAATTTAAATAATTATACACAAAAACTACATAAAGGAAGAACATTCGAATCATTCGTTGGCCATTTTCGCTTTTTGGAAATATAAAATAACTAGCGGTCGCCCGCGACTTCGCGTACAATTTCTGATTTCCTATGAGATTTTCCCGCTGCTGAAAGCCTAGCTACATATAGCGGCTAAAAATAATAAGTAATAACTTTAATGCCGATTTTAAAAACTTATAACCTACACACAAGCTTCCAACCCCAATTTCACACCTTTTAGGCTGGATTTTCGTAAAATTGCGTACACAGGTTATTATTATTTAAAACTAATAACCTACATACCGATTTTCAAGCCTCTAACTTCTAACACTAAGGACTATCTTACAAACTGACAGCCCCCATTTCACCCTCTTTGGGGTGAATTTTCGTAAAATTGATTATACAGGTTATTATAATTTAAAACTAATAACCTAAATCCCGATTTTCAAGTCTCTAACATCAAAAACTTAAAACCTTCATGTAAGCTTCCAACCCCTATTGCACCCCTATAGGGGTAGATTTTCGTAAAATTGCTTATGCAGGTTATTATTTATTTAAATTTAATAACCTAAATGCCGATTTTCAGGTCTCTAACTTCAAACATATAGGACTTTCATACAAACTTTCATTTTTATTATTTATAGCTATTAACTTGACTGCCAATTTTCATGTCTCTAACTTCAAAAACAAAGGACTTTCATACAAACTTCCAACTCACATTTCAACTCCTTAGGGGTGAATTTTCTCAAAACCATTTCTTAGCGGCCGTCTACACCATAGAAGGAACATATCTTCCAAATTTCAAGTCCGTATGCTTTATAGTTCCTGAGATATCGTGTTGAATCAGTGAGTGACCTTTCGCTTTTATATAATATATAGATATGATGTGTAGAAATTATTTTTGAACAACAACTACGCCATATAACGATAGACAAATAGGTTAATAGTGTTCACAATTTGTGAGATTTTCTGTGTTTGTTTGTGTTTCCCCTTATTACTAAAGAGCCAATAAAATATTGACCAATGCACCCGGCGAACGTATACAGGGCAACTGAGCGAATTTTCCCGAGTTTGAGTTGTGACCAACGGGTTGACGACTTGTAATAACGTTTATATACAAACAATGAAAAAATGCCTGTCTGTCTGTCGCAGTTTAGAGTCACTGTTTGATTCTCCAACCCTGTACGCTTAGTCTAAGTTTTTATATTGCGAATTCGATTGCAATTTCATTCGATCGTATTGAGCGTTCGATCGATCACATTATTACAAAGTAAAATAGGTCCAAAAGCTATTATGATAAATTTACAAATTCGGTTCAAACAATTTTAATCGTTTGGAGCGCTGGCTGTGAGTATGTATACTTCGTGTATATACGAAATTGAGCTCTAAATCAATCCAGTTAAGGTTTATTTAAGGTTGAGTCTAATGTGATCGAACGCTCAATACGATATATCAATCGCATTTGCAATGTAAAAACTTACCACTACCGCTATTATTTTTGAGTCGCGTAATTTAGGTTTCGCGTAAAATTCTGTTTCATACAAAAGCCCGGAACTGCCACACCTGACTTTGAGGCGCCTGGCCTCAGCCTAAGGGCGAGCGCAAACGCGCTACGGACAGAGTCAGGACAAATCATCTTAGCGGAACGAACTTATTCTGTTTCGGTAGTCGGTGCGGTGCAGCTCCAAATAAAAGCACACGCGCGGACTTCTTGTCCACCAAACAATTTTGTTTTGTCTTTAGTGTGTTTTCGCCTTTACCAACGCCCGCGTTCATATTTCAGTTATATGTGCTGCGGGTTACCTGTCAGTTGCCAGCCCTAGGACCCAGTTACAGCCCTAGGAAAAATGATAGCGCAGCGTTTTGCTAGCTCGAGACCACCTTCGATGGCACACCTGGGATGACGTCACCGGACTCCCGAAGACTCAGGCCTCCCACGTTACTCAGTGTCCGTACCATCAGTCAGGGTCGCTACATTTTAAGTAGTAGGTTATTTAAAGAGGAATATTAAATATGGCTCGAACGTTTCTATAATATTTATATATACTTACCTTTAACAAAACATTAACTGGACTATTCCTATCATCACTACAGCCCATTAACGTCCCACTGCTGGGCACAGGCCTCCACTGTCATGGGAGAGAGGGGAATTAGAGCTTAGACCCACCACGCTGCTCCAATGCGGGTTGGCGGGCTTTAACGACTATTCCTATGATCTAAGTAAATATACTCTTTTAAAAAAATCACATCAGGATGCTTTATTATCAATAGTGAGCTGAAAACATTTTTTTTTAATTTTGACTGCCTGTGTGGCTCCATCTGTCTTGTCTGCCTGTTGCGACATCGCGAAGAATGCAACTGGGCATACCTTACCTTGTTGTGATATTTTTTCGCCGAATAGGCATCTTCTAGGCAAGTGCGCTCCACCTTAGGCAGCATCACCACTTTCCTTGCACTTGTAAGGTCTGATTGCAGCCAAGCGCTAGGTATATATAAAAAACAATTGGGTTCGGTCGTGATAGGGGATGAAAGTTTTTACCGATTTTACTCAATTGCTCAGTCAAACCTTATTAACAAACTTCCAAAAAAGGAAGAGGTTTTCAATTCGGCGCATATCTTTGTTTATAAAGTTTTATTGTCAAATTGAAGTGTTGTCTGGAGTATATTTGCTGAGATGGAGGGTTCCTCCTCGACAGGGTAGCAACTAATCAATTGCACTCAGGGATTGCGCTAGATGCCACACATTCGAGGTAGTGGCCTGCACGACATTGAAGCATAAAAGCATTGCTTCCCTAGTTAAAAAAGCTCAATGCTTGATCATACCCGGCCTGAAAATAGGTATCTACCTAAACAATGCCTATCCTGGCTCCAAATACTATGCCCGCCACTGAATTCTCGATGCTTAGGCCGTCTTGCACAACACTGATAATTTTGTTAAATTTTGTGACGCTGTCACTTTTTGATAAGTTTATTAGGAGTTTGACGTGAAAAGGACAGGTCCAAAAAAATCAACACATTTATCGGTTTTGTGTAAGCGGGCTTTAGTTTATTAAATAAATAAAATCAAATACCGTGGGAATTCGAACCCGGAACCGCTACAAATAATAAAATATAAATAGATTTTTTAGATGAAATTAAAATATATTTGGATCAGAATGACTATACTCATTGAAAAGTTTATGATTCACATTTATTTATATTATAAAAATATCACTGCATATTTTAATTCAAAAATATCTAGACAGATACGACAATTTTATGATAGGTTATCTTTTATTCCAGGTACAGGTAATTTAGAAATAGTCATACCACAAAGATGCATTGCAATTCGCAATGCATATATATCGGATCCTATCCGTCGTTTCTATGGCGTCGTATCCGACGCGACGCGAAGCGATACGACGCCATAGAAAATACTGTTGCGTCGCGTCATATCGAGTCGCGGTGTCGCAGTTATCGCTTAAGTAGGACAATAGATTACGGGTATCAGCTAAATAATAGTTGAAATCGAAGCAGAAAACGATAGGTACATAAGAGAAAACCTACAAAAAGCTATAAAGCTTTGAACAAACACAATGTACAACGACACCGATGCGTCGCGGCCGCGAAGCGTTGTGGGCTATTATTCTAGATTAGCGACGAAAGCGACGCGACGCAATGCGACGCGATGATTGGAGAACACTGATGCCCTAGTGTAACAGCTTTAAAAATTTACTTAGGTATACTAAACATAATACACTACCCGACGTACTGTATGCGTTAAATCTTTCATTAAATAAGTAGTACATAGAAGCGTACGCACCTATAACGATAAGTGTAAAAATGTACACACTGTAGGTACTGAGCCTCTGAAGATGATTGAAAACTGATGACGTCCTCTCGTCCTCCATTTTAGCGGTCAGACATCTAAGAGTATCTAGACTGTTTATCAAATTTTTTATCAACGTGCTAATTATTATTATCTATATTGATACCTAGCAGGTATAATGCAGCGCTCAAGGGCAAAGCATGCGTCCGGGCATAAATGTTCGCGGCTAGCGTGCATGTGTGTGCGTTATATAACCTAGGTAACTATTGTGTTTGCGTATGAGTTAAGAGCTGCGCATGAGTGCGTGGCCGTCGCCGGCGGCGGTTGATTTTTCGATTGCAGTTGCTATGCCCGAAATATACGCGGATGGATTTCGCGCCAATGCTACGCACGCGTTTACGAATAGATCGCAGCTTGAACGTGAGAAATTTGAATTGCACAGCAGAGAAGTTTGCTACAGCGTCCAAAATATCTGGACATTAATATTAGTATAGATAATTCTATACTTTAAATAATTAAACTATATCTGGACGATTCTGTTATATATACATATGAGTAAATAATACATTTCCGTACTTTCGAACATAAAGCTACTAGTTGATGTCCGCGACTTCGTCCACGTGGATTAAATTTTTTGATTCTCGATGGAACGCCTTGATTTTCCGGTCTAAAAAGTAGCCTATGTATAAAATAACCTACCTCTTTACCAAATTTCATCAAAATCGGTAGATGCGTAGCAGACAGATACCCACTTTCGTATATTATTAGTGTTAGTCATGTAAACTATTTAAGTAAGTTTTTTTTTTAATTTGAGTAAGTTCTAATACTATTGTCTACCTATAATATATCTGCGGTTAAATTCCCCGTGGATAGACTTTAATTTTTCAAAATCCCTCTAGTTATTGGTATTTAAAACGAGAAACTGACTGACCTACCAACAGAAGAACATTTCAAAGCACTGGGACTAAATACCTACTTGAAATATGACACGGTAGATCAAGACCCGGATCCTGATACCGACAGGATTTTGGCAAATTCTAACGAGATTTTTTAAACTCGAATATACACGGACTTAGTCACGGGTACTAGCTAGTAATATACAAAATTATTAATCAATGTCGTGGGACAGGATAGGCGCTAAGTAAACAAACATCGGTTATGAATACACTACACGTCCGCAGTGGCATAACTATATTAAGCATATCGAGGCACGTAAGACCGACAAAATAAAAGTAAATATTACAAGCTAATTACATTTTTTTGAAGTGAAAACTTCTTTAGGCGCATTGAGCACCTTTTGGTAGGGGGTAAAATATAAATACGCGTGATCGACACCATTCTTCTTAAGACAAAAGGTCTTAAGTATAATAATATAGTACATTCTTAATTAAACTTTAATGCCTTAGTTTTAAGGTTTATATTAATAAGTGCTATGTAACCGTGGGGATTTCTACTTGCTCATTATGAGAAGCTCCGGGAACTCTTAAGAACATGCCGGAACTTCGCTTGTGCGACGCTTATTGGGCTCTTGGGCACGTCTTTGGGATGTAATCCCCTTATCGACTAGGTACGGCAGCTTGTGCCACGACAAGCTGTCGTCTTCCCAGGGTTGCACATAAATGGAAGAAGAGCGATTGGAGCCCCCATTCCAATTTCTAGCCGCTCACAACCCCGAGGTCCCTTCATCTGGGACTATTGAAGCATATTAAGGGTGCCTATCCATTAGAACATAGTATGAGAGGGTTTAGTATTAAATCACTCATCCATTTTCTCAACCAACCTGAACGCGTGCACTGCTAGGCGTAGACATTTGAAGAGCGCGCCACCACATGGTCCTTCGCCTTCCTCATCCATCCACTTCGCGTCAAGTTTACAAGGTCATAACTCTAGTGGTCTGGAGTTCATCCCATAGGGCTTACGGGTACCTACGTGTTCCTCACTTCAGAATGCGTCTGCCACAAAGGTCATCGCTTATTCCTCAAAGCCACTTAAGATTTCTAATTTTATGGATTAGGTATAATATAATAACTATCCGATGGATTTCTTCTTTGCGGATTTTGTGGATCCCTAAAATAACACCCAATATAGCCCCCTCCTTGGAAAAACGATTTCGTAGCATGATAGTAAAATTCACGATTTTATAATTTCGTAGCAGTTTCACGCGCATTTGATACCAGTTGCTATCACGCTGCACACATTTTTCGTATCTAAAAAATCCAAGAAAAGCCAACGTCTAAACTGCCAAAGTCAAACATAAAACATTATTTTATTAATGGAGATATATCAGTGAGAGCGATGTGCAACTCAACGATGCCTGTCGAAATGGCTATTCAAACTTCAAAATTCAAATGTTTTTAGTTAAATAGACTTTTACAAGTGCTAATGAATAGTCAAATGAATCTACCACTGGTTCGGAATGCCGTTCCTACCGAGAAGAACCAGCAAGAAACTCGGTGGTTGCACTTTTGAAAATAAATAAATAAAGTATCTTTGCAATAACTGCAATAATCTAAAGATACATAAGTAACCACAGTCCTAAGCATTGCTGGAGCGAGTCAAATCCATGCGCTTTTATTATCATTTATTTAATCTTCGACACAAAAATAAGCTTTTTTCAGGAGCATTTTTTTATGGTTATCTAAAACTTGTGTAAAGGCAAGGTTATAATAGGTTGTGTAATTTTGTTAAAGAATAGTATGCTCGTTCCCAGGAACGACCTTCGGACTTTCTTGAGGCGGAGCGATGGAGTCACGAGTATATGGCGGTTTCTAGTTGGCCTATCGTGCAGATCGCATATTCTTTTGTAATTCTGAATGTGCTGTTTTACGAAGATTAGATTACTGTAAATATATTGCGAGGCTACTGTAAGAATACCTATTTCCTTGAATTTCTCCCTAAGGGATTCACGTGGTTTTAAATTATAAATTGCACGTATTGCCTCTTTTTTGTAATACAAATATTTTTTGAATATCTGCCGCTTTACCCCACAGCAAGATTCCATAAGACATAATACTATGAAAATAAGCAAAATATACAGTCTTTACAGTTTATAAGAACAGTTGAGAGCAGTTAATGATGCAGAGCCTACAATTTAGGCTAATCTACAAGTTGAAGGCTGGCTTGAAGGTTGGCAGCTTCAAGTCAGTCAGCTATACGTATTGAGCTTAGGAATTTCGTAAAGTATCATTGTACAAAAGGAAAATAAATAAGTATTTCTGTACGATTCGGGAGAAAAATGTGAATGCTCAAACCAAAATGTCTTTAAAAATTTAATATCTTTACCATAATCCACACTAATATGGGAAGACCACACATACTAAGACTTGGCGAATACATCAGCTACTTATTAATGCCAGGTAGTAACTGATAGCTCAGCTAATTTATCACAGTGGAAGCCCAGCTTTGAATGCCAGTCGGTGAAAGTATATCATCGCAGTTATTTTACAAGAATTTAGCTATTTCGACATTATCTGAATGCACTGATAGTGTGATTGTGAAACAAGGGTTCAAACAAGATAACGAGCAATTTAAATAGAGTTTGAGAGGTCTTCTCCACAGATGAGTATTTAAATTCAAAACATGTAAATAATACTATAATATTATTTATTACTGCCTCGTTGGTCTAGCGTTTAGCATAGTCGACTGCGGATCACGAGGTCCTAGGTTCGATTCCCGGTCGGGCATTAAAAAAATTTTAGGTATTGGGTTTTTCAATAAAGAAATTCTCAGTGCCAGCCCGGAGTTGGAAGTTGGCGGTGTTTCACCCCCGTGCCTCGGAGAGCACGATAAGCCGTGGGTCCCGGTTATTATCACTGACATGATAATAGTCGTTAAAGCCCGCCAACCCGCATTGGAGCAGCGTGGTGGATCTAAGCTCTAATTCCCCTCTCTCCTATGAGAGTGGAGGCCTGTGCCCAGCAATGGGACGTTAATAGGCTGTGGTGGTGGTGGTGGTGGATGATTTATTTTTATGTATTGTTAAACGCCAATTACATCGCTTACCGACTAAGGACATACTCAAAACAGGTAGGTATTAAGTAAGTAAGAAGTTATTATTTTTTTCAATCAGCATAACATTCTAATTTAGAAACGTCTAGTCGAAAACTTTTACTTAGTAAAAAAATTGCCCAGCTATAAATCAGAAGGCCTTGCTAAAGCCTGTTTTTATACGACTGCCCGAAAAAAGGAGTAGGTATATTGTTTTCAGGGTTCATGTATGTATGTATGTATGTATGTATGTATGTATGTATGTATGTGAGTTTGTATATTCAACCATAACTTCTATACGCCAGAACCGATTTTGATAAATGAGGTATCGTTAGAATCCCTAGCTTATTCCGGGTGACATAGGCTAGTAAAGTAAAAAAAAAATTGATGGGGTGACCATGGTCCCGCATTAAAGACCAAAATTGAAAAAAAAATCGAAAATAAGATTAACTATATAATCATCATCTAGAAAATGATGAGTAGATTCCAAAAATATATAACACTATAGTTCAAGATTTAGTGATTCACAAAAAAATATCATTTAATAAAAAAAGTGAATAAGATTCCAAAGGCTATATATGCAAATCGCTTCTTATGGAGGTAAACTCCAAAAATAATATGGCAGAGCAGTCGTATTTTTTAATTCGTTATATTAATTTCACTTGTTAATAAAACTAGACCAATTCCAACTTAATTATACATCTGAATAGTACTTAATATAATTTATGAATGCAAAAGTGTGTATATATAAATGCCTGTTTGCCTGTCTGTTTGTCTGTTACCTATTCTCGGCCCATCTGCATACCCATTTTGAAGAAAAGTACGGAGATAGGAACCTACATTTCCGGATACGGACAAAGGATATTTTTTATCCCGGAAAATTAAGGACTTCCCGAGGGAATTGAATGTGAATGTTGATTTGAATTGAATAACCTATGTGATTGTGTGTGATTGTTGATTTCTCCAGGTCCTCAACTATACTCATGCAAAAACCCACGTCTATCCGTTGCTCTGTTGCGGTATGATTGAAAGACAAACCAACAATAAAACACACTTTCGCAATAATTATAATATTAGTATGAAGTATGATATAATAAGGATAACTGACGTACACAAAATATACTTATAAGCCTTGTGACCTCTGAAGAGGTAGGTCGCTGACCAAAATTGCAGTATTCGTCTCTTTCATACAAACGCTATCTGATAGGCTATTTATTACAACTGATAACCTTGAGGACAGATAACAGTAACGTTATCCAAAAGTTTGCATAATTTTACGTAGTGTTGTAAAGCAAGAGGTCCTAAAATCCATGCTAAACATATTATAAACTAGCTGATGCCCGCCACTTCGTCCGCGTGGTTTAAGTTTTTTTTATTCCCGCGGGAACTCCTTAATTTTCGGGGATAAAAGTTAGCCCATGTCACTCTCCAGCTCCTCAATTAAATCAATAGCAAAAATCACGTCGATCCGTTGTTCCGTTACGGCGTGATTGAAGGATAAACCAATAAACCAACAAACAAACACACTTTCACATTTATAATCTTAATATGACTAGCTGATGTAGCTGCTGATTATGATTATAAATTGTGTCTGTCTGCTACGCTTTACCAACCCAATTTTTCAACCGATTTTCATGTTTGATAAAGAGATAAGTTGCATCCCGGGGAAGAAAATTTAAGGTATGTGTAAGTTTGTCTATCTGCTACGTTAGAACCCCATCCAATCAACCGATTTTCATCACAGAGAAGAATAAAAGCTTAGGACATACTTTTTTTCCCGAAAAATCAAGGTGTTCATCAAAGAATTTATTAAAAACATACATCCGCGCGGATGAAGTTGCGGCCAGCATTTAGTATTTTAATATAGTAAAATAAAAAAAAAGTGTTACATTTTTGTCACTACTGGTACTTTGATTAGGTACTTAGGTACGTATGTAATAATTAACGAAGTTCCTGCCTTATCGATGGTCTTTTCAAATGAAACGCATATCATAATTTGACACTGCAGGAAGCATTCAACTCATTAAACATATTAATTCAATTTTTTTTCAATCAATTATTTATTCAATGTAGGTACACTAATAGGTACACATATTGACGTCCATTACTTACATATAAAACATGATGGTGATAATTCGTTACGGTATCTTAAAACTAAAGCTACGAGGGTTCCAAATGCGCTCTGGTCTGAGAAGATCCCACAACAAACTCAGCCGGGGGTTTTTTCATTATCACCATCTCACAAATCATCTTAATTACGGAACTATCACAGCCATTAGAACAAATTACTGCCAAGCCTCCTTGTCATTTAAGTAATCTTTTACATGGTAATAAGATTTTTCAATGAGTTTACGTTTTACATTAACTTTGAACTTATTCAAAGACATCTTTAACATGTCTTCTGAGAGCTTATTATAGAAGCGGACACTGTTTCCAACAAATGAATTGCTAGTTTTACTAAGCCTAGCAGCAGGCATTAAAAGTTTATTTTTATTTCTAGTATTTACATTATGACAATCACTTTTCTTCTTGAATTTATCAATGTGTTTTCGCACGTATACTAAATTTTCAAATATATATTGGTTGTGCACTGTCATAATATTGATTTATTGATTCTTTAAATTTATCTCTTAGTGACTGTCTTGGTCCCAGTATAGTACCTATATCTATCGATCGCTTTATAATTATACTTCTTTAATTGATCGCAATGTAAACAAAAGAAATATACTTTCCCGTTTCTCATTAATTGGGATGCAATTATGCATTCCATAATAATCTCTCTGTACGTATTATTCAATAATGATTACAGTGTGGTAGGTCATCACGAAATACCTCTTTAATCAGTACAATTAAAATAAAAGAATGCCCTTATCTTTATAGTTTGTGCATGTGGCATATCTAGAGTCGGTAACTGTCTCATTGGCCTAGTGGCTGGCTAGTTCAGCTGCGGATCATTTTTTTTAGGGCTCTCACCTCAAGAGGAGAAATGGAACCTTTAAAGGATCACTTCGTTGTCCGTCGGTCTGTCTGACTGTGGACCGGACGACCACGCATTCCCGAGAAAATTTGAATTGTTAAAATTAATTGAAATTAATATACTTAGATCCTTGGTCCTTTGGAGCTGTAATAAAGTCAAGCTTCTAAGTCAACGCAATCAAGCATGCAACGCAAAATTTTGCATATTTTGACACTCACAATAACTCAAAACCTCGACTTAGGATCATGAAAATTGCCAATAAGCAAGGTCTCACAGCACAAGTACTGGAAGTCCTAGGTCCCCCTAGTCCCAGGGCCAGAAAAGTTATTGTGGTTTTCTGTGCGCCTGGTCTCCCTTCGGCCGTGTCGCATCAAATGAAGAACAGGTAATAGGCTTTAGTTTTAACATATCGTTACTGATTATCACCATCATGTTGTACAAGTATTTGGCACACAGATAGATTATATTCTGGAATAACTTATAGGCTTATTATTTTCCTGGAAAATTATAGAGTTCCCGCGGGAACCAAAAACCTCAATCCACGTGGACGAAGTTAGCGAATAATAATAAAAAATAAAATAGGGGCAATAGAAATTCACGACATTATGTGACAACTGTCTACCAATTCCGGACGGAATTATACCATTAATCCTGCTAATATTTTATTTACGCGAAGATGTGTGTCTGATGACTGCCTTACGTAAGGACTAAAACAGTAAGCGAAATAAGGGGTATAAACACTGTTTTTTGAAACCGTTTTAAAACAAAAACACTTGTAACAGAAACAGAAACGATACTGTAACCCAATCAATCTGTAACTGTTTATTTCTGTTAATAAGTGTTTTTATTTGTAACCATAATAGGTACATGCCCTAGCAAACTGCACGGTGGACTTTACAAGATGGCCATGTTTTTGTTAAAACAATTGCAATCATCGATGCTTTCACCTTAGGTTCAAATTTGAATACGCGTCAACAGTAAATTTGGCAACGTCGCTATTTCGGTTACACTTTAAAACACTTTCATTTCAGGTACAGATTCGTTTCTCTTACACTTTCATTCTGTAACACTTATATTTCTGTAACCTTTATGAATCTGTTTTTCAGTCCCTGCTGCTACGCTTTCACAGCCCATGTTTTCAACCGATTTTGATTAATTTTAATATAAAGATATTATGTTGTATCCAAGGCTAATAAGGATTTCCCGCCGGAATTAAAAAACTTAATCGACGCGGACGAAATCGCGAGCGAATACGAATAGTACAGAATTTAAAAAAAATACTTAAGTAATTTAAAAATATTATATTTATATTATTATATAAATATAATATTTATATTTTTAAAATGAAGCTTGAACGAATAAAATAATACCAAACTAGTAATACAGGCGCCGTTGTCACTGAGCAGGTCTCGACCTAGTTCGGACAGTTTTAATGTGTCATTGGGGCACGATGCACTAGGCGAGTTCAATTTGAGGAGTTATCTTTGTGGAACTGCCTTTTTTCTGACCTAGTTTTTTTATCCACTAGAAGTACAGGCCCTTGACTGCTATCTCACCTAATGGTAAGTGATAATGCGGTAAAAGATGGTAGCGTGCTTATGTTATGGCCGGTTTCTACGCGGCATCGTACCGGAACGCTAAATCGCTTGACGGCTTGTCTTTTGCCGGTAATAACCAGTAATTTCGAATTTCCATTTATAAAAGTAAATTTCTCTTTACTTACTTAATACTTATTTACTTATCCATACTTAAAGTTAATTAATACCATCTATAAATACAAAAATAAACAAATTATTATTAGTATGTTACATTTTCACGACATCAGCTATTTACTCGGAGATAGACATATTTACACAAAAAAACCGACAAAGTGCGAGTCGGATTTGCGCACTGAGGGTTCTGTACAAAACGTAAGTTTTAAATTATTAAAAATATTTTTATTATATGATGTAAGTAAAAATGTGTGCTTTTTGCAATTTTTCCTTTATCTGTGCCATAAGACGTTGCTCCGTACCAAACTTCAAGATTTTGAGTTCACGGGAAGTACCCTGTAGGTTTTGATTCCCTTACGAGTGTCGAAAATTTGCAGCATAAACGGCTGTATCTTTTCATTGCGTTGGCTTAGAAGTTTCATTTTTTTCACAGCTCTAGGGACAGTAGACCTGAGTATTTGATATGAATTTCAGCTTGATGCCTCCATGCGATCCTGAGAAAAAGGGTCTTGACAGACAGACGGACGGACACAAAGTTTTTTTCCTCTTGAGGTACGGAGCCCTAAAAATATGGGTTTTAGGCACAGGTTTTATCCTACCTAGTTTTATACGAACAAAGTCGCGGACACGTATTGGCTGCAGAATGTTCTATAGTTAATTCTGTCAAAGACAGCAAACGCTATAATTATTTCAACTTTCAACGGTTAACGTTGACCCTTGATGTGCATCCCACCTTGTGTTACTTATCACCACCAAGCCATAAAATAAAATAAAATCAATAAAATAAAATCAGAAATTAATTATTATTATTAATTATATTTTATAAGAGATTTTATTTTAAAGGCGATTTATAGATCTACTAACGAATGCCCGCGACTTCGTCTGCGTGGTTTGAGGTTTTTTGGTTCCCGCGGGAACTCTTTAATTTTCCGGGATAAAAAGTATAGCTTATGTGCTATTCCAGACTATAATCTATCTCTGTACCAAATTTCTACCAGATCCGTTCAGCAGTTGGAGCGTGATTGAGTAACAAACATCCATACATCCATCCAAACTTTCACATTTATAATATTAGTAAGATAAAACTATTCTTAGAATAAGCCTAAAATTAGTATAGTAATAGTTCTAGTCTAAAAGTAGTAGGCCTATTTATAAGTTTCTGACGTAGGCAAAACAAGTTTTATTAATGCACTTAGTTTCATGATTTGTGAAGCATTAACATATTACCTATTATTTTTGTACATACCCAAATATATTTTTGGGCACTAAATTATGCAGTGTTTCTAGATTTGAAACTTAATAGCTAGTTATTTTGGTCTATATCACAAAAAATATTAAAATATTCATGTTTCAATTATGTTTCATAAATATTTAATATTCTCATGCAGATAATTAAGGATCTCTCATCACTACTTATTTTTAAATATGATAATAGGTATGTCTTGAAGCATTATCACGAAAATTAATATAAATAATTTTCGTTCAGGTACTCCTTTAATTTTTAGGGTTCCGTACCAAATTGGTAAAATAGAAAAACCGTTTTCTGTCCACTATGTCCTTCCGTCTGTTCATCTCATTTTTCAAGGTCTCGTCTTTCGATATACAAGACTAATCTAACTTTTTTTATTTACCTGTGAGCGGGCTATTACGAAATAGTTGCATCAATCATGGACTGAATTTATGGTACTTATTTTTATTGCAACAATGGATTTTGGCTAGCGAAAGAATGTTATTCATCAGAGGCCAAATTGTTTAAGCTAATCGTAATGATTTGTTAGCTTATAACGTATCACTCGAACAGCGAACTGCTTAATAAGGAGTTCATTCATGATTACGATTTAACAATAATTTTACCGACATAAGGCCATTTGAAACATAACTTAATTCTTGTGATTAAATTAAAACCAATGAGCATGATTGTTTGTCATTTAAAAACCCCGAATTAAAATTTTAATAATCAGTGTTGTGTGACTAATAAATGTAAATCACTTACTTGAAGTTCAAGATTAAATAAATAACTGTCCGGTTACTGTAGTACTGTAATATGAGCTATACAGTGTCTACTTTTTACGCAACTCAACGTCTGGGTTTTTGTAAAGTCGAAACCTTTTTCACACGTATTATGTACCAGAGAGACTTCGGACTAGAGCAGAAATTCTACCGCAACATGGTCCCAACTCCCAAAGTACAGAATACTAATGCTGACATCTATAGAGCATACTTTGACTTAGCTCAGACTTTACTTAGAGTTAAAACGAGATAGACTTATGTGAGTTACATAAACCTATTTCGTTTTAACCATGTCTTAAGTCTAAGCAAAGTCAAAGTTTGCTCTATAGATCTCACATAGTTATATCACAGTCTAAGGAGATACGTTACTTTCTACTGGTAATCTGACGGAGACGATTACGCTACGGGATGACAGGCAAATGAAAAATGAAAATAATTTTATACGACTGCCTGAAAGAAGAAGTATATTGTTTTCATGTATGTATTTTTTTTTTTATCCACTACAAGTTAGCCCTTGACTGCGATCTCACCTGATGGTAAGTGTTGATGCAGTCTAAGATGGTAGCGGGCTAACCTGTTAGGGGTATGGCAGTTATATTAAACCCATACCCCTATTTGGTTTCTACACGGCATCGTACCGGAACGCGTAATCGCTTGGCGGCACGTCTTTGCCGGTAGGGTGGTAAGTAGCCACGGCCGAAGTCTCCCACCAGGCCAGACCAGGGAAAATTCTGAAATTATAAATTCCCAAATTGACCCTGCCGGGGATTGAACCCGGGACCTCCGTACGTTAAGACAACAGCGCTACACACTGCGCCAGGAGCCGGCGGTCGTATCTATGTGAGTTTGTATATTCCACCATAACTTCTACATGTGTGAACCGATTTTGATAAATGAGGTATCGTTAGACTCCCTAGCTTATTCCGCGTGACATAGGCTAGTAAAATTCTAAAAAAATTGATGGGGTGACCATGGTCCCCCATTAGACTAAAGTTGAAAAAAATATTCGAAAATAAGATTAACTATTTAATCATCATACAACTAGAAAATGATGAGTAGATTCCAAAAATATATAACACTATAGTTCAATATCCAGTGATTCACAAAAAAATATAATTTAATAAAAATGTGATTAGGATTATAATTTAACTAGATTAATTAAGATTTTTAACTTTTTAGTTCGTTTTTTGGCAGGGCAGTCGTATTTTTTTTTAATTATGACTTGTTATTTAATTTAACTGTAAATTTATTACATAGGTATTATATTTATCTTCTCCTATATATATAAAATTCAAAGTCCTGACTGACTTATATATCAACGCACAGCCTAAACCGCTGGTTCTAGAGACATGAAATTTAGAGGGTGTGTTCTATGTGAAGAGTTCCGCCGATTTTTTTTTGAAAAATGAAATTTCACCCCTAAAAGGGTAAAATAAGGGTTGAAAGTTTTTATGAAAGTCCGTCATTTAACATATATTCATAAAACTTGGTAAGTATTTGAGCTACGGCTTAAAATGAAGAAATACGTGTTTCACCATTTTTGAAAATTCTACCCCGTGAAAGGGCTGAAATAGGGGATGAAAGACTGTATAAAAGTCCTTTATTTTACAAGATATTTTTCTAGTTAAATCTACGAAACTTGGTATTGAAGCTTTCGGTTAATAATAAAGGACGTGTGTCACAATTTCTTAAAATACCTACTCCGAAGGGGTTAAATAGGGGTTGAACGTTTGTATGAAAGTCCGTCGTTTTTCAAGCTATAGCCATGAAGCTTAGTATTTAGGCTTCCGGTTTAAAATGATAAAATATGGATTTCATCTCTATCCCCAAGAACGTCAATTAGAGTGTTTGTCCTTCTATCACGCCGCAACGGATCGACGTCACTTTTCGCATGGGTATAGTATGGGTATGGAACCTGGAGAGTGACATAGACTTCTTTTCAACCCGAAAAATTAAGGAGTGCTTAAGGGAATGAAAGAATTTACGCCACGCGAACGAAGTCGCGGGCGTCCGCTAGTTACTTATGGATTTCTACAGGTCACTAATAAATGTTTTGCTATCAACTACACTAGCTTGTTGTAGTTGACTGCTTATGTCATAATATTTTCTGTATCAATCAAATAAATATTGTAAATGCGAAACTTTGGATGGATGGATGTATGGGTGTATGCCATCCATACATCCATACATCCAATGTTAAACAAATACATAAATGTTTGTTACTCAATCACGTCGGAACGGCGTTTTGTTCTGACGCCTAAACTGTGTGCGCTCTACTAAAAGTGACTGGAGCCCCGGAAGTGTTATCCTGAGGAACCAGTCCCTATTATGTTTTCGCCCTCAAATCTTAAGAATTTTTGATGAGATATGATTTAGGTACTTAAATGAATTTCGAGCTTGCAATATTAGCTTTGATTATAAATTTCTACATGATGCCTCAATTTCGTTCACGTGGATTTCCAGATAGCATAAATCCTTACCCGGAATGCATCCTATCCTTGTACTTGGGTTTGATTTTAGGCTGGTTGGTTGACATTTTGATTGAAAAGATGAGCCGTGAAAGCCGTGAAACTTTCGCATTTATAGATATTATTAGTATGGAAGTAAGATAAGGTATCGTCGCCTATAATATGAAGCGTGGCGATTGTGGTTCGTTGCTCTATTGTCTAACTTAATGCCCGTTGCCCACTAAGTACATCTACATTCACACGTAATTAATTCTAACAAGTATGCCTTTTATTTGACCTATCTGTACCTGAAACTATTTTTTTGAACTTAAGTTTTTCTTAGGTTTTATTTTTATTAACTTTAGTGAAAAAGATGAGAACAAAGATTGGGAAGTGCGAATCAGTCCCATACAGAGCAATGATATTTTATACCTATATAATATATTACAGATAGTAATTCAGATGATGGACATTTTAATTAAAAAGAGGCTTGAAAGGCTGAAACTTTTTTATTTCAACTAGAGACATGAAATTTTACAGCAAACAAAGAATCTTATTTTTAATTTTAAGTTTAAGAATTTAAGATTTATATATCATTTTAAGTGCAAGTTACAGGCTGTAACTTACAACAATTGTAAGTTACAGCCTGCCTGCAATTGCAGCCTGTAACTTGCATAATTAATATATTTGGTTATTTGGGTTGCGTTGAACATAAGTGTTGAAATTGAATATTAATTTCAGCAGAGTTTATGCCAGTTGTGTAAACATGTCTCAATGTCTCATGGATGGAACACACAACCCGTGATTCCGCAACCACTACTTATCACGTCTTATAAGGTAGTCTGGGAGAGATCGCTTTAGCGATGATACCTCCTTTGCATGCTTCTTTATGTTATTTCTGTATGTATGTTTCATATGTAGTTGTGTGTAATAAAGAATTCAATAATAATAATACTTTTTATTATATGCAAATAATAAATTTAAAGAAAAAATATGCAATTTTGACCCACTGAACATAATAATTTTATTTAGTTCAGTGGTAACTATTTAATTATTCTACTATTAATATTACCAAATACAATAGTTACAAAGACGCATTGTTAACCAAGTACTGGCTAACTTATATCAAGTTACTGTAAAAAAAAGTTTAAAGAGATCCAAGTCGATATAATGTGTTTACTTAAAAAATAAACATATTTCTAGTTCTGGGACGCTTTGTGGCGTCTGATTTAATAGGTTAGCTCACTAGGTCTTTTCAACTCAATCCATACTAATATTATAAATGTGGAAGTGTCTCTGTCTGTCTGTCTATCTGCAACGTTTTGATAAAATTTGGCAGATGGATAGGTTGTAACTTGTATCCCGGGAAAGCACATAGGCCGCTAGCAACACTAGAAACAAGAAATATTTAGTTGGATAATGCATGCAAATTTTCATTTTTTTTTAAATTTCCGGGGAAACTCCTTAATTTTCCGGAATAAAAAGTAGCCTATGTCCTTTCTTGGGATGTAACCTACCTCTGTACCATATTATA
This sequence comes from Erebia palarica, assembly GCA_964035005.1. Classification (NCBI taxonomy): domain Eukaryota; kingdom Metazoa; phylum Arthropoda; class Insecta; order Lepidoptera; family Nymphalidae; genus Erebia; species Erebia palarica. Next base: position 12,929,610 of record OZ035988.1, read on the forward strand.
AATGGTACAGAGACATTAAAATCGGTTGAAAGGATGGGTAGTCAAAGCGTAGCAGACAGACATTAGTATGGAATATGGATAGTATCGATACGAAGACAATTTTCTTAAACAATATCATATCGAAATTTTAATAAAACGATTGCGAATATAAAAGTTTATGTCCTTGTGCCTGTTATTGAAATTATTATTCGTTAAATAACATAAAATGACTCTGAAATAGTTTCATCACAGTCTATGAGAATGTTAAAATTGAATAGATTAAACACTAATCCGTGTAATTAAAATGATTTATTATAATAACGCCTCGCTGCTATTTTTAGACAAAACGATAAGCAAACATTTATCTACATAGAATATGACTCAGAGTAGCAAGAGAAGATAACTGTATTATATTTTCATAATTATTATCAAACTGAACTGTGAAATGATGCATGTGACTTTATCCCTGTTGATTTACATTGTTAAAAACCTTTGATTTTCAGGGATAAAAAGCCTACGACAGTATCTACCTACATCCATGCAAGAATTTGCATCATAAATTGATCGATTGATGGACAAACCAACAAACAATACAGATTGGCATTTAAGTATGGGTAATAAAGTCGTGAAATGTGACAATGGGATATGAAAACTAAAATACGTGATTTATTAATTATTTATGTATTACTAGCGGATGCCCGAGACATTGTTGGCGTGGATTGAGGTTTCTGGTTCCCGCGGGATTTCTTTAATTTTTCGGGATAAAAAGTAGCCTATGTGCTATTCCAGACTATAATCTATCTCTGTGCCAAATTTCAGCCAGATCCGTTCAGCCGTTGGGGCGTGATTGAGTAACAAACATTCATACATCCTAACATCCATATATCCATACATCCATCCAAACTTTCGCATTTATAATAATGAGATTTTAAGTAACCTACCAGCTATTTTAAATCCAAAAGTGTATTTGTTTGTTTATTTTGTCTATTAACACTTCAACTACTAGATTCTAACGAGATTTAGCACGAAGCTTTAGTACTAACTGGAAAAGCTCGTAAGATACCGCGAAAAGTGACAACTAAATACTAAAAAAACCTTAAATAGGTTATACCAGGTATTATACAAAACGAATATTTGTAGGATGTAAGATAAATGTAACGATTAGGTAACGAACAGACAGACGGCTGCCTGTTCTTTACCTTAGACCACATTGTTCGTTCGATTGAGTTTAGACTTTGCGCAGTTGTTGTTGTTATAGGTTAAATTATCACTCAGACAAAATCGCGAGCAAAGGTAGTGTCACATAATTTCAATCACTCAAAATGTTGAGTAATTGAAATTATACCTACATAAAAAGCTCAAATTATAGCATCACTAGCTTTTGCCCGCAGCTTCGTTCGCGTTCGATTTTCATACGTACTTCATGGAGTTAGACCGCTTGAATTTATGTGGTCATGCAATAGTTTTAATTTTGCTTTGACTTACTAAGATATTTAAAATTTTATGTCGTAAATGACAAAGACTTAATGTCGTACCTATCTGTCAAAATAGTTTTCCAATTACCACATTATAGTATGTGACCATGTTTATAAACTTTAAAATACGTATGGTAAGCTGTTCTTAAAAGATAGACATGTGCCGTAACGGACTTTTCTATAGACCTATAAAAGAGGAAAAATGCCACGATACATTGTTTTGTTATATCTCGATTAGGCAGAGTTTTCAGTCGGCTTGATTTTTTCCGACATCTTCAACAATTATCATCAAATTTCAACCAATTTACACGAATTATTAATGAATTATACACATAAGCCTTCTTTTTGAATCACTCCGTTTATGAAAACCGTAAGAAAATATCATCATATCCCGTATATATTACCCAAGCAAATAATCACGTCACGTCACGAAGGATAAACAAACAAACCAACAGAGCAATAAACAAACAAACACACTTTCGCATTTTTTATATTAGTATGAGATATATTGCAACAAAGTTACGCGTGTCTGTAAATTTGTCCTTCGTCGTCGTAGTTAGTTCATTCTCGTGACGCCGCGTAGCAGTTACGTCCTACGGGCCATGTAAAGCGCACTCTATTCAGTCGGCAGTCTCTTGTACCGTGTTTTCACAGATTAATTGCACATAATATAAATATATATTCATATATTGCATATTTCACTATTTTATAAGCAGTCTAGTAGGTTTACCTACTAGACTGCTTATAAAATAGTGTATTTAACACATTATAGAAATAACATTGCTACCGATTGATAAAATATATGCGACGTAGAGCTCTGATTTGAAGGAAAATGTGCATAACAACGTTTATTTATTTATTCAACACCTAGTATAACCTCTTTAATAGATTATGTAAATAAATGTAGAAGTACTATGTGTATGTACGTTGTATTATGTGATAATTTTTTTTCGAATAATTGCATACTTTTTTTGTAGTTACTTATAAATTTTACTTGGGAATGCATTCAAATTACAATTTCTAATGTACAGAGCTTAACTCTAGTGAAAAATAATTAAATAAATGAATTTTAGGCTAGTTTGGTATGATAACAAAAATTGCGGCAAGAAAAGTGATGTAAGCTCGGCTTCCCGGGTGACGGGTGAGTCACTAGAGTTTTCCCTGCGTGGATTGGGACGTACCTATAGAATAACGGTGTGCGGAGTGCGCGTACGGCTGAAGTGCGAGGTCGCGCTAAGGCGCTCAGGATCGGCGGCGGGCGGTGCACAAACACTCACATTCAAATATTCGTCTAACCTTGATGCGAATCGGCGCACTCCGGGTTCCATCCGACGACGGTCGTCGATACAGACAGGTGGAAGGGCTCGCTCGTAGTGTGCTAGCCTAAACGGCACCGGTCGCGAGGCTCGGTATAGCGTTACGGGGTTTAGCGGCGCGGGCGTCGGGCCGGACGGCAGGCGCATCGGCGCGCCGCCACCGGCGTGTGGTCGCGAGGCTGCGGCGCGTCGGCCGCGCTACATGTCACGGTGCGGCGAGCGCGCTCTTCGCGCCGTGGTCACCGACTCACAGTGGCGTCGCCGTCCTACTGTCTGCCCGTCGGCCGGGTCGGCGGCGCGCGTTGCACCGCCCCGCTGCACTCCGCCTGCCCCCCTGCCGCCACCGCGCGCCCCCGCGCCCCACACCCGCCAGCGCGCACCACCACCGAGCGTCACCCGCTCCGCCCCGAAGAATTTTCCGCATCGGGTGGGAAAAATCGATTGTGCAGCGAGCCCCGAATAATTTCGGCAAGACGCACGGCGCCCTTGCGTCGTCGCCGCCGATGCGGCCGCTCTCCGCTGGCCTCGGCGGTCAAGCGGTGCGGCCGCCTCCGCCGCCCACCGCCGGGGCTTGCTTCCTTCTTGCCGCACTCCGAAGCTCTACCGTCTTAACATCCTCATACATCGTTGTTTATCAAACTATACTCAATATACTCAATACTCAATATCATTTATTCAATATAGATACACTGTAGGTACACTTATTGACGTTAAAAATTACTTACTTATAAAACATGATAGTGATAATCGGTAACGGTATCTTAAAACTAAAGCTACGAGGGTTCCAAACGCGCCGTCTGAGAAGAGCCCACAACAAACTCAGCCGGGTTTTAAAAAAAAATAAATTTAATAAATTATAGTAATTATAATTTTACTAAATTTATTTTAACACAATACACCGCAATGTTTGAAATTTAGTTTGAAAGCAATATTAAAATTTAAACTAAGATAATAAATGTTTAGTTATTTGCTGTTTAATTAACTTAATAAGTAGGTAATTCAAAGGTTGCTTTATTTTTCCTTGTAAACGTACCTAATCTGCTACTGCAACTATAGGTATGCCGTATGACTTATTAATTAGGTGAACATTTAAATACAAATTCTTGGATTAATTATTCGTCCAAGTAGAAATTCTATAGTTAAGTTAGTAACGTGATCTTTTGTATTTAAATTTTAAATACTTCCTATAAGTAAGATTAAATTTCAATTATACTTAACTTTAACGACTGATAAAAAATGAAAGTTTACTTTAATGAAATCACACTATGCACACAAAAAATATATAGAACTAGCTGACGCCCGCATCTTCGTCCGCGTGGATTCGCGCGCACTTTTTATATTAAAAAAAAAATAGGCATCATCATAAGGGAAGGGATAGGCATCTCCTAACAGATTGTAATAGAATAATTTAAAAAAAATTATATACTAACATACCTATAAAATAGCTGGCCTGACTGACTGATTGACTGATCTATCAACCTTACGTCCTAAAGCACTTGGGGTTGATAGACACCTTAGAGAACATTAGAAAAACCTCTCGGGCATGCAAGTTTCACTCACGATGTTCTCTTCCACCTTTAATTAAGTCCCACCACCCACCACCACTACAGCCTCAACTACAGTCCCATTGCTAGATACAGGCCTCCACTCTCATGGGAGAGAGTGAATAAGAGCTAAGACGCACCATGCTGCTCAAATGCGGGTTGGCGGTCTTTAACGACTATTATCATGTTAGTAACCTGGACCAACGGCTGAACGTGTTCTCCGAGGCACGAGGGTGAAATACCACCAACTTCCTAACTCCGAGGAATTCTTAGTCAGAAAAACCAAATACCTAATTATGGCTCGACTCGGGACCTCGTCCGCCGCAGTTGAACATGCTAACCACTAGACCAACGAGGCAGTAATAAGTAAGTGATATGTAATTCACATGTATAATATAAAACAAGTCAGAATTAAAAAACAGACACGACTGCCCTGCCAAAAAACGAAATAAAAAGTTAAAAATCTAAATTAATCTAGTTAAATTAAAATCTTATTCACATTTTTATTAAATGATATTTTTTTGTGAATCACTGGATATTGAACTATAGTGTTGTATATTTTTGGAATCTACTCATCATTTTCTAGATAATGATTATATAGGTAATCTTATTTTCGATTTTTTTTTTAAATTTAGTCTTTAATGCGGGATCATGGTCATCCCATATTTTTTTAAAATTTTACTAGCCTATGTCATCCGGAATAAGCTAGGGATTCTAACGATACCTCATTTAACAAAATCGGTTCAGGCGTGTAGAAGTTATGGTGGAACATACAAACTCACACACAAACATACATACATACATGAACCCTGAAAACAATACTCCTTTTTTTAGGCAATCGTATAGTAACTCAAAAAAAATGTGCGCAGTCGAGAATCGCACCCCCATGCATTATTTTCTGCCGCTTGTCGGCAGTTCAAGTTAGGTTCACCATCCACCCCACACGCTAATCTTTTCATAGAAACTGATCGTACTTACTCAAACTTTCACCCTTTCTGATTGCAATCAGCCTTTATGGCTTCGACTGATCTGATAACAATATTGTATGAAAAATTTAACAATATAGTATGAAAAAAAAGTAAAGTTTTCATTTTCCTAAATATAAAAATTATGTTTTACGAGATGATGCCCGTGAATTCGTCCGCGTGGATGAAGCTTTTTCATTTCCCGCGGGAACTCGTTAATTTTCCGGGATAAAATGTAGCCCATGTCCTTCCGCGGGATATAAAACTATCGCTGTACCAAATTTCATCAAAATCAGTTGAACAGGTGGGCCGTGAAAGCGTAGCAGACAGACAGACAGACACACTTTCGCATTTAGAATATTAGTGTGGAAGTATGGATTCTTTTAAGTAAGAAAATCATTCACAAACTAGTTGCATTATTGTATCTCTCAAGGGTTCCGTACCTACTTGTCTGAAAAATTTTCATCGACGGACATAACCACCGGCTGATTACTTTCTATTACCTCACTTAACTGACTCGTTGATCTAGTGGTTAGCGTATTCGACTGCGGCCGACGAGGTCCCGGGTTCGAGTCCCAAGTCAGGCCTTTATTAAAGTATTGGGTTTTTCTGACTAGAAATTCTCAGAAATTTGGCGGTGTTTCACCCCCGTGCCTCAGAGAGCACGTAAAGCCGTCGGGCCTGTGCCTGATCTCTCTCCGGTCGTGTCGGATTTTCCGTCCCATTATAAGGGCTATAAGAGTAAAGGACCAGAGAGTGCACCTGTGTATGCGAAGTAACACCTCAAATGATTCATTTTGGAAACGTTTGCCAACTTAGCTTTACTTCATGAAATTCGATAACATCTTCGTAAGGTTTAATTAGTTACAAACAAAATGGACCCTGTTATAAATTCGATTAAGTAACTTCGATTCTGAGAAATTAATCGATTTTAAACACAGATGGCCCATTTTGATACATATCTAATGCTACGAATAAATTATATAATACAGCCATTCGAAAGAATGTCTGGGTTTCAAATATGTTTTAAAAATGTTTATAATATACTACTTCGCCGCGACTTCCTCTGCATGGATCGAGGATTTTTGGTTCCGGTGGGAACTTCTTAATTTTCCGGAATAAAAAGTAGCCTATGTGCTATTGCAGACTATAATCTATCTCTGTGCCAAATTTCAGCCAGATCCGATCAACCGTTGGGGCGTGATTGAGTAACAAAAACATCCATACATCCATACATGCATACATCCATACATCCATACGTCCATACGTCCATACATCCATCCAAACTTTCTCATTTATAATATTAGTAAGAAGTAAGAAGAACGAGCTGGTGCCGGCGACTTCGTCCGCGTGGTTTAAGTTTTCTTTTCCCGCGGAAACTCCTAAATTTTTTGAGATCAAAAGTAGCCAAGTGACTCTCCAGGTCCTCAAATATACTCAAACAAAAAATTATCGATCCATATTGCTCTGTTGCAGGAAGACTACCGGTGGTACCTATAACGAAAAGGCGTTTGTTTAATGGGATATGCCCTGTTATGAGTCCCAGGTCACCTTCCTCAGTTTACCTCTATCCAGGCGGATGACGAAGGAAAAGACGCAAGTGTTGCCGTGTTGTAGGCTGAAAGGCAGCCAACAGGCAGACAGTAGGTTTTAGTCGGTATGAGTCACTACCCGTGTGGTAGTCCATGAGGATTTCCCCTGCTGTATAAATCCAAAAAAAAAGGCGGATGACGGTTTCACTGTCAAAGCAAGTGATATTAACTTTCTTCCTAATTAGTTTTCACTTCATCTTATCAACCCGTCGCCAGCTCACTACTGAGCATGACTCTTCTCTCGGAATGATAAGTGTTTGGCCGTAGTCCACCACGCTGGCCAAGTGTAGATTGGCAGCTTCACATACCTTCGAGAACGTTATCGGGCATGTAGGTTTCCTCACAATATTTTCTTTCACCGTTTGAAGCAATTGATAATTAATTTCTTAAAACACACAACTTCTAAAAGTTGAGGAGGTGCGTGCCCGGGGATCGAACCCGAGACCCCGTGCAGGAGATCGGGTGTCTTACCAACTAGGCTACCGCCACTTTGTTAATTCTTACTTATAAACTACTAATAAACTAATACCACAGTTTTACGATCGTAAAACTGTATGCACTATATTAATAGTTACGGAATAAAATATATTCACAATGTTCAAATCTAATCGGCCAAAAATATCATATTCCCTAAAACGAATTCTCATTAATTATCGCAAGCAAAATGGTTTCCCGGAATTTTACATCGATGCCTACTAGTATTGTTTAGGTGTTGGTTTTCTATTATAAGCTATAAGTAACAATATGTCAACTCAACCTGCCTGGGGCGCGATCGTACGCATAATAAGTCTCTTTATTCCAGCAGCCCTATTCCGCAAAAGCTTCATAATTTTTTGTTACAATCTTAATTGTTTGGATTGACTGAATTTTTGGTATTTATGCTGCAATGGTATTTGAACAAGAGAAAGTATTTGGATTCATTTTACCGTACGAGAGAGTGTGTGGTCTTTCAAAATTAGCCAAATAAGAACCAGCTTCCACTCTCTATGAACTCCGAAAACTATAATAATAAGAGGCTATTCAAAGGACAGCTTACCAATTTTCATTAAAGCGATATCTCTGATGCTGCAAATGGTCGGTAATCAATGGAGAAGTTTCAATTTTTTAATTTATTATGAAAATTAAGACAAAATAAAACAAAAATATGAAAGAATCATTAAAATATGTCAAAAAATGAAATGTTATAGAATTTAAATAAATAAATAAATAAAAGTTTATTGACCAGCACTACAATACTTAGCTTATCTAAACTTATACAAATACAAATTAAACTTAAATTATTAAACGTGCGGTCAATGGGCCACCTCCTCAGCCCGTGCCACAGCATGAGAGATAGGTATATAATAATATATAATTTTAAAGTTGCGCTTACAGAACCGTGATGCAAGACTTTATAAAGCCGAATAAAAGAAAGAAATGGACTTAATGTGACTTAATTGAATTAAAAGCACAAGTAATTTGTGTGTGAAGATAATTTTGAAGTATTAAATCTCGGCTAGGTAAAAACTCACTCACAAAATTTCGCACTCGAGCAAGACACAGCAATCGGTGTATTAAACTTATTAAATAATTAAATTCTCATTCACTTATTGAAACCTCTGATTTATTGGTTTTGGAAAGTTCCATAAGGGTCGATGCGGAGGGGTATTCGAAATTAAACTTTAGTGTTGAGCGTTATATTTTAATTTTATGATACTATATTGTTTAATATTCATATATATATATATATATAATATATATAAAAGAGAACTTGAAATTAATATTTATGTAACAAGGAACTTCGTTCCTATCAGGTGTCCCACGACAACGCACGTTTTTAATCTATATTTTACTTCCGTTGCGTTAATTATTATTATTTGATTTTTGTAGTATTGCCGGTCCTGATCAATGGAACGAGTGTAACGATCTATGAGTTCTACGATTTAGGTGTTATTAAGACTATAAATTTAAAACCAAAGAGCCTACATGGGGAAGCAGCTATTGGAACGATTTTTATTTAAATACGAGCATTTTCCCTCGGCTTCTCGACTTCGTATTTCAGTTATCTATTGGACCTTTTTTGATATAATTATTTTATTGCTTAACCAATTAATAAAGAAACATAAAAATATTACAAAAATAGAGATATTTTACATATTGCCTTCAATTCCGATCTATTGAGGGCTAGTTGCCAATCGGCCTTTTGAATTCTTGATCTTATCTCACTTATAATTAAATATCTTTGACCATTACAAATTCTCGGTCTTTTTCTTTAAAATCACATTCCGATGAATCGCTTACCGCGAATTGAAATGCTGATATAAATGTTTGTAGCACAGTTAACTTTATTATTCTACACAATACTAATTAAATAAGCATAGTGTGTCTATTTGATTTGCTAATAAATATTCTAGGAAACCTATAAGTATGAGCCATAAGTGTACAGGCATGAAATAAGCGGCGGCGGGGCGACAGCGGCAGCGGAGTAACGCGATTAGTCGGAGAGCTGGCTACGAATTTCGGGAAGAAAATTGAAGAGGTCTGGTAATACTTTATAACCGACAAAAACGTCTGGGATATTTTTCTATAAGTACTTACGTCACGTACCTTAATCTAAAGATAAAAAAATCAAGTTGCCATTTAATGTCCTGCGCAGTAGCGAAATAACCGCTAACGTTCTACCAGACTGGCAGGACGTTCTACCAATTGACCTTCCCGAAATTCGTCACCAGCTCTCGGACCACATCACCCCGCTGTCGCTGTCGCTCGCCATCGCTAATTTCGTGCCTGTACATGTATAGGTACGTTTGGAAGCTGTCGAGTGATAACGATTTTCAACGATATTCACACTATTATTAAACAAAAGAAAAACTGCGTATGGAGCGCCGCGCTCTGTTTATTGTTTTCATTATGTGACCGTAAGCCATATTTTATTTAGAGAAAACGTAGGTTCCAGTGATTTTGAGATACATACACCCACGCTGATTAAGCTATTTTTGTCCACATTCTATTTAGTCACAGCATGACTTGGTTACAAATTATACGATGTGCACAAACTTTGTGATAGCTACGTACGTTCTACGTACTAAATATATACACAGAATAAGTATTTTCTGTGGTTCTACGTAACGTCGCGTCGGCCTAGAGGCCAGACATCGTTGCACCTTCAAAATCTGTAGCGGTCAAAGCCCTTTTTCGCCAGGCCTTTGCTCTATGAAAGATCGTTATACATTTCAATTTCACAGCCTACGAATAACTTTATCGTAATTTTTTTTCGTGACTTTGCAATATCAGTTACACTAACTGTGCTCAATAACTTCACAACCTCGTACTTACTGCACCATTTTGTGACCGTGTTTCCTGCCAAGTATGACTTGTGTCGTGTATACCTTCAAGGCAAGAATGAATAAGCATTTTCTAGGCAAGCGCACTCCAACCTAGACTAGACTTATCATAGACTGCTTTTCGAAGCATGATGTCGTCAAGCGCAACCCTATCTTGCAAATAAAAATAACACTATCATATTACATTATAATATTAATCAATACTAATATTACTAATATTATGAATGCGAGTGTTACTCTGTCGATCCATCTGTCTGTCTGCTACGTTTTCACGGCCCATGTTTTAAACCAATATTGACGAAATTTAGTATGAAGGAAATTTTGTTACATCCATAGGCTACTTTTTTCCTGGAAAAATCAGCGAGTTCTCAAAATATTTTCAAAACACCTAAATCCAGACCAAATCACACACCTCGTCTAGTAATTTATCGAATTATCTACGCCTAGTTTATCTGTCCGCCCGTGCTGATCAAAGAATTTACTGATAGATTTTGATCCGGTTTTCATCAATAGGAAGACGTATGTTGAGATTCATTAGGTAGGTACCTCTAAGCTGGACTGGGTACTAGGCACTGGTTCTACTAATTTCTTTGCAAGATTTTATGGATTCAAATAATGCCTCATGTCCATATATGCCTCATAATCAAGAGAAGGTGCAAGTGTGTATTTGTGACTAGTGATTATTATAGATCTCATAATAATGTCTGAAAATCGTTTCCCAGTACACACTCAACAAAGCCTCGTACAAAATTCTGATCTCTAGGTCCAGTCTTGTAGGGTGAAGGCTCACGTATTTGACGGTCATTCATTCACAGTACTGTTTATGTTTTATTATGTATAGAACAGACATCGATCTACGCAGACACATCGTCAGTGCGTCGAACTAAAGAGTATTGCACTCGTCAAATACAGCCAGTAGGCGATCACGGTCAAATCCTTTGTCGCTACGTTCTTTGCCCTCTGAAAGTTCAAAATACGTCTCAACTTTCAGCCTACGAGCTACGTCGAAACCTTTAGGTTGAACTACTGTTACCTAATCTGATGTGGTTGAACTTTAAAACAGATGAATATGTATTGAAATTAAAATATGTTAAGTCGCAACTGCCTCGTTGGTCTAGCGGTTAGTGTTGTCGACTGCGGATCACGAGGTCCTGGGTTCGATTCCCGGTCGGGCATAAAAATTGTTAAGTATTGGGTTTTTCAATTAAGAAATTCTGAGTGCCAGCCCGGAGTTGGAAGTTGGCGGTGTTTCACCCCCGTGCCTCGGAGAGCGCGTTGAGCCGTCGGTCCCGGTTATTATCACTCACATGATAATAGTCGTTAAAGCCGCCAATCCGCATTGGAGCAGCGTGGTGGGTCTAAGCTCCTAATTCCCTCTCTCCTATGAGAGTGGAGGCCTGTGCCCAGCCGTGGGACGTTCATAGGCTGCAGTGGAAGTCGCTATTGAATGTTAATACAAAGTTCCTAAGTAAAGCTACTTATCGGATGGAAGTAACACCAATATTTGAATTTTCATCCCCTTTTTCAAAGGAACCTTATCTTTATTCGGGATAAAAAGTTAAAGCAGAGTATGAACAAACAGTAATGTAGTGGCATTTCAACCCGTTCTGTAATTTTAGCATGACGCGTTAAAACAGACAAATATTTAAAAAATAATTGGACTATGTGTTGATAAGATTCCTCCGATTGGAATTTCCAAAATAAACCTGTACAGAAATCGTCAAGTTAATTTTTCTCTAAGTTATAGGTAGTATACTCACTTAGCATGCCCACGACTACTTATGTGGTCCGTAGTGCAAAGTAGATTTTTGTAGAAATAGGTAAGGTTATTTTTTTATCCAGAAACACTATTTCATACCGCTAGGCATACAAGTATTAAGTAGATAAACATAATATGAACTAAATTAACATAATATTATCATTACAAACTTATTATGTTGTTTATGCCTACTATTACACAATAATTATTATCCCAGCACATTAATACTTTAACCATTTAAAGTAAATTATAGTATACCTAAGTATCTAATAAACCGTTATTTTAACTATAAATATAATAGCTAATTTGAACTAGTAATTATTTCATATTTAATAATATTTTCTTTATTAGACATTTCGTAGTAGTTGACCTGGATTCCATTTTTAACCGACTACAAATAAAGGAGGAGGATCTCAATTCGACTCGTATTTTTTTGTTTATCTGTTTAAGTGTGGCACGTGCCACCTATTTATAAATTCCTAATTTTCTTACTACTATCTTTTTTTAATTTAGAACTTTGAAACACAATCGAAATACAAAAAAAATATTGGCAGTCATAGAGACTGCCGATAGAAATGAAAACGAATATTTCTTTTTTCTAATTTAAAAAAAAGAACTAAGGCATTTAAGTTTTATATTTATATTTAAAACATTTAGTCTTCGTAACCAAGCGAGGTGTCGATGAGGGTTACACAGTAGGTACTTATTAATATAAACCTTAAAAATAAATCATTAAAGTTTAATTACGAATGTACCATATTTTAGTGAAGACCTTTTGTCTTAAGAAGAATGGTGCCGGTCGCTCGTATTCCAAATTTTTACCCCCTACCAAAAAGTGCTCAACGCTCCTAAAGAAGTTTTTACTTCAAAAATGTAGACTTTGACACTGCAGGAAGCATTCAACACATTAAACATATTAATTAAATTTTTTTTTCAATTCAATTCATTTATTCAATTTAGGTACACTATAGGTACACATATTGACGTCCATTACTTACATATAAAACATGATGGTGATAATAAGTTACGGTATCTTAAAACTAAAGCTACGAGGGTTCCTAACGCGCCTTGGTCTGAGAAGAGAAACAAACTCATCCGGGTTTTTTTTTCATTATCACCATCTCACAAATCATCTTAACTAAGGAACTCTCAGATAAATTAGAGCAACTTTTTGCCAAGCCTCCTTGTCATCTAAGTAATCTTTTACATGGTAATAAGATTATTAAATATTATACTCGAGCGATCTGGGTGGCAAGCTATCTGGTCCGACCTAGTGCCCCGTCAGCGCCGTCGGTTCTCAGAAGGAACGAGACGTGAGACCCGCTTGCAAAGTTAAGGCCATCCACCTATTGCTTAGACTTACAAAATATGATCAGCCGACTACTTTGGCTTACACACGTGGAATACAAATGGGCTTGGATTCCTATTTGGATCAGTGAAATTTTGTTGTTACGTTCTTCAAGCCAATATGTTTATTATATTGTATTAATACTAGCTGATGCCCGTGACTTCGTTTGCTTGGTTTAAGTTTTTTTGATTCTCGTTGGAACACCCTAATTTTCCGGGATAAAAAGACTATATCACTTCCCAGGTCCTCAACTATACCTATGCCAAAAATCACGTAGATCCGTTGCAACGTTGTGGCGTGATTGAAGGATAAACCAACAAACAAACACACTTTCGCATCTTCTATACTAAAATTATAAATGCGAAAGTTTGGATGGATGGATGGTTGGATGTTTGTTACTCAATGACGCATTCACTGATGAAATTTGGCACAGAGATAGATTATAATCTGGCGATACCTATATCTAATAGTACATAGGCTACTTTTTATCCCGGAAAATTAAAGAGCCCCCGCGGGAACCAAAAAAAACCTCTAACCACGCAGACGAAGTCGCAGGCATTCGCTAGTTTATAATATTAGTATGATATAAATATGATGTTCGCCCACTTTTCGTAACTAATAATAATAGTTTTAAAGAAACACGGGCTAACACTTTTGTCCAGTAAGCTACAAATCCTACCTTCCTAGTATCCACTCCAAGCACAAGTTTTACGTAGTCGGAGAAGACAGGCTCTATATTGTTAAAAAAATAACAATTTTGTTGAACGCCAAGCCTTATTAAGAACCCTTGTGCAATCTCTTTCAATAACTTTGTGTTAGATGTTAAATAAGATTGTGTTATGTGTAACATTTTGTCAAATTTGATAAAATAATAATATATAGTACAGGCACGACTCCACTTTTTGGAAATTGTACAAAAATGTTAATATTGAAAGTGACTTATGTAATTAAATAATATTTAATTCTTAAAAAATCAACGTCGTTGATAAATAAACAATAAGTGGTAACACATGGTTCACTCGAATGAAAGCTCATTGAGAATATTTTCCATTTCATTCCATGTTCAAACGGCGCGATAATCTGATCTCTTTCTTGAATGTCCCTGTTTTGACGACCGCACTGGCGCAGTGTTGAGCGCTGTTGTCTTATCGTGGGAAGTCCCGGGTTCCATTTCCGGCAGGGCCAATTTCTAAATTTAAATTTTCTCTGGTCTGATCTGATTGGAGGCTTAGGCTGGGTCTAGTTACCACCCTTCCAGCAAAGACGGACCACCATGTGATTTAGCGTTCCGGTACGATGTACGATGCCGTGTAGAAACCAACTAGGGTTTAATATACTTAACTGCTATACCCCTAACAGGTTACCTCGCTACCATTTTATACTTCATCGTCACTTACCATCAGGTGAGATCGCAGTCAAGGGCTAACTTGTAGTGGAATAAAACAGAAAAAGTCACTCAACGGTGTAGGTACCCATCACAAATCGATTTTAAAATGTACCTACTGGAAAGTTCCTATCTATTCATCATTATTATATCATAATTCAGTATGTCAAGTTGCATTTAAATCGATTCAGTAGTTTCAGCGTGATGCTGTAACGTACAGACAGTTTTAGGCACTGTATCGATACCAAATAAAGCTTCTTAAGTTAGGGTCTATTTCACAATCGCCAAGTACCGACCATAACTGTCGAATAAATTTGATGTTTTGACAGATGTTGTAAAGGAATCCTGTCAAAATTTCTCAGTCAGTCAGTTAAGGTTTACTTGGTGATTGTGAAACAGGCCCTTAATATCTATAAATGAGATTTTTAATTTATTAAAACTTTTAATTTAAAAACCCAACCGTGGAAGAAGCCATTAAAATGTGGTACCTATACATCGTAAAAATTAATATATATACGTATGTATGTAAAAGACTTTTGAGAAATCATCTTTCCAAGAATAATACCTAGATTCTTTTCGAAGTTTAGAGTCATCAACAACCTATTTTTTTTTCATAAACAATGAGAACGTACTTAAATATACATATTTAGCTGTCTCCATGCCATATTCCTAGAATTAAAGTGAATTTAATTTGTGGAGCTTACAATAAATTACTGAAACCTATACTGGGGTGGAAAAACGTTAGGGATAAAAAGTACATTTATTAATTGAAGATATTAAATTTTGATCTCAGAGAATCTTCTATGGTTTTTAAAAAGAAGTGTAAACAAATATTTTTAGAAAGCTGAGCATGGAAATACGTTATGGATAATTTATCTAAACAAACGTTTTACCTTACCAATCGAAGACCATAAAATCAATTAGTACATAGATAGAATTAGCGCTATCTAGTTTACACTGAGGTAACCGCTACAATGTTATCTAGTATTTCATATCTCACATTCGGAAAATAGGCATTCTTTATCAAAACTGCGGGTGGAAAGCACTACATTCCCGCTCCGCGGGAATTTAGTGCTTTCCCATATCCCATTTCCCATATCCCAATAAGTTCAAAAAAAACAACAGTTCGAAGTCCGAACAGCCAATCTCGATTCACAAATATTTTTTAAATAGAAGATTTACAGGTATTTAAAGAGGTCATACAAAAACTAAACCAAATCTTTGTTCTTCATTTAACACTGAAAAAATATCACTCTACTAGCTAGAGTTTATCTAAATTCAATACTGTCTAGAGCCACTCTAGACAAGTTATTGCGTTGTGTTTTTTTTAGGCATTAGTCGATCGATGACCTGTCCTAGAAGACAATTTAAATGTTTTTATTTTTGTATGGAAAAATATAATTTGGACAGATAATAAAAACTGCAGGGTAAAACTTAATTTAAGTTGTGAAATATACATAGTATATACCCACTCATGCAAATAATATATCAGCGAACCCGGATTCTAAGCAATATTTTAAATCACTTCCTGTGACTTCACTTCACTTGTTACAAGTAGGTATATGCTAATGTACTAACAGCTCAGCGGTGCACGTTATAATATGCAAATCGGTCGCTTATTAGACAATCTTTCTATGTAAAATCAGGTTGCGAGTTCCCTTCTGAGCCATGCACGATCAAAACGATTTACCAATTTCGAAACATGGTAGATTTATTTTTCTTCAAACGATAATGTGTTTACTAAGAGTGTATTTTAATCAAGACACGCAGTAGCATGCCAAAGCCAAGTTCAAGAAAGAAGGGAAGAACTTCAAAGAACTGGCGAGCAGCACCGTGTGTAATATAATATTACACGAACCATTTTAAGCCACTTTTGACCCCCTCATAACTCAAAAACTATTTCACATGAACATGTCAAATTTTGCTCATATATTGAGACTTGCGAGATGCGTATGTGCTTCAAATTTCATAAATACACCTCAAATGGAATAGAAATAAACGTCCAAAAATCGTCATTTTTATCACTTACCTACCTATAGACTAAAAATCTAACCCAGTGGGCATACTACCATCGCTTAAATCCGTTTTATTTTAATATTGTTGACGTTAGTGTTGTATTATTATAATCCTTATTTTAAGGACGTCAAACTACGTGACAATCATCTGTTATTTTGAAATAATGCTGCTTTAAGGGATGGTAGTAACTCCCCAGTTCTAGATGACCTAAGAGAATGCCATATTCTGCCACACCCATTTTCATAATATGCACAATATGTAAGCTTTGTAAAATTATCTTATATAGGAATTTATGAACACGTATGATTTAATAATTTAACAATACGAAAAAGTAGCGGATTTAAAAATGTAAAAATGAAGTACTTCCTTGTCCACTTCCTTTTTCTCCTGCGGCAACTTGAATGAACGAATGAATGTAATATTCTTTTCTAAAAAATGATATGAAATGTGCACATTTCATACCCTTTAAATGAGTTCGAAAGTTAAACTTCCCGGCCTAGGCCAGTAAAGAATGTATGTATTTTCATTACATATCATAAGTTTGAATTTGGAATCTTTCTTCCTGAATATCTTGTAACTTATTATAATGTTCTTTGGCCTAAATAATTTAAATTTGGAACTCTACCGTATTACGCGTTCAGCACTCACAGCGCAAAAAAATATTAAAAGTATAATTTTTATTTTTTATCTTTATAATCTTGAAAGGCGAGAATTAACTACATAAGTACCTAATCGTTATAATAAAAAAAAAGTCACTTGTTTAATTTTTTAGAAAAGCACTATACACACCTCGACCAGGAGAGCATTTCTGGTCTCGTATACAGCCGGCCTAGTAGCTCGGCCGTCTAACTAACACTTGACCAGAAAACGCGTACTTCCCGGTCTCGCGATGTAATGTACTATTACCGCTCTTATATCACGTACTACTATTATTGTACACCAAATAAATTTAAAAAATACATTTAAACAATAAAAATAAAAATAAGAAACGAAAAATCGGTACAAATGGCGGCCTTATCGTTTTGTAGCGATCTCTTCCAGGCAACCACGCTTTACAGGAATTAAGCCTAGTGAGTCGAGGGTGAACGTATGTTTAAGAGGAAATAATAATAATGTAATAATTTATATTAATATAAAACTAATAATCTATCTAAATATAAAAGAAATTTAAAAAAAAAATGTGTTTTATTTAATTTTTAATTTAGTACAGTAGTCAGTCCTGAAATGTATTTATAACAACACTAGCTGATGCCCGCGACTTCGTCCGCGTGGTGAATGTTTTTTTAATTCCCACGGGAACTGCTTAATTTTCCGGGATAAAAAGTAGCCTATGTCACTCTCCAGGTCCTCAACTATACCCATGCCAAAAATCACGTCAATCCGTTGCCCCGTTGCGGCGTGATTGAAGGACAAACCAATAAACCAACAAACACACTTTCGCATTTATTATTAATTATGAAAAAGTGTAATTCCTAATACTCAAACTAAGTAGCTCTGAAAAGAACTTTTTAAGTGAAGCATAAAAATGTGTTAAAAAAACTCGAAATATTCAATGTCGCTTGCGTCCACTGCGTAAGGAGCCGACCGGCTACCTAGTTCATAATGGTGCACCCCCTTCTCCAGCACTGCCCCTCTCACGAAGAGTTAGTTACTCGATGCGCTGCGTGGCGGCCGCCGCCGGCATGTATTTTTATTTTAATTTCATGATATCTTTTGAATGGAATGTCCGATTTCAATAATTCAAAAAGTAACCATCAGGTATTGAGACAGTCTTGAATATTAAATTATTTATTTGGATAAAAATTTATAAATGGTATGGATAACACGGTGTGATTTTGATCGGCATTTCTATCAATTTGTTAAATGTAAAAAAGTAGTTATAGTTACGTAACTACAATATTTAGACACATGGTCTCGCGAAGTTTTTTGTAGATATTGATATATTCTATAATATTGTCGAACATTTTTTTGTCCTATCATTAATACTCTTCGCAGCGTATGCGATGAAAGACATTTTATGGCTAATTTTTTTACACCTTCGGTTGGTTTTAATAGAAATTTCTAAAGATTTCTATAGTAACCTAGTACTAAATATAGCCTATGTTACTCAGTGATAATGTAG
The DNA here is from genome assembly GCA_964035005.1 of Erebia palarica. Taxonomy (NCBI): domain Eukaryota; kingdom Metazoa; phylum Arthropoda; class Insecta; order Lepidoptera; family Nymphalidae; genus Erebia; species Erebia palarica. The sequence goes on from OZ035988.1 coordinate 12,948,433, forward strand.
CTTTCTAATGAAAAAAGAATTATTAAAATCGGTTCAGTACTTTTTGAGTTTATTCGTTACATACAAAAATACAAATCTTTCCTCTTTATAATATTAAGTGTAGAAAATATTTAAGAACAACTTAAAATATCATTTCTTCTTATAACTTAGGATAATATGTTGAAGAATAAGGTTTGACTTGGCTAGTGTCATATACGAATTATTATTAATTATTTAAAAGTACAGTTTCTACCAACAAGCCAAATTTTCGGAAGAATAAAATAAGAACTTACAGCTTTACAACTTGCGAAGGCTATAATTCGTATATGAAAATTAGCCAAATCAAACCTTAGTCTTCAACATATTATCCTAAGTAATAAGAAGAAATGGCACTTGGCACCCATTTAGATCTCACTTCTTTAGTCGTTGAAGTCAACAACCAAGGCATATATTATAATATTGTACTTGGCTCTCATTTAACATTTATGTTTTGATGGGATAATTACCGTATCTACTTGAGATCTATAGTTAATCTTTACTTATTAATATTATAAAAGCGAAAGTTTGGACGGATGGATGAATGTATGGATAGGCTACTTTTTATCTCGGAAAATTAAAGAGTTCCCGCGGAGAACCAGTAAGTTAATCTCCTTTACTTCTCCTAATCCTAAGGTTGCCTGGCTGAGATCGCTGCTACGCGATAAGGCTGCCTTTTTGTACTTCCTTCTGTTTATTTGTGTTGCTTAATTATTATTTTTGTTTTTTTTGTGTTGTGGTGTACAAATATAGTGTAATAATAACCAAAAAACCTCAATCCACGTGGATGAAATCAGGGCAGACGGGCATCAGCTAGTTATTTATATAGACAAGTATAACATACTCGTTCCAGTGACTTAATCAGCATGCTATAAGATTTTTAAAATTCCTATGGGATGATTTATATCACTGGTAAGATCGGAGGACAGAGGCCCGTGGACGTAGCCCGAGACGTTGGTCAGACCAAAATAAGGAAGCCGTTGACACACCGATCTGCGAGGCCATCCACGCGGCGGGAAACAGAGAGAAACGGAAGAACATCATGAGAATGCTATTGAACGGGTCACGATCCTCAAAGTTGAGGGAACGACGCATGAAGAAGTTGTTTTTGTCATGATCATTTAGTAATGTCTAATTTAATCTATGCTCTAATTCCCTCTCTCTCATGAGAGTGGAGGCCTGTGCCCAGCAGTGGAACGTTAATGGGCTGTAGTGGTAGTGGTAATTTACCTATAGGTTTACATAATCAAAACATGTAAAATCTATAATCACTCAAGTATTTTAAATATAATTTTACCAGTAGATTAGCGAAATTCAAGAACTGGTCCAGCGAAGTCTAGTCTGTGTATCAGACACACAAATTAGGGATCAATGAACTATGCATATCTGCTGAATTTATAAACTGCCTTTAATAAATAATTATGCATTCAGGTATCATGAATTCATTGTTTTTATAATGTAGAATTATTTATTAATTTCTTACACAAAAATAAATGGGTCTGATGGGAAAAAATCTGATGACAGCCATATTTAAAGTTATCTATGTTTATACACGTACCCATATGCTTTAACATAATAATATTATAGTTGATGTTACGCTAAGTTTATCATTTAATATTTAAGTTCAGCCCAGTATTAGCCCGAAGTTGTTGTTGAGCCGAAGGCAGTTCGCGGTATTTCCCCCCATGCCTCAGAGAACACGTAAAGGTCCTGCCCCTGATCTCTCTCCGGATGTGTCGGAATTTCGAATAAGGGAATAGAAAGAGTGCACCTGTCATTAATCTGTGTGAAAATGGCTAATCGCTCGCGAGACCGAAATTCGGTCGGTATATAATATGATCAAAGTTAATTAACCTTAGTTTACATTGTTAACAAAAAGACGCTGCGCCTCAGTCCTCAATCCAGTCTGCAGTTGTACATTGCAATTTATATTTTTGTCCATTTCCATCTATCTGTGGGTATGTCACAGAAATTTTCTTTATCTACTACACAACCACTACAGTCCATAATGTCCCACTGTTGGGCACGGGCCTACACTCACATAGGAGAGAGGGTATTAAAGCGTAGACCCACCACGCTGTTCCACTGCGGGTCGGCAGGCTTTACCGACTATTATCATGTTAGTGATAATAACCGGGACGGGGGTCTCCGAGGTAATCTCCAAGGCTCGGGGGGTGAAACACCACCAACTTCTTAACTCCGGGCTAGTACTGAGAATTTCTAGTTAGAAAAACCCAATACTTAATTATTGTCCGACCCGAGACTCGAACCCGGGACCTCGTTGGTCGCTGTTGAATATGCTACATACATTATCTATTATCACTTATCAATTAAATATAACAAACATTTAATCTTAATCGATTCATTGATTATTATTACGTATTAACGGCAGTTTCAAAAGCAGTCCAGCACATTAATATCGCAAACAAAGAACACAAGATTGCAAAAGCCTGGACATGTGCAATATATATGGATGAGCTTGACATTCGATTTTTCGGCTGTCAAACCTATGAGGTTTACCTACCAGCCGAAAAATCGAATGTCATCGTACCCAGATGACCCAGACAGAACTTTGGTCAGCCAAAGGTTTGACAGTTTGATGGATTTAGCACAGTAGATACCAATACCACAGAATAGATTATAGTATCCAATACTGTGGATTTAGTTATCCAAGTTGCCAAGTGGTTCAATGTAACATGCACTAAAGACAAATTAGGCGGAGGAATCTTCTGGAGCGGGCCCTCAAAGAGCTTTAGCACGGATGATGATTATAGTTCGCAATCAGAACCTCGGTAGTCTTTTGGAGGGTTTCGTAATAAACCAAGAATTAAATATAAATTAATTAAATGTTATGATTTGAAATCTAATCGATTCAGTTTCTCCGTCAATACTAGCCAGTTCTATAACTTTCTACTTCATAAGTTTTTCAATAAAATAGCGTGACACAAATACAAACAGACAGATACAGAGCAGACAGATAGTGGTGATTCCAAAAGTGTTGCGTTTTATAATTATAATAACCTACGAGCTACTAAAAAGATGCGCAAAAAAGGGGCATGTGTGCGTAGGGATAGACCAGATGCTGCACACATAAACAGTTCAAAAGCTGCACCGCGCGAATGTTACGGAATCATTTTTTGTGGTCTGTCTACTTCTTAGCGTGTTAGGCACTGTTTTTTCTAAGTGCCAGCCAGTCGCGTCGTGACCTCGGCTGACATTAAAAATGGTTATGCCTTGTGCATTTATACGACTTTTTTTGTTTAGTTTGAATGTAGGTGCTCTTAAATATTTAATAATCGCTACGAAGGTTGACTACCGCAACAAGGTTTCAACAAATTAGGTATTTATATGAAAAATTAAGAATATAATGAAAAAACTAGAAGTTCAATTCGCTATAGGTAATCCGCCACAGAAGACAAATCTATGTGGTACAGTGCGTATCTTGAACTTGCTGCCCGCGACATTCACCACACCACTTAAACCCTCGAAAATACCTTCAACGTACGTTTCACTCCGATCTTCACTTCACGAGCATCACTCACACGAGCATCTTCAGGAGATATTGACTCTACAATGCACGATTGTAAAGTTTTTTCATTATCATGGGCTTCCATAAAGTAACGCCTGCTTCTTTCCAATATTAAGATTATAGCTTTTCTTAACCTGAGTTATTCGTTAATCTCTAAAGTCCATGTACTTGTAATAGAACTTTGTACCCTGTCAAATCCATACTAATAGGTATCATAAATGCGAAATTGATCAAACCATACGTCTCATACCTCTAATCGGTTTTTATGTGGCTTCCTTGGAACGCTACATCATACGGCATGGCTTTGCACATGGAAGCCAAAATCTTTCACTATTCAGTTTTCAAATTCGCGTGTTGCAGAAAGTTGAGCCCGGTACCTCCTATTTATATAAAACCACCATTTCGTCGTAGTAATCTTATTATTTTTTACTCTCGCTGAAGAAAATTACAATTCTGATACCAAAAGCAACCCTTGAAGACCCCAGTCAGTCCATTGTCGCTTATCTATTCATTTATCCATTAGCGAAAATTTAGGTACTGAAAACCTAAATAAATGCAATTAATTATTTGAATGAGCTGTAGGTGCAGAAAGTATCTTGATTTATACTTACATACGCTCATACAGATGAAAATTAGCACCGTTTGTTATAGGCGGGATATTTTTCTATAGCAGGTAAGAATTTGTTCTAGTTGGTGTTGTTTTCTGTTCTGTAGAATATCTCTTGCTCTCTTATACTTCCATGTCCCTTCCCTTCATGTCGACCCTTTCGAGGTTTTCTCTAATCATACTACAAGTACACAGAAAACTTTTATCCTAAAAAATCTAAATATACTTCCCACGTAATTTTAAGAAACTCACATACGTAACGTAACATTAGCTCAATAGCTCGTACCGAAACATTTTCAAATTCAATAATTCCAAACACATGAAAAGTTGTAAGTATTCCGATACAATCATTTTCGCTGAAAACAATACTATCTATATAATTATTTATTGGTATGTATGCAGCTGCAATCTAAGTTTTCACGGCAAGTAAAGAATATAAAAACGTAATAGGCTTTTGGGTTGAAACATTTTAGCGCTCTTTTTGCCCTGTGCATTTTAACAACTTCATCCAATATTACAAGGAGTATTGTTCTTTTTTTAAAACTGTCTAGACAAGGTTGACTTGAAATAGATGTTAAGAGAAACTCAGTGAAAAAGAGCAATAATAATGTACAAAAAATAAGCAAAGATGGGTAAAATGCAGTGAAGAAAGATATTGTAGTGAGCAACAATTTTGAAGAATTAGGCTGACCACACCGAGCAAATGTAGTGATTCCGATTTTGAAGTGTCAAAATCGGAGTGTTTTCACGTTGGCTCCATACGCAAAACTAAGCGCAGAGGGCGCCAGCGGCGCGATTATTGCTGTCATTAATACGACATAATCTGCATGCGATGTCGCTGTAAAATTTTTGCGACGATTTGCAATCTGTCGGAAATAAATGTACCTACTACGAATTTAATACATAGTAGGGTACATAGAAGCATAATTCGAGAAATTAAAAATTGCCATAGGAAAGATTATGTAATGTATGGAATTGATAGTTTTCTATGGCTATGGCGACAATGCACCATCTGGCGTGGTAAAATGGCAGTAAGGTAAATTGTCAGTGAAAATGGGCATGCATCTTTAATTCTTACCGTAAATTAAAAGTCCCACAGGATTTTTAATAAAGCTAAATCTCAGGCTTAAATCAGTCTCTGTACGAATACGTATTTCGTTAAAATCGGTGAAACATGGTAAAAATAGCCTAAAGTTTAAATTTACTTTTTTTACAACATCTATTAGAGTCTTTACTAGGTAATAGATAACACAGTATTTTTTTGTTCAGCCAATTTTACCGAATCGACTCTGAGAATGCAACTCAATAAGGTGTTGGCATCAAAAACAAATTAGACAAAAATGTTTCTTCGAACTTGCATTTCGTTTGGTATTTAGTCATCATCCATAGTAATATTATAGTTGAATGCGAAAGTGTGTTTGTCTGTTTTGATGAAATTGGCACAGGGATAGGTTCTATTCCGGAATACTAAGGAGTTCCCGCGGAAATTGAAAAAACTTTATCTACGCGGACGAAGTCGGGGGCATCATCTTGTACTTACTAAAAGTTCGAAAGTAGTATTTACGGGTTACTAACATCAGCTATAGACTTATAGATTAGGAACAGAATTAGGGTTGTCAGAGTTGTATAATGATTTTTATACTTCTACCATACCTTTACTACTGTTTTAATCATACTTTTGCGGGTCTAAAGTCAGTCTTCATGCCCTAGGGCCGTAATCTAGTCGATCGACCGCCCAACTAGTTGACCAACCCCATACTGTAAATATGCACAACAGAGTCTAGGCTCCAGAATGGTCGACCAAACGATCGTACCATTTGACATAAAAGTTTTTAAACCAAGGAGTATGTGTACCTGCATAAACACTGGCAGCATGAAAAGCAAAAAGTTTGAATATCAAAGCAGCGGCGCCAAAGCGCGACCTATGTATCCTACTTACTATGATTTGCAATAAATATCTAACCGTTACAGTTTGTTTTACTGTTATGGTAGAAGTATAAAGTAGAGTATACACCACCGGGATAAAGCAGTTTTTTTCTTGGGCGCTTGAATCCCTCACTGCACTCAGGACTCAATCTTAATTCCCTCCCTTTGGTCGGGAATTAACTTATAACACCCTCGCTGCGCTCGGGAGTTAAATTTGGAGTCCTTCGTTACGTTCAGGATTCAATGTAGCACCCGTGACATAAAACAGTGCTTTATCCCCTTGGTGTAAGATCTACTATTTCGTACCACTTGCTCAAAAAAGTGACATTCTATGCCACAAAAAGCGAACATAACAATAGTCATTTTTAATCTGTTAAAAATAGGGAAAGAAAATTGTACTGAATTTCATTCATCCTCTAGGGGGAGAATGTGATTTAAATTTGGAATACTTACCGAAATTTTTACTGAACTACATATGTCATCTGTGAACTCATTTACACCATTGAGTTTGTATATAAAGCATTATACATCTTTTTGAAAAAGGAATACACATTTATTATTCAGTTATGATTATTAAATAAAATTACGAAAACCGACGAAAGCTCAATGGCGAATAAAACCATATTAAGCAGTCAAATTAACAAATATAAAACTTAAACCATCAGAGCCACAACCATCAACTTCCGGCATCTTATCTTCGTCCGTAACTCACGATGCACCACCACCACTATCTCCGATGTATTCTATCTACAATGAAACGCAAGTTCCTAAGACGCAAGAACAGAGAAATACTCAAATCAACTCATCAACAATAAATGTACCAAACAAAAATGTAACTCTCTCTATCAATAATTGGACCAATGTTTCGAATGTTAACTTTTACTTTTAATTGTCATTATTTTTAATAAATGCTTATCTCATATAATTATTGTGTTAATTTTTTCGCAAATGGTACGAAAAGTAGATTATTTTCCTTGGTGATAAAGCTGTCTTAGTCTTGGGTGAACTTAAATCCCTCGCCACACTCGCGATTTAAATCGTCACCCGCGACAGAAAACACTGCTTTATCCCCTTGGTTAATAATCTACTATTAACTAGCTTTTTTTAAAACTGTTTTAATAAAAGATTACGGTTGTGAATATATTAAATACCTAATTAGCGCGCTTCCGAAAGCTGAAAGTATTCAGATTTAACCAAATAAAACCTTCCAACTAAAATTCGATTGTCGACAATTATTTCACTTTCTTACTTTACCTCGAAATCTTAAATTAATCAAATAATTGACGAACATTTATAAATCAATCAAACTACGGTATTTTCAATTGGAAAAAAGGCAAGCCTATTCACCGTGATTATCCGGAATAGATTGTTAAAAACTAGAAGTCAATGACATATTGAGGAAAACTTTCATAAATAGACCGTTAAAAACATAAAATGTACGTGACGAATCCGTGTTACTTCAGGGGTATTTACGTTGTGGTAGGAAAAAATATGGAGTAAAAAATATTAAAAATATTTGCTATAATGTTACTTTTATGCTTACAGAAAGCTTCTGAATACATAAGACCAGACAGCCTGCAAAGTCAACGGCCTCGTATTTCAACGAATACGACAAAAAACAATATTATGATTTCAAATAAACTAGTGGTTCGCCCAGAACTGAGACCTCGCGGTATCCATTCACTGCACCGTACGCATTAAAACGCGCCGAATCTGATGACGTCAATCGTCGTCCGCTTGCGTGGATGGGATACGTATACCTATAATATTTTACTAAAATGCAGCTCGTTGGGTGAGCGGGTACAGCGAGACACAAACAAATAAACTTTTACAGAGCAATCTATTGACATCATTGTGAAATTCGGTTAAAAATACCGAAGCTCATTAAAAATTAAATAATTTCATTTCCTTATAATATTTATAAAATTTTAGTATTTGTTGTTCAAGTACAGGATATAATTCAAATCATTGATCAAGTTTCAGGCTCAGCCTTTCAGGAAATTGAGAGTTTTGAGGTCAACTTTGGACGTTAGAAAATCTCCACTTTGAAAGCCTCCCATTTTGTAAATTTTAAGGGAAAAATTTTAAAAAAAAATTTTGGACTTATCTTTAAAATGATATACCGCTACCCTATCTATGTAACGCTATAAAAATATTTTACTTCGCATTCGCTTCTATGAAATAAAGATTTTTATAACTTTTTAAGCCATATTCGAAATTTAATTCGCTATATTCCGCCACTGTAGGTAAATCAATGTGGGTACTGTGTACTGTGTATCTTGCAATATTCACCACACCACTTAAAGTGCAAGATACACAGTACACAGTACCCACATAGATTTACCTACTGTGGCGAAATATAGCGAATTAAATTTCAAGTTCTTTCACTATCATGGACTTCCGCAAAGTAACGCCTGCTTCTATCCAATTAGCCATATTCGGCTGGAGGCCATTGGTTTACATATTATATTTAAATTTGAAGTAATGACGTTCAGTAATTCGGAAGTTATAAGGCTCTGCCAGACGGACGGACGAACAAGTGCAAATTCACTCAAGTAGACTCAGAGACCTTCGTTTCGCTCGGTCAATAAATACCTATGAGTGTAAATTTTTTGGTACCTAAGTCCTAACTGCTCTAACAAAGAAGAAAGCATTTAAATTAATTGCGGATTTGAATGCAACTTGGCACACTAATAGCTACTCTGGATTAAAATATAGACTATTTTTATCCCAAAAACAATAGAGTTCCGTTGGCATATCGGTGGAAAGTTTTGGTTAATATGTACTCCATAACTCGGTCAAGTTAGAACCGATTTTAAAAAATATTTTTTCTTCACAAATATATAATGTAAGTACTATCGGGCAGGTCTTATCATAATTTATCATAAGACCTGCCCGAATCTGATGAACACTTCCAAGACGGCGGACGGAACAGACTGAATCAATTGCAATCAATTCAGTAGCTTAATAAAATGTAGATTTGCTTAATGCGTATTACATCGCTAAATGCTGTTGTATATAAGATAAGCTACCCGTGCGAAGCCGGAACGAGTCAATAAGTCTTCAATAATATTATTTTTGAATCCACGATTCTGTCTGATTTAATAAGACATCAATATTATTAATAACAATAAATTAATAATCTCTGAATGCGTGATACACCTAGATATAGATCTAGATTTTGTATAACTTCCATTTGGTTAGCCATGAACCTTGATCCCGGCAAGATTGTTTTTAACTATCTGGTTATTTTTAGAGTTCCGTACCTCAAAAGGAAAAAACGGAACCCTTATAGGATCACTTTGTTGTCCGTCTGTCTGTCTGTCAAGACACTACTTCTCAGGGACGTATGGAGGTATTAAGCTGAAATTAATATCAAATACTCAGGTCTACTGTCCCTTGCAGCTGTGAAAAAATCAAACTTCTAAGCCAATGCAATCAAAAGATACAGCCGTTTATGCTGCAAATTTTCGACACTCGCAAGGGAATCTAAACCGACAGGGTACTTCTCGTGACCTCAGAATCTTGAAATTTGGTGCGAAGCAACGTGTTATACTCGTAGCAGAGATAGAGGAAAAATTGCGATAAGCATAAATTTTTAGTTAAATCATATAATAAAAACATTTTTAATAATTTTAAGCTTACTACAGGTTTTTGCGAGTCCGACTCGCACTTGGCCGGTTTTTATTATTATTATAGGAAACAATAAATCTACCAAGTATTGAATAATTATTATAATACTCAAGTGAGTGTAATATTGGTTACAGCTTCTGGCGCCTTCAAATTTTGGACAGAAGCAGGCGTTACTTCGTGGAAGTCCATGATAACTTAAGCTTACTAGCTGATGCCCGCGACTTTGTTCGCGTGGCTTGAGGTTTTTTGTTTCCCGCGGGAACTCCTTATTTTTCTGGGATATAGCCTAAGATATGACCTATGTGTTATTCCAGACTACAATCTACCTTTGTGCCAAATTCCATCCAGATCCGTTCAGCCGTTTTGGCGTGATTGAGTAACAAACATCCATCCTTCCATCCAAACTTTCGCATTTATAGTATTAGTAAGTATAGAAGTTAATTCGCTATAATCCACCAAAACAAATCTAGGTATGAGTTACATGTGATATGCAGCACCCACCCTCCCGCTTCTAAACATGCAGGAAAAGCAAGTCAAAACAATACGACCACCACACCACACCACACAAATCTTCCATAGCACTCTCAACTTCACTCCTGGAGAACTCTTTAAAAAAAATATAATATATACTAGCGCTTGGCTGCAATCAGACCTGCTTGCAAGTGGTGATGCAGCCTAAGGTGGAGCCCGCTTGCCTAGAAGATGCCTATAACTCTTGATATATTAAAAAGTGAGGGAAAAACGTAAGCCGGAAGGACATTCCATATCCTAGCGGTTCGAACTAAGAACGAGGAAGCAAATCACTTAAAATAAAAACGAGTCCGCGGAATTTCGACTGCATAAAGGTACATCCCTTGTCAATGCCTTGCGGTTTGATCATAAAAAAGTAACGGAGGAACCTGCTCGAATAGTTCTACATGCCGTTTTGCTCACGGTAATTCCTAATGCAGATAACATACAGGTTATAAGAGGTCCCAGGCCCGGATCTAAGGGGGGGGCAAGCCGGGGCCCGTGCCCCGGGCGGCGAATTCAGAGGGCGGCAGATTCAAGCTTGGCAGACGAATACACTACTCAGCATTATCGTAACTTTGCGACGACAGATGTGCAGAATAGTAAATTTATAAAAAAATAAAAGTTGTTTAATTCGGATTCGGAGGCTTGAAATTTGGACAGTAAGTTCCTTTTGTGACGTAGGTGCCCACTAAGGAAGAATCTTTCAAAATTCCTCCCCAAAATAGACCAGGGTCGATAATTTTTAAAACCAAAAAAATATCAATGTAGGATGAAACCAATTGGAAAAGGCTCTTCCTTTTCCAATTGGTTTCATGTAAAAGATAAAAATAAAAAACCATCAACATGGTTATTTGAATTTTTCAAATAAATTTTGAGGTTATGTGAAAAAAGTGTAAATACAAAAGTTGTAGATCTTTTTATTACCTACAACTTTATTATTTAATATTTTGCCATAGGACTTTTAGTTTTGCCGGAAATCGAGATAGACCGTTTTTACCCTTAAAAACCTTTCACTTTCTCGACCTCAGATCGCCCATAAATTATTTTTCCTTTCATTGTTGTTATATTCTCTTCCTTTTCCTATGGGTTTCATTCTACTATGTTTGTTTTTTCACTTTTTACCATTTTCAAAGGCTTCAGTCCTGGTCTAAAAGGGGTAAAATAGGGGATGAAAGTTTGGATGAGGATTTTTTTTTCGGCTTACATCCGAAACAAAAATGAAATTCCATTAAAAATTAAGAAACACGCGTTTCAGTATTTTTAGAAATAATTCCACCTCCAAGGCACCCGAGCGAAGCAGGGGCGGGTCCGCTAGTATAAACATAAGAAACACAGACATGTTCACTTCCCCGCGTCGAGGGCGATTAAAGAAACGAGCTGGTTTTCGTGCACCCTCTGCACAAGGCACCTCTATAGTGGCGAAGTATTTAAACCTATTAGCTATAGTCTTTAGTTCTGCGAATCAGGGACATAGATAGTTTTTTTGCGAATTCCAGCTGCGACATCCCTGACGCACTGCGGAAGCGGAGCAATCCCATCATCATCCTAACTGGAAGCGCAAGTTGTCCAGCGATCTTTTGGCATAACCAACCCACAGGTTGTGTACACGACCAGCTCTGGCCATATGCCTTGAAAAGCATTACCTTAGCTTGCTCAGCACAACGGGAAAATCTGCGAGCCAACATATTATTACCTCTGTCTCTCAATATTGATTGAATCAGAAACATTGCTGCATCCCGAATTACAGAAGAATGTAAGTATTGATAATGCTCAATTTGGCTTCCGCCCCGGGATTTTAGTTTTTTTTTCGTTATGATAGCAAATGTGTTAATATTATAAATGGCATATAATATGAGGCTTCCTGCTTACTTGTTTCTACTTATAAACTTTACTTTTGTTTTATTACATTAATAATTTTTGTTACTGTGGCGTCACCCGGCTCACTGCCGAAAACCAGCGCCCTGCTTTGTATGCAATCATTGACATACAATGCAGGGCTTAATGCTGAGCTGTACACCCATTCTGGGTGGTGTCACAGACAAAATTTTTACATCTGTAATCCGTGTTTTGTCTGTGACACCATTGTTGAATAAACTGTTTTTCTTTCTTTCTTTCCCGGTCTCTCGACGGACTCGGCTGTCCTCAGTCTCAAACATACAGTACAATACTACACAAAACGTAACACATCTGTGTATGCATGTTTTCTGAACCTGCGCCGCGCATTTTCTTTTTCTTTTGAACTATGAAGTTCTCTGGAACAAATTGCATGTTGCTCGGGTCCCGGATGAGATAACGAGTCTGTTGAGATACTGGTACGGAGGCCAAGTGAACAACGTAAGGTGGGGCGACGCGACCTCTATCGGATACAAGCTAGACTGCAGGGTACGTCAACGGGGACTCACCTCACCTCAGATCTTTTCAACGTCTATATCAACGGTTTGATCGAGGAGCTGAGAAGCGCCAGGGTCGGCTGTCATTTGGGAGATGTATGTGTGAATAGTCTCAGTTATGCGGTGACATGGTGCTGCTCAGCCCCTCGATCGGAGGGCTAAGGAGACTTCTTTCGGTCTGTGAGCGTTATATTAAGGATCATGGATTGAAATATAACGTTTCCAAGTCAGAAATGATGATATTCAGATCGGGGAAGGGTCCAGAGAGGGTGTCACCGGTCTTTTTGAATGTTTCTACAATTCGGGAGGTGCGGCAATTTAAATATGCCTCGGTGACCACATGTGCTAACATGTGGTCACCGAGGACCTTAGGGATGACTTGGACATCGAGAGAGAGAGAAGTGCACTGTCGGTTCGGTGCAACATGCTCGCGCGCTGATTCTCTAAATGTAGTACCGACGTAAAGCTAACCCTGTTTCGTGCATATTGTCAATGTATTTACACTTGTCAATTATGGACGAAATTCAGGCGAACGACAATGAGCACCATAAGGGTGCAGTATAATGACGCATTCCGTATCCTCATGAGGTTGCCGAGGTACTGCAGCGCGTCGGGCATGTTTGCCGAGGCGGGAGTCTCCGATTTCTTTGCGATCAGGCGCAATCGTATAGCTTCTTTCTGGGAGCGATTGCAACTTGCGAATAATGTAATTCTTAGGGTCATCGGTGAGGATATGTCTAGTGATATAATCAAGCACTGGCGCTCTGTCCACCGAGACGCAAATAAGAAATAAGAAGTAGTTTTAGGAAATAGCTTAAGCTAGTTTTTATTTTATTTTTATTCTTATTTGTTTGTTCATTTATTATTTATACTAGGTATTGTAACATTGGATTTTTATCGGAAATGTAAAAATAGGTATATATTATATAGGATATGAAGGTAAAAATATTGGCAGGCGAGGGCGGCAATTTTCAATTTTTGCCCCGCCTCGAAAAAATTCAAGATCCGGCGCTGAGAGGTCCTAGTATCGCACCCCGACCACATGAAAGGAGCCGGGCGTCTAAAGCTATAACGTCATATAACGATGTTGTTCACAGAGCGTACCTACCTACTTACTAATAATAACAGCACGGTATACTTGTACAAAATTCAGGTTAAATGGGTTGCAATCACTTTGCCGGTCACTGCAACTCTAGAAATGACAACTCTCTCAATAATATAAAGTAAATTGAAAGGTTTTCCATAATTCGAAAAAATTTTCTTAGAATCGCCATGGACGTTACAAAGACTGTTTACTTTCCTTAGGAGGTAATTGTGAGTTTGTTAAATTGACTTTTATTGTTGACACCGTGAAGCAAAAAAACATATCCCAATCAAAACGGGTGCGTGTCCAATAGAACATTATTGTTACTTTTTACAGGTGACTCTAAAGATTTTTTACGCTTCTATCTTAACTATCTATCCAAAGACATCGAATACAATCTCATCAGGAAAATAGGTAAGCGTAGTACGAATTTCAGTTTTTTTTAATGTTATGATATAGTGTTATGGTTAAGAACGAAGATGCTGCCAGACATCCAATTCGCAACATCTAACCTCGCGTGTTATGAAACTTATGCCGCCCCAGAACAATAGTGATACACCTCCAAAGTCAATGATTTCAGTTTGGCATAAGAGCTCAACATGTACTTTCTAAAGTATTGTTGTAAAGTAAAAGTGTTCATGTACTTAATATGTTTTGGAGGCCTAAGCATCTGATATGTAACGACTTCGCTTCCGAAGCCGTAGGCCTATTGCGCATTATAAGAAAATGTCTTGTGTCTTTTAAGTAATATTTAATTTTATTGAAAATTATACAATAGAACTTAAAGCTAGCTAGGCCTAACCTATCTTATATTTTGTTTGCGCGTGTCTGATCCGACACAAAAAAAAATATCTTGTGTACGGTCTCATACAACAACCATTGCGACTGAATTTCTTATAAGACATTATAAGCGCAATAGGCCGAAGACCATCCATTTTAGTGTTCTTTTCGATACAGGGACTATACCACCAACGCTTAAAGCCATATCGTTTAATTATTGTTGAATTTCGTGTTGTAGAATTATAATCCTTATTTTAGGAACTTTATGGTACGTAACATCAAACTGTCATTATGAATAATATTGCTTAAGTATTGCTTTAAGCGTCAGCAGTATGGCACCAGGACTATCGGGAAATAGTATTCATTTGAATATACCTTACAATTTTTTGCATCGTAGTCTAATATTAACATAATTGCATTGATACGAAAGGACATAAAAAATAGTTATTCATGTATTCATAAACACAACTATTTTGATAGCACGAGCCAATGATATTTTTAGTTTGCATATTATTAATTACATATAACGCAGTTTACCTTGAGAAACAAATAATATTAGGCAAATAAGAATACTAATAAAAAACCAACCTAGTGCGTGTGGGACCACGCGCAATGTAGGGTTACGTAGTTACCTAATACAATATGCGTACATTTTTAACCGACTTCCAAAAAAGGAGTATGTTACTGTATTATATCTCCGTGGTTTTTAAACCGATTTGAAAAAGGTGGCCCCATAAAATTCTAACTCCAAATCCTCAATCCTGATGATGTGGGTGTACCTACGACTCAAAACTAGGGAATTAGGAAATTTTGAAATTTTGAATTTTTTGTTTATCCACTACAAGTTAGCCCTTGAATGCGATCTCACCTGATGGTAAGTGATGATTTAAGATGGTAGCGGGCTAACCTGTTAGGGGCATGGCAGTTATATTTAACCCACAAGTACACACGGCATACGACCGGAACGCTTAATCGCTTGGCGGCACGTCTTGCCGGTAGGGTGGTAACTAGCCACGGCCGAAGTCTCCCACCAGGCCTGACCAGGGAAAATTCAGAAATTATAAATTCTCAAATTGACCCTGCCGGGGATCGAACCCGCACGTTAAGACCGTAGCGCTCAACACTGTGCCTCTATAAAGTAAATTTTTAAAGGTCGGTCGACATACTCGTTAATTAATTGTTAAGTCTACTTTGCTTTATTAGTTTTCCTTTTACTTCGTTATGCCACGAATCTATTATCTACTAACTACTTATCTACTGCCATGAATTTTTCCCGTATCCTAAAACATAAATTAAAATTTTCCGCCTATTCAATAATAAGATTTAAATAATTTTGAATTTTAAATCGGAACTAGATTACACTTTGCTTAAATGTAATATATGTGTAAAATCTAGTAATAAAATTAAAATTTTTAAAAAACCCACGACGAACTGCAGAGCTCCATTATGACCTATAAAGCTTTGAAACAATTAGAACTTAGCAAAAGTGTATATAACATAATATCTAAAACAAAACTGCATCTTTGACGGCTCAGTATTTTTTTTTAACCAGCGTGGTGAACTATGGCCAAATGGTAATGAGTAGAGGTGTTAAAATATAGCGTTAAATTTTAATATTATTAATATGATGATAATATTGATATTATATGATAAATAATATAAATAATGATAAATAATGTTGTTAAAAAATATATCACTTCAAAAAATATGTTCATAAAATATTATGGATTAAAAACCAAATTGCGGTCACTTAAGGAGTTCCTATAACCACCTCCTGGCTCCATCATGAGACGCTGGGAGCATCTATGTACAAGCTAAATATATATCTAAAACAAAAAACCCGCATCTAAATCAGCGCAGTAGTTTTTCAGAAAAAAGGTAACATATTGAAAAATTAAAATCATAGACTACAGCTCAGCTTGGTTGTCTATGGTCCTAAAATTTATCTAAGAACCTTCTCACAAGCTATACATATCTAATGCGAAAAACCGCATCTCAATCGGCCCAGAAATTTTTGAGATAAATGGTAACATTGAAAAATTAAAATCGTAGACTACAGCTTTGCTTGGTTGTCTATGGTTCTAACACATATCTAAGGACCTTGCCAGAAGTTATGCGTAACTATTGCAAAAACCGCATATTAATCGGTCCAGTAGTTTTCCAGTGTAGTACGGTACGGTAACAAAAAAGTGCACAAACATACAAACGGACAACCTCTACCTCTTAGGGCAAACACATACAGTCGCCGTTTCGTCGAGGGTAAAAAGATGATAACCAAATTATTTAAAAATATCAGCATTGATACAGCAATCTAATAATAATATTGCTAACATAATAATTGATGCTAGTAATATTGTTAGCATCTCATCATTTGTTTCTGAATTTTCTCTGGTCTGGCCTGGTGGGAGGCTTCGGCCGTGGATAGTTACCATGCTACCGGCAAAGACGTGCCGCCAAGTGATTTAGCGTTCCAGTCCGATGACGTGTAAAAAGCGATTACGGAATGAATTTAATATAACTGCCACACCCCTAACAGGTTAGCCCGCTACCATCTTAGACTGCATCTTCACTTACCATCAGGTGAGATTGCAGTCAAAGGCTAACTTGTAGTTGATAAAAAAATAATGTAATGTTTAAATAGCAATAGAAGGCAGATAGAACAGATAGGTTAGAGTTTAGATAGACAACGCATTACCATATTATTACGAATTTGTACCTATAAATAATAAATAGCCTTGACTATAATGTAAGAGATTATGCTGCTTAAAGTGGAAAGAATCTATATTAAATTCAGACCACAAGAAGGTGTCCATTCGCACTCTTCTTATAAAGGTATCAATATATTAGAGCTGGAGTATGGAAGAAGGCGACAATATGCTCACAGGCAGACACACGCTTCTCCCGCCTTAGTGTAGGTGTCAATGACCCCATGCCGGTTAACGTCGAGTCATCTCAGTCGTATCCAAGATTTGGGACCCTGAGACAGTTCATTCTCGACGCGGACTGTGCCGGTTTTTTAGTGGGTATTATGGAGTGAGTCCCACCACATAACCACTAAGTGCAGAATGCGTAAAAGCATTTTTCCAGCGATAGAATAAAAAAGGGCAAAGGGTTGCAAATATTGCTGTGAATTACTGTTAAAACTACACGAGTTCTGGATCTGTGTCGGTTATTCAGAACTTCTTACTTCTCTCTCCCTCTCTTATAATATTATGGCAACGGTGTGAAAAGTATGAGTTTTAGTTTGGATATTTTATTTAAGTTTTGCAACGTACCTGGCTAAAATCAATCGGTACGGATATGTGTAAATATTTTTCCTACTCATCTCTAACAGTAGGGATAGGTGGAAAAGTAATCCACCCCCCGATGGATTACGTTGGTTGGGACTACTGGAACACGCCGTTACATTTAAACTCAACGTCAAACCTTTAAGCTGCATTGATACTGCCAGTTGAAATCAATTAGATACTTCAAATGACAAGATGCTTAGAAAGCGCCACAGGAGAGTACCTTGGCGGTAAAATTGCGTCATAAGTTTAAGAGGTACAGAGAGCTTGTCTGCTACTAGTATGAGAGACAGTGGTAAAGTTTGAATGCCCTTACTTTCCGTTAAAAATTATCCGTTTTTAATCGTATACATGCGTGTGCTGCCTGTCTGCAATGGTATACATAAAATTAGGTACTGAGATACGTTGCATACTGGGAAATTACTTCACGGCGTACATCAGGCATTACGGATCCGAGACATGGTCGCTGACTATGGGCCTGATAAGAAGGCTGAGGGTCACTCAGCCGGCGATGGAGAGGGCTGTGCTCGCTATGCTGAGTGTCCCTACGTGATCAAATCAGAAATGAAGAGATCCGTAAGAGAACCAGAATCACCGATATAGCCCGAAGAGTTGCGAAGTTGAAGTGGCAATAGGCGGCAGAGTTCGGAGAACCGATGGACGTGGGGGTCCCAAAGTGCTGGAATGGTGTCCCCACACTGGAAGGCGTAACGTCGGGAGACCCCCCACACGGTGGACGGACGACATCAAGAGAGTCGCAGGGAGTTGCTGGATCCAGGCGGCGCAAGACCGTGGCTTGTGGAGGACCCTGCAAGAGACCTATGTCCAGCAGTGGACGTCCATCGGTTGACGACGACGACGACGACGAGGCGTTGCTAGATAGCAGAGAAACGGTAATACACTGGATAATCTATTACTATGATCTTACAATGTTGAATTTACCATTCTGTTGATATTGCTCAAAATGAAAATTTATTGTCCTCGGCATCGGTCTTTATTTTTCTAACATTACGTGCTTATAACCATAACCTTCGACGTACTTGTACTATTATCTATTCTGTGGTTCGACGTAGTGATGAGAGGTAAAGTAGTATTATAATTATTATTAAATTATTTATTGCATAAACAAAAAGGACATACACAAAGGACATTATTACATCATTACAAACGAAAGGCGACCTTATCACTAAAGTGATCAGTATTAATACATAAAAATGTATTATATCCAATTTGGAACTGTATTTTGGCTCGAACTTTTAATTATTTATTTCGTGTCGTAGGTAATTAGGTATATGTACTCGTTACTATCGAATTCTAAATATTTTTGGATTAAGTATCGAAATAATAATTTAATTTGCTTTAATACAGCAATATTAATATTATTTATTCTATAATGCGCATGTTAATAGCATATTTTTTGCATAAATACGAGAAATAAAATAATTCATCAATGATATTAAATGTAAAAAAAAAATATTTTCTATTTTGCAAGTTAAATAAACTAAAATTCAATTTTGTGTCTGACTAGCGGATGCCCACGACTTCGTCTGCGTGGTAACCTATGTGCTATTCCAGACTATAGTCTATCTCTGTACCAAATTTCAGGCAAATCCATTCAGTCGTTGGTGGTAACATACATCCATACATCCATCCAAACTTTCACATTTATAATTATTATATTATTAATATTATTAGTAAGATTATTCGTTCGTATTCGTCAAGGATTTAAAACCTTGTCTAAAATAACATCAATATCAAACAACAACAATTTTTTTTTAATTTGGCACGGGCTCTTTTCAATATTATTACAAACAATAATAGCACAGAATAAGTAATAGTACGATGATAATAATTAATAGTACACACAATCACTGATTAGATGTATTATTATAGGTATAAGGAATAGTGCATTCCTAGACCAGAAGTACCTACCAAGTACCAATGGATTGGAGTGTGTATTTAGAGTGAGTATTTCAAACTCTCTCTTTCTTTGCGTCTTATTCCTCATTGGTCATGACCGTATCAGGGATTTTCTTGGCATAATAATGCGGTGGGCTCCCAGGTCCTTCCGCATTTCAAACTCTATCACACACAAAAATGAAATGAAATATTGTACCTAAAATTAATTTCATGTCAATAAACTTATCCTACCCTGTACAGAAAGTTACCCTATACAGTACTACCGAGATGAGTCTGAAAAGAGATAAATGAAAAACAGTTTTCAAATTAATAATATTAATATTATAAAATCATAAAATCGTAGTCATAAAAAAATTTATTACAACAAAACGTAAGAACGTAAAACATAAGAACATACTTACTAGAAGAGAAACAACTAAAAGTAGGATGATCGAAGGTTGCATTAAAAAAGTTTACCTGAGGTTAAAATAACTAGGCAGACTTTATATGTAGATATTAGCTGATGCCCGGGGGGACTTTTAGGGGTATGAAGAATAGATAGTAGCCGATTCTCAGACCTACTGAATATGCATATAAAATTCCATAAAAATCGACCAAGCCGGAGGAGTATGGTAACTAACATTGTGACACGAGAATTTTATATTTAAGATGGACATCAAAATTCAGTTTGAGCCGGATCTTACTCTATACATTTATGCGTAACCGACACGCACTGTCTCGTTTTATGTTAGCAATTTGTTATAGTTCAGAAACAAGTTTTTAGTCCCTTCATTGAATTTGATGATTGCCGTGTTTGCGTAGATTCTTGTTTAACCGAAAATAATGACATGAAATACCACTAATAGTACTACGTTTGGATTTCTTTTGATATAATTTGTTGAGTTCGTACGTTGAGATGATCCGTGGGCAAGAATAAAAGCACGCTTTGAAAATACTGTGATTGGATGTTTGAATACTGTTTAATATAATTGTTATAATAAACTAATTTAGTAATAATAAACATGAACACAAACCAATGACGTCATATGCGAAAAAGCTGGAAACAAAATGCAAAGCGAGCTTGTGGCGTATGAAATCGAAAGTCTTACGGAGTTTCATTGAGACGAAGTTCACCCGCGAGTTGGAGCGCACTTTACAACCGTATCAGCATCACATTATACTCAATGTAGGTAACAACTACTTACTACAGTAGTGTCTTGTTATAATATTCTTTAATAATTTTGATAGCATTTAAAAATGTGTGGAAAGAGACTTCTGCATTTGCATTGATGATGAATGAATCAGGTACCTATGCAACCCTTCACCGGCTCAATTCAGCACGGGAGCCTCCTCTTAGAAGGAGACGGTAATCCGTCACAAAGAGGCCATCACGCTGTTCACGAGCGGATAAGTAAACATTACACACCTTCGTAAACATTGTAAAGAATTTTGAGGTACCTATGCAGGTTTCATCGCGATGTTTACTTTTCCTTATTAATCATATGAATTTCCTGATGAAATAATATAAATTTTAAAGTGTGTTCTAGGAAATAGTAGTCACGTGGGGTAAGCAGTATCACGGCTTGAGCTATTTTTTGGTACAATTTACCTCAACATTTCACCGCTTTTGTATAGCAGCTAACAACTATCTGGTATCGAGGTGCGATGTTTTAAAACACTCAAATATTACAATTTGAGGCAGGATCTTTTTAAAGGTCCGTTGTGTAACAAGGGATTCCAAACTCGACTTCAAAGAGATTCAAACAAATCCACAAAAAACAAACGATGGCGATGGAACGCACGTCTTTGCTATGCATCTGTGTCGACTCACGACTCTTGCAGCTTTTTTGACCGACGTATAGTAGAAGGAGTTTTTCAATTCACCGTGTAAAGCGGTAGCGATAATTTTACCGTGATAGGACCCCTGAGTTTCTGACCCACAATTTCAACTTTTGAAGTTAAGTGCCACAATGAATTTTAACTGCCGACAAAGTGCGTTCTCAATGTCACGAATTGGGGTCCCCTATACATTATATACATGGGGTATATAAGTATACATAGAAGTACATAGTACTATTTCTATGAACGCACCCCACCGATTGTAATCTGGGTGCGGGGTGAGCGGTTGGAACGAGCGGACCAATCGAGCTCTTGTGACCAGAAAAGTGGGTGGAGTTTCGCACCCCTAGTTTTCTAGGGGTTAGTGTGCTTCCGCGGCCAACCTAGTTTGCTCGTCCCGCGCCCGTTGCCCCCGCATCTACTAATTTAGGGTTGATCAATCGAGGCCGACGTCTCTTACGTAATGCACTACACGAATTTCAGGCCAAGCGAACGCACGGTTCCTGATATGCCGCTCAGTATGTCAGTCGTTGATCCTTGATGTATAGGTCAGTTACTCCGTATGATGCAATATCTACTAGCACTATTAATGTACCAAACATGTTGTATGAAAAAGTTGAACTTTTTTCAAATGAGAACTTTGGATAGGTAACTTTCACTGTACGAAGAGCTTACGAAGACAGGCGCGTCGCTGCTAGCGCCCCGCTCAGAGTTTTAATACAAACATAACAGATGGCGTCATAGTGTCGTAGACAATAGAATAAGTCTTTTTGGGTTTTAGTTTTAAGTTATCGTAACAATTATTATTATTTCTATATAGCTTAAAATTAACGCTACGAGGGTGCAATACGTGCCTTAGTCTGAGAATAGCCCATAACAAACTAAACTAGGTTTTTTATTTCATTATCACCATCTCACAAGTCCTCTAAAACTATGTATCTACTTATAGAACTTAACAGAGCCGTCAGAGCAATTATCATGCCCAAGCTTTCTTGTCATTCATAATTTTTTTTTATTTTGTAATAGGATTTTAAACAACCTGAGTACTTAATTTGGGTTTTACAAAAACTTTGAACTTATTGAGAGGCATTTCATGTTTTCTTAAAGTTTATTAAAGAAACAGGTTGCAAACAAATGAATCCATACTAGGAATACTAAAATTAAAATGCGAAAGGGATCTGTCTGTCTACTACGCTTAACGGCTCAACCTTTTTTGATGAAATTTGATATAAGGGTGGGTTACACCCCGGGGAAGGCTTTATCCAGAAAAATTAATGAGTTCCGCCGGGAATCAAAAATACCATAAGCCATGCAGACGAAGTCGCGGGCATTATCTAGTTGCTTTTAAAATGAAGATACCGAATAATAAATAAAAATAATTACCTAGATATTCTTCAAACCAAACTCACACCACTAAGTAAACCGTTTATAAATTACTGTCTGTGGTTCCTAATAAAAAATGTTACCAACCTACCACTTGCAAATTCCATAGCGCATACCGCCAAGTTATGGGGATCCGATAAAAAATGCCCTGTTATTAATGAGTCTTGTGCGGATTATTAAGTTAACTCACAATCCTATGTAAAAACTCAAATGAATTTATAATGAAAATATATACCGCGGTATTTTATAATGGTCAAATTACTTCTGTATGTGTAGGTATTACGTGCATAATAAACGAGTTCGTGTGAAAAACCAAGGAGTTGCAATTAAAGTGGCAGCACATTCTTTTAAAATCAATAAAATGGATACCTCAGCCTAATTTGTTTCTTTTGAAAAGTATTAATTTCACTATCAGTAAAAGTAAAAGTAAAAGTTCGCATTTATTTGCAATCTCATAGGATAGTTCACTCATAGACGTATGTAGTCTAAAATGGAACCTTAGCAGTCAAAAAATACAGCAGTTTTATTAAACCCGTATCACATATTAATAGTCTAGGTAATGAGGCGGTCCGTTGTATGGAGACCCCCGACTTAAATCCTCAGTCGATAAAACTTGTCTGGGTTTTAGTATTGGATGATCCAAAACTTACACAAAAATATCTAACAAAAAACATCCGGAAGCTAGGTATTTATACCTGAAACTTAAAATTTATGAATGAATATTTTCTCGATTTCTTTTTAAAATAATAATAGGTAGTATATTATTTACAATCAAATCCGAAATATCAAATGAAATAATGATGCAGAACATCGATATTTAAACTGATCTTATTATCAAATCTGAACTACGTTTACGCGATAAGTAATGTACCTTCGTGCTTTAACAATTGGGTATAGCATAAAAAACCCTTACTTTCTTTCTAATTTTTTATTGGATATTTATAATATAAGTTTTGACTCGTGATATTTTATCATACCTTAAAGTTTCGTCGCCTGAGGAACTATTGTTGCGGTCAACTAGCCTAATTACTAGCCTAGACTATAAATAATATTTACTGATTGCCCATATTCCTAACAGACGAAGTCGCTGGCATTAGCTAGCCAGCGACTTCGTCTGCGTGGATCGAGGTTTTTGGTTCCCGCGGGAACTCCTTAATTTTCCGGGATAAAAAGTAGCCTATGTGCTATTCCAGGCTATAAGCTTTCTCTGTGCCAAATTTCAGCTAGATCCGTTCAGCCGTTGGGGCGTAATTGAGTAACAAACATCCATACATCCATACATCCACACATCCATACATCCATCCAAACTTTCGCATTTATAATATTAGTAAGATACGATAGGTTACTAAGTACGCAGCATCAAACGTACAACTTGGTGGCAAAGCTTTGCCATCAGACTGTAATATCTAGAAGCGAATTTATAATAGGTACATACCAGCTGATGCCCGCGACTTAGTCCGCGTGGATTGAGGCTATTTGGTTCCCGCGGGAAGTCTTTCATTTACTAGGATAAAAAGCCTATGTGCTATTATTGTTATTGCAGAATATAGCCTATATCTGTGCCAAATTTCATCTAGATCCGTTTTGCCGTTTTGGCGTGATTGAGTAACAAACATCTATCCATTCGTTCATCCATCCAAACTTGCGCATTTATAATATTAGTAAGAAGTAAGATAAGATAAGATAACTGGACTGAGCTTTGCTCGGATGTATTTCCCTGTAGTGTTAACCTAAGCAAACTGACCTAATTTTGTAAACCTATCGAAGTGGTTTGAACGTAGACTTTCGCCACGGCCTCGGAGGCGTAATTAGTAGTTTGTGATATAAGAGCGGTAAATAGGTTTTTACATATGAGTTGACTAATGTCAGCCCGATGACGCCAGTCGGGGGCTGACCGTCGTCACGAGGATGTAGAAACCTTAACGCCAGTGTATCACACAATATTTTTCAATACATTTGTGAGAAAACTCGAAAATAAAAGTCGAGTCGGTAGGCACTAGGTACTCACTAGAAAATGGTTTTTCACGCCCATACTTATTTCGAGATTTTTGGCGGCAATTATAAGCGCGGTTTTTTCTCAGATCTAAAATACCTAAGTGTTGATTCAATTTTATGACTCCACATCACATCTGCCATTCTGCCAAATAAATATTTATTGATAATTTATAAGAAATATTCAACGACTCTCTTAAAAATAGCGCGCGCTACGGCGCGTTGTTGTAATTGCGTTTTTTTAATTCGATTCATGGCTCTAGGTTCTAGTTCTTAGCTTCCAGCCTGGACTATTCAGCCTTTACTATTTTTATTTATAAAACTTAAAACAAATTTAATTAATTATATTAAATAATTTTTTTTATTTTATGCATTAATTTGATCAATTCACATCTAAATGTCATTATTTTTTAGGTTTTCTACAACAAAGTCAATATCATTATGAACCTTCTTGCAAGAAAACTTTTTATTTAGAAGTAACGTGGACTTACAAAAATTTTAAAAATCTGCAAATTTACTGCACGAGGGCAGTAAATATTTACTGCACGCGGGCAGTAAATTTAACTTACAAGCCCTGTTTACTGCCTCTGTAAGTGCATTTTTCGAGCAAGTGCATTGAAATAGTTATTTACAATCGACCACAACCCTCTACCCATCCTGACGTTATCAAGAACAGTGGTCTGCGCCTTATACGTCTTAAAGGAAGCGCCCTTTGGAATATATTGCCGCTATTAAAACTGATGTCCTCGAGACAACTCAACCGTTATAAATTTTTATAAAAAGCGGGATAGTTCAGATAATGCCATTTTTTTCTTTCGTATGTACAGTAAGTCTTTTTATCTATTCTATCTTTCTAACTAAATAGTTGAGAGGGAGAGACAGCTTTACTACCCTCACTTACCATCTTACACGTGAGAGCAGTCAAGACCTTTGACTCAAGGGCTATCTTGAAGTAGAATAAAAAATCATAACATATACGTGCTTAGGAAGCAGCTTGTTAAATAGTTGAGTACTATAAATTATAATTTGTCATAGCTAATCGTTCCAGCTCACACGAAGTCCGCAGACATCCAATATTTTTTCCGAAGCGATAAAAACAACTCAAGTATCGCAAGTCTGTGTAACGAAAACGAGTTTAAATTTGAATACGAAAGTCTGCATTAACTTAATAATTTGGATATTTACGACTGTCTAGACTGTAATTTATTTTTTAGAATACAATGGGATGAATTTAGAAAAGAGGGTTATAATAAATTTACTGAGTGAGATGTTTTAATTAATGCAATCATCGAAATATAATAGGTACTAAAATTATACATCAATGAATGCATGATTAATGTAGCCTAGTGATAGCCTAAAGACAAAGTCAAAAGATGTTTTATTCAAATTGTGTTTCTGTATGTCTGTCAGACTGTTACGCTTTTACGGCCCTATGGGGACAGAGATAGGGTGTATACCGGCGAAGGCATACTTTAGACACGATGACGGCGTCGCTTGTTTATATGAAAAAAAATACAAAAACTAAACTGGCATAAAAATTAGTTCCAACTTTGGCCACCGGGCCGGTTATTATGTTTGTGGGATTGTACAAAGTTGCTACTATTCCCTATTTTGTGACTGTACTTCGTTAATCACAGCTAGAAACGTCCGCGACGGAGGGTAAGGACGTATCTTCCTGTCGCGCTATTTTGTAAAGATCATACTTACTTACTTATTTAAGGTAATAAATGGGAGAGTGTGTTTGTTGGTTGGTATGTCCTTCAATCACGCCGCATCAGAACAACGGACCGACGTGATTTTTCGCAGGGACATAGGACACAGTTGAGAACCTGGAATATGACGTAGCCTACTTAAAAGTAGGCTAAAAGTCCCGGAAAATTAAGGAGTTCCAGAGGGAACTAGAAGAAAACATTACATTCAGACGAAGTCCCATCAGCCAGTCCGTAATAAAGTTCGCCCGTCAGAACACTATTCGTCCGCAGGGTGTGTTCTCGTCCCTAATAAGTATTTAAAAGTCCAGTGATTATATAATTAAACAACTGTTTTCAGGTATTAATTGCAATAAAACATAATATAATGGCCGACATTTGGAAACATAGTAGATAACTAAATTACGACAAGAAAGAAAAAAAATACTAAAACAGGTTTATAAAAATGATAATTGATCAGAAGGCTCTAGTTATTATCATAGTAAGTAATAAGCTTATGAAACGTGTCTTGTTTCTGTAACTTTTCAAGACGTAGGTAGCTGTTATTAGTTTATTAACATAATAATAATTATAAAATTACTTAGTAACTTTCATTGTTTAAGTAGCATCAGCTGTCACACAAAACTTTTTATCATCATCATATCATATTTTATCATCATAATATACATACAGGGTTAATTTAAAAATTAGTTATAAACTCATAAGTGTAACCTCTGTACATAATTATGAATAACTTTTGTACCTTGACTTTAAAAAATCCGATTTAAATTGGCTGCTCTAAAATGGCATTAGGTACTCCACACGACACGCAGTTGGCCTTCAAGTCATCTATCGACTAGTGCCTACTAAAAACGAAGTGTATTTGTATATTATATTATATGTTATCTAAATTATATATTATATATATAAACGAATATATATTATATCTATTATTATTATTTTTATATTAGTTAGGTAGTTTAGTATATATATATATGTGTATATGTATATGTATGTATATATATATATAGTATATATATATAGCCAGAGTGAAGCTACTGCAGATGCCATCGAAATATAGCAGAATTAGAAAAATATTGCATGCTATTTTAACTATATTTTTCAGATCAGAAACAAGGTTTATTTACAATTGATCAACAAATAACGTCTACAGATTACAGACAATCTTGGGTCCTAACCTAGTATACATTTACATATATATATGTATAATATAAATGTATAATAGCATGCAATATTTTTCTAATTCTGCTATGGTTCGATGGCATCTGCAGTAGCTTCACTCTGGCTATATTAGGTGTAGCATTCGCGAGGTACTGAGATCGTGACGCAGCGAATGCGACGTTGCTTATCGTTGCATCGGTTCGTGCCCACCGTATATTAATCCAAGACTTTTCCCGCCACGCCCTTACAGTAAAAACTTTAACAAAATTATTTATTCTGTATGTGGGCTTTGACGATCTAGCGGAGTAGAGAGCTAGCGTTGTAGTTTCATAAATAGGAGGTCACTAGCTTAATTCCTGGCAGAGACAATTTGGAAATCATGTTTTTAAATATTCTCCCGCCTGGTCTGCTGGCGCAACTGAATTACCAAATTCCGGTATTAAACCGCCACAGCCGTGCCGTCAAGCAAGTTATTAAACGTCAAGTAAACGTTCCGATAAGATGCTACGAATAAAAATTATTTCCAAAAAACCGACTTCCAAAGCCACTGTAAACTAAAAAATAATTTTGATTTCTACTCACTATGTTGAAGTCGGGCGAAACTAATACGTCAACTTTGCTTATCTTTGTTATACCCGACTTGAACATAGTGTAAAGAAATCAAAATTATTTTTAGTACTTTACAGTGACTTCCAAAGTCGGTTTTTTGGAAATAGTTTTTATTTTTAACTTTTAAGTGTCAGGATTGAGGATTTGGAGTCAGAATTTTATGGGACCACTAATAAAAAAATATTTTAATATTTTCAAATCGGTTCAGAAACCACGGAGATATGCACCGACATACATTATAGAGAGAAAAAACCGCGCCGAATTGAAAACCTCCTCTTTTTTTGGAAGTCGTTTAAAAAACCATATACCCTAGTTCCAGCGTAATATCTTGATCATTGTCACCACCACAATTATTTTTGCATATTCAAACGCCATTTTTGATGCATTAACTGACTAGTAAAAGAAATTCCTTTTACAAAATAAAACCTTGCTTGCTTGGGTGGAGCCAAATTCACCAATAATAGTCGAAAATCGAAATAGTTATTGACCACTTTTCCTGCTACGCCTCTTTTACACAAAAACACTGAAACATTCTTCAGTGTACATTGCCCATGAAAGAACATAATATTATATAGTGGACAGTGTATATTTTTTGTAAAAATTCTTATAGATTATTGTAAAAGGTTATTTTTTTTAAATATTTTAATTATTGCAAATATTCAAATTATAAGGAGGTGTTAACTTTGAAGATGTAAATAAAGAAAACGTAAAGAAAAAAAGAGTAAAGAAAATATAACGAATTAAAAAATACGACTGCTCTGCCATATTATTTTTGGAGTTTACCTCCATAAGAAGCGATTTCCATTCAAAGCCTTTGGAATCTTATTCACATTTTTTATTAAATGATATTTTTTGTGAATCACTAAATATTGAACTATAGTGTTACATATTTTTGGAATCTACTCATCATTTTCTAGATGATGATTATATATTTAATCTTATTTTCGAATTTTTTTTTTCAATTTTGGTCTTTAATGCGGGACCATGGGCACCCCATCAATTTTTTTAAAAAAATTACTAGCCTATGTCACCCGGAATAAGCTAGGGATTCTAACGGTACCTCATTTATCAAAATCGGTTCAGGCGTATAGAAGTTATGGTGGAATATACAAACTCACATACATACATACATACATACATACATACATACATACATACATACATACATACATACATACATACATACATACATGAACCCTGAAACCAATATACTCGTTTTTTCAGGCAGTCGTATAAAAACACGACTTAGTATTATAATGAAATTACAGCGTTACATTAAAAAAATTATACGACTCGAGTGCGACAAATAGACTAATAAATAATCATATATCCATACTAATATTACAATGCAAAAGTGTGTATGTCTGTCTGATAAGCTATGATCTTTTCAACCGATTTTGAGGCATAGCATTATAAAGTTCCCACAGGACTTAAAAAAAGTTTTTCAAGGAGGACGAAGTCGCGGCATCTATAGTTTAGTATAATTGGACTCTATATTAATTATGCTAATGGTTCACAACATAATTATATGCGAGTAAAGCGTTATTACGACTTTTACCCCATATGATTATTATGATCCTACAAAATTATTCCAATTAAATTCGTGTTTAAAGACGTAGACGTTGACGTAAGAGAGTAGGTAATAAAATAAATTTCAGACATTTTTAATTATACAGATTTGGATGCAAATCCGCGCCGGTAGTCGGCTGTCGGCCTGTCTAACACCAGGCCAGACTTTCTAATGCGTTTTTTTAATTCCTAACCGAATGCATAATAGGTATTCCAACCTAACGCCCCAGACTAATGCCTGTCTGTGCGGTCAATGTAATACACTTAAGTCTAGGCCAGCGTTTTCAAAACTTTATTATTAGTTACGTTGATATTTTGTCATATGCTTTTTTTATACATAGGCATATTTTTTGTATCCAGGATTAAAAGACGATTTTTTTTATCCACTACAAGTTAGCCCTTGACTCTAGCGATCTCACCTGATGGTAAGTGAAGATACAGTCTAAGCAGGGCTTACCTGTTAAGGGCATGGCAGTTATATTAGACCCATACCCCTAATCGGTTTCTACACGACATCGTACCGGAACGCTAAATCGCTTGGTGGCACGTTTTTCCGGTAGGGTGGTAATTAGCTACGGCCGAAGCCTCCCACCAGGTCAGAAAAGGGAAACTTCAGAAATTGGGATCGAACCCGGGCCTCCGCACATTAAGAAAATAGCGTTCAACACTGCGCCAGGGAGATCGTCAATAACATTCTTCAGACCGTGTTGTAATTTAGAGGCAAATTGCCAGAGTAAAATTGATATCTCTTACGATTAGCACAGTATTAAGTGTTACATCAGCATGAATAAAAACTGGTCAACGTGCATTTAGTGGGATTCCCTAGTTATTACGCTAGTTGCTAAAAACTTTGACAGTAATTATTTCCTAAACAGTAGTTTATTCCCCAAAAACTGTTAACAACCTCAGATTTTTAAAAAACTACCTATTCTAAGAGACCATTAATTTGAGCGCTTCCTTTTTTACGTTCATGTACCCTGAAAATGTTTAAATATATATATATATTTAAAAAAATATGCTTTTGTCTAGCTGTAACAGGTTTTCTAAGTAGCTACGAATGACAGTGAATAATAGTCTGACTAGTGAAAGCTGAGAGACGAATTTTAAGAAACTAGAACTGGGCACTGGGCTAAACTCAAGGCTTATCAAAAAAATTAAGCAAATTTGGGGATACCCGACCTAATTTGTTGCCATTTTGCACTCTCAGCTGTCAGTAGAAAGTCTCTTATGAAGCCAGGTTAACTTTATTCGACAATATTATCTAAATATATCAAATATATCAAAAATTATTATATACTAAGATCAAACGCACCTACTACGAACGCGTAGTATTGTCTCTGTTTCTCTATTGTGTACATACAATTACATCATTTTTCTCTATTTTCTGGACCTTTTTCTATATATTGTATGATGCATGAGGTATCCTTGGGTAAGTATGAGGTATCCTATTATGCAAGCTTTTAACACGCTTTTCGCTGACAATTAATTTTAATTAATGGTTTAAGGCTGTAAAATCTATAAATTTGCTTGATTTTCCAATCTCATCAAAAGATCGATTGAGATACATAGATATTACAATGTTATTAAATGTTAGGCTGTATAAATTAATAATCAAAAATTAAATTGGCAATAAATATTTTTTTTATTTTATTAATCATATAAAGATAATTATATAAAGGATCTCCCAAAAGTCATTATATCCAAGTTTTTTTTTGAATAACCATTTTAAACTATCGATTAAAGTAAAAAAGTGCGTCGAACTTTGATGACGTCACAACTTAAAATTCCATACAAATCCATACTAAGCACGCATTTGACATTTGAAAAAAAAGTTGCTGATTTGACTAGTTGTCAAATACCCAATTAACATGTCGTCATCACAACAAAAAGTCAATGATTTAAAAAGGTTTGAAAAGGCATTGTTTACACTGTCTGACATCTCATGAACGCACGAGTGAGAATAAAATGCTATTTGTATAATGTCCTGTTGACTTTCAGTTTTCTTTAGATTGGCCATGTTTCAAAGCTCATTTAGGACTGCACTTTAGCAGCACCAAACTTTCATAATTAAAGGTATACATAAACGGATATCCTTATCATATTTAGATAATTTGCGATAAGGTTAGAAAAGAATTAAGTATTTAAAACTATTTCAAATTTCATGTCTGTAGCTAATAGTTACTAGAATATGCGAAATTTGACCGGACAAACATAGAAGCACCTTAAAGGTTGCTAGCTTTTAGGTACGCAACCCTAAAAAGTGCTTTCAAGAAAAATTATCACGTTTACAGACCAAAATGGTATAAGTAGCTGTAAGTTGACTTATAGGCTTACACTGCACTTTTTACAGGACCCATATTACACCGCAATAAGGACCAATTTAGGGACCCTTACTCCCTAAATCTTATTAAACTACACTGATTCAAGTGTAAGGGTCCCTGTGAAAAGTGCAGTGTACTATGCCTATTAATGTCAATTATTTTAAATTCTTTATTCAATTAATACAAATTCATATCATCAATTCAATTTTATTTATAATCTGGTGGGAATATTATAATTTCTTTAGTTTAAAATTAGTTTATGTTACTCTCCACTCTCCGGGTCCTTAACCATATCCACGCAAATAATTAAAAAACCGGCCAAGTGCGAGTCGGTTCCGTACAAACCTGTTGTAAGTTTAAAAATATTTTTATTATATGATGTAACTAAAAATGTATGCCTTTCACAATTATTCCTTTATCTGTGCTATAAGACGTTGCTTCGTACCGAATTTCCCTTGCGAGTATCGAAAATTTGCAGCATAAACGGCTGTATTTTTTGATTGCGTTGGCTTAGAAGTTTGATTTTTTCACAGCTCCAAGGGACAGTAGACCTGATATGAATTTCTTGATGCCTCCATGCGTTCCTGAAAAAAGGGTCTTGACAGACAGACGGACCGTCATTTTAGGAATTTATTATTTGTGAATTTTTCCTGGTCTGGCCTCGTGGGAGGCTTCGGCCGTGGCTAGCACCCAACAGGCAAAGACGTGCCGCTAAGCCATTTAGCGTTCTAGTACAATGCCGTGTAGAAACCGAATAGGGGTATGGGTTAAATATAGCTGCCATGCCCATAGCAGGTTAGCCTGCATCATCACTTACCATCAGGTGAGATCGCAGTGAAGGGCTATCTTGTAGTGGATAAAAAAATTGAGCAATATTCTTTTCCGCAAAAATCAGGACTGACGTTCACCCCAGCGTTCGCAAGTACCGTTACAGAAATCGCTAGAAGAAACCTTGAAACGGGACTAGGTAGGTAAATAAACCAGTTTATCGACTCCCAAACTGCATCTATCGGACACATAATTGAATTATATTTGGCAAAGAAATGTCTACTTTGAATTTTTGACGCGAAACTGTTAAGTATGCATATTTGCGTCCAAACGATCGATCTTTTTCTTCCTCTTCTCTTTTATCAATGACAGGTATGCCAGTAAGTTATGATGCAGTCTGAGTAACATAACGGTTATGGTAGCGGCGAACGAATTTCAAAGGTCATTGGTTCATCTCACTTGTTAACGTCTACAGTAGTCTACACACAGTCGTGCAATGCCAAGGACGCGGGTGAATTCGGACAAAAATGATTTCATTGGATTGATTAAAAGATAAAGGAACTTTTCAACCTTGTTCCCTTCACCGTTCTACCACAGAACAGCAAGAAACCTTCAGCGGTAGCATCCCCATATGGTTGACGTCCAGTCAGCTCAAACGAAACGACTCTGCTCTAAGTTCCTGATTCAAACCGCCAGGATGTGGAATGCCCTTCCAGTGCATGTATTTCCTGCCACGTATAACTTAAGTACCTTCAAGGCAGTGAATGGGCATATACTAGGCGATCATCATTGCTTGTAATAAGCATGATTGTCTTCAAGCGCAAGCCTATCTCGCAATAAAAAAAAGATTTTCCAATTACAATTGGTCTCAAGGTCAAGCTGATAGTGAGTGAATCTAAGAAGAAAGCTGGATAGCCTGTAAGCTCGCTATTATTTTAATGTATATCACTAGGTATAGCACGTCGTCAAGCGAATCGCGTTGTACCGCTAGATCCAATTGGCGAAGAATGCGCCATGTGAAAATGCCTACAAGAGACCCTTGTCGATCTATCAAATTCAAATACAAATGTTTTTTTTTTATTCATATAAACTTTTACAAGTACTTTTGAATCGTCGAGTGAATCTACCACTGGTTCGGAATGCCATTCCTACCGCCACTCCTACCGCCATTCCTACCGCCATTCCCATGCCATCCGTATCGATGGACTTCTTTTGAATGTACCTACATTGTCTATAATCCCAAATCTATCTGTACTTTGTATGCGGCACTTAGGTACTTGGCGGCACGGGTACCGACAGGATTAGAACTATCCATAGACCGCTAGACCAGGCAAAGAATATTTAGAAATTTCCAAATTCCCAGGTACATCCCACAGGACGCATCAATGTAGGGGCGAAACGACCGTTCAATGATAAAATACATATTAAAGGTATTTACGCTTAAAACTTTAAACTTATTAGGAGACAATTCAGATTAATTACGCGTTCGCTTTATAAATAACTAGCTTTCGCCCGGGACTTTCCTCACGTTCAAATTTCAAAGCCCTATTTTACCCCCATTCGAATTTGAGTCAAGTCGTTGGTTTCATGATTGAATTTTCAAAAATCCTTTCTTAGCGGATGCTTGCGTCTTAATAGCTATACCTATGCCAAATTTCAGCCCAATCCGTCTAGTGGTTTGAGCTGAGCGTTGATAGATTAGTCAACCAGTCAGTCACCGTTTCCTTTTATATATATATATAATATTTAGCTAAGAAACACTGGTTAAACATGCCCATATTATCTGTAAGTAATAAAATAAAACGGCTGAAATAAACGAATTGCCCATTGTGACGATTTACGACACCTGTGTGCATACATTCTATTCATGGTAGCATTTAGTCCAAAAATGGCGTTGACTTCAAAGCTGTATGTGTTAACGTAATTATTAATAGGGCCGTAGGTTGGAATGGACATCAACAGTCATACTTTTATTGTACCTACACATTGTTTTTGTATAAAACATACCTAAATAATAATTTTTCGCTTTAGTTGGAGCACTGGATCTAGATATGGCTGCATGAGCGCCCTGTCTGTCAACCTCCTTTTACTCGGGAACGCGATGAAGTTGAAATTAATGTCTACGGTCCCATGGAGCAACAAAATCAAGCTTCTAAGGCCGGCCATACATGGACTGCTCGAGCAGTTAGCCAGTGATCGACTTACACGGAGCGCTCTTGCAGTCATAGTCAATAGCTTGAAGCTAACATTGATAACTGCTGCCAACCGCCCGAAGTAGTCGCAACTGCTCGAGCGGTTCCATGTACTCGTATGTGTGTACGTAAAGGATTGTAGTTCAATATGCAGTCGCAGCTTGAAGCAGTCCATCCAAACTGCTTCAAGCTATCCGTGTATAGCCGGGCTATGTAAACGCAATTAAAAGATACGGCTGTTTATGCCGCATATTTTGCATGTTTTGACATGAAATTTTAATATTTACATAACTATTTTTGCCACATTATATAATATTCTGAGGAAGCAGCATGGCATAGGTAATGAAATTAGTTAATTCTATTAGTTCGCTATTAAATTGTACGAAAAAAAGACAGCTGTACCTAACCTAGACGTAGCTTAGCAATCACAAAGCATCACACGTTTACTTCCAACCAAATATAGCTATACGCAACTCTTATATAATTGAAACATTCGTAATAATCGTGCACAAAACCGTTAATAGTCATACTTACCGTGGCCTTTAAGAGCACCTGCTCGTTATGAAAATAGGAAAAATGCGTATGCGAGTGTGGCGTTGCACCAACTAAGGTGCTTGTTGATTTATGACTACCCTTATCCTGTCTACGGGCTTATAATGAAACTATTGCGTGTGAAAAATGCGCTTCTTAACACTGCATAATGATAGCTGCGTGACAGTTCGTGACGTTAACATTTTTTTAAACACTTTAAAATAGGTGCTTATTAAGTTATTTTAAAAGCCTGTAAAAGAGATGTAACAATGTTGTAAGTATAATTCTGTGTCAATTTAGTCTTAGGAATATTGTTCAGTATTTTATAAATAGTTTAGTCATAAAGTTATAATATTATAAGCCATTAGAGAGCAAAACATGCGGGTGTGAACCCGGTTATTTAATTGGGAATCGAGTTTAGATAAAGTCCTTATATATGCAAAAGTTTGGATAGATGTATGAATGAATGGATGTTTGTTACTCAATTACGCCCCAACGGCTGAACGGATCTGGCTGAAATTTAGCACAGAGATAGATGGAATAGCACATAGGCTACTTTTTATCCCGGAAAATTAAGGAGTTCCCGCGGGAGCTAAAAGCACCTCGATCCACGCAGACGAAGTATGAAAGTATGAAAAAAAGCGCACGATAAGCCCTGTTTTCAGTATATAAATTTCAACGCTATTTCAAGGAGCATAGTGCACTCACATATTATTATGACGATCTGCTTACACATCTTATCTATACTAATAACGTAACGTAACGTAACGTACTTATGTGAGTTTGTGAGTTGGTAATTTCTGGGTCTACTGAACCTATTTTGAAAATTCTAGTACCAATAGAAAGCCACATTTTTTGTGAGTGTCATGGGCTATATATTATCCCGAAAAATAAGGGCGTTCTCGTGGGAGTTTGTGAAACTTATTTCACGCGAACGAAGTCGCGGGCAAGTCTGCTAGTATAATATACTATACCAACTCGTA
Source organism: Erebia palarica (assembly GCA_964035005.1). Lineage (NCBI taxonomy): Eukaryota > Metazoa > Arthropoda > Insecta > Lepidoptera > Nymphalidae > Erebia > Erebia palarica. The sequence goes on from OZ035988.1 coordinate 12,985,153, forward strand.
AAAGAAATAAGAAAGATACAACGAAAAAGTTCCGAACGATTTTTACAATGAAAATATAAAAGTCATGATCGTAACGGATACTCATTAATTTAGGTAGGCATTAACTGGCGGTTTAATTTTTTTTATGTCAATTTTATTATGACGAAAAAGATTTTTTGTAATGAACGACTGTAGTTTTGATTTTTATTTTTTTAATTGAAAACATTACAATATACCTCAAAACTAGCTACCTTACCTAATTATATAAATCATGCCCGCGTGGTTGAAGTAAATTAAATCAATCGGCTAATTGCGAAAGATACAAAAAAATATTTTTACCAACTTTATGTTATAACAGCGACCCTCTCACCGGGCCAGATAAGTTGTGGGACTGTACACTTTTAGTCACCTATGACGCGGCGTAACGCTCACAATCAAAATTAGTACTGCCGAGAAACTTAAACTGCCCTCACCATCACTTGGCGCATCCAGTATGTGTTGGCCCTAAGCATATATTAATTATTAAACTCTTGGAAAATCGTAAGATAAATATGATTAAAACTATCGCATCTATCAAAAATAACTCATTGTTCCACTGCTTTCGAACGATCCGGATCGAAAAACTGTGCCGGTGAAAATTGAACTTTCAATTACCTACGAGTTATCTAACAGTACCTTCCTTAACTGTCTTACAATCATTTCAACGGCTTCTAACGGTCGTGCCTCAAAAAATATAGGCGTTGTTCAAAAAGGGGTTAAAGGTTTTTCGTGCCCTCCGAGGCACGGAAATACGTACGATAAACTTACTCGGAAAGGTTTGAGTGAAAAAGTTCATATTATTTTATCTCTGAGATCAGCGGTTCCACCGTTACAACCTATCGCCGGTTCACTGCTGAGTACGAGTCTCCTTTCAAAATGAAGGGTTTGTCAGATGGTTGGATGGAATGGTTTGGTTGGATGGGATAGTGTTTCATTACTGTAGTCAGAACATGGCTAAACATACAGTCATCTGAACGAGCGGTTCTATTAGACCGGCAGTACCGTGCACCGGCTTCCTATGTAGAGACGGATATGGGATAGTGTGGTTGGCCAGACTTCACACACCTTTGAGAACATTATTAAGAACTCTCAGGCATGCAAGTTACCTCACGACGCTCTCCTTCACAGCTTTAACAAGTGATAAAAATTTAAAATTAAAACCCACAAAGCTCAGTAAAGCTAGAAGTGCATGCCCAAGGATTAAATCCTCGATGCACGATAAGTTGAAATGACGATTTTAAAAGTAGGAGAAACGAAAGAAGACCCACTTTCGTGTCTCGTTCTTCTTCATTCTTTTGTTTCGTTTATCAAATTTTAAGTTTGATGCTGATTTTATTGATGGTACTTACGTTGCCGATTGTTTTATACTGCCTGAAAAAAGGATTATATTGTTTTCAGGGTTCATGTATGTATGTATGTATGTATGTATGTATGTATGTATGTATGTGAGTTTGTATATTCCACCATAACTTCTATACGCCTTATATTTTGATAAATGAGGTACAAAAGATTATGTTGTGACCATGGTGGAACTTTAGCCTTTAATGCAGGTAAAGGCTAAAGTTGAAAAAAATATCGAAAATAAGATTAACTATATAATCATCATCTAAAAAATGATGAGTAGATTCTAAAAATATATAACACTATAGTTCAATATCCAGTGATTAATAAATGATAAGTGATAAATGATTTATTTATTTAATGTAGGACAACTTGTGTCACTTATGAAACGTTAAGACTCTACCACCGGTTCGGAAAGTTGATTCTATTGAGAAGAACCGGCAAGAAACTCAGCAGTTGCTCTTTTCATAGAAAAGAAAAGGTAACAATATGTAGACAACACAAAACATACGTTACAAGTATCACACTGACTTATGGGTCACTGGATGCGAAGCCGGTTGCTTCCATGCAACTTTGTCGTTAATAAAATCATCGATAGTGTAATAACCTCGACTTAACAAATGCTGTTTAACACAGTCTTTAAATCTATGTAATGGCAAATCCGGAAACTCTTTGGGAACTATATTATAAAAGCGTACACTCGACCCCACAAAGGATTTCTGCACCTTGCGCACACGATACGACGCTGTTACTAGCTTACGGTTTCTAGTGTATCGATTGTGAGTATCACCTATTTTCTTGTAAAGATTAATGTTCTGCCTAACAAAGACTATATTATTGTATATGTATTGCGAAGGAACCGTAAGAACACCAACCTCTTTAAATTTTTGACGAAATTATACGCGTGATCCGAGTTTATAAATAGAACGGATGGCTCTTTTCTGCAATATAAAAATGGATTGGATGTCAGCTGCTCTGCCCCACAATAAAATGCCGTACGACATGACACTGTAGAAGTAAGCAAAGTAGACAAGTCTAGCCGTTTCATAAAAAAATATCATTGATAAAAAGGTGAATAAGATTTTAATTTAACAAGATTAATTTAGATTTTTACTTTTTAGTTTGTTTTTTGGCAGAGCAGTCGTGTTGTTGTCTGTAAAATGACTTGTTTGTCTTTGTCCACGTATACATTTGAAGCCTGTACAAAATGCCACTGAATAACATTCTGCCATAGCATTCTGAATAAGAATTTTTTTTTAACCACTACATGTTAGCCCTAGACAGCGATCTCACCTGATGGTAAGTGATGATGCAGTCTAAGATGGTAGCGGGCTAACCTGTTAGGGGCATGGCAGTTATATTAAACCTATACCCCTATTCGGTTTCTACACGACATCGAACCGGGACGCTAAATCGCTTGGCGGCACGTCTTTGCCGGTAGGGTGGTAACTAGCCACGGCCGAAGTCTCCCACCTGGCCAGACCACAGAAAATTCAATTTATAAATTCCCAAATTGACCCCGCCGAGGATCGAACCCGGGACCTCCGCACGTTAAGACAACAGCGCTACACACTGCGCCACGGAGGTCGTTAATATGGTGTGCCAGCTCAATAGTTATGATGAAAACTCAATCAAATCAGCAACTCTTTATCAAAATTAAAATTAACGCGCTTCTAGCATCCTTTAAGTTTGTATGAAATACATAGTAATGACAGTCATCAAATTTCAACCATGCATGGTTATCAAACTTAAAACTAGCCGTGGATGTGAATTTTAGTTCTCTTGGAAGACTCTATATTTAATGATCAGTTAAAAATGATTTCTTTTTGACATTGGCATCGTCCCTATTCTCCATAGCCAAGCATTATGGGTAGAGGGCAATCAACCAGTAAATTAGGTGTTATGCAACAGACTGGAGCCCTCATTTTAACGCGTGACTGACCACAGATGGGCCTCGGGCGGCGTAATTGTTTTATTAGGTAACTATTTTCTTTGATCATTTTAACGTTAAGATTCCAATTAACGGACAATCGGATAACCAACAAGAAGATTTTTTATGTAACTTTCGGCGAATTGAATTACTTGATTGGTGATGTTTATCAGTTGGGGATTCCAAGATTAGAGACCAATGATGTAGAATTTTAGTAGAACTCATTCTATTTCGATGTTGTATAGTTAAATGAACGGCGTTATTGTCATATTTCTATATCTTTTTTACTGCAATATTCTAAACAAAGCTTTTCCCAAAGGAAAGGTGATTGACCCCGATGTCTAGGTGTCATCATAATAATTTATTCCACTAATTTTCTTTTCATTATATAAAGAGCAAATGCTGAGTTTCTTACCGGTTCTTCTCAGTTGAATCTTCTTTCTGAACCTGTGGTAGATTCGTGACATTCTACAAGTTGTCCAACGTAAAATAAATCATTTAATTTCATAGTCAACCCAATGCCGGCCCACTTATGCACATGAGTCTCGTCTTTCAGAAGACTACGGGTCGTGGCGGATATCGGCCACGGCCGACACCAGGAGGGCCCGCGGCTACTGATACCGTACCCCTGGCAACAGGCTCGCACGGTCAAAGCGGAGGTGGGCAGCTGCCCCAAAAGGGCCGCTGCCCGCCCGCGGAGACCGTCGTCTCGCGCCAGGGGGAGGGAGTGGTGGGCGCGGGCCAGCCGGGTGCTGGTCGTGGCCCGATCACTGCCACACACACAACAAACATCCAAACCAATAGTGCTAACTTCCCGGCCCAACCCCGGCCAATCCCTGTCGCCCGCCGGTCGAATACGTACTGGCGAAAGCGGAGCGGTGGTGAGGCTGGGGGAAAGCCGGAGGCCCCCGCCCCGTCGTCGAGCCAGTCAGGCGTTAAGCGTGACAGGCTTGACGATTCGATCTCCCCTAGGGGGGAACGAAAAAGGCCGAGGACCGAACACACAGGCTCATACGCCCGCGCAACACAACCGCATCTCAGTGTGGCAGTAATGCTCACCCCGCGAGCAGACATGACCCAACAGGAAGCGAGCAACATTCAAGGTCAAATCCAGAATGAGATCTTTGCTGCTTGCTTCCAACCATCGGCACCAGGCACCCTACCTTACGCACCCGCGTTCGAAGGCAAAGCCTTCTTGAGCGAGGGTGTGCTGAAGCTATGGTGCTACGACGACAAAGCCCTCTCGTGGCTACAAGAGGTTGTTCCACGACTGAAGTCACCACGTGAGGGGACAGGGCTCACGTTGATCAAACAGTCGGAGATCCCCGTACGGATCAGGTCCGCACTGTTTGTACCAGGATACACGGAGGCGGTTGGGCACCTACACAGGATCCTGGCCAGCCAGAACCCCTGGTACCAGATTTCAACGTGGGCTCTGTACAACTACATTAAAGTAGACAGCAACACTCCTTGGTGTGCTCCTGGTTTTAAGAGTGCCCAAGGAACAGATTGCACACATCCTGGCAAGAGGGAGGCAAGTAGCCTACTCCACGGGATCCATATACATCCGCTTCTTCACTAGTGAAGGAGTGAGTGATGTACCACCCATGGAGTCCTCTGAGCCAGGAAGGAACAAGGACAATCCAACAAAACCCGCCACGAACAATGACATACAGACAGACGAACCACCTGCCGACCCCCAAGAACCATCTGTCAGCACCGTGCTTGATAACATCAACGCGGTGTTGACAGAGTCTCCGCCGACTCCCAAACCAGACAGGACAGAGTGGCAGGAGGAGGCGGGGACGGACGCGACAGACTTGACGGACACAGCAACTCAAGACCTCCAGGAGCTGCTGAAAACATGGGCCCCTATGGCGGGTAGCAAAGAACGGTCCCCGGACCTGTAACCCCTACCTACCTAACATTCACGCACATAAATATCGTGCAGACCAACCTCCAGCATAAACACCTAGCGACGGCCACATTAAGGAAACAGCTGGAGGTTGCGGCCGAGACCATAGCCCTAATCCAGGAGCCGTGGGTTCGGGCAAATCGTGTATGCGGCCTCGGCAATTGTGACGGTAAGGTCTTCTACCATAGCTCGCAAGAGCCGCCACGTACATGTATATACGTACCACGCTGTATCACGGCGACATTACTAACACATTACTGTTACAGAGATCTAACAGCAATAAAAATACACAACGAAATGAAACAGAACAATGGATTGACGCCTCGACCACTAGTCTTGGCATCACTGTATCTACCAATTGAAGGCCAGATCCCCACGAAGGAAGTCATGGACCTCATAAACCACTGTGAAGAACAAGAGATAGATCTGATCATCTCTGCTGACAGTAACGCGCACCACACGTTATGGGGCTGCGATAAAAACAATGCAAGAGGTGAGTCGCTGGTTACATTCCTACTAACAACTAACCTTAGCATTGTAAACAAAGGTACAGAACCGACCTTTGTGTCCAGTAGATATCAAACGATAATCGACATTACACTAGCATCGCAAAACATAATAGATCAAGTCAAGAACTGGCATGTGAGCAAGGAACTATCGTTGTCAGACCATTGCAGAATATGCTTTGAACTTGATCTAACCAGAACGCCAGAATTACCTCGAAGAAATCCGAGGAGAACAAATAGGAAACATTACAAAACACTGATAACAAGACACATAGGAATGAGGGACACACCCAAGATCCAGAATGTGTCACAAATAGATACCAATGTAAATGATCTAACGGGAAAAATAAGGACATGCTACGAGGCAGCATGCCCTCTGAGGACACGAAAGACAAAACAAGAACCAAAACACAGCTGGTGGGGCCCGGACCTTGAAAAGAAAAGACAAAGGTTAAGGCACCTATTCAATAGAGCAAAAAATACCAGACAAGACCTCGATTGGGACAACTTCCAAGAGGCACAATCGCAATACAAGAAACTCGTACGAAGCAAAGACGAGAAGTCATGGCAGGGATTCTGCACAAACATAGAATCATATGACACAGCGACTAGAATCAGGAAAATTCTAGCCAACGATAACAATCGCACGCTAGGCACATTAAAGAAAGCTGATGGTAACTACACCAAAGACGACAAAGAGGTCAGTGAGACTCTCATACAAACACATTTCCCCGGCAGTAGAATAGTAGACAACCCAGACTGGGCGGATGATTTACAGAGTACACCCTCGGAAGCTGACTGGGAAATAGCTAACAGATTAGTCACGCACGAGAAGGTACAGTGGGCAATAGACACCTTCCACCCCTTCAAATCGGCAGGAACAGATCAAATCTTCCCCGCCCTCCTACAGTGGGGGGCAACAGAGATAACACCATGGCTAGTACAGATTTTCCAAGCTTGTATAGCCTTTAAATACATACCAATCTCGTGGAGAGAAGTGAAAGTGGTATTCCTGCCCAAACCAGGTAGGAATGACTACACCGAACCAAAGGCTTTCAGACCTATCAGCCTTACATCCTTCCTGCTGAAAACGCTGGAAAGACTCGGAGACCGCTTCCTTAGGGACGGAGCCCTAAGGACCATACCAATACACCGAAATCAACATGCCTACAGTACCGGCAAGTCAACAGAGACGGCTCTCCACAACGTGGTAACAAAAATAGAGCACGACCTAGAAAACAAACTATCAACACTAGGAGCCTTCATAGACATTGAAGGAGCTTTTGACAAAACCACCTTCAAGAGCATTGACAATGCTTTACAACGATACGAAGTACCCAAAACTCTAAGGCAATGGATAGGAGCCCTACTTGAAAAAAGGGTCATTCAACTTGACATAAACGGTACAACAAAGGGCATAGTAGCCAGAGGGTGCCCACAAGGAGGAGTGTTATCTCCAATTCTGTGGAACCTAGTCGTTGACAGCTTGATAACAAAAATGAACAACAACGGATTCTACACCATAGGTTATGCAGATGACATAACAATTCTGATAGGTGGTAAACACGAAAACACACTTTGTGCAATAATGCAAGATGCACTGAAACTCATAGAGAAATGGTGCATAGACAACGAACTAACAGTGAATCCAAAAAAGACTGAACTAGTACTGTTCACAAACAAAAGGAAACCAGATGTACCAAGAATGCCAACACTCTTCGGTACAAATTTAACACTATCAACAGAAGTTAAATACCTGGGGGTAACTTTAGATAACAAGCTTAACTGGAAGAAACATGTAGACATGAAAATACAAAAAACAACAATTATCCTAAATCAATGCAAACGCATGATTGGGAAAACGTGGGGTTTAAAACCAAAAATAATGCTTTGGCTGTACCTGACAGTGGTAAGAAGCTCATTAACATACGCGTCACTAGTATGGTGGCCCAGAACGCTTCAGACGACTACTCAACAGGAACTACAAAAATTCCAAAGACAAGCATGCCTAGCGATTACTAGCTGCATGAGCACCACCCCAACAGATGCTTTAGAGATAATATTGGGAATTCCCCCCCTACATCTTCACATAAGAGAAGAAGCTACCCTCGCAGCGCTAAGAATTAAAGCCTATGGGCTGTGGAAAGACACAAACACATCACACACCCCGATACTGTCGGGTGAAACCAAGAAGTGTCCAATGCTAGGGTGGCCTTGTGACAAAATACAGAAACAACACATAATCGAGAGAGATTATAAGATCAACATCTTAGAGACCATAACACACAAGACTACTATGGATACGATAGACGCCTACACAGACGGGTCAAAATCCAACCAGGGAACCGGTGCAGGAGTGTACTGTCCCGAGTTGAACATGCATATCGCCCGCGCGCTCGGTAAGAACAACTCTGTTTTTCAAGCGGAGTGCGTCGGCATTACTGCGGCGGCCATGGCTATGGCTGACAGACAGGTAACAAACTTTCATATTAACATCTATAGTGATAGCCAGGCAGTCCTACGAGCATTGGTCAAAAACACGATCTCATCTAAGCTCGTATTGGATTGCCACAACGCACTGCAAACATTAACAAAATCGAACCTGGTCTCACTTGGCTGGGTTAAAGGTCACAGCGGCAACATAGGTAATGACGCAGCCGACGAACTAGCTCGACGAGCCTCAAACCTGAAGGTAATGGGACCCGAACCGATTGTTCCAATACCTTTCAGTGAGTACAAAACTTGGTTAAAGCAACAAACAGTAGGTACACATGCCGAATTATGGGCAAACATCACCAACTGTAGACAAACAAAAGAGGCAATACCCAGCACAAACCAACGCCTAACTAAGAAACTACTGCAATTAAATAGAGTTAAACTCAGAACGGTTATAGACATGATAACAGGACACTGTCCACTTAACAAACACCTATATGTTCTAGGTATAACTGACAGCCCTCTGTGCAGAGCCTGCATGGAAAGCGAAGAAACACCAAGACACGTACTACTCGAGTGTAGTGCTGTATCCACTCAACGAGAAGCCTACATTGGCTCCCCAGCAACACTCCCGGAAGTCCTCGCCGACCTGGGCGGCCTGCTTGGATTCTGGAGTGAGCTCGGCTGGCTGGAGTGATCCAGCGGGGAGACGCACCAGAGGTCTCACGCACAACGGGCATTTATGCTTAAGTGCGGAAAAGCCCAGTGAGAGAAGAAGAAGAAGAAGAGTCTCTTCTCAGAATGAGAAGGGTTTGCCCATATTCCACCACGGTGGTCAAGTACGAATTGGCAGTTTCACAAACGATTCATAAACAAATTATGAAAAACTCTCCGGTGAGGAGGTTTCTTATCGATGTTCTCCTTCACAAAAGAAACATATTATTAATATCTAAAGAACATGTTTATATGGTTTGTCTAAATTAGGATTATAATTTTGACAGATGAGAGGTATATAGCAGTAGTGAAGGATAAGCGTGAGACAGACTGATCTAGAGAGTACTATGCAAACGGCATCTGCCAAAATTATCATCGTAATTAAGACAAACCATAAGTTGCCTATAGTGTCAATCTCTCTGTTGGGGGAATCTTGAATATTATTATACTACTATATATATTATACTACATACTACTGAATATATACTACTTATTATACTATTATATTACTGAGCACTTTTGAAAATTAGTGCTTTAAAACAGACGGATAAGGTTGCGACTTTACTGTCTACTTTGTAGTAATGATAGATGATTATTTAACTATTGAAAAAGGTACACCACATGCTTCTACAGTTTTTATCCAATTGCTTTTCTAAGGAGTACTTATACCATAAACGTACAACTATAATTATTGTATATTCACTTTCATAAACAATAATCTCTCTAACTGAATTATACAATGGTGTTTAACCATTGGTTTTTTATCATACCGACCTACAAGTAGCTGACAAAATAAAACAATATGCTAAACATACAATGCCGCTAAAAATATTATAATACATACTGGACATAATAAAACATTCGCGTGAAATGCTTTCCGCATTTGAGTGGAACGAGGTTTTGTCCGGACGCCTAGTGTGCGCGTTATAAACAAAAGGAAATGAAGTGGTTTTTTTGTGAGCTCTATGATGAATTGACTGCTTAATGGTAAGGATAGGCAGATCGGCAATACGTAAGTCTCGCGTTAAAATCTTGACTTCAGAGCCTAGTGCCATTGAAAGCTATTCCTGCTCTACTTAATAATGATCCTCTTTTTTCTGCTGTGTACCTGTGTTTGAGCACATACTTGTGCACTATAATATCTCCTGCGCAGCTTATAGCTAATCACTGTGGGGATTGGCTGCCGTGGTCGAAACGGTAGGGCATTATTACACTTACATGAGTATAGTACTTACTTTTGTATATTTTTAAACGGCTTCCTTTCATTAGATCTATCGTTAACTCGTCGCATGTTCATGATAGGCACGCTAGCACGCAGCGATACTTTCGTGATAGCTCAACTTGCAACTGGGCCAGAGATGGATATTAATACCTATCATCATTTCAAATTTTCAAACTTTCATTTTTTTTTTATTCACATAAACTTTTACAAGTACTTTTGAATCGTCGAGTGAATCTACCATTGCTTCGAAATGCCATTCCTACCGAGAAGAACCAACCAGCAAGAAACTCGGCGGTTGCTCTTTTGAAAAAAATATAATTATAATTTCATTAATTTTTAGATACATACGAAACAGCTGTCCTTAGCATTGCTGGAGCGAGTCAAATCCATGCTCCTTTGTCATTTACGTAATCTTCAACAGTATAATAAGCTGCAGAAGCATACTTTTAATGGACTTCTTGAACTTCTGTAAAGGCAAGATTAATATGGTAGTGTAGTGGAATTTTGTTACAAAATAGAATGCTCATTCCCACGAACGACATTCGGACCTTCTTGAGGCGGAGCGACGGAGTCACGAGCTTATGGCGGCCTCTAGTTTGCCTATCATGCAGATCGCATATTTTTATAATTGTGAATGTGCTGTTTTAAGAAGATTAAATTACTATAAATATACTGCGAGGCTACTGTAAGAATATCTACTTAAATTGCTCTCTAAGGGATTTCAACCCATTGCCGGTTCACTTTTGAGCGCGAGTCTCCTCTTGGAATGAAAAAGGTATGGTTACAGTCCATGGTGGACTGTAACCAAATCTTTCTTCCGCACTTGGCTAGCATGGTGCTAGCCAAGTGCGGATTGGCAGCTTCACGCACCTTCCAGAACATTATGAAGAAATCTCGGAAGTTTATTTACGATGTTTTCCTTCACCGCTTGAAGCAAGTGAGGAGACAATCTTGTTTGTCCCCTGCACTATTAATTTTTTACAAAAATCTGGTAGTAGGTAACTATTTTTGGAGTTTCCAGTAACTCCAAAAATAGTTGCGTAATTAAAAATTCTACTCAACATCTACGCCTTACCTATTATTTTTTTATTAAATTAAAGGGTATCAAATGCCACAATTATTTACATGAATAAATTAATTTTTACACTTTACCATGCCACAATTGCACGTTTATATTAAAATTAAATTACTACGTTTATTTCAATTAGATATTATAACAGATATTATGGTATATTTATGGCGACCTTTTATTATTATGGAAATACAGAATTATATAGAATATAGCAACAAAATCTAAGTAGGTGGATAAACGCGTTAATATTTATCAGCTTCCAATAAAAACCGGTTAATTATCCTGTCGCCTTCGCCTCGCGTGATGAACATTTTTTTTTTCTTTTAATTTCAGATGAAGGCGTTAGTACTCGTACATGCATGAAGCAAATAGACTTAGATGGCATAAACAATTAATTATTATGTATAATTGGGTATAATTGAACGTTGTCACGATACCCGTCTGTTGCATTTATAACGTCTATGTATTTTTCCCAGCGGAATAACGTTAATATTAATAGAATTAGTAACGCTCTAAAAATCATGCGCTGAGCCTAGTCTGGGGTATGTGTAATGTATATGCGTGCTGAATATGCGTGTTTTAGTAACAATGACATTTGACACATTAAGGTTAGTATTCTCAAATGCTATTTATTTATTTATTCAGATATCTTTATTGCACACACAAAATACACTATGCACAGTATACACTATAGCGTTCAAAAGCAGTTAAGACTATATAGAAATGTGCAATGGCTTCTTATTGCTAAAGCAATCTCTTACAGACAACCTTTGGTGAAAGCATAAATAAACCGGAGCGCGGGATGGTGCTGTATTTAAAAATAAATAAATCAGTAATGAATACACGATAAAGTCATAAATTTCTAATGTTCTGGATAGACTAGACTTTACTCTACAAAATAGTGATCACGATCCACAGTCATGAGGGACCGACTGGAGTGGGAGAGACTTTTTGAAGGAAAATTGTCCTAACTTTCATACAATACTTTTTCTCAGAATTTTTACAAGCAAAAAATCTATTTCGATTATTGCAGTGAGAAACGTAGGGAAACGATATGACATCATGTCGCGTTTGTGTGTGCAACTCACTATAAGTATGTGAGTTGTATTATAAAAATATTTTTATAGGGCGTACTGTATTTCTGTATCAAAAATATACAGTGTATTGTATTAAATTAGAATGAAACGATTTATTTCTCGTAGGAAAACTTGTGACATTTATGATAAGTTGTAAAAATCTACCACTGGTTCGGAAAGATGATTATATAATTATTGTAGGTAAGCTGCTTCAGGTTATTCTTTGTCCGCTTAGATGCGTTTAGGTACTGAGCCTAAAGTGAATAATAATTTAATTTAAGTGGCCGCTGCGTGGGTGTAACATTATTTGTACGATGCTAACGAGCGATCAGGTTAGGGTGTGGTTTTATTGGATAACAAAGTAACATATTTAAAAAAAACGATTGCAGCGCAGCTTGGTGGGCTGTGACGTTAAAACATATCTAAGAAACTTCTCAAAAGCTATAGGTATATATCTAATGCAAAAAAAAACACATTATTATCGGTCCAATAGTTTTCCAGGAAAGTGGTAACAAAAAAAGTGCACAAACAAACAAACGTACAACCTCTTAGGGCAAACAGATATATACAGTTTCCGTTCTGTCGTGGGTACAAACTACAAACTAGTCAAGTGCGAGTCAAACTCGCGCACAAAGTGTTCCACACACATTATAAATTATTTTAGTCAATAACAAGAAAGATGTCATGACAACACGTAATCAGCTGTGAAATAACTGGCTTACATATGGCACTAAACTGGTAGCGCCAGTCAAACAAGAACCCAGAAAAAGTCCCTGGACAGCAAAACAGAGGGCCGACAGAGTGGAAAAGGATTTGAAGGTTTTGGGAGGCTGGAACTACGCCCTCCCACCAGACCGGTCCGGTCTCTTCGGGCGTGGCGTAGTTACCGTACCCTACCGTCAAAAACGCGTCTATAGAAACTAATGAGAGGTATGGGTAAAATGTAGTTAGCTGCCGTGCCCCTAACAATTTAGTCCGCTTCGCTCCTAAACTACATCGTCACTTACCACCGATGACTAACTTGTAGAGGAATAAAAAAAACTTTAATCCTGTTAACGTTTACCTTAAACTTAACCTACATAATTGAAGGTGTTTCCGCATATGCCATATTATGTAAATAGAATTCAGCGCATACGGAAATAGGACTCTTGCTAATTTGTATGCGACAGCCACCAAATAATTCAAAATTCAAGAGCCAATGTGCCAACTAATATAAAACCAAAATTATTAATTCGATTTTGAATTCTAAATTACTATATGCAAAAATTAACATTTTTGTTTCTTTTATTAATTAAAGCATATGCCGTATCCTGAACAATAAAATAAAATAAAAAAACTAGAAATCCTTCAAAATCTTTGAGTAAATAATATTAACGCAATACATTAAATTACTGTGTTGGGCAAAAATAAGACCTCCCGATATCAATATCCGTGGACCGTGAGAAACATACAAATTTTGCGTTAAGCATTTGCTTGCTACTTATCAGATGAGTTCTGAAAACACGAAAATTAAAACGAGACGTTCTCATCAAGAGGCGGAGTTAATGATGCAAGTAATTGTGTCGCATCGCATCCTTGCTGCGCGTACAGACATCGTTACCGAACATGAACAAGGAATCTTCTTCTCAGTCGTGCACTCCTGGCAGTGTGGTCGGGGCTGCTGGGATGATTGAGGTACACTCGTCATCGGTCTAAATTGGGCAGCACGGCCTCCTGCGAATTCTCTAATGTTAACCAAACCACGTCATGGACATTGTCACTAACTATGGGCCTGATAAGAAGGCTAAGGGTCATTCAGGCTATGCTGGGAGTATCCCTACGTGATAAAATCAGAAATAAAGAGTAGGAGAACCAGAGTCACCGATATAGCTTCCGAATCACCGATTAGCGTCACACTATTTCCATTTTAAATTCTAACACCAGTTAAATTTTTACGCATATTTGGAGGTGAATATCCTTTAGTTATTCGGATCAGATTCCAATGGAGTGGTGATAGCTTAGTTGTTAATACTTCAAGGAATATAACCCCAGGCACGCTCCTCATAATTTCCGAAGATAAGTAATTAATAATATCCTTTGCTGCACGATGAAGGAAAACCTATGCATGGCTGAGAAATCTCCATGATGTTCCCAAGGGTTGTCTAAAGCTTGCTAAACTGTACTTGGTAAGCGAGGTAGACTAAGACCAAAGAGACTCATGCCCAGCTACTTTCAACTATCACTTGACGATAATAATTGGATTGCCAAGGGAATCCTCAACGGACATCTACGATGTATCAACGAGTAAAATCGCATCAGGCAGCGTACTGCGCACGCGTCGCGTCATCGGTCCGCGGTTCCCAGGCACATGTCTCGTGCGCACGTTCGCGCTCATTATCAATTAGGCAGCGCGCGTGCGGCCTGTCATTACTGAGAGCAGCGCATGACGCACTACGACGCAAGCGAGATACATAGTACATACGTATATCTATACTAATATTATAAATGCAAAGATTTGGCTGGATGGATGGATGTTTGTTACTCAATCACGCGATAAGGGCTAAGCGGATAGGGATGAAACATGGCAAAGAGATTTTTTATCCCGAATAATTAAAGAGGTCCCGGGGAACCAAAAAACTTCAATCCACGCGGACGAAGTTGCGAGCATCATCATATCCTTGTCATGCATAATTTCATTCAGATCCGTTTAGTCGCTCTGGCATGATTGAGTGATTGAGTAACAAACATCCATCCATCCATCCAAAATTTCGCATTTTTAATGGTAGAATAGATAAGTATAGATTTGAATATGAAGAATAATCTGGCGCTCTTAGTGGGTAGCACCTATTCAGTATAAAAAAATTATGACGTAAATTAAAGTAAAAAAATTACCTTCCGCGACCCTGAGCACAACAGCTAGTCTAGACGACTAAAACTATGACGGAAATATTAATATTCCTAAACTCAGGCAAGAATAATATTATTTCCTACTAGGAATAAGCAAATGTGTAGATGTTTGTTGGTTTGTCTTTCAACCACGCCGCAACGGAGCAACGGATCAACGTAATTATTGTAGATGCATGGATATAGTTTACTAGCGAATGCCCGCGACTTTGTCTGCGTGGATGGACGTTTTCGGTTCCCACGGGAACTCTTTGATTTTCCGGGATAAAAAGTAGCCTATGTGTTATTCCAGACTATAATCTATCTCTGTGCCAAATTTCATCCAGATTCAGCTGTTCGTTCAGCTGTTGGGGCGTGATAGAGTAACAAACATCCACACATCTATACATCCATACATCCATCTAAATTTTCGCATTTATAATATTAGTATAGAAGTATAGATGACCTAGAGAGTGACTTATGCTATTTTTACCCCGAAAAAATTAAGAGTTCCCATGCAATTTTTAAAAAACCGAAACGCGTATGGATTCACATGCAAATTCTAGATGTTGGATAAACGAAAAAGTTAGGTTCCAAATCGCTGCCGCTGTCTAGATAAAAATTTTCATTAAAAGCCCAGACAGCCATTAAATTCAAATTATAAATTCATCCAGCGCGTTAATTCATTTGTTCAACGCATTTCATATAAAATTATGGTAAATTTAGAACCATTTGGATTGCTATCTTCTTTTTAGATTTTTTTAAACATATAAAATATTTACTTTACTTTTTTAAATACCTAGGAAAAAGCCATCCAAGGATGCTCATGATCGCAGTAGGGGATAAAAAGATATCGGAGTATGAAGTATCTCTATTTGATCAAATCAAACGTGAAAAGATCACTAAAGAAAAAAAGATAAAGCAATAAAGATGGAGTCGGAAATGGACGGGGTACATAATAAATTGCTTGGATCACATTAATAAAGCCTCAACAATGGCAGATCTAGTGCTCATCTAGTAGCAGTGTCTAGTGCACTAGAAAATCACTCGTGTGAAATCGGGTCTGTCTGTCCGTCTGTCTGACTGCCTGTTACGCTTTTCCGGGCCATTTTTTCAACCAATTTGGACAGTACAGTGGTAGGTTGCATCCCGAGGAAGGACATATGCTTACCCCGGAAAATTAAGATCCCACTGGAATCATCTTTTCATCTAGTAATAATATAACCACAGAAGAGGTAATAGTACATGATATAACGCTCACCAGAAAATCCAAACATGGACAGGCTCGGCCGTGTAAGTACCCACATCTGATTATTCTGATGTCGTTAACATTCGTTGGAATACAACTCCCGACCTTTACATTGAACGGCTAATTTTACTGGTAAACATGGTCTTAATGAGTCTTATATCTAAGGAAGATAAATGAAGGGATATGGCTAATGGCGGGATTTAATATATTACCTACCGCCGTATTGCTGTAGATTTACTCAGAGTAAAGCTCCACGCCATTAGTTTGAATAAGAAAGTCACAAATGTAGAAGTTCTACGTGGTTCTACCACACGAGGTGACTCGTGCCCAGTTATGGGGCGTTGGTGTGATGATGACGAAGGTGCATTGCGTTATACCATCGTTACTTCTCTAATTATTGTTTTGACGGGTTGCGCATAAACCTTTCTGTTTATTTACAAGTTAATGTTGCTTAGTAATATCTCAATCATTTGTGTAAACAAAGCGGTGCTTCTACTACAGAAATCTTGGCAGTAATGAACGTCGAATTAAAAATTCATCGGGCAAAATACCCGGTTATAAACTTACTAAAACGTTTTACTTTTGTAGAGTCTCATATTCAAAAAAATATCTGCTAATTTTGAAAATACTAGAGCCTGCGACTTCATCCATCATGGATTCAGATTTTTGTAAATCCCAGGGGATCTCTTTAATTTTCCGGGATAAAAACTTAAAGTGTCAAAAAAACACAAATGTAATATTACGAAGATCCATCGGACTAACAAAACAAATAATTTTAGTAGGATTATTAAAAAAAATAACTATCTTGACCAATAAAAAGTATGGAAAGCGATGATAAGGTATAACTAAGAACTTCGGCCCGTCATCAACCCTAGGTTAGTGCGCGTTTGCCTATACTGTTTTTAGATACTGATGTTAATCGGGGCAAGAAAAACACCGGATGAAGTTCTAGCGCGCAAAAACTCTTCGCATACAACCGCGAGAGGACAAAACGTATTTCGTATGCAACGCGAATGTATCACACGAATGTTTTATCCTGTCCTTTACTTAGTGTGTTTTGGCCTAGTAATCTACGCTTAAATAAACCTAAATTTAGCAAGCTTAAATATTATGTTCATAGCACCTACACAAAATACAAACGATATTTTTCACACGCTACATGCGTGTGAAAATTCAAGCTATTAATTATTTATGGTCTTTCACACTGGATACAATATTTTCATGAACATTCAACGCGCGATTTACGAACGCACGCCGACAGCACTTCATTTTCCACTGTCGCAGTTTTGTGACTCGTTTCGACTGCCTATTGAAGATCGTATCGTGTGGGAAGGCACTAATATATAAAACTTAGTCATATCAACTACTTATCTCAACGGGCTATCTTAGATATAATATTACCTATATGCAAATGACGACACAGTCACAAGTCGTAGACTACAAAAAAAGCAAAAACCGAAACCTGGATACAGAATCTAATTAAAATAAGAAAACGCATTAGGCAATGCCGTTAGTTCTGTCTGCATACCAGCCGACCGGTTTATTTTATTACCAACGAATTTTTAATACGCCTGCATAGACTATTTTTTTTTGTGTGGCTAGGTATCAATTTTGTTTTTATCTAGATTTAAACCTACGCTTTTTGAACATTACGTTTAGTTTGTACTTAAAGCTAAATGTGTTAGATATTAAGCTAAAAACTGGGATATATCATAATATAGGGATTGTTCAAAGCCTTTAACCTATAGGTAGCCCTGAGCATTATAGGATAATGGGGTCCCTACGTCGAGTAAATGATTGAAGGGCTTCGACGACTGACTATGATTCATGGCAGGACTATTATATTAACAACAACTGACTAAAGAAGCAGATAAGCGAAGCTCTAGATTTTTTTTTTCTAAACTACCCGACCTCAGCCCCGTTTAGGTCTATGAAAACAAGATTTATGTACATGTCAGACCCAGTAGTTAGTTATGAGCTAAGTATCAGACGACAATAATATGACAGTTAGGTTCTGGATTATCAAATCCGGGAAGAACTATTGGGACCCACTGTGGGTTACGTACTTCTCTAGTAATTATAAACTGAACTAGTAAACAATGTCTTGAAATAAAAAGCATAACCCGATAAAACGAAGCAGGAACCTAATCTAAGCCCGGCGCACGACACGATTTTACACTGTATCCATGTTAACGTCCTACGAATGCCTATGGGAAGTCATCGGAACGTCTATTCCTTAGCCCTTATGACTTTATAATAAAGCATGTATTAGTACGAAAATTTTCGCAAGCTCATGGTACCTATACAAAACGCGCTTTACCAGAATGACCTTGAATCTTAAGGGACCGATTACACTATCGGAAAAGGTTTTGATGTTGATTTGATTTTTTTACAAATCTACATAATTAACTTGGCCAGCGTGGTGGACTGTGGCTAAACACTTTTCGCTCGTGCTTTGTAATTGGTACTTGATCACGGCGATGACGATGATGGTGAGCTGTAGATTTACATGAGGATTCAAAAGCACAAAACTTCCTTTCCTACTTCCTTACTATTTTAATTTAATTATAAATTATTAATGTTCGTTGGTTTGTCTTTCGATCATTGCTGTCAATGGACAAAGATGATTTTCTTCGCATGAGTATTAAATATTAATAATTAAGGACTCCACAGTAAAATAAACAAAGCTACTTTCTATCCCGGGAAAACAAAAGATCACTCAGGATTTTGAGAAAAACCTGAAATCACACGGATGAAGCCCGGGCACCATCTAGTTTCCTATATTTCTAATTCCTAGAAAATAATTAGAGAGAAAATACTTAGTTTAATATTTTCTACGCGCTGCGTGGTCGTGAGAGCGCGCCAGATATGTACGAGGTCGCGACGTCACGAGCACGACCAACCCTCCGTCGCTCTACGCAGGCTAATTATTCCACTTGTTCGATATTCAAACAATACCCTGATAAAAACCTTACCTACATGTACAACCTCTTTAATCCTTTTGCAAAACTGTCTTTTGTTTAGAACATAGGCTGATTAGATACTGAAACTAGAAATCTAGAAAACTAGAAAGTTAACTGTTTTTGATTCCTTTGATTTTGAATCCATACATTAGTAGGAATAGTAAATGCAAAAATGTGTTTGTTTGTTGGTTTTTCCTTCCAACACCATGCAACGGAGCAACGGATCAATGTAAATTTACACATGAGTATCCGAATAATAATGGTATAGTTGAGAAATGAGCACTTGTGACAAACGTTACGTTTACGAGCCCCAGTCATTTTGAATACCTGAATCTACGCGGATTAAATGGCGGACATCATTTCGTCTCCTATATTTCTAATTATTTAGAAGGAAATAGTTGAATATTTTCATCCAGTATCTTATGCAAGCGCCTTAACAAACGTCGTCGTGACGTGCGCGCTGCGTGGTCGTGAGAGCGCGCCAGATAAGTGCGAGGTCGCGACGTCACGAGCACGACCAACCCTCCGTGGCTCTACGCAGGCTAATTATTCCACTTGTTCGATATTCAAACAATACCCTGACAAAAAGGTTAAACTCTGCCTACATGTATAACCTCCTTTAGCAATATCTGTCTTTTGTTTAGAAACACAAGAAATACTGTTTTTTGATTCCTTTGTTTTTGAATATTCTTACTCATATTTGATGAATGCTAAAATGTGATTTTTTTTATATGTCCATTAATCAAGCCGTGTGCATTTTAACACGAATAATTATATCCATGTTGAAGATATGGAGAGTTGCAAATAAGTTACTTTTTACCCCGGAAATTTAAAGAGTTCCCCTGGTTTTTTTACAACCTTATTTCATGCGGATGAAGCCGCGGCAGGCATCATCAGTAAATTATAAATTTTCTTATTGCTCCTGTCGATAATTAACCCTGGGCCCCTACATATTAAGAACTCACTTCATGGGCTTTGCGACTGTTAGCCTATAGTGTACCTCGTTGAGTGTTGTCGGCTCAGGTTCTCCGTCTATTGCAGTCTCCATAGTACCTACCTACATTATAATCTCTGCCTTGTTGGTCCAGTGTTTTTTTTTTGTTTTTAAATTAAACGTAAATTAAGTATTAAGGCTAGCTAGCCTAACTTAACTACTATATAAATCATGCCCGCGTGGAATGGTGGGATGAATTTTCTAGTTTATAAGTACCTACTCAGCTTTATCTATTTTTCACCATTCTCTCATTCTAGGGCAGCTGGAAGAAATCTCTTCAAGAGATAAGTTGTCCTGGTACATGTCCTTTAAATTTGTATGTTTAGTTTTTAAGTCTGGTATTAAATATATAAATAAATAAATAAGAATGCTGGCTGCATTGCTGCGCTGGACAGCCAGGCTGATCCTTTGCGCAAAAAATAAGCCAGCCCTTCTGAGAGAGATGAGGCAATTAACCGCGGTGAAATATCTCGCAAACAAGCAATAATTTAATAAAATAAAAACACGACTGCGCTGCCCAAAAACAAACTAAATAGTTAAAAACAATAAATTATATTTTTTTGTGAATCACTGGATATTGAACTATAGTGTTATATATTTTTGGAATGTACTCATCATTTTCTAGATGATGATTATACAGTTAATCTTATTTTCGAATATTTTTTTTTCAATTTTAGTATTTAATGCGGGACCATGGTCACCCCATCAATTTTTTTTAAATTTTACTAGCCTATTTTTAACGATACCTCATTTATCAAAATCGGTTCAGACGTATAGAAGTTATGGTGGAATATACACACTCACACACATATATACATACATACATGAACCCTGAAAACAATATACTCCTTTTTTTAGGCAGAAAACTTTCACAAACATGAAGCCAATACTCAGATACTTTTTCAGATAAGGCTAGAAGCCATGCTCGATCTCTTTTACTTGTGAGATTTTGAACCAAATTTGTATGTGTGAGCCGAACCAACAGCACATCCCAAAGTTTTTGTGAGGTCAGGTGTCCCAATAACAACATTCCTTCAGGATGTTGTTATTGGGACACCTGACCTTCCAACTCTCTAGGGCCTCTTGGCCTATGTCAATGAAACTGAATTAGACTCTTTTATACTAAAGAGGACAGACAAGCCGGAAGAGCAACACTGGAAATTTTTCTCACGCCGATGCCACCATACTTGACCGGTAAAGTAGCTTGAATCTAGGACTGATTATTAAAAGATAAATTCAGAATTTTTTTCAGCCTCTCTTATGGTGGCATCCATGATATCGAGTAGTCCAGGAAATTTCCAAATTGGGCTCGCACGGATAATAGAAATTAATTTAGGTACAAAAAGGCAATATTTTAGGATCGAAAATGCAAGGTGAGAATTTAAAGCGCCCAATTTGTCAGAATGTGCTGAAAATGTGCTGACTTTTTATCCAAGATTGTTTGTATGGCTTCGTTAAAAAGAGGAGCACCAAGAAGACAAAGTGAATGTTTATCAAGAATCTTTATATTACGGGAAATTTCGTTAAATAATTCAGAGGCCGATAATATTCTATCTTGCGATAGTTTTTCTGTGAAAAACAACAGTTCACATTTGGAAAAATTTAGTTCTAAACCAATTTTGCCAAATTGTTGCTCAACATTGTTATGGTCTTTTAGAACGTCATCCACGTTGCCTCCAATGGTTCCAACGTCAACATACCATATGTTAAATTTAGATGTTAATGGTTGTGGATCCCTAAGCTGAACAGGGCTGGACCTAAGGGATCCCCTAGCTGAATACGTAATCTTGCTTAATATCGCCATCTCCAAAAATAATTTGGAAGCAGAGTATTGCCAAACATACGGGTAAATTTCGGGAAGCTGTGTTGAAACTTCGTTAAGCAGAGTTGCCCTGTCCAATGAATTATAAGCATTCTTTACGTCTACTTTCAGCAGTACCTCAACCTCGCCAGTCGCCATAAGAAAGTACGAGCCGAATGCACTGCTGCCTCACAACCACCTTTACTGCCAAATCCAACCTGAGTAGGTTGCAAGTTATCCTTTAGGGTTGAAACTATGTGTGTTCACGCTAATTTTGATACCAAACGGCGAAAAGTACAGCCAACAGCGATGGGCCGGATCCCACCGTCCTTTTTATTAAAAGCACAGAGCCTCGCACCGTAAAGAAATGGCAAAAAGGATAAATTAACCTCGCCAGATAACATAAAATTATAAAGTCTGGTAATGGTCCTCAGGAGCACCTTGCCGGCGTCACCAGCAGTAACTCTCATAAGATTCTTTAGATATTGTAGTGTTATGCCGTCCATGCCACCAGCAGAGCCACTGGAGAATGACATTTTCGCAGCGTAAGTATCTTCATCCTTTATATATAAAAATGAAACGTTTGAAGGTGGGTCTGGAAGAAAAGAATCGAGATTTGGTAAAGGATGCATGTCATGTTCTAGCGTTTCATCATTAAATGGAGCCAGCGTATCATTAGAAAACAAAATGCGAGCTGCGTTTTTAAAATCCCCATCCATAAGGTTTTCTTTATGACTTATTTATGTTACTATCTCTGACTATCTCTTCAATAACAGCCTCGTTGGTCCAGTGGTTATCATGTTTGACTGCGAAAATTTGTATGAAGTATGATCACAGGTATGAAGTATGACTAAACGAACTTATCCATACATCATTATATCTTACTTTACCTACCTAAGATAATTTAATAATAATTATAGGTATATCTAGAAAAATCCTCAGTTTTATCCAAAGAGTAGTAAACATAGTTTAGGTAATTATTTATTATCTCACGTACAGATGACTATTCTCTGTAGAGATTCGGAGATGGACGCCGTGGCCGAAATTCAGTTACGAGGACATTATTATTATGACGTAGTCCCCGTCCAATACAGGTTGTCGCCAGGTATAACAGCATAAATAATGCTCGTCTAGCCACTGGTTCTTATTTTCAGACGCATTAATAATCCATACATATTCGATCAGATACCTACTCGGATTATATTGAAGTACCTATTGAGTTGAGCGATAATTTTTCAATTAGACAACGAGGACATTTGGACAAGGTTTTGCTTCTAAGATTAAGTATAATTTTTTTAATTCAGACTCACGTCATTCTCGTCTGTGTAGATTTCCGATACCTATAAGACATTGACGTACTTTCTTTGTAATTAATCAAATCAATAAAATTATAATAAAATATTATTATAAATGCGTAAATTTGGATGGATGTTTGTTACTCAATCACGCCCCAACGGCTGAACGGATCTGGATGAAACTTGGCACAGAGATAGATTATAGTCTGGAATAACAAATAGGCTACTTTTTATTCCGGTAAACTAAATAGTAGATACGGCGGGAATCAAAAAACTTCAATCCACGCGGACGTAGTCGCGGGCATCAGCTAGTGTCTTACACGACTCACGTCGTTCTCGTCTGGGTACATTTCCAATATAAGACATTGACGTAACTACTTTCCTTTTAATAGATATATTTTTATTAATAGTTAAGTTTTTCTTAGACCGGGGCGGTTTGGAAGCCTCGTAGCTTTAGTTTTAAGATGTAACGGTAGTTATACCGTACTATTTACCTATTCTGTGGTTACACTTTGTATATTTTTTTAGTATAGATCAATTTTAAATCAATAAATATGAACTCATAATGAGAATATCTCGTGTAAAAGTAATAAATGTACCATTACTTATTTTTATTGGACCTCCGATATCGCTTCTATGTTCAAGATGTACATTGTAGGTAATTAGATGCCGAAGAATTTAACATAGATAGATCATAGAAGTGGTGAAAGAACGTAAGCCTGTTGCCACGCAATTAATGTGGGAAAAAACATCAGTGCAAATTAGTGTATAAATAAATCAAGCTTACAGTGTAGTTTTATGTTATTTTTATAAAAGGGAGATGCTTGTAATCGAACACCCAGACTCGGTAGACACTATAGAGACAACAAAGAAGGCAGCTTTAGCATTTCTAATGTCTTAATTAAAATTCTGTGGCACGTATACGTTAAAGGTCACATTTTTTTCCTGCTTTTTTTCATAAAACGCAATTATATACATGGCTCCCTTTTAACTTTTGCAACAATTATGTGAATTAGATCTAATAACGGTTAATACATAAAGAGAAGATTACTACGTCCATAAATAAATTACGTTTTTGCAGTCGCCAGCCGACCAATGGAGTCGCTCGAGTTAATTTCGATGCGTAGAATTAATGAAATAATGTTGAAATAAAAAGTGTTTTAGTTTTTATGCAACGGAATTTTAAACGTTTAGTAATAAGTTGTAAAATAGAAAACGCAAATATAACCGGGCCAATAATGTTCTCGAGTAACCTGATATCATTGTAGATCAATTATTATCATATTTCTTATTTTTCTATAATATTTAATTAAACAAGATTACTTCTTACTAATATCTTACTAATCTTACTAATATTATAGTTTTGATGGCTGTATGGATGTATGGATGTTTGTAACTCAATCACGCCCCAACGGCTGAACAGAAAGTGGCTGAAATTTGACAAAGAGATAGATTATAGTTTGGAATAGCACATAGGCTACTTTTTATCTTCTATACTAATACTATACTATACTATACTTCTATACTAACTAACTTTATATATTCTTACATAATCGCAGCTCAGATCCTATAACTTATTTGACCTTTGCCGCGTTTACATGAGGTCGCTGTGGCCGTATTCGACTGCAGTCGTTTTTGGTCACCGACAAAATATGTAAACCATAACTCGGTTGGCCGCGTTCGATGTGTAAATATGTTACGGTTGGCCGTATTCAGTCTTAAGTTCTTAACAGCCTAGGTTCATGTTTCCTTTAATTATATAGGCCAGCGCCTGGCTGCAACCAGACTTGCTTGCAAGTGGTGATGCAGCGTAAGGTGGAGCACGCTTGCCTAGAAGATGCCTATTCACTCTTGATTTGAAGGTTCCTATATTAAAAGAGGAGGGGAAAACTAGGTTTATAAGTTTCCATAAAAAAATAATGTCGGGCGAAACTCGAATACGGCCGATGTTTTAAGTCACCGACCTATTGTAAATAGGCTAATACGGTCGAACCCAGTTAACGAATCCGGCCTAATGTAAACGCGTCAGCAAGTATTAATAAAAGTTCAAATTAAACGTATGTGAAAACAATTGAAACATCTTCAATAGGTAGTAGGGACCTGGAGCTTAGTCTCTAATTTAGTGATCTTGATTCATCTCTAAATTAAAACCGCTGCATTAGACTTGACACATTGCTGAATTACTTACTGTGTGCATTTTTTGAAAGCCACAGAATTAGAGAATAGCCGTAAAGTATGTACTGAGTACTCGTTGATGAACCCATATTCCATATCCATACTGATATTATAAATGCGGTATGTCTATCCGTCTGTCTGTCTGTCTGTCTCTCTGCTAAGCTTTCCTGGCCCATCTTTTCAATCGATTTTGCTGAAATTTAGTATAGAGGTAGGTTATACCCCGGGGAAGGACATTTTCTCCCGAAATTTAGGAGTTCCCGCGGGAATCAAAAACCTTGATCCACGCGGACCAAGTCGCGGGCATCAACTAGTACGTTTATAAATGTAGGTTTTCTCTATGACGAAGACCTTCAGGAAGAAAGGCTTTGAAAGATTTAAGCCAAGCGAAACATGGATTGATCAGCTAATCATTTCTAAAGCAATACGATGCGGACAGCCTTAATGCGAGTAAAACTTCAACATGGTTTCAAATCACCATTAATATAGGTCTATTCGAGCAATCGAAAACGTGTTTAGGAAGTATCGAGTTTTATGAACAGTTCAAATCGTCACATGATTCATCCGATGTATCGATTACAATATCGGTCACCAATTCGACACATTCACTAAGCATAATACAGAAAGCTTTCAACTGTGATGTTTGCATTGCTGCTTTAAAACTTACAATTTGTCGTTTTCATTGTGAAAAATGGCAATGAATGTCAATACAGAAAAATTAAAGGTTAAACTAAGCTACTAATTTGCTACGTCTCCCGGCATTCGTGTTGGTACGGTGAATCGATTGTCCACTGCAGTAATGACCTCGACCACCTACAAGTTAGTACGCAGCCGGCACGCAAACTGCATGAATCATAATAATATATTATTATCTTATATTTTTTAACTTAAATATCACTAACGATATACTGTAGCGTTTACGTTAATAATGATTGCTAATGAAATTTTAGTCTGGTAAATACTCAATACTCTATTTATTACATGTAGGACGTACAGGTGTCGCTTAAGAACTTAAGTCATGTTTTGACTCTACCACTGGTTGGGAAGAGCAGAACAGACAACGAACTCAGCAGTTGCTCGATTAAAAAGCAAGACATTACATTACATTGTGATGATAGTGTCAACAAAGACTAAGACCTGTGCTAAGACTACGTTCGCGCTGCGAAAGATGTTCTCGCGATTTATATTTCGCGTAAAGATTTCACCTAAGTACACAGATTACATTCAAATCTGTGAAAATTGTTGCCTAAAAAATTATATTTCTTATTAAAGGGGGGCGCCCATACAAGAAAGGTGATTTTGAGCGCCTCTTTTGCTTATTTTACGAAAATACAAAGTATTTAAAAAGTAAATAGTGTTTAATCTTGTGCTCCGTATCATCATACGGAGCCCTTCGTGTGCGTGTCCGACTCGCATACTTGGCCGGTTTTTAGTTTTATTATGTTTGGCCACTGTAAATTTCACACATGTCCAAACAACATTATTATAGACTGAAATTGGTTATATAGCTTGTGACAGTCAATAAGCTTTTTATTAGCAGCACATTTATTGCCTATGTAATATTAATTTGTAAACCAGTAGTAGTGACTTATTTTATGACTATGTGTTTATGTCTAAACTTGGTTGTCAATATTTTAATGTACTTTTTTTTTGGATACCGTACTAAAATGGTAAAATATTACCCTGCCGTTGCGACTCCGTTGTGAGTTGTGATAGAATATAGGTAGCATAAAACATCATAAATGCAAAGGTTTGTCTGCCTATCTGTCCATCTGTCTGTCTGCTACGCTTTCACGGCCCATCTTTTCAACCGATTTAGATGAAATTTGGAATAGATATAGAGTGCATGTCGCGATTTTTCCCGCCCGTGATCCGTCGTTTTCGGACGGGATCGGGCAGTATGCCCGATGATTCCCATGATTTTCCTAATTAAATTCACTTAAAATTTACTTTAATCATCTTAAAAAAATATATACATAATATATATACTCTCGTAACATAGCAATACGAAACGAAAGTTCTTTTTATTCGTGTCGTAGTAGCCTAGGTAGTAGGTTCCATACACGCGGGGAGCATTAATCTTAAGCAACATTTGTAATGAATCACCCGCAGGTGTTATGACACCCGATTCTCGCTTCGGAATGCACCCGTCAGCTATGTCATTTTGCGAAGCACCCGTGTGTGAACGAGATGGAAATGAGTCATGTGTGAAAAAGCGTTTACCGAACAATGTCAACAGAAACCTATAGTTCACGCGCGAGTTGAATGCAGAGTAAATGTATGGTGACACATACATTTATTCTGCATTCAACTCACGCGCGAATTGTACATTTCCTTTGTACAGGAGTACTAAGCCTCCTTAATCCTATTATTATTTCAGATTGAGTATGCTGCGTATGCTACTGGTCGGTCTCTTTCTCTGCCTCGTATTCCTCATTACTGAGGGTTATGACTTCTTTCCATTAATAAAATAATGGTAGCGGTTTTCTTAGGATAATAATGCGGTGGGTTCCGACGTCCTTTCGCATACGACTCGACTAAGAGTATTTAAACTCATAGGTTTTTGTAACGATTACTATCAGATATTAGTGATAATAACCGGGACCGACGGCTTAACGGTCTCTCGGAGGCACGAAGGAAACGAAAAGGCCAAATTCGGACTTTCAAATTCGGTCACCCATCCACCGGCTTGGGTCAACGTTACTTAACAATTGAAATCGACTGATATGCGTTGTCGTAACTAGGCCACTCGTCCCTCCTTGAGTTGGCCGGTACAGCATCATTAAATTACATTTTCATACCCTATCAGAGTTAGCGAGTTTCCATCCAATGTGGTCGTAACATTACCAGGGTTTGATTATCATTGTAGAAAAAAAAGAATATTTTCTACTGTGTTTCTTCATATTTATTAAACAACTAGCTGATGCCCGCGACTTCGTCCGCGTGGTGAATGTTTTTTTAATTGCGGGAACTTAATTTTCCGGGATAAAAAGTAGCCTATGTCACTCTCCGTCCTCAACAATACCCATGCCAAAAATCACGTCGATCCGTTGCCCCGTTGCGGCGTGATTGAAGGACAAACCAATAAACCAACAAACACACTTTCGCATTTATTATTAATTATGAAAAAGTGTGATTCCTAATACTAAAACTAAGTAGCTCAGAAAAGAACTTTTTAAGTGAAGCATAAAAATATGTTAAAAAACTCGAAATATTCAATGTCGCTTGCGTCCACTGCGTAAGGAGCCGACCGGCTACCTAGTTCATAATGGTGCACCCCCTTCTCCCGCACTGCCCCTCTCACGAAGAGTTAGTTACTCGATGCGCTGCGTGGCGGCCGCCGCCGGCATGTATTTTTATTTTAATTTCATGATATCTTTTGAATGGAATGTCCGATTTCAATAATTCAAAAAGTAACCATCAGGTATTGAGACAGTCTTGAATATTAAATTATTTATTTGGATAAAAATTTATAAATGGTATGGATAACACGGTCTGATTTTGATCGGCATTTCTATCAATTTGTTAAATGTAAAAAAGTAGTTATAGTTACGTAACTACAATATTTAGACACATGGTCTCGCGAAGTTTTTTGTAGATATTGATATATTCTATAATATTGTCGAACATTTTTTTGTCCTATCATTAATACTCTTCGCAGCGTATGCGATGAAAGACATTTTATGGCTAATTTTTTTACACCTTCGGTTGGTTTTAATAGGAATTTCTAAAGATTCCTATAGTAATCTAGTACTAAATATAGCCTATGTTACTCAGTGATAATGTAGCTTTCTAATGAAAAAAGAATTATTAAAATCGGTCCAGTACTTTTTGAGTTTATTCGTTACATACAAAAATACAAAAATACAAATCTTTCCTCTTTATAATATTAGTGTAGATTTACATTTTGACGTTTAGATAGATAATTAGGATCACCACGCAGTAATCTATAATAATACAAAAAGTTACACTTGGAAAGCCATTCGGGCATCAATATTACTCAGAAAAGGAGTTCACCTGTCCCTAGTCGAATAGTTGTTAGTTTTTTAGTGAAGGCCTAAATGTGAAGAACGTGACGGATACATTGTTGGTTGTAAGGCTTTGTTTTTTGTTACATATAGCGCGTACGAGAGGTGTGAGAGTGCAATAAAATTTCTAATGTGCTCGGACTGTAAAAATAATTCGTATATGTCACCGTAAAATCGCAAAAACCGTTAGATAAACCGTAATCTAACCAGCGAAATTGTAAACTGTCGACAGATTACAATCTTTACGCATTATTTTTCGGTAGAATGTAATCTGTTAGGTATATTAACCCGATAAAAACTAAGTGCCCTGATTATTTATGTCGAACTCTAACCTAACCTACAAGAAAGAGAGAAGAAAACGTAAATACAATGAATATTTCAAAAATTTACACTCAGAACATTGAACGGTTCACAATCTGCCTACAGTTTACAATTTCGCTAGTTAGATTACAATCTAAAGGTTTTTACAATCTTACGGTGACATATACACCTGTAAGATATAGTTTACTAGAGTATATTTTCTACGTTGCCTTAGAATTGAAATTGAAATATCATCCTCCCTTTCCAAGTAAGCCCGCTTACACCTTAGGCCTCAGATACACGGACAGTCTGCTTGAAACAGTCCATTCTGACTGCTGCAAGCTGCCACTGCATGGTGAACTAGTTTGTACGTAGAAGTTACTCAGCTGAGTAACTTCTACGTACATACGTGGACCGCTCGAGCAGTTGCTGACCGACTGCTTCGGGCGGTTGGAAGCAGTTATCAATGGTGGTTTCAAGCGGTTGAATATGACTGCTAGAGCATTCCGTGTATGTTGATCACTGGTTAACTGCTCGAGCAGTCCGTGTATGTCGGCTCTTAGACTGAATCGTCTATCACCACCAGCTGGTGAGTTCGTATTCAAGGATGTTTATTACTAGTCTCTTTTTAAAATAATACAACAGAACTCAAAGCTAGCTTAGCCTAGCCTAACCTAATTACTACAAAAATCATACCCGCGTGGAATGTAACAACAATGATGGCTGCATTCCCGCACTGACAGGCATCTCCCAAAAAATGAGCCAGCCCAGTGACAGAAGACACCAGATGAGGTAATTAACCGCGGCGAAATATCACGCAAGAAATTTTCGGCATTAAGACACCACGACCCCGGGGTCTTCACGGCAAAAGGAGTTTTTTTTATGTTTCTGCTTATTCAGAGACCTTTAATACTTACTTACTTGCAGGGTAATTGCTTTTATTTTACCTTACTCTGTTGGACTTTGGAGTTATTATTGACTCACCATGGCGTTGCTGCTTTGATAGGAAAATGCAGCTATAGCGATCTCCCTCGATCCAGTTGAGTCTTCATGACTGATGGTCGTGATTGATGAAATGGCGAATATTCAATATGATGGACAATAGAGAAAATGGTAGCTCGAACAACTCAGTCGCGATAAGTATGTTTAAATCAACGGAACAGAAACTGAACATTATCGGTAAGGTCATGGATCTGCATGCAATTATAATAGCTTGGTACTAATTATAATATATACACATTAAAATATTTAAGTAGAGCATTTTTCAGCTATAAAATTATCATACAATAGCCTACTATCATAAATTGTTAACAGTTTATATCCAAGCGTGTTGTGCGTACGTAATTTTAATTATGTTTCTGAGAAATGCAAAGGTTAAGCCTATTAGGGTTAAGCCGTGAGCTTTTTGTGTCATTTTTAAACGCACTTGTAAGCCAACCGCGTGTCGATGCGTCACGATATCTATTTCTAGGGGACCATATTAATACAAGGAACCCTTAGCGCAGAGCATAATTTCTCACTGCCAAACCATTATTGACTTTGCAATCGTTGAAATAATATCGAAAATCAATAATGGACACAATCCACTAGTTGTTCCATCATTTGTCTCGGGGACTAGTATTTATATTCATTATGTCCAGGGAGGCAAAGTCGATGTTGGTTTGGTAGTGAATAATCCTCTGAGCTACGCTTCGCCAGATACTGGCCCTAAGGGATCTCATGTATTAGTCTATTTCCGAGACCATTGGACGTGAGCTGCTAGACGATATGACTGTACGAGACTAGACTCGGACTATTAGTGCGTGAGATCCCTTTTAGCTGTTACATCCAATCCATCTGTATGAAAAATAAAGAGATGTACAGCTGAAGTTAAGCACAGTTAAGCATAAAAGCCTGTTACAACCATACAGTGTACCGTCAGGGTACTTTTTGAACATCAAAAGCGAGAATTAAAAGAAATTTCGATTACCCCCTTAACTGCCTAGCGCCTAACCTAGCACTCGCCAAACCCGCAGGTGATGCTGTAGCGGCTAACAGCGCCTACGCAGATTATCCGAAAGAGCATAAGTACATTACAAAAGCATCGCCACAGAGCAAATAGTTACACTAGTGAGGAATAGCACGATACACACTGGGTAGTCATAAGTTATACTAATTTATTTATTTATTAAGTTTTGAATATTGAATTTTGTTTTCATGTAGTATACCTACAGTGATAATCCAAGACGTCTCGGCACTTGCGCGTCTCCTGAAAATCAGCGCTACGGCATATCAAGTGGGTACATATCTTTCATGGTGCGGCACAGTCTGAGGACCACACTTAGTTTAAGTATGTAGGCAGTACATAGGTAATACATATAATTTATTTGTTGTGTTCGTCAATAAATATTTATTAAAAAATTATACCTACTAAACGTAAACCCGGAGTGCAGGTTCAAAGTCACGTTCCTACTTCATACACATGCAGTTCGCTGTTGTACCGTGGTTGTATTAGTATATAGAGATTCCTAATCCCTTGTGATAGTCGTGAAAAGTAAAACAAAAGTACGTCACACGTTGCATGATGGTAATTGACACATCCGCGCCGCTAATCGAGTGGAAAACCGCTTCACTGGCCGCTGCACATTTCGATTTTTCTCCTTTGATGTGTTTAATAATGCATGAGCCGGGCCGGTTGATACTCTCACGTGGATAAAGCAGATTAATAACTGACCATTTTGAGCTGATGAACACATCTGTGATCACGAATGGCCGCCAAACGGAAATCACTATATTAGAGAAACTGGGATGTGATATATAAATATTCATCCTGAATTTTAAAAAAAAACAGTTTTTTTATCCACTACAAGTTAGCCCTTGACTGCGATCTCACATGATGGTAAGTGATGATTCATTCTAAGATGATAATGAGCTAACCCGAGCTAACCGTAGCATACCCCTATTCGTTTTCTACACGGAATCGTACCGGAACGCTAAATCACTTGGCGGCACGCTTTAGCTACGGCCGAAGCCTCCCACCAGGTAAGACCAGGGAAAATATAGAAACTATAAATTCCCAAATTGATCCTACCGGGGATCGAACCTGGGACCTCTGCACTTTGAGATAAAAGCGCTCAACACTGCGCCACGGAGGACGTCAAAAATAAAAACAAAAAATTAACAGAGGTTCTCTGAATAATGTAGGTAGACAAGAAATAAAGCCAGTTTTTGTTCCTGCAAGAGCGAAGCTGTAAATCATACTAATATTATAAGGGTGGAGTGCGCCGATGCCTGCTTAACCGATGTTCAGGTAATTGGCTGATTAATCCCTCAACATCGTTTAAACATCCGTTTCAATATGTACTGTTCACGAGAAAATTTTGAAGTACAATCAATAAATCAGGCGATAACCAACCGTTCACATCAAAAGGACACGAATAGAATGAATGATAAAAGCCAAAGCATTTGCGTAGGCACATTGTCTTTACTATTCAACCTGACGCACTGTGACGTTTGTTTTTAGTAGCGTAAAATAACATGTTGTCAACTTGAAATGTTCAACGACGCCATTGGGGAGGATAAACAATGCTGTAGTTCTACATTTGGGTAGGTAATAGTGGGCCGTGGCATCTATTGTTTTGCATACAAGACAGAGAAAGAAATAGGAATTCTATTTCTACGTTTTGCACCGACCAGATGTTTACGATTGTGCGATACTAATAATTGGGACTAGAAAAAAGTAATTATTTATGATTAGTAAAGTTAATTATGATGCAGTAAAGCATTTTTATAATTTCTGAATTTTCCCTCGTCTGACCTGGTGGGAGGTTTCGGCCGTGGCTAGTTATCACCCTACCGGTAAAGAAACCAAATAGGGGTATGGGCTTAATATAACTGCCTTATTCATGACTGGAAGGTTGATCAGGGCTTCACAAGCTCTGACCACAATGCGATCACTTTTACAATATGTCTAAAGAATCCAACTGATACAAGACCTGCAAAGACGACGCGCAAATATAACACGCGAAAGGCGGATTGGGGAAAATTCGCTAAAGTCTTCCAAGATGGTTTGACTGAAAATCTCAGTAAACTAGGGCCTATTTCCGAGATAAACACACCGGTAGGAATCGAAAAAGTGATCACAACATATGTAAACTGCGTAGAAAGAGCGTGCCAGGAATCGATCCCACCTATCACAAAAAAGACAAAGTTTAACTTAACTTGGATGACCGTAGAACTTGAAGCCCTGAAGAGAGATGTCCGGACCAAAAAGCGAAAAATATTCTGCGCAGCACCACGAAGAAGGCAACACGTCGCCGAAGAGTACCTGCGAACAAAAGAAAAATATGAATTAGAAGCAAAGAAGGCCCAGACTGAAAGCTGGAAAGAGTTTTGTGGGGCCCAGGACCGCGAAAGCGTCTGGGATGGGATCTACAGAGTTATAAGGAGAACTTCTAAGATATATGAAGACCATCCCCTCATAGACAAAGGAACGGTCCTGAGCCCCCGAGACTCGGTCCGGCTTCTGGCCGAAACCTTCTTCCCGCGAGACTTGGAGACAGACGATAACCAGTCCCATATCGAAACGAAAAGAAAAGCCGAACGATATGCAGATGATTGTCAGGAAAGCGTCCAAGATCCATTCTTCACGATGGATGAAATGACACAGGCGGCAACGAGTTTTAACCCGAAGAAGGCACCTGGAGCGGACGGCCTTACAGCTGATATCTGTTTGTCTGCTATAAAGGCAGACGAGCAGATTTTCTTGAGTTTGATGAGCAGGTGTCTCGCCCTATCGTATTTCCCAGTATTGTGGAAAGAGGCAACGATAGTAGTCCTACGGAAGCCAGGCATAGATGATTACACTAAGCCCAAATCATACAGACCCATTGGACTACTACCGATCTTCGGCAAGATACTGGAGAAAATGATAATTAAAAGGATTCGTTGGCACCTGCTCCCCAGGCTCAACACAAGACAGTATGGATTCATCCCCCAGCGTTCGACGGAAGACGCGCTCTTTGATCTCGTTCAGCATCTGCGAGAAAATATTCGGGAAAAGAAAATTAACATCGTGGTATCGCTAGACATTGAGGGGGCTTTCGATAGTGCATGGTGGCCGGCTATCAAGTGCAGATTAGCTGAAAAGAAATGCCCCCTCAATTTGCGCAGGATAGTAAACAGCTATTTAAACGATAGGAAAGTGAATGTGAGGTATGGGGACGAAGAATTTAGCACTTCAACCACGAAGGGCTGTATACAGGGGTCAATAAGTGGACCCACTTTCTGGAACGCACTTTTAGATCCTTTATTGGACAAAATTTGCAAAAAAGGCGTACACTGCCAAGCGTTCGCCGATGATGTTGTCTTGGTGTTCTCGGGGTTCAACATTGCTGAAATGGAGCAACATTGTGCTCAGGTATTGGACCATGTGTGTGCGTGGGGTCTCGCAAACAAACTGAAATTTGCACCCCAAAAAACTAGTGCGATGGTTGTAACAAAGAAGCTGAAATGCGACACCCCGCACATACGCATGGGTAGCACACAAATAGAGATGGCTACTGAAATTAAAATTTTGGGTATGTTGGTGGACCAAAAATTAACGTTTAACAATCACGTGAGAGTAGCGTGCCAAAAAGCCACCAACATATATAAACCATTAGCAAGAGCAGCAAAAATTAATTGGGGCTTGAACTCCGAGACTATCAGGACAATATATCAGGCGGTGATTGAGCCAATAATCATGTACGCGTCCAGCGTATGGGCACCGGCAACACAGAAGATAATGACACAGAAACAGTTGAACTCAGTGCAGCGAGGGTTCGCCCAAAAAATCTGTAAAGCCTACCGAACTGTGTCATTAAACGCTGCACTTATACTTGCCGGTCTCATACCGCTGGACTTAAGAATACAAGAGGCAGCTCAGATTTATGCGGCCAAAAGAGGGCGACCGCAAATTGCGCTTAAGGGCGGCGAAGTAGAAGAAAAGGTCAGCTTTCTGGATGCCTCACATCCCTCAGAGGAGGCTGCAGTGGAGTTTCGGTGCCTGGAAGACATGGAGCCGGGAACATTGGTGGACCATGAGATGGCTGGTCTGAGGATATTCACGGACGGCAGTAAGACGGACACTGGAGTGGGTGCAGCTCTGTCATGCTGGAGGAATGGGGAGGAGGCTCTATTTAGGAAGTTTCGTCTCCAGTCCTACTGCACTGTGTTTCAAGCAGAGATGTACGCAATCTATCAGGCTACTGAAGTAGCGCTAAAAGTGAAAGACAGTTTCGTGAATATCCTCAGCGACTCCAGGTCATCTCTGGAAATGCTAACGGGCACCGGAACATTTCACCCCTTGGCTTTTGCCATTAAAAGAAATTTGTCTCTTTTGAAGGAAAAGAACAGAAAGGTGAGCTTCTTTTGGGTGCGTGCACATGTTGGGACGGCCGGAAATGAGAGAGCAGACTTTTTGGCCAGGGAGGCCGTTGAGAAACTCAAAATCAGACCAAATTATGACAGTTGTCCTGTTTCTTATATAAAGAAACAGATTAGAAAGGAAACTGTCATGAAATGGTCTGAACGGTATAACAATGGGACAACGGCTTCCGTGACAAAAACTTTTCTACCATCGGTGGAAGTGGCCAGGAAGATCCTTAAGCATATTAAAATAACGCCCCTACTAACGCAAATCTTTACAGGACATGGTGGTTTTGCAGAGTATCTACACAAATTTAAATGTAAAGAGAGTCCTGACTGCTTTTGTGAAGAAGGCGTCGCAGAATCTATTCTACATATGTTGATCGATTGCCCGCAACACAGTCGAATGCGAGACGACCTCCATCAACAGTTACAGATGGAATTGTGTAGAGACTCTGTTCCCACCATTCTTGAGAGCAAGCAAAAACGAGAGCTATTTTTAAAATATTGCTCAAAGATAGCTCAAATCGCAATAAGAAGGAACAGAACACGTTAGTAACAATGTTGTATCATATTATTGAATATGAAAACCAACATGTATAGAAACTCCACGTGTTCTGTTCCCTCCTGGAACATTATAACAAATAAGAATTTAACCTTAAACGTAAATTAAAAACTAAAAAACTAAATAAAATACATTTATGTAAACAGACAAAAAAAAACGTCTCCGATCACCACATCGGAGGAAGCAGCCTCTTGTCTAATATGACAAGTTTAAAAAAAAAAAAAAAATATTTAACTGCCATGCCCCTAACAGGTTAGCCCGCTACCATCATAGACTGGATTATCACTCACCATCAGGTGAGATCGCAGTCAAGGGCTAACTTGTAGTGGATAAAAAAAAAGTAAATATCGATGACCAAAAGAAGCGCACTCCAAATTTCACAAGCGACGAGAAGTGCATTCTTTCAGAGTTAGTCTTAAAATACAACAACGTAAAGAGTTTTTTTTAAGTACTTTTATTTTAAACCAAAGACACGAGGTAGGTACTCTTTCGATCAATTAAATAACAAATAACCTGAAAACGAGCCTAAAAATGACACTAACGTCAAAATTCAAACATCAAAATGTGATAAACGACGGTTAAACGACCCTTCCGAGCTCGGTTAAGATAATCGGGCGTTCAGGCGCTTTAACCATTGGTTAGTTTGTGGTGAACATTAAAAATATTTAATCAGTCGTTTATCTGATAATCAGCCGTTTTAAAAGTCGGTGAACTCCACCCTTAATGTGTTAGTTTGTTTGTTGGTTTATTGGTTTGTTAGTTTGTCCTTCAATCATCTTTCAACGGAGCAACGGATCGACGTGATTTTTTGCATGGGTATAGTTGAAGACCTCGAGAGTGACATACTTAGGCTACTTTTTATCCCGGAAAATTGAGGAGTTCCCGTGGGAATAAAAAAACTTATTCCACGCGGACGAAGTTGCGCGCATCAGCTAGTTAATAAAATAAATCAGGAACGTAATACTCCAAATAAGGTCATTACACAATTTTATTATTTGCAATGCATTTTAGCATGTTCGACTGCAGCCGACAAGGTCTCGAGTTCGAGTCCCGGATCGGGCCATAATTTAGTATTGGGTTTTTATGACTAGAAATTGTCAATACTAGCCCGGAGTTAGGAAGTTGGTGGTGTTTCACCCCCGTGCCGCGGAGAGTATGTTAAGCCGTCGGTCCCTGTTATTATCAGCAACATGATAATAGTCGTTAAAGCCCGCCAGCCCACATTGAAGCAGCGTGGTGGGTCTAAGCTCTAGTTCCCTCTCTCCTATAAGAGTGGAAGCCTGTGCCCAGCAGTGGGATGTTAACGGCACTGTAGTGGTAGTGGCAGTACATTTAAATCAAGGGACAATAAAATTGCCCGATTGAAAATAGCTAGCAATAATCAAAAATGCAATTTAGCGTAAAAGGTTTAACCTGTTAGCAGCGTCAAGTAAAAATGCAAACTGACAGTTATAAATCGGGCAGATTTATTTAGAGAACTGCTCCATTTCCACTGCACTAGGTCAGGCTGCCTGTTTATTGATTCGCCAG
Source organism: Erebia palarica (assembly GCA_964035005.1). Lineage (NCBI taxonomy): Eukaryota > Metazoa > Arthropoda > Insecta > Lepidoptera > Nymphalidae > Erebia > Erebia palarica. The sequence goes on from OZ035988.1 coordinate 13,023,532, forward strand.
TGGTGCAGTTAATTTTGGCAAACGACGTAAATTATTTCATCTCCGCTACATTCATCTGAGTATAGAACTTGGTAACTTGTTATATTGATTAGTTCTAACTGTCGAGCAGTTTCAAGGGACCTAGTGTCACATAAGGACTTTGTGTCCGATGCCGTCTATAATATTCATTAACTAGCTGAGTTCATTAATTATTTGCAGACGGAATTACGAAAAATCCTGGCGCCATACTGCCAACGATAAAAACCATATTGTTTAATTATTGTTGACTTTCGTGTTTTAGAATTAATGTCATTTTGAGTAATATTGCTTTAAGTGTTGGCAGTATGGCCCCTGAAGTACCTTAAGTGTTCTTTTCTTTAAACCAAAAGCCCAAATACCAAGTTTCATAAATTGAAAGACATAAACCCTTTGGGGGTGAAATTTTACTAAAAAACTTGTAAGACGACGTACCTACTTATTTATTTATTTTCAACTAACTCCAACGTACAGTATTATAATACTAAATGTCGTTGACCTCAACATAAACTATTACAAAATTTCCAAAAAAATGAGGAACTAGGTACCTACTTACCTAATATTTTTCCGTAATATTTATACCTTCTTTCCGAAAGTCACGCAAAGTGTTAAGACAAAGCTTATTCCTCATCCAGCCAATATCTAATATAAAGTTAAGGAATAGCACGTTCTACAGTCGGGTGAAAACGTCCACAGGTCAAGAGAGCTATGAATTTTATATTGAGGTCGAACGAGACTGGCTACACACAATGTAGTGACCTGTGCAGCCTAAGAGGGAACTCAGGACCGTACAGGACAATATGTCTGCCCGAAACGTCCACTTTAGAGAAGAATAAGTTTTCTGCTATCGTCTAGTGTGTGTACTGCACTCCATAATTATAAAAATAAAAAATTGACTGTAGTATGTTTTAGCCCTAAAGGCTCCAGAAAGGTAATATATTATGTCATGTTCTAGCTGAGTATAGTAACGGTATATTTGTCACCGTAAGATTGCAAAAACCGTTAGATTGTAATCTAACTAGCGAAATTGTAAACTGTCGACAGAATACAATTTAACGCATTATTTTTCGGTAGATTGTAATCTGTCCGTTAAAACCTTAGTGGTTAACCCACCCACTACCTGGTTATTTATGTCGAACCCTTAGCTGGCCATGTATTGATGGTGATGATGATAGTATATTTCATGCGCAGTCAATTCCCTTGTTTTCTATTTTCTTGAACTAATTCCCATTGTTTTTACGTGAAAAGTTTATTATTAGTCATGTATTACTAACTCATGAACAACGAGTCTAAAATTCTTAAAAAAAAATTGGCAGTCATAGCCGATAGAAGTGAAAGCGATTTTTTTTTTAATAATTAAAATATAAAACTTTAAATTAAGGCATTGAAGTTTAATTAAGAACTAAATATTATTATTTATTATTATTAGTATTTATATTTAATACATTTTGTCTTCGTAACAATGCGAGCATGTCGGTGTTCGCGAACATGTCGTTCAAGCGAATCCACAAGTTCACAAGTTTAATCCCTACCAAAAATTACTCAATGCGGCTAAAGAAGGTTTAACTCCAAAAATACAACCTGGTGGTCCCTTTTATCGACATAATTATAAATACACCGTAATTCGCATGTACACTGCCTAATCGCCTCGTTTCTAATGAGAATAATAATTAAACATTGCAGTATTAATAAAGGCCCCTATTAATCCAATGCGCGCGCGCAGCGACAGCTGAAACGCGCTTATCTTGCGTCTAGTGTGGTATGACCTTTACGTAATTGAATGCAAGCGCACGCGCACGCATCGCACGCACGCTATTTATCCCTTTATTTTTAGTTTTAGCGTCCCTTAATAGAGAGAGAAAACTATAAACATACTTTGCTTTTTTAATATAAAAAAAATTATATATATGGTTTAAGAAGGTTACCTATCAGCCTTCAAACTATGTTAAATAATTACTAAATATAACTGACTAGATGATGCCTGCGACTTCGTCCGCGTGGATTAAGATTTTTTGAGTCCCGCGGGAACTCTTTAATTTTCCAGGATAGACGGACGTACAGACAGATAGACAGACACACATTCGCATTTACTTAAAATATTAGTATGGATTCCTGTCATACAATTAAAAAATTTAATACACCGTTATTATTATTATGCAAAATAGAAAGACCCGGGAAACATGTATGCCAGACAGTCCATAACATTATAATGTTCTCAAAGTTAAGTGAAGCCGGCCAATCCGCACTTGGTCAGCTTGGTGGACTGTTGCCAAAACAATTGTTGCTAAACCGTCATATGAATTAAAATGATTCATATTATTTTGTATAATATAGAATACCCAATAGCCTAGATACAGAACCTTCGTTTCGTTTCCGCCTCACTCATGGATGTTAATTTTAATCATTCGCCACTTGATCATTTTAATTATTAGCCTTTTGTTAACTCTATTATTAGGTTTACTGGCAATTTCAATAATTGGCTGGTTCCATTGTTTGTTTCTTGCAAGTAAGGAAATTCAGGTGTTAAATACACTAATTACAATTCTATCACATTTAAATAAATAATACTAGCTGATGCCCGCGACTTCGCCCACGTCGACCTAGGTTTACTGGTTCCCGCGGAAACTCCTTAATTTTCCGGGATAAAAAGTAGCCCATGTGCTAATCCAGACTATAATCTATATCTGCACCAAATTTCATGCAGATCCGTTCAGCCGTTCTGACGTGATTGAGTAACAAACATCCATCCATCCAAACTTTCGAATTTATAATATTAGTACCTATAGATTAATTTAACCGTGCTATATTGGAAATTGATCATAAAAGACAATACTCCTTGCTGATGCCCGCGACTTAAGATAAGTTTTTTTGATTCCCACTGGAACTTCTTGATTTTCCGGGATAAAAAGTAACATATGTCCTTCCCCGGAATGCAACCTATCTTGATACCAAATTTCATCAAAATCGGTTGAGCAGATGAACCGTGAAACTGTTACTAACAGACATTCGCATTTATATTATTCAGTATAGATTTTATAAGAACAATATTTTAGTGTAATATTCATTAAATAAATAAAATAAATTCGTGTTCGCGTTCAGTCGTTTATATATATTCTAAAGGCTTGTACTCATTGCGTAATGAGAGAGAGGTCGCCGCACCGTAGGGGGGGTGGGTTCAACTCCCTCCCCAGTCTTATTTCGGGTCATCGAGCTTCATCGCAATAAGGGCTTGCAAATAACTTCATCGAAGGTTTTTAATTAACGGTGATTTTCAGCGCGACAGCATTTTTGCTGCGGCAATACAAAAAAAAGAATAGCACAGCCACAGATAACGGAAACAAGTTACGAGTACATGTGAGCACAACCGTTCTTGAAGTGACGCGCTTACATACATTCGGAAATAGTTTTTATTTATACAGATTTTTAGTACTAATTTATTCATACCATTTATATTATTTTAAATTTTACTTGGTTTACCTACCGTGACTGTCTGACACAATCATAACTGATGGATCATGGATGGACGGTGAAACTTGAAATTTTTGTAATTCTCATGTAGACGCTGAGTGCAAAACTGTTCAAAATCCATGTACTATATACGAGTACATATACATATATTATAAATGTGAAATTGTGTCAGTCTGTAACGGTTTCACGCCTCATCTGCTCAACCGATTGTGACAAAATTTGGTATGGAGATGGATAATATTTCGGGGAAGGACACAGGCTGTTCTTTATCCCGGAAAATAAAAGAGTTCCCACAGGATTTTGAGAAACATAACAACCACGCGGATCGAGTCACGGGCATCAACTAGTTACAAAATAATTTATTACTTTAAAATATATATATATATATATATATATATATATTTCCATAAAACAGATGCCGTTTTAAAAAATATTATGCTAATTTTCCAAAAGTTAATACTTCCTCATTCGCTTAGTCCTAGTCTAGACAAGTTCAAGATATCTTCAAGGCTTCGCAAAATCAAATTCTTTGTTAAAGCCGATTTACATTATTCCAGTAACTGGATGCAGTAAGCTCTAGTGTTGTAGAGGAATTGATGGCATTGACAATGACATGATAACCTGTGCAGAAATACACACTTAAATGCATAACAACAATGAGTTATCATTGTCAGATCCTCTGATGCAGTTAGCCATGAATCACTTAACAACAGCACATTCTCAAATGGTTAATAAAAATTCATGCTAGAAAAAACACATTTTCATATAAAGTGAAAATTTTATTCCTTGGTTCATATACTTAATTGTCCATCGTGACCTTCTACAATTAATAATCCAGGGCAAGATACAAGGCAGAAGGGGCTTGGACCGGGAAAGAAATCCTGGCTGAAGAACTTTCGCCAGTGGTTCAATAAGAGTACCCGATCATTATTTACAGCTGCAGTGTAAACAGTCCAAGCTGCCAATATGATCGCCAACCTTAGAGAGAAGAAGATAGAAAGTGCTTTGCAATTTAAATAGTTATTTTGGAACGCTAATATATACATGAAAAGTACAGAGGAGACGAATAACTGATCTTCACGTGAAAGTAAGTAAACAAGTCAAGCTAGAAACTGAACCATGTGGAAGAATTTGGACGACACGTTAAACCCAGCCCAATAAGCCTGGAATCACAACTTTGAAATTATTTTAGTATTTGTTATTTAGTTATTTTCGCTGGTATTGATGTTGTTATGAAATAATGTAATAATGTGAACCAGTCTTAAATATTAGCAATTACAATTAGAATTTTTGGATTTTTGGATATTTTTATATTTAATTTGTGCAGCAGGAACCAAATTTAAAACGGGTTTTTTATTTTTTTATTGCAAACAACTTCAAGGTTTTAGATTAATTTATTATGGAACAAAATTTTTTTTTGAATGCTAATTAATTATATATACTTATCTAAGTTAAAAAATCCACCTAACTCTAAATAGCTTGACCAGAAAAACCTGCTCGGAGGCGCTACAATTACACTTTTCATTGTTACACTCAGTATATAAAAAATATTTTTTAATGCCACTACAAGTAAGCCCTTGTCTGTGATCTCACCTGATGGTAATTGATGATGGAGTCTAAGATGTTAGCGGGCTAACCTGTTATGGGTGTGGCAGTTATTTTAAACCCATATCCGTAGACGGTTCTACACGGCATCGTACCGGAACGGTACGTCCTTGCTACGTACGTACGTAGGGTGGTGAGTAGCCACGGCCGAAGCCTCCCAACAGAGTGACTTCAGAAATTAAAAATCCCCAAATGGACCCTGCCGGGAATCGAGCCCGGTACCTCCCACGTTAAGACAACAGCGCTCAACACTGCGCCAGGTAGGTCTTCAATAAACATAAAAATAATTCCATTTTTCCAACAACATATCGAGGTTTTTATTAATTAAATCTGGTCAGGCTACGTTATAAACACTATCTTTCCGTCTTTACATCAGTTACTGCACACAAGTCATAAAAGTCTTAAAAATACTTTAATCGGCTAGCTTAATCTGCTCTGGGTTAACAAAATAAAATAAGCTAAAACTATCACCAAATAAATTCAAAACCAATTCAAAACTGAAGACAAAAGGGTCTATTTTGGGCATAATACCATTTTAAAAAATATAGATATAGATATAGATATAGATATATAGATATTATTTAATGTACAGGAATCGTACACTTACAGTTCAATTTTAAGTAGGTACCTACCTATATATTAGACCTATGTATTAGATATAGGTGAGTTTGTTTTGGGCTCTTCTGAGACCAGGGCGCGTATGGAAACCTCGTAGCTTTAGTTTTAAGACCCCGTCGTTATTTATCACCATTATTTACTTATAGTTTGTATATGTTACCGTAAAATTGTAAAAACCGTTAGATTGTGATCTAACGTTTTTTATCTCGATAGAGTGTAAACTGTCGACAGATTGTGAACCGTAACATACTGCTTACAATTTCTCGCATTATTTTTCGGTAAATTGTATTCTATTAGGTATATTAACCCGATAGATCCTAAGTGACCGGGCACTACCTGAATATTTATATCAAACCCTAACCTAACCTATAGTTCGCACGCGAGTTTAATGCAGAGTAAATGTATGGTGACACATACATTTACTCTGCATTCAACTCGCGCGCGAACTGTACAAGAAAGAGACAAGAAACGTAAATACGATAAATATTTAAAAAATCAATACTCAGAACATTGAACGGTTAACAATCTTTCGAAAGTTTACAATCTCGCGGGATAAAAACCGTTAGATTATAATTTAACTGTTCTTACAATTTTACGGTGACATATACATGACGTTTATAAAGTGTACTGTGAGCGTATAGGTACTAATTTTGAAAAAACATATTTTGATTTTGACTTTGACTTTGACTATACATTGTACGAGCGAGTCACATTGTAATAACTAAGTAAACTAATTGATCGTACCAACATTAGAACAAAAGGCGAAGTGATTGCAGATGATTCACCCGAGATCATATCTCCCAGATAGGCTTTTGAGTGAATCGCTTTAAATTGCAGGCCCCGGGTTTCTGGAACGATATCTTGTGCGTGGTCGAAGACTGACCCACAACTTGACCTGTGGCGATCAATATAATCACTCAGGACTCCACTATTTGTATCTTGCACTGTGATTAAAGATTTGTCTACCTCTATCTCTACCTATAGATTTCAAATTAAGGAGAAAATTCTGACTTCCATGCTAATATTATTATCTAGCTGATGCCCGTGACTTCGTCCGTGTGGATTAAGTTTTTTTTAATTCCTTAATTTTCCAGAACAAAAAGGAGCCCATGTCACACTCCAGATCCCCAACTATATCTACACATAATTACGTCGATCCGTTGCTCTGTTGCGGCGTGATTGAAGGGAACAAACCAACAAACAAACACTGTCGCATTTATAATATGAGTATATTATTAATTATGTGTGTCTGTTCCGTCTGTGTCATCATATTCAACCAAATTTGACGAAAGGAGGATGGCGAGAATGCATGTATTTTGGGACCCACCGAAAAGGGTAGCGTTCATCATGGAAAATTATTAATAATTGTTGAACATAACAAAACTAACAAGAAAGCAAATAGTAACTAGGTAAGTCTAAAAATGTGGGAGAAAAAAGATACACCTAAAAGTAGAATATAACCTAAAAATTATTAATCAAAAAATATTACTACGGGAAAGGGCTATTGTTCAATCAATAATTTGTATCAGTATTAGTATGAATGAGTAGGTAGGTACTTATGTCTGCGAGAATTCCGCAATAATTCTACTCACACCATATTTCGGAATAACTCTTATCTGCTCAGATCTTTCTTATCTTTTAACAAATTGAGTAACAATAATATCAAAATAGATCTCTTTTGCACCACTGGTACCTCTATGCGGATTCTGACCAGTGAATTCTTCGATACCTATAACCCAAGTTGAAGTGATTCGCTGACCAATAATTCAGATTGTTTTCCCATTCTATAGCCTGATCTTCCTTACATTAAGCGTTTTATTCCTCTATAAACTTTGATTAACACTTGCATTAAGTACCTATTTTCTTTTCCTATGAGAGCTTTTTTCTTTCTCTAATAACCAAATCCATGAGAAGGAAGTCGCGGGCATCAGCTAATGTCATATAAGTAGTGATCACTGATACTGATAAAATCATTTACATCAAAATTAAAAAGTATCGATACGATTAGGTATCGATACTTTTAAAGTACTCGTGTTAGTATCACAAGACGGTAGCAATATTAAGAATACTCATTTCAGTAGGTATCGATGATACATCGATGGTGTCGGAACATCCCTACAAAAATAAAAAATAATGACAAGTGTTGTCATGTCAACAAAATGTCTATCTATGTCAATTGCGTTCCGTTAGTGCAGGATGACTTATTTTTTAATAAATTATAATAATTTCTTTCTTTTGAATCCCGTATCTCAGAGTCTCAATATTTTTTATATAAACATCATATAAACATATGATTATAATTAATATAAACTTGTACTTGAACGATGCCTCCTTAATTTTTAAATTATGTGGGTCCAAGCTCGCCATTGTTCTTTAGTACAGAAATCGGTTGTACCCTGGAGAAGGACAAAAAGAAGGCAACTTTTTATCTCGGTAAATTAAAACGTTCCCACTGAGAATCAAAAAACTTGAAACACTTTTATTTATGAGTTAAGATGATTAAAAAAGAAATACACAGAATTTAAACTACGTAAGTTACGCGTAAGAACATACAGCTATCCCCGTAATCCGCACAATTCAATTCAATATCCGAAGCTACATTTACATAAGTGCCGATACATTTCATTTACTCGAGCACGCAATACAGAGTCAAAGTTTCCATTTACACTACGTATTAAATTTTAAAATGTACTCAACTCAAATGAATATTTAACGGCAACACAGACACAACAGGCAGTTATGGTTACGTTAAATTTGACAAATACCTATCTAACCTATACAATTCAATTTCCAATAGTCCATTCGAAGTACCAGTCGATACTCCGGCCTGTTCCGTTTACCCCATTACGCAACAGGGAGTCAAAGTTCTCATTTGCCCTGCATACTGAATTTCGTGGTATACTTTAGCTTCAATCAAAACCCCACTAGGGATTTAGGACAGGACAGGGCAAATGTCTACGCATGCCGCAAAACGTTCGTATCAAAGGGAATGACGTTTTATCCTGACGAAATGCGCGTTAAAGGTATACAAGTGAAATTAATTTAACGAATTAAAAAATACGACTGCCCTGCCATATTATTTTTGGAGTTTACCTCCGAAGCGATTTGCATATACCTAATATAGCCTTTGGAATCTTATTCACATTTTTTCTTAAATGATATTTTTTTGTGAATCACTAAATATTGAACTATTGTGTTATATATTTTTGATGATGATGATTATATAGTTAATCTTATTTTCGTTTTTTTTTTTTCAATTTTGGTCTTTAATGCGGGGCCATGGTCACCCCATCAATTTTTTTTTAATTTTACTAGCCTATGTCACCCGGAATAAGCTAGGGATTCTAACGATACCTCATTTATCAAAATCGGTTCAGGCGTATGGAAGTTATGGTGGAATATACAAACTCACATACATACATACATACATACATACATACATACATACATACATACATACATACATACATACATACATACATACATACATACATACATACATACATACATACATACATACATACATACATACATACATACATACATACATACATACATACATACATACATACATACATACATACATACATACATACATACATGAACCCTGAAAACAATATACTCCTTTTTTCAGGCAGTCGTATAAAAAGTAAAAGACGCGAACTTTTAGCTCCTAATCCCTAATCTAGTTCGAATGTATTCGCTCTTAGGTATACCTATACGAGACTATTTGAACATGATTCAAATTAATCGTCATTAATTTTAACTGTGAAGGAAAACATCATAATGAAACCTGCATGCCCGGATGTTCTTCATAATGTTCTCAAAGTGTGTGAAGTCTAGCAATCCGCACTTGACCAGCGTGGTGGACTATGGCCAAAACCCTTCTTATTCTGAGACAGGACTCGTGATAAGTTGTGAGCCAGCTTAAGCCAATAAAGGGCCAATAGTGAGGGCTAATGGTCTTGATATAACCTTGTTTCATTGAAACGAAATATAGGTATATGAAACTCGATTTTCTTTTCAGCAGCTTCGGGCGCACGGTGCAAATGTTGACTCTGCCCTGGGCAGTGTATTTTGTATAGCTTGACTTCGTCGCAGCAAAAAATCCTGTAGGTAATATGACTTTTCAGGGCCTGACAATAATTTGTTCGTCCCCGCGTTCTAAAAAGTAATAAATCTTAAAATAGTAATCCTATAAAATCGTCACAGACCCGTAAAAAAAAATCTAGTTGGAAAACGCTCGTTTTGAACGTGCAAAATTTCCGTCTATCTAAGTGCATTAACCGATAAACTGCGGGATGAAAATTCATATAACCGAAGTCAACGCACTTCAGTCAGGTTTCATATTATGTTTTAGAAATCCCTGCAGCGTTTTGTGGGGGTGCAGACGGGGTGGAGTTGATAACCTGGATCGAGAGCGAAGGGTCGCAGACCTTGGTGCACGACCGCGCCCAAACTAACTTGGCTAACTTGCGCAATACAAATCGATAAACTAAAACCCTTTTAGACATTGTTTGATATAAACAACGATCTTTCGAACGAAATTGGAAGGATGACTATGGCCCGTATTAATAAACCGACATCATCTAAGAACGGGTTCTCAAGTATTGTCAATCTATGCTAAAGACTAAATAAATACAAAAGACAAGAAACAAAAAGACGAAAAAAGGCTAAGACAAACAAAAGACTAAGTACAGAATGACCGATACTCGAGAACGTGCTCCTAGCTGATATCGGCTTATTAAAGGTACCGTCGCGAGTGATCGGTTTTTGATGGTATTTTAACTTCTAACAAAAGAAAACCCAGCTGAGTTTGATGTGGTAATCTTTACAGATCGCGTCGCCTATTAAAGCTAAACGACTTTAGAGTTTGCAATCGGTTGGTCATTAAGGATCAGTTGCACCACAGGTAGCTGATGTTAACATTAAATTTGACCATTAAAAATTGCCACCTTTGGTTGCATAACTCAGGGTTCTTTGTCTTTTTGCCAAAAATACATTCACTTTGACGGTAACAAGACTTACTTGCTTATTTTTGGCAGACAAGTTTAACTTCTGTTTCTATTTTTCATTCCATTAGAAAATTCTAAATACGCCGTTGCGCGTTTTTTTCTTATTTACAGAGCACACGTTATACTTGTAAGTATATTATTACAGTTTTATATATGTAAATCTTTTTGCCGTTTAGTTATTTTTCTGAAAGGACAAAACTTATTGCACGGTGGGAAGCTTTGGCCGTGGTCAGTTCATTAAGCTACCGGTAAAGACGTTCCAGTACGAATCCGGATATAAGCACGCCCCTAGTAGGTTATCCCACTGTCATCACTGAGTGTACGGGTACGAAATTAGTGACGGCGGAGCGACAGCATCAGCGTATACTTTATAACCGACAAAAACGTCTGGGTTTTTTTCGAATTCTATACGTACTAAATTTAAAGATAAAAAAAATCAAATGGCATAATGATATGCTTTTTTTTGCAGATGGTGGTAGGCTGCGCAGTAGCGAAATAACCTCAAACGCTCTACCAAACTGGCAGAACTGGATTCGCCAATTGACGAAATTATATTTTATCACAATTTCAGCCTGCCTAAAGGATCTTCCCGAAATTCGTCGCCAGCTCTCGGACCACATCGCCCCGCTGTCGCTGTCGCTCGGCCGTCGCTAGTTTCGTGCTTGACGCCTGTGACTTAGGTACGTTTTGTAGAAAAAAATAAACATTGGATAAACTCAAGTGACATTATTTATTCTAAGTTAGTATTTAAAAATACCTACCTAATAAACGAAACTTCTCAACGCCAGCGAAAAGAACTTATTCAAAGCAGGTGGGTGTGTTATTTTTTTTGTAAAGAAATAGAAATAATTCATTTAACAAATATTTTTGTAACGATTTTAATTTTTGTAAGGAATTAATGTGATTTTAGCCCATATAATACTGCACAACTTTATCTACTACTAATAAACAAACTCATTTTAATTTCAGTTAAGTTAATACTTATAATCAAGGAACATATTTACTACGGGGAGCTTATAATTATTTAATTTTGACCAACACCATAATAATAATATTTAAACCCGTTAATGATCTAAAAACGGGTTGATGTCCACATAATCAATATTAATTCCTGTGTTACTTTACCTATAATTGGCTGTGTGTTATCACTATAAATAATCGTACCTAACAAGTTTTTTCATTTCGCCGGACAATCATGCATGTTGGAATGACCACTTTGCATGTCAGATGCATGCCATGCGTGACAATTCCTCGTCTATAACCTCATAAAGGGCGATATATGAAAGCTCCTAGTCCTCTGTGTGAAAAAGATACATTATTTACATTACTCATCCCTTTGGAAGAAGTTGGTCATATGATGTATTTGACTGTGGCATACGATGTCCACAACAAATCATCTTTTTTTAATGTCATTAAATTAAATGTTTAACTGTTATACAATTAAAAGTTCTATTTGTCTAAGTGCCTTTACACCTGATGACATTTTGGCGCGCAGTCGGTGCTTCTTAAACACGATACAATCGAAGATAGCGTACGAACATGTGGTTTAGATTCATTCTTGACTTTGGTGGTAATACCATATTCTGTAGTAATACAACAGGATAGGTAATAGTATAGGTGAAGTAATGCTAGTATTACTATACTATACACTAAGTATATCTAAGACACTATTTCAAAATTATCTCTCACTGAATAATTCTCAGAAATCTCCAGTCGTTTGCACTTTGGATGCAATGATGATAATTTCCAAGCCAATTAGTAGACATAAGACACCTACACTGCACTTTGTAAAGAAAAAGAATTCCTAAAATGGGTTTTAATTAGACGGACTAAATGGAGCCTAAAACTTTCAACCCTTATCCCTGAGTAGTCCTATTGTTTTTTGGAATAAATATTCACCTATAAATTATCCCCGAGAAATAGCCATAAGACAGCCAAGTTAGATATATTCAATCGATATTAATTTAACATACAGTATCAACAATAGCTTACTCCAATTATATTTTCAGTTTTATGATATGTAAGAAATGATGAGACATGTATCCGGCCCTCAGTTATTTTTGGAAATGCCTCGCATTTAGTGGCAAAAGTTTGAGGCCCTTTAACAAGTATGCTCAACGCTGGTAACTTGATTTCTGAACGTACGCAAATACTAGGTTGAATCGCCTCCAATATGGCCTAACGAAGGCAGGATGTCCCTGTTGTATTTAGACTGCCTTTAAATCTGACATCAACTCTATTATGAAGCTGACGATACAAAGAATAAAATCAATGTACATGTTGTAATTTTAGTCACTCATTTTCTAGGAGGGAAAGTCACTGCAGCCTAAGCCACAGGGTATCCTACATTAAGCTACAGAGACCGACCATACAATGTATTGTAGTCCTAAGTCTTACTTTTGTAAATTTTGCGTAAAAATAAATTATTTATTATTATAAAATAAAATAAAATATCATCATAGTGTCCACCCACTAGCGGCTCAATACTAAGTTTCTTCTCAGAATAAAGAGTTTGGCCATAGCCCACCAAGTGCGAATTGGCAGTTTTCACACGCCTTCGAAAATATTAATGTCACAGCCCGATTGTAGAATCTGTTGTTTTGCAATACGGCGGATTTTACGAATTGGCGACGACAAACTCTCGGGCATGCCGTCTCCTCGCGATGTTATCCTTCACCGTTAAAGCAAGTGATATCATATTATGAACTAGATGATGCCCACGACTTCATACGCGTGGATTTAGATCGTAGTATTTCCCGTGGGAACTCAATGATGATAAAAAGTAGCCAATGTCCTACCTTGGGATTTTCGTCAAGAGCAAAGCAGGGGCTGTAAATGCGTGGTAGTAAGACAGACAGACAAAACTCAAACACACATAGGGCCTTATTATTGCGTAAATCACTTTATGTTATGGAGCAACACGTAATAGTTAGTCAAGAGATAACTAGGTACACAATAGTTAGGTAGGTAATTGGTATTCATCTATTTTTTTCTCCGACGATGACACATGCTGGCCCTGCAGACGTACTTTTTTTATTGAGTATCTTGTACAGCCGTAGTCTGTCACAACTCTTAGGAAAGACGTTATACCTACCCATTTTAAAAACTCGCATCTCTAGTTGACCAGACACGAATTTTTTTTTTTATTTATTCATGAAAACACACATATACACTGTTTTTTAAAGAATGAAATATAGTACAATTAAACAATAGTTGTAGGTATATAGCTATATTATATAAAAATATAACAGATGTATCTAGCTAAGGTTCCTGGCCCCCAAACTAGGATTCCCTGTGCTATGGGAAACCAGTCCTTCACCGTACCTTCAAATATAATAATTAATTGTTTATAACTAAGTAATCAATGTACGTATATTGAGGTTAATATATTACTTACAAGACGAATAGAAAAACTAAAACAGTGTCTAGCTAAGTTCCTGGCCCCCAAACTAGGAATCCGTGTGCTATGGGAAGCCAGTCCTTCACCGTACCTACAAATATAATAATTAATTGTTTATAACTAAGTAATCAATGTACGTACATTAAGGTTAATACAAGATGAATAGAAAAACAAAAACAGTGTCTACCTAAGTTCCTGGCCCCCAAACTAGGATTCCCTGTGCTATGGGAAGCCAGTCCTTCGCCCGAACAATTTTTTGTAAAATATAATATCTTTACAGTCCATCGCCCAAACTTTAACATTTTATAGTTTTCAGTTGCATTTTCAGTCCTGATACAGTGTACCCACGCGATTACATCGGTGTTGCATGTGCCCCCTGCGTGACTCAAAGTTCATTGCATTTTGTTCAGATACTTTTATTGAAAATTACATTATTTGCTTAAGTTAAAGTAACTCGATTAAAGTAACTCAAGCAACCTACACTTCTAGATATCAAACGTAGTGTCCAGCTTTTGTAGGCCGACGAATATATCCATACTAGTATATGGGAACTTGGGATTACTTAAACGACAAGGAAGCTTGGTAATGATTTGCTCATGGCTCTGATAGTTCCTTAGTTAAGATGATTTGTGAGATGGTGAAAATAAAAAGAAAAAAAAACCCGGCTGAGTTTGTTGTGGGCGTTAAGACCAGGGCGCGTTTGGAACCCTCGTAGCTTTAGTTTTAAGATACCGTAACCAATTATCACCATCATGTTGTTGGTATATGAGCTCGCAGGGAAAAGAAAAGACGTCTGCACTGTATGACTGTCTGTCAGGGCCTTTGCACTTAGAACATTTTTCTGTTGTATGGGGATGTTAGTTCCACAACTTCCCAAAATATGGCGCTCATGGCGCTTATCTTGTACTGAAAGTATGTATACTTAAAAGTCTGTGATCAGGGTCTGTGATGGCGCTGAACTAAGTGTTCGTTCAGAAGCTTATGTTTTAGATAAATTAATCATTTTGCCATTTATATAAACACTAAGCTACTAATATATAAAACTTTTTTTTTGAGCAGAATATGAGTTATCTTAGATAATTTATAAAGATTTATCTGTTATAAATTAAGTTTAGTGGAACGAGTCAGAAGTTTAATGAAACATTTGTGTTTTAATTTCCAAACGTGGACAGCCGCCATTTTAAAGTTTGAAATTCGACATTGACGTTTTCTAGCATGCCGGATGCCGGGTGGATAAAATTATTATTTTTTTGATAAATTCGTTACAATGTGAAACTATAATATTAATAGAGTGTGTATTAAGTGTGTACGATGTGAAAAACATGAAACTGGAATAATTGTTATACTTTATGTATATTTTTTGTAATTGAGAATATAAGAGAAAATAATCAACATGCGTTTCATTTACTAACGTCTGAACATCTTTACAGTTTGTGTTTATCGTTTAAGTAATAATTTATCTTAATTATTACAAGGTCACATAATTCTATAGTTGCAGAATTAGGTGATCTTGTAATAATTAAGATAAATTATTATATAATAGGTACACTTTGTAATATATAGTACTATAGCATTGTGCTACGGTTATATATATACATATTTTAGTTGGACAACTTCCCGATAGATGTCGCTGTACATGGAAAGTCGAATAGCAACTCTATACCAGTATATATAATGTACTCTGTGCTGTCTGTTTAATAATAAAATATTGTACAGGCTACAGCAAAGAGCAAATAAATGGTGAATGATTGTTTAAGTGAGTGAGAAGAATGTATGAGAGTGACTGAAGGAATGAACTATGAACTACGTCCATAGACAACTATTATATTGTGTCATTACAGACTTATATCATAGACTAGTATTTTTGCTATATTCCAACAGTCCCCCTCAAAAATACAAGTAATCAAACATGATTCTAGTTAACTATAGTTAAGTGCATTATTTTTTATTTAATTAACATAAATTTTGATTATCTCATAAATCTATAAATTTCTGAACAGCTATCGCTTTTGTAAACATGTCAGCAAGTTGGTTTCCTGTGGAAATAGATTCAAGCTTTATTATTTTACTCGCGATTTTCTCCCTTACAAAATGATATTTAATGTCTATATGTTTAGACCTTTTATGATTTGCAGGGGTATTAACAATGCGGATACAACTGTTGTTGTCTTCATTTATTTTTATTTCACAAATCTTAACGTATTTTGAGGTTAAAGACACTAACCTCACAAAACTTTTTATCTCGAATAAATATAAAAATATAAATAGGAGTAGGTACTTTCACTTTATTGATCTTAAACGAATCTACCACTGGTTCGGAATGCCACAGTCCTAGCGAAAAGAACCAGCCAGAAACTCGGTGGCGTCTAACATTCAAAGTTACTTTTTCACAGCCACCGACCAATCAAAAAAAAACTATCACAAATTGATATTAAAGTTTCTAATGTCGGTACATTCAAAATGTAAATTTCAAATTATTCACTAATTTGTTTTTGTAAAACTGTATAACTTCTGTATTCTTAGTTGCAATAATTAAATCATCGACGTACAAAACTATATACACATTTTTATCTATGCATTTTTTATCTAAAATATATAAACACGGATCAACTTCAGAGTTTTTAAAACCCATATCCTTAAGAGCAAGATCGAAGCGCTCGTACCAGCATCTGGATGTTTGTTTTAAACCATATAATGTTTTATTTAATTTACATACTTGGTTATCTTTAGCGATAATCCCTTCTGGTACTTTCATGTAAATATTTTCTTTTAATGTACCATTGAGAAACGCAGTTTTTACATCCAGGTGATGTAAAAGTAAGTCAAATTGATTTGCTAAAGCTAAAATAAATCTGAACGTATTCATCCGAGCTACTGGTGCGAACATTTCGCCATAATCCGTAAATACTCTTGGATAAAACCTCGAGCTACTCAGCGGGCCTTATACCGCGTGGGTTCACATAACTCATTGTTTTTAATTGTAAATATCCACTTAAAACTAACGATAATTACATCTTTTGGGATTTCAACAAGATCCCATGTTTTATTACTTCGAAGTGAATCAATTTCACTCTGTATGGCTTTTAACCATTTATCTGTGTCGGGTCTGTTAAAAATATCTTTGAACGATGATGGTATTGATTTTACAGATAAGAGCGATAAAAATAAATCAGGGTCGTCCATTTTCATATAATCTATAGGCATTAGTTCCTTAATTCTTTCGCTACGCCTTAGATTACTGTTTGATGAACTATCTATTGACGAGTTTTCAGAATTTTTGTTCAAAGAATCTTTATGTTGACTTTCTATTAGCTTTACCGATTCAAAGTCAGGTTTACTAATTTTTGTGGTAACTTCAATGTTTTCACTAATGCTACGTACAGGACGCGTTTGATCGAAATTTAATTCATCAAATGTAACATCGCGAGCTATAAAAACTTCGTTTTTATTAGCATCAAATAATTTATATCCGTTCGAATGGTAACCAACTAATACTGATTTAAATGATTTTTCGTGAAATTTAGTTTTACGCGTTTTGTTATGTACGTATGCAGTAGCACCAAACATTTTTAAATGATTAATTTTCGGCCTTTTACCATGCCACATTTCGTATGGTGTTTTATTTGTCAGAGCTTTAGTGGGTAGCAAATTTGTAATATAGCTGGCTGTTAAAACAGCTTCTCCCCAAAATTGTTTATCTAATTTCGCACTTGTAACCAATGTACGAGCCATTTCGGTTAACGTACGATTCATACGCTCCGATACACCATTTTGTTGTGGGGTATGAGGTACCGTCAAATGATACATAATTCCCTTGTCAACACAAAATTCATTGAACTCATTCGAAAGATATTCTTGTCCGTTATCACAGTATAAATTAACTACTTTAGAGTTTAGAAAATTCTCACTTTTTGCAACATAATCTGTAAAACATTTAAATACTTCCGACCTAGAATGCATTAAATAAGTAACTGTATAATGGGTAAAATCATCAATGAAGGTAACAAAATAATTTTTATCATCGAAGGTAGTTGGCGTTATTGGGCCTCAAACATCGGAATGAACAATGAATAGGGGTCTATTTCGAATTGATTTATCTTTTGACTTTGCAAAGGGACTGTTTACTAAGTACACAAGGTTCACATAGTTCGTTATTTGGAATAATATTCTCAATTATATGATAGTGATCAATAAAATTTTTAAGAATATAAAATTTTTGTTTGTTTATATGTCCAAGACGTTCATGCCATAACTTATAAGAAATGGAGCTCTTAGTTACATTTAATAAGGATTGAGATTGATCAACTTGAAATCACAGTTTCAAAAGATTATTATCACGCATACCCGTTAGTAAGATTTTGTTATTTTTAGATATATGAGTTTGATCATTTTCAAAAATTATCGTCATACCTGCTTCTTGAATACGACCGATAACAAGTTATATAGAACATCTGGTGAATACAAAATATTTTCGATTGTACCTTGCAAACCTGAATTAGTAGTAACGTTTATTTTTCCTTTACCAAATGCAGCAATGCAAGTACTGTTTTTAGCCACGCCAATTTTTAATGGGGTTGTAAATTCGGAATATGATGAAAAATAATTTTTGGTATTCACTATATGGTCAGTTGCTCCCGAATCTAAAAGAAAATAAATCATATTAGTTGTTGAGTTCGTGTGAGAATACTTAGTTTGAAAACATAAATGCGAAACTGTCCTCGATCTTGGCTTGATCAGCGATCCTCATTGTGTTTGCATTAAACTGGTTACTAGCGCCATTGCTACGACCGCTACTGCCGCCATTTTGAATTCTATTGTAGAATCTACAGTTTTGTGGTTAGAAATTCCAGGGTATGATTTTTTCTTAGGTTGTGTATTATGATACGATTTCTTCTTATCCAATCTTTAGCTGTAAGATTTTTCTTCGTCCATTCTTCGTCTGGATCGAGTGGTATTTCTTCATCAATAACACTTAACACTTGCAGCTCATCTAAAAGAGATCTTACGCGAAATTTCCACGTGCTATAACGATCTCCGTTGAACGGTTGAATATTCCTTTTACTTCGCGACTCCATCTCGTATTTTATTTTAATTTTTTATTTTAAATTTGACGGTTGACTGTTTTTACACTAATTTTAATATATATTTTTTTTAAAGTGACCTGGCCCCATAACCTGTTGGTATATGAGCTCGCAGGGAAAAGAAAAGACGTCTGCACTGTATGACTGTCTGTTTAATAATAAAATATTGTACAGGCTACAGCAAAGAGCAAATGAATGGTGAATGATTGTTTAAGTGAGTGAGAAGAATGTATGAGAGTGACTGAAGGAATGAACTATGAACTACGTCCATAGACAACTATTATATTGTGTCATTACAGACTTTTATATCATAGACTAGTATTTTTGCTATATTCCAACACATGTTTTATAAGTAAGTAATTTTTAACGTCAATAAGTGTTAACAGTAAAACAGTGTACCTATATTGAATAAATGATATTGAGTATTGAGTATTGAGGAATATTAAAAAGTTAATCCCCGCGGACAAAGTTGCGGGTATCATATAGTTATTAATATGTGCAGCAAATGTCCAATAACAGCGCAGCTTTTGGCGCGCGGCAACCACGCATGATTGTCGCTAGTAGGTCTTGCATCGCGATTACGAAGTTTTCTCTTAATTGCGCTATAGTTATATACAACTTCCAATGTGCAATACTTAGTTCGGCCAACGGTCCCCGATCCGAACACTGGAAGAAAATATTAACTCCCTATTGTTATGGTCGAGCCATATCTCCTGCCCCCGATTGTGTGAGGAAATCGTTATCGTAAACGTTTGTAAAACGGATAATTAGTGATTAAACGAACTTACAAAGTGCAGAAAAAAAAGACTCATAATTATGATAGAACTTCACTTTGTATGTTCGTTTAATCACTAATTATGAATGAAAGCTATTGGCTGCTCATTCTCCTCCAACAGAGCAAGGCAAAAAATAGCAAGCCATGTCAGCTATCTCCGATCATCATATCGGAGGACAAAAACGGACACACATTAAAAAAAATATACAAACCAAGAATACTGGCTGCAATATTTAAGTAACATAATATGAAATTGTTTGAAACTGAACATGTCGTTTAATGCCTATAATGATTTAAAAAAAAAATTTGCCTTCATTTTTCAGTGCTGAAACAATTTGCTCACGCCATAACGGCGTCGTTGCGTGTTGGAGCTGCGTGACTTCGGTGCACTGCATAAACCTTTTGTTTTTATTGAAAAAATATTCGTTAGTACTGCAATTGTACTTGGAACATTTTTATTATAATCAAAATTAAAAAAAAAGTAAATTCAAATGATTTTTATTAAATCTACCACTGGTTCGGAATAGCATTCCTACCGAGAAGTACCAGCAAGAAACTCCTTTCTAAGAAAATCCTTACTAAAATTATTATAAATGCGAAAGTAACTACCCGTCTGACCGATTTCGACAGAATTGAGTACAGAAATTGGTTGCATGCCGGAGAAGGATATGGTTATTTTTCATCTCGAAAAATCAGAGAGGTGAGAGACATGCTGGCCAATTGCGGATTGACAATCAATCATTATTATCATCCGCCTTCACTTTAAAAGTATTACCTTGTACCAATGTAGTGATACCTACTGATAATGTTTCAGGGACGAAAATCTCAAAGCGCACGCGATGACGGTGTAACGTGTCGAGGTTTTCGTGACTCTATGCACTGAATAATATATAAGGAGGTATAAAACTAAAAAATCAGTTGTAAAACTACAACAAACTGATTAAAGTCAACCAGGACAGGTTTATAGAATAGAATCGTGTAGATATTACTAAATAAGTAAGTATACTTTCACGTGAAGTTAAGAAACCGAAGCCGCGTGGATAAATTGTTTTAATTCGTGGGGGAACGCCTTAATTTTCCGGGATAATAAGTATAAGTATATGGCTATATCCTTTCCCGGGACCGAGCCCCTATACCCAATTTGATAAAAATTTGTTAAAAATATGGGCCGTTAAAGTGTAGCAGACAGCCAGACACTTTCGCATTATTATATTAATTACGTAGTAGGTATGTATGCAAATTCGCTTGCTGACAAATTCATTGAGATAATTTTTATCCTTAACCCACCAACCCACCTCCTGGAGGATCTCTTGAAAGTTGATGCTGTAAGAGAGGAAGCGGCATACATCGCACCTGACTTGCTTTATCTCAGAGCAAAGAATCAATCGGGGTGAACTACTAATACGTAATTGAATCGTTTCATAAGTCGTATTGCTCTATGCATAGAGTGTATTATAAAAAACCTTGGGTAAATGATAACTTAGCCAACTTGAACTTAACCGCTGAATAATTTATCTATTCCGTGAACTTAACTGACTTATTTATAAATTCTAAATTTTCTCTGGTCTGGCCTGTTGGGAGGCTTCGGCCGTGACTAGTCATCACAAAGACGGGCCACCAAGTGATTTAGCGTTCCGGTATGATGTTACCTACTATGCATATGGACAACACCTTTAATATTGGTATCTTCAATTCAACAGTGAATAAGCGCAAGCGTGTTCCACCTTAGGCTGAATCACCAGTTGCCAGCGTCGCGTACGAGTCACTAGTGTGGTGGCCCAGAACGCTTCACACGACAACTCAACAGGAACTACAAAAATTCCAAAGACAAGCATGCCTAGCGATCACTAGCTGCATGAGCACCACCCCAACAGATGCTTTAGAGGTAATACTGGAAATTCCCCCCTACATCTTCACATAAGAGAAGAAGCTACCCTCGCAGCGCTAAGAATTAAAGCTTATGGGCTGTGGAAAGATACAAACACACCACACACCTGGATACTGTCGGATGAAAACAAGAAGTCCAATGCTAGGATGGCTCTGTGACAAAACACAGAAAGAACACATAATCTTGAAAGATTATAAAATCAACATCGTAGAGACCGAAACACATAAAACTACTATGGATACCGATAGATGCCTACACGGACGGGTCAAAATCCAACCAATGAACTGGTGCAGGAGTGTACTGTCTCGAGCTGAACATACATATCGCTCGCGCGCTCGGTAAGAACGACTCTGTCTTTCAAGCGGAGTGCAGCGGCATTACTGCGGCGGCCATGGCTATGGCCGACAGACAGGTAATAAACTTTCATATCAACATCCATAGTGATAGTCAGGCAGTCCTACGAGCATTGGCCAAAAACACGATCTCATCTAAGCTCGTATTAAATTGCCACAACGCACTACAGATACTAACAAAATCGAACCTGGTATCACTTGACTGGGTTAAAGGTCACAGCGGCAACATAGGTAACGACGCAGCCGACGAACTAGCTCGACGAGCCTCAAACCTGAAGGTAATGGGACCCGAACCGATCGTTCCAATACCTTTCAGTGAGTACAAGACTTGATTCAAACAAAAAACAGTAGGTATACATGCCGAATTATGGGCAAGCACCACCAACTGTACACAAATAAAAGAGGCAATACCCAGCCCAAACCATCACCTAACTAAGAAACTATTGCAACTAAACAGAGCTAAACTCAGGACGGCTATAGGCATGATAACAGGACACTGTCCACTCAACAAACGCCTATATGTTCTAGGTATAACCGACAGCCCTCTGTGCAGAGCCTGCATGGAAAGCGAAGAAACACCAAAACACGTACTACTCGAGTGTAGTGCTGTATCCACTCAACTAATGTACAGATAAAGTAAATAAAATACTGACAAAATATAGGTATAACACCGCAAGAAAGTTATGCTTGGATTTATAATGATAAAATTAACTCAACAAAAATCGAATGCAGAGCCACCAAGAAAAACTTCTTAGAAGATATTAAAATTCTACATTCAGCAAAACTATTTGAATCTAAGATCGTTACTAAGGGACACTCGTAACAATTTAATTTAATAATATAATATTATATAGTTGTCATCATGGAACAATCTGTAAAAAAAACTATAGGGGACAGAATGTATCATTTGGAATTCGTACTCAATTCGTTACGGAAACGTACACAATTTTTGTATAGGCACAGCATGATATGAATTGCATCGGCAAATAATGTAAAATAAGCAAAAGAGTTGTCGAAGTAATTTTAGAAGCAGCATCTAGATTTTAGATCTAGACCATTTGAAAAAAGTGTTTCATAAGTTTATTACATCGATTCAACATTCGGGACATTTATTTTCATTGAATTTCTACAAAAAAAAATGAACTTCATAACTGTTTAATATATTTCGGCTCATGCAACGAATTGGAGAATTTGATTAGTTTTTAAATTATTCTATTAATATAATAACTATATATATAGTGCTACTATTGCAAGAGGAAATATGAAGGACATTACCTGCTCTTTATGCCGGGGTACAACCTCTCCTACACCTATTGTTGCGATCCATCCGAGTTTCCCCGGATTTGTCCTACGAGTAGTTTTTCTTTAGTAGT
Organism: Erebia palarica; assembly: GCA_964035005.1. Taxonomy (NCBI): domain Eukaryota; kingdom Metazoa; phylum Arthropoda; class Insecta; order Lepidoptera; family Nymphalidae; genus Erebia; species Erebia palarica. Next base: position 13,047,123 of record OZ035988.1, read on the forward strand.
GTCCCCGGACACACTTTGTCTGGGGACACTACTAACGCCCTGGTGGGGTTTTATTTGTAGTCCGATTTTTAAATTAAATTTTAATTTAAAGAAAGCTACATTACATGTGCTGTAATTTTATTACCGCGACGGGAAGGAGACGGTATATGTATTTGCCCTAAAAGGTTGTGCGTTTGTTTGTGTTCCAATAAAAATGAAGGACGCGGACTTTTGAAGACTCCAGACTTCTTTTTGTCCGTAGTGTGTTTTCTCTCTAATTGTTACTTGTATTAATGTACTCTAAAGTTATGTAGCTGTCCTCCTAAACTTTGAGTGCCACAATTGGAACAGACACCGCCCGCTTTACGAGCACTCGCAACTTCTAACGACATTCGTCTGCCATTAAGTAGGGAAATAGGATGGATTATACTGAGCGGTGCAGTTTGTGGAATCCACTTTTAAGAGTAGGTATTACCTACTTAAGAAGCAAAATCATGTTAGATCTGGTAAGATAATGAAGACTAATTGATGTCCCGACTGAATTTCAGCCACGCGGCGACGATGGCTATCGATGTGGAGATAGGTTCGATTACACATCGATTAGCCAATCTCCATTCTCCAGATTGGCTATCTGCGAGAGAGATAATATAATGCACAAGGATATGCGCAAACACAGGTGTACTCTATTCCCTCACTCTCATAGCCCCAAGGGATGGAATATCCGACATGACCGTAGAGAGAGATCAGGTGCAAGAGCGACGGCTTCGCGTACTCTCCAAGGCACATTAAAATAAAACAATCAAGTAGAACAACTAAAACTATAAACTAAAACAATTAAATAAGTAATTGTTATCAATAATATAAGAATAAATTTATCAACTGTGTCTGCTTACTGACCCGGTGTTTCATTATGTAACAAAGACAGCAACAGTGTTACGATCGCAATCACCTCTAATTGGTTAACACCGCGCTAGGTCAAAATCCATTGACGCAGCCGGCATCAAGAATACCCTAAATTCAGCCAATCACACCAATTGAGACTGCAACTATGATTGATGCAGGTTTACAATATACTTAACTACATAATCAGGTAACCTTAGGTACTTAGTACTTACTCAGTAAGTAGTCAGCCAAATGGTGATATCGCTTTTAATATGCGATCACCATTAAGGTCTAGCCCCATTTGAGACACACGGAGCGGCGGGGCTCGTAGCGGCAAATATTGCAAACAACAACTTTCACAACTTTCCCAGATCTGCTTGCTGCGTCGCCCCACCGGTAGAATCAGCTTTCCGAACCGGTGGTAGAGTCTTAACGTTTCATAAGTGACACAAGTTGTCCTACATGAAATAAATAAATCATTTATCATTTATCATTTTATCATGTACCATACACACTCATACCGTACTATTACCTATTATGTGCTCACACAAGGAACACTTGCCGCTACGTGCCGTGTCGCTCCGTGCGTCTGCAGTGGGGCTAGACCTTTACAAAAAGTTCGTTGCCCCGCCGTGACACACAAGGCGCTGAAAAAACTTAGCATCTGAAAAAAAGTAGCCGCATTTGTTGATAACAGCTGGACTCACCGAGAACGATACAAGTTTTTTATCTTTGCCATAAAATAAGTTTTACGCTCATAATCTTGAATAGATTCGAGTACGGATATTATGTACTTGTTTACTCGCTCTATGGGAGTTCTTTCGCTTTATCGGAAACTAACTGTTAACAATTCCATTAGCTAGTCTTGGGTAATTGAAATTTATGCCAACATCACGGTTAGATAAGCCGTGAAACTTTTTTGAAGAAGGGAAAAAATTATGTAAAGAAAACAATCAAGTAGAAGGTGTAACAATGTAACGTTGGTATAGAATAACTAAAATAGGGCAAATCAAAACAGACGGATACAGAAGTTAAGGAAATCTTACTTGGGTATTAATATAGTATCCTTGGCGTTACAGGGAACCTTAGTCCGATTAACAGTTGGATCAGATAGTCGGACTACTCCAAGGTTCAACATTTTCAATGTTACATTGGCGATAAATCCATACTTCCATACAAATATTATTATAAATGCAAAAATGTGTCCGTCTCTCTACAGAGCTTTAACGGTCCTCTTTTAAAACAATTCTGATAAAATTTGGTACAGAGAGAGAGAGAGAGAGAGAAAGAGAGAGTGAGGGGTTGTTTCACGGGCTGTTACATAAGCTACTTTTAATCCCGCGAAATTAAAGAGTTCCCGCGGGTATCCAAATACCTTCATCTACGCAAACGAACGAAGTCGCGGTTATCTTGAGGCACTTTTCGAAGATATAGGCGTTTTAAAAAACTATCACATACTAATTAGTATTATAACGGTGAAGGAAGGAAGAATTGTAAGGGTTTGCCTCAGAGTTCCCTTCAATATTCTCAAACGTATGTGAAGCTTGGCCAGCTTATGGCCTAAATCCTAAAAGGGTATCCGTGCTCAGTAGTGACTAGTAAGCCGGCGATATTTTGAGAATCATATACCATATATACACGGGAACTCCTTCGTTTTACGGGACAAAAAGTACCCTATATCCTTCCCCGGGATACAAACTATCCCTGTGCCAGATTTCATCAAAATCGGTTAAACAGGTGGGACGTGAAAGCGTAGCAGATAGACAGACAGACACACACTTTCGCATTTATAATATACTAGCGAATGCCCGCAACGTCGTCTGTGTGGTTTGAGGTTTTTGGTTTTCACGGGAACTCTTTAATTTTCCGGGATAAAAAACCTATGTGCTATTCCAGACTATAATTTATCTCTGTCCCAAATTTCAGCCAGATCCGTTCAGCCGTTGGGGCATGATTGAGTAACAAACATCCACACATCCATACATCCATACATCCATACATTCATACATCCATCCAAACTTTCGCATTTTTTCGCACAAGAAAGAAGTATGGATATGGATCCAGTTAAAGGAAACCCATATTTAACCAAATATAATATATTTTGACGTTACACCTTTTTTGCCTAATCTATCTCGAAATCTCATTCTATCCGTCGGAAATTGAGCCATGACGTACAAAGCGCCGTGTGCTGGGGTGCTTGCCGCTGCAATCTAGACGTCTACATTGACGACGGCTCTCTACCGAAATTAGTCTTCTCAAAAACATTTTAAGGAAAAAACTTTGAAATCTTTGAAGTAGTATAAACAGCCTAAACTAACGTCACAGACACAGTCTAAGGAAATACTTTATTTCCTATCAGTAGTTCAACGAAGGCATCTAGGCAAAGCAAAGCTGCGGGGTGATAGGGGCGTAACGAATGAAACTAGCAGAATTTCTATAATACCAAATTATATCACTCTAATGTCTTGTACGTCTAGGACTGCTAAAACTGCCATGGTATGATGGTAGTCAGGTCTGACATTTGTGTGAGTGTCAACCCACTATATGAAATGAATAAACGATCCACACAGAAACTACTTTTTTTATGTTCCATTTTTGAAATAATTTGCACGCAATCCTTGGCTGAATGTAAGTATGCGTCAATGTGGTAATATTACCCATCGTCACCTACCTACCTATCTATAGTTCCTAATGTTTTTTTTTAAATTCCTTCTTGTTAACAATAAGGACAAAAAGAAAGTTGATATTGCAGATTACCGCGAAATCTCTAGAATTTTTGTTGTAATTATTACATTTATTTGTATGGATGTTTAATTAATCCATTTCGATGCACAATACCTAGGTAATACAAGGTGAAGGCATAGGGTTAAGTGAATGTGACTATTTATTTGTTATTATCATCAAGTGAAAATAAAGATATTACTCCTAATATGAAAATGTAACAGCAAGGCAAAGAAATAATTAAAAATCGTTGTTTATTTTATTTTCTCGCAATTGCAGTGAAAAGTAGAGTGTTTACCACGGGACTAAAAGCCATTCTACTCGGGTTTATATCATACCTCGCTACGCTCAGTAAGTTAAACATCTTGTATGAAATGGCCCATTTTAGTCCCTTCATGAACAATCTACTATTATTTGCGAATGAAGTGTGGGTATCTAGTTCTAAATAACAAACCCATTTAAAACCATCTCAAAAACGCACCCTTTAAACCAGGGATTCCCAAAATGGTTTAAACCAGGGTTTCCCAGTTTCATTTTTCATTAAATAATTAAGAATTTTTAACACATTTTTATTAATAATTGTTATCTACCCTTGATATTTACTGAATTTTATGTCTACTTATTTTCTTAAATTTTGATGGGAAAATTATTTCAAGTTATTTATTTATTTTATTTATTTATTTATTTATTTATTTATTACCTAACCAACCGCAAAGTTTAAAAATGTTTTGTATGAATAGGAAAAAACTAGAGATAGGATTTTTTAAAAGTAATTTGGCTATGGGGGACACAGGTATCAGTTCATTTTGGAAAAGGAGTCTCTTGCCCAAAATAGTTTGGGAATCCCTGCTTTAAACTATAGCTTTATTCCCATTTAAAAATCTTGTAGCCGAAAATCGAGTCAGCTGTCAAGATGTGTAAAGTACCGCGTTTCTAGATGCCGGGCTGCAATCTAGACGTCTACATTGGCGCCGGTTTTCCACCGAAATTAATCTTCGCTTAACATGCTAGATAAAGATTCACACAGCTTTAAACTACTAGAAATAGAGTACTAGTGTACCTACCTTGTGTGAAAGTAGTCTGTATAGAAATCTATCAATAGGTACATGAATATATAAAAAAGTACTGACTGCGGGGGATCGAACACGGGACCTCCCACGTTAAGTCAAAATGAATAATCACTAAAAAATTATTTATTTGACTAGATAACGAATACCCAATTCCCACAGGAGCGAAATCGAGTGTGGTTGCTTGTGTTTAGTAATTTTTTGTATAAGTATGATTTTAAAAGATAATTAAATGAAACTATATAAAATGATCATTAAGATCCATTAACAGACGAACGCAAAATATAATCCTTTATGCATATTTTAAGTATTAAATTCGTTATGAATGTTAATGGTACATTGAATACAAAATTTACATAATTTTTTTAAAAATGCGAGTTATAAAGGGTGAAAATTTTAGCAGTAGTCAAGTAGGAAATAATATTCAAAAATAGAAATAAGTGAGAAACATTAGATCTGGCTTCAAACGGCTCGGGTATTGGAATCGGAAATTCGTACAACATAGGTACCATTGCTGGGAAAATTATTATAACATGATTATGAAAGTGAAATATTTCAGAGTCTAGTAAACTTACACTGTCATCGTCATCAACCGAGGATCAAATCAAATCAAATCGGAGGGGTCTGCCAACGCTACGGTTTCTGGAATTTCTTGGAACCCCAGTGTCTATCGGTTTCTTGAACTATGAGCCCACACTCGTTGCTACTTTAACTTTGCATCTTTCTTTAATAGCAACTAAGGGTGCCTTTTCACCAGACATGTGCTAGGTTGCTGAGCCACGGATGCGTTTCGAACACACAAATAGGAGCGCTTGATATATCATCTATCGGTACGGTATTCGGTACGCGGTTGACAATAAGCTCCTTACAGTAATTGTATTATTAGACTTTAGTAATGCTTTTAATACTGTAGCCTTTGATTTGCTCTTGGCTATCTTAAAGATTGTTAATATGTCGCCTACTGTCATCAACTGGTTTCGGTCTTATCTCTGTGGTCGTCAGCAGTGTGTTCGTTTAGCTGATAAGTTTTCTTCATTTGTTCTTCATTAGTATTCCGCAGGGTGGTGTTCTTTCTCCTCTTCTCTTCTTCATTTATATCAACTCTGTTACCTCAGTTATTTCTTCTTCTTATCATTTGTATGTGGATGGATGACCTGCAGATCTATGTATAGGCAACCATTGATGTTCTATCTTTCGCTATTGATACAGTCAATGCGGATTTCAGTATAATTAGTGCTTGGGTCGTTCCTATGGTCTTTTTATAAATCCAAATAAGCCTCAAGTAACTATTATTGGCAGCAATTATTACCTTTCCTTACTTTCCCACAATAGTGAACCACCTATTCTCTTAGATGGCATAGTCATACCCTTAAGTAGTGTGGTTAAGGATCTTGGCCTTATCCTAGACAATTATTTGTCGTGGGTTTCACAAGTTACAGAGCTGAGTCGAAAGATATTTGCTGCTCTTGGGTTTTAAAGACGGTGGAAACATTTTTTGCCCATAAAGACTAAAATACTTTTAGCAAATACTCTCCTTTACCCATTTTGGACTAAGCTGATGTTATTTGGATTAATCAGAGACCATGCTTAATAAATTGGATAGATTGCAGATTGTATGTATTCGCTTCATCTATGGCCTGCGCAAATATGATCATGTGTCTGAGTTTCGGGCTCAGTTGAAGTGGCTGCCAATTCGATCCCGTAGAAACTTACATGCTCTTTCGCTCCTATACACTATTGTATAATATCATACTCAAACGCCACCCTATTTGAAAGAGCGATTCACCTTTCTTGGCAGCAATGACATACAAATTTATTTGCGGTCTAGGGATGACAACAAGTTGGAAATACCTTTGAGTCGGACTGAGGTGTATGCAAATTCCTTTACAGTAAAGACAGTTAGGTTATGGAATGCACTGCAAAGTGACATTAGACAATCCAAATCTTTGAGTATTTTTATGGATCGTTTGAAGGAATTTTATCTTGCTAATAATAATATTATGATGTAAATTATTTATGTATTTGTTTACTTTTTGTTGTGTAGGTCTAAAATATTTATATATACATATATTATATTTAAATGTGTAATTGTTTATGTATTGTTAGAATGTATAGTTTATGTAGTATATTATATGTATTAATGTTGTTGCACTACTCCGCTTCGTTGCATTTGTTTCTATATTTAAAGGTTGTCTGGAGGAGATCACTTTCAGTGGTAAGACCGCCTTTGCGCACTTATTTATTTTTGCTTGTTCACTACTTTGTTTCTTTTTTAATGTTTTGTGTGGCAATAAAGTATTTATCTATATATCTATCTATCTATCTATCTAGATCTTATAGCTAAATAAAGCAAGCGCTACTATTGGTGGGTTGAACACACATCCTTAGCTTGAAAGTGCACCTTAATGCTGGTATGAATTTATACTTATACTTAGATACTTAATATTATAAATCCGAAAGTTTAGATGGATGGATGGATGTTTGTTACTCAATCACACCAGTACGGCTGAATGAATCTGGATGAAATTTGGCACAAATATAGATTATAGTTATAGACTACTTTTTATCCCGGAAAATTAAAGAGTTCCCGCGGGAGCCAAAAAACCTTAATCCACGCGGACGAAGTCGCAGGCGTCAGCTAGTTATTTTATAAATTTAAAAATAGATTTTTTGCTTTGCGTTGCGTTACGTTGCGTTACCATTAAACCCCATACTTAAATAACATTATTTTCGCCATACTGACCTCTACTAAAATATCACCCTATATTGTAACAAATTGTTCTAGTGTTCACGTCACAGTCATTAGCTTACACGTGTTTCCAATAAAATTACATTCACGCCTCTATTGTATGGCACATAACTTTAAATATATAGGCAATTCTTATTGAAACGTGCGTGGACATGACTTCACGAGGCCGTTAAAATAATATAATGACTACAATGATGCATCTGCTTTTTTCCTACATAGGTTGTGTCAGTAATGTAGGTTTGTTTGATTCTACATTTTTTTTTTAATAATTCTATTTATTTCAAAATCATAAACCGTGACATTACAATTGGTTTCTCAAGCGCTTTTTTATCCACTACAAGTAAGCCCTTGACTCTCTCACCTGATGGTATGGTGAGTGATTATCACTCACCATACCATCAGGTGAGAGATAGGCAGCCTAAGATGGCAGTGGGCTAACCTGTACGGGGCATGGTAGTTATATTAAAACCATAGTCCTATCGGTTTCTACACAGTATCGTACGGAATGCTAAATCACTTGGCAGTACGTCTTTGCCGGTAGGGTGGTTGCTAGCAACGACCAAATCCTCCCACCAAGCCAGATAAATCGGGAATCGAACCCAGGACCTCCGCACGTTATGACAACAGCGTTCAACACTGCGCCAGGGGAGGAGGTGGGCTGAATGGAACTTGACACATTTCGGGTTAAAAAATAGCTAATAAGGATATTATTTATTCCGAAAATAGAGCGATTGGGAATGACATTTTTGTTCAATTCGTCAGCGATTTTGACAATGGCGGGCTCAGTGTAAATAGCTATATGATAGATTTCGGTGCCTTAGCATGCTGTAGTATGTAATATAAACCTACCCATGCGAAACCGGGGCGGGTAAGCTAGTAAATAATTTTCATTTTATAAATACATTTAATTTCATAATTATTATGAAACATGCTAGAAACGGGGATGTCCCCCATACACGCAATAGATCAGATTATGGCCATATATGGTATATACTTATACAGTATATAATTATTATTAACTAGATGATGCCCGCAACTTCGTCCGCGTGGATTAAGGTTTTTTGTTTCCCACGGGAACTCTTTAATTTTCCGGGATAAAAAGTAACCTGTGTCCGTCCCCGGGATACAACCTATCCCTGTACCAAATTTCATCAAAATCGGTTGAGTGGATGGGCCGTGAAAGCATAGCAGACAGACGGACAGACGGACAAACACACTTTCGCATCTATAATAATATTAGTATTGAACCAGTATGGATAATATAATTCTTATTATTAATAATAATTATAGTCTTAGATTTAGGCACATCATGTCACCTATCTAGACTCTGTGGTTTGGTTCTCATTTTTCTAGTGGCTATAACTAGGCTCCAGATTATACATACTTACGTCTGAAAACACTGCAGACTTGCTAGGACAAAACGTCTGCGTCACAGGGAAATAATGTTCGCTATATATAAAAGTGAATGACGCATACTTTTTGTAAGCTAGGCAATTTTTTCCATAGTCTGCTTACACCCTAAAGCCCTGAAAGTGTTGCAGTACCTGGCTAAAACAGGTTTTACATAAAGAATGAATAAATGAAGTTTTCTTTAAAGAAAGAGCTTACCACCACCACCACCACTACAGCCCATTAACGTCCCACTGCTGGGCACAGGCCTCCACTCTCATAGGAGAGAGGGAATTAGAGCTTAGACCCACCACGCTGCTCCAATGCGGGTTGGCGGGGGCTTCAACGACTATAATCGTGTTAGTGATAATAACCGGGACCGAAGGCTTAACATGCTCTCGGGGGCACAGGCACCGCCAACTTCCTAACTCCGGGCTAGTACTGAGAATTTCTTATCAGAAAAACGCAACACTTAAATATGGCTCGACCCGGGACTCAAACCCAGGACCTCGTCGGCCGCAGTCGAACATACCAACCACTAGACCTACGAGGCAATTAAGAAAGAGCTTGGAAAACCTTTTTTACGGGACAACTATTCGGCTTTACCGCTAGGCAAAACCGCGTGTTGCATGTAGCCAATTTTCTTTGTAGAAACTTGACACTATAGCACGTATCTATACTGCGTACGTAAATTAACAAAGTAAATACCTAGTTATTTACTTTAATATATTTTTCTTATAAATTAAAGAATATTATGTGTGTATTACATATACAGCAGTCATATTTTAGGAATGAAATACCAGCGGTTAGGTTTTTCCTATTTTCCTGCGACTATTTGCTTACGGCTTTCGGCCATGTTGTGAGTTGTGACGTCATCGCTGGAAACATATTTTGATTCAATACATCCTTAATATAAATGTGAAAATGATTGTCTGTCTGCTACCCTTTAACTTTTCTTTTCAACCGATTTTGATGAAATTTGGTAAGTATAGATGAAATTTGGAACTTAGGTAGAAATAGGTTGGATCCTGGGAAAGATTGTTTTTTTCTCCCTTTGTCTTTTCATTCCGCTAAAATAAGTAGTCGCGGGCATCGTATAATTTTAATAACAAATTGTATCAAATATTTATTTATTTATTTATTTATTTATTGTATTTCGGTATACCAACGGCGAGTACACAAAGCTTAAATTAAAAATAGTACATAAGGTCTATAACCGTGTGGCACGCCACTTATAGGTATACACAGCTATTGAAAAATAACATATTATAGAAAAGAAACAACCGATCTCAAGTACTTAACTAATTACATGATAAAAATAATATAAAACCAAAGGAACAATGTACCTACTATTACTACTACGACAAATAAATTAATCTATAAAATAAATAAACTCAAAACTAACTGACTAAAATAACGAACTAAGACTGGCCGATTTGTCCCTCAAAGCAGAGATCGCTGACGCTATAACTTTTTTAAAAGTAATTATGCATGATTGTCGCCAAGCGCCGATTATGTAAAGGGAAAAATAGCTTTTATTAACATAACATAGTTACCTTACAAATATTAATATACTAGCCCCTCCCGTGACTTTTTTGCCACGGGATTTTCGGAAAACCCAGCCTAAGGTATCCCTTGGTTGTAACAGAGGTGTTCTTAGCGGTAGCAGAGGTGAAGGGGATTTGCCTTCGTGGATGCGGAGGTTAGCGGAAGCGGAGGCGGAGGTGGATATCTCCGATCACATCGTCCATTTTCTGTGCTTTAAGATGCGACGACTTTTTTTTGAGGATTTTTCTAAGGACAGTTGCCTTTTTGCTTGTTGTAATGGTGTTACTGACGTCACCTGCTTCGATTTTTACCTCTCGCATTGTAAGTCAACGTAAATATACCTCCGTTACTCTGCAAAAAACGGCGGAGGCAGATGCGGAAGCGGAGGTACGATTTCTTGCGAATGTTCCGCACTTACGGAAGCGGAGGCGAGGTTCTGTTACAACTCTAGTTTATATTATAACACTAGCTGTATTCCATAAGCAGGATGGACCGACGATACAAAGATGGTGGTGGGAAGTGACTGGATGATTATGGCTTAGGATTGGGTGTAGTAACGCTCGACGAAAGGCCGTTTGCAAGCTGAAAATATGATGGTTATATTGATGATTATAAAAGGAAACTAAGTGCAATTTCAAGGTCCAACGGTTTCTGAACATTTATGAGTCAGTCAGATAGTTTGACGACCTCCCTGGCGCAGTGGTGAGCGCTGTGGTCTTATAAGTTGTGAGTTCGCAGGTTCGATCCCTGGTAGGGTCAATTCGGGATTTTATCACGTCTGAATTTTCTCTGGTCTGACTTGGTGGGAGGCTTCGGCCTTGGCTAATTACCATCCTACCGGCAAAGATGTTAATCGATTTACCATTCCGGTACGATGCCGGGTTGTACACCTATTAGGGGTATGAATTTAATATAACTGTCGTACCTACCCCGAACAGGTTAGCCCGCTACTATCTTAGACTGCATCGTCCATAACCATCAGCTGGTGAGATCTAAATCTAGTCTAGGGCTAACTTATAGTGGAATAAAAAATATGTCAGTCAGAACTTTCCTTTTTATTGTATGAAGAATACAACTTGCCTATAAAGGCTTACTTCAAAATGTAAGAAAAGGTATCTAAGATAGACAAAGTAGGTAGGTACTGGGTACGGAAGGTAGAAAGGTACACTTTGAATCATATTTTACTTATTCCTCTTTGAAATATAAGACTTTTATAGTATCATCTTAACTTAAAAACCTTTCTTTGCGAGACCCACCGTCTCGTTATTCTAAAAATCTCAACATTTTCTATATAAAGCAATAGACTGACAGGCAAGAGATGAAAATAAGGATTTATTCCTTTCATAAAATGCATAATTAATGGCTATTCAAACTCTCCCGGGCCAGATTTACAGATGAAACCGAAGGCAGGCACTAGGAGGGCACAAAAAGCAACAAACGTCGGGGTATAAAGGGTGTGCGGTTTTCTTTACGGCGAGTTCTGTATTCTTTTTGCCTGTCTCAAAAGGTTGGTCTGAAGATTTTTTACTTGAAACGTGTTTGGTAGGTATCTACGTTTGCTATGCAATTAGAATGAGGTAGCTTCAAAAATATTACATTATGATTACATTATGGTCAAGCACATGTCAGAATACTCAAGTTATAGTTCCGTACATGAAGGATCATTGCTATAAACTTAGACGAGTGATATTGGTTTTAAACTACCTTTACCTATTCTACGATGTCGATTAAACATGATCGAATATCACTCAGTGGAGTAAACCAAATTATTTTCGGTTCTCCCTCTTAATGCTCAGGGAGTCTCTCTTACATTTTTTTATGCAAAATTTTATTATACATATCTTTGTAGCAGTGCCTTAAAATTATAGCTCAACCCGGGAATCGAAACCAGGACTGCGTCATCCGCAGTTGAACTTGTCCTTAACTCAACTTCAACCGTCTAAATCAGAGCCCCAATTGTCTAATATGCTGTGAAATTACTAACCATAGAGTGAAACACAGATTAAAAATACAGGTACTGGTTTTATTGTTTATTATAATGAGGTATAAAAAAGTGTCCTTTTTTTCTAAGCCATAAAGAAGAGCGTTAACCTTTTTAACTTTAATCTATTGCTTTATTTCACAACGATTTGAATGACGTAATGTGTTTAGCTCGTACAAGTAATACGAGATATAAATATTTATATGTGCGCGGCCCGCCAGCGGCCGCGCAATTCAGGACCACTCACGTGACCTACCGCAGAAGACCGCAGATTCAGTACAATGGCGTCCCAGGTAAAGGGCTAAGCAAATCGTAATAATTTGACACGTAACAAAACGTAGTACTCGAACTATTTAGGGAGTTCATAAATGCTTTTTGACGAGCAGGCATCTAACAGGTCGAATTATTAAACAGGTTGAATTATCCGTTTGACAAACGATTACGATTTCCTTACACTATCAGAGGGCAGAGCCTATCAGAATCTATCATAACCAAACTTTATATTGTGTATCATTTAGGAACGCAGACAAATCCGCCGGCTTCAACTTACTTGCAGGAAATATGGAACCACATTTTGCTGTAATTCAAGAAAGCGCTGAAACATTTGCAGTAAAACCTATCCCCCCAACCCCCTGTCCCGGCGGCCGTGACGTTGATTGATGCAGGTGCAGCAAGAAACTTCACGCCGCCAGCACGAGTAATGCCCGCCCCAGACCAGACCATTGTAAGCCTTCGCCTGATAAGGGTTGATTCAGATCGCATTGCCAGTGAAAATAGGGATCATCCCTATTTTCATTAGGGATCATCCTATTTAAAAAATGAATTATTTCTAACCGATTAATAAATAGAGGGTCTTCCAAAAGACCTTAATTTCACACCCTCGGTTAGTTTTAAGTTTGATCCATTTTAAAATATAGATTTAAAAAAAAAAGTGCGTTGAAATTTTATGACGTCACAACTGTGTATTTCATAAAACTTCCATACTAAAAGTGCGTTTTAGGTTTGAAAAAGAGTTGCTGATTTGATTGAGTTCTCATCATCCCTATTCAAACTTAGGGCGAATCACACTACGGACAGGAAAAATACAAAAAGTACTCTCGGACCGCCTAAAAAAATACACAACAAACTCGAAACACGAGTCATCATGTCGTGTCAGTCTGCCGCTTATGATAAATACGACGCCGATTTAAAAATACTGTTTTTTTTTTTAATCCGCCGTGTGTTTTCGTCTGAGCGGATTTCGTTAATAATTCGAAAAAATCGTTAAAATTTAGCTGAACATGAAACTTTGGAATAATAAATACCAATAGATTAAGAGTAATTAGGGCTAATTGTTAAAAATTGATTTCTTTAATTCATCCTTTCTTTCTGAATTACATAGGCTAAATCCATATTGTAAAATGTGAGATATAATTTTTTTTAAGTTTATTATAATATATTTTAAGTAAATGTAACACGTAAAACCGGTTCTAACCCACACCGTTAATTTATACTAAGCAATTTATTATTAGTCAAAATTCGGACTACCCGCTTTAAGCTTCATTAATAAATTCGCTTTACTAAAGAGCATTTTAAACCGTCTAGCGTACATAAAGGCACGGCCAACCGGACACCCCCGTGAGAAATCGTTTTAATACTCAAAATCCTCTTGCAGTTTGAGCGTTTAATGAATTACGTTGGGTGCAGCCTCCGGCGCAAGACGTGCATCGATCAACGTCGCCCCCTGCATGGCCCCCTGGCCCCCAGGCTCCCCATCCCCCGGCCCCCTAGGCCGTAGGGTGGTCCCCGCACTGCCCAAATAAAATATTCGCACGGTGTCGGTGTTCACTTGCTCAAATATGACGGCAGCGACATAAAAGAGGATGTGAAGGCGTTATTTTAAGTGTACGTCCAAATGCGTTATTGTACCTACTTGATGATACCTCCAAAATCGCAATTTACTTTTCAATCTCATTGGATAGGTACTATACTTAATCCGATACTAGAATGACTTTTGTATTTTAGTTGCTCAGTTATTTTAAGCTTCTCAACAAAAGTTAATATGTTATTGTAAAATTTATTTATGTCTACAAATTTTGGAATTAAGTAGAACAACTTGTTTTTATAACACGAATAAATTCCACCTTTCCTAGAAATGGACTTTTTGGCTTCATCTATATTTTTTTAATAATTTATACATTTAGAAAAATAACTTTTGCACTCTTATTCCGAGCAAATTACACTTCGACAGTGGACCAAACAAATGTTTTTGAACTGAAAAAGTTTTGCATCATTCGGACCACAATGTACAAAGATACACACATTTCACAAATAAACAGCAATAAGTACAATAATAGAAATAGCAATAGCTAGCTGATGCCCGCGACTTCGTCTACGTGTATTGAATAGCCTATGTGCTATTCCAGACTATAATCTATATCTGTGCCAAATTTCATCTAGATCGGTTCAACCGTTATGGCGTGATTGAGTAACAAATATCCATCCATCCAAACTTTCCGATTCCTTCGACTCGATGAGCGAATGTCATCAATCAAGTAAAGGTCCAGGCTAACACCACATGCACAGCGCGGTGCGACACGTTGCGGCAAATATATTCTTTGTATGAGTTTGTATGGAGCTGGGCTTTAGCCACTTTAGCGACGCAGCATGGATATGCACTGGGACATTGTATAATAGGCCTATTACTCTGCACTTTTCACAGGGACCCTAACACTTAAATCAGTGTAGTGTAATAAGATTTAGAGAGAAAGGCGCTTCAATTAGCCGCCACGCCCTTACCACAGGGCTCTGTGAAAAGTGCAGTGTAATAGGCCTATAAAGTATACCTGCCACTTCTGTAGTGGGACTAGATCTTTGCAGGAAGCCGCGGGTTCCAGGCGGCACAAGGTCACAGCGTGTGGAAGTCTTTGCAAGAGACAATAACGACGAATGGCAATAAAAGGGATGATGCCTATATCAAAAATAAATTATTTCTGACTGATCATTAAATAGAGGGTCTTCCAAAATACCTAAAATTCACATCCTCGGTTAGTTTTAAGTTTGATAATCATTTTGAATTTGATGACGTCATAACTGTGAATTTCATGCAACATCCATACTAGAAGTGTGTTTTTAAGTTTGTTAAAGAGTAGCTGATTTGATTGAGTTGTCGTCATCCCTTGAATAATAGAATTTAAACTAGTAGATATATTTAAACATAATATTATTATATTTCTTTCCTGGTGATACGACAGGGCTCTGTATCACTTTGAGGAGCATGGATTTGACTCGCTCCAGCAATGCTAAGGAGGTGGATGAAATTTGACACACAGATAGATTATAGTCTGGAATAATACATAGGCTACTTTTTATCCCGGAAAGTTAAATAGTTCCCGCGAGAATCAAAAAGCCTCAACCCACGTTGACGAAGTCGCGGGCATCAGCTAGTAATTCAAAAAAACCTAACAAGTTCAATATGTTATAACATCTTAAATGTAGCTATAATTAGGTAGATTGGATACGAAAAAAGTACCTATCTCACGTAAAAAGCATCGTATTTTTATCCCGTCCAATTTTCTTATCTCCTTTTATAGGTCGGGATGCGGGGTAAAAAGAGGTAACTGCAAATTCGCTTGCGTTCTTGCAGTCGGGGTTTCGCCCCTGGGGCTAGGTGGCTACGTGACGCTTCTGAATTATAAGAAAATGCATTTTGGTGTCTACGTGAGTCCTACAATATGGATTAGAATGGCACGAAAGTTTTAGTACTGGCTTTGTAGCCATCAGAATACGTTACAAAATTTTATGACGCTTCGTTTATTCTTTTACTCTGTTAAAGTCGTTTCGTCACGGATACCAAAGTGTAATAAATTCGAGAAAAAGACATGTATGCCCAGGACAGTGCCGGGTTTTAGGTGTTTCTTGTACCTATTTGTTTATGGTATTTAGGTTTTCATTGTACCTACCTATTTGTTTTCGTATTTGGTAAATTATGTTTGTAAAAAACAAAGTTCAAACAAAGTCATAGAATGAAATAAATAATAATAGTATTATGAAAAATTAAAATTAATTCCCATAACTAGGAAGTCATTTCTTTTCTAAAAACAACCTATGAAACAAGTAGGTACAGTACATGCGTAGTTTTAGTTATAAAAAAGGTTATAATATATAATCTGTTGTATTTAACGACATTTTCCTTAGGTTTAGTAGAGTTTTAGAACCAGACGAAACAGACAGTTTTCGACATCGTGATATCCTTATTAAGAAACATCTACGTTACTTAAAAAAATTAGACTTCTTAAGTAAACTTAAACTAAATAGATTCATTACCTGATAATAATTTAAAACTCAATACAGTGACAAAAAATGAAACACCTTTTTAGGTACACGTTTCAAGATAAAACAGTGCCCGATAAAGAACCCAACAGAAAATAAAACAAGCTGAAAAATTCGCCGACGCCGCAGAATTATCGCTAAGAAAACTTGAGCAAGAAATGTATGCAGCTTACTTGCATCCGAGCTTATCGCATCTATCAACGTCCGAAGGCTTTCACGGAAGGCTTTGTTCACCCCCTCTTGGCAACCCACCGCCCGTTACAAAGAACTTTAGCTACAACCCCCTCGCCGCTTCCTAACCTTCGCATTCCAATATTGAACTCGTTAACTAGTTAATTTCGAGTTTAATTTTATGTTTTATACGTATGGTAAATATTTTGATTAATTTAGGTTACCTCTAGGTTAAAATTAAAAGGTAGATTATAAAACAGGAGATTCCCAATTCAGCCCGGATTTTTTATAATTTGTGTGTTCTTCTTATTACAAAGGATTCTAAATAATAGTTAATGAAGTTCAAATTTTTTATTGAAACTTTAATATGTACAGTTTTTTTTTATAAAAGGATAAACTGACATACCTACTTCTCCAACTCTTACTTCAGAACAGTTTAGAAACAGGATTTTGTAAGTGTGATCCTTCACAAGTACCAACCACAGAAATAGGAATCTCCTTATCCCGTAATAAGGACCCGCCATGGATCCGCTTATCCTACTTAAACTACCGCTTATTTAAAACCATCGGAAATTTCGAATGCCATGGGACATTACGACTGATTTGAAACGTCACTTCCACTTTTAATTTCCTTTCTCGTAGTGTAGGCAAGTTAGAGTGTCAACATTTGTGGGTCTCGGATTAAACGGAAGTCGGCGGCGACTTTGATTGATGCATTCCTTGGTCTTCTGATCTCAGTTGCATATACTGTACTTGATGAAGGTATCATCAAATCTACATGTTTATTCGCATTATTTTTCAGTGGTATTCAATTGGTACTTTGTAACTTGGTGTGTCCGCTCGTCCGCTTTTTTGAACAGAATTACCGCTTACCGCGAAAACACAATACAGGCAGGACAGGACAAAACTTCCATGTAAAATATCAGGGTTGTATGCCAATTATACAAAAAAAAATCCGTAGTGTGAGTTCACCCTCAGTGAGAAACACAAACTAAAACTTTCAGTTTTTTAATAACCTATAGGTATAGATGATGCCCGCGATTTATTCGCTTGGATCCTAGTAAAAACTCTTGATTTTATGGGATAAAAAGTTGCCTATATGCCTAGAGAATAGATGTTTCTTACAGACAAGGCCCGCGACTTCCTCTGCGTGAAATAAGTTTTTGTTGATTCCCACGGATTTCCACTCTCCAGGTCCTCAACTATGCAAAAAAACATGTCGATCCATTACTCTGTTGGGGCGTGATTAAAGGACAAACCGAAACGAAGACATTTTCGCATTTAAATAAAGATTTTTGTTTTTATTGTGTTACAGTTTTGTTTTATTCATAACTAGATGATGCCCGCGACTTCATCCAACTGGATAGAGGTTTTTCGATTCTCGCGGGAACTCTTTAGTTTTCCGGGATAAAAAGTAGTTTATGTCCTCCCCCGGGATACAAACTATCCCTGTACCAAATTTCATCAAAATCTATTGAACAGATGGACTGTGAAAGCGTAGCAGAAAGACAGACAGACAGGCGGACAGGCAGACAGACACGCATTTATAATATTAGTAAGTAAGTAAGTATGATCATTTAAAAATGTCTTGAGGCAAGCAAATTCGCGTCTACGAGCTAGTGATAACAGTTTTCCACAGCGATAAGGTAAACAATCTGAAAAGCTGAATGTAGCTCGGAGCGCATCTATCAAAAACTTGGCGCGCGTCTGACGGCTGATTGGCGAAAACGAGGGAAAGTTGCTTGTTATTTTGTGCAGTTTTACTTACCTTAGAATTTATTGTGCTTTATTTATTTGTGCGTTGAGCCCTATTAAAATACTAGATTTTACTCATTATAATATATATAACTAATCGTGGTTCAAGTTTTTTGATTCTCGCGAGAACTCCATAATTTTCCGCTATAAAATTAGCCTATATGGCCCTTTTCAGTATCACAACGTATACCCACGCAAATCACTTTGATCTGTGCTCGTATTGCTCTGTTACGGAGTGATTAAAGGACAATCCAACAAGCCAACAAACAAACACACTTTCGCATTTATAATATTAAGTATAAAGTATGATAGATAGATAGATAGATGAACTCTATTGCACACACAAAACTAAAACAAAAAACAACAGGTTAAAAGATAAAAAATAAAAGGGTGCAAAGGCGGTCTTATTACTAAAGAAATCTCTTCCAGAAAACCTCAAGTATAATTCTTTATTTTCCTATTTTTTAAAAACCACGCGGTTCTCTGGTAAAATTCTATGATTTTCTGGAGTAAAAATAATATTGTCATCTTCCAAAAATTACGCCTTCAAAAACTTCTTATTATCTTAGAAGTTTTTTAATTTATTTGTTTTTATTTACTTAATGCTTTTCAGTGGTTTTGGCTTTTGGTGCTTTGAAGTCGGTGCATTTTTTTTAAAGCTTTATACTTTATATAATCTGTGCCTGCATTGCTACAGGCTCCGCAAGCGCTCCACCCTGCCTTCACGTCATCTCGCCATTACGCCGACTCTGCTAGACTCTGGAGCTAGAATCAATCAATTATTTTTCGCTCGACGTGCACTAAAAAGATGGCAACAGTTCGGATATTAAACGATCGCTCGACGTAGAAGGATGGTAAGCTCCCTTTGATGTACGCCCGCTATCCGTCTGCGTTCTTATCTCGGCACGCTAGTTTCCGTTCCAATTCGTTTCGGCTTCGAGCAACGTAATGAAATAGTTATCGGCGGAATTAGCCAGTGATGCACAAAACTGCAGTACAAATGTGCAGATCTTGGATTGTTGAGCAGCGTCATCAGCGGATCAGTCCGAACCGCTTCTTTTGTATCCTTGTTTCTTTTGAAGATCGTAGTTCCTCTTCAATATCACTCTACTTCAATTGTCTTCTATTTCTATAGATATATTATGAGTCCCGATCGGGACGAGAAAAGCGGTTTCTCATTGAAGCCGTATATGACCTATGTCGGCAATCTAATTTTCAAACTTTTTATGTTTTTAGGGATTTACTATTGACCCTAAATATATATCGTCAGTCGGTATCATTGTTATATTATATCTAATACCTAAGAATTTATCGGTACTCAACTTATCCCAAGTAAGAAAGTTGCAGCTTCTGATATTCAGATTTTGCACCAATACGCTAAACGGAACATTTTCATCAAAGGAGTTTATAAAGTTCTTCGCACATTACATAGACTCGACGCCGACTCCACTTCGACTCAACTCACAGTAAAACATGGAAATGTGAGCTTTATAACGTGTACCTTATGGTGTAAATTTCGACTTATAAGTGAAAGAAATGGACCACGCATGGGCCACGCGTTGTACACTTATGGCCACCTCCAAGCCGTTTGTTATACTTAATTTTAAAATTCTACCGTAAGGAATATGCCCACATTTCCATTGAGTTGGAGTAAAGTCGGTGTACCCAATCGGTATGTATCGGTATGATCACCGCTGAACTTAGTAGATATAGTCACTGTTCCACCATAGATAAATTGACAAAATATATTATGATGGGTCCGTATCGATTCCGTAAGATACAATAGCGGCTCGATACGCCGCAGACACTAGAGCTAGCCCGGGGCTCGGCCTTTGGATACGTGGCTATTGTGGCCATTGTCTGAGAAACAATAGGCATTTCAACACCTCACAATAGCTCAGTTAGCTTTGTGAAAAATTAACGCGAGATCTGCGTGAATGGAAGAAGCTTTGGCCTGTTTATAATACTCATTACGATGCGTGATTCTTAAAGGCTTATGTAATAGCTGCTTACTAAATAGAGTAAAATATTGGTAAATGTTCACCGAAATTTACATTTTTTTAATTTGACATCCCATTTTGTGTGAAATTGTAACCAACAATTTTACAGCTTGCTATCCTATTAAAGCATATGACTCCAAAATAATCACTGCTAACCCAAAAATAGTAAATGAACTTAACCACATTTTAACTTTTAACTTATGTTAGGTATACCCAATAGAACCTGAATGCCCCTGAATACCCCTAAAAGGTTAGCCCGCTTCCACCTTTGACTGCATCATCACTCATACCACTAAGTCATTAGATCGCAGTCAAGGGCTTGTAGTGGAATAAAAAAAAGATTTTTTCAAATCTCAAATAAGCCATTTTTATACCGTGTAAAACCTAAGCTGCTCAAGCCGTTATTGAAGTTCAGACTTGTGGGGCAATTTTTATAAAAAAAGCCTTCCAATCATAAAAGCGATCGATTTGGCGGTTTGCCTGCTGACATATCCATATTTTTTATATCGCAAAATGTTTTACGCGGCGAACTATTTTCGATTTATGCAGTTTAAATTAAGGAATTTGTTCAACCGGCATTCAACTTTCACGGCATGCAGATAAAACTAATTGCGTAAGTTTATTTTTTAATGTTATGGAATAACTAGGCCAGATCATAGCGTGCAGACTGTCTGATGGTGTACGAAATTTCAGAATTTTATTTCACAAATAATTTAAAAAAATTAAAGTTTTCTATTATTTCAAATTATTTAGTGGAGGGCAGGCTCAAGCCTGCTTGGCTTGGCTTCGATAACAGAAAACTTTTTTTTTTCAAATAAAATATTTCATTTTATATCTTCGTAAGGCTAACTATTTCTAGAAAACTAACTAAATAATAGCAGGAGTGGCTCTACCTAAAACAATAAAATATATGTACACCCTGATTATAAATTACCTACATTAATTGACTTTCCTAAGCTGCAAGCATGCTGTAAAAATTTATTTGTAATAAGGACATAAATTCTGTGAATAATAAATTCTCAGCACTTAACCTAATTGTTCAAATACTAGTACAAGACCCAAAATGTATTTCAGTAATCGTGCTTTCTAATGAAATTAATGTCTTTACGGTCGTTAGTGATTTTGTTTTAATTAGTCAATCAATCGCAACTTCAACACCTGAACCACTGGGTTAACCCGACAAAACAAGAACAGTAAATAAATCACACCGAGAATACACAACAAAAGGAAAAGTTCCTAGCAGAATTTCTTGCAAACAACAGCTTAATCCCGGATGCGTCGATTATTACGAGGGAATTGGTGAAAGAAAGGCATAACGAGGCTTGGACAGACTGCGCGCGACGCCAACTCTTTCAACACGGCTACAAAAAGTCATAATATAAATTACATTTTAAAACGCGTCAATATCAAACTAGCTGATGCCCGCGACTTCGTCCGTTCGTTCCCGTGGGAACGTCAATTCACAATTTTATTTTATTTTTTCGGAACAAAAAGTAGCGTATGTGTTATTACAGACTGTAATTTATCTCTGTGCCAAATTTCATCCAGATCCATTCGGCCATTCTGGTTTGATTGAGTAACCAACATCCATCTATCCATCTATCCATCCAACTATACTTTCGCTTTTTTAATATTATAATAGATATGTTCATGACTGAGATCTACTAATGGTACGGTCCATAGAGCTGATCAGAACAAATATTCATAAAACATACCCAAGAACCACCCCAAGTAAACGCACAGTACGAATAAAAAAATCCCGCATTTAATTCGGTCCGTTCGTTTTAAAGCTTTAAGATGACCCACACCACACAGCCACACTCAGCGGCCGATGAATACGTTCACAGTTGACGTTCGGCCGCGTAGGAAGAACGTTACTGCCGTCGTTCGTTACGTATGCAGTATGACGTATTTCATGCAACAGCCAAATTATAATTCGCTGCAGTTATCCCCTACCGGCAAAGACGTGCCGCCAAGCGATTACGCGTTCCGGTACGACGCCGTGTAGAAACTAAATAGGGGTATGGGTTTAATATAACTGCCATGCCCCTAACAGGTTAGCCCGCTAACATCTTAGACTGCATCATCACTCACCATCAGGTGAGATCGCAGTCAAGGGCTAACTTGAGGTGGATAAAAAATAAGTTATGCTTCCTATCTGTCCAGCCCTGCACCCTCTAAATATACGCTGCAGTCGCGCTTCTTGTATGTATAGGCCGTAACCGGGCGTGGGAACTCAAGCAGCGTGGTTAGCTAGCCGTTAACGTCATACCGCGGATCCATTTCACTTAACTGTAGTGCACGCATTTAGCTTGTATTCTTGAAATATGCAAAGCGCACTCACGACCGACCGACCAATTGTGAGTCTACGATCGCGATCGCCTACAAATGTTTTTATTAACCATAATTATATCGTTACTGTCTAACGGAAAATTATAATTTTTTTAAGCATAAGTATTATTATGAATAATTTATATTTACACTCTATCAGTCTTTACTTGTAAATATTGCGATATAATAAATAATACCTATGTTACAAGTCGTATTGATCCCGAAATAATACTAACCTTTCGACCAGCAAAGACGATCGAACCCCACACATATTAGCCTCGACCTGAGCTGGAAATTTTATAGTGCACAAGATGTGTGTGCAGAAACATAGGTGCACTCTCTATTTCCTTAATCTCATAGCCCAGGACAGAAAATCCGACATGACCGGAGAGATCAGGCACATGACCGCAACTGCACTGGGATGAAACACCGCAAACTTCCGGATTCCGGGCTTATAACAGAAAGGTACTATTTATATACTTTACAAATACTTTATATACTTTTCTGTGCTAATACTGGAAATTTCTGGCCAGAAAAACACAATACTTAATTATGGCTCGACTTGACAATCAATCCCAGGAACGCATCCGCAGTCCAGCATGTTCACCTCTAGGCCAATGAACTAACGAGGTTATAAATCAATAAAATCATTTAAAACGAACAAAGGTTTTGGTAAATAAATAAGCTCAAGAAAACGAGAAATTATTATTTGATCCCGATCCCGATTGTTGAATTGCAATCGCACCGCTGACCCTAAGTAATAGCGCGTGAGGTGCTCGGAGGAAAAATCTAGTCTCTCATCCCATGAGATGCATTGCAGACTATACACTTTATGAGCTTCACCTCCTTTTTGAAGACAGTTTAAAGCATTTCAATTACGAGTCTGACTTAGCTGAGTATTACAACATAGCTGATAGCAGCATACGTCTACGTACGTACATAAAATACGTCTAACTGAATGTTACATAGGGTTAACTTAAAAATACTACTAACCCCTTAACAGTAACTTCTATACCAGGGACTCAAAAACAGATTCATAAAGGTTACAGAAATCTAAGTGTTACAGAATGAAAGTGTAACAGAAGCGAAGCTGTAACCCTTTTGGATGTGTTTTTAATTCTGTTAACCCGAAATGTTAACAGTAAAGAAAAAAGAAAGAAAGAAAAAGCGTTTATTTGGAACCACAATACAATAACTATAGTAGAAAGATATGAAACAGAAATATGAGTTGTGTGATCCCAAAATGGACTCCACTCAGCATTATGCTATGACTGTGGTTCGAGCACAGACACAGCACTGGTCTTCCGTGGATCCACAAGTTTCGGACGAGTTAGTACTAGAAAAATAAAATACAAAGATGTTAGGTAATTCACAATCGGTTAGTGTAACATAACGAAGCTAAACTATCGAGATAAAGTAAACAGAGTATAAAAAGATAAACTGAAATAATAATATACTTATTATGATAATTATATACATACAACAATAATAATAAATAAGAAATAATAAATAATAATAATGGTAATAACACTTATATTTCTGTAACCGAAATAGCGACGTCGCCAAATTTACTATTGACGAGTATTCAAATTTGAACCTAAGGTGAAAGCACCGATAGTTGCAATTGTTTTAAGAAAAACATGTTCATGTTGTGTCAGTGTGTGTAAAGTCATAGGACTACGAAATGACTATGAAATGAGAACGCCTTGTCACACCGTGCAGTTTTTAGGGCATGTACCTATTAGGGTTGCAGATAAAAACACTTATCAACAGAAATAAACGGTTACAGATTGATTGGGTTACAGTTTCGTTTCTGTTTCCGTTATAAGTGTTTCTGTTTTATAACAGTCTCAAAAAATTGTGTTTTTAAACCCTTTATTTCGGTTACTGTTTCAGTCTTTATTCTATACGTAGTACTGAACAAACTTTTGAAAATCCTGTTTTTTTTTCATACTAATTGTCTTCCAAATACTTTTATTAGCTGTTATGCGGCAACAACGCGACGTACAGTCATAGTAAACAGATGTATCTGTTTACTGTGGTTCAGTCTTCGGGCCAGTTAGCAATCGATTAGTACCTACTAAAACACAGAGCATAAGCGTGTCTAGAGAATACAGCGAAAAATATGGAAAAAATTATGGAAGTTAACGTAGAACTTGTGTTAAACTAAAGTTTTTCAGTGTTATTGTAGAGAAGTTGCCCTCAAGAGGTTATTACTACCTTTAAATGAGTTTTTTTATAAAATACTAGATGATGCCCGCGACTTCGTCTGCGAGGAGTATTTCTTTGTATTCCCGCGGGAATTCCTTAATTTGAAATGAAAAGAGAGATGAAATGTCCTGTCTTTCCCCAAGATGCAACCTATCTCTGTACCGAATTTCATCCAAATCGGTTGAAAAGATGGGCCGTGAAAGCGTAGCAGACAGAAATACAGACAGACGGACACCGTTTCGCATTGTTAATTTAGTATAGATGTCAACACCGCATTTTTTTGGGTTCCTTACAGTAACCCAGTAACCCTTACAGTTTTTTCCAGCCGGCCTGAAGCCTGAATGCAATTTCAATTACAAAGTTTATTCAACCTACAGAAAACTACGTGAAATTCAATCACGGCGCCACGTAGGTAATTACTTATTTCTTGCCTGAAGTAAATCAACACGAAATCTAATCATCAATAACCGCCTGAGGTGTAATGTGAAATAAATTTCGTTTCATGACAACTTTTTCATTGATTTATAATACATCATATCATACTTATATCACAGTATATGTACTCACTTATTAATATTATAAATGCGAAAGTTTGTTTGTTTGTTGGTTTGTCCTTCAATTACGCTGCAATAGAACAACGGATCGACGTGATTTTTTGCATGGATATAGTTGAGGACTTGGAGAGTGACATTAGCTACTTTAATCCTGGAAAGTTAACGAGATCTCGTGGGAATTCAAAAAACTTATTCCAGGCGGACAAAGTCGCGGGCATCAGCTAGTATTTTATGTTTATACCAGGTAAAAAAGGCTCGAATCATAATGTTGCCTGTGTCAAAAATAAATTATTTTTTGTTGATACTTAGAGGAATAGAGGTACTTCAACAAGAGGCGTCAAATCTGCGTCCTCTATATTATTTTTTAGTATGATAGCAAATTACCGATTAAAGTAATAAATTAGTGCGTCAAATCTTGATGACGACAAAAGTCAGTTTTTAATACTGATTGTTGTTAAAGAGTTGCGCATTTGATTAGTTGGCAAATACCCAATCCTTTTGGGACAGAAAAAGATAAATGGTTTGGGGATGTACAAAAAATTTTAAAACTTACCTCGTGGAGAAAAGAAGTAGAGGATAGAAATGAGTAATATTTAGATGTGACCAACAAAAGTTTATCGTCTAGCGAAGTAGGTAACTAAAATAGCTAATAATAAACAATTATTAAAATGAAAGAAAATAATGTTTTTTAGTTCTTATTAGTTACTAACATAAATTAATAAAATAAATACGGATACCTACGGACTACGAGAAAAACAGCGGTTTTTCCAAATTTAGACCGAATGATAAACGACAAAATGATAAAGATGCTCGGATATCGTAAACATGTCTTTCGATATTGTTTTCACGCAAAAAAGTATGGACATTCCCTTGAACATTATGCCATTAATCTATCGGAATAATAAAGTCTTACCATCATGTTTTTTAAGTTTGTACACAGGCTCGTAGTTTTTTTAGGCAATTACTTATTTACGTGGTGTATTTGTAGAACATAGCTATTTTTGGGACTATGTGTACGAGCACGAAATTCGCGGCGGCGCGGCGGGGCGACGGCGGCAGCGGGGCGACGCGATTAGTCGGAGAGCTAACCAACCACGAATTCCACGAATTTCGGGAAGAATTTTGAAGAGGTCTGATATTACTTTATAACCGACAAACACGTCTGGGATTTTTTTGTTGAATTCTATAAGTAGATACTAAATTTAAAGATAATTGTTTTTTTTTTGCAAATGTTATATGCTGCGTAGTAGCGAAATAACCGCAAACGTTCTACCAGACTGGCAGGATTGAATTCGCCAATCGACGAAATTCAATTTTTTCACAGTTTGCCTAAAGGACCTTCCCGAAATTCGTCGTCAGCTCTCGGACCTCATCACCCCGCTGTCGCCGTCTCGGCCGTCGCTATTTTGTGCCTACGCCTGCAAAACGCCTGGCCTGGGAAAATCGTACGTGTCAATGCGTCTCTCTCCCTCTGGGTATAGTTGGAGAGAGACCGAGTACCTGTACGTAATTATTATTGTGTTGAATATGTTACCACTTCTTTAAGTACTATCCAGATGCAGACTCACGAAATTTATACAAAATTGAAAACATGAATTACGTTCTTACTTACTGGTGTTTAATATTAATCAAATATCTACCTGCATAATATAATTCATTCGAACAATAAATAACTTTTAAATAATATTATACGATTAGATGCTGCGTTATGACTTATGAGTATGACACGGTCTACAATTTCAATTACCGATTCACATTAAACTGTACATAATTACGAATTACTGTCATTAATTTTCAATTTACATTTTAAAACCAAACACAAATTATTTACTAGGCAGGTGTAACGTTAACTATTATAATTAGGTATGTAAATGGAAATAAAACAAATGATTACGTTATAATAACGAAGAAAATGTCAATTCGATTTATCAATAAACATTATGAAGAGTTTTGGTCGAGCATATATAGTACTAGTTGATGCCCGCGACTTCGTCCGCGTTTATTAAACGCATTAATTATCCGGGATAAGAAGCCTATATCCTTCCCCGGGATGCAACCTATATCTGTCAAAGTGTCATTTGGTCAAATTCGGTTGAAAAGATGGACCGGAAAAGTGTAGCAGAAAGACAGACACACAGACATACTTGCGTATGAAAAAAAAATTAAAATATTAAAAAGAAAAAAAATATATTATTGTCCAGGCCGGAAATAAATAAATTTACAGCCGAGTAAGGAAGGACCGAGGACTTTCCAAGGGATTTTATAAGGACGAGCCACCAGATGTGGCCATGAATTGCTCTTTCGGCTGTGACTTGCATAATATTTTCTGTCATCTGCAAGGAAACAATAAGAAAATAATTCAAGAAACAATAACTATTTATTTGTACCGGAAAATATAAAATAAAATTCAACTGTATCGCAAAACAGAATTCCAAATTCTAAATGCTTAGACCAAGAAAAATTTAAGAACTGCCGATGCCTAGCACAGATTACTGATTATTATTGTTATCTACACACCTTAGGGCAAGTTTTATTGCTATGATTAAAATGTACAGCATTTCCTCTTCCTATTTGCTTTATGTATAAATTTCTCCAAGCATCTATAGCGAAATACGCGCACCTTATAACCAATGCATGGAGGCGGGGCAAAGTACTGCTCTGGGGCAGCGTGACCAGCCCACGCACCATATCGTGCTGTGACATGCATCTATTGTTTACTGCAGGAGGCAATTAAGAGTAAGTATCTACCTATCTGTTCGTTTTGTATCGGTTTATATGAAAATAATTGGTTACAAAATAACCAAGCGCATCGAAATACGAAGTGGTCTACAAGGGTAGAAGGTAGGTTATAGGTTATACTTATTCTGTGTTTCTTTTTATATACAAGAGCTTTTTGTAAAGAATTAATATATAAACATTATAATATGTTCCCAGATTCAATATCCTGTAGGCATTTGGTCAATGTAAAAAAAGTAATTATAAAATTATAATTTGAATAGGAACAGCCTGCCAATACCTGCAGCTAACCTATATCCTATACTCCAAACATATTTAAGTTTGTAGAAATAGCGAAAAACTTTGATCGCCTATTTCGTCGTTGTCGCTAACTGATAGTTTCTCGTAGGTGCTTTCCCTCCCTGTGAATCGCTTGATGACGCCATCGGTCAACTTATTAATCGAACTCGGATAAAATTAATTAATTATATTAATTGGAGCAATTACATCGAAATCCGAATTATAGTTTGATAGTACACCGCAATTTCTCTTGAAAATTTACTCTTATTCCTTTAGGAAGAAGTTGAGAGGTTAAGATCCGAAACAACCATGACGTAAGATTGACTTATTTGGTCATAAAATCGTAGTGTCGTGAAACCATCTTCTTACACACAGACGCCAAATTATAATGTTAAGAATAAGATGTCCGTGTAAAAAGGATGGAGCGTGTATATTACGGGTGATAGAAGTGAGTGAAAGAAGAAGACATTTTGTCCGACCCCACATGGCGTGGGATAGGATAGGTAGAAGGAGAAGAGGTTTTTTTTTTCATTTAATGTAGTAAGCCTAGAGCAATTAATTATGCTTCCAGCCACATGAATGAAACGTTTACATTAGGGTTTTAAGCCAAAGTAACCAGAGAAAGAAAGAGCTCTCTTAATAAAGTACTTTAGCCGAAAATTTCAAAGGTTAACATCATACAAATTAATATTTCGTATGCAACTGCGGATCCGGTTAAGAGCGTGTACCCAGTTTTGAAGCAATTAGTCGCGCCCGGTGCAGCCATTACGCAGCTCCTTTTACAATATTAAACCCTATTCACTTCCAAAAAATGAGCAGACTTAAAAATATTAGTTAAACCTTGCACAAACCAGCTTTTAGCGTTCAGTGGTAGTACTTACTTAATTAATTTGTCAAAATTATTATGATGCATTAAATTAGGTATATGAGCGTAGTACCTACCTACTTATAATTATACTAGAAGATGCACACGACTTCGTGCGCGTGGAATAAGGTTTATTGATTCCCGTGGGAACTCTTTAATTTTTCGGGATAAGGATCCTATCGTTAGCCTATGCCCTTCCCCGGGATACATTAAAATCGGTCGAACAGATGGATCATGAAAGCGTAGCAGACAGACAGACAGACAGGCAAACAGACAAACACATTTTCGCATTTTGTTTTGATGGTGTCTCATAACTTCTGCAAGAAAAATTATGATTCTTTGCTGCACAGAATATTTCAAATACATATACCTAGAGCTATACATCAGATTTCGTCGAACAATTCTATATTATCCGAACTCATAGGGTTTTTCAAAAACTAAGTGATTGTCTGCGCTGTAATATCAGCTACCTAGCTAAATATAATTGCACTATGATTAACTTAACGAGAACTTTAAATCTAATTAAGCAAAGCGAGCGATATCATTCTACGTATACGTGTAGCATAATACCATTATCTACCTAGTTGGTCTAGCGGTTAGCATAGTCGACTGCGGATCACGAGGTCCTGGGTTCGATTCCCGGTCGGACATAAAAATTGTTAGGTATTGGTGTTTTCAGTTAAGTTCTCAGTGCCAACCCGGCGTTGGAAGTTGGCGGTGAGTCACCCCCGTACCTCGGAGAGCACGTTAAGCCGTCGGTCCCTGTTATTATCAGTAACATGATATTAGTCGTTCAAACCTGCATTAGAGCAACGTGGTGGGTCTAAGTTCTAATTTCCTTTCTCCTATGAGAGTGGAGGCCTGTGCCCAGCCGTGGGGCGTCAAAGGTCTGTAATGGTAGCATAGTACACTGCTGTTCTGTATAAATATGATTATGGAAACAATTAGTAGCAAATTGTTGCTGAACTCAGTCAAAGACTTATAACAAGGACTTGTAGAAACTAATTCAAGCAATCATTAAGATTAGTCTTAAATCTATATCACATCGATCAGGAATCAAATATAATCCCCCTCGGGGGGGATCGGGCTTAGCTAAGTTCTAATTTGCATTTGAGTGCAGGAATTTAAAAATCACTGTTATTGAAACAAAATTTTCACCACCATAAGACACAAACATCTAAATGACGCTATAAATTATAATAAACTAATATAAATTACGATTTTGTTATCTGTATCAAAATGTTCATGCTTACTCCGATTTTTCTTAGAACTTTTCTTTAATTTACTTAAGAAAAAAAATGTAAAACAAACAATTTATTTTTCGCTGATTTGCGACAATTCGACAGCAGAGTACCGAAGCAAAAATAGACAGGATAGTATAATATAATATTAATGAACGCAAAACTGAGTCATATGTATGTAAAAAAGAAATGGAGAGAACGAGAAGCAAAAATAAGAAAAATAACACAGTTACCTACCTCTACAAATAATCGCGCTCAGTGTCCAAATAGGTCGTTAGTGTTTAATCGCCTCGCGCACCAACTGGAGCCTCCATTATAGCATTTAACTTGTTTTTCGAAAAAGAGAACTTATGCCCTGTTCCATATTTTTGTGCAAATAATATTTTCGCTCTCTAAAAATGCCTGGAGGGCGACATAAAAAGCAACTTGTCTAAACTTGTGTCTTAAATATCACTTGCTTTAAGGAGTATTAAGGAAAACATCGTGAGGAAACCTGCACGCCTGAGAGTTCGTCTGGTGAAGGTGTGTGAAGCTGCTAATCCGCACTTGGCCAGCGTGGTGGACTATGGCCAAACCCTTCTCATTCCAAGACGAGACTCGTGCTCAGTAGTGAGCCGGCAATGGGTCGATAAGAGAGGGAGAAAAAACTTATTTGGAATGCCTACCTCTAGATCCATACCTCTCTCTATACTGTTTCTTTAGCCTGAGATAGAGCTGTAAAAATTATTAGTAATTTTGTAAATAATATCCAATGGATAACTGTCGCAGGCATCGCATTATTTTCGATTCGTTATCGGTGTACATAATAATCGGTATTCGATTATTGTGCGTTCCGGCGATCCGGTACACCGTTATAATAGTGCTCGACAACATTCGGACCAATATCGTTATTATTAACTAGCTGATGCCCGCAACTTCGTCTACGTGGATTTGTTTAAAAAAATTTAAAACAAACATGCAGACGAAGTTGACAAATCTTGATTTTCCAGGATAAAAAGCTCATGTCGATCTCGGTCTTTTACAATATCCATCGATCTGTTGCTACCGTATTTACTGCGTGATTGAAGGCTAAACAAATACGTTAAGATTATAAAACATATAAGAATAAGTAAATACGAAACAAAAAAAATTGTATTCCGTGCAAGGTCTCTTCAACCGCGTGTATAGAAATTTATTTATTTTTGAATACAGTAGGTTAGATACAATACAGTATAAGATAGGTACGTACTTTTTTAATAATCATTAATTGCTAGCGACCTGCCTGCTATTCGTAGCCAGCTTTCTATGTTTTTTATCCACCTCTCATACTACATGATAGTTGTAAAAGAACACAGCAAGTTGAAGTTCGTTTTGAAGGTGGCAGTAAAGCGGGAATAGAGTCATAAGAAATATAAATATTTTACTTTTGAGTTACCTATTTAATAGGTTCTTTAAATTAATTTTAAGGAAGTCATTGAAATATTGTGGGAAAACCGATTTCAATATAAACACCTTATTTAGACACCAAATTAAAAAAACATACTGAGGCATTAAATATACGTATATTTTAAGTCCTAATTGCATTATTTGGAACTAAGGGATGTTAAAATACATCTTTGGAATTAAGACCAATTTCATCTGCCAAATACACACTTATATATTATAAATGCGAGCGTGTATAATGTATGTCATCTGTTCAACCGTTTTTAACAAAATTTGGTACAGAGGTAGGTTTTCAGAAGCCAATAATGCAAGTGCATTATTGGCTTCTTTTTTATTTATATTTCTATCCGGAAAATCAGAATTTACTCGAAAATCTCAATCCACGCAGACGAATTCAAATATCATCTAAGTAGTACCACATATAATTGTACCAAATTTCCTGCAGGTGAAACCGTAGCTTCGATATAGATGCATTTAAAGCACAAGTTATGCATACAGCCATTTTGAAACCCATTATCACGCTTATTATAATGCTGAGGCCATAAATTGCATTATTTTCGCCTTATTATGCCATATTTGTTGAGATCATTTATTTCACTTTTTATCAGAGTCATTATTAATATAATGACACACTTAGTTATCTTAATGTATGTAAATGTATGTAAAAGTACCTTTTGTGTTCGTTTGTACACCTCACAAACATTTATCAAATAAGGGAGCTGATCAATTTCAATTTAAATTAATTTCTATATTAAATGCAATTCCATAAACACTCCTCTTCCTTAAAACATTACATTTAGTCTAGTAAGGCAATTAAGTATTTCATATCAAAATGTAATAACAAACCACAATGTAAAGACACCTGTTCTCGACTCTCAGTTTGCAGTTTGGACTATGGTCTACGAAACGCCGCGTTGGATTGCTGTCATCAATGAATTTTCTGACTCGTCATTTGACCAACCGTACTTGCAATCGGTATACATCCATTTCGTCTCTTTTTCATTGCAGTCATTACAATATATTTAGCACTAAGTATTTTCATTTAAAAAGTATACCTTAAAGTCCTAACTCCTGGCGCAGTGGTGAGTGCTGTACTATACCTTAGTGGGTAGGTTTGGGCTCGATTTCCAGCAGAAGCAATTTAGAGATACAAAATTGGCTCTAGCTGGCAAACCCGTGCTTTCAAGTTACCTACTCATTATTCTAGAATAAATCCGCGAACACACCAATTATGGATATTACGGGCTTAATTAAATCGCCATATCCCAAATCAGCCCACACATCGCACACATATTGCGCAATATACCTAAATTGGCCGGCCAGGAATTAGTTACGAGCATGCAACCCATCTCTCACATCTCTATAGATGCTCCACCAAGTATGATTATGCGAATTGTACCTCGAGAGACATTGCAATCAAGATCCTGTATAAGTCTGGTCACTAAGCTTAAGTGGAAATGCGCGGGGCACATAGCCAATGGGCGTTGGGGACCAACAAAGGTGTTTGAATGGCGGCCTCCCACCGTAAAGCGCAGAGTTGGATGAACCCGCATTAGGTGGACGGCGATCTCAAGAGAGTAGCCGGTAGCCGCTCGAAGCAAGCGGCACAAGACTGTATACTTTGGAGATCCATGCTGGAGACCTTCGTCCAGCAGTGAACGTCTATTGGTAGAGACGACGACGACGATAGAAAAATGAATGCACTAAGCATATCAAGAGTGCCAACCGCTGGTAGAGCTCGGAGTGTAACCAACGCGAATGTCCTAACCTGGAACTCGCCAAGTTAGTCGTGCTAAAGCAAACTAGCCCTGAGGGCAGGGCGTGTCCGATACGATGGTAAGGCACGCGCCGGATGTGAGCAGAGATTAGATTATTACTGAGAGAGTGCCAACCGACGGCAGAGCTCCGTACAACGGTATTACTAGTTGCGGGCACCATAAATTGAAGATAGCGTAGCGGTGGAAATTAGGTTTGATGCCTGGATGGCAAACTAATAAAGTACTTGGGCCTAGCCAACGCTAAAACTGAAACTATAGCATCACTAACCTTATAAGAAATGAAAAAGCGTATTTGTTTGTTGATTGGTTTGTCATTCAAACACGCCGCAACGGAGCAGCAAATCGACGTGATTTTTTGCATAGATAGGTACTATTAAATATCTAGGATACTTTTTATCCCGGATAATCGAAGAGCTTACCAACATTGAATTTTAAAAAAAAGAGATCCACACGGACGCAGTCACGGGCAACAGTAGTAAATCAACAATTTGCAATTTCCTATAGAAAGATATACACGTGTAAACATAGCCTGCAGGTATATATGTAACCTCAAGAAATTTGCGACTATCGGTAACAAATAAATATCATCATCATCATCATCCTCAACTGATAGACGTCCTCTGCCGGCTTCTTGCAAGGATTTCCACACGCCTTGATCTTGCGCCGCCTGGATCCAGTGGCTCCCTGCGACTCTCCTGATGTCGTCTGTCCAGCGAGTAAGGGGTCTGCCAACGCTGCGCTTTCCCGTGCGTGGTCGCTACTCCAGCACTTTGGGACCCCTACGTCTATGGGTTCTTCTAACTATGTGCCCCACCCATTGCCACTTTAGCTTCGCAACACGTCGAGCAAAGTCGGTTACTTTAGTTCTTCTGCGGATCTCCTCATTTATAATTTGATCGCGCAAAGAAACCAAATAAAAATATAGTTATACTAAATTAAATTGATATTTTCAATCAATTTAAGTACCTACCTACCTGCTACAAAAGCAATCGAAAATTTTGAAAATCGTGTACGTGCTAATTATTATTAAACTTCTACGTGTATATTATGCGTATAAATTACAATAACGGTTACCTACTTTTGTAATTCAGTCACTGCACTGATACGAATTTTTCGCGCCCGGCGGACATATTATTAATAACATTGAATTATTTATTAATACATCAATTTGGCTTCTTTTGCGTTTTATTTCCAGTGATTTGCAACGTGCGCGTCAAATTTTTTGAAAAGCGTTGATATTATTGAAAAATAACATACTTAGTTTCCTATTTATACATTTTAATATAACACTAATATAAATGCGAAAGTGTGTCTGCCTTTCTGTCTGTTTATCTGCTAGATACGCTTTAACGGTCCACCATTTCAACGGGACACACTTATGTTGTGTCCCGGAGAAGGCCATAGGATTATCCATTCATAAGCCACAGGGCTATTATCCCGGAGAATTAGCAGCTCTCGCTGGTATAAAAATAAAACTTAACCAACAAGAACGAAGTCGCGGGCATCATCTAGTTATTTATAAGGATAAAAAGGTCCTAACTCACTCACTCACTGATTGACTCATCAATACTCAGTCCAAACCCTAGGATGAAGAAAGCTGAAATTTTGCACAGAAGTTCCTTTTAGGTATAATGTAGTCAAGGAATACGCCTGAATTTTTCGAAATTCCTATAGGAACAGTCGCTAGGTAAGATAAAAAAATGTATTACAACTTCCAACCGCGCTGTCAGAAAAAAAAACATTGAATAGAAGCAGGCGTTACTTTGCGGAAGTCCATGATAGTGAATGAACTAGAAGTTTAATTCGCTATAATCCGCTACAGTAGACAAATCTGTGTGGTACAGTGCGTGTCTTTCACCTGCAACATGCGACACCCACCACCCAGCAATTCGCACAGGCACAACACCACACCACACAAATCCTCCAAATCACTAAAAAAAACCACTAAAAACTATTTATTTTTATTATAGGCTTATAGTAATTTTTATTTTAACAGAATATTATCCACTTTACACTACAACATTATAAAACACGACAAGTGTGTCGATCTGTTACACTTCCAAATCCCATACACATACCTATATGATTTCGACGTTTCGACTCGTAGGTGATTTGTATCCCGATTGCCGGATTGATCAAAGAGTTTTACCAAATCATGATGCTGGCAGTGGTTGTTGATGTTCATTAGTCATTAACATCAACATAATACGCAATGCATCACGCATTGCGTATTATGCGTGTGCACGCATGTACACGCTACAAAGATAAGTACGATTGTAATCGGGACGTAAGTGCGTAGTGGTTCAATTAATAAAACGTCACAATAATGTATGCTTCAAGTATTAATCCTCAGTGCAGAAGGCCTATAGTACGAGTGCATCAAGACGCAGGTGTTTGCAATCTGCGGTACGCACAGCCGTTTGGCAAATGCTGCTACTAATAACAATGTTAAGACACACATTATGGTAAATATTAGCACTAAGTACACCGTATTAAAGCTTCGGCACTTCGGTATTCATTATTAGGCTCGCGAACGCGCAACGCTCAAACGACCGAATCTTAATGTCTTGTAATTGTTACCCGATCAACGCATTTAGGTTGTAATCGTTTTTAAAGCAGGAGGAAAAGTTTTGCTTTTTAGAATACATAAGGAACAAATTTTTCGATAAAAAAACCGGCCAAGCGCGAGTCGGACTTGCGCACCGAGGGTTCCGTAAAAACCTGTAGTAAGTTTAAAATTATTAAAAATATTTTTATTTTTATTTCTTTTCGCAATTTTTCCTTTATTTGTGCTATAAGACGCTGCTTCGTACCAAATTTCAAGATTCTGAGTCCACGGGAAGTACCCTAGGCTTTGATCCCCTTGCGAGCGTCGAAAATTTGCAGCATAAACGGCTGTATCTTTTGATTGCATTGGCTTAGAAGTTTGATTTTTTCACAGCTCCAAGGGACAGTAGACCTGAGTACTTGATATGAATTTCAGCGTGATACCTCCTCCATGCGTTCCTGAGAAAAAGGGAAGACCCTTTTTCTCAGGAACGCATGGACAGACAGACGGACGGACAACAAAGTGATCCTATAAGCGTTACGTTTTTTCCTTTTGAGGTACGGAACCCTAAAAATGATAAGACAGTGAAACGAAAGAAATAGATGTCAAATAGTATATTGTGTATCTAGGGATGAAACAAGACGATTTAGTTTTTCATCCCGCGTCACACACTATATGTTTCTTATAATCCGCATTAAAAGTGCGTGGTTTATTAAATTTGTATTTCTTATTAATTTTAGTTGCAGAAATATTATAATATCTGTCAGTTTAGTTGATGGCTAAAATGACAATTATAAAGGTTTGAAATAAACAAAGATACTCTGACAGGATCGAAAGTAGGGCTGCAACGTCATGCACGAATTCAAAATAATGACGTATTCGACTGAAACTGACTAGTTTCGGGTGGCTCAAAAGGCATTGAAACTCGCACTTTCAATGCATGTTATGAAAACAAATTTAAAACACCGGAAGAAGAAAAGAATATCGAAGAAAAAATACTTAAAGAGGCATAGCAAACAGAGTTAAAACAACTAATTCAGAAAATATTATATTCCCTCCTATAAATGTCTGTCTGTTTGTCTATTATCTTTTCGTGGCCCATCAGTTTAACCGATTTTGACAACATTTGTTAGATACTGAGTTAAAATGCCCGGGACGGACGTAGGCTCCTTTTAATTCGACTTAATAAACTTCAATAAAATTGCAATGAAGTCATTTTTCTTATGGTAGGTACGTCAGTTGGCGTACCGGGCATGCACAAGCCGAATTAAATCGGTCGTCGACTGAAAAGAATCGTTTCTTAGCACGAATGGACAACAATGCCTGTTATTAAGAAGGCACGGTGATAACAAACGTGTAATTTGTAGTAATTAATACGAGAGTGTGTGACGGGGCGTGAGGAAAGCTTTTCAAATTCGCATGCAGGAGCCGTGTTTACAGATATTACTGGTTCCGAAGCGAGATGACGCGATAAGGCAGTAAAAGTTCGTATAATTACTAAATGTTACTAATTTTATTATCTCAAGGTGATTTTTATTTAATGCGTCTTTCACAGGTGCATATTTGATTGTCATTTTTTTTTATTCTGCTACAAGTTAGCTCTTGACTGCAATCTCACCTTTGAAGAGTTCTCGCGGGAATCAATAAACCTCAATCGAAGTTGCGGACATCAGCTAGTAGAACCCTAAAATCGATTACGAATAAAGCTGTCATGAATTAAAAGGCAATGAAAGGACCAGACGCCAAAAACCTCAACTCTTGCGGACTCAGATTGACGTGAATTAAATCGAATTGTCGCTTGTCACGGTGTACAGCGCGGCGTATCGTCAGTACGATTAACTAAAAATTTTAGCTATAATATAATGGTAAGTAGATCGCTATCGCGAATGCAATGTGAGTACAGATTTTGAGATAGGGTGACATGATCTTTAACATAATTACTACTTGTACCTGATGATTATTTTAATTTGCAGCTGTGATCAAAATTAACCACAGGCAAGGCAGTTATTTAGTTACTACACTACGTAAGTAATAATAATAATGGCCTCCCGGCCACGGCGGCCAATCTCCAGAGAGATTATCCATCTGCGCGGGAGATATTATAGTGCACTAGTGCGTTAGCAAACACAGGTGCACTCTCTGTTCCTTTACTCTCATAGCCCGGAGGGACGGAAAAACCGACACGACCGGAGCGAGATCAGTCGCTGGACCGACGACTGTATGTCCAGCGTCTACCAACCAATCAGGGGTATGGGTTTAATATAACTGCCATGCCCCTAACAGGTTACCATCTAAGACTGCATCATCACTTACCATCAGGTGAGATCGCAGTCAAGGGCTAACTTGTAGTGGATAAAAAAAAGAAAAAGAATCAGCATCTGATGCGTTAGAATGCCATCTAAAATATGCATAACTGGGGTGTAACGAAACTGGTGTTCGTGTATTCCTAAGTACCTTCTTTTAAAAACTAACCAATAAATAACTATTATGACATTGGAAGTCCTAAAATCATTTCATTTTAAAAGAGCAACTGCTGAGTTTCTTGCTCGCTCTTCTTAGAAGAATCAGCTTCCCGAACCGGTGCTAGATTCTTGCGACTTATCATAAGTGGCATAAGTTGTCCTACTCGTACGTGAAATAAATCATTTCATTTTCATTTTAGATTTTCAATTAATCAATTCTAAATGAGTATAGGTCACAGAATCCGGAATCCGTTTAAATACACAAGCATTGAAATGACGTTCACCGGAAACTCCATCTCTTGCGGCCACCGCAGTTGTCATGAATGAAATCGAACTGTCGTATGTTATGATATTAATATGTCGTCGTCTGCCGAGATACG
This sequence comes from Erebia palarica, assembly GCA_964035005.1. NCBI lineage: Eukaryota > Metazoa > Arthropoda > Insecta > Lepidoptera > Nymphalidae > Erebia > Erebia palarica. Next base: position 13,086,483 of record OZ035988.1, read on the forward strand.
GCATCACGAATTTTAGCGACTAGTTTGATGATCTGCATAGCTTTTATTTTGTCTTTTTGAAATGAAACTTCTTTAATGTGCTGTGTAATGTTGTGCTGTGAAAATTCAATGAAACGAAAAAGCAACACCAAGAAGAGACAAACATATCCTTAAATAGGATTTATCCTGCGAGTAAATGAGATAGAATACAAGTTATATTTATCTCATTCTCTCGTAGGTTACGTTTCTGAAGTTACACTTCTGCCGTATGTGACACTGCACAGACACACTTTTTTTTAAAATTTTAGAGTTCTGAAATAACAATCCAGCTACTCGACGTAATGAGCGAAGCGAAGATAGTGAAGCTTTTTAGTCTTCTCACTATCTTCGGATCGCCTCACGGAACAGCGAATCTGCTTATTGCATAGCATCACCTTTAATATAAAACCATTAGTCTAATCAATTCAGGATAATACTAGAAGAATATCTTACACTAGCGGCACGCTATGATGGCCGGTTTGACACATTACAATAGTGATGTGGAATGTCAATTTATTCTCGAACAAAAAACAATTAAGTTTTGTTTTTGTACCTGATTAAATAGGTTTAATAAAACAAAAATGTATATGTTTATTTAATTTATTTGAACGAACTGAATATTTGAACGAAAATGAATATACATACTTTATATGCACACAAGAAACATATGAATACAAAAGATACCAAAAAAGGTGCCACAAAAGGCCATAATTAATCAGATTCGTCCATACTACTATTTTCACTGTCGTCACTGCTATCATCACATACATTAATAATTATATGTTCGTTTTCTATAATATTATCTATTTTCACATCTCTTTCATAATCTTCCCTTATTAATTTAACAGTTCTATTCACAACCTTTTCCCAGTCTCCTTTAGTCACATGTTCACAAGCTTCTTCTAATAATTTTAGCATTTTTTTTGTGGTAAATGGGGGTTCTGTATTGTGTCTTGCAGCATATCCCTTAATTTGAGCCCACACCAACTCAATCGCATTATACTCACAATGGTAAGGCGGTAACCGTATAACTCTGTGCCCATGTTCTAATGCTATTTCGTCAATGACGTATCGGATCTTGGTTGGTTTGTTTTCTTTTAAAAGACGTACTAATTCCGCTTTTAACATATTCATGTTTGCATCTACGCCATTTTTACGAAGCCATGCGACGATATCAGCTTTCTTTTGGGATTGGGCAGGTGGCTTGTCAATTTGCATCGAGTGGTATGGGGCGTTGTCCATAATTATAATAGATGGTTCAGGGAGGCTACACAACATTGAGGTAAACCATTCAGTAAACTTTTCTCCATTCATGTCTTCATGATAGTCTCCAGTGGTTTTTGACGCAAAAGCCATGAGAGAACCTTCGACAAACCCGTTGATGGTTCCGGCGTGACAAATTATAAGTCGCGATCCTTTTCCGACAGGAACTTTGGAAGTAGATGCTGCTGTGTCATCGTTCCAAGAACGGCCTACAGTATGGTTAGCATTAAGCCATGTTTCATCCAAGAACACAACATTTTGCCAATTTTTGATTTCTTTCACTTGCCGTAAAAAAGTATACCTTGCCATCGCTATATCAAATCTTTCCATCAATATTTTGCGTTTGTTACATTTTTTGTATCGAAATCCAATGGTCTTCAAAATCTTCGTTAAAGAACTTTCCCCACCGAAGAATAATCCAGCTTCCTTCAGTGAATGCACCAACTTTTTTCTTGTTGGATACTCCTTCTGTAAATAGTAGCCGTAAACATGTCTTCGGATAGCATCGGCATCAAAGCTATCGATGCCTACGACTGGTTTTGCTCGTTTTCTCTTTTTTGGTGTGTGAAGTTTATTTTCTTCTGTGCCAGTCTCGCCATATTTTTTTTTAGTTATCCGTCTAACAGTTCGTTGTCCAATATTAAGCGCATCAGCTACGCGTTCAACCACTGACGTTATAGGTAAAATTGGCCCTCCATTTTGAGCTTCACGATCGAAATAGTTACGAAGGCGTATTACGAACTCACGTGTCTGACTATTTAGAACAGTTCTCTGCGTACGTTCGGTCATATCGACGAAATCCACAACAAAGGGCTTGAACAGAGTCCAAATTAACGAGCAAGGGTCAACAGTAATGCAGTATCAATATTTGAAATCCAAAGCCAGGTCAAAACTATATCACAATCGCATTGCACTGACAGTTTATACTTTTCGAAGCAACGTCAATTCGAAACTGCTTTGTTTTGCATTGAGCATTGACGCGAGTTTGCCGGAGGTAGTAGTTGTGCTAGCCAGCGATCCTATGTGACGATCGTATTAGATTCCATTTTTAAAAATTTATTGATATTTTTTTGCGATTTCAGAGGTTTGTCCACATAGTGAAAATTGTTCATATTCACAAGTACATTCACCCCTTAAATGGTGCAAACTGATTTTTCTACACTTGTATACATTTAAGAAATCAATTTAATAAATAAATTTTGAGTCCTAAACCTAAAACTACATTCGATAAAATTTATGAATCTCTGCACATCACTATCGTCAATAAAGTAATACAATTATTTCCTTCAAAGTCGTTATCAATTAATACGGAACTTCATGAGAAACTACATTCGATAAAATTTATGAATCTCTGCACATCACTATCGTCAATAAAGTAATACAATTATTTCCTTCAAAGTCGTTATCAATTAATACGGAACTTCATGAGCGGACAAACGTCAAACCGGCCATCATAGCGTGCCGCTAGTTTAATAGGTATATTTTTAAGTATGTATAGATCACTAATTCTTTTATGAACACCTTTGCGCTAACATGACCAATTGAAAGATAACCAACATCTGGGGACATTCAATCATATACTAACACCTTTAAGCAAAGCTTGCTTATCTGACAGTGCGAAATGTATTACGAGTAGTTTAATTAATTATTGATTTTAATTAACTAGTTATAATCATATTGGTACCTACAAGCAGTTGGCAGATGTGCGCATCTATGTGGCTCACGCTGCACACACTCACATACAAATTTAATAGGAATTATTTTTTCTTTAATTGAAGCTTTATACAAAGCCCAAAATTATTCTTTTTTTTAATTCTTAGCGCCGCTCGATGACTACAGGTGGCGCTGTATCTCTGAGGCGGCAAAACAGTCGTTACGCGAGGTTTCCGCCAATCAGAGAAGTTTCCGCTCATGTGGCAGAGCTATGTTTAATGACGTGACGTGACAATACTGAGCAACTTCAGAGTCTTTAACCATTCGGTGATCTGCATTGCCTAGAGTAACAAGTGTCAAGAAAGTAGACGTATGGTTATCGCTTCGCACTATATATCGCTTGAAGATTTATTATTTGAATCTAAATGACACTCTTGTTTCATAATTATAGTCCTTTTCTAGGGACGCCAAGGTCAATTTCCAAATAAGACTGCTCTAAGAGGTACAGGTGGTGTCTGCTTGTCTAGTATCTACTGACTACTTGACTAGTTGCCGCCGCTGACGTCGCAATAGCTGTTTGAGAAACACCGCTGATACCGCCCGGCTAATATATCAGATTGTGAATGAAAGGATAAGAAAATACGAGGTGTAAAGGGCGTATATTTATTATATAATGGTACCGACAATATTAATAATAAGTATGTACCTACTACTTATCAGCAGTGCTACATTTTTTTTACTTAATTAGGTTTGACAACTCCCGTGGGAACTCTATTCGGGAAAAGTATGTCACTCCACCTCCTCAACAATACAAATCTGTTTAGCGAACAGACACTTTCGCATTTGTAATATTAAGAAGGATGATAGAGCCTTTGTTAGGTAGGTAGGTATAAGTACTCAAGCAAAACCTTTTTTTTATTCCATAAAAAATAAAAAATACAAGTTTTAATAAAAACTACGAAGATACGACCCATGGAGCATCTAACTTTTTTTAACCCCCTAGAATATAACCTCTTTGCTACAAAGTCTCCGAGCCCGTAAAATAAAAAAAATGTGAATCGAGACTATCTGTTACGACTGTTCTATTTTTGAATTCATTACCGAAATTGCTCCTTCCAGGAGGAAAGGTAGGAAATTATGCTCTTTCCACCCGCAGTTTGGATAAAGAAAAGTCTATTTTACGAATATAGGATATGAAAAAGTTTTTTTATAACCGCCATTTAAGTTCTTTAGCTAAGAGTTCCTTTAGTAAATAAAGTTCCAAGTAAGTAAAGGAGTGTTACGCTGCGATCCTGTTTTGATTGTAACTCAAATCTGGAATAACTTTGCATAGAATGAATCACGAAACAGCTTCGCACGTACGGAACTGAGGGCAGCGGCCTGATTTAATAAAATAGAAGCGCATAGATGTCGGGACCAGGGACGCAAGCGCTCCGGCCCGGGACTCTGGCGGTTATCATGGCGTTTTGCTCCAGTTTGCTATACATCGCCTGTTCAACGTTGGAATAGATTTTAAGGACCTTCAAAGCACGAGTGATGCATTTTCTGGGCAAACACACTCCAACCTAGACCTCATCATTGCTTTTGTTATGCATGTATTATCGCAAGATTATCGTAAAGCCTGAGAAAGTTTGAAGGGATTTTACAGACCTTCAAGGCACGAGTGAATATGCATTTTCTAGGCAAGCGCACTCCAACCTAATTATCATCATTGCATGCATAAGCATGCCTTATGTCATGCACTATTGCATGAATATCGTCAAGCCAGTCTTGTAATTCAATAAAAAAAATCGCGATGTGTTTAGTATATAGGCAAAATCTTTTTTTATGTTTAAGTTTTCTTACATTGCATTCGAATGCAGGAGCTAAGTATTAGGAGGGCTGATGAATATGAATCTAAATCAAATAAAGTTAAAGGCCAGTTTATTACAAATAGCAGTAAGTTTTCCTTTAAAAAACAAGAAGTATAGGCAAGAATACAGGTCTTTGCACAAAACTTTTTAAAATACTCAGTACTTATTATTTGTTTGATGTGTATAAATAAAATATTTGAGAATAAATAATTGGCAGTCACCGGGACTGCCGATAGAAGTGAAAACGAATATTTGTTATTTAAAAAAAATATATATATAAGCCCTAACACTAAGGCTTAAAGTTTAAATTCGAATGTAGTATATTTATATTTAAGACCTTCTGTCTTCGTAACAAACATATCGCTTCGCAGGCATGTCGCTGTTCGCGAACATGTCGGTCACGCGAATCCACAAGTTTACCCCCTACGAAAAAGTGCTCAACGCGGCTAAACAAGTTATCACTTCGAAAGTAGTGATGAGTTCAATTCCCAGGAGAAATGTAGCAGGTGCAAGTCGCGCGGCCCAACGCGCTCGTGTGCCCGGAGCAGCCAGAGGTCGCGCGTGCGGCCTCTCCGGTCGTTTCGCGCATGCGTCGTGACCGTGCGCGCGCGCTCGTCACGCGCTCGCTCCAGCCTCACCGTCGCACTATTTTATCGCATTAATTATTTGGAAAAGGATTCCCGTAGCCCCGGCATTCTTGCTCGGCCATGTCAGTTTGTGGGAACGATGGTGCCATTAAAATCATGCTTAGGAAGTTAGGAGCACGCTTCTCGAGGGGCTTTTGATTTATCCTTTAATTTAATGGCCTTTATTTATTCACTGTTAGTTTAAGCATCGACTTGACTGCCTCCTTGGTGTTGTGGTCAGCATGTTTGACTGCGGATAACGAGGTCTTAGGGTCGATTCGCGGATCGATCGGGCTCAGTACCTATGGAGTTTTTCTGGCAAGAAATTCTCATTACTACTCCGGAGTTAGGAAGTTGGCGGTGTCTCACCCCCGTGCCTCGGAGAGCACGTACAGCCCTTGGGCCTGTGCCGGTCATAACGGAATTTATAGAGAGCACCTGTATTTTCGAATTTAGCACTATATAGGTACCTAATATCTCCCGCGCTGCAGATGACTAACCCTCACGGAGATTTGCCGCCGTGGATGAAATTCGGTCGAGAGGACAACTTAGTAGCTGAAACTCCCGTTCATCTAAGATTTTACTTATCGCCAGGTTAAATACATTTAAAGTATCAAGTATACTCCGGTCAAGGGCTGTCTTGTGGATTAGTTAAGAATTACTTATTTACATATTGCAACAAAAGTAAATAGTAATACTTGTTATTTGGTATTTCTTACCAGATGATGCCCACGACTTCATGCACGTGTTTTTTTTTTATATTAGGTATTTAAATTAAAAAAAAGACATAATATGATAAATAGGGATAAAAGGATATCACTCTCAAGGTCTTCACCTATATCAATGCAAAGAATCGGTTCGGCATCCGTTGCAGTGTGATTGAAGGACAAACCAACATACAAATAAATTATAAGTTGGTGATATTTTATTTGAAAAGTTACAATAAAACCCCCAAAAAAGTGGGCTCTGAATTTTTTACCGTATTCGGGTTACATTTTTTAATTAATATGTACCTACCTACCACTTCTTTACTTGTTCATTATGTTTTAGGTACAAGTATTACAAGCGTGTTTCTTAAAATAAGAATATTATTTATACAGATACGAACTAATTGAGCTGTCTCGTGGATGCGTTGACGGTTTGATTGTAATCACTAGAATTATGACTTGTTTGCTTTATCGAGACGCGTAAATTGCGTGAAGTGAACGCGCCGAGAAAACGCCGACCCGTGTAGATGCGTCGGTAGATGCAAGATAGATAATTATAGTACATGCGTATAATGTGTAAAAATATGTTACCGCTAATACTAGTTGAACACAGCTGTTAGTTTTAATTATAAGAAGTCAAGAGATAACTATTACTTATTAACCTCAAATTTAGCCTAAGAATGGACTGGTAAACTATTTACCTACCAGAAAAAACTTAGGCAACCAGTAATAAGTCTTTAACAGTGTGACTTTGACACTTGGATAACTAGATCCCCTGCCATATCATCGGACTACCTAGTGGGACGTAGGTGCCTAAGTGCTCGGAGAAATCATGAAATTTATTTAATACCTATATACACAAACTGAGAGCTAATCTTTAATCTTTTATTACCATTTAAAGGCTTACCGAAATGACAAGGAAGCTTGGCAATAATTTGACTCTGATAATTCCTTAGTTAAGATGATTTGTGAAATGGTGATTATGAAAAAAAAAACCCGGCTGAGTTTGTTGTGGGCTCTTCTCAGTCCAGGGCGCGTTTGGAACCCTCGTAGCTTTAGTTTTAAGAAACCGTTATGGATTATCACCATTAAATTTATGAATAACTGGACGTCAATAAGTATAGTGTATCTACCTCAATTGAATAAACATTATTTGACTTTGACTTTGACTTAAGCTTTGTAAAAAAAATTGTGAAGCAGAAAATCAAAAAAAAAGTCTCGCGATAAGTATTGAAAAACCTAAATCCACATGAACGAAGTCTAGTCGCGGGCATCATCTAGCTATCCCGTCGCAAAAATATGCGAGCATGCGAAAAGGTTGCAAACAGGCTAAACTCCCCCCAGACCGATAAAACAACCGAGGAGGCTCGCACTTGGTTTAATTAGTCAAAGGCGCACGGCACGTAGCTGCGTAGCGCGTAGCTACGGCCGGCTGTTGAACCCGCCGAATTCGTGCGCCGTTCCGTCTGAGCCCCTGCCCGTCGCACCCTTCCCCGAAACAGGCACTAATGCACCCAGACTTCGACCTGCCACGTAAATGAACCTAACGAGTATTGCTGAAATCGTAAATTTCAACTCTTTATACATTCCTTCTTGTTTAATGCGACATATGTACCCACGATACAGGATTACCTACAGTTCGCGCGCGAGTTGAATGCTGAGCTAATGTACTATAGTTTGGAACTTAAGAAAAGTTGTCAAAGTTCTTTTTGTTAAATAAACTTTTTTCATTTTAAATTTTTTCATTCATTGGTACATTAACTTTCAGTCCCGGACACCAGAGACGACATTCATATTAAAATAGGCTACTTTTAACTCCAGATAATCATAGATTTCCCACGAAACTTTGTAAACCCTACATACGCGCACGAATTCTCTCTTCTCTGACTGCATCCCTATACCACAAATACGCGAGAAATTACGAACCTCCTTATTGAAAGTCGGTTACAAATAAATCACATGATATTGCTATCACTCACTTCATTAAATATTCTTCGCAGACCATGACACGTTTGGAACCCTCCTCATAGAGTTAGTTTTAAGATATCGCAAGAAAATATCACGTTATCCATACTTATATTATAAATGCGAAAGTGTGTTTGTCTGTCTGTCTGTCTGCTACGCTTTCACGGTCCAACTACTCGACCGATTTTGATAAAATTTGGTAGAGAGATAGTTTACATCCCGGGGAAGGACATAGGCTACTTTTTATTACGGAAAATTGAAGAGTTCCCGCAGGAATTTAAAAAAAACAATCCACGCGGACGAAGTCGCGGACATCATATAAGTAGTTAACAATATTTTGATGTTCAAAAAGTTTATAATGAATTTAAACTTTGATATCATTGATTGCATTAATCATTTAACCCCGATTCGTGTTAAACTTAAACGTATAAAAAGTTTTAAACGTCATGTTCGGAGGGGAGCGAGATTTATCCGCAGCAAAGAGCAAGTTTGCAACACTCTGTTAACTTTATTCCTCGAATAACACTGAACTTGAATGTTCCGGATGTTATGAATGTTTTATTCCGGATACAGTGCTCTACATGTGTTAAACCTATTAAACTACCTACTCAAAAGTAACTTTTTTAGGGTTCCGTAGTAAAACAAGAAACCGTTATAGTTTCGTCCAGTGTCCATCAAAAGAGCCGTGCACTTATAGAAACCAGTATTTACAAAAAAAACAAAAGAGTTATACCCCTTTGAATGGATACTTGGTTAAATCGGAATTTAAAAATCACTCTTACAAAGTGTTTGAAAGATTACTATATCAAAGTTTTAACCAACTACTCATACCATGACTACGGAACTCTTCCTTATGCGTGCTCTAACACTAACTTAACCACTTTCATGGTACCATACTATTGTTTTGTCATCAAAGCTACATATTACGTGTTTTTAGCGCTATTCGGTTGGGGGGAACTGCACTTATTAAGATGCATGATTTGAACTTGAAATAATACAAACATTCACGGCAAGATAAAAGCTTGTAAATAGTCCAATTTGTATATAATCACAATAAACTGTTCCTTTAAATCAGACAGACAAACAGTCGAACAAAATTATGTAACTACGGTTAAACTATCATATAAATGAGAGCTTACTGAAAACTTTTTCGAACATTTTCGAAATCACACACACTTCAATTATGTATGTTTTAGGTGTAGCTTGCGCGCGAGTTGATTGCAGATCTGATGTATGGTGACACATACAAACGCTCTGCATTCAACTCGCGTGTGCACTATTGATACCTACAGAAATTTTCTTTGTCCTTCAAGTTAGGTACAGCCAACGTCACAGGTCACTTTTGCACTAAGAAAATCTGTATCTGCATTTAGTATGAAGCGCTGGTGGCGTTTTTATTTAGATTTTTTTATATTAACACCCAATAAAAACCTGTACACTTGTAACTTAGTCTAGTCGTCTAGACTATTGTCTACCTCCTATAACGGTACTCCAACCTAAAAAAGAACCAGTCCATGCTTGCATTGAAATGCAACCATCAGTAATAGATGGGAGCGTAATAAAATTTGTACAAGCTTAATCAATAACTTAGTCAGTGACGGATTTAGGAAACAAAGACATAAAATTATCTGCAAATACATGTTAGGTGTTACAGACAATCACACACACTGCAATAGATACGAATACAACAATATGTCTTCCTAACCGAGCATAGGATTCAAAGTTATCGATTTTGCGGTCTAATTGTTCATTTTTATCAAGGCGAGCCTCGGGCATGATAGATTATCCTTTGGCTTCCTTTTTCGTTTAGAGAGCGTCGACCGACGGCTAGGGGGGCGGGGGAGGGGGGGTTATTGGGGGGGCTGCACCAACGTCATTGCCCTGTCAACTGAACAATACTAAGCAGACTACGTTATGTACACCGATAGAAATAGGTGTTAAGTGTGATGAACTTAGGTACATAGATGTTAAACATTATCTTTAAAAAGAGCAACTGCTGAGTTTCTTGCTGGTTCTTCTCAGTAGAACCGGTGGTAGAGTCTTAACGTTTCATAAGTGACACAAGTTGTCCTACATGAAATAAATAAATCATTTCTGTTCAATATATATGCAACTTTATTCGGTCGCAATGTTGCTGGCACACTACACGACACACCACATTTAAAAACCTACACATTGACGGATAAAAATATAATAGTATGTATTATATTGCGGTCGGGGACGTTGTGAGAGTGATAAGTTGTGCTACATGGACTCCTGAGCGGTGATTGCGGTACCGAGTCCTGGGATTAACACGAAGCAACGGGCGGGTGAGTTTAGGGCGTATTACTATTTATATAAGTATTGTATTATAATACAGAGGAATTCCGGTTCCATACCGGCTCAACGGCGGACAGCAGACCAGCGGCAAAATATCGCTTTTAATAATTTACAATTTCATTTCATTTCATTTTCATTTATAAAGCAAAACTTTATTTAAAGGTCTTTTATGCTATCCTACTAATATTGGTATCCATATTAAAAACTATCATTGCGAAAGTGTATCTGTCCGTCTGTCTGCTACGCTTTGACGGCCCATCTTATCGACCGATTTTGATTTTGAAATTTGGTACAGGGGTAGGGTGTATCCCGGGGAAGCGGTGATAGCGTACCAGACAGACCGTATAGTATAGTATAATATTACGATGGAAGTATGGATTCGAAAGTGTGTTTCCTTATTAGTTCCCCCTTCAATCACGCCGCTACCGAGCAACGTATTTGCATATATTGCGTGATTGTTGCATAAATATAGTGAAAAACCTAGAAAGTGAAATACCTAGTATATTACTAGAGGCCTCTATTTTTACTTTAAAAGATACAATTACCTATTATGGTATTATCTATTATGCGTAAAAACAATGTTTGCAAAGTAGGTTGGTAATAGATGTACACATTTGACAATTTCAGACAGCTATACGTTATACCATATTTACGATGCTTGATAAGCTTTCTCCAAGTGTACATGAATAAAATAAATGCAAAGTTGCAGGTGTTGTCAGTTGTTTTGCAGGGAAAATGAAGCTTACTCCACATAAGGTTTTGGTCGTATCAAGCTTATGATCTCCATGTTTAATGTGATAAAAACTTTTCTTTTATCCCATCATCATTAATTCACCATTATAAGAAAGCTGTTTCAAATTTGTACCAATATTATAGATGCGAAGGTGTGTATGTCTGTCTGCCTGTCTAACCACAGGCAGATGGGCGAATGGTTAGACAGGCAATCAATCAATTTTGACGAAAATTTGAACAAAACTGGCATCATCTAGTTTTTCTAAAATCGGTATATACGTTCATCAGGCGAGAATAAATAAGTAAATATAGATACTTTGGAATTATCATAGCAGGTTATAAGCACATATATATAGCTATGAAGGATTCTTACGTATAATAAGAACAACAAAAATCAAATATAAGTTCAATCAAAGTGAATTATTTTTTTGACAAAATAATAATTACGTAACTAGGTATTTGTATCAATCTCACATTATTCGCTCATAAAGCCACGGCTTGGTCTGGATTTTGTCCCGTGATGGGAGCCTGTGGAAATTGTATGTGATACGTTATTTAAATTATCTTGTCTGCTCAATTTTCGTACTAGTATGGTAGAGTCTTCAGACAAGTTTTTGTTGCCGTAAATAGCTGCATGCATTATGAGAAACATTAAAATATATTCCTCAATAAATTCACTTTTTCTCTTCCACCATTTGTTAGTAGTCAAGTACTTAACATTATATTATGTATAATGGATGACATTACCCGGTGGAATCGGCGAAACTTCAAACTGAAACGCTTAATACAAACTGACAAACGATTATATACGGGGTGACGAGTAATTAAGACTTTTATGTTAATGTGGTTAACGAAGCAGCTGTGGGGTGTATTGAGGCGACGCGTCGAGTTCTCGTCATAACATTATAATATGTACTTAGACTCTACGATCTATATTCTACGGCGAGTGTGCATGCGTCACCCCTTTCCCACACAACGGCTTTGAAAACTACCCGCAATCGAGTCGTCACTGCCGACATACTGTCACGCGACAAGTTGCTAAGAGCTTTTATAAGCTCGTTTATAGGGTTCCGTATGGAACCTCCTAAACCTAAGCCTCCGCTGTCCGTCCGTCCGTTTGTCAGCGGGCTGTATCTCATGAACTGTAATAGGTAGGTACACAGTTGAATTTTCACAGAGTGCATATTTCATATTTCTATCGCGGCTATAACAACAAATAATAAAAATAAGTAAAATGAAAAATAAAGGGGGCTCCCGTATAAGAAATGTATTTTTGAGCGCCTCTTTTGGTTCTTTTACGAAAGGAAAGTACATAGTTTTAAATTTTGAAAGATGGTACGGAACAAACACTACGTGTGCGAGTTCGACTCGCACTTAACCGGTTATTTAGGCATATTTTAAATAAGCTTTATAATTTTCCTATGAATCACTAAATGCGAAAGCCATTTTATAATTGAGAAGGTGTGGTTAATTGTTGGTTCGTTATTTTATCGGTCCTAGAACTTCCTCTACTTTAAAAAAAAACTGTCATGTTGTCAAACGATAAGACAGAATGCTTAGAAATGTATCTACAAAAAACTAACGGGGATTTGTGGAAGAAAAGTTCACAAATCCCCAGTGATAAGGATTTTCAATTGGGAATAGCGGAATAACCCATAACACGAGTTATTAATGCGACATACGTTACTTATGTAATATACTTCTTAACTAAAAAGTTACAAGAAAAACAATTACGAATAATGTTTAACATGCGCGTTCAAAAGATTGATTATCGCTAGTGCGTAGCATGCAATTCAGTTGTGCGGTGTTTTTTATTTTAGGCAGGTATATTGGCAGGTGCCTACTAAAAGTTTGACATTTTTACTTTCCTAGCAAAAAACTGGTAAAAAAGTTATCTTTACCTATAGTCTAGGAAAGGAAGCTAGTGGAACCCAACAATAATTCCTCAAACGACGTAACTTTACAGTATAATAAAGTATCGTGAGTTAAAGGTATTTTATAAATATCAAAAAAAAATTGAACGGAAGTTAGGTATTTTTCCTAACTCTAGTATGCTTAATATCTTGGTCTAGAAAAATGCTAGTTCAAAACTTTCTTCGCTTGAAACATTCATGTAAAGTATGGAAACTAAATAGAAAATATCTAAAAAATACTACCAGCTGAAACAACCAAACTTTGAAACAATATTTTTTTTTTAAATACTGAGGATGAATCAGCCTCATTATAAACAATCTGAAACAGGTTAGTCTTTGACTGCATTCTCACTTTCGACTTAGTAGGTAATGCAGTGGATGCGGGCTTACTTGCAAGGGGTATAGATGATATAGACTTTCATACTCAACAAACGTGACTGGAGTCAATTTAAAAATTATTAATTGCCAATTTAAATCAAACCCGAGACCTCGCTTAAGTGGAAGTCGACAAAGCGACAAAATTCACACAGTAAAATTTGTTTCTTATAAACTAAAAAAACCGCTTCGACTAGCTACCAAAAGTAGACTATGCGCTTAAAAAGCATATTCGTGCGTTATCAGACGAAACAAATAAATCTAACCAAACATGTTTTGAAACCAAGGACAATGATTTCAATTCATTATCTCGGTATAAATTTTCCTACAATTTTACAAAAAGTTTCGTCTTTGTTCTATCCTACCTACTCGTATCGTAGTCGCGTCTCTTAAAAACCGCACAAAAAAGCGCTACTTAACGTAATTAACACGATCCATCCGTGTTGTCGTATACGTATCAGTACATTTCGTACGCGTTCAAAAGACCCTAAAGTACCCATTGTGTTTGTACGAAAGTGCAGACAAAACCCCGTGCGTCATAACAAATTTCTGGAGCTCCAGCTTAGTGGGGGGTGGCAGGGGGTGCCGCCTGCCACCCCCAGTTCCCACGCAACGACCTTTGCGCCGCGCCGATGCACTTTGACAGACTTTACTAATTCAATAGATGGACGCTCTAGATTACACGTTTCTTTGTTTAATAAAACGTGTTACTGAGATTAAGCATTCTGTTTTAACGAAGAGAAACGTAGAGAATTTAACCTTCATCGATCTTTTGCTATGATTTCCACGGTGACTTATTTAAGATTTTCTGATAATTTCCTTTGTTCTTAGTAGTAGCTCCGTCATTATGTCATGGTTTATACGAGATCATAAACTTTCTTTAAGGACGATTATCAGTACCTAAATCAAAATAGCGTGCACCGAATTTGAAGCCAGTGCATATTTAGCCAATAAGTAGAACCTTATTGTTCATTGGCAGGTCATAACGAAAAATAATAAGCGCTGTCTTTGAGCTTAACGTAATAGGTAAAGCATTAATTGTGCCCCTATGACCTAAACACTACTTTCAATCAATACCCATAAAGATATGTATATGTACTATGCTCTATTATATAATCTCACTATTGTAACAAAAGACTTTATTTTTCTTAATTGTTTTTTTAAGTACGTGATGATCATCATCGTGAGTCATGCAACCCCTGTGGGATATACTTAGGCCTCTTTAGCCACTTTTTGGGTGATCATCTGTTTTTTTTAACGTGTTAGCTAACAGCTGTATCTACGCTTAGTCTAAGTTTTACATACAAATTCGTCGATCATATTGAGCGTTCGATCACAGTAGCGTCAAAGTAAAATGGAGAAATTCAGTATAACTGATTTTAATTTCGAAACGTATCGTTTGGAACGCTGGTGTGAAGGTATACACGAAATTGAGCTCTAAATCAGTTATATTAAGGTTCATTACTTTGACGCTAATGTGAACGAACGCTCTATAAGATCAATCGAATTTGCAACGTAAAAACTTAGACTAAGCGTACTGTTTCTTCATCTAGAATTCGTAGCCTTGCGGTTTTATTTATAGGAGTTCCTGTATTCCATTCCTAGTCTAGTAGGATGCTTCGTTCGTGATAATTTACCACCCGACCTGTAAATATTAACGGCAAAGAGATTATTTATTTAAAGTTCCGATACGATGCAAAGTAGAAACAAAAAATTAACCCTAATTACAAGTAGGTTCCTACAGTTGTATTAAACTGCAAAAATCTATTCAAAATTCACCCGCTATCGCTTTAAACTATCGAGCCTGCATCCTGATTACCCATTAGTCGTATAATTAATGACAAGAAATTGAAATTAGGTTAATTAATGAGAATATTTTACCAGTACAGGCTATAGAGGTGTCCACAGGTAAATGAAACATACAAGATCGTTAGTACCATATCCTCTTACATGCAAAGGGGGTAAGACGTGAATTTCGTGAGTGCAGTTTAACAGCACTGAGGCACCAAACCATAAATGAAGGCTTGAACGACAGGCGGGCCGGGTGTGGGCCGGGGGGTGCTTGTTTTGGTCTGTTTGGCCCTGCGACGCCCACAAAGACGTCGACCGATCCGCACACTAATTCAACGGAGATCGATAGTGCACCGAGCTAGTGCGCCCTTTTACGCCCAAGTCCCAACTTATAATCGACGATAATTAAAATGTTTTCCCCATTTTTTTCATATTTTTATAATATCGGGCTCTTCAAAGGGCGAATAAACAAATATCTCAAAAGCCAGCAACGCATTAACGGTTCCTCTGGTGCTGCAAATGTTCATGGGCGGCAGTAATCACTTAACATCAGGTGACCCGCCTGCCCGTTTGCTCGCTAAAAAAAATATGTTTTTTAATGATGACATTTTCCCCCGCCTGCTATTGCACCTGAATGAAAGAGTCACTAGCGGTACAAGACTCATTATATATTATTCAGTAGAAACGTATGTCCAGCGGGTTTAGATACTATAATCGCTTAAAGCAGTATTATTATAATTTTGTTGACACTCTGTCTTCAGACTTATAAACCTTATTTTAGGGACTTTGACGTCCTTAAATGGACGGATGGATGGATGTTTGTTACTCAATCACGCCAGAACAGCTGAACGGATCTGGATGTCATTTGGCACAGAGATAGATTATAGTCAAAAAATAGCACATAATATAATAATAGCACATAGGCTATTTTTAATCCCGAAAAATTAAAGAATTCCCTCTGGAATCAAAAACCTCAATCCACGCCGACGAAGTCGCGAGCATCAGCTAGTAATATTAAAAGCATGGATATCTTATTAATTTTATCAAAAGCCATTCTCTTTCAAACTGCAACAGAAATCGATTGAAAAATGATTTTCTCATCCAGAACGTAGTAGGTAAATACAATGTGCATCGTTATTATGAGTCACTGGCTCCTTGGCTAATGAACTGTATTTCAGGAGCCAGCGCTCTGCTTAATTGGAAAATGCTCCCAAGTTTAAATAATAGTTAATTATTATTAGTTAGTCAATAACTAAAAATTAAAATGCTGTATTCTTTAGAAGGGACTTGAAAAAAACAGTACCTATACGTTAGCATGTTCTAGATGTTTCCCCATCATCAATCCATGAATCAATCAATATTTATTTATTCAATTTCTGTACACTGTACACTTATTGACTTTCAATAGCGTAAAAAATATGATGGTGATAATCAATTACGGTATCTAAAAGCTACCACTGAATAAGTATTGGACGAGTGTTACAAACGCGCCCTGGGCTGAGAAGTGCCCACAACAAACTGGTTTTTTTTTAATTATCACCATTTTATAAATCATTATAAACTAAAGAACTAACAGAGCCGTTAGAGTTATTTTCAAATTATTGTCAGCTTCCTTGTCATTTAAGTAATCCTATACATTGTCAAAAGATTTTTCAATGAGTTTACGTGTTACTTATTGAGAGACATCTCAGACGACGCTGACGTTTCGCACGGACATCCGTAGTTTGTTTTCGCCCTTACGGTTCATTCAAAATGCCTATGCATGTGACGGAGTAGGCACTATTCTGTTTGCGGCTTGCGAATAATTTGGTTAATAGAATCGTCTAAAGCTAAGTGACCTACTTAAATTCTATTACTGTATGTCTTAGTTATAAAAGCTGCAACACAAACTTATTTATATTAAGTACAAAACACACTACCTAGATAGCACAAGTTGTTAAATATTTTAAACATAACAAATGCAGATGAAGTAAAAACCAACTTGGAATTAAAATAACAAACCGTTAAGCGGTGCACTTCTAAACGAAAGTGTTTTACTTTAGCGCATTCACAGAGAGAAACTTCGTACGACCTTCGGGAGATGCAACTTTTCAATTTATTTCAAAGATGGCACCACTCAGCGTCTTAAGTTAATTTGCAAATTAATTCAGATGCTCTCCAAGATAGATAAAAAGCGAAAGATGTGATCTTTTATTAGAATCACTTAGTTATGCAGATAGGTACCCAGATACCTACCCATTTTATTATTCTACTAGTAGATCATCTTGATCTGCCGCGACAAGAAAAAGCCTTAGTATAGTATGTCCAGCAGGCTTAGCCTGCGCCGACGAGATATCTCACGACGAGAGAGAGAGAGATGTTGTCGTTGCCGGCTTATTTTTCGTTATCCATAACATGCACAAAATGCCGTATATTGCAAGAAAAAAATAGTCGGCATGTAAGGTTTCGTAGAGAAAAATACCACAGATAAGAAGTTTATATTATTACTTTTATCTCTACTTTTGACGTAACGAGTCAAGTGGCCATGTTAGCTTCGGTAGACAAATAGAGATAATGGGTAGACATACTCTTAATATTACTCGTTGTGCGCTTGCTAGCCCTACAAGTCATGTTTACCCATGCAAAATACACTAGGTACAATTTATAGCTCTGTCACGGCAAACAAATAAACACGCTTTCACATTTATACCTAATCTTAGTACAGATTAACTCTCCCAAAACTAAGGGCAAAAGCTGAGAGCTTTAAGGGTGCCACTAAATCCCATCATTCAAACCTTACCGTCAAGGTTTCAGTCAGTACTGTAAATCTTTGAGCTATTCAGAAGAAACTAAACGAAGCGAATTTACTTCAATACTCAATTTAATATTAAAATATTTATAACATAAGCAAGTTAGGTAATAGCTTATTAGCGTTTTTACTTTTAGATTGATTGAAACTTGAAGATTGGTGCGAGTATAATGAAGTCTCTGTAAGAAAACTTATCCACGGACCACGACTTATCACTCAGTAAGATACCTAATAGTATATTCTACTGTAGTTATATGGGCTGATTATAGATTTAAATCATGTTTTAGTAGAATTTAACTCCAACTAAATACATAGGCTGTGAATTAATTTATTTTTTTGGTATGTCCTACCCTTCTAAGTAATAACTAGGTACCTAATAGAGGTTCCTTATTACCAGCTATCATATAAAACCATAAATAAAATATGTATAACTAAACATGCAGCAATAGAGCCGTGTTGCACATTAAGTTTGAAATCATTGATTTTTTAAACAAAGATGTTTAAAAGCGTATCGAGGAGGTATCGTGAGCAAGAAAAGTCTGACAAAATATATAAAAATACAAGTTTATCTTCAGCTCGGTACTGTTATTATTTAAGTTAGTTCATGCGGCCCGTATTGGCAAGAAGTACCTAATACTGAATCCTATAGCGTTAGGTCTCGAAATTGGAATCCACAACAAAGGGACGTCAAAGAAACTAGTAAGTGCACGCGGCATAAAGACCGACGTTGCAACGAACTAGCGAGGAGCCTCGTGCGTCCATTTCCCCCTCTGGGGGTGCCGAAAGTAAGGGAGGGGGGGGGTCTCACTCACACCCAAAGATGCATCGAGTTTCTGGCCGAAACCGCACCGCCCCGTGTAATGAGTTTGCACCTTTATGCATTCTGCCAATTAAGTACTATTTCTGTTTGTACAATATTAAATCGACACCGACTAATTAGTGTTGTAGAACTGCGGTGAAATATTTCGCAGGTGCATTTGGGACTTAGCGCATAGAAGCATCTGATGTTTTTAAGGTTGATTCGTGTGGGCTCATATCAACAAAATTATAATACAAAAGTACCTACCTAAGTAAGTTTATGGAAAATCAGGAATCCAAAAGTTGTACTTAGAGTAGGTAAACTCTTAATAGTTGAGCACGTAGGTAGAGTAGCTTGTTTAAAATTTTCTAAATTGATAGAGTTATAAACAAAGAATTAGGCTCATTATATTTAATCTATCTAGGTATAATATGAGTGTTTGTAATTACGATGAAAGCTGAGGAGTGAGTAGGTACCTATTAAGACAGTAAACAGATAAAAGAACGATTTCTTAGTTTTTCGTAGTCTTTCGAACGAAAGATTTTTAGACCTCATCGACCCTCAAAAATCAGTTTTCGTTTATGTCGACCTAGGAAACCAATATCGACCCCTTGGGGTCGATATCGACCACTTTGGGAATCCCTGATTTAGTACATTCTAAGTCCTACTGATGAAATGCTTAAAAACTGAAACTGAAAATAGTTAAAATACTAAATCTTAAATACAAAATAAAGATTTTAATTAGAAAAAATAGTAAGGAGTTAAGGACATGCCTAAAAGCTGAAACCACAGCATGTCTTTTACCAAAATATAAACGTATGTAAACATCAATTTTTCCCCAAAAGGTTGGAACAAGACTGGAAGAATTTAATGACTTCGCGTTGATTTTTCGTTCCAGGAAAGCACACGATTTATATTTAAAGTTAGATTGAGATCACATTGGAGACTTTTTGTCTTACAACTTTCTGTCTGATGTCGTAATTGTGGCACATAAATTATTAACTACCTACAGCAAGAAGTAAAAGCACTATTACAAGACACAAACCAGATAAATATTTTTTTAAAAGGAAAACTTATTAAACTAAACGGACGAGTAAAGCAGGACATTTTGTCAGGTGTATCGAGTGTCGTCGCATGCCGAACTGAATATTATTACGTACCTTAACTAAACTTTTCTTATGGGTTACTTTTAAAATGGGTGTGAATTTAATGATAAATTAACGAGCAAGCAGCAACATAGTCGCAATAGGACGCGACGCAACGCATTTTCCATTAAATAATAAAATGATTACAAGCTTACGAATTTTCAGTCGATACTTAGATAGGTATCAAAAAATCTCAGAATAAGAATTATTAAATTGCATTTCGTCTATCACTGCAATAGTGGCTGTAATTTACAAGGCTGAAGTGGGGCTAAAATAAATAAAAACAGAACGACATGTCTTTAGTGTAATATCTACGTTAGGGTAAGCGTAGGAGATATCCTGAAGGGGTGCACCTATGATGTATTTGTTAGAAATACCTATCCTAGCCGTACAATGCAGTCACGACATGCCCGTGCACCGATAAATCGCATTATGGCCCACGTGCAGAGAATACATTTTTAATCTTATTTCCTTTACATTATCCAGCTTAGAAAAGCTCCCGCAAAATTTATCTGATGTACTCGTAAGTACCTCGCGGACAATCTCCGATTCGCATTACTATTTAATTAGTAAACTAGACATTAAAGACTTTCATGTGAATAAGTCATAAGTATACTTATTTAAGTGTACGTTTGATCTTTTAATGCTCCTGAAATACATTTGAAAAAGTAAAACGGTAATAGGTATGCTCATACTTACCATCGTCACAGTATAAAAAACCGTAGAGCAGTAGAGAAATAGAGGAAACGCAAAGTAGGAAATATTCTGGTAAACATTAGCAAGAAAGTGCAATAACTTGCAAAAAAAATCACAAACAGGACTCGGCACGGATAATTACGTTAATAAAACCTTTACAAAGCAGCGAGGACGACGACTGGCGATTTCTGGACCTTTAGCTGGTAATCTATTTTGTATGAGCTATTTATAATAAGGGTTCCGTACCTCAAAAGGAAATAATACGGAACCCTTATAGGATCACTTTGTTGTCCGTCTATTTGTCTGTCAAGACCCTTCTTCTCAGGAACGCATTGAGGTATGAAACTGAAATTCATATCAAATAATCAGGTCTATAGCCCCTTGAAGTTGTGAAAAAATCAAACTTCTAAAGCCAACGCAATCAAAAGATACAGCCGTTTATGCTGCAAATTTTCGACACTCGCAAGGGAATCAAAACCTACAGGGTGCTTCCCGTGAATTCAGAATCTTGAAATTTGGTACGAAGCAACGTAGTAGAGCACAGATAAAGGAAAAATTGCGAAAAGCATAAATTTTTAGTTACATCATGTAATAAAATATTTTTAATAATTTTAAACTTACTACAGGTTTGTACGGAACCCTCGGTGCGCGAGTCCGACTCGCACTTGGCCGGTATTCTAAGAAACATAATATACCCAATTGGCTGTTGATCCGAGTAGTCACAAACAAAGAGCTAAGCTAAGTTATTTATAAGATAAGAATTATCTTTGTATAGGTAGTTCACACAGCTAAAATTAGTGTTTCTCCCCAAACGGTGCCTTCTATATATAAAAGGGATATAGAGGAAACGCAAAGGCGGAAATGTACTGGTAAACATTAGCAGAAAAGTACAATAAGTTGCCAAAAAAAGCAGCACAAACAGGAGCCGGCGCGGAAACGTTAATAACGCTCGCGTTGGCATCCATAGCTCTTTTCATTCGGTACGAGCCGTGCATGCTGTGTCAAAGCACGTAATTAGTATTTAGGAAGGTGGTAAGAAAGGCGAGGTCGTGGGCCAGACGTCGGGTATCGATCCGGCGACCTGCCCCACTGTGCCCCCCTAGTGGGGAGTCGGGTGCCACGCACATCGAGCCACCAATTGACACACTTAAGGTAATACTTGGCACTTACGGCTTTGCCTTCTTTGCAGTTAGCCATACAGCCCCCGTTGCTCTTTATTCTCTAAGCTCAGTTTTAAAACCCCTCTCCTTAAAAGTCAGATGAAGGGACAAGACACAAGCTACCCTGATTACGTAACCTACCCCACTATAACAATGCGAAGTTTTTATTTTATAAAATACTGGCTCATGCCCGCTACATTGTCCGCTTGAATTTAGGCTTGTTGAGCTCTCTGTTATTCATATAAAATTTGGCCAATTACTGTCCCACATTTCGTCTAAATCAGTTGAACAGATAGGCCACGAAACAGTAGCAGATAAAACTTTCAAATTAAAGCATTGCAATAATAATATAAACTGAGTACTTAGATGATGTCCGTAACTTAGACTGGATAAGGGTTTTTTAAAAGTACTCGGGAATCTTTATTTTCCAGGATCAAAGGAAACCTTTTTCCGTCTCCGGAATCCAAGCTAAGTATCTTTACACAAAATTTTGTCACGATTTAATGGTGTAAAAAGTTAACCGATAGACAGACAATCTTTCGCATTTATAGTATTAGCATGGGTTTATTGCGACTATTTCAGTGGCCAGGTAAAATGCTGGCAGAGTGGCGGAAAGTTACAAAAGCTCGACCCACTTGGCTTCCAGCCCGGCTGTGGGTCGTATCAACATACGTACAAATGAGTGCATTACTTAACCTTGGGAATGCGCTATCAAAATCTCCTCTTTCAGTAGGTTGGTAGATATGAGAAATGGGATGCGAAGCATTCGTTAAGTAGACATATCTCAATCTAGACATCTTCCTCAATCTACTTATCTGAAGAACATTAAAAAAGTTTTCGATTCGGATTTAAAGAATCAGAAAAAAACCTATTTAGTATAGTACATACATTAGCTCTGCATTCAACTCGCGCACGAACTGTACATTAAAATACTTTTTGGTAAGTACGAAAACCCGACCCGCTTCGCACGGACAAATTTAAGTATTTTTGGGTAGGTATTTGTGTGAGAATTAGATAAGAAAGTATGTCATTTGAATTATTTAAAGGTCTGTCTGATTGGAAATAACATTTCCACATTTGTTTGTTTGTCAAATTAAGCTCTAAGCTTCGTCGACGGTTAACATAATTCGGAAAATTTGCCATATCACTACATTAATCTAAATACATATATAAATAAAAGGAAAAGGTGACTGACTGACTGATCTACCAACGCAGAGCTCAAACCACAGGACGGATCAGGTCAAAATCTGGCATACAGATAGCTTTTATGACGTAGGCATCCGCTAAGAAAAGATTTTTGAAAATTCAATCCATAAGGGGTAAAATAGGCTTTTGAAATTTGAACGTGAGCGAATCCGCGGGCAAAAGCTAGTTATCTATAAACTAAGTTCGTGTTCGTTCGAGCTGATCTCAGAAATTGCTGTACAGATTTTCATACGGTATTCCACGCGGACCAAGTCGCGGGCAAGTCTGCTAGTCTGTTATAGGTATAGGTACTAGATGTTACCTGGTATGTATCAATCTCGGTGTCGCCAAAACAACAGTTTTGGCGACACTGAGATTGCTGTTTTACAAAATATCACTTTTTTGGCGACGTTGAGGGATTGCCAAAGCGTAGGTAACTTTCAACAATTTATATTTATTCTCTTGCCGATGATCATATTACCAACGTTCCTATTCTGTAATATTTGTTGGAGAACAATCCAGAAGTAGGTATTAATAAAACACTTTTAATATATTTGTACTCTAACCACGAGAGATTTAATGTAATTAGTTAATTTATAAAACTCAGTTAAACAATACTATAGTATCAAATCATTTGACCAGGCTGCAGTTACTACCGCAGCTCGTAAACAAGGTAACGATCTAAACACCGAAGGTATTCATTAATCGTTTGAGTCTCGGTGGAGACTCCCTACCGATGGTAAAACATTCGTATTTATACAAGTTATTCCAATATGGCGTCGGGAACGAACTGACGAGTGAAATACATCGAAAGAGTCAAATATCAGTACAATCGAACCTTCATCAATAAATAAATTAACAATCTTAACTTTTGTAACAATTAATTTCAACTGTTAACGCAAAGCTGACAGTTCGGCCGTCCTGAGAACAACACGTCCTCGTGTTTATGTCATATCACGGGCGTTTATGCCCCAAATCATATAAATCATGATCAGACGTTTTTGCCTGGGGCGTTCTTGCCCATAATTACTAATAATAATTACTTGTAACACACTAATCAAACTGCTGAACTTCCAGTCTTATCAAACATATGTACATAAACTATTCTCAAGAAATTTTAAATTGATACAACTAACCTCATTCGTTGTACTTTTCAAAATCTGACACAATTTATGAACTTTTAGCACAAACATATTTAAAACATCTAAGGTTACAGCCACTAATCTCAAAAACTTATCATCACATATAATATGAATACTTTCACAACTGCGAATCTACCACTGGTTCGGAATGCCACGTCCTAGCGAGAAGAACCAGCAAGAAACTCGGTGGCGTCTAACATCGAAAATAATTTTGACACAGCTAGTGTTGACGCCGCAACCGTTGAACAACGAAGGTACCGTTGCTCGGAAAAATACAAAATGGCGGTCGTCAGCATCGTTGTTCAATCAAATAATAAATATGACAATTCGTTAATAAAGTAATTTGTGTTAGGCACGTAATAATTATCAGATATCCGCTAACAGATTCGGCCATCCGTTATTAAATGTGTCCTCACATCCATGTAACGATTTAAGTTATTTTTCATAAAAACAAAAAATATGTGATGACAATTACAACAACATAGGACACCTTTGTCCCATAAATGTAACGATAATAATAATAAGCTTATATTAATAATTAGCTTTAAATAGCAATATTTTGCTGACGCCTTTGTCTTGCACACAATAAGAAGGAACACCTTTGTCCACAGGAATAAATAAAACTATTACCTAGTTTTATTTACTTCTGTACTTTTGAGACACTTTTGTCATCTAAGCTAGGACACTTTTGTCCAACAGAAATAAACAAAACCAATAATTCAGGACACTTTTGTCCAACACACAAATAAATCTACTCTTTTGAAACGCATGGAAATATATAACACTGTACTTGAGTACCTTTATTATGAAATTATGACATTTTTATTATGAAGTTACGACACTGTAATTTGTAAATAACATTAAATGTTGTATGACTAGGTACCTGGATAACTTTTTTTTTTTAATTTTAATGACATCAATGTAAAGGACATTGTTCCGTCCCCATACGAAGTTTGCCTAAGAACCAACAGTCTTTAATATTGATTACTGGGTTCAAATAAATACCTTTTTATACTTGAGAGCAGATTAAAACAACGGACGCTTGCTAAAAAATGACTTATCTTGAGGTTATTTCAATTTTCACAATCAATCTGCTTGGACAAATAAATACCATCTTTATCCAATTGTAATAGAGCTGTAAACAGTATGTAAATAAGAAAAGATTCGCCGTAGTTCATCAAAAACATTACAGATGGAGTTAGATATATAAAATTATTGTACTTTCAATAGATGGCGTTGCGAGATTCAGAATACTAGCGTATTTAGCACTTTAAGCTGCTTTTATCTTGTTTCTTACGATACGGATCTAGCGCTCAAGCGGTGGTATTGCATATTATTTTAACCTGTAAGTTATTGATCTGTGGTTAATAATCGAGAAACGGAAACGTATAGTATCAATTTAATACCCATTTATTTATTTTGTAATTAATTTGAAGTGTCCGTTGAATTATAATATTTGAAATAAAGGTTATAAAATAAGCTAAGAAGTACTGTATATTTCAAACACGTGTTGATTCTTAGGCGAACTTCGTCAATTACCTTTATATTAATATTGTTTTGTACAATATTGATCTGACTTTCGTAAGCGCTTTTGTAATTCTCACTTCTGTGCTTTGGTGACACTTTTGTCGTCCAAGCAAGGACACCTTTGCCCAACAAAAATAAATGAAACCAATAACGCTTTTGTGACACCTTTGTCATCTAAGCAATAATTCAGGACACCTTTGCCCAACAGAAATAAATAAAATTAATAACGCTTTTCCGACACCTTTGTCCTGAAACATAATTTAAAAAACACAGTCTTCACATGACACCTTTGTCATGTTAAGATAAATTAGGTTAATATATTATAACAGTCCGATTCCTCCTCACTCAGTCTGTCCTGATAGTGTCGTGAAAAATGTAACCATGTCTTGTGTATAATCAAGCTGAACGTTTGAATATTTTAACAGAAACACAGCACGGTTTAGGAGAAATAGGTCAGCTACTATTGCTAAATTTCAGTTAATAACCAATGACCAGTTAATACCGAGAAAACAAAGATTATTGCGTTTAAAACTTCACAAGAAAAACACCTATAAAAATTCAATACAATAATGTTATAATTAAGGAAGTCAACACTATTAAATAGACTTCCACTGCAATTGGAAATACCACATTAATAACCTATGCAATTGATTAGAAAACATATGATGGATATGTGTCGTCTGTACTCAATAGCTTCCAAAAAAAGAACATACGTGATAAATGTAGGGAACATTTCCTGGATATTTGTAAACCCATGTTTAAGGCACTTAAGATATTTATTTATCCTGTATTTACATTAAGGAAATTTGCATCTTTGTCAAAAAAAACTACTTCGAATATTGTGAAACTCATGGCCAGGCTCTACAAAGGCTTAGAAATAGGTTACTTGTACCTAGCATAAAGCTAGTTATGTATAAAGTAAATGCATCTTGTAGGGCGATTTCAATATAAACTTCAAAACACTGTCAAAGATATTACCCTGTCTTAATTTAAACAATTTCCTTGTTAATGAATTTATTTTTAATTTTACTGAATGGTAATATGTATTCTTGTGCTTGTATAAACAGCTAATATTTATTGTGTTAAAATAATAATTTAATAATAGTTTAATATAATGTAATATTGTATAATAATAATTTAATAATAGTTTAATATAATGTAATATTGTATAAACTAGATTTCTTTATAATTGATTATTAAAGCTAGTTATTATCAGGCATAGACTTAAAATACGGAATATATAATAAGAATGCATTTGAAGTGAGTTAATAATATTGCATGCCATTCGATGTCAGATTGTATTACACCGTATTATTATATAACATTATATAAAGCAAATAAATGAATAGAATTCAATTGACCAAGCTAGTTACAGAATCCATTGACAAAGATCAAGGTATTACTGTAGATAGATTGCACACATGAAAATACAAGGTAAAGTTAGCTGTAAACTAGTTATGCAAAGGCAGCCTTATTGCTTACTGAGCAATCTCTACCAGGCAACCTTTGGTGAGACGTTCGAATAAGATACGTAGGGTAGTGTGGCAGAATACAATACAAGTTATAATAAGTAAGAACATAATATAAAAAATATAATAGACGTATTGCATATATACATTACATGTAAATAAAATATAGACAACAATAATAATATTACACATAAACATACACAAATTACACATATATAAATAAAATTAAAAACGCATCGTAACGAATTACGATAGAAGTATAATTTATGTATTATGGCACGACTTGGTTAAGGAAATATTCTTTGAGACAATTTTTAAAAAATAGGCAAAGATTTGGAGTTTCTAATATTTTTGTGTAGAGATTCCCATAAGTGCACAGCATGCACCGTGTACGATTTTCTGTAAAATTTTGTACGATGGCTAGGAGTTTTGAGTTTATTCTCCATGGTAGAATGCAGCTGCATATGGCGAACGGCATCGAGAAAGTTGAAACGTTCTTTATGATAGCTGGGAGTATGAGGAGCATATAGGATCGAGAATAGTAAAGAAAGAACATAAAAATTTCGAAGCAACCTAATTGGAAGCCAATCGAGACGAGCACGATACGCACTAACGTGATCAAATTTTCTCAATCCATAGATGAGTCGAATACACATGTTTTGTAAGCGCTCAAGCTTGTTTAATAACTCCTCAGTGAGATCCGTGTAACTGCTATCGGCATAGTCCAGTATAGGTAAAAGGAGTGTTTTAGCTAAGGATATCTTAGTTTTGACTGGAAGGAGATTCTTCCAGCGTTTCAGGGAGCCGATAGCAGCAAAGCGACGTCGGCTAACGTGGTTAACTTGCGGTCTCCAGGAGAAGGAGTATTACTGTAGGTATTATATCAGACTATACAATCTGATAATGTAATAATTTATCAGTAATTTTTTTTGGGAATAAAATTAGACCAACATTGTGATTGGACATCATAATAGTGGCATTTGTACTAGATCAAATAGATTCATATGTCCGCTATGACAAATTGTATCCATGGTGCTGCGTACCATGGTTACATTATGTCGAACCTTCGATGCAGAATTGTCATATGGGAGATCCTGGATTGGTATAAATAAATTAGTGTTATTGTAAAATGGTGTGTGTTTAATAATATTGTTTGAGGTCCTAATTTAATAATAAATTCGATCCTTTTGAGGTTAGGTTTTATCTCTTAAAAATCAATTGGGTACCCGTAATACAATACGTATAATAGGTAATAGGCGTTTCCCCAAACGCTCTAATTAGGAGGCAGACTTCTTAATCACTAGGCAATCACCTTTCATATTAAATTTTAAGGTATAGTTTTATAAAAACAACATTTCATCAACATAACCTCTAATATCTATCATGAAGTTCTTAATAATAAATAAAAAGCAGATTTTACGGATTTAGGACTCTGACTGGTGCTCAATGTATTATGGCGAATTGCCGTATTTTGTAGTTTCATGTTATCAAAATAAATAACAATCTCGTTCAAAA
Organism: Erebia palarica; assembly: GCA_964035005.1. Classification (NCBI taxonomy): domain Eukaryota; kingdom Metazoa; phylum Arthropoda; class Insecta; order Lepidoptera; family Nymphalidae; genus Erebia; species Erebia palarica. The sequence goes on from OZ035988.1 coordinate 13,115,124, forward strand.
TAGAAAAATAAATACTTTTATTTTTTTATAATCGACGAATCCTATTTAATCAGATAATTTCATTGATTCTTGATTATTGTCATCATGCCTACTCGTTTACTTTATGCAACCGCATAGTCGTTATTTTGTGCGAGTCAGGAGTAATGGATTTTAATGCTTGGACTAAAAATTTAAGTAAATCAAGACCATCTCTACCCTCATTATTGAGTGTAAGGATGTCACCTCTGGAATTCCGGATGTCGACCTCGTCGGTAGCACGGCACAGGGGCATACGTAACCGGTGGCTGCTCTGGCAACACCTGTCGTCACGCGGCTGGCCGTGCTGGTGATGCCCGGAGCGCCCTCCGAGCGCTGCCCGGAGCGCCCGCAAGACGCGCAGATCGAAGGGCCCCCGAAGCGCCCGCGAGGTCCGCAGGCGAAGCACCCGCGAGGTCCGCAGGCGAAGCGCCCGCGAGGTCCGCAGGCGAAGCGCCCGCGAGGTCCGCAGGCGAAGCGCCCGCGAGGTCCGCAGGCGAAGCGCCCGCGAGGTCCGCCGGCGAAGCGCCCGCGAGGTCCGCAGGCGAAGCGCCCGCGAGGTCCGCCGGCGAAGCGCCCGCGAGGTCCGCCGGCGAAGCGCCCGCGAGGTCCGCAGGCGAAGCGCCCCTCGAGGCGCTGCTCGGAGCGAGAGAACGGGCTGTGCAGAGCCCGCCTTGGCGCAGCGTATGTCACATGAAACAAAATAAGAAACCATGAACATTTCCGTTCGGTCTTTCTAATTATTGATGGGTCTGATTACTTAGCAATTAATCCGTATTCCTGTATTACAGCCAGCGGTAAAAATAATATTTTTAAATTACCCACTATTAATATTATCTAAAAAAAATAACAAAACGGATGTGCAGAAGGCAAAGGAAAATCAAGGCAACGTGAATCATATCCCACTTCTGAACTGTTGGAGAACAATCCAGAAGTAGGTATTAATAAAACACTTTTAATATATTTGTACTCTAACCACGAGAGATTTAATGTAATTAGTTAATTTATAAAACTCAGTTAAACAATACTATAGTATCAAATCATTTGACCAGGCTGCAGTTACTACCGCAGCTCGTAAACAAGGTAACGATCTAAACACCGAAGGTATTCATTAATCGTTTGAGTCTCGGTGGAGACTCCCTACCGATGGTAAAACATTCGTATTTATACAAGTTATTCCAATATGGCGTCGGGAACGAACTGACGAGTGAAATACATCGAAAGAGTCAAATATCAGTACAATCGAACCTTCATCAATAAATAAATTAACAATCTTAACTTTTGTAACAATTAATTTCAACTGTTAACGCAAAGCTGACATATTATACGCAATTTTATAAGAGTTATTGTTTTGTATAGGAAAAATTATTGGTAAATCCGATTTCACTCACAAACAAATAGGTAAAGATAGGTATGAGAAATACCAAATTCTCTTTGTAGGTACACTTCACAAAGCTAAAATTTTAATGCATTTACTATTTCTCCCCAAACGGTTCCTTCTGTATAAAGACAATTTCCGGCAAAGGAATTAGGAGGGAAACAAGCAAAGCACGCAGATTGTCCGAGGCAACGTCGCGTTGCACTTTGGGAGCTCTTGGGACGGGGTTAGGTACTAGGCGAAGGGGGGAAAGTGGGAGGTGTAAAATCACCCGCAATCATTTATACCCGAACTGCCTGTAGAATTACTGGCTGTCACTAAATTCCCAGAGATTCGCCCGGGCGTATAACATTGCTTCTCCCCTTCTAAAACCTACCGTATAAAGTGCATTAAGCCGAGCAATGTATACGGTTCAGACTAGGATTACGTCCCCAGGCAATCTCAAATATTACAAGACTAGAGCGCTGCACATTTCGCCCTGTTCTATAGAATATTCTCACGGCATGTCGTCAGTCGTGTCACCCTTTCTGTTAGAATTAATTATAATTTATTGATCAAACCCATTTCTATTAATTATTTTGAAATAATAAACTTTCCATGTTATTTGATAGGTAAGTACATAAATTAATATGCAAGTAGGTAAATACGCTACCATTTAAAGTCCATAATATAACTGATGTTTTTTTCACATCTCTTTGGGAATAAGTACCTAATAATATTATTTTGTACCAAAGATTTAGGATTGGTCTCCAATCTTAAATCTATGTTTTGTACATAGCATAGCCACCAAGCAGTTAACGACGACGACCTCCGTGGCGCAGTGGTGAGCGCATAATATAAGCACGGTTCTAATCCCCACGAGTGAAATTTATAAATTGTTTAGTCTGGTGAAAGGTAGTTAACGGTAACTATTTATTATGTTTTCTTGGTATTTTTTTTGTACATTTTTAAACGAAGGAAAAGCAACCCATTTCACGCGCTATGGGTACATATGTCACCGTAAGATTCTAAAGACCGTTAGATTATAATCTAACTCGCGAAATTATAAACTGTCGAAAGATTGTGAACCGTTCAATGTTAAGAGTGTCAATTTTTTAAATATTCATTGTATTTACGTTTTCTTGTCTGTTTCTTGTAGGTTAGGTTAGGGTTCGACATAATTAATCGGGTAGTGCCCTAGGTTCTATCGGGTTAATATACCTTAAAGATTACAATTTACCGAAAAATAATACGTTAAATTGTAATCTTTCGACAGTTTGCAATTTCGCGAGTTAAATTATAATCTAACGATTTTTACAATCTTACGGTGACAGATATATCTTATTATTTACGTATTGTCCTCGCTTCGCTCGTGTACGTTGCATATACATATAGTTACATATTACGGGGGTGTATTATGTATAAGTAGGCTTTCCGGATTTAAAAAGTTTTCATATGCATTCTAGTATTTTGAGTGAATAACTTCATCCCGATGACATTCTGTATTTATCTACAGATGTAGGTACTAATTAAATTTTAATGTTTAAACGTAGAGCTATTAGATAGAGACATTGCCCATATAATCGGAGAGATTTTTTGTATTTCAGTACCTACATCATACTCTAAGGCCCCTTATTATAAACCGACATCGGCTAAGAACCGGTTCTCAAGCTTGGTCTTAAGCTTAGATTGACCGATACTTGAGAACGTGTTTTTAGCTCGATGTCGATTTATTAATACGGGACTAAGATTGGTAGCTCCATTTTTAAGAACTTACCTTTTGGATAAATACAACTAAAAAGGTATCGATGCAAGATATTCGACTCTATGTACACACGAAGTTGGTACCGTTAGTATCTAGTTTGGAACGAGATAACCTAGACCAAACTGCAGAGGGGGAGAACAGGGAAGGGGTGTTGGAAACTAGGTCACGGATACGGGCTCCTGACACGTATAGCGTCCCATCTCACGTGTTCCGTCGCATGTACACTCATGACTCAGCTAAAAGGCTGGTTTATATTAAGATACAGCGCTGACGTGCCAGCGACCCTATAGAAGTAGGTATAGACCCTATAGTATATGCCTAGCATTGATGTATAATTTTAGTATGGTCACTGTCCTTATGTAAACGGCTTTTCATAACAATTTGACGACCTCTATGGCGCAGTGGTTTTACAAGTGGAAGGTTCCGGGTTGGATCCCTAGAGGGGGCAATTTGGGAATTCGAGTAGACGTGCCGCCAAGCGATTTAACTTTCCTGTAAGATTCAGTGTAGAAACCGATAGGATAGTGTGTATGCGTTTAATATAACTGTCTTAACCATAGCAGGTTAGCCCGCTGGCCACTACACTACCGCCAGGTGCAATCGCAGTCACGGGCTAACATGTAAGTAATTTAAAAAACCTGCGCTGGCATACCGAGTCCAGTCTATTTTTCCCGCCAGTGACTTCCGCACACCTTTTCACATCGAAGCATCCAGAAGCGTTCCAAACAGTTGCACAAGTCGCTAGCACGTATACATTATTGAGAAAGCCCTACAACTGACTGGATGGCTGTAAAAAACACAGTCCAGTGACGCCAATCGCTGGCGAATGCAAGTGTAGACACTTCGACAGTGTCTCAATATAAGTCTGCCTTTATATTATAAAAATAGTTAACTTTAGGTTCGTATTTGTTTTCGCATGTCGGTTGCGTAAATAGACTGTAGGTACGTACTAGATAGGTACTTAGCATGGATCGTGAGTTTCAATACAGGCTTATGTAATTTTCCTGCTGTAAAAATGTACCTGGCATACCTACTATTCAAATCAGTCCAGCGATTTAGACGTAAAAAATTTACAGACAACCTGACACCCTCATTCACTACATGGGACTACGTCCGCATAGATTGAGGATTTCTTTTATTAAAATTGTGGCCTGTTTTTCGAGATGAAAGCCAAATGAATGCCCTCTCGATATTAATTTTCGTCATTATCGGATAAAAAATGGGCAAAAAATAATTGCAGACCGACAGTGCAACAGACTGTTTTTTTCTTTCTATTTTATGTGACTTTCTTTGGAGTTCGAAGAAATTAGTCTTGGTCGTAATGCTAGGTCTTTCTGTATCTGGGTGCCTAGAGCCTACTGCCTACATAGACAAATTAGAAACTTACTGAAGATATAAAATACTAGGTAGATTGATGATGATGACGATGATGTCCTCCCGGTCGAATTGCGGCCACAGCGGCCTATCTCCAGAGAGATTAGCCATCTGCGCGGGAGATATTATAGTGCACTAGTGTGTGCACATACACAGGTGCACTCTCTGTTCCTTTACTCTCATAGCCCGATGGGACGGAAAATCCAACACGGTGAGAGATCAGGCGCAGGACCGACGGCTTAACGTGCTCTCCGAGGCACGGGGGTGCAACACCGCCTAACTCCGGCCTAGTATTGAGAATTTCTTGCCAGGAAAACCCAATACTTGTTATGGCCCGACCCGGGACTCGAGCCCGGGACCTCGTCGGCCGCAGTCGAACATGCTAACCACTAGACCAACGAGGCAGTTACTGGGTAGATTAATAACATTACGATTTGCGAGGCATCTATCGTCTAGTACTACCAAAAAATATCTTTTGATGAGAGTTCCGTATAGAAAGGCGAAGGCCCATTACACTTCCACGTAATTCTTAAAGCCACGACTTGAATGAAGCGTAACAAATTAACTCAACATAACCTGCTACATACACCATGCATAATTGCATAGGTTTTAGCTTTCCGTTCAAATTAGGTATTTGACAGATATTGGTAATGGTCACAGGACAAAAGTCCTCATACAGAAGTCATTTTGGCTACTTTACCCCAGGAACTTCTCAAGAGTTGATTCCATTGTGTCGCATCGACGATCAATATTTTTTGTTGTTAACTAACTAATTTCTTTAGATTTCCTTTCAGCAATTAAGGAACTATTTTTGCCCACATAGTTTGGATCATTTCTTAAATTCCATTATAGTAGTTTTTCAATTAGAATTCATACCTACTACCATAAAAAATGCGATAGTTTTGACGTTGTAAAAAGCGTGTTATAATGGTTTCTATTGTTTCTTTTAGGTGCAGACTACAGAGATAGCTCACAATCCGGAAACCGACTTACCTAATACCGCAGTTTGTAGAGGCATAAAAGCACTGCTTAACGAAATGGAAATACGTCAGTGCTCATTTTCATTATAACAATCGGTAAATAGGTATTCTGACTGAGTAATGCCTACCCTAGCTTCAAACCCTGTGCACGCCACAGCCGCACTCTAATAACTTACTACCTACTTACTAAGGAGTTCCTTCAGTAATGATAAAGTCACTTTGGTAAGGGTATTTTTATCCCAGAAAATCAAAAAGTTACTATGGGTTTTGAGATTTCTAAAAACCTATATACACACGGATGAAGCTGCGGTCATTATCTAGTACCTATAATATTAAATTTATTAATAGTACATGGGGCTGATTCTGTTGTTCACTACAATCTCTTAACTAAACTAAAATGACAGCATTAAAAATATTGCTAACCCTTTCATAATACTCCCTGCGTAAAGGGGTAGAACTAGATTTAAAGCTGCCTCAGTGTTTTTAATAGCCACTCTACGTGTGTTAGATGTATCTCTATAGCTACTTCCAGTCAAAACTTGAGGCGATTTTTCCCGAGATAGCACCGTGTACGCGCGGTAGCGATACAAATTAACATGAGTAATGAACGGTTCGCAGCGACGACGGTGTCGCGATTAGCTCTAATTGCGATAACTAATTAAACCGAATATCATAATCGCATGTACATTCTCCAAGCCGAACGGCAAATTAGACGCATTCGCTCGTTCACTTTATACTTAATCATTTTAATGAGCACACCTGAACGTATCTCTGCGCAGATACGCTTATAGCGCTTCGTGAATACTAAGAACGATGGGTCAATTTGCACCATCGATGAATAGGTTAACGTTAAATTTGTCCACCAAAAAAGTAGCTAAATGAGCGGTGGGTATAAGTCTCGTAACGTACATCCGTAATTAATTTATACCAAAACTTGACTTAACTAGACTAGTTTTGGTAAAAATTTTAGTTTTGGTGGTAAAACAAGGTGGTGTGGTTTTTAGGGTTCCGTACCCAAAGGGTGCCAACAAGACCCCATTACTAAGCCTCCGCTGTCTGTCACCTGTCTGTCTGTATACTTATCTCTAGAACAACAATAGGTAGAGAGTTGCAATTTTCAGAGTTTTTTTTTTGTGCTATATCAGCAAATTACAATTATAAAGAGGGCCTCCAAACAAATAACGGCTAAACCGTTATTTATCTCTTGAACCGTAATAGGTAGGACACATGACATTTGAAAAACACATTTAAAGAATCACCTTTATTCCTATTTATCGTGTCTAGCACATTGAAACAGAATCTGTACTTAGAATTAATAATGTCTTATTTAAGTTACCTACTATATTTACATTTTACATATACATATAAAGTTTCGAGCGCTAAAGCTGGGCGCACATTTGACTACTCATCGCCTGAGCAACCTTTTAAAGAGTTAAACAAAAAATACTTCGCAATAACTAAAAGATACTTGAACGGCAGATATGATAAGCTGCTAAAAAACAGATTTTACACATCGCTAACGTTGATACTATTCGAGCGTCGAAAGTCGAAACATAACGCCAGAGTAATATGGAGTTAGAGATTTCCGCTATTGATGAAATTAATCATTAAAATAAGGCTTGTCCGTTTAACTTTGACTTTCTACTTTCGAACGCTTTCAACATTGGCAAGAGGAAAAACCTACTAGATGCCCGCTTATGCGATAGCTATCGTTTTAGACCCACCGTACCACCAGGGACATGGCCAGTGGAGTAGTACGGTGGGCCCGTACCAATAGGCATTTACCCTAAGGGCAGAAATATACTTTTAACACGCTAACTGAGATCCAATCATATTGTACTATTCTATGACAGGAAACACACTTAGAGAGTGAGGGAACAGAGAACACACAACGCGAGTGCTAGTAGCGTGAAACGTAAAGGTGCTCCCATACAGAAAACATTGTTAGGCTCGTCACCTAAAGGTATATATTTTTCCTGCTTATATTATTTTGTTCATTTTTTAAACATTAATAAGGTGCTGAGATCACAGAATAAAATACAAAAACATACAGTTGTGGGCTGAAATCTATGAGCCGTCCGAAGATATAATCTAACTTTTAACATGTTTTGAGAGTAACTTTTTATTTCTGTATGGGATGATCTCCGTAAAAATATTTCAACCTATTCAACCAGATGCATCACAGAAAGTAACTGTTAGTGTTAACCCACCAAGAAAAGAAAACAAAGTAGATTGCACAAGTTACTACATTTACTCAGGCTTGTGCAACTTAAAAAGGCTTGTTTTGGTGGTCAAATTTAACTTTAACGGTAACCACTTGTGATGCAGCTGGCCTTAACACACCAATGTGTCTTACACATGCGATAGCAACACCTGCTTAAATCAACTTAGGTGCTTAATTATACAAACTTAATTTTATGCGTACTTAAAAATAATGAAACAAATTTTATTTACACGAATCCATATGGTTAACACACAAGAGGATGGATCTGGGAACCAATCACATTATTAGTAATGTGTTCGGTTCCCAGATCCATCAAAAAACCCCTACTATTATAAAATAAATGGAAAGGGGTCACGACCCTCAGCAATGAGGAACACGACATAGAAAGAGAGATATTGTCAATATGATATTACTTTAAAGAAGTCTCCATAAGCGCACCCCATATAAACTGAGCTTCATTCTTATTTTTATAGTATCTGATCAACACATTTTTTTTACACTGGCAACTTGTTATACCGCATATTTTTATCTGAAAACCACAGACACACATTACAGCTAAGTACTTCAGGAACCATCTTAGTCCAACGGTGTCTACATTGTCCGAAGCGGGTCTAGGAAATCTCACAGACTTTGATAGGTCATCAATTCCTTGAGGTCAATATACAAACAAACAAACTTAGATATAAGATCAATATATAAGTTTTTTGTACAAGGGGGGACGCTCAAAGGAAGATTTTCTTAAGCACAGCTAAAAACAAAACGCGCAACTGCAACTGCGACATTCAAAGTGAACATATGTAGATACAAATCAAAATGTATATAAAAGTAAGGAATCGTATGCAGTATTCCCTACAGGAAGCGCGCGAATTCGTACGTGGGATTTAAGTTTCCGAAAATCCCGTAGAGGAATTTTTGTGATTACAATGAGCTATTTCTATTAGAATGGACGTCACATTCCAACATTCGGCGATAATGGCAACCCTAGGAGCGCCTTATGATGTAAACAAAAAAGAGCAGCGCTTTAAAAACGTTGCGGTCACGCGTTCAGTTTGTTTCAACCTTTAACCCAATTTAATCGTTCGAAATGTCACAACGTAATGTCAAAGGTTTACTTTTACATAATTCAATTTCTTTAACGTACTGCTTATTTTTTACGGTATTCGTACATATGCGTAGTGTTTCTTAAAAAAATAAAAACGATAGCATAATATAGGAGCGAAAGCACTCTCGAGATTGGACAGGATAGTCATAGTATGGAAACGTCGGCTTCGTAAAAGAACGACGTTTCGTCCTATCATGTAAGTATGTGCAACTCAATATAAAAATAAGTTTCGCGGACGTTTTTTCCGCCAGCCATACGTTTTGTAGTGTTTGGCTTTAAGCCGAATTTGGTAAAAGTTGCATATCAACTTTAATTATATTTTTCCAATAATTTATTTTACTTTTGGCAGCTCGATTCAATGATGTTCGAATGCGTTACTGATTCGATTTTTGATAACAATCGACTTTCTTTATGAAGAAGTTTTAATTGATTTGACGAATTAATATTTATCATTGCTCAACATTTTTAACATACCCAAGCGTTTAAATGACTAAGGGCCGATGTTTCAATCCTCAGATAAACGACTGGATAACTATCTTGAGAATAAAATTATCTGACAGTCAAAGGAAGGATTATAATTTTTCAATCACTTTTTAACCAAGGGGATCTATGGTCTTTTCGAAGCAACTTCACACTAGATATGTGCAAGCGAGATAGACACGTCATAATCATTCAATGCATAAGACTGGGAAAGGACATTTGTTTATCGAATGACGTATATCGCAAAAATTCATAACCTCGAATTTGCGCAATTTTCATTTCGTGTTTGGTTTTGTGTTTATTTTATTTGAGACAGGTTCCCACATAAAAGTGCTTTCTTAAAAATATGGAGCAAGTAAAGAAACGTGATAGTGCGTCAAACTTTCAAAAGTCGGAAAGTAAACTTATTAGCCTAACTTGTAACGAAATACCGGTCAATATCTATACTATATATAGTCCCGTTCCCGTAGTTCCCGTGGGAACTAAAAAACCTCAATCCACACGGATAAAGTAGCGGGCATCAGCTAGTTAGAAAATAAAAACAGACGTCATGACCAAACAGACAAAGATGCAGCGTGGAACAAGTGTGTAAAATATCCATTGTTATCAATAGGTATCTACCACTAATGACCGTATATTGCGTACAAGATGGACACGGAATGAAAATTGATAATTCTGAATGAAGGAGTATTATAAAAACTAGGCACATAGGTACCTACTAGCTATACAATATAACCTAAAAACTAGAAAACGTCATAACAAACAGGCAGATAGCCCTTTATTCGGCTCCCAAAGAAGCTGATAAATATATTCGTCCGTTACAGACTTTATTCCACAGTTTACTCATATCTGTCTACTGATAAATACGAATTTGCGTTATCCATCGAATATCTACTATCTAGTCGTTTATCTGACGATTGAAAAATCGGCCCTAAGTGTATTAATGTATGTATTAAAATATAAATATGTCACCGTAAGATTGTGAAAACCGTTAGATTGTAATCTATTTAGCGAAATTGTAAACTGACGAAAGATTACAATTTAACGCATTATTTTTAGGTAGATTGTAATCTGTTGGGTATATTAACCCGTTAGAACCTAAGTCCCCGGCCGTACCTTCAAGGCAAGAGTAAATAGGCATCTTCTAGGCAAGCGCGTTCCAACCTAGACCTCATCATTGCTTTGCACTAAGCATGATTGCCGTCAAGCGCAAGCCTATCACGCAAAAAAAAAGAATGAGACAAGAAAACATAAATACAATGAATATTTCAAAAATTGACACTCAGAACATTGAACGGCACGGCGACCGCGTAATTTCTGCATCAATCATTGTTACAGTATCAATTGTTGTGATTGGCTGAATTTATCGTATTCTTGATGCGTCAATGGATTTTGTCCAATAGTGGAAGAGTGTTATCCAATCTGAGGTGATTGCGATCACACTGTAGCTGTCAGAGATACGCGGTCGCCCAGCGGTTCACAATCTGTCGACAGTTTACAATCTATCGAGATAAAAAGCGTTAGACTGCAATCTGACGGTTTTTGCAATTTTACGGTGGCATATACAACAGCACAGCAAATGTACACAATTCCGCCAGGACATAGAAACCATCCATCGCCAAAGATGTATGACGCTTAAAGTACTATCAAGAAAGCTAGTGTTGAAGCTCCGTGACTATTTCGAAAAGGAAAGTCGTAGGTACTTGTAATAACTAGATATGAGTATACGAGTTACGAAATATCGGATAAAAGAGCACGTCGCTTTACTATTGTAAAAACGATATGCGTCTATGGAGTTTTGTATTTTTTTGTCGATAGTTGCCTGTCAATTATTATGACACTTTATAGGCGTTATGTCAAAAGTAAAATAAATGGTTGGACAATTATAATAGCACCAAATTCGCTTTTTTATACAGGTACAATATAACATATTACTACAATTTATGTACACGATTAACTGGTGGTCTCACATTTGAAACGCATAATAATCGCATAGCAACACATTCTTCAGTATGAGAAACACATAATAATTACCTGACCCACTTTTCTTAGCTAATTCTAAAAAAACACTTTTACCAGTGAAACAATATAAAATCTATTTGTTACGGCCCATGTAACTTACTCAATACAGATTCGATATCTATGTTTTGTATATTCGCAGATTTAAGTAAGTACTGGGCATCAGGTTTGGTCTTTTTACTCAATGACTCCTCCAAACTCCCGCTCTGTAGTCTCTTTCTCTTTTTGCTTTCCGTCTTCTCTTTAACATCTTCCCTTTCGACTTCTAATACGATTTCTGCGACCTTTGTTTCATAAGTGACTTCCGATTTAAGAGGCGTGTCTATACTAGTTAGTGTCGAATCGAATATTTCATAGCACTGCGATCTGACATCTTTTATTGGAGTATACAGTTTGTCGATATTGGATATCGAACTAACCGCGTCTTCCGTTTCCCTGTGATCGTACGTGCTAAGTAACTCTTCAGGGTCCATGTCAAATAAACTTGAAAAGGTATTCGCTCTTAATCTTATCGTCAGATCATCGTCTACGCACAGTTCCATCGAAAACTTATCCTTCAGTTTCGAAATGTTAGCACTAGGAACAAATTTTGATTCGTCGAATTGGCACAAAAGGAAATTCTTGCTATCTTCGTTGCATTCGTGAACTGATAGCTCAATTTCTTCCATTTCATCATCTTCTTGAACTATCTGCAAATGATTAGCACTAGAATCTGACTCCAATCTATCGCTAGCAGTTAGTGACACTTCAAGCTTTTTGACGGCTATTTCTTCGTTACTCGTCGACTGTACCTCTGTATCTTGGATGGGTGTAGCATCAAGCAGGTCTCGTTCAATAATTTTGGCAGTCTCGGCATCGAAGCCTCTTTTTATTAGATCGTTTTGCAAGCTCCCTTCACTATTATTATCGGATACTAATTTTGGCGGTGCGGATGTCTCAATGTATTCCTTTATCTTAGTGATATCATCTTCTTCGGGTAAGGAACTTGAAGTAGGTTGCTCCACTTTATCTTTGGGTTTAGCATCTTGCGAGCCGTCGTCAGACCATCGAAGAGCCAATTGTTCGTTATCAGAATCTTGTAGAAGACATGCGTTGGTTTCTTTTTCTTTCTCTACACCAAGCTCGCTAGCTGTTGTCAGAATACAAGAATTTTGTACAGACGTCTCTAAAGAAAATGATTTTGTGCAGTTGAGCTTTCTAGGTGTTGAAGATTTTCTACGGGACTTTGTAGGTGCACCGGCTACGACAGGTGTGAGATTTGTATTTTTCTCCTTACTAGTAGTCCTCTTCCTAGGATTTAAAGCCCAGTTTTCTTTAACATCAGATGTCTTCTTGCGTAGTTTGCTAGAAAAATCTTTAATAGGTGTAGTTCGTCTGGGTTTTATCTTCATAAAACTTTTTAATGGCGATTTGAAAACGATAACCTTTTTCTTTTTATCAGATTTACTTTTTGATTTTGTGCGATCTTTATTATGTAGAGATTTGTTGGTTTTTTTATCCTTTGCGCTTTTGTTACTCGCTTCACTAGAGGCTGAAGCCGTGTCGAAAGATTCATCATATTTCGTTTTAGCACACACAGGACTTCTATACGATACATTTCTGGTACACTTCCTTTGAGGCCGACTTGATTTTCCCGATTTATCTTTTTCCTTGGATTTTGTTAAAGATGTTTCTTCAATCGTCGATGCCATAGTGTCTTTCGTTACAGTTTCTGAACATTGTAAAACTTCAGACGGCGGTATGTAATCATGATCATCAGGTTTATAATAGGAACTTCCACTAGAGTAATCAGTAGGACGAGATGTGTATGAGGATGGTGTGGCTTGCAAAAGATTGGGTGTATTCAGAAAACGCGGTGTGGGTATACTCGTGATTTTAATGTCTGAAATGGGTTCATAGGGCAAGTCAGCACCTAAAAATTTGGGCGTTTCCATCTGAATGTCATATAAAACTTGTTTATACGGGGTTTCTAATAAGTCGGATATGTTAAGTTTAGCACCGATCGCATTTTGCAGAGCTAGCCTTTCGGCTTCAGGGGTGTCTACGCGGTCGTCACTCGTGTTCACTTTGGTTTCACTCTTATCTGTTTGTAAATTATTTGTGCTCGCTCCACATTCAGTAATATTATTAGTAGTTTCAGCTACTGAAATCTTAGGTGTCACATTTTTTACGGGCTGTTTAACATTTTCTCCCAACTTAATACTTTCGTTTGATTTCGACATTGAGTGTGACGTGGAATTTGTTGTTTTCGTGTTATCAGAGTCTGAAGTTTCTGGGACTTTCTCAGTGGCCGGGGATACCTTTTTTTTCTTTTTTGTTTTCTTCGGCTTTGGCTTTGGCTTGGGAGTTGCTGGTGGTTGATCATAAACTTCTTTTCCCAGAACAAGTGCACGAAGTTCCGCGTCCCAATTGTGTTTTTTCTCTTTTTTCATTTTGTTTTCTCTAGTTTTACTTTTATCATTATTATCATCTTTGACTAGATTTGTATGTACGGGTATATCTGAGGGACCATTGGGATTAGCTTCGTTGTTGGTATTGCTTTCTGCGGACACTTGGTGATTTTCATTTATTGTTTCGTGCAAAATTCTTCTAGGTGTGGCAAAGTCTAACACCCTGACATGAGAGTTCCTTCGAGGGGTGGAAGAAGATTTTCTCGTAGGTGGTGCAGCATTGGGGGTGCTGGTTTTAGTGGGAACAGCAATATTCGAGTCCTTGGGCAAAGAAGCAGCCGTAACATCAACAGTTTTAATTAGACCTTCAGAAACTACTTTTTTAGGCTCTTCCGAACTTAAATCTGGCAACTGTGAACATTTTTTAGGTAGTGGGTTAGTTGATGGAACGTCGATAACTAAAGGACCTAACACACGCGGCGTTGAACTTGAAGTTGTTGTTATAGTGTTTGTACTGCAAGAAATTTTACTTTGACTGTAAGTCGCCGTTGAACTTTGAGTGAGGCCTGTAATAAAAAAAGTACCATAGCATAATGTGTCTTTAAAGATATAACTACTTCAAAATGATGGATGAATGAATATACTTTCATTGTACACCAAAAAACAATAATAACAGTAACTAACAGTAAACTTAGCTAATAACAAAGGAAGTATACAATTTGGCGGCCCTATCGCTCACAGCGATCTCTTCCAGGCAACCAATGGTTTAAAAGGACATAGCTATGCATGCATAAATATTACCATATTATTATTATAGCATGATCACAACTGCCTCGTTGGTCCAGTGGTTAGCATGTTTGACTGCGGCCGACGAAGTCCCGGGTTCGAGTCTAGGGTCGGGCCATAATTAAGTATTTTGTTTTTCTGACTAGAATTCTCAGTACTAGCCCGGAGTTAGGAAATTGGCGGTGTTCCACCCCCGTGCCTCGGAGAGCACGTTAAGCCGTCGGTCCCGGTTATTATCACTAACATGATAACAGTCGTTAAAGCCCGCCAACCCGCATTGGAGCAGCGTGGTGGGTCTAAGCTCTTATTCCCTCTCTCCTATGAGAGTGGAGGCCTGTGCCCAGCAGTGGGACGTTAATGGGCTGTAGTGGTGGTGGATGATCATAATTACCTGATGAAGGTACAACAATAATTGTAGGCATAGCCATAATTTCATCTTCTGTGTAAGCGAGGTTGGCTCCCGTTATTCGTTTATTTGTATATGCAGGGGTCCCATTAATATATATAGTTTGCATTTGCATGGATGAATTAATTGAGTTAGCTCTTAGAACTGGGGGAATCTTGACACAATTGTTTCCCTTAAAAGCATTATCTACTTTGACGTCAGAGATAATCTTTACTTTTGGATCGTCAGGCTTCTCTTTGACTCTTACAAACTGGGTTTTTGGTATGTGTTCACCAAAATGGTTCATGTGAAGGTATGGACTGTGCATTGTGCTTGCTCTCAGATAATATTTTCCAACCGGTGGTTCCTTTATGTTAGTAATAGGAGTTGCACTTTGTCGGTGTTCATTTGAGGATGTTGTCCTGAAAATTTATAAAGATTATAAGATTAGAATAGTGTCTAGAAAAAACATTGGTTGACAATTGAATTCTGAAATAGGTAAATCTACTTACTGTACATTAAAATTTTCGGATGTGCTGGAATCAGGTACAGTCGGTTTCTCCTTGTCGCTCAATGTTCCTAAAAGTGACATGATCATCATTTCTATTATTACTACACAAACTGACTAACTAACATGTCACAACGTGCAGCATAAACTTGGTACAGAAACATTTTACATTCTTTTGCCGATTATAGTACTTTACAGCACAGGCCGGAAATAAAGCAATGTACGGCTGCTTAATAGTGGAATAACGCGGCGCCAGCCGAGACCTTTTTAAGAAAACGAGGCCGGACTTTTTAAGTATTTCATCTGAGACTTGTATAGTACTTTTCTCTAAATCGCGACGACAGCGTGCTTTTCTGTATCCCGGTAAATAACTTCTAGCCGTGAATTGTCTAGGTCCTGCCTTGCAGGCCCCTGGAATTTGCGACGAAACAATTTGTTAAAAAAGCTTTTCTACATTGCCGATTGATGGTGTTGACCCTCCTTAACTCACGTGTTGTATGGCAATGTCATGATTGCTACTTGAGTATTAGCAGTCAGACAGAGCCAAAGTACATATTATTTCTTTTATTTATGAAGCAATTACGGAGCAAGTATTCTTCCCGAGAAAATAATATCATGAAAATTAATTGTATGTCCTAAACATCTTTTACAGATATCGAAAATGCTAATTTGCTGTTTGCTGTTGTAAGTTTTTATTATCTAGCCATTGATTATTTCAAAATGTGTGGATGGACACAGCCACTGGGTGTCCATAATAATATCCACTTGACCACCGACGACCAGCCTATCACCATTGAGCCCGTTTATGCTTTAAGACTATCTTAATAAGATGTATTACATGTAGTATTACAATGCAATGTGCACTTAAATAAAAAAAATTGTTAGCTATAAACCAAACTACTATGTTAAATAAAGTCGAAACAACACTTTTTCTGTCGAATATTCAACATATCTTTCATAATTTTAACAGCTTTTGTATCTACTCTATTCAAATAAATAAATGAAATGAAATATCTTTTCACAAAGGCATGCGTTATCTAAATATTACACTTACCAGCCACACCAGTAACAAACTCTTGAAATGAACCAGCATTACATATTGGTTTTTTAGTAGAATTAGGAGGCCCAACATTAGTTCTAGGCAGATCTGAAGAACTGTTATTGCTACAGACTAAGTTAAATATTGTATTGAATTCTTCGATTTTCTGCTTAGCTTCATCAGATTTTGTCTGTAAATAAAAATGTTTTTAAAAATCTCATCAATGAACAATGACAGTGAACCAACAATCAAAGGCATAGCATCTAGTTGAGGAAGGCTTGAGGACTGGTGTTGGAACTTTTTCTAATCATGACAACAGATTATCAGTATTTTTTTTAGTAGTATTATTTTATTGAAAAGAAAGATACTAATGATGTGAATAATGTACTAAAGGCTAAAAAAATGCATAGATCCTCATCAATCTAGGGCATTATTATAATTATTGATTGATAAGACTCAAAAATAAAATTGTGGGGCATAGCATAACCTGAATAATATGTAAATACCATTTATAATGATATGAGTGGTTGACTGGTTGATATTTCACGCCCCACGATATTTTGATACTAGCCAAGCCCTATCATTTGATACCCATATTGATGGGGTTGTGAAAAAATATGTAATATTCCATTATGTGGTTGCGGACATCTCGACTTTACAATGATACTGAATATATTCAATTGTATTGTCATCAGAACTAAAGGTGTGTACATATTAGATCACCCTGTCAACAGGAAAAGGGTAAAATTTCAATTATGTACTAATTTTGACCCAAGCAAAAAACAAACAGGGCAAGCTAAATAAAACCATTTAAAATGAGTGTCACTATTTCAAATTTTGGCAACAGTATGATAATCATACTTAATATTATTAATGCGAAAGTGTGTTTGTTTATTGGTTTGTCTTTCAATCACGTCGCAACGGAGCAACGGATCGACGTGATTTTTGGCATGGGTATAATTGAGGATTTAGAGTGACATAGGCTACATTTTATCTCAGAAAGTTAAGGAGTTCCCGCGGAAATCAAAAACTTAAACCACGCGGACGAAGTCGAGGGCAAATGAAAAGTTGGTGTTCTCACCATAGAAATGTCCTGTCTGTCTGTCCTAACATTGGCATTGCTTTGCACATTCTGCACAGACGATAATAGTGGTCTCACACAGGTACTACTTGGATCATTTGGATTTTGTACAGGCATATGTGCCACTTGTTGAACCGCAATTCTTTGCGGCATTTGTTGTAGTGAACTTCTTTGCGATACAGGCTGAGCTGGGCTACTTTGCGATATATGCTGTACTGAATTTCTTTGTAGCATAGGTTGCACTAAACCACTTTGCGATATTTGTTCTACTGTACTTAGACTTGTTGGTGGTACTGGGCTACTTTGTGATATTTGATGACCCAAATTACTTTGTGGGTGTGCGATTTCTGCTGGCATTTCCCGGTTGTAATTTTTTTTGGTTATAGTATTCCCTGCAATAACAAAACATTAAAAAAAATTGTTAAAGCACTTCTTTAGGTGAAACTTGAACATAACTCTTACTAAGACTAATCTTATATTGAGGTATTTCAAAAATCCAAGTAAAAACCAAGTCTACATGACATCATACTAATATTATAAATAGTAATGTGTATTACTATTTATAATATTAGTATTTTGGGGGGTGGTCGTCACCCGCGTCCGTAGGAGTTACCACCTAATACAATTAGGCCTGCCCTGCACGTGCCCCCTGGTTGGTGCTAAACGGGAGACAACGCCGAACAACAGGCGGCGGTAAATTATCCTGTACCTGGGTTCCCACAAGCCTTGAGGGACTAAATCCCCTCAAAACAGTCGTGGCAGTAGTACCTTGGGAAAGTACTACGAGAGCTCTTCCCAAACCGCACACTGCACAGTCACTTCTTTACACTTACACCATACACACCCATTCATACAGACAGGCACAATACACACAGCAGACAGTAACACCTCAACACCGAATAATGGGCGGTGGACACTAACCCATCATCGCAAGCCCGCTTGCGCTGGCTAGCAGAAGCCGGGAGGAATTAAATACCCTCCAAAAAGACTGCAGGTAACACCTTGGGGAAGTGTTACCACCAGTTTCCCTACCCAATCCAAGGCGTTATTCGTACCGTGCCGATGGATGCATGGCTGGGGGGGGGCCCAGTCGCAAACGGTGTCTCCTCGATACCAGGGCGCCTCGAGGTAGTATTTTGCCCTTCGGGCGGCAAGCGGGGCTCTGCCGTCCGTGACAGTCTATTCCCTAGCTTATCGTGGGACTTGTATGGATAAAACAATAAACCAGCAACTCTCTTCCACCTCGCGTGGACCATCTCCAGGAGTGCAGAGACCGGAAGTGGACTCTGTAGTACCTGGAACTACCCCCAGGATGCAGAGGCCTGTGCAGGACTCTGAGATTCCTGGAACTTCTTCTTCCAGGATGCAGAGGCCTGCACAGGACTCTGAAGTTCCTGGACCTAGCTCACTCGCAATGGACTGTGAACTTGTGGATGGACGAGGCAATCTTACCTCTGACACGCCCTTGGGATCTTCCTCTGCGAGTGGGAATAAACCACCCAAGGCTAAACAGCTTTGTGGTGCGGCGCGTAAGCGCATGTGGCGCATGGTAAATGCCGGCATGGACGTGAAGGAGGCCAGGGCACTATGTAGTCAACAGAGGTCGCAGACCTCCCCGGAGGGACCCATACCTCAAAGCGAAACGCGCAAGCGTGACCGCTCTGAGGAAGTGTCTCCCAGGGAAAAACCGGCCAAAGCACCCAAGACGTCAACGACGCCTGGAGGACACACCAATCCGCCTCCTAGCTTCAGGGACGTTGTGGGTGCCGCTCGAGTGGGTATCCGGAATTCGGAACCCATGACGCCGGAACAGATGGATATACTCCATCATGCTCTCCTAGATATAATGAGCAGCAAACGGAGTTGTACTGACAACAAAGGGAGCGGTCCATTATATCTAGGATTGACAAAGAAGGCCGGGTGGATCCTGATCACCTGCAAAAATCAGGCAGGACAGGACTGGCTGAGAAGGGAGGTCCCAAGGCTGAAACCGTGGCCTGAGGCAAAACTCTCCATAATGTTGGAGAGTGAACTGCCAAAGCCATGGACAGCGGTGACCTTCATCCCGCCAGTGGAGGCGTCTTCAATTCCTCGGGTCCTGAATATGATCTGGTATCAGAACGCCGGTCTTAACCCAGAGTACTGGAAGGTACTTCACGTGAAGGAGGAAGGGAATGGCAGTTATGTCACATTCTCCCTGGACGAGCCTTCCGTGGAGACCCTCCGGGCGAATAATTTCCAAGTGGGCATTGGCTTCCGCAATTTGCACTTCAAGCTGAAGGGGGAACCAAACCCTCCGACGGCTGGTGGTGCAGAGGCGAGTGCCAGCACCGGTACCGTGCCTAACGTCCCAGGCCCGAGCGGACTTGGTGGTGGGGATGCCCGTCCATCGACGAGCACCTCTGCCCCTCGACCTACCGGACCAGGGCGAACGCCGGCTGGTACGGGAAGCAGGCAGGCTGGCGGGTTTCCCAACAGCCGTGCCGGCATACCCGGACCCAGCGGGCGTGGGCGGGGTGCGTCTGGTCAGGCGCAAGCCACGCGGGGTCAAGGCCCTCGAGGGAAAAGGAGAAAGGGCAGGCGAGCGAAGGAAACCCACTCCGCCCCAGGTAACTCAGCGCCTGGGCCGGGGATGGGTAAGCCTTCGCCCCAGTCCTTCGCCAAAAGGGCGAAATAATGGCTACCCAAGGTACTTCGGTGAGGTTCCTCCAAGCGAACCTCCACCACGCAGCAGCTGCTGCCGCGGTGGTGGAGTGCTGTCTTGTTGAAGGAAAAAGCAACCTCGCCTTAATACAAGAACCTTGGGTGACCAACTCGGTTATTCGGGGGCTGAACGCCGGGGGTAAGTTACTGTATCATACCGGTAGTTTCAGACCCAGAGCCTGCATTGTCTTTGACAAGCATATAAATTTTTTGCCTGTTCCAGAACTCTGTACTGATGATCTGGCGACGGCATTTATTAACCTCAAAGGGTGGGAGGGGTCGAGGATACTCGTATGCTCAGCCTACCTGCCTGGTGAGGTTAAAAATCCCGTTGTGGACCTCTATCCAGTGGTGGACTTCGCCCGGAAACACAACGCGGAACTGCTGGTGGGTTGCGATGCAAACGCCCACCATGAAGAATGGGGCAGCAGCGACACGAATGAACGGGGTGAGTACCTTTATGACTTCCTCCTAGCTAACTGCCTCCAATTACTGAACAAAGGCTGCACTCCAACCTTCGTAACGAGTGCAAGACAAGAAGTTCTGGACATCACTTTCGCCACTACCAAACTGGCAAGATTTATCGAGAATTGGAGGGTAAGTGACGAAAGCTCATTGTCGGATCACAGGCACATCTGCTTTAATCTAACAACTACTTCCATCAGTGAAACAGTCACTTTTAGGGATCCTAAGTGCACCTCTTGGGGGGATTTTCAATGTAACCTGGAGAGATACTTGGAACAAATCCCTAAAAGTATAAGAACGCCCGAAAGCCTGGACTTAGCGGTGGAGGCTCTATCAGGTGGCATTGTGCAAGCCTTTGAAGAGAGTTGTGCCCCCAAAACCAGGACTTCGAAGCATAAAGTACCGTGGTGGAGCTCTAAGCTTAAACGCTTGAGAGATAAAACGCGGAAACTATTCAATAGGGCCAAAAAGACCCAGGAATGGGAGGTGTATAGAAGGGCCCTTACTGAATATAGTAAAGAAATTAGGAAGGCGAAAAGGG
This sequence comes from Erebia palarica, assembly GCA_964035005.1. Lineage (NCBI taxonomy): Eukaryota > Metazoa > Arthropoda > Insecta > Lepidoptera > Nymphalidae > Erebia > Erebia palarica. The sequence continues at coordinate 13,136,338 of OZ035988.1, forward strand.
CATCGTGGAGGAGGTTCTGCGAGGAAATAAATAATCTTCCTCAAAGCGCGAGACTCCACAGGGTGCTCGCTAAAGCCAAACCTAATCAACTCGGGCTTCTCAAAAAGCCAGATGGTTCCTTTACTACTAATGAGAGGGAGACGCTGGAGCTATTAGCGCTAACACACTTTCCCGGCGGGGTAGTCTGCAATGCAAACGAATCCCCGGTGTGCACACCTCATAAGCCTCATCCAGAGGATTGGAGGAGAGCCGCCATAATCTTCAGACCCGGGGCTGTAAACTGGGCAATAAGCTCCTTCAAACCGAATAAAGCGTGCGGAGCTGACGGTGTTGGTCCTCTCCTGTTACAGAGAGGAGCAGCGCTGTTAACTCCGCATCTGGTAAAAATCTTCAGGACGAGCTATGCCTGGGGATACATACCAGAACTTTGGACAAAAGTAAAAGTCATTTTCATACCTAAAGCAGGGAAGAAGGACTATGCATTGCCAAAAGCCTTCAGACCCATCAGCCTTTCCTCGTTCTTGCTAAAGACGATGGAAAAAGTGCTGGACAGGTATATCAGGGATGTGCTTCTCATTCAGAGACCCATCCATAGTACCCAGCATGCCTACTGCAGAGGTCGCTCTACAGAAACTGCCCTGCTAAACCTTGTCGATAAGGTTGAAAAGGCACTGGAAGATAAGGAAATTGCCCTCTCGGCATTCCTTGATATTGAGGGCGCTTTTGATAATACTCCCATCCGTACAATAGTGGAAGGCCTAGCCAGGAAAATGGCAGACCATACCACTGTAAGATGGGTAGAAGCGATGCTCTCGAACCGCATAGCCATAATTGAGCTAAACAATTCCTCGTCAGAAGTGCTCACGACTAGGGGGTGTCCTCAGGGGGGAGTTCTTTCGCCTCTCTTGTGGACCCTCGCAGTCGATGAACTTCTTAGCAGGCTGGCTGACCTTCACTTTGATGCCCAGGGCTACGCAGATGACCTGGTAATCACTGTGAGAGGTAGCTGCCAAGGTACCATTTCGTACCTCATGCAGAAAGCACTCTGCACCATTGAAAAATGGTGCAAAGAAAACGAGTTGAATGTTAATGCGGGTAAGACCGTATTGATTCCATTCACCAAAAAGCGCAAACTCGACAAGCTCGTGCCGCCCCGGTTGAATGGTATTGAAATACCCTTCTCATCTGAGGTTAAATATCTAGGGGTAACTCTAGATCAAAAACTAACATGGAACCCTCATGTGAAGGGTATTACCAGTAAGGCTAAACAAGCCCTAGGTATCTGTAGTCGGCTGGCGGGGACTAGATGGGGAATCAAACCCAAAATAGCCCTCTGGCTCTACACCGCCATAGTGAGGCCGACGCTATCGTATGCCTCCGTGGTTTGGAGTAGAAAAGCGACCCAGAAGACCACACAAAGCAAGCTAAGCAGCATACAAAGAACTGCTGGTCTGCTTATCACAGGAGCCATGAGCACCTCTCCGGGAGCTGCCCTGGATGCATTACTGAACCTGCCTCCTCTTCACATTTATTTGGAAAAGGAGGCGAAGGTTAGCATGTACAGGATCGTCAGCCAGAGGGAGGTGAACTGGCTATCACAAGCAATGAGATCTCTCCATGACTCAGTGCTTGAGATACCAATTTTGGGGATGCCAACAGATAGCATGATCCCAAAATATCACTTCCAGAGGAACTACTCTGTGGAAATTCCTGAAAGGGATAAATGGTTGAAAAACCAAATGACTTGGAGACAGGGCAGCCAAAAATGGTATACCGATGGATCCAAGTCAGGCAGTGAAGTGGGCTGTGGAATTTATGGAGAGCGACCCAAGGTGCGATTGCATCGGAACCTTGGGAAATATGCCTCAATATTTCAAGCAGAGGTGTATGCCATAATTGAATGTGTGGAAACCCTACTGGACAGCAACACTGTCAACAAAACTATTTATATCCACTCGGATAGCCAAGCAGCTCTTTCAGCCCTATCCTCAGTGATCTTCAACTCGAGGCTGGTTGAAAACTGTTGGCAACTACTGAACACCTTAGCTAACAAAAATAAGGTGATTCTTCGTTGGGTCCCGGGGCATGCGGGTATTGACGGCAACGAAAGTGCCGACGAACTCGCAAAGCTAGGAGCTAGGGAGCGGCAAACTGGACCTGAGCCTGTGTGCGGCATACCTAGGAGCCTAGCCAACCTCACCCTGTTGACCTACTGCTATTATGAAACACTCATTCGCTGGCGAGATCTTCCAGGAATGAAACACTCCAAAGCGCTAGTGAAATCCTTCAATAAGAAGGCCGCCGCAGAGGCACTAGCGCTTAGTAGGAAAAACTTGTGCATACTAGCGCGGGCACTGACGGGGCATTGTGGGCTGAACAGACACATGTTCAACCTAAAGCTCCGAGTAACAGATGTGTGCAGGCTCTGCTCTGGGGCTGAGGAAACGCCTTTGCACCTTATCTGCTACTGCCCCGCTCTAATGCACAAACGTAACCTCCTCTTAGGGAAACACTCCGTAGACCCTGAGGAGGCAAAGAATATCCCGGCCAAAAAGCTGCTGCTGTTTCTAGCAGCAAGCAGTATTGGCCAGGAACTTTAGATAGTGGCGATCACAATAGATCGGCAACGGTCAAAGTGATACTGGGCCTCGCTACCGAGCCCTGCAAAGCCGCATCAACATGAAGAAGAATGTGTATTTGTTTCATGGGTTGTCCTTCAATCACGCCGCAACATAACAGATTGACATTATTTTTGGCATGGGTATATGGTTGAGAACCTGGAGATTGATATAGGCTACTTTTTAAAATTATAAATGGAATTTTCATGGAACTCTCCAAGATAAAAATGAGCCTAAATCCTTCCCGCTACAAAGAATAAAATGCTGTTAGACACACACACACACAATATACGTACATAATATACACATTCATAATATAAGTATAGATTTACAATAGTTTGTAATCAGCTCACCAGGAAGATCTGCTAAGGAGGTAGTTTCAATGGAGGTTTCCGGAATGTTGGCCTCAGTTTGGCTTGCCGGGTGCAGCATGGGCACTGATCTACCAGCTCTGGGTCTGCACTCACAGCTGCTGAGGTTGAGGGAATTACATACTTCACAGCCATTGCTTTTAGAGTACAAAGTCAGTCTATTAGAACTGAAATATAAAACTTTTTGATCACTTAGGTGCTAATTTGGTTATTTATTAAAATAGCTAATAAAAAATTTAGGCTTAATTGAACTAAGACTAAAATAATCTGTTAAGAGTACCATAACACTGCAATTTAGTTTTATTTTCCTATGTAGCTTTAAAGAACTAAGATATAATATTATAATTCATAGATTTTCAAAGTCATTTCCAGATTATTTTTTTCAAATAGCTCTTCAATCAACCAAGATAAATAGCTAATATTCTATTCGATCAACTACTAATATCACCCTTTACATTATGAGACATGTAATGTGTGATGCTGCCACCCACTAGACACTTCATGTTTTTCAATCTCAATTTGTTTATTTGTTCCGATTGTATACAATAAGTGTTGTTGATATATAATAATACTATTGAATGCCCGCAACTTCGTCTGCGTGGTTTGAGGTTTTTTGGTTCAGCCGTTGTGGCGTGATTGAGTAACAAACATCCATACATCTATCCAAACTTTCGCATTTATAATATTAGTGTATTAGTAAGATGGTATCATACAATCAGCCATGGAACGGCATGCAAAATTATTACAAATCTTAACTTAATTCATATACAATTTTAAAATAATAGTTAACAATGAAAAATTAAATCAATATTAAATAATAATTACATTTATACACATATTCTACAAAGACAATATCTTATTATTAATCTTATTTTAACACAGACTATGCCTGATAATAACTTAATAGTCAATAATTACTAAGAAATAGAATTTAATTATTAAACTAGATTTTATTTATTTATTATTAGAACTAGTTAAGTTTGTTTGGGCACACCTTTATAGTAAAGATTGGGTTTAGGTTTTAATAAAATAAAGGTTATAATAATATAATACCTGGATTTGTCAGTGCTTGGCTCCTGTGAATGAAGCCTATTAATATCAATATGATTCACCAAAAACTTGACAACTTCCAACAAGTTGGTACATTGGAATAACTTTTTACGCAACAAAAATGGCTTACAGGTTTCAACTGAAAACAAAACAACACAATATTCATTCATATTCATATTCATTTATTTATTTCGATTTTGGCTTTTTTATTTCCAAAAAAATGTTTTAAGTTCCATGAAATGGTGTTAAAGTAAAATTGTAACATGTAACTAAGAACCTAAAATATCTATTTTATCTTTAAAAGTATGACAACCCTATAAGGAAGATTTATGGTGTGGTCACTGTAAGATTGTGGGAACCGTTAGATTGTAATCTGTTCAGAATAGTAAGCCGATAGAACCTAAGCACTACCAGCTTATGTCGAAACCTAACCTACCCTACAAGAAAGAGACAAGAAACCGTAAATACAATGAATATTTCAAAAATTTACACTCAAAACTGAATGGTTCACAATCTGTTGACAGTTTACAATCTACGAAAATCGAGATCAATCAAGAAAAAAAGCGTTAGATTGCAATCTGACGGTTTTTGCAATTTTAAGGTAACATATACAAAGATTCCACATCGAGTTTGGGTATAGTATGGTGTTAAAAGATTTTCAATTAGTAATATTAATAATTAAATTAGTAAGCATGCTTGCTTACAAATTTAATTTTTTCACAAGTCAATGAACCACCCTGTATGCAAAATAGCTTACCATAAATTTTAACAGCCCTATATTCAGCTAATATGCTCTTGAGTGAGGTCATAAATATCCTGTCATATTCATTTCTAAGGACATCCAAATAGGGGCTTGCCTGTAGGAATTCATCATAAGCTGTCATTAACTGTTCCTCAGCAAGGTACCCTGGAAGTTGAAATGGGTTGATTTACCAAATTCCGTTAGAAGTACGCCGTTTTTTTGCTCTCCCGCCAAACAACAACATACCAAGAACGAGCTTAGCCAAATCGTGTGAAGGAAACGGTGGTATAGCCATTTTAAGACTTTAGTTTGAACGCTATTTATTACACGACAAATTCACTAAAGAACTCTCAATAAAATAAAATCTCATTTTGATATTTTTATATCACAAAATTGAATTCTAAACAAACAAAAATTAATGCAAAGCACGTCTTTGTCTGTCAAGTGTCAAATTGACAGTTTTGACAGTCATCTGAATTCATTGCAGCCATGGATTGCAGCCCTCTCAAGTTTATGGTTTAGATCACCGGCAGAGACAAGTTAAATCACCGGTTCATACCATAGAAGATTTCCGCTCACACTTTCGTTCACATTTGTTTACAACTCGCACCGTGTAATCGCATCATTATATAAATATTTTCGTTCTTTTCATTCAATTCCATTCATGCAAGTTGCACCATTCAAAAATCTGTCATGGCGATTATCGTTTCGTCATCCGACATCACTTTGTCATAATTTTTTGAAGTTTTCTGGCGTCATTTGTGATTATTTTGTTAGCATTTCAAGTGAAACATTTTGTTAATTATTATATAAACTTTGTGCTAAGATGAGTTCAGCCGCATCCACAGCACTTTTCGCTTGCTCTCGATGTTTCTCTAGGCATCCGTTCGAAGAACTGTCTCCTGGAGAACAGCTTTGCAAGGTAAGGTCAATTCGCGTTAATATATTCATTGTTAAGTATTTAGAGGTTTTATTATGCCGTTCGAAGAGGAAGGTACAGTTAGGTACGACCTTTACAGTTGGTTTTGACGTCAGTCGTGACGCTGTATTCTGTTTTTCAGGAGTGTCGTGGCTCTTTCCCCGTCGTCAAGTGCACCTACTGTCGTTCGGAGTTCCAACAGACAAGGTCAGAAACACGCGCCAAGCAATGTGATACATTTAAAGCAAATTGTGCATACAATACTTTAACAACACAGCTCTATTTTCTAAACAATGTTATCAAAACAACTTGAATAGCCAGTTTCACAGAAACAATCTATGACGCAGAACCTCAAGTACTTTTAATTCCTAGTATTGAAGATGAAGACTAATTCAAATTTAACTCTGGGAAAAACTTAGGTGTATAAAATGATAATGACACTAACATAGAGTCTTAGGGATAAATAAGTATGTAACCTTACACAACAAGTCACTAGAGGTTTCTATTGAATTTTAGCTTCTTATTTTATATGACATTAACTGTATCACACATACTATTGCATTTATCATATTAGTAATATAGGATTTGTCATCATTGTGCAATTGTAATATTTGTACTCTTGCAGTAAATCCAATACTTCCTCAATATGCAAAAAATGTGAGGCCAATGTCAAGGCCTATGGGAAGCCTACAGCGTGTGAATACTGCAACATTATTGCTGCATTTATTGGTAAGATTAATGCATATTTTGTTTTAGACAATACCTTACAGCAATAACCAAAGTTTTTAGGAGGTTTAAGTGAACTACTCTCTCTACTTCCATACTAATATGTTAATAGATGCTGATGATGAACTTTGTCCTAAATGTTAAACACATGGATTTAGGTTTTTAAAAGTCCTATAGGAACTCTTTGATTTTCCAGGATATGTAACAGTAGCCTATGTACATTTCTAGGTCTTTAACTACGTAAATGCAAATATCAAGTGGATCCATTGTGGTGTTTTAAAACCAATCAACATACACTTTTACATTTATTATATTATATATATTATAAATGCGAAAGTTTGGATAGATGTATGGGTGAATGGATGTTTGTTACTCAATCACGCCACAAGACTGAATGAATCTGGATGAAATTTGGAACAGAGATAGTCTGGAATAGCCCATAGGCTACTTTTTATCCCGGGTAATTAAAGAGTTTCAGCGGGAAGCAAAAACCTCAATCAGCTCATCTAATAGTTTATAATATGCATAGTCATACAGTAATAACAATACACTGCCATCTTTGTATACCATCTACTGCTGGACATAGGCCTTTTGCAAGGACATTCCAACATGCCACATTCAGAAGCTTCCTGTGACTTTTTTGATGTTTTCCATGCATCTTGTGGGGCGGGTCTGACAAAGCTATGCTTTCTTGTGCATTCCAGCACTTTGTTATTATTATTTATAATAATAATAATAAAGTATTATTATTTATAATAATAATAATAAAGTAGGCTTGGCTTTTGCTGATGTGCCTATATCAAATCTTGTGCTTTGTCTTTTAGTGCTTATCCAGTCTGTTCTTGAACTGATTTACAGAGGTTGACATCTCATGATTTCAGGACACAGAACCCCAACGTCTATCGGAACTTTGAACTGTGTGCCCCTTGCCACTTGCTATCAGTTTTACTAGGGGCTAATTACACTTATCCACAGAAGACTTATTAGTGACGAAGCATTGGCTATCGTTTGGCTATCTTCTACAGATCTTCTCATTTCTATTTATCTTGTAATAATCATTATATTTTTCTTTTTGTAGGCAACAAGTGTCAGCGATGTGCCAATTCAGAGCGCAAGTATGGCCCCGCGGTGACGTGTGAACAGTGCAAGCAACGCTGTGCTTTTGACAGACACGATGATAACAAGAAGGTTGTATGTACCACAATTTGCTCATCTTTAATAATATGCAGGCTGTTATTTTGAGAGTGTCAACAACTTTAACCTTAGAGGAATTTATTTTTGGGAGCATCAAAAACTTAAACTAGAAATAGAGGAATTTTATCATTTGTCTTTTGAGGAAAATTCAAAGCCCTTAATTAATTATCCATTCATCCATATCTTAATCATTACATTGAATGGGATGAAAAAAGTTGGGGAAAAGTCCATAGTGACTAACAATACAAAGTCAACCCCACACTGGAAGTTGTGTCCAGTGTCCAGAGATCCTATTTAAGCGACTGGTCTGCCTGTTGTGCCATGTCCATTAGATTATTTATTTTTGTAGAATCTTTTATGGCGTAAAATAAGTATTTTATTACTTTACTTTAAAGTTTCATGGCTTAATTCATGGCCTAAGTGACAACACTGTCATGTTTCAGGTGGACGGCAAGCTTCTGTGTTGGCTGTGCACACAGTCTCTGAAACGAGCCCTCGCCAGAACAAAACAACACATGTCCGCAGTGGATAAACACAAACATCGCTCACACAAGTCAGTTGATATTAATTTATTGTTTGTGCTAGCCAAGCGAAGAGAACTCTATAAAAATCTTTATTCAAATTTAGTACACTGCATAGTGCATACTCAGTGGTGTGCAGTTCATAGAGGCATAAAAGCACTGCTTTTATGCCTGCTAGAGGAAATACTTCAATGCTCATTTTTTATCAAGACAGTCAGTTGCTACTATTATAACAACAGTAAATATGTATTCTTTTGAATAGAAGCAGGTGTTACCCTGCGGAAGTCCATGATAGTGAATGAACTAGAAGTTTAATTCGCTATAATCCGCTACACTAGACAAATCTGTGTGGTACAGTGCGTGTCTTTCACCTGCAGCATGCGACACCGACCACCCAGCAATTCGCACAGGCACAACACCACACAAATCCTCCAAATCACTCTCAACGTACGTTTCACTTCGACACTGGAGCATCTTCAGGAGATGTTGACTCGACAATGCACAATTGTGAAGAACACAATCACTGGCACTGTACCACACAGATTTGTCTACTGTAGCGGATTATAGCGAATTAAACTTCTAGTTCATTCACTAATATGTATTCTAACTTACCAATGCCTACTCTAGCTTTAAACCATGTGCATGCCACTGTATACCTTTTGTAAGTGCCTACGTCCTTCCCTGGAATGCAATCTAGCTCTACCAAATTTCGTTAAAGTTGGTTGAGCAGATTCATTTTCTGGTGGTAGCCTGATTTTTTGTAATTTTAGTATGTCGCTGTGTAGTGGTAATAGTTCCTATAACTATACTAAGTTACATATAAATAGCTGTGACAGAGATAAACTGGATGAAAAAACTTAGCATAAGGGTTACTTGTTTTACTAAGAAACCCTTAAAAATTACCATGTTAGTAATATTAAACGCAAGAGATATACTACGCGCAGGTCCAAGAGCAGTCACAAAGACAAACGCAAGTCAGACATGATGAAATCCATGGGCTCCGGAGATGCGTCTATGAACGACTCTCAACCAATGGAGAAGAAATCCAAAGTCAACCCACAAGGCATGTATATTTTTAACCCTCGAGGTACGTTTGTTTTGGTTTTTTTTTATTTTTATTTAATATAAATCAATAATTTAAATTTCTTTTATTGTTTTAAAGAATAGGGGACTAACTACACTTAATCGCAAAACACACAGAGAAAGTTCACGGTGATATTGTCCATAGAAATGTGTGTGTGTTTTGCCCTTTAATTCGCTCCATTCGGTTTTCGGAAGATAGATTTTGGCACAAAAACTAAAAGAAACAGTGTGCAAAGACAGTCTTTCTCTTAATCTCCAAAGATTAGGCATCTGCGCGAAAGATTAGTGCACAAGTGTGTTCAAACACAAGTGAACCCTAAGTTCACCAGTGTCATAATCCGGTGGGACCGTAGAGACATCAGCCCCAGAACCTACAGCTTTACGTGCTCTCCGAGACAGGGTTGGCACACCGCTAACTTCCATACTCCTGGCTAATACTGAAAATTGCTCTTGACCAAAAAAGAAACAATATAAGTTTGCCCGCCTGGGAATCGAACCTAGGACCTCGTCATCTGCAGTCGAACATAATAACCACTGAGAGAGTTCACGGATTGGTGGTTACTCTGGTATTAATGCTAAAAATGTTTATTGGCGGCGGTAATAACTTAACATCACTATAGGTCCCGTCACGTAAAAAGAACACTGGTCGTTTACCTGTGCACAGCGATTTATCGATCAAATTGGTAGTATGAAGGGGCCTTGACGGGGGAACGATACCTATAATGATTCTAAAATAAACCTACAATAGGCAATATTATAGACGACGATAGGTAACAAAGACGCGATTGGCGCGCAGACTCATCCCCTCCACTGTCTCTCAGCGTTCTTTTTACGTGACGGGACCTATAACGTCTACTCGTTTGCTAGCTATCTTAATATATATAAATCTCGTGTCACAATGTTTGTCCTCAATGGACTCCTAAACCACTTAACCGATTATAATAAAATTCGCACACCATGTGCAGTTCGATCCAACTTGAGAGATAGGATAGTTTAAATCTCAAATTATAGTCGCAATTTTAATTTATTGCTAATTATTTGTCTGTTATTATTTGACAGTCACAATTATCTGTTAACTCCAAATGATTCTAACAGATGTCGATACCTTTCGACTGGGTTGAGTAAGTAATCAATAGATGGCGCTGCTATGGTAAATCTACGAACGTGTCATATAAGCTACATTTTAACAGCATAATTACCACGTGTTGTTGACGCTATAAAATTAATTAAATTTATTTTGTAGTGAACGAAATACCGTATAATTCAGCTAATAATTTGTCTGTTATTATTTGACAGTCACAATTGTTTACTATAATGTAATATAACAAAAACTTTAGCCACAGCAACGCGTGGCCGGGTCAGCTAGTATAGTATATAAAAAAATGTGTGTCAGCTCCGACGCACGACTGGAGTTTACTCTTTACGAACGATTATAAAATAGATAGATTAGTAAATGAATGCATTTTTACGATTACTGAAAGCGTGCTTGATTCATTTATTTATCCTAATTATATAATTTATTTTCATCAAAATACATTACATAGTCATGGAAACGTCAATAACGTAACGGAGAAAGTTTGATTTTACTCCCCATAAATTTTCATAGCCTGGGCTTATATATGAAAATCGATTCTAAAGAAGGTAAACTCCAAAAAATATATGTACTACTTTAAAACTTGTTACTGGTATTGTCACTAGTGGCGTTATGGGCGGCGGCCATCAGATGTTTCTTTTTCTTTTGCTTAGGAGAACTGGATCCAAACAGTTCAGACCACGTGGTAGCGATGACACAGCTGAAGGAAACCATCGCCAGTCTGCAGAAGCGGGTCCAGCAAAAGGACATGGAACTACTATCCAAAGACAAACTGGTAAGTTTTCCAGTCGTACGAACAGTTCAGTTTATAAGCCACACTTTTCACTGCACTTTTCGAAGGGCCCTGTGGAAAGGGTGGGCGCGGCCGCTAGTTTTGGCGTCGCTTATTACACAGCAATAAGGACCAAATTAGGCCCGGATTTGACCAAAGCGGAGAGGAGACGAGAGGAGAGATGTGATTTAAACAACAACATTTTAACAACCAATAGCAACCAATTCCCACATCTCGTCTATCCACTGAAGCTGAGCGGAGATGTATCATATTTGTATAGAGCGATCGATGCGGAGATGTGAGCTGTGGCTCGCAAGCTGGCGGTGGCGCGCAGCGGAGACGAGAAGAGATGTGAGCGAATCCGCGCTCATCTCAACATCCAACGCTCACCGCACGCAGTTCAGTTCCACTCTAGCCAGCATACATCTCCGCTCTTGCCCGTACACATCTCCGCTCCAGTCTAGCCAGTACGCATCTCCGCACAGCTTCGGTGGATACACCCTAGCTGAAAAACATCTCTTGTTTCCGCTTCAGACATCTCCGCACATCTCCGCTCTGGTGGAGTCCGGGCCTTAGGGACCCTTTCCCCCTAAATCTTATTACACTACACTGATTCAGATGTAAGGGTCCCTTGAAAAATGTAGTGTAATAGGCCTATTAGACCTTGACCAGGCTATTATGACGGAATATTTTTTTTATAGGAGACTCAGCTTATATAGGTTTTAGATAGATAGATAAACTTGCACACACTTAAAACCAAAACAATAAACAAAAGGTTTAAAGATAAAACAGAAGGGTGCAAAGGTGGTCTTAAGGTGGGCTTATGGCATTCAAATTGCGCCCCTAGGAATATCATCTTCACAGGTTTATATAAAAATCTTTACTTGAAAGTGTCCAGTTTAAGAAATTAGTTAAAATAATGAGTTTGACGTGAGTTACTCACAAATTAGTCATTATTTTGACTAATTTCTTTTAATTAATTAATTAATTTTGAATGCCATAAGCCTACTTTGTCGTATTCGTTTACAAATTGCGAAAAACCAAATTAAATTTGAATTTCGCGGGCAGACCCTTGTCTTCCACCTTAATGCTTCAGCAGTTAACACCCTTTAGGTTTTAACAAAAAAGGCAGCAAAAATCCACACGTAAGTAAAGGAATTACAAAATGACAGCAACCATCGCGGCGCTGCGTTGAGATTTGCGTGTGGATCCCCACTGAACTGAAATTTTGCATACAGGTTTAGTTTGGATGACAATGCATGGTTAGCAAAGTGATGTCATTCTTAATCCAAAATGGCGGACTCACAAAGATGGCGAACTTGTTATTTTAATATGCCACCATGATGCGGCTATAAATTAAGTTTGCTGAGAAAAATAAAATGTCATCACACTAAATGCAATATGGCGCATGATAAAACCTCTCTTTTAAAAAAAAATTCTTATTGGTTTTAATACTTATTAAATTCTTGTTGAGTGTCACAACACTGACAGTGACTAGCCCAGGTTGTTGAACACTTAAAATAGATATTTTGTGGTCGTCGTCGTCGTCGTCTTAACCTATAGACGTCCACTGCTGGGCGAAGGTCTCCTGCGTGGATTGCCATTTTGTAGTATATTTAAAATATTATAAACTCCTCCACTAAGGGCTATAAATATTATATTTTGTAAAAAGAAAAAATTAAGGAAAGTATGGGGGGCCTCTACTCGTATATATGAGAATATAGGCCAAAGGAGAAGGTTTACTTTGGGTGTATTTCTTGTATGTATACTTTATTATGAATAGATTAAAATATGTACATAGATTTTATTAAAAATAAAATAAATTGGAATAAAAAACTAAATAACGGGCAAAAAATAAAAATCTATTTCAAGTTTTTCGATGTTTCCAAGATGGCGCCTTCAGCCATAGAGGCGCGAAATGTGTCAATTGTCATTTTTGAAAATTGACGTCAATCACAGTGTATTTTCTTTCATAATATTTGATACTTGACAGAAAAAGTCAAAAATTTGAATTCGCCATTGTTATCTTTCTACTCATGTTTAGTGTTGCTAATCATGGAAAGATTAAATAATTTCACCACTGAAATTAGGACGATTTAAACAATCAAAGCTGGTTTGATATTTTATTTTCTTTCTTTTCACTACTTGTACAAAAATCAGTCCCCCGCCCCATACAAATCTGAACCATCTCCTTTCAGCTCTACAACTCGCATTTGAAAGTGGGTCTGTATGTTCACAAATCACAGCCCAACAGATCGCTTATCTGACTTTGACCGTATTTTGCAACAATTAAAAAATTAGGAGACAGTTACTACTTTTTGTTTCGGAAAATAAAAGCGTTCCCACGGGATTAAAAAACTTATATTCACATAGTAACTAGATGATCCCCGCGACTTAGTACGCACGGATTAAGATTTTTGGTTCCCGCGGAAACCTTATTGAAACCTAATTAGCCTATGTCCTTCCCCGGAATACAACCTATTCCTGTACCAAATTTCATCAAAAGCGGTTGAAAAGATGAGCCGTGAATGCGTAGCGGACAGACAGACAGACACTTCTTCTTCTTCTTCACTGGGCTTTTATAATATTAGTAAAATAATTTAATCTTTACAGATCACGGAACTCAAAGCACAGCACCACAACGACACGACAGATCTCCGGAACGAAATGAAGAACAAGGAGCGTTTAAACGAAAACAAATTCACGCTGATGAACTCAAAAATACAAAACCTCCTCAAAGAAGTGGCGACCCTCAGCAAATCCGCTAAGAAGAACAATAAGAATATGAAATCCGCTCTCGCGAACACAGAGAACGGGAGCAGCGGCACAGACAGCCCTAGCACCAATTAGATCAATTTGTAGCTTAACAGACAAAATTAATCGATCTATCTGTAATTTGTCTATAACTTGCCTGTTACGTATCCTACAGGGTATTTTGAAGAGTGCGCTATGAATTTTTTGATCTGGTTCCTCCTCCACCGTTCTACCACAGCGTAACGATATGTTCATACAGTAGGTTAACGCCCATACAAATGTCGGAGCCGGCTACTGTGACAGTTTTAGCACCTAGATATACGGTATCCATACTAATATTATAAATGCGAAAGTGTGTCTGTCTGTCTGCTACGCTTTCACGGTCCATCTGTTCAACCGATTTTGATGCAATTAGGGCGAAATTGTATCCCGTGCAGGGCATAGACTACTTCTTATCCCGGAAAATCGAAAAAAAAAACTGACATAAAAAGTTTATGTAAGTTATTGACGAATTTTCTAAATATTTAGAAGGAAAAGGTGACTTGATCCATCAATTCAAACATATATTTTTGAAAATTCATCGCTAAGGAGGTTAAAAATTAACCAATCAAAATCGAACTTACCGATAAAGCTAGTTACAGATAGTTTGATTATATTAATAACGGCCACAGGAGACGACGTATGAATTTGCTCTGAATTGAATATATCGGTATACACGTAAATAAAGTTATCTATTGCGGCCTTATTTTTAAAAAGTCTTAGGTAAACAAGCCAGTTCTCGCCGTGTAACCATAAATCAAGTGTTGCCATATTGAAACTCAGTAACGTATGTGGTTGGCGAGCATTCTTTAAACCTATACTATATTTCAAGTTATTTTTTGTCAGATTGGATTATTTGACGTATTTAGTTACTAGCAATACGTGCTATCAGTTGTATTTTCCTAGTTCATCCGGGAATACCCGACCTTTTTTTAATTTGCCGCCATTTTGGATGCCTGACTTTCACTGGACAGACTATAGTAGTTTTTGAAAAAAAAAGGACTTTTGAAAGATAATTCGGGAAACACTCATATTTGATGCTTTAGATCAGGGATTCCTAGGAGTAGACATAAACGAAAACTGATTTTGGGGGTCGACGAGGTCTAATCGACCCCTATTTTTATACGACTGCCTGAAAAAAGGAGTATATTGTTTTCAGGGTTCATGTATGTATGTATGTGAGTTTGTATATTCCACCATAACTTCTATACGCCTGAACCGATTTTCATAAATGAGGTATCGTTAGAATCCTTAGCTTATTCCGGGTGACTTAGGCTAGAATTTTTTTTAAAAATTGATGGGGTGACCATGGTCCCGCATTAAAGACCAAAATTGAAAAAAAAAATCGAAAATAAGATTAACTATATATTTATCATCTAGAAAATGATAAGTAGATTCCAAAAATATATAACACTATAGTTCAATATTTAGTGATTCACAAAAAAATATCATTTAATAAAAAATTTGAATAAGATTCCAAAGGCTATATATGCAAATCGCTTCTTATGGAGGTAAACTCCAAAAATAATATGGCAGGGCAGTCGTATTTTTTAATTCGTTAATTATGTTTTATTTTTCAAAAATTTACTTACATTTATTACTTACATAAGTACTTTTACGTAATTTGTATTATTAATTTTTAATTACACTTGATGTTTACTGAATTTTATGTCTATTTATTTTGTTAAATTTTGATGAGAAAATGATTTGAAGTTTACTCACTTAACCAACCGCAAAGTTTTAAAATTGGTTAGTATTTTGTATCGTAGGAAAAAAACTAAAGAAACGGTTGTTCTGAGGTATCACTTCATTTTGGAAAAGGGGTCTCTTGCCCAATATAGTTTGGGAATCCCTGCTTTAGATAATTATATGATTTCTCGTCGATATAGATCACGAAAAATAAACTGAACTCTTTTTATACCACTTATATTCCGTATTGGTTAACGTCACAATTTTTTGGGGTAAAACGCGTTGTTTACGCAAGATTTAATTCGCAGTGACTCATTCTAGCATCGAAACACTTTGGCGTTTAAGTAAAATGAACCATAATGCCTTGTTTTAGAGCTCAAGTTGGTCATCCATAACCAACGCTCCAAGCGGAAACGTGAAATTTTAACCGGAAAAGCTTGTAAAAATCACTGAATAGATATCGATTAATAATTATTATGACTATATTCAATTCATGAGAAATCTTATACGACCGTCCGTCTCCCGAGCTATTATTGTAATTTTAATAGTGATAATTCAATGGAAAATAGGCATTTTCCTTTTATTTTTTTACTCTACAAATGGTTTCATTTGTAGGCATATTTAAAACTTAAGCATAAGTAGGTTTCCATTTTATAATTCCTTTTTTGTTTACTATCTAATAAGCGTTTTACCATATATTTTTTTGTTGAATATTGGATAAACTTAATTTGGTGCGAATTATTCACGGAATGACAGTTATGTGAATAGATTATCGATTAGTCAGTTTTGATTCGTACAGTTCAATAATCATTATTTATTTATCAATTAATAATCCAATAAATATTTTAAAGCAAGATAACCTTAAGTGAACATAGAGATTATTTTTGAATTTTCTTAATACATTATTCAGATCAGATTGTTTGAATCGATAAATTTCAGTGATGAGTACTATGGTAGGTATAATTTTTTATTTAATCAATACCAAAATTAGGTTTTACGTCATATTGTGACAATTAATAATTATGTCATATCAATATTTATTTAACCGAATAGTTGAGATTATAAAGGTTAATTTAAAAATACTAGTAACTATTTAACACTAAAATCTTATGTTCGAAAACTTTTTTCGAAACTTTAACAGCTGAACGCCAGCCATATAAAGCAACCAATTTTAATATTTTTATTTTTGTGCGTAATAAATATTAAAAAATATTGTTTAAATCATAGAACAAAATTGAATAAAGATTCCCATAAAGATAATTGTGAAAATGTTTTTAAATTAACCCTATGTAGCATCTCGATAGAAAAAATACTTCGAATCGAAGGTTTAACAGTATGGCTTGTGGTTTGATTCCCTTTTAAAAATGTGGTATTAAACTTTAATCGCGTATAAAAATCGGGACTCGTATCTACGATGTACGTCTTCCACTTTGAGGGCGTTACTATGCCTCTTCACCAACCTAAATAAACTGTTTATTTTTTTATTATTATTTAAACGTTAAATTATCTATATATTATGGACACAGTTAATTTATCTATCTTAAATCCTTAGATTTTTGGTGACCCATTTCTATTTCAATTTTTGTCTTTGAATTGAGATTTCGGATATATGTAATAATAAAATATGGAAAGTAACTCATTCAGTTAATCAAACAAAATATTGCTAATAGAGTTTCAAAAAACCGCAAAAAATATAGAAATAAACTCGAAATACTATCTTATACTATGACTATTTTTTTATGTCATGTTGAAGAGAAGCTATAGATTAAGAAGTACGAATTTTGCTAGGTAATAATACAATATCGTTCAAGTTAGGAACGCTAGCACATTTTTTTTAAATGTCGCAACATAATATATCGCCGTGTCGCCGCGCGTTGAGTCGAATTAAATAGCATTAAATTAATGTAATGTAGTAATATTGTATCATCAGAACACTATTCAGAACACAGAAAAATTTGTGGGCCGAAAAGCAAGTGTAGGTAGCCGTTGTTCCTGCGGTTGATCTCTCTCCGGTTGCGTCGTGTTGCCGACTCATCGGACTATGGGGTTGCTATTCCAACAGAGATGTGCTACGTAGCTACGCTACGGATGTGTGCTATGGACTAGGATAGTACATTCGTAATTAAACTAATGAATTAGTTTTAAGGTTTATATTAATAAGTGCTGTGGAACCGTGACCGACGACCTCGCGTTGTTATGAAGACAAAAGTTCTTAAATATAAATATTAGTACATTCGTAATTAAACTTTAATGCCTTAGATTTTTTTTACTTCAAAATCTCTGTCGTATATTAGTATACCTGCTCCAACTTGGCAGTCGGTAGTTAGTCGGTTTCATACAAAAATATGCTGGAATTAGATCTGACTCAACACGTAAAAGGGACACGATCACAGGTCGTCGGTAGACATTATTTTTTAACAAGGCCGAAGAATACAGTTTTACAAATTTAGATAAAAGTAGAAGATACACAAATCATACAGTATTGTCAAATAATTTGAAATTGAAAGACTTTAAATTCCAATTGAATTGCCTCGTAAAATTATTAGTAAAATGTAAAATGAAACCAATAAATGGTGTTGAAATCACTCTGACTTTTATTTAAGGATTATGACCTTATTTTATGATTAATAATATAGTAATATATTTATAAGTTTATTATTAAAAGTTATTTTCAGAGTGATAAATTAATCTCAAACTGAAATAATTTTCACTGCAATTTCAAAATATGTCCGCATGCGTTGTAATGCGTCGTATAAATCGCGTCCCGTAAGTTGACCCAAAATGGCGGTCGTCTGCGCAGGTACATTGTACTTCAAGGCCAAGTGGAGCGTGCGCGGGAAGCGAGGGGTATGGTAACGCGCGGCGCACCTCATACCGAAATGTGTTTCTGCTCATAGTTCAACTTACGCGGCGGCTATTATACACCGTTCTTTCTATGAATACGGCGATGGTTTCACTTCACTTGTGTCAAGGTTTATGACAAAGTACATGATCCTCCGAAGTGAAGTGCTGACAAAGTTCAACGAATTCCATAAAACTGACGACAGTAGGTAAATTTAAAAAAATACAATGATAAAATAAAAATGCAAACCACGCCAGCTATCCACAATGACGTAGCGATAAGAAAATACACAACATGTTTTGCTACAGTTTTGTATGTTTATCGCATAATACGATTTAGCACGCTGTCTATCTCCCGTCGTCTTGTTATGCTTGCCCATCATCTTACATTGTGCTAAACAAATCGTTAAGAGATGCTACAAAGTAGAATGAGCTAATGTTTATTCGTTCTACTCAAATTCAAAGAATTAGAAAAGTTAAAAACCCCCCGTGGCATTTGGTAGTTTTAGAATAGGTTATGATTTTGTCTGATAGGTAGTTTCGGCCGTGGCTAACATCCTATTTATGGAGTCGTAACTACAAGTCATTTAGCGTTCAGGTACGACACAATGCACCGTAAAGGATGGATTTAATAAAACTCCATAGGATTTCGTCACCACTAACCTATTTGAGGAGATTGTAGTCATGGGCTTTAGGTATCTTTTATAGGGTCCTTTAATAATTAAAACTAGGGTTTTAATTATTGCATGAATATAATATACATTATTTATTTTAGTGTAATAATTAAATAATAAATATCGAATATAATACAGTAATATTTTGTAGAATTTTATAATTTGTTACTTTGAATGAAAACACTTAGTTAATCATATTCTATGCTTTAATTAATTCGTTAAGGTTTGGTTTCTTTCTTTGGATTTTATAATACTCGTATTTTTTATTTGTTAATTGGCATTTCACCAGGATTAACGTACTTCGAAATTGGGTAAACACCAAAATCGTTTGAGAAAAATTTAATATTATGTTGAACACATCTGGAAACAGTTCTTAGAAATTTACGGATATTAAAACAAATTTAGTGTCAGAGCAGGTGAACGATTCGTTATTTGTGTAGTATTTAAACATGTCTACATTAAAAATACCGAATTAGAGATGTCCCGGTAACTATCCAATATACTACGGCCATATATTGGATATTAGCCCAATATCATGTAAGTAGATACCGGAATCTTATAAAATACGGAAAATTCATAAAATCAAAATTCAATACCTATTGATAAATGGCAGACAAATTAAAATCACAAGGCTAATTTTTTTTAATTTTGTATAATATATAATATTATAAAAAAGCATATATTTATAAACTATCAATAAATAACCCAAAAGCAATTAAATAATATCTTTCTTTAACGATCAAGGAAAAAATACGTGAGGAAACATGCAATGCTTAAGAGTTCCGAAATGTTCTCAAAAATGTGTGAAACCGCACTTGGCTAGCTAGCGTCTATGGCCGAAGCCCTACTCATTCTGAGAGAAGTCCCGTTCTCAACAGTGGGCCGGCGAATGGCTTGATGATGACCGACATGAATGAAAACTTAAACAAATCGTTCACCAACTCTCAACCTAATATTTTTGTCTGAGTCAGTTCGTACTTTACGTAGTGCGCCTAAGAACTGTCTAGATATGGCTTTAAGTGTATTGTCATAGCTGTATATAAGCTATTTTACGGCGAACTGTTTTCCAGCATACGTTAGTCGTACATTTACTTCGCTTGTTAACATAAGTCTTAATCATGTGTAATAAAGACGTGTTTCTACTACTTATTTTGCTGCATTTAGCGCAGTCAAAGGGTTAGTATCATTTTACTATATTATTTTTTGGTATAATTTGTACTATTTAACCAGTACAAATTATACCTATCTAAGAAGAAAATAACGTATCCAATGAACAGCTTAAATAATATTTTGTTTTTTCCAAAAACTTTTATTGACTAGGTTTATATTATACCTGCTTATGATTTTTAACTATCAAAGACTTTATGTAGAAGAAATTGTAAAGTAGATACTTAGTTACTCATTTTAAATTGCTACACTTGGAAGTAACTTATACCTACAAACTTTTTAAAATTTAGTTACAAAGTTGATCTGGTAGGTACTTACCTAGTTGACCAAAATTGGTTTGGTAGGTATTTTACTGATTAAATTATCTATTCAATTTTACTGACTTATCGTACCTACCTTGAAGGCAATATTAATTGCTTTCAAATAGGTAGGTACCGAGGTACCTACTTTAGTTACCCAACCTTCTTGTTAGATATTTTTAACCGACTTCAAAAAAAGGCAGAGGAATTTATAAGGTCCTATAACCACACAAGCGGTGCAGAGAAATGTGTTCAGTAGGCAGTGCATGGCGTGACAAAAATATCACGTCCGAAAGCAATAAGTAATCTTGGTCAGCTACATAGCAATCTACATCTCCACGCTTTTCAAAGGTATTATAATTCTATTCGATTTTTTTTCTAAACAGGATAGGTGCAACAGCTTTAGATTTAAAAAAAAATGGTTTGAAAACTTAAGTATTCACTTTTTCAAACAATTCCAGTGTTAGAGCTAACGTGCGATGAGATACGTGCGTTTGTCGACGGGCACAATTCGCGGCGTTTCCAGCTTGCGCGAGGAGATATACCCAACCAGCCGGCTGCCTCGGAAATGAGACTAATGGTAAGCCCAATTTATGAAAAAAACTAGAAGTTTAGGTCGCTATAATCCGCCACAGAAGGTAAAGTGGTACAGTGCGTATCTTGAACTTGCAGCCCGCGATATTCACCACACCACATAAACACTCCAAAATACCCTCAATGTACGTTTCACTCCGATACCACAGCATCTTCAGGAGATGTTGACTCTACAATGCACGACTTTTTATTTTATTGGTATCGGTATTTATTCAAAAACATAGCAAAGTTCGTGTTTGTTACGAGTGCGTAGCTTGGATCCCGGGCGAGCGAACGATTTTAAGTTAGAATCCTGGGTGTAGTGGGGTATTAAAAGGCACAAGAAACAAAAACCTTTGCATTCTTGTGATACATAAAACTTTTCACTTTAATAGCGAGACAATACGATAACTCATTCTGAGTGCAGTCTTATGTGAAATGTCCATTGCACAGCGTTCTACATTGTCTTTCTCACTGCGTGAACAAAAATGTGTTTTGCTCACTGGTTTAAAGCTGCAAAGGCGCGTTTTTTGAGCTTTATAGGTGAAAACGAAAATGTGTATCTTTCAGGTATGGGACGAGGAACTAGCAGCCAAGGCGGCGAAATGGGCGTCCAATAACAAATTCGCACATAATCCGGACAGAACTATTGGTAAATATTAATCGCTAGATAAGCCCCAAGACTTTGCTGGCATGGCTTTTATTTTATGTCTTCTCGTGCGCAATATTGGATTTTTCGGATCTTTAACTCTATATTGTTGGCACAGATATCTTTCATACAAAAAATCACGTCGATCCGTGGCGGCGTGATAAAGGACATACCATAACAAACATACTTATTTAATTCATTGAGGTTTTTCGTTTTCCGCGGGATCTCTTTAATATTCCGGGATAAAAAGTAGCCTATGTTTTATTCCAGACTATAATCTATCTCTGTGCCAGATTTCATCCAGATCCGCTCAACCGTTGGGGCGTGATTGAGTAACAAACATCCATACATCCATCCATCCAAACTTTCGGATTTATAATATTAGTGTAGATATATTTCTAGTCTAGCTGATGCCTGCGATTTCGTCCTCATGGAATAAGTTTTATAAGTCCCACGGGCACTCTTTAATTTTCCGAGAAAAAAAATCGCCTATGACCTTCCCCGGGATGTAACCTATACTAAATTATTATTATATATTATACAAAATTTCATCAAAATCGTGGTATAGATTTTATAATATTATGGGTAGTGGTTGGTTTAGTATTTAGGATTTTTATCCCGTCAGAGAGTTTATTCCACTTAAAGTAAGTTCTTGACTGCGATCTCACCCGGTGGTAAGTGATGATGCAGTCGATGCCACCCTACCGGCAAAGACGTGTCGCCACGCGATTTAGTGTTACTGTACGATGCAGTGTAAAAAGTAGGAACCGATTAGGGGTATGAGTCTAATACAACTACCGTACCCCTAGTAAGTTAGCCCGCTACTGTAATGACCCGTTGTCATAGGTGACCGACAGACGCGATACGACGCCATAGAAAATTTGTTTACGCGACAACGTAGGCCATATAAAGGGTCAGCTAATGTATTGTATGGTATTGTATAATATTGTATGTAGTGTATTGTACAGCTAATGTATAAAATTGATATAGTCGCGTCGCGTCGTATCGAAACACGATCTCTCGTTTGTCACTCACGAAGAGCAACAGGTGATTTGTAGTGGGAAAAAAAATTAGCAGTCATAGGGACTGCTGATAGAAGTAAAAACGAATATTTAATTTTCTTATTTAAAAAAAAAATTATAAAAATATTTCAAATATAAACCTTAAAACTAAGGTATTTAGGTTTAATTACGAATGTACTATGTTTATATTTAAGACCTTTTGCCTTCGTAACAACGCGAGGTGTCGCCCACGTTTACACAGCACTTTATTAATATAAACCTTAAAACTAAGACGTTAAAGTTTAATTACAAATGTACTACTTAAGACCTTTTGTCTTAAGAAGAATGGTGTCGCTCTCGCTTATTCCACATTTTTACCCCCTACCAAAAAGTGCTCAACGCGCCTGAAGAAGTTTTCACTTCAGTAAAAAATCTAACATTTCCGTAGCATCACGCAGGTTCACGACCGGAGAGAACATTTACTACGCTGGAAGTACTGACATGGACTGGCAGTTCGACGTAGATTCCTCCATGGAAGCCTGGTTCATTGAGTATAAGAACTTCAAATATGGGCCCCTCGCACCCGACCACTTCAAAGATGCTAGTAAACCTATAGGACATTACACTCAGGCAAGTATATCACTACTTTCCCCAAAGTACATCTGTACTGCGATACAATGTGATGCTTTCAAAGCAAGAACTGTTCCCTTACTGGAAAATTATAATTTATACCGACGAACCGAGTGTATTCAAACGTCGATTTGGACATTTGGAACGTTAAAAAAAATCGCTTAACTGCTCTTTTTCTAGCTAATTTTTAGCATTTCTTTTTGCCGTACCCATAGTTCAAGGAATAAGGATATGTAATTACTATTTTTACTTAACTTATACTACCATATCCGCCATATTTGTAACATCTTGTCTTGAGCCTTTACACCATAAAAAAATACCAAAAACGCGGCTAAGTGTTACATCTTATTCTTAGGGTTCCGTACCTCAAAAGGAAAAAACGGAACCCTTCACTTCACATCACTTTGTTATCCGTCTGTCTGTCAAGACCCTTCTTCTCAGGAACGCAAGGAGGTATTAAGCTGAAATTCATATCAAATACTCAGGTCTACTGTCCCTTGGAGCTATGAAAAAAATCAAACTTCTAAGCCGACGCAATCAAAAGATACAGCCGTTCAGCCGCCAGCCTGCAAATTTTCGACACTCGCAAGGGAATCAAAACCTACAGGGTACTTCCCGTGAACTCGGAATCTTGAAATTTGGTATGAAGCAACGTCTTATAGCACAGTTAAAGGAAAAATTGCGAAAACCATAATTTTTTTGTTACATCATATAATAAAAGATTTTTAATAATTTTAATCCTAATACAGGTTAGTACGGAACCCTCGGTGCGCGAGTCCGACTCGATTCATTGGCCGGTTTTTTTTTACCAAAAATCTATTGAGTATGTTCGGAGCTACTCCTTAGAGTACACTTGCACAACACTGCCTGAACTGATTTAGCTAAATTGTTTGAAACTGTTACTTTTTGATAAGTATATTATAAAGGACAGAAGACAGACAGAAAATTTAACTTAAGTGTTGGAGTATAAATTTTATATTGTAACACTAAGTTTAAGCTGGCAACATTGATTTGTACTTTCTTGTGTCATGGCCGGCCTCTGTGATGACTATTGATTAGGCATCAGCTGAGATTGGTGCAATCATTATTTTTTTATATACTACAAGTTAGCCCTTGACTGCGATCTCACCTGATGGTAAGTGATGATGCAATATAAGATGGTAGCAGGCTAACCTGTTAGGGGCATGGCAGTTATATTAAACCCATACCTACCCCTAATCGGTTCCTAACGGCATCGTTTCGTATTGATGCTATTATTGACTGATATAACTATATAATTTTTTGTTAAAACAGTAGGCATCTTGCGCAGTTTATCGCTATACGAGTTACTTAACAATATTTCGTGTAATGTTTTCTTAATCTAAGTCTAAAGTAAATTTTGATAAAGAGGCACAATCGCTGAGTAAACTTGTTAGATCACTCGCAATGCATACTGTCGAATTAATTGCGCAAATTCGCGTTGAGTTCACGCATGAATCGTGGGTTAAAATCATGGCTAGAGCGAACTTTAGACGCTTATATGTTAGTATTTTTGAGATGATTTTTTTAACCAATTTTTTTTTACATTACAGATGGCGTGGTGGAATACAGTTTACGTTGGATGCGGTATATCAGAGAACTTTGAGAAGGGCATGAAAGTCTACTACGTCGTTTGCAACTACGGGCCAACGTAAATTGATTTATTTATATAATACTAGATAATGCCCGCGACTTCGTCCGCGTTGACTAAAGATTTTTGATTCCCGCGGGAACTCTTGAATTTTCCGGGCTAAAAAGTAGCCTATGTCCTTCCCCGGGATACAATCTATCTCTGTACCTTTCATACAAATGGGTTGAATAGATAGGTCGTGAAAGCGTAGCAGACAGACAGACACACTTTTGCATTTATAATAATAATAAAATAATAATGTCCTCCCGACCTAATTTCGGCCACGGCGGCCATTCTCCAGAGAGATTAGCCATCTACGCGGGAGATATTATAGTGCACAAGTGTGTGCGCGTACACCAGCCCCGGATCTAGGGGGGGGCAAGCCGGGGCCCATGCCCCGGGCGGCACCCGTATACCCCGGGCGGCACCCGTACCCCGGGCGGCACCCGTACCCCGGGTGGCACCCATGCCCCGAGCGGCAAATTAAAACTTGGCAGCTCAACACACACAATTCATCATTAACTTTGACCACTGAGACGACCAGTAGGTAATTTATGGACAATAAGTTATATAAAATTAAATATTTTTCGCTTTCGCGGGGCTATAAAGAGGAAAGATTTGTTTGTTTGTTTGTAATGGATAAACTCAAACACTACACGACCGATTTTAAAAATTCTTTCACTTATAGATAGCTACTTTATCAGCGAGTAACATAGGCTATCTTCTATTTACAAAAAATTGGAGATCCTTACGAAAATTGCAATAATATGAATGAAGTCGGAAAAACTCCTCTCATCTGAGAGCTTTTGTGGCGTGCGCTGCGTAAATAGTAAAAGTTACACGAAAACAATGTAATGTGGAATTGTTCCCCTCAAAAGTTCAAAAAAAATCCCCGATAGCATCTTTTAAGCTATCTTTTAAGATTGCCTCACAATAACCATTTTTAAGATTTTATAATTTACAACAAAGCTTTACTTTCGAAGGTGTTTTTACTGACTTTGTTTTAATCCTTATCAAAATAAAATGGTTGGTCATCTCGAGTATTTAATATTAACCAAATTCACTCTTTACACCATTTCATTCCGATGAATATCTTAGAAGATATCATAGAAATAAATTCACGCGCAAGAGAAATAGGGGCGGCCGGCCGGGCGGAGATACCACAGTGCTAATGTAAAGCCTGATGTGCTGACTGCTACCCAATGTCGACTGGCTATTATTGGGTATGAACTATTATGATGATTAGTGCTACACATGCGCAGCCGGGGCGGAGCGCTAGATGAAATACAGATAAAGAACAATATTTTTCAACTTAAAACTACGAAATATATTAAAATCTAAATTAAAAACTACACATTGAGAGGCCGGTGATCGCCGCTCGCAATTTCTATTCAACCCGCAAATATAAATTTGCCGGTATATTGCTATCTCTATTTGGCTGATGACACATGATCGCGTGCAAACGCGATAGCAATATGAGCATACAGAATTTGTTGTACGTTTAGTCTTGTTCCGTAAATACCAAAAATGATGAATGATAACTTGTTTTGTTTTTCACTTCGTGTTGTTATTCGGTAACTTGACAATATAGGCTATGCTCCTGTTCAGTTAGTACGTAACATATCGTCGGTTTTAATATGATACAAATAAGGAGAAAACATGTCATTCATGTCGTAAAAACAAGCAAAACGCTATGCGCTTACATTTAATTTTGGGAAAATATTTTGAAAACATAATTATCCAGGGGCCTAGATAATTACTAGTTCAATCTTAATAATCGCATAATCTGGTGGAAATATTCTCGAATTACGAATCATTTTGGTATTACGTTTGTATGGACAATTCACCCTCCGCTGGCACCTTAAGTTCAAAAGAATTTTATTGGCCGCAATTTTTTTAAAATAAAGAAACATGATGGTAATTAAAATATCTATTGAGAAGTAATCAAATAAAATTAGTATGTATGTAGACAAACTGAAGCAAACTAGAAGTTTCTATCACTAATATTAGGTCCTTACATATGAAATTGTCGTTTTGTCGTACTGGCCACTTTGATCTCAAATATCTCCTCTTTGGTTAAGAATTTCAATTTCAAATTGATACAGCTATTTCTTAAAACTCATGCTTTTGTGTTTTTAAAACCCCTATTCATTTGTTTTTTCCTCTTTTGGTTTTTTCTTTGCGTAACTCAGTTTACAAAATGGAAAAGTTGAAATATCGCGTTATTTACGAGTACGAGCTACATCGTGGTACCAGTGCTGCAGAAACGGCTCGAAGGATTAATGATGTGTATGGCGGCGGTGTCGCAAAAGAAAACACAGTGCGACCTGGAAATTTCGACCTGCAGAACAAGCCCCGTGGACGGCCGGAGGCCAAAGTGAAGAATGAAGAATTGAAGGCTATTGTGGAAGCGGATCCATCGCAAACCACGTCCGAGCTAGCGGCAGGTTGCGGTGTTAGTGATAAAACTGTTTTAATCCACTTGAAGCAAATTGGGAAGGTGAAAAAGCTTGAAAGGTAGGCCTCATGAATTGAGTGCAGCAAACCGACAAACGCGCGTCGACTGCTGCGTTACATTACTCAACCCGCACAATAATGAAGGGATTTTAAATCGAATTATTACCTGTGATGAAAAGTGGATAATGTACGATAATCGGAAACGCTAATCGCAATGATTGAACCCTGGCGAACCAGCCAAATTCTGCCTCAAGCGAAAATTGACTCAAAAAAAATTACTTGTGAGCGTTTGGTGGACTAGTGCCGGTGTCGTTCACTACAGCTTTCTTAAATCTGGCCAGACGATTACGGCGGATGTCTATTGTCAGCAACTGCAAACCATGATGGAAAAGCTAGCTGCTAAACAACCGAGGCTCGTCAATCGCTCTAGGCCACTGCTGCTTCAGGACAACGCTAGACCACACACTGCACAACAGACGGCTACCAAATTAGAGGAGCTTCAATTGGAATGTCTAAGACATCCACCGTACTCCCCGGACCTTGCTCCAACAGATTACCATTTTTTTCTAAATTTGGGTAACTTCTTGCTAGGGAAAAAATTCAACTCCGATGGGGCAGTCCAATGCGCCTTCAAAGATTTTATTGATTCCCGTCCGAATGGTTTTTTAGAACGAAATGAAAAATTCAATGAACCTATGAGATGACAAAAGTACATAGATAGCAATGGTACATACTTTGATTAAATAAATATATTATATTTTAAAAAAATCGACTATATGTCCCTCCCTTACAAAACGGCAATTTCATAGGTAAAGACCTATTAGAAACAAAAAAAAAATAAGAAAAGTGCTGACGCGAGCATTTCGGCCGCGCGCTGATAAACAAAAGGCAGCTGTAACTCAGCAAAAAATCAATAATTTGATATACCTACAAGGACAAAAATTGGCCAGATAGAAAAAAAAATTGAATTTTAATTAAAAATAAACTGAAAATCAGTTTTTAATAAAAAAATAGCAAATATAAAAAAATTGTAAACATGAGAATCAAAGGCGGGGGCGGCATTTTTCAGTTTTTGCCCCGCCTCGAAAAAATTGAAGATCCGGGGCTGGCGTACACAGGTGCACTCTCTGTTCCTTTACTATTATAGCCCGATGGGATGGAAAAACCGACACGACCGGAGAGAGATCAGGCGCAGGACCGACGGTTTAACGTGCTCTCCGAGGTACGGGGGTGAAATACCGCCAAGTTCCTAACTCCGGGCTAGTACTGAGAATTTATTGTTTAGAAAACCCAATACTTGTTATGGCCCGACCTGGGACTCGAACCCGGGACCTCGTCAGCCGCAGTCGAACATGCTAACCACTAGACCAACGAGGCAGTTACGCATTTATAATAGTATGGATTGGACGTCAATAATTTGAAAAAATAATATTGATTGATTGATAAACTAAATTCTAATCTAGTACTGCCCCTTTCCGCAGAGAGTATTATATCAAAGGGATAGCAATATAAATAGAGCTGTCATTTTAATTTAGTTTAGAGACGGTGTACAACAAAATGGGGGCTATCACGTTTAAATTCGCCGCTAGAGGCACTACTGTAGAGTGAGGTCTCCGAAATGTCGAATAAGTATTATCACTGGGCTTTTATCGCGGGTCTAATTATTTCATTAATATATTTAGCAATACCGGATTAATTAAGGTAGATCTAAGATACGTGTTAATGAATGTCAGTGCTCTGTGCTTTGAAAGCGGAACTAAGAAAAAAAGTGCAAAATTAAGCGGGTTGAAAGAAGAAGAATTCAGAAGTTATAACACATTATGTCCTTGATTCCTGTGTGCTTACTATTTAAAAACGTAATTTTATCAAAAGTATGCTTGTTCACCGAATTTACAGCTATACTAAGGACCAGGCTCGCCAGTGGCGACCACTAGTGAGCTTAAAAACGGTAGCCCTCATTGGCCCTAATGACTTATAGGCCTTTTACACTGCACTTTCCACAGGGCCCTGAGGTAAGGGTGTGCGTGGCCGCTAGTTAGAGCGTCGCTTATTGCACAGCAATAAGGATCAAATTAGGGACCCTTTCTTCCTAAAACTTATTACACTACACTGATTCAAGGGTAAGGGTCCCTGTGAAAAGTGCAGTGTAATAGGCCTATTATTATTGTTACAGCGGTAACTACATCAGTGAGGCGCCATACAAAGCAAACGGCGCGTGCAACGCACTAACGTGCACTGATGACACGTGCGACAGAGAGTATGGAAGCGAGTGCTGATGTTATATTTTTTTTTAAACTCTAAGGCTCTGGAGTAAACTCGGCATAAGCATGTTAAATTAGTTGATAAAGGAGTTTGTGAAAGCAATGTCACCGTAAAATTGCAAAAACCGTCGGATTGCAATCTAATGCTTTTTATCTCGATAGATTGTAAACTGTCGACAGATTGTGAACCGTTCAATGTTCTGAGTGTCAATTTTTGAAATATTCATTGTATTTACGTTTTCTTGTCTCTCTCTTTGGTTAGGTTCTATTGGGTTAATATACCTAACATTACAATTTACCGAAAAATAACGCGTTAAATTGTAATAAAATAAAAGCTAGTTAGATTACAATCACATATCTATCAAACGGTGACATATAATATGTATGCTTGAAAAAATAATATGTAGTTTTCAAGACCAGCATAATAAGGCAGCCATTGGACGCATAACAGAACAAAATTCGCAGAATAAAAAATCTATCCCGATCTCCTTATTGAAACTAATAATTTGTTCTGAAAATATTAGGTACATAAAATATCAATTCCTAAATCAAATACATTGTTGGATACATTTTTATTGACCAGCAAATATTTTTTTTTACAAAATATTTCTTCCATTGTTTGCGACATTAGCTTGCTCGATTATATTTTGATCTCGTGAACTAAGAGCGCCTTAGAGAGGTTTCTTTCACGTTACTTCGTTCGAACTGCGTACTCTATGCCCCTAGAGAAAATATTGAGTTTTTTACTTTAAAAAATAAATAATTATTGCGATTGAAAATACTGTTTTATTTTAAAGTTCAATAGCAAGCAAGGGTCTTCACATGAGAAAAATTATAATAAAATGCCTGAAATTATAATATGAATTAAGGAATGAATTTATGTTACAGCTGTAACTTAACTACATTCCTTCATTCATATATAATTTCAGGCATGTCCTGTAGTTAAACGCTAAACACTAATATCAGTCAATCATCAAACAGTTTTTCCTTAGAATAATAATTGACCCCTTGACTAATCTTTACCATTTTGTGCATAGATGGCGCTACATCGTTCTGTTTCGGACAGAATAAAAAGTAAGCAAATATTATTGTATACAAAAAGCGCTGAATATACCAAGATATAAATAATAGGTTTCATTTGTATTTGTACCTACCTATTGGTAGAACTCGCAGGACGCGAGATCTTAGTTCCAGACGAACCGCTTGGGAATTCGACTGTACTTATTATTATATTGATATTTGATAAAACAATAACGTAGGACTATCTCGTATACTTTATGAATTTTATCGTATATTATTAATGATAATTGTCCCGTAATCGATTTTTTATCATTTCATCTCTGATAGCGAGTGTCCTGAATACCACACTTCAATAATAAGGAATTAACTAACACGTCTTTGTACAACAAATGCATATTGTGAATCATTATTCATGGTAAGTAAAGCCATTATTTAATTTTCAGACTTTATAAAAAGCTGTAAGCACTGAGATACCTAGTTAAGTATTTGTTGTTGTTTCATGATCCATACCTACTGTACCTAGATCATTTAGTAATTTATCAAAGAATTTCATACTTTGCTCAGATTTCAGAGAAGTTTCAGTAAAGGCGGGTATTTCCTGTCTCGTTTTAAAGGCATTGCAAAGTCTGAGCAAATTCAAAATAAAAATGTAGGTACGTCGATTGGTTGTAGGTACCTATCTCAGATTTAGGTAAATCATGAGTATAAAGGTAAATAAACTACTGTTTTTTTGAACCACTACAAGTTAGCCCTTGACAGCGATCTCATCTGATGGTAAGTGACGCTAAGTTTAAGATGGTAGCGGGCTAACCAGTTAGGGGCATGGCAGTTATATTAAACCCACACCCCTATTCGGTTTCTACACGGCATCGTGCCGGAACGCTGATAGCTTGGCGGCACATCTTTGTCGGTAGACTGGTAACTAGCCACGGCCGAAGCCTCTCACCAGGCCAGACCAGGGAAAATTCAGAAATTATAAATTCCCACATTGACCCTGCCGCGACTCGAACCCGGGACCTCCGCACGTTAAGACAACAGCGCTCAACACTACGCCACGGAAGTCGTGAAAGGTCGCCATCGACAATTTAATCTATGTGGTGCATATTCCCAGTTCCACAGTGGAACTTAGGTAATTAGCTAATCAGGGTGGTTCCATGCTTTCCTAACTCGTCCAGTTCAAAACCTTTTAACATTTCTAATTTCGGAGTAAAGTAAGTAGTGAAAACTTGTTAACTTGGTTTAGCTTGGGGTTAACTAAAGAATGTTAGCCGCTTTTGGAAGCTTTCTCTTGAGCTAAAGGAAATTTTCATAGATAAGTAATTAATTCTTGATAATATTGGAGTATTTTGTAACAAGTGTATTGGCCCATTAAGCACTAACTTCAGTTTCATATTACCTCCTCAATATTCTCGTATCTTTCTATATTTTACACAATACTTATCCACACATTTAACACTTCTACCTACTTACACATTCAATTTAAGTATTAAAAGAAGGCCTTGATTTCAGATGAAAGTCTGTATTCTCTTGAGTCTGGTGGCATCAATATGTGCGGAACCCAGATTCGTCGAGCCCCCGATACGCGTGGACTTCGACCCACCGGTGGACACACGCTCAACCACTGGCGATGTGAAGACGGCTTGGATCGATATGCCCATCGACCACTTTAATCCACAGAATCGGGACACGTATAAAATGGTGTGACTTTTACCTTATTACTAATGTAACTAAGTACTTATTGAAAATATTTGGGATTAGCTAATACCCGTGCCTTCGTCCCCGCAGTTTTAGTTTTTTTTGTTCCCGCGCGAACTTAATTGTGTACCAAATTTCATCGAAATCGGTTGAAAAGATGGGCTGTGAAACCGTAACAAATGAACAAACTCACATTCGCATTTATAATATTAGTTAGGAAGTTAGGATCTGATATTTTCTCAATTTACCGTTTTCTCAAATTACCTGTGGTCCTATCAACGGGCCAACCCAGTGTGACCCCGTGGTAAACCTGCTAGGATCGATTGCCGAGCGTTTACCTACCCGTGTAAACGCTCGGCAAATCGATCCTATCCTAGCAGGTTTAAGGTTGGTTTTTTTCCGAATTCTGTAACACTAGAAACCATATGGAGATGTACTTTGCACTTGTGAATAAAATTATCGCGTAAAAAAAATCGCTGGTTTGATATAATTTCACGCGGTGCGGTAAGAATTATATTCGCGCGAATATTTGTGCTGTACGGGGATGTATAACGCTCACCGTATTCGCAGTGCGGAGTAGATGAAACCCGTACACGAAATATAAATCGCGCGAATGTTCCCCTAAGTTCACTAGCATAAATCTATATTTCTTTTAGCGTTACATGTATAATGAGGAGTTCTTCGGTGGGGACGGAAAACCGGTGTTCATCCTAATGGGAGATGAGTGGGCCATAGTGCCGGGGTGGTTGCGAGTCGGAAACATGTATCTGATGGCGCGGGAGAACCGCGGCCACCAGATTTACACCGAGCACCGGTTTTATTGACAGTCTTATGGCCGATATAATGAGACCACGGGTAATTTTATCTACCCATGGTCCCACCAGTGGGTCAACCCAGTGTGGCCATGGGTAAACGCTCAGCAAATCGATCTCTAGCATGTTTTAAATACACTAGCATAAAGCTATATTTCTTTTAGCGTTACATGTATAATGAGGAGTTCTTCGGTGGGGACGGAAAACCGGTGTTCATCCTAATGGGAGATGAGTGGGACATAGTGCCGGGATGGTTGCGAGTCGGAAACATGTATCTGATGGCGCGGGAGAACCGCGGCCACCAGATTTACACCGAGCACCGGTTTTATTGACAGTCTTATGGCCGATATAATGAGACCACGGGTAATTTTATCTACCCATGGTCCCACCAGTGGGTCAACCCAGTGTGGCCATGGGTAAACGCTCAGCAAATCGATCTCTAGCATGTTTTAAATACACTAGCATAAAGCTATATTTCTTTTAGCGTTACATGTATAATGAGGAGTTCTTCGGTGGGGACGGAAAACCGGTGTTCATCCTAGTGGGCGGTGAGTGGGACATAGTGCCGGGCTGGTTGCGCGCCGGGAACATGTATCTGATGGCACGGGAGAACCGCGGCCACCAGATATACACCGAGCACCGGTATTATGGCCAGAGTCTGCCTTATCAGTGAGTATCCATACCAATGACATCTATAAATAGTATAAGTCTATCGTCCACCCAAGCAGCATTGCAAGCTGTATATGAGCTGTACCTATTGTAAAAATAGTATACATGGCATATATATACTAACTATTTTAGTAATAATTTTTATGCTAACTACTTTTATTGAATATTCTTTTACACTATTTTTATCATAATTACTTATAATTTTATTCCAATACAATATCCATGGTGTAGATATTTTAGGCGTGCTGACAATTTCAAAAACGTGTCTAAAGGCTGCGTCTGACGTATAATTTGCGTTAGGATCGCGTCTTCCATGTGAATTAAATACACCGTGTGGATAGGCTCTTCCTCAGGTTGTGGTTTTTTTTAACTTTAATATAAAAAGAACAACCCTAAAAACTTTTTTCTTGCAGAAACTTCACAACAGAGAACCTCCGATTCTTAAACGTAGACCAAGCGCTCGCCGATCTCGCGTATTTCATCAAAGAAGTGAAACGGACGCCAAAGTTTGCAAACAGTAAGGTGGTGTTGTATGGAGGGTCATACGCTGCCAACATGGTGCTGTGGTTCAAACAACGGTATCCGCATTTGGCCGTCGGTGTTGTCGCTTCTAGCGGGCCTATCAAGGGACAGGTCGATTTTACTGGTAAGTATTCGAATAAAAGACCGGTCAAGTGGTTCCGTACCACCACACAATATAAATAATTTTAGTAAATAACAAGAAAGATGTCATAACAACATGTAATTATCTGTGAAATAACTGGCTTACAATTTTTTTACGCTACACTGGTAGCGCCTGACAAACAATTCGACACCCTAGATGAGTATACGATTTTGCGATATTTTCCTATAACTATTTGTGCTTTGAGACCTTGCCAAATTTCATGACTCTAGGTTAACGGGAAGTATCCTATAGGTTTTGATTTATTGGCGATGTCAAAATATGAGGCATAAATAGACTTAGATGTTAGAAGCTTGATATTTTTTACAGCTTCAAGGGTACGGTCCCTACGGACCTAAGTATTTTATATTAATTTTAACTTAATGCGTAGATGCGTGCGGACAACGAAGAGATCAGTTCCTTTTTTCTTGCAAAGGAGCATTTCGGGTTACGCCCTTGTACTTACCTTTTAGGGGTATGGCAGCCAAGTTGTTATGGAATAAATAGCTACTTATGTACGAGTATAATATGTACTTAAAAGTATTCATTTTCTAGGGTATTTGGAAGTGGTGCACCAAGCATTCCTATCAGAAGGTGGGTCCAGTTGTATAGAGACCATCAGACAGGGAATAGCGCAGACGATCGCAGCCATGCAAACTGCAACTGGTCGGCAGAACTTGGAGAAAGCTTACAGGTAAATAAACGGCGTTTTTCTTTAGGCTGGCATTCTGAGCAAGCATAGCATGTTACAAATGATAACGTTGTTTGGTGAACTATAAGTAGGTATCTATGTGGCATTTTCTATTTTTCATTTTATTCCTACAATGCAGAACATATTACGCCTCGTGTCGTACCAAGTCGACGCTTCAATTCGTTCCTTGCTCCTTCTGCAAACAAAATCAAGGAAAGTAGAAATAGCTATGATTATATAATGATTTTTATTCGAAATGCTAATTAATATTATAAAATATGTGAATGTGAATGTATTATGCTTACACGATGCATCTTTTCAACCGAATTTGACGAAATTCGGTACCGACATAGCATACATAGCTCGTGTTCCGAGGAGGACATGACGTTTTATTTGAAAATTGAGGAGTTTCAGCGGGAACATTTTAACGGCATAGTTAGTCATAATATAGTCATATATAATATACTTTTCTTTTGCACTAGGCTTGGTTTTTGTACAGGGATTTCTTTACCTGTATTAAATCAATATTGTAGGTTATGCGCGCCCCTGGATTACGACAGCGAGTTCGATCTGGGTTACTTCTCGGGGCTTATCAGTTGGACATTCTCCACGTCCGTACAGCAGGCGCGTCCCGGCTCGCTCACAGACATCTGTCACAACTTCGCAAACAACGTCTATGGTAAAGAGTTAATGATAATGCGGCTAACTTTGCTGCACACAATCAACACTGTAGACTATGCACGCCCCTGGTTACGACAGCGAGTTCGATTTGGGTTACTTCTCGGGGCTTATCAGTTGGACATTCTCCACGTCCGTACAGCAGGCGCCCCGGCTCGCTCACAGACATCTGTCACAACTTCGCGAAAAACGTCTATGGTAATGAGTGAATGACAATGCGGCTAAGTTTGCTGCACACAATCAACATTGTGGCCTATGCACGCCCCTGGTTACGACAGCGAGTTCGATTTGGAATACTTCTCGGAGCTTATCAGTTGGACATTCTTCACGTCCGTGCAACAGGCGCGCCCCGGCTCGCTCACAGACATCTATCACAACTTCGCGAACAACGTCTATGGTGATAATGTCCCCCCACAGATATATAGGTAAACTTTATGTCTGTGTGTCCTCCCGACCGAATCTGAGCATATTCAGTATATTTGAATATTTTATTAATTATTTCAACAATTGAAGGAGCACTCACTCATGTCAAATATGGAAAAACGACCAAAAAAAACATTAGTACACTACATACAAATAATGTCTTATCACCATTTCACGACTATCATGAGCTGGCAACTATTCAGAGCAAAACCCGCATAAAAAAGGTCTCTGACGTCTTGCCAGAGGATACTCTCATAGCCCGATTTGACGGAAAATCTGACACGACCGCAGAGAGATCAGGCGCAGGACCGACGGTTTTAAGTGCTCTCCGAGGCACAGGACGTCTATGGTAATGACGATGCGGCTCACTTTGTAGGCTATGCGCGCCCCTGGAAGATAGCGACTTCAATCTGGGTTAGATACTTCTCGGGCCTCATTGAGGTGCTATACACTAATCAGGACCTTAACACGGCCACTATGTAGGAGTACGTACTTAGTTACTAAGTGATCCAGTCTCGTAGGTACAAACATGCGCCGCGCGAGCGTTCAACCGTACAAGAATACATTATCACTTACCATCAGGTGAGCAGTCAAGGGCTAACTTGTAGTGGATAAAAAAACCACCCGGCCGCCGACCAGATGACAAACGTAGACACTTTTCTGTTGTACGTCTCTGACGCAAGCCACCATTGAATATTTGATTTTAATACAAATCAATATGAGATCAACCAACAACTGCGTAAACGTAGTCGTCTACGCAGTCGTACCCTGGTCGATTCGGTTTAACACCATCTCTAAACTATAGTCCCGCAAAATAATCTGATTCGGTGACAGCGTCGCTAGTATATATGAAAAATAAAATAAAAACAAAAACTAAACAGGCATAAAAATTTGTTCAAATTGTGGCCATCGGAACTATGAAAGGGATAGCAATAAAAATAGAGCTGTCATTTTAGTTAAGTTTAGAGATGGTGTACAACAGTATACGCTTGACTGTTTGTGTTCAGTCGCTTCCACCTCTCCGTCATACAAAACCACGGATTTCTGTGACGGTTTCTGAATCAGTGTCCCATCTCGGTAACTTTTGCGCCGTTTGCGCAGCGCCTAAAAGTAATTTGTGTGTGTATGGAATTTGAAAGAATTGTTCTTACCTTCTCACGCTGTTCAGGTACAACGCCGATGGAGCAGATTGGCGGGTACATAGCGGCCACGCGCAACCTCGGCGGTGGCTGCTGGAATATAGACTACGAGAGCTACGTCGAACGATATCGCACGCAAAACACTAATTGTTAGTATTATTTCATACTTATACTAGCTGATGCCCGCGTCTTCACCCGTGTGGTTTAAGTTTTATTAAGTAAGTAGTATATAGAATGCCTTTTCTTTTTTTTTCTTCGTGTAATCTACGATCAGTTCAAGGAGTAAAAGGAAAAAAATGGAAAGAGTAAAATGTCGTTTAGAGCTGATCTTCTGGAGTCAGCACTCGTTTGATATATGCCGGTTCTGGTGGAGTTCTTCATATTATGTAACAAACCATGGCGTGACAGCAATAGATTGCATTATTTGTAAGATTTTAAGACCTTATTAAAGTCCGTCAAACTTATCTGAGACGGTGGTAGCGTCGCTAGTAACTATATATGAAAAACTAGCCAAGTCAAACTTACACATATTATCCTAAGTTATACGAAGAAATGATATTTTAAGTTGTTATAAAATATATTATTTTGTAAAAATAAATTTCACGACTCACCATTGACACATATCATAATATTGAACTTGGCTCTCATTTCACATTTATGTTTTTGATGGTATCTTACTATAATCTATACAAATATTTTAAAGAGGTAAAGTTTGTGACGTTTAAGGGGAAAGTCTGGATCTACTGAACTGATTTTGAAAATTCTGGTACCAATAGAAAGCCACATTATTTGTGAGTGTCGGCTATATACTATCCCAAAAAATTAGGGACTAGGGAGCTCCCGTGGGAATTTAAAAAACTTATTTCACACGGACGAAGTCGCGGGCAAGTCTCCTAGTGTATCTTATGCTTCTTGTGTAGAATTATGATATTCCATAAATATTGAGTCAGTAATTATACTAAATTAAGTATCGACATTTCTTGCAGCTCCCTAAATGAAATAACTGAGCTTTAACCAATGCTCAAACAACAAGCTCTAACCTGCTCTAACACGATGCAATATAATTGTGCTGCCATCTATCGCCGCGTTAGTAATCTGGTAAACTGTGTGTAAAAACCCGCCATTACGCGGATTCAGCAGGTCTGCGGTCCCACTGTTTCCTTGTCTATCCTAAGTATTAGTTTATACTAAAGTTATAGAGGAATCGAGACAGTAATATATTTTGAAGAAACAAAAACCATCGCTTGTGCGGACGACGCGTGGTCCGCAGTCCGCGCCCATACTATAGCGGACTTATCAAGTCCGCGTACCAGTTCCGCGGAAATGTTATAGAGGACTTAATAAATCCGCTCCGCAGACAACCTCTTTGTGTTTTCTCCAAGCAACGTGTCATTGGCGAAGTAAATTGTTCTGTCTTGGCATAAATAAAAGCCTAAAATCAAACTAAGAAGTAAGTACACACGACCAAAGATATAAAATGTGTTTTGTAGCGCGTGCGTGGTACTACCAGACGTGTACGGAGTATGGCTACTATCAGACGGCACCACGCTCCGGCACGCCGTTCGACCAGCTCACGTGGCTCAGCGTAGCGTTCTACGTTGATATGTGCAAGCAGGCCTTTCACCGCAAGTGAGTATCTCCATAGAGGTCCACAGCTGGACATAGGTCTCTTAATGATTTATTTATTTCACACTAGCTGATGCCCGCGACTTCGTCCGCGTGGTTTAAGTTTTATGATTCCCGCGGCAACACCTTAATTTTCCGGGATAAAATGTAGCCTATGTCACTCTCCGTCCTCATGTATACCCATGCCAAAAATCACGTCGATCCGTTGCGGCGTGATTGAAGGGCAAACCAACAAACAAATACACTTTCGCATTTTTATTATTAGTATAATAGGACAACTTGTGTCACTTATGATAAGCCTGGATCCACCGGCTCCCTGCGACTATCCCTACTCCTCTTATGATATCTTTAATAGGAATGTTGACAACTCAGTGAAATCAGCAACTCTTTATCAAACTTAAAAAGCGCTTAGCGTAGCAGCTTCCATAATACATAGTTAAGCGCCTAGCGCTTAACTATTATGGAAGTTTGTATGAGTTTTCTATTTAATCTATAATCTATTTTATCAAACTTAAAACTAACAGATGTGAATTTTAGTTTATTTGGAAGACCCTCTATTTATTAAAATCATTAAAACTAAAAAAAACATTTATTTTTGACATAAACATCATCCCTATTGCAGATTCGACGAGGAATTCGTATACGACGGAGTGGAGCGCGTGAACTTGATGTTCGGTGGCCTAAAGCCGGACGTTAACAGCACCGTCAATATCCACGGCGCCATCGATCCGTGGCACGCGCTCGGCGTACACGATCGCGACATTAAAGACGGCTCGCCCACTGTCACTGTTCCCAGGTAGATTATTTCGCCCAACGAGTGTAACTGGTTGCAATCCGTTTTTTATTAGTCACTAGCTCATGCCCGCGACTTCGTCCGCATGAATTGAGATTTTTTGGTTCGCGCATGAACTCCTTGATTTTCCGGGATAAACACCCATATTTATTTAATCGTATGGCATTTCATTCCTAAGCGTTTTATATTATACTACATATTACATTACAGAGCAAGATCCCGCGACGCGACGATCCAGACCTTCGTTATTTTATTAAAGCTGAAAGTTTTTCTATGTATGTCTCTAATAGAGGTATAAACGATCCCAGACTAGGAAGTTTGGATCGCAGTTGTTTTGGAAGGTATCGGGTAGAAAAGGTGGCACCTCAGATTCTTTAAAGTATTGAACTCCGTTTTTTTATATTTGTCAGACACTTAGTACGATTGCAACCCCCTTTCTGACACTTATATTATAAAACAACAGGGTGTCTGACAGGGGTTTCACGCTACGCTAGTACCTACCATAAATTAGGGTCTCCCCGAGCCTATCAATCGTGAACCGCCTTGAGCCGGTCAGAAAAGCTTTAGTCAGAGAGCTCAGAAAGAGTTAAAACGCGGCAAATCGCCGTTACCACGTCGGTTATAGTCGTCGCGTCGCATTGGCCGAGATGGACGAAGTCGTTTTAATACTGTTCGTGCATAAAGCTTTTGCCTGACCGTGCTGGTGGCTGGGTACCGACTGTAATAGAAATTATAATTTCCAGAGCATCGCACTGTTTCGACATGCAGGGCTGGCTACAGACGGACACAATCCAGATGACGAGCGCGAAGCAGTTCGCGAGGCGAATGGTCGCGCAGTGGCTCTCTAGCTAAACTAGTCCAATCCAATCAAATAAAGCTTTATTTTTATGTTGTATTACTTATTACTGAGGGTCGTGAACCCTTTCCATTAATCATATAAAGATTTGCTTGGGATTGTAGTACGATGAGTTCCCGTCTTTCCGCATACAAATCGACTTAAAGTATTGAAACTAGTTTTTGTAACGATTATTATCAGATGAGTGATAATAACCGGGACCGACGACTTACCGTGCTCTCCGAGTACGGAGGAAACGAAAAGGCCAAATTTGAACCTCCAAATTCGGTCACCCATTCATTTAAAACTTGGGTCAACGCTGCATAACAATCGTAATCGCAT
The DNA here is from genome assembly GCA_964035005.1 of Erebia palarica. Lineage (NCBI taxonomy): Eukaryota > Metazoa > Arthropoda > Insecta > Lepidoptera > Nymphalidae > Erebia > Erebia palarica. The sequence goes on from OZ035988.1 coordinate 13,177,493, forward strand.
ATTTATTACATAACTTATTTATTTTGATGGCATAACTAATTGAAAACTTGTAGCAACTTGTAGCATCATTATTTCAACGTCGAATAATTTAACCAAATCTTTCCAAAGTACGCAGGTCGCAACCCTTGGTGAGAGTTCGCCTCGCTGCATTTGGCCGGTTTTTTTAGTTAGGTTCATCTCTGCTGGAAGGAGCTTGGCCCATACTGTGATGCTACTTAAAACTAGTTTGATTAGTTACATATAATCCCATAAACTTATCTGACCCGGTAACAGGGTCGCTAGTAGATAGGAAAAATGGTAAAATAAAAACAAAAACTAAACAGGCATACGAGTTAGTTCCAATTCTGACAACGTATGTAACGTTTGAGCAATGGCTAGGTTAGGTTAGACCACCCACAACGGGGTTTGAGGTGCCTAATGCGCCATGGATTAAGGCAACGTTCGCACTGCGAAAAACATTCGCGATTTTTATTTCACCTACTGCGCACTGCGAATGCGGTGAACGAAATACAACTCCGTACAGCGCAAAATATTCGCGCGAATGATTTTCGCAGTGCGAACGTAGCCTAAGGGAGTCGATAAAGCAAGCGACCGAGGGGCAAGGACGGGACGCTGTAAAGACAAATGCATTCTGTAGAACGACATTTTAGAGATAATTTTCGTATCATAGAGCGCTATTACATTTTTCCTAGTGCGAGCATCCCGGTCCCGCGACCGGCGCTTGCTACATTTCTAAGAGAAATAAAATAACACTTCAGTTTCCCGATAGTGTGCCGGGAAAACACAGTTTAATATTAGTTTAAAACTCCACATTCAGACAAGTCGAAAATACACAGAAGTTAAAGAGTCGCAAACTTCAACAGGTCGAACAATAAAATCACAAAAAATGAACTCTACTTCGTCCTATTGAACTCCTAGGAGAGAATCTTATAGACAAATCCATAGTTTGCACGACAACGCTTATCACTGGAGGAATCATAATAGATAGATATAGTTCATTGAATGCACAGTGGACTACTGCTACGGATGGGTCGGTGTGATTTCGAAATGGCTCTTTTCCACGTTAATTCCTTTTCGGAAACACAACACAAATAGCAGCGCGCGCGAGGCGCTGTTCGTTTGGGATCAGAAAAATACATCGACACTTAATTATACTAAATAACTTAAACGCCTTATACACGACCCATCTTGTTAAGTCCCTTCAAGGTCACACTGTTGCGGCGCAGAGAGCATTACTGCAAAACTAATCAGTCATGAAAATTTTAAAATTAATATTGAATAAAGTATACCCTTCCGTTGGTTTGGTAGTTTTGCAATTTTGTAGACAAATTTTATAGCTTTTTATGTATTTACGCACGAAGTTTTGCATATTTCAAAAGACGCGTGTGCCCTCAAGGGCACCACCGTCGTAGGTAAAATTTCTCTGGTCAAGTGTCTTGAAGTGAAAACTTCTTTAGCCGCGTTGAGCACTTTTTGGCAGGGGAATGCGCGTCACCGTCATCGTCACCGACATTCTCGCCTTGTTACGAAGACAAGTCTTTAAATACAATATAAACTTTAATGCCTTAGTTTTAAGGTATATATTTATTTATTTTAATCATTATTTTTTTTATTAAAAAAAATGAATATTCGTTTTCACTTCTATCGGCAATTCCCTGACTGCCAATTTTTTTTTCAAGCTAGTGCGTCGTGTGTGAACTTGGCGGGAAGTATGGATATCAAGACGGGCCGTGTAGAGTGCGCAGTCGCCTGCGCGCGCGCCGCTGGCTTGCAGTGAGCGAGAGGGAGCGACACGCGGCGTCTCGCTCGCCCTCGCTGCACTGTGACGCGTCCGCAGCGGTAGTCCACTCTACCAAACTTCATAGCACTAACATATCACAAAGCTCACTCATAATGAAAAATTCGAGATTATTGGCAGTCCATCGTATCAAATTAATTGTCAATAAAAAAACGTGACAAAAACAAAATTACACTGGAAACAATCATTTTACTAAATAAAAAAAAGATATGTAAATGACAGGTCTAAAACTTAGCTAGTGAGAGCTAGCAACCGATTTATTCAGGTCAAAATGAATTGAAATGCCCAAAATGCATATTTACAGTCATCAAGTTTGACCTCTTTCTATTTGTTCGTCCTGCAGGATTCTTTAATATTTTAGCCGCATATCAGTCGCGACTAGGGTTGTGCAACGGTACCTCGCCTCCGCCTCCGTAAGTGCGGAACTTTCGCAAGATATCGTACCTCTGCTTCCGCAGTTTTATTCCGGAGTTGTAACGGAGGTTTATTAACGTTGACTTACAGTGCGAGAGGTACAAATCGAAACAGATGACATCAGTTACACCATGCATACTGCACATGTAGAACTAATAATGCGACCAAAAACATAGACGACGGGCTTTTGTCATCCGCGAATGTTGTCTCGTCTGTACAGGCCATAAATGTAAAAAAAAATACTGTCGACAATTTTATCACTTGAAAATGGTCTAAATATATTCATTTAAATCAATCATATTTGCAACCAAATAAAAAACAGTATGTATTAATAAAATTTACAGATTTAACTAACTAAGATAATTAATTATATAATTATATAGTTTGATAGTGAATTGATTTCAGAATCGAAGACTTAATTGAACAATTATATGTCAATTAAGTAAATGCATTGAAATAATGGCAATTTAGTAGCTCGCTCAAGGAAATCGGTCGCTAACTGTCGACTGTTCCAGTAGGACTGCCGCTTTCCCCCGAACTAACTCAAATTCATAAATGACGGCACCCGTTACGCCTATCAAACTAATTTAACGAATACTTAACAATTAAAGTGAATCGCGCAAATGAATGTCAAACGGTCAACATCGTATCATTCGCGAGATTTTTCGCAGCGGTCGATGAGCTGGTGGACAATTTATATATTTTTCTTTTAAAACAATTTATCTAAACTGTTACAATAAGCATGCAAGTAGATTGAGACAGTTGTGAATATCACATAGCTACAATCTCAATTGTTGTGATTGGCTGAATCTATGATCTGCATAAAATCAAGTAATTATGTTTACCCTCAACTAGTGACTTAATTTATCAATACAATACAGCGGTGATTGCGCTCTTCAATTCGCCCCACTAGCTGTCAAACTACGGCTATCGACCCTCCAGAATCCATTCTAAATCTAGTCACAGTCAAAATACGAAAATTATGTAAACATGTGTGCTATTTAACATATATATATATAAAGATAGGTGTGCTATTTAACATATCCGTTTACACACACATTGCCACAAAGTTTTGGGTTATAAAAACTAATTTGTCTATGAAAATGTCCGACAAACATCTTGAACATTGACGCGATTGCGAATTGCGGGGTACATGCTGTTGTTTTTATCCCAGCCAAGAGACTGCTGTTGTCTCTGGTAGCACATGGCATTAGTGAGGAACTATAGATCACAATAGATCAGCAACGGTCAGTGATACTGGGTCTTGTGGCAGCCTCTCCAATAAGATTACGGGTTTACGGTACGGTTGGACAGTTGAACACCAAATTTCCCTTACACCAGTTTATGGTCAACATTTTTGACGTCAGTCGTCCACCAGCTCTATAATAACAAATAATCTATGCCCCTACAGAGTCGCCAACGGCGTCTCGCCTCGCTAAGGAAACACGTACAAAGTTCGGATAGCGGATGAAATATTTACAATGGTGCTAGGCGCTCACGCCGCAAGTCAATCCACGAGCGGCTTGGGGTTCTCCCATGGGAAGCCCTCTCGCCCGAAGTGCCCGTATGTGCTGGTCTTCTGGTATATCGGCGCTCGAAGGTTCAGATCTCTGCAAAGGGAAATTAATCATACATAGAGACACTAGCGCGAAAACTTAGCTCGGCTGCTTTTGCTGTCAGGAAAATTAGACAGTTTACCGATATTGAAACGGCTAGACTTGTCTACTTTGCTTACTTCCACAGTGTCATGTCGTACGGCATTTTATTGTGCGGCAGAGCAGCTGATATCCAATCCATTTTTATATTGCAGAAAAGAGCCATCCGTTCTATTTATAAACTCGGATCACGCGTATCACTTCGTGAAAAATTTAAAGAGATTGGTGTTCTTAAGGTGGCTTTGCAATACATATACAATAATATAGTCTTTGTTAGGCAGAACATTGATCTTTACAAGAAAATAGGTGATACTCACAATCGATACACTAGAAACCGCACTTAAGCTAGTATCGTGTGCGCAAGGTGCAGAAATCCTTTGTGGGGTCGAGTGTACGCTTTTATAATATGGTTCCCAAAGAGTTTCTGGATTTGCCATTACATAGATTTAATGACTGTGTCAAACAGCATTTGTTAAGTCGAGGTTATTACACTATCGATGACTTTATTAACGACAAATTGCATGGAAGCAACCGGCCTCGCATCCTGTGACCCACAAATCAGTGTAATACTTGTAACGTATGTGTTGTGTTGTCTACATATTGTAACCTTTTCTTTTCTATGAAAAGAGCAACTGCTGAGTTTCTTGCCGGTTCTTCTCAGTAGAATTAGCTTTCCGAACCGGTGGTAGAGTCTTAACGTTTCATAAGTGACACAAGCTGTCCTACATGAAATAAATAAATCATTTCATTTCATTTTACAGAGCGAGGACGGCTTCCTTCTGGCTTTTATAAGGGATCTGTGGTTAGGGTGGGCGTGGCCGCTGGTTATAGCGTCGCATATTACACAGCAATAAGGATCAAATTAGGGACCTTTTCTGCCTAATTCTTATTACACTACACTGATTCTACATTCTGTGTAAGCCTTCTACACCTGTGTAAGGGTCCCTTGCAATAGTGTAATGGGCCTAAAAGTACCAACTATCTTGTGTGCCATTATCTAAACTAAACTGAACAATGGTCTATCCTGCATTGGTGCAACAACACTTCCACTTTGATTGTTTTTTGTTCTTTTTCATTTTATAGCCCGATTTATATACATTTATATTTAAATAATCTAGAATACTATTATTTATTTCTAAACTTAATTTTGTCTCACATTTAATGTTACTGTTCTGTTTTATATTGTCATTCTTATTCATAATCATTGTTACTATAGGTTGTAAATATTGCCTGAAATAAAATTTTAAAAATACATTCCTAGACAGCGTGCCACTTGTCCGAAGTTCATTCAAGAAAACAAACTGTTCATTTTATCTATCTGGACAGGCGTGGACACTCCCAGAATCGGATTGTCCCCTTCGACCCTTCTGCCTATAAAGGACTTCAGTTTTTTTTCCACCTGACCTGGAAATTGACAAAAAATTCTCCACTTCGGGAACGACGAATTTCCCGGGAACAAAACCCTAATTACAATAGATGAGGTACTTTTTAAAGATACCTCGGAGAAGACTAGTATGTGAAATGAATCTTTGCAATAACGACGTAATACTGTGTATGAATAAAAATGTATGTACATACTTGACGATTTTCCCCGGTCGGAGGTCGAAGTTCTTTTTTACGATGGATAGAAGTTCTTGTTGTGTTTTGTGCGACGTGCCATAGTCGAATACGGTTATTGAAAGCGGCTCAGCGACACCTATTGCGTATGCCACCTGAAAAAAGAATAAAATTAGGATATTGGATTGAAGCAGGTGTTACTTTGCGGAAGTCCATGATAATGAAAAAACTTGAGTTCATATTTGCTTTAATCCGCCACAGAAGGCAAATCTATGTGGTACAGTGCGTATCTTGAACTTGCTGCCCGCGATATTCACCACACCACATAAACCCTCGAAAATACCCTCAACGCATGTTTCACTTCGATACCGGAGCATCTTCAGATGTTGACTCTACTTTACAATCGTGCATTGTACGTGCGCTCTCGAAAAGGCCTAATAGGCCTATTACACTACACTTTTTAATAATGTAATGTGTTGTAATAACATTTAGGGTGGTTAGAAGTTCTGACTAGTTAGAAGTTCAGACGACTGAGCGTTCTAACTTAGAACGCTCAGTCGTCCCACGACCAGCGTAGAGAGTAGTTGTTTCTCCGGCTCGCGCGAGCATTTTGACGTTAATTTAGTAGTTTACTTTGTGTTCTCTTTCATACTGAGTTAGTGCCCGAACGTCAGTGCAGTGTAATAGCGACGCCAAACTAGCGGCCACGCCCACCCTTGCCGGGCCAGGGCCCTTGAAAAAGTGTAGTGTAATAGGCCCATATGTATGCATCCATCAGTGGATGCATACAGGCTGATGGATGGATGGATGGATGGAGGACGCGTGCTCGTACCTGCACTATGCAGCGGCGGCAGAGGCCGGCGGCGGAGGACCGTGTTTGGTGGCGCGCTCTCGAAAAGGCCTATGTCCAGCAGTGGACACATACTGATGGGTGGATGGATGGAGGGCGCGTGCTCGTACCTGCACCATGCAGCGGCGGCAGAGGCCGGCGGCGGAGGACCGTGTTTGGTGGCGCGCTCTCGAAAAGGCCTATGTCCAGCAGTGGACACATACTGATGGGTGGATGGATGGAGGGCGCGTGCTCGTACCTGCACCATGCAGCGGCGGCAGAGGCCGGCGGCGGAGGACCGTGTTTGGTGGCGCGCTCTCGAAAAGGCCTATGTCCAGCAGTGGACACATACTGATGGGTGGATGGATGGAGGGCGCGTGCTCATACCTGCACCATGCAGCGGCGGCAGAGGCCGGCGGCGGAGGACCGTGTTTGGTAGCGCGCTCTCGAAAAGGCCTATGTCCAGCAGTGGACACATGCTGATGGGTGGATGGATGGAGGGCGCGTGCTCGTACCTGCACCATGCAGCGGCGGCAGAGGCCGGCGGCGGAGGACCGTGTTTGGTGGCGCGCTCTCGAAAAGGCCTATGTCCAGCAGTGGACACATACTGATAGGTGGATGGATGGAGGGCGCGTGCTCGTACCTGCACCATGCAGCGGCGGCAGAGGCCGGCGCGCACTAGAGACTTGGCCACCCAGCGCGCGGCGTACGCGGCCGAGCGGTCCACCTTGGTGAAGTCCTTGCCCGAGAACGCGCCGCCGCCGTGCGCGCCCCACCCCCCGTACGTGTCCACGATGATCTTGCGCCCCGTCAGCCCCGCGTCCGACTGTAGCATTGCAACATTTTCTTTATTATTATTATTGCATTACAAGCCACCCCTTGACTGCGGTCTCACACGATGGTAAGTCTAAGATGGCAGAGGGCTAACCTGTTACGACATTTATAATATTATTATAATATTAAGTCACCAAATAACTGCTTTTTCCACACTAGATGGCGCTAGACGTTGTGGTTAGCGAGTCTATACAATTATTTTCAACTATTCGACCACGTTGTTCAGAAAAAAAAATAAACTTCGCATTATTTGGGCAAGGATGAGGATAATACTGGAATAATAAAACTATATTTGCAAGAATTATGTAGCTCTTTCAATAAATCACGTGACATTGTACTGCTGCTTTGCCACACTAGATGGCGCTAGACGTTTTGGTTAGCGAGTTCAACTATTCGACCACAAAGTCAAAGTTCTTTTAAAAGCAGTGGTTATTTAAAATTGCTTTGTTCAATCAATTACACGTTTCATTGTGGCTTGTCAACAAATAAAAATAATTATAAACAAGACACACATTTCCTTTTTATTACTATTTAATTGATCATAAATCACTCATAATATAGTGACAGTATTTATATGATATTCATGTAGGGTTAAAAGATTATTATTAGGCTTAGATAAAATGGAACGTCAAAATGGAGTAGTGCCTAAAAGAGAAAAGTGGCTGCTTAAGATTTAAGCAATAAACGTATTGTTTTTAAAGACATCTTAACCTTGACTTTATTCGCAATTATAAATCCATAATAATTTCGGTTTTAATTTTTAAATATTACTGTAAAAACGGAAATCCCGCACATTGTCCCGAATCGGAAAGCAGAAACTGCTCATGTCCTTTTTAGAGCAACCTGTATAGTTAATAGCTATCACTCAGAAACTGCAACCTAAAACCGGTTTCGCTGGCAGCGATGCGATATTGCTAAACGCTGAGCTATAATTTTTGTAGTGTACCCACTATTTTTAAGTTATTTCCTTCGCTATAATTATTGTTTTATGTCTTACCTATTATGTATAACATGGTGCACAGTAAAACTGACTGTGGTTTTTGTGTCACTATTTGTAACACAATTTTGTCCATTTTTTAAGATTAATAATAATAAATAAACAAATAAAGACATGCTTACCTGAGGCCCGCCAATGATGAAGTTGCCGCAAGGATTGATGTGCACAACTGTCCGCTCATCAAAGTATTGTGGAGGAATAACTTCTTGTATTACTTTGCTTTTGATCTCATCCCGTAGAGTTTCCAGGGATATCTAGAAGAAATGGTAAATGATTTATTTTAATATGAACATTAATATACTTAGTAATTAAAACGCTTGGATATGTTTATAAAACAATAAAAAAATGTTGAGCAATCGATTAAAACTTCTTCATAAAGAAAGTAGATTGTTATCAAAAATCGAATTAGTAACGCATTAGAACATTATTGAATCGAGCTGCCAAAAGTAAAATAAATGATTGGACAGGGAATAGTCCCCAGTAAAAACGATAACAAGTGGCAATGGGTGGGGAGGACATAGAGCAAAAGCCGATAGTCGTTGGCCCACTCGGTGGACGGACGGCATCAAACGAGGTCCACAGAGTCGCTCGCTCCAGGCGACGCAAGACCGCAGCGTGCGGAAGTCCTTACAAGAGACCTATGTTAACCAGTGGTTGACGACAAACTGTAAAGATGTCTTACTTTCTCAGAGTGTTGGACAGAGACCACGACGGTGTGCACGCGCTGCGGGACGGTTGCTCCGCCCGCAAACACGTATTCCGCTGTCACCTGTGACGTAAACAAATCCAATCAACTGCATGATGCGATCAAGCTAAGAAAGCATAATTATTTGCCATATTGTATATGACGTCTTTGTTCTATGAAGCTATACTGAATTTATTACATAAAGGACATACAGATTTCTTACATCATGTTTTGACTCTACCACTGAGGTTTGACTATAAATTATTTTGTTTAGAGAAATTGTAAGTTTGATAATAATAATTACATAAAATATGGCTAAATCTAAAGCTACAGTGGTCTTTTCTTGCAGAGAGAATTATGAAAGAGATAGCAATTTAATTAGAGCTGTCAGTTTAGTTAGATTTCGAGATTTTGTACACATCAATATAGGTCTGGCAAATGACAAGGATACATCATGAAAATTTTGCAACCTGAACTGATAGAATTGAATAGGCCTAAAATTGTAACCTGTGTCTTGGAGTCAGGGCGTGCCCACCAAAATTCGCCATTCCTCCTGAGTTCTGCGATTTTCTGATTGAGCCTGTGAGCCAGGACCACTGTGAGTGGCATACATTCCTCCGTCTCGTCTGTGGCATAGCCAAACATCAAGCCCTTGGGGAAATAAATAATATTTTATTATTTTAATGAAGAGTTAATTTGCTGATTTGGCAGTAAAAAATCTCTAAACGTTTTATTTAAGCCTTTTGAATTATTCGATTTTTTGTCAGAATTGTTGCACTGTTGCTAAAGAGCACATAAAATCAAATATTAATTAAATAAACGCAGGCTCTCCGCTTTTTGCAATAGACCTCACAGACATGCTGTGGACTGTCAGAATGTTGTTGCTGGATCTGACATATTATTATGTTTCTAAACTTGCGAAAATATATGCAACTGTGATTGTTGGTTTTAATTAAGTCGCAACAGAGCAACGGATCAATTTGATTTTTTGCATGGGTATAGTTGAGGTTCTGGAGAGTGACCTAGACTATACTTTTTATACTGGCAAATTAAGAAGTTCTCGTGGATTTAAAAATCTTTTTCCACGCAGATGATGTCGCGGGCATCAGCTATTATCCCTATAATCTTGAGATATCAAATAAGTCTGAGTATAAGGTAGTTATAGTGCATACCTTGGAGAGAGAACTATTAGGCATGGTGATAAAGATCATAATTTCATAACAGTTTTGCTTTAAAAGGAGACCGAGTATTTGATGCTTAGTTGATGCACAATGTTTTCGCGCATTGTAAGGCTGACCACATGTTATCAGAAATATCCCTCTACGAAAATCAGAATTGTATGTTCGGTTCAGCAACATTCTAACAGTTTGTAGCATGTCTGTCAATTCTAGTACAGAATTGATGAGCAGAACTAGCATGTCTGTCGACTCTAGTACAGAATGGATGAGCAGAACAATGTCTGAATTTTTCTGACAAACTTTGGATAATATGCAACTGAGCTGAATAATGCCCAATAATCAGCTGTTTCACCCACCTGATCACCAGCCCCAACTTCATCTTCATTTCTGTTCTCATGCACCCCAGCAGCAATGTTGGGCGACTGTTGGTCCAGGGCCAGCATCACACTGCATGTCTTGTAATCAAACCCTAGACCCAAACATGCATTTGATGATGATTGACAATAACAAGGAATGTGACACCATTGTGAAGTGCTTTCTACTCAAACTTAAATGAATGAAGTTGTAAACTTGTATTATTACAATGATTATAATAATATACAAGTTCCCAATGGCTTGATAATATCTATATAATCTCTATTATAATGGTAGTACAATTTTTGCTACAAGAAGTACTATCCTTTTTCAAATATTTCCTTCACAAAAGGGTGATTTATAATAACAATATTAGGAATTAATCATGTACCATGTTATCAAATTGCCATTTTTATTACAATTCCCATAAACTTAAATAATTTTTGGAGCTCCATTTTAGACTTAAAACATTAAACTTGTTAAAATTTGATAACAGCTGATAAAGATAACACAAAACCTTAATATACATTTCTATATTATATTTGTTGAATAATGAGCATCTGAGCATGGACCTATGTTTAATACCCAGATAAAATGAAAATTTTATGCAAATGGTTTTCCCAACATGCAATCTTAGATATACTTATAGGTAGGAAGTTATGGAGCAAATCAGACTTTGTAAAATCCAGTATATTTTTTTCATAGTAACCCATTTTTGTCGTGCAACAGACAATTTAAATTGGTACCTGATCTCCTGCCCCTATATCAATTTCTTCTCGGTTTGCATACACCCCCTCGGCTATGTTAGGACTTTGTTCTTCAATAGCCACTAACAAATTTAGCGAACGCCAATCAAAACCTAGTGTGTACGAAATAATTATTTAAACTGTAACACAATTTGGAGGTCAAATAGAAATTTTGAACACTTGTTGTCTGGCTGGGAGCCAATACTATGTGGCAATAATATTGTTTAGCATATAAGCTTACCTTTGGAGGAATCATCGTAGCCTATGTGTTTGACAGTTTCTCTGACGACTTTTTGATAATCGACATTAGCTTTTGACGTTATTTCACCGCACAACAGGATCATTCCAGTTTTTGTGACAGTTTCTGTGGATGAGACAACTTGTTACTACTGCAACTGGTCGAGAACACTACACATCCGAGTGAAGGTGCCCATTTGTACCTAGTTTGTACTCACCACAGGCAACTTTTGCGTCGGGATCCTGCATTAAATGCGCATCAAGAATAGCGTCACTTATTTGGTCGCACATTTTATCTAAAACACATTTTTATAATCAGTTTATTGCACAAAAATAATCACATTTGCATCAGCATTCATTTGGAACCACGTGTTAGAGGAATTCCTATGTAATTGATCGGGGCAAATATTATAATATGATGTAACTAAACACTAGCCTCTTAACACAATAAAGAAGGCAGGTCAGCCTCATGTTGTAAAGATCACATTAGGTTTCTTTGAAGCAGCAACAATTGATAACATAAACAAAACATTTTGTATTGATGTAAAATCTGCGCACATGTTGTGAGCGGCCATCTTTCACAAAATTATAAGATACGATCTCTGTATTCATGAAACACTCACCTGGATGACCCTCGCCGACAGATTCCGATGTGAACAGGAACACAGATCCATCTTCCATATCATAACTGTGGCCATTTGTTTTAGCATATCCATTTACTTTCGAGGTTTCCGGCATTCTGAATTTAGAGTTAGCTCACTTATATAACACGACAAATATCCCCTCGACGTAATACTGTGGAAAAGAGATCCGGCGCTGCTTCGCAATCTTATTTAAAAGATCGGGATGGCGCTACTGAGCCGGTGCAATCGGCCAATCAGGTTCCGTCTGAAATGACACAACACCACGCTAGGGCAGTCGCTATTGGCCAATATTTTGTTTTGGTTCTGCTCTAACCTCGATATAACCTAAAAAATCTATATCACTAACGAGTGCCTTTTTTGCCTAACGTTTTAGCTCATGGTTTCATGAGCTAAAACGTTAACCCGCGAAATTCAAAGCAATGTCGCAAACATCGTTTACTTTAATAAAATGGATTACGATTATATAATTTTAGCAGTTCTAGACAAATCAAAGCTTTTAGAAAAATAGATTTATTTAGTATCTCTCCAAAAGTACCATACATTTCATTAAAAACTATAATTCATATCAAAATTTTAATATTTCCGATAATATTTCTATATTTTAATCTTCTTTGCCTTGTTATTGCTCGTTATTCTGTTGCTACTCGTCCATAAATATTTCAGAATTTAATATCATTTCCAAAATGTAAGCTCACAAATCTCAATTGATAAAGGTGATACCCAAAAAAATAACTTCATGTTTAGTTAGAGAAATTATATTAGAGATAGTAATCATTACTCTTTAAAGTTACTTATGGAATCGTGATTTAATGAGACATAATATTTTTATTTTTTTATTATTATTATTAGGTATTATTTGAACCTATATTACCTACCTAACCGTAACGAATCTAAGAAATCGGCTTTGTCGTGTCGTTTGTGATAATATAAGAGCTTTATGTAAGTTTTTACTCATATGAGTTATCTCAGCCCGATGCCGCCAGGCGAGGACTGACCATCGCGCGTCACGAGTCTGTTAAAAACTTAAGCGCAAAACTCACGGGGAACGGGCGCGGGTCTGGTCGGGTTCCTCGCGTGAGACACCCTTTTCGTTGTCTCCACACACAACGCGGGCGCGGGCGTACCTTGCCAACGGCAGCACAAATGCATATCGATTGAAATTTGAAATCAATCTGCTGCCATATTTTTGCTTTCAAAACAGTATTTTTAAAGCTTTTAACAAATAAATATATTTATGATATACCAACGCATTCTATATTTTTTTCACTTTCAAAACGAACTATGTTTTGTAAAAAAATACAGAATCAACACCGCCGCGTACGTCCCGCGCACTCGCTTTGAATGCCTATCGTAGAATACGTGTATTACCTGTGGTATTACGACGAATTCAATGACGCTGCGCCGCTCGTTACCTACCCATTTACGCCGTGTCCTGTCTATGGTATAAGTGGCGAGCGACAGGCGCAGAAACCGCGCGTCACCCGCCACGCGCCCTACCCGCGCCCGCATACTGTGTGATGTCGTTACACCCGCCCAGCACCCGACCCGTCTCGCACCCCTTTCCCGTGTGTTTTGCGCTTAATGCCTGTTTTGTTGTAATTGCGTTTTTTTTAATTGGCTTCATGATTCTAGATTGTAGCTCTTAGGTGCGGGACATATAGAAGTGGCGCCGGCGTGGCGAGTGGCGAGGGCGCGCGCGCCACTGGCGTGCCTGTAGCGCGCCAGAGGCACGCCAGTGGCGCGCAAGTGGCGCGCCAACGGCGAGACTGTGACGTAGCAATGTGACGTATTTGAGGCATACTAGTGTTTGATTTCGGTGCGACAACATGTCTTCGTCTTCAGATGAAGATATGCTGGCTTTAGTGCAATTGGCAAATTTGCGTAGGAGAAGGTAATCGGTTCACCCTTTATGGCGATTGGGACAAGATCATAGATTTTTCAATTTAATGAAAGATTTTAGAAATTATCATACATCCATCCATCCAAACTTTCGCATTTATGATATTATTAAAGTATAATGAATTTCATTTCATTATTAAATTATAAGTCCAGAATAGACTAGATAATGCCCGCGACGTCGTCCGCGCGGATTTCGTATTTTCTAATCTCGGGGAACTCAATAATTTCCGGGATAAAAAGTAGCCTATGTTCTTTCCCGGGACGTTACCTACCGCTATACAATTTCATCAAAATTGGTTGAATAGATGGGCCTTAAATGCGTAGGAGACAACTAAGAAACTATACATTATTATTAGCAATTATTGTTATAATATCTATATTTTTGAAAAATATCTATATTTCTGTTATACAAATATATAGATATTTTTGTATAAGTTTTGGTTCATACCGTACTACAACTGTGAAGAGTTTCAACGACTGAGAATTTAATGCGGGGTCTCCATACAACGAACCGCGCCGTTTCCTAGACTATACAAGATTAAGAAGAATTTAATTGAAAGAAAGAAAAGAAAGAAAGAAAATACCTTTATTCCACAATGGTGACACAGACAAACATTTAACATACAATCTTATTAATCTTACTAATATTATAAATGCGAAAGTTTGGATGGATGTATGGATGGATGTATGGATGTTTGTTACTCAATCACGCCCCAACAGCTTAACGGATCTGGCTGAAATTTGGCACAGAGATAGATTTTATTCTGGAATAGCACATAGGCTACCTTTTATCCCGGAAAATGAAAGAGTTCCCGCGGGAACCAAAAAGCCTCAATCCACGCGTACGAAGTCGCGGGCATCAGCTAATATTATAAATGCGAAAGTTTTGATGGATGTATGAGTGTTTCTCAGAAAAAACCTCAAACCACGCAGACAAAGTCGCGGGCATTCGCTAGTTGTACATAAGAATATGTTTGCCTGTGACACAAGCCGGAATGGGTGTACAGCTCAGGTTTGTGCCCAGCATTATACCTACAAACTACAAAAAGCTAGTCGTAAAGTTCTAGGTGTTTTTCCACTAACTGGCAAAATCTATATTAAATTCCGTATCGTCGTGCATTTTCAATCCGGCCCTGTGCGTTTCGAGCGGCGTGCCACTGGCGAACGGGCGCGCCGAGTGGCGAGGAAGCGTCGCCCCGCCACAACCGCGCCGCGCCTCTTGTGTATACGCGGCGCCACGCCGCTTGCATACATTTTGTATGAAATAGATAGAAGCGGCACGGCAGTTGCGCGCGCGCCATCGCCACTCGCCGCGCCGGCGCCACTTCTATATGTCCCGCGCCATAACTTACAGTCTCGACTATTCAGCCTTCACGTTTTTGATTTTCAACTATAAAAGTTCATGAATTAATTTCATCAACTCACATTTAAATAGTAGGTATTATTTTTTAATTTTCTACATACAAAAGCAATATCATTAGGAACCTGCTTGCAAGTTGCAAGAAAACTTTTTATTTAGAATAAAGTGGACCTACAAAAATAAAAAAAAAAACACTGCATAAAAAATAGCACGAGGGCAGTTTTAACGTACAAGCCCCGGTGTACTGCCTCTGTAAGTGCAATTTTAGAGGAACTGTATTTAAAAAAAACTTTTTAATAAATCCCTATTATTATTTCAGATTCGTAAATTTATAAACCGATATTTTGAGGTTTCTCATCGTAAGCCAAACACTAAGATGCTTTATAAATATGTAATTTCTGTCAGCTTTAAAATTTCGACCGCTTTTCAGCGGCAGGATGAGGCCCCTGGTTTCCTCCATGGTGCTTCTTGCGAGCGAAGCGAGCACGATTTTTTTTGGTTTTATTACAGACCTCAAAAAATATTAATTACATATCATAATACATAAATATTTAAGTTGGGGCTTGAAATGAAGATTTCTCGAGGTTTGGAGGCCTGGGCTGACTCAGGAGTTCCTTCTTCGACTATCCCTTTTGCAGTTAGGTATTACAAGGAAAATCCCGATTACACAAAAATATACTATTATTAACAACTTCACACAATAGACTCACCGCCATCATTCTATATTTGGACTAGCATAATATTAGTCGTCAGTGGTTACTGAAAAATGCAAGTAGGTAGGTACATACAGACGGAAGGTTGGATATGCAGGGTTCCTTTTTTATCCGACTGCGGAACACACAGGGTTATTAACATTTTGTTACGGAATACTAAACTAAATATATGTTGGATATGTTTCGTCATTTAACTTTATCGGTTAGCACAATTTTTGAAAAAGATTTTTGAGAAAAAGGTTTCGATATTGGGCCTGTGTATAAAATTTGTTGAAAATCTCTTAAGAAAAAACTAAATATTTTCTTAGATATCGATGAGTTGATGACATGTTTTCTCAGACCAAAGTTCTCTGTCTAATGCAGTAATTTTCGCCCAACTGGTCGCTCCCAAAAATAAAATCATCTATTTAATAGTTAACTCTCATACTCATCTCAATACTCAGGTAGGTATATACCTACTTAAAAGTACCTGAGTATTTAAAATCTACGACTGTGCTAAAATTGTTACCAAAAATAGTCCAAGTAAGTATTCAATTTTTTTTATGATTATCATTAATTAGGTAACATTTGTATTTATTCGTTTAACTTTAACCTGTTAGGTATAACATGATAAACTGATAAAATACCTGGTACTTTTTCCACCAATTTTAACAACACAAATAAAATCCCGCTGGAATATGATAACTGATCCAAACGCGTGGAAAACTGACTGCGAACTGAGAATGACTCGATATAATAAGTACTATTTACAAGATCTTTAGAGATCCCACTCACTATTATGACAAAATAGTATAGGAGCGCTGTAAAAGAGTCCCTATCTCGCGAATTTAAGAAATGTGTGAATGGGCGCATGCTAAAATGGATCTAATTCTTTTGAGTCACATACCTTCTTACATACGAAAATTGCACATGATAATTGTTATGTTTACATATCGGTAATATTATTTCGCCTACATGAAGGAATCTGTCAGAAAATTCGTACTCACATATACACATAATGCAATCTGAATCCATCAATTTTTTACCCGAAACTTTTTTATGATTCAAAAGATAAACAAAATAACGTTTCTATTGTAATATAATTCATATATTATAATTCATAGGTACAATTTTTTGCCCGATACGGCAAAGCCAAGAGAAAGGGTTATGATTTAAGCCGTTATGGATGCAGTTTGAGTATGCTTTTTAATATGTTCTACTAAAAAAAAACGAACTGTCTCGTATACTATAATTAGGTCAATTTCCACGAAAGTTCAGAGCTGATTACACGAGTGTCTGCTTCTATAGTAAAATTAATTTCTTTACAATATTCATAAGTAAAATTATACCGAATTATGACGTGTGATTTGCGTAGTCGATTATATTATTAAATAAAAAATAAATATTGCTATTGGTAAATATACCTAATTAAGTATTAATCTTCTCGGTTACAATTGAACTACTAACTCTTAAATGTTTTATTAGGGTTAAAGAGTTAATTTACTGTAATAATATTTTTTATTTGTTTATCGAAATATATTATGTAAACAACCAAAGTTCATATCTTATTGCCGCAGTTGTTGCTGGGAGCTTTGTTGACTTGGATAATGTTTAATTAGGATTCTTTGATTGGATTAACATTTGAGCAATTGTGTATTTGACAACTAATTGAATTAATAATTTTTTAGCGATTATTAAATAGAGGATTACTTAATTTAAATGACTAGGAAGCTTGGCAATAATTTGGTCTAATGGCTCTGATAGTTCCTTAGTTGAGATGATTTGTAAAATGGTGATGATGAATAAAAAACCCGGCTGAGTTTGTTGTGGGCTCTTCTCAGACCAGGGCGCGTTTGGAACCCTCGAAGCTTTAGTGCTAAGATACCGTTACTGATTATCACCATTTTGTTTTACAAATAATAGGACGTCAATAATACTACCTACTACCTACCTAAATTGAATAAACAATTATTTCATTTAATTTGAGGATCTGCCAAATGTCGTAATATCAACGCCCCCTGTAACTCATATGTTGAATAACTATTTTATACTATTTTAAACTATCGATTAAAGTTAAAAGTGCGCCGAACTTTGATGACGTCACCATTC
This sequence comes from Erebia palarica, assembly GCA_964035005.1. Lineage (NCBI taxonomy): Eukaryota > Metazoa > Arthropoda > Insecta > Lepidoptera > Nymphalidae > Erebia > Erebia palarica. The sequence goes on from OZ035988.1 coordinate 13,195,481, forward strand.
AATATTTCATACAAATCCCATACTAAGCACACGTTTTGACATTTGAAAAATAGCTGCTGATTAGACTTGTCACATACCATATTTGCTAATTCTGCCAGATCGCTACCTACTTGTTTTCATTTTTGTTGGACCATTTGTTTTTTGACGAAAGCATAATTTACGCTTTTATGGCCTTGTTTGTACGTGTTTGCGCACTTTTCCTCTTTTTCTTAGGTTTGCTCTTAATAAAAACTTATGAGTTTTCCTAGAATTTCCCTTTTTACTCTACCTAATATGTAGGTAACTAATATTATTAATTGAAAAACGTAGAGTATTGAATAAGGCAGGTCTACCTATAATTTTTTTTCAAATTATTAGAGCGAATCGAGAGATTTTCATTTATCAATTCTCAAGCTTAGGTATATAATACTAGTGGGCCTGGTAGACGTCGTCCTGCCGTGAACCTATAACCCGATTTCAGCGCCCCTTACCGGGTCCAATTGTAAATATAAACCATCCCGGGCCCCACACAAACACGCACAAAAAAATCCATCTAAATCGGTTAAGCCGTTTCTGAGTTTTAGCGTAGCCTTTGTTATTTAACTCACGTTGGTGGTGATTTTTAAGCTCCTTGCTCATTTCATTATTTCTAAGCCAATTGTCGCATCGTCATAATCAGTATGGTCGTTATTGTGAAATGTACTCGTATGATGACCTCTTTGATTGCGTGTGATTAACGCAACGTATCCTCATTGTCCATAAGCCTCTCCGTGATGATCACGTCTCGTTAAGGGTCCTTATACGGATTTCATACTTTTTCAAGTACCATTTATAGATAAATGGAATAACAGCTGTTGGGATATTATGGTACTAAATTAAAGGTAATGTATTCATCTCTAGTTAGACCTCATAAAAAATGCACACTCCCATACAAATTTTCGGAATAAATACGTTTCTACGAACGCAAGAACTGCTGAAAATGACGAAAAATGGGGTCTGGATAGGAACCCACAAAGCTAGATCGGCTACATATTTTAACTTGAAAATCACAAAAGAGTGGGGCTTATATAGTCCTCTACCCAAATGCTGGAACATTAAACATACAAATAAATACTTCGTCATTTATGTGTCACACAAAAAATTCTTCATACATTTTTCTATGGAAAGAAGCCGGCCGCTTGGCGTTTGGCGCTCAGTACGCGCTGAGATGCGCTCGTGAACGGGTGGGTGTATCGCTTTTTTGCATGAAATTTATTACGACAAAATTAACACCGTGTTGTATACTGCGCTTGATAAAACTTGATATTGTTATCCGACACAAAGAAGAAAGTTCTCAATTACCCTTTTTTTTTTACCCGATTACGGCAAAGCCAAAAGGAAAGGGTACGAGATTAGGAGTCTATGTATGTATATGTGTGTGTGCGTGCGTGCGTGTTTGTGTGTGTGTGGGTGAGTGTGTATGTATGTTGGATGTATGTATGAATGTATTAATTGAAGTCTATGACACTCCAGAGCCCATAACTACACTCAATTATTATTATAGCCAACTATACCTATGCAAAAAAATTTGGTCAATACGTTAGTCTGTTACGGCGTGATTGAAGAACAATCCTACTAACCAAACTTTTTCACAATAATTTTAGTACGGTAAGCGCCATTTTGAAATTCTTTTTTATCGTCCTGATTTCGTTCAAAATCGATATCTGGTGTTCCCTGGGATCACTGAACTGAAAACTTTACCCAAAATTAAAAAAAAGTCAGCACCATTTTGAAATTCTTTGTTATTGTACCGATTTCGTTCAAAATCGATATCTGGGGTTCCCTGGGATCACAAAATAGGAAACTTTTACCAGAATTTTAAAAAAGTCAGCGCCATGTTGAAATTCTCTGTTATTGTACCGATTTCGTTCAAAATCGATATCTGACGATCCCTGGGATCGCAAAACAGGAAACTGTTACCAAAATTTTAAAAAATCAGCGCCATTTTGAAATTCTTTGTTATTGTACCGATTTCGTTCAAAATCGATATCTGACGATCCCTGGGATCACAAAACAGGAAACTATTACCAAAATTTAAAAAAATCAGCGCCATCTTGAAATTCTTTGTTATTACACCGATTTCGTTCAAAATCGATATTTGACGATCCCTGGGATCACAAAACAGGAAACTGTTACCAAAATTTAAAAAAATCAACGCCATCTTGAAATTCTTTGTTATTGCACCGATTTCGTTCAAAATCGATATCTGACGATCCCTGGGATCACAAAACAGGAAACTGTTACAAAAATTTTAAAAATCAGCGCCATCTTGAAATTCTTTGTTATTGTACCGATTTCGTTCAAAATCGATATCTGGGGTTCCCTGGGATCACAAAATAGGAAACTTTTACCAGAATTTTAAAAAAGTCAGCGCCATGTTGAAATTCTCTGTTATTGTACCGATTTCGTTCAAAATCGATATCTGACGATCCCTGGGATCGCAAAACAGGAAACTGTTACCAAAATTTTAAAAAATCAGCGCCATTTTGAAATTCTTTGTTATTGAACCGATACCGGTTTTATGATTCTAGGGATCGTCAGAACGAAAAATTTTAAACGAAATCGGTTCAATAACAAAGAATTTAAAAATGGCGCTGATTTTTTTAATTATGATAAAAGTTTTCTGTTTTGTGATCCAAGGGATCCCCATATCGGTATGATAACAAAGAATTTCAAAATGGCGTTGACTTTTTTATATGCTGGTAACAGTTTCCTGTTTTGTGTTCCTCGGGATCGTCAGATATCGATTTTGAACGAAATCGGTTCAATAACAAAGAATTTCAAAATGGCGCTGATTTTTTAAAATTTTGGTAACAGTTTCCTGTTTTGTGTTCCTCGGGATCGTCAGATATCGATTTTGAACGAAATCGGTTCAATAACAAAGAATTTCAAAATGGCGCTGATTTTTTTAAATTTTGGTAACAGTTTCGTGTCTTGTGATCTTAGGGATCGTCAGATATCGATTTTGAACGAAATCGGTTCAATAGCAAAGAATTTCAAAATGGCGCTGATTTTTTAAAATGTTGGTAACAGTTTCCTGTTTTGTGATCCTAGGAATCCTCAGATATCGATTTTGAACGAAATCGGTTCAATAACAAAGAATTTCAAAATGGCGCTGATTTTTTAAAATTTTGGTAACAGTTTCCTGTTTTGTGTTCCTCGGGATCGTCAGATATCGATTTTGAACGAAATCGGTTCAATAACAAAGAATTTCAAAATGGCGCTGATTTTTTAAAATTTTGGTAACAGTTTCCTGTTTTGTGTTCCTCGGGATCGTCAGATATCGATTTTGAACGAAATCGGTTCAATAACAAAGAATTTCAAAATGGCGCTGATTTTTTTAAATTTTGGTAACAGTTTCGTGTCTTGTGATCTTAGGGATCGTCAGATATCGATTTTGAACGAAATCGGTTCAATAGCAAAGAATTTCAAAATGGCGCTGATTTTTTAAAATGTTGGTAACAGTTTCCTGTTTTGTGATCCTAGGAATCCTCAGATATCGATTTTGAAAGAAATCGGTTCAATAACAAAGAATTTCAAAATGGCGCTGATTTTTTAAAATTTTGGTAACAGTTTCCTGTTTTGTGTTCCTCGGGATCCTCAGATATCGATTTTGAACGAAATCGGTACAATAACAAAGAATTTCAAAATGGCGGTGACTTTTTAATGTTTGGTAACAGTTTCCTATTTTGTGATCCTCAGATATCGATTTTGAACGAAATCGGTACAATAACAGAGAATTTCAAAATGGCGCTGACTTTTTTAAAGTTTGGTACCAGTTTCCTGTTTTGTGATCCCAGGGATCCTCAGATATCGATTTTGAACGAAATCGGTTCAATAACAAAGAATTTCATAATGGCGCTGATTTTTTTAAATTTTGGTAACAGTTTCCCGTCTTGTGATCTTAGGGATCCTCATATATCGATTTTGAACGAAATCGGTAAAATAACAGAGAATTTCAAAATGGCGCTAGCTTTTTAAAATTTGTTACCAGATTTTTACTATAGGGAATTAAGAAACACGTGTTTCAGGATTTTTGGAAATTCCACCCCCAAGGAATTTTTAAAAATTTCACCCAAGCGAAGCAGGGGTGCGTCTGCTAGTATTTACTGTAATAATGTGGCGCGGAGGCATAGATATTATGTAGTAAATAAATAATCAAATATTTCAAGTTACAAAATTGATTAGTTGGCTATAAAATCGAGCGTAGAGCGTAGTGCTATATATGCGTACAGATATATGCTGTAGTGTGGCGAGTTAAATACCTAAAGTTGGCTGCGGCCTGATTGTATAAGGCCCCTTAAAAATAAATAACTAAGCTTGCAAATTAAACAAAATTATACTTATTTTTTATAAGCCGCCCAATGTTATCAGTTGTTATTTTATTGCAAGATGAGTCTCTATTCACTAAATGACGTAACAAGAAAGGAAATCACATCGTTATTATAAAACTATAAGTAGGTATCATAGTTATCAGAATATTATTTTGAAACAAACTGTATTTATCTCGGGACAAAAATAGTGATAAACTTTTAACCCATTTTATTGCTCCGTCATGCGATATTAGAAATTGGTGCTGATGTAATAAAATTGAGTAAATAATGTTATTTAATTATGTTTACAAAAGCAAGCTCGGATTTAACACCCGAGTTTGCTTGGTGAAAAACATGCCTGAAAGTTTGTCTCTCTCAGTCGTGCACTCTTGAGTCTTGACAGAGTACTTAGTCGTGGCTGCTGGGATGATTCAGGTACACTCGTCATCGGTCTTATTCTTCAAATTGGGCCGCACCTCCTCCCGCGCGATGCTCCTCTACTTGTCTCGATTCGTAGCATTGCGGGAGCACTCCACCACATTCGTCTGGATCACAGTTATTATAAGGTCTTTTCATCGTGTAGCGGAATGTCCTCTAGCTGGCTTCCCTTCCACATGGCCCTGTACCACCATACGCTCAATTGATCCTTCATTTCTGGAGATGTGGCCAAAGAACTTCAGAATTCGTAATTGCACAGTCGACGAGAGCCTTATCCTTATCTAGCCTTATCTTAAGTTCTTTTAAGATTGAATTGTTTGTGCGAAAGGCTGTCCAGGGTATCTTTAAATGGCACCTCCAGCACCACATCTCCAAGGCATCAATTTTACGACGGTCTTGTAGTCTAAGCGACCGTGTTTCAGCTCCTTAGAGAAAGATTGGGAAGTTTGTCATACAAACACAATTCGCTAACCCACTCTGCTCAGCTTTCACTTTTCCCGATGAGTGTCTGTTGGAATATAGCAAAAATACTAGTCTATGATATAAAAGTCTGTAATGACACAATATAATAGTTATCTATGGACGTAGTTCATAGTTCATTCCTTCAGTCACTCTCATACATTCTTCTCACTCACTTAAACAATCATTCACCATTCATTTGCTCTTTGCTGTAGCCTGTACAATATTTTATTATTAAACAGACAGTCATACCAGGGCCTTTGCACTTAGAACATTTTTCTGTTGTACGGGGATGTTAGTTCCACAACTCCCTAAAGGATGGCGCTCATGGCGCTTATCTTGTACTGAAAGTATGTATACTTAAAAGTCTGTGATCAGGGTCTGTGATGGCGCTGAACTAAGTGTTCGTTCAGAAGCCTAGGTTTTAGATAAATTAATGATTTTGCCATTTATATAAACACAAAGTCAATAATATATAAAACTTTTTTTTTTGAGCAGAATATGAGATAACTTAGATAATTTATAAAGATTTTTCTGTTATAAATTAAGTTTAGTGGAATGAGTTAGAAGTTTAATGAAACATTTGTGTTTTAATTTCCAAACGTGGACAGCCGCCATTTTAAAGTTTGAAATTCGACATTGACATTGACGTTTTCTGGCATGCCGGATGCCGGGTGGATAAAATTATTATTTTGTTGATAAATTCGTTACAATGTGAAACTATATTAATAGAGTGTGTATTAAGTGTGTACGATGTGAAAAACATGAAACTGTGGAATAATTGATAAACTTGATGTATATTTTTTGTAATTGAGAATATAAGAGAAAATAATCAACATGCGTTTCATTTACTAACATCTGAACATCTTTACAGTTTGTGTTTATCGTATAATAATTTATCTTAATTATTACAAGGTCACATAATTCTATAGTTGCAGAATTACGTGATCTTGTAATAATTAAGATAAATTATTATACAATATACTTTGTAGTAAGTATATAGTACTATAGCATTGTGCTATGGTTATATAATATATACATATTTTAGTTGGACAACTTCCCGATAGATGTCGCTGTACATGGAAAGTCGAGTAGCAACTCTATACCAGTATATTTAATGTACTCTGTGAGTCATACAGTGCAGACGTCTTTTCTTTTCCCTGCGAGCTCATATACCAACAGTGTCATCCATAACATCTAATGAATCACTATTAAGCGTTATACTTAAAATTCGATAAATTAGTTAATATGATTTGAACCAATAATATTTTGACCCCTTTTGTACCACGTATTCCCAATTTCAAATTGATAATTAGCATTTTAAGTAATAACTACTTACTGAAAAAAGCAAGCGTGACAGAATGATGGACGGATGGGTTGCACTCGTACCTTAAGATTTGTTTTTAAGGTTCCGGACCTTAAGGGGGAAAAAACCCCTTATAGACTTATAGGATCACTTCGTAGTCAGTTTGAAATTAATATCAAATACTTGGGTCCCTTGGGGCTAAAAAAAATTAAGCTTTTAAGTCAACGCAATCAAAAAATACGGCCCTTTAAGCCGCACATTTTAACACTCGTAAATAAATGTAAACATATAGGTAGGGTACTTCCCATTGACTAAGAATCATGAAATGTGACATAAAGCAAGGTCTATGCAAGGTCAAGCACAAATACCTCAGGGGATCCCAACCTTTTTCAGTCCGCCGCGCACTTACAAGTTTAGAAATTCGTAGGTACGAAATAAATAGGTACTTGTTTGCGAGGCAGATAGGCACAAAAAATAAGACATCCACATTATGAAACTGAAATTCAGCTTCGCATAAATATGAAGTAGCAAAAGGTATAAAATTTCTAAGAGCTTTTGATGTTAAAGTTGGATACCTACCTATTCATTTTGAATTGATATCCAATCGATATCGATTTTTAGTTATAAAAGTTGTTGTCGTATGAGAGTTTAATTAGGTATATCTACTCTCTTCTTGTGATATGAAATCTGGTGGAGCTTGGGCATGGAAAGGATTTTGGATCTATGACTATCTTCGGAAAAGTATTTTGAAAACCATTCAAAATGAGCTTCGAAATGTGTTCCGTGAAAATGATCATCATCAGGTCTTGTGAGAAAGTAAGCTCATTAGATGCCGTAAATTTAAACAAGTGCGGGAAACAATCTTGATCGCCGCCATCTTCGTAATTTTTTTATCCGCGACTGCAATTTCTTACTAAACGCCGTAATCTTCTCCAGTAGGTATTATCAGAATGTTGTTGCCTTGCAAAGACAGATTCAATTTATTTAAATTGTCAAATATATCACACAAATAAGTATGTTACTCGTAGTTTTAGTAAAAAATCTGGTGCAGCAAAGTATCTGAGTGTGCATGGTAGTCCTGTTAAACGTGAATTTTTTGAAGTACATAAGAGCGCCTGACGGCACCCCGGGGAACCGTGGCGCCAGGTTAGGAACCCCTGAGTCCTATAGGAAAAATCTGATAATCGTTAATTACGATTCCGTACTCATAGGATGTCGAATTGTTTGTCAGGCGCTACCAGTTTAGCGCCACGGCTCAATGACCATAACTGAATCTAAAATCACTCGCGGAAAAAACAAAAATTGAAGAGGTTAGTGACTTTACTCTTCTCGGCCTAACTATCAACACCCACCTCGACTGGAAGAGCTATGTTCACAATCTAAGCGTTAAGCTTTCGCGATTTGTATATGCTCTCAGCATATTGAAAGCAAATACAAATTACGAAACTGCACTTTCCGCGTACTATGCATACGCATATTCTTGGATCCGGTATGGCATAATCCTCTGGGGTGAAAGTACCAACGTAGAAGTTATCTTCATCCTCCAGAAAAAATGCATACGCATCCTAGCCAATATAAAACCACGCGAAAGCTGTAGATCACACTTTAAAAAAAAAATCTAACAATACCCTCTATCTATATAATAGAAACGGCTCAATTTGTTAGGAAGCATCACTATTTATTTAAAATAGTGGGGAACACAAAGAAAAATGAAAGAAGCACGCGTTGCAAAAACAAATTAGTATATCCCAGCCACAAACTAAAAATTTTTAGTCAAGGCCCATTATGCAGAACAATACACATTTATAATAAAATCCCAAAATATATCACTGACGAGAATAAAGACACGACATCTAAGCGGAAACTCAAACGATGGCTTATACATAATTGTTTCTATGAGATAGATGAGTTACTCGGATCTCAAAACTAGCCGTACTCAAGGCCTCAATTGCGTGACAGCTACGTTTTGTTTGTAATTATTAATCTGACTTATTTTATAATAAACTGACTGAATTCATTCTTAAAATATTAATTGACATTATGTAATATCTATTTAATTTTATTTTTTTATTGGTAATAATATTTAAATTCATTATTGTATTGTATTGTTAATGCTAATATGTTTTAAATTAAAAATAAATGTAACCTGCAATTGCATTTGCAGCATTACAATGCCCTGACGGGGCCTCATGTAATGATTAATAAATAAATAAAAAAATAAAAAGTAGGTAGGTTCACCCGGTAAACAGATCGGTGAAGGTCGTGGTATATCCGGCTCAAAGACTATTTATTATATGTAAGCTAGTTATTTCACAGCTGATTAGGAGTTGTTATGACATATTTCTTGTTATTTACTAAAATAATTTATATTGTGTGGTGGTGGAGGAACCCTTTGAGAGCGAGTCTAGAACTCTAGACTCGCACTTTTTGGTACGTAACCCTAACAATGATTGCGAGTCTGTTGCATACACTATTATGGAAAAATAATAAATATAGGTAGTACATAACTATTGGAAACTCTGGTTGCGTACCTACATGTGTAAGAAGCATTGAGAATTTTAGCAGGTACCTAGTGAAACTTCTTACTCATAGTGTACATTTTTTTTGTCGTCGCAACCACTCGCAACCTCTGTTAAGTACCTATCTACTACCTAATACCTACCTAATATTTTTTAAAAGGGCAAGATAATGGTAATCAATTCAAAATTCATCTGCCTTTCTGTTTGCCCGTTTGTTTGGACTTTCTATGCAACCCATCCAGAGTTTTCGCTTCAATTCCTCTTGAACAAGCTGGGTTGCAGTATTTTTATTTTTATCACCATAAGTACAGAAAATATAAGAAACGGAAAATATAAGCATAAAGTTATTTCATATGACACCCCATTAATTGATCTAATGACCCCACTTTGTGAATGCCTTTCATATTATGATACCCCACTTGATCTTGTAACCCCATTTTGAAATTCTGTCTCTCCTCCTTCTTTGGATTCTTAAATTACTAATAAGGTGGGCAAACATAGATAAGAAATCCACCATTTTAGTAAAAATCGGTAAGCTCTGGTAATGCTTCTGATAATCGAACATCATCAAAGAATCATTTTTAAGTATAATACATAGAGTCATTATTATAATAATGTGCTGACTCATGTGGCAAGGATGAAACTGTGGCATTTAAAAACGTTGATTAATTCCAATTATCCGCCTACTTAAGTAGGTACTTACCATTAAGTGCCTATTTAATCAAATAAAGTTTTGTTAAGAATATTGTTATGTACTTACATCCATATCTAAGTACTAAATTATAAATGTCAATGTGTGTCTGTCTGCTACGCTTTCACAACCCTTCTGTTCGACTTCGATCGATTTTTAACGTGGTACATGGATTGGCCGTTGCATTCGAGGAAGGACAATATGCTACTTTTTATCCCAGAAAATCATGGAGTTCCCACTGGATATTTATGAATCTAAATCTACGCTGATGAAGTCGCGGGCATCATAATATATTTTTGGCATGGTCTAGACGGCCACAATTGGTCGTTTAATCAAAATCCTGCAGAGTGAGGTAGGCAGGAGGCATACCTATGCGGCGTAAATAATAGAGAAGTCAATGACGGCGTACGTTGGAAGGGGTAAGCTTATGGCAGTCGTAATAAGACTCACTTTTGTATATTAATTCAAGCAGAATTGTAGGTTCTTAGGTCATATTTTATATTAAAGTAGATGGTGCTCGCGACTTCGTCCTCGTGGATTGAGGATTTTAGGTTCCCGCGGGAACTCTTTAATTTTCCGGGATAAAAAGTAGCCTATGTCCTTCTCGTGGCAAAACTTATGTCTGTATCAAATTTCATCAAAACTGGTTTCAAAGATTGCAAGCGCAAGCGTAACAAACAAACACTCACCTATACTATAATATGTACTAGACTTGTTGTGGTGTTTTCTTGACAGGCCGAAGTCTGTCGGTGTCCTGTCAGCCCACAGGTAGCACTGACTACTATTACTTATACCACAGTAAACAGTTTGTATCTCTTTACTGTGCTTATACTGAGCTGAGGTCGCGCCTGCTCGGCATCGGCCTTGGGGCAATTGGATAGATCTCTTCGGTGTTATTTGTTTTTGTCAAATCCGGGGAATGAGGTGTCATGTATGGGATGTCAAATCTGATATTTGGGGTGTCATTGCCGATGCAACTTCGGTGTTATCGGTGTGAGTGAGGCCAGAAAGTTAAAGAGTTCCCGCGGTAATAAAAATAAACCTACAACGCGCGGACGAGATCGCCGGCGTCAGCTAGTACTTGACACATATAGAACGAATATATATAAAAATGTGAAAACGTGGGTATGGCTACACTGTATGGCTATTTGTTTTTCACAGCACATCCTTTACTGATTTTAACATAATGTGGTACAGAAATAGATTACATTCTTGAGCCGAACTACTTTTTGCCCCGGAAAATCAGAGTCTAGATTTTTTAAGGCCCGTAGGCTTAAAAAATCTAGAACTCCGCACTCGAACTCTCGGGTATCCTGTTAATAAACTTATTTTGCATGATCCGGTTAAAAACAAAAAAAATGCATTATATGTCCAAGGTTTTAATTTAAGATAACCAATGTTGAACCGTTTTATCTCATTAGCAGTGTCGAAGGCTATCTAGCGTCACACTAAATGACTATCGTTTTTAAAGAAATCATTTCAATATTATACAAATATTTTCATTAATTACCTCTAAATGAAGTTGCTATTGATAGATAAAGCATCGATAAATAATTTTAAAGTTAATATTTATGCTTCCAGTGTTTCTTATCGGATTCACATAATAAGTACTATTAGTATATATTAGCGTTAAACTGTTGATATCAAAAATGTGACAAATTGGTAACACTACAATTAATTATATAATTTAAAAAAATGCTTGAGGTAACTTATAACTTAAGTGTTAATTTTATGTCTGTTCTTTGTTGGTTCCGGATAGAAGCATAGCTTGTGAGCTAATTCCTGAATTTTCCATCCATCTTATAACCGTACTTGTACCGTTGTTGTTGTGGTTGTTCTGTACCAATACATTATGTTGTTCTGCGGAGATATAACCAAGCTCGGAATCGCTGCAATACATCGTGTAGGGATGCACAACGACGCCACATTCATAAATCAGTCGAAAACGGCGACCCAGCCAAAGTTTGGAAATTTCTTGAAACTCTTGCAGTTGGTAAATCATCCCCACGTTCCCCTCATCAGAATATTTATATTGAACTCCTTAATCAACATTTTACTTCTTCTAGTACAATAGACAGCTCAGACAAAGATTGCACGCTGATAATTCTTTCTTCTATGCCAACTCCTGCTTTCCAGCCGTTTAATTTCACTCCTTTCACTGACTGTGATGTTAAAAAGAACATATTATCGTTAGTCTAAGTTATCGGTCTCGTCTAACGCCGTGGGTGATGAAAGTGTTTAGTCGTAATATGATCTTACCAATCCTTGAGGTAGTTACTACTATCCTAACCCAAATCCTTAATGTATCGATCACTACGTCTATATTTCCTGATGCTTGGAAAAGTGCTAATATAATTCCTCTCCCTAAAAAGGCTCACGCTTTACACTTATTCGAATTTCGCCCTATCTCCAGCCTTCCATTTCTGTCCAAAGTATTAGAAAAACTAGTGTTCCATCAATTGAATCTCTTGCCTTCTTAATCCCCTTCAGTCCGGATTCCGGGCAGGTCATAGTACGACTACAGCGCTGGTTAAAGTTACCGATGACATTAGACGAGGAATGGATAATAAACAGCTCACCGTGTTGGTATTGTTAGACTCTAGCAATGCCTTCAATCCCGTTGTTTTCGACATCGTGTTGAGTCTGTTGCGTTCTACCTTTCTATACGCGCGAGACAGCCGGCTGCTCGTGATTATTATAAACTGAATTTTGATAAATAGAGAGTTTATATTTGTTTGAACAATTTTTGATCATAGAGAAATATATTAAATAATCTATTTACTGCAACACCAAACACGTCAACCTCCCAAAAAAAATACATAAAAAGCTATGATAAAAAGTCATTTGAATCTGTGACAAAATCTTGCGTTTTTTTGTGTTGTTGGTTGTTTGTGGTGACAAATACAATTAGGGCTATTAACTAATTACAATACGATTATAATTATAAATATTTTAGTGCAATATTAGACTGGATTATTACTGAAATGTAACAGCTTTATCGGGAAAATATGCTTTTGAAAAAGCGCGATCGTTGACGCATTCTTTCCGTTTATATGTATGTAATTGGCTGCTTCAGCTTCTATAAATCATACTTTCTTATAGATATATTATTATATATAAAGCCAATGCCGTTTACAGAATCATGATAAGTGGTCTGGGTATTTTGCAGGCAGTAGGCATTCCTCTAAAACGTGACGCAATACATTATAGGCGCGAGGTGCAGGGGGGTCCGCGGGTGCTTCGCGGGTGATTCGCGGGTCGCGAAATATGAACCATGCAAAAACTGATAATTAAAATTCGGTTATTTAAAGGAGTATCATACCTATCTCCATCAGTGGTTGGATGGTTACAGAGATGAAAAAAAAAAAAATGAAGAATGTTTATTTTCCAAAAACAACTTATGACAATTTTTCCTTATATCCAATGGTACCCACACTAGGTAATCCTGTATCGTGGGTACCTATGTCGCATTAACAAATAAAGATTTACAGAAGTTAATTGTCGCTCGGTATTTTAACGGCATTTTTGTTGCATTTTTAAAAGTAACATAATTTCTTATATTAAAAATGAATAATGATGAGTGCCCTTATGTTAAATGTAAGAAAAGTTTTTCCGTTGCGTCGTAATTCAATGAAGCGAGCCATGGTAAAATTTTAGCTTTTGCTTGTTTTACGGAACAGTGCTTAATGTCGCATGCGCTAACTACTTTATTGTAAATATATGATTCTACGTAAGGACTAAATCGTCTAGCAAAACAGGCTTTAATTTTGGGTATAGGAATCTTAAATACACGTCGTTTTAGCAAAATGTTGTATTCTTTTGAAGAAATTACTGACCGATGTACTTTAAGAGCTAGTTTTAAAATATATAATTGACGCACCGTAAGGACTTTGCATTCCTGATAAAGTCGGTCTGTGGGATATTTGAACGGTTTTTTTAGCATGGTTTTAATTACTGAGCGTTGAGCTCGTTCAAGCTGAATATGTGTTTTCGCGGCACTACCCCAAGAAGTTATACAGTAAGGGCGCTTTTAGTGTCACGCGGATTTGCTCACGCACGCGGGATTGGACCGCATGCGTAAAATTTCACGCTGCGGATCATACGCAGCATGAGTTTCAGTTTTCTACGGGCTGCGTAACGGTATAGACGTGTTCAAAAATGATCAATGTCAGAAGAATATGTGTCGCTTACATACTTTACAAACGACGAAACAAGAAGACAAGAGTACATGTTGATCCCTTTCTTGAAAATAGGCTTCTTGCTGGGGCGTTTGTTACACGCTTTGGAAAACTACAAAATAATGAACGTAAATTTAAAAATTACTTTCGAATGTCCATTCGTTCTTTTGATGAACTGTTGTGTAAAATTGAGAATAAGCTACAAAAAAGCAGTTTACGAAGGATTACAATACAACCGATTGAGAGGCTCGCTATTACATTAAGGTAAGTTTTAAATTTTAAATATTTAATTTCCTGCTATGATTTAGTGGAAAGGGATTTGAACAGGTAGGATAAACGTTTTTTGACTTCAAATTACTGTCATGTGTAAATTTACATGTGCAAAAAAAAAATTTTGTCATGTACTCTGAAATTTCATTGTTCATAATTTCATTCAATTTCATGTTGAAATTTCATTAAATAAGATTATTTCACTCATAAAATGTCGCCATTAAAGTGGAATCATTCCTACCTTTCATCACACGCTACTTATTATAATATAGATAAAAGTTATAGGTTTGCACATGACAGTAATTTAAAGTCAAAAAAAGTCCTTAATTGGTTTGGGATTGGTACGTTCAACCTACATACACAATCCTTTTTTTTATCTGATAAAGTACACATGGCCACAGATCAAGTTACCCAAAACCAGCATAAATGGAACTCGCGCCTTGCGTATTATCATACTTAGGTAACCCGTCGGAGTCCCGCTTATACTGGATTTGAGTAACTTGATCTGTGCCGTGTGTACAACCGCACTCATATGACTAAACAAACAATTAGAGAGAAACTGGAGAAAAAAAGTTAATCGTACTCATTTTAATAAAAAGAGTTTTATTCATAAATTAAAAAATCAAATTTTACATCATTCATTTCTTTGTAAATTTGTATCCTGAGCGTTGACATTACTTTCGCCTGTAGATGATGTTGTTGCTGGGGTATAAATTACGTCATAAGACGTGATATTAAACAGGCCGCTTTCAGTCGAAATAAGAGTTTCATTGTCATTCACTGCAGCAGAACTAATAGCATTGTCGTTAAGACTCGAAGTATCCTGGATTATACTATTGGTTTGGTAATCTTGATTTATCGGTGACAAACTGTCAAGCTCAGTAAAAGCACTAGAACTTGTTGTAGGTATGGGACTGTAGTATGCAGGTTGTGTTTGACTTTCCATTTCCATAACTATATTTAACACTTTTGTTCTGAACATTAGTTTTTGATATCTAGTGAATCTTTTTAATGAAGGCTGCAGAGACTGAAAGAAAGCCAAATCCTCACTTTCTAGCTCCAGTTGATTAGACTTTAAGCATTCTAATAACTGTGCCTCAAATTCAGATGGTGCTTGCTTTTTAGATTTTACTTGTTTTTGTTTTGATGTTGGGTGAGAACTTTCTTGACGTGAAGTATCTGGTTGCGTGGACTCATTAGGTGTTTCTAAATTACTTTGTTCAGACATTTCTTCACAGAGTGACTCTTCTCCAGCAGTTTCCGTTGTACTGTCTAAGAAAGTCAAAATGTCATAGTAAGAATATTTCTTCTTCTTCTTCTTACTCCCAGAGCCGGATGGCTGATTTTTTTCAGATATCTTGTCTTTCTGGTAAGTGTCCCTTGCTGTTCGCCAGCGTTGTTGTATTTTCTTGTCTGAAATGACAAAATATAATAAGTAAGTGGCAAAAGTACACACAGTTTCAGATCAAGTTACCCAAAACCAGTACCAATAAACGGAACTTGCTAGGGCCTCGCCGGGCGCCGAGTCGTCTACGATAATAAACAACGCATGAGTCCTGTTTATACTGGTTTTGGGAAGCTTGATCTGTGGCCGTGTGTACAAATCTGATATTAGTTGGAAATTTAACTGAATTCGATTAAAGGCCCTCCTTAATTCACACATGTTGTCAACTTTACACTGTCTCATGAAGCATTAGATAAATCAAGCAATATATATATACCTATACAGAGTGGAAAAATAAGGCCGCAGTTGAAGGAAAAGTACCCTTAGGCGCAACGCAAACGGCGGGCCGGCGCAGGCCGGTCAATTTCGCCGCGAACGATAGCGCAAAGTGAATCTTATACTAGACGCAGACGGCGCGGCCGGGGCGGCGCGGCGCAGACATCGACGAAATAATTCATTTTTTACAAAAATAATTAGAACTTCATTTAAGGATTTTTGGAAAAACACCGGATTGAATCGGGCAATTTGTTTATTTGTTACAGTAAAATTTGCCATCATCAAAATTAAGGTGAAAACTTCCGGAAGTCACTAGCGCTGTAAGTTTTTAATTTGTTTTAACAAAAATTTGCTTTATTTGCATCTGTCAACCTTCATGAAGGAGGACATCTTGTAATGTAAATATTGCCTGAAATAAACGATATTTCATTATATTATATTATATATATTTATTAGATTCCTTTCATTTGCCGGAAATTTTACCATAGGGGTTAATTTATACAGAGAAGATTTCTTATAAAATATTTACAGCATAGTTATGTGTCTCAAATCTGCTAAAAGTGGCCACTTTTAGCAGATATGAGATACATAACTATACTTCGAACTTTTCATATGAAATCATAACTGCATAAATACCCCCCTATGATAAAATTTTCGGCAAATCATAGAAATCTAACGTAGCTATAGTACTGTAGTTAAAACGAATTAAAAACTTCTAGCGCTAGCTACTTCCGTGCCCTTTCACCTTAAGGGTATTTATTTTTCTTCTGAAGTAAAATTCGAGCGGTGCATGCTGTCTTATGTCTGATGTCAGCATTATTAATATATTATGTTATCATATTATTAATATATTGTTTTTGTTTTCAGATATTTGGCAACTGGTAATACATTCACTGATCTACACTATTCCTATGTGATTGGAATTGCAACAATTAGCGAAATAGTAAGACAAGTTTGTTACATAATATGGATTGAACTAAAGTCTGAATGTATTCCACAGCTTAATGGGATCAAATGGAAAGAAATCGCAGAGGGATTTCTCACATATACAAATTTTCCTAATTGCTTGGGTGCAATTGATGGAAAACATATAAGAGTGATTCGGCCGCCGCACAGTGGATCACTATATTTTAATTATAAGAAATATTATTCTGTAGTGCTCCTCGCAATGTGTGATGCTGATTATAATTTTACATATATTAATGTCGGTACCAGTGGAAGCAACGCCGATTCAACCATCTTTAGAAGGAGTCAATTGTATACGAAACTGGAAAGTAACACGTTGGGTATCCCTGACCCGCAAGAGTTGCCTATTATTTGCCCCGAAGTAGCTTATCCATCTAGTGTAAGAGCAAAGTTGCCGTTCGTGATAGTGGGAGACGAGGCATTTGGTTTATCATCACATGTGATGCGGCCTTATGCTCGTGATAATTTACCTTACAAAAAGAAAATATTTAATTACCGTCTGTCCAGAGCTAGAAGGTACATAGAATGCACTTTTGGAATTATGTCAAATAAATTTAGAATATTTCACAGATCCATGAATGTCAAGTTAGATCTAGCACAATTAATAGTCAAGACGGCATGTGTACTTCACAATTTCATAAGGAAACGGGATGGCTACAAGGTCAGCCATACATTTGTCACAAATGGTTTTACGGGACCACTACCCAGGCAGCAGACTGAAAGTAGTAATACGTCGGCAAGTAATATCAGAGATATATTTGCAGATTACTTTATCAATGAAGGAAAAGTCTCCTGGCAACACCGATATATAATTAATTAACTAAACTCAAAAGGTTTTAGAAGGTTTTTGATGTTATTTGTGAATTAAATAATTATGCTTATATTAATAAAGTAATGATGCTTGTATAAATAAAATAATGAACCAAACACATACCCGCCTCTTTTCTTTCCTCTTCGCTCAAATTTTCGTAGTTAGGTGCCAATTCCTTCAAAATATCTCTCCATGCAGCCTCCCTCGCGTCCCTGTTTTTGTATAATTCATTGCGTTTATCCCACAAAACGGGCCGCAGATGAACTTCAATGATTACTCGTTCTGTATCGATTTTCATTTCGGTAGTACAATACGGCGCGTGCGCCCCGCTCGACTCTAAAATGGGCACTGAAGTTGTAGGCAGCGCTTACGCATGCGGATACCCCGCACCGGGGTGACGCCCCGCACAGCGCCCCGCGTCCCGCGTGCGTTTATCACGCTTTACAATAGATACCTATATGAAATTGTTCTTTGCGGATGCTACGCATGCGGTCCAATCCCGCGTGCGTGAGCAAATCCGCGTGACACTAAAAGCGCCCTAAGTGATAAGAGACTGACAGAGGGCAAAGTATACGGACCGTAAGGTTTCTGGTAATGCTGAATGCCGAAGAAGTTTTATATTGTTTATAATTTTACGTAAGTACGCGACCTGAAAGAGAGTTTATGTGTGCTTTAAAGTTTAAATTTTGATCGATTAGGATGCCCAAATATTTTACAACATCAGATTTGGTCAGCGCCACACAGTTACATTGGTTTCGGTCATATTCACAGGTATGCAAATTCAATTTTAATGTTGGGCTAGGGGCAGAAATAGCCGTTTTATGAAAACAAATGTAGTTTGTTTTTAATGAGTTAAGCGTAAGGAGATTCTGACGCAGCCATGCGGATACACGTGCGCCATGCGCTATTATTATTGGTGACTCTGGCATCTTCCGCTTCTGAGCTTCTTCCAGAGTCTTCTTGATTTTTAATGTTTGGTTGTCGTGAAACGAGTATAACTGTTGCTCTTGTACATAATATACCTACTTTACATAATATACTACTTTCTATATTATCTCGATAAAATACAATATTTCATGTACATGTAGTTCGGAGTCTTTTTGCGACGATTGATATAATATAATTGTGTCAGGTAACCATCTATTTAGCTTATTTTTCCTTCAGCAGAGTTACATCAGCAACACAGACCATGATAAAAAAGAATCATTGCAGACAAACAAAACGTTCACAGTATTATTGTTATTTTTAATGATAATATCATTATTATTTCTAGTTGCTATCATGTCTTTCTGGCTTACTCTGACGACAACTATTATTATTTTGATAACAAAAACATTATGAACTTATGAAAAGTCGTTGCGTGAACTATATTAAACTGTAGTTAAATAGACTAGAATAGCCATGCCAGGAAAACTAAAAGAACATCACCCAAATTAGTCTACTTTGGTACTCAAATATGATACTCGAAGCGGTGATAGCCTGACCTCTTATACGGGGTCACTCCCCAGGCACACACCCCGTTTTAAGGAGTTATGTGCATTTAATAAATTTAATATTTTAGTTTCGGAAGGAACCCTGCATGCACGTTCTTCATAATATTCTCGTAAGTGTGTGAAGTCTGTCAATCAACACGTAATGGTCAGCGTGACTATGCCCAACTATGGCCAAACTTTTTTCATTCCAAGAGGAGACTCGAGCTCAGTAGTGAGCCGGCAGTGCATAAGTTGTAATGATGATTATGATAATAATGAAAATATTCCTCAAATAATTAGTTTTTTTACATTTTCAGCATAGGCGAAATGCTTATTTGAGGACTAACATTTTTTTTCATAATATTATGCAAATTAAGCTCTTTTCATAATAACATAATACCCCTCTTGATCTAATAACCCCACTTCATAACATCCAGATTCGGCCTTATGTATTTTGCCGTTCAATTTTGTGATGCCTTAATTTTTTGCCTTGTTGAGAGTTGACATGAAAAGGAGTAATTTTTTTCCTTTTCCTGCAACTTAGCTGAAAGAATGATGAACATATAAATACAGTATCTAATTAGTATGATATCACTTCGACGGACGCGATGTATAATTAATGAGGTTAAGACAACTCTATTATTTTATCATCTCACACGTGTCTCAAATGAGATATCACTATAAATCAGTGAGTAATCACATATAAATCGAATCATCCAATGTTTATGCCACTACTGTAAACAAAGCTACTTTCTCATAAACTACCAATAAATTATAGCTAAAGATCATGCAATTAACGATCTTCCTTCCTATTATTTACAATGAGAAGGAAGATTCTTCAAGAGCCATGATGAAATAGATTTTTTAGCAAAAAAGTCTCTTCGTTCGTGTGGAATTTTACTAATATTGTCTTGTAAAAGTTTGGATGTTTGTAAGTTTGTATATTTGTTACTCCATCAGGCCACAGCCTGCGATGGTTGAATTAATTTGGCTGAGAATTAACACATTATACTAGAGATAGGGATTATAAAACCTTGATCCACGCAGTGGACGTAGTCGCGGGCATTGTCTACTATAAGTTAAATGATTATTGTCACTAACATTGTTATATAGAAACGTTGTAATTGTAAGAGTAATTGGTCAGATCATGAAATTCCCCGGCATATAATCATGAAACGCCGCCATTTCATGATTTATGAATGGTGTGGCAGAAGGAGAGTAGTCCTTAGTGAGGATTTGTTGTTATTACATCAGTTAAAGAGCTACGTCCACGACCAAATTCAAATTTAAAAGAAACACTATAATAAAAATCACTGACTGCCTCGTTAGTCTAGTGGTTGGTATGTTCGACTGCGGCCGACGAGGTCCTGGGTTCGAGACCCGGGTCGGCCCATAATTAAGTATTGGGTTTTTCTGATTAGTAATTCTCAGTACTAGCCCGGAGTTAGGAAGTTGGCGGTTTTTCAGCCCCGTGCCTCGGAGAGCACATTAAGCCGTTGGTCCCGGTAATTATCACTAACGTGATAATAGTCCTTAGAGCCCGTCAACCCGCATTAGAGCAGCGTGGTGGGTCTAAGCTCTAATTCCCTCTCTCCTATGAGAGTAGTCAGTGGAGGCCTGTGCACAGCAGTGGGACGTTAATGGGATGTAGTGGTGCTGAGATGTAATATGTATAATAATAGGTAGGTACTAAAAGGACCTTTTTTTTAGCCAATTATCCTAAATATTAATCTACTGTGAGTATGGCATTCTAATATCCGTTCAATAGTTTCAGCGGGGGTCCAAGTATATCTATACAGTTTATAAGAAAATTGTAACTGTACATGAAATAATTTTTGAAAATTTTAATTGAAGGATGCTTTACTAAACTACTTTTCGCTTAAGCAGCAGAGCCCAAAATAGTTTTAAAATATTTAAAAGTAGTCGTAAATCGTAATGAGTCGAAATTTGAAAGCGGGGTGGGGTTACTAGGTCAAGTGGGGTACCTAGATCAAGTGTGGTATCAAGGTCATGTGAGGTTACTAGATCTAGTAGGGTGTCATTCAAATGACAAATTATTGATTTTTATAGTTGATTATTTTTAGTAGTAGTTCAAATTGATACTTGATTTGAATAGTGGAAGAGTCTGACACATACCTACGTACTATTCCGTTATTATCAGACTTTTTTGGTTTCCGCGGGAACCCTTTGATTTTCTGAGATAAAAAGTAGGTAGCATAAGTGTTTTTCTCGGTGCCCATCTAGATCCGTTCATCCATTCTGGCATGATTGAGTTACAAACATCCATCCATACATTTCGCATTTAAAATACTAGGTACCTACATACTAGGTACATACTAGATTAGTATAGATAGAAAACTCATGCGCACTTGACTTGCTCATTCAATGTAAAAATGCAAACGGATGACAAAAGCATATTTTTACCTGCTTCCGGGTGAAGCGAACAGAGCATTTGTAAAAAGTAGGTAATAGATGTATATGTAGGTAGGTAATTATATACTTTTAATAGGTTTTGTAAGTTGTAAACAAGGAGAATTTACATAGTCATGCTCAGATACCTTTGTATTGTTTTGCCTTCCCATTCACAGTTATTCATAAAACAAGGTTATCAGTCTGGTTATCACATACATACTTTTACGCATTGTACCTAATACTTAAATACCTAACGTCTAAGCTACCCGCACATTTAAGCTATAATACTATCACATAGGGAATTGGTAAGATTGTGCTAAAATGAGAATTGGAGGGATTGACAGATCAACGTATAGCCACAGGCATAGATTAATTATATTACTGGTTTATATATTGTCTTTGGCCACAGGTATAGCTGCCCGTTGCACTCGAACTTGAAATTTTACATAGGTACATACCAGTATGTACGTTTATTACAGACACATACTATTTATTACATTTCAGGAATTTACTAGCTCCTAAAGCGACTGCCGCTGGAGCGATAACAACTAATTTCAATGTGTGTGACTTGCAGCACACCTGCAGTGCATGATGCAGCAGTGTCTTCGTTACCAATCCTAACTCAATCAACAGCCATTATGCATCCACTGTTGGACATAGGCCTCTTTTAAGTAGCGCCAACGTGCTCTATCCTCGGCTTTCTGCATCCAATCGATGCCAGCCACCCTCCGGATATCATCGCTCCACCTTGCTGGGGGGCGCCCTACGCTCCGTTTACCAAGACGCGGTCTCCACTCGAGGACCTTTCGACTCCAACGTCCATCGGTCCTCCGACACACGTGACCAGCCCACTACCACTTCAGTGTGCCAGCCCTAAGAGCTATGTCGGTCACTTTTGTTCTTTGGCGAATCACTTCGTTCCGGACTTTATCCCTCAAAGAAATTCCGAGCATAGCTCTTTCCATAGCACGCTGAGCGACCTGCAGTCGGTGTACTAGCCTCGCTGTCAGTGTCCACGTTTCGGCACCGTAGGTCATTACTGGTAGGACGCATTGGTCGAAGACCTTAGTCTTCAGGCACTGCGGTATGGGCGACGAAAAGACTCGACGAAGTTTTCCGAATGCTGCCCAGCCTAGCTGTATTCTCCTATCGATCTCCTTCTCAAAGCTGTTTTTACTCAATTGGAAAATTTGCCCAAGGTATGTATATTCCTGAACAGCTTCGAGAATAGACCCATCGACATTGATCGGCTCCGGAGCGACCAGGTCATTTAGCATGACCTTGGTCTTGTCTAAGTTCATCCGGAGACCGACACGTCGGGAGGCAACGTGGAGGCCATCAAGCATCTGTTGAAGCTCCTGCAGCGTACTTGCGATGATGACGATATCATCGGCGAATCGGAGATGTGAAATGTTCTCTCCGTTTATGTTGATGCCATGCCATTTCCAGTCAAGCGTTTTGAAGACATCTTCCAAAGCATTAGAGAACAGTTTCGGGGATAAAACATTCTCCTGTCTCACCCCACGATGCAATTGGATAGGTCTTGTAGACGCACCCTGTACTTGGACTGACATATATGCTGAGCTATATAGGCATTTCAACGCTTCGATGTATCGCCAATCAACTTGAGATCGCTGCAAAGAGTCCAACACCGCCCAGGTCTCGATGGAGTCAAAGGCCTTCTCATAGTCCACAAAGGCGAGGCACAGAGGCTGATTGTACTCGTAAGACTTCTGTACAATCTGCCTCAATGTGTGTATGTGGTCTATGGTGCCGTAACCACTCCGAAACCCAGCCTGCTCCGGTGGCTGGAAGTCGTCGAGCCTTCGTGATAAACGGTTTGTGATGACCCTGGCAAACAGCTTATAGATGTGGCTTAAGAGCGAGATGGGACGGTAATTTTTAAGGAGTGTTTTATCGCCTTTCTTAAAGAATAAAACAACTATGCTCCTATTCCACGCCTTTGGAGTTCTCCCGTTCTGAATAACAGATTCAAAAAGCCTCTGTAGCTCTCTAAGTAGGGGCATACCCGCTGCCTTCAAGAGCTTAGAGGTAACTCCATCTTTTCCATCTTCTCCAATCCTAACTGCTGGATGGCAAAGGGAATACCCCCAAGAAGTTGCTCTGGTATTCCCTTTTGCCAACCATGATGATTTCGGGAAAATTAGCCTCCTATGTCTTTGCCTAGGATGTAATCTATCTCTGTACCCATCAAAAGCGGTATCGGTACACTTTCGCATTAAAGATAGTGTAATTTAAATGGAAGTAAGTATGGATTTTTTCATTAGCAGTTTCATTCAGACTGACTGATTAGTTCAAATTATCTTTGTGCTCAATGGCAACGAAAACAATGAAACAATATTCGAAGTTATTTGATTATTGATACAATGTTGATAAGACATCGGAACGGGCAAATCACAGTATTTGGTGATTATTTTCCGATAGCAATAGACGGTGTCCAAGTACCTGCCTCTTGCAGATAATTTGTAAACAGTTGTTTGGAACAATTATAGCTGTGGAGAAAATACTTTCAGTACCTATTGCTGACAAACAATGGTTGTTATGCTTCATCTCTGCATCGGAATGTTTGACGACAGACGTTCCCCGATGTGTTGTATTGAGTGTTTCAAGATGTTGTCTTATTTAGGTTAGCTACTAAGAATTTTTGTGTTTAGTATGCGTTTTGGTTGTAAGTGTTCCCTATGACTTTTGTGTGGCGTGAGTTTAAATGATGTTCAGACTTATGGAATTGTTTATCGTTCCTGTTTATTTATGGATTGTCTGTGATGGGCAGGTTAGTATGCAGCCATTTGTTATTACTCATCATTACTCATGAAATCATATTTGGTTTTTTATTTTAGTGCAAGCTAATTGATATGATCTGTTATATTATATAATATATTCTGATCACCAGAATCAATTTTGTTAAGGGATAGGTAGGTTACTAAATAGTAGATCTAGGTGCCTACACATTGTCTGCTGGAACAGTCGGAAAAGCGCTACAGCCTACGACAAGCTGAAGTAGCGGACAACGTGGCGGCACCTTCGAGGCGCAGCGCTAGGAATCTTGAAAATAATTATTACTACCGAGAATTCCATACTAATATTATAAATGCGTAAGTGTGTATGTCTGTCTGCTACGCTTTCACATCCGTTCAACCGAGGAGTCTCTTAGTAAACCTATACCTCAGTAATTGTCTGTGGCATTTAGGTGAAGGGTCTTTTTAACGATGGCTTTAACCTGGAAAAGGTGGACTTCAGCGTGTGGCACCAGCGCAACCCCCGAGTGGCAGTACGGACCAACGACCAGCTGGCGTGCGAGAAACCTAATATTTATTTCTGTGAGGTTGGTACTTAGAACACTAAGCATTAAATATGCCGTATGTGGTCGCTAGACACCCTGTAAAAACGTAAATTCTTTTAGCTATTCTATTTTTAAAAAAACTATATTGTAAACATGAGTGCCCCTATTCAAAATGTTGAACAGTAAATAAAATAATTAAAAATACTTAGGTATCCCTATAATATAGATGGTGAGGGACAGAGACTAACGCTTTTCTGTCGAGTACGAAGTGACCTATTTATGAAATAAAATGATTATAGGACTACTTGCGTCACTAACGAAATATCTAACTCACTCTACCAGCTGAAAGCAGATTCTCTCTCTTAGATTCATCTTTTGCACTTCACGCAAGTTAAAATGTATGCTATTTTGAATGCGAAGGCGCTGACAGTTAATTATAATTTATTTACTCACGTGCATATAGAGCGTAAAATGTAAAAAAATCGTTAGTTCCTACCAGGGAGTTGCAATTTTTAATTTTTGTTGAGCCGAGGTTAAGCCTTGTTGTGCCGATCAACCGAAATTAGCATGAGTTCAAAGCATCGGTAGGTAATTACAAACGCATTTATTACAAACGCAACTTATTTACATTTATTGCAAACGCAACTTATTACAAACGCATTTTCCTAAATCTCAGTCCCCATCAATCCGTAGTAAATATAAAATAAGTTGTTATAAAATATTATATGTTGTTATAAATAAATTTCAGGACTGACCATTGAACTTGGCACCCATTTAGATCTCACTTCTTTTGTCGCTGAAGTCAACAACCAAGGCATATATATCACAATTTTGAATTTGGCTCTCATTTTACATTTATGTTTTTGATGGGATATCATTACTTTTTGTACAGAAATTATTGAACTCAATCTCAAACTCAAAACATATTTATTCAAAATATGTACCTACAAAGTACACCTTCTGAACGTCATGCTTGCAGAGCATAAGACGTGATGGTGATAATTAACTACGGTATCTTAAAACTAAAGCTACGAGGGTTCCAAACGTGCCCTGGTCTGAGAAGAGCCCGCAATAAACTCCGCTTTTTTTTATTATCACCATCTCACAAATATTTGAAATTATATATATGTACTTATAATATAACATTACATAATCAGCCGCTGTAACAATTCATACCCATGCCTTGCTATATCATTCAAATAATCCTTTACACTGTAATAGGAATTTTCTATTAGTTTAGTTTACGTTTTACATTAGTAGGTACTTATTATTCGGTGTAAGGCCAGTGTGTCACCCACCAGTAATTCTATTGTACGACTCATTGTACAAGATAATTAAAGACGAGAATTCTCAAGAAAAATATATGATAAAAATTGTCCCGATTAAAATTGTGGACCATAGCAGGAGTTTACTTTAGAAACTTCCCCGAAAAGAGTAATTTAATAGTTAGTACTCAGTAGGTACCAACATTCAGTTCAGTTTTCCATGAAACAAATTCTTAGTTATGTAAATATGTAACGACGTGATATGTTACGAGAAAGATAAACTGTAAATTGTGTCACAGTTTATCTTTCTCGTAAATTATCTGCCATTTTGCCATTTCGTTCAATTTCGTAATTTCTGAGTACGGTGTTAAATATCACAGGAGCCGCCTACCTTGATCCCGCCGGAGAGCACTAAGACCTGCAACTATCGCAATATATGGTACCAGGAGCAGGTGTTCCGCTGGGTGGCCGGCAGGGGCTGCCTTCTCTACACCCCTGACTTCCTGTTCGTGGGTGGTAGGAACCCCCTCAATTTGAACGCGGGATGTGTGTACGGAAATTTGTTCGCACCTTGCTTGGAAGTCGTAAGTAATTTTAGATAGTAAATAAAGTAGATTATCGTAAATAACAGTTATGTCACAACTCACAACGATTGTAGACTCAGCCTGAACTGAAGGTGGGCATCCGTATTGCAGAACGCAACGACAGTCCGACTGAACGTCGAGCCGCCCGGATAGGTACAGGCTACAGCGGATTCTACGATTAGAGGGCGACGGATAATGATAGTCTGTTCACTTTTAAAGTTTTATCACAGTAAACAGCTTTTATTATGCAAGACTACAAAGCTGTTATTTGGCGCGAGTGCTGTATATCTAGTTCAAGTAAAGTATATCCGAATTTAAATTGCTTCAAAATGCGAGTACAATTTTTGATGCACGAGAAACCAAAATATTATAATAACTAGCGATCCTCCCCGGTTTCGCACGGGTAGCACTAATAATCCTAATAGTCTATCCCAATATAGCCAGTGGGACTACGTCCTCACCATACCTGCCACAGCCGCCCGCCATGTAAAGGACAATTTTTTATCTTTATTTAGATACTTGAAATGAATAACATATTTTTTTGAGGAATAATACTATGTCGCTAAAACACTTTCGCAAGTAAAGCATTTGTTTAGACCAAATTTGACAATCATAAAAATGGTAATTGTGAGTCAACCTTAGAAGATAGAACCTTAGTCCATACAAATTAAGAAAATATAGGATTTTTACTTCAAGTTAGCTCTCGACTGGATCTCACCTGGATCAGACCATCTTACCGTTTATCATCGCATGCGATAAGACGCATCACGATGCTAGGTATCTCGGTTTCTTTTTAGATCTTTTTGAGAGGAAAAATTCCACTATAGGTACATTATTTTCGTGTAACTTTAACTACCTACTTACGCAGCGTTCGCCACGTAAGCTCTCAAAAGGAACGATTTTTTCCGACTTAGTTCACATTATTGCAATTTTAGTAAGGATCTCTAATTTTTTGAAAATAAAATATAGCCTATGTTACTCGCTGATAATGTAGCTTTCTATAGGTGAAAGAAATTTTAAAATCGGTTGAATAGTTTTTGAGTTTATCCATTACGAACAAACTAACAAACAAACCTTTCCTCTTTATAATATTATAGTATACTGTAAGGACCAAGCGGACTGTGTTTCTGAATATGTCAAGCGCATTTTATTTTCGAATAATGAAGTTTCTTATACTTGTCCGAATAAGTAATATTTAACAAGGTTTCTTGAACACGTCTAGGCTTAATTTTGTCCTCCCCTTCAGCTAGTTAAGCGTGAAGTTGATTCAAAGCTTCAAGGCTAGGTGTGCTGTATGATAGGGGCAAACATTGATAATCTTAGACAAATAACCCTATATTACTGTTATCTATTCTGTTACCACTTGAAAGACCCAGATCTCATTTTTAGGTTAAAGAAGATGGCACATGTGGTTGCTTCCCATTCGATCCGAGCCTCGAGGTGGTAGCCAAAGCAGTGCGGAAAGCGTTAGTGCCATCTATACATGGACGATGGGAGAGGTGCTTTTACGGCGCTAGCGATTGCTGCAGTCACTTTATGAACGGGAGCTATACCGTTACAGGTAAGCGCTTATTAAAAACAATCCTAGACATTTAGAGTCCATACAAATTAAGAAAATATAGGAATACTTCAAGTTAGCTCTCGACTGGATCTCACCTGGATCAGACCATCTTAGTGTTTATCATCGCATGCGATAAGATGCATCATGATAAGATGGTCTGACCTGGTAAGGAGGGAAAAAGGAAAAAGGAATACTTATCTTAGCAGTGCGAAACGGAAACAATAAAGCCAAAAACGTATTACGAAAGTAAAGATTAGGTAGATAAGGATCTCACCTGGATATGCGATGATGCACACTAAGATGGTCTAACCTGGTAAGGAGGGAAAAAGGAATATTTATCTTAGGAATCAGAAATAATAAAGTAAAAAACGTAGTACTATAGTAAAGATTAGGTAGTTAGGAATATAGACTTGTGTTTATCATGATGATGATAACGCGATGGAGTTGTTCTTTTACAGAAAACAATCAATGTCCACCAACATTTGACGGATGGACCTGTTGGCAGCCGGTACAAAATGGTTCCGTTGCCAGATCGGTGTGCCCGGAGTTCGCTTATTCAAATTCCGGACCTCTTTGTCATCGTAAGTGTATTGGCCTAAAAAGAGCTAATGTCTAAAAAGAGATGAACCCTATACGTCTATAGTGGTAAACGTATACCTATACCATTAGCCAAATCACACTACTCAAGTCTAATAGAAAGCTTCGATTGAAGGAACTAGAAATTTAATTCGCTATAACCCGCCACAGTAGGTAAATCTACTCGTATGTGGTACAGCGTGTATCTTTCACTTGTAGCTTGCGATATTCACCACACCACATAAATCTTCCAAATTATTCTCAACGTACGTTTCACTGCGACACCGGAGCATCTTTAGGAGATGTTGACTCGACAATGCATGATTGTAAACCCATTTATTATATTATATTATTATTAGGATTGTAGCGAAATATATATAACTTTCTAGTTCATAGTTTCTTAGTTATCATTGACTTTCGCAAAGTTACGCCTGCTTCTATCCACTAGCGTCGATTGAGTTGTCTCCTTAATTTTACAAGTAACTTGTTTTGTCTCGATCTCTTTCTGTCTCCGCAATCTATAGGAGAGACAACTACTGAAAGTCGATTACGATCTCAGCACGATACAAACCAACTCCTTTGCCGATCGGAAAAACTGCTACAAAATTCCCGGATATTTCTAACCAGTGAAATGTTACTTCGTCTAAAACTTATCTTGCTCCTGAAATGCTGCACTCATCTGTGGATGAAATTAATTCTCTTCCTCCTTCCTTACAGATTTCAGCCACAAGCAATGTCACTCCAACGGCGGATGGGCACTTCAAACAGATTACAGTACTTGCAGCATCACCCCACGTCTCCTGCGCCGCTACCGCTTCTACATCGCAGTGCTCATCTTCTCCGTCATCACCAGTTTCCCCGCCGTGTGCATTTTCATCTTCTACAAAAGGCTACGCGTCACCAGAGTCGCCCTTCATAGGAACCTTCTCATCGCTATTGTTCTGAGAAACATAATTGTTATTATCAGCAGAAACGTGGTGAGTAAACTTTTAGAATGCCTTGTTTTACTCAGGGTTTTTACGGTGTTATTAATACGAGTATGTATAAAAAAAACATGATGTATGGACACGTATAGTTAAAAACAATTAATATTACAGCTTCGTCTATGTTTATTTACTTAGAAATAGTTACATAATAATATTTTATTTTAACGAAAAAGGTTAATAAAGGTATTATTTTGGGAAATTTTCATTCTCACTATCTCCATTCTCCAAACCATGGACGTATTGATATGTACATGTACCAAACCTACAATGAATACCTACTGGTCTTTTTAAAATTTAAAACTAACCTAATTTCTAATTCATGGTACTTATACTTTATTGCTTTTTGTGTGCTTAGCAGAAACAGATGTCTTTACTAAATCTAACTTTACAACATACTTAGGAAGTTGAAAAACAAATTAGATACTTTAAATATTGCTGCTATGGAATCTCAAAAACATATACACAGCCTTTGATGGTGGTAAATTTTCATTCACATTTTTAGATCTACATTGACGAGCTAACCAACTCTGGGGAGACGATAATGTCGCAAAACGGTGTTGGTTGTCGAATCCTTTCCTTCTTGGAGCGTCTTGCGGGAAATGCGGTGTTCGTGTGCATGCTGCTGGAAGGAATCTATCTGCATAGACTCATTGCGGCGGTCTTCAAAGATAAGCTTAGCATAAACATGCTGTATTCAGTTGGAATATGTTAGTAGACCATAGACGTTATTTTTATAAATAATATTTGATTGGCAGGACTTGATATGATATTAATATTAGCATTTGTCTACTAACGTAAAAAATTAGTTTTTATTTTTACTTCGCACCTTTACTTGCTATAGTAGTTTTTTTTTATACCACTAAAAGTTAGCCCCTAACTGTGATCTCACCTGATCGTAAGTAATAATGCAATCTAAGAAGGTGGCGGGTTAATCTGTTTGGGGTAGGTATAGCAGTTATATTAAACCCATAACCCTAGTCGGTTTACACACGGCATCGTATCGGAACGCTAAATCGCTTGGCGGTATGTCTTTGCCGGTAGGGTTGTAACTAGCCGAAGCCGAAGCCTCCCACCAGACCAGAGAAAATTCAGAAATTATAAATTCCCAAATTGACCTTGCTGGGAATAGAACCAGGGGCCTCCCACTTTAAGGTAAGAGCGCTCTACACTGCACCAGGGAGGTTCAGACGCTCAGACAAAGCTGAGAATAGCGATAAGATGAAGAATGATATTTTATACTTATTAACACAATTTTTTTAAAATTAATTCCACCAGTGTACACAATACTGCCCGTGATCGCCTGGTCGGTAGTCATGGGCCTGTTGAACGACCACTCGTGCTGGATGGTGTACACGGTCGACCACGTGCAGTGGATACTGGACGCGCCACGCCTGCTCATACTTCTGATCAATGCTTCGCTTTACATCGACGTGCTTCGTGTTTTGTTCACTAAGATACGAAACAACGAGAACGCTAATCAGCTGTGAGTATCCAAATTAGGGTTGTAACGGAACCTCGCCTCCGCCTCCGCAAGTGCGGAACTTCCACAAGAAATCGTACCACCGCTTCCGCATCCGCCGTTTTTTTGCGGAGTTGTAACGTAGGTTTATTTACGATGACTTACAATGCGAGAGGTACAAATCGAAGCAGGTGACGGCAGTTACACCATTACAACAAGCAAAAAGGCAACTGTCCTGCACCCTAATCCAAATTACAGCCCATGATCACCTAGTTGGTGATATATAATTTACAAAAGAAACACCATGAAACTTGGCTTTATTCAGCTAAAAATGTGACACAATAACAAAGGATATGAGAAGACATTTGTGATATTCTAAATTTTAAATAATACGTCATTCACCCCTACTCTCTCTGAAATCACACAGCTATAATCTTCAAGATATGCTGGTTGTCGCCTCACTCGTGCCGATCGTCTTACAAGGGTATCGGAAGGAGTGGATGTTGTTGGTTCTGCTTGATCTGTAATAGGGTTATCCAAAATTTCATCTTGATTTTCTTCTTGATTTTCTGTAACCGGATCACGAGCTTCAATTTCTATATCCGGATCGCTATTCACTTCCTCTTCAAAATCGTCCGCTTGCTGTTCTAAAACAGGAAGTGGTGCTAGCTGGCGATTAGAAACTGTGGACTCCCTTCCATCTTTTCTTTTTATATATGAATAAAGAGGAGTACTTTGTAATAATTCCACCTCTTCGACATAGGGGTCGTTTTTATTCCTGACATTATTTTTTACAAGAATTGGTCCAGGCACCATCCAGGTGGGTAATAATTCCCCCGTAGTGGACCTGCGGGATGCCTAAATAGTCTTTCATGGGGAGTCGTGTTAATTGGTGTACACAAAAGCGAACGGATAGAATGCAATGCTACCGGCAAGACTTGCTCCCAATTCTCTATAGTCATGTCTTTAGAACGAAGAGCTAACTGAATGGTTTTCCATAACGTTCCATTCAACCGTTCGACTTGTCCATTCCCACGTGGATTGTATGGCGTTGTTCTACTACAAGCAATTCCAAGAGAAATTAAATATTCTGTAAATTCAGTTGATAAAAAGGCTGATCCTCTGTCACTGTGGATATAGAGAGGAGTTCCAAAAGTGTAGAAAATATCATTCAGACATTTTATAACAGTAGAAGCCGTCATGTCTTTACATGCATATGCAAATGGAAATCTACTATATTCATCAATAACTGTGAATAAGTATTTATTATTTGTATTTGTAGGAAGAGGGCCCTTAAAATCTATATTCAATCTTTCAAAAGGTGCCATGGCTTTTATTAGTCGCCCTTTTACATTCAGAAAGCGAGGTTTAATTTCGGCGCATACAGGACACGAAGAAATAACTTCCTTAATGTTTTCAATAGAATATGGTAGATTCTTCGAACGAATCCAGTGTGCCATTCTCACTATGCCCGGATGGCACAGCGAATCGTGTAATTCCCGTAATCTATTAACACTCAGATGCGCACAAACTCTTGACAATGCGTCCGCTACCGTATTTTGTTTACCTGGGCGGTAAATGATTTCATACTTAAAACAAGATAATTCAAGTCGCCATCGTTCTATCTTTTCGTTTTTAATTTTGCTTGAGTGATTTTGATTGAACATAAATCCCACAGAACGTTGATCCGTAATAAGTAAAAAATTCTTTCCTAAAAGGTAATGTCGCCACTTTCTAAGACTTTCCACTATTGCACAAGCTTCTTTTTCCACTGAAGATTGTTTGCGCTCAGAATCAGTTAAGGTTCTACTAAAGAAAGCTATTGGGCGGCCTTTTTGGGACAAGGTAGCGGCTAGAGAATGTTCAGATGCATCTGTTTCAACTGTGAAAATTTCTTGATCATCAATAGCAACTAAGAAAGACTTCTCAACATCTGCTTTAATAGATTCAAAAGCTTCTTTTGCTTCATTGTTCAATGGAAAACTAGACACATTAACTAAGGGTTGTATCTTCTCAGAAAATTTGTTAACCCATTTTGCATAATGTGCAAATAACCCTAGTGCACGCTTTAGTTCACTGGTATTGGTAGGAATTGGAAGTTCCACTAGAGGTTTTAATCTATCATTATCAGGTCGAATAATATTGTTTTTTATATTGTAGCCTAAGAGGCTTATCGAATTGGTACTAAATTTGCATTTTTCTTCATTAAGTGTCAAATTATATTTTTTTACAGCAGTCATAAATGACTTTAAATTGTCATCATGTTCAGTTTTATTTTTTCCACAAACTGTTACGTCATCGAGATATGCAAAAGTACCTTTAAGGTTTTCTTTTTCAATGATAAATTGAAGTGTTCTTTGAAAAGCAGCTACCCCATTTGTAACTCCGAATGGGATTCTTGTGAACTGATACAGATTACCACATGCCTCAAAAGCGGTGTATATCTTTTCATTTTTTGAAATAGGCACTTGGTGATACGCACTGCGTAAATCAATTTGACTAAAATAATTATATTTGGCTACCTTAGAAACAATACTTTCAATATTCGGCAGCGGGTAGGCATCCAAAAGTGTAAATTTATTTATAGTTCGTGAATAATCAATTACTAAGCGTTTTCGATGAGCCCCACCACCTGCTACTAATACTTGAGCTCGCCATGGAGATATACTTGGTTCAATAACACCGTCATTCAAAAGTTTTGTTATTTCTTGTTTAATAAATATTTGATCTTGTTCAGTATATTTCCTAGATTTTATAGCTATTGGTCTTGTAATAGGTGACAAATTAGTAAACAGGGATGCAGGTGGTACTGAGGCCTTCATAACATTACAAATCTTTAAAGGCTCTCTATCACCTCCGAATTTTAGTTCAAGTGATGAATGATCTCTTAATATATCATGTCCGACAATGACATCGGCGCAGAGATTATTTACTATCAGGAGAGGCTTGTGTTTATAAATATGATTTTCCATTTTAATTGTTGCAAAGCACAAACCTTCCACGAGAGATACGTGGTTTAATGAAGCTAGAGTGATAGATTGTCTACAAGGTTTAATTTCTAATTTCATCATCTCTGTTAAACGTTTGTCTATAAAACTGGTGGAGCTACCGGTATCAATTAAAGCGTCAGCCCGTGTATCGTTTATAGTAATAGGAACTGTAGCTTTATTAAGACTTGTAGGAGCAGCAGCTAATGTAGGTGAATTTTCACTATCGTTCATAGTGACAGTACTTACCATCTGTGGCGTATTGCTTCTGCAAACATTGGCAAAATGTCCCTTTTTAAAACATTTCTGGCATTCTGCCTTAAAAGCAGGGCATTTAATTCTTTGATGAATAGCCCCCCCACAAAAAAAGCAACGTTTTCGTTGAGGGAGACTTGCATTTAAATTAGGAGGTTGTGAAACAATTTGTTCTTGGTTAGGTAAAGCATTGAGTACTGAAGTTGAAGTATTTCCTATGATTTTCGAATTACGCTCAGCTGTTTCAAGTGATAAGGCTTGATTTATAGCTTCATCCAGTGTGAGGGTCAAATTTTCCAAAAGTCGTTCTCTAATTTTCTGAGAATGAATCCCTGCAATAAATGCACTTCTTACGGCTTGGTCTTCATGTTCCTTCGCTGTAACGTCTTGAAAAAGAGCATCTTGAGCAAGAAGTTTTAAATTTCTTGCATAGTCTGAAATTGCTTCTTCAGATCGCTGTTTTCTAGTATTAAGAACATGTCTTGCTAAAATTATATTCTTTGGTTGGACGTATATTTTATCAAGCATCTGCATAGCATCGTTGTAAGTTATACAATTTCTTATAAAGGAAAAATTTGTTGAAGATAAATGGTTTACCAGTAACATAAGTTTCACGGAATCCGCTGCATCATTAGATATCTCTTTAGATAAAAAATTCTCAAACGTATATCGCCAATGGTTCCATTTTAAATCCGCATTACTAGTATTAGGTTCTACTTCAAACCGTTCGGGCCGTAGGTAACGTGTGAGCGTGTTGAAAGGGCTAGAATCGTGCCACGAGGAAACTGGTTCTTCTTTAGACATTTTTCTTTTCTAATTTTAGCTGAATAAATTGATATATAATTTACAAAAGAAACACCATGAAACTTGGCTTTATTCAGCTAAAAATGTGACACAATAACAAAGGATATGAGAAGACATTTGTGATATTCTAAATTTTAAATAATACGTCAGTTGGTAGCCTTAGATTTATTTGCACTTACTTCATGGATCTCCACGGCAATCAAAAGTAATAATTTAATCTCGCTGAGAAAGGCATTAAAATATTCGACGCTCGCGTTTGCTATTAGTAGAAAAATAAAACAAGCCACAAACAACAATAAAATAAAAAATGCAATGGCGATGTTGGACGTAACGGTAAGAACAAAGTTACTTGGCTATTCTACAAAAAAAAAAACATTAAATTTAAAAAACAAACACTTGCGTAAGACGCGGCTCTTTGCCTGCTGAGCTACTAAAAAAGCTATTTGGAATTAGCCTTCAAAATGTTCAACACTAATTATTATGTAATTATACAACTACCTCTTCATCTATATAGTCTATACCTACCATATCGATTTTGGATTTTTCCAAGGTCCCCACGTTTTATCGTGTTAAGATGTTCGGAAAATTAAATTGAACGTTTTTTTTTGCAAACAGAAATACGGCAAAAGCTACGCTCTTCCTGATGCCGATATTCGGAGTGCAGTTTCTCTTCACATTGTTCCGGCCGTACAATACGAACTGCAACGTTGAACAGTTCTATTACATCGTCGCGTATACGACTGAGGGCTTGCAGGGATTCGTTGTCGCTTTACTCTACTGCTATATTAATAAGGAGGTACGTAACTTCGTATGCTGTAAAGTGTACATAATACATATACTGTATACATAGTAAATACTATAAAATATTGGAACTATCGGTGACGTTAGACACCGATCTTGGACGAACTTTCGTCACAAGAAGCATGCACTTTCGTACAAGACGGTAACGAAGTAACCTACAATAACTGATGTACCGTACCTATTATAAAAATAATAGTTTGAGTTTTCCTTCACTAGTCAAAATTTGGAAGTTCAACTCATTCGTAACAAACGAATGAATTAAAATTTGAAAGTGCGAAAGTTGAAATTTTAGATTTTGATGAAAATCTTTTACCAAACCAACTGTCCGACTATGCTTAGTAGAGTCTTATTTTCGCCCATTGATTGTATGTTTTCTATTGCAGGTTCATGCATTAATTATAGCCACTTACAAGAAATTGGAGGACACTGTGACCTCTCGCATCAAAGGCTCTTCTTACTACCCTCGAATAAGTGGGGATCCCAAAACAGATAGAAGATTCACTTACACATCAGCTCTTACAACAAATACAACCAAAGCAGATGATTCGAAAAACCAATACTCCACTATGGAGCCAAAACTACACGTCGCAGAAATAATATCAATACAAGCGAGCGAAAGACTCGCTGAGATCTTGGACCCGGTGTATGAAACAATAGACAATTGTGTACATGAAGGCTACGACTATTTAAAAAGATCAAATGCCGATTATGATACTGAATTTACACCGAACAGAAATTTTAAAACAGATGAATATTACGGTTTTACAAATGCATCTAGCGTTTCTATAAGTTGTCCTGAATGGCTAAGACGCGTGTCGTCATCTTCGAGCAGTATCTGTAATACTTCGATAACAGCATGTCATATCATTCAAGAAGAAATTCCAGATGCAAACAGTCAAGAAACAAATACGTGTTCAGATCTTAACGGAGAAGATTACAAAAGTCCGTCAGAGTCAAGTGAATATGAAAATGCATTAGACGTTTGTGAAATTACTGGTAATGATTACGTTGATAATGAAAAGAAATTAGATAAAGATGAATACGCTGACTTGGAAATGGATTGTGGGAATTATGAGAATATGCTGGATGCAATTATGCAGTGCATGGAAAGCAAGGAAAATAGCGATGCTGAATTAATCCCAGAACTTCTGGCACCAAAGAGATCGGAAGAAGACAAAATTGTATTTGTGGAAGAATAAAAAACATAAGTATAGGCTAGAGCCTAGAATCTGGATGATGCCCCCGATTACGTTCACTTGGATTTTCAAAAATCCCATACGAACTCTTTGATATTTCCGGTATAAAAATTAGCCTTTATCATTCTCTGGGATGATAGCTGCCACAAAAAATTTCACTGTAGGTACATTCTTTGATTGAACAAATGGGCCTTGAAAGTGTATTTTATGTACTATGTAAGTATGGCATTTACTCATAGAGGTTTAGGTACCCGTGGTCCCATTGTGTTGACCCAATGATGGGACCACGGGTAATTTTAATATACCTACTTACCTAATTTATAGTGTAAGTTTATTTTATAGTTTAGGTATCGGTTTGTACTACGTACTGAAATTGTGATTTATAATAAGTATTATTTATGTATTTATTTTTGTACAAATAAAAAAAGCTGCATTTAGTACGATTTTATCTACGTACCAATTGATTTAAATGTCGAATTATCATGATCGAAGTTCTTATTGAAGTATTTATATAAGTACATATTAATTAATAATCATAAGAATTAAATTTTTTGCAATGTACTTACCTACTGGTAAAATGTCAACAGATAGTAACTAGGTACCTAACGTAAAATCTATCTAATTTAATAAAATTAAAGTGCATAACTGTGTTTTGGAAAGTCAACTTCCCTATGCCCTTTTGTGTACTCGTTTTACTTTACCTTTCATATTGTATACTTTGTACTGAATACCGAGCAAACGAAAAGATTGCATTTGTACCACAAGATGATCACAAGAGAAAGAGCATTATGGAAAGATTCAAAGACTCTAGACGCAACTAATTTTTCATCTCACTTGCTCGGAAAGGCACTCTTAATCGAAATAATAATACTGCCGTTTCATAGAAAAATATAGAGAATTTTTCATACTTAAGTAGGTACCTAATTGTTTTTTTACAACGTAAAAGAAAAAAGTAAGATTCACCATGATAACTCTATGTTCGTCGTTCATGTTCGTTTGAATTTCAAATAACTTTTCCATGCTAGAGGATATTGGCGAGGTTCCAGGCTAATCTTCGAAACGGCTGAACTGATTTTGACGGGACTTTCACAAGCAGATAGAGAACTTTCGCGGGAAAATAAGTTAGTTTGCAAACTATCTAATCAAACTACGCGTGCCAAAACAAGTGAAAAACGAAAAGGAGTGTTAGACTCATAGTTGTCGATGTTTAAAAATTCAACTTCAAAATGATCCGAGCCTTTCAAACTCGAGTTACGTACTTACAAAAGTGAGCGTATTTCAAGCGCTCACGCAGTATACTCTGAATCTTTGAGGGAGGATTATCAAAACCATACTGTCCGTAAACTCCAGAGCTGGTAGCTTCAAAAGAAGTACTTATAATTTATTTTTTGGTATGGAAATGGTGACGAAATTATTCCTTATTTTATTTATTTGCTGGGGTGTTGACGGTTTCCCCGATGGTGCGCCAGTGGACGCGTGTGTAAAAGATCGCGCGAATCAGCCTAACCACGGCCAGCATCGCACGCAGCCGCTGTCCAACCTGCCATATAGGATTGTCGCTTCGTCTTCAAACTATGGACCCAACTCTATGATCACAGGTTGGTTCTATCTATCTATCTATCTATATCCTAGTTATAATTAATCTGTAACTGGAGTCTGGAAGAATAATTCTGTATATATGTCACCGTAAGATTGTAAAAACCGTTAGATTATAATCTAACTCGAAATTCTAAACTGTCGAAAGATTGTAAACTGTTCAATGTTCTGAGTGTCAATTTTTGAAATATTCATTTTATTTACGTTTTCTTGTCTCTTTCTTGTAGGTTAGGTTAGGGTTCGACATAAATAATCAAGCAGTGCACTTAGGTTTTATCGGGTTTAAATACCTATCAGATTACAATCTACCGGAAAATAATGCGTTAAATTCTAATCTTTCGACAGTTTAGAATTTCGCGAGTTAGATAATAATCTAACGGTTTTTACAATCTTACGGTGAC
The DNA here is from genome assembly GCA_964035005.1 of Erebia palarica. Taxonomy (NCBI): domain Eukaryota; kingdom Metazoa; phylum Arthropoda; class Insecta; order Lepidoptera; family Nymphalidae; genus Erebia; species Erebia palarica. Next base: position 13,234,829 of record OZ035988.1, read on the forward strand.
ATATACACTGATTAATTATTTGGTATTGAATTGGAGGAAGCTTTATTATCTTATTCTAATGAGACTGATGATAATCATTAATCTAATAGCTTTAGTATCTATTATCGATAAGGAAAACAAAACTTTTTTTGAATTTTCGTCTGTCTGTCTGTTCGGGCAGGGTTAATATTATTATAGGCTATTTTGTCCTGAAAAGATTAGGGTTCCTTCGGGATAGTTAGTAGTTAGATAGTTGAGTTTGACAGGCGACAGCTCAGTCAAATAGGAACCAATTTTAAAAATTTATACAAAGCTTATACTGTCGTGTGGTTGGTCTCATGTCAAGAAGATCTAAGTCTAACTACTTATCTTAAATGAATAGTTGGGAGATGGCGGGTAGAACAACTTAGCGGTAGTGAATATTCTAAGTTTATGGGTAACACTGTTAGACCAAGTTTGACCATATGTAATTGCAAAAAGTTAAAAGTGCGTGCCCGAAGATCGGACCTCCGACCACTCAACTAGGGAGTCGACGATGCGACGTCTAAAGTCTAACCACCGCGCTTCAAGAGGCTCTTAATAGTAATAAATTGGTACCTAATAATAGGTACATAGTAATAATTTATTATCTGGTAAGTAGTAATAAACTTTAATGTGAACGATTTTTAAAATCCCTGACCTGCAAAAACTCGCTCTGCATTAACAATTATGCAACGCAAGAGTACCTACTTACTCAAGATTCACACCTCTCTATTGTATGCAAAAAATGCATTTATAGTGTTTCGTACCCGAATGGCTAAACGGAGAACCATAGGATCATCGTCGTTTATGTAACGTCGTTGTTTCTTTGTTGGTTAATTGGTTTGTCCTTCAATCACGCCGCAATAAAGCAACGAATCGACATGATTTTTTGCATGGGTATAGTTGAGAACCTGGAGAGTAACATAGGCTACTTTTAATCCCGGAAAATTAAGGAGTTCCCGCGGGAATTAAAGAAAACTTATTCCTCGCGGACGAAGCTATAAGAATTAATGAGAGTTAAAAGTTTAAGTTTTTACTTACGATGTTACGTAGAAAGAACATTAATGACGGAGACTTCATAATATTATATTACTTATGTACCTCATAATAATATAGGATACATTAATACATACCTAGGCTTTTTATCTCAGAAAAAATGTTGCCCCAGGAATTTTAAAAAAAGCACGCGGACGTAGGTACACGCGAGAATTGCCTTAGTATAAAAATTGATTTAGGTTTTTGTTTTAAGTAATTATTCTAGATTAGCGTTAAAATTAAAAACATAAAACTATTCTAAGCTAAGTAACTATTCTATTTCTAAGCTACGCTTTCCAAGATCTGAACCCGCGAACCATGAGGCGTATCGTCCAAGAGAAACGTATGTTGGTTTTTATTTATTTATTGTAGACTAGCAGTAGTTAAGCAGATGCATGCGAAATGTCCGCGTGGATTTCAATTTTCAAAAATCTTGTGGTAACTCTTTAATTTTTACAAAACGTAGGCTTTGTTCTTCCCCGGGATGCAATCAATCTGTTCCAAATGAGCCGTGAAAACGAAGCAGACCACAAAACAGAAAGGTGGTTAAGTTTGCCGTTGCGATACGTTCTACATTACGGCTCACCAGGTTTAGCCGCAAGGTGCAATGTAGGGTAAATACTAAATATGCCAACAAACGAGATTAGTTAAGTCAGAAAACTCGCTTCGTCACGTCGCCCCTTCATTAGCGAATTTCTGACTTAGCGCTTTACTAAAACACTCGAGGGCTGGGGCAGAGTCGGGATGGTTCCAGATTTAAGACTATGATTATAATATGGTACTTAATTTAAAACTAGTAGGGATCTACAAATTACAATTAAGCGTTTCTTTTCATTCTTCTCGGTTTCTTTTCGGCTCATGACCCACCTCATTATATTACGGCTAGCCGCTTTTAAGAACTTGAAAAGCCCTGGTTCAATGCTGCGGACGTTCGTTCAGCCGTATATTACAATCTGGCTAAACGTTGAACCGCCGTATTAGGCATTATAACAAAACGCCACAGCCTTGTTATACGGCGGATACTACAATAATGCGACATGGACATTGAAATAAGAATTATCATTTAAAAAAAAGATGTTTAGTAAAGAAATAGTACGTGAACTCCATAAATTACTTTGAGATCTATATTACGCAAGCATAATTTTATCAGGAATATTCACTGGTAGGCCGGTAATGGCGATGGTATTGTGGGTCAAGTACGCTCATCTATGGCAAACCGCTCATTAGACCGGTATGTTTGATACAGTTTTACTTCTCGACAATTTGAACTTAGTCCACAAAGTTGCACAATTGACATTGAAAATGTTAATCATCATGTTAACATGTTAGTAAGATTAATGAGAAAACCAAACTCGATTGTCGAATTAACATAATTTCTTACTATCTATAACGTACTTAATGGTACCAAGAGTGGGTAAGTATATAACCGTAGGGCGGGCGTAGTTAGGTAAGTCGACCTATCTTATACATACCTAACTTCGTCATATACCTACAATATATTGTGGTATTAACCTGAGTCGACCTTTCGGATTTCCACCAGCCATATTACAATACCTAACATGTACCTAAATCTTAGCCTTTAAAAGTAGATTGTACATAGGTATAGGGGTTTCTTCATTGTGCGTACGTAAGTTTCTTATACAATGTTAACATAGCAGCGTGTTCCTGGGTTACTAATCTCTATACGCAGCCGTCATCCCGATTTCATCTTTAGTTCTGCATCAACGCCTAGGCTAGGTACAGTTTGCTGGGTGCAGTCTCTCGCGTTCGAGTGATAAGTACGGAATTACTTGTCTACATTTTGGATAAGTTCAGGAAAAAATACTTTACAGTATATAACATTGATGTAGTATTTTAGTAGTACTTATTCTATTTCAATGGTACATAATGACAAACAATCGAGCGCTTTACTATAGCATTCTTAAGATAATTTTCTGTTTATTTCCAGTGACAATCGAAGGCGCCATACCATTCAAAGGATTCTTTATCCAAGCGCGATCCGCCGAGAACAACGAATGGCTTGGCTCGTGGGATGAGACGCCAAATACCAGCCCCCTGCCAGAGTGCTCGGCCATTACCCACGCGGACCCTAAGGATAAAATTAGGGCTACCCTCTTGTGGAAAGCTCCACACAATTCGCACGGACGCGTTTATTTCACGTAAGTTTACTTTTTTTGGCACTTATCCATGATTTTTAGATGAAAAATTAATGGATGGGTGATCGGATGTGATGCCAAGCTCCAACAATACAGAACAACATAACACTGTTCTTAGTACAACTCACATTTATCTATTGGTCCTAACAGTCTGGCGACCATAACAAATTAAGTATTGGGCTTTTATGACTGGGAATCCTCGGTACTAGCCCGGAATTGGAAGTTGGCGGGGTATTACCCCCATGTCTCGGAGAGCACGTTAAGCCAACGGTCCCAAAGCCTGCCAACCCGCATTGAAGCAGCGTGGTGGGTTTAAGCTCTAATTCCCTCTCTCTTATGAGAGTGGAGGCCTGTGCCCAACAGTGGGACGTTAATGGGCTGTAGTGATGAACAATCTGGCGTTTAGGCATCGTCTTAAGATAAACTATGTATGTCCTTAATGAATAGAACGCTATTTTACAAATACTACTTATGGCAGAACAGAGTGCTTAGCTATCACTCCGTCTCCACATACCTACCTACTACGGATAAATTTTTACCGTAGGTTCTCTTGTCGAAAATGGCATACAGTTTGCATGGACGTTTTGTATTTCGCGAAATTTTTAAGTTATTTATTTAATGTTATTATTTATATTATATTTATGTAAATGGTCTGGCACTTAAGCATTGGTGTACAGATCAAACAAGAATTGCTGGGCCTTCAGAACAGCGAGCTTTAGGCAGTTCTATGCCAGATTGCATTAATAATGTAGATAATTCGGTTGTAGGTAGGACAATGATGCTAATTCTTTCATTGTAGATATACCATCTCTAAAACTAAAATAAAATGACATAAATTATATTGCTATCGCTTTCATAATACGATATGCCATAAATGGTGGTGCCCATGGGCATGTTGTGGTATACATTTCGTGTTGGCAAATACCTTAAGTACCTATATGTCGGTATAGGTAAACCTAATGTACTCAGTATTTCCATGAAACAGATAGATCCAAATTTAATTTCGAGGATAGCCTTATAAACTAACCATGTAATTATGGTGAATGTACAATCGATGGCACAAGTCTATTTAGAATTAATACAAATTGCTTGCCGGTTGCTGGTTATCAACTCACGTCACACACAAATATATTAAGTAATGTTGTACTCCGATTAAAATGCTAGCTATGCTATACCTTAGTCTGTGATTATCTATAATAAATTAGCTTCTCGCTGAAACGCGTAAGATAGAACTTTGTTGATAAAGCTGGCTGTTTGTGGAAATAGTTTGAACTTAGTTTTGTTTAATATAGTTTGCTATTATGCGCAGTTTAAATGGTGATTAGTGATTGCAATTTGCCTGTAGGTGCATAGGCAGGTGGTAAAATTTATTAAATAGGTAGGTATAGTCTGCACGCGGTTTTTTGCCATATTAAGCTTATGCATGGACTTTTGACGTCGACTGTACATTGACAGCTACTTATATGGTATACATGACGATATTAACGAGGTCGCTCTAAAATTTTAGCATTAAAGTAGGTGAGTAATTGCTGCTACACAATTTTCGAGAAGCAATATCGTTTTAGTTTTATGCTAAAGGTCTGAGATACGAGTGCGTGTGTGTCGCAATAAGCGTATATAGCTTATATGGGTCGAAGTGAAAGGCGCTTAGAGTCGAATAAGTAATGAAATCATTTTTCTATAACACTTCAAAACATAAAACATTGCAACGGTTTTAAGTACCTAACAGCCGGTCATAAACCTTCACTCGAACATCCTTCGTTTGGCAAATAATGCTCGCTATTATACATACTAATATTATAAAAGCGAAAGTCTGTCTGTCTTCTACACTTTCACGGCCCATCTGCTCAACCAATTTTGGTCAAATTTGGCACAGGGGTAGATTGTATCGCGGGGAAGGATATACCTATGCTAATTTTTATCCCTGGATTTAAGAATTCCCGCGGGAATCAAAAACCCAGGCAGATGAAAACGCGGGAATCATCTAGTTATTGAATATGCAATATGGTAGGTACATTAGACTTTGTCACTATTATCATCAATCATCCATCGACGGCCCACAGAATAAGAATGATTTGGCATTGTCCACCACGCTGGTCAAGTGCGGATTGACAGACTTCGTATAGGTACCTTTGAGATTATTATGAAGACCTTTTGGCATGCCCAAGGTTGCATGTTGCCCACGTTTCCTCACGATGCTTTCTTTCATCGTTAAAGCGAGTGTTAGAGGTGTTGCCCGGGAATCGAACCTCCGACCACCCGAATTGGAGGCCGGGCATCTTACTACTACCACTTTACTTTGTCGTTGTATATAATAATAAATAAATTATAAAAATAAATCATGAAAAATAAATTATAACTATGTTCTGTGTACAAAGTCATACTAACCCTGTAAGGGTTGTTAGGACTAAGCCCTAATATGAGTTATGTATATTTTGTATGTGCGTGCCTGATCCGACACAAGAAAAAATATCTTGTAATAATTTTATAAGGTCTCATACAACAACCATTGCGACTGAATTTCTCATAAGACATAAGGCATTTTCTTATAATGCGCAAAAGACCTAAAGCGCATTTTATTTTTCCAGAGGCACAGTCCTGAAGGATTACGGAACGTTCTGGTCCAATCTCATTGCGGAGGCACCGAACGACCCAACGGCTCTGCAAGTTCTACTATAATAACAAAGGAATTTTAGTATGTAACAAGTCAATAGGTATACCTACCTAAATGTACAGATATTTTTAATAAGCAATTTTTTTTACGTCCTGCCCCCGTGTAAGTTGTAACGCATGTGTAAGGAAATCGTAATCGTTTGTCAAACGTTTAATAGGGATGATGACAACTCAATTAAATTAGCAACTTTTTATCAAACAAAAACGCTAGTACGGAACCCTACTAGTATGGAAGTTGTAAGTACCTATGAAATTCACCATTTTGACGTCAAAAAATTTCAACGCACTTTTTAAATCTATATTTTATCATACCTAAAACTAACCGAGGATGTCAATTTTAGGTCTTTTGAGAGACCCTCTATTTAATAATCAGTTAGAAATAATTTATTTTTGATATATATGCATCATTCCTATTCGTCCTGTTTAAGGAGTTTATAGATGCATGCATGTCAAAAAGCATATATGAACTCCATAAGTTCGAGTACTTAATACGTTTTAAGCTGTCAAATGATTACGATATGCTTAGACTACTGGGTTTCTGATTGGTTAAAACTCTTCAAGCACTGACTAAAATTCATTATCGTAGCCAATAGCACAACAGTTGAGACTGTAACTTTTTGTTTAAGGATCCATCTCCACACCGAACATACTTTTTGAGCGACATTTTGCAACACAAAAACATAAATAAACTCTCTATAACTTTTGCGGCCGATGTTGCTCATCGCGTCCATATAATAATAAAAATTACTGAAAGCTATCAAAATTGATGAGTGGTTTTAAAAGTTGGCCAACGTTACTGAACACGGAAACATTTTGTTATCCGTTTTTCCGCTAGACCACTTGCAAACATTGCACCACAAAAAGTTACTGCGGTGTGGATGCACCCTAATAATTGATACAGGTTTTACAGAAAAACTCTCAAATAATAATAAATCAAAATAAAGGCTCAACCCATGTCAGACCATCGGTGGCTGATTTTTTGTCGGCGAAGAAAATGAAACATATTGCAATACTGAAAAGCTCACGTCCTACAAAAGTCTTACTATATACAATACTAACACTTTTATATGTCGCATCGGTAATATTCGTTTGCGCAGAAAAGCAACCTGAGAACACCAATTAAAATACAGACATTATAGCTTAACGTTAAGAGTTTAAACAAGAAGAGACTCGTGCTCGTATTCCGAATATGGCGCGGAGGCAACAACCAATAGCGAATGGACGCGCGCTGAATCTTTGTAAATTATCCAACTGTCAAAAGTGGCCTAGTAAAATAAATCTATAGAAGAATTAGGTTCTAATTGGATTACTAATTATATAATTAAGATTGTTAAAATGTAAATAAACCACTCGTTATAAGAATATGCATTTTATTACATACGTTAACATTCCTCAGTAAGTAAAAAATATATATATTGTGCAATTAATAATACTCAGTTAATATAGTTAAAATAAATATAAGTGTTGTGCTCATCGCACATTAAGAGCCCAGTACACATTGGTACTGAGTACACATTGGTACTGGGTACACATACGCTCGGTCTCTGCCCTCAATGAACATAAAAGGATTTTGTGGGTCTTCATCATTATCCATAATCATGAGGATTTTATCATTCACAAATAGCATAAACACGTTGGAGGACATTTTATTCGGCCGATGTACAGTTAGGGTTATTATGAGATTTTACATCTCGCCTACATCACGTTGATAGAATTTGAGCGTCGGAACACAATAACGTCAAATGGATATGAAATGGACCCCCTCATATAAAAAAAACGAATATTCGGTACCATCGTTTGTTATTGTATGGAAGAACTTGAGCTTCAAATGAAAGCTATTGAGGTCTATTTTAATTTAACGCTGTTTCAAAGATCCAATTCAATCAACGTTGGTGACATGTAAAACCTTACAAAACCATAAATAATGTCATTCACACTACTCATGAGTTCGCTCACTGAAAAATGACTCGCTGATGGCTAGTCTCGTAATGTACGGTCAGCTTTTAAAGGCACTAAGCGAAATAAATCAAAGTTATATTCAAGCCTTCATATAAATGTTAATTCGTAAGATTGTCTTGAGGCCGCACCTTACAACAAAGACAATCAATCATATAAACGTGGAAGTGAAACAGAAAGGTACATTTTAAAGATTAGAGTAGACCGAGCGACAACCTGCACTACATACCTCTGGTAAATATTGTCTTAAACAAATTCGAATAGAGTTGAAAATACTTTGACAGAGTGAAAGTTTTCCAGCTAATCGACGAATAAGACTATAAATTAATGTGAAATTCGCGAAATGTCGTTTTAGGTGCCTTTGTTAAATTTGCAATATTAGGCGTTATAAGCGCGAAATTAAGGCGAGGCTAATACAATTAACCAATGTTATAAATAAAATCACAGTTGACTACGAAGCCTGCGCCTTATTGTTTTTCATGACGGGTCGTTTGATGCCCATGCGGTCACAAATGTCGTTCCTGATCGGCCTTAGCTCATTCACATCCTTCTCCCAGTCGGTCTCAGCAAGGATTGTCATTACCTGTAAGGAAATAGTGAACTTACTTCAAAAGAGATGGGATTCCTTAATTCAATAAAAGCCAAGTGTTGGGTTGGGCAATATGAACCAGTATGCTTAAAACTAAAGAATTAAAAATACCCCGACAAATTAAGAGGAACGCTTTAAAAGTAGCTTAGAATCCCTCACCAATTTATCCTCATTTATCTTTCCTGCTTCATCATAAGACCATCAAAGTCTAATGATGCAGTCTATTTACAAACTATTCATTCATTGAGCAAACATCTTCTCTGCTAGAACAAATACTGCGAAGAATTGGAGTTGGGTATCCTACAGATCACAGGTGATGCTGTGATATCAAGTCAAGGTTATGTTCTTGCAATATAATTTAAGGAACCGTACACCAAATGTCGAATCCTCTGTGAAAGTTGCTCACACGCCCTCTTCAAATAAAATAGAGCTGATGATCTTTAAACTACTGAGCAGACTTTCTTGAGCTCAGCTAATTTTCATAGCTAAGAAAACTCTAGACCAAGTCACTTTTCAAGCAAAAGTACTAAATCAAAATCGTCGTAGCGGTCTGCGTAGCACACGTAGATCATCAGCTGCCCCAGAGACCAAACAGCAGTGTTAACTGAGAGCGCATCCTGTTCCATCTCGCACTGGTCGCCGTAGAGGGTGAGCGCTTCGTACAGCCTGGCAGCCGCGCAGCGCCGCACATAGCTGTCTGCGTAGCACACGTAGATCATCAGCTGCCCCAGAGACCAAACAGTAGTGTTACCTGATCGAGCGCGTCTTGTTCCATCTCGCACTGGTCGCCGTAGAGGGTGAGCGCTTCGTACAGCCTGGCAGCCGCGCAGCGCCGCACATAGCTGTCTGCGTAGCACACGTAGATCATCAGCTGCCCCAGAGACCAAACAGTAGTGTTACCTGATCGAGCGCGTCTTGTTCCATCTCGCACTGGTCGCCGTAGAGGGTGAGCGCTTCGTACAGCCTAGCAGCCGCGCAGCGCCGCACGTAGCGGTCTGCGTAGCACACGTAGATCATCAGCTGCCCCAGAGACCAAACAGTAGTGTTACCTGATCGAGCGCGTCTTGTTCCATCTCGCACTGGTCGCCGTAGAGGGTGAGCGCTTCGTACAGCCTGACAGCCGCGCAGCGCCGCACATAGCTGTCTGCGTAGCACACGTAGATCATCAGCTGCCCCAGAGACCAAACAGTAGTGTTACCTGATCGAGCGCGTCTTGTTCCATCTCGCACTGGTCGCCGTAGAGGGTGAGCGCTTCGTACAGCCTGGCAGCCGCGCAGCGCCGCACATAGCTGTCTGCGTAGCACACGTAGATCATCAGCTGCCCCAGAGACCAAACAGTAGTGTTACCTGATCGAGCGCGTCTTGTTCCATCTCGCACTGGTCGCCGTAGAGGGTGAGCGCTTCGTACAGCCTAGCAGCCGCGCAGCGCCGCACGTAGCGGTCTGCGTAGCACACGTAGATCATCAGCTGCCCCAGAGACCAAACAGTAGTGTTACCTGATCGAGCGCGTCTTGTTCCATCTCGCACTGGTCGCCGTAGAGGGTGAGCGCTTCGTACAGCCTAGCAGCCGCGCAGCGCCGCACGTAGCGGTCTGCGTAACACACGTAGATCATCAGCTGCCCCAGTGATCGCGACATCACCACTCCGCCCACCTGACACAAACCATCATCCCCGTATCAGTCTGTTGCATGTTAGTTAAGACATATAGGCCTATTACACTGCACTTTCCACAGGGCCCTGTGATAAGGGTGGGCGTGGCCGCTAATTAGAGCGTCGCTTATTACACAGCAATAAGGATCAAATTAGGGACCCTTACTCCCTAAATGTTACTTAGACGTGCTACACTGATTCAAGTGTAAGGGTCCCTGTGAAAAGTGCAGTGTAATAGGCCTATTAAGACTAGCACCTGGCGTATCCGGTACGGGGCCCTTATCCCGAGTCGTGCCAAAAACGGTGTAGGTTTTTTAAGCTATTGCATAACTTCTATCGCGGGCCTTGAGCGCGGAGACCGAATCCAGAAATTCCGTAACGAAAATAACCTAACACCCCCCACTCCGACCGGCACAGCGGTGATACTTTTTAGTTTTACCGTCTATCGATGAATAGCAGAACTTTTAAAGACTTTTTGAAATATCACGCTTGTCTCTTTAGTTCAGCAACTTGTCTCTAGGTGGCATTGGTTGTATCGGCGTTACTGCGCATGCGTAATCCCCCTCTTCGCCCCGCAATCTGGTGACTCATGCCTGCTTAGAGTTTCGGCGTTAGGGCACCTCCTCTTTGTAAGTATTTACTTCATGGTACGACTCTACGAAGCTCGCACGAATCGAGACGAGCTGCTCCGAAATCGGACGAATACGTAATCAGCTGTTTGTGAGAAAGTATATAGGTGTATAGGTATTTATCATATATGTACAACAGTGAATATCTGTACTCGTATAATTTGTATACAGTGTTTTATTTATTTAATAAAAGAAAAAAAATTGTTTTCTTATCGGTCACCACGCTCAAAAAGTGTAACTTGAATTAATAACAAAGAAAAAAAAACAAAATAAATAAATAATTATAATTGCTTAAGTTGATAAAAACAGCTATGCAACAGCTTTACCGCGGCAGTCTCCGAGTGCCACACGTATTTTTTTTTGACAAGAATTGCTCTAGGCGTACGAAAAACCGTTGGTTTTGCATCTGATTTCTCTCACGCTTCGAGCATTTAGCCAACACCCCTCTGCCAGATGAATAATCCCGGTGTGTGTATGATTCTGTGCGTTCTTTGCCTCGTCTCCCGTTGAAATCGACAATTTTTTTTTTGCAAAGAAATTTGTGCGCAACCAGACTCCAGTTCTTTAAAAGCTTGAACCTCTTCAGGCGATTCGGACTGCCGCTCCATCGGGCCATGAAAGCGAGGTAATATAGAGTGTACTAATTTGGGTAATAGGTTGTCTTATTTGAGATTGTCTGCCACGCCAAAATTCGGCTATGAGATTATTAGGCTGAGGATATATTCAGTCCATCATGCCCCCTAAACACCACGCTTACTAGTACGTGGTCTTAGAAACGCTACAATATAATACCACACAAAAAATCCAATATTTAGAATTAAAAATAAACATCCCTTTCTTATGAGGTACTAACAAAATTTTGTATTGTAATTGTCTAATCTTATTTTTAAATGAATTCTTTGTCTTTGTAATTTCATTTATTGGCATTCAATTCAAGCTTAAATCGAAAAATAAACGAATTGAAATTGAATATTCTACAAGGGTTGTGCATTTCACTACTTGTATTTGGACCGCCGAACTTGTTTGTGTCAATTTAAAGAAAATTGCAACTATTCGGCTACCTTCGAAATAATAATCGATTTGTCTTGATTGAAGTCATGGTAGTACTTATCCCAAAAAATGTTTCTAGTTCCTACATTTTACTTACCTGAATCAATTGACAAAGAACATTAATTGAGTCCAGTAGTTTATAGATATTTTTGCCTCCTCTAAGTTCCAATTGCAAATATTTTAATATATCCAGCGCAAACGTAGACTCTGGGTCTTCTAATATTGGAGATATGGATCCTGCAAATAGAAGAATTGTATTAATAAAAACCCTAGAAATAAAAAAGATAGACCCTATAAAAAATGCCTATATTTTAACTTGTATTCGAATACTTAATAGCGTCTATATGTTTACCATAGGTTAATGTTTTTTTTTAATCTTTATTTATTTTAAAGGGCTTTTATACAATATGTATATGACAGTCCTATTGTAGCTTATCTATTATTTTTAACAATTCTACTTACTTTATTTATTTAAATACATACAAATTCTTATTTTATGTATCTATTCTATTTTTTAAACTATTAATATAAAAGTTAAATAGGATTTTAGCTGGAACGGATTTCGGTTCAGATAAAATACTATTTAACCACCCAATATCATAATTTTTTAAATTCAATGCCGACAGAGCTAATCTGAGTTGAACATATATAACTTGAACTCCGTAGCATGTTTAAATGCACGTCTTTGACCGTAAGACCGAGCTAAGGAACCAGTCTATGGTCAGTTTAGACCAAACGGAAAAATCCTCGCGCACCTTTTGGATGTCTTACAAACGTTTCTTCCCTTGTTGTCTGCTTCAAATTTTATACTTAAAGAAAAACTGTTACAGTTCTTTATTCAGTATCATAAAAAAAATGCGCGAGGATTTTCCGTTTAATTTAAATCGACCCTAAGAAGTTGTACATTGTGGCTTCTTGAGTTGAACAACTTACGTTCGTCATAGGTAACGTGAGGTGAAAAGCATGTCTACAAAGTTGATCATATGTTACCAGTAAGGCTAGCATGCGCATATCGAGATATCTCGCCACGAGAAAGAGAGATGTAGTCGATGGCAGCTACTTTGTCGTTTACCCTAACATGCAAAAAATCCGGTATATTACAAGAACAAAACAGTCGGCATGTAAGGGTTTGTATAGAAAAATATCACAGATAAGAAATATTACTTTTATTTCTACTTTTGACGTACCGAGACAAGTAACCATGTTAGATCTTACTTATACTTATACTTAATATTATAAATGAGAAACTTTGGATGGATGTATGGATGTTTGTTACTCAATCACGCCCAAACGGCTGAACGGATCTGGCTGAAATTTGGCGCAGAGATAGATTATAGTCTGGAATAGCACATAGGCTACTTTTTATCCCGGAAAATTAAGGAGTTCCCGCGGGAACCACAAAACCTCGATCCACGCAGACGAAGTCGCGGGCATTAGCTAGTAACACTATAACGGGTAGACATAATTTTACTCGTTGTGCGCATGCTAGCCCTACAGAAGTTAATTATAAGTTACCTGAGCTGAGCAGCCTGTCTAAGAAGTTGAACATGGGTCCCGTGATCCTCTTCACGTGCAAATTGTCCGCGAACACTTGTATTATGGTGTCGCAAATACTCTTTAACATTGCCTTGTCGTCGTGCAGTGTATTCAGATACGCGTACAGCGATTGTGTCGTGTGTTTCACCTACAAATGTCACATAATTATATGTAGCTGGGATCATAATGGAATACAACTGGAGGTATTTTTTTATTCGTCAGATAGAAGAAGCATTTATCGAACTATAGTTTTCTATGCTCCTACTGGGAGCAAGAGAATGGGATTCTGATGGAATAAACTCTATATGTGTATATTAGATTATAGAGAAGTTAATAGTTTCAATTTTGATAACCTCTCTGGTGAGTACTATGCTGAAATTCAGTTTCTGTTTTGCCCGAAAATTCAGATTCGGTCAGTCTTTAAGAGAACAGTTTTTTTGCTCGAAGTTTCTGATCCGAACCGCTATAGTGCTCGCGTTAAGAACTGAGGCGTTGGGCCATAAATCATTCTAATCAGTCTATCTCGCTCGCACTCATTGGGCTTATGGAGCATCATAATGACGTGCGTAACAGCAGGTAATTGATATCGATAACATTTATCGACAACATACATTTAACAAATATTTTATTATATTATTTTTATAATATATATTTACCTTAATATCACCTTTTGATTTTCTGAAATCCACGATAGAGAATAAATTTTCTATTATACACAACTATCGAGATCGAAGTGAGAAATAAAAATGAAAAATGTACAGAGGTCATATCCTTGTTACCTTTAGGTACTAAACGTAAACAAGTTACAACTCTTATGATGGTACTTTTGGATGGTCCGTCGCGATAAGGCAGACACAGGTAGCGAGCAGCGCCTTTGCGCCGCTCTCCTACCTGAGTACTTTATCGATAAGGCACACAGCGTTGCACATTCCTATTGTTATTGACATTTATGGCCCAACGCCTCAGTTCATAACGCGAGCACTATAGGCTGTGGAACACCCTCCCAGAGCACGTGTTTCTTCACGAGCCACATATAACTTAGGTACCTTCAAGGCAAGAGTGAATCAGCATCTTTTAGGCAAGCGCGTTCCATCCTAGACCTCATCATTGTTTTGCACTCAGCATGATTCTCGTCAAGCGCAAACCTACTTAAAAAAAAAGAGAAAATAAGCGTACAACAATGATAACTCACCAAGCTCTCAGTGAGCTCACCGCCGCTAACGACCAACCCCTTTATAACGTGGTATCTATAGGTTGGGAATGCCAGCAACTGAACGAATCTCGGCATAGTGTGTCCCGGGAACAGCCATAGCACCACCGCAGAGCTTTCGCTCGCGGTCTCCGGTTCGTCACTCTTGCGGAATTCCACCTCTTCGCAAGGAAATATGCGCTTGAGGGCTTCGTGGTGAGGAATGTTGGCGATTGGCGGATCACTGTGTGAAAATTACATATTTTAAAGGCCGACGCACATTTTGCGGTGAAGTGCCAAATTGGTGCTTATTAGGTTGTACGCATATTGTGGCCAATTAGGTAGTAGGTACAAACTAAACTAAAATGACGTCTTATTTTAATGCTTGGTAAGTTGCAAACAAAGATACATGGTTAGCTAATTGACGTCATTCTAAATCCAATATGGCGGACCATTTACTTTAAAGCACCCCCATGATTTGGATATCAATTAAAGAGGTCTGCGGAAAAATGTAAAATAAAATGAAGTCACACTAAATTCAACATGGCCGACGCCTAAAGCTTAATTATTCAAGACTTAATTTTAATCTTCTAGACTCCGCCTCCACCGCGGTCACGTCGTTCAGCTGCGGAGCTCCTAGCGCGCATTGTGCACAGGGACAGAGACGTGACTGACTTGTATATAAGCGCGGTGAACACGCGGCCGGCGCGCGCGCGCGTGCTGTCGATCTTCTCCACGGCCTGCTGCGCCACGCCGCTCGCGACCGCCTCCACCGCGGCCACGTCGTTCAGCTGCGGAGCTCCTAGCGCGCATTGTGCACAGGGACAGAGACGTGACTGACTTGTATATAAGCGCGGTGAACACGCGGCCGGCGCGCGCGCGCGTGCTTTCGATCTTCTCCACGGCCTGCTGCGCCACGCCGCTCGCGACCGCCTCCACCGCGGCCACGTCGTTCAGCTGCGGAGCTCCTAGCGCGCATTGTGCACAGGGACAGAGACGTGACTGACTTGTATATAAGCGCGGTGAACACGCGGCCGGCGTGCGCGCGCGTGCGGTCGATCTTCTCCACGGCCTGCTGCGCCACGCCGCTCGCGACCGCCTCCACCGCGGCCACGTCGTTCAGCTGCGGAGCTCCTAGCGCGCATTGTGCACAGGGACAGAGACGTGACTGACTTGTATATAAGCGCGGTGAACACGCGGCCGGCGTGCGCGCGCGTGCGGTCGATCTTCTCCACGGCCTGCTGCGCCACGCCGCTCGCGACCGCCTCCACCGCGGCCACGTCATTCAGCTGCGGAGCTTCCAGCGCGCATTGCCGGCATAGAGACAGGAGACCTGCGTACGAGACCTCACTGAATAAATAACAACATTGTTTTTTTATTGAAAATCTTTTTTCTAACATGAAACCTCACCAAATCTTCGGCTAACGTCGGCGTATAAACCAATAGACGCATTGCTGGACGACAGTCTCCAGCATGGATCTCCACAGAATACGGTCTTGTCTTGCTTCCAGCTACTTACTTGAGATCGTCCGTCCACCTCGTGGGGGTCGTCCGACTTTGCGCTTTCCGGTGCGAGTCCACCAAATTTCGATCACTTTAGTGCAATCTATCCCTGATTATAATTATCAACTGACCTGTCATGCTGGCTTCTCTGACCCAAGCGCCGATATCCCCGCGCATATCGACAGTGTACTCAGACAAACAATCCAACAGCGCCGTCCTCATAGCGCCGACATAGCTCTTCAAAGCGCCGCCGAGGCCCAACGTTTGGCAAACCTCCGTGAGGCCAACCACCGCGTCGCGCCTCGCCTCGGCCCACCTCTGAGTCCCTTCGGTCACTTTGGTGCAATCTATCAGTGACTGAATGACAAGTTGCATTTGCTCTGCTAGCACGAATTTTGGTAGAGAACCTGAATACAAAAATTTGAACATTAATGTAAATATTGTCTATTTAACTATTTAATTACTCGGAGATTGTGGCATTGATAAATATATCAATGCCACATTAACATATTTAGGGCAATCTTTGGCAATCAGAGTTAAACCACACAACTTTCACAACCAACGTTTGGCAAAATTATGAATCAAAAATTTAACTTTATACAAACTGGTTCTAAAAATGATTTTTTTTGACAAATCCTTGGCAGACAAATTTTAATTTCACAAAACATTATTTGTCATACAAATAATTTATTAGTCTCAATAATTATTTAAAACACGCTTGTCATAAAAACGTTTGAAAAGTACTTTATCTGTCAAAATGTTAGGTTAGATTAGGGTTAGATATAAATATTAAGGTAGTGGTATACTTAGGTTCTACCGGGTTGATATAAGTGATTAAGTCAAAAAAAATATTTTAAGAAGCAATAAAGTTTGTAAAATGTACTGACATTTTCTTGACAATTTGACAAATAGATTATTTGGTGAAATAATACATTTGAAAAATGATACTTTAACTTTCAGCAATTTTGCAAAGGAAAACATTTGCGAATTGAATATTTGTCAAATGATCTTTTCATGTGATATTTTTGCGGAATACGTTGTTTGTCACCTGAAAAGTTTTTGAAACGTTTTTTGTGAAACATTAATGAACCAAAATTTACTTACCAAGAGCCCTCGCATATCCCATCCTGAGAAACAGACCGTTAACCCCGGTACTGCTCAGCTGCTGGCAGTACTTCTCCACGAGGCGCATCCGTTTCTGCTTAGCCGTGCCGTCGCCGTACGGTGTGTCATCTTGCTGAAGATACTGCTCGAACACATGGGGCAGCGCTTCGATGGCCTTCTCGCGTATCGCTTGCACCTCATGCGAGAGACAATCCTCGATGAGGTTGAGCCATTCGTCTGTATTGGGTGATGAAATACATGTTTTACAGTCGGTATTGTATTTGGTCTTTTGTATAACGTAGTTGCTTGTGCGTGCTTTAATGTAACTGAGCTCTCATCCAAGGGTATCACAATATAAAGTTATTCAAAATGTCATGGGTCACAATACTAAAGAGTAAGAGTGTTCCTTGGCGAGCTTTTAAAATACTTCTCTCGCTCTCGAGCTCAAACATACACACACACACACACACATACACTCACACTACTTACCAACAGTCTCTTCCTTGTCGACGGGCGTTTTGGCCCTGGCGAGCTTGGCGAGGCAGTGGCACGCCGCCTGCCGCATCAGCTCCCCGCCCAGGCCGCGCAGCAGCTGCCGCGAACGCAGCTCACTGACCAGGTTCCTCACGCGGGACCATAGCTCCTCGTTTATCAACGCGTTGCCCTTACGACCTGAAGCATATAACGCCTCAGTACAACCAATGAATACTAAGGGGCCCGCGCCTATAGAAGGCAGGGCACGGGATTTTCATGCGACGAATATAAATCAAACTTAATGGTATGACAATAAAATCGAAATTTCAAGGATGATCACCGTAGGTACAAAAACGCGTAAGGCACTATCGGTATGCTTTAAATTAAGTCATATTTCTATTAGTCGACGAAAACCGAATACGGCCGACGCATTTGGTTACCGATCTAAATCTAACAAGCATTTTTGTCAACAAAAATGTTTCTAAGTTGCAAGCCCATAACTAAAATCGAATTGCATCTTTTATCAGTTATCATGCATTTCCGGAAACAATTATTGTATTTTTCAGGTACATCGGTACGAATGTCATCGTCATGATTAAACGGACTGAAAGGAATTGACCTATGGGAGCTTGCCTAGGTGTCAATAATCAATGTGCAGCAAAGTTTTTTTTATGATTGCAATTATTATATTTCAAAGTTTTCAGATAAAACCGTTTCAGGAGTTTGAAGGCTTAGAAAACTGGAAATAGTTTCACTAAATAACTTCCGCTTTTTCACACTAGATGGCGCTAGACGTGGTTAGCGAGTCTAAACAATTATTTTCAACTATTCGACCACGTTGTTCAGGAAAAAATTAAGCTTTGCATTATTTGGGCAGGGATGAGGAATAATACTGGAATAATAAAACTATATTTGCAAGAATTATGTTATTCTTTTAACAAATCACTTTACATTGTA
Source organism: Erebia palarica (assembly GCA_964035005.1). Taxonomy (NCBI): domain Eukaryota; kingdom Metazoa; phylum Arthropoda; class Insecta; order Lepidoptera; family Nymphalidae; genus Erebia; species Erebia palarica. The sequence goes on from OZ035988.1 coordinate 13,253,330, forward strand.
CTGCTGATATCCCACACTATATGGCGCTAGACGTTCGACCACAGATGGCAGACAGATGCAATGTCAAAGGCGTTTCTTTAAACGCAGTGGTTATTTTCATTGAGGCTTGTCAAGAAATAAAAATAATTATAAACAAAACTTACATTACATTTAATTGATCAAAAATAAATCACTCATAATAGAGTGACAGAGGTATTTAAATGGTATTCATGTAGGGTTGCAAGATTATTGTTAAGCATGGATAAAATGGAACGTCAAAATGGAGTAGTGCCTAAAAGAGGAAAGCGGATGCTCAAGATTTAAACAATAAACGTATTGTTTTTTTAAAACATTTTAACTTTGACCTTATTCGGAATAATAAATCCATAATAATTTCGGTTTTAAACCTCACTGTAAATACGGAAATCCTGCACATTGTTCCGAATCGGAGGGCAGAAGCTGGTCATGTCAACTCACCATCTGGCAACTCAGCTTGAGACAGCGCATATATCGCCTCGCCAATGCCGAGGATAGCGCCATGGCGAATATTCAGATCTATTGACTCAGTCTTCTTCACTAGCTTAGGTAAGACTTCCGTTGCCACGTACTCCGGTATCTACAAAATATGTGTTCATGGTTTTTTAGCAGAAACAACCGAATTTTGGCCATTTTGAAACGAAATGATTCAAGTTTATTGAATTTATAATTATTTTACTTTACTACAGTTTCCTCTTGACTGCAATCACATTGGTAATATGATGGTGATGCAGTCTAAGATAGTCTAGGATGGCGAGTTAACTTGATGGATGTTTGTTCAAAATTGGTACACTGTACACTTTTTGAACGCCAATAAAATATAAGACGTGATGATGATAATTAATTACGGTACCATAAACTAAAGCTACGAGCACTATCTTACATTTCTCATGCCCGATTTCATCAGCAATGTGTCATCCATTATGTGACATCCACCTGACCATTATGTGACAACTTTCAGGCACAATAACTGTCACCTTATGGGTTTTGGTGTTTCCTAATGTTGGTGAAATAGTCATAAGTCTTTAGATTTAGAGTCACTGCACGGTAAGTGAGTGTGTCTAAACGGTGCTAGCTTAATGCGCTTAAGATTAATTATTTCTTGTTTAAGATTGTTACAGGTTGTACATATTGGCCCAGCTTGCTCCATATTCAGGACCACTGAGAGGCTACTGGCTAACGTGTGCTTGGAAGGGTTTCACTAATTACTTATTGAACTCTAAGTATGAAATATTTTAACTATGAACTAACACATTGATGAAATGAGATTTGCTATTTGGATTATTAATCGTATGATGACTTACTTCATAGTATTCCTAACCGATATTTGAAGTCACAGAGTAATTTTTCCACTTCAAAAATAAAAAAATATCAAAAAACTAAAAATTAACTTATTATTAGCCTACTCTACGAGCAATCAAGAACTGATTGATAAGAAATTGACAAAGCTGAATGAAGTTGCCAACAATTTGTTATTCTACTGCCAAAAACAAAATTATATGAAAAATAATAAAAAATAAAATAAACTTTTGAATTTAGAAAAAGTTTATACTAAGATTTTAAGTTATCAGTAAAATCAAAGTTATAATCATAAAATTCGCCCCCTATATTCTCTTTCTCACCTAGGTTCTTTCGCAGAGCATAAACTTTAAGAACATAATATTATTAATATTGACTAACAGATGCCCGATACTTCGTCCGTGTGTTTTAAGTTTTTTTTATTACCGCGGGAACTACTTAAGTTTCCGGAATAGAAAGTCACTCTCCAGGGTCCTTCATTATATCCATGCCAAAAATCACGTCAATCCTTGGCTACGTTGCGGCGTGATTGAAGGACAAGCCAACAAACAAACACACTTTCGCATTTATAATATTAAGTAAGTACGATTTCTCGATGAGGAATATTCTTAGATATTATGCAATGCAATGCATGTCACCGTAAGATTATAATCTAACTCGCGTAATTGCAAACTGTCGAAGGATTACAATTTAACGAATTATTTTCCGGTAGATTGTAATCTGATAGGTATTTAAACCTGATAAAACCTAAGTCCCCGGCCTGCGGCCGGGCACTACTTGATTATTTATGTTGAAACCTAACCTAACCTACAAGAAAGAGACAAGAAAACGTAAATATTTCAAAAATTGACACTCAGAACATTGAACAGTTCACAACTTTTCGACAGTTTACAATTTCGCGAGTTAGATTATAATTTAACGGTTTTTACAAACTTACGATGACACATACACACACACTCAGTACTTACCTTTTCAGTGAGTTTGCTCAGTGCCTTTGCCGCCAACTCCCGTATGGTGCAATCCCAATGCTCCAGCTTGTGATTTACGAGGTGATCGAGTAACGGTACTGTATACTCCGGGAAAGAGGCCACGTAAGGCGCAGCTGAGAGGTAGGCGTGGTTCCGCGGACCAACGGACTGGAAGTCCGCTGCGGCATACACAATACACACACACTCAGTACTTATCTTTTCAGTGAGTTTGCTCAGTGCCTTTGCCGCCAACTCCCGTATGGTGCAATCCCAATGCTCCAGCTTGTGATTTACGAGGTGATCGAGTAACGGTACTGTATACTCCGGGAAAGAGGCCACGTAAGGCGCAGCTGAGAGGTAGGCGTGGTTCCGCGGACCAACGGACTGGAAGTCCGCTGCGGCATACACAATACACACACACTCAGTACTTATCTTTTCAGTGAGTTTGCTCAGTGCCTTTGCCGCCAACTCCCGTATGGCGCAATCCCAATGCTCCAGCTTGAGATCTACGAGGTGGTCAAGCAACGGTACTGTATACTCCGGGAAGGAGGCCACGTAAGGCGCAACTGAGAGATAGGCGTGGTTCCGCGGATCAACGGACTGGAAGTCCGCTGCGGCATACACATTCCACACACACTCAGTACTTACCTTTTCAGTGAGTTTGCTCAGTGCCTTTGCCGCCAACTCCCGTATGGCGCAATCCCAATGCTCCAGCTTGAGATCTACGAGGTGGTCGAGCAACGGTATCGTATACTCCGGAAAGGAGGCCACGTAAGGCGCAACTGAGAGATAGGCGTGGTTCCGCGGACCAACGGACTGGAAGTCCGCTGCGGCATACACATTCCACACACACTCAGTACTTACCTTTTCAGTGAGTTTGCTCAGTGCCTTTGCCGCCAACTCCCGTATGGCGCAATCCCAATGCTCCAGCTTGAGATCTACGAGGTGGTCGAGCAACGGTATCGTATACTCCGGAAAGGAGGCCACGTAAGGCGCAACTGAGAGATAGGCGTGGTTCCGCGGACCAACGGACTGGAAGTCCGCTGCGGTCAGTACGTCGATGCCGTGCGGGAATAGGCCGTGGCGACCCACATTCTCTTGGTACGCTGCGGAAGCCGCGCGCCGGCAATTTATCTATAACACAATGATTTGCGGTCAAAACGGGAGCTGTTTGGAGGCTATTTGAAATATATCCCTGCGAAAAACATCAGGATTAATCTCAAAGCGGCTTAAAGAACTTTAAGATAAAATGAAACGTTGGCCAAGTGTGCGTCAGAAAACCCGCGAGGTAGGTTGCTTTAGTCATGCTAGTTGCTAATAATTTGACGGCCATTATTTCGTTCACAGTAGTTATTTTCCCAGAATTGTTCTATGTTTACATTGAAAACCAACGCAGTGTATAGTCCCGACGAACTTATCTGACCCGGTGACAGCATCGCTAGTATCTATGAAAAATAAAATAAAAACAAAAACTAAACAGGCGAAAAATTTGTTCCAATGTTGGCCACCGGGTCAGATAAGTTTGTGGGACTGTACGTCACGGGATTTCTGACACACACTTGGCCAATCCATACTAATATTATAAATGCGAAAGTGTATATGTCTGTCTATCTATCTGTTTGTCTGCTACGCTTTCACGGCCCATCTATTCAACAGATTTTGATGAAATTTGATATAGCGGTAGGTTACACCCCAAGGAAGGACCAAGAAAACAAGATTAACTCCGAACAAATAACAACCGCAAAATAGGTAACCCTCGCAAGATGGCAAAGTGAGTGGGACAACTCTACCAAAGGCAGATGGACACACCGTCTCATCCCGAATCTGGAAGAATGGGCAAAAAGAGTACATGGTCGACTGGCCTACCGATTGGCGCAATTTCTAACGGGGAATGGGCTATCTATGAACTTTTTGGCAGGCGTCGGAAAGAAACAAGACGCGGGATGCACGTATTGTGGCGAAATTGATAATGCAATGCACACCGTTTTTACCTGTGCAAAATGGGAGAAGGAGAGAGAAGAAATAGAGAACCGAATAGGAAGCATAACGGTAGAGAACATAATTCCGAAAATGCTAGATAAGGAGGAAAACTGGATTGCTGTCGCAAATTTTGTAGAAATAATTATGAAGGAGAAGGAAGAAGAGGAAAGACGCATAGAAAAGAGTGGGTGAAAAGGCAAGAGTGTTGCCGTGTTGTAGGCCGCAAGGCGGGTATACGAACAACAAGGGTTCCAGGGAACCGGGGGTTTTAGCCGGTAAGAGTCCGGCAGTACCCAACGGGTGTCCATGAGGATTTCCCCTGCTGTATAAATATAAAAAAAGGCTAATTAAGAAATAAGAAGTTCCCCGGGAATCAAGCAAACATCATCTAGTAGACAATACAAATACTTATCTATGCTTTCGATTATTATTATTAGTATTTATACTAGGCTAGGCTAGTATAAATACTAGCTAGGCTAGCTTTCGCTGATGCGCCTATATCAAATCTTAGGCTTTGTCTTTAAGTACTAATAGGCCTATTACACTGCACTTTTCAAAGGGCCCTGAGTTAAGGGTGGGCGTGGCTGCTTGTTAGAGCGTCGCTTATTACACAGCATTAAGGACCATATTAGGGACCCTTACTTTCTAAATTTTATTACACTACACTGATTCAAGTGTAAGGGTCCGTGTGAAAAGTGCAGTGTAATAAGCCTATTATCCAGTCTGTTCTTGAACTGATTTACAGAGCTTGACATCACCACATACTCGGGCAGTTTGTTCCACATAACCACTACTCTGTTGCTCAAAAAGTGTTTAAGGGGATTTGATGATGACGCACCTTTCGATTATTGCAAACCTGTGGAACTCTAAAAAGTATTCACCTCTCGATCGAAGCAGGCGGTGGCGATGAGCGCGTTGGCGAGCAGGTCTGCGTGCGGCGCGAGCGCGGCGGCGTCGTACGCGCGCGCTATGGCCCACGCGGCGTGGCATGCGGCGTCGCGCGCCGCCAGCCCGCCGCCGCCGCCGCCGCCGCCCGCCGCGCGCGCAGAGTCGCGTGCCAGCGCCGCCGCCGCGCACCGCACCGCCGAGCTCAGCTGCCGCGGCGAGATCAGCCCACGGCGACCTATAAAGCCCGCACTTTTGTAAAGGCCACTAATACAAATACAAATATTTTTTTATTCAAATAGACTTTTTACAAGTGCTTATGAATAGTCGAATGAATCTACCACTGACCGTAAGGTTGCCTTTCCACCAGAGATGTACTACGTTATTAAGCTACTGACGCGTGTCAAACCCACCAAATCCAAAAATAGGAGCGCTTGATCTAACATAATATGTTAGATCAAGATCATTATATTATAATGATCTTAGCTATGAAAATCAAGCCCTTCTATTAGTGAGTCTAGCACACATCTGTGACTTAGAAACGTAGCACAGATTGTGGTAGAAAGGCACCCGTAAAAATTCTAAATTCTAAATCATTTGGCGTCATAAAACTTAAATTTCGAAGAGGGCTTAATATGATTATGGTTATAGTGAAGATGAAAATATAAGACTTTTTTACACGTAACATCAACAACAGCAATGTAATTTCAACCTATCGCTACTATCAATTCATACTGTTGCGGTCCAATGTAAAACCGCGAAACAGATGCACCATTGTTAAACCTGCCAAGTTTTTCACATAAGGATAAACCTTTTAAACTAAAAGCTTACCCAACTCGGCGAGTGCCATACAGCCGCCGTGCCATGCCGTGTCGCGCTCGTTCTCCGCGAACAGCACGAGTACACTCTCGCACACATCGGCCGCGGCGAGCGCCGGCAGCCTGGCGCCGATGCGGCCCACGCCTTTAGCCGCCGACCAGCGCACCACTGTGTCGTCATCGCGGAGCGAGCAAAGTAACAGTTCCACCACGTCTTCCACCTATGAACAATCCATGTATATATATAAAAAAAAAAAAAAATGCGAAAGTTTGGATGGATATTTGTTACTCAATCACGCCAGAACGGCTGACCGGATTTGGATGGAATATTTATAGATTATAGTGTGGAATAACACATAGGTAGGGTACTTTTTATCCCGGAAAATTTATCAGTTCCCGTGGGAACCAAAAAATCTCAATCCACGCGGAAGAAGTTCCGCGCAAAAGCTAATAAACTGCAAACTTTCGCATTTATGATATTAGTATAGATATTACATAGAGTATTAGTATGCGATGGAGCTACCTCTTGCGGAATGTCCTGGTCGTCGTCGTCGGGCGGCGACGTCATTGGCTCGGTGTCGCCCGCCGCCGCCGCGCCGCCGCTGCCCAGCGTTACGGCCAGCGAGCGCGAGCCGCGCGTGTACCTCCACGAAGCCACGCGCGGACGCAGGAATGTTAGCCCTGGATTTAATAGAATCGGGTATTGACCACTAGTCAAGTCAGCGATTTTTTTTCAGGATACTGTTGGGCTTGCCGCGGTTTTGTTCGGCATCTGGCATGTTTGCGCAAAAACAACAGAGGACTTTTATGCCATGATAAAGAAGAAGACGTTTTCCTTTCTGGCAAGACTGCGATCGAGCTCCAATAGTATCCTGAAGATGTTAGCGGGGAAGTAGGACTCACCAATCCTTGAACACTTCTTGAAAGTGCTAATTAGGTAAAATCTGTAGAGTTATTTTGTTATTGTGTCAAATTCTTATTAAATTTTCATTGATTACTAACATAGTTATAAGTTTATATGTACTACTAACAAATGGGCCTTTTGGTTGCCTCAATAAATAAATTTATTTATTTATTAAGCTAAGCGCCCACATAGTAAGCATCGGATGCATCGCATGAAACGGATGAATTTTTCACAATGCGTTCATCTCATCGGCAGCTATCGGATTTGCCGACGCAATTACCAGCAATCGGATTGCCGACGCCACTTCATACGGGTTTTCATAGTAAGCGTACATGCGAAATGTGTCAAATGCAAATGGCGGACGATGCGGAGCGAGCGCTGGGGCGCGTCCAACCAGGTCAGCATTCCGTATGTAGTCAACGGCACGCATCGCAAAAGTTGATTCTCAGAGCATCGGCGTCGGTATTGCCGATGAGCAAATCGAGCGATCCGTATGGTACGGATCAGTGGACTCACCTGTGTGACTTTCTATACACAGAATACTACGATCCGTTTGATGCTATGCGTCCGATGCTTACGATGTATGCTTACGACATGTGGACGCTTAGCTTTATCAGACTTCAAAACGCGCGTTTATGTGGGACTAGATAATGACGAGACTTCGTCCGAATGGTTTTCTGATTAATTTTCGGGGATAAAAAGTAGCCTATGTTTTTTCCAGGGATATGAACTATCCCTATACCAAATTTCACTAAAATCGGTTGAACAGATGGGCCGTGAAAGCGTAGCACACAGACAGCCAATTCATATTTATAATATTATACAAGATACTAGATGATGCCCGCGACTTACCTTATACTATGTCCTTCCCTGGGATGTAAACTGTCTCTGAACCAAATTTCATCAAAATCGGTTCAGTAGTTGGGCAGTGTAAGCATAGCAGACAGACAGACACAATTATATCATTAGTATGTATTTACCTATCCTCTGCACAATCTTGACTCCGTATTTCCTGACCAGCATGGCCTTATGCAGCTGATAGTTCTGCACGGTGACCCACTCCAGCAGTCTCGAGGTGAAAGGTAACAGGTCATCCCGTTTGCCATGTTTGAGCACCGCGGCCACTGCAGCTAGCACTCCATAGTGGATGCTCTCCTCCTCTTGCAGGTTGGAGTGCAGATCACACGCCCAGTCGAAGAATGAACTCATGTATAACTCTTTTACATCAGACCTGAAAACAAGTGAATCTCATCCAAACTAATATTATAAAGAGGAAAGATTTGTTTGTTTGTAATGGATATGTCACCGTTAGATTGTAAAAACCGTTTGATTATAAACTAACTAGCGAGATTGTAAACTATCGAAAGATTGTGAACTGTTCAATGTTCTGAGTGCCAATTTTTGAAATATTGTATTTACGTTTTCTTGTCTGTTTCTTGTAGGTTAGGTTAGGGTTCGACATAAACAGGTAGTGCCCACCCAGGGCACTTAGGTTATATCGGGTTAATACACCTACCGAAAAATAATGTGTTATATTGTAATTTTTTTGGACAGTTTACAATCTCACTAGTTAGATTTGAATCTAAAAATCTAATTCGTCCTTTACACAATGTAATTCAATTTTTTTTTATATTATTGGATATGGACTATTATGATGATTAGTGCTACCCGTGCGAAGCCGGGCGGACCGCAAGTGATACAATAAAAATAGGAGTCCTAAGGCGTGCCACACATGGACTGCTCAAGCAGTTTTATTGATTACAAGAAGGCTTTTGATACGCTGGACAAACGGATCTTACTCTTGGCCATGCAAGAATGTGGTATCGTGGGCGCAACAAATGAGTGGTTCCGTAATTATCTATCGGATAGAACTATACGCACTACTATTGACGGCATTACGGGGGATGAGTGGGACGTTACCTTAGGAGTGCCAACTGGCTCAGTGCACGGACCAGTAGGCTACCTTATGCTAGTTAACAGTGTAGTTAACGTTATTAGGAAGTGTCGAGTATATATGTATGCTGACGACATGTTTTTGTTGTATGCGTCAAAGGACGTAAGCGAGGCGCTTGATAATATCCAGTTGGATTTGGAAAACGTAAACGTAAATGGGCGCATGACAAATGGTATAATTATCAATGTGGAAAACTAACTGCATGCATATATACTCGCCACACACACAGGCGAGCCAAGACGGTCCAGTATCAGGATATAGGGATAGTCGGTCATAGCTACGATTGTCTGCATAGGGCTAAAGATTCATGTGCATGTCAGCCGCTGCGGTACGTAGATAATTATAAGTATCTAGGACTGCACGTGGATCGAAACTTTAATTGGAAAACACATTTGGGGGTCGTATGCAACAAGCTAAGGTTAAGTTTTATCACCTCAACCGTGTGCTAAGTATGCATACTAAGCTAGTTGCGTACTATGCGCTGGCAGACGCAGTGATTAGCTACGGCCTTAGTGTGTATGGAAGGACATTTAGCACCTATCTGGATGAAATAAAAAAATTACAAATAAGAATTTTGAAGCATGTTGTGGGCAAAAAGGAGAGAAAAAGATATAAGGGAAATTATGATAATATTTTGAAGACCTTAATTTATTGCCAGTACATAGGAAAGTGGAGTATTTAATAGCTAAAGAACATTATTTCTCGGACAAATTTAAAACACCCACTAAACTAAGAGATAACGCGAGAAGTTGTAGAAAGATAAGATTCACGTTGCCAAAAGTATGTAACTATTACGGTAAAAGTTTGAGCTGTCATTTAGTACCCAAAATTTACAATAGCATAGATTGGCTAAGGGAGGAAAATAAGGTTAGTGTAGGAATACGAGTACTTAAAAGGTCTTTTAGGTGCTCCTATACTGACTAATTAATTAATTGATTAACTATTTTTCTCTTCCTCTTTTATTTATATTGTTTATTTGCTCTTTATTTATATTGTTTATTTGTATTTTCTTTTGTTTTTGTTGTTTGTTGGTGTTGGCTTATTATTTATAGGTACTAGTGCTAATTTTAGATTTAACTTAAACTAAAATGTTTAGAGCACCAACTCGACAACAAACTGTTTGGCGAGATTTATATTTTGTAATATTTTTTGTATCTTTTAGAAAAAAAAAATGCCAATGATCAACATACATGGACAGGTCTTGCAGTCATAGTCAACAGCTTAAAGCTATCATTGATAAATGTTGCCAACCGCCCGAAGCAGTCGTAACTGCTCGAGCGGTTCCATGTATGTTCACTACGCCATGAAGACTGCTTCAAGCTGTCTCATTAAAGCTCGGCTCAAACCTTTGGACATCGTGTGCTAAGCTTCCTTTTATTTTACAGACCAAGAATAATCACATTTTTCAATACTTCCAAAGGAGCCATAGGCAGTTCCTAGTAATCAGCCCTGGAGCTTCTCTAGGGATATATACTTGCTTGTTATTCAGTACTCAGAAAACGAATGAATAAAAAAATAACTAACTGGTATTGTTTCCAAATGATTGTACTTTAAGACAGGCACTATGATAGATATTGTGGGAATGAGCATTGTATTCTATAACAATATTCCACAACCTATTTTAAACTTGCCTTTACATAAATTTAAAAAATCCATTAAGAGTTAGCTCCTGAAAAAAGCTTATGTAAATGATAAAAGATCATGGATTTGACTTGCTCCAGCAATGCTAAGGACAACAGTTACTTTTGTATCTACACATTGATATAATTGTAAATTGATTTTTTAAAAAAGAGCAACCACCCAATTTTTTGCTGGTTCTTCTCTGTAGGAATGACATTCCCAACTAGTGGTAGATTCACTTGATGCTACAAAAGCACTTTTAATAACTTTATTTGAATAAAAAATATGAGTTTGAGTTTGAATAAGTGCACCATATATACACACATGTGACCAAATTGTGCATTTATTTATGACAGACATCCTTTGGTCAGCCCTAAGTTAGAAAGTAGGGTAGTTACCTAATCAAAAATTTGGAAGCTAAATATGCACTTGCTTCAGCACAACTGTCCTTGCTTAATGCGTATGTCTTGCAAATATTAAATATTCTCTCCATTACAGTTAACTTTTTTGATGTTCCTGCACCTGGAAAATATTAAATCCATACTAATATTATAAATGCAAAAGTATATCTGTCTGTCTGTCCATCCATCGGTCTGCTACTCTTTCACAGCCCATCTGTTCAACCAATTTTGACATAAAATTGGTAAGGAGGTAGCATCTCCGGGAAGGACTATTATTTAGCCCGGAAAATTGAGTTCAAAATTCTCATCCACACGCAAAAACTTGTGGGCATCATCTAGTAACTCATAAATTACGTATGGTGATTAGATGCTGACTTGACGAGACTTTTTTAATGTGGATTGTGTTTATTATTGTGGGAACTGTTCAAATTTTCTAGATAAAAAAGAGCCTATGTCCTCCTTTGGATGAAGCCTACCTCTGCACTGAACTTTGCTAAAATCAATTGAAAAGATTTTCAGTGAAAGCATAGCTGACAGAGAGACAGATTATTGTATTTGAATAGTAAAAAGTTCAGAAAACAGTCAATTATAATAATAGTATAATAAGGCTTAGCCTTTACTCAAATCTGTTGTTTCTATCATTTAAAAGATTACTCATTAAACATTTGACTACCTGGTTGATCAGGTGCAAATCCATCAAGCCGGCTCATGTGGAATGGAATGATGACAACTATTGACAACCACAGCAACAGTACAAATCTGCTCCTCCATGTCTCCTTATCGTTGGGATCCTGGGCTTCCAAATATGTGAGAACTGTCAGGAGATCTGCAACCTATTATAAGATTTTTATTACTGAAATAATATTGTTGAATAGTAATTTGTTTATGCACATGTATTAATACCGAACTAATTTGAAAGGTCCTTGTGGTGTATTAATTAATCTGCATGACATCAATTTGATTTCAGTACTTGGCTCTATGATACTTCTTTGTCACTAAGTTCTTTCTTGTTTGAGAGGTAGAGTTAAAAAGGCAAAGTATACTTACCGCAACAAGTCTGAAAAAAGTTTAAAGCATACCTCATGTGGAAGATGACGTACTACCACTTTGTAGCCTCTGACTCTTATAATTTGATACATGTAGTTAAAGGCCGCGTGCTTCAACTCGAACGGAGTACTTTTATCGTTTATTATACTCATAAACTTCGCTAGCATCTTGTCTAGATGCGGATCCAAGAGATGCGGCTGTTCATAGTACTGTTTTAATATTGTGTAGAGTTTCTCGTACTCCACTTCTAAAGTGGGTGTGTTATATATATTTTTCACGTTATCTATCATATTCAACACCTCCTCAACCTCTGAGAAGTGCTCCAGTGCGCATCCCAGACCAATATTGTCGCAGTCGTCGTCCCGGTTCGTCTCAGCGTCAAGAGCCACCATTTTTACCAATAATTTATAATGAGATTCGCGGTTTACAAATTCTTCTCACGTTGTATACAATCTTAACTGAAGTATAATTAAAATAAATCTACTTTGAAGTCAGCGTATTCGTTGTAATGAGCAAAACTCGGTTGTAAACAAATTACTTGAAAAATGAAAAATTGTTTCATTGATTGAAATGTGTCATGCTTGTCTTGTCATGAATGACAGCAAGGAACATTTTTACTACGGGACGAATGACAGTTATATTCATCCATAGAGTTTTTATCTATGATGACAGCATTTTCCTCATACAATTTTCTACCTCCATGATAACCACGTCGCTACGTGTCCTAGTCATCATCTGTGATAATGCTAGTATTCAGGGTCGTAATAGTTATATACATCGATATATATGTAGGTACTAGATGGGCCCTTTCATACAAAAATGGCGGGCGACCAACTATGAGAGCGCGTTCCTATAACCTGTCATAAGCCTGTCTTTGTCCCCGTCGTAGCGCTGTCACGGTCGCTCATCGTGTAGATAATTTGTTATTAGGTTATCATCTAAAGTTTTATTAGTTTGGCACTGTATAATTTTTATTTTAAGGTAAGTGTTTCAATTCACAATTATAAATTTCATAAAAAACGTTATTTAATCTTCCTATTTAATATTTCTATCCATTACGCAATCATTTAATTTCCGCGGCAAACTGTATGATATTTTTTTTTTACTCACTGGCCTTACGGCTTTGGGTTCCAACCCTATAAATCCTAGAATAGTCCAGTCCAGTACGATAAAAAAAATGCAACCAAGATTAGTTAATGCATAGATGGGCAGAACGGACAGTAGGCAATAATACCTTCCGAGACGCAATATTATGCTATTATAATAATATGATAAATAGTTTTTAGTTTTAGTTTAGTTATTGACGTGAGTTTAATGTTTAAACCAACATCAATAAATAAATAGTTTTCATTTATTAAAGTTGGTAATGCCCGCGACTTCGTCTGTGTGGTTTGAGGATTTTTGGTTCCCGCGCGAACTCTTTAATTTTAAACTGTTTTAGCTATTATTATTTTAAATTTCAAGTTTTTTACATTAGTAGTTACCGAATTATGCTAAGTGTGACGGACAGTCATGTCGCACCACAATGGTTGTTTTCTTATCATTTTGGTACGCAACCCTAAAAATGACTTTATTTCTGTCAATTTTTCGACAAAACTTATCAACAATTAACAAATAATTAAATTTTAAAAAAACCCACGACGAACTGCAGCGCCCCATTGTGTTGACTTTGATCTTTAAATATATCTAAGAACCTTCTCACAAGCTATATATATCTAATGCAAAAAACTGCATAATAATCGGTCCAATGGTTTTCCAGGAAACTGGTAACAAAAAAGTGGTAAAAATAACAACATCATACTAACGTTTATCGTTTACCTCAGAGAGTACACTGATGTAGGTATTATTTTCGACAAGCGCATCTGTACTAATCTATGACCGAGTCATACGTTTTCAAGATGGCGCATATGTTGCAAGCAAGTTCCCGCTTTTCAGACTAGATGGCGTTGATGGCGTTGCTAAAAATACGCCCACATTCTTTGTTTGACAGGGCCCGTCTATGTAAATTGAGGTCGTTGGTTATATATGCAACAGTTGTGTAATAAGGAGTATTAAAACACGAATGTGGGTTTATTTATTTATTATTTTATTTATTTACTATTATCACTCCGCTTCGCGTCGTGTGATAATAGTATCTGAGTGTTTTAATACCTAATTATCAACAGTTGCATACAAGACTATCTACACTCTTATTATGAATCCTCTTTAGCAGATTCTGAAATAGTTAGTTTACTGCTAACATTAAAACATCCAGTCCTAGTAACCTAATATCATCCATTACTGAGTATATACAAATAAACTAAGTATTAGTGAAATAATTATTTATTGTAGTAGTAATTAACATTTTGTATAGTGCAATTATTAAAATTCACTTGATGTTCTTTCATGTTGGAAGGTCCTGATCCCGATGTACTCGGCGGAATATTTATATTTACCACTTCATTATTTTTATTTTCTATGGAATTCGAAATTACATTCGACACGTGCATTTTGTTAAAGAGTCATTAATGTAGCCCTCTGCAATTCTAGACTTCCATCCGCCGTGCCGTTTTAAACTTGTTATGTCTCCTCCGGCATCTCCTAATATTGTGGCAGATGTTCTGCGAAAGCAATGTTCTGTATACAACTCAGGATTGAAAAGTTAGCAATTTTCAAGCAAAAAACTTGAATCGCTCATTTTTTGTTAACAAAACAATAAAAAAAAACAAAGAAAAATGGCGGGGAAAATTACAATAAACTACTATATTTTTACAGCGCGCGGCGTTCTGGTAGTGAAACGCGCGTGTATGACAATGTTCTTTTTTTGAAATTCGTATAGATGTTCTTTTTTTGTAATTCATACAGATACCACGCATCGAGCAGGTGTGGCTGTCTGTTGAGTAAACTCTTTGCGCAGAGGGGATCGAAAAAAAAAACAAAGGATTGTTGTTATGAAATTCAGTACAACATTACATCACACGTTTGGATGATGCTAAGGTTATTAGGACATTGGGTGTTTTCATTTTGGCAATAAGTTTCAGAACCTGTTATAGAGGATTTATAGCATGGGAGTAGATAAAATAAATAAAAAATGGGTTTCGAACTTTCGACCTTTGTTTAAATAAAATATAGCTTTGACTAGGCTTTCGTCGAGGTTGACTTGTCTCTGGCCATAGAGAAGTTTCAATCTTCTTTTTCTGGTCGGTGGTTTCAAGTGGTTTCAATGTGGTTTCAATTGGTTTCAATCCATAGTTTCAATCCTCAGATTAAGTAGAAGTCATTGATCTGAGTTTCGATCAGAGACAACCAGAGACGAGGTTTCTACTTTCGACAGAAGAAATCAAATAAAAATTGACTAAAAATTCTAAGTTTTGTGTCTAAGTGAGAGATTAGTGAGCTTTGTTGTGGTTTGCAAGCTTATCCTGATGATGTGAAAATCGGTATACCATTTAGGTACACTCATGCAAAATGAGTAATCGTAAGTAACCTTTTTTTTAAATTAGGTACTCATATGTTATTGTTTTCCGCCGGTGATTAATGAAAAAATGTTCATTAGCGAGCCGAGTCCCTGCAAAACGGCAAGTGAAGCCGGTAGAGCCGCAGTCACTATTAGATTTTGATCTTGGAGAGGGCGAGAGTTCAGATGACTCTGACTTCCGTATTGAAGACCATCCAGAGGAAAGTGATGACTACTCGATAAATAGCGATGATGATGACAAAAGTAAGAAGCTTTTAATTTATAAAACTAGCAGCTAAAAAGCTAAGTTTTTGTCTGAATAATAATACATAATATTACTTATCTATTTTTGTTTCAACTGGATATTCTGCGGTCTGAATAATACCTATTTCCTTCTATAGGTACTATAGGTACCTATCTCAGTACCAAATTTTGACATAATTGGTTGAGAAAAAGTTGTGGGCAGACAGGTAGTTTAGTGTAATACGCATGACAGATATATTTTCCCATTTTTTAAATTTATGTATGCATTATTAGCTACCTGGTAAGTATGTATGGATTTGTAAGTTCCATGAAAATTGTTTCATTGACCTACCTAATTAATAATTTTGGCAGTGTTTAGATGAAGCAAAAAGAACTATGTTCTAATACATCAAAACATATTTGTTGGTAGCAGTGTTGCAGCCAAGGTGTATTTGCACATCTAAAAGTACCATTATAGTCCTCCAAACTTGTCTTGATTACTAAATGAATAACTTATGTAATTACTTAATATCATTATAGAAGGAGCTGCAAACAGCGCCAGCTCTGAGGAACAATCAGGCTCAGAGGCGGAGGATGATTATAAGAATTCAACTGGAAAACTTGGGGAAGAGATGTGCATTACAGATTTACTAGAAAAAGCTAAACAGCAAGTGTTTAAGGTATTTATATTATTATTATTTTTATGATACCTTATTAATATACCTTATTAACATATTTTGAAGTAACTGCCACAAATTATATCTGCTGGGCATCAAAGTGCTCAAAGATACTTGTACTCTAGTATGGCTACTAAAGTATGGATTCTTAAGTATGGCTGCTAAAGCAGCCATAGTGTCTGAACATTACTATGAAGCTTCTCTAAATTAACTACAAAATGTCAAAGTGCTTCTATTCACAGGCCGAAGACTGCCACAAGTTTCTTGATAGACTAGCCTACCACAGCCTCTAGTGAATAGTTTGCCTACTTTAAAACATAATGTTATTTAGCATTAAAACTTATGTAGTCCAAACTCAGATTTTCTGGGATAAGAGTAGCATAAGTCCTTTTGATGTTAATAATGGTAACAAACAGACATATGACATACGAGATGATGCCCGCGACTTCGTCCGCGTGGATTAAGTTTTTTTTGATTTCTGCGGGAATTCTTTAATTTTCCAGGATAATAAAGCCTATGCTACTGTCCAGGTCTTCAACTATACATGGCAAAAATCACGTCGATCCGTTGTTCCGTTACGGCGTGATTGAAGGACAAACCAACAAACCAATAAACCAGCAAACAAACACATTTTCGCATTTATAATATTAGTATGGAATGACTGACAGACAGAGAGACAGAGAGAGAGAGAGACACTTTATAATATATATAGCTCGATTATTATAATATAAGAATGGATTTGTCTTCGACAGTATCCTGAACTAGCGAGTGTACTGATTTGTGCTGGCTGCTTGGGCTCTAGAAGCGATGATTACAATGAGATTGTAGAATGCGACGGCTGCGGCGTCACAGTACATGAGGGTGAGTTATATAGCGTAGTTTGTAACGTACGTGTAATATTTTCTTAAGCAGTGTTTCATAAAATAAACTTATTATGAAAAAATGACATGTTATACTTTGAAATAAAATATAGCGAAAATGTTAAAAAATAAAATATTACAAATCTTTTCATACAATACACTATTTTATAATTAAAGACCCCAGAACCCGATTATAGCGCCTCCTACCGGGTCCGATTATGAATATAAACCAGCCCTGGATTCACTGAAACACACACAAAAAATTCGATCTAAATCGAACCAGCCGTTCTCGAGTTTTGCGAGACAAACGAGTAGCAATTAATTTCTATATATTATTATATTATATTTTTATTGATAACTAGTGGGCCCGGCAGACGTTGTCCTGCCTTGAACCTATAACCCGATTGCAGTGCCCCCTACTGGGTCCAATTATGAATATAAATCATCCCTGGACCCACTCAATCATGCACAAAAAATTTCGTTAAAATCGGTTAAGCCGTTCGAGAGTTTTAGCGAGACACACAAACAGCAATTGATTTTGATGTATACAGGGTGGAAAGTTTGAATGGGCCCTGGAGGGGAAGTACCTTAAATCCTTAAGTTAGATCATTTTACTTAAAGGAACCATTCTTTTATTTTTAAAAAGAAACAAAACTGCATTCAAAGATTTTTTAAAATTCGCATGTCTCACCCGGGAATCGAACCCGCTAAAATTCAAAAAATGGGCACTCGCTGTTTTGTTCCACTAATCGATACAGTCAATGTTAAAGATAAAATTTCTCCAAGAAACGTTAGGTCTTACATTCGTCTTTCGTACAAGATATCCATAAAATCGAATATTTACTACACAAATTCCTTACCTTACATTACCTAGAATTGTTCACTTTCAACAAGTAAAAGACACGTTATAATATTCTTTTAACGCTAACATCCAAAGAGCTTTCTTATTCTATCTATTAAGTATAAGCTTGCTAATTATCTCTAAGTACATTGTTGAAGACTTAGATGTAAAAAAATTGTTAAATGGTAATATGTAATAAGTTTATGCACATTTTCTTCCTGCACGAGGAGTTCTGACAAAAAGTTTAAAAATGGAACGTTCAAACTTTGTTTGCAGTGCGGGTTTGCAATTTTGAAATTCGAACGAACATTTTGAACATATTTATCGATTTTGTTTTGTCTTGCTTCCATTTAATAATTGTTTAATAATGGCGTATCAAGAAAAATTTGATTTATTAGAAGCTTATTTTTTAAACAACAAGAATTATAATTTAGCTTTACAGTGGTATAGTGAGAGGTATCCAGACAGACAAATACCGTCCAGAAAAGTGTTTTTGCGAATGGTCACAAATTTAGTAAACATTGGTAGATTCAAAAAACGGTTAGAACGCCCTCGGCAACAAAATTTAGATTTTTCCGATTGTGATTTAAGCATTTTGACATACTTTGAGTGTTACCCAAAAGCGTCTAGTAGGGAAGCTGCTCAAGAGATAGACACCAGCCATACACGTATACTGAGTGTTCTGAAAAAGTACAAATACAAATGTTTTCGTGATGGGCGATTGGTGCAGAAACTATATCCTGGAGATACTCAAAGAAGATTAGAGTTCTGTCAGAAAATTCAAACAGAAATATCCCGAAATCCATATTTCTTAGACTACATAGTATGGTCAGATGAAACAAATTTCAGTAATAATGGAATGTATAACAGACATAACAATCATTATTGGTCCCGTCGAAATCCATTCCGTGTTCGAGAAACAAACAATCAGGTCAGGTTTTCCTTTAATGTTTGGTGCGGAATCAGAAGCAATATGGTTGTTTTAGTGCACATTTACGAAGGACATCTGAATACGGCAAAATACATTGAAATATTAGAGCTTTTACAAAATCAATTGAACCTTTTACCGGAAGACGAACGGCATAGTATCATTTTTCAACAAGATGGCGCACCTGCTCACAATAGTAGAATTTCCAGGGCTTTCCTTAATGAGAATTTCAATGTCTGGATAGGTACAAACGGGACGATTAGATGGCCTGCAAGAAGTCCAGACCTGACGTGTCTGGACTATTTTCTATGAGTCTTATGTCTATCAGTTTACAGTTTACAGTTACAGTTTACAATTTCGCGAGTTAGATTATAATCTAACGGTTTTTACAATCTTACGGTGACATATAGATTATTATAAATTGTAGAAACTCGACATCTGTGTATTCTTATTTTTAATCGGTTTCAAAATTGAGGAGTTATATAAGTTATTGCGCTTATGTTTTTATTAATGTATGTACTATGTACACTAGGGGGGCGCAAAAAAACCGAGTATTTTTTTATGAGTTTCGAGTGAAAAAATGTTAGTTTTTGATGTTTTAAGAGCCCTCTCTAAATGTCAGCTCAAAAAACGTTTTTTGACGAGTTTTTTGTCTCGTTACGTTATAATTTTGTAGACCAATAAAAATAAGTTTCTGAAAGTCTCAGTTCAAAATTCAAATTTTGAAAGGTCGCTCATAATTTTTTTAAATTTATTAGTGCATTACTTTAGATGTTTTCGAGCTTTTAATATTCAAATTAAAATTCCATACTTTTTTTTAATTAGTACAATAATCGATAAAAATACACCACGAGATGAACTAAAAATCAAGCTCAATATAGAAAACATTTTTTTTTTAATTTAATAATTTTACAAGTAAAACGTATCATTATATTTAATTGTTTTTGTTCTGTTCTTAATATTTCGTTTAATTATGATTAGTTTTGTACTATATAAAAAAACAAAGTATGGAATTTTAATTTGAATATTAAAAGTTCGCTCGAAAAAATCTAAAGTAATTAAATTAAAGAAAATTATGAGCGACAAAATTTTAAATTTAACAAAATAAATTTTGTTTTAAATAAAATGATTTATTAATGAAAAATTTTTTTTTGAGCTGACATTTCGAGAGGGCTCTTAAAACATCAAAAACTATCATTTTTTAACTCTAGACTCATAAAAAAAAATACTCAGTTTTTTGCGCCCCCCTGTATGTACACCGATATCTTCGATATTTACGCATAACAACTTGAATAATAATTTTTTGTCAACACTGACGTGTGCAATGTAAAAATATAATTTGGCAGGATGCTACGGCGTTTCCGACGTGGCAAGTGAGTCGAGCACAATAAGCTCAGCCTCCACAGAGCCCTGGTTCTGTGAGGCCTGTAAAGCGGGCGTTACTGATCCCAGCTGTGAACTATGTCCCAACAAAGGTAACTACTTACTACTAATTAGAACATTTGTTATTGTAATATTGTTCCTGCATCAGCATTGGCGCTACAGCCCTCAGCGGTGCCATTTGATTTCACCATCTATCTCCACTCTGTGCATTCGATTGACTGCGGTCTCACCTTGTGATATAGTTCGTGTCACGAAAGAACAACCGCGATAATAATTATTGTTAGTATCTGTATTCGTTCCTAATATTCCACATTTTGCATACAATAATTGCATAAACATGTGACTACTAGCGTCACCTCTAGGGGACTTCTTTCATGACACAGACTATATGTGATGATGCAGTCTAAACTCCTAAGATCGCCATCACCTGCGTGGCATGCAGGCGATCGTAGCGACGTCGACGCCGCGACACACACCGGACTTGACACCGACTCCGCGCACAGCGGCGACCCTATCGCCCGCAGCGCAGAGTCCACCAGCTTTGACACCATCTAGGCGCGCGAAAGCGATGCTGTAAGCGGAGGTCGCAGTCACCCGCAGTGCGGACCCAACACCCGAAATGACACGCGACCTAGGGGCCTGTAGCCTACAAGGCAGGTCCTAGCCATTTACTTAGGCTTCAAGATATCCACCGGGGCACAATGTTACCCCGCGCCCCACCCGGGTAAGGAGGCTCGGCCCCGAAGCCCGTACCTCCGCAAAGACCCACACAGCACAGCTCAGCTGATGCAGTCTAAGATGTCAGAGGATCAACCTTTTAAACTTAATCCCACAATCCTTTTTTACACTTCATCATTAAACAAATGCTAAATTGCTCGGCGGTCTTTGCCAGTAGAGTCGTAACTAGCCAAGGCCGAAGCCTCCCATACTAGACACAATTCAAAATTTTCAAAATAATATGTGCATAATTTTCACAGCTTTTTAGCCTTCCCATCATCATCCCAGTCCACTATCTTAGCTAGTCCAGCTTAGGCCTAATCTCTGTCGTTAAGGCTGTGACATTGTTCTTTTATTTTGCTGGAGTGTCATTTAATTTAACTTAGTTTTTCACTGTTCAAAGTAAGTGAAATTATTTCTTAATATATCATTCATAGGTGGTATATTCAAAGAGACCGAGGTCGGAGCGTGGGTCCATCTTGTCTGTGCCCTGTATGTACCAGGAGTAGCCTTTTCAGAGGTATGTTTTGATGTTTAATACAGTTTTCTGTAGATTTTAGATGCCTTGCTACTTTTGCTAAGAATGGTCAAGGTTAAATTTCCATTTAATAACTCATCATTATTATTTAGTTTACACCAGTTTCTTGCTGGTTGAACGACATTCCGAACCCTGCCTGTGGCAAACCCGCGGCTACACTCCCATAAGAAGCTTTCTAGGGTGAAAGCTTCCCATGGGAGTGTAGCGGGTGTCTTGTTTTATAATAAACCAGTTGTCCTTTATTTTAAACTTTGTACTTGGCTTTGAATTTGCAAGACTTTCTTCTTCCAAGTCACCTGGTGAGACACATTTAGCGCATACGTCGCCTAGGTGGAGCGGCTGTCAGGCGTCACGCTGTTCGAGATGGCGTACTCGCGCTGGGGCGCGCGCTCATGCGCGCTGTGCCGCGACGCGACGCTGGCACGCACCGGCGTGTGCGTTGGCTGTGACGCGGGACTCTGCAAGACTTTCTTCCACGTCACCTGGTGAGACACACTTAGCGCATACGTCACCTAGGTGGAGCGGCTGTCAGGCGTCACGCTGTTCGAGATGGCGTACTCGCGCTGGGGCGCGCGCTGTGCCGCGACGCGACGCTGGCACGCACCGGCGTGTGCGTTGGCTGTGACGCGGGACTCTGCAAGACTTTCTTCCACGTCACCTGGTGAGACACACTTAGCGCATACGTCGCCTAGGTGGAGCGGCTGTCAGGCGTCACGCTGTTCGAGATGGCGTACTCGCGCTGGGGCGCGCGCTGTGCCGCGACGCGACGCTGGCACGCACCGGCGTGTGCGTTGGCTGTGACGCGGGACTCTGCAAGACTTTCTTCCACGTCACTTGGTGAGACACACTTAGCGCATACGTCGCCTAGGTGGAGCGGCTGTCAGGCGTCACGCTGTTCGAGATGGCGTACTCGCGCTGGGGCGCGCGCTCATGCGCGCTGTGCCGCGACGCGACGCTGGCACGCACCGGCGTGTGCGTTGGCTGTGACGCGGAACTCTGCAAGACTTTCTTCCACGTCACCTGGTGAGACATACTTAGCGCATACGTCGCCTAGGTGGAGCGGCTGTCAGGCGTCACGCTGTTCGAGATGGCGTACTCGCGCTGGGGCGCGCGCTCATGCGCGCTGTGCCGCGACGCGACGCTGGCACGCACCGGCGTGTGCGTTGGCTGTGACGCGGGACTCTGCAAGACTTTCTTCCACGTCACCTGGTGAGACACACTTAGCGCATACGTCGCCTAGGTGGAGCGGCTGTCAGGCGTCACGCTGTTCGAGATGGCGTACTCGCGCTGGGGCGCGCGCTCATGCGCGCTGTGCCGTGACGCGACGCTGGCACGCACCGGCGTGTGCGTTGGCTGTGACGCGGGACTCTGCAAGACTTTCTTCCACGTCACCTGGTGAGACATACTTAGCGCATACGTCGCCTAGGTGGAGCGGCTGTCAGGCGTCACGCTGTTCGAGATGGCGTACTCGCGCTGGGGCGCGCGCTCATGCGCGCTGTGCCGCGACGCGACGCTGGCACGCACCGGCGTGTGCGTTGGCTGTGACGCGGGACTCTGCAAGACTTTCTTCCACGTCACCTGGTAAAACACACTTAGCGCATACGTCGCCTAGGTGGAGCGGCTGTCAGGCGTCACGCTGTTCGAGATGGCGTACTCGCGCTGGGGCGCGCGCTCATGCGCGCTGTGCCGCGACGCGACGCTGGCACGCACCGGCGTGTGCGTTGGCTGTGACGCGGGACTCTGCAAGACTTTCTTCCACGTCACCTGGTGAGACATACTTAGCGCATACGTCGCCTAGGTGGAGCGGCTGTCAGGCGTCACGCTGTTCGAGATGGCGTACTCGCGCTGGGGCGCGCGCTGTGCCGCGACGCGACGCTGGCACGCACCGGCGTGTGCGTTGGCTGTGACGCGGGACTCTGCAAGACTTTCTTCCACGTCACCTGGTGAGACATACTCAGCGCATACGTCGCCTAGGTGGAGCGGCTGTCAGGCGTCACGCTGTTCGAGATGGCGTACTCGCGCTGGGGCGCGCGCTCATGCGCGCTGTGCCGCGACGCGACGCTGGCACGCACCGGCGTGTGCGTTGGCTGTGACGCGGGAGTCTGCAAGACTTTCTTCCACGTCACCTGGTGAGACACACTTAGCGCATACGTCGCCTAGGTAGAGCGGCTGTTAGTGGTTATATAAAATACAGGATCTCCAATAAGCGTAATACCCACGTCCCCTGTTCGTTTAAAGCGGTATAACCATTTGAAAATGTCGATTAACGTAAAAAAGTGTTTCGACTTTTGATGACGTCACAAGCAAGTATTTCATACATAATCCCATACTCAGCGCGCGTTTAGTGACGAAAATACTTGCTGATTTGACTAGTTGTCAAATACCCTATTGAACTCCTGTCGGTCTCACAGGCGAAGTAAATTGTGCTGTGTTCGCACAAATAAAAGACAAACTAAAAACAACAACCTCAATTTATATAGACGAGCTCTGTCAAACAAAGAATGTGGACTTATTTTACTACATCTATTCTGAAAAGCGGGGCAGCGCGATGGCGCGGACAAGGACAGGCTTATACAGGTGTGGAGTGCGCTCTACAAGTCGAATGCCCAACTCTTTCTATGAAAGGGCCCATCTAGTACCTACATATATGTCGATGACTACGAAGCAGAGGTGCGATTATGTAAGCATTGCCGATCCAATCGTCAAAGTTCGGCGTCAAAGTAAAATAAACCATAACAGCCATTCCATAACAGTATTCTCGTATTCGTATATTTACGTATTCTCATACGTCTATGGTATCGTACATACCTAAACGTATTAGAATGGATACACGAAATTGAGCTCTAATTCAATGCTGTTATGGTTTATTTTACTTTGACGCCGAACTTTGACGATTGGATCGACAATTCATACACAATCGGGGGGCAGAACTCCTGTCGGTTGATCCGTGCCCGTGGTAGGCTAGCTAATGGTTGCGCGGCGTGTGTGTCCCAGCGGGCAGCGCGAGGGGCTGCTGGCCGAGGCGCACTCGGAGGAGGCGGAGCAGGCGGACCCGTTCTACGCACACTGCCGCCTACACTCGGACAAGGCGCTCGTCAAGAAACGCAAGCGCAACTGGCTCGCGCTTCAGCTCAGGACCGAGAAGCGGTACGCATATTTTTGAAGTGAAAACTTCTTTAGTCGCGTTGAGCGCTTTGATAGGGGGTAAAATTGTGAATTCGCGTGACCGTGACCGACATGCTCGCGTTGTTACGAAGACAAAAGGCCTGCAATATAAATATACTACATTCGAAATTAAACTTTAAAACCTTAGTTTTAAGGTTTATATTTCAATAAAAAAAATTATATATATAAAAACAACAAATAAATTAAAAAAATATATTTTAGATATTCGCTTCTATCGGCATCTTATTTTTACTGCGCAACTTGATGACACAGAGAGACACTTTCGCATTTATAAAGCTTTCGGATTAAGTGTGCTCTGGTTTACCTTGCAGCAACTTTTTCGGGGCTCTTGTGTCGTCCATGCCTTGGTGTCCTCTGACCATCGCATTCTTGGCAATTAATGAAAAAATGAAAATGAAATTTATCGATAAAAATATTCGTCGTTTCACAATTGTGTCGGGAACCCCGAAGTAAATTTGATAAAACCTGTATCTCGGGGTCCCCTCGGTATTCAGACAAATAACAATAATATTTTTAACAATGAAAAGTAAATTTAAAATTAATAAAAATGCAAAGTTAACATGCATGTTGTGTGTGTGTGTGTGTGTGTGTGTGTGTGTGTGTGTGTGTGTGTGTGTGTGTGTGTGTGTGTGTGTGTGTGTGTGTGTGTGTGTGTGTGTGTGAGTGCGTGCGTGCGTGTGTGTGTGTGTGTGTGTGTGAGCGTGTGTGTGTGTGTGAGCGCGTGCGTGTTTGGATCGAGTAACTAATGGTTTTGAGATATCTTTTATTATAATTAGAGATCGAATATTCCGATGAACTTTTACCGATGCGGCTTCTTTGAATATATATATATATATATATATATATATATATCACTAATATTATAAATGCGAAAGCACGTTTGTTGGTTTGTCCTTCAATCACACCATTGTGGCGTGATTGAAGGACAAGGATCAACGTGATTTTTGCCATAGGTATAGCTGAAGACCTGGAGAGTGACATATGCTACTTTTTATCCCGGATATTAAGGAGTTCCTGCTGGATAAAAAAAAGCATAAACCACGCGGGCGAAGTCCCGGGCATCAGCTAGTTTTTAAATAAATCCCGGAATGCCAGGAAATCTGAGAATGCGTAAATAATCGGGAACCCTCAAACTCAAGACGATTTTTTTTACCATGACAGCAAGCAGGAGTTGCAAAACAAAGTTAGAGAAGAGGAGAAACAAAGGATACAACGTAAGCTGATCAAATACAGAAAAAAGTATTCACAGCAGAAGGAGAACAGAAATCCGCCATGGGGTATGTATTTTTCTCTTGTTCATGGCACAAATTAAATATACATAGAAGGTTGGTTCTATAATATTATAACCGGAAAACAGTATGCTCTAACAAAGTTGCGATCGTACGGCAATCTCAAACGAATTCGCAGTGTCACCACTTTGGAGAACGAGGTCCTGGGTTCGATTCCCGCGGTGGGCCATTATTAAGTATTATTGAGTTTTTCCGCCCAGAAATTCTCAGTACTAGCTATTTTGGGGGTGCCCGTGCCTCGAAAGCACGTAATACCGTCGGTTCTGCGCCTTATCTCTCTCCGGTTAGGGTCTTTGGTTTTCTTATTTTCGATGACATAATATTATTTATTTAATGAATGAACTAGAACTTTAATTCGGTATAGTCCGCCACCGTAGACTAATCTATGTTGTACAGTGTGTATCTTGCACTTGCAGATTGCTATATTCACCGCCCAGTAAGCCAGCAATTCGCATCTATACAACACAAATCTTCCAAAATTACTCTCAACGTATGTTTCACTCCGGAGAGAGAGTTGTATTGTAAGCAGTAAGCTTTGCTTACTTTTGCTGATAAGGGGCGTTTAAAAATCACTAAAATTATGCTTAAGCAAAACTTGAATATCCCTCAGTGCCGACGCAGAAGATGGCGCGTATGATCTACAGTAGCGCGTCGGCGATGCGCAAGTTCCAGCGCAAGGCCGAGTGTATGGGCGTCGATACACACGCTCTCGAGTTTCAAGACGCACAGGTTAGATTCAAACAATCCAAACACTAATACACAGCCTAGTATCTTTTCTGCCAGTCAATCGACGAGTCTACAAATTTCATTATTCTAGTATAAAATTAACATATAGCGTGGAGGTGAATCTTTCTCAGGACGCAACGTCTGAATTTGAAAAAAGTTTTTGGTATTGAATTTCTTCTGAGGGAACAGACAAATCCATTAAAATCCATTAAAAAATGCTCCTTAAAAATACTGTTGAAGATTATATAAATGATAAAAGCGCATGTATTTGTCTCACTCCAGCAATGCTCAGGACTGCCGTTACTTATGTATCTTTACATTGATGTAATTGTAAATATTTTTTTCTCAAACATGCATGGAAATATTGTCATTATTTTCGAAAAAAGAACACGCGAAGTATCGAATTTTCGGACATAGAAAATCAAATCTATTGCAGGAGCGTTTTTTGAATTTGGAACATTACAACGCTCCTGCAATGTTGTATGAAACGGCGTGCTGGGGTTATTAATTATACTCTTGATCGGATCTCTTTTGTCATTCTTGGCATACTATAGTCTCTTTGCTTAGTACAAATTGGTGGCTGTATAGCCATAAATGCGTTTGCCTGTCGGCACAGATGATAAAAAAGAAATTGGCGGCAAAGCTGAAAATTCGTCTTGATTTGTTATTTACATACTTAATAAATATAAATTTAATAATAAGTAAAATGAGTTCCAACGGTTCAGAGAGTGAAATGGAGATTGATTGTACTCCACCAGATTTAAGAATGGAAAACCTGCTTCCAGCGAAGTCCAAAGAAAAATACATGAAAGTATATGAAAATTTTATGAGTTGGAAAAACGAGAAAAAAGTGAACATTTTCTCCGAAACAGTATTTTTGGCGTATGAGATTGCTAAAACTAAAAAGCCATCTACATTATGGGCAATTTATTCCATGCTGAAATGTACAGCTCATGTTAAAAACGGCATTAACTTGAAAAATTATGGGAACTTAACTACTTTTCTTAAACGACAATCGACCGGATTCAAAACAAGAAATCGAAAATTTTTACTGGCGCAAACATAAAACAATTTTTAATTAAAGCCCCAGAATGATATATATTTAGCGACAAAGGTAAATTAAATTTAATGTATAACATAAAAAGTATGTTTTATTTCCCTGCATTCTTTTGAGAAAAGCACTATATGTGCACATACCTGTCTCGTATTAGTGAAGTCCTCGCCTACGGCTCGGCCTTCAAACTCATACTCGACCTGCAAATGCCTATTTCCCAGCCTTTGCAATAATGTACTATTTTTTCAAAAGACTAGCTACCGCCTTTCTTGCTGGTTCTTCTCGGTAGGAACGCATTCCAAACCAGTGGTAGATTCATTCGACTATTCATAAGCACTTGTAAAAAATCTATTGGAATAAAAAACTTTTTGAATTGGAAAAATATGGCACTCATTTTCTTTTAGGAACCTCTGATATTGAAAGTTAAGATTAAATTTAATATCTTATTGAAAGAATTCGATTCAATAACAAAATAAATGGCCGGCACATTGCGCCACACTGAGTTTACGCACACTAGAACAATCATGTTTATTGTGTGACAAGGATATTTTGACACGACGACACATGGCCAGAATAGGAATTAATCTCTGCTATCTCACTTTTACCTACTAGATATTGTGTGCTTTTAACTAACCTTAATTTTATAATAATAATTTAACAACCACGCCCCCTTTTCTGTCATCCAAATGCCATTAGATCCTTGTCACATTGTACATGATGCAATACTTCTGACATAGCCAAACGGATATCGTGAAATAGAACATCTGTAATAGGTATAGTGTATGTAGATATTTGGCTTATATTCCTCATAGATGGCAGCATTAAAAGACGTGTCCAGACGTTGGCACGTGCCGCCCGCGTTCTCCGTAGAGTTCGTGGGCTACTATCTAGAGAGGAATACACGTGTCACCTCGCTGAGGAAATCCCTGGAGAGACTCACTAAGGAGAATGAGAAGTTAGTGGCAGGCGACGAGAAGCTAAGAACGGATTATGATGAGGTGAGTAGTGCAAATTACTGTCTTCTTTCTTCCATGACAAGTTACTCCGCGAATGCGATCTCACCTGCTTAGTGACTTATCAAAAGATTGATATTAATAAACTGTTACCTAAATAAATAAATTAGTTAAATCGCCAACAGATAAATTGCAACTGAACTTATGGTGGTAGCTTGGATGGAGCGTGGCATCTTAGCCTAGCCTAGTGGTTCATACTGGGTGACTTTTTTGTCGTCCGTCTCCAAAAATAGTAGGTGATAGGTAAATGAAAATGAAGTCCATGGCATCGTTCTTTATTTTTTAAACTTTTTCAAGTATTTATTCTTTCAAAAAATACTCATTTAGAGTATTTTTTCATATTAAAACATTAAAAACAGGAATTCGACATAAAAAGTGAAGTTATTAAAATTATAAATCATTGTCATCCAACACTGCTTAATCAGAGTTAGAACGCGCAAGTTCATTAACCCAAACGCTCATCGTACATTCATCGATGTGGCGCGTTTATGTAGTTTAATGGATATGATGGACTATAGTAAAACTCGATATTAAATTATTTACTTACTATAGTATAAATTTTTCGAGACGCCAAAAAAGTCATCGATTATGTCGGCCTACTATTCGGGTGGTTGGTACAGGCACACACTTCTAACATGAGCTTGCTCTAACGGTGAAGTAAAACAGCGTTAGCAAACCAACATGCCCTAGAGTTTTACATAATGTTCTCAAAGTATACCAATCCTCACTTGGTCAGCGAGGTTCCGACCAAAACGCTTTTCATTTTTAGAGTAGACTCGTACCCAGTGGGCTTTCAGCGAATGGGTTTATAGTTGATACTAATGATGATGAAGTAATTGATCACAGGCGTCAAAACAAAACACCGAGGCGTTAGAAGAGCTCAAATTGACGCGTCAAGGACTCCAGAAGATCTACGATGCAATAGTAGCGATATGTCCAAAGAAGGCGGTCCCCGCTCTTCTGGAGGATACACCGCTCTTACCGCCCGTCATAATGCGGTCCACCCCTAAAGTGACGCCACAACAGTTGCACAAACGGTATAGTAGACTGGTCTATCTATATCATATAAAAAAAAACTACAAACATCTCTTTCCCAAACAAGTGAGAAATTCATTTTGCACTACATACGCGCTTCTCCATGAAAGTCGGATATCGATGTATCTCTTAAATATCTTTAAAAATTTGCTATATTAATGTTTGTTATATATTTTTAGAGATAATTTTCATATGTGACACTTCGTGCGTAATTAAACAATGGGGGTTACCGCGTTTAAATTCGCCGCTAAAGGCGCTAGTGTAGAGTGAGGTCTCCGAAATGTCAAATAGGTATTATCACTGGGCCTTTATCGCGGGTCTAATTATTTCAATAATGTATTCAGCAATACCGGAATAATTAATGTAGATGTAAGATACGTGTCAATGTGCTCTGAATGTCAGTGCTCTGCGCTTTGAAAGCGGAGCTAAGAAAAAACAGTGCAAATTTAAGCGGGTTGAAAGAAGAAGAATTCAGAAGTTAGTACATTATGTCCCTGGTTCCTGTGTGCTTACTATTTAAAAACGTATTTTTTGTCAAAAGTATGCTTGTTTACCGAATTTACAGCTATACTAAGGACCTTACTCGCCAGTGGCGCCAACTAGTGAGCGTAAAAACGGTAGCCCTCATTATTCTGACGTGATTTTTGCTTGGGTATAGTTGTAGATCTGGAGAGTGACATAGGCTACTTTTTATCTCCGAGAATTTTAAAATCCAGTAGGAAATCTTCGATATTCCGCGATATATTTAGCCTAGTACTCGGGATGCAATTACTACTCTGTGCCTAAATTTTTGGTGTGAACTTTGCACCTGTTTGGGAAAGGCGTAGATAATAATTTGATGCCGTTCCTTGTCAGGCTTTCATCCTTTATGTAGGTTTCGGGTACGCTGAATTGATAAAATGCTCTATGTTATATAATAAGGCGTTTACAAATATATAATTTGCTCATTACTTTTAGCAATATAAACCAATCTGATTATTTTAAGGGATGTCGTAAACATTCTTGGTCATTATAGTGGTATACATCATACTAGTTGCAAGATGAAAATAATTTTTTATTTTATATGGTTATTTATCTATTTTGTTTATTTTAGCTGTGGAAAAAAAGTATTAATATTTAAGTGGATATATAATTTCTTTATTTGCTTTTAAAGTAGGTACTTACGTCTTGCATTCGAAAGGACCCTGAATGTCATGACAGTTGATTAGTAAAAGGGTGGCAAATTTGGTGGGGGTAATTTTGGTGGTGGTATATTGGTATTAAATGTTCAATTATTGTAAACTGTGTGGTCGGTGGCCAGCAGGTCAATTTCTGTACCCACCGCGGCTGCACTTAAGATGGGCGTTGGTTTTCCTCTTAGCGACAACCCGGACGCTCGCCACGGGAAAGTCTTGTCTACTTCGTTGGAAGGTCAGTACATACGTACATTATTCAAGTTCATTATTAACGTAATAAAATGTCTTATTCATTCGGCAAGTACGGCTGTTTTAAACGTAATTTATTTTGAACGAATAAAGATTTCGCGATATCTTGTCGCTCATAAAGTAATAAATCATTAGTAATGATGTCCGCAATTTTGTTCGCGTGATACATGGTTTTCGAAAATCCTTCAACAGACGCACTTTGATCTTGCAGCCTTTGGTGTGCAAGCTATCTCTGTATCAAATTTTGTCAAAATCGGTTTAGTGACAGACGGCCAGATTTACATTATTATTATGGATTCTATTCTCTTAATTTTTAAGGAAAAAAGTTGAGTTAATATTTAGTCATCAACCGTGCATAAAGCTTTAAAGCTGCAAATAAAATGCCTAGTGCGTGTTGGCCGGGGGAACCTCCAAATGTGGCAGATATTTTTCGCACATTTATAATCCGTTCGCGCTAGGTTTGCCGTAGAGGGGAGAGGCCGCGTATACGACGTAGCGGCGAACCTAGCGCGAGCGGGTAGTATACATTCGACTTTGTGTCGTAACCGTGTTCTCTCCGGCCGCCAGCCACGGGCGGCCTGGCGGCGCGGGAGTGTGCCGTGTGCGCGCGCAGCAGCGAGCAGCACCTCATGGCGGCGTGCGATACGTGCCACCACCACTACCACCTGCACTGCCTGCGCCCGCCGCTGCAGCGCCCGCCCAAGAAGAGCAAGCTCTATGGCTGGTGAGACTTGAGCCCGACTCGTTACTCTGTGACGCGCAGCAGCGAGCAGCACCTCATGGCGGCGTACGACACGTGCCACCACCACTACCATCTGCACTGCCTGCGCCCGCCGCTGCAGCGCCCGCCCAAGAAGAGCAAGCTCTATGGCTGGTGAGACTTGAGCCCGACTCGTTACTCTGTGACGCGCAGCAGCGAGCAGCACCTCATGGCGGCGTGCGACACGTGCCACCACCACTACCATCTGCACTGCCTGCGCCCGCCGCTGCAGCGCCCGCCCAAGAAGAGCAAGCTCTATGGCTGGTGAGACTTGAGCCCGACTCGTTACTCTGTGACGCGCAGCAGCGAGCAGCACCTCATGGCGGCGTGCGACACGTGCCACCACCACTACCACCTGCACTGCCTGCGCCCGCCGCTGCATAGCCCGCCCAAGAAGAGCAAGCTCTATGGCTGGTGAGACTTGAGCCCGACTCGTTACTCTGTGACGCGCAGCAGCGAGCAGCACCTCATGGCGGCGTGCGACACGTGCCACCACCACTACCACCTGCACTGCCTGCGCCCGCCGCTGCAGCGCCCGCCCAAGAAGAGCAAGCTCTATGGCTGGTGAAACTTGAGCCCGATTCGTTACTCTGTGACGCGCAGCAGCGAGCAGCACCTCATGGCGGCGTGCGACACGTGCCACCACCACTACCACCTGCACTGCCTGCGCCCGCCGCTGCAGCGCCCGCCCAAGAAGAGCAAGCTCTATGGCTGGTGAAACTTGAGCCCGATTCGTTACTCTGTGACGCGCAGCAGCGAGCAGCACCTCATGGCGGCGTGCGACACGTGCCACCACCACTACCACCTGCACTGCCTGCGCCCGCCGCTGCAGCGCCCGCCCAAGAAGAGCAAGCTCTATGGCTGGTGAAACTTGAGCCCGATTCGTTACTCTGTGACGCGCAGCAGCGAGCAGCACCTCATGGCGGCGTGCGACACGTGCCACCACCACTACCACCTTCAATGCCTGCGCCCGCCGCTGCAGCGCCCGCCCAAGAAGAGCAAGCTCTATGGCTGGTGAGACTTGAGCCCGACTCGTTACTCTGTGACGCGCAGCAGCGAGTAACACCTCATGGCGGCGTGCGACACGTGCCACCACCACTGCCACCTGCACTGCCTGCGCCCGCCGCTGCAGCGCCCGCCCAAGAACAGTAAGCTCTATGACTGGTGAGACTTGAGCCCGACTCGTTACTCTGTGACGCGCAGCAGCAGCTTTCTTGAGCGATATTCAATCGACGGGGCCTACGAGTACGCGCGTATTGGCGTACGGATTTCGCACTCACGGTCAAATTTCAAAACACCAAATGACTTAAGGCTGTGAATTATGGTGGGCACGGAATTACCGTGGGTTGGTATCGAGCCAAAGTTTTTACAGATTACATACTTACAGTCAAACTTTGATTTATGTCAAATGACTTACCGATAGTGGCCAGCGTTATTCTGTGACATTCAGTAGTGTTCTCGTGCAACACTCAGGCGAAATCAAGCGACACGACCTGACCCGTACCACGTACCATAAATTACAAAAAAAAAAATTAGTAGCGTAGTTTAATTAGTTTCTAATCTTATTCAAATTCATCCCATACAGGCAATGTTCCGAATGCGATAAAACATCTGATTCGGAGCCAGAAGTACTCGAAAAGAAAGTCCCTCGGCGCTCGCGAATACGATACAGCAAAGACGGAGCGATCATATCGGAGCCTCACAGCCCCGGCTCCGTACCAAACTCGCCACCGCCCAAACCGAAAATGGAGAAATCACATAAGATCGAGAAGCCTAAACTTATTATTCCTTCTGAGAACTTGTCGCCCATAAAAGTGACGATAAAACCATTCGAATTCACTGAAGAAAATGAAAATATAGAATTGAAAATAAAAAGAGACAGAAAGCCAAAACCTAAGAAGGAATACGTATCGACTTCCGGCGGGGAAAGTGAAATCTCAGCGAAGAAGATTCACAAGCGAAGTTTCACGTCGCCCATTTTAACAAATACCCCTTTGATGTCAATAACACCGATAGTCGCTGACAGTCCGAATGACTCTCACAACGAACACTCAAATGATTCCGCGAACGTACTACCGCCGAAAGACTCCAGTTTATACACGCAAAATTTGTCATTTTCCGCGTTACTTAACGATTCCAAAGAACGAGACAGTAAAACTATAGAAAGTTCTATAGAAAGCACGCTCGCGAATCTTTCTTCTGACATCGCGATGTACAAGGCGAATAGAAAACGAAGGAAGGAGAAGCACAGATCCAGATATTCCCCAGATTTGTTACGTACGCCGTCGAAATCCCACAAACATAAGCGAAAGAAGAAGACACAGGACATGGAAAATCCTGACGTTCCACATCCTAGGATTACAATAAAAGTATGATTTCTTATTTAGTTTTTGCTTGTTTTCCCTATAAGAAAAGTTGCTGATAATGATGGTTGTTTCAGATCAAGCCAATTCCAAAACCGGACGGTTCTTTGGATACCCAGATGTTCTATGTGCCCACTGACAGCAATGATGGACCGCCTCCTGCTGTTATCAAGAAACATCCGAAGGTAACATTCTTATCCTACCTCCTACTAATATACTAATATAAGACAAAGTTCGGATGATTGTAAGTTTAGTACAAATGTACATTTGTTACTTCTTCACGCCATAACGAAAAAAAGCGATTTTGCTGAAATTTATAATGGAGATAGTGTAATCTGAACTAGCACATAGGCTACATTTTATCCCGGGGAATTAAAGAGTTCCCGCCGGAGTTAAAAACCTTAATCCACTTCAATGAAGTCGCGGATATCATCTGGGTCTACAGATATTTTAAAAGTGTCGTCTTAAAGACTTGACTCATACTGTTTGCTTAATGCCAACAAATTTGCTTACGCGGCCAATAGGAACTTAAATCACGGCCAACTATGTTTGAAGGTGTAAATAGTGCTGGACTATTGTCTATTTACAATTTATGAGAATTTATTGGAATATTCCTCACCTGTGTAGCACGCTGAAGCAGAAGCGAAGACTTCCCTGAGCCTGCCGCCGCCGCTGCCTCTCAACACGCCTGATCCTCTGGCTACCACACCTGAAAATGTGAGTACCTATACCTATATTAAAGCTCAGAAGTTAAAGATATAGAGTGATAGTACGAACTTTCCTCAGAGTTTTTTTGTTGCGAATTTGTCCTGAAATATAAGTTTCAAAGGTTTTGGAAGTGTCCCACCGATGATGTTTTTTGTGATTGGAAGTGGCCCTTTCTCCAGCAGCCAATTAGTACTCCGTTAATAGGGATAATGTATTGTTACTTTATGTATAATTACTTGATTTTATTTTTATTATATTATGTGTACTCTCAAAAGACAAAGTCCGGGCTATACCTATAGTGGCTTTAAATGTTACGTTTTTTTTATAAAACAGATTTCCCTATTATTTACAAGCTTGCTAACAATCAGGATTTTAAGGCTCCTGAAAATGAGAAAATCGAGACACCTACAGAGTCTACAAAGCCGAAGGTAAATATTAATTAATTAGGGTTAATAAAAGGGTAAATAAAGTCGAGTTGAGGGCACCTGTCCATGTGGTCGTTCCCCAACTAGGTTCTCGTGATGCCGCCAACAGAAGTCGCTGTAAGGAGATCGTAAGAGCTTCCGTGAAGTCCAAATACGGGCCCTGTCAAACAAAGAATGTGAACTTATTTTACTAACGCCATCTAGTCTGAAAAGTAGAGCGTGAGGGGCACGTCCTACAAGTCGGACGCCCAACTTTTTTCTACGAAAGGGCCCATATCTACATATATATCAATGTAACCACAACCGTTCTGCCAAGAGTAAACGAATGAGAAGAAGAATAATGAATGAAAATTTTTAGATAAACTATAAACTGTTCAAAATTACTAACTAATTATTTTGTGATTACCGATTTTGACGTTGTGATAGCAAAAGCGTTTTTAGTTCAAAGACGCGTTTTTATCGCGTCGTCTGCGCGTATTAAATACGCCGTGTGAATAGGCTCTAAGACCGGCCATAAGCATAGATTGACCGAATCTTGAGAACCTGTTGTTAGCTGATGTCGGTTTATAAATATGTGTCTTATTTTCTTAATAATTCATCATAGTAATAAAATAGCAAATGATTTCGTAATTACATATACACATTTATCCATTTAAAAGCATCTATCACAGTTTCACTTATTTTTTTCTGAAACTTTTGAAATTCACACTGTTGACATAAAAATTGGAACAACGAAAGATCCGTCGGAGCTACACTTAGCATGTTCGTCCTTTGTACTTTGTAGACGGTAACAATACGTGATGTGATAACAAAAGACAGTTCCCCTCGCGATGCGACATAAAGGACCTAATGTGCGGAGTATGTCTTCCGTAAAACGTCGCTCGCTCCTAACTGACGATTCTTGATTTATGACTCGTGGGCCCATACGAATGGAGCATTTAGGACGTATTTTGAAGAATTTTTATAATGATAGTAGTAATAGTTTTCTTGAATAATTTTTTATCTGGTATTTGTTTTCTCAATCTAGGCTTGAAATATTGAAAACCACTCCTCCGCTACGGTTCTCTCGAGTGGACAGGCCCACTTTTCTTGTTTCCATTGTGTACTTTAGCAAATAGCGAGTGTCAGCTAATTTGAAAGGGCTACGATTAATGGAAAACAAATGCTCACTTTGGTTTCGGGAATCTATACCTAAATTGTAAGATTTGGTCCAATACAACGTATTTATATATCCTTATCCACTTTTCCTTGAAATCCTCTCAAGCTGGTTTCGCTGGCATGTAAAGCTTCTGGCCTAGCGGAAGAAATGTCTTTGTAATAGTTCTATTGCTGTTTAACTTTACGTAAATAACTTGTCGCATAAAGTCATGGAAGAATTTTAAAAAGTTCAATCACTAAATTTTAAGTTAATTAAAAATGTGGCCAATTCTGTACAATAAAATCTCTAAACTACACTAAAATGACACTTCTAGTTCTGTCCCTTTCTGCAGAGAGTCTATCGTCGTTAGTGTATCGTCTCTACAATGGGGAGTGCTCTGAGGAGTTATTCAATCTAATACCACCTTCCGTGTTCTCCAGTCGCACCCTACGTCGCAGAAACAAATTTCATCTTCACCACCTGGATGCGTGGTCCTCTTCCACCACCCGTTATTCCAGGTCATTTCTGCCACGTACCCGCAAATTGTGGAACCAGCTTCATATTCTGTATTCCCTCATGATTATAATATGGGGCTCTTCAAAGGGCGGATAAACAAATATCCCAAAAGCCAGCAACGCATTGGCGGTTCCTCTGGTGCTGCGAATGTTCTTGGGCAGCAGTAATCACTTACCATCAGGTGACCCGCCTGCTCGTTTGCTCGCTATAAATATAAAAAAAGAGTATTAAGAAAGGATCAGCAACATTTCAATGCTGTCCTTTTAGTTTAGTTTAGAGTTGTGTACAACAGAATCTGCCCCATTGTATGAAAATGCGTTCTTTTTTGCGTAGCGTTCGATACGCGTCCGTAAAAGCGCGGGCGGCTCTGAGAACGCGTCCACGAGCAGCCCGCTACCTCCCATGACACATTGCGACGTGTGCAAGCAACCCGGAGACACTAGCAACCTAGTCAGGTATGTTACCACCACTCCCACAACTACATCCCATTAAAATCCCACTGCTGGGCAGCACTCTCATGGGAGAAATGGAATTAGAGCTTAGACTCACCACGCTGCTCCAATGCGGGTTGGCGGGCTATAACGACTAATATCATGTTAGTGTTAATAACCGGGACCGACGGCTTAACGGGTTCTCCGAGGCACGGGGGTGAAACACCACCAACTTCATAACTGCGGGCTATTACTGAGAATTTCTAGTCAGAAAAACCCAATACTTCATTATGGCCCGACTCGGGACTCGTACCCGGGACCTCATCGGCCCCAGTCGAACATGCTAACCACTAGACCAACGAGGTAGGTATGTTACGTTGTGGTGGAAATCAGGTTTTCTTAGTACGGGTGCTAAAGCACTCTTTCTGGCATACATTTTATATTGTTCATATTCTCTTCCTTACAGTATTTACTTATGGATAGTTACTATGTAAACCACTTTTATTTAAATAAAAGTGCCTTATGCCCATTTTCACCAACTATGCCTTTATAAGCAAGCAGTCCACAAGTCAGTGTAAAAACTTGTTAAGTAATATGAATTGTATATTTTTTTACATTTTGCACTATTTTTCTTTTTATGAAAAGAGCTAGTAGTGGAGTTTCACTTCTCATATGTGGTACAAGTTGTCCTACGTGAAATAAATAAGTAATGTCTTCATTACTTATTTACTTGTTGAAGTTAATAAATAACTTTTCACGTACAAGAACTGTCACCTGATCGGCTTAGGTGTTCCCTTTAATGTAGGCGTTGCATTGTTCGTCTGTTTAGCTCGTCAAAGATTTTGTTACTATAAAATTGTTCTCCATGAAAAT
The DNA here is from genome assembly GCA_964035005.1 of Erebia palarica. Classification (NCBI taxonomy): domain Eukaryota; kingdom Metazoa; phylum Arthropoda; class Insecta; order Lepidoptera; family Nymphalidae; genus Erebia; species Erebia palarica. Next base: position 13,291,785 of record OZ035988.1, read on the forward strand.
GCGAAAGTTTGGATGGATGTATGGATGGATGTTTGTTACTCAATCACGCCCCAGCGGCTGAACGGATCGGGATGAAATTTGGCACTTAGATAGATTATAGTCTGGAATAACACATAGGCTACTTTTTATCCCGGAAAATTAAAGAGTTCCCACGGGAACCAAAACACCTCAATCCACGCGGAAGAAGTCGCGAGCATTAGCTAGCATTGCATATTCTGTATTGCAGATTACATAATTCTTTCGCATGCATTTTACTTAAATAAAATAATATTAAAATATTTAGCGTTTCCTTTGAATGAAATTGCACAGATATTTAAACATTCGAAACAAATTAAATTCTGTACAACTTTACAATTCAAACAAGTACGAACTATTCTCGCAGCCAACTTTTTAGCGTTGCATTGAGTTAAAAGGCAAGTTAAAAGGGAAATAGTCAGGATTCTTCGGTTCGCTGCCAAGTGAAAATAGATGCATAAGAGTCTCTCCACATTACGTCGACGCGGAACCGCCTTGACCTGCATAGCTTCAAATTCAAATTCATTTGTGAATTTTTTGTGTTACTGTTTTCTACTACAAAACACAATAAATGTAGTACCTACTTAAAGTTTATTAGGATACCAACACGAACACAAATCATTAGTAGGTAAGAGCTCTGAACCAGTAAATACAGTATTGAATCGTGAATGATTTTTTATTTCTTGGTTAGATCTTTTTTTTTTTTTTAAAGTTTCGTCAAGTCAGTCTGTCTGTGTGTCATAGACATTTTACAACCAACTATAAGAGTTGTATAGTTGAAGTTTAGTTCAGTTATAAAGCTGTTACGGCTACATATAGGGCATTGGGCATAGGCATGAATCATGTGCCTCGTTGAACTACTGGCTATCATATTCGATAGCGCTTGAAGAGGTCCTGGATTCGATTCCTGGGTCGGGCCATAGTTTGGGTTCTTCTGATAAGAAATTCTCAATAGGTACTGGCCCGGGAAGCCGTCGGTTTTGATCTTTCTCCGTTCTGGGGATTTTTCGCCCCATGGTAATAATTTTGAAAAAGGAGATGAAATTAAAAGTCACATGTAAAACGGTAAAATGTTTAATTGCAGAACTCTAAAATAGTGGCACAGAGTAACCGCGACTATGCTCAACGAGTAGGCACACAAAAATTTGGGTCGTGGTGTGACATGATATCTGTTTTGACCTCGGTGTTAGTTATGTACTGTCCTGGGTGATAGGCCGCGATGGTAATGGTTGGCCTGGAGATGAGGAGCGCAGCAAATGGTCACGTTGGGATCCTGAACGGTGCTGGTGTGGCGTGGCTGGGTCCGGCCCTGGCCTGTGTAGACCACAGGAGATACTTTGGCGTGATAGAATTGTTTGTGTGGTGTGATCCAGAACGGAGTTTACAATAATGTATTACTTAGCTGAAGGCCCAAAAATATGAAAAAAAAGATAAAATTAACTAATGAAACAAAAATGAGGGTGTTTTGAAAATACAAAAAAAATTATGTAATCTAATGGAAAGTCTGAATGAGTTGACAGTTGGCACTAATTTTATAACTATTTACGAAACACTAAAACAAAGGTTCCAACCTTTCCATCCAGGTTGTCCATTCCAATGGACAATTGAAATAATGATTTTACTAATCACTGAAATAAATTAACAAAATGAGAATAAAAATAACTACGAACAATGTTGGATGAATTGATTACGATTTACATGTTTTAGGTACCATTCAAAAGTTACCCTAATGCGGGAGAAGTGTTGCACAAGATTTACATATTATATATTAAAATTTGACAAAACGCATTTTCGATGGCGTCGCATCCCAAGTCCCAACTAGTACACTGGAACGCGACAAGAATAATCACGCCCGACGCTTTATGTTAATATATGAATAAGATTAGATAAACTATTAATAAAAACATGTCTATAAAGAATAAATACGAACATCATAAAGAAATAATACATAAACATGTAACGCTTCGTTACACCGGGAAAGTAAGGGAATAGAGAGTGCACCTGCAGAGTGCACCACTTCCATACTATACAGTACAGTAGTATAGTATAGCACCGCGCAGATAGGTAATATTTTTGTAGATCGGCCGAATTAATATTTTACGATACGGGGTGTAAGAACCCTGCCGAAATCGGAGTACAAAACACAATCCATTAAATAAACGTTTTTTCTTCGCGTTTTTTTAATGGTACTCTTATGTTTTTACTCACCAAGTACTCCTGTCCACTGTCTCCACGTGTCTTTCGTTTTCAGTAGCGGTCCCCTTATACCCCTGGATATCATACTAATATTATAAATGCGAAAGTTTTTGTTTGGTCTTTCAATCACGCCGCAACGGAGCAACGGATCGACGCAATTTTTGGCATGAGGATATAGTTTCCGACCCGGAGAGTGACAGCCTAGTTTTTATCCCGGAAAATTAAGAAGTTCCCGCGGGATTAAAAATAAAAACTTAAACCTCGCGGATAAAGTCGCGGGCATCAGCTAGTATAAGTATAGATTGAAGCTCCGTGTGGGGGAGGCCCTAAAGCGTTTATTTTTATTTAGATGCGACGAGTGTAGCAAGCGGTACCACTTCACCTGTCTCGAGCCCCCGCTGAATAAGAATCCCAAAAAGCGCGGCTACTCGTGGCACTGTGCCGACTGCGACCCCACTGTAAGTATTGAACTTTCGTCCCGAGAGCTTGCGGGAGGTTTAAGGAGGAATTTTTCATTATTTTAAAATATTAATACTGTCTTGTGGGTAGAGCTTCTGATATGAAACAACTCCTCTGAATTATGTTTTTGAAGTGAAAACTGCTTCAGCCACGTTGAGCACTTTTTGGTAGGGGGTAAAATTGTGGATTCGCGTAACCGTGACCGACATGCTCGCGAACAGCGACATGCTCGCGTTGTTACGAAGACTAAAGGTCTTATAGGCCTATTACACTGTACTTTTCACAGCGACGACGAGCGACGCTTATTACACAGCAATAAGGATCAATTTAGGGACCCTTTCTCCCTAAGTTTTATTACACTACACTGATTCAAGTATAAGGATCCCTGTGAAAAGCCCTATAGCCCTAGCCCTAAGGCTTATTAAACATAAATATACTACATTCGAAATTAAACTTTAATGCCTTGTTAAGGTTTATATTTTAATTTTTTTTATTATTTAAAAAAAAATCGTATAAATGCCAGTTTTTTTTAAATACAAAACTAATATGTACATATATTCAAATTGGCTGCTCTAAAATAGCATGAGGCTCGCGCGGCTGGCAGGCAGGTCATTGATAGACTAGGGCCTGCTAAAAACATTTCAATAGTGCCTAGGCGTAGTGTGTATAAGATTTTTCAAGTTGGATATGGAGTGTGAAATATAAGTTTTCAGTAATATGTAGAGAAGTCTTAAAAGCGAAGTAATATTTTTTGACAGGCGTGAAAGATAAAGGTCAGATTCAATTTTCACGAAGTTGTTTTTAGATACAATAGAGGAATTAAAATATGAATTAAGTTTCTATCAACTCCATTGAAGGGTTTTCTGCCAGCTCCTTTTTTTTGTTTTATTGCATGAACTTTTCGCTACGCCTTTGTAGCTTTGAAAGGAAAAATGCAGTAGAATGGAAATTGTATAAGTTCCATTTTGTATTAAAGCTCTCGAATAAAATCTTTTAATTGTGTTTTAGCATATTTGATTGGCTGATTCTGGGCAATCCGGAGTTATTAGATTAAGTATTTATGTTCATTCTATATGAATTGGTTATTTCAGAACATACTTTATTATTATATACTCTTTCACATTATAAATGTATTAAGTATGGAACAGTGTGGAATTAGTATAAATATTATAAGTTATAACACAAGTATCAATTTCTTATAAAAGTGCAACCTACTGTTGCGAGTCAGAGTAAAATAGAATTAAAGCTAATAATAGTTTGAAGGTGGTAAATAAAGCTTACCTAGTTTCGAGCAGCGAACATTTTAAGCTCCGCGAGCTGTTTTAATGCTCGCCTGGGATGCTAATTATTATTATTGTTAGCGTTGAAATTACCATGCAGTTTTGCGCCTTAGTTTTAGCGAAGAAACTATCTAAGTTTTTCAACAGAAATTGTTTTTGTAGCACAATAAGGTTTCAATGTCTAAAATTACATAGTAGTCTAGGCAATAAAGCTAGTGGATCCCAACAATAATTCCTCAGGCGGCGAAACTTTATAGTATGATAAAGTATCATGAGCTTAACGTATATTAAAAAAATATCCAACAAAAATCAGAAAGGAAGTAAGGTTTTTTAATGCTATTTTAGAGATTGCATACAGAATTAGCCTAATGCATGTAAAACGTCATCGCAAGTTCAATATGGCGAATGATATAATGATGTTGGTCCAATTTGTATGATTGATTTGTAATGACTTAAATCGAGGAATAATATAAAAGAAATCTGACCCACTTTCTCGTAAATACTATGACGAAATTCATACCCACCGAGTTATGTTTAAGAGCTTATAACTCCGCCTGTTTTGTCACATATGCCTTTAATATGTTACGTAACTAAAATTTCAAAATGGAACAAATACTAAAGTAACTTTTTTAGTATGTCTAGATGACCGCGAGCAAAAGCAATTGTGTAATAAAGAGTTGAAAATACGAAACAAAACTCTTACTGTTATTCTGAAAATTTCCCATATTTATCTCCGCGTATGTTATATTTTTATTAAAGCGATATGTTCTCATGTTATGTTACAGGACTTGGAAGACAGTAACAACTGAAACTGCTGGGCGTTATGACTTGGGAATTTAATTTGGCATTTAAGAGTATTAATATTAGTTCATAAGATAAGGAAAACTAAAATGATGTGTTTAATGATCTGGTATAAATACAAATTAAAAAAAATAAGTTTGCGGAATTATTGTTTTTGTATGGATTTTTCAAAGCGCGACGCTTATTTGAGACGCTTTCAAGAGTTATTGCGTGACGCATTCGCAATTGACATAGCTTTGTTTTTGATTTGACATTTAAAGCCTTAAGTCGGTCTGAAAGAACCTATATAAACCTATATAATATAGTAAATCGTTCAACGACCTGGGTGGACACGGGCCATACTGCCAACGCATAAGGCAATAATCCTATATGGATTATTGCCTTATGCGTACACATAAAGCAATACATCTCAAAATTACAGTTTGGTATCATGTACCTAGACGTTCCAAAAATCTATACTAATATTATAAACGCGAAAGTTTGGATGGATGGATGTTTGTTACTCAATTACGCTCCAACGGCTGAACGGAAATTTGGCACAGAAATAGATTAAAGTCTGGAATAGCACATTGACTACTTTTTATTCCGAAAATTAAAAGAGTTTCCGTGGGAACCAAAAAACCTCAATAATTATTCTAAAACTCGAAAGTCAACAATACCTAATAAAACAATATGGCTTTAAAAGCGTTGGCAGTATGACCCGTGGTCTGCAATATCTCGTAATATTATTATTGTTTCACTTTCTTAAGGCGCATCCAGATTGACCTAAATTATTTATTGTCTGTAGTACTTACAAATGACCTTGATCAGTAATCTTCTAAAGCGCCTTTATCCGGATGCGATCTTATCAATTTTTATCGTATTGTAATATAGATTGATACCAGTTATTTTATAGCATTATTGTGCTCCTGTATCAGTGATACAATAAACATTATCGAAATACATTCTATCATGCTTTTATTACTACTCCCCATTAGCCCAAGGCAACGCCGGTTACCCTGCTGAAAATGCATACTCTCGCCGCCGTCTTACAAATAGGCATGATGACTGATTTTGAAAAATGGTCAGATTATGTTCGGAAGTATCTACTATTTCGAAAAAATATCTTATTTCAGCAGAAAAATAAGGTTTAGTAGATAAAATTGGCATTTGAAATTTAAATTTTAAAAATCACGCCAAAACGTTCGCGGGTGTCATGGCGTCGTTTGTGACGTCACTATTGTTTTTACCAATGTACTCTAATGTACTGTGTGCAGTAAACAATAAGTCTTCGTACAGCAATTTAGATATTTTGTGTGAATAATATGAATTCTAAAGTGTGTAAGTCGTGTGCGGTCCTCCAGTGTGATAACACATCAAAATTAACTCCAAACCAGTTATTTATTCAAGCCACGTGAATAAATAAACAAACCAACGAACGAACGAACGTTTTCGTTATTTCAGTTATTTAAGGAGTTCCCGCGGGAACTCCCTAATGTTCCAAAATAAAAAGTACATATAAATCTTCCTCTTGAATCACTAACTATTAAAAAAAACCGCATCAAAATCCGATGCACAGTTTTAAAGATCTAAGCATATATAGGGACAGACAGCGGGAAGCGACTTTATTTTATACTATGTAGTGATGCTATTTTGCATAGAGCACAAATAACTGCAAAAAGTTAGAGATGCGTGCCAAGAATCGAACCCCAGAGGCACTGAATAGGAGGCAGACGTCATAGTTACTAGGCAATCACTGCTCATAGTTATATAGTTTTAAAAAATTAATAATTCACTAACATAACCTCTAATAACTATCATGAAGTGCTTAGTATATAAAATAGCAGATTTTACGGGTTTAGGACCTATAAATTATTATGTTATTATTGAATTTACATGGAAGTTTTGACGTTGCGAAATTCTGCTGAACAAAAGTCTTTGTTTGATGCAAGATACTCACCCAGCATCAACAAATTAGAGCCAGTTAGTAGCTTTGGTAAATCCTTGATCCCTGGCTAACGATTTTTAATTTCTTGATTTTGGATTCGATAAAACAAAACTAGAGGAAATGATCTTTGGGAAACAAAAAACACGAAAATACTTGATAAACATTTAAAACACCTGTACTTATAGAGATTGCTTGCCGATTGTCAAAGCTCGAAAACAATTGTGACGTCATTCGCTTCAGTGGTGTTTTATACAATATGGCGGATTGCAGTATTTTATAGTTTTATTTTATCGAAATAAATAACAATCTCACTCGAAATTGAAAAATAAATAAGTTTTTTATAATCCATGAATCCTATTTCATTAGATAAATTCATAATTTCATTGATTCTTGGATACTGTCATCATGCCTATTATACTTAGAAGTTGTTGTGGCAATTTTATAAAAAGGATTTTTCTGGGTGTTCAGTTAATTGTTCCTGGCACAGAGCAGTATTTTTTCCAAATTTTGTATTGTTAAATTGTTGTTGTGTGCATATTGTTACAATCAGTCACCAGGTTTACCAGGACTACAACAAATGGAACGCCAGTAAGATCGAAGTAGCAACACATCGACTGCACCCCGGCGCATCGATTTATTCAAATTCTAATTTCAGGTTATCACAAACAGAACGTTTAATATTATGCATAGGCCATTAGATCATCAATGGCATCATTAAATCCGTGTACAATTTGAAATATTTTCTATAGACCGTATTTAGTGATTCGAATTATCAATCAATTCATAAAATTTTAGCATAGATCTAATGCTCTCACATCAATCATACCAAGGACATCATATTGAACAAAAGCGATATTGACAGTATCCAATGGCCGCCCATTCTTCTTCAAGTCCTGAGGTTATTTTCCGCACTTGGACGAGTCGTCCGTTGTACGTGAACCGTATGCGTATTATACGTTATCGAATCAAATCGTATTCGAATATAGACGTGAAAAGCTGAAAAGAAGCGCCTATTGATAGACCAACAGTGGATTACCTAAGACAGTGACTTTCCTGAATTCTACAGAGGTAAGCGACTACGGTTACGTTATCTCAGGTTCTTAGCAGTAGGAAATAATATAAATAGTAGGCCTGAAATAAAGCAACTGACGGCCGAGTGGCCTTGGAAGGACAAGGTGAAGCCGAGGACTTCCCAAGTGATCTGAAAAGGACGGGGGCCAGCCACCAGCTGAGGCCTTTTGACATATTTTTACCTACAACTGGAGCAGTTAGTATTTCGCATAGTAACATTTCGCCTTTCTGATTTAGGTAGGTATGACTGCAATATCTTATGAATTACCTAATATCCAGGCCAATTTACAGAAAGATTATAGCCATCTGCGCGCGAGATATTAAAGTGCACTATCTGTCCTTTACTCTCATAGTCGGGTCCGATGGGACGGTAAATCCGACACGACCGGAGAGACTTCAGGCGCAGGACTGACGGCTTTACGTGCTCTCCGAGGCACGGGGGTGAACACCGCCAACTTCCTGTAAGTACTGAGAATTTCTTGTCAGAAAAACCCAATACTTAATTATGGCCCAACCCGAGACCTCGTCAGCCGCAATTGAACATGCTAACCACTAGACCAATGAGGAAGTCAATTATTAGTTAATTACCTAGTAGGTAAGTAAAGAAGTTTACATTCATAACTATACGTTACATAAAGGGTGGAGCAGTGAACGGGGCTGAAGTTAAATGAGATTCTCGTATAACAACTTTTTGATGGTTCATAGTTTCATACAATCTCAGAATATTAAAATTTCCAGTCCATCGATTGTAAAGCGCTTTCAAACTTAAGAATTATGAACGTAACATGATGGCAAGTTCTAAAGGATATTACTTGTAAGTTTCAATACTAAAGTGCATGGAGGGTACTAAATCTTGAACCTGAAAACTTAGTCTTCTTTGTTGAAGTTTCCGAGTAGCGGATGATAAAACAATCACTTTGTTAGAAGCTCACAAAAGCTTTACCTTGTAAGTAGGTATGGGAGCAGGTGATTACCTATATGCACTTGATCGTTACAATCGTAAGATCTTCCTCCGGGATAGCGTACGTAAGTCCGGGGACCGCTTGCGTTGGTTCTTCTGTTGAATCTTAGAAGTTGTATTGTGATTTGTGAAGCGGTCAGTACGTAAGGCGAAAGTTTAAATTACCATCTCTGGAATTTGGTAAACTTTTTTTTCAAAGAAAAAACTCTTCATGCAAACAACATAGATTTAGGATTGGTCTTCCAATCCTAAATCTATGGCGCAGAGAAGACCAAAAATTAAAAAAAAAACATCCAAAGCAACTATGATTCATTTTCACAGACAAGATCGTTAGATGAAAGGTTAGATGTTAGATCAAGCTCTCATAATGGTGGGTTTGACTAGCAACGTAGCACTTTTTACTTCCCACAACCCTTGGCCCACCACTGACTACTGTCATTAATACAACTTATTCGTACTAACGGGTGATTCATTTGGAGGTACTTTTTTTAAAACTAAGAAATCTTTTCGGGTTATCTTTATTATCGTACAAAAGAACCATTTTTTAAAGATTATTTCTTTCAACTATATTGTCTTTATCTGGGGTGAACATGGTCCGTTCTGTAGTTTCATGACACGACTAATAGGCCTATTACGCTGCACTTTTAACAGGACCCTGTGTTAAGGGTGGGCGTAGGCGCTAGTTAGAGCGTCGCTTATTACACAGCAATAAGGACCAATTTAGGAACCCTTCCTCCCTAAATCTTTTTACACTACACTGATTCAAGTGTAAGGGTCCCTGTGGAAAGTGCAGTGTAATACTTAGGCCTATAGGTAAGCATTTCTAGTGGTAACTATAATTTGGCAAATAACGCGACCGGTATTGTGCCATTATACGCTACGAAGACAAAAGGTCTTAAATATAAATATTCTACATTAGTAATTAAACTTTAATGCCTAGTGTTTAGGTTTATATTTTAAGAATTTTAAAGTTTTTGTTATTTAAAAAAATTCAATTAATTAAAAAATAATATTTTTAATATTCGTTTTTTATCGGCAGTCCCTATGACTGCTAATTTTTTTTTCTTTGTGAACTCTAAGCCGCATACGATTGAGCAACCGGAAGCCAACGTTACTTGCGATATTCGTCAAATACCTACCACTCGCAATGCTCGGACGCGTCAACGAAAAATGGAACTGCAGAATGGACCATGTTAACTGCAGTTACAGACAACATTTGAGATAAATGATCTTTAAAAACTAAATGTCAAGAATGGTTCTTTTGCATGATACCTATTAAAGATAAACCGATCTAATTGTTTCTAAGATTTCAAAAAAGTATATACCTCGAAATGAATCACCCGTTCTAAAAACATATTTATACTTTTGTAGATACTTTCTGCCAGTAAACAACTGCACGCAGAAAAAAGGTCATCATTCGTCAACTATTTAAGGTACCTAGGTAATCCCTAACGAATCTGGTTATCGTATCGTTTAGATAACCGCTGACAAAAGCCAAACTTCTTACGCTATTGAGTACAATAAAACTTAATCACAAGGCACGGCGTTTGTAGAACAAAGGCCCTAACTTACGTTAGTGATTGTTCGTCTTTCTCCTCTCAGAAACTTGTACAAAGAACGAGGAAGCCAAAGTTTAGGCAAGATTTAGTATCCCTCTTTATGTCCTGAGACGTGTTTTAGTGAACTTAAAACTAAAGCGTATAATCCGCGATTTCTGGTACTGCGAAATATAGGTAGGTTGAAGTAGGACAGTCAGCATTGGGTAACAATGTTGTACCTGATATCTACTTGTTCTTACCTATTAAATCGTCCTACTATTATAGATGTTAGTTCGATTCCCGGCAGTGTTAATTTGGGAATTTGTAATTTCTGAATTTTCTGTGGTCTGGTCTGGTGGCTTCAGCCGTGGCTAGTTACCAACCTACCAAAGACGATGCCGTGCAGAAACCGATTAAGTGTATGGGTTTAATTTATCTGCTAATAAAGGCTTATTTCGTCTTAGAGTTTTTAAGTTAAATATTCATTCTGAGCTAAAGATTGCTTCACTTTTTATAAAAAGCTTGCAAGTAGGTAAATGCTGGCAGTCAACTTTGTGTATGTCTCTTTAACTAGCCCTTTAACTCATCGTTTATCTTTTCTAAGGATAACCAGAGTAATCTCAGAAATCTCTTTAGCGACACGCTTAGGCAATCTCCTAAGCGACGCACTTTGTCCGGTGTTTTAGAAGCTTTCGACTTACGTTTTTGACTCTTAATTCGTATCAGGATTTCATCGTAATTTCGCAGTAAAAACGATCTATCGGTCATGCAAAGTGTGTCTCTTACGCGCTTCAGGCAGAAGCTGCTTGATTATCTTTTCCATTTATTAAAAAAAATAAAGAGGCTATGGTCACTTATTAAATAACTTACCCACTAGTTAGGTTCGTCTTAAATATAGGTACCTACTTTAGGTCAAGTGTATTAGGTATAATAGATTCCTACTGTTATACTTACTGGTAGGTAAAGCTTGTAGTCACCTAGTCAGAAACCCGCAAATTAGGGGGCGACGAAGTGGACAATTGCTCCAAGTCTCCTTGAGAAAAGCCCAGACCGCATCTCAAGACGTCTTACAACTCTAAAGTAGACGACTTCGTGCTGAAAGTCTAGTTCTTTTGAAAATCAGCGAGCAAAGGTGAAATAGGTATTTGAAAGCGAAAGAGATTAGACCTACAGAGGTACCTGAGGTAGAAGATAGGCTGTACCTATTCCAGGGAAAGACTAAGTAGGTTTTACATTTTAACCTGGAAAATTTATTTGAAAAACATTAATTCACACGAAGATTGGGATGTCAGCTAGCACGTTTTTAGGAGCAGTAATATCTAAGTACTAAATTAATTATTAAAAAACTGTAACCCGACTAAGGAAAACTTTAGGAGACGCCCACTTTTTTGGATGTAACATCAACATCTTATTACGACTGGTAAGTAGACCGAATGAAAGTTGATAGTGAACACAAAACAACACTTTTATTAAGTAGGTACAGCATGCAACAAGCAGTTGAGCGCCAGGAGGGTCTTCGTAGTAGCTGATAAACAGGCACCCTGCCACACCAAAGAGCGCTAGCCTCAGATAGACGGTTAGGTATCTCAGGGTCGATTTTGCGAGAAATAGTGTTTCCTCTTCTTATTGTAAATTACCCCGCAGCCGGAAGGGCATGGCGTTAGGCTATTAACAAAACAAAGAAACTATAACGTAATCATCAGGTTTGTTAATCTATAAAATCTCTTAGAATTTAATATATCTTATTAGCCTAGCACTTACCCCTTCCGCACATTTACACACACAATTATAGAATTCGTATGTAAAATATTATTACTTATCAAAAACAAAATGTCTGTAGTGCACTTCACAATGTAATGGCAGTGCCCGGTACCTCCATTTTACCGAGACCAACCGTCCACATACAAGATTAACTAGCTAATGCGTTGACAATTACAAATTGTGATTATTAGAAAAATGTGCATGATGATTAGAAAACAAATTTAAAAATACAAAACTGCGACTTCGCTGGTGGGATTCGAACCTGCGACGTCTTGCGGACACGCGGCACTATTTAGTACGCGCCACGAAGATCTAATTTAGAGCGGCGAATATGTGCAACGGTATGTCATATCAATCTGTCATATCGATTTTGTTCGTGTATGTCACCGACCATAATTAACGAATCGATTGACACTTCATTTATCAAAATCGGCTCAAGTAAGTAGTTAGTAGGCGCTAAGGTGGAACATACATAAATATAAAACCCAAACTCAATTTTTTTTATTCACGTAGACAAGTGCACGACAAGTGCTTTTGAATCGTCGAGTGAATCTACCAATGGTTCGGAATGCCGTTCCTACAGAGATGAACCAACAAGAAACTGTTAAAACCCAGTTAAACATAACATAAAGGTATACATACTTACATGTTTAATAATTATATATGTCACCGTAAGATTGTGAAAACCGTTAGATTGTAATCTATCTAGCGAGATTGTAAACTGTAGAAAGATTACAATTTAACGCATTATTTTTCGATAGATTGTAATCTGTTCGATATATTATTAACCCGATAGAAACTAAGTGCCCGACCTGCAGTCGGGCACTACCTGATATTTACGTCGAAGCCTAACATAACCTACAAGAAAGAGACAAGAAAACGTAAATCCAATGAATGTTTAAATAATTGACACTCAGAACATTGAACGGTTCACAATCTGTCGACAGTTTATAATCTATCGAGATAAAAAACGTTAGATTGCAATCTGACGGTTTTTGCAATTTTTCAGTGACATATACACATACATACACACATACATACAGACATACATACCTATACTGTTAAATTTCTTCCGCTCCTTCGCCGTATATTTGGGTAAAAAGCGAAGATGAAATCCGATTTAGTAATCATTGAATCCTATTGGGAGAGCGCAGGTGCTGGCTCGATGTGTTCGTTTCCCGTCTAATGAGCACAACATTGGCATCTGAAAAGTGACGAATTTCCACCGTTGAGAAAACAAAACTATTTGCGGCGGGTGCAGTTTGTATGCCCTTTCTCTTTAGATTTATTGAATCAATTTCGAAAATATATAGGCTCTCAAAGGAATCCTGAATTGTAACCCACTGTATTAATCAGCATAATATACTTAAGTAGAAGGTATTTTGGTTGCTTTAAATTCGTTTAGTAACTACTTACATGGTGAATAACTAGAACCTGAGGGCGCTTGATAAAGGACAGGTAAGTTTAGGAAGCCCTATCCCTATCATTGCCAATCATTGTGCCAATCATTGTGCCAATCATTGTGCCTATGTTCAAAATTATAATACTATTTAATTTATAGTATTTTCAATATTATCTTTGGTAGAGTGCATACTTACTTTAATAAACATTTTTATACTTCATTATGGGTGAACTGTTTTCCGAACGCTTATTTTCCTGCAAGGCTATATGACGATAGTAATATATACCAACATTCTTATTCCATTTCCTCTGGTTTGAGGGTGTATGAACGTAAAAACTAGCGGCGCTGACCCGTAATAGCCTATTCTCATTTTTTACGACCCGAGCAAACGCGTTTTGATTTACTATATTGATATTAGATTGATATATTTGATTTACTATATGGAGTAGTTATTGTGATTTATTTATATAGTTTATAACATTTATAGCATACTGAGTACGAATTCTGTGACAACGAAACTGTGATGTTGATAATTTGAAACGAATTTCGACCGAAAACAAACCACGAATTGCTTTGATTAAACCGCTTCTTGTATCCACTCGGGAGGAATTTCGTTATTAAGTATAAAGAGCTCTTGGAATTGGTGTAAACATAAGTTTAGAGATAACACTGCAGCCTCATGTAGAGTGTTCCGAGAGTTGATGGGAAATTTGGAGATGGTGCTTGATAAATGCTGAGAGTTTGATGAGGAAAGAGGATGCACTGAAAAACCTGTTTGGGTGCCAGTTACCATATTTTAGCCGCTGTTGTGATTGCTATATATAGGATTAGTGGACACCACTCAGTGTCCCGAACAATTAGCTATTACAGCAAAACAAAATTTGTTGATCCAACTAAACTTCCTTATTTATCTATATTTTTTTTCCGGTAAAAATTTAAGTAGTAAATAGGTACATATTATTTAAATAATTAAATCATTTTTGCTATAATTTTGTAAAGTAAAAATTTAAGTAAATATGTAGTTAAATTATTTAGCTAATAATACAAATTTTTCAGTTGGTTCTTCTGCGTAAACTGAGCATGGAACACTAGTAAGTGCACCTGGACCAAGCTGGTTCACGGTTTTAGTTGGTACTTGCTATTTCAGGTCGTCTCAATCGTCTACTATAATGTAGGCATACATTCCTTATGCTACTTACGTTCTACACATGTACCTAATGAAACAGGTGCTGGGAATTGTTCTTGGGCCCAGGGAAAGTATGTAAGCAGTAACTGCTTATGGAGATCGAACCCTCCATAAACGCATTCCATATTTACTAATTAGCCAGCCTGCCTGTATGAAATGAGCGCATGAAACAGAGACTTAAAATATTGTTAAGAAAGTACCTATTAGACACACTACCTGTATATTTATAAGTAGTATAAGTAGAATAAAGACTAAAGAGACTTTGACTGTTCTATTCCTGTAGTAAAACTGTGCAAACAGTTTTGTAGGATATAAGCACAGAATAGGTAATAATTTAAGTTAGTTTGTAAGTCTTATTCTAATCATGTTTAATATATAAATAAATAAATAATATTTAATTACATACCCTAATGCATTATTCCGGAAAGAATTCCTATTTCGGGCAGTATCGTCTGTCACTTCGTTTTTAAATGCAAAAAGAACCATTTTTAAATTTCAATTATTAAATTTATAAATTATTTAATATTTTAAGGAAGACGCTCAAAATATCCCAATTTCTAAAGATCTATTTTACCACTAACTACTGCACTCAGAGTCGCTTAATCCTTTGTCTACTAGATTTCAATACAAAATCTACTTAGTACCTAAAAGTCAAAAAAAGTACAGTTACTCATTAAGAGGAACAGTACGAAATTTCAGATTTTATCAAGCACTCTATACAAGATGTCGTCAGATCTACGGCCAAAACATATAATTATACTTTTGGCTTTACATCGTTCTTGGGGTGACATCTTTGTTCCTTTGATATTCGCGAGAACTTGGCGGGAGCGCAAAACGTAGACAACGTTTATTGTCTTTGCAACTTTGCCGGTATTGCAATTATTTGGTTACATACATGTTCACGAGTTCCATCGATTTTGAAAAACATTTTACACTTGAGTCGACTACCTACAATCGAGAGCGTCCTGTTATAGGAGCCTTAATTTTTCTTCAATTGCAGAATAGGTTTAACGCTGGACGACATTAATATGCATGTAGAAATCAACGGTAAGGTCTAGGTTGGAGCAAGCTTACCTAGAAGACGAATATTTAGTATTCACTTATTTCTTGAAGGAATTTAAGTTGTAGAACTACGTGGCAGGAAACACAAGCCCGGATGGGCGTTTCGTCTCTGAGCGGTGCGTCTTACAAAATATGTGGATCAAAAAAGATTTGTGCGATTGAACCGGATATCGAGATCGACCATTAGATTCCAAATTAAGATTTCAGGGGGTTACAACCACTGCTTAAAGCAGTATTATTTAAAAATGACAGTTTTATGTCACATACCTTGGAGTCCCTAAACTAAGGATTCTAATTCTAATACCCCTATTATACTGCAAACAGGGCCCTGTGGCAAGGGTGGGCGTGGCCGCTAGATAGATCGTCGCTTATTACACAGCAATATGGACCAAATTAGGGACCCTTACTCTCTGAATCTTATTACACTACACTGATTCAAGTGTAAGGGTCCCTGTGGAAAGTGCAGTGTAATAAGCTTCTAAAACATGAACGTCAACAATATTAAAACATTAGGTACATACGGCTTTAAGCGATGGCGGTATGGCCCCAAGCCGCTGTGTGAAATTTACTAGGATAAGTATGCATATACCTATGTGCCATTGTTTCGATTTCCCCCAGTGTAAGGAAGGAAAGAGGCATTTTGAAGGATGTCGTAGCGGCATACGAAGCCACTTTCCTCTTCCGTTGCCAATTGTTATTGTTTGTTTACGAAATTACCTACGTATGGTACCTAATAACCTGCGGGCGGAAATAATATTATGATAGGGGAAGTTTAGCCTTGTTCGACATGTCAATCGATCGTGCTAGTTTTGGCGACCTCCCTGGTGCAGTTATGAGTTTGACTGCGATCTCACTTGGTTTTAAATGATGATGCAGTCTGAGGTGTTAGCGGAGTAACCTGGTTGGGGTGGATACTGGATAAATCGCTCTTCTCATAGCCACAGAGCGGTTTCCACCCGCGCCCGCATCGTTTGCGGGACAGCTGATATAATGCTGTTTTATTTTAAAACCCACGACACCGCAGGTTTAAATGCGGTCCTTTAGTCGCCGCGATTGCGTAAAAGCCTGTAAACTTGGCGAGGTACAAATATAATATTACGTCTGGCATTTTAGTTAAGCTGACATATCGTGAAAATACATAACAGAATTTGGACGTAAAGTATCCCTTATTTTAAAAAATACACTATAACTTTAAATCCCCAGCCTTTAGTAAGATGAAGAATCCTATTTAATATTTTCTCTATTTCTAATAACCTTTCAATTGAGATACCCTTCAACTGAGATAGCCCGGATAGTTCAATTTCTGTGTCTCTCACATTCTAATTACCGGTGATAAGATGTCGGCACCTGTTGGTTCAATATATAGGTAATATCATCGAGCGTGGATATGTCTACTCTAAATGCAATTTCACATCAACAGTTCTCACAAAGTACTGCGTCGTTAAAGGCGAAAACACACTACGGAAAAAAAAACTGTGGTCAATAATTCGTCATAACTCGTCACTTTTATGCAAAGCTGCACACACTAGCGCGACGGGACAAAATTCAAAGGTTACGGGGTAAATAATCAAAGATAATAGACAAGATACTAAGATGTAGAATAACGTCGTGAAAACTAGAGGCTCTAGTCACTGGCTCTAGCCTTGAGTTTTCACGACGTTAGGCCACGATTCGGCACACTAGTAAGAAGTTTTACTAGTATAATCGTGTAAATAAATGAACTAACCTACTATATTATCAGAAAGGTCAAGGAACATATTTTTATGCACGCTTTACGTAGACCTACTAAATACTTATCAAGTTAGGCTTATTAAAATAACGTCATTACATTATCTTTAGATCATTTAACTACCTACGCATATAAATTACGTACTTATGTTAACCTTTCAAGTCTCTTTACTACTACATTATTACTATTACTACTAGTTAAATCTCGCAACAAGTCTTCTATAAATTATAATCTTTATTCTTACTTATTCCATAGTAAAGTGATACAAATCTGTTGGGTTGATTTTGACAAAAATCTGATAGGTTAGTACATAAATAGGTTGCCATTCCTTGGAGGGACGAATGACTAGATTCAGAAATGACAGTTTTACCGAAATTTTAATTTTGAACAAACATACGACGTTACTATCGCACCAACAGTTTGTAAATTATATCTTGAATCAGAAGTTTACTGCTAAAGATAATATTAACGACATCACCCCATGAGGTCGTCATGTGTTGTATGTAATCTATTGCAGCTCTTAGCATTTGCATATTTTGCATAATAAGTGATAAGAAATCATCAGTTCCATATAAAGTGATAGTTTAGTATGACTGACTCTCCAGTGCATTTGGACTGACCAGAGAGCAAGCATAGAGTAAAAGAA
The DNA here is from genome assembly GCA_964035005.1 of Erebia palarica. Taxonomy (NCBI): domain Eukaryota; kingdom Metazoa; phylum Arthropoda; class Insecta; order Lepidoptera; family Nymphalidae; genus Erebia; species Erebia palarica. Next base: position 13,309,819 of record OZ035988.1, read on the forward strand.
AAACAAAAGTAAGTTATATAGTTTGCTTATAATACCTTTTTAAATAGAGCGATCATACACAGGCTACTTAAATACCTAGCAGTTATGTCTCCACGGGTCAAGTCCAATTTGCGACTGTAGACGAACTAGAGGTCGTCTTAAACTTAAAGCTTACTTACTTACATAAAAAGCAGATGTGTAATAAATAACAATACACATTAACTGAAAGTCTTCATTGGTTGTTCAGTCACCGGCTAGATATTTAGACATAAATTTTGAGGATCTGTTCAGTACAGGGGTTTTAAACGTTGTTTACGGCTGGAATTATGCATTTTTCAATGCACTACAAGTTAGCCCTTAACTGCGATTTCACCTGATGGTAAGTGATGAAGTGGTGAAGCAAAAAAGAATTTTGTATAAGGATGAAATTTTTACTATGGCTAGTAGGTCATCCAATCCGGATCCAGTTGGCCAAGTAGTAAAAAAATATAAACAAACGTATAAGTTTTGGCTTTTTTGGCGTGATCAGTTTTAAATTAGACGATCTTTACTTTCATTATCATTACGAGACCGTTTCAAGCTGCCAGTGTTAGATCGCTTTGAGCTTTTGTTCTATGATGCTTTAGTCGAGGGGGTGTGCCGGGTGTTGAATACCTCTAGTATTAGGTAAAGTTAGCACTGTCATATTTACTTTTAATGTTCGTTTATTTAGATTATACCCCACGCCTATAATAAATTGCTATGAATTCAACATTTACTTTCTTTTATAGGTCCATGCTCAGTAGGCATGTTACTGCCGGTTTATATAAATTATGCAAATATTATGCGTATCAACTCTCTGTCAGCGTTTTATAAAATTGTTTAAATATTTTTACTGTAAACAGCTTTGGAAGGCCATTTAGTAAGTCTTGTTGTTATTTGATATATGTAGGCTATTTTCTAGGTAATCTATAGAGATATACCTAAGTTGATTTCTTATGTGGTCTACCTGTTTGAAATTGACGTTTTATGTGACGTACCTTGACTTCCCTAAAATAATGATTTTAAATTGGCAAAGTACATTGTGCTGGTGTGGCACAAGCCCTTATGGCTTATATTAGTGCCATAAAACAACAACAACAACAATAATGATTTTAGAGAGCGTCAATAAGATTAAAATAATACTGTTTTAAGCGATGGCACGCATCTAACTTTGCTTAAAGAATGTCTTTTCTTTTCAGTCCGAAGCATGTCTACGTCGCGTGTAAAATTAACGACTGCGATCCTGGTCAGTTCAGTGTTAGGTTGCCTGGCTGGAGACATCGTTATCCATGCCGAAGACGACAAATGCAGATCAATTACGTCGTGTTCCTCATGCCTGAACAAAATTGTATGCACATGGTGTGTAGCCAAAAGTATGTGCACCAAACAACTTTGTGGAAATGATAACGTAATTTATCCTGAACAGGTTCCGGCCCTAATGTCCGGACCAAACTTTTGTCCTCGAATTGCTGACTACGAAGAAATGACATACGAAAGTGGGAAAAGAAAAATTTTAACTGTTAAGTTAAAGGAAATACATCTTTTCATGGCATTTACACCGTGGAAATGCAATATACAGTTAGCTAATAAAGATTTCATTGTACCGGCAATATTAGTAGGGCAAACCGTGTACTGCGAATCGTTCGAATTGAAGAATGACTCCCAGAAACCGTATATCGAAGGCACCGTAAAGGTGTTGTGGAATTACAATAAGGCTTTCGATGGATCGCTCTCTTTCAAAGTTTGCCGATGTGACTTGGAGCCGAATTGTATAGCTTGTAACAAAAAGGTTGAAAAATAGCGGATCGGAAGCACGAAATGAAATAAATCTGTATATTGTGAATACGGTTACGCTTGGAAAAGTTTGCGAAACTACAGAAGAGTCTTATCTAAACTTTGATTCAATGTTATACCTATTTCGATCATTGGTGAAACGTGATAAAAAGTTCAATTTTATATTGTTAGTTACATTTTTTGTTATGCTAAATACTGACGAAGATTAGTTTGAGTATATAAGTACAGTATGTCCCTTACCGTGGACAGCGCTTGAATTTGGGAAAGATAGGTATACCTAGTTTCTATGACTATATAGTGTGCCAGCATAAACGAGTCCACTATATTAAAAGCTGTTATATTTTTATTGCTAAAACAATACTTGAACTTCTTGTTGATTATAAAAAAAATAATATGTAAAACAAAGTGACGAACTCCGTGGCGCAGTGTGTAGCGATGTTGTCTTAACTTGCGGAGGTCCCGGGTTCGATCCCCGGCAGGGCCAATTTGGGAATTTATAATTTCTGAATTTTCCCTGGTCTGGCCTGGTGGGAGGCTTCAGCCGTGGCTAGTTACCACCCTACCGGCAAAGACGTGCCGCCACATTCTGGTACGATGCCGTGTAGAAACCGAATGGGTTTAATATAATTGCCATGCCCCTAACAGGTTAGCCCGCTACCATCTTAGACTGCATCATCACTTACCATCAGGTGAGATCGCAGTCAAGGGCTAACTTGTAGTGAATTAAAAAAAAGTCGGGTTTCTTCGAACACATAGAACTCTAGACCGGCTGGACGGATCTGGATGATATTTGGCACAGAGACAGATTAGATTCAGATTCAGATTCATTTATTGGCATTTAACATGAACAATACAATAATTGACATGCCATCCCGTTAGGGAATATGCAATTATATAATTATATTATAGTCTAGAATAGCACATAGGCTACTTTTTATCCCGGAAAATTAGAGTTCCCGCGGGAACTAAAAAAACCTCAATCCACGCGGACGAAGTCGCGGGCATCAGCTAGTAGAAATATAAATCTTTAATAATGAAATTAACTAAAGTACAAAAATACAATAAATTCCTGGCCCGTAAACTAGGAGTACCCGTATCTGAGGGGCCTAGTTCCTTCCCAAATAAATATTTTTCAAAATGTGCTGAGATTAACGTAAGGTAACAATTTTTTTCTTATATAATATCTATTATTATAAAAAGCGACGTCGGGGAATTTTAATAATTTAAAAAAGTTGCGGTCATCAATCATCTAAAATAGTAGGTATTCATAAAGTATTTTATTGAAACCTCTAAGAAAAAAAAGTATGAAGAACATAGAAATTCAAGAAAACTCAAAGAAAATTGTCCCCGACATTCGTACCGACATGAAGCTGGGTTCACTCGGACCCCTTTGTGATGCCACGGCGGCGGCTTTGGCGTACTAAGATATAGCCTCTTGTTGAACATCCTACTGAAAAATAAATTATACTGGACTGGATGAGTCAAGAGAGCGAAGTCGCTTAGGTACATTAAAAATGCTATCTGTTTTCCTAGCCTTATATGCACGACAAGGCCAAACTATTATAAATAGTTCAACTCAAGAAGACGTGCCCTATTACAAATAGTTCAACTCAAGAAGACGTGCCCCACTCTTATTTATTGTGATGGTAGCGCCATGGCGCACATGTAAAAATATTGGTTAAGAATAGGAAAGTGTGTACCTCATAAAGGGCCGTATATTCCACCTTGATGACTTCGTCCGCGTAACCTATGTCCTTTCCCAGGATGCAACTTATATGTGTAAAAAATTTCCTCAAAATCGGTTGAAAAGATGTGCCGGGAAAGCGTGGTAGACAGACAGACACACTTTCGCATTCATATATTAGGTACTATGGATTGTTGGCCACCAAAAATAAGATTCATCTTAAGTCGTTTATATCGAATACAGTATAGCGTGATCAATAGAGATTTCGTGCACCGCTTCGTACACTGATGAAAATATTTATTTTGGAAAGATAGATAAAATATACGGTAATAGTAATATTTCTGATGTAAATATAAAATTCAATAATCCTTGCGCGTCGCGTCGACAGCGCTCATGTTTCTTTCAGGCTGCATTATAAAGCGATTGAAGATTAAACTTTAAACTCGTGATGTATGTAAGTACCAATACTAGCGTAAAGGAAAATTGAAAAATAATTGCATTTCACGTCTTCCCGTCGAACCAGAATGGCGGTTTGATACCCGTGGCTTTATTGCCGTGCATTCAGTATGCATTCAGTATCATACCAACCGAGCAAAGGAGGTGGATTCTTTATCCAACTTTTTTTTCTGTAGAGTTCCTTTTCACTCAGTCTTAAAGTTAGTAGTCCTGTAGTTGTCCTAGGTGAGCGTGAGCGACAGGATCGTCTCGACGCGACGCGATACGACGCCACAGAAAATGACAATCTTGTCTACGCGACAGCCGTCAACGTAGGCCACGTGAAGGGTTTGCTGTTGTTTGATACTGTCGCGTCGCGTCGTATTGATTCGCGGTTTCGCGTTTGTCGCTCACGTAGGACAACACGTAAGAGTAACAACACGTAGCAGGATCATACCCAAATTCAGTTCCATAACCAATCAATTTTCAAATTAGGCAATAGACCTTTATAGTGCTGTTAAAGGTTTGTGTACTTATAATATCGTATGTACAAGATTACGCCCGTGACTTTGTCCGCGTAGATTAAGTTTCTGGATCTTTATGATAACGGGATCAAAAGTAGGCTATGTCCTTCCTACAACCAACTTATCGCTGCACTCATAAACAGAATGGGTGTAAAAAAATAACAGACGTATAGTGTATATAAACAATATATGCAGTGTCTGTGAAGACACGTTCTTTTTTGTTCAAGTGGAACAGATGGGCCTTGAAAGCGTAGAAGACAGACAGACTCATTTTCGTATTAATAATATTAATATGGATAAGGAAACTTCGACCATGTGGTAACTAGTGCGATATGCACGCTAAATAATATTTCAACTCTCTCTGCGTCGTATATACCTTATTTCTGAGGGTTGTGTCCCCTTTCCATGAATCACATAGTGGTTGGAGTTTTTCCAGTATAATAATGCGGTGGGTTCCCCGGTTTATCTCAGTTTTTCCGCATAAAAGTTCAACAGATACTTATTAAGTATACGTAAACCCGCAGAGACGCCGAGCTACGTATAACCACAGAATATAGGTAGTACAGGTTTAACCTAGGAATAAATTTGAAATTTTGGCAAAAGTTTTATACGAATAGGGATGTTGACAATTCAATCAAATCAGCAACTCTTTATCAAACTTAAGAACGCACTTCTAAGGAAGTTGTATAAAATTCATAGTTGTGACGTCATCAAATTTCAACGCACTGTTTTTCTTTAATTGTTTATGTTTTAAAATGGTTTTCAAACTCAAAACTAACCGAGGATATGAATTTTAGGTCTTTTGGAAGACCCTCTACTCAATAATTAGTTAGAAATAATTTATTTTTGATATAGGCATCATCCCTATTCTGTCCAAGTAGCAGCTAACTTTTTAAATTAAAAAAAGGTTAAAAGGATAATCCGGCGTTTCTGCAAGCGGGTAGGTAAATGGACTTGAAAAAACAGTAGAGTTTCATTATTGTTTTCACAAGGCCTAGATCGTAAGTATACCTACACGTCGGGAGTAAATTCTATTAGAATGCTAATGTGATGTTGATGGACACAGTCTCTGTTTGGTCCCATAAAGTGAAGGATTCCAAACGTAATCCTGTGCTAAGGGGTCAAGGGGACTCGCCGTAGGTAATAAATATTTCATTTAAACTGTTGTCGTATTGGTTTTATAAATTCTCCTATTTCTTGAAAAGTCTTTTTCTTAGGTGAAGTGACGCAGGACCGCACCAAATTTTCAAAAGTACTAGATGAAGTACCATATGTTTATTTAGTTAATTCTAGTTAATTCATTCAGGGTATAGCCTACATCTTATTTCCACCGGCAAATCAGTACGATCGTTGTGGCGGAAGGAGTAACAAACATACAAACATCCATACATCCATACATTTATGATATTAGTAAAAAATCTAATAGGTATTAAGAGTGTTACCACGCACAAATGAAAAATAGTATTTTTATAGGTAAACATATACCGACATAATTACCAACCTACTTACAATTTTTATTTAGTACTTGCCAAGGTTTCGCCGCGGAAAATTTTTGGGTCGCAGAGACATTGTGAAAGCTGAATATTATTATTTCAGCGACACACATGTAGAGAGTTTATTGTACAAAGTTTATGCTGTCAGGTCGATCTCAATGTGAATTTTGTAAAGCTCAGAGAAGTTGTTCGGAAATGAAAGGTGGAACTCCTCAACGGATAACAACTGATCAATTGCGATAAGTGCAGTTGCTATAAAAAAGTAAGTAACGTTTAGTTTGGATGACAATGCATGGTTAGGCTAAGTGACGTCATACTAAATCCAATATGGCGGGCACCCAAGAATGGAGGACTAGTTATTTTCAATGCAGCTCCCATGATATGGGTATTAATTAAAAGAGTTTGCTATGAAAAATACGAAAATAAAATTCGACATACTTACTAAATTTAAGTAAGTAATATATAAGATGATAGAAGCGCGTTTTTAAAAATGTTTTTTTAATGACTTAACACTTATTGATTTGAATGTCCGAAGGATTTGAATGAAACTTCATGTAGAGTTGATATGGAACAAGAATGACCGCGTTCGCATTGTACCGCAATTATTATTATTAAAATAGCCTTATCAGTTATGCTACTATTCACTTGGAGAAATCGCTATTAATTAATTATTATTAATTTCTGTAGCGTGATAAGAAATAGGTACCTACCTAGTTTTGCAATGAATAGAATAACGTTCCACTCCGACTTAATAGTTGGATGTTCGTGATTACACTGTACTGTCTGTACCCTCTATACTTATATATAGTTTATACTTTTCTGTAATTAATGTGAAAGTTTTGATGGATGGCTATCCATCCTAAATTGATGGATCGATGTTTGTTACTCAATCTCGCCAAAACGGCTGAACGGATCTGGATGAAATTTTATATTTGATCACCTAGTTAGGGAACCAAAAAATCTCTCAAAAAATCATCAACTAGTTAAATCATATTATTATACAAAGGGTTAACACTTACTACTGTATAATATAGGTACTTAAGTACTAGATGATGACCAAAACTTCGTGATTACTTAGATCGTATTTAAGTTTTTGAAAAGCCTGTGCGAGCTTCGTTATTTTCCAGGATACTTTATTTTAATTTTGAGGGAAGGTTTTACATTTTTTTTCTTCTTTCTTTCTATCAGCTGCCACAATACGCTGCTGCATCACAAAAGAACGCCGAGTAAGTATATCCGGCTAATATGCTAGGTAAGTAATTTAGTTCCAAATTAACGACAGCTATTTTTCTTGCTAATGTTGTTCATTCAATTCAATTCAATTTATTTCAAACATGTAGGACATACAGGTGTCTCTTATGTTACGTCATGTTTTGACTCTACCACCGGTTCGGAAAGCAGATTCTGCTGAGAAGAGCCGGCAAGAAACTCAGCAGTTGCTTTTTTTTCGAAACAATATATTACCTATATAAATTAAATACACTTGTGTAAGTTATTATACTATCCTGTGGGGAGCTGGACCCAAAGTCGGTTGCTTCCATACAACTTTGTCATTAAGAAATTCGTCTATTGTGTTGTAGGCTCGACTCAACAAATGTTCTTTTACGGTTTTTTTTAAATTTGTGTAGCGGCAAAGCTAAAAGTTTGGAACCATATCATAAAAGGTAATACTCGACCCCACAAAGGATTTCTGCAATCCTGTTTTCTGTTACTTCAAGAAAGCCCTTGACTGCGATTTCACCTTGTTGTAAGTGATGACGCAGTCATATATGGTAGCGGGTTAACCTGAAGGAGTATAGCAGTAATATTAAATCCAAACTAACCTTAAACAACCAAACCCTAACTGTAACTCATAATATGCATTAGTTCTACCTCTAAACGAGCATGCCTTATACCTATGTGGGTACGAGCTAGTCGCTTTCTTGACGAAGTTATACAGCGTAGTTCCAGGAACGCGTGCCAGCAGTCTTCGTAACATAAGCCAGCCAGCTGACATAAGTTTGTGGATTCTTATAGAGTTATATTGTACTTTTCTATGTATTGTATCGTGAAGTTCGGAACCCTAAGATTAATTATTTAATAAAAAATAGCAGGATAATTACTCCAAGAAAAATAAACAATTAACATAGTTCATCGAATTTAAATAATTGAATTAATTAATTGAATTATAATTGAGTTTACCATCACTTTAATAAACATAGTCGGCTGTTGACTAGTTCTATTCTATCCAAGAATACCTATAATAATATACCTATAATATACCTATAATATTCTATACCTTATATTTCCTAAGAGTATTTATTGACTCAGAATTTGATAACGTAGGTCTACGTGTTCTTGTAACGTAACGAAATTAACGTAAAAGGGGTTTAAAGTTTAAACACTGACATAAATTCCAACTCAGCCAATTACTGGGTGGGTTTTGGAGTTATCAAGTGGGTATACAAAGGATAAGCCGTTTAATACGTTGGGAGGGCATAGCGTACGGGTCTTGAGTCGTCGGCGAATTCTGGCATGCATAACTTAGTAACTACCTGCGAAGAGAATTTATTTGGAAGTTTCCATCTTGTTAGGATAGTTAGGAAGGTCCTACATTTCTCGCTACATTGTTGAAAATTTAACTTAACAATGGAAAATTTATGCAATCGTCTCGATATTTCTGCCTGTCTATGTGTTGTATGTTGAGGGACGAGTGGCCTAGTTGTGACAACGCTTAACAGTCGATTGTGATAGTTAAGCAAAGTTGACCCAAGTCGGTAACTGGATGGATGCCCGAATTTGGAGTTTAAAATTTAGCGTTTTCATCCCCTCCATGCCTCGGAGAGCACGTTAAATCTTCGGTCCCAGTTATTATCACTAACATCTGATAATAATCGTTATCAAAACCTAAGAGTTTAAATTCTCTTTCGTCAAGTCGTATGCAGAAGGATGTATGGGAACCCAGCGCGTTATTATCCCAAGAAAACTCCTACCATTATTTTATTCATGGAAAGGGGGCACGTTACGGCCCTCAGTAATGAGGAATACGATGCAGAGAGAGAGAGAGAGAGAGAGAGAGAGGTGTTCTAAAATGTTTTGTTTTATTACAACAGCTAAAAGTTAAAGCCAGATTGAACTACAACCAGTCACATATTCGGCAAATGTGTAAGTTAAAGCTAAGCTAAACTAAACAGTTTCAAGGAAAGTTAAAGCTTAACTAAACATCTGACATTTAGCTCTTCCCTAGTGCGCATACACGTAATAATAAATTTTAACAGATAAGTAACTTGTACGCGAAAAATTTGTTTGTCCGTCTATCTAACGTCTGTTACCGAATGGTTTTGTGAGTGTTCAAAGTTGCATGCTACAGTTAAAATCAGTTATGATTTGGGAAGCTTGAGGCGTCTGCTAGGATTCCTGTATGCATAACTTTGTACGTGAGGAGAATTTATTCAGAAACTAGATGATGCCCGCGACTTCGTTCGCGTGGATTGATGTTTTTGGATTCCCGCGAGAACTCTTCAATTTTCCGGGATAAAAAGTAGCCTATATCCACCCCCGGGATACAACCTATCACTGTAACAAATTTTATCAAAATTGGTTGAGTAGTTGGGCCGTGATAGCGTAGCAGAGAGACAGACAGTCAGACAGACAGACGGACAGACAGACAGATACACTTTCGCATTTATAATATTAGTATGGATTATGTTGCAGACAGTATTCCTTGTTGGGTGCTAGTAGGATATTTGAGAGAATTTTGTTTAGCTTTAAGGTGTTATTTCAATTGTGAAGAATAGAAGACGAAAGTAACCAATTCCACTTTTGAAATTAGAATATATAAATTATAGTACGGTCCCACAAACTTATCTGACCCGGTGACATAGTCCCTAGTTTGTATGAAAAATAAAATAAAAATAAAAACTAAACAGACATAAACTTAGTTCCAATTGTAGCTTTTCAAAATTTTGGAATTCCACCAACAATTTGAACGCTCGACCAAGCTTAACAGTGAGTGTCGCCGGTTGCAGCACTCGGAAAGAAATAGCCAATATGTTTAGGCACCACTTTAGGGTGTGAATGAACTAGAAGTTTAATTCGCTATAATCCGCTACAGTAGACAAATCTGTGTGGTACAGTGCGTGTCTTTCACCTGCAGCATGCGACAGCAATTCGCACAGGCACAACACCACACCACACAAATCCTCCAAATCACTCTCAACGAACGTTTCACTCCGACACCGGAGCATCTTCAGGAGATGTTGACTCGTCAATGCACGATTGTGAAGTGACTATCGTATCGCAAGTTCCGGCTTATATACCTTTTACCGCCTTTACACCGTAACAAGTTGTAAATTCTGTCTCGATTTGTTTTACCTCTGTTCTGTTATTTGTTTGTGTGTAATAAAGTGTTTTTACTTTACTTACTTACTTTTTGGCCATGGCTCATACTGAAGCCCCGCCCCCTCCCCTATTACTGTATAAATTGATTAAAGGTGAATTTGATACGTTTATTTGGTCATTTAGCAACTCAAATCCTTTATTATTGTGTTTAATTATTTCTAATTGCTCCCAAACGTACATTCGAAACCCTTTATTACATTTATGCAGGATTTTATATGAATGGTTATTGCCCACCTCATGTCCACTGTCCAAAAGATGTGTAGCGAATTGGGACCTTTGTGGTTGATCGTTCCTATAAGCAGACATATGTTCCTTTTAGCGCGTCTCAAAATTGCGTCCAGTTTGACCAACATATTATGTGGCACCACATTCAGGACACTCAAGCTCAAGGTCATTCAAAAAATGACCACAGCAAAATCACCTGAGTACGACAGCCTCAGCGTCGCACATTTGAAGTATGCAGGTTTCCACTTACCCAGGGTGCTAGCATTGTTTTATTTACTCTGCGTTAGTCATACGTACATCCCGGCTAATATGATGAGGAAGATAGTGGTCCCTATTGCTAAAAATAAAACTGGTTTCCTCTCTGATAAGTCCAACTATAGGCCCATATTGCTTGCCACCATTATAGCTAAGGTGTTGGACAGTCTGTTTGTCAGGAAGCTGAGCGAAACACTCGATTTCCATGATGCTCAGTTCGGCTTTCGTCCCGGACTGTCAACTGAGACTGCAACATTTTCTTTGAAACAGACTGTACAATATCATACGAGCAGAAAAACACCTTGCGTACGCGTGTTTCCATGATATCTCAAAAGCATTTGATTTAGTTTCTTATGATTTATTTTATTTATTTATATATTTAGTAGCAAACTTAATAACTAAACATAAAAATTTAAAAGACATCTACAAGGACAACTTATCTCTTGAAGAGATTTCTTCCAGCAGCCCTATTTATGATATATTATGGCAAAAGATTGAGGAGGCAGGCGTGCAACAGGAGTTTCTCAAAGTCATGTAATTCTAGTATGCAAACCACACATATAATGTTAGATGGGGGAAGGAGCTCTCTGATTCATAAGGGCTGGAGTGCGGGGTGAGGCAGGGGGGTTGACCTCACCGAAGCTCTTCAGCCTGTATGTGAACGGGCTGATTGTTGTACTCAGCAACAAGCCATTAGGGTGTTGAATAGACAGAGTCTGTGTAAACAACCTAAGTTATGCCGACAATATGGTGTTGCTGGGTCCAACGGCTGGCTCAGTCAGGGAGCTACTTCAAACCTGTCAGTATGCTGCCAGACATGGTTTAGTTTATAACGTGGCCAAAAGTCAGTTCATGATCTTTAAGGCCCCAATGAAGCAGGTGCAATACGAGCCAAGAATTGCACTGAACGGGGTTGCGCTTACACGTGTGTCACAATACAAATACTTGGTCCACTACGTTACGTTCAAATTCAAATTCAAAATTCAAATGTTTTTTATTCAAATAAACTTTTACAAGTACTTTTGAATCGTCAAGTGAATCTACCACTGATATAAAGATCATGTTGACACTGAGCGAGAAAGAAGGGCCTTGGCAGTAAGGTGTAATATGTCTTTTGTGTTACTAACATTAGTTTTTAAGTAAATTGTAATACTAACAAGTTGAGCCCCAGTTGCTTGAAATGAAGATTATTTATTATTTTTTATTAAAGTCACGGGACATCTAGATGTCAACCGTTTTGACGGGATTTGCAGAGATAGGTTGCATCACAGGGAAGGACATAGGCTAATATCCCGGAGATCAAAGAGATTTCACCGGAGTTTTCAAATCCATAATTCGCTGCGGTAGTAAATATAATAAATCAATGCTATTCCCCACCGTAAACTTAATTGCCACGTATAGCATCTAGTAAGAATAGAGATCGCAGTAAATGGCGAAGGCAGCTGTTCAGTAATTACTGTGGTCCATCAGTATATTTTACCTATTACTGTGGTATTTATTGATCGGGTAATCTATTAGTGTATTGATAGATGTCTACTACGTCTACGGAATGACAGTACATATGTCAAATCGATATAGACCACAGTATTTACTGAAAGTTTAGTCTTCGCCAAAGGTTTACTCGTAGTCGAGTGAAAATCTTTATTAATAAAATATAACTCTACTTCTCCACAATAGGTACAGTCTTACAGTTATGTTCGTCAATCTTAAACTAATCAAACTTTCTAAGCGCTAATAAGTTATTTAAATTGGCAACTCGTGAACTGAGCGTCGTAATTAATCCAACTTCCATCTTCCTTGCCAAGTCTGAGGAATCCATTGGCTACTATCGCGCCTTTGCCACACGTTAAATCATATCATACTTTCTTTTCCATTAATATGAGTATATAGTAAATATGTCACCGTAAGATTTTAAAAACTGTTAGATTATAATCTAACTCGTCGACGGATTGTGAACCGTTCAATGTTCTGAGTGTAAATTTTTGAAATATTCATTGTATTTACGTTTTCTTGTTTGTTGTTGTTGTTTCTTGTAGGTTGGGTTAGGGTTCGATATAAACAATCACGTAGTACAAAACAGCCAGTTTTTTTTGTCCTTAAATGTTTTTTTTTTACAATTTCGTGTAAGATGTAGACTGAAGTATGAATGTTGCTTCTGACGAGTCAAGAAACTAGCATGATTTCGGAAACTTTTTTATGATTACTACTGAGAATAACCGGCAATTAACAAGCCTCGTACCTACCCTACGCGGCATCGTACCGGAACGCTAGTAGCTTGGTGGCACGACTTTGCCGGTAAGTTGGTAACAAGCCGCAACCAAAGGCCCTCACCTGAGACATTAAGAAATTATAAAAAAACAAAATTACCAGGTATAATTGCCGGGTATCGAACCTGGGACCTCCTGCATAGAAGACTCAGCGTCAAAAGGTCAATCAATATAATATTACGAGCCGAGGACACGACTTCATCCACGTGGAGTATTTTTTTTTGATTCTCACGAGAACTCCTTAATTTTCGGGACTTCGTTTCAGTGGATTGAATCGGTACTTACTCGTAAGATTTGATATTTTTGATCAATTTTGGACGGAAAGCCCTCATTCCGGCTTAAACTGTTCGTTCGATTTGCTCTTTGCATCTCCATGTCTTATCAAGAAGTATATATCTAATCTTATCATGAAATTTAACTACCTACTGAATTTTAGCCGGTTTTATCATTGTCAACGCGAGATATTTTAACAAAACAATGATGTTTGAACAATATGATAAAATTAAGCTTTCTCATAACACAACACACACATCTTATCTTTGGCAAATCTTTTTGATGTTACTTTTTGTCAATTTTATCGAACCCATTTTGATAATGTCATTTATTTATATTATTTACTTTAATAGGTAAATGAAATTTAAATCACGAGGCTACATTTTGTCCCTAAAATGATACTTATTTTTAAAAATGAAATTCCTACTATTAATAACTACGTATATCTAAATACTATTATATCAAAATATTAATCTTTGAGTAATTAATTATTGATAGCCAATAAGAGCAGAGCTTAATAATATCAACGGCGATCAATCAAGAATAGTCGGATTAATACAACGATACGCGTGATACAAACATGAAGACAATGAAAACAGCTGATATTCATCAAGGGATTTGTATGTGAATGTACTGTTTCATCAATTTAAATGATAGCGTCGTTAACCGATACAAAATAAAAAATCGTCTAGCAAAACTATCAAATCTGTGCTGTGGCGCCATCATCGAGTACCTAGTCTATAACTTTGACAGCGTAGATTTTAAAAATGTTTGGCTCATATAATACTTGCTTGTATTAATGCCAGCTATCGATAAATACAGGTTTTGGCTGTTTTTTGTAAAAAAACCAGATGACGGAACGGTAGATAGGCCAAAATAATCAAACCTCTTTGTTGAAAAATTGAAAATATACTAGTCGAAGAAAAAAAACCGTCCGATTTTCCACAACAACAAAAAAAATAATTTCATAGATGTTTCGTAGTTCAGATTAGCTAACTTAATGTTGTGTTATGTGTTTATCTAAAATCAATAAAACTACGTCGTTATTTTACGTATTATTAAAATATCATTATTGTAATTCACTGAAATCTTCACGATAGTTTATATAATAGGTATACTATAAACTAGACAAAAGAATTGCTTTGTTGTCTTCAACAATGAACTTGAAGTTTGCTTTACAGAGTAATTTGGAATGTGTGTATCATTATTATAACACATTGGCGTAACTTCAATATCTTTTTATTAAACTTATACATAATTGTATCTAATTATACTTAATTTGTGGTTTTTTTCCACGGTGTTTATTTTTTGAAGATAAAGCTGGGCTGCAATTTACGCCAATTACAAATTAATTAATGAAAATTATAATCGATAATTGGTGGTGGGTGGGATAATAGATAAGTAAGTTATAGGCCTATTACACTGCACTTTTCACAGGGACCCTTACACTTGAATCAGTGTAGTGTAATAAGATTTAGGGTGATAGGGTTCCTAAATTGGTCCTTATTGCTGTGTAATAAGCGACGCTCTAATTTGCGACCACGCCCACCCTTACCACAGGGCCCTGTAATAAGTGCAGTGTATTTGGCCTATTACTTGGTAAGATCGCAGTCATGTGCTAATTTATAGTTGAATAAAATAAATAAAAATAATTTAAGAACCTACTCAAGCTACACTTAGGTACATATTTGAGATTTCGTTTTAGAAAAAAGATTGTCCTTTAGTTTGGACGGAAAATAGTCGCAGGACATGAATTTAGAAGGCTTGAAAAGTTCTGAGGTGTGTTAACTACTTACTCAAGAAAAGCTCGTGAAACAGGAGTTGAATACGTATCCAAACAATACGTACATCAATGCGAGTACAATAACGACAGATATTTAATTAGCCTAATTAAGTATATCTACCGTTTTATGATTAAATTAAGTAAAGAAGACGAATTTACTTTAGAGACATAAAATTGAGTTTGCGCGTCCCACTTGGAATTTTATAGGTGTTAATTAACATACATCGATAACAGGTATAACTGCCTCGTTGGTCTAGCGGTTAGCGTAGTCGACTGCGGATCACGAGGTCTGGGTTCCCGGACGGGCATAAAAATTGTTAGGTATTGGGTTTTTCAATTAAGAAAATCTCAGTGCCAGCCCGGAGTTGGAAGTTGGCGGTGTTTCACCCCCGTGCCTCGGAGAGCACGTTAAGCCGTCGGTCCCGGTTATTATCACTCACATGATAATAGTCGTTAAAGCCCGCCAACCCGCATTGGAGCAGCGTGGTGGGTCTAAGCTCCTAATTCCCTCTCTCCTATGAGAGTGGAGGCCTGTGCCCAGCAGTCAGACGTTAATAGGCTGCAGTGGTGGTAACAGGTATGGAAAAGTATGGAACCAACGATTGGGTGTAACGGTGTCAGGCTAGTGGGTTAGACATTCTGCCTCCTGCCCCCCGATTATATAAGGAAATCGTAATCGTTTGTCAAACGTATAATTCGACCAGTTTAAGGAGTTCATAGACTTCAAAAAGCATTTAAGAACTCCTAAATCAGTTCGAGTAATACGTTTTAAGCTGTCAAATGATTACGATTTGTTTAGACATTGGGCTTCTGTTCAGAAAATTAAATATCACTTGTTTCAACGGCGAAAGAAAAACATCGTGGGGAAACCTGCATGCCCACGAGTTCTCCTGTTCTCTGTGCTCAGCAGTGGACCGTTAGTAATGATGACTGGGTTTCGACATTTTTCAAGATTCATACTTATATTCTAAGCTTGCTTCACAGACTTCCTAAGCTTGCGTGGGGACATCTAGGTCCAAGCATAGCGTACAGGCTTTACAAGAAATTTTATCTACTTAATAATTGGGATTAATATATTATATTTATGTAAGTATATTTTATTTTTTTATTTACGTTATAATAAAAGGCACTTATAGCTAGCTAAACTAGCGGCACGCTATGATGGCCGGTTTGACGTTTGTCCGCTCATGAAGTTCCGTATTAATTGATAACGACTTTGAAGGAAATAATTGTATTACTTTATTGACGATAGTGATGTGCAGAGCTTCATAAATTTTATCGAATGTAGTTTTAGGTTTAGGACTCAAAATTTATTTATTAAATTGATTTCTTAAATGTATACAAGTGTAGAAAAATCAGTTTGCACCATTTAAGGGGTGAATGTACTTGTGAATATGAACAATTTTCACTATGTGGACAAACCTCTGAAATCGCAAAAAAATATCAATAAATTTTTAAAAATGGAATCTAATACGATCGTCACATAGGATCGCTGGCTAGCACAACTACTACCTCCGGCAAACTCGCGTCAATGCTCAATGCAAAACAAAGCAGTTTCGAATTGACGTTGCTTCGAAAAGTATAAACTGTCAGTGCAATGCGTGATGCGCTTAATATTGGACAACGAACTGTTAGACGGATAACTAAAAAAAAATATGGCGAGACTGGCACAGAAGAAAATAAACTTCACACACCAAAAAAGAGAAAACGAGCAAAACCAGTCGTAGGCATCGATAGCTTTGATGCCGATGCTATCCGAAGACATGTTTACGGCTACTATTTACAGAAGGAGTATCCAACAAGAAAAAAGTTGGTGCATTCACTGAAGGAAGCTGGATTATTCTTCGGTGGGGAAAGTTCTTTAACGAAGATTTTGAAGACCATTGGATTTCGATACAAAAAATGTAACAAACGCAAAATATTGATGGAAAGATTTGATATAGCGATGGCAAGGTATACTTTTTTACGGCAAGTGAAAGAAATCAAAAATTGGCAAAACCATACTGTAGGCCGTTCTTGGAACGATGACACAGCAGCATCTACTTCCAAAGTTAGACTATCATGAAGACATGAATGGAGAAAAGTTTACTGAATGGTTTACCTCAATGTTGTGTAGCCTCCCTGAACCATCTATTATAATTATGGACAACGCCCCATACCACTCGATGCAAATTGACAAGCCACCTGCCCAATCCCAAAAGAAAGCTGATATCGTCGCATGGCTTCGTAAAAATGGCGTAGATGCAAACATGAATATGTTAAAAGCGGAATTAGTACGTCTTTTAAAAGAAAACAAACCAACCAAGATCCGATACGTCATTGACGAAATAGCATTAGAACATGGGCACAGAGTTATACGGTTACCGCCTTACCATTGTAAAGAGATGTGAAAATAGATAATATTATAGAAAACGAACATATAATTATTAATGTATGTGATGATAGCAGTGACGACAGTGAAAATAGTAGTATGGACGAATCTGATTAATTATGGCCTTTTGTGGCACCTTTTTTGGTATCTTTTGTATTCATATGTTTCTTGTGTGCATATAAAGTATGTATATTCATTTTCGTTCAAATATTCAGTTCGTTCAAATAAATTAAATAAACATATACATTTTTGTTTTATTAAACCTATTTAATCAGGTACAAAAACAAAACTTAATTGTTTTTTGTTCGAGAATAAATTGACATTCCACATCACTATTGTAATGTGTCAAACCGGCCATCATAGCGTGCCGCTAGTGTAGCTATATTTTATGTTAATATTCTTAAGTTGATTCGGAAGTAGCGTCTCCATATTCGATAGACGATATCTTTTCATATTGTCTATACATTGAAAGAAGAATAAATGCCTACCTGTTATAATATTTTTTTGTCTATTAAATTTTATACAAAGGGTTCTTTGCAGAATTCATCTGTTTATTGTTGTTGTTTTTGATACCTAAAAGACATTCTGTATTTATCTATGTGAAATACTAGCGATTATATTTAGATGTTCAAAGGTCAAACATGCAAAAAGTGCAAAACGTCGTCAACTGTAGTATTTACGTGGAATGCTTCGCAAAAACTTGTTTGATGTCGCTCTCGCTGTATGGACCTGCCTACCTAGAGTTGTTCAATACTGCTATAAAACCATAGCACGTTACAGGCTATAATTTTTTAGCATAGTTTAGTTTTTTAGAAGAATTTCAGGTTCTAAACAAAAACTCTCACCTTAGTGCGCCACAGTTCGTTTATAAATATTTACAGAGGTTTATGTCACGCTCTTATCTCTTTTGAGACTGACCGTAACATATAGGTATGTTTTATTAGGCTAAGGCTGGTATACATCTACTCCTTTCATAAACTAAACGAAAATGTTAGGTCTATTTATTTATATCCTTTTCATATGCTACTTACGTTAGACTTTAGAGGTAGTTTAGGGAGGTGACAAGTACTCTTCTATTTGCAAAATCCACGGAACAGGCTTTTATATTCTTATTACGTGATGCCCGCGACTTTGTCCATGTGCATTGATGTTTTTTAAGTCCCGCAGGAACTCTTCAATTTTCCGGGACAAAAAGTAGCCTATGTAAAACAGTATGTAGTAGAAATCACAGAAAAGTAGGTATACTTCTCAAATATGCAAAGGATTAATTTGATCTGTGCGTGTTTTTATACATTTACAGTTCGCGCGCGAGTTGAATGCAGACCTAATGTATGCTGACATATACAAAGCCTCTGCATTCAACTCGCGCGGTAAATTGTGTCTTTGAGATTTATTAATGTTTAAATAAATAGACGACATACTTTGTTAAGATGTTTTGATAACATTATGAAAACATTTTTTTGTTAATTACTGTATTTAATTATTAAAACACTATTTGCTACTTGTGTAAGAAAATATGATTCGAAAGTTTTAAATGACTACTGGGAAATTATAGAAAATTCATTTTATAAATTGTCCAATTCGATTTTGTTTAAAATGAACCTACAACTTTCCAAACGGTTCTGAACTTCTGAACTCTGAACCATTTCGTTGATGGACTTAGGCCCACGTGCACAAGTCCGTTAAACGTGTTTAAGATAATAGGGATGATGCCTACATCAAAAATAAATTAATATTTTTTACTGATTATGTAGTAGAGGGTCTTCAAAAAGACCTAAAATTCACATCCTCGGTTAGTTTTAAGTTTGATAACCATTTTATAATATAGATTAAAGAAAAAAAGTGCGTTGAAATTTTATGACGTCACAATTGCAAATTTCATACAACTTCCATACTAGAAGAGCGTTTTTAAGTTGCTGATTTGAATGCGTTGTCATCATCCCTATTATCTATAGGTACGTCTCCTTTTTGTGTCAACCCCGGAATAAACTTATCAAAAAGTACTAAAAAAAATACGTAATATGAATTGGCCACTCGAAAAATGTTGTTTTAGTGTAAAAATGTAACCGGACAATACACATACAATCACAGTGAATCTACAAAGGCATAATTTTCTGTACTTATGTATCATTCTTATTGGAATGTAATATATGTACGAAAATTACTTGAAGCGTTAGTTTGAACAAAATATGCACAAAAAATAGAGGCATACGTAGCCACTCACAGTAACTTTTATATCGTAAGCTCAAAGCCGGTTTTTCTGCTCACAAAATAAATTATGTCACAAAAGTTGTGGTTCATTGTGCATGATAATGAAGTGTGCGACGGATCTTTAACTTCCTTCGAGGAAGGATAATAAGTGTAGGTACATTGTACGCAGTTTTGATGGCAGATAACATTGGTCTACCTATCTGTGTAATTTATTATTCACTCCGCGTTGCGAATGTTCAAGTCATAAAGAGATACAATATCAATATTTTCACCTGATCGCCCTCCAAGAACAGTCGTCCGTCGCGTTCAGTTAGTGGTGATGATCCGAAATTTGTATAAGTGAATAAGTGGAGCGCATTCAGTTACGGCAAAATGATATAATACGAACATGCGTGTGTGACTTTGAATCTAGTGATTTCTTTTCGAATTGAAATAGTTATTGAAGATTAACTGAAGATGACCATATTGGGAAATATTCCGGAACGAGTTATCCAACCTTCACCAGTGAAAAAGATAGTGCGATGGTGGTCCAAGGAGTTCAAAGTTATTCTGGCAGAGTTTGTATCGACCACACTATTAGTATTTTTGGGATGCATGGCTAACATACCCCTGGACGGTTTCACCGTCCAGCCCCCGATGTACGGCCCGATTGCTTTTGGTCTGGTCGTTTTGTTCAACATAACGTCATTCGGGCACATATCTGGAGCGCATATGAACCCTTCGGTGACATTGTCTGCAATAATATGGGGCAGCGTTTCGCTCCCTCTGGCAGTAATGTACGTTATAGCACAGTGCGGTGGTGCGGTCATTGGATACGGTTTATTGCTAATTGTTTCACCTATTGACTTAATCCCAGGTAGTGTTTGTATTACCCAGCCGCACGTGAATCACTTAACGTACCAAGCTTTGATTATTGAAATAGTGCTGTCTACTGCATTAGGCTTTATCAACTGTGCTGTGTGGGATCCAGTTAACAAAAAGAAGCAGGATGCGATTCCGTTGAAATTTGGTTTTACTATTGCAGCCTTGTCTCTCGCTGGAGGCCCTTTGACTGGAGCGAGTATGAATCCAGCCAGGTCCCTAGGACCAGCTGTATGGACTGGTAATTGGAATACACATTGGGTATATTGGCTTGGCCCGGCTTTGGGCGGCGCAGTTGCCCCTCTACTTTATAAGCTTGCTTGGCTTGAAACTAAGCAGGATAAGGAATCTGAAATACAATCTAGCAATGGTCAATTGTAGTTGTTTTTTTTAGAAACTTCGTACTGTAAAGCTTTAATTTTTGCGTTTTGAACGAATTTATAATATTTTTTCGTAATTTCTACAGATGTTAATTACCATTTACCACCTATTTAAATTTTTAAATTTTTTTCTTCCGTCAGGGTTATTAAACTAGATGTAATTTTAATAGTATCAAAGTATTCGGCATAATTATTTGGATTACTTTATTTATGTATTTAACTAGTATTACTTGACTATAATATTTAGTTGAATAATAAATGTTATCATGTCGGGAGTTAATAAAACCTTTGTATGTGATAGCTTTGAGGAGGTATTAAAAAAAAGTTCGCAGGAACTAAGGTTTTTTTTATTAAAGAATTAATTAACTAAATTTATGCGAATATTCAGTTTAAGATCCCGCCGAATATTATTTATTTGGCCAAGGAATCTTTGTAGCGAGTTGTAAATTTATTTCTGTAGAAATTACATGATAAATAATAATGTGGTAATTATTCTACTTAGTGTGTAAAAATATCGTTGTATTTGATAAACTTTACGCGTGTGAGAAATTAATTAAACTTAAAATATTATAATTAAGTCCCTTGTCTGTTATAAAATGATAACGAATATGAGAACATAATATGCGATACCTATATGTATGTAACTAGGTATAATACATTCTCATGTTGGTAAAATGTAACCCAGCCGAATGCATAGAAATTCGATTAATTCATGTAAATATTTGATATATTCTACGATATTTAAAATTTAAATTGATTAAAAAACTTATAATGTATTAAATAATTTTCAAAATATCAAATATTTACTAAATTAGGTAATTGTTTCAAAATATATCCTATCAAACAAATTGGTTTTATTGAGCTCTTTTACACGATATTTTGATTTTTCGTTTAGCCATTATATTATCAATAAGAATCCTAAAATAATATGTTTACCACAGAAAATCTTCTAAAGTAGTTTGTAAAGGTACCTACTGTATTTTATGAATATAATTAGATTAATAGATGATGCCGGCGACTTCGTCAGTGTCACTTCAGTTTGGTAATTTCCGGGGACTCCTTAATTTTCCGAAATAAAAATTCCAAATTTAATAAAAATCGGTTGAAAAGATGGGCCGTTACAGCGTAGCAGACCGACAGACAGACACTCTGTTGCATTTATAATGTTTGTATGAGTACCTATTGAATTAGACTAAAATATAATTAATCGTATAATGTCCTAAACGCGTGAATAACATATTTCGGAAAGTTTAGATATCGTTCTGGACCGGATTAAGACTATCTTATCATGAATAGATTATATTATTAACTAAACCCACTGACCAAAATGGGACCGCTTGCGCTGCTTTGGCAATGCGCTATTTTTCTTTATCGTAAAGTAAAATATCATAAATTATAAGTAGTAGGGTTAGTAAAAATATATATCTACTAATAACTTCGTATACTAATAGCTTCTGAATATTAAACAATTTTTGCGCCGTGATTTTTAAATATTCTGGTTAAGTTCTTTCTTTTTCACAAAAAAAATAAAATATTTTGATTGGCTGCTCTAATATTATAAGCTGCTGCTGCTTTATTTCAATGCTCTAAGACGGCATTACTCTATGCGATGTAGGGCTACCAATACCGGGACTTTTTTCGTCCGTATTCAATACCGGTATTGAAATGTGTAATACCGGGATACCGGTATTGGTGACATTATAAATGAAACAGTGACTATTACATATATTTCTTGGTACATATGCCACTTTTTTTATTTGGCTAAGTTTAAAACTTGTATCTTAAGCACCTTAGCTCAATAAGAACACCTTTATTGCTGATCACTCAAAGGGAATTTCTGTTTGTATTCAGGACCCTATGGCTTGGCATTTCTATTTAATTGACTCACGAAACGCTAAATCTGTTTTATAACCATTGCAATATTTTATTATTATTTTCTTTTCTTTCAAAAAATTGTTTTTACTAAACTATGTATTTTTACGAGTGTAAAAGTGGCATTTCTTCATTGAATTTAAGCAGAAAAGTGCTCTTTTGGAGTTAATGTGGTGAAAAAATATTTTTATGGAAAAACTGTTTTTTATGGTGTAGTTCCATTCAGAAAAGACCAGATTTAAGTTAAAAACAATCTATCCAATTTTAAGTTTTTTAAGGTATTGCAAAAATCTTTCCGGTATTCATACCGGTATTGAAGAAAACCGGTATACGAAAGCCCTAGGTCGGCGAACCGTTTGTTGATCGAGTACTTCCTATTAAAAACACTGAGCTGAAGATTGTTTATACATGTAATGCTTAGTGTAAGTATAGCGAAAACTTCAATTTTTTTGGTGAATATGAAGATGTTCTTGAGAGATTACTAATATTTTTAAATTAACCCTGTTTAATGTATTATGATACCTCTAACCTGTATAATATAGTGTATTTAAAAGTAACCGGCATAGCTCAACGTTTTTTTTCACTAAAGTGGCAATGGGTGTAGCACATAGTTTGAAGAACCGATAGACGTTGGGGTCCCAAAGTACTGGAATGGCGACTTCGCATTAGAAAATGCAGCGTTGGTAGGGCGTTGGTTGGACGCGCTAAGTGGACAGGTGACATGAAACGAGTCGCAGCCAACTGCTGGATCCAGGCGGCGCTAGACCGCAGCTAGTGGAAGTTCTTGCAAGAGACCATATCATGTCGACCAGTCAATGTCTATCGGTTGACTCTGACGACGATAGGTTACATCTAGAGTATGATTAATCGGTCAGATTGATTGGTTGATGTCAGCATCATACCAGACCTGACAAATAAAACATTTGACGTTTTTGATCGACGTTTCTCAAAACTCAATACTCAATATCATTAATTCAATATAGGTACACTGTAGGTACACTTATTGACGTTAAAAATTACTTACTTAAAAAACATGATGGTGATCATTGGTTACGGTATCTTAAAACTAAAGCTACGAGGGTTCCAAACGCGCCCTGGTCTGAGAAGAGCCCACAACAAAGCCCTTTTTTTTGTTTTTATTATCACCATCTCACAAATCATCTTAACTAAGGAACTATCAGAGCCATAGAGCAAATCATTGCCAAGCTTCCTTGTCTGATACGAACCGCTATAGTGTGGAGCGCACCCTCCCAGCGCACGTGTTTCCTGCCACTTATAACATAAGTACCTTCAAGGCAAGAGTGAATAGGCATCTATTAGGCAAGCGCGTTCCAACCTGGACCTCATCATTGCTTTTCACTAAGCATAATTGTCGTCAAGCGCAAGCCTATCACGTAATAAAATAAAAAAATAAATAAAATAAATACAAACCAATAAATTAATAAGTTAAATCCACCACTACTAATAATATTTACATAACTAAAATATTATTCCGTCCAAATGACCGGTCTAATTATGGGCATTGTGCCTCAGAATGCGCAATATTTATTGAAGTGAAAACTTCTTTAGGCGCGTTGAGTACGTTTTGGTAGGGGGTAAAAATGTGGAATACGCGAGAGCGACACCTCGCGTTGTTACGAAGACAAAAGGTCTTAGATATAAATATAGTACATTCGTAATTAAACTTTAATGCCTTAGTTTTAAGGTTTATTTATACTTCTATCTGCAGTCCCCACGACTGCCAATTTTTGTTTATATTGCCTCGCAACAACTAATGTTATCAACTGCATTAAAAATACCTATTCAACTATTCGTATTATGTTTTTTCTCTTATTACGTAGGAGGTGCCTTATTACTGCCTGATATACTTACCGCAAAAATCAAGAAAATCATTACCAGAAAATCATTATTAGAAAAACATGGTAATACCCCAAGAATTAGTTTTTTAGCATAATTAGCACGAGAGAATAATGAACTATGTCTAAGTAATTATCACTACCCGAATAATCTAATGATATTCATACAATCAACAGGTAGAATTAAAACACGATATACTTACTCATTCCTAATTCACTATCATTAAATGTACAAGGGCGTGGTCTCATCAGTTTCTCTTGTCAGTATTAAAATATAATCATTCACGTTGTAGACTGTAGGAATAGGATTTTCAAATAACTGACTCTCTTTTTGAACTTTGTCTCTACAGTTACAATATAATGTGTTTTGGGAGTTTATCGTTGAAACGTACACAGTTACCAATTTAGTAATGGCTATGTTTACTTAATTTAGCCAATAAACCAACAACATCATAAACAGGCCAACTCAATCCTGTACCTAATCTGTAAGGCATCATCAAGAAAACCTTTTTGAAAATATATAAGACCTAAGTCAGACCTTTGTTGGAGTATGCGTTCCAGGTCTGGAATCCATATTTCGTCATGGATATAGAAATGTTAGAAAGAGTACAAAGGCGAGACACTAAAATGTTGAGAGAGCTGAAAAATCTTGCCTATGAGCAAAGACTTTCAAACCTTGGACTTAGTTCCCTCAAAAGTAGGCGAGAAGAGTAAGCGATCTCATTGAAACTTACAAAATACTGAACAACTACTATAATGTCCCAAATATGGAGGAAATATTTGTAACAAAAAGGAACCCCGGTCTAAGAGGACACGATCGAAAGCTGCGTCATCAATTGGTATCAAATCAAATCCCCTTAAACACTTTTTGAGCAACAGAGTATTGGTTATGTGGAACAAACTGCCCGAGGATGTGGTGATGTCAAGCTCTGTAAATCAGTTCAAGAAAAGACTGGATAAGTACTTGAAGACAAAGCACAAGACTTGATATAGGCGCATCAGCGAAAGCTGCCTAATAAATAATATATGTATATAAATAATATAAAATAAATAATAATCAGCTAAGAAAAGGTTCTCAAGAATCGATCAATCCGGTCAAGGCTGAAGCATTGATTAACCGATACTAGAAAACGTGTTCTTTTCTGACTTCAACAGGCTTAGAACCGGGTATCGGTAATACTTACTCCTAAACTACAAAATTCATAATTATAATAGTGCCTACTCTGTTAATCACCGCGCCCTTATAGTTAGTTAGACAGACAATATAATTTGTTCTAGACAGATATTGAGCTGTCCACCAAAACTAGTCCCTGAAACTGACAGCTACCATTGGTGAATTACGGCGCTTGTATTGAAGGGGCTTCACGTGATGGTTCTAGGTATCTGTGTAAGCATTAACCTTATTATTGAAATAATAGAGATGTGGATGGGAAGGGTTGAAATATGTATAAGTACAGGGTGGAAATGATAAGTATATCGCCGGCGACATAATATTATTTAGCATGAGCAAGAGTTAGTGTTGATGTATATTTTGGATATAGGCACCTAAGTTTGTCTATGTACTTAAAGACTAAAACATAAGCGTCGAATTGAGAAGTTCCTCCGGAAGGTGCTAAGTGAAATCTTAAGTCTTCATCTATACTTATACCTAATGAAAAATACATTTATTAGTAAAGTAATTGGTTAGTTTAATAAAAAACGATATGGCAATGAACGTATTATAAATTTTTGGATTTTTCCTTTTACTTGTGCCACGATAAGTTTTCTTACCCCTGTGGCTACGCGTTGAAAGAACAGCCAGTCAGTCAGGACTGACAGTCAGTTAGTTATTTAAAATTTAAGCTTAGATCGCCCGGCGTCCTGCTAGCAGGACTTTAAGTCCTTCCGCAAGGACACAACTTTTTTCGATCGCAATACCGTAATGGTATATGGTACAAAGTTCAAATTTAGATGAAAAAGTAGCCTATTTCTGCTTCTTTTACATAGTGCAAAAATTGGCTAGTTAATGTCAGCTTTGCGTTTACAGTTGAAATGAATTGTTACAAAAGTTAAAAGATTGTTAATTTATTTATTGATGAAGGTTCGATTGTACTGATATTTGACTCATTCCATGTATTTCACTCGTCAGTTCGTTCCCGACGCCATATTGGAATAACTTGTATAAATACGAATGTTTTACCATCGGTAGGCAGTCTCCACCGAGACTCAAACGAATACCTTCGGTGTTTAGATCGTTACCTTGTTTACGAGCTGCGGTAGTAACTGCAGCCTGGTCAAATGATTTGATACTATAGTATTGTTTAACTGAGTTTTATAATTTAACTAATTACATTAAATCTCTCGTGCTTAGAGTACAAATATATTAAAAGTGTTTTATTAATACCTACTTCTGGATTGTTCTCCAACAGTTCAGAAGTGGGATATGATTCACGTTGCCTTGATTTTCCTTTGCCTTCTGCACATCCGTTTTGTTATTTTTTTAAATAATATTAATAGTGGGTAATTTAAAAATATTATTTTTACCGCTGGCTGTAATACGGGAATACGGATTAATTGCTAAGTAATCAGACCCATCAATAATCAGAAAGACCGAACGGAAATGTTCATGGTTTCTTATTTTGTTTCATGTGCTTCGGGGGCCCTTCGATCTGCGCGCCTTGCGGGCGCTCCGGGCAGCGCTCAGAGGGAGCTCCAGGCAGCGCTTCGAGGGCGCTCCGGGCATCAATAGCACGGCCAGCCGTGTGACGACAGGTGTTGCCAGAGCAGCCACCGGTTACGTATGCCCCTGTGCCGTGCTACCGACGAGGTCGACATCCGGAATTCCAGAGGTGACATCCTTACATTCAATAATGAGGGTAGAGATGGTCTTGATTTACTTAAGTTTTTAGTCCAAGCATTAAAGTCCATTACTCCTGACTCGCACAAAATAACGACTATGCGGTTGCATAAAGTAAACGAGTAGGCATGATGACAATAATCAAGAATAAATGAAATTATCTGATTAAATAGGATTCGTCGATTATAAAAATAAAAGTATTTATTTTTCTATTTTGAACGAGATTGTTATTTATTTTGATAACATGAAACTACAAAATACGGCAATTCGCCATGATACATTGAGCACCAGTCAGGGCGAATTACGTCACATCTAAATTCCTATAGTCCTAAATCCGTAAAATCTGCTTTTTATATATTATTAAGAACTTCATGATAGTTATTAGAGGTTATGTTGATGAAATGTTGTTTTTATAAAACTATACCTTACAATTTAATATGAAAGGTGATTGTCTGGTGATTAGGACGTCTGCCTCCTATTTAGAGCTTATACGTATTGTATTACGGGTACCTAATTGATTTTTAAGAGATAAAACCTAACCTCAAAAGGATCGAATTTATTATTAAATTAGGACCTCAAACAATATTATTAAACACACACCATTTTACAATAACACTAATTTATTCAAACCAATCCAGGATCTCCCATATGAAAATTCTGCATCGAAGGTTCGACATAATGTAACCATGGTACGCAGCACCATGGATACAATTTGTCATAACGGACATATGAATCTATTTGATCTAGTACAAATGTCACTATTATGATGTCCAATCACAATGTTGGTCTAATTTTATTTCCAAAAAATTACTGATAAATTATTACATTATCAGATTGTATAGTCTGATATAATACCTACAGTAATACTCCTTCTCCTGGAGACCGCAAGTTAACCACGTCAGCCGACGTCTCTTTGCTGCTATCGGCTCCCTGAAACGCTGGAAGAATCTCCTTCCAGTCGAAACTAAGATATCCTTAGCTGAAACACTCCTTTTACCTATACTGGACTATGCCAATAGCAGTTACACGGATCTCACTGAGGAGTTATTAAACAAGCTTGAGCGCTTACAAAACATGTGTATTCGATTCATCTATGGATTGAGAAATTTTGATCACGTTAGTGCGTATCGTGCTCGTCTCAATTGGCTTCCAATTAGGTTGCGTCGAAATTTTTATGTTCTTTCTTTACTATTCTCGATCCTATATGCTCCTCATCGTACACGGTGTATGCTGTGCAGTTATGGGAATCTCTACCCAAAAATATTAGAAACTCCAAATCTTCATTTTTTAAAAATAGTCTTAAAGAATATTTTCTTAACCAAGTCATGCCATAATACATAAATTATACTTCTATCGTAATTCGTTACGATGCGTTTTTAATTTTATTTATATATGTGTAATTTGTGTATGTTTATGTGTAATATTATTATTATTATCTATATTTTATTTACATGTAATGTATATATGCAAAACGTCTATTATATTTTTTATATTATGTGCTTACCTATTATAACTTGTACTGTATTCTGCCACACTACCCTACGCATCTTATTCGAACGTCTCACCAAAGGTTACCTGGCAGAGATTGCTCAGTAAGCAATAAGGCCGCCTTTGCATAACTAGTTTATAGCTAACTTGACCTTGTATTTCCATGTGTGCAATCTATCTACAGTTATACCTTGATCTTTGACAGTGGATTCTGTAACTAGCTTGGTCAATTGAACTCTATTCATTTATTTGCTTTATATAATGTTATATAATAATATGGTGTAATACAATCTGCCATCGAATGGCATGCAATATTATTAACTCAGTTCAAATGCATTCTTATTATATATTCCGTATTTTAAGTCTATGCCTGATAATAACTAGCTTTAATAATCAATTATAAAGAAATCTACTACTACACATCTATCTATTACATTATATTAAACTATTATTGAATTATTATTTTAACACAATAAATATGAGCTGTATTATACAAGCACAAGAATATATATTACCATTCAGTAAAATTAAAAATAAATTCATTAACAATGAAATTGTTTAAATTGTTTATATTGAAATCGCCCTACAAAATGCGTTTATTTTATACATAACTAGCTTTATGCTAGGTACAAGTAACCTGTTTCTAAGCCTTTGTAGAGCCTGGCCATGAGTTTCACAATATTCGAAGTAGTTTTTTTTGACAAAGATGCAAATTTCCTTAATGTAAATACAGGGTAAATACATATCTTAAGTGCCTTAAACATGGGTTTACAACTATCCAGGAAATGTTCCCTACATATAACACGTATGTTTTTTTTGGAAGCTATTGAGTACAGACGACACATATCCATCATAATTATGTTTTCTAATCAATTGCATAGGTTATTAATGTGGTATTTCCAATTGCAGTGGAAGTCTATTTAATAGTGTTGACTTCCTTAATTATAACATTATTGTATTGAATTTTTATAGGTATTTTTCTTGTGAAGTTTTAAACGCAATAATCTTCGTTTTCTCAGTATTAACTGGTCATTGGTTATTAACTGAAATATAGCAATAGTAGCTGACCTATTTCTCCTAAACCGTGCTGTTTCTGTTAAAATATTCAAACGTTCAGCTTGCTTATACACAAGACATGGTTACATTTTTCACGACACTATCAGGACAGACTGAGTGAGGAGGAATCGGACTGTTATAATATATTAACCTAATTTATCTTAACATGACAAAGGTGTCATGTGAAGACTGTGTTTTTTTTAATTATGTTTCAGGACAAAGGTGTCTGAAAACAGTAATTCTTAGCTTATTTTATAACCTTTATTTCAAATATTATAATTCAACGGACACTTCAAATTAATTACAAAATAAATAAATGTGTATTAAATTGATTACTATACGTTTCCGTTTCTCGATTATTAACCACAGATCAATAACTTACAGGTTAAAATAATATGCAATACCACCGCTTGAGCGCTAGATCCGTATCGTAAGAAACAAGATAAAAGCAGCTTAAAGTGCTAAATGCGCTAGTATTTTGAATCTCGCAACGCATCTATTGAAAGTACAATAATTTTATATATCTAACGCCATCTGTAATGTTTTTGATGAACTACGGCGAATCTTTTCTTATTTACATACTGTTTACAGCTCTATTACAATTGGATAGAGATGGTATTTATTTGTCCAAGCAGATTGATTGTGAAAATTGAAGAAATAACCCCAAGATTGAAAATATTTTTGGTAATAAGTAATGTTTTAGCTATCGTCCGTTGTTTTAATCTGCTCTCAAGTATAAAAAGGTATTTATTTGAACCCAGTAATCAATGTTAAAGACTGTTGGTTCTTAGGCAAACTTTGTATGGGGACGGAACAATGTCCTTTACATTGATATGTCATTAAAATTTAAAAAAAAAAAGTTATCCAGGTACCTAGTCATACAACATTTAATGTTATTTACAAATTACAGTGTCGTAACTTCATAATAAAAATGTCATAATTTCATAATAAAGGTACTCAAGTACAGTGTTATATATTTCCATGCGTTTCAAAAGAGTAGATTTATTTGTATGTTGGACAAAGGTGTCCTGAATTATTGGTTTTGTTTATTTCTGTTGGACAAAAGTGTCCTAGCTTAGATGACAAAGATGTCTCAAAAGTACAGAAGTGAATAAAACTAATAGTTTTATTTATTCCTGTGGACAAATGTGTTCCTTCTTATTGTGTGCAAGACAAAGGCGTCAGCAAAATATTACTATTTAAAGCTAATTATTAATATAAGCTTATTATTATTATCGTTACATTTATGGGACAAAGGTGTCCTATGTTGTTGTAATTGTCATCACATATTTTTTTGTTTTTATGAAAAATAATTTAAAACGTTACATGGATGTGAGGACACATTTAATAACGGATGGCCGAATCTGTTAGCGGGTAAACACAATTTACTTTATTATCGTAGTAATATTAACGAATTGTCATATTTATTATTTGATTGAACAACGATGTTGACGACCGCCATTTTGTATTTTTCCGAGCAACGGTACCTTCGTTGTTCAACGGTTGTGGCGTCAACACTAGCTGTGTCAAAATTATTTTCGATGTTAGACGCCACCGAGTTTCTTGCTGGTTCTTCTCGCTAGGACGTGGCATTCCGAACCAGTGGTAGATTCGCAGTTTTGAAAGTATTCATATTATACGTGATCATAAGTTTTTGAGATTAGTGGCTGTAACCTTTGATGTTTTAAATATGTTTGTGCTAAAAGTTCATAAATTGTGTCAGATTTTGAAAAGTACAACGAATGAGGTTAGTTGTATCAATTTACAATTTCTTGAGAATATTTTATGTATGTTTGATAAGACTGGAAGTTCAGCAGTTTGATTAGTGTGTTACAAGTAATTATTATTAGTAATTATGGGTAAGAACGCCCCAGGCAAAAACGTCTGATCATGATTTATATGATTTGGGGCATAAACGCCCGTGATATGACATAAACACGAGGACGTGTTGTTCTCAGGACGGCCGAACCGGTCAGCTTTGCGTTTACAGTTGAAATGAATTGTTACAAAAGTTAAAAGATTGTTAATTTATTTATTGATGAAGGTTCGATTGTACTGATATTTGACTCATTCGATGTATTTCACTCGTCAGTTCGTTCCCGACGCCATATTGGAATAACTTGTATAAATACGAATGTTTTACCATCGGTAGGCAGTCTGCACCGAGACTCAAACGATTATTGAATACCTTCGGTGTTTAGATCGTTACCTTGTTTACGAGCTGCGGTAGTAACTGCAGCCTGGTCAAATGATTTGATACTATAGTATTGTTTAACTGAGTTTTATAAATTAACTAATTACATTAAATCTCTCGTGGTTAGAGTACAAATATATTAAGTGTTTTATTAATACCTACTTCTGGATTGTTCTCCAACATTAATACAACTGACCTTCAGTGGGCGTGCCATGGCGCTTGACGCAGCGCGTTCGCGACCGCGCGATCGTTTTGAAGCGCCGGGTATCACAACACCCATGGAGTCGTTAACATTTTTGTGACAATTATAACTTTTAGTTGTTGGAGTTGTGGTCAGAGTTTTGGACAAAAGTAAAGTGCGCGTGCGGTGGGATATTGATGGGCCCAATAGTGCCTTTTAAATTATTAAATCCTACAAATCCCGAATATGGTAAGTTTGCTTTTGGCTTAACATTTGGTTTATTAAATACTAAAACTAAAACTTTTAAAGCATAATTGTTATCAATATTTTATTGCAAATTAAAATTTATTCTTTTAACTTTTTTAATAAAACGCTCCAATATTGCTAATAGTTATTGTATCATTGAGATTGATATCTGATAATATTAGTTCTATTACATTAATATGTATTTCAGGACGCGGAGGTATGATTCGGATATAGGGTGAAGATGCTGATGCCGAACGGGAAGATTCGTCCTCTTCTTCGAATCATAGTTAGAAGACGATAATCATAGTACAAAAACTTAAAAAAAATCTTAATATTTATTTTATTATAAAAAAAATTATGAAAATTCTTTAACCACTCACTTTTATTTTAAGTAAATACCTACGCACTGACCAAATGTTTCTTACTTCTGGCTAGCGTGAGTTTAAGGTTAAGGTCACGGTACTGCTGGAAGGACCAGATACAATTCCGTAGAAATCGCGTCCTTCCAGCAGGACGCGCGGCAGTCTTCCGGCAGGACGAAAACCAGTCCTTCCGGAAGCGCTTCCAGCAGGACACACCATCGGGCGATTTGTGATTAATGCACACACAGGGACCCGGACAAAGCATCAGCTTGAAACGTCCGCGTCGAAAGTAACGACGTTTTGTCCTGTCATGCTTGTGTGTGCGCTCTTTGTAAAGTGGATGTACCCGGATTAGTTGACCGCCAGACGAGTTTTGTCTGTACATGTGTTTTCGCCCTAATAGACTATACAATAGTGGCCAGTGAGATATCTCTCTCTCTGCGTCGTTTTCCTCATGTCTGAGGGTCGAGACCCCTATCCATTAATCACATAATGGTAGGAGTATTCTTGGGATAATATTGCGGTGGGTTCCCACGCCCTTCCGCATACGACTCGATTATGAGTTAGGTATTTAAACTCTTAGGTTTGTGTACCTAACGATTATTATCAGATGTTAGTGATAATATAAACTGGAACCGACGGCTTAACACGTTGAGTGCGAAACCAGGTTCTAAAACCTTGTACACGTCTACGCTTACAGTGCGGCTAAGAAATGTATAGACTTCCTTGTCGCGCGGAAGGCCTAACTTTAACTTGGTTCGGTGTAGGACAGAGATGAATATATATCTAAGATGTATTATTTAAATAGAATCTAATGGTGTATCTACCTTAATACCAGGTTTTTTCACCTGGTACCGCACGGAAGAAATAAAATTTCATCATAATGCGAAACCAGGTCGAAACACCTTGTACCCCGCTCACCTGGTACCGCACCCCGCGTTAGCTTCGCGCGACTAGTGTTGGCTTGCAATCGTGAGAAACGCACGTGTCGACATGGCGTCAAGACCAACAAAACGGTGCCGAAAAAATATATTATATGATGTTTGCGAGGAAAGTGAAGCAGTGAAAGTTAAATCTAAATTAGATTTAACTTTATCAGAGACAGGTGAGTCATCATTACTATTTATTTTAATGATGGGAATAAAATACCAAAACTACAATTTGTGGAGGAAATTATCAAAGATTTTACAAAAAAGGACTTTGACAATGATATAGGTAATTTCAACGCAGCCGTAAATGAGTCCACACACATACAAATAAATAATAATAAATTAATAAATTTATCTTTTCAGAACCCGCACAAAAACTTGACAAACACACTTTGGTAAAATGTGATAAGAAGAGAAATTGTGTCAGATTTTACGCAAAACTCCGAACCTTTTTTAACCAGTCGCCAAGCTGACAAAAAGTTAAAAAAAATTTAACTAAATGTGTTCAGTGCAAAAAAAACTTTTGCTACCCATGTTTTATTGAAAAAGATTAATTCATGTTTGTTTTTTTTTCATTATATTAAAACTTAATTACAGCTATCGATATTTTTATTTCACATCCTTAAAATACGCACCATACTTCCCTTATTCAGTGCGGCACAGGGTGATTAAGCCCTGTATTTTGAATATAGCTATAATTTTTAAACTAAACAAGTTGTTAACGAACGCCTTCAGGTGTATGTCAATTAATTCATTATTATTAATATTCAAAACAAAAAAAACAAATATATATTTACATGAAGCCAAAAAAAGGATTTAAGTTTCTTAAATTTTACAGGGTCTATAAGCCTTGTGCCGTCACAATGGAAGTTTTATTACCAGGTTTATAGGCCTTGTTCCGAAGGAATGGAAAGTATTGAAAACTTACTGACGCAGCAAACGTGATAAGATGCTCTCTGAGGCACGGAGGAAACGAAAATGCCAAATGTTTTAGAAATTTGAACGTCCAAATTTGGTCACCGATTCAGCGACTTGAGTCAACGTTGCTTAACAATGGCAATCGACCGATATGCGTTGCCACAACAAGGCGTCCGTGCTCGCTCGAAAGTCAATCTACACTAATATTATAAAGAGGAAAGATTTGTATTTTTGTATGTAACGAATAAACTCAAAAAGTACTGGACCGATTTTAATAATTCTTTTTTTATTAGAAAGCTACATTATCACTGAGTAACATAGGCTATATTTAGTACTAGATTACTATAGAAATCTTTAGAAATTCCTATTAAAACCAACCGAAGGTGTAAAAAAATTAGTCATAAAATGTCTTTCATCGCATACGCTGCGAAGAGTATTAATGATAGGACAAAAAAATGTTCGACAATATTATAGAATATATCAATATCTACAAAAAACTTCGCGAGACCATGTGTCTAACTATTGTAGTTACGTCACTATAACAATTTTTTTACATTTAACAAATAGATAGAAATGCCGATCAAAATCAGACCGTGTTATCCATACCATTTATAAATTTTTATCCAAATAAATAATTTAATATTCAAGACTGTCTCAATACAATATAATTATTGAAATCGGACATTCCATTCAAAAGATATCATGAAATTAAAATAAAAATACATGCCGGCGGCGGCCGCCACGCAGCGCATCGAGTAACTAACTCTTTGTGAGAGGGGCAGTGCGGGAGAAGGGGGTGCACCATTATGAACTAGGTAGCCGCGCGGCTCCTTACGCAGTGGACGCAAGCGACATTGAATATTTCGAGTTTTTTTAACACATTTTTATGCTTCACTTAAAAAGTTCTTTTCAGAGCTACTTAGTTTTAGTATTAGGAATCACACTTTTTCATAATTAATAATAAATGCGAAAGTGTGTTTGTTGGTTTGTCCTTCAATCACGCCGCAACGAGGCAACGGATCGACGTGTTTTTTGGCATGGGTATAGTTGAGGACCTGAAGAGTGACATAGGCTACTTTTTATCCCGGAAAATTAAGCAGTTCCCGCGGGAATTAAAAAAAACATTCACCACGCGGACGAAGTCGCGGGCATCAGCTAGTTCTAAATATATGGTAGTTAGCGATGTCGCGGTCGAATACGGAAAAAAAGATAAAATACCCAGTGAGATATAATACCCACATATAGTATCCTTAATCTCCCAAGATTATAGATCGTAACAAGCTAGATACGGTGACATAATAGGAACGATAATCTTGATTCGATCATTTTTTATTATTGAAAACAGAATACATAATTAGATAATATTATTTTTATCAATAAAGTAATGAATTTTTCAATGATGTTAATTTTTGCAATAAATAACTTGTCAGCTTAACGAAATTAGACAAGGTAATATATATGGTTGATAAAACTATTGATGGTCAATAAAAATGTTTCACGTGAGTTTTTATCATAATATGGAATTAAGAAATTTGTATACAATTCCAGGAGTTTTACCACGAAAATGTTACCATAACCACTCTGCTGCTGTCATAGTTGCCCTATTAGTATATTATCTATCAGGCAGATTTTATGGTTTTCATATTAGTTAAATCTATCTAATTAGTAATTAGGTACCGAAATATTTGTCGTTTTGAGGGTGCCAAAATGGAAAGCTTTAATATACTTATGTCTCCGGAAAATGTAATGCAAAAGCGATAGAAATTGGGTATTAAAATCTTTTATTTGAAACATATGAAGAATATTGTTAATAGTTATCTAACTTTTTTTTGAGGTTTTCATCGATTATTTGCCGTTATCATAGAACTAAAACTATGAGATATTAATCTATTTATATTTAATAGAAAATCGGGTTGTCGATCGACGCTTATTGATACATAATAGATATATTGTCATTAATTTACTGATAATACCTAAGTATCATAATTTATATTTATTAAATCTCGTCATAAGTTTTAAAAGTAAAACTCATGCTGGAGCGGCACACGGGTCACAGATATCACACACACATTTCACACAGACAAACGGACAGAAAAATCTCACCTAATCAGATGTTTTCCTCCAATTTTTTAGTCAATAGCTC
Source organism: Erebia palarica (assembly GCA_964035005.1). Classification (NCBI taxonomy): domain Eukaryota; kingdom Metazoa; phylum Arthropoda; class Insecta; order Lepidoptera; family Nymphalidae; genus Erebia; species Erebia palarica. Next base: position 13,346,836 of record OZ035988.1, read on the forward strand.
CACTCAGTCAAGTTTCGTACCTACGTTTAGAAAAAACGCTCAAGTGCGATATATCACACCAACGATTCCGTAGCTTGTAAAGAGAGCTACCTACCTATGATACTTAATAATACCTATACCTACCTACCTATAATACTTAATATTTTCAGACGTTTCAGTTTAATCGTTTCAGACGTTGATTCTAGTATCCCAAAAACTGGTCCTTTTGTTTCACACCATAGGCGAAATAAGTTATTTCGTTTCGTTATTTCAAATAACTACTAGTACTAGATAATAGGTAAAGGTATATGAATCATCGATATATATGTAGGTATTAGATGGGTCCTTTCATAGAAAAAAGTTGGGCGTCCGACTTGCAGAGCACGTTCCACAACTGTCATAAGCCATAACCAAGCCATAGCCATAACATGTCATAAGCATCTTTGTCCCCGTCGTAGCGTCGCGTCGTCACGGTCGCTCGTCGTTTAGATAATTTGTTATTATTAAGTTAACATCTAGTCTTATTAGTGTGGCACTTTATAACTTTTATTTTAAGCTAAGTAGTCCAGTCATTACGTCGGAAAAAACGGGTTAGAAATGCATGTGAACCGAGAAGGCAAAATTTTGGATATTACGTGGGGGACTCCTAGAAAAGGTTAACTTATAATTGTCGACCAAGATTTCCATGTGCTTTTTCCGCTATCTTGAAAAAAGGTTTAAAATCAGTTTTTCCACAATAACTCGGTTCTCCGTTGAGATACGAAAATTTTGATACAAAATTTTTTTGTTGCTTTTTTTACGATCTACAATTAAGGTCCTTTACATTTTTCACCTATCGTTCAAAAAAAAAAACATCGAAAACCCATAAATTTAGGTAGTGAATTTTTTTTTTGCTATTTTCTTTTTTCTCGTGAAAGATATCGTAAAAATGTCTATTAACAAACTTGTACAGCGTATTCCTACAATTTCGTTTTTTTTTGACAAATCTTACGTGGGCGGTAAGTCTGTGCCCAGTTTCGATTTAGCCACTCGTACTTTTTTCAAGATGGCGGAAAATGCACATAGGAATTCTTAACCGACAATTTGAAGTTAAGGTTATCTAGGCCTACCCCACGTAATATTTAAAATTTAGCCTTCTCGGTTCACATGCATTTCCATTTATATGTCACCGTAAGATTGTAAAAACCGTTAGATTATAATCTAACTCGCGAAATTCTAAACTGTCGAAAGATTAGAATTTAACGCATTTTTTTCCGGTAGAATGTAATCTGATACGCATTTAAAACTGATAAAACCTAAGTGCCCTACACTACTTGATTATTTATGTCGAACCCTAACCTAACCTACAAGAAAGAGACAAGAAAACGTAAATAAAATGAATATTTCAAAAATGGACACTCAGAACATTGAACAGTTTACAATCTTTCGACAGTTTAGAATTTCGCGAGTTAGATTATAATCTAACGGTTTTTACAAGCTTACGGTGACATATATATATAATGACTGGATTAAAGTGTTTGAATTCACAATTATACATTTCGATGCGATGCGTTATAACCAGGGCCTTTGCACTTAGAACATTTTTCTGTTGTATGGGGATGTTAGTTCCACAACTCCCTAAAGGATGGCGCTCATGGCGCTTATCTTGTACTGAAAGTATGTATACTTAAAAGTCTGTGATCAGGGTCTGTGATGGCGCTGAACTAAGTGTTCGTTCAGAAGCTTATGTTTTAGATAAATTAATCATTTTGCCATTTATATAAACACTAAGCTAATAATATATAAAACTTTTTTTTTGAGCAAAATATGAGTTATCTTAGATAATTTATAAAGATTTATCTGTTATAAATTAAGTTTAGTGGAACGAGTCAGAAGTTTAATGAAACATTTGTGTTTTAATTTCCAAACGTGGACAGCCACCATTTTAAAGTTTGAAATTCGACATTGACATTGACGTTTTCTGGCATGCCGGATGCCGGGTGGATAAAATTATTATTTTTTTGATAAATTCGTTACAATGTGAAACTATAATATTAATAGAGTGTGTATTAAGTGTGTACGATGTGAAAAACATGAAACTGGAATAATTGTTATACTTTATGTATATATTTTGTAATTGAGAATATAAGAGAAAATAATCAACATGCGTTTCATTTACTAACGTCTGAACATCTTTACAGTTTGTGTTTATCGTTTAAGTAATAATTTATCTTAATTATTACAAGGTCACATAATTCTATAGTTGCAGAATTAGGTGATCTTGTAATAATTAAGATAAATTATTATACAATAGGTACACTTTGTAATATATAGTACTATAGCATTGTGCTACGGTTATATATACATATTTTAGTTGGACAACTTCCCGATAGATGTCGCTGTACATGGAAAGTCGAGTAGCAACTCTATACCAGTATATATAATGTACTCTGTGGTTATAACGCATAGCGATAGCGATGGGTTCAAATTATGGTGAAAATGATTAGGTATAATATAGTACATAGTATTATACATGGTATAATTTAGTTGGAAACCTACTTTGGAACACAATATTGTTCTGTTTTCAAAAGCATTACAGTAACATAATAAGTACATCGATATATAAGTAGGTACTAGATGGGCCCTTTCATACAAAAATGGCGGGCGACCAACTATGAGAGCGCGTTCCTATAACCTGTCATAAGCCTGTCTTTGTACCCGTCGTAGCGCTGTCACGGTCGCTCATCGTGTAGATAATTTGTTATTAAGTTAACATCTAAAGTTTTATTAGTTTGGCACTGTATAATTTTTATTTTAAGGTAAATGTTTCAATTCACAATTATACATTTCATAAAAAACGTTATTTAATCTTCCTATTTAATATTTCTATCCATTACGCAATCATTTAATTTCCGCGGCAAACTGTATGATATTTTTTTTTACTCACTGGCCTTACGGCTTTGGGTTCCAACCCTAGAATAGTCCAGTCCAGTACGATAAAAAAAATGCAACCCAGATTAGTTAATGCATAGATGGGCAGAACGGACAGTAGGCAATAATACCTTCCGAGACGCAATATTATGCTATTAAAATAATATGATAAAATTAGTTATTGACGTGAGTTTAATGTTTAAACCAACTTCAATAAATAAAGAGTTTTCATTTATTAAAGTTGGTGATTTTTATTTTGTACTAGCGAATGCCCGCGACTTCGTCTGTGTGGTTTGAGGATTTTTGGTTCCCGCGCGAACTTCTTAATTTTCCGGGATAAAAAGCCTATGTGTTATTTCAGACTATAATCTATCTCTGTGCCAAGTTTCAGCCCATTATCATTTATCGTTTACCTCAGAGAGTACACTGATGTAGGTATTATTTTCGACAAGCGCATCTGTACTAATCTATGACCGAGTCATACGTTTTCAAGATGGCGCATATGTTGCAAGCAAGTTCCCGCTTTTCAGACTAGATGGCGTTGATGGCGTTGCTAAAAATACGCCCACATTCTTTGTTTGACAGGGCCAGGAACATAGTGTACGCGTTAGTCAACTTTTTGTTTCCAACTGCGTAGTTAATTTTGAAACATGCGTAAGACAGGATAGCTTAATTTCCATTAACAATTAAAACTTTCACAACTTTCCACAGAGCTGTGCTACCACCTTTTATTATTAACCTCTCGAGCTAATTCGTTTCGCTCTTTAAATATTTAAGTGTCTGCTTGTGTGCAACGCTACTATCTCCTGTCTGCTCAACCGATTTTGATGAAATTTAATACAAATTGAAGTTTAAAGATAAGAACGAAAATCTGAGTAATTTTCAATTACTCCAAACTTGTTTGCGAACACGTTTCCGATTAGTTTTAAAAAGTGGATTTGATTCGCTCCAGCTATGCATGAGACTGCGGATACATAATAATATGTACACCTATTGAATTTTATTGTTAAACTTTTCCTAAAAAGAGCAACCGCTGAGTTTCTTTTAAAAACTAGTGGTAGATTTTATGACGAATTTGATTATGAAAATTTTATTCAAATGCTTTTTGCTAAAATTTTCATTTTATTTGAATAAAAAGCATTTAAATTTTAAATTACTTAACTTCTTTAAAATAAAATGATCGAACCTCAATCATAACTTTTAAGTAATCTTAAAGTATATTTTAAGTACCTAAGTAGTTTCATTGCACGTATGGTAGTAAGTAATAAAATAACACCTAAATTAAAAAGCCGTGATCGGAATTTCATTTGCTGATTCAAAGAAGCCTTTTTAGAGAATTTACCTCGGAAATGTAGGTATTAAACCGCTTACCAGCACGAAATTATTGTATCGACGTTTTGCTACATGAAAATTGCAAATGGAAAAGCAAAATGTTAAGGAGCAAATAAACCATTGAAATTGTAGCGAAAATTAAAGCGATACTTATTTGAAATTCATTAAATTAATTGTTCCTATGAAAAGCTTACGGTTTTTATTTGTATTTGGGTTTGTCTCTTTATTATTATGTCTGGTAACTGTGATAAGTAGTAAGTAAGTATAATGTGCTTTTTCCGTGGGAAAAAGCACATGAGTAACTTTACAGATTCCTATAGAGTGAAAGTCTCAAGTAGACTCTTTGTTCTGTGGAAGTCACACTACAGGATAAGATATACTAACACATTGAATTTTTAAAGTAAATAATGAATACTTTTTTATACTTAGTACATTTTTTTTAAATTTTAATTTTATTCCACTACATGTTAGACCTTGACTGCGATCTCACCTGATGGTAAGTGATTTTGCAGTCTGAGATAGTAGCGTGTTAACCTGTTGGTGGTATGGCAGTTATATTAAACTCATACCCGTAGTCGGTTTCTACACGGCATCGTACCGGAACGCTAAATCTCTTGGCGTAACATATTTCCCGGTAGGATGGCAACTAGCCACGGCCGAAGCCTCCCATCAGACCAGACCCGAGAAATTTAGAAATTATAAATTCCTAAATTAACCCTGCCGGGAATCGAACCCGGGACCTCCCACGTTAAGGCAACAGCGCTCAACACTGCGCCAGGGAGGTCGTCTAATTTGTTAACTAAATCAAATTGTCAAATTTGGCATTTAACATTATGAAATCTTTTGTGTTACTTATAAGAACTAAGTCCGCGTGAATTAAAAAAATCTTTTTAAAAATCGCATAGGTACACTATAATTTTCCAGGATAAAGTGACTAGCCAGGTCCAGGTCTTCAAATACTTAAAGCCGTGCAGAAATCATGTCTATGCTTAGCTTCTTTGCGCTGACGTGATTGAAGGACAAACCAACAAAGTGTGTCCTTCAATCACGTATTTATAGTATTTCGTATTTATGACTTGTATCAACCAAATATACTTATTAAATTATTGAAGAGTATACTTATTAAATTATCGATCTTTTATAATATCAAAAAGGTATTTACATTATCTTAAGAAAATGTTTTCAGCACACGTACGAAACGGTTTTGAGGGCGAGAATGGAAAATCCTACGCTCATGATCCTAACTCGTTTTATATTATTGCGGTCACATTTGCTAGATTCTCCAGATATCTAAAAGGGTCGTGAATTTTATCCGAATAAAATATCTCTATTTTCTTTGCCCTTTGAAAACATTCCGTCTGTAAAGTTGATACATTCATTCATATTATGATAAAGTTGGGGTTATTTAATTTTTTATTAATTCATATATATCTATCTCATGTGCATACACTAATTTACTTAATAATCTATAAAGATTATTCTAATTATTAAAATAAAGTTTAAATATTGACTCTTTCTTTATCTTATGAGATTAGTGCGAAAGTTTTGAAGTTGTAATTAATTAATTATGTATTTCATATTGAAGTGATTTGTAGAAAATTGTACAGAAGAGTTGTTAAGAGAGTAGAAGAGGTTAATTCTTGATGTTTATTCATTTACTTATTCTCTTATGAAAGAATATCCACCGAATTAGGAATCTGCTATTTGTGAGCATAATATCTTATTTAAGTAATGGTAAACACATTGAAATTGAAATAGAATGAGTTACTAAAATTCTACATCAAACAATAACTGAGTTATGAAGTACTAGCGCACATGCCGCGTCAGATCAATTGAAAAATTACAGAAGAGCTTCAGCGGGGATACTATTTTCGCTTAAAGCCGTACTGTTTTAATATTGTTGACGTTTGTGTTATAGAATTATAATCCTTAATCGTGGCATAATACCAACGTGGCATAAAACTGCCATTTTGAAATAATACTGCTTAAGCGATGGTAGTACTACTAACCCTCCACAGCACAGATTACTGTGATCTTTCTGTCAATGTTACATTGTGGATTAAAAAAATATATATTTAAAGCTGTTACAAAAATATTGAGTAACAGTTGAAAAGCTTTGTTGTTATTTAACTTTGAAATGATAGAATGACGCGACATTCATAACATGACATATTTAAGTTTTTAATTTCCCGCGGGATCTCCTTGATAATAATTATCCGAAATAGCGTCTAGTAGCGTCTCACTCAACTATACTTATGCGAAAAATCGCGTCGATCCATTGCTCTGTGTTTGATGGATTGGATGGATGGATGTGTTGTTCAGCCGTTCTTGCGTGATTGAGTAACAAACATTCATCCAAACTTTCGCATTTATAATATTAGTATAGATGCTCGTAAAGTTTCAGTAAATGGTTGGGGTAAATGCAGCTGTACTGTACTAAAGCGGGTTTCGTTCTAAATGGAGGCAAGGCTTATCTGCACTCTCGGGCTCCATACAACTTGCCTGTTATCACAAGCCGAAGCTATTGCAGTAAGTCTGATTAAAATCAGGCTTAATGGTGCGAGCGGGCCCCTATCAGACCGAATTTTGTTTTTTAATAGTTTGTGTTTACAGTAAGTAAAATTTTCAATATTGAAAGCGTAGGTAATTATTTCTTTAGCTATCAATTTAACTCAAATGATAAATGATGACTGCCTTGTTGGTCTCTCGGTTAGCATAGTCGACTGCAGATCATGAGTCTTCGATTCCCGGTCGCGCATAAAAATTGTTAGGTATTGGGTTTTTCAGTTAAGAAATTCTCAGTGACAGGCCAGAGTCGGAACTTGGCGGTGAGTCACACCCGTGCCTCGGAGAGCACGTTAAGCCGTCGGTCCCGGTCATTATCACTTACTTACATGATAATAATAATAGTCGTTAAAGCCTGCCAACCGCATTGGAGCAGCGTGGTGGGTCCCTCCCTCCTATGAGAGTGGAGACCTGTGCCCAGTAGTGGGACGTTTATGGTTCATGGTTCACGTTAGTGGAGAATAAATGATCTATTTATTTCACGTAGGACAACTTGTGTTTCTTATGATTAGTCAAGACTCAAGACTACCACCTTCTGGAATATTCTTCTACTGAGAAGAGCCGGCAAGAAACGCAGCAGTTGCTCTTTTCATAAAAAAAATGTTATGTTACAAACAATACCTATCACATACCTACGTTACGTAACAAGTATTACCTGTGGTATTGCATTGATTTGTGGGCTGCTGGATGCGAAGCCGGTTGCTTCCATGTAACTCTGTGATCTGTCATTAAGAAAAATCATCAATATTATTTAAATAACCTCGACTTAACAAATGCTATTAAACGTATTCAATGACAAATTCAGAAACTCATTTGGAATCATGTTATAAAAGCGTTAGTTCTCTCTAATCCGATGTTTCTCATCCAAATCGATCTACGGTAGAACCACCATGTTGAAATGATTGGCAGTGTTTTGACGTTTGCCAACTTAGTCCTCCTCGGGAGGACCAGTTTTAATTCGAAGGAAGTATTTAATGGGGAGTAAACCCGATTAACGAAAAATTCGTCCCATGGTGAAATAATTTGTGAACCTCAGCTAACAGCAGGGCAACTTTGTGGCGAGGTGAAAGTGTCAAGTAGCGTAATAAGAGGATCTATGTGAATTCAAGAAATTATTTTAAAAAAATATAGCGTTGTTTTCTTATAGCACTAACGTAACCACTTCCTCAAGTAGTTTAATATGATCTGAGCGACACAATTTCCTCACCGGATGTGACCGCGCTCGGTAGGTCCCAACATCCGGGGGTGACCTTTGACACACTCTTTACGCTCCAGTATGACTAGCTAGATTGATTGGACATTTATGATGTCTTTGTATAATTGTTTCTCAAAACCGTTTCTTAGCTGATGCCTACGCCATAGAAGGAACCTACCTTCCAAATTCTAAATGTGTATACTTTATTGTTCCTGATATATTGCCGTGATTAGTAAGTGAGTGGTATTTCGCTTTAATACTTATTATAGAAAGAAGATAAGTCTATTTTAGAACGGATATTAAATTTGATAAGTCGGTCATTATACATAACAAAACAAGAAGTAAGATAAGAGTAGGTAACATCAATGAAAATAAGGAACAATGGTACTATGTTTTGTGTGTTTGTTACCCTCGACAGAAATACAAAAAAAGTCTGATGAGATCATGAATTTTAGATTTTGATTGCGACCTCGGGCTTTTGTTCTCCTACTGTGTGGTAGGTAACATTGTGTCAGGTACATAGTATATTATGAATTTTTAAGGCTTATCTTTCTTATACCTAAATGTTATGTAAGTGCTTTTTTTATTCTTGTCAATGTTGTGAAAGCCAATTAGGGTTACAGGTACAGCTTTAATAATTATTATGACTAATAATCAAGTATAGCGAAGAATAAACCGGCCAAGTCCGAGTCAGATTAGCACACGAAGGGTTCTACTAAGGATTTAACAATAGATATGTACTTTATAAATATTTTCTTAAAAGAAACAAGAGGGGCGCTCAAAAGGCTTAACTTTTTTGAATCCGTGAGCTGGTTGCAAATTCAGAATCAACGGTAATCTTATTATATAGCATTCATCCAATCTTCTAGTTATTTTTCGAACATTTTAGGTATAGGTACTTACTTTATTATCTTATTATTTTTGGTTTGATTCCGATAGGCTTACTTTTGACGCACTTCCCTGCCAATTTTTTTTTATCATGCATTAAAAAGCTCAGAGGCACTCAAAGGGCGATGGAGGATGCTCGGTCGGACGGTCCTACTAGAGAGCGTTTAATGCGTACAACACTTCTAACTTATATACCTACTCAATGAAATAAAGACATTTGCGCATACCTAGCTCGGATCACCGCATTGTTGGGCTCCCATAGAGCTAGTGCATTGAAAACCCCTGTGTTTTTATACCCTACCTCTTCGTATACGTTCTATACGTTGCAGGAAAGACAAGACCGAGTTGTGAATTGTGAATTCAAGGTAGTACCTAATATAACATACAACCTACAAGAGACCTATGTCCAGCTACCGTCTACGGGATAAAACAAACAGAACCTTGTTTCTGTTGTCTGTGGGATGATGACCTCTACGCGCCGATTTGAAAACCTACTATTTTAGACTAATGCTGAGATCTACAGATCTACTTTGACTTGGCTCAGACTTAACTTAGAGTTAAAACGAGATGGACTTCAGTGAGTGACATAAATCTGTCTCGTTTTAACCATGTCTTAAGTCTAAGCAAAGTCAAAGTTCGCTCTATAGATTTCACACTAAGAGATAACTGTACTTTTGGTAACTATCGCTAGGAAGGCTGATTCAGTATTTGGTGCGTGTAGGGCTCTCCACTGGTGGGCATAATGACAGCGGCTGAGCAATTGTTATTGTTTCCAAAAGTGAACAATGACTAGGAAGGCTGATACGCGTGTAGTATTAAAGTATGCGCAGTACCAATGTGAACATTATAAAAACTGACGATATCCATCGGGCCGTTCACTAGAAATCGCCTCTCAAAGACGTGATAAACTAACAAAAATTGAAAGGTTACTAGCTCAAGTCGCGTTGATTGCTAATAAATATTATGAAGGCTTCAAATTGATTGTTATCCTATTACTATTACACTTGATTTGTTGGCAGCCCAGTTACATCTATGTGGGCATCCATTATTTACGTTTCGCTTTGTTGAAATATACCTAAATGTTTTTAAAAGTATTTAAATAATGGCCGAATCTCTTTGCATATTCATTTTTGTAACGAACATGAAACTGGGTTTTACTGATATGTGAATATTAATTTGTTTACCTACATATTGGTAGCTTTATAGACTAGACGAGAGAAATTAAAAACTTACCCAAATGTAAATAGGTACATTTGACTATCTTCCTGGAGAGTTCTTCAGTAAGAGCTTTCAAGAAAAACTGCTTAAATCCTTTTAAACTGTCTCGTCTCTTCAAGATGCAGATAACAACATTCATCAGCGGTGCCTTTTGTCTACTCCTCCTTGCTAGGCTTCCTATAGTTGCTTAAAGTCACATCACAAAAAAGGAGAAAAAAAGTTCAGGACATTACAGGTTTCACCGATTTCTCCGAGATTTCTGATTTACTGATTTCTTGACTACAGTCAAAACTCATAACCGGTCAAAATCAATTTTAACTGCGAAAAACAGTTAAAAGTAGCTTTCACTAAGGTCGGTGGTCAATGCCACTTTTAACTGCTTTTCGCAGTTCAATGTAGTTTTGAAAGGTAATAAAGTTTTGACTGTAATATAAACATTTAAAAAGAAGCAGTAAAAAAAAACACGCGAAATGAACCTGCTCCTTTTTTGGAAGTCGGTTAAGAACTGTAACCCGGCTACGGAAAAAATACTGATACTCCTAAAATTGCGTGTAAAATGTAGCCTATGTCATAATAATAATAATAGACAAGCACCTCATTCATCAAAATCGGATCAGTAGTTTAGGCGCTACGGTGGCACTCCTAAAATCATAACCCTTCCCTTCCTAATCCTTCATAATCATGGAATACGTAGTCGGGTAAAAATACATATACTTAAATGAGAACCTCTTCCTTTGGAAGTCTGTTTATAAAAATATTACCTACTTATCGATTTTTCGTTATTGACCTCATCGATTAGCATAATTTTGTGTGAGAAATTGAGAATAATTTTAAAACTTTGTTGGTTGAAGATTATTCTTAAATTAGGTATGCGTTGTCACGGTTAGATGGTAAGTAGACCTACTTACATACTTATCTGAATATTTTCATTCATTTTCATTTCAAGCAAACGTAAGAATATATTTTTGGTGTTTCGAAAAGATGAACGAACGAAAGAACGTAAGAATATATTTGTGACTTCGTACGCGTGCATTGATGTTTTTCAATTCCCGTGGGAACTCTTAAATTTTTCGGGATAAAAATCGCAAGAAACCTATGTCCTTCCCCGGGATGTAAACTATCTCCGTACCAAATTTCATCAAAATCGGTTGAGTAGTTGGGCCATGAAAGCGTAGCAGACAGACATACCTACAAGCGCTGCAAATACTCTCATTTATTATTAAAGCGCCATAAATACTCAGCCTGTAGTAAGCTAAAGACTAAGTATTTAAGGCGGTTGAACAGATTCGGCATATTGAATAGATAGGCTTATTATACGGGTAGTGATATCTAATGATGAGTACCTATCACCTAGGCATGTCTAATGAGTTTCGAGTTGCAAACCATACTAACTTGCGTAACGAGCTCCTGTCCACAGCTGATGTAGGTATCCGTCAAGGGTGGGTTAATGAATATTAATCACAACATAATCTCAAATTAGTTTTTAATCCGCTTAAAACGTACTTAGCAAGGCATAAGCTCACAAGCTACCTGCGACTACTATACTAAGCTTGAGAAAATTTACTTTGTTTTAAGTCTTTTAATAGGGATTGGCGTGATACTAATCCTTTAACAAATTGATGTTATTTCTTTTTGTCACTGTCAAGTAGGTATAACTAGCTAATGCCCGTGACTTCTGCGTGGATTTATAGGTTTTTTAATAATCCCGCGGGAACTTTATGATTTTCTGGGATAAAAAGTAGGCTATGTCATTCTAACGATAAACTAACTATCGATGCTAAAATTAAGGCGATTTGTGGCTCCATTGAAGCGTGAGAACAAACCAGCAAATAAACATGCATTTGCAATTATGTTAGTAGGATTCCTAAATAAATAATATATAGAAACAGTTGTTTATGTACCTAAATGGAATTAATAAGTAGTTACAACGAAGCACTTATTAATTCCATGTATTTTTTTATCCACTACAAGTTAGCCCTTGACTGCGATTTCCCCTGATGGTAAAGGTTTCCACTAAGGTTTTATCAAACCCATACCCCTATTCGCATTCTACACGGCAACGTACCGGAACGCTTTAGCGTCTTTTGGCAGTACGTCTTTGCCGGTAGGGTGGTAAATAGCCACGGCCAAAGCCTCCCACCAGGCCAGACCAGGCAAAAATCAGAAATTATAATTTCCCAAATTGACCCGTAAGACAACAGCGCTCAACACTGCACCACGGAGGTCAATTTTTGTGTAGGTTTTTTTTCCATTAGGTATTTTGCTGTCGTCATCACAATATTGGTTGTAAATAACAGACTGCGTGATAATAAATTGTAGCCTGTTTAGAATACGAGTGTCTGGGTAGAGTAAATGTTCAATTCATTACATCGTGGATCACCCGAAGTGTTTCCATCACAGCCTCTGAGATAAATTGATCCAGGAACTTTTATTTTCCCTTACAAAGCGGACTGAACAGCTCACAATTTATTTTGTAAAACGATCACTTGTGTATCGCTGTCGTTTATTTATATTGTAAGATGGATTGTGCACCTTTTCATTGCAAAGACCACTAAATAATATGAAAGGAAATGGATTTTTATTCAGACAGCACAAATAGCTACGTGCTCTCTATACATAATAAAGATAGAAGGTTTATTCTATTCCGATTTGGCCAAAATTTGCGAATGGTGTAAATCCTATGGTCTTTCAGTGAACCCTAATAAATCACTAGTTATCGTCGTTGGCAATCCCAAAATACTCTGTAAACTAGATAACCTACCTGATGTTTATTTTGATGGGATAGCATTGCCACTCAGTAATAAAGTTAAAAATCTTGGCCTAATTATTGACAATTCCTTTTGCTGGAGACCGCAGGTAGGAGAGGTGGGGCGAAGAATCTTCGCCACTATCGGGTACCTAAGGCGGTGGAAGAATCTCTTGCCGATCAGTACCAAGATTACGTTAGCCAATACACTCTTGTTGCCAGTGTTAGACTACGCTGACTCTTGTTATCCAGATCTGTCGCAAGAACTTCTCGATAAGCTTGAGAGACTTCAAAATATGGTAATCCGCTTCATTTTTGGCCTGCGGAAATACGACCACATTTCTGAGTACCGTGCTAAGCTTGGGTGGTTGCCAATCAGAAGGCGCAGGGACATGCATGCATTGACCCTTCTATACCGTGTCCTGTTCTACCCCCAAACACCGGCTTACTTGAAAGAACGTTTTAGCTACCTCGGTAAGGAAAGCCAGTTCTTTTTTCGTTCCTGCACAGACAATAAGCTAAAGACGCCGTCCAGCCGCACGAAATTCTATGATAACTCTTTCACGAGGAATTGTGTCAGGTTGTGGAATTGTCTCCCCGCTGACATACGTCAGGCAAAATCCCTACATATCTTCAAACGTTGTCTGAAAAACTACTATCTATCTATGTAATGGAGTAGAATGTAGTATATTATATGTTATGTATAAATAGTTATTTATGGTATATATTTATATGTGTATTATTAGTATGTAGTGTTTATGTAGTCTATCTTATTCTAGGAAAACTAAATTGCTCCATGATTTCTCCAATCCAATCACCAAAGGTTGTCTGGGAGAGATCGCTTTAGCGATAAGACCGCCTTTGCACGCTTCACTACGATTAAGCTTCTCTTTTTGTAATTATATATTTCTATTTATTTCTTGTGTGCAATAAAGAATACAATAATAATAATAATAATAGAAGAATTCAGTTCGCTGCTTGCAACTGTAATATGTTTCATTTTATTTTATACTAGATGATGCCCGCGACTTCAACCGCGTATTGATGTTTTTCAATTCCCATGGGAACTCTTCAATTTTCCGGGATAAAAAGTAGTCTATGGCCTTCCCCGGGATGTACACTATCTCTGTGCCATATTTCATCAAAATCGGTTGAGTTGTTGAGCCGTGAAAGCGTAACAGACAGACATACAGGCACACTTTCGCATTTATAATATTAAGTATGGATTTAAATCCAACAAAATCCAAATGTATTTTAATTTACAGAAATCGTCTAGTTACTTAAACAGATTTAGATATCAAAATCTTAATATATAAAACAAAGTCGGGTTTGTTCGAACGCTTATAACTCTAGAACGGCAGGACGGATCTAGATGAAATTTGGCACAGAGATAGATTATAGTCTACTTTTTATCCCGGAAAAAAAACCTCAATCCACGCGGACGAAGTCGCAGGCATCAGCTAGTAATTTATAAATAATAATAATTTTATTGTGCAAGAAACATAAAAGAAGCAAGAAGCATATAGCAATATAGAATATTGTTAGCATTAACAATAATAGCTACAATATTCACAAATAACCAATTCAGAGAGGTAAATAGCGCCAGTGGCTTGGGAACCATCCATGCCCCTGCACGATTATTTGAACGGTGTATATTTTTTGTAAGTATAAATATTATAGATATTTTGTAGTAGGTTATTTGTAAATATTCTTTTATTAATTAATTTGAATAGTCCTAAAAGTCTGTTATGAAAATGGCCGTTGTCATAAAACCACGCTGGCTTAAAATCTGTCCCATGAATAAACTAATTCAGCTTTACGGCCTGCACGCAGTCTCTCAAATATAATTATGCGCTTCATATCACAAAGGCCTTTTGCACGGCCGGATCTATTTAGCAGAGAGAAAAGTTCTCATATAAAAGTTTTGGGAAGCGCAAAGTGAGCTGAGCTCATAATAATTATTATCAGAAGTGAGCCAGAAAAGCTGCTCGCACTAAGCATTTTCTAATTCAAAAGACGTCTGCAACAAGCAAGATCGACGGAATTGCTTGGCAGGACGAAAGTATAGGTAAGTGGTAATAAACGAAGAAAATCAATCCTATAAGTATATTATCGTTTGAAAATGTAGATAATAATAAATGTAAGTTGCTTTTAGGTACGTTACATTATTTATTAGTTAAACTTAAAAATAAAACATTTTTGAAATGTAAATGAAGCGTAATAGTACTTCGTAGCCGTAAGTACCTTCTTACCTACGCGGAAGATAAAAGCACAGAAAAGGTGAGTATAAGTAAGAATAATTATACAAGGAACTACACTTTGACGGTCTCTCTGCCAGTGGTGAGTGCTGTTATCCTGCAATTAAATAAAAACCGGGTGACACTAATAGCCATGCCCGACAGTACAATCCTTTGCCTAGAGGCCCCTAAAAAATCTAATCTGCGTTAATGCTACGTCCAGCTTATTCCAAATCCGAACAAAAAGTATGACAATGAAGAAACTAGAAGTTTAATTCGCTATAATCCGCCGATAAATCAGGAGATGTTGACTGTTGTTGTGGTTGTTTTGCGACAAAATCTTCAATTCACAATCGTGCATTGTAGAGTCAACATCTGAAGATACTCCGGTATCGGAGTGAAACGTACGTTGAGGGTATTTTTGAGGGTTTATGTGGTGTGGTGAATATCGAGGGCATCAAGTTCAAGATACGCAATGTACCACATAGATTTGCATTCGGTGGCGGATTATAGCGAATTAAACTTCTAGTTTCTTCATTGTCATCGACGTCCGCAGAGTAACGCCTGCTTCTATCCAATAAAAAGTATGACCTCATCACTCGACGTCGCGTGACGGGCCAAATTGAAAAGTATCGCGATCACGCAACATCGAGTGATTGGCAATCAAAGTTTAAAAAGAAAACTGCAGAATTACCTACTTCCTTCACGTTTTCCTTCACGTTTCTGTTTGCCTACTCACAAACTCGTACTATGGATTGGGTTATAAATATATTATGACGTTAATAAAAGGAAAATCAATTTTTCCATACTCTTTATTCAGAAAACACTTACATACATCGTTCATCGTAATTGATACATTTTAAGGTAATAACATCAATAATATTATCATCGAACTCCAATGCATTTAACCAAATATTTGGCTGTATATTTGGTCAAAACTTATATTGTCTTGAGTCAATTCGACCCCGCGTACATCTAAAGTTATAGTTAGTAATGTCAATAGAACTCCTTATTAAGATAAAATTGAATATTTTATTGACTATAAGAATGATTTAGTAGGTACTATTGTAAGTAGTTGCAGAGTTAAGATAAGATACAGAGCTTATAACAAAGTTAGTTACGAATCAGAATTCATTCAGCTGTTGCTGAAATAACTGAACACTCTTAATTAAAAAGTATTTTGAGGGACTATCCAATACCCGAGTGTCTGAAACAAAGTTCCAGAAGAAAAAATTGGCAGTCATAGGGACTGCCGATAGAAGTGATAACGAATATTTAATTTTTTTTATTTAAAAAATAAAATAACGCGAATCCACAAGTTTACCCCGTACCAAAAAGTGCGCGGCGAAAGAAGTTTTCACTTCAAAAATCTACTTACTTAAAATGACCACAAGTCTTTGTTTTGTAACAGACGCTTTTCCTTTCATTGAAATTCCTCTTTTCATTGCTGAAAGCAGTATTATTTCAAAAGGACCGTTTTATATCACGTGACAGTTTATGCCAATCCTTGACGTCCCTAAAATAAGAATTATAATTATAAAACACGAACGTCATCAATATAAAAACAATACGGACTTAAGCGATTGTACTATGCCCCCTGAAAACTAAAAACAAAAACTTTCTATGTTTGCGCTCTATATCTTAATCTTTACCCTGAGGTAGTAAGCTTACACAGATAGGTATATTTAATAAGATAAGCTTTGGTTTACGAGGTTCTCATGAATGACAATATCTTTAAGCTAAAAATAAAAAAAATATCAAATATGTTACATTCAAGGCAGAAATTACATATTTCATTCAGCTCAAATCCATATTGTCCACAAAAAAATTGGTTTTTCTATAGCCAATTTTTCAGCAGAATCGAGTTGAATAATAATTTGCAATTAGTACCTTATTCGTTACTTTATTTTATAAGTATAAGCCCTCAAACACTCTGGCTAAATAATCGGCACGATTGCTGTTTACGTTTTAACACAATAAATATCTTTTAACATTTATTGATTTGAAAACTAATACATCAAATTAAAACATACGCAACAATCGTGACGCTACGTAGCACTTTTACAAAAAGAGCTTCAGATCGAGCGACTCAATCGCAAAGAGAAATGATGTCTTATGATAATAAGTGTATAATGTTTCTTATAAAATCAGTCATATTGTTAATAATAGTAACAATTAAAAAGAGCCTAATCGAAAATTCTTTTACCATATAATGTAAGAAATAAATCATAACACATCATTTCTATTATTTTTAAGTAATACTGATGAATTGCTTTAAGTATTTTCGATATGATTAATATCAGTCACGTCAGGATTTCATACTAAATCATTGATTAATAATGACTTACGAAAAATATTTACATTCATTAAGAATTAATTAATTTAAAAGGCGGGTCCACACTCTGCATGATTCTGATTTGCTCAAATTTCAGTTCATTATACCCCGTATTATTTGACGCCGTCAAAGCGGTAAACGGTCAAAAATAATAATTATACTGCATCGGAAGAATATTCGGTGTCTACTGTGTACGACTCTACGAGATTACTGTAGCAGTAAATCATCCCTCATTTGTGATAATGTCAAAAATGAGCTACTAGCTAATTCTAAATATTTGATTTAAGGTAGCTGCGGTTGAACGGTGTGGTGTGTGGATGCCTTAACATTAGTTACAAAATAATGCACCATAATTTATAAGCACTCCCATCTCTATATACAAATAAAAATCATATTTATATCTGTTTTATTTTAAAATTTGCAATCATTTCACATTAAAAATAATATTATAGTAAGTAATTGGTAAGGTGATATTTTTTTATTAATATATCCAAATATTAGTTACTTACAGGCGTAAAATTTTGAAAAATGCAACATACTTAAGACTTTAGCTAAAATATAAATAATTTTAGACTATTAAAAGTGGAATGTAAAATTATTTATTTTAATTATGGGAATAATTTAGTTTTGTTTTTATAAAACAAGGCACTACAAACAGGCAATAGGGATATAGGTACAAGTTATATTAATTTGTAACTGCGGGACTTAAAAAATATTTAAATATAAGTTTATGAAATTATTGATTTTTCAAATGTATATGAACACTAGATGATGCCCGCGACTTCGTCCGCGTGGTTTAAGGTTTTTTGATTCCCGCGGGAACCCTTGAATTTTCCGGGATTAAAAGTAGGCTATGTTCTTCCCCGGGATACAAACTATCCCTGTACCAAATTTCATAAAAATCGGTTGAACAGATGGACCGTGAAAGCGTAGCAGACAGACAGACACACTTTCGCATTTATAATATTAGGTATGGACATTATTAAGTAGTTTAATAGATGATTGATGATGATGACCTAGTGCCATCTTTCACGGTTCGTGATACTACGTTGTGCACGAAAATACGAGTAAAACGAATATTGGATCTAATTTTATCTAATTTTGAATGTCGCGGGCATCAGGTTCAAGATACGCACTGTACCACATAGATTTGCCTTCTGTGGCAGACTGTAGCGAATTAAACTTCTAGTTTTTTCATTACGAGTAACTGTGGTACTGATAATAATATGTAAATATTTAATTTTTGTTAACGGCTGTGATTTCAGAACGAAAATCACATTAATTGCTGCCCTAAAATAGTTGCTAGTTGCTGTTGTAGGTATAGATCCTCCTTTAGAGTTCTTCTGAGTGAACAGAATATACTGAGAGGGCATTATTTAACTTAACATCTAACCAAGACCTAAGATTTATAAATATTTTAAATGCTGCACTAAACTGTAATGTTTTGTAATGTTTTGACCGACTAATCAGTTAACCACTGACACGTTGTTTGGCACATGGACAACAAGCTATTATTCCAATTAGATAATAATCGATCCGAGATGAACATCTTATGTATTACAATACAGAAGACAGACATACGGCATTATGGTGGTGGCGTTCGCGATATCACGCACCGTGGAAAACCAACTTCTGTATAAATATTCCCAACTAGGCATTAGATAATACGTCGTCAGTTTTCACATTTAAGAAAGTTATCCTCATACAACTTTCGAAAAGAACTACTTTTTCAAAGGTTTGTATATCTAACATTTATTAGATTATTTCAACTATAAATATCGCACAAAGGTTTAGCTAATGATAACTGAACATAGCTTGCTGAGTTAGGTTAGCGTCAAATGCCAATCAAATAGTTGAGGAGCGTCGGAACAAAAACCGATAAATGACCTTTTCACTTTTTTTATTTTATGATATCACTTGGTTGTTTTCCTACATATCTTGCTGTATTGTCAATGTAACCTGGTCGAAAACTTATAAATCAACTCCAAATCCTTCCGCGAAATACCCAGATCTGAACATAAACCGATAAATACGCCAAAATACCAAACGAAGGTGACGATCGGAATAAAGACCGATAAATTAATAGCATCTCATTGTTGACTCTTTTGATTCTGTTAAACATCATATCCATAATTTGTAGTGCAAATCCTATATCTATGGTCATATCTAATTTCGTGCTAATTTCGAATTCTCATGGCAAGGCGCATTTTATCAACAGCGTTTTATCAAAAACCAATACATCCAGTTGGTCTGGTTAAAGACCGATATGTCCATTTTTTTTTCTTAAATCTCAACAAGTACCGTGCACACAAATGTAGAATTTAGGTTTCCAAACAGTGATTCCGACATCAATAAATTGATAGATTTCGTTCAATTCCAGATTAGAAAACCATGAATTTGGTCATATTTTTACATTTTCCCACAAAAACACGAAAGTGATTTATCGGTTTTTGTTCCGTCGCTCCTCAGTTGTCTCTGAACTGATTTGCGAGTGCTTGTTTGTGGAGCTCTCACACAAACTGTCGAAGTCCGTTTCATGCTAAGCGCGAAAATATGCTATTGCGACTCGTCTTGCAGGCAACTTCAAACACGACTAAATGATTGGCGCTAGCTATAACACAAATAGATTTTACCAACTTTCATACTAATCCTGTCTCAAAAAAATCCCAAGATGTTTATTTACTATTGTTCTTCTAATAACATATAAGAACTGTATCTTGTCACTCTAAAAATGATTTTGAATGTCGCGGGCATCAGGTTCAAGATACGATTTATGATTTCACTTACTGGTCATATACCTAATAAAGTGGAATTAAAAACTCTTCATTGTTTTCTTATTAAAAGAAAAATGATAGCTTTACTTAAACCGATCAAAAAAATTGATAGTTAGTTTTTAATTTTAGATCGACGTCATTAAGTTAACGTCAATGAAAGTTAACTAATTTAACCAACTCAATTACTTCATAATTCCGAAACATCCCGTGGGATCCTTTCGAATCCTCTCCTTTAGAGTTCTTCTGAGTGAACAGAATATACTGAGAGGGCATTATTTAACTTAACATCTAACCAAGACCTAAGATTTATAAATATTTTAAATGCTGCACTAAACTGTAATGTTTTGTAATGTTTTGACCGACTAATCAGTTAACCACTGACACGTTGTTTGGCACATGGACAACAAGCTATTATTCCAATTAGATAATAATCGATCCGAGATGAACATCTTATGTATTACAATACAGAAGACAGACATACGGCATTATGGTGGTGGCGTTCGCGATATCACGCACCGTGGAAAACCAACTTCTGTATAAATATTCCCAACTAGGCATTAGATAATACGTCGTCAGTTTTCACATTTAAGAAAGTTATCCTCATACAACTTTCGAAAAGAACTACTTTTTCAAAGGTTTGTATATCTAACATTTATTAGATTATTTCAACTATAAATATCGCACAAAGGTTTAGCTAATGATAACTGAACATAGCTTGCTGAGTTAGGTTAGCGTCAAATGCCAATCAAATAGTTGAGGAGCGTCGGAACAAAAACCGATAAATGACCTTTTCACTTTTTTTATTTTATGATATCACTTGGTTGTTTTCCTACATATCTTGCTGTATTGTCAATGTAACCTGGTCGAAAACTTATAAATCAACTCCAAATCCTTCCGCGAAATACCCAGATCTGAACATAAACCGATAAATACGCCAAAATACCAAACGAAGGTGACGATCGGAATAAAGACCGATAAATTAATAGCATCTCATTGTTGACTCTTTTGATTCTGTTAAACATCATATCCATAATTTGTAGTGCAAATCCTATATCTATGGTCATATCTAATTTCGTGCTAATTTCGAATTCTCATGGCAAGGCGCATTTTATCAACAGCGTTTTATCAAAAACCAATACATCCAGTTGGTCTGGTTAAAGACCGATATGTCCATTTTTTTTTCTTAAATCTCAACAAGTACCGTGCACACAAATGTAGAATTTAGGTTTCCAAACAGTGATTCCGACATCAATAAATTGATAGATTTCGTTCAATTCCAAATTAGAAAACCATGAATTTGGTCATATTTTTACATTTTCCCACAAAAACACGAAAGTGATTTATCGGTTTTTGTTCCGTCGCTCCTCAGTTGTCTCTGAACTGATTTGCGAGTGCTTGTTTGTGGAGCTCTCACACAAACTGTCGAAGTCCGTTTCATGCTAAGCGCGAAAATATGCTATTGCGACTCGTCTTGCAGGCAACTTCAAACACGACTAAATGATTGGCGCTAGCTATAACACAAATAGATTTTACCAACTTTCATACTAATCCTGTCTCAAAAAAATCCCAAGATGTTTATTTACTATTGTTCTTCTAATAACATATAAGAACTGTATCTTGTCACTCTAAAAATGATTTTTGTATTTCACGATTTATGATTTCACTTACTGGTCATATACCTAATAAAGTGGAATTAAAAACAAGTAATCTAAGGTACCCTTACTAGACTGTCTCCACTTTTCTATAATTAAAAACTCTTCATTGTTTTCTTATTAAAAGAAAAATGATAGCTTTACTTAAAATCGATCAAAAAAATTGATAGTTAGTTTTTAATTTTAGATCGACGTCATTAAGTTAACGTCAATGAAAGTTAACTAATTTAACCAACTCAATTACTTCATAATTCCGAAACATCCCGTGGGATCCTTTCGAATTTAGATCGTAACTCATCGCAACTTTTACAATAAGTTTTGTATTTCTTCTGAAAAATAAAATGGATACTTTTTTTGGGTCAATAAAAATAGTTAATTTAATTATGAAGTTAAATAAGATGTAAGTTTCAGAAAAAAGCTTTATCTAAATAAATAAATAACGATCAACAAACTAAGTCGACGTTGTTTTCAGTTCAACAGGTATTAGTAAAACAGAATTTACACTATAGGTACTACCGTTAATAATAAATTAAACTTTTTTTTATGAATTTATTTACCTAAATCTCTGGCAGTGTTAAGCATCGACATACATCTCAAATAAAATATATGCTATAATTAAAATCCAGCGCGCCCGTTTCATTATATTCTATTTAATATGTATTTTTATTTGTATAAATATAAATACATTATAGAGTCTGATAATATTGTGAAATAAGGGCCGCTTGCACAAGGACATTTAAACTGATTTAGTTAAATATTTTAATGCTGTCCCTTTTTGGTAAATGCATATTGTAGTTGCCAAAAAGGGACAACATTTAAAGATTTAACTACATCAATTTAAGAGTCCTTGTGCAAGTGGGCCTGAGATTAATTGACAAAAAGTTGGATTGGAAATCAATAACAACAGTTGAAAATATAATGCAAGATGATGTTGAATGTTCTCGATAAAAACTCGAAATCGATTTATTGCCAAACATGACGTAGGTAGAATGTATAAAGGTACATATTTTGGATGTTTTTTATTGGATTTTAATAATACTACTATTGTTAGTATCCAATTGAGCTGTGAAAATTAATCAATCAGGGACCCGTTACAATGTGTCGTGGTCCATAGTCGTTTTTACGATCGTTACATTGTTTCGCCTATGCATTTTTGTTAGCATTCACTTGCACGTGTTAACACATGTCCGAGCGCACACTCATTATAATTTATACCTAAATTGGTAACTATCTAAACATCTTATGTATTGTATATTTCAGAACCTACTTAAATTAAATAATGTTAAAACGTTACGATCCTATGTTTATTTTATTTTTTTATTAGCTGTAATGGACAAGGTTTTTTTTAAAATTGCTTTCAAAAAATCCCTCAAATTGAGGTTTAAATTCGATCTAAAACTAAACATTAACTCAATGTCTGAACTATTAATATACCTACTAATACAGTTTTTAACCCATATTTTCGAGTAAAGTTTATTTATTACAAATTTGCATTTCGAGATCTAAAGGGTTACATACAATGCTTTAGAAATTCAGCTTTTAGCAATACAACAAGTAATGACCAATTTAAGTATAAACCGTTTAGTATTCTAGAATCCTAGCAAATATAATGGAAGGGAAGAGGAGGCTGAAAGTGTAAGCTATACGAGTATTGTCCGCGCCGCCCGTGGCTCTGATGTCACTTTCAAGCACAAAAGGTTCGTCTATTACGTGAATGATGCCATTAGTGCATTCGACGTCTGGTCTGAACACGTGGATCCAACGACCATTCCACTCGACGTAGTAATCTGTTTAAAAATAACTAGTAAGTAAATTAAATTAAAAAAGGGGAAGGTCAAAGGGATCATTAAAGGGCAGAAATAATAAAAAAATATATATGTTAAAGGCCGCTTGCACAAGGACATTTAAACTGATTTAGTTAAATTTCGTAATGCTGTCCCTTTTTGGCGACTACGATAAGCAATTGCTTATCATCGTTGCCAAAAAGGGATTGCAGGGGTTGCATAGCATTAAAATATTTAATTAAATCAATTTAACAGTTCTTGTGCAAGTGTGCTTTAGACTCAAAAATTTAAGTTTTTATGTGTTAGTGGTCAAAAAATAATAATTAATTCATTTAATATCAATAAAATCAACATTGGAAAGGAGGCGGAAACATTTTTGGAGAAGTTTTGATATTTCTGTATTTGAAATAAATAATTAGTGACAATCTTACTCTTATCCGACTCCTTAACACGTAGACGCAGAGGATCTCGTGAAGTAGGCAGAACGAATGGATGCGTTTCGTTGGCCAAAAGCTTCAGATCCGAAACTGTGTATGAACGGCCTGCTCGAATCATGTGTCGCTCCAGGATTTGTTTGGTCTGAAAATAGTGATATTAGTTATTGAAAAATACTGGCAAGTTTAATCCTAATAATGTCTCATGCTCATTGGTCTTATATAGTCTTGAAGGGACGTAAAAGGGACTCAGACTGATTTCTACAAGTTTCAGTTGTTATTGGACACTTGACTTGAGATTTAGAACGTTTGTGTCTGCGTTTTACCAATTTATTTATAATCTGTACGAGCAATTCATACGACGATTTTATTTAGAGAATACGGCGCTGAAATATCTTATATTAATTTAAAACCACCAAAGGTATCTTAAGGTAAAATTATTAGGTACCTTGTTGCTACATCAAAGAAACGAATCAACTAAAGCGAAGCTTCAAAGGACGGAAAAGAGTACATTAAACGTTTCACATTTTTTGCTCAATCCCCTAAAATTAATCAAGGCTACGACGTATACATAGAGAAGTGTATTGGCCCTTTTTTACACTGTTACGCTCCAGTTTTTCCAGACCGCTACGGTAGAATGTCTCCCAAAATTAGATTCTTTCATGCAGTGACACAGCTTTTTACAAAAACACATGTAGCGTATGATCCCAATGTTGACAATTAAAAAACTTTAATATTATCCAGCAGGAAGTAAAAGAAAACTTGTCGAAACTACAAACTCACTAAGTTAACTCTTCCAATTTGTAGGCTCTGTACAGACATTATCTGGATATACGGACGTAGGAATGAGCATTCTATTCTTAACAACCTATTTTAAACTTGCCTTTACACAAGTTTAAGAAGTCCATCAAAGGCATCAAGGCTTATTATACTCTTGAAGATTATGTAAATGACAAAGGTGAAGCTGGAGCAAGTCAAATCCATGCTGGATATAACTCGCTCCAGTAATGCTAAGGATAGCTGTTACTTATGTATCTACAAATTAAAGAAATTGTGATGTTTTTTTTAAAAGAGCAACCGCCGAGTTTCTTGCTGGTTCTTCTCGGTAGGAACGGTATTCCGAACCAGTGGTAGATTCATTCGACTACTTATAAGCATAAAAAGTGGCAGTCATAGGGACTGCCGATAGAAGTGCAAACGAATTTTTTTTTAATTATTTATTTTTATTTTAATTAAAATTATTAAACTAATTATAACACTAAGGCATTAAAGTTTAATTTCGAATTTAGTATATTTATATGTTCGCGGGCATGTCGGTGTTCGCGAGCATGTCGGTCACGCGAGCATGTCGGTCACGGTCACGCGAATCTACATTTTTACCCCCTACCAAAAAGTGCTCAACGTGCGTAAAGAAGTTTTCACTTTTCAATATAGATTACCAAAATCTGCTTTTTACTTCAAAAAACTTTTGAATTTGAATTTTTTGAATTACTCGACGAATTCAATTCCTGTTCGCATATCAGAAGCGATTTTAGGACAATATGTAGAATTAAAAAAGTTCTGAGAGCGTTGAATACTTACGTAATATCCGAAATCCTCCCTGAATAGAGCGTTATACGCAGAGGGATGCTTAATTTGGAATTTGAGCCAAGCGTGGTCGCGAGGCACGAAGTACGTGTACCGGTGTTCCAGCTCGTTCAGCTGCTGGTTGAACATCTGCCGTTTGCCGAGATTGTATGTGATGCTAAAATGGGAACCGTATTTTGAATGCAAACACTCTGCTTTGTATTATACTAGCAGATACCCGCGACATCGTACGCGTGAAATAATTTTTTTAAATTCCCACGGGAACTCCCTGATTTTTCGGGTTAGATTGTAGATATGACACTCACAAATAATCTGGCTTTCTATTGGTACCAGAATTTTCAAAATCGCTTCAGTAGATCTAGATTAGATCTAGATTACCCCCTACAACGTCACAAACTTTACCTCATTATAATATTAGTATAGATTTTCATGAAAATAATCGACGCAATCGAAATGCTATTTGCAGATTTTTTGTCGCAGTAAGTACTTAGGACGTCAATGGTTAAACCGTATCAAAAATTTTTTTTTCATGAAATCCCCCGATATTTTAATGAATATACTTATCGATATTACAAATAATTTCCGAAGAAATTAGTCAGCCCATAGCATGATTATAAAAAAAATCAAGTAGGTTTTTTTAAAATAATTCGAAAGAAAAATAGACAAGACTATTAAAGTAGAAAAAACCTATTAATCATAATAACATTTCGACTCTGTGGGAATAACAATGACATAAAACGACATAAAATTTGATCTAGAATATTGGGCTTCTCCTGAAAATCAGCGTTGCAGTACGTTAGGTAGGTGGCCCAGTGACCACACGTAGTATAAGTTTAATTTGTATTTTTTTACTTCACAAGTAAAAAAATACAAATTATGAAACTTCGTGCTCGTAAGCACTTGATAGCTTGTCTGAGCACTGCACATTCCTCCATGCTCATTAACTAAATATGTGAGTGTAAAACGTATTAATTATATAATCTAACCTAAGGTGTTACTTAAGTATAATTTAAAAGATTTCATTTACAAAAGTTTCTTACATATGTTTCCTTATAATATTGTTGTAGGTAGTTTTAAAATAAAAGTAAACATGACTAATTTTGCGCATACAAATCGAACTTACTATGTACCTAGACAGGCTGCTTCACTATGAATAACACTAAGTTTACTTAATATTTAGTTTTAATAGACAATTTTTAATTTTGTACTTGAAAGTTCATTTATTAGCCTTGGAAGTAAATAATAATATGTAGTTCTTTCGCCGTAATAGTTATTAGTTTTTGTTGTAATAAGTTTCCGTTCCGTAATTTTCCTTGTTGTTGTTGCATGCTTGATATAATTTTGGTAGAAATCAAAGTAATTTTGGACAAGTAGAATATGCTGTATAAGTTTAGTTAAACTAAGTATAATGAATTTTAGGTCAATAAACTTTTATTTATTTATTTACCAAAATACTGATGATGAAAATCTATGAAGTCCATACTAACTTGAGCATGGGATCCGTCTTCAACTTTTCGAACACAGTAGTATACGGAATGCCCAGCACTCTGTCGATGATGTGAACGAAGCCGTTGGTGGCCGCTATGTTGGTCTGTGTCACGGTCGCGTTGACGCCGCCTCCCTCCACGGTCAGTGTCACGTTGTTCTTGTTGTTTATCACGTTGAAATACAAATACCTGCGCGGTAGTGCTGTTGGTGCTTGATATATCTACAAACATTAATATACATTATATGAAAATCCATATCCCTACTAATACTATAAACTAATAAGATGATGCCCGCGACTTCGTCAGCGTGGATCACGGTTTTTGGATTCCCGCGGGAGCTCATAAATTTTCTGGGATAAAAGTATCCTATGTCCTTCCCCGGGATACAAACTATCCCTATACCAAATTTCATCAAAATCGGTTGAACAGATGGGCCGTGAAAGCGGAGCAGACAGACAGACAGATAGATAGACAGACACACATTGGCATTTATAATATTAGTATGGATGCGAAGGTGTCTCTGTATGCCTGCTACGCTTTCACGGCCCAACTCGTGAACCGATATTGATGAAATTTGATTGTGACAGGTAAAATTCGATATTGATGAAATTTGATATAGTGACGGGTAAGGACACAGGCTATTTTTTATTTCGGAAAATCGAAGAGTTCCCTCGGAAATAAAAAACCAATCCACGCGGACGAAGTCGCGGGCATCATCTAGTAGACAGTAGATGATATGCAGCAGATAATAGTATGCATTCAATAATACATTTGTACTGAATTTCATATACTACCATTCGTGACTACGTGATTTCGCTGGAATAAGTTATTTTCCAATGAAAATCCGTGTGACTGTGATAATATATGTACGCGCAATGCGATCATTTTCTCGATTCTCAGTATCGCATGATTGCATTGCTCATGGCATATTTAATATTTATTAGAACATCAACATATTTTTGATGTTCATATAAAACTCACATGCTATTTTGAAATTCACAGGGATTGGATCATGGCGAATTAGATAACATCTATAGCGTGCAAATATTTGTGTGCAATACTGTCTTATTAGCTACACGTAAATTACCGTACTTATATACCTTTTCTGTAGCGAACTACAAAAAGCCACATGCATTCGGTTTCATATGTTTAAAAACACATTTACAATATTTTTTGTTTCTTTTGCTTTTTTCACTTTCGGAGAAACTAGGAACATGCGGGTTTATATTTCGCTTTTCCTAAGATGTTGATAAAATTATGCGGCTCATGGAGTTGAACTAAATGGATATTATTAGCATCCCTTACACCGAAACAGAGAGAACGATTACACAACAATGTTATACGGGAAAAGATTGGTACAAAGAATGAGTTCAACTAAATGAAAACACTGAGAATGAAGATTAAAATTGTTTAAATTTTACTCAACATACTGAGCCAGGACGCTGTTCCACGAAGCAGCAGAAGTATAAATAAAAGTAAACGTTGAACATTTTTATTTATAACGAAGATTTTAATCTCGCGTACTGAGCATATTTATTTTATAAGAAACAAAATTAAACAGTTTATAATCTGCTGTTATACTCGTAGTTAAAAACTATACATTATGCCTATGAGCCCGTGTAATTTTGAAAGCAAATCACAGACAAGAGCTTCTAGAGCATGTCTACCATAATAATCAAACTTTATTTGAATGTGGCGCGCTCCTGAGGAGCGTCCTTGCGTAAACTCCTCTATATTTTAAAGAAACTTATTAATAATAAGATAAGAAATATAAATAGGAAAGTTACTGAGGTATTAAAACTAATACATTCAGCGTTCGGATTTCATTGCACCTAGATTTTACCCCACCACCACCACAACAGTCCATTAATTTCCCACTGCTGGGCGCAGGCTTCCACTCTCATAGGAGAGAGAGAATTAGAGCATAGACCCACCACGCTACTCCAATGCGATTTTACCCCGAATTTTCCGTAATATTTGAATTACCCATAGCTTAATAAATAGCATAACTTTTTTACTTTTGTAAGTTTAACATAATATTTTTATTAATTAAAACTGGTTTCCCACAGTGCATGGTATTATATTAAATAATACGATCGTGAATGGACGCGTCCGTTGTTCTCCGCAGCGCGCATCCGTTGTCGCATCGCGTCGGTGCGACAACGCAGTCCTAAACCGACGCATCGTCGCGTATCGTACTTACAAAATCACTCACTGTGGGTTACCATCATAATATGTGCATATGGCAATTGTGAAACAATAGATAAATAAATAAAATTTGAGCTCGAAAAACTATAATCGAAACAATTCAACTGACCTGGTTCATGTTGTTGTGAATAATCGCATCCAGCGGTAATCTTTCCCGCACCAAGTGCAAATTCAAAATTTCTTGCAGTTTCTGATGATTTCTAGAAAAAAATTGGATTAAATTCATGCTTGTACATTATTATTTTAAGTGTAATGTGTACGTTTTTCAGAGTATTTATAAGGTACTTAAAGTCCGACAAACTTATCTGACCCAGTGACAGCGTCGCTAGTAAGTATCTATGAAAAAATAAAATATAAAAACAGAAACTAAACTCACAAACATAAAGATTACTTAGTTCCAATTTTGACCACCGCGTCATATATGTTTGTTTGTTTGTATAGGTAAATAATTAAAACACCTTTGTCGAAAACCAATAGTAATACAATTAAGTAGAATTACTTACTATATTGTAGGAACAGAGCCAAGAAAAAAAGTAAGTAGGTACTAAAATATTTTTGACTTATCATCATTACGTGGGTTAAATTCTCGAAGTCAAGCACACAATCTCTTAATTCAAACTAAGGCTTAAACTGAAAAGGAAATAACGAAGCCAATTTGGAGAATTCAATTCAGAAGGAATGCGCTTTCAATAAAACAACTCGACCCACCTGATAACATTTTGTACACTAATTTCGTTCCACGCCTCGTTGGACGGCGCAAACAGCGTGATGTCTTTGGCCAAGGTTAGCTCATTAAGGAACTGATTGTGCTCGCCCAAGTCCATGATCACCTCGTAGAATTTACACAGGGGGCCATCCTCCTTTTCCTGGTCGAGAAAAGTAATCAGTGAACGCTTTTGTTTCCGGCTAATGGGAGTTTAGCAGGTAGCACACGAACTAATAGGCATTTCATTCGAGCTTTGTTAGCTTTATTAACTTACACACCTTCATTAATTACGTGTCACTTTGATTGTTTTAGCTTTTGTGTTTGTTATATGTTTATAATTAATCTACACTAATATTTTATAGAGGAAAGATTTGTATTTTTGTATTTTTGTATGTAACGAATAAACTCAAAAAGTACTGGACCGATTTTAATAATTCTTTTTATTAGAAAGCTACATTATCACTGAGTAACATAGGCTATATTTAGTACTAGATTACTATAGAAATCTTTAGAAATTCCTATTAAAACCAACCGAAGGTGTAAAAAAATTAGCCATAAAATGTCTTTCATCGCATACGCTGCGAAGAGTATTAATGATAGGACAAAAAAATGTTCGACAATATTATAGAATATATCAATATCTACAAAAAACTTCGCGAGACCATGTGTCTAACTATTGTAGTTACGTCACTATAACTACTTTTTTACATTTAACAAATAGATAGAAATGCCGATCAAAATCAGACCGTGTTATCCATACCATTTATACATTTTTATCAAAATAAATAATTTAATATTCAAGACTGTCTCAATACCTGATGATTACTTTTGAATTATTGAAATCGGGCATTCCATTCAAAAGATATCATGAAATTAAAATAAAAATACATGCCGGCGGCGGCCGTCACGCAGCGCATCGAGTAACTAACTCTTCGTGAGAGGGGCAGTGCGGGAGAAGGGGGTGCACCATTATGAACTAGGTAGCCGGTCGGCTCCTTACGCAGTGGACGCAAGCGACATTGAATATTTCGAGTTTTTTTAACACATTTTTATGCTTCACTTAAAAAGTTCTTTTCAGAGCTACTTAGTTTTAGTATTAGGAATTACACTTTTTCATAATTAATAATGAATGCGAAAGTGTGTTTGTTGGTTTATTGGTTTGTCCTTCAATCATGCCGCAACGGGGCAACGGATTGACGTGATTTTTGGCATGGGTATAGTTGAGGACTTGGAGAGTGACATAGGCTACTTTTTATCCCGGAAAATTAAGCAGTTCCCGCGGGAATTAAAAAAAACATTCACCACGCGGACGAAGTCGTGGGCATCAGCTAGTTATTTAATAAATTGAATTCATAATTTAGTGACGTATAATTTTAAGTCGAGATTAAACTAATTTAAAATCACAAGAATCGATAATTAAAGGTGGTGGAGTGAGGCAATTGCTTAAAAAATAAGAACTATGAATGATTGGTCTAAAAATACTATTTTTCGAGTAGGTAATTAGTATTATTAATTAAAAATATTACGATAGAACAAGATTAGTATCCTAATAAATTATAAATGTGAAAGTTTGGATGTTAGAGAGTATGGATGTTTGTTACTCCTTCACGCCGCAACGATTGATCATCGATTCAGCTGAATGTTGGATTGGAGATAGCTTTTAGCCTAACTACATTTTATCCTGGAAAATTGAAGAGTTCTCTCGGGAACAAAAAACCTCCACGCGGACACAGGCGGGAATCATCTACAGTATTAAATATAGTTTACAATCATACCATTTAAAAAATTTGAAATTATATAAATTTCTGTAAAAGTATACCTATATTGTTATAGTAAGTTTCTACTTACTTTATCACATTATAAATACTATCTTACATTTCTATGTAAGAGCAAAAAGTGTTAGGTAAAAATGAAGCACTACCTATGTGCTAACTTAAAAAATGCTAAACGCTAAACGCTTTGAAGTGCTAGGTTAAAAGAAATAAGCGCAATTTTAAACGACTTAACTTTATAAATTGTTTTCATTTTGAGTATAAGTTGCAAGACCTTAATATATTGTAAAGGAAAAGTTTGCGCATCTGGCAGGGTATGATAAATCACATGGAACATTTTGCTATGAGTACTTTTGAGCAAAAGTGTGGCACGAAGTGGCTGAATATCGTGTTAAAAACTAAATTTATGTTAAATAAATGTAGACCGAGCGACCGAAAAGATATATTAGCATGGCCGAGCATATGAGAGAATTAGAAGAGGTTTCGTTGTTTGTTTCGTTTGATATATTTGTTGTTAGAAACTTTTAGGTATTGTTACTGCACTTGTATTTTCATACATGACATAGAGTTCAAATTATTCGGTCATATCTAAAGATTTGTTGAAGGTTTTATTATTTTCCAACTCGCATAATATATTTAGATTTTGGTAGTGATCAACAAACATTGTTTATTTTACACAGTCAAGCGTAAATTTATTGCATCTTTTGCGAATTTCTTTAACGATTCGTGTTATTAATAAAATGTAAAATAGGTACATGGACACTACAAGGCTAATAATAAATAATAGGAGTGCTTCTGTAACCTTATTATAATAATAATGCTTAACTTACTAAAAATATAAGTACTTTTACCTTTTTACTTTTTTATCCCTTGCTTGTTTTCCCCTAAAAGTGCTACGAGTGTATTTCTAATAAAGAAATTGAAAAATTACGAAGTATAAAAAGCAACGTCACTATATTATAATACTAGAATAAAATTGATACATAATTTGTAGGAATTTACGTATGGTAAGTACATTTAGTTCATGCAAGGTAGGTAAAGGCAATACTTACAATTCCCTAGAGTTGTAAAATTCATGCAGGATCCATGACAAGGAAGCATAAACATGTAATAAGGAATGTATCAAATATATCCTGACCTACTACGTGAATATTACTTATACTACACGAATGTTGATAAGTATGTATAAGAACTATTCCTGTTACGTAAGCCAGTTCAAATACCGCTTTTTAAAGCCTATTCAGTAAAGAGACAGGCAATTTATCACTTTCAGATCCTAGTTTCTCACTTACTTATTTAATATAATTATTAAGGTTTAAAGTGGAATTGTTGAGAAGTAGGGACTTAATATAGATTATTTTCTATCATTTAATTTATTGTGCATATTATCTTTATGCAAGTCTTAATTTAACTAATATTATAAACTAGTGAATGCCCGCAAATTCATCTGCCATGGTTTGAGTTTTTTTTGGTTCCCGCAGGAACTCTTTAATTTTCCGGGATAAAAAGTAACCTATGTACTATTCCAGACTATAATCTATCTCTGTGTCAAATTTCAGACAAATCCGTTCAGCCGTTGGGGCGTGATTGCGAGTAACAAACATCCATACATCCATCCAAACTTTCGCATTTATAGTATTAGTAAGATGTACAAGTTAGTATGTCTGGATGTTTATTACTCCTAAACGCCATAATAACTGAACCGATTTGGTAGAAATTTAAAATGAAGTTAGCTTTTATTTTGACTTAGCACATAGAGTACATTTTGTTCAGCAAAATTAAAGAGTTCCCGCGGGAATCAAAAAATCCTTCGCAAATTCCGTTAAATAAAGTTATATTTCAGGTACTTCGTGATTGTTGAATTTGTTTAGCACTTAATAAAACAGTTAGCGGTATTTAAAATGTTACGTAAAATAAAAACGAAACGTAGAAAAGATAACGAATAAAATGGTTTATATTATGAACAATGGATACTGGTTAAGAAAAAAAGTAAATTAAAAATAAGTATAGTGTATTTTCGTGTATAAAAAAATAATAATTACGTAAAGTATTGAAGAAAAATATAAGTTATTTAGATTAATATAAACTGCGAAACATTCCATGGTATGAATCAGAATCATAGGTCACTTACCTTGTAATATTTATACCTCTAAGGCGTTGTTGGGATAAATTTTGGTTAGTGTTAGAAAATATTTGCCCGACGTTTTAGCAAATTATTGCCTTTGCTGTTATAGCAAAAATAATTTGTAATGGATAGGTAGGCTACCTCATGTCATGGTCTAAAAATAAATGAGGTATTTCTCTTGAATCCTAAACTACTTAATATTTCATGTAAATCTCTATTTTCATCAAAATATTACCAGTAGTTGCATACAAAACTATTTATATTCCATTATATTTATATTTGCAAAAATATAAATTTTACTTCGATCAACAGCCATGTAAGTGGAATAAAAGATAAACATCAACAATTTTTGAACAAACATTATGAAAATTAATGATAAAAATTCAAAGGCACATAACAATATGTATGAAACGTGCTCAAAACAGTGTGAAATGTTACGTATATAAAATAGGACGCTCACAATTAATTATTACTACATTAAATTTCGTCATTTTACCTTCCTTCCCTGGTTCCCAAATAAATGGAGCAAAAATTTAAGCATGTCGTTCAAAGTTAAATTGGTTATAATGACGTTTTATAATAAGTTGTCGAGATGTGGGCTAATTTCTGAACGTTTATATGTAAAAGTACGGTGCCTGCGTTTCCAAAGGCTTTTATTAAAATTTGTTTAGTAAAATTCACGCGGAGCCATATACATGACATACATTTTTAATACTGATTCCTAAAAACCCTTATTTTGGGGTATGTATCATAGAATACATGCTAGGATAATCAAAAATGAATGCGCCTCCTATGTGTTTATGCTCGCGTGGAACGTGGGTCCGTCGAAATATTTATAAGTCCGTCAAACTTATCTTACTCAGTGGCCAAATTGGAAACGGTAGTAAGTATAAAATAAATTTGTGATTGGATCTTATTTTTTCTTGTTTTTATATTATTTTAGATACTAGCGACGCTGACACCGAATCATTTAAATTTGACGGACTAATATTGGACTGTCACTGTCAAATGATGCGAACAAGGCGCGTTCATTCTTAGGTAAGAAGAACTCCACGCAAGACAATTGCACCTTTCTAAAGAACTGACCAAATATTGCCTACCTTGGTACAGAATTGGAATATTGAGATCAGCTTACTTTTTGTTAAAGATTTCATTTTACTGTTAATTTAATAACATACATATACATAACATAATTATAGTCTCACCTTAAGAAAATCCACGATAGTAGTGTCGACCACCATCAAGGGCCTCTGAATGAGATGGACAACACCGTTTTTAACAGGTATATTTGCTCTGACGATATCTGCAAGGACCACTCCTCGGCTGTGCTTCGCGTCTCCAGCGACCGTGTTCGACTTCACAAAAGCTATTTAAATTAAATAAAAAAACTGATTTACTTACTAAATAAAAAAATTACGACCTTATTATATCTAAGGTTCATTCATTCATTTCATTTATTTATAGCTGTCATGTCTTACATACTAATACAATGTTCTTAATATAATTAGCACCTTAGGTACCTTATAGTTTCGTAAATGTAACACTTTTTACCAATACCAGTGCCAATCTATAATAATATTAAAAATGCGAAAGTGTGTCTGTATGTTTGTCTGTCTGTCTGCTACGGTTTCACGGCCCAGCTGTTCAACCGATAGGTATTGATGAAATTTGTAATAGAGGTAAGGTACATCCCAGGGAAGGACATAATCTACTTTTTTCCCCGGAAAATTAAGAAATTCTAGCGGGAAATAAGAAAACTAAAACCAAGCGAAATAATTTTATTAAAACGCACACCTTCATTTGTTTCACTGATAAGTATCAGATTCGATTTTTTCAAAAAAATATTAAACAGTATCGATATCGATAGAATACTCCGCCCGTACGAAGCCACGGTGGGTCAGCTATCAAAATATAATATAACACTAATATTATACAAGACTACGGAAAATTAATGTACTTGCTTGAATTGCTTATGGCATTTCGAACTGTTTGATTAGGCCTAGCTTATCGACCTTGCAAACAATTTCAATCAGGCTTAGTTACATACCTATACATAATCAAATCTTAGATACATATCTAATATTATTGCTAAAGTTTTCGAACTTGCTAGGTAATTACTTAAACTGATTTATGCAGGAGTGATGTAGGTATGTCAAGAGGTTATTATACAAACAATTTCCGATAATATATTTAATCATCAAAAAGGCTAGAGGCTTATTTATGATAAAAATCAAAAGCAATTCTATTGGATATCCCCATCGTATAAGGTTTTTGTTATTTTCGAAGAGAAAACATTAGCTTAACTCAGTCTTCAGCTAACTTTTCTTTCAGAAGCCATATAGCTCCCAGCTAAGCCATAAAGTTTTTCAAGAGTTCATTCAACAGCGTAGGTATGGCTAAGCGTTATCTTATGAGAATAATAATTCTGAATATTTTGTGCCCGTCGTGGTTTTGACAGCTGCTTCAACCGAAAAGACCATCAAATACGGGCCTCATACCCTTCCTTTTTATGAGCTGACGACACCCATGGGAATTCTAAAAAATCTTGTTTCCTTATGAAAGGGACACCTCTATGCGAAATTACAGCTTTCTTGGTTCAAGGACTTGGGCTACGCGTTGATGAGTTAGTCAAATGAGTGAGTCAGGAATTAAAACAAAAAAGTTTTTTTACTTAAATAAAACATTTAAAAATGCTTAATGAATCTACCACTAGTTAGGATTGCCATTCCTACCGAGAAAAACTGACAAGAAACTCTAGATTTTTCTTTTAACTGTATGAGGTTTTGCAGACCCCATACTTGTACCTTTACGACTCGAGTTGAATTAATACCGCTATTTTTGTGGTTTAATGGTAACTCTCTACTTACTGATTTCTTCGTTGCCGTTCATGCTCGTGGTGAAGGAGATGATGACTTTCACGTTGTCACTAAAGGCCAAGCTCTTGAACTCCTTAGTGTCGGGTGTCGCCTGAGTGAACAGCACGTGGTGGGGTATCACATGACCATCCACTACCTTCGCGTCTATTAGATCAGACCTGGTCGTGGGCTGGCGAAAAAAATAATAATATCATCAACACTGGCACTGGCATCATCATTCATCACACCTATCGCTAGCGACAGGCGTAGACGTAAAACATCTTTCTGAACGTTAGATATGGAGAGCTCTGAGGCATGCAAGTTCCCTCACGATGTTTTCCTACACCGTTGTAGCAACTACTAATATTATAAATACGAAAGTGTGTCTGTCTGTCTCTCTGCCTGCTACGCTTTCACGGCCCATCCGTTCGACAGATTTTGATGAAGTTTGATACTGGGATAGTTTGTATCCCGGGGAAGGACTTAAGCTACTTTTTATTCCGGAAAATTAAGGAGTTCCTGCGGGATTAAAAAAAACTTAAACCACGCGGACGAGGCGCGGGCATCAGTTAGTAATAATTTATTTGCTTAAAAACGCATACAGCTCGGAGGTGCCAGATCCCAAATCCCAGATCCCCCGAATAGGAGGCTGAAGTCATAAAATCTATCTATAGCATTAAGGCTATCATTGGTAAACAATATTAGAATGATTTACTTTCTCCTTTTTAACACTAATAGCGAGTGGGTAATGTAAGTTGTTTATTGTTGCCCGTGAATTTATCTTCAGTTCAGACACTTTAGAGTTCGAACTTCAAAAGTTTTAAAATTTTTTGGTACAAAATTATTTTGTTAAAAAAAGAGACGAACTTCAAAATAATACTAAGCTGGCCGATAAAAAATTTGTAAAATGCAAAAGTTAACATCTTTTACTTTAAGGACCGTTGAATACAAGCTAATGATTTTCCGGGATAAAAAGTAGCGTATGTCACTCTCCAGGTCCTAAAATATACTCATACAAAAAAACACGTCAATCCATTACTGTCGCGGCGTGATTGAAGGGCCAACCAAGAAAGCATTTATAATATTAATATGGTGTTAGTCGTAATGGCAGTAGTTTAAACAGAGAATATCACAGGTAACAAATTAAACTACTATAGAAGACGCACAGGATGAGGCGACATAACGACTTCTGCAGCTATAATTTGCAATTTTCTTTAACGAATTTCTGGAATTCTAAAATTGAATTCATATTTCTAGAACTTCTCAATAAAAGTTTTAAAAGAGAAAAAAATAGAATGTTCACAGAATATCCCTCGAGACTCGACTGAGCGAGAGGAGGCGGCAGGCATTTTTATTACAAGCCCGCATGTCGAATAGATAATAGTATTTTTTTAATTTCAGTTGAATTTATAACATTTCCCTTTCATAATTCACGTAAAATAATACTGAAATGGTCAATATTTTCCTTCAAAGGAATTAAATATTGAAAAAAAAGAATTGTGTTTTTCGATCGTCAGTTTGTTTTAAATTCAATGAATACTTTATTTTTATTTACTTATGTGTATCTGTTACCAGTTTTTTGTTTAACATACATTTTACAACATGAATGTTCACAAAAAGAATCATCATCATCATCATCCTCAACCTATAGACGTCCACTGCTGGACATAGGCCTCCTGCAAGGATTTCCACACGCCTCGGTCTTGCGCCGCCTGGAACCAGCGGCTCCCTGCGACTCTCCTAATGTCGTCTGTCCAGCGAGTAGGGGGTCTGCCAACGCTGCGCTTTCCCGTGCGTGGTCGCCACTCTAGCACTTTGGGACCCCAACATCTATCGGTTCTTCTAACTATGTGCCCCGCCCATTGCCTCTTCAGCTTCGCAACACGCAGGGGGGTAAGGGAGTGCACCTCCATCTAGCGCTCCCACAGTCAACCTCACCTGCCCGTGGTACCCCCTGCTGGTCTACAAACGAGGCTATGGCAACCGACAAATGGCGGTATAACCATACAAAACTGGCTAGGCTGTTTTAAATGACTCAGGCTGGTGTAGGGCAGCAGCGACTCCGGTGCGAACAGTCTAGCCCTGCGATGGCCAACACGCCTGCCCAGCGCGGCCATTACGGGCAAAACCTTGCATGGATAGGTACACAAGGCCAAGGCCCCTAGTTCCCGGCGGCCCCGCTATTCCTGGCTCTGGCAGCGGTCATGGTAACGGCGGGGCAGGGGGTGCGAAGAATCTCCGGCAGAGATTCCGCTGCCAAGCCCGACGACTAGACCTGGCAACATACAACGCACGCACTTTGAGGACCGACGAGAAGATCATCGAGCTGGAAGAAGCAGTAAGCAAGTTGCGTTGGGATATTATAGGATTGTCTGAAGTCCGAAGAGAGGGGGAGGACTCGATAATCCTCAAATCCGGCAACTTGTTTTACTAGCGGGAGGGCGACCAGCAGTCCCAGGGTGGTGTTGGATTCATCGTCCACAAGTCCCTCGTCAACAATGTTGTTCAAGTCGAGAGTGTGTCGAGCAGGGTAGCGTACCTTATACTCAGAATTACCAAACGGTATTCGCTGAAGGTTATACAGGTCTACGCACCGACATCGGTACAACCCGACGAGGAGGTAGAGGTATTGTATGAGGATATCTCAAGAGCCATACATACCTCTAGATCCTACTACAATGTTGTGATGGGGGATTTCAACGCAAGGCTGGGTGAACGAAGCGGTGCAGAGGTGAGAGTGGGGCAATTTGGATATGGGCGGAGGAACCACAGGAGCCAAATGCTGGCCGACTTCATGGAGAGGGAGGGCCTCTTTATGATGAACTCATTCTTCAGGAAGCCTCCACACAGAAAAGTGAACCTGGATAAGCCCTGATGGTTCCACGAAAAATGAGATTGACTTCATCATGTCAACCAGGCGGCAAATATTCAATGATGTCTCTGTGATCAACAGGGTGAAAACCGGAAGTGATCACCGCATGGTAAGAGGCACATTGAATCTAAACATCAAGCTGGAAAGGGCCAGACTGGTGAAGTCTACTCTCCAACCTTCTCGTGCTCATATTCAAAACCCCGAGAGCTTTCAACTGGAACTGCAGAACCGGTTTCGATTGCCTAGCAGATTGCGAGTCTGTGGACGATTTAAATAACAGGCTGGTGGAAACTGTCCATACCGTAGGGTCGAAATTCTTTAAGACCCACCGTCCAAAAAGAACTAAAATGTTTTCAGACCACACTCTCAAACTCATGGATGAGAGAGCAGGGATGGGACTACAGTCTTCAGCAGACGCGTTTTCTTACAGGCAGATTAATAGGCAGATCTCTAAAGCACAAACGCGTGACTTGCGAAACTTCAATACCGAATATATTAAAGATACCATCGAGCGTAACAAGGGCTCCAAAGTCTTCGCAAGAGATCTGTCTATCGGACAGAGCCAGCTGACGCGACTAAAAACTGATGACGATAGTCTCATCTCATCCAAACCTGAGATCTTGGGAGAGGTGGAAAAGTTCTATGGACAGTTATACACCACAACACAAAAGCCTGTTGAGGATTTGGCTAGAGATCCCAGAGCCAAATTGACCCGACACTATACCGAAGATATCCCTGACGTCAGCCTCTACGAGATTAGTATGGCTCTCAAGCAACTCAAGAACATCAAGGCACCAGGTGAGGACGGAATCGCAGCAGAACTCCTGAAAGCGGGTGGAAAACCGATACTTAAGGTCCTTCAGCGATTGTTCAATTCCGTCATTCCGAGGGCTTAACGCCACAGGCATGGCACAGGAGCGTGGTGGTTCTGTTCTTCAAAAAGGGAGACAATACCTTGCTGGAGAATTATAGACTCATCTCGCTGCTCAGCCATGTCTATAAGTTATTCTCGAGAGTCATAACGAATCGTCTCGCTCGTAGGTTCGACGACTTCCAGCCTCCCGAACAAGCCGGATTCCGGAAAGGCTTTAGTACCATAGACCACATTCACACGCTGCGCCAGATTATACAGAAGACTGAAGAGTATAACCGGCCACTATGCTTAGCGTTTGTGGACTATGAGAAAGCCTTCGATTCGGTGGAAACTTGGGCTATGTTGAGGTCACTGCAGAGATGCCGAATAGACTACCGGTATATCCAAGTGCTGAAGTGTTTGTACGAAAACGCCACAATGTCAGTTCGTATACAGGACCAGACTACAAGGTCAATCCAACTGCAGCGGGGAGTGCGACAGGGAGATGTAATCTCCCCGAAGCTCTTTACCGCTGCGTTGGAAGACGTCTTTAAGCTTCTGGATTGGAACGAATTTGGCATCAACATCAATGGCGAGTACATCACTCACCTTCGGTTTTCCGATGATATAGTCATCATGGCAGAGACTCTGGGTGACCTTAATGCAATGCTCAATGACCTCAGCAGAGTTTCCCAACAGGTGGGCCTTAAAATGAACATGAGTAAGACGAAAATCATGCCTAATGCTCATGTGCCGCTCCACCCAGTAATCGTTCTGCACTCGAAATTGTAGACGAATATATATACCTGGGACACATGGTCCACCTAGGTAGGTCCAATTTTGAGAAAGAGGTGAGCCGCCGAATCCAACTCGGATGGGCAGCGTTCGGGAAGCTTCGAGATGTCTTCTCGTCCAAAATTCCTCAGTGCCTGAAGACCAAAGTCTTCGAACAGTGCGTGTTGCCAGTGATGACATACGGTTGCGAGACTTGGTCGCTAATTATGGGCCTCATAAGAAAACTCAGGGTCACTCAGCGGGCGATGGAGAGAGCAATGCTCGGGGTTTCTTTGCGCGATCAAATCAGAAATGAGGAGATCCGCAGAAGAACTAAAGTAACCGACATTGCTCGACGTGTTGCACAAAAAGAATAAGAATAATATATTGTAGAGACGTGATAATATTTTTATCAACATAATAATTAAACCGTTTTGGGGTTCCAAACATGCTTTCAGACTTTAGCAATAAAGGACATGACCAGTAATTGCCCTCCAATTCGGGATAATGTGCAGGATTTCCGTTTTTACAGTAAGGTTTAAAAATTCAAAACTAAATTATTATGGATTTATTATTCCAAATAAGGTCAGGGTTCAAATGACAAAAAAAAACAGTACGTTTATTGTTTAAATCTTGAGCGTCCGCTTTCCTCTTTAAGCACTACTCCATTTTGACGTTCCATTATATCCATGCCTAATAATAATCTTGTAACCCTACATGAATCCCATTTAAGTACCTCAGTCATTATATTATGAATGATTTATTTTTGATCAATTAAATAGTAATGAAAAGGAAATGTATGTTTTGTTTATAATTATTTTTATTTTTTGACAAGTCTCAAACTAATAGATCGAACAAAGCATTTTGAAATACTGCGTTTAAAGGAACACCCTTTCACATTACATATGCTGCCATCTGTGGTCGAATAATTGAACTTGTTAACCAAAAGTAGTGAGCAATACTTAAAAATATTTTCTAGACTCACCACAATAACTAGCGCCATCTAGTGTGGGAAAGCAGTTTTTGGTGAAACTTTTATTTATTTATTTTCTCAGTTTTCAGTGCCTTCAGACTCCTGAAACTTTTTTATTTGAAAACTATAAAATATAACAATTACAATAATAAAGAAATAATACTTGAAAATATTTTTTTAGACTCGCTCAACACAATAAATAGCGCCATCTAGTGTGGGAAAGCAGTCTTTGGTGAAACTTTTTTGTTCATTTTCGCAGTTTTCCGAGCCTTCAGACTCCTGAAACTTTTTTATTTGAAAACAGTGAAATATTACAATTACATTAATAAAGAAATCATTGCTGTAAATAATTTTTGACACCTAGGCAAGCTGCCATAGTTCCACCGGTCAAGTCCTTTGAAAATTATAATATTAGTTACATCACCTGGCGGCTGACTGGCACCCTAATGTATTCAAGTCTTAAATCATTATAATGCATTTTTAAAATCAATCTTTTATCGAGCGCCATATTGAATTTATTTATTTTTTTCCATATCATGGCGGCGCATACAAAATAATTAGTCCGTCATATTGGCTTTAGAATGACGTCATTTACACCATGGCTCGATAAGGGATAACTGTTTCAAATTCAGTTGCAAGATTTGAACGAAACAAAATAATAAAAGCTTGTATGTAATAAAGTACTTGCACTTTGCTCTACAGCAAATATCAGCTTAATCATTTAGATTCTAGGGTATGATAAAGTCAATACAATAACTGGTAATAATGAAGTTGTAATTGTTACTTGAATGATTCTATACAAACTGATTTATTGCACTGTGATAAAGCTTAAAAAGATGGTTACCTAAAAGCAACCGGCCCAAATCAAGCCTAGCACCAATTTCGTGCAACAAACGTAGCACCTCGAAGTCGTAGATGCTCTACGAATAAAGTTGCAAGATGGAAATAATAAGATTCCTCAGTAAGAAATTATTTTATATTGAAAGTTACCTTGAAACCTTCGTCGACAGGAATAAAGAAAGTGTGTCGACCGTCGGCGTTGAATACTTCTTTCTTCTGCAGTTGGTTTACTTTTTGACGAAACGACCTGAGAAAATAGGGAAAATATGAGAGGTAGAGTACGTAATAATATGGTCACATCATATTATCATACTAATATTATAAATGCGAAAGTGTGTTTGTTTGTTGGTTTATTGGTTTGTTGGTTTGTCCTTCAATCACGCTGAAATGGAGCAACGGATCGACGTGATATTTTGCATGGGTATATTTGAGGACCTGAAGAGTGATATAGGCTTTTTATCCCGGAAAATTTAGGAGTTCCTGTGGGAATTAAAAAAACTTATTCCACGCGAACGAAGTCGCGGGCATCAGCTAGTATTACATAATACTAGTTTTTGCTCGAGACTCCGCATGACTCCTATACGAAAATATGGTAACATATTATTGCGACTTGGAAACCGAGCTTACATGTATTAATGAAATGGACATGTTAAATGTAAATTTTAAATCATTTTCTGAAATACAGCTTTTTTATTCGAATGGATGGATGTACCTAAAAGCCCAGTTACCAAATCGCAAATTTGTAAAGGAATTGTCTGGCGGTCAAAGTGTCCTTTTATATGGAGCTGCACGGACTACCGAGAAGACAAAACGTATTTCCCATACTATTGCATATTATACCATAATATTATGTCTACCCTGAAATACTAAAGTTACTAAATTAGTGGCAGCAGTTTCAAAAAAATTAGTTCACAGGTTCCTTTAGAAAAAAATATTTTTTAAAGTTAAATTAGGTCCTTAGTACATATGAAATTGCCGTTCTGTCGTACTGGCCACTTTGATCTCAAATAGCTATCTCTTTGGTTAGGAATTTCAATTTCAAATTTATACAGCTATTTACTCATGCTTTTGTGTTTTGAAAACCCCTATTCATTTGTTTTTTCCTCTTTTGGTTTTTTCTTTGCGTCACTTAGTTTACAAAATGGAAAACATGAAATATCGCGTTATTTACGAGTACGAGTTCCATCGTGGTACCAGTGCTGCAGAAACGGCTCGAAGGATTAATGATGTGTATGGCGGCGGTGTCGCAAAAGAAGACACAGTGCGTTTTTGATTCCAATGTTTTCGTTCTGGAAATTTCGACCTGCAGAACAAGCCCCATGGACGGCCGGAGACCAAAGTTGATAATGAAGAATTGAAGGCTATTGTGGAAGCGGATCCATTGCAAACCACGTCCGAGCTAGCTGCAGCAATTTAGTGATAAATTTGTTTTAATCTACTTGAAGCAAATTGGGAAGGTGAAAAAGCTTGAAAGGTGTACCTTATGAATTGAGTGCAGCAAACCAACAAACGCGCGTCGACTGCTGCGTT
Organism: Erebia palarica; assembly: GCA_964035005.1. NCBI lineage: Eukaryota > Metazoa > Arthropoda > Insecta > Lepidoptera > Nymphalidae > Erebia > Erebia palarica. Next base: position 13,391,467 of record OZ035988.1, read on the forward strand.
ACATTACTCAACCGGCACAATAATGAAGGGATTTTAAATCGAATTATTACCTGTGATGAAAAGTGGATCCTGTACGATAATCGGAAACGCTAATCGCAATGACTGAACCCTGGCGAACCAGCCAAATCCTGCCCCAAGCGGAAATTGACTCAAAAAAAATTACCTGTGAGCGTTTGGTGGACTAGTGCCGGTGTCGTTCACTACAGCTTTCTTAAATCTGGCCAGACGATTACTGCGGATGTCTATTGTCAGCAACTGCAAACCATGATGGAAAAGCTAGCTGCTAAACAACCGAGGCTCGTCAATCACTCTAGGCAACTGCTGCTTCAGGACAACGCTAGACCACACACTGCACAACAGACGGCTACCAAATTAGAGGAGCTTCAATTGGAATGTCTAAGACATCCACCGTACTCCCCGGACTTTGCTCCAACAGATTACCATTTTTTTCGAAATTTGGATAACTTCTTGCAAGGGAAAAAATTCAACTCCTTTCTCCTCCTTTTGATTTTATTGATTCCCGTCCGAATGTTTTTTTTAGTAAAGGGATCAATGAACTACCTATGAGATAGCAAAAGTACATAGATAGCAATGGTACATACTTTGATTAAATAAATATATTATATTTAAAAAAATCGACTTTATGTCCCTTCCTTACAAAACGGCAATTTCATAGGTAAAGACCTATTATTTGACCAAGTAAAGAACTCTAACATTTTTAATGTGAGCAGGTCAACAGTAGCGTTTCCACAATGCCCAAGTTTCAGTCTGCCCTGATTTTCACAAGTGGCGCATAAACTAAAAATATTATAACTGGTAAATAAGGTTAAATTATTGTTGGAAAAGAACACGAGAAGTTTAAAAAAAAAATGATTTATTTATTGAAATAGGTGGTGTAATGATCCAATTATTTAGTTAATTAATCTATTTGATGCCGTTTGGCATTCAAATAGTCTTAATTAGGTACTAGGAAATTATCAACATAAATAATGTATTTAACATAACTCGAAAACCTATTATACTGTTAAAAATTACGTAAATGATAAATTAGCATGGATTTGACTCACTTCAGCAATGCTAAGGATAGCAGTTACTTATGTATCTACATATTAATGAAATTGTAAATTTCAGCTGGTTCTTCTTAGTAGGAATAGCATTACGAACCAGTGGTCTAACACTGGTTCGAAAAAATTGACGATTCAAAAGCACTTGTAAAAGTCTATTTGAATAAAACACATTTCAATTTTGAAAATGTTACGAGTAACTTAGAAGTTTTAAGAGGCAAATCGAAAAAATATATAATGCCGTTTACGATTTGTATGTGTGTATGAGTGAAAACTACGATAAAAAAATATAACGACACTAAAACCTCTACCTCCGTTATGCGAGTTAACGGAGTCGTAACTGCCAAACTTGCATTAGTATTTACCGGATTTCGGTATATGGTGGTGCACTACAATTTGTATACAATGTAAATTTACGGGAGTTCACATTATTACAAGAACTTTTTTGTACAAAACACTTTTATTTCAGTGCATTTGAACATGCTTGTATCGAGTTAGATAATGTGGCCGTGAGTTGCCACTGACGCGCGGACGCAACATTTAACATGTAACGTCTCGCAACTTGGCGGATGAAACAAATCCAAAACTTGTTTTGTTGACTGTGGGTTTCCACTGATGCAACATCTAAATTTTTTATACTGTTTTGTCATTCGTTAATTACTATTTAACTAAATTTTGTGTTTTAATTGAACTCATTGAACCTTTTAACTTGATCGTTAATCGAAAGAAGTTACAAACGTTAGAAAAATATCATAGAAACCCTCGTGAAACAAAGTTACGTGTCGGTATTTGTTACCAATACATTATTTACGCAACTAGGTGCTACAGTTGCATTGCCATTATGCACGCATATATATTGACCCATACTAATCTGTTCAAATGAAACCATAAAACTAACCCTACTTATGAAGTTAATATTTTAATCTTGTTAGTAACATTGGTAGCCCACGTCACACAGTTACGCATACCTATATTATTTGTATTAGCTGTTAGCCCTTGACTGCAATCTCACCTAATAATATGGAATTTTTAAATAGGTATGCATAAAATATCCCGGTGCATTGAGCAGGGAAGTGGAAAAATCGGAGTCATAAAACTCCGTGTCGAGGCGAGAGCTAGTGGCGCGGAATAACTTAGTGAACGGTAAAAATCAACTCTACGTTTTGCTAATATTGAAGTTTACGTACTAACGCTAAAAATATTTATGGAGCTTATGTTAGCATAAATGCTAATGGTTTGCCCCAAAGTAAGACTTTCGCTCGTTTTTATTCAACCCAACTCTAATAATCTTAAGTAATAGTTGATAACCCTTCTCATTCTGAGAAAAGACTCATGTTCAGCAGAGATCCGACAAATGATTGCAGTGATTGAATAAATGAATGAATGATTTGACACATTATCATAATGATCAAGGTCGATGGAGCTGGAAGATCACAGGATCACAGCTCTTTTATTCACGGACCCATCGAACTTGTCTTCGTTGGGTCGATCTTGACTACCAGTTGGTACTTGGTAGTCATTATTATAGTGGCCTGATGATGGAGCTGGAAGATGATCACAGGAGCTATGATGATGGTCGTAAGATTTTTAACCAACTTCCAAAAAGGAGGAGATTCTCAATTCGGCGCGTTTACTTGAAGTCAGTTTGTTTTCATATTATACTAGCGATCCTCCCACTCCTTTAAGGATGGAAAACTCCTTTGAAGCTCAGTAAACAGAATTAAAATTACTGCGCAAGTAGGTATCTCATTGAGACTTACGTAATATTTTTCCTCGTTTGCCGTGGAGATCCTGTGACCATGGAGTCTTAAGAGTTGTTATAATAGGGACGATGACAACTTAATCAAATCAGCAACTCTTTATCAAGCTTAAAAACGCGCTTGAAAAAGTTTGTATGAAATATATAGTTGTGACATCATCAAATTTCAACGCACTTTTATTCTTTTATCCATAGTTTAAAATGGTCAACAAGCCTAAAACTAACCGAGAATGTGAATTTTAGGTCTTTTGGAAGACCCTTTATGATATAATCAGTAAGAAATAATTTATTCTTGACATAGGTGTCATCCCTATTAGATGAGGTACATCTAGTGACAAATAGGCTGGCTCAAGGGATCTTTTGCGTAAAGAATCAGCCTGGCTCATCGGCGCGAAAATGCAACCAGTTCTTTCCACCGCAGATTAAACCTGGCTACTTAATAAGTTTTATTGGTAACATTTTCAACCGAAAAAAGGCATTAAAACTCATATTTTTAGTTTAATTGTTTGTTTATTATTTTTGTTTCGGTGTACAGTAAAGAATATTTCATTCATTCATTCATTCATTTACCTGAGGCGATGCGGTCCGACGTTGAACACGTCCGAATGTTCCAGAAACTGATATGCATTCGGGTTGTAGACGGGTGATCCGCCAGAGCTTTGACCCAGGGGCAGCAACGGTTGTAGCACCTGGTCTATCACGTGAAGAACCTATAATTATGAATTGATTTAATAAAAGGTTGACTACTTGGTGAAGTAGTGGGCGTTGAGGTCTCTTTTTACGCTACTCCAAACTTGTAGTAGCGTAAAAAAAGAGCTGCAGGTGAGATTGTAGTTGCTAACTAGCAACTACAATCTCACCTGCAGCCCTATTGCCTAAGTCAGAGGCTAGCAAAAAATAGAAAGCCATATATTTAAGTTTTGCTACGAAATGTTATTTTTATTTACATAACAAACCTTCAATGGATAAAAAATATATGGCAGTAGCTTCCATTTCTTGATAGCCATTGAGTAAGAGAATAGGGGATGCTGTCAAGGCAAGTAAGTGATGATGCAGTCTAAGATGGTAACGGGTTAACCTGTTGGGGGTATGGTAGTTATATTAAACCCATATACCCTCATTCATTTTCTACGCGGCTTCATACCACATTGCTAAATTTCTAGGCTGTTCGTCTTGCCGGTAGGGTGGCGACTAGCCACGGCCAAAGCCTTCCACTAAAAGCTAGGCTACTGTCGGGTTTTTCCAATGAATTTATAATTATTAATAATAATTATAAAATTATAAGTGAAATAAGCGACGCGGGTCTTCTTAAAAACATTTTCTAAATTTGAAACTCAAGCATATTACCACGTAGAATATGCTTGTTGAAAACAAGTTTCATAAGCCCGGGATGCATAATAAGCCTGGGGTAAATAAACTTCAGGGCAAGTGGATACAGAACTACTTCAATAATAATAAATGCTAGGGAACGTCTGGGGAACCCACGAATAGAAGTAACGATATAGGTACGAAAAATTTAGGTTAAAATTTCACCCCTTTGAAAACTCAATTAGGTACTTTAAAATCCAAACTAAATTAAAAGTAAAAATTCGAGAAGCCTTTTTGGTTAGATGTTTTTCTAAATTAATAAGTAAACTTGTAATTTGTCAATAGGAAACATAATTTAACGATAAATAAGAGATTTCTAAATTGTATACCATGAAGTGAATATAATATTATCAGAGATACGAGTACTTTTTGTTAAAAGAGGTTATTGGAATCCATACTAATATTATAAATGTGAAAGTGTGTCTGTTTGTCTGTCTACTAAGCTTTCACGGCTCACCTGTTCAACCGATTATGATGAAATTTGGTAGACGGATAGGTTGTATCCCGAGGTCTTCCTCGGGATACAACCTATCCGTCTACCAAATTTCCAAAAGTAGTCTATGTAAGGACATAGACTACTTTTATTCCTGAAAATTGAGGAGTTCCCGCGGGAATCGAAAAACTTAGTCCACGCGAACGAAGTCGCAGACATCATATAGTGTTTTAAGGATCTGTAAAAAATGCGCGTTATTCATTTATTTTTTGTTTTATAAAAAAAACACTTGAAGGTTTTACTTTTTTAGATTACAAAATTGATGTAGAATTTTAGTAATTCTATTTCAATGGATTGCAAGTACGATTTTATAGAAAAGTGTCACCATTGCTTTGAAGTGGACCAAATGCTGGGAAACTAAGATCTTTTCTAAAAGAGATAGGCGGTGTCCATGTTTCCGCCATGCAACCTTTCTGTACCAAATAATAAATATTATCAAAATCGGTTGAACAATTATAATACCTAATATTATTAGGTTTATTAGTAAACTGTGTATTCAAACCTACGGTTTGTTTTAAGTTTTGTTGTATTTGCCACAGAAAATAACTTAGCCTCGATTCAGCTTTTACGTTAATCAAGTTATTGAGTTTCGGCGTTGTACAAATTATAATGTACCTAATATAGGCCTCAAAGTTAATAATGGCTTGGTATAGCCTCGGGAGACTGTTTTAGGTCGAAAACACACTAGTAGAAAACATGCGTGCAAATATCCAAATCGAAGGGAAGGCACGTTTTGTTCCGTCGCGATAGTCTGTGCAAGGCCTTAAAAAAAGTGCACGCGCGTACTTCTTGTCCACGGTCCACCAGACCATGCCAGACTATTTCTTAAATAAATAAATCGTAAATTAAGGTTCCGTAACAAGGAAACCTTATATCCACTTAGTTATGCCATGTCCATCCGCCTGTCTTCTTGCAAGCTTTTGTAGAACTCATAGTGCAGTTTATAACCATAAACCAAGAAAAGAAGAAGAAAGGAGTGATAAGACTATGGACAAACTGGCGTACATAACTCACTTTAGCGCGACAGGAGAAAATGTCGTTCCCCTCCGACGCGGATATTTCACTCTTTTTATTCTTTCCAGTTCCTAAAGTGTATTTACGCACTTAAACAGGGAACATACTTATACCTGTAGTTTTCCGTTTCTGTTGGTTGCTTGGTACGTCCTCGTGATGTCGACTTTGGCGTTGTTTACGTAAATGTCATCGTGCATTGTGTCTCGCCGCCTCGTTATCCACAGAGGGGGGTTGCCGTCGAGCTCCGAGGATATTGAATTGTCCAAGTTTGCGAGCGGCGTCGCCAGGTTTGCTGCAAAGTAGGAAAAGAGTTATTGTTCGCGGTTGACCTATTCGTTAGGGTCAGGGTATTCGTGCCAAGTATGCGGAGACAACTTATTGTGTTGTTAGGTACAGGTAGAAGGTAAAAGTCTAGGGTTGTAACTTATCACGGTCGAAACTTTCAAGGGCTTATTTGTAGTGGAATGACAAAAAAGAACAACAGGTAATAAATCAACGTTTTTTTCTAAAAACAAGCTTACAGATTTTGGTAAATAAAAGACAAGACGAATCCAACGAGCCCAACCTGGGGTTACGACTTATGTCGTTTTATTACAGAGTTCCCATAGCCGCATTAGATCAGCTTCATGTCATAATAATATCTATTGATTTGCATCCAATTTACATATACTTGCAGCTCAAGAAGAAAACGGGAAGTTAAATTTTAACTTGTAAGATTAGACAGGCGAAACTAAATAAAAGCTTGATAAAAGACACGTGACAGTGGCGAATTTTTTACCACTTATAATAGTGCGACGCAATAACTACGATTTGGGCGTAATTATAGTTTATTGAAATTACATAAGCTAATTTTACTTGAATAGTAATAACTATAACAAATAATTTTATTGCCAAAAGTTTCATTTTCATAAATTTCATACTAACCTACAATAACCTAAGCTACAGGCGAAATACCTCGCGCCGTACAAAGTGAAATAGTTGCAAAGACCGCAGCGTAGTTTGCGTTCAACCACGGGTGAGGGGGGCTTACTGTAACGAATCGCTTTATTACGTATGAAGTACTTAATACTCTTGTTCTGAACCATATAAATTTCATTTGTTATTAATATTGTCTGATCAAAGTAAACAACTTTATTATTACTAGATGATGCCCGTGACTTCGTACTTACGTGTGGATAAATGTCTTTCAAAATGTCGTGGGACTCTTTGTTTTTCCGGGATAGTTCTATCCCGTTACAATTGCGTTCGACCGGAATAGGGGATGAAAGTTTCGGTCAACTTTACCCCATTAGAAATAAAATCTTTTGGCCTAGTAAATTATTAAGTACTCAGGTACTTACATATGTGGAAAAGTACTAATGAATCGTCCATCTCCCCATTATACCTCTGGAAGGCTTGGTTGGTAGGCGCGAACAACGTCATCTGTCGGTACTGAAGGCTTGTGTTGACGACTGCATTCCTTTCCAGCAACGCCAGGAACTGTTAACAATATATAAAAAAAAATCCAAAATTAAATAAAACGGTGATAGCCTAGTGGAAATGAAAATATGAAATATTTATTTCATGTAGGAATATTTGTGCTACTTATGGACTGAGGACTCTACAATACCCTTACTTTACTGGTATATGTATTTCTATGAATACGAGGCGTTTCCAAATTGAATTTATAACTTTGAATCAAAGTCTTAAAAGTTCATTATACTTTGAAGCTAAAGTCATCGAATGCTTATACGATCAATCGAATTAAAACTTAGGGTAAAAGTATAGGTTTAGACGTTCCACTTCCTGTTTGTGTGGTTGACACGTGGATTAAATATCACTTGTTATATCGATGACGCAAAACATCGTGGAGAAACCTGCACGTCCGAGACTTACCTACCTACTAATAAGTATTCTGTGTCTATTCATATCCAATATTCTCAAGGGTAAGTATATGAAGTCTGCCAATCCACACTTGACCAATACAACATCAAAATAATATACCACACTAACACAAATAATATGACACGAAAAACAACTACCTATCCCAAATCGTGTAAACTTGTGAAATAGACTGAAGAAGTTGCCTAATTAGCTCAGCCTACAAAATATTATGAAGTCCGTCTAAGCATTCTTTATCCATTTACAAAACCAACCCCGTTTTCGAGTGTGTAAGCTACATAATATTTTGTTAATGCAGAAAAGCAATCCAAACGCTTTTACTCGTAAAAATTAAAATTTATTTCTGGCAAACAGCGCTTTCATATTAAAACAAAGTAAAGCTAACCTGAAGTAATGTGTTTACACGCTTTAAAATGCGGAAACATAATAAAATTGTAGCTCTTATTGCGCATAATATAAGGACTAGAGTAATAAAATATGTATCAAGAAGAGATTTCATTATTTTGCGTATATATTATACAGGTAGGTGGCAGGCAAGCACCTGTTTATAGGTAGGGTTAAATCATTTTGGGAGGGGTTTTATTTTATAGACTTCCTAGCAAATGCCCGCGACTTCGTCAGCGTTATGTTTTTTTGTTCCCGCGGGAACTCTTTAATTTTTCGGGCCTAATTTTTAGCCTATGTGCTATTCCAGACTATAATCTATCTCGGTGCTAAATTTCAGTCAGATCCGTTCAGCCGTTGGGGCATGATTGAGTAACAAACATCCATACATCCAGACAAACTTTGGCATTTAGAATATTAGTATGACTACTACTTACTAAGAGTAAAAGATATACAATATTATATTCAATCGATAAGGTGCACGCGAATGTAATTTTATCCATTTAAATGTTAAAATTATATTAATATGAGTAGGTAGGTCGTTGTTTGTGATTTAAGAGAGGTAAGTCGGTTTTTACATACGAGTTGACTAATGTCGCACACCCGAGGGCGCCAGGCGAGGGCTGACCATCGTCACGAGTTTCTTAAAACCATAACGCCCGTGTCTCTAATATTTTTCAATACATTTGTGAGAGAACTTGAAATAAAACTCGAGTGGGTAGGTACTAGGTACTCACTAGAAAATGGTTTTTCAGGCCCATACTTATTTCGAGATTTTTGGCGACTATTAATAGCACGATTTATTTCTCACATCTAAAATTACTTATTGTTGATTTAATTTTATTATTCCAAATCACTTAATGAAACTTTTAAAAATAGCGCGCACAGATTAAAGATCTAGTATCTAAGGCGCGTTGTTGTAATTATTGCGTTTTTTTTAAATTGGCTTAATGGCTCTAGGTTCTAGCTCTTAACTCCCAGCCTAGACTATTCAGCCTTTACTTGTTGGATTTGTAAAACTTAAAACATTTTTATTAACACAGTTTTTAATTTTATGAATTAATTTCATCAATTCAAATCTAAATGTTATTATTTTTTAGGTTTGCTACATACAAAGTCATGAACCAAGAAAACTTTATAGTAAGAAATAAAGGGGACTTACAAAAATTAAAAATCTGCAAAAAAACGGCCAAGTGCGAGTCTGACTCGCGCACCTAGGGTTCCGTACAAACCTGTAGAGTTTAAATTATTAAAAATATTTTTACTATATTATGATGTAACTAAAAATTTATGCTTTTCGCATTTTTATCTGTGCTATAAGACGTTGCTTCGTACCAAATTTCAAGATTCTGAGTTCACAGGAAGTACCCTGTAGGTTTTGATTCCCTTGCGAGTGTCGAAAATTTGCAGCATAAACGGCTGTATCTTTTAATTGCGTTATCTTAGAAGTTTGATTTTTTACAGCTCCAGCAGCTTAAGGGTTCCGTTTTTCCCTTTTGACGTACGGAACCCAAAAGAAACGTCATCAAACCATTTCATCATTTTTCGAGCATCTGTATTGATAAAACTATTGATTCACTAAGCCTAAGAGATTCGCTGAATGGGGGAAGCCCTAATTCTTATAGGTACTTAATTTAGGTCGCACAAAGATGAAGAGTTGCTGTTTTAATTGCCGTTTTAATTGGTGATTTGCCTCACCCCATTACAAGGGAACCCATTAAAATTCAGGTTGAAATACCTGAAAGTGAGATCACAAGTTATAATTTCGACTATTTGTCATTGTCTTGGTTGCGGTTGAAGGATGGATCGGTACTTAATTAAAGGGGTACAGGCAAAATAACTATCATTACACGACTGTTCGGTTCACGGACACGGTTCATGTACCTAATTTATGTATGTATGTGAGTTTTTTTATTCCACCATAACTTCTAAATGCCTGAACAGATTTGTAAGTACGGCGTGTCGTTAGAATCATCCTCCCGAGTGACACTAGCTATAATTGTGGCATGGCATACATGTTTTTTAATATTCAAATTATGGTCACTTTATTATCTGTGGCGCAGGTGGCGAACAACTCTAACCTTGATTTGTTCACTCTGCCTTAACGATGGCGTGGCTGGCGTGTCTGTGTCGGACACAGAGAGTGTTAAATATCTTTATGATGGTACGTGCCACATAATATTTAATAGTACCTTACTACCAAACCATTAAAATACCATTTCCATTTTGAGTAACAATGTAAATTTTGTGTGTAGGTACCGCCTTCCTCTTAAAGCATCGATTTCCGTAAATGCTGTATAAAAGTTAATGAAATCAATAAACAAATAAATTCATTAATAAAATGATAAGCAAATTAAGCAAAAGGAAATCTAAACACCTTGACTGTTGCTTGACAAGAGTGTAGAAATCAAGTTCATTGCACCAACAGAGCCAATTGTATCCGATGGGCTCTTACCATTCGGCGTTCTTTGTAGAATACTAATGGCGGCTCACAGCGGCGCCGAAGATAATCACAATCATAATAGACCTACCGATAACATTCACGCGTGCCCCTTTTTTGCCTCACCCCGGACATCGAGGCGAGAATTACAAGTTAGTGTGTGATATATCTCACTAAACGATCTGTGATCATCGGATGTAAGTACGTACGCTATAGGAATTTTAGATTTTTCTTTTATTATACCGTCTTAACAAATCTGAGTAGGTATTTTGGATAGTTGGTGTACTGTGACCTAAGCTACTGACTTTGGAGTCATCTCGACCGAAAGAAACTTCCCCTTGCCCTTTTAAATTTTTTTTGATGGTCAACTCGACCGGAAATAAATTACCGAGGTGTTTATGTACAGTCATTTACAAAATATAAAGGTTTTTCCCACATCTATTATACTTTCTTTAATGATTGAGGAAAAAATAATATCAGAGATAATTTATTTGAAAAGAGTTCTATAAATTCTTGCATTCTCTGCATGTGGACTGATCATATTATAGTCCACATTTTATAGACAAGCGGTCCGCCCCGGCTTCGCACGGGTAGCAGAATAACATCATAATTATTATTATATAGATATTTTGTTTTTAGACTTAGAGACTAAGCTTTGTTTTAGACCAAATTTGAAAATCATAAAAATGCTTATTGTGCGACAACCTTATAAGATAGTTATATGCTATCGCAGATTATTTTTTTGAACTTTTTGAGAGAAACAATTTCACCATACATTGTTATCGTGTAACTTTTACTATTTAGGCACGCCACGGAAGCTTTCAGATGAGACGATTTTTTCTGACTTAATTCACATTATAGCAATTTTTGTAGAGATCTAATTAAAAAAAATAAAATATAGCCTATGTTACTTGCTGATAAAGTAGCTCTCTGTTAGTGAAAGAATTTTTAAAATCGGTTGAGTAGTTTTTGAGTTTATCCATTACAAACAAACAAATCTTTCCTCTTTTTAGATGTTGTGAAATGCATTACTTACATTATTTTAAACTAAATCCTTTTACAAATGTCAGGAAGGACCAGCGTTACATATATATATTATCAGGACTTTTCCTCTTTCCTTCCGTTCAAAACTCGACCTGTGAAATCCGGAAATCGTCAAATTTTGGGTAGCCCTAAACGCTACACGCGAGGGTGATGAAATTCAGTCTAAAATACTCTTGAACATTTCCAGTAATGATCCACTTTACACTGAAATTTAGGCCCAAGCTAAGCTACGAAATGGCTGAATATCACACTGTGATTCCCATTCCCAACTTGCTTGACAGACCTTTTAATATTAAAGAGTACAGACAACTTTTTAAAACGATTTGTCGGATACGGAACTTTGCATAGGAAATTTGTTCCCATGATACCTGAGTATTCTTAGTAATTTAGATGAAAATAGGTCGTCGATTAGGGGCCTTACAAAACTAATTTTCGCATTTTTTTTCAAAAGTGTGTAAAGTCTATCAATCTGCACTTGACCAGCGTAGTGAACTGTGGCCAAAACCTTTCTCATTCTGTGAAAATCCAGTGCTAATTAATGCTCAATGACGATGATAGATGTAATAGGTACAAAACAAAATGAAGCGAAAATAAAGAAAACTCAGGATGAACTTTTTTTTATTGATCCATATATGATGCAATGCATAATGGATCCGCGATTATCTCGGTAAACTGAACCGCCGCGCTGCTTCCATTCTCAATATTTAACAGCAAATTGGGGATTCAAACACATTCATTTGCAAATATCGTATGTAAACGATAAATTACCTCAAGCGTAAATGTATAAATATACCACTCAATTTTGTAAAAGCTTAAAAATTATAGATGCAATTTTGTGGCATAAAACTGCACACTACATGCAGATGATATCATAGTTGGGGTGTAGGATGGCTTATTACTCAAAGGTGTAGGATTTTAAATGCAAGAAATAATTTCAATTTCAAATCAATTTCAAATTATAACGTGTGTTACCGACGAAGACGCGACTAGAAACGCGACTCCTACGTCAAACTATGTACTACGTTACTTGGACGACCTCCCTGGCGCAGTGGTGAGCGCTGTATTTAGGGATGTCAAGGTTCGTCATCTCTCTTTTTGTCGTATTCCTCATTACTGAAGGTCGTAAAACTCTTAGGTTTTTGTAAAGATTACTATCAGATGTTAGTGATAATAAACAGGACCGACGATTTTTAAAGTGCTTTCCGAGGCACGGAGGACACGTAAAGACCAGAACTTTCAGAGAGATCCAGTTACCGACTAGGGTCAACGTTGCTTAATAATCGCAATCGACCTATATGCATTGTCACAACTAGGCTACTCGTTCCTCAGGTTCGTCATATTAAAATAATACTTATTTAAGTGATGCTAGTAAACCCCCAGATATTTATTTAAAAACCGGCCAAGTGCGAATCGGACTCGCGTACCGAGGGTTCCGTACAAACCTGTAGTACGTTTAAAATTATTAAAAATATTTTTATTATATGATGTAACTAAAAATGTATGCTTTTCGCAATTTTTCCTTTATCTGTGCTATAAGACGTTGCTTCGTACCAAATTTCAAGATTCTGAGTTCACAGGAAGTACCCTATAGGTTTTGATTCCCTTGCGAGTGTCAAAAATTTGCAGCATCAACGGCTGTATCTTGATTGTGTTGGCTTAGAAGTTCGATTTTTTCACAGCTCCAAGGGACAGTGAGTATTTGATATGAATTTCATCTTGATACCTCCTTATGTTCCTGAGCAAAAGGGTCTTGACAGACAGACGGACGGAAACAAAGGGATCCTATAAGGGTTCCGATTTTCCCTTTGAGGTACGGAAACCTAATAATACCACAGATAATACACAGGAACTACTGTCATTACTATTCAATTTATTTACTTTATTATTGCAGGCCCTAGTGGTCTACGTAAATATGGTATACAAACAAAATTGTTGAAACAAAGAAAGCATGAAGCAAACGCAAATACGGTTAGCCAACAGTTTACAGTTTACATATACCTGGCACTGACGAGGCGTTATTTTCACAAATCAGAAATAATATTTTCGTTTGAACACCTGCAGCTATCGAAGAGCTTTTGTTAGATTTACAACTATTTTTCTTATGGAAACATTTTTGTTGTATGAACAAGTAAAAATAATTTAAAAAATACAGTTTGTCCTGCCATAATTAAGTGCAACTGCAATTTAGTTATAACTAACTGCCTCGTTGGTCTAGTGCGGCGGTCGGCAAATAGCGGACCGCGGTTCAACTCCGGACCGCTTACCTTTTTATCTTTTTAAGGTAATTGCTTTCTAGGATACAATCTACATGATTTGACTCCTTTCCAATTAGGTTTTGGCGCTAGCGCGATTAATGATACCGTGCGGCTGACGGCATGCTGTTCAAAGATTTGCAAAGGGATGAAGTAATTGTTTCGCAAAGGGGTCGGCTCAACGCACGTTTTAAATGGCTTTGTGTTTTGTTTGTTTCCCGCTGTGCATTCGACACTGGACTACCTACCACGGTTAACGGCTCCAAGCTAGATAACGGGGATGTAAGGTGGGCGGGGGGCATGCGGCAGGACCATAGCAGCCGAGCGTAGGCGTCGCGTCGGCCACTGATCATTAGTATTTCATTATTTGTTTTCGTCACACCATCGTCACTACAAGCATTGTTTATTTCAACCTGAAATAATTTGCCTACTGCACGCCTACCGTTCGTTTTCTTTTTCAATGTCAACGTGATTAATTTGAATTTCGGCGTAAAATTGATAGTGAACTTGTTAGATATGGCATTTCTAAAAGATACCTATACTCAAATATTTAAATGGCCTTAACACTGAGTTATAGGTAAAGGGAAGGCTAATTTGTGATCTAATAAGAAGTGTAACAGCTTTTGGCCGAAAGTTTGGTTTATTTAAACACAACATTGAAAATCAAGAATTTATTCACTTTCCAACAGTTCTGAAATATATAAACAATAAATCTGGTATAGATACTGAAGTCTTTTCTAGTTTTATATCGGATCTTGAGAAGGAATTTGCAACAAGATTCCAAGTCTTTACAGAAATAGCAAAACTGTCGATATTTTAATTAAAATCGCTGTTTGAAGCGACTCGAACTGAAGTATGGACTGACGCGGCTATGAAGCTGTTCGGTATATCAAAGTCTCAACTTCAAATAGAAATAATAGACCTGCAGGAGTACGTTTCTTTGCAAATGTACAAATCCACATCCACTGAAGAATTCAATTTCAAAGAAGTGAAACTAGTAGAATTGTAAAAAACTAGCTATCAATTTAATAACCATGGTTGGTTTGACCTACATATGTGAAAGCTCTTTTTCAAAAATGAACTTTTTTTAAATGAATATCGGTCCCGAATTACTGATGCCCATCTAGAAGACGCACTGCGCATTAGTTCTTCGATACGGGAACCAAAATTTAAGATATTAGTTCAGGACCAGAAGTGTCATTTTTCACATTAAATATGCAAAAAATCAGGAAAAATATATTTACTAGTACAATATTAAATTATGTTCTATCATGGAACCCTTAAATAAAAATATAAAAAGAACTGTCAAAATTATCTTATGATTTTGAAAGTTTTTTTTATCTTTTTATTAACGGTGTTAGTTTTCATGAAAACTAAAAACAAATTCTCAGGACTCTTGGTTGAATAAAGTTAATAATCTGGACCCCACCTGAAATTAATTGTCGACCCTTGGTCTAATGGTAAGGATGTTTCACTGCGGCCGATGAGGTCCCGGGTTCGAATCCCGAGTCGGGCCATAAGGAGTTAGGAAGTTGGCGGTGTTTCAGCCCCGTGCCTCGGAGAGCACGGTAAACCGTCGGTTCCGGTTATTATCACAAACATGGTAATAGTCGTTAAAGTCCATCAACCCGCATTGGAGCAGCGTGGTGGGTCTAAGCTCTAATTCCCTCTGTTGGGCATAGGTCTCCACTCTCGAGAGTGGAAACCTATGCCCAACAGTGGGACGTTAATGGGCTGTAATGGTGGTGGTGGTGGGGTAACTAATGAGTACCAAGTTGCATTCAATCTAGTCGATAATAGAATATTAGCAACTAAATTATGCCCGCGACTTCGTTCCCATTCGTTAGCAGATAGGACGAATAGACAGACAGACAGGTAGACACACTTTTGTAGTTATTCAAATTCAAATCATTTTATTTCAGGTAGCACATTTAGCAATTTATATGGAATGAATGAATAGTATCTAGGTATAGACTAGACTACTAGACTACATTGCAATGATATTATACAACAGAATATTATATTAACTTTATTGTTAGTTAGGTAAGTATAAGTACTGGATTAAAATATATTATTATTAGCCTAGCTGATGCCCGCGACTACGTCCGCGTGGATTGAGGTTTTTCGGTTCCCGCGGGACTCTTTAATTTTCCGGGATAAAAAACCTATGTGTTATTCCAGACTATAATCTATCTCTGTGCCAAATTTCATCCAGATCCGTTAAACCGTTGGGACGTGATTGAGTAACAAACATCCATCCATACATCCATCCATCCAAACTTTCGCATTTAATAGCATAGATTCGTCACCATGTGCAAAATTAAATGCTTAAAAGTAACTATTAATTAATAATTAAACAGCAATAAATCCGCATGAGTGATTTTCAATTACTTGAGTATCCCAATCACATTAATGGGTAGGTAAATCAAGTTTAATATCTGAACACACACAGCGAAGCCGTGAAGTGGGCGTCAGGGTGCCAGACTGAACGCGCGCGTATGCGTGTACTATTCCCACTAGTTTGCACTAAGTAGTATAGGTACTCCTGAAATCTGTACACACCACGTCATACTGCAGAACGATGCGGGCTAAGTTGGTAGGGGTTATCATCATCACTTCTTCCCATTACCAGCTCACTGCTGAGCACGAGTCTGCGCTCTGCAGCATAAGAAGGATTTGGCTATAGTCCACCACGCTGGCCAACATCGGTTTGGCAGACTATACACATCTTTGACAACATTATGGAGAACTCTCAGGTACGCTTTACCGCACGATATTTTCTACTTTTCCTTCACACTTAATTTCTTAAAATAAACAGTTCCTGAAAAGCTACAGGTGTGTGCCGGGGATCGAATATAGGGTATTCAATCCCCAGGCACGCATTATGCAGCCGAATAAGGCAGTTATGTTAAAACCATAACCCTAATCAGTTACTACACGGCATCGTACCCAACGCCCACGTAGGTGAGTACTTCACTCGCCAACTTGGTGATTAACTAGCCACAGCCGAAGCCACCCACGAGACCAGACTAGAAACAATCTAATTCCTAAATTTCTCCTGAAGCGCGATTTCTAATTATTTAGGTTTTCAAAATTTCAATAAATTTTGACTTTTTTGAATAAATTATTTATTTTATTGAAAAAAGAATGAATGCTTTTTCTGAACCTTTGAGCACTCGAGTTTCAAACAAATAATAAGTATCAAATTAAAAAGAAAATCCGAGCACAAATACAATTATCTCAAACGAAGCCAAACCTTTGTAGAATCTCTCCTGTGCGTCCTCGTTTTACAAATATTTACTAACATCAACTTTGATTATACGTTTAGCAATTGCATTTAAGAGAAATGATATATTTATAGATATTCATAAAAATCAAGGTCACTGGACACAATGCTAGAACACCTGAAACCTCCACCGACACCACTGGCTACGTGTCTGAGAGGCCTACAGTCCCGAGTTCCGACACAAGCTACATTTCTTACCTATACGAGGAGTTGCAATGATTCACGAAACGAAACCTCTATTTTAGATGTAGGCATGGCATATAGAAAGTTATACCTCATGTTAAGAATTATTTATTCTCTTTCCTTCTTTCAAAATCTTATACATTTAGGCCATAACATATTAAATATACAAATAATTAGATTATTTTTAAGTAAACTCGCCGGCATATTTAGCGGAACATAAAAAAAGGTCCATAATTAAAAAAATATGGTTTTATTTTAAAATCTACTTACTACACTTCTTTTGTTATTTAAAGTTTCATTTGTTTTACTTAAAATGAGAACAGATTTTGCGAGTAAAGGCTATTTGTGAAAAATGGTACATTTTTGAACTTTTCATGTAACCGGGAAAAGTGAAATTTAATATTAAAATAACAATTAATTAAATTAGAAAAATGGTGATTAATATCGCGTATTTCCTCCACGTGCTCTTATTAAAGTGTCTACCCGTCTAGGCATACTGAGAATGATGTTATCGATGGTCTCCTGGGATAGTCTCCGCCATTCCTCAACTACGGCGATTCGCAGTTCTCCCACGTTGGCAGGAGCTGGCATTCTGGACTTAACTTTTCTTTTCAGCAAGTCCCAAACGTGCTCTATTGGGTTCATATCCGGTGATCTCGCCGGCCACTCCATAACAGTGATATTCATATCATTAAGATAAGCTTGAGTTACCCGAGCGGTATGCGGCCGAGCATTATCCTGCATAAAAACAAAATCTTCACCGATATATGGGGCAAACGGTACGACATTTTCTTCTAAAACTTCTCTGATATAGCGGTCTGCAGTCAGACTCCCTCTGTCAATCACTACCAAGTCTGTGCGAACTCCCAAACAAATGCCCGCCCAAACCATTATTGATCCACCACCGTATGCAACTGTAGTTTCAATATTTGTCTGAATGTATCGTTCTCCTTTGCGTCTGTATATTCTTTGCCTGCCGTCAATTTGATTTAAGAGAATTCTGCACTCATCACTAAACAATACCTTACTCCATTGGTCCGCGTTCCAAAGTCGATGTTCCTGAGCAAAAGTTAACCTGTTTCTACGATGATTTACCTCGAGCCTTGGAGCCTTGGCGGGCACAAATGAACCCAAACCAGCTTCTTCGAGTCTTCTTCGTTCCGTACGCTCACTTACGGTTACACCCTGCACTGCTTCTAACTCATGTCGGGCTTGGACGGCCGTCAAACGGGGGTTCCTACGTACACGAAGCCGAATGAAACGATCATCTCTACTCGAAGTGCGTCTTTTTCTGCCTTGTCCTGCTCTTCTCACATAAGTACCGGTCTCCCTGAACCGTTGGATACTGCGATGGATCGTTGAAACTGGTCGACGAAGATCTCTGGATATCACTCTGTAGGTTTGACCATTTCTTCGCATTTCGAGTGCCCTGGCAATCTCCGTTGGGGCTAAGTCAGGCATAATTAAGTCATCAACTCCAGAAAGATACGCGATTTAAAAAAACTAACAAAAAACAGTATTTCAATGAAATTTTAAATCAAACTCAGAAGGAAGAAATACTCGAAGTTCGCTCCAGATAAGGTGTATTTGAATAAAATTAAAACAATTGCATAAAATGTGATGTTCAGTTGTTTTCTTAATTTGAAAATATTTATTTTTAAATTAAATGACGTATAAACCAGCCAGCAACCTTATATGATACTGATATCAAACTTTTTTTTTATGTTCCGCTTAATATGCCGGCGAGTTTATATAAATTTGATTTAATTACTGGATAACTACATTGCACTCATTTTACATTTATTATTATATTCATTGCAATAATAGGTATTAAGTAATTGTTTTTAGTTTATGGTTTGTAATTTCCGAAAGGGCCTCATGCCAATGAACGCAAATATGAAATAAATGATTATCACTATTCGCCACATAAGTATTAACCCAGGCGGGCTTAAAACAAATGACGAAAAAAATCTTGAGAACAAAATCAAATTAAGAAAACTGTTTATTTAATTTAAGTTAAAGACGACCAGTAAACTTCCAGTAGGTAATTTACACTATAGCTGTCACAATCAACAATGAAAGGTAAGAATTAAGTGAATGATAAACGTCCGCGAGACTAGATAACATTACAATATCTATAATTATAGGCATCCCATTAAAACCGGTGGGTTTATAGGTATAAATTTATTTTAAAAAAATGCCAGTCACAGGGATGGCCGATAGAAGTGAAAACGAACGATTTTTTTTATATTTTAATTCAAATTATTAAAATATAAACCTAAAGACTAAGGCATTAAAGTTTAATTTCGAATGTAGTCTATTTATATGTTCGCGAGCATGTCGCTGTTGGCATGTCGGACCGACATGGTCACGCGAGCATGTCCATGTCGGACCGACATGGTCATGCTCACGGTCACGCGAATCTACATTTTTACCCCCTACCCAAAAGTGCTCAGCGCGCCTAAAGAAGTTTTCACTTCAAAATATTAATGTTTACTGTATAGCCATAGAATATACCTATACTTACTACTTAAACTTTACATACTAATAATGTAAAGTTTAATTAGTGTATTGTTGCACTATCGTGTTCCTTTCTTAAAGGTTCTTAATTAATGGATAGCCTGGAGGATATCACTTTTAGAGATAAGACCGCCCTTGCGCACTTTGTTTTATTTTTCTTTGTCTATGCATTTTTGTGTTTTGTGTAGCAATTTAGAGTTTATCTTTATATCTATTAACCGCTCATAAAAAAATCAGGACAAATCCTCAACAGAGATAAAGATAAGGAAGGTAGGATTCGAAGAAGATAAAATAAAGGGAAACATCGATATACCTACCAATAAAGAACCTTGATACCGAAACGTCCTTTGACCTTAGGATCTGTGTTACTAAACCACAGAACATAATACATGCTAAGTACTATATACGTATATAAACTAAACCTAGAAGTTAGAAACTATTACTGATTGGTTTAAATATCAGCTTTCAGTGGGTAGACGTTTTCTCAGCGATTTTCCTCAACTTTCTTGTAGAGTAGCTAAATAATTCAGCCTGAAAAGTTTCTAGGAATAAATAGCTAAAGTTAAACAAGCTGAGTTTGTAAACTATGAGTATGTGTATAGAGTTGTTAAAATAAGAGTAGTGTACCTACAAGTTATAAAGTAAGTTAAATCTTTTTTTATCAATTGAGAATGCCGGAACTTGGTTTTACCGATAGTACTAAATTTTGCTAGTTCTTCGATAACGTGGATATTGAAGATGACGGTAACAGATATAAGCATGATAACGTCGTCCTTCACTCCCACAAGCCTCCCACTAGACCTGAAGTTGAAGACCTGAAGAAATCCAGAAATTATTAATTTTCAAATTGGCCCTACCGGGGATCGTAGCCGGGATCTCCCATCTCCCACTCATAATCCCACAGTGCTCACCACTGCGCCATGAATGTCGTCAAAAATTCTAAGTAAACTATGCATAAGAATGCTTTCCTCTTAGTAATTTCCAACTCCAAATTTTAGCTAGAAAATAGAATTTACGAACCGTCATCAAAAGTCAACGTCGACGGAACGATCGTTACAAGAGAAAAAGTTTTACAATGATATTAAGTAGTAACTCATTTCAAACACGAAATATTTCATGTCGATAAATGGAGTAGCGCCATATTCTGTGGTAGCGCTATAAACAAATTATCGTTATTCGTAACTTTATATTGTAGGCAATACAATTTTAACTGAACTTCATATAGGTAGGTAACAAGGTAAGATCCACTAGAAGATTGGGTCTAGTAAAATAAATAAATGATTTTTTTATTCCATGTAGGACAACTTGTGGCACTTATGAAACGTAAAGACTGTACAACCGGTTCGGAAAGCTTTTTTGCCGGAGTTTTTTGCCGGCTCTTCCGAGAAGAGCCGGCAAAAAACTCAGCAGTTGCTCTTTTCATAGAAAAGAAAAGGTTACAATATGTAGACAACACAAACATACGTTACAAGTATTACACTGACTTGTGGGTCACTGGATGCGAGGACGGTTGCTTCCATCATCCATGCAACTTTGTCATTAATAGAAAAGTATAAGCACTTATTATATATTAGGTAGAAGTTAGTATGTGGTGCTAGTAGTATGAAAGTAAATGCTATTTTCGAAAATTAGAAAGAGATGTTCATTAAAGACGCAAAGTGAAAAGTCCGAGTACCTACATAAACTAAGCTTCGAAAATTAATTCTCATTATTGTGACCTTTCTTTTGATTGAAGACAGTTCAACTTTGCCTGAAATCAGAGGATCTTTCTAAGTATTTTTTTTTCCTTCTAAACGTTGCGTCGCGGCCGAACACGACTATCCAAACATAACTGTCTATAGGTGCTCTATATTTTGACAAAGTGACGTCCATGTCAAAAAATAGTCGTCCACGGCTGGACATAGGTCACTTGCAAGAACTTCTACATGCTGCGGTCTTGCGCTGCCTGAATCTAGCGGCTCCCTGACTCGTTTAATGCCGTCCGTCCACCACATAGTGGGCGCCTACTAGCTAGCTTTCTAATACGGGGTCGCATTCCAGCACTTTGGAACTCCGACGTCTATCGGTTCTTCGAATTATGTACCACGTCAGCTTGGCAAGATGTCGAGCTATGTCCGTTACTTTAGTTCTCCTAAGAAAAAGTGTTTATGTAAGTTAATTCAAAGTGAAACATTTCCTACCTTGTGAATATCAAACTGTTTTGGCTTGACTAGTTACATCACAAAATATTAAAATCAACAAATTACTCGCTGACTACTATATACCTACTCGTATATAAGTTAATAAAATGCTATTCCCTCATGCAATGTTAGCCTGGAGCTGAAAGTGAGGTACGTCACACAGGGCTCTCAAATATGCAAACGCAATCACGTCGCCCCTGCTTGTAGGGTTGCCAATAAAATTCAGCCGAATGGAGATTGTCTCTAGTTTGCCTGATAGAGAACTTACATTGCCTAGCCTGCAGAGTGCAGACAATCGGATATCGTTCGGTGAATATTGTTTATCTAGATTAGGTGTATTAGGTTGTCTACGGCCTAACTTGTCATCTGGACCAAATCTGTCAATCCTGCTGTTAGTACCTACTACCTAATATACCTACTTTGTACATATTTCAAACCTTCTGCACTTAATGACTGTGGAATTAAACTTAGAACTTTAGAAGTAAGTAGCGTAAACAAACTTTGATTGTGAAATTACTTGAAATTTTTAGATTAGAAGAGATAAAATTAAACTAAATCAGATGAGCGACAACCCTATCTACATAACCCAGTAAATAGTCATGATTCCATGACCCATATATATAAGGCATACCACAAACAATAGCTTTCCTTCTTTATGAATTGAAAAATATATTATTGCACAGAAAAATCAGCCAGCCGTATTTAATAACAGCAAAATATGAAATAGATGACGAAAATTGACGTTCTACTGTAACTTGGTACTCGTATAATTAGCTCTTAACACTTTTTTAAATTAAATAAATAAACAAAAAATAAAATCTTTTTATTTCGGCCAACTGTCAGCCCATATTTTTTGTTAGTAACTATCGCCTATCCTATGTTAGTTAAAACAAATTACATAACCTACTCTTATACCTAAAATTCTCGACACAGCTACAAGACTCTTTGGGGCCTCCTAGCGCGCATGAGTGCACCATTCCAGCACCTCCAGAGAGGGCTGTCTAGCTCTACGTACTCTCTGACAAGACAGTCAAAGACCATTTTTGCTGCATGTTCGCTCCTTTCACTAACCATCAAATAACGCTTTCAATTTTTAGGACGATGATACACGCGCGATTGTTCGTCGAGTGTTTCTATCCTTACCATAATATAGAAGCGGGAGCGAATAAATCACAATCCTAGTTGTCATAACATAACAATATGATGACACCGATTTACCCGTGAGCGTAGGTACGCAAAATTATGAAGCGCAAGTTTTATTTTACCCACTAACAGGATGGAGATAAGTGGAAACTTCCAAAATACAACAACACCCACTACCTATCCATTTCAGATTATTCCATTGTTTGTCCCGCAAATATAACGTTAATTTTTATTTTATTCTATGTAAACTGTTGTAATATTTACGCTAATCTTCCCCACTTGTTCAAAACATGGAGAAGAGTATGGTAAAAGATAAATTTGGTTTCGAGCGCCAACGCGTAACATGTCAGTCGGGATTAGGCAATGGAGGGAGATTAGCGCTCGAGTTTCAGGTCAAATTTGAATTTAAAAGTTCTTACCATGTATATTCAGCGTATTATTGGCATGTTTGGTTACATTTAGGGCGAAAACACACTACTGATGTTTTTTTTTGTCTGCTGGCAAAAAGTCCAAGCACGCACTTTTTTAATATGGTGCTGAACAGAATACGCAGGAGTTTTGTCCTGTCCTTTGGGAGAAGTGGCATGAAGGAGCCAAGTTTTGAAAGAGCCACTTACATTATTTTGGTAGTTTATGAACGGATTTGGTTGATAATTTTATTTTTAAGTGGCAACACTGATTTCCCGTCACCCACAAACATTTGACAGTCTGCCGAAACCAACAGACACCGACATATAAAGTCAAAGTTTTTGGTACTCAAAAGTAAGTATTTTTCTTCTTTTTAGTTGTTTTATGGTATTTTATTGTAAACAAATATAGAGAAATGGATTGCAGATTGAGTTTGTGCATATATTTGGCCTTGCGACTGCGTAAAAGCTGAGCCGTAGAAGTTTTGATATTGTTGTCATTTTAAAGGTTATAGTTTTTTAAAGAATAAGTTATGAAAGAGCCGGGTGAATGGGCCATAAAAGAGCTGGCTCTTTCATAACCGGCTCTTTCATAGCCTGCATTTGAATTTTGTAAATAAAATAAAACAATAATAAATATGCATTTTTTTCATATATTATTAAATTATTTGCTTCAGATATAACATTATTGAAAAGCCTGGTCAAAAAAAAAAAAAAACACCCGAAAAATCAGTAATTAAAAATCGGGAACGTTAAAAAAATATCTGGTGAAATCAGCTTATAAACACTGTCCTAATATAGGAAATAAGCCTATTTTCACAACAGACGAGGAGAATATGCTTAATAGAAATGTTGTCTGCCATCGTGACTGACACTCCCGAAAAGAAAAAAATAGAAGAGAAAGAGGGTAATGCAAAGAAAAAGAAACCAAAAATTATTATTAAGAAAATGACCACAAAACAGTCCATAAAAACCAGTAGAAAATTAAGAAAATTCCGTACAAGATGACTACGTATTGGCTGAAGTAAAAAGAAAGGTTGCTCAAAGCAAAACACACAACAAAACCATAAATAATGATGAATTTGTCGTAGTTTGCAGCAAATCATATCACAACAGTGATTAAGATTGGTTTCAGTGCAAATTTTTTTCTGATTGGGCTCATGAATCCTGTGGCATTTAAAGGAATTAATTTAATTTATTTTGCAAGACATGTTTCTAATTTTAAGAAAATTACATCATATATTCCAAAGTTCCTAAATAGTCTGAATCTTAAACTCAAGCAAATAGATAGTTCAGACTTTGAAGCTCAAAGTGAGCGATTTTTTTTTGAAGTTCTTAAAGATTTTTTTGATGGAAGATATTTTTGTTATTTTGTTTAATTTTCAAAATTATTATTAATAATAAAAAAGAATCCGCCTCTAATATGTTAAGATTAAAGCGTTTGTTATAATTACTTAAAATAACTGATAGAATTAAAAATTCCTTATGAATGTCATTAGTTTTTAAAAAGGATTTGTTAGAATTGTCTTTTTTAATAGTGCAATAACTATTATTTTGCATAATTTACACTATTACACTTTATAATACAGACTGGCTCTTTCAATACCGAAATGTTATGAAAGAGCCAAAAGACACATTTTTCTAAAATGAATATTTCGTTGAATTATTCATAGTGTTTAGGGGTTTTTCGTATGTAATTACCTACTTTAATATATGAATAA
The DNA here is from genome assembly GCA_964035005.1 of Erebia palarica. Lineage (NCBI taxonomy): Eukaryota > Metazoa > Arthropoda > Insecta > Lepidoptera > Nymphalidae > Erebia > Erebia palarica. Next base: position 13,416,606 of record OZ035988.1, read on the forward strand.
TAATTAAAGGAAAAAAAAACCATAATTTCTTTCATTAAAAGTATACTTTTTTGCTCCGTTTAGTAAACTGGATCTTTCATGCCACTTCTCCCCTAGTGTGTTTTCGCCTTTACCAAAAGAATTCCGACCAAATAATGCAAAGGGAATAAAATAGCTAGTACGTACCTACTAGTATATTATCTGCGTGATATTCAGTACTCATTCTTATGGTCGGAGTTTCACAGCAACCACCTACTTTAATATATGAATAATAATTAAAGGAAAAAAAAACATAATTTCTTTCATTAAAAGTATACTTTTTTGCTCCGTTTAGTAAACTGGCTCTTTCATGCCACTTCTCCCCTAGTGTGTTTTCGCCTTTACCAAAAGAATTCCGACCAAATAATGCAAAGGGAATAAAATAGCTAGTACGTACCTACTAGCATATTATCTGCGTGATATTCAGTACTCATTCTTATGGTCGGAGTTTCACAGCAACCACCTAATACTTTCTTATGAAATGCATAGATGCAGCAAGAATACCCCCCCGTCCACCCGTAAAAACGTCTCCCCGAAAGATGGGCCTTTATAATATTATAGTTAGGATTATAACTGGATTTATAATAGTAAGCTGATGCTTGCGACTGCGTCCGCGTGGATTGAGGTTTTTTGGTTTCCGTAGGAACTCTTTAATTTTCCGGGATAAAAAGTAGCATATGTGTTATTTCAGACTATAATCTACGTATGTGCTTCATCCAGATCCGTTCACCCGTTTTGGCGTGATTGAGTTTTGGATGGATGTTTGAAAATCCATCCATCCGTCCAAAACTTTCGCATTTATGATAATACTAGCGAACGCCCGCGACTTCGTCTGCGTGGTTTGAGGTTTTTGGTTCCCGCGGGACCCCTTTAATTTTCCAGGATAAAAAGTAGCCTATGTGCTATTCCAGACTATAATCTATCTCTGTGCCAAATTTCAGCCAGATCCGTTCTGCCGTTGGGGCGTGATTGAGTAACAAACATCCATACATCCATACATCCATTCATCCATACATCCATACATGCATCCAAACTTTCGCATTTATAATATTAGTAAGATTACTAAGATTATAGTATAGATAGATTACATTCATGATGCATTAGTATGAAACATGACTACAGTACCAGTGTTTTCAATTTATATCTACTGCACAGTGGGCGTGTGTCTCCGTTGTGTTCATAAAAGAACAACTTAAACGTCCAACGGGTTGACCCCGTCTGGCAATAATTGCATTGAACAGCAATTCGTTCATGATATATTTAAACTCTTTAAACTTATTAATATTGTGTATATGACATTCATGACGTATTTAGAATGCATATAGTGCCAGTGCTTTGAATTCAGACTGCACAGTGGTGTCTCCGTCGTCCTTAGAAAAGAGCAACTTAAACGTCGAAAGGGGTCAAGAGCTGTCTGGATTCGTAGTGCGGAGTGTAGCTCTGAATCGAAACTGTACGTAATTGTATTTCGCCGCCTACGGCCAACCATCATTAATCAGGGTTGTTCTTCTGATACATTCGTGATTTATTAACTTGTTTTATTCTTCAGACGTAAATTATGATTTTTCATTATATAATTTCTTCAATAATTGAGACCGCTAATTAACGAGTTACTGAAGTTATAAACTGTCTCTGCTTCGTATTTTACTCACTCCTGAGGGTAGTGACTCCATTCATGTTATGGTAGAGCTTTTTGGAATAAAAGTGCGTTCCGATTATTGAACACGGTATTTTTTTAAATATACCTACATAGTTTTTATTCATAGTACACCTTAAGTTGTTTGTGGTTATTGGGTTACTTAATTTCTTCCTTCGGTGCTTTACCATTTGTGGATCTTGGTTTCGTCTAAGATTTTCCTCCATCGACTCTATCCTTTACCCACATAATGGAACTTACCAATTTTCTGCAGAACTTCTCCCTGCGGGATGAGGAAGAAGTAGGTACGTATCCATTTCCTTCCTTTAGGTCGTTTTGTTGTGGTGAATTTAATGGTTGGGAAAGTAAAGTAATTAAATTATTTTATTTCATTATAAATAAATTATTGCGGTGATAGCTTGTTTTGATATTCTTGAAAATAATTCCAAGCTCGCCAAGTTGCTAATAGATACCAAATTTCAGTTAGAATAAAAACAGAAAAATCATTAGGTACATCTGAACGGAATCCAATCTAGTAAATTGAGTTTTTCGAGAAGTCTATGTGGCTAACCGTAACGGCCCGAACACTGCCAAATGCCTATGAATCAGCACAAAATTAAACTCGCGTACACATAGAATAAATATTGCGACATTCAACTACTTCATTGTAAAATATCAATACAAATGAACCAACTGAAGTAAGCGTGAAAGTAGTGCGTCTATTTACTCCACACTTCGAAAATCCCCTGGGTTCCGTCACATCGGGTAAATCTAAGCTGTAGTATGTTTAAGAAGCTATATGTTTTAAATTAACTTTTTAATTTTAGCTTTTAAAGCTTGATGGGTAACTTCGGCACAGGGGCAACCAGCGGTGGTATTTTTGATTAGGGTTTTATTTTTATTTTTTGTTAGTAGTTAGATAGGAATTTGTTTTAAATTTATTTTATAGTTAATTTAATATTTAGATTTTAGCTCTAAGTATTGTATAGTTTTTATTTTAATGTTATATTAAAATAGAAAATTATTTCCGTGAAACTAAAGTACGAAGCAGAATAAAATATGGTACATTTTGTCCATGTTTTCGCTTTCAGGATGGGCGAAATTAGTAAATCGTTTGTTTACCCACACTTCCAAAATTCTCAGCTACTTCTACAAGTAAAGTAGTAGTTAAGTAGTACTCATTTGACGACCTCCGTGGTGCAGTGATGAGTGCTGTTGCCTTAAGGTGCGGAGGTCCCAGGTTCGATCCCCGGCAGGGTTTGGAAATTTATAATTTCTGAATTTTCTTTGGTCTGGCCTGGTGGGAGGCTTCGGCCGTGGCTAGTTATCACCCTACCGGTAAAAGTCGTGCCGCCAAGCGATTTAGGGTTCCGGTACGATGCCGTGTAGAAACCGAATAGGGGTATGGGTATAATATAACTGCCATGCACCTAACAGGTTAGCCCGCTACCATGTTAGACTGCATCTTCACTTACCATCAGGTGAGATCGCTGTCTAGGGCTAACTTGTAGTGGATAAAAAAAACTCATTGGCTGCTAGAGATAACGTCACAATCACACACAAAAAATAGACCACCTTATAGGTACTTCGCGACCACCGTGAGTTCGCACCTTTTTTCAGAGCAAACGTCCCAGCAAAAAGGACTCTGACTTGTCATAGGATAATTTGAGTGCGGAACATTAAAAAAAAGTTAGTACTCCTATTTATGTATATCTAAAAATCATGTATATATGTTTCAGTGTGCTATAAATAGGCAATATGCAGTTTGTTTCAAAATAGGAAATTCATTTGTTTACTATACAGAACGAATCTACAAAATTGAATATTTCGGCCTTTCCATGCGGGAAGCGATCCAAAAGCTGCCAAAATGCCTACGAAGCGACACAGCAAAATATGGCGACAAGCTACTAGTACATAAAATGCCCATTACAAGTGAGAAATGCTCGAAAGTAACGCGTTATCTAACCCAGCTGCCAAAACTCCAAACTCGAACTGGGTCCGCCACGTCGGCGCCGGGAAATAAACGGTTTTATCTTGTTTCCCTCTATTTTCGCTAGCAAAATGAAATACTCTAAAGGCTCGACTTCAATTAATTGGATTTTTAGGGGTCGGTACCAAAATAGTATAAATGGTTTGTTAAAATCTCAATTAACTTTAGTTTAACTTAGGTAGAATATACCTAAGTTAACTAGGTAGTATGTTTTTTAGTTCTTACAATAAACCTATTTGTTATGTTTTATACCCTTACCTATTATGTTTTATTTAAATAAATACGCGATCAGAAATGATATAATTTATAGGTATGCTTTATGGACCAAGAGCCAGTGAACCCCCAGACCTTCGTAATTTTATAAAAACGGAAAGTTTCTCAGCGCATGCTTCCAATATAGGTAAGATAGATATCTATCAAATATCATTAGAATACGAAGGTAAATTTCGCCACTATCAACAAGGTTATAATAGCTCAGTAGCGTTACTCCGAGTTTTTACATTGCAAATTCGATTGATCGACGTGAGAGCTCACCTCGCCAAGTGTAAGCGAATATTTCCATACCATGAGTTTGTCAAACGGGCACGTTTTGTCAAAGTGAGTAAACGGAGTTAGTAAATCGTATGACAAAACGATCGCAACAATTGTCTCTCTCATACATTCGCAAAAAAGTGAGACAGATACATGCGGCATTTTGGCATTTTTCATTGCGTAATTTGACAGTTTTTTGGCAGTTTGACACTGACAGCCTAGCGCACACTATGGTACGTTTCTTAATGGTAGAATGTCATAAAAAAGTATAAATGCCAAAATCTTTATTGTCTCTAATCAAAACATTCAAAAAGCTTGGGGTTTCCAGTGTTGCCACTTTAGCGAGTTTTTTTATTATTTTAGGGAGTTAAATATAATGTTTAGCAGCTAAAAATATTATATTGATTCCGTTCAAAATCGATATCTGAGGATCCTGGCAACTGGCCGGGAGGTGGCTAAATGACAAAACATGAAACTGTAACCAAAATTTTTTAAATCAGCGCCATTTTGAAATTCCTTGTTACTGTACCGATTTCTAAATCAGTAATCAATATCTAAATCAGTATTCGAATCAAGTTTGTAACTATCATTAATAGAATCAAATTAGTATCAATTAGTGGAGTATGTTAGTTAATAATTTTGGTAAATCATTCGAATGATTCGAATTATTTGTATAATCAAATAATTCGAATGAAATCATTCAAAGTCGCCGATCGCTAGGATAGGCTGTGTGATAGGCCCGCAGAGTTGCCAGACGTATGAGAAATCTGTCAGAAATCAGCACATTAATAAATTCATTACTCATCACTAGTTGTCATTAAATGCAAGATGCCTACGTTATGTCTTTGAATCCCCGTTATATGTATTTCTATGCAACTATTTATCCACAGGTGAACTACTGGGTAATAAAAACTCAGTGGAACTAGTATTAAGTACCCTCGAGGTACCTACCCCAACCAAATGCATACAACATTAATTATTAATAATAATAAATAATTCCAATCTGTCTCCTCAGGGGGACAGATATCTCCCGCGAACATGCAAATCGATGCTGAAAAGTGTGATTTCAAGGAGGGGGATATCGGACGTACGTACTACGAGGGAAAATAGCAGCCAGTACCACCAGACCACACTTGACTGTTGCAGTCCGAGGCAGAGAGACTTGTCCTCGCAATTGTTGCCATTATAAGAAAATCATGGATGTAAGATGTAAAATGCCACAATATTTCAAAATTCATGTCTACTCTATGTCAAAGAGTCATTATTTTTATCTTAAGTCTGTGTTTTATCTATGCACGGGATCATGGTTCCCAACTTAGGCCTTTTGGCCCCAAATTTAGGGCGTAAACAAATGCGAAGGGCTTCTTTTAGGGCCCTTATATTTTTAGGGATTTTTTGGCTTCTTATATTTTTTACCTATTTTTTATTTCTTAGATCTATAATCTACTACCGATTCTTATTATTAAGAATGCGGAGTTGAATGAATAGTCAAACAAAATATTGGTTGTATAATTATTATAATTTTTTGAAGTTACTTGTTCAATATTTAATTTTCTAAAAATAATGTTTATTGTAATTTTTTCTTACGATCAATAAGAAAACCGTAATTCCAAAATTAAGATTTTCATTATTAGCGAAAATTTGAATCATTCATTGTGAATCTTAATTTTGAATGTACGGTAAACAAGTGAAATTAATTTAACGAATTAAAAAATACGACTGCCATGCTATATTATTTTCGGAGTTTACCTCCTTATTCTAACGATACCTCATTTATCAAAATCGGGTCAGGCGTATAGAAGTTATGGTGGAATATACAAACTCACATACATACATACATACATACATACATACTTACATACATACATACATACATGAACCCTGAAAACAATATACTCCTTTTTTCAGGCAGTCGTATAAAAAATATATTTGGGGCTTTTTGACTTATGTTTTAGGGACAAATATTTTCGAGAGTTGGTAACACTGCTCGTGATATTGACCAGCATTTTTTGTCGGTATTCTGCATCAATCATTGTTACAGTAGCAATTGTTGTGATTGGCTAAATTTATGGTATTCTTGCTACTTCAATGGATTTTGTCCAATAGTGGAAGAGTGTTATCCAATCAGAGGTGATTGCGACCGTTACACTTTAGCTGTCAGAGATACGCGGTCGCGCTGTAGTATCTAAATAATGTATTCTGTTTTATTTACAATTAATAATTTTCGTTTCGGCTCCTATGTAGTGGGTAGTGGTATTCGGATTCACCGGTTTAACTTGTTTTTTAATTATAATTGATTGTACATGGAGGGAAAGCGAACATAAACTGTGCCTAAAAGTAAGTAGATGCGAATGCGAAATGTAAACTGAACTAATTTTCTCGACAAATCTTTCTGTTTACCTATTATTGATATTAAATTAATATTTCATATTTATTCAAACGTGTTCGTCTATTTTTATCGCCATAATCAACTATTATTCTCTTCATTTAGATCAAGAAACAACAAATAAAAATGTTAGTCGACATACGACCACCAAGCCACTGTGGTGAGTTCACAGGACTGTTAAGCGCCAAAAGGGTGGACTTCCAGTTGCAAATACCTAAAGATATCTTAAAAGAGCATGGGCCAGACAGGACTGTCGAACACTGAAAGCAGGTAAGATCACGATATATTACAGTACTTAAAGTCAAGTAAACTACAATATAGACAAAATAAAATGATATACAGTGGCATGCAGTTTATAAAAGTACTGCTACCCAAATGGATATAAGTCAATATGTATTTATCATCAAAACAGCTAGTAAATAGTACTAATGCCTACTCTAGATTCAAACCCTGTGCATGCCACTGTTGATATATACTAATTTTATCCACAAGAAAGTTGCAGGTACATAATAATATTATATTTTTATTTGCAGACTTACAAAGATTTAAAAAAAGGTGCCCGCACTGAGAACACTGCAGCAGTTCGGGCACTCAGTGCAACTGGAAATGCGGAGACCCCACTGTCTCGGAAGTTAGCACCAAAGTGCTTAATGTAATTGGGCACAAGTCCTCAATAGTCTATCGGCATTGGGCCAGAATGATCAATGATTAGTTAGTTAAATGTGTCTACTCATTTTGTTTTAATATTGTGTTGTGTTTGTAAAATAAATTGAAAAGGTTGAAAAGGTAATCATACAAATATATTTTAGTTGAAATATGTATTGATTAATCTGTCTCTTTTGTTGGGCAATTGTCAGCAGCCTGGTTTGATCCACAAAAGATGCGATGAGAGGATTGTTCACTTCACTTGTTACATCAGAGTTGTTATCCGTGGGCTGTTCCATTGGAATTCTGAAATATTCAAATTTAATAAATAATTAACACATTTTTGTTAAAAAAAAATTAATATACACAACAGACAAACTAGAGGCAGATGTGTAGGATTCCAGTAAACAATTCTATGAGTATCAGTGTGTTTTTTTTCCCTTAAATTATGTAAATTAGCCCGTTAGATATTGTGGCCAATTCTGTATAACACAATATCTAAATTAAAATGACAGCTTTAAATCTATTGCCGGTCAATTCCACAAGAAAAATAAATATAATGTAAAAGGGATAGCAACTTAAATAGAGCTGTCATTTAAATTTAGTTATGGTGTACAACCAGTGGCGTGCAGTTCATAGAGGCACAAAAGCACTGCTTACCCATATTGAAATACATCAATGCTCATTTTTCATCATGACAGTCAATAAATAGGTATTCTAACTAATGCCTACCCTAGCTTCAAACCCTGTGTACAACAGAATTGGCCTCAATTATTTGGTTTGCTAAAGAAAATTAATTTAAAATATCATACCTAAAAGATAGTATTGCCTGATTTACATGCAGGCATTTCAGTTCAGCTTTAAAATTGGAGTTTTAACTTTAGCTTAAAGATGAACTGATTGTGGAATCATACTGGGTATCTTGGGTTGATGTTAATGATGTGGCAGTCAACATCCACAGCCTGTAACATTTAATCAGGAAGTAACCACCAATAGCTCAATGGTTAATGGTTGTAAGATCTATCGCAGGTCTATTGTTGTACCTATTTCTAGCACAAGCTTTATGCTTATTTTCAGGGGAGAGGGAAGTATATGATTATAACACTATAATCCATACTAATATTATAAATGCGAAAGTGTGTGTGTCTGCTATGCTTTCACAACCCATCTACTCAACCGATTTTGATGAAATTTGGTACAGGAGTAGATTGTTTTTTTTATCCACTACAAGTTAGCCCTTGACTGCAATCTCACCTGATGGTAAGTAATGATGCACTCTAAGATGGTAGCAGGCTAACCTGTTAGGGGCATGTCAGTTATATTAAACCCATAGCCCTGTTCGGTTTCTACACGGCATCGTACCGGAACGCTAAATTGCTTGGCGGCACGTCTTTGCCGGAAGGGTGGTAACTAGCCACGGCCGAAGCTTCCCACCAGTCTACCTGTATCCTGGGGATGGACATAGGCTACTTTTTATCCTGGAAAATTAAAGAGTACCTGCGTGAATCAAAAATCTTAATCCACACAGTCGCGGGAATCATCTAGTTTTTTTTATATACATATTTCCTAACCACATTAGGATGGTTAAGTGCATCTGTGACTTCATGCACATATTTGCTCAGTTTGCTGTCCAAGATGACAGGCCTCACAAACCATCCTCTGATAATCGCCATTGGCATAAAAAAGCAGTGCACTAAGCAGCTGTAATTTGACAGAATTATGTTTTAGGTAGGTATTTAAGTGTGTATGAACCTTTGTATTTTAGTACAAATGTAGGTAGGTAAATGCATAGCTCTACGTTTAGTAGATAAGTAGGTACGTTGCGTTGTTAATACAGCGACTTAGAGTTACTAATAAAATAAATACATAGTTCTACAGGTGGCTGCTACAATAAATATAACCTAAATACTATGTGGAATTAACAATACTTTCCAAATGAATTGTCATACGTACCTTCGTCTCCAGCTATACTCTTTGCGAGCCTTTGAGGTCACTGTTTACCCTCAACATTTTGCACAAATCAATAAAAGCTCTCTTCGTGAGCCGATATAGCTGAACGAAATTTTTTGTCTGAGACGCGGTTAACTTGAGCCTTATCACGCCTCTCTTCACGTCGGTCATTCCGCAGCGTCCATTATCTTTTTCCAAGCAAAATAAAGCCTCGCAGTCATAATCGAGTCCCAATATAATAGTTTATCACTGGAATATTTTCGGTGAGTTATGAATCCGCTATCGAATGTGAAAATGACGTCATTCTCGCATTTTGAGGTGTCAATCTGTGTAAAAAGTAACACTCGGAGTGCCAAAATAGCAAATGACATTACTCATAACGTATTTTTTGTACGTTTGGTGAGTTAAAGACTCGATCTTTCTCATCGAATTTCACTTGGAGTGGGAATGACTCGGTGACTTTTTGTTCACCATGTTGCCGCTTGGAGCGCTGGCTGTAGATGTATGGAGGAGCTCACTCTCGCCTCACTTTAGTGAGACGTATTTCAAATTCGATCAAACTCGGAGTAACCGTACAGGTGGGAAACAGGTCGGTCCCGAAACCCCGGGAAGACCCCGGTTCGAGTCCAGATAGACTGGATTGTTTCCGTTTTTTTTAAATATAATGTAATATTTTATTAAAAATAAAATTATTTAAATGTAAGCAAAGCTCGGTCACCTTCGGCTTTTTCTATAAAAGTAAAAGGTTTGACTGACTGATACCTTTTAACAAATCGTTCAAACCACAAGACATATTATTATCATATCTTTTGGCCTAATACAAACACTTCCTAATATTTTATACCCAGAACATGACAAATAAGTGAAAAAAAGTTACAATTCAACCTAATTGCGTCTCTTTGTTACGTGTGGATCTCTTTAATGAGAGCTATTTATTTCACAAAGGTTAGCTACCTACTTCACTCTTCTTTTTTTTGTAAAACTTTAGTAAAAAGGTGGTAAAAACAGACATAATTCGGTCGGTACTTTGAAATGAAATGAAATGAAATGAAGGGCTAACTTGTAGTGGATAAAAAAAATGCTGCTGGCTAATAAATAAATAAATGCACGATGGTGACTGCTTAGGCCCCTAATATAAAATTTAAACAATCAAACATTAAGATTTTATTACTTACGAGTTACGGGTATACCTAACCGCAAAGAAACATGTTTCAAATACCAATACTTAATCATACTAATCTTATAAATGCGAAACTATGTTCGTTTGTCTCTATATCATGCCACAACAGACGTTTGTTAAGTTACGTTCGTCACTTATACTTAAAAGTCATCTTAGGCTGGGTTGCATCAATACTTTTTGTCAAACACGTAACCTTCAAATATGGCGCTAACGAACGTAAGTCGAATAAGGTGTTGATTCACCATTTTTTATACGACTGCCTGAAAAAATGAGTATATATAATAAGGAGTATGTATATATTGTTTTCAAGTTTCATGTATGTATGTATGTATGTATGTGAGTTTGTATATTCCACCATAATTTCTACACGCCTTAACCGATTCTGATAAATGAGGTCTCGTTAGAATCCCTAACTTATGCCGGGTGGCATAGGCTAGTAATATTTTTTTTTAAATGATGGCATGACCATGGTCCCGCATTAAAGACTAAGATTGAAAAAATATTCGAAAATAAGATTAACTATATAATCATCATCTAGAAAATGATGAGTAGATTCCAAAAATATACACACTATAGTTCAATATCCAGTGATTCACAAAAAAATATCATTAACAAAAATGTGAATAAGATTTAATTTGACTAATTTAGATTTTAATTGAGATTTTTAACTTTTTAGTTCGTTTTTGGCAGGGCAGTCGTGGCTTTTATTTTTTTTTAAAAAGACTTGTATAGTAATAATAATAAGTAGGTACTAGCAAATTAACTGACGTTAAAGTTTAACGTGTGTTAAATTTTAACGAACGTAACTTACGATAACCGATGGTTTGAATCAACCGGCCCTAAAGTCAAGTTAGTCTCTTCAAAACAAAGACCTACGAGTAACATGTGCCGTACTAGTCATACTCTGGAAGGTTAATTAAGAAGCTCAAATAAGCATGGAACGTGCGGCTAAGAAAAGCCACAAACAATACAACTTATGTCATAATACAACCCACGTAGCAACTGCTAACAACCATCTCTTGTGTACCCGGTTATTTTTCTTTCTTGTTCGTTTCTACGCTTTTACTGGAACTTCTCTGTGATATGACTAAAACTGCATAATTTTACCTACCTACTCCTTCTAGGGCAAGTTGAAATAAAACAAGGATCGAATGTATATTGTATACGCGGGGAACAATTAACCGCAAGTGATAAGGCCGCCTTCACACCATAACAACTTGTAAATTATTGTGTCACGAAGTGTGTACTATCATTTCTGTTTGTGTGTAATAAAATATTTTATTTATTTACTAACTGCACCGCTACTTAGTGGTGGTATTATTTTAATTAAACTGTTTTAGTAAATAATAAATTTACATACCTTAATCTCTCTGATCAAGGATTAAGAAGCTTAAGGGGATTATAAATTATTTTAGCATATTGTTTAAGCATAGGTATATAAATAGCGAGCTTTATTAGACGTAGGTGCAAGTATTGTTCACTTGGCAACATTTTTGCCCTCTCTGATTGGTACGCAGGAAATTATATCTTTGAAATTGAAAGCCTTCCCTGAATATGTATGCTGTGTACATATTTGCTTCTTTGATATGTTACGACCTGTAACCCGTGGCTTTGCTCACGTTAAGTTCGATTTTCATACAAATTTCAAAGCCCTATTTTACTCCCTTAAGCATCGATTAACAAGTCAATGCCCTTAAGGGTTGAATTCAAAAATCCTTTCTTAGCGGATGCCTACGTCACAATAGCTATATGTATGCCAAATTTCAGCCCGATTCGTCCAGTGGTTTAAGCTGTGTGTTGATAGATCAGTCAGTCAGTCACTTTACCTTTTATATATTCAGACTAGATAGATTAGATATATTTAGTTGATGCCCGCAGCTTCGGTCGCCGTGCCTATCGGATAGATAATTATAAAATCTCCCACTAAGCCCCCAGATTCTTGGAATGGAAAGTTTGGATGGATGAATGTATGGATGTTTGTTACTCAATCACGCCAAAACGGCTGAACGGATCTGGATAAAATTAGGCACAGAGATAATTTATAGTCCGGAATAGCACAAAGGCTAGTTCCGGCGGGAACCAAAAAACCTCAATCACGCAGACGAAGTCGCGGGCATCATCTAGTTTTACATAAATCGAAGTCATCGAATAGAGCAATATAACGCCTAGCCAGCACAATATAGTAAACCCATGTACGTACACCTGAGCTAAATTTTTACTCAAGCTTTCTTTTCAGCGTCGTTTAAATATGTAGAAACTTCAGTGGAGTTGTAAAACATTCCAACGGCATACGGAAAGTTGCTCGTCACGTAAACAATTTCAGAAATCTGCGTGCATACATTAAAGTACACTCTATTTGTATCGTGAATATTCTTAAACCTATATTCTTTTATGCAAGATATTATACTTTAACTTACGAGTAAGCATCTAAAAATTACCATATTTTACTAGACGACTACTTCAGAGATTAATACCACGACTTACTTTTCACACGATGTCCAAAAAAAGAAGTGTAATGTTCAGGGACTGAAAAACAGATTCATAATGGTTACAGAAATATAAATGTTACAGAATGAAAGTGTAACAGAATCGAAGCTGTACCAGAAATAAAGGGTTTTATAGGTGTTTTAAAGTGTAACTGAAATAGCGACGTTGCCAAAATTTACTGATGACGCGTATTCAAATTTGAACCTAAAAACACCGAAGGTTGCAATTGTTTTAAGAAAAACATGCTCATGTTGTGTCAGTGTGTGTAAAGTCCAATAAAGTGAGAAGAACGCGTTGTCACACCGTGCAGTTTATTAGGGTATGTATATAGTTTATAGGGTATATATGGGTATTAGGCCGGTAAACTTATTCTTAAGGTCCCTACGCATCGGACTAAATATTTCCAAAGTTCATTCGCGCTCAGGGCCACTATTCTATGGAATGAACTTCCCTCAAATATTCAGCGTGCTAAAACCCTTAGTAAGTTTAAAATTGACGTTAAAAATTATTACTTATCTCTTTGTTATCATAAGTAACGACATATCTATTGTTTTCTTTCTAAAAGTACTTATTTATGTATTTATTGGAATGCCTATTTAGTTTATGTACGTCTATTATTATTATTTTGTATATATTAGTTTATTAAAATATGTTGTAATATATGGTATTCGTTAGTTTATTTAGTTATTAGTATTTAAGTTTATTATTATTTTTGCACCACCTCCCTTTATCTTCTTTTTCATTTTCTCCCTAACGTTAAGGTTGTCTGGAAGAGATCGCTGCTTAGCGATAAGACCGCCTTATTGTACCTACTTATAGTTGTATTCTTGTTTGTAACATGTTGTGTATTTGTGGTGTACAATAAAGTATATACATACATACATACATATGTACCTATTAGGGTTACAGAGAAAAATACTTATTAACAGAAATAAAAGTTTACAGATTGATTGGGTTACAGTATCGATTCTGTTTCCGTTATAAGTGTGTTTGTTTTATAACAGTTTCAAAAAACAGTGTTTAAACCCCATATTTCGGTTACTGTTTCAGTCCTTAATAGGTAATGTTTCAGGGTTCATGTATATATGTAGGTTTCTTTATTCAACCATAACTTCAAAAGGCCTGAACAGATTTTTTTGGGAGAATTCAGAATAGGATGTATGGGGTATCCTTAGAATCCTTATATCCTTCCGAATGACAATGGCTATAATTTTTATAAAGTTCCTTACGGTAAGGCAGTTTTTTAATCTTTTTGATTATGCTCACGTGTATATATGTGATGTGACTGGTGATGATGAAGTCTAGGAAGGTAGTGGGCTTATCTGTTAGAGGTAGGTATGGCAGTTCCATGCGACACGGTATCGGAACACCAAACACTGGCACGGGTTTGCCGAATGAGATTGAACGCACAACAGATACTATCACCAGAATATCAAATAAATATTATAAATGCGAAAGTTTGGATGGATGTATGGATGGATGTTTGTTATTCAATCATGCCAGAACTGCTAAACGAATCTGGATGAAATTTGGCACAGAGATAGATTATAGTCATGGCTACTTTTTTACCCGGAAAATTAAAGAGTTCCGGTGGGAACAAAAAACCTTAATCCACGCGGACGAAGTCGCGGGCATCAGCTAGTAAGTAATAAATAATTGTGAATGAACTAGATATTTAATTCGCTATAATCCGCTACAGTAGACAAATCTGTGTGGTACAGTGCGTGTCTTTCACCTGCAGCATGCGACACCCACCACCCAGCAATTCGCACAGGCACAACACCACACCACACAAATCCTCCAAATCACTCTCAACGTACGTTTCACTCCGACACCGGAGCATCTTCAGGAGATGTTGACTCGACAATGCACGATTGTGAAGATTCTTCACAGTCAGTCTTCGAGTCAACATCTCTTGAAGATGCTCCGGTGTCGGAGTGAAACGTACGTTGAGAGTGATTTGGAGGATTTGTGTGGTGAGGTGTTGTGCCTGTGCGAATTGCTGGGTGGTGGGTGTCGCATGCTGCAGGTGAAAGACACGCACTGTACCACACAGATTTGTCTACTGTAGCGGATTATAGCGAATTAAAATTCTAGTTCATTCACTATCATGGACTTCCGCAAAGTAACGCCTGCTTCAATTCAATAATAAATTATTATTAGTGGTAATAGTTAGTAGTATAATCGGTTGCATAGATGAGCCGTGGAAGCGTAGCAGACAGACAAACAGACAGACACACTTTCGCATTTATTTTAAAATAATTTAAATGCCAACTTAATTAATTTTATTATTTTTCCAAGAAAAGTGTAGCGGTTTTAGTCGCTTACGAAATCGGTAGCGTAGTATTAATTTATAAAGGCGGGTTTTCATAAATATTTTAACGGACCCACCGGCTACAAAGCTAATCCCCGTTTGGAAGGACGCGCATTCATAATTCGTGTTCAGGGTTTATGGTAATTTTCTTGTTATTTTGTTGTTTTCCAGTTTAAATCTGATTACATCATAATAACGTGTTGATTTATATTAAATGGAACACAATGAGACCGAATTTCAGGAACACACTAATCACTCTTTCAAATTTTATATCACTGGACTTTTTATAAAATTTTACGAATAGTACATACCTCAATAAAACACACTAAACAACTTTCTTTCAATAAAACAAATCGATTTAACGTGTTGGCACAACGCCAGTTTTGGTACAGATTGTTTCCCAAACTTATCTCACCGGTAAACAACCCTAAGAACTTTAGCGGGTGACTAGTGTTAGGCGGATAACAATTGTACAACGGAACGCAAATGTCACCACAGACTATCCGTATCTATGGCGCATATGAGGCCCCGTTTGACAGTTGACGTTGCGAGGTGCTTTTCGCGCGTTTTTGTGGTGCGAGTGGAGAGTGACGGAAAAAACGGTGGAAAAACCGGCTCGCGAGGAGTTGTTGCGGATTCCTTGATATTGAATAGACAAGAATGGATTTTACGTTTAATACTAGTAACGTCAAACCATTTCATTGTGTTCAGGGTGCTTAATTCTAAAATTGCTTACATCTGCCGATAAATTATTACATTCAGCTTCGGTTCCTAAAGCGAAGGGTCAGTGTAAAATACTACGTATTCGATAACGCGATAAATAAATGGGTCCCTTTTCATACTGGTAATTGTTGTTCTGATCCCTGCCGATGTTTAGGGTTCCGTACCTCAAAAGGAAAAAACGGAACCCTTATTGGATCACTTTGTTGTCCGTCCGTCTGTCCCATCTTCTCAGGAACGCATGGAGGTATCAAGCTGAAATTCATATCAAATACTCAGGGTGTACTGTCCCTCTGCTGCTGCAAATTTTCGACACTCGCAAGGGAATCAAAACCTTCAGGGTACTTCCCGTGTACTCATAATCTTGAAATTTGGTACGAAGCAACTTCTTATATAAAGCACAGATAAAGGAAAACTTGCGAAAAACATTAATTTTTCGTTAGGTACATCATATAATAAAAATATTTTTAATAATTTTAAACTTACTACAGATTTGTACGGAACCCTCTGTGGGCGAGGCCGACTCGCACTTGGCCGGTTTTTTTAACAATAAAATATACGAGATTAACACTTACTCGCTCACATGGGTCGCTTTGTCACCGTCGTTATCTAGATTGGGGTGTAACAATGTAATTTTAAATGTGTTTATTCGGGTACAAAGGAATGCGATATACTTACAAAATGAAAAGGGAACGTACAGATTGTATCAATGTTGTGAGCTAAGAGTTACACAACAAAGATTTTGTTTTTGAAAATGGAACAATAGAAATAAAAAAAATATTTTGTGCTGTTTGCATTAAGTATTTTCTTTATAGGGAATAAATAGATAGTTAAATAACCAGTTCTTGAGATGTCTGAAAAGATGGTTGATGGTTTATGTTGTATATTTACTTTCCTTTCGCAAAAGAGGCTTTTACACCTTTAATCAATTTCGAAACCATTTCTAAAAAAATTCGTATTGTCTTATCATTTTGTGAAACTCTTTTGTAATAGGTATTGTGATTTCATCACCCAAAATAACGTTTTTTAAATGAATCGTTCATTTACGAAACGTTATTTTGGGATTGCTAGGAGTTGGGATTTGGCATTTTTTAAATAAATACTATTATTATTTTACTGAAAACTGGTTATAAATATATTTATTTTAATGCTCATTCTATTATATCAGTGTTCCATATGTAATGCAGGACATTTAAGACACATATTAGCTTTGACTTTACCTAAATAAAAATCATACTTTGGTGCTAAGAGCTGTTGATGAGATTTTAATAACTCCCCTAGAATAAGTATATGTATTTCTATTTTCCCATTAATCATTGCTATTTCTTGGATGAAAATGCCTAAAGAACGACTCCGTAGAGTCTACGGCCTACGGCGTAGACCAACATTAATGATTTCAAGCGTAGTAATTTTAGTTAACCTTGATCGTAGACAATTTCAATACGTCATTGTATTTTGAATCCTATTCTCTATGCGTTTCAGTGTAGTGGTTAACAGCAACACTTGCAATCATATCGCTTCTCCTGCATGTCAAGGCTCTATTTGGCTCACTCATTAGCTGCAAAGTATCGTTGTGAAGTTCTAATTATTGACAAGCTTACGCTCGCAACTTTTTCCGCATGGATTCAGGTCACGTATCTCGGCCCTTCATTTAACCAGGATATACATGAAATCATCTGGTTTAGAAAGAATTCACTAATTTAAATCTATACTATATACTATAAATACGAAAGTTTGGATGGATGGATGGATGTGTGGATGGATGGACATTTTTCACTCATACTTGTTATCCCGGGACATTGAGGGATTCCCGCGGGAACCAAAAAATACCTTAATCCACGCGGACAAAGTCGCGGGCATTAGCTAGTCTATACTTTTACTAATTTACTAATATTATAAACTCGAAAGTTTGGATGGATGGATGGATGTTTGTTACTTAATGCACGCTAGAACGGCTGAACGGATCTGGATGAAATTTGGCACAGAGATAGATTATAGTCTGAAATAACACATAGTATACTTTTTATCCCGGAAAATTAAAGAGTTCCTGCGGGAACCAAAAATATTCGCGGACGATATCGCAGGCATCAGCTAGTTTTAAATAAATGTATTCACCCCTTTTAAAGATAAAAAGTAAACCTATAATACTATAAGGGATGGTTTTTTAAATACCTCTTTTGTCTGGAAGCTGTTAATCTGATTACAATGCTATGCGTTTGAAAGGAAGATCACGAACGAGTTTACGCAATGCAATACAATGTGATAGGCAGTCTGACAGAGAGTTAAAACAATAATGCACGTTTTTTACGACCTTCCCGGCGCTGTGGTCTTATCGTGGGAGGTCACGGGTTTGATTTTGGACAGTGTCAATTTGGAATTTATAATTTCTGAATTTTCACTGGTCTGGTTTCGTGGGAGGCTAGCCGTGGCTAGTTAACCTATACTGGACAAAGACGTATCGCCAACGATTTAGCGTACTGGTACGACGCCGTGTCAAAATATATGGGTTTACTATAACTGCCGTACCCCTAACGAGATCGCAGTCAAACGCTTACTTGTAGTAGTATGTAAGTAACTACATTGAAGAACAATCCTGTGAAATACCAATTTTCTTTATAGTCGTTAATAAATTATCATAATAATATAATGAATTACACTTTAAGCGCGTTAATATCGTTATAATTTATTAAATTCTAATCAGGTAAAAGTCTGCCCTATTTGATGGTATCTTATAGTTATTATCGTCTAACTATTCCAAAGATTCCTGGTCCAGAAGCATCTGGAAAATTTCTATCAATTTTCTTATAAGTGAGTGGGTAGTTGAGGGACGAGTAGCCTAAAATATTTTAATACTTTTAATAGTTATGACAACGCATATGAGTCGATTGCGACTGTTAAGCGACGTTGACCTAAGTCGGTAACTGGATGGGTGACCGTATTTGGAAGTCCGAATTTGGCCTTTTCATTTCCACGTTAAGCAGTCGGTCCAGTTTATAATTCACCGCATGGTTATCCCAAGAAAACCCCTACCATTATGTGATTAATAGAAAGGGGTCACGACCCTCAGCAATAAGGATTACGACACAGAGGAAGAGAAGAGGAAGAGAGATAGAATAGCTATTATCGTATAACGATTCCATTACATTCAGAAGCGTCTGGAATTTTTTAATCAATGTTCTTAGTAGTGAGTAGATAGTACAAGTACCTACCTGGATACACTTTCTATAGCAGTAACTTTTGTATTTACCAAATCTTGATCAGGGCAAAATTGTTCTTATTGGTGCCGATTCTGTAATGTAACATCTCTAAACTAAACTAAAATGGCAGCTTTAAATCTAGTTCTGTCCCTTTCCGTAGGGAGTATTATGAAAGGGTTAGCAATATTTATAATGCTCTAATTTTAGTTTAGTTTAGAGATTGTGCACTACAGAATCAGCCCCATTGTTTAACTAAACGTACCCTACTTCAGAGAGAAATTTGTTTATTTTAGCCCATAGTGGAATAGTTTTAGCCACTTTAAAACCACTTTCTTTCATCCTTTGATCGCTTCCGTTGATATATAATATCTGCAGATTCAATGATAGATCAAGGGAGATCGATATAAAGCGGAAATTCAAGAGATTTATTACCTAAGCACCTTATTCGTATTACTCCTTGCAGAACTCTTGAGAAAGGTTGGAGGGAAAAACGGGAACAAATTAGGCATGTTGCGGTATGATTGAATGACGAACCAACATATAAACACACTTTCGCATTTATTAGTATGACACAAGCAGTAAGCATAAAAACTGTAACCTGACTTCGGAAGAAATTTCGGAGACTCCCTATTCGGAGGTTATAAAAGTTCGGAGACTTTTTTATACGACTGCCTGAAAAAAGGAATATATTGTTTCTAGGGTTCATGTATGTATGTATGTATGAATGTAAGTGAGTTTGTATATTCCACCATAACTTCTATACGCCTGAACCGATTTTGATAAATGAGGTATCGTTAGGATCCCTAGCTTATTCCGGATTATATAGGCTTGTAAAATTAAAAAAAATGATAGGGTAACCATGGTACCGCATTAAAGACTAAGAGTAGAAAAAAAATCGAAAATAAGATTAACTATTTACAATCATCCTCTAGAAAATGATGAGTAGATTCCAAAAATATGTAACACTATAGTTCAATATCCAGTTATTCACAAAAAAATATCATTTAATAAAAATGTGAATAAGATACTATTTATCTAGATTAATTTACATTTTAAACTTTTTTGTTTGTTATTTTTTTTAATTATGACTTGTTGGATCTAATATCTGACATATCGATTTTGTTCGTGTTAAATATAAGTAGCCTATGTCACTCGGACCATAATTAATCGGTTAACATCCTATTCATCAAAATCGTTTCAGTAGGAAAGGCACTATGGTGGAACACCCATAAATACAGAGATACATTCATATTATACATACATAGAGTGCCCTATAATTAGCATTTTTTATCAATATATTGAAATAAATATAACACTCTTTTATTATTAATCCTATCATTCTTCATTGAGCTGAGTCAAGAATCAAACTTTTTAATTTGAGTTACGTCGAACTTTTTCAGCTGCTTTAACTTCATCCAAAGAACTCGTTATCACTTGTTTTGTGAGTTGTGTTTCTATGATGTTGAATTACGATATGAGCAGCCTGAGTGGGAGTTTGTTTTTAATGTATTCGATTGCGATCACGTTATCTACCACTTATATGGTGTTGGTCGAGCGCCAACTATCTGCCGCTTGACAATTCCATACGAATCGTAGTTAACGTTGTCGCAATTGAATGGAAAGAAAATTCTATCCTATGACCTATAATACAGGCGAAATAGGCAGTATGTACAAGTGTTACTCAGTCATACGTTTTTTTTTAATCCACTACAAGTTAGTCCTTGACTGCGATCTCACCAGATGGTGAGTGATGATGCCGTCTAAGATGGTAGCGGGCTAACCTGTTAGGGGCATGGCAGTTATATTAAACCCATACCCCTATTCGATTTCTACACGGCATCGTACCGGAACGCTAAATCGCTTGGCGGCAGGTTTTGCCGGTAGGGTGGTAACTAGCCACAGCCTAAGCCTTCCACCAGGTCAGACCAGGGAAAATTCAGAAATTATAAATTCCCAAATTTACCCTGCCGGGGATCGAACCCGGGACCTCCCCACGTTAAGACAACAGAGCTAAACACTGCGCCACGGAGGTCGTCGAAACTATTTCACTAAAGTTAGTATAGTATAGATATTATACATAGGGGTATAAAATCTTTATTGTAACTTATAACTTACAACTTATAACTATCACATACAACTTAGGTACCTTCAAGGCAAGAGTGAATTTCTACATTTTCTAGGCAAGGCATTTTCTAGGCATTACATTTTCTAGGCAAGCTCATTCCAACCTAGACCTCATCATCGCTTTGCACTAAGTATGATTGTCGTCAAGCGCAAGCCTAACAAGCAATAAAAAATGGGTCTAATTTTCGTCTATTCTCACCCGTATTTTGGAATTCTATAATATCCTCATCAACAGTGGCATACAGTTCATAGGAGCATAAAAGCACCCAAATGAAAATACGACATTGATCATGTTCACTATATAACTGCTCATCAAAATCTTCTAGTTGTAATTTATCTTACTACGAGAAAGTCTCGTAGTGACCCCGAAGATTTCATTTAAAGCTTGTAATTAAAAAGTTTTAGAAGTAATTTTGCCTCAGCACGTGTAATATTTCAAAAAAGATAATATTTTCTTTGTAATTTTTTCCAAACTTGCGTTTCTCTGAAATCTTAATTCAAAACACAAAGATGGCGTTCTCAGCAAAACGCTACCAATATCTCATCTGTCTTTGAAAATCGTTAAAATTAATCAAGCTGGTTTCGTTACCGGCTACAATGTCAAATGGGATTCATATTTCACGATTTCTACGGATTGTCACGATTTGAATAACCATTACTGGTATTGTTAATCAAAATGCTAATTTGCGCTGAAATCTTGTTAACATATTGCTAAATTAAATCCTTTTGTAATGGGTAACAAAGGCACACACCAGCTGATGTGTTTTAAATTAAACGCCTCGATTACAAGTATTAAATTTTACCAGCAAGAAACACGGCAACTGCGGAGTTCTGATTCTTTTCTTATTTTCCCGGTAGGAACAGGAAGGGTATTTTTATACTGAAAAAGGAGTATATTGTTTTGTTTTGTATGTAGGTATGTATGTATGTATGTATGTATGTATGTATGTATGTATGTGAGTTTGTATATTCCACCATAACTTCTATACGCCTGAACCGGTTTTGATAAATGAGGTATCGTTAGAATCTCTAGCTTATTCCAGATGACATAGGCTAGTAAAATTAAAAAATGATAGGGTGACCATGGTCCCGCATTAAAGACTAAATTAGAAAAATAAACGAAAATAAGATTAAATATATATAATCATCATCTAGAAAATGATGAGTAAATTCCAAAAATATGTAACACTATAGTTCAATATCCAGTGATTCACAAAAAATATCATTTAATAAAAATGTGAATAAGATTCTATTTAGCTAGATTAATTTTCATTTTAAACTATTTACTTAGTTTTTTGGCAGGGCAGTCGTGTTTTTTAATTATTTTAATTATGACCTGTTGTATATAAATTTGTCAACCACCCTGGCGCAATGGTGAGCGCTGTTGTCTTAACATGGGAGGTCCCGGGCTCGAGCTCCGGCAGGGTCGATTTTGGGAATTTATAATTTCAGAATTTTCTCTGGTCTGGTCGGAGGCTTCGACCGTGGCTAGTCTGGTTCCGGTACGACGCCATGTAGAAACCGATGATGTCATGATGGGTAGGTTCCGCAATTACTGCCGTACTTTTACCATCTGAGATTGTATCAATGCAATTAGGTGAGATTCCAGTCAAGGACTAACTTGTCGTGAATTTAAAATATACACACACTAAAAAGTTTTATCTTAAAACCACGAAGTTAGTTCCAACTTTCAATAATATTATATAGGTACACAGACCATAAAATCATACTAAAATCTGTTGAATCGCTAAGTATGCAAAAGGGAAAAGAGCCGATATTATTTACAAAGCGATATTTAGGATCGTTTGAGCGATTTGCACGTACTCGAGAATGCCTCGCTGATCTTTTAGCGGCTTAAAATATACCTATATTGAATTTGATTCATGCTCGTAAGTCATAACCAGCTATTCAGCCCTTCAGGGCTATATATCGTGCGTATTTTTCATCCCCTGTCTAATGAAGGCAGAAAAATATTACAGCTTAAGTACCTATTATACAAAATATATCACGATCAAACCATTGCTGGCACTATACTTAGCACAGGTCGCCTCTTATAATGGGAAGGGCTTAGGCCATAGTCCACCATATGATCAAGTGTGGATTGGCAGACTTCACACATAGCTATGGAGTACTCTCACGCATACAGTTTCCTCACCATGTTTGCTTTTCCCGATAAAACACACGATATTATATTTTAGTTGCCTCAAAATGCCTATAACAGTAACAATGGAATGTTTTGAACGCCGACGTTCCACGGCCTACGAAAAAATAAAGAAAGATTATTCTCTATTTGTTTTTTGCCAATTTCTTATTTCTTATAAAATTTCCGTAAGTATCTTGTGTAAACTGAACTCCAGTAAAATCGCAATAGGTAATATGATTCCTTTAAGCTTGTTTTCGAAACGCGCCAATTTAGTACCTACTTACTCTGTTTGTGAATCTTTTAACTTTCCTAAGTTAAAAGATTAAGCTCCTGCTTTGACGCCGGTTTGTCTAGCCATTGTTATTGTCAGATCTGAGAGTGAGAGGGTCATTGAACTTTTCCCGTTGAACAAATAAACTGTTATAGAAATAAGGGATTCAAAACTATTCTATACTAGCTGATGCCCGCGACTTCGTACCTACGCGGGTATTGAGATTTTTTGGTTCCCGCGGGAACTCAGTTAATTTTCCGGGATAAAAATAGCCTATGTGCCATTCCAGACTCTAATCCATGACTGTGCCAAATTTCATCCAGATCCGCTCAGCCGTTGTGGCATGATTGAGTAACAAACATCCATCCATCCATACATCCATCCATCCAAACTTTCGCATTTATAATATTAGTAAGTAAGTATAGTATAGATAGATTATTTTGCGATACCCGAAATACCTACTTCATTTTTAACGCCAAAGGGTGGTAAAAGTCTACCTTATGGTTTTAATAGTGATGAATGAAGAACCACTTTACGCGCAAAGGTATCTGTTGTAAATTAAGTAGTTACAATTGCATAGACCGACAAATCTAACCGTCCCGGTGAAAGCTTCGCTAGTACGAGATCTATGAAAACTAAAATAAAAACAAAACTAAACATGCATAAAATTTAGTTGCAATTTTGGGTCAGATAAGCTTGTGGGACTATGACAGTATCGTCGTCTGAAAATAGCCCCGTTAAATGAGGTACCATGATACATCCTGTAAGAAGAATCACGGTAAATATTAAAGCCCAAGCCCATTCCAACGGTATTCCCGAGATAAGTATCTAATGTCGTCATAAAACGGAACAAGCTATAGCAGAGGCGCCGCCGCGTCGCGACTGCTAGTCAGGCTGGCGTCGGATCAGAGGGTGGGAAGTGGGAACAGGGTCTCTGAACTTTATTGCCCTTTGAACTTGCAAATTCACGAAAGGATGCCAAATACAACCAAATTAATTAAGTCCATAATTACTATAATAGTAAAGTCCCGACAGAATTGCGGTCATGGCAGTCAATCTCCACAAAGTTTAGCCATCTATGAAGGAGAAATTATAGTGCACAAACACACACAGAGTAGGTACTAGTCCAGAGTTGGGAAGTTGGCGGTGTAGAGCACGTAAAGCCGTCGCGTCGTTACTGCACCTGATCTTCCTGCGGCCATGTCGGATTTTCCATTCCCTCGAGCTTTGAGATTGAAAACTACCTATTGTTAGGTAGCTAGCTAACATCATACTAATATTATAAATGTAAAAGTGTGTGTTCGTTTGTCCTTGACACTGCAGCAGATAAATGGATGGTCGTGATATTTTGTATGGATATAGTAGAAGACCTGAAGAGTAACATAGGCTACTTTTTATCCCGGAAAATTAAAGCAATCTCGCGGGAATTCGTGCACGGGCATCAGCTAGTTATTAAAACAGCTGAGATTTCACGATTAATTGGTAATTAATCATCAAATCTCAGGTACTTTTAGCTACTATATCTTAACAATATGTTGGTAAAAGTTAGCATTTCTATAGACTTCCTCTTTAAAATAGACCAATACTTACTAATTCCTCTGGCATAAATTTAGCATGACTTTAAGCATACATCCAGAAATAATTAATGTCAGCATGAGATACACAAAGCAGCTTTTTCCGAAAGCTTCTCGTTTTTTGAAGCAAGAAGGACTCCCTTATTATTTCACAAGATAGCATCACGTCTGATACCAGCCGCGGCGCAGCACGGCGGGGAGACGAAAAGAAAGCTTGTCGTTATTTTGATATTTTCAACATCGTTATTGCAGTCTCTTGAAATATACAAATGAACGTAATAATAAAGAAAATATGTCCTCATATAAATTTTTTTCACCAAAAGTAGTGTGCATAATTATTGTGTGTTAAATAAGAAATAATGTCACAATAATAAACCGAATTTGGCTGTTAAACTTTTTGATCATTAACAGAATAACCCAGTTGGCAGGTAAATGAGGCGTGAGCCTTGGCCCTCCGATTCTAAGCATCTAAGGCATCTTAAAATATTTGAAAAGCTGAGCTTTAGTCCAATCCACACGGGGCTGAATTATGTTAATTTTTAAAATGAGTTGTAGCCCGTGAAAGCCCTCTAATTGAGAGATAGAATTCCCCAGAAGAGTAAACTTAAAGTTAGGCTAGCCTAACCTTAATAATATATAAATCATCATCATCATGACTTTTATAGTTATATTTGCTTTTTTTTAATAAGTGAACTGTAAGTGTTTCGTACTCTATAATAACGGGAAGATTTCTTGTAATACCACTGATTTACAACACATTGTATTTGTACACAAATTATGTGATATCTAAAATTCTCGTGTCACAATGTTAGTTACCATACTCCTCCGAAACGGCTTGACCGATTTTTATGAAATTTTATATGCATATTCAGTAGGTCTGAGAATCGGCTACTATCTGTTTTTCATAAACCCTAAAACATCTCAATACACGCGGACGGAGTCGCGGGCATCAGCTAGTCTTATATATATATAATTCTCGTGTCACAATGTTAGTTACCATACTCTTCCGAAACGGCTTGACCGATTTTTATGAAATTTTATATGCATATTCAGT
This sequence comes from Erebia palarica, assembly GCA_964035005.1. Classification (NCBI taxonomy): domain Eukaryota; kingdom Metazoa; phylum Arthropoda; class Insecta; order Lepidoptera; family Nymphalidae; genus Erebia; species Erebia palarica. The sequence continues at coordinate 13,442,826 of OZ035988.1, forward strand.
AGGTCTGAAAATCGGCAACTATCTATTTTTCATAACCCTAAAACACCTCAATCCATGCGGACGAAGTCGCGGGCATCAGCTAGTATCACTATATATTTTGTATGAATACTGAGATGCTGATCAGCATCTGTGAGACTGTGAAATAGAAACGTATTCATAGTACTGACAAGCGGCCTATGTTCACTCATTTGAATACGCATGGCTTACATTGTGAGCTGCCTAGAGCCTACGGAAGACTGGATCCCCTCGTAGCATGTCCGAGATTTAAGCGCTTGATAAGGCCGGACTCGGAAGTGCGAATATTCGAGAATTCAATCTCGACGCCCCCAAACGACTTCACATGAACTGCAGCATTTTTTTGTAGCTACCTAACTACCTACCGATATAGATCGGTATCGACTTATGTCGATCCTTGTTGAGGGATTTTAAAATTGGTTAAATTGCCAAACATTAGTGCCAAACATCAGCTTTTTTTGAAGGAACTAAATTGTAAAGCCACTTTACAATCGTGAATTGTCGAGTCAACATCTCCTGAAGATGCTCCGGTATCGGAGTGAAACGTACGTTGAGAGTAGTTTGGAAGATTTCTGTGGTGTGGTGAATATCGCGGGCTACAAGTGCGGGATACACACTGTAGTCTGTACCACATAGATTTACCTATTGTCGCGGATTTAAATAGCGAATGAAACTTCTAGTATACCTTCATTATGATGGACTTCCGCAAATTAACGCCTGCTTCTATCCATTATCAGCTATAGTTTTGTTTTGTAACGAATAAGTAACGCATTTCACGCGAAGATTTTAATGCAGGATAGTTACTAATACTGTAGCTATATTTTTAATGAACAATAACGAAATTTGTAAGAAATAAAATATACTTATGTAACTGCGAATTCTTTAATTATAAGTTGACAGTTGATCGATTAATTTATTAAAGTAGCAGTAACATGTTTCATAATATTGTTCAAGTAATATTGACCATGAAAGGGTATGAAAAGCCTAAACACGTGGTAAATTATTGTTGTTGAAGTTCTTGTTGTTTCGCCCCCTCTACGTTCAATAAATTATTCATTGAAACCTGACGAACCAAAGATAAATAAAAACACAATATTATGATATTTCATACACGGGCGTCCTACGCACACTAATTAAAATCGATATCTATAAAAACTTTCCCAATAAATTAGGTTAGTATGTACTGTATGTAAATACATTATTATATTCTATTTATGATGCATTGAACAGTTATCTGGAGCCATTAATTGTATTTCACGAAAGTAATTGGAAATTAGGTAAAATATAGAGATATGTGATCCCAAGAGATTTTTTAAAACTGAAAACCGCGCAGATGAATTTACAGTTAAAATCTAATATTAAGTATTGTAATAATGAATTAATCATATTTCAATCCGCGAACAGATCAACAACGAAGACATTGAATACCAATTACAAGTGTTAAAAGATACTGATATTCATTATTTATCAGTATCGATACTCTATACTAATATTATAAATGCGAAACTTTGTATGGATGGATGTACGGATGTCTGGATGTATGGATGTATGGATGTAAGGATGTATGGATGCATGGATGTTTGTTACTTAATCACGCCCCAACGGCTGAACGGATCTGGCTGAAATTTGGCACAGAGATAGATTATAGTCTGGAATAGCACATAGGCTACTTTTTATTCCGGAAAATTACAGAGCTCCCGCGGGAACCAAAAAACCTCAAATCACGCAGACGAAGTCGCGGACATTCGCTAGTATTCTATAAGTACTATGCATTATGCTATATATCTTGTTGCTAATCGAATCGTAGAATAGAATGTAATATTATGTTCAAATAGTCGATGAAACACTTGGAAAGAAATTAAAGACTTATTTTCTTACTTAAAAATCCACTGCTGCTTGTAACTTTCATTTAAAATACAAAAAACACAGTAGCAATAACATTTTAACAGTATTGTACTAACTTAGTAGATCAAGTTCATTATTCAAAAGGAAAAGAAATATGAATAGCTTGTGTTCTATAAAAATATTTTTCACGATTCTTCCAAAGCGGAGAATTTTAAATCCGTTTAAAAGTATCAACGTAACTCGTAAAGTCGTAACTGACGTTCTTTGCAAGAACCCGCGATAGTTCTGTTCTCACTCCTACTGTCGATAAGAGCTCAAGAGCTGGTCCTTATTGGATTTCATCGACAGCTCTTTCAACACGTCCGTATTCCGAAATTTAAGAGCAGCTGGCGCATCCGTAATTTGGATTTTCCGTTACATCAGATAGCTTTGATCAACCGTAACTTCAATGGAGAACACTGGTGTGTTTAAATATTACTACATAAAACTTAAAAGCTTTAGTTTTTATTTCATTCAATCAATACAGTGTTACAAATTTCTGAATTTGCGGGATAAGGTTGGAGTTTACAATAATTGTTGTTATTAATTCGAAGCCTCGGTCGCGTGAGCGTGACATCATTGACCTGTTTTTTTAATTCTGACAAAAATCTTGACCGGTTAAGTTATCTTTTGTCTTCAATAACTCACTCATTAATTTAAAAAAAAAAAAATCATAGGCACTTGGTTTACTTGGATGTGTGTGTTTTTGGATCAAAAGTTCCATATGGGCATAGCCGTCTCTATCTCCTGTAGCGATAGCGACGGCTATGATAGGGGACGATGCGGAGGGGTACCCTAGCCGGCAAAAAAAGTCCGACCCGAAAATGCTAAAATTTTGAAGTGCTCGCGTTGTTACGAAGACAAAAGGTCTTAAATATTTGATTTAAATTGATTTTATTAATGACAAAGTTGCATGGAAGCAACCGGCCTCGCAACCAGTGACCCACAAGTCAGTGTAATACTTGTAACGTATCTGTTGTGTTGTCTGTCTATCTGTTTCTTTTCTATGAAAAGAGCAACTGCTGAGTTTCTTGCTGGTTCTTCTTAGTAGAATCATTTTTCCGAACCGGTGGTAGACTCTTAACGTTTCATAAGTGACACAAGTTGACCTACATGAAATAAATAAATTAATTATCATTTATCAATATAAATATACTACGTTAGAAATTAAACTTTAAGGTTTAGTGTTTATATTTTAATATTTTTTTAAATAAAAATATATGTTAAATATTCATTTTCACTTCTATCGGTAGGCTCTATGACTGCCATTTTTTGCGTATAGTTAATGTTTATCGATAAAAAAATCATCATAAAAAATTTATACCTGAATAATTATTTTCTTTTTACCTCGCCTAGAACTTATTATTTATGTAATAAGGAATTTTGTTTCTATCTGGTGTCCCACGACACCACACGTTTTTTTCTATGTCTACGAGATTTGAGTCGGCAAACTCCTGATTGTTATCCCATCTAACTTCAATCGTTGTAATGGTAAATTGGAGTCATACTTGTTGTTTTTTTTGAACTGAAAACTTCTTTGAGCACGTTGAGCACTTCTTGGTAGGGGGTAAAAATGTAGATTCGCGTGACCGACATGCTCGCGAACATATCAATATACTGCATTCAAAATTAAACTTTAATGCCTCAGTGTTAAGGTTTATATTTTAATAATTTTAATTTAAATAAAAATAAAAAATAGTTTTCACTTCTATCGGCAATTGCCAATTTTTTAACACTGAATAGGTACATTCAATTTTAAAAATAAGTAAAAAAAGATATAAATGTAGGGTAAGAGGTAGTAATCTTGCCCCCCCCTCAATCATTGTACTTCCGACATTCAAATTAATTTATTCCGTTTTTTATGGTATGAAGTAATGGTACAAGGTATAAATTTTTTTTATGTTGACAACCCTCTCAAATAAAATAGTTTAGCGACCGACGTTCAGAAAAACGGTCGCAAGACTGGAGTTTACTCCTTACGAACGAAAAGTGTTACCATGGAAACATAAACATAACGTAACGTAGAAAGTTTTTATTTTACTCCCATAAATTCTTAATACCCCGGGCTTATATTATATGAAAATCGATTCGTAAGGAGTAAACTCCAATAAGTAAGTAGGTAATACCACCGTCATTTTTACAAAGGAAAACTAATGCAAATTAATATGACCAGATAAACCCTAGCAGTTAAAGCAATCTCTGTCCATTTGTAATAGGATCACCATATGCTAGGGCATTTAAGTGTGGAAGCCACTATTTATTATAATAATTATGATCGAAAGTTCTATCTACTATACGATCCATTTGCACGACTAATCCCCAGTTGCAGATTTGCAAGCTTCGGGGAACTACTCGTAAATCGGCGGTGTGCAGTGTGCTACTAGCCTACTACAAAAAAATATGGTAACTAATCTATACTATAACATTGTAAATGCTAAAGTTTGGATGGATGGATGGATGAATGATTGTTAATCAATCACGCCAGAACTGCTGAACGGATCTGGATGTAGTATAGCACAGAGATAGTTAATAGTCTGGAATAAGCCAAAACGTACGTTTTATCCTGGAAAATTAAAGAGATCCCGCGGGAACCGATAAACCTCAATCCACGCGGACTAGGTTCTAGACCGCGATCAGCTAGTAATAATTAATTGCAAACGCAAGTTTGTTCTTTTCTCAAATAAAAGTTCACCAATAAAAGCAGAAAACTAAAAATAAGGCGAACGGAAATAACTATCAATATTCAATGTACGACAGAAATTTTTGATTACTTTTTAATATATTATGATTAACATCAACTAAGTAATTGAGGTTTAGGATACTTTGACTTAGCTCTAACTTAAGACTAAGTTAGAATGAGACAGATTTATGATACGCACATAAGTCCATCTCATTTTAAGTAAAGCTTGAGCAAAGTACGCTCTATAGATCTCAGAATACATGTAGCGAGCCTACGTACTCGTAGGTGCAGTGTTTGTTTCATCCAAGATAGTGCGTAGCTGTTCTGTGCTTCTTAAGAAAAAGAAGGCGCGTGGAAAATGAAGGATTCAAGATATTTGATGACCTTCATGACGCTTTGGTGAGCTTTGTGGTCTTATATGTGGAATGTCCCGAGTTTAAATCCCGCTGGGTTAATTTGGGAATCTATAATTTCTGAATTTTCCCTTGTCTAGTCGAGAAGGGAGGCAAACGTATAAGTGCCTTATAGTGGTGGCTAATTACCACCCAATTAGCTTAGCGTTCCGTTGCGATGCCGTATTGAAACAAATTAGGGGTAGGGTTTAATATAACTGCCATACCCATAACCTGCCTGTAAACATCTTAAACTGCATAATCACTTAACACCAGGTGGGGTTGCAGTCAAGGGATGACTTGCAGTGTAAGAAAAAGAAAAACAATGTATAGATAAAGATATAGATAACATCCAAGAATCGTAACCCCTAAAAGCTGGAAATCCACGTAACTGATGAATTCTTTAGAACCAATCATCCGGTAAACTGCGCACTGAATGATTCATGAATCTCGCCGCTAAAAGCGCTTTTTGTACTCTCTTTTTGTATCTGTAGTCCTATTACGAAAACACTGAATCAGTCATTGTTACAATCTCAATTGTTAGGATTTGCCGAATTTATGGTATTCTTTCAGTGAGTGAGCTAATCAGAGCGATCGTCAATTAACCTTAATTACCTTGCCTTGATAATGAAAGATAATTTTGTCGCTAACGGCCAACAATTTGGACCAACATTTGAGACTGAGGAAGGTTACTCGCGGCGACTTTTTGCATCGATTCAGTACAGCGTTTCGCTAACGTCGCTACTTTTGGACGTTATTCGCATTTGCAACGCGCGACAGAAGCGATTCAGTAGCTACACAATCGCATAGTATCGATTCAGCATCGCTACTAACGGTCGACTGTTTCAGACGACATGAGGTGTTGGTAATCAGTAGTCTCTATAATAGCGCAAGACTGAATCGACACGGCATCGCGTACCTACGTATCGATAGAAGGGATGCAAAATCCTGCCTGCCTCTGGGTCGCCGCAAAAAGTCGTCGTGGGCGATCCCCTATTGCTTTGTGTTTGCCATACGATACGTAGGCAGTAGGCACGGTACCTAACTTCTATGGTGTATGAGTGACATAAAAATCTATAAGTTGGTATAATTACTGGAATTATTTTTAGTGAGTTGCCTAAATAGTTTGAAATACCGAATTACGAACAGCGAAGCATTTGAAATGGGGAAGTAAAAGCACTTTGTGAGGAACGGTCGGAAGTCAACAGGCTAGGGTGAGGATACTCGAGGCGTCTGATGGTAGAGGGGTAACGCAGGGAAAAGGAAAATAAAATATGAAATTCGCGTAGTAAGTAGTAACTCTTCGTTCCTGATTATTTTAAATTAGGCTATACACGTTCCCCTAAACAGTTACATGACGTCTGGAGCATATTAGAAATATTATGCCTGCGCCTGTACAGATGACCAAAGCAAGAAAACTCATTATATTCGGTTGATAATGGTTAAGCTGTGCATGGTATATTATATCTTACCCCCTTGGATTAACAGCGTTTTTAGAACTAGATGAAGCCCGCGACTACGTCCGCACCAATTTAGGATTTTTGTTAAAAAAATCCCGCGAAAACTCCCAAGAGATTTTTCGGGATGAAAAGTATTTTTGTCTCCGGTTGCGAAAAGGTAGCAGGTAAGTAAGTAGGTAGTAGTAGGTAAGGTATACACGGTAAAATTATGTAGCAGACATACACACTTTTGCATGTTTTATGATTAGTTGAAATGGTTCTGTGATCTTGGTTCTCCAGTTTTAATCTATATCGTGTATGACCTACTTAGTAACTATTATTTTATCGATAAAAAAGGAAATAGGTTTTGCATAAAGAAGTATTCAACGTTGACGCCTGATAATAAACATAATATTTTTCAATTTCGTTGCAGTGAACGGCTATTGTTTCATTGAATTGAGTTCTCGACTCTATTAAAAGTTATAAAAGGAAAGTGGATTCAGAGGTAGTTAGTGGTAGTGTTATTTTATACGACTTTAATTAACGCTTTATATTTCAACTATAGGTGACTCGACCCGGCGTCGCACGGGTTTACCTTATATTAATAAGTTAGATTCAGCATTTACCTTTGTATTTTAAGTATAATAATCAACACAAACTCATTTACTTTTAGTAAGTGCACTTCCTTAGTTACGTTCGTAGTTAGGTAGGTACGTACCCAAAAACGGATAGTTATGTTCTATAACAAATACCCAAAACCCAATAACAAATTGGTAATATCAATTGCAGTGGCGTGCAGTTCATAAAGGCATAACAGCACTGCCCAACAACTAACTAATGCCTACCCTAGCTTAAACCCTGTGCACGCCACTGATCAATTGGTAGATGTAAGTGTGATGTCCAGTTAATTATTATAATTGGATATCACACCTATTGGATTACTTAAAGTTTGCGTAGTAGTTCTGAATAAGTACCTAATAGTACAGCTGTAGTAGTAGGTACTACAGGACCACTAAGACAAGTGCGATAGACCTACTGTCAAAATTCAAATTATTCAAAAAAATTATGTGTGTCAGTTCCGACGCACAACTGAAGTTTACTCTTTACCAACGATTATAAAATATATAGATTAGTAAATGAGGGTTTTAATGAACGCAATTCTTATATAAAGCATGCCTGATACATTTATTTATATTAATTATATAATTTATATTCATCAGAATACATTACATAGTCGTGGAAACACAAAGTCAATAACGTAACGGTTTTGATTTAACTCCCCATAAATTTTCATACCCCAGGCTCATACATGAAAATCGATTCTAAAGGGGGTGAACTCCAAAAACTTTGACAAGTGCTTTTGAATCGTCGAGTGAATCTACCGCTGGTTCAAAATGTCATTCCTACCGAGAAAACCCAGCAAAATAACCCGGTGGTTGCTCTTTTTATAAAAGTTTAACAATACAATCGAATTTATAGTTAGTAATTAAGAGGCATTTCTACATAATTATATTAGGTATTTTCCCAAGATGTTCATAGTACATCTAGAAACAATAAATCGATTTTATGTAACATTTTCTGTGATTGCTTTCGTAAAAGAAACAAATCATTCCATCTGAATCTAACCGAGCTCCGTTTTCCGCTCATTATTTGCTCTTCCGCACTTTCACATCGATAGTTCTGCTTTTGTTAGCGATTCTGCCACGCTTTGATGTGAGTTCTTATTACATTTGTATGTCTATGTCACCGTAAAATTGCAAAAACCGTTAGATTGTAATCTATCTAGCGAAATTGTAACCTGTGGACCGTTCAATGTTCCGAGTGTAAATTTTTTAAATATTCATTGTATTTACGTTTTCTTGTCTCTTTCTTGTAGGTTAGGTTAGGGTTCGATATACAAAATCAGGCACTTAGGTTTTATCGTTATATAGCATTACAATCTACCGAAAAATAATGCGTTAAATTATAATGTCGACAGCTTACAATTTCGCTAGTTAGATTACAATCTAACGGTTTTTGCAATTTTACGGTGACATCTATAAAGGAATGTTATTTAAAATCGGGCTATTTGCACAACCATTCTTACTAATCAAACTATAGTTGACCCGCCCTGTACCTTTTTCTGAGTTATTAGCCTAACCTATAACCTACTACATACTTTTACTTATTATGTGCTACTACTTAGGTTAAGGTGAATATTAGGTACTATTATTACCTGTCTTAGTATATTCATTAGTATTATTTCAAGACTGCGTTGGTCAATAAGGATTTTATTTATTTATTTGTGAATTATATTATGTATGTTTGGTAAAAATACATAATGTAAGCCCCCACCCTTTTATTTATTTTTATCCACTACAAGTTAGCCCTTGACTGTGATCTCACCTGATGGTAAGTAATGATTCAGTCTAAGATGGTAGCAGGATAACCTGTTAGGGGCATGGCAGTTATATCCATGGCCCATACCCCTATTCGGTTTCTACACAGCATCGTACCGGAACGCTAAATCGCTTGGCAGCGTAGCCAGGGTGAATAAACTAGTTTCTATAAATAAATAAATAACGAAGTGTACATAATATGAAAGTCTAGCATTGCGTTCTGCGAATTCACCAAGGGCCTCCTCTCATTATAACTAAAGTGGATTCTGCACCATTGCAAAGTTACTTACTTAGTCCTTTAGTCCTCTGAGGATCCCTGTTATGAAATGAGATTCCATATTTTTAGAGAGAGTGAAAGACGTGATAAGTTATTTTCTAGTGAGTCCATCCATCCATCCATGCATCAGCCTGTATGCAACGCCATCAAACACGGTCCTCTGCCTTCCTCATCCACCCGTTTCCCGCCACCTTCTTTAGGTCATCAGACCAGCGAGCTGGAGGTCGTCTTACACTGCACTTGCCGGTACGCGAGTACCTAGTACTTTCTAGTGAGTACCTAGTACCTACTCTAAATTTATTTTCATGTTTTCTTACAAACGTATTGGAAAACGCATTAAACTCGCGACGATAGTAATCCCTCGCCTTCCGGATATAGGGCTCACAAGAAACGTCGCGTCACCTCGCTTGCAAGAACCTACTGACACAAAGCTAAACAGGTAATAGCCTTAGTTTAGGATGCTGTCAGCCGTTGTCAAATCTTCCAGACCTCTGAACAATTTTCCAGTCCTTTAATTAGGGTTGTATCGGAACCTCGCCTCCGCTTCTGTAACTGCGAAACTTTCGCAAGAAATCGTACCTCCGCTTCCGCATCCGCCTCCGCTTTGAACCGAGCTTTGAATGCCAGAGGTACAAATCGAAGCAGGAGACGTCAGTTACACCATTAGAACAAGCAAAAAGGCAACTGTCCATAGAAGAATCCTCCAAAAAAAACAAATGTGGGATTCTTCGCATTCTAGAGCACAGAAAATGGACGATGTGATCGGAGAAATCCACCTCCGCCTTTGCCTCCGCTAACATTCGCATCCGCGGAGGCAAAGCCCCTTCACCTCCGCATCCGCCTCTGCTTCCGCTAAGAACGCCTACCTTACAACCTTAAAACCTTACATTTAATCATTATTCACCTACCTTCAATGTAATCTAAACTAATATTATAAAGAGGAAAGATTTGTTTGTTTTTATTTTGTTTGTTTGTTTGTTTGTAATGGATAAACTCAAGAGTTACCCAACTGATTTTAAAAATTCTTTTACTTATAGAAAGCTACTTTATCAGCGAGTAACATAGGCTATATTTTATTTAAAAAAAAAAATGGGAAAATCGTCTGATCTGACAGCATGTTTTTTTAATCCACTATAAGTTAGCCCTTGACTGCGATCTCACCTGATGATAAGTGATGATGTAGTATCTAAGATGGTAGTAAACTCATATCCCTATTCGGTTTCTACACGGCATTGTACCGGAACGCTACATCGCTTGGCGGCACGTCTTTTTAGCTCATATTATATATAAGCCTCTTTTTAGTTTATAGTTTATCGTTTACTTTTCTTTTCGGCATTTAAGTACCTAGTTCGTAAAAGGCAAAGTACCGACTATATTATGTCTGTTTTTACCACCATTTTGCAAAAAAAGAAGTGTGAAGTAGGTAGCTAACCTTTGTGAAATAAATAACTCTCATCAAAGAGGTCCACACGTAACAAAGAGACGCAATTAGGTTGAATTGTAACTTTTTTTCATCACTTATCTGTCATGTTCTGGGTATAAAATATTAGGAAGTGTTTGTATTAGGCCAAAAAATATGATAATAATATGTCTTGTGGTTTGAACGTTTTTGTTAAAAGGTATCAAGTCAGTCAAACCTTTTACTTTTATAGAAGAAGAATATCTGGGTGACCGAGCTTTGCTTACATTTAAATAATTTTATTTTTAATAAAATATTACATTATATTTAAAAAAAGGGAAACAATAATCGGACTGGAGGACATCTGGACTCGAACCGGGGTCTTCTGGTTTCGGGACCGACCTGTTTCCCACTTGAGCTATTATAACCTTGTTGACGGTGGCGAAATTTACCTTCGTATTCTAATGATATTTGATAAATATTTAATGGTGGAATTGTTCCTCTCAAAAAGTTCCAAAAAAGAGTCCGCGATGGCATCATTTGAGGTTGTCTTTCAATAACCATTTTTATGATTTTAAAATTTGGTCTAAATCAAAGCTTTACTTTCGAAGGTGTTTTTACTGACATTGTATTGATCCTTATCAAAATAAAATAGTTTGTCATCTCAAATGTTTAATTTAGACCAAATTCGTCCTTTATACCATTTAATTCCGATGAATATCTTAGAAGATATCATAGAAATATTGTAACGCGCAATATAAATAGGGGCCGCGACCTGCAATGGCAGGCGGAGTGAAAAGATATCGCAGTGCCTGATGTGCTGCTCAGAGCAGACTGGCTATTATTGGGTATGGACTATTATGATGATTAGTGCTACCCGCGCGAAGCCTGGGCGGACTGCTAGTGTAATATAATAATGTACTAGATGATGCCCGCTATTTGGAAAGCGTGGATTTAAATTTCTGAAAAATCACGTTCCCTCCATGATTTTCCGGGATAGAATCCTTGCTCAGGATGCCACTTGTCTTAACAGTTTAAAATTACTATACCTACCAATAATTCGGATGAACGGATGCGTCGTAGAAGCATAGCAAACAGGAAAACATAGCGGTCCGGGCGCGATTCCTAGGTTCCGCAATTTTTGAAATGTATATGTCACCGTAAGATTGTAAAAACCGTTAGGTTATAATCTAACTCGCGAAATTGCAAACTGTCGAAAGATTACAATTTAACGCATTATTTTTCGGTAGATTGTAATCTGTTAGGTATATTATCCCGAAATAACCTAATTCCTGATTATTTATCGCACCCTAACCTAACCTACAAGAAAAAGACTAGAAAACGTAAATACAATGAATATTTCAAAATTTCACACTCAAAACATTGAACGGTTCACAATCTTTCGACAGCTTACAATTTCGCGAGTTAGATTATAATCTAACGGTTTTTACAATCTTACGGTGACATATATAAGCATTGCTTAGAAAACTTACCTAAGTGTGGGTAAACACTATTATAAAAATTACATAATTAGACAAACATAAATTCGTTGAATTTTAATTTATTCACTGAAGACCAAGGCCCCAAGCGGATACTAAGCGAAAATAAATTGGAAAAACGATATCAGTCATTATATAGTGCTAAAAAGGTGAAAGTAATAAAGAAGCTAGGTGCTCATATCGTGAGTTTTTGAGACGTTAACGCAATTAAGAATAATTAAGTCTCGTAGTTTACTCCTGACTTCGTTAACTAAGTACTGAGTGGATAATGGAGTTTACAGAAAAAAACAGATGGTCTTAGCAGTGCTTATACCGTCCATCTTTAGTATTTTAAAAATTCTCAGTTTTAATAAGTTGTAAAAACTTCAGTGCTTCGACTAAAAAAGGGCACAAATCAAAATTGATACTTTATGTAAAAGCTAAAAAACACAAACGAACGAAACGATACTATTTCCCAACTGAAATCATAACTTATTCGGAATTAAATTCGGCGACTAACGATTTCGTAATCTTTTGAATTTTGACTTTTCCTGTACAAATATTGAATCGTGCGGTCGTAAGGATCTAGGTACGAATTTAGATGGACGAAAACAAACTAGAGACTGGATAGCAAATCGTCTGCGCGAAACTTCACTTGACGATTTAAAAGTACTTGTAAAAGTTTATTTGAATAAAAAACATTTGAATTTTGTATTTTAAATTTTTTCCGAGGGGTACGACGTTTTGTATAGAGGTGAATGAAGTGGAGTTTTGGTCAGTCGCGTCAGTCAAATATTTTTTCTCTGTAGTGTGTTTTCACCGTCAGTAACTTAACTTAAAATTACTTAATGATGGTTCTGAATGAATAATAATTAATGGTGTTGGTACAAGGACTTTATTAGTTAACTGAATGAAAAAATAATTACTTATTTATTTTTTATCAAGCCGGCACATGGTAATAGTGACAAGTTAAGCCTCTACCAGCGGCACACTTACGATTAATTTTATATTTATTTAGATTTATTTTTTTAATTCCAGTAAAACGATTTATTGAAATTTTAGAAAACTTGAAAAAATTTGACCCCTTACGAATCCTTACTTATCTCCTTAAAAAACATCTTCTGGATATGCGTAACGAATATCCAGATGTTTTTTATCTACAAAATACGACGGTCGTATTTTAACTACCAAATACGACCTTTTTGGACAAAGGTCTCAAGTATGAATTTGTTCAAGCATGCCTGGAAAGCTAGTAAGGATGAAATCGTGATATAGCTTAGTAGTATAGTGATGTTAGCTTTATTCGTTTCCGGAATTTTTAGAGTTCATGGTGAGCCTACCGATCAGACCACCAAGCTAGAGTTTTGCATTGAAAGATCTCTTGATTCGCCGCCGCCGAGTGACGCGCTCGCTTGCATTTATATAAGCTGATGCCTGAAGACAACAGGCTTCTTGTCGAGAATTTTTTATAAGTCCGAGATCATATCTTGCCCGTTAGCTTTTGCTTTGAATGTTTTAAACTTGGTAAAGTTGGCATGTATTCTTAGCTGGCCACTAAGGGTCATCATAATGTCACAGTTTATGTGATCGTCTCCGGGATTACTGTAATATTATAAATGCGACAGTTTGTTTGTCCATCAATCATGCCGCAACGGACGTGTTTTTTTGCATCGGAATAATATTATTTACCTCAGACCTAGTTAAAGACCTGGAAAGTGATATAGGCTACTTTTTGTCTCGGAAAATGAATGACTTCCCACGGGATTTATAGAACACTAGATGATGCCCGCTACTTTGACCGCATATGTCCTTCCCCATACAACCTATCCCTATACCAAATTTCATCCAAATCGGTTAAACACATGGGCCGTAGCAGACAGACAGACAGACACTCTTTCGCATTTATAATATTAGTATAGAAGCATGGATTATTTATTCACCCGAACATTCTCTTGAGTATCATGCAATAAATTATTTTAAAGTGAAATATTAACCAATGAATTACATAAACGATTATAATGGGTTTAAGAGAACCATTACACAGCAAGCACCAATAGCATTACTAGTTACAATTGTTGAGTAACTGATTAGGTATAGGTACGATAGGGCACTTGTTATCCATGTTAAGGTTAATTAAGTTAAAGCTAACAACGTTATGTACATACACATCACTAGGATTTTTTAAATTTATTTATCAAGGTACAAATTTTACAAAACACACAAAGTTTAGTACCTACACATTGAAAAAACCACAGAGCTTGAATTGTATGAGCGTTTGCGCCTTGTGGTAAATGCAGGCTTCTAAGACGAGGAAATACATAATAAATAAAATACAAATAAATTAAAAACAAAACAAACCCCACAATATAAGTAATAAAACTAAAGATAACATAAAAAATAATTATTTGAAATACCTAAACTACATTTTGAAAAAAATATCAGGAATGTTTTGGAAAGGTTATTTTTGAAATAATATTATACTAAAATAGAAAAAATAAATACCTCAAATAGTATTACAGTACCTAACAATGTGATTTATTATTGTCGCAACTCGCAAGTTAAGTAAATCTTTCGAAAACTTATTTTAACGCCGCTCGGTTTAGTATTAAATATTCCTTTAACAGTCATCAATTATTTTTTTAGTCGCTCGATTAATAATATCCCCTTTGGAAAAAGTAGCGGTAAGTTAGTACTTAGGTATTTGCCATGCGGTCTATCGACGAAGATACCAAATGTTTATTATACTCAGAGTACCTAATCCTTGTCACGCCACATGCATTGTGGAAAAAAATTTATCACCATTGTTACAATAAAAGATAGCTAATCCGTATTGATTGGATTAGCAGCAATAGGACATAAGGGGTAAAATGGGCACCAAGCCAAAATTGTTCTCAATTCGACGCCAACAAATGTACCATAACATAGCTACGAGTACTATGTTTCTAAGTTTATTTAGGCGCTTATTGGAAATATCTGATTTGGCTGTTTGGAAAACTTATTATTACAAAAACTAAGAAAGTTTTTATTGCTCAGATACGGACGATTTCGTTTGGATCAAATTTTCTATACGCAATTTCTGCTTAATATAAATGCTGTTTTTTCTCACCTTTTACCGTCCGTTCTCGCGTTTAGTAATCTAGGTAGACGGTGGAAACATTTCTTGCCCGTAAAGACTAAAATACTTTTAGCAAATACTCTTAGCAAATACTCTTCTTTTACCCATTTTGGACTATGCTGATGTTAGTTATTTGGATTTCTCGGAGACCATGCTTAACAAATTGGGTAGATTGCAGAATGTATGTATTCGTTTCATCTATGGCCTGCGCAAATATGATCATGTGTCTGAGTTTCGGGCTCAGTTGAAATGGCTGTCAATTCGATCCCGTAGAAACTTACACACTCTTTCGTTCCTATACACTATTTTATATCATCCTCAAACGCCACTCTAATTGAAAGAGCGATTCACCTTTCTTGGCAGCAATGACATATAAATTTATTTGCGGTCTAGGGATGACAAGTTGGAAATACCTTTGAGTCGGACTGAGGTGTATGCAAATTCCTTTACAGTAAAGACTGTTAGGTCATGAAATGCACTGCCAAGTGACATTAGACAATCAAAATCTTTGAGTATTTTTAAGGATCGTTTGAAGGAATTTTATCTTGCTAATAATATGATGTAAATTATTTATGTATTTGTTTACTTTTTGTTGTGTAGGTCTAAAATATTTATATATATACCTATAATAGGTATTTACCTATGAAATTGCCGTTTTGTAAGGAATAAGTGAAAGTAATTATTTTTTCAAACTTTTTTATTTCTGTTATTCGAAGTAATCACCCATGCAATCGACGCATCTTTGCCAACGCATTGGCGGTTTATTGATGCCCTTCTTGTAAAAATCAGCTGGACGGGAGGCAACAAACTCTTCAAAGGCATTTTGTACTGCCTCTCGGGATTTGAATTTTTTACCCACTAAAAAGTTGTCTAAATTTTGTAAAAAGTAACAGTCGTTAGGTGCAAGGTCTATTGAGTATGGCGGATGAGGGAGAGCTTCCAACCCCAGCTCTTGCAGCTTGGACCTTGTCTGTTGCGCAGTATGGGGTCGCGCGTTGTCGTGAAGGAGCAGTGGGGACGACCGATTGACCAAAGCTGGTTGCAGATGTTGTAGGGTGGGTGATTGGGCAGAATGAAAATTACTCGGTACAGAAGCAATCACTTTACAAAGTTACAGAAGGAAAATATCTACCTAATACAGAACGAAGATTGTTTTTCCCTAAAGTAATATGGAGATGGTACAAATGAAAATTTGCAGTTGCTTAGGCAAAATTTAATTTCCAATAGGTCCATGCTATGGTAGGCCTCAAACTACAAACATTAGGGGTCGCTTAGAACCTAGTTAATCTAAGGTTTATAGATAGTCTTATATTTAGGTTATTCCTATATGGTTCAGGTAGATAGATCAAAATATACATGCTTAAGTCCATCGACCTCAATCCAGTAACCATGTGTTCAATCCCAATTTATTCAAAGTTAAGTTTCCATAATACTCATAAAATTCAGATAATAAAATCAAAAAGAAAATAATAAAAAAACAACAACGATAATAATGAGAATAATAATTATAACCCAATCGGACAACATAGAATTTATTCGTTTAAGAAAAATGTCCTCCCAACCCAAGCCTCTTCATTATAAAGCACATAGGAACTGAAACAAGACAATTAATTAATTTTCTTCGAGCCCTGACCTCCATCTTGACAAAATGCAATATGCGTCGCGCCGAAAAGTTCTTACCATAATTGATACGAAAAGATAATAGATATTAGGCTAAGACACAAGAAAGAAAACTGTTATTTTTCCCGGCGAAGCCATGGAGAAAAACTGGAATCCGAGATTTTCCGAATGCCCTTACATTTTGGTGTCCCCGGAAATCTGAAGCAGCTCTCAAAATCGGACTTGCCATAGACACAGCGAGTATGGCCGCGTTCTGAAATGCTCAACCATAGACTGACTAGATGTCCAATAATTATAAGACTCGAAAATATAAAAGTACAATTTTTAATAATGAGATTCTTATAAATTAACAGAATTATTTGAAGACCAAATTATTTTTTACGACCAAAGACAACGAAGCGCAATCTATTTAGAACTCCTGCGCATCGATCCACGCGTAGTTCCGCACCGCGATGCTAGGTCACTATCATACTTTCCACAAACGAAATATTATAAAAGTGATATGAAATCACTACGTGACAATGTGCAACCTTCTCCATCATTCGCTCCAGTTCTTCACAGTACACATCTGTAGTAATGCTCATGCTGTTTTGTAAAAAGCTATGGTGAATCGCACTAGACCACCAAACAGTGACCATCACCTTTTTAGGGGTCATTTTTGGTTTAGGGCTTTGCTTTGGTGCTGAACCACGATCTAACCAACTTGCTGAGCGCTTTCGATTATCGAACAGAATCCATTTTTCGTCGCACGTAACAATTCGTTTCAAAATTCCTTAATTTCTTTGCCTGTTGAGCAGCGCAAGGCAGGTCTCGACGCGTACGTTGCACTGGCGATCGTTAAGGTCGTGGGGCACCCGTCTATCAAGCTTTTTTACCTTGCCTTACCAATGGATCAATATTGTTTTGATGCTTACATCAAAAACTGCTGCTAGCTCTGCTGCAGATTGAGTTTCGTCAGCTTCCACAATCGCCTTTAATTCATTACTGTTTTTTTCCGATTAAAGATCTTATACAAGATCCGTAAATATATTAGCCAGGATGTGCGAATTCGGCTGGTGGAAGCTTTAATTTTGTCTAAGCTTAACTATGCCGATGTGGTCTATGGTCCTCGTTTGCTGATCAGAACGAGCAAGCTGATTCAGCGAGTACAGAATGCGTGTGCGCGATTCTGTTTCGGCATCCCTCCTAGAACTCATGTGACACCTTATTTAAATAAACATAAGCTTCTAAAAATGAGATCTCGGAGGAAATTACACCTTGCGAGCTTACTTTTCAGAGTTTTTAGAAGTGGTAGACCATCCTATATTTATGATAAGCTGGGAAGGATGTACGAGGGCCGAGATCATTTCAGAGGTGCACGTAAGCCTTTAAGTGTTCCGCATCATTGCTCAGCTGCGTTTAGAGGCAGTTTTAAATATGCGGCGACCCGATGTTGGAACAATATCCCTCCGCCCATTCGGGAATGCCGCAGCATGTATGCTTTTAAGCGTAAATTAAAACAGTATATTTTGTTAAAACAAACGGAACATGAAAATGTCGCTGTTGATATATCAATTATATAGATAGGCATATAGTTTGGCATTTAATAAATAGTTAAAATAATAGATATATTTAATTTGTAGTATATTTGGTGTAGGTATACTTGTTTTAATTTATTTGCATGTGATCTATTGTATAATGTGCATAAATATGTTATATATATTATAATATACGTTTATAATTATATATTTAAGATTCTTTTAATATTTGTATACATTTCTTTAATATTTACTTTTATACGTTGTTTGTTGATTCTCTTGCTTTGGCCTTGAGTATGAATAATATTTATGTGAATGCTTTGACTTAGGTTTAGTGGATTATCGATGTGTTAAGTTATAGTGTAAGTTGTAAAATAGTTAGAGGTATAAGTATTCATATCCGTTGGCTGTGACGTCACCCGGGTCACAGCTGAAAATCAGCGTCTGGCAACATGCATGCATTTGTATGTATAATGCCGGACATACGGCTGAGCTGTACACCCATTCCGGGTGGTGTCATAGACAAACATACATTTGTGTGTACAGCTACGTATGACAGATGTTTGTCTGTAACACCATTTGTGAATAAATATGTTTTCTTTCTTCTTTCTTTCTTTCTTTCTATTATTGTTGACCAAAGTCTCCGGACGACCACGATCTTCATTTTTCAAGTCAAAATTTTCAGAATGGAACCGGGAAAACCAATAACGGGTTGTGCGTTCGTTTGTACAGTTCTCTGCGTAAACGTTTTTGATGTTACGTGCCGTTTGTGTCACGTTGGTACCACGACGGAACTCATATTCCATAATTACACGAATTTTTAAAGTATCCACTATAACGAAAAATGTTGAAATGTAATGAAAATACAACGCTAATAAAAAAACAAAAGACTGAGCTTGTAAAAAGAATGTCATGGTTTTAAAAAAATAATAATTTGAATTTAGAATACAGAGCCATTACAACCTTTTTTTTATTTGAAATGACCAGTACTGAAGAAAGGCAATTTTATAGGTAAAGACCTAATATTATATTTAAATGTATTGGTATATATTTTAGTATTTTTTATTCGTGTAATTGTTTATGTATTATTAGAATGTATAGTTTATGTAGTATATTGTATGTATTGTTGTTGCACTATCCCGCTTCGTTGCATCTGTTTCTTTATTTAAAGGTTGTCTGGAGGAGATCACTTTCAGTGATAAGACCGCCTTTGCGCACTTATTTATGTTTGCTTGTTCACTGTTTTGTTTCTTTTTTAATGTTTTGCTTGGCGATAAGTAAGTATTTATCTATCTAGGTAGGTAATTATTATGGTTGCAAGGTATTCTTTATTATTGTTATTAAATATTATACAATGTACAATATTATTAATATTTAATATATTAAAACTTCTCTTCTTAATACACTAGTGGTTAGCCCCGAACTGAGACCTCGCGGTATCCATAAGACAGTTTTAACTATGTGTTGTAATAGTTAACTTTTAAATTAGACGCAAAAGAGCTAAAGAGATATTGGAGAAACGAATAAACTTTTACAGAGCACCAGCTATTGACATTATTGTGAAGTTCAGTCAAAAATACTGAAGCTCATTAAAAATTAAATAATTTCGTTTCCTTACAATATTTATCTAATTTTAGTATTTGTTGTTCAAGTACTATTTCATATATATTCGATTTAATTCAAATAATTGATAAAGTTTCAGGTTCAGCCTTACAGAAATTAAAAAAAATTTTTTGACTCTATTCCTAATTATATTTAAAATGATATACCGCAACCCTATGTAACGCTATAAAGATTATTTTACTTCGCATTCGCTTCTATGAGAGCCCCCCTGAAATGAAGATTTTTATAACCTTTTGAGCCATATTCGGCTGGCGGCCATCGGTTGACATATTATATTTAATTTTGAAGTAATTACGTTCAGTAATTCAGAAGTTATAAGGCTCTGACAGACGGATTGACGGACAAGTGCAAATTCACTCAAGTAGACTCAGAGACTTTCGCTTCGCTCGGTCAATAAAAGGAAAAGGTGACTGACTGAATGATTGATCTATCAACGCACAGCTCAAACCACTGGACAGATCAGGCATACAGATATAGTCGGGCTATATCAGGCTAAGAAAGGATTTTTGAAAGTTCAACCCTTTACGTAGGGCTTTGAAATTTGTATACAAATCAAACCTAACATAAGCAAAGCCGTAGGCAAATGCTAGTAAAATATAATAGTTATCTTGTTACATACGCGGCTTTTGTTAATATATGCACCCTCGAATTGATCGTAAAATAAAATGATGACCTTATCGCAGTATCGCTAGGCGCTGGTTTTCACATGGCAATAAATATAAAAAATTTGCTGGCTATAAGTTCGTTACCAGCGGAAGCCCTAGTAGTGGTCGGAGCTCGAAACCGGAACACGTCCTTGAGGGGCTTCCGATGCGCTACCCGCTTTCGAAGTTACTGCTCAACCGACTGGTTACACGTTTTTTTTATATCGTGCTTGACCAATATAACAGGCTATACTAGAAACCACCCGCAAAAGTTTCATCATAAATTTTTTTTTGTGATTAATTGCGATTTTGCGAAGTAAAAATGCGAAAGTTTGGATGTTTGTTACTCAATCATGCCAGAACGGATGAACGGATCTGGATGGAATTTGGCACAGAGATAGATATGTGTGGAATAACCCAAAAGCTACGTTTTATCCCGGAAAATTATGGAGTTGACTTAATGAGAAAAACTTATTCCACGCGGACGAAGTCGCGGGCATGGACTTTGCCCAATGGCGAAAGAGTTAGCTAATCACTTGCAAAGAAGATGCGTAACTATTTATTTTTTTTTCTAAAAATTATCCGTGTTCTAAAAAGCATACTATGGAAAACTATCTGATAGTCAGAGAAATCTTTGTGTTTTTTTAGAATACGTACTTAATTTATTAATCTTTAACGCTACAAACAACAGGCCTTGCAAAAACAAGTATTAAGTTGGTAACTAACTTACTTACCTGGGTAATTCTATCAAGAAACCCTATGAAGGATATTTAGGTCAAACAGTTTACTGATGGCTCTTCTCTCGTAAATCATACCTACTATTTTATTATTTATTTTATCACATAATTATGTTTCTATAATAGGTTTTAGGTATACTTATTATATGTGTAAAAATTATTGTGTAGGTACTAGGTATATGTTTTACTTAGTCCATACTAATATTATAAATGCGAAAGCAACTCTGTCTGTCTGTGTTACGCAATCACGCCTAAACTACTGAACCTATTTAAATGAAATTTGGTACAGAGGTCAGAGATAGTCTAGAGCCTGAGAAAGGACATAGGCTACTTTTTATCCCGGAAAATTCAAGTGTTCCCGCGGGAATAAAAAAGTCTCTTCAAATGATTTTGATGAAATTTGGTATAGGGATAGTTTATATCCAGGGGAACGACATAGGCTACTTTTTATCGCGGAAAATTAAAGAGTGCCCGCGGGAATCAAAAAACCTTAATCCACGCGGACGAAGTCGCGGACATCATCTAGTAAGTATACAATAAAGCACTTTTTGTTTTGTTTTGTTGTGAAAACTTTCGTTTTCATCATAATGTAATACTTGTGATAACAGAAGTACAATAGCATTTCTAACTACCCACGCACATACGTAATAATATACTTAAACGGGACTACGATTTATATGGTGGAATTTATGGCCTGCATTAACTACAGTAACGCGCAGGATCTATCAGGAAAAGAAGGTAAATCTCCCTTGATATCCACCAACCACCAATACACCCCATTAACGTCCCACAGCTGGCCACAGGCCTCCACTCTGATAGGAGTGTGGGAATTAGAGCTTAGACCCACCACGCTGCTCGAATGTTGGCGGACTTTAACGACTATTATCATGTTAGTGATAAGAACCGGGACCGACGGCTTAACGTGATCTCCGAGGCACGAAGGGTGAAACACCGCCAACTTTCTAACTCCGGGCTAGAATTTCTAGTCAGAAAAACCCAATACTCAATTATGGCCCGACCCGAGACTCGTACCCGGGACCTCGTCGGCCGCAATCGAACATGTCAAGCACTAGACCAACGAGGCAGTCCCTTGATATATTATAATAAAATTAAAATATACCCACTAAGTTTATCCCTAGATCAAAAGCTACTTAGCAAGTTTATTCTTAATCGCTATAAATTGAAAACCATTTTGTTCACAACAATGATTCGGCCCGCATCGTTATTAAAAGGAGCTGGTCTTTGCAAGCTGGTATTCTATTTCTAACAAAAGAAAGTTGTATAACATTTTAATGCTGTTTGACTAAAAGAAGCAGGAGCTATGTTTTGACAAATACACGAAATAATTTCTTATTGGTAAGTAAGTATCATAAATTATTTTATTGTAATCTGCAAAATTACTTTTTTCCAATATTGGTTAGTAAGTAGGTTTCATGATTTTCCTAGCAATAATTAATTTAGCCGAAATAAGGCTTCGCGGCATAATGTTAAAGTTAAGCGGGTAAAGTTAAGCTGAAAGAAAAAGTTTGAAAAAATGTCCTCCTATCATACAAGCACAAGAGTATAAAAATTCGTAATTATGAAACTTTTATTCATAAATCACAGAAGACAAGACTCGCTGTATTAAATTTGGTAAGTAACTTTTAAGTTTCGGCATCTAAGATTGTGCCTATGGTTGATAAGTGAAAAAATTAGGATACCTTATTTTATTTTGAACGAGTAAGGCGTTAACAACTAAGATCGAGTAAGTTACTTAACATGAAGCTATCTTTAGAAAAAAACATATTAATATTCACCTTATTTGCAATTATGCCTAACCACAAATACTTATTATTTATGTATCGTAAGTAGAGCCGTATCACTACCAACTTTCAGGTCGAGGCGGAAGGGATGAGTTCATTTAAATAGCAAATGTAGCAATACGGTAGCTATTTGCGACTATGAGTCCACCGGTAGACTTAATATTACTAAAGCGTCGTTATTACAGGCTATAGAGTTACTAGCAATTTTACTAGGTAAGTGTATTAACGCTGCTTCTTAGCCCTCTAAGAGGCTTATCTTCCTACGACTAAGTCTTCATAATTTTTTGTATAATAGTGGGGTTAGATTATTCCAGTATACTCATTATTAGCGTAGTGGTTATGAACTCGGACACTGAATTAAGCCTTTATATTATATTAATAAAACAACATCAGTTAAGAACACGTGGGCACCCTTTGGGTACGGAACTATAAAAAACAATACATACCGTTTGAACCACACTGTCTACTCACGTTTGAGCGAGCGTGATTCGAAATGCCTCGGAAAAAAACTTTTTGAGCGCACATCCACACTGTGACGTTATAGAGTTACGAGTTTCCAAAAAAGGTATCCATTTCGCGGCTGGTTCGATTTGGCAAATCGGGATCTGTTGCTAGCTTTCTGATATAATGCACTACTAGAGCATGAAATCTCCTTCCCCTAATCTTTTGCTTCTTGCAAGGCTTCTTGCTTAAAATATCTTCAAAGCGAGAAGCCTTTTCAATATAAAAGCGTCTTCTTCTGCTATACCTTGACTCGCCCTAGCATTATTATTTTTTATTTGCCAACCTGAAATAGGTACTTTGGAATTTTGGAAAATAAAATGGTAGACTACTTATAATTGATGGTGCTATTGGAAAAAGGTAACCGTAACTTTCATTAAAAATAAAGATTTTAATAGAACCCCATTTCAATGCTAACTGATTGACTAGGTGCTTTTTCTCTTTTTTATTGCAATACAGGCTTGCACTTGACGACAGTCATGGCTAATAGCATGAAATGAGGCTGAGGCGGTAGGAGATACCTATTCACACCTTAAAGGTTCTTTACTTAGGTAGGTAGGTAAGGTACTCCGTAAAAGCATTTCATACTTAAGAAGTTCGTAGGAAGAAACTCTTCTTGATTGCTTGATTCGAAAAAGAGTAAAACTCAGACTTGCTTTGACACCGTTGGGTACGATTTTAAAGGACGCTCCAGTTCAAAATACATATATAAATGTACATACATACCTACTCGTACTTCGTATTAATCAATAGTACTGCACTTCGCCTTCAAACATTTAATACTAAATTCCAACAAATTTGAATCGGAATTTAATCAAATAATATCTTCCCACCTTCTTACCTACCTAATTAATTACCTTAATTAGTAGTCAATATTGAACAAACAAGTTTCCACAGATTTGGTTCACGATTCATGATCACCCACATGAATTATGGTCATCGCATCATGAAATTGTTATACCGTTAGGCAATCATGAAATCGTAACTTCCTTTTCAGCCGCCATTAAATTTTCCGTAAGTAATACCTACCTACTAATAAAATAAAATAAAAATAGTCAAATTATAAGTCAGATATAGGGCTCCTTGGCAAGGTACACCTTGCAAGGATGTGCGTGTAGGTACCTATCTAATTTTGTTTATTTCGTCAAATTTTTTGACTGCTTCAAAATTAAAATTAACCTGGATCGCGCCACGAATTCACGTTGGGTATAAAAAACCGTACAGCGTCGAATTCAGCATTGACGAACTTGTAACCTGCATTATTTACAGAGCATTACAGTAACTTTTAATAATGTATAGTATACCAATACCAACTAACGCTTATGGAGAAAATTAACAATTTTCGGATATTTTCCCTTACTTGTAGTCATTTCAAGATTAAATGGATTTGTCATTGGAATATTTTAAGAACATACGCTTTAAACATAGGCTTGGAAATTTGTAAAACAATTTCAGCAGAGATCATTGACTTTGATCCATATCTTCATTAAGTACCTATAGCTACGTTTCAACGACGTAATGTAGTAAACATTACGTCGTTTACGGAAACGGCCTTGACACTTGGTATACAGGCGGACAGCAAAATCATCCGGATAGTAGAGATCCGATACTCAAAGAAACATTTTACACTCACGTTTGTTTATATACTAGGCTAGAGGTCGCCCGCGACTTCGTCCGCGTACAATTTCTGATTTCCTATGAGATTTTCCCGCTGCAAAAAGCCTAGGTACATATAGCGGCTAAAACTAATAGTTTACCTAACCTTAATGCCGATTTTAAAAACTTATAATCTACATGCAAGCATCCAACCCCAATTTCACACCCTTTAAGGTGGATTTTCGTAAAACTGCAAGCACACAGGTTATAATTATTTAAAACTAATAACCTACATCCCGATTTTGAAGCCTCCAACTTCAAACACAAAGGACTATCATACAAACTTACAGCCCTCATTTCACCCTCTATGGGGTGAATTTTCATAAAATTGCTTATTTAGGTTTTTATTATTTATAACTAACTATTATCTTAATTGCCAATTTTCATGTCTCTAACTTCAAAAACAAAGAACTTTCATACAAATTTCCCACCCCTATTTCAACCCCTTAGAGGTAAATTTTCTCAAAACCGTTTTTTAACTGCCGTCTACACCATAGAAGGAACCTACCTACCTTCCAAATTTCAAGTCT
The DNA here is from genome assembly GCA_964035005.1 of Erebia palarica. Taxonomy (NCBI): domain Eukaryota; kingdom Metazoa; phylum Arthropoda; class Insecta; order Lepidoptera; family Nymphalidae; genus Erebia; species Erebia palarica. The sequence goes on from OZ035988.1 coordinate 13,468,513, forward strand.
GTATGCTTTGTAGTTTCTGAGATCTCGTTATTAATCAGTGACCTTTCGCTTTTATATATATAGATTGTGTTATACTATCCGTAAAACAAAATTTTTATTTTCGGGATTTTTTTAGAGTTACAAGCAAAATGTATACCGATCACGGCTCATCTAGTTTTGTTGACATGGGTAAGGGAGGCGGCCATAAATAAAATACGATGACGCAGTCAATGGACCGTACGGGAATTTTAAATCAGACAAGGAGCATCCATTGGGGATAATTTTGGGGATAAATAGCGATATATACAAAATGGAAATGTAGGTTATTAAAGTATTATATTCTCTGTATAAGTAGTAGAAAGTTCTGGGTCAAATAAGAAGAGATTTGTTTCTTCGTTTCTAGTTCTTGAACCTATTTAAGGGTTTTTTTAAACTGCAAAATACGCCTTGATTTCCGTTGCAAAACGGTAATGAGCGGGAATGAAAAATTAAGGAGTTACTAAATTCAGGAAACTCCTTAATTATCTGGAATAAAAAGTAGAGCGATACAACCTATGTCTGTACCAAATTTCATCAAAGTCGGGTGAAAAGATGGTCTGTGACAGCGTAGCAGACAGACAGACACACGCATAATGTCTATAATATGAGTAAAATTAGAAAAGTAATGAAATCTATACTTCTTCTATACTTCTATACTAATATTATAAATGCGAAAGATTTGATGGATGGATGTATGGATGGATGGATGTTTGTTACTCAATCACGCCAGAACGGCAGAACGGATCTGGATGAAAGGCACAGAGATAGATTATAGTCTGGAATGACACATAGGTAGCCTATGTGTCATTCCAGACTATAATCTATCCCGGAAAATAAAAGAGTTCCCGCGGGAACAGAAAAACCTCAATCCACGCGGACGAAGTCGCTAGAATCAGCTAGTATGTAATTATGTAATATTATAATTATAGTATTTAGTATGTTTGTAACCACAGTCCCGCATTGCATGGAGCTTATCATTATAGGTACATATAATTTTCGACTGTAAAGTATATATTTTTTATAGATGTTATCAACTTTTGTAAATCACGTCCAAAATTTAATTTGGAATTTTATTTGAACAGAGTAAGCTCATTCCGACGAACTTTACGGACTTTCTTGAGGCGGAGCGAAATAGTCACGACTCCCGAGCCGCTTTCATTGTTCATGCTTTTTTTTAATACCAATAAATCTGATTGCCTGGGTCTCTCGGAACCACAGCTAACGGAAACAAGATTTCCGTGATCCGTGCTCCGAACCCGTGTGACGTGTCCAAGGTTGGGAGAAGGCTGGCTCAAATCTTCGTTGTCTCCTTGGTTCGCTGGGAGATGTGATAGGTACTCCATTTATGTTTAATTTTGTTGTAATTCTTTTTTGGCCGAATAAAAGACCTATACCTTTAATTAGTCGCATATGGGGTCAAAGCAGTTTAGCAATAAAAAAATGAAGCACTTGCCACTGCCCCAATTTCCCCGCACCCCGCTAGTTTCCTAACCCGCGTCAACTTTTTTGGATTCCAGCAGCGGCCAGCGACCAAGTCACGCGAGTGGATGGGTGCGTCGCTGCGCTCTTGAGCGGTGACCCCGTGCCAGTAATTACGTTATTTTTAAAAGAGGTAAGTTGTTTATTTAATGTATTTTTTTGTGTACAATTAATTCGATTTGTATTATTTTAGGTTCATTGGTCAGTGTATAAATTTATTTTATAAATGTTTTTTACAGCTTGATAAAATGAAATTATTCAAAAATTACTTTAGATTGTAAGTATTGTACCTTTTTCAAGAATTAGTCATGGATAGAAGAGAACAGCAAATTGCGCAGTGGTTGGTAGAAGCTTCTGATGAAAAATAAGTTGGAGGGTCAGATTCTGAGTCGGAGTTAGACGAGATAACATAGAAATTCGTTTCATAAAACCGACTTCCAAAGCCACTGTAAAGTAAAAAATAATTTAGATTTCTACACACTATGTTGAAGTCGGGCGAGTCTGATGCGTCAACTTTGCTTATCTTTGTTATACCCGCCCGACTTCAACATAGTGTGCAGAAATCTAAATTATTTTTTACTTTACAATGGCTTTGGAAGTCGGTTTTTTGGACAGAATTTTTATTTTTAACTTTTTAGTGTCAGGTATGAGGATTTGGAATCAGAATTTTTTATGGGATCACCTCGAGAGTTTAAGATTGAATTTTTCAAATCAGTTTAGAAACCACGGAGACATGTGCCGACATACATTTTAAAAAAAAAAATGCGCCTAATTGAGAACCTCCTCCTTTTTTGGAAGTCGGTTAACAAAGTGATCGATAGTCCTAGTGAAATCGACCAATCGTACGCACAATCAAGTGAATCGAACAAACAATCGAAAGTACCACCAAAATGCACAAAATGAGCAAAGTTTGTGTGCAAAGATCACTCTCAAATGTACTGTCAACAGTGTAATAAAAGTGATTCGGAGAGTTTCTAAAATATTCTAAAACTAGATGATGCCCGCAACTTCGTCCGCGTGGATTGATGTTTTTTGATTCCCGCAGGAACTCTTCATTATTTTATTTAGGAAATTATTGAAGCACTTTAATAATAAACAAGTTTTATTTACTTATATATTTAATAAATAATAAAAACTATTCCTACAATTTGACCCCACAACCACCTGTGACCCCATGCGAGCAGTTATGTAATTTTCTTCGTGCAAGTAATTAAGGGTAAAGGAGCTCCATAAAAAAACCAAGGGATTCATCCAGTGATGTCACCCATGGCCTCCAACAGTCTTAATCTGCAACTGAACCAGGTCTTAGGTGTTTGATAGTTCTGCACTAGCTCCAGCGATAGCAGTAGATAATAAGGATAAGATACAGCGATAAAGTTAGGGATCTGTTGGAAGTAGCGACATACACAAGTTACGTGATCACGTGCCGAGACGAAAAGCTCTCCATGCAATTAATACATGTTTCACATAACAAGATTTCAAGGGTCGACCATTCCTTGGTCGACAAGTAATTTATGAACTCTGGTCACGTTTATCACAACGCATGCTTCACGAAATTATCTTATGAACGTTTTTTTACACGAATATAGCGATTTTTTTCTCTACTTTTGAAAATACTAATATTACCTACTACCTACTTATAAATGTGAAAGTGTGTCTACCAGTCTGTCCATCTTTCATGTGATCATGTCTGTCGAAAACCTGTTCAAGGCCCATGTTTAAACCGATTTTAATGGAATTTAAAACAGTGATAGATTGCATCATGCAGTTTGCATTTGGGAGTCAAAAAAAATTTCTAACGGACATCAGACTTTTTTCTTGACTCCAAAATATCTTCGCGAAGAAACAAAGTTTTACATTTACACGTTTCTTAGGTCTCCTTAAGCCTTGACGACTTGTCTGGGGAAATATTAGTAATAATTAGTATGTAAAACATTATCTTCTTCTCAGTCGTGACAGTGTTCGTAGCTGCTGGGATCATATTGGCTCGTGATCGGTCTTCTTTATATTTGGGCCGCACCGCCTCCTGAGCGATGCTCCTCCACTTGTCTCGGTTGGTAGCGTTGCGGGAGGACTCCACGACAGTTGTCTGGGTCAGTTTTTATCAGGTCTGTCCATCGAGTAGATGAACGTATGTATGACTCGCTTTTCTATTACATAGGCCTGTACCACCAGACGCTCAATTGACCCTTCATTTCTGGAGATGGGGCCAAAGAACTTCAGATGACGTCATTAAATTGATTCAAAATCACTAATCACTCATGACCATCTAAAATTCAGCTTCACAAGCAGTCGCCTTAAGCTAGCACAATAATTATCAACTTTTATTATTACTTAGTAAGTTATTAGTTAGTTACCTATATGCAAGAAGCAAGTTTAATCTACTCTGATAAACCAAATTGCTTTATTCGTCGAGATAAATCCAGGAAAACTATAAATAAGTATAAGAGACAACAAAAAATCGCAATATAATATTAATATTACTGTTATTACTTCTTCGTCATATCATATTTGTGAAAAAACTTTTGCTGTTCCGGTAGCCATACCTCTGTAGTTATTAAAAAAATTGTTATTCTCAGATAGATATTTGGTCCATCTTTACTGTGTGTCTGTCTGTCTATCTACTACGCTTTAACGGCCTATCTTTGCAACAGATTTTGATAAAAAACAACTGTCTTTTCCAGTTAAATTTCTGAAGATCTTTTCTCATCTATTCGGAGGTCTTCAGTATAAAAAATTTGCTAGACTCAGCTATATCAGTCGGATAAGCTTATTGCGTGTGTACCTATACTTGACGCCCGTTTACACATTAAATTATTTATGCAGTAAAGTCTGTGGTATACTGTACTGTTCAGGGAAAATTCAATCAAAATAATGGACTAACGGCACTGCCACGAATAGCTTGCAATAAAGCTTAAGCTCCCCGATATGCCGTGGAACAAATTTGCATAATCGAATCGCAAAATAATACCGTCTTAGAAAGTACTAACAATATCCAACTGAGAGGTTTCTTTATTAGTTAGCTTCACAGCGAATTGATTTTTGATGATTACTTAAAACCGCTGTTTCACTAAATTAAGATTATGAATTTGTAAAGGACTATCTGCGTTTCTATCATTTGTTCAACCGATTTCGACGAAACTTGGTAAATACGTTACGTTACGGGCTTAGGTCTACTTAATTCTAAGGGAAAATAATCCCTCAGAATTAACCACCCTTAACCCTCAGGATTAGTAGCCCCAGTAGTTAAATCCCACGGGAATAAAACTGAAGGTCGTGCGGACCCAGTCGCGGGTATTTTTTTTCTCATGTGATACTTATATACTCACAACCATACAACCTGTATTTACAACCCTAGTTTAGAGTGCATTACAGCAGTGTTAATACGAACACAGCACTACACACACTACGCCCAGTATGACTGTCAGATAACACATAGGCACCGTTTACAGTATACCTATAGGTACAGCCCTTCCAGCTACAAGCTTGAAACGGAAAACACAATACGACTCCTCCGCTATTCAAATGACGCGCTCCTATATTTTTCACCCCTCAAATGTACCGAAGGACCATCGAAAATTGCCGCGTCGCTTTAATACTAACCAGTAACATAGTGTAGTGTCTCCCTCCGTCCTATAATTTATACACAACTAGAAAACATACAAGGTTTCTAAAGGGAGTTTTCTAAAGTAAATTTTATTCATATTCTGACGTATCATGAAGATTTTTATAGGATTATGTTAACTAAACTAGCGGCACGCTATGATGGCCGGTTTGACGTTTGTCCGCTCATGAAGTTCCGTATTAATTGATAACGACTTTGAAGGAAATAATTGTATTACTTTATTGACGATAGTGATGTGCAGAGATTCATAAATTTTATCGAATGTAGTTTCTCATGAAGTTCCGTATTAATTGATAACGACTTTGAAGGAAATAATTGTATTACTTTATTGACGATAGTGATGTGCAGAGATTCATAAATTTTATCGAATGTAGTTTTAGGTTTAGGACTCAAAATTTATTTATTAAATTGATTTCTTAAATGTATACAAGTGTAGAAAAATCAGTTTGCACCATTTAAGGGGTGAATGTACTTGTGAATATGAACAATTTTCACTATGTGGACAAACCTCTGAAATCGCAAAAAAATATCAATAAATTTTTAAAAATGGAATCTAATACGATCGTCACATAGGATCGCTGGCTAGCACAACTACTACCTCCGGCAAACTCGCGTCAATGCTCAATGCAAAACAAAGCAGTTTCGAATTGACGTTGCTTCGAAAAGTATAAACTGTCAGTGCAATGCGATTGTGATATAGTTTTGACCTGGCTTTGGATTTCAAATATTGATACTGCATTACTGTTGACCCTTGCTCGTTAATTTGGACTCTGTTCAAGCCCTTTGTTGTGGATTTCGTCGATATGACCGAACGTACGCAGAGAACTGTTCTAAATAGTCAGACACGTGAGTTCGTAATACGCCTTCGTAACTATTTCGATCGTGAAGCTCAAAATGGAGGGCCAATTTTACCTATAACGTCAGTGGTTGAACGCGTAGCTGATGCGCTTAATATTGGACAGCGAACTGTTAGACGGATAACTAAAAAAAAATATGGCGAGACTGGCACAGAAGAAAATAAACTTCACACACCAAAAAAGAGAAAACGAGCAAAACCAGTCGTAGGCATCGATAGCTTTGATGCCGATGCTATCCGAAGACATGTTTACGGCTACTATTTACAGAAGGAGTATCCAACAAGAAAAAAGTTGGTGCATTCACTGAAGGAAGCTGGATTATTCTTCGGTGGGGAAAGTTCTTTAACGAAGATTTTGAAGACCATTGGATTTCGATACAAAAAATGTAACAAACGCAAAATATTGATGGAAAGATTTGATATAGCGATGGCAAGGTATACTTTTTTACGGCAAGTGAAAGAAATCAAAAATTGGCAAAATGTTGTGTTCTTGGATGAAACATGGCTTAATGCTAACCATACTGTAGGCCGTTCTTGGAACGATGACACAGCAGCATCTACTTCCAAAGTTCCTGTAGGAAAAGGATCGCGACTTATAATTTGTCACGCCGGAACCATCAACGGGTTTGTCGAAGGTTCTCTCATGGCTTTTGCGTCAAAAACCACTGGAGACTATCATGAAGACATGAATGGAGAAAAGTTTACTGAATGGTTTACCTCAATGTTGTGTAGCCTCCCTGAACCATCTATTATAATTATGGACAACGCCCCATACCACTCGATGCAAATTGACAAGCCACCTGCCCAATCCCAAAAGAAAGCTGATATCGTCGCATGGCTTCGTAAAAATGGCGTAGATGCAAACATGAATATGTTAAAAGCGGAATTAGTACGTCTTTTAAAAGAAAACAAACCAACCAAGATCCGATACGTCATTGACGAAATAGCATTAGAACATGGGCACAGAGTTATACGGTTACCGCCTTACCATTGTGAGTATAATGCGATTGAGTTGGTGTGGGCTCAAATTAAGGGATATGCTGCAAGACACAATACAGAACCCCCATTTACCACAAAAAAAATGCTAAAATTATTAGAAGAAGCTTGTGAACATGTGACTAAAGGAGACTGGGAAAAGGTTGTGAATAGAACTGTTAAATTAATAAGGGAAGATTATGAAAGAGATGTGAAAATAGATAATATTATAGAAAACGAACATATAATTATTAATGTATGTGATGATAGCAGTGACGACAGTGAAAATAGTAGTATGGACGAATCTGATTAATTATGGCCTTTTGTGGCACCTTTTTTGGTATCTTTTGTATTCATATGTTTCTTGTGTGCATATAAAGTATGTATATTCATTTTCGTTCAAATATTCAGTTCGTTCAAATAAATTAAATAAACATATACATTTTTGTTTTATTAAACCTATTTAATCAGGTACAAAAACAAAACTTAATTGTTTTTTGTTCGAGAATAAATTGACATTCCACATCACTATTGTAATGTGTCAAACCGGCCATCATAGCGTGCCGCTAGTGTAAGTTAACGTCAAACTAACGTTTACGGTGTTGATACCCTGGGGTCGTGGGGCGAAGATGCTAGATCCTTTTTAAGGATCTATGATCCCATGGAGTCCACAGGAAGGCTAGTTACATAGGCAATTATTATAAGCTTGGCTGTTAGCCGGGTAACGCAGAGCTATCGTTTTGGGCACATTGCCTTGATCATAACAGCCTCAAGCTAACTATCATACTATACACATAACATACTAGTAAATGCGAATGTGTGTTTGTTTGTCCTTCAATCGCACTGCAAAAGAGCAACGGATCGACGTGATTTTTTGCATGGGTATAGTTAAGAACCTGGAGAGTTACAAAGGCTACTTTTTATCCCGGAAAATTATTAAAAAACTTATTCCACTCAGCTAGTTCTCTTACTCAGCATCAGCTAGTTATTTAAAAATGAGCCTCAATTTATAAGCCCCTTGTAGCATCAAACTTGGGAGTGAAAACTTCACTGAAGTCGGTACTCGGTCTATCTAAAGTTCAGAACTACGGACTTACACTGATACATATTCAAGGTCTTTCACCTCACTACACCTTGCTCGAATGTACACCTTACTTTAATGTATGGGAACAGATTGCTCTTTACTGCTGTCATACATTTGTGGCTACCGTTTAGTAGCCATTATCTAAATAGGGGATTTAGGACGCCCTGGGAAGTCTTTGTTTTTCTGGGGTAAATAGTAGAGCATTTTTCGTAGCCAGAAGTCAAAACGTAACTCAAACTATTTCAGTAGGTATACATTTTCGTCAAATTTAGTCAAACAGATGGGCTGTGAAAAGATAACACACTGATAGACCCACTATCGCATTTTTTGGATAGAAGCAGGACTACTGGTTGCGGAAGTTCATGTGTGTTCATCAAGTGAGATCGCAGTCAAGGGCTAACTTGTAGTGGATAAAAAAATGATTATAGCAACTGTCGCAGCGCCGTATTCGGGCGCCGGTGGTCCCAAAATGCACTGTGATCTGGGAGTGACTGCGACCGAAGTAGCGCGACATCGTAGGCATGCTGCAGTTGCTTTAGAATTTTCAAAGCCCTTAGAACTGTAAAACGCCCGGGGAAGCTTATCTTTTTTCCCAAGAAATCAAAGAGTAAGTTATTTTCCCAAAGTTTAAATACAAGCGGACATTATCCAGTGACGAATAAAATTAGGGGTTTGTTGTCTCGGCATATATTATACGGGCCTCAACATACATCAAATTATACTCTTCATGTAAGTAAAGCCCGAAGTCAATTAAAACTTAAAGGCCAGCCATATGGAGCTGGCATACTGAAGGGCTAAAATTTAATTATTATTATTATGTATGGAAACAGCCATTCCATTAGCTTAACTTAGGGTCATTAATGATGGAATTTCTAAGTCAAAGGAATTAATAATAAGTATAACACTCAACAGATTTCTATCTGTCGAACAAAATTCAACAGATTGCTTTAAAATTCAATAACTAAGTACAGAAAAATAGAAAGCGTCAAACGTTGTTGTCAGGTAGTGGTAAGTAATAATGTTCTCATATAACCTGCATTGAAAGTGCGAGTTTCAATGCCTGTTGAGCCGCCCGAAACTAGTCAATTTCATACGAATACGTCATTCTACGGGTAGAAAATCATCATTTTCTGTCTTAGGGCATTTTCTGACGACGTAGCAGCTCTCCTTCAATCCTGTCACAGTAAGTATCTTTTATTTATTTCAAAACCTTATAATTATCATTTTAACCATCAACTAAATTGACAGCTATCATATTTGTAAACAATAATCTAGCAACTAAAATAAATGAGAAACACAAATTTAATAGAACTCGCGCTTTCAATTCTATTACATTTAAAACGCAAACTTATTATTTACTTATCCATATGCCAATACTTTGTCAAGTTAGGAAACATCTTTAGAAATCACTTACGAACGAGTTTTAATAATACTAGCTGATACCCGCGATTTCCACGTTGATAGGTTTTTTGATTCTCGCGGGAAATCTTTATTTTCTCGGGAGCAAACCAGCCATGGCGTTCCCCGGAATGTAACCTGTCTCTATACAAAATTTTGTTAAAACCGGTTGAACAGATTGGCCGTGAAAGCATAGCAGACAGACAGCTGGACAGGCAGTACAGACTTTCACATTTAAAGGTAACATAAATGGGTCGAAATAAATTTGACCTATTTATTTTATCTACTTGATGCCCGCCACTCCATTTAAGTTTAATATTAACATTAATAAATTTAATGTAATATTAATAATAATTTATAACATTGACTATTATGTCTTTAACTGTTGCTGCCTCGATGAACTTGCCAAAAATAATTATTTGGCAGTTTGGTGTAGGTAACTGAGTCTAAAATCTCTCACTAGCTATCGTAGTATCGCCGTATTGTCTTCGTCCAAGGTAATCTAAAGAAATAAATCGTCGTTGGATCGGCCGGTCTGTCTCTAGGTATATGCTTATTCCAAATTCAAATAATGCCTTGAAACGTGGCGTCAGGCGTGATATCACTTGTCGCTACTTCCTGTGTTCCTGGAGCTGACAAATAACAATTGTGGAGGAATTCGATATAGGCTGGATGCGGGCGTGCGTTGCTTGTGACACGTCACACACTTTAGTATTCAGCCAGCAGTATATCCCCCGCAGGGTTTCGTTTGACACGTACTATTACGTAAATAATTCCAGATAGCAGCTAATTTTTACGTAATAGGAAACTACGCTCATCCTACTAATATTAGTGCCAAAGTTTGTTTATTGGTTTGTCATTTCGCAACAGAGCAAACGGATCGAAGTGATTTTTTGAGTTAGTTAGTACTTAAAAGGAACTGGAGACTGACATAAGCTACTTTTTATCCTGTAAGATTTAGGAGTTCGCGTGGGAATTTTAAAAATTATTCCACGCGGACAAATAGCGGGCATCAGTTAGTTTAGGTATAATAACAAAAATATCACGATTATTGTTAATCTCATGGGTGTTATGAAATTCACATTAAAACAATTTATTTGATGATGAAGCGCATTCAATTATATAAAATGCCACAACATAGATAAAATCAAATAAATATTATAAATGCGAAAGTTTGGATGGATGTTTGTTACTCGATCACGCCCGAACGGCTAAACGGATCTGGATTAAATTTGGCACAGGGATAGATTATAGTCTGGAATAGCACATAGGTTACTTTTTATCCCGGAAAATTAAAGAGTTTCCGCGGGAACCAAAAAACCTCAATCCACGCAGACGTAGTCGCGGGCATCAGCTCGTATATTATGCGGACATCATTTTCATCGCGCTCTCCATATTCCCCGATTCAACGTAGGTAAGTAAATTACATTATAAAGATCTCTTTTTAGCTGACTTCAAAAAAAGGAGGAGGGTATCAATTCGGCGCGTATGTTTTTTTTAAATGTATTTATGTCGGTGCGTATCTCCGCAGTTTCTGAGCCGATTTGATCTCTTTCAGCCCTTAGAGGAAGCTCTCGAGGTGGTCCCATAAAAAATTCTGACTCCAAATCCTCAATCCTGACATTGAAAAATAAAAAATATTTTTTTTTCCAAAAAACCGACTTTACAGAGGCTTTGGCAGTCGGGTTTTTTAAAAGAATTTTTATATCAGTGAATGAACTAGAAGTTTAATTCGCTATAATCCGCTACAGTAGACAAATCTGTTTGGTACAGTGCGTGTCTTTCACCTGCAGCATGCGACACCCACCACCCAGCAATTCGCACAGGCACAACACCACACCACAATTGGAGTTTTTGGAATTGGAATTTGGAGGATTTGTGTGGTGTGGTGTTGTGCCTGTGCGAATTGCTGGGTGGTGGGTGTCGCATGCTGCAGGTGAAAGACACGCACTGTACCACACAGATTTGTCTACTGTAGCGGATTATAGCGAATTAAACTTCTAGTTCATTCACTATCATGGACTTCCGCAAAGTAACGCCTGCTTCTATTCAATATTTTTATATCAGTTTTAACAAATTCAATTTAAGTAAAAGTTTTTCCTATGCTTGTGCAATTTGAGATTGTAGTCATTTATTCATGACCTAAGTTTTTACATTTATTTAATCACAATTATCAAGTAAAATTTATAAGTAAGAATGGGAAAGTTTTTTTCCTACGTCATGACTAATCTGACAGGAACAAAGCACATTGTCCATAATAATATATTCGAAACTTACATTGGCGAGATCAGAAGGCACCCTTGCCCTTTTACGAAAACCCTCATTAAGATTGAAACAATGTTTTAGTTTTAATCATAAATTTTGTGATTCGCCAAAATATATTCCCGCTGCGACAAAAGATTTGGGAAGGAGTTTAAGCCAATCAGAGGTGATTGCGTAACACGATCATTACTCTACAGCAATCATTGAACCGCAATGGTCTATAGCTACTTATCAGTAACACCATCCACTATAAATCTTGGCCTGTCCAAAGGAAGTTCGAATAAAATTAAACTGACCGCTAATTGACAAGGGGACCGTTGTCCACGATAATTGCTTCTTGGAGGAAGTCAGTAGGCAGTAGGTAACACGAGAGTTATATTTGTAACACGATAGTTATATGTGTGACTTGAGATTTCATTCTTGTTAATGCACTTGTTGACCCAACGTGACTTGATAGCTTCGCTCGGGTGACCTTTACCTTATATTTTTGCCATCGAAACTTTTTTAGCTTAAAATTTATCCGTATTATCTTTATTAGATCCTAAAGTAAGGATCCTCCTAGTACGGGTGCTAGAGCACTCCTTCTGGCTTCCATTTTTATATTGTTCACCTTTTCATTTCCTTATGAAATAAGTGTTTTATGTAAATCGCTTTTTGATTATTTTTCCTAGCTCTACAGTTTTAAGAATTTTACAAAAACTACGATCAGGGAGACCTTTGGGGGAGAAACGACGAGAAACTCGCATCCTAGGAGTTTAGACATTTGAGGAGATACTTCTAACGAACCCTAACGAACATTAGTGCATATTATTTTTTCTAGGTAATGAAATGTTTATTAATCCCGTACTGTGTACTCTGACTCTGTAGGTCGCATAGACTAATGACCCATTCAGTAACAACTCGTGGAAATAATTTGATTAAACAACGACGTTGTATCCGGCAGCTGCTGCGAACTACATAAGACAATAGTATGACAAAGTTGAAGGTCCATTATAACAGAGCACAAGGTAGCAGAGTCAAGCGGATGTAACCGTTTGAGACGTCTGCCCAATTAAGCAGCGAGAGTGTATCGAAGCGAGGCGTTATCGATGTATTTTATTGAACAACGATTGACCACATCTTCATTTTGAGCTTTTACCTGTCTGCGCGACAGCAAACCAGTAAATATGTTTCACACGCTTAACTGGGTAGTACGGTTTGAAATATGTGAGATTCTTTATAGTTACCCTGGAAGCATCCAATCAACGTATAGAAGTAATCCGAAAGTATGTCTGTCTGTCTGTTAGTCCACTACTCTTTAACGGCCCATCTTTTAGACCAATTTTGATGAAATTTAGTACAGAGATAGGACACGGGGAAGGCCTAAGGACATAGACTAATATATCCTGGACAATTAAGAAATTTCCGGGGGAATACAATAAACTTCACTCTCTTCAGTAAGATCACTTAAATGCGGACACGACCTTCAGCAATGAAGAATGCTACCGAGACAATAAACTTAAACCACGCGGACGAAGTCGTGGGCATCAGTAACTAATAAAATCAATTATTTTATATTTAGTCTCAATAAAATACAAAATTCCTGAAGTATAATATGTATACCTACTTACAAAAAAATCAAACGAAAATATCATCCTGTCATCTTTTTAGTTACAAAGTAAAACAACCTAAACACTCAAAGAGCCTTGAAATGGAAAACCACATTTATTAAATAACTCTCAGTTGAATTAAACTCGACTCTTTTGATCCTCAGGAAGAAAACTTCCTTTAGAAAGTAAAGAAATGTCAAGTCTGTACAGGTATTTTCACAAAGGGTAGGTACCTTTTAGATTTTTTATCAGTGGTGGACAAATAATTTAAATTACCGTAATGTAATAAATATCCATATTTGACATTACTGGATGATACTCGCGAGTCGCGACTTTATCCGAATAGATTTAAGTTTCTTAGAAATCCTGTGGGAACATTTTATTTTTCCGGAATAAAAATTAGTAGAGAGAAGTTGAGTACTTATTCGTACCCGGGATTAACCAAAGCCGCAAGACACACTCTCGCATCCATACAAATAATATTTGCCGCTACGTGCCGCGCGCGCAGTCCGTGCATCTCTAGTAGGGATAGACCTTAATGGGGCTCCAGGTGCCACTTCTAGGTCATGTACTTTCACAGTTCTTCCTAAGTTCTATTAGCTTTATGGGACCAATTAGCAGTTAAAACGTCTAGGCGATATCGTCTTCCGGGAAAAAGCTCTATTTTCCCCGGAACGTTCACGTACTTCATTGTCCAATTACATTACACACACAATCACTACTGAAGCTTTTCTACCTTAGATTTGTGCAGGTGGCGTAAACGGAATCCTAGAATTGATTAAATACTGTTCAATACTTACCTACTTCTTTGATGAGAATTTTTTACCATCAATTTGGCAACATTTTGTCCATTACTTATTACACAAATAAACACTACAACATTAAGTTCAGTGGTTTTATATACTTCATTTATCACGTGATGTTTTATTGTGTGATTTTAATTTGATTTATTTATAAGTATTCTCTCTCTGCATCGTATTCCTCATTGCTGCATGGCCGCTTTTAATTGATACCTATGGTGGCGTTTTTTTGGGATGATAATACGGAAAGGTTCTTCCGCATTAAGTACATAATACCTATTAGCAGTTATAATATTTTTGTAATTTTTTACATGCATCCGATTTTATAATATGGCGCATTAGTTCAGTCAACAAGTGCTTTTTGGGTCAATCTTTTTGCTCCGCCTCCAAAAAATATGAACGAGGTATCATTCGATTCGGAATAGCGTGTAGAATATTTTTCGGAGGCGGAGAAATTTTTTACCCAAAAATCCCTTGTTGACTCGACTATATCACTATGAACAAAGTCGTTAATTGTGTCTTCGCCATTATTATGAAAATAATGAGTAATTTCTAATATTTTATCTGTTAATAATTTTCATAATAAGTTATATTGGAAGTTTGCCTTCATTATGCGAATCTCGAGTCAAAGTTGGTCTGCTTTTGTCGTGTAATCAAGCTTGTCAAAATCTTCAGAAGTTTTATATCGCAAAATGTAGAGACTTTGAAAGAGATTTTTGATTTTCATTGCATAGATAAGACAGAATAATGAAAAATCTGGCGATGTTTACTGTTCGTACCTAACTACCTACTCTTATTGAATAAATAGGTGTAATAGTAGCATGAAGGATCATCTCCGACCTTAGGCGGGATAATCTTAGCGGAACATATTGTAATGATTAATTGATCAGTTCAAAGGTTCCATAATTGACAATTCGTCATGGCCTAGGTCATGGTAACGTATGTTGTGCGAACCTACCTACACTCAATATTATTTCTCATATTTTTGATTTTTTTGTGTATTCAGTAAGACAGATACTCTAAGCAAGCAAGATACGCAAACCTATGCATTTTCGTTTGTGGTATCATCTACTAGGTTTAGACGTAGGTTTTGACGACCTCCGTGGCGCAGTGTGTAGCGCTGTTGTCTTAACGTGCAGAGGTCCCGGGTTCGATCCCCGGCGGGGTCAATTTGGGAGTTTATAATTTCTGAATTTTCCCTGGTCTGGCCTGGCTAATTACTTACCACCCTACCGGCAAAGACATGCCGCCAAGCTATTAAGCGTTCCAGTACGATGCCGTGTAGAAACCGAATAGGGGTATGAGGTTTAATATAACTGCCATGCCCCTAACAGGTCAGCCCGCTACCAACTTAGACTGCATCATCACTTATTATCAGGTGAGATCGCAGTCAAGGGCTAACTTGTAGTGGATAAAAAAAAGGTAAGTACTAAGTACATATTTTTAAGGGAAGTTACTACTCACATTAGGCAGTAAGTGCCAACAGCCAAGAGTAAATTAATATTAAAACAATTTTATTGTAATTTTATTCGAAGACACCGGTCTTTGTGTTAGCTTATTGGAATGCTTGATTCGATCAAACGCACTATGAATCATACTTAAGTCCTGACCCCTGACGACGTCATGTAATCGGCCTTAGCAACATTACATCTTAGATAGACAGATATAAAAATAGATATTGAAATTATAAATGGAATTGGAATCTGTAATACCTACTTATGAGTGCGGTTCGGCGTAGGCGTTATTTACCTTATTGAATTAATTAACTAGGCATAAGACGGGCTCTACATCGGTTTATTTTCCCAAATTGGGATAGCAAGTGGGTAGGTTTGTTTGAGTACGCTAGATTTGTCATAATTTGAATCAAATATTAATTAGGTAGAGTAGATAGTTTTCTCCCTTTAAACTTTCCATAAGCTATTAATGTTAAATTAAATATTCCAATGCGTACTAATATTACGAATATAAATGCGAAAGTGTTCCACGGTTGAACAGGTGGGCCTGGGCGGATTTTGATGAAATTTTCTACAGGGATAGGTTTCATCCCGGGGAAGGACATAGACTACTATTTATTCCGGAAAATTAAGTGGCTCCCGCGGTAATTGAGAAAACTTAATCCACGCGGATGTCTAGTAATAAAATAATTGAGGAAAAGTACTTACTGTGGGCGTTGATACAAATGATGATGTTTGCGGTGGTAGTGACGGCCGTCTTTTTGGGTGGTCGAGGATTCGATCCCTGGATACGCACCTCTAATTTTTCGGACGTTTAATGCGTTTTTTGACATTAAAGGACAAGTGCTTTAACGGTGAAGGAAAACTTCGTGAGAAAACCTGCATGCCTGTGAGTTCTTCATAATTTACTCAAAGGTGTTCGAAATCTGTTAAAGCGTAGAGATCCAGCGTGGTGGACTACTTATGGCCAAACCCTCTTTCCAAAGAAGGATTTTGAATTTGAATTTAGACTCGTGCTCAGTAGTGAGCCGTCAATGGGTTCAAATAGGTATAATGACAATGATGATGATTGTAGTATACCACTTTAAAGTGGCAAAATGTGGTATTACTATTAAAATACTTTGTATACTTATTCTGTAACAATTTTTAGGTAAATTTTTATACTTCTGTCGAGACTAAAAATGCCCCAAAAAGGTATACTTACTTAACTACTTAGCACAGGAAAATATCTGAAATATTTTTAATCTAAGGTTTCGATTTCACTTCTCTGACTAAAAAATACTATTCTTTGGCATCGAATCAAATTGGCAATACGTCCATTGAATTCTTACTTAAATTTAACTTAGTTCATCGGTACGGTAACTAGTGCAATTTCGTTATACTTTAGTATCGTGCATAATGGAAACTTGACTAACAAGTTCTTAATTCCCGCGTCCTAAAGTATCTACCTACTAGCCTACCTTACACTAGTCTAGGAAAGCGATCGGCAATACTGACTCGAATAGTTATTAAACTTTCACATAATATCAATGTACGTAATTTATAAGAACTTTTAAGTGAACAAAAATTAACGCTTTTATTTGAAAAATTATGTGTTTTAGTTTGCCGGTTAAAAGTTATCCCAAACTTTCATTATAGCCATACCTGCGAAAGATCCGCATCCTCCTTCAGTTTTTCAGCAATGGTCGGTTTCCTGTCAGCCAGAGCGAAGCTCGCATACATCACAAACAACAACACTTTGAGTCCACCCATTTTCGAGTTTCCAACTTCACTTATTTCACTGTTATGCACTCGCGAAATTCATCTACTGTTACGCGCGGTAGAGGTCGACGCGCGTCGGTAAATGCCGGGGTACGTTCCAATGAGAGGC
Organism: Erebia palarica; assembly: GCA_964035005.1. NCBI lineage: Eukaryota > Metazoa > Arthropoda > Insecta > Lepidoptera > Nymphalidae > Erebia > Erebia palarica. Next base: position 13,485,923 of record OZ035988.1, read on the forward strand.
TACGCGTTGACGCGGCCTCTATCTCGCTCACGCATACGTCAAACTAGTCGTCAATTCGCGCCTCATTCAAAAATAACGTTACAAAATACTGGTATTTTAATAACGGTTTTTAGATCAATTATGCCAATAAACCTCACTCTTCTCCATATCCTCCATTTATTTTATCTGATGTAACTCGTGAACTCCTACTTATCAGAGCTTAAGTTATGGAAGGCTCATGGAACCTTAAGCTTTTTCTTAAAATTTCATAAATCAAATGTTCAGCCAAGAGAAAAAATTAAATACCTTTCTTCACTAGAGATAGGGATTCGTTTATCCTGACCTTTTTCTGTTCCCGAGAGACGGGAATAATTTTTGGATAAATAGAATATTTTAAAATCGTTATAAGGTTTCTTTGTTGGGGCAAAAACTACCGTTTTCGAAATATCGACAGCTTATGTTTTAAAAAGCTAGCACGTATGCGAAAATCTTCATTGCGCGTGCACTTGCCTTTAGCCACGAAATAATACCATGCATACATTTATAATATTAAGAAGATAAGATTAAGCCAAAACACATACTCTACCTGAATATCTACACATCAAATGTCTTCACCACAACACAATAAATAATGTTCTATACGGTTTTCAGTAAATCTTAAGGTCACAGTTGCCGGCGCTCTAAAGTTATTAATTACAGGGGATTTACTACCATCGTATAAAGCAGTATTGAAAATAATAGTTTTAGGTAAGTCACGTACCTTGACGTAACTAAATTAAGGATTATAATTTTAAACACGAACGTCAACAATACTAAAATAATACGACTATGCGATGGTAGTATGCCCCCAGACCTAGTTTCTCGTCGCGCTAATGAACGTCACACGGGCTTAGCTTATGTGAGCTTAGGAGTTAGTTGAGTCTTGAGACATGAGAAGACGTTTTACGGAGTTCCTCAGGTAGTTGTTACGTAGGTAAACTTAGAAGGTAACTCACTTAACTATACATATTAATTGTTATCCGTCCCACCCTCCGACGACCTCCGTGGAGGTCATCGGAGGGTGGAGGTGGAGGTTTTTTGACGACCTCCGTGGCGCAGTGTGTAGCGTTGTTGTCTTAACGTGCGGAGGTCCCGGGTTCGATCCCCGGCAGGGTCAGTTTGGGAATTTATAATTTCTGAATTTTCCCTGCTCTGGCCTGGTGGGAGGCTTCGGCCGTGGCTAGTTACCACCCTACCGGCAAAGACGTGCCGCCAAGCGATTTAGCGTTCCGGTACGATGCCGTGTAGAAACCGAATAGGTGTATGGGTTTAATATAACTTCCATGCCCCTAACAGGTTAGCCCGCTACCATCTTAGACTGCATCATCACTTACCATCAGGTGAGATCGCAGTCAAGGGCTAACTTGTAGTGGATAAAAAAAAACCCCCTCAGGGTGCCTCGGCCTCCTATATCTTGATAAAATAGTCTGTTTTTAGGGTTCCATAGTCAATAAGGTACCCATGTCCGTCCGTCATTTCGTCATGTCCGTCCGTCCGTTCTAGAAAGCTGTCATTTCAAATTTGGCATTTAAAAAACATTTTTTTAGGTTACACGTAAAATGGGGATGAATTTTTTTCCTCGTCTATTCCATGGTGTGGGGATTCGTTGGATAGGTCGTTCAAAAATATGGTGGATGTGGGAAGAAAATTGTGTTGATTGTGGGATTTTCTTTGGATAGAAACGAGGACGGGACGGGTTTTCTCAAAATAATAGAAATGGGTACAAGTGTACCCATTTCTATTATTTTGAGAAAATTTTTGCTTCCGAAAATCTTCTCCCGTTGGGGACAGTAAAACACTCAAAACCATTTAGACTAGAGGTGTCTCTACCTACAGAAAATGTTTGAAATACAAGACCCGTCAAAGGATAATAATTGTTTCATTGAGTTAGACCATGGAGCAACAAACCTCCTAAATAGTTTGCAAAATAAAGCACCCATTCAATAATATTAGAATAAAGCTAGGAAGTAAATTAATTTTTTTAAATATAAGACCTTGTAATATCAACCTCTATCAACATAATGTTTGTCACCTTTGCCACACATGTCTGAAGAAAAAGCACTTTAAACCAGCGGTAGATTCCCTCAACGATTCAAAAGCACTTGTAAAAGTATATATTATGAATGAATAAAAAGTACATCGAATGGATGCAAAAATCCAAGGGCAGGAAATGTTAGTGGTATCTTATAGGCATAAATTATTATATGTCTTGCAGTGGATGCCTACTAAGTATCACCTGATGAAAGAGTTGCGTCATAAATACAGAGTCACCAATATTATTAACAGACAGTAAAAGCAGGTTCAAGCTTAACTGTAACTTAATGTTTTTGTTATTGGTTTCAAAATTGCAGACTTTGCAGGCAATTACTGCTGCTCTAATAGTAGAATAACTCTGTGTTCTACCGTGTTTTTGTACGATGTCCATTTTTACCTGCTTGCGCGGTGGGCCGGCAGCCGCCATTAAGCAGGTGATCGTCGCCGCGAATCGTGATCGTACTGATATTTTTTACTAATGAACTAATCATAGTATGCCGATTTACATTGTAAAGGGCTCAATGACGAAATATCACTCACGATAGTTCAAACGATGAGAAGTAAGAAATTTGCCTTTTCAAGTTTTATCTACTAGGTGAAAAGTAATGAATAAAGTTCGATAGGATTATGTATTAAAAATTATTTCAAAATATAAGCCAATAGCATTTAAATGTAGTTACTGAAATGTACAAGCGTGATAAAAATACGGTCTGCTGAGACGGATGGACATAGTACCAGGGTTCTTTTTTTCCCAAATCAGTACAGAACCCTAAAAACGTATGCTTGTTGAAGCAGCATTTCACGATGTTATGTTATAAATATGGCTCGATGCTGAGGAAAACCAAAGAATTAAGAATCAACTTATTTTCATATTTCAGTGGGGGAAGACGCCGTTAAATGACATTCCCGTAACACGATGAGCATTTAAGGAAATGCTCGAAGCAGTGATACATTATATTATTATCCTAGAACACTGCAGGCTAAACTCTTACACGTTATGTAGAACCTACTAACTGATAACAAATCCCAAAGGCTTACAGTAAATCAAATTGGGGACTAAATGGCTGATCAATTATGAAAATTTAATGTTAATATATTGTCCCATTACGCTAATTTGATCCAATAATAATATGTAAAAAAGCTCTGTTTTATTTATATTATCTGTCATAATCATAGAGGTAATATAGTAGGTAATATAACCTGCTTTTGCCCGCAACTTGATCCGCATTGATTTAAAGATTATTGAAAATTCCCTCCAAAACTTTATATTGTGGTGTTATTGATATTAATTTTATTTATTTAATGAGAAATTAAATTCTCGAGTGACGACGACAGTAGTAATTTAAGTTAGAATATGCACCTATATTTAATATCGTTTTTATTATTTACTAGCTGATGCCCGCGACTTCGTCTGCGTGGTTTATTCTAAGTTAAGTTCTTTTATTCCCGCGGGAACTCGGATAATAGTAGCTATGTCACTGTTCAGGTCCTCAACTATACACATGCCAAAAATCACATCGATCCGAGGCTCCGTTGCAGCGTGATTGAAGGACAAACTAATAAACCAACAAACAAACACACTTTCGCATTTACTTATAATATTAGGATGAAGTATGATTAGCCTTGATGTTAGTGTCTCGCGAGTTGTGAAAAGTAGAGTATGCGACGCAGGGGTAGTATATTTGTGGTAATGCTGTCTTCATCTTGTGCGCCCCTAAGTCCCTCGTTACGCTTGGGATTTATCCCGGCGCCCGTAATGTAAGACCAATTTCTTTTTAAGATACATAATTTTTATTTTACAATCCTTTACTTTTATTTTACTTTACTTCTCTCTTTCTCGAAATCGAGTTATGTAGGATTTCTACTAAAACCCCCTCGTCGCAGTCAAGCCTTTATGCGACCTGAAACAATATTTTACATACAAACTAGGGTAGGTATTTGACAACCAGTCAATTAAACGCGCTATGGTGTGTTGTATGGAATACTGAAGACTGAGGTGGTTTAAAATGGTTTTCTTTAATAATCCTATCAATACAGCCCTTTAACGTGACGCCCAGTGCTGGGCACAGACCTCCACTCTCATAGGAGAGAGGGAACGACGGCTTAACATGCTCTCCGAGGCAGGGGGTGACTCACCGCCAACTTCCAACTCCGTGCTGGCACTGAGTATTTTTTAACTGAATCAACTGCAGTCAACTATGCTAATCGCTAGAACAATGAGGCATTATTTAATAATCATTAAAAAAATATTTATTTGAATAGTTACTCGGTCGAGTTTATGGGTACATCAAATAAACTAAGACTAAGACTACCAATTAGACTAAGTTTGTAACATTTTATTTTAAGTATATGAATAAATAAATTTAACTAAATTAAAAAAGTTGTCAAATACCTAATTGCATAAACATGCACGTAGACACGGAATTTATGGATATTGTTACACTAGTTCCCTATATATAATCTGCATCAGTATATTCTATCACAGGTATTGTCTGTATGATGTCTAAGCGCATCAGGATAATGTTGTTGTGGAGAAATCAATTGTACCCCTATTTCATGTTTGATATTGAACAATGAGCTCGTAATTGCCTCAGAGGGACAATCATGTGAAATGAACGTGAAAGTCGCATTAAACCGAGCTCACACATAGATAAGCTATCTAGCCACTAGGACTACTATCATAAACATTTATGTAGAATTTTAGTACCTATATTCTAAACGTAATTTTGTTTATGACAAAAACAAAGCAGATACATAGACTTATAATATTTATGGGTTGCATCTGTAACCGACTAAGGGTCAGGGTAAGGCGGGTCAGTCCATCCGTGGGGTCGCCAAACCTCGAGGAATCCCCATTAGGTTGTCAAGTTCCAAATTAGGCAAAACATTTTCAGTGTGAGCTTCTAGTTGGAGAAATAGAAGAATAGTTTCTGGATATGATATTTAAAAAAACTTGCGCTCGCTTGGCAAGCGATTAGACTTGGCTTAAGCGTTTCCTGTTCCCCCAAAAAAAAAACAACACAAAGCACCATAAGATAAACTAAGGACATTTCGGTGATGCACCGGGCCTCCGGATCGAGTACCGGAACGCTAAATCACTTAGCGATACGACTTTGCCTTTGTTTTGGTAGGGTGCAGTAACTAGCCACGGCCGAAGTCTACCTGCAGACCAGACCAGACAGAGAAAATTCGGAATTTATAAATTCCCAAAACCCTGCCCAGAATCGAACCCGGTACTCCCACTGTAAGACCACAGCGCTCATCACTGCGCCAAGGAGATCGTCAGAATAGAAAATATAGAAAATAGAGAGTGCTTTTTAGACTTTAGTACATATTGGATAGAATCAGGCATTACTTTGCGGAAGTTCATGATTTAGCAAGAAAAGATTACAATTATTTTGCTATAATCCGCCAACAGAAAAAATTCTGTATGGTCAATCATGCAGTGGATGGAGAAGATATTGGCGGATTATAGCAAAATAATTGTAATCTTTTCTTTCTTTAGTACATGTTTCTCTGCGTAGACTTAACTATGAAGTCTCATTTTAGTGATTGGCTGCCGTGGCGGTCAGGGAGAACTTTATTAAACTTGATTAGCTTCTGTCCAGTGTAACAGGTATTAATAATTTGATTAGAGAAGTAACCCAAAGTTTAGCTCTGACCTCGATGTCGGACGTATTCCAATTTCTAGTAGCTACCAAAGTTTAGTGTCAGATATCTGAATTAGTCCAACAGTTCAAGTTTCACAGTTTCTGTCGTGCTATCACGAAGTTATTACGTATTACAAAATATCTAAGTTGAGCAGTTTAATATTCCTGTCCATTCGCCCTATACATGCTTCGCGTACGTATGAGCAATCGAAAATACATGAAACGTATTCGCATTTCAAAAATATACCTACATCGATAACTCGTACGATTTTATTTTTAATTTGGGCAACGGATGAATATTTAAATATTAATATTTAAAATTTAAATATTAATTATTTAAAAATTATAAAAAATAATTAATATTTAAATATTAATTATTTTTTAAATCATTTTGCCTTTCGGTTAATAAGTACCATCTAAACTTGAAAGTTTTAGCTATCTAAAGATCAAAGACATACACGAGTAAATACGCCTACTTACGTACGGCTTTTATACCAGTGTCAAGTGTACTAGCCTTACTTACACACTGGCGCAAAGGATTGCCGAATGTCGAGTCTTAAATACGCCAAAGTACGCGTACCTTTTCGTGTGTCTATCACCCACATGTATGATACATGAATATGAGCCTGCAACTTCGAGCAAAATACAAAGGTAGGTAGGCATGCTCGAAGGGATGACACGACGTGCGACCTGTTAAAATAGGTACTTACCTACCTGAAAACTGCAGGTAATTTGATAACTCAGGTTTCTCTATCATTGGATACCCCACTCCCTTGATAGGATAAGATACCTAGAGTATTTTTATTTTACTCAAGTTATATTTCCCAATTCCTTTTATCATTAGGTAACTGAGCATCCATTCGGTTCACAAAGAGTTAGTATTGGTATCATAAATCTTTGCGACGAGAGCCGTTTAATGTAACGCTTGAACTGAACAAGATATATAACACTCTAGAACTTCTACAGCATTCTTAAAAATATTTTTGTACCTTGTATTAGGTCATCACAAACGTGAGATTTCATCAGATATTTTTTTTTTCAAAATATGATATCCATGTACACTTCTTGAAAGTGAAATGGGTGAAGCAGGCTAGGTAATTTTAAAATCAAGATAAGTCTGAAAAGAGCTTCACAAAAAAACTCAGCCGCGAATTCTTTTTAGTTTTTATTATTACCATACATAAGTCCTTTAACGAATCTTGAACACTTTGTCACTAACTGCCATCGGTTCTGTAACCGCATTACATAATATAACATTTTCGCCTGGTGAAACCGAATAGGGGTATGGGTTTATTATAACTGCCAGCAGGTTAGCCCGCTACCATCTCAGACTGCATCATCACTTACCATCAGGTGAGATCGCAGTCGAGGGCTAACTTGTGGTGGATAAAAAAAAGTTATTTTTCATAAACGTGGGGTTTAATTGGATTTATAAAAATTGAAGGTTCCTTTTTCCTCCTGAGATACTGAACCCTAAAAAGAACTGCATAAAAACATTTAGGTAAAATAGCACTAGTGATATAACTTACAAGCCATATTAACTGCCTTTTAAATGCATTTTTGAGCAGTGTATTGAAAAAATTAAATTAAATTATATTTCCTTTTGTGACACATTAGCCCTTGGCACAAATTTATTGCTTGATCATTTCTATTTTGCATATCGGATTATTCCATACTAAATTTTCCAGTATAACAATATAATTTATTTGCATTTTAACGTGTGTTGCCAATGTTATCATTTTATCAATGGCATCAAATAACATTATTAAATACTGTTTATGTACAAACATGGAACAATAATTATTTTCTTGCTCTGTATACAAATAAATTTAAGTATAATAAAATAATTATTATTACCGTCAAAAATCTAATAATCATAAAAAATATATAAAAACTCGAGTAATTAAAGTACTAAATATACAAATTAGTTACCTAATCATCCTACAAAGTGTTTTCTCGAAAATGAGTTACAATTTGCTACTCATGTGAGTACAAGGAAAGCGAAGGAAGTCGCGGTTAAAAATAGTGTGCATAATATTGTACCTATGAATATTAACTTGCTAATTAGATGCGAGAGCTGATAGCCTCCGCTAATGAATCTGTGACGGCGTACTTGGCAACAACCATGAATAAATTAGCTAACATCATAAAGTTGCGCTGGCTACGCCAAAGATAAATCAACCAAAAGACAATGAAATAAAGCAGGTTGTACATATTCCATTCGTATGTGTTGTATCTTACTAATATTATAAATGCGAAAGTTTGGATGGATGTATGTATGTCTGCATGTATAGATGTCTGGATGTATGGATGTTTGTTACTCCATCCAGGCTGAAATTTGGCACAGAGGTAGATTATAGTCTGGAATAGCACATAGGCTTTTTATCCCGGAAAATTAAGGAGTTCCCGCGGAAACCAAAAACCCTCGATCCACGCAAATGAAGTCGCGGGCATTAGCTAGTTGTTTAATAATTGTAACCGCTTTCTTTTTTTAAAGACAAGAGCAACTGCTGAGTTTCTTACCGGCTCTTCTCAGTAGAATCAGCTTTCGAACCGAACCGGTGGTAGAGTCGTGGACTCTTGACGTATCATAAGTGACACAAGTTGTCCTACGTGAAATAAATAAATCATTTATCATTTATATTTATTTCAGGTCTGCCTATATTATTTTGTAGTACTCACCTAGTGCTCAGATATGTACCAACATATCATATGTCATGTCAAGCTATCGTTGCTATGTTAATCTTAGAATTGATCTATTTTTTTATCCACTACAAGTTAGCCCTTGACTGCTATCTCACGAGATAGGTAAGTGATGATGCAGTCTAAGATGGTAGCGGGCTAACTTGTTAAGGGCATGGGAGTTATATTAACCCCATCCCCCTACTAGGTTTCTACACGGCATCATACCGTAACGCTAAATCGTTTGGCGGCACTTATTTGCCGGTAGGGAGGAAACTAAACACAGCCGAAGCCTCCCACACGGTAATATCATATCACAAAATCATATTATTATCATTAAGAAGTCGAATAATTCGTAAAGTGGTGGCATTTAATCATATACCTACCTATTGACTGTCAATCAATTTGATTATAACGTTTGGTAATATCCTGAAATAACGTGAAATAACCATGTTAGGATTTGAATATCGTTAAAAGGTTTTTATTCATTTATTATATGGTCAGCAAACTTTATAATATTCCATGAATATTGTGCACAGTGAAATGAAGTGAAATGATGAAATATGTTGCTCAGTCTAGACTCTAGACGTCTCCGTCAGAGGAGTGGTTGGATGTAGAGACTTACGTTATGGTTATAGGTGGGTTTTCTCATTATTTTCTCTTCAACATAGAATTGCAAGGAAAAAATGTTAACGCGATTTTTAAATAACCTCTTAATAGTACGCGGATGAAGTCGCGGGAAAAAGTTGGTTTGGTTTAAAAAGTGTCTGTAATGAATTTTCACGTCACAGTCGAGGTCTTCCGCTCCACGGACCGCTCTTTGATCAGACCGCGCTCTATTAGCGTAAATTAGTTAGCTTTTTAAACGTACATTTACGACTGAAAGCACATTATAATTAAAGTAGCTTACTTAAAATGATTAACGGACAAGTAAAATGGTTTTGGGTCCGATTCCCCGGGGGCGATTTTGGAAATAATCAGGGTTCGTGAAAATCCGCTATGTATACCTACTATCAAAATATCGGCTACTAGCTGATGCCCGCGACTTCGTCCGCGTGGAATAAGTTTTTTAAAATCCCACGGGAACTCTTAATTTTCATTCAATTCAATAAAAAAAAATCAATTTAATAAAAAGTAGCCGGAGAGTGACATATCCAGGTCCCCAACTATGCCCAAGCAAAAATTCACGTCGATCCGTTGCTCTGTTGTGGCGTGATTGAAGGACAAACCAATAAACAAAATGAGTTTTTCAGTGAGATTGAACACTTAAGTCCTAACCTTGCTGAATTATTTTATCAATACCGAAGCATTTAGAAATGAACAGCATTTTAAAGTAGCGCTTCCACAGTGTTATAAACAGTTCTGAGCGAGCATATCCAACATATTATATGTTCAGAACAATAAGTGAAAACGCAGCTTTAAAAGAACGCAGTATGTGCCAAGGACTTCTCGTACCATGTATCCTTTTGACCTACCTACTGCTAAGCAGCTTTTATTTTTTCATATTTTATTCAAGTAATAATAATTAGGTTCGCAGTAATTTGGCCTCTCGCGCGTATAGAAATGTTAACAGATTTTGATCCATTATAAGCCCCTAGGAATCAAAACCTTATTTTACCGATAATTAAAACTTTGGATTGGTAACAGCCTTCCATATTATTTGCTTTGAGTTCACGTTTGGCTTCACGTTTTATTAATATAGGGAGGTTTCAATTCATCCCATTATGCTCTTTAAATAAAGACAACTTCACATTTTGTTATTTTATCTAATAACACATGTCACATTGTCACATCATATTCTAACTACTAAAAGTGGTAGTTAGAATATCGTGTGACCCACAGACCAGAGAAATATAATGTTCTGTGATAATACTCACTTTTGCTAGCGACGATGCAGTGTAAGATGGCATAGAATGCTAACCTGAAAGTCATAACAGGGGGCATACCTACTACCATCGCTTAAAGCGACAGTAGATAATATTGATGACGTACGTGTTTTAGAATTATCATCCTTATTGTAGCGACGTCAAGGTGCGTGACATAAAACTTTCTATTTGAAATAATACTGCGTTAAGCGATCGTAGTAACACCCCTGAAAATATATCAGTTTTCGGCTTCGGCTACGAAGCATCGAACCGAAACACTTATTCGGATAGGCTTTGCCGGTATGGTAGCATCTAGCTAAGTAACCGAAGCCTCCTATAGTTCCTACTTCCTAGAAACAACTTGAGCCCATTTAGAAATTATCAACGACCTCAATTTACATAGACGGGCCCTGTCAAACAAAGAATGTGGGCGTATTTTTAGCAACGCCATCAACGCCATCTAGACTGAAAAGCGGGAACTTGCTTGCAACATATGCGCCATCTTGAAAACGTATGACTCGGTCATAGATTAGTACAGATGCGCTTGTCGAAAATAATACCTACATACTCTGTACTCTCTGAGGTAAACTTTAAATGATGGGCTGAAACTTAGCACAGAGATAGATTTAGGCTTTTTATCCCGGAAAATTAAGGAGTTCGCGCGGGAACCAAAAATCCTCAAACCACACAGACGAAGTCGCGGGCATTCGCTAGTACAAAATAAAAATTACCAACTTTAATAAATGAAAACTCTTTATTTATTGAAGTTGGTTTAAACATTAAACTCACGTCAATAACTAATTTTATCATATTATTATAATAGCATAATATTGCTAGGAAGGTATTATTGCTTACTGTCCGTTCTGCCCATCTATGCATTAACTAATCTTGGTTGCATTTTTTTTATCGTACTGGACTGGACTATTCTAGGGTTGGAACCCAAAGCCGTAAGGCCAGTGAGTAAAAAAAAATATCATACAGTTTGCCGCGGAAATTAAATGATTGCGTAATGGATAGAAATATTAAATAGGAAGATTAAATAACGTTTTTTATGAAATGTATAATTGTGAATTGAAACACTTACCTTAAAATAAAAATTATACAGTGCCAAACTAATAAAACTTTAGATGATAACTTAATAACAAATTATCTACACGATGAGCGACCGTGACAGCGCTACGACGGGGACAGACAGGCTTATGACAGGTTATAGGAACGCGCTCTCATAGTTGGTCGCCCGCCATTTTTGTATGAAAGGGCCCATCTAGTACCTACATATATATCGATGGAAATTATAAATTCAGTTTCAGAGTCGGGAATAAAGCTTGTTTTCTAAAAACGGGGGCTCGTACAAGAAAACAGCACAGACTACTAGTTTAAAAGTAAATTAAAAGCAGCATTACCTACTGTTCCATAGCAATATATTGAAAAAACAAAGGGTAAAGGAAACAATATGAAAGTAATATTCTGAATGTTACTGCTATTGACAGCTATCAGCTACGCTCCGCACCGTAGCTCAAAAAATACTTACTGCTGATATAATTATTAAATTTTTCAATACACTTGCTCGAAAAATGCACTTACAGAGGCAGTAAACAGGGCTTGTAAATTAAATTTATTGCCCGCGTGCAGTAAATATTTACTGCCCTCGTGCAGTAAATTTGCAGTTTTTTTTAATGTTTGTAAGTCCACGTTACTTCTAAATAAAAAATTTTCTTGCAAGAAGGTTCATCATGATATTGACTTTGTATGCAGAAAACCTAAAAAATAATGACATTTAGATGTGAATTGATGAAATTAATTCATAAAATAAAAAATTGTATTTAATATAATTAATAAAAATTGTTTTAAATTTTATAAATCAAAAAAGTAAAGGCTGAATAGTCCAGGTTGGGAGCTAAGAACCAGAACCTAGAGCTATGAATCTAATAAAAAAAACGCAATTACAACAACGCGCCGTAGTCTAAACTAAATCTTTAATCTGTGCGCGCTATTTTTAAAATAGTCATTGAATTTTTCTTATAAATTATCAATAAATATGAGTGATAGATGTAATGTGGAATCATAAAATTAAATCAACAATTAGGTACAATTAGCCGCCAAAAATATCGAAATAAGTATGGGCGTGAAAAAATATTTTCTAGTGAGTACCTAGTGATTATCTACTCGACTTTTATTTTCAAGTTTTCTCACAAATGTATTGAAAAATGTCGTATGACACACGGGCGTTAAGGTTTCTACATACTCGTGACGATGGTCAGCCCTCGACTGACGTCATCGGGCTGACATTAGTCAACTCGTATGTAAAAACCTATTTACCGCTCTTATATCACAAACTACTATTTCAATGCACTTGCTCGAAAAATGCACTTACAGAGGCAGTAAACAGGGCTTGTAAGTTAAATTTACTGCCCGCGTGCAGTAAATTTTTACTGCCCTCGTGCAGTAAATTTGCAGTTTTTTTTAATGTTTGTAAGTCCACGTCCACTTTGTTGTAGAAAATCTAAAAAATAATGACATTTAGATATGAGAAAATTTTATTTAATATAATTAATTAAATTTGTTTTAAGTTTTATAAATCAAAATAGTAAAGGCTGAATAGTCCAGGCTGGAAGCTAAGAACTAGAACCTAGAGCCATGGATCGAATTAAAAAAACGCAATTACCACAACGCGCCGTAGTCTATACTAAATCTTTAATCTGCGCGCTATTTTTAAAAGAGTTGTTGAATTTTTCTTATAAATTATCAATAAATATTTGTTTGGCAGAATGGCAGATGTGATGTGGAGTCATAAAATTGAATCAACACTTAGGTACCTATTTGAGATCAGAGAAAAAAACCGCGCTTATAATTGCCTCCAAAAATCTCGAAATAAGTATGGGCGAGAAAAACCATTTTCTAGTGAGTACCTAGTGCCTACCTACTCGACTTTTATTTTCAAGTTTTCTCACAAATGTATTGAAAAATATTGTGTGATACACGGGCGTTAAGGTTTCTACATACTCGTGATAATGGTCAGCCCTCGACTGACGTCATCGGGCTGACATTAGTCAACTCGTATGTAAAAACCTATTTACCGCTCATAAATCACAAACTACTATAAAAGTAGGTCTGTTCTCTTTCTTTCTATTTGTGCTTTGCCTTTCATTTTATCATTTCCATTTGCTTAATCGATACACAGATAAAGAGATAGCTTGAATTGCGGAAATGGTTATCAACATGAATCTGATTCCGAACAAAATGGCGACGACAGTGAAGTAAATATACAACCTGAGTTTGAATATATATATAATATACTTACCTATATGTAAGGAACACATAAAGCACGTGTGTGTAAATTGTCATCACTAAATTTGATATACAAAGAGACTGTTCAATGTTAAAAAGTGATTTTATCCCAAAGTAAATATTTTAATTATGTTAATTGTCAAAGCGATTATATTTTTTTATATAATGATTGATCTCTTATTGCTATTTCCATTTAGTAGGCACATTATAGTAGTGGAAGAAAATATAGCAGACTTTTGTTTCAAATAAGTAATTACAGAAATTTTATTAATGTAGTCATAAAAGTATGTTAAAAATCTTTAATTTATGTAATGACATCTTCATTAAGTAAAAACAATAAATATTACGATTTTATTGAATATTGTTTTTCTTTATTGACCTATTATCCTGAAAAGAAAGTAAACAATCACTTTAGTCAATGGGTTTTGGATAAAACATATGATATTAGACAGGGTCCAGCGGACCCGGTAGCGATTACGTACATTACAAATTAAGGCGCGAGTCCCTAAGTGTTAACTATCTAAAGTAATCTATTGCTATCTTCAATCATTATTATTTCAATAAATATTTTTTTTATTTAATCCAGTCCCTTTCACGAATTCTATTATGTAATATTTTACGCAGTAAGGTAAAATCCGCAATAAAGCGGCTTTCAAGCTACGCGGTAGAATGTCACTGTCACCTTTGGACATTTTGCATAAAGCGAGTGTCACCGTTATTGCCTTTATTGGATCCTGTCTGTACGCTTAGTCCAAGTTTTTACATTGCAAATTCGATTAATTGTAGTCGAGCGTCAAAGGTGGGTTCTTTGACGCCCATGTGATCGAACCAAAACCAAATTCAGTATAACTCTTGAGGTTTTGGTTTTGATTTGGAATTTGTAACTTTAGATCAAGATATATAGTCACAAATTCAGTACAACCGCATGCATACTCGAAATTGAGCTCTAAATCGACAATGTTATGGATAATTTAACTTTATTGCTAATGTGATCGAATGCTCGAATTAGATCAATCGAATTCGCAATGCAAAAACGTAGACTAAGTTTACTGCTTGCATTTTACAATTTTATTGACATACTTTTTTTATGTGGTGATGCAGCCGAAGGTGGAGCGCACTTGACTAGAACGTGCCTAGTCACTCTTGATTTGAACTTTCTATCTGTCTGTCTGCTACGCCTTCCGGGCACGGCCCACTTGTTCAACCAATTATGAGAAATTTGGTACAAAGATACATCCCGAGAATGATTCCCACGGGATTTGCCAAAAACCTAAATCCACGCGGAGGATGTGGCGGGCATCATTTGGTTAAGCATGAGTAATGGCTAAGGTAAATTCGCCCGGCACCGGTGGGTTTACCTTATTGTATTCCGGGTACCCATAGGTACTGGCGTATTGATAGCGATCATTGATCTCGATCTAGATTGACTGTTACCGGGCGCCATTAAAGTTACCGTCCCTCTGGTGCAGGCGGCTAATATAAAACTTTAAAATCTTTGACAATCAATCTTTATTGCAGCGTAGCGCCTGAAGTTTGAACTAATTTGCGAGCAGTCGAGCTAAGCAAGTCGGTAATCGATGTCAACGAGAGGTGCTAAAGTTTCAATTTATTAGTTGTAACTGAAACTGCCGTGAATATTAAAACTATAGAAGCGACGACGCTCCTATTAGTGCAGTGGCTGTATCAACGTACTATTATTACCTATTCTGTGCTGCAGCTATTACTCACTTCACTTCGAAGTCATTATCATTTGGGTATTTGACAACTATTCCAATACATTATTTAGAGGATCAAAAAGAGGATCTGCCAAAAGTCTTAATATCCCTGTCAGTTTATGTTGGAAAACCTGACTACTGTAATTTGTAGTTTTTACTCATTCGATATAGTAAAACCGCGATTTTACCAAGTAGAACTGTAAAGACAATACACGAGGAAATTATTTACTCCGTTCAAAATAGACATTTCAAATTACAAAAAATTACAAAAAGTAGAAATACAGTTAC
This sequence comes from Erebia palarica, assembly GCA_964035005.1. Classification (NCBI taxonomy): domain Eukaryota; kingdom Metazoa; phylum Arthropoda; class Insecta; order Lepidoptera; family Nymphalidae; genus Erebia; species Erebia palarica. The sequence continues at coordinate 13,501,463 of OZ035988.1, forward strand.
AAACTGTATTCCTAAAGTAAAGAAGTAAAATTTTGACCTTTGACCTTGAATAACTTTTTTAGCACACATGGCATCGATCGGGAGTTTTCGCACTTTATTTCTACTGGTGAACCCAAGGTCTCTTGCAAAATCCAGCTCTGTTGGAGTTTTTGTTATTCGGTCACTATTTTTATGTCTATTTGAACCGGACTAATCGTTCTAATCCGTCGTCTGAAGTAATTGCCGTTTAACATAAGAGCAAGCCAATAATGTAGATATTATAATATCTTATTATGATATAGAGAGCAGAACTACTAAACTGCTACAATTTTAACAGTACTGTACTGTTCTAGACTTCTAGCACGCTTAGCATAAAACGTAGAAGTACGTCTACTGTAATTCAACGTACGGCTGCTCTCTCGCTGCCCTACACTTGCCTTGCCCTTATATGAAACGTCCATAACACCGAACAACGAATTTTAACGATAATCCTATCATTACAATCCGAGTAGGTCCTTGCGTAAATGGAGCCCGATGGGTGGATGGCTTTTAAAGTTCTGATTTAAGACAAATTGGGCTTTTACTATTGCGAGTGAGTATAACTCCAATTATAATAGCTTATGACCTCTATGTTAAAAGCGTCAATATGAAATGAACAAGATGATGGATACCCAGTTTGATTAGATGCGGGTCATGTGGAAATGCCTATACTTATTTAACACGCGACGGAACTTAGACACAGGGGTCAGGGGATGATATTATTTTTACGAGCCCCCTGACGCAGTGTTGAGCGCTGTTGTCTTGAGGTAGGAATTCCCAAGTTGGATCCCCGGCACGGTCAAGTTTTTCACCATTTTGGTATGGCATAATAAGAAGTGCTTGCTTAGGTACTATTTATCCTAGTAATAAAATTTAAGTAAATTTCTTAATATCGATATCACTGCATACACATGAGTTTCAATTCTATCGACCATTCCGAAACACGTAATATTTTATTGATACCGTCTACCGAGAAACTCTTTTACTTGATTTGCCTTTTCTAGTAGGTATTTTTTCCAAATGATGACCACTCATAAAACCTATATTATTAATCACTAACTACCATTAACAGAAATATGAGACAAAATCTTCTAAAGTGTCAGGTTTCCGAGAAATAATAAGCTATCAAAGTTATAATAATCTACTGGATGATGGCTTCACCAGTCCAGCTTAGGTATATAGGTAGGTAGGTATATATAGGTAGGCCATACTACTAAAATCGTCTCCATAATAAAATATTCAAATCCCTTTATCAGCTGCAAGGAATTTTGAATATCACCGAATGCAAATAGGTGACTCCATAGTTTTGCTTGCAAGTGTATCTCTAACAATGTCTTTGGATCTTCGCTCTGATCGAGGAAACTAATGAGACGAATTTCTTATAACTAACGATGTGATTCCCGGTTCATTTAAAAGACAAAAGAGTGAATAGAAACGTGCTAACGTCGATCATTGTCCATAAACATTGATAGATGGCCAGCGGTCTGTCAGTCCGGCTAGACGGATACTAATGGAAGTGAACCAGAATATTAGGAAGAATTCGAAACAGTGGGTTACAGTATACAATGTAATAACATTTGTTGCCTCAACAGCAATCTTTATCAAAGCTTTATCAATCAATATTCACTTATTCAAATTAGGTACATTGTAGGTAGGTACACTTAATGACGTCCAAATACATAATAAAACATGATGGTGATATTCAGTTTCGGTATCCTAAAAACGAAAGCTACGAGAGTTTCAAGTCTGAGAAGAGCCCACAACAAACTGAGCCGGCGTTTTCACCACCATTTAAATGAGCTTAAGTCCGCCATTACACTTTTAAGTTTATGTCGCACTATTTCGGTCGCGTAATTTACTTACGGGACGCATTTTGCTCGATGCATTTTGCACACCGAATGCAGTAAATTATGCAGCCCACGAAATTACGCACTAACGCGCTTTTAATTAGTAATTCTTATTAAGTGAGTAAAATTGATTAGAATAATAAAATAATGTTTTGACGACCTCCGTAGCGCAGTGTTGAACGCTGTTGTCTTAACGTGTGGAGGTCCCGGGTTCGATCCCCGGCAGGGTCAATTCAGGAATTTATAATTTCTGAATTTTCCCTGGTCTGGCCTGGTGGGAGACTTCCGCCGTGGCTAGTTACCACCCTACCGGCAAAGATGTGCCGCCAAGTTCCGGTACGATGCCGTGTAGAAACCGAATAAGGGTATGGGTTTATTATATATATTATATTATATTAAATCATATCATTTATTTTCATAAACCTGTTCAAAGTGAACTTCTTTAGTTTTCATAAAAATTAAAAAAAAAAAAATCTCTTTCCACGGAAGTGGCTAAAACTTCGTATTATTTAACATTATCTAGTGGGCCTTAATGAAATTAATACTTGGTGATGTGTAATCCACAAAAGTGACCGTAATAGCATATTAATTTTCTAAAAATCTTATCTTTTAAGTCAGGGCTCCGGCATTGTTCCCCCAGAATTGGCAAACTCTCAAAAAATTTCAAGATCGCGACATACCCGCTGTCTATAACCGTTTAAATATTTTTTTTTTCCTATTCAATAAATTATGGCTGCGTTCAATATGTTTGTTCATGGAGGTGTCATTTCCACAATGCACAAATATTATGAAATATTTTAAAAACATTATTTTACCGCTGTTTAAATTTTAGGGTGTTTTAGAAATTTTATTCGATCTATTAAAGGAAAATAGAAAGCAATCGTTGAATCATTTAAGATTTGTAAGATTTATGTTTAGATAAATTGTCCTGAGTGAACCTTGCACACGACATGGAAATGATATTTTCGAATCTCTTTTGATGATAGTTTAAATAATTATTTTAATGTTGTTTACCGCGGTTAATTGCCTCATCTGGTGACAGAAGGGCTGGCTCATTTTTTGCGCAAAGGATCAGCCTGGCTGTCCAGCGCGGAAATGCAGCCAGCATTCTTGCCACCATTCCACGTGGGCATGATATATATAGTAATTAGGTTCGGCTAGCTAGCATTAAGTTCTATTGTATTATTTTCAATAAAAAAAATAAAAAAAATGTTGTAATTAATATAAAAATCCTAAATATACATATATAAACTACTTCCAGAAATAATACAATAATATCTCATTTTAAATCACATGCACAAAAAAATTCACCAAAATGAGAATGGCCCATAACTCCGAAAAGTTAGAATTGCGTCCATTTTATATTTAAAGGCATACAATTTTAATGAGATAGGTACTAAATTCTACCCTCCTACGTCACACGCTAGTTGCGTTGGCAGCCTCCAGTATTAGCAAATGCATCGGGTTTCAATTCGCCATTCCCATTGCTGAAATTCAATTCTTTAAGTGAAGCTAGGTTCAGGCAGCATCTCTATAATTGTGTTTCAGCTACGCTTTTAACAAGCGTTTTAACAGTCACGCGTCCCGCAATTTGTGTTTCAATTTGTGGTTTTAAATGTAGGTGAACGGATCAATTGCTGCCTTAGCCAAATGACAATAGGGATTCCATCAACAGGCGTTGAGTGGAATTTGAGTTTACAATTTCGCGAGTTAGATTATAATCTAACGGTTTTTACAATCTTACGTTGACATATATACTAGAAAACAATGATCTGGCTCTGTATGAGGCAAGGAAATCGACGTTTTTTGGTGGCGATAGTTAGAGGCCATTTAACATAATTCGATAGTGCAGGTGAATGCTCTAACACCTAACTTGGACTAAATGCGAGCAGGCAAACTAACCACGTTGGAAGCAATGCCAACAAGAGACGCCAAAGTTTCAATTAGTTGCCGACTTTAGAAGCATTAGGAGTACCGCCTGGTCTACCGCAACGTCAATTATTTGTTTCCTTTGTTAAAGGCCTAAGAGGAAACTTGGACTCTCACGTTTTTAACGTATCTCGTGACTGATTTTCAGCAATTAGTAAGTAACTTATTATTATTACTCAATGAAGCCCCGCGGAAGAAGGGACTTCGTCCGCATGGATTAAAGTTTTTGATTCCCGCGGGAACTCTTGAATTTTCCGAGATAAAAAGTAGCCTATGTCCTTCCCAGAAATACCACTTATCCCTGTACCGAATTTCATCGAAATCGGTTGAACAGATAAACTTATTTGTTTCCCGCAGGAATTCTCGAATTTTCCGGGATACAAAGTAGCCTATGACCTTTCCCGGGATGCAATCTATCCCTGTAGCAAATTTCATCAAAATCGGTTGAACAGGTGGGCCGTGAAAGCGTAGCAGACAGACAGACAGACACACTTTCGCATTTATAATATAAGTATGGATACTTACTCTTTTTTTTTAAATGTTAACCGTTTGAAAGCTTATTTGTAAAACTCAATAAGTAAATTGCACTACCTGCACTCTTTAAAATTTAAATCCATTTTAGTGCATTTAAATAAATTACAATATATTTTTGAAAATTGACTACTTGCTAACAGCTTTTGTGCTTTACCTATAAATTATAATTTAGAATGATTACAAAGGCGATGAATTTAAAGAGTATTGTTAAAGTCACTTGGGTACTTAGGCATTTTACATATTATATTATGTTAAAGGTAAGCTAATGGCGCGAAAAAGTAATGGTAAAATTCAAAAGATATAGAGAATCGTATGTACAAATAATTGTTCCTACCACTACGTTAAAATTGTCCTCTCATAATTGGAATTAGGCCCAGGCTTAGGCCTTAGACCCGCTTGCAGACACTCCGGGTTACGCTGGGTTAACCCAGGAATCAATTTGAGATTTTGACAGACGATTTTTACGAATTTTCTGTCAAAGTAGCAGCTCAACCCAGCGTTTCTACTAGCGGGCCATTCACTGCCATACTATAAATTCACAAAGTGTAGGTTTCAAAGTGAAATTAAATTTACCTCAAGGTACGGTTTACGTTATTTTCCTACCTACTTATACTTGAATCGCTCCCTTTTATAACTTGCATCCTGAAAAGCTTTTTCAATATAACCACGTAGCTAAAACGAAAATAACAGAAAACATTTTAATTTCGTTCCAAGATGTCGAGCTCCTTTGGGAATAAACCGATAGACCTAAACTTTGAAAGCTTGTTCAAAACTATTAATCGTGCTTTAAGGGCAAATTTATCTCATCCAAACATTGTTTGGGATATACGATGGTTTTTTAAATTCTTCGTCTTGTACGGCATCTTCCTTTCAGTTTTTTTTCTCCTGGTGTACAGCATTTATTACCATGATCTGAAAAATGGTGACTCCACACAGGCCTGCGCTAACGGGATTCTTGGCGTCATTTATACTATTGTAACTTTCAAATACTGCATTATATTTTCGTATAAAAATGTTCTCATACAACTGATCGATAAAATGAACACCGATTACCTACTTGCTAAAAATTTTCCAAAGAAAGAACAGGAAGTGGTCGTAAAATTTGCTCAAAAGGGCCAAGGTGTTGCTAAAATTTGGCTTGTAGTGGGTATTTGCGCGGGCAGTTTGTTCATTATGAAGCAGATATTCTTAACAATTTATTATACGGCCACAAGTGAATTTAGATTTATTCATCTTTATGAATTAACGTATCCCGACGTGGTGGAAGAGAAAAAAAATAATTTAATAGTTTTCTGTATTCTCTACATATATTTTCTGTTTTATGATGTTTTCGCTGCGTCGATGTTTATCGGGTTTACACCCATGGGCTCGATATTTATGCTTCATGCTTGTGGACAGCTGGAACTAGCAAGTAATAGAATCCTAGCCATTTTCCATGAAAACAATTCCTCTGATGAGATAAACAAAAAACTAAAGGACGTAACAAAGTTCTTGAACACAGTGTATAGGTATTTAGTTTAACTTGTAAAGTTTTTAATTTAATAACTTTTTATATAATATGTTATCTGAGTTACGTCAAAGTATTATTTCAACGGTATACTTTTAGGTTCATAGATAGAGTACAGTTTAGTTTTAAAGTTTTGTACGAGCTGACACTCAAATCAACTACAATTGTCGTACCGATTACTCTATACCAAATACTGGAGGTATGTTACTAAAAAAGGTTTTTTAAAGTCAGCTAAATATTCCAATTTAAAAAATATTTATATGCAAAAGTTATATTTAAATATTTTTCTTTCAGTCTTTCAAAAAAGGCGAGTTCAGAGTAGAATTCATAACAATAATCATCGGAGGAATGACGCTGAGCAGCATTCCTTGTTACTATAGTGACGCCCTTATGGAAGCGGTGAGACGTCCGTGAAATCATACTTAATATTTAATTGCAAAGGTGTGTTTGTTTGTCCTTCAATCACGCCACAACAGAGCAACGGATCGACGTGATTTTTTGCATGCGTATAGTTAAGAACCTGAAGAATGACGTAGGCTTTTATCCCGGTAAATTAAGGAGATCCCGTGGGAATTAAGGAAACTTATTTCAAGTAGATTAGGTCGCGGGCATCAACAAAAGACTTGGCAATAAAACCTGCGTTCCTTGTTACAACTTCTAGAAGCCACTTTGTACACGATTCCGTCGTGCATTCCATTTTATCAAATGAATTGTCGTTAATTGCGCTTAATTTCTTTCCAAATGATTTAAAAAAAAAATTAAAAGCAGATGGTTTTGGTCAAAGGGGGAAAACTTAAGGATGGCAGTTTACACGTGCGGCTGGGAGATGCATTGGGAACGCAAATCGCGCGCCATGATCCTCATGCTGCTGCAACGCACATCCCGGCCTGTCGCCATACGCACCATGTTCCGAGATGTTTGCCTCGATGCTCTCTCTGAAGTAAGCTTTATTAGTACACCGAATGAGCAAACACTACTTTTCCATTTGTATCGAGCGATGTTGCACGCTACTCATTGTTTCAAGGAGATTTGTCTGTTTTAGCGCAATTAAAATTCTTGTTCTTTAGTTACGAGGCGGTTTCGTTATGGGAGCCGTGCTCAGCCTCAAAGAGCCACGCTTAAAAGCCTCGCAGATTAATGTGAGGCGTCCACATAGGCGACTAAAACTGACTCGCCTGGCTCGCAAGCCCTGCCTCATAATTCCTTCAAATTGGATTGGCAGATTCCCTATGAACCAGAGATCCGATACCGTACAGCCCGTAATTGTAATATCTTATCTGTAAGTAATATATTATCGGTTAATGGTTTAAAAGCCTCTCACCAAATAGGATCCGAGGCATTAGTTCCTAAATAGGATCCGTCGCATTACCCCGAATTACGATAACCCAAAGGCTAACTTGATTATAATAATATAAATAATATATAAATAAATCCATCACAGTCATGGATATATTATCGCAGTATATCCATGTTTAAATAACTGTAAATAAGTAGTAAAGTTTTTTTCTATTGAGTTTGAGAATATTATTTAAGAATAAACCGTTTCATTTCACACAAGAATAGGTACTTATTATCGATTTTGTAAAGTGAAGATATGAAAAATATTTAGTTTCAACTTACAAAAAAACCGTGACTGGACGATTTCTGTCCATCTTTATTATTGTCCTGTGTTTATTTTTTTCATATAGAGTCTAAATCATTTATTTTTTTAGTTTTTGCTCGTGCGTCTGTCTGACACGTTGAACCTACGGAACGGATGTGAATGCATTCATAGCTAATACTCTGGGTCCACGGGTATACTTATCCTCCTGAAAAAAAATTTGGTTCCTTTGGTACAGGGGATGAAAGTTTTTAGACGATTTTACTCCGCAACTTCGTTAAGTCGGATCCGATTTTGAAGATATTTTTTGACAATTTCATTAAAATCGGATAAAGCTTGGATAGATAGTAGGATGGACGGCTGGAACCTTTCAAGGCGATCAGTGTATTCGCATACTAACTGCCGCACCCAGTTGAGTTCTTAATCATTACCTGAGTAATTCTTTATGTAATGATTAAGCAACTCTGAGTGGGGCAGTAAAACGTAGATTTCAACCATACTGTTACTTGTTATATATGCTGTATCTTGTACAAAGTAGTCCGACCCGAGCGTAGCCAGAGCGAGTCAACTAGTTATCTATAAATGTCAAGAGCTTTTATAGACCACGGAACAAATTCAACAAAATATTATGTTCGCTTTTCTAGAATTAAATTATACTTGCAATTTTCTATGCTAACCGAGGAGCATAGAAGTCAAAATATGTGCACAAATATAGATAATAAAATGATAAAGAAAATAAGTTATCAAATATAAAATATCAAGTTGTGCCTGGTGGGAGGCTTCGGCCGTTGCTAGTTACCACCCTACCGGTAAAGACGTGCCGCTAAGTGATTTAGCGCTCCGGTACGATGCCGTGTAGAATCTGAATGGATTAAATATAACTGCCACGCCCCTAACAGGTTAGCCCGCTACTATCCTTAGACTACATCATCACTTACCATCAGGTGAGATCGCCGTCAAGGGTTTACTTGTAGTGGAAAAATAAGCGCTGTGCACACCTTCAGCCCCCATTCCACTCGCTAGATGGAATGACCAAAAAGGTACAACACCCCTTTTGGTGGTACACATAATATTATCCGTAACGATCCGAAATCAAAAAACTTTTATTTTTATTTTTTATTAACAGTATTAAATATATTGATGTTCATTTAACGATAATATTCCTCTATATTTCAGGTTTATCATCAAGCATACGCGATATTCAATGTGTTAAATGCAGCTTGGAATTGAGCCAAGCAGCCCATTACCCCTCTTAATGGCAATTTTTCCCGCACATGTTATAGCATTACGTATCTACACGGATATTTTATGTATTCATGCTTTTTTCATCGAAAATTCTCTTTCTGACAAATTCTCAGTAGGTACTAGCCCGAAGTTAAGAATCGGTGGATGTTTCACCCCCGTACCTCGGAGAGCCTGTAAGACCGTAGGTTGCGCGCCTGATCTCTTTCCATTGGTGTCGAATTTTCCCTGTCGGATTATTATAGTGGGGATAGAGCCAGAGGATTTGTGTTTGCGTACAGTATCGGATCTGGTTCGCTTCATCGCCTGCTGATTAAAAATAATATTATAAAAGCGAAAGTGTGTCTGTCTGTCTGCCAGCTACGCTTTCGCGGCCCAACTACTCAACTGATTTTGATGAAATTCGGTACAGAGGTAGGTTACATCCCGGGGAAGCACATAGGCTCCTTTTTATTCCGGAAAATTTAAAGTTCCCGCGTCAATCAAAATATATCAATCCACGAAGTCGCGGACATCATCTCGTTCAAAATAAAGAAGAAACGAATGAACGAAAGAAACCTCAGGGAGCTTGCTGGCCCCTGTAGTATGAGCTCTTACACATTATGAAACAAAATTATGAAAACATGTGAAAGAAACAAAAAATAAAATAATGAGGAGACGATGGAGTTTTTAATTAAATTATGCTCGAGTAGACTAGCTCAGCTTAAATGTTTTATGACTCGCTGAAATAATTACACAATATCAGACTCACTTTGTGCTCGTGTTTTATTTCGTTTTTAAAATTGTAACGCTGCTTAAACTTATGAGAAGCTTACAGCGTTTTATCCGTTTTTTAAGGTTCCGTAGTCAACAAGAACCCTTATAGTCCCGCTATGTCCCTTGTCCCTGAGTACTCGAAACTGTTATTTAGTATATGTAAAGTGGTAAAACGAAATTTGGAAAAAATAAATATTTTAGTGGAGGTACCTTCTATAAACGTTACGAGGGATGTTTTTTTTTCTCGGCTATCCCATGGTACGGGGTATCGTTGGATAGGTCGTACGAAATCCATTTGTCGCTTAATATTCGACTCACTTTGCGAAAGTGCAATATTTCGCACTTTGCCATTTTTTTTAATTTTCAAGAGGGTTGCAAAATCCTCAGGACCACGATCTTCAGCAATGAAGCAACGACTTGCGAGAGAGAGAGAAGAGCAAAGCTTTGTCTGCTGAACAATAACTTCGCGTACCTCGCTCTAACCTACGTGGAGCTGCACACACCTCATGATATGACAGAATTTATTTGCCATCCGACGCGGACGTTTCTCGTTAGACCTTGCGTCCTGTCGTTTTGTTTTCCTATAAAGATTTTTCAGTTGAGAACTATATTCAAAAGAAATCCAGGGGAGAAATCTGTAAACTTTTCTTAAAAAATTAGTAACTTACAACTTCTAGCAAAGGAGATTGGATTTAAATATATACGTTTAAATTCAATAATGAAAATTATTATAATGCTGACCGATTTTCTAAACTCCGCAGGGACCCGCAGCTATTTTCGGTAAAGGTTATAGCTAATAATAAAGTATCTGGGTTAATATAAAGGATATTTTTTACTATCCCTGTTGTATTTCTCTAGTAAATGGTATGAAAGTTTTGGGTCGATGTTACACCATAAATCTGAACCAAACATACTGATATTATAAATGCGAAATTGTGTTTGTTTGTTGGTTTGTCCTTCAATCACGCTGCAACGGAGCAACGGATCGACCTGATTTTTGGTATGGGTCTAGTTGAGGACCCGGAGAGCGACATAGGCTACTTTTTATCCCGGAAAATTAAACAACGCGGTAGAAGTCGCGGGCATCAGCTAGTTTTGAAAATAATTCTTTTTACATCACTTTTATTCTCTCGGGTTGTTCTTATATGAATCTCGTTACTTAATTTTTGATGAATATTTTGTAGATAGAAGACGGAACTTCTCAACAGCAACTCAAACTCAAATATTTTTTATTCAAACAAACTTGTGCTTTTGAATGGTGAGGGAATCTTCCACATCCAAATAATCACGATCAATGTTGTTCTAATTGTGATTATTGTAATTCAGGTTCAAAAAGGAAATTTTAAGCCGACCCCTATATTTTACCATACCATTTACCCTGGGGTTGAATTATCAAAAATGCATTCGCAGCGGAAGCGTAAGTACTTCATAATAGCTATTATGTGTATGATCCGTCCGATGGTTTGAGCTGTCCGTTGACAAATCAATCAGTCAGTCAGTCATTGGTCAGTTACCATTTCATTTCATATATTTCGATAAAGGAAACAAATAACGTACTTACCTACTATCCATACTAATATTATTAATGCGAAAGTGTGTGTCTGTCTGTCTGTCTACTACGCTTTCACGGCGCATCTGTTCAACTGATTTTGATGAAATTTGGTACAGGGATAGGTTGTATGTTTTGATGATTCCGGGGAAGGACATAGGCTACATTTTATTCCGGAAAATTCAAGAGTTCCCGCGGGAACTGAAAAAAATCACGGGCATCATCTAGTATTAAATAAATCCACTCGATTAGCATTTGACCGGTTTACAGCACTCGTATTAAAACCATTGCAGTTTGGATAAAACAAACAATCAGTGATCTTTTATATACCTACTGTGCAAACAATTGACTAGATATACCTAACATGTAAACAAGATGAACACCAAATTTTGACAATTTACGAGGTGTAGGATCGTAAAGAATGCAGCCCACAGAACCCTAAAAATACTGCCCTAACTCATTACGTATTCAATTGACGGGGTCAGGAGGGAAGTAGTTACTCACGAATTTCAAACGGACATTTGTATTATCAATTTGAATACATAATGAACGAGGACATTTTTTGCAAAGATCTTTTTTTTTTTTTTTTTAAGTTAAGAATGCCGGTAATTGCCTCATCTGCCTCATTTATTCTATGTAATAAACGAGTACAATGAATCTGGTTCACGATCCAGATTGTGTGACGGGCGCCTAATAGAGTCGATAGGTAGGTAAATAATGGTGATCCAAGCGGCACAAGGCGACAGCGACTGGAATTCCCTTGAAGAGACCTATGTCTAGCAGTGGACGTCGATCGGATAACGACAACAACGACGACCGTACGACAGCTAGTCGTACATTCTAGAAATAAGTAGATCATGAGGAATACGAATAAGAGTCCGAAAATTTCATGTATTTTCAACTAGATGATGCCCGCGACTTCGTCCGCGTGGATTTGTTTTTTTTATTCCCTCGGGAACTCTTAAATTTTCCGAGATAAAGAATGGCCTGTGTGTTATTCCAGACTATATCTCTGGGCCAAACTTCATCCAGATCCGTTCAGCCGTTCTGGCGTGATTGAGTAAGAAACATCCATCCATTCTTCAAACTTTCTCGTTTTTATAGAAGAATCGATTTTTCAATATAGTAAGTTTACAATTAGAAATAATATAGTAAGTTTACTAAGTTCCACCAGCTTATCTGACCCGGTTGGCTAAATTGAAGCTTTTGTTTTTATTTTATTTTTAATATTTATCAGCAAAACTAAATGTGATAGGGATAAAAGCCTATGTCCTTCCCTGGGATGTAACCTGTCCCTGTACAAAATTTCATCAAAATCGGTTGAGTAGTTGGACCGTGAAAGCGTAGCAGACTGACAGGCACACTTTCGCATTTATTTTATTAAGTACTAGATGATTTCCGCGACCTCGTGCGCGTGGACTAAGTTTTTTCGATTCCCGCGGGAACCCCTTAATTTTCCGGGATAAAAAGTAGCCTATTCCCCGGGATATAAACTATCTCTGTACCAAATTTCATCAAAATCAGTTGAACAGATGGGCCGTGAAAGCGTAGCAGACAGACAGATAGACAGACTGACAGACAGAAACACTTTCGCATTTATAATATTAGTAAATATGGATGGATTCGACTATGTAACGCGAACTATGCAAATAGTGTTACTCTAAGCCCAATACATATCGCGCGACATAGGGGCGGTGGAAAGTCAATTTGGATCAACCCGGAGAGAGGCTTTACTTTGTGTTGCTTCATTTGTATTCCGGAAAGGATAGGTTGCGGATCTTGTTTGAATAACAACTTGATAATTATTTGGGATTAAGTTGAAATCTGTGCAGATATAATAATCCTCCTGATTGTGTATGTAGTAATTATCCGTACTTACATAATAATAATAATATTATAAATGCGAATGTGTCTGTTTGCCTTTCTATCTGCAACTCTTGCACATCCCATCAGTTCAACCGATTTTGGTGAAATTGAGAACAGGGGTAGATTGTATCCCGGGGAAGGACATTCTGGGAAAGGGAATTCAAGGGAAGGCTATCAAGGCTATGAGTATTTTATCCTGGAAAATTAAAGAGTTCCCGCGGAAATCCAGAACGCAGATGAAGTCGTGGGAATCATCTAGTTTTAATATAATTAAACTTTTTTTTATATTAGACACAACACGCGACGCCAAAGAAAGCGTACGCTTGCAAAACCTGACCTTTAAAGTAAGTATCGGAATAAAAAAGCTCTCACAAGCACGCATTGGTCTTTGATAAAGAGTTGCTGATTTAATAACTTGTCATTCAACCATATTTTGATTTTCGGTGTGCTTAGTCATTTTGCCTTGTCCAACGATTTATTTTACTTTTGGTATATGCACGTCTATGAAGTGTCATAATTATTGAGAGGTACAAGTACGACGTTCAAAATAGTACGAAGCTTCAACACTAGCTTTCTGATTTTATGATTCCACATCACATCTACCACTCATATTTATTGATAATTTATAAGATAAATTCAATGACTATTTTAAAAATAGCGCGCACAGATTAATAGGCCTATTACACTGCACTTTTCACAGGGGCCCTTTCACTTGAATCAGTGTAGTGTAATAAGATTTAGGGAGAAAGGGTCCCTAATTTGATCCTTATTGTTAGGTAATAAGCGACGCTCTAAATAGCGGCCACGGCCACCCTTACCTTATGTTAGGATCCCTGTAGTAAGTGCAGTGTAATAGGCCTATAAAGATTTAATATAGACTACTGCGCGTTGTTGTACTCGTAGTTGCGTTTTTTTTATTAGATTCATGGCTCTAGTTTCTAGTTCTTAGCTCCCAGTCTGGACTATTCAGCCTTTACTTTTTTGATTTATAAAACTTAAAACAATTTTAATTAATTACATTAAATACATTTTTTTATTTTATGAATAAATTTCATCAATTCACTTACAAAAATTCAAAAAAAGCTGCAAATTTACTGCACGAGGGCAGTAAATATTTACTGCACGCGAGCAGTAAATTTAACTTACAAGCCCTGTTTACTGCCTCTGTAAGTGTCATGTAATAAATGATTGGACAGAGATTAGGTAGGTATAGAGTCTCTGCGATACATTCATTATTACTGAGGATCGTGACGCTTCTCCATTAATTACAAATTCACAATATAATGGTAGGGGTTTACTTGCGATAATAATGGGGTGGCTTTTTGCTTTAATTCAAAATCAAGTTTGTTTAAAAAATACACAAACTAAATGGAACGCTCAGGTATTGCCGTAAAATACTCGATTTTTGCACTCGCTATAGCAATTCATAATCATTAGCATATCTAACCGATAAAAGGCTAACGAGCAGAAATAAATATGGAATTATGGGTTTGAAGTTTAGCAGCGTATTTTATTCAAAGCGTAAAAAGCTCCTCGTGTTTATGAATGTAAAGTGCGTTTAGTTTCAACAAGTAGGTACTCGAAAAACACATATTGAATAAACTACACGACAAATTGAGACATTTCTGCGTTGATTTAATTCTTGTTTTTTTGTACAACCTATAACCTTAATTGAAAACAATACAATAGAAATTAATGCTAGCTAGCCTAACCTAATTACTATAAATCATACCCGCGTAGAATGATGGTAAGAATGCTGGCTTCATTTTTCATTAATATTTTATTATTACATATTTTTATTTGAATTCAATAAAAATTCTATCCAATATTAATTATTAAGATTATATTATGATATCTGGGACTTCGCGTGCATTTGAAAAAAAAACTCGTGGAAACTCCGTTCGTTACGGTCAAATTCGGTAAAACTAAAGGACACACCTTCACATCTATAGTAATCTTCGTCGCATGGATAAATCTCCGTCCATATTCCTATATATAAAGAATGCCTATTAAACACTTTGGTAGTTAGTTACTATCATCGCCTTAAGCAGTAATACTTCAAAATGTCAGTTTTATATCAAGTACGTTGATATCCCCAAAATAAGGGTTATAATTCAAAAACATGAACGTCAACAATATTAAAACAATACTAACGGTTCCAAGCGTTGATAGTACGTCCCCTTTTTAAATCTAAACAGCATAGAGGGGTGTCTACGTCTATATGACAGATGGGTTTGGCCGCCTCGCCTTATTGCGTCTAACCTTTTAGTGTTGAACTGCTGACTCACAACGCGACCTAACCCAACATCAAAGTCTTCAAACAAGCCCTGCTGTTCTGACCCGGTGACAACGTCGCTAGTATCTACGAAAAATAAAGTAAAACAGAAATAAACAGTCATAAAAATTAGTTCCAATATTGGCCACAAACCCAGATAAGTTTGTAGGGACTATAATAATATATAGGAAGATATAACACTGGCAGCTGAGGCGCGTAATTTAAAGACTTACCTACACCTTCTCCTTGTACAGATTAGGCTCCATTTAAGTTAAGTGCGATGATAGTTTAGCCATAGTGGCTCAGACGCTCTGCTTCCGGTGGTCGGAGGTTCGATCCCCGGGCACGCATCACTGACTTTTCAGAGGTATGTGCGTTTTAGGAAATTAAATATCACTTGCTCTAACAGTGAACGAAAACATCCTGAGAAAAGCTGCATGCCCTGAGGTCTGCCTATCTGCACTTAGCAAGCGTCATGGTCGCATAATAATTAATAAGCATAGAAATTAATAATATCATTTACATAATTATTTTACACGTTTGCTAAGAACATTTCTCTACGCATTTCGGTTCGAAACCTGCGCTGAAACTCTCATCCTAACAGCTGTATAATATACGCAGTGTGGTAACCTAAATTAGCCAGAATTGTTGCCAAGTTCTGATTTCAAATTTTCACCAGATGGTACTTTTACTGTCATGGTTTTCATATCAACGAATTCCAGACTCGAGAGAGAACGTCTAGTAGTTTTTTCGCAATGACGAAAAATAACATACATAGCTAATTATAATAAGCGCCTGGTTAGTTAAATATATATTGCGCATTAAACACATAACATTATCACATTATTTCATTCGCACAAAATTCAAAGTATTTCATTAAATCTTCATCTGCTTGACTATATGATATCAGGTAAATTCAGAATTCAGTTATTCCTATTATAGGTAGGTACCTAAGTGTTGACTGGTCCAGAAAGTCTTGTGATGACGCGTGTATCAACAAAGATACGATGGTTATTTACCTATTAGCTCTCCGTCACTAAATCAACTAAATATTTACAATTTTATAACATTACAGTAGGCATGTTAATACACGTGTGTAAAATATGTGCCGTTGAGTGAAAATACACTACGGACCAGACAGAACAGAACGTTCGTGTCAAAGGGAAACGACGTTTTGCTCGGTTACCTACCGTGCGCGCTCCATATAAAAGTGAAAGAAGCAGATTTTTTGCCATACAACTTCTTTTTCCCCTATTAATACTATGTTTTCGCTCTAAAAATCTAACAGCGCATTAATAAAATTAATAGAAAATAACTAATTATGCAAGGTACCTAAACTTGATTAACACATATACAACCCAGTTTAAAATTTATGATATATTACTTAGTTTAATTTTAATCTCATTTTAAACAATAACAATGTTACCTGCTGAATATAATAACGTTGTGTTTATTCCGCAAACGAAATACAAGCAGTGTTATCCCAAATAACAATGTCCAATTAATTTATGAATTATAATATTAAATTGTTAGTTCATACTATTGCTATATACGATAATTATGATTTAAGTACATTGTCATGATACAACATTATACAATTCAAAATAATTTTTATGTTGCAGTAAAATAAACAATGAGAATCATAATCGTATTTATTTTATTTTTATAACTTATATTATGCTCAATTGCAACTGAATTTACACACATAGTACATATAGTTAGACATAATTATAGTGTCTCTTAAGTTACTTTTTATTATAATTCTACCACTCGCCAACTAGGTAGGTGAAACTATTACAATATACTTTGCCAGCGACTTCGACTCGTTTGTTCGTTTTTAGGGTTCCTAACCCAAAGGGTGCCAACGGGACCCTATTACTAATCCTCCGCTTTACCTATACCCTACTTATTGAAACACGACAGAGAAAGCTGTTGGCCGTTTGCCAAAGCCGCTTTGCCATGTACGCTCTTAAGGGCAAAACACACAGGAAACGGGCGCGGGTCGGAACGAGTGCACGGCGGATTGAATTCCTTGTATTTGTATGGACGACATCACACAGGCGCGGGTCGGGCGCGTGATAGGTGACGCTGTGTGATGTCGTCCATACAAATACAAGGAATTCAACCCGCCGTGCACCCGACCCGCCCGTATATTTTGAGCTTATGGGTACGGCAGGTGGACGTCCGGTAGTGCGGGATGTAATGTAATTTCGGGACTCTCTGTGCCCTCAACTAAAGACAATAAACCAATTTCCTTCATACAAGTTTACGCAACATATTTTTAAAGTCGATCGTTCTTAGGGTGAAAACACACCATGGACAATTTTTTTTGTCTGGTGAACAAATATTCGCACGCACGTATGAAGCCGCACAGACTACCGCGAGAGAACAAACCGTATTAAGTACCCCTATGAAGCGAGAGTTTCGCGCCGATGTTTGTCTTGCTCTGTCCGTAAAGTATGTTTTCGCCCTTCATTTTCAAATCGCAGAATTAACATTTACCTACTTATATACATCGACGCCTCCACGCAAGGATTCAGTAAGGCCTCGGATACACGGACAGATTGAAGCAGTCAGAACTCAGAATGGACTGCTTCAAGCTGCGACTGCATAGTAAACTACAGTCTTCTATGGAACCGCTCGAGCAGTTGCGACTGCTTCGGCCTTCGGGCGGTTGGCTGCAGTTATCAATGGTAGCTTCAAGCGGTTGACTATGACTGCTATGTTGATCACTGGCTAACTGCTCGAGCAGTCCATGTATGGCCGGCCTTAAGTGTTATTTAGGGACTTTTTATTGCAATCCGGTAAAAAAATTGCAAAAATGTAACCCTTCTAATTAGCCAATAGGTATGTCAGGCCTAAACCTATGAGGCACATTTACACTATCAAGAAGGAGCGAATCTTTAGACGGTATGTGGTGAAATGGGTCGTGGCAGAAATAATTAATTAAATGTCAACTTAAGTTATGTTTCCACACCTACAAGATCTTGCCATTAACTGTGAAAACCATAAAATATAGACATGTTACAGGTGGATCGTATTTGTAGATTTGTAGATACATTACCATTACGGCATCGTTAGAAACTACGGCTAGCCATATTTCAAAACGACGCCGTTTTGTTACGACGGTTCAACATAAAGCCATACTTTTTTTTATCCACTACAAGTTAGCCCTTGACTGCGATCACACGTGATGGTAAGTGATGATGCAGTCTAAGATGGTAGCGGACTAACCTGTTAGGGGCATGTCAGTTATATTAAACCCATACTCGGGACTTCCGCATGTTAAGACAACAGCGCTCAACACTGCGCCAAGCAGGTCGTCAATTGGAGATTGCAATACGGCTGAACGACCGTCAACCACCTCTCGTGATTCAGTGCTTCGCGTTCTAAAAACGGCTAGCCGTAATTTAATTGGGCGGACCATAAGCTGAAGTTGTGTAAAACAGCGTGAAATCACAAAATAGATAATAATACAGGTGAAATGAAACACCGGCTATGGACGGCTCAAATTACTATGGAGTTTCAACTGCCAGATATAAACTTCATCAGTTCATCGCTATTCTACAGATCCTAAATCTGAGGACTCCGGATCTGCCGTTGTCATGTGGAAAAATAATGTGGCTACCGGACTCCACACTATACTTTACCTTCCAACTCCTCAACCTAACGCTGTCTATTGTGAGAAAGTTTTGTAGCTTACTAATTACCAATTTCGGGTAATTTGAACCTTAACCGGGTTTCTTACAGGTAACGATGACTGCCAGTTAATTTCGGGTAATTTTGTGACAACTGCTTACAAAAAAGCGCATTTCCTGAATTTTTTTCCCACACAGAACTACTCAGAGAAAAAAGCCCTTAATATAACTAGCTTTACGGCTCTTGGTTCCCTCTATACTCACGGCGCAAAACAACCATAGACAATATTTTTACTACTATACTATGTCTGTGGAAATAATAGTGTGGAGCACTGTTTGTGGTGTGGAGATGTAAGTAATAGTACATTACATCACGAGACCGGGAAGTACGCGTTTTCTGGTCGAGTGTTAGTTAGCTATATACGAGACCAGAAATGCTCTCCCGGTCGAGGTGTGTATAGTGCTTTTCGAAAAAATGAAACAAGTGACTTTTTTTTAAATATATTACATTATTATGTAATTAAATTATTTTTAGCTAATTCGGCCTCCGCTCTCAGAAAAGAAGGCGTACAATCTAAATCCATAATCCTCACTCGAACTCATTTTTTCGTCACTTTTAAATAATAAATTATAACGATTAGGTATGTAGTTAATTCCCGCCTTTCAGTATTATTCAGTATTATATAGATAAAAAATAAATATTATACTTTTAATTTTTTTTTTGCGCTGTGAGTGCTGAATGCGTAAAACGGTATAGTTCCAAATTTAAACTATTTAGGCCAAAGAACATTATAACAAGTTACAAGATATTCAGGAAGAAAGATTCCAAATTCAAACTTATGATATGTAATGAAAATACATACATTCTTTACTGGCCTAGGCCGGGAAGTTTAACTTTCGAACTCATTTACAGGGTATGAAATGTGCACATTTCATATCATTTTTTAGAAATAGGTATTTTCTATGGTTAGTAGTAAGTCTATGGTTGAAATATAAAATCGGTTAAACAAACTATTTGGGAATTGCAAATGAGATTATATATAGAAGTATTTTTATTTCTCCCATTTTTGTAAGACAAAACGGGTAATTTCTGATTACGTTTCGGACTTTTCTAGTTCTAGTAGGTTCGAACTCCTTGGTGCGAGCGGCTGGAATGGGGGCTCCGGCTGCTCTTCCTTCATCTTTATAACAAACACGCAACCCTGGGAAGACGACAGCTTGCAGTGGCACAAGCTGCCGTGCAAAATGGAATAGGGGATTATATCGCGGACGAGCCCAATGGGCGTCGCGCGCAGATAAGCTCCGGCGCATGTTCTTGAGAGTTCCCGGAGCTTCTCATTACACGCGGAGGGTGGCCACCGAGGGAGTTTTAGTGGGTAGAAATCCCACATAACCCGATCTGCTCCCCGGGAGATTGGGTATCTCAAGAAGATTTCCCCCCCGTAACCAAAAAAAAAAAGGTTCGAACTCCTCAACCTCATACCACAAGGGGGATGCCTTCACAGCACAGTCCATTGGATTACTCCTTGGTGCACAGGTTTCAACTCAGAGCAAGTTCAAATTTTTTTCTCTCTCTCTTCGGTCGTTCCTTCATTGCTGAAGATCGTGTTCCTGGCTAAATACTACCCTCGAACGGATCATTCACTTCCTCCTCTGTTGATGGCCGTTCTCACTAAAGTATGAAATTTCGACGCGTTCAGCTGGTCACACCACCTAGTTGGTGAGCGGCCTCACGCGGCAGTTTGACATGGATGTAATAAACTTTTGAATTTTTCTTAGTTTTGGAGTATTATATTTTTAGTTTCTGAATAAAATGATAATGAAATACCTACAGAGTAGGTACAGACGACAGGTAGGAAACGAGGAGACAGACTGGATGAAAATCTAGACGGGGCCCAGGCATCTCTACGAACCATGAAAAAGAATAATTGGTTATGTTTTGCTAAAATAACAACGGATTTGATATATACGTTTACATTTCGAATTTTGTGTAATTTTCTGAGTCAATAATTTAGCTAGTTACGGCTGGAAAGTTTATCCCGAGTTTAGATTAGTGTGAAAATTAATTTACCACTCGGCAATTTTGAACTTCGCTCAATTCGTAATGAACTGTATTTACTCGTAGTTTTAATGTAAGGACTCAAGCACACTTACTTATTGAGCTTGATTAAGTATATGGAGCAGGTTGCACAGAGTACCGCGACAAAACGAAACGTATTTCCCATACAACGCGGGCGTTTTGCACGGACGTTCGTCCTGTCTTGTCGTGTCTTCGCACTAACTAAATCATTAATAGGTAAGTAGAAATAATCCTGGTTTTGTTTTTAAAAGAAACCCGATATTTATTCCGAATTTCTAATATTTGGGCCAAAACTTATAAGTTTTGGCCCAAAGATGGTTTTAAGCAATCGCTTACTGTAACGATGACGGAAAACACGTGAGAAAACCGGCATGACGGAGAGTTTTCCATGTTTTCATATTACTTTGTGGAGTCGTCAATCCGTCTCTATATAAATAAAAAAAAATATAAAATAAGTATTTAATAGAAGTCGGTTAAAAATAGCCATTTATTCTACTATCAGTTAACACGTACAATATTATCATTGTTATTCATTACAATTCACTTTTTTTTTAATATGTATAGCGAGCAAACGAGTAAGCGGGTCACCTGATGGTAAGTGATTACCGCCGCCCATGGACATTTGCAGCACCAGAGGAACCGCCAATGCGTTGCTGGCTTTAGAAATCGAGAATATATTGACAAACCCATCATATTGTAACATTTTATAATTACATATTATTATTTTGATATTATTTTGGTTCTTACAGTAGAAGTCGCCCTGCACATCTGTCCCTCTTGTGTATTCCTCATCCATCCATCCTTACATAAGGTAACGTAATAGAGTTGTTTGATGCATAAAAAGTGTTAGTCCAGGTTATTAATATAATCTCCATTCCAAAGTTCAGCCCAATCGGTTCAGTGATTGTGACGTGAAGGAACAATAATCACTAAAAGTTCAAACATATAAACTTTCACATTTATAATATTAGTAGTTATATTATATCTTAAACATGATGATTTTCAGTAAAAAGCTTTCAGAGTGGCGTGTTCATTGTTCCACTGTTACTGCAATATTCCGGCTGCTTCAATTAGCACCCACCGCAGGCAGCCCTCCGCTGTGACAGACCGACAGCCATCCATCAATGTAGGTATATCAGACAATGATCGATAGACCATGTTTTTATCTTCCATCTTTTTTATTAGTTAGTCATCTTGTTTCAGAAGAAAGTTTGCCGTGAACATCTATAGTTCACGCGGGAGTTGAATGCAGAGCTTAGATATGTGTCACCTCAGGTCCTGACTGCATTCATCTCGCGCGCGTACTATAAGTATGTTTATAGTTATTTGATTATAGATTGGCATTTTATAATCAAAACTTTAAAGAAAGCCCTTGACAGCATCTCATCTGGTACGTGATACTGGTAGCGGGCTAACCTGTTAGGGATTATATTAAACCCAAACCCCTTATCGGTCTACAGTCTACACGGTATCGTACCGGAACGCTAATTCACTAGGCGGCCCGTCTTTGGCGGTAGTCAAGGCCATGACCTCCCAACAGGCCACACCAGGGAAAATTCTGAAAATATAAGATAGACCAGACCTGGTAGGTCCACAGCGAGGTCTGGTTCCTGCTGAGATCGCAGCCTCGGATTTGTAGTGTATAAAAGTAAATAATTTAAAAAATTAAAAGCACAATTGAACCCTGAAAAGATTACAATCCTTTTTTGGGCAGTCGGGTAAAAAACAGGGCTGTGTCTGAGTTTACTAGCAGTAGATACCAAATGCCGTAAACTGACAGACCAACAATACTTACTTACGTACTTACTTGACGGACACTGGATTTCGAACACAAAGTTTTCACTAACATACTTATTTTCTACTTACTCCGTACTTATTTTCCGTTACATTTTACGGTAATATAGAATTGTATAAAGCAAAATATAATAAATATAAATAATTGAAATTCTCTTATCAACCTATTGCCGGGTTACTACTGAGAACGGGTGTCCTTTCGGAATGAAAAGGGTGTGGTCATAGTCCACCATGATGGCCAAGTGTGGATTGACTTCTACACACCTTCGAGAATACCACGAAGAAAATTTTCGGGCGTGCAAGATTCCTCGCGACGTTCCATCACCGTTTCAAGCAAGTGATATTAAATTTCTTAAATCGCACATAAGTTTGATAAGTTGGAGGTTCGGTGCCCGGGGATCGAATCTGCGGACCCATACAGGAGGTCGGGTGACTTAACCACTAGGCTATCACCGCTCCTTAAAATTAATAAAACTTTATTGTAACGTTCAAATTTTCGAATTAATGTCCATTAAAAATTCAGGAGTAAGTAACTAAGTACTCCATTCTATTCGCGTTTATTGAATACGAAATGAGCAACCCTTTTTCTAATTCAATTTGAGCCCTTTTGCCTTCCTTTTCTGCGTGGGCTCTATGAATTCGTTGATAGTCACAACCTACCTAAATGATTATTTGAGAGATAAAAATAAAATAAACCTTTTTATAACTAATTCAGCATTATATGCACTATAGTTAGTTAAATATTTACTTAGTCAATCGTCCATTTTTCATACCGTACCTATTAATAAAAATAAAATGTATATTAACGAATTAAAAAATACGACTGCCCTGCCATATTTTTTTGGAGTTTACCTCCCTAAGAAGCGATTTGCATAATATATAGCCTTTGCAATCTTATTCACATTTTTATTAAATGATATTTTTTTGTGAATCACTGGATATTGAACTATAGTGTTATATATTTTTGGAATCTACTCATCATTTTCTAGATGATGATTATATAGTTAATCTTATTTTCGAATAATTTTTTTCAACTTTAGTCTTTAATGCGGGATCATGGTCACCCCATCAATTTTTTTAAAAAATAGGCTCGCCTACGTCACCCGGAATAAGCTAAGGATTCTAACGATACCTCGGTTATCAAAATCGGTTCAGGCGTATAGAAGTTATGGTGGAATATACAAACTCACATACATACATACATACATACATACATGAACCCTGAAAACAATATACTCCTTTTTTCAGGCAGTCGTATAAAAAGCTTCCCTACAGTCACAGTATTTATAACCTTTATACTTACTAAAACTAGCTGATGCCCGCGACTTCGTCCGCGTGGATTTTAGGTATTTTCGAGTCCCGTGGGAAGTGGTTTTTCACCAGGATATATGTATATAATCTTCTTCTTCTATATATTCTATATATTCGGCTGCTATAAGTAGAACTAAACGTATTATTCAACACGTGCAGAACGCTTGTGCTCGTTTTTGCTTTCCTATTCCTCCACGAAGTCACGTCACCCCCTATTTGAACAATCATAGTTTGTTAAAAATGAGATCACGGAGGAAGTTGCATCTCGCTGGGTTGCTTTTCGGGGTAATAAAACTGGGTAAGCCTTTTTACCTAGCCCATAAACTTAAGTGGGTGGGTGATGGAGAGACGGACCGTCTTCGTAGCTGTCGTAATCGGCTCCGTATTCCACTCCATCGCACGGCTGCTTTTAGAGGCTCTTTTACTTACTCTGCTACAAAATGTTGGAATAATATCCCCCCTCCAATAAGGATTTTAAAAAGCAAAGTTTCGTTTAAATTTAAATTGAAAAAAGTCCTTCTGGAGAAACAGGTAGAATTTCAAGATCATATGGCAGAGTACTCTATTCTTTAGCTTTTTAATATATGATGCTTAATAAGTTAAATATTTTATATATTAAATATGTATTCCGTTTAATCATAAATTTACACATATATATGTAAATGTATATATATATATACTTATTTCTATGTTAATTATTTATGCAGTTAATATATTTAATAATTATTATTATAATAAAAGATATAGTAGTATAATAGTACCTATTAGTAGTATAATAGTTAATTTTATTGCATAGATATGAGAATTATAAGTAGTACTGATGAACATTTGTGGTCGTTTTTGTGGATGTGTAGCACTTTAATTTGATAGATAGATAATTTAGTTAGATAGATTTGCTATTACTATAATAGTATAACTATAAGTAGTAATTTAAGTATCCTACTAGCTTGCAGCTACGTAGCTTTTTTTCCGTGGTGTCACCTGAAACAGGGTTTAGGCTGAAAATCAGCGCTGTATGGTTATTGCTTGCACTGAACATACAGCATTATGCTGAGCCTGGGCCATTTTTTGTGTTGTTCATCCCTGCGCCTCATCGATTGTTGTTTAGATTATAGATCTTGTTTAGATCGTTGAGGTGCAGGGGTGATCTACCTCTTTAGGTATGCTTGTTATGTATGGCACAATTTGAAAATAAATTTCTTTTCTTTCTTTTTTTCTATATATATATATATATATCAATTGCTGTTCGTTTGTCTCGCTAAAACTCGACGCCGAACGGCTGAGCCGATTTAGCTGATTTTGGTTTTGAAATGTTTGTCGTAGTCCAGGGAAGATTTAAACGGTGAGAAAATATGGAAAAATTGTGAGGAAGATCGGGCAGGACAACGTATGCCGGGCCTACTAGTCTTCTTATTAAATAATATATATAAGTCCGCGACGGACTCCTAAACTACTTAACCGATTTTAAATTAAATTTGCACACCGTGTGCAGTTTGATCCAACTTGAAAGATATATAACCTACAAATGTTTGAGAGTCAATGGTCACTGAGGGTCGCCATATAGATTTTAGTTGGTTTTGAAAAGACAAGGCGACAACGTCAGGTGCGTAACGTTTAAATGAATATGTATGATAATAAGTTATAAAGATTAATAATAAATATCGCAGTACTTAATGTAAAACCTGATTTTCTGCCCAGTGTCCACTGCCTACATTGGGTATGGATTAATAATTATGATTATCAGTGCTACCCGTGCGAAGCCGGGGCGGGTCGCTAATATAATATAAAACTGAACAATGGCGACAATCTGTCAATATATTTGAAAATCTCCCTACTGTCACGTGTCTTATTTACTTTTGTATATATGTAGATATTTTAATCCAATTATTTCACTTTCCCGTATAGTTCTATCAAACATTTTCTTTCACACAAACCTTTTCCTAACAATAGGCATGATGACAGTATCCAAGAATCAATGAAATTATGAATTTATCTAATGAAATAGGATTCATGGAATATAAAAAACGTATTTATTTTTCTATTTCGAGTGAGATTGTTATTTATTTTGATAAAATAAAACTATGAAATACAGCAATCCGCCATATTGTATAAAACACCACTGAAGTGAATGACGTTACTATCGTTTTCGAGCTTTGACAATCGACCAACAATCTCTATAAGTACAGGCGTTTTAAATGTTTATCAAGTATTTTCGTGTTTTTTTGTTTCCCAAAGATCATTTCCTTAATCTAGTTTTGTTTTACCGAATCCAAAGTTAAGAAATTAAAAATCGTTAGCCATGGATCAAGGATTTGCCAGCTCTAATTTGCCCAGGATTGATTTATTGATGCTGGGTATCTTACATCAAACAAAGACTTTTGTTCAACAGAATTTCGGAACGTCAAAACTTCTATGTAAGTACAATAATAGCATAAACCTATCAATAGGTTCTAAACCCGTAATATCTGCTATTTTATTTATTAAGCACTTCATGATAGGTATTAGAGGTATGAAATGTTGTTTTTTAAAACTATACCGTATAACTTATATGAGCGGTGATTGCCTTCTATGACGTTTGCCTCCTATTCGGATCCTATTCGGCGTATGGGGTTCGATTCTTGGTACGCATCTCTAACTTTTTGCAGTTATTTGTGTTATAAGCAAAACAGCCTCACTACATAGTATAAAACAAAGTCGCTTCCCGCTGTCTGTCGCTATGTATGCTTAGATCTTTAAAACTACGCATCGGATTTTGATGCGGTTTTTTTAATAGATAGAGTGATTTAAGAGGAAGATTTATATGTACCTTAACACCTTACTTTTTAACACCAGCTAGTATTAGAATAAAGCAAAACTTACATCAATGTGATCTTCGCAGAAATAAATAGTAGAATTTAGCCCTATAGCTGTAGGATCTCGCCGTGCAAGATTAAGCCACTTAGATCGCATTGTTTTTTTAAGTGGGGCGTGAATAAATAACTTGTTTGGAGTTAATTTTGATGTGTTATCACACTGGGGGACCGCACACGACTTACACACTTTAGAATTCATGTTATTCACACAAAATATCTAAATTGCTGTACGAAGACTTATTGTTTACTGCACACAGTACATTAGAGTACATTGGTAAAAACTATAGTGACGTCACAAACGACGCCATGACACCCGCGAACGTTTTGGCGTGATTTTTTAAATTTAAATTTCAAATGCCAACTTTATCTACTAAACCTTATTTTTCTGCTGAAATAAGATATTTTTTCGAAATAGTAGATACTTCCGAACATAATGTGACCATTTTTCAAAATCAGTCATCATGCCTATTATAGACACAAAAGAAAAAAAAACCGTTTTGAAGTGATGAGCTTACATACATTCAGTGATTTATTTTTATTTATATGGATTCTACATCAATGCCTTTACCTACCAAACTTACCCTGAGTACCTACCTAATTCACTTCATTATAACGTGAGAGTTCTTTTTATAGGTAGAACAACAGAATAAAGGATGAGCGAAAATGTTTTCGGTGCCTAAAAGTATCAACGTTTTACGATCAGTCGTAAACGAGTGCGGGATGCGGCCACGCCACAAGTGACTGTTGACACTAACTCCCTTACCCCCATGCTGACCCTACGACCTAATTGGTTATTTAACAAATAGTGAAATCAGCAACTTTTTTTCAAAAGTCAAAACGCGTCCTTATAATAATACTAAGGATTTATATGCAATGCCCGCGACTTCGTCCGCGTGGATTGATATTTTTTAGTTCCCGCGAGATCTGTTCAATTTTTCAGGATACAAAGTAGCCTGCGTTATTTCAGACTATAATCTATCTCTGTGCCAAATTTTATCCAGATCCGTTCAGCCGTTCTGGCGTGATTGAGTAACAAACATACATTTGAGGTTTTTTGGTTCCCGCGGGAACTTTTATTTTTGGGGATAAAAAGTAGCCTACGTGTAATTCCAGTCTATAATTTATCTGTGTGCTAAATTTCATCAAAATCCGTTCAGTTGTTCTGGCGTGAAAGAGTAAGAAACATCCATACATCCATGCATCCATACATACATACAAACTTTCGCGTTCATAATTAATAAGGATTCTGAAATGTGACGTCACTAAAGAGAGACGCACTCTTCTACTATAATCGATTTTTTTAATTGTTATTCAACATAAAATTATCAAGGGACGTGGATATTACGAATTTTGGCAGATTCTCTATTTAATAATCACTAAAAATATTTTATTTGTATAAATACCCAATTGGACCTAATCCTACATATTACATATACACATACATTAATCACGTAGGTAAATCGTTTAGCTAACTTTAGACTGATCGATGACTTCTTTTGCCGGCCCACTCTCTCGACTCTCAGAATGGCCATAGTCCACCATGCTGGTCAATTGAAGGCTGGCAGCTTCATTCACCTTTGAGAACTTTAGAGAGTAGAACATAAATAAAAGGACTCTCACTTCTCAAGCATGCAAGAAATCTGTTTCACCGTTAACGAATGATATTTTGTACTTTTTTACGGTTGTATGTATAATTTCCACAATAGGAATTCTATTTCTTTTCGTTTCATGGCTATGGTATGAATTATACTGATTTAATAGCTGCTTATTCGGTGCAGCATTGCTATATAAATAAAGTAGGCAGCCCATATCAGTGTTTAATAAAGCATAATTACCACTACTAGATGATGCCCGCGACTTCGTCCGCGTGGATTAAGGTTTTTGATTCCCGCGGGAATTCTTCAATTTCCCGGGATAAATTAGCCTATGTTATTTCCCGGGATACAAACTATCCCTATACCAAATTTCATCAAAATCCGTTGAAAAGATGGGCCATGAAAGTGTAGCAGACAGACACTTTCGTATTTTTATAATATTAGTAATATGGATTATGCATTGTTACTCTCTCCGTACTGTATGTATATTACTTTCTTGATGTCACCTATAGGCTGCAAAAATTAATCTCGTGTGCCCCCAAATTGTCTCTCTCCTACGGAGTCGTCACGCTAGCCAACCAAGCTTACTCTGAAAGCCTAGCAGCCTATGCAGGTAGCAGACAACCTGTTGATATGAAGTGAGGCTGAAGAGCCCAGGTAGATCGGCACGTGAGTAAATTTACCAATACCTAGTCGTTCACCTCTAATGTTTCGATCTAAAGACGTGGAATAAAATAGTTTTGGATTTTGAAAAAAATATCACATATTATTATTATTATTAATTTAATTTTCTAAATCGTTGGTATTTACCTATGCACAAAAGGTATTATCATCATATGAGTATTTTAATGTTATACATAGATATTTCATGACATAGCTGATCGCCATACGTTCCATGTATAGTTATGTAAACTTGGTAAAGCGTTTAAATTCGATTCGTGTGGTTTTCTCCTAGGTATAACTCTTTTAAACTCCATTTGTAATCGAGCATATAGTTTTTCCACAATATTTGGATTGCTTGCTGCTATATTCGTTGTTTCACAGGGGTCTTCTTTGATATTATATAAACAAACAGTACCTGAAAAGTAAAATTTGATTTATATACCTTGAATAATGTTGAATAAAAGTATTAATTAATCACCTATTACAACTGACGATTATAGTTTGTACTTACTATTTCCAGGATAACAAATATTTTTAGAAGATGCGTCGACATCGCATGAAATTTTTATATCATGTCTCAATTTGGTATCTACGTGATTAAACGGAATCTCTAGACTGGAAAGTACTGAATATACTTCGCTGTTTTCAATACTCTCTGTATATGAAGGACCATTTCCAGCAACACCTCTAAATATATGACCTTGATAGTTGCTATAGTTTGGTGAAACATCTCCAGTTACAAGTTTGAAATTACCATTAATTATGGTAGCAAATCCTGTATAATCATCGATCTCAACCATCAAATCTCTTTTAGATTCACTATTTGATACAATGCTGTCCCACAAGTCGATTCCATCAATGTTTTTCGGTGGATCAATGCCAACTGCCCTTGAAAGTGTTGGTAACCAATCCGCTACATGCATATAACCCTTCCATAAATGTTGGCCTTGTGTTAAATTCTTGCTCCAAATCAGTCCATTGACTCTAATGCCTCCTTCGAAAGGACTTCCTTTGAGGCCTCTCAACGGCCAATTAGACGCAGCATTTTTCGCCATCTGTGTCGTTATGCCACCGTTATCAGAAATAAAAACTACTATGGTGTTTTCAAGTATGCCTTTATCTAATAATGCTCTTACAATATCACCAACACTATCGTCAAGTTTTTTTACCATTGCTGCAATAAATAATATCGATTAATTATGTAAAAATTAACATCCATACGTGACATTAACATTCATTATCATCATAGTCAACCTGTTGAAGTCCACTACTGGACACTGTCCAACAACGGACGTGGACGAGGAAAGAGGGTGGCGGGAAGAGACCCGATGAATAAGGCTGAAGACGGGGCGTGGTGAGTGTTGGCGATTACTATAGGGAAGACCTATTTCAAGCAGTGGATGTCCTTAAGTTAATGACGATAATGATGATGAATATTTTTTTTTATCAACTACAAGTTAGCCCTTGACTGCGATCTCACCTGATGGTATAAGTGGTGATGCAGTCTAGGATGGTATCGGGCTAACCTGTTAGGGGTATGGCAGATATATTAAACCCATCCCCTAATCGGTTTCTACACGGCATCGTACCGGAACACTAAATCGCTTGGCGGTACCTACGTCTTTGCCGATAGGGTGGTAACTGGCCATGGCCGAAGCCTCCCACCAGGCCAGACCAGACCATTCAGAAATTATAAATTCCCGAATTGCCCCTGCCGGGGATCGAACCCGGGATCTCCCACGTTAAGGCAACATCGATCAACACTGCACCACGGAGGTCGCCATATTCTGCGAGATATGATTTCATTCTGATGTTCCTATTTTCTTACCAGCATAGTAACGTCGTTGTGGCAGCTCTATGTGCCGCATAGTACGTACAACCTCTGGTGGGGCCTGCATCGGGGCATGGTCATTGCCAGAATGTGGTGCATTATGGGCCACCATCAAAAACAGTGGTTTATTAGCGTCATGAGATTTTATAACTGCAATATAAATGGTGTAACTGTATTGATGATAAATCATCAATTAGCCGTAAGTAATAAAGTAGAGTAAAGAGATTAAGCAAGACTATTGACTAATTAGTATTTACCAAACAAAACGAATAGTTCTTATATACTGTAAATGAATTTTTTTCACCTAAATACGCATTAATTGGTATCCGATTATTGTACCTGACCTGGCTCTGTATAATGAAAAGATAACGAACAGCTATTGCAGGGTAATTAGGTAATGAATGTTACAAATTATCGCTATAGGTACAAGTGATAAATTAATTACCGCATATTATTGGCAAATTTGTTTTTTTAATTAAGGTGCAAAAATTTGTGGGACTTTATTTCTTTACTTAAAATGATATTTGACTTATTGGATGTATTTCACTCGATTTGTTCGTTGGCGGGTCCGTCATATGGAATAACAAGCTGATTCCCGCGTATTTGCCCTTGTGTATTGAGGTTTTATTGGTATATGTGTACTAATTTCTGTGTGAAAATATAATCTAAATTGTGTAAATATTTTGTATTCATTTTGAATTGATGCTTTGAATCTTTCAATAAAATAAAAATGTTTAAATTTTGTATTTCGTTTAATTTCTTTTCGATTACTAGTTTTGCTTTGAAATAGAATTACTTACTCTTGAATATCATACCATAATGCTAAATTTATAGTATAGAGTTTTATTCTTTTGCCTAAAAAGTTGTGCTGTTAAATCAGTTTCCTACCTACTTACATTTTTGTTTAAAAACGTATAAGGGTATACAAAACCAAGTACATAGTATTATAACTTCTGCATAGTAACAGATAGCTACATGTTAAATTCAAGCTCTACCCTCAATCATTTAAAACGGGCATCTGCTAGTAGTATATAAGTTTATAGTAGGAACAGTGTTTAGTCCATAAGTTCTTCTTATTATATTGTGTATAATGTTTGTTTTCTGTGTATTGTTAATCCCAAATAAAGAGTTTATTTATTTATTTACTTTGGTGTGTATGTCGCAATTTGTTTAGGTTGCCATAGCTATCATGCACCAATGAAATGAATATTGTCTTTTGTGCGAGTCGCTTCGTGAACAATTTAACGAAATTGGCATCCTTACGGTTGTATCGCAGTACATATATGTAATGCCGCAATGTCGTCTACGCAAGGTGCAGAAATCCTTTGTGAGGTCGAGTATTACCTTTTATAATATGGTTCCAAAAGAACTTTTGGATTTGCAGCGGCAAATTCAAAAGTTTAAGTCGAGGCTATTATACAATTAACAAATTTCTTAATGACAAAGTTATATGGAAACAACCGACTTTGGGTCCAGCTACCCACAGGATAGTATAATAACTGACACTATTGTATTTAATTTTATATACTTACCTACGTATTGTAATACCTTGTTTTAAAATAAAAAGAGCAACTGCTGAGTTTCTTGCCGGCTGTTCTCAGCAGAAGAGAGACACCTGTATGTCCTACATGTTTTAAATAAATTGGATTAAATTGAATTGAATTGAATTTAAGATTAGTCGTGTTATAATACCTAATTAACTAATTAGATTAAATATCTGAAAACCTGTACTCGTTGTAGGTAACAGTTTACTCGTGCAAGATTAAATGAGAGTACAAAAATATTAAAAATAGTTAGTTAGGCCTACTCCTGGAATGATGCTTAAATAATTAAGTGCCTTCCTAAGGGCAAAAACACACAACGAAGAGCGCAGTTCATAGAGGCATGAAAGCACTGCTTACCCTAAATGGAAATAGGTCAATGCTAATTTTTAATATAACAGTCAGTAAACAGGTATTCTCACAACTCATGCCTACCCTAGCTTCAAGCCCTTTGCACGCCACTGTGTGGACGTATATCTGACGACGACATGTACTATATTATTATCAAATCATAAACCAGGGGCAAAAAATACTAACTATTACCAACTGTACCTACTCATACCCAGGACCAGGATGTTGCATGGAGGTCAAAAGGTTGATTAAGTTATTAGGCATTCGTACATGAGAACCTTCTCGTTATACTAGGAAAATGTTATTCGATGAGAACTATTGCGAAAAATTAATTAAGTATTATTACGATCAACAGTTTTAGTATAGTATTATCCTGTCCTCGGATATATTTCAACTACATACCTCGAAACGTATGCCTCGGCACGTGATTTTCTATAATTTAGTAAGATCTTGCATAAATTATGGATTTACAATTGTTTAAAGCGCGTTATATTGCGAATAATATTTTAATCTCACTTGTTTTAGCTTCTTCAGTGTAAACGTCCGTTATGTATCCTTTGACGTCCCAAGCGACTGATAAATTCCGGAACAGGTCGTATCCGGAAACATCTCCGATATTCCACTGGGAATTTTCCAATATATTAGGTTACTAAATGTTTTTTTATAATACGTTTCTTTAAACTTTAAAAGTGTATTTCGATAGCCTTTTTATTTTCTTTATAATCAACTTTATTTCTTTTTTGTTACGACTTTAAGTGCTAACGTTAGCTATCGAGCAAGCCGTAGCACTAGGTAAGTATAACAAATAACAAAACACTACTATAGTGACTTTTATAATTTAACTAGATGATGCCCGGGATAAAGGATTTGGATATCCGCGGGAACTCCATAATTTTCCTGGATAAATTATGCCTAACTATGTCCTTCCCCGGGATACTATCCTTATCCCTATACCAAATATCAAATTCAGTTAAACATGGGCCGTGAAAGCGTATAAGACAGACAGTATAACTAACTCTGTATAATTAACTCTGTATAATTACTACAGACAGTATAGGTAATTAACTCTGTATTAGCAAAGAATACAAACTTTTGCTACGTTGACGTTTGCTAGTAGACTCACCGTTTCAAACAAATCGTATTCATAATAATCGATGTATCCGCCTCTGTGACCAAAATGCGAGTCGAAACCCCTCGACGTGGGCAAATATTCCACACGTGACTGCCCCACATGCCATTTGCCAACCAAATGCGTAGCGTAGCCGAATTCCTTGAAGTACTGTGGCAAAATCTTCTCAGTTATGGGCAACGCTCGGTCCTCGCCATTTGTTAGGGGATAGCCTTGCATACCTGCGACACGTAGAAACATCTCAGAAATACTGATGTTACGAGATGATTGTTATGACGGTGATTAAAATTTGAAAAAACCCCCGTGGAAACTCTTTGATTTTCCGTGTCAATTTAACGTAGTCTCTGGGATGCAATTTCTTTAGTTTGTATGAAATTTAAACAATATCAGTTCAACAACCAGCCCGTAAAAAGGTAACAGACATACACACTTATACATATAGGTATCCTTAATAAAATATCCATACTATTATTATAAATGCCAGAGTGTGTCTGTCTGTCTTTCTGCTACGCATTCACGACTCATTTGTTTAACCGATGAAAACTGATGTGAAGTTTTGTGAAATTTGGTACAGGGATAGGTTGTAATCCGGGAAAGAACATAGGCTACCTTGCCATCAACGTGGGCATTAACTGGTTATTATTAAGACTAACTAGATAATGCCCGCGACTTCGTCCGGGTGGATTAAGGTTTTTTGATTCCCGCAGGCCTATCTATGTCCTTCCCCGGGATACAACCTACTTCAATAATAAATTCCATCAAAATCGGTTGAACAGATGGCCCGTGAAAGCGTAGCAGGCAGACAATCAGACACACTCTCACATTTATAATATTAGTACGGATTAGTGATGAAATATTTCCCAATAATAGGTACTCAATCCCATATAATATATGACGGAGTATCCGACACCAGAGTGTTTTTAAAAATAATGATGTCAGCATTGCTGACATCATTCTCTCCACTACTATCATCATTCTGCATAGTAACAGTACTCAAACTATAATTTCTTCAAAATAATTCTTTTATTGAACTTTTCTTAAAGTAACAGCGTAACAATAATAAGAGCTCTGTACTGTTCGGCTGCTCAAGCCGTAATGAGGTGCGCGGCAACGAACACTCTTATTTATAGCAAAATCGAGAGGGGATGAATCAGATAATGAATGTTACGAAAATCATTTCAATTAATTGTTTAACTTGCGGCGCACCTATTTACATCCAATAATTAATCATTTTAACTTAACTAAATAATTATAATTTAACCATAACTAATTTTAATTTAAAACAAACAAAACAGTAACTTTTGATTTGGAAAGTCTAATTGAAATTGTTCACTATTATTTAAATCATTGCAATTATTTTAAGAGTTACACAAATTATCAAATAACTGGAGTTTAATATGTTGTTGCGCCGATACGGCCGTTCTGACCGGCGGTGCGCGCTCTGCACCAGCCGCGTGTAAAACGCTTCTCTTGATGATTCTTGAAGTTTATCTAGAACAAAGAAATATTTATCTTTTGAGATTGGTATCTGTGTACCCTTTTTATTAAATAATATGACAGTGATTTATTTTGTTTAGTTTGTATTGTAGCGTACGCTGTGGTACTATGTTGTACACTGTGGTACTTTGTGTTTCGCGTACACTGTGGTACTTTATTTTTTTGCGTACACTGTGGTACTTTATTGTTGCGTACACTGTGGTACTTTATTGTTGTGTACACTGTGGTACTTTATTGTTGCGTACACTGTGGTACTTTATTGTTGCGTACACTGTGGTACTTTATTTTTTTGCGTACTCTGTGGTACTTTGTTGTAGTGATTTATGATGTGATGAAGTTTAAGTAATTAAAATATAAACATACGTACATTTTAATTTGCAGGTTCTTGTGTTTGTCGTTCGACAATGCTGGCTCGTGATGTAGATGGTATAGGCCCTTCGGCTGATGCTGAAAGTTCATTTTCCGCCGATACGGTTATTTGGTCTCCAGGTTGAGGAGCCCGACGGAGTTGGTCGTGAGCGACTTTTCTTGGTCGCCCTGAACCAACCACCTTTTTCACTAGATAGCGGTCATTGTCCAGAATTCTTGTTATCTCGTATGGCTCGCTGAATTTAAGATCCAGTGAAGTTTGATTTCGAGGATTATTTTTAATGAGCACATAATCACCACGTTGGAAATGATGGATTCTAGCTTTTCTCGAATTGAAACGTTGTCTGTCTTGTTCTGCATTTTGTGATATCTTTTGTTGCACGTGACTAGTGAGTGCTTCGATATCAATAGTCTGTTCATCAATATTTACGAGACTCAGTAGCTCTGGAGGAGCACAGTGCTTGCGCTGAGTGAGTAAAGTAAGTGGAGCAACTCCTGTCACACGATGGGGCGTGCAGTTTATTGCCAGCTGCAGTTCTTCAAGCATTGTGTGCCATTCTGCCGTTTCATAGTTCTTGATCATGGTAAGAGCGTTTTTTAGCGTAGCTACGACGCGTTCTACTTGTCCATTCGCTCGGCTGACTCCTGGTGCTATAGTATGAATGTCTACTCCAACCCGGTCGCAATAGGTCTTGAATTCACCTAGGAACTCTCTTCCACCGTCTACTATGATTTGGACTGGCGTGCCGAACAGGTGAACTGTACGTTTCAGTGCAGCCAATGTACTGTGTGGATTTTTATTAGTTGCGTAATAAAATAGTACGTATTTTGTAAAAGCATCTATAGTGACAATCACATACTGTTGATCGTCAGATGTTCCCATTTTGCCCGTTATATCCATATGTATAACTTGAAAGGCTGTAGTTGGTTTCTGAATCGGATGCATTTGAGCTTGTACGGCGCCAGATGCTCCTTTGGATGTTCTGCAGACCACGCAGTTGTCAACGAATTTTCGGACATTCGTACTTATCTTATCGAACCAGTAACTGTCCATGATTTTCTGCAGAGTCTTCTCCCAACCAGGGTGTTTTAAAGCAGTGTGGAATGAATTTATCAAACTCCACTGAAAAGACCTCGGAACCACTGTGCAGAGTTTTTGTCCGAAGGCTGGGTCTTGTACAACGCGCTTGAGAACATTATTTTCTAGTACGTAGCCATTTCTTGGAATGTTATTACTCATACCATCCATTATAGCTCGTAGTGTTTCGTCGCGTCGTTGTTCGACTTTCAGCCAGTCGAGATCCCTGGTCATCATATTTACTGTGAGCTCTACCGGGTTCCTGCTAAAGTAGTCAGCATGTTGAAGCTGTTGACCCTTGCGGTATTCAACCTCAAAATTATAATTTTGTAGAAATGCCCACCAGCGATGAATTCTAGGGAGCAAGTCCTTTTTGTGTTTGGACGCTTTTAGCGCATTACAGTCTGTGATAACTGTAAACTTGCGTCCATAAAGATATTGTCGGAAGTGTTTTATTGCTCGGACCACCGCCAAGGTCTCTAATTCATAAGAGTGGTATCGGCTTTCAGTTTCAGTGGTCCTCATGCTCATGAAGGCAACTGCATGTTGTCGTCCTGCAATGACTTGTACCAGTACTGCTCCAAATCCCAGGCTACTTGCATCTGTGTATAATTGAATTGGTGCCTCTTCTTGAAACAGTGTAAGTACTGGAGTTGATGTTAAGCACTGAATGACCTTCTCTCTTGCTTTTTCGTGACGTTCGTTCCATTCCCATTTAGCTCCTGGTTTGGTTAGCTCATATAGTGGTACCAGTATGCGTGAAAAATCTGGTATGACGGAGTATCCGACACCAGAGTGTTTTTAAAAATAATGATGTCAGCATTGCTGACATCATTCTCTCCACTACTATCATCATTCTGCATAGTAACAGTACTCAAACTATAATTTCTTCAAAATAATTCTTTTATTGAACTTTTCTTAAAGTAACAGCGTAACAATAATAAGAGCTCTGTACTGTTCGGCTGCTCAAGCCGTAATGAGGTGCGCGGCAACGAACACTCTTATTTATAGCAAAATCGAGAGGGGATGAATCAGATAATGAATGTTACGAAAATCATTTCAATTAATTGTTTAACTTGCGGCGCACCTATTTACATCCAATAATTAATCATTTTAACTTAACTAAATAATTATAATTTAACCATAACTAATTTTAATTTAAAACAAACAAAACAGTAACTTTTGATTTGGAAAGTCTAATTGAAATTGTTCACTATTATTTAAATCATTGCAATTATTTTAAGAGTTACACAAATTATCAAATAACTGGAGTTTAATATGTTGTTGCGCCGATATATATTATCAGGACACGACTTTTATTTGCAGACAATCTACCCAAGAAAGACATAAATTGTGATTCAAATTAATTTATTAATTTTTTCTTTTTCAATAAATAATAATGTAATAAAGATTTCAAATACTCATATCCACACAATTTCCATCAGGATTTTCAAATAAAAGATTCGCAGCTTTTAGTTCAGAAAAATAAAATATCCGATTTATAAAAAAAATGAATTTTCGCTACGCTATATTTTATTGTTATATATGCGATACCTGTAACATGTGCGAATTTCCCAGTGAGTAGAGCCGAACGTGAGGGTGTGCAGACACTGTGACTGTAATACCGCTCCAGCGCGACACCGGTGTATGCCAGAAGGTCTATATTGGGCGTTGTGATTTGATCCGACCCGTGGAAACTCACGTCGTCCCAACCCTGCAATATCGTTACAGCTAGTATAGTTTTCCACTTACATTTCAAGTTAGCGAATCACGTTATTATTGTTTTTTTTCCTCTAACAAATTATACCTTTGCTGCGGTCTGAGCAAGCTTTCCTGAAAGCTTCCTTTCAGGCAAGCTTGCTCAGACCGCAGCAAATGTCTTGTCTTCGTCCTACCATCATATCTATTTGATGGCAGGACAAAGAGAAATTAGCATTAGGTTATTTTCACTAACGTATAATCAGAGTATGTATTTTGTATTCCTCTTTAACCTGTATGCCAATGAAATGAAATGGGCATGACAGATTTTATCTAACCCCATCTTGTTTTGAAGCAGGATCGTGACAGCGGCTATTTTAATGTAAAAAAGGCATGAAGGGGAAGTGAACGCTGTGGTTTGCTATGTTAAACCTCCCGGGTTTGATTCCCAGCCTCGGATTTGGAGTGATGGTAGACTTTAGCCTGCAGAGCCGGTTACCACTCTACCTACAGTGGTACGCACAGGTTTTGAAGCTTGGTCAGGCATTTATAAAATAAGCATTAGATTACTGGCAGGTCATAGAGAGAAAAAAAACGTTGAGTTATATTTCACCTAGGGTAAGCAGTGGTTTTATGCCTCTAAAAATAACACGCCATTGTCTACCGGCTTAGTGATTTTTAGTTTTCGACTTTCAAGGGTATGGTTTATATACAAAATTAAGAAACAGACAAGCAATAACAAATAAGACTCTCAGGGCTTGTCTACTTCTAGATACTTTCTTTCAAACTGAAGCATGTGCCTACGTGTTGGTTTGTCCTTTTGTTTGGTGATACCACAAAACAGCTCTATGTCGTGATATTGTAATTTGTAACCTGTTCCAATATTTGAACAGTCCCATATAGCAAGGTGTAATGACGCGAAGCTTTCCATTTATTTCAGGCCACTTGAGAAATGTGACCGGAAAACGTTGTCAATTAATTAGTTTTTATAGGATATTGGGCTACAAACTTTAGGTGTGCAAAAAATGGTTTGGACAAAAAGTGTCACCACATTTTTTACTTGCCTAATTTGACACGAACAATTTTTACAATGTTCAACACAGTATAGTATAAAAGATCGCTGCTTGTCAAGTTAGCCTACCTGACTATCTACACAGTAAACAGATACAAATTGTATCTGTTTACTGTGCTATCTATCAATATGCTGGGATTACAAACTTGAAATTTTGACAATGGGTATCCTTTTATGACGTAACTAGGCACTCACTAATAACACAGTATAAACGTTGTATCTGTTTACTGTGCTAATAATGGATTTTTGAAATTCCATCTCCATAGGGGACCTAAGGGATTTAAGTCATTTTTGATGTAATATCCATGAAAATTGGTATTTGGGCATTCTGTTGAAATTAAAGAAGTGTTTCAAAATTGGAAATTTCTCCGCCCTGCAATTTTCTCAGTTCAACATGGTTTAACTATAGATGTAAGATTGGTTCAACTTACCATGTCATCGGCTACAATCAAGACGATGTTTGGACGATTTGCATCTCCTTTCATACTAGATAATAGTAGGTAAAACATTAATATCACATCTTTAGAAAACATTTCCTGAAAAAAAAAACAATGTTGTGAATCACGTAACGTCGTAAATTACGCATTTCAGCATTTATTAATTAACTAGCGAATGCCCGCCAATTCGTCTGCGTGGTTTGAGGTTTTTGGTTCTCGCGGGAACTCTTTAATTTTCCGGGATAAAAAGTAAGATGTGCTATTCCAGACTATAATCTATCTCTGTGCCAAATTTCAGCCATATCCGTTCAACCGTTGGGGCGTACATCCATACATCCATACATTCATGCATCCATACAAACCTTCGCATTTATAATATTAGTAAGAAGTAAGATTACTTAATTATCTACTACCTATCATCAGGAAACGGAAACCATAA
Source organism: Erebia palarica (assembly GCA_964035005.1). Lineage (NCBI taxonomy): Eukaryota > Metazoa > Arthropoda > Insecta > Lepidoptera > Nymphalidae > Erebia > Erebia palarica. Next base: position 13,541,961 of record OZ035988.1, read on the forward strand.
TAAATCAAGTAGTGGTTGGAGCATTTGTGCGAAGTACGTACACCAAACTCTAAACAAAGTATCTAATTAAGTAGTAAGATAAATTTATTCTAATATTATAAATGCAAAAATGTCTATCTGCCTGTCTGACAACCCATTTTGATGAAATTTGGTACAGAGATAGATTACATCCCGAAAAAAATCTTAATCCACGCGATCGAAGTCGCGGACATTATCTAGTTTACCATAAATGGCAGTATTGGTCTACTGTCTTCAAAAACGGGTTCGCGATTTTGAGCACTTCCGATTGACTAAGGTATTTTTTTACATGTTGTGAGAGCTCATTAATTTTCCGAGTTATAAAGTTGCCTATATCACTCTCCAGGTCTTTAATAATTATAGGTACCCATGCGAAAAATCACGTCAATCGGTTGCAAATACTAATTTGGAGGACAAAACACACTGTCGCATTTATAACATGGATAGTCATTAGGTAGGTATTTCATATAAATAAATAAAGATTTACTTACCTGTTTAATTACTTCTGATCGTTGAGATTTTACTCGGCTATTTTCCTGTTTCAAAGGTATACCAATAAAGTAAATAAATGATTGAAATTAACGACATTAAGTTTAAAGTATCTTCAATAGGAAAAACGTTAAGAATTTATATTCTTAAAATAAAACTTGAGATCGTTAATGCTGTAAGTATGCTGTAAACGTAAGAAAATAACGAAGCAGTCATAGAAAATTTATAATATAAGTACACTCCGCGGCACCAAAGCAAAACCATTCACAGTGTAATTTCGAAACAATAAAATATCTCGTAGATAACATTTATAGATAACAATAACAATATGTTATACATACCGAGATGCTGGTTCATATCACTAACATTTGATATTATTGCAGGCTCATTGTCAATACATTTCATCCGACAGATTTTACGTGACACAGTTTATATACTGATTTGATAATTTTTTAAACAATTTCTGCATCATCGAAATAAAACTAACACAACCATACTGAGCAAACACCTCAATTATAAAGCAAAATAGGTATGTTACACCGGTTTCTTTGATCAAGTTTCACTTCGATTATGATCTTTCCTCCAAGCTGGAGATTATGTATTTCAATCAAATTGCTTTCGGATATTTTATGATGTCTGTCTACTCCCAAAAGTTTGATAAAAAATTACCTCATAGTACCAAAGATCAATGTCAATTTAGTATATAGTTCTATAATATTATTATCTACTTCTAATAGTCTTACTGTGGATCGAAGCTTACTAAATATTATTTTATTTTATTAGCACACAACATAATAACATTTTATTGAGTACCTATGTAAAATTATTTTAATTATAAATGTTTGAAATCCCGTAAGTAAAACCTACTTTCGAAAATTATAACATCTCAAGTTCTTAGTCACAGCTATAAAATTATTATTAATTAATCAGTCAATTCATCTTTAGATGAATAATATAATTATCATAAAAATTACATTTATTTTCAAAGATTGTAAGAAATATGTGATTAATATTCAGGTTGATATGAAAAAGTTTAATTACGATTGTACGAATTTATTTTTGACAATTTATTTCATATGAGCTCGCCCTTGAGAGGTCGATGACCGATTTTGATAATAATAAAAACATAACCAGACGAACTTAGCACTCGTATGGCGATCACACTGTTCACACATAAGTATTTTATCCATTTTATCATTGAGGAAAACCAGGCATCACTGAGGTATAGCCCAGCAACCGAAAATTATATTGTCGGAACATTATTATTTGAGAAAAGATACTTATTACAAGTTCTACCATCAGTTATGCAGTAGGTATCATCAAGTTTTTTTATAAAAATAACTTATAGTTACTTCTCTCAGACAGTAGGTAAATTTAAAAATATAACACAATATCAATATCATTAACAACGAATAGGTACGCTGAGGCACACAAAAATATGTCACATTTTGGTGTTTATGCAAAAAAATGCACTAGGTAATGATAATATGATATGAGTAAGTCTAGACTTTTCTTTTTTTAAATCGAAAAAAAAGATACGCGCCGAATTTATAACCTTCTCTTTTTTTGGAAGGTAGAAACCGTCGTTAATACGTTACCTGCTTTGAAAAGCATCATAAAATGGAAATGAAACACTCATTCAAATAATAACAAAGTGTATTAACACTATTTCACCTATACAATTCAAATTACTAATAGCTTGGAACTACATGACACTCCTTAATAAACACAAGAGATTCGTAAATCCTGTAGTGTTATTACAGCCTATTCGTGAAGCAACTGTTCTGTCTGATTTAGCACTTTGAGTAGCTACTGTATTATTTTGATTGTCACTAAGCACTGTATCATTCAGCCAAGGAGTCCATCTGTATCCAAAATTCGCTGGGTTGGCTCGTTCATCTATCACTACAGGAACACGTCTCATTCGCATCGAACACAAGGCACTCAACCTGCTTGTGAGTATGGTGGCTATTTTGGTACCTTGTTCCCAAAGATCATGACTCTCTGAAGGATCTTGCTGAACATTGTATAAACAACCCCGAGCTGAAATAAAAAGGAAAGTAAGAATATAGTATTCAAGTAATTAGTATAACATTCACCGTGATTTTTTTTAAACAATACTTACAAGGACTAGGCTCGCAGGGAACTAAATCTTGAACTTTATCTAATTGTTTGATAGTACTTGCTTTCCTCATTTTAATAACTTCATCATAATCCATATATATTCCAAATCTTTCAAAAACTTTTGCTACTTCAGATGACCTAATAGCGGCAAAGTAGTCAGGTGGAGGAGACCTATTTGCCAGAAAATTGGCACCGTAATACCCATTACTTAGACCTGATACATTTCCAACTATAATTTTGTAATCACCCAGCCTATACGAAGCGTAAGAATTTGGAATACTATCATCAAAAGAAATCAAAACATCTTTTCGTTGAGATTTTCCATCATTTACTATAGCGTCCCATTGATTTACTCCATCAATATCCTTTCTTATTTCCCCGCCTGCGGCTGCCAAGAGAGTTGGCATCCAATCGGTTATATGCATTAGTCCACGCCACACTTTGGGTTTAAACGATGAATGCCAAATAAACGCTGGCACCCTTACTGCTCCTTCCCAAGGAGTTTGCTTCTTTCCTCTAAAAGGCAGATTGACGCCCCAATTGTTGAATTGTCCAACAGTCGGAGCTCCGTTGTCAGACATGAATGCTATGATGGTTTCCTGCAAAATTCCTTTATCTTCAAGTGCTTTTACTACTTTACCGATGCTGTAATCTAAATGCCTCATCATCTCTGGAAAGGACAACATTTGCAAATATTCGTTACAAATATACAAACATAAAATACTTATAAGGCAATGCTATGACTGTACAATCGCGATCTGAAAATAATAATTGCTCTAATACTAATAATTGCATTCGCACATCTGTTTCAGAATTTCTAACATATAGTAGAAGATATAGGAAACTTTTTTTAAAAAATATTTTTGCGATAAATGCCATTAAACAAACACAAAAAAAATGATATTTAATATACTCTTTTTGTTCAGCAAAATACCTTGGTATGACGTCTTAGACCTATTGGACTGTTATAAAGTAAGCTATTTTAAAACAAATAGATAAACAGTTTTCAGACCTTCATTCAGACTTTCTTGTGTCATGGTACAATCTTACTTCTTATCTTACTAATTTTATAAATGCGAAAATTTGGATGGATGTATGGATGTGTGGATGTATGGATGTTTGTTACTCAATCACGCCCCAACGGCTGAACGCATCTGGCAGAAATTTGGCACAGAGATAGATTGTGGCGAAGTCCCACGAGACCTACTGAACCCTCGGGAATGTCCGTTCCGACTCGCTTTCGGTCGGGATTCTCCCGGGCGTTCCAGTCAGTGAATCTTGAACCCCTACGCAGGGAGGCCGTCTGGCTAATTCACTCAATACCAATCAATTAATTATTATATATTGAAAGTTGCTTATTTAATTTTGGTTACAAAAGTCTATTGATATATTATGGTAAACGATTTAAAACACTATATACGGACGTTACAATAAGTATAATAATTAATTGATTAGTATCGAGTGAATTAGCCGGACAAGTTGCGTGTACGCGGCCTCCCTGCGTAGGGGTTCAAGATTCACTGACTGGAACGCCCGGGAGAATCCCGACCGAAAGCGAGTCGGAACGGACATTCCCGAGGGTTCAGTAGGTCTCGTGGGACTTCGCCACAAGATCATTGTTTGGAATAGCACATAGCTACTTTTTATCGCGGAAAATTAAAGAGTTCCTGCGGGAACCAAAAAACCTCAAACCACGCAGTCGAAGTCGAAGTCGCGGGCATTCGCTAGTCACTGTATATTTTGACAAATGTAAGTAATTATTTAAAACGCGTACATCGACGTATAAGGGCTGGATTGTGAAGTAAAAAGTGCAGGTTTGAAGTGATTAGTTAAAAATTTTTACGGTGCTAAGTGTCATGTATAAAATATATTCACACAGTGATTAGTGATCCTTGCAGGTTGATTGCACTTCCACTTCATGATTCGTCTTGACATGCGCACTTTGACCTTGTCAAACCAACACTGCATTATACATGTTACACTGCATGTTTGGTGCTATCAGGTGACGCTGCGAGTGAGGGGAGTTCGCGGGTGTATATGTCACCGTAAGATTGTAAAAACCGTTAGATTATAATCTAACTCGCGAAATTGTAAACTGTCGAAAGATTGTGAACTGTTCAATGTTATGAGTGTCAATTTTTTAAATATTCATTGTATTAACGTTTTCTTGTCTCTTTCTTGTAGGTTAGGTTAGGGATCAACATAAATAATGATGTAGTGGCAGTAGGTTTAGTTGGTAGTAGGTTTTATCGGGTATATATGTATACTTATCAGATTACAATCTACCGGAAATTAATACGTTAAATTGTAATCTTTCGACAGTTTGCAATTTCGCGAGTTAGATTATAATCTATCGGTTTTTACAATCTTACGGTGACATATACAACGATGCTCTAATCACTTTATTCGCACTTGCACTTCACACATAACAGCGTGACCCGTTGATTTTACTAATCACTTAACACCTGCACTTTTCACCTATTTACTTAATAAAGTGTAATCCAGATCTTATACTGTTAATAGTGCTTGAGAGTAGGTACCTGCATATAATCTTCTGTTTGAGTTGGCAATATGCTGACTCTCGACGTTTGAGAAGAGTGGCGGTTGCAACAGGCCTCCTTCGTTACCAGCGTGCGGCGTGTTATGTGCCAGGTGCAGGAACAACGGACGAGATTCATTATGATTCTGGATAACTATAAAATACATGAGTACAATTATAAATTTCTAAAAAAAAATAGAGTTGAAAATATAATACCTTAAGGCAAGAGTGAATAGGCTTTTCTAGGCAAGCGCGTTCCAACCTAGACCTCATCAATGCTTTGCACTAAGCATGATTGTCGTCAAGTGCAAGCCTATCTCACAATAAAAATAAAATATGAGAATAAAATAATAATTTATTATTATCTTTTATGAGTCTTATGCTTTCATCCCCAAAGGGCAAAACTAAAAGGTAGTAGAACATAAGTTGTTCGGAATCAGAACACGTACAGAAGTAACAAGTAGTAACAAGGTATTAGGTTAGGGTTAGTTAGGGTAAAATCGACCCTGGATGATAATATAGCGAACTCCTACTCATACTTTTGACGACCTCGGTGGCATAGTGTGTAGCGCTGTTGTCTTAACGTAGGTCTCAGGTTCGATCCCCGGCAGGGTCAATTTGGGAATTTATAATTTCTGAATTTTCCCTGGTCTGGCCTGGTGGCAGGCTTCGGCCGTGGCCAGTTACCACCCTACCGGCAAAGACGTGCCGCCAAGCGATTTAGCGTTCCGGTACGATGCCGTGTAGTAACCGAATAGGGGTATGGGTTTAATATAACTGCCATACCCCTAACAGGTTAGCCCGCTACCATCTTAGACTGCATCATCACTTACCATCAGGTGAGATCGCTGTCAAGAGCTAACTTGTAGTGGATTAAAAAAAACTTGACTCATTTTCTTTAGTAGAACTAGTCTTGACATTTTAAAATATAACTAGTTATCTAAATAGTTAGTTAGTTAGAGTTAGCGCTTAATTAAAAGCTCAGATTGTTAATTAATTGTCCAGTTGTTGCGCTAATAGTAATTTGTGATACAAAAATCATTGGCATGAATAACTGTACACACCTAACCCATTTGTTGCGGTCAACTTTATGTGGTTTACAATAATTTTGGATCTCAATATTATGTTTTAAGGTTTATATTAATAGATAAGTGCTGTGGAACTGAGACCGACACCTCGCGTTGTTATTAAGCTTTAATGGCTTAGTTTAATATTATGTGAAATTATAGTATTTAAATAGATAATTATGGTAGACAATTATAATCTCTCTATCTAGTTAAACTTATAATAAAACTTGCTACACTTAAAACTAAGATTCTGGGTTACTATAGTCTACTAGATGATGCCGTGACTTCGTCCGCCTGGAATACGTTTTTTATTCCCGCGGGAAATATAAAAGTAGCTTAAGTCTTTCCCGGGCATACAACCTATTTATCCAATTTGGCCTATCTCCAAGATGGGCCGGGAGAGAGTAGCAGACATACAGACACTCGCATTTATAATATTAGTATCATAGAGGTTTAATATATATAGTAGGTATAGAGTGCTATGATCGCTCCGCTTTCCCAGTGCGCAGCGAAGGCAATTGCAATAGCTAGTTATAATAATAGACGGACATAATAGTGATGGGCAATAGTGCGCTGCAAGTGCAATGTCGATGAAATACATCTGATCGGTACGGTTGTTGTGTATGTTTGTAGGGTACAATCATACTAATATTGTAAATGCGAAAGTGTGTTTGTTTGTTGGTTTGTCCTTCAATCACGCCTCAATAGAGCAACGAAAGACGTGATTTTATGCACGGGTATAGTTGAGGTCGTGGAGAGTGATATTTATCCCGGAACATTAAAGAGTTTCGGTGAGAATTTAAAAATCTTATTCTACGCGGATTAGGCCGCGGGCATTCGAGGAACACTTCAAACGCTTGGTCCCTCGATTACAGAAAGAAGCAGGTGCAATGCACGGCCTTCTGCTTAATCACGGGGGACCGCAGGAAGGAGTCCGCCGACTATACGCGGGCGTTGTGAGATCGATGTCTCTCTACAGGGTACCCATTTGGTCGCTGAGAATATCTAGTGTGTAACACCTTAGGGCAAAGCTAACAGCGTGCAACGCAAGATAGCGATCAGAGTCACGCGAGGATATCGTACTGTATCTTTCGAGGCTGCCACTATTCTGGCCCGTTTTGCGCCATTGGACATACTGGCTGATATGGATGCGAGAGTGTATGCCCAAACCCACGACGGCCAGAGGGGTGGAGACGAACTGAAGCCCGAAGGGTTAAGAAGAGGAGCGCACAAACAGGCACTTGTGAACTGGCGTATGCGTCTAAAGGAAGACAGAAACGTACGCCAGCGCGCTGTTGGTTCAAACCGCCCAAGTTTTAAGGCCTGGTTAAAAAGAAAAAGCGGCAATGTCACCTTCAGACTGACACAGGTGCTAACTGGACATAGGTGTTTCGGTGAGTACCTGTATCGGATTGGTCGTGAACCTACTCCCCTGTGCCATCATTACGATGGAGACAGAGACTCAGCACAACACACCCTTGAAGAGTGTCCTGTGTGGGAAGTACAATGTAGGGCCTTAGTGAACTATGTGGAGAATGACCTCTCCCCAGCGGCTATAATAGAGGCTATGCTGGAAAAAGAGGAAACTTGGAAGACAGTGGTTTCTTTCTGTGAAACCGTAATGGTTGAGAAGGAGGCTGCTGAGTGAGTCCGAGAGCTAGCCGATCCCGCCAGGGGCCGAAGGCGCCGGGGCGATGCCGTAAGCCGGCCAGTCCATCCAATAGACCCCATGTAAGGGACCTCGAAGTCACGAGCGGCTGGGGTGGGGGCTGCAGTCATTTCATCGTCCATATTTTAAGTGGAAGATGGCTGCTTGCTGTGGCCCAAGCAGCCATATCTCATAGCGAGTGCAGAGTAGTCTGGGGTGTGAGCACCGGGATGAGCCCAACGGGCATTGCGCAAGGGAGGCACCGATGCGTTCTTTATAGAGATCTCGGGTAAAAGTAATTGGGCCGTAAAACCGTAACAGACAGACATACACACTTTCGCATTTATAATATTGGTATGGAATGATATATCCGATGTATATCGAACACATTTCAAAAATTTACTTTCCGGTGAATAAGCTGCTTGAATTCTGTTTATTTTGATAGCGAGTATCATATTTACATGTTTTTATAGCACATTTGACCATTTATTTCAGTATAATAACAGAATTTCGGCCAAGAGTTCGCAATGAGTAGTGTTCGTTTGACTAAAGCGCTTGATGACGGAACGATGCTATTACCCGTGCCTACTGTTCCTACTTAGAAACATACGCTCTATAGTATGGATAAGTATGGGTTTTAATTCTCGAAAAATAGGGTTCCGTCGGGATTGGTGATGAAAGCTTTGACCGATTTTACTCAAACAATATCGAACCGATTTTATGCTTTTAATACAACTGCAAAACAATTACTGGACCTAAATACTTATCTACATTTAAAAAAAAATGATTTTTGCAAGAAGACTTTCGAAGCTTTTCGATTTAGAACTCAAAAAAGTTTTACTATTGATTTTCTGTCTGTCTGTCAAAGAATCACACTGAAACTTCTGAATGTATCTTACCATACCTACTTGTACAGCTAGATTAATATAATTATTGCAATATGATATTTTATCCTGAAAAACGTTTGGGCGATTTTACTCAATAATTCACTCAAGTCAAACTGATTTTGTAAGTTTCTTATCAATTTTGATAAAGCTTTATTAGTTCCATATGAATTTTCACGCGAAGATCAGAGGGCCGAGTGGTAGTTTTATTGCGTATTCGATTTCGATCGCGACAACGTTTACATGGAATTGATCAAGTGCCAGCTGTCAAGCGCATGACAATTTCATACAAATCGTGCCTTTTTGGATAACTTAGATAACTAGATTGTCGCGATCGAATGGGAACACAGAATGAGTAATTCGGAGGTGAAGGGAGAACCTCCACATTCCACAGCGAGTAACAGCAAAACAGTTGCGATTAGTGTAATACGATTACGGTGGATTCTACAATCCGGCTGCAACATGTAAATTCAATGGTCGCGCCTAGTTTTAATTCGCTCTGTAGCTTATTTAAGCTTAGGGTGTCACATGTAAATAGAGTTCAATGGGATGCGTTAATACCTACGATGCCGTGCGTGGTTTTTGTCGTACCGAATATGCAATTTGCTGGTATTTACCTACAGCAATCCAAAACGGCAAAGGTTAAAAGACTTAAGCCACAGATTAAATAATAGCGGTAATCGTTACTCCGTGATTCGGCCTCCTATTCGGGGATCTGAGGTTCATTTCCCGACAACGAATCTCTTCGTATAGGTACTAAAATTATGAGCGTTTTTACATGGGGAAACCTGTAAGTCTGATCTTTAGAGCGTACTTTGACTTGGCTTAGACTTTACTAAGAGTTAAAACGAGATGTACTTATGTGAGTAACATAAATCTGTCTCGTTTTAATCATGTCTTAAGTCTAAGCAAAGTCAAAGTTCGGTCTATACTTAGATCTCACACTGAGACTTCTCCATAATGTTCTCATAGTGGACTACGGCCACAACCTCAGCAAACAAACGACGTATAGCCTAGTTGCGACAGACGTCAGTCCATACCTATCCGTCGATTGCACTGATCAAGCAACGTTGAATTTGAGACGAGGATGACGACTACGTTATCTTTTCTAAAGAACTGTGATAGACAAAAACAGAAAAATAAAGTTTTGAATTTGGACCTTAATGAAGCCTTTGTTTTGAGTGTTAGGTAGCAGATACCGATTCATACATAAAATCCATGCAAGTACATTATTAATGCGAAAGAAAGTGCGTCTGTCTGTCTCCGCTTTAATTGCCTAGGTTGCATCTTGCATCGTGCGCCTGTAAATTGAGGGTCTTTAATAAAACTGAGTAGTTAATTTGTCCCTGAGCAGGCAAGTTGTACCTACCTTCATGCCTGATTTTTGAAGTGAAAACTTCCTTAGCCGCGTTGAGCACTTTTTGGTAGGGGGTAAAATGTGGATTCGCGGCGTCATCGACATGCATGTCACCGAAATGCTCGCGTTGTTACTAAGATAAAAGGTCTTAAATATAAATATACTACATTCGAAATTAAACTTTAATACCTTAGTATTAAGGTTTATATTTTAAATATAACCAGGCCAAAGATAATTCCGAAATTTCCACAGCTCTTACCACTGCGCCAGGTTGGTCGTCATAATGTCAAGCAGAACTGCCGTTAGGTATTTGCTCGTCAACTCATCGCATTGGGGCTTGCAGGAATACTTTACCATACCTACAGGTTACCTACGAGTATATTACCTACTCTCCAGTTAAGCAGCTAAGGAAACAACCTTACAAACTTTCAGATGTTTGTGTATTTCACGTGCCAGCCCGAAATTCATTTGGTAATTCAGGTACTGTATGCTAGTTATTTAAAGGCAAATTGGATGTGGGAATTTGAAACTGCGTATGTGGTTTGTGTTTGTTTGTGCCCAACAGAATATGCGATGAGCTGCTATTTACAGTGTCCATGAAACTAATGCGATATGGAATGAAGTTTATGTGAAATTTAGGTAAACTCTCTGAAATATTCCCCTACTGCTTTACATTTAAACGGGAATGAAAACCTGTTGATATGTTGAAAATATACGTAACAAAGTTATGACTCACCATCATCATTTCAAACCATTGCTGGCCCACTACTGAGCATGCTCTGAATGGCTTGGCAACAGTCCACCACGCTGGCAAATTGAGGATTGGCAGACCATTATGAAGACTCGTAGGTTTTTGTTTTCCATAATTTATTTTATTGTATTTAATAGGATGCCAATGGTAACAAGGATCTTTTGTCTTATTCTATCACTAGATGATACCCGCGACTTGGTCTGCGTGGGTTTAGATTTTTTGACACCCGCGAGAAATCTCTAATTTTCCAGAATAAAAAGTATGTCCTTCCCCGGTATTCATCATATTATATCTGTACTAAATATCATCAAAATCGATTGAAAAGATGGGCTGGAAAATTGTAGCAGACAGACAGACACAGACTGAACCACTACAGCAGGAGGTCGAACTTACAAACCACTAGGCTAAATGATGCAAATAAAATATACTGTGAATCAGGTAGGTACTTACTCGATATAGCCCTGTCTGTCAATGCATCAACAGCATACCGTTTTTCTTCGTCTTGGGGATCATTGCCATCGAAAAAATCTAGTCCAGAATATTGTAAACCGCCTGGCAACTAAAACAATACAATATCTATAAAAATCGTATTTTATGTTACTTTTACTATTACTATCATATTCAGATGATAGCATTCTATCCTTTTCTCTTGAGTGATTGTAATCAAAGCAGCAAGGAAAGCAAGGAAAAGAGGTTAAAAAATATTTTTATCATTCTAATAGCATCTGGATTGGGTTATAGATACACGTTAGGTACATAATTTTTTTTATTAGGTGTACGAAACGAATATTACATGTACGAATTATCCTAAAAACAGCCACAATATGGGATTATAAATGCAAAAATATGTCGGTAAAATCTATGACTGCACTCCGCCAACGTGTGTACGCCCAAAAGTCAATTATAAAAAATTTTTTGGATCTTACATCTTCCACTTTATCATGTGTATAGTAGTCCATGAAACCCCCTCGCATGCCGTAATGAGTGTCATACCCTCTAGACATGGGAAGGAACTGCCGCCTGGACATCCCGACGTGCCACTTCCCTACCAGATGCGTGCAGTAGCCCAGATCTTTAAGATAAGCTGGTAATAGACGCTCGCTCAGTGGTATGCCCCGATCCTCGGAATTGGAAAGAGGCATTCCGTACATTCCTGAAACAAATAATAGATTTGTATGGGGGTAGAATTAAAGCAAGTGTTTTTTCGTCCGGTTTGCCGTAGAGACCCTAGGGCCTTAGGACTTGGTAAAATGTTACGATACATAACACCGCAGAATATTACTTCATCTGGCTTTGGATTGAATTAGGGACTTGCTTATTTTTTGCGCAAAAGATCAGCGTAGCTGTTTAGCACGTAACCGCATCCAAATTCCTGCCACCAATCCCACTCAGGCATAATTTGTACAGTAGGCTGTAGTACTCCTACTCGTAGGTTTTGTAAAGTTTTAAAAAAGTGTAGATAATCGTCGTCGTTCGTAATAATCCTCCCAACCAGTGACCATCTGCGCGGAAGATATCATAGCGCATAAAGATATTATGTGCAAACACAGTTGTGCACTCTCTCCTTCAATGCTCTCATGGTCCGATGATATGGCGAAAGTATTATGTAAAGTAAGACCAGATAAGACCAAACCTGGCCGGAAGTCAAGTCCAAAACTTCCCTTCTAGTCCAAAACTTCGAAGGTTCTTGAATAAAATAGATGATTATTTGCGTACCGTTACAACATCAAAGACATGTTATTATACTACCATTGGATGTTGCAACGATTTCTAAATTACTGCAAACTGGAAAGTGCGTAGCGTGAATAACCGACAAATTAATAACATATTTCTTTTCACAGCTTTTACAGAATTCGCTGCGGTGACTATTACTATTGAGGTAGGTAAGTGGTGCATTAAAGTTTAAAATTTTGGTTCAGTGGGTTCAAGTATGTTTCATAAATCAACATCAAAGGTAGATTTGTAACTCGACCCGTATTTAATACGTAGGTAAAAGTAATTCGTAATCTACACTAATATTATAAAGAGGAAAGATTTGTATTTTTGTATTGAACGAATAAACTCAAAAAGTACTGAACCGATTTTAATAATTCTTTTTTCATTAGAAAGCTACATTATCACTGAGTAACATAGGCTATATTTAGTACTAGATTACAATAGAAATCTGTAGAAATTCCTATTAAAACCAACCGAAGGTGTAAAAAAATTAGCCATAAAATGTCTTTCATCGCATACGCTGCGAAGAGTATTAATGATAGGACAAAAAAATGTTCGACAATATTATAGAATATACCAATATCTACAAAAAACTTCGCGAGACCATGTGTCTAACTATTGTAGTTACGTCACTTTATCTAATTTTTACATTTAACAAATTGATAGAAATGCCGATCAAAATCAGACCGTGTTATCCATACCATTTATACATTTTTATCCAAATAAATAATTTAATATTCAAGACTGTCTCAATACCTGATGATTACTTTTTGAATTATTGAAATCGGACATTCCATTCAAAAGATATCATGAAATTAAAATCATGAAATTGCATCGAGTAACTAACTCTTCGTGAGAGGGGCAGTGCGGGAGAAGGGGGTGCACCATTATGAACTAGGTAGCCGGTCGGCTCCTTACGCAGTGGACGCAAGCGACATTGAATATTGCGAGTTTTTTTAACACATTTTTATGCTTCACTTAAAAAGTTCTTTTCAGAGCTACTTAGTTTTAGTATTAGGAATCACACTTTTTCATAATTAAGTAATAATAAATGCGAAAGTGTGTTTGTTGGTTCATTGGTTTGGATCGACGTGATTTTTGGCATGGGTATAGTTGAGGACCTGGAGAGTGACATAGGCTACTTTTTATCCCGGAAAATTAAGCAGTTCGCGCGGGAATTAAAAAAACATTCACCACGCGGACGAAGTCGCGGGCATCAGCTAGTAATGATAATAAATAAGTCGTTTTTACCATTGAAAATGGTTATCAGATGCAAATCGCCTGAGACATATTTTTGGCCATAGCTTCGATTTTGGAAGCATCGAGATGAGAATAGTACCTAACGAGAATTGAGGAATTTATCGAGACGTATAAATTGTAAATATTTCGGAAAAAAACGTACTTAAGGAAAAATTAAAGAAAAGGGTCCTAACTCCTAGGGTATTATTTTAGCTACAAAATGACGAAAAAGTTTTGAAATCGGTTAATAATTGTGACCTGTCGGTAGTCCCTTTAGATTTGGAATTGTAGAAAAACGGGTAATAGTGATATTGTAGCTTCTGTGATTATGACCGATCGTCATGGTAATGGTGTTAAAAGATGCGGATGCAGGCGAGAAGTGCATTCAAGTTAGAATTTTGAAAATTTGCAAATTTTTGATAAATTTTGATTTTTTGAAGATTTTTATTTTTTAACCCAATTTTTTATTCCTAAATTTTTGTATTCATTTTGAAAGCTCCGATTCTTGCGGGATCTGCAAAATCTTTGATTTTTTTAATCCCGTGGGAAGTCTTTTATAAAAGCCTATGTCATTCTTTTTCTAAATATATCTATTAGGTCCTTACATATGAAATTGCCGTTTTGTCATACTGGCCACTTTGATCTCAAACATCTTCTCTTTGGTTAGGAATTTCAATTTCAAATTTATACAGCTACTAGCTGATGCCCGCGACTTCGCCCGCGTGGATTGAATTTGTTTGGTTCCCGCAGGAAATCTTTAATGATACGGGATAAAAGGTAGTCTATGTGTTATTGGCAATTGCAGACTATAATCTATCTCTGTGCAAAGTTCATCCAGATCCATTCAGCCGTAATGGCGTGATTGAGTAACAAACATCCATTTGAGATTTTTTGGTTCCCGCAGGAACTCTTTAATTTTCCGAGATAAAAAGTAGCCTATGTATTATTTCAGACTACGATATATCTCTGTGTCAAATTTCATCAAATCAATCCGTTCAGCCGTTCTGGTGTGATTGAACGTCACTCGTTCGTGTGGCATAAGTTTTTTTCAATTCCCACAACATTTCATTATCTTCCGGCATAGAAAGTAGCCTACGTTACTAACCAGATCCTAAACTATATCCATGCAAATAAATTAAGTTAATCTGTTGCGGCGTGATTGGAGGACAAACTATCTATTAAACGTCCTTGGGGATAAAATTTACAAAAAAATGTGAATCAGGTATTTCTGCATATCAAACCAAAATTCCAAAAAACGCAACCAAGTTACCAAAAAATACCAAGTTTAATGGCTCTTACTTAGAAATTAATGGCAAACTTTCATACAAACTTTTTTTTTACACCCCTATTTTACCCTTTTGGGGGTTGAATTTTGAAGAACTGTGACAAACGCGCTTCTTTATTTTTTACCGAAAGTCTTTGTTTACCGAATGCTTTACCGCTAAGCTTCGTTTATATAACTTGAGCAATATCTTGAGAAATGAAGGCTTTATATACCAACTTTCATCCCATATTTCACCCTTTTAGGGAACGAATTTTCAAAACTGTGAAACACGTATTTCTTAATTTTTAACCCGCAGTTTATATACCAAGTTTCATGGCTATAACTTGAGAAATGAACGACTTTCATACAACCTTCAACCCCTATTTTACCCTTTTGGGGGTTGAATTTTGAAAAACTATGACACACGTATTTCTTTATTTTTTACCAAAAGCCGAAAAACTAAGCTTCTTTGATTTATCTTGAGCAATATCTTGAGAAATGAAGGCCGTTCATACCAACTTTCATCCCCTCTTTCACCCCTTTAGGGATCGAATTTTCAAAAACTGTGAAACACGTATTTCTTCGTTTTTAACCTGCAGTTTATTTACTAAGTTTTATGGCTACAAATTGAGAAATGAAGGGCTTTCATACAAACTTTCAACCCCTATTTTACCCTTTTGGGCGTTGAATTTTGAAAAACTGTGACATATTATGTACTTCTTAATTTTTTACCAAAAGCCGAAACATTAAGCTTCGTAGGTGTAACTTGAGCAATATCTTGAGAAATGAAGGACATTCATACAAAATTTCAACCCCTATTTTAACCCTTCGGGGGTAAAATTTTGAAAAACTGTGACACACGTACTTCTTTATTTTTTACCGGTTAGCCAAAATACCAAGTATCATTGATATAACTTGTAAAATATCTTGAGAAATGAAGGCATTTCATACCAACTTTCATCCCCTATTTCACCCCTTCGAGGGTCGAATTTTCACAAACTGTGAAATACGTATTTCTTGATTTTTAACTCGCAGCTCATATACCAAGTTTCATGGCTATAGCTGTCATAAAAAAATTCAACCCCTATTTTACCAGTGTAGGGGTTGAATTTTGAAAAACTGCGACACACCTAATTCTTAAATTTTTATCGAAAGCCGAAATACCAAGTTTCGTTTATATACCTTGAGAATATCTTGAGAAATGAAGGACTTCCATGCAAATTCTCATCCCCTATTTCAACTCTTTAGGGTTAGAATTTTTTAAAACTGTGAAACATGTATGTCTTCATTTTCAACCAGTAGCTCGTATACCAAGTTTCATGGATATAACTTGAGAAATGACGGACTTTCATACAAACTTTCACCCTCTATTTCACCCCCTTAGGGATGGAATATTGAAAAATCCTTCCTTACGGAGTGCCTACGTCACAAAAGGAACCTACTGTCAAAATTTCAAGTTTACCCCAGCGGTTTAGGCTGTGCGTTGATCCCTTAACGATTTTATATATACTAGCTGATGCCCGCGACTTCGTCCGCGTGGATTGAATTGTTTTTAATTATACGGGATAGAAAGAAGCCTATGTGTTATTGGCTATTGCAGACTATAATCTATCTCTGTGCAAAGTTCATCTAGGTCCATTTAGCCGTAATGGCGTGATTGAGTAACAAACATCCATTTGAGATTTTTTGGTTCCCGTGGGAACTGTTTAATTTTCCGGGATAAAAAGTAGCCTATGTGTTATTCCAGACTATAATCTATCTCTGTATCTAAGTTCATCCAGATCCGTTCAGCCGTTCTGGCGTGATTGAGTAACAAACATTCATTTGAGGTTTTCTTGGTCCCGCAGGACTGCTTAAATTTTTTGGGATAAAAAGAAGCCTACGTGTTATTTCAGACGATCTATCTCTGTGCCAAATTTCATAAAATCAATCCGTTCAGCCGTTCTGGTGTGATTGAGCATCACTCGTTCGTGTGGCAAAAGTTTTTTTTCAATTCCCACAGCACTTCATTATTTTCCGGGATGAAACGTAGCCTATGCCACTATCCAGATCCTCAACTATACCCATGCAAAAAATTACTTTAATCTGTTGCGGCATGATTGGAGGACTAACTATCTATTACACGTCCTTGGGGATAAAAATTCCAAAAAACCAAACCAAGTTACCAAAAAATACCTAGTTTAATGGCTCTAACTTAAAAATTCTTTCTCACAAATTTCAACCCCTATTTTACCCTTTTGGGAGTTGAATTTTGAAGAACTGTGAGACACGTACTTCTTTATTTTTTACCGAAAGTCAAAACACTAAGCTTCGTTGATATAACTTGAGCAATATTTTGAGAAATGAAGGACTTTCATACAAACTTTCTACCCCAATTGAACCATTTTGGGGGTTGAATTTTGAAAAACTGTGACATAGGGTAAGGTGTCCAACAGTGAGCCGGCGGTACACACTTAACCATGGTTCATAGCTACAAAAAGCGACGTTGCCAATTTGTGCCACAAGCTTGATCGTGCTTATTTTGAACCGCGCCTCCCGCTCCCCATTTACCAGCGAACTCTATAGTAAGTCGCACGCGGCACGAGACTGTTTGTGAATTTTAATGAAAAAATACAGAAAAAATGTAAGTAGCAAATTTTTGTTTAAATTATACTATTAGAACATTTCAGCGTCATATTTTGTTTTAATCCTATACTGATATCTTTGCATCGTTTAGATTAACACTCACAACTGTAACTTTGTTAGGTTTTATTTTACAAAACCTAAAATCATTTGAAGTGCGTGTGGTACACAGTGATCCACCAACTCGGCATGCACAGTGAGCCACTGATTCACTGTGTCCGACCTCTAAAAGACGTATGTACGCACTGAACCGGTGCCTAAGGTTTATTTTATATTCGCACTTAAAATCAGAATTGTATTATTTTTTCCAGAATGGGTCGAACCAAAAAATCTATAAGATCAATTGGACGTCATACCGAAGACGATATGTTAAAAGCTATTAAACTTGTCCTCGATGGAGAGACAATTCGTAAGACAGCGAAGCGTTAGCGAACATACCCTATCCAACTCTTCGCCGTTATATAGAGAAATATAAAAAAAAAATTACAAACTTGACCCCTAAATATGAAGTTAATGCAGTTTTTACCCCGAATCAGGAAAATGTGTTGAAACAATATATTTTAGAATGTGCCAACTTGTTTTACGGTCTGTCTGCTAAAAAGGTTCGTCGAGTGGCTTACCAAACGGCTGCGATTAATAATTTGAAAATGCCTGAGAGTTGGAAGGAGAACAAAATAGCTGGAAAAGAGTGGTTAAGGTCGTTTAGAAATAGACACCCGGAACTAACATTAAAAAAACCAGAAGTTTGCAGCCTTGCTCGCGCATCTGCATTTAATAAAACAAATGTCCAAACATTTTTTAATAAGTTAAAGGAAGCCATGCAGCGCTGTCCTGATTTTGGTAACGGAACTCGTGTCTACAATCTCGATGAAACATCGACTACGACTGTCCAACGACCGCAAAAAGTCTTGGCTCTAAAAGGATCAAATGTTTGCAAAGTAACAAGTGGTGAGAGAGGAGTATTAGTAACCACATGCTGCATAATTTCGGCTGCTGGCGTAGCATTACCACCAGTCCTGGTTTTTCCAAGAAAAAAATATCAGCCTCATATGATTAATGGCGCTCCCCCTGGTACCCTTGGGTTAGCAACCCCTTTAGGGTGGATGAATTCGGAAATCTTTGTTGAAGTTATAAGACACTTCATTAAAAACACTGCTGCCTCAAAAGACAACCCAGCTTTGATGATTTTAGATAATCACGAGAGCCATTTATCGTTAGAGGCTTTAGATTTGGCAAAATCAAACGGAGTCACTATACTTACTTTGCCACCGCACACCACAGGGAGACTTCAGCCATTAGATGTAGGCTTGAACGGTCCATTTAAAACCTACTACAACTCTGCTGTTGACTCTTGGCTTCTTAGAAACCCAGGTCATGCGCTCACTATCTATCAGGTTGCTGAATGTGTTGGCCAAGCATATTTAAAAGCAATGACTCCAGTCAACATCACCAATGCTTTTAGGAAATGCGGTATCTTACCATATAATGAGGACGTATTCTCAGAGCAAAATTTCTTGCCAAGTTCCGTATCGGATCGACCAGAACCAGACATTAGAAATGACAACATAAAACCAGAATTAAATGAAAATGAAAACCCAAACCATGAAACAGACGTCGAGACTGATCTAGAAGAAGATCCTGTCTCACCTTCTATTTTGATAGATTCGTCATCGCAGCAAATTCAAAATCCAGATTCAACTTTACGGAATTGCGATCAATTATCCAATGAAAAGATCTCATCGCCAAAAGTTCGACGAATGTTTTCTTCAAACCAAACGTTGAAACACATGTCACAAAAACCGTCGACTTCTAAGGAAATGGATAGTTTTGTTTCGCCAAAAGTATTTCGTCCCCCTCTGAAAGCTGGTCCGAGAAAGATAAAAAGACGTAGAATCTTAGGCAGAAGTATGATTGCCACAGATACGCCGGAAAAACAGATAATAGCAGAGAAGAAATTGAAAGGCGTAAAGAAAGTTAAAAAAGCAGATTTATTTACCCAAAAAAGGAAACCTGTGAACGCGAAAATAGATTCAAAGGACGAAGATAGTGTCCACGAGTCTTTTCACGCTAGTGGCTCATCCTCTGGAGGTGATCAATTTCTCTCTGACAGCGAAGATGACGAAATTATTTTGGACGATGACTTTTTACCTCTGCCTCGCAATCCCAAGGTAGGAGATTACGTGATCGTGATGCTGAAAACTCAAAAGAAGAATAATAAATGCTACTATGTTGCTAAAATATTGGAAATATCTAATGAACCTGACTACGATTATTTCGTTTCATATCTTAAATTAAAAAGGAAAGTTCAAAATAAATTTGCTGAGCCAATTGAGCCAGATCTAGCTGGAGTATCAGCCACAGAAATAAAATACATTTTACCTAATACGAAGGTTCAAGGTAGTAGACGTCGTAAAGCGACGTATAAATTCCCCGTGAACCTGTCGAATTTACGTTTCCCCTTTTGATTGTCATGTAATTGTTGTTACTTAATTCTATTAAATGTTACAGTGATTAAGACTGAATATTTGCCTAATATCCTGTAAGGTAATGTGTAGAGGCTTAAAACAGATCTCAATAATTAGTTATAAACGAAGTGCTGTCTCTTATTTTATTTTAACATAATTTTAAAATTTTATTATAAAGTAGGTAATGTTGATTTGACGTCTGATCTCTAATTAATATATGTTACCACAAATGATAACTTTGTTGATAAAAGATAATATTAACATACTTATATAAAAATATTGTATTTTTATTTATCTTACATAGCTACGCTAATAAATACCTAAATCAAAGATTCATATTAGTGAGTTCATTGGTCGGGTTCACTGTGTACTCCCCGGTTCAATGTTCACCAACACCCTGGTTCAGTGTGTCCCAACAAGTGGACACAGTGAGCCAATTCCCATTTTTTAAAATACTCTTTGTTAGACTTTTCCTGTCAATCTTTTTTCATAAATAGATATAAAGAGTAACAGTCAAATATATTACGCAACAGCTGAACCAAAAAACCCAATGTTATATTAATAAACTTTAGAGTTATGAGTGTTTAACTTTTTTATGGTTCACTGTTGGACACCTTACCCTACGCATTTCTTTATTTTTTACCAAAAGCCGAAAAACTAAGCTTCTTTGATTTATGTTGAGCAATATCTTGAGAAATGAAGGCCGTTCATACCAACTTTCATCCCCTCTTTCACCCCTTTAGGGATCGAATTTTCAAAAACTGTGAAACACGTATTTCTTCGTTTTTAACCTGCAGTTTATTTACCAAGTTTTATGGCTACAAATTGAGAAATGAAGGACTTTCATACAAACTTTCAACCCCTATTTTACCCTTTTGGGCGTTGAATTTTGAAAAACTGTGACATATTATGTACTTCTTAATTTTTTACCAAAAGCCGAAACATTAAGCTTCGTAGGTGTAACTTGAGCAATATCTTGAGAAATGAAGGACATTCATACAAAATTTCAACCCCTATTTTAAACCTTCGGGGGTAAAATTTTGAAAAACTGTGACACACGTACTTCTTTATTTTTTACCGGTTAGCCAAAATACCAAGTATCATTGATATAACTTGTAAAATATCTTGAGAAATGAAGGCATTTCATACCAACTTTCATTCCCTATTTCACCCCTTTGAGGGTCGAATTTTCACAAACTGTGAAATATGTATTTCTTGATTTTGAACCCGCAGTTGGTATACCAAATTTCATGGCTATAACTTGAGAAATGAAGGACTTTCATACAAACTTTCAACCCCTATTATACCCTTTTGAGGGTTGAATTTTGAAAACTGTGAGACACATACTTCTTTATTTTTTACCGTAAGCCAAAAAACTAAGCTTCGTTGATATAACTTGAGCAATATCCTGTGAAATGAAGGCCTTATATACCAACTTTCATCCCCTATTTCACCCCTTTAAGGATCGAATTTTCAAAAATTGTGAAACACGTATTTCTTCATTTTTAACCTGCAGTTTATTTACTAAGTTTTATGGCTTTAACTTGAGAAATGAAGGACTTTCATACAAACTTTCTACCCCAATTGAACCATTTTGGGGGTTGAATTTTGAAAAACTGAGACATACGTATTTCTTTATTTTTTACCAAAAGCCGAAAACTAAGCTTCTTTGATTTATGTTGAGCAATATCTTGAGAAATGAAGGACCTACATACCAACTTTCATCCACTATTTCACCCCTTTAGAGATCGAATTTTCAAAAACTGTGAAACACGGATTTCTTCATTTTGAACCCGCGGTTGGTATACCAAATTTCATGGCTATAACTTGAGAAATGAAAGACTTTCATACAAACTTTCAACCCCTATTTTACCCTTTTGAGGGTTGAATTCTGAAAAACTGTGAGATACGTACTTCTTTATTTTTTACCGTAAGCCAAAAAACTAAGCTTCGTTGATATAACTTAAGCAATATCCCGTGAAATGAAGGCCTTATATACCAACTTTCATCCCCTATTTCACCCCTTTAAGGATCGAATTTTCAAAAATTGTGAAACACGTATTTCTTCATTTTTAACCTGCCGTTTAATTACTAAGTTTTTTGGCTATAACTTGAGAAATGAAGGACTTTCACACAAACTTTCTACCCCAATTGAACCATTTTGGGGGTTGAATTTTGAAAAACTGTGACACACATACTTCTTCATTTTTTACCAAAAGCCGAAACACTAAGCTTCGTAGCTGTAACTTGAGCAATATCTTAAGAAATGAAGGACATTCATACAAAATTTCAACCCCTATTTTAACCCTTCGGGGGTAAAATTTCGAAAAACTGTGACACACGTACTTCTTTATTTTTTACCGTTAGCCAAAATACCAAGTTTTGTAGATATAACTCGTAATATATCTTGAGAAATGAATTTCATACCAACTTTCATCCCCTATTTCACCCCTATGGGAGTCGTATTTTCAAAAACTGTGAAACACGTATTTCTTGATTTTTAACTCGCAGCTCATATACCAAGTTTCATGGCTATAGCTGCCATAAAAAAATTCAACCCCTATTTCAAAACTTTAGGGGTTGAATTTTGAAAAACTGCGACACACCTAATTCTTTAATTTTATCGAAAGCCGAAATACCAAATTTCGTTTATATAACTTGGGAATATCTTGAGAAATGAAGGACTTTCATACAAACTCTCATCCCCTATTTCTACCCTTCGGGGTTAGAATTTTTTAAAACTGTGAAACACGTATTTCTTCATTTTCAACCAGTAGCTCGTATACCAAGTTTCATGGATATAACTTGAGAAATGACGGACTTTCATACAAACTTTCACCCCCTATTTCACCCCCTTAGTGGTGGAATTTTGAAAAATCCTTCCTTAATGAGCGCCTATGTCACGAAAGGAACCTACTGTCAAAATTTCAAGTTAATAACCCCAGCGGTTTAGGCTGTGCGTTGATCCCTTAACGATTTTATATATATATTAGATATTAGATTAGATTAGATTTACTTATGCTTTTGTGTTTTGAAAACCCCTATTCATTTGTTTTTTCCTCTTTTGGTTTTTTCTTTGCGTCACTCAGTTTACAAAATGTAAAACTTGAAATATCGCGTTATTTACGAGTACGAGTTCCATCGTGGTACCAGTGCTGCAGAAACGGCTCGAAGGATTAATGTGTATGGCGGCGGTGTCGTAAAACAAAACACAGTGCGTTTTTGATTCCAACGTTTTTGTTCTGGAAATTTCGACCTGCAGAACAAGCCCCGTGGACGGCCGGAGACCAAAGTTGATAATGAAGAATTGAAGGCTATTGTGGAAGCGGATCCATCGCAAACCACGTCCGAGCTAGCTGCAGGTTGCGGTGTTAGTGATAAAACTGTTTTAATCCACTTGAAGCAAATTGGGAAGGTGAAAAAGCTTGAAAGGTGGGTACCTCATGAATTGAGTGCAGCAAACCGACAAACGCGCGTCGACTGCTGCGTTACATTACTCAACCGGCACAATAATGAAGGGATTTTAAATCGAATTATTACCGGTGATGAAAAGTGGATCCTGTACGTTAATCGGAAGCGCTAATCGTAATGACTGAACCCTGGCGAACAGATTACCATTGTTTTCGAAATTTGGATAACTTCTTGCAAGGGAAAAAATTCAACTCCGATGGGGCAGTCCAAAGCGCCTTCAAAGATTTTATTGATTCCCGTCCGAATGGTTTTTTTAGTAAAGGGATCAATGAACTACCTATGAGATGGCAAAAGTACATAGATAGTAATGGTGTACATACTTTGATTAAATAAATTTATTATATTTAAAAAAAAACGACTTTATGTCCCTCCCTTACAAAACGGCAATTGCATAGGTAAAGACCTATTATCAAGTCGATCTGGTGCTTTGATTCTGTCCTTTTGCAGCTCGTCTCATTTGAATTAAGTAGCTTTCCAAACTATAACGGAGGCGCCTTGACTTGTAAGGAATCTAAGCACTAAGTATTTATATACTAATTGGTCTGAGTAATGAAATTTTTTTTTTTACCTGTCCGCAAGGGATATTTTCCAGTAAGCAGGGCACTGCGTGCAGGCGTACAAATCGCCTCACTGTAATACTGTTGTAGAACAATGCCCCGGGACGCCAAAGCATCCAGGTTGGGTGTAGATATCTGATCCGATCCGTGGTATGACACATCGTTCCAACCCTGTAAAGAAAATCTATACATTCTTGTAACGCGTCATTTTTCATTGGCCGACATGAAAACGATATACCACCGCCGACACACGGAACACATACATTATCACCGACGATATGTCAGTATCGTTTCGGTCAGTGAAAAAGCGTCATAGGTAACTCCATACATTTCAGAGCCCCGAAAACCAGCCAATGAAAACACGCCCTAAAAATTATTCTAGCGGGCAAAATATTCTTCTTAGTCTTTTAAATAGTCTTTATTTTACTATCAACTATACCCATGCCAAAAATCACGTCGATTCGTTGCTCCGTTGCGGCGTGTTTGAAGGACAAACCAATAAACCAACAAGCAAACACACTTTCACATTTATAATATTAGTATGACTAGCTGATGCCCGCGATTTTGTCCACGTCGTTTTTTTGATTCCAGCGGGTACTCAGTAATTTTCCAAAATAAAAAGTAGCCTAGTATGTCACTCTCCCTATCTGGACTCTCTCTCTCCACTCTCCTATACCCATGAAAAAATCACGTCGATCCGTTGCTCCGTTGTGGCGTAATTGAAGGACAAACCAACAAACAAAATTAAATTCTTTTTTCATTTCAATTCGAATATACATGAATGATGGAGACGAGCATCTGAGTGCGTTCTCTCGGATATGTAAAGCTTCGAATTTAGCAGTTCAGCTCCACACGAAATTGCGGGATAAGATAGAACTTGTACTAAGCTTATAATATTAGGTACGTACCCGCTCCCAGAAGGGCTTTCGTCCTTACGTTTGTACACTAAGTTTTTAGTCATAACGATAGCAATCAACCGCGGCAGCTACCAAGCGTAAAAAGCTATTCTATTTTTTATTCTTCGATCGATCTATATTATAACTGTCACTGAGATAAAATATATTAAAAGAGGTTTAAGTAACTAATAATCTACTTATCCCATAAATGTTATGAACCTTGTCTTTTAATTTTTTAAACTTTTGTGACTTGTAACAAGTGCTTTTTGGGTCAAACTTTATTCTCCGTCTCCGAAAAATATGAACGAGGTGTCATTCGATTCGGATAGCATGCAGATTATTTCGAAGAAAATTCAAGAGCCGCTTGCAAGAATTTCTAAAGTTATTAACCATTAACGGATAAAATGGTGTTTGGTATTTTTGCAAATATCTCAAAAACTATTTAACATTACTCAAATTTGAAAAAAGATTCAAAAAGAGGAGGAGGATTCAAATAAATTTGACGGCCAATATTAACCAATATTCTAATATTATAAATGCGAAAGTTTGGAGAGATGAATGGATGCAGGATCTTTATTACTCGATCACGCCAGAACGGCTGAATTAATCTGGATGAAATTTGCTGATTATAGTCTGGAAACACATAAGCTACTTTTATCCCGGAAAATTATAGCGTTACCGTGGGACCAAAAAAAACCGCAATCCACGCCGACGAAGTCGCGGGCATCAGGTATGTAGAAATATATCATTATTATTGGTGAAAATCTATGTACAACTAAGAACATTGTGAAATACTCTTGTTGGACTCTTTCAAAAGGTCTAATAAACTGAAAGCTAGTGACAAGGTTAACCTGCCACGGAGCATGGTTATTCTTTAGCAATTCGCAACACTTGCGTGTAAGTAATAATAATTATTGTCATTGAAAACGAGAAAAGTGTGACTTAGGCTCGCCTTCCAAGAGTTCCGTAGCTTGTTTAAAGAACACACATCTATAGTTACTTAGCGCAATTAATTGAAGTACCTAATACATGTAATTTTATTTAGGATGGAAAATTAAGTTTCTTTGTAATTGTATTATTAATTTTAATAACAATATTGGGTTAAATGGGAATTTCTAAAAAATTGTCCCCGCTAGAGATAAATTACATCTTACATTAATTAAACTTTTATGAGCTGTAATTATTTCTGAGTTTCCGCTATTTGATAAAATTTGGAAATTTACGGAATATTTATATTTGTTATTTTTAGTCATGTGAATAACTGACTTCAGACTAACACAGTTACAGCTGTTTTAGAAATCATCTATTCCTAGGTAAAGCTGTTAAATCATCTAATTAACGAAAAATTTTGAACTCTAATGTACCAAAACCGTTAATGTTTCCTAAGAAACACACATTCTGAGAGCTCATTTTAGAGAAAATTATTTGTTTACTAAAAATAATATTTAATTAACCTTCTCATTGCGAGAGGAGACTCGTGCTCAGTTATACCTAACTGAAAGGTACCTACTCACTTACATAAATACATATCGAAGATTCGCGGAACCGGCAGGATTCCCTTGAGGGAAAGGCGCCTTGAGCGCATTTAGCGCGATTCCCAGAGAGACGCAGGTTCTAATCCTGCCGGTTCCGCAAATTATTGTTATGTATTTATGTAAGTTTAGAAACTTTCCTCGTGTGTGAAGCACTGTAATAAAATTATAAATATTAGGTACCTACTTGTTATAGTTATATTGATGCGACAGTGAGTTAAAATGACTGATATAATAATTAAAATAGCATAAATGACAAGAAAAGCTTACCATATCGTCCACCATAATAAATACACAGTGAGGACGCTTAAAGGACCATACACTTCCAAATAGTAAACTCAGGGAAATCCACCATCTGCTCCTGAAAAAAAAATTAAAACTCATCTTCTTCTACATATAAAAGGAAAAGGTGACTGGCTAACAGTAGCTTATATACTCGTAAAGCATTTTCTAAAATTCAACGCCTAAAGGGATAAAATAGGGGTTTTAATGTATGAAAATCGAAATTAACGTGGGTAAGCTGCGGGCAAGCTAGTTCTTAAATAAATATAAAATGCATATAGATGTCTTATTTATGTACATATCCATATCGTAGCAGTTAGAGTTTTTATTTTTATGTAAAGTAATACCTACTAATCTAATTTATTAAGTACAGTACAATGCCCCTGTGAAATTGGGACAAGGTAATACCATTAACTCAGCGCTGAACAGCCAGGCTGATACTTTGCACAAATAGTCTCCGCAGGCCACGGTGAAAGAGGCATGATAAAAATTTATTATTTTTGACGTCCATATACCGACGCAGCGATGTGAAATAAGTATATATTTGTGAAAAAGGAAAAAAAAACTATACTTATATACTAGCGCAAGTAATTCCGCATTCAACTGAATTGGTGTCGGTGTTAATACTTTCATAATAATAGTAAAATACTACGAAGTAATAAAATGTAACTGTGCCAAGAAGTTTAATTAAGTCGAGACAAGTAGCGTTTGAGAACACGAATATAATAAATAATCTTATGACAGAGTCATGAAAGACGCGATTCTCACGAGGCCATTATTTTACATAGTATTTTTTTATTCCATACAAGTTAGCTCTGGACTGCGATCTCACCTGGGTGGTAAGTGTTGATACATTCTAACATGGTAGCGGGCTAACCTGTTAGGGATATGGCATCCTTAATCGATTTCTACACGAACGCTAAATCGCTTGGCGGCACATCTTTGGCGGTTTACGAGATATTTAAAGCTATCAAATCCTTACTGGTGGCGCCATCATAGAGTAAATTATAACTTAGATAGATTATTATAGAACTCAAAATAATTATGATCCGGGACCTCCGGCGTATAAGGCAGCGCTCGGCACTACGCCAGGGAGGTCCTCTAAAGAGAGGGGTGTATTCAAAAAACAAAATCTTTCCAGAATATTTCAGAAGCTTCAGATCCCATCCGGTTTGAGGTGAAAGGGCACGGGGTCGGCATCTTGTCCGAATAGAAATCTGTTTTACAAGTCTTATGGAAGCGGTGGTTCGATGCCCGGCCTCTTTTCGGGTGGTTGGGGTTTCGATCCCCGGTAAGGGAAATTTAATAATTTCTGAATTTTCTACCTCACACCTCTAAGGGCCTACGCCCATAGACTTTACGTCACGGCACGCGACTCTCATGCAACGAATAGAAATCTAACTTAATAGTATGACAATAAAATTGAAATTTCAATGATGATCATCGCAGGTACAACTCTTTAGGCACTAGCGGTACGCTAGCCGTTGCGGGAAAATCCCCTGCCATGCCGTCTATGGGCGCCGACGCTAAGTTACATAAGCATTTTAGGAAATTAAGTAGGTATCACTTGCTTTTACGATGAAGGAAAACATCGTGAGGAAACTTGCATGCCTGAGAGTTCTCTATGTTGTGTAAAGTCTGCCAATCCGCACATGGATAGCATGGTGGACTATAGCCAAGCCCGAACTTTTCTGAGAGGAAACTCGTGCTCAGTAACGAACCGGCAATGGGTTGAAAAAGATAAGAGAGAGAGTCTTATAGGTCGTTTATCTATACTTTCGTTTTAGAGGTATTTTGTAGACTTTATATTTCAAACTAACACTTATGGGAATCGAACCTAACGCGACCTCTTCTAGTCTAGACGTCCTATTTAAACGGTCGCAAAGTCATCTTCCACACCTTGATGAAAAATCGGCATTCAGTAAATAAATCAAAATCAAATCAAATATTCATTTAATTAATTTAGGTACACTGTAGGTACACATATTGACGTCAATTACTTACTTATAAAACATGATGGTGATGAATAGTTACGGTTTCCTAAAATACGTATGCATGATAATTATGAATATGTGATGACCCGCAAGATACTTATTATACAATCGAATAACACAAAACAAAACAAGGCACCCGTTTGCCTTTACGTAGATTAGTATGTGTCACCGTAAAATTGTAAAAACCGTTAGATTGTAATCTAACGCTTTTTACCTCGATAGATTGTAAACTGTCGAAAGATTGTGAACCGTTCAATGTTCTGAGTGACATTTTTTTCAATATTCATTGTATTTACGTTTTCTTGTCTCTTTCTTTTAGGTTAGGTTATGGATGGTTAGGGTTCGACATAAATAATCAGTCACTTAGTTTCTATCGGGCTAATATACAATCGGGTTAACAGATTACAGTTTACAATCTCGCTAGTTAGATTATAATCTAACGGTTTTTACAATCTTACGATGACATACATAAGTATATTTACAGATAGGTAGTTAAGAACAACTTCAAGTAGGTATTTATAAAAGCCGGTCAAGTGCAAGTCAGACTCGCCTACCGAGTGTTCCGTAGTTTGGAAAGAAACCTTAGTAGTTATTTAGTTAAAATCTCTTCTATTTGAAACTGCATGACTGAGTATAGTGGTAATTAAGTTTATTGCTGATTAAAAAAAAACTGTGCTATGTTTTTGTTTCAAAACTATCCAGGAATCCTCATGATCTTAAAATAGGGGTAATCAATCATTTAAAATGGTCAAATATATTTTACTTTTTGTCATATTCTTGACTCTCCCTTTGAATGATCGGAGGTGTACTTAATTTAATTTTTAAACAGAACAACCCTACAGTCTATTTGACGAGGCAAAGTAAAACATGTAAACAAATATGGCGTCAGATCACGTGATTATAATTGTCATTGGACATATAGTGATGGAAACATTAACAGACTAGTTGTGACTGAACGATTGAATGAATACATTCTGAAATCGATTACCACATACAGTCGCTTCTACGGACTGATGCTGAGATCTATAGAGCGTACTTTGACTTGGTTCAGCCTTTACTTAGAGTTAAAACGAGATGGACATAAGTGAGTAACATAAATCTATCTCGTTTTAACCATGTATTAAGTCTAAGCAAAGTCAAAGTTCTCTCTATAGATCTCACTCTAGATGATAAGAGCAAGTTTATTCAATTGTAAATCGATTTTCTTATATAAGCCCGGGGTATGAACATTTATGGGGAGTAAATTCAAACTTTCGATTTTTACAATCGACTAAACCCGCTCCTATCATTCAGTCTATGGTTCACTTTTCATGTCACATCTCTATGGAATCATTCTATTTCTGTTAGTCAAACACCCATTAGGTCATTAGTCTTTGTTTTTATTTTGGGATTCTTGTTAATTAATTGATAATTTATTAGCTTTATATATTGCTTGAATTGAATTACTTTTATTATGAACTTTAAATGTTTTGTTTGTTGTGTAATACAACAGTGAAAATATTGATAGCAAAGTTGAAATGTCGTGACTGGTATGTTTTATTTTCATTTTTTACGCTGCCCCTTCAAATAGACTGTACAGAGCAAACGGACTGGACGAAACGATTAGGATATATTGTACCTACCGAACCCCATAAAGGCACCAGTTAATAGTAGCGGATTAAGCATGGGGTGGAGGAGTTGGACCGTGTTAGCTCACTTCATTCGCGATATTATTCTAGAAAGATCTCTAGAAAGGTACACCAAAACAGGTACACAAAAATACACCATTAAAGGAACCGGGGAACTAATACAGTGAGGTAGCGCCCTGTAGTCCGCTGGTGAGACTAATGGCGACGTGAATGGGCATAGACAATAACGCGAGCTGCGGTGAAATGAGGTGTCCCTCGAAAAGCATCAAATTGGGGGCGCCACATTAGCATCAGGGTATATTTAAAAGGAAGCGCCAAATATTATTAGAATGGGTTTGAGAAATAAACAAGGAAAGAAAACATTCGCCATTATTTTGTACAACGTAAGTTGTTGAAATTTTTAATAAATAACAATTTTAGACGACAATAATATTATTTTTTTTAACTCGGCATACTTCACCTCATCTACAATAATATACCTACCCTTTGCGTACACCAGCGCCACTGTGGAAGGACACTGTTTTCAAATTTTCTCCCATATGAGATGATTCTCCTTACCTGTGCCCTCCATAGTTTTACTGCAGTTACAGTGCGATAGGTACCTACAGTGAAGCGCCGCACCGCGCAGCGCCGCCCTAATGCGGTCCGACCCGCCTTTTCGTTTTTGTTATACACTATATCTACCTGATGGTAAGTGATGATCAATCTAAGATGGTAGTGGGCTAGCCTGTTAGGGGCAGGTCGTTTATCAAAATGTCAACATTTTGGTATAACAAATTGTCCTACTCATTTAAAATAATATATAATTCAATAGATAATCCAAATTTAACACAAAAAAAGGGTCTTACTTTCGGATGGTGAGGTGAAAATAAAAAATAATAAGAGATAGAGCATAGACGAACAAGAATTAAAGAACAAATACCTTAGTTTGGCCTGGGTTTGGTCGGTCACATTATAACTAATTAATACGTCTGCAGTTCAGAACTGACCGAGCAAACCGGATCTTAGGACATTAGATTCTGATTTAGGCCAAACTAGTTTTTCTGCGTAGCACTTAACACTACACTAGATAACTCCGTCCTCATCCTCCCAAGGGCCAAAAAATCACTTAACGAATCCCCATTTTGGTTATGCCAAGGCAATACTACTTTTATTCTCAAATCTGGTCCAGCCAGTAAAATTAGCTGGGCCTTAAATCGAGTTTGGCCGGTTAAATAAAAAAAACGAAGATTTCTCACGCTCGCTTTAAAACGTACTCGTGAAGTCAAGGTTACATCTTAATTATTATTATGATTATGTTGTGGAAGTTTTAGTTAGCTAATAAATAATTAGTTAGATACGTTGGATTCACCCAAAAAAAAGCCATTAAACATCTCTTTTTGTTATTAAATTGATAATCATGTTTTTTCTCAGATAAAGATCTAACGCACACTTTTTAGCAGAACCGCAGATGAAATAATAGTTATTTCGTTCGTTAGAACCTAAGTAAAATAGAAATACAATTATTATGTAGCAATTATGTACATTGTAGATACTTATTTCTCTTAGCATTTAACTGTTTACAAAAAACTGAAACACGATGCAATATGACCTTCACCTTATCAAGTATATTTTTATAAAGTATTGTACAAGTAAGTACCTACGTAATAAATGGGCTGTAAAAGTTATACGGTACTCTAAATCCTTCATTAGGTAAATGCGGGGTCATAGAGAAAATAGTGGCGAAATTTGATGATAAGCACCTATCTAATAATTATTATTCGACTGCTTTATGTTATTCGTCTGAAATCATTTGCATAATATAAACATTACCTATTCCCAGATTAACATTCCCTGAATATGGAGCATACCACGTAAAATATAATAAGGTGGGATGAAGGTCCTTCAATAGCAAAGAATATATATCTACGAGCGACCAGTTTCGTTCCCGTGGGTATTTCGAAAAAGCCGTCAAATAACCATATTCATTTGACAAAAGACCACAAAAGGAATAGGGCATAGGCAAATGCCTAATTTATTTTGGCATAGAGATTCCGTATGCTAAATTCAAATCTAAGCTCAATCAAATCTCTATGCTAAATTTCAATCAAAGCCTTGGTAACAATTTCTGTGCAAAGGATCAGCCTGGCTATCCTACGCGGAAATGCACGCAGCATTCTTGCCACTATTCCACGCATACTTGGTATCGAATAAGAGTACCTAGGCTGGCTAGTTAAAGTAAAAGTAAAGTAAATTATACTTTATTGTACACCATACAAAGAATAAAATACAATAGATATAATAATTTAATGGACATGGCACAACAGGCGGCCTTATCGCTCAAACAGCGATCTCTTCCAGGCAACCTTAGGCCAAAGGATACATTGAAATAGAAAGCGGAAGGGGTGTACTTAAGAGAATAAATTAAGTAATATACAAACAGATACAGAAATGTGTAATATAAAAATATAATTATAAGTATCTAAATAGATATAATAGAAAGAAAGATTGTATAGTAATGTAGATTATAGACGACAAATAAATAAATATATTAAGAACATAAATAATGCTGTTTCAGCTTAGTTTTGAAGATAGGAAGCGATTGAGATAGTCTAATATCCAAGGGGAGAGAATTTCAAAGCCGTATAGCAGTAACAGTAAAAGCTAGTTATTTTATTGTAACGTTTTCAATAAACGTAATAAAATCAAATCATTTATTCTTCAAAACACTGTTTCAGTGCACACTTTTTGAAAACCAATAATATATTAGCTAGGTAATCATTTAACATGAACTTAAACATAAAGCTACGAGGGTTCCAAACGCGCTCTGTTCTGAAAAAAAGCCCACGAATCATATTTAGAACAAACTTACAAATGAAATGACTTCCATACCCCTAACAGGTTAGCCCGCTACCATCTTAGACTCTCATAGACTGCTCTCATAGTCAAGGACTAATGTTTTATAGAGGAATTAAAAAATTAAAAAATATTTTTTTATATTGCTTTACCAATTGAACATCTTGCTGTCTCCCATGCTTGACGCAACTACAATGATTCGCGTGATAAGTAAGTTAATATTTAAAACATTTCCACGATAATGAGTTTTTTCGTCCTTTTGTACAAAGAAAGAGTTTCGCACACTCAAACACCTGCACAGGTGTAGACACAGAAC
This sequence comes from Erebia palarica, assembly GCA_964035005.1. Taxonomy (NCBI): domain Eukaryota; kingdom Metazoa; phylum Arthropoda; class Insecta; order Lepidoptera; family Nymphalidae; genus Erebia; species Erebia palarica. The sequence continues at coordinate 13,575,655 of OZ035988.1, forward strand.
ACCGGCGCACACAATCCTATAGCAGACACAGTACTGAAGCCGCGAAGGTTACCCGCAAAGGACTGTTGCAAAATTATTCACACTATTGTTAGTCTTAGTAGGTTCAACTCTAAGATATTTTTAGGGTTCCGTACCAAAGTGGTTAAAAGGAACCGTTCTTGTTCTTCTTCCTTCTGGGTAGGTTTCCGCACATAAACGTCCAAGTGGAACCCTTATGATGCTACTATGTCCGTCCGTCCGTACGTCTCTCTTTCTGACTATGTTTGTATCTGTACGTCTGTCACACTTATAGGTATATTTCAGTGAATATTAAAGCTAAAATTGTATTAAATAGTTATAGCTTGTTTATTGCAACAAAAAAAATAATATTATTAATACTATTGCTTTCCGATAATGGAATTTGTAAAAAAAATACCGTTCCCGTTAACTCCGAAGCTCGCAAAGAGAGAAGTCGGAAATATTTAGAGTTGATAGAGATGTATCTAAACTTTACAGGAAAATTACAACGAATTCTTTAACTAGCACAGTGCTTTTTTTTATCATACGCTAACAAACAATCTTAAACATGCGGTCCTAAATAAAAGGGGTTTTGAGACGGTAAATTAATTTAACTAAATATAACTACTTATAGGAAGTTTATTTCCAAGTCACAGAACCGTCAGTCAATCTCGCCCTTAGCCGGTTTTATTTTTATTCAATACAAGTAAGCGCTTGACTAATTTTAGCAGTTTATTAAACCTTTTCTACACGGCACCGGTACGCTAAGTCGCATGGCTTTTGCCAGTAGTAACTAGCCACAACCGAAACCTCTCATCAGACCAGAACCAATCTAAGAAGAATCGAACGCACTTTAAGGCACCATTGCGCAAGAGAGCTCATCAATATTAATTGACAAATTATCTCACGTTATCTTTCTCTTTTTATATAGGTAAAAAACTAATTGCTGCGCGTTAGTCTCCCTAACTAAAACTCGGAAACGGCTTGACCGATTGGGATGGATTTTGAGTGGGTGTGAGTGGGTCCCGGGATGGTTTATATTTATAACTGGACCCGGTAGGGGGCGCTGCTATCGAGTTCTAGGTACAGGACAGGACAACGTCTGCCGAGCCCACTAGTATTATGTATAAGCACAGGCTTCTGCTATATAAAGCGAATTACTGCTCTCACCTTTGGGCCGGAGCACCCCAGTTCGTTCCTTCCATTTGACTGAATGCAAAAACAGTTCAACTCGTAGATGATCCCAAAATGACTCGCACGCTGGAGTTCCTAGAACACCGAAGAGACGTCAGTTCTCTTTGTGTGTTCCATCGACTCTACAACGGGGAGTGTTCTGAACAGTTATTCAATCTAATACCACCTTCCGTGTTCTCTAGTAGCACCCTTCGTTACAGAAACCATCTTCACCACCTGGATGCCACCTCGAATTTCCAGTCGAAATTTCGCGGGCTCGTACGAAGCGATTTGCTTCCTCGTTTCTAATTAGAACCGAGAATGCCCTTCCGGCTTCCGTTTTCCCCTCCTCTTTTAATATAAGTACCTTCAAGTCAAGAGTGAATAGGCATCTTCTAAGCAAGAGCTCCCCATAATAATCGCATAACTTGCAAGCAAGTCTGATTGCAGCCAAGCGTTGGTCTATATATTTAAAATTTTCGCTCTGTGCGCGAGCTGCTAAAGCAGCTCACGGGATGTGGTTAGACTTACAAGTAGTACGGACTTTACTGTATCGATTTTGAACGAAATCGGTCTATTAAGAAGTAAATTCAAAATGCCGCTGATTTTTGAAATCGGTCAATTAACACAGAATTTCAAAATGGCGTTGATTTTTTCAATTCTGGTACCAGTTTCCTGTTTTGTGATCCCAGGGAGTCCTAAATATCGATTTTGAACGAAATCGGTCAATTAACAAAGCATTTCAAAATGGCGCAGATTTTTTACAATTTTGGTATCAGTTTCCTGTTTTGTAATCCCAGGGAGCCCTAAATATCGATTTTGAACGAAATCGGTCACTTAACAAAGAATTTAAAAATGGCGCTGATTTTTTACAATTTTGGTATCAGTTTCCTGTTTTGAAATCCCAGGGAGTCCTAAACATCAATTTTGAACGAAATCGGTCAATTAACAAAGAATTTCAAAATAGTGCTGGTTTTATTTTATTTTGGTAACAGTTTACTTTTTAATAACCCCATGGAGTCCTAAATATCGATTTTGAACGAAATCGAACAATTAGCAAAGAATTCCAAAATGGCGCTGATTTTTTAAAACTTTGGCATCAGTTTCCTGTTTTGAAATTCGAGGAAGCTCTAAATATAGATTTTGAACGAAATCGCTACAATAACAAAGAATTTCAAAATGGCGTTGATTTTTTAAATTCTGGTACCAGTTTCCTGTTTTGTGATCCCAGGGAGTCCTAAATATCGATTTTGAACAAAATCGGTCAATTAACACAGAATTTCAAAATGGCGCTGATTTTTTAAAATTTTGGTAACAGTTTCCTGTTTTGTGATCCTAGGGATCGTCAGATATCGATTTTGAACGAAATCGTTTCTGTAACAAAGAATTTCAAAATGGCGCTCATTTTTTAAAATTTTGATATTAGTTTCCTGTTTTTTAATCCCAGGGATCCTCAGATATCGATTTTGAGTGAAATCGCTATTAAAAAATTTTCAAAATGGCGCTGATTTTTTAAAACTTTGTTATCAGCTTCCTGTTTTGTAATCCCAGGGAGCCTCAGTGGGTAAAACGCAACCGTATCAAAATCTTGCATAGTTCTACACTAATTGTAGTCAATTATTGTGTACAATATTCGCCATATAATTTGGTATGAAAAAAAATATTCCACCATCTTGAATTTTTTTTAACAAAGAATTTCAAAATGGCGTTGATTTTTTTAAATTTTGGTACCAGTTTCCTGTTTTGCAATCCCATGGAGTCCTAAATATCGATTTTGAACGAAATCGGTCAATTAACAAAGAATTTCAAAATGGTGCTGATTTTTTAAAACTTTGGTATCGCTTTCCTGTTTTGTAATCCCAGGGATCCTCAGATATCGATTTTGAATGAAATCGCTACAATAACAAAGAATTTCAAAATGGTGCTGATTTTTTTAAATTTTGGTACCAGTTTCCTGTTTTGCAATCCCATGGAGTCATAAATATCGATTTTGAACGAAATCGGTCAATTAACAAAGAATTTCAAAATGGTGCTGATTTTTTAAAACTTTGGTATCGGTTTCCTGTTTTGTAATCCCAGGGATCCTCAGATATCGATTTTGAACTAAATCTGTAAATTAACAAAGATTTTCAAAATGGCGCAGATTTTTTAAAACTTTGGTATCGGTTTCCTGTTTTGTAATCCCAGGGATCCTCAGATATCGATTTTGAACTAAATCTGTAAATTAACAAAGATTTTCAAAATGGCGCAGATTTTTTAAAACTTTGGTATCAGGTTCTGTTTTTTAATCCCAGGGATCCTCAGATATCGATTTTGAACGAAATCGATCAATTAACAAAGAATTTCAAAATGGCGCTGATTTTTTAAAACTTTGGTATCGGTTTCCTGTTTTGTAATCCCAGGGATCCTCAGATATCGATTTTGAATGAAATCGCTACAAAAACAAAGAATTTCAAAATGGTGCTGAATTTTTTAAATTTTGGTACCAGTTTCCTGTTTTGCAATCCCATGGAGTCCTAAATATCGATTTTGAACGAAATCGGTCAATTAACAAAGAATTTCAAAATGGTGCTGATTTTTTAAAACTTTGGTGTCGCTTTCCTGTTTTGTAATCCCAGGGATCCTCAGATATCGATTTTGAATGAAATCGCTACAATAACAAAGAATTTCAAAATGGTGCTGATTTTTTTAAATTTTGGTACCAGTTTCCTGTTTTGCAATCCCATGGAGTCATAAATATCGATTTTGAACGAAATCGCTACAATAACAAAGAATTTAAAAATGGCGCTGATTTTTCACAATTTTGGTATTATTTTACTGTTTTGAAATTCGAGGAAGTCCTAAATATCGATTTTGAACGAAATCGCTACAATAACAAAGAATTTCAAAATGGTGCTGAATTTTTTAAATTTTGGTACCAGTTTCCTGTTTTGCAATCCCATGGTGTCCTAAATATCGATTTTGAACGAAATCGGTCAATTAACAAAGAATTTCAAAATGGTCCTGATTTTTTAAAATTTTGGTATCGGTTTCCTGTTTTGTAATCCCAGGGATCCTCAGATATCGATTTTGAAGGAAATCGCTACAATAACAAAGAATTTCAAAATGGTGCTGAATTTTTTAAATTTTGGTACCAGTTTCCTGTTTTGTAATCCCATTGAGTCCTAAATATCGATTTTGAACGAAATCGGTCAATTAACAAAGAATTTCAAAATGGTGCTGATTTTTTAAAACTTTGGTATCGGTTTCCTGTTTTGTAATCCCAGGGATCCTCAGATATCGATTTTGAACTAAATCTGTAAATTAACAAAGATTTTCAAAATGGCGCAGATTTTTTAAAACTTTGGTACCAGTTTCCTGTTTTGTAATCCCATTGAGTCCTAAATATCGATTTTGAACGAAATCGGTCAATTAACAAAGAATTTCAAAATGGTGCTGATTTTTTAAAACTTTGGTATCGGTTTCCTGTTTTGTAATCCCAGGGATCCTCAGATATCGATTTTGAACTAAATCTGTAAATTAACAAAGATTTTCAAAATGGCGCAGATTTTTTAAAACTTTGGTATCGGTTTGCTGTTTTGTAATCCCAGGGATCCTCAGATATCGATTTTGAACTAAATCTGTAAATTAACAAAGATTTTCAAAATGGCGCAGATTTTTTAAAACTTTGGTATCAGGTTCCTGTTTTTTAATCCCAGGGATCCTCAGATATCGATTTTGAACGAAATCGATCAATTAACAAAGAATTTCAAAATGGCGCTGATTTTTTAAAACTTTGGTATCGGTTTCCTGTTTTGTAATCCCAGGGAGCCCCTTCGTGGGTAAAACAGAACCGTATCACTTGTAACGTCTCTCCAATATTCGCCATATAATTTGGTATGAAAAAAATATTCCGCCATCTTGAATTTTTTTTCATTTCGCTAAATACACCTCCTCGTCCTGATCATCTCTTGCCGAGAAACCATACTTCCATCTCTTATACTCTCCGAGATAGACAGTGACGACATTTGTATGGCAGCCATCTTGAATCCACCATTTTTAAGTTTTTTTAAATTCACCGCCAATTGGATGAGGTTTCGAGTGACATTTGTTCGAGCACCCCCTACCTCTCTTCAATACCTTGGCCGTGCTCTTGACCCGTTGCCAAAATCCTCAATCATCAGCTGTCTCCATATTTTTCTTGGATACTGCTGGTCGAGTTACACAATCGATCCATACATGTCAACTTTCCCAAATGGTGCCCACTGCCTCAAAAACGTGATCGAAATTTTCAAAAACACAACAAGAATACAAAATGGCCGCCATCTCGTTTCACAGAAACAGTTTACATGGTTTTATAATTTTCATATGAACTACAGGATACACCGCTCCTGATGACGTTTCAATTTTTCATCTCACTTGCACCCAGCCTAAACGATCGCCTCTGAAAAAATACCATGTCGAAAATCTCTTTTACTTTGATAAATTCCAGTGCTGCCAGACCTCGGCGACAAAAATACCCAAATGTCATGCGTACAAGTGAAACACGTGGTTGCTCGTACTCGAATTTTGCAAAAACTACGTATTTCGATTTTCTAATTTTTGGGGTAAATCTTGAAATTTTCCCGAGAAATGGGGTAATTTCTTTCCTCAATCCATACCTCGAGTCTGAACACACAATCTCCCCGTTAAAGTCGAAACGTTCCGACGTTGCCAACTGCGAGAAAGTTGAATTTTAAAATTGCATTTTTTCGTAATTCAGACCGAACGGCCGCCGTGACAGCCGCCATCTTGTTTTTCCGAAGTTTCATAATTTTTCCCTACTCCCATCCCGCACCCGAACACATCTCCCTAACATAATTGTATGTATCGTTTTCTGTTTCTTTCTAGGAGAACAATTTGGTCAATTACTAAACAGTACTACAACACTTGTAGTCTCTTCAATATTCGCCATATAATTTGGTATGAAAAAAAATATTCCGCCATCTTGAATTTTTTTTCATTTCGCTAAATAGACCTCCTCGTCCTGATCATCTCTTGCCAAGAAACCACACTTCCATCTCTCATACTCTCCGAGATAGACACTAACGAAATTTGTATGGCAGCCATCTTGAATCCACCATTTTTGAGTTTTTTTTAAACTCATCGCCAATTGGACGAGGTTTCGAGTGACATTTGTTCGAGCAACCCCCGCCTACCTTCAATACCTTGGCCGAGCTCTTCACCCGTCTCCGAATCCTCAATCATCAGCTGTCTCCATATTTTTCTTCAAGTTGTATTTTCTGACTTCCATGCGAAACCAGCAGTGAAAAAAAATTTTTTCATACAAAATTTTACGGGAGGAAGTTTTTAGGGAAAATCTCGAAAACTACCCCGAATGTGGCAACACTGTTTTGATTTCTCGATACTGCCCGTCGAGTTACACAATCGATCCATACATGTCAACTTTCCCAAATGTTGCCAACCGCCTCTAAGACGTGATCGAAATTTTCAAAAACACAAAAGGAATACAAAATGGCCGCCACCTCGTTTCACAGAATCATTTGACATAGTTTAATAATTTTCCCGTGAACTACAGGATACACCGCTCCTGATGACGTTTCAATTTTTCATCTCGCTCGCACCCAGCCGAAATGATAGCCCCTGAAAAAAGACCATGTCGAAAATCACGTTTTCTTTGATAAATTTCAGTGTTGCCAGACCTCGGCGACGAAATTACCCAAATGTCATTCGTACAAGTGGGACACGTGGTTGCTCGTACTCGAATTTTTAAAAAAGTTCGTATTTCGATTTTTTTATTTTTGGGGTAAATCTTGAAAATTTCCCGAGAAATGGGGTAATTTTATTTTCCCAATCCATACCTCGAGTCTGTGCAAACAATCTCCCCTAAGAAGTCGAAACGCTCCGACGTTGCCAACTGCGAGAAATTTGAATTTTAAAATTGCGTTTTTTCGTAACTCAAACCGAACGGCAGCCGTGACAGCCGCCATTTTGAATTTTTAAAAACCACCGCCATTCTGTCAATATACAGGATAATTGTAGGCGGGAATAGAAAAAAAAATTATGCTCGACCACGCCGTTTCGGATCTGTGGCGCCGCGGTTCGAGGTCGAAAAATCCAAAATTTGAAAACACTACAGCTCAGCCGCCATCTTTTTTTTCCAATTTTTTCCACTTTTTCTGTTGTTCGTTTCCTAATTTCTTCAATCACTGCGAGTTGTAACTAAATCGGTCGGAAAACAAAAGAGTTACAAGAATCACGTCAGCCGCCATCTTGTTTTTCCGAAATGTCATAATTTTTCCCTACTCGATTCCCGCACTCGAACACATCTTCCATACATCATTGTATCGTTTTCTGTCTCTTTCTAGGAGAAAAATGATGTCAATGAGTCAGTGAGTCAGTGAGTGAGTGGTAATTGAGTTATATATAGTATAACTAGTATTTCGCTCTGTGCGTGAGCTGCTAAAGCAGCTCACGTGTTGTGGTTAGACTTACAAGTAGGACAGTCTTTACTCTTTCGATTTTGAATAAAATCGGTCACGTAACAAGAATTTCAAAATGACGCTGATTTTTTAAATCAGTGGTATCAGTTTCCTGTTTTGTAATCCCAGGGATCGTCAGATATCGATTTTGAACAAAATCGGTCAATTAACAAAGAATTACAAAATGGCGCAGATTTTTTTAAAATTTCATATCAGTTACCTGTATTGTATTCCCAGGGAGTCCTAAATATCAATTTTGAACTAAATTGGTCAATTCCCAAAGAATTTCAAAATAACGCTGATTTTTAAAACTTTGGTATCAGTTTCCTGTTTTGTAATCCCAGGAAGCCCTAATTAAGGATTTTGAGCGAAATCGCTACAATAACAAAGAATTTAAAAAAGCGCTGATTTTTTTCAATTTTGGTATCAGTTTCCTGTTTTGAAATCCCAGGGAGTCCTAAACATCGATTTTGAACGAAATCGGTCAATTAACAAAGAATTTCAAAATGGCGCTGATTTTTTAAAACTTTGGTATCAGTTTCCTGTTTTGTAATCCCAGGGATCCTCAGATATCGATTTTGAACTAAATCTGTAAATTAACAAAGATTTTCAAAATGGCGCAGATTTTTTAAAACTTTTGTATCAGTTTCCTGTTTTTTAATCCCAGGGATCCTCAGATATCGATTTTGAACGAAATCTGTCAATTAACAAAGAATTTCAAAATGGCGCTGGTTTTGTAAAATTTTGGTACCAGTTTCCTGTCTTGTAATCCCATGGAGTACTAAATATCGATTTGGAACGAAATCGATCAATTAACAAAGAATTTCAAAATGGCGCTGATTTTTTAAAACTTTGGTATCGGTTTCCTGTTTTGTAATCCCAGGGATCCTCAGATATCGATTTTGAACTAAATCTGTAAATTAACAAAGATTTTCAAAATTGCGCAGATTTTTTAAAACTTTTGTATCAGTTTCCTGTTTTTTAATCCCAGGGATCCTCAGATATCGATTTTGAACGAAATCTGTCAATTAACAAAGAATTTCAAAATAGTGCTGGTTTTTTTTAATTTTGGTAACAGTTTACTGTTGAGTAACCCCATGGAGTCCTAAATATCGATTTTGAACGAAATCGGTCAATTAACAAAGAATTCCAAAATGGCGCTGATTATTTAAAACTTTGGCATCAGTTTCCTGTTTTGAAATTCGAAGAAGTCCTAAATTTCGATTTTGATCGAAATCGGTCAAATAACAAAGAATTTCAAAATGGCGCTGCTTTTTTTTTATTTTGGTAACAGTTTCCTGTTTTGTATCCCCAGAGAGTCCTAAATATCGATTTTGAACGAAATCGGTCAATCAACAAAGAATTTCAAAATGGCGCTGATTTTTTTTAAATTTTGATACCAGTTTTCTGTTCTGTAATCACAGGGAGCCCTCAATATCGATTTTGAACGAAATCGGTCAATTAACAAAGAATTTCAAAATGGCGCTGGTTTTTTTTTATTTTGGTAACAGTTTCCTGTTTTGTATCCCCAGGGAGTCCTAAATATCGATTTTGAACGAAATCGGTCAATTAACAATTTCATAATTTTTCCCTACTCCCATCCCGCACCCGGGTTTCGAGTGACATTTGTTCGAGCAACCCCCGCCTACCTTCAATACCTTGGCCGAGCTCTTCACCCGTCTCCGAATCCTCAATCATCAGCTGTCTCCATATTTTTCTTCAAGTTGTATTTTCTGACTTCCATGCGAAACCAGCAGTGAAAAAAAATTTTTTCATACAAAATTTTACGGGAGGAAGTTTTTAGGGAAAATCTCGAAAACTACCCCGAATGTGGCAACACTGTTTTGATTTCTCGATACTGCCCGTCGAGTTACACAATCGATCCATACATGTCAACTTTCCCAAATGTTGCCAACCGCCTCTAAGACGTGATCGAAATTTTCAAAAACACAAAAGGAATACAAAATGGCCGCCACCTCGTTTCACAGAATCATTTGACATAGTTTAATAATTTTCCCGTGAACTACAGGATACACCGCTCCTGATGACGTTTCAATTTTTCATCTCGCTCGCACCCAGCCGAAATAATAGCCCCTGAAAAAAGACCATGTCGAAAATCACTTTTTCTTTGATAAATTCCAGTGTTGCCAGACCTCGGCGACGAAATTACCCAAATGTCATTCGTACAAGTGGGACACGTGGTTGCTCGTACTCGAATTTTTAAAAAAGTTCGTATTTCGATTTTTTTATTTTTGGGGTAAATCTTGAAAATTTCCCGAGAAATGGGGTAATTTTATTTTCCCAATCCATACCTCGAGTCTGTGCAAACAATCTCCCCTTAGAAGTCGAAACGCTCCGACGTTGCCAACTGCGAGAAATTTGCATTATAAAATTGCGTTTTTTCGTAACTCAAACCGAACGGCCGCCGTGACGGCCGCCATCTTGAATTTTTAAAAACCACCCCCATTCTGTCAAAATACAGGATAAGTGTTGGCGGAAATAGAAAAAAAAATTATGCTCGACCCCGCCGTTTCGGATCTGTGGCGCCGCGGTTCGGGGTCGAAAATTCAAAAATTTTAAAACACTACAGCTCGGCCGCCATCTTGTTTTTCCAATTTTTTCCACTTTTTCTCTAGATCGTTTCCTAATTTCTTCCATCACTGCGAGTTGTAACGAAAATGGTCGGAAAACAAAAGAGTTACAAGAATCACGTCAGCCGCCATCTTGTTTTTCTGAAATGTCATAATTTTTCCCTACTCGACTCCCGCACTCGAACACATCTTCCATACATCATTGTATCGTTTTCTGTCTCTTTCTAGGAGAAAAATTATGTCAATGAGTCAGTGAGTCAGTGAGTATACTATATATAACTCAATTACCACTCAGGTAATTGAGTTATATATAGTATAAAAAAAACTCCCGTTATTCCAAGTCATTTCTGACAACTACCTACCTGCAAATTATGGAACCAGCTTGTGTGTTCCCTCATGATTACAATATGGGGCTCTTCAAAGTGCGAATAAACAAATTTCAAAGCACGCGCTGGCGGTTCCTCTGATGCTGCGAATGTTCATGGGCGGCAGTAATCACTTGACATCAGTTGACCCGCCTGCTTGTATACTCGCTGTATATATATCTGTCACCGTAAGATTGTAAAAACCGTTAGATTATAATCTTCCTCGCGAAATTGTAAACTGTCGAAAGATTGTGAACCGTTCAATGTGCTGAGTGTCAATTTTTGAAATATTCATTGTATTTACGTTTTCTTGTCTGTTTCTTGTAGGTTAGGTTAGGGTTCGACATAAAAAATCAGGTAGGTTCTATCTGGTTAATATACCTAACAGATTACAATCTACCAAAAAATAATTCGTTAAATTGTAATCTTTCGACAGTTTGCAATTTCGCGAGTTAGATTATAATCTAACGGTTTTTATAATCTTACGGTGACATATCCGATAATATTATAAATGCGAAAGTGTGTCTGTCTGCAACGCTTTCACGGCCCATCTGTTCCACCGATTTTGATGTACAGGGGTAAGTTGTGTGCAGTACCGCACATAAGATAATTGATAAAAACAAATTTAACTTTAAAAACTGTTTAATTAACAAATTAATAAATGAGCCAAAACAAAATTATCCAAAATTAGCGGGTTTTGCTTTAGGTGTTATTCGCTTGACCTAATGTGAGTAAGTGAAGGTCATTGTGTAGTAATTGCAAGGCGGACCGCCCGCGCACCGGTGATTACCCGCAGCCCCGCTTACGAGCTGCTTGGCGGGAGAACTTAAATGTCGCGCGAACAAGTTGTGTCCCGGGAAAGAACTTATGCTACTTTATATCCCGGAAAATTACAGAGTTCCCACGGAAATTAAAAATCTTGATCCACACGGACGAAGTCGCGGGCATCTTTTAGTAGGTATTTAATATTTATTTTTAAATGTTTTTTTTATATCTTGTGCTAATAAATACAATTTAAAAAGAAATAACTACTTTCAGTATTTTAAGTTCAATAAAAGTATGTTAACAACAGCTATTTAATTAGGCGGTGTTACGATACTATCAGAAGCCGTTTTTTTGTAGCACGTAAGTAAGTAGGTGAATTCAACCCATTGCCAACTCACTAGAGTCTCCTCTCAGAGTTAGACCGGCCAAGTGCGGTTTGGCAGACTTCACACACCTTCGAGGTATGAATGCTAAATTTATGATTTTTATTTTACTATCGCAGCCCCGTCACTTCTTCCTCCTTTTAGAATTATTTCATTTATCAATTCTGTTAATATAATAACAATAAAAAATATTTCGTTGATTTCTGATTTTCTGATGGTAAGTGATGATGCTGTCTAAGATGGTAGCGGGCTAACCTGTTATATTAAACCTGCATAAACTGGGCATGGCAGTTATATTAAACCGATACTCCTATTCAGTTTCTACACGGCATCGTACCGGAACGCTATAACGCTTGGCGGCTCATCTTTGCCGGTAGGGTCGTAACTAGCCACGGCCGAAGCCTCCCACCGGGCAAGACCAGGGAAAATTCAGAAATTATAAATTCCCAAATTGACCCTGCCGGGGTTCGAACCCGGGACCTCCGCACGTTAAGACAACAGCGCTCAGTGCCACGGAGGTCGTCGAATAGAATTCCTTCTATTCTATCCAATAGAAGAATTAATCAAACAGATAGTCGGTACTTGATGAGATTATTATACCTATATCTCCTTGAGTACCAACAGATACGTCTAGCAGCAAGTGTAATGTCATCGACTTTCGTTCCTCAGATTGCTTTTTTTTATTTGGCTGTCTCAAGATAAAACATCTTAATGATGATAAAATATTTACACGGAACAGAAATTCAGTCAAACGCACAGGCACAGGGTCGGTGCTCTATACTCGTGCGTCACGTTGCGTTACTAAAATACCCTAGTTACAATTTAATTTATTATGTTTGTTAATTTTATGATGTTGCTGGTTTAGCTTTGGATTACTTTTATTCACTTTTTTTACTTACAACATTATTGCCTTATTGTTTATTGCTGTGTTATTGTTTTTATACCTGAGCTATTTCCGCATAATACATACATCTATTCTAGGGAATCCCCAGACAAGTCGGGGTGCTAAAACTGCTAAGGAACCATATGTACCTACTTTAATCTAAGTAGGTCATAGAAACATGATACCGCTATACAGAGGTAATATAACATTTTGAAAAAGTTACCTTTTCAGGGCACCTCCTGATTTGAAGATATGCGGGGATAAGCCATAAAATTAAGGCTCCATTTACTTCGATAATGACGCGTTGAATGGGAGAGAGTAGAGACCTTAAGAGACACGAACCGTGCACGGGCACAATTTACTACGATAATGACGCGTTGAATGGGACAGAGTAGAAACCTTAAGAGACACGAACCGTGTACGGGCACAATTTACTACGATAATGACGCGTTGAATGGGACAGAGTAGAAACCTTAAGAGACACGAACCGTGCACGGGCACAATTTACTTCGATAATGACGCGTTGAATGGGACAGAGTAGAAATCATAAGAGACACGAACCGTGCACGTAGGTACCTTAATTAACTAACTACGAAATATGGATAGAAATGTTTGTTTGAGTGAGTGTGTCACAAAGAACCCCATCCAAATTGAGCAAATTGAAAGATAGGAATATATTCTTAGAACATAGACTCTATAAACTAGTGGTTCGCCCCGAACTGAGACCTCGCGGTATTTATAGGATAGTTTTAAATATATATTGTAATAGTTAACTTTTAACATTAGACGCAAAAGAGCTAAAGAGTTATTCGAGAAATGAATAAACTTTTACAGAGTGCCATCTATTGACATCATTGTGTTGAAGTTCTATTAAAAATACTGAAGCTCATTAAAAATTAAATAATTTCGTTTCCCTATAATATTTATCTTATTTTAGTATTCGTATGTGAGTTCTATAATTTACATAAGGTTGCGGTATATCATTTAAAAGATAATTAATCAGGAAGTGTCTAAAAATATTTTTTTTAAATTTTTCCCCTAAAATTGACGAAATGGGGGGCTTTCAAAGTGGAGACTTTCTAACGTCCAAAATTAACCTCAAAACTCCCAATTTTCTGAAAGGCTAAGCCTGAAACTTGATCAATTATTTGAATTATATCCTGTACTTGAACCACTAAAACTAAAATTAGATAAATGAAATTATTTAATTTTTAATGAGCTTCAGTATTTTTAACAGAACTTCACAATGATGTCAATAGATACAAAAAAAGTAAAAGTTTATTCGTTTGTGCATACAAATAATAGACGTTAGCACCATCTTACGTGGAATGAAAAAATACCGCGAGGTCTCAGTTCGGGGCGAACCACTAGTACTTATGTTTCTACTTGCATATAAATTAATGCATTAATGGTAGGTAAGTGGGTATATATAGTAATATATATATACAGTTTTATCAGCTATGCTAGCCTAGCATAACTGATAAAACTCGTGTTCCGATCATTTAAGTGACGCATTGGGTCCACGAATTGTCTGAGCTTTGCGCAACACAGGGAATAGATCACGAAACAATTAAACATACCTATAAAGAAGTAAGAGCTTTGACCCCTTTTACAATGTAGCTTTGCAGTTGGTATTAATTATTATAGCCTGCTTGTTTTTACAAATGTCAGTTAAAACTCAAAGGACACAGTCTTCTCAAGTTTTTCAAGTTTTTTCTTTAAGATTTCCAAATTGCGCCTGCAAAATCAAACCAACGAATCAAAGGACCTCTGCAAATCTCTGATTTATAAATCCAAAGCGCTCACCACTGGACCAGATGCATATACTAAAGTCAAGCAATTGAAATATATTTCGCAGCGGTTAATTTCTTCATCTGGTGACAGAAGGGCTGGCTCATTTTTGCGCAAAGGCTCAACTTGGCTGTCCAACGCGGAAATGCAGCCAGCATTCTTGCCACCACTCCACGCGGGCATGATTTATAGGTAGGTATACTAAATATTTAGTAATTAGGTTATAGTACATTATTGCAAAGGCTGGGAAATAGGCAATTGCAGGTCGAGTATGAGTTTGAAGGCCGAGCCGTAGGCGAGGACTTCGCTAATACGAGACAGGCAATTGCCATTTCCACCGAGGCATATATAGTGCTTTTCTCAAAAGAATGCAGGGAAATAAAACATATTTTTTTACCTTTGTCGCTTAATATATATCATCTGGGGCTTTAATTAAAAATTGCTTTATGTTTTCGCCAGTAAAAAGTTTCGATTTCTTGCTTTTGAATCCGGTCGATTGTCGTTTAAGAAAAGTAGTTAAGTTCCCATAATTTTTCAAGTTAATGCCGTTTTTAACATGAACTGTACATTTCAGCATGGAATAAATTGCCCATAATGTAGATGACTTTTTAGTTTTAGCAATCTCATTAAAATACGCCAAAAGTACTGTTTCGGAGAAAATGATCACTTTTTTCTCGTTTTTCCAACTTATAAAATCACTATCATGGACTTCCGCAAAGTAACGCCTGCTTCTATTCAATAAAAGAGATCCGATCAAAGAGTATTTAATAACCCCAGCACGCCGTTTCATACAACATTGCAGGATCGTTGTAATGTTCCAAATTCAAAAAACGCTCCTGCAATGGATTTGATTTTCTTTGTCCGAAAATTCGATACTTCGCGTGTTCTTTTTTAGAAAATAATGACAATATTTCCATGCATGTTTGAGAAAAATTAGTTTATTCATTTATTGCATGATTGTAAGTTACATGAAAAGATGTCTTCATAAAGATGGTACATAGGTATTATAATCTGCCAAATAATGGCGCGCAAAATTTCCAAGAAATATTCATAATATTATATTAACAGATAATTATTTACTAATATAAATGTCAAATACTTTAGGCTAGCTAGTGCACCCCAACAATAATTCCTCAGGTGACGAAACTTTACCGTAGGTATGATAAAGTATGATGAGTTAAACGTATATTATATTGCAGTAAAAAATCAGACAGGAAGTTAGGCTTTTATGGTACACCCAATTGTCAAAGCAGGAATACCTTCCTACCTTCAGGAATACCTAAAA
Organism: Erebia palarica; assembly: GCA_964035005.1. Taxonomy (NCBI): domain Eukaryota; kingdom Metazoa; phylum Arthropoda; class Insecta; order Lepidoptera; family Nymphalidae; genus Erebia; species Erebia palarica. The sequence goes on from OZ035988.1 coordinate 13,591,349, forward strand.
TGCGTATGGGTACAATATCGCCTAAACGCATTTTAGGTTTGATAATAAAATCGGTTTAAAAAACGATGTTATGTATGATTATTTGTTTGATATTTCGGGCTCGAGTCAAATTATTTAGAAAAGAAATCGAGAAAATATTACGTATAAATACCCAACCCAAGTGGAATGACATTCCACTTAAATTGCATCGACAATATTACTTCAGTAGATTATCTCATGGCTCGTTCAAGGCTCCAACAGCGGCAATGGGCCTATTAGATAAGGCTCCAGTTGTCGGTCCTATAAGAAGTTGTGGCCTGAGGTAAATTAGTTGGTATTGAGGTTAGAGGTAAATTGGTATGGGTAAAGCCTGAAACATACAAAACTACATGATAGGACGTCATGCTGAATGCATGCGCATGCATAGTTATAAGTATTAGGTACCTAAAATTCTGAATAAGTAGATGAGACCTGTCACTTCATACGCTAGACTTGAGTTTTTAAAAACCCCGTGGGAACTCTTTGTTTTTCCGGAATAAAAAAATAAAATAACACATTTGTTTAGGTAAAGAATACTAAAATTCAAGGAAAGGAAAATTCAAAGCCTGGAAATTCAAAGGGTTGCCTTCCCACGAACTTTGTATAAAACTAAATGCACGTGAACGAAGTCGCTGATATCATCTTATTCTTATATGTTATTTTGGTGTTATTCCAAAAAAAAAAACAATTCGACGTTGACTCGTGCTTTTGATTAGTCGAGTGCATCTATCACTATTAGAATATTCATAATGTATTCATATGATAGCTGCAGCCTACGACATGACGCAACGTAGCGTCTGCTACATGCGTGCGTAGTTACGTGCTACATCGTTCCTAGCATTTTTAACCCCCGACGTAAGAAGAGGGGTGTTATAAGTTTAGCGTGTATATATGTGTCTGTCTGTGGCATCGTAGCTCCCAAACGGATGAACCGATTTTTTTTTAAAGGTGACTTGATTGAGAGTGTTCTATGATTCAAGAAAATCGGTTCTGCCGTTTGAAGATCCCTCTATCATATTTAGATCGGTGAGCCGTTTGAGCTCTTTTCTAGTTTATGAAGGGATGTGATCAACTTCTACAGGTCTGTCGAAATTTGTATCTTGTTACTTCAGTATGTCGGGGGTTATTTTAAATTTTTAATTTATACCACCTTGAAATGTAAGAAATAATTTCTGTTTCTTAGCTTTAGTCTTCTGGTTCTTCATTTTGTTATAGTATAACTTGATATAATATAGTACAAAAGGAGCCTATACTAAGTATGTACTATATCATATACTTACCTTTTTTTGTTAAGGGAAATTTTTCATAAGATACCTGGAAGATTTCCCCCGCGTAAAAAAAACCTAATCATATACTTAAGTAAGTACTTATGTCGTTTTCTATCACTACGATAAGATACAGGGTCAATCGCATATTACAGTGCCTCTAAATTGCTGCTAGTAGTTCACTACTTAGAGCAATTCTGTGCCTATTAAAGCATCATTAATGGACGTTTATTAATTTTGGCTCTATCTGCTTAATACCATTTTTATATAGCTTTTACTTAAATGGAAAGTGATCGGTGAAAACTGATAACATCCGTTAAGTCGCTATCAAATCGTTATAATGAGTTATAATTAAAGGCTGTTACGCTACGGTTTTTGTTAAGGTTACGAAGGCAATAGTTATTTGTTGTAGGTATAGTTATGGGGCCAAAGAAAATTTTTGATCCCCGAGGGCGCTATTTTGAATTCAGAGCGAAGTGAAGGATTCTTAAGTAGAATCCTCAGGATTCTACTTTAGAATCCGTCGTAGCGAGGAATTTAATATACGCCGCCCGAGAACAAAAAATTTGGCCCCGAGTGACATACACTATTTTACATCATTACGTATGAAAAAAGCTAGGAGTATCAACGTACTATCACAGTAAACAGATCTGTTTACTGTGGTACTATGTACGGACATTACCTATACGTTTAAGCACCAATCAGAAGCACGAACGCGGGCCAATCAGAACAGAGAAATGAAAAGTCCCATGGGCCTAAAAATTACGTTTTACTCCCGCTCTATCCTCTGAAGCCAATATTCGTTTTTCGAATAGGTATGATGAAAAGACTGTTAATTTGTTACGTCAATACGCATTGTAACTGCTATGGTCGAAGATGTTGTTTTAATGTTGACATCGCATAACGGTCAAGGTCAGTCTGAGTAGCCCACTTTGCAACGCACCCGGAATAGAAAAGTCAATATTACTTCTTACCAAGACATTATGACACCTAGATCGTAGGTCAGTGCGCAAGGTCAGTGTGTTAATTCCGAAATCCTACGCACAATACGTCAGAATCAAAAGAAAACGTACGATGGACGTGTGATACATCACCGTGGGAACATTGCATCGCATGTAAGTACGTGAGACCAGTCTGTCCTAACCTTTATAACTTGCTTGTTGCGCTATTTGCCTTAGGCCTGTAACAACGGTAAACCGCTGCGAGTTTGTTTTGCAACGAAGCGACGCACGTTGCGATGTCGATTAGAGATCTGGATTCGATTTTCGGTGTGGGTACAAAAAATGGTGGGCACTACCTGATTATTTATGTCGAACCCTAACCTAACCTACAAGAAACAGACAAGAAAACGAAGAATATTTCAAAAATTCACACTCAGAACATTGAACGGTTCACAATCTTTCGACAGTTCACAATTTCGCGAGTCAGATTATATTCTAATGGTTTTTACAATCTTACGGTGAAATATCTATGAGAGAATTGTGGGATGTCAAGAATAATAACGTAAATCGCCCAGGAGTTTCATTTCATAGGTGAGTAACAAAGTCGTCTAGTTTTTCTTTTTGTGGCGAATATTTTAAGTTATTTCATATAATTATAGCTTACTTTCTTCTTTACTGAATTCAAAACACGTCAATTTTTGCTTTGTCCCCAAAAATTTGGATTATTTCATTACTTTTTGTTTGGAGTGTATATAAAGTGTGGGGATTGTATTGTTTACAAATAAATTGAATATCGATAAAATTAAAACTTCATATCACTCTTACTGCTTCTCACTCTGAGAGGTAGAGAGATGTTATTAAACAGTCAGCTTCTACTTACAATATTGCCAAACTCATTTTAGGCTGTAGTGATGATAACCTAGTGATTAAGACACCCGATCTCCGGTATAGTGTCTCGTATTCGAAAATTACAGTGTCTATTTAAGTGGTTTTTGGTCCCTTCATCGCAGAATTGTTTCAGATTTCCAAAATATCATGAATTAAGGCTAAGATGGCTGAATGCTATAAACAGACCTGAGTATAAGCCTACAAAAGGAAGCTGAAAATGTAGTCATCATTTCAATGGGAATGACACTCTAAACCGCCAGCGTCTCAAACATGTTGCCTGCCCATTTCTACGTATACCAGTACTGAATATTCTTGTTTGTGAAAATAATAATGTAAACTTCTCAATAATACTTTTCTCTAATCCAAATAATAAAATTTTACTATTTCTTTCTTATTGCAGAATTTACCACCTGGGCAACAGACATTACCCTTGCAAGAATTGAAGCTCAATTTGTGTCCAGAAACGAATAACGATGTTTCTCAAAACAGTATACTTCATACTTCAACCTATTGCAGGCTCCAATTTAAGCATGAGTCTTCTCTCAGAATGAAAATGGTTTGACCATAGTCCACCAAGCTGGCCAAAACAGGAGCGTTGCTGCATGATTATATTTTTACTCATCATTTCATCCAGCCAGCGCCCACTACTGAGTAGGAGCCTCCTGTTGGAATGCTAAGGGTTCAGCCATAGTCCACTACCCTGGCCAACAAGAGGCCCTCCGATCGTGATTACCATTTTTTTTAAAAACTACTGCTGTTTTTAGTTTTAGATATGCATATTCTTAGAAGTTCTAATTAATGTGTCAAATTAATGGGCGCAAAGGACAGCTGCAATAAATAATTTTTAATTTAAGTCTATTTTTATTATTCATATTATTATCACGTCATTCACTAACATGTCGTTTATGTGTAGCAAAAAAAGCGTTGCAGAGAGAACTGATCCCTGAGGGACACCGGCATTGATCGCCATGAGATCAGATGAGGAGCCATCAACGACTACTCGAAACGATCGTCCACTCAGGAAGTCCGATATCCAGTCGCAGAAGCCAGCAGGTATCCCATAGGCTGGAAGCTTGCTCAAAAGGCTTTCATGCCAGACCCGGTCGAAAACCTTCGAAACGTCTAGTGAAACAGCTAGTGCTTCACCATACCTCTCGACAGCCTCACCCCAGATGTGCGTGGCATACACTAAAAGATCCTCTGTGGACCGATTACGTCGAAATCCGTACTGTTGGTCCGACAGGGGGTCATTTTTTTCGAGGTATGCCAGTAGCCTGTTGTTCAAAACACGCTCCAAACTTTTGCAATGCATGGAGGTGATTGCAATAGGCCTGTAGTTGGCCGGGTCGGCACGGCTGCCCTTTTTTGGGACCGGCTGTACATTCGCAATCTTCCAAGCCTTAGGGACCTGAGCAGACTTAAGGAAAGGCGAAACAAGCGTATCAGAACTGGAGACAACTCGGGAGCACAGGTCTTCAAAACCATTGCTGGTATTCCATCTTTCTTTACTCACATCCAGTTTGCGGAGCACTTTTAGCACCTCATTCTAGCGAACGTGTATCTCTGACATGGCAGAGCCGCAAGGTGGTAAACATGGTGGTATAGCACATCCTGGATCTAGATGTGAATTTTCCGAAACAGAGTCGCCAAAAGATTTGCTTTATCTGTCGCTGTAAAAGCCAGCGATCCATCTGGTTTGAGTAGAGGAGGCAGCGAAGGACGACAAAAATTTGATTCAACCGACTTCGAAAGGGACCAAAAAGCCTTACTACCACGTGAATAGGATGCAAGTTTGGCCCCAATGCGGCTATTACGGTTGAAACAAGCCTCTTTAAGAACCTTCTTGTAGGACTAATTATTAAAATTAAGGATATTAATTTTATTTGTGATAATTTTATATCGATTATATAAGTATCGATAATTCCAGCCCTAACCCCCAGCTTAAGCACCACCCATACGCCATTTTTACTAACCGGAAGCTTCAATTTAAATATGATGTTTCATATCCTTCTAAATATCTTTTGCATCAATCATTAAAGTACTGCATCAATGCCAAAACATGGTTTTGGCTTCGCGTATCATTGAGACTGTCCGTAAAGGATCACTGAGGACAAAAAAACGTTTTGACATTGATACTGACTATCGATAAAAGTAATTGCTGAAAATGGGAGTCACTTATGACACAGTAAACAGATTACTGTGCTTAAGACTTTTGAAGTAAGATGTCGTAAGGACCACGACAAACATTACGTCAAACTAGGCTTTCATTGATATCGTTTTACTACTCATAAATAAATATATTTTATGGATGTAAATAGCTCGAATACATAGTAAGATAAGTAAAAATAGAAAATATTATTATTTCAAGCAAGTAGGTATGGTAGATTGGAATGGTTTCAAAATAATATTTAATTCTACATTCTACTGATAATTTAGCTACACCATGACTATACCTATGTATACCTAGTAACCTAGTAAAATATTCTCATCAGCAGTATTACCAACTCACGCTACTAAAAAATAAAATAATTGTACGACAAATATTATTAATGCTTTTCAAGTCCTTGATGATTTAATATATAGGAGAGGATATGTTGCATTTTACTCAATTATATTTATACGATGCATTTTGTTATTAAAACATGTAAAACTATGATTTGACTTTTCTTACTTACTAAAAGCTACGTTATTAGAACGAGACAGGTCTATTATGTTATAGCGTGAACGTGTCGCGCAATCGTCATATGACGTCATCAAATTTAGCTATTGAATCCAATTTTTTGTCAACTATAAATGGCGTCTGGTGTGTCAGTTGTGAATAATTACCTGTTTTTTGAATATTTTCATGTGTTTTTGCTTAGATTTATGCAATCAACTATGGTAAAGTGTTCAGTTGTGGGGTGTCGTAATAATAATATTGTAAAACGCCAGGAATTTCATTCATAGGTGAGTAATAAAGTCGTCTAGTTTTTCTTTTTGTGGCTACTATTTTAAGTTATTTCGTCTAATTATAGCTTAGTTTCTTCTTTACTGAATCCATAACACGTTAATTTTTGCGCTGTCCCCAAAAATTTGGATTATTTCATTACTTTTTGTTTGAGTGTATATATAGTGCGGGGATTGTATTGATTACAAATAAATTGAGTATCGATAAAATTAAAATTTCATATAACTCTTACTGTTTCTCACTCTGAGGGGTAGAGAAATGAAATTGAACAGTCAGATTTTACTTATAATATTGCCAAACTCATTTTAGACTGTAGCGATGATAATCTAGTGATTAAGACACCCGATCTCCGATATGGTGTCGCGTATTCGAAAGTTACAGTGTCTATTTAAGTGGTTTTTGGTCCCTTCATTGTAGTTATTGTGTATCATTTTAGCTAATGTTTTACAATTGTTTCAGTTTCCCAAAAAGTCTTGAATTAAGGCTGAAATGGCTAAATGACATTAACAACCTAACAATTTCAAACCCGCAAATGCAAGCAAAATATTATATAGTCATGTCATTTTACGGAGAACGATATTAATTATTATTAAATCAATTTTAAAATCAGTCTACTTTTATTATTCATATCATCACATTCAGTAACATTTTTTCAATAATATCTAGGAATTCCAACTTATATTATGAAACAGTATTGTTTGTAAGGTTCACACGAACTAATAATATAAATCTATACTAACACAATATTATAAAGGCGAAGTTGGGATGTATGGATGATGTTCATCATGCCTAAACTGATCTGTATGAAATTTGGGACGAAGATAGATTATAGTCTGGAATAATTTTATATCGATAATACCAGCCCTAACCCCCAGCTTAAGCTCCGCCCATACGCCATTTATACTTACCGGAAGCTTCAATTTAAATATGATGTTTCAGATCCTCTCCTATAGATAAAATCAAAGTTTCAAGTAATATTACATAATGATAACTTTTTAAAAAAATTAGTTGCTTTTACTGCGCACATCCATAGACAATTTCAGTATCTCGAGATATTTCTAGCTTATGGTACCTTTGATTGCATCGTAAAAAGAAAATTTACTAACATACGCGCATGGCTTTTTAGAATAAAGTATTATATTTATTATAAAACAAAACCAATTAATAAACAGAAAATCACAAGACACCACCGACTCTAAAATATTACTCAGTAATGCAGTTTTGGAAGACTGCGATGTCAATTTAAATTGCTAGATTACCACATGATTACCATAGATATTCAAATTAGTCGGTTTTTATGTAGTTCTGCACCACAGATTTATAAAGGGAAGCAGATTCAATATATTGAAAAAAATAGCGTGGCAATTTCAAACACACGGAAACAATACACATAGACAAAACACAGGGCCGCACATTGTTGCTGCATAACACATTGTTATGTAGGATTAAGTCATGTGGAAAAACAACGACCTAAACGTTACCTATCATTTGGAAGCTATAATTTGTAAGGGTTTTAAAAATAATAATAGGTCCTTTTATGATTTTTTCATCACAAGTGATCATAACTGCAATGTAGTAACAAAATTGAAAATTGTAATTTCATGTAGCTTTTGCCCGCAGCTTCGCTTACGTTACGTTATTCAAAAATTAAGTTAGGTTAAATAAAAAAATTACAACAGGTTAAACTCACAAGTTATTTATTCAAATAAACTTTACAATCGATCGATCGATTTAAGTACATATTTAATACACATGATTATACTCTCCGTTCCCAAAATAATCTACTGCTAAGTACTCCTAGACATTCTTCTTCCTTCTATAGTAAATCTTTTACTGTTACTGCTATACGGCTTTGGAATTCTCTCCCCTTGGATATTAGACTATCTCAATCGCTTCCTATCTTCAAAACTAAGCTGAAACAGCATTATTTATCATCTTAATATACTTATCTATTTGTCGTCTATAATCTATATTACTATACTATATTATTTTCTTTCTATTATATCTATTTGGATACTTATAATTATATTTTTTATTACTCATTACTGTATCTTTTTGTATATTACTTAATTTCTTCTCTTTAGTACACCCCTTCCGCTTTCTATTTCAATGTATCCTTTGCCCTAAGGTTGCCTGGAAGAGATCGCTGTTTGAGCGATAAGGCCGCCTGTTGTGCCATGTCCATTAGATTATTATATCTATTGTATTTTATTTTTTGTATGGTGTACAATAAAGTATATTTTACTTTACTTTTACTTTTTACAATTAATGTTTTTGAAACGCCAAGTGAATCTACCATTGATTCGGAATATAATTTCTAACGAGAAATCATACTAAATGCAAAAGTGTTTGTTTGTTGGTTTATTGGTTTGTCCTTCAATCACGCCGCAACGGAGCAACGGATCGACGTGATTCTTGGCATGGGTAATAGTTGAGAAACTGGAGAGTGACATAGGCTACTTTTTATCCCGGAAAATTAAGGGGTTCCCGCGGGAACAAACTTAAACTACGCGGACAAAGTCGCGGGCATAAGCTAGTGTTACAATATGTACTATAAAGAACCAGAAGTGGATTAAAGTAAAAAGTAAAAGCAAACAACAAACAAAACTTTATCCTACAGCACAATTTTAACAATCTCAAACTGTGAGACTGTGTGTATGATTGTGACTTGTGAGTATCAATTTTTGGCTTATAAAAATTAATGCTCTGCCTAACAAACAATATATGAATATTATTGTAAATGTATTGTGAAGACACCATAAGTATTTAAATTTTTACATACGTTACAAGTATTACACGGACTTGTGGTAATATTGCTGATACATTTAACTGATACATCCATCCATCCATTTTTATCCATAGGTCTCTCAGGTATTCATCCTTTGGAAACCTGAAATTAAAAGTCGAAGTTATATACTTACAATAAAAGGGTCGTCAAGTCCGGCCCTGTAATTTATTAAAGTTCTCAAAATGTCAAAAAAGATTATTCAACGACATAAAACATGTATTTCTACCGAAAACCATAAAATTCTAGTTTTAATACATGCATGGCTACATATTTCGTCATAACAACTACAAATATTAGTTAAAACTTATCCATGATACGATGCGATAAACGAAAATATTTCAAAGCAAGATGATAGCATGAAATTTACTTACCGATGGAACGTTATTTCTGGGGTTTTCTTGTACGAAACGTTGTAACACTGCGGGACACAACACTTCACCATTTTATTTCAATAAATATTAGCTACTAAACCTCCAAATTTAATAAAAAAATTATGACAACACAATGTAAACAAACGCCTTATGTCATAAATATCTTTTACCAGACTTCCACGCATTGAAATTTTGTCAATGAGTGCGTTTGTGTTGCACAGTGTTGCAACAAATAAAAAAAAAGATAGGACATAGACATAGACATTTTTGCTTGGAGGGAAAAGGACACAGATTCCCATACACGTGTGTATGTGGGTGTGATGATAAGTCTGCTTTTCTTTCTTTCGTGTAGTCTGTGTTCTGCACCACCAAAATGTTGATATTCAGCGTTCATGACTAGTGATCTTAGCGTGTCTCCTCAAACAGTCTCCTCCATTCCACGCGTCATTGGCGACTTGTATATTGTACCTATTTGGTACAAACGCAAGCCGTGTGCATAAAACGAAGAATTGAATTGACTAGTAATCTGTGGTTTGCGATCCATTGATACATTCCTGAAAAAGCTTACGCGAAGCCAGCTTTATGGATTAAACCAAATACGATCCCTAAGGATATTTTTGGATGTGATATTGCGACAATTTCGCTCAGATTAGGCAGGTATCTCCATCACAATTCAATCAAATTCTAATTCTTATCAATATTTTTCTCATCATTTCTGAATTGCTGAGGTTCTGCTGTATGTCAGCAGAACCTCAGCAATTCAGAAAATATTACTTAATAATTGAGCCTCAGCGGTTAAATTAGGCAGTATAGCCCCACAAACTTATCTGACCCGGGTGACAACGTTAACGCTAGTATTTGTTAGTAAAAATAAAATAAAAACAAAAACTATCTAAACAGGCATAAAAATTTGTTCCAATTTTGGCCACCGGATCAGATAAGTCGTGTAGTATGGAGAGCGAGAGAGACACGACACAGGTCATGTGACTCTAACGTAAAATCTTTGATTATATATTAAAATCAAAGCGTAAAATATGTAAATAGATTCAAGATTGCCATGTTGGCTTGTGCGCGTCACAGAATTATTGTATTTCTAGCGTACTTTAAAAGAATTTAAATGGCTAGAATTCAGAGCCGTAGTTACTTAATAAAAAAAACTGAGTCACTTTCAAGTTTCACCCCTTAGCCAAAGACGTTACATTTCCTTATTCATTGCAAAAAGTGTAACGTCTTTGCCCTTAACTGAGCCCCTTACCCTTCCACCCTCAGATCAATGACCTCCTGAGCTTTCACCCTTTCACTGTCAAGCTGCTGTCAAGTGTATCCTTTATATTATTTGTCTCTAGTCAAGTGTCAAAATCAAATCTATGAATTTTATAAACATTGAATTCAGAAATTGATTTTGGACAGTACCTCATTAAATTTAGCTCTTTTCTTTTATAAATACTATGGCTGATATTTTAAAAGTTCTAGTTCAGGCCTCAGAAAAGGCTGCACGTATAGCCAGATCATGTTGCGAGAATTCGAACGCTGAATCTTTACTGGTCTCCGAAAAGTGCGAATCGGAAGCAAACACTCGCTTCGATAAGGATTTCAAGACTGTTGCTGATGTTTTAGCACAGGAATGCGCAAAAGCTGTGATTATTTCGCAATTTCCCGAGCTTAATGGTCACGTTAGAGGTGAAGAGTGCCCTGAAATTGGTGGTGTAACAATAGGTTTACAGGGTACCATCGAAGGCACTGCTCGATTGCTTGGCGGTGCACTACCACTGACAACTGCTAGGAGAATGGCGGAAGCTGCTCACAATGATACATTTGATAATTTGCCTTCCTTGCCATTTGATTTGCCTTTCATCAACACCAGTGATATAGGTGTCTGGATAGATCCGATTGGTATGTATATCTAATTGCTTAATAGAAATTACTCATCATCATAACCAGTACTGGGTATCCTCCGAACAAGAAGAATTTAAGCCTTAATTATCATTACAATGATGGACAAGTGCAGATTGAACTGAAGAACCTGAGTTTAAAGAACTCTCAGCAGTTTTCCTTGCAACTTTTCTTTCACTATAAAAATACATTTATAATTATGTGTTTATATAGTGAAAAGTAAAGATACACTAGTAAGCAAGACAATAAGATAGTAAACTATTAGCCAAAATGTGGGAATTAGTGTACAACATACATTATCTCTAAACAACGAAAATGATAGTAGTTACGAATGATATTCCTTTCATAATACTCCCTGCAGAAAGGGACAGCACTAGAAGATTGTGTACAACAGAATTGGGAATTAGACTACTATTCAAATAAATTATTTTTTAATTATTATTAAATAATTATCCCAAAAGTCGTAATATCCACGTCCCCTGATAGTTTTATGTTGAATAACCATTTTAAACAATTGATTAAAGTAAACTATTGGTTCACCCTGAACTGTGACCTCACAGTAGGTATTTTTTTATGCCACGTAAGATGGTGCTCACGTCTATTATTTGTATGCAAAAATGAATAAACTTTTACAGAGCGCCATCTATTGACATCATTGTGAAGTTCTGTTAAAATACTGAAGCTCATTAAAAATTAAATAATTTCATTTCCTTAAAATATTTATCTAATTTTAGTATTTGTTGTTCAATTACAGGATATAATTCAAACAAGTGATCAAGTTTTAGGCTCAGCCTTTCAGAAAATTGGGAATTGTAAGGTCAACTTTGGACGTTAGAAAAACTCCACTTTGAAAAAGCCCCCCATTTCGTAAATTTTAGGGGAAAAATTAAAAAAAAAATATTTTTAGACTCTATTCTTATCTTTAAAATGATATACTGCAACCTTATGTAAAGCTATAAAAAATATTTTACTTCGCATTTGCTTCTTTGAGAGCCCCCCTGAAATAAAGATTTTTATAACTTTTTAAGCCATATTCGGCTGGAGGCCATCAGTTTACATATTATATTTAAATTTGAAGTAATTATGTTCAGTTATTCAGAAGTTATAAGGCTCTGACAGAGGGACAATTTTTTTTGGCAACCCTAGGACAGATAAGTGCAAATTCACTCAAGTAAACTCAGAGACCTTCGCTTCGTCAAAAAGTGTGTTGAACTTTAATGACGTCACATTTTAGAATTTCATATAAATTCCACACTTAGGACGCGTTTTGACGTTTGAAAAAAAGTTGCTGATTTGACTATTTGTCAAATACTCAATTGTTAGACAAAGTATTTAAAATGTGAAAGTAACATTATATGCTTGCAAATGTTAAAAGGATTGTGCAATTTTTAGACTTTTATTAGTTTAGTTTAGCACTAACGTCCTAATTAACTAATGTTCACTTTGGCAAACAGATGCTACAGCTGAGTTCATATCGGGAGTAAGAGGTGACGCTAAGCCTGGTCATGGTCTCCCTTGTGTGACCGTACTGATTGGTGCCTATTTAAGGTCAACTGGTGAGCCCGTGATTGGGGTCATCAACCAACCTTTTTATAACAAGTAAGTGATGCCAATGAATATACTAAATAAAAATTTGGCCAAATGCGATTCGGAATCGCACAAGAATGGTTAAGTACCATAATACAAGATTTAGCACTATTTACATTTTAAACACAAGTTTATTGTATGGGGCCTTTAGTATATAACTTTATTTTATTTTTGCTCTTTGAAAATGTTTATCATGTCTATGTTGCCTTGTTCAAGAGATACAGCAAAAAATGCTAAAATAATGTTTCTTGCATGGCGAACCCCTTTTACCATTTTTTTATTTCATTTAATTTTTATTATTTTTTGCTATATAAGAAAAACACTTAAAATTGCATCAGTCTAAATATTACAGTTCATCAGATACAGCCTGCTGACAAACAGACAGACGGACGGACAGCGGAGGCCTAGTAATAGCACAGTAAACAGATACAAACAGTAGTGAAACTACCTAGAAACGTTCGAAACAGCTCACTCACGCAAACATGCGCATCGACGAGACTCCTAAGCGTTCGTCGCGATGCCGCCGCCCGCCAGTAGTGAGTGCCGTGTTATGACGAGTGGTCACGTATAAGTCTATTTCCGCGATCTTTTAAAAATGCCAGGAGTGTATTGCGTAGTATACGGCTGTTTGAACTCTGTCTGAACTATCGTTTTTTAAATTCGTTCAAAATCGATATTTGGGGCTCCCTGGGGTCACAAAACAGGAAACTGGTACCAAAATTTTAAAAAGTCAGCGCCATTTTGAAATTCTTTGTTATTGTACCGATTTCTTTCAAAATCGATATCTGAGGATCCCTAGGATCACAAAACAGGAAACTGTTACCAAAATATTAAAAAATCAGCGCCATTTTGATTTACTTTGTTTTTGAACCGATTTGGTTCAAAATCGATATCTGACGATCCCTAGGATCACAAAACAGGAAACTATTACCAAAATTGTAAAAAATCAGCGCCATTTTGAAATTCTTTGTTATTGAACCGATTTCGTTCAACATTAATATCTGAGGATCCCTAGGGTCACAAAACAGGAAACTGTTACCAAAATTTTAAAAAATCAGCGCCATTTTGAAATTCTTTGTTATTGAACCGATTTCGTTCAGAATCGATATCTGACGATCCCTAGGATCACAAAACAGGAAACTATTACGAAAATTTAAAAAAAATCAGCGCCATTTTGAAATTCTTTGATACTGAAGCGATTTCGTTCAAAATCGATATCTGACGATCCCTAGGATCACAAAACAGGAAACTTACTGAAATTTTAAAAAATCAGCGCCATTTTGAAGTTCTTTGTTATTGAACCGATTTCGTTCAAAATCGATATCTGACGATCCCTAGGATCACAAAACAGGAAACTATTACGAAAATTTTAAAAAAATCAGCGCCATTTTGAAATTCTTTGATAATGAACCGATTTCGTTCAAAATCGATATCTGACGATCCCTTGGATCACAAAACAGGAAACTTACTGAAATTTTAAAAAATCAGCGCCATTTTGAAGTTCTTTGTAATTGAACCGATTTCGTTCAACATTGATATCTGAGGATCCCTAGGGTCACAAAACAGGAAACTGTTACCAAAATTTTAAAAAATCAGCGCCATTTTGAAATTCTTTGTTATTGAACCGATTTCGTTCAAAATCGATATCTGACGATCCCTAGGATCACAAAACAGGAAACTATTACGAAAATTTAAAAAAAATCAGCGCCATTTTGAAATTCTTTGATAATGAAGCGATTTCGTTCAAAATCGATATCTGACGATCCCTAGGATCACAAAACAGGAAACTTACTGAAATTTTAAAAAATCAGCGCCATTTTGAAGTTCTTTGTTATTGAACCGATTTCGTTCAAAATCGATATCTGACGATCCCTAGGATCACAAAACAGGAAACTATTACTAAAATTTTAAAAAATCAGCGCCATTTTGAAATTCTTTGTTATTGAACCGATTTCATTTAAAATCGATATCTGACGATCCCCAGGATCACAAAACAGAAAACTTTAACCAAATTTTTTAAAAATCAGTGCCATTTTGAAATTTTTGTTATTGAACCGATTTCGTTCAACATCGATATCTGAGGATCCCTAGGGTCACAAAACAGGAAACTGTTACCAAAACTTTAAAAAATCAGCGCCATTTTGAAATTCTTTGTTATTGAACCGATTTCGTTCAAAATCGATATCTGACGATCCCTAGGATCACAAAACAGGAAACTCTTACTGAAATTTTAAAAAATCAGCGCCAGTTTGAAGTTCTTTGTTATTGAACCGATTTCGTTCAAAATCGATATCTGACGATCCCTAGGATCACAAAACAGGAAACTATTACTAAAATTTTAAAAAATCAGCGCCCTTTGGAATTCTTTGTTATTGAACCTATTTCGTTCAAAATCGATATCTGAGGATGCCTAGGATCACAAAAAAGGAAACTGTTGCCAACATTTTATTAAATCAGCGCCATTTTGAAATTCTTAATTTGATTTAATTAGGGACTTACAGACCGCTTTAAATAGGCACAATGTTTACATACGAAGTTTTAAACAAAACTTAGAACTTCAGATAACTACAAGTTAATTATTCACTCAGACCGTACATCACAAGCAGAACACCGAGGCAGATATAATGCTCCAACTGTAAATCTATCAACCAGTCTATCTATCTACCCGTGCGAAGCACTATCTATCTATCTATCTACCCAATATATATATATTGGGGCGGGTCAGCTATCAAAAACTGCTGGACCGATTTTAATAATTTTTTCACTTTCAGAATACTTAATTGTCCAGAAGAACCTAGCTACCTATTTATTATGCCGATATCCTCACGGGATCAAGATCTACGCGAGTGATTAGTTATAATTTTCTATCTGTTTTAAATGCGCAATTCTGGAATAACAGCTATAGAAATGAAAATTTATATTGATTACTAAAAATACTTACTTGAGTCAATTTCAACAACTCGATTTTTTACCTAATTTCCATGGACATTTTCATTTTCAGGTTTTGTAAAAAACTTAAATAATAAAGCGCAACACATCCAAATTTTATATATATTTAATAAAAGGGATTATATATTTATATATTAATTAGAGAGTTATTTGGGCCACCGAAATTGGCGAGCCACAGAAATTTTATTATTGCCACCGAAATTGTATTGGTGACACAGAAATTGTGCGTGTGCACTGAAATTGTGAATTCAAACTAAATAAATATTTTTAGTAATATTTAAAGAAAGATAAGGTATAAAAAAACTGATATAATACGAATCATTTTAATATGTTTTGCATTTATAAATTATGCATTTATACAAAATTCAACGTGGTGTACCTACTATTGCTTAAATCAGTCTTACAAAATTAGCAATCAAGGAACTGATTATGTTTACTCCTGTGATGGGGTAAAATTTACTTAAAATTATTTATCAACAACCTACAGAAATTGTAACCAAACTAAAAAAAAAATTATTATCACTGCAAAATCAGTACAGTTTTAACTTAATAATATTAATAACAGAACTGATGTCATATCCTACAAATGAAATAACAAATTCTGATTAGCATAAGATTAATTTGAAACTAATAAAAAAATCCTAAACAAATTACTTAAATATTTGTGGACATAATACAGTTTACTTCTCAAAATCAAGCAACACTTTTTATGCTTTCTTATTGTCAGAATGTTAAAACTAAAGAAGTAATTATTGCTATACACAGCCAATCACTTAGCATTAATTTTGATACCTTGTACGTATCAAAGTGACAAATTAACAACTAATTTAATAATCATAAGAGCAGCCCAATAAAAGCCATCGCTCTGAAGATAAACTATATAAAAATAATGATGTTAGACATCAATCAATTTTTAGGTAACTAAGATATTAAGAAATATTCTTTATCAAATAATCACTTTCATGGCGAATATCTTCAGAAAATATTTTCATCATCACTATCAAAAATATTAAAAAAAAAATTTTTACAATTTTTTTTGGAATGTGTTTGTTTTTTTTGAGCGTCATTATCAGTCTCAATGGTTTTTTCAAACTTCGACATTATATCACTGTTAATATTTTGGAAAAATGAGGCTGATGGAACTAGATTGTCATAGTCTATATTGTCCAAGTCATGAGAAGCGTCAGCTGATTTGATGGTCTTATCTTGAGGTATGTTCTTGGTTTTAAAGTAAAATAATTCAGATCCTTTAAATCTGTGAATTATTGATGGATTTAAACTGGAAGCTGATTGTGATGCAGGTGGAACGACCGTTGCATTATCCAGGATTTGAATAGGCAATTCATAGAAACCTAAATGTTTTCCGTGAATGCATTTTATAGGATTGTAAAGACAGTTTTCATCAGTGCATGACAGTGATCGCATTGCAAGAGCTTTGGATGTATTTGCCCAAACGATCTGATGGATCTTCATAGACCCTGGGAAACATTTTAGGACTTTTGGCAAAAGCGAATCCTTTTCATTCACTTCATAGTCATTAACAATCTTTATTTTCACACCTGTGACGGTTGTTTGAAGACCTTCCAATAAAGCGTTAATATCGTTGATGTCTTTGCCAAAGGCAACCAGACGATCTGCAGATCTCTTAAGAACAGCGCCTACACCATCAGGTGCTCCTTTTCTATGCCCACATTCGCAGTAATGCCATATCACTCGAGACAAATCTGGCAAGTATAGTTGAAGCTGCGATATAATATAGAATTTTTTTTTGTTTCTGTATTGTCCTGACGGAGAATCGGATATGAGGTGGAGAACCGATATATGAGGTGCAACAGCTTCGATTTCTTGCAAAATTGGTATTAAATGGGCCCATACTGCAGACGCATCGTGACGCAAAGATTCACTCACAGTACAGAATGACTGAGCTTTGAGTTCATCATTTACTTGATAATAAATTACTGCTGTATGTAATGTCAGTTGAGACCGGCTAGCACCGAAATGGACTGCTTGGATTTCTGAGCTATATTTCGTACTATAGTTTTCGCTAAAGTCCATGTGCACGATGCACTCTTTTTTAGTCATTTCTGCTTTAATTTTTTTAATACTTTCGTATTGATTTTTAATGTTTGCACAATGGCTCATAAAAGGAATTATTTCCTTTTCAAAATGCTTTATAACTTCTAGAGGTTTTTCGTCTTTTCTAACTTTTTCCACAATGGTCGATATTTTTTCAATGTTATTTTTTACGTAGGTTTTATTATTTTTTCTCCATGAGTAATAAGAAATACTATGGGAATTATCAAATTCATTGTACAGAATCCATTTATTTTTGCATTCTTGACATTTACGCTGTAAGCATTCAACCTTAGCATTTTTACAGGTGAAGCTATTCAAAACTTCTGTTGTGGAATTCTCCCTGATAATCTTATTATTTTTCAAAGAGTTGATCAATAAATCCATATTGGCGTGTGGTTTGCATAAACAAGTGTCTCGGCTGTCTACTTTCGGTTGTACGATCCAAAAAGGTTTTAATCTCGTGAATGTGACATAACTTATGGGCGGGAATCCAGATTCCAGATATTTGCTGTGAAGGTTTTTCAAATTGTCCAGTAAATACCTTTTTTGCTTTTTTAGACCATTTCTAGTGATGCAGTCTTGTTTACCTGGAGTCAAACGCGTATTTTCATCATCCTTGTAAAAGTTTTTTACTAAATTTCGAATAATTTTAGCCTGAGGGCTTAGTATCTTCTTGGGTTTATTTTTATTGCAGATCATCTTACATTTAGGACTTATTTGAAGTGTCTGCTCTAGTCTTTGTAATCTCTTTCTGTATACTTCTTTTTCTTTCTTAAGTTTTAAAATAGCTTTTTTGAATATGCAAATTTCAGCGGACTTTTTTTTCTGATATTTTTTTAGTTGTGTATTTACTTCTCGTTTTAATATCATGGAGTTAATGGATACATCAGATTTGGGACTACATGGTGCTTTGGTTGAAATAGGAGAATTTATGCTACTTACACTAGGAGATATAAGTGGAACAGGTGATGTGCAGGGGAGTGGACTACTGGTTTGCTGAATGGAAAAAATACTTTGTAGCTCTGCCTGCATCTCATCAACGCTGTCACCATGGTTTACTTGTAAACATAATTTTCTTGAACGTAGATTTTTCAAAGGGTATCGTGGAACCTGTTCATTAGCATGTGGATTAATATCTTGTGAATTAGCTTGAGATGAACATGGTAAAGGGCTTTTCGGTTGCATCAATATTGAAGGTGATATATCTGTATCTCCCCTATTCTCATTTTCCTGTAGTTTGAGTAATTCCTTTTTGTGTTGTTGCCTTTTATAGTAATTTCTAAAATTAATTTTATTTCTTTTTTGTTTAAGTCTACGAGCTCGAGCTGGCATCTCACTTAGAGGTAAAATTTTTCCTTCTGCTTTTTTCCGGTGATAACGTTCTCGATCTTTCCTACGTAACTCCTCAGCTTTGACAGGGTCACTTTTAATTTTTTCTCTTCTTTTTTGCTCTGCAATCCTCTTCTTTTTTAACCTTTCTTGGCTATCTTTTTTCTTTTTTGGATTCCTAAAATAAAAAAGATATTTGAAATGCTGTTCAGTCAATTTAAACGCTCACATTTGATTATGAAAGGAGACATGAGCAAATTAATGGGATATAACAGACTGTAATGAATTGGATAATGCTATCTCTGTTTAATCTGTAACTAGGTATGTTAAATAAGTTCTATCAAAATAATTTCAACATATATAACAAATATTGTTTCTTTAACATTCATACGATAATTGATAGGTACAATTTCTGTGGAGTCGTGTAATTTCCGTGGACACCCAGATGCCACGGAAACCACAGAAATTGGCCCACAGAAATTGGAAATGGGGCGTTTTTTTTTAAATTACAAGAAACTATCAAGACTATGACTATTATTGTCTAAAATTTTAAATGTGTACTAAAGGAGCATGCATAAAATCAACCTTTATTTCTTGAAAAAATCCTTTTAAAACCTGATCACCGAAATTGCAAAATTTCGTTCAGAGTAAACTGAAATCACGTACTTACATTTTTAGCGGGAAGACGTGGCGATATGGTGCACTACCGTTCTCACTGCGCGTAAGCGCACGACTGGGTCTTGCCGGGCATGGATTTATCGTTCGTTTAAACTCATTGGTGGAAGCTCAGGACGGCGAAACAAAATGACCATAGAAATTAGTAATTTCGCTTGGACAAAACTACCGTTGACATGTACTCATTAACTATGAGACTGAACACTGAAAAATATTTAGCTTCTTGTAGGTCAATTATTATTTAAGGCAATCAAAATACTTTTTCCTATATATGTTGGAGATTATCTTTCTTAGAGGTAAATGCTGTGTATGAAAGTGATTGTGGACAAGACACAGAAATTGATAATTCGTCATTTACTGATGTTTTTCTTAAAAAGTAATAGTCTTATAAATATAATTTAATTGGATTTATTTAGTATCACGTTTCTTAAATTTTGAGAAAAAAAAATCGTTGCATTATCTGTAAAGCAGCACTGCGTTTTCAGCCTAGACGCGTAAATTTTTCGCCTGAGAAATTCACTCACTTACATTACAAGTATTAATTTTAATTCATTTACATTTAAGTAAAGATAGTACATAATATGAAAAAACCTGTACTTTGTTCACTTTGTATTTTTCACGATAAAATTACAAATCTAAATTGCACCCGTGCGAAACCGGGGCGGACCGCTAGTCAAGAATAAAGGTATTTTTTATGCAATGTTTTTTTTATTACTAGGTCTCAGATGCATTTTTGGGGTTGTAACGCGGTACGCTTCCATGTTTTAATTAACAAAAACAAAATTAAACCATAAAACATTAAAAGTGACAACCCTATTGCTTCAATGGAGCGTAGATAATTATTTTATCAACTTGGCTTAGTTTCCATACTGGTTGTATCTGTTTACTGTGGTAATAGGGTAGTATAATACAAACCTTTTACTTAGCCAAAGGGTGATTTAATCTCAGGGGCTCATATAGTATAGTATCTCAATAGTATTTCCTGTGTCAAGCTTAGGTATACTTGAATTTGGTTCCTCCATGTTTTCTTTCCAGTACACTTACCAATTTCTGTGCTATATCAAAGAAGATAAGGCTCAGTCCACTACAACAGAATTTCCTGCTGACCTTTGTATGCATTCATACTATTTTTGCACCTATGCTGTAGTATTTTATACTGTAGAGTCCATTTTTCCCATTCTCCATTACATACCTACAATAAACATGAAGTATGTTTTTGTGCATTATAGGCATAGATGTATTTGGTATAGCTGTAGCATTATCCATTGGCATATCCAAACATTTCACTGTAACATAATCATTTTTTCATTTCATTGTAAATTTCTTTGCCTTTCATGTGACTTTCATGTCTGTCTTTCATTTCATTATAAATTTCTTTGTCTTTCATGTCAATCTGAAGGCATGAATCTAACTGCTCTAAGCTTCCTATATCATAGTAGCTGATGCCCGCGTCTTCGCCCGCGTGGATTAAGGTTTTTTGTTTCCGTGGGAACTCTTACAGGGATAAAAAGTAGCCTATGTGTTATTCCAGACTGTAATCTCTCTCTGTGCCAAATTTCATCCAGATCCATTCAGCTGTTCTGGCGTGATTGAATAACAAATATCCATCCATCCAAACTTTCGCATTTATAATATTAGTATTAATTTAAATGCCTGTTAGTCTATGTAAAATTATTACTATTTTATGATCTTCATCTTTGTAACAAACAGTAATAAATGGAATGAAATTAATTTTATACTCTTCAATCATTCAGAAATAAATTAATTTCATTGGTTTCTTTAGCTAGAATCAAGATACCATATTCTGAAGTTGACTGCAAACAACAGAGCAGGCGATGTGTCGCGGCGACACTGTGCAAGCAATGCAGCGACGTGTTATTAGATTTAGAATTGGTATTTCATGGAAATACATAGAAACCAACGAGCTCAATTTACTTATATGCCCTGTCAAACAAATATTTTACTAACGCCATCTAATCTGAAAAGCGGGAGAGCGGCGGGGACAAGGACAGGCTTATACAAATGTGGAGCGCGCTCTACAGGTCGTACGCCCAATTTTTTTCTATGAAAGGGCCCATCCAGTAGGTACATATATGTTGATGATAGAAACCAATAGTGCCGCTGCGACACGGTCGCCTGCTGCTGCCTGCTGCCTACGGAATCACACCTTCGAATTTGACAAATCTTTCAAAGTTTAAAAGTTTCAAATGACCTTAATCTTTTTTTTCCTATTATTGAGTACCAGCGAGGTACTCATTTAACTACGATCTAGCCTAACGAATTGGCTAATGAGCAGTTTTGCTTTAACCTAAACTTATAATTTATCTTATGTATGTACTAAGAAATTGTCCACTGACGCATCTTAGTCTTTCTTGATAAACTTAGATACTTTGTTCACGTGTTCTATGAGCACTACACTTTACACTGTCACTTATCACTATGCACTAACTCAAAAGGCTTAGTCCTTTTTAGTCTTCTCACTAGTTTCGTTACGTCGAGCAGCTGGATTGCCTCAACGTTAACGTGGTGATGAAGCCGATGGTCGTGGGCTTTGACAAATTTGGTTATAATTTGATCGACGTATTCAATATTGAGGTCCCGATGAATATCGTCGTTTCTGATGTACCAGGGCGCATTTACTATGCTCCTGAGTACTTTATTTTGGAACCGCTGTATGATTTGGATGTTACTCTTTTTAGTACAGCCCCAAAGCTGTATGCCGTAGGTCCAAATGGGCATCAGGCACTTGTCTATTTAACAGGATCTTGTTGTGTATTGACAGCGAGGAATGTCTACCAAGTAGCCAATACATCTGTTTATACTTTATGTCAAGTTATTTTCTTTTTTTCTTGACATGAGCTCTCCAGCGTAGCTTCACGTCAAGGGTCATCCCAAGATATTTTGCTGTATCCACGTAGGGAATGTTTTGTCCATTGATGAAAACAGCGTGGTATTTTTTTGTTTTATTTGTAAATTCAATATGAATTGACTTTGTTTCATTTAGCTTGATTCTCCATTTTTTAGTCCAGTCATACACTTTATTTAGCGCTGTTTGTACTTTACCCACTGCCTCTTCGTGTTCCTCGTACAGCCATAATGGCTGTATCGTCAGCAAAAGTGGCAATGGTGTTACTTTCGAGTTCTGGAATGTCGCAGGTATATAATAGGTACAGGACCGGACCTAAAACACTCCTTTGCGGAACTCCAGCTTTTATACATTTAAGCTCTGAGTAAGCATCTTCTTGTCTTACTCTAAATGCTCTGTTAGTAATATATGATACCAGGATATCTGCGAATGCTTTGGGTAGCTGTTTTCTAATTTTCTATATGAGACCTTCATGCCAGACTCATCAAAAGCTTTTTCAATGTCTAGGAACACTGTAGAGCACACTTTCTTTTCTTCAATGGTTTTTTTTATGGTAGTGACGATTCTATGTACTTGATCAATAGTTGAATGATTCTCTCTGAATCTAAACTGATGATTTGGTATAAGATTTTTACTTTCTAATACTGTGTTCATCCTCTTGAGTAAGAGCTTTTCAAATAATTTTGACATAATAGGCAACAAAGAAATAGGTCTATATGATGTCGCTTCGTGGGGAGGTTTTCCTGGCTTTGCTATCATTATGACCTCAGCTATTTTCCACAGATTTGGTACATACTTAGGCATACCTAAAGGCAGCATTTATTAATGTGGTGAGCTTGACTGTCTTTTCTTGGAAGGTTTAATAAAATTTCTCTCGGGATCAAATCGTATCCTGGAGCTTTCTTAGGGCCTAACTTAAATTTAATTTCCCTGAGCAATTCTTTGGGTGTCACAAGCCTGATATCTAAATCTTCTTGTATTTCTGTAATGGTTTCGAAATCAATTACTTGTCCTGTGGGTGGCTGAAATATGTTTTCAAAGTGGTCAGCAAATCGTTTGGCTATTTGATCGTTGCTTGTCGCCCTCTCTCCATTTTCTTTTTTAATTGGCGGAATATGAATAAGTGTTTTGTCGCTTTCCAGAGAGAATAGTCTGTACTCCGGTCATTGGTTAACTTTGGAAGATAATTGTCTATAGTTATTTCCTCATACTTTTTGATTTCACGCCGGATTTTTTTAGTAAGGTTGTTCAAAATTCTTTTATCTAACGGAGATAACATTCTGAGTCTGATACCATCTTTTTCTTTTTCTTCTCTTTTCAGTTATTAGGTTTATGTGTTTCGGGTATGCTGTTCCTCTCTCTCTATATTTATATGATGGAGTATTTTTCCAGGCCGCCTGCTGTAAGTCTATAACAGACTGATTGACCTCTTCGTTTAGTTGTTCTGGACATTTTAATGGCACTTTTAAATTTATATTATCATTTATTTGTCGTCTAAAGTTTTCCCAGTCAGTATTTTTACTTGCAAGGGTTGGAAAATATTCTTACAAATTTTTTTCGCTCAATGTCAATAAAATTGGAGAATGATCAGAGCTCATATCATGTCGTTCTTCGATTCTTATATATTTTGATTATATATTTTTGTAGATGAAGAAGTCTATGAGGTCTGGAATTTTATTTGGGTCAGTCGGCCAATATGTAGGCTTTCCAGTGCTGGCTACATAGCATTTCAGTTCTTTGATTGCTTCTAGAAGTTCCTTCCCTTTAGTTGTCGTTAATCTAGATCCCAATAGGTGTTCTTAGCGTTAAAGTCACCCCCTACGATGAACTTATTTCCATATTGTTTTAAAAAACTAACATATTTATCCTTTTTTATTGAGTGCCTCAGGGGACAACATATGGCTGCTACTGTGATTGGGTACATCTTTGTTTGTACACATAAAGTTACAGCTTGAAATTCATGTTCTTCGCATTTGCTTTCTTGAAAATGGTAGAGATTTTCTTTGATAATGATAGCACTGCCACCCCTAGCTGTATTATTAGGATGTAAGGCATGGTATAATTTATATCCTTTAAGTCTCATATATGACTCTTTAGTGAAGTGTATCTCAGATATTAGGCACACATCAATATTTTCTGTATTCAGGACCACTTCTAGTTCGACCTTAATCTGAACATGTTCATTTTTTCAGTGGAAAAGGCCATATAGTATGGGGTCTCCATTATGGAAAATTTAACTTGAGCTCAGAAGATATCCAAAATTCAGAAGACAAAGTAGTCCTTATGAGTGGCGCAGAAAAAACAGAAATCATTGAAAAATTCGAAGTTGCTGGATGGAATGTCAAATCTATTCCTGGTGCTGGCCACAAGCTGATGAAAGTAGCCCTAGGTATGATAAAATCACCACATTTATCTTTCGGTGCTTATTTATTCAACTTGTCTTCTTGTCAGTTTGTGCTACTTTACAAATATGTAATTACTTATTTAATAAAACAATATTTTTCATACCATATCTTGTATGATAAAATTGTAAGTTAATGACATTATAGTTTTTTTCATTACCTTACAGGTGAAGCAACAGCCTACATTGTGTCACAGGGAACAACTTATCGCTGGGATACATGTGCACCACATGCCATAGTTCTTGCAAGGGGTGGAAATATATTGTCTTACAAAAATCATGAGCCAATCACATACAATGATGGTAAGGATCTTCAAGCAAAAGATTATTGTAACAAGGATGGGGTAATAGCTTATATAAATAAAGCAACATTAGATGAAATAAAAAGCATACTTTGTAAACTTTCATAAGTACCTAAAACATTCAAAAATATTATTGTTGTATTTGAATTCATGCTTAAGCAATTTGTTTTCAGTCATTAGTGATAAAATAATTTATTTAACTATATTATTGATATCCTGATGCATATGAACTGGACGGATGTATAAAAGAAAATGGAAACAAATATATCTTGATTTCCACTTTGCTATGTACCTGAATTTTTGATCTCATTATTTTTATTAATTAATGCATTTAATAAATGTTTATCATAGTTAGTTTAGTTTAAAGCTAATGCACACCTGCAGAGTGGAGTGGAAGTTGAGCCTAAAAGTAATATAAGCCTGTCCACTGCCACTATTACAGTGGTAGTGGAAATTATATACCTACATAATATTGTATAATTTATATGTCACCGTAAGATTGTAAAAACTGTTAGATTATGATCTAACTCGCGAAATTCTAAACTGTCGAAAGATTAGAATTTAACGCATTATTTTCCGGTGGATTGTAATCTGATAGGTATTTAAACCCGATAAAACCTAATTATGTCGAATTATTTATGTCGAACCCTAACCTAACCTACAAGAAAGAGACAAGAAAACGTAAATAAAATGAATATTTAAAAAATTTACACTCAGAACATTGAACAGTTTACAATCTTTCGACAGTTTAGAATTTCGCGAGTTAGATTATAATCTAACGGTTTTTACAATCTTACGGTGACATATACTTACATAAATTTGTCTCAATTTATCTCAGTCTTATGTTAGAGCTAAGTCAAAGTATGCTCTATAGATCTCACACACACTGAGATATCACTTGTATTTATTTTTTCGTTAAAAATGCGCTATTTCCGGCGGCAACCTTAATCATGTCTGTTAGCTCATTTTGTTATGGTGCTTAATTTTTTTATTAAATTTAATTAAATTCGATTATACCTGTACTTAAAATATTCTGAAATTTATACTTTGTAGCAAAAATAAACGTTTTAATGGGAGGTTAGTCTAAAACCTCGCCATGTGATTAATGGAAGGCTCCTTATCGCCCTTTTTATTGACTTACTTACCTGGGTGCTGCACATTCCTCTAGTCTAGTACTTATGACAGCAACACGTAAAACAAATGGTCGGGTGTGACAGTAAAACTGCATGGCTGAATCTGTTTGAGCTTTGAATAGGCGAGATACAGGTTATTAGTATTATTTTATAAAAAAAAAAAAGATGGCCCTGTCTCTCCAATTCACTGTGCAGGTACTTGATTTTCTATTCGCATGATGTATGGTACTTATTGCATATTTTATTGTGTCTGATTGTTGTAATAAAAAGTGTTCAATAAACTATTAATCACAATTTGTCTTTATTATCAGGATCTTTTTTAAGGCAAAATATAGTTTTTTTTAAATCTTCATTTATTTGGGACTTTTGTCCATCTCGGACAAAATAATAGATATATTATCATAAAATAAGTCTTCTGAGTCAATATCATCTTATTCACTTGAACTAGAGTCAGAATCAGACTTGGTATTGGTTTTCTTTTTCTTTTTGCTTCTCTTTTCTTTGTGCTTCTTTTTCTTTTCTTTGTGCCCTTTTTCCTGTGAAAAGAGTTGCAGTTAGGAATTCATGTTTAATAATTTAATACCCTCAAATAGTAGTCTAGCCATGGTTACTACCATTCTGGCAAAGCTTTAAATTCAAGTAATTTAGTATAGTGGTGTGGAGTAACCAATTTCCCCTACATTGGTTACACCACAATGTGAATGTGAATTTTATTAAAATGCCCTGTCACATGTAATGACAGTAGTCGCATAACTTAGACTTATAGCCTTACCTGTTTAACTGGCACATCTGGTATTTGCAGTGTTGGTGCACATCCCTCTTCTCTTATTAATGCTGTCAACTCATCAACTTTGCTCATGTCTGCATTTGGGGCACGGTATTGTTCACAGTGGTCCACACGAATTGTTCTACCTAAAATCTAAACATGAGACCAAAAATAATATTTTTGATATCTACGACCACCATTAAATTACTGTTACAGTCTATTGTTATTGAGTGTTTCACACAAGGGCAGGGCTATGCGGCAGAGTAGTGAGTAGCAGTGATGATGTCCTCCAGGCCGGTTCCGGCCACAGCATCTGCTCAAGGAGAACTCCTAGTAAGTAGAACAGTACCACAGCCTTGATGTATTATAATAGTACATAATCATAGCATTTGATATTATTATTTACCTACCTTAATGCCATTTAGATTATCCACAGCAAGGATGGTCGATCTCTGATCTTCATAGCAAATAAATGCAAACCCCCTTGATTTGCCAGTCTCTTTATCTCTCACTAAATTAATGTTAACAATCTCTCCATACCTTGACAAATAAAAAATAGAATAAGTACCTCTATTCATCAATACATATACAAAGATCAGTAAGCTCATGTAAGGGAGTTTCTTTAATAACAATAAGATAATCTAGTTACTCCAGTAAGGCCCACTTGCAGAAACACCATGTTAACCTTTTAACCCAGAGTTAGCTGCTACTTTGACAGAATTTGTGTAAAACTTCTGTCAAAATTTCAAATACATTCTTGGGTTAAAATATGTAGTCAAGGGGGCCTAAGCTGTACTAAAAGTTATATAACTTTTCAATCAAATTAATGAATCAGGATATTGGAATGTTTCCATGAGCTTTTGTTGTTGTAGTTGGAATGTTCACGCACATTAGGACAGGCCGCATCGCAGCCAAAAATGTGTACTTCAAACAAACTGTGATTGAAGCGGCCGCTCCGCCCTGTCATAGTGTGATATTTCATATAAATTGTAAGGGATTTTACTTTTGCGCTGCGACCTGATGCAATGCGGCCCGTCCTAATATACGCTTACCTTAAAACTTACTGTGAAAAAACACAAATAATGTCTCCTTCAGTTAAATCGTATGGTAAACCTCCTATGAATAACCAAGCACTGTCCTTGTATTGATCGTGCCAGGAACTTTTCGAATTGCCGATAAGCTCTCTTTCGCTTAATTTCAATACATTTTTTACATTTCTGTTAATAAAAGTCATAAAATATTAACAGTGAATGTAAATTTACGAATAATAATTTCTCATAGAAAATAACCCTATATTCATAAATAATTATTATACTTACGTCATAGGATTCATTATGATAGCTGATAGTAAATATTTCTCACCGAAGAATGAAGATAGCACTTGATAGTAACGTTATTTAATACATGATTATTAAAGCAGAAAGTAATCAAAGATTTCAAATATGTTTTAAAAAAAAATTGTTATTTTTGCACACATTTTTTTTTATTAACTGGCTTTACTGCTCTGGGTTCCACCCCTTCTGAACTTAGCACAAAAAAATCCAGAGTATATATGTCGCCATAAGATTGTAAAAAAACCGCTAAATTATAATCTAACTCGCGAAATTGTAAACTGTCGAAAGATTGTGAACCTTTCAATATTCTGACTGTCAATTTTTGAAATATTCGTTGTATTTACATTTTCTTGTCTGTTTCTCGTAGGTTATGTTAGGGTTCGACATAAATAATCAGGTAGTGCCCGGCCTTCTATCGGGTTAATATACCTAAGAGATTACTATCTACCGAAAAATAATGCGTTGAATTGTAATCTTTCGACAGTTTGCAATTTCGCGAGTTAGTTTATGATCTAACTGGTTTTACAATCTTACGGTGACATAAATAAAAAGAGGCCTTAAAGGATATGAATCCAGGGCCGTGATTTTTTTTTTATCGTGTGTCAAAAATCAATATGATTTATTCATCCATCAAAAAATCTGTGATGGATGCTTAAATTTGTACATAGTATAGTAGATCCCTTTTATTATTTTTATTTGTGTTTGTCTCTTTATGGTAAGTCTATTGTTATATAGAGTAGTTTACTAACAAATATATAAATATGCCTTCTATTACATAATATTTTTAGTAATTTTGGCACTCTTTAACCGGCCAATCTCCTTCGTGCCTCCCTCAAGTTACTCGACACTGGCGAAGTGCATTGTGCTGGCTTGGCACTACTCAAAGCCATAAACCAAGAGAAGAAGAAGGATGGATGGATAAATGGATAAATAAATGGATCCTTTCTTTGGTATCTTAAATAGGATCTTATTTATCTAGTAAGATATTTATACTTTATGTCCTCAGCTTTGATTTTGTATATATAGGAGAGGATAGCATGGGCGGATATGTTGCATTTTAATCAATTATAGTTAAACGATGCATTTTGTTAATAGAACATGTAAAACTATGACTTGACTTTTCTTACTTACTAAAAGCTACGTTATTAGAACGAGACAGGTGTATTATGTTATTGCGTGAACGTGTCGCGCAACTGTCATATAATGTCATCAAATTTAGCTATTGAAGCCAATTTTTTGCCAACTATAAATGGCGTCTGTTGTGCTTCCGTTTTTTAAATATTTTCATGTGTTTTTGCTTAGTTGTCAGTCGGTTAAGTGCTCAGTTGTGGGGTGTTGTAATAATAATAGTGTAAAACGCCCAGGAATTTCATTTCATAGGTGAGTAACAAAGTCGTCTAGTTTTTCTTTTTGTGGCTACTATTTTAAATTATTTCGATTAATTATAGCTTAGTTTCTTCTTTACTGAATCCATTACACGTAAATTTTTGCGCTGCCTCCAAAAATTTGGATTATTTCATTAGTTTTTGTTTGAGTGTATATATAGTGCGGGGATTGTATTGTTTACAAATAAATTGAATATCGATAAAATTAAAATTTCATATAACTCTTACTGTTTCTCACTCTGAGGGGTAGAGAGATGAAATTGAACAGTCAGATTCTACTTATAATATTGCCAAACTCATTTTAGACTGCAGCGATGATAATCTAGTGATTAAGACCTATTAAGGTGCCAGCGGAGGGTGAATTGCTCATACAAACGTAATACCAAAATGATTCGTAATTTGAGAATATTTCCACCAGATTATGCGATTATTAAGATAGAACTTGTATTTATCTAGGCCCCTGGATAATTATGTTTTCAAAATATTTTTCCAAAATTAAATGTTTTGCATTTCGCATTCGCATTGCGTTTTGCTTGTTTTTACGACATGAATGACATGTTTTCTCCTTATTTGTATCATATTAAAACCGACGATATGTTACGTACTAATTGACCAGGAGCATAGCCTATATTGTCAAGTTCCCGAATAACAACACGAAGTGAAAAAGACAACAAGTTATCATTCATCATTTTTGGTATTTACGGAACAAGACTAAACTTATAACAAATTCTGTACGCTCATATTGCTATCGCGTTTGCACGCGATCATGTGTCATCAGCCAAATAGAGATAGCAATATACCGGCAAATTTATATTTGCGGGTTGAATAGAAATTGCGAGCGGCGATCACCGGCCTCTTAAGACACCCGATCTCCGATGCGGTGTCGCCTGTTCGAAAATTACAGTGTCTATTTAAGTAGTTTTTGGTCCCTTCATTGTAGTTATTGTGTATCATTATAAGTAATGTTTTACAATTGTTTCAGTTTCCCAAAAAGTCTTGAATTAAGGCTAAAATGGCTAAATGCCATTAACAACCCAACAATTTCAAACTCACAAATGCAAGCAAAATATGTAGTTATCATTTTACGGAGAACTATATTAATTATTATTAAATTAATTTTAAAATCAGTCTACTTTTATTACTCATATCATCACATTCAGTAACATTTTTTAGTATTCGTAATTTATGTATACTAGTGTTTTTTCAAAATATTATGTTTAATTATTTATTACTTTTATTTGATATAATTTTATATTGATTTTATAAGTATCGATAATTCCAGCCCTAACCCCCAGCTTAAGCTCCGCCCATACGCCATTTTTACTTACCGGAAGCTTCAATTTAGATAAGAAACATCATAACTAAATTGAAGCTAAAATCAAAGGTCCTCAGAGTAAGGACCAAGGACTCTGTCAAACTAACTTGTCTCTGATTCATATTTATTACAGAGACAAGTAAACAAATAAATATTGTTTTGCTTCTTCTTCTTAATTTGTGACTTCTGAAATCTGAACGTCAGAATTCCATGGAATTAAACACAGATTACTATAGAATACTACGGAATTAAAAATCCAAGTACATACAGCCAGAGCATACAGCTACTTTGCATGTCTTGAGATGTTGTGTATTACCATCGAATAGATTTGCTTCTTTAACAAGAAAAGTTCAATATAGAATTACCAACTACCAATCCAATCCAAATCTCGTTTGAATATGACTACTCCTACACCAGATAATCAGGACCAATTTGACCAAGTAAAGCAAGATAAGTGTTTGTAAATTTAAGGTAAATCACTGTTTAACTTATAGGTAGTTACTTCTAATATTTGCAGTTCGATGATGAAGACACTGACCAACAATTGGGTGCAACAGCATCCGGCAGAAAAAGATTATTCAGTAAGGAGCTGCGATGTATGATGTACGGTTTTGGTGACGATCGGAACCCTTACACGGAAAGTGTTGACTTCCTAGAAGACCTTGTCATCGAATTTATTACAGAAACTACTCACAGGTAAGAAAAACCGAGAATGCCAAAGATGATTACATTATTTACTTTAGGCTTTATCATTTAACATGCCGAGATTTCGGCTGCGTGGATTTAGATTGTTATAATCCTGGGGTACCTGTTTACTTTTCTAGGATAAATATTAATCTAATCACATCAATCACAAAAACAAACCCACTTTCTCATTTATAATGTACGGACATGATAAAATCAGTTAGACGATATCCGACTATACCACTGGTTCTAGCATCATCAAATTGGTTTTTACCCCTCCCATCATTTGGTTGATATCTCAGGCTGACAGGAACAGAACATAGCTGACTCAACCCCAGTGCACATATGAATGTGTCTTAATACGAACTGTCAGAATTCAGGCTTTGGTGTGCACAATCTTAGGGTGAGATCTATAGAGCATACTTTGACTTAAGACATTTTTGAAATGGGATAGATTTATGTTACACACATAAGTTCATCTTGTTTTAACTCTAGTAAAGTCTGAGGCAAGTTAAAGTACACTCTATAGCCTCAGAAATATATGGGAAAATCCACTAAAAGCTTAGAAATACAGGAACAAACATGAAATGTGGCATTTTTGCTTAAATATCTAGAGATATAATATCACATTGTAAATTATATGTGAACATGTTTTAGGGCAATGGAAGTTGGCAGGCCTGGTAGAGTTCAGGTTGAAGACATTATTTTTCTTGTGCGAAAAGACCCCCGTAAATATGCAAGAGTTAAAGACCTACTTACTATGAATGAAGAACTCAAGAAAGCTAGAAAAGCTTTTGATGAAGTTAAATATGTTGGTAAGTAATCATTGCATTTTGTTAATTAATAAATAATTTATGGATTGACTTTGCATGGCGAAAACAGTCATATTTTTGAGAATGCTTCTTATGACACTCAAAATACAGTGAAAACTCTCTTAAAAACAGAATTTGAAAGAAAAGACACTCTTATGTTATGGAGTGATTAAAAGTAAACCAACCAAGCTAAAGTATTACTTTGTTAAATTAAATTCATAGGAGGGTTTAAACTGAAATAACATCTGTTGTAAGCAAGGAGAGACTTTATTTGTATGTATGCTGTATGGTGAAAACTATTTATTATGAAATCAATTTCAGTGTGTAATCTGAAATACTAATTGCGAAAAATAAAAACTAGATGCACCTGCAACATTGTATGAGTTGATTTGGTGTTTTTAAAAATTCCATGGCAACATTGGAGTTTCCAGAATAAAACTATTTTTATTAGCCTTTTTTGTATTAGCCTTTACATATTTCTAATCTAAATTACTACTAGGTATTATTAATTGTTAGATATTTTGTAGTTTTACTTTGCACGCCTAAATAACCTTATTCATGTGACCATAGTGTTACGATAAGATTTAAATGTTATATGTTAGACTGGTGGTACTGGTTTATTGTAATCTGTTTTGGCCAAATAAATAAATTGAATTAAATTGAATTGCATCAAAGTGAGTTAAATTGATGGACTGTGAATAGGTATCAGACATAATATATAGGTACAGACAGTATGTATTTCAGTTTAATTTTGATTGCTAATGCAATTTTTTGATCTATCTACTTTGTATTCCTCATTGCTGAGGGTCGTGATCCCATTCCAATAATTACATAATGTCAGGGGTTTTCTTGGGATAATAATATGGTGGGTTCCCAGGTCCTTCCGCATAATATGATTAGGTACCTGAATAGAAGTTTCATATTAAATAGTTTTTGCCAAGTATACCTATTATAATGCTGCTGTCAAAACTCATTTATGTGGTCAAAGCTACTGCTGAAAAACTAATCAAAATTTAAAACTAGTCAAAACTTAATAACCTAACATTAAGATCATAAATACTTGCATATTAGTTTATGGTCCAAGCGGTATCTTGGATGACGTTTGTTATTTTATTAAAATTTAAAGTTTTACTATGTATGTCTCTAATAGAGGTATAAATGATCCCCGACTATGAAGTTTGGATTGCTGTTGCTTTGGAAGGTATTAGGTAGAAAAGGTGCCACCTCAAGTTTGTTAAAGTATTAAGCTCCGTTTTAATAATATTACAATTAACCAATATTTTTTAGGCAAGACTTATCAAACCTCCTTAATCGAAAGTAATTTGGCTGGATAAGGGTTTGGACTGTAACATTTATATTTTTTTTAATGCTCAAATATTTTAGATAAGTAATTCATAAGAAAACTACAAAGTATAACAAGTCATAATTTAAAAAATTAGAAAACACGACTGCCCTGCCAAAAAACGAACTAAAAAGTTAAAAATCGAAATTAATCTAGTTAAATTAGAATCTTATTCACATTTTTATTAAATGATATTTTCTTTTGAATCACTGGATATTGAACTATAGTGTTATATATTTTTGGAATCTACTCATCATTTTCTAGATGATGATTATATAGTTAATCTTATTTTCGAATATGTTTTTTCAACTTTAGTCTTTAATGAGGGGCCATGATCACCTCATTAATTTTTTAAAAATTTTACTAGCCTAAGTATGTCACTCGGAATAAGCTAGGGCTTCTAACAATACCTAATTTATCAAAATCCGTTCTGGCGTATATAAGTTATGGTGGAATATACAAACTATAACTTTTTAGTTCGTTTTTTGGCAGGGCAGTCGTGTTTTTTAATTGTTTTAATTATTATAAAAAATAATATAATAGGTTTTGTTCACCCAGCTATCTTGTTACATAAAATTATAATTTAACTTTACAACAAAATGTATTTGTATGTTTAAGTAATTTGTGTATCATTTAAAATATTTTTCAACTTATAGAAGACCAACAATAACTTTGGTGGTCGTCATTCTCTCAGACTGATGATGCAAGTAACAAAATTACCTTTTGACACATTGCTTTTGTGTTTTGCACTGTGTGTACTAAATCTGTTATTAATATGTTGTGCTTTATGTGTCAACATAACTATGCTAATAAATGTTCAGCAGAAATTTTCATATGTGTATGTACTTACAAATAACCCTTAACATCAAAATAGACACCTCACAATGTTTTGTGAACAAATATAATCAATGTAAAGGTAAGACCTGATCGAGGTGTGTCACTGGTCACATTAGCAAGAGAGTGCATAGGGTCTGGACGAAACTACGGCTCGAGAAGCTTGTGTGTATAACACGATCTAGAGCAGGTGATAGACAGAGATACATTAAATATTATAAAAACCATGGGAACCTTTTTCCGATAAGAAGCTTGTGTTTATAACACAATTAGGGGATCAACAGGTGAAGCAGTACACTTAGGCTGATATACTGGTGAAAAAGCCTAAAGTACTCATACATACTCCTGTGTCTATCACCTGCTTGAGAATAGGTCCGACATGTTGCCATATTGATCTTAGTTGGAAATATATTTTGATTCAGTATATTTTAAAATTATATTCAAAAGTACTGACTTACTCAGTCATTTTCTTAGTATGTATGTTTTAAATTTGTGCTAAAGTGAACAGTTATTACACTTACTATTCTAGTCCATTAGGGTGTAGTCTCACTGGGCGTACTATTTTGTATTATACAACTGGTTGAACACTGTGAATCAGGAAGCTATTCCGTGCAGTGCTCTTTTGCTTCTTGCACAGGTGTAGAGAACAGTACAACCATACCTAACCGCTGACACGTCCTTGTCGTCCAACTGCAGCTGCCTTTTTTAATGTTGGTTACGCGAAATATACCTTAAATGCCTGCTTTAAAAAAGCCTGCAAGCAATGTGCCATTAAATTTAGGAACGCTTATTGAGACCGCACCCTTGTAGACTTGTGTGACTTAATGGGTAGCACATATTTTGACTAATTTCTGTAAAGAAAGTAGGACTAGTGAAAATATAAAACAAAAAATTGCATGCCCCTAAATTTAAACAAAATTCGACGAGGGGGTGTTCTAACATAACATTCTTGTTAAAATTTGAACACATTATTAACACAGTATGTTTTAGGAGAGTAAAATATATTTTTTTTTAAAAAACGCACTATTTCGAAAATCTGAATAGTTAAAACTTTTAACTTTTTAAGTTAGTACAATCATGTATAAAATATAAAGTTACAATTATTGATGACTATCTGACCCGTCCAATATTAAATTGCACAAAGTAATAGTCAAAATATCAAGGGAGCAAAATGTTTGATAATAAAATAATCCAAAATCTATTTGAATTCGTCATCCCTGGTGGGGATCGAACCCACGACCTTTGGATTAGAAGTCCAACGCGCTATCCTCTGCGCCACAGGGACCATGTGTTGACTAGTCGTAAAGTACGATATATCGTAGATTACTTCATCATTATTATTATAATTCATGTCGGAAAATTCAGCTTTTGATTTGAAATAAATCTATGGACATATCAAAATCAATGTGACTTAAAATTGAATAGTCTTCAATTCGACGGTACAGTTTATGTAATAGTGTCATAAAAAAACTACAATTTATTTAGATACGAGATAGTCCAGGATCACGGCTACGCAGCCACGGTTGGATAACTTAATATTTATTATAATTATATTATTATATTAAAAGGTACTATATTTTTTATTAATTCTTGTTTCTATACTTATTAGGATCATCATTCAACTCATATAGATAGAATATTATCTATCTATTTGAGTTTAGAAAAAATCAAAAGTATTTAGATTAGCTATAACCCATATAATATTATACCCTTATATTTAGCTATATCTGTTATAAAAATTATGTGAATAAAATTTATAATGGGAATAAGGGTTTCTGGGAATGTACATGTTTTATGGTATGTATCTTCTGTAAAACCATTAACTTTATACAGAATTTACTTTTTTCAGAGTGAATAAATAAACTATGGATAATAATATAAATAAGTAAGTATACAAACATTTATAATTACCTACTGTTTATACAAACTAGGTAGGTGGGTCCTTTACTGGGTAAACAAATGAAGGACGTGTCATAAATATTTGGATTCGCTACAGTCGTCCTCAAATCGTTACCATCATCGTCTTCTCAATTTATCACTGATCTTCTAGTGAGCCCAGTATATCTAGCATGCGCACTGCGAGTAAAATTATGTCTACCCGTTATCTCTATCTGTCTACCGAAGCTAACATGGTTACTCGTCTCGTTACGTCAAAAGTAGAGATAAAAGTAATATTTCTGTGGTATTTTTATCTACGAACCTTTACATGCCGACTATTTTTTTATTGTAATATACCGCATTTTGTGCATGTTAGGTTAAATGAAAAATTTGCCGGCAACGAGAATTCAGGCATGCAGCTTTTTTCCGTCCTCGAAATATAGATTTTATTAATTTATTTGACGAACTCTTTGGCGCAGTATTGAGCGCAGTTGCCTTAACGTGGGAGGCAATCGCGGGTTTGATTCCCGGCAAGGTCAATTTGGGAATTAATAATTTCTAAATTTCTCTGGTCTGGTCTGGTCTGGTGAGAGCCTAGGTACTTTACCGGCAAAGACGTACCGCTAAGCGATTTATAGTTCCGGTACGAATACGATACCGTGTAGAAACCGTCTAGGGCAGAGTAGACGAACCTTTATGTATCGACGTGCCATTTTTTCTAAAGAAATGTTTAATGAGGTCATAGAAATATAAAAATTTTGACACTCTGATTATTGGGAAAAAAATACATTTTGCAATGTCTCAATTATACGCATAATTTAAATTAAAGTAAAATTAGTCTAACTTCAGTCTGTTGTTACAGATTAGATGTCAAATAACTTAAATTACTCGCGTTCGCTCGTCGCATAATACCTACTTCACACTTTTTTTTCTTAGTGCATAATCAATTCTGTGATCAGTGACGTGCCCAAAATAATGTGTCGCGTGCCATTGGTTCGCCATCCCTGGTCTAGGGGTATGGGTTTAATATAACTGCCATAACCCTATCAGGTTAGTCCGCTACCATCTTAGACTGCATCATCGCATGAGATCGCAGTCAAGGGTTAACTTGTAGTGGAATAAAAAATAATAATATAATTAATGTATTTATATTTCCAGATTGGATTTGTAATGTGCTCGTGAAGTGGACGATAATCTTTAACGCGACATCTACTATTTGTTAGAATAAATTGAAGTTTTACAAAGTTCAATTGTTTTATTATTATTTCAAACTTAAATACTTGACAGTGAACGCATGTTGGTTTTCTAAGGGAAACTTAAATCATTCACATACTAGCTGATGACTACAGTACCAATTCGGTAGTTCTCAAAATAGGTTCACTAATTTAGCCTTGAATATTTCACCCAGCAGGGCGACCGCGTATCTCTGACACCTGCAGTGTAACGATTGCAATCACCTCTGATTGGATAACACTCTTCCACTATTGGACAAAATCCATTGACGCAGCAAGAATACCATAAATTCAGCCAATCACAATTGATATTGTAACAATGATTGATGCAGAAGATACGCGTTCGCCCTACTAGGCTAGTTTCTACTTTCTCTTTCTGACAACGTAGTGTTGATAAGCTCTTTAGGCCAAGTGACGCTGAGTGTGCCTCGAACTATCTCGGACTTTTAATTAGGTGCAATAAACTCACGTTTCAAAAATTCATTTCACTTAAAGTTGAAACTTCAGTTTACTGCAAAAGCCCGAGTATATACTCGGGCTTTTAATTAGTCAATAGTTTGTAATATGACTACGGTCAAATAAAAACCCGTGGACCCGTCAATAGATCAACCCACCGGGTTTCGGGGGTACGGGTAAACGTCCTTTATATCCGAGGAATTGTTTCATTTTGTAATAAAAAACAAAGTTAATACTTACTAATCATTTATTTGTGCGACAAAACAAGCAAATTACAACTTAAGATTCAAATATACATAAAGTACGTAAAGTAATAAATTAGAAAATAATACAAGGATGAAAGTAGACATTGGAAACAGAACTGCGTTGCGCGCTTGCAAATATCCAAATATCAAGTACGGTACATATTTCAAAACTGTTAGATGATTTACATTTTATCAGAATATAGATCTTCAACCTTAATAAGTATTTAATTTTTATTAGTAGGTATAATATTAATATCCACTTGCACCAGACAAAACCTTTATATTAAGTTAAAGCTTTATCTTACCTTTACATGTCCCTTGGAAAATGATAGGTAAGGACAGCTATTATGCAAAATTTTACTTGAACACATTTAAGCCTTTGTGCGAGTGAACCTAGACTGTATTTCAATCGCAGGCGCAACATAATTTTGCATTAAAATTAAAAAATTTTGACCACTCTATTAGGGCTACTAATTTCAACAAGTCAAAATTAACTTAAGTCAAACTTTAGTAAATATAATGTGCTATGCATTCTTGTTTTATCTATTGACTATGTCTAGTTTATTGGTTTTCAAATAGGCTGTAAAACTATATCTAAATCACACTATGTGCCCAGTCAGTGAACGAACACTACACCAAATTAAATAAACATTAACTTTTTATTACACGATGATATAACATATCAAATGCTTTATAAATATATAAATAACCTACAAATTTAACGTTTTAAGGGGTGTAAATAAACTGTAACAATTCAGGCGACTAGACCTGTAAAAAACAGCCGAAATAAACACTTTGGTCCTTCACAACAAATTGTAAAAATATTGACTATACGAATATCTATGGTAATATAAATAGGCCATTTAAGGCAGTGAAATGTTGACAATATAAAATTGTATATAACTAATTACTCTAAACACTTTCATAGTCCCTACTTTTAGGTTCTGGCAATTTATGCTTAAGAGCGTAACGTCGCTTTCCACCTAGAAGTTAGAACACTTAGTTGGTAAACGTTAGAATGTAAGCCGTTAGCGCACGGCCAAAATTGGGCCACGCCAACGCGTACTTATAACAAAATTTTGTAGCAAATAAAACCCATTTTTTTATATTTTACGATATTTTTTTGGTATAAAATGTTTTCTAACTTTTTAACAAAAAACGTGTTTTCAATAAAATCATGTACCAAGTTCAATGGTACTCTTACCACGAATAATCTGTGAGATGTCTAGTTTAGTTACGTTTATCGTACCTTGTAACCTTGAATACGTCACTAAACTTTAGTGTACTTACAATCTTTTCAAAACTTTGGTAACTATGTCAATCTCAATACTATTATAAAAATAAAATAATTTAAATAAATTTCGAAAAAATAACAGAAATCAAATAAAAGTTATTTGCTAATGTCTTACGATACCAGCCTTTGTTTAGTAATTTTTCACGAAGGCAACAATTATTATTATAAAATTTAGAGGCCTATAAAAGCGGCTTTAGTTTTACTCATTAACAATTCGTAATAGCCATTCAGTGAAATATAGGTAGTAGGTAGGCCTCACTTTACTTATTACAAAGGTTGAGAAAATTATGCTCCTAAATAAATTAATCGTGAAAACTGTATCACGATATTTAATTAAAAGCATTAAGGCCCCTTATACAGATATCATACTTTTTCAAGTACCATTTATAGATAAATGGAATAACAGCTGTTGGGATATTATGGTATTAAATTAAAGGTAATGTATTCATCTCTAGTTAGACCCCATAAAAAATGCACACTCCCATACAAATTTTCGGAATAAATACGTTTCTACGAACGCAAGAACTGCTGAAAATGACGAAAAATGGGGTCTGGATAGGAACCCATAAAGCTAGATCAGCTACATATTTTAACTTG
Organism: Erebia palarica; assembly: GCA_964035005.1. Taxonomy (NCBI): domain Eukaryota; kingdom Metazoa; phylum Arthropoda; class Insecta; order Lepidoptera; family Nymphalidae; genus Erebia; species Erebia palarica. The sequence continues at coordinate 13,631,952 of OZ035988.1, forward strand.
AAAATAACAAAAGAGTGGGGCTTATATAGTCCTCTACCCAAATGCTGGAACATTATGCATACAAATAAATACTTTGTCATTTATGTGTCAACACAAAAAATTCTTCATACATTTTCTATGGAAAGAAGCCGGACGCTTGGCGTTTGGCGCTCAGTACGCGCTGAGATGCGCTCGTGAACGGGTGGGTGTATCGCTTTTTTGCATGAAATTTATTACGACAAAATTAACACCGTGTTGTATACTGCGCTTGATAAAACTTGATATTGTTATCCGACACAAAGAAGAAAGTTCTCAATTACCCTTTTTTTTACCCGATTACAGCAAAGCCAAAAGGAAAGGGTACGAGATTAGGAGTCTATGTATGCCTATGCGTGTGTGTGTGTGAGTGTGTATGTATGTTGGATGTATGTATGAATGTATTAATTGAAGTCTATGACACTCCAGCATATACCTATGCAAATAATTAGGTCAATACGTTAGTCTGTTACGGCGTGATTGACAATCCTACTAACAAACTTTTTCCCAATAATTTTAGTACGGTAAGCGCCATTTTGAAATTCTTTTTTATCGTCCTGATTTCGTTCAAAATCGATATCTGGTGTTCCCTGGGATCACTGAACAGAAAACTTTACCCAAAATTAAAAAAAAAGTCAGCGCCATTTTGAAATTCTTTGTTATCGTACCGATTTCGTTCAAAATCGATATCTGGGGTTCCCTGGGATCACAAAATAGGAAACTTACCAGAATTAAAAAAAAGTCAGCGCCATTTTGAAATTCTCTGTTATTGTACCGATTTCGTTCAAAATCGATATCTGAGGATCCCTTAGACCACAAAACAGGAAACTGTTACCAAAATTTTAAAAAATCAGCGCTATTTTGAAATTCTTTGTTATTGTACCGATTTCGTTCAAAAGCGATATCTGACGATCCCTGGGATCACAAAACAGGAAACTGGTACCAAAATTAAAAAAAAGTCAGCGCCATTTTGAAATTCTTTGTTATCGTACCGATTTCGTTCAAAATCGATGTCTGGGGTTCCCTGGGATCACAAAATAGGAAACTTTTACCAGAATTTTAAAAAAGTCAGCGCCATTTTTAAATTCTCTGTTATTGTACCGATTTCGTTCAAAATCGATATCTGGGGTCCCCTAGGATCACAAAATATGAAAATTTTACCAGAATTAAAAAAAAGTCAGCGCCATTTTGAAATCCTCTGTTATTGTACCGATTTCGTTCAAAATCGATATCTGAGGATCCCTAAGACCACAAAACAGAAAACTGTTACCAAAATTTTAAAAAATCAGCGCCATTTTGAAATTCTTTGTTATTGTACCGATTTCGTTCAAAAGCGATATCTGACGATCCCTGGGATCACAAAGCAGGAAACTAGTACCAAAATTTAAAAAAAGTCAGCGCCATTTTGAAATTCTTTGTTATCGTACCGATTTCATTCAAAATCGATATCTGGGGTTCTCTGGGATCACAAAACAGGAAACTTTTACCAGAATTTTAAAAAAGTGAGCGCCATTTTGAAATTCTCTGTTATTGTACCGATTTCGTTCAAAATCGATATCTGAGGTTCCCTAGGATCACAAATTATGAAACTTTTACCAGAATTAAAAAAAAGTCAGCGCCATTTTGAAATTCTCTGTTATTGTACCGATTTCGTTCAAAATCGATATCTGAGGATCCCTTAGACCACAAAACAGGAAACTGTTACCAAAATTTTAAAAACTCAGCGCCATTTTGAAATTCTCTGTTATTGTACCGATTTCGTTCAAAATCGATATCTGAGGATCCCTTAGACCACAAAACAGGAAACTGTTACCAAAATTTTAAAAACTCAGCGCCATTTTGAAATTCTTTGTTATTGTACCGATTTCGTTCAAAAGCGATATCTGACGGTCCCTGGGATCACAAAGCAGGAAACTGGTACCAAAATTTAAAAAAAGTCAGCGCCATTTTGAAATTCTCTGTTATTGTACCGATTTCGTTCAAAATCGATATCTGAGGATCCCTAAGACCACAAAACAGAAAACTGTTACCAAAATTTTAAAAAATCAGCGCCATTTTGAAATTCTTTGTTATTATACCGATTTCGTTCAAAAGCGATATCTGACGATCCCTGGGATCACAAAGCAGGAAACTGGTACCAAAATTTTAAAAAAGTCAGCGCCATTTTGAAAATCTTTGTTATCGTACCGATTTCGTTCAAAATCGATATCTGGGGTTCTCTGGGATCACAAAACAGGAAACTTTTACCAGAATTTTAAAAAAGTGAGCGCCATTTTGAAATTCTGTGTTATTGTACCGATTTCGTTCAAAATCGATATCTGGGGTTCCCTAGGATCACAAATTATGAAACTTTTACCAGAATTAAAAAAAAGTCAGCGCCATTTTGAAATTCTCTGTTATTGTACCGATTTCGTTCAAAATCGATATCTGAGGATCCCTTAGACCACAAAACAGGAAACTGTTACCAAAATTTTAAAAACTCAGCGCCATTTTGAAATTCTTTGTTATTGTACCGATTTCGTTCAAAAGCGATATCTGACGGTCCCTGGGATCACAAAGCAGGAAACTGGTACCAAAATTTAAAAAAAGTCAGCGCCATTTTGAAGTTCTTTGTTATTGTACCGATTTCGTTCAAAAGCGATATCTGACGGTCCCTGGGATCACAAAACACAAATTCAAAATGGCGCTGATTTTTTTAAATTTAAATACCAGTTGCCTGTTTTGTGGTCCTAGGGAACCTCAGATATCGATTTGGAAAAAAGTCGGTACAATAACAAAGAATTTCAAAATGGCGCTAATTTTTTAAAATTTTGGTACCAGTTTCCTGTTTTGTGATCTTAGCGATCCACTGATATCGATTTTGAACGAAATCGGTACAATGACAGAGAATTTCAAAATGGCACTGACTTTTTTAAAATTTAAATAACAGTTTCCTGTTGTGTGATCTTAGGGATCCTCAGATATCGATTTTGAACGAAATCGGTACAATAACAGAGAATTTCAAAATGGCGCTGACTTTTTTTTAATTCTGGTAAAATTTTCATATTTTGTGATCCTAGGGAACCCCAGATATCGATTTTGAACGAAATCGGTACAGTAACAGAGAATTTCAAAATGGCGCTGACTTTTTTAAAATTCTGGTAAAAGTTTCCTATTTTGTGATCCCAGGGAACCCCAGATATCGATTTTGAACGAAATCGGTACGATAACAAAGAATTTCAAAATGGCGCTGACTTTTTTAAAGTTTGGTACCAGTTTCCGGTTTTGTGATCCCAGAGAACCCCAGATATCGATTTTGAACGAAATCGGTACGATAGTAAAGAATTTCAAAATGGCGCTGACTTTTTTTAAATTTTGGTACCAGTTTCCTGTTTTGTGATCCCAGGGATCGTCAGATATCGATTTTGAACGAAATCAGTACGATAATAAAGAAATTCAAAATGGCGCTGACTTTTTTTAAATTTTGGTAACGTTTCTAGGTAGTTTCATCCGTTTACTGTGGTAGAGCGTAGAGTATACGTGCTTGCAGAAATATTTTGTATTTTGGCGAGTTAAATACCTACAGATTTTTACTATAGGGATTTAAGAAACACGTGTTTCAGGATTTTTGGAAATTCGACCTCCAAGGAATTTTTAAAAATTTCACCCGAGCGAAGCAGGGGTGCGTCTGCTAGTATTTACTATAATGTGGCGCGGAGGCATAGATAATAATATGTAGTAAATAAATAATCAAATATTTCAAGTTACAAAATTGATTAGTTGGCTATAAAATCGAGCGTAGAGCGTAGTGCTATATATGCGTACAGATATATGCTGTAGTGTGGCGAGTTATATACCTAAAGTTGGCTGCGGCCTGATTGTATAAGGACCCTTAATTAATAAGAAATATTTATAAAATTACAATTACTTTTAAGGGCCTAGCACCCGTTGGTCTTAGAGTTGAGAAAATACACAGAGAATAGTTGTATACACAAGACTGTAGGTATACCAGGACTTGTAGTTTCGATTGTAGGCCAATCTCGAATGAATTTATACAACGACGTGAAATTCGCATGTTTATATTTTTTTACCCAGTTCAACGTATACAGAGCCCTTTACGAAGTCATCGCTCGAAAAATAGCTAAAAGTACTAAAAAGTAATATTATGTGAAAACACATTAATACAAAAGACTTCGAGAATGGAAGTAGTACATAATATTATGTTATTATATTATTTTAAAGAACTAACAAAATATGGATTTTGCATTAAATGTAATATAAATACGGGGACAAAACTAATGACAATGGGGCTGATTCTATAGTGCACAATCTCTAAACTAAAATGACAGCATTAAAAATATTGCTAACCCTTTCATAATACTCCCTGCGGGAAGGGACAGAACTAGATTTAAAGCTGTCATTTTAGTTTAGTTTAGCGATTGTGTAAAACAGAATTGGCCACTATGTTTAAATTATCATCTGCTGACATTTAAATCTACTAAATAACATGACATAAATTTAACATTACATAAATTATGTAGGTATATCTAATGTACTACGTTAATTTTAAATAGTGTATAAATAACTAGTTTCATCTAGATAACTAACAGGAAAAAGTAAGGCAAGTGGACCTGTAATCTCGTCTAACAATCTATGTACTTTTTTTCTACACACTTATGTATGAAAGAGGGATATATACTGAAAAAATGCATAAATAGAAAATTCTTTTTATGAGTTGAGTATATTGACTATAACAGCCATTTTAAAAATTGGTAAATTACAAAATTGAATTAAATTATGTTACGATTTTCAATTATTTTACATTAAAAATCAAGCCTAATATTGAAAATCGACAAAAAATATGATTTCGTTTTTGAATATTTTCCTTTACAGACAATATGCCAGATTCGCTCTAGCCTAAATGAGTCATTAGTTTCGTTCTCATTATCCTCACAAACCATTACTTAGTCATTTTTCACACCCTAAGTTCCACATGTGGTCCTATAAGTATCAGAATAAGGCCTATGCTCAAAAAACTACTTCATACAGTCAGACGACTGCGATATTTAGACAGAGCAATCTTGCGCAATCACTAAACGGTTATACCGACCAACAAAAGTTGTCAGAAGTTTGACCGGTGAATCGTGTCACTCGATAATTTTTGAAAGGTTATACATGGAAACATTTAAAATTATTACTAACTTTAATATTTCTGTCATATGAAACAAAATTGCTGAATTTTATTTTGTGAACAAGTGCCTGTCTGCATAATGAAATCTGCATAAGAAAATAATATTGGTTTCCACGCAAATTTGAGAAAATTACTATACAAGTCTCGACTTAAAGTAGTTCACGGACTCAATTACTTTAAAAGGCTGAAAAAAAAATTACGGCTGAGTAATATTCCCAAGTGATTTCACTTGGGAATATTACTCAGCCTTAAATTTCTCTATTTTCGGCCTAGGCAGTAATGTACTATTCCTGTATGTATTTATTTATTCCTGTCTTATTGAAACACCATACATTTATGATACACATTGCACACCGTAAATACGGACGACACGCGTAACCGAAGTGATTACTTAATGTTTAATGCTGTTTTTAGTAAAGCATCAAAATCCAATTTGTCCCGTAAATTCAAAATTTTGAAAATTACCGCCCGAAGTGTGACACGAGTCACTGGCCAGACTCAAGTAATAGATCAGTCATTCGGGTATATAGGTGCTACGACCGTCATCTCACTGTATGTAGCAAGGCAACTTATATTACACTTTTTTTCACGTAAATAGCGTATCGCAGCCAACTAACATTTCGATCGCGATGACGCTGGCAATGCGGCTATCGAATTGTTGCTAATCTAAAATGTCGCTATTTTTAAAATAGCGTCTAGTCTTCTCCTTTCATCAGAAATAGGGATGATGACAAAGGAAGTTTGTATGAATTACATAGTTGTGACGTCCTCAAATTTACACAGTTTTTTCTTTAATCTATAGTTAAAATGGTTATCAAACTTAAAACTAACTGAGGATATGAATTTCAGTCTTTTGGAAGACCTTAATTAATAATCAGCAAGAAATAATTAATTATTTTTGAGGCATCATCCCTATTACTAAGAACAGAGAACCAGCAAAGGTTTTATCAAAGATCGCTATTGTGTGGACACACAGGTCTTAAATCGGCATCGATTAAAGTCGCTGCGTGTGTACCTAGCTTATGGGCCTATTACACTACACTTTTTCAAGGGTCCTGTGACAAGAGTGGGCGTGGCCGCTAGTTTTGGCGTCGCAATTACGCTTTATGAACGAGAACCTAGATGGCACAAAGTAAACTAAATTAATGTCAAAGTGCGACGACAGCTCTCTAACCACCAGTGTTATAACATTGCCCGGTCGGCAGACCGGGTCGACGCGATGTCCCTAATCATGGGCTTATTACACTACACCTATACAAGGGACCCTTACACCTGAATTAGTGTAGTGTAATAAGATTTAGAGGAAAAGGGTCCCTAATTTGGTCTGTGTAATAAGCGACGCCAAAATTAGCGGCCACGCCCACCCTTTCTACAGGACCCTTTGAAAAGTGCAGTGTAATAAGCCTATACGGGACCCTTTCTCCATAAATATTATTACACTACACTAATTCAGGTTAAGGGTCCCTTACAAAATGTAGTGTAATAGGCCTATTAAGGTGAGCTACGTACGTGTTGCGCTAGTCGCTAGGCGGCTCGAGCGCAAGCACGATGGCCTTCATGACGGCGGCGGCGGCCAGCGCCGCGTGCGGCTGCCACTCTTTGCCGCGGGTGCCGTCGCGGTAGTCCGATATGCCTGGAAACACAACACCAATTATTTAAAAAGCTATTCTCTGTCAAAAATATTTAAAAAACATTGCCAGTCGTAGGGACTGCCCATAGAAGTGAAAACGAATATTTAATTTTGAAATGAAAACTTCTTTAGGCGCGTTGAGCACTTTTTGGCAGGGGGTAAAAATGTAGATTCGCGTGACCGTGACCGACATGCTCGCGAACATATAAATATACTACATTCGAAATTAAACTTTAGTTTTTAAATTTATATTTTAATAATTTTAACTAGAATAAAAAAAATTAAAAGAAATATATTCATTTTCACTTCTATCGGCAGTCTAGTTTTTCTTATTTAAAAAAATATAAACCTAAAAACTAAGGCATTAAATTCTAATTACGAATGTACTATATTTATATTTAAGACCTCTTGTCTTCGTAACAACGCGAGTGTCGGTCTCGGTTCCACAGCACTTATTAATATAAACCTAAAAACTAAGACATTAAAGTTTAATTACGAATGAACTATTTATACTCAAGACCTTTTGTCTTAAGAAGAACGGTGTCGGTCTCACGGTCAGTCTCGCGTATTCCACATTTTTACCCCCTACCAAAAAGTGTTCAACGCGCCTAAAGAAGTTTTCACTTCAAATACCGGGATAAAAAGTAGCTGCATTCTAAGATGGTAGGCAGTACACATATCCTAAATATACATGTAATTTTTTGTAGCTTTTCCTGATATTTTACATATTATCATTTCTATGAGATCCTGCTCAATATTTGCAGAAACACTTCTTCCACAAAATGATTACGTGTAATGAACTGAATTCACGCACTGTCTGACCTTACCCAATACATCGAAAGATAGTATGTTAAGGAAAACAGACGTTGGTCAAAATAGTTATGAATGAACTCAATATCACTTAAATTAAATAATTATAGGGCGTGTATATTAGGCATCATTTTGCTTATTATCGCGCCATATAAGTACAGAAAGGCATATTACTAATTTAATTGAATGTTGATTTGACGACCTCTATGGCGTAATGGCGAACGCTATCTATACATGACTAATATTATAAATGCGAAAGTTTGGATGGATGGATGTTTGTTACTCAATCACGCCAGAACGGCTGAACGGATCTTGATAAAATTTGGCACAGAGATAGATTATGGCAATTTTTGGTCACCAGACGTCATATTTCGTTTTAATTAGATTATAGAAAATCAATAAATAGTACCTACCTACATTACCTACTAGACTAAAACTTTAAGTTTGTAGGTATACCTACCTATACTTATTTAATATATTATATTACGCACACTCAGGTTACAAGACATTCTTACACAATGCCGTTCGTTTTACTTGCGCATGAAAGAGACAACGCTATGTCTTGAAGGCCGTCGCACCGGTACCGTCAACGAGAGTGCGAGTGAGAGTTTACATTTATAGGTACGTTTATAGGTACTCCATTATATCCCTATCTCGGTAAAATCAAGAAAATGTAGTTATTATTAAGAAAAACATAGTCACCAACACCAACCGTTTAAAACCGAAAAAAATGCTTTTAATAAACGTATTTTTTCATTTAAACCAATTAAAGCCGTTTATTAATAATTAATTCCGTTTAAACCAATTAAAGCAATCCTGTTTTAAACCGGCCCTACATCTATACCACCGACAGAGACGTGCCGCCAAGCGATTTCGCGTTTCGGTAACGATTCGGCCGTGGACCGACTAGGCAGTGGCGTGCAGTTCATAGAAGCGTAAAAGCACCGCTTACCCAAATGGGCTCACTTTTCATCGAAACAGCTAGTAAACAGGGATTTCCTAGCTTCAAAACCTGTGCACGCTGCGCTAGTCGCAGGTGGTAAGCAAGTTGGGGTTGCAACAAACTCACCCCTGACGGAGAGGAAGCAGTCCTTGCAGTTGCCGACGACGCTGTCGAGCACGGCGTCCAGCTCGCAGTCGTAGGCGAGCGCGCGCGCGTGCGCCGCGAACGCCGCTCGCGCCTCGCCCGCGCACGACACCGCGCGCCCGCCCGCCACCGGCGCGCAGTGCACGCGCGGCCCGCGCCTGCGCACGCACCGACACGCAACAAACAATCAACATAATACCCTAGCACAATTAAAAATCACTAAATGTAACAACTTAATAAATAATAAAATTTTGCAAAAAAAAAAACACATTTTTTTTTTATCCACTACAAGTTAGCCCTTGACTGCGATCTCACCTGATGGTAAGTGATGATGCAATCTAAGATGGTAGCGGGCTAACCTGTTAGGGGCATGGCAGTTATACTAATTGGTTTCTACACGGCATCGTACCGGAACGCGTAATCGCTTGGCGGCACGTCTTTGCCGGTAGGGTGGTAACTAGCCACGGCCGAAGCCTCCCACCAGGCCAGACCGGGGAAAATTCAGAAATTATAAATTCATTCCCAAATTGACCCCGCCGGGAATCGAACCCGGGACCTCCGCACGTTAAGACAACAGCGCTACACACTGCGCCACGGAGGTCGTTAAACAAACAAATTAGTATAATTTACGATTGATAATAAATAGCTAGTAAATAAAGCAATAAATAATAAAATACTGCACAAAGCACATAACTAAAAACACTAAGCGTAATGAACATAAATAAATAATCAACCGACAAACTAAAAAAGTAGGCATAAAAAATTAAAAGTAAAAAAGGTCTCCGACCACCATGTCGGAGGAACCAGTGCCCTCTTAGACCAAGAGGTTTATAAAAAAAAACATAATATCCTATATATTATGCTATTACTTACTATGCTATTTACTATGCTATTACTATGCTTATTATTATCCTATTACACTGAACTTTTCACAGGGACCCTTCCACTTGAATCAGTGTAGTGTAAAAAAATTTAGGGAGAAAGGGTCCCTAAATTGGTCCTTATTGCTGTGTGATAAGCGACGCTTTAACTAACGGCCACGCCCACCCTAACCATAGGGCCCTGTGTAAAGTGCAGTGTAATAGGCCTATTAGTATTAGGCATGCCACAGTGTAAGTATATTAATATTATATTCATGCTGTGGGTGTATGCTAGAGGTGTTTTAGTTTACATATCGCTAAACGGTTAAACCACCACCACTACCACTACAGCCCATTAACGTCCCACTGCTGAGCACAGGCCTCCAGTCTCATAGGCGAGAGGGAATTAGACCTTAGACCCACCACGCTACTCCAATGCGGGTTGGCGGGCTTTAACGACTATTATCATGTTAGTGATAATAGCCGGGACCGACGGCTTAACGTGCTCTCCGAGGCACGGGGTTGAAACACCGCCATCTTCCTAACTCCGGGCTAGTACTGAGAATTTCTAGTCAGAAAAACCCAATACTCAATTATGGCCCGACCCGGGACTCGAACCTTGGACCTCGTCGGCCGCAGTCAAACATGCCAACCACTAGACCAACGAGGCAGTCAGCAGGCATTAGAGGTTAACGGTTAATGGTTGAAAATATTAGTAAACTATATTTAGCTGTGCACTAGCGAGTGAAAAAGAAAAGATGGTGGACCAAAGAAAAGATGGATGGATTATGTGAAAGAGGATATGCGTATAAAAGGGGTGTATAGGAGGTTGACGGATAATAGAAGTGTGAGTGGAAGAAGAAAACATGCTGTGCCGATCCCACATAACGTGGGAAAAGGGCAAGAAGAAGAGAAGAGACTAGCGAGTGAAAAAAAAACATTGTTTATTTTACTATCATTTGTTAAACGGTTAGCGTTTAAGGGTAGTAAACGATCTTAACTCTTGTGAAAAGAAAACATTGTTTTTTTACTACCGTTTACAGCCGTTGACCGTTAACCGTTTAACCGGTTAGCGATATGTTAAGTTGTAGTGTACGCCCATGCAAAAATTACCTCTACCCTCCATAGCAAAATATAATGGCTCTAAACTATAGCAATTACTAAAATATAGCAATTTTCACCTATGGTTGAGAGAGGTTGAAAACTGCATACAAATTTTAAATTACAGTGAGTGAATTTTGGATCGAAAATTCTTCCAGTTTCCTGCATCATGCTCCTGTCACCGCGGCGATTGTCTGCAGGGTGACCGCGATCTCTGACAGCTATAGTGTAACGATCGCAATCACCTCTGATTGGATAACACTCTTCCAATTTTGGACAAAATCCATTGACGCAGCAAAAATACCATATTTCAGCCGATCACAACAATGAATTGATGCAGATACGCGGTCGCCCTGCTGTACACGCCTATGTCTAACAACTGGTAGGAAAGGACGTATCTCCTTGGATTGTGCTTACGTCAATACTCAATAGTAAGATGATTCTTACAAATTACCTATTAAATAGAACGTGTAGACCTTTTGTAGGTTAAGCTAAAATTTGGAATCGCTGCACCGAACCTGGACGTGCGTGGACGGACAAGTGGTCCGTAGCCTCCTCGGGCGGCTCCCAGCGCCCCGGCACTCCCTTCAGGCGATGTGACCCTGTATATACATACATCTTGTCGCCCTGCGGCGCGGGGTGCGACACCTCGATGAAGGCGCCGCCGCCGACGTCCACGCACAGGCGGTCCGTAGCCTCCTCGGGCGGCTCCCAGCGCCCCGGCACTCCCTTCAGGCGATGTAACCCTGAACAAAACGATCGCAATTATTTACTACTAAATGATAGTTTTTGCGCGTGGGTTAAATCATCAATACACGTTGCCGTAAGACCTATCAGTTCGAGGGACCACGCCATATTGCTCGCTCCACTCACAAGTTTTAGGTTAGCCCATGTTAAAGTATCTCGGGTTTATTTCGGGTCCTATTAAGTTTTGTCTCAATAGGTCCAATGGTCCCTGGATAATTATTTTTTTCAAAATACTTCCCCGAAATTAAATGTAAGCGCATTGTGTATTGAATGTTTTTACGACATAAATGACATTTTTCTCCTTATTTGTTTCTGGAACTTATTGATCAGGAACATAGCCATTGTCAAGTTACAGAATAACAACACGAATTAAAAAATACAACAAGTTTTCATTCATAATTTTTGGTATTTACGGAGCAAGACTAAATGTATAACAAATTCTGAACGCTCATATTGCTATCGCGCTTGCACGCGATCATGTGTCATCAGCCAAATATAGATAGCAATATACCGGCAAATTTATATTTGTGGGTTGAATAGGAGTTGCGAGCGGCGTTCGCCGACCTCTTAGGCCCGGACTCCACCAGAGCAGAGACGAGACGAGAAGAGTGATTTATACAACCAATAGAATTTCGTTATTCCCACTTCTCGTCTCCGCTTGGGACATCTCCGCACATCTCCGCTTTGTGGAGTCCGGGCCTTAAGCAACGCTGACCCATGTTGGTGACGTTGACCTGAATTGAATTTGGCCTTACGTTTAGCCACCGGTCCAAGATAATTGTCACTAATATCTGATGCTGATCGTGACAAATCTAAGAGTTGTGAAACTTTCAGTCGAGTCGTCTGTCGTATGCAGAAGGATCTGGAAACCCAACGGATTATCATCCTCAGAAAACCTCTAACATTATGTCATTAATGGAAAGGGGTCACAGAGCTCAGTAATGAGGAACGCAATACGACGCAGAGAGAGAGAGCGTATAATAATAAACATACCGTCATTGACATAATTGGTCCAAATGGCGCCAGAACCTGCGAGGCGGACCGCAAGATCTTGTAGGAGGTAGTCTGCCGGCTTGTACGGTTTCACTTCGTAGTCCCACCCGCCTTTGTTGTTGCGTTCAGCCTTTTCACAGTAGACGTACACGTACCTAATAAAAAAAATATTTCATAATATTGTTTTTTTAATGGAGGCCTGTATTTAAAACTAGCAGATGTCCGCGACTTCGTCCGCGTGATATAAGTTTTTTAAATTCCCACGGGAACTCCCTAATTTAACCGGAAATTCAAAATCCCCTACAACCTCCCAAACTTTACATCTTTATAATATTAGTATATATAAAATTGGTATTTTATGGTTGAGGTTGTAGGGGATTTTGAAAATTCTGGTACCAATAGAAAGCCACATTATTTGTGAGTGTCATATAAACCGGAAAATCTTTATTCTTTGTAATTATAATTTCAATTATGAAAATATTTACCTTGTGTTATATATGGAAAGTAACGTAATTATTTGGAGCTTATCATTTATTTTCAGAAAAAGATATCCTACTAGGTAATTAAGCTGATAAAATTAACACAGAAGATGTATTAAAATGAATTAATAAATACGAAAATTACAGCTCTAAATCTAGTTCTGCTCCTTTCCGCAGAGAGTATTATCAAAAAGCAATATAAATAGAGCTGTAGTTATAGTTTAGTTTAGAGATGGTGTACGATGTACGAAAAAATTGGCCTCATTTTGGGATTTTCCAAGTAGGTATGTGTCATGATATTATAACATATTCAAACAGGTAATGAACTTAGCATTGAGAGTCAATGATGACGTTGATGCAAGTAACGTTACGAATTACGATCAATAGGTAGTTCAAAGTGCACATTCATTTAACCCACTCACGGGGCATACTGTGAGGTCATTTACATTAAACTCGTATGCCTAACACTATTAACTAATTTTGGTACTGTAGAGATGAGTGATATGATTTAAAGATGAGTAATATTTGGTTTCGCTCGGGTTGAATTTGTAAAAATCCTTCATTATGTAGGTTTTATATAAAAACTAGTTGATGCCCGCGACTACGTGCTCGTGGATTTAGGTTTTTGTGGTCTCGTGGGAACTCTATGATTTTCGGGATAAAATGTCCGATGTGTGTAAATAATCATGATTTAATGTCTAAGGCCGACCTTTCACAACACTGCCTAAAATGAATTAGTATTTTTTTATTGGTCTCGTGGGAACTCTATGATTTTCGGGATAAAATGTCCGATGTGTGTAAATAATCAGGATTTAATGTCTAAGGCCGACCTTTCACAACACTGCCTAAAATGAATTAGTATTTTTTTATTGGTCTCGTGGGAACTCTATGATTTTCGGGATAAAATGTCCGATGTGTGTAAATAATCAGGATTTAATGTCTAAGGCCGACCTTTCACAACACTGCCTAAAATGAATTAGTATTTTCTTTATTAAGTCATTTTTGATAAGTATCTATATTCTATGGTTATCATGAAAAAGTATAGAAAAAATTACAGAAACACATTTAACGGCCTTGTGCAAGTGGGCCTAAGTGTAAAAGCCAGACGAAAAAAAGAACACGTTAAAGATTACGCGGTAGATTGAACAATCAAATCATTGTAGGAAACTATTAACTAGGTATCCATAAAAGGTGACACCAAAAGGACAATTTGATGATTCGTCGAATGAGTAAATTATTGGATTTTCTAACAATGCAATGTTTAGTTAGGACACATATACGTCATGACTGTGGCGCCTTAGGGCGCCTAGGGGCTTTAAGCTGTAATTACTCAATATGTGTCAAGGTCTTGGTGCACGTACTATGTGTACACGATTTTAACACGTGTTTTTATTTTCAGAAAGCTAAACTGGCTATTTTACAGTACAGTACAGACTCCACAGGTATTACTAATTAAAACAAAACCAAGGAATAACTTATAAGAAATAATTTTATTTACAGATTTCCAGGTGAAAAGCTTACCTTAGGTATTTTATGTAAAAATATTAAAACAAACCATTTATAGTACATTACTGCAGGGGCCAGCAAAACAGGCATTGAAGGATGAATAAAGGACAGGACAATAAATTAAGTAAATTTATTCGTGGATTATCAATTATTAAACAGATTCCTCTAAATGAACTAAAATACCGCCATATTATTTAAGTTTCAATATTTATTATTTACTCAAATAATGCGCGGAAATTAAAACTAAGTAGTACCTAGACAGAAGTTTTTATTTAAACTAGCGGCACGCTATGATGGCCGGTTTGACGTTTGTCCGCTCATGAAGTTCCGTATTAATTGATAACGACTTTGAAGGAAATAATTGTATTACTTTATTGACGATAGTGATGTGCAGAGATTCATAAATTTTATCGAATGTAGTTTTAGGTTTAGGACTCAAAATTTATTTATTAAATTGATTTCTTAAATGTATACAAGTGTAGAAAAATCAGTTTGCACCATTTAAGGGGTGAATGTACTTGTGAATATGAACAATTTTCACTATGTGGACAAACCTCTGAAATCGCAAAAAAATATCAATAAATTTTTAAAAATGGAATCTAATACGATCGTCACATAGGATCGCTGGCTAGCACAACTACTACCTCCGGCAAACTCGCGTCAATGCTCAATGCAAAACAAAGCAGTTTCGAATTGACGTTGCTTCGAAAAGTATAAACTGTCAGTGCAATGCGATTGTGATATAGTTTTGACCTGGCTTTGGATTTCAAATATTGATACTGCATTACTGTTGACCCTTGCTCGTTAATTTGGACTCTGTTCAAGCCCTTTGTTGTGGATTTCGTCGATATGACCGAACGTACGCAGAGAACTGTTCTAAATAGTCAGACACGTGAGTTCGTAATACGCCTTCGTAACTATTTCGATCGTGAAGCTCAAAATGGAGGGCCAATTTTACCTATAACGTCAGTGGTTGAACGCGTAGCTGATGCGCTTAATATTGGACAACGAACTGTTAGACGGATAACTAAAAAAAAATATGGCGAGACTGGCACAGAAGAAAATAAACTTCACACACCAAAAAAGAGAAAACGAGCAAAACCAGTCGTAGGCATCGATAGCTTTGATGCCGATGCTATCCGAAGACATGTTTACGGCTACTATTTACAGAAGGAGTATCCAACAAGAAAAAAGTTGGTGCATTCACTGAAGGAAGCTGGATTATTCTTCGGTGGGGAAAGTTCTTTAACGAAGATTTTGAAGACCATTGGATTTCGATACAAAAAATGTAACAAACGCAAAATATTGATGGAAAGATTTGATATAGCGATGGCAAGGTATACTTTTTTACGGCAAGTGAAAGAAATAAAAAATTGGCAAAATGTTGTGTTCTTGGATGAAACATGGCTTAATGCTAACCATACTGTAGGCCGTTCTTGGAACGATGACACAGCAGCATCTACTTCCAAAGTTCCTGTAGGAAAAGGATCGCGACTTATAATTTGTCACGCCGGAACCATCAACGGGTTTGTCGAAGGTTCTCTCATGGCTTTTGCGTCAAAAACCACTGGAGACTATCATGAAGACATGAATGGAGAAAAGTTTACTGAATGGTTTACCTCAATGTTGTGTAGCCTCCCTGAACCATCTATTATAATTATGGACAACGCCCCATACCACTCGATGCAAATTGACAAGCCACCTGCCCAATCCCAAAAGAAAGCTGATATCGTCGCATGGCTTCGTAAAAATGGCGTAGATGCAAACATGAATATGTTAAAAGCGGAATTAGTACGTCTTTTAAAAGAAAACAAACCAACCAAGATCCGATACGTCATTGACGAAATAGCATTAGAACATGGGCACAGAGTTATACGGTTACCGCCTTACCATTGTGAGTATAATGCGATTGAGTTGGTGTGGGCTCAAATTAAGGGATATGCTGCAAGACACAATACAGAACCCCCATTTACCACAAAAAAAATGCTAAAATTATTAGAAGAAGCTTGTGAACATGTGACTAAAGGAGACTGGGAAAAGGTTGTGAATAGAACTGTTAAATTAATAAGGGAAGATTATGAAAGAGATGTGAAAATAGATAATATTATAGAAAACGAACATATAATTATTAATGTATGTGATGATAGCAGTGACGACAGTGAAAATAGTAGTATGGACGAATCTGATTAATTATGGCCTTTTGTGTCACCTTTTTTGGTATCTTTTGTATTCATATGTTTCTTGTGTGCATATAAAGTATGTATATTCATTTTCGTTCAAATATTCAGTTCGTTCAAATAAATTAAATAAACATATACATTTTTGTTTTATTAAACCTATTTAATCAGGTACAAAAACAAAACTTAATTGTTTTTTGTTCGAGAATAAATTGACATTCCACATCACTATTGTAATGTGTCAAACCGGCCATCATAGCGTGCCGCTAGAATAAAAATATTTTCCTTACGATTTTGGCGGTAACAAGTTTTCTATTACGGCTCTTGCCGCCTCTTGAATTTCAGATGGCGTTAAAGTAAGTTCATCACAATTCACACTCATTGTCTTCACTTGAACTCATTTTGTCAAATACAATTCAAAATCAATGACGAACAACGAACAACAATAATTTTTCCCGCGAAAGTGTTCATTTGTTTTTTTTTCAATAAACAGCTTTCTATTTGCAAGCTACTTCGAAATTTAAATAAAACGATTGATAAGTTACCTCCTTGGTTGCCATGTTTCGGAGTAAAAGATCGTTCCATTTTTAAATTAAACGACAGATATGAATTTACTATGTAATTTATTTGGCCGCTAAACCACGGGAGATATGGATTTTCATACAACTTTTGCCGGCCGCTGCTCGCATGTATTTGGCCAGTACGGCAAGTTCGATTTATCTCGAAGAAGGTTGTCAAAATAATGCTCAAATTTCCAAGCATGTTTGAGAAAATATTAAATGGTATGTAAGGTCATAACATGTAAGGTGCGGTTAAAATATACATATTTTAAATTTAGAAATTTATTTTTTCGTTCTAACATTAACAGAATGAATATATTTAAGGAATACATAGAACTTATTTTAACCATCAGACAATTTAGGACGTTCAGATAAAACGACACAAAAACCTCAAATTGTTTCTTAATCGGTGGGAACTTAAAGATTAGTCATGTTTTGAGATTTCACCTTGAATTGTACTAAAATCAACATCATCTTTTAGTAAACCTACAAAAAGCAATTTTCTTCTCCTTAGTAAGTTAAATTTCATAAAAGTTCAATCTGAAAGTACTAAAGTATCAAAGTCTTAACATTTCTGTATAATTAATTGTTCAAATGATATACAGAAAATATGCCGGATTCTGCAACAATCAAGTTCTTAGGTACGTGAACCAGAGGTTTCTTATAGTAGTCGTTCATTTAGCGTATTAGATATTGATTATAGATTAGATATTTTTAACATACGTATATAGCTGCCCAGATCGGGTATACGTATGTTAAAAATATCTTGGTCAGACCGCGTACGGAATAAATGATTAAATGATTTGTTTATTTCATGTAGGACAACTGGTGTCACTTATGATACGTTAAGACTCTACCACCAGTTCGGAAAGATAATTCTACTGAGAAGAGCCGGCAAGAAACTCAGCAGTTGCTCTTTTTTAAAGAAAAAGGTAACATTATGTAAACAATACAACACATACGTATACATTACGTTACAAGTATTACACTGACTTGTGGGTCACTGGATCCGAGGCCGGTTGCTTTCATGTAACTTTGTCATTCTACAGCAATAGCAATGTGCTACAGATAATGCGGAAAGGTACTCGCGACTATTAAGAAAAGGAATAAGTATCTTGGACAAGTGATGCGGAACACCAAGAAGTATGAACTCCTTCAATTGATCATGCAAGGAAAGGTGGCCGACAGGAGAAGGCCTGGCCGCTGAAGGATATCGTGGCTTAAAAACTTGCGCCAGTGGTTCGGAAAGACCACAAGGTCCTTGTTTAGAGCAGCGGTTTGAAAAGATGAAATCGCCATTACGTTTGCCAACCTTCGTTATATAGTATCTTATAGTATATATCTATATTATATAGTACTGGATGATGCCCACGACTTCGTCCGTGTAGATTGAGATTTTTTGATTCCCGCGGGAACTCTTTAATTTTCCGGGATAAAAACTATTCATATACCAAATTTCATCAAAATCGTTTATATAGATGGACCGTGAAAGCGTAGCAGACAGACGGACAGACAGACACTTATTAGTATGTGTAGCGGTTACCACAGTGCAAACTAGATGGCGCTTATTGTATCTTCACCGCAGAATAAGATAATCGACTGAAAACTTATAAGTTGCCATACAAGGCTGAATCACGATATCGAAGTTTTCTGAGATTAGCGCTATATATAGACCGTTCCAACTTACAACGGTCGGGCCAGAAAGGTCCCCGGGCACAACACCAGCCCGGAGGAAGATCTTCCTATTGGTGCGGACGAGTACATACCACTCACTCGTCCCACATACGCATATGGAGATTATATAGTACTTCGTTAGTATGTGTGTTTATGTATATCTTTTTTTAATTAATTTTTCTTTTATCTGCATCGACCACATAAGCTCCTAGACCCAGTGTCATCAGCTTTGTACGCTCGGGTTTCCTTTAAAACATCACTTTAGTGATAAGGCCGTCTTTGCGCGGTTTCATTACCGCAGTTTCCCGTCTTCTGTTCTGCATGCATAATTTTGTAGATACCTGTGTTAAGGGTCCTTATACAATCAGGCCGCAGCCAACTTTAGGTATATAACTCGCCACACTACAGCATATATCTGTACGCATATATAGCACTACGCTCTACGCTCGATTTTATAGCCAACTAATCAATTTTGTAACTTGAAATATTTGATTATTTATTTACTACATATTATTATCTATGCCTCCGCGCCACATTATTATAGTAAATACTAGCAGACGCACCCCTGCTTCGCTCGGGTGAAATTTTTAAAAATTCCTTGGAGGTCGAATTTCCAAAAATCCTGAAACACGTGTTTATCCCTATAGTAAAAATCTGTAGGTATTTAACTCGCCACAATACAAAATATTTCTGCAAGCACGTATACTCTACGCTAGACCACAGTAAACGGATGAAACTACCTAGAAACGTTCGAAACAACTCACTCACACAAACATGCGCATCGACATTGCCGTCAGTAGTGATTGCCGCGTCATGACGAGTGGTCACGTATAAATCTATTTCCGCGATCTTTTTAAAAATGCAAGGAGTGTATTGCGTAGTATACGGCTGTTTGAACTCTGCTTCAACAAAACCGGAACTATCGTTTTTTAAATTCATTCTAAATCGATATTTCAGGCTCCCTGGGAACAAAAAACAGGAAACTGGTAACAAATTTAAAAAAAATCTCTGTTATTGTACCGATTTCGTTCAAAATCGATATCTGACGATCCCTGGGATCACAAAACAGGAAACTGGTACCAAAATTTAAAAAAAGTCAGCGCCATTTTGAAATTCTTTATTATCGTACTGATTTCTTTCAAAATCGATATCTGACTATCCCTGGGATCACAAAACAGGAAACTGGTACCAAAATTTAAAAAAAGTCAGCGCCATTTTGAAATTCTTTATTATCGTACCGATTTCGTTCAAAATCGATATCTGGGGTTCTCTGGGATCACAAAACCGGAAACTGGTACCAAACTTTAAAAAAGTCAGCGCCATTTTGAAATTCTTTGTTATTGTACCGACTTTGTTCCAAATCGATATCTGGGGTTCCCTAGGACCACAAAACAGGCAACTGGTATTTAAATTTAAAAAAATCAGCGCCATTTTGAATTTGTGTTTTGTGATCCCAGGGACCGTCAGATATCGCTTTTGAACGAAATCGGTACAATAACAAAGAATTTCAAAATGGCGCTGAGTTTTTAAAATTTTGGTAACAGTTTCCTGTTTTGTGGTCTAAGGGATCCTCAGATATCGATTTTGAACGAAATCGGTACAATAACAGAGAATTTCAAAATGGCGCTGACTTTTTTTAAAGTTTGGTACCAGTTTCCTGCTTTGTGATCCCAGGGACCGTCAGATATCGCTTTTGAACGAAATCGGTACAATAACAAAGAATTTCAAAATGGCGCTGAGTTTTTAAAATTTTGGTAACAGTTTCCTGTTTTGTGGTCTAAGCGATCCTCAGATATCGATTTTGAACGAAATCGGTACAATAACAGAGAATTTCAAAATGGCGCTGACTTTTTTATAATTCTGGTAAAAGTTTCATAATTTGTGATCCTAGGGAACCCCAGATATCGATTTTGAACGAAATCGGTACAATAACAAAGAATTTCAAAATGGCGCTGATTTTTTAAAATTTTGGTAACAGTTTTCTGTTTTGTGGTCTTAGGGATCCTCAGATATCGATTTTGAACGAAATCGGTACAATAACAGAGAATTTCAAAATGGCGCTGACTTTTTTATAATTCTGGTAAAAGTTTCATAATTTGTGATCCTAGGGAACCCCAGATATCGATTTTGAACGAAATCGGTACAATAACAGAGAATTTAAAAATGGCGCTCACTTTTTTAAAATTCTGGTAAAAGTTTCCTGTTTTGTGATCCCAGAGAACCCCAGATATCGATTTTGAACGAAATCGGTACGATAACAAAGAATTTCAAAATGGCGCTGACTTTTTTTAAATTTTGGTACCAGTTTCCTGCTTTGTGATCCCAGGGATCGTCAGATATCGCTTTTGAACGAAATCGGTACAATAACAAAGAATTTCAAAATGGCGCTGAGTTTTTTAAAATTTTGGTACTAGTTTCCTGTTTTGTGGTCTAAGGGATCCTCAGATATCGATTTTGAACAAAATCGGTACAATAACAGAGAATTTCAAAATGGCGCTGACTTTTTTTTAATTCTGGTAAAAGTTTCATAATTTGTGATCCTAGGGAACCCCAGATATCGATTTTGAACGAAATCGGTACAATAACAGAGAATTTCAAAATGGCGCTCACTTTTTTAAAATTCTGGTAAAAGTTTCCTGTTTTGTGATCCCAGAGAACCCCAGATATCGATTTTGAACGAAATCGGTACGATAACAAAGAATTTCAAAATGGCGCTGACTTTTTTTTAATTCTGGTATAATTTTCATATTTTGTGATCCTAGGGGACCCCAGATATCGATTTTGAACGAAATCGGTACAGTAACAGAGAATTTCAAAATGGCGCTGACTTTTTTAAAATTCTGGTAAAAGTTTCCTATTTTGTGATCCCAGGGAACCCCAGATATCGATTTTGAACGAAATCGGTACAATAACAAAGAATTTCAAAATGGCGCTGATTTTTTAAAATTTTGGTAACAGTTTCCTGTTTTGTGGTCTAAGGGATCCTCAGATATCGATTTTGCACGAAATCGGTACAATAACAGAGAATTTCAAAATGGCGCTGACTTTTTTTTAATTCTGGTAAGTTTCCTATTTTGTGATCCCAGGGAACCCCAGATATCGATTTTGAACGAAATCGGTACGATAACAAAGAATTTCAAAATGGCGCTGACTTTTTTTTAATTTTGGGTAAAGTTTTCTGTTCAGTGATCCCAGGGAACACCAGATATCGATTTTGAACGAAATCATTACGATAAAAAAGAATTTCAAAATGGCGCTGACTTTTTTTTAATTCTGGTAAAATTTTCATATTTTGTGATCCTAGGGGACCCCAGATATCGATTTTGAACGAAATCGGTACAGTAACAGAGAATTTCAAAATGGCGCTGACTTTTTTAAAATTCTGGTAAAAGTTTCCTATTTTGTGATCCCAGGGAACCCCAGATATCGATTTTGAACGAAATCGGTACAATAACAAAGAATTTTAAAATGGCGCTGACTTTTTTTTAATTCTGGTAAGTTTCCTATTTTGTGATCCCAGGGAACCCCAGATATCGATTTTGAACGAAATCGGTACGATAACAAAGAATTTCAAAATGGCGCTGACTTTTTTTTAATTTTGGGTAAAGTTTTCTGTTCAGTGATCCCAGGGAACACCAGATATCGATTTTGAACGAAATCAGGACGATAAAAAAGAATTTCAAAATGGCGCTTACCGTACTAAAATTATTGGGAAAAAGTTTGTTAGTAGGATTGTTCTTCAATCACGCCGTAACAGACTAACGTATTGACCTAATTTTTTGCTTAGGTATAGTTGGCTATAATAATAATTGAGTGTAGTTAAGGGCTCTGGAGTGTCATATACTTCAATTAATACATTCATACATACATCCAACATACATACACACTCACACACACACGCATAGGCATACATAGACTCCTAATCTCGTACCCTTTCCTTTTGGCTTTGCTGTAATCGGGTAAAAAAAAGGGTAATTGAGAACTTTCTTCTTTGTGTCGTAAACAATATCAAGTTTTATCGAGCGCAGTATACAACACGGTGTTAATTTTGTCGTAATAAATTTCATGCAAAAAAGCGATACACCCACCCGTTCACGAGCGCATCTCAGCGCGTACTGAGCGCCAAACGCCAAGCGGCCGGCTTCTTTCCATAGAAAATGTATGAAGAATTTTTTGTGTTGACACATAAATGACAAAGTATTTATTTGTATGCATAATGTTCCAGCATTTGGGTAGAGGACTATATAAGCCCCACTCTTTTGTTATTTTCAAGTTAAAATATGTAGCTGATCTAGCTTTATGGGTTCCTATCCAGACCCCATTTTTCGTCATTTTCAGCAGTTCTTGCGTTCGTAGAAACGTATTTATTCCGAAAATTTGTATGGGAGTGTGCATTTTTTATGGGGTCTAACTAGAGATGAATACATTACCTTTAATTTAATACCATAATATCCCAACAGCTGTTATTCCATTTATCTATAAATGGTACTTGAAAAAGTATGATATCTGTATAAGGGGCCTTAAGATGCAATAAGGCTTATAATTATTAAGGCTTATACTACTTAATACTACTTCGTAAGGAGACGGCACAGTAAGAAGAAGAAGATAAGTAGCTATGAGTGATATTTTGCTACTAATATAACACAAGGCAACTCACTTATCCTGCAGATCCGGCGCGGGTGTGGAGACCACGACGTCGCCCAGCCTCACGTGCTTGGCATAGTCCGTGTAATGGGGCACCCCACCACCGACGCCCACCAAGAACACGTAATCCACCTACGACACCAAACACATCCATGAATACCAAATTCATATGTGACTTGGATGAAACATTAACAACGCTTTACGCGATTAAGTCGGCAAAACCAACGGGCCATCCCCAGTATCCATAGTGTGTTATTCATAAGGATTCCATCCGGAACGTGAAAACTGCCACCCGAAAAATTCCAGCGGGTGGCAATCAATGAATGTCATGAAACAGAATTGGGTCCATTTATTATTTGTATTCATTAACTTTATTTTATTAATTAATTTAGGATGATAATTTTGGCAGACGCCGTTTGCATAGTTCTGCTTCATCTGGTCTGTCTTGTCCTTCACTAAAGCTATACACCTCTCATCTGTCAAAATTATCATCCTAAATTAGACAAACCAAAAGATATCAAAGCATATCACTCGCTTTAACGGTGTAGAAAAACATCGTGAGGAAACTTGCATGCCCGAGAGTTTTTCATAATCTTCTCAAAGGTGTGTGAGGACATGAGCCGTGGGACGTGAGCCAATCCGCACTTGGCCAACGTGGTGGACTATAGCCAAACCCTTCTCATTCTGAGAGGGGACTCACTCTGCTCAGTAGTGAGCCGGCAATGGGTGGAAGTGATTTGCATTAGTAAATGAGTTCTATCAAATTAGATGCACTTTTTGTAAGAAGTAATTTTACTATACAATATACTATAATATTATAAATGCGAGAGTTTGGATGGATGTATGGATGTATAGATGTATGGATGTTTTTTACTCGATCACGCTCCAACGGCTGAAATTTGGAACAGAGATAGATTATAGTCTGGAATAGCACATACCTAGGCTACTTTTTATCACGGAAAATTAAAGAGTTCCTGCGGGAACCAAAAACCTCAAACCACGCAGACGAAGTCGCGGGCATTCGCTAGTATAGTATCATTTATAGTTTTTAAGAAAGCAAAGGGCTCTTATGCGTTCAAGTATAACGTCCTCTGGTTCGCGGACGTTAACTCATGCGAGGAATTCATTGAAGCGTGCGAGCATCTGCTATAATAAATTATAAATCATCTCTATACATAGTAAATCGCTCGCGTAACGTTCAAAAATAAATTTGAATTTTTAAATTTTCGCATTGCAGCTCTCCAAAAATAGTTGTAACTCAATGTGCCCGATTCGTAGGCATCCAGCCGCAGTTATTTCGGAACTATTGATCTCGTTTGGAACATTAGTAATGTAACAAAATCGCGCCATTTGACCAATTCGACCACTTCACGTATGCGTACGAAATAGAACAGACGTTCAAGGACATGTTAAACAGGTTAACGCCTATTGGCTTAATAAATTTGATACAATTTGGAAGTTTTATAACCAATAAAAACAATGGTTATTTTTACATGTGTGAGCTGAAAAAATCTTGAAGCCATCTGGAGATTTTATCATTATACACCTCTCTTACAATCACATCTTATTGTCTAAGAAGTTAGGAAGTGTTACAAAAGTTGTTTCGATTAGCAATTAGACAATATATTGGGGGGCCAGTTGCACCGTTGGTGTACCTATATCATTTAATTATCTTATGATGATGATGACGATCTCGTCCGCGTGGATTAAGTTTTTTCAATCCCCGCGGGAACTCCTTAGTAAAAAGTAGCCTATATCCTTCCCCGGGATTCAAACTATCCCTATACCAAATTTCACCAAAATAGGTTGAACAGGTGGGCCGTGAAAGCGTACCAGACAGACAGACAGACACACTTTCGCATTTATAATATTAATATGGATTATTTAATAGCTGAAATACAGTCACCACAAGAAACTATGCCACTCATCACTTTCACTTATTAAAATATAATGGACCTGGTTACCTTTTGGAAAGTGCCAAGAAGCCTGGTTGTAGTGTTCCCAGCCGCGGTCATGGCTTCTCTCGTTCTGCCAACGGACGGCAACTTCGTGGTAACGACTCGGTGAGCACCAATTGTTCCCAACGTGTAGACATTTGACTCACCTGTTGAATAAATCAAACACTAGAACATAGGTTAAATAAGGTTTTGTTTATTCGTAGGTTACTTGACTTGTTTTTCAAATAGATACAACAATTATTTTACAAAATATAAATCTCGCCAAACTGGTGGACCAGTTCTTGGGCGAGTTGGCGCTCTAAACATAATACTTATTTAAATTTTTTTTTATTTATACATGAAACGGGGGCTTCGTCTTTGAATATACCAATTTGTTGTTCCTGGATGTAAGAGTATCGCAAACAACTAACGTAATTTATTCTAATATTATAAATGCGAAAGTTTAGATGGATGGATGTTTGTTACTCAATCACGCCAAAAATTTGTCATTATTTATTATCATTTTACATATTTTCTTATTTTAACTACTTTCAACTGTTTTTTATGTACCTACTTGTAATTTAAATTTGTAATGGGTGACAATAATGCCTGAAATAATACAGTCGAGTCGAGGAACTTCGTAAATCCCTTCTTAGCGGCAGCGGATGATTCTATAAGAAACTGCCGAACGAATATTGTTCCTCCGATTTCGTGATAAGTCAATGTTTTAACTCAAATTTAATGTGGAAGCATCATTGTCAACCTCAAATAAATTTTTGTGAAGTTTTGGATGAGTCAGGCAATATTATGCTTTAATATCTCTGTTTCAATATTCATCGTACTATTTTCCTCGATATTTCTTTATACCATCATATAAAGGTACAATAGCAGTTTAGTAGGATGAATCATTTGGTCATATATTAAATACAATTTATTTTGAAATCCATCACTAGTATTTAATTAACACGTCGCGTAGCACGTCAGTGATAACAAATAAGTGACAATATTATTATTGTTATAAACTACTCCATACGGCTCAGGATACGTTTACATAAAACAAAAAATTATTGAATTAACAAAAATTAAAATCATATCACATTTAAAACAAAAGTGAGACCTAGCGAGAGAAAAAATGGATTTAGTTAAAATCATCGCAATTTTTGGTGTTTTTATTACAGCACAAATCGAAATGACAACGGTTTCGTCGCCATCCAGTGCAAGAAGTCTTAAAACGAAACTAAGAGTACCAAAGGATATTAAGCCAGGAACTAACATAACGATTCTTGGAAATAATAATAATATTGCCACGTAAGTACTTATCTATACTAATATTATAAAGAGGTAAAGAGGGGGTAATCTCTGGATCTACTGAACCGATTTTGAAAATTCTGGTACCAATAGAAAACCAGATTATTTGTGAGTGTCATAGGCTATATAATTATTCTTAAAAATTAGGGAGATCCCGTGGAAATTTAAAAAAAAACTAATTTCACGCGGACGAAGTCGCGGGCAAGCTAGTCTGGTAATAAAGTTATTCTATTCAATATCATATACTAAGGTAATTTAAACGTTTATTTGAATTAATATTGACGACCGCCCTGGCGCAATGTGGAGCGCTGTCGCCTTAACGTGGGAGGTCCCGGGTTCGATTCCTGGCAGGATCAATTTGGGAATTTATAATTTCTGAATTTTCTCTGGCCTGGTCTGGTTGGAGGCTTCGCCGTGGCTAATTACCACCCTACCGGCAAAGACGTACCGCCGAGCGCCAAGACGATTTAGCGTTCCGGTACGATGCCGTGTAGAAACCGACTAGGGGTATGGGTTTATTATAACTGTCATACCCCTAACATCTTAGCCCGCTACCATTTTAGACTACATCATCACTTACCACCAGGTGAGATCGCAGTCAAGGGCTAACTTGTAGTTAGTGCCGGATCGTCAAAAATGTATTTCCGCGGATACGGATCCGGATAGGGATATTTGGTGACAAGATCGGCGGATTTAACTTTTTCATTGCTACCTAATAATATAGAATTTCATCTTTGCATTGAAAATTAATAAGGTAAAATATCCGTAAAAAGATCCGTCAAAAAGATACGGATACGGATCTTTCTTCACCCGCGGATATTCGCGGATACGGATATCCGGCACATCACTACTTGTAGTGGAATAAAAAAAAAAAGAAATACCGGTCACCAATCTTCGTTGCTTTGTATTTCTTACATGGCAATAATAAAAGAAAAGATTTTCTTCTGCGCATATACAAGGTGTAAGGTAATTAGTATAACATACCCGCTACCCATGTAAAATGGTGTATAAATATATTGGAAAAATATCATGAGACGTGTAGCTCATATCCTGGGGAAGTTATGAGGACTTCAAAATTGTAACATAAATGTTCAGGTGGCATCCCTTAAAACAGCTGATTCAATATCAATGAACTGCGAATAACAACGTATGTTAAGCCTCGTTGCCAGCGCGAGCGTTGCGATAAAATACAGTAGCGATACTAAAACAATTATTATTCAGCATGAAAAGAAAATCTCAAAGTAAAAGCCCAGCTAAAACTCGCGTATTTTTATAAAAAAATGTTCGAGTAGTTTCGGACTTCGTAAGTCGAAGTCAGTCCGTTATCCTTAATTTATGAGCCACCTTTCTCTGTGATTAATTTCTCGACTTACTTCGTTAAAGTTTTGATCAATAATTAAGTATTGATTAGTTTGTTTTTTCAATGATTAAATTGTAATGAATTGCCAAATTGCATAACGATACAATAACAATTATTATTATCGCTTGTAGTACAGTTCTGACTTTAGGTGTAAAAGGAACAAAGGACTCCATGTTAATCTCCACAGGGTTGCCAAAGTTTATTTTCCATAATTAACTAATTAATGTTGTACGGAAGTTTTTGATAATTAATTTTAACTTTTTAACTCCATGACAGTGTTTATAACATCAAAATTGCATGGGTAGCCGGCTGTATGTTATACCATTTACCTTACACCTTGTATATGTACTTCTAAATACATCAAACTCTTCAATTATAATATAATAATAATAATAATGTATTTATTAAAAGGCATATAAAACCCAATATAAAACAAGTCACAAAACACAATAGAAATATACAGTATTTAAAACATTCAAAACTTACGGCTAACTGAAATGGTTAAAAAACTCATTTCAGATGTCGCAGGTTACAAGTAGGTACTACTTTCTGTTCTTGTCACGATGCACAGACAGCCAATAGTCAAAAATAGGGCTTGGACCCTCACAAACGACCTTGAGGATTCGATTGTTAGAGCTCCGAAGCCTTTCCCAGAAAGACGCCACACGAGCTCTCACAATACAATAAAAATCGGGCACTCTCGCTTCGGCAAACATTGTAGAAGCACTGCAATACCGCGGTAACCCCATGAGTATTCTAAAAGCATCGTTACATTGCACACGTATTGCAGTGTATGACTCAAAAAGTTAGTCCATAGCTGGCACGTATAAAAGCACTGACAGTAAGCGTTAAATGGCGTTATTTTAACAGCCTTACTGCATTTGCCAAATCTACGTGCCAGCATATTGCAACGAATCGAGAGTGCCCGCCTTTCTCTCTCAATGTCACTGTCGTCCTTTAATTGCTCTGTCAAAATATGTCCAAGGTATTTGAACTTCTGTACAACCCGAACTGCTTTACCATTCAAGATTATTCCTTGACCTTTTCCTGACTTAAAAACTACCATCTCAGTTTTATCAACATTGTATTTCAGTCCATGAGCATTCGCATAATGCTCACAGACGGAAAGCAACTTTCTGAGTCCTTGGATAGACGGGCTCAGGATCACCATGTCATCAGCATAACTCAGGCTGTTCACACAAACACCATTGATATGGCATCCGACATTGGTGTCCCTCAGCTCCTCTATTAAGTTGTTCATGTAGATATTAAAAAGGTCCGGAGAAGTAATTCCTCCCTGGCGAACACCGCAGTCTAATTTATATGAATTAGAGGTCGCTTCGCCCCATTTCATAGTATTTGTTTGGTTTCCATACCAATGTCTCAACAGACCCACAATTTCGTTTGGGACCTGGGACCGGTACAATTTCTCCCAGAGAATATCATAATTAACTAGATCGAAAGCCCGGCTCAGGTCTAGAAAGCACGCATAAATAGAGGTTTCACGTCTATTGTAGTACTGTACCGTGTGTTTCAAACCAACAATAGCTGAGTCCGTCGAGAGACCAGGACGAAAACCAAACTGTGCATCATCGATTACCACATTTCTAAGCAGTTCGGGTTGTACTAGACGTTCTAGAATCTTACCTATTACTGTACCCAGGGATATAGGACGATAGTTAGCAGCAGAACCCAAGTCTCCGGTTTTATTTTTTGCAATCGGAACAACTATTGTCTTTATCAAATTATGGGGAAGATACGAATATCTTACACACAAGTTATACAGACCACATAGTTTCTCATGCAGTAC
The DNA here is from genome assembly GCA_964035005.1 of Erebia palarica. NCBI lineage: Eukaryota > Metazoa > Arthropoda > Insecta > Lepidoptera > Nymphalidae > Erebia > Erebia palarica. The sequence goes on from OZ035988.1 coordinate 13,661,820, forward strand.
TAAACTACCATATAAAACGTGTTCAATGCTTAATTCATCGTATCCCGGGCTTTTCCCCCTTTTCATTTGTACTACAATTTTAGTTATGTCTTCAGTCTTAAACTGTATCTTAACCTCGTCAAAGTGGGGTACTGAATGGACATAGTCATTACCTTTTAACATAGGGTCTACTTCCAGCGGTTGGATTTTAAACTGTTTGTGGCAATGCAAACCATCTACTTTTATTGGTTTGCTATGTTTGTAATTAAATGCCCTAGTCTGTTTCCAAAACTTAATAAAATTTTTCTGTATACGTTGCATGGCCAAAATGTCTAATTTAATGGCTTCTTCATTTCTTTGACACCAACGTAATTTATTTTTAAAGATTTTTTGTGATTTTAACATATTATCATGCACAGTACCAGTAGACGGTTTACCCGCCAACACCCATGATTCAAAGCAAAACTTATGCCTACTATGACTCTCTTGAACGTGAAAATTCCAACCTGTGACCTGCTTGTGCTTGATATTGTAGGTCTGATTATGTAAGACACCATGTTTGTTTTTGTTTTGAAATTAATATTTCCGAATTTTTAACTAGTTTTAATTTTTTTAGTTTCAGCGCAACGTTCTCCGGCGACCACATGGATAAACACGACCAATGCAACATCTTCTTCACGCCCACTCAAGATAGAGATCAATTCATAATAAAATTTAATAATCAATATGAAACCAATGAAACCACTTACGACATTGACCCCTATAACAGTAAGTGTCTGAACCACAATATGCATTTTCCTACCATTCTAATGATAAATATACAAGAAATATTAAATGCCACAAGTTTAGTTATTAGACCGACAAAAACGTCATTACTTTCCATTTAGTCAGTGCCCTAATATTAAAGAACTTATTAGAATAATAACTAACCTATTATTTTTATTGTTTGCAGAAGAAGTATCTTTTACGCTGCATGTGATTGCTAGAGTTACTCACTTTGGTGATAATATAATGGATCTATATTTTGAAGAAACTGATAGAGGTGAAGAGCCCATAGGTCATTGTACGTTCACATCATTTAAATCTCTCGAATACATCGAATTTAAAGGCGTTGAACATGTTAAAAATATAGGTTTTAATTTTTCACGCCCAAATTATTGATTTTGTGCACTTATCAAAATTAACGAGAAATTTATAGAGACTGAATTATCAAAAAGCTTTCGCTTTCTGAAATGGAAGGGACTCAAGTAAAGCCAGCGCCAGAAATTTAAGAAAATAATCTGTGTGCTTAGACAACGTACAAGACAAGAAAAGTTTTAAAACATAATTTTTACTAAGTAAAATTATTATGATTATAATAAAATATGAAATTCTATTTAAAATTTTGCCCTAGTATGGAATTGCTGTGTATATGAAGATTATATTGAAAATATTAATTTAGTTTATTTAAATATAACTTTGTGGCTAGTCATTATTACTAATGTGAATTGAACTGCTCGGCTGGTCCGACGAAAGATTTTTGTTATAATAAAGAAATAATATTGTTGTAGAGAAATCTTTATTTATTTCTTCAACCGAAAAATATTTATAGCTACTATTTATGAAAAAGTTTATTGGTGTAAAATATGTCATCAGAAATTCAATTATTGAATGGCGGATGCCCATGGGATGTAGGTAATAGGTATATGCCTATAATATACATTTTTGTAATAAAATGCCAGAATAAAGTGTCATGCCGTCAGCGGTAAGGCCAAAAAAAATATTGCAAACAATAAAACATTTTCAAAAGTAAAAATACTGATTGTAATGTTATTAATTTATATTTGTATTTTATATTACAGTCTGAGTCGATAAACTTCAGTCATTTACAGTCGGTCACGCGTTTATCTTTTACCGATATCCAGTTCCGTATCCGAACCAGTACCAGTCCATCCATACCAGCCGAAATCAAAGAAGAAATCATTTTGGAATGATAATTAATTATACCTATTAAATATTCATTTTAAAGTAAGATAAATTTTTAAAGTGGAACTTCTTTAGAATAATTGTGATTTGAAAATTCGATAAAACGAAAAAGCGACACTAAAAAGAGACAAACATTCAAAATAGGATTTAGCCTGCGAGAGGATGAGATAGAATACAAGTTATATTTATGTCATTCTCTCCTAGGCTACTTTTCTGAAGTTTCACTTCTGCCGTGTGTGAATTGCACACATACACTTTGTTTTAATTTATTTTTTCGTGAAACCACTTGAAAAACCCTTATAAAAAACCAGGTCTCGGAATAGGGAAGTAACTGGATGTGCGGCAGTTCATCTAGGTATACTAATATTATAAATGCGAAAGTTCGGATGGTTGGATGTATGGATGGATGTTTGATACTCAATCACGCCCCAACGGCTGAACGGATTTGGATGAAAATTGGCACAGAGATGGATTATAGTCTGGAATAACACATAGGCTACTTTTTATCCCAGAAAATTAAAGAGTTCCCGCGGGAACCAAGAAACCTATATCCACGCGGACGTAGTCGCGGGCATCAGCTAGTTTTAAATATTACTTACATGAATGACGAATCAAGACGCCGGTCACAACTTGTAAAATGCCGTAATTACCTATTTACCTACGTCAGACAAGCTTATTAGGTACTACGTGATTGTACTTTAGTTGCATAATAAAGTCACGTTCTCTTCTATGCGGTTTACGGTGTAGATAACCGAAACATTGTGTTCTTGAACGAGTACGTCGAAAGCATTGTAGAAAAATAGCATAGGTAGATTATTTTTATATTTCTTTATATATATGTCACCGTAAGATTGTAAAAACCGTTAGATTATAATCTAGCTCGCGAAATTCTAAACTGTCGAAAGATTAGAATTTACTTAACGCATTACTTTCCGGTAGGTTGTAATCTGATAGGTATTTAAACCCGATAAAACCTAAGTGCCCGGCTTGCGGCCGGGCACTAGTTGTTTATTTATGTCGAACCCTAACCTAACCCACAAGAAAGAGACAAGAAAACGTAAATAAAATGAATATTTCAAAAATTGACACTCAGAACCAATGTTCTGAACAGTTTACAATCTTTCGACAGTTTAGAATTTCGCGAGTTAGATTATAATCTAACGGTTTTTACAATCTTACGGTGACATATATGCTTTTGACATAAACTACGTTAATTTCAGCTGATTGTATGCATAAACCTTTTATTCGTTTATAATGTTAGTACCTAGGTACATACCCGAAACTATTTATTTTTAATCGTATTACCTAATATTTTGTGTATCGCAATAAAATATTCTGTTCGGAAATCAATGAGATTTCCCCATATGGTATTAATAACCGAGGTGATTGAAAGCCGAGTCGTTTTTCCAGGCTGAATATGTGCTAGTTATAAAAATATACTTATAGGTTTTATGTTTTTAATAATAGGTCTTTACCTATGAAATTGCCGTTTTGTATGGAATAAGTGAAAGTACTTATTTTTTCAAACTTTTTTATTTCTGTTATTCGAAGTAATCACCCATGCAATCGACGCATCTTTGCCAACGCGTGGGCAGTTTATTGATGCCCTTCACCACGAGCTTCATTTTTCAAGTCAAAATTTCCAGAACGGAACCGGGAAAACTAATAACGGGTTGTGCGTTCGTTTGTACAGTTCTCTCCGTAAACGTTTTTGATGTTACGTGCCGTTTGTGTCGCGTTGGTGCCACGACGGAACTCATATTCCATAATTACACGAATTTTTAAAGTATCCATTATGACGAAAAATGTTGAAATGTAATGAAAATACAACGCTAATCAAAAAACAAAAGACTGAGTTTGTAAAAAGAACAAAATTAATTTGAATTTAGAATACAGAGCCATTACAAACTTTTTTTTATTTGAAATGACCAGTAGTGAAGAAAGGCAATTTCATAGGTAAAAAACTAATACAAATCATTAAGTTTTTGTTACACTTATCAGGTAAGTCCTTGCCTTAATAACGAGCGAGCTGATAAAATATACAAGTACCCAGGTGATTTGCCTCAATAAGGTGTGGGTGGATTAGTAATAGCTAAGGACTAGTAGGTTTCCGTGACTTTGATTTACGGGATTAAGTAATAAAATATAACATTCAACATCGATTTACGGTTTGATTCCAAACCACGGATTCTTCAATCTATAAAACACCATAATTGGGTACTTGACAACTATTCAAACAAATTATTTTTTAGTGATTTGTTTGAATAGTTGTCAAGTACAAGCAAGTCAAGATCATGTTCAGCTAAAAAAACTAAGATAATAAAAACAATTTTAATGTCCAAAAAAATAATGCATTAGCTACCACAATAAATAATGTCCTTCCGACCGAATTTCGGCCACGGGACCTATCTCCGTAGTCCAGCGAGATTAGGCATCTGCGCGGGAGATAGTTATTATAGTGCACAAGTATGTGCCCATATACAGGTGTACTCTCTATTCCATTACTCTCATAGCTCGATGGGACGGAATATCCGACACAACCGGAGAGTGATCAGGCGCAGGAGCGACGACTTAACGTGTTCGCCGAGGCACGCCAACTTCCCAATTCCGGGCTAGTACTCAGAATTTTTTGGCAGAAAAACCTAATATTTGTTATGGCGCGACCCGGGACTCGAACCGCACCTTGTCGGTCGCTGTCGAAAATAGTAACCACTAGAGTTCACTAGACCAACGAGGCAGTCAATAATTACCACAAAATATGTTTCTAAAAGCTAAGGGAACTCTGCAGGTAATTATTTTTTAAGTACGTTATCCTTGTTTTAGCAGGAGTGTGTTACTATTTATGAAAATCAACTTGTTATAAAAAACTATACATATAAATATCGCGGAAAACATACTGAACCGCTTTACTTATACAAGTGGTGCTCATAACTGACGTCTCGATAGCGCAGAATAACTGCGCTTGCGGCTCGAAGGTGGTCGTTGGCGGTAATCTTTAAGGTGTGTAACTGTGTACGGTGTATACAGCTGTTATGAGTATTGTGAATTGTGACTCCGTATTCCGCTGTGAGCGTGTTTGTTTTCGGTATTACGTCACCTCAGTAAATCCACATTCCATCTTTCTATCATTGACAGGTAGTTAAAAACCAATCTCAGCGTGAACTGACGTGTTGTGTTTATTTACTGATTTGAGAACGTAGATTATTCACGATGTTAAAAAACTGTTGGGGGTGTGTGATGGGGTAAGGTTTACCTAAAAGGATATGTGTGGTATTATTTTGGGTTATATACGGCGCGGCGATTCAAGTTGGTTCCGATACTTCTCTTTTGTAATAAAGGAAAGCCCACTTCCAAATTACTCAACGATTGCAAACATTACACTTCGCTTCAAATATTTTTAGTGTAGTTTGTCCGCTTGTCAAATTCTTAGTGCTGTTTCCAAACGATTTGATGATTTCCAAACATTTCTTTATGTAGCCATATGTCAATGTCAACACTATTGTCAAGCGTAGCATTTGGAGTAGAGCCGAAAACAAGTTTAGTAGGTTATGTAAAATAAACTACAAGATTGAAGAATTTATAATTAATTTGTGTAGAGTTTAAGATGAATCGTCCATGTGGTAAAAGGCTTGTGGTTAATTGACGTACTTTAATTATTAGAAAATATAGGAGGCCGTGAGTGTTGCTAAATAAATCGATTTTGTGGTTAGGTGCTTCAATTCGTTGGATGTGTATGTTTTTGTAGCATAAATTTCGTGTAATATGTTTTATTTATGAACAATTTTGCATACGATTAATTAATGAGATAAAACTTTCATTTAATCTAGCTCCCCTGTTGACAATGAAGTGTATGGTACGATGTTAAATGGTCACTCTCAAAATACTGCTTGGTCTGAGTCACATCGACAGAACGAAAACATGTTTCGATTACCGAGGCCCCTAAAAAATGGTGATATGATAGAAGTAAATGGATCTTTACAAGGCAATCCACAAAGGTATTTATATATAAATCATAATATTATTAGGTAAACTGACCATGAAATGAATAGCTATTAGCTATAGCAGATATAAGTCTTAAATCGCTTGTTTCTAATCAGCACTTGTCCATTTTAACACTCGTTTTGTCATCAATCATTGTTGTTCCATACAAATATAATTTATTTGTCACTTGTTGAGAAATATATTATGAAGCTAATAATATAATTTAAGCCTAATTTTGACTTGTTAATTTTTATTTTAATATTTAAAACGTTTATTTGTTCATTTTTAGGTTATTACTCCAACTTACAACAGGCATGAATTATCCAGATGACTACAATGTTGTATGCAAGGCTGAAGCTAATTTCTCTAACAATATTTTCCATATAAGTGGCAGTGTGAATGGACAAATAGACAACCAAACACCTTCTGAGGAACCAGACCTCATCGGTTTATTTCCAGGTAATGTGGTTATTACTTGTATAAATTAGTTGGCATATTTACAAAATCCATGGTGAAGACATAGAAAAGAAAGAGGATAGTATTATGTGATAAGATGGAAATATATTTAAAATTTACAATCATTTGTCTGCCTTTTAAATACCAAACTTGTATTAATTATCCCAATGCCACTATTCTATTAATTATTGTTGTTATTATAGTACTATACCACCAGCTGTTCAAAACAGTCTATCTAATAGTAACCATGAGTAATTTCATAATAATATTATTTCAAATTTTGTAGCAGATGGGAAATTTAATTTTATAATAAGAGCAAGAGGACATGGATATGGAATGTACTTGGACATAGATGTGTTTGAATCAAATATGGGCACAAGAGAACTAAAACACAATTTAGGAGACATCACATTTTTGACACTGGATGGTGACATCACTAAAATTGAAGATTTGAAATTTACATATGCGTAATAAGTATTATTTACACTATATACTCTATCTTAATTATTGTTACACTTATGTAAGACGTTATTTATTGTAATTATAATATTATCCTTTGCATTTGATAAATGTTTCTTGTTGAAGAATCACACATACTGTTGCTGATCAGAATTCCATTTTACATCAGTATTACTTTAATCTTGATTTCTGTAGGTTGTATTAGTTATTGTTATTATAATATAAGTTTAGTTTTTTTTGTTATTGAGGAATCCCACCCATGTATGTTTACACTCTTAAAAACAATATTCTGAATATTGTTAATTATTTTTATAATTAAATTATTTAAAATATATATCTAGTTATTTAATTATTTTTGATAATAATTATGCAAATCCAATCAGAAATAGTAAGCATTTTTGGAATTTGCTTTGTGATTTATGTGGTTATTTTATGCATTCATCATTTTCATATTTTGTCAAAATATAAGTGGGTTTTAATTGCTAAAGATATTAGACCTGTGAATGGCTATGCGATAAAGATAAATAATGTATGGTTTTCGCCTGCCAACGAATAACTTCATTAATATTATGATTTAAGGTTAAGGTTAGGACTAAGGTTTAAATTTAATGACTTTATGATATACACAGATTTACAACTTGTTGCTTTATGAGGAGTGGGTAATTTTTACAAGTATACTTATTTCTAAAGCTTATTTTAAATATATTAAAACTGCGAAATCCTATTTTGATGCAATTATTATCATGAAGCCATCGCCAGCCCACGAAAGAGCACGAATCTTCCCTTAGAATGTTTTTTTAACAAAATTGAGAAGGTTGCCTTCAACTTAGAGGCAGGTCGTACGCACGTACGACGCACATAACTTTAATTTAAAGGCAGCCCTTAACAAAAATTGAGATACGTAACAAAATGTACGTAAACTATACTTAGCTATAAATTGCGAACTCTTCCATGAAACTATAAAATAATAGCCACAAATTAGATATAGACCCCTAACCTATAGTCAAATATTACAGTCTCGTTTGAATCGAAAACTGAGACAAACCCAAGAATTGAAATGAAATGTTTATTTCAGACTTCAGTACAGATAAGTACGTCAGATCAGTTTCAGGACGTGCTTGATTCGTCCCAGGTCAGGACTCTACCACGGAACTCTTTCCGGTTCGGAAAGTAGTTTCACCGCATACAATCTCATCAAAATCGTTTTTTTTTTATGCTCTACAAATTAGCCCTTGACTGCGATCTCACCTGATGGTAAGTGATAATGCAGTCTTAGATGGTAGCGGGCTAACCTGTTAGGTGCATGGCAGTTATAGTAAACTCATACGTCAATATTAGTCTGTGTGGAATATTACCACAGACGAAACTGCCATGCCGAGCCGATAGTGACGATAAAAACCGACGCCTTTGTACCACTCATAGGTACATTGATATTCGATGATCTACCTCCCTGGCGGGAGGTCCCGGATTCGTTCCCCATTAGGGTCAATTAAGGAATTTATATTATCAAGACTTCTTTTTTGAATGAAATTTGACTATAAATAATTCATTTTTAACAAACTTCCAAAAAGGAGGTTTATTTTATGAGTTTGCGTGTGTTTACGTGTGTAACTAAACTTACCAACTGTAGTGTACCGCACGAAAGTTTCTTGGTTATCCATCATGGCGTCGACTGCTTGCTTTTCGCAGTAGAGAGCCGTCACCACTGCTATCGTGGGTTGCCGGGAAGAGCACAGTGTGGGCATTTGCTTCACCACCTAGGGAAGAGTCAACAGAGGTCTCAGGCGCATCGAAATAAAAGTAATCTTAAATAACTACTTAGGTCGAACATGATGCGTGATATATTACTATAGTTCCGTAATAATCATAATCATTTATTTGCTAAAAAAAGAGGAATTTTTTTAACTATTGCTTATTATTAAATAAAGGAATCTTTATAGTTAAGTCAAGTCCGTCTGTCTTTGTGTCACACAGATTTTAAAATATCTGCTATAAGTGTTGTACTTAGTTGAAAATATTTAGTACGATGATAGAAGCTGTTACCATTATATCTATCCGACCATCTATGAAGTTTCATAATTAGTGATAGGCAACCCGCGAAATAAACATGCAATCTTCATAGACGCAGATTATTTACATGTCCTTTAATCCCTTATTTCGTAACTCGTATACTCATGAACTAATTAACAGAAAGACTTTCCTTGCGAGGCGATGGATGGTTTCTATGACCTGCCTGATTGATGTTGCCAAATAATAAAATGTACGTTTACTGTACTGCTTTACATAAATTATTTATTTTAATACATATTTATTTTAAAATATATTCATTTATGCGTCTGATACGATTATAAAACAATACAAAATGTTGAGCAAAAATAAAATATCAATGTGTCAAATCGATAAAAAAATTCTTCACAAATAAAGTCGATTGTTGTCAGAAATAAAATCGTTAACGCATTAGGACATCATTAACTCGAGCTGCCAGAACTTAAAAAAATGATTGGACAGAGAATACACGGCGACATATAATGTGGGTTATCCCTTAGAGTCGAGTGTCGAATAGTTCAAAACTCGTCGTCGAGTCTCGTCTCGTTCAAAATCATTATGTGTTATTGGAAAAAAACTATTATAATTGTTGATGAAATAATGGCAGATCAATCTGTCAGTCTATGTGCTATGTTTTAACAGCCATCTATTTAACTGATTTTGGTACAAAGATATATAGGTTGCATATAGAGAAGAACATAGGCACAAAACTTTTATCCCTTATAAGTTTATTAAGTCAGAAATAGGATTTTCAACACACCTAAATGCACACGGACGATGTCGCGGGCATCATGTAGTACAGAGTACTCATTAAGTGCGAGCGAATAAATAGGTACACTCTCTATATTCTCTCACTCTCATAATCCGATGAGACAGATTGGACCGAAGATATCAGACGCAAGCAGGACCGTGACGAGTTACGTGATTACTGATAGTATGAGGATGTAACACCGCCAACTAAGAAATAGTCGTGTAACCACACGTGCCAAATGTAATTTAATATTAAATAATGACGCATCTGTACAAGTTAAATGCATTACATTTTACTCATACGTGTAAAAATAAAAGCATGCATCATACAAAAGATGATGAATACTACGAAATATATTCCAGTAAAAGTTATTTCATATAACACCAACGATTCCCCAACATTCGTTGCAATGCCTCTTTTAGTTGACAAATCGCGCGCCACCTATTTTAAGCTGATGGTACTAAGCCAGGAACCTTCACGCAAGTGCCAACAACAACTGTAAAAAGTATCAACTCAAATGGACGAAACATACGCGAACGTATTGATAACGAATATTCGTTTTTTAAAATATAAGATTAATTAAAGAGCCACAAGTAATAATTGGCGGTGATTGTGCAAGGAAGAAAAATTGGGTATTTTAGACAACTAGTCAAATAAATCATTTTTTGTGTAAGGAACTGCCAATAGACGTTTAATCGACGTCTCCTGTTATTTTTGTTTGATAACTACCTATTTTAAATTATCGATTAAAGTACAAAACCGTGCGTTGACTTTGATGACGTCATAATTCAGTATTTCATACAAAATCCTATACTAAACGCGCGTTTTGAAGTTGGAAAAAAGTACCAGCAGGGCAATTATGTAAAATCTGCATCAATGATTGTTTTTGTCTTTGTCAAAATGTCTTCTTGTCAAAAATGTTTGTCTCACATATAACATTACTGTTTCATATTGTTATTCTTTGTCATAATAGTTATTACTATGGGTTGTAAACTTGTGATTATTGCCTGAAATAAGTTATTTATCTATTATTTATTGTTAGTCTCTATTGTTTTGATTGGCTAAATTTATGGTATGTATGTTGCGTCAATGTGGATTTTGAACAATAGTGGAAAAAATGTTAAAAACCAGAGGTGATTGCGATCGTTACACTGTAGCTGTAATTTTTTATACAATCGCCCCCATTTGACTAGTTGTCAAATATCAAATTATGCGAATTCAGTTTATTTATTTATTATTTATTATATACTTTATTTGTACCACCACAAAAAGTGAAAATAACAAAAACAAAAATAGGAAATAAAAACACAGAAGTAGGATACAAAAGGCGGCCTTATCGCTTAGGTAGCGATCTCTACCAGGCAACCTTAGGAAAAGGAGAAAATAAGGAGAATAGACTGCAGGTGGTTGTATAATATACTTACATTCAAATAACTACATACTAATACATAAACCAATAATAAACATATAATCAAAATATAAATTATATATATATATATATATATATATATATATATATATATATATATATACTAATTATAAAATATACTAATACATATGTATTTTACTATAATATATATTTTGACTCAGTTTAAAGAATAATTTTTATTGTCGTCTTTAGTTTGCAATATAATGATTCTTAACAGCATTTTTGAATATGTCCAGTGACTTAGATTGGCGTATGGTCAGTGGAAGTGCATTCCATAGCTGAACAGCTGAACGAATTTTCAAAGAACTTCGTTTTATGGGTTGGGGTTTTCAGTGCTAAGGTTCGACATGGTCTTAAATCGGACTGCACTCCAAGAAAACTGAATTTCTCCTTCAGGTAGGAGGGAGTTTTTAAATGAAATAGCACACAGTACAGAAGAGAAAGTACATGCAAATCCCGGCGACGGCGAATAGGGAGCTACTTGAGCTTTTGACGAAATTCGGAAACGTGGTTATATTTGCGCAAACCTAAAATGAACCGAATGGCGAGATTCTGGAGTCGCTCAAGCTTGTTTAGTTGGTCCTCAGTCAAATTAAGATAGCTTGCGTCAGCATAATCGAGAATAGAAAGAAGGAGATATTGTGCCAACATAATTTTGGTAGGGATCGGCAAGACAGAGCGCAACCGTCGCAAAGAGTTCATTGTTACAAAAGTCCTCCTAGTCAGCTCTTTAACATGCCCAGACCAGGATAGTTGAGAATCTAAATATATACCTAAATCTTTAACGGAGTCACAATAAGGAATCACAACACCATTAAAACAGATCGGGGGAAGTCCTCGCAAGTCAAGTTTAGCTATGTATCCCGGACTGCCAATAATGATTGCCTGTGATTTGACTGGATTAACGCGAAGCCCATACTGCTTACTCCTTTCTTTCTTTATTTATTTATTGCAATTCCATAGGTACACTTATTCCTTAAAATATAACATTTAGTCAATAATAGGTAAGGTAAGCTATGGATACCCAGTTTGGGTGTTGCAACAACAGTGCATTGTAGTAGGGAGACCGATTTTATTTGTTTGTGCACATGTGCTTGTCCGTATCTTTAAATAAATCATTAATAGTGTAGTAACACTTGTTAATTAAATAGTTTTTTAGTGTGTTTAAAAACTCTTTTTCTTTGTCAATATTTCTTATGTAATCTGGAAGATTATTATATATTTTTATTGTCATTACATAAGGACTCGAACTGTGCAGTACTAATTTTGAGAATGGAAAAATCAATTTGTTTCTATGTCTCTGAATGAATCGGCGAGGTTTGTCTTCTTTTTTGGTGTAAATGTGTATGTTTTTCCTTACGAATTTACATATTTCGAATATATATATATAGAAGGTAGGGTCATGATTTTTAATTGTTTGAAGTGTGGTAGGCACGAGTCTGTAGTCTTTATATTTACTAGAATGCGGATGCACTTTTTTTGTAATACAAAGAGATCGTGAGCATTTGTACTGTTTCCCCAGAGGATAATACCGTATCGCAAAAATGCGTGCCCATATGCATAATATGCGGCTAATGCAGTTTTTAAGTCGGTAGTTTTTTTAAATTCTCTGAGGCCATATATAAATTTGGATAATTTCATTTTTGTCTTTTTGAATGTGGCTCTTCCAATTTAGGTTTGTGTCGATATCAATGCCTAAGAACGTTAAACTTTCAACGCATTCTATATCCGTATTATTATAAGTGAATTTTAGATTTAATTGAGTTTTTTGATACGGCCGAAACTGAATTATTTTCGTTTTATTACAATTTATTTCTAATTTATGATCATTCATCCAATTATTAATTCTATGCTCCATTCAGCAATAGCCGTTAGATCACCATTAACGGCAGCCACAGCAGCGTCAAGATCTTCTAGGGGTGCAGAGCGGTAAATTTGGATATCATCTGCATACATGTGGTAGAGAGAAGAGATGTACGGAGTAATAGAATTAATGAAGCTAGCAAACAGCAAAGGAGACAACACACCACCCTGAGGTACCCCGGCCGTCACATCACACCATGACGAACAAGACTCGTCAATTTTAATGCGTTGCCGACGACCTCTTAGGTAACTCTGAAACCAGTCAATCACTGATGGAGCTATATTAATAGAACGTAACAAACTCAGCAAAATATCGTAATCAACGGTATTAAACGCATTACTAAAGTCAAGCAAGGTTAAAATAGTGAGCTGTTTATTGTCCATCGCCCATCGAATGTCATCGGTAACTTTGACCAACGCTGTAACCGTACTATGGCCGGGTCGAAATCCCGATTGCAACGGACTGAGAAGGAAGTTCTTATTAAGGAAAATATTTAACTGTTGGTGGACTAACTTCTCAAGGATTTTTGAAAGAAATGGCAAGATAGAAATAGGACGGAAATCATTAACTGCGGATGGGTTGGACTTTTTAGGAATAGGAACAATTTGAGCAGTTTTCCAAGCTTCGGGGAATTTGCTAGTGCTAATAGAATAATTCAAAATATGGGTTAGGATAGGAGTTACAATATCAAGAATGGGTATGATCATGTTACGGCTGATGCAGTCTGTTACAACAGCATTCGACGAGACGGACAATATGTTCTTCAAAGTTAATCCTTTAAGTTAAACAAGTGAACTTAATTTAACGAATTAAAAAATACGACTGCCCTGCCATATTATTTTTGGAGTTTACCTCCTAAAGAAGCGATTTGCATATAATATAGCCCTTGGAATCTTATTCACATTTTTATTAAATGATATTTTTTTGTGAATCACTGGATATTGAACTATAGTGTTATATATTTTTGGAATCTACTCATCATTTTCTAGATGATGATTATATAGTTAATCTTATTTTCGAATTATTTTTTTCAACTTTACTCTTTAATGCGAGATCATGGTCACCCCATCAATTTTTTTTTAAATTTTACTAGCCTATGTCACCCGGAATAAGCTAGGGATTCTATCGATACCTCATTTTTCGAAATCGGTTCAGGCGTATAGAAGTTATGGTGGAATATACAAACTCACATACATACATACATACATACATACATACATACATACATACATACATACATACATACATACATGAACCCTGAAAACAATATACTCCTTTTTTCAGGCAGTCGTATAAATAGTTGTGGACTCTAAAGTCGAGTCATATTCAGAAGGACAGGATAGCCGTTTAAGCGCTTGATGACAGATGACAGCGCTCGATCAATTCCATACAAATGTAGTACTAAACGCAATCAAATAGGTAAAAAATCTCCAACTAGGCCTAAACCTTATTATCCTTGCAGTTTACAATGAAACTAGCAGATTCCCGCGACTTCGTCCGCGTGTAAGTTTTTTTTTATTCCCACGGGAACTCCTGAATTTTGGATAAAAAGTAGCCTATGTCACTCTCCAGATCCTCAACTATACCCATGCAAAATCACGTCGATCCGTTGCTCCGTTGCAGCGTGATTGAAGGACAATCCAACAAACCAACAAACAAACACACTTTTGCATTTATAATATTAGTATATATGTTTAGTGCATAATATAATACCTGTGTGTCGACACTATGCTGCCGTACGTAAATGCCGTCCGACATCAAACGCGTCAGTCCCTTCTCCTCTAAGGACTCCAGAGCGTCCTTCACTTCGGCCTTCGACCATTTTCCCGCACTGAAAATGGCACTTATCATTCAAAAGTTAAGATTACACCGTAGGTGACCCAGATTAGCTTACCTAGTTCAAATTCTATGTAAAACTAGCTGATGCCCGTGACTTACTCCGCGTATATTGAGATTTATCGGTTCCCGCGGCAACTCTTTAATTTTGCGGGATAAAAAGTTGCCTATGTGTTAATCCACGGTATAATCTATCAAATCCGTCCAGTTGTTATTGCGTAAAAGAGTAACAAACATACAAACTTTCGCCTTTATAATAATTGTGTGATATAAAACGTTTGAGGGCTTATTTCATAGAAAATAAAAATTCATACTCCTTGTTTGTCTGTAGTGCCTGGCTATCTTATTGTCCGTCCGTCTGTCTGCTAAGCTTTCACAGCCCATCTGTTCAACCGATTTTGACCGCTAGGTACAGAGATAGGTTGCCCATTGTCAAAAGGACATGGGCTATATTTTATACTGGTTTTTTTTTTTTGAAAATCAAAATATACATATGGACGAAGTCTCCTTTTGAAAATGTCAAAAGACTTTATATACTAATACTCCAAAAATATAGTACCTACACTACGAGTATTTCATTTAAGTTTTATTATATTGTATGCTGAATATACTCACGTTACAAAGTCTTCAACAGATAGGGGGTTAGGATAAGCATTTTCAATCATATCTAGCACCCTCTGTTCTGATATAATATGCGTTTGATTCAGTATACTGTCATCAATAAAAGCTGAAATATACACATTTATTAGGATAAAAGTAAGAAAATATTTACATGAAGAAAACTTTTTAAATAATACAGTATGTACTATGTAGGATTAAGAAATCTATGTCTATGAAAAAATCGAATACTTCTACAGGGTTATTTTTTAAATACTTATAACCTCATGAGGGTAGATAGCTTCTGTATGTTGTACTGAACAGCTTTTGTTCTACGACTTTTTAAAATTCTGAGAAATAACAAATCAAATGCTTATTATGAATCAAATGCCACGATTTAAAAAAAATACTAAAGCGAAGCAGTTTTAAATTTTTTTTTGTAAATTTTGTTGACATTCAAAAAGTTTACAGAGTTGTTACTTTGAATAAACAATTTTGACTATTGACTATTGAATTTATTGAGTTACAAAAAGTTGTAGGACAAAAGATTTACAGTACTCTGTAGAAAAGTTGGAGGCTATTAGTATAATTAATCTCTAAGTCAAATTGATGTGCTTCACAAATTCGAAGCAAAAAAGGAAATCACTAGGTTGCAGTCTTGTTAAAAACTGTAGCAGTTAAAAGTAGTTGAAGTCGTTTAGAGATTTGAGTAGGTAGAGGTACCTACTACCAAAATATTAATCATTATCATGATTTTTATAGCAACAAACATGCTTTTAATGTGACATTTAACTAGGACGATATAGTTATAAAAATTCAAATAACAGTCAATTAAAGCTCATAAATAAATATAGGTAACTAAACTGTGCTAAATGACAAAACATACAAGGAAACATGGAATGCCATTATTTTCCTTAGTAAGTTGTGTTAATTGTAAATAATTATTAAAGGTGCTTCATTCTTGTCGTTGTGAATTATTGACCGAGCGAAGCGAAGGTCTCTGAGTCTACTTGAGTGAAGTTGCACTTGTCCGTCCGTGCTAGGGCTGCCAACCATACCATACTTTATAAAAACGTATCCTATTTTATTTTTGGTAATTATACTTTATACTTTTGCATACAAATAAACTATATGAAAATACTTTATTTTCAACCTTTACTGTGATGCGTAAAACGAAATACTCATTATGGGTACTTAATTATTTAACGGTACACATAAGTTAAAACGGATGATGCGCACGATTTATAATTACTGAACGAAATGTAAGATGTCAGATGTGGTGTTGTGAATGTGACAGGACAGGTGGCATTGACATAAAAACATAAAATTTGAAAAATAAATCCTTCTTGGTGTGTTTTACTCTCCTCCCTCTCAACCTAATTTCTTTCATTCTTTTGAAAATTTATTAGAAAAGGTAGTTCCCTTGTACAGCCAAGCTATTATTATGGGTGATTTTAACACCTGCTTACTCAGGGACGATTATCGAAGTAAGAAACTTTTGACTGCAGTAGAATCCTGTAATTTACATGTCCTACCCCTCTCTGCTACTCACTTTTCACCGGGCTGTACTCCCTCTCTTCTGGATCTAATTATGGTCTCTTCTCCGGATTTCGTCTTTAAGCATGGGCAGTGTTCGGCTGACGCTTTCTCTTATCATGATTTGATTTATCTTTCCTACAAGGTACGTCCTCCCAAAGCCAAATCGAGAATTCTTCTGCAGCGTAACTTTGGAGGGATTGACAAGGGTCGTCTTTGCGATGACGGTAAGCATCTAAACTGGGATGCTATCAAGGGTGTTGAACCGATTGATACTAAAGTTGAAATTTTTAACGCCTTGGTGACACAGCTCTACGATACGCATGCTCCTTTAAGGCCAGTTAAAATAAAACATCTACCAGCCCCCTGGCTATCAGACGAGATTAAAACCTCCATGGAAAAAAAGAATTCTGCTAAATTTAAATTTAAAATAAATGACTCCGACGCCAACCGGCTAAAATATCATAAAGCTCGGAATCGCTGTAATACATTGTGTAGAGATGCTCAACGACGCCACATACATAAGTCAGTCGAACATGGCGATACTGCTAAAACCTGGAAATTTCTCGAGTCACTTGGAGTTGGTAAAGCATCCCATAAACCTTCTATTAATATTGATATCGATCTCCTTAATAAACACTTTTCTACTTGTGATGTAATTGATAGTGACGAGAAACAGCACACTATTAGTATTCTTTCATCATCATCAACTCCTGACTTTCTTCCATTTAGTTTCGAGTCATTCACCGAATGTGATGTTAAGAGGAACGTATTGTCTATCTCATCGAATGCTATCGGTACTGACAGCGTTAGCCGCAATATGATTGTTCCTATCCTTGACGTTGTCTCTCCTATCCTTACCCACATTTTGAATTGTTCTATTGGCACCAGCGAATTTCCTGAAGCATGGAAGAATGCGCAAATTATTCCTCTTCCCAAAAAACTAAAACCATCATCTGTAAATGATTTTCGTCCCATTTCTATTTTACCATTTCTCTCAAAAGTTCTTGAGAAGTTAGTCTATCAGCAGCTAAGTCTATTCCTTAATAAGCACTGTCTTCTCAGCCCTTTGCAATCTGGATTTCGTCCTGGTCATAGTACGGTTACAGCGCTAGTCAAGGTTACCGATGACATTCGTTGGGCAATGGACAATAAGCAGCTCACAATTTTAACGTTGCTTGATTTTAGTAATGCATTTAATACCGTGGATTACGATATTTTGCTGAGTATGTTGCGTTCTTCTTTTAACATGGCCCCGTCGGTGATTGATTGGTTTCGGAGTTACCTCAATGGTCGTCGTCAGCGCATTCGAATCGACGAGACCTTTTCGTCGTGGTGTGATGTGACGGCCGGGGTACCTCAGGGTGGCGTGTTGTCTCCTTTATTATTTGCTATTTTTATTAATTCTATTACTCCTTATATCTCTTCTCTCTATCACATGTATGCAGATGATATCCAAATTTATCGGTCTGCACCTCTGGAGGATCTTGGTTCTGCCATTTTCGCCATTAATAGTGACCTTGCTGCCATTTCTGGGTGGAGTAAACAATATGGGCTATGCGTGAATCCTGCCAAATCCCAGGCAATTATTATTGGCAGTCCAGGTTTCATTTCCAGAGTTGATTTGCACGGCCTCCCACCGATTGTTTTTAATGGTGTTTCTATACCTTACTGTGCTTCTGTTAAAGATCTCGGTATACATTTGGACTCTGAATTATCCTGGTCTGTGCAGGTTAAGGAAATTAGCAGGAAATCATTTGCTGTTTTGAGCTCGCTACGCCGATTGCGCAATGTTTTGCCAATTCCAACCAAAGTTATGTTAGCACAATCTCTCCTTCTCTCTATTCTCGATTATGGTGATGCAAGCTTTTTTAATTTGACCCAGGACCTACTTAACAAACTTGAGCGACTTCAAAATCTTGCTATTCGGTTCATATTTGGCTTACGCAAATATGACCACGTATCTGAATTTCGCCAAAAGCTCAAGTGGCTCCCTATTCGCCGTCGCCGGGATATGCACGTTCTCTCTCTTCTGTACTGTGTTTTATTTCACCTAAAAACTCCTTCTTATCTTAAAGAGAAGTTTCAATTTATTGGGGTGCAGTCAGACATGAGAACCTGTCGAACGCTTACTCTGAAAATGCCTTCACATAAAACCAAATTTTTCGGAAATTCATTTACTGTGCAGGCAATTGAACTGTGGAATGCACTCCCACTGAATATAAGACAGTCGAAATCGCTGGGCGTGTTCAAAAATGCTCTTAAGACGCACTTCCTTGCAAATTGAAGACAACTTTAGTTTATATTTAATTTTAATGTAAGTATGTGTATGTATAGTATGTAATTGTATATTTAAGTTTATATGGTATGTATGTATTATATATGTTATTTTATAATATATTTATGCATTGTATGTATTAAGATATTTGTGTATTTTTGTCTATGTATTGTTATGTAGTTTTTTGTATGTAGTATTAGTATAATTGTGCGCCACCTACAGCCTGGTTTCCTTGTGTTCTCCTAATAAGGTTGCCTGGAAGAAATTGCTACTTAGCAATAAGGCCGCCCTTTGTACTTCTTTGTGTTATTTTATGTTTTCTGTAATTTACTTTTGTTATGTGTGGTACAAATAAAGAGTTTAATAATAATAATAATAAAATACTTTTTTTTTCTTAACGAAACCATTTTATACGTTTTTTTTTGTCAAAAAAAGTTGGTAACCCTATTTATCCCTATCCGTCTGTCAGAGCCTTATAACTTCTGATTTACTGAACGTAATTACTTCAAATTTAAATATAATATCTAAAACGATGGCCTCCAGCCGTATATGGCTTAAAAAGTTATAAAAATCATTATTTCAGGGGGCTCTCATAGAAGTGAATGCGAAGTAAAATATTTTTTATAGCGTTACATAGGGTGGCGGTATATCATTTTAAAGATAATGAGGAATAGTGTATAAATATTTTTTTTTAATTTTTCCCCTAAAATTGATGAAATGGGGGGCTTTCAAAGTGGAGATTTTCTAACGTCCAAAGCAGACCTCATAAATCTCAATTTTCTGAAAGGCTGAGCCTGAAACTTGATCAATTATTTGAATTATACACTGTACTTGAAAAACAAATACTAAAAATAGATAAATATAATAAGCAAACTGATTATTTAATTTTTAATGAGCTTCAGTTTTTTAACAGAATTTGACAATAATGTCAATAGATGGCGCTCTGTAAAAGTTTATTCGTTTCTCCAATAACTCTTTAGCTCTTTTGCGTCTAATGTTAAAAGTTAACTATTACAATAATAGTTAAAACTATCTTATGGATATAGCGAGGTCTCAGTTCGGGGCGAACCACTAGTATATATGTCACCGTAAGATTGTAAAAACCGTTAGATTATAATCTAACTCGCCAAATTGTAAACTGTTGAAAGATTGTAAACTGTTCAATGTTCTGAGTGTCAGTTTTTGAAATATTCATTGTAGTTACGTTTTCTTGTCTCTTTCTTGTAGGTTAGGTTAGGGTTCGACAGAAATAATCAAGTAGTGGTTAGGTTTTAGGTTTCATCGGGTTTAAATACCTATCAGATTACAATCTACCGGAAAATAATGCGTTAAATTGTAATCTTTCGACAGTTTGCAATTACGCGAGTTAGATTATAAACTAACGGTTTTTACAATCTTACGGTGACATATACATATTAAATATATTAAGTCTAGGATTTGATATGATAAGATTGAGCTAAATAAACAAATAAACGTATCAAATTCACCTATACTCAATTTATATAGCAGTAGAGGGGGCAGGGCGGGGCTATAGTTTGAGTCATGCCAAAAAGGTATAAAATCCAGATTTTGCGACAAAATCTTCACTTCACAATCGTGCATTGTAGAGTCAACATCTCCTGAAGATGCTCCGGTATCGGAGTGAAACATACGTTGAGGATATTTTTGAGGGTTTATGTGGTGTGGTGAATATCGAGGGCATCAAGTTCAAGTTACACACTGTATCATATACACATAGATTTGCCTTCTGTGGCGGATTATAGCAAATTAAACTTAAAGTTTCTTCAAAGTCTATGATAATACCAAAATTACTCATAAAAAATATGTATTTGTAAGTTGTTTCATTGTGCAATAAATATTTGCTGATTATAGCAATCAGTGCAAAATATAAATAAAGGGTTAGTCATTTACATATCAAACATGTCATGTTTTCTTAAAGACTAATATTTTAATAGTATTATTTGCAACCTGAACTTTCAGAAAACACTGCATGCTTTATAAAATATACTAATGATATACATACAACCATTGTCATACTTGTATATAACTGTCTTACTCGTAATATCACCATTTGCTTCTGTGGCATAGATAAAAAAGAAATATATGATTAAAAACATATTTTTTTAACTTGATACATAAATATATATATATCTACCTAATTTATTTAAGAAATATTTAACTTATTCAATAATACTAACCTGGTGGTGGGGGCCCCGTACCTTCTTGTCTCAATTCCACTTCTAACAGTTTCAATTGGTGATATTTATTTTGCATTAATTTTATAATCTTCTTAATAAACCCCACATAATCTGAAAATTAAACAGATCAGTATGAGCCCAATACAATTAAAAAATTAACTAGATGGTATCTGCAACTTTGTATTTGTGGATTAGATTTATGGAAAATCCTGTTGGAGCTCTTTGTTTTTTCCAGTATAAATAGTAGTCTTGGTCCTTCCCCAGAACCTATCTCAGAATGGAACCTATCTCTGTGCCCAATTTCGTCAAAATTGCCTGAATAGATGAGCCCTGAAAGCTAAGATACAATTTATCAAATGCAATATAGTTGACAGATAACGGAAGTGAGTGGAAGAGGAAACGTGCTGTGCCGACCCCATATAGGTGGGAAAAGGACAAGAAGAAGCTAATAATGCAAAATAGTATACAAATGTAACATAGTTATAATCGAAAAATAATCCATGTCCATGTAAGGTGCAGCGGGGCAAACTCGACAGCGGGAAATTTCAACTAATCTTAATAACTTCTACATTTTACTTTATTTGAATAAGTGCCATCTATGACCGGATAGCTCAAAAGCAATTTCATAATTTCTACATAGATGACACTGCTAGACCCAATACTGTTTGATCGACACGGCAATTTTGTTTTCTTCTCTTTTTCTTGTTTGCACGTGCTAATTAGTGTCTCATATTTTTGCGAAAAGAAGTGGTAATTAATGTGTTTTTCGAAGATTTTCAAAGGTAAGACATTTAATTAAAGCCTATTTCATGTTTTTAGCTATTTTTTTCTGTTGTAACTTGCGTTTTAACAGCATTTTGGTGTGAGTTTGAATAACCCCACCTGGATTGTAATGGCGGCTAATTTCAACTATTTTGCAGTTGAAATTGCCCCACCAGATTTTATATGGAAATGAACAAACACTAGTGATGTGCATGCTTCGATACGTTTTGTCGATGTAAATACGTTACAAATATTTAACTTGTAGCTATGTTATTGTAATCTTTCTATTCGCAGGATCGCAACACGATTCAAATCGATGAATTTCGAGGGATTTTTCAATTTCTTACTACTTTATTAATTTATTGCAGATGGTTCGCCACTATAGAAAAAAAACGGACAAGTCATACACAATGGCAGAATTGCAGCAAGCAGTGCAAGATGACGACTACTTTTTATTATGACTTTTGTAAATTTTTATATTTGTTAGATTATTAATTGCTGTTTTAAAACTAAAAAAGATGAATCTTGGTCCTAAATTATAAAATTGCGTAACGTTTATATGACCGATTGTAGATTTAGGACGAGGGGTGCTCTGGTTCTATTTTAAATACATATTCCTTTCTTAAAATGAAGTTTTCATTTATGATTAGTGAGTAGATATAGTACCTTTAGTAGATAGCAGACCAAAATTATTTATTGGTGTATCTATCGACTTATTTTTTATTACGTTCCCATCACTATTAACTATGGCGAGCAGTCGAAATTACCCCGCCTAAACCTTTAACGTGTTTTTATTCAAAAATGAGCCTAGCTGCATAAATTACAAGATTCAATTTAGATTACCATCCCTATAAAATACTCTGCAACTGACTAACATCAAGCTAAGAGCTCTAGAAGAGAAATTATAATTAATAGTTGAAATTGCCCCACGGAGGGGGAATTACAACTATTTTTGCCTTTTTTGACAAAAACACATTTTTAAGCCTATCTATTGAATATTTTTCAATATGAGTTTGTAAAAATAATACACAGATAATGACTCTGGAGCGTCAATACATTACATTTTTAATAAAACTATATCATCTAATATTTTTATACCTTCAAAGTTGTGGTTTAGGTTTTACCAGTCGAGATTGCCCCGCTGCACCTTACACTTGTTCCCTTATTAATGAAAAATACCTTTAGGGAAGTCCTGAGGGCTAACAAGTTCTCGGAAAAAGGCCTGGGCTTCATGTGGGCCATCATCTAGGGACACTTCAGGCTTGAACCAAAACCTGAGAGCTCTCGCCTCACGTGTGTGGTTCCCTGTCACTGCTGATACCAAATACACACAAAACTCCAGTTGAGCATGGCAGGGTTCTGTTACACCATTTTCTGAAAATAAATAACAAAAGATATTATTTATATTTTTTTACTACTTTGCATGTACTCATCCTTTTTAAGAACAGAGGACTCCTGTTTTCAGGGGAAAAAAATATCTATTTTTGTCTCTAGTCCTGTGTGCTTTTATCAAGCATGCAGATTCTACTATTAGTAGTAGAGTAAATGTTACAGACGGAAATACCTACCAAAACACATTTATAATCTGTTAGAATATTTTATTATGCAAAAATTTTACTGTTTGTCCTTCAATCAGGGCAAAGCAGCAATTTATCAATGTGCTTTTCAGAAAGACTTGGATACTTTTCATACTGGATCCTAATTTATTGTAATTATAGGGGATAACGTTATAACCAATGATCAGAACAGGTAGAGCAATGTTGCTGGATTTCATTATGTAATCTTAATATTATGGATATGCCATAAATACACAAGGTTGGGATTTATTTATTTTATTTCACAAATAAAATGTACATATATTTATTAATTTGTATCTGAAAGAGTTTAAATATTATCGAATCATTAGAAATATTATCCCTAGTTTCCTAACAGGGTTCTTATAGACAAATCTTACAAGTACCTAATGGTAATCCCGTAATACAGGAATACAGATGTCATATCTGTACTAATGAAAATGTTTTCATTGTCATTCACCCCAAATTGCACTACCTATTCTGATCATTGATCACATAAACAATCACATTTCCCGGTAAGGGCCTCCCTTAGCTTAGTATAGTAAGTGTTTCTGTGCCAAAGGGAGCCTGGGAGCTTTACAATGTTGACTCTCCTTCTATCTCCATACTAGCTTTTTACCACAGCTTCGCTCTCATTTAGTTTGATTTTCGTCCAAATTTCAAACCTCTATTTTACTTACCTAATATCTTCCTTAGCAGGTGCCTAAATCATAAAAGCTATCCATATGTTAAATTTCAGCCAATTCTTCCAGTACTTTATGCTGTTAAAGTATAAATTATGCTGTTATAGTATGGATTACTTAAAACATTTACTGGGTGGTATTATCAGCAGGAGAATATTTTATTTAGCTTAGGATTGATTAATTATACTTCCCAAATTGAATCTTACCATAAACCTTTTCCTTATTGATAATAATCCCGGTGTGATCACCTCCAGCTACATGAGTTTTCTCACTTGGCTCAGCTTCAATAATTTTCCTTTCAACAATGAGCACTGTGGATGTTGGAGTTTTACTCTTTGGAGTCATTATCACCTTTTCTTCTATTTCAGCCATGATTACTTCACTGTGTTACACTATTTCTGCTAACAGGTCAACACGACGCGCCCTGACTCCTGTATAAGTAAAGACGATGACTCATAAACTTAGTCCTTTTTACAAAATATCGTCAGTCGTAAGAAATGACAGCCCGCAACCTACTTTGCCGGAGTACAAGGCTAACACCTGCTAACCTTAACAAGAATCTCTAATCAAGTACTTGTTAGATCAATCGCAACTTTTAGGGCGGTTACAACTTAGCAATATTAATATAAACAAAAACAACTGCAGCCTGCGAGACTGCGGAGTGAACTTAATCAATTATTTATTGTCCTCGGGTTAGCAAATTACCTTTTAACATTGAAAGTCTCAAGTAGTTAGCTGATTTCTCTGCTCAAGATCGCCAAGATATCACATACGAATTAAACCAATGAAATCAAATGTAAGCCGCTGGCGATTTTTATTTTTTGGTTCTACAAAAATGAAATCAATCAAAATTCAAATTGTCAATTTAATAAATGTCACTGTCAATGACAATGCAATGTCAACAGGTGCAACGACAATGCAATGTCACTGTCACGACAGAACGCGTTTTTTATTATTATTATTTACTGTTTACGGCTCTCTGTTCCAGCCCTTCTGAGCCTAAGCATTGCTGCAGCTGATCTTTGATTTTATATATAGGAGAGGATATGTTGCATTTTACTCAATTATAGTTATACGATGCATTTTGTTATTAAAACATGTAAAACTATGATTTGACTTTTCTTACTTACTAAAAGCTACGTTATTAGAACGAGACAGGTCTATTATGCTATTGCGTGAACGTGTCGCGCAATTGTCATATGACGTCATCAATTTAGCTATTGAAGCCAATTTTTGTCAACTATAAATGGCGTCTGTTGAGCTTCCGGTGTGTCAGTTGTGAATAATTACCTGTTTTTTGAATATTTTCATGTGTTTTTGCTTACATTTATGCGATCAACTATGGTGAAGTGCTCAATTGTGGGGTTTCGTAATAATAATATCGTAAAACGCCCAGGAATTTCATTCATAGGTGACTAACAAAGTCGTCTAGTTTTTCTTTTTGTGGCTACTATTTTAAGTTATTTCGACTAATTATATCTTAGTTTCTTCTTTACTGAATCCATAACACGTAAATTTTTGCGCAGTCCCCAAAAATTTGAATTATTTCATAACTTTTTGTTTGAGTGTATATATAGTGCGGGGATTGTATTGTTTACAAATAAATTGAATATCGATAAAATTAAAATTTTTCATATAACTCTTACTGTTTCTCACTCTGAGGGGTAGAGAGATGAGATTGAACAGTCAGATTCTACTTATAATATTGCCAAACTCATTTTAGACTGTAGCGATGTTAATCTAGTGATTAAGACACCCGATCTCCAATATGGTGTCGCGTGTTTGAAAGTTACAGTGACTATTTAAGTGTTTTTTGGTCATTAATTAATTAATTTAATTCGTGTCACTTGTCTCTGATCACTATTAATGTTCAGCAGTTCTGTGTTTAGACAATCAGCTTTTTATATAAAAGAGAGGTTTGTAAGGTTCACACGAACTAATATTATAAGTCTATATTAACACATATTATAAACGCGAAGTTGGGATGTATGGATGATGTCGTTAATCATGCCTAAACTGATCTGTATGAAATTTGGGACAAAGATAGATTATAGTCTGGAATAACATGCCGGTTAGTTTTTATTCCGGAAAATTCAAGTGTTACCGCGGGAACCAAAAAACCTCAATTCACGCGGACGTAGTCACGGGCATCAGCTAGTTCATTACAAAATACGAATCTAGTATTCGTAATTTATGTATACTAGTGTTTTTTCAAAATATTATGTTTAATTATTTATTAATTTTATTTGTTATAATTTTGTATCGATTATATAAGTATCGATAATACCAGCCCTAGCCCCAGCTTAAGCTCCGCCCATACGCCATTTTTACTTACCGGAAGCTTCAATTTAAATATGATGTTTCATATCCTCTCCTTTAAATAAAATCAAAGGTACTATCCACACTATCTTATGTCTGTAGTACTATGTTAATTGTCTCTGGTTAGTACCAGTACAATACTTCTCAGACAAGCAGCAGTAAATATTCGTCTTGCAGCATAGACAAGTAAGATCTTGCACTCTTGCACTTTACTTTTCACTTGTCTCTGCTCATTACGTAAACTGCGACAACCATCGAATTTCGAAATTTTTAAAAGAAGAATTTGTCGAACACTGTACATTTCTACGATTACTTGAAAACGAACATGTTTTCTACCGTCGGTAGAGTTGGTCTTCTGGCCACGAGGACGGTAGTTAACAACTCCTTGGCTGAGAAGACTCCATTGGTTGCCGGAGCCCTAGTGAACAAACGTGATTATGCAGCAAAAGTCGCAGAAAAAGCTTCAGGTAAGGTGGTGGCAGTCATCGGTGCTGTCGTGGACGTTCAATTTGAGGATAATCTACCACCCATCTTAAATGCCCTGGAAGTTCAGAACCGGTCCCCTAGGCTTGTCCTCGAGGTGGCGCAGCACTTGGGTGAGAACACCGTCCGCACCATCGCCATGGACGGTACTGAGGGTCTCGTGCGCGGCCAGCCTGTATGGGACTCCGGCTCGCCTATCCGAATCCCTGTAGGCGTGGAGACGCTCGGCCGCATCATCAACGTGATCGGAGAGCCAATTGACGAGCGTGGCCCCGTTCCCACGGACAAGAGGGCCGCCATCCACGCCGAAGCACCCGAGTTCGTGGACATGTCTGTGGAGCAAGAGATTCTGGTCACGGGCATCAAGGTCGTCGATTTGCTCGCTCCCTACGCCAAGGGCGGCAAAATTGGCCTGTTCGGTGGCGCCGGGGTGGGCAAGACCGTTCTCATCATGGAGCTCATTAACAACGTAGCCAAGGCTCACGGTGGCTACTCCGTGTTCGCTGGCGTAGGTGAGCGCACCCGCGAAGGCAACGATCTGTACCACGAGATGATCGAGTCAGGGGTCATTTCACTGAAGGACCAAACCTCTAAGGTGGCTCTGGTGTACGGGCAGATGAACGAGCCACCCGGCGCGCGCGCCCGTGTTGCGCTCACCGGCCTCACAGTGGCAGAGTACTTCCGTGACCAGGAGGGCCAGGATGTGCTGCTCTTCATTGACAACATCTTCCGCTTCACACAGGCCGGCTCAGAGGTATCTGCCTTACTGGGGCGCATCCCCTCTGCTGTGGGCTACCAGCCTACACTGGCCACAGACATGGGTACTATGCAGGAGCGCATCACCACCACCAAGAAGGGCTCCATCACCTCGGTGCAGGCCATCTACGTGCCTGCTGATGACTTGACTGACCCTGCCCCTGCAACCACTTTTGCTCACTTGGATGCCACCACAGTGCTGTCACGTGCCATTGCAGAACTGGGCATCTACCCCGCAGTGGACCCTCTTGACTCCACCTCACGTATCATGGACCCCAACATCATCGGCGCCGAGCACTACAACGTGGCGCGCGGTGTGCAGAAGATCCTACAGGACTACAAGTCCCTGCAAGACATCATCGCCATCCTCGGCATGGACGAGCTGTCTGAGGAGGACAAACTGACAGTGGCGCGCGCGCGCAAGATCCAGCGCTTCTTGAGCCAGCCCTTCCAGGTGGCGGAAGTGTTCACTGGCCACCCCGGGAAACTCGTGCCGCTCGAGGAAACCATCAAGGGCTTTACTAAAATCCTTCAGGGAGAGTATGATCACTTACCCGAAGTTGCATTCTACATGGTTGGACCTATTGAAGAAGTGGTAGCAAAGGCTGAAACTCTAGCCAAGAATACATAAATGTGGAAACAAAGTGATATTAGTTAAATAGTCATGTAACTACTCCTGTTATTTAATAAACTACTATTGTATTGTAAGATCAAAAATGATACTGTATAAATTACACAAGCATGCAATAGGAATTTCCAATTCAAAATAAATAAATTTGATTGTAAGTCTATGTAGCATTTTTATTTAAAAACCAAAACAATAATTGTACATAACATAATAAATACCCAGTCTGCCGGTTTGTAATACAAAGAGTAGATTTCTCTATAAAATTAGCCAAAGTAATCCCATGAGTATTACTCAGCAAGCACAAGATTATTCAACAGAATCTTATGTAATGGTACTATTGTTATTTAACAGCTAAAGTTTTTATGCATCAATACTGCTGATTATTTCTTTAAAACTGGTAGCTGCTGCCCAGTAAGTAGGGATCTGAATGTTGGAATTAGTAGTATGCAGATCAGAACTATTGCCCTGGATTTGTATTTCGCAAGGGCCGATAAACCTGCATGAACTATCGCAACATAGAAGTGCATATGTGGAACAAACTGCCTGAGGATGTGGTGATGTCAACCTCTGTAAATCAGCCCCCCGATTATGTAAGGAAATCGTAATCGTCTGTAAAACGTATAATTCGACCGGTTTAAGGACTCAAGGAGGATGCTTGCACGTCAAAACGCATGTATGTACTCCTTAAAAAGTTCGAGTTATACGTTATGTCAAATGAATACGATTGGACAATTGGGCCTCAGTTCAAGAACAGGCTTGATAAGCACAAAGACAAGATTTGAAATCAAATCTTGCCTTTACACAAGTCTTTAAATTAAATTTAAACCATTGAGATAAAGTTATTTCATAAATATTAAGGGGTTTATTCAAGAGTTGGGAGAAATCAACCCTTAATCACCCTTAGCTAAAGTTTAAGCTCGTAAATTAGGTAATATGTATAATGTATATCCTGGAAATCCTCTTGTAGTGTTGTATTTTGGCACAAAACTATAGGTAAAGAATCGAGTGCTTACTCATAATATACGTGAAGCCAATAACTACTCATTGCTATCCCTCTTTGACTAACAAATAAGAGAAAGGTTCTGCTGACACCAGTGGTGTCCGATCTCTTGCTTTCGGTCGGCAGTCGAAGTACGACAGCGACAAATTGGATGCAAAATAGGTAGGTATTATGAATGCGCACTCCATCTACTTCTTATACCTTCCATCAGACCAAAAATCGATATTGCGCATTTTCCAATCTGTTTGCTGGTCCCTATGTACTAAACAGTTCCTTGAGCAGTGTTTGAAATAAAACAATGGGCTTGTTAAAGATTATTTATTAAAATGGTATTATCGTTTTCCACCAACACGAGGTGCAGCCTTTTGACTCACTTTGGCAGCTTTAGCTTTTGGTGGTGCCTTAGCTTTGGTTGGTGGTGCTGTGGTCTTCTTTGCAGCTTTTGATTTTTTCTGTTCTTTTGCAGCCCTAAAAAAAAAAGATGTACGTATTGATTTGGAGCCATTTCTTACACAAGGCCGTTAAATAAATCAGTTTAGCCTGTGTTGTGCAAGTTGGTGTATAGTAGGGCTTTTGAATACCGGTTTTTATTAATACCGGAAATATTTTTTTGGGATTGGGATCCTGGGATCCCCGTATTGGGAAAAACTTAAAATTAGATATATTGTTTTTAACCTATAACTAGTCTTTTCTGAAGGAAACTGCACTATACATGTTTTTTCCATAAAAATATTTTTTACCACATTAACTCCAAAAGAGCACTTTTCTGCTTAAATTCAAGGAAGAAATGAAACTTTTTTATACAACTGCCTGAAAAAAGGAGTATTTTGTTTTCAGGGTTCATGTATGTATGTATGTATGTGAGTTTGTATATTTCAACATAACTTCTATATGCCCGAACCGATTTTGATTAATGAGGTATTGTTAGAATCCCTAGCTTATTCTGGGTGACATAGGCCAGTAAATTTAAAAAAAATTGATGGGGTGACCATGGTCCAGCATTAAAGACATTAAGTGAAAAAAAAATTCGAATATAAGATTAACTATATAATCAACATCTAGAAAATGATGAGTAGATTCCAAAAATATATAACACTATAGTTCAATATTCAGTGATTCACAAAAAAATATCATTTAATAAAAATATGAATAAGATTCTAATTTAACTAGATTAATTTAGATTTTTAACGTTTCAGTTCGTTTTTTGGCAGGGCAGTCGTGTTTTTTTTTTTTTTTAATTATGACCTGTTACTCATATAAATGCATAGTTTAGTCAAAACAAAAATTAATTAAAAATTCAATAGTAATTTAGTTGGAAGAAAATAAATCATAAATAGTTATTTGTGTTAAGGCCCCTTATACAGATATCATACTTTTTCAAGTACCATTTATAGATAAATGGAATAACAGCTGTTGGGATATTATGGTATTAAATTAAAGGTAATGTATTCATCTCTAGTTAGACCCCATAAAAAATGCACACTCCCATACAAATTTTCGGAATAAATACGTTTCTACGAACGCAAGAACTGCTGAAAATGACGAAAAATGGGGTCTGGATAGGAACCCATAAAGCTAGATCAGCTACATATTTTAACTTGAAAATAACAAAAGAGTGGGGCTTATATAGTCCTCTACCCAAATGCTGGAACATTATGCATACAAATAAATACTTTGTCATTTATGTGTCAACACAAAAAATTCTTCATACATTTTCTATGGAAAGAAGCCGGCCGCTTGGCGTTTGGCGCTCAGTACGCGCTGAGATGCGCTCGTGAACGGGTGGGTGTATCGCTTTTTTGCATGAAATTTATTACGACAAAATTAACACCGTGTTGTATACTGCGCTCGATAAAACTTGATATTGTTTACGACACAAAGAAGAAAGTTCTCAATTACCCTTTTTTTTACCCGATTACAGCAAAGCCAAAAGGAAAGGGTACGAGATTAGGAGTCTATGTATGCCTATGCGTGTGTGTGTGAGTGTGTATGTATGTTGGATGTATGTATGAATGTATTAATTGAAGTATATGACACTCCAGAGCCCTTAACTACACTCAATTATTATTATAGCCAACTATACCTAAGCAAAAAATTAGGTCAATACGTTAGTCTGTTACGGCGTGATTGAAGAACAATCCTACTAACAAACTTTTTCCCAATAATTTTAGTACGGTAAGCGCCATTTTGAAATTCTTTTTTATCGTCCTGATTTCGTTCAAAATCGATATCTGGTGTTCCCTGGGATCACTGAACAGAAAACTTTACCCAAAATTAAAAAAAAGTCAGCGCCATTTTGAAATTCTTTGTTATCGTACCGATTTCGTTCAAAATCGATATCTGGGGTTCCCTGGGATCACAAAATAGGAAACTTACCAGAATTAAAAAAAAGTCAGCGCCATTTTAAAATTCTTTGTTATTGTACCGATTTCGTTCAAAATCGATATCTGGGGTTCCCTGGGATCACAAAATAGGAAACTTTTACCAGAATTTTAAAAAAGTCAGCGCCATTTTGAAATTCTCTGTTACTGTACCGATTTCGTTCAAAATCGATATCTGGGGTCCCCTAGGATCACAAAATATGAAAATTTTACCAGAATTAAAAAAAAGTCAGCGCCATTTTGAAATTCTTTTTTATCGTAATGATTTCGTTCAAAATCGATATCTGGTGTTCCCTGGGATCACTGAACAGAAAACTTTACCCAAAATTAAAAAAAAGTCAGCGCCATTTTGAAATTCTTTGTTATCGTACCGATTTCGTTCAAAATCGATATCTGGGGTTCCCTGGGATCACAAAATAGGAAACTTACCAGAATTAAAAAAAAGTCAGCGCCATTTTGAAATTCTCTGTTATTGTACCGATTTCGTGCAAAATCGATATCTGAGGATCCCTTAGACCACAAAACAGGAAACTGTTACCAAAATTTTAAAAAATCAGCGCCATTTTGAAATTCTTTGTTATTGTACCGATTTCGTTCAAAATCGATATCTGGGGTTCCCTGGGATCACAAAATAGGAAACTTTTACCAGAATTTTAAAAAAGTCAGCGCCATTTTGAAATTCTCTGTTACTGTACCGATTTCGTTCAAAATCGATATCTGGGGTCCCCTAGGATCACAAAATATGAAAATTATACCAGAATTAAAAAAAAGTCAGCGCCATTTTGAAATTCTTTGTTATCGTACCGATTTCGTTCAAAATCGATATCTGGGGTTCTCTGGGATCACAAAACAGGAAACTTTTACCAGAATTTTAAAAAAGTGAGCGCCATTTTGAAATTCTCTGTTATTGTACCGATTTCGTTCAAAATCGATATCTGGGGT
Source organism: Erebia palarica (assembly GCA_964035005.1). Taxonomy (NCBI): domain Eukaryota; kingdom Metazoa; phylum Arthropoda; class Insecta; order Lepidoptera; family Nymphalidae; genus Erebia; species Erebia palarica. The sequence continues at coordinate 13,694,723 of OZ035988.1, forward strand.
TCCCTAGGATCACAAATTATGAAACTTTTACCAGAATTAAAAAAAAGTCAGCGCCATTTTGAAATTCTCTGTTATTGTACCGATTTTGTTCAAAATCGATATCTGAGGATCCCTTAGACCACAAAACAGGAAACTGTTACCAAAATTTTAAAAACTCAGCGCCATTTTGAAATTCTTTGTTATTGTACCGATTTCGTTCAAAAGCGATATCTGACGATCCCTGGGATCACAAAGCAGGAAACTGGTACCAAAATTTAAAAAAAGTCAGCGCCATTTTGAAATTCTTTGTTATCGTACCGATTTCGTTCAAAATCGATATCTGGGGTTCTCTGGGATCACAAAACAGGAAACTTTTACCAGAATTTTAAAAAAGTGAGCGCCATTTTTAAATTCTCTGTTATTGTACCGATTTCGTTCAAAATCGATATCTGGGGTTCCCTAGGATCACAAATTATGAAACTTTTACCAGAATTATAAAAAAGTCAGCGCCATTTTGAAATTCTCTGTTATTGTACCGATTTCGTTCAAAATCGATATCTGAGGATCCCTAAGACCACAAAACAGAAAACTGTTACCAAAATTTTAAAAAATCAGCGCCATTTTGAAATTCTTTGTTATTGTACCGATTTCGTTCAAAATCGATATCTGGGGTTCCCTAGGATCACAAATTATGAAACTTTTACCAGAATTATAAAAAAGTCAGCGCCATTTTGAAATTCTCTGTTATTGTACCGATTTCGTTCAAAATCGATATCTGAGGATCGCTTAGACCACAAAACAGGAAACTGTTACCAAAATTTTAAAAACTCAGCGCCATTTTGAAATTCTTTGTTATTGTACCGATTTCGTTCAAAAGCGATATCTGACGGTCCCTGGGATCACAAAGCAGGAAACTGGTACCAAACTTTAAAAAAAGTCAGCGCCATTTTGAAATTCTCTGTTATTGTACCGATTTCGTTCAAAATCGATATCTGAGGATCCCTTAGACCACAAAACAGGAAACTGTTACCAAAATTTTAAAAACTCAGCGCCATTTTGAAATTCTTTGTTATTGTACCGATTTCGTTCAAAAGCGATATCTGACGGTCCCTGGGATCACAAAACACAAATTCAAAATGGCGCTGATTTTTTTAAATTTAAATACCAGTTGCCTGTTTTGTGGTCCTAGGGAACCCCAGATATCGATTTGGAACAAAGTCGGTACAATAACAAAGAATTTCAAAATGGCGCTGACTTTTTTAAAGTTTGGTACCAGTTTCCGGTTTTGTGATCCCAGAGAACCCCAGATATCGATTTTGAACGAAATCGGTACGATAATAAAGAATTTCAAAATGGCGCTGACTTTTTTTAAATTTTGGTACCAGTTTCCTGTTTTGTGATCCCAGGGATAGTCAGATATCGATTTTGAAAGAAATCAGTACGATAATAAAGAATTTCAAAATGGCGCTGACTTTTTTTAAATTTTGGTACCAGTTTCCTGTTTTGTGATCCCAGGGATCGTCAGATATCGATTTTGAACGAAATCGGTACAATAACAGAGATTTTTTTTAAATTTGTTACCAGTTTCCTGTTTTTTGTTCCCAGGGAGCCTGAAATATCGATTTAGAATGAATTTAAAAAACGATAGTTCCGGTTTTGTTGAAGCAGAGTTCAAACAGCCGTATACTACGCAATACACTCCTTGCATTTTTAAAAAGATCGCGGAAATAGATTTATACGTGACCACTCGTCATGACGCGGCAATCACTACTGACGGCAATGTCGATGCGCATGTTTGTGTGAGTGAGTTGTTTCGAACGTTTCTAGGTAGTTTCATCCGTTTACTGTGGTCTAGCGTAGAGTATACGTGCTTGCAGAAATATTTTGTATTGTGGCGAGTTAAATACCTACAGATTTTTACTATAGGGATAAACACGTGTTTCAGGATTTTTGGAAATTCGACCTCCAAGGAATTTTTAAAAATTTCACCCGAGCGAAGCAGGGGTGCGTCTGCTAGTATTTACTATAATAATGTGGCGCGGAGGCATAGATAATAATATGTAGTAAATAAATAATCAAATATTTCAAGTTACAAAATTGATTAGTTGGCTATAAAATCGAGCGTAGAGCGTAGTGCTATATATGCGTACAGATATATGCTGTAGTGTGGCGAGTTATATACCTAAAGTTGGCTGCGGCCTGATTGTATAAGGACCCTTAAATGGGGCCAAAGAAAATTTTTGTTCCCCGAGGGCGCTATTTTGAATTCAGAGTGAGGAATTCAATATACGCCGCCCGAGAACAAAAAATTTGGCCCCGAGTGACACACATTATTTTTCATCATTACGTATGAGAAAAAGCTAGGAGTATCAACGTACTGTGTATGGACATTACCTATACGTTTAAGCACCAATCAGAAGCACAAACGCGGACCAACCAGAAGATACTCCTATCAACCTTCTATGTATAGACATTATTTAGACGTATATTTAATGTTTAAATTAAACACAAATAAATTATTATTTTTTCAGAGCGCAATGCCGCCAAAACGTAACCGGCCAGATATAGGTATCTTCATACATTATGCGTTCGACCTCTTTGTTTAACTAGTATTTTTTCCCTCTTTGGACTAGCAGCCATAATTCCGTTCAAAATTAAAAAAATGTAAAGACGTATATCCGATCAACAAATTGATCACGTGACTTATCGAAGATAACAGCCACTCAAACATTTTTGAATTTCGAACGGAACGAGCGATCGACAGGTTTCTGCGACGAACGCTACTTAAGCACGAACGCGGACCAATCAGAACAGAGAAATGAAAAGTCCCATGGGCCTAAAAATTACATTTTGCTCCCGCTATCCTCTGAAGCCAATATTCGTTTTTCGAATAGGTATGATGAAAATAATATTGCATTAGCTAAAAAACAGATTTCTAAACGTTTCATGAGTCCATGAAATAGAAATGCCAAGCCACAGGGTTCTAAATTCAAATACTATTTTTCATCATACCTATTCGAAAAACGAATATTGGCTTCAGAGGATAGCGGGAACAAAATGTAATTTTTAGGCCCATGGGACTTTTCATTTCTCTGTTCTGATTGGTCCGCATTCGTGCTTCTGATTGATGCTTAAACGTATAGGTAATGTCCATACATAGTACGTTGATACTCCTAGCTTTTTATCTTACGTAATGATGAAAAATAGTGGGTATCACTCGAGGCCAAATGTTGTGCTCAGGATTCTACTTTAGAATCCTTCACTTCGCTCTGAATTCAAACAATAATTTTCTTTGGCCCCATATAACACAAATAACTATTTTCACTCTGAGTGATCAAAAATGACTTTTCTTCACTGTTTTGAAGCAATAGAAGTGCTCTTAATATTGCTTAAAGTGCTTAAAATACAAGTTTTAAACATAACCAAATACATATAAACAGTAGCATGTACCAATATATGCAATAATTAATAATTTTATATTTTGCTTACTTGATAGCTTGGTCCCTCTGAGCCTTCCTAACTTCTGGCTTCATGTTACGCTTGGCCATGATATCGCTGAGGGAAGCACCAACAATGGCCCTCTGAAACTTCTGGGTCCTTCTGGTACGCTTCTTCGTCTGTTCTTCTTCTTGACCCTTCTTGAACTTGCGCCTGTAATATTAGACAAAACTATCTGCAAAACCAATGATAATAGAACAACATAACCTTGGAAAATCTTTATTTTGATGAATCAACTCTTGAAGTTAATCATGTTTTGATGCTGTTTCAGTAGTAAGATTGTTTACCATTTTTTCATATGATTAGGTTTTTCCTGTTACTTTGTCCAGATGGTCTACAGATAATTCAAACAACTTTCATACAAATCAATTTTACCCCCTTATGGGTTTAATGAACCAAATCCCTTCTAAGTGGATGCCTACATAATAAAAACTCTGTATGCTGAATTTTGCGCAATACATGAATCATTCTCAATGTCAGTCTCAATTTTTTTAATTTTAGTAAGATTTCAACATGCTTAATGTTTTGAAATAATCTAGTGTTACCCAAGGTAGGTAGTTTTACTTCATATGAAATATTATGTACTGTCTGTTATATTTTAGGTAAGAAGTTGAAAATTACTAAAGCAGGTATAATACATATGTACATACTTTTACCTCCAATCTAGAATGTGGTAAACTAACTCTTAGGCCTGCTTGCAGAAACTCCAGGTTATCAATTTAACCTTCTGTCAAAATTTCAAAATTATTCTTGGGTAAAATGTAACCCTACATCTCCAAAAGTGGGCATTGTTAATGTTCCTCCCAGAATAAGACAGCACAGCTTTATGACTAGTCAACAATTTAGGTAGGTACCTTTAGAACCAAATTATAAGCAGTATCTTCTGAAAGTTTTTTTAGTTTGATGCAATCTATTTGGTTGGCTATTGGTTGATAACAATGCCAACTCATTCACAATGATATTTTGGACAATATTTTTATCACTGTTGTTTCACTGTCATCACTTAACACTTCTCACTCTCAGCCATAGTATCAAACTTTAATAATCTAAATTAAAGTTACCATGTACTGCTGTACAAAGATGTTTGAGATAAAATTAAAGTACCTGTAGAGAACAGTCCAAGTCACTTTGCGCGGATTCCTCCTCATCAGATGGGCTGCTTCACATTTTGAATTCAAGAATGTGAATGACTGAAATAGGCAAAAGCAATTATTTTAGTGGATATTGCAATATAACAGGTCATCTCAATATAAATAATTGAGTCAATATGATTATGAATAGGTTATAATTTTAGATAGAAGCAGGTGTTACTTTGCGGAAGTTCATGATAAGGAAGGAACTAGAAGTTTAATTCTTAGTCGCGGATTATAGCAATCATTAAACTTCTAGTTCCTTCAGGTTTAAAGAAAGGAACAATAAGTTTAATTAGTTCAGTAGGATTTAAATGACCCATGCATCAAAGTTTAACATAAAACATTAAAAATGCTAAGCACTGAAAGTAAATCTTATTAATTTAAATTTAAAACCTCGTTCATACCTTGCCATCAACCTTAACCATGGTTTTTCCATGGCCAGGATATATTTTGTATCCACTGTAGGCACAAAGTCCGATCCTGCAAATAAAACACTCATTATAAATAAACCTCACTCCACTTCAATATTTATAAAATAACAAAGCGAAACGTTTTATGATCAATAAGATTTACTAAAATACAAAACAAACGTACTTCATTTTGACTTTTGTGTATCAAGAAAGACCAGAGACAAGTTAACCAGAGATAGACGCACGAACTTCATAGACATTTTTGAGAAACGTACAGGCCAGGCCCTATCGAGTCCCGAAGTGCAAGGTACCAAGAGTTATCGGGTTGTCCATCTCTTTCATCATCATACATTTCAGGCATTGTAGTACTCATTGTATCTCGCTCTAATTACGCACACAAAATATTTTAAATTTCGCGGGGTTTTCACTTCACTTTTATTGGTCGACGCCATTTTCGCTGAAAAACCGACGCAAGCCGAGGATGACAATGAAAATCATAAGTCCTAACCTTAAAATTAATTAAAATTGTTTTATGAAAGTTTAATGTTTTGTACTACGAATTGCGGTGATTTGTATTACTTATTTTGTTATTTAACTGGTAAGCGATTAGGCGTAGTCTAAAGTGTAAAGCCTACACAGACTTCTTGGAAGTGACTAGTGAGGTTAGTTTGACTGTTTTTCCCTTGAAAATTGGTAAGTAAGGTTAATCTTTGAATATTTAAAGGTAAATTATCAAAGATATTAATAAGGTATCCTCATTTAACTCGTTTGAGCAACTAAGTATAATGAACACTTAAATTTAAAATATGAAAGTAGGTAGGTATGTATTTTTGTTGGTTGTTTTGTCTCAATTGTATTCTTGTTTCAATCAAGCTGCAATAGAGCAAAGAATTGAAGTGATTTTACATGGGAATGGTTGATGATCTGGAAAGTAACATAGATTACTCTTTATCTCGGAAAATTTAAGTGATGAGTTATACCCATTGCTTTTTACTTTGTCCGTGATGGTATTAAAACATTGAGTCTCAAAAATATTCTTAAAGAGATTATTGCTGAAGTTTTTAAATCTGGATTTAATTTTAGATCAACTGTGTCAGATCAGGGCTCTGCCAATGTTGCTGCAATAAATTCACTAATATCTGATACACGTGAAAACATACTCAGGTCTGGTTCCGATAATGATCCATATAATATAATACATTATGAAATTAATGGAAAAAAGGTGTATCATATGTACGACGTACCCCATTTGTTAAAATGCCTTCGAAATAATTTTCAGAAAAAGAACCTGCTCATCGGAAACAAGCGTATTCAATGGGAATATGTCTTGAGGGTCTATGAATTAGATGGTGCACATGGTCTTGCAAGGACAACCAAACTCACAGACAAACATGTCAAACCAAATTCTTATGACAAGATGAAGGCAAGTGTCCAAATTATTATGTGTTTTTGAAGTGAAACTTTTTTAGAATCAATGTCATTTGAAAATTAAACAAAACAAAAAAATTAAACGAGAAAGCGACACCAAAAAGAAGTTATATAGGATATTAGTACTTATTTAGTACCTTTGTCTAAATATTTATAGGCCTATTACACTGCACTTTTTACAGGGCTCTGTGGTAAGGGTGGGCGTGGCCGCTAGTTTGAGCGTCGCTTATTACACAGCAATAAGGACCAATGTAGGCACCCTTTCTCAATAAATCTTATTACACTACACTATTTCAAGTGTAAGGGTCCCTGTGAAAAGTGCAGTGTAATAGGCCTTTATGTACTAATTAATAATGAAAAAATATTTTTTTTTAAGTGGACAGTCATTCTGACACGTGTTCTAATTTCCGCGTAAGCGCTCAGCTGCAGGGCGACCGCGTATCTCTGACAGCTACAGTGTAACGATCGCAATCACCTCTGATTGGATAACACTCTTCCACTTGGACAAAATACCACAAATTCAGCCAATCACAACAATTGATAACAATGTATTGATGTAGAAGATACGCGGTCGCCCTGCCGTATTTTGCATTTGGCTCTGCACAATAATTTAGTATCTATTTGGTTAGTATATATATTTTTTCTAGAATTTTTGGGGGAAATATAAAGATTTATAGATAAAAATCTTACTAAGGGGTGGAAAACACAAACGGACCCTGGAGGAAATGTACTTTAAATTATGAAGCTATATGAAATTCCACTCAAAGGAAGCATTCCTCTATTTTTAACTAGTTAATGCTCGCGACTTCGTCCGCGTGGGTTGAGGTTTTCGATTCGCGGGAACTGTTTAATTTTCTGGGATGAAAAGTAGCCTGTGTATTGTTCCAGACTATAATCTATCTCTGTGCCAATTTTCATCCAGATCCGTTCAGCCTTTGGGGCGTGATTGGGTAACAAACATCCATCTAAACTTTCGCATTTATTATATTAAGTATAGAAAAAATAATATTTATATATTGAAGACTAGCTGATGCCCGCGACTACGTCCGCGTGGATTGAAGTTTTTTGGTTCCCGCGGGAACTCCTTAGTTTGCCGGGATAAAAAGTAGCCTATGTGTTATTCCAGCTGTTCGAGCGTATTGAGTAACAAACATCCATCCATACATCCATCCAAACTTTCGCATTTATAACATTTGTTTGATATTTCATTTGATTGATTTGATATCAAATTTCTGTCAGAAGAAACAATCGTTTATTTTAAAATAAAAAATAAGAATGCAGCATGCTATTGAATACAGAATTATTATATTATATAGTAGAAAAAAATTTATAATAAGTAACATAGATTATGCGATTCTGTAAGAATGACGAGCATTTTAAAATTTACAGGTTGTGTATGCTGCGCAAGTGTTCAGCAGGCAGGTGTCGCTACTGTTGAACAACCAGATGAAGATATATGAAGACCTTAGAAGACTGCATAATTATAATGTGCTATTAGTCAACATTGATGATGGCTTTTTCACAGCTGAGATTCTTTTGTTCTTTAATAATTTATTTGACAGCCTGAATTGTACCGGCCATACACGTGGTAGTTTACAGAATGCTTTGTCTTTAAACTCAAACCATTTAGACTTTTGGAATGAAGCTTTGAAAAAGTTAGAATCAATGAAATTTGACGCTTCAGACTCAAAAGAAAGTAAGCCATTGATGTTACACAATTTCATTCATGACATAAAAACTGTAAAGCACCTTTGGTCGGATCTCAGATTGATTCCAGAAATAAAATTCTTAAGTCTGAAGCGTTTAAACCAGGATCCTCTGGAAAATTTTTTTGGACAAATTTGAGGACAGGGTGGATGTAACACACATCCAGACTGTCATCAGTTTGTTGCATTGTATAAGACATTGCTCATGAATGATATTTCAACTGGGAAATCTTTATACACAAATTGTACTAGGGATGATGATAAAATGCTAGGCACTTTAAGAAATTTAGTTACTAACCGGAAACATAATGTTGATAGTATTGACCGCAGCTCTGATGCTCAAAATTTTATTTTTATTGAAAAATGTATTCCTTCTGAAAACATTTTTCAGACCCATTCTGTAGCTTATATTGCTGGTGCAGTCTGTCGTTATTTATTTCCCAGACTAAATTGTTCGCAATGTCAAAATTGTAAAAACGCTCTGTTGTCTAACGAAATTGAACCATTTCATTCTTTAATATCAATTAAAGAATATGATTCTACTAACAGAAAATTGTATTATCCTTCAGATAAACTGTCGACATTAGTATGGCGTTGTATTTATATTATCGACCATATCTTGCCAACACTTTGTAAAGTTTACATATATTCTGAATTATTTAAACAATTTGAAGATCTTGATACGTCTTGGTATACTTGCAATGATCACAAATCAAATTTTTTGAAAGCTTTTTGGTTGTTTGTTATAAGAATGCAAGTTAGACAATGGTGTGTTATTTTAATAGAAGAATTCACAATGTTGATTCAAGGGAAAAGGGAGCAGGAATGGAAAACCTGATTGCTACTAAGTTACCAAGGGTGCCAGTTATAGTACGACGTCAAAGTCTTTGAGTAACATTGTCATATCCTCCTTATCACAGATAAAAGCTGTTAAGGATGAAAACTTTATTAATATATTTTATACTCGATGCCCGCGACTTCGTTTATACGGAATAAAAAGAAGTCTTATGTCTTTCACATGCATGAAAGCTATTGCTGTACCAAATTTCGTCAGCGTTGGTTGAATAAAAGCCATTAAAGCGTCGCAGACAGACAGACTCACGTTCGCATTTATAAAATTAGTTTGGATTGTCTTTGTTTAGAGATTTTAGTGTTTACTGGCTTGGTAAACTAGGTTGGTAACTTTTTAGTGGTTAATTAATACAAAAGTGTGTTCTTGGTTTAAAACTAAATACCTACCTACTTATTAAGTTAATACAGAATCTCAGTTAAAATATAATTATATCCATTTTCCATTTCTGTTCTCATCTATCCAATAATTATGTATTTTAAAATAAGTTGCATTGTGTACAATAACTTTTCTGTGTCAACATAATAGGTATTAATTACCCACGACGGAACGGAGACGGGATATGTGTTTGCCATAAGAGGTTGTACGTTTGTTTGTGCACTTTTTTTTGAATTACGATTTGAGTTTATCTTTGGATTTTCTGGATTAACATCATTTGATTTCCGTGGGAACTCTTTAATTTTCCGGCTTAAAACGTATGCTGCCCATCCGGTGTATGCAAACTATGTTTACAACAAGTTTCTCAATATCGGTTAATAAGATGTGCCGAAGCATAGCAGAGACACACTCAGTTAAAAATATTGTTAGTGCTTACTGCTTGATAAATAATCTAGGTAGGTAACTGCCTAGTGGCTAATTTATACAAAGATGAGTTCTTGGTCTCTCTGACTGCCTCGTTGGTCTAGTGGTTAGCATGTTTGACTGCGGCTGACGAGGTCCCGGGTTCGAGTCCCGGGTCGGGCCATAATAAGTGTTGGGTTTTTCTGACTAGAAATTCTCAATACTAGCCCGGAGTTAGGAAGTTGGCGGTGTTTCACCCCCGTGCCTCGGAGAGCACGTTAAGCCGTCGGTCCCGGTTATTATCACTAACGTGGTAATAGTCGTTAAAGCCCACCAACCCGCATTGGAGCAGCGTGGTGGGTCTAAGCTCTAATTCCCGCTCTCCTATGAGAGTGGAGGCCTGTGCCCAGCAGTGGCACGTTAATGGGCTGTAGTGGTGGTGGAGTTCTTGGTTTAGAATTCAATACTTATTAAGTTGATACAGAAACTCAGTTTACGAAATAATAATTAAAGCCCCACCAACTTATCTGACCCGGTGACAGCGTCGCTGCGATCTACTAAAAATAAAATATTTTAAAAATTATTATCAGTCATAAAAATTAGTTCCAATTTTGGCCACCGGGTCAGATAAGTTGGTGGGACTATAATTACACTCGTAGGTATTTGCACCAAAATGTGAAGATAAAACACACCTACCTACATTTTTTTTATATAAGTTCTTACCTATTTTATACATTATTATAATATATTATTGAGGTAATTAAGTACTACTTTCCTACTATTTCATGTTAGTGTTGTCTGATATAAATATAAGTATGATTATGATTGTACTATTCAGTATTAAATCAGTATCGAACTTGAGAATATCCTCACATTTCTGAGAACATTTTTATGAGTTTAGATTATCCTTTTGATAAATATGCAGTATTAATATTATGGTAACTATTAAGATGTCGTTTCACAACAAAATATAGTACATCTCATATGCAAGTCTTTATATTTAATAGAGCAGAAGTTTGATATAGCCTTAGTTTTAAAAGTATTTTTTGTGAGTGCATAGTGACAACTTCACAGGTTCACTAAAAGGTACAACAACTACTATGTACTCTAAAAATCTCTTAGGGAAAATCATTAAACACATATTAGTTTGGTACTGAACTATAAGTAAGTAAGTACTATATTTTATCTTCACATTTTTTGGAAAACTATGTAATTAATTAGCATTGGTGCAAATATACTTAATTTTTGGACTGATTTTAATAATGCTATTTCTTTACTCTGGCCTGTCTAGTCAAAGCTAAGTGCATTATTCTAACGTTACTATTATCATTTAACGGGGGCAATATACGAAAAGATCAAGTGCGTCTATTTATTTCAGGTATTTCCAGAGATACCCAAACTACTTTTTAAAATTTCCTTTCATATTGCACTTCACTAGACAGACTAAGTATAAAAATATTTAAATGGCGCATAACTATATACACGGTCAAAAAAAGAGTTGATTTTTGCAAAACTTTAATTAATTTTCACTTCCCTAACCAAAAATATCAAAAATGTATGGTATCACTTTGTTGGAGTATATATTTTTGTGATCATTTTGTAAATTTTATTTTGCTCTACGTACATTATGCAAGTACTGTAAATACTTCTGTGTATGATTAATTATTAAAGCCGAGATTAGCATGAAATTAGAATTTGTAAGAATATACTTAAATACATAAAATTAAAATTTATTTTAAGCACTGGTATAAAAAGTTATATTGTGGTAGTACCAAATTTCAGTATATTCTTACTTTTTTTAATTCTCTTAGTTAGTTGTCTTGAGATATCAATCTAGAAACGAATATAACTATAATGAATAGTATTTATATAGCTTGGCAAACATACCTGAGCCTAATTAATGTGGAACTAACAGTCTACTTTGTATTGATCCTTAAATGTTGTTTTTTTAATAGATATCGGCGCCTCGAACCATGCCCAGATAAGTTTTCCAAGCTGTATGTATTATTATCATAAAATACTAATGTAAGTTGGCATGCCGTTTTGGGTTTTAGTAATAATAATCATTTTACTACAAATTAAAAATCCAGCCTAGTATCTGATATCATGCAAAGTAATACCTGTGCTTGTACTATAAACACAAGTAAAAAGGCCACGCCAATGTATGTTTTTTGCACTACAATGAACCAATGTTAATATTATATGCGGTACCTGACTTTTTTTATAAAGTTATTATTTTTGAAAATTATTGACTAATAGAGGTCGCCCATGACTTCGCCCGCGTACAATTTCTGATTTCCTATGAGATTTACCCGCTGCAAAAAGCGTAGGTATATATAGCGGCTAAAACTAATAAGTAATAACCTTAAAGTCGATTTTAAAAACTTATAACCTACATGCTAGCTTCCAACCCCAATTTCACACCCTTTAGGGTGGGTTTTCGTAAAACTGCTTACACAGGTTATTTTTATTTAAAATTATTAACCTACATCCCAATTTTCAAGTCTCTAACTTCAAACACTAAGGACTTTCAAACAAACTTACAGCCCCCATTTCACCCTCTTTGGGGTGAATTTTCGTAAAATTGATCATACAGGTTATTATAATTTAAAACTAATAACCTAAATCCCGATTTTCCAAGTCTCTAACATCAAAAACTTAAAACCCTCATGTAAGCTTCCTACCCCTATTGGGGTGAATTTTCGTAAAATTGCTTATATGGGTTTTTATTATTTATAACTATCACCTTAATTGCCAATTTTCAGGTCTCTAACTTCAAACACATAGGACTTCTATACAAACTTACAACACCCATTTCAACCCCTTAGGGATGAATTTTCTCAAAACCGTTTCTTGGCTGACGGCTACACCAATCATAGAATGAACCTATCTTTCAAATTTCAAGTTTGTAAGCTTTATAGTTCCTGAAACATCGTGATGAATCAGTGGGTGACCTTTCGCTTTTAAATATATAGATAATAAATTTAAAGTGTATGTCTAGTGAAATTTTGGAGAGGCGGGAGAAATGGCGGGAAATTTTAAATAAATGGTGGCATGTTTTTTTTTTTGCTTCAATGTTGCCAGTATCTAAAAACACTAATTACTTTACCGACTTAAGTTTCAAGAGACAAACGCTATTTTATAAATCAAATCAATTGTTACCATATATATATTATTTATTAACATTAATTTTTACACATTTATAATTATTGTAAACACCACAAAAATATATTATTAAAAGAGTAACCATTGAGTTTCTTGCCGGTTCTTCTCAATTGGAAACAACATTCCGAACCGGTGGTAGCTTAAAATATGAAAATAATTAAATCAGTTTTAACATCCTTCATCTTTTATTTTTAAACCTAGAAATAATTTAAAAATATCATTGCTGAACTAAAAATCGGTAGTTTCGAAAATCGATATGTGAGAAAAATCGGTATTTTATTGATATTGATTATCCAACCCTATTGATTGGCTCATCCCTAAATTTACTATTTCCGTTTCCGCCATAACCATAGTAGATATCGTTATCAGTAGGCTATATATATCGTGAAAGAAAGGATAGGCTTGGTCATGAATGAAAATTCATTCATAACCAAATATAAATGAATGGATAAAGTGGAAGAGTGAGATGCACGATCTTTTTATGAATGAAATATATAGATGTACCTAAAGCTCGTATGTGTGTATCTGTGCGTCGATGTACACTCACACTACTGCCCGCTATTTTGTTCAAATCGTGTCTATGGAGTTGCCTGTCTATATCCTATATGTTACTTGTCTCTGGTACAGGCTATACAATTTCACGTTATATCTATAGATAAAAAGCAATATCTACCTATACTTCAATTTCATTATTATTTGATTGTCTGTCTCACCTTCTTATGGCATTTAATAGGTATACATTTTTGTGCTCTTTCCCACAATTTCTATAGATGTGAAAGGAATGAATGGGTTATTATCGTAGTAATATGGCGTAGTAAATTAAGGGATGGGCCTCGAGACGGTGGTACAAAATCGTAACTAATAGTAAAAAAATAGTGTTGCACTTTTTTGTAAAATATCGTTTTTTTTATCGGTTTTCGGTAAATTACCGATTTTTATTACGGGTATCAAGCAAATATTATTAATTTTTCTATTCTAAGGTTATAATTAAAACAAAAAGCTTTTAATTTTTTTATTAAATCTTTTGTACTATTTTCGTTTGAATAATATGCTAGTAAGCTTAAATTTCCGCGCGCCCTGGTCAGAAAATAAGCCTAGAACAAACTCAGCCGGGTATAATTTTTGTTATCACAATCTCACAATCTCACAATAATACTTAAAACTACTAGACTAGACTACTCTGAGCAATTCATTCATAAATAGGTTAATTATATGTTTAAAAAAAACTTAGATTTTAAGAGACATCTCTCAGATAATATTACCATGTTTTGAGAAATATCCAATAACATGGGTAGCTTGGAAAGACTGAGACTTGTCTCTGGACTGAGAGTTGAGACACAGCCAGACCAGTGTTGCCAGGTCTAAACCGATCCAAGTCGCCAAAAAATTGATCCCAACTTCCCAAGTAGCCTAAAATCGCTGAATTATTTTTCTGAAAGTAGCCTAAAATTGCTTTATTGAAAATCATATACATAGCATAAAATAGTATTATTTTTATTTTAGGAGGATAAAATTGAAAGCAGAATTTCAGCACTTAAAACCTTAGTATCAGACATCAGTATAGACTTATTTTCACAACATGGAAATTAACATTCTAAAGTACAAGTAAACATCAAGCTGGCGCATTTTATTTTTTTTCGCAAAGGATCAGCCTCGCTGTCCAGCGCGGCAGTGCAGAGCATTCTTGTTTCGTGTTACTCGCACAAAATTTCTACCCATAAATTCATGTCATGGATTAGGGTCTCCAATAAATTCATACTCTGTCCTTGTCTATCCTATTCGCATAAACAAAAATTTCATATGAATCGAGTTATTAAATATTTTGAAAATAATTCCCAAACATATCGAAAACTTGATTCACACAGAATTTTCGATTGACACCTGTGATTGACAACGGTCAAGTCGTAGTGAAGTCAATAGTGATAGTGCGAAAGCATAGTGCCCGTTTACTATGAGGACAGAGCCTTTTACAGAGCAGCGAGAAATCAGACCTGCATAAAAGAGCACAATACTAGCGGATGATTCCCATTCGTACCAACGTTATCCCATAGATTTACGATTGGTCTCCGCTGCGCTACAACCTTAAAACTAATGGATTAAAATTTAATTACGAATGTAGTATATCTGTATTTAAGACCTTTTGTCTTCGTAACAACGCGAGCATGTCGCAGCGAAGTAACGATGTCCGGTGTCGGTGACGCGAATCCACAAGTTTACCCCCTATCAAAAAGTGCTTAACGTGCCTAAACAAGTTTTCACTTCAAAAATAGACCAGTTTTTTTTTTCATAATATGAAAAGTGAGTAAGTGAATGAGACAGAAGACCGAGATTGTGGGAGATCTACAATCTATTGACAAATGGGAACTCTTCCATTTTCCGGGATAAAATTATTATAGAAGCACAACCTACCTCTATACCAAGTTTCATCTAAATTTTTTAGCTGGAAGCGTAGCAGACTGACAGACAGACAAACTTTCACATTTATAATATTAATATGGAAGTATGGATCCTTTTTTAAGACAGTGAAAAAAAAAAATCCACGCGGACAAAGTCGCGGGCATCAGCTAGTTTATAAAAATATCGACATGTTTATAATTATTGATCGATCGTTTATTAAAGATATTATTAATATGTCACCGTAAGATTGTAAAACCCGTTAGATTATAATCTAACTCGCGAAATTGTAAACCGTCGAAATATTGTGAACCGTTCAATATTCTTAGTGTCAATTTTTGAAATATTCATTGTATTTACGTTTTTTTGTCTGTTTCTTGTAGGTTAAGTTAGGGTTTGACATAAATACTCAGGTAGGTAGCCCGGCGGCCGGCTCTAATTAAGTTCTATCGGGTTAATATACCTAACAGATTACAATCCACCGAAAAATAATGCGTTAAATTGTAATCTTTCGACAGTTTGCAATTTCGCGAGTTAGATTATAATCTAACGGTTTTTACAATTATATGGTGACATATAAAGTCCATCAAGCGGCAAGCTGTGCTTCTAGACATGCTTCTAGACTTCTGCTTCTTCTTCATTCAATAATGTAATGGCTGAATTTATGGTTTTCTTTTTGCGTCAATGGATTTTGTCCAATAGTGGAAGAGTGATTGTCCAATCAGAGGTGATTGCGATCGTTACACTGTAGCTGTCAGAGATACGCGGTCGCCCTGCTGGTTAATTTGTCTCCACAGAGTACATTAAACTTCTTTTTCTGGTCGGTGACATGTGACATTAAATATTGTTTGTCTCTGATCAACACCAACTCAAAATCACGGAATACAGTTTCATTTTATAGGGAATATTAAAAAAGCTCAATGATCTGTCCAGATTTTTTAGAATTTCAGGTTTGAGTATTATTGGTATTTATTCAGCAGTATTCCATGTATCATTTCTTATTGATGTCAATGTTTTCATTAATCGGTCAATTTATTTGTAACCTATAAAGTGTGGTGTTTGTTCATTTATAAATTAAAAATTGTTGTGTATCGCATAGATCTATCTGGCGCAGTGATGAGTTCAATGGTCTTACAAGCGGGTCCCGGGTTCGATCCCCGGCAGGATCAATTGGGGAATTTAAAATTTCTGAAATTTCTCTGGTCTAGTCTGGTGGGAGGGTTCGGGCGTGGCTAGTTACCAGCCTACCTGCATGTCAAGCGGCGATGCCATGTAGAAATCGACTAAGAAACGATAAAATCATGTGGATCATCATCAATACTTAGTTTTTAAATTCACATTTGTTACAACTTTTATTTCTCTTTTGTCTAGGATGTCCTGAAAAAAATGCGCGTACTTGACGACAAAATAGTTTACACTTTAAACACATCTTTACCAACAGAATCGTTTAAAAGTAAAGTAGACCCAACATCAGTCTGTCAAGATTTATTCCATCAAATAGAAAAAGGACACAGTGAGAGGGAAAATGTCATTAAAAACTGCATAGTTTCAACTGCAGAATCTGTAAAAAAATTAAAGATGGCAAAGGAGAATGCACCTGATGATATAGATTTGCTGAGGAATCTTAAGTCTGAACAAAGGAAGGTAATTATTAAAATTTAGTTATGGCCCCTGAATAAATTATAGTCCCACAAACTTATCTGACCCGGAGACAGCATCACTGTTATCAATTAAAAATAAAATAAATGCAAAAACTAAACAGTCTTACATAATAGTTCTAATGTTGTTGTGGTAAGATAAGTTGGTGGGACTTATGTGACAAATTCTGTAAATTGACAGTCATAAAATACCTACTGCTATCCAGACAGGAAACACTCTGGTATTTGTCTAGTGAAGCTATACTGGGTTGTAAAATGTGCCTTATTTGGTAGACTGGAAGTTTAGCTGGAGTACTACCATGTGCCTTGATTAAAAAAAGTGCTACAAGAGCCAGAAACATGATTGTAAGCATAAATGCCTAAGTTTTTGCCAAAGTACTATACTTTAGTATTTCTATGCTGGAATATACTGCAATTTTTTTTATCCCTTTTAACATATTGTTTGATGTATATCATCATTCAGCATGATTGTTCTACTCGACAATGTTGGTATTGTTTCTGAGGAAACATAAGGGATTTTATGTATTTTTGCCACTAAGGTTTGCACAGTAGAGATTGCAATCCGGAAAAACAGCAGATGCAGCATCACTAAACTGTTACTGGACCTATACACCAAAATTTAAATTTTTGGATCCGAACTGATCAAAGGAATACCGGCTGGATTTTACCGGCCGGCCGGCTGGAATTGCACAGCTATAATTGGTTGAGTGCCAGACATAGTGTTTTTTAAAATGAATTATTTTATATTTCAGTTACGTCTCTTGCAAACTGAACTCAGTGTGGAAGAAGTAATAAAAGAGAAGACTACAAAATTATTTATAGAAAAATGTAGAACATACTATAAACCAAATAACTTATGAAGACTGATAAGCATGCATTTCAATGTTGTAGGGTTTGTGTACATAAATATATAAATAGTTAGTTGAAGTTTTCTTTAAATTGCAACTAGAAAATTGTGACTACAGTAACATTATTATTCACTATAATTCAGTTGCCCAATACCCTTAAATTAAACAACACTGGAAACAGATTGTAAATTACTCACAAAACTTTCATTAATATGATTAATGATTACTTTTCGTATTTGAATAAATATTTCCTGCAATGCTCAAAAGTTTCAGATATCAAAAGTTATCAGGGAAGTTCAAAAATCATATCCTAACCTTATCAAAGTAATCTTCAATTTTTTCCAGTGCAGTTATTAAAGTGATATATAATATATATTATTGAGAAATTGGAAATGAGACTTTTAGCTTAAATTAATAAAATATTTTATTCTACATAGTTAGGTACTTACTTATATTAAGGTTTTATACATTTATTAAAGCATTCTACAAAATCTGTGCAAAATAAACCATTTTTATATAAATATTTAGCTCTGATCTGCCTCTTGTTTTTTCTTAAAGTCATCTTCGTATTGCTTATGCCAGTCTAGATTCATTTGATGTACCGATTCACCTCTCTTAGCTGCAGCTTTACCTGATAAAACTGCTCCTAAACTGGCGAGACAGGTGAGGAATATCAAAATATTGGATACCTTAATCCTTGCTTCACTCCTGGATCTCTCTATTAAATCTGGCCTAAAACATATTAATATCGTTAGGAATATACATAGGCTTTTAGTTATTAACTATATTATGAACATTTTTTTTACTAATTCCTATCAAAAAAGGGCTCAGCTAGTATAGTGCCCGCTGAGTTGGACGTACATATTTTTTTTACAGAAAGACCTTGATGTGTGAAGCCTTGCACTAAAATATTTTACTCCGTATTCTAATACTTTTCGAGAAATAATTTTTTGAAAATCGTAATTTTTCACCACTTTTCACTATTTCTTACGGCATTTGCCATAGATTACAGACTCATTGACGTTTAGTTGGCGTACTAAAGTTTCGTTTTACGTATTAGAATCCGTTCCAAAGATAAAAAGTATTACAAAATATTAATAATGGAGTAATAATCATATTCAAACCACAAAAATGTCTATCATTGCATTTATTAGGTATAATAATATATATTTTCTGTACATGGACGTTTTTTTTAATCATTCGAATAAAACATCGAGTTTTATGTTTACCGATTATTGGAAAAACGGAACGCGTGCGTTGGCGCCAAAGTGTCCAAATGTTACTATTGAATTCAAATTTCAAACTTAAGAGTCATCCTTTTACGTGCTTTTCAGTTGAGAACATTTTTATATTTTAATTTTTTTTTGTTTGACTGCCATGGCGGCTTCGAAGCCTCAGGCCTCGTCGTCGTCACCATCTTCTAGCGTTTCGTCGAGAAAAGTGCAAGTGTTAGACTCTAATGAGCCACTTGCGCTCACCTCTTCGCGTGTTATTGCTCGCCAGTGCAAATGTTAGATTCTAATGAGCCACTTGTGCTTGCAAGTGCTGCGTCTTGTGTAGTCCAGGTGTTGTACTCCAAAACCGAATCGGCACACTCCGACTCCACGCAGTCTTGTCTGCCCCACCCCCAGTGTTTTTTTAAAGCGCGAAGCCAGAAGCTCGCGTAGGAGGTCCTGAATGAAGCGAGTCTTCTGGCGTAGCCCATTCCAATTAAAAAAATAACCTGTTTCCCTCCCTGTCGCACTACTTATACCCCTTTCCCCCACTCCCTCCCTCCCTGAAAGCCACTTTTACCAATTCTCCGTCTTAACTATCAGACTTAAGCAGAATTTCGGTAAACCTAACCTCAAAATTTAAAAAAATTAAGATCTCTGAAACTACTAAAATTCGGAACGTCTTACGTGCAGGGGTTTCGAGCCCAAAAAAGTATTAATGTGTACACTAGAGGCCAACAACATCAGTATGATCAATATTGTTAAAAATTAATACTTGCATAACATCACGTAAAAGCTACATACGAGACAAACGGAGGTATTTCTGCTTTGGTCTTAAACTTCTTGGTCCACACCAATATAAACTTCTGAAATTCGCTAGGTTTATATCTCGCCCCAGTTGAAGTACGGCTTGCAGGTTGGGGTACTCCAGGAACCGGAGTACACATATGGCGTCTCAGTGAACATATTATTGAAGATCGAATCAAAAAGTTATTCATCGCAAAACGATTACACTGATTACAAAGATCTTGAAACAACCTTGGCTTGGAAAATTGCGAACAATCTTTACGAAAGTCTATGAACGTCACGGCTGACGGCGCAGAATCTCAGTAGAATAAAAGGAACACTATGATGTGTGGCTAAATCTAATATTTTCATCTTGTCTCAGCTGGGCAATTGGCTAAAATTGACAGCATGACAGCTACAGTGTAACGATCGCAAATAGACAAAGTACTCTGTGGATCGCAATCACCTCTGATTGGTTGATATTCTTCCACTATTCCATTCAATTAAATCCATTGATGCAGCCAAAATACCATAAATTCATCCAATCAAAACATTGAGACTAACAATGATTGATGAAGGTTTTACAGTTTACACAATCGCTACTAGACAGTGTACCAAACATTTTTGTTAAGCTAAAATGAGATTTATTGAATTGTATTTAGGGTAGCTTTTTTCTTAAAGGCGGTAGCTAGCTAAAAGCGGTCCTTGCGAGAGGGCTTCCGCGGGTGGTCTGACGTCTTGCCAGTTCAACTAATATTATTGGGTTTGGTAGAAATGGCAGAAAATTTTATATTTTGCTTTTTTTAATTTACCAAAACGAATAATCCATAAACTTTGTAAAATATTGTAATATATCTACAGTTTATATAAATAATAATTATTTCGTTGTATTTAAAAAATAATTCATTAATACTGAGTAAAAGTAGCACTTAAATGTTTGGGACTGGTAATACTAAATGCAAGATGGCGGTTTGTTGTTGTTGTAAACAAACTTTGTTTACTTGGTTGTTTGATTGATTCCCGTGCTTCGATTTGAGATTGTGTAAATTTTCATAATAAACCTGTTTGTTTTTCATGAAAATTGGTGAATTCATGTTGTGTGACAGGGTGCAAAAATGAGTCATATCCTGGTAGCAGCTTTTCTTTCCACAGATAAGGAAAAACAACAATCATATTCTGTAGGGTAAGTATGAATTTTGTGGATCAAAGATTTTTCTAGTCTCGTAGAAGTAGGTAGATACGTACCAACTGACTCAAATTGGAGTTCTGTAATAATACTACTTATTATAATAAAAATGAATTTCCGAAATGTATGTACGCCCATAACTTCTGATCGACTGCACCAAATTGGATATATAATTTTTTATTATGTTTGTTATTACCAGGTTTTGTAAAAAATATTCGAAATTCCCGGGCGAAGCTGGGTCGGGCAGCTAGTTTCTAATATAGAAAAATCTTAGTAAAAGCTCGAAGTTGGAAAAACTGTCCGACGAACGGCAAAGCTCTTGACTTGCCCTCTTTTACGTATGGGTCCTAAACATAGCTGGTGAAATGTGGGTGATATTCACCTCTGCAATTTGCATACCCCTTTGGGTAGATAACCTAACAAGGTTACGCTGTTATGTTAACTTGACTCAAATTTTTGTTAGTAACAGAAACTCAATCTATTTTAGTAACTATATTTCTTGTATTGTAGATTTCCGAAGAATGAAAATCAGAAATTGAACTGGGGAAATGCAGTGCCTGGAAAAATCTCAAATTCTTCATATATTGTACTACATATCTGGCTACAATATAATGAAAATATTAGACAAACTAACATGTCAACGTGTCATGCCTTGCTGATAACTCATCGTACACATAAAGAAAAAAATACTATGGGTGCAAAGTGAACTTATTTCATCCTTTACGTCCAAAGTTGTCATAAATTTAGTATTAAAATATGAATATTTCGAGGCTCGTAACTTTAATATCAATATTTTTTCAATGATTTATTTAACAATAAACCTAGAGACAAATCGATATTATACTTAGTTTTGAGCCTACCATATCAAATAATGTAGTAATCACCGTTCTGCGTTTGTATGAAGAAAGTAATGGATTGGGCACCTGCGTGTAGGGTAGGTGATGTAGATTCTAAAAAAATATACACGATGTTTTTTACTCACAATAATTAAGGTAGGTAGCGTAGTTAGGTAGCATCAATACATCAGGATACTTACACAATCGTTTTTTAATTAAAAATGTCATTTAGTAAATTAAATAAACTAAAAAAATATTTAATCAAAGTATTTCACATAAATATTATTTTACTTAGGAAGTCACTTTTCTCAAGTTATAATATTTTAATGCATTTAGGTGGAAAATAGGAGATTTATTTGAGTTTAGTAAAATACGAAATGTCATTTTACTGCATCTAATTAAAAGCGGGAGTTTATAAGCAATTTGTTCTGTGTTGTGTTTTAAGTTTTTTATCATGGTCACCTAATTAGAAAGGGACACACTACCATCGGGAGCCCTCTCGCGCGGACCGGTTTTTTCACCATAGCGCACAGTCTAGTTATTAAGTTTATCGTCTTTGCTATCAGCAGAGACGAACTGTCAGTGTTCATAGACAGACTGAGACATAGAGTAAGTATATATATGAAGAGTAGAAATTATATTAAATTAATAATTAGATAAAATAACTACCACTTTTTAAAAAAAACCTGGCAACCGATGTCAAATGTCAAGTCGCATTTTCATTATCATAAATTCAATTTATGATAACAAAAAAAAAAAATGGTATATTGTACCAAATGGTAATACTAATTGTAATATTATTATTACCTAATGCTGGT
The DNA here is from genome assembly GCA_964035005.1 of Erebia palarica. Classification (NCBI taxonomy): domain Eukaryota; kingdom Metazoa; phylum Arthropoda; class Insecta; order Lepidoptera; family Nymphalidae; genus Erebia; species Erebia palarica. Next base: position 13,717,412 of record OZ035988.1, read on the forward strand.
ATATTGTACCCATTTGGTACAAACGCAAGCCATTTATCCAAGAATTGATTAATCTAAGCTATAGAAAATTTTATATTATATTTAAAAATGAAAAATGAAGCGTATAATATACGGAGTAAAACATCTAATTAAAAGCAAGATCCAAATAAATGCAGACTCGAAAGAGATACGATCCCCGACATGCCAGAGATACGATCGCACATTCAACACCAGGCGATGCTAGCTCGTCGACCGGTAATGATTATGAGACCCCGCTGTCTTCTGCAGGGTCCGCGCGTCGAAATAAGTCCACCACGATGACGATGTCTAGGGACCATACGCCCGCTACGGGATGGCTTGGAGCAACAGGAACTACGTGCACCGAATAATGCTCCCGCCGCCGGTGTTGTATTGCGCCGCATGAGATGGTCTCAGAACATGAATGAGAGCGTCATGCTGGACGAGTCTACACTTGAGCGGCTTCGCTTAGCTATACCATAAATATTTAGATTCCACCAGTAGCTCAGCTCTTCAAACTCTACAAGTCTTAAATATGGGAGAGCAAGGAGTTGCATGGTAGATTCTATAAGGCCCTAACCAGGGCGGATATAGATCCTAAAGCATTTATATTTTGGTTAGGTACAGTTCGGTGACCTCTTTGGGGAAACCGAAGATTTTGTGTGTGCAATTATGGATGAAGTTATCCGAGCAATACCAAATTGTTGATATTACTATACCATATGATGATAACCTGGTGGAAGCAGAAAAGGAAAAAGTAACATTGTTTTGACGACCTCCGTGGCGCAGTGTGCAGCGCTGTTGTCTTAATGTTCGGAAGTTCCGGGTTCGATCCCCGTGTCATAGATAATAGTTTTTAATGTTTTTATGAAAAAGATGATTGTGGTTGCTATGACTACTTGTTATGTTGATTTCAAGTTATTGAAAATAAAAAGGCGAAATAATTCTAGAGAAACATGTTTTAATTAATCAGGCTAATATATATTATAGCATAGATAATACCCCGGCAGGGTCAATTTGGGAATTTATAATTTCTGAATTTTTCCTGGTCTGGCCTGGTGGGAGGCTTCGGTGTCGTGTAGAAACCGAATAGGGGTATGGGTTTATTATAACAGCCATGCCCCTTACAGGTTAGCTCGCTACCATCTTAGCCTGCATCGTCGCTTACCATCAGGTGAGATCGCAGTCAAGGGCTAACTTGTGTGGATAAAAAAAAAACGAAAAACTTGGACCTTGCTCACGAGATTACCGCCATGTGGAATGTTGACTCAACGATTATTGTACCGATAGTTGTCAGTTATCGGTCTTATTGCGAAAAGTTGCGATCATTACCTCAAGAAGCTTTTGCTTGATTGTTGGATTAAAGGTCGGATACAGAAGGATCCTTGAGATGGCGCGAATTGTTAGGAAGTTCCTCTCTCTGGAGCCCTGACCACCGGCTGGTCTTTAAAGGGTATAGGATTATTTTTAAATGTGTTTTGTATAGTATTTTTATATATTTATGTAAAACGTGTTTAGAAATAATTCTATAGAAATGTATACAAATAAATGGGAGATAATAATATATACCACTTTATACTACCATTGTAATGTACCATTTTACAAAGCATTGTACTTTATTACAATGGTTGTAATAAAGTGAGCAAAATGAGTATATATGCTAACTAGCTAATGCCCGCGACGTCGTCTTCGTGCATCGAGGATTTTTGATTCCCGCAGGAACTCCTTAATTTTCCGGAATAAAAAGTAGCCTATGTGCTGATCCGGACTATAATCCTTATATATGTCATCGTAAGATTGTAAAAACCGTTAGATTATAATCTAACTCGCGAAATTGTAAACTGTCGAAAGATTGTGAACAATGTTCTCAGTTTGAACTTTTGAAATATTCATTGTATTTACGTTTTCTTGTCTGTTTCTTGTAGGTTAGGTTAGGGTTCGACATAAACAAACGGGTAGTGTACTGGGCACTGGGTTTTATCGGGTTAATATACCTAATAGATTACAATCTACCGAAAAATAATGCGTTAAATTGTAATCTTTCGATAGTTTGCAATTTCGCGAGTTAGATTATAATCTAACGGTTTTTACAATCTTACAGTGACATATATATAATCAAAGCTATAATCTATTTCTGTGCCAAATTTCAGCCAGATCCGTTCAGCCGTTATCAGACGATTTCCACATTATTGCAATTTTCGTGGGGGTCCCTATTTTTTTTGAAAATAAAATATAGCCTTTGTTACTCGCTGATAAAGTAGCTTTCTATAAGTGAAAAAATTTTTAAAATCGGTTGGGTAGTTTTTGTGTTTATCCATTACAAACAAACAAACAAATCTTTCCTCTTTATAGTATTAGTTTAGATAGCCTGTAGCGTGCTTTGGTTTTATAGCAGTTTTAAACAACTCTACTCCTCTTCCTTTAAATACTTACTCTATGTACAGAAGTAAAGAAACCTTTTTAGGAAGAAACTTTTCCTCTATTCAACTATTCAACTATTTGATTAAAATAATTTAAAATATCAAAGGACCAACTTGTCTCCCTGGTTTACTTGTTTCTGGAAATTAACCAACTTGTCTCTGAACCTGCTGGGCGACCGCGTATCTCTGACAGCTACAGTGTAACGATCGCAATCACCTCTGATTGGATAACACTCTTCCATTATTGGACAAAATCTATTAACGCAGCCAGAATACCATAAATTCAGCCAATCACAACAATCTTGCAGAGACAAGTTAATCTTGTCTCTGCAAGTTAACTGTGAAGTGTGTGAGCAAAGTGAGTCAGATTTCAGAATTGAATTGGAAAAATAAAGATTTTGAACAGAAAATAAATGGTGGATTGATTGTGTATTATATTTTGTGATATTATTATTTAGCACAGTAAGTAATAATACTGATACAGTTGTTACTCATTAGAATGAGTAAATAATACAAAATGAACCAGACAGCAGTTGCTGTAGTAGTTCGGTACTTCAAACAGTGGTTTACCTTTGAGTTTTGAAGTTTATTTTATTTCATCATTGAATTTTATCGAAGCTTTTCATTGTAATGATCATATTTCGCTACAAGAAAGTAATGACGTAGCTGGTTTTTTTTTTGTGTATTGGTCTTGTTGGAGAACAGTCCAAGGTTGGCACTATCAAAAATGCTGTTTGTTGCATTTTACTCCAGGTCTCATCATCAGGGTAACGGGGGTTGCTATAGAAAACGTGAGCCTTAATTTCATTTATATTAGGATGAAGGGAGGGAGGTGAAGCTGTCCTGGGGCCCCATTTAGAATTTCACAGTGCTCAAAAAAGTTTTTTTGGAAATAGTTTTTGAAAAAAAATTTTTTTTCTTTCTTAAATTTGGTATATTAACCCAATCGAACTAAATCAGTTTTTTTAACTATTTAAAATATTAATATTATCTTGATAACAGCAAAATAAAATTGACTACTTATGATATACCTACTATAATATCATACGTTCATACATAACTTAATTATAATTTTCCAATCCATTTAAGTATCTAATGTAATTTTAAGTATCTAATCTAGTTGCAACACATTGATTCGCTGGGGAGAACTACCAGGAATGAAACACTCCAAAGTGCTAGTTAAATCCTTCAACAAGAAGGCTGCCTCAGTGACACTAGGCTCTGCTGTGAGGCTGAGGAAACACTGTTACTCATTAGCTGCTACTGCCCTGTCCTAATGCAAAAACATAGTCTCCACCTAGTGCCCTACCCTGAGGAGGCAAAGAATATCCCATCCAAGAAGCTGCTGCTGTTCCTAGTAGTATTGATAAATGATAAATTATTTATTTATTTCATGTAGGACAACTTGGGTCACTTATGAAATGTCAAGACTCTACCACCAGTTGGGAAAGCTGCTCAGAAGCCGGCAAGAAGCTCAGCAGTTGCTCTTTTCATAGAAAAGAAAAGGTTACAATATGTAGACAACACAACATATGTTACAAGTATTACACTGACGTGTGAGTCACTGGATGCAAGGCCGGTTGTTTCCATGCAACTTTGTCATTAATAAATTCATCGATATTGTAATAACCTCGGCTTAAAAAATGCTGTTTAACACAGTCTTTGAATCTATGTAATGGCAAATCCAGAAACTCTTTGGGAACCATATTATAAAATCGTACACTCTCGACCCCACAGAGGATTTTATGAAATTTGCTACGGAGATAGGTTTGATCACTGGTAGGACAAAGGCTTTCTTTTAATCCTGGAAAATTAAGGTTTTTCACAGGAACTAAAAAACATTTAAAATGAATCCATGTGGGCATCCTCACATTTGATATAAATTACTAAAAAGTAGATGACTTGAAATGATGTGATTATTCAATATTAAACTAAATAATATATAAAATTCATTTGTTTACATTTTTTATACAACTGCTTGAAAAAAGGAGTATATTGTTTTCAGGGTTCATGTATGTATGTATGTATGTATGTATGTATCTGAGTTTGTATATTCCACCATAACTTCTATACGCCTGAACCGATTATGATAAATGAGGTATCGTTAGAATCCCTAGCTTATTCTGGGTGAAATAGGCTAGTAATTTTTTTTAAAAATTGAAGGGGTGACCATGGTCCCGCATTAAAGACCAAATTTAAAAAAAAAAGTTCGAAAATAAGATTAACTGCATAATTATCATCTAGAAAATGATGAGTAGATTCCAAAAATATATAATAGTGTTATATATTCAGTTCAATATTTAGTGATTCCCAAAAAAATATTATTTAATAAAAAATGTGAATAAGATTCCAAAGGCTATATATGCAACTCGCTTCTTATGGAGGTAAACTCCAAGAATAATATGGCAGGGCAGTCGTATTTTTTAATTCGTTAAATTAATTTCACTTGTTTATGATCAGATGTCTGGTGGTCACAAGCATCGTTACAAGAACGTGGGTCTGAGCGCTGACGAGTTGCGGCGTCGGCGCGAAGAGGAGGGCGTGCAGCTCCGTAAACAGAAGCGAGAACAACAGTTGTTTAAAAGGAGAAATGTTAACTTGCCAGCACCCGACACTCCTGACCTTGCTGTTCAGGTAATGATTTCCATGTTAAATTAACATATACTTTTAATACACACAAACAACATACACAACAATGTTATAAATGTTTCCATTTAGTCATGTGACTAAAAGGATTAATATACTATTTGTTGTGAAGTGTATGTGCTACACATACAGCGGTCGGACACGTCAAAGTGCGGAAAAAACCACAGGACATGAAGAAGTATATTTGCTAGAGCCCAAAACTTCAAACAAAGCATGGGGCAGTGCGGTGACTGAATTTTGGATGCATCAATATATTAAAATGCATATGCATCATGCAATGATGTCATTCTCATAATATGGCTTACACAGAGAATCAGAAATCATACATAAAGGAGTTTCAGCCTTAACAGAACTTATATAACCATGTGCGTACCTCGCACATAAAGTATAGATATAGGTACTTACGAAATACTTACGTCACTCGTTCCCGCGCTCACAGCATTTTACCTCTTTAAATATACCTATACCTTTACCTCTCTATATATACCTATACCTTTACCTCCATATATATACCTGTACCTTTACCTCCTTAATATATATACCTATATATACCTTTACCAACCGAGTACCAAACATACCTTACCGGCGCCGCGAGGCGCTACCTTTTACCAGGAAGTGAAGGAAGGAAAAGGAAGATGGAAGCGAGAGAGACAACGTACACGGGAAATCTCTTTATCATCACAGAGGAAAATAAGACACGGATTTGCTGTTACATTCTTTATTGCCTAGCTGACACGATTCCGGCGAATTCCAGATAACAGGAAAGTGCGAGTTCAATCTCGAAAAAGACAGAACCTCGCTGGATATTCAATGGAATGGTCAAGCAACGTCTCGTTCCTAAGTTATACTTACCGATGGCTGGAGACTGAAGGAATGATCGGGCAGTTATGGAAATGGAAAGAGTAGTTCTCAAAAGAACCGTTTTAACTGCACTGATTTTGCGACGCCGTCGAAACACCACAAGATAGTCCGAAACACCACAGATCCGCGGACCGGCACTGAGGCGCACGTCATCGCGCTATCGAAGCTCGTGGCTGACTGCGGAATGCGACGCTCGACTGAGTTCCTGCTTGCGCGGTCGCCGCGTTTCGCGCCCCGCGCCACACCGCGCCTGCGTACGCGAGCCACGCCTCCATTATTATTATTATTGCATTATCGATAGTTCGGGGAAATTGCGCGTTACCTGGAACTAGCATTTCGCGCGGCTCTGTTTGCCGATTTTATTGGTTGAAATGTATGCTCTCTCATTGGTTGTTGTATTGTAAATATTTAATCTTGTTTTCTATTGGTTGTTAGTTCTTAAGGTTTTCTGTATATATATCGATAAGTTTTACAAATAAAATTATTATTATTCCTTTCGTTACTCTAATGAACAATTGTGAGTCTTATTACAACCAGCTCGTAATACTCCGCTATAACCATGTCACCATAAGATGGTAAAAACCGTTAGATTATAATCTAAAGATTGTGAACCATTCAATGTTCTGAGTGTCAATTTTTGAAATATTAATAATAATATAATAAGCTCTTTCAGATAAAAATCCAATGTAACAATAGTATAAATAATAAATGAAATAACAAAATAAGAATAAAAATAAAATAAAAGCTAGCTTAAGCTATTTCCTAAAACTACTTCCTATTTTTTATTTGCGTCTCGGTGGACAGAGCGCCAGTGCTTGATTATATCACTAGATATTATATCCTCACCGATGATCCTAAGAATTACATTCGTTTGTGGCAATCGCTCCCAGAAAGAAGCTATACGATTGCGCCTGACCGCAATGAAGTCGTCCCGCCTCGGCAAACATGCTCGATGCGCTGCAGTACCTCGGCAATAGTGTTGCCAACCGTCCCGTATTTCACGGGACGTCACGTATTTCATGCATAAATTTCAATATCCCGGCGGGACAGCTCACGTCCCGTATTTTGGTAAGTAGGCATACAGTAGGTAGTGCGTAGTGCGCACAGACCAGTTAACCAGAGAAGTGAAACCTACGCTAACCACCCGCGCTCGCGCGTGATTAGCACGTTCAGTTCGTAGGTGTGTAGCAAGCATTAACCATGGTCTGTGGTAGCTCACAATAATTTCTTTTATTTTTAGGATTCCTTGCTCAAATTGTTACGTCGAAAGGGTGTTTTCGCAAATGGGTCTAAAATGGACTGATGTTCGTAACAAATGCACACCAAATTTAATTAGAGCCGAACTGCTTACCATGTTTAATTACGATTTTGATTGTGTCTCTTTTTATAAACATATCAAATCACAAAAAGATTTGTTGTGTGCAGTAAAGTCTGTAACAAAGTATAGTTTTAAGTCTAAATAAAATACCTAACTGAAAATGCAATGCTTTTTTTTCTGTCCCGGGTAAAAATTATAAATCCCGTATTTTTTAAGATTCTTAACCGTTTGTCCCTTGAAGCTGAAAAAAAAAGTTGGCAACCTCATGAGGATGCGGAATGCGGCATTATACTGCACCCTCATGGTGCTCATTGTCGTTCGCCTGAATTTCGTCCATATTTTAATTTAATATTATTATTATAACTTGTTTAAATGATATATTTTAAGAAACTAGATGAAATTTCCTACCTACCTATAGTTATTTTATGTTTCAAAATGATATTGAATAAAAACAATCCTGGATGAAACCTGAAAGTTTCGTAATTTTTCAAATTTTTCAAATTTAAAACCTGTGTTAAAACCAAAATTGTACACCTACATGCTATAACTTATATTATTTGCCAGTTTCGATACCTGGTCTACATGAATTAGTAACGGAAGGAAATCGTACACCGATAAAACTAAAATTATTGAACTTATCCTATCACCCTCTGAAAGGGCAAACCGGTTCAACAAAAAAAATGACACGTACTTGACGCTCGTTCGCTCTTTGTTATCGCTACATCTGTATAACATCTGGTAATAATTTATGTGTTTACTAGTAGTTCTAGATAATAACTAACAATAACCAAGCACTTTAGTCGATAATTAATACAAAGAGACAAAATCATGAGACAAAATCATGACACGGACATGACGTTTAGTTTTTGGACTAGTCCACTTTTAAAGCTCAAAATATGCATAAAAATGAGTAAATACGCAACAAATCTATACTAGTATAATGATTTAATTAGTTATTCATTCACTTTACTTACTTTTTAATGGATTCCAATTCAATATAATCACTTTATACATCCACCAAATGCAACTAAACTAGCGGCACGCTATGATGGCCGGTTTGACGTTTGTCCGCTCATGAAGTTCCGTATTAATTGATAACGACTTTGAAGGAAATAATTGTATTACTTTATTGACGATAGTGATGTGCAGAGATTCATAAATTTTATCGAATGTAGTTTTAGGTTTAGGACTCAAAATTTATTTATTAAATTGATTTCTTAAATGTATACAAGTGTAGAAAAATCAGTTTGCACCATTTAAGGGGTGAATGTACTTGTGAATATGAACAATTTTCACTATGTGGACAAACCTCTGAAATCGCAAAAAAATATCAATAAATTTTTAAAAATGGAATCTAATACGATCGTCACATAGGATCGCTGGCTAGCACAACTACTACCTCCGGCAAACTCGCGTCAATGCTCAATGTGACGACAGTTAAAGTATGTATATTCATTTTCGTTCAAATATTCAGTTCGTTCAAATAAATTAAATAAACATATACATTTTTGTTTTATTAAACCTATTTAATCAGGTACAAAAACAAAACTTAATTGTTTTTTGTTCGAGAATAAATTGACATTCCACATCACTATTGTAATGTGTCAAACCGGCCATCATAGCGTGCCGCTAGAGTAGTACGAAGTGACTGAGAAACGAACATTCGCGAGGTTTACTTCGGTCCTAGAATTATTTTCTCGACGATTTTAAGTCAAAGTATCAAACATATAGGTAGCCTGTTTCGCCCCGAGCAATATTAAGTGGTAGAAATGTGATAGACATAGTTGTTATCACAACAGGCCGATATATATTGGCGCCGACGTTCATGGTCGGCCGGCAACCATTAACACTCCGACGTGCGCGTTGCTATGGTGCGCCGCCAACCAAAAACACTCTAGGGAAAAACTTAACATTGGATAGATTGTTTTTAACTTAAAACTAGTCCTTTCTGAAGGAAACTGCACCCTAAAAAAAATATTTCCTATAAAATACGTATTTCCTTAAAAATATTTTTTCACCACATTAACTCCAAAAGAGTTTTCACTTTTCACAACACAATAATTTTCTGCTTAAATTCACTGAAGAAATGCCATTTTTACACTCGTTAAAATACATAATTTAGTCACAAGTGAAATTAATTTAACGAATTAAAAAATACGACTGCCCTGCCATATTATTTTTGGAGTTTACCTCCATAAAAAGCGATTTGCATATATAGCCTTTGGAATCTTATTGACATTTTTTATTAAATGATATTTTTTTGTGAATCACTAAATATTGAACTATAGTGTTATATATTTTTGGAATCTACTCATCATTTTCTAGATGATGATTATATAGTTAATCTTATTTTCTCTATACTCACTTTTTCAGGCAGTCGTATAAAAACACAAATTAATAAAAAAATTCAATAGTTATTTTTTTAAAGAAAATAAATCATCATAAAAGCATTGGTTATAAAACAGATTTCTGAAAGTTTTGTGAGTCAATGAAATAGAAATGCCAAGCCACAGGGTTCTAAATACATACACAAATTTTTCCCTTTGAGTGATCAAAAATGACTTATTTTCACACAAGTTTTAAACTTAGCCAAATAAAAACAGTGGCATGTACCAAGAAATATATGCAATAGTCACTGTTTCGTTTATAGTGTTACCAATACCGGTATCCCGGTATTAGACATTTTATTACCGGTATTGAAAACGGACGAAAAAAGTCCGGGATCCCGGTATTGGAAACCCTAGATAATATGGATGATGATGATGAAACAATATTTGCTTGCAGGAAGATGTGACGGTGTCGTCGTCGGACGACATCTCGCCCGCCATGGTGGCGGCTCTGTACGGGCCCGACCCGCAGGAGCAGGTGGCGGCCACACAGAAGTTCCGCAAGCTGCTCAGCCGGGAGCCCAACCCACCCATCGACGAAGTGATACGGACTGGAATTGTTCCTAAATTTGTTGAATTCCTAACAAATAGTTCTAATCCTACATTACAGGTACGTGTTTTTTAATGTAAATAATATACTGCCTTGGTTCTTATTCAGCCTCATAAATAACTTTCAATAAAAGACATTGACCAAATTCGCCTAAGACTCAACATGTGATAGAAATATACAGTAATTGTTGCTGTATTTCAAATATTAGAATTCGACGGACACTTCAAATTAATTACAAAATAAATAAATGGGTATTAAATTGATTACTATACGTTTCCGTCTCTCCCACAGAGTACATTATATTATATACTGGTATAGAGTTGCTACTCGACTTTCAATGTACAGTGACATCTATCGGGAAGTTGTCTAACTAAAATATGTATATATATAACCATAACACAATGCAATAGTACTATATATTGCAAAGTGTATTGTATAATAATTTATCTTAATTATTACAAGATCACCTAATTCTGCAACTATAGAATTATGTGACCTTGTAATAATTAAGATAAATTATTATACGATAAACACAAACTGTAAAGATGTTCAGATGTTAGTAAATGAAACGCATGTTGATTATTTTCTCTTATATTCTCAATTACAAAAAATATACATAAAGTATAACAATTATTCCACAGTTTCATGTTTTTCACATCGTACACACTTAATACACACTCTATTAATATAGTTTCACATTGTAACGAATTTATCAAAAAATAATAATTTTGTCCACTCGGCACCCGGCATGCCAGAAAACGTCAATGTCAATGTCGAATTTCAAACTTTAAAATGGCGGCTGTCCACGTTTGGAAATTAAAACACAAATGTTTCATTAAACTTCTAACTCATTCCACTAAACATTTATAACTAATAAATCTTTATAAATTAACTAAGATAACTCATAATCTGCTCAAAAAAAAGTTTTATATATTATTAGCTTTGTGTTTATATAAATGGCAAAATCATTAATTTATCTAAAACAAGCTACTGAACGAACACTTATTTCAGCGCCATCACAGACCCTGATCACAGACTTTTAAGTATACATACTTTCAGTACAAGATAAGCGCCATGAGCGCCATCCTTTAGGGAGTTGTGGAACTAACATCCCCATGCAACAAAAAAAATTTCTAAGTGCAAAGGCCCTGGTCTCTCCATTATTATCCACAGACCAATAGCTTACAGGTTAAAATAATATGCAATACCACCGCTTGAGCGCTAGATCCGTATCGTAAGAAACAAGATAAAAGCAACTTACAGTGCTAAGTGCGCTAGTATTCCGAATCTTGCAACGCCATCTATTGAAAGTACAATAATTTAATATATCTAACGCCATCTGTAATGTTTTTGATGAACTACGGCGAATCTTTTCTTATCTACATGCTATTTACAGCTCTATTACAATTGGATAAAGATGGTATTTATTTGTTCAAGCAGATTGATTATGAAAGTTGAAATAACCTCAAACTTAAAAATATTTTTGGTAATAAGTCATTTCTTAGCAAGTGTCCGTTGTTTTAACCTGCTCTCAAGTATAAAAAGGTATTTATTTGAGCCCAGTAATCAATGTTTTATGACTGTTAATCTTAGGCGAACTTAGTATGGGGACGGAACAATGTCCTTTAACCCTCAAAATTTAAATTTACCTCAACTTAGTTTTAAAAAACACGTCGGCCATTTTTCATTTCGAAATGGACGGCAGTCTTGTAATCAACACCTTGTTACCTCTATAATCGAACCTATGAAATTATATCGATTTTTTAATTTTATTTGAAGGCTATTGGAAATCTCTTCTTGGATGTTGCTACTATCCTTAATTTCATAAATTAAAAGATCTTATTTACGATTTATTTAAATAGAATATTGTAACATGTTGGTGTTATTAATTCCAGTTCGAAGCGGCATGGGCGCTAACGAACATTGCCTCAGGGTCGTCGGAGCAAACGCGTATAGTAGTGGAGTGCGGAGCGGTGCCCGTGCTAGTGGCGCTAACAGGCGCGGGCGTGGGCGACGACGTGCGCGAGCAGGCGGTGTGGGCGCTCGGCAACGTGGCTGGGGACTCGCCGCGCTGCAGAGACGCGGTGCTAGCTGCGGGACTGCTGCCGCCACTGCTGGAGTGAGTACTGACCCTTCATACACTGTGCGAGCGGTGCCCGTGCTAGTGGCGCTAACGGGCGCGGGCGCAGGCGACGACGTGCGCGAGCAGGCGGTGTGGGTGCTCGGCAACGTGGCGGGGGACTAGCCGCGCTGCAAAAACGCGGTGCTAGCTGCGGGGCTGTTGCCGCCCCTGCTGGAGTGAGTACTGACCCTTCATACACTGTGAGAGCGGTGCCCGTGCTAGTGGCGTAAACGGGCATGGGCGCGGGTGACGACGTGCGCGAGCAGGCGGCGTGGGCGCTCGGCAACGTGGCGGGGGACTCGCCGCGCTGCAGAGACGCGGTGCTAGCTGCGGGACTGCTGCCGCCCCTGCTGGAGTGAGTACTGACCCTTCATACACTGTGCGAGCGGTGCCCGTGCTAGTGGCGCTAACGGGTGTGGGCGCAGGCGACGACGTGCGCGAGCAGGCGGTGTGGGTGTTCGGCAACGTGGCGGGGGACTTGTCGCGCTGCAGAGACGCGGTGCTAGCTGCGGGACTGCTGCCGCCCCTGCTGGAGTACTGACCCTTCATACACTGTGCGAGCGGTGCCCGTGCTAGTGGCGCTAACGGGCGCGGGCGTGGGCGACGACATGCGCGAGCAGGCGGTGTGGGCGTTCGGCAACGTGGCGGGAGACTCGCCGCGCTGCAGAGACGCGGTGCTAGCTGCGGGACTGCTGCCGCCCCTGCTGGAGTACTGACCCTTCATACACTGTGCGATCGGTGCCCGTGCTAGTGGCGCTAACGGGCGCGGGCGTGGGCGACGACATGCGCGAGCAGGCGGTGTGGGCGTTCGGCAACGTGGCGGGAGATTCGCCGCGCTGCAGAGACGCGGTGCTAGCTGCGGGACTGCTGCCGCCCCTGCTGGAGTACTGACCCTTCATACACTGTGCGAGCGGTGCCCGTGCTAGTGGCGCTACCGGGCGCGGGCGTGGGCGACGACATGCGCGAGCAGGCGGTGTGGGCGTTCGGCAACGTGGCGGGAGACTCGTCGCGCTGCAGAGACGCGGTGCTAGCTGCGGGACTGCTGCCGCCCCTGCTGGAGTGAGTACTGACCCTTCATACACTGTTCGAGCTGTGCCCGTGCTAGTGGCGCTAACGGGCGCGGGCGTGGGCGACGACGTGCGCGAGCAGGCGGTGTGGGCGCTCGGCAACGTGGCTGGGGACTCGCCGCGCTGCAGAGACGCGGTGCTAGTTGCGGGGCTGCTGCCGCCCCTGCTGGAGTGAGTATTGACCCTTCAACACTGTGCGAGCGGTGCCCATGCTAGTGGCGCTCACGGGCGCAGGCGCAGGCGACGATATGCGCGAGCAGGCGGTGTGGGCGCTCGGCAACGTGGCTGGGGACTCGCCGCGCTGCAGAGACGCGGTGCTAGTTGCGAGGCTGCTGCCGCCCCTGCTGGAGTGAGTACTGACCCTTCATACACTGTGCGAGCGGTGCCCATGCTAGTGGCGCTCACGGGCGCGGGCGCAGGCGACGACGTGCGCGAGCAGGCAGTGTGGGCGCTCGGCAACGTGGCGGGGGACTCGCCGCGCTGCAGAGACGCGGTGCTAGTTGCGAGGCTGCTGCCGCCCCTGCTGGAGTGAGTACTGACCCTTCATACACTGTGCGAGCGGTGCCCATGCTAGTGGCGCTCACGGGCGCGGGTGCAGGCGACGACGTGCGCGAGCAGGCGGTGTGGGCGCTCGGCAACGTGGCGGGGGACTCGCCGCGCTGCAGAGACGCTGTGCTAGTTGCGAGGCTGCTGCCGCCCCTGCTGGAGTGAGTACTGACCCTTCATACACTGTGCGAGCGGTGCCCATGCTAGTGGCGTTCACGGGCGCGGGTGCAGGCGACGACGTGCGCGAGCAGGCGGTGTGGGCGCTCGGCAACGTGGTGGGGGACTCGCCGCGCTGCAGAGACGCTGTTCTAGCTGCGGGGCTGCTGGCGCCCCTGCTGGAGTGAGTACTGACCCTTCAACACTATGCGAGCGGTGCCCATGCTAGTGGCGCTCACGGGCGCAGGCGCAGGCGACGACATGCGCGAGCAGGCGGTGTGGGCGCTCGGCAACGTGGCTGGGGACTCGCCGCGCTGCAGAGACGCGGTGCTAGCTGCGGGACTGCTGCCGCCCCTGCTGGAGTGAGTACTGACCCTTCATACACTGTGCGAGTGGTGCCCGTGCTAGTGGCGCTAACGGGTGTGGGCGCAGGCGACGACGTGCGCGAGCAGGCGGTGTGGGTGTTCGGCAACGTGGCGGGGGACTTGTCGCGCTGCAGAGACGCGGTGCTAGCTGCGGGACTGCTGCCGCCCCTGCTGGAGTACTGACCCTTCATACACTGTGCGAGCGGTGCCCGTGCTAGTGGCGCTAACGGGCGCGGGCGTGGGCGACGACATGCGCGAGCAGGCGGTGTGGGCGTTCGGCAACGTGGCGGGAGACTCGCCGCGCTGCAGAGACGCGGTGCTAGCTGCGGGACTGCTGCCGCCCCTGCTGGAGTACTGACCCTTCATACACTGTGCGAGCGGTGCCCGTGCTAGTGGCGCTAACGGGCGCGGGCGTGGGCGACGACATGCGCGAGCAGGCGGTGTGGGCGTTCGGCAACGTGGCGGGAGATTCGCCGCGCTGCAGAGACGCGGTGCTAGCTGCGGGACTGCTGCCGCCCCTGCTGGAGTACTGACCCTTCATACACTGTGCGAGCGGTGCCCGTGCTAGTGGCGCTACCGGGCGCGGGCGTGGGCGACGACATGCGCGAGCAGGCGGTGTGGGCGTTCGGCAACGTGGCGGGAGACTCGTCGCGCTGCAGAGACGCGGTGCTAGCTGCGGGACTGCTGCCGCCCCTGCTGGAGTGAGTACTGACCCTTCATACACTGTTCGAGCTGTGCCCGTGCTAGTGGCGCTAACGGGCGCGGGCGTGGGCGACGACGTGCGCGAGCAGGCGGTGTGGGCGCTCGGCAACGTGGCTGGGGACTCGCCGCGCTGCAGAGACGCGGTGCTAGTTGCGGGGCTGCTGCCGCCCCTGCTGGAGTGAGTATTGACCCTTCAACACTGTGCGAGCGGTGCCCATGCTAGTGGCGCTCACGGGCGCAGGCGCAGGCGACGATATGCGCGAGCAGGCGGTGTGGGCGCTCGGCAACGTGGCTGGGGACTCGCCGCGCTGCAGAGACGCGGTGCTAGTTGCGAGGCTGCTGCCGCCCCTGCTGGAGTGAGTACTGACCCTTCATACACTGTGCGAGCGGTGCCCATGCTAGTGGCGCTCACGGGCGCGGGCGCAGGCGACGACGTGCGCGAGCAGGCAGTGTGGGCGCTCGGCAACGTGGCGGGGGACTCGCCGCGCTGCAGAGACGCGGTGCTAGTTGCGAGGCTGCTGCCGCCCCTGCTGGAGTGAGTACTGACCCTTCATACACTGTGCGAGCGGTGCCCATGCTAGTGGCGCTCACGGGCGCGGGTGCAGGTGCAGGCGACGACGTGCGCGAGCAGGCGGTGTGGGCGCTCGGCAACGTGGCGGGGGACTCGCCGCGCTGCAGAGACGCTGTGCTAGTTGCGAGGCTGCTGCCGCCCCTGCTGGAGTGAGTACTGACCCTTCATACACTGTGCGAGCGGTGCCCATGCTAGTGGCGTTCACGGGCGCGGGTGCAGGCGACGACGTGCGCGAGCAGGCGGTGTGGGCGCTCGGCAACGTGGTGGGGGACTCGCCGCGCTGCAGAGACGCTGTTCTAGCTGCGGGGCTGCTGGCGCCCCTGCTGGAGTGAGTACTGACCCTTCAACACTATGCGAGCGGTGCCCATGCTAGTGGCGCTCACGGGCGCAGGCGCAGGCGACGACATGCGCGAGCAGGCGGTGTGGGCGCTCGGCAACGTGGCTGGGGACTCGCCGCGCTGCAGAGACGCGGTGCTAGTTGCGAGGCTGCTGCCGCCCCTGCTGGAGTGAGTACTGACCCTTCATACACTGTGCTAGCGGTGCCCATGCTAGTGGCGCTCACGGGCGCGGGCGCAGGCGACGACGTGCGCGAGCAGGCGTTGTGGGCGCTCGGCGACGTGGCGGGGGTCTCGCCGCGCTGCAGAGATGCGGTGCTATTTGCGAGGCTGCTGCCGCCCCTGCTGGAGTGAGTACTGACCCTTCATACACTGTGCGAGCGGTGCCCATGCTAGTGGCGCTCACGGGCGCGGGTGCAGGCGACGACGTGCGCGAGCAGGCGGTGTGGGCGCTCGGCAACGTGGCGGGGGACTCGCCGCGCTGCAGAGACGCTGTTCTAGCTGCGGGGCTGCTGGCGCCCCTGCTGGAGTGAGTACTGACCCTTCATGCACTGATGGTGGTAGAGTCAACACATGACGTAACATAAGAGACTACCTGTGTGTCCTACATGTTTTAAATAAATTGAGTTTGAGTTTTGACAGGTGCAGGTGGGGGCAACGACTTTTATTATGCTTTATTACGACGGAATTCATTATTTCTAAACCAAATTCTGCCAGTTAGTATTATATTGATATACATTTCTTTGTTTCAGCATTCTAAATAAGTATTCAAGATTATCTATGACGAAGAATGCAGTATGGACACTGTCAAATCTCTGTAGAGGGAAAAACCCTCCCACAAACTTTGAAGCTGTTGCACCAGGTATATCACACTGTACAAAACTACCAAATTAGAAGTTTTCTTGTACTTTTGTTATTGGGGGTTAAAGGCTTATTACACTTCTCGATTTCAAGGAGCCTGCTTAAAGGGTGCGAGTGACTCCTAGTCGTGAATGTGAATTTCAAGAGAGTCGTACGTGTATCTTTAATGTTTATTATTATATTTTTATTGTGCACTGTGGCACATTATGGCACCCATGCTATCGAAGCGAAAAAAAAGCAGTATCCATACTAATATTATAAATTCGAAAGTGTGTCTGTCTGTGTGTTTGCTACGCTTTCAAGGCCAATCCATTCAACCAATTTTGATGAAAGTTGGTACAGCGGTAGGTTACGTCCAGGGGAAGAACAGATATGCTACTTTTTAACCCGGAAAATTATAGAGTTCCCCCGGGAATCAAATAAACGTGATCCACGTGGACGAAGTCGCTGACATCATCTTATAGTTAATTTAGTCTTTATGCTCTTTTCTCCATAAATAATGCTTGTCTTTGTACATGTCTATCAGACACAACTAAAATGTTCGCGTGAGCCAGAGAGACGTCTACTCTACGATGGTCGTGCGACGACTGAGCTCCCTAACTACCCTATCTGTTAATAGTTATTAAATTGCCCTATCGGCTGAGCGCATAGGCAGAAGAGGTGGTTAATAAAGAACATAGCGCAAAATCATAGCACGGACAACAGCATGCTATCCGAGGAGCCTCTATGTTGTTACGGTGCTATGACGCGCGAGCGCGCGCGCTGATTCGTAGTTTGTTTCGTAGCACTAGAAGCGCCCGTAGCGGCGCCCGCCTGCCGGTAGCGCGCTGGTCGACCGTTAGTCTTGCGTAACGTGCTGCTGTGAGCGTACGTCATAATATGTTTTCATGCGTGCTATAGCATAGCATATTTAAAAGCATGCTAAATATTTATAGTTTAAAGCCTGTAGCGTGCTATGGTTTTAAAGCAGTTTTGAACAGCTCTAATAAGCAGCTGGGCAGATCGGAACGACCCGAACGATTAATTTAGGGACCCTTAATCCCATCTCTTATTTCACCGTACCAATAATTTAGCGAAGGGTCCCTTGAAATCGGGTAGTGTAATAGGTAATAATAGGTCTATTACACTAGACTTTTCACAGGGACCCTTACATTTAAATCAGTGTAGTGTAATAAGATTTAGAGAGAAAGGGCCCTAAATTGTTCTTATTGCTGTGTAATAAGCGACGCCCTAACTAGCGGCCTTATAGTGCAGTGGCGTGCATAGGTTTTGAAGCTAGGGTAGGCATAAGCTAATCAGAATACCTATTTACTGACTGTTTTAATGGAAAATGAGCATTGACCTATTTCCATTTGGGTAAGCAGTGCTTTTATGCTTCCATGAACAGCACGCCAATAGGTAATATAGGCCGTGGCCGCTATTTAGAGCGTCGCTTATTACACAGCAATGCGCATTACGCACCTTTTTCTCTACATTTTATTGCACTACGCTGATTCAGGTGTAAGGGTCCCTTACAAAAGCGTAGTGTAATCTTACTAATATTATAAATGCGAAAGTTTGGATGGATGTATGGATATATGGATGTTTGTTACTCAATCACGCCCCAACGGCTGAACGGATCTGGCTGAAATTTGGCACAGAGATAGGTAGAGTCTGGAATAGCACATAGGCTACTTTGTATCCCGGACAATTAAAGAGTTCCCGCGGCAACCAAAAGACCTCAAACCACGCAGACAAAGTCGCGGGCATTCGC
Organism: Erebia palarica; assembly: GCA_964035005.1. NCBI lineage: Eukaryota > Metazoa > Arthropoda > Insecta > Lepidoptera > Nymphalidae > Erebia > Erebia palarica. The sequence goes on from OZ035988.1 coordinate 13,736,069, forward strand.
TAGTAGGCATATAAGCCTTATAGGCCTATTACACTGCACTTTCCACTGGGCCCTGTAGAAAGGGTGAGCGTGGCCGCTAATTATAGCGTCGCTTATTACCCAGCATAAGGACCAATTTAGAGACCCTTTCTCCCTAAATACACTACACTGATTCAAGTATAATGGTCCCTGTGAAAAGTGCAGTGTAATAGGCCTATTATAGTGGAAGCATTGGCTGGGCTAGTGTGTGTAGTGTACGTGCTGAGTGGTGTGGGCGGTATGCGCAGGCATCCCCGTGCTGGCGCGGCTGCTGCACCACATGGACGCGGACGTGCTGACGGACGCGTGCTGGGCGCTCTCCTACCTGTCGGACGGGCCCAACGAGAAGATCCAGGCCGTCATCGACGCGGGCGTCTGCCGGCGGCTCGTCGAGCTGCTCATGTGAGTACAATATCATCGATACATATCGAATAAAAAATTCTACTATATCACTTGTACTCACTTATAGGCCTATTACACTGCACTTTTCGCAGGGTTTTAAGTTAAACGTGGCAGGAAACGCGCGCTGGGAGGGTGTTCCACACCCAAGCGGTTCGTATCAGAAACTTCGAGCAAAAACCAACTACCTCAATTTACATAGATCGGCCCTGTCGAACCAGGAATGTGGACTTAATATATTGTTACTAACACCATCTACTCTGAAAAGCGGGACAGTTTTATTAGGCCTATTACACTGCACACAGGGACCCTTACAATTGAATCAGTGTAGTGTAATATTCCGAATCAGTGGTAGATTCACTCGACGATTCAAAAGTACTTGTAAAAGTTTATTTGAATAAAAAGTATTTGAATTTTGAAAACAAAATAAACCTCGTGTACAGTACCACTCTGCCTCGTTGGTCTAGTGGTTAGCATGTTCAACTGCGGCTGAAGAGATCCGGGGTCGGGCCATAATGGAGTATTGGGTTTTTCTGACCAGAAATTCTCAGTACTAGCCCGGGGTTAGGTAGTTGGCGATGTTTCACCCACGTGTCTCGTTCCCGTAGGCACAATAAGTACACAGTGGTGTCGGCGGCGCTGCGAGCGGTGGGCAACATCGTGACCGGCAACGATGCGCAGACGCAGGCCGTGCTCAACTGCAACCCGCTGCCCAGCCTGCACGCGCTGCTGCGCTCCGCCACTGAGTCGCTGCGCAAGGAGGCCTGCTGGACGCTCTCCAACATCACAGCCGGCAACGCTGCGCAAATACAGGTACGGTCCCGCAAAACTTCTGGCCCGGTGGCCAAAATTGGAACAAAACTGTTTGGTTTTATTTTGTTTTGCATAGATTATTTAGATAGCGGACTATAAGTTTGTGATACTATATGGCGCGATAGAACGAGCACACGGTGTCGCATCGACGACGCGCAGACGCAGGCCGTGCTTTACTGACAGGACCTTGTCATCTGCACTCAAATATTCTAACCATAAAGGTGTGTCCAAACATCGAGTGACAAGTGCGCGGCAGCAACACGCGCCGTTTGCAAGACACAATGAGGTATTTGAAAACTAGTCAAATCAGTAACTTTTTTCATACATCCAAATAGCGCGCTTATTATGGGATTTTGTATGAAATACTAAATTGTAATATCATCAATGTACGACGCGCTTTTTACTGTAATCGAGAGTTTAAAATGGTTATTCAACATTGAACTAACTGGGGACGTAGATTCTTTAGAAGACGTCTTTTAGAAGATCCTCTATTTAATAATCACTAAAATATAATTTATTTGACTTGTTGTCAAATACCAATTTGTGCCTCGTCCTAGTAAGGATTTGAAGACTATACCCATGAATATAATATGCGCGGTGGACGTTCAATAACAGCGCGGCATTCTGTGCGCGGCGGCCGAGCAAGATTATCCCTTTTTGTTTGGACACACCTTAACACCAACGAGCAGTTGCAGATATGAGCAACGATATATTACGATATGAGCACTTTTATTATGTAAATGTCACCGTAAGATTGTAAAAACCCTTAGATTATAATCTAACTCGCGAAATTTTAATAGTTACCTATGCAACAGTTGTGTAATAAGGGGTATTAAAACACGAATGGGGGTTTATCACACGATAATAGTATCATATGAGTGTTTTAATACCTAATTATCAACAGTTGCATACAAGACTTTATCTACACTCATAATATGAATCCTCTATAACAGATTCTGAAATAGTTAGCTTACTGCTAACATTAAAACATCCAGTCCTAGTAACCTAATATCATCAATTACTGAGTATATACAAATAAACTAAGTATTAATGAAATAATTATTTATTGTAGTAGTAATTAACATTTTGTATAGTGCAATAGACATGATGACTGATTTTGAGAAATGGTCAGATTATGTTCGGAAGTGTCTACTATTTCGGAAAAATATCTTATTTCAGCAGAAAAACAAGGTTTGGTAGATAAAATTGGCATTTGAAATTTCAATTTAAAAAATAACGCCAAAACGCTCGCGGTTGTCATGGCGTCGTTTGTGACGTCACTATTGCTTTTACCAATGTACTCTAATGTACCGTGTGCAGTAAACACTAAGTCTTCGTACAGCAATTTAGATATTTTGTGTAAATAATATGAATTCTACAGTGTTGTAAGTCGTGTGCGTCCCCCAGTGTGATAACACATCAAAATTAACTCTAAGAAAGTTATTTATTCACGCGCCACTTTAAAAGACATTGCGATCTAAGTAGCTTAATCTTGCACGGCGAGATCCTACAGCTATTCTACTATTAATCATTCAAATAATCTGATGATTTGAGCGAGACCTAAAGGAGTTGGAGTTTTTAAAGTTTGTAACTTTCCAACTCCTTTGGGTCTCGCTCAAATCGTCAGATTATTTGAACGTACACTTTTCAGCATGTAATTAACTCACTCTACCTTAATCTGACGTGCTCGAGTATTTCTTATGATCGATTTTATTTATCTAATTATTTGATCTACTGTCCTAGACAGACCCACCAATATACAGGGCTCATATATGGTGAAGGTACTCTACAGGGTCCAAAGAATCCCCCTTTATAATAATCTGCCACGCTGGAGTAAATTCAAAAATTCCTTCTTGGCCTCCCCTACTATATTCATACAGATACCACGCATCGAGCAGATGTGGCTGTCTGTTGAGTAAACCCTTTGCGCAGAGGGGATCGAAAAAATAAATAAAGGAGTGTTGTTATGAAATTCAGTACAACATTACATCACCTGTTTGGATGATGTTATGGTTATTAGGACATTGGGTGTTTTAATGTTGGCAATAAGCTAACTGTTTCAGAACCTGTTGTAGAGGATTTATAGCATGGGAGTAGATAAACGGTTTTTACAATCTTATGGTGACATAAACATTTAGTATTTATTATTTTTTGCAGACAGTCATAGACGCAAACATATTCCCGACGCTGATAGATATTTTAAGAAACGCAGAGTTTAAAACTAGGAAAGAGGCCGCCTGGGCGATAACCAACGCGACGAGTGGCGGAACACATCAACAAATTAGGTGAATATATCATGACTACAGGTCGCCCGCGCCTTCATCCGCGTATTATTGCTGTTTCCTATGAGATTATGAAAATCTATAGAGGCTTTAGTTAGCTTGTATGCAGGTTTCCTAAATGCAGATTTTCATGTCTATACTTCAAAATTATAGGACTTTTATGTAAACTTCCACCCCTATTTCACCCATTTTGGGGTCTTTCATATATAAATAATAAGCACACCCAAACTGGCACAAATCATCATGTTTGAAGTTATCAACTGTAACAAAATATATCTTGGTCTCCACTCTCCGTGTACAAGCCATAGAGATCGCTGTATTACCACATAATATAAAGGATCCTGCTGATATTGCATGCTACAACAAAGAAACTTACACCAATCCAACTAGATTTCGTCGTCGAATTTTACCAACGGAGTTCGAAGATATAACTATCGATATCGAACCTGCTGGGTCCCTGCTTCGGAGGCATTTAATACCTACCCGAAGGAAAATCTTTACCATGCAAATACAACAACTGCTAATGATGGACATACATGAGTTATCTTATCAATCCATTGTCGGCTGTTTAGTCTCTACTAAGCACAAGTCCCCTCTTGGAATGAGAAGGGTTTGGCCATAGTCAACCACTCTGGCTAAGTGCGAATTAGTAGACTTCACACACCTTCGATAAAATTTTGAAGAACTCTCCGGCATGCAGGTTTCCTTACGATGTTTTCCTTCACCGATTGAAACAAGTGATATACATTTTCTTAAAACCCACATAACTTCGAAAAGTTAGAGGTGCGTACCCGGGAGTTGAACCTGCGACCGCGTACAGGAGGTTTGTGTCTTAACCTGAGTAATGCTGAGATGTTTAGAGCGTCCTATGGCTTTGTTCCGACTTTACTCAGAGTTATATTGTGAGTGTCGAAATCTGCCTCGTTAGAACCGTCTCAATTCCGAGCGAAGTCAAAATAAGTACTATCTCACACAAAGTTAAATAAGGCTAAGCTCGCGGTGCGTTTATTGCATAGGTGCGTCGGGTATTTATTTGTGAACTGTTTAAAGAGACGTGTTTAGATGCGATGGTATATAATTGTGAATTGTATATAGAGAACTGCCTCGTTGGTCTAGTGGTTAGCATGTTCGACTGCGGCTGACGAGGTCCCGGGTTCGAGTCCCGGGTCGAGTCATACTTAAGTGTTGGGTTTTTCTGACTAGAAATTCTCAGCACTAGCCCGGAGTTAAGAAGTTGGCAGTGTTTTACCCCCGTGTCTCGGAGAGCACGTTAAGACGTCGGTCCGGGTTATTATCACTAAAATGATAATAGTCGTTACAGTCCGCCAACCCGCATTGGAGCAGCTTGGTGGGTCTGAACTCTAATTCCCTCTCTCCTTCTCTCCTGTGAGAGTAGAGGCCTGTGCCCAGCAGTAGGACGTTAATGGGCTGCTGTGGGTGGTGGTGTATATAGAGACTGTGCTGACTGTACTGTATGTATGTTCCAGCTACCTGGTGCAACAGGGCTGCATACCGCCTCTGTGCGACCTGCTCACACTGACAGACACGAAGACAGTGCAAGTGGCGCTCAACGGACTAGACAACATCTTAAAAGCGGGCCAGCACGTAGACCAGCGCGACAACCCTTATGCCGTGCTCCTTGAAGAGTGCTTTGGTAAGATTTCAACATTGAAATAGTAGTCTAGGCAATAAAGCTAGTGGACCCCAACAATAATTCCTCAGGCGACAAAACTTTACAGTATGATAAAGTTATCATGAGTTAAACGTATATTATAAATATCCAACAAAAAATCAAAACTAGCAACTGGATAATTATATCAGTACCACTTACATATATCCTTATTTTTATAAGACTTGTAATGTATCAATACAATAAGCTATAATGTAAAAAAATGTAACTAGATAGATTTTAGATATATTTTTTTGGCATAAATGAATATTATTTATTTATTAAAAAAAACAGAAAAGGGAGTAAGACTTTTTATGCTATACCCAATTGTTTAAGCAGGAAAGTACATTATTTAAACATTAAAATTTATTTAAACACTGTTTTGGTTTGATAATAAATCGGTTTAAATATAGATGTTCTGCATGACTATTTCGTTTCATATTTCGGTTTTGAGTGTAAATTTACTATTATTTTAAAAAGAAATCGAGAAAATATGCAGTTAAAAATATTAAGTTTTAAGTATAAATACCTTACCTACGCGTATGTTTTGTTTTTGGATATTTTTGTATAAGTTTTGGTTCATGCCATCCTACAACCCTGCCAAGTTTAAACGACTGAGGATTTAATGCGGGGGTCTCCCTACAACGAACCACTCCGTGGCCTATACTATAGTATGTAGTATATACAGTGACGTGACGTGGTTTGATAGCTAGTCGAGTAGGCATTAGTTAGATTAGGTACCTATAGTTCGTGCGCGAGTTGAATGCAGAGTAATACATTTACTCAGCATGCAACTCGCGCGATGAAAAAAGTGCATTTATTTACATAATTATAATACATTTAAAAAAGATAAGCGTGCATATTTGTCTCTATAACTAGCACACCTCTGACTAAATACATAGTGAAACAAGTAGACTCACTCATGCCAAAAAAATATTACTTCTTCGGGATGGTTCCTCTCTCTCATATTTTTAGAAGATTTTCCCTGTTAGATTTTTTTTTTTATGGATACCGTTTTTCGTACATCTATTTGTATAGCAAGAGGAACTTTATGTCTGACCAATAAAGTTTGGTTTTTAGTTTACATTTAAACCAATGTATTTCCTCCATGTTTCCCAGTCTCCTCTCGTGCCTTGGCATCCCTTTATTTTTCTATTCTACTGGCGATGTGCCCGCCCACTGTTGTGTTGTTGAATCAATGGTGCTGTTAAACCAGTTACTTTTTGTGCAATGCAATACGATAACACTGTGCTGCCAGACGCCAATTTTTTCGAATACTCGAATACACTTAATCGCAATACTGACTCGGACTGATGGTGTTAATGACTTTCGAATTTCGAATCCTAGTACAGCGTAAAAGATTATTTGAAGATAAAAAAGCATGGGTATGTATTCTTCCAGCCGCTAATTATAAATCTTCGATATTAGTAAGATGTTGATAATAATAAAAAAAAAACCGGCTGATTTTGTTGCGAGCTCTTCTCATATCAGGGTGCGTTTGGAACCCTCGAAGCTTTAGTTTTATGATATCGTGGCTAATTATCATCATCACGTCTTATATTTTTTAAACGTGACGTTCAGATGGTGTACTTTGTAGGTACCAATCCATACTTAATATTATAAAGACGAAAGTGTGTCTGTCTGCTACACTTTCACGGCCCACCTGTTCAACCAATTTTGATGAAATTTGGTACAGGGATAGTTTGTATCTCAGGGAAGGACATGCTACTTTTTTATCCCGAAAATTGAAAATATTGCAACACAATAACACTGCTGCCAGGTGCCAATGTGTTCGAATGCTCGAATACAATCATTATTGCAATGTTAACTTGGCCTAATGTTACAGTCTAAATGACTTCAGAATTTCGCATTCGCGATTGACGATTCCAATAATAATGTCCTCGTTTCCGACTCCAGGCGTAGACAAAATAGAGTTCCTCCAGTCTCACGAGAACCTCGACATCTACCAGAAGTCGTTTGAGATAATCGAGAACTACTTCGGGTCGGAGAGTGAGGACGGGCGCGTGCTGCCCGACGTGTCTTCCAGCGCAGAGTTCACCTTCGGGCCCAGCTCCGAGCCCACCGGGTACAACTTCTGAGCGACGGGCGAACGTTGTGCAGTGAGTATTGTATATTTCGGGTCGGAGAGTGAGGACGGGCGCGTGCTGCCCGACGTGTCTTCTAGCGCAGAGTTCATCTTCGGTCCCAGCTCCGAGCCCACCGGGTACAACTTCTGAGCGACGGGCGAACGCTGTGCAGTGAGTATTGTATACTTCGGGTCGGAGAGTGAGGACGGGCGCGTGCTGCCCGACGTGTCTTCCAGCGCAGAGTTCACCTGCGGGCCCAGCTCCGAGCCCACCGGGTACAACTTCTGAGCGACGGGCGAACGCTGTGCAGTGAGTATTGTATACTTCGGGTCGGAGAATGAAGACGGGCGCGTGCTGCCCGACCTGTCTTCCAGCGCAGAGTTCACCTGCGGGCCCAGCTCCGAGCCCACCGGGTACAACTTCTGAGCGACGGGTGAACGCTGTGCAGTGTGTATTGTATACTTCGGGTCGGAGAGTGAAGACGGGCGCGTGCTGCCCGACCTGTCTTCCAGCGCAGAGTTCACCTGCGGGCCCAGCTCCGAGCCCACCGGGTACAACTTCTGAGCGACGGGTGAACGCTGTGCAGTGTGTATTGTATACTTCGGGTCGGAGAGTGAAGACGGGCGCGTGCTGCCCGACCTGTCTTCCAGCGCAGAGTTCACCTGCGGGCCCAGCTCCGAGCCAACCGGGTACAACTTCTGAGCGACGGGTGAACGCTGTGCAGTGTGTATTGTATACTTCGGGTCGGAGAGTGAAGACGGGCGCGTGCTGCCCGACCTGTCTTCCAGCGCAGAGTTCACCTGCGGGCCCAGCTCCGAGCTCACCGGGTACAACTTGTGAGCGACGGGCGAACGCTGTGCAGTGAGTATTGTATACTTCGGGTCGGAGAGTGAAGACGGGCGCGTACTGCCCGACCTGTCTTCCAGCGCAGAGTTCACCTGCGGGCCCAGCTCCGAGCCCACCGGGTACAACTTCTGAGCGACGGGCGAACGCTGTGCAGTGAGTATTGTATACTTCGGGTCGGAGAGTGAGGACGGGCGCGTGCTGCCCGACGTGTCTTCCAGCGCAGAGTTCACCTTCGGGCCCAGCTCCGAGCCCACCGGGTACAACTTCTGAGCGACGGGCGAACGCTGTGTAGTGAGTATTGTAATCTATATGTCACCATAAGATTGTAAAACCCGTTAGATTATAATGTAACTCGCTAAATCGCAAAGTGTCGAAAGATTACAATTTAACGCATTATTTTCCGGTAGATTGTAATCTTTTAGGTTTATTAACCCGATAGAACCTACCTACCTAATTGTTTATGTCGAACCCTAACCGTACCTACATGAAACAGACAAGAAAATTAAATACAATGAATATTTAAAAAATTTACACTCAGAACATTGAACGGTTCAAAATCTTTCGACAGTTTACAATTTCGCGAGTTAGATTATAATCTAACGGTTTTTACAATCTTACGGCGACATATATAAAAGCGAAAGGTCACTGATTCATCATGATATCCCAGGACCTATAAAGCATACAAACTTGAAAGTTGGAAGGTAGGTTCTATGGTGTAGACATCAGTTAAGAAACGGTTTTGAGAAAATTCACTCCTAAGGGGTTGAAATGGGGGTTGGAAGTTAGATACATTTTGTTAAATACATACATTACAAAACATACATATATTGTAAAATAAAAATATGTGCAATAAATGTACATACATACATTGTAAAATAAAAATATGTGCAATAAATTAGGAGTGCATAACTTGTGAGGAGTTAAGTTGGATGGAAGAAGATATTTTTGAAAAATCCACTCTTAATCAGCGGAGCCATCTTTAAACCAGGTACGTAAGTACCGCCCAATACATCAAGTGCTATGTTAGTAAGGGGCGTTACCAGTGTGCACTCGCCGCTCAAACAGTGCAACCATCTTGCTGGTGGCGTCAACTGATGCGCTTGCGCCGCCCGAAACATCTAGCCGCCATTACACTCTTGGTTGATTATACCTATCATGAAATCTGTCGCCCTGGTACACGGTGCCATAGATACATAAAATTATAGGTTAATATTTATAGATTAATATTTATTAATGAACATTGATATATTACCTTGAAACTACAGAACTAGGATACTCGGTAGTTCCTACATGACATGAACTCCTGGTATATTAAGAAAAATATACGGGCTGTTTTATTTATTTTCGTCGTCGGGTCGTGAGTTATTAGAACACTAAAAATGTCACGTTTGGGCACACCTGATAAACCCATGTCTGACTCTAACTTAAATAAACAGAGTATTGATGAATCGACGCCTTCGTCAACTTAAGAAGCAAGCGAAAGAGGCACGATTCGTATACTCCGGAACTTGACGCTTTCAAGGAGGAAATTAAGGAACTGATCGAATCATGGATAAAGCAGCATGATAACCGGCTTGGAAAAATTGCGACGACTTTACAGGACATTCAGAAAACTAACTCCGACCTAGAGGCATCTTTATCGTTTTTAAATACACAGTATGAAGAGATCAAGTGCAGGGTTGAAAAGCTAGAAACGGAAAAGAGGAAGGAGCAGGAACATATTCAACTACTGGAAGGAAAAATAGAAGACCTGCAAAGAAATGCCCGAAAGACTTCTCTGGAGCTGCGAAACGCCCCCAGCACAAAAACAGAATGTAAAGAAGACCTAAAAAAATGCTTTACAAAGCTCGCTAAAACTAGCAACGTCGAGATCAACCAAAATCATATTCGCGACACGCTACCGGGTAAAGGGAAACCAAAACTCAAACAGTCCGATTATAATTGAATTATCATCCGTCTCGCTCAAAATGGACATGCTTAAGGCTACCAAAACGTACAACAGGAAGAAGAAGAACAATACTTCACCTATATTCCTGGCAGAACAACTAACCAGTAAAGCCAGCAGACTCTACTTTTTGGCTAGAGGCCTTGCCAAAACCAAACCATTCCGTTTCTGTTGGACCGCTAATGGGAAGGTGTTTATTCGAAAGGATGAGAACTCGCCTATTATTCGTATCACTAGTGAGGCGCAATTGTAAAAGCTGGGAAGTGAAGCATGACTATCTTATGGACCTATTTTAGTTGTTAATGTCTTAAAATTAAGATTCTATGTACATACACACACAAAAAATACAACCACACCCAATCCTTTTCGCTACACTAAAACACTTCAATCATACAGTAACTACCCAAACACTACCATAACACTACTAAATCTATGCTTCTACATTACTAAAATTACATACACTATTAAAATAATGAACCACTAAATAAATACTGACCCATCATATCATACCGGTTAACAATGGCTAATTTACTCCCTATGGAAGAAATAGACACCTTAAAAATCGCTCAGTGAGTTGTCTGTAATCCTCAAGATTGCAGTACATACATTAATAGACTTACATTTCCAAGAAGTCCCGTTAACATAATATCGCTAAACATCCGAAGTATATACAAAAATATTAACGACTTTGAAGTTTTGCTAACATCACTTCAACTTGACTGTGATATTTTGATGTTATCAGAATGTAGATTTTTGCCCCAAAAACCATTACCTTTAATTGAACATTATGATAGTTATAGTAGCAAACATAACATTAATCAGAATGGAGGTGTAGCAATATACATTAATAGCTCATTAAACGTAACTAAAATTGAAGAAAAATTCTTAGTAAATGCTACTTGTATGTCAGTAATAAATATTGATAATAATACTGTCGTGTTGGCAATATATCGTTCACCCTCTTTTAAAATTGCTGACGATTTTGTTGAATCCCTATATAATTTACTTAGCTCGTATAAAAACTAAAATAATATAATACTTGGTGACATAAACATAAATATCGCATTAGACAGCACAGACAGAAATAGGCACGTCTACTTAAACATGGTATTCTGCCGGGTCATACATTTCCCACTAGAGAAAGTAATTGTCTTGACCATGCTATGATTCGTACCCAAAATAAAGTTGAAGTTCTTGTCCTTAACTCATCTGTAACTGACCATCAAGCTGTGCTTATTTCACTACAAAGTAAACCGGAAAATAAAAATAAATACATAACAATCCCCAAACTAAACCTAGATACAGCCATAAAACAACTCGAGAAAAATCTTAACAACCTTTACTTGACCCATGACGCTAATGATATCGCTGATGACGCTGATGAATTAAATGTATTCGAAATAGAAATAATATGCAATATAAGCTTAAAAAAGATATACTAAAGACTTAAGATACGCTATAGAAATTTTTGCAATAATTTGTTAAAAAAAGTAAGAAGAAACTACGAACGCACTGAGATTAAAAAAGCTATTAAAAATCTAACTTTTACTAATATAACTAAAACTAAAAAGCATAGTACTGAGTTATTAAACATTAAATCATCACATAATGAATCGGTTAGCTTTATAAACGGATAATATTTTTTTCAATGTGGGTACAATTGGCAGAAAAGAAATTAAGCAATCAGCAAAAAAATATTAACATACCTTTGAAATCATCATTTGCAGCTCCACTTAAATCATTTGGTCTTCTAGGTACTGATGAATCAGAAGTTAATTCCCTCTTAATGAACCTCAAAAACAATAGTGCCTCCGGGTGGGATAATATATCTACTAAATTTATAAAGCACGTCAAGCATATTCTTGTATCCCTGTAACCTACCTCTTTAATACTTGTTTTGACCAAGGATTTTTTCCTGAAGTTTTTAAGCTGTCCTAAATTCACCCAATTTATAAAAGTGGGAGCAAAACGAGGTGGATAATCATAGGCCAATGGTGCCGATTCTGTAATGTAACATCTCTAAACTAAACTAAAATGGCAGCTTTAAATCTAGTTCTGTCCCTTTCCGTAGGGAGTATTATGAAAGGGTTAGCAATATTTATTTAACTTTAGTTTAGTTTAGAGATTGTGCACTACAGAATCTGCCCCAATATCTCTGCTGCCGGTTCTATCCAAAATATTAGAAAAAAATATAAATAAAAGGCTAAATGCATATTTAAACGAAAATAAATTTATCACTGACTCTCAGTATGGGTTTAGAAGGGGTATATCTACCGAAGATGCGGTAATTGATCTTACCAATGATATCGTGAGAAGGCTTGACCAGGGCCAGAAATGCATTGGTGTATTTTTGGACCTGGCCAAATCATTTGATACTGTTTGTATTCCCATACTGTTAGACAAACAGGATGGGATGGGCATCAGGGGTACTCATGTCAAACTTCTGGAAAGCTACCTCACAAACAGAAAACAACAAGTAAAAATTGGTGACGTCCGAAGTTCCGAAGCTTTCATTTCTTATGGTGTACCGCATGGTAGCGTTCTAGGACCTACTCTGTTCTTAATATATATAAACGATCTTGCTCTTATAGAACGTAATAACGGCAATATCTATTCATACGCAGACGATACTGCCCTGATATTTAATGGTGACACATGGGAGGAAGCAAAATTTAATGCGGAGAAAGGTCTAAGTAATGTTGTAAGCTGGCTTGACAGAAATGTGTTGACATTAAATGCAACAAAGACAAAGTTTATGACCTTCTCAATTAGAGCTCCAACTCAACCTCCAGATAGTTTTGTTATAAAATGCCATTCGTGCAAATATCGGCAGGGGATTACTTGTGATTGCCCACATATTGAGAAAGTAACGCAGTACAAATATCTCGGAGTTATAGTAGACCAACATCTAAACTGGTACACACAAATTGATCACTTAATAAATAGAACTAGGAATTTTATATGGATATTTAAAAAACTACGCCATGTTGTTCCACCGGAACTATTAAATAACATAAATATCGCACTGGGACAGTCGAATTTAATGTACTGCATTCCTGCTTGGGGTGGTGCATGTAAGACTCAACTTATTCAGTTGGAGAGAGCACAAAGATCCCTGCTTAATAGTTATGTATTTCAGACCCTACAGATACCCAACACATAGTCTGTACACATCAGCCAAATTACTTACTATCCGTCAATTATACATCTTACAAACTATAGCTAGGGTTCACCGCACTACTGAATATAATAAATCACTTCAAAATAGAAGACGTAACCATGCAGTCATTAACACTGTTTCAAATAATAAGACACAGAACCATAAAAAAAATGGTAACCAATTGGTTGAATAACTACGAGGATACCGAAAATCTTTTAAAATTACAAATTTAAATTTAACTTTGTAGTTTATATACCGTCCGTCCGGGAAAGCAACCCGTTCTCATCCGAGGCCATACATAGTCTGAGGGTGTGAATGAGTATTTTTACCGTGTTATGCATACTACTTTTCATATCGAATATATGAGGAAAATTCGCTGAATACTGTGCGCGGCGGAATGCTATGTTTACGTATAAGTAATCACTACACTTAGCTAGTATTTATATGATGATTTCTTTATTAACACGTTGAACGCCGCTTTAATTTTTCAGTTTTTCTGTTTAGGCCGTGGGGTACACCGTGTACTCGACATACAATAGTTCCGTTGGGGCCGCGGGGGACAACATATGACCGCGAGTCAGAGGCGATTATAAGCATCTCTATTGGGCCGTCGGGCACAGATATAAAGCTAATATGTATTTGACGTGACCCCCACGGCCCTGCAGACAAATAGATTGTATTTGGTTTTTAGTAAAAAATAAGACTTAGAAAAATATGACAAATAATTTCGGGACAAGACTTGTTGGAAAGTTCTAAAAGAAATAGTGTGTATGATAATGTGTTATTTTATATTTTTCCATAAAATTACTATTTATAATGTGTTGTTAAAATACTGTTATAATGTTACTGTTTACTAAAATCTGGTAAAGGTGTACTACATAGCTGTTAGGGTTTAATTTTTCGGGGATAGTTTGATGAATTAAACTACATGTTTGTAAAGCAAATATAATAATTATTTATTAAAGTAATTATTTATTACAGTTTTTAAATGAAACAAAATTAAATCAGACTTTAGATTGAGATCAATATCAACGCTACTACACCAGTTATTTTAATGAATTTTATGGAAACAATCAAAACAAAGAAATGGTTTGGCCAAGGGGGGGCAGGTGTCACAAAAAGTTACAACTTTTTTCGTCTTGTTTTTAGCTAATACTCGTCCCATTACTTTAGTATTGTCTTTGTAGCACTGCTGACATGTTCTTCGACTAATTTTGCTTGTGCCGTCTTTCTTCGCAAGCTTATGCTTCATTCTTATTGGTCTTGAATCCTGACTTGAGGTTTCACTTCTCATTAACAGGCCCTTCAACACCTGTTTCCTAAATTCAACAATTTGGATTTTCGTCCCGGTTACTGCTTGATATAATACTAGTGCATAGTGCATTGATAACTGCAGTGTTCAACAGCAAGTTTATGGCAACTTTTTTGTACCATTTTACCGATTTCCTTAATGGCGTGGAATAAACCCCCATTTGGTCAGACAAATCGACAGCTCCTTTTGCCCTATTATAGTCTAGCACGATTTTCGGCTTCGGTACCGCTTTTCCTCGCTTTGTAATTGGAAACGGTTGGAATGTTTGGTCGAAAGAACAAGTACCTACGTCTCTTTTATCTTTCCACATCATAGTAATTCCATCTTCGCTCTCTCTAGCTATATATTCACCTGTCTTCAGTTTAGCATTAGCAACCTCTTTTGGTATATTCCTTCTATTTTTTATAATAGTACCCACTAGGTGTGTTTCATTTTCCAACAGATTCCTTGCTAAATCAATACTCGTATACCAATTGTCGGTATACAACGTGTGACCCTTGTTCAACAAGCCACTGCAAAGTGACATTACAACGTTTGCCGGCGTAGTATTCACTTGATCGTTTTCTTTTCCCGCATAAATATTGATTTTATATGTATACCCCGGTAGAGTGCATAATTTAAACTCTTTTATGCCATATTTATGCCATTTCTGTTTATTATATTGACGGAAAACGATTCTGCCGCGGAATGGCACAACGCTTTCAATGCATATACAGCAGGAGTATAATGCCTTGAAAAATTTGTGTTCATGACCTCCAGTAAGTTTCTGACGCGATGTAACCTATCAGACTTGTGAGCATTGTCAAGCCGGTAAAAATGAAGCATTTGAAGAAGCAGTTCAAAGCGATTACGGGACATAATTGTTGCTGCAAACGGGTGACCTGTTATTTCATCTTTTGACCAATAATCAGAAAGCTTAGGAAGTACTACCAAGCCCATAAAAATAATCAATGCAAAAAAGCCTTTCATCTCATGCACGTTAGAAGGAGACCAGTTACGGATTCTTGCTGCTTTTGAAGCCACGCGGCCGGTGATTCTATCAATAGCAAACTGATTTGTATCTTCTACTATCTGCATAAAAACATCATCGGGAACTAAAAGAGAGTAAAAATCAGCAGTCATTACTAAGCGGAGATTAGTAGGCAAACCAGGATTTTCTGTGAAAGGTATAATTCGACGTTGGTTACCAGTTGGTAGTGTCCATGTGCGTGTAAACGGCGTAGTATTTCCCGAGGTATCTGGAACTGCATGATCTTCCGTATCACTCTCTTCACTGTCTATCACCATAATAGACGTTTACGAGTAATTGGATGGATATTTGTCTTCTTCTTCAGAGCTTACATGGAAACTATTATTCAACAAGGTGATTTCTAATTCTTCTATTTGTGATAAATCTTCTTGATTTATTTCGAAATCTTCAAACTCATCCATTATAATAAAGCAATGAATGAAATGAACAAAAAACAATTTAATTTACGTAAACAAATAAACCGAAAATTCTCGAATCGATACGTAATCAATGTAGGTAGCTAGGTAGTCCAAACGGTCATTGCGCGGGAACCGGGAATCGAGACTGCAGAGTGCCGGTAACCGGCAGTACATGGGCGGGGATGACCGACACCCCGACCCCCGCGGCCCCCGCCAACGAACTACGCGATTTATTTCCGCGTGGGCCATGGGGGGCAACTGTTGAGTGACAGTAGTATTTTGGTAAAATAAAGTCACAATTTACTTTTCTTAGATTTATTTCATGTGATTTGGCACATTTTCTAGCCCCTAAAGCAATAAAAACTTATACGAAACATTAACAATCGGGAATTTTTAACCTGGCTCCTTTTATTAAATAAGTGAGGCCCATATGTTGTCCCCCACGGCGTTTAACGTGTAGAATTCTAGCATAATAATATAATTCTTACTGACAGCATGAATTTAGTAACATTCCTCTATGCATTCTGCTGATTGTTAAAATGCCATCTTTAATTTCTGTAATATTTGCTATATTATGTATATTTTCCTTTTCCCATTATACTATTTTATTCCTTCAATACTTAGTAATGATTATGTTGAATATTGATAAATTCAAAATTTTAATTCTTTTTATTCAAATAAACTTTTACAAGTACTTTTGAATCGTCGAGTGAATCTACCACTGGTTCGGAATGACATTCCTACCGAGAAGAACCAGCAAGAAAGTAGGCGGTTGCTCTTTTGAAAAAAAATTACAATTTCATTATTTTATAGAATACTTAAGTAACAGGTGTCCTTAGCATTGCTGGAGCGAGTCAAATCCATGCTCCTTTGTCATTTATTGACAGATAGACATCCTCTTACTTCTACTTTGTGGATTTACGACGCAATTTTTATGATGTTCCCTGCGGGTATGACTTTTTAGATTTGCTACTAAAAACTTTAAAACTACACAATATTATTAAAATGATAAAAATTTGTTCTAGATTCGGGACTCAACAGTAGCAGAGTATTTCACAAGGTGAACTACGATTTACGAACTCCAAGAGTAAATATATTTTGCACTTATTAAGCAGTATGTAGTTTAGATGATTATATTAATTTATATCTCAAATTATACACGAAAAATAACCTCGCCTTATTTTTTCGCTCGCTATTGTAGATAACGGCGTTAACTAGCTTTTTGTTTCTATTCTTTTGGCATTCAAGTCTTTGTTTAAAACAAACATTCATGTTGTTATGTGATAAATCGTTTGCATTCGTTATAATAAAATTAAATATTGGTACCAACAAATTTTTGAGTTTTTCTTCTTCCCTATTGACAAAACGAATTAAAGACTCGTCTTATTTAGATATTTGACATTATTACAGAAAAACAAAACCCAATTCCTTTTTTCTAATGCCCTGAATTTTAAAATTTCTAATTTTCATAATAAATTTGCAACATATGTGCATATGTTGGAAATTGCAATGTCTTTTTTGTGAACATGACGAAACGTACATATTAATATAATGTATATCAGAAACCTTCGCGCAAGTGCCAATAACAGCGATACGCATACGCATAGGTAAAGAACAACTTCATAAATCCGCCCAAAAAATCAAGTTTTCAAATCTGGGGGTAGTTAGTTGTAATAGGAAGAAAGATTAACACCACATGGTACAAAGTAAGCCTAGACGTGGGTCATCCATTTTGCTTTCAGTATATACAAATGTTCAACTGTACTCGAAACTACATAGAACTGAGCTTAGGTAGTTATTATTTTAGAATTCACTCAATTTGTTTGCGCTTGCCCTATGGGGTCATGCTTAAAGTACGTCACACGTTTTAGGGGGTCGACGAAGGGGGTTCTAGATGCAAAATATGTGACGTCACACTAGGGAGGGGGATCAAAGTCACGAAATTAGTGTGACGTACTTTATGGATAACCCCTTATGAGATCATGTTGCAGTATATAAGTCACTGTAAGATTGTGAAAACCGTTAGATTGTAATCTATCTAGCGAGTGTAAACTGTCGAAAGATTACAATTTAACGCATTATTTTTCGGCAGATCTGTATTTTTTGTAATCTGTTAGGTATATTAACTCGATAGAAACTAAGTGCCCTACCTGATTGTTTATGTCCAACCCTAAACTAACCTACAAGAAAGAGGCAGACCTAAATACAATGAATATTTCAAAAATTGACACTCAGGACATTGAACGGTTCACAATCTATCGACATAAAAAGCGTTAGATTGCAATCAGACGGTTTTTGCAATTTTACGGTGACGATATTGCGTCTTTGGGCGCTAGTTAATATCAACTCTATATTTTAGGATTCAAAATGAATTATAGTAGTTAATTACTTCATAGATAACGTCTTTATTGATTTGTTAAATAAGTAACATCAACATTAATATAATATTATAAACTAGTAACAAGTAGGTAACTAAAAGTTGACTATTGGGAACACAAACTGGCAGTTGTTTTACAATAATTTGATCCCGTTTATTTATAATATAATATTTATAGCTTTTTTAAATAAACGCATTATGAATATACCGTATCGATAAATCATTTATTTTCAAATATGTATATTGTGCTGAAATATAAAATGACTTATAAATCTCAGAGCTTGAGGCTTCATTCTAAACAACTTATCTAGTGGCATGGCTCAGTTGTCAAACAACAAAAATGAGAGGCATTATATAGAGATGTTTCTTTGTTTAGCAACAATTACTGCCTAATTTATTAATTAATTTTATTTTCATATATATTTTAACAGTATAGTATGTATGTTGTGTTAGAATTTAATGCTTTTAAAATAATGATCAAATTCAAACATGTATAATTATGTCCAGTTCACATTATACGTTTTAGTATCTTTGTTCTGGAGTTTCACAGAAATGAATGGCTATTCTACTTTATCCCAGTGATATAATATAAGCCACTAGACCTTGTCCGCTTGGTTTAAGGTGTTTTATTCCCGCGGGAACTCGTTTAATTTCCCCAGACAAGAAGTCTTATGCCCTTCCCCGGGATGCAACCTATCTCTGTACCAAATTTCGTCAAAAACACACACTTTCGCATTTATTAATACTATGGATTGAGTTCAGACAATTCGTGATGCGCAGGAATTGGAAATAAACTACTGTCCAGGAATTGGATTACATTGTTCGTTGGATATTGGAATCCAAATACTATTATAAATTTTTGAACTCATAGCAGCCAGTCTATGGAAAGTACAGTTGGTGGTGTTTGGTTTACACATCAAGACAAAAACATTATTCAGTACAATAGTGACTTAATTATGTTCACTAATAATAATTAAAGTTCTAAAACTTACATATTAAAAATTACTTATATAAATAAAATGGCACAGAAATATAAAATGAATGCATATAAAAATATTCTCTGTCAAAAGTAAAGTATTATTTCACCAGTATTTAGTTATCCAATTTTGAAAACATATTTACCTGTAAGTTTTTATTACCGGGATAGCTTATTCTACCATTGCACTCCCATGTCATTGAAATACACTAAAGTTCTGAGGAATAAGTGTTCTTCATGTAATTTTTCCCAAAACATCATTCTCTCATAGAAGGGATTTCTTCCTTTAGTTAGTTCTGAACCTATGCTCAAATAATTCAATATTTTTTCGTCATGTATCGGGTCCCATGTTATTTGTAGCAAGGGATCGTTTTCGTCTGGTGTTGGGTTCCTAAAAAGAAGTTAACAGCTCAGTAAGTTGAAAGTGATAAGAGTAAGGGTGCGTTTTCACCAGTGATATGCAAGGATGCCTAGCGACCTCTTCTCAGTACGTGTCATCAGTCATCACATCAGTGTCGTCTGTGCAACATTGTTAAATATAAAATCCACTTAGTCATGTCGATTTTTCTTTCTATTTTAACCTTAATTGGTGGATTTTGTTTTGCGCAACGCTCATCGTCCTCGCACATCTGTGATGGAAAGGCACCCTAACTCTAAAATATTTTGTACTTATTGTTTTAAATATTTTAACAAGTTTATTATTATTACTTTGATCAATAAAAACTAAGCTGTATGTATAGAAATATTATAATTCTTCGAATTACGAATATTTTCAAAGCAAATTAAAGTATTACTAAAAGCAGTGTCTGGAGGATAAAATAAAATAAAATATGCAAAATAAGATAATATTAAAAACATTTTTAAAAACAAGCTTTTATCGTTCGCCATATTGATTTTAGCGTGGCATCGTTTTATTTTTCGTGTTCTTCTCAGCAATCCCTTTTAATTGATACCCATATCATGGGGGTGCATTAAAAATACGACATTGGATTCAGAATAAGCTGACCATGCATTGTCATCCAAAATAAACGTGTTTGCGAAATTTCAGCTCAATCCGTAACCAAGAAGTGTTCAAATTTATCTTGCGAGATTTGATTACAGACAGACACCGGGACAGGTGAAAATGAAAGTTTGTAATAAAGGCAAGATGTTAACACCTAACCTATCAAGATACCTTAATATAAAAAAATATTTTTACCCATATTTAGCAAAGTTTGTCCACATTTTGATAACTCGATTTCTGGTCGTTACAGAATCACGACTTCCTTCACAATGTGGTAGATCTGGAGGCTTTATACGGAATAGAAAGGACACTTCCGCAGCATGTCCGATCGAATTGAAGAAGTTGAGTTGTTTGGGAACACTCCATTCGCCGGCGTAGTTCACGATGTAGTAATAGACAGGGTGCTCTGGAGCATATTGACTATGAAATCGAACAGTCTTGTTTACATAGTATAGAAAGTAATAGTCACTCAACAGCTGCAAATACTGAGTTTGCGTGTGTTCATTGAGGGTTTCTGTGCCTCTAAAATAAAAATTCAACAGTTGCTGCCCAATTTTTTTGGAGAAACTTTCATCCAACGCGAGGGACTTCGGGACGAGCAGCGATACATTTTTATTAAACTTTTCGAAATCTGCATAAAAATCTTCCCTCATGTATTGTAATACGGAAGCTTCGATATTATTGCTACCGATTATAATTGGCACTTTATTAAAATTTCCCGCCTTAATGAGGACAGCAGGACTTTTGTTGAGGAATACCGGTTGTCCCTCGAACTCCTCCTCAACGCACGGCTTGAAAATAGCATCGAACGTGTCCCCTTCATCGCATTCATATGCACATAGAGATAATCTCCTGAACGCTTTCATTATCTCCAACGCCGGTATTAATCTTAATTCCTCAACTATGTTGTATTTATTGGTTTTATTTATATCCAACTCCTTGGCCAATTGCAAAACTGCTTGTGATGGATTTTTTGCCAGGGCCCACCTGTTGAGTGCAGAGGAACTTTGCATAACGGCCTTGTGAAATAGCCCAGTGGCCATTGGTGACAGCATCATGAAATGCACTGTAGAACCACCTGTGCCACTCCCAAAAAGTGTAACATTCTCTGGATCTCCTCCGAATATTCTTATATTCCTTTGAATCCATCTGAGTGCCATCACTATATCTTTTAAACCAACATTTCCGGGTGCTGTGATGTCATTTATTGACAAAAATCCAAATGGTCCCAATCTGGAGCCACACCGTACAAACACAATATCTTTGGTAACAATGAGAGTTGGATCACAGATAGGGTCAATATAAAATAAATAATTGTAACTGCCAATCCAAAACATCACAGGCATTAATTTATCAGGCTTTGGATTTGGAGTGTGTACTTCTATGTAGAGGCAATCTTCAGATCCAATGATTTCATCCCCCACATCCATGCATAGAGGAGGGGGTGCATCTTTGGTGCAATCAAGTAAATTTGTCCATGGTTTTGGTGGAGTTGGAGGCTAAAACAATAAAATGAATAATATTATTACATTTATATGCAAAAATACTAGATGATGCTCACAACTGCATGGATTTAGCTTTTTAAAATCATGAGGGAACTTATAATATTATATATGTTTTCAACTTGCAAAGGACTTGAAGGACTAAGACACTTTCAGATTAATAATATTTACTATAATAAAATGTATCTTTAAAAATCATACCATAAATCGTAGATTCTCAAGTGGGGGCTTTGCATAAGGAATACTTTTAAATTTAAAAAAGGTACACTCATCTTGTTTGTCTATATATCCACATATTGGTCCATCACTTATTTCTACACTGAATTTAGAATCATCAGGTAAGTCTTCCATTTTATACCTAGGAAGGAAAAATAATTATTATTTTGAATGTGTATTTCGTGAAATATTAAATGGGCTCCCAGGATCCCTTCACCTGCATTTAAATGAAATAAGGATTACGTTTTCTTTAGCAACCCCAAGTAAAGTAATACTTACTTTCATGTCAAACAGATGTTATTTAATTTATGCAAATAAGGCTCGCTTGCAGAGATGGCAGGATATGTTTAAGGTCCAATTGCAGAAAGACCTGGTTATCCTTCTAACCCAGTTAGCTGCTACTTCAACAGAATTTGTATAAATCTTCTGTCAAAATTTCATAATGATCCCTGGGTTAAATGTAATGGATTCTGTCATTGTAGCTAACTCCGGGATAAAAGGATAAGCACAAGCAGGTCTAAGTATAAAGTACAGACATATTTTGATTACTTATACCTACTTACTTACCTATCTGAAACAATGTTTTACTGTGACCATTATATTTTCTTTCATATGAGAATTGAAACCCGTAGTAATAAGATCAACACCAATGATGTTGACGTATGGTACTTAGTGATTATTAACACATTCATTTGCCACTTATTATTTTACACATAATGTTTTACTATTGAATAATTATGTCTTGCTAAAATTATAAATAACACAATAGCACTTGTGAAAACATTACTTACTTTAAATGGGCACAATATACTACCTTCTGATCTTTCTTTTTAATAGATTTATTAAAGTTTAGATTCTACTATGAATCTCACACTTGATACTGTAGTGTAAATAACAAATGCCACCCAAGGTCGTATCGATAACAGTAATAAAATTATCAAACGGATCTATGGGGATTATTACAAACCTAGAAACAATAAATATTTCGATAAGTTCACAAGATTTTAGTCCAGTATATGTCACCGTAAGATTGTAAAAACCGTTAGATTTCGCGAGTTAGATTATAATCTATCGGTTTTTACAATCTTACGGTGACTTAAATAATGTACTCTGGAGCTCAGACCTGGTCGGTGGCTCGACTAAAATATTCGAGCCACCGACCAGGTCTGAGCTCCAACCACAGAGTACATTATAAATATGCTCCAACTTCCAAGTCCATCGAAAATAAATGACAGGACAGGGACAGCTGATCACAGACCACTCCGAGCTTAACACAGGAGCTTATTTATGTGTTCTGTGACTCAGAGACATTCACAAAATTCTCTGTGGTAACATTACAAGTGGTTAACAAGAGCGTAGACAGAGAAAGAGATATAGACATGATGTCAGCGTATACAGTATGCGATAACGATAGTCTGCGATATTTTCTGAATGCTAAAGAAGTATTTTTTTTGTTATTTCTATACTTTGTAGCGAGTCTTTACAAAGATAACCTGTTTTTGTCTGTTTTTAAAAATAAGGCCAAAATTGTAAACTTTCGTATTGGGTTAAGTTTCTTATTTACTCGTACGTTCAGTTCGGATTTTGCAGCCTAACACACAGCAATACACTACCGTCTACATGATAAACCACTCTTTTTCGTGAGCTACGAGCACAGTTGCCACTTTGTCCAATTCCGTAAGGCCAATTAATAAAAAACTTATCATAAAGTTTGCCGCGGAAATTAAATATGGATCTATGTAATGTAAAATTGTGAATTGAAACACTTACCTTATAATAACAGATAAAAAGTGCCAAACTAATTAGACTTTCGATGTTAACTTAATATTAACAAATTGTCTACACGACGAGCGACCGTGGTAGCGCTGCGACAGGGACAAAGACAGGCTTATGACAGGTGAAGAACGCACTCTGCAAGTCGGACGCCCGACTTTTTTCTATGAAAGGGCCCGTCTAGTACCTACATATATATTATATATTATCGATGCTTTGGAAGGATTTGCTACTTGATTTGATACTTATTTAAAGTATGGTTAAGGTTGAGCGCTGATTTAAAAAATACTAGGTAACTAAAGACTTTCTTTTATTTTTCCTGTAAATTTTACGTATGCTAAAATCCCTTTTATTTCGGACCGCAAAACGTTTGTAAAAGTTTATGGCTGATTTCTCAAAAACTATCCTGGCTTGTAACTAAATTATATTTCTGTCACTTTACAGCAGCACATTCTTAAGTCATAAACACGAAACCTATTAAATATACCTTGTTTATTTTGGTACTTATAGGCCTATTACACCGCACTTTTCATAGGGACCCTTTCGCAGATTCAGTGTAGTGTAATAAGGTTCAGGGAGTAAGGGTCCCTGGTTAGGGAGAACGGGTGGTCCCGGTCTGCCTAACAGCCTGAGCGCTCTGAAGACCGGGTGGTGTAATAACATTCAGGGCGGTTAGGGACCTCAGTTGTCTCACGACCAGCTTAGAGAGTAGTTGTCTCTATGGCTCGCGCGTGCATTTTGTCAATATATCGTGTGCTAAACTATAATATAGAATAGTATATATATAACTATACTATATAATAGTATAGTAATTTACTATACTATATGAACTACTAGCTACTGCCCGTGACTTCGCCCGCGTGTATTGAGGTTTTTTTGGTTCCTGCGGGAACTCTTTAATTTTCCGGAATAAAAAGTAGCCTATGTCCTTCTCCGGGACGTAACCTACCGCTGTACCAAATTTCATTTGAATAGATGGGCCTTGAAACTTGACTACTAATATTATTAACGCGATCCACGCGGACAAAGCATCGATAGGGGTGGGCATGGGTGCCATAATCAGGAAACGATAATAAACATACTAAGATACACGTCCAACTCTCTTGACGTTCTCGTTCATACTGAGTCAGGGCCCGGTAGTCAGTGCAGTGTAATAGCGACGCCAAAACTTAACGCCCACGCCAACCCTTACCACAGGGCCTGGGGAAAAGTGCGGTGTAATAGGCCTATTAGGTTAATGGAAGTTTTACTACATTACGAAACTCGGCAGAACAAAAGTTAGGATTACACGCAAATAAATTTGCAACCCTAAATGAATCGACTATGAGCAGATTTGCACTATCAGCTTTTGTATAGCCTGACTTCATTTCGTGAAAACTTTCACATGCTCAAATCGAAATATTTTATGATAATTTTCTCAATAAAACGAAAATAGGTATAACACACCTCGCAGTGACGTTTGTTTGAGATAAAAAGTAGGTCTATTCTGTGGTTTGAGATGTGAGCTGTGATTAATTTTACACAACTTTAATATTATCAATTTAATTTAATGCTATAAAAATATAGATTAATAATTGTTAACCTTCGAACTACCTCAACTAGCATATTTCATATTTTATCGTTACAGCTGTCAAGTAGCCAATTGTTAAACCTAATGTAGATTTAAACTACCTACCTACTAAGATTTAATTTAGGTATTCAGGTACCAAAAATCGTTCATAATTAATTAAGTACGAGTTAAAACAGAATGTTCGTGTAGCATTAAGTTTCAATACTCTATAGCTAGACCTACCTATTAGCATTTTGAGGGTGCCGTAGTTTCCTACTACAGAAAAATGAATCTGCTTATTACTAACTATGCTTTAAGTAGGTAGGTAGGTACATATAAGAAATAGTCCGTAACGTAAATTGAACGGAGACACAAGGGAATATTAATATAGGTCATTTTCGAATTGAACATGAGAAGTGAGAGCAGGGGCGCAAAGTTGGTTGACAAATTGAACATGGTATTAAAATTGAAGTAAGTAAGTATTGTGACATAAGATTTGGCTAATGCAAAAAAGCACGAAAAGTGACTTTTTGTAGTTTTTCTTATCACTCCTTCCTTCCTAAAAATACTTTTTACCCGTGTACAGTGGGCCTCGCTCGCAGTGAGCTTCCCAAATTACTGATACTGAACTTTGTATGTTTGATATGAGGTCGTAAAGGACATGACCAGTAATTGCCCTCCGATTCGGGACAATGCACAGGATTTCCGTTTTTACAGTAAGGTTGAAAAATTCAAAACGAAATTATTATGGGTTTATTATTCCAAATAAGATCAGGGTTCAAGTGACAAAAAAAAACAGTACGTTTATTGTTTAAATCTTGAGCGTCCGCTTTCCTCGTTAAGCACTATTCCATTCTGACGTTCCATTAAATCCATGCCTAATAATAATCTTGTAACCCTACATGAATACCATTTAAGTACCTACCTTAGTCATTATATTATGAATGATTTATTTTTGATCAATTAAATAGTAATGAAAAGGAAATGTATTTTTGGTTTATAATTATTTTTATTTTTTGACAAATCTCAAACTAATAGGTCGAACAAAGCATTTTGAAATACTGCGTTTAAAGAAACGCCCTTTCACATTGCATATGCTGCCATCTGTGGTCGAATAGTTGAACTTGTTAACCAGAAGTAGTGAGCAATACTTAAAAATGTTTTCTAGACTCACCACAATAACTAGCGCCATCTAGTGTGGGAAAGCAGTTTTTGGTGAAACTTTTTTGTTCATTTTCGCAGTTTTCCGAGCCTTCAGACTCCTGAAACTTTTTTATCCGAAAACAGTGGAATATTACAATTACAGTAATAAAGAAATCATTGCTGAACATTGATTTTTGACACCTAGGCAAGCTGCCATAATTCCACCGGTCAAGTCCTTGTACATGTGAACATGGGTACGGTTTGGCATGTTAGGGTAAACACCAGAACATCCTGTATAATTCTAAATACAGTCAACAGCATGGTATCCAAAACCGACAAACTTCTTCAAAAATCTTCAAACAATAGAGTTTATTATCCAATGGGGAAACTTGACAGTTTGTGGTAACTTGATGTGCTGTTACTTGTACTTTGTACCCATTCCATTTAGACCGCGCGCTTACTAGGGGGCGCTAGGGTAATGTTTGCACACGGGCGCTACATGGGCTAGAGACGCCTCTGAGTGAGCCAAAAAATGGTTTATTATTTCACAGGTACAGTTAGTGTTAAAATGAAGTAAATTTATAACTTAGTTTGGTCCACTTCCCGATCGTAATACTGTCTCAAATTGTCTTGATCCATAACGGACGACTCGCAAAATTTCATTTTCTCAACGAAATTTCTATGTAAAGTCGTAACGTCTTTTTCCAACACGTTCTTGAAGGCAGCCGTGTTGATCATGTTTGCAAAGAATTTACGATTGCCGGTAAACAGAGGTGCGTAGCCCACTGTCGTCTTGGAAAAAGCATTGATGTAACTGTGGAGGTTGTCTACTAGGAATCTGGAACACAGTATGAAAAAAAACACGTATGATCAAAGTATTTTGCGGATGCCCGAGGAACACGGGGCCAACCGAATTATGATTCCATGAAAACTTCTACCGATAAGTAATTAATGTCAAGGGGGAATAACCCTAGGAAAAGGCTATTTTAGATTTTTTAAGGAGACGCAGGAATAATCTGGTTTGATTAATTAGTCGGTCATATTACCTTTGGTTAGACATTGATGTCTGTAGGCATGATGCGAACAAGTGTTGGTAGCTTAAAAACACTTCCGCAGCTATTTTCAGGGCAGCGGTGACTCTATTGTAAAAATAATTTTAGTATTAAATTAATAGTTTCTTACTCTATTATTAAGCAACTTTTCTTTAATCAATGCTTGTTTAAAAAAGAAACGATTTCTTAATTGCATATCATGTGACATGCAATTAAGCGTTTTATTATAATTAATAAAATGCGAGTTAATTAGGTATACTTATGACTTAAGTACACTGCGTAGGCATATGCATAAGGTCTCATTAAAATGACACGGTCTATCTATTGGGTATCCTCTTCCTGGAATACTCCAGTTTTCTACGTTCCTGCTTACCTTTCAGTTTCATCTGCACACTCACAATAACACAGCAGAAATAAAACCTTCGTAATAACAAACAGCCGTGTTGAAAGGCGCATAGTTTTTCTTGGAGATAGGTAATAGTAACGTGTGTTTTTATCGAGCCATAAAATTATTGAGAAATTCTATTATGAAAGTCAATAAAATGTATTATATAAACCACGAAAACAATGCTATCAAATCTTAAAATTTAGACCGTATAGTTTATCGTGTTTTATCTTAACTTGGTACTTAGGTACAGCTTGGCAAAATAATTATGTGTGAGTGTGGCGGAGGCGCCACTGTCTATAAAATATTAATATAAATCGTATGTAGTTAGATATGTACCTACTTAGGAATAATCTTATCGCTGGTTTTAGTAATAATTTTGCATACCTAGTCGTACCTATGTTGAACGATTAAATGTTTTATGGTCGTACCATTTTATTTATTCACAACGAAAATTGGATTTGTATTTTTTATAAGTATTTAAATAGACCGTCCATCCACCAATCAATGTATGCACCCATTGCTGGACCTAGGCCTCTTCGAGACCGCGCCACCAGTCACGATCCTCCGCCTTCCTCATCCACCCGCTTTAGGTCATCGGACCAGCGCAGCGAGCTGGAGGTCGTCCTACATTGCACTTACCCGAGATTAATTTTGAAATACACATTTCGAAAATACAAGACCAGTATAAAAGCTTGGGCCAATAAAATTTCCAAAAAGTAAATAAACAGCAAATGTATTCGTTTACCCAAAAATTCCCTTACCTCCCGTCCCGTCTGCGATTCCCTTGCCATCTCCCGTCCCTTAGTAATTAAATTGAAAGAGGACCACTTTTGCAGGTGATTCGAGCGATGTTGTTTTGATTTAAGGGAATTAATTAGTGTAACACTCGCTTTGAATAGCAACTCTTTGTGCTCATCGCACATTACGCACGAGCCGCAAGCTTCACCGACGCCACGTCGCGGCCGCACAAGATCCGATGTAAAAATGCATTTTTATCCGGCTCTTCGTAATGGAACATAATGTGTTCATTAGTTTCAGTCTACGATTATGTCTGAAGATCAAAGGTTTTTTTCTTTCTGGCGCGCGAGAAAGGAAACGCATGCATGCAGCCGGCATGCATTTCAACGATTCTTGGCTCTTGCAGCTATAGTATTTTTTTAAATTGTAAGATAGTTTTGCGCTTATGCTTCTTAGTTTGACTAAATATATTCATAGTATTTATTAAAAAGAGTTCGGCTTTTGCTGCATTCCTGATTACTCTCGGATTTCAGTGAAGGAAAATGAGTTGCGTTCGGAGCGTGCGTTTCACAGTACCTAACGTACGACCAGCCTTCAAGTCAAATTTATTTAATAGCATAAATGTCTACACCGGAACAGACCGGCATTACAGGTAAGCACGTTCCATTCTGTTTTACTACTATCCCACTAGGAAAATAACCAATCTGCAGAAAACATTGAAGCCTAATAGTGTTGTTAATGGTTATCATGGTACGAAGCAGTTTTTAGTGCTACAAAATTTGTGTGGCAATTGTTATTTTGTTGATAGAAAGGTTTAATTATTATTTTGTAGAGAGAACTAGCTTATACCAGTGACTTCGTCCGCGTGAACTATAAAAATTTCAAATCCCTTAGGGATTGAATTTTCAGAAATGGTTTCTTAGCGGCTGTCTATGTCATAGTAGCTATCTGCATGCCAAATTTCAGCGCGATTCGTCCAGTGTTTTGAGTTTTATATATATAGATAGAGACTTTGAATTTTATGTATGTAGATAGATAATCTTTAGTGAAACTCGAGTGAGATTTGCGTCCACTCTGAAAGACAGCGACGATGCAATTACGCTTGCCAATTTAAATAGAGTCTATAATCAAGCTAGAACCGATTATTTAACGTTTCAAGATTGAGCGATACCAGGGCCATACAAACACAAGGCAAAAAAAACAAAAAACAGGTAAGTAGATAAGTACATTAAATTTCGGAAGCCCGACCAAATTTCTCATTATTTTTAAAGTTCTCACCGTTAATGTTTTCTCACAGTTGATGTTGCATTCAGCTTTCACTAGACAGACTATAGAGTCCGTATAATGAAAGCTGAGCGTGCTAACGTCAAGGATACCCCAGTTTATTACTGATATGTGTACTATTAATTAATTTTAAACGGGGCATCGTACTAAAAATGTTTAATCGTTTGTTGGCTAAAATTTTATTAGTAGTTGTAAGTAGCCACGGTATAAACATCCCTGTAGACCCAGCACTTTTAAATTATCAGTTTCTAAATTGATCCAACAAGGAATCGAACCCAGGACCTGCCAGTTATATGGCTCACAGACTGTTTCCAAACTTCTCCGAATCAGTGAGGTCTTTAATTACTAATTAATAGGACGTATTTTTAGTTAGGTACGTAGATGGTTTGGGTCTTATGTACATTGCAGGCTTACAATATCCATTATCGTTACTAATCAATTCAAAGTTTGCATGAATAATTCAAAGGACTCTACCACTTACAGATCCAGCTCTGATCCTTTTCGTCCCACAGATTAAATAGAGCTCTTTAAATCTATATATATATTAAGAGTATACACTGCTCATTCGATTGTACACAAATATTATAAATGCGAAAGTGTGTATGTTTGTTGGTTTGACCTTCAATCACACTGCAATAGAGTAACGGATTGACGTAATCTTTTACAGAGGTAGGTATAGCTATTGAGGAACTGGAGAGTGATATAGGCCACATTTCATATCAGATTTTTAAAACCTTTATATACGCAGATGAAGTCACGTGCATCACCAAGGTCCTAATGAACTATATAAACGCGAGCGCAGTGAGCAATTGTTTGTTAGTAGCTCGGTACACCCATCTTTAGGTACATACATATTTAACCCAACGCAGTGCGATTCAAAATACTTTTGTGAAGAGTCTCTCATGCATTCAGTACCGCTTTACTTAACCCTTTATTCTTCAGCATTCAAGCGCTG
This sequence comes from Erebia palarica, assembly GCA_964035005.1. NCBI lineage: Eukaryota > Metazoa > Arthropoda > Insecta > Lepidoptera > Nymphalidae > Erebia > Erebia palarica. The sequence goes on from OZ035988.1 coordinate 13,766,984, forward strand.
TACTCCTCATTGCGGTGTGCGGTATTATATTAAAGCGTACTTCTTGTGTTTGTTTAAAGTGGGGCGAGTGACAGTGTTTAAACCATCTTTACACGTGCTGTACGTGTAAAGATGGTTTAAACACTAAACCTCATTTCAAAGGAGTTCTTTGGAAACGTGACATGCTTCGTACCAAGTTTAATACCCATTCCTCTTTATATATAAAAGATCATTGTACCCAGTCTACACTATACATATCGCGAAGTCCCGCGAAGTCCCGCGAAACTGAATTATGAGAGATATGTGATACTTTTGGTAGCTATCGCTAGGACGGCTGATTCAGAATTTGGTGGGTGTAGGGCCCTCTCCACTGGCGGGAATACTGAAAGTCTGCCCGCATGCTTCTGGGAAACTGATTACTTATTGCCGTTCAAAGATGCGATACGGTTACCAAAAATGAACAATAACTAGAAAGGCTGATACTTGTTTAGTATAAAAATATGCATAGTATCTATGTAAACAGTATAAAAACTGACTCTATTCATCGAGCCGTTCACTAGATATCACCTCTCAAAGTCGTGATAAACTTGCAAAATATAAACACTTATTAGCTCAAGCGTCATCGCGTTGACTGCTAATAAAGTTTATCAAGGCGTAAAATGAGTTACTTGGATTTCAAAACTAAATAACCGTAGGTATTCAAGGCCTCAATTGCATGACAGCTACGTTTTGTTTGTAATTATTAATCGATTTAATTTATAATAAACTGACTGAATTCATTCTTAAAATATTAATTGACATTATGTAATATCTATTTAATTTTATTATTGTATTGTTAGTTGTATTGTATTGTTAATGCTAATATGTTTGTAATAATGTTTAAATTAAAAATAAATGTAACCTGCAATTACCTGCAATTGCATTTCCAGCATTACAATGCCCTGACGGGGCCTCATGTATTGATTATTGAATAAAGACATAAAGATTTGCTATCCTATTAAAATTAATTGGCAAATTTAGTTTACCTATTTTATGTTAGTTTGTGTGTAGTATTTAAATATTTCCTTACTATTAATTTTGCCGTTTTAGATTGTACGTATTTACGATTTTTATATTATCACAGTAATCTAAAAGGTATGATATATGTTATTTTGAATACTTGTACTAATATGTTAATCTGAAAACAATGATTTTTATGAAGAGAAAACAGAAAAAGATTTACCATGCGGATTTTACTTAAAATATTTAATTATTAGCATTAAACTGTCTATATATTTTTTGTACAAATACAGAAAGACGCGGTGCTACGGTAGACGTGCTTGGTGGTAATCTCGTTGTTGAAATAGTTGTTGGCGCTTTGGTTGTAGTCGTTTGTGCTCTTTATATATCACGCATAAACTTTCGTTGAATGATGGTGCAATATATCGGAATGAATCAATTAGAAAGAGTGAACCTTGTGATGTTAAAGAGGATGCAACAAGCGCTATCTGAAACGAAACAAATATTCACTAATATTATTTTGTATTATATAATATTATTTTACTTTTACCCGCAGCTTCGCTCACGTTATTTCGATTTTCGTTCAAATTTTTTCTTTTACCCCTTTAGATCTTCTTACCCTTTACCCAATTAGATAAGATGAGATCGATATGAAATGATGAAAGGCTTTACTCTGTCATTTCATATCCTTCTCATAAAGAGTAAAATCCGCATCACTCATTGTTTCATTAATAATTGTCGTGACTTTCAACAACATCTAAATCCATGCGGACAAAGACACAGGCATCTATACTAATATTATAAATGCGAAAGTTTAAATGGATGTATGGATGGATGGATGGATGTTTGTTACTCAATCACGCCAGACCTGCAGACCGGATCTGGATGAAATTTACACTCGGATAGGTTATAGTCTGGAATAACACATAGACTACTTTTTATCCCGGAAAATAAAAGAGTTCCCGTGGGAACCAAAAAACCTCAATCCACGCGGACGAAGTCGCGGGTATCAGCTAGTCATCTAATAAATTTAAGTAATAATGGATTAAGGAATGAAGTTGCAGGCGTTATTTAGTACTTAATGCATAAGTAATGGCTATAATGAATCTGTATCCCTATACATAAGTTCGCCCATGGGAAGCCAGGGCGGGTCAACTAATTTGTTTATTTGTTCACACCAACAACTTCCATACATTATAATTACGACAAAAATATTTCCAACTTTACCCGTATGGTTGTCCATTACAGGTGTGACACCAAGATCTAGTTACTAACATGCACTTACAATATTTTAAGTATAACTAATAGAAAATACACTTACGTATCCTTCAAATCTGTTAGCACCAGGGATGAGAAATCTGATTGTATGCCAACCAGGTCCCATGTAATCTATCCAGAGGGACAAAACACCAATACCAAGATCAATTCCTCCAGAGACGTATTGATAAAGTCCAAAAGAAGCTGAAATAGTGTTGTTAATTTTTGCCCTACCATATACATTGAATTCTAGAGTTCCGCCTGCAGTAAATGTTAAGTTTGGCGTTGTTATGCATGACGGAGATGACTGTGACGTCGACGGTGCGATATAACTTGTACTTCTTGGATCAGGACTGCTTACATTCACAGATGAATACTGTCCGAGATTCCACGTGTTTGAAGGCCCGCATATATAATAATTGTTAATTAAGTTGTTTTCCAAGCCATCCTCAAAATTCCAAGTCACACAGTCGTCACAGAGCACAGCGCTCTAACTAGTAGTGACAAAAAACATAAACGATACATATAAAAATCCCCAATATTTTGATTCACACTAAATATATAATACCTAAAACTCTGCATTTATAATTTTGCTAAAATATTATTAACTAGATGATGCCCGCGACTTCGTCCGAGTGGATTAGGGTTTTTTGATTTCCGCGGGAACTCTTTAACTTTTCGGGTTAAACCTATGTCCTTCCCTGGCGTACAAACTATCTCTATACAAATTTCGTCACAATCGATTGAACAGATGGGCCGTGTAAGAGTAGCAGACAGGCAGATATGGACAGTCAGATTATAATATTAGTGGGCAAGTAGGTATGGATTATAGAGCTGGTGGTTTTTTATTCACGTCGGAACAGAGGTAGCTTTTTTTTAATCCACCAGTCTTACACTTCGATCTCACCTGGTGGTATTTAAGTGACGATGCAGTCTTAGATTATGTGCGTCAGTGGCGTGCACAGGACTTGAAGCTAGGGTAAGCATTAGTCAGTCAAAATACCAATTCACTGACTGTTTTAATGGAAAATAAGCATTGACCTATATCCATTAGGGTAAGCAGTGCTTTTATGCCTCGATGAACCGCTGATGTGCGTTATAGGAAGTGTGTGTACGTGATTGTTTATTCGTTTGTGTGATCATTTCTCAAAAGACAGGTAGTTTTATTTTTTCTTCGGTTTATTACTTAGAATCCACTATAGCTCAATAACGTTCCACTGCTGGGCACAGGCCTCCACTCTCATAGAAGAGAGGGAATCAGAGCTTATACCCACCACGCTGCTCCAATGCGGGTGGGTGGGCTTTAACGACTATTATCATGTCAGTGATAATAACCGGGACCGACGGATTAACGTGCTCTCCGAGGCACGGGGGTGAAACACCGCCAACTTCCTAACTCTGGTACTGAGAATTTCTAGTCAGAAAAACCCAACACTTAAGTATGGCCCGACCCGGGACTTGAACCCGGGACTTTGTTGGCCGCAGTTGAAAATGCTAACCACTAGACTAACGAGGCAGTTACTTAGAATCAATCATAAAAAATCAATCGCGAATTTTATTTCAGTTGGCCGTTCTATTCATTTACATACGGTTTATTATAAACATTAAGCTTAAACAACAACAACACCAGCTCTTCAAATATATAATTACCAAATCGATTATAAAAACCCCACGATCGATTTAAAGGGCAAAATACTGGTTCAAAACAGATTAAGTAAATTATCATGGTTTTGCAATAACCAATCAATTATTTCTACTAATCCTGATAATACAAGGCCCAAATCTTTCATTATACCAGACATCTACTACGTACGTATCTACTACGTTTCTTTTGTTGTTTATCATTTCGTAAAAAATAACAACAATACACACTTGAACTAACTCGTCTGTTGTGCTTCCGGTGTTTCGGTTGTGACTAATTACCTGTTTTGTGAATATGTTCATGTATTTGGTTGTAGTTTTATGAAATCTACTATGGTGAAGTGCTCAGTTCTGGGATGTCTTAATAATAATAATAATGTAAAACGCCCAGGAATTTCATTTCATAGGTGAGTAACAAAGTCGTCTAGTTTTTCTTTTTTTGCCGAGTATTTTAATTTATTTCCTATAACTTAGTTTCTTCTTTACTGAATCCAAAATACGTCAATTTTTGCGCTGTCCCCAAAAATTTGGATTATTTCATTACTTTTTGTTTGGAGTGTATATAAAGTGTGGGGATTGTATTGTTTACAAATAAATTGAATATCGATAAAATTAAAACTTCATATAACTATTACTGTTTCTCACTCTGAGGGGTAGAGAGATGAAATTAAACAGTCAGCTTCTACATATAATATTGCCAAACTCATTTTAGGCTGTAGCGATGATAACCTAGTAATTAAGACACACGATCTCCGGTATGGTGTCTCGTATTTGAAAATTACAGTGTATATTTAAGTGGTTTTTGGTTCCTTCATTGCAGTTATTGTGTATCATTTTAACTAATGTTTTACAATTGTTTCAGATGGCTGAATGCTATAAACAGACCTGAGTTCAAGCTTACAAGAGGAAGCAGAATATGTAGTCATCATGTCAATGAGAATGACATTAATAATTATACTTTAAACCGCCAGCATCTCAAAGATGATGCCTGCCCATTTCTACGTATACCAGTAAGAATCTTTACTCAATATTCTCGTTTGTGATGAATAATAAAAGAATAATGTAAACTTCTTAATAATGATTTTCTCTAATCCAAATAATAAAATTTTACTATTTATTTATTATTGCAGAATTTACCACCTGGGTAACAGGCAAGGCAACCCTTCCAAGAATTGAACCTCAATTTGTGTCCAGAAACTAATAACGATGTCTCTCAAAACAGCATACTTCAACCCATAGCAGCCTCCAATTTAAGCATGAGTCTCCTCTCGGAATGAAAACGGTTTGGCCAAAGTCCACCAAGCTGGCCAACAAGGGGGCGTTGCAGCATGATTATATTTTTGCACATAATTTTACCCAGCCAGCGCCCACTACTGAGTAGAAGCCTCCTGTTGGAATGAGGTGGGTTCAGCCATAGTCCGCTACGCTGGCCAACAAGAGGCCCTCCGATCGTGATTACCATTTTTTTGTAAACTACTGGGCCGACATAAATGCTGCTTTCGGTTTTAGATATGCATATACTAATGAGAAGTGCTAAGCATCCTTGAGTACCTATGCTCGAGCAATTTTCTCTCAATTAATAAAACGTATTGCACAAACAGTTTGCAGCTTGCTATGCGATAAATAAATATTAAATACATAAAAATAATTTAAAAATATATAGGATAAATACACAGTATAGAAGTAATAGGTAATAGACGACAGATGAATAAATAGATTATATTGATAGATAATGTTGTTTCAATTTAATTTTGAAGATAGGAAGAGATTGAGATAGCTTAATATCCAAAGGGAGAACGTTCCAAAGCCGTACCGTAAAAGAGTTACCGTTAAAGAATTTTGATAGAATGTTTGGATGTTTTGGAAGTTGTTTTGGAAGTTGAGTGACTAGGAGTACTTAATAAAATATTATTTTCAGAACGGAGGGAAAAAGAGTGTGTACATATATACTTAAATCGATCTTTTAAGTAGTGAGGTGTGATGGGATTGAACAGGAACTTCTAAAACTTCCAAGGAGAGAAATCAATATTTACTAAAATAAAATACGTGTACCTACCTAAATAGTTGATGTAAGAAATGAGGTACATTCATTCTATGTCGAATGCCGATCAGATAAGCCAATTTGTAGAACTACTTACTTACCGCAAATACAAATTTTGGCAAGGGAAAGATAGTCCCCCATCTTCAAGGCAATAAGTCATTAGTATGAAGAGAACGGAATACAAAATATACAGCGGGCTGGCGCTCATATTTCAAGTCATGTACACATCTAGATTCTAGTCGTACATACGTGCATTTTCAACGGTGTGATTGATTAAAATATGTCGGCCTTAGCTGGGGTAACCATACAAAGATAAAGGACTGGTCAATTTATTGGTGCCTATTATTTTTATTGGTTTAGTTAGTAGCCTTAGGGATTGGTTTTGTAATTTCCACAACGTTTGCGGCATCAACTCCTAATGTATGTTTTCGCGACATTTATTCGTAGAGAATCTTTGGGCACCTATCTACTGATGTTATGAAATATGCGAATTGACAAAATTCGGCGCAAAGATAGCTTGTTACCTGGAATCGGATTCTAATCGGTTCTAAAATTCGGTTCTAATCCCGAAAAATTTTAGGAGTTTCGATGGAAATATTAAAAAAATTAAATCCACGCGGGCTAAGTTATCAAAGTCATAAGATGGAATTCTCTAGTAATATTATAGAGGAAAGAAAGAAAAAATAATTTATTTTTAAGAGGCACATCATACAAATAGCAAACTATACTATGCAGGTACTGCATTAACGGCTCAAAAAAGAAGGTTAATCCGTTTAGGTTTTCCAGGAAAAGCTAAACGGATGCGAACTCTTGTCTTTATGTATTCCCTTTGGTGTGTGAGTTTGTTTTGTATGCTGAGTTTATTTGTTTCATAAAATTACAAGCTCTGTGAGATAAAGTTTCCGATATTGGAATACTCACTCGTAATGAATGGTTATTCAGTTGCTTGCTCATATGCCGTATGCGATATGAATTTTGAATATAATTAACTACTTCCTTATGGTTTCGTTAACCGAGTTCCTTGTCGGTTCTTCTCGGTAGGAATGTCATTCCGAACCTTTGGTAGATTCACTCGACGATTCAAAAGCACTTTTAATACGTTTATTTGAATAAAAAAATATAAGTTTGAGTTCGAAATTATTATTTGTTAGAAAGAGGATACACATTTCATGATCATTACTTCAATCCAATGCCATCCACAATTAACTGAGCTCGAGTCTCTTTTTAGAATGATAAGGAATTGGCCGTAGTCCACAACTAGCCAAGTGCGGATTGGCAGACTACGCCTTTAAGAACATTATGAAGAACTCTCTGGAGGTTTTCTCATGATAATATGTTTTTAATTACAAAATTCAAACAAATCACACAAAGTTAAACCAAAGAGGAACCACACAACAAACAGGATTTAAATTTTAACAATAATTAAGCATTCAGATTAAAACTATAATGAACAAATAAGGAATAAATTGTAATCTAAATAAAATTAAAATTATGAATCAAAAATTCATCTTTATACAAACAACTGGTTCTATAAATAATTTTTTTGACAAATTTTTTGCATGCAAATTTTAATTTCTCAAAACATTATTTGTCAAGTAAATCTTTTAATAGTCACATTAATTATTTAAAAAGTCGAATATCATAAAAAAGTTTGATAAGTACTATATTATCTGTCAAAATGCTAGGTTAGGGTAAGACACAAACAGTGGGGTAGTTCCCGTGGCACTTAGGTTCTATCGGGTTAATATCTCTAACTTAAGTGTAAACCGACCGACATTTTATGAAATCGCGAATTTGAGAAATAAATTATTTGGTGAAATAATAAATTTTAAAATGATACTTTAACATTCAGCAATTTTGCAAAGAAACCATTTGCGAATTGAATATTTGTCAAATCCTGCATAAATGTAATAAAGGGTTACGAATGTGCGTTTGGGAGCAATTAGAAATAATTAAACACAATAATAAAGGATTTGAGTTGCTAAATAAACAAATAAACGTATCAAATTCACCTTTACTCAATTTATACAGTAATGGGGGAGGGGGCGGGGCTTCAGTATGAGCCATGCCAAAAAGGTATATAAGCCGGAACTTGCGATACGATAGTCACTTCACAATCGTGCATTGTCGAGTCAACATCTCCTGAGGATGCTCCGGTGTCGGAGTGAAACGTACGTTGAGAGTGATTTGGAGGATTTGTGTGGTGTGGTGTTGTGCCTGTGCGAATTGCTGGGTGGTGGGTGTCGCATGTTGCAGGTGAAAGACACGCACTGTACCACACAGATTTGTCTACTGTAGCGGATTATAGCGAATTAAACTTCTAGTTCATTCACTATCATGGACTTCCGCAAAGTAACGCCTGCTTCTATTCAATTTGTCAAATGATCTTTTGTAAAATGATATTTTTGCGGAATACGTTGTTTGTCACTTGAATCGTTTTTGAAACGTTTTTTGTGAAACATTAGTGAACAAGTTTTTTCGCATCGCTAAAGTAGGCACACAAAAAGCAAAATGTTACTACTCTAAGTGTAAGTACGAAAGTGAAGCTGTAAATATAGATGCATTATTTATAAAGCGTAATGGAGCTACGTTATTTTGCGTTGGATGGAAATTTTCAGTCCCAACGGTAGCATCCTTAGTTATCTTTCTAGTTTGTTTATCTACGCTGAAGCTTTTATACGGTGCTATTTCTAATTTATATTACCTTAGTTTCAAGCACCAGTGAATAAAATTTAAATACAGCGCTTGTGGAAAACTAAAGCGAGTCGTTTTTGTTTAATTTTGAATCTAGACCAAAAACATATAGATATAAATATCTTTTTCTAAAAAATGATATGAAATGTGCACCCTGTAAATGAGTTCGAAAGTTAAACTTCCCGGCCAAGGCCAGTAAAGAATGTATGTATTTTCATTACATATCATAAGTTTGAATTTGGAATCTTTCTTCCTGAATATCTTGTAACTTGTTATAATGTTCTTTGGCCTAAATAGTTTAAATTTGGAACTCTACCGTATTACGCGTTCAGCACTCACAACGCAAAAACTAATTTAACTTTTAATATTTCTTAAGTAGGTTGCTTTTTTATTTACTTTTTTTTAATTACATAACATAATATATTAAAAAAAAAGTCACTTGTTTCATTTTTTAGAAAAGCACTATATACACCTCGACCGGGAGAGCATTTCTGGTCTCGTATATAGCCGGCCTCGCATAGCTCGGCCGTCTTACTAACACTCGACCAGAAAACGCGTACTTCCCGGTCTCGCGATGTAATGTACTATAACAGTTTTGGGTAGGCTACGTTCAAGGATAATGAAATCGTCTAGCGATCTCATCCGCGGCGCGACGAGCGCCATATACTTAATATTATAAATGCAAAAGTGTGTTTGTTTGTTGGCTTATTGGTTTGTCCTTTAATCACGCCGCAACAGAGCAGCGGATAGACTTGATTTTTGGTATGTGTATAGTTGAGGACCTGGAGAGTGACATAGTTAGTAGGTACATTTTATTCGGAAAATTAAGGTGTTCCCGCAGGAATATGATGAGATGTTAGGATAATAAGTGTTATTTGTTAGGACCTTATACATGTTGTTTTATTAAATATACATGGATTACCAAAAACTCGAAGGAACCCAGAAAATCAACCAGTAATTATAACGCCCGAACCGCTCCACTCTTGCTCGCTACTGAGGCACGCTAAAGTATTACTAAATAAATACATCAGCATGTAATCAGGTGTATCCTACATTCTAACTACAAATCTGATCCCTGAGAAACAGGTTTCTTAGCTTTTGCTTCAACCCTAAAATGTATGAGGCATGCCACCCGCTAATGCGTCATCTGTCTAGGTTCTGGTACATCGCTTTGCTCGCCACGATTCATACGTTACAGCTAGCCTCGTAGGTTGGCCGTTGTTTTTGAACTAAACTAATCTTATAGGCCTACTACACTGCACTTTTTATAGGGTGAAGGGTGAGCGTGGCCGCTAGTTAGAGCGTCGCTTATTACACAGCAATAAGGACCAATTTAGGGACCCTTTCTCCCTAAATCTTATTACACTACACTAATTCAAGTGTAAGGGTCCCTGTGAAAAGTGCAGTGTAATAGGCCTATTACCAATAATTGGGTTGGGTTGCATAAACAAAGTTATTTTGTGATTTAAATTGTAATTTACGTCATGATAGAGCTATAAATAATAATTGAACGTCTTTGAATTAATTAAATACATAATAATTTTAAATAGGATCTTTTGGAAATACGATCTAAGGTTCACTTAATCATTTGGTGGATCTGATCTGCTATAATTAAGATTTGCTTTAAGATATAAGATGGAGAATTGTGATCAAAATTTGGTGTTTCATCGTAATTATGGTATAAATATGTAGGTATTTAGATTTGAGAAGCCTTGTTTGAGAAAACTCTAGCTTACGTAAAATAATTTCAATATAGATACGAAGTATAAAAGTCTTTAAAGGTTCTAAAGCATAAATCTTGTGCATTGCTGTTAAACACGAAGATAAAAACGTAACGTTGTTGATGCAAAGGCGGTGGGGTTAATAGACATACCATGAATGGGCGTCATTATGTCTCGGCTCGAGGTAAAGCGGGTAATACGCATTCGTTCCCGACCCCTTTTATCACCACCGCAACCAAAAATCTCGGACAAACTGATTAGCGATGCGAAAGCTGATGTATCTCGATGAAACCGAGAGTTACGCGCGAGTTTATAAAAGCGAAGCCAATTTTGGTGGTAGGTAGGTAAAGCCGCAGACACATTAATGTGTTGTCGTGTATTACTAGGCATGCGAATAAATGCGAGAATTTGGATGGATGGATGTTTGTTACTCAATCACGCCAGAACGGCTAAACGGATTTGGATTAAATTTGGCACAGAGATTCATTAAAGTCTGGAATAACACATAGGCCACTTTTTATCCCGGAAAATTAAAAATTCCCCGCGGGAACCAAAACACGAGACTAACAAAGATTGATGCCGGTTATACATAACTTACGTATATACGTACTTACCTATATAATCGTTTGTCTTGTATAGTAGGAAAAGAAAATGCATGTTCCTTCTTCTTACGTAATTGAAACCGAACAGGTAGATGTACTAGATTTATCTCGACTAAATGGTGTATGCGTAACATATGTACATCTTACGGCTGAAGGAACTATCCTTTGTGTCGGAACGTGTACAAATGACCCAGAGTCTCATCTCACTCCGTACCTCTCTGAGACAAAGACTAACAACGCTATACCCTCCGCTCATTCTCCCCTTCAGGTAAGTGATATGGACCTGTTGTAATAATATTTACTGTTATTAATTATTTTATTCCACTACAAGTTAGCCCTAGACGGCGATGTCACCTGAGATGGTTAGCGATGTCTAAGATTAGGCTAACCTGTTAGGCTTAGGTGTAGTTATAATTATAGGTTAAATCACAAAAATATTTTTTTGATCTTTATTGAATTTAGGATATGTATAGCCTATACCCATACCGTAAAGGCACTCCAAACTTGTACGTGAAACAAAAGTGCTGTTTATTAACAATTAAAATGTTATTAAACAGTATAATGCTCACTGATTAGAGGAAACGGTGGGAAATTTTTAACGCATAATTTTTCAGACATTACTTCAATTTATTAGTACCTACTGTAACAAATATATTCATGAACCATTACAATTCCATCTAGAGGCCCGCTCCCCGAAATAGTATTGAGCACGCAGTTTATGAACTTGGACGCACCTTTATTTTTTTTATTACATGGTGACTGTAATAAAATTATCATAACTACCCAATTTCTGGACCAAAAGCATTGAGTTAATATATCTAGGGAACCGGTTTTTTCTATTGTGTTTTAAGTTATGGTTCTATATTCGAACATTTCCATTAAAATGTTTCAGTCGCTGTTAGCGGTACCTAAATCCATACTATACATATTTACTAGTTTAATATTATAAATGCAAAAGTGTGTCTGTTTGTCCGCTACTCTTTCAGAGCCCATCTGTTCAACTGATTTTGATGAAATTTGTTATCGGGATAGTGTGTATCCCGGGGGAGTATATACTACGGGTTAATTTTTATGCCGGAAAATTTAAGAGTTCCCGCGGGAATCATAAAACCTTAATCCACGCGGACGAAATTACGGAGATAATCTATCGTAACTGTAATCTAACTGTTTATTAGACATCACATAATAAGCAGTTAGTTAATACACATTGATACAGTTATTTATAGACTTAGAATATTGAGGTATTCAACATTTTTTGACTGATGAAACTATCAGTTGTTCTCTTTTACGGATCCTTACAACGATCATTATGGAATTGCATCAAGTGAGGATTCAAATAAAGACACATCTGTAGACTTATGAGTTGATTTGGACTCAACAGAGTGCAAAATTACTCATCATTACTGCGCAGATGTTGAGTGAATTTGTAATTTGCGCCCTCTTACATATTTCTTAGCACTCACACGCCCCTTCAAAGCGCTTTGCTCGCATTCTGCTATAAATTTCCTTTTTTGCATAAGTGACATGGGTACGAGTAGCATTATTTATGGTTCACCTAGCTGATGCCCGCGACTTTGTCCGCGTGGTTTAATTTTTTTTGATTCCCGCGGGAATCCCTTAATTCTCCGGGTTAAAAATAGCCTATGTCACTGTCCAGGTCCTCAAGTATACCCATGGCAAAAATCACGTCGATTCGTTGCTCCGTTGCGGCGTGATTGAAGGACAAACCAATAAACCAACAAACAAACAAACACACATTCGCATTTATAATATTAATATGGTAAAACGCCATTTTGCATTGGGTATCTTAAGTCGACACTAATAAATGGCAGGAAACGAGGTGTTGTCCAGTTGCGGTAGTAATTATGTCCGTGTGTAAGTGTGTTTTCGCACTTACTTCTAGACAAACTTTGGTCTCGCAATGTGGCCAATTCTGTATAATATAATCTCTAAACTAAACTTATAAATAACAGCTTTAAATCTAGTTGTGTCCATGTCCGCAGGGAGCCCCACTGTCAATACTATTTACTTTTTAATTACTAGCTGATGCCCGCGACTTCGTCCGCGTGGTTTATTTTTTTTTAATTCCCGCGGAAACTCCTTAATTTTCCGGGATCAAAAGTAGCCTATGACTCTCCAGGTCCTCAACTATACCCATGTCAAAAATCACGTCGATCCGTTGCTCCGTTGTGGCGTGATTGAAGGACAAACCAATAAACCAATAAACCAACAAAGTATGATATGATAAAAACTGTTTTCTATGATAATATAAAATAACGACAAAGCTGGGGAAACTTAACCAAGGTATTTATCTCCTTTAAACTCCGGCCTTGATTTAAGGTTAAGATGCTTCATGTATACTAATAATATTAATTAATAGTAATACTAATTGAGATCGCCTAAGCCGGTCGAAGAAGTATCATCTACGTACACCATACTAATATTTTAAATGCGAAAATGTGTTTGTTTGTTGGTTTGTCCTTCAATCACGCTGCAACGGAGCAATGAATGGACGTGGTTTTTGGCATAGGTAGAGTTGCGGACCTGGAGAGTGACATAGGCTAATTTATATCCCGGAAAATTAAGGAGTTTCCGCGGGAATCAAAAAAACTTAAACCACGTGGATGAAGTCGCGGGCATCAGATAGTTTTGCTTTAATTAATAATTAAGATAGGTCTAACAATTTATGTTCACTTGTACACTCGTAGCATGGGTCTACGGCGTGTACTACAAGGTTCTACGTCAACGCTACAAAGATGCGAGTTCTACGTTACGACTAGGATTCATCTGCAGTCTAGGTTACGTAGATTATTCAAGGGCTAAGAACCTAATTTCAGTTACTTAGTTAATAAACCACACTTTAGGTAATAAAAACGCGTTAGGCATTCAACTTTATGGAATGAATAAACATACTAAAATTATAAATCCGAAAGTGTGTTTGTTTGTTGGTTTGTCCTACAATCACGTCGGAAAAGAGCAACGGATCGATGTGATTTTTTGCATAGGTGTAGTTGAGGACCTGAAGAGTGACATAGGATACTTTTTATCGCGGAAAATTAAGGTGTTCACGTGAGAATTAAAAAGTTATTGAACGCGAACGAAGTGGCGGGCATCGTTATAGTTTGCAGCAGGCGATACCTATCTTGTAGTAAAATATGGCTTAGGTACGAGATCTTCGTTTGACCCTGGGTCGGCAGCTCGGTTGTGAGACAAGTTGCCGTGCTTCAACGCGAAGCACGTGAAGGGAGGGGGCTGCGTGCTCCGGGATGAGCCCAAAGAGCACCGCGCATAGGACGCTCCGATGCATTCATATTTTGAGATCTCGGAGCTTCCCAATACAGCGCTGAGGGTGGCTACCGAGGGGGTTTTAGTGAGTAAAAACTCAATAACCTGATTTCTCCCCCAAGGAATCAGGCATCTTTTGAAGATTTCCCCCCCGATACCAAAAAAAAATGGTACGATATCTTAAGATAAGGTTATGTTTCTATTTTAAAACTGAATTAAACAAATCATGTCATGTTGATTAAGCGGGCGTAGCGCAATTGCCCCCAATGTAAATGCATTTTTCGCTGTACCACCTCCTTGACTTCCTAATTCTGTTATTGAAAGCCAATAAATGAGTTTTGGGGGTAAAACATTCAGCCCCGCTGCTTGGCATCAGCTGGCTAATATTCCAATCAACGGGGCGTCTTTGAGGGGAGCAAATCACTTTATAAAATGTCTTCGTATATAATTATTTCATAAAGGCGCATTTTAGAAGTCAGTATTTTGACGACCTCCCTGGCGCAGTATTGAAATTTGGAAATTTTTAATTCCTGAATTTTCTCTTGTCTGGACTGATGTGAGGCTTTGGCCGTGGCTAGTTAATGGCCTACCGGCAATGACGTACCGCTAAGCGGTTTAGAGTTCCGGTACAATGCCGTTTAGAAACATATAGTTAAGTGGATGGATTTACTATTATAGTAAACGCTACCATCTTAGACTGTATCATCACTGCATATCATCAGGTGAGATCGCAGTCAAGAGCTAACTTGTAATTGATAAAAAAGTACTTACTCAGACCTATGGTGACGGCCTACAAATAAATAATATTAGAATCGTTAATGGTATTGTCACTAAATTCACTATAAAATAAACTAAAACTAAAAAAAAAAAAAATGCATCGAAATCAAAACTAATAATAATAATGTCCTCCCGATCGAATTTCGACCACGGCGGCCACGCTCCACGAGATTAGCCATCTGTGCGGGAGATATTTTAGTGCACAAGTGGGTACATAGGTGCACTCTCTGTTCCTTTTCTCTCATAGCCCGATGGGACGGAAGATCCGACACGACCTGAGAGAGATGAGACGTAGTACCGACGGCTTAATGTGCTCTTCGAGGCACGGGACTGCAACATCGTCAACTTCCTAACTCCGGGCTAGTACTGAGAATTTCTTGTCAGAAAAATCCGATACTTGACCTGACCCGGGACTCGAACCCGGGACCTCGTTAGCCGCAGGTGAACATGCTAACCACTAGACCTACGAGGCAGTCAAACTATACTAAATCTTCAAATCGGTAAAATCTCATCGATTCCATCGCAGCGAGGCACAGTACCTACGTTTCTGGTAGCTTGGCTTTTGAATGGCCCACTTTACTGAACTTTTTAAATCCCAAGTGAAGATGGTAACCCTTTTTGAAAGTTCATCAAAAAGTGCTTGAGCTCCCTCAAGGCCCCACGGCCCCAGGGTCTCCACATACAATTAATATGAAACTTCCGTCGAGGTCCTCGTATTCGGGCTAACCTATGAGAATGGTTATTATTATCTATCAGGAGACATTCCGGACCCTAAGCTATCGTGGGGACATCGTCTACTAGGCGTATTATAGAGTTTGTGAGAGAATTGATGTAGATCACAGGCATAGAATTCCAACTGGAAGTTCAATTGCCAAAATCGGAATCAAAATAATTATTGTTGTGATAAAAATTCCATTAAAAGTACATACTTAGGTTACACTACAGTTTTTTAGTTATTCGCTTTCTACAAAAAAAGAATCATTATAACTTTCGTATCATGCCCGCATGTAAATACACTTTCGAAGAAAAATAATACTTTAGAAATAGGGACTTTATTCATAAAAGTGTTCTTTACTTAGTCTGGAAAGTTTCAGTATTAAACAAGAACTGAAAACAAATTTGACAATTTGTTGTGGATATTAAATAATATTTGATTAACTATTCTGACAATAATACGAGTAGTAAGACTTTACTTGTCACTAAAAAAATGAACCTTTTTAGGGTTTCGTGCCTAAAAGCTAGTTTTGCAACCCATAAGGTGCGATTATGTCTGTCCGGTAATTTTTTAAAAAATCTTTTTAGGTATGATATTATATAGAGAGCGTACGAGCGATGGGATAGAGAAATTTAATCCACAGGGACACGTAAAAAGAATTGCGCCTCGAAAGCATTTTTTTGGCAATACAACTTTACCTTGTATGTAAGCTTCTCGCTGGATCAGAAATGAACGTCTACAGTTCACTAAAATATAATTAACTGAAGGTCACCCGCAACTTCGTCCGCGTACAATTTCTGATTTCCTATGAGATTGTGAAATTTTCCCGCTGCAAAAAGTATCTAAAGAGACTTTATATAGTCTATGCAGGTGATTTTTATTTAAAATTTATAACCTAAATGCCGATTTTCAAGTCTCTAACTTCAAAGACTTAGAACCCTCATGTGAGCTTCCAACCCCTATTTCACCTCTATTTTTTTTCTCGTAGATTTTTGTAAAATTGCTTATATATGTTTTCATTATTTATAACTATTATTACTATTACTTAATTGCCAATTTTCATGTCTCTAACTTCAAAAATTAAAAAAAAATATATAAAAAAATATTTCAATCCCTTAGGGGAGAATTTTCTCCAAACCGTTTCTTAGCTGATATTCTGAATTTCACTATAAAAGAAACCTACCTTCTTAATTTCAAGTCTGTATGCTTTATAGGTCCTGAGATATCGTGATTAGTCACCGTCAGTGAGTTCCGCTTATATATATATATATTAGATAAAAAAGCGGATGCGGTTAGATTATATCACAAGCCAGTGTTCTGTTGCCGTGGGGCGCTGCAGGCGGAAATTTATTTTCAACTGTCATTTCGTAGTGCAGAGAAACCTTTCACAGTTGAGTTGCGAGTGATGCTGCGAGAAAAATGCTGAATGATAATTTCCGCTACTTCCGTACGGACTGTTGCCGTAAAATTTAATTTTTTCGTTATAGAGGCAGTAACTACAATTTTACTTCGTAAAAATTACCACTTCATAGCGCCTATTTCATGTATTGAGGTATTGTTTCAAAAGCAGATGATTACGGACAAAGATATTTTTATCTGGATATGACTAGCGTGATATGATGAAACAAGTTTTCCTTACGATGCCGTCGTTTTGTTAGTGGGATAACATTTTTTGAGTTTTAGGTAAAATTGCGGGTTTGTTTGACTTGAGTAAGTAGAGATTTAGACAAAAAAGAGCTAGAGGTACTCAGATAGTTCAAATTTAGTAGTCAATCTAAACATCTTTAAGTTTATATTATGACAAAGAACGCGCAATATGTATCTACCTAAGTTAGAAAAGCATCGAGTAGTGTAATCACACCGTGTTTGCGGTGTTTGCGAAGTATACGAACAATCTTTGTGCACGGATCACGCGGTGTCTAAGTACCTACTTATTAGCATCGCTGAACAAACAAAAGTGTTGCTAAAGTTTCTATGACACACCACAATGGGACATTAAGATTGCCGCTCATGGTAGAGACAAGCGAGTTTCATTAGTTTCAAACAAACCGGGCCGTCTGTTTGGATGGAATTAACCTCAACAATTTGTTAGAGACATTTTCAAGTTTTTAATGAACTCGGCCGTTCAAACATTCGGAGCCAACGGAGCTTTTCATATTAACTGATCCGTGGAAATATGTACAGTTTCATAGCTCGTGGGCCCATATCGTGTCAGGTCTTTGAATCATGCGGAGGAGTCATGTACCTATATAATGTATGATTATGAATATTGTGGGGCTCGGAAGACCTTGACAAAGCTCATGGTTAATAAGACTACATAATATAAAATGCCAATCCGTGTCATTAATGTGTCTCGGTCTGGATATGTCATAACACGAATCATTCCTCGGGCCTATTGTGCATTATAAGGAAATTTCTTGTGTCTTGTAAATAATATCTTATATTTTGTATGCGCGTGTCAGATTAGACACAAGAAAAAATAATTTGTAATATGATCTCATAAAACAACCATTGCGACTGAATTTCTTATAAGACACAAGAAACTTTCTTATAATGTGCAATAGGCCTTAGCTGTTGTAATACGGCAACTGACTGCCGTCTGCCGTTAGCTTTTTGATTTTCCAACGTTAAGTTCACTGATTAGGTACGAGTTTGTACCAACCGAATAATGTGGTACCAACAAGCGCGAATCAATTCGAACTTGACGATCGTTTGTTAATCCAGCTTCTAGAAACTGAATTTAATGTTTTATTCATGAAGTGTAGTGATTCAAGATCAATATCGTGGTAACTGTAGTGCCATGCCGGGGACGTAAACTGATACTAGAAAAACAACTGCCTGTCGGACGCTTTTATAAATGGGCAAGCAAACAAAACAACACCATTATTGACACTTCACGCCACAAAAAGCTGCATCGTTTTTTTGCTATACGACCCTATTGGCTTACTACCATCACTTATTTTAGTATTATTTTTACCGACCGACCGACTTACAAAAATGGGGTTCCCAATACGGCGCGTTTTTTAATTGACGTTTTTATGATGTACCTAAAATAAGCACTATACTTAATTCTGGAACAAGAGCTTCAAAAAGATTAAAATAAGTGAATAAGTCGGTTTTTTGGAAAGAATTTTAATTTTTAATTTTTTAGCATGGAAGATTTGGAGTAAAAATTTCTATGGGACCACCTCGAGAGCTTCCTCTAATGACTGAAAAAAATAAATTCAAATCGGTTCAGAAACCACGGAGATATGCACCGACATACATTAAAAAAAATATATACGCGCCGAATAGAGAACCTCCTCCTGTTTTAGAAGTCGGCTAATAAATTACACATGTCAACTATATATATTATAGTATAGACTCTTCATTGCTCTTAGTTGAGCAAACAAAACTAAATTCACGAGCTTTCAGACGCGACGGAATATAATATCTTTAAACAAAGACAACATCATAACATTTTCAACTTTAGAGCTTAATACTTGGCATTACGAACACGACTTTTCCTTGTTTGCTCAAAAGACTCTTTCTACTTGCATGGGTTGCAATTTGGTGAGGGTAGATCATGTTATTAATATTTTAAAATTAAACAGTCGTGAGTTATAATCGCCAACCCGCATTTAGACACCCGGAGTAGCGTGGTGGGTCTAAGCTCTAATTCCCTCTCTCCAATGAGAGCCTACAATGAATGCCCAGCAGTGGGACCACCACCACTACAGCTCATTAACGTTCCACTGCTGGGCACAGACCTCCACTCTCATTGGCGAGAGGGAATTAAGGCTTAGACCCACAACGCTGCTCCAATGCGGATTGGCGGGCTATAATTTTGGAATGTAAGTAGATAATTTGTTAAGAATAATACTTACGCCATTAAGAAAATTCTCCTTTAGAAGATACCTTTCGGGTATTTAGCACGAGTGTGCTCGGCAGTTACATTAATTAATTCTCTTAAATCAAAACAACACTGCTGGAAACTCCAGCAAACGCGGCTCTCTTTAAATTTAATTACGGAGGGACGGCGAAACAAAGTCTCCTAAGAAATTTGAATTTCCTTAACCCTAATGTTTGCATTTCACTACCTACCTATTATAAATGTACCAGTACAAATTTTCGTCTGCCGGTTCAACTAATTTTGTTTGTTTGAAACTTTTTCGAAAGATTATCTCAGTATTTATCGTTGGAGACTATAAATGAATACCTATTTACTAGAAATGATAATTTTACACGACTAAGTAAGTTCGTTCGCATTGTTTAGGCTTTTTTTTTTAATTCAGTGCAATCTTGGTGTCTGCGAGTGCGTTGATAATACTCTCTCGTGGTCTACTCAATTAAAAGAAGTTAGTAGAAAGACTTTTGCTGCTATGAGTTCACTTATGATTATGTTAGCACAATCTCTACTCTCTCCATTCTCGATTATGCGGAGGCAAGCTATCTTTATTTCACTGAGGACCAGCTAAATAAACTTGAGTGAATTCAAAATTGATCTATTAGGTTCATATTTTGTTTGTGCAAATATGACCATGTCTCTGAATTTCGTTAAAAGCTCAAGTGGTTACCCATTCGCTTTCGCCGGAATCTACATATTGTTTCCCTTCTGTACTGTGTATTGTTTAATACCTATGACTCCAAGTTATTTAAAGGAAAATTTTAAATATCTTGGTCATGACAGACCAGAAAGAGGTTTTCGGTCAGCCGGAAAAATTGTTCTTGCAGTGCCTACATATCGGACAAAATATTTCAAAAATTCATTTATGTTCAAGGGCTTGTGGAATGAACTGCCCTCGCAAATACATCAAGCTAAAACTCTTAATAAGTTTAAAATTGACGTGAAAAATCATTACATGTCTCTCTGTAATCATCAATAGCGACATGATTAATTTTTCTATTATTTATATGTGTATTTATTATTTATGAGTTTAATCTTACGTATGTCTATTTTATTTATTTTGTATATATAAGTGTATCAATACGTTATAATTTTATGATATTGGTTGGTTTATGTATCTATTAGTATTTAAGTTTATTTTTATGCACCACCTCATACTGTCCATTTGTTCATTGTCTCCGTATCGATAAGGTTGTCTGGAAGACGTCGCTAGTTAGCGATAAGACCGCCTGATTGTACCTACGTTTTAAGTTTTCATGTTTGTAATCTGTTTCTTTTGTGTTTTTGTGGTGTACAATAAAGAATATACATACATACATACAATGATTAGGTAACTGGGAGACCGAACAGTGACGTATTTTTTTAAAGTATAAAGGTAAGGAACGATTTAAAAAAATTCTGACACACAGTTTTTCGTTCTGCCACGTACTTGCAAATTATGGAAAGAGCTTCCTCCTGCTTTTATCTACATCAAAACTACAATATGGGGCTATTCAAGGGGTGGACAAACACATTATTTCGTTGATGTAGAAAATTGTAATATTTATAAGTAGGTACGAAAATACAAAGTTTATTTGTCAGTTTGCGGCAGGAATTACTAGGAATATTTTAACTAGATTTGGCAACAACTCAGACTTCATTGCGGAGCTCTGCGGATATTTTAATTTCAATCCGTCCGTCTGTCTGTAGCTTTGTAGTATCTTCATTTATCTATCTCTTTTTGGGTCGTATGCTTTATGCCTGAGGGGCATGACCCTTTAACATTAATCACATTATGGTAGGAGTTGGGATAATAATGCGGTGGGCTTCCAGGCCTTTTGGCATATGATTCGAGAATATCCAACTTTTAGGGTTTGTAATTATTATTATCAGATATTCAGGGTCGATAGCACCATCGATGGTCATAGTTATCGTTATAGCCAACCAAATATCTTGTAAAGTGAGTGGCACAAGTCAGTATTCTTACATCCATAATTAAGGATAGACAAATGTAGGTAAAAAGTGGAAGAAGACAGACAGACACATTTTTGCATTTATAACGGTTCTTAACGTACATTAGGTACTTTAGATGGAAGGACGGTATAATAAAGGACTATAAAAGGCTGGGATAATTCGCATTTTCGGATTCATTCCAGACCCCAAGCTTAAGGGTCTAATTCCGCTCCATTGAATATTATTATATTATACCTACTTAATTATAATTATTATTACATATTAATAACGAATACTTATCAAAGGACTATCGTGGTAACGGCCATGATAATACCACCATAATCTTACTAATTCTTACTAATATTATAAATGTGAAAGTTTGGATGGATGTATGGATGTTGGTTACTCAATCACGCCCCAACGGCTTAACTGATCTGGCTGAAATTTGGCACATTGATAGATTATAGTCTGGAATAGGACATAGGCAACTTTTTATCCCGGAAAATTTACGATTTTTCGCGGGAACCAAAAAACCTCGATCCACGCAGACGAACTCTCGGGCATTTGCTAGTATTATAATAATAATGCTACGAAGTCTATGTGCAAAAACTCCAAAACCGCTTGTGATGTTTAATAGGTTAAAGATATATCTAGAGATAGGTTGCGTCCTGGGAAATGACATGGCTACTTTTTATTTCGGAAAATTAAAGAGTTTTACCTCCTATTACCTATTCTGTGGTTTTACGAGAGAATCAAATAACTTAATCCAGGCAGACGAAGGCGCGGGCAGCATCCAGTTCATTTACATATCAGCGGTTCGGTAAATATCTTGTCTATACCATGTAAGCTAATTTTATATGTATTCAATGATGTTTTATATGTCTTATTACACCGTAATTCCTCCCCTAAAGTGAAGACGCCCTGTTGATTGGAATATTAGCCGGCTGATAACAAATTCGACAGCGGGGCTTGACGCCGGTAATGAATGTTCTGCCCCATAAATCTCTTCTATTGGCTTTCTGTAATGGCTTTAGGAAGTGTAGGAGGCGCTATTGAAATATGCAATTTTCCGAAAAAGAAATCTTGTTTTTATTTTTGCCGAGTTCATATATTTGAAGCGGTGATAGCCTAGTAGCTTAGACCTCGTTTCCCAATTCCAGTGGTCGGGGTTTCAATCCCCGAGCACGCACTTAAATTTTTGACTGTGGGCTATGACCAAATTTGTGTCATTTTCATTAGTCAGAAACAAAACATTTCTTGTAAATAACGTTTTGCAGTAAATTTTTAAGTTTTTTAATTTTTGCTGCCTGTGTCATTCCTCATTGCTGAAAGTAGTTAGTCGTTTCTACTACCATTAATGGGGTTTTCTTGATATAATAATTCGGTAAGCTTCCTTTCGCATGGAATACCAGAGTTAGAATGTGACATTTAGTTTTTTTATTAGTGCTTGGCTGTGATGATGCAGCCCAAGTTGGAGCGCGCTTGCCTTGAAGATGCCTAGATTTACTCTTAATATTCAAAATGGGAAGTAAAGAATTCTATAAGTATTCCAGTTTGAAGCTAAGTTTGTAGAATTTCAGATCTGCAATGTAGGTAGGTAATTCATCCAAATGCGGACTTAGGTCAACGTTGCTTAGCTCAAAGAACAATTGCTACGAACAGCGGCAAGTAGACCACACAGTCGAAAGCACGCGGGCTAAATTGTACAGTTTACATGGCACTAACGCAATGCTGCCTGTCTATATCGATCGAGTATCTGATATAAGACTTACTTTGGAGCGTGTGCTCAGGATAAACGATAAACCGTAAGTGTTGGCATCCTTATGTGGCTGACATCCAATCTACTCGCACGAAAGGTTAGTGTTCAATGTTTCTGGTACAAACTGCTAAGGTGTGAAACGCCCTTCCGGAAATCGCATTTCTTGCCAATTGTTATTTCAAGACAACAAACGGTACATGGGCATATCGTTATTTTACTTCCGTAAGGCATGATTAGGCTTTTCTTGAAATTTAAAAAAGGTCTTGCGGTTGCTTGGTGGGTGTGGTCTTTTAAGTGGGAGGTCCCAGGTTCGATCACCGGCAGGGTTAATTTGGGACTTAATAATTTCTGAATTCTTAATCTGGTCTGCTTGGAGGCTTCGGCTGTGCCTAATCGCTAAGTGATTCAGCGTTCCGAAACTACGCCGTGTTATAGAATTCCATTAGGTATATGGATTTCATATAACTGCCGTACTCCCAGGTTACCCCTTTACCATCTTAGACGGCATCGTCACTTATCAACAGCAGGTTAGATCGCAGTCCAGGGCTAATTTGCAGTGGAATAAACAAGTGAACAAAAATAAAAAAATAATTGAAAAAAAACAAGCCCCGCTATATTGATATTTTATAAAAAAAAATTAGCCAGAGTCGCTTGGGGCGATGTAATAATTTTTACGATATACATCCATAAGCGTTTAGGCATTTAGAATTTATGGTGGAATAAAGAAACTCACATACATACATGAACCCTGAAAACATTACACTCCTTTTTTAGGGTGTTGTGCAAAAAATAATTCTAGAGCTTGAATTTGCAATCCTTATGGAAGAATATCATATTAAACAACATCTTATTCGTAAAGAGCGGAAGAGCAATCTACGCAAATTATCTTATTACAAGAAATTTAAATTACCTAAAACTGTTAATATATACGGGAAAAAACAATTTATGTATATCTTGGCCAAAATCATCAACGATTTACCTTTGTCGCTTCAAAATATTAGTAACTTAAAAAAAACCACATTCATAAGGAAATATAAGAAACATTTCCTGGATAAAGGTGCCACTCCTTGTGACAATATTATCTAGAAAACGCTTCTTATATGTAAGACGTTACCTTTTTTGTTTCTTATTTTTTGAAATTAGTAATAACGCAATATTTTAAGCTATATTAGTACTAACCTAACCCAAACCAAACTTATTTTATATTATATTTTCTTTATTTCACTTAAAATGTTATATATATACCTGCTTATATATTTTACTAATAACTGCAATGTGAACTCGCTATCCTCGCACGTTAAAGTATTTAGAGAATGGCTAGTGTGTATATACTATATACCCATAATATGAATGTATGTTTATCTTGAACAATAAAAAAAATGGATCTTTAGCATGTTAGCATTATTACTATTTGCCATTAAATCTCATGAAACAGGATGTATAATATCAGTTAATTTGACTAGTTTCATGTCATTCGCTTTAATCTGGGGATACGGACGCCATAATGAAAATAGAGTAAATACGAGTGTTTTGACGATGGTAATTCAGTCTCCAGACTCAGCGATTATTGAATACTTTTATATTTAGATCGCAATTTGGCTTAGTGCTTAACGTTGTTATCGTTATCGTGATCGTGTCCGTATCAAATGAATATTGTTTTAATGTATAGCCAACTTTTATCTAATAAAAGTAAATCTCTCGTGAAACCTCTACACGTTTAACCATTTATTCGTGCAAGTTTTAAATGAGAGGACAAATATACTAAAAGTGTTTATTAATACCTACTTCTGGATTGTCCCTTACAAGCAAAAACGCGTAATACTTTGCATCGCAAAGTAACGAGTTTGCTATATCCAGTAGGGTTCTACACGTTAATACATCCAGACGTTATGTGAAAGTTATAATGATTTCGCTTAAGGGTGAGTAAAACGAGTATCAAAAAAGTTTTAGCACCAATGGCCTTCTAGTATAATTTCAGTATATATACGGTAAAGGTATAAAATGTTATCTACCTCGCAAATACCGTAACTATTCATACTTTATATCACTCTGAGAGCCCCACTCTATAATTTTATTTGTAGCTGTGGATTACTTTATAAAATAATAGAAACAGTTTTTTTTTACTCAAGTAAGTACTCAGTCCATTTCTGCGGCATTTGGATTTTTTCATAAACACGAAAGTATTATGTTACATTTAATTCGAAAAGATATAGATCACACGGTCAGAATTTGGACATAATTAATTAATCAAAGGAGACATTTTTTGTAGGCCCTGAAATGCGGTAGCGGTATATTGATCATGCTAGCTGAAGTCAGCGACTTCGTCCGCGTGGACAGAGATTTTTTGGTGCCGTGGGAACCCCTTAATTTTCTGGGATAAAAAGTAGTAGTAGTAGTAGTAGTATGTGCTATTCCAGACTATAATCTATCTCAATGCCAAATTACATCGAGATTTGTTCAGCCGTTCTGGCATGATTGAGTAACAAACATCCATCCAAACTTTCACATTTTTAATATTAGATATTAGATTAGATTAGCTTATATTTCACGTAAAAAGTGTTTATAAAACGTTGCGGAGTTACCAAACTCTATAACCTACAATAAAGGTTTCAACGGCCGTTAACTATAACGATAAATACGATAGTACTTATGATAAGATTGATAAATAGTTTCCAAAGTTATATTAATTATATTATATCCTGTTGGAATCCGCGTGCTAATACCAAAGGATGTGTATTAGAAGGTAGAAGCCATCATTGTATAGGTGTTGATATAAGCTTTAAGAGGTCGCACGAAATTTTATTTACATGATTGGTAAAACTTATGTATTTACTTTATTGAACACCATAAATATCCAAAAGAAACATGTTGCAAATAAGAAAACAACACTTAGTTGAAGTGCATTGAGTTATTAAAACTTTTGGTTTAATTTATAAAAAAGTTTGATTACGTCACTGTTTTGGGCTACGCACGTACATACATTGGGAGTACGGCTACCTGAAGTACAAAACAAAGGTCGGCAGTAGTTTCGCAAAAAACTCACTATTTTCCACTGCCTCTTGGGATTATGAATGGAATATGAATTCCTTAGAGACACCGTATCAAAGTATCCCGCTATACTAGCGGTTTTAATCTGTCCGCCGCTGGCCGGAAAAGCCAAGACAATATACAAATTTTTGACCAATATACAATTTTTATTCAAAAATACCTTTGTGTATCACCACCTTAGCATAATTAGCACAAAAATACTCTTATTTCAACTGTTCCTCAGTAAAAACCACAATCATTATGGGGGTAAAGTACCTAATCGAACACTATTAAACACAATTCGGCAGCGAAAAAAAATGGCAAAGAGAATAAATGGTGAAGGAGGAAGCTTTATAGGCCATTAGTGAAGGGTAACAGCAAACTGAAGGTTGAAACTAAAATTGCGCCTTGGGTGAAACGAAATCGCTGTCATTAGGGTAACGAGGGGCGGGGGCTGACGCAGCATGGCCGGCAACTCTTTACCCGGCGATAGTGGTGGGACAGAAGCGGTTTAAGTAAATAGTATTCCGACTTGTTTTTGTCATCTCGAATAATACCCACCAGCTGAACGAAACTCTCTTGCAAGATGTCCTCTTGCGTCCACATGTTTCCTGCCACGTATAACTGAAGCTAATTTAAAACTAGCTCCGACAGAGTGAATTTATGGTTCTTAAAAATGTTGTGGAGTTCTTAGATTTTTCAGGATAGAACGTAGCCGGTAATGTCTGTACCAAATTTGGCCAAAAACGGTTGAATGAAGATGAGTCGCTAAAATGAAACAAAACGGACAGACAGTCATACGCATTTGCCTTTATAATATTATAGTATCCATACTACCACTGGCGCGGGCAGCTATAAAAAGCAAATCTTTTATGGACAAGTAACACATGAATTAACACTTAGAATATTGTTTATTATTTTTGTTTAGAGCCGTTATTTTTAAAAAGTAACGCCTGGTGTAAATAAAGCGTAGTTAGTTTTAAACATAAAAATGAGCAAAAGTTAAAAAAATCGAATCAATCCAAAATCTACAGCTTGAAGTAGCTATGTTGGGAAATAAAACTGCTTTTAAATTTTGAACGGCCATCCCTACCCAGCAGGACCTAATGAACCGCCTATACCGTTGGCAGTTCGCCTGCTACACTGATTGCTCGACGTCTGTTGCTTCAAAGGTATTTTTAGCGTTCCATTAAAAATTTAAAAGGCTGAACTAGCAATTATGATTCGATGTTGGATACTAAAGGTTTTCTAGGGGAACGGTGCCGCCACAAAGTTGGGCAATTTAGGGGAAAAACGTACAGAACATAAACGGAACATACTTTTATATTGTTGCAAGAAAAACCGCGACAGGACGAACCGTGTATCCCAAACGACACGGGCGTTGCGCGCGGACGTTTTCTCCTGTTTTGTCTGTAGTGTGTTTTTGCCCTTAGAGTAAATGTTTTCGGACGCTTTTGAAAATGTGAATTTTAGGCTACCGTTTAAGTGATAAACAATTTATCGTGTCTGAAAACAAATCCCACACCTTGCGAAGTACAAGTGCGGACCATTAGCATTATGGCTTCGCGGTTTTATTCAGAGGGCGAGTGCAGAACGATGTGAATTCGTTTCCGTCGCGCGTTGTGTACGACCAGAGCCTTAGGGATGCTTGGACACGAACACTGGCAGCAGTCGATATTAATTAGTGCGCCTTTAACTGTCACGGCCACGGTCTCGTGCGATGCCGACCTGCCAATCGCACTTGGCGCTGTCTGTCCAATCCTTAATTACTCATGCGGGATATATTCCCTATGTGATATTGCGTCTACGACACTTATATTGCCTTAAAATGATTATAGCAAAGTTAAATATTTCTTAGTGATTCTAAACAATGACTACTTTATTTCTCATGGCTGCATATTTTTATTTGTAGAATAGAATATTCTTTTATTGCAAATAGATATATATTTTTCTTTTTATGCAAATGTTTCTCTGTTTCTATGTAATATTAGATGTTAGGTTATAAAACAGAGTCCAGCACATTAGCCGTATCGACGTACAGATATTATAAATGAGATTTAATTCATTTTTGCTACCATTACACATACTACTACATACATAGTACGACATATAATAAGATTTTGATAATTATACAATATCAATAATAATCAGGATCCATGTCAAAAGCTATTTAAAAATAAAATAATGTAAAAATGTCATAAGTGTAATTTATCATGGTGGAAAAATTCTTCAGAGGTGTAATTTTTTTTCCCTTGTAACCATTTCTTAAGTTTCAATGAACAATGTTTTGACGTGCTTGATTTTATGCCGCGACTTCGTCTGCGTGGTTTGAGGTTTTTTGGTTCCTGCAGGAACTCTTTAATTTTCCGGGATAAAAAGTAGCCTATGTGCTATTCCAGACTATAATCTATCTCTGTGCCAAATTTTAGCCAGATCTGTTCAGCCGTTGGGGCGTGTTTGAGTAACAAACATCCATACATCCATCCAGAAATCCATACATCCATCCAAACTTTCACATTTATATATAGATGATAGCATAGTATAGATGATAACTTATTAAATTACAGGATAGGACAAAAGGGATGATGTCCATATCAAAAATAAATTATTTCTAACTGATTATTAAATAGAGGGTCTTCAAAGAGACCTAAAACTCACATCTTTGATTAGTTTTAAGTTTGATAACTATTTTAAAATATAGATAAAAGAAAAAAGGTGCGTTGAAATTTGATGACGTTACAATTGCAAATTTCATACAAATTCCATACTAGAAGAGCTTTTTTAAGTTTGATAAAGAGTTGCTGATTTGATTGATCCCTATTGTAACGTATGCCGGGTTTTAACTAGCTGAATATAAAAAAGTACACTCAAAATAAGTTCCTTAGGCATAGGTTACTGAGGAGTAGTTATTATATGAAAAGATTTAGGTGTTTGTAGACGTGAGGTTTCCTTTTTATTCGGTTAGCCGCAAAAAAGCCGACACTTCCTCACTATGATTTATATCGCCGCCTGTAAGCTGGGGGTCAGTTTAATAAATGTATTTGGGGAAGATTGGCCCCCGAAATGGACGGCACTCCGGATGCAACATAATTTTATTTATATTAGGCGCGGCTTATACAGAATTGGTGACTGGTGTAACAAAAAGCGTAGATTTTTAAGCAATCTCAATTGTGCTTTAGCGAGCACGTTGGCGGAAATTTAAAAGAGGTGGTAGGGTGGTAGCAAGGCCTTTCATCAGATCAGTCAAATAAGAAAATATAAGTAATTGTTTTGTTAATTATTTGTAAATAACTACTCAACCGGGAATATAACCCACCACCTTCCATGACTCCGACAGCACTTATCATTGACTAGTAAACTTTGTGATAAAAATAACATAAATAATTCTGAACTGAAAATAATTTTATACAAGCTTATTCTCTTGTGTTCTCTATACTTTCTTCTGCCTTTGGTATGGAAAAAACAGACATGACACTTATCATGAGCGATATAAAAGCAAGGGAGACGCAAGTGCCACCGATGTGGTACGGGTATCCGCTGGTCTGCAAGTGGCACAGTTTTCCTTCGAAGTCGAACCAGCGACACGTAGCCACTAGAAAACAAAAAAAAATGTTACCTGTCTATCTTTGCACTACTTGTGCCTTAAGAGCTCATGTGTTTTTAGGTCGAATTAAGTTTAAAGAAGTGAAATAATGATTTTAAATATTATTATGAGCCCAATTCAAGCAATATCGAAGTGAGAAAATGCTTCAATTTTGAAGTTGCAACCCTTTTCCACTCAACCCAGATGCTTTATGAATATTCTGAATTCATTCTTTACGTACAACTAAACAGCGTCATCTGTTGTCGAGCAGAATAAAAATAAAAACAGCGCCATCTCTTGACGAGTAGCTGAACGAGGGATTTCCACATTTTTTTGTAGTGGTTCATCCAACCATCGAAAAAACTGCGCTTTAAAAACGTACGCAAATACAGAACTTTCAGTTAAAATAAAATACAGTCCGGGTTCCATGCGTTGTTTGTATAGTCAATCTTAAATTAAGAAAATAATAAATCTCACCGTTGATACTTATAAAGAGCATGTAACCACACATGAACGTCATGAGAGTGACCATAGACCACGCCATGCCCATCACCACAGACTTGTCGCGCGGGTCCACCGTCCGCAGCAGCAGCAACCCTTGCGCGTGGAGCGTCAGCACTGAAACAATGCATAAATAGGCACGGTTATACTTATGTCTATTTTTTCATCATCTGATATACATCCATTGGTCTCGTAAGGACTTTTACATGCTGCGAAATTGCGCCTTTTTTAAATTCCACTACACGTTAAAAGTTGAGTTCAATGTTTATGATTTCAAGTGTTACGTCATATTACGTTACGTTAGTATTACGTCGTATTTAAGCTAGCAAGCTGAGGGTCTTCTCCGTTTGGCCCGCGAGGACCAAGCGGGGTACGCGTTTCGAGGCATTTATGCTGGCTTGCCATTTCTGCAACTTATCATTTCTACTGGACAACAGATGGCGCTCTTTATGTATGACAATCTTAAAATAAAAAAGTAAGTGAGTTTGACGACACTGGTTCCCATAGAAAATCGACTGTTTACACGTATACTCTTACATACTCTTATATACTCTTTTCATGTTCTGTGGTTGAGAGTTGAGACGACGACCTGTGAGTAAGTTCTTACGTGTAAAAGCGGTGACTACGATCAGCATCATACTGTGCAGACGCAGAGCCTGCTTGCACTGTACATCGCTGCACGCGCCGCCGACCGCGCGTCCGCTCTCTGCGCATGTGCAGTTTGTGTACACCCTGCACAAACAGTATCAAAAGTACGGTAAATATCCATACTAATATTATAAGTGCGAAAGTGTGTTTGCCTGCTACGCTTTCACGGCCCATCTGTTCAACCAATTTTGTTAAAATTTGGTACAGGGATAGTTTGTTACCCGGGGAAGGACATAGGCTACTTTTTGTCCCAGATTAAAGAAATTAAAAAGTCCCCTCGGGAATCAAAAAACTTAATCCACGCGGACGAATTTGCGGGAATCATCTAGTATCCTCCCGCATACCAAAGTAGTGTCGACGGGAACAAATGAATACCACATGGAAAAAACCCGGGATGTCAGTTAAAATCCTAATTTGAGTTAAAAGTGCCATCTAACGGCATTTAATTATAACCTTTCACCCTTCAGATAAGTATCCATACTAATATTATAAATGCGAAAGTGTGTCTGTCTATCTGTCTGTCTGCTATGCTTTCATAGCCCAGCGGTACAACTGATTTGGATGAAATTTGGTATGGGGATAGTTTGTATCCCGGGGAAGGACATAGGCTATTTTTTATCCCGGAAATTAAGAGTATCCGCGGAAATCAAAAAATTGTAATCCACGCGGACGAAATCGCTGGCATCATCTAGTTATCAACAACTGTTGCGGTCAGAGTTATAGGCTCTAATAAATAGGGTTTAATAAAGAATTAATTACCCTATTTTTTTATAACTCGAAGAAAATTACATTTTAATCATACACTGGCATCATCTAGTTATCAATAACTCTTGCGGTCAGAGTTATAGGCTCTAATAAATAGGATTTAATAAATAATTAAATACCCAATTTTTTATAACTCAAAGAAAATTACATTAATTAAGATTAAAGTTTTTAAAACTTACAATTACACTTTATTAAAGCTATACTTTTTTGACATTCCCTGTTTTTGCATCTGACTGTAATAAATCAACTTATTACAGTCAGATCTACAGTTGTTATTACAGTTACAGTGTTGTTGCTGCAGTTTCACGATCGCAATAACCTCTAACGATACAACACACTTTTGCGGGGAAAAAACATTGCCGCAGAAGAGTTTTTTTTGAATAGGACTACTAATTTTAACACCAAACAACTGATTACAATTTACAAAACTTGAGCTCAGATTAAGTTCTTTTGGTATCCGACATTTTCTAAGATGTTCACACTATACGTCTTTTACTCTTGCCGATTCTGTATAACGCGCGCCTAAAAAAATTTATCGTTTGTAACGGTCTGGATGGGTCTGAATATATTATTCTGTCAAATGCACATGACAATATTATTACATTTGGACCGAGAAATAAATGTGTTTATTTTCTATGTACGACACATAATTGTAGAAGCTTTGTCATGTACCAAAGCAATCTCAACTGATTGTACCAATATTATTATACCCTCGATAATTAATCACATTCCATTTGTAATTTCTAGACAGTATAATTGGATCTTTGTCTAGTCCAGTTGCTACATGGCATATAAGTTATTTGCTCTGGGTAAGCTGGGGTAACCCAAGTCGATTACTGGATGGGTGAAATATTTTGTGATGGAATTGCGCGGGGAGGGAATGAATTGCTTTCCATCCACAGATAAGATAAAGAATGCCTGTTTCGAACAAGAGATATGAAAAATAGATTTAAAATAAGTACCCATTACCCAAGATTACAGTTTACCTTACTGGCACACTAAATTATTCCTAATCATTCAGGTGCAATAATTTACAGCTTACCGGCCGTTAAAATTATGCTTTCCCATAAAGAATACTCAGCGAGGAGCTACTTATCTCTAGACGAGCAGAAATATAGAGCACACGTTTCCAATACTTACGTTACCAAAATATCGTAGCAGGGAGCGTGGAGTATGATATAATAATATACCTACCTAAAGGTGATATACGTATGAATAGTGGCGTAGAAGTCAGTTGACTAAATAAAAATGTGGTCGTGTGGGTTGTTAACGGAGGCTGTAGAGCGCCGGCGCCACGCGAGTTCTCGTCGCTTGAGGCAGTTCGTGGCCAGACTCGCCGGCGCCAACACGGCCGACGGCCGACTCGCGACTCGCGATAACGCATCGATATCATTCAATGAGACGCGACCACGCTAGCCGATGTGGCCAGTGCAGCGCGCCGTAAGCACGTGCGTGACCCCAGGCGCTCGAGACCAGAGCGGGTGTCGCAGCCAGGTGCGCTAAGTGAGCATGAGTGACAGTGAATTTTACGTGACTATTGAAAGTGTCGTGGTGTGAACTTACAATGACAACTATGTTTCACTTACGCAACAGTCGAATTGACTCCTGTTACGCTCACCTCATGAGTAACAAGTTGCGCCAACTTCAGTGTCACCTAGTTTTTAATCCTGCTTAAGTGAACACTTTCCCGTGTACGAAATGGCTTCTTTGTTTAGGGAATGTTTAATTGTAATTTTTATAATATCTTGGCAAGTGAGTAACTTAACAATGGCCTGTCCTAAGATATGTGAATGTAGAAATAACTTGACGTCGTGTGAAATGTGCCCCTTCAATGTGTCGCTGAAGGAGAACATAAATAAGCTTCACTTAGAAGTTTGCTGTAAGAAAGATTCAGCTTTAGTTGATTGGATACAGAGCAAGACAAACAAAACTCTTTCGGAAGTTGTGATACAATATAGCAGTACTTGTAATACGAGCAGAATCGATTTCGATTTCCCTTACCTAGATACCTACTCAATCACGATGAGAAACAATAGTATAACAAAGTTACGAATAAATGTAAAGGTTAACAGCGTTCGGGAAATTGATTTAGCTTCTAACAAACTGCAAATAATAAACAAAGGACTTTTTACTAATTTCACAAACCTACGGAAACTAATATTAAATAGAAATCAGATTTCAAAAATATATGAAAATAGTTTTCTCGGTCTAACAAAGCTAGAGACTTTGGATTTGTCCGAAAACTATATAACTATACTGACCAATATGTTTTTGCCCCTGAAGAGTCTTCAACATCTTAATTTGAGCCGAAATAATATAGAATTCATCCATAACAATTACTTCAACAATTGGTTACTTCAGCATTTGGATATTTCGCACAATAATCTAAAGAAAGTATCGCCCGGCGCTTTGCAGCAATTACCGAATCTTGCGCGGCTGTTTCTCACAGATAACCCGCATTTAGGAATTTCACAGTTGGATACACAGTTGTTAGTTGGTACCGGCCGCCGACTACAACAAATCGATGCATCGAGGACCGGCCTTTGCCAAGTTCCTGAAGCGTTCACCCATTCTGTACGATTTCTATCCCTCGTTGGAAACAGGATAACGTCGATAAGATGTGGCGATCTAGACAGCTATCCATTGTTACAATCACTAGACTTTTGTGACAATAAAATCGCAACAATAGAAGACGATTCCTTGGGCAGATTAGAAATGCTTTTATTCCTAAACATTAATAAGAATCTATTATCTAAGGTTCCAAGATCACTGCCTGACGGGTTAAAATATTTATCTATAAATGAAAATTTTATCAAAAACATTTCCCAGCCAGACTTCAAAGATTTACCGAACCTTCGGATTTTGTTGTTGAAAAGTAACAAAATACAATACATTCAGGATCGCGTTTTTGACGATTTACTATCTCTCGAAATGCTAGATTTATCTCATAATCCAATAACATCGTTAACGCCAAGTACGTTCGACGGACCGTTATCGCTTCGTGATCTGAGACTTTGCCATTTGAACGTGTCTGTTCCCGCACAGGAAGGTTCATTTCCTCTGTCGTCACCCGAGAATGTCCAAATGTTGCATCTCCAATCTAGTCCCGGCTTAGCGAAGCAATTGCTATCTGACTCAGCGGCTTTAGCGGCCTTTTCGCATTTACAGTATTTGGATCTTAGGATGAATAATCTCACGGAAATACGAAATGATTTGTTGTTTTATTTAGGTCAGTTGAAAACTTTAAGACTCCACGGCAATAAAATTAACTGTACCGCCGAGTTATGGCTATCCGATTGGTTGAATTCAAACAAAAGTTTTTCGCATGATGAATCTTGTTATTTTTCATCGTTGGAGGCTAAACCAGAAATATCTAAATATAACTGTACATTTCCAGAGACGTTCACTATAAGTGAGAGCCTTCCACCTGTAAATTTGTATAGTACTGAAATGATAAATAGGTTACTTAGATATTACGGATATTTGAATAATAAAACCGAAAGAGTAAAACATAGTAACAGTACTAATGTTAAAAGCGATAGTAATTTGGTTGTAATTAATAAAAATAATAAAAGCAATGTTAAGTCCTCTTTGAAAGATTATGTGGAAAGCAGAGTTTCCAGAAATAAAAATAAAATCGTTTCCCACGATTACTTAAATGAAACCTCATACGTAAAAATTAGGGAATCATCAAAAGTATTGGATCAAAATAAAATTGAAAACGATCAATTGAACATTGATCACAAATTTCTAGATATTGAACCGTACATTCCAATATCAACTCGTTTGCCTAAAAAAGACTACGTTGACACGAGAGAAGTTCGAATGGAAAAGATTTCGGGAAAACGACTAAATACGCCGGTCTCTACAAAGGAATCAAAACCAATTATTTGGACGACTGAATATCAAATCATTCAATATCCTGCAGCAACTGAGGCGTACACTGTAAACCCTAACGTTAGATTGGAATATTCATCCTTTAAAGCTGCACACACGAGCTTTGCTCAATACATAGGAATAGCCGCAATTATAAGTCTTATACTTGTCTCATTGATACTTTGGGTGAGTTTCCGTCTGAGATATAAAAGAAGACAAGTTCGAGCTTTGAATATAGATATGGAGGACCAAATAGAAGTGTCGAATATATCCGGAGGGGTATTATGGTGACACCTCCGAGCAGCCGATCCAACGCCTTTTGAATATGATTCCCTTTTAACGTAGCAATCATGTAAGTATCTATCACCATATTATTTTATTTTTATATGACTGTACGTTTTTCCAGTGCTTAAATTAATATGACCTTCTAATAATTAATTATTTTAGCAGCAAAATTAAGATTTGGCGAAGATAACAGAAAACAAGTCTACTTACCATCCTATTGGTTTCATATTTAGAGCTGTCCAGTTACGAGTTATTTATCAGTCGATATTGGGATATTTTTTACTGTCTGATATTAGCAATCAGGTAATGTTGCTTGATTTAACTAATGAAACTAAAGCTCAATATAAAAATGAATCAAAACAAGTAATATGGAATTCAAAAGGCTAAAACCTAGCTAAGTGTAGCTTTGGGCTATTTGCAAATGTGGTTGAATTCACCAAGAGTATAATTGTCATTTGCCATCTCAAAAACTCGGTCCATATCACCACATCTTATCCATATATTATCCCCCATAATTAATTCTAAAACAAACATTAAATTTTAAGATTTTTCATGATAAATTATTTTATTTTATAATGATTTCAAAGTAAAAAATTACAAATATTTAAATACTTAAACATATCTATCGCTTGCCGAGCACTTTTATCATAATTCATGACAGGGATGGCGAATGGTGAGATTGTAAAAACCGTTAGATTATAATCTAACTCGCGAAATTCTAAACTGTCGAAAGATTGTAAACTGTTCAATGTTCTGAGTGTTAATTTTTGAAATATTCATTTTATTTACGTTTTCTTGTCTCTTTCTTGTAGGTTAGGTTAAGGTTCGACATAACTTAGGTTTTATCGGGTTTAATTACCTATCAGATTACAAACTACCGGAAAATAATGCGTTAAATTCTAATCTTTCGACAGTTTAGAATTTCGCGAGTTAGATTATAATCTAACGGTTTTTACAATCTTACGGTGACATATATATTGTCAAGCCAAGTAAAAGTGAGTCCCGCGCAAAATTAAATGATAATAAGTAAAACTGTTGTATTTGTAACTTACACAAGTTAGATTAAGGCCATTTTGCAGGAAAATACACGATCTACAATCATATTAATAATCATCTTAATAATCAAAAGTTAACTTTGCTTGTTGCTAACTAGTTAATTTTGCATTTTCAGTGTAAGGCGGCCGGCTGCTGAAGTGAGGAAGTGTTTGTGATATGACATAATATTACATCTGAACGTACATATTTTTTTAATGAAATAAGTACAAATAGGGTTATAGGTACTACGAGTACACGCGACTTTGATGTAATTTTCATCAGTGTAAATAATGTAAACACGTTTAATTAACACTACCGTATATATTGTATAATAGGCTTACTAGTTTTAGATCATAATTTTGTAAAATACTTGCAAGAAATATCTTTTCTTGCACTGTAAAAAGTAATTATATAAAAAATATTACCTATGTATAGATATTTCCAACCATTTCATAGTACGTCCTTTAAATAGAAAGAAAATAAGGCAGTAAATTTCATATTTTATCGATCAGTAGAATCCAAATATGAAATTGAGGTTTTCTACACAATGTAGGGGTTAAATAGTAGTTGGGAGTTAGACAAAATATTTTGTTAGTAGCTTTTATATGTACTATAGTGTAGTGCAAAATTAAATTAATTTTAATTATAAGATATAACTGCACATATTTTAAATATTATCATCAAATTCTTGATGGTAACAATTTTTTTAAATTTTAATTTGCTACAAAGAAAACAATTATGTGGACGTAATATGAAATGAGTTTATTTAAGGAATAAATAAATGTTGAGCCAAAGAATTTGCAAAGATCACGTCTTCCCTATAAATCCTTCTAGAATACGAGTAACTATTACCAAAACGGCGAATTTCTCATTAAAACTCATCTTGTGCCAAATATTTTTGTCTGTATGGTTGTGTTTTATTGACATACATATATAAATAGCTCTCCTTTTCCTATTATGTACGTATATTTCACTAACGTGATTAAATTCATAATAATT
This sequence comes from Erebia palarica, assembly GCA_964035005.1. Lineage (NCBI taxonomy): Eukaryota > Metazoa > Arthropoda > Insecta > Lepidoptera > Nymphalidae > Erebia > Erebia palarica. Next base: position 13,804,991 of record OZ035988.1, read on the forward strand.
GTTATCAAACTGTAATTAATATGTGTAATCTATTTTCAGGATTTTTAAGCCTAGAATTCATTTATTGCCTGTATAATATTTATTGGTGGTCAGAATATTGTTCGAATTGTTATTTTATTATTATTTACGGCTACTCGGTTTCACGGATACATATTCAATTTAACAATTAAATTAGGGTACATTTCATGCATCACTGAAACTAAGGTTGTAACTTGATATATAAAGTTTCGAAAACAATGGTGTGTAGATAATTATATGTTTTTACGTAACAGTAGTTCATGGTGTACAAACAAATAGCCAAAGATAAAATAAATAGATTGAAAGAACATTGTGTTTTAATGGATCTAATTATGGAACCTTATTATTTTTATAATAATTATTCAGCTTTAGTGCTTGTATTCATTTATTATTGGCATGAATTCAACTCTTACACCCGTCCGTTATTATTATTATGCATTCCCCGGGATACAATCTAATCTCTGTACCAAAATTTGTGAATTTTGTTGAAAAGATGGGCCTTCAAATCTTAGGAAACAGACAGACAGGTATACAGATCTGATAAGACAGACGTACTTTCGCATAATTATAAATTATAATATTATTATAAATACGAGTATTTTAGTAGGAACACTATTAGCTTAGCTGCGATAGTCGTAATTTGTATATCTTCCGCTAAACGAGGCGCCAGAGGCGTTGTGCTACGTTGTGAAATACGCCGAGTGGGTTACACAAACAACACAGCGTCTCGTTTATTTGTGCAGATCCGCCTGAGAGAGCCGCTCTCAATCTTGTTTCAGGTCATATTCACCGGTATCTGCTATCTAGGACTGTATACAATACAATGTGGCCAATTCTGTATAACAAAATCTCTAAACTAAAATGACAAATTTAAATCTAGTTCTGTCCCTTTTTGCAGGGAGGATTATGAAAGGGTTAGCAGTAGTTTTAATGCTGTCGTTATTAGTGGGAAACCTAGTTATAGTTCGCGTGCGAGTTGAATGCAGAGTGATGTGTCATCATACATGAGCTCTGCATTCAACTCGTGCGCGAACTATAGCTAAAATAGAGTTTCTACAGTATAAATATCAGGGGAAAAGGGCCAGCGGATAATTAAACACTACCTCAAAGAACGTATCTATTTGATGCCTCAGTGTAATGAAAGTCAAACTTTTCTTTTTTCCACCGGCGCTATATAAATTCTACACATTGACTCAAAAATGCATACCAATAGATCAACGGCACTTGCATTTAAATGGTCGTAGCCTGGAATTAGAAAAAGGCTATCAGCAAGAAAAGCTTTACCATTTAAATAAAATGAAAGTTTTGCCTCAACATTGCCGCAGAAAATGGTTGTTACACGTAAGAAAGAAAATGAAATATAAAACGAATGGGTGTCATCTATTTACAAGCGCTTTATTGTTCAGGTGAACAGTATAACGCTAAGTTATAAGTTTCTTGACCTCAACTTATATTAAAAGTTGTATGAGTCACTGAAGTGGCTAGTCTTGAAATTTTAGTGAAATACGACATCTTCCAGCTGTATTTTACTTTTTAATGGCTGACAGATAATACGCTCCAAAGAACAAGGAATCTGCTTATACTTTATTTTGTGATACGCTCCGAGTTCGGGACCTTAGGTAAGATTGTAGCTTTAATAATTATCTTTAACCCTATCGGTTTTAGTTAGTAAGTAACATTATTAGAAAATTGTTTGTTGACGTCTCCGGCGCAGTAGAGTACTGTTTTCCGAATGCCTTATTAATGCCGATATGGTTTTGTTATCATTTGATGAGAAACTACGTAGCTGCCAAGCGATTTAGCATTCCCCTTTGTAGGCGGATCCAGCTTCACTCTTAGACTGCATAATATTCAGTTTGAGGTCGTCTAATCTAAATATGAATTCACGAGCACTGCGTTTTTGTGTGCGCAAAGTATGTGTAATACACAAGATTGGTCGTTGGCATTGGTCGTGTGGTTATGGTCACTCATATAGAGGTGAATAATAGGTAAACTTTAGCCAGTTCGCCGACTAGTTTTTAATACTTATAACACGAACGTTTAGTGGAGCGCATTCTTTTTTTAGATTAGAGACCTCTACCACTTTATTATAAGAATGGCTAACCTGACACCTAATGATTAAAACTGTACCACTGACCACTAGCTATATATCGAGCCATCACCGCCGACTTATCGAAAGCGAAATTTTTACCCAAATAGCGTTTATTATAGCAAATGTTATTTTAAACTATAACGTTCTAGGGCACGTCGACTTTTCTCGCCACAATATTGCATGTAAATGAATATAGTTATATATGCTATGCTATGTACAAATTACTTTGTGCTGTTCCGATAAACCAATTTATTCTGAAATGACTGTAAAACCTACCGTTAAGCTTACAAAATTCATGGCAAATTCAATCTCATTTCGCATTCACGTCTTCCAGAATTCAGAGGACAAGCCTCTGGTTACGAGCTACCTCGCGTCGGAAGCCGTCCATTTAATTTTTAGTGAGCTATTTAAATAATAAAAAAGGTATGTATTATTTAAGGTTTCCACAAGCGAAAAGACCCTATTAAAAAAGGAATGTATCTTAATATATAAAACTAAGTCAGGTTTGTTCGAACATTTACATACAACTCTAGAACAGCTGAACGGATCTGGATGAATCTTGGCACAGAGAAAGTCATAGGCTACTTTTTATTCTGGAAAATTTAAGAGTTCCCGCGAGATCCAAAAAAATTCAATCCACGCGGACGATGGTAGTATAGGAATAAAGCTTTTATTTAGTTTCAATTGTCACGGTTGCTGTTATCAAATCTTGCAAGTTAAATTTGATCCACTTTTGATTTCCAATTGAGCTGAATGCATACACGTTTAATTTGGATAACAGCTTGGTTAGCGAATGCTTGGTTGGTTGACGACCTCCGTGGCGCAGTGTGTAGCGCTGTTATCTTATCGTGCGGAGGTCCCGGGTTCGATCCCCGGCAGGGTCAATTTGGGAATTTATAATTTCCGAATTTTCCCTGGTCTGGCCTGGTGGGAGGCTTCGGCCGTGGCTAGTTACCACCCTACCGGCAAAGACGTGCCGCCAAGCGTTTACGCGTTCCGGTACGATGCCGTGTAGAAACCAAATAGGGGTATGGGTTTAATATAACTGCCATGCCCCTAACCGGTTAGCCCGCTACCATCTTAAGACTGCATCATCACTTACCATCAGGTGAGATCGCAGTCAATATCCAATATGGCGGACTCCTAAAGATGGCAAACTAGTTATTTTTATGCACCCCCATGTGTGGGGTATCATTTAAAACGGGTTTTCTGAGAAGAACAACGAAAAAAAAAGTACGTCACACAAAATTCGACATGTCGAACGATAAAAGACTATTTTTAAAAATAATTTTTAATATTATCTTGTTTAAGATTTGGATAGGTACTCTTTGACATAGAGCAGTTGACCTCACACGTATTTTATTTTTATTTATCTTATGTTTTCTGGTAACGTTCTGTACATAATAGAATGAAAACAAGCCTTTTTCTGCGACAGTCTGAGTGAGCTGACGTTCGAGGGGTAGCTTGAATGTTGCCCGGGTATGGAGAGTGGCACTGTACCATGTACCATGACTCACTGTACCATGATCAGGAGAGAGGCATTGTCTCCTTTTTTCCCGGAAAAATTAAGTTAAGTTTTAAAACCTAAATCTACGCGAACGAAGTCACAAGTAAGTATGCATGTAATAATTTATATATCGAAATGACGCCTTATCCAGCATTTCCCGTCATCTACGCTATATATTATAGTGAAGCGAATAAGGTTGTTTGGAAGAGATCGCCTCAGGCGATAAGACCGCCTTTGCATACTGTATTATCCTATTTGTCGTTTTAATGTCTTCTTTATTTCCGTGTTCTTGTGTGCAATAAAGATTTAAATAAATAAATAAAATCGTTGTTTGAACTGAGCTTGTCTCGCTAATATTGTGGCATTCGGCTACGTTAAAACCGCTCCATAAGCTCCTAGCCTAACACGACAGAATCCTAAAAGCCGCACGTGACCAGTGTTCCCACCGCAGCTAATATGTTAGATAGCTAATTTGTTGCCCGTACAGTTTTGAGTTACGTGGCCGAACTGCTGATTAATTTTTGTAACTCCTATTTGGTTCTACGTGCCTTAAGGATCAGTTTGATCTTAGATTAATATTTTTGTCTCTCTCTACTACTCTAAGACATATTTTTTACTCATAAAATATTTTGGGACATTGCTCAAAGCTCAAACACACTACGGACTTTTTTTATCCGGGACCTAAATAAATAGAAATGATTACTACAGTGAAATGAATAACGATCGCAATCTCCTATGACCAAACGAAATAATCTTCCGCTATTGGCAAAATCCACTGTCGCAGCAAGAATACCATTAAATTTAACCAGCAGTTAAGATTAACAATGTTTGATGCAGGTTTGAGGTCCTTGCCTATCAGAGCTTACCAAATGCACCATCAATTGATATAGCCTGTCGAAACAAGGCCAACCTTGGAAATTGTTACGGTTTTGGTATGTTGGCAAAATGGCGAAAAACAATATTTTTGTAAAAATAACAAATATCTCGGTGTGCTGTCCGCTTTTATAATTAATCAAGTAGACAGTGAGAGAAAACGACTCTTAGTAAATGCTACCTTTGAAAGATTCCTGAAACCATTTATAAATGTCTTCTATTTTAGACGATAAAACTGGCTTTTCATTGCACTCTGTTTTTAAACGTGATAAAACCTCTTCAATTTTGTGTGACTGTGATTGAAGAAGACAACAAAATTGAATGAGGGATAGATTGTACACTGTAGTGTACCTACAACGATTGAGATATTTCGTGGCCCCCAGCTCTTACTATTACTTGCGCCTCTTAACGGTTTCGGCTATTTCTGCCGTGGCTTCCGATGTAGTGTCATCAACGTAACCAATGTATTCATACATATTGCGTCCCAGAGAACCGGCGTCCATCCATCAGTTCTCCAGTCATCATGCCGACTAATCTTGGCCAGCTCAATGACCATAGGTATATTTGTATGTTTAAAGGAGTTTTGATCCTACCATTGAAAGAGCCATGTTGTCCAGACTACCCTACCACCGTCGCTCCTCTAGGATGTCCCAAATTCCAAATTGACTACCAAAATTTCACTCTCCTAGTTGTTTTGAATTACTGTATGGTGAAATAATTTTGTCTCGTTGGTCTAGTGGTTATCATGTTCGACTGCGGCTGACGAGGTCCCGGGCTCGAGTCCCGGGTCGGGCCATAATTAAGTGCTAGGGTTTTCTGATTAGAAATTCTCAGTACTAGCCTACTAGAGAGAGGTTGGCGGTGTTTGACCCCCGTGCCTCGGAGAGCACGTTAAGCCGTCGGTCCCGGTTATTATCACTAACATGATAATAGTCGTTAAAGCCCGCCAACCCGCATTGGAGCAGCGTGGTGGGTCTAAGCTCTAATTGCCTCTCTCCTATTAGAGTGGAGGCCTGTGCCCAGCAGTGGAACGATAATGGGCTGTGGTGGGTGAAATCATTCTGTGTGAAATCAATTTAAATAAATATAATCGCTTGATCAATTTTACTTCAAAGGAGAGTTATTTCTTTATTCTTAATATATTTTTTAATATTGAAAACAAGTAGGTGGTTTCCCTTCTTGCTAAGTAATAACGACCCTTTAACAAGTTCATTTCAATTCGTTAGGGATTTTTATCCCGTCTCGGATCAAAGTGTTCGCAGTCCGAATTTACAATTCAAATTCACTGAAACACTTTTTCTTGGGAAAACGTTTTTTGTTGCGGTTGAAGTCATTTTATTAATTTCAAGCAAACTTTTAAAGACCATTACTAACTTATTATAAGACTCTCCCAAAATAACTCGGTATTCCGACCTAATTTATGTGAACCATATTCTGAAAGTAACTTGCCTAAATAAACAGGTCTTGAGTTTTTCAATTCTCAGTACCAGCTGGAAGCGAGGTAGTTGGGGGTGTTTCACCCCCGTGAGCCTTGAATCCTACGTCTGACCTCTTTCGAATCGTATCTGATTATAGCCACAACTCACTACGTCTAGATAAGTCATCTAAGCACAAAACCAACCTTATAGTGGGACCCTCGCCATTGCATGTTCACGAGCTTAGCTGCTTTATTATTGAGAATTTTCCGGACAAAAAAAAGCAACCTTGTTGGAACTGACTCGCGATGTCATAATCTACAGCTGGATAAGCTAGCCACGATAAACAACAAGGCAGTTTTAAAGGTTCTTACCCACACTATATCTAAACACGTTGTCTAGCTACAATATAATTTTCCTTATTATATTTTGTAATACAACCGTCACAGACTCATCAAAGGGTTTGTAAGTTCCTTAGTTTATTTCGCAATCCGAATAATTTCATGTGAATGAAGAAACTAGAAGTTTAATTCGCTATAATCCGCCACAGAATTCATGTGATTTTGTAGTGTTAGGAGCAAAAGGCAAAGAGCTAATCTTATAACTTTGATTTCAATTTATCCTTCCATTAAAGTTTAAAACGAAAGTTTAATATGTACATAATATCTTTATTTTGCTCTTTATTCACCATGTACCTCATGAGCTACCCGCTCATGAGGTACATGGCGATAGTATGGTGATAGTATATAAAAGAGAGGTAATAAGAAATAATATATAAAAGAAAAACTGAGACTATAATATGTCAAGTGTTTAGTTTTTACCCGTTGCGCAAAACCTGGACCATTCTTGCATTTTAGTACAAAGACGTGTTCAAAGGCTTCGTCTGACGGGCGTACAGTTTGCGTAAGTATCGCGTTTGTATCGCGTAATTAATATGCCGTATCTCTAAGTAGGTTTCAGATTAAGGTTGATTGTTTCATCTGGTGACAGAAGAGCTCATTTCTTGCGCATGAAATCAGCCTGGCTTTTCAACGAAGAAATGCAGCCACTATTGTTGACACATTTCCCCCTGGCACGATTTTTTAACATAGGCTAGTTAGCTATAAGTTTTATTGTAACGTTTTCAATAAAAAAGATTAAGTTACTAATAATCATAAATCTGTATACAATCTAGCATGGACATTCCAAATGGATTTTAAAAAAATCCTTTTAAACTAACGATGTTATTTTATTTCATAAATCGGTTTTGCTAGAAATCCATTACAAATAGAAATCTCACCGTGGGTAGCGATTGATGGCGGGGTAAGCTCCAAAATAAATATTGGAAATGGCCAGCGTTCACGTTTGAAGTCTGTTTGCTTGCGAACCGCAGAATAAGCGCATGGTATGAAATACATTGGATTTCGGGATGTCTCATGTCGATATTCACTGAGAGAATAATTATACGATGGGTTTCTTTTTAAATATTTAACAAGTCATAATTAAATAAATTAAAAAACACGACTGCCCTGCTAAAAAACGAAGTAAAAAAAAGTTTAAAATCTAAATTAATTAATTAGAATCTTAATCACATTTTTATTAAATGATGTTTTTTTGTGAATCACTGGATATTGAACTATGGTGTTACATATTTTTGGAATCTACTCATCCTTTTCTAGATGATGATTATATAGTTAAAATCTTATTTTCGAATATTTTTATTCAACTTTAGTCTTTAATGCGGGACCATGGTCACCCCATCATTTTTTTTAAATTTTACTAGCTTAAGTCACCCGGAATAAGCTAGGGATTCTAACGATACCTCATTTAGCTTAACGTGAGATTTTTTCTTCACGTGATGGAGATGCTTCTTTTGTAATAAACTCGCCGGCATATTTAGCGGAACATAAAAAAAAGGTCCATAATCAAAAAAATATGGTTTTATTTTAAAATCTACTTACTACACTTCTATTGTTATTTAAAGTTTCATTTGTTTTAGAACACGTGGAGGAAATACGCGATATTAATTAACTATTTTCTAATTTAATTAATTGTTATTTTAATATTAAATTTCACTTTTCCCGGTTACATGAAAAGTTCAAAAATGTGCCATTTTTCACAAATAGCCTTTACTCGCAAAATCTGTTCATAGTGTGATCTCATTTTAAGTAAAACAAATGAAACTTTAAATAACAAAAGAAGTGTTGTAAGTAGATTTTAAAATAAAACCATATTTTTTTAATTATGGACCTTTTTTTATGTTCCGCTAAATATGCCGGCGAGTTTATTTTAGTGAATCACTTCGATTAATTACTGCTAATGTGCACACATTGATACACGCTGTTATGCAATGCTAAAATTCTGATAAACGGTTAGGACAAAGAAGTTTAAATAAAAATGTTATTTGCATTATTATTGTAGTCTATCGGAACTGCGCTTTGCTGGAGGGGAACAACAATAATAAACTCAAGTCTGAAATAGTAAAGAAAGTATAATGAAATTTTTCATAAAAATGCGAAAAATTCCAAGAAATTCTGAATGCCCATGTATGGTCCAGTTTATGTGGATAAATATTTGGTTTGCAAACCAAACTTATTCAAGATTGATATTTTAACACAAACTATATTACGTGCAGAAAGCTCACGGAACCTTTATTAACTGAGTTAGGGCGAAAACATACTACGTAGAAACGCCCGCGTCGTATGGGAAATACGTTTCGTCATGTCTTGATAGTCTGTGCAGTTACATGATAAAAGTGTGAGCATTTGTCCGCTAGATAATTAATTTTTTGTCCATAGTATGTATTCGACCTTACGTGAAGAAAGCTCGCGGAACTTTATAGGTGATTTACAGAAACAAAAATGAGCCGACAAAAAGCTGGTTTGTTTAGAGGAAAAAGTTGCTGATAGAAAAAGTCTCTCGGCTTTCTTGGATATCCAGCAAAACCTTCCGCTTCATACCTTCTTAAAACTTGGTTTTGTAAATATTTAACTGTTTTACGCCACTGGCAGTTAGCCCAGGAAGTATATTTGTGTTAATAATTCAAAATGTGACTCCTTCTTGAGTTGTTTAGAGTGGTGTAAACTATAAATAATAAAGCTCTCAGGGCAGTATTCTTGGCTCTGCTCTACGCGGGAATAATTAATTGGAATAAGAAATATAAGTAGTTAATTGGATATAAATACATATGATAGGTATTCTTATTCAATTTCTACAAATTATTCTCTATACTAATTTTATTGCAATATTTTCAAAAATTATCATTCTTTTGCCTGCTCGGTTAGAAATTTTTAGCTGATTTTCGGTAGATTAAAATGGTAATAACCTACGAGTCCAAGAGGATTATGATAACTGTGAAAACCCGTATCGTAATTAACAATTCAAAAAATTAAAAAGCTAACTCGAATTATACTTCAGAAAAAAGAGTTCCAGCGTAACAACATAAAATATTTACGGCGTGGCCTATTTAAATTGTAAATTTTTCTTAGTCACGTTAAATCCTCAAGATACCCATAAACATGAACTTAGTTAGAGTATTCCCAGCGGCGGCACTAAACTTAGCCACGTAGAAGGATAAATAAATTGAAAAAGGCAGAATTTATGGCAGTTTACGAGTTTGTAGCCCCATAAACTGTTACCTGTTTCTCATTTGACAACCCGAAACTTAAAATTTATTTGAAATGAAAAAGAGGCTTTAATACCTTTTTTATTGGGCATAGCGGCGGAAAACCCTGAGAGAAAAACGGATCTCTTGATTATTTGCATAGATATAGCTAAGGACGTTTGGCTTAAGAATATATGTTACTTTTTATTTTTGAAAATCAAAGACTACGCATAAGATTTTGAAAAATCTCAATAACACTATCTATTAAAAAGACGAAACTGACTGACATCAACGTAAGCACATCAGTTTGGTCTAGAAACTTTACATTTTATGTAAAATATTAAGACACTAGACTGTAGACAAGACTAGATAAGAAAGAATATTGAGAAATTCCAACGGCATCTTTGAAAAATATCTAAATCAACTTGGTCTAAGTCATTCAATAAACCTAGGCATCAATCGATACAGTCTCCACTATAAATCAAAAACCTATAAGGAAAGGTAAACAACCCCTAAAAGTATGAAAAAGCAGTTTAAAAATAGATGCAGGCTGTTGTAGCGAAGGAAAAATGAAAAAATAAAAGGCATAGACGCACAGACAGAGAGTCTGTATCGCCTGACAATTAGCCCGTCCCATTGTTGCGAGATAAAACAATGGACTAAAAGCCTTTTTGTCTACATTTCTTAACCGGCGATTCTGTAATTTCAAACAAAGAATAAAAAGAGCGACGTGTTTTTGTAAAACCTACAAAGAAAAGTGTGTTTAGAATTCATAAAATTAGTAGAGCTACTCTCATTGTTATGCAATAGACCAGTTGGCTACAACCGCAGCTAGATATTATACTTCGTTCGTGTGGGATTTCTCTGAATCTTTACTAAAATCGCCTTGATAATCTAGTGTTACGGCACGGCATGTTGGTAGTGTTATGGCTTAGCGTTCCGATACCACGTCATGTAGGAACTGAATAGGGGTATCGGTTTAATATAACTGCCATGCCTCTAACAGGTTAGCCCGCTACCATCTTAGACTGTATCATCACTTATCATCAGGTGAGATCGCAGTCAAGGGCTAACTTGAAATGGATAAAAAAATTACATATCAGTCGTCTTCATCGTCGTCAAATGATAGCTGGACAATGGACATAGGTTTCTTGTAGTAATAGTAGATTATTTAATTAAGTTTTATGGGGGCAAGATGAAAAATGGGGGAAGATAAAAAAAGGAGAATAGCGCCCAACATTGAGGAATTATTTTAATATCGGTAAAATTATTGCATACACCCTTTATTCTCTTCCGCCCTTTAGCCTGCGTCAGTAGGTAAGTGAGCGGGCGCGTGAGTTACGTGGTGTTTTTTGAAACGACACATTTCCCGCGAAAATTTGGGATATTCAATCTGACCCCACTTTATTGTATCTTTTTAAGCAGGTAAGTAACATTGATTGTTTAGATATTGACAAATATATTTGATAATAATAAAAAGTCACCGGTTGCCAAACTGTAGTAAAAGATCAATATTTAAGTCATCGTAAAATTGGGTTGAAACACCTGTAATATTTTTTTTTGCATAATGTATTAAAAAAACCTAATATCAGCCTATACTAAATTATAAATAAAATAAACACACTTTTTCTTTGCAGAATTTTCAATTTGCCAGTAGACGAAGACAAAATTATAAGACGAGAGGCTAAGTACGGTGTGAATCAATAGTTTAAAACTCGTAACTATGTCAGAAAATCCTTACGGGCAACTAGTTATATAGCTACTGCGGAGGACTTGGCAACTGCCATACGGAGAGTAGAGAACAAAGAAATGACACTGCACGCAACAGCTAAGGAATATAAGACAATATAAAACTAGTTCTACCGATTTTCGTTACCTGAGATTTATGCTTCTAGGCTTTGAAGTGTTTTGTTAATTGGGTAATTGTGTGTTTTTTTTGTATTTTCAAAAGTATAGTAGTTTAACCTTTTTCGAGGGTAGGTACTCAATAAGCACATACGTGTTTTTGGGGTGTTGAGTTATTTTATTTAATTAAAAATAATTTGAATGATGTATTAAGTGTTTTAGTACCTACCAGCCTTAACTCTGTGGCGGTCTTCGCAGTCCGCACATAATCCAATAGATGGCATTACTAGTACGATTCACTCGACCACGAAGAGCCCAACTCACCATTACGAAGCGTTCTCTGAATTACGCTATATATACGACCTCCAACGATGAACGATCGGACCAGTGGTCCCCGAGTACAACACCCGCTCGGAGGATGATCATCCTTTGTTACGGTCAAATAATCCATACTTGCCAATGTAACTGAAGGATTTCACTGTTGTACACATCACCAAAGCAAATTCACTAACTATGGAGGCCATTCAGAACTCAATTCAATCACTGACTGAGCATTTCAACACTCAAATGGCAGAATTTTAGAAGAGTCTACAGGGAGCAATACCAGCAACGAGCCCCACTTCCAACATAGCTGCTCAGTTTAATACATTCCGTGCGTTTGTCTTATCTGCACTTGCGGGGCTCCAGCAGCAGGTAGAAGTACTGGCAAGACAAACTGATCAGTTGGAGATGCGGAGTAGGCGGAAGATGCTACTGCTTCACGGGATCCTTGAGGGCAACAATGATAATCTGTCGGCCACAGTGAGTGCATCTTTGTCCAATCATCTAAAACTACCCAACTTGCAGGATAATAGTTTTAGTCGCTGCCAGCGTCTGGGTTAGCCTAAGGGTGATAAGCCTCGGGCTATATTGCTGAAATTCCGGGACCCGCCAGTTAAGAAACAGGTCTGGTTAGCGAAAACTTCTCTTAAGGGTACAGGTATAACTTTGTCCGAATTCTTAACAAAAGACAGGCACGATGCCTTCATGGCTGCTAGGCAGAAGTTTGGAGTTACAAAGTGCTGGACAAAAGGGCTGATTATAATCATTGGACGTGACGGCAAGTCAAGCAAGTCAAGGTATGCTTTGTTTTAATGTTGATCTGTAGACGCTTGCTTTAATTTTATGCTGCTACTTCAAATTTGCACTTTTTATTGATAACCTAGCGCTTGTTGATCTTTTCTGTAATATTATGCAATCTCCGCCACTATTTATGTTTGATTATTGCGGGTGTGCAAATAAATTACCTACAATCAAAATCAATCATCTAATAAACAAAACAATAACAAATTCTCATGTCAGTTGTCACATGTCAACGTTAACTTGTCAAGTTCTATTATTCCTCCTGGATAATATTCCAATCCAGGAGGGGGAAGTGATCGAAGAGCCTATTAAAAAGCTGTGTGAGGTCATCGGCTTGCGTGACATCAAAATTAGCCTAGTTTACCGCATAAACAACAGAAAAAAGGTCACTAGCAGCGTTATTGTAAAATTCACTCGTGTTGACGAAAAAAGAAAGTTTCTTAAACATGTAAAAAGTTATAATTTGGCCAATGCGGGGTGCAAAATTACCGCGGAGACTCTGGGCTATGAAGGTAATAGAGACTTTATTTATGTAAATGATTATCTTACGCCTCATGCTAAAAATGTCTACTTCCATTCGCGGGAATTTGCTAAATCAAACCAATATAAATTCTGCTGGCTTAAGGATGGAAAAGTTTATCTCAAGAAAGATGTTAACTCTAAAGCTTTTCACATTAACAACATAAATATGCTTGATCATATCGAAAGTCAGCAATGACTATATGTTGTATCTATTTTTATGTCATTTATTATGTTAAGTGTTCTACAGTATTTCCTTATTAATCTTGATTGTGACAATCAAAGCGTTACTTCTAAGTATTTATTAAAACCTACATTAAATCCTCTCAATAATTCGTACCACAAATGCTCCAACCATAAAGATAATCCAAAAATATCAAAACTATCAGTTTACTCATCAACCATACTAAAAAATTGCACTTTTTGTACATACAATGACGGATTTAACAGACATAGTCTGCGATATTGATTCAATTAATATCGCTAAAACCTATATGGTTGATGAGGCTGAAAAGTGTGCCGATCTTTTGAAGGAGGTTACAGGCCGTTGTTTGACAGTAGTAACACAAAACATACGGAGCATCCAAAAAAACATGGATGATTTTTGCGCTTTACTTGCGAGATTGGCAAAATCAAGCATTGATATTCTTGTGATGACAGAATGTTGGTTACCAAAATATAGTGATGGATCAAATATTCCTAATTTATCCGGCTACCAGAAATATTACACAAAAACAAATTTCAACCAGAATGATGGAGTGGTGATATATGTTAATGATATTATTAATCCAATTCGTGTCTATGAACCTTTAGTCCAAGAAGCAAACTGTTTAGCCATTCAGTTGTTTCCTAATCTCACATTACTTGGGATATATCGACCGTGTGCCTTTAAAAAAGTTGAGAATTTTGTTAACTCCTTCGACCTATTACTAAAAGAATTCAAAGACCAAAGTAGTTTAATTGTCGCTGGTGACATCAACATTAATATTATTCCTCCAAAAGATACTAGCTCATCGATTGACTATCTTAACATAGCTGCTTCTCATGGTTTACTTCCTGCTCACACATACCCTACTAGATCCGACACATGCTTAGATCATATGCTACTCAAGACGGACTCTAAATCTAAGGCGTTACTTATAGTCTGTAAAACTGACGTCACAGATCATGACACTGTTATTCTTAAATTAAAATTAGATAAAAATATAGCTCAAAATAGATTTGAAAAAACATATAAAAAGATTAATTATGAAGGTGTTTTCACGAAATTAAACAGTATCGATTGGAAAATTGTAACCGACCTAACAGACCCTGAAGATGCGACCAACTTATTCATTAATTTAATTAAAAGCACAATGCATGAGTTCACAACTTATTTTACTAGATCTCGGAGGCAAAGAAATTTGAAACCTTGGATCACGTACGGAATTATCAAATGTATAAATAAACGTAACAAACTACATATTAAGGTGAGAAAACATCCGAATGATGAGGAATTACAAAAAACATATAAAAATTACAGAAATACGTGCAATAGTCTTCTTAAAACATTGAAACGTAAATACTACCGAGGACTCTTAAATAAATACCACAATAATCTTAGGCATACTTGGATTACAATTAAAGACATCTGTCAATTCGCTGATAAAAAAGAGGAATCTACATCACTTCTTTCTATAAAAAAGCTCCCACAAGACTCTGTTAATGATGTTAACGTTTATTTTTCAAAAGTTGGCCCAGATTTAGCTTCTAAAATCTTAACAAAAAATAGCCTTGATCACAGTCTATTATCAAAAAACATACAAAGTCAAACAAATACACACCATTCTTTAGCTCTTTCACTCACTGATGAATACGAAATAAATAAAATAATAACATCTCTTGACGAAAACGTGGCAGCTGGATGGGATAACATCCCAACAAAAGTGATAAAATTGGCTAAAAATAATCTATGCTATCCTATCGCTCACATTTGCAATTTGTGTATAGCAAACGGAATCTTCCCTAGGCCTCTAAAAAGGTCAATTATTTGTCCGATCTATAAGAGTGGGGTTAGAGATCTCATTCCAAATTATCGCCCTATATCGCTTTTGCCAGCTTTGTCCAAGATAATAGAAAAAGTCATCAACTTACGCTTAACATCCTTTCTAGAACAGAATAATATTCTCTCACATAATCAATTTGGATTTCGTTCAAAGAAATCGACAGAAGATGCGGTAACTGCAATTATTGATGATATATCAATTGACTTGGACAGAGGCCAAAAGTGTTTGGGAGTGTTCCTTGATTTAGCAAAGGCCTTTGACACGGTCTCTATTCCTATTCTTTTAGCAAAATTGGAAGCATGTGGTATTCGGGGCCTACCGCTGAAACTTTTTGAAAGCTACCTGTCTAACCGAACGCAATCAGTTAAAATACTAGATTATATTAGCAACGAAGAACAAGTAACTTTTGGAGTACCACAAGGTAGTGTGTTAGGTCCCACTTTATTTTTAATATATATTAACGACCTCTGCAATATGAATATCCAAAGTGCCAAGATATTCACATTTGCTGATGATACCGCAATTCTGTTTACTAATAGTTCATGGTCGACTGTAGTAGTAGATGCAGAAACTGGTCTTAAACAGGTTCAATCATGGCTGAATAACAACCTTTTAACTCTAAATGTACAGAAAACTAAATTTATTACATTTTCACCTTCACAATTTTCGCAGCCAACTGCGGGACAAATCCAGTTGAAAATACACTCATGCACAACTACAAACATGCCAGCGGTTGACTATATATGCAACTGTCCTCAGCTACACCAGACAGAAGAAATCAAATACTTAGGAGTCCAACTAGATCAGCACCTAACCTGGAAAAATCATATAAATAACCTCGCACAGCGTTTAAGAAAACTAATATACATATTTAAACATTTGCGTTATATCACTGATAAACCTCTAATTAAACAAATATACTTTACCTTAGTGCAATCTGTACTTGCATATTGTATTTCAGTCTGGGGTGGAGCGGGTAAAACAAACATGTTGAAACTTGAGAGAGCACAACGTGCGATATTGAAGGTATCACAAATTAAACCTTATCGTTACCCAACGGTCCAACTGTACCGAGACTGCAAACTATTAACCGTCCGTCAACTTTTCATATGTAATGTCGTTATAAACCAGCATAAAAAAACTGAACTACAAAGAAATTTCCCTAAAACTAAAAGGATTAAGAAGGACCTGGCAAGTTTGTATTATTCCTAGAACAAAATTAAAATTAACGCAGCGCCAAGCAATTTTTATAAGACCTTACCTCTACAACAAATTAAATAAATCACTTAGTATATTTAATAAAACTAAGCCGGTAGCTAAGAAAACCATCATAAACTATCTCATGACCCTGGATTACGACCAAACAGAAAATTTACTAACTATCTTGGAATAAATGACGACAAAACAAAAAAAAAAAAAAAAAAACAACCAAATAAAGTACTCACTTATATTTAATTTTAAGTACCTTTACCTAAACCTATAAAATAAACTACAAATTATAACAGTCCTTAGAAATATACTTACCTAAACCGAAACGCCACTCTAAATATAAACCTATAAAGTAGGTACTCAGTTAAAATTAAACTTCACGTTCATAATTTATTCAATAAAGCATATACTTAAACTACAAAATAAACTAGTACTTTTGTAAATTTAATTATACTTAATTAACCGTTATGCCACAATAAAAAAAATAATAACTTAAATTATAAAATAAAGTACTTAGTTAATATTAAATTGTACGTTCCTAAACCCAACGGCTACATAAAAAGAAGCATATAACCTTCAAGAGATATCATTATTTATTTATTTAGATTTAATTATACTTAACTAACATAAATTTCTACCACGCTAATAAATAAATCCCATAAATTACAAAATACAGAACCTAATTAACCTTAATTATACAAATGTAAGCCTACTATGATAATTATTCAAATAAAATCCAAGCCATCCACTATGTTGTTACTTAAAATAAAAACAAATACTTTTATTATACTGCCTAATACCAACTAAGCTCAATATACAATGCTCGTGTCTCTTCTTGCGGGATGCGCATAGATCTATGTATCGACTGCATAATGTTTACGCGCCGCTTACTGACCGCACCAATAAAGGGTAGGCACACAAATTATATTGATATTTTCGTGTAAATTGGAGTTTTGTGAGTGGTTGTACTGAAAGGATTTAAAAAATATATTGTGTAATATGTGTATAATGAAACTATCAGGTTGTACTTCATAAGCCTTGAGCCCCGCGGTATAAAGGAATGATATCCTAAACACAGTTATCTAGTTAGGAGTCAGACCAACCACCCACGCAAATGGCCAAATTATGATGTAAGTCCAACTTTGTTTTATTTTATGTTACTGTTATTTGTGTATGTGGTTTTACTGTTACTTTTCTAGTTTTAATTATGAATAAATGAAAAAAAAAAAAAAATGAAAAGTTCAATTTATGAAAATGACATATATTAACCGTAGACTATGAGTTGACTTTTAATCGTGAGTTAGGCTTTGAACTCAAGTATTATACAGTATACCTAATTTGTAATGCCGATTATTTTTGCTATTCTTTAAAGTGAAATTCTTAGTTTGTAGTTTAACTTTGTGTACTGATTTCTGGACTAAGCTTGCCTAGACGTAATAATTAAATATTTAGATGTGCTTTTTAATTGTAATCATATTATTATTCAGTAGTGTGTAGTAATGTTACGTTAGACAATTTATTAGTTGTACATATAATGTGTTATGTTTAGCCGCTGGTGGGTATGATAAGAAGTATTGCATTTAAGTAGCTAAATTATTATAAGTAATTCTTATTGTTTATCAAATTATATTTTAGTATATATTTTATATCATTTTGTTATATATACTTATTCACCATGGTTATTAGCGATAATTGCGATAGTTCGGACGACGACAATGTATACTTCCAATGTGACTCCAGATCATCTGACGACAGTTTTCACAGTTTATCTATACCTCTCAATTCAACCTTAGATTCTACTTTCTCTCAATACTCTAAAAGTTTCAATGTTATCCACATAAATGCGCAGAGCATTCCTGCTCACTACTCTGACCTTTTGAGCTCGTTTGATGTCAAGAACATACATGCTATCCTGGTTTCTGAAACCTTTCTCAAGCCTTGCTTGCCCTCAACTTCATACTCGTTGCCAGGATTTCATTTAATTAGAAATGACCGAACCGGTAAAGGTGGTGGAGGAGTTGCTATTTACCTGCGTGCTCAAATTCCGTTTACAATCTTAGATAAGTCTCCTTCCGGATATGCGGAATCATCTGAACATTTATTTATTGAAGTTCTCTTCGGTACTTTGAAGCTTCTGTTGGGAGTTTTCTATAGTCCTTCGTTGCGCATAGACTATTTTAACGAGTTCGAGGCCCTAGAGAAGTTCGTCCCTAACGCCGATCATACTATAATCATGGGCGACTTCAATACTTGCTTAGTCAAAAATAACTCTCGAGCCAAGCGCCTGGTTGATATGATAAACAGTGCTGACCTAAATATTTTAAACACCTTACGTCCGACACACTTTTTTCCTAACTGCGTTCCTTCTCTACTGGACCTCATGATTGTCTCCTCGCCTGATCGTGTCAATGCGTTTGGACAGCTCCCAGCAGAAGCTTTTTCGTACCACGACTTAGTCTATCTCTCGTATAAAATACGCCCGCCCAAAGTTAAACCTACGGTCATAATGCGGCGCAGCTTTAAGGACTTCAACGATGTTAGCTTTATGAACGATCTTAGCCAAATTGATTGGACCTCTGTTTTGAATGCCACAACGACGGATGACAAGCTCAATATTTTTAATTCCATACTTAATGAGTTATTCGATGTGCATGCTCCATTAAGGCCGATTAAACTCAAACACCTTCCAGCACCTTGGCTAACAGACGAAATAAAAATTCTGATGGTCAAGCGTAACAGAGCTAAGTCGAAATTCAAGAGTAACCCTACTATAGAAAATCTATATAAATATAAAAATCTGCGCAATAAATGCAATAGGCGTTGCCGGGATGCTCAGCGAGAATATATTCGTGTTTCAGTGGACAAGAAAGACCCTGGGAAAGTCTGGAGATTTCTCGACACCATGGGAATTGGCCGGAATCGAAAATCCTCTCTTACTCCTAGCAACGTTGATATAGAATCGCTAAATAGACATTTTACGACTGTTCCTTCATTAGACAATTCAACGAAATCTAACACGCTTAACTCCCTTAGTTTAAGGACCAGTCCTAATTCCGGGCTATTCAATTTCACACCCATCACTGCTACGGAAGTCCAGAAGCATATCATGGCTATAAAATCTGATGCCATCAGCAGTGATGGTGTAAGTCGTAAAATGATTTTGCTGGCACTTGACAAAATCCTACCTGTCCTTTGCCATATTTTCAATGACTCTCTTTCCTCTAACACTTTCCGAATATTTGGTGCTCGGCTTATGTCATTCCCATTCCTAAAATTTCCAATCCTTCAACCTTTTCTCACTATCGACCAATCTCAATTCTTCCATTTTTATCGAAAGTGCTTGAACGTGTGGTCCACAGTCAACTTTCACTATTCCTCTCTAAGCACAATATTTTGAGACCATCCCAATCCAGATTTCGCCCTGGGCACAACACTGTGACTGCTTTGATCAATATTTGTGATGACATAAGGTACGGGATTGATAGCCGGCTAGTTAGTATTGTAACCTTACTTGATTTCTCAAATGCCTTCAATACTGTTGATTTTGATATTCTCCTAGCAGTTCTGAAGTCAATAAATGTCTCTTCCGATGCTATTGGCTGGTTTCGCTCCTACCTTTATGATTGCAAGCAATGCATACGTATTGATGATAAATACTCGTCATTCTGCTGTCTTAGTGCGGGTGTACCTCAAGGAGGAGTTCTGTCTCCCCTTCTCTTCTCTATTTTCATCAACTCTATCACTGACCTTCTCTCACTACCCTTTCATCTCTACGCTGACGATTTGCAAATTTACACATCAATTTGCAAATTGCACGACTAAATTCCGAACTCAATACTGTGAGCAACTGGAGTAATTCGTATGGGTTGTGTGTAAATGCAAGTAAGTAGCAGGTTTCTTTATTTGGATCATGGCAGCAAATTGCCAAAATTAACACTTCATCTCTCCCTCCTGTAGCATTCAATGGCACAAATTTGGAAATTTGCAGCACTGTCAAAAACCTGGGTCTTATTATGGACAACTCCTTTTCCTGGGCTCCTCAGATAGCTGCAGTTAGACGAAAGATCTACGCCGTGATCGGTAGGTTGAGAAGATGGAAAAACTTTTTACCGGTCAAAACCAAAATATCCCTGGCTCAATCACTTCTGCTTCCCCTGTTAGATTATGCAGATTCATGCTATTCAGATTTACCACAGATTCTCCTT
Source organism: Erebia palarica (assembly GCA_964035005.1). Lineage (NCBI taxonomy): Eukaryota > Metazoa > Arthropoda > Insecta > Lepidoptera > Nymphalidae > Erebia > Erebia palarica. Next base: position 13,825,424 of record OZ035988.1, read on the forward strand.
AATAAGCTTGAACGTCTGCAAAATATGGCTATCAGATTTGTGTTTGGGCTGAGAAAATTTGACCACATAACTCAATATCGAGTCCAACTCAAATGGCTCACCGTTAAACAACGCCGTAATTTCCATATCCTTTCTCTTCTCTACTCTATCCTCTTCCTTCCATATACTCCTCCATATATAAAAGAAAGATTTCATTTTCTTCGGTCTAGCCATCTTCTCAACCTTCGTTCAAAGAACGACAACAAATTAGCGATGCCAAGCAGTCGCTCGCAATGCTACGGCGACTCCTTCACTGTCAAAGCTGTGATTCTCTGGAATGCGCTACCGCGGGATATCCGACACTCTGTGTCGGTGTCAATTTTTAAACGTCGTCTTAAAAATTACTATTTATCGCTTTAAAAGTATGAATATCTATGTAAAGCTCGTGTAAGTATTATGATATCATATATATGAGTTTAAAATATTATGTTTATTTTATTTTTAGATTTATATTGTCATAAGTAAAATAGTATGTAACTATAGTATGTACTGTTATGTAAGTTTATTATATTGTAATAGTTAGTTGTAATAGTTAAGTAGTAGATTGTTATAACTTTTCTTTTAGAAATTTACACGTGTGCTCCGTCCTGTCATCATGCAACCAATCTCCTATCTTAAAAAGGTTGCCTGGAAGAGATCACTCATAGTGATAAGGCCGCCTTTACACCGTAACAAGTTGTAAATTCTGTCATGATTTCTTTTACCTCTGTTCTGTTATTTCTTTGTGTGTAATAAAGTGTTTTTACTTACTTACTTATAGTACTTAAAGTTTAAACGTTTTTATTTTTATTTATGAACCCAACTATATATTTAAAAACGTGAGCCTATTGAAATGTTAAATATCATATCAAAAGATTTGAGAAACTCAAGCTGCCTGCCTTTTTACGGGGTAAGATTGATATATGTTTTTTGGATTAAGCAAAACGATTTTCAAATTTCAGTTACTTTCATGCTATTTAGGTCGTACAAGCCGAGAGTTTATTAATCATCACGAATGCATAACGGCCATAAATACGATTCTAGTCACTATATCAATCTTAACCCCCTGTAGTTCCATATTTCCCCTACATTTTTTTTCTGAAGTGCTAACTTGTTAACCTTTTTTTAAAATCAAACAACGTTTCAAAATGATTTCTGTCAGCTTTAGAGAAATATGTGTACTATATTTTTTCACTCAAAATAATATTATAAACATTTAACATAAAACCCTATAATTTACAACAGTTTCAAATCAACACTATGTATCTCATCAAAAAACCATTCTGACTTAAACCCACTCACCTTAATAGTATTAAATATATGATTTCATCTGGTGTATTTTAATCATCAACCCCAATTCAATCCACCTTAATAAAGAATCATTAAAGTGCTCTTTGAAAATTCACACCTCAATTTAGTTGATTGAGGTATAACAATGGCTGGAAACAAAATCGAACGTAATCTGTCGCTTTAATTTAAACAATTTCAAATCAAACAAATGAAATCATATATTTTCTAAAATATATTATGATGTATATTGTATGGGTTACATCTATAGGGTACAATCAATGGATACAAAATGCGTAAATAAAATGGCAATTAACGTCATTTTTAGTTATGAATAGCAATGGTGGTTGTCACTGCTAGATTTTCATATATTTGTGTAAATTCTACTTCCAATTTCTCCTTTAGATAAATTATATGAAATAATTGAGTATTCTATGCAACACCCAATTATTCGACGTTAAGAGCATGACAAAAATATGAATTGCGCGAATTAATAAGAAAGTATACTACATAATATAATTGAGAAAGGTCCGTGGCCCTGGTAGGCTTTTGTCATCGATATTCGACCCCTATTTAATCCAAGCTCAGATAAAAGCGTAATTAAAATGCCCCTCTAATATTTACTCGCACATAAGTTTCCTTGAGGTTTGCGTCAATAGGTTTGAAAGGGTCTAAAGCAAAAGTGATTACAAGCCATATCGATTAAACTGAATAGTTTTGGGTTACATATCTTCATCATTTCAACCCATTGCCGGCCCACAATTGAGCACAAGTCTCCTCTGAAAATAGGTCTGGCTATATAGGCTATAGTCCATCACAGATTCCAAGTGGGGATCGGCAGATTTCACACTTTTAAGATTTTGATTTGCGTTGTTTTTCTTCACAGTTATATTAATTGCTCAAAATATACATAAAAGTTAGAAGTTTGTGCATGAAGATTGAACCCCGAACCACCCGAATGACATTTAAACCCTATAAATATCATATTATATACCCACTAACCCGAAACATACCTTATAAATCATCCATAATATTATAAATGCGAAAGTGTGTTTGTTTGTTGGTTTATGGGTTTGTGCTTCAATCATGTCGCAACGGAGAAATGGATTGACATGATTTTTGGCATGGATATAGTTGAGGATCTGGAGAGTGACATAGGCTACTTTTATCCCGGAAAATTAAGGAGTTCCCGCCGGAATAAAAAAACTTAAACCACGCGGACGAAGTCGCGGGCAACACTTAGTAATACAATAATGTACAAATATCTATATCTATAGGGTGTGGTAGGATAGAATTAGTATTGATTTCTTTACTATTTAGTTAGGTTCACATGAAAATGTTTGACACGTGAAGACCGATTTCTAGGCTAGCACGCTCCAACATTTAATTTTTTTATTTTTATCCATTACAAGTTAGCCCTTGACTGCGATCTCACCGATGGTAAGTGATGATGCATTCTAAGATGTTAGCGGGCTAACCTGTTAGGGGCATGGCAGTTATATTAAACCCATACCCCTATTCAGTTTCTACACGGCATCGTACCGGAACGCTAAATCGCTTGGCGGCACGTCTTGGCCGGTAGGGTGGTAACTAGCCACGGCCGAAGCCTCCCACCAGGCCAGACCAGGCAAAATTCAGAATTTATAAATTCCCAAATTGATCCTGCCGGGGATCGAACCCAGGACCTCCGCGCGTTAAGACAACAGCGCACGCGCCACGGAGGTCGTCCAATCAAACGTCAAACTTATGACTTTAGTATTGCTTTATTCGTTTGATAACCCTATCTTGTAAGGAATCAATGGCAGCGGCGCTTTGTTTGTCCAAACTTTCAGCTTTGATGTCATCTCACGAGCAGTAGTATGCGCAGTGGCCTAAGCAAGTGATAATAGTATTTATAGTACTAGCCCGCGTCTGCGTCCGCGTGGATTAATGTTTTTGATTTCCGCGGGAACTCTTTAATTTCACGGGATAAAAAGTAGATTTTGTCCTTCCCCTTTATACAAACCATCCCTATACCAAATTTCATCAAAATCAGTTGAAGAGACAGTTTTTTTTATTCCCGCGGGAACTCTTTAATTTTCCGGGATAAATGATATAATATGTAATGATAATGATATGATTTATTTATTTCATGTAGGACAGCTTGTGTCACTTATGAAACGTTAAGACTCTACCAACGGTTCGGAAAGCTGATTCTACTGAGAAGAACCGGCAAGAAACTCAGCAGTTGCTCTTTTCATAGAAAAGAAAAGGTTACAATATGTAGACAACACAACACATACGTTACAAGTATTACACTGACTTGTGGGTCACTGGATGCGAGGCCGGTTGCTTCCATGCAACTTTGTCGTTAATAAAATCATCGATAGTGTAATAACCTCGACTTAACAACCAATGCTGTTTAACACAGTCTTTAAATGTATGTAATGGCAAATCCAGAAACTTTTTGGGAACCATATTATAAAAGCGTACACTCGACCCCACAAAGGAATTCTGCACCTTGCGCACACGATACGACGCTGTTACTAGCTTATAGCGGTTTCTAGTGTATCGATTGTGAGTATCACCTATTTGCTTGTAAAGATTAATGTTCTGCCTAACAAAGACTATATTATTGAATATGTATTGCGAAGGCACCGTAAGTACACCAATCTCTTTAAATTTTTCACGAAGTGATACGCGTGATCCGAGTTTATAAATAGAACACGGATGGCTCATTTCTGCAATATAAAAATGGATTGAATATTTTCTAATCTAATTTTCCTGACAACAAAAGCAGCCGAGCTAAGTTTTCGCGCTAGTGTATCTATATGAGCGCCCTATTGAAGCTTATTATCCAAGGTCACCCCCAAGAAAACTGTGGAGTTTTCCATTTTTAGTGCTTCTCCATTTATCATAATAGTTTTATCAATATTCTTTCCATTAAGTAGAACAAATTCTAAGCACTTGGTTTTCTTAGCATTCAATAACAAATTATTGATAGTAAACGAGTGTGATACGTGTGATATTGCATTGTTTACATCGTCAAAATTGTCCTTACTTCTACCCACTTTAAAAATAAGTGATGCGTCGTCAGCAAACAATACAATGTCACAGACATTGTTGGCATGGTATGGTAAATCATTTATATACACCAAAAATAGAAAAGGACCCAAGATCGGGCCTTGTGGGACACCCATTAATGCAGTTGAGCCCTCTGACTTCACGTGGTTTACGCATACCCTCTGAGTTCTATCGTTTAGGTAAGAAGCAATGATGAACATTTCTGATGCCACAGTGGCTTAATTTCAGCAATAAAGTTTTATGATCAACACAATCAAATGCCTTGGACAGATCACAGAAGACGCCAATAGCATTCTGTGAACGCTCCCAGGCATCGTATAAATGTTTTAAAAGTTTAGCGCCCTCATCAGTTATATTACGACACTTAGTGAAGCCGTACTGCTCGGGATGCAGTAAGTTATTAGTGTTAAAGTGATTTATTAATCGGTTCAAAAGAATTTTTTCAAAAACCTTACTGAGAGCTGGTAGAATTGAAATAGGTCTGTAATTATTAGGGTCGTTTTTATTTCCTGATTTAAATAAGGGAATGAGTTTACCATGTTTCATTAAACTCGGGAAGCTGCCTAAGTCTACACAATCGTTAAAAATTACAGCTAAGTAAGGGGCAATGTCGCTTATTATGTTAGATATGATTTTCACAGACATACCCCATAGGTCACCAGTATTTTTTTTAATTTTAATTACTTAAGGTTCTTTATAATATCTATAGCAGTGATGTGTCTAAATTCAAATGAGACATTGCACTCTTTTATTCCTTTAATATACTCTGAGCTGCGATGGGTGAGGAGTTTAGTGAGTCAGTCAACAAAATAGTCCGAACATCCTGGAAAAACTTTTCGAAAGTTTTGGCAACCTCTTTATCAGACGTTATTTTATTATATTATTATTATAAGTATAATAGTATATAATAGTATTAGTAATTGTATAGATAAAAAGTAGTATAATTATGTCCTTTCCCGGGGCACAACCTATCCCTGTACCAAATTTTATCAAAATCGGTTGAACAGATGGGCCGTGAAAGTGTAGCAGACAGACAGGCACACTTTCACATTTATAATATTAGTATGGATGTATGGATATGGATAATTCTCGGATTCTGATTTACATTAAGACACTTTGAGGAATTCTTAATTTACTAAACGTTTTTTAAAGGTTCACACATTCACAAAAGAAATAATTTTTTTACCCTTCGTCAGAAATTAAAGATAATAAGATAAAGGCTGGATAAGAATAATTAAGAAAACATTTCTTACGCTTTAGGACAAAAAGGTTTTTAGTTCATTGTTTCATTGTAGGAATGAGTCAAGGCAATAGCTTTTATGCGATAGGTACATAAATACTCTTTAAAATCACGTAAGCATCCTAATTACCAAATTTTTCGATTTTTCCTAGTAAAATGACGTGAAACTGGAGTTCTTCAAAATCTGTCAGTGTGGAGTTGGTATGTTTATGCGCGTTTACATCATCAACAAATTTTAAAAGAACATTTAAAAATATTCTTTGCCCGCCAGTCCATTCAATAATTCATATTCATATCACACTCATTTATTTGCATTTCAAGCCCCGTTAGGGCAAAGCACGTTAAACATTAATTCAGTTTTAAATAGGCACCATTAATACATTAACAAATTACAATAATTAAAATACATTAAATTAAATTAACTTTATTCTTAATTATTACATCTAGATTAGTATTGAAACATATCACGTCGCATTAATTAAAAGTCATATACAATTCTCTGGTTTATTCCGGATTTTCTAAAATTACCTTAATTTATAAACATTACTTTTGATGTGAGCTTACAAATCTTACATCAAATTAAGTATGGCTTGGAAGAAAATTATTCAAAAAGTGATCTAGCCCAGGAAAATAAAGGTTCAGACAGGCATTTACGAAGCCCTAAAACCACACGGACCAAGTTACGTGTAGTCTATATGTAGGTAGATATAACGTCAATTCTTTTTGTCAAGCCTTTGTTTAAGAAGCATCATGTTCTTCCCTTACCTTGTCAATTTTTGTTGAATTATCTATGAATTGTTATTGCTAGTAAAATAAAAACAAGTTATTTAAAATTTACAATGAACTAGACGAGGTGAGATCTCGGAGAGCACAGAGAAGGATTTAACTAATTGTACATCCTAAAAGACTGCAGATGTTTGGAAAGAGTACACACTACATGGCAATAACTATGCACAATAAACTTCCTGACAGCTACAAAAGCAGTACCTACATTTAATGTGTACAAAAGGAAGGCTCATGAGCAGCTTATAAATAAATGTTATTACAAAATTTCTGAATTCCTAAGTGATAATCTCTAGTAACTTATTTTGAATATTAATATATGTAAATTTGATGATGATGACGTGAATTAATGGTTTTATAGTGCAATAATTTAGTATCCCCTCATATATGGAATTTGACATAATATGTATTTGTAATTAAGCTCTATTATCATATTATTATTTTATATTATTTTCTTTCGTTTTCAATTGTAATTTTGTATGACCTTTTAATGTAATTTACTAATTTTCTTTTTTAACTGTAATACAATTTTGATGATTTATACCAAATATTCATACACCATATATTGGTAGAATGTATAAGGTTCTCAAACTGTAATCATGTCAACCTTATATCACCTACATTCTCATGAATAAATTATTATTTATTTTATTTTAATATTTATTCTTATACCTATTTAGTTTGATATATCATCATACGAAAAATATAGGTACTTATTACTCCCTGCATAAAGTTAAAGCGTTCAATTTCACATTGAAATTAACCCATTTCAAGCGATTAAAATAAGCCCTACGTAATGAAAGTGGCAAAAGACGCCTTTAATAGAAAGGTAACTTGCATTCAGCGGACCTGAATAATTCATTTCGGGTCCTGATGCAACGTACGTCACCCCTTACTGAATTTCCTGGCTTAAAATTACCAAAATTTTCGTCTGTGCGTGCGAAACTAGCACGTAATTTTAACCTTTGTAGTTCTAGAATAGATATTTCAGAGATTACCTAATGCGCCCTTTTATCAGGGAGAATGTATGAATACGCGAATTAATTAGTTCCTTTCATAGAGTTCAGTCGTAACCCTATATTTGAAGCTTTGTTAGAGTTTCACCTTTATTGTTTCTGTACAGTCTGTTTAATGAAAGACTATTAAAATTGCATGTTTTAAATAGGCTCTCTCAACATTCGTTCTGAAAAGCTGGCGAACTCCGCTTAATAAACAAGTATATTTTGTTGCGGCTTCGCAATTTTCTACATCCGATATTATGGATTTAATTCCTAATAAATCCGCTGACTTTTATCCCGAACACAATCCTTACATAATCGCACCTCAGAGCGGTGCGATGCATTGTTTCAGTGATGGAAGACCCGCAAGAAAGCCGAGAAGATGCATATCGCCTTGGTTATGCTTGGTATTTCCTTAGAAGTTTTGACAATTTGGGAATTTATAATATCTGAATTTCTCTGGTTTGGCCTGATGGGAGACTTTGGCCGTGGCTAGTTACCACCCTACCGGCAAAGACGATACCACCGAGCGATTAAGCGTTCCGGTACGTTGCCGTGTAGAAACCGAGGGTTATTAGTTAAATATAACTGCCATGCCCTTAACAGGTTAGCCCGCTACCATCTTAGACTGCATCATCACTTACCATCAGGTGAGATTGCTGTCAAGGGCTAACTTATAATGGATAAAAAAGGTAGAAGTTTTTAAGCGGAATATCAGAAAAAACTAAAAAGGTACCGAAATTTTCGAGGTTTTTCGAGCACCACGCTCTTAGCCTAGTTCTTTTGACGCTGTAAACTTGGCTTAACACAAGGTTTTGGAATGTATCCTAACAACATCCCAAAAAATCAGAACAATGCTATTTTTTGCGACCAACAATGTTTTCAAAGACTGGTTTAATAAGAATTAATTCTTCAAAAGTTTATATTCTACTAGCTGATGCCCGCGACTTCGTCAGCGTGGTTTAAGTTTTTTTGATTCCCGCGGGAACTCCTTAATTTTCCGGGATAGAATATAGCTTATATCACTCTCCAGGTCCTCAACTATATCCATGCCAAAAATCACGTCAATCGGTTGCTCCATTGCGGCGTGATTGAAGGACAAACCAAGAAACTGACATAGCAATAAACCAACAAACAAACACATTTTCGCATTTATAATATTAAGTATTAACAATTAACAACAAATTGAAATTAACAATTTATTACACGGAAAAGTTTTAAGTGTAGCGCGAGAGGCTTTACTTAATATTTTTAATGGAGTCGAGAGTTTTTGTGTTGGCAGTTTTTTTGCTTGTATTCTAACTAGAAAAAATGAAGTAGCTTTCGGGCTCTTTCATTTAGACGTTATAAAGTTTTGTGTTATAAAATATGCACATGAACTTAAAGGTGGAAAAATGATCCATCATCTCAAATCTCCATTATTGCTTTGTTTTTCTATGTAATTTGAAGGTAATGCTGTAGCCACCTATGGCCATCAAGCATTTTCAATATAATAGTACATTATTGCAAAGGCTGGGAAATAGGCAATTGCAGGTCGAGTATGAGTTTGAAGGCCGAGCCGTAGGCGAGAACTTCACTAATACGAGACAGGCAATTGCCATTTCCGCCGAGGCATATATAGTGCTTTTCTCAAAAGAATGCAGGGAAATAAAACATACTTTTTATGTTATACATTAAATTTAATTTACCTTTGTCGCTAAATATATATCATCTGGGGCTTTCATTAAAAATTGCTTTATGTTTTCGCCAGTAAAAATTTTCGATTCGATCCGGTCGATTGTCGTTTATGAAAAGTAGTTAAGTTCCCATAATTTTTCAAGTTAATGCCATGTTAAGTTTTTAACATGAACTGTACATTTCAGCATGGAATAAATTGCCCATAATGTTTTTAGTTTTAGCAATCTCATTAAAATACGCCAAAAATACTGGTTCGGAGAAAATGTTCACTTTTTTCTCGTTTTTCTAACTCATAAAATTTTCATATACTTTCATGTATTTTTCTTTGGACTTCGCTGGAAGCAGGTTTTCCATTGCCAATTTGGCTTCTGATCTTAAATCTGGTGGAGTACTCAATCTTTATTTCACTCTCTGAACCGTTGGAACTCATTTTACTTATTATTAAATTTACATTTATTAAGTATAATAACAAATCAAGACGAATTTTCAGCTTTGCCGCCAATTTTTTTTTAATCATCTGTGCCGACAGGTAAACGCATTTATGGCTATACAGCCACCAACTTGTACTAAGCAAAGAGACTATGGTATGCCAAGAATGACAAAAGAGATCCGATCAAAGAGTATTTAAAAACCCCAGCACGCCGTTTCATACAATATTGCAGGAGCGTTGTAATGCTCCAAATTCAAAAAACGCTCCTGCAATGGACTTCATTTTCTTTGTCCGAAAATTCGATACTTTGCGTGTTCTTTTTTCGAAAATAATGACAATATTTCCATGCATGTTTGAGAAAATTAATTTTAAAGTATTAAAACTATCAAATATCAAGAAATTTAAATATTAATGCTGTATTACATACTAATATTATAAATACGAAAGTGTGTTTGTCGGTCTGTATGCCCGTCTGTCTGTCTGCTACGCTTTCACAGCCCATCTGTTCAACTGATTTTGATGAAATTTGGTATAGGGATAGGTTGTATCCCGGGGATCGCGCATCATCTATATAATAATTGTATTGAAAACAACACGAAGAAATAAGATATAATATTAATCGTATATCTGAAAGCATCAAAATTAAATTGATCATGTTTGTCTCATTAATGTTAACGATACCAGTTTGGAAGTAGATGGTTGCGTCCGGAATTGATTCCGATTGGAGTTCGCATTAAATTTTATTGGGCATTGTTCATAATATTATTTATGAGTCGTTGAATTATGCGATCATATAATCCTGTTACCCACCCCATTTGTTTGTACCTATTCCTGTTCATTTTGTAAGTAGTTCTGTGTAAAGGCTCTATTTTTTTCATTCTATTTGATTATTTCATTCGTAAGATTCAATCAATCTTGATTCCCCCGGGAACTACATAATTTTCCGGAATAAAAAGCAGCCTGTCCTTCCCCGGGGATGCCGCTTATCTCTATATAACAAATAACATCCAAATATATGATAGATAGACATATAGATAAACTCTAGCATATATAATATTACTAGCGAATGCCCGCGACTTCGTTCGCGTAGATGGAGGTTTTTCGGTTCCCGCGTGTTATTCCAGACTATAATCTATCTCTGTGCCAAATTTTCCAAACATCCATCCACACATTCATACATTCATCCAAACTTTCGCATTTATAAGTATAAGTATAGATTCTCCGTAATTTTTCATTATCAAAATAAGCTTACCGCTTCCATAATTTATCTTATAATACAGGAAACTAGCTAGGAGTCAGACCTTCCACCCACGCAAATGGCCGAATTATTAAGTAAGTTCTACTTTTATGTTCATATTATTTGTGTTTCGTGGGGTTTTTTGTAATTTATATTATAACCCCCATTATTATAGGCCCCAGCTTCTCACGGTTAGCACTAATAATCGTAATAGTCTACCCAACATAGCCAGTGGGCAGTGGGCAGATTTTACTTTTTAATGTTAAATTGTAAAAGTACATACGCCCCGTCCTCACCATACTAACTATATAGGTATTTAATCTAAGCGCCGGCCTCAGTCGCTCCATTTTCCCTTGCACGTTACATTATTTCTAAGATATCTCATAAGATATTCATCTAAATCAAATGATGTAAAGAACAATTTTAATCTTAATGAGATACTTGAGATATCTACTACATTTATTTTGATAAGGATTAATACTATGTCATTAAAAACACCTTCGCAAGTAAAGCATTGGTTTAGACTAAATTTAAAAATCATAAAAATGGTTAGTGTGAGTCAACCTTAAAGATAGATATATGCTATCGCGAACTTTTTTTAGAACTTTTTTAAAATCAGTTGAGTAGTTTTTGAGTTTATCTATTTTTCCTCTTTATAATATTAGTTTAGATAAATACTTATTTATTTAGAAATTTTCATTTTATAATTTAATATTTAGGCACGTTTTACGTTAATATAGTTTGTACCCAATGTTTTTTTCTTGTATATCATGAAACGTAAAGAAACAAATGATCAAACAATATGTAGGTTTTGTGGTAACAGAACATTACATTATTGGCTTGGAGCTTGCTTGGAGCATACTTCTAGAATATCTGAGATTTATATGACGACCTCCGTTGCTTAGTGTTGAGCGCTGTTGTCTTCACGTGCGGAGGTCCCGGTTAGATTCCCGGCAGGGTCAATTTCGGAATTTATAATATCTGAATTTCTCTGGTTTGGCCTGGTGGGAGACTTCGGCATGGCTAGTTACCACCCTACCGGCAAAGACGTGCCGCCAAGCGATTTAGCGTTCCGGTACGATACCGTGTAGAAACCGAATAGGGGTATGAGCTTAATATAACTGCCATGCCCCTAACAGGTTAGCCCGCTACCATCTTAGACTGCATCATCACTTACCATCAGGTGAGATCGCGGTCAAGGGCTAACTTGTAGTGGTAAAAAAAAAGACCCAATTGTCTAAGCAAATCGTGATAGGCAGCATAAAACATGTTAGTCGAACTGTTTAAGGAGTTCATATGCACGCTTTTCGATGTGCACTATAGGCATATGTGTGAACTCCTTAAACAGGTCGAATTATCCGTTTGAAAGACTATTACGATTACGATTTTCTTACACAATCGGGGGCTGGTTGACCTTATAAACGATTACGACTGTAGTCCGCATTAATTTAAGTCGGCATAATATTTATGATTCACCGAATTAACTGATCAAACAATCCTATTATCCAAACTCATCTAATAAATTAGATTCCATTGTAATGCTATTGCTGACTTGCCCTTTCTTTGTGATAGGGTTTGAGAAATGTGATTTCCTTAACAAATTCTTATTTAATGGCCATGTTCCGTCCTTAATTAGACAGTTCATTTGCTGTTGTTCAAGATTAGGTATCTACGGCGTTATTAGTCTAAGTCTACGCCTATTCTTAATATTGTAAATTCAAAAGTGTATCTGTCTGCCTTTTACCTTTCAACACCCATTTACTTAACCAACATTGATTTTGAAATCCATCGAACCATCCGTCTATCTGCTCGGTCAAATTCATGGACATTAAAATATATGAACATCTAATATTTTTTAAACGAGTAACTTAACTTACTGACTGATATTTATTATATAAACTAGACGATGCAGACAGATAGACACACTTTTCAGCACACTTTTCCACACAATTCAGCTCAAACCACGGGGTCTGGAAACTTTACATTTGGATGTACAGTGGCACATTCAACGAACCGGTAGACGTTGGGATCCCAAGGTGGCGACCCCGCACTGGAAGGCGCAACGTTGGCGGACCCTGTACTAGGTGAAATGATGACAAGAAAGCAATCAAAAGAAGGCCCAGTCGTTCAGCTGCTGCGTCGCGCGATCAGGCTCATGAATAAGGGCCCCAGACGGGTTCGAAACTAGTCGGGCACTCTCCGACGCAACACGTGAGTTATAACCGGGATATATTTATAGTTATAAGGAATATCACTTAAGATAGTTTAAACTTTAAAGAACAATGAAAACCCAGCGATTATTTGTTTTGTTTACTCAAATTGTTTAAAAGAATAGGCATGATGACTGATTTTGAAAAATGGTCAGATTATGTTCGGAAGTATCTACTATTTCGAAAAAATATCTTATTTCAGCAGAAAAATAAGGTTTAGTAGATAAAATTGGCATTTGAAATTTAAATTTTAAAAATCACGCCAAAACGTTCGCGGGTGTCATGACGTCGTTTGTGACGTCACTATAGTTTTTACCAATGTACTCTAAAGTACTGTGTGCAGTAAACAATAAGTCTTCGTACAGCAATTTAGATATTTTGTGTGAATAACATGAATTCTAAAGTGTGTAAGTCGTGTGCGGTCCCCCAGTGTGATAACACATCAAAATTTACTCCAAACAAGTTATTTATTCACGCCCCACTTAAAAAAACAATGCGATCTAAGTGGCTTAATCTTGCACGGCGAGATCCTACAGCTATAGGGCTAAATTCTACTATTTATTTCTGCGAAATCACATTGACGTAAGTTTTTGCTTTATTCTAATACTAGCTGGTGCCCGCGACTTTCTCCGCGTGGATTGAGGTTTTGTGGTTCCCGCGGGAACTCCTTAATTTTCCTGGATAAAAAGTACATTTAAATCTTCCTCTTGAATCACTCTATCTATTAAAAAAACCGCATCAAAATCCGATGCGTATTTTTAAAGATCTAAGCATACATAGTGACAGACAGCGGGAAGCGACTTTGTTTTATACTATATAGTGATGCTGTTTTAACACAAATAACTGCAAAAAGTTAGAGATGCGTACCAAGAATCGAACCCCATACGCCGAATAGGATCCGAATAGGAGGCAAGCGTCATAGAAGGCAATCACCGCTCATATTAAGTTATACGGTATAGTTTTAAAAAACAACATTTCATAACCTATCATGAAGTGCTTATTAAATAAAATAGCAGATTTTACGGGTTTAGAACCTATAAATTATTATGCTATTATTGTACTTACATAGAAGTTTTGACGTTGCGAAATTCTGCTGAACAAAAGTCTTTGTTTGATGTAAGATACCCAGCATCAAAAAATCAATCCTGGGCAAATTAGAGCTAGTAGCTTTGGTAAATCCTTGATCCATGGCTAACGATTTTTAATTTCTTAACTTTGGATTCGGTAAAACAAAACTAGATTAAGGAAATGATCTTTGGGAAACAAAAAAACACGAAAATACTTGATAAACATTTAAAACGCCTGTACTTAGGTATAGAGATTGTTGGTCGATTGTCAAAGATCGAAAACGATAGTGACGTCATTCGCTTCAGTGGTGTTTTATACAATATGGCGGATTGCTGTATTTCATAGTTTTATTTTATCAAAATAAATAACAATCTCACTCTAAATAGAAAAATAAATACTATATATAAATTATAATATTTCCCGCATAAAACTTACATAGAAGATAAAGCATTGAATTTATTAGAGCGCGATATCTAAGCGAAGTTGTTGGACTTAGACAAAAGACATCGCAAGTTCTGTCAATTGAGATAAAGGGATGTAAAATTACGGGAACGACGGTTATGTCGGTAGTAAAGCAAGTTGCTCAGACTACGGCCAGCTATGGCACTGACGAACAATAAACTTCATGGTTAGGGTGAGTTACAAAAGTTAGACAATAGGGCAGCATGAAATTGATGAGATAAAAATGTTATGTTCATCACATAGGTATTAAAACACAACACATGTAAAAAGATTTGGTGCCATGGGGATATTTGCCCTGTCATACTAATTATATATTTTTTAATTTGCATGTAAACATTAGCCAATTATAATTGATAACCTTAAGCAATAATAGTTAATTATTGTTAAACTTAGCCAATAATTGCAAAAACTTTTAACTTTTTTGGTAGATAGAGGTCAAATTATAATTTTAAACCTTGTAGTTTTGCAAATAAAGATTTTATTTATGTATTTATTTAGGTAAATATCCATGCTATTCTTACTTATACTCATACTGTACCTGTGCATCCACACTTATATTATAAAATATGCGAAAAACTATTTATTTCCGTCTGTCTGCCTGTTACCATTACACAACCCATCTGGTATGATTTTGAAGTCATTCGGTGCAGTGCTAGCTTGGATTTTAGAGAGCGTTTGCCTCCAAACCAACAGGGGGGATTCAAACCCTTTCAGATTTCAACCCACTCCCTATAGCGTGAGCTACTGAAGTTTAATATTATACGTAATGGTACCTACACGTCAATGTACACTCCCTTACATCAGAGGAAGGCAGACATCGTGGGATATTTACAGCCACGCATTCCATTGTGTACGCCTCTTTATTTACGTTCGAGCTACGTAAGCCTAATGAACTGAACGATAATAAAGGTGCTGGGTGACTTTTTTGGATTATAAGCTTTTAGCTTAGTTACGCGGGGAAAAATGACATGACTAAATTAACATTTGTATCGCTACCCCTTTCAAAATTCTCCTTGCGGAAAAAAGAGCATTATATTTAGTTCTGTGTTTATCCTCCCAATAGTATATATAATATGTCACCGTAAGATTGTAAAAACCGTTAGATTATAATCTAACTCGCGAAATTCTAAACTGTCGAAAGATTGGAAACTGTTTATTGTTCTGAGTGTCAATTTTTGAAATATTCATTTTATTTACGTTTTCTTGTCTCTTTCTTGTTGGTTAGGTTAGGGTTCGACATAAATAATCAAGTAGTGGGCACTTAGGTTTTCTCGGGTTTAAATACCTATCAGATTACAATCTACCGGAAAATAATGCGTTAAATTCTAATCTTTCGGTAGTTTACAATTTCGCGAGTTAGATTATAATCTCACGGTTTTTACAATCTTACGGTGACATATACATGCTAAAGTGTCTCTATTCACCCTTCAATTACGATGCAACGGATTGACGTGATTTTTGTATGGATACTTCTAAAGACTTGATTGCTATAGGCTAATTTTTGTCTCGATCAATAAAAGTGTTCCTACGGGATTTTTGAAAACCTTAATCCACGCGAACTTAATTGCGCGTCTCTAAAAAATATTTTTCGCATACACTATAGATTTATAGTTTGCAAACATATTCTACTCGTAGTAAGGGACAAGTTCCTTGAATTTCAACGAGAGACCTCAGTCTCATTAAACTTGAATGCCTTGAAAACTAGGCAGGATATAAACATAAACGAGATTGTTCTAAATAACTTATCGGTCTGTAGCCAAGAGTTGGCAACGTGGCTCGATCACGGTAGGCACTTCCCTCGGGACGGTCACGGAATATTAACTCTAAATGAGATAAAAATGGGGCTTCTGACTCAGGTGATACTGGAATTTCACTGGCAATGTGATGTTCTTATATTTTAAGGCTTCCCAGCGTCGATTGGTCCGTGTCAAGAAAGTACGCTGAGCCGTTAGCTCCGATATTTAATTTTTACTAACATTTGAAAGAATAGTCTCAATTACTAGGTAATATTATAAACTACACTTCCACGCGGACAAAGTCGTGGACATCATTTAATCGTATGTAATGGGCAAAATTCGGGTGCCTATGACATAGTTATCCAAGAAAATACCATTTTAATATGATTTATAGAAGGAGCCATGATCCTGATCTATGAGTACGTACGTATACGAGTAATATGACGTGCCTGAATAGTACGTGAATATTTAATTCAATATGGTATTTGGTAATGCCCCCGTTTCCGTCAACGTCTTCTTTAATTCTATACATGTACGAGTAGGAATAGCGGGTCCTGCAGCTATAAATTATTCATGAACATGCATTAATATTGAAATTTTTTTTAGAAATTAGATATTTTCTTCAAAATCTGGGCGATGTTAATGCATACCTTACCATGTTCAGTGATGCTGGAAACAAGCTACACTACAAAACTGTGATACTACGGAGGGCCTGCAAGAGAGATTATTGCAAGCTACGCAAATCCAGTAGTTCTTAGCTATTCAGCCTGGTGCTTTCTTAAAAGAGGCTTTTATAATAAATATTATAATACTAGCTGATGCCCGCGACTTCGCGTGGATTGAGGTATTATGGTTCCCGCGGGAACTCATTAATTTTCCGGGATAAAAAGTAGCCGATGTGTCATTACAGGCTTTTCTCAAATTTAAAATCTATCTCTGTGTCAAGTTTCATCCAGATCCGTTCAGCCGTTCTGGCGTGATTGAGTAAAAAATATTAATCCAACCATCCGTCCATCCAAACTTTCGCATTTATACTGTTAGCAGTATAAATACATACATGAGTCACAGTCTGTTGGACATCAATCCCAAGAAAGCACCCCACGATCTTTTGCCTCTTGCGGCTTACTTGATGTCATTTGGGGGTTATAAGTAGGGGGCATTTAACGTAGTGCTTTACGCTGCGAGACTACGATTCCAGCACGTCCTTTGAGAACCCACCCAGATATCTATCGGTCTTCCAAGCTATGTACCCCCGTACTCCGCCCACTACCACTTAAACTTCACAATGTCGAATATTTCGGCATTGATGCTTAGATTAATTTACTGATTGTTAAGTAAAGTTCTACTTGTTATTTGTTTCTAAAGAGGATTTGAGATCACAGTATGAATGTGAGTGAATCTTTCATTCACAGAGTACATTATATATACTGGTATAGAGTTGCTACTCGACTTTCCATGTACAGCGACATCTATCGGGAAGTTGTCCAACTAAAATATGTATATATATAACCATAGCACAATGCTATAGTACTATATATTACAAAGTGTATTGTATAATAATTTATCTTAATTATTACAAGATCACCTAATTCTGCAACTACAGAATTATGTTACCTTGTAATAATTAAGATAAATTATTGTACGATAAACACAAACTATAAAGATGTTCAGATGTTAGTAAATGAAACGCATGTTGATTATTTTCTCTTATATTCTCAATTACAAAAAATATACATAAAGTATAACAATTATTCCACAGTTTCATGTTTTCACATCGTACACACTTAATACACACTCTATTAATATAGTTTCGCATTGTAACGAATTTATCACAAAAATAATAATTTTGTCCACCCGGCATCCGGCATGCCAGAAAACGTCAATGTCTCAATGTCAATGTCGAATTTTAAACTTTAAAATGGCGGCTGTCCACGTTTGGAAATTAAAACACAAATGTTTCATTAACCTTCTAACTCATTCCACTAAACTTAATTTATAACAGATAAATCTTTATAAATTATCTAAGATAACTCATATTCTGCTAAAAAAAAAGTTTTATATATTATTAGCTTTGTGTTTATATAAATGGCAAAATCATTAATTTATCTAAAACATAAGCTTCTGAACGAACACTTAGTTCAGCGCCATCACAGACCCTGATCACAGACTTTTATGTATACATACTTTCAGTACAAGATAAGCGCCATGAGCGCCATCCTTTAGGGAGTTGTGGAACTAACATCCCCATACAACAGAAAAATGTTCTAAGTGCAAAGGCCCTGCTTTCATTAGAACAACGAATTCTGACGGAAATTTAATCAACTCAGAGCTTTCAGTGTGGTTTACTCGATCATTCATCATTACAACAACGGAATAGGTTTTTGTTTGTTGATCGATGGTTGCTACGTCTTGCTTACTTATAATGGGAAAATTTCGAATAATACCTACGGATTTTGTAATGTATTATATTTTATGCTATTATAATCTCATGATTAATCTGAGAGACTTTTATTCGAAAGGAAACACTGTGTACTTAAGAAATACCTGTTTGTCTGATTAAAATTAATAAATAATTATAAAAAAATGGTTGCAAGATTTCGCTGTCACGAACTCTACGGGCATAACTAAATCTACTTAAATTTCTGAGATAACAAAAGCAATAAATGCAGGCACAATAAGTGATGAATAGCTTTTATCACAGAACAGTTGGTTGATGGAGGTCATATTTTTTTGTTTTTCTTCTGTACCTGCTCGAAAAAGTAGTAATATTTAACAGCACCAGACATTTTAGGACATTCCAAAAATGCAAAGTAAGTGCGTATGTTAATTTAAACTACTGAATTACATGAGAGAGTTATATGGAAACATTTGTAGACTTTAGATGATTCGTTCGTTTGAAGTTTTTGAATAAATAAAATAGCTAACACGGCTCAAAGCAAGAGGAGTCCACGTTGGTGTATCTCCATATTTATATTTGAAAAAAATAATGTACATAAATCTAGTTCCATTTATAGCTAGGGTTGTGCAGACTTCACGGTTGAAGGAATAAAGTGTGAAGCTGCCTTTCCACGAGGAATTTTCGCGGCTGCGTAGCGAAGCATAAATATAGATCAGAGACAGGATTAGATTGATCACTGGATTCAAAAGGTAGGTATTACATTGATAACTGGAATCAGAGTGTAGATAGAAAGGTAAGTATTAGGTTTTATATTGGTAAACGCAGTTCATAGTATCTGATTAAATATATGTTTCTTTGCCGTATTACATTCGTTGGTATCACTAAAGCACTTGATTAGATTGCTAGACTGGATCAATTATATTAGAAAAAAGGTTTTGTATTGGAGGATTAGTTAGCTCTAAAAATTGTAACCTGGTAGTTAAATCTTATCTTCCTAATATTATAAATGTGAAAGTTTGGATGGATGTATGGATGTATGCTTAGTGTATGGATGAATGAATGAATGAATATACTTTTATTGTACACCAAAAAACAATAACAACAGTAAACTTAGCTAATAACAAAGGAAGTATACAATTTGGCGGCCTTATCGCTTCACAGCGATCTCTTCCAGGCAACCAATGGTTTAAAAGGACATAGCTACAGAAACAACCGGTAGATGGTGCAGAAATAATAAAACAAATAAAAATATTGATATAAAGCTACAAATTATAATACATATACATATATATACTAAATATAACATAAATACCATAAATACTACACATATAATATATAAATAAACATACATACTAATATATACTCACAAATAAATAAAAATATAAACAAATAAACGTAAACCTCAAAAAAAAAGAAAGAAACAATAGGTATCAAAATATATAAAAATAAACTACTAGGTAAAAAAAATTATTGTGACAAATAGTATTTCTTTACAAGTCTTTTAAAGATATTTATCGATTGATGGATGTTTGTTACTCAATCACGCCCACAGATCACGCCCCAACGGCTGAACGGATCTGGCTGAAATTTGGCACACAGAAATAGTCTGGAATAGCACATAGGCTACTTTTTATCCCGGAAAATTAAAGAGTTCCCGCGGGAACCAAAAAACCTCAAACCACGCAGACAAAGTCGCGGGCATTCGCTAGTAAAAGATAAATTGGGATTAGTAACAGAAACGGGTATATATGGCGATGGCAATGTTAAATTAAACCCCTAATCGGGTATGTCATGGCAGTAGTAATTATATTCGTAAAATGCTCCTGTTGGACATCTAACCCAGACCTACAGATATATTACTTTAAGTATACCCAATACTCAGTATAATTTATTCAATACAGGTACACTGTAGGTACACTTATTGACGTTAAAAATTACTTACTTATAAAACATGATGGTGATAATCGGTTACGGTATCTTAAAACTAAAGTTTGAGGGTCCCAAACGCGCCCTGGTCTGAGAAGAGCCCACAACAAACTCAGCCGGGGGTTTTTTTATTATCACCATCTCACAAATCATCTTAACTAAGGAACTATCAGAGCCCTATAGCAAAATTATTGCCAAGCTTCCTTGTCGTTTAAGTAATCCTTTACATGGTAATAAGATTTTTCAATGAGTTTACGTTTTATATTAACTTTGTGCTTACTCAGAGACATCTTTAATATGTCTTCTGGGAACTTATTGTAGAAGCGGACACTATTTCCAACAAATTAATTACTAGTTTTACTAAGCCTAATTTTAGGCATTTTAAGTTTATTTTTATTTCTAGTATTGACATTATGACAATCACTTTTCTTCTTGAATTTATCCTTTGATTTTGTATATAGGAGGGGATATGTTACATTTTACTCAATTATAGCTATACGATGCATTTTGAACATGACGTAAAACTATGATTTGACTTTTCGTACTTACTAAAAGCTACGTTATTAGAACGAGACAGGTGTATTATGTTATTGCGTGAATGTGTCACGCAATTGTCATATGACGTCATCAAATTTAGCTATTGAAGCCAATTTTTTGTCAACTATAAATGGCGTCTGTTGTGCTTCCGGTGTGTCAGTCGTGAATAATTACCTGTTTTTTGAATATTTTCATGTGTTTTGCTTAGTTTTATGTAATCCACTATGGTGAAGTGCTCAGTTGTGGGGTGTCGTAATAATAATATTGTAAAACGCCCAGGAATTTCATTTCATAGGTGCGTAACAAAGTCATCTAGTTTTTCTTTTTGTGGCTACTATTTTAAGGTATTTCGACTTAGTTTAGCTTAGTTTCTTCTTTACTGAATCCATAACACGTAAATTATTGCGCTGTCCCCAAAAATTTGGATTATTTCATTAGTGTTTGTATAGAATGTATATATAGTGCGGGGATTGTATTGTTTACAAATAAATTGAATATCGATAAAATTAAAATTTCATTTAACTATTACTGTTTCTCACTCTGAGGGGTAGAGAGATGAAATTGAACAGTCGGATTCTACTTATAATATTGCCAAACTCATTTTAGACTGTAGCGATGATAATCTAGTGATTAAGACACCCGATCTCCAATCGTAAAAAATACGTCAATATTAAAAATCAATAACTGATTTACTACTATAAAGTACTAGTATATTCCTTGGCTGCACAGACCACTAAAGTGGCCCGCGGATATGCACAGGTTTTTTTTCAAATGCAACTATTGTCTTTTTAGGCATTCTTTCTTGATTTTCGCATTTTGGCATTCGGCTCGATCACACCATTTTTTAATGTCTGAGTAATCATTTTTGTACCCACGACGGAACGGAGACGGTATATGTGTTTGCCCTAAGAGGTGTGCGTTAGTTTGTGCACTTTATTGTTACCATTTTCCTGGAAAACTACTGGACCGATAATTATGCGGTTTTTTGCATTAGATATGCATAACTTATGAGAAGGTTCTTAGATATTTAGGACCGTAGTCCATCAAGTTGAGCTGCAATCGTGATTTTTATTCTTCAATGTTACCATTTTTCTCAAAAAGTTCTGGATCGATTGAGATGCGGTTTTTTGCATTGGATATGTATAGCTTGTGAGAAAGTTCTTAGATATATTTTATGGTCAAAGTCAACAACGCTGCGCTGCAATCGTGATTTTTTTTACTATCTGTATGCATTTGTATAAATTTTTAAAATAAATCAATTTTAAAATCAGTCTACTTTTATTATTCATATCATCACATTCAGTAACATTTTTTCCATAATATCTAGGAATTCCAACTTATATTATGAAACAGTATTGTTTGTAAGGTCACATGAACTAATAATATAAATCTATACTAACACATATTAAAACGCGAAGTTGGGATGTATGGATTATGTTGTTAATTATGCCCAAACTGATCTGTATGAAATTTGGGACAAAGATAGATTATAGTCTGGAATTAAATGCCGGCTAGTTTTTATTCCGGAAAATTCAAGAGTTACCGCGGAAACCAAAAAGCCTCAATTCACGCGGACGTAATCGCGGGTATCCGCTAGTTCATTGGAAAATACGAATATAAAATATAAATATTCGTAATTTATGTAAACTAGTGTTTTTTCAAAATATTATGTTTAATTATTTATTAATTTTATTTGTGATAATTTTATATCGATTATACAAGTATCGATAATACCAGCCCTAATCCCCAGCTTAAGCTCCGCCCATACGCCATTTTTACTTACCGGAAGCTTCAATTTAAATATGATGTTTCATATCCTCTCCTTTATATAAAATCAAAGGAATTTATCAATGTGTTTATGCACGTATACTAAATTTTCAAATATATACTGGTTGTGAACTGTCATAAAATACGATATAATTGAGGACAGCTACTATAAAACACGATACAATTTGTAGGAAATTAGCCCATCGACATTATTTTGGTAGCCCTATACTTATAACTTCAACCTGAAGCATAACATGAGAAGGTCTTTCCCGCATTTTTCAGGTCCGGTCAAACACACAGAAAATGTTGGAATGTCACAGGTGACACGAAAGTATGTTTTTGGGGCAGGTTTATCAAAATGTTAAAAAAACTCGTAGAAGACTGCTTTTTTATGGTCGCTATTCTTTTTACCTGGAACCGCCCTCTAATATTTCATCGGTATGGTATATCACACTACTTTACTTAACTGCCTCGTTGGTCTATAGTGGTTAGCACGTTTGACTGCGGCCGACGACGTCTCGGCTTCAAGTCCCGGGTCGGGCCACAATTAAGTATCGGGTTTTTCGGATTAGAAATTCCCAGTACTATCCCGGAGTTAGGAAGTTGGCGGTGTTTTACCCCTGTGCCTCGGAGAGCACCCTAAGCCGTCGGTCCCGGTTATTATCACTAACATGATAATAGTCGTTAAAGCCCGCCAACCCGCATTGGAGCAGCGTGGTAGGTCTAAGCTCTAAATCCCTCTCTCCTATAAGAGTGGAGGCCTGTGCCCAGCAGTGGGACGTTAATGGGCAGTAGTGATGTTGTTACATTACAACAGAATTCCGAGAGAGGAATTCCAAACGTCAGTGTCCTTATGGATTATTTTCATATCTGATCCTCAATTTACCCTCGCAAACAAGCGGTGAATGCGGTGCGATCTCTAAGATTCGGAGTTTGCTTGAGGAAAAATGGGTAAACATCGTGAAAAAACCTGCACCCTTGAAAGATTTCCGTAGTGTGCACAAAGATGTGTGAAGTCTGGCAATCGCACTTTCCCAGAGTGATAGACTATGGCGTAAACTCTTTTCATTCTGAAAAGATACTCGTGCCTTATCTCTGCTCGTCCTCAGCAGTGGGCCGGCGATGGGTTGGAGGTGTTGAAAATACTTGGAAATAATCAGGATTGACGTACAAAACTAAATAATCGTCGTAAAGGTCTAGACCCATTACAAAGGCGCGGCACACAGCGGCAAGTATTCTTTGTATGAGGTTGTATGGAGCTGGGCCCACTTAAGCGACGCGGCACGGAGATACACTGCGCGTCACGGCCCCGTACAAACTCATAATAACAATATTTGCCGCTACATACCACGCAGTTCCGTGCATCTCAAGTGGGGCTAGATCTTTAAAGTTATATTTATATAAACTTGTGTGGAATTGAAAAGTTTCACCGAGTCTAATAATTTTTCGATGTCTCCGCAGCCGCAGCGGACTTCCGAACTATTTAGTTGAGCCTGTTGTTAGAGCATCGAGCCAAGTGACGTTTGACACTTCTTCTAACTAGGCTGTCCAACTAACTCCTGTTAATTGAGAAACTTCGTCTTATCACTTATATCTTACAAGTCGCAGGTCTAAAATTTAATTGGGTTTCTAATTTATCCGTACGTCCGTCTGCGGTTTAGCTCAGAGGCTGTTAGTACTAGAAAGCTGTAATTTGGCATGGGTATACATAATCACTCTTAAAAAGTGTAAGTGTAGTAAGAAAAAAAAAACTAGGCAGGTAGACTAGTTTTTTTTCAAAATTTTGTTACCTACCTACATATACGTTAACTGGTGATGAATATTTTTTCTCGTCTATCTCACGGTTTGGGGTGTCGTTCAAAAATATTGTGGGTGTGGGAAAACCATTTTTCTATTCAGCGATCCATTTGCGATATATTTAGCTTTATTTACATGATATATTACATCTTCTGCTTGTGTCCTGGGATTATTTTCCGCACTTGGATGCATGCGTCCGCTGTGCTGATATATAACGTAAATATTGCCAGCCCAAACTTATTTTAAATTGGAGTTACCAGATGAAGTGGGTGATCATTTTAAATGACATGTCTTCATTTGTAGGTACTTTCTGAAATAGATTTTAATTTATTTTTAAGTCCCTTGGTTTTTGAATAGGCTGAAAATTAATAAAATATACTATGTTTTATCAAAAGTGTAACACATTTAGGTTCTATTTGGGAACCAGACTACGGAGCGACCAATGGTCAGCTATTTAGATTCAGATGGATAAAATTGCGGGCATCATTTAGTGTTAGTGCTATTTTACATAAAGCAATGAGCTATAAGTTAGTATGAGTATGAGTTGATAGTAATAATAATATTGTTTTAGTAACCTTACCACAACATTTAAAATCATACCGACGTTGACCATATTCTAGCGTCGAAACTCATTGGCGTTAAACTACAATGAACTTTAAACGGCTTTTTCGTTTCTGCATCTACAGCTGGTGCTACAAAAAATAAATAAAACGGCGCTACTAAAAATCAGTGCTTTTGAATTTGTGACTTTAAATCAAGGTTGTTTGGGTCCGTTTTACTCTGAGGCCAAAATGTTTCGACACTCGAATATTGTCAACGCCAGTGTGATGTGAATTTTTGTGGTAAGGGTAAAGAGTTGCTCTACTAGACTAGCTCGGTAGCGGTCTCAAAGTTGCAGGAACTAATCTAATTATCGCGCTCACCGGGCACAGGCGCCGGACGCTGGGAATAGACCCAGCTGTTGACAGTTTACTTGCAACTAGCTTGTAACAGATAATACTCTTGTCAAAATTAATTGTTACTTGAGACTGAGAATTGAGGAAAATTTTCCCCTATTTATTTATTTAAGTATTTATTTGAATTTTCCGCTGGTTAAAATGGGCCTAGCTTAAATCAGTTTGATATGTGCACTTTTATAAAGAATTTTATGGTATACTAGATCATGCCCGCGACTTCATCTGCGTGGATTGATGTTTTTTTTATTCCCGCGGGATGTAACCTATCTCTGTATCAAATTTTATCAATCGGTTGAGAAGTTGGGTCGTGAAACTGTGGCAGACAGACACACTTTCGCATTTATATTATTAAGTATGAATTCTTGAACAGAACTTCTTTTTGAACGCCGGAAATAAAACAAACATATGAAACGGTTGACATAAAGTGCGCGGAATATTAAATCTGTAAAAACTGAATGTTTTATTTAGGGAAGAACGAGTGGAATCATAAAATATGCGTCATATTTTACGTCACTGAGTAAATGGTTTTACATTTTCCACTCTTGAAAACGTTCATCAAAACATATTTCGCTTGCACAATATTATAAGAGTTCACATTCCTTCTTATGGAGGCAGGGAGAAATAACTCAAACTCAAAATATTTACTTCCAATTGGGTACAATATCGGTACACTTAATTTGTAGCAGTACATAGCTATTTACTTTGTTAGTTGTTGAATACAATAAATGAATTTAAAAAATTAGTATGTAAATATAACTATTGTAGCTATTGTAGATTAATAATTATTTGTTTCATGATTTCAATATCGGAACTATATCATAAAATGCAGGTCACGGAAATGATTGACCTTCGTTTCATTTTTTTACCTTATAAGCTTAGCTCAGCCCTTGTTGAAAGGGGTACGAAATGTACCTTATTATCGGCTTTCACACACCTCCATGGCTACGCATCCTCGCAAATGGTGAAGAGGTAGCCTAAAGCCCGATTTATATTTTGCCATGTACGGGTAGACAATAATAATATTATTGCTATAGTTATAAAGTTAAATACTATGCCTTAGCTTTTACATTAGCTACCTACTTACCTCGTAAGACACAGGTTGGATTGTATGGCGCAGTCAATATCTTTCGTATGATAGCATATTATAAGGATAAACTGAATGACTGACAGTGTATACAGTACAGTTTAGACTGCTGGGTCAAAAACCTTGAGATTTTGCTTCCAAATGTTTTTTATAAATTTTGCACAATGAAAAGATTTTCAGAAATACCTCCCAAACGAAGCCGGGACTGGTCAACTAGTAACTATCTCCAATCTCTTAATATATGAAGGAAGGTGACTGACTGACTGATCTATCAACGAACAGCACACACCCACAAGGCGGATCAGGGCATACCTGTTTTTACGAAGGCATGGGCTAAGAAAGGATTTTTGAAAATTCAACCCCTCAGGGGGAAAAAATAAGAAATTTTAAATATCACTTGCTTCAAACGCTGAAGGAAAACATCGCGAGGAAACCTGCATACCCGAGAGTTCATCATAATGTCCTCGAAGGTGATAATTGATAACTCATGTTTTATTTATTCAAATAAACTTTGAAAAGTTCTTTTGAATCGTCGAGTGATTATACCTTTCGTTCGGAATGACATTCATACTGAGAAGAACCAGCAAGAAATGGTTGCTCTTTAGAAAAAATAATTGACAATTAAATACATCAATGTCTAGATCCTTAAGTAGCCGCAGTCCTACGCATTTCTAATATGTTAATATTATGTATATAATGTCATACAGGACATATAATGTCAACACAACAACACAGGTATAATGTCACACAGGTACAATACAGTATAGCTACCAACTAGGAAACGTAGCAGCTTCTGATACAATGAATGTACTTTAGCAAATGGTCAATATGGCCGATGCATTTTACATGTCGGTGGAGTATAAATCAATTGATTGGATGAATGTCTGTGTCGAAAGCTGTTCATGGCGAGTGGCGACCTTAATGTCGATACATACAAGCTACGTGGCAACTACAATAAATCCTAATAAAAGTTAGATCCGATTTTATTTAAACTTTGTACAGTTGTTGTAAAGACTTGCGGGAAGGTTTTTGACATCGTAAAGGTAGCGCACGAGTTAAATTGTACTATCGTGGCGGTTATATAGGAAATAAATAAATTAACGGCACGTCTCTCGCGGCTACTGCAAGGCATTATGGATGGAAATCAACTAAGAGTTGTGTCCTGTCGTGCTAGTGTGTGCGCTCCATATACGAGTGAGGCAAGTGAACTTTTTGTCCCTCGTCAAACAATTTTTTTTTGTCTGTAGTGTGTTTTCGGTCTAAATGCTTTTCAATCACTACACCGCTTTGAAATAGTGCACTATTGTCGCACAGTTCAATCCTTTTTGTTTGATTTGAAATCCGACTGAAAATAAATGTTTACATGCCCTGTATACATAAAACTCTCGTACTATAGATCTTTTGTGCGACCAAGTTATCGAGTACCCGTAATACCCGCCGAGCAATATTGATGAATAGTGATGTATACGAACTACTCAAATATTTACCAAAATTGAACATGGCCTGCCTTCTCATGTTTTTTTAACCAATATTTATAAAAATATTGTTAGACATAAAATTTCAATACCGAAATCATCTCCAAATTATCTTGAAATTTAAGAAAAATATATTTTGGTTACTCATACTCCGGTATTTAATTGTATTTTGTTCATACAGCAATTAACGAATGAACAGTGCATTCATACAGAAAATTCGGGTTTTTAAAGAACTTCAAAGTCGACCGTTCTCTTGTTCTTATTTAATGATGCCCGCGACTTTATTGCCGTGAATTTCGATTTTGATACATTCCATGGAAACAAAAGTAGTCTAACCCATACTCTAGGTCATTTTGTATTAAAATACCGTTGATTCGTAACTCATTTGTGGCGTGATTGAAGGTCAAACCAACAAACAAACACAACTTCGCATTTATATTAACATGGGCGTTGATAAATGCTTCGCCTATGTCCTTTCAGATAGTTTTGTACAGTCAAACGCTCAATCCCTTTTTCCTGCTGGATATACCTACGAGTAGGTAGTTAGGTATTTGCGAACAAAACAAAATTTTAATAACCTGAATAAAATACCGTTCTTTCAAGCGATATAAGCGGCTATATTATTGAGGAGTATGAGAATTTTCCCATTTTCTTTACCAGCAAATATTTTAATATGAAAAGAGTAAATAGAAAACCTCAATAACCGAGCCGCTTCAAACCGAAAAAGCTCCGCAAACAAAGGCATTAATAAAATGGAACGTAAGAATCGTGGGAGATTATAATGAGAACCAATATTAAAAATAATACTTATACTATACATGATAATACTATAAATTACTAATAATGGCGCAAACTTTTTTATAGTATCAATTGGTAAGGTACTATAATGCAGTATAGTATAGTAATATTTTGAAATATATGTAAGTTTAGTAGTAAAGTAATTAATTTAAAGTAGGAGATAGATTAGTAAGCAGAGTTAAGTCTTAGTTGCAATATGTTATTATGTATATAGCCCGGGGCGTCGAAAACTTCTTAGGGGTCGCCTGAAAATCAGCGCACCATCAGTGTATCTATACCATAACAGCATCACGCTGAGGCGATGTCTTTTTGGAATTATTTTTGTCACAGTGTAGTTCCTAAGTTGTGTCCTAGTTTTTTTTTTTGTGATGTATTGTACTTTATGTCTGTCTTTGATTGTTCCAAATAAATATTTCTTTATAATTTTATAATCTTCTGGTTTTTAGCGGTACAAATGTCCTTGTATACCTACTAATCTATACTATATATTCTAAACTAAGTACTACTATAAATGCGAAAGTTTGGATGGATGGATATTTGTTACTCCATCACGCCAGAACGGCTAAACGAATCTGGATGGAATTTGGCACGGAGATAGATTGTAGTCTGGAATAACACATAGGCTTGTGCATAATTGAATTAGTTACTTCCAATTTAAATAATAGTCTTTATAGCGTTGTAAATTTACTACCCATTTCCTGCTGTAGTAAATTTCTTTTATTAATTACCTTAATAGCTTTAATGATATTAATGAGCAAATTGAAAGAGAATTCTTTAATACAAATATCAAAGCAAAAGGTAATTAATTTAAGAGAGAATACTTTATAACATTCTTCAAGGTTTTATGTTACCAATTTTATCAAAACAGTGAAAGTTATTCGCAATAGCGAATAATTTATGGGAGCCTACCGAGTTTCGACACGAAAACTTAGTTTTAACATCTTAGAATGATCAAATAAACTCTTCAATGGCAACTGGTTAAAATTCCCAGGTGTCGCATCCACGGAGTCATGCTTCTGAACTTTACCACCTTTTAGCCATGTTGGGATGAAAATTGACACTTTACTTGTATTTATAATACAATAATAGGTAATTGAAGTTGAATATTCAATTTATATTGCAGAGAATGCTGTGCGGCCGATCCACTAGTTGGGATTAAAAGTTTAAAATGCTTGAATAAAATGAGAGGAGTGGTTCATTTGATCATGGGATTGGATAGAATATGAATGTCGCAGCCAACTAGTTTAGCTAGCCGTTCAATAAACAGCCTAGCCTCTTTACTCAACGGCGCCGTTCAATTAGGTGGCCAAAATTGGGACTATTTTTTATGACTGTTCAGTTTTTGTTTTTATTTTATTTTTAATAGAAATTTATTAGCAACAATAGAAAGCAGTAGTGCTGTGACCGGGTCGGAAAAGTTTATAAGACTATACTACTAAACAATAAGTAAAACACAGAGTTAAATACTCGCATAACCGTAATTGTTAAGATTGATTTACTATTCTAGAGTAGATAACAAAATACGATACACAAAACTGAAATACTTCTGGCCATATTATTTAATTTAAATATCCCTAGAACTATTAAAAAATATAGTAGCGAAGGATAAACCGGAATAAAATAGGTACTGAATCGGACCCTATTACGAGAATATACCTGGTATCTAGCCCAAACACATTTTACTTGATGGCACGTCGCCCGGTCGGAAAAATTCAGGTAAAATTAGGTCGATGTTACGCTGACTTTTGCAGAGGATTTTTTTTAGTCTTCTTTATGTTATAAAACATTTATATTTTCACAGAATATTTTTTGAATATCAAAATAATATATTGGTGTACCTATACAGCTTTATTATAATAGATTTGTAGGATAGGTTAGTGCGGCCAGAAACAAATCATCATACGAATGTTATAAATGCGAAAGAGTGTTTTTTTTTGTTGGTTCGTTGGTTTGTCCTTCAATCGCTCCGCAACGGAGCAACAGATCGACGTGATTTTTGGCATGGGTATAGTTGAGGACCTGGAGAGTGACATAGACTATTTTTCTTATAGCAACCAAGACAATATA
The DNA here is from genome assembly GCA_964035005.1 of Erebia palarica. Classification (NCBI taxonomy): domain Eukaryota; kingdom Metazoa; phylum Arthropoda; class Insecta; order Lepidoptera; family Nymphalidae; genus Erebia; species Erebia palarica. The sequence goes on from OZ035988.1 coordinate 13,856,438, forward strand.
TTATGACGTCTTACAAGATATCTAATGAAATGGCAAAAATATAGGTAAATCATAAATAAGTATAGTAAATCCGACTTAATTCATATTCTCAGCTTTATTTTTAAGATACCGTTGTTAAATAATTATCACCATTAAGTACTTTGTATACCTCATAGGACATAGAGTTAGGATTAGTCTCCGCTGCGGTAGGTGCAAATCTTTGGTATTCCTACTTGACGTTCATTAAGTGTACAAAAATCAAGCAATTTGTTTAATATTTGAATCGATGAAAGAGACCGACGAAGTTTTTAGGACGATAAGCATGAATTCAATTGAAGTGAGCGCTTTCATTTTAATTTTTGTTTCTTCAAGCACTCTCAAATATTATTTTTCGTCTAACAAGCGGAATCACAACATTCAATTTTCAATTGCAAGAGAACCTAAAGCATTTAAGGGCAAAACACACATAGAACGGGCGCGGGTTGAATTCATTATATTTATATGGACGACATCAGTGGCGTGCACAGGTTTTGAGGCTAGGGTAGGCATTCGTTAGTCAAAATACCTATTTACTAGCTGTTTTGATGAAAAATGGGTCCATTTGGGTAAGCTGGGATTTTACGCCTCTATGAACTGCACGCCACTGGACGACATCACACAGCGTCACCGGCCACACGCCCGACCCGCAGCCGCGTTCTGTTTGATGTCGTCCATAAAAATACTAGGAATTCAACCCGACCCGGCCCGCGCCCGACCCGGCCCGCGCCCGACCCGGTCCGCGCCCGACCCGCGCCCGTTCCCTGTGTGTTTGGCGCTTTAAGTCGTTAGCCGTTAAGCGGCGGAAACAGTCTGATGAGATCAAAATGCTGCCTTTTATTACAGGTAACTGAAGTGCTCTTATTTTAGCGACGGGACGCGAGCCACCTAATTGGATTAGTTAGCAAAACTTCGCATCAAGACTGCAGAATTTCCTTCTTGAATTATGTTCTATGTACCTTTTTGACGACCACTCAGAAACGGCGATTACTCGCCGTTGTTGCGAGTTGAGGCAGACTGAAAATAATTCTGAATATCCAAGTTAATATAGTTAGCTTTATTAATAATTTACTAGCTGAACTTCATCCGCGTGGTTTAAGATTTTTTGATCCCCGCGAAAACTTCTTTATTTTCCGGGATAAAAAGCCTAGTCACTCTCCAGGTCCTCAACTGTACCCATGCCAAAAATCACGTCGATCCGTTGCTCTGTTGCGGCGTGATTGAAGGACAAACCAACAAACAAACACACTTTCGCATTTATAATATTGGTATGATTTATTATTGCAAAAAAGATGAGTAATTACACATTACGATTCGACGACCTCCCTGGCGAAGCACTTTTGTCTTAACGTGGGAGGTCCCGGGCTCGATCCCCAGGGGGTCAATTTGGAAATTTATAATTTCTGAATTTTCTCTGGTCTGGCTCTGGCCTGGTGGGAGGCTTCGGCCGTGGATAGTTACCACCCTACCAGCAAAGACGTGCCGCCAAGTGATTTAGCGTTCCGGTACGATGCTGTGTAGACACCGATTAGGGGTATGGGTTTAGTATAACTGCCATACCTATAAAAGGTTCGTCCGCTACCATCTTATGCATCACTTACCATCAGTTGAGATCGCATTCAAGGGCTAACTTGTAGTGGATAAAAAAACATAAATTACATCTCGTCAAACTGGTGGGCCAGTTTGTACTGTTAAAATATTCATAATTTAATATTTACATAAAACAACCTAATACAAAAAATTTATAATTTATATTTACAAAAATAAATATGGGCATGGGTGCCCTTGGGCATGGCGCCCAAGACACTGGCGCTATTGCCTCCTTGAATTGCCAGGCTTAATCTGATTAATTAATTTAAGTTAGTTTAGTATCGCCAATAAACTGGCCCACCAGTTTGGCGAGATTTATATTTTGTAAAAAAAAATTGTTGTATCCATTTGAAATAAATAAATTAAAAAAAAAGTTTTAGTAGTATTTGCTGAAATCCATGATGACTCTTTAACTGGCATTGAAGAGTAGTGTGGTGAGTGCATCGAGCTTCGTTCTCTTCTGAATAGACTGAACCAAGATTTTGAGAATCTATGGAACAATTCCATTTGCGTCAGGGATTACATGTTGCAACAGTGAATAAATTATGCCAACTTTGATTAAAAATGCCATCAGAAAACCAATCAGGAGTGTGGTTCAATGGCTGATTCACGGATTAGTCGATCGGTGTTTTTGCTGCAGAATTTACTTTTGCATTGAAATAAAACGCTTGGAGTTCTCTGTACCTTCTCCTTAGTCGTAAGACCGCGGCCCCGTTTGGATCATTATCCTAATTGATTTGTCCTCGTTCTCCCTATTCAAGATCTTTAATATATATATACTCGTATATTTTCAGTAAATTAACTAGAATTTACTAGAACTTTTGCTTATTTTGTCTGAGATAATAATATTTACAACTCTCTATCTCTCTTTCACTCTCCGTTTTTTACTTGTTTACTTTTAATATAATTAATAATCAAAGGGTTTTTAATGCTTAGATAATTAAAAAACTGAGATCTTTAAAAATTTACCCAAATCTCTATCCTATCTGTCGCAGGAATAATTGTAGCAAACAGAACAAGAGTTTCAAAGGGGTAGCTTAAAGTTAGACCATAGCGAGATATCTAATATATTATTGTACCGGTTTTCGAAAGTTGCGGGAACTAATATAATTAGAGGGAACTTAGTGGGGACACGGGAATAGATCTCGCCTTTGACCTTATTATCTTATAAGATAACAAACTTTTGATATCTGTTTTGCTATGACGATGGAGATAGTTTTTTCTTTATATGATTAATAATTGAACTACTGATAGATTCAAAGGCAGTTAAAAACAAAAAAAAATTGATTAACTTGAGCAGCCTCAGTTTGTCTCAGGTCGAGGCTGCTTGGTCTTTTTATGTATCTTCAATACATTAGTTCCTAAATGCTTTTCTTATAATATTAAGAAATAAAACATCTAGTACTCTTGTATTAAGTTATTATGTATATCTATTAAGTCTTACGTATGCCAAATATGATTATTTTTTATATATTAATGTATCATAATTATGTTATTTATGGTATTGGTTAGTTTATTGAGATATAAGTATTTAAGTTTATTTTTATTTTTATTTCTGCACCACCTCCCGTTGTCCTCTCTTTCATTTTCTCGCTAGCGCTAAGGTTGTATGGAAGAGACATAGATCTATGGGAAGAGATCGGTGCTTAGTGATAAGACCGCCTTATTGTACCTATATTTTATGTTTCCTTGTATCTTATTTATTTTGTGTTTTTGTGGTGTACAAAGTATATACATCCCCTTTAATATTTAACCGACGAAAGCGATTTAAAGGTAGCTTTGATAAAACCGACTTGACGAAACCGACTAAGCCGACTGCACACCACTGAATAAACTGATGTTAAATTTGATGCCGTCATCTATATTTACTATACTATACTATTACCTACTATTACTATATTACTATAATACTATATATACTAATACTATACTATAATATTATAAATGCGTTTTGGATGGATGTATGGATGGATGTTTGTTACTTAATCACGCCCGAACGGCTGAACGGATTTGGTTGAAATTTGACACAGAGATAGATTATAGTCTGGAATAACACATAGGCTACTTTTTATACCGGAAAGTTAAGGAGTTCCCGACGTAGTCGCGGGGATCAGCTAGTTTTTTGATAAGTTTTTTCCGGGGTTGACATGAAAAGGATAAGCATAGACAATTAAACTTAAAGATATTGAACAGGTTGTTTACGGATACGTATTTTATGATACATATGACAGACATGGTCGCTAGTTATGGGCTTCATAAGATTGCTCAGGTCTCAGAGTTACTCAGCGGGCGATGCTCGGCGTTTATCTATGTAAGTCTATCGGCCTCAAATCAGAAATTAACAGATCTTTGGAAGATCCAAACTCATCGAAATATCTCATCGGGTTGTGAAGCGAAAGTGCCAATGCGCAGGGTAGTTCGGAATCCAATAAACGTTGGGGTCCCAAAGTGCTGGACTGGGCCATAAGGTGGAGGAACGGATGACATCTAGCAAGTTGCAGGGTTCCGCTGGATATATAACTCAACGTTATATTAAAAATAATTAAAAAACGTACTAATGAATGAATACCCAGTATAAGCTTATATGATATATATAATTAAACTTAAATACATTGAACGGTCTTGTGCAAGTGGGCTTTAGTATCAGAAGAGTAAAATTTTAAGTCCATGATTATCAACTCAAATGTATGAAAGGTTATTAGATAATAGTTTTTTACAACGGCGTGATTAGTCCGATATGGAATTAATCTTAAATAATAGTTAAATTAAAATAACCTAGTGAATGAATAAAATTTTAAATCGATTTCATATCCAATCTGCCATTTGTAAGGATAAAAAAACAAAAAAAAGGAAATTCATACAATGTTCAGCCTGTCAAGACTGACATTTTAATAGCAACTGGAATAAATGCATTAAATTACCGACGTCAAATTCCAGCGGCACCTGAGCTGAAGGCTCGTTCGCCATTTTTATCTCATTTGGAGTTAATATTCCGTGAACGTCCCGGGGGTGGGGCCAGGGACACGAAACGCATTCGCGGATCATTGTCTAAATATACCCTATCATAATTCTGCACAGCTCAAGTTTATGACGTTGGTTTTTTTAAATTTTAATGTTATACTAGCGTCTTTGCTTAGTGAGCTAGGTATTCTTTCCGAAAAAAATCGATTTTTAAATCGATGTAGAGTACTAAATTGAGTGTACCCAAACACATGTGTTTTTCACTTAAATCGCCATACCGTTCACGGCTTCATTCCCGTGGGAACGAAAGTTACCGATTTTTATTTCACCACGCTTGTGACGGTGACTGTAGCTAGGTTTGCGAAGGGACTCGATTTCGAATATCGTTTTCAAAAACTATTAAAACGTGAACTAGGAATTATACCTATGAATTTTATAGTAGTACACAGAAAGGCTGTGTATGCAAAATAGATGCAACTTGGGTCTGAGAGCTCTTGTATTAAAACTCTAAAAGGAATACGAATAGACGGTGAAACTCTCGAAGTAATTGGCATTCATCAACAAGACAACTCCAGATATCTCGGTGTACCGCGAGAGTCCAAACAAGTTTGACCTACTTTGCAAACACCTGGGAATTATGAGCAGCTGCTGCAGCGTTTATTTGACGATCTCCAAGCTCAACGCTCGCTCGAAAGTACACTTTAAGATCATATACTAGGTACTAAGTTTTTGAGATTAGTTTTGATTTTCAACCACGATATAATTAGGTGGTAGCTTTATTTATAAAGCTAAGAGCTGATGCCCGCGATTACGTCCGCGTGGAACAAGTATTTTTTAATTCCCACGGCAACTCCTTAATTTTCCGGTATAAAAATTAGCCTGTCATCATCTGTGATCATGCACGTCACGTCGATCGGTTGTTCTGTTGCGGCGAGATTGAATGATTAACCAACAAACAAACACACTTTTCCATTTATAATATTAGTATGACTCGTAGGCGGACGGAGGATCTCTAGCGAGTAGCTGGGCGCCACTGGGCACAAAAGTATGTGCGGTTACGTTAAGCCCATGGCAAGAAAGGTTCGTTTGACTGTAGACGTCTATCAGTCGTGACCATGAAGTAAATCTATACATATACTAATAATATTATAATTGAGAAAGTATTTCTGTCTGTTACATTTTTTGCCGCCCAGCGATTGCGTCAGCGTGGATTTCTAAAAATCCCGTGGGTATTAATTATCCGGGATTATATAGCCTAGGCATATTCTTTCCCGGGATGTAACCTATCTCTGTACCTAATTTCATGTAAATTTGTTTCAGATGGGCCTTGAAAGCATAGCATATAGATAGAGAGAGGGATATACACACACACTTTCGCATTTACAATATTTGTATGGAAAGATATCTTAATATAATATTTATTTTCATAATATACCTAGTGAAAATATTTCTTCATACTTCAAGTATTTCACACTTGGTACTGGTTAAGGAGCTTCCGGCAAGTTGTTAAGTCGATGTGTGTTAGTAGTTTGTTGTTCAACAATTCATTCGAACCAGTGAAAGTTATTGAAGTATATTAAACGAGACCTGCGTAGTTTCTATCCGAAACGAAGCGTTTGCACATTTAGCAAAATATTCTTGACAAGGCAGACAATTTTTACCTTTTGAGCAACACTGTAAATGTTGAATAAAAGCTAGTACAACAACTTTAATATATTCGCATATTATGACAAAAATGTTTTAATAAATATAATAATTGTGTAAACTCAGATAATTTATAACAAATAAATATAGATTTATTTTTGAAATAATCATGTAAGTTACCAATTTTAATATTGCGTGCCGTATTAGGATGTACATGCCATGTAAACCCAAATGTGCAATAAATAAATGATTGATTGATTGTTTGAAAAACATTGATTGTGGAAGTCCATGAATCATGATACGCATAGAACAAGAAGCTTCATCTCAAATAATAGATATCCTCTGATGGACGCAGGTCTCCTGCATGGATCTCCACAGAACACGGTCGCCGCTTGCTTCCAGCGGCTCCCAGCTACTCGCTTGAAGTCGTCTGTCCACCCAGTGAGAGGTCGTCTAACGCTGCCCTTTAAGGTGCGAGACCGCTAATCAAGTAGGTACCCTGGGACCCCAATGCATATTGGTTCTTCGAACTATGTGCCCCACCCTTTGCCACTGTTAAGAATAGCCCGTAGAGCTAAAGCTATTCTTAACAGTACCCCGCCCCATTTTATGTGTATTAGAACACGTATTGTTTAGTATTGATGTCTGAATTCTGAAAAGGTAAGATCAGATAAGATAGATTATGTTTACTCTTGGAATGAGCATTTAAAACTGTGACGCGGCACACCAACGACGTCATTTATGTATAGGTAAATTCTTACTCCGCGACTTCGCGCTCCAATGAGGTCGTAAACGTAAAACGAAACGATAAGTGGAAAAGATACCGCCATTAAAGTTCACTTACTGCAAACAAAATATTATAATTCATCATCGTTGTTGACTCTGAGGTCGTTACTAAAATAAACGAGTATTTTTAGCCCGCTTTTGCTGTCCGTACTTACGTATTAATTTTTTTCATATTGTGACATAAAATTATCTTCACCGCAAACAGGGATGAGTGGACCGAAAACCGAAATTGTAACCAGCGTATCTTTTGTTTTATATTGTTCTTAGGTAGTAAATATATTAAAGTCTATGGTTCTTACGTTTCCTTTCCTGAAAAATTCAACTATTGACATTCAAAAAGAGCACTTTGATAAATAATGATTTGATTAATAAAATTAGGCACAATTACATCACTGATTCAAACACATTGCACGTACTACAAGCTTAGGTAGAGAGTACAATAGAGGATATAAAGAGACAGAGGAGGATGGAGGATAGAGTGTAGGGTGGCGAATATCACGAAGTCGTATTCTTGTAAAAACAAAATCAAATGAACAGACAAAAATGAATTCACTCCTGTATTGAGTTTATGATTCAATAGGCAATATCTCGATCGAGCCATGGGAGTGTCGCAACGACTGCTTTCTATGGGGACATTGTCCCGTTCATATCGTACCCCGTGCTTCATTCTACGGTGATTTACCGTTTATGGCTTAATCCTGGCTCTATGGCGCTTTCAGTACAGTGAGCTTCTATGCCAGCTTAGAAATTGAGCCTTATTTACACAGTAGTCTATGCTTGTTGCTATTTTATGATGCTAGACAATGCCTATAAAAAAATATATAACTATTTATTGCCAATAAGATTTACAGTAACTTTTTTAACTTTGGTCTCTACTCTAGGAAACCTGTGTCGCGGAGACCATATTAGCCTGCAACTTCGTTTGCATGGAATTAGGTTACGAACTCTTTGAAAATAAACTGTAAGTACAATAGACAAAGAAGTCCTGTGCACAAAAAAAATTGACAGTAGTGTGTTTTCACTATGTAGGCAAAGGAAAGCGTCTGAAAGGATTTAAACAGGTTGTCGCCAGCAAGTCTGTCGCAAAAGTAATAGAAAAGTCACGTCACGTAGACTCGCAAGATTCTAATCAGGGGTCTGACGAGGCACGTCTCGAGGTCGCCAAAATGACTCGTTTCAACGGAACCCGCAGAGCTTTCACATAGCTAAATATATACTAATCGGGAATGTTACTGTGTATATAAAATAAGTAGCTGTTTCCCGTGACTTCGTCTGCATGCTTTAATTATAAAACAGTGCTGCCGCTGGCTACATATGGGACAGCTAAGAACTAAAAGTGCCGTGCTTAAGGATTTCGACTATTTTTTAAAAAATACAACTAAGCCCTTGACTGCGATCTCACCTGATGGTAGGTGATGATGCAGTCTAAGATAGTAGCGGGCTAACCTGTTAGAGGCATGGCAGTTAAACCCATACCCCTATTCTACACGGCATCGTACCGGAACGCTAAATTGCTTGGTGGCACGTCTTTGCCGGTAGGGTGGTAACTAGCTACGGCCGAAGCCTCCCACCAGGCAAACAAGGCATCCATGTGAAAGAGTGTCAAATATCGGCTAAATTTATCAGCTCTGATAACTGATGAATTGGACTCATGATAAAAGGTTAACTGCGAACACATACATATTTTATTCTACGCACGTAGCTTTGCAATAGCTAACTCCAATTTCACTTTCCATTTATCAAAATGCACGAATATCGGGACAATCGACACGATGTGATGTTTCAAAAGCGATCGCGACGAGCAAAAAGCATTCAACCATCCATCCACTGTATTCAATAGCAGTGTCGAATGATGCACTTCGCAATATATTCGATCAGGTGATTTATATTCATTGTGGAACGTGTAATACATTACCAAACACTTCTGAATGTACTCACAGGCCACAGCTACGTTCAATGGAATTGTTTGAATAGTTTTTGTGACATCTATATTACTAATTAAATACTCTTAATTTATAAAACAAAGTTGGGTATGTTCGAAAACTTACAACTCTAGAACGGCTAGACGGATCTGGATGAAAATTGGCACAGAGACAGATTAAAGTCTGGAATAGCACATAGGCTACATTTTATCCCGGAAAATTAAGGGGTTCCCGCATGAATCAAAAACTTTAATCCACGCGGGCGAAGTCGCGGGCATTATCGCTGACATATAATACACTAAATCAGATTAACTTTTACCTGTGTTTATGTTATAAATCCGAATGTGTTCGTTTATCCTTCAATCACGCTACAGCTGAGCAAAAGATCCATTTTCAAAGCAAAAGATTTTCTTGCATGTATACTTACCTTAATTAACTATATAAGAGCTAGGACCTTGGCTATTTAATATCCCTGATAATCAAAGAGTCCCCGGGATTTTTAAACCTAAATCGTAGTCGTCGTCTTTACTGATAATTGGAGTTCTTTCAAGCTCGCGTTTTCCGTTGAGTACCTACTTAGTCACCATTTAAACTCCTTGGAATCCTAACGTTAGGAAACAGTGCGTGAATTTCCCTAAGTTGAATAGAGATCGTTAAATATCCAATAATCATAGGTACCAAATAATAATGAATTATAACCCTCAGGTTACGATAACTCGAAAAGTTTCTCTTCAGAGGCTGATAGTGATAAACAAGTCATAATTAACAAAATTAAAAACACGACTGCCCAGCCAAAAGACGAACTAAAAAGTTAAATTTTTAAATTAATCTAGTTAAATTAGAATCTTATACACATTTTTATTAAATTATATTTTTTTGTGAATCACTGGATATTGAACTATAGTGTTGATGATAATTATATAGTATTGAAGATATTTACTAACATAAGATACTTGTTTCAGGATAAAGAAATGAAATTTAAGAATGGAATACATTCCCTGCGATTAAGAAAAATAACGATGGTGTCAGAGACGAGGTTATAAAAGGATGCGTGCGCATCTGCTGGGAACTACATTCTCACCCGTCGTTGCGTATCGTTCTTGTGTGATTTTATTTTCTCGCTGTAATATTTTTATTGTTCATGTTAATAAATAAGTCAGGAGAGCTTTTACGTCTTTCTTCTTCAAGTATCCTCTAGAAATTTGCAAGATCAGAAGTGGGATTCGGTATCAACGTGATGCCTAATCCTACCGGCTATTCTGATTCTATAATTCTATACTTGAGGAAGGAAGGCAAGAATGCCTGATTGTGATCGCGTGAATGTCGTAGAACTGGTCATAATGGTTGTTTGAAGCATGAAGTGGACGCGATACTAGTTCGCGTCAGGTGCTTTGAAAAGTCAGACTGCTACGCCTAATATCACCATCGCCTGATAGGCCTGCGTTGTTGGAAAAACCTCCGTCATGTTCTATGAGCCGGCGGTCATGTTGCAGCCGTTGGGTGCACCCATTTAAGGGTCAAATGTTGGGTGTTGAATCGGAATGTGTTGTAAGTGACGTGAATGCGGATATGCAATCATTTTGTTTGAAGTAACGAGTAAGAGTTCAGATAGTTACTGCACATATGTTGAATATGCTTGTTGTTCACTTCTTCGTTTACGAATAGTGAGAGGGCTCAGTGTTGGGTAATTGATGTTTTGAAAAACTGGATTGCAGTCTAGTTGTCATCGTTGCCGTGTAACCTAAAGATGTAAACATTGGGTGTTCAGGTTCTTATTCTGTTCTGCGTATATCAGCCATGACATATTGTCATGTCATGTCAATTATTTGTCTACTTGTGTTTATTTACTTTCGTGTAAAATTATTTGAAGTTTGACCTGTTAATTTTTGGTCGTTTTGTGATCTTGTTAAAGGTGTGTACGTAGAATAAAGTCTGGTTTGTTTGTTCGTGTTTCTTTCACAGATAAAGGACCGCTAGTATGCTGACATTTATAGAGAGCACCAAAAAGGAACATTTCTACTTGTTCGCATTTAGAGAATGTTGTTCAAGTTAGTTTCGTTCGATGGATATGTTACGAAGTTATTACTCGAAAAGTGGTTCATGTGATATGGCTTGTAAGGGTATTCAGAACCTGTGACAGACGTGTGTGGTGTGGTCATTATCTGTTCTATGTCTCTTTCGTATTCGGCGCTCAACACGGCGTGAGGCGTTCTGGATGCGCCAGGCAGCGCGTTTGCCTGCTGCGCCGAGCTGCACGTCTATACGTCGCGCAGAGCTGCGCGCTCGCCTGCTGAGCCGAGCTGCGCGTCTACATGTCGCGCAGGGCTGCGCGCTTGCCTGCTGCTGCGCGTCTGCTGGTCGCGCAGGGCTGCGCGCTTGCCTGCTGCTGCGCGTCTGCTGGTCGCGCAGGGCTGCGCGCTTGCCTGCTGCTGCGCGTCTGCAGGTCGCGCAGGGCTGCGCGCTTGCCTGCTGCTGCGCGTCTGCTGGTCGCGCAGGGCTGCGCGCTTGCCTGCTGCTGCGCGTCTGCTGGTCGCGCAGGGCAACGCGCTTGCCTGCTGAGCCGAGCTGCGCGTTTACATGTCGCGCAGGGCTGCGCGCTTGCCTGCTGCTGCGCGTCTGCTGGTCGCGCAGGGCTGCGCGCTTGCCTGCTGCTGCGCGTCTGCTGGTCGCGCAGGGCTGCGCGCTTGCCTAGTGCGCGACACTTCACGCTCGTCTGCCGCGCTGCGAGGCGTGACACTGCGTGTTCGCTAGTCACACTGGGAGGTGTGACGCTACGTGACTAACTGCGTGCAGGGATGCGGTGACTGATGTGGTTTCAGGTTTGGCCGAGCGCACTATTTGTTTGGGCTAAGTTATGCTAACGTCGCGCCTATGTCTTATGCCATGCAGTTGCTCTTTATACTTTTCTCAACGATACCGCAACGAGACAAGCTAACGTCGCGCCTCTATCTAACTAGGCTAAGTCATGCTAATGTCGGGCTTAATGACTTAGGCCTATGCTGTCTGTACACTCTGGGCAGAAAAGCTAACGTCGGGCCTCTATCTTGCCGTACTAAGTTATTGCGAACGTCGTGCCTATGACTTAGATGTGTACACTTCATCGTATCGGGCAGACAAGCTAACGTCGTGCGACTGTCTTGCCGGGCTAAGTCATGCTAACGTCGTGCTTAATGACTTAGGCCCAAGTTGTTCTAACACTGCTTACCATATAGGGTATAACGTTGTGCCACTGTCTTGTCGTGGTATGTCATGCTAACGTCGTGCTTAATGACTTAACCAGTGGCCGTAACGTTTCGAATTTTATTTATACGTCTAACGTGTCTTCTGAAATTTGAAGTGTTGTATTCGGTAATGGCCGTAAAAAGATATGTGAAGTTTGTTGTTTTATGTCGCAGGTGCAGACAAGGACATGAGATGATCTTCCGGGTTGCCAGCAACCAACAACGTTCTGTGGTGCCGAGGCCTGCAGGTGCTTCTGTTGCGCCTGCTATTTAAGAGCTTCAAGATCCTGGTCTGTGTCCAATGGAGTCTAAGCAATGCCACTGCTGGACTAGAGGAGCTGAAATGAAGGAGCCCGGGGACGGTCTCGGGTCAGTCTGGCCGTATTGAAGATATTTACTAACATAAGATACTTGTTTCAGGATAAAGAAATGAAATTTAAGAATGGAATACATTCCCTGCAATTAAGAAAAATAACGATGGTGTCAGAGACGAGGTTATAAAAGGATGCGTGCGCATCTGCTGGGAACTACATTCTCACCCGTCGTTGCGTATCGTTCTTGTGTGATTTTATTTTCTCGCTGTAATATTTTTATTGTTCATGTTAATAAATAAGTCAGGAGAGCTTTTACGTCTTTCTTCTTCAAGTATCCTCTAGAAATTTGCAAGATCAGAAGTGGGATTCGGTATCAACGTGATGCCTAATCCTACCGGCTATTCTGATTCTATAATTCTATACTTGAGGAAGGAAGGCAAGAATGCCTGATTGTGATCGCGTGAATGTCGTAGAACTGGTCATAATGGTTGTTTGAAGCATGAAGTGGACGCGATACTAGTTCGCGTCAGGTGCTTTGAAAAGTCAGACTGCTACGCCTAATATCACCATCGCCTGATAGGCCTGCGTTGTTGGAAAAACCTCCGTCATGTTCTATGAGCCGGCGGTCATGTTGCAGCCGTTGGGTGCACCCATTTAAGGGTCAAATGTTGGGTGTTGAATCGGAATGTGTTGTAAGTGACGTGAATGCGGATATGCAATCATTTTGTTTGAAGTAACGAGTAAGAGTTCAGATAGTTACTGCACATATGTTGAATATGCTTGTTGTTCACTTCTTCGTTTACGAATAGTGAGAGGGCTCAGTGTTGGGTAATTGATGTTTTGAAAAACTGGATTGCAGTCTAGTTGTCATCGTTGCCGTGTAACCTAAAGATGTAAACATTGGGTGTTCAGGTTCTTATTCTGTTCTGCGTATATCAGCCATGACATATTGTCATGTCATGTCAATTATTTGTCTACTTGTGTTTATTTACTTTCGTGTAAAATTATTTGAAGTTTGACCTGTTAATTTTTGGCCGTTTTGTGATCTTGTTAAAGGTGTGTACGTAGAATAAAGTCTGGTTTGTTTGTTCGTGTTTCTTTCACAGATAAAGGACCGCTAGTATGCTGACATTTATAGAGAGCACCAAAAAGGAACATTTCTACTTGTTCGCATTTAGAGAATGTTGTTCAAGTTAGTTTCGTTCGATGGATATGTTACGAAGTTATTACTCGAAAAGTGGTTCATGTGATATGGCTTGTAAGGGTATTCAGAACCTGTGACAGACGTGTGTGGTGTGGTCATTATCTGTTCTATGTCTCTTTCGTATTCGGCGCTCAACACGGCGTGAGGCGTTCTGGATGCGCCAGGCAGCGCGTTTGCCTGCTGCGCCGAGCTGCACGTCTATACGTCGCGCAGAGCTGCGCGCTCGCCTGCTGAGCCGAGCTGCGCGTCTACATGTCGCGCAGGGCTGCGCGCTTGCCTGCTGCTGCGCGTCTGCTGGTCGCGCAGGGCTGCGCGCTTGCCTGCTGCTGCGCGTCTGCTGGTCGCGCAGGGCTGCGCGCTTGCCTGCTGCTGCGCGTCTGCAGGTCGCGCAGGGCTGCGCGCTTGCCTGCTGCTGCGCGTCTGCTGGTCGCGCAGGGCTGCGCGCTTGCCTGCTGCTGCGCGTCTGCTGGTCGCGCAGGGCAACGCGCTTGCCTGCTGAGCCGAGCTGCGCGTTTACATGTCGCGCAGGGCTGCGCGCTTGCCTGCTGCTGCGCGTCTGCTGGTCGCGCAGGGCTGCGCGCTTGCCTGCTGCTGCGCGTCTGCTGGTCGCGCAGGGCTGCGCGCTTGCCTAGTGCGCGACACTTCACGCTCGTCTGCCGCGCTGCGAGGCGTGACACTGCGTGTTCGCTAGTCACACTGGGAGGTGTGACGCTACGTGACTAACTGCGTGCAGGGATGCGGTGACTGATGTGGTTTCAGGTTTGGCCGAGCGCACTATTTGTTTGGGCTAAGTTATGCTAACGTCGCGCCTATGTCTTATGCCATGCAGTTGCTCTTTATACTTTTCTCAACGATACCGCAACGAGACAAGCTAACGTCGCGCCTCTATCTAACTAGGCTAAGTCATGCTAATGTCGGGCTTAAAGACTTAGGCCTATGCTGTCTGTACACTCTGGGCAGAAAAGCTAACGTCGGGCCTCTATCTTGCCGTACTAAGTTATTGCGAACGTCGTGCCTATGACTTAGATGTGTACACTTCATCGTATCGGGCAGACAAGCTAACGTCGTGCGACTGTCTTGCCGGGCTAAGTCATGCTAACGTCGTGCTTAATGACTTAGGCCCAAGTTGTTCTAACACTGCTTACCATATAGGGTATAACGTTGTGCCACTGTCTTGTCGTGGTATGTCATGCTAACGTCGTGCTTAATGACTTAACCAGTGGCCGTAACGTTTCGAATTTTATTTATACGTCTAACGTGTCTTCTGAAATTTGAAGTGTTGTATTCGGTAATGGCCGTAAAAAGATATGTGAAGTTTGTTGTTTTATGTCGCAGGTGCAGACAAGGACATGAGATGATCTTCCGGGTTGCCAGCAACCAACAACGTTCTGTGGTGCCGAGGCCTGCAGGTGCTTCTGTTGCGCCTGCTATTTAAGAGCTTCAAGATCCTGGTCTGTGTCCAATGGAGTCTAAGCAATGCCACTGCTGGACTAGAGGAGCTGAAATGAAGGAGCCCGGGGACGGTCTCGGGTCAGTCTGGCCGTATTGAAGATATTTACTAACATAAGATACTTGTTTCAGGATAAAGAAATGAAATTTAAGAATGGAATACATTCCCTGCGATTAAGAAAAATAACGATGGTGTCAGAGACGAGGTTATAAAAGGATGCGTGCGCATCTGCTGGGAACTACATTCTCACCCGTCGTTGCGTATCGTTCTTGTGTGATTTTATTTTCTCGCTGTAATATTTTTATTGTTCATGTTAATAAATAAGTCAGGAGAGCTTTTACGTCTTTCTTCTTCAAGTATCCTCTAGAAATTTGCAAGAATAGTTAATCTTATTTTCAACAAAAAATTCAACTTTAGTCTTTAATGCGGGACCATGGTCACCCCATCAATTTTTTTTTTAATTTTACTAGCCTATGTCACCTGGAATAAGCTAGGGATTCTAACGATACCTTATTTATCAAAATCGGTTTAGGCCTATAGAAGTTATGGTGGAATACACATACATACATACATGAAACCTGAAAACAATATACTCCTTTTTTCAGGCAGTCGTATAAAAACATCAGAATTGTTATCTTTAATTTTTTTTGGCAGACCTACCGCACAGTTAACGCGAACGCGTTACCTCTCAGTTCATAAAAAAAATATTTGATTTGATAGCATAGATTATAAAATAATAGTAAAAACATATTAAATTAATAATAAAATAATAATAGAATAATAGTATAATTGATCTAGATGAGGAACGATCTTGAACATAGCAAAGGTGATTTTCGGCATTCAGCCGCTCGCCAGGGTGGGAAGCGAGTAGACGACGAACGAATACTACTCATAACTCATAGTCAAAGTATAAATGTTTCGAAGAGGTATATGATATGATCCTTTAATGATCTTAAGCATAATGATTGGCTCACTTAGTATATGTGCTAAGAAGTTAAGGTCTTAGAATGACAAAGCGCAGTATACTTGAACTGAAAGCATGGCAGTATTGAACCAATACAACACGCGTATAAAACGCGTGTCATCTTTTAGAGATGAATCAATACTCGAACACGCGGGTAAAACGCGTGTCATTGATCAAGGATGAATCAATACTCGAACACGCGTATTCATATAACCTCGAACTGAATTTGTGCATTGATATTATTCAATGCTTGAACGCGTTTTATAAATTTTCTATAACTCGAACGCGTTTCTAAGACCAATCATATGTAAACTAAATTTTATCTAAATTTGTATATAATCAAGTCGTTGGGTCGAATGGATTCGAAGCTTCCGAAACTCTAAAATATCTTGGTTTATTATGGACGCAACAATATATAAGGGTCTTACTGCTAGATGATTCACGTACCATTCTAAAGAAATATTGAATTTTATTGGTAGAGTAAGATGTAGATTCTTAGGGACCCCTGTCAGGTTAGTTACACGCGTTATAAATAATGTTTGAAATAGCTATCCATATTATAAATAAGAAAGTGTGTGTGTTACTTTGTTTGTTACGCCATGCATTCAGTCAGGCCGTAGCGGGTGGTAGCGGAGCAACGATTTGAAACTATTATAGTTAAAAACCGCATGACACTATTAGAGAGGGTGCAAGACTGTAGACGCCTTCTGCCCCACTGGGGGGACATAGGACATTAACACACAGTTAAAAACCTGAAATGTGTCAACTGTCATAGGCATTTATTATTATTATTATTATTAAAGCCTACCTCTAAAGCTATATATATATTTCTCTAAACTCTAAAGCTATATTATATTTATTTTATATATATATATATATATATATATATATATATATATAATTTTTTTTTTCCTTCTTTTGTTCTTGTATTTTTTTTTAAATATTTAGAGGTCATCCCATACTTGGGCAAAGGCCTCCCCCCTCTTCATCCATTCATCTCTACATATAGCCAGACGTGTCCATAGTACGCCGAGGCCATCAAATTCTTCCAGTTCAGTTCGCCAGCGGGTGCGCGGCCGGCCACGGCGACGCGTTATGTATCGTGGACACCAGACTGTGCTTTTCCACGTCCACCTGTTGTCACGCTGTCGCATAATGTGTCCCGCCCACTTCCACTTTAGCTTCCTCGCTTGCCTAATAGCGTCAATCACTTTCGTCTGGTCCCTTAAATATTTCTTTCTTATTCTGTCTGAAAGCTTGACTCCGAGAATGCTTCTTTCGATCTTCCTTTGTGCAACTTTTATTTTCTTTACCTCGTCCTTATTCATTGCCCATGTCTGTGCTCCATACATCAGAATAGGTATAATACATGCGTTGAATACTTTTGTTTTAATAGTCATTGAAATTTTTTTGTTTTTAAAAATATATTTTAGACTCCAGTATCGTTTTCATGCATTACATATTCTTTTATTTATTTCTTCACTGTGTGTAGAGTTTTTAAATGATATAATTTTCTCTAAATAGGTAAAACTGTCCACCGTTTCCAAGATATTATTGTCTAGACCTATAAAAGTCGGATTGCCTGTATTGGTCATTATCTTTGTTTTACTCTTATTCATAAACAACTCGACTTTAACACAGAGCGAATTCAGTTGGTCTAGCATCTCCTGTAGGTCTCTCTCGTTACTGCTTTATATAGCTATGTCGTCTGCAAATCTTATATTGGACAGGTACTTGCCATTTAGTTTTATACCTTTGTTATGCCAATTTAATTGTCGGAAGATATGCTCTAGTACGCTGTTAAAAAATTTTGGTGATAAGCAGTCGCCTTGTTTTATTCCTCTCTCTATTTGTAACGGATCTCCTAGCTGGTCTAATTGGATTCTGGCTGTGCTGTTATCGTACAGCTTCCTCAGTATTCGAATAGGCATAGTAATCAAAAAAATCCCACCTCAGTCCTCAATCCATAAGGACGAAGTCGTGAACATCATAATTGAATGAAAAGAATGACGCGGCGTCTCCAGTGGCAGTTAAAAAACTTTGGTACAAACAGATACAAATTGAAATAATTAGTTTCTAAAACTCAAACATTTGTCGATCAAGTTTTATTTACTTGTCCTTCTTTCAAAACTTGTTTCAACTTTTGCGGTTTTAAAATATTATTACGTAATGTTTGACTTGGCTTACTTATATTAAAATTTCATTCCAATCTAGTAAACTATTTTTTGTATTTCGCTTTTCCTTGAGTCAAACGATCACTCTGAAGTACGTATCTGTGGTTTTTAGCGGTGCTATTACTATTGATGTATACTAATATTATTAATGCGAGAATTAGGATAGATGGATGGATGGATGTTTGTTACTCAATCACGCCAGAACGGCTGAACGGATCTGGATGGAATTTGGCACTGGATGGATTATAGCCTGAAATAACACAAAAGCTACTTTTTATCCCGAAAAATAAAAGAGTTCGTGCGGGAAACCTTTTCGTGGCCCATTCTTTTTACCGATTTTGTTGAAATTTGATGCATAGCAGATATCTATACTATTTATCACGAAGAATCCAATGGTATTTTTTAATAACCTGTAACAGCTGATGAAGTCGAATTTTGTAGAAATGTTCTTAAATTGATCCGGTATGACTTTTGTAGGAATAATTACATAAAAGTAGCAGTTCCGGAATCGCAGGCCGCGAGCCAAATAGCGCCACTAAATAACGCGGTATCTGCGGGGAACACGCGATAGTATCGCGGCGCGCGCCAAATTACACCCGCGCTGTTTACAACTACATTTAATGCTGTTCTTACACATAGCTTCTAGTGCACATGAGTGGAATGGAACGCTGGAATTCTGAGAGCAGAATTTCAGTATATAGAATTCTCGTCTTCATCGTGTACCTTCTTCGAATCGAAGTTCGGCACTATTATTTGGCCGAATTCTCAGTTATTATTTAATGTGTGGTCTCAGGCCACTCCATTATTACCTGGTATGATCAATGATGGCATCATGCATTGGTATATGTAGGGAAATCCATTTTTTTATTTATAAATAAAAATAGAATGCGCTCATCTGCAATTAAACTTGCTGGCAAGTGGTGATGAAGGCTCAGTGAAGCTTTTTTTAATTACCGGGGGAACTCTTTGATTTTCCGGTAAGCATATGCACTTCCCCGGTATGTTACCTACCTCTATACCAAATGTTATCAAATTCGCTAGAAAAGTTTGGTCGTGAAAACGTAGCAGAACATTACCGTGGTAGCAGACAGATAGACACACTTTAACATTTATAATATTAGGTGATCTATCTTTTTAATAAAAACAAATGTCAAATTTCCATTCACAACCAACGTTTGGCAAAATTATGAATCAAAAAATTCATCTTTATACAAACAACTGGTTCTATAAATGATATTTTTGACAAACTTTTTTCAGACTTTAATTTCAGAAAAGAAAGAAAAGAAAATTTCTTTCTTTCTTTACCTTAATTTCACTAAATATTATTTGTCAAAGACAAAACATTTATTATTCACATTTATTCACCAACATATTTTTTGGTCAGGTTTTTTTGGTACTTAAAAAATTAACTATTACCTCTGAAATGTTTTGCTTTAAAACCTATGAAGCTGAGGAAAATAGCTAGTTTTAAATACAGATACGAGTATTACTCTACTTACCCAGTGCACATAAACGATTAATAGGAGTACCCCGATACGTTTTACAGCGATAGTTATAAATCATCCCGAACAATGTTTCCACTGAAAGTGCTCGGTGCATAGCTAGAATTCTATAGTGCACACTGCACGTATTGAAACGCTAGCCGATAGGTCATAGCTCTACAGTTAATACGGGATAGGGGTGGGTATGATTTAGTGGTTAATTCGTCCAAGGATTTAGTCGAACGGCGATTCAATTAGCGTTAATTCTCAAAGGAAGTGTAGTGTAGGTGTAGTATAACAATTTGCGAACTGAATCTATTAAATCGATAGTGTGCTGTTAACAACGCAACATCTTCGTAAAATACTATATAACCTAAATCTACGCTGACGAAGTCACTGCTTAGTCCGCGTAGATTCAGGTTTTAAAAATCCCGACTGACCATTTCGATGTTTCGGAAACGCTAGTGTTTTAACGTTTAAACTATCGTGATAGATATTCATTATTAATATAATTAACAAACCGGATACACTCATGTGTTATGTCGAAAAAGTGCCCGACTATGTAGTTTCGAACCCGTTCGGGGCCCTTATTTATGAGCCTGTTCGCGCGACGCGATCGCTGCTCGACTCAGTCGACTCAGTCAGTTTTTTCGAGGGGGCAAAACATCTATTACTAATACCATTGAAGTAAAATAACACATAAATAGCTTCTTTAAAATAGTTCTATAATCGAATTGCCTAGATGCAATACACCTGGAGCAGAATCGATTGAGTCTTGCAACGTGGAGCGATAAATGTAAATCAGCCGGGATAATGTCCCCATTGAGCGCAGTTGGCGCATGGTGAGCATAGCTCCGTACTATATTAATGCTACGAATCGCCTACAAACGGAATAGCGTCTCCTTTTATAAGTAGACATGATCTACGACCGTTTTACCTATCTTTTTTAAGGACAAATTGCAATTTGAACTACTGATACTAATGATTTGATATTGGCACCCAAAATTTGGCAAAATAAAAATTATGAATTATGAATTATTATCTAGTATTTTTAATGCTTTAATGCAAGTCAACGGAGGATTGAAATTACCTGTTTCAACTTTTTGTGTGAAACTGTGTGTTTTTTGTTGAAACAAAAGTGGAAACATGTCACGAGCGCACGTGTGTTTTATGTCACGGTGGTAATAACCGAAAAGTGGATAAAAAGTTTTCGGTATAAATAAATATATATAAGTCAATGAGACGCGATAATAATATAATGTACATATAATCAACTCTATTTAATGGTATCGTAGCGCGTTGTAATAATTAGTACTTATACAAACGAAGCTATTTTTCATTTGCCTATAATAATAATAATAATGTCCTCCCGACCGAATTTCGGTCCCGGCGGTCAGGCTCGATAGAGATTAGCCATCTGCGCGGGAGACAATAAAGTTCATAAGTGCAATATGTGCAAGTGTGCGCTCTCTGCTCCCGCGGGTATCACAAAAATATTCTACTCAGACGAAGTCACGGGCAACACCCTTGATTTGAAGACCTCCCTGGCGCAGTGTTGAGCGCTGTTGTCTTAACGTACGGAGGTCCCGGGTTCGATTCCCGGCAAGATCAATTTGGGAATTTATAATTTCTGAATTTTCCCTGGTTTGACCTGAAGCCTCCCACGGCTTCTGCCGTAGCTAGTTGCCACCCTACCGGCAAATACGTGCCGCCAAGCGATTTAGCGTTCCGGTACGATACCGTGTACGAACCGACTAGGGGTATGGGTTTAATATTAAACAGGTTAGCCCGCTACCATCTTAGACTGCATCATCACTTACCATCAGGTGGGATCGCAGTTAAGGGCTAACTTGTAGTAGATTAAAAAAACATCTATTAGTATATCTATCTTCTCTAGTTCTCAATATTTTCGTCATGATTAGAATGAAATTCGCGTAACATTTCCTTTGAACATTTACTTAATTTTATCGGGCAATGAAGGAAAAGCCTCAATCATTACGGATTCGCGATAATCCCATTACATTCCAAGTTTTGTCGATTCGAACGCCGCTGTCTGTAGCAATAAAAAGTTATCACCGACCTAGGCCCGGATGACTGACTCCATATTATATTTATTATAATATAATCTTATATAATACCTATATCTTGCAAGATATTTCACCGCGGTTTATTGCCTTGTCGCGTGACAGAAGGATAAACAAGTCGTTTTTCATATACCTGCATTGAAAATGCTAGTTTCTGTTGAGCCACCTGAAACGAATACGTCATTCAGAAAACCTGGTTTTCTACCCGCTGCATGACGTAGCAGCCCTCCTTTCTATCCTGTCAGAGTATTTTTTTTTTATTTCTTTAATATCTAGATTTATGGATTACTATAATAAAACACCGTTCGTTACGTGAATCGTGGAATCGGAATGGCGGTCAACGACCTGACATTCAATTGGCACGACAAAACTTTATTTTATGAATACCTACATTACACCTCTGGTCTTAATCGGAAATACAAATACTGACATTAGGTAGTATAAACACAGTAAGTAGATACTTCTAACCAAGCGTACCTTAAAACTAAATTTATGTGTAACCAAAACGTTCTTGCGCAATCTCTTGCGACGATCTATGGCCTCAGCCACTCGAGGTGGAGATGACGGGTTCGGTACAGCAGTTGGGCTTTCACTTACCAGTGGCTCCATCTGTTTATTTTGTTCATTGTTGCGATCCTGCAATGTATTAGACCCAGTCATCTCCGTCCCTACATTTTCTGAACTTGGTTCCAACATAACATCCTCACCCTCTCTCTTTTCCTCAACCTCGTTTTCTGTTGGACAAGTAACACCAGCGAACCAAGCTCTCTGTCTTATTTTATCCATATGCCGAATTACAAGTCGACCATTATCACCCCCTAATGTGAATCTACGTGACCCTAAACTATCGGTGATGACGCCTTTCGTCCATTTGTCTTTATTTCCATAATCACGCACCGACACGGAATCACCACAGTCCAAATCGCGGGTCCTACCTCTAGCGTTTTGTACTTGCCGTTGCTGCGCCGCGTGCACCGTGTTCTCCAGGCCGCGCTCACCACTCAGCAAGTCCAAACGCGACCGGAGCACACGCCGCTATAGCAACATAGCTGGAGTCTCGCCAGTTGTCGCATGTACCGAGTTCCTGGACGCTAGTAAAAATGTTTGTATAGCCGCTTCTATATCCGCGTTATCTCTGATCACCTTTTTTATCGTTCTCTTACAAAGTTTTACCGCGTTCTCGGCCGCACCATTGGACTGCGGATGGTATACCGTGGCAAAGGACTGACGAATGCCGTTTTTGATAAGGAATTTCTTGAGTTCGTTGCTAGAAAAAGGCGGTCCTCGGTCTGAGCATAATTCAACCGGTAGCCCAAAGCGAGCAAATGTCATTCTTAAAACCTTGATCACACTTGAAGCATTGGTACGAGGCATCTCGAAAAGCTCCAACTATTTCGAACTTGAGTCTATCAGAACGAGATATGTTTTACCCTGATATGGGCCTAGGAAATCGAAGTGAATGCGTAACCACGGTGTCGTGTGGTACGGCCACGGCTGTGGTCGGGCCCGCGGTGGCGCTGACGCCTCTAACGCACACGCTTCACAAATTTGGACCGTCTCCTCCACGTCGGCATCGATATTCGGTCACCAAACGAAACTTCTCGCGATACCCTTCGATTTAACGATTCCCAAATGACCACTATGTATCACTTTGAGAACTGTCGGCCGGAGTACACTCGGTATGACCATTCGATAACCCCACATAATACAGCCATACTCCATATACATTTCGTTGCGCCGTATGACATAAGGTTTAAGATCGTCTTCCGGGCAAGTCGACGGCCAGCCTCCTTTTACATACGCATACACCCTATTTAAAATTTTGTCCCTTACTGTTTCTTTTTTAACATTCTCGATAGTAATCGGTAAGAATTCCTGTAGAAAATTAGCATAAGTGATTTCATCGGTCACTCCATCCTTGCTAGGAGACGCGGGTAGCCGTGATAAGCTGTCGGCGCAATTTTTACTCGACGTCACATATTCAATGTCATAATTGTACCCCGCTAACAATACTGCCCACCGTTGCAGCCGCGAGGCAGCCATAATTGGGATACCTACTTTTTTGCCAAATATATATAATACCGATAACACGGTTTGTGATCAGTTCGTAGCAGAAACTTCCTCCCGTATAAATACTGATGGTATTTCCTTATCCCGAATACGATCGCGAGCGCCTCCCTATCTAATTGCGAATAGGCTCGCTCGGCCGCGGTGAGTGAGCGCGACGCGTACGCCACAGGCCGCTCGCCCGCCGCCGTCACGTGGGACAACACCGCGTCCACGCCCACACTGCTGGCGTCCGCCGTCAGCACCAGCGGTAGTTCCATCGAATAATGCATCAACACCTCGCTACAACTCAATAAGTCCTTAATTTTCTGAAATGCTTTTTGGCAGCTATCATTCCAAACAAATTGAACTCCCTTTTTTAATAGATTGTAAAGTGGTAATAAAATTGTGCTCACATTATTTATGAATTTAGCGTAATACATGACCATGCCTATAAATGCTTTCAAATCCGATATATTTGTAGGTGCAGGTGTATTGCGTATAGCCTTGACCTTATCGGGGCAAGTGTGCACTCCTTCTCTGCTGATTACATAACCTAGGTACTTAACTGATGGCTAAAAAAAATCGCATTTTTCTTTTTTTACCCTTAACCCATATTTCTCTAATCTTCGGAAAACCTTATGCAAGTTATCCATGTGTTCCTCGGTCGTCCTGCCGGTAATAATTATATAATCGATAAATACCCCTACGTGCTCTAATCCGTCAAATAATTGTTCGATTTATTTGTTGTAAGCTTATAATCTGCACAAATTCTGATGTTACCGTCTTTCTTTACAACTGGCACTATCGGAGTCGCCCACTCGGAGCGCTCGACCGGGGTGAGGATGCCATCTTGTACCATCTGAGCCAGCGCGCGCTCCACCGGCTCCCGCAGCGCGTAGGCGAGCGGCCTCGCGCGCATGAACACCGGCCGCGCGTCGGGTGGCACGAAGATGCGCACCGGGTCGCCAGTAAATCGTCCCAAGCCGTCCGCGAACACATTACAATATGTTGAACTGAAAACACTCAAATTGAAATCATTGGAACTTATATTATGCACGTCTTTGATATTTAAACATGGTATTGTTACTTTTAATTCTGCCATCCATTGCCTTCCTAACAGCATTGATTTTCCATTTTTTACAATATACAAATCTAATATTTTCTCAGTTTCCTTACATTTTACCATTGGCATGATTTTACCGAGTGGTTTTACGATTTCTCCCGTATAATATCGTAGAGCTAACCTACATTGTTTAATAATTAAATCACTAAAATGTTTATTATACACCTCTTCGCTTATACAAGACACTACGCTTCCCGTGTCACATTCCATTGTCACGGCCTTGCTATGTATTACAATTGGAATGAGAATAGGTTTACAATCTGAGATAGTTACTTTATTAATGTCAATTAAAATTACCTCATCGCTAGTGTCGCTGTCCTGACCGTCACGGTCGTCATCATTTTGGCCTTGCGTCACTTCCACAGTGTGATGAGCCGCCAGGTTAGGGCACACGCGCCGGATGTGGCCTCGTCGCATACACACCCTGCACACGTAGTCCTTAAACGCACATCCTGACTCCTCATGCTGCCCACCACACGCTCGACAGCCTCGCTGTGGCCGCGGCCGTCCAGACGCACCACCACTCGCGCCGCGCAGCGCGGTTTGACTTTTAAGTTTTTCTGGCTCATTTCTTAATTTTTAAAATAGCTGTGACGTACAGACCGACGGACGGACGGACGTGTTATAGATTGGACGAAACTATAATTACTTTTAGTTACTTGTTTACTACGGAACCCAAAAAAGCCGTGAGATGTCATGGGTCCTGACAGAAGCAAAGCACATGTCATTCGGCGTTCAGCGTCACGTTTATTAATATTCGATCATTGAGTTCACCATTCCAAACGTCATAATTTTAAAAATTAAAAAACACGGCTGCCCTGCTAAAAAACGAACTAATAAGTTAAAAATCTAAATTAATCTAGTTAAATATCTAATTCACATTTTTATTAAATGATATTTTTTTTTGAATCACTGATGAAATTGATGGGGTGACCGTGGTCACCCCATAAATTTTTTCATCCAGTTTTTTTAAAATTTTACTAGTCTATGTCACCCGGAATAAGCTAGGGATTCTAACGATAACTCATTTATCAAAATCGGTTCAGGCGTATAGAAGCTTTGGTGGAATATACAAACTCACATATATACATACATACATATATACATACATACATTAACCCTGAAAACAATATGCTCCTTTTTTCAGGCAGTCCTATAAAAAGGTTCACTTCAAAAACGCCTTGGCGCGTCATTTCCGGCCATTTATTACTTTTGAGTGGCGCCGAATACATCGTTTACAATTAAAACAAGCTGTGAACAGTGCTTACGTGTGCTTTACGTGGAGTGCCTACTTTACACGTTCAGAGAGCCGACGCGACGGACGCATTTTCATACGGATTTCTAGAGTGGGCTTCATTCAGACTCAGAAAATCTTAATTAAATAAATTACGTAACTAAAAAAGCGATGTTATAAGTATATAGAGAATAAGAAGAAAAAGGAACAAGTTTTCGTCCGTTCTCCGAGTATTTTGTTATAAAAATATTTCAGAATACAGATTTTTTTCTTTACAAAAACATCTCGAGATTCTTTAGCTTGATAATACTTGCGACGGAGTTGATGCTTTCATAGTCTATCTACATCTATTTAATTAAATTCAAACAACAATCATTAGTCTTGTACTTAGCTATAACGATCGAAGTATAATAAAGTAGATTTATCGAGTAATTCGTAGTCTGTACTTACCAATGGGTTATTAATAAGCATGATTGTATACAACTTACGCCAAAACTTGTGCCTTATTGACCTAGCGAAGCGAAGGTCTCTGAGTCTACTTGAGTGAATTTGCACTTATCCGTCCCTCCGTCCATCTGTCAGAGCCTTATAACTTCTGAATTCTGAATTACTGAACGTAATTACTTCAAATTTAAATATGATGCGTAAACCGATGGCCTCCAGCCGAATATGGCTTAAAAAGTAATAAAAATCTTTATTTCTAATAGAAGCGAATGCAAAGTAAAATATTTTTTATAACTTTACATAAGGTTGTGGTATATAATTTTAAAGATAATTAGGAATAGAGTCCAAATTTTTTTTTTCCCCTCAAATTGACGAAATGGGGAGCTTTCAAAGTGGAAATTTTCTAACGTCCAAAGTTGACATCAGAACTCTGACTTTTCTGAAAGGTTGAGCCTGAAACTTGACTTTGAATTATATCCTGTACTGGAATAATAAATACTATAATTAGATAAATATTATTAGGAAACGAAATTATTTAATTTTTAAAGAGCTTCAGTATTTTTAACAGAATTTCACAACGACGTCGCTGATAGCGCTCTGTAAAAGTTTATTCGTTTGTGACCCGCTGTACCTGCTCGCCGAACGAGCTTCATTTTAGTAAGATACTGTAGGTATACGTATCCCATCCACGCAAGCGGATGACGATTGACGTCATCGGATGCGTTTTAATGCGTCCTGTGCAGTGAATGGATACCGCGAGGTCTTAGTTCGGGGCGAACCACTAGTTTATACTTACTGGATAAACAATATTCTGTGTTCTAGTGGAAGATTTTCTTCCCATTCGATCGGGACAACGTTATTTACGATTTGTATCGAATTGTCAAGCGCTTGACAGCTGGCACTCAATCAATTCCATATAAATGGTAGTTAACTTTCTTGTGATTAAATACGTATAGTCCGCGCGCCAGCTATGAGGAATCGGGGGCTGAGGTAGAGGGCGGGTGGGCCCCGCGCCGGCCGTCGCTTTATACCCTGCACTCTCCCATTCTAGAGCCGCCCTTGATGTAAGTGTCCGTTTTATCGAGTCCCGTTTTTTTCTTTGTCTGTACAAATAGTAGTTTTATTTTTAAATTCCTTAAAGTACTGATTATTCTGATTGCGACAGATTAATTAGATTTTACAGTTCATTATAATTAAATTTTACAATACAATTTGTTTTCTCTTCCATAATGCACTTAATAACCTAATAGAATTATTATTTCATAATTAATTTAATGCACGCGCACAGATACTAAAGATGTGTTAGTATCGATAACGTAATATCGACTAAATCACAACTCTATCTCTTTACGTCATCATTCCTTAAGATTCCTCGCGCGCGAACTGTAAATAAACTCTCACTCGGCCTGCAGATGTCAAAATCTCATCTCATCAACAACATATCGTAGACGCACTATACAGAGCATGGTCAGTAGGATAACAGTTGTGCCATATTCCACTACGCGGGCTAAGTACGGATTGGCAAACTCACACAATATTAAAATTTTGTATTATTATTTCCTTTTCTAGGTTGCTTAGAAGAAGATCGCTTCTTAGCGACAAGGCCTCCTATTTTACAATTCTTCTTAATTCTTGTGTTATATTGTGTTGTTAATGCCCGCGACTTCGTCTGCGTGGATCGAGGTTTTTTGGTTCCCACGGGAATTCCTTAATTTTCTGGGATACAAAGTAGCCTATGTGCTATTCCAGACTATAATCTATCTCTGTGCCGAATTTCAGTCAGATCCGTTCAGCCGTTGGGGCGTGATTGAGTAACAAACTTCCATACATCCATCCAAACTTTCGCATTTATAATATTAGTAAGATAAGATAAGATATAATGATATATTATGTATTTTAATTTCATTTCATTTCAATATACTGATGAGTAATAAAATCATTATTGGAAAAAGTTTTGCTAAGGACTAGAACATAGTCCTATATCATGTCGGGCAGGACCAAATGGAATAAGGAAATTCATTTCAGATAGGTATAACTTCGTTTCGTGAAGATAACATTGTTTTCGACCATCTACATCATGTGCCGATAAATGTTATAAGAGAAAGGGTCGTTCGTCCCGAGCAGGCAATTTTGTATCTGATCAATGTAATAACTGAACAAATATGAACGAACAATAGAAGGTAAATTAGTTTCGTAGGGGGGTAAAACTCAATTGTCAAAAGGATCGCCCTTCTTAACTGCTGTGAGAACACTCTAAATCATTTCATCCATACTATCCATATTAAACTTATACGTAAGCGAAACTGTGAAACTATATTAATGAAATTGTACATACATACATTGCAGCGCATACAGCGTACATTTTATATTTCGGAAGATCAATGAGTTCATAATATGGGATAACAAGTCAGAATAAAAAAAAAAAAAAACACGACTGCTCTGCCAAAAAACGATCTAAAAATTTAGTATATTTTTTAAAGTTAGTCTTTAATGATGAAAATTGAAGGGGTGATGGGGTGGGGTGAAAAAAAATTTATGGGGTAACCATGGTCCCTCCATGGCCACTTCATATTTTTTTTTCTAGCCTATGTCACCCGGAATAAGTTAGGGAATCTAACGATACCACATTTATCAAAATCGGTTCAGGCGTGTAGAAGTTATGGTGGAATATACAAACTCACATACATGAACCCTCAAAACAATATACTCCTTTTTTCAGGCAGTCGTATAAAAACATAAATCCACGTAGATGAAGACCATGTTTATTTCTTTCATATCTTAGAACATAACTAATAAAAGGATTAATAAATTGACTGATACATCAACGAACCGCTATATCTAAAAACTCGAGATTTTGCCTGTAGTTTTTCTCTATTTCTAAAGATATTTTTTC
The DNA here is from genome assembly GCA_964035005.1 of Erebia palarica. Classification (NCBI taxonomy): domain Eukaryota; kingdom Metazoa; phylum Arthropoda; class Insecta; order Lepidoptera; family Nymphalidae; genus Erebia; species Erebia palarica. The sequence goes on from OZ035988.1 coordinate 13,885,991, forward strand.
CAGATATCCTGCTCGAGCGAAGCAGGGGCTTTTTAATTGATTATATAATCACACTAGCGGATACCCGGCGTGTGCTCCTTTACTAAAATTCCATATCTTCGTATTATTGCCTTTCTGTCGAAACCGGTTTGGGGCACATCGGTTGTATGGTTTCAAAGTCTACGGACATAGGCAGAAACATTTTTTGTGTTTTATTAATACAAATATGAGTGTAATAGATTGTATTACTTACATTACATTATATTGTATTGAAAACCATTTACGTATTATTTCCTTTTACAGAGTCAATAGAATTTGGCAGGTTGTAAAAACTTTAGCCATCCGAATTTGATTATATAGTTTGCCGCCGGAATGTGGGACACGATAGGTGCGGGGTGCCCAACTCGGAGTAATTTCAAGTTTTAAAACTTCATTATACGCGTCGCTGGCGTTCCAGCGCAATGAATATGTATTTATACACATATTAACCCACGTATCTCCGCTTTTACAACGAGACTACTATTTAAATGGTAAAACATAACATTAATTTAACCCTTTATTCCTATTCACTGAATAATGTATCATGTATGATTTGTTGACAGCCTTTATGATACAGTTAAACCTAGTTTACAAGGAACTTAATTAGACGGCTCATGATCCGCTTAGTTTAGCTGTGTTTCAATGCGGCGGACGTAGTGTAAACCGGCTAAATTTAATTACATACTAATACAACCAATTCGCCTTCCACAATGACACTTGAATGATGTTTTCGGCATATACTAGTGCTAGAAACATCAAAATCGGTCCACGCGTTTAGGCTGTAGCAGTCCTGCAAGGAAAAACAAACACACATATAAAACACGTAACCCTGTGCGTTCCGCAGTCGGGTAAAAATACGTATAATAAATATTATTCGGAGCAAAAGCTTCTGAACAGGGTCATGAGCAATACTATATTTAGTTTGTTATCCTCAACCGATGGACTGTATATACCTAATACATTTTATTATCTTTACTACTTGTTCATGTTGTATAATAACCAAACAAAAATACCGTAACATTTGTACGTCTTGAAAAATTATCTCTTCATTCAATAAAGGTGAATTAATACTATTTAAAAAGCAAATCTCATGTAACGTTTGAACTAAACTATTTTTCTGACACGTTTTCCTCAATAAGTGCTTAAGTCAGAATTTTAAAATCATTAATTATTTAGTATTTAGTATTATTATTAATTAGTATTTGTGTTTATATGTATGTAAGCATGTCCATAATATGTATGTATGTACTAGCTATTGCCTGCGAAATTGTCCGCGTGGATTGAGTTTTTTCGGTTCCCGCGGGATCTCTTTAATTTTCCGGGATAAAAAGTAACCTATGTGTTATTCCAGACTATAATCTATCCCTGTGGGAAATTTCATCCAAATCCGTTCAGCCGTTCGGGTGTGATTGAGTAACAAACATCATACATCCATACATCCATCAAAACTTTCGCATTTATAATATTAGTATAGAAGAAGTATAGATGTATGTATGTATCTGTGTATGTATATTTATTTTATATTTTAGTGTTTAGACGTTGCACTATCCCGCGCTCTTGTTTGATAATCTACTCTCCCCAAAAATTGTCTGGAAGAGATTGCAATAAGACCGCCTCTGCACCCTTCTGTTTTATCATTTATCCTTTTTGTTTATTGTCTTTCTTTTAAGTGTGTCGATAAAGAGTTTATCTATCTATCTATCTATCACTTTCAATTATTGCAATACGTAGCAATTTTTATCCCTCTCGCTTTGTAATCGGTGTTAACGGGACACAACGCTAGGGAAAATGATCGCATCGAGCCTACCTACGGGCTACGAGGTATTTCATGCCTGCTAAAGCAATTAACGGGACAAATTTCTGTCAGATTGACCTAAATTATCACGTAAAATATTAAAGACTAGCGGATGCCCGCGACTTCGTTCGCGTGGCATAAGTTTTAAATTCCTACAAGCACTCTTTAATTTTCCGGGATAAAAAGAAGCCTATGTCACTCTCCAGGTCCTCATCTATACCCATGCAAGTTAAATCACGTTAATCCGTTGTTCTGTTGCGGCATGATTCTTCTCCTTCTTAGTGGATACCTAGTGGATAGATACCTTAGTGGATACCTACTCTTTACCAATAACACACTCTCCAAATTTCATGTCTCTAGGACCAGTAGTTTAGGCTGTGCGTTGATATATAAGTCCGTAAGTCAGTCAGGACTTTGAATTTTATATACATATACTAGCGGTCGCCCGCGACTTCGTCCGCGTACAATTTTTGATTTCCTATGAGATTTTCCCACTGCAAAAGGCCTACTTATAGCAGCTATATAGCATCGGCAGGTTTTTATTATTTAAAACTAATAGTCAAGTCCTTAATGCTGATTTCAAAAACTTATAACCTTCATGCAAGCTTTCAACCCCTATTTCACGCCCTTTGGGGTGGATAATCGTAAAATTGCTTATGCAGTTTATTATTACTTAAAACTAATAATTATATATTATAACTTCTGATTTTCAAGTCTCTAACTACAAAAACATAGGACTTGCATACAAATTTTCAACCCTCATTTCACCCTCTGTGGGGTAGATTTTTGTAAAATTGCTTTTGCAGTTTATTATTACTTAAAACTAATAAACTTTATGCGGATTTTCAAGTATCTTCAAAAACTTAGAACCCTCTTGTAAGCTTCCAACCCCCATTTCACTCCCTTTGGGGTAATGCTTGCCTTTGCTCATACAGGTTATTATTATTTAAATCGAATAAGCTAAATCCCGATTTTCAAGTCTCTAACTTCAAAAACACAGGACTTTCATACAAAGTTACAACCCCCATTTCACCCTCTATGGGGTAGATTTTCCTAAAATTGTTTATACAGTTTATTATAACTTAAAACTTAATCCTGGTTTTTAAGTCCCTAACTTCAAAAACTTGGGAGCCTTTATGTAAGCTTCAAACCCCCATAACACCCTCCTTGGGGTGAATTTTCGTAAAATTGCTTATATGGGTTTTTATTATTTACAGCTATTAACTTAATTGCGAATTTTCATGTCTCTAACTTAAAAAACAAAGGACTTTCATACAAAATTCCAACTTAGGGGTGAATTCTCTCAAAACCGTTTCTTAGCGGCCGTCTACACCATAGAATGAACCTACCTTCCAAATTTCAAGTCTGTATGCTTTATAGTTCCTGAGATATCGTGATGAATCAGTGACCTTTCGCTTTTATATATATAAAAGATAGATAAACTATATGATGCCCACGATTCCATTTAATTTCATTTATTTATTTGTTCGAAAAATCATCGGTAATCATCGGTACTTTCAGTTAGAACTTGTCGGGCAGTGGTTTCCACACTAGGATTCTCTGTATCGTGTATTCCCGGTTCCCTGTATTCCGTCCGCTTGGATTTATATTATGTTTCTAAGAAATACCTTGGGAACTCTTTGATTTTCCGGAATTGGGGGCGCCCCGCGCTTATGTACTTCCCCGGCATGCGACTTATCTCTCAACTAAATTTCATGAAAATTGATTGGTCATAACAGACAGATAGATTTACATTGAGCATAATATTAGCATTTCGCATCTATACTAATATTATAAATGCTAAAGTTTGGATGGATGGATCGATATTTGTTGCTCAATCATGCAAGAGCGGCTGAACAGATCTGGATGAAATTTGGCACAGAGATAGATTATAGTCTGGAATACCACATATACTACATTTTGATCCCAGAAAATTAAAGAGTTCCCGCGGGAACCAAAAAACTTCAATCCACGCGGATGACGTTCCGGACATCAGCTAGTTGATAATATTTATACATACCTAAAGCTACATAGTTGTGGTTTTGTTTCCATATAACCGCTCAGTAAAACAGGTCAGGTATTCCAAAAAAAAAGTCAAAAATTATACGCTAAACGAGATAAAAAGTAGCCTTTATTCTTTATTGCGAAGCAGCGCGAGGATTCATCCGGTTCCGTCCGTACATTTGAATCATTCATGAAAGCACTCCACATTCCGTTTGGATTTTTTTTATGGTAAAAAAAGTAAAATGGTGGAACTGAAAGTTTGAAAAACTTGACCTGTACCTACTTCAATATATTACCTCAGTATAATACGCTTGTTGCAAAACTAGTTTATTAGTAAACAGCCATTTTTTTAACAAGTCAAATTTAACGTCAGTTGAGTTTATGCTACACCAAATGAAGTTTGTAACTTTTTGTTTTTATATAAGCAAAATATCACATCAAAACAAGAAAAATATAATTGTAGTCAATTGAATACAATTTGCGGGACGACTGGCCTAGTTGTGCCAACGCATATCAGTCGATTGCGATTGTTAAGCAACGTTGAGCCAAGTCTGTAACTGGATGGGTGGGTGGAATTTGAATGTTCAAATTTGGCCTTATCGTTTTCTCCGTGCCTCGGAGAGCACGTTAAGCCGTCGGTCCCAACCAACATCTGATATGTTGGTGATAATAATAATTTAATCGTTACAAAACCTAAGGGACACAAGATTTTAAATACTCTTAGTCGAGTCGTATACGGAAGGACGTGGGAAGTTGGGAACGCACCGCATTATTATCCAAAAAAACTCCTAAGATTGATTAATGGAAAGGGGTCACGGCCCTCAGCAATGAGGAATACGACGCAGAGAGAGAATACAATTTAGTAGTAATACCGTCAGTCTGTAATTTTTTGTTAAAAATCTAAAATATAATATGTAATGTTGTAGGTATTATTGCTAGTAGCTATACTTGCTATTAAACCCTTCTTCCATCAGGTTCTATAGTATCTTCGAAAATAGTTTTCGACGTACTTAGTTGCTTTCCAAAAACATTCAAGTCAAACGAGTTTCATGATCCAAAGTGCCGAAGTTACAACGTTTAAACTTACTCTATTTCGTTTTGAGAACTCTGATATCAGATAGATCGAGTGAACCAATACCTAGTCTTAGGGTGCCTGCCCATTGATCAATATTGTCTGCAATGGAAGGAACATATGGCGTTTAAAAAAATGTAGTTATGTTATATATAAAATTCTCGTATCACGATGTTCGTTATCATACCCCTCTGAAACGGCGTGACCGATTTTTATGAAATTTTATATGCTTATTCAGTAGAATCTCTTCTGTCTGTCAGTCTGAGAATCGGCTACTATGTATTTTTCATACCTTCAAAACACCTCAATCCACGTGGACGGAGTCGCGGGCATCAGCTAGTTATTTATATAAAATGAATTGATTAGTCTAGCATTAAGTAAACTGATGAAAATTGTATTCCATTTTGTATTTTTAGATGTTATTTTATTTTATTAGGACGTTATTCAATTATCTGATAATAGTTATTATATTATTTATGCATAAGTTATTATATTTGTGAAAATTGTAGCCAATTTTGTTTCTGTAACATAATGTTCAAGATCAAATTAAATATCAAAGTTTTTTGTTATAAAAAGCTTTCAATAATAGTAAAAATATCATAACGGTTCGTGATTAAATCTTCTCTGAAAAGATGATCCACGTGGATGTAGGATTTTAAAAAATCCCCTGGGCAGCAGTACAAAGTGCGGTCAGGATTGATATATCAGTAGGTGCTATCGTTTAGTTTTCTAGACTTTGAATTAGAGTACGGTTATGGAAATTAATGAAATTGGTTTAAATACTATTAATTATAATTAAAGCTTCCAGTACCGAACTAAAATCAATTCTTACCTTTTCAATTTCGCTCTCATTCACAAATCAAAATGGAAACAATCCGTATAAAAGGACTACGTAATTGGAAACGGGAGCTAATAGTAATTGGATGATTGAGTAGTGACGTGATAATAGACACTATTCTCTTTAATTCATATTTGAATAATAGGTACCTACCATATTATTTCCCCAAATCACTAGATGAAGCACGTTACTTCAGCCGTGTTACTTAGGCTTTTAAGATGTGAGAACTCTTTATTCAAAGTAACCTATAGTCTATCCAAGATATACAGGTAGTAAACTGCATACAGAGTACAATTACCTATTCTGTAATTAGAGTGACACATACATTTACTTTGCATTCAACTCGGGCGCGAAATGTACATATTACCTATTCTGTGATGTGACACCTACGACTTACACGCAAAATCACCCACAAGCAATAACTTAATGTATAACATAAGTATCCTCCCTACCCTAGTATTAAGTGTACATACCGTCCTAACGAGAAACAATAAAAATAACAATCCCTGTGTGGACTGCTTGTTATCTCTTGCCCTTTGTCTTAAAGGTCGTATGAAATCGGGGCAAGAACAAAAAAATATCGGCAAAATTATCTGGAACTCTCAATCGTAGAGGTCAAATTATTATTCTTATTTTATTTTTGGCTTTTACCATGGCAGAAAAGCGTGAGACATAGGGCACAGATATAAGATTAAATAGGTTACAGAGATAATTTTAACGAACTCCTGGGTTTAATATAACTGTTATGCCCCTAACAGGTTAGTCCGCTACCATCTTAGACTGCATCATCACTTACCATCAGGTGAGATAGCAGTCAAGGGCTAACTTGTAGTGGATAAAAAAAACAGCATGTGTGCGTCCACGCTCCACAGCAAGCCAGGCTCCATAATAAAATATTCAAACCTATGTTTTATATGGTCCGGTTCGAGTTCTGATAAAAATAATGTCTTTTTATTCGATAATTTAGAAATATAAAAAGGGCAAAGGGTAATAAACTACAAAGTTGCATAGTTTGTACAAGTTTTTGTTCTTCGCCAGTATTGAACGGAATTTACCAGATAATGAGCTTGTTTTAATTCGCTAAACTGGATTCAGCGAACGGGGTTCCCTTCGGCTATCCTTTTAACTTGTTAATCAGCTTATCCGACCGCAAGGATTTGTGCTCCGCCCCAGATATAAAGTTTTTACTCCTTAATCCTGTGTTCCTAATTATAAAGTAGAAAATTTACCCTTTTTACCTACAATATGTAAATCGAGCTCTTATCTTCTTGGGCTGTGGTAACACCGTACCTACCATATTATTATAGATTTATTATATATATCCCATCATAATATCACAAGTGGAAGCAGTGTCCGATAATATGTATATGTCACCGTAAGTTTGTGAAAACCGTTAGATTGCAATCTATCTAGCAAAATTGTAAACTGTCGAAAGATTACAATTTAACGCAATATTTTTCGGTAGATTGTAATCTGTTATGTACATTAACCCGACAGAACCTAACAAGTACAACAAGGTAAGGTAAGTTAACGAGGTAAGTTAACCTACAAAAACAGACAAGAAAACTTAAATGCGAGTACAATGAATATTTCAAAAATTTACACTCAGAATATTGAACGATTCACAATCTTTCGACAGTTTACAATTTCGCTAGATAGATTACAATCTAACGGTTTTCACAATCTTACGGTGACATATACATATTATCGGACACTGCTTCCACTTGTGATATTTTTTTAAAATTATAATACTAGCAAATTCCCGCGACTTCGTCTGCATGGATCGAGGCTTTTTGGTTCCCGCAGGAACTTTTTAATTTTCCGGGATATGCCTATGTGCTATTCCAGGCTATAATCTATCTCTGTGCCAAATTTCAACCAGATTCGTTCAGCAGTTGGGACGTGATTGAGTAACAAACATCCATGCATTCAAACTTTCGCATTTATAATATTATAGTAAGAAGAGTTTAATTAATAAAATAGGAGTTTAATTGTCGTGTTCGTTTGGTTATTCGTTCGATTGTTTCGGTTTTATAGGCCCCTATCATATAACATATCCGTTAAGAAGTTAAGAATCCTTGCTTTTTCAGTAAATACCTACAGTGACATCTATGATATAATGTCAAGGCGTAAAACTAAGATGAAAATCAGCCTGATTTCATCTTAATTTTGCCTGCGTGATTACAGTGGTAATACCTATGTATATGTTAGGTCTCTACCTTAGACATTCCTGTTTGGCCTTATTCATAAAGGCCTACAGAATAAATAGGAATGCGCCATCGAAAATAGAGGCCTTATTCAACTCTATAAAACAATGAATAACGCTGTATAAAACACGAGCCTTTTTTCATTCAGTAAAATTCAACAATTGGTAGCGCTACACCTGCACCCTTAATCAGAAATCGATAGAGGCGCCCGCTCGGAGCGATAAATGTAAATCACCTCATTGACTGAAGTGTCTACATTGGACAATGTTACACTGAACATCGAAGTATTTACAGTACCTATTACAGACCAAACATAATCACAAACTAAATGTACATCAACTAAGTATATGACCGAGCTTTGCTCATGCGTTCCCCAGTAAAATATGGTTGCCATACAGAGAGACAAACAGACAAACGGATTACGAAGTGATCTTAAAAAGGTTTCTTTTTTTTTGAGGTACGGAACCAAAAAAAAAGACGAAATTACATTTCACAAGAGAAAGATTTTATAATTTTTACAGCACATTTTTGTGGACGTATTTGTAATAATAAAATAAATTTTAGCTCCATAGTGGATATATAGTGTTCAATACAACAATGTGTTGAGGGTGGTGTTGAGGAAGCCTCGACAATGCAGTGCGTCGGCACTGCTTGCGGCCGCTCGCGTGGATGATTGTGCGCAAGCGTGCCGTATCTATGATGTGCAGGCTACTGAGCATTACCAACACCCTCCTCAGCACATTGGCTGCTAAGCTGGACAGCCCTCTGTGGAGGTGCTGGAATGGTGCACACATTCTCTTTATGTTATTGTTACTAACAAAATATGGACTTTCAGTTTGTAAGAACTTGCCTGAAATAAAAAGTTCATTATTATTATTATAGGAAAACAGAACGAATAGAAAAACAACAAAAAATACGAACTAAACTAAATCCCATCAAAAACATAAATGTAAAATGAGAGCCAAGTTCAAAATTGTGATATATGTATATGCCTTGGTTGTTGACTTCAGCGACAAAAGAAGTGAGATCTAAATGGGTGCCAAGTTCAATAGTCAGTCCTGCAATTTATATATCCCATCAAAAACATAAATGTGAAATGAGAGCCAAGTGCAAAATTGTGATATATATGCCTTGGTTGTTGACTTCAGCGACAAAAGAAGTGAGATCTAAATGGGTGCCAAGTTCAATGGTTATAAAATGTGCTTGCTGGTAGAAACTGTACTTTTAGGTACCTACTTAATAATAATTCGTATATGGAAACTAGCCAAGCCAAAGCCTTAGTCTTCAACATTTTATACTAAGTTATAAGAAGAAATGATATTTTAAGTTGTTATAAAATATTATATGTTGTTATAAATAAATTTCAGGACTGACCATTGAACTTGGCACCCATTTAGATCTCACTTCTTTTGTCGCTGAAGTCAACAACCAAGGCATATATATCACAATTTTGCACTTGGCTCTCATTTCACATTTATGTTTTTGATGGGATATATAAATTGCAGGACTGACTATTGAACTTGGCACCCATTTAGATCTCACTTCTTTTGTCGCTGAAGTCAACAACCAAGGCATATACATATATCACAATTTTGAACTTGGCTCTCATTTTACATTTATGTTTTTGATGGGATATCATTACTTTTTGTACAGAAATTATTGAACTCAATCTCAAACTCAAAACATATTTATTCAAAATATGTACCTACAAAGTACACCTTCTGAACGTCATGCTTACAGAGCATAAGAGGTGATGGTGATAATTAACTACGATATCTTAAAACTAAAGCTACGAGGGTTCCAAACGTGCCCTGGTCTGAGAAGAGCCCGCAATAAACTCCGCTTTTTTTTTATTATCACCATCTCACAAATATTTGAAATTATATATATGTACTTATAATATAACATTACATAATCAGCCGTTGTAACAATTCATACCCATGCCTTGCTATCATTCAAATAATCCTTTACACTGTAATAGGACTTTTCTATTAATTTAGTTTACGTTTTACATTAGTAGGTACTTATTATTTGGTGTAAGGTCAGTGTGTCACCCACCAGTAATTCTATTGTACGACTCATTGTACAAGATAATTAAAGACGAGAATTCTCAAGAAAAATATATAGTGTACCTGGAGTTACACTGACATTGACAGATTACATCTATGGTCAGACTACCTCTACAGCACATTTCTACATCTCATCAATTTTGATTGCAAAAGTTCAAAATCAAAAGTTTTTTGTGAAACATTGAAAACAAGCACGGTCAACAGTCGATATCACTAAAACCACTATAAACAATGAATACAAATCACAATGACTGACAGCTTGAACTGACGACTTCAAATACGTTTCTTCTTCTTTTCTGTCAATGACGTTTCGTTGCACAAAATGTATGAATACGAAGGTAAGGTTTTAATGCAACTATATTATTATTCATTATTATTTACATTAAAATAATAATTATGTGTCATTTTCAATAGTTAAGGAGTTACTACCACCGCTTAAAGCAGTATTGTTTCAAACTAACGGTTGAATGTCACGTACTTTGACGTCCTTAAAATAATGATTATAACACTACAACATAAACGTCAACAATATTAAAATAATACGGCTTTAAGCAATGGTAGCATGCCTCGTGTCAGAGTTTTGATCTATCCTTTGATCATAAAAATGACGATTTTTGTACGTTTATATCTAAATAACCATTTGAGGTGTGCTTATGAAATTTGGAGCACGTATGTATCTCACGGGTCTCAATATATGCGCCAAATTTGACATGTTTATGTGAAATAGTTTTTGAGTTATGAGGGGGTCAAAAGTGGCTCCAAATGGTTCGTGTAATATTACACACGGTGCTGCTCGCCAGTTTTTTTGAACTTTGGCTGGACACGCTTCCGCGTGTCTTGATATCGATGACGCCTAGTGAGGCGTACGATTTCTCGTAGCTTTTTAATTGACAAAGCGTTGCAAAAGTCGGGCCAACGTTCGCAACGTACCGTAATCCACGTTAAAGTGCAAGAAAGTCATTTCTGTCGCAATAATTGTACTTGGGCTGCTGAAATGAAATTACCAACAAAGGTTTTCGCAATTCACAATTGAAACAATAGTTGAATCGGTTGCCGCCGATGTTGGTAGAAAAATACAATGAGATCCGATCAATAGGGAGCATATTGAAAGTGTCTTTTACTTCTCGTAACAATGAATTGTTTAGTTTTTCCTTGTATTTTTTTATTAATGGAAAAAACGGCAGGCTGTATTTGCCCCCGATGTTCGTTGAGTGATTCGATTCATACGACGGTCGATATTATGGTGCATACATAACATCGACCGTATAAAATGATAATGAAAATGAATGGATGATGATTTACAATATAATGGCAACTTTATTGTCTGTCATCTAGCCTATGGGCTAATAAATAATTGACCGAGCGAAGCGAAGGTCTCCGAGTCTACTTGAGTGAATTTGCATTTGTCCGTCGGTCCGGCCGTGCGTCTGTCTGTCAGAGCCTAACACTTTTGAATTACTGAACGTAATTACTTCAAATTTAAATATAATATGTAAACCGATGGCTTCCAGCCGAATATGACTTAAAAAGTTATAAAAATCTTTATTATAGGGGGGCTCTCATAGAAGCGAATGCGAAGTAAAATATTTTTTAAAGCGTTACATAGGGTTGCCGTATATCATTTTAAAGATAATTAGGAATATAGCCCAAAAATATCTTTTTTAAATTTTTCCCCTAAAACTGACGAAATGGGGCTTTCAAAGTGGAGATTTTCTAACGCCCAAAGTTGACCTTAGAACTCTCAATTTTTCTGAAAGGTTGAGCCTGAAACTTGATCAATTATTTGAATTATAACCTGTACTTGAACAACAAATACTAAAATTAGATAAATATTTATAAGGAAACGAAATTATTTAATTTTTAATGAGCTTTAGTATTTTTAACAGAACTTCACAATGATGTCAATAGATGACGAAGTCGATGTTGGTGAGCTTCTGCGTATTTTATGGATGATTTTAGTTACAAACTCCATCTTTAGGTCCCTGTAGAGATCATGATTTCTTACGTATCAGTGTGCATTGGCTATTTCCCTGTTCTGAAATCGCTGTATCACTCGGCTTAATACACCCCCAGAGTTGTATACCATACGTCCATACAGGCATCAGAACTTGCTTATATATCAAGAGTTTGTCATGTAATGAAAGCAGCCAGTACATTTTTTTGTAACGTAATTCCAAAGTCAGAAAGTATCACAGTCCGTGTACGACCTAGTCTCAGAAACAGTGTGATGCTTGCACGATTAAATAATTAATGTCGTAAAACGCTAGAATGTATTTAGCCTCTCTTTTTCTTTCACTTTACTTTTCGTCGCAATCACCTTTCATTGCCTAACTCTCTTTTTTTGCTAGTTGCTAAACTAAGAATGCCGTCAATTCAGCCAATCACAACATTGGGATCGACGCATTCTGAAATAGTATTGTAGTAAATGATCAAATTGCCATCTCATAAAGTAGATAATTACCATTAGGGCCTGCGCCTATAGACGGCATGACACGGCAGGGAGTTTTCCCGCGACGAATAGAAATATAACTTAATAGTATAACAATAAAATTGAAATTTCAATACCTATAAAGCTTACCGCTAGAGCCATAAGTGTTTTTTTTCCTACGATGATCATCGTTGAATTACGACTAAAGGGTTGTATATGTCACCGTAAGATTGTAAAAACCGTTAGATTATAATCTAACTCGCGAGATTCTAAACTGTCGAAAGATTGTAAACTGTTCAATGTTCTAAGTGTCAATTTTTGAAATATTCCTTTTATTTACGTTTTCTTGTCTCTTTCTTGTAGGTTAGGTTAGGGTTTGACATAAACAATCAAGTAGTGCCCGGCCGCAGGCCGGGCACTTAGGTTTTGTCGGGTTTAAAAACCTATCATATTACAATCTACCGGACAATAATGCGTTAAATTGTAATCTTTCGACAGTTTAGAAATTCGCGAGTTAGATTATAATCTAACGGTTTTTACAATCTTACGGTGACATATATATGCTATTTCTCATAATATGCCTCGGTAAACAATCCATGTATAATTTTTAGTATTAAATCCAATATAGGATTAGGGGTATCCAAGTGTGTATCCAAGACTACCTAATCGTAAAAACTATATCAAGCCTATTTAACTATTTATACATTCTCACAAATGAGAGCACATGCTCTCATGGAGTTTGCAGTGCTTTCATTTGTTTTCTGAAACGCGCGTAGTAAAGTTGCCATATGCAGAGGCCCTTACAGATTTTTCCCGGAGAGATACGGCCTGTGTCCGGGGCACGCGGCGCGCTGTGGGGATATAATTTGGCTCTCAGCGATACTATCAAGGCACATTACCCTACAGATACCGCGTTATTTAGTGGCGCCATTTGGCTCGCGTCCTGCGATAACCAAACAACTATTTTTCCAGTTATATTTGCATAAAATAATTCCAACAGTCAAACAGTCTAGACGTTTGATTTATTGTATCAATATATCATTGTGTCACACTACAATAACAAGTAGTTTTCTAATACTTTTAAATATCCAACGACAAGTCGACTCTACAAAGCAGGCAGCGTTGTACATTCGATTTGTCGTACCGCTGCATCTGGCATTAGTCGGCATATAGGAGTTTATTTTTCATCGTACCTCAAACACAAAGCCATCGAAAAAATGTTTTTTTTATTAGAAAATTTAAGCCCATCAACGCCCTCTTACCCTCAGTCTGAATTTTAACATTGCAATTTCGATTGATCGTATTCGATGCTAAATAGCGATCGAATCATTACAATCATTATTATTCATTAAAATCTTAAATATATTGTTTTGGAGTTCAATTTCGTGTATGTATTCAAACTTCAAAGGCAGCAATCCAAGGAAACGTTTCCAAAAAATCGGTTGTACTGAACTTCAACTCGAGGGCGTTTTGATTCATTTTACTTTGACGCCAATGTATTCGAACGCTCGACAATGATAAATCAAAACTGTCACGTTAAAACTCAGACTAAGAGCATATTAAGAAACGATAAGTATTTAAATGAAACATAAATTTCTTTAGGTTTTAACATTGGCAACTCATAATATAAATAGCAAAATACAATTTGTATTCCGAAGGATAACATAATACTAATAAAATAACATGATAAATGTATTTGTGAAATCACCCTATGAGCGTTAAATCTTTTAAGTTCAAAAGTCAACTCAAAATGTTACTAAGGAAATAAAACATGAATTTTTGTGACATGAAACGCGCGGGGTATAGGATATTTACGGGAGAAGGGCGGTACAAAAATATGGTCTACATTTTATGGCACTGTATAAATTATTACACAGCACATTTAGAATATCAAGAAATGTGCAAGACTGGATATTACGAATAAACAACATTCTGAATTTGTGATGATGTTGTCTAGGCCTAATTAACCTGGTATGTACTTACCTATAATTATAAAATACAGATTATTCACAGATACCATATGATTATAGAGAACAGGTTTAGAAATGGAGCTAAAATTTGTACCGTTTAGCACGATACACACTGTTGTATTAATTGAACGAGCAAAGCGAAGGTCTCTGAGTCTACTTGAGTGAATTTGCACTTGTCCGTCCGTCCGTCCGTCTGTCAGAGCCTTACAATTTCTGAATGACTGAACGTATATTGAATAGAAGCAGGCGTTACTTTGCGGAAGTCCATGTTCATTCACTGTAGTTCATTCACTGACTGAACGTAATTACTTCAAATTTAAATATAATATGTAAACCGATGGCCTCCAGCCGAATATGGCTTAAAAAGTTATATTAATCTTTATTTCAGGGTTTCATAGGGTTGCGGTATATCATTTTAAAGGTAATTAAGAATAGGTTCCAAAGATTTTTGGACGCAATGGGGGCTTTCAAAGTGGAGATTTTCTAACGTCCAAAGCTGACCTCAGAACTCTCAATTTTCTGATAGGCTGAGCCTGAAACTTGATAAATTATTTGAATTATATCCTGTACTTGAATAACAAATACTAAAATTAGATAAATAAAATAAGGAAACGAAATTATTTAATTTTGAATGAGCTTCAGTATTTTTAACAGAACTTCACAATTATGTCAATAGATGGCGCTCTGTTTATTAGTTTAACTCTTAAGCTCTTTTGCGTCTAATGTTAAAAGTTAGCTATTACAATATAGTTAAAACTATCTTATGGATACCGCGAAGTCTCAGATCGGGGCGAACCACTAGTAGTTAATTAAGTAAATTTTATTTTTTGGGTGTTTTGTTTGTTGGTCCGTGACGACTCGGCCCTTGGGGCCCTCCTGAAAAACAGCGTTGCGGTATTTTATACCTACCTCTAATGCTGTAGCGCAGGCCGAGGAGGTGGCCCGCTGACTACACATAGTTTATGCACAAATATGCTCACTGGTACTAAGGTACGGTAATGAGTTATATGACACGACCCGGCTTTGCACGGATGGACTTATCTGATGTAATAAACCTGAGGTACGGTAATTAATTAATTAATTTGTAAAAGTTTAAGCTTGTGTTGGTCAATAAGCTTTTATTTAGATATTTATTATAATTGTAAAGTTAAAAAACAATTCAAACTCAATAGGATTGGAAAAAAAGTCTAAAAAGACAGAATTTTTTGATTATAGTGTCCCACAAACTTATCTGGCCCAGTGGCAAAATTGGAAAAATTGGAACTAGCTTTTATGCATGTTTAGTTTTTGTTTTTATTTTATTTTTCATTGATACTAATAATGATGTCCTCCTGGCCGAATTTCGGCCACGGCGGCCTATCTCCAGAGAGATTAGCCATTTGCGCGGGAGATATTATAGTGCACAAGTGTGTGCGGATACACAGGTGCACTCTTTGTTCCTTTACTCTCATAGCCCGATGGGACGGAAAATCCGACACGACCGGAGCGAGATCAGGCGCAGGACCGACGGATTTACGTGCTCTCCGAGGCACGGGGGTGAAACACCGCCAACTTCCTAACTTCGGGCTCATAGATACTAGTGACGCTGTCACCGGATCAGATAAGTTTGTGGAACTGTAAACGTTTATCTAATTTGTCAAGCTTTAAGTAAGTATTTATGATTCTTTTATATTATAATTTCAATCCGCCAGTTTCGAGCTCTAAATTATAATATTGTAGTAATATTTTTGAATTATTTCGTTTGCAATACGGTATAGCAAGCAATATTTATAACATCCATTCTTATTATAGTCCATATCATTATTTTTTTCTGAAATAATAATTGTGTAAGTGTGACAGACACGCGAACGGACAGTCTCACCATACGGGTTCTTTTTTTATAACATTTCGGTACGGACCCCTATATATATTAGCTAATTCTTCAACATGAGTAAGACCGGTAATAACGAAAATATAACTTTGTCATTATAAATCTTGGTTAAGTAAAACCTCGGCCTCACTCATATTTCCCAACTACCCTCTCGCATTCTTAACACTTACGCTAAGTGGTTGGTGCATTTTTATTATGAAAAATAAAGCTGAACTAATATATCAGGTTGAACACGTAATATTAAAAAGCGGTGAATTATTGCCCAAGTGCAGGTACTTGCAGATTTAGAGCCTTACCACACGGACGACTTACGAACGCAAATCTATACTAATATTATAAATGTGAAAGTTTGGATGGATGGATGTATGTTTGTTACTCAATCACGCCAGAACGGCTGTACGGATCTAAATGAAATTTTGCACAGGGATAGATTATGATAGATTATTATTATTATTTTTTTAATCCACTACAAGTTAGCCCTTGACTGCGATCTCACCCGATGGTAGGTAATGATGCAGTCTAAGATGGTAGCGGGCTAACCTGTTAGGGGCATGGCAGTTATATTATACCCATACCCCTATTCGGTTTCTACACGGCATCGTACCGGAACGCTAAATCGCTTGGCGGCACGTCTTTGCCGGTAGGGTGGTAACTAGCCACGGCAGAAGCCTCCCACCAGGCCAGACCAGGGAAAATTCAGAAATTATAAATTCCCAAATTGACTCTGCCGGGCATCGAACCCGGGACCTCCGCACGTTAAGACAACAGCGCTACACACTGCGCCACGAAGGTCGTCAAAAGTCGTCAGAATCGTCGATTAGATTCTGGAATAGCACATAGGCTACTTTTCATCCCGGAAAATCAAAGAGTTCCCGCGGGAACCAAAAAACCTTAATGCACGCGGACTTAATCGTGGGTATCAGCTATTTATGCATATTTAAAGGGTCCCATTTAGTAGGAGGTGGAAGCAGGGAGATCTATTGTTTCACATATCCATAATAGCTTTCTACTGCGCCAGCAAAAGGTTCAATTTACTGCAAAGTAATTAAACAAAAAACAATATATAAACATTTTTCTGTCAATTTAACTTTCCAGTCAGCAACTACGTTCAATTGAGTACTGTCCAATATACTTTTGTCAATGAGGTGATTTACATTTATCGCTCGACGCCGAGCCTCTATCGATTACTGATTAAGGGTGCAGGTGCGACGCTATCATTTGTTGAAATTGAGTGGATGAAGAGGTACTTTGTTTTATTCTCCACTTTTACCTTCAGTACTTAAACGTATTGTTTCTAAAGCACTCGAGCTTCTGGTAACTGGTGATCGTAAGAACGAAATCATCACTATGGGGACCGGATAGGCAAAGTGGTTGCCTGGAAGAAATAACTACATAGCGATAAGGCCGCCTTTTGTATCCTCCTTCTCTATTTTATTTCAAGTTTTATTGATTTTTTTGTGCTGTACCATATGAAATATGATTATTAAAGAGTTAAATAAGATTGATAAACATGCGACTGCTAGCGCTGCCTCTAATTCGTGACGCGGGCTATGCAAAAATTCTTCATCAGTGGTATTTCTATCGAATTTGTCTCTATTTTAGTTATATCCCAGTGAATTTTCTTTTATAATCAACATCGTGTAAAAAACTCATTAAAAGCTAAAAATGTGAGAAAACTTCTCGTGAAACATCGTCTTAGTATCAAAACACCGACTGTTGGTTTATATACGCGCGTCTCATTATAAAGGAGGAAAAAGTTTTAATAGCTTCACTCCAAACTTGGAAAGTGCCTAAGCGCTGCCCTCTCGTATGATTTTTAGGTTTAGAAATAATTCCCTCTGTGCCGCTGCAAAATAGTGTTCATAACCTAAACAAAAATAATTTTCAATTGAAATCATACGTTTTATTTTTTTCTATTTAAAATGAAACACTGGATTCGCATCCGAATGAATTCTAACAGTTAATTTACAAAATAATTAGGCAGTTTTCTAATGCCCGTTTTCATCAACACTGCCTATAACTTTAAGGAACACCTACTCGTAAGCTCTATTAGGTGATAGTTATTGTTACAGTACGTAAAATCTATCACCTTTAAAATTTAGGCTTTGTTAGCGAAATCGGGAATTAGAATCTCTGTGCCTTAAAAACTCAAAGTATTCACTTCAAAGTGTTGAGCTCAAGTGCTTTAAACTTTAATAAATGTTCTGACTTGTGAGCAATCCCATCAGAATTTTTCATCCATTACACAGGTCTATCCAAGCATTATAAGTCATAATAATAAAACGTTCAAAAAGTTTTCCTGTTAAATTTTGTTTATGCCCCCATTTAATGCGTCCTTTGGCTCACAAAGGGCGAAGATAACAAGCAACCAAGCACAGGGATTGCTATTTTTATTATCTTTTATTGTTTTTCGTTAGAGTGACGTATTATGTGCTTTTGTTATACAGCGGCTCAAGCACAATTGCGTGGACAACAATTTCCCCTCAAATTTTTTGTTGACAAAGCGTTGCACAGGTCGCAAGAAAGATGTTTCGCGTTGGATTCAACCCGACCGACGATGTTATAGTTTGACCCGTTGTCCTAGGTGAGCGACGCGACGCGACGCGATTACATGCCATAGAAAATAACAAACTTGTCTACGCGACAACTTAGGCCGCGTGAAGGTTCAGCTACATCGACCATACTTGTATGGTCGATGTTCAGCTAGGACAACGGGTGAGTAGACAATATTATCTCCACACTCAAGGGATAAATTGGGACACACACACACTTGTAAATACAATTCATGCGTATTTCCCAGCCTATTGTGACGTTTGTCAACCTCTGACATTGACTAGGATACGAATTCATTTTGAAACAATGTTATCAAAGGAAAAAAACTGACAGACGAGTGGACGTGTGGTGGAAGACTTACGACACAAGTCCCACGGGTAATTATTGTCAATGAGGTTGTGTTAGGGCTTTTGCTCGTTTGTGGGTTAACGATGGGGTATTGACTATAATTGTGGTATTTTTGTTTTGATTGGAAGCGGTGTAATGGCGCCTTAGTAAACATAAACAAAATATTCCTCATTTTGCTTCCTCTTTCCTTAAGTCACCCCTTCTCGATCAATATTTAAAGAGTGTGGAATACTCTTTCCATGTAATGTTTCCATATGATGCGTAATGATATTGTGATACACTTAAATTTTGTGGAGCAATATGTTTTGCAATATCAAGAAACATTAAAATAAAAAAACGTGTGGGGTCATGGGACACGAGATAGGAACGAAGTTCCATATTACATAAACATTAATTTCAAGTTCTAGTCGAGGTAAAAAAAAATAATTATTCAGATATAAAATTTTTATTATGATTTTTAGTGAAAACTTCTTTAGCCGCGTTGAACACTTTTTCGTAGGGGGTAAAAATGTGGATTCGCGGCGTCAACGACATGCATGTCGCCGACATGTCGCGTTATTACGAAGACAAAAGGTCTTAAATATAAATATACTACATTCGAAATTAAACTTTAATACTTTTGTTTTAAGGTTTAATTTCGAATAAATTATACATAAGAATCTGACTACACGCATTTTCGTTACGAACGTTTTTTGCTAGAGTACCCCTCCGCATCGTCCCTTATGGAACTTCGTTCCAAAAGGTCAAGTGCGAGTCTGAGCCGCAGTAGTAGGCAGTGTGTACTGACTATACTTAATAGCGGTGATAGCGTAGTGTAAGACTTCAGTCACTCATTCGGGGGGCGTGGGCTCGATACCCGGTATGTAGCTCTACCTTTTCTGACCTACGTACCTTTTAAGAAATTAAATAACATACTTGCTATAACAGTGTAGAAAAACAGTTTAAATAGCTTCAATACCCAAATACTCAATACAAATAACCCGGGAATCGAACCTGGGACCTTGACATCCGCAGTGGAACATGCTAGCCACTAATATGTTAGCTGGTACAGATGTATAAATGTACCTATGGGGAGAGGTAAACTCAAATAACCCCATCAGATTATAAAGATCGCGGTTGCGTTTTCTATGCATTTTTAAAGCCTATTTGGCGTTTATCCAAGAGTTCAGTTGTTTGCCAAATTATACGGTTCTGCTTATGTGTTAGTGGATATCACGAATAGACTTGAAGAGGGTTGTACTATTTTCCGAGTCATTGAAACTGTTTAAAAACACTGGTTTTTCTTAAGCCTGAATATACGTGAATTCGTAGATAACAACTTATTATAATAATAGGTAAACGCTATAATAACAGGATTTAAAAACACTTAAATAACTTCTTAAGGGCAACCTCTTTAATTTTTAGGGCTGCTTGCACAAGGACATTTACACTGATTTAGTTAAATTTTGTGATGCTGTCCCTTTTTGGAAAATGCATCTATTATAGTTGCCAATAAGGGACAGCATTAAAATATTTAACTAAATCAATTTAGGAGACCCTGTGCAAGTGGGCCATTATAAGCCTTGATTTGTAACCGAATATTAAAGCTAGCTACTTCAAATATAAATGCTCTACTTAACAATGCGATCATTTTAATTCACCGCAAGAATCATAATAAGTATATTTCAGACTAGCTGATGCCTACGACTTCGTCCGCGTGGATTCAGGTTTTTTGGTTCCCGCGGGAACTTTTAATTTTCCGAAATAAAACGTAGCCTATGTGTTATTCCAGACTATAATTTATTTCTGTGCTAAACATACAGATCATGATTGAGTAACAAACTAAACCGTCCATCCAAAATTTCGCATTTATAATATTGGTGTAGATAAGTATAGAAGTTAAAAGATGCATTTGCGTCGTTTGGTAGAAAATTCACTAGATTAAACAAAATCACCATTTAGCAGAATACCCCAAACTGGTATGGGAATGGCTGCTGTAAAACTTTCTTTTTTCCTTCCCGTCCAAGAATTACCATGAGCGGGCTGTATAGTAGGCACTTTTGCTCGTTTTTTTTTTAGACGAAAATCGAACTGGATCGAGTAGCTATGCCGTCAAAACTCCAAGCGCTCAAACTATGCATACAGTTTTCAGTGATTAAAATGGATAAATATATCGAGGGAAAACTCAGTAGGTGTTGGTCTTATTGGTTCGCACACTTTTTCGGAATGCCTGCTCACACTTGGTTTCAATAAAATCCATACTAATACTACAAATGCGAAAGTGTGTCTGTCAGTCTGCTACGCTTTAAAACCGATTTTGTCGAAATTTGGTACAGAGGTAGCTTGCATCCTGGGGAAGGACATGGTAATTAAGTTTTTTATCTCGGGAAATAATGGAGTTTCCGTGGCAATTGAAAAATAAATAGACCATGCGGACGAAGACGCAGGCATCATCTCGTTAAGTAATATTTATTTAATTTAGATAACAGTAGTCTGGTCGCCCCTTTTTCGTTTTGGTAAGAGCTAAGACCGCTAGGTAGGTATATCGCAGCGTTGCCACTATACCTAATTAAATGTAGGGTTAGGTTAAGTTTTTTTGTGTAGTCAGTCACTTAGCAGTGCGAGGTTTCGGGTTCGATTCTGGTACGGTAAGAGTTAGACGATTAAGGGTATGTATGGATTTAATAAAAAAGGTTATATCACGAGCATGTTATAGCCAGCTTAAAGCCCTCGTTTATAAGAGTCAAGGGCTTAAATTTTTTTAATTACATAAATCCATGCGGGCAAATTCGCGGGCATCATAAATCATTCTGAAAATTGAAATTGCATGAAAAGTTGAATTCGCTACAGCAATCGTATATCAGTTTAAATATTAACATTCATGGCAGACGTAATTATTATGAAAGATTGAAGCACGCACAGTGAAATTGGTTGAATTTTTTTCACCTGGCAAATGTCATTTCAACACAAAATCGAAAATAGGTTTGAATCGGAACAAATTATTCTCGTACAAATATACAGAAATGGCAATGTTGGCCAATGTTACATATTCACTCTTGGTTTGAAGATAACAATGTAAAAAAGTGGAGGGGAAAACGGAAGCTGGAAGGGCCATTCCATATGTTTAATAATATGTTGTTCAGTATGTCCATTTATTACGTAAGCGTAATTATTTCGTTAGCTTCCAATTTAGTTCATACCACGTGCCGCACTCGATCTGATTTGTGGTTCGAATGTCACGTTGGCAATGAATTGGCATAAATACCACTCGACGTTGGAAAGTCAGTCTCATATGAGACTCAGCGATTATTTAAATAAAATTTAGGGTCATGATTTGGAGGTTGCGATAGCAATCACGTCCTAAAGAAATTAATACTGCCATTATATTATGCTCAGTCAAGTGTGATAATAAATAATAAATTTATTAGACAATAGGATAACTTATTTCTGGGACAACGTTTATAATAATTATAGATTTTATACTTCGTTAACATTTTTGGTTGCGAGAAGAGCTCTCTTATCGTCCGTGTGGAACCTAGTTCATTATAATTAAGTAATTAGACGGTTGGCCACTTGAGCACTCTCCGTTTCTCCATAGAATGAAGTAAAGTATAAACGCTAAAAAAATTCCCTCATATTTTATGAGGGAAATTTTTTAGCTTAAGATATTTAATGAAACACTAGCTGATGCCCGCGACTACATCCGCTTAGTATAAGTTATCCGGGATAAAAGTAACATAAGTAACTCTCCAGGTCGTCATCTATACCTATGCAAAAATTCACGTCGATCAGTGGCTCTGTTGCAACGTGATTGAGGGACAAACCGACAAACAAACACAATTTCGCATCTTTACAATATTATAAATGCTAAAGTTTGGTTGGATTGATGGATATTTGTTACTCAATCACGCCAGGACGGCTTAACGGATCTGGATATATTTAGGCACAGAGATGGATTATAGTGTGGAATAACACTTTTTATCCCGTTAAAGAGTTCCCGCGGGAACCAAGAAACCTCAGTCCACGCGGGCGAAGTCGCATTAACATAAGCATAACTTTATAGGTAACAGCTAACGTCTCTTTTATCTTCACAATTGCATAACACACGTTAATTAGGTCATGAGTAGCTTGTAGGTCTGAATAGCCTACATAATGCGGCGTTGCTATTTCCCGCTTGCTTTAAACATATTTGGCGTTTACCCAACGATTCAGCTATTTGTTTTTACGGATTTTACGGACGAATCTATTTAGAGGAGCTGAGAATAGGCAAGCAAGATTTAAAAATAATAGAAAATGCTTTTTCAAACGTATATTTGGCTTTCTTCTTTTTTAACAAATTATTAAAGTTGAAAAAATTATTAAACTTTTATTCTATTTATGGTAAATGATTTATTTATTTCACTTAAGACAACTTGTGTCTCTTATGATACGTTAAGACTCTACGACCGGTTTGGAAAGCTCTTCTACTGAGCAGAGCCGGAAAGAAACTCACTGGTTGCTCTTTTCTTAAAAAAGGAAAAGGTCACAATAAGTAAACAATACAAAGATACGTTACGTTTCAAGTATTACAAGTGGAGTCTTAGTGGCAACATTTTTTTGTGAGATATTTAACCGCGATTAATTGCCACATCTGGTGACAGAAGGGCTGGCTCATTTTTTGCGCAAAGGATCAGCCTGGCTGTCCAGCGCAGAAATGCAGCCAGCATTCTTGCCACCATTCCATGCGGGCATGATTTGTATAGTAATTAGGTTAGGCTAGCTAGCATTAAGTTCTATTGTATTATATTTTCAATAGATTTTATTTAAAAAAAATGTATTACTTGTGGGATGCGAGGCCGGTTGCTTCCATGCAACTTTGTCATTCAAAAAATCATCGAGCGTATATCTTACTAATACTAATATTATAAATGCGAAAGTTTGGATGGATGTGTGGATGTATGGATGTATGGATGTTTGTTACTCAATCACGCCCCAACGGCTGAACGGATCTTGCTGAAATTTGGCACTGAGATAGATTATAGTCTGGAATAGCACATAGGCTCCTTTTTTCCCGGAAAATTAAAGAGTTCCCGGAACCAAAAAACTTCAAACCACGCGGACGAAGTCGCGGGCATTCGCTAGTTTTATATAAAGATTCAATTATGATGACGAAAACATATGAAGGAAAAGTTTTACAAATAGCGCTTGTACATCGCGCTGTTTGTTCGTTCGTTTTGACGTTTGACGTGATTGTTTACATGAATCGATATAAATGTAGGTACCTACTAGATGGCCCCTTTCATAGAAAAAAGTTGGGCGTCCGACTTGTAGGGCGTGCCCCTCATCTGTCCCGCCATAGCGATGTCCCACTTTGGACACTACACTACACTACACGCAGACTAGATGGCGTTAGTAAAATAAGTTCACATTCTTTGTTTGACAGGGCCCGTCTATGTAACTTGAGGTTGTTGTTTACATGAGTATAGTTGACGACTTGAAAAGTGTCATAGGCTACCTATACTACCTGGACTTAATCCAGGAAAATCAAAGAATTTTAAACTTAAATCCATGGGGATGATGTTGCAGGCACCATATTATAGTCTTTTATACGCGAAAAATACGACCGCCACCATTACAGCCCATTAACGTCCCACTGCTGGGCACAGGCCTCCACTCTCATAGGAGAGAGGCCAAATACTTTTTGTGTGGCAAACAAAAAGCTCTTAACATGCGCATAGCTCACTAGCGCGACATAACAAAACGTCGTTGCGCCCCGACCCAAACGTTTCGCTCACACATTTAGTTTTGTCCTCAGTCTGGTCTTAACTTAATTTCATTGTCACTCTTTTTAAACTAGCCATAGTCCATACTAAATACCTACGCTTATTAATTAGCCGCAGCCTTATTTAATGTAATTATACTTAACCCGGGAAATCTGAGTTCGAAACGAAATTTTAAAAAAACAACAATGTTGCGATAAAGTTGCGGAGATCAGCATATATTTCCAGTTTTTAGGATTGTAATTAGTAGGTACTCACTTGTGGTCGCAATTTCAAAGCGTATTTGAGGGTTCACTAATGTTTCACAACAAAACCGTTTTAAAAACTATTCAGGTAACAAACAACGTATACCGCAAAAATATAATTTTATACAAGATCATTTGACAAATATTCAATTCGCAAATGGTTTCCTTTGCAAATTTAAATTCAAAATTCAAATTCAAATGTTTTTTATTCAAATAAACTTTTATAAGTACTTTTGAATCGTTAAGTGAATCTACCACTGGTTCGGAATGCCATTCCTACCGAGAAGAACCAGCAAAATTGTTGAATGTTTAAGTATCATTTACAAATTTATTATTTCACCAAATAATTTATTTATCAAATTCGCGATTTTATAAAGTGTCGGTACATTTTACAAACTTCAGATCTTCTGAAAATACATTCTTTATCTTATGTTATGTATATTAATTCGATAGAAAATAAACTACCTGAATATTTATGTCTAACCCTAACCTAACATTTTGACGGATAAAGTACTTATCAAACGTTTTTATGATTTGCGTTTTTTAATAATTAATGTGAATAATAAATGATTTTTTAGACAAATAATGTTTAGTAAAACAAAAATTTGTCTGCTAAATTTTTTTTCAAAAAATCATTTAAAGAACTATTTTTTTGTATAAAGTTGAATTTTTAATTCATAATTTTGCTAAACGTTGGTTGTGAAATGGAAATTTGTGATTTGTTCTTTATGAAATGATAGGTCACCTTTTTTGAGTGGCCCGCACTTCAGTGGCTGCAGAAATGGACCCTTAACCGGCATGCGATCAGTCCCCCGATTATCTAAAAGTTGCCGATGAAATTGTCAAAGTAAAATAAACCATAATGCCATTGTTTTAGATCTCAATTTCGTGTATCCATTCTCATCCGTTTTGGGGTATCGTACATACCTAATACAGTACCTAAACTGATACAGTACAAGTTATACTACTTAGTTATTAAATTACTATAGCCACAATCTATACCTAGAATATTAAGGCTAAAACACAACACGGACAAAAAAATATCTGGACTGTCACACTGTTTTCAAAAGGACGCAGATGTTTCGCGCAGACGTTTTGTTCTGTTTGTTCTCTATGGTGTTTTAGGTCTAGCGGATGAGTCGATTTGTTCGTTAATTACCTAACTTAAAGCCTGAACTGAAATCAATTTTTGTATTTCAACATGCCTTAGAAATTTGTACACTTTTCCAACGGTGAATAAAGCTTAATTACATTGTCAAGAAAGACGCCGCGTCTCGGCCTTGCCAGTGTGCATTGCGCCTAATAAATGTGAATAATACAGCCACATACATACTTAAACTTTACGCAGGCACAAGCCAGTAAACATTTGCAAAATTCATAGTTGCCCAAGAAATTGCTTTTCTCATCTCAAGAAAAGAAAATCTTGCTTCAATTTCCTCGAAATACGCTCCCCAAGAGCTCTTTAGGTAGTTTTGCTGCAAGCTCTCCAAAACAATTTCTTTCCAAACAATACACTATAAACACTACGTATAGCTAAGCTTAGTCTGCAGGAAGTGATCTGTATTAATTGGCAATGGTCGTATAGTTTACCGCTTGCTTGTCTGAACTTTGAGACCAGTTTAGCTTGAAACGCTTTGTCTTGCTACATTTCGGAACATATTAGTGCCTATGCTTAATACACTTTCAGTATAACTACGAAAATTTGATATCAAACAACGTTTATATGTGTTATTTACCACTGGTGAATAAACTGTTATTTCTTTCTTTCTTAATAGATAATCAATATAATATGTAGTATAGTGACGGTTCCGTTTTCAAAGTATAATTAGTTATTAAAATATGTAAAATTAGCTAATGACTTCGTCCGCCTAGTTTGAGGATTTGGTGGATTTGGTTCTCGTGGGTAGCTTATATGTTATTCCAGACTATAATCTATCTTTGTGCGAAATTTCATCCAGATCCGTTTAGCCGTTCTGGTGTTTTTGAGTAACAAACATCCATCTATCCATCCAAATTTTCGCGATTATAATATTAGTATAGATCAGTAATAGATATTGTGACCGGTCAGACATAGTCGCACCATAGGGGTTGCTAACTTACCTTATAGTTACGTAAATATAAAAAGGAACCCTCATGGAACGAAACTATTCAAAATTGTTATAGATTGATCCATCCCTTTGCGACCAGACAATGTCGAGAACATGGTAACTATCCCCAGCCGCATTTCACCGAAGCCTCCCACCAGACAAATAACAACATTTGCACTAATATTATCTTAGGTAATGTTACTCGAGGGTTCAATTAATTATTATATAACCACGAAGCGCTTCCAAGATTCAACGAACCAAATTAGCCTAATTTATCTTCCTAATAGCGAGTACTCTTCAAGAATTTTTTTTCAGTGAATACCACAGAATGAAATTTATTTTAATTAAATTCTTTATAAAGTGCTCTAAAGGTAGAGTAGCTGATAGCTGAGGTTAATGCCTCCGTCCTCACCAGACCAGTGCTTGTTTATATAAAACTAGCTGATGCCCGCGTAGAATAAGTTTTTTAAATACCCACAGGAGCTCCTTAATTTTCCGGAATAAAAAGTAGCCTATGTCACTCTTCAAGTCTTCAAATATACCTACTAAAAAAATTACGTCAGTCCATAGCTCTTACCAACAAACAAAAACAGTTTCGCATTTATAATTATGAGTTTAAGTAGTTTAGATATAAGTTAATATAAAATGAAGCCTGGTTAGCCTTCATCATATAGATAGCTTATATTAAAGAAACATTTTTAATTGTTCATAATATTCTAAATCTCAACTTTATAAACAAGAACTACCGCCTACAAACAAAAACTAGATGGACAGACAGCAGTGTGGCTTTATTGAGGCTACAATACGAGTAGGTACCTATTATTGAGATACTTAACTGCGTATTAAGATCAAAACCACACCAACCTTAACTTACGGAGCTACTCAAACAAGTATTAGAGTTTGTAACTGCAATTTAGTATGACGTTAATATAAGCCGAGATCGTTAAGGTAATCTACATAATGAGCATGCAAGAAATTTTATTTCATGTCACGCTCCGTTCATGCGTAGCCCACGAATGTGTGGTGAGGGCGTTACGGTTTTTACACGGAATACGTAATGTTTTCTTCGTGCTTAGGTTGAGCTTTTTCCAAGCTTCTTAGAGCGAATGCACACTAGCAACCGAGGAGGACGTATCGTCTGCGAGAATCGAATTGAAACATCGTTTTATAGCGCTACTGTGTGCAGATCCATACGTGATCTACGCGGATTTATGTCAGTGTGTGCCAGATGTTTTTTTTGTTCTTAGTGTATTTTCGCGTTTAGGTACCTACCACGGAACTACAGAACCGGTATAATGAGCGTCTATTGGAAACTTGGAAGGATTTTTACAGCTTCAGCGTAATAGGTAGCCAATTGTAAGTAAGTACATATCGCATATGTAAACATTTTCGTGTTACTATGACCTTTATCTTGGCAAATGATGAAATTATGAAAAAAATCTTAAGATCACAGACAAGATCTGAAATGAAGAGATCCGTAAGAGAACCAGGGTCACTGACATAGCCCAAACCATTAGCAAGCTGAAGTGGCAGTGGGTAGGCCATGCCTGTGGAAGGACTGAGGGCCGCTGGATAGAGTGGAGACCGCGTACAAGTAAGCGTAGTGTGGGGCGCCCTCCGGCACGATGGACCGACGACATTAAGAGGGTGGCGGGAAGTGGCTGGATAAGGAAGGCTGAGAACCGGGTGGGGTGGCGTTCTTTGGGAAAGGCCTTTGTTCAGCAGTGGAAGTCTGCAGGCTGAGATGATGATGATGATGATTAAAAAAAAATGGCACCTGTCTTCAAATCTTTTTATCACTATTAAAGTGAACGTTATAGTAGCTTCAGTAAGTTCTCGCAGGTGCGGAATTAATGGGAGGGAATTCGTACACGCCCAGATAACTTGTGTATAAGTAGCGTCACAGTGGAACTTTGCTAATTAACAAATAAAGTCGCGCGTGTCGCTGAATGTGTAACTCGTCGCTTTCTAAGGGCGCTTGTTGCAATTTGTCGACATCAACTCCGATATTGGAATAGTTTACTTACTTTATTTCAACCCATAAATTAAAAGTAGCTCAGCGCGCAATGGAGCCGGCTATGTTGGAAATCTCTCTCAGGGATAAAATCCGGAACGAGGAAATACCAAAGTAAAATCGTAGAAGCACCAAAGTGACAGACATAGTTCTGAGGGTTAGCAAGCTGAAGTGGCAGTGGGCAGAACCTATGACCGTTGGGGCAGACGTGTTCTAGAGTGGTAAGCGGTAAGCGCCGTGTAGGACGACCTCCAGCTTGCTGGGGCAGACGTGTACTAGAGTGGTAGCCGGTAAGCGCAGTGTAGGATGACCTCCAGCTCGCTGGTCTAATGACCTAAAGAAGGTAGCAGGAAGCGGGTGGATGAGGTAGGCGGAATGCTATGTTTGGTAGCGCGCTCTCGAAAAGACCTATGTCCAGCAGTGGATGCATAGGTAAAGGCTGATGGATGGATGAGATTATTTTCCACGTTTTTATACTTTAGTATGAAACACGTGTCTTATTTCAATGTTTTATTGCTAAACAATTTCTAATGCCCTACCATTCATATTTAAGTTATCTTCACACAAGTTTAAGAAACCCATTAAAAGCATGCTCCTGAAAAAAGCTTATTATATTGTACTATTGAAAATTACATCATACTAATATTATAAATGCGAAAGTGTGTTTGTTTGTTGGTTTATTGGTTTGTTTGTTTGTCCTTTAATCACGCTGCAACGGATCGACGTGATTTTTAGGATGGGTAATGTTGAGGACCTGGAGAGTGACGTAGGCTACCTTTTATCCCAGAAAATTAAGGAGTTCCCGTGGGAATCAAAAAAACTTAAACCACGCGGACGAAGTCGTGGGCATCAGCTAGTAAATTATAAAAGAGCGTAGACTTAACTTGCTCGCGTTTTGACATCTATTTGGTTTACTGTGAAATAAAAACATATAATATCTCATAGCAAAACTACAATGGATAAAAATATATCGGGCTTGCTTTTTATGGCTATCATGGGTACGAGAAGGGAAGTAGTAATAATTCAATTCAATTCATTTATTCAATTTAGGTACATTACAGGTACACATATTGACGTCAATTACTTACGAATAAGATCGGCAGTTATTATAATTTCGGTTGCGGCAGCTACATCGCAGGATAACAAAGACTTCCTAGTTGTAATGCAACGAACAAATATAACAGCTTTTAACTTGGCAAAACATAAATATCCTCCTTGTTACTAAATAAATAACTTGGATCTATATCGTCATGTGTCACAAGATATTGCCAGGGATACAGATATCAGTAAACTTTGTTATTACCCGTAATACCAAATTAGAAACTTTGCTTCATAGTTATTGCGATATTAATATAGTTTCCACAAAGTGATATGATTTGTGACTTCAATAAAGTTAATACAATGGTGTGGTAGAAAGCGTATTATAGCGATATATGTACAATTTTATCCCTACAAATATTTACAACAATACTCTTTGACCTGCCAAGTATATATTGAGTTGTCGTTATTGGATACTTTAGTTTACTTACGTTAGTCATCATTTGAATGAAAATAAAAAGTAATTGTCTCGCGCTAAACGCGAGCTAGAGTACAAGTGGTACCATCTAGGTGGCACAAAGTAAACTGAATTATATAGACGAAAACAATTATTTAAATTAACAATACTAGCGAACACTTTTTGACTAACACCCTGGCAAATATATATTCCCCCATTTTTAATAATTATACATAACAACTACTATTTACTATCAGCTAAAACGATGAAAGTTTTCGAGATTGACACCTCTATAGTAAGAGCGCGAGTTGAATGCAGAGGTTTTGTATGTGTCACCATACATTAGCTCTGCATTCAACTCGCTCGCGAACTTTATATTAATGTTGGATTTATCTACGAGTCGTATATAAAATTCAAAGTCCTGAGTGACTGACAGATATATAAACGCACAGCCTAAACCGCTGGTCAAAGAGAACGAAATTTGGAGGGCGTGTTCTTTGTAAAGAGTAAGACGTATCCACTAATATAGGGGTTTTCAAAATTCCACCCCCAAAGGGTTAAAATAGGTGTAGAAAGTTTGAATGAAAGTCCGTCGTTTTGAAACTTGGTTTTTGGGCTTCCGGTTTAAAGTTATGAAATACGTATTCCACTTTTTGAAATTTCTATCCCCAAGAACGTTAATTAGAGAGTTCGTCCTTCGATCACGCCGCAACAGAGCAACGGATCAACGTGATTTTTTGCATGGATATAGTTGAGTACCTGGACATAGGCTTTTTATTCCGGAAAATTAAGGAGATCCCGCAGGAATAAAAAAACTTAAACCACGCGGACGAAGTTGCGGGCATGAGCTAGTTTTAGTATACACGAATGTAAAACCAAGTGTACATGTATGCTTTTAAGTAATAAACGTTTTGCATACTAATAGCTTTCAAAGGAACACGTAAAAACGATGACATACGAGAAAGTTTGTACGCTCCGTTTTATTCGTTAATTAGTGATGCTCCACTCCTCTTTGAGCTCGCTCCCAGTTCGCCAACGCTTGCCATATTAATTATCATGAATATTTGGCTACTAGTTACTGTGTTTTCATACCCCTATTTGCCTTTGAATTTTCCGTCTAGACAGATTATTATACTAAAGTACTAATATATGATTACTATAGTATTAATATACTAGAAACAGTATTTTCTAAATCAACGATGCTAACGGTGGAGTTGTGCAATCAACTCAGGATTTGCCGCGCCGCCGTGCCCCAGCCGAAGCCGTGCCATAATTGTGTGGATCCACTGAAATACCACTACTATGGGATTTTACTTAAGTATCCATCCGTACAGAAAAATAAAGAAAGAAAGACAAGAAATACATTTATTCAAAAATGGTTTGCAGACAGACATCTGTCATACATAGATGTACACACAAATATGAGACAAATATGTACACACAAATACGTATGTGTACACAAATTCCCATTGCGTCAGCAATGGGTCTTATCCATTGATGTAGAATTTTAGTACGTCTTACCCTATAGAAAACAAAATGTTGTTTTAATCAATTAATAAGTGAGATCGAAACCGAAATCGATATCGAGATCGTAGATAGAAATGCGCTTTTATGAAATAAGCTCTTTTTTAATTTTCATGGTTTTCATATGTGGAATCTGGCAGATTTAAAATACACACTTGGCGTGTTTAGTTTATTAAACAACACGGTGGTTTTGATTAAACAATTCACAGCTCTAGAGTTGAATCAATCGTTATGAAGTTTGGCGCAGAAACAGCTTGCGATTAGAGATGGACATGGGATACAGTAGTTTCACTAGTTTTTAAATAAAAGGATTCAAAATGGATGAAGTCCCGAGTATCGTCTAATTGATTTTCCTACATAGCCTATGCCACTTTCCAGTTTCTTAACCATGCTCATGCAAAAAAATACGATTGATGGACAACCCAATGAACCAACAAACAAACAAACACCTTTAGATTTATGAGGGTAGTGATCCTAGCTTTGTTTTTAAACGGAAAATTTAAAACGATACATTACTAATTATTACAGAGAATTGAGATTAAAAGCTGTGAAACCTTAAAAGCATAGAAATATTTGGTTATTGTCATTATTTTCACGTTTTTTTTGAAACATAATTTAACCAATCAAATTCGTCTAATTCAGCACACAAAATAACAAGTAAATGTAATCTTAGTAATATTATAAATGCGAAAGTTTGGATGGATGTATGGATGTTTGTTACTCAATGACGCCCCAACAGCTGAACGGATCTGGCTGAAATTTGGCACAGAGATAGATTAAAGTCTGGAATAGCACATAGGCTACTTTTTATCCCGGAAAATTAAAGAGTTCCCACGGGAACCAAAAAACCTCAAATCACGCAGACGAAGTCGCGGGCATTCGCTAGTTTACCAATAAAACAAAACAGTAAATAGCATGTCTTTAATTAATATGAAGGGCGGGCTCCCGTAGTCCCTCATGGAGGTACGTCAAAGGGGAATTTTCCTAATTGACAAATATCGCGTGGCCCTGCGGGGCTCTGCCATGACTAAACGGAAAGCATTCGGTCATTACGAACACACGAGTTACTGTACTGGCTGAATCGGTACCGGTACCAGTTTAAGCACACTTTTTTTAAATTGTTGTTGTGCCAGCTGTATATTAAACGTTACAAGACTTGTATTACAAGTGTTTTCGTAAGACAAAACGCTTGAAGGTAATACAAAACTCATAGTCCGAACCGGGGACAACGTCGCATATAAATATAAAAAACTAAATAGTCAAAATTAGTTCCAATTTTAGAAACCGGGCCAGATAAGTTTGTGGCAATGTAACATTTAATACACAGGGCACTGAACTTCGAAATCACTAATAATTGTGGCTTAAAAGAACGCGTTCATGTTTACGCTATTAATTTAAAAGTTAGTAAAAAATATCAACTTCGGTTTGAAAGTCTTTAGCTAGGTAAAAAATGTAGGTATACAAAAATGATCCGATTTCTCAGTCACTGTGAAAACTAAATTATTGGGTAAAGTAGACTTTACGACTTTCACGAATATATTTCTAGTAAAAGAAGTCAATGAGTCGCTCAACCTAAGCAACCTTTTCCCATTTAACTCCGCACCGAAGGCGTAAGCATAATATATTTTTTCCACTTCGAAGATTTCCGTCAGGTAAACGATTGTACGATGTCTCCCTTTGAATATTTTGGCAATCCAGGAGGAAGAATTAAATTTCATATACCTATGCGAAGGGCCAAAGATAATAATTTTGCAACCAAAAATTTAATCATAATTTTGTTATTCCATTTAGCTGCATATTCAGTGTTTATTTTTTAAACTTGGTAGGTATATTTTGTTTATTTAGCTGTTACAGGCGATTTCGTCCGCGTGTTCCTGAGGCCCTAGCATAACGTGAGTTCTAAAAATAAAGGTTTGAAGCCATTCCAATGTTTTGTGGAGCAATTTTTGTGATTTGACATTCCTATGTGTTTTGTATGAAATTTCTTTTCATAACTTAGTACTGTTACAAACTGTTATAATGGTATAACCTACACATATTTAGCTAACTTTTTGTATTCAAGAGAAGTTTATAAGGTGTTCAAATTTAAGCATAATTAATGCCTTCTAAAATTCAGAAAACAACTGTGTAGAGATTCTGTACGTTCTCGTAATTATATTCAACGTAAACGATCTAACTGCAATTTAACGTGACGAAAATGTGAATGTTACGTCGTCAAAGTAATCTACATAATGAGTGTGCGAAAACTTTCTACCGTGTCTAGAATGGGACGTATTCTTGACGTTCATTGGTAGGTTATTCAATTCAGGCTAATAAGTACTACCAAAAGAATTAGAGTTCCAGTACGATGCCGTATACAGACAGATTGATGGGGGTTTACCTTACTACTACTATTTTGTGTTACTACTTTCCACGAAGTAAGAAAGAAACTTGAATAACCCAAATCTTGAAACGCAAAACATTAATTAAAAAAGAAATTGCTGTTGAAGTAAAAGGTAGCTGTACAGAACAGTACTTTATGAGGCCAGTCCTGCTGCTCCCTGGGGTGAGAATTATATTTCGTAATTTTGCAAATTTGATGTAAAAAAGACCGGTTCAGTTTTAAATTAGGGTACGTAAGTAGTCTCGCTTGTTTCTCTTCTGTAATAGAATTTTTAAATTGGCCTTTAGAAATTAATTATTTTCTTATGTTCTTATGATTTTTGTGAACATGAATAATTTGGTCGTTTCTTGGAACGTGTTAACGCTTAATTTAAATCTACCTTACTAACTCAAGCTTACGAACGTACTCCCTCAGGAATGCGAAATGATGCGAACAGCATTAATGCAAACGTATGTTTCTAGTTGGAACAAAAACTAGTGATTTCACTTCGACTTCATTGAATGAAATCTGTCATTAATTTAGTATGGAAAGTAATAATCATAATAATATTATAAATGCGAAAGTGAGTTCACCGCCGTGCCTCGGAGAGCACGTTAAGCCGTCGGTCCCGGTTATTATCACTAACATGATAATAGTCGTTAAAGTCCGCCAACCCGCATTGGAGCAGCGTGGTGGGTCTATGCTCTAATTCCCTCTCTCCTATGAGAGTGGCCTGTGCCCAGCAGTGGGACGTTAATGGGCTGTAGTAGTGGAAAGTGCGTTTGTTTGTTGGTTTGTCCTTCAATCACGCTGCAACGGAGCAACCGATGTTGCTGACGACGTGTTTTTTGGCACGAGTAGGTATAGTTGAGGACCTGGAGAGTGACACAGGCAATAGACATACTTTTTATTCCGAAAAATTAAGTAAAACCTTGTTTCAGTAAATATGGGAAATAATAATATAACAGCGTGCATAACACCGAAAATGAAACACTTAAATTATGAGCTTGTAAGGGTCCCTTTAGACGTGCCACCAAAGCAAAAATATAGCCGGTTCAAAATTTTATACAAAAACGTAAATAGTTTATTCTATTGATACGTGCTATAACTTGAACCCAATGATTACTATATACCCGCTCTGCACTCGCACC
The DNA here is from genome assembly GCA_964035005.1 of Erebia palarica. Taxonomy (NCBI): domain Eukaryota; kingdom Metazoa; phylum Arthropoda; class Insecta; order Lepidoptera; family Nymphalidae; genus Erebia; species Erebia palarica. The sequence goes on from OZ035988.1 coordinate 13,921,779, forward strand.
GCAAAAGCCCACGAAAGGCTCGAAACAAGCAAGGGAACATCGCGAAGCCGTGTCTTCAAACTATAGCTTCTGATTGCTCTATTAACGCATACATTGTGCAGCCGGTGACAGTGTTGCCGTTTTGGTGTAGTTGTGACATTGTCCGTATAAAAGAACCTTATGTTAGGAACGAGTCTATTCGCTCAATGCAAATATCCTTTTGAACTGTTTCCTGTTTTCGCGCCCCGATGTGTTTAATTAAACGTACTTATTTCGAAAATGGGGTGAAAACCAAACAACGCAATACTCTTTAACGCTGGGCCACGACTTTAACGATTACGATAAACGGCGCAGCAAAAAAGAAGCAATAAATAGATTAAAATTTCTATGTATTTAAATCAGTCTTTGAAAAATATTGAAATCATATTTAAAAACAGAGAAATCGTTAGCATTGGAATTTCCATGTTGTTGATATAAAATCTACTCGCACGATACGAAGTGCTACAGTGTATATGGTCTTTGCAGCGGCATCCGAATTTCCTGCTACATATAACCTTCAAGACGTAGAGTACATAACATAAAAAGAAACGGCAAAGAGTAAATAGGTTAGTAATTTTTATCAAATCTAGATCTATTTAAACTGACAATCAAAAGTGAAATTCGTTGTATTCAGTGTGTGAAGCTTTGACAACTCTTTCTGTGGTTAGTTTTACCTCACATATTAAGCCTCGCTTTCGTGAGAAAATCGTGGCCCAGCAGGTAAGGTTATCACACCGAGTGTTTTATTAAAATCATAAATCCTACGTCAAAAGCACCCGCTGTATTTCGAGACGACTGTAGCATCGGATTTTACGTTGAAAATAATTTTCTTTTTTAAAAGACATTATCTTGCAAATTGGGCTTGATTTTGGAGCAATTTACTGACTCAGATTCTTTAAAATTCGTATTTTTTAACAATTCAGATCTAGTTGAGATAATGCCGGGACCATCGTATTTTAATGAAACTTTATAAAATCACAGTCTTAAAAACGTCCCACAGTCGTCCGCTATCTATCTATCAGTCGGTATCTAGTTCAATCATGAAAGGTAAGAAGCGCAAAGGGAAACTACTCAAATGGCAGATTCGACCAGAACTACTTTTACGAATCGCGTAGTTGATGGTAATTTTGAAACTGAAATGTTCATGGTAGCTTGGGGCGCTGCAGAAAATGACTTCTAATAAAATACTTCGGTCATCTTGGATATGGATATTGTCGTCATTAAAAAGGTCATCAATATTTTATTTTTGTGGGTGGGTGCTTCGATCCCTTGGAACCAAGTTTGGCTCAAATCTAGGTTGGCTCCTTAGTTCCTCGGGAGCTGTGGTGCTTCGTTTTTTTTTTGTTTGATTTTGTGTTACTGTATATTTTAGTTGAATAAAAAATATTTATTTATATTAAAATAAATAAAAATTAATGCCTTTTGCTGAAAACGGTATATCGGTAAACGGTAATAAGTATCTCATTTTTCTGCGGCGTAGCTCTCAGCGGTTCGTAGAGGACTACGAACACGATACAAAGGGCTTTTCCGCACGAGATACAAAGCGTCAATTATGAAGGACATGGTGCATCAAATGCGCACAAAGCAGTCAAAATGTAGCTACTATACTGAGCTGTGTGCACTATATTTTGATAGATTGGTTTTACCAAAATCGATAACTAACGGACCGTCAGGTCCAAGTGACCACGCGATACGTACGGGTCGGATGTTTTGTTCTACCGTGCTAATGTGCTGTAGCTCCACATCGACTTGTGGTGATGTGTTGAGCGCTGTTGCCTTAACGTGAGAGGTCCCGGGTTCGATTGCCGGCAGGGTCAATTTGTCTGGTCCGGTGGGAGGCTTCGGCCGTGGCTAGTTACCACCCTACCGGCAAAGAATAGAATAGAATATTTATTTATTTGCAAGATTGTAAGTAGGTACATAGTACGATGTTATTATAAGGTGAGCATGTTAAAATCAGCCATGCAATGGCGTGCAAAATACTTAAAACTAACATAGGATTAATAAAAATTACTAAACAAGTTGAAAGCTTAAATTTAAAAAAAAAATTAAATTAAATAAATAAACAAATGAGTTTATGAGTTTGAATTTGACAATTTTTGATAATGTACTACATATGAACATCGTTTTTTCATTCGCATAACTAGGTGAGTATATTTGAATAACTAATAAGTTTGTTATGTAATCTTAAGTTTTCGTATATACCTATTTAGGTAATGATACTATATACTAATAATATCAAGTTATACCGAATGAGTTTGATTCTAAGAGGCACTTGTACAAATAACTATATCCACAAACGAAACTTATGCTTCGCTCCCCGATATTATATTACGAGACGGTTTGTTTGCAGAGAATTAGTGAATTAGGTCGAATGTGCTGTAACACATATCAGAGTGATTTCACTTAAAATACTCTGAAATGTGGTTCTTAAAGCAAACCAGCCAGCTCAAACTTGTACGGGAGCAGGTGATATAGCTCGATCGTAACAAGGGATGATCATCCTCCGAGCGGGTGTTGTGCTCGGAGACCACTGGTCCGACCGTTCATCGTTGGAGGTCGTATATATAGCGTAATTCAGAGAACGCTTCGTAATCGTGAGTTGGGCTCTTCACGGTCGCGTGATTCGTACTAGTAATGCCATCTATTGGATTATGTGCGGACTGCGAAGACCGCCACATCACTCCCCTTCGAGTCTGGAGGTCGTCAGCATTCAGTTGAGCGGCGTTGCAAGCATCTGGAGAAGTGGCGTCGATGAGCATTCAGGTAAGCGCTGCGTCGGGAAGTACTCAGTGAAGTGGCGTCGTGTAACAACCAGGGTAGTGGCGTTGTAGGCTCATACTACTCTGAGGCTGTGCGACCCACTTGTGCGGCTGGTACTGGCGTCGACGGGCTGTGTATTGATATGCTGTTGCGTATCGACTATTGCTGGCCGCTGAGCGCGTGGCCCTGTGAGCGGCTGTGCCGGAACATCGGTCGGCGTTGCTGCGTTGTGTTGCTATGCTGCGTTGGTTGCTGCGTTGGTTGCTGTGCTGCGTTGGTTGCTGTGCTGCGTTGTGTTGCTGTGCTGCGTTGGTTGCTGTGCTGCGTTGGTTGCTGTGTTGGTTGTTGTGATGCTGTTGTGTCCCGCTGTGCGCACTGATGATGCTGTCCTCACTGCGATGACTTCAGGGTTTATATTGTGATGTGTGATGTTGCTCAAGTGTGACGAGTGAGGGCGTGACGTCGGCTTGATGTGCGTCAGCGGCGGCTGTGACGTCACAGCGGCTTGGAAATCACGTCGGTGTCACCAATGTACGGGAGCAGGTGATATGGCTCGACCGTAACAAAGGATGATCATCCTCCGAGCGGGTGTTGTGCTCGGGGACCACTGGTCCGACCGTTCATCGTTGGAGGTCGTATATATAGCGTAATTCAGAGAACGCTTCGTAATCGTGAGTTGGGCTCTTCGCAGTCGCGTGAATCGTACTAGTAATGCCATCTATTGGATTAAGTGTGGACTGCGAAGACCGCCACAAACTGAACGCGGTGAATGGTGGCGAGTAGAAGCGAGTAGTGGCAAGTAGAGGCGAGTGGTGGCGAGTATAGGCGAGCGGCGGCGAATAGAGGCGAGCGGCGGCAATATGGATTATGGCGAAAACATACTACGGACAGGACGGGATAATACACCTGCGCGAAGTGCTTGGGAATACGAATGGGACATGTTTATTCGTATCGCGGTAGTCAGTGCAGCTCCATATAAAAAAGTGCACGTGGAATTTTTGATACACAAAAAAATGTTTTGGGCTCTGTATCAATTATACAAAGTATCCTTGAATCAGAAGTTTCAAAAAATTCATTACAAGAATCATCCAGTATGTTACGTTGTTGTACGTATAGTGTTGTTTAATTAATTTTATCACCAAAATAGTAGAAAATAAAAAATTACTACGTATATAAATACGTAAATAAAATGTTTAGCTTATGTGTAGCTATGAGTAATTAGATTACGAGCGTATTTCATTTAATTTTACTTCCTTTGTAAGATCTCACGAAAGACGAAAATATTATAATGTTAGAAGCGGCTTCTAATATTATAATATTTTCATCTTCAATGAACTTTATTTGCGGTGCACCCTTTGTATCAGGCTTCGCAGTACAACAATGGCTACACAAGTCTAAGATAATGGATATTGCCTTTCCTGCGAGACAAAGCCGTCTACTTTGGGGTCTCTCATAATGCGCTTAGAGTTCGCGAAATACGTTATTACGCCTCAGTGGAAACATTTTCTGTGTCCCACCGAATATGTGGCTTTTTTGCAATAGTTTTACTACTTTATGTACTCAACGTGCCTATTAAGGTGTAAGAATTATGTCTTTCACATTTTACGTTGTCGTTGTACCTTTGGCGTCTTGTACATAATACCAGCGGATCTATTCTGATAAAGCTGTTTCAATACACGCTACTTTTTCAATTGTTTTGATAGGCTAAATTTGTTGTACTTATTCTTAATGCTACAATTAAACCCTTAATAGTCTAGGCAACGGGGTGGCTCGTTGTATGGAGACCCCCGCATTAAATCCTCAGTCGTTAAAACTTGGCAGGGTTGGTAGAATGGTATGAACTAAAATTAATACAAAAATATCCAAAAAAAAAAACATCCGGAAGTTAAGTATTTATACCTAAAACTTATTTATATGACTTAATATTTTCTCGATTTCGTTTTAAAATAATAGTAGGCAGTGTATTTACACTCAAAACCGAAATATCATACGAAATACTCATGCAGAACATCGATGTTTAAACCGATTTTATTATCAAACCTAAACTGCATTTATGTGATAATGTACCTTCCTGCTTTAACAATTGGGTATAGCATAAAAAATTCTTCCTTTCTCATTTTTTATTGGATGTTTATAATATACGTTTAACTTATGGTAATTATTCGTCGCCTGAGGAATTATTTTTGGGGTCCACTAGCTTTATTGCCTATACTTTAAGGAAAAATTATTTCTACACTATTCAGCAATACAATCCTAAGTCAGTATGTCACCATGTAGGTAGGTGGCCAAACATTACGCGGTACTTTGTTGCTTAAAAATAAACTTCATAATAAAATGGAATTATTACCTGCCCCGGTAAATTATTATTGGCAATTTCTAAATTAATCTTCTCTTAGCGCAAAAACGCACTAGGGTCAAAAATCTTTATATCTTACCTTTAAAGCGTGCACTAGGCGACAGGACAAAAAATAGTTCCCTCCTTCTGACTGGGCCGTTTCGCGAAAAATTTTTGTACTGTTCGTTCGCTAGTGTGTTTGCGCTATATCTGCATCCCATCCCAATCGACGGACACCCATTAGCACGACAGGACACCACGTCGTTCCCCCTCAAAGCTGACGTTTCACATTTCACCCTGTCCGGTCCGTAGTGTATTTCGCTCTTAATGAAACGGAAGTAACGACAATTCTCGTTACAGTAAACGCTACAGTAGATTGTCCACTCAATTTTGACCCACTAACTAGATTTCGCTAGCTAGATTTCCACGCCGTCCGCGCAGAGGAAATAAACAAAATCTTTCTCCATTACGTAAACGAGGACCAGTTTTATTATTTCATTTAAAAGTTCCCTTGTATTTACACTACCCTATAAAATTAACCCGCTTAACGTCTGTAACGAGCAATTAACTCAGCAAAACGACCACTGCGTTAAAATGCTCGTTTAAATGTACTGTGAACGACTAATCCTTGTGAAAATCTAATTGAGCCTGCAGTTTTCCACTTAGGATTCAACTTTTATTCAAGGACGTCTTGATGTGGATTGGTTCAATGAATTTTTTCTTCACTACTGCTTATTTAAGTTGCATGGAAGCAACCGACCTCGCATCCAGGGACCCACAAGTCAGTGTAATACTTGTATCGTAACGTATGTGTTGTATTCTTAACTTATTGTAACCTCTTTTTTATTTAAGAAAAGAGCAACTGCTGAGTGTGCCGGCTCTTCTCAGTAGAACTAGAGTTGTTCAAAACTGCTATAAAACCATAGCACGCTACTATCTATAAGCTATAAATTTTTAGCATGCTTTTAAATATGCTATGCTATAACACGCATGAAAGCATATGACGTATGCTCACAGCAGCGCGTTACGCGAGATTAACGGTCGGCAAGCGCGCTACTGGTAGGCAGGCGCCGCTACGGGCGCTACTAGTGCTATAAAACGAACTACGAAGCACCGCGCGCGCTCGCGTGTCATAGCACCGTAGCAACCTAGAGGCTCCGCGGAGAGAATACTTTCCGTGCTATGGAAAAAAACCTGCTATGCTTTTTCGCTACGTGTTTATTAACCACCTCTAAGTAGAACCAGTGGCAGAGTCTTCACGTATCATAAGTGACACAAGTGTCCTACGTGAAATAAATAAATCATTTATCATTTATTGTAGAGTCTTGAAGGTTTAGCGAATTAAGGACTGGTGCATATCTGGCAAAAAACAGCACAGAGCATGGTCTGTCTGTGATACCTAATCATCAGAAATCAAATAAAAGCATATTATGATACAATTTGGGTTAAATACATCGTGCGAAGCGAGACCGTTAATTAAAAAGAAATTGCCGCAAAAGTTTACAGAGAGATGTTGATATTTCATTAACCCAATATCGGTCCCCGGGGTGCGAATAACATTGCTTAATTTTGCACGCCTATGTTAAAAAGAGTGCCTGAAAAATAAGGGCTTTTAGGAGCTTTGGGATTTGAACTCATTTATGTTATAGAATGCGGCGCGTTTCCTAGCTGCGGGCACGCGATATTTCTGCATACATTTTGACTACATTACTAGAATTTTCTTCTTATTCTTTATAATAAGCTATGGGTCAAATTAGAAGGCTCAGGGTCAAGCTAGCGATGGAGAAGGCTATACTCGGAGTATCTCTACGTGATCAAATATTCCATATAAAAAACCAGAAGATCCAAAATTGCTGGAAGAGTCTCTAAGCTGATGAGGCAATGGGTGGGGCACATATTTCGATGAACCGATAGACACTCGGACCCAAAAAGCTTGAATGGCAGCCTCGAATGGGAAGACGCAGTATTGTATGACCTGACCTGGGGAACATCCGATATACAGCGGCTATGCTGGGAGCTGCTGAAAATAAGCGGCACAAGACGATGTTCTGTGGAGTTCCATTAAAGAGATCATTGTGTCGTCCAGTAGGTTGAAACGACGAATATGTTTTAAATTAATTACTCATACTCAAAACTTAACTATGTTGAACTATTACAAAATATATTCTAAACGAGAAGAAATCATTCATGGTTGTTCACACCGCGGGGTGGCTAAAAACCAAGCTAAAATCCCACGGTGCCGCCGTCATATGCTTCAATATGTCGTGCTTTAAACAGCTGTTGCTGTAACAAATTGTACTTGCAATTCACGAGCGCGGGAGCTCATTATCGTGTCTGTATACACCACATACACTTACTTAATTTGCATAAACACAAATAAAGAGCGCTCGTGAATTGTAAGAAATGCATCCTACCATATAGTCTACAGATATACCGTTGGGGCATTGTCTTTGCCTATGAGTATAGGAGTTAAGCAAGACAAATGCCAAGGCTAATGCGGAGTATTGTTTGTTAGTGTTCTGCAAGCATTAGTGAGCTGCAAATATTTGCCCTTCGAGTTTCGATCACAGGACGGTCTAATATGTGTGTATTGCTTAGATGCAATCGTATCTATATTATGTGTACCTAACTTGAACTACAGGGGATATCCTTTAACTACACTCGTAGTTAAAGGATATCCCCTATGTAACTATGCTGCGGAGATATCTGACCCTTGTTAGTTTCGATTGATTAACTTATTTGCACAGAATGGGCAAAATTACTAAGGTGAATAATGTACAAATAATGTAAAAATATAATGTAAAATCAGTTATCTTACTCGTCGTCGTTGTCGTCGTCAACCGATGGAAGTTCACTGCTGGACATAGGTCTCTTGTAGGATCCTCCACAACCCACGGTCTTGCACCGCCTGGAACCAGCGACTCCCTGCAACTCTCTTGATGTCGTCCATCCACCGTGTGGGGGGTCTGCCGACGCTACGCCTTTCAGTGCAGGGTCGCCATTCCAGCACTTTGGGACCCCAACGTCCATCGGTTCTCCGAACTATGTGCCCCGCCCAATGCCACTTTCTGCTTCGCAACTCTTCGGGCTTTAGCGGTGGCTGGTTCTCCTCTGGTTCTCCTACGGATCTCTTCATTTCTGATTTGAACACGTAGGGACATTCCCAACATAGCCCTCTCCAGCGCCCGCTGAGTGACCCTGAGCCTTCTTATCAGGCCCATAGTCAGCGACCAAGTCTCGGATCCGTAAGTCATCACTGGTAACACGCGAAGACTTTGGTCTTCAGATACTGAGGGATTTTGGTTAATTTACTAAAGAAGTTATAAATGAGAAATTTTGTTTGTCGATTTCTTTATCACGTCTAAATATCTAATGAATGGTGCTTTACAGTCGTGCATTGTCGAGTCAACATCTCCTGAGGATGCTCGGACGTCGGAGTGTAACACGTTGACAGTAATTTGGAAGATTAGTGTGGTGTGGTGTGGTGGCGGTGCGAATTGCTGGCTTATTGGGCGGTGCATATCGCAAGCTACCCATGCAAGCTAAATCCGTTGTACCTACCACATAGATTTGTCTGTTTAGGCGGATTATAGCAAATTAAATTATTCAATACTCTATGAAATAAACAAAGAGTTCAATTATAAAGCATGAATTCTGAGCTACTCATGTGCTCAAATTATTATGTAGTTCAGAAATTTTGTAGTTATGGTGCATTATGAATTCAGCGTGTAACTCGAAGTTAGTGAATAAAACTTCGTGTCTGTTTATAATACACTGCCGGAGTTGGGAATAAGTTATTACGAGTGTGCATGTACTCAGCCGAAGAGGATTTGTGGTTTGGCTAGTACCTACTTATCTGTTTTATTCTAACTTTCATAACTTTCACATTTGTAATATTAGTATAGAAGTTTAAGTAGCTCCGCTACTCATTTACTGTACTTATACCTATACGACGTATACGACTATTATATATTCTGTGACTGTAGTAACGTACAGCTAGGTAAATGGTACCCATACGAAAGAAGTCAGTTTTAATTGAAATCACAGCAATAACAGACCATGTCATCCGCACCGCCTGCAGGCAACGATGCGTAGAGCTCAGGTGATATCCAGTACGATGGAAACTAAATTTGTTTTATATCATAACACCGACCGGTTACATTAAACTCTCTTGTGTTACATATAAGGTTCAGAATTCGAGTTCAATTTTATACAAAATATGCTGCAGTCAACTATTATTGGATTCCATGAAGCGAAAGTTATGTAAACGGTCGAAAATAATTCCTTTAACGCATTATTTAATGTCAATAAAATTTATATCATGATGGAACCTATTTTTAGGTACTCATATTATACTGGCTATTGTAACTACTGTAATATATTGATTTTATAAAGATCTACTTTAATGGAATGACTATATGCGGGTCTGAAAAATAAAAACATGAGTAAAAATTATGGCTCTCAAAGATCCACTATATACAACGACCTACCAAACCTATACTATCTATTAACCAAACGAAACTGTTTTTTATGAATCAGTGCATCATGTGCACTGATTGATGAACAAAATTTCTGGTGGGAGGCTTCGATCGTGGCTAGTAACCATCCAATACCGGCAAAGACGTACTGCCAACCGAGGTACGATGCCGTGTATAAGCCGGAAATTACTTCGGTAATACATATCTATATTTAATTGGCTTTCCTAATAACTTTGGAGAAGACGAAATTGTCAAAAAAATTTTACATTTTTGCAAATCAGAAACAGTATTCATTTTCATTTCACTGAACCCATTTTTATGCAACGGTTTTTAACATTTTAACCAAACGGTTAAATATTAATTTAATCAGCACACTTATATTATTTTCAGGGAAACTATAATAACATGCCAAACGTATTTAACGTCTCTGACGTTCTGTTGCGGAATAATTTAAATACCTAACTAGCTGATAACCGCGACTTCATCCGCGTGGATTGAGGTACTTTTGTTCCTGCAGGAACTCTTTAATTTTCCGGGATAAAAAGCTTATGTATCATTCCTATACCAGACTATAATCTATCTGTGTGCCAAATTTCATCCAGATTGCTTAAGTCGTTTTGGCGTGATTGAGTAACAAACATTCATCCATCAATCCATTCATCAAAACTTTCATATTTATAATATTAGTATAGATTCCACCCAAAAGGTGCAATTTTAGGTAAATTTATATTGGGTACCCGAAAGCTAAACAAGTGAAGGATAATAAGTAATACGACTTCTGAAACTATTAATTACTCTTTCGTCTTAATATGACTTCATAAACATCTTAGCATTAAATTGAAGCTCCCGATAAATTACGTCGGCTAATTAATGTCAAGTTTCTCTGCAATGTTAACACAAGACTGATTCAATGATAAATTATATATTTATTTCACGTAGGACTTGTATCACTTATGATTAGTCAAGACTGTACCACCGGTTGGGAAAGCAGATTCTACTCTTTATCTCGATTAAGATCTATTTGTCTGTTTGTCTGCTTCGCTATTTGCTACTATTGCGCTATTGTACACACTCTTTATTCCCCTCCTCCTTCCCTTATTGGCATAGCTGATCGGACGGGAAATCCGACACAACCGTAAATACATCAGGCGCTGGACCGACGGCTTTACTAGCGAGGCGTAGCGCTAAAGGACCGTCAACTTCCTAAATCCGAGCTGGTACGTATAAAATATCATATGGCTATAGTATATCGTTCGATTCACTTTCGATTGACCCAATTCTTATTTAATCAAATTCAATTAGTTGGTTCAAATTACACACAATTCGGAAATGGTCCAATTTACGGATGGTCCAAAATCAAATTTTAAATCGTGCTGCCTCCACAGCAATCTGAAAGAAGTAACTGAGGAAGAGAAGAGGATTTAGTTCCATTCTGTTACGCTAGATGAAAAGAGTTTTGTTTTAGTGTAAGCAAAAATGGAAAAGAGTCTTTGTTTCGTGTTTTACTTCTGTGAAATGACTAACCATAGAGTGAACCATAGATTTAAGACAAAGACACTGGTTATAATGTATATTTTCTCTGATAAATAAAATAATTTTTTGTTTTTTTTTTTGTAAACCATAAAGAAGAGTGATAACCTATTAAACTTTAATAGCTATAGTTCGTAACGATTTGAATGACGTACTGTGTTTACAAGTAATAGGTACGAGACATAATTAATTATATTTGCGCAGCCAGCTGCTGGCCGCGAAATTCGACACCTGTCACCTGCCTTTCGCTGATCCTTCGCGAATTTTTAAAATGGCAGCCGTAGAGAAAGGGATATGAAGTATCGAATATAACCACCCTGTCTGCCCTAACCCTAACCCTAACCCTAACCCTAGAATTATTTTGTAAAGCGCGAAGCCAAAAGCTCGCGAAGGAGGTCCTGAGTACAAGGCCAAGGGACATCAGTAGCGAAACGAAGATTTTAAGACAAAGCTCAATGAAAGAACCTCTGCACCATGTCTGTCTGTTTGTCTGTTTGCCTGCAACTACTTGTCTGCCTATTTAATAAAATGAATTATAAAAATTCTACGATTAGGGCACGACATATGTTAAATGATTTGCCACATTATCTTAATGTCCACAATGATTATTGGAGCAAGTTATATCTCATAGCGGCTCTACGTGACAGCATATAGCTGAAAACACTATTAAAAGAGTTCTTACTCATGCAGATCACGCGCGGGGTGCGGCGCTCGGTGGCAAACGGAAAAATTCAATTAGCTTCATATGAAAGTTCCAGTGCCATCCGCATGAACATTGACATATTGAATTGAATAAGAGAACTAAGGATTATTATTTAAGTACTAACTGAAGCTCTCGACGTTGTCCGCGTATATTTAGGTTTTTAAAATCCTTTTTTTAGCCCTTGACTGGGCTCTCAACTGCAAACCTTCTATTGCAGTTTTATAATGCAATTCTATTGCAGTTATGCCAACTGCAGAAAAACTGCTTCAAAACAAAGTCTTCGATCGTTGTGGAGTCCTAATGCAGTCTGTCTGACTAGTCACTTAGGTAATACGTTCCGTTCTATATACTCACGCTATGATATGAGCTATGACGGTTACTACCACTAGGTAGTACCGCCATAGCTCAAAGAATTAGTAAGCTGAAGTGGGAGTGGGCAGGCCATATCTGCCGCAGAACCGATGGCCGGTACGTGGTCTCTGCGTACTGGTAAACGCAGTGGGGACGACCTCCAGTCCGTCGGACCGATTACCTTAAAAAGGTAGCCGGAAGTGAGTGGATGCGGAAGGCGGAGGACCGTGTTTGATGGGCCCCATTCAAAAGACCTATTTCCAGTAGTGGATGAATGCAAGCTGGTGGATGGATGGATGATATTAATAATATGCTTAAGTCCAACTGTGGTCGTCTACCCGCTGACGACACCGATGCCGTGTTTGGACATATATATTAATTGCTATGGCTTCACTGTCTACTAATTCACACGGCTGAGTATAGCGTCTCGTATTAATTGATATCGTTAAGGAGAAACGCCTATTAGTGTAACACCCTCCCTAGGGACGTGCGACCTGTCATTTGCAGGAATTAACACCCCAAACGGTCTCACCCGTTGAATTACAACCCCCCTGAATCCTTATCCTGGGAGTGGCATGTTATGTTAGTCTTTCTGAATTGGATGTTCTAGCGTAGGTTGTCATTTGAGTGAGGACAATGCACCTATGTCTGATGGTAGATGCCTTGAATGACCAACTACAGATTATTGAGACATGTGAACCTATAATTGGTATGTGACCTATGTTAAAAATGAATTATTTTTTAGTGATTATTAAATAGATCTCCCAAAAGACTTTATATCCACATCCACTGTTACTATGTTAGTATATTATGTTGAATAACAATTTTAAAATATCGATTAAAGTAAAAAAGTGGGTCGAGTTTTGATGACGTCACAAGCAAGTATTACATACAAAATCCCATACTTACTAAGCGCACGTTTTGACGTTTAAGAAAGAGTTGCTGATTTGACTAGATGCTATTACGGTAAAATCACAATAATAATAGCCAATCAAAAGATTAATATACATTTAGAGTTGTCATTTTACTCTAAAAGTGTCCTTCACACCAGATAATTTACAAACTACGCGATTTCTTGTCTTTGGAACTCCGCAAACGTACGTGCCCTTTTTACACAACTGCGCAAGTATGGTGTGTAAACTTCTAAATGCCTGAACAGATTTGCCAGAGCGACATTGGCTATAAATATTTGGAAAAAAATTCAAAATAGGAGGGCAGTTGTGTTTTTAATTTTTTAATTATGTCCACTTGTTTACTGTTGTCTTGTTTATCGTACTGTTGCTATTAAGAGTCAGTACCATAGTATTTTTTTGCGACATTTAAAGACATTATATTACTAATATTTTAAACGCGAATGTTTGGATGGATGGATGTTTGTTACTCAATCACGCCAGAATGGCTGAACGGATCTGGATGCAATATGGCACAGAGAAAGATATAGTCTGGAATAACACAAATGCTCCTTTTATCCCAGCAAATTAAGGAGTTTCAGCTGGAATCCAAAAAACCTTAATCACGCGGATGCGGGCATCAGCTAGTATTGTATAGCGATTACTACGTACATAGCCATTAAATTATCAATCCATAAAGCTCATTAATACCTATATCAAAATGGAGATAGCACCAGGGTCAATTTTGTAAAAGGTGGCATGGTTAAAACCACGCTCAGCTGTGTTCGCTTAAACATTGCATTAATTTATGCGAAATACCCATTAAATTAAATTTAACGAACCATCAACTCATTTAAATACACGCAGATAGCTACTTATATGTGTTGCGTATACTACGTAGTTGCGAAAAGTTTGTTGAAACTGCTCACTGTATTGAGCATGAGTAGTTCACCACGCTGGCCAAGTGTGCATTTGCAGTTTCGCATACCTATGAGAACATTATAGAAAACTCTATTGTCACACATGTATTATTTCATTTCATAAAACGCATATAACTCAGTAAAGCCCAAAAAGCTTGCCCAGGGATCGAACTCCGACCAGTGGGTCACAGTCCTAACCATTAAGCTACTACTTAGGTAGGTATTTAATACCGACCAAATTACCAACAAAAAACGCAAAAATTCTTGCTCGAAAGTCCCAGAGAATAATTTTGAAAGTTGAAATAGCAATAACAGCGGAGGAAAAATAACTTTTATAGCTGACTCTCAAACTCTGTCACGGAGCTCTGCGAGTCTTCGTGAAGTACTGAAGAGTCGTTTCAGTTACGACTACCAGAAACTTGCCCTATTTATATTATGTTATTGTAAAGCAAAACTGTGTTTTGTGTTTTTATAATAGCTTATTTTGAAAACTAGCTGACACTTTCGTCGCTGGGATCAAATTTCTTTTTTTTTCTCGGTAAGTTTTCTCAATACTCAACGATTACCTTAGCCAAGCATTCAATATAAATAGGTTTACAGAAAAACCACTATAGGGACCGGATAGTAGGTATAAAACATTGTTCGGTAGCTTTGCAGTATATTATTATTTTATTTATATATATCGGTATGTAATTATAAACGTTGAGAATTTGTTTGGAGTATCTACCTAAGTGATCAAATCAGAACTGAGGAGATTTGTAGGAGAACCAGAGTGGCTATGGGCGGGGCACATAGTTCGAAGAAAAGATAGGCGTTGGGGTCCCAAGTTGCTTGAATGGTGGCCTCGCATCGGAAAGCGCAGCGTTGGACTTACCCGCACTAGGTGAACAAACGATCTCTTTTTTTATCTACAAGTACATTTTACTATTGCCTATTCTGTGTTACAAGTTAGCCCTTGACTGCGATCTCACCCGATGGTAAGTGATGATGCAGTCTAAGATGGTAGCGGGCTAACCTGTTAAGGATATGCCAGTTATATTAAACCCATACCCCTAATCGGTTTCTACACGGCATCGTACCGGAACGCTAAATCGCTTGGCGATACGTTTTTACCGGCAGGGTGGTAACTAGCCACGGCCGAAGCCTCCCTCCTGGCCAGACCAGGGAAAATTCAGAAATTATAAATTCCCAAATTGACCCTGTCGGGGTCGAACCCGGGACCTCGGCACATTAAGACAACAGTGCTCAACACTGCGCCAGGGAGGTCGCGAGCGAGTGGCTGGTCTGCTGAGAGCAAGCAGCATAAGACCCTGCCCTGTAGAGATAAATTCATGCGGGAGACCTTCGTCGAGCAGCGGGAATCTATTGGTTGAGACGACGACTACGAGATTAATAAATGCATGTGTGGATATTTTAATATCGATCAAAGCAAATCCACGTAAAGGCATTTTCCTATGATCCTAAGGGAGCGCATCGCAGCGTCTGAATTATTTATCAGCCTCCTTTGTACTCCATCCCAAATCAGCTCCGTCGAACAAGTACTCCGATTTCTACAACTAGGTACTAACGGTAGTATTATATTTTATTTTTAGGAATTTATAAAGGGATTGTATGGGTAATAATAAGTACTTTAGTAATTTTTTAAGAATACCTTCAAATGAGCCTTAATAGTAAAATATAAAGGAAAATGGATTTACTTAGTATTAAATTTTAGGAATTTTGTCATGCGAGATGCAGTTATGCGATTAATTAGCATCAATTAAAAATAAATGGAATCAAAGAAAAATTTATCGGAAAACAGCGGCATACCTATACCTATCTTCAAATTCTTTTACTATTAGGTACCTAATTTAATACCTATAGCCGAAACTTTTCTAGAAGAACTCAAGAAATATCACCCAAAGAAATCTACCTTGTAAAGCCGCATTAATCTGACGACGTCAACAAAGGGACACATCGCGGCCTTCCTAAGCCCGGTCTCCGAGAAACCCCGGGAAAGATTACAGCTCTAACAACCTCACTGTTCTGTTAAGTGCTAACTATACCTATTCGCTACCAGCTAATGCTCGCGACTTCGTACGCGTGGATTGAGGTTTCTCGGTTCCCGCGGGAACTCTTTAATTTTCCGGAATAAAAAGTAGCCTTTGTGTTATTCCAGACTATAATCTATCTCTATGCCAAATTTCATCCAGATCCGAATCAGAAGCCGTTCTGGCGTGATTGAGTAACAAAAATCCATCCGTACATCCATCCATACATTCATCCAAACTTTCGCATTTATAATATTAGAAGTAAAGTAGTATAGATGCAATAAGGTAGTGCCATTAACTTGAGCACAATACGCATGAATTATAATTTATTGAACCTTATCAGTAACTGGATGTGTGATAGATAATTTTATCCGACTACCGACTGGGAATTAACGTGGTATAACAGGATATGTCCGTCACTCTAAGTACGTTACACGTATAAATCCTCAGCTAAGGCCAGTATAGTGTAATCGATAGTACAGTCCCTTTTATTGAAGCGAAACAACAAAAACTCCGCGGATTACGGGTCCATAGATCAATCTATCAATGTCCCACCACACAGTAGTTCGGCTAGCCAAATTTATCAGTGCAATATACCGACAAAATAGATGTTCACGTTTTTAAAGTAACCAGATACGAAAATCAATACTTATTACGTCGAGATAACATAATAAAAAGATTGAGGTGATGGGCTGACGAGACAAATATTTCCACGTCATTTGCTTCTTTCTTCGAAAAATTTCGTTCGTAATAAAAAGGGTTCAGCATGGTTCAGTGTGTATGGAAACTACCTATAAGATTTTTCCGCCCAATCGTCATTAGATGGGGTAAATAGGATGCAAAAATTGTTTGGATAGAGACAGACGTAAAAATTGATTTGCAAGCACGGGATAATATTACTCAATCAGTAAGGCCTTAGATCAAGCCTTAGGCCTCAGTTAGGATTACTGGATTGAAATATTCATAAGATTCCAGCCGTGCGAAACCAGGTTAGTCAGTCTTGTATATACCTCGCTATATCATATTCTACTTGCGTCATATATACTTCTTGCATTTTGTCTATAATGAGACAAAACGTCATTACACCTCTAGATTAAATACCCACTACCCATCCGGGTACCGACGTGGTTCAACATTGCTTAACCAGCAAGAATCAACAACGTACGTTAACATAAGTTCAAAATCCAGAGTCACGTAGCAAATGCTTGCTAAACCTGCATCTAACAACAACTCAGGCAACAATTCAATTTACTTTTATGTGAGGTGATCCCTCTTGCGCCTCTGAAACAAATCATTGGTAGGTTTAGCACGAGTTCTCGATAACGACGTTCGAGATACTGTTATCCGAAACCAAGATGGACCACGAGTCATTTGTTTTATGGTTGGAATTTATCTAATGGCATGGCCCAAGCGCCCAAAGTCGATAATATAAAAAAAACTGCTACAACATCAGCTTTAGGTCTACATATTGATAAGTTATCTTTAGTAGTTCCATAAATACTGTAAACCTGCTGTTGGGTCCTTTTTTAGTTAAGGTAAGTATTTACTTATATGTTAAAGAATAAATGAAGATAACGTAAGAGTTTTATTGTTCGATGTTCTATCAACAATGAGGAGACGTAAAAAGTCTTACTGTAATAGGGGAAAGGATTTCCCTCGTGAGTTGTTACTTTCTTTTAAGATTGCCTTTAAATCGCAGAACTAGTCTAATCAAACGACACAACGGTTGTTAACTGCGAAAGCACACTAAGAACATGACAAAACGTTAGCGTAAAGTGCACGCCTCGTATAAAAACACGTTTAGTCGTGTCGCGCAGGTCTGTCCACATTGATTTGTCGCGCTAACAATTTGTCCCGTCCTGTCAGTAGGGTATTTTTGCTCTAAATTAGGAACACGACACAGAGGAAGAAAGGAAGAGAACACATACTTAAATCGAAAGGAAACACCAAGCTATTAGATCCATTCACATGACCTGTCATTTGCACAGGATTAACTTTAACTTTAACGTAGACTAACACTGAGAAAGTGAGTCTGAATGAAGCCGAGCTGAGATGACTAGTAGCAAAATAATCCATACTATAATATTTATTATAGTATAAATGCGAAAGTGTATCTGTCTTTCTGTCTGCTACGCTTTCACGGCCCATCTGCTCAACCGATTTTGATGAAATTTGGTACAGGGATAGG
This sequence comes from Erebia palarica, assembly GCA_964035005.1. Lineage (NCBI taxonomy): Eukaryota > Metazoa > Arthropoda > Insecta > Lepidoptera > Nymphalidae > Erebia > Erebia palarica. The sequence goes on from OZ035988.1 coordinate 13,939,985, forward strand.
TGGTATCTTGGGGAAGGATATATCCTTATGGCTACTTTTTATCCCGGAAAATTAAAAAGTTCCCGCGGGAATCAAAATATCTTAATTCACGCGGATGAAGTCGCGGGCATCTAATAAATAAATACTAGATTAGTAATCTAATAAATAAGGTATCAATTAAAGTTTATCAAGCGTTTTTCGACACTCCTTCAGATCCAAAGGGATATTAAAAACGCTTAAGTAAGGTTATACAATATACATGCGAGGTATTGTAAAATGTTTATGAAATTGTGTCAGCTTGCTTTTTATCAAATATGCTTTATGTTATCACACTACCTGATTTCGTCAACAATATTTGATTATATAGCTAATTGTAAAATATTTTATAATTAATACATGATGCACGCGACTTCGTCCATGTGGATTAAGATATTTTGATTCTTTAATATAAAGTTAGACTAAAAAGGAGCCGGAGAAGGAGGTAAACCAAGTTTTTTCGATTCACTTTGTTCAGGGCATCCTGAAAAAACTTCTTTTTTTTTACAAAAGTTTAATATGCTATGGTGTAGAGGTATCATATGTTTCTATACTTGCTTTTAGACGTTTAAACAAACTCTTAAACTTAGTCAATAGCTTAAAAGGCTTTGCTGATTGATTGACAGACAAACTACAGCCTAAACGGCTGAACATAGGACATTTTGAGAGAATATTAAGTGTTCTCAGAAAGGATTTTTCTAAATTCCAACTTCAAGGGGTTTTACAGGAGGTGAAACTTTATATGAAAGTACGTCATATTTCTAGTTATATCTTCTACTCTAGTCTAGTGGCATGGTATCTTTGATAAACTTTATAGGCCTGGCAAATCATAAGTGGCACAAGGTGTCTAACATTAAATAAACATTTCATTACACTTCAAATAAATTTTACACAAAGATAGGTAATGCTGAGTTACATTTATGACCTCGTTCATCGGCCTGCGCTCCAATGACCGGAAACTTGCTGATAAGGTCAGCCTATATTGGAATATCATGGCACTATATTTTACATAATTTCCTTTTTATCAGCATAAAATATGTGATCTCAGGTATGTGATAAGTAAGGGTCTATTTTTTTACTAGAAATTCGATGTTAGACAAGAAGAAGGGACAGATTAAATTGATAAGTATGCAAATCTTTTTTATTCAAGTTGACTTTGACAAGTGCTTTTAAATAGTCGAGTAAATCTGCCACTGGTTCGGAATGCCATTACTACCGAGAAGAACCAGCAAGAAACTTGATGGTTGCTCCATTGAAAAAAATAATTTACAATGAAATTGTAAATAATAATATAATGTGAATATAATATTTCTAATTTGTGTGATTTCGAAATAGATACATAAGTAACCGCTGTCTTTAGAATTACTGAAACGACTCATATCAAATGAATGGAAATGTTAATGAGATGTCAATGGAAAAAATTTTGCTCGCTTCAAAATTTTTATTTATAAATATTGGGCTCGGTATTTTGGATTATTATTGGCATCAAATTGGAGCATATTCGCGAAATACCCCGTGGTATTATTTTCATTGTGTTTCGAAATGCGATATTAATAGTAGTTTTTGTTTCAGAGAGAGGCGTTGCCACGCGGTGTCGCGGTTTCCAGCAGGCCTCCTGATTGCCGTTGCCGGGGCTTCGCGCGCTTATAGACGCTATTGTGTAGTGTTTTAGTTTTATCTTTCTTTTGTTGTGTTGTGAAGTATGGCCCCTAGTGCTTCTCAAGTTGAGTACATAGAATGCCCACACTGTAGCGATTGCAGGCTGTTTAAAGGTCGTAAAGGCGTTAATATACATATCGCACGATGTCACGGACCACCAGCAAGGCCTTTAACTTGCCCAAGTTTCATGTGCGATCAAACGCAAACAGGAAGTCAAAACCAGGTACCCTTCGAAATTTTATTATCCAAGTATAGTCAAAATATTCCTTTAATATTTTGACTCTAATAATATAATAATACTAAGGATAGAAGGACTATAATAAGGATAATAAAATTTAGGGCGAGGATATCATTGGCTAGATCCTTATCACATACAATCCAAAATGTCTTATCAAATTCACTTTTGGCTTGGCAAAATCTTTTTTTGTTTTCATATAAACATTTTTCAGTAAATAAATCAGAAAGCGGGTCGTTATGTTCAAAATTAAAAAAAAAGTGTTTGGTTGATCGAGTTTTCCAAATTCCTGACTGCTCATTTCGAACACAAAAAAAACAATTTGAAAAATAAATTTGGAAAACAAGGTTATGGATGGGGATCTTAAAAACGCAGCCCGCATTTTGTTTTCTGATGATACGCTGGCTCCATTTAATGATGAAACGCTAGAAGCCTTACGTGACAAGCATCCTTTACCAAATCCCGACTCTTTACTTCCAGACCCACCTTCAAACGTTTCATTTTTACAGATAAAGGATGAAGAAACTTAGGCTGCGATAATGTCATTATCCAGTGGCTCTGCTGGTGGCATGGACGGCATAACACCACAACATCTAAAGGATCTTGTGGGGGTTACTGCTGGGGATGCCGGCAAGGCGCTTCTGAGTGACATTACCAGACTTTGTAATTTTATGTTATCTGGCGAGGTAATTTCATCCTTTTTACCATTCCTTTACGGCGCGAGGCTCTGTGCTTTTAATAAAAAGGACGGTGGGACGGATCCCACCGTCCTTTTTATTGCCGTGTGCAGCCAACAGCGATGGGCTCCGGTTGGCTGCACTTTTCGCCGTTTGGCATCAAAATTAGCGTGTAGACACATACTCGTAGTTTCGACCCTACAGGGTAAATTCCAAGCCATTCAAGTTGGATTTGGCACTAAAGGTGGTTGTGAGGCAGCGGTGCATTCGGCGCTTACTTTCTTATCGAATGGCGAGGTTGAGGTACTGCTGAAAGTAGACGTAAAGAATGCTTTTAATTCATTGGACAGGGCAAATCTGCTTAACTTTTAATTATATTCGTAATAGTTAAAAAAGACTAACTAATATTCGAATTCAACATAACTTGTGAGATTAGACATTATTTTTATTTTTATTTTAATTAGTACATGTAGGTCGATAAATTAAAATGTAATGTGTAAGACTTACTGGTATTTTTAATAGGTATAAGTTTGTTTAATAGTACTAATATACATATTGCAATGCCCTGACGGGGCCTCATGTTCTTATAATTAATTAATTATATTATATTGTATGTACATGAATGCAATGAATAAATGAAATATGAATATGAAATATGAAATAACTAAGTTTCAACAAAGCTTCTCGAAATTTGGCAATGTTACAGCTCTGCTTCTAAATTATTTTTTGGAGATGGCGATATTACGTCCTCTGTAGGTGTTCAGCAAGGGGATCCTTTAGGTCCAGCCCTGTTCAGCTTTGGGATCTACAACCATATCTCAAATTTAACATATGGTATCTTGACGATGGAACCATTGGAGGCAACGTGGATGACGTTCTTAAAGATCTTAATAATGTTAAGCAACAATTTGGCAAAATTGGTCTAGAACTAAATTTTTCCAAATGTGAACTGTTTTTCACAGAAAAGCTATCGCAAGATAGAATATCATCGGCCTCTGAATTATTTAATGAAATTTCCCCTAATATTAAGATTCTTGATAAACATTCACTTTGTCTTCTTGGTGCTCCTCTTTTTAACGAAGCCATACAACCAATCTTGGACAAAAAGTCAGAACATTTTCAGCACATTCTGACAAATTGGGCCCTCTAAATTCTCACATTGTATTTTCGATCCTAAAATATTGCCTTTTTGTACCTAAATTAATTTATATTCTCCGTGCGAGCCCAATTTGGAAATTTCCTGGACTACTCGATATCATGGATGCCACCTTAAGAGATACGCTAGAAAAAATGCTAAATTTATCTATTGACGATCAGTCCTGGAATCAAGCCACTTTACCGGTCAAGTATGGTGGCATCGGCGTGAGAAAAATTTCCAGTGTTACTCTTCCGGCTTTTCTGTCCTCTGTGCATAATACAAAAGAGCTTAGTTCTCAGATTCTTAATTCTAATTCAGTTTCATTGACCTATGCCACAGAGGCCTTAGAGAGTTGGAAGGGCAGGTGTCCCCCAATGACGATATTCCGAAGGATTGTTTTACACAAAAACTTTGGGATGTGCCGTTAGTTCGGCTGACACATACAAATTTGGTTCAAAATCTTACAAGTGAAAGAGATCGAGCAAGGCTTCTAGCCTTGTCTGAAAAAGAATCCGGGTATTGGCTTCATGCCTTGGCATTGAAAAATCTCGGCACGCTTTTAGATAATGAAAGTTTTCGTGTGGCTCTAGGTCTCAGATTGGGAACATCCTGTGCTATGAGCACAGATGTCCGTGTGGAAAAGAGGTCGATAAATTTGGAATTCACGGACTCTCTTGCCAAAGGTGCGCTGGTAGGCTTTTTCGGCATGGCTCACTCAATGATACGATCAAAAGGGCCATAGATATTCCTGCGCTCATTGAGCCGGTAGGGATTAGTCGGGATGATGGCAAGAGACCTGATGGATTGACGCTGGTTCCCTGGGAACGGGGACGGGCGCTAATGTGGGACGCAACATGCGTAGACACATTGGTCCCGTGTTATATCAGGGAGACAGCATCAAGGCCGGGAGCCGCAGCAGAAAAGGCTGAAAAAGGCAAGCGACGGAAGTATGCCTCTCTCATAGAGAGTTACATATTTGTTCCGTTTGCCGTGGAGACCCTTGGGCCGTGGAGTCTTAGTGCCAAAAAAACTTTTGCGAGATATTTCACCGCGATTAATTGCCTCATCTGGTAACAGTAGGGCTGGCTCATTTTTTGCGCAAAGGATCAGCCTGTCTGTCCAGCGCGGAAATGCAGCCAGCATTCCTGCCACCATTCCACGTGGGCATGATTTATATAGTAATTAGGTTAGGCTAGCTAGCATTAAGTTCTATTGTATTATTTTCAATAAAAAAAAAACAAATTTCTTTTATCATTGACATAGATAGAACTGTCAAATCAATGTTATACACAACGGTTACTTGGCCAGCTGACTTAGTTTTGGGGGAATTATTTTTTCAATAAACTTGCTCGAAAAATGCACTTACAGAGGCAGTCAACAAGGCTTGTAAGTTAAATTTACTGCCCGCGTGCAGTAAATATTAACTGCCCTCGTGCAGTAAATTTGCATTTCTTTTTTAATTTTTGTAAGTCCACGTTACTTCCAAATAAAAAGTTTTTTGCAAGAAGGTTCTAATTGATATTGACTTTGTATGAAGAAAACCTAAAAAATAATGACATTTAGATGTGAATTGATGAAATAAATTCATAAAATAAAAAATTGTATTTAATATAATTAATTAAAATTGTTTTAAGTTTTATAAATCCAAAAAGTAAAAAGCTAAGAAATAGAACCTAGAGCCATGAATCTAATAAAAAAAAAGAGTCATTGAATTTTTCTTATAAATTGACAATAAATATGAGTGGTAGATGTGATGGGGAATCATAAAATTAAATCAAAAATTAGGTATTTTAGATCAGAGAAAAAAACCGCACTAGAAATCTCGAAATAAGTATGGGCGTGAAAAAACATTTTCAAGTGAGTACTTACCTAGTGCCTACCTACTCGACTTTTATTTTCAAGTTTTCTCACAAATATATTGAAAAATATTGTGTGATACACGGGCGTTAACGTTTCTACATACTCGTGACGATGATCAGCCCGCGACTGGCGTCATCGGGCTTACATTAGTCAACTCGTATGTAAAAACCTATTTACCGCTCTTATATCACAAACTACTATGCTTCATGAGAGTCAGCAGACGTCAAGGATTTCCTCAGCCTAAGAAATGAAAATGGCCAAACATATATCAGTTGTTATATGTTTGGGCAGGTCGTCCATGCTGGCCCTGTTCATTGAAGCACTGGGAAGCGGGCGGTAAATGGTGCATAATTACTATACCTACATGCTAACTATACTTCAATGGCAAAATAAACTTGATTTTTCTTGTTTGCCTAAGAGCATAAACATACGAGGGACTGGACAGGATAAACCGTCCGCGCGACACGTCTTTCTAGGACAGGAAAGATGTTTATCCTGTCTTGCAGACATGCAGACTTTTTTCGCTAGATTTTTTAATGTCCCTGGAGATTTGCGCTCTAAACGTGAAAGACTTATAGTATAGAATAAAATTCAACAGCAACGGGCAACTCAAGAACATTCTGGTCTGTGTACTAAACTTACCACCACCCGTGTCTCCAAATACCCTAACTTCCGTTGATCCTGGGCGACTTTAATTTAGGATTTATAAACTGGACTCAAGATCCAACTAATGTGTATCTAACAACCCCCTCGAACTACAATAATGCACTAGGCTTCACGTTAATTGACTTTCTCTCGCTTAATAATCTTACCCAGTACAACAGCATAAAAAATCACAATGGACGTGTCTTAGATTTGGTTATGGCAAACTTCAGTAACATCAAAGTAACAAATTCTCTTGACCTGCTAAATAAGCTGGATCCTCACCATCCTGTACTTGATATTGAAATTGCACATGAATTAAAAACTCTTCTTAACAGCAAGACGTTTGCCACGCACTGTTTCAAAAAAGCAAATTACAATGTAGTCAAAGAAAAAATCAGACGACGTCTGAAACTCTACAACAATCCTAGGGATGAAATTGAGCTCGCGCTATCTGAAACCAGAGTTGAGTCCTTAACCAAGTCCTGCTATTCCAACTACATAACAGGAACTCAGGAGTCCATCTTACGTAAACCTAAAAAATTTTGGTCTTACGTAAAAGAACGCAAAGACTCTACCTCTGAGATCCCTTCTGAAATGATGCTTAATGGCAGCATGGCGAAAACGGGAAAAGACATAAGCAACCTATTCGCAAAACAATTCTCTTCCCTGTTCACTGACTCATCACTAAACTTGACAGAGGATTTAGTGGACCACTATTTTCAGAGGTCGCTTTCCACCATAAAAATATCTGAACGTGAGATTAGTAAAGCCCTCAAATCGTTGGACCCTAGTAAGGGAGCCGGACCCGATGGAGTGCCCCCAGTTTTTATAAAAATTATTTTCAACAAATCGTTAGAAACTTCAACGTTTCCAGATGTCTGGAAGTCCGCCAACATTCTCCCTATCTTTAAAAAAGGAACAAAAACTAATGTTCAAAATTACCGACCCATCTCTATTTTAAATATATTCTCGAAAGTTTTTGAAAGTATTGTAAGTCCAATTATCTCTCAATACACGAAAAACATCATCTCAGTTGATCAACATGGATACTGCCGAAACAGATCCACAGTTTCTAATCTGGTCGGTTATATTTCGTACATATCAAAATGTGTGGACAATAAAAAGCAAGTTGACGCAATATACACTGATTTCAGTAGTGCTTTCGATAAAGTAGACCACAACATCTTAATTTTAAAACTATTTGGGTATGGGATCCACGACCCTTTACTCTCGTGGTTCAGATCTTACCTTGCGAACAGAGTCCAAAGGGTAAGAGAAAAGGGTTATACCTCAGATCCCTTCATCGCAGCATCAGGAGTGCCTCAAGGTTCCCACTTGGGACCTATCCTGTTTTTGTTATTCATTAACGATATTACCAAAAACATACGCCATAGTAAATGCTCTATATTTGCCGATGATCTCAAGCTCTATCGTGAAATCAAATCAATCGAAGATAGTCAACTATTCCAAGAAGATCTGAATTCTATTGTTGATTGGTGCACCAAAAATAGTATGATTCTTAATGTCTCAAAATGCGCACATATAAAATTCACCCGCAAAAAGAACATTCTATGGACTAGCTACTCTGTCCAAATGCAACAGCTTGAAGAGGTTTCAGTCATCAGGGATCTCGGTATTATGATAGATAGTAAACTCACTTTCAAGGAACATATTGACCAAATAGTCTCTCGAGCATGGAAGTTATTGGGTTTTATCAAACGCAACACTATTGATTTCAGAAGAACTGACTGCATCATAATAATATTTAACGCGCTGACGCGCAGTATCCTGGACTACGCAGTTTCGGCATGGAACCCGCAGTATAAAATCCACGTTGCGAGAATTGAGCGAGTTCAACGTTTCTTCACAAGGTATCTGGCGTTTAAAGATAACTCCTGTCCGTATAGAGCTGATTACTGTACCCGCTTGAAGCATTTTAAAATTCAATCCCTCAAAAAACGTAGGCTGGTGACTGACCTTACAACTTTGTATAAAATTGTCCACAACACACTGGAATCACCCGACTTATTAAGCCACATAAAAATCCATGTGCCTCGACGACCTCCAAGACATCCCATTAATAACATCTTTCAGCCTCATCCATCTAAAAGTAACCTAGGTAAATTCGCCCCATTGAATCGATTCATAAATGCTTATAACAATTCGACATGCCCTGACCTTGACATCTTCCATGACACTTTTGTTAGCTTTAAGAAAAAATTGTATTTGCACGAATAACTAATTAATTGTAATCCCTAATGTAATCTAATTTTAATTTTAATTTAATTAAATCTAATTTAATTTCACTTAACTATCATTTAAGTTAATGTATTGTTGTTAATTTTTAATCTTACTAAAATTGTAAATATTAATAGTTGTAATAGTATTGACATCTTTATTGACATATTGTACCCATCTCTGTTTTAATTGTTATGTTTATGTTTTGAAAATTTGACTGGAGACACCGTGGCAATGTTGTATGTGCCTATAATTGATACATATATAATAGCACTAGTAATTGTAAACCTTTTCTTATTATAAAATGACTCTGTATTTGGATCGCTGGCATATCAAATAAATAAATAAAATAAAATAAAATAAAGACACAACAGGCCAGAGAAAACAGAGCTTCCGCGCGAAACGTCCACAACTGCACTTTCATATGAAGCGGCGTAGACTGGTGCGACAGGAAAAAGCGTCGATCCCCTAGAACACGGACGTTTCATGCTAATGATGTATTAATCCGGTCCCTAGTGTGTTTCCGTCTTAAATAGCACAACCCGGATCGCTGATTTCATAACAAGTTGCTTCTAACTCCGCGGGTTTATAATAACCAGAGACACGGAAAATTATTATTCACTAACTTCGCCCTAAGCGCTGAATTTATGGTGCGCTTACCGAGAAATTTCTGAATTGTGTACGAGTCGCTTGGGTTTTATGCTTTCCAACTTCGGTTTGTGCGGCCTGCGATGCAAATAAGCCATAAACAACGAAAAGTTTACTTTACGATTCAAATGCTAATACATTCCGCTACATTACGTTACAATGTCCTTTATGTGTAAAGTTTAACTAAATCTGTGAATCATTGCTCGGAATAGTTGGACTTTTTGTGCTCCGGTAACTCCGAACAAGCTTTTAAATAACGATGTTAGTGTAGCAATCGTAGGTACTTAGTTATAAAATCTAATAAGGGCAGGATCACACTAGGGAATAAAGTGACTGGCGGATAAAAAGTCCAAGCTGTACTCACTTTTAGAGTGAGACTACACAACGGACCGGACAGTGCGAAATGTCCACACTAAGCGACGTTTTGTCGGGTCCTGAAATCGTCCAGCAGCACCATCCAATTGTTCACTATTACCTAAATTATTAACTACAAGTATATTTATTTTTAAAAAATGCCTCGACATTAACTACACAATAACTGATGCTCTTCAAACGGCAGAACCGATTTTCTTGAATCATAGCTACTCGTAAGAACACTCTTGATCAAGTCACGTTTTAAAAAAAAGAAAAGTTAACCAAAATCGGTTCATCCGTTTTGGAGCTGCGATACCACAGACACGGATACACTCGTTAAACTTATTTACATCCCTCTTTTTGTGTCGGGGGTTAAAATCATATAAACAATAGCCTCAATTATATATACATTATTTACTTACCCTCTCTTAGCAGGGAGGTAGTTCCATTAATTGCCTTATCAGCATCTTGCGTATGCATAGTATTGAGCATGGTATTGAATCAACACATTCCGCTAATGAGCTTCGCTGATATACGACTCAAAATATTGATTGTCTATCATTGATGTATAATTTTAGTATGTTGCATAGAGGTAGTATAGTGTATATTACCGTACCTATTCTGTGATATGGCCTGTTGAACGTCAAGCGGCTGGGTACAGCAAGGTTACAGTTAAGAAACCGTTAAAGTTAATTTTAGCCTCAAAAACAATAAAAGTATACTGATCACATTTATATATTACTAGCTTCTGCCCGCGGCTTCGCTCACGATAGGTTCGATTTTCATAGAAATGCCCTATTTTACCCCCTTAGGGGTTGAATTTTCAAAAATCATTTCTCAGCGGATGCCTTCGCTATAATAGCTATCTGTATGCAAAATTTCAGCCCGATCTGTCCAGTGGTTTGAGCTTTGCGTTGATAGATCAGTCCATCAGTTAGTCAGTCAGCCACTTTTGCCTTTTATATATTTATATCATCATTGTCTGAACACGTCTGTGCTACGCTCATCAGGGCGGGCACCCTGACTGACACTAAACCCTCGATCCACTTCGTTTTACCTTCGTCCTACATTCTCAAGGAATGACAACCTAAACGCGTCAGTATTTAGAGCATTACAATAAAATACAATACAATTTCCGCGCTATTTCTTGATTAGTTATAGGCTATAATAACATTCACGAACAGGGGCTGCCAACGTTTAAAGCCATATTGTTTCATTATTGTTGACTTTCGTGTTTCAGAATTATAAGCTTTATTTTAGGAACGTCAAGGTTCGTGACATCGAACTGTCATTTTGAGTAATATTGCTTAAGTATTGATTTAAACGCTGGCAGTGTGGCCCCAGGGAAAGTTCATTTGTCGATGAAGCATTCAAATAAACTAGTTATGCTAATGCCATAGTCTCTAGGCGATATAAATAAACTTAAGTAACCTGGTTAGACTTACTCCTAAGACTGCGAACATTCTTGCTCTACTAATAGAAGCAGACTGGAAAACTGATCTTTACCCCTCATTAAATATTCAACAGAATATCACTAGCGTATTCAGTGACCCTTTATATCATATTACATGAAACTTATTCTCACTAAGTTGTAACTTATTGGAGTTAAGAGAGTTTTAAACAATTAAATATCTCTTCCTTTTTTCCTTTCCTTTTACCTCCCTTTTTTCCCCGGTGAAGGAAAACAGGATACCCGTGAGTTAATGTTCTCGAAGGCGTGTGAAGTCTGCCGATCCAGCACGATGAACTCTGGACTAAACCATTCAGAGTCCAGAGTCACTATATAAGGAGACTCGTGGTCAGTTTAACGACCTCCCTGGCGCAAAAAAAAAGTAATAGGCCGACGATCGGTTGATGATGATGATGTGAAAGGATACGATCCATGTTATAATATGGTCTTATACCCTATACCCTATACATACCTACATGTATGTTTACGAATTTGGAAGAAATCCTCTAAGTACTATCCATCCTTGGTGCTATTCATAATGTAATAATGAATATTAATATGAATCTACTATATTCTTATAATATTAATAAATTTATTCATACATAATCGGTACGGAAGATTTTGATACAAATTAGTATTTAAGCGATGTAATGAAATAATGCGATAGTGGGCTTAGCTCTGCATAATTCCCTCATTTGCCTAATCAATTTATGCCATGAATGCCTGACTAGCACGCATACTAAAGCTGTATTCAATAAGTATAATAGGGTATGTAAGTTGGACTCATAATACTTAAAATAAACATTCAAGCTACATCGATACTTCCATACTAATAACACATCTGTTTACTGTACTAATAATATAAATGAGAAAGTTTGTCTGTCTGCTACGCTGCAACGGCCCATCTTATATACCGATTTTGATAAACTTTTTATCCCGGAAAATAAAGGAAAGGTCGAGAAAATGATTGATTAAGGAGTTCATTCAACCTCCCGATGGCCCGTTAACGCATATTCGGATTCTACACGGCATCGTACCGGAACGCGTAATCGTTTGGCGGCACGTCTTTGCCGGTAGGGTGGTAACTAGCCACGGCCGAAGCCTCCCAGGCAATTGCATTGATGTATAATTTTAGTAGGTACCTGAATTGAATACAGCTATTATTAGTCTAGGCAATAAAGATAGTAGACCACAACAATAATTCCTCAGGCGACGAAACTTTACAGTATTATAAAGTATCATGAGTTAAACGCATATTATAAATATCCAATTAAAAATCAGAAAGGAAGTAAGGTTTTATGCTTTACCTAATTGTTAAAGCAGGAAGGTACACTAGGTATCGCGTAAACGCAGTTTAGGTTTGATAATAAAATCGGTTTAAATATCGATGTTCTGCATGATTATTTCGATTGATATTTATACTACCTACTATTATTTTAAAAAAAATCGATAAAATATCTATACTAATATTATAAATGCGAAAGTTTGGATGGATGTATGGACGTTTGTAACTCAATCACGCCCCAACAGCTGAACGAATCTGGCTGAAATTTGGCGCAGAGATATATTATAATCTGGATTAGCACATAGGCTACTTTTTATCCCGGAAAATTAAAGATTTCCCGCGGGAATCACAAAACCTCGATCCACACGTACGAAGTCGCGGGCATCAGCTAGTTCAGTCATAAATATTGAGTTTTAGGTATAAAAAACTAACTTCCGGATGATTATTTTTTGGATATTTTTATATAAGTTTTGGTTCATACCACGACCTTATCAATTTTCAACGACTGAGGATTCAATGCGGGGGTCTCCATACAACAAACCGCCCCATTGCCTAGACTATATAATAAGCGTGCTTGTCAGGTTTTCATTTCACCTTTTACATCTTTTGTCTATATTTAGTAACATCGCAAGATAACCTATACACAACACAATTTACATAAAGTGCCTCAGGTTGGAAAATGTGCAAACTGATATTTTTTGGGCGCGACTATTATTGCCCTAAACTAGCGGCACGCTATGATGGCCGGTTTGACGTTTGTCCGCTCATGAAGTTCCGTATTAATTGATAACGACTTTGAAGGAAATAATTGTATTACTTTATTGACGATAGTGATGTGCAGAGATTCATAAATTTTATCGAATGTAGTTTTAGGTTTAGGACTCAAAATTTATTTATTAAATTGATTTCTTAAATGTATACAAGTGTAGAAAAATCAGTTTGCACCATTTAAGGGGTGAATGTACTTGTGAATATGAACAATTTTCACTATGTGGACAAACCTCTGAAATCGCAAAAAAATATCAATAAATTTTTAAAAATGGAATCTAATACGATCGTCACATAGGATCGCTGGCTAGCACAACTACTACCTCCGGCAAACTCGCGTCAATGCTCAATGCAAAACAAAGCAGTTTCGAATTGACGTTGCTTCGAAAAGTTGAAAGAGATGTGAAAATAGATAATATTATAGAAAACGAACATATAATTATTAATGTATGTGATGATAGCAGTGACGACAGTGAAAATAGTAGTATGGACGAATCTGATTAATTATGGCCTTTTGTGGCACCTTTTTTGGTATCTTTTGTATTCATATGTTTCTTGTGTGCATATAAAGTATGTATATTCATTTTCGTTCAAATATTCAGTTCGTTCAAATAAATTAAATAAACATATACATTTTTGTTTTATTAAACCTATTTAATCAGGTACAAAAACAAAACTTAATTGTTTTTTGTTCGAGAATAAATTGACATTCCACATCACTATTGTAATGTGTCAAACCGGCCATCATAGCGTGCCGCTAGTGTAGATAACGATTACCAGATTAGGCTTGGTGACAAAAAATAGGATGGTGACGCCTAAGGATGTCTTTATGAAATTATGTTTTGCGGCGTCGAGTAGCTGACGTTGACAAATGACATGAAACCTCTTATTCACCGTGGGATCAGATTGACGGCTTTTTTTCCTTACACGTGTAAATGAGAGATTATCAAGTGATTTTAGTATTTTGACCGTGGTTAAGCTACACCCCTCGATGTAGGAATAGAAAAAAAAATGGATCCCGGATTAAAATAAAAACTAAGAATCACATCTAATTCAATTTTTGTCTAAAAGCATCAGTGAGTGTGAGTAAAACGAAATATGGCTGTTTGTGTTTATTCGATTATGAACTCGTCACCAAGTTCAAACTGTCAAATGAAACCTTTTACAGTCCGTGAAACTTATCTGACTCTATGACAGCGTCACATGGCGTCAGATAAGTTTGTCAAGTCACCGACATTTATAATGAAAGTTTCACACACACTGTCAATCAAATGGTCAATACCGCATAGTTTGTCCTCTTCTTTAATTACATGTGCTTATGCACTCTTGCTATTTGTTTGGAGTGACATTGTTCACTCCCTCAACCAAAAGCTGTTTCAGTGCCGCCGTTTATAAGTTTTATTGTTTTTTGCTACATGCCCCTTAGCTTAAGCCCAAATCAACTCGGATGTAAAAATAATTTGCTGTTTTCAAGACCTTTAATTTGCCATTGGCCATTGACGCATCTCAAAACACAATTAAAAAAATCTCTGCATTGAAATTTCTTTTAAGCATAACTCTTAGTTTACCTTTTAAAGCAATTTTTCTCCTTATTCAGACCAATAAGCTATTACCTCTTTCGTTTTTCGATCCAAAATGTTATTAAATATCAATATTGAAATAAGTGGGAGAACAAAGCAAAACAACTGGCCACACCTCGAATGGAAACAAACCCTTTTGAACCATAATTTGAAAGTTTGTGAAACGACTAATATTTTTATCAACAAATTTCAATTTCAATTAGAAATTACTATTTTCGATACTTTTATAATGATTAAGTTTTAAGTCAATTTGCAGTTGAAGGTAAATTTATTGGACATACAGCCGGTTTCAGCAAATAAATATTATAAAAATGCTCGTCCACGACATTTTTATAATAATTATTAGCAGCAGAACAAGGGATTACTGTAGGTAGTCTAATTGCCCCCTTATCATTGTGAACTCAATCCAATTGAGTTGGTTTGGGCTCAAAATTGGATCCAATTTGGATGCTGCAAAAAATTAAGGGGGACAACCATACAATAAACTAGATTTATTCGGCGTTTGTTGCTGCCGCCAACCCGCATTGGAGCAGCGTGGTGAGTCTAAGCTCTAATTCCCTCTCTCTAATGAGAGTGGAGGCTTGTGGCCAGCAGTGGGACGTTAATGGGCTGTAGTGGGATAGCTACTATAACAAGAAAAAATTAAAATAAAATAAAAGTTACAAATAAAGGGTCCCCATTATTTAATAAACTTGTATTTAAAGAGTACATAGTGTTAAAGCTTGTAGAATGGTACCGTGCCCTTAATGTGCAAGACCAGCTCCCACTTGGCCGAATTTATTTTAAAACGCCTTTATACAAATTAGCAGCCTAATAAAAGAAGTTACACTTAACTCTTTAAAAAATAAATTCCATTTCGAATACAAAGAGTGAATGAGACTTTTCCATAAACCAGGCAATGTCAGTTGCTAGCAAAACCAAAATTACTGAAATACTATTTCACAGAAAATCTGTCTGCAATGGCTATTTTAGTTCTGCTTGTTATTTTTCACGGATAGCGAAACGGGTCAGTGCACTTGAGTTGACTGAAAGTTGCTTTCGTCATGTTATTTTTGAACATGAAAATATTTGAACACAGTTCCTATTACTAAGCCCTACTACAGGACCCCGTTACTAAGCCTCCGCTATCCGTTCGTCTGTCTGTTTGTCAGCAGGCATTATCTCATGAACTATACAATAGGTAGACTGTTGAAATTTCACAGAGTGGTTGTTATAGCGGTCAACGACCTCAATTTACATAGTCTGTCAATCAAAGAATGTGGACTTATTTTACTAACGCCATCTAGTCTGAAAATCGGGACAGCGCTATGGCGGGGACAAGGACAGGCTTATATAGGTGTGGAGCGCGCTCTACAAATCGGACGCCCAACTTTTATTCTATGAAAGGACCCATCTAGTACCTACATATGTATCGATGGCAGCGGTGCGTTCCAGCGCAGATTACGGGCGTGGGATGAAAAACCCTTGATCTTGTATCACACTTTCTATATTTTACATGGAATAATTATTATTATTCATTATTGAGTACATAGCGGACAGAGAGCGGAGCGAAATTATTGTGAGTTAATTTTTTGCGTCTTCGAATCACAGACATTGTGAATGTCTTCACTTGTTGATGCACGGACGGTCGGCTCCGGCTTCTTGTTGCTGTGGGACATTGCCAGTGGCGCCATCAGTGGTTACTTCTGTTGTCGCTATAACAACAAATAATAAAAATAGTATAGAAACGTGATGTTTGAGCGCCTCCTCTCTCCGCTTTCATTTACGAAAATATTTAAAATGTACATAGTGGTTCGACGGTAGATAACTAAAATATCGTACGATTTTTACAATTTTGCTTGGTGGTTAATAAAAATACAGCGTTTACATACAATTTCCGCTTAATAGCAGTTTGTATCCTCGCAGCCGAGGGCCGACGGCGTGTTAATGCCACGCTCGTAAATTCCGCTTTATCAGATTCTCATTAGCATGGCGTGTTGATCTCGTATCGCGCTTACAATACATTGCTGCTCAGATACACCGGAAAATATTGCTACTATCACAGAATAGGTACAACTGTTATTCAGTGAATTAAGGATGATCTTGGGCTTGCCGCAGTTTGGTTCAGCGTTAAGTACTTAATTATGGTAATTCTTACTGCTTAATCTAAAAGTAAGAAAGAAACTGCCTGTCACCGTGTCAGTAGCTTTTGCGATCGTCATAGTTATAAAACCACGTATATACAACAACTATAGGTATATAACAACTATAGGTATTATACATGTTTTTCAAAATGTGTGGCGAATAATTCAAGCATTTCTGTATTTAATCTTGTAGTTTTTAAAATATTTTGCTTTGGCATGGAGGCTGATAAAAATAGAATATATAGCGTTTATCTACAATTAGCAGTTTGTATCTTCACAGCCGTGGGCCGGCGACATGTTAATGCCACGCTCGTAAATTCCGCTTTATCAGATCCTCATTAGCATGGCGTGTTGATCTCGTATCGCGCTTACAATACATCGTCGCTCAGATACACAGGAAAATGTTGTATAATAATCCCTCGAATATGTAAATTGTTGTTATGTGATAAACTGAAACATCAATACACTTAAAAGCCCTATAGCAGTATAGATGAATACCTTTGTGACTGTAGACTAAATGGGTCTGCAATTTTTAAAGGTACTATTAAGTATTCCCTTCTCCTGTGTCCAAACGTTGTCTGGAAGAAATCGCGATTAATGTTAATGTTTTTTGAGGTAATGGCGTGTTCTACCGTGTGTATAAACTTAAAGTAAGTGTTTTGTGATTATAATATTATGGACTGTCGAAATTACCTAGGAAAACTCCATACTAATGTTATAAATGCGAAAGTGTGTCTTCCTTTCTGCTTCGCCGTCAAGACTCAACTTCTCAATTGATTTTGACAAAATTACCAACCTAAAGGTACCTACAGAGATGAATTGCATCTCTGGGGAGGATTTGGCCTTTTTTATACCCCGGCACCACAAAAACCTAAATTCACGCCGGCGAAGTCGCGGGCATCATCTAGTTATTGCATTAAATCCGTGTGGATTTAGGTATTTGGATAATTAAGTCAATGCTATTAATTAGTTTTGGAATTTAAACAAAAAATTATTACATAATCAAAAACCGTTCAACCGTTCAGTCCTTGAAAGATATAATAATTTTTTGTTTGGTTTAGACTATACTAGTAGCAAACAACTACTTACTAGTAATCAATCAATCAATCAATCAATCATTTATTCAATTTAGGTACACAATAGGTACACATATTGACGTCCATTACTTATATATGTCACCGTAAGATTGTAAAAACCGTTAGATTATAATCTAACTCGTGAAATTGCAAACTGTCGAAAGATTACAATTTAACGCATTATTTTTCGGTAGATTGTAATCTGTTAGGGATATTAACCCGATAGAACCTAAGTGCCCGGCCTGCGGCCAGGCACTACCTTTTTATTAATATCCCTAACATAACCTACAAGAAACAGACAAGAAAACGTAAATACATTGAATATTTCAAAAATTGACACTCAGAACATTGAACGGTTCGGTTTAGATTATAATCCAGCGGCTTTTACAATCTTACGGTGACATATATAAAACATGATGGTGATAATTAGTTACGGTATCTTAAAACTAAAGCTACGAGGGTTCCAAACACGCCCTGGTCTGTGAAGACACCAAACTCAGCCGGGTTTTTTTTCATTATCACCATCTCACAAATCATTTTAACTAAGGAACTATCAGAGCCATTAGAACAAATTATCACCAAGCCTCCTTGTCATTTAAGTAATCTTTTACATGGTAATAAGATTTTTCAATGAGTTGACGTTTTACATTAACTTTGAACTTATTCAGAGACATCTTTAACATGTCTTCTGGGAACTTAATGTAGAAGCGGACACTGTTTCCAACAAATGTAATAATAATATAAAATAATATCATGGAATAATATCGTAGATTCCTAAATCAATGCTGTGAGAGGGCCATTGCAGAGAATTGGACTACAATAATAGCTGGGAACTAAATTTATAATAGCGCTAGAGCTAGACCGTGCTCCCAAATTCAAATTATGGATATAACACTAAGCTGGGAATTTCTGCTTAAAATTCACAAGAGCGCTCATAGATTCACCACCATGTTTGATTTTAAACTGGAATTTCTGCGCTATCTATCAATAGCCTAGCGGCTTTTAGCTAGTCCCCAACGCAAAAATAAGGGTTTGTAAGTTTAAAGTTTGTATATATTTATCTGTTTCTTTATCCACTACAAGTTAGCCCATGACTGCGATCCCACCTGATGGTAAGTGATGATACAGTAAAATGTTAGCACATGTAACTTTTCCCCTGTTAGGGGAATTTGTGTATTTGTGTATTTTTGTGTCTGTCTGTGGCATCGTAGCTCCCAAATGGATGAACCGATTTTGATTTAGTTTTTTCTGTTTGAAATATGACTTGATCTAGAGTGTTCTTAGCTATGATTCAAGAAAATCAGTTCAGTAGTTTGAAGATCATCAGCTCTTTTCTAGTTGATAAAATTGGTATCCTGTTACTGTTTAAGTATCTATGCATTTTTACTGTTGAAATACTCTCTCTCTCTTCCTTACTGCGTCTTATATCTCATTGGCGAGGGTCGTGACCCCATTCCATTTATTACCTGATAACGGTAGGAGTCAAAGTCAAAGTATGTTTATTAAAAATTGGTATCTACACAGTACATCAAGTATACAAAGTATTAGAAGTGATGATCATAACTTACTAACTGCATCCTAAAAAAAAAAGGTTGTCTCATGATATTAAATAGCTTAGAACGCACATAACTCAGTAAAGTTAGAAATGCGTGGAGGATCAAACCCCGACCATCTGAGCCAAAAGGGATTGGGGTTTGCCTAAATTACTAGGCAAAACCCATGGTATTTTTCGTAGACGTAAAATTTCTAGAACAGGAACGGGGTAGTATGGGGAAGCTTGTCCACCCAAACCCACCCTGGCTATGCGCATGGCCTGCTAAAGTACGCGGAAACGGAGGGACATTCCTCGGACACTCGGGAGGACAATCAAAGCATTCCTTTGCCCGCGTTTGATCTCTTAAAATGATCGCCATATTTCAAATTATTAATATTGTCATTGAACTGGAAAATGTGTCATAAAAATATAGTACTTTTGAGCATTTAAGTTATCTTATCTATGCGGTCCTTTAAAGTATATAGGTACTATAAGTGTATGTAGTGTAATTTCTTCAAGAGGTAAGTAGAGTCATGGATTTAGTGATAAGTTTCTACAACTGTAAAAGATGTAGCTTATGACAATGATTTACTAAAATGGCTGCGACAGATAGACGGATGAACTGGCAGCTCGGTGTGGCAGACGATTGTTATTCTTCGAAAGGATTTAAAATACTTTAGTCATATAGTTACGTAGGTTCCTTTATTTTCAGAATGTTTCTCGTTTCAGTGAAATTAAACGAAATGATTTATTTCACGTAGCACATGTAACTTTTTATAAAACGGCGAAACTCTACCAGCGGTTTGGAAAGCATATTCTACTGAGTAAAACTGGCAAAAAACTCAGCAGTTAGTAGCTCAGTGCCAAATTTCGTCAAACTCGGTTAAAACATTTGAATAGTGAAAAGGTAACAGACAGACAGAGAGCCCGACTTTATCGTTAATTCGTTATGGATTAAGCAAACGAATATCCTCCTTTTACATTCGTCGGTTAAAAATATCTTAGTATGGATATAGGCAAACGAATATCCTTCTTCTTCAACCGTCAGGTAAAAATGTCTTAGAATGGATATATAGGCAAACAAATGTCCTCCTTTTGCAACTTTTTGAAAATATCTAAGTATAGATATATAAGCAAACGAATGTCCTCCTCCTTCAACCGTCGGTTAAAAATATCTTAGTATGGATATATAGGCAAACAAATATTCTTTTTTTACAACCGTCGGGTAAAAATATCTTAGTATGGATGTATAGGCAAACGAATATCCTCCGTTTGCAACCGTCAGTAAAATATAGCAAATCCAGCCACTTTTTCATCACAGTCGGGGGATAAATATCATTGCGTGATGCCTACTCACGGGCACTAGATGTTAAACGCGTCCTATTTTCTATATTTCAGGAAAATTGCTGCCATATTTCTTTACATGTCCTTAAGCTGGAGACAACGAGATTATCCGCGGAGAAATAAAGCGAGCACACGAGCTTCATCAATCTCCAACGTCTTATGGAGATAACTCCAACCCTCTATGGAGATAATAAAATAGTATTAGGTGCATTTATTTGGTGATATTATAGACAACTAGCTTATGCCTGCGAATTCATCCGCGTTGATTGTAGTTTTTCGGTTCCCAAACTCTTTAATATTCCGGGATAAAGAGTAGCATATAGGTTATTCCAGAGTATACTATCTCCGTGACAAATTGCATCCAGATCCGTCGTTCTGGCGTGATTGAGTAGCAAACGTCCATCCATCCATTCAAACTTTCGCATTTGTAATATTAAGTAGGATGATTTGTATTATATACGACACCGTAAGATTGTAAAAACCGTTAGATTATAATCTAACTCGCGAAATTATAAACTGTCGAAAGATTGTGAAACGTTCAATGTTCTGGGTGTCAATTTTGGAAATATTCATTGTATTTACGTTTTCTTGTCTGTTTCATGTAGGTTAGGTTAGGGTTCGACATAAATAATCAATTAGTGCCCTTAGGCACTACTTGACACTTAGGTTTTGTCAGGTTTAAATAACTATCATATTATAATCTACCGGAAAATAATTCGCTAAATTGTAATCTTTCGATAGTTTGCAATTACGCGAGTTAGATTATTATCTAACGGTTTTTACAATCTTACGGTGACATATACATAATGACTGCCATGCTTAATCATGTGCAAAGCACTCGCACTCGCGTTGTTGTAAGTTAAAAATTTACTAATGTACTTATCCGTCCAGTTGATTCATAGTGATGAAGAAACAGACAGACAAATTATTGGAAAGCGAGTAGAATATTTGACTCCTTGCACTGACCTTTAGTAATAAACCTTAAAAATTTGAAGTTCCATTTAATATTGGTCAGGACTCAAAGACCAGTCTCCTATTCCCTCCAATCGAACGTAAATTTAGTGTCAGGAATTCGAATTTCAGTACGATCCGTAGTCGTTGAAGCTATTGAGATCCAATTTGGCACGATAATTGGTCCAAAACCGCTTTGCCTCGCTTGTTGCTGTGCTTCTTATTTCAATTCCTCTAAAATTCAGAAAGGTCTCTAATTTATCAAAATAATGGCCATCTTTAAGCAATAAAAGTGATTATAGAGGCATAAGTAAAAGTTGCTTCGAGTCCGAACTCCGCAGCCGTCGTTCACCAAGTTTTGCCAATTAAAACTAAGGTAGTTAGGATGATCAGTTTTATAGAAAACATGGGATTAATTATACTTTTAACGTCTGACGTGACCATTGTTATTATTTAAACCATTGTACCATACCATATAATAATAAATACGAAAGTATATCTATCTGTCCGTCTCCCTGCTACACTTTCGCCACCCATCTGTCAAGCTAGTTCTATTAGCGTTCTGAGAGCATTACCGACCTAGTTTTACTGTTGGTAGTTGAAAGAATCGCTTTATGGCTCGTGTACAAGTCGGTAAGATAGGATAAGATGGTAAACCTAGGATCGAATTAACTTAAGACATATTAAGTTAAATCGATTTTAGGTTTACCAATAAGAAGGTTTAAGATACTTGCATGTATACTACGAAATAAGCAGATCATTATTGCTTAACGTGAGTAAGTGCCCAGGCGTATAGCGAGAGTTCTTAAGTAGTAAAAAAAGTTAATTTAAAATCATTAGGCATTTTCTAGGCAAGCGCCCTCCATTTTAGAATATATCATCACTTGCCAGCAAGATTGTCAGCACTCAAGATCTATTCTTCTCTCTCTCTCTCTCTATCTCATCTCTTAAACAACAGGACAGTCTAATAAGGAAGTTCTCTGGGGACACCCTATTAATAGCAAAAGTACCCAACTGAGGGGCGCTATTGAGTCTTATCTACGTCGCCCGATGCCAAGGACTTATATTTTAACTGTCGAAGTTTTATTGTTCGAATCCTGATTATTTCATTTCGAATTAAATTAACGAAGTATCATTTTAAATTATGTTATTACTACCTAATATCCGGGATTTCGTTCGTTCGTTATGTGTTTTTAAAAATTCCATAGAAAGCCTTTGTTTTTTCGTCTTTATGTAAGAAATGGATAGGATAATATTACGCTGTGCCTCTAAATAGATCAACATCAGCTTGGGTTGAGATATGAAAAATTGATTGGCAGACAGTTAATATATCTATGACTAGCTGATACCCGCGATTTCGTTCGCGTGGATTGAGGTTTTTTGGTTCCCGCGGGAACTCTTTATTTTCCAGGATAAAAGCCTATGAGTTATTCCAGACTATAATTTATATGTGTGCCAAATTTCATCCAGATCCGTTCAGCCGTTCAAGAGTTATACCAAGTGTTCGAACAAACCTGACTTTGTTTTATATATTAAGATTAATTTTATATTAACTGTGTAGTAAGTAGTCTAAGGTTCTAAGAAATGTCAGAGTTTGCAAGTTTAATTTTTTAATAAAGACTTTCAAATCTCCTGCGCAGATATTATCTACGGCACGCAATCTCCTTCGAGTTTTGATGAGATTGACCACCGTGGAAGTTTTTCAGCCGGGAGGACATTATCATTATCGCGTTAGTTGCTCAAATGGGGAATAATGCAAGAATTAACCGCAGCTCGCACGGCCTGCTCAATATGAAACAGGGAAGACTGCGCGAGTGAAGTCCCGGCTTTATAATATATAGAGTTTGTCACAGCAAGGTCATAGAATACGTGCTGGCTAGGACTGGAAACACTATTAGAAGACTTATTATTCACTCGGAACACGCACGCCGTGCGGGAACGGGAAAAATCCAATTAACTTCATATGAAGACTTCGAACGCCTCTCCGTGCGGTATAACAACCAACTGCTATACTAACTAATGGCTTCTACTTTTTATATATTTTAAGAATATCAGGTGAATATGGATATCCACTTGTCGAGCTTGTACTTAGAATGGGTAGGTATAGTTACTGCAGTTCAGGGTGAGATTTCTCTTCTTTGTCTTAAAATTAATAATACCTATCATAAATGTGAAAGTGGTCTGTACTTATTAAGCAGCCTTTTCTGCTCAACCGATTTTGACGGAATTTGGTACAAATACAACTAGGCATACTGGAGCACTGGACTGCCTCGTTGGCCTAAGTTCGAATCCCGGGTCGGGACATAATTAAGTATTGTGTTTTTCTGACTAGAAATTTGCAGTACTAGTCCAGAGTTAGGAAGTTGGTGGTGTGTCACCCCCGTGCCTCGAAGAGCTCGTTAAGCCGTCGGTCCCGGTTATAATCACTAATATGATAATAGTCGTGAAAGCACGCCAACCCGCATTGGATCAGCGTGGTGGGTCTAAGCTTTCCCTTTCTTATGAGAGTGGAGGCCTGTGCCCAGCTGTGGGACGTTAATGGGCTGTAGTGGATACTGGAGCAACCAAAGGCTTCTTTTAGTCTAGGAAAATCGAAATATTATTGAACAAACGAGCAGGCGGTCGCCTGAGTTTTAAGTGATTACCACCGCCACCCATGAAACATACTGCAAGTACCAGAGGAACCCCGAATGCGTTACCAGCTTGTAAGGAATTTTTTTGTGCACACCACAACCACCTTTTGTGTGTTAGCCACATTTTGCTTTGAAGGAACTTAGAGAAGGAAGTGGCAGAAACGACCCGGTATACCGAGAGGTGGTAGAAAACTAGGCAATCATGTGGTGAGGATGAAATTCGTTTCTACGTGCACGACATCACGTGCTATTAGAAAGCAGGGAAGGTGTGTCAGATCTCAGAACACTTCCCGTCGTAAAATCTATGGAACAGTAAGAGAACTGACGTCTGTTCAAACTATTCGTTGTCAAAAATTCAGGATGAAAATGTTTATCCTTTGTGTAATTCTTTTGGCTGAAACTATTCATATTTTGAAGTTAATTGTATTTTCCGTTTGCCGCCGCATGTCGCGCGTGCTCTGCGTGTGTAACTACATGCTTTAGTCTTTTCAGCGCCAGCCTGCACGTTTTCAATGGGACCTGTTCTAATTCTGACAAAGAAAGGCTGAGAGTTATCAGATATGAAAGAGTTTCCTGATAAAAGTAGTTGTACTTACCTGTATTCTATGCTTGTATTCTAAGTGCTATCCGCGATTTTGAAGTGCTTTGTGGATGAAAAAACACACGAAGAACCAAAGACTGCTTTAATTCACTTTGGTATGGAGTTGCACGTACTATCAGTTGAACAGTACGTTGACTTAATTTCTACTAACTGATGCCCGCGACTTCGTCCGCGAGAATTGGGGCCTTTTGGTTCCCGCGTGAACTCTTTAATTTTCCGGGATAAAAAATAGCCTGTGTGTTATTCCAGACTATAATCTATCTCTGTGCCAAATATCATCAAGATCTGTTCGTCGTTTTAGTGTGATTGAGTAACAAACATCAATTCATCCATCCATACATCACAAACTTTCTCATTTATAATATTAGTATATATATTTATAGGACCTCAAAAACGGAGTCTAGACAGACATACAGTTAAATGGAGAGACGAACAGTCAAACAGACATAGTGTCTCATTTATAACATTACTTAATTAAGTAGGTAATAATTATTAATTCTTTGAATTCGTTGATAACTACGAAAACATCCTGTCAGTACCCCATATGGTACCTTTAAGATATGATCACATGAATGAAATGAACACACACAAAAAATTCCATCTAAACCGGCCCAGCCGTTCTCGAGTTTTAGCGAGACAAACAAACAGCAAGTGATTTTTATTCTTATATTTAAAATTCTCGTGTCACAATGTAATATGGTATGGAGTATGGTAACTAACCATACTCCTCCGAAACGACTCGACCGATTCTTATGAATTTTTTTATGCATATTCAGTAGGTCTGAGAATCGGCTACTATTTACGGCTATTTTTGATACCCCTAAAACACCTCAATCCACGCGGACGGAGTCGCGGGCATTAGCTAGTGTATATATATATATATATATATATATATATATATATATATATATACTATATTTATATATTCTTTATATATACTATATTATAAATATAGAAGATTTATTATTAAAAATGCAAGTGTATGTTTTTATTGAAATGTTGTTTTTTCTATAGAAAGCCTGATTCCCAATTTTGTACTCAGTATTGTTCTTCTATCACGGCGCATCAGCTGATTGATGTAATTTCTTGCATCAGTACTGGCTAGGTTATATTTAGTTGAAGTCCAAGAGTTCTCCCATAGTTTTTAAAACTTAAACCATTATGTGGTAATGTATATAAAGTTATAAATTTATGTATATAACGGCTTTGCACATAAAGTTGGTGTCAAAATTTTTAATTTTTTACTGTTTGATAATGATATAATTTGAATTTACTTATTCCTTGATATAACTTATATTACTTACTAGATGATTCCCGCGACTTCGTGCGCGTGGACTAAGTTTTTTCAATTCCCGTGGGAACTCCTTAATTTTCCGGGATATAAAGTAGCATATATCCTTCCAGGGGATATAAACTATCCCTGTACCAAATTTCATCAAAATCGGTTAAATAGGTGGGCCGTGAAAGCGTAGCAGACAGACAGAAACACTTTCGCATTAATAATATTTGTATGGTTATGGATATTATATTATTATTTTACGTTTTGATGACTAGCTAATGCCCGCGACTTCGTTTTTCGGTTCCCGGGGGTACCTTTTAATTTTCCGGGATGTGTTACTCCAGACTATAATCTATCTCTGTGCCGATTTTCATCCCGATCCATTCAGCCGTTCTGGCGAGATTGAGTAACAAACATCCATCCATCCATCCATACATCTATCCATCTATCCATACATCCATCCGTCCATACATCCAAAATTTATAACAATAGTAAAAATCAAAAAATAAAACTTCGAGCATTTAACTAACCAAAATAACCCTTGACTTGAATACTATGTACCTGTGGTGCAAACTCAGCATCTTGCGACTGATCATTTATTCAGTTTTAACCATTTCTCGTCATTTACAAGTATAGGAGCAATGCGACGTTAAAATGTTTCCATTGTCCTTGGTTTTAATGGTTCCGGGCTCCGGCGCTGTAACGATTGCTATAAAACGGTTTCAAATCGTTCAACAATGAACTGAACTTCTTTTGTTTGTGTATGTCTATCAGTATTCTTTAGGATGTATTTCGGTGAGTGTGCTCAGGAGCTGTTCGATCTTGTACCTCCTTCACCTTTCTACCATCGTACCGCAAGAGGTCGTGCGAGTTTCCACCCCTATGTCAACGTTCCACCCACACGCATGAAGCGCTTTGCGTCTTCATTCCTCATTCGCATGGCTAGGTTCTGGAACACTCTACCAAAAACTGTGTTTCCCACCAATTACAATCCGTTGCGGCGTGATTGAAGAATGAACCAACAAACAAACACACTTTCGCATTTATAATATTTATATGGTGGCAACAGACATACTTGTATGTGTGTGGGTTGGCTTAAACAGTTGCAAATATTGGGTAAGGACACCCATTGGGACCACATTGGGACAAAATTTCGATATCTCCTATAAATTCATTATTCAATTTTTTCGGCTTACGACTTCATCTTCAACACCCGACATTCCGCCTGCAAAGCTTCAGTCATCATCGTAGCCTCTAGTGCTTACCGTGGAGGAATACGTCCGCAAATTCTTTAGATGCAGTTATGGACTGTATACGAGCGCCTTGACTGCCACGCTGGTCTAGTGGTTAGTGTGTTTGACTGCGGCCGACGAGGTCCCGGGTTCGAGTCCCGGGTAACGTAACAAGTATTGGGTTTTCTGACAAGAAATTTTCAGTACTATCCCGGACTTAGGAAGTTGGCGGTGTTTCATCCCCGTGCCTCAGAGAACACGTTGAGCTGTCGGTTGTCGTCGGTATGAGAGTAGGTACAGAGAGTGCACCTGTGTATGACCACACACATGTGCACTATAATATCTCCCGCGCAGATGGCTAAACTCTATGGAGATACTAGGCCGCCGTGGCTGAAATATTTTTATTTTTTTTATAGCTAGCAAGCGAGCAGGTGGGTCACCTGCTGTTAAGTGATTACCGCCGCCTATAAACATTTGCAGCACCAGAGGAACCGCCAATACGTTGCCGGCTTTTGTCCTATGCCTACCTCTTTTGGCCTATGATTTGAGACCTGTAATAATCCCTACCACCAGCGCGACAAGCAGGCTAGCTGAGACGACGAGACCTACCAGAAATAAAACCATTTACGCGTGTGATGGCATGAATAATATCGAACAGCACGGTAAATATCGCCGGACAGAGATGGAGGGAGGCCCCAGCCATGAAGCTGGGACTGAGCCGGGTAGAAAAACTACATGTAGATAGTATAGAAGAATGCGACTACCTTATCGTACCCTCGCGGTCTTATTCTCTTTGTTCCAGCCTTACACGAACAATTTTAAATAGGAAACGTTCTATCACAAACACATAAAAGAAGATGAAAAAATATTTCACCCCGCGCATATTTCTGAAGCGACAGAGTTTTATTAAACCCCGACTATAAACTTACAAGTCATAAAATGCCTTGGGGGCATTTTCAGAGACTTCGCGATATCTGCGCAGATATAAACGTCACTGAAACTGCGATAAATTTCGTGTCCCTTCTTAATTTGTGCAGGGAGATAATATAAAAGAGAAACGTTAAAAAAAATTACTGATTACTTTGGCGGATTCGTATGTATGGAATCGATGAACCAGTAAACGTACTGGATTCAAAGTGATTGAATGCCAACTCAGTATTGATAAACGGGACGGACGATCCCAAATAAGTAGATGGGAATAGCTGGACAGAAGTGGTACAGAAACGCGCTCGGTGGAGATCCTCGCAAGAGACTTTTCTCCAGCAGTACATTTTCCAGCAGTTAAGCAAACGACCGAAGGTATTTTAGTATTGGCTTTTTGGTTTTCATGCACGTTTCACTGATTCTGAGCATTTCCTACAAAAGCGTCGTTGTCGATGTCAACCGATAGACGATCGCCGTTGGGCATGATATATCTCTTATTTAATAATAGGTTCTTCCATATGCCCACTGTCTTCAACAAAATTACACTCTAAAAATGTGAAATTAACGGGTAACAATATGTGATGCGAAGTGTAACGATATTTTAGCACAGTGATGGGGTAAATATTTCTATAGTTATTTTGATTTCTGTGGTCGTCGACTTTAATGTTGATCTCGAGTAAATAATTTTCTTTGCAAATACATTTCGACGAATACCGAAATAACTCCAAGTCTGGGTATTATGCATTATAATTCATCAAATTGAATACATAGGGACAGCTTTCTGTATTGTCTTACTGATTAATGATAACGCCTACGAGCTACGTTACTATAAGTATGCTGAGAAAATACAAGTAGAAATTAGTTATTCATTACTGGATATACGCGTCTTCGTTTGCGTGCATTTAGGTTCATTTTCGGGATTAAAAGTAGCCTATGTCCTTCCTAGGATATGAGCTATCTCTGTAGTCTATCCCCGTCGAAATTAGTGGAACAGGTCATGAGCCGTGAAGGTGTTGCAGACAGACAGCCACATTTTGGCGTTTATAGTATTAGTATTTATTTTTTAGTTTGTAAGCCCGAGGTAAGTAAGGCTGTTTTTCGTGCTGAAAAGCCAGGCTGATGCTTTGCGCATATAGAGAGGTTGCGGTTAATAGCCTTTTTTTGTATCCACTACAAGTTAGCCCTCGACTGCGATTGTCACGTAGTGATTTCATATTACTTTTATAATATTTTGTTTTAGAAAGTAACCTGATGGTAAGTGATGATGCGGTAAGATGGTAGCGGGCTAACCTGTTAGGGGCATGTCAGTTATATTAAACCCATACGCCTATTCGGTTTCTACACGGCATCGTACCGGAACGCTAAATCACTTGGCGGCACGTCTTTACCGGTGGGGTCTCATTTGGTGGTGAAATTAATTGCATCATTAACAGAAGGTGTAACCAGCTGTTACCAGGTAAGGCAATTAACCGCGGTGAAATGTCTCATATCAGTTATTTACCACTCCACGATTCTATGTGTCTCCGCGTCATGGTCTTCACGGCGATCTCAATCAACAAAGTACTTGACACTATAATTTTAAGATTTGTGATCTTTAAAAAGTACAGCTACCGACGTAAGTATAGTCACAGGTATAGTCGTAACAAACCCAAACAAAAAAACTAAGCTTTTATCTAATAACTAGATGTCCGCGATTTCGTCCGCGTGGATTACGTTTTTTTGATTCCCGTGAGAACTTCTTAATTTTCCGGGATGATGTCCTTTCCCGGGATGTAACCTGCTGCTATGCCATATTTCTTCAAAATCGGTTGAATAAAAGGGCCGTGAACAGCAGATAGACAGAGTGAGACAGACGGATAGACAGACACACTTTCGCATTTATAGTATTAGTATGGAGTATGGATATCACGATAGTAAAATAAAAATCATTTATATTAATATCAAATACGTACCTACAAAGTTATTTAATTCATTTAAAACGTTAACAGTAGCGAATTATATGAATTGTGAATATTTAAGTTTCTTTCATAATTTTCTTACAAAGAAAAGTCCTCACAGTCACTTTATTAACACTGTAAATTTAAATTAAGATCCTTAGTTTTTCCTTTTACTTTCAAGACTTTGTCTTTTTCTTTATTCTTACTAACGTCGCTCCGGATCTGTGTTAAAAAGTAGTTTAACTCCGTAATGTAAATATTTGAGTTGAGAAAAAGAAGTTATTATTGTATTGCTGGCCGAATTTTTTCCACCGCAACTAGCAACACGCACTGTTCAAGAAATTTCTTTAGGCACTGAGGAATTTTGGACGAGAAGAATTCGCGGAGTTTTCCGGACTTTGCTCAGCCAAGTAGGATTCGGCGGTTGACTTTTTATCGAAATTGGACCTATCTAACCGGTCTGTATGTCTGTATATACACTCATCAACAATTTCGAGTGCAGAGTTCTCAACTAACACTGGGTGGGGCTAAACATGTGCATTAGACATGATCTTCGTTTTACTCATATAAAATTTCAGGCCCACCTGCTGAGAAACTCTACAAAGGTCGTTGAGCATTGTGTTTCCAGAGTATCTGCCATAATGACTATATCGTCGGTAAACCGCAGGTGTGTGATGGAGTCGCTCGCTCGCGAACACTGCTGAACTCTATTTTTAACATTTTCTCTCTTAGGCTGGAGAAAGATGTAAGATAGAGGCCCGGTACCATCGGCTTTACGTGCTCTACGAGGCACAATAATGAAATATCGCCAACTTCATATCTCGGTACTGGTAGAACAAGATTTTCCGGTCAAAAATCTTACTGTTACTACATTACTGTCCCAAGCATTACGGTTATGGAATAACCATTTTGTATACCTGCATTAATTATTACAATGTATATAATTACCAAAGAGTAAATAACTGAGTAACTAAGTAAATTTAATAAGCGTACTATAATTTTTTTTTCCCGATAACCTTTAAAATACAATTAACAGTAATTTAGGCCTTAATTCCTAGTCAAAGAAAATAAATTTCCTAAAGCTCGCTAAGTAATGACGTACTACGCAAGAAAATTGAAGCAGGAAACTAGCCGGAAAATTAATCTTATCTCAATTTTACCGTATTTCCGCAGCGCCTAGCCGGGTTTAATTGTGCAAGTTTTAATTACATGCAGCCAGAATCCTCCTACCAATACGGCTCATTCATATCTAGTTTTGTTTTACTTGAGCCACGCCTTAAATCTATCAGAGCCAGCCCAGCGTAGTTTTCTCACTCTCTCTCTCTCTGCGTCTTATTCCTCATTACTGAGGGTCGTCACCCCTTTCCATTAATAACAAATAATGATATAAGTTTTCTTGTGGTAATGCGGTGAGTTCCAGGTCCTTCTGCATACGACTCGACTAAGAGTAGTAACTCTTACCAGAGAATTAAAATCATACCGACCACATTGGGGGTATGCGAGGCTTTGAAACCCTTTGGCCTTTGGATAACTGAACCTCTAGAACTTTATTTTAGACCTTAAGTCTATCACAGCCAGCGCTCTAAGCGTACACGCTTCGAAATTAACGGGCCATATTCGAATGTTTTTGTCATTGTTGGAAGCTCTTCATTTGAAAACTATAAATATATTAGCTTTAATATTTCAGTATATGTTTTCTGGGTGTTTAATTTGTAAGTTTGTTGCTACAATTTTCTCGATACGAATAAATTACAAAAAATACTCCAAAATCTTGATTTTTAGATTTATTTCGAAACTTTAAAGAGTTTTTACCAATTTGTTATAAAAAATTAAAATATGTATAAATGAAATTGTCAAAAATATTACCGTGTATTTTTATTTAAATACCTACAGTTTATTTTTAAAAGGCGCGCTGTACTTTGATACAGTATTTCCCTCGTTGCGGCCATTAATTACATGA
Organism: Erebia palarica; assembly: GCA_964035005.1. Taxonomy (NCBI): domain Eukaryota; kingdom Metazoa; phylum Arthropoda; class Insecta; order Lepidoptera; family Nymphalidae; genus Erebia; species Erebia palarica. The sequence continues at coordinate 13,972,131 of OZ035988.1, forward strand.
CATGATATGTCACACCCGTTGTCCTAGGTGAGCTACAGAGGCGACGCGACGTGATTCGACGCGATAGAAAATGACGTTTACGTATGACGAATGACGTCTACGTTGTCGTGTACATACGTCTGTTTTCTATGGTGTCGTATCAAGGTGCGGCGCGTGGTGACGCTTTTGTCGTTCATCTCAACAGGTCAGGCAACTTCCACAACACTTTGTCAACAGAAAAGCCGCGAGAACGCGTTGTCGCACTGATTGTGCTTGTGCTGCTGATGTTTACTGTTTACATTACACAGCTTACTGTCTATATAAATAAACCTATCCCTGTATAAATAAACCTATTCATTACAGAAGTCTCGAAAAAACACCAATTAGTCTATCCACCAGTAATTAGTTACTGTATCTACTGTTTCATGTACCTATAATTGTATACCTCACAAAACAAGCTACCTAAAGTTGAAACACAAGTCTAGACTATAGCTTAGTCTAAATATATAATAGTCTAGTCCTCTACTGTATTTAGCACTAAAACCAAACTGCTGCGGCTTCTTTTTTAATATATTATCAATTTCAAATCAGGGTTTTTTACATTAACATAAAATATGTTATTGAATTTGAGTTTAGATAAATACAGCGTGCTATAGCGGCTTAATTTAACTGATTTTACGTGGAACTCTTCTAGAACTTTTCTTCTCCAACGGCGATCACCTTTACTACAAGCATAGTCTGTCCACTGCCACACTGGTTTTCCTAAGGATCTGCGGCCCAATTGTCTGAGCAAATCCAAATCATTTGACAGCTTAAAACGTTTTACTCGAACTGCTTCAGGAATTCATACATGCATAGTGAAGTGCAGTCATTTATGAACCCCTTGAACAGGTCGAATTATCCGTTTGACAAACGATTACGATTACGTTTTCATACACAATCGGGGGGCTATTTATGTATACTAATATTATAAAGAGGTAAAGTTTGTGAGTTTGTGAATTGTGAGTTTGTGACGTTGTAGGGGGTAATCTCTAGATCTACTGAACCGATTTTGAAACTTCTGGTGCCAATGGGCTATATAATATCCCGAAAAATAAGGGAGTTCCTTGTGGGAATTTAAAAAACTTATTTCACGCGAACGAAGTCTGTTAGTAATTTATATTGCAGACAACAAAACATTCCTAGCGATTTTACCTAATAGTGCTTTACTACACAAAATACATTTCACAATGTAAACTGATATTGGCCACAGTCGCGTCGTACGTTAAGCACCAGAAGCTAAAGGGGAAATTTACGGGTATGGAGTGCGCTCAACGTAATCCCCGGCCGAGGTTTCTGAAGCAAGTGTTGCTACAATGCATTTAGTTAAATACCACAAAATATCTATTATTAAATGCAAGTTGTCCCATAAACGAATACTTATCTTATTAGACTTTTTTACAGATAAAAAAAAAGATAATAATTGAGATATGTATTGGGAATTATGCCCATTAAAGATCACGACGATGTATTTTTTAAGATAGGCTATATTTGTAGTAAAATAAATTTCTGACAAGCAAGTTTCAATCTAAAGCGAATTCGATTGAACTCGAAACCTGTATATTTTGAAGAAGAAACTGACTAACTAACTGAGATACCTATCAACGTACACCTGAGGATAAACCAAGTGACTAAATTATAAATTTGCATAAAATTCATTTTCCCCAGAATTATTTCTGGGGAAAAAGTAGCAGCCACAAAAGTGGCAACACTGCCACAGAAGCTCAAGACTTTGAATCGAGCCTATTGGAACTTTCCTCTATTATTCCGAGCTTCCCTCGCTCAAGACGCCTAATCCGATCTAAAACGCTCTCCCTTTACAACTTTTTACGCTGAAACTTCGAAATTGAAGACGCCAGAGAAGCTTTTGTAAATCCATGATGTTTGTTGCAAAGTTGTTTGTGTGCCAAAGAAGTTATTTCATTTATTAAGTTGAGCTATTCGAGTTCTGTGGACTATTGTGCCTTATCGGAAAACCGCCTTGCTTGTATACAATGAACTCTGTAGCCCTATTCCAAAAAAGCTGCATCAAACATTGTTACTATTTTATTTTATTTAGAAAACAGCTACAACAAAAGTGGATAGATAAATATAAAAAACTAGCGAATGCCCGCGACTTCGTCTGCGTGGTTTGAGGTTTTTGTAGTTTCCAGACTATAATCTATCTCTGTGCCAAATTTCAGCCACATCCGTTCAGCCGTTGGGGCGTGATTGAGTAACAAACATCCGTACATCCATACATCCAAACTTTCGCATTTTTAATATTATTAAGATTAGTAAGATTATAAGTGCGAAAGTTTGGATTCACACTGATTCATGTGTAAGGGTCTCTGTGAAAAGTGCAGTGTAATAGGCCTACAAGTCATCGATGTCAAAGTGCCTATAAAGGCTACTGTTTTAATAAAAATATCTCCAATAGATGAGAATATCCTGAATGAATATTGAAAGTATGTTTGAAGTATGTAGCTGATTAGCCACACTTTGTGTTTGTCCACCACTACGTCCTTCTCCGGTATACTAACTACCCCTTTACCAAATTACATCAAAATTGGATTGAATAGATGGGCCGTGAAAGCGTAGCAGGCAGACAGACAGACAGACATACTTTCGCATTTATAATATTAAGTATGGAAGTATGGATACAATAAGTTTTGCTTGCTTTTTGGGCACAATTTATTCGATTAATTAATTATAGACTTTCTATAATGTCTAACATGTGAGTATTTTACGCACTTTTGAGTACTTTGAGAATTTTCTAAAAGGTTCTACGAGGAATCAATTTTTTTCTTGGAATGTCACTATTGGGACCACTGTATAAATAATGCCCGCGTAGAATGGTGGTAAGAATGCTGGCTGCATTTCTGCGGTGTACAGCCAGGCTGATCCCTTACGCAAAAAATGAGCTACTAAGTAATTGCCACGGGACTTTCTTTCGTGACACGGAGTTGAATACGGAAGTTTTATTTTATGTAAGAGCATACTTCCCGTAAATTCGTAATATAAGTGTTGAGGGACCAGTGGCCTAGTTGTTACAGTACATAATTTAACAGTCGATTGCGAATGTTAAGCAACATTTGCCCAAGTTGGTAACTGGATGGGTGACCGAATTTGGAGGTTCTCGTTTTCTCCGTGCCTCGGAGAGCCCGTTAAGCCGTTCGTCCCGGCTATTATCATCAATATCTGATAATAATCGTTACAAAAACCTAAGAGTTTACATACTCTTAGCCGAGTCGTATGCGGAAAGACCTGGGAGCCCACTGCATTATTATCCCAAGAAAACTCCTACCATAATTTGATTAATGGACAGGGGTCATGACCCTCAGTAATGCGGAATACGACGCAGAGAGAAGTGTTGCAAATGTCATACTTAGGTGCTGGAAGTTGGAACTAAATATGTTATTGAGCGGTGAAATGGTCGCGATAATCTTATGCGATGGCAATTCGCAAGGTCAGGCCCTCCCATACCCAATTGACGATTCACAGAATAGCTTATAATAATAGAAGTACGTTCGTAGGTAGGTGTCATCACACAGTAAGCTCTACCCTCGGGGCATTCATCTACTTATGGGTCTTACTATAAACATAATATTTTATATTTGTATAGTTAATAAGCACACACGCGAGCTAATGTCTCGTTACGTATTCATAACACAGTCATTGTGTTGAGTGGCGTGCCATGTTGATTCTATTATCCCGCGAAAGCGAAGCCTCGTCAGACGTTGTTTGTTGCTGCAAACTTTGTTTTACCCAGACTAGCGCATATCCAGGCTTTTGGTTAGGGGAGGAAGGGTGTCATAACGTTTATTTTTCAAATGAAATTCCTTATGGGACGATGCGGAGGGGTACTCTAGCCGGCAAAATACGTCCGTAACGAAAATGCGTGGAGTAAGATTTTTTTATATAGTTTATTCAAATTAAACCTTAACACTAAACCATTCAAGTTTAATTTCAAATGTAGTATATTTATATTTAAGACCTTTTGTCTTCGTAACAACGCGAGCATGCCGAGATTTTTATGTATAGTTTATTCAAAATTAAACCTAAAGCTTTAAAGTTTAATTTCGAATGTATTATATTTATATATGAGACCTTTTGTCATCGTAACAACACGAACATGTCAGCAACATGCTCGCGTTGTTTATCATTTTACCTCGACTAGAACTTGAAATTAATATTTATGTAATAAGGAACTTCGTTCCTATCTGGTGTCCCACGACGCCATACATTTTTTTCTATTGATCCTACAGCCGGTATCACTAAGTTGATGAAAGTTCAAAATTTAATACGACTATTCGATCACATACTTATTTTTAAGTTGAATCCTGTTTAATTTACCTATACATTTATTAAAGAAGCGAGAGAACGTAATATGTATTAGAAAGTTCTTTATTTTGTGATTCCCCTAAAAACTCAGCTCTGCATTTCAGAATAATTCGTACCGTTTTTATGATCGTAAATGTTCCTGAGAGGGTATAGGACTTATTTTTCTAGAACGATTCCAACGGAAGCTAATAAGTAAACCAAACTAAAAAAGCAGCACGTTAATCCGTTGGTCCCGGTTATTATCACTAACATGACAATCGTAAAAGCCCGCCAACCCACATTAGAGCATCGTGACGGGTCTCTCCAATGAGAGTGGAGGCTTGTGTCCAGCATTGGGACGTTAATAGGCTGTATTGGTTGTGGAAACAAGTTGCCTTCGCTGGTCAATATTAGACAGCAACTCAAATCAGCAACTTTATATTTAAACAATAATACACGCTTTTCAGGGGATGTTGCATGAAATACTGAACTGTGACGTTATCAAAATTTATCTCACTTTTTTTCTTCAATCGATAAAACTAACAGGGGATGTGGATATTACGGCCTTTGGGAAGTCTTTTATTTTAAAAATAATTTACAAATTTCAATAGTTGTCAAATACTTAATTGCCGGGCTTCTTGTATGTCTAAACCTTCATCCTTCATGCAAAAACGTAAAGGATGAGAATCGAAAAATGTATCAAAGTTCACCCATTTTTCGGATTGGTCCCCTTACAATGCCGCGTTTCAATAGAAGCAGAAATCGAATGTCAAAGAATAAAATATATTAGGTATGTAGGGAGGGTCCATTGTTGACGGCAAATTACGAGAACCCATTTATGTTCCGATAAATTCTATCTTTCATTGGGAGTTTTTATTGAGAAATTGGAAGAAAAATATAGAATTTTTCTGTTTCCAATTTCATTGATAAAGTAATTATACTTAATTTATTCAACATATTTCTGTATTCTGGAGATCTATATTTGAATGCCTTGGGTTGAGCCTACAGGGCCATGACGTCAAAGACCGAGTAATAGACATGGGTTCAGTACATTTTATTCCGAAAAATAAAATATTTGTCATGCACGCGATTTAGAAAAAACAAAATACTTGTTTGGATTTATAATTTCAGAAACATTAAAATAATCGTAAAAAAATCCCATCATGTATGTGCAGTTAATAGGTATTTAGACGCGCGTAATAAAATGAGGCGATGCCAGTTTCGCCATCAATTTCCTATTCATCCATAAATAATTACTCGTCAAAGCTGCGACTTCCTATTGAAAACTTAATTGAGCGAAGAATCCCCATTATTGGGAATCAATCTTTGTTTTAATCATTTAAATTTGAAGACAACCTAATATTAATTATTATCTCTTCTTGGAAATAAAACTTCCAAAAGCTAGGTCTGACAAGTCTTTGCATCGTACACTATTTAGTATTTTTTACATACCTACAGTTACTGTGCAAACTGTGCAAGCACGAAATACTTTTCGTGCTTGCACAGTTTTATAGTATATCGGCGGGCAAAAAAACCTGGCATGGAGCAGCACAGACTACCGCGTCAGGACTAAGCATGTTTCCCTTGCATAGCGGGCGTTTCGCACAGAGGTTTTGTCTTGTCCTGTCCGTAGTGTGTTTCCGTCATAGCGGTATAATATATATAGTAGGTTTCCGCCTTACTAAAATTATTAAAATATAAACCTTAACATTAAGGCAATAAGTTTATTTTCGAGTGTAGTATATTTATATGTTTGCGAGCATGACGCTGTCGGTCACGCGAGCAGGTCGGTCACGGTCACGCGATTCTACATTTTACCCCCTTGTAGTGTAGCCTTTAGATGTAGTGTAGTATAGACCTTTATAATGTAGTTACAACTTAAGTCAGAGACACAATAAACGTTGAATCGGGAGGACGTGTTTCCATTACTATACTCCACCTTACCCCGCACACTTCATAGCGACCCTGCCTTAGCGCAGCGCGGCGCCTGTCTGTCGCATGGGTGTCGGATGACGGGCGAATCATGCAAGATCGGCGCATTCCTTTGTGCCTTGGTGCGATCAATTGGACTGTTTTATACTTGGAATAATAAGTGGAACTCAATAGTAACTGTACTTGGTAGACTGAAATCTACATAATGGGAACGAAGTGCAGCAAGTGTCAGTGTGAACAAAAGGAGCTGGTCGTAAACCAGCATGGTATGGACCAGTTGACCAGCGCAGATCTGACTACTCATTTCTACACAAATAATATACTGGTTTCCACGATTATTCGAGTATGCGCACTAGCCATACTGGTCATAGCCTACAAAAATTATAAGAAGTGCCACGCTGGTATGATTCAAAAAGAGATAAACAATAGTGCATTACGAAGAATGAAGATGAGATGGTCGGGCCGTCAGACTGGGAGCCAGGATTGCCAGGAACGAGATGGATCCCCGGCATAGTTCCAGCTGATTAGTATAGCCGATAAAATGTTTCAGTACTATTTCGTGAATAACCGATGAACTGTTCCAGTAGTATTTCGTGAATCCAGTGTGGATCTGACAACGGACAATTTATCTTCAAAAAGTGACGGAAAAATTGTTGATAAAAGAAATTTAGCGTCGTATTTTAAGGGCGTATCTAGATTATTGTCACATATGTGTGTTGGAATAAGTCTTACCCCTTTTAATAGGTAAATAAATAGTACATATTTTATTGTTTACCTTTAATATAATTTAGAAGTGTGTGAGGATTATTATTGGGTGTAAGATTTAAATATGACATAAGTTTTAATTTTAATGGAAAAGGATCTAGAAAGAATTTTAAGTGAGTTATTAGATATTCAAAGTAATTTAAGGAAATTAGGTCCAGGTAGAAGACAACAATATAATATAAAGGTAAAGTACATCAAAGTATTTTAAAAGCTAAAGAATTATATTCCGAGTATAAAAATATTATTAGTACTTGGTTTTTCCAAAAAAGCTATTTAGTATTAGCAGAATATATTTACGAAGCTTTAAATGAAAAAATTGAATCGACATACGATAAAATTTTGACATATAGTTCTTCTAGTGAAACGGTCAAAGATCAGTCTTTAAGCATGGAGAGTTTTAATTTAAAAACTGCAACGTCATTGATTCCTGAAATGGATGGTTCTGAAGAAACCACAGAAAAAATGATAGCGTCCATAAAATTATATAATAATTGCATTAAAAATAGTGAACAAAAGCAGTCACTTATTTCTTTTGTTTTGAAAACCAAACTCTCAAAAACAGCTAAGTTAAAATTAAAAAGCAAATACGAAGACGTAACGATTCTCGTAGAAGATATAAAGGCATATTTACTTACAAAAAAATCACCCAATGATATACTTTCTCAATTAAATAATTTGTGTCAAAACAACATGTCCATTAGTGATTATGGTAATAAATTATCAGAATTATTTATATATCTCACTATCGCACAGGCAGATGGTAAAGGAGAAGCAAGCGCAATTTTGAGACCTATAAATGAAAATAATGGCAATTAAAAGATTCTCGGATGGATTAAGCAATAGGCGATTGTCTAATATAATTTCAGCGCGCAAATACTCTGAATTAAAAGATGTAGTGCGAGACGCAGAGGATGAAGAGTTGGCGTCGCCGTCGATTTCCAACACTATTTTCCACGCAAGAGGTAGGTCTAATAATAGAATTTATAATAATTTTAACAGAGGCCGGTGAAACTATCAAAATCAACGTTCAAATTATCGTGGTAATTATAATGCGAAAGTGAATTATAATAATCATCAACGTCAGGTCTATAACAACCCTCGACATGGATCCTCTAATTTTTCGAGAAATAATTATCGTGGTAATGGTCGTGGGCAATACCGTGGTTTCCATGGTAGACCTAGAAACAACGTAACGTGTTTTCAGCTCAGTCGTGTGACAATAATTCTCACGTTGAAAATGATACAAAAGTAAACGAGAACCAGTTTTTTCGGACCTAAAAGTTATGATATTTTATTTATTTATATTTGTACCAAACTTAAAAACTAAACGTACAAATTTAAAGGACATGTACAAGGACAACTTATCTCTTTTAACTTGTAATCAAAATGTTAGGTATGTTTATTTTAATGTTAACAACGCCAAGTGTTCATGGTTAATAGACACTGGTGCATCTATATCTGCTATCAATAAGAAGGTTTTCCAGATAATATCCCACTGCATGAAGACAACATCGTTATTAACGGCATAGGTGGTAAAATTTATTCAGAAGGTTATGTTTTCATTACATTAAGGACTGAGAATGGTAACACATACGAACATAAATTTTATTTATTTAATGACTTACCATGCAAGTCAGACAGAATTCTTGGATTAGATTTTTTGACAAATTTTAATTCAAATTTTGATTTAGAAAATGATATATTGACTCTACATAATGGGTTCGTTTATACGATGCCAATGTATACATCACCTAGAATTGGTTATGATTACCTAAATATTCCCGCGAGAAGTGAATCCATTCATTACATACGATAAAAAAATAAAAGCCACGTATAATGACTGTGTAATTTTACCACAACAATTGCAAAATGATTTATTTTTAGCTTCGATAATTGTAAAACCTTTAGATAACATTATTCCAGTTAGAATATTAAACACCAGCGATGAATCGATTATTATACCTACTTTTCAACCAGAGTTACATTTACTAAATGACTATCAAGTATGCTACTTAAAAATAAGTCAAGTAAAGAGCGAGCAAAATCTTTGTTATCATTATTAAAATTAGAACACTTACATCCTACTGAGCGTAACGCCATAGAAGCTATTTGTTCTAAGTATAGTGATATATTTTACCTACCGGGTGACAAACTATCAACAACTAAATTGTATGAACATAAAATGTATTTAAAACCGAATTCTAGTCCCGTTTATACGAAACCATACAGGTTACCAAAAAGCCAGATACCTGAAATAAATAAACAAATTAAGAAAATGTTACAGGATGATATCATTGAAGAAACCCAAAGTGAGTGGTCTAGCCCAATAGGCATGATGACAGTATCCAAGAATCAATGAAATTATGAATTTATCTAATGAAATAGGATTCATGGATTATAAAAAACTCATTTATTTTTCTATTTCGAGTGAGATTGTTATTTATTTTGATAAAATAAAACTATAAAATACAGCAATCCGCCATATTGTATAAAACATCACTGAAGCGAATGACGTCACAATTGTTTTCGAGCTTTGACAATCGGCAAACAATCTCTATAAGTACAGGTGTTTTAATTAATGTATATCAAGTATTTTCGTGTTTTTTTGTTTCCATAAGATCATTTCCATAATCTAGCTTTGTTTTACCGAATCCAAAATCAAGAAATTAAAAATCGTTAGCCAGGGATCAAGGATTTACCAAAGCTACTAGCTCTAATTTGCCCAGGATTGATTTGTTGATGTTGGTTGAGTATCTTGCATCAAACAAAGACTTTTGTTTAGCAGAATTTCGCAACGTCCAAACTTCCATGTAAGTACAATAATAACATAATAATTTATAGGTCCTAAACCCGTAAAATCTGCTATTTTATATGCACTTCATGGCACTTAGTTATCAGAGGTTATGTTAATGAAATGTTGTTTAACACACGGACCAACCGTTAAACTTTAAGAAAAAAGGGAAGAAAAATTGTTAAGACTAGTTACAGGGAGGAGTACGGCATTTACTAGAAGTTACGATACACTCAAGCCCGAAAGCCTCTGTAAATAACGCTCTATCTCGCCGCTCGTCGCTTCTGCCAAATTGCTTGGCAGCCTTCTTTATGCTTCCTTTACGAATAATATTATTACTGAACCTAATAAAAGTATAAGAGAACTATGTGTTTACTGTTACTGTGAATATAATAGAGGGTGAAGCTGTTCAAAAGGCTGATATGACTGAAAAGGCTAAGGTTAAGGATAAAGATATTCACATAAACTAACAAGAAATTGTATTTGTAGGTTGCGCACTATACCGTTTGTATTCTCTTCTCCTGTTTCCAAAGGTTGTCTTGGAAGAGATCGCCTTAGACGATAAGATCGCCTTTAATAAATAAGAAATTCAAATTTTTGTGCGAGTCCATTTGAATAGTATTAAAGGGTGCGAGACGTGTACGGTCTCGAAAGCCACCTCATTCCAAGTACACGTTTTCGTGAATCGATACCTCCTCCGATTCTAGGTCTCCACTCACTAGACTGAGAAGTTTAGTAAAATCGATCCTTTAATACGTGATATGGAAAATCCAATAAAATAAGAGACGAGATTTAACTCTCTGCAACTGGTATAGACATTTGATGTTACAATGTCTCATCATCAACCATCACTGAGACTGTCTGACTCACTAGACTGAGCAAAAGTCTCCTCACAGAATGAGAAAGGTTTGCCGTAGTCCACCACGCCTACCAAGTGCACGCTTTCAGAATTTTACAAAGAACTCTCGGCATGCAGGTTTCCTCACGATTTTTTCCTTCAACGTTGAAGCAAATGAAATAAATAATTGGTTAAATCGCATGTTATGTATCTCAGAGAAGATAGAAGTTCGTGCCTGAGGATCGAATCGGACTCAGAATAGGAGGCCAACGCTAAACGTCTAAAACTCAAACCTATCACCTGTGTTATGTCACCATTTCTTAAACTTTCTAAAATATCGAGTGACACAATTCATTTACCCGAGTCTCCATATTGTAATACATATACTTATTTTTTTATCACCACAATCCGCACGCAACCATACCGCAGTACCTACGGAGGAAAACAAGAAAGTCTGTTAGAAAATCAATTTGTAAACGCGCAAAATAAATACAATTTCATCAAATCTCGAAGAAATATAAAAGTACTCCTAAGTCAACTTTGACAAAGGAAAGTTTCTTTGCCAGGGATTTTTTTTCTCTGACGTCTGATTGACTTCACGCAGAGATGTGTATTGTGTTTACAATTTGAGATGGCTCATCTGGGTTTGACAAAGTTTGCTTTGTGAGAAAATTTGATTCTCAATAACTTCATGAAGATGATACCTACTTTGTATCTTTTGTGCAATCTTTCTCAGTAAATATATTTCACGTATTTTCGGAAAGTTTTATAATTTAGTTAATGTTTAAATTGATTCAAGTGGTATTTCTCCTGGAATAGAACTTCGCACACGTCGAAATTTTCGAATTTTCGTTCTGTTGGTTGAATTATGTTAACCCAAGGTTCCGACTTCCAGATCCTAATACTGTAGAGATATTAATAAAATACACAGTGTTCAACTAATTATTCAATCAAAAAGTCTTTAAAAGTTATACAGCGTTGGAAACTCCCATAAAGCGGGATTTCCACTGCAATAGGGTAATGGCTAACCACTAACAAAGAGTTTTGCCACTTGCATTAAAAGCGAGCTCATTTTCTTTTTACGATCTCGAAATGTTAGAGGGACCCCGCGAATAAAGCCGAAGTCTTAACCACGTGGCAATCACCCCTCACTGAGAGGGACAGGAGGCCTAAAAATAGTAGCCAATATTATGCTAACTCTAACGATCTACCTATAGCAAATTTTAACAAAATAATTTAAGCAGATGGGCCGTGAAAAGGGGGCTAGGGGGTAGGAAACAGACAGACACACGTTTGCAATAATTATAATAATATTCGTTCGAGTTCCAGGTCGGGCCATAATTAAGTATCGGGTTTTTCTGACTAGAAATCCTCAATACTAGCCCGGAGTTCGGAAGTAGGGGGTGTTTCCCCCTACTCGCCTCGGAGATCACGTTAAGCCGTCGGTCCCGTTTATTATCAATAACATGATAATAGACGTCAAAACCTGCCAACGCGCATTGAAGCAGCGTGGTGGGCCCAAGCTCTAATTCTTTATCTCCTATGAGAGTGGAGGCCTGTGTCCAGCAGTAGGAAATAGGTGGGTGGATAAAAATATTGAGTATGTATTTTTTTTTTGAAGCGTAGCTACTAAGTAAGTCGTACCTATGTTAGAAGTTATTAAGAGACATTTGCCCTTGTTTCTTTAAACTATTTAAGTGTTCATTTCACCCCGGTGTTTCCATTAAAATTTATTGCAAGGTGAGTGTGACAGGGGCCCCAAACCTGCTTGTTTATGTATAACAATATTACCTTATTCACTGCAGATTGTATAAGGTAACAATGACTTTCCCGAATTGAATATTTATCATTCCTTAAAAATAAATTACGGGAGATTATGTTACTTTTAATATACCATTCTGTGATTCCGGGTGCGATTATCCTTTATTCAGTTTATCTTTTGTCCTTGTACAGATTAATTTGTAGGGGGATATAAACAAAACCAATGTATTAACAGTTTGCAAAATTATGTTGTCCATTTGAAACTTTGCTAGATTAAAGTAGATTACGTTGCTGATTTAAAATGTAAAAACGGAAATAAATTTTTTTTCCTTGTTCGGTCCATAATATAGGGTCTTAATCTAGGGTTGGGCTGATTTCTACAGATAACCGGTTTGAGGGAATTTTATCTGATTCTTACATATAAACTGTCAAATTTTAATGAAAGACATTTAAATTTCGTAGCGTAGTATACTCTCTTCTTCTTCTTTCATAGTCAATTCTTCTCGGTAGGCATGGCATTCCAAATCAGTGGTAGATTCACTCAACGATTCAAAAGCACTTGTGAAAGTTTTTTGAATACAAAAGCATTTGAGTTTGAGTTTATACATACTTTATTTCAAGTATGATATAATATATACAGGCATTTTTTTAATTATTATAACTTTTAAACTTAACCGTTTTAAATTTAACTTAATTATTGTAGGTATAGAAGATAATCAATAACTTAATTTAATGTTATGTAGGTAACCGCTTTCCTTTTTCAAGTTTAACAAGCTTCATCAAGTTTCCTTAAAATATGCAAACCACAGGTTTTGGTTTGTCCGTATCGCCCACTTCAATTTCAAAGTTATAGCTTCAGAGGAGCATTTCAGTTCGAATTGGGCATCTTGGATCGGAGCAGAGTTTAATGGAGATAAGTGGATAGGAATAATGGCGTTCTCACGGGCTCGACTTAGATTGTGCGGCTCTCAGCAACCGCATTAATCTTACCTTAGCTCCTGGTGTTTATACGCGTGGCTACAAGTTTTGGTTAACAATATCTTACCTAACCAGTGTAGTATATCTTTGTCTCTGCGTAGTATTCCTCGTTGCCGAGGGTCGTGACCCCTTTCCATTAGTAACATAATGGTAGGAATTTCTTGGAATACTATGCGGTTGGTTCCCAGATCCTTCCACTTATAACCCAACTAAGAATATTTCAACTCTTAGGTTTGTAACGATTATTATCAGATACTTATTAGTGATGATAAACGGAACCGCAGGCTTAACATTATCTCCGAAGCATGGGGGAAACGAAAAGGTGATCCTCCAAATTCGGTCACCCATCCAGCTACCGACTTGTGTTAAAGCTGCTAATCTTTTAATATTGAAAAATTAAATAATTACTCCTGCATGCAGGAGACCTTCGTCCAGTAATGGACGTTTATAGGTTGAGACGACGACGACGACGACGAAATAATTACTCAAAAACCACTTGGTGGTTTAAAACATCTAGGTTTAAAACGGTTATGGTTTAAAACATCGTGAAGATACCAGAATACCTACCTGAAAGATCTCCATAATGTTCTCAAAGATATTTGAACATAAATAAAACAGATGTGACTTTGAAGTCTGCCAATCCGCACTTGATCAGCGAGGTGGACTAGGGTCTAAAGTCTTTGCGTACTGAGAGGAGACAGTACTGAGTAGTGGGCCGTCAAAGTCGAAATGATGATAATACAATACAATATAATATCCTATAGTTGCATGAATACAGGTACAGTGGGTGATAGTTATATTGATGATGATAATTATTGATGAAACTAGAAATCAATACTAATATTATAAATTCAAAAGTGTATCTGTTGGTCTGCTACGCTTTCACGGCCTGTTCAATCGATTTTCATAAAATTTGGTACGGGGATAGTTTTTATCCCGGAAAATTAAAGAATTCCCGCGGGAATCAAATAATCCTAATCCACGCGGACGATGTCGCGGGCATAAATATTTTATATTAATCTTTCTCTAGATTACGTTTCCACCTACATGCAAATACATAGTAGGTAATTAAATTACTGAGAAAACAGTGTATAATAATTATTACAATATATGAGTGCTCGATTTCAATTAATTAAGCTGGCATCAGTGTAATTTAATTCCAGTAACATTGCCGGTTTCCACATTAAAATTCTAATTGAAGGAAAACGATACTAACCATAAGTAAGTGGTGATCCTTGTAAGGGAAACAGTACAGGGAGCCTGTAACAAAATAAATTGTACATTTAGAAGCTCTTCTAATTAGGTCCTGGGAGGTTGAATTGTGGGTTTAGGAGGGATGATGTGGGGATGCCGGAGAGGTATAGCGGGAGATGTTCCGAGGTCTATATTTTATGTTTAATTGACGCACAGCTGTCACTCTAAGATGCTCTTAGAGTGAAAGAGATCCACGTCTAACAAGACGTGGATTTTTGTTACTCAAAGAACACTTACTATATTTATATATATATCTATATTCTATAGCTGAGGCCCGCGACTTCGTCCGCGTGGATTGAGGTTTTATGTTTCCCGCGGAAACTCTTTAATTATTTTCCGAAATAAAAAGTAGTATAAGTGTTCATCTAAACTATAATCTATCTCTGTGCCAAATTTCATCCAGATCCGTTCTGCCGTTGGGGCGTGATTGAGTAACAAACATCCATTCATCCATCCAAACTTTTGCATTTATAATATTAAGTAAATATAGAAGTATAGATTTATGTAGGTATATCTACGCTAAGTACTTAGCCATGTTCTAACAGTGAAATTTACAAGAAATAGATTAACATACAGCATACGAATTATTACGATAATTTAAATTTCTAAACTGTCGAAAACTGTTGCGAAACAAAAATTTGCTTATGAAAGCAGTTATTATAAAGCATTTCAGAACAGATCGCTGAAAATAGGTTCTCGAAGTATGAAAGATTGGCCAACTTTTATATAAGCAACAAACTTTGTTCGAGCAATCGAATACCCGCTCATTTTATTTTCAGAGTAAACTCGCTACGTGGAAGAAAATAACGCGATTTCACATCAATCCTTTGCAATGTATTAAAATATTGTTTTATGAATTTTGTACCGCGATTAGTCAACCCGCCCGTCTTACCTATTTATTTGCCTTTTTCATTTATGGTATTTCTTACTTACTTTACTAATAAGACACAATAATTTCATCAATCATCCATACGTCCATACTAATAATATTATAAACGCGAAAGTGAGTCTGTCTGTCTGTGTGCTACACTTTCACGACCTATCTTTTCAAACGATTTTGATGACATTTGGTATTCTTTTTTATCCCGGACTATTAAGGAGTTTCCACGGGAATTAAAAAACTTATTATACGGGAATGAGGTCGCGGTCATCATCTAGTAAATAAGAAAATCAAATAATATAAAATATAAATACTCAGCGAAGTCTGTTTCTCAGACTTATAACAAGTAAATAGGCTATCCTATTTATTCGTTTAACCTCCATTTAACCTTCGTCGTGAAAGTAAGTATAATTTTTTTCTGAAATCGAAACCGATACTAAAATCGAGATGTTCGTTGTTACTGATAAAATATAAATAAACCTTTAGTATTAGTACGAACCCACACTTGGGTTGAAAAATATATTCCAATAAATAATTTAAAAAAAAAGTCGAACGTCGATATATCGATACGTTTTGGGTCCAGGTTTTGAGTGGGTCATTCAGTTGGATTCCTAGTATGATATCGTTCTTTGTTAATATTTAAAAAAACACCGCACCTTGGTTCAGTTGGTGTGTGTACCAAACATACACATAGATTTTATCCCGTCAATAATAATATTATGTTCCGAGAGATTGTCTGTTAAGTAACTAATGAACGGGAAATTAATATCGTGCTTCATATTTACTATACCAACTAACTTCCCTTTGCTGTGTTTAATTATTGTGAAAACAATATTGTTTCAATATTAAATTGTAAGAACCCACTTCTAATTTACGTAATGGAATATCTAATCTTAATTAATTAATCTTGTTTAAACTCGTTCTATATAAAGAGTAAGAGAGAAAGAGAGTTTGAGATTTAAGGGGCAATGGTAATTGATAGTAACTTTTAACGGACCACAAAAAAGTAGGTATTAGGTTCGTAATTAGATGGGTATTTTATTACGTACTTACTCGTCGAAGGTTGAAGCACCTTAATTATTCTGTGGTTGAGGCACCCTTTGTTTTATAATAATAATAATAATAAGATGCATGGGAACACTCGATTATCTTATATATATATAAAATTCTCGTGTCACAATGTTGGTTACTAAACTCCTCCGAAACGGCTTGACCGATTTATTTTTTTCGGCGCATATCACCGTGGTTTCTGAACCGATTTGAAATTATTTTTTTCAGTCCTTAGAGGAAGCTCTCGAGGTGGTCCTATAAAAAAATCTGACTCCAAATCCTCAATCGTGACACTAAAAATTTAAAAATAGAAATTATTTCCAAAAAACCGACTTCCAAAACTAGTGTGTAGAAATCAAAAATATTTTTTACCTAAAGTAAAAAATAATTTTACCTAAAGTATAAATATTTTTTACCTAAAGTAAAAAATAATTTTGAGTGGCTTTGGAAGTCGGTTTTTGGAAAGAATCTTTATGTACCTACTCAGTCTCTCGCATTTGATCACAATGACAGCAATCTCCTTAAAAGCCAAATTTCCTCGCTTCCTTTATTATGACTTTTCCATTTAATACCTCGGGTTGTTTTGGTTCCTTTTGTATGTGGACGAGAAAACCGAACAAGTGTTATTACTTCGACGACATTTTTCCTAAGCAATAATTTTATGCAGAGCGAAAATGAGGGAATATTTTCATTAAGTATATTAATATTAGATTTGGAAAGATTAATTTTAAAAGTAAAGGTAGGTAAAGTAATTGGTTTATAAAATTCTTCATCTAAGCAACAATAAATACAGAAATAACACAAAACATTACACTTCGAAGTTTAATCCGATGATCAAATTGGTTTTAACAATAAAAAAATAATATAATTATTAAATTATAAGTTCAGTGGTGCTTTTTTACCGGACTACGAGACAAAGTATTAGGAAGGTGTGCGTATGTGTTTTTTTGATTTACTCGTAAGTATTTGTCTGTTTGCTACTTTTTCATTGCTCATCAACGTTTGCCACGTTATCCTGGAAAACCTGAGAATTTCCATGAGGAAACTTAAATGCACGCGAACGATTAAGCGGGTATGGTATCATGAATAATTTGTTGTATATGTAACCATAAAATTGTACAAACCGTTATATTATAATATAACTAGCGATATTGTAAGCTGTCGAGAGATTGTGAACCGTTCCATGTTCTGAGTATCAATTTTTGAAATATTCATTGTATTTATGTTTTCTTGTCTCTTTCTTGTAGGTTAGGTTAGGTTTCGACATAAATAATAATCATTAATATACCTAACAGATTACAATCTACCGAAAAATAATGCGTTAAATTGTAATCTTTTCTTCTCTTTGTAATCTAATGGTTTTTACAATTTTACGGTGACTTAAACAATCAAAATAATTCAGATATGTTTATCCGAATGATTTTAAGAGGGGTACTTAATTAATTTTGTACAATAAAACCTCAAATACATGTTAGGAATACGGTAATACCCAATGATAGATCAATCGCACCCGCTTGCAGAGTTGTACTTAGCTACCTACATAACGTAACGTACGTTGCAGAGGTGGTAATAAGACCACTGCGATTCACCGTGGCCCGTGACATCCATGACGGATAATTTTCCTCGCGGAAAGAATGCAAACTACAGGGATACCGAGAGTGATAGTATTTTTTCCCCCCAAATTATATGTTAAGTCAAATATCTATATTATATATGTTGGAGAACAATCCAGAAGTAGGTATTAATAAAACACTTTTAATATATTTGTACCACGAGAGATTTAATGTAATTAGTTAATTTATAAAACTCAGTTAAACAATAGTATAGTATCAAATCATTTGACCAGGCTGCAGTTACTACCGCAGCTCGTAAACAAGGTAACGATCTAAACACCGAAGGTATTCAATAATCGTTTGAGTCTCGGTGGAGACTGCCTACCGATGGTAAAACATTCGTATTTAAACAAGTTATTCCAATATGGCGTCGGGAACGAACTGACGAGTGAAATACATCGAATGAGTCAAATATCAGTACAATCGAACCTTCATCAATAAATAAATTAACAATCTTTTAACTTTTGTAACAATTCATTTCAACTGTAAACGCAAAGCTGACATATATATCAACGTCCTAATAATGTATCTCGAAGTTAAGTATAGCAGTGGCATACACCATATAAAAAATACATTTTGTATTAACGCATATTATAAGTTACTAAGCTAGTCGCAAATAAACAGTGTGAAGAAGTAGACGTGTTTTAATACCCACAAGGAACAGTGATCCTTATTCCCATATACATATGGTCGAAAATCGAAGCCGGATTAAAGCAAGATAACGATCGCCGCTCGAGTCGATGGAATGCGAGATAAGATAAGAAACTCGACGGGCTCACAATAGAAAGAACAATAGAACTTATTACTCGGTCATAATGACTACTTCTGCGGATCAAGTTATCAGTCTTTTGGAGGACACGGCTCAATTGTTCCAGAAGGCTAAAATTAACCAAAAAAAATGCCCTAAGGAGCGACTAACTAAAGGATACCTTGAATCAAGAATAAAATCGATCGATGACTATTGGATAACATTCAAACAAGCCCACCAAGATTTAGTAAAGTGTACGACGAGAGAACAACGTGGTAATTTACCTTACTTCGTCAACGAAGAGTTTTTTGTGCAAGAAGACCTGTACCTATATCTACAAGTCTACTACAAGGATTTGTTGGCGTTGAAGACAGTTAGTGCCGGTAATCGAAGTTCGAGTGCTGCCGATGCACCATCTCACGTTCTAGCCCGGCTACCAAAAATACAGCTTCCTACATTCGTCGGCAAATATGAAGACTGGCCTACATTTAATGATTTGTTTTTATCCTTAGTTCATACCGACACTTCTCTAAACAATGTGCAGAAATTACACTACCTCAAAACTAGTATTACAGGCGAGGCAGCAGCTTTGTTAAGAAACATTCAAGTAACCGAAGATAACTACTCCCTCGCCTGGGATATATTAAAAAATAGATACGGTAATAGGCGGTTAATTATTAATTCCCTTTTAAAGAGACTTTTTTCAATACGCAAAAGCACTATACAGTCTGCTCAACACATAAAATTAACATTAGATACCACCAGCGAAATTGTAAACAGTCTGCGTAATCAAAGAATCGACACCGACTCTTGGGATCCTATTTTAATATTTCTGACGGTTCAGAAACTGGACCAAGAGTCCCATAAACAATGGGAAGATTTCGCCTACAAGGACAATATTGAGGAATTACCCACGTGGGAGGACTTAAAAAAGTTCCCTGAAACTAAATTTAGAACGTTAGAATTAGTAATCCTCACAACAAGTAAAGAGAAGTCTACTAAGGAGAAGGTATTTCACGTAGCCAAGCAAACTAAATCATGCGTCCGATGCAAGGGTGACCACACTTTGAGTCACTGTGAGGATTTTTTAAAAATGACTCCAGTGGACAGGGGCCTTTATGTAAAGGAGAATAACATTTGTTTCAACTGTCTTTTTCAAGGACACAGTTCATCCAGGTGCAAGGTACCCTATTCTTGCAGAATCTGTCACAGGCGTCATAGCACTCTGCTTCACCAAAAAAGGACACCAGGTACGTTGGATAAGCAAGAAACTACTCAACCAACTGTACCTAACGAAGGTAACGGAGGGGTGGTACAAGTTAACACAAGAATCGAACCTATTAACGCTGAACCAACAAGCGTAACCCTACTGGCAACGGCTCTAGTGAAGATAAGGGATGACTATGGACACACTACTGTAGTAAAGGCTCTAGTGGACATGGGATCACAAGCAAGCTTCGTAAGCGAAAGGGCAGTACAAGCATTACGACTAAAGAGGTCAAGAATCAACGGTACGATCACGGGTATTGGATCAACAAGAACCACTGTAAAGCAAGCAACAGAGCTATACGTCTTACCAAGACAAGAAGAAGAATTCAAGATAAAGACGTATATTATACCAACGCGACTCACCTCACAACTACCAACAACAACCATTTCCAACAACACCTGGCCGCACTTAGAAGGTCTCGTTCTGGCAGATCCAAGTTTTAGCCAACCAGGACGAGTAGACATGTTGCTCGGTGTAGATGTATGTGACAAAATTATGAAGGGTGAAATTATCAAAGGTCCTCCAGGAACTCCATGCGCGCAGAATACTAGCCTGGGTTGGATCCTATTTGGCACTGTACAAAAGACACAAGGAGATGAGATTATAAGCATGCACCTGAATCTAGATCTGGATAATATGCTCAAGAAGATGTGGGAACAAGATACAACTGAAATAAGAAGACCCACACCGGAAGAAAGAAAATGCGAAGAAATATACAAAAGTACAACCACCAGAACAGATGAAGGACGATACGTTGTAAAACTACCAAGAAAAACAGAACATTTACAAAATTTATTGAAGGAAATACAAAAGAAATTGCGCTAAAAAGATTACATCAATTAGAAAAAAGATTTGAGAAAGATCCAAGTTTAAAGCAAGAATACGTTAAAGTTATGGAAGAATACAAATGCATGGATCATATGGAAGAAGTTCCAAAAGAAGAGATTAACAATCCATCAGTGTATCTACCACATCATGCTGTAATTAAAGCTGAAAAGGAAACAAGTAAACTCAGAACCGTTTTTAACGCGTCGCAAAAAGGGTACAATCAAATCTCTCTTAATGATGAGTTACTAGTAGGCCCTGAACTACAAGACGACATGAGAACTTTAATTTTAAGATGGCGAACGAAGAAAGTGTGCTTCGTCGCAGACATAACAAAAATGTACCGCCAGATCATAATAAGCAAAGAAGATGCAGATTTGCAGAGAATTCTCTGGCGTAACGACAAGAACGAACCTGTAAAGGATTATCGACTCAAAAGAGTGACGTTCGGTACAGCATCAGCACCTTACTTAGCAGTCCGAACGTTACACCAAGTTGCTGAAGGTGAGGGTCAGATTAATCCTGATGCAGCTGTAGTAATTAAACAAGACTTTTATATGGACGATCTTATGTCTGGAAAAGATAATCTGGAAGAAGCGATCAAGATCGCAAAGGATATAGATTCAATATTGCGTTCTGGAAAAATGGTGCTCTAACAATGCTGAATTCCTGAAACAATTTAAACCTGATCAAAGAAGTTCCAAAGTAAACCTAGACATAACGATCGATGGTAGTATTCGAGCACTTGGATTACAATGGAACATGGGAACAGACAAATTCCAATACAATCTAAACTTACCTGCCGTAGCTGATCCTATCACAAAGAGAACGATCCTCGCTGATATACAACGTTTGTTTGACCCGCTCGGCTGGTTAGCGCCTTCCATTCTACCTGCAAAGTTGCTAATTCAGAAATTATGGCTACAAGGTATAACGTGGGATGAAGAAGTAAATGAAACGATTGCTGAAGAATGGCTTGATCTAAGAAATAGTTTCCAAAACTTACCTGGTATTGAGATAGATCGATGGCTCCAAACAAATGAAAAACTGATGACGGACGTTACAGTTCACGGATTCTGCGATGCCTCGAATAAGGCCTACGGTGCAGTCGCTTATATGAGAGTAAAAACCTGCGATGAAGAGGTGAAGACTACAATCATCGCAGCTAAAACACGCGTGGCCTCGACTAAATCTAAATCCTTACCTCGTCTTGAACTCAACGGTGCGGTGCTACTTGCTGGTCTTCTAAAACAAATAAAGGAATCAATGAGAATACCTACGTGTCAGATATACGCGTGGACGGACTCGACTATAGTTTTGTCCTGGCTTTTCGGAGATCCTGCAAGATGGAATACTTACGTGCGAAATCGCGTGGTTGAGATCCTCGAAGACATAGGCAATCACAATTGGTATCATGTCCAATCGCAAGAAAATCCTGCTGACATCGCCTCAAGAGGAATGCCATTAGTAGACCTGAAAGAATACAAAATGTGGTGGAAAGGACCTGAATGGTTAAATAATGATGAGATCGAATACTGCAGACCGAAGAACATAACTACAAACCTGGAAAGAAAAGAAAATATAGAAGCAAACCTGAAAATAGAAAATGAAAACAGAAGTATAACTGCAAAATTTGAAATTTGTGATAATTTAACAGAACTACTAAAAATGATTACCTACAGCAAAAGATTTATAAAAGGAAAGAAATTGCAAGATAAATACACAGCTATCACAACAAAAGAATTAGATGAAGCATTAAAAACATGCATAAAGCTAAAGCACACACAAAAACGTTACAACCTTACCTTGATGATGAAGGAATCGTCAGGGTGGGCGGTAGGTTACGCCATGCATATTTAAACGAAGATGGTAGACACCCTATAATACTAGATAATGATACTTACCTGTCGAAGCTCGTTGTCGCCGACGCTCATCTGAAGACGTTGCATGGTGGACCGCAGCTAATGTTGGGATACTTACGGCAGAAATACTGGATCCTGAAAGCAAAAAATTTAGCAAAATTAAGATTTAGAAAATATTTGATATGTGCCAGGCAAAATGCAACAGTAAAATCGCAACTCATGGGAGACTTACCTCGTGAAAGAGTGACTCCATCAAGACCCTTTTTAAACAGCGGCGTGGATTTCGCTGGCCCATATTCAGTACTGGCGTCAAGAGGTAGAGGAATCAGAACTAGCAAGGCATACATATGCATATTTATTTGTATATCCACAAAGGCGATTCACCTAGAACTCGTTGGAGATATGACGTCAGATAACTTCATCGCTTGCATGAGAAGATTTGTAAGCCGGCGTGGTAAATGTGCACACCTGTGGAGTGACCAAGGTCGCAATTTCGTTGCGGCTAACAAAGAACTTGCAGCAGCCTGGGCAGAAGCAAAGTTACAATTTGAAGGTGATATTTTAGAATCTTTAGCTCTTGACGGCACCCAATGGCACTTCCTACGGATTTACAGTCCAAATAGGGCGGGAATCTGGGAGGCAGGCGTGAAGTCAATGAAGTTCCACCTGAAAAGGGTATTAACGTCTAATCTCACTTACGAAGAAATGCCCACCATCCTGTCAAATAGAAGCATGTCTGAATTCCAGGCCTCTAAGCCCCATAGATGATTCTGATATAGACAATAAGATGCCTTTAACTCCAGGACACTTTTTAATTGGCGAAGCTCCAATTACCATTCCGAATCCCAATCTCCAAGATGTCCCAATGAGCTACATAACGAGATGGCAACACATGCAAAAAATGTTATCAGACTTTTGGCGCAGATGGCAATCAGAATATTTGTCTAGATTGCAACAGAGGTATAAGTGGACCAAGAAGGAAAAGGAATTCGATATCGGACACATAGTACTCATCAAAATTGACAATCTTCCACCTGGAAAATGGATGCTCGGTCGTATCACTGACAAACATCCCGGTAGTGATGGTGTTACTCGAGTTTATAGTGTCAAAAGTGGCGACCGTATAGTGCAAAGATCTGTATCGAAACTATGTCCCTTGCCGATAGACCTTGATTAAGTATCTAAGTATTTAAGATTCTAAGGGTCTTTTGTATATGTTAACGTTTATTGTAATCAAATTAATTTGCCTGCTAAGTTATATTCTGTTTGTTTAATAACTAAGAAAAAGTTAAGACTTTGCTAATTTATTGTATGATTGTTTAAGTAGTTGTATTTTCTTTAATATTGCAAGTGAATGTTCATTGCTGCCATAATATTACACAAGATTTTAAGATTAAGATAGAAGATAAAATCAATTTTAATGTTAAGTTGTTGAATGTACTATTAATGCGCTCGTCTATTGTGATTAAGTATAATATTTTAAGTTTGTCAAAGATCAATGTACTTATAGTTTATAAAGGACGCTGAGGGTCCTTTGGCGGGCGGCATGTTAAGTCAAATATCTATATTATATATATCAACGTCCTAATAATGTATCTCGAAGTTAAGTATATCAGTGGCATACACCATATAAAAAATGCATTTTGTATTAACGCATATTATAAGTTACTAAGCTAGTCGCAAATAAACAGTGTGAAGAAGTAGACGTGTTTTAATACCCACAAGGAACAGTGATCCTTATTCCCATATACATTATATCAAAACCGCGTATGAAAACAGGGCGAGCTAATTGGTGCTAATCCTGAGTGACCGTTTAATGACTCTTTATGCATTGAAACTGTTTATGAATATTTTATTTTTAATCTCACAGCTGCGATTCCCGCTCAGAGCCGCCGGCGGCGTCCGAAATTTCCTAAACAAACATGTTCCTTACAAATTAATGCGACTTGTGTTAATGCATACAGGCCACAATGTGCTACCAAAACATTTTCTCACACCATTCTAGACTTTATTCAAATTGGCATTACGTTTAGAATAGCAGATACTGTATGAGTATACTTACCTGCAAGTACAACTATACGAGTACAATATTAATGTAACTGATAAAATGCTATAATGGCAAAGGACCTCTCTTCTGTATCAAGTACTTATATAATATAGGAAGATATTATTGTGAGGGGAAAGCAAATAAGCATATGAAAAATAAATTACTTTTGATATTGTAAATATATTATGTAGATAGGATTTAAACGTTTTACGTTTAAATTCTATCTACTTAATATAGAAGTTATTTTGTATATTTACTTACCCGACAATATTTACTTAAAGCGTAACAGACAGATAGACTGTAGCATTTATAATATCAGGGTTCAATTATGTACTGAAAATAATTGACAGCATAATATAATATTATATTTACTTCCCCGAACAGCCATTAAATTCCCCAACGGTATAAGAATATTAAGAGGATTTCAAGGCTCGGCCGCAAGATAATTAAAATTTAGTCCGTAACAATAACAATGAATGAAGGAACACTTATTAACTGTAATTTAACGAAAATACTTTGTTAAAATGGACGGGAGCTATTTTATACCGAAGAGCCCCCGTAGCACGGAAGAAATAAATATCACATTGTGGACTTAACCGGCAATTTTTTTGAGAGGTTTGATACCTCTCACAAAAATTGAGAAATCTACGAAAAATTATGAGAACACATGAAGTTATAGAACAAACTAGCTATCATAATAATAACACAGATTACGAATATTACTACGTTTAATAACTTCCTCCACAATTTTCGCAGAGTTTAGTCTGTGCGGGAGACTATAATCTATGTGCAATCACCGGTACGCTTTCTATTCACTAGTGCATAAAGTACCGCGACAAGATGAAAGGTGTGTCCCATACGACGCAGGAATTTCGCACTGGCATTTTGTCTTGTCTAGCCCATAGTCTGTTTTCACCGTAAATAAATTCAAAACAAGCAACAATACCTAATCTGTTATTTTCTCCCATTTTCTGTCTATTAGCATATAATACATTATGCAAATGCTACAAGCCGAGTCCTATTGTTTCGTGGATTCCAAATTAAACCAAAACGTGTAATGTTTTCATTATTAAATCCAGCTCTCTGAGTGGAAAATTTAAAAAACAGATAATAATTTTAGCGGAGCATAATGGGAAAGCTCTGGAGCGGAGCTAGAAATAGTATTCAAGATTAAATCGAGTATATTTAGCGTAGTGTGAGGCGCCCTTCAGCTCGACGCACGAGGGTGGCTGAAGTGGCTGGATGAGGAAGGCTGGGTGCGCTCTTTGGGAAAGGCCTATGTTCAACAGTGGACGTCCGAAGGCTGAAATGATAATGATGATAACGATGATGATCATCTTCAGCGTTGATTCGCAATAATCACTGCCTGTCCCTATCCCATATTATTATAAATACGACATTGGCTTATTTCTAAATTTACTTAAACTTACTTTAGAGACGCAGGTTCAAATCCTGCCAGTTACGCAATTTTTAATAAGTAATTAAGTAAGTTTAGGAACTGTCCTAGTGTGTATTTCCTATAATAAAATTACAAAAAAAAATTGAGGTTATTTGTTGGATTGTACTAAATCATACCGCAGTGGAGCAACAGAACGACGTGATTTGGAGAGTGGAGACGTCGAGGACATCTGCATATTAGATTAAAGTAATTTGAGGAAAAATTTATTGTAGGTTGTTAGAATAGGTTGACAATACATTATTATGGATTTAATATTATATCCATCCGTGGAGGTGGAGGTAATTGAAATAAACTAAAGTAAACAGAAGACACTGAGTCCAACTAGTACATGGACTAATGATTTAGTTCCAAGTTTAGATTATTTTACTATACCATTTTTCAATGTCATATTAAGTATTTTTTCATGATATGGTAAAATAATCTAAATCATCACGAATGGCTTCAACACCAGCTGCACATCATCATCAAGAACTAGCTTTGTAAATAAAATAGCTTCGAAGTTGAGTCTACTCTGCCTAGCAACGGGCCTGGGTGCGGTCAAAAGCTGTTAAACGTGCTCTTTTATCGTGCGCCTTTAATTACATTCTTCGCACTGGGGCCATTTGCTCTCCCTCGCCGCTTTGTCGTGTCCGAACATACAATACGATGGCTAAGGCTATTTTATTCTTCTATTTTGATTTTCTCTGGTCTGGTCTGGTGGGAGGCTTTGGCCGTGGCTAGTTACCACCCTACCGGCAAAGACCACCATTAAGCGATTTCGCGTTCCGGTACGATGTCGTGTAGAATTCGACTAGGGTCATGGGTTTAACTGCCTTACCCCTAACAGGTAAGCCCGCTACCATCTTAGACTGCATCGTCACTTACCATCAGGTGAGATCACAGTCAAGGGCTAACTTGTAGTGGAATAAAAAATAAATGCTCATTGGCCGTCCCGCTAATATTGAGTAAGATTTTAATTTCAATAATTGGAATTGCTGTTGCTGGATTTCTGGCATTCTGAAGCCCTCTTAACACCAAAGAGAACTAAGAACTGTCAAGCAACGTTGACCCAAGTCGGTAACTGGATGGGTAACCGAATTTGGAAGTCCGAATTTGGTATTTTTGTGTCCTCCGTTGGAGAGCACGTATAAACGTCGGCACCGGTTATTATCACTAACATCTGTTAATAATCGTTAGTAACCTAAGAGTTGAGTACTCTAGTCGAGTCGTATGCGGAACTCTTGCAATCTCCGTTCAGTGATCAGTGTGATCAAGTGTGTGAAAACACTCGGAGACGGACAAACATTTTTTATGGAATGGAATGAGATATGAGTCCGTCCAAGTTGGGGAAAGACATGTAAGGTGAGCTGAATTGACAGCAATTATATTAACTGCTTTATTTTATCGCAGGGGTGCCTCAGGGGCGCATCGTATACTAATTAAAAAATCATCTGCATCCTGTCAACATTCCAATTCTACAGTACAACGTGACACATTTTATCATAGCATACTTAATATATATGTGAAAGTGTGTTTGTTTATTGGTCTGTTGGTTTCTCCTTAGATCACGCCACAACAGAGCAACGGAAAGCCGTGATATTTTGCATGGGTATATTTGTAAACCTGTCAAGTGACATAGGCTTCTTTTCATCCCAGAAAATTAAGGAATTCCTGTGGGAATAAAAAAAAATCCGCGCGGACGAAGTCGCTAGTAAAAATATAAAATAAAAATACAAACTACCCTTATGAAAGAACAAGATTCATTCTTTAGTAATAAGCGATGGATAAAACATTTCTCAGAATTTTTGCGAGGGGCTCTGATTCACTCGAAAAGGGTTTGGGAAGTTCCGTAAGTATAGTATGCTAAATAAGGCGTAACGTATCGAGACCCTCCGTAAAGGTAATAATCGTGCATACCTGATGCGCATATCTCTCAAAAAACACATTTTACAGTGCATCACTAGAGTGACATAACTTTGATTCGAGTTTTCTGCATCAAGATCCAGCCTTTCTTTATAGAATACTAGCTTATGCCTTCGCTAAGTAAAGTTCGATTTTCATACAAATTTCAAACCCTTTCGGGATTGAATTTTTAAAAATCTTTTCCTAGCAGATGCCCACGTCATAAAAGCTATCTGTATGTCAAAAAGCCCGATTCGTCCAGTGGTTTGAGCAGTGCGTTGATAGACCAGTCAGACAATCAGTCAGTTTCTTTTTCCTTTTATATATTTCTAAATATAAATAGAAGACTATTATGATTCGCGAAATCTAAAGAGATTTCATAAAATTCCCGTTTCATAAAATCCATTTAATTTTCCTAGATAAAAAGTAGTCTATATCAATAATTCCCGGGATTCACTTCCCTATGATGATGTTAACAAATACGAAATCGAAGAGTTTCAAACCAGGATTGTCAATATCAATAAACAAAGCCTATCCGCATCTCTTTACTCGATTTTATTTGTAAACATAAGCAGAATTATATAGCTGAGAATATATTTTTACAAGCGGAAGAAGTGCGGAGGATAAATATTGAATTAAATTTATCAAAGTAATAGGATTTGCAAAATACAATTTTCTTTTAAAGAGGGTTCCAGTGTGAATGGAAATATTATTGGGGAAGAATCTGGGTAAGGGAGAGCTTGCAGTATTGTGTTAGGTCTACAGCTTAAGGTCTGATTCACACTATTAAGTGGCAAACTGCATGTAAAAACACGTGTTTGATTCGTCCAAGTAAAACACAGCCATAAATTTTTCGGCTCACATATCTTTTCACAATCAGGAGATCGTGAAAAGATCACGATTAACATTTTACTATCTGATGCCCGCGACTTCGTCTGCGTGGATTGAGGCTTTTTGTTTCGAGCGGCAACTTAATTTTCCGGCATAAAAAGTAGTCTATAATCTCTGTGCCAAATTTCACCCAGAATCCTTTCAGCCAGTCTTTGAATAACAAACATCCATCCATCCAAACTTTCGCTACTAAAATATTACTACAGATTCTCAATGTTTAAATACCTATATTTCAAACTCTCTATATATGGGTAACTAAATTCTAAATTTTTTTATACTGAGTGTAATGTTCTTTTCGTCTATTTCATAATAGCTGTGATAAATACTGCCAGACGGACAGACGCGGGTCCATGTATTATTTTGCTAAATGATTGGAAAAGTATATATGAATCTTCGTAGTTCGGAATTGCGGCCTTGTAGTTTCTGCTCATTCTTATAAATTTTATTTGGCAATAACTCAAGTGATTCTATCCACATAAATAGCTACTTAATCCGTATTACTGTCTGTATGTAAATGCCGGTCACATAAAGC
Source organism: Erebia palarica (assembly GCA_964035005.1). Classification (NCBI taxonomy): domain Eukaryota; kingdom Metazoa; phylum Arthropoda; class Insecta; order Lepidoptera; family Nymphalidae; genus Erebia; species Erebia palarica. The sequence continues at coordinate 14,001,828 of OZ035988.1, forward strand.
TAGCTGAGCACTAACTGAATTTCCCGAACGCCTTGCTCCCGAGGAGAACTCATTTGCAATTATTCACACTGTAAGTGGGGCACTGTAATGGAAAGTGGCAGCTACGACTTAATAGGTTAACGACGACGGACGCTTTTTGGGGTTTCGTACCACAATGGTAAAATGAAAACACTTATGGTGCGCTGTTCGAGTGCTACGTCTATCCGTTAAGGAGTTCTCCGGGTCCGAGGGAACGATTCGTGGAATTTACAACCTGGCAATATACTCTCTGTATTAAAATAATTCTTGGCATTATCGGTTCAAATGTTGGTTAAGTTGTAAAGTAACAGGGACGAGTGGCCTAAACACTTGTAACAACGCATATTAGTCGATTGTCAATGTTAAGCAACGTTGACCCAAGTCGGTAACTGGATGAGTGACCGAATTTGGTCAAATTCGACCTTTTCGTTACCTCCGTGCCTCGGAGAGCACGTTAAGCCATCGATCCCGATTATCACTAACCTCTGTTAACTGATTATAATCCTTACGAAAACCTGAGAGTTTAAATACTCGGAAGGACGTGGGATTCCACCGCATTATTATCTCAAGAAAACTCGTCCCATTTTTGAAGTGAAAACTTCTTTAAGCGCGTTGAGCACTTATTGGTAGGGGGTTAAAATGTGGAATACGCGAGACCGACCGTGAGACCGACACCGTTCTTCTTAAGACAAAAGGTCTTAAGTATAAATATAGTACATTCGTAATTAAACTTTAATGCCTTAGTTTTCAGGTTTATATATTTTTTTTAAAAGTGCTGTGTAACCGTGGCTGACACCTCGCGTTGTTGCGAAGACAAAAGGTCTTAAATATGAATATAGCACATTCGTAATTAAACTTTAATGTATTAGTTTTAGGATTTATATTTTAATTATTTTAAGTATTGTGTAACCGTGACCCACACCTCGCGTTGTTATTTTAAATATTCGTTTTCACTTCTATCGGCAGTACCTATGACCGCCATTTTTTTTTGATTAATGGAAAGGGGTCACGGCCCTCAGTAATGAGGTATACGACACCGACACACACACACACACAGAGAGAGAGAGAGAGAGAGAGAGAGAGAGAGAGAGAGTAGATAACATCGATACAAAAATCTTTCCCTATTTCAGATGGAATCTTCTAAACAATTCTTAAATTCATTTCACACATTTTGAAACCGGTAGGATCGAAATGTGCGACTCTGGACTCTGGGAATCGCGCCCGGATCGTCGTTAACCGCTAGGCCACGATGATTTTTTTTAAGGCAAAGTATTTAGCTTTTTGTCAGACAAGATGAATTCAAATCTTCAGTGCGATTGCACAGACAGACAAAAAATACATTATGGTTCATTATCTATGCTTATATTACAAATGCGAAAGTTTGGATGGATGGATGGATGTTTGTTACTCAATCACGCCAGAACGGCGGAAAATTAAGGAGTTCCCGCGGAAACCAAGTCATCATCGGCGGGCATCAGCTAGTCGCTTATAAAGTTCCCTCATACTTTTTTCAAATGTTTTTATTAATTTTTTTAAATTTTATTTTATGTGTTTTATTGCTTTTTTTTAATAGTTGGTACCTATAATGTTTTTATTTATGTGAGTAAGTATCTATATATTTTGAATTATATTGAACTAGCTGATGCCCGCGACTTCATACGCGTGGATTGAAGTTTTTTTGGTCCCCGCAGGAACTCTTTAAGTTTCCGGGATAAAAAGTAGCCTATGTGCTATTCCAGACTATAATCTATATCTGTGCCAAATTTCATCCCGATCCGTTCAACCGCAGTGGCGTGCTTGAGTAACAAACATCCATTCATACATCCATCCATCAAAACTTATAGATGTACAGTAGCTGTCCAGTTACAGTATATTACGCAATATAGTATTACGAGTAGGTTTGTCCCATTTTTTATCAGAATAGGTGCTTTATTTGCAGAAAATCAGTCCTTCTTTGAAGACGTTGATTAATGAGACCAATGTTTATTTATTTTCTCTAACCATTTCAATTGTCACCGGCTTTTGTGTTATTTGGGAATTCTTCGAGTTTATTTTATTTAAGCACTTATCTTTGGTTTGCTTAAACACAAAAACACATTTTTTTATCAAAGAATAGGCTTGCGCTTTACTACAATCATGCTTAATACAATACAATTATAAGGTCTATGTATGAGCGCGTTAACTAGAAGATGCCTATTCACTCTTGCCTTGAAGGTACTTAAGTAAACGTGCCAGGGAATTCTATATCCTGGCGGTTTGAATCAGAAACGTAGAGCAGAACCGTTTCGTTCGAGCGGACTGGATGTCCACCACATAAGGATGCCAGCGCTGACGGTTTCTTGCTGTTCTGTGTCAGAACGGTGACGGAGGAACAACATTAGGAATAAAAGTTGGTACCTATAAGTGCAAGGTAAGTATAAGGTAGGTAAAGGCAATTTAATTATAACTAAACTCCTAATTGATTTTTACTCGGCATTCTATCTGTAGGCTGAGTGGGAGTTTTTTTCGTACCTAGTTATTCGATCGCGACAACTACCCCACACACAAAGTGCCTAGTGGAAGATTTTCCTTCTAATTCGTTCATAACAACGTTAAATACGATTTTACTATAGCCAAGCGCTTGACAGCTGGCGCTCGATCAATTCCATATAGCTGGTAGATACGTTGTCGCAATATCGAATGCGTACAAAAACGAACGAAAAACTCTCAATCTGCCATTTCGTTAGGTCTCCATTTCAACATATTATTAGTCTTACTAAAAAGTTAAAGACTCCTCGTCTCGACTCGTATATAGGCGTCGTTATATTTAGGAAGACTGTAAAAATCTCAAATTCCAGCGACTGGGGACTTAAGCTGCTATCTTATGAATGTCAAAATGTTACTCCAGTTAATATCTAGCGTTAGAACATTAACATATCCTTAGGGAGATCTGTAATGATGGGGAGTAAAATGGATTATTATGCTCACCACAATAGGTTGCTAACGATGGATTATTATGTATGTAAAGCAACTGAGGGAGCTGTGGTCTTTGCGGCCTTGATTAAACTAATTGCTTTAACTTGTTCTAAATTAAATTGTAAGATAATCATAAAAATCTCAGCTGAGATTCGTGGGCAGACCAGACCAGGGGCTTAGTGGCAGTCGATGTTACGTCGACGCACACAAAATAGAAAGGGTTTTGGCCGTAGTCCACCACGCTGGCCAAATGCGGATTTGCAGATTTCACGCAATATGGAGGACCACCTCACCATATTAGCAAGCTATATTGTAGTCTCTTTAGACTCATATATGTCTCCGAAATAGTGTCATAATATTTGCTTTGAGGTCTGATATACGTGTCTCATTAACAAGTTGTTTGTATGGAATAAATTAGGTACACACTCGTGCCTTCTAAGTTCTACGTGATGCCAATATTTCATAGACAGTGTGTTAAGAGCTAATTGAATGAATAGATCTAGACTTACTTATAATTTATGACACAATACACATATAATAATAATATGTATATTTGAACTTAAATAAACTCAAATCTTTTTTAAATATGTTCGTTTGTCTCGCTAAAACTCGAGAACGGCTGGACCGATTTAGATGAAATTTTTTGTGTGTGTTTGTTATATTTATAATTGGATCCGGTAGGGGGCGCTGCAATCGGGTTGTAGGTTCAGGGCAGGACAACGTCTGCCGGGCCCACTAGTACAAGATAAAAATAAATTCTTAATAAAAATAAATCTAGGCTATATATATCATGATGATGATGCTTCCGGCATTGACCCTTTGGATGCGTTAGAAAACTTATTCTTTGGACGAGATAGGCGCGGATATCCAAGGGCTGGCCCTGCCTCAATATCCCTAAAGTGCATCAAAGGTGCTCAAAACCCAGGAGCCATAGGGTCTCCAATCTCCACCCTGAAAGGCACAAATAATACGGTCATTTGGTGATCAAAAAGGAGGTTACCTGGAAACTTCCTCGGGAGTTTTGAAAATTGGTGTATTGTATAGATTGACGTGCTTAAAACGTGACGTGTTTTACAAGTTATTTAAACTAAATTAGATTGACTTTGTTATAACTGATCTAATTTAGTTTAAAGCACTTGTAGAACACCAACAATACAAAATTTTGGTTTGCGGCTCTCGTATGATGAAACTATTGATTTTACAAAAAACTTTGTACCGTACGCTCACTTACGGTTACACCCCGCACTGCTTCTATTCTTTCATTTTGTTTTTATGCAGGATAATGCTCGGCCGCATACCGCTCGGGTAACTCAAGCTTATCTTAATGATATGAATATCACTGTTATGGAGTGGTCGGCGAGATCACCGGATATGTACCCAATAGAGCACGTTTGGGACTTGCTGAAAAGAAAAGTTAAGTACAGGATTCCAGCTCCTGCCAACGTGGGAGAACTGCGAATCGCCGTAGTTGAGGAATGGCGGAGACTATCCCAGGAGACCATCGATAACAACATTCTCAGTGTGCCTAGACGGGTAGAAACTTTAATAAGAGCACTTGGAGGAAATACGCGATATTAATCACCATTTTTCTGATTTAATTGATTGTTATTTTAATATTAAATTTCACTTTTCCCGGTTACATGAAAACTTCAAAAATGTACCATTTTTCACAAATAGCCTTTACTCTCAAAATCTGTTCTTAATGTGATCTCATTTTAAGTAAAACAAATGAAACTTTAAATAACAAAAGAAGTGTAGTAAGTAGATTTTAAAATAAAACCATATTTTTTAAATTATGGACCTTTTTTTTATGTTCCGCTAAATATGCCGGCGAGTTTATATAAGAAAATATAGGCGCATATCCCAAGAGAGAGGTATATTACCTCACTTAATAATATACTAGTTAATATAGATGTAGGCACGAGTACCTTCGTCGTGAAAAGGGTCGAAAAGCCCCTGCAGGATTCCGGTCACGTGCGAATTATTGGCAACGTGAATCAGAGGCCGGTGTCAATTCTCTATTCGCACTCAAAGCGGGCCATCCGTTTCCAAGAAATGACGGTTAGGTATATACCTACTATAACTTGGAGATAATCAAAGTAACTCCCTCCTATCCCTTTGTCTTCAACTTTTAGCAATATACTAGCATACCCGCCCCGGCTTTACTCGGGTGTAATTTCTGATAATATATTTTTAGTAGGAATCAACATTGAAAACAAGGATCGCCGTATTTTTTTTTCATAGCTAATATATTTGAGGACCGGGAGAGTGACATAGGCTACTATAATCATAATATGGGCATATAAGGGACTATAAGGGCATCATGTAGAGAAAATATTTAAAGAATTATAATTATGAAATTGGGAATAATTGTTTACTCTAGGTTCAGTTCTACACTCAGTTTTATACTTTGTTTATTCTGAGTACTCGGTGTGAAATGATCGCTGAAAAAGAAAATCTTTTAGATAATTTTAATCAAAGTGGTTATTTTTTGTTTAGTTCGTTTATTTTCCAATAAGTTCTCACTTGAATAACCACTAGATGGAACAACCTTTTTATTGAAGGTTACTTGCGACCTACACAGAGCTCGAGCGGGTTGCAATCGCCTATATTAGTTATTTCGGAACTAGGTAATATGTAATGTTCCGTTTCCGGCTGAGGTCGTGCCTGCTCGTCATTGGCTTTGGGGCAATTGGATAGGCCTGGGTTGTTAAGACACAAAAGTATTATTACAAGCGTATTGTATAATATGATTATATTATTAAATATGTATGGATTCACTAAGTCCATATCAATACTTTACCTATTGTAAATTATAACCTGCCTGAGTGCCTGCCTGCTACCTATTTTGAAGTAATTTTATACCGAGATAGATAGTAGGTAATATGTAATGTTCCGTTTCCGGCTGAGGTCGTGCCTCCTCGTCATCGGCTTTGGGGCAATTGGATAGGCCTGGGTTGTTAAGACACAAAAGTATTATTACAAGCGTATTGTATAATATGATTGTATTATTAAATATGTATGAATTCACTAAATCCATATCAATACTTTACCTATTGTAAATTATAACCTGCCTGAGTGCCTGCCTGCTACCTATTTTGAAGTAATTTTATACCGAGATAGTTTGCATCTCAGAAGGAGAGACGATTTTTTACTACGAAAATTGAAAGAGTTCCCTCGGGATTTTTCAAAAATCTCCAGGTAATCCCCGACCACCCGATAGAAAACACGGCGAATACACCATCACCACCGCCCTCACCGCTATTTATCGGTCAATGTTTGTTTTTATCATCCTGAAATAATAATAATTAGGTTCAATGACTGCATTGGGAGAAATGCTGTACATAGCCATGATTATAAGTCAGTATGTACGTAAGTAGCGTGCGTAAGTAACTAACGTTTGCGACTCATGACAAGTCTGTCAGCATTTCGTAAGTTACTCATATTAGCGACTTACGTGTGTAAAACTGACAAGTGAAATCGTGGCCTAAGTATATATAGCATCATTGGTTAGAATGACAAACTGTAGAAAATAGTGGTATTACACCGGATGGCATCTGATTGATTAAGAGTGAACGACGTCGCTTCGGCATCCCTCGCTGATCGCACCGATACCGCACCCCATTTTCCGATGTGATTGAAAAAATCCCAAACACGCGCAGACGGTTTTTCAGTGAGGATCAAAACCAAATGAAGTTATATCCTTTTTTGGTCCTGTCTGTAGTATGTACACGAGTAAAAAGTGTAGGTAAAATACGGTGTTCATGAACGCCTTAAAAATAGATTTTCTTTTATTTATTTTGCAGGTTTTTTAATTGATAATTCATATCCGAGGAGGTCTAAAAGTTGCCTAATTAGTCTCTCCGGGGTACACAAAAAAATAATAACAATACAATAGAACTCTCTGTCTCAGATCTTAACATAATCATTACATCAGTACGCAATATTTGCAAAGTCATAATAGCTATCTCAGGCATGCAAAATGTCAGCACGATTCGTCTAGTGCAAGGATTCCCAAACTATTTTGGGTCAGAGACCCCTTTTCCAAAATGAACTGATACCTCGGACCCCCATAGCCAAATTACTTTAAAAATCCTGTCTCTAGTTTTTTTTCCAATCTAAAAACTTTGCGGTTGGTTAAGTGAGTAAACTTGACATCATTTTCTCATCAAAATTTAACAAAATAAATGACATAAAATTCAGTAAATATCAAGTATAATTATTAATTACTAGCTGATGTCCGCGACTTCGTCCGCGTGGTTTAAGTTTTTTTGATTCCCTCGGAAACTCCTTAATTTTCCGAGATAAAAAGTAGCTTATGTCACTCTCCAGGTCCTCAACTATACCCATGCCAAAAATCACGTCGATCCGTTGTCCCGTTGCGGCGGGATTGAAGGACAAACCAACTAACAAACACTTTCGCATTTATAATATTAAGTATGATTAATACAAATCACATAAGAGTAGTTAAATAGGTAATTATTTTTCGAAAAAAATATTAAAAACGCAAAGTAAAGATAAAAAATTCAGAGTGATGGATGAACCTGGTGACTTTGTACCAATCTAGCTAAAACCCGTTTCAATATTGGTGAGTTGCAGCCTTAAATCTCCGCGTTCTTTGATTTTCAAACGGTTTCTTTGTTTTGTCAAAATGTTTATAACCACACTGAAGCCTTTTTGGACTAGGTATGATGGTGAAAATTTTTTTAAAAGTACAACAATGGTACGTCGTACCAAAATATTATTCATCCTTATAACAAGTTGGTACACGTTACACAACTTATACAGTATCTTGAAAGTTTCAAATAAGAACTTATGTTAATTAATAGTGGTCGATTTGTAGACCTCGTCGACCCCCAAAACTAATTTTCGTTTATGTCAACCCCTGGGAAACCGATATAACCCTGGGGGTAACACTTTGGGAATCCCTGGTCTAGTGGTTAGGGCTGTGCGTTGATAGGTCAGTCAGTCAGTCAGTCAGTCACCATTTTCTTTTATATATCTAGATACCTATGGGTAGATTGGTAGATCCACTGAGTTAAGAAAGGATTGTTGGTAATTTTATTAAAAAACTTTATCATGACTTGTGATGAATAAGTAGTCTGAACTTTGAACCCTTGAAGTTGAGGGATACAACGCAGAGAGAGGGACTCATCCGTTTGTTTTAAACATCACGTAGATTTAGGTGTTTCAGGAGCATTTGACATTTTCCATACTGAAAGGGAATCTACAGTAATCCCAGTTAATGCTGACATCAGCCTAGGAAGGACCCCTGTAATCCTGCGTATTTAGATTTGACAAGGTAGCAGTATTTTAGGTAGGTACCTTATAAAAATGGTCATTCGCTTTTTTAAATTATTATAACATTTTGGTTTTATTATTCTTTAATACATCATTAATTCATGCTTATCAGGTACAATATTTACGTGACTTTTATTAATTAATATGTAATATATAATTAATATATTAATGCTTTGTTATTGAAGATTAAATTTATATAGGAAGGTACCCATTTTGAAAACTAGTTTTTTGGCCTAAGAAACTAATAAAGAAGCAACAATTTTGTGCACCTTTAGGATATTTTTTAAAATTAATTATTTATTAATATTATAATTACTATCTTAATCTGTGAAAAGTTGATGGTAGCTTGGGCGGGCACGCCCAAAGTAACTATAAACAAGCCCTAAAGTTAGAATAATTTGTTTAAAACTACCACCCTCTGTAGCCTATGCTTAACTTCGTAATAATATAGCTAACAACTTCTTCATAACACTTATAGTGTAACGATTCATAGATATTTGCCTCGCAAACTTCATGAAAATCAAAAGCAACAAAATTAACCTGAAATACGGTATTATTAATTTCTATCTAGACGGGGGAGTCCTTAGGGATGTTTAGAATCTGTCGTACAAAAGCATCGTTGGAGAAAACAACATTAATTAAATTAGCTATTAGTTCTTAGTTTTTATTGTAAGTAAAATTAAATATTTCGAATTACGAAGGGTAACGACATTTTGCTCTTTCGCGCTAAAGAATGCGAATCCTTAAAAAAAATAAGTTGCCCGGACGTTTTATACTCCAGATTTTTTGTGTTTTCGTGGTTATTGGGGACCACGATTTGTGCCACCGACTTAGCAAAAATCAATTAATTCATCTTAATAGAAATCTAAACGAAAATTGTATTTTGCGTGCGTCAGATGCACGCACGGCAGTCCACGAAAGTCAAATTGATAAATGCGCGCAAGCAGCCCTTCATGGTGTGTGTCAGCCTTTATTTAGATTTTTGTAGTTTTCTGATCGCACCTAACGTCGTAGAAAAAGAAACATCCCCACCACCTGGATGCCTGGTTTACTTTCACCTCTGGTTATTCCAGGCCAAGTACTTGCAAATTATGAAACCAACTTCCATCAGCTGTGTTCCTTCAAAACTACAACATTAAGCTGTTGAGTCAGATAAGCAAATTCTTTAAAAGCTGGCAAAGCATTGATGATACCTCTGAAAAAAAAAACAACGCGCTCCACCACAGTAAATATTATGTTAGCAACAAAAATGCTCACCATACTTAATTTGAGGATTTTCAATAAACTTTCTAGAAAACGACTCCCCGAATCAAAAAATACAATAAAGTAATCAATTTCAAAAAATCTGTCATCGATAGCAAGTCCTTACAAAGTTAATGGAGATCAAAGTAACTTGAGTTAAATCTAACTTGAGTGACTACGCCATTAAATTGGGGTGATGCTTATCAAAGCTGATTTCGGAGTTGGGAGCATTCTGAATGGGGTCTGAGCAGAGAGATATGAAATTGCCTATATACAGAAAGTTTCTACATGAATGGTGATGAATGAGTCCGATCTATTTCTATCGGTTTATCTTCGGGATCCACACATGTGTTTTTTACTCCTGTTAGTTTTTATTTTTGAATTTCGATCTCAACTGATGCCATCGAGTACACAATGGCTGGTAAAGTAATGATGTAGTTTAATGGAACCAGGTTTACCTGGTTTCTATGCGACATCGTATCACAACGCTAAATCACATTGCCCGGTTAATAGCCACGGCGAAAGCCTAACAGCAGACCAGAACTTAGACAATTCAGAAATTGTACATTTACAATTTCTCCCAGGACTTCCCGCTTGCAAGACATCGGTTGCATTAGGAAGGTCCTCAAGCAGGTTTTCCTCCAAACAGAATTATTCTTCTTTTCAGTGCATAGTTTAAAATTTTTCAAATTTTCAATTTCAGTTTGTTAATTATATATTTAAGTATTCTAATATCCATACTAATATTATAAATGCAAAAGTGTGTCTGTCTGTCTGCTACGCTTTCACGGTCCATATATTCAATCGATTTTGATGATATTTGGTATATCAGTAGGTTACATCCCGGGGAAAAACATAAGCCGGAAAATTAGGACGTTCCCCCGGGTATTTAAAAGAAACTAAATCCAGGCGGGCGAAGTCGCGGGAATCATCTACTTGTATATGTATAAATAATTAGTGTAATTGGCGTATGCAATTATTATTAGATAACTAATTAAATTAAATTAAAATAGCTAAGTCAGTAATAATGCAACAACTGACCAGGGTTACCCAGCTACCTGTGAGGATACGCACGGGCATACTTGCAGCCGGCTTTATTTCACCTATTTATTTTTACTTTTTATTTCATTATTTGCCAAATAGGTTAGATATGGAAAATTACAGATTCTTTATTCAAATCACGTCGTCCTCTTATTGAAATCTGGACTACTTTTGCCTGTAATAAAGGCGTCGTCCCCGACACCTGTATTATCTGAAGGGGCTGACAGGGTGCCGATTGGTTCAACGATCGTAATTTCAGAGAAGCTCTAGAAAATTCGATTTCCAAATTTTACCCACAGGCTCGTAAACAAAGCTTGCAGGCTATGATTCTTTATGATGTCAACGTCTTGTAACTACGCGTTAGGTGTTATTTGGGAAGCCGATTAAGACATCGATATAAAATGTGAGATCTGGTGGCTGGCTCCGGCCATGGCTAGTGACCATCCATTTACTCTGCATTCAACTGGCGCACGAACTGTCGGTTACTTAGGGTTTGACATAAATATTAAGGTTCTATCGGGTTAATATACCTAATAGAGTTCATTTTATTATTTAAATAAAAAAATATGGTTCATATACTGAGTTAGCATACTATGTTGCAATGTTTAGTGTATATTAAGACTAGCTAATGACAGCGATTTATTATAATTGTTTAATATAATTGTTTTTTGTGTGCTGAATTAGACGAATGTGATTGATTAAATTGTGTTATTGTGTGTGATTAAATAATAGATAATCTCTCAGTAAAAGAGTTTTGCTTAATCCATTAAACAGTATGTTAAATTTAATTTAATTTAGTTAGCTTACATATTTAGTGTGCAATCCAGTATTTTTGGTGTTACTTTCGAATATTTTGTTATAAGAAACCGGATTTACAGGTATAGGATTAAATTATTAATTATTTATTAATTAATTGTAGGTAGCATGTTTGCCAAACGTTTACTTTAAATACCACTTTTTTACAAATATTTACTATTTGTTATAGCACGTCCGCGTCGGAATTCCAACATGTCGTAGGAACTCTTTGTTTTGCCAGGATAAAAAATACGTCCATTCCTTAGGTGCAAGCTATCTTTTTCACAATTTCATCAAAATCGGTAAGACGGATGGGCCGTAAAAAGGTTACAGACAGACAGCTGATGCACTTTCGTTTTTATAATATTGGTATGACTTATACGTTTTAATATTGCGTTTTTATGTCATCGATTAAGCTCGTAAATGAAAAAAAAAACGTGACATTAATGACAATAACCAAATATTTCTATGCTTTTAAGGTTTCACAGCTTTTAATCTCAATTCTTTGTGATAATTAGTAATGTATGTTTAAAAACCAAGCTAGGATCACTACCCTCATAAATCCAAAAGTGTTTGTTTGTTGGTTCATTGGGTTGTCCATCAATCGTATTTTTTTGAATGAGTATGGTTAAGAAACTAGAAAGTGGCATAGGCTAGGTAGGAAATCAAACATATTCCACGAGATTTTCAAAAAGCTAAATTTATGCGGACGAAGTAACGGGCATCATTTAGTTCCAAATAAAAACGTTAAAGGCTCGCGTCAATTTTACCTCTACGGAACAACGGAACCGGAAAAGCAGTTTAGGATCCTTGTGATTTATTATGACAAGGGTAAAACAGCCCATCAATAGAACGTTTTATACCTACGAGAATATGTCTGTGTTTTCGTAATTCGATATCGTTTGTCATCAGATGTAATTTTAAGCTCTGTAAGGATGTATTTCCACCTGAGATGTGCTACGTTGCTAAGCTACGGATATGTGTCAAACTCACTTAAACGAGCCCTTGACTTTCATAATTTACATCTTAGATTCTAAAAGTCCAACATTGGTTTAAAAACAAAGGATAAATACTTATTACTTGGAGTTACGTTAATCTGTAAAAACAGTAGAAATGTTTGCTCATTACCACATAACTCGTCAATCATTTTTGTGTGGATAGTAGATAGTAAAAAATCAGTTTTCAAGCGATTTTCCAAAATCTAAATCCATGCGGAAATCGCTGGTGTCAGGTGGTTTCAGGTGTTGTTATTGTTTATTATTATTAGTACATAAGGATTGTAGACTATCAAAGAATACTTAGCAAGTTGAGTTAAAATGCAAATCGGAGCATTTGGGTGAGTAACGAGGAGCGAACTCGCAAAGTCAACGTTGCAACAAATAGTTCGCTTCCCTGATCCCTTATCATAATACAAAACATCGCCCGTTCTCAACGAGTTCCTGTTAGTACATCTTGTGAACAACATGTTACCCTAACAAGTTTACCAGACCTGCCATCTCGCGTGGATTTTTGAAAAATTAAGTAGGGCCAAATTTTTTAGGGTTCCGTGCCACAAGAGGAAAAAAAGGAACACTTATAGGATCACTTCGTTGTCCGTCTGTAAGTCCATCTGTCTGTCTGTCAACACCCTTTTTCTCTGGAACGCGTGGAGGTATTAAGTTGAAATTAATATCAAAATTAGGTCTACGGTTCCTTGGAACTGTAAAAAAATCTTATTTTTATCATGCAAGCTTTTATAATTTAACCTGTAGGTATCCAGTTGGAAGTTTTATCTGATTAAATTGAAAACAATTCGGCAAATTAATAATTAACAGTAACAAAGGAGGGTCGAAAGTAGTACCTCGGAGATGCCTCTCCGTCTCTTATCATTGTCGTTTGAACGAATTAATGCTGCCTTGTTTACGCTTAACACAAGTTAAATGCTCACCTCTGGCGCAGATATGAGCGCTGTTTGCTTTAAGATCAGAAACACTACGGACAAAGAAAAATTTGTCTGACAGACATAAAGGCTGCATTTTCCTATGTGAGCGACAAACGCGATAGCAACGGTATAACGCCACGGGACGTGACTGTATCAAACAGAAGCTGACCCTTCGCGTGGCCTACGCTGTCCGCGTAGATAATTTTGTCGTTTTCGGTTTAATCGTATCACATAGTGTTGCTTTTGTCGCTCACCTAGGACAGTTCTCTTTTATAGGGCGTTGCGCAGACAAGCGTGATTAGACGAAACGGGTTCGATGCGTGACATTTTGTCCTTTCCTATCGATAGTTCGCCCAAAAAGTCGAAACTTTTTTAGTTTTAAAAGTCCCCGTCCAAATATGGTCTTATCAACTCTACAAGCATTTATATCTAAGTACATACTTAGACGTAATATTCATAGGTGCTTAAACTTAAGTCACTAAACTACTGACGGAGTCTGACTGACTGCAATAAAACGGGAAAGTTAAAACCCAATATTTATCAGCCCTTCCTACACTTAACCATCGAAACAATGATATTTTTATATATAAACTAGAGGCATCGAAGTTACAATAGCTTTCTCCAATCGTTTACTCTCCTCTATAGTCAGAGTAGACTTCGCAATACAATGGATATAGCTTTATGTATGTATTTTCGTATTTTATTCTTCGCTAACGCGACATAGAAGAATCGACTTCCTGAATGGGGCGTGGGGCGTTGATCCTATTGAACTGACTGAATAGCGCAAGAATACACCTAGTCGAGTGTTTATGAAAGCGTGCATTATTAAGTTAAATTAAAATAGTCCTTTTTCCAAAGAATTTAAACGTATCATAAAACAGTCATAAAATTATTTAAATTGACGATTGTTTGAAAGTTAATAATATATATTTATTGCATTCCAATTTCCACACTAATTTTATTAATGCTAAGCGTACGCCTGTCCGTCTGCCTACTACCTTGTCCCGGTAATTTTGACGAAAAGGTTTTGATAACTTTAAAAAACAGTTCTTCCAAAAGATATAAAATACACTACTTGGGTTGGTTGATAATCATTTTAAACTATCGATTAAAGTAAAAAACTTCGTCGAAGATGACGCCAAAGTTTCATACCATTTATTCATACAAACTCAAACTCAAATTTAAATAATGTTTATTCAATTTAGGTAGGTATGTCATCGTAAGTTTGTAAAAACCGTTAGATTATAATCTAACTCGCGAAATTCTAAACTGTCGAAAGATTGTAAACTGTTCAATGTTCTGAGTGTAAATTTTTGAAATATTCATTTTATTTACGTTTACTTTTCTCTTTCTTGTAGGTTAGGTTAGGGTTCGACATAAATAACCAAGTAGTGCCCGGCCGCAGTAATCCTTTACATGGTAATAATATTTTTTAATCAGTTTACGTTTTACACTAACTTTGAACTTATTCAGAGACATCTTCAACATGTCTTCTGAGAGCTTATTGTTTCCAACGAATGAATTGCTAAAACAGGTATAGGTATGTAATAATTGTTGTTTCATAAAGTTCTATTACAAGCTTAATACTAAGCGCGCGTTTATGAGGTCTGATCCAGAGTTACTGATTGGAATAGTCTAATACCCAATTATACCTACTACTGAGTATACGAAGAACGGAACAGAAAATTAATTAATTGTAAATAGGTTGGTAGGCTACCACCCTAACTTCATTTTCGCCGGGTCGATCCTATTTCCCGTAATCAGTTGTAGCTGTCAGTTTCCATCACTGTTGCCTGCTTACGGCGTGAATAATTACAAACGAGTTCTCCCAGAACAGCTACAACAATAGCTGCGTAAGCGTTTGAGAGGAGCAATGTGATATGTCATATTATTTAATTTTTTTATACTACACCCGCTCGGAAAGTACTTACTTTTTCAAAACGGGGTAGAAAGTACGTCATTGCTACAAACCAAATATGCGGGCGGAAAAATGTATGAAATTTCACTATTAACGAGCTAAGCGGGCAGAAAAAGTGTGTGAAGATCCATTGTTAACACGCTGTTTTTTTTAATTTTAAGTAACTTCAGTCCAGAGATTAATGTAGAGAAAAAATAATAACCATTTTGTATCGCTCGGGAGAAAATACGATTTCTAACTCGCGTGTATTGAGGCCCTTCGGCTAAGCCTTAGTGTACTATTATTCACCTGCCTGCATGGCAAACGCGCTCGCTAACTATCTATCTTGCGTTGATGAAAGGCACTATGTTAGAATGCTTCCCGCAAATCCGACCAGTGACTGACCTAATCAGTAAAAAGTTATAGATCAATTTAGTTTAGTTCATATATATTACTAGATGATGCCCGCGACTTCGTCTGGGGATGCAAACTATCCCTATACCAAATTTCGTCAAAATCGGTTAAAGAGGTAGGTGATTCCCGCGGGAGCTCTTGAATTTTCCGGGATAAAAAGTAGCCTATGTCCTTCCCCGGGATACAGCCTATCCTTTCAGGCTACAATAATAAATATACATGACATATACAAGAGTCACACAAAAAAAACACAAGAATACACTATATAAATTAAATGAAAACTACCTGTCCTCTAACATCAATAATTTATCATCCCTGTGAGCTGGGTGTGGAAAATGTCCAGTCTGGAATATTCAGGACTCCATGGATTTGACTCTACACTAGAAATCACTCTAAAATAGAGTAGAGTCTCAACTTATTAACATAGTATCTGCGATATGTACGCTTAATATGGACTCAGAGCTACTCAGCGGGCGATGGAGTTGCTATATTGTGCTCGGAGTATCCCACGTTTCCCAAATCAGAAGTTAGGAAATCTTTACGAGAACCAGAATAACCGACAGCTGGATGAATTGCAAAGCTAAAGTGGCAATGGGCGATTCACATATTTTTAAGAATAAACAGAGGTTGGGCTGGAATGGCGACCCCGTGGTGGAAAAAGGAGTATTTGCATTTGATAAACTCAGCACTAGGTGAAACTGTAGGTATTAAGCGAGTCGCAGAGAGCCGCTGGATTCCGGCGACGGATAACCACGGCGAATGCCCGTCCTTGTATGAGCAAGTCTTGCTAGATGCAAGTCTATCGTTTGACGATGCTACGTGGACATAAAATTGTGAATATAATTTGTATTGTTCTGGTTTTCAAATACAACTTATGCCCCCTTTAAAAAAAAACTTTAAAAAATGGCAATTACAAGGAATATCCGGCAGTTTATCTAAGGGCACATGTTGCATAAAATGCATATCTAGACTTTCATAAAATTCTGCTGCCACATAAGTCATAAAAGCAGTTATTAAAAACTATGCACGCTTCACTTGAACGTATCACTTCGTGCCCGAGTCGATAAAATGCACGCTCCAACTATTAAGTTCAAAACTTTCTTCTACGTAACTCTTAACTGTAACATATCATCTTACTACTTTTAAAGGATCGTGATTTATTCTCAGAAGCCTTACGGAATATTGAGAATATAATATTGAGAATGAAATGTATAGTATCGTCCCGATATTGACAAGGCTATCATTTTCAGCGTAAGAAATATAGGTTATTTCAATGATTTACAGCATAGTTTTCTGTGGAATGCGATATAATGCTTGCACATTTACAGTAAAATTTCATACTTTAAAATCGAAAGACTTACATATTACACGTACCTACTTTTATCACTGAACTAGCTGATGGCCGCGGCTTCGTTCACGTAGATTGAGGTTTTTATGTTCCCGCGGGAACTCCTTAACTTTCTGCCAGACTATAATCTATCTCTGTACCAAATTTCATCCAAATTCGTTCAGCCGTTCCAGCGTAACAAACATCCATCCATCCATCCGTCCAAACATCCAATACATCCAACCATCCATCCAAACTTTCGCATTTATAATATTAGTATAGACACTTCTATTCTTATCGTTTGTGCGCAAAATTGCTTGTAAGTAACACGAATTTCATGGTCGATAATAACTTCAAATGGATTAAAAAGTCATTCCACTCCGATGTAGACGATTGAGTAACAAACATCCATCCACCCATTCATCGATCCAAACTTTCACATTTATAATATATATAATTAATATTATAAATGCGAAAGTTTGGATGGATGTACTCAATCACGCCCCAACGGTTGAAAGGATCTGGCTGAAATAGGCACAGAGATAGATTATAGTCTGGAATAGCACATAGGCTACTTTTTATCCCGGAAAATTAAAGGGTTCCCGCGGGAACCAAAAAACCTGAAACCACGCAGACGAAGTCGCGGGCATTCGCTAGTTTAAAATATTAGTGGAGATGTAAGTATATAGGTATTTTGAGATTTGATAAAAATATAGTCTCATAGTTACAATACCATTCCTTTCTAATTTATATACGAAATCCCAACCACAAGACTATTTCTCGACTGTCAGGCCAACCCAGTGCATGGGGCGTGAAATTGAGATGTCATCAAACCGTTACAGTCCCACAAACTCGTGGAGGTAGGAAATTAGTACCTTCTCACAAACTTATCTGACCCGGTGGCCAAAATTGGAACAACATTTTATGCTTTTTTTTGTTTTTATTTAAATTTTGTTTTTCATATACATATATACTAGCGACGCTGTCACCAAGTCAGGTAAGTTTGTTGGACATTATTATGATTACAATGGCGAAACCGAAAAAATCATTCAGGAGGTGAGATGCCTGTCGTATAACAATCACAACAACGGAACCAATCTTTGGGAATACTATTTAAGATTATTTAACGGGAGTTAAGCATTTTTTTGCGATCCATAGTATTTATAGTGTCGTTTGAGTAAGTATACTCAACAGCATGACTGATCTTAGCGCTGGAGTTGTGAAAATCCCAAGTTGATAATTAATTGTTATACATACCTACTTTAACATGCTATAGATCTGATTCCCCATAGATTTCCCTAGCAGCATGATAGGTAGATATTGTATTTCGATCTTTCTAAGGAACCTATCAGCACACAGTTTGTTCGTATCGAAAACTTTTCAATTTTGGATCAATTATCATACAATCTCCTTTGGAATGGAGATAGCTGACCTGAATTGACATATAGACTATATATCATAAAATACTGCAGTTCACCTCAAAACCTTAAAAGATTTATAAAATATTGGTCACAGAATTCTGTAAAATATTTTAATTTCATAAAAATCCAAAAAAAAACAAATATTTCATATTTTATGTTTCATATTCAGGCTTCCATTCAATTAAAATTTTACCAGAATACATCATCATTCCGAAACAGTGACCGTATCCTCACGCTCTAAATAACCTAAACGTGTATTCTGTGTTCAGAACTTTGTAAATCATGACATTTACTTGTTTGTGGTACTAGCTCAAAACACCACAAGATTACCAAATAACAGACTCAAAGAAAATTATAGACAGGGCCCGGTCGAATAACATACTTACTTCGCTGGCTCACTTACTTTATAATATTAATAACTAGGCGATGCCGCGCGAACTAGTTATTAGTCGTTCGCGTCGATGGAGTTTTATGGTTACCGCGGGAACTCTAATTTTCTAGGATAAAAAGTAGCTGTGTTATAATCTATCACTGTGCCAAATTGTACCCAGATCTATTCAGCTATTCTGGCATGATTGAAGAATAAACATCCATCCAAACTTTCGGATTTATAATATTATTAGTATAGATCATAAGCCTTTAAGTTTAGGAGCTGTTCATCGTATCCTATATTGCTGCACGCTATTCGGCTCTTTCTCTCGAAAGTCGCCATAGAGACTAGCGCTAGGCTGATGCTCGAAGTTTAATTATTATGTTAACCGCACGTTATTTCGTACCATATGCGACGATTTCTTCATTACCTAATAACGAACGCATCGACTCAATATCATTTGCTTACATACTAACTATATTATAATTTAACATGAAAATAAGATTGTGACGCAAAATTTTTTCATTAGGAACACAAATAAATATATTTCATAAAGTTCTAATTGCTGACAATATTTACATTTAAGTGCATGTAGTTTTTCGAATCCATATCTATCTTCCGTTTTAGTCTGTACTTGCGAAAGACTTGGCGATGTTTACTTTCCTATCTTCCTCCTGGAATTCATGAAAATGGGAATCAGCGAAATTAACCTGGGTGAGGCGAGGATTCGAATAAGTTAATAGATTCGGAGATGTTTATCAAACCTGGTTCTGAAAATCCCCTCGAGTTTACGTTTTAAAAGGGTTTATGCGAAGGAACCTTGGAATAGAGTCGCTATCAATGTCGACCCCAATATCTCTGTATAATACAAAATTTACGTCAGAAACGAAAACCAGACTATAAAAAAATATGACCCTACCGTTCATACTATTTTTGTTTTTTTTTGTTATACATACCTACTTATTTAAGTACTGGATGTTGTAAATGCTATGCTTATTAACCTTGTTTTATATTTACATGCATTACACTATTAAAATCTTATAAAACTCTATTGCTTTATTTATTTCTCTAACATGAACCTGTTATAAAAATATCTGAGTCTTCAAGTAAAGAAGCAAATATTAATCTATTATTTTCGAAGTAAGTATATATTGAGTATGTATGTAGTTCACGAGTTGATGAATTATTATGGTTCGTCCGGAAAATATGTCTTCTTGAGTGTCTCCATACCCCAAACCCATTTGGAGAGCCCTCTCGTATAAAATACTAAATCGAAAGGCGGTATTGAAAAACCAAGATAAGTTTTTACCCAAATAATAAAAGATCTATCTTATCTACTGGTAATTTTTAATATAATATATTACTAGATCTTTCTTGGCAATTTTCAAAAATATTTTTTATGTAAAACGCTAATTACATTAAAACACAAGGTTGAAAAAGTTTAGGTAATTATTGGAGAAATAAAAGAAAAATATAATTATCCACGGATAATAGTATTATTCTTTTAAATCCAACAACGCATGTTTCATCTCCAAACATATCACCCTATATTTACCATTCTATTATTAATATTAATTTAGCCTGTCAATTTAAAAAGGTTTTTTATAATGGTTAAATAAGAGCAACATTACGCGAAAATATATTGTAAAACATTTATTTAGTTAATAAAACATGTAATCCATTTTCGAGTTAGCGGGTGTACGGGGTGAACAAATGGGTCCTTTTGCCTCCCAAAACATTTTCCCATTGCTTCATTTCCCGACGGGCAATGACAATAATATAATCTATTTCGTCTTTTAGCCTGGTCATCAATTATTCATTTTTAATTTCGTCTGTTCTTTCGTTTATTTTTTTTTATAACTCGGCCCAATTTGTATCAGTTTCAATAAAATTACCTCTTTTTATTTATTTAGGTACTTACCTACCAAAGGTTTCAAGTTATAACTTAGAAAGAATACTGAAACTATTGTTGGGAGCTAAAATATACAACTTCCCAAAATTCCTCAGTACATAAAGACAGTGACGTATGAATTCGTGGCATGGTCGCTTACTATTGTTTATAATTTGACTTGACATTGACATTGTTAACGATGGAAACTCACTCACTCAGTAGACTTACGTGATCAAATCAGAAATGAGGAGACCCGTTGCAGATCCTGCAAAGTCAACAAAATAGCTAGAAGAGTCGCGAAGTTGATGTGGAAATGGGTAGGGCTAGGAAATGGTATTCCGAAGAATCTATAGAACGTCTATAGATTCTTCGGAATACCCCAAGTATAACGTTGGCAGACTGTGGATCGGTGACATCAAGCGAATTGTAGTAAACCGTTAGGCGGCGAGTGTGGAGGTTCTTGTACGGGTCATATCTCCTGCAGTGGATGTCTATTGCCAATTCATGTTACATGACTCCTTCATATCTGTACTGTTGAATCACTGTATTACTTCTGCCTATTTCAACTAAATAATCGTGTCACAAATCGTATTGTAGTGCCGTACAAGGCTGAGAAGATTCACACAAATGACTCTGATAAGAAGTTGAGCGCCGCATCGGAGTCAACTCGTCGTTATCTAGAGACACAGGGTTCCTGTTAATTAACTCGCTGAATCGTTTATTCGGTGGTGGCTCAAACGATTCATATCTACAGGAAATGTTTGGGACTAATTTACGATCACAATCAACGCTACATGGTACGAGGGTTGGTTTAGTTTATTCGGTGTAGACCGATTAGCATGAACTATTCATGCTTGGACAGGGCACGTTTTAAAGAATCTTATAGTAGGGAAGCCCAAGAGGGGATTTTTGGATTTACTCCAGCGCAGCAGATTAACATAAAGGGGGATCCTTTGGACCATGTAGAGTAACCTTCACCATATATGAGCCCTGTATATTAGTGGATCTGTCTAGGACAGCAGATCAGAATAGTAAATAAATAAAACCGATCATCAGAGATACTCGAGCGCGTCAGATTAAGGTAGAGTGAGTTTATTACATGTTGAAAAGTGTACATTCAAATAATCTGACGATTTGAGCGAGACCTTAAGGAATTGGAAAGTTACAAACTTAAAAAAACTCCAACTTTATCCATTCTCATACAAGTAGGTATGTACGATACCATAAACGTATGAGAATGGATACACGAAATTGAGCTCTAATTCAATGTTATTATGGTTTATTTTGCTTTGACGCCGCACTTTGACGATTTGATCGGCAATTCTTACACAATCGCACCCTGATTCTATATTCGATAGATCGCCGTTCACGAAGAATAATTTTTGTCGGTAATAGGTATAAATCCGTCGCTATGCCGAGTGCTCAGGATCTTCACGACCTTTTTTTTCCTTCACTATACCACCATGATACCGATATACTACTATTCTACTATAGCACAACGAGATACCATGAGCACCTGCGTTGGCATCCTCATGTGATCGACATCCAATCAACTCGCACAAAACGTTTTTCCAGTTCGATATCCCACCGTCCACCCTCCAGTAATACCTTATATTGTACCTTTTTCACGATATCAAGGCGATTCTGAGGTGATTTCCCACAATTTCTTACGCTTGAAAACTGGTGGCATTATTTAAAAAGTAAATAAGACTTGACAAAATATCTCTATTATTTACTTATACGGTACTTTATAACATATTGCACGTGCGTGTGCTATTAACAACTAAACTTCAATGGTATGAACTATGAAAGAAGCGCGAACACATACAACACGAAACGAACATATACATCTGATGCCCGCGACATCTTCAGCATGGGATAAGTTTTTTAATTCCCACGGGAACTCCTTAATTTTCCGGGATAAAAATGCTTATGGTCACTCTCCAGGTCCTCAACATATAGGTATACCATGCAAAAAATCAGGTCGATCCATTGCTTTTTGCGGCGTGATTGAAGAACATACCAACAACAAACATACTTTGGCATTTATAAAATTAGTATGATGATGAAGTATGATATCTTACAAGCATGCTAGCTGACTCGGTCGGCATCGCCGCTTATTAAAATGATTGGTCAAGTGCGTAACACGCTTAAAATGTAGTGACCGGGAATACACAGACAGCTTGAAGCAGTCAGGATGCACTGCTTCAAGCTGTGACTGTATTATGAACTACAGTCTTCCACGTAGGTACACACATACATAGAACCGCTCGAGCAGTTGCGACTGCTTCGGGCGGTTGGCAGCAGTTATCAATGGTAGCTACAAGCGGTTGACTATGACTGCAAGAGCGGTCCGTGTATGTTGATTAATGGCTAACTGCTCGAGCAGTCCGTGTATGGCCGGCCTAAGTAGTCCGTAGTCATGCTATTAGCCAAGAACTTTGACTGTCTGTCTGTGTCGGTCTGTACGAAACCTCATAATGAGTTCGAAAATAGCTGTTGAACGAGGTAAACCAATATTTTATTTCGTCTCTCGCTTTTCATGTTTAGGAAAAAGTTAAAGTTTTTAAAATTTTAATATGCCTCTGAGTAGCGGTAAACAGGTTTATCTAACTGTACTAAATTTCAACTATACAGCTCTTAGAGTTAATTTTAAAAATGCCTGTGAAACACGTCGGATGGACGTTGGACGGACTGGACGAAAGTAGAGTTCCTAGGGAACCTTAAAAAGTAAGTAAATTTGCCACCTGAAAATTCACACCAGTTCTCGAACTATTGAGGCGGTTCTGAGGTGATTTCCAAAACATATGATTGCTTCCATTGTAGCCTGTATTGGATATAGTGGCTTCTATACACTCGGTGACCCCATTGTAACAAAGTTATGCCCCGTGTAATAGAACCACCATTGTTTGCCTTATTTGCCGTGTGGATTCTGTATTTGGAAGCACATATTGTGAAAGGTTGAAATCTATTGAGCAATGAAAAATAATTATTTCCATTTACTTGCTTTAGGTTACTTACTTGTTTTAAGAAATTAAATAATCAAGGTATCAATGCTTTACCGCTCAAGGAAAACATCGTCAGGTATGCCACAGAGTTTTCATAATGTTCTGAAATGTGTGTGAACCGAACTTGGCCAGCGTGGTGGACTATGGCGCAACCCTTCTCATTCTGGGAAGAGACTCGTATTCAGTAGGTAGCCAGCAAGTGCGAGAGCTTGATGATGCAAGCTCTCGCACATTATCTGGAGAACCGATAGACGTTGGAGTCGCAAAGTGCTAGAATTGTGTCCCCGCGTTGCAAGCGCAGCGTTAGAAGACGAACCATCCACCAGGCATTGAGCTAGTGGGAATTACTCAGATGGATGATATTCAAAGAGAGTTACGGGGAGACGCTGGATCCATCCGCAAGACTGTGGCGTATGGAAATCCCCTTTAAAATTTTTGGCTATTATTTTCCTTTTCGAGGATGCCTGGAAGAGATAGCTTATATCCCTTTTTTCATCCACTACAAGTTAGCCCTTGACTGCGATCTCACCTGATGGTAAGTGATGATGCAGTCTAAGATGGTAGCGGGCTAACCTGTTAGGGGCATGGCAGTTATATTAAACCCATACCCCTATTCGGTTTCTACACGGCATCGTATCGGAACGCTAAATCGCTTGGTACGCTAAACGCTAAATCGTTTTTTCCGGTAGGGTGGTAAACTAGCCACGGCTGAAGCCTCTATGCCAAAAATCATCAAAATCGGTTGAATAGATGGACCGTGAAAGCGTAGCAGACAAACAGACAGACAGACAAACGGTTAGACGGACAGACAGACACACTTTCGTATCTATAATATTAGTATGGATAGTATGGATTTCCTTCGGTCAGGTACGTAATGTAGCCACTAATCCGTAAACCCTGTGAATATTTTGTAAATTTTTTCTATTATCTAGATTTTAGAACGAATGTGGGCAAACTCTATTAACTCGTCGCTATAAATTGTTGTCCGCAAAGCGACACGGCAATTACTGTCTCCGCCCATCCGCAACACGATGTTAATAGCTCAATGATTCCCTACACCTATAGAATGCCCTAGTTCTTTAATATATTTAGTTAAGTTTTAGTATAATTTAGTTAATAGTGCCAATGCTTTTAAAAATTTGAAATGAATAAAAAAACATACATTTTATTAATTCACTCAAATTAAAATAGCTTTATTTTCAATTTTAGATACTTAATCATATTTTTGTTGTTAAAATATTCCATGATCTAGATTTGTGAACGAGTGTGGGCGAACTCTAATAACACGCTGCTATAAATTATTGCCGCAACGCTTTGCGCGACAAAGCGACGCGGCAATAATTATAATTTCTGTCTCCGCTCATTCGCAAAACTTTGTTGCGTATGAGCGGAGATAGCTCACTGATTACCGCAGCTGCATAGTCTTTTTATTTTTGTCGTTACAGTAATTATTGTTTAAAAAATTTGTCGACGTGCCGCCAAGCGATTTAGCGTTCCAGTACGCAGACAAGGGCTGACTTGTAGTGGATAAAAAAAAATGTATAACAATTCAGTTTTTTCTATAAAAAATATAATGTGAGGTCGTTGATTTTAATTATATTAATAAACCTGTCGGGACAGGCCGGTCCTGTGAAAATAGGACTAAATTAACATTTTTCTATATGTAAGAGTGTAGCTAGCAGTTATTCTATCCTGTACAGTTTAATTTTTTTCTCCTTTTACTTATTCATAAAATAGTAAAAAATCAAGTCACTTATATTTTTAATTTCAATACGTTTGATGCTTATGTTTAAAATTCAATAAACCGACAGTGTACCTACTATTCTCAAATTATAAATTCTTTACTTATTATTTACTAAATGATGCCCGCGACTTCGTCCGCGTGGATTAAGGTTTTTGGATTCCCGCGGGAACTCTTTAATTTCCCAATCCACAAACTAAATTTTTTTTGCCGCGGCCCATTATGCAGAACAATAAACATTTATAATAAAATCCCAAAATATATCACTGACGAGAATAATGACGCAACATTTAAGTGGAAACTGAAACGATGGCTTATATATAATTGTTTCTATGAGATAGATGAGTTACTCGTAACCAAAACTAACCGTACTCAAGACCTCAATTGCGTGAAAGCTACGTTTTGTTTGTAATTATTAATCTGACTTATTTTATAATAAACTGACTGAATTCATTCTTAAAATATTAATTGACATTATGTAATATCTATTTAATTTATTATTGTATTGTTAATCATATTTAATTTCATTATTGTATTGTTAGTTGTATTGTAATGTTAATGCTAATAAGTTTAAAAATTAAAAATTAAAATAAATGTAACCTGCAATTGTATTTGCAGCATTACAATGCCCTGACGGGGCCTCATGTAATGATTATTAAATAAAGAATAAAGAATTTTCCGGGATAAAAAGTAGGTAGCCTATGTCCTTCCCCTGGATACAAAATATCCCTATACCAAATTTCATCAAAATCTATTCAAGAGACTATTTTTTATTTCCACGGGAACTGTAGAATTTTCCAGGATAAAAAGTAGCCTATGTCCTTTCCCTGGATACAAACTATATCTGAACCAAATTTCATTTTAATCAGTTCAGTAGTTTAGGCGTGAGTAACACACATACAGAGTTACTTTCGCATTTAAAATATTAGTATAGATTGAAATAGTCCTTCCTCAAAATCGCTGCATTCGTACGTTAATTAAACGTAGTTTTAGTGGAAAATTTAACATTACATGGAATGTTTATGACAAGCTGCTCCTCAAAACAGTTATTAATCATGTTGTCACAGTAACTTCAAAGGCTCGGTTAATCAACTACGAATGGTTTGGACGTTTCTCTCACTAGTCGGGCGTGATGTGGCAAGCTCATTCGTGCGTTCCCACGGAGCGTAGGTATATAAGGTCTAGCCTTACTAGTAGAATTACTCATTGGTGCAAGCCATGGCATGCACGTGGTTTCTACGAATACGTGGTAGGCCTATTACACTGCAATTTTCACAGGGCGTGTAAGTGCAGTGTAATAGTGGCTTGTTAGAGCGTCGCTTATTACACAGCCACCAAATTAGGGACCCTTACTCCCTAAATCTTATCACACTAGACTGATTCAAGTGTAAAGGTCCCTGTGAAAAGTGCAGTGTAATACGCATAATGCTTTTGGAAACGTAAAACGGGAAGCTGATACACCTATGTCTCAGAACAGTTGTTTTATGGATATTTGCCAGCTCATATATGTGACAATAGTAGTTTGACGGTCCCTGGTTCAATCTCCGGCAGGAACAATTTGGGAATTTATAATGTCAGAATTTTCTCTGGTCTGGTCTGGTGGGAGGCTTTGGCCGTGGCTAGTTACCACCCTACCGGCAAATGCCGTGTAGAAACTGACTAGAGGTATGGGTTTAATATAACCTATTACCTATTCTCTGATATAACTGCCATACCCCTAACACGTTAGGCGTTAGCCCGCTACCATTATGTATTATACTGCATCGTCACTTAGGTGAGATCGCAGCTAAGGGCTAGTAGTAGAATAAAAAAATATTAAACAAAATATCCTCGGCAAGGAATTCTTAGAGCATGTACGAATTATTTTCAGATAACATATTTTATTTATAATTTCCATGCAAAAATCACGTCGATCTCCTGCTCCGTTGCTCCGTTTCGGTGTAATTAAGGAAAAACAAACATATCATCAAATAAACATACCTTGGTATTTATAATATTACTAGAAGGTCTCATTTTGTTATTAAAGTCATGGTAAATATTAAACAACAGCAATAAAATTAATATTCGAAGGTAGCTGTAGCTCATCAATCACAACATGGCAGGAATTAGTTTTGAACTGTGAGTAGGGAAACTGTTGAAAGCTGTAAAATCGTTAGGTGGTAGATTCACTCGACGATTCATAAGCACTTGTAAAAGTTTATTTGAATAATAAAAACATTACAATTTGAATTCCGTAATTGAAAAATTTTCTAATTTTCAATACAATGTTGTTTTTTGAATTGTAATTTGTATATTTCAAAGAAATAACTTCACATAATATTATTAAACTCAACTGAAATCTTACAAGATACTTTAATTTCAGCCTAATAATATATTATAAAATTTAGATAGTATAATATCTTCTTTTCCATATTTTTTTTTTTATCAACTACAAGTTAGCCCTTGACTGCAATCTCACCTGATGGTAAGTGATGAGGCAGTCTGAGATGTTAGCGGGCTAACCTGTTAGGGGTATGGCAGTTATATTAAACCCATGCCCCTAGTCGGTTTCTACACGGCATTGTACCGGAACGCTAAATCGCTTGGCGGTACATCTTTGCCTAGGGTGGTAACTAGCCACGGCCGAAGCCTCCCACCAGACCAGACCAAAGAAAATTCAGAAATTATAAATTCCCAAATTGACTCTGCCTGGAATCGAACCCAGGGCCTCCCACGTTAAGGCAACAGCGCTCAACACAGGGAGGTCGTCAAAATATTGTTTGTCTGTATGTATGTATTTCAGTGTGTTACGCGTTCGCGCATCGTGCAAACGATCGAGTTCGAAAAATTAATTATAGTAGTTATATCGACACTTGCGTCCAGAATGAAAGTTAAGCCGAGACGTCGCTGTTACGTCGCTGTTACGCTGATACGTCAAGGCGTCATCATAATCATCATCAAATGTGGCCATAGTTCTATCAACGTCAATAGACGGCGTACGAATCGCGTTGCATGCTGGCTAAGGACTGAAACAGTAACCGAAATAAGGGGTCTAAACACTGTTTTTCGGAACTGTTATAAAACAGAAACACTTTTAACGGAAACAGAAACGATACTGTAACCCAATAAATATTTAATCATTTATTTCTGTGTGTAAGCGTTTTTATCTGTAACCCTAATAGGTGCATGCCTAGGAGGAAGCTCTATAACTCGTTGGTTCTTCGTACTGGAGGACTCCCACATACCTAATACCTACCTACGCGGTCTCCACTCTAGGAATTTCCAACTCCATCGGCCGTCGTTTCTACTTTACCAATTAATTAAGTGTTATTGACTCCTTAGAAGTCGATAGGTAAGTAATGAAAATCGACACAAATTTTAATCCTCGGTTTCAGAGCGACCTGTTCTTTCGGTTCTAGTGGATTTTAGTCGGACTATAGAGTCTTACTATATTTAATGGTTTCAAACTAGTTTAGCCGCATAGTGGTCCAGCTATTTTTTCGTTATGTGCTCAAACAAACAAATAAATAGGTCGTTGTATATATCGCAAGCAAATAATTTCTAATACTAGAGATGACTTTAAGAACATCCTATAACACGATAGTACATTATCGCCCAGCCCAGAAATAAATGAATTTATGGCTGAGTAATATTGAAGGGACGAGGCGAAGCCGATGACTTCACAAGTGATTTTAAAGGACGAAGTCCGTTTCCGTGAATTCCTATTTTGACCAAGCCTTTTATAAGCATTAGTACATACTTGTAGTAGTAGATACTTGTCCCTAATTTTCGAAAAAAACAAACAAATTTTTTTCTACGCTGCCAATACCCTTACCTTAACTCACATTTTAACATTGTGTTGTATTGTTGTTGTACTAAAATGATCTGATTTCATATTCTGAGCACCAGCGGCCAGAAAAGAGCTATTTGACGTATTGTTTTTTTTTTTTTAAACAATGTACCAATTTCCTAGCAAGTAGAAGAAAAAAATGGAATGGAAGTAATAATATTGACAGATATATTCATACTCGAATATCGTCAAGGAAAATAAAACCGCCTAACGATTTTATTCGAGTCCTGTGTAGACGGCGCGGCGTATCCAAAGTTATCAGAGCGCCCGTGAGTCAAACGTTGGAATGTTAGATAAATAAAGCCACATATTTCGATGATGGTGATGGGAAGCAGGGCTTGCACTTATACATTTTGGAATGATTTTTAAAGTGAACTTCTTTAGCTGCGTTGAACACTTTTTGGTAGGGGGTAAAATGCGGATTCGCGTGACCGTGACCGACATGCTCGCATGGTTATGAAGACAAAAGACAAAAAACCTTAACACTAAGGCATTAAAGTTTAATTTTCAATGTAGTATATTTATATGTTCGCGAGCATGTCGCTGTCCGCGAATATATCGGTCACGCGATCACATCGGTCACGCGAATCTACATTTTTACCCCCTACCAAAAAGTGCTCAACGTGCCTAAAGAAGTTTTCACTTCAAAAATTTTCGTTTTCACTTCTATCGGCAATGTTATTATGTTAGGAAATAGCGTTAAATTTAGTTTTACCAAGTTTAGTCTTTATTTTTTATCGTTACACGTTTATTGCTTGCCTCCTATTATTATGATTGCTTATGTACACACTTTCATTGGAGAGTGAGTTTTTATCTCATGGTTGCATAATTTTTACTTGTATTATATCAAAATCTGTTATGTTTATCTATTAAAAAAAATATCATGTTTTAATATGTTTTTTAATGACCATTGTGACTTGAAGACTTTTTTCACTCTGCTGGATGTATATAATGTACCCTTTAGCGAATGAGTGCTACCAGACCCTATCCTCAGTATTCCTAATCCAGCAACGGCCTTCCACATTCTATTTATATACCTGCAACCATCCATATTATCCATCTTGCTGGAGGTCCTAATGTACGTTTTGAAACTTCTATTGTACTTATTGAAATCTAATGCCAAAAAAACAACTGCCAAAGCGACAATTATATGTCACCGTAAGATTGTAAAAACCGTTAGATTATAATCTAACTCGCGAAATTCTAAATAGTCGAAAGATTGTAAACTGTTCAATATTCTGAGTGTAAATTTTTGAAATATTCATATTATTTACGTTTTCTTGTCTCTTTCTTGTAGGTTAGGTTAGGGTTCGACATAAATAACCAAGTAGTGCCCGGCCTGCGGCCGGTTAGGTTTTATCGGGTTTAAATACCTATCAGATTACAATCTACCGGAAAATAATGCGTTAAATTCTAATCTTTCGTCAGTTTAGAATTTCGCGAGTTAGATAATAATCTAACGGTTTTTACAATCTTACGGTGACATATACAGATGATTCCTGCGACCATGTGTGCGTGCATTAAGATTTTTTGACTCCCGCGGGAACTCTTTAATTTTCCGAGATAAAAAGTAGCCTATATGTTATTCCACACTATAATCTCTGTGCCAAATTTCATCCAGATCCGTGCAGCCGTTGGGGCGTGATTGAGTAACAAACATCCATCCATACATCGAACTTTATAATATGAGTATAGATATCAACTTTATAACAAATAAAGATAGGTGCCACTTAAATGTAAAGGTCTATTCCATTTGAGATGCACGAAACGGCGCGGCACGTAGCGTCAAATATTATTTGTATGAGTTTGTACGGGGCTCCGTAAAACCCTCGCAACCCCATAACCCCATGCCGTAACCCCATGCCGCGTCGCCCAGTGGGCCTGGCTGCTTACCACCTCATACAAAGAATGAGTTTCTTACCAACTCTTCTCAGCAGAACTCTTTTCCGAACCGGTGGTAAAGTCACCTGTGTGTCCTACATCTTATAAATAAATTGAGTTTTAGTTTGAATACTTGCCGCTAAGTGCCTCGTCGCACCGCTCTGCTGTAGTAGGCCTATACCTTAGGACTAGACCTTTTATAGTCCGCGCACGAGCTCCGATGAATGGGGTCTGAAGAAACGACGGCTGTAAGGCACCCCCGATCGTCGCTCCATATCCATCTCGCTCCCAGCACTAGTTTCGAGCTTGACGCGTGTAATTAAGCGATAGCAGTATTGTTTTGCACTTCAAAACTCTAGGTCATTACTTTAACATACCATAGGATTCCACAGAGCTCGCGCGCGGACTATACCTACTTAGTGACCATAGCAATATAAAACTTCACAGCTTGCTATTTTCAGACTTTTCGATCAGCTAATAGTTTAACTAGTTAAAATTACCAGATTCCCAAACAATTTGCAAGTTGGCTACCAAAAGCAACCATCAGCCGATAGTTAAATTTCTAGTTTCCAGGACATTAGTTTTCAGGAATGCTTGGACGGGTAAATTAGTTTCCTTTAATAGTGTTTAATGGGCATACCAAGCGACCGAATGAAATACTCGAAAGTTTTTTCCGCTTTCATCTGATTAACGATAATATCTTTATTAAATACTAGCTGGTGCCAGCAGCTTCGTCTGCGTTGATTGAAGTTTTTTGGTTCCCGCGGGAATTTTAATTTATCGGGATAAGACGTAGCCTGTGCGTTATTCCAGACTAAAATCTATCTATGTGACAAATTTCATCCAGATCCATTCATCCATCCGAACTTTGGCATTTATAATAGCGAGTAAATTAGAACAATTTACTCCAAATTATGTCTAGAAAATCCAACTTCGTCTCAAACACCATTTTGCATGTTAGAACCGCCACATTGGTTTTATTTTAAAAAATCCTAGCCTATAACAATCGTTTAGACGAATCGACAGACACTGCTTTTGAAAATATCTTTGCTATCATGCAGAACAAAAAGTAAAATAAAATCAATATTTTGCTGACAGGTGGCAACCCTATAGAGTACGTATGGTATCACGTCCCTTGAGAGGAAACAAAGAGTTTCCCCGCCGACTGCGAAGCATTAGGAGCATTTCAGCAGTCCACATTTTTTCTGTTCACACCCGCATGATCGTCAGTGATAACATTAACCTTTACCTTTCGCTAATTTATTGAGCGGTTTTATACCGATTGTTTTTTAGGGATCGGTCAGTAAGGCGCAGAAGTCTTTTGGAGATACAGGAGGACATTATTATTATGTCACTAGCTAATGCTCGCGACTTCGTCCGCGTGGATTGGGGTTCTTTGGTTCCCGCGCGAACTCTTTAAGTTTCCGGGATAAAAAGTAGCCTGTGTGCTATTCCAGACTATAATCTATCTATGTGCGAAATTTCAGGTGCGAGAAGACTTAATCTACGAGGATGAAGTCACGGGCATCATCTAGTTTCATAGAAATAGAAACAGGTCAGCATCCTTGAGTTGACACTGGAAAAGCTATTGTAAAGCTCCGTCACTCCCACCCAGTGAAGGAATTATACAGACTTCAGTATCTTAGTAGTTTCTAGAGGGCTACGACAAAGATAAACAACAAGCAATAATGTAAAAAATTAAAAAACACGACTGCCCTGCCAAAAAACGAACTAAAAAGTTAAAAACCCAAAACGATTTTTTTTTGTGAATCACTGGATATTGAACTATAGTGATATATATTTATAGAATCTACTCATCATTTTCTAGATGATGATTATATAGTTAATCTTATTTTCGATTTTTTTTTCAACTTTAGTCTTAAATGCGGGATCATGGTCACCCCATCAAATTTTTTTTAAATTTTACTAGCCTTTGTCACCCGTAATAATATAGTGATTCTAGCGATACCTCATTTATCAAAATCGGTTCAGGCGTATAGAAGTTATGGTGGAATATTCAAACTCACATACATACATACATAACCATAAGTACATGAACCCAGAAAACAATATACTCCTTTTTTCAGGCAGTCGTATTTAAAAAGAAATACATGTTTGAATAAAATACTCACTGGATGATTTATAGCTATTGCGCTACTATTAGCCGAAAACGCTATTCTCACAGTAACAGTGGAATGAATTGAATGTTTTTAATACATATCCATCCATACTAATATTATAAATGCGAACGTCTGTCTGCTACGCTTTCACTGCCCATTTTTTCAGCCGAATTTGATGAAATTTGGTACAGACGTAGGTTACATCCCTGGAAAGGACATAAGATAGGACTTTTTATCCCAGAAAATTAAAGAGTTCCCGCGCGAATCAAAAATCCTTAATCCACGCGGATGAAGTCGTGGCCATTATCTAGTAGGCTTACAAGGCAACAAATATTTTTTATAATGCATGCGATGCCCGCTTTCAGAGAGAATTATCATTGGTATAGTATATGAATTATTTTAAGTAATAAGTATGGTACGAGTAGCGTGGTGGTAGTATAGATGTTACGGCGTACACCCACTACTCCTTAGCTGTAGCCATCCAAATACTCATTAATAACCCAGGCTCAGGCTAACATAATAAAGGGATCCAGACGACAGCCTCGCAAGAAGAAAAATGTTTTCCACGTCATTTTAGCCCTTTGTCTCAAATCTTTCGAAGTAATAAAAGGGTATTAAGCTAACTCGCGCTTATTGCTTTAATATAATTCTATATTTATGGCAGGTTCACCTACTAATGAATAATGGGTAGACATATTAATGGGCATACATTGGTAACATTTGCTCTTTTTAAAAACTATTATTTAGTTATTTAGAGCACAAGACCGGGCATTTTCCAATTGAAATAAGAATTTATCACGTAGGTAATAAAAATTAGCAACATTATTCCAGTGCTGCATAACATTATATGAGAAGTTTCTTTTATTGAACTTCATAATATAATTATGACATGCCAAATTAATATGGCTGCTCAAAAACCCAAACAATGATTCTAATACCAGATCCTGTATCACGTTGACTGTCGCCAGTCTTCAAATTGTTAATCGTCTGTGTGTCTGCTTTAACGGCCGGTGTGTGTCTTTAGGAGTTATGGAGAAGCACTAACAGCCCATTAACGTCCCACTGCTGGGCACAGGCCTCCACTCTCATAGGAGAGAGGGAAGTAGAGCTTAGACCCACCACGCTGCTCCAATGCGGGTTGGCGGGCTTTAACGACTATTATCATGTTAGTGATAATAACCGGGACCGACGGCTTAACGTGCTCTCCGAGGCACGGGGGTGAAACACCGCCAACTTCCTAACTCCGGGCTTGTACTGGGAATTTCTAATCAGAAAAACCCGATCATTAATTATGGCCCGACCCGGGACTCGAACCCGGGACCTCGTCGGCCGCAGTCAAACATGCTAACCACTAGACCAACGAGGCGGTTATGGAGAAGGATCCTTAAAAATTAAAGAGGGAATCAAACAATCTTAACCCACGCGGACGAAGTCGCGGGCACCATTGAGCAAGAAATAAGATACAATAGGTATACTAATAATTGTATTATGTCCATAGGGGATAAGACGTGAGAGATTGATGATGTTAGTGCGCTTTGTTTCCCCGCGGATAATCTCGTTGTCTCCAGCTTAAGGACTTGTAAGGAGACAGGAAAATTGGAAACGTTTCGTCTAATTCAGTTGAGTTTTGTGCAAATCCTTTTATTCAGATTCCATGGTCTACGTGGATTAAAGTTTTTCAAAATTAACATATATAATCGGATCGCAAACGCAATGTGGGACGACCTCCAGCCCGCTGGACGGACGACCTGAAAAAGGTAGCGCGAAGTGAGTGGATGAAGGCGGCGGACCGAGTGTGGTGGCGCGCTCTCGAAAAGGCCTATGTCCAGCAGTGGATGAATGCAGGCTGATGGATGGAAAGATGGATACTCGGATCCCAAGATCAGCGAGTAAGCTGTCAGCACGTTGAAAAAGTACCTACTAAAATATGGATTTTAAGGTTGCCTGTGAAGTTTCGATACAAGGTCTGATATCAAATAGTTAAGTGTTTAGGTATTTTATCAACGTGTTTTCAAAAGCCATGAAAATCTTAGAATTTCACAAGAAAATTCTGAAGTTGCAAACCAGAGCACTCCAAGTATAGAGGGCGAATCCGATTACCCTTAATCCTTTAGAAAAGAAAGAGCTAAGCTGTCTTTAATACCCAAGTGACAAGCGCATTCGAGTGTATATTATCTAACTAATGTAGAGTTGAGAAAGCCACGGTTCAGGACATTTTCAATTAATGTGAAAGTAAGACCACTCAATTATGAAGTTTTATTAGGTCTCATCTTGCATCTACTAACACTACCGACTTACGGACTTTCATTTGATTGCCGAAGTTTTGGGCCAGGGACAACCCTTGGAACTCCGTTCATATTCCTACCCGAATCGCGATAAATCTGAGCAAGAATCCTGCTTAGATTCAGTGTTTTTTAATACACTACTAGATAAAAACTACTATGTTTCTACACGGTCTTGTTCCGGAACGTTAAATCGGTTGGCCGGTAGGGTGGGTAACGTCTTTGCCGGTAGGGTGGTGTGGGTGGTAACTTGCCACGGCTGAAGAAATAACGTTGACCAAGGAGTGACATTTCCACTATGAAAATCATAGATTAATTATAAATATTTGCTACAATGTTATTGATGAAAATTATTTAAGTTGGTAACATTGCGTGTCAACCGTTGCTCGCAAAAACTTTCCCCGACGCGGTCCGGCGTTTTGATGTAGGAAAGTAAATAAAGTTCTTAAAACATGTGAAGGTTAAACGAAATTGAATAAAAAAGCTGCATCAAGATTTATCAAACTACGAAGAATTCGGTTTATGTCTGAAACAACTGAGAGAACAATTCAATTTATTTTTATGGAAGGTGATCCCTCTTGCCAGGGTGGCGTGGCGGTCTACGAAAACTAATCATTGAATACCCCCGCGTGATTCCTTATCTCTTTGAAGATTCTATTTTAAATTCCACGCTCTCAATCCGCGGTGGGTGGAATGATAAAAGCACAGATAAAAGTAAAAAACAATTCGGTCGCGTGATCGCATAATATAATATCGTTTTTCCATCTTTTATATATTTATATATTTTAAATGTCTGTGACAGATCAAAGAAAAATGGAACCCTCTAATTCACAAGCAATAATCTCTATGCCCTTGTAGGAAACGGCTATAACATCAAACGACGAGTCGTGATGATAATCTTCTCATGTCTGGAGCATGCAGTATCTAGGACCAAACCCATAAGACACGAGGTCTTAGGTCGGGGTGAACCACTATATAATTATACCTACAGGCTTGGATGGATAAATTGACTTAAAGTCAGATTTCATAAGTATCTTGTCACAATGTGGTATATTTTATACTAGCTGATGCCCACGACTTCATCCACGTGGATTGACGTCTTTTCAATTTTTATTTTCCAATAGAAGTTTACAAAACCACACAAATATTATCTATAATATACTTACTTACTAGTAATAATTTGGCCATTTCCGTGGATGGTTGGGTCTGAATCCTAACTAAATAACTGTATCTAGGATTTCATGCCCATTTCCTTCGCAATTTGCGGCTCGTTAGTTTAACCAGTTTATAAGACACAATGACAATGTATTGCTCACTATTTATACTCATAAACATGCTTAGAGGCCTGTATAATCTATCTCTGTGCCAAATTTCATCCAGATCTGTCTAGTCGTTCTGGCGTGATTGAGTAACAAACATCCATTCATCCATCTATCCATACATCTATCTATCCATCCATCCAAACTTTCGCATTTATAATACCAGTATAGAGTATAGCCTATAGATTCGCCAAAGAGAGATTGGAGGGTCTACAATCAAGAGTGGATAGGCATATCCTAGGCAAGCGTTCCACCTATAAAAAAACTACTCCTCATGCTCCCCTTATAGAATATTGGTTGGAAACTGTGATTAAAACGTATCACGCCATATCTACGGGTGTCATACCGAAACTGGCGGTCCGCCGGATTTTAATTTGCAAATCGCGCAGTAGATCACCCCAGCTAGCAGTGGCTATTAAAGTAAGATAATCCTGTTAGTTGGTGTGTTGCCAGCATGTCTCGCACCGCTGGCCGCCCGCCATACTAGGCTCGCCGAATGCAGTTCGACACTGATCAATGGAATCGACTTTTACTTTGTTTTTCATCTGTGTTTTTCTACAAGCCGATGAACGCGTTTGTCCAATTAAAACCCTGGCTATTGCTTCAACTGAAACCTGCTAAATCTGAGGAGTCCTAGATTGAAAAGTTTGACGACCTTCTTGACGCAGTGAGCGCTGTGGTTTTGTAAGTGGGAAGTCCCGGGTTTGATGGTAGGGTCAACATGGGAAATTATTATTTCTGAATATTCTGTGGTTTAAGCCGTGGTTAGGTAACACCCTACTGGCAAATGCTTGCCGCCAAGCGATGAACTGTTTCGGTACGATGCCGTGTATAAACGTATCAAGCCTTCAAGGGTTTTGACGACCTCCGTGGCGCAGTGTGCAGCGCTGTTGTCTTAACTTGCGGAGGTCCCGGGTTCAATCCCCGGCAGGGTCAATTTGGGAATTTATAATTTCTGAATTTTCTCTGGTCTGGCTTGGTGGGAGGCTTCGGCCGTGGCTAGTTACCACCCTACCGGCAAAGACGTGCCGCCAAGCAATTTAGCGTTCCGGTACGATGCCGTGTAGAAACCGAATAGGGGTATGGGTTTAATATAACTGCCATGCCCCTAACAGGTTAGCCCGCTACCATCTTAGACTGCATCATCACTTACCATCAGGTGAGATCGCAGTCAAGGGCTAACTTGTAATGGATAAAAAAAAAAAAAAAAAGGTATATGGGTTTAATTTAACTGCCATACTCTAATAGGTTAAGCTCGCTACCACCTTAGTCTGCATCTTCACTAATTACCACCAGATGGAATCGCAGTCAAGGGCTAACTTAAATAAAAAATGAAGCTAATGTCGCACCTACTCTATCACAAACATACTGTGTCCTAAGCATAGATGTATGATGTGCCTACGAAAATGCTAAGAATGCAAATAATATTTTTCAAATAAAAAGCTTATCACGGTAAGTACTTCATACCAATAAAGGACAAAAATGTAATCAAGCATTTCCTTTCCCCCGAAAGAACGTATTGCTCAGAATACACCTTGTTAGTTCAATACCTGCCCTCGGCAAAATCACGATGTAGGCTTGAGACGAAGCTTGTGTTGTGTGACAAATGGTCCTCTCGAAACAGATCCTTTTTTTCCGATAATCTTTTTGCGTTCTATCGAAACCACATTTTTTGCTCAGATAGGGCGGTTACAGATTAGCGTTTAGCGTTTTAGCGTATTCGATGCGTGTAAGACTTATTCCATAGTTTTAGTACTTGTACTATTCCTATTCTGCGATATAAGTAAAACGTACTATTTATTACCTATTCTGTGTTAAAAGCTGGTTTTTGGCGGCACGGTGTAGGCTTGCTCTTTGCCACAAGCGCAACTCTTCGAGCCTTGCTGCGCTTTTAACTTCTACCACTAATTGACCCACGGGTTCGAGCGAACACGCCGGAATAAGCCCGTGTTCGGTTTTTGAAGCCCAAAATTTGACGCGTGTGTAAGCGCGTGAGCTTATGCGTGCAAAAAGACGCTAGTCTGTTACCACCCTTACGGTTTGGAATAAAAGCTTACACGGTAGGTAAATCTCTTTATATTTTATCTAAGTACTTATTCTTCCACCTTATTTAGCTACGGAAAATACTGGACTTTATCCATGGTTAGGTAGGTAAAGAGTTGACGCTGTGTCAAAATCCAATACCTACTTTAGTACCCGACCTGACTTGATGAATGGATTTTCATCAGTGAATTGTGTAACCAATCGATTGGTCTGAGCCTTGCAAGTTGGTTAAAGGCTAGTCTTTTTTATAAAACCAAAATAGCGACGGTAAAATATAAAATGGCGATAGACACGAAAATTAATTAATTTTGTACACCTTAAATTGATTTTTATTTAATTTTTTTATTTTTTAAAGTTGATGGTATCGTACATAGCTAAACGTATGAGAATGGACACACGAAATTGAGCTCCAATGCAATGGTGTTATGGTTTATTTTACTTTAACGCCGAACTTTGACGATTGGATCGGCAATTCTTACATTATCGCACCTCTTGTTTCTAAAACTAGTATCAATACCTAAACGATACCTACTTAGTCTATCGGAAAAAATTGTGTATAAATAATACTTTTTCGCACTATGCATGATTGTAAAGTCCACATAGATAATCGAGGACAGAGCATTGCATTGTCGAGTCAATGTCTCCTAAAGATGCTCCGGTGTCGGTGTGAAACTTACGTTGAGAATAATGTGGAAGATATATTTGGTGTGGTGAATATTGCAAGATACACATTGTACCACATAGGTTTATCTACTGTGTTTATAGCGAATTAAATTTCAAGTTTCTTCATTATGAAAAATAACTTTAGAAAAGGCATCCAATTCATTTAATCTACTGAGATCGCTGTAATCGCAGCTCTTAACAAAATCAATCCAGAACTTCTGTTATAGACTACGACGCGGCTACAAATATTTAGCTTTGTACTAAATAATGTGCTTCGCTTGGTCCAGACGCTATAATGAACGCTAATTGGCAGATTCGAGATATTTCGCTTAGGATTAGGATAGCAGCTTGTATTTTTAGAAAACGTGTTAGCTAGCTAATTAGTTAAATAAAACAAAACTATTCCATTGGAAGATGCCTGAAGCACAAAGTAATCATATCTAATTCGCTTATTTGATCTTAAATGTTTACCTTACCTCCCTTTAGCGTGTATCGACTTTAAGGTTTTTTTAAATCTCACAAAAAATCAAAATGTCTGTTATTAATAATGATTAATTGCGCTTACAAATCCATCAACCATAAATTCCATCATAATAAATAATTATTAAAGCCGAATTCACTATACTTCATTTAAGTTTTTTCGATGGGCCTTGACGAAATAAAAAAAAAACAGTCAGAGTGAAAGATGGATGGACAAACATCACATTTATATGTATTAGTAGTACTATGCGTAACAGCGTATAATATTAAAGACGTTGATTCATTTGAAATTATCCAAACTAATATGATAAATGCATAGGTGTGTCTATCTGCCCGTCTGTCTGTCTATCTGCTACGCTTTAGGTACGGCTACGCCCAGAAAATTAAGGAGTTAATACCACCTACTTATTGCTTATTCTGTGACACTACCTTCCGTGTTCTAAAGTCGCACCATTTACCACCTGGATGCCTGGTCTTCCCTCCCTGGTCTTTTCTGTCACGTGCATGCAAATTGTGGAACCATCTATTCCTCCCGTTTTCTATGTTCCCTCATGACTAAAAAATAACTAGTGGTTCGCCCCGAACTGAGACCTCATGGTATCCATAAGATAGTTTTAACTACATATTGTAATAGTTAACTTTTAACATTAGACGCAAAAGAGCTAAAGAGTTATTGGAGAAACGAGTAAACTTTTACAGAGTTCCATCTATTGACATCATTGTGAAGTTCTGGTAAAAATACTGAAGCTCATTAAAAATTAAATAATTTCATTTAATTTTTTTTTTTTTAATGTAATAAAGGGTTACGAATGTGCGTTTGGGAGCAATTAGAAATAATTAAACACAATAATAAAGGATTTGAGTTGCTAAATGAACAAATAAACGTATCAAATTCACCTTTACTCAATTTATACAGTAATAGGGGAGGGGGCGGGGCTTCAGTATGAGCCATGCCAAAAAGGTATATAAGCTGGAACTTGCGATACGATAGCACACAGATTTGTCTACTGTAGCGGATTATAGCGAATTAAACTTCTAGTTCATTCACTATTAAATAATTTCGTTTACTTACAATATTTATCTAATTTTAGTATTTGCTGTCCAAGTACAGGATATAATTCAAATAATTGATCAAGTTTCAGGCTCAGCCTTTCAGAAAATTTAGAGTTCTGAGGTCAACTTAGGACGTTAGAAAATCTCCACTTTGAAAGCCCCCCATTTCGTCAATGTTTTTTAATACCTCCTAAATTTAGTATTTAAAAAAAATATTTTTTAAATACTAAATTTAAAAAATATTTTTTGGGCTCTATTTCTAATTATCTTTAAAATAATATACCACAACCCTATGTAACGCTATAAAAAATATTTTACTTCGCATTAGCTTCTATGAGAGCCCCCCTGAAATAAAGAATTTTATAACTTTTTAAGCCATATTCGGCTGGAGGCCATCGGTTTACATAATATATTTAAATTTGAAGTTATTACATTCAGTAATTCAGAAGTTATAAGACTCTGACAGACCGACGGACGGACCAGTGCAAATTCACTCAAGTAGACTCCGAGACCTTCGTTTCGTTTGGTCCAAAAAGAGTTCCCGCAGAAATACTATACTACTAAACTTAATCCACGAATTCATCATCTAGTTATTAGTAATAAAGAAGTTACGACAGAAATATACTATTGTTTGTTTGTTCGGTTGCAAAAACAATCCCATTCTCCGGCTATAAGTGTTATACTGCCTAGTGCCTACAATATTTTAAATGTTGCCGAATAAGAAAATCGCCGGAGATGCGACGGCTTGGCGACTGCGAGCCTTTGTTCAGTGGAGCGATCAAATTTACATAGGTCGCTGAGAGCCGATGGCCAGACTATAAAATTTATATCGCAATCGTTCTTACAATAGCGAACACAAATGGAGGTATGGCCTAAATGAGTTCGGTGACATGGTATTTTTTTTTAATTCTACTTCAAGTTAGCACTTGATTCTTTAATTTTCCGGGATAAAATACCTAT
The DNA here is from genome assembly GCA_964035005.1 of Erebia palarica. Classification (NCBI taxonomy): domain Eukaryota; kingdom Metazoa; phylum Arthropoda; class Insecta; order Lepidoptera; family Nymphalidae; genus Erebia; species Erebia palarica. Next base: position 14,043,800 of record OZ035988.1, read on the forward strand.
CCTTCCCCGGGAAGTAACCTACTGCGTCAAAATCGGCTGAAAAGATACTCCGTTAAAGCCTAACAGACAGACGGGTAGACACATAGATTTGTTATATAATAGCTGATGCCCGCGACTTCGTCAGCGTGGTTTAAAGTTTTTGATTCCCGTGGGAACTTATTAATTTTCCGAAATAAAAGGTCACTCTCCAGGTCCTCAATTATACCCATGACCATCGAAATATTACGCACAAGAATCACGTCGATCCATTGCTTCGTTGCGGCGTGATTGAAGGACAAACCATAAAACAAACATACTTTCGCATTTCTAATATTAGTATGATTTACTAGAGATACACTGACTTATTTATAGTATTAAATATGGATTTAAAAGACTTGACCAGTGCAACTATGGGAGCTTACCTAGGTGTCAAAAATCAATGTGCAGCAAAGATTTTTCTAATAATTGCAATTGTTATATATTATAGTTTTCAGATAAATTCGTTTCAGAAGTCTGAAGGTTTATAAAAATTAAAAGTTTCACCAAATAGTGCTTTCCCACACTAGTTAGCGCTTGACGTTGTTGTTAGCCAGTCTAAACAATTATTTTCAACTATTCAGGAAAATCTTAAGCTTTGCATTATTTGGGCAGGGATGAGGATAATACTGGTATAGTAAAACTATATTTATAAGAATTATGTAATTCTTTTATTTTTATTATGTAAATCATGTTACATTTTACTGCTGCTTTCCCACACTAGATGTACCGGTTAGCGAGTTCAACTATTCGACCACAGATGGCAGATAGATGCAATGTCAAAGGGCGTTCCTTTACACGAGTGGTTATTTAAAAATGTTTTGTTCGATCACGTTTTACACGTTTCATTGAGGCTTGTCAACAAATAAAAATAATAATTACAAACGAAACGTACATTTCCTTTTCATAATATAGTAACAGAGGTACTTCTGAACCGGTGAAGAGGTACTACGAGGAAATCCTGCACATTGTCCCGAATCGGAGGACAGAAACTGGTCATGTCCTTTATACTAGTGATTTCAGACTTAAGTACTTTGTGATCTCTGCATTAATTTTTTTTATCTCTGCATCATCACCACCAAACTAGGAAGATCTACATTCATCATGCAAAATAAATAATCATTATGAAAAATAATAAATTTACTGTACACGGTTTTTGACACCGTTGCCTATAAACTAAAAAAGCATCACAGTCGAATAAGTTTAAATCAAAAGTGTTTTCAAATGTATGAATTTCCTCCGGGAGACATCGACATGTATGTTTTATTAGCTTCCTCCTATTGACCTTTGTTTCTTTGTCCCTTGGAAATATCAGCGTTCTTCTAAACAAAGCTTTGCATTGTTCGTGTTTACGTTTGTCCGGGAACGCTTATTCAGGGATCTTTTGAATGCACGTTAAATCACGTCATATTTTTTGAAGCATGTAAAAAAGCTTTTGGACGTTATATTGAAGATATAAGAAGAAATTCGGCCACGGCGGCCATTCTGCACAGATATTATCATTAGCCAATCTACGCGGGAGATATAATAATGCACAAGAGTGTGCGCAAACACAGGTGCACTCCCTATTTGCTTTTTCTCATAGCCCGATGTAATGGAAAATCTGACATGACTGTAGAGAGGTCAGGCGTTGGACAGAACGGTTTTACATGCTTCCGAGGCACGGGGGTAAAATAAAATGTCATTCCGGACCTGTGGTAGATTCATTTGAGGATTCAAAAGAATCTATCCATTAACTTTTGAATTCATTTGAGACACAACCAACTTCTAAACTCCGTGCTTCCAAATCATGACCCGACCGCCCAACGGCCGAACCCCAGGAATAGAACCACGTAAGGTACTTCTGCTATCATGAATATTTAACTAACTTAATAAATATAGAATGTTTTCTTGCCTAGAAAGTAATCTCTACTTATTTATGAACAAGGCATTTATGCGTTCGTTTACGTATGGTGCGACCACGAGACGTAGGTAGGTAGTTGGGTACCTGTTGAGCATGACAAATAACCATTTCGTAGAAAACGGGATGCCGTGCCGCGTTGAATGTTGATGTATCCCGGCTCTAAGTCAGTAATCGAATGATATCCTATATTATGCGCCGTTGTTTGGCTGCATACAGGAACTTAATCTTGTTACGGCGCGTTGATGGCGGCAATTAGGGCCGCAACGCCTTGCAATGCGATTAGTCGCCGCGTCGTTCTCTACTCCGAACTAAACGGCGAGACAATAATATTCTTCCTATAATCCTATTCTGCTCGAAATGTGGATATTACCTTGTTACAAACTCCCATTCGATTCGTTGAGTCTAGTCGAGCGTTAAAGTAGGTATGTAAAAAATGGTCTTACAAATAAAGTAAATATGTACTTGTACGCTGGATTAACGCTTCCTCTTTATTTAGAGAAACAGACACAGAACTAAAGATCCAAGAACACAATATATATATATATATATATATATATTATATAGCCTTACCTTACCTTATTAGCCTTACGTTCGACTGATGCAAAAGATATCGTAATTGTAAGCCAGTATCTAAATAGGAGGTAAAAAAGCTCGCCATTGACGATACTTAAGTGATTACTCAAGTCAAAAGACGCAATCCAAGTGGTTGGACGCCAAAATTTTTGCCCATTCACGGCATTTGTTGAAATGACTTTATTTCTCGTTCGACGGGGCCTCCTACGGATTTGCCCTGTTTGATGACATGGCGAACGGATGTCGCTCTCTCGGTCAAATGACATAATTCCTAGATTTCTGTTGTAGATTCATTCGACTATTCATAAGCGCTTGTAAAAAATATATTTTAATAAAAAACATTTGAATTTTAAATTTTGTGGGTTCGCATCGTGCCAATACTTGGCTCACAGATTTCTTCCTCAATCAAATTTTGGCTTTACTTCGTGACTTAAGTCAAATGACCTACCGTCAATGGCGAGCTTTAGTTCAAGCAGATGTACAGCTTAGCTGGTTTAGCTCACAAGGCTTCCCCGCTCGCAGTCATCTCACGTCCATTGCGAGTTACCACAACGCCACAATTTATTTACTCAGTCCCGCTGCTCGACGCTGATAAATAGCGATGTGCATTAGATGAACTGCTGAATGTACTATATCCTTCATCTTAGACCTTATTATAGGATCTATTTAAAACGTAGGCATTAAAGGGATCGCTACAAATGTGATTTAACGGGAGCCATACGCGTGTCAGTTAAGGTTGTAGCCAGTAACTTTTGCACACAACCACAAATTCAGAAATGTGTTTAAATCGATACCTATACTGTATACGCCGATACAGATATCCGCTGCGGAAGCGTGTTTACTTAATTGCTGCTTTTAAAAAGAAAACTTAATTAATTAAAACAATATTGGATAGGCCTTTTTTATTCCACTACAAGTTAGCCCTTGACTGCGATCTCACCTGATGGTAAGTGATGATGCAGTCAAAGATTAATACTGTATTATGAATCAATGATGCAGTCTAAGACGGTAGCGGTAACCTGTTAGGGGTATGGCAGATGGAGTTTCTACACGGGATCATACCGGAACGCTAAATCTTTGCATTTGTCTTTGCCGGTAGAGTGGTAACTAGCCACGGCCGAAGCCTCCCACCAGACCAGACCAGAGAAAATTCAGAAGTTATAAATTCCCAAATTGCAGCCTCTCTCTAGCCCAGATCAGAGAAAATTCTGAAATTATAAATACCCAAATTGACCCTGCCTGGGATCGAACCCAGGACCTCCCACGTTAACACAACAACGATCACCACTGCGCCTGGGAGGTCGTCAGCCTATTGCTATCTTAATAGTCGGTACCTCGTTTTAGAACAAAGTCTTACTACGAGTGACGCCTTGTGTCGTGTCTCTCTCTTACATGTAATAAAATGTGTAAGCTTCTGACGTGTCAGAGAAGTGTATTTCTAGCGTTAATTATACCTACAATAGACAGATACCTACATATAATATTATATCGGACTTTTGTGCCACAATTAAAGGGCTTTGTGTCGCACAATGTGTGACTACGTAGCGTGCAGCTCACGCATGCTTTCACGCTGTTGCCAATTTGTACCGGCCTGTTAGATACACAATTTGCATGGGACACACACTCGGAATATATACATGGTATTTTTATTTTGCTGAAAATGTTTAGAGAAACGAAGAATCCATGTAGATTCGTCCAATAGGTACTTCTCTGTCTCTAGAAGCCACAGCCATTTTATCAATCAACTTGGTATCTATTGAAAAGGCTTATCAGGTGTAATTTAGTAGTACAACTATAGAAACGTATTCAAGTCGCATTGAAATCTGTTCAGTAGGTAGTTCTGACAGGCAATCCGAATAAATTGAAAATAAAAACTTTTTGGCTCTGTGTCCATAGTTAATAATAATACTTAATTGGGTAATTTATACATGATGCCTGCATGGACTGATGTTTTTCAAAATTAAATTAATAAAGTAAAAACTTAAAATTTCGGAATTAAAATAAATTTCTTAAATTTTTCCGGGCTATTTTACTTTCTATGTTTTTAATTAATTTTTGTATCTATTATATATAAGCATTCGAAGAATCATGTTGAAGAAATCATGAAATGAAGAATCCTTTGCACCATCGGGGCACAAAATACTTAATATTCCTATACATACCTAATACCTATAGTTGTGATATGAACGACAAACCAACACACAGCATTTATAATAATACTCGTAGTAGCGATCCATACCGGCTACGCACTGGTAGCACTAATAATCCTAATAGTCTATACCCAACATAACCAGTGGGCAGTGGGCAGGTTTTACTGATTAATATTACATTGTAAGAGTATGCCCTGTCCTCATCACACCTGATACAGTCGCCAGACCTCAGATTAAAAGTATTTTTTCTCAAACATGCATGGAAATATTGTCACTATTTTCGAAAAAAGAACACGCGAAGTATCGAATTTTCGGACAAAGAAAATCAAATCCATTGCAGGAGCGTTTTTTGAATTTGGAACATTACAACGCTCCTGCAATGTTGTATGAAACGGCGTGCTGGGGTTATTAAATACTCTTTGATCGGATCTCTTTTGTCATTCTTGACATACCATAGTTTCTTTGCTTAGTACAAATTGGTGGCTGTATAGATATAAATATGTATAAATGCGTTTGCCTGTCGGCACAGATGATAAAAAAAAATTTGGCGGCAAAGCTGAAAATTCGTCTTGAATTGTTATTTACATACATATTAAATACAAATTTAATAATAAGTAAAATGAGGTCCAACGGTTCAGAGAGTGAAATGGAGATTGATTGTACTCCACCAGATTTAAGATCAGAAGCCAAATTGGCAATGGAAAACCTGCTTCCAGCGAAGTCCAAAGAAAAATACATGAAAGTATATGAAAATTTATGAGTTGGAAAAACGAGAAAAAAGTGAACATTTTCTCCGAAACAGTATTTTTGGCGTATTTTAATGAGATTGCTAAAACTAAAAAGCCATTTACATTATGGGCAATTTATTCCATGCTGAAATGTACAGTTCATGTTAAAAACGGCATTAACTTGAAAACTTATGGGAACTTAACTATTTTCTTATACGACAATCGACCGGATTCAAAAGCAAGAAATTGAAAATTTTTACTGGCGAAAACAGCAATTTTTAATTAAAGCCCCAGATGATATATATATTTGGCGACAAAGGTAAAAAAGTATGTTTTATTTCCCTGCATTCTTTTGAGAAAAGCACTATATATGCCTCGGCGGAAATGGCAATTGCCTGTCTCGTATTAGTGAAGTCCTCGCCTACGGCTCGGCCTTCAAACTCATACTCGACCTGCAATTGCCTATTTCTCAGCCTTTGCAATAATGTACTATTAATCTGAGCGCCGGCCGAAGTCGGCCGGTCGGTTTATCTTAATTAAATAAGAGATGACTAATATGTTTATTTTAATAAGGATTAATACTATGTCGGTATTATACCTTCGCATGTAAAACATTGGTTTAGACCAAATTTGAAAATCATAAAAATGGTTATTGTTAGTCAACCTTAAAAGATAGATATATTATTATTATTTTTATTATTATTATTCATTTATTTCAGGCAACAAGGCCCATATTATAAAATACATAAAATACAAAATACTTAAAAAATAAAAACAATATAAAATAAAATACAAACTTAAAATACTATACGAAGGTAATAAAAAAGACTAATACTACGGTAGGAATTTTTCTCTCACTTCCCTATAGCGACGGTACACTATGCCCTCAGGCCAAAAGTCCGCTCTGAGGAACACATTTTTGCACCAAGCTGGAACTGTAAGTACATAGGAGTTAAAATACGTCGTCCTACTCGACTTCAGTTCTTCCAAGTTCATCTGCACTTCTTCAGTTGGTCTTCCATCTGCAGATGTACCATAGCGATCTTCGTACGTATCTGCGATGTACTGCATGACGTCTCCCTTAGATGTTTTAGGGTTCACGCGCGAGACGTAGATCTTCACGTTCGGCATCGCCGCTTTCAACGTTGCATCAGCTGTAGGAGCTGTACCACGTTTATTTCGGTTCTGCATCGGTCTACGCTTTTTCTTCTCGACTAAGGTGAATCCGTCAGCGTCACCTTTCTTGTCTTCTAAGATCAGAATAGGCGCAGGACGTGTAGACTTCGGCAGGACTTTCTGCTTCCGAGAAACTTCAGCGTAAGTTCTTTGTTGCTGGCATGAAGTTGCAACAGTAGGTGCAGTCACAGGTCGGGCTATTGGCTCCACGCACGTTGACGTTTTAATAGGGCGGTCAATAACCTTAGGTGACTCCACGGGCGATAATGTAGTATTAGTGCAGAGTGGCGAAATTGGATCCATACGCGCACCGCCGCGACGTGTATTCACATTTTGTGACGGCGACGGTGTATTTTTCTGGTCAGCATCTTTTTTACGAAATTCGGCCAACTCTTTCGAAAGCAATACAACAGTTTAATCCGACTTTTGTAACTGTTTTCTTATTTCAGTCACATCAGCCCTCAACAATTGTATGTCTTTAAGCAGCCGCGTGACATCCACATGGTCGAAAGCCACAGGCGGCAGCTTGTTTAGATCCTGCGCAACGTCAACGTCATCTGGATCAGTTTGCTTCAGCACCCGGATAATATCCTGGAGGTCTTTTAGGCCACGGCCATCCTTCTGCCTTGTTGCCAAGCGAATGGTGGTCACGGCGGAGTCGGCCAAAGTCTTTTTGGCTGTCAAAATATCAGCTTCCGTGAAACTCGACGTGCAGATTTGCCCCAGGCTCACCTCATCCATCACGTCGATCTTGTTTTGCACGAAGGCAAGACACTCGTTCACAATTATTGTATCGGAGCGCTTAGATTGCGCCATTGCTATAAATTACTTTATTACACAAAATAAGCAAAAATCTGGGTCGGCATATTGCGTAGTCGCTCGCCACTAGACGACCACACTAGCCAACGGTAGGCCACATATATGCTATTGCGGACTTTTTTTAGAACTTTTTGAGAGGAACAATTCCACTGTACATTGTTTTTGTGTAACTTTTACTATTTACGCAGCGCATCCCTCGTGAGCAAGAGCTACGTCTACTACGTCGGACTTTTAAGTCTAAGACTTTTAAGACTAAGTCGGAAAAAATCGCCCCTTCTAAGGAACGATTTTTCCGACTTAGTTCACATTATGGCAATTTTCGCAAGGATCTCTAATTTTTATAAAAATAAAATGTAGCCTGTGTAACTCGCTGATAATGTAGCTTTCTTTAAGTGAAAGAATTTTTAAAATCGGTTGAGAAGTTTTTGAGTTTATCCATTACAAACAAACAAACAAACAAATCTTTCCTCTTTATAATATTAGTTTATATAAGTGTAAGTCACGGACAGGTTTTGATTATTTTCATTTCGGCTTTCAGTTAAATTCGCCAGGAACTTAAAATAGCCACTAATGTTTTACCCGAGAGCCGCGGCTGTCATCTCTAATTGGAGAGACCACAGTCCACAATGCAGCTAGTTATTTTTAGGAACTTCTAACTGTATACTGTATTAAGTTAGGTAATTGAAAATGACACCGGCTTTTAAATCAGGACCAGTGCTATTTTATAAAAAACTAGCTGATGCCCCCAACTTGATTGAGGTTTTTTGGCTTCCGCTCTTTAATTTTCCGGGATAAAAAGTAGCCTATGTTATGTTACCAGACTATAATCAGCTATCTCTGTGCCAAACATTCATCGATCCATCCATCGATCCATCCATCCATCCCTCCAAACATTCGCATTTATAATATTAGTATAGATAAGTCTTTAAAAACAATCTCGGGGATCTTTATTTAAAGAATTTTAAACTGACTGACATAATAATACATCCACTTGCGAAGAAATCTTTAGCTCTATTAAGTACCTGCATCAATCATTCAATGATTTGCTACAGTCTTAATTAGGTGTTTGACAACTCGTCAAATCAGCAACTTTTTTTCAAACGTCAAAACGCGTGCGCGTGCGTGGGATTTTGATTTTGTATGAAATATTGAATAGTGACGTCATCAAAGTGCGTTAATTTGAAATAGTTAGCATATATATCGAAAAAGTTTCATAAAAAAATTAATATAAAATCTACCTACTTATCTAAAAGTACTAGGACAACAAACAAATCGAGAGGTCACCCCGCCATCCTTGTTTATCCGTCAATACAAATATTGAGAATCCATTAGCAGATAGGTACTGTTGGGGAGGAGGCTCTATTAAAAACAACAATGAGCTCGCCCTCAATGTTTTGTATGTCAAAAATAAATTATTTCAGTGATCATTTTGATTTGAATGGTGGCCAGTATGTTTCTGCACTAGTGCGAAAATGAATATTAGTGCACGGGACAGTAGGCTAATAACTGCGCGGTAATACCTATTTTGTCACTTACGAGTAAATGTATTTGTACGTGAATGAAAATAATATATTTTTCTGTTAATTTTATTATTTTATACAATGTTTAAGGTACAACTTAAAATAATTTTACAAACAAAGTAAGAGGTAATGTAGAATAATTTTGAGGTATAAATAATTTCTCGGTATTTACGCTACATTAAGAGGCAAAAATATTTCAATTCAATTAACGTTAATTAATACAGGATACGGCTTTCGCGAATTTTAATTGAAGTGCGATCGACCAATATTAATTACCTTTCCTCAAATTGAGCAAGTTTAGCAAATTTATAATAGTTGCCTCGCTTTTGATCTATAAAGATGGGCACACACCGACCGTGGGACCTCAGGAGAAAAATCCATACTAATATTATAAATGTGAAAGTGTGTCTGTCTGTCTGCTACACTTTAACGGCCCATGTTTTCAATCGATTTTGATGAAATTTGGTACAGGGATAGTTTGTATCCCGGGGAAGCACATAGGCTACTTTTTATCCCGGAAAATTAAAGAGTTCCCGCGGGAATCAAAAAACCTTAATCCACGCGGACGAAGTCGCGGGCATCATCTAGTACGAAATATAAATAAATTTCATATAAATAATAATAGGAAATAATTTCATATAAATACGAAAGTGTCTGTCTGTCTATCTGCTACCATATTATATTATTCTGTGCTGCTACGCTATAACGGACTTACGGCTTAGTTGGGGTATAAAAGTTTGTATTTTAATTCCTTCTTTTTTCAAGTTATTTTGTAAATTGATATTTGGACTTTCAATTAAAAATTAAGAAATACATTTTCAGGAATTTTGGTAGTTCTACCCCAAGGAATTTACAGAAATTTCACCCGTGAGACTCAGAGGCGGGTCAGCTAGTTCAGTATAAATTAAGACCCTGATTGTTGGCGAAGGCCTGCTTTAGCTGTCATTTGTGACTTCTGTGAATTCGCATGTGCCATTAGTGGTGTATAACAGAGCGTAGCCAGCAGTAGGTAGTAGGTAGTAATATATTCAGAGCTGGGCAATATATCCTGCCATTACGACACAACCTTACGGATTTCAGTGCACCGTTGAAATTATTGATGCATGAGATTGTTTGTGTGAAACACTTACAATCAACAACAAACATACAGTTGTTGTTTTACAATCGTGCATTGTCGAGTCAACATCTCCTGAAGATGCTCTGGTTTCGGAGTATAACGTACATTCGTACGTACGTTCAGAATAATTTGGAAGATTTGTGTGGTGTGGTGATCGCAAGCTACAAGTGCAAGATTCACACTGTACCAAATAGATTTACCTGCCGTGGCAGAGTAGTACGCAATAACTAGCAGATTCCTGCGACTTCATCCGCTTGAAACATTTTTTTAATTCCCACAGGAACTCCCTCATTTTTCGGGTTAATATATAATATGCCTATGACACTCACAAATGTGACTTTCTATTTGTACCAGAATTTTCAAAATCGGTTCAGTAGATCCAGACATTACCCCCTACAACCTCACAAACTTTACCTCTTCATAATATTTAGTATAGATTAAACTTCTAGTTCTTGCATCAATAACATTGATATATTATTTAAATTTGATTTCATTATTACCTATTAATTCATTCCAAATTATGAACACCAAAGTATTGTCTATAAATCTATAATTCAAATTGACGCGTACATTAAAATTACTTATCAAAACAATTGCTATTCACGTGCTATTAATAAATTCAATTAAGTACGTACGTATCTGCACTAACCAAAGTGTTATGAGAGGTGCAGTAAACTAGAATCGAAAAATCACAGAAACAAGAAACTTGATTCGCTATAATCCGCTCAAACAGACAAATCTATATGTCACCGTAAAATTGCAAAAACCGTTAGATTGTAATCTAACTAGCGAAATTGTAAACTGTCGACAGATCACAATTTAACGCATTATTTTTCGGTAGATTGTAATCTGTTAGGGCACTAACTGATTATTTATGTCGAACCCTAACACCTACAAGAAAGAGACAAGAAAACGTAAATACAATGAATATTTCAAAAATTGACACACAGAACATTGAACGGTTCACAATCTGTCGACAGTTTGTACAATTTCGCTAGTTAGATTACAATCTAACGGTTTTTGCAATCTTATGGTGACATATATACCAATAGCATGCGATATGCCCCGCTACCCGCACGTCCTTCCGCTGCATAATATGCATGAAAACTAAGCAACCAACCAACACTTACTTTATTTTACTTTTACTTACTTACTATAATAGACACATTTTTCTAAGCAGTCTCAACGTATGTTTCTCTCTCTGCGCCGTATTCCTCATTATTGAGGGTCGTGAGTCGTGACCCTTTTACATTAATCAAATAATGGTAAGAGTTTTCTTGGGATAATGCGGTGGATTCCCACGTCTTTCCGATATGTAGGTATGTTTCACTCCGCCACAAAACCACCGCTTTCCATTCCATTCCAGTGCAGTGTACCAGTGCAGTTCTACCAGATCATTCTTAGAAGATATTGACTCAAGAATGCACAATTGTTATTACAATACATCATGGTGGATTTCTGCGACTAAGACCCGGTATACCCAACTTAAGCGAATTTATCCCACAAGACAGCCGCAGCCCGCAACCGTTGTGGCAAAAGAACCAGTCGTGGTTTCTTACATTCAGTTCCTTATTGTGACGTGACATTTTGTAGTGAACTTGAAAAATTGCAGAATCTATTGAATGTAAAATAGATATGTTCTTAATACTTAATATCATAAATGCGACAGTTTGGATTGATGGATGGATGTTTATTACTCAATCATGCTAGAACGGCTGAACGGATCTGGTTGAAATTTGGCACACAGATAGATTATAGTCTGGAATAACGTAAAGACTAATTATTTTTATCCTCGAAAATACGAAAAAAATAAAATAATAATTTACAAACAAATAAACTACTACAAAAAATCTAGAACATTTATATTTACAAAAAATATATACCGTCCAAATGATCGTTCATGGGCCTGGTACCCAAGACACTGGCGCTATTGCCTCTCTGAATTGCCAGGCTAAGCCGTTGGGCTAAATAAGTGCCAGCTCTTTGGTCACCATGGACCAACTTCTCCCCGAAAATTGAAACCTCAAACCACACGGAAGTCGCGGCCATCAGCTATAGTACATTACAAGTTATGTAGTTTGTACAATTTGGTATTTACAGCCGTTTTCGCCTAATGTATGACGTCTACATTTCTGTGGACTCAATTTTAACTAACACAATTTTATTCTACGTGAATTGTGATTTGTGATGCCTATAGCCACTGTTATGAAATAGGAGTTTGCTAGCTGAAAATATATCGATAATCGTGTTTTCGAAATAGCATTTTTGATGTATTGTATCAATAAATCAGTAACCAATAATAAATTGCTACAATCTATAACAAATATTTTGTAGAAAATATTGAAATATTTCTCTCTAAAATCTAAAATCAGAATAAAATTGATAAATTAAAACCTATGAGCAAAACTTCAACCTACCTATGAGTTTTTTAATTTGTATTTTTGAAGCAGACTGTATAAGTTTTTTATTATTTGAAATTAAAGAATTTCAATGCTCGAAGGAGTTTATTTTTCAGCTCACGTAAAGACCCGATGATCTTTAGATTTAAAACTCATCAAGGTACCTACGTACATCGTAACTTTGGGGGAATGCTTTTGCCACTTGCAGCCATCTTTTTACATCTTTAGTATTAAAACGTTTTTGACTGAGCAAAGTGAAGGTCTACGAGTTCTCTTGGGTGGATTAGCATTTATCCGTCTGCCCGTCCGTTCGTCCATCTGTCAGGGCCTTGTAACTTCCGAATTAATGAATATAATTCATTAAGTACTTTACATAACAAGTCATAATTTAAAAAAATAAAAACACGACTGCCCTGCCAAAAGACGAACTAAAAAGTTAAAATTCTAAATTAATCTAGTTATATTAGAATCTTATTCACATTTTTATTAAATGATATTTTTTTGTGAATCACTGGATATTGAACTATAGTGTTATATATTTTTGGAATCAACTCATCATTTTCTAGATGATGATTATATAGTTAATCTTATTTTCGATTTTTTTTTCAAATTTAGACTTTAATGCGGGACCATGGTCACCCCATCAATTTTTTTTAAAATTTTACTAGCCTATGTCACCCGGAATAAGCTAGGTATTCTAACGATTTCTCATTTATCAAATTCAGGCGTATAGAAGTTTTGGTGGAATATACAAACTCACATACATACATACATACATGAACCCTGAAAACAATATATTCTTTTTTTCAGGCAGTCGTATAAAAAATATGTGATTCAATAGCCTAAAGAAAATTAATTTTAAAAAACGTGTGGTGTCGTGTTACACCAGATAGGAACGAAGTTCCTTAAAATGTAAATATTAATTTCAAGTTCTAGTCGAGGTAAAAAGAAAAACTTTTTAGTTTTTTTACTGTTACGTTTTTCTTTACTTTAGGGTTATAAGGTTTAATTTCCAATAAACTATATTATATTAAAATCTTACTCCGTGCATTTTCGTTATGGAGGTTTTTTTGCCGGCTAGGGTACCCCTCCGCATCGTCCCCTAAAGAACTTTGTTCCAAAAGTTATAGAAATTCATAGTTGAGGGGAGTGCTAATAGACGCAAATGAGAAGCAAATATTTTTTTAGCTTGAGCTAAGCTTCTGGGGTATCGAAAAACAGATAAATTTATTTTTTAAGTACACAAATATTTTTTATTAATTAATTAAATGAATACTACGAAAATTTACGTTTTGGGTGGCTACTAAAGTTGCTATTTAAGACCAATTTTTTCCCGGGTGCTATCTCCAAAACGAATTTAGATTTTTTTGTTGCGTAATTGTTATTTTGCAAAAGCAATCACTTACCTATTTCTCAGACTAAGTATCTCAAAGGAAAGTATCTCAATCGTGAAAACTGTAGTAAGATAGAATATAAGAAGAAAATAGGAAAAAAGGCAACTATATGCGGCTGTCTTCAGAGAACAATTTCTCAAATAACGTTCGTTCCCTGGCTTACATCAGTGATTTGCCCTGGGGCGGAGGTAACTAACAAGGAGCTGTCTCAGTAATGCGCTTAGACGAAAGAAATCTTTGCTTTCGTTTAGAGAATTCAATACCTACTTGTACGAGTTTTTTGACGTTGACTGTACTTGGTATAAACTTTATAAAGTTCTACAACTAGCAAAATCCATACTAATATTATAAATGCGAAGGTGTGTCTGTCTGTCCGCCACGCTTTCACGGGCCATCAGCTCAACCCATTTTGATGCGATTTGGTACAAGGGTAAATTGCCAATTGAGGGTAAAATGCCGGGGAAAGACATAGGCTACTTTTTATCTCGGCGAAAATTAGAGTTCCCGCGGGAATCAAAAAATCTTAATCCACGCGGACGAAATCGCGGGCATCATCTAGTAAAATAGTTATTATGTAATAGTTAGTATGTAAAAGCCCAGTGGAAGAAGAAGAAGAAGAAGATGTAATACTTTTACTTACCCATTTTACAAGAGACACATTACATTTTACGACCGTATTGTAAGATAGTATCAGATTTCCTACAATCACTATTATAGGTGCATATGTCCTAAATTGGAATACCTATTTGAATAGGGGTCGATCAAACCATTCGTGAAAGCGCAGGAATTATCAAAGCACGGTCGGTAGATTACCAATGATTCGGTCTCATTAAAAGCCGATGTCTACTCGCATCACACAGGACGCTGCGTTGATAACCAATGGTCGTATTTCAGAGCCTCAGTAAACAGAGACCGCTAGGTTCAAAGTTTGCAGACCACTTTCGAAAATGGACTTCTATTTACAGGCGAAACACGTTTGACAACATTGATCGAATATCAGATCAGGCCGCGCAAATACATCTTCTTTTGTACAAAAGTTGATAATATGTGTCTGTCAGTCTGTTCGTAAAGGGGCCATATGATTTTGTTTGCGATTTTTGAAAGCTTTTTTTTGAAAACTATATATGCAATAATTTCGATATATCAATACCAACTTTTTTTTAAATTTATTTATTACCAAAGTGTTATAAAATATGAATAAAAACAGATACATACTGCACAAGGAAGCACTTATCTCTATAACAGATCTCTACCAGTGAGAAAGGTTGTGGAGGAAGAATAGGTACAACAAGATATGAGATAGAATGAAACGAGATATTATATCATAAACTTATATAAACACACAAATATACATAGCCGTGGAGATATTTCACTGCGGTTAATTGCCTCACCTGGTAATTTTTTGCGCAAAGGATCAGCCTGGCTGTCCAGTGCGAAAATTCAGCCAGCATTCTTGCCACCATTCCACGCGGCCTTGATTTATATACCTAGTTATTAGGTTAGGCTAACTAGCATTAAGTTCTATTGTATTATTTTCAATAAAAAAATATACATACTTACTAATAAAATATTAAAATATTTTTCATATATTTATTTTGTAATCGTTTATGGCCTTATTTAATGTCACGATAATTGTTATTAATATTAGTTTGCAACTACTATTAATAACAATAGTTGCAATAGTTGCAAACTAATATTATTGTAAAAAAAATAGTTTTAGTTTGTGATTACTTACAAATAAATAAATAAAATAATGACAATTATATTATATGTCACCGTAAGATTATAAAAACCGTTAGATTATAATCTAACTCGCGAAATCGCAAAGTGTCGAAAGATTACAATTTAACGCATTATTTTCCGGTAGATTGTAATCTGTTAGGTTTATTAACCCGATAGAACCTAAGTGCGCGGCCTGCGGCCGGGCACTTACCTTATTATTTATGTCGAACCCTAACCTAACCTACATGAAACAGACAAGAAAACGTAAATACAATGAATATTTAAAAAATTGACATTGAGCGGTTCACAATCTTTCGACAGTTTACAATTTCGCGAGTTATATTATAATCTTACGGTTTTTACAATTATACATGTGACATATACATAATCATAATTGTCATATTATTAGTTTATAATTATGATAAAGAAGATAGATAGTGCTGTTTCAGTCGAAGTTTAAATGTGTGAATAAATGGGTTATACCTATGTGCTTTTTGGATCCTCTTCTACAGAAATACGATTGGTTCCAATTTCTCGATAAAAATATTGTTCAAAAAATGCTCTAATAGTTTGATTTTTATTTTAATTTGGAGGATCTTTACACTGTTTTGACTTTTGAATCCTTAACTTTGAGGGTGTGTATCATTTATCAGACTGTGTATTGGATTTGAAGATATCCTGATTTAATGATACCAATTTGGCTTTTTTGTCTTCTTTTCTTTTGGGCTATTCACTTAGCTTTGACGTACCTATTAATGATTGGTTAGAAACTATAACTTACCTGGTTCTTCGTAAGTTATCTCAATAACTAAAATGTATCTATCTAATAATTAGGTTAATATCAATCAAATAATAGTTGCTCTTTAAATGAAATCTGTATTAATAATAGGCTTAGGACTGACTGCAACGCTACGCTAGATTAACCGCGTAATCTCGGTGGGAACGTTAAACAGAGCGTTCAATCGGCTAATGCTAGTAAGCTTAACGGGTAAAAGCTTGGTAGGTAACTAATTACTAAAAAAAAATATTAAAGTTTTTTTGTAACTGGCTCTACGGCTCTGGGTAAGCCCTTTTCAGCAAATTTTTACTTTGTTGAACTGAAGTAATGAGCTTGGCGCTTACAAGTTGTATGTATCTTGTTCAAGTACCTAGCCATTATTTAATTGCATAGACATGCAAATTATAAAACATGATTCGTTAAAATTAAATTAACTAAATTCATTTGCTCATTTTCCTTCACAAAATTTGTTGTAATCCTAATTAAAATGACAAATTTTCTTACTGAGTCAATTAGTTGGTATAGTATCTCAATTACGGTTATTTTTATCAGAGTTTGTTGCAACAACTAAGAGAGGTGAAAGAAACCATGAGAGCGAGGGAATATAAAGTTTTAAAAAGTTTTAGTTTGTTAAAAAAACATAAATCTGTCTCGTTTTAACCATGTCTTAGGTCTAAGCAAAGTCAAAGTTCGCTCTTTAGATCTCACACTAAGAGAGGTGAAGGGAACCATGAGAGCGAGGGAATTGAGAGTTCTCATATAGTGGTTGCGAGTCCAATTCTAAGGCCCGTATTAATAAACCGACATCAGCGGAGAACAGTTCTCAATATATGCTTAAGATTGGTGTTTATCATAGATTTGCATTTAATAGAAACATTTGAATATTGAAAGGTCTTCTTAGTTCTTATGGGTTTGTTAATAAGGGATTAGTCCCTTATTAACAAACCCATAAGAACAGTGCCGGTCAGAGAATAGGCTAGGTGATCTATGAAAGCGAGATAATAGTTTTCTCCCCGGGTACGTTGACGTTGGTGAAAGTTATACGATGACGCAGTAACAATTTTTTCATCTGAGTACCTACCCTGTAGTGAGTGTTGTAAGAAGCTTCACTTCTAATTTTATCCCTAGAGGAACATGTGTTACATTATGTATGACTACATTTAAGGTAAGATATTTGCGATCCCCATATCCCTAATCCCTCAAAGTGGGTAAGAAGGTACTCTATATTCCTCTTTGTATCACATTGTTACTCGCGGATCAAGTAGCAAGCAATCGGGGCAATTTATTAACCTGTCTCGCTGATCCCCAATGCCATAGAAGATAAATTGGCGCACAATGAACTTGGAATAATTTTTGTTTCTGACCTTTCTTCTATTAACCAGCGTTTTTTTACTCTAACCGCGAAGTCTAGACATTAATCTATACTTGTTTATATTATAAATGCGAAAATTTGGATGGACGGATGGATGGATGTTTGTTACTCAATCACACCAGAAGCGCTGAACGGATCTGGATGAAATTTGGCACAGAGATAGATTATAGTTTGGAATAGCATATAGGCTACTTTTTAGCTCGGAAATTTAAAGAGTTCCGCGGGAAGGGGAACCAAAAAACCTCAAAACACGCGGACGAAGTCATCGGCCCCGTCCGATAGCGGGCATCACCTAGTAATTTAATGCTGTAAAACAGTTTTGAGATAGATAGTGCCCGATAGATAATGCCCGCCACTGCTTTTATTGATTTTGGCAGGAAATCCTTAATTTTTCGGGATAAACATAATAATTATGTCCTTCCCGGGATACAATCTATGTCTGTACCAAATTTCGTCAAAATCGGTTGAAAAGAGGGATCACGAAAGCGTTCCATGCAGACAGACACACTTTTGCATTTATAATAAGGTAAGTATTTATATAAATACTTCTGTGATATGTATGAATAATAAGAAATCTGTGAATAATCTGCTTACGATTAAGAATGATATTAGCGCTCTATATAATTGGTTCAATACTATCAAAAGGAATATAAAGACTTACTTACGTTCTTCTGAGAACCATACCTTCAAAAGGCACACACTCATTTGTCCCTTATAAGATTTTTGCTTTTCTATAGAGATAGGTTTGGCGCGGAAAACGAAACTAGCATAGACGAGAGTAGCTCGTGTGTGCGCCCTAAACCCTAAGGCCCCCGTTTCAATAAACTGATGTAATATCGTACAGTGACACTCATATAATTTGTTATCGTCGCCCCAGATTTATGACGCGTAGTTTTTCAACATCCTGCTGTGTATTTTACGAAGTCTCCAACACTTGCCGACTCACCACCATCACCTCGGACTAAATAATATGTGGACGGAATGAAAATCTAAAGCTCGTGAGAATGTTTTTGTATAACAAACTTTCAACTTGATTTTTATCAATATTTATCATGAGATAAATTAATTCATGATGATATTCGCCAACCCGAATTGGGACAGCGTAGTTGGTCTCAGCTCTACTTTCTTCTCTCATATGAGAGTAGAGGCCTGTGCCTAGCAATGGGACGTTACTGGACTGTAGTGGTGGTGGGATTCATGTTGACATGAAAATCTTCAATTTTATTGGTTTTGGTCGGGGTAAAATTTCTGTTTTAACATCTAGTTTTTATTAAGGTACTTACTAGGTATTTTTTCGTATAAAATGAAATGACATGCGTTATGCGAATGACATCTTTTGATTGTCTTACTAAATTTCTAGCGAGACCTATATGATATTTTAAATTACACGTTGTACCTAACCTCAATGTTTTGACCGACTAGTCCAGTCATACATTGACTTGGACAAGACGCTATCTACCATCTAGGTAGTTATTTGATCCGAGACCACGACCGATCTCCCAAGTTCCGACTTTCGATATACGAAGATATATATCATAAACATTTTGGCGCGTTTACATTAGTTCGGTTAAACCGTATTCGTTGCTGATTTGATTGAGTTGTTATCATCCCTATTGACTTCCTCGCTACATCGTACCGGGACGCCAAAACGCCGGCATGGTCAGAACTAGCCACCAACATACACAAAATTTAAAAAATGTTGACTGATAGAGTTCGGATCGTGATAGATATTATACACACAGTAGACGAATTCGATTGGAGAGCTTATCAATAGTCTTGTTAGCATTGAGATCAGATGAATTGTCGGTTCACCGCATCGGAGCGTTCGACCAATAGGATGGACCTAATCTATACATAGGTAGACCTATGTATTAGGATAAGACAAACCACTGATTGTCACTTAATAATGATTACCAAAAACAAATTAATTAAGTACTGGTATTTTATTCACGAGCACGAGTCCCTTGTCTGAAGAAGAAGACTTTAGCCACAGTCCATCACGCTGGCCAAAGTGTGGATTGGCAGAATTCTCACACGTTTGAGAACAATTTGAAGAACTATCGGGCATGTAAGTTTCCTCATTATATTTTCTGCGATGATCAGTTAGTAAGTACCATACCATCCTTCAGACTGCCTCGTTGGTCTGGTGGTTAGGATTTTCGATTGCAGCCGACGAGGTCCCGGGTTCGAGTCCCGGGTCGGGCCATAATTAAGTATTGGGTTTTTCTGACTAGAAATTCTCAGTACTAGCCTGGAGTTAGGAAGTTGGCGGTGTTTCACCCCTGTGCCTCGGAGAGCATGTTAAGCTTATTGTCCCGGTTATTATCACTAACATGATAATAGTCGTTAAAGCATTGGAGCAGCGTGATGGGTCTAAGCTCTTAATTCCCTCTCTCATATGAGAGTGGAGGCCTGTGCCCAGCAGTGGGACGTTAATGGGCTGTGGTGGTGGTGGTGGTGGTTGATACCATCCTTAAGTACTTAATTAATGTAATAAATGCGACAGTGTGTCTGTCTAATGTCTATTTGTCTGCTACGCTTAAACGGCCCATCTTTTAAACCGATTTAATTCCGATGAAATTTCGTATGGAGATGGTTTGCATGATGCATCCTAGGCCCTAGTCTATGCCTTCATAGGTTAAGTACCATTTTTCTCGGAAAATTAAGGAGTTCCCGCATGAAAACATGATTTTTGTTAAAAAAATATCCACGCGGACGAAATTAAAAGATTTAATTATTTCACGTAGGACAACTTGTGCCACCTATCATAAGTCGCAAGACTCTACCACCGATTTGGAAAGCTGATTCGCGGTCGAAGTCACGGGCATCATCTGTTACCAAATATTTGCCCGCTTTCCTAAGGAAATCTTTAGATACTCAATCTAAATTCAACAGAACAGTATATAAGCTTAGTTAACAACGTAGGTGCGTGCCTTCTTAGGGTGTGTTCACATTCGCGTCACGTTCTCTCGGAAACTTGCGATGATCTCCCGCTGCCGCTGTTTGAACTTAACCGTTTTATTTTATGAGTTGTTCTAATTGGGACTTGGGAAACGTGAGTAGGGTAGCTCGGGAAATAGACTTGAAACTATTCCATGATTTATTTAACACTAGACGATGCCCGCGACTTCGTCCGCGTGGATTATGTTTTTTGATTCCCCGGGTAACTCCTTAATTTTCGGGGATAAAAAGTAGCCTCTGTCCTTCCCCGGGATGTAACATTAAACCTACCGCTGTATCAAATTTCATCAAAATCAGTTGAACAGATGGACCGTGAAAGCGTAGCTATGTGAACTCTGATGGACATAATTTTTACGCTTGCTAAGGATAAAGACCCGTTCATAACAATGCATTCTTGCACTTGGTATGAACGGCCTTAAGATTTTATGTCCTGGACAGTAAATAAATGAAAAATAATATAGGGAATATATTATCCCACTCAGCGTGTGCTGGCTGCGGACCGTACATTTTGACAGCGCGTGGGATTTATAGTCGTCCCCTCAGATTTATGACGAAGTAATTTTTCACCATTGCGTTTATTTGTATTAACAGCTGAAAACTCGCTGACTTGCGTTACTCAGGATACTCCAAGTCATTGTTGCTAAGGAAAAAAGGTTTGCCCTATGCTCTCTGTTTCCCCAAGTGCGGATGTCCCTTAAAATTTTGAAAATAGAACATTTTTATGACGCACAATTTTTTTGAAGGGATTTAAAAGGGGATGCGTTTGTGTGAAAGTCTGTATTTTCGTTAAAATTAGAAGTTGGGCTTTTGCTTCAGAATGATACCTATACGTTTTTCCGTTCATACTTTATATTTGAAACTTTAGCCTTTCAAAATAAAACTGGAATAACTAAATTTGGAGCACATTTTGGAAAATATTACTATCGAGAAAATTGTAGCCAATCGTTCCGTTTGGCGGAATCACACAACTCACAGAATTGGAAACATTCGGTACTGTCACAATAAATTGAGATTAAAGTGCAAAAAACAACATATTGAAATATCAAACTTATTGTATTAATAATATAGGAGATAGCTGCACTTTTGGTAATTATCGCCAGAAATACTAATTCAGTATTAGATGGTTGTAGGGCTCTCCATTAATGACAAAAGTGAAAGTCTGCCCGCATGCGGATGGGCCTTTCGCTAAATATGGCCGCTCAAAGACGGTTTATGCTTACCAAAAATGAAACATAACTAGAAAGGCTGATTCTTATACATTATTAATTAAAGTATGCGCAGTACCTACCTATGTAAACAGTATAAGAACTGACGCTATTCATTGGACCTTTCACTAGATATCATCTCTCAAACACGTTATGAATATACATACTGTAAAAAAATATTAGCAGTTATTCACGTCACGTTAATTACTATTAAAAATTATGAAGGCGTAAGAATTTATTTAACAGCAATCAACGTGACCAACCAACGCAACCAACCCCTTAACGAACACACAAACACACACACATTGCAGGTTAAATAAAAGCTTGTAATAAAAAGCTTTCAAAATAATTGCAAAAAATTGCTGGAGTGAACGAATGGTTTTCTCGTGACGGTATAGGCAAAACAGCCTGCGGCGTGGTGGTCGGGTTGCCTTGCCGGGTGGGTTGGTTTTGTTTTATTTTGCTATTTGGAGCTGGGCTCTGGGGTCAGGTTGAAAGTGCAAGAGCAATATTATTATTTTTTCAGGATTTTCGGCAAGTCGGTGACGGGTGGCTTTTATAAAAAAGGTAAAAGTTTTGATGAAAAAACTTTTAGATTATCTAGGCTACTTAGATCTTTCTGACGGATAAAATGCCTACAATTTTATAGAACTACAAAAAGATAATTTATGTTAATATTTGGGGGTGTTTACTTATTTAGGTAAGTAGACGTAGACTCGACTACACCAGATTGAAATCCAAAAGAATATTTCGGTGTCCTGAAGCAATTAAACGCTTTGAAGACTTTCATTACATTGATTTTCTGATACTTCCTTTCAATAAGTTATCTGGTAGGACGTCTTCTCGACGTCTATTTATATTTTTGCTTTTAAAAGTCAGCTGGTTATAATCTTCAGTCGCAGTTCAGTCGGAAAATAAATGCATCCTAAATTCACAGGTTACAGTTTTTAATTACTTAAATTCTTTGCTATGGATAGTAAGCCATAACTCCAAAATTACAATACTAAAATAAAAGGAATTCTGTTTCGTCAAGCTTTTTTTTATCCACTACAGGTTAGCCCATGACTGCGATCTCACCTGATGGTAAGTGATGCAGTCTAAGATGGTAACGGGCTAACCTGTTAGGGGCATGGCAGTTATATTAAACCTATATCCCCTACCCGCATAGGGGTACCTATTCGGTTTCTACACGGCATCGTACCGGAACGCTAAATCGCTTGGCGGCAAGTCTTTGCCGGTAGAGTGGCAACTAGCCACGGCCGAAGCCTCCCACCAGACCAACCCAGAGAAAATTCAGAACATATAAATTCCCAACCCTGCCGGGAATCGAACCCGGGACCTCCCAAGTTAAGGCAACAGCGCTCAACACTGCGCCAGGGAGATCGTCAAAAATGTAATACAAGTTACGTTGTATTAAATTTTTCTAGTCAACGCATGTGTGAGAATGTCCATTGTTCCTTTCTGCTGTACCTACTCACTGCCTCCCAGCTTGTCAAAAAATGCAACTCAAAGAAGAAAACGCTCGGCTGCGTTTAAAATTATGCCTTTTATTTAATGGATGCTCGCATTTTTTTCTCTCTGTCCTGCGGCTGCATCTATGTACCTTGGACCCTTCACTATAAATACTACATATTTGCATAATATATGCTTATTATATTATATATAAAATTCTCGTGTCACAATGTTAGTTACCATACTCCTCCGAAATGGCTTGATTTTTATGAAATTTTATATACATATTCAGTAGATCTGAGAATCGGCTGCTATCTATTTTTCATACGCCTAAAACACCTCAATCAACGGGGACGGAGTCGTGGGCATCGGCTAGTTTTATATAAAACAAAGCTCTTTTGTACGTTTTCAAGGTAGGTAACAGAATGGATTACTTATTTAAATGGGATGTTGGCAATGTAAAAAATAAATTCTTTTTAGGGATTATTAATTAATAAAAGAACTCCTAAAAGATGCAATATCCACATAGGTAAATATTTTATATGTTTTCTATTTTAATTTTTTAATTTGTTATTCAACATAATAATAACAAGGGTAGTATTGTTAGATAAACCATTTTAAAACATCGATTCAAGTAAAAAGGTGTTTTGAATTTATACGTCACAAGCAAGTAAGTAGTTCAGTAGTAGTAGTACTTATTGTTCAGTGTCACTAACCGCTTACTTTCACTATATGCCTGTCCCTACAAACTTATAAAAATACAAACTAGTAGTTCACACAATATCCCATTAAGTGCGCGTTTTGAAGTTTGAATAAAAGTTGCTGATTTGAATAGTTGTCAAATACCCTATTGTTAACTGTACTATTACTGTCAACAGCAAGGCCTAAAATAACAGTGGCCTGTACTCTTATAAGATCCTAGAAAAAATCGAATAAGACGGGCGTTTCCTCGCGAAACAAATTTTGTAGGTACATTTGCTTGTATAAACAATAAAGAATGGAATTCGATATATTTTTTAAAAACACGTATAATAAAGTGATTCTGTAATAAGATTTTTGAGGTTTTTGATTTTTGACCTATTAATCTGCAGCATTATTTATGACTGAAAGGATATCTATTTATAAGTCTCAGCCGAAATATTAAGTACCAATTGAAGGCCTAGTTAAATACCCAAGTTTGAAAATCATTTAAAGTCCTCATCTTTCCAATATTATTCGGCCGTCGACTGCTTTATTCCAGATCTGAACAATAATGTGCTGTTATTTTGCCACATCTGTTTCAATAACACCGGTTTACTGGGTACGTGGGACATGGGTATACAATAAACTGACAAACACGTCAACTGGCGTCGTCTGCAATATGTCCGGATTAAAAAATAATATCTCTCTTGTTTGTTGACACGAACCACTCGTAGCCACTAGCCATGCCACCAACATGGCAATGTTTGCGTTGCCCGAAAGACACTCATATCGTGTTTTTTTACACACACTACAGCCCATTAACGTCCCACTCCTGGGCCCAGGACTCCACTCTCAAAGGAGGGAGAGAATTAGAGCAAAGCTCGTGTTTAGTTAAGCACAAGATAATGTGGTTGATTCTGTTGAACACTATCTCAAAACTAAACTTTTGACGACCTCTCTGACGCTGCGGTAAGCTCTGTCTGTCACTGTGGAAAGTCCCGGGTTCGATTCCCTGTAGGGTAATTTGGGAACTTATACACACTCAATTTCACTATTCGAGTCTGTTGGGAGGCTTTGGCCGTGGCTGCAAAGGCTGCGTGGCTGACCGGCAAAGACGTGCCGCCAAGCGATTTAGTGTTCCGGTACGATGCTATGTAAAAACCGATAGGGGTATGGATTTAATATAACTGCCGTACCCGGTACCCCTAACAAGTTAGTCCGCTACAATCTTAGACTGCATAATTATTTACCATCAGGTGAGATCACAGTCAAGGGCTGATTTGTAGTGGAAAAAAAAATTAAAATGAAAGTGTGTGTCTGTCTGCTTGACTTGCATCCCGGGCATAGGTTTTAGCCGTCTTCATAATGCAAGTGAAATAGTTAGTCTAGTTTAGTTTTCATTTCTGAATTTGCGAATAGGCGATGCCTGAATCTAAATCCCTCCTTACACACCCTTGTTAGTCGAGAGCGAGAGTTTGTAGAGCGGCTCAATATGTCGGCTTAGCGGCGGCTACCTGAGTCTGAACTTTATCCCTGCTCGGTATTCTGCACGCGTGAAGGATAGAAAGGCCGTCGTCCGTATTTCGCTTGAAACCTGCGGAGACAGAAGCACCTCGATCAATCATCACGTCCTTATACCTTATACCTTACTCAAACTTATTTCTTCTATGTGGACAATACACTAGATGGAGTTTGCTTTCAAACCCATACTTTAATATTATAAAAGCGAAAGTGTGTCTGTCTTCAAGATGCAAGTGAAATAGCTACTCTAGCTTAGTTTCATTTCTGATTGTACGAATAGGCGATGCCTAAATTTAAATCTCTACTTACACACCCTTGTTAACCGAGAGCGCGAGTTTGTAGAGCGGCTCAATATGTCGGCTTAGCGGCGGCTACCTGAGTCTGAACTTTATCCCTGCTCGGTATTCTGCACGCGTGAAGGATAGAACGCCCATCGCCCGTATTTCGCTTGAAACTTTCGGAGACAGGTAACTCGATACTCTTTACTCAAGCTTTTTTCTGTTATGTAGGACAACTTACAGTTAGGTGTATGCCTTCATAACCTTAATTACAAACGCGAAAGTGTGTCTGTCCAACTCGTAGATACGAGTTCCTACTTGACTTTCATTCTAGAGACGGACGTTTACGCTAAAGCCTTAGCTGTCTATCCCCAGAGAGGATCCTATTTCTGAAACCAATTTTTTTTATTGCCTAGAAGATACCTATTCACTCTTGCCTTGAAGATTAAGGCTTGGACGATTTAACTTGAAAGTAATTAAGTTATACGTGGCGGGATGGTGGCAGGAAACCCGTCAAATTTGAAAACGTAGAATTTGGGTCAAGTCGATTAAACAGATACATGAAAGACTTAAACTTTGTAAAGAATAAATAAACTCTTCTTCAAACCTGTTCTTCATATCTGTTCTTATTTCACGGTTTTATGAAGACAAAAATATTCATTCCCTACTCTGAAAGAACCTTAGTAGTTATTAGCTATCTGTATGCCAAATTGCATTCAAATCCTTTCAGCGTCATGATGTTAACTAATTGGAATAGAAATACTATTTTGGGCTCGATTTGATTACCTAAGCTTCAGTACAGTTAAATTTTTTAAAATATACATATTTGATGTACTTAAATCGTCAGTACAGAAATCGTCCAGGAACACAGTTTCATTATGTGTAATTAGACACTTATAGATGATAAATAATTAATAAACAGCCCCGGTGGGTAATCGGTATGTACCTAAGAGTTTTAATAAGCTTTAAAACATATCATCTTGCCAAATGCGAATATTATCAGTAGAAAGGTAATTCCAAGTATTTTATATTATTACATTTCGGCCCCTACTCCTGTATCTATTTCCATTATACAAATCATCTTCCAAGGGGAACATAATCTGTGTAAGGGTCCATTTCGCTGACTCGTTGACGGAAACCAGCGAAGTTGCGATATAATAAATGTGAACGCGAGTTGTTAGTGATAAATGTAACCGGCGACATTAGCGCCCCCTGGCGACGCACAGAGTGCAATTTTTCACCGCCCCAAGTGCTGAAATTTATAACCGGGGCACAACGATTTTTCTAGTCCCATTAGCTACATGGTTTATATGAAAAGGGGGATTTTAGAAAAAGCAAAGCCAATCGTAACTGATGTATTTTTTTATTTTACACAGATGCAAAGTCCATATAAACTAAAGCTAGTCATTTTTAATCATGATTTTAAGTATGTGGCTCGAGCGCATTATGAAAAAAATAAAACAAATACTAGCTAAGGCCCGCGACTTCGTCTGCGTGGATCTAGGTTTTCGGTTCCCGCGGGAACTCCTTAATTTTCCGGAATAAATAGCCTATGTGCTATTCCAGACTATAATCTATCTCTGTGCCAAATTTCAGCCGTTGGGGCATGATTGAGTAACAAACATCCATACATCCATACATCCATACATCCATCCAAACTTTCACATTTATAATATTAGTAAGAAGATTAGTAAGATATCGGAAATCCAAGAGCTGATAGCAACCTTGGCCGAAGAATTAGTTTGGCCCTCCAAATGGTTAATGCCGCCAAGTAAGTGCTCTTGGAGGTGTTGTAACACCTCGCTGCGGTGGAGTCGAAGTTATAGATTTAATTTAGCGCCAGCTCTCGACGCTTGATTCTCAAACCCCTAGGTGATGAACCGACGACATCAAGAGAGTCGCAGAAAGTTACTGAATCCAGCCTCCAGGCAGCGCAAGACTGTCTGTACTCTGTAAGTATGTTAATATCTGCGTTATGATAATATAGTGGAAGGTCCCGGGTGCGATTCCTGGGTCAATTTGGGAATTTATACTTTCTGAATTTTCTTTGGTCCGGTCGGTGGGAGGCTTCGGAAGTGGCTTTTTACCGGCAACCGGTAAAATCGTACCGCCAAACGATTGATAGCGTTCCGGTTGGGTGCCGTGTCGAAACCAATCAGGTTTAATATAACTGCCGTACTTACCTCTAGCAGTTTAGCCCGCTACCATCTTACATCATCGCTTACCATCGGTTGAGATTGTAGTGAAAGGCTTATTTATATATAAAATTCTCGTGTCACAATGTTAGTTACCATACTCCTCCGAAACGGCTTGACCGATTTTTATGAAATTTTATATGTATATTCAGTGGGTTTGAGAATCTGCTACTACTATTTTTCATACCCCTAAAACACCTCAATCCACGCGGATGTAGTCGCGGGCATCAGCTAGTAGTGAAATAAAATAAAATAAATATGTGGACGAGCTATGTACATCGCTCTCCTAGGAAACCGTAGCTTTACATCGAGGTTATCATGGATGGGATCGTTATTTAAGCGCTGTTCGCATTAATCACATGTTCGGAGCAGCAGTCGTCTCGTCCCCTGTACAAGACTTCATCGCGTCGCATGCATCATCATAAATCAAACGGAGCAAGGCGCGGTCCAGATATTCGACGATCTCTTGCTTACAGTGTTATTAGAAAATATATGTCATCTGAATCCATACTTCCATATGTAATAAATTAGCTAATGCCCGCGCCCGGTTCGAGTTTTTTGGTTCCCGCGGGAACTCCTTAATTTTCCAGGATAAAAAGCCTATGTGCTATTCCAGACTATAATCTATATCTGTGCCAAATTTCAGCCAGATCCGTTCAGCCGTTGGGGCGTGATTGAGTAACAAACATACATACATCCATCGAAACTTTCGCATTTATAATATTAATATAGATAAATGCGTGCGTATACGAATATAATAAATGCGTGAGTCTGTCGGTCTGCCTTTCCGTTTGTCTGTCTTCCCGTCTGTCTGCTACGTCTTCACATCCCATCTTTTCAACTGATTGGTGGTCTTACAGTAGGAGGTCAAAGGTTCAATTTGGGAAATAACTTCAGATTTTTCTCTGGTCTAGTCTGGGAGGTTTCGGCAGTGGCTAGTATCACGCAACCGGCAGAGACGTAACGCCAAGCGATTTAGCGTTCCGGTGTCCGTTTCCGGTTTGCCCACTACCTATATCTTAGACTGCTAATCACTTACCATCAGGTGAAATCACCGTCAGGGGCTAATTTGAATTTTATTAAATATTTATTTGCTTGCATCTAACACAAAAACCGACTTCAAAACCTATAAGCACCAACTTGTAATAAAAAGTAAAAAATATTATCCGGGTATATATTTTGTTTTTTGTTGATTTTCTCAAAAAGCGCTAAATCAATTTCGATTTTATCTGGGACCATCTCTGAAGTGTGATCTTCCAAACAAAAAAATAATCATCAAAATTTACTCATAATTAGCGGAATGATCGCGTAACATACATACAAAAAGAAACATACAGTCGAATTAAAAACCTCCTCCTCGTTTGAAGTCGGTTAATAAAATAAATTGCATCAGGGTTTTTTCTCCCCGAAAATCGCGGGCATCATCTAGTAAGGTTATAATTCGCGACGGTTGTAAAATTCGCGTGTATGCCGAAGCGGGAAATTTCACTCGCAGCAGCAACATTTACATTTCATGTCGCCACGCTACACCGCTTGTATGGGCTCTCGTAAAATCAGCTCAAAGAGGCTTGTTAGAATTGTAGCTTAGCAAGTACCCACCAAAAATAAAGCTATTTCGCCCTGAAATGTATGTTAAAAATAAGGAACACGTTCATTAATAAAATTGCTGCGGAAAACCATCGTAGCTTTAGTTTTAAGATACCGTAACTGATTATCACATCATGTTTTATTATGTATTTGGACGTCAATAAGTGTACGCCCCTCTTTCTGCGTCGTATTCCTCATTACTGAGGGTCGTGACCCCTTTCCATTAATCAAATAATGGTAGGAGTTTTCTTGGTATAATAATGCGGTGGGTTCCCAAGTCCTTCCGCATACGACTCGACCAAGAGTATTTAAACTCTTAGGTTTTTGTAACGAGATGTTAGTGATAATAACCGGGACCGACGGCTTAACGGCTCTCCGAGGCACGGAGGAAACGAAAAGGCCAATTTTGAACCTCCAAATTCGGTCACCCATCCAGTTACCGATTTGGGTCAACTTTGCTTAACCTTCGCAATCGACTGATATACGTTGTCAGAACTAGGCCACTCGTCTATTCACATACGAGTACGTCGACCTATCATTTCAGCTTCAATATTGGACAAATAAATAATTTATTCGCTTTCAACTCATTACCGGCTCACTACTGAGCATGCGTCTCTTCTCTGAATGAGAAGGATTTGACCATAGTCCACCACGCTGGCCAAATGCGAATTGGCACATTTTTGAGAACATTGTAGAACTCGGGCATGCAGGGTTAGTAGTATCCATACTAATATGATAAATGCGAAAATGCGACTGCTGTCTGTCTGAAGATATATACATATAATACGCTTTTTCGGCCCATCTTTTGAATTTGATGATATTTATTCCGGAAAACTTATCATCATCTTCTTCTTCTTCTTGCGTCGTCGTCAACTTTGAGGATCGTGGCTCCCTCGTGATATTACAGCCTTCACGGTGTTTCTCTTTCCTTCGATCTTGCTAGTGATAATGAGCTTTTCAAAGCTGTTTGAATCTTTCCTGGCAATGTGACCGAAGTAGTCGAGCATCCGCCGCAGAGAGATGTTAGATAGCCGCATCTTTATTTTTAATTTGTTTAAGATCGAGACATTGGTCTTGTGTTCTGTCCAAGAAATGTTGAGCATCCGCCTCCAGTACCACATTTCAAATGCATCAATCCGGTCGGCTGATTTAAGGGTCTATGTCTCGGCACCAGTGTCGGATTAACCCTTAATCAAATTAAGCAATTGCCTAGGGCATTACGTCTGAGGGGGCACCAGAAGAAACACAAAAAAAAACCGTCCTTAGGGCATCACGTCTCACTCTCACGTCACCAAAAACCACACCAAAAAAGGCGCATTTCAATAAATAAATAAATTATGCTTTGGTTTTTATTATTGTCGCACTTACTCCACTTCTAAAGTACGTTACATCTCATCATCTTATTTTAAATATTGAATAGAAGCAGGCGTTACTTTGCGGAAGTACCTGTCCAATGTATGCTGTTATCATTGGATGAAGAAAGTTTATTTACTAATGTACCAGTGGGTGAAACTTTAGAAATTTTAAAGGGATTGCTAGAAATTAAACGGTTACACCCTAATGAAATATCAGAATTAATTGAGTTAACGCAAATTTGTATGGAGCAGAATTATTTTAAATTTAATGATCATTTTTACCATCAAAAAGAGGGGCTAGCTATGGGTTCTCCTCTAAGCCCTCTAATGGCTGAAATGTTCATGGATAACTTTGAGAATAAACACATAGTGAATGAGAACAGTATTTTCTACTACTACAGATACGTAGATGATATAATCATATGTTGGACGGGGACAGTGAGACAACTGGATGTATTCGTTAAAAAACTTAATAGATTGCACCCAAAAATTAAGTTTAAGTCAGAATTAGAACAGAGCAAATCTTTGAATTTCCTTGACTTGACTATATCCCGGGTTAATATTTAATAAACATGCGTTCAAAATTTATCGCAAGCCTACATTTACTGACACGACTATACCCGCATCGTCTTGTCATCCTTTGCAACATAAACTCGCAGCATTCCATAGCTATGTACACAGGTTATTGTCCATTCCACTGTCAAAAGAGGACTATAGGAAATAATTAGAGGTTATATACCAAATTGCGCATTCAAATGGATACAATCAGAATATTGTTAATAATATAATTAAAAAACAGCAGTCAGCACAAATTAGAAAAGATCTTTACATGGCTACATCGGATAAAATTTGTAAATATAAAGCCAGTTTGACGTATTTTGGACCTATATCTGAGCGCATTGCAAAGACGCTCAGATCACATGATGTGCATGTCGCGTTCCGGACAAATAATACACTTCGGAGGATTTGCAATGGAAAAGATAAATTAAAGAATCATCAAAAATCGGGTGTTTATAAGCTTGAGTGTCCTGAATGTGGTGCCACATATGTTGGTCAAACTGGACGCAATTTTGAGATGCGCTATAAGGAACATATGTCTGCTTATAGGAACGATCAACCACAAAGGTCCCACTTCGCTAAACATCTTTTGGACAGTGGACATGAGGTGGGCAATAACCATTCATATAAAATCCTGTATAAATGTAATAAAGGGTTACGAATGTGCGTTTGGGAGCAATTAGAAATAATTAAACACAATAATAAAGGATTTGAGTTGCTAAATGAACAAATAAACGTATCAAATTCACCTTTACTCAATTTATACAGTAATAGGGGAGGGGGCGGGGCTTCAGTATGAGCCATGCCAAAAAGGTACGATTTTGAAACTTGCGATACGATAGTCACTTCACAATCGTGCATTGTCGAGTCAACATCTCCTGAAGATGCTCCGGTGTCGGAGTGAAACGTACGTTGAGAGTGATTTGGAGGATTTGTGTGGTGTGGTGTTGTGCCTGTGCGAATTGCTGGGTGGTAGGTATTGCAGGTGAAAGACACTCACTGTACCACACAGATTTGTCTACTGTAGCGGATTATAGCGAATTAAACTTCTAGTTCATTCACTATCTTATTTTACAAAAAACTAATGTTTTTAGGCGGTAAAGGTTTAAAGACCGATTCTAGTTGACATACGGATAGGGGGGCCCACAGGCATGAATTGCTTAGGGCATCTAGTAGTCTTAATCCGTCACTGCTCGGCACCATAAAAGAACATGGAAAAAACAAGTGTACGGACAAGGGCACGGACTTATCATCATAGGGGGCTTTAAAAGAAGCGGTCGACACTCTGGTCTGCAGTGCTTTTTGCACGGCCTCCAATAGAGAGAGATGGCGAAACATCGCGAAACGAAGTCGCGAGCGTCATCTAGTTCTGCTATAAAAAAGTAGCGGAACACAGAGAAAGCAATAAGTTCACGGGCCATGATGCAGGCGGCGGGCACAGATGGGAGCCTATAATAGCTGCTGTTGTGCAGGGTAACGACTAACGACGACCATTCCGAAAAGAAACGCATACCCACCCTAAATATCTCTAATAGGTAAATAACCTATCCACATGTACCTATATGTCACTGTAAAATTGCAAAAACCGTTACATAATAATCTAACTAGTGTTATTGTAAACTGTCGAAAGATTACAACATTTTACAGATTTTTACAATTTTACAGATTTGACGCATTATTTTTCGGTAGATTGTAATCTGATTATTTATATCAAACCCAAACCTAACCTACAAGAAAGAGACAAGAAAACGTAAATACAATGTATATTTCAAAAATTGACACTCAGAACATTGAACGGTTCAATCTTTCGACAGTTTATAATATCGCTAGTTAGATTATAATCTAACGGTTTGTACAATTTTACTTTGACATATAAGTAAGTACATTACATGTCGTGTTGAATTGTAGTTTGTGATATAAGAGCGGTAAGTTGGTTTTTACATTAGAGTTGTCAGCCCGATGCCGCCCAGTGAGGGTGATTATATTATTTTATCCACTACAAGTTAGCCCTTGACTGCGATCTCACCTGCTAACAAATGATGATGTAGTCTAAGTTGGTAGCGGGCTAACCTGTTAGGGGTATGGCAGTTGTATTAAACCAAGCCCCCTTCTTAGTTTCTACACGGCATCGTACCGTGATAACTAGCGACGGAAGAACCAGGGCAGACTAGAGAAAATTCGGAAATTAATAATTATAAATTCCCAAATTGGCTCTGCCGGGTATCGAACCCGGGACCTCCCACGATAAGACCCACTCAACACTGCACCAGGTCGTCAACAAGGAGGCTGACCATCGTCCAACAATTTTCAATACATTTGTGAGAAAATGTAAATGTAGGTAGGTACTCTCTACAAAATAAGTTCTCACGCCCATACGTCTTGTTTCGAGATTTTTGGCGACTATTAGTTGCGCGTTTTTTTTACATTCAATATTTAATAGTTGATTTCATTTTAATATTCCACAATAACATAAAGCTCTCTCATTAATTCATTATTATCGCAATTAAACTTTTTAAAATGACGCATTTTTGTTATTGCTTTTTTTTTTTATTTGGCTTCATGGCTCTAGGTTCTAGCTCTTCTGGACTATTGAGCCTTTACTTTTTTGGTTAATAAAAGTAAACTAGTACGTTTAAAACCTTATCATAATTAAGTAAATAAAAATGTTTATCTCATCAATCCAAATTTAAATGTTTTTAAGTTTTCTACATACTACGTTAATATCATTATGAACCTCCTCGCAAAAACAATTGCACGAGAGCAGGAAAATTCAGTTACAAGCCCTGTTTGCTGCCTCTCTAAATGTATTTTTCGAGCAAGTGTTGTGAAAACGAATTAACAGATAAGTAAATAAATAAATAAATCGACCATATACCATAAACATGTTAACCACATCAGATACAACCAGGTACAAAAACAGAGATAAATAGTATTAGTAACAAAAGTTGGCCCTGAATATCCATTAGATAAAATAGTCATGGAAAATCAATGGCGATAAAAGCGACCGTACCAAAACAAACACATTAACGCTCATTTATGTTTTTCTTTGCCTATTTTCCTTTTTTTTTGCTCAAATCTTTATTCGAGTGTGTACATTTTGGTACAATGGACAAAGCTACTGTTTCAAGCAAGTGTCACTTTATCAGGCTAGGGCTTTCTTATAAAACCGTCACTATTTTTTCTCCTTATCCGTACTAATATTATAAATTCAAAAGTGTGTCGATCTGTCTGTCTTTTCAACCGCTTGTGACGAAATATGGTACTTATGCAGATACGTTACATCCCGGGGAAGGACATAGGCTAATTTTTTGCCTGGAAAATCAAAGAAATTCTACGGGACTTTTCAAAAAAGGTAAGCAATTAAGTAAGAAGATCTTCGATACTCAATATTATAAATGTTAATGTTAGTCCACAGATTTGAACGATGTAGTTATAAAGATGCTTTGACTTACGTTTTTAGGTAAATTCCAGGCGGGCATGATTTATATAGTAATTAGGTTAGGCAAGCTAGCATTAAGTTCTATTGTATTATTTTTAATAAAATATTTAGACTATACCTACTGCAGTCTGTGGACAGACTACAAGCAGCGGACATCCAGCGCCCTAC
The DNA here is from genome assembly GCA_964035005.1 of Erebia palarica. NCBI lineage: Eukaryota > Metazoa > Arthropoda > Insecta > Lepidoptera > Nymphalidae > Erebia > Erebia palarica. The sequence continues at coordinate 14,078,866 of OZ035988.1, forward strand.
GTGTTCAATACAATGTGGTGAGGGCGGTGCTGACATACTGAGGAAGCCTCGACACTCGGATTTGACGAGCTCCGTGGCGCAGTGTGTAGCACTATTGCCTTTACGTGCGGAGGTCCCGGGTTCGATCCCCGGCAGCGTCAATTTGGGAATTTATAATTTCTGAATTTTCCCTGGTCTGACCTGGTGGGAGGCTTCGGCCGTGGCTTGTTGCCACCCTAACGGCAAAGACGTGCCGCCAAGCGATTACGCGTTCCGGTACGATGCCGTGTTGAAACCAAATAGGGGTATGGGTTCAACATAACTGCCATGCTCCTAACAGGTTAGCCCGCTACCATCTTAGACTGCAGCGCAGTGATAAAAAAAAACACTGCAGTGGGTGGGCAATATTTGCGGACGCTCATGAGGCTGACTTCTATGCGATAGTGCGTGCGTATCTGTGATGTGTATAGGCTAGTGAGCAATACCAACACCATTCTTAGCACATCGACTACTAAGCTGGACAGCCCACTCTGGAGGTGCTGGAGTGATACACTCATCCGCACAAGGAGGCCCCAAAGAGCCTTAGCGATTTTCCGAGGCGATGATTTAAGAGTAGGTTCCGCTTTTTGTTTTTTTTACTTACATAAGTTAAGGGATTGTTACTAACATAATATAGGCTAGTTGTCTAAATTAAAAAAGCTTTATTATTAATTATTATAAATACAAAAAAGAGTAATTGTTTGTTGGTTTGTCTTTCAGTAACGCCGCAACAAAGCTAGTTTTTTTGCATGGATTGCATGGTGAAGATCTGGAGAGTTACATATGCTTTTTTAACAGAAAATCAAAGTTCCCCGGGATTTTAAAACCTATATTCATGCGAACGTATTACGTAGTCGAGGCGTAATTTAGTGCTTCGAGCAAAGATCTAGTGTCTCTGTATGTCTCAAGTCTTCTCAAATGTGCCGTCCCTTCTTTACTGCGGGAAAACAAAGAAATTGTGTCAGTACGAACTTGCATACCAAGAGTGACCTAAAAAGGTAAGTCAAAGCATCTTTATTACTTTGGTCTGTTAACTAACCTCAGATGTAGGTACGTAAAATCACTTATATTGTATAAGTACTTTAATATAATAAATAAAAGTATACCTACGTTTAACGATAGTTATAAGCCTGGTTTACGGCGATCTGTTCTAGACCCACTGATTCAGCTTTATTATACCTACCTAACTAGCCTCAATTTCATCCGCGTGGATTGAAGTTTTTTGGTTCCCGCAGGAAATTCATTAATTATCCAGAATAAAAAGGAGCATATGTATTATTCCAGACTGTAATCTATGTCTGTGCCAAATTTCATCCAGATCCGTTCAGCCGTTCTGGCGCGATTGCGTAACAAACATCCATCCATCCATCCATTCAAACTTTCGCATTTATAATATTATATTATAGTATAGATAGTCCAATGCTTTATTATTACAGTCGAACCATACAGAGAAGGTGCGATAAGCCATCAATCTAGAAGGAGGACGCGGCTACGCTGGCGATGGCAAACGAATGGTCATCGCAGTGAAGACGTATGACCTCCATATATCAGGGTAACGTAATGCCTGTCAGCTGAATTTGTCGGCACGAGTCGCATGATACGGGTTAAGTAACCAAAGATGCCTAAATAAAAGTTTTCTATGCCTTTACGGAACTATGCTCTAACACATGAGTTGAATTTGGAAAATAGGTACTACCTCGTAGCATGTTGTTCAAATCTAATTTAGTGATTTTTTTTTAGAATCGTTGTGATTTGAAAATTCGATGAATCGAAAAAGCGACACTAGAAAGAGACAAACATATTCATAATAGGATTTAGCCTGCGAGACAATGAGATAGAATACAAGTTATATTTCTCTCGTAGGCTTTTCTGAAGTTTCACTTCTGTCGTGTGTGAATTGCACACACACACTTATTTTTTATTTGTTAGTAAAGTATGTACTAGGTATAACTATTTTTATAATTAACAATGTAGCCTGGGAGGACAAATTGAGAATCTGTTATTTCCATACTTCCAAACATCCACAAGTGTGTCTGTCTGTTTGTCTATCTGCTACGCTTTTTTCAACGGATTTTGACGAAATTTGGTGGATTGCATTATGCATCCCGAAAAAGGACATTGACTTGCCCTAACAGATAAGTGCATCTCTTTGTAACTCTAAGCAAAGTCAAAATAGGAACGTTGCATTGGATGAATGAATTGAATAAAATATTCTTTATTGTACACCAATACAAGAAACACATAGAATACACAATACATTCTATAGATCTCAGCATTAAACTTTAAAGCTGTGTTCAACTTTAATGTGACTCCTAAAATTTTAAGCGACTTTAATACGTCTTATTGAGATATTAAGTGTCTACTCCCTACCTACAAAGGGAACTGGGGAAGACATAAAAATTTTACGTTACGCCAACCGATCGAGTAGACAATTTTATGTGTGCGAGCTCCATTTATTTACATTTCATGACGTCACGCTACACGGGTTGAAGCGGCTCTCGTAAAAACATCCGACACTTTATCCGGATTTTATATACAAAATATTATAAAACAAAACCTGAAATACTTCACCGGATACGCATGATGGGTTTTCGCGGAAATATTGGAGAGAATTTGAAAATTTAAAAAATGTTTATAAAAAGCTCTTTACTTTTTGCTCAAAATCTAGTCCAATGAAATGTTCCCACAGAAATGAAGAAAAGAAAAAATCATAGCTCAACAGTTGAGTTTTGTTCAGGAATACGTACGAAATATTGTTAGTACATAATAGTGTTGTTATTGTTGTTACATACATAAGTAGTCAAATTAATTACATATTCATTGAAACATCATAGTATATAAGGGATTCATCGTGTTAACATGCGGTAGATTAAAAAATTCCCTTCAACTTCAACTCACGTTCAGAAATAATTATTATTTTAGTTATTATTATTATTATTTAAGATAGTGCAGAAGACAGCTTTAAAACTTAAAAATCTTAGTATGTGGACGGCCAGTATCATGTTTGGTTCACCAGCTTTCTGGAACACCGTTTTTGGAGTCTCTCCTCGTGATCAGTTGTGTTGGGACTTCGGAATATCCATTTTAAGGCCCGTAAGTATAATAAACCGACATCAGATAAGAACAGGTTCTAAAGTATCGGTCAGTCTACGCTTAAGACTGGTTTTTACAACAGTATCTAAGATTGACGGGTACATGAGAACGAATTCTTAGTTTATATCGGTTTATTAAGACGGTCATACGTGTAAGTTACATTAACAATGTCGAAAGCTGCAAATGAAATTGAATTCAGCAGAAACGAGTATGTTCATGCGGAAATACTTTGATCTGATGCCTTTTTAAAAGACGTATGCCGGAAGTAGCAACGACGTTGCGAGGCGGGGCATAGACTATAAATCTGCGACATGGACATGTGAGCCTGCCAACACAATGTATTTACTTTATGAACCATGTACTAAAAGGGTTAGTAGATACCTATAGCTTTTCGCGTACTGTACCCCACGATTACACTGTCCCAACTTATTTATTTTTATAAGAACCTAAAAAATTCAATATTAATGTCTTATTTTCACCGCCGTCATTATCAACGCAAAAAGTAGCATACGAGAGTAAAAAAGAATTCGAGTATGATTTATAGGTATACTTAATCAGTCTGAGCTTCACTTGACCCTATCAAGCTCGGCCTTTCAATAGAATAAATGTCTTAAAAAATACACTCGAAATTGAAAACCTCTTTGTAACTCGGTTAAAGACCTATTACTTTAATGTATCTTATACTTAACCTTATTAATGGTAGTCCTAACCTTGAAAATGGATGCTTACTTATGCCTACTTATTCGGCAATGGGATCCAGTATAATATACTACAGTTAAGGGCTATATGTCTGCAACCAATGACCATACATTTGCCATCGCGGCGCAAACGGTCCGATCCACTGTCTGATTGATGGCGCGATCTCCATTAAACGCTATCTACCTTACACTTGATCCCATTTTCAATGCTAGTTCTATAAAAAGGTTTCCCATGACTCTCTGATCTATCACGAAGCCTAAACCTTTGGTTAAATCGATTTAGAGAAATAATGTGTCTATCTAATCGGTTACAGTAAAATTACAGCTATAGTGTGTATCTAGATTGCAATCACCTCCAATTGGCTAAATACCATTACCGTGCTAAAACTCTTTAAATTTTTGCTAAAATGCATTCTTGAAGCAAAACATAATATAGGTAATGGTAAGTAATATAACGTATTCTATCTAAATACTCAAATCTCCATAACCTATTTAGGTTATTACTTCCTTATGTATGTAATAAGGTAGGGTAACCTACCTGCCTTATTACATAAGTAAGTAGTATTCGAATGGTTTCTTTTTCAATTACGCAGCAATATAGCAATGAATCGAGGTATTTTTTGCATAAGTACGTAGGTACCTACACTTTAAGTACTAGAGAATATTTATTTGTTTATTTATTTGCAAGATTGCACAAGTAGATAGGTACATAGTACGATATTATTACGCATGTTACAATCAGCAATGCAATGGCATGCAAAATAAGCTAAGCAAGCTCCATATTTTTTAAAAATTAAATTAAATAAATAAACGAATGAGAGTTTAGAGAGTAGGTAACACAGGCTTTATATACCGAAAAATCAAGAAGTTCCCCCGGGGTTTTGAAAAAACTTAATCCTTGCGGACGACGCGACGTTGCGGGCTTCAAGTAGTAAAGTTTAATAATTATTATCCAATTAATTCCATAAAAAAGTAACTTTTTTCTATAAATACGATTAAATATAACTAGTTAATGACTGCTATTTCGTCCGCGTGGCTTAAGGTTTTTTGGTGCCCGCAGGAACTCCTTAATTTTCCGGGATATAGAAAGTAGCATAGGTGTTATTTTAATTATATTTTATTTTATTCCAGACTACAATCTCTCTCGGTGGCAAATTTCATGCAGATACGTTCAGCCGTTCAAGCGTGATTGAGTAACAAACATCCATCCATCCAAACTTTGGCATTTATAATAATAGTATAGATTTTGCGAACTCTGTGTTAACCAAAAATTTTAGCGAACAAACATGAAATTGAGGTTAGAAAATACTCAAAGTGGACTGTTTTCCACTTTTGCTGCTACCGAACTTAGTTCAATAGACCCAGTTTATATGCAGTTTTCATATTTCTAATTTTCGTGAACGAGAAAAACGTTCGTAAAAAAGTTGTACCTAGGTAAATGGTGCAATCTTAGAATTGGACCAATTCACTTTCAAGTTTACATTAAATATTACTTCTTTCCTGCATTTCTACTGCATATTTATTAATGTTACTTTTAAATGTTTATAAAGGCGAATTTTAGCCTGTAAAACGTTATAGCCTTATGTAAGTCGCCACCCTACCGGTAAAGACGTGCCGCCAAGCGAATTAGCGTTCCGGTACGATGCCGTGTAGAAACCGAATAGGGGTATGGGTTTAATATAACTGCCATGCCTCTAACAGGTTAGCCCGCTACCATCTTAGACTGCATCATCACTTACCATCAGGACAGATCCCAGTCAAGGGCTAACTTGTAGTGGTTTAAAAAATGTAAATCTGTATTCTTAGATTATAAGAATGCCCATATTATGTAGGTACTTTTTATGTTGTAAAATAAATAAATATTAATAATAATAAATTTCAAGTTTAGACCACAGACTAAGCACATTGTTACGTTTTTAGCTAGCAGTCATCTGACGGAGACGTCTACACAAAGCAACGGGCTGGCAGTGGCGTGATGCGTGAGAGCATCTCCAAGATGAAATTGTATAACAAAATTACACAACCTATTTAAAACGTGCTTTTACACAAGTTTAAGTAAGTAATCCATTAAAAGTACGCTCCTGAAAAAAGCTTATTAAATGAAGATTAAGTAAATGATAAAAGAGCATGGATTTGACTCGCTCCAGCAATGCTATGGACAGCGGTTAATTAAGTATCTACACATTGATGTAATTGTAAATTATTATTTTCAAAAGAGCAACCACCAAGTTTCTTGCTGAATCTTAGACTCGATCGGAATGTTATTCCGAGCCAGTGGTAGATTCACTCGCCTATTCAAAAGCACTTGTCAAAGTCTACTTGAGAAAGTTTTGTATTTGTATTTATAGAATTTTTATAGAAAGAAAGAAAAACATTTATCTCCAATTTGTGCCACACAAACAAGTATACCTACCTAAAAAAGGTTCATCATCCATGCACCTCAATGATTTAAACACTAACAGCAATAAATAAACACATTTTTTAATACAAAATTCTATCATTCCAGCACTATCGAAGTTGTTCATGGAATCATTCGATAAAAAGAAGACAAAACAACTTATGTCGCAAAGTAGAAACAACATAGCACTTATAGCAGGCAAAACAACGGAACACTGTCTGCTAAATAGACATCTCACAATAATGAGAGTCGAAGATGACCCATCGTGTCCAGAGTGCGGCGAGGAAGAGACCAGCTTTCACTTTATAGCTGAGTGCCTGAGCTTTATAGCATGTACTCATTGGTAAAGTGGGAATTAATAGGCAAGGACAGGATCAGTGAAGAAGACCTAAGACATCTCTCCATAGGGAATATCGTAAGATTCACTAAAGCTACAGGTAGGTTCGAGGGGGGTAGGCTGCCGGTGTCCTAATACCGGGAAATGGGTGGAATGGTTCAATTAATGGACCGATCATCCGCCTGGCGACGGCGGGCGTCCCCTCTATAAGTACATTCATACATACATCATTCCAGCACAAAACCCAGTACCGATACAGTTCTATATGAAGGAGTAGGCTACAATTTATGTGGGCATCACTCCACTACCATTAGCACCTTTTTCCAACGACTTATTAAACCTTCCCAGGTTTAAGGCCTAAGTTTTCTTCAGGCAACATTAGAAGTAGGTAAGTAAACTCAGGAAAAATTGCAACGTTATATAATAAGTGGCAACTACTTCAGTGTAATATAATCCTTTCGTGATTACTTTCTCCCCCAAGGAGGACTCTTCTCGGAAATATTATCCGGCAAGACAAAGTCTTTAGGTAGTAATATGACCTGAGCGCAAGTTTTACGTAAATCCAATAAAGCAATAGCTATGTTGAGCTTCTATAAACCTAAATCCAACTCCTGCTCATCTATACTAATATTATAAATGCGAAAGTTTGGATGGACGGATGAAATATGGATGGATGTTTGTTTGTTACTAAATAACACCTGAACGGCTGAACGGATCTGGATGAAATTAAAATTTGGCACAGAGATAGATTATAGTCTGGAATAACACATAGGCTACATTTTATCCCACAAAATTATAGATTTCCCGCCGGAATCAAACACCGTCAATCTACACGGACGAAGTCGCAGGCATCAGCTAGTAAATCATAATGTAGATTGAGAGTGTTATAAACGAAGCCTCTTTACGAAAATACATTTCGTGATAAGAGTGATTGTATAGCATGCCCAACCGAACTCATACGAAATCAGCGTATGATAAATTGAATTTAAACTTGGATATTTCAATACTAACAGTTAATCTCGATAAATATGATTATAGCTTTAACAGCACTCGTATACCTACTTTACGAAAAAGATCCCTTGAGATATATCTAAGTATTGTAAGATAACCGGACCGGGGACCGCTTAAAATTGGTTTGTATATAAATTAGGTAAGCGATCTCCGGAGAAAATTCTTAAGTAGCCGAATCTTCTTTAGTAAATTATTGATTTGAAACATGCCTATATATTACTTAATTAAATTACTGCTAATTTAATTAATACTAAGGTAACTAGGTGAAAACTGTCACCTACTGGTCTAATTAGGTGTTCCCTAAATTTAAGTTTTGAAATTAGGCATTCGAACTTTAGTGTGATGAAAAATTAAAAATAATAACGGTGTTGCCGACTTTTAGCTATATTCAGATTGTTCTCGGGAATTTACCTATTTCTAAATTTTCCTAGGTCTGCCCCTCAGTTGTGTAAAGAAATCGTAATCGTAATCGTTAGTCCAACGGATAATTCGACCTGTTTAAATATTTCATAGACGCCTGCACGTCAAAAGCATGTGTGAACTCCTTAAACAGTTCGAGTAATACATTTTAAGATGTCAATTAATGATTACTATTTGCTTAGACAATTGGGCCTCTGATCTGGAGATTAGGGCCGTGGCTACTTACCACCCTACTAGTTAAGCTATACGAACTCTAAATTAATTGGTTCTACCACCTACCTACTCAAGTATAACTTTGTTTAAATTGCGAAAGGCACAAATATTTTACGAGCTCATTTCCGTTAATCCACCTTTGCGAGGATTATTGAAGCCTGTAGGCGCTTATAAACAGCCTTCGACTGTATAATACATCCCTCTGTATCGACGCGAGGTGGCGCTGCGGGCGGTTAATTACTCTTGAATATTTATTGGTCGTTTGAATAAATCGCTCGCGGCGGATAAGCCGACATTTTGTATTTTATCTATTTTCCCAGTGTTGCTTTCGCAGTATACATATATCGCCACTCGCCAGATAATATTAAGATTTTAGCCTGAGTTAAGGACAGTCCTCGTTGGTCTAGTGGTTAGCATGTTTGACTGCGGGCGACGAAGTCCTGGGTTCGAGTCCCGGGTCGGGCCATAATTAAGTATTGGATTTTTCCGGCTAGAAATTCTCAGTACTAGCCCGGAGTTAGGAAGTTGGCGGTGTTTCACCCCCGTGCCTCGGAGAGCACGTTAAGCCGTCGGTCCCGGTTATTATCACTAACTAACATGATAAGAGTCGCCAACCCGCATTGGAGCAGCGTGGTGGGTCTAAGCTCTAATTCCCTCTCTTCTATGAGATTGGAGGCCTGTGCCTAGCAGTGGGACGTTAATGGGCTATAGTGGTGGTGGTGGTGGAAGGACAGTCCAGGGTTAGATCCACGGACACATTTAATAAGCCCGAATATTTTTTTGGAAATTTCACCCTCCCACGTTAAAAGTTGTTAATAGGGATTGGAAGTATGTAAGAAAGACCGTCATGTATTTAAGTTGTACTTGGAAATAGATGAAGTAATGCACACCGTTTTTGCCAGTGCAAAATGGGAGAAGGAGAGAGAAAAAATAGTGAATAGGAAGCATAACGGTAGAGAACATGATTCCGAAAATGTTAGAAATGGAGGAAAACTGGATTGCTGTCGAAAATTGTGTGGTATGTATATAGTAAAATTATGTACATAGTTATGAAGGAAAAGGAAGAAGAGGAAAGATGCAGAGGAAAAATTGGGTGAAACGGCAAGTGTTGCCGTGTTGTAGGCCGCAAGGCGGGTAAAAAACTGTGGAATTTGGTCAATTGGATATCCATATTTTCTGATTGTTAAATGAAATCTGACTTTACTTTAACAATAAGAAAAATGTTTATAATAATACTATGTCACCAGTTTTAACTCGTAATGTTTTTTTTCATACAATCATTATAGCCTGTTATCCCACTCACGAGTGACGACACCCGCAAGCGAGTCCTACAAGCTTCTCTCCATCGTAGAGCTAAATGAGCGTATATTTATAGCAACACTTTAAACGATAATAAAAGCCTATTTACGTCGCTCGGAAAGACAAACGCTTCCGTACTAAAGAGCGCTCGTTTCTTACGATTAGTCTTCGCACCATGCGACACACGACATATTTTTCTTTTATATGTTTAACTAAGAAATATTATAATTGCTTAACCTTGGCTACCAAACTTCAGTTAGTATAGTAAAAATATTTCTAATTTTTATTACATTCCATAGACGCTGTAGGCGATGCAAATCATATGAATTACCATAATATGGACCTTACCTAATACCAATACCTTTAAGTGAGGGTTAGTAAAATAGTGATCTCTACCACATTAATTAATGGGTACAATTTAAGTGCTCACCAAAAAATTTTTTTTACCCTAAAACTTAGTAGGTACCAAATAAAATAACTAACTCCAAATAAATTAAACCCATTCTTTACTGAGATCCCTAAAGTAAAACGTTTTAAGTTTAAAAAAAAATATGCGCACATCAGAATAATTTTATGTCTTGTTTGAATATTCTTTTTGCTGGCCAAAATTAATACTTTGCTCATCAATTGTCTTACTGAAAAAGAAAAATTAATACCAAATAATACAGCTCTAATTGGCTTAAGTGTAATCAAATTATCGAACCTAAATCCAAAATATAATATTGTCAAACTAAGATTACAATTGTTTCCCTTTATTTTTTAACCGACTTCAAAAAACGAGGTTCAGTATTCGACCCGCATGTTGGTATGAAAGTTTGTTTATTTGTATAGTATGTATGTATGTTTGTACGCGATTACCTCGCGTTTGGCTGAACCGATTTTACTTGACTTGTGCTAGCGAAGCATATGGTGACGGACTGGTCTAACAATTATGTTATAAAGATTAAGGCTGTTTCGAAACAACCCACCATTACTCTTAAACATTGGGCTGATGCCTACCAATGGGCTAAATTGCCTAAAAGACTACCAGTCAAACAGACAACTGAATCAGCGACATACTACAGGATTCCAGCCGGTGAGAACGTAGAATGTAAAACTTTTGATGTTGACTGGGAAAGTTACGACGATTTTTAGCAACAGTTTTTTAGTGAATGGGAAGTAATGATACCAGTCAACAGTGATCATTGGCTAAACGGTAGATGTAACTGTCCTGAATTTCTAAAACAGTAGGTACGTCTGCAAACATTTGCTGGGTTTAGCAATCGGGCTTAAATATGTAGAGCCACCTCCTGAAGCCCGGAATATCCCTATCGGTGAAAAGAGAAAGAGAGGGCGGCCAGCAAAATCTAAAAAAGCTCTGTTAATTCAATAATTTCTTCTTTTTTTAGTTTTTTCAGTAATTGACTGATTGTAACTATTGTACTCCTTAAAGTGCCATTGATTATTCTTAAGTACAAATTAATCTTAAAGGTTATTAATAAAATACTTCATTTTACTTTTGATTGTTCATTTTCCTACAAGCGATTTATTTTGTTACCTACCTTAGCCAAGTGTTGTAGTAATGAAGAATGAAATATTTATGTAACTACTTTATCATATTTTAATTAAATTCATAAAGCAATAAACAAGTAACTTGTGTTTGGGGTAAGCAACATTATATTTGGTAAAAAAAAACAAATACGGTCAACTGTTAGTTTTTTTTGGCTCAGCAAAGATAACTAAAATGGAAGTCATAAAATAAAATAATGGTTACGTCTAGTTAGTGAAAATACAAAATATTTGTTCTGAAATTATTTTTAACGGCATTTAAATATTTTTAAGGCATGCAATAAAAAGGAGATTAGCTTATTTCTACAATACTTCAGGAAACACAATTTGGTGAGCATTTAATAATTTTGGCAGGTATTGGGAATTTATTGGGAGTAATTTAAGTGAATTTCTGGTAGGCATTTAAATACAAGCCTTAATTAATTCAAACCGTTAGTTTTTAAGTCGTGTATATTTTTTTATGTTTTAGAAATTAAATTTTTCTTTTATTTTGTTGAAACCTACCTACCTACTTACAAACTGGCTCTAACCGAAAAGGCAGTCTAATTTGATTATAATGAGGAGATTTTGTCAATGTTTAGAAGATCTACTTCTCAGGTCTGAATAAATTTGTTATTGGCGTTAGTAGTTACACAAAACTTTATCCTTTGAATATACCTTGATGCCAAAAAAAAAACACAAAAAAAATTTCTAAAATTCAAGTCAAAAATAAATTATTTCTCAATGATTACTAAATAGAGGGTCTCCTAATATTGACATCTCCAGTTAGTTTTAAGTTTGTTAACCATTTCAAACTATACTTAAATTAGGTATTAAGAAAAAAGTGCGTTGATGATGTCACAACTATGTATTTCATACAAACTTCCACTAGAAAAAGAAGCTTTTTTTTGATAGAGTTGCCGATTTGATTGAGTTGTCATCATCCCTATACTAGAATACTCGTGTTTCGTACCAAATTGTAAAATCCGTGTGTTTATCAAATAAGTCACACTCCAGGAAAAAAAACACAGTAATTTTAGGTCTCGGCGCGTGATAATATTCCAAGTGAAAATTTTAAATAAACATGCAACCATGTTTTAATTAAAATCGCGCTTAATATCTACCTACTGGACGCGCTAAATTATGAACATGATAGTGACTGCCACACTCGAAAGATAAAAATGAACCGAGTCTTTTGTTTTATTTATAAGGGAGCTCTTAGTTCACGAAATCAACATACAGGGGCCAAAAATCTGAAATGAAAAAATGGAAGAGATAATTATTTGTCAAAAAAAATTATTTCATGCATCCATCAGCCTGCATTCATCGAATGGACATAGGCCTTTTGGAGAGCGCGCCGCCACACGAGGACACGGTCCTGCGTATTCCTAACCCTAGCGTAATCGCTTGGCCGCACGTCTTTGCCGGTAGGGTGGTAACTAGCCACGGCCGAAGCCTCCCACCAGGCCAGACCAAGGAAAATTCAGAAATTATAAATTCCCAAATTGACCCTGCCGGGGATCGAACTCGGGACCACCGCACGTTAAGACAACAGCGCTACACACTGCGCCACGGAGGTCGCAAAAAGTTTTACCGTTTTACCAAACCTTTTTTAAAGTCGTCGGTCCAGCGGGCTGAAAACGCTTATTTTGAGGACCTTGACTAATCTCCCTATTTGAAAGGGATAAAAAAAATTGAGAAACGTTAAATGAAGTATGAAAGAAAGACAGAAAGAAAAAAAAATTGCTGAATATGGGTATCACACAGATGTACAGATGTTTACAATGTTAAGGCGTCCTTCATATTCTACTATTTATGCAAATGCAAATGCATGCAAATATTTAATGGAATCTTATTATAATTAAAAATTATTCCAACGAGATTATGAGATGAACATAATTATGACTAAGTACACAAAAAAAAGAACGTCCACATTAAAATAAAATTCAAATATAAAATCACATTATGTCAATTTAAATCAAAAATAATATGTCTAATTGTTGTTAAAAAACTCACTTAATTATTCTTTAAGACGACTAAAGACTTGTCACACAACCACCGAAAAAGTTTTCTTTTAAAGCTAGTGCAGAGCTCAAAGAAACAATTTATTCAAAAAACGCGGACTTATTGACCTACCCTCGGCATATCACTGTATCTCTCTTCACTTTCAATGAGCTGCAAGGCGCACCACTAGTAGAGCATGGACATTACGCTGAACATAATGCAGGGACTTCGTTTAATTGTCCTCAGCTAAAACGGTTTTACCTCACCCGGAGGGGCAGTAACATCTTTATGCAACAGGTCTAACTTAATGAAAAAAATTCAATTTATTTTAATACTAGCAACAGCAAAATGTACAATACTAAGCAAAGAAACTTCGATCTTAAAATAATAAATGTGAAAGAGTGTTTGTATGTTCGTTTTTCCTTCAAAAAATTGAAGAAAATTAAATAGCTCCCACGGGAATCAAAATCAAAATCGGACATAGTCACGGGCATCGTCTAGTTTAATATAAAGAACTTCTTCTGCGTCTTCATATCAAACCATCGCTCGCTAACTATTGAGCACTAGTCTCCTCAGGACGTTTTAAACCAGTGATAGCTATTTAATTTCATAAGACATTTCGAAAAGTTAGAGGTGCATGCCCGGGGATCTTGGTTAGGCTAGGCTATTCTCGCTAGACATTGCTAACGTAAAATAACGGGACTACGCAACACCTCTACGGTCAACATTTCCATACAACTTTATTAGATTCCTGATTCATGCACCCTGAAAGTATACCAACAGCTCGAGAAACAGTTCGAAACGATCAGTTACGTTGTAAAAAACGGTAACGACCAGAAGTAACGAATTAATCACTCTGTCAGACAAGTGAACGCCGAGATATCGTTAATTTAACACTTAAAACGTTTTTATTCGAGTGGATAATTGCTAGAGGGTGCATTAATGGGCACGTACCGCTAAGATTGATGACGATGCGCAGAAACATTCAAATGGCTGAATATTTGAATAGGGTCGAGCAGAGAGCTGTCATTTACTAGAGGCGACCGTCTATATAAAGTTACCTATTCTCAGCCTCAGTGGTCTAGCGGTTCACCTCCAATTATAATTTTCAAAAAATATTAAATGTGCTTTACTGGGGCTTTACTATCATCGCTTATGGCAGTATTATTTTAATATTGGAGATGTCAAGGTTCGTCATATAAAACTGTCATTTTAAAATAATACTGCTTTAAGCGATGGTAGTATGGCCACAAGTCTTCTTTATATTGTTATTTATTATTAGTTATTACTATCTTTAAGTAGGTATATAAGATTAATTTACGATATTTTTTTCCGGGATGAACATTTTATTACGCCACTACAAGTTAGCCCTTGTAGCCCTTGACTGCAATCTCATCTGCTGGTAAGTGATGATGCCGTCTAAGATGGTAGCGCGCTAACCTGTTGGGGGTGTGTCTTAAATAGGTACTATTAAGGCTCTGTCATAGCGTAAAATCGCCAAAACGGAGTTTTTTAAAGCAGTGTAACCAACAAACGCCTATGCTTGTAAAAATAATTTGCTGTTGCAAGACCTTTATGCAGTCATTGACGCTTTTCAAAACACAATTTAAAAAACTCTGCATTGAAATTTCTTTTAAACATATCTACCTACCTCTTTGTTTTTACCATTTAAAGCAATTTTTCTCTTTAAAAAGGATTATCTAATAATTGGCTCTAGATATATAAATCAAACATATTGTCGTATTAAATTGTATTGAACAGTAAATATTTATTCGTTTACAAATTATTTCTCCATTTTTTGCAACATGCGCTTGCCTGATTTCACCCCCGCGCGCATCTAATTTGATCTCGTGAACTCACAGCCTAAACAATTCTAAAAAATATTTTTTAAAGCAACAATTATTATAGTGCATTTTTTGTAATAATAATTGTTAGAGGTGCATCTCTATAATCTGCAACTCAACGAGCTCGAGGAAGTCGGGATTAGGTACTTACAGAATAAACATCGAGGATGTTTTTCCCGACCGCGATTTGTTGAATATTTCAGGAGTTCATATTTTTTTTGTTTTTCTTTTAATTTTATGAATATTGAATACCTATCTAACATCAACAACCAGCATCAACCTAATACCTACCTACCTAGGTACATTGTTCTAAAATTTGAAGTTGAGTTTGAAATTGGTAGGAACATAAATAATAATCCTACTTTAATGGGAATAATATATTATAGGTACTTACCGAGCTAAAGAAATTAAAATTGCCGTGCTGTTTGTGAAATTTTGAGCTCATTTTCGATATTATAACTTCCACACTAATACTTATGTATTATAAATGCGAAAGTGTGTCTGTCTGCTACGCTTTCACGGCCCATCTGTTCAACCGATTTTGATGAAATTTGGTACAGGGATAGGTCCCGGGGAACGACATAGGCTACTTTTTATCCCGGAATATTCCCGCAGGAATCAAAAACCTTGATCCACGCAGACGAAATCGCGGGCATCATCAAGATGCATGTGGGTACTAACTTATAAATAAATAACATAGAATAAAGTTTTTTTAATTCCCACGGGAACTCCTCAATTTTCTGAGATAAAAAGCCTTATTAATTAGCCTAGCTATGTCACTCTTCAGGTCCAGGTCAACTGCACTCATGCAGAAAATCACGTCGATCCGTTGCTGTGTTGCAGCGTAATTGAAGGACAATAAAACAAATTTTCAGATTTATTATATGATAAACCTTAATAATTGCTTTGATGAAGATAATATTTATCAAAAATCGAAAAGAAAGGCTCCAAATTAAAAGACAAAATATTACCTATAAGTTACCATACCCAGTCTTTAGTGTTGTGTAAGAAACCTTAAAATGCGAGGATAAGTGCATGCGTTTAAAAAAAAGAAAACAGAAGTTTTACGATGTCTTTATTTTCAAATTAGTCCTCGATATTATCTTCCATATGCTATATAGACAGAGAACAATCAAAAGAAAAGTAGTAACCGAAACTAAAACGACTACAGCTACTAATTGAAGTTCTAGGTATTGTGCCCATGGCATGTTCGCACCAGCCGCCCTCAGATGCTTGGCACCTCCGTGTCTCAAGACGTACTCGGTCCACCACACAGCTCGCTCCAACGGAGTCTGTGGCTCATCTCTCATGATGGAACGCAGCCTTTTTATGTTTCCTCGGTAGCTATGGAAAAAATATTCTTTAAGCCTTACCTGCCTGTTCCATACCTCAACTAACTACTTGTGGTCATTAGGTATGCGCCTCATCCGTGTGTTAAAAAAATTAATTGTAGGTTGGTTTAGGTAGGTATATATTTTGGAAGTGAAACTTCTTTAGAATCGTGATTTGAAAATTAAACGAAACGAAAAAGCGATACCGAAATGAGATAAACATATTCATAAATAGGATTTTGTGGATTTAACCTGCGAGAGAATAAGATAGTTACAATACAAGTTATAATACAAGTAATAATACAAGTTATATTAATCTCATTCTCTCGTAGGCTACTTTTCTGAAGTTTCACTTCTGCCGTGTGTGAATTGTACACACACACTTTTTTATCTATTTAAATACAAAATATTTTTATTAATACTTCCTGATGCCTGCGTCTTCGTCTGTGTGGAATAATTATTTAAATTCCCGTGTGGAATCCTTAATTTACCGGAATAAAAAGTAGCCCATGTTCTTCCCCGGGATGTAACCTACTTACAGCTATACTAAATTTCAAATTGGTTGAAAAGATAGGCCACAGAAGCGTAGCCAATCGATAGACTTTCGCATTTATAATATTAGTATATCTACATACCCTGCTGCTTCGATCGGGTAGAATTTTTGATAATCCCTTTAGGCATTTCAAAATGAACTTAAAAATATCCTAAAATACGTACTTATTACCTTCATTTTTAAAGGGAGGCCCAAATATTTATTTTCATGTATGTAAGTAGCATGAGGCTTTTAAGAGGAGTAACACCAGCGTTCTGGGCACTTTGCCTCATTGCAGCGGTTTGGATGATATTTTTAATGTTTAGTTTATAATTTAGATAATGTATTTCATAGTTTTAATTTGATACTTATTTTAGTTTTTAGAGCAAATTTATAATACTTTTATTACACCGATATATTATTGCAAGATATTAGTAGCTTAAGTGACGGAATTTCCGTAGCCGTAATTCCGTCGCGAGGGCATTATTTTGGCAAGTTACCTTTGATCAGAAATAACATTTTCTATGGCTTCCTTGAATTCCGCTTCAGTCAGCGTGTCTAGATCGAGCTTCACACCAATCCCGTGGTGCGGATATTTCTCAGTATTGTACCACTGGTCTGAAAACATGGGTACTCCTATGAGTGGCACCCCGGCGTCTATAGCTTCGTCTGTTGACTGAAGTCCTCCTTGAGTAATAAACACCTTCACTTTGGGATGCCCTGTGCATTAATTCCATGAATACTGAATACGTATTAATGAAGACATTTTTATTTTATTCTGCTACAAGTTAGCCCTTGACAGCGATCTCGCATTTTTTTTCTTTTTTTTTCGATGGTAAGTGGCGATGCAGTCTAAGATGGTAGCGAGCTAACCTGTTAGGCAGTCATTTTAAACCAAACCACTAGTCCGTTTCTACACGGCATCGTACCGGAAAGCTATATCGCTTGGCGGTATCTACGTCTTTGCCGGTAGGATGGTAACCTAGACACCGCCGAAGCCTCCCACCAGATCAGACCAGAAAAAAAATCAGAAATTATAAGTTCTGGAATGTTGTGATTCCATAGGTGCTTAAGATAGCAATGTCGACCACTAGTGAAGGCACTGCTTGCAGCGTGATTGAAGGACAAACCAACAAACAAACACAACTTTCGTATTTATAATATCGCATATCTAGTATACTTACTAGTTTTTACTAGTATACTTAAGTTTTCGTTACATGATGAAAAGGGTTAAACCATTTTGAAGAAACGCGAAAGCGTTCAAGCTTATGAATTGAATGTCATACAAATGGGTGCAAATTTTAACAATAAAAAAATCAATCAATCAAGTTAGTAAGGCAAATAAAAAAATTAAAAATGTACTCACTGAGAAGATCCGGTTGTGGCAGCCATTTAAATAGTTTGATATTATCAGCTTTGTTTGGTAAAGTATCAAGATCCCACTTCCACATAACATCATAGGGCAGTTGAGAAAAAACATTTGTCATCATCTGTATTTTGTGCGGTGGCAAAGCAGTCGACGGTACTACATTAGTTCCCAGGCTGAAGTAAATCACACCATGTCTTGATCCATTCAATAAAGACTCTAGGTCCTGAAAATGTTGTGCCGTTAGGTTAGGTTTACTTAATATTCTATTTCAGATCAGTATAGATCCATTGAACTAATCATAATCTGAACTTCATTTCTGCAGACGGTATCTACATAGATACCCAGCATACGTAGGTAGAGGTAATGTAATAAAGACGACTAGCTAATGCCCGCGACTTCGTTCAGCTCATTAATAAACAGATTCCTATTTCTTTGGGTCAGCTGATATATAAATATTATTGACAGTTTTAATCGTCAGAATATTAATAAAATTATTGTAAGCTAATAATGATTAAATAATAAATAAGTAAGTATAGTTACATGGTTGACTGTGCGTCATGGTAATGACCACGTAATTTGTAACCTGCTTAAGTATGTACTTAATGACGCAGCTAAATAAAAAAAACAAGGTTCCTGCTCGACATGAAAAGAGAGTCGA
The DNA here is from genome assembly GCA_964035005.1 of Erebia palarica. NCBI lineage: Eukaryota > Metazoa > Arthropoda > Insecta > Lepidoptera > Nymphalidae > Erebia > Erebia palarica. The sequence goes on from OZ035988.1 coordinate 14,097,618, forward strand.
AAAAATTTTGGTTTATACCCATTTTATACCTATATGCTTCTAGGTTTACCCCTAAATTATACGTAACTAGGTAAGTATTTAAGAAATTTTAAATCTTTATATGGTTCTCAGATAATTTTGAAAAAAACAAACATTAACGTCCAAGTTATAGCAACTAGACGGAACCCTACTAATATTAATTCATCAAGTTGTAATACCTTTGGTAGACTTTTCTTTGGATGGTTACGTATTCCTCCAATATGCACAACATTCATCGGAACGGGTTGGTTATCTGTCCAAATAGGGTGTACATTCAGAAACAGCATATGAACATTATCATACATGTCACGAATGGATGGAACATCTTGTCCAAATATTTCTTGCAAAAGTTCATTGTATTCTTCTTCAATGATGTCAAACAATCTCTCGGTTCGCAAACGAATGTATAGCTGCTGAAGCTTTTCGTAATTACTTAAATTGTATATCCTTTGTTGCTCTATAGCTGGATATAAAAGTGGGTGCATCGATGCACCCACTATTTCGTAATTATGTTGCATTCCGCCAAGTGAGCTCATGTGAATCACTGGAACTTTATATATATGGGAAAACACCAGTATGGGTTTAAAATAAGCTTCTAAAAGTAACAAATCAAACTGACCACTTCGTTTATTTATTATATTTTGAACATCTTCAGTAGATACTTGGCCTTCGAATACTTTTCCCATTGCTCGCATTATTGTTTCAAATTGAGAGAAAATATCATCTTTACTTCCAGTAGCTGTTTTGAGCACGTCTGACCATATTTTATAGGATAAGTCATGGACATCTATTTCTGTCAAATTCTTTGGTGTTTGTCCTTTTGGGAATGCAGGATCTGTGGTGATAACCGTGAGCTCATGGCCACGCCTGACCAACTCTTGTATGAGTGGCCGAAACACAACTTGATGACTTATCGAAGGTGTTGGTATCACTGCTAATATTTTTGCCGATTTCACAAAACATATTAAATATAGAGATACAAAGATTTTGATGGTGGAGGACATTGTTATGCAATGAGTTATTATATACTTCGTCTCTCATTTTATAAAGCCGTAATACATGTTAACATGTTCCACATCTTAATGATTGGCTAAAAGCCAAACGCATTACAATAAATTTTAAACATAAATATACTTAGGTACTTACTGCATATAAGGGTTAATAACAGATACTTAATGTAAGATTTTTACGATATGGAATTTTGACAATAAAATTTTCAAATAAAAAAAATGTGTGTGTGCAATTCACACACTGCAGAAGTGAAACTTCAGAAAAGTAGCCTACGAGAGAATCAGATAAATATAACTTGTATTCTATTTCATTACTCCACAGGCTAAACCATATTATGAATATGTTTGTCTCTTTTTGGAGACGCTTTTTCTTTTCATCGAATTTTCAAATGACTAATTCTAAAGAAGTTTCACTTCAGAAACCCAGCCGATTTATCTGTGGGCTCTTCTCAGACCAAAGCGCTTTTGGAATCCTCGTGGATACCGTAATTGATTATCACCATCACATTTTACATTTATTTGAAGTTCAAAAAGTGTACAGTGTAACTAATTTGAATAAATAAACATTGCATGGTGTATCCAAAATTTTATTGAAACTGAATGACATGATGTTTGCATTTGTATAGTTAGGTATAGTTAAAGACCTGGAGAATGACGTAAGTATATGCTATGCCAGGCTTTTGTCAATCTCCAGGCGGTGAGTATGGTATGTGAAAGAGATAGGGACATCTCCGGGATCCAGTCTCATCTAGATAGGGATCCAGAGCGGTCCACACTCAACTCTTCTTATATCCCATAAAATAAAAAAGTTCCCACAGGAAATCATTATAAAGACTAAATCCACACGGACGAAGTCGCGGGCACCATCTAGTGTATTAAGGCCAACGAGTCACTGGGACAATGCAATTTCACACAAGTAGAGTTGCTTCCATCGGTCATTTACACGTACATAACTGAGCGACTGAACGAGGTTATTCTTATCTGCGTACAACATGTAGACGATAAGTATATTAAGTGACTCTCCTACCTACATATAAATATTATTTTTACGTGACAAGATAATGAGCTGTCCTGAGTTACGACTTGAATACAATGCTTAATAACTTATGTAAGTAGTCTGGACGTGTACCTACTCGAATTCAAGCTCTTTAGCAGAGCTGACTATAGGCAATGCACGTATGCAACATTGCAGACATCGCATCGCAATCCTGACGTCGTGACGTACCACGATGCAACCCTAAGCACCGAAGTAAGATTTAGGTTTAAAGAGAGATTTATTTCTCAAAGAAGAACAAAGGTTCACTTATATTAGAACTTACAATAATCTATGCTTAAACATTAACGCTTATAGAGTATGTAAGATTTAACTTCAAAGTTACGGTCACTAGTACTGGCTAAAATGCACAGTAGATAATATCATCTTTATCATAATTATAATAATTTCAAACCATAGGAGAGACTCGTTTTCGCCAGGGGGTCGCCCTGGCGAGAACGAGTCTCTCCTCAAAATTAATGGGGTTTCATCATAGTCCACCACGTTGGCCAAGTGTTGATTGGATGACTTCGAACTTATTGTGATGTCACACACCGGTGACGAAACACAATCGCTTAGTAATGGGCCTGATAAGAAATGAAAGCTCAGCGTCACTGAACCCGGGCGAGAGCTATGCTTGAAGTATCCCTACGTGATTAAATCAGATATGTGATCCGTAGGAGAAGCAACATACCTTGAAAAGTATCTAAGTTGAAGTGGCTAAGTGCGGAGCACATAATATAGTCAGTCCGAAGATCACTCCCAAGGAGCTTGAAGTTGAATGACGAACTCGCACCAGAAAACGCAGCGCTGGTTGACCCTAGCTAGATGGATGGACAATCTCAAGTATATCTCAAGCGAGGACAGTGGGGGTACAGTGTAACACGGGGTGCAATGTAACGTTCCTCTTCAAAATTGAATTTCTAAAGTTTTCGCGCTCTTTTTTTTCGACCAATACCGGCATTGTAACAGTTCATCGTGAAGTTAGTCTAAGATCTCAGTCTGTCATGGTGGTCGTTTTATCGCAACAAAATAGTTTTGGGAAGTAAAAAGTTTAAATTTCTCCGTGAAAATCTTTTGTTTTTAGTGAGACAGTATAAATAATAGGTGAGTTATGTTTTCTATATAAAATATTAGCGTTCTTGACGACAATTATCACTTCTTATTTACTTTCTAACCTTAAAACGATTTCGGGTAGGTGGGTTTGAATTTTTTGATACCGGTCGGGGCACAATGAAACGGGGTACAATGTAACAGCGTTTCATTGTACCCCATCTCATTATGCACATGTATTTTGTTTCAGATTGCTTAGGGGTTTGAAGATGGTGAGAAACAGAGTAAGAAAGACTCAGAAAGGGCTTCACACGGAAGAGAATATGAGAGAAGCCATAAGCCTTGTCGAGAACGGTATGAGTTTACGAACCGCAGCTGATTTAAAACACGTGAACTAAGTACATCACGTTATTCCGATATGTTCATAAAAAAAAAGCCAAAGATATGGTGAACAACAAATACGTTTGACTCCAAATTATGAAGTAAGAAAAGTGTTCTCAAATGAGCAGGAAAAAGCACTAGAGGAATATATTATTAACTGCTCTAAAATGTCCTACGGTCTGGATACCTTAGAAGCAAGACGTTTGGCATATGAAATGGCCAAATACCATAAACTTAACATTCCGCCAACTTGGGAAGAAAAGAAAATAGCTGGCATCGACTGGCTTTATGGATATCGCCAACGGCATCCAGATTTAAGATTGAGGAAGCCGGAAGCCTGCAGTCTTTCTCGATCGACATCAATCAATAAGTACAACGTGCAAGTTTTTTTCACTAATTTAAAAACAGTTGTTCAGCGTCAAAGTACTTTTGGAGACGGCACTAGGCTCTTTTGCTTGGATGAAACCAGTACAACTACAGTACAAAAGCCAAAGAAGGTCTTGGCGTCTAAATCTGCAAGACATCTTAATAAATTGAGTAGCGCAGAGCGAGGAACCCTTGTAACAACATGCTGTATTGTGTCGGGCATTGGATCAGCTTTACCGCCAGCAATGGTGTTTCCTAGAAAAAAATACAAGCCACATATGTTGAGCAATGCGCCTCCGGGAACTTTAGGCCTTGCTCAACCTACAGGTTGGATGGCGGGAGAACTTTTTGTGGAAGTCATCAAGCATTTCATAAAATTGACTTCTTCTACAAAAGAAAATCCTTCTCTTCTCATCATGGATAACCATGAAAGTCATTTAGCACCAGCAGTTTTACAAATTGCTAAAGATTTTGGTGTGACACTTCTTACAATACCACCATACTGTAGTCATAAATTACAGCCACTTGACGTGGCTGTATTTGGACCATTTCAGAGTTTTTATAATAGTGCAATAGACTCGTGGTTGTGCCGCCATCCGGGGCAAACTGTCACAATATACGAAGTCGCAGAACTTATGGGAGAAGCATTTGAAAAAAGTATGACCCCCGTAAATATCAAGGCTGGTTTTAGAAAGACTGGTATCTTTCCATTAGACACTGAAATTTTTAAAGATGACGATTTTTTTTGCCAGTGAAGTAACTAACCGGCCTTTGAATAACGATTTACCATTATCACAGACAAACATGCTAACTGCCTGTTCACAAACATCCATTACTACCAGTCAGGAGCCACATCCTATGATATCAATCCATGATAATCAAAATCCACGTCCCTCTACCTCCTGTGAAACAGCTCTGAAACCAATTGGAAGCCCAATAGGATGTAGAGATTATCCCAAAGCAGGTCCTAGAAAGGGAACCAACAAAAGGAAGAAAGGAAAAAGTTTAATTTTGACTGATACTCCAGTAAAAGCGGAAATAGTTGACCTTGCACGTCAAAGAAATTAAAAAAAAAATTAAACTTGAAACTAGAAATGTACAAAAAGCTAAAAAGTTTGTGAAAAAAAAATTGAAAAGGTAACGAAAATGCTATTTTCTAGCTCTGAGCTTAGATTTAATTTCTGAAATAGAAGAGACAGAAGAAGAAACTGATGAAGATGGAGACAATTTGCCATTGTTCACGAAAAAGACACCAGTGGCTCATGACTTTGTGATGGTTCGCTTTTCAGGCAAGCAGAATAAATATTTTATTGGTCAGATATTGACTGATAAAGACGAGAATAATGAGTACGATATCACCTATTTGCGCAAAAGTTTAAAGAGAGTTATCAGTTTCTTTTTTCCTTTAGAACCTGACCTTGCTATGGTACACATTGCTGATATTGAACTAGTATTACCACAACCTGATTCTGCGGGTAAAACTAAACGCCAAGCAGATATCTATACGTTACCTGCAAAATTTTTCAAAAAATATACTTTAGGTTAATCAGATTTTAAGTTTACCTGTCTGTGATCTCAAAGCTTTGATGTGCCTTGTGTTTCATTGTGGCTCAGATAGTGTTTCATCCTACCCCAGACCTGGCTGGGGCACAATGAAACACGGGAAGGGTTTTAAAAAAGTAGAATTAGGTAGTTTAGGTTAAGCGTAAATTTTTGAACTCACTTTTGAATACAAGTTGTAAGTCAAAGACTAATCTAATGTTCCTATAAAAAAATTAGTTGATTTATTAAACCATTAAAAAAATAAAAAATAAAATATATTTTTCGTTTCATTGTATCCCCACTGTCCCTAAGTAGCTGAGAGCCGTTGTAAGCGATCGACACAAGAGCGCGTTGTGTAGATCCCATGCAGGAGACCTTCGTCCAGCAGTCACTTGGACGTCTATTGGTTGAGACGACGACGACCGGTGTGTATCTAAACGATTATGATACTTAGTCACAATTTAATAGACACAAGTTCCGTGCTAGATGATCCAGTAAATTGTTTATATTTTGTACTTATTGGAATCACGAACCTACGCCTGCTGCAATGAAAGGAAAATAAGTGGAAGTGCACTATAATAAAACTGTATTGCTGTTGCGAGGCTGGATATTGAAATTCCTACTTACATAGAACGTATCTGATAACAGCTTTGCATTCAGAGTATTGTGCAATGCAAACTCAATAGTAGAAACTTGAATAAGTACGGTTCTATTATTTATTTGTTACTAGATGATGCCCGCGACTTCGTCCTCGCAGATTAAGTTTTTTTGATTACCGCGGAAACTCTATAATTTCCCGGGATAAAAAGTAGCCTATGTCCTTCCCCGGGACGGGAAGGCGTTTTCCATTATTCCCATTTTTGTTATTATTTAATCCAAAATCTTAATTTTTTAAACCATAATAATAACGAAGATTCAAGATCCTTCAAGATCCTAGGCAGGGATGGCGAATCAATGGCACGCGACACATTATTTTGGGCACGCCACCGATTATGCACTAAGAAAAAAGTGTGAAGTAGGTATTATATGACGAGCCAACGCGAGTGTTCGGGCACAGTAAACAAATACAATGTATTGTATCTGTTTACTGTGGTTCGGGTCATTATTTTCAAAGATGATTATCTCGGGTTAATAAAATATTAGGTCCTTACATATGAAATCGCCGTTTTGTCGTACTGGCCACTTTGATCTCAAATGTCTCCTCTTTGGTTAGGAATTTCAATTTCAAATTTATACAGCTATTTACTCATGCTTTTGTGTTTTGAAACCCCCTATTCATTTATTTTTCCTCTTTTGGTTTTTTCTTTGCGTCACTCAGTTTACAAAATTGAAAACTTGAAATATCGCGTTATTTACGAGTACGAGTTCTCTCGTGGTAACAGTGCTGCAGAAACGGCTCGAAGGATTAATGATGTGTATGGCGGCGGTGTTGCAAAAGAAAACACAGTGCGTTTTTGATTCCAACGTTTTCGTTCTGGAAATTTCGACCTGCAGAACAAGCCCCGTGGACGGCCGGAGGCCAAAGTTGATAATGAAGAATTGAAGGCTATTGTGGAAGCGGATCCATCGCAAATATTTTTTTTAAATATAATATTATATTTTATTTCAAAAAATATATTCACCGGTCAAGTACGAGTCGGACTCGCGCACCGAGGGCTCCGTACAAACCTGTAGTAAGTTTAAAATTATTAAAAATATTTTTATTAATGATGTAACTAAATTTTATGCTTTTCGCAATGTTTCCTTTATCTGAGCTATACAACGTAACTTCGACCCAATTTTCAAGGTTATGAGTTTACGGGAAGTACCTACCCTGTAGGTTTTGATTCCCTTGCGAGTGTCAAAAATTTGCAGCATAAACGGCTGTCTGTATCTTTTGATTGCGTTGGCTTAGAAGTTAGATATTTTCACAGCTCCAAGGGAAAGTAGACCTGGATTATTTGATCTGAATTTCAGCTTGATATCTCCATACGTTCCTGAGAAAAAGGGTCTTGACACGCAGACGGACGGACAACAAAGTGATCCTATAGGGGTTCCGTTTTTTCCTTTTGAGGTACGGAACCCGCAAAACACGATTTACCAAAAAAAATACCGAGCAAAGCTGTCAGCTATCTTTCAGCAAAGCAAGTCATCCAGATATTACGTTTAAAAGGAGAAGCGAATAAGAAGTGTGGCCTTTACGGTTTAACTTTTTGTTTTACTTGGAGAGTTTTTGGTTTACTTTTCTATTAAACTTTGTTTTGGATTCGACGTGCGCGGGGTCGGCGGGCGGTGGAGATTTATTTACTGAATGTACCGTTTTATTTACGCGAGGGTACTTAGGTAGCTAAATTCAATTTAGATTTTACCTCAGGGTGCTACGTGCGAATGTTCGCAAGTTGTACGCTTCTGTTTAGTTCTTTGTGAGTTTTTGTTTACGTAACTTAAAATTAACCAGGATAAAAGTATCGTAGTGTTAATTTTAAGTTTCCGTTCAGCCGTTATTATTGAGTCTAAGTACTCACCAACTTATCTAGCAGGTACCTACCTAAACCTACCTACCTTCATATAGATAGTTTCAATTACAGTAAAACTCGGTTGAGTTTATGCTACACCAAATTTTAATAGACGTTTGTAACTTTTTGTTTTATATGAATAAATAAAATAAAATAATAATTTTAAAGTAGGTACCTAATTGGAATTCGAGAGTAGGTACCAAACGTTGACAATTTTGCATACCAACTAAGACTAAAGCTAGTTAACTAGGTATATGTGGATTCCAAAAGCACCAAAGTATTATGGTCTCTAGAAACCCAGCCTTGTATTATTTTTATTATAACTGCCTCAAATCACTTATCAATTAAAACTACTTATTACAGCTTTTTTATCAGGCCAGCAGCATGTGTGTAATAAGTACTAGAATATACTAGTATCTATATTATTAGTTCCATTTTTAAAGTTAGATACCCTACCATGTACTTCTTTGTAAGAATAAAATTGACATTAATCTCCTAGTAAGCCCTCGTAGATCCATCATCCATTAAGCTGTTTCATTAAAAAAGTTTTCTACTTCGGACGATTCAACGATAGGTTAACTAAAACGAATAGGGGAAGCTCCTCTTAGAAATAATAGCGCCTCAACAAACAGGGAGGGGCTTAGTGAAAGTACCTGATAATCTGATGTGCTGTGTCTACAGATTTGGCGCAGTCGCACCCTCCTTGTGTACAGGATGTTATTCTGGCAACGTTTAATCAGGAATATCTTGAATTATTTGATGCTAGCTTTTGCTTGCGACGGCTTTTGCGACAGATTAAAAGTATTATCTATGTCCCTTTGCGGGTACAGGTTAAGCTTTGTGCGCAAATTTCGTCGAGGTGGTTCTTAAACTGAACCTTTAAGAAGTAACAACAAAAACCAAGTCGTTATGCAATTTAAAAAATTCATAAAGAGGGTAATAGCATAAAATGTATGTTACCCTAAGCACAGACTATTACTAGATACAGAAGCAACGCTAACACCCTCCCGCAAAATCTTCGCCCGCCGCTGATCCCTGCAGTGTCGACCACGGCTACTAGCACTACCGCCTTGTTCCTCTCTATAAGTAATTGGTAAGGCTCAGCCCAAAACCTTAACTTCGCTTGCAATATAATAATGCTTTGATGGGGCTGCCCCGCTTCTACAGGGCATCCGAGATGTTTTCTGATGACATAATAATTTGCTTAATTGCTTCATAACAATCATGTGCAAATGATGCGCATCCCTGGTGCACCGAGTGCGGGCCAGCGTCAAAGGAGTCCTAGGCATGATAGATGATAGATATAAGGAAAATTAAATAGTAGTTATAAATTAAAAAATAAAACGGGCAATATTTAAGAAATTTTAATATAAATTATTCAGATTCATCGTCGCTAATTATTCGTAGTTTTTTGCGTTTCCCCCTCGCTGCGCCGTCTTCCCGCTCGCTGTCATCTGAAGCAAACGAGATAACTTTCACATTTATTTTTAAATTAAGACAAATACACGGTTTTCACAGGCTCAAGGCGACTCTTTCATCCGACTATGGGAGGGTAAATGAGTTTGGCAGTTTTGTGACTATTTGTCAGTCTGTCGGTTTCCTCACAGTTGACAAAATACTATATTCCGACAAACTTATCTGACCCGGTGACAGTGTCGCTAGTATCTATGAAAAATTAAATAAAACCAAAAACTTAACATGCATAACGTTCCAATTTTGGCCACCGGGTCAGATAAGTTTGCGGAACTATGAATAGATTTTGATAAATAAGTTGTCGATCGTCTTAGCGTTACAAGCTTCACAGACTAATAGTGTCATTCCCTTCAAAAATTTCAGCTACACCGCCACAGAGATCTACGCGGGATATCTAATACCTTTAAACGAGCAATAGGGATGATAACAACTCAATCAAATCGGCAACTCTTTAACAAACTTAAAAACGCACTTCTAGTATGGAAGTTGTATAAAATTCACAATAGTGACGTCATCAAATTTCAACGCACTTTTTTTCTTTAATCTATATTTTAAAATGGTTAACAAACTCAAAACTAACCGAGGATGTGAATTTTAGGTCTTTTGGAAGATCCTCTATTTGGTAATCAGTTAGAAATAATTTATTTTTGATATAGGCATCATCCCTATTCTTATATATTGTTATATAATCTGAATCTCGGAAACGGCTTGAACGATTATCATGAAAATTAGTAAGCAGGAGGTTTCGGGGACGATAAATCGATCTAGCTAGGATTCATTTTTAGAAAATGTCGTTTTATCCGTGTTTACGAAAGTAAATTACGAAGGTAAATTTCGTCACCATCTACAAGGTCGGTCCCGAAACTAGAAGACCCCGGTTCGAGTCCAGATGTCCTCCAGTCCGATTATTTTTCCCCCTTTTTTTAAAACAATACAATAAGTAATATTTTATTTTTAATGTTAAGTTTTTAATTTAGTTTTTTGTTTTTTATTATTTAAATATAATTTCCAAAAAACACGATTTACCAAAAAAATACCGGTCACCCAGATATTTATATTATAATGCACATGACCCCTTTACTTTCGCCCCTTACTCATACAGCCAAATCGAACGTAAAATGCGAAATCACCGGAGATATAAGACACACAATGTAGTCAGTGTATTAAAAATTTAATGCCCTACAGAAAGCGATTTTATATCCGTCGTCACGACTCACGATACAGTGAAAACTGGCTCTAGGGCGTTAAATTACAGCTGAATCCTTTTCTTTACAAGAGAATCTCCATACTAATTGTAGGGACATTTTTGTGGGAGAAAAATAATGTACAAGGCAAATTTATGGAAATGTGGACATTTAATTCCTTGTTGATTGTTTTGCGGACGCAAATTAGAGGTCATGAAAGACATTTGCAATAGTAATAATTTATATAATACTTTAGTTCTGCATAACTTAGCTTTCGAATACGATTTTTCATTCAATTATTTATTTTTAACCGTCTTCCAAAAAAGGAGGAGGTTCTCAATTCTTTTTTTTTAATGTATGTCGGTGCATAACTCCGTGTTTTCTGAAGCGAAAATTATTATTTTTTCAGTCCTTAGAGAAAGCTCTCGAGGTGGTCCCATAAAAATTTTGACTCCAAATCCTCAACCCTGACACTAAAATTTAAAAATAAAAATTATTTGAAAAGAACCGACTTCCAAATCAACACAGAGTGGATTCTGTTAGTTCCGAATAACCACGGACACAGATAAGTGTGTCTGAGTGTAACATCCTTCGATTTATCGATTGGAAAAAATTAGATTGTTATACAAGGGGAAAGCACTCTACTTATACAAGTATTATTTACAACACCAGAATACAATAGTTTGAAGGTGTAAGTGAATGCTTTTCTCGAGTTAAACATAGGTACTATTCTCATGTTGAATGTGAGGAAAGTAAAATTTTTCCATAAAATATACGCCAAATTTTGTCAAGTTTGGTTCTGTAGAATAGTAGTGAAAGAGTAACAGACATACGTAAACTTTCGCATTACTTTAACTTTATATAAAAATAATAGTGCAGGTAACTTACCACTGAGTTGTGGAAGTCCACTCAATATATCCTCAGTATCAGGCAACTCAGTTTGTAGAGTTTTCTTGGCGAAAGATAAAATGTCATCATCCTCGTCCTCGATTTCATCGATTCTCTGCATTTTCCGATTATTTCCATCGTCAGAATCGATGCTACGACTTCGTTTTCGATTTTTCAATGCGGCTTTCTCATTCGATACATCTCCAGTGTTTGATGCTGTGATATTCGATAAACTTGTATAATTTGATGTATTATCCCTTTTGTCAGTATTATTATCACGCATTTTACGCAAATTATCGAATAAATCATCGTCATCGCTTGATTCGGCTTTGTTTTCTGTTTGTCCTTCGGTATTATTGACAACTTCGGTATTTTGATCATTATTTGCACTGTCTATAATAAGCTCCTGGTTAACGGCTTTAATGATAATTTCTCGTCTCTTCCGAATGGTCTCATGGTGTAAGTTGCTCGGTATCCTCCAGTAGGTCTCCTGAAATTAGTATTTGAATGTAAGAACTAGTTTTTAAAGTTCCGTAGTAAAACGTCATTAGAGGTCAGTTTGTGTGACGCCCTTTTTAAAATCAGCTTGTTTAAAAAAGCTGTACCGTTGAAAATTTGAACAATTACATAAAACTATTCGTGTTAGGCAGAGCCATGAAATGCGAAAACCAAAAAAAAAATTTTACCACAGTAATTTTCTTTTTAAAGAGAACCGTAGTACAGAAAAAACCTCTATGGAGCCCTATCTTGCTTGTTCTGACACGCGCTTGACCAGTTATTCATTTTAAATTTAAATGCTACAGTAAAATTAAAAATTAGGTTAGCCTATCTAATTGCATTTCATCACTGAAATATGTGCATAATAGAACCTAATTATAAACAATTGTTTAAATCAACGTTTCTAGAAGAATATATACATACTTATACTAGACGATTCCCGCGACTTAGTCCGCGTGGATTAAGATTATTTGATTCCCGCTGAAAATCTTTAATTTTCCGGGATAAAAAGTACCCCTGTACCAAATTTCATCAAAATCGGCTGAGCAGATGGGCCGTGAAAGTGTAGCAGACAGACAGACGAAAAGACAGATAGACAGACACACTTTCGCATTTATTAGTATGGATATAAGAGTACCTGTTCATCGACCGGCGGCAGAACGCCGATGCTCTTCAGTACTTCATTGAACAGTGCACTGTCCATCGCTTCCACTGATTCACTAGATATAGGAACGAGGGGCGTTCCTTCAGCCGTGGGATCATACCCCTCAGCTTCTTGGTCCAAAGCTACCTCTTCTAGATTTTCCGCGAGCCATCTTAGGGCTTCTGTGTAACCTGGTAATATGGATATTTTCAAATTCTCATGTCTTTCGTTTGTGTTTGCATGAACCATTTTGACACTTGGGTGGGGAGATTCACTTGGGGGCTGATTCTGTAGTCTACAATCTCTAACTAATAACTAAACTAAAATGATATCATTAATAATTTAACGAATTAAAAAATACGACTGCCCTGCCATATTATTTTTGGAGTTTACCTCCATAAGAAGCGATATGCATATAGGTATAGCCTTTGGAATCTTATTCAAATTTTTTATTAAATGATATTTTTTTGTGAATCACTAAATATTGAGCTATAGTGTTATATATTTTTGGAATCTACTCATCATTTTCTAGATGATGATTATGTAGTTAATGTTATTTTCGATTTTTTTTTCAATTTTGGTCTTTAATGCGGGACCATGGTCACCACATCAATTTTTAAAAAAAAATTACTAGCCTATGTCACCCGGAAGAAGCTAGGGATTCTAGCGATACCTCATTTATCAAAATCGGTTCAGGCGTATAGAATTTATGGTGGAATATACAAACTCACATACATACATACATACATACATACATACATGCATACATACATACATGAACCCTGAAAACAATATACTCCTTTTTTCAGGCAGTCGTATAAAAATATGACTAACCCTTTCATAATACTCCCTACGGAAAGGGACAGATCTAGATTTAAAGCTGTCAATATAGTTTAGAGGTTAACACAAGTTATACAGAATTGGCCACAGCGTATATGTAAGGGGGATGATATACTATCATCAGCTGTACCACGTAGATTTGTCTGCTTTGGCGGATTATAGCGAATTACGCTTCTTGTTCCTTGCTCCACTACCGCACGAGATTTGGTCATGCTAAAGCTGTATAGGTTAAAATACCTACTTCTTATCAATTGTTAAGAAGTATTTTAACTTAAGCAGCCAATTTTCAAACGATTTTCCCTACTTTAAACATTTCAATAAAAAGGAACTACACTTGCCACGTTTATAAGTGCCTTTTTTTAAATAAAAATTCTTACAATGGAAGTATAAGCGAACAATATTTAGAGAACCTCGCTACCTAATAGGAAACGAAGAATTGAAAATTGCAATATCGGCAATATTTCCCCAAGAGCTTGTAGGAGATTTTAAGAATGCGATTGATAAAGGCTGGATATTTGTATGGTGTTCCTTTTATTTTGTGTTTGGTTAAGTTATCTGTCAAGAAATTATCGGAGGCAAGCTACTACTTCAGAATCTAGCAGCTCAGAATTCCGAAGGTGACGGTTTTACACCCTTGTACCTCGTAGAGTATGTGTCTCGTTCTTGATCTTTCTTCGGTTGTGTCAGATTGCTGCCAACCGGACTTTGAGTGTGAGGGAATAAAGGTTGCAAACACTTGCGCTCTATAATATCACCTGCCTATTTTCAGTTGAGATTAACTGCCGTGGACGAAGTTCAGTCAAGATTAATAATTTCATAGTAAACTAGACCTGACAACTGACTAGCAGTAAATATTAATTAGACATTAAATTCACCATCAACGTACCGTCCCACAAACCGGTGACAGCGTCGCTGCTATCACATTTAGTGTTACTAATAAATATTTAAAATAAAACAATAACTAAACAGTCATACAAATTAATTCCAATTTTGGTCAGAAAGTTGGTGGCACTATACAGAACGTGGTGCGCGCAACGACCTCAATTTACCCTGTCAAACAAAGAATGTGGACTTGTTTTACTAACGCCATCTAGTCTGAAAAGCGGGACAGCGGGGACAAGCACAGGCTTATAAAGGTGAGGGGCACGCCCTACAAGTCGGAACCTCAAGTGTTTTCTATAAAAAGGCCCATCTAGTAACTACATATCGATGATGGGTGCACGAGTTGCTGTACAACGCTTGCTAGTCTTTATCCAGTAAGAAAATAACAAACAACGTACAACAAGTACGAACTTTTACCTTTTATCAAACACTTCCTTAAAATAGGCTACGGACTCTCGGGCTATATTAAAAAGCAAAATACGATCCAACTTACCCTCATCGACGGCTTGCACCAGCAGTTTCGCAATTTCATTGGCACTTAGCTCCACACTTTTAACGGGCTTTTTATTTTTAATTTGCCGTTTTTTCTCTGCGTTAGTTTTGTTGTTTTTCTTCGGTTTGACGGTTATTGCGGGCGGCGAACCGGTACCATTTTCGCTATCGGAATTTGAGTCGGACTGTGACGAGCTTTCTACAATAATAATATTTAGGTATATAACATGACTAGCTAATGCCCGCGACTTCGACAGTGTGGATTAAGTTTTTTTCGGTTCCCACAGGAACTCCTTAATTTTTCGGAATAAAATACTTTTCATCCCGGAAAATTGTGGACAGTACCTGGAGAGTGACATAGGCAGTAGCCTAGTCCTCGACTATACCCATACCAAAAATCACGTCGATCCGTTGCTCCGTAGCGGCGTGATTGAAGGACAAAACAACAAACAAACACACTTTCGCATTTATAATATTAGTATAATGTTTCTACCATTATCATCTATTGTAGCTAGAGTATGTAACGCTCCTTCGGTATTAAAAGGTCAGAACGTAATTACGAAGAAGCGTCTTCTAGAGTTCTAAAATAACAAAATTCCGCTAGTATTTACAACTAAATGATGCTTATTATCAAGCATGAACATTCAAAAACCGACCTTGATCAAGATCTTTCTAAGAAAATTTGTAGATTTCGACTAGGTATGGGAGTTCCAGAAAATTCCTATTGCCAAGAAAATTATCTTTACGATGTAAAAGCCAAATAGAGAATAGGACTTTAATGTAATAGCTTTATCTCTCTCAAGTTAGCGCATTCCATTACAGACTTTTACTATCGGATATAATATAGCCGTAAGTGCAAAGCTAGAAAGTCAACAATTCAGCTTTATGCCAGGATGCCAGTACGGTCAAGATTTTTTATTTAATGTTTCAATATTGCATTACTGTTTTATAATTTTATTTTATTAATTTTTTGATAAAAAATTCGAAGAAATTCTGATATTTGACATAAATTATCTTTGTAATCAGAAATCAAGGTGATCGGTGAGAAATCGAAATTAATGAACAAATTTGCAGGAGTTCGCGATCAATATTCAATTGCCATACTATAAATTCTGCTAAATGCTAGCAAATTTATACCCACTAAAGAAGTTTCATTCATAAAATCAGCACAATCAGGTTCCCATATAGTGTAGTAGTAGCCTATGTCACTCTTCAGGTCCTCAAGTATACCCATGCAAAAAATCATGTCTATCCGTTGCTCCGTTGCAGCGTGATTGAAGGACAAACCAACAAACCAATAAACCAACAAACAAACACACTTTCGTATTTATAATATTATATAGTATAGAATGATAGCGCAATACAAGTATACAGCTCAATGGTCGAAGTTCAATTGCTTGGAAACTCACCGTTCGATCTGACGTCCGACGCGCTTTTAGCTCGCCTTTGTTTCTTCTTGCGACATTGTCTCTTGTCCTGGATTATGCCGAGCTCCAGCAGACGGTCTACGAAACTGCGCTTAGAACGCTTACGGGGCATTCGAGGTAATATTAGAGCCATTGGATCTGTAAAGTGAAGTATACTTTAAAACCTGTACTTTAAGTTTAAGCCGGGGTTGTTGCCGATCAATACAGGTTTTTTTGAAGTGAAAACTTCTTGAGCACTTTTTGGTAGGGTAAACTTGTGGATTCGCGTCACCGACATGCTCCGCGCCGACATGCTCGCGTTGTTACGATGACAAAAGGTCTTAAATATTACTACATTCGTAATTAAACTTTAATGCCTTAGTTTTAAGGTTTATATCTTAATTATTTTAAATATATATTTATCGATTTGGATGAAATTGAGAAATATTGAGATATTTTTTTTACTTTTCATGTTTAAGACTTGCCTTAACTTGCCATTGTGGCTTGTTGATCGAGCTTTATGAAAAGGAAAGCAATACAATTAATTAGTCCTATCCTTTCAGTTTAGTTTATAGATAGTTTATAGATTGTGCGCAACAGAATTAACCTTCGTCACCAAAATTACTTTACCAGAGGTTCCGGTGTAATTTTAGAAATAAATATTATGTACTGTAAGATGTACATAATTACATGGAAAAATTTGTCAAAGTCGTGACTGTTTTCCATACCAAGGCTATGTTCAGATATACACTGCGAGCACTGTACAGTGCTCTTACTGGGGAGAAATTCGTTCCGTTATGGACTAACAGTATACTGCCGCAGTATCCTAGGGAAACATATGATGTAATCGTCGCCACTGTGAGCACTGGCGTTTTCGAGGATAGCTCA
Organism: Erebia palarica; assembly: GCA_964035005.1. Taxonomy (NCBI): domain Eukaryota; kingdom Metazoa; phylum Arthropoda; class Insecta; order Lepidoptera; family Nymphalidae; genus Erebia; species Erebia palarica. The sequence continues at coordinate 14,114,710 of OZ035988.1, forward strand.
TTATAAAGGAACGGTTTCGCAGTATACTAAATTGACGTCACACCTTACAGTGCTTGCAGTGTATATCGGAACACATCCTACATGTCAACGAAAACTTTACAAATCTTAGACTTATAATATTTACTACTGACATTTTTGCTACAAATACGTGATTAGATCTTGTTATTATTTTTTTGTTTTGACGAAACAACATTAAACTAAACGTAGCCCATTTTATTTTCATTTTAAATGAGAAAAAGTCTCTCTAAAATACGACGGGCACAAAGCGAATGTTCGTATAAATCCAAATACAGTTTAAATGATAGAGACAAAAAGGTTTCGTGGCTGGAATCTAGGACATTTTAAACCCGTAAAGCGGATAAAAATAAAATATTGAATCAAAGTATTGTCCCCGTAGGTGTTATAGGGTTGGCAGCAAAGGCTGAAAAATCACAAAACTTTACATCAGTGATTTCTTTCAAATATATCTTATGTTCTTAATGATAATGAGGTAAGAAATGTACGAAATACTGAAAAGTTATTATCAGTTAAAGACCATTTTTATTAATTTTAATCAATATATTTTCAAAGAATAAAAAACCAAGATCTTCATTGTAGTAACAAAACGTGCCATAGGGACTGTCAAATAGCCTAAAAAAATTGTTGGCAACCCTGTAAATAAAATATTTTATCTCGCGAACTCATTTAAAAAGTTCTTTTTAGAGCTTTTTCTATAATGTCGCAGATTTAGTCCAAAGAATTTACTTAGGATACGTTTTTGGGGTTCCATATACATACTCCAAAACGGGAAATAGTCAAGTGCGAAACAACGATGAAGCGGCTTTCCCACGCGATTTCGGTGAAGATCATGTCTGTCACATGTCCGCCGCTAACTAAACATAGTGGAGCCGCTAGATCTCCCACTTAGCTCAATTATGTGAGAACTCAAAACACAGAATTTGGAATCATTTTTATATATATGACTTTTACATAATAACTCATATTTATATGACTGAAAGAAATCTGTGTTAGAACAGCCAGTTTTGCTGTTGTTTCGCAATCCATACAAAACAAGTCATGGCGGAATTTCAGCGGATTCGCTGCTATGATACTTTCACAGCGGAAAAATTTTAGTTCAAAAAGCCGAATTTCTATGAAAGTATTGACATAATAAGTTGAAATGTATGTATACCTAAATCCATAGTGGCACAGCTACTCTCTCTGTAAACCAATAAAGATCCTTTTAAAGCAATTGACTGATCATTTAAATCTACGGAAATCCCCAGTGACTTCTCGGAACCTTTAGCTAGGGGCCTTTAAATCTCGAAGGGATCTGGTGATGAATTTTTTTTTTACTTGCACTGGGGCAGCAATTAGCTACTATACCAAAAAATAGGTTATGATGCAGCCTAAGATCCATCTTAGGCTGCATCATAACCTATTTTGGGCGTGCTGGAGCACGCCCACCTAGAAGATAATCAATAGTTATATTTTAGGCAGTATCTCTTGTCTGCTTTTGAAGGTACCAATTATTGGATCGAAAGAGCGTTCCATATTCCTGCAATGCGTATTAGAAATGAGGTAAGGGAATTGCTTCGTACGAGTCCGTGGTATTTCAACCTTGTAGTAACTAACATTTACGACTAGACTTAGAAAGAAAGTCGGTCGAATAGATCTTTGTCACTGTCGCCGAAATACCATTTAAGTAATTATAAGAATAAATCCGAAAGTTATTAATGTTAAATCCATGTAAGATGTACGGAACCTTAGAGCGCGAATACTACTCGCACTTGACCTCCCAGTGTGATTAATGGTCTAATCCAATTTGCAATGAAATAGATTAGATTTTACTTGCAGTCTGCAGAACTTACTCGCATCGCAATGGCAGTCTCAAGGACATATTTACCTTGATCAGAGTAACTAATTTCTCCGTTCTATGAATTCACTTTCTTTATTAAATTTGTATGAGTGAGTTTGTATTTGTATAAGTTTGAGTTCGTTGTGGGCTCTTCTCAGACCAGGGCGCGTTTGGAACCCTCGTAGTTTAGTTTTAAGATACCGTAACTGATTATCACCATCATGTTTTATAAGTAATTGGACGTCAATAAGTGTACAATGTACCTAATTTGAATAAATAAATATTGATTGATTGATTGATTATTTCTATGCCAACTTTCTTTAACATTAATTATATATATGGTCATATTATGTGTTAAAGTATGTTCCTACCTTAAGTGCCTATTAAATTCACTTACCTGGTGTATCCTCATACTGTTGCCATAGCTTCCTCAACATTTCATCTTCTTCTTCGCTGAAATCTTTGGGCACCTTTTCCCTGCGTTCTCGATTAGACTTTTTGGTCGGCGCTTTGAACAAGAGGCCCAGTTCTTTCAATTTCTTGATGACGCTACGTCGCGTACGAGTTTGGTCGATCAAATTTTCCAGTATCCAATCGATCACATCTGCGCGATAAAAAAATATATAAAATTTTTGCTGCTGCACCTATATTATTATTATTATATCGAAATTGTTTTAAACGATTCTGTAGATAAACAGCAAATAAATTAGTCAATTATTATCAAATAGAAATAAAAAACAGACTTTCAAGTATTCTTTTTTGCCCAGACTTTACAATTATTGTATTCATCGCTAGCGCTACATCGGTGTTTGCTATATTTTTTTCAAACGTGAAAGACGCAAGCAGACGTGAAACAAATTCAGAAAAAGTTCTGAGTTCTGCGTTGTGCGTTCTTTGCAACGTTTGTAACTTTGTAGCGCCGCGCAGTAATCAGTAGTCAGACAGCGCTGGTCAGAGTGAACGGTTGCGATCTATTCCAAAAACACAAAGAACGTTTTTCTGTTTCACTTTTTTATATAATTATGCAATTCATTAAAGCTATTTATTGACATACGAAAGTAAATAAAAAATCGATCTTCATCTTCAAGCAATTCAGGAAAAAATAACACTAAATTCTCTTGTTTTAGCTTACCCAGTATTTTATTTTTTTATTGGACTCTTCGAAACTACAAAAGCAACGCCTCGTATTCGGAAGATGAACTATCGAAACACAATATATTTTACGTACAACTTTTGTACCGGAAATGGAACGCAAAATCGTTGACCTCCTGTACGTTAAGAATTTCTAGAAATGTGAACGACCAAACGCGAGCTGAACGTTGAACGCTTTTCTGTCTACGCGGGCTCATAATGCTAGATCCGAACTTAGAAAGCCAGGTTCAGGGCATAATTCTTCGCCATGGAAAAAGGTTCTTCCTCTATGTGGAACGATGAAGAACAATTATTAATGACAGAAGTCAGGTTTTACCGTAAGGGTTTCCTCGCGGCATGGCACGTCAGACTTTTTGTAGGTCAAATAATCGGGCCTATAATATCGCCGACTTTTATCACCGATTTTGTGACCGATTCAACGCGGAGACTTAGCGCAAAACACACAGGGAACGGGCGCGGAACGCGCGGAGGCCGAGTCGGGCGCGGGCCGGGTCGGACGCGGGCCGGGTCGGGTGCGTGGCGGGTTGAATTCCTTGTATCTTTATATGGACGACATCACACAGCGTTACCCGTCACGCGCCCTGCGTGGCCGCGGCTGCGTTCTGTGTGATGTCGTCCTTAGAAATACAAGGAATTCAACCAGTCACGCACCCAAAAGGTCCTTGCCCGCACCCGACCCGGCCCGCGCCCGACCGGCGCCCGCTCCCTGTGTGTTTTACCCTTTAGGAAATACACGTCATGAATTCACCGACTGTCAGTAAGTCGGCCGGGATGCACCGATTTTGTCTTTGATCGACTTTTTGTAGGGCGTGGGCGTTTTTTTATTACAATCAGTAGGTATTTTTCTTCACTTGCCGACAAAAATTCGGTCACCGATTGTCGACGTGGATTGAGCCACGAGCCTATCCTTTTTCAATATTTTACCACTGAAGGTTTTACTCAAGGCTAAAAACCCGCTGTCTAGACGCGGCTTAGACGCGGCTTATGATAGAATATTGTTTCTTGTATATTCTGTTTAGGATTGGACAGGTGAGAAATTCAAATTATATTATACGTGTAATGCCATTTCACCGACAGCCAAAGTCGAATAGAAGTTATAACGTAATCTTATTATATTTTATGAGAATAACCGCGAAATATATCACATAATTCACTATTCTGTCAGCTTTGGAATAACGAAGGTTTCATCGCTAAAATAAGAGAATAATAATGCGACTCATCTTTATTATTTTCTACAGTAGGTACTTTGTTGTCATCTCATTTCAGTATTGGTTTTTTCTGGTATGTTTCCTTATAAAAACCGTAATAATTAATTTTATTATTATAAATACCTGTTTATAACCATTTTACAGCCGTTAGCCAATTATAGCAAATATCTTTGTCGCCAGGGCGTTACTTAACTATAAGATATCTCTACAGTAGGTACACCTAGCAAGCGGTGTAAGTAAAACTTTCACTGCTTAAGTAAATACACATAAGGCGTCCACATAAGTAACTTACGAAATGTAAACAATCTTATAAGTCGCAGATCGTATGTAAATTCAACCGATTTTGAAGAAATTTGGTATAGAGGTAGGTTACGTCCCGGGGAAGGACCGAGTTCCCGTGGGAATCAAAAAACCTTAATCCACGCGGACGAAGTCGCGGGCATCACCTAGTTATTAAAATATGAACGTCACTTTAATATTCGTTGCTAAGCAATTATAATTCGATAAGGTAAATACTCGTGGGAAGGAGAATAATACGCCCACGTTTACAACCCTTACCCAAAAGTTATTTTAATAACAGCTTAACCCTTTCCAGATTATAATGAGAAGGAACGTCTATACAGATATTAAAATTTATATCTACTTATTCTAATCCTTCAAGTACAAATGTACGTTAATATGAGGGAAATTGCGTGAATACCTAATGTGTTTAAGAACTAAAAAATAATAGTAGCAAAATAAAAAAAATACAGTATAAGAGTGCCTTTTCACCAGAGTGTGTCAAAAGCTAAACCACAAATAGGAGCGCTTGATTTTCAAAGCTTAAATCGCTAGATGTTAAATCAAGCGCGAGATCCTATAGTTTAAATATCAATGCGGACGATGTAACGGGCACAAGCAAGTCTATTTAGAAATAAATAAATATATTGGGATTAATATTACAATTCATTAGTACGAACCCTGATCCGTTTCGGGGTTCGCTTGGTTCTCCATATACAGTTTGCGAAGTTCCTCCTCCTGCTCTTCACTCCAGGCCCCTTTGCCGAGCTTATCCCTGGAAGGTTCCCACAATTAATCACTATTTAACCTTTCGAATACAAGAAACTTTCAATTGTTTCCTGTTTCGCCCATTTTCCATAACAAGCTAAGAATAAGTTTAGAACACATTCGGTTCTATCTCGTCGTAAATTTTGTCTGATTTCTATTCACTGTGTGGCTTTAAAAGAAAATCAAACGATCCTGACTCAGGGGTCTTTTTATTTAGTAAAATGATTGCTGCGATCACCCCTGATCAGAGACCACTATTTCGATATTGGCCAAAATCAATACACGCAGCAAGAATATCATAAATTCAGCCAATCACAACAATTGAGACTGTAACAATGTTAATGCAGCATTTTCGAAATAGCGCTGCAGCTCTACCTTTAGTGTCTTCGATAATGAGATGTGTTAAATATGTGCGGAATTTAAAAAATCAGGCACGCTGTTAAATGTGGCAAATTATCAGAGGAATATTTAATGTACGCGCCTGACTTTTTTGTAAAATCGCGACTAAATTATTGGGGCAGATAATATTGTGTAGACAACCAAAAGAAAAGGTTACCCTATGATATTACACAAAACGACTGCTTTTTCGAAGCCCAGAAAATCTGAATATTTATTTTGGGATGAATCATCCCGGCCCTTCGCCTAAAAAGGCCCATTACCTAAATATTCGAAGCTAGATATCGTCATAAAAGTATATGACTCAGGATGTATACTCAATGGACTAAGGACTAGTTCCAAACCCATTAGGCTAATATAAGATCATTCTTCACGCTACAAAAAAAGGCAGGTAGGCGTTTTTATAAATATATAAAGGGAGTCGGATAGGGCGATCAATATCTTAATGTTAACCCATGTGAAATACGGTTCTCGAATTTTTCAAGTGGGGATTAAAGCTTAATTTAGACAAGACATACTTGACGCTTAACAAAAAATTTGCATTGCATTTGCAAATTTTAACGCTCAATATTTCGCAAACGGATTCATTATAACACTTTGTCACCTTGTTTAATATGTATATCCGTGCCAAACTATAGCTTTTTAGTACCGTACTATTACCTATTCTGTGGTAGTACTTAGTCTCGAGGTCTCGGAGCTAAGCCGCGGTTACAGGCTAGCGTATTTTTTGCGCGTAATAAGCTCGTATCGGCTTACGCGCTTAAACGCGCGCCACATTTCGCTCGAACCCGTGGGTCAGTCAGTAGTACATACGAGTTTATAAGTTTTTTTTTTTTAAATTCATTATAGGCTTACGCTTGACCACAATCACACCTGATGGGAAGTGATGATGCGGCCTAAGATGGAACGCGCTTGCCTAGAAGATGCCTATTCACTCTTGATTTAAAGATACCCGGATTATAATTGGTGGGAAACACAGTTTTTGGTAGAGTGTTCCTGACCCTAGCCATACGAATAAGGAATGAAGACGCAAAGCGCTTCGTGCGTGTGGGTGGAACGTAGACGACATGGGGGTGGAAACTCGCACGCCGTCTTGCGGTACGATGGTAGAAAGGTGAAGGAGGTACAAGATCAAACAGCTCCTGAGCACACTCACCGAAATACATCCTATAGAATACCGATAGGCCAGCTACCTTACGGCGGTGATCCAAAGTTTGAAGTTTCGCCAGAATAGGCGAATCTTCGCCAATCAATCTCCTAGCCCGACGATCTACGGCATCAAGAGCCGCCACCTGATACCTAGCAGAGCCATCATAAAGGTGACTAAAGTACTCCATGCACGACCGAACTTGGGCTTGGTATAGGGTAACCAGTTGGCGTGGTGTGAAGTACTGCTTGACCTTGTTAAGTATACCGAGTTTTTTGGCGGCTGTCTTGGCTTTCGCTTCGATAGACCTCCCGAAGTTGATGTTGGCCGTGATGTCGAGGCCTAGGAGATCAATGTGATCGGTAATGGGTAAGGATACATCCCGGAAAGTGGGAGCCAAGACGAATGGACTCCGTTTCGCTGTGAGCAGACACGCCTGCGTTTTGGTGGTGTTAAACTCCACCAAATTGGCAACACCCCAATCTGAAACGAATTTCAGTATAGAGTTCAACCGCTCAACCATCGCCTCTCTGAGTTAATTGGTATCTGAACTACTTGCGCGTGGACTGGATATATATCTCTCCGTTACAGTGCTGTCGTCTGCGTACCCAAAGGATTCCGGGTTGCAACAGATCATTGATATGTAACAGGAAAAGTGTAGCGGAGAGAACAGATCCCTGAGGAACACCGGCATTAATTATCATAAGATCCGACGAGCAGCCATCAATGACTACTCTTAAGGATCGCTCACTCAAGAAATCGGATATCCAATCACACAAGCTCGGCGGGAGACCAAATGCTGGAAGCTTGGAAAGAAGGCTGTCATGCCAAACTCGGTCGAAAGCCTTTGAGATATCGAGAGATATAGCAAGGACTTCTCCGTGTTTCTCTATTGCTTCCCCCCAAACATGGGTGGCGTACCCGAGTAGATCACCAGCGGACCGCTTTTGCCGAAACCCGTATTGGCGGTCTGAAAGTAGATCATTAGACTCAAGGTACGCCAAGAGCTTCGTATTTAATATGCGCTCCATACTCTTACACAGTAAGGAGGTGATAGCTATAGGTCTATAATTCGCCGGGTCTGCACGACTGCCCTTCTTCGGGACGGGTTGTACGTTTGAAACTTTCCAGGATTTTGGCACTCGGGCTTTAGAAAATGAGACGCGGTATAGGCGTGTCAGGACTGGAGACAGTTCGGGTGCACAATTCCGCAGAACAATTTCTGGAATCCCATCAGGACCGCTGGCTTTGTTCACATCAAGAGAGCGGAGGGTTTTTAAAACCTCTTTTTGGTGGATGCGCCACAGGCATTGTGAAATCGCAAGAGGGAATATTGGGTGGGCAGGCATCACCAGCATCGAGATGTGAACTTTTGGCGCATTGAGAGGCAAGAAGATTCACCTTTTCAGGTGCCGTAAAAGCAAGCGACCCATCAGGTTTCAGCAACGGCGGCAGTGATGGCCGACAGAAGTTCGATTCAACCGACTTGGCCAGGGACCAAAAAGCTTTGCTACCACTAGGGTGAGAAGCAACTTTGTTCCCAATTCGCTTGGTGCGGTTAAATTGAGCCTTCTTTAGAACCCTCTTGTGTGACTGGGCAGCAATATTGAACTCCTTCTTCTTTGTATGCAAGTCCGGAGCCTTGTTACTTCGAGCATTAACCCAAGCTACGAATGCTGACTGCTTACGGGCTTCGGAAAGGGCACATTCAGCATTGTACCAACGCGGGGCTTTGCCATCCAAGGATATGTCGGCGAAAGGTATGAAATACTCCATCGCTTGACGTATCACCTCAGAAGTGGAGGTCTCGCAGCTTGATGGATCATCAGAGGAAAAACAAGAACGTTGCCAGGGATAGGATGCAAAAAAGTGTCGCATCTCGTCCCAATCTGCTGACTTATAACGCCACACCCTTCTCTTGCTACTAGGGCTAGAAACGGGGGGGCAGTAATTTGATACCGACCTCACTAGGCAATGATCGGAGGAACCTAGACGTGCTGAGATGGAAACTGAGTATCGGTCTGGATCAGTAGTCAGCAGTAAGTCAAGACAATTGAGAGTGTGTGAGTTGGGTACCTCTAAATTACGAAGACGTCGGCAGCAGACGTCGTTACGAGCATACAAGCAAACCCCGGCATGTGGTTTAAAATTACACTCTAGGGAGTATCCGGGATATTGCAGGTATGAAATGTCTGCTGGATTGCGGATTTGCGTCTCCGTAAGGAACATGAGGTGCGGCTTCTCAGTCTCAAGATGGTGATGGACCGCGAGGAGATTCGAGTGCAATCCTCTAATGTTGGTGAGGTGCACTTTGAGGGAGAGGAGGTGCACCCGTTTTTAAACTTTCTTTTCTGTTTTTTGCGTTTCTAAATGCTATGCTTTTATAGCAGTTTTGAACAACTCTACTGTGGACCGTACAGTCCGCCTGCACGCGTGTGTAGACGCGCTTCCAAAAACGAGCTTATACACGCCGAAAAACGCTTATCTGTAACCGCCTTTAGGGAATATTATTGACGACGGAACCCTAAAACAAAGTTCACGATTCCAACTCCGAAGCTTGACACTAATTAGGACTCTGGCCATTAAAGAAGTTCCAAATGGGATTTTATTTACTCTGTCCCGTCCGTCTTCTGATTAGATTGTCAGTGGTTCGGGACGCGGCCCCGGGGAGCGCTGGAGATTCATTGCGCTTAACGTCCATCATCGTTGGATATTTGTTAATACAAGACATTTTGAATGATGACTGGCATTTGTAATATTATCAAAAGAATTAATTATTTTTAATTCGTTTTTTTAATTGGAATTTTGATTTCATTCTTATCAATCGGTTGACTGTTACATAAGTTAAGATCTTAAATTAGTTTTAGTCTTATGATATTGAAGCTATAAAGCTATAAACTTAAAATTAATTTTAATAATAAGTTATGTTTAAATTTGGAAATCCCTTAGTTTTATCACGGTTGAAAGTTATTTAAATGCCTTAAATGCCAAAGCCTAAGGATTCTTTTATGTATTTATTAAATTTTTGTAGCCAAGTTGGTAGTTTCAGTCGCAATTATTTTTCTGTCGGTATCCATCTATATTGGTAACTTCGAGCATTTGACTAAGTGGACAAGACCTGCCTATCCCTCTACCAAATGTATAACAATAAAAAAAATTAAAAAACACGACTGCCCTGCCAAAAAACGAACTAAAAAGTTAAAAATCTAAATTAATCTAGTTAAATTAGAATCTTATTCACATTTTCATTAAATGATATTTTTTTGTGAATCACTGGATATTGAACTATAGTGTGATATATTTTTGGAATCTGCTCATCATTTTCTAGATGATGATACTATAGTTCATCTTATTTTCGAATTTTTTTTCTTCAAATTTAGTCATGGTCACCCGTCAATTTTTTTTCAAATCTTACTAGCCTGTCACCCGGAATAAGCTAGGGATTCTTACGATACCTCATTTATCAAAATCGGTTCAGGCGTATAGAAGTTATGGTGGAAAATACAAACTCACATACATACATACATACATGAACCCTGAAAACAATATAATAATTTTCAGGCAGTCGTATAAAAACAGTCCCATTCTATAGTCATTTAAAGTAAATTCATGTCATGTCATTTAAACTAATAAATTTTGTTGTGTTCTTTGCCTCCGCCGTTAAAATAGACAAGACTCCTTTGCAAATAATTTAGCGAAACTCAACTTCTATTGGTTAAATGCTCGTAGATTGGTATACATCTGGGGAGACATTTAAGCACCGGTTCTTTTTCGTGGCTAGTTACCATCCTACTGGCAAAGACGTACCGCCAAGCGATTTAGCGTTCCGGTACGATGCGGTGTGGAGACCGACTAGGGGTGTAAATATAACTGCCAAACCCCCTCACAGGTACCGTCTTAGACTACATTATCACTTACCAACAGGTGAGATCGTAGTCAAGGGCTAATTGACCGAGCGAAGCAACGGAGTCTGCTTGAGTGAATTTGCACTTGTCCGTCCGCCTGTCAGCCTTATAACTTCTGAATTACTGAACGTAATTACTTCAAATTTAAATATAATATGAAAAGCTATGGCCTCCAGCCGCATATGGCTTAAAAAGTTATAAAAATCTTAATTTCAGGGGGGCTCTCATAGAAGCGAATGCTAAGTAAAATATTTTTATAGCGTTACATAGGGTTGCTGTATATCATTTTAAAGATAATTAGGAATAGAGTACAAAAATATATTTTTTTTTAATTTTTCCCCTAAAATTGACGAAATGGGGGGCTTTCAAAAAGGAGATTTTCTAACGTCCAAAGTTGACCTCAGAACTCTCAATTTGCTTGAGAAACTTGATCAATTATTTGAATTTTATCCTGTACTTAAACAACAAATACTAAAATTAGATAAATATTATAAGGAAACGAAATCATTTAATTTTTAATGAGCTTCAGTATTATTAACAGAACTTCACAATGATGTCAATATATGGCGCTCTATAAAAATGTATTCGTTTCTCCAATAACTCTTTAGATCTTTTGCGTCTAATTTTAAAAGTAAACTTTTACAATGGTGCCGATTCTGTAATGTAACATCTCTAAACTAAACTAAAATGGCAGCTTTAAATCTAGTTCTGTCCCTTTCCGTAGGGAGTATTATGAAAGGGTTAGCAATATTTATAATGCTCTAATTTTAGTTTAGTTTAGAGATTGTGCACTACAGAATCAGCCCCAATATATAGTTAAAACTATTTTATGGATACCACGAGGTCACAGGACGAGGCGAACCACTAGTTTGTAGTGGAATAAAAAAACCTTACCTCGACCCTCATGACGTCTTCCAGTCATTTAGAAATCCTTTAGAGTCCTTCGAGTAAATAATCATCTCCCCGATTGTGTAAGAAAATAATAATTGTAAGCGTTTGTAAAACGGATAATTCGAACTGTCTATGGAGTTCATAGATGCCTGCACGTCAAAAAGCATTTATGAACTTCTTAAATAGTTCGAGTAAAACGTTTTAAGCTGTCAAATGATTATGATTTACTTAGACAATTGGGACTCAGAAATTTTCCAATTGTAGAAAACATTAAAGGTAACGGGCTCACCGCGGGTCGTCGTAGAGACCGTAGCCGTGCTCAATTTCGACGGCGTCTTTCGAATTTTTCCAGAACAATAGTTCGATGAAAACTTTTCCGCTCCTCGAAGCTGTTTCGGAGAACTTTCTTAGAATGAATACGGCGAACTTTTCTAATTCCTGTTTTGAAAAGAAAAAGTTTTAGTAATTTTTTAGTTTAGTTCATTTGTTTATTAGTAATCAAAAGCGTTAAATAATTAATTTTAACACTGCTAACTTATGTATAATATTAAACTATGAAGATATCCATACTAATATTATGAAAGTGTGTTCACGGCCCAGCTACTCAACTGATTTTGATTAAATTTGGTACAGTACAGTTACATCCCGGGAAAGGACATAGGCTACTTTTTATCCCGGAAAATTGAAGTTCTCCTGGAGAAAAAGAAAACTATCGCGGACGAAGTCGCGGGCTTCATCTAGTTATACATAAATTACTACTACTACTACCAATTACAATTGTTCTGAATATTAACTTTCGCAAGCAAAAAAAGATAAAGATTTTGATGTTTAAAATTGTCTTTTATTCATATCCCTTTACACTGAACTGAAACAATATATGAAAACTGTACACAAGCCCTAAACTCAATAACTCTCTGGCGAGTGTTTGCTTAGTGGCTTAAAAGATGCCTATTCACTTTTATTATTTGATGATGCTCATAATAAGCGAAGGTGAGGATGGAAGCCGGATAAATTGGAATTGGATTTAAACCACATCGGATTTGTTCTATTTCCGCGGATTTGCCGATTGGCTAGACTGTTCGTCTGCAATTTCTTCCCCTTTGCACATTTCCCTGGCTTATTTGGATAGTAGAGCGGTAATATCCGCACAACGCGCGTGTATACGTAACTGTTCAAACAGGAGTCGGCGATTCGATAACACGAATTAATTGTAGATCGCTTAAGTGCCGTGCTCAACATGCTTAACATGCGCACAACGAGATATCTCGCGACAAGAGAGAGGAATGTTGTCGTGGCCGGCTAATGTTTCGTTTACCCTAACATGTACAAAATCCGGTACATTACAAGAAAAAAATAGTCGGCATGTAAGGATTCTTTTATCTCTACTTTTGACGTAACTTGACAGATAACCATGTTAGCTTCGGTAGACAAATAGAGATAACGGGTAGACATAATTTTACTCGTGCACATTCTAACCCTACAAAACGATGCAAAAAGCGTGAGAAGGATAGATTTACTCACGGATACCTATTAAACAGAAGGAGATGGGAATAAAGCAAGGTGTTAAGAGTGAAAAAGACATCTCCCACACTGGCCGCCGCGACTCAGTGGCTACCCAAGCGGAAGCGGCGCTTTTCCGCGTTTTCACTCCTAATGCCGTATACATAAAGCTTTTTTGACCGAATCAAGTCAGTTCCGCACCGATAGGTTTGGTTAGACCCTTAGAAGTATTGTACAGCTCCTAACTCCGGACTAATACTGAGAATTTCTAGTCAGAAAAACCCAATACTTAATTATGGCCCGACCCGGGACTCGAACACGGGACCTCGTCGGCCGCTGTCGAACATGCTAACCACTATACCAACGGCGGCAGTCACTCTGTTCACAATTTTAACTCTATTCATGGAGTAAATACTTATATTAATGAAAACAGCGAGCCTTTTATATTTATTATTGGCTTTATTAAATGCACTTTGCCAATTTATAAAAGCTTTTAACCATGTTCATCCGATAGCATCCAACACATACAATACGACAAACAACCCATCCATTAGCTGTAAAAGCAAAATTAAAGCAAATAGTTTTACGAACAAGACTATTTACAGTGATTTTTTCAATCGACATGACAGTATTTCTAATGACGAAAAAAAAGGCCGCCGCTTCTGTATAATCCATACTTCTATACTAATATTATAAATGCGAAAGTTTGGATGTATGGATGGATGTTTGTAACTCAACGGCAGCACGGATCTGAATGAAATTTGGCACAGAGATAGATTATAGTCTGAAATAACACGTAGGCTACTTTGTATCGCGGAAAATTAAAGAGTTCCCGTGGAAACCAAAAAACCTCAATCCACGCGAACGAAGTCGAGGGCATTAGCTAGTAATATTATAAATGCAAAAGTTTGCAATACTGCTACGCTTTCACGGCACGTCTTTACAACCTTCTCGTCTTTTCAGGACGGCTGCATCCCCGGTTATGACATAGACTACCTACTTGTTATCCCTGAGAGTTAAAGTTCCCACGGGAAACAAAAACTTTTTTCTATACGCGAACGAGGTCGCGGGAATCATCTAGTATTTACTAAAAAGTTAGAAAACAGGTACTTACCTTCAAATGCGGCACGGGATTGTGTAGAATCCTTTGAAAGATCAAAAAGAGCGTCGCTTGAAACATCATGGCCGGCCGGTTGCAGTCCCACGCGACTCTGTGTAGCATCTTCACGATACAGTGGTTCGTGTAAGGCGGGTTTTTGTCGTAACGATCCAGGAGGCAAACACAGGCGCTCACGACTCGTGGATGACAGAACCTGAAAGGATGCCTCGTTTTGTGCTGTGCTCTACATTCAACTAAGGCTTTTGAATGTTTATTTTATGTTTTCGACCATTTTTCGGGTCTTCTATGTTAACGTAATTAATGTTAGGAATAAAGAAATCGAATTTTTGAAGACTTGTACATATATGTTTTTAAAGTCGCTACAAATTTTTTAGTAACTCAAAATATCGAATAATAATAATTAGGAGCATGACGAAAGATCTCTTTACGTCGTATTCCTCATTACTGAGGTAGGACGCGGGAACCCACCGCATTATTATCCCAAGAAAACTCCCACTTTTATGTAGTTAATGGAATGGGATCACGACCCTCAGTAATAAATACCACGCAGAAGACAAAAGATAAAGAAGTGTAGATATTTTAAAGTAACAATAATGATTAGTGTAAGAGATTAAAGAGAAGAAAGACTAGAAAAGAGTGGAAGAGAATAAATAAGAAATTATTAGGTATGTATCAAAGTTATTAGAAAATAAAGTCTATTTTATTTTAATAACGCCGCTAGCATGAACTTTTACCACTCTTTGTTGTTTACCGCAGAAGAGTCAAGTGATTTACAAAATTATGGTATTCCAGAAAACCAGAAAATCATTTTATTTTACTAATTTCTGATATAAATTCATTATTCAGTAGTTGTGATTAGCGGTCTCAAGCAGACACAGAGAACTGACTTCACGTCGAGATTCAATAAATAATTATTAATTTACCACAAAGTAAAATAAACATGGACTTACCTCAAGACAAAGTCTTGAAAATCGAAGTCTGTTTCGACGACAGCTGTTGACTTATCTTCTTCGTCTTCCTCGTCTAAAAGTTTTAAAGAGTTTGGAGTTAGGTTGTAGGAAATACGGGAAAAAATTTAAACGCTTAATTTAAAACACGGCGTCCTGATTATATACCAGATTTTACCCGAGACTTTTTCCGCAAGTGCTTAAACTCCATAAGCTTATTTAAAGATCATATAAATTTATAGAAGCATAATTGAGTATTTGACAACTAGTCAAATCAGCAACTATTTTCACACATCAAAACGCGCGCTTACGAGTAGTATGGGATTTTGTATGAAATACTGTTGTGACGTCATCAAAGTTTAGACGCACTTTTTTTACTTTAATCGATAGTTTATAATGGAGCAACAGAAAACTAACAGGGGACGTGGATATCATGACTTCTGATAGATCCACTATTTAATAATCACTTGATGTTTTGATTATTATTACTTCTTCCATATACTACATTTTCGAGAGACAAACGACAACAGACAAACAAGACCTACAAGTTTTGCGATCTCTCTGGCGTAGTGGTGAGCGCTGTTGACAATAAGTGGGAGGAAAAGTTTTCCTAAAATGCTGATATTGTTCTTCCAAAACAAATTCCTTTCAAAAATAGATCTTTTCATTTCCCGATTTCGAAAAATGTTAAACTGGTAATGTTTATTGATAATAAGTTTCTAATTTCATGTACTTCGTGTAGGTACGCATATAATATGACATTGCAATGATATTGACGTATCGAATTCAAATCCATTTTTTTTATTCAAGTTGACTTTGACAAGTGCTTTTGAATAATCGAGTGAATCTATAGACTGATTCGGAATGCCATATCTACCGAGAAGAACTAGCAAGAAACTCGGTGGTTGTTCTTTTTAAAAAAAAATACAATTTCATCAATGTGTAGATACATAAGTAACCGCTGGCCTTAGCATTGCTGGAGCGAGTCAAATCCAGCATGGGTTTAAATAATCTTGTAAATAATTTTTGTAATAAATCTTTTATCATTTAAATAATCTTCAACAGTATATTGTTTGATGCGCGCCGAGCGATTTTACCTTTCATATTTTTATATAGTAAAAACCGGACGTGGAAAGATGTTCATTGGATTTGTCGGCATTGATCAAACAATGCATATTCCTATACTAACGTCATACTAAATTCCGGTAATCCGCGAGACAAAATGAAACCAACTGCGACATAGGAATCTACATCGTGTAAAGTAAGGTTCTCATGAACGACTTTTTGTCGTGTCGTCGTCCTGCACGCTTTAACACGAGGTTGACAAAACAATGAGAGATCCTTCAATAGAAGTATAACGATCAAAAACCAAAGCTTCATTAAACTAGTTTTTGCCCGACTTTGTCTGCAAAGATTGAGGTGTATTAAAAACTAGCTGACTGCTGATGCCCTCGACTTCGTCCGCGTGGAATGAGGTTTTTGGTTCCCGCGGGAACTCTTTAATCTTCTGGGGTATTCCAGTCTATAATCTATCTATGTGCCAAATTTCATCTAGATCAGTTCCGGCGTGATTGAGTAACAAACATCTATCCATCCATACAAACTTTCGCATTTATAATATTAGTTTTTTAGACTAGATAGTAATAGTATAGATCATGTGGGAACTATTTCATTTGCGATACTTTGGGATACTTAGTAAGATACTAACTATTTTTGTGCCAAATATCATCAAGATTGGTTCAGCGGTAAAGCGGTAAACCGTGGAGAGGCAAACACTTTCGCATTTGTTATTTTGGAACCACTAAACAACAAGTCGTGCGACAACTTCCAAGCACAGTCAAAAGCACAGTCAAAAGTACAAAATAAAGTATATCCTTAGACTGCGTTATAAGTGGGATTAATGCTATATTCAACACATCCAAGATTAGGCATTACATACAAAAACATGAGTTTGGTATACAATAAACTATCGGACTACAAGTAGCTAGTATGGTTCTGCGCTAAATCATGAAACACAAGCCGAGGCTACACTAACGAGTTCCGCGCTGTGACACACTAAGAGATAATCCTTTCCCAATCCTATTAATTCCAACTACCCGAAATGATTTCAAACAATAATTCTGTAGGTAAGTAATCCGTACTTAACATCATAAACACGAAAGTATGTCTCTTTGTTGTTTTGTTCTTTAATCACGCCGCAAGGAAGCAACCGATCAACGTGACCTAATTATACAACATACCTTCTTCATCGTATTCCGAGTTGTCTTGTGTCTCGTCCGGAGCGTTTTCTGAAGCAAAAGTGTAAAGATAATTGTCTCTAACAATACTTATTACTTATACAATACTTTAAACTAACTACAACGAAATACAAAGAATTTATTTTATTTGGAACTAAATATGTTAAATTAAATAGACTAGTTAGGCAATTAAATACAACATACGACATACATACGATGTTGTATTTAATTGCCTAAAGAGTCTATTTAATTTTAATTGTGTAAACTGCGTTCTTGAGAGTTATCCATAATGAGCACATGTACTCAAAGGTGTGTGAAGTCTACCAATCCGCAATAGGGATGATGACAACTCTTTATCAAACTTAAAAACGAACTTCTAGTGTGGAAGTTTGTAAGAAATACATAGTTGTGACGTTATCAGATTTCAACACACATTTTTCTTTAATCTATAGTTTAAAATGGTTACCAAACTTAAAACTAACCGAGTATGTGAATCATAGGCCTTTTGGAAGACCCTCTATTTAAAAATCAATATGAAAGTAATTTACTTTTCACACGGGCATCATCCCTATTGCGATGGCCTAAGTCTTTTTCATTTACGAGTATATCTGTGCTAAGTAGTTGGGCTGGTCATGGTCATGGTTGGCGGCTAATGGTTGAAAATATTCGTAAACACTCTTTACTTCTGTGCACTAGCGGGTGAACAAAAACCTAGATTTTTTTACTACCGTTTAACGGTTAGCGGTTAAAGGTAGTAAACGATCTTTACTCCTGTGAAAAAAACCTTGTTTTTAGGGTTCCGTGCCTCAAAAGGAAAAAATAGATCCCTTATAGGATCACTTTGTTGTCCGTCCGTCTGTCTGTCAAGACCCTTTTTCTCAGGAACGCATGGAGGTGTCAAGCTGAAATAAATATATAGTTAAGTCTACTGTCCCTTGGAACTGTGAAAAAATCAAACTTCTAATCCAACGCAAATAAAAGATTTAGCCGCCGTTTATGCTGCAAAATTTTCGACACTCGCAAGGGAATCAAAACCTACAGGGTACTTCCCGTGAACTCAGAATCTTGAAATTTGGTACGAAGCAACTCTTATAGCACAGATAAAGGAAAAATTGCGAAAAGCATAAATTTTTAATTACATCATATAATAAAAATAATTTTAATAATTTTAAACTTACTACAGGTTTGTACGGAACCCTCGGTGCGCGAGTCCGACTCGCACTTGACCGGTTTTTTTACTACCGCTTACAGTCGTTAACCGTTTAACCGTTTAGCGATATGTTAACACCTCTACCAGTGGCGTGCAGTTTATAGAGGCATAAAAGCACTGCTTACCCAATTGGAAAAACGTCACTGTTCATTTTCGTTATAACAGTCACTAAATAGGTATTCTGACTAATGCCTACCCCAGCTTCAAGCGCTGTGCATGCCACTGACCTCTACAGTACAATCACTGAGGAGTTTCTGAAACTCCTATCTAAGTACGAGATTTCCTTACCAGTTGCTTCGACTCCCAAATCGGTACCATAGACAGTTTCAAGCATATCCAATTCTTCGTCTTCTGGCATACCTGCTACACCGAATATACCCTCTTCCGGCCATACTTCCCTGATTTAATTGAAAAAAAAAATGTATTCTATACAATTATTGTAAGGAACATATTATTAACGAGCAAAGCTACAGTTCGCGCGCGAGGTCCGAGGAATCTTAAGGAATGTTGACGTAATGAGATAGAGTTGTGAATTAGTCGATATTACGTTATCGATACTAACACATCTTTAGCATCTGTGCGCGTGCATTGAATTAATTATTAAAGAATAATTCTATGAGGATATTAAGTGCAATAAGGAAGGAAAAACAAATCGTATCATAAAATTTAATTATAGTGAACTGTACAAAATGAACGTAAAACCACATTAATGTATCGCAATCAGAATAATCAGTACTTTAAGGGATTTAAAAATTAAACAGCTTAAACAGCTATTTGTGCACAGACAGAGAAACTTTTAAGTATTATACTATTTATAGTACAATATAACCGTGCTATTGCAAAATTAAAAACAGGACTCGATAAAGCGTACTCTCGCGTCACGGTCGGCACTACTATGGGAGTGTGCGGGATATGAAGCGACGGTCGGTCACGGGGCGCACCCGCCCGCTACCTCAGCCCCTGATTCCTCAGAGCTGGCGCGCGGACTATATATTATTTTATAAGTAATTTCTAGACAAACTATAAATTACAAATTACAAGCTAATGCAAGTGACTTAGTCCGCGTTGGTTTGGTTTCATCTGTTGGTTTGTTCTTCAGATCGAAGTCATTTTTATTAGATCAAAGGTTACGTTTTATGACGGAAAAAACTCAAGTCTTTAATTTTAGCCTCTGAATTCACTCGAACTTAGTTGCAGGCATCATCTAATTCTATTGTTTAAATTTCTACGTAGGTATCATAAAAAATTACTTACCGAGCGGCCCTGAATGTACCCACTGCATCCTCATATTTGTGATCGCGCATCAACTTCTGTATTTTCTTCATACAATCTTCCCTGTGAAAAATAATACTTTTAACCACGACAGACTGGAAACGGCTTACGCGTTTGAGGTAACAGTTAGAGGTACCATTTTTTAGGGTTCCGTACCTCAAGAGGAAAAAAGGAATCCTATGGGGTCATTTTGTTGTTCGTCCGTCGGTCTGTCAACCACCCTTTTTTCGGAAACGCGTGGACGTATCAAGTTGAAATTAATATCATGAAATACTTAGGTTTACGGTCCCTGGGAGCTGCACAAAAATCAAACTTCTAAGTCAACACAATCAAAAGATTTATGCTGCATATTTCTCGCCAGTAAATAAACATAGAATCATGAAAGGACATGACCAGTAATTGCCCTCCGATTCGGGACAATGCACAGGATTTCCGTTTTTACAGTAAAGTTTAAAAATTCAAAACGAAATTATTATGGATTTATTATTCCGAATAAGGTCAGGGTTTAAATGACAAAAAAAAACAGTACGTTTATTGTTTAAATCTTGAGCGTCCGCTTTCCTCTTTAAGCACTACTCCATTTTGACGTTCCATTATATCCATGCCTAATAATAATCTTGTAAGCCTACATGAATACCATTTAAGTACCTTAGTCATTATATTATGAATGATTTATTTTTGATCAATTAAATAGTAATGAAAAGGAAATGTATGTTTTGTTTATAATTATTTTTATTTTTTGACAAGTCTCAAACTAATAGATCGAACAAAGCATTTTGAAATACTGCGTTTGAAGGAACGCCCTTTCACATTGCATATGCCGCCATCTGTGGTCGAATAGTTGAACTGGAACGCCCTTTCACATTGCATATGCTGCCATCTGTGGTCGAATAGTTGAACTTGTTAACCAAAAGCAGTGAGCAACACTTAAAAATATTTTCTAGACTCACCACAATACATAGCGCCATCTAGTGTGGGAAAGCAGTTTTTGGTGAAACTTTTTTTATTTATTTTCTCAGTTTTCAGAGCCTTCAGACTCCTGAAACGTTTTTATTTGAAAACTATAAAATATAAAAATTACAATAATAAAGAAATAATACTTGAAAATATTTTTTTAGACTCGCTCAACACAATAAATAGCGCCATCTAGTGTGGGAAAGCAGTCTTTTGGTGAAACTTTTTTTGTTCATTTTCGCAGTTTTCCGAGCCTTCAGACTCCTGAAACTTTTTTATCTGAAAACAGTGAAATATTACAATTACAATAATAAAGAAATCATTGCTGAACATTGATTTTTGACACCTAGGCAAGCTGCCATAGTTCCACCGGTCAAGTCCTTTGGCAAGAAGCTAGCTCACAGCATAAATATATTTAAAAAAACCGAAAATCAGAGCCGATATTGATGCAGCTTTGCATTTTATACACAGATCACCGCAAATTATAAGGGATATTTTGTCCATATGCCGCCAAGACCGAGTCAGAGCGAATAGAACCTTTTGCTTTCGGACGTGATGGCTCTTAGCCGCACCTACTGACCTTGACTGTCAGGTGAAAAACACAGCAGACTTTTTTAACGAAAAAGAAACACAAGGGGTGCAATACAAGTACTACGAGTATTTAACATATTATGTCATGTACCAAAGACTTGCTCGGCTACAAAATGATACAAAGTTAATGGATTTCGTAATCCATTCTTGTTAGGGTAAAACAATTTATTCACAGTAGGTTTTAGGGCTTAGATTTCTGTGTTCGATTCGATCATCAAAATTAAACGTCTAGACGACACAAGCGCGGGACTAAAAGCTTCTCTTGAGCGTTATAAATTTTAGCATAAGATTTTCGAGAAATCTTCCAAGCATCTAGACTATTTACTTTGATGCTAGAAAATGTTTTAATGGAAAAAGTGGAATTTTAACGACGCTCCACCAATGTTTATACATTATAGCTGAGACTAAGCTGAGAGTCTCAGAAAAACAGATTCGAATTTGTTGCAAAAATATTTACACTACGCGTAACGCAAATTTCGAAGCGGCAAACTTTTAATGCTCTATACACCACGTCGCGCGCTACTTTCAATAATTAAAATTCGTTAAAAGGTTCAAAAATGTAAAAAGATACGAATGTCAGGATACGGGATATCCCTCTAAAAGTCTTGAGGATTAATCTAGAGGGCTTTTTGAATTATTAACAAACCGAACATTTTAACCATCAACATTTTACAAAGATAGCATTCTAATCAACATAATGTACGAGTATTTATTTCCCTTACCATTTCCCTAATGAAATGAGAGGTAGTTTGCGATCTTTAAAAAGGTTTATGTCTCTGCACGGAATACTTAATAATGCCTTCCGAAAGACTCTTGGTTAAGGTCGAACTGAGTAAAACGCCTTCATATTTACTTATTACAACTTGTTTGATAGGTTTCCGACGCGCGTTGATCAGCCTTTGATTCAGGGGTCTATATGTAAGGCCGGCTTAAAACCAATTAAACCAATCGGTTTAAAACGAAAAAAATCGTGTTGGAGAACAATCCAGAAGTAGGTATTAATAAAACACTTTTAATATATTTGTACTCTAACCACGAGAGATTTAATGTTATTAGTTAATTTATAAAACTCAGTTAAACAATACTACAGTATCAAATCATTTGACCAGGCTGCAGTTGCTACCGCAGGCTCGTAAACAAGGTAACGATCTAAAACACCGAAGGTATTCAATAATCGTTGGAGTCTCGGTGGAGACTGCTTTACCGATGGTAAAACATTCGTATTTATACAAGTTAAGGCGTTGGGAACGAACCGAGTGAAATACATCGAATGAGTCTAATATCAGTACAATCGAACCTTCATCAATAAATTAATTAACAATCTTTTAACTTTTGTAACAATTCAATTCAACTTTAAACGCAAAGCTGACAATCGTTTAAAACCGAAATAAACAATTTCGTTTTCGGTTTTAAACCGTTGGTGTTGATGACTATGTTTTTCTTAATTATAACTACGTTTTCTTGATTTTACCGAGGTAGGGATATAACGGAGTAACTATAAACTGTAATTTATTTTAAAAGTGTGATTTACTCTACGGATTTACACTTGGTCCGTCCGACCAAGCGTAGGTATTACCTACCTTCACTTTATAAAAACTCTATTGATAAGTTAAAAACTCTGTGTTGGTAAATAAACATTGTTTTCATTATTTTCAAACGATATAAATAATCAATTTATTGTATAAATAATAATTTAAAAAATCAGGCATAAAAATTAGTTCCAATTTTGGCCACCGTGTCAGACGAGTTTGTTGGACTATAGTTTAGGTGGGTAACATATCGGGTATTTACGAATAAACAATAGGCATGATGACTGATTTTGAAAAATGGTCAGATTATGTTCGGAAGTGTCTACTATTTCGGAAAAATATCTTATTTCAGCAGAAAAATAAGGTTTGGTAGATAAAATTGGCATTTGAAATTTAAATTTTAAAAATCACGCCGAAACGCTTGCGGGTGTCATGGCGTCGTTTGTAACGTCATGACGACGTATTGCTTTTACCAATGTACGCCAATGTACCTACTGTGTGCAGTAAACAATATGTCTTCGTACAGCAATTTAGATATTTTGTGTGAATAAAATGAACTCTAAAGTGTGTAAGTCGTGTGCGGTCCCCCAGTGTGATAACACATTAAAATTAACTCCAAGCAAGTTACCTATTTATTCACGCGCCACTTTAAAAAACAATGCGATCTAAGTGGCTTAATCTTGCACGGCGAGATCCTACAGCTATAGGTCTAAATTCTACTATTTATTTCTGCGACGATGACTTTGACGTAAGTTTTTGCTTTATTTTAATACTAGCTGATGCCCGCGACTTTGTCCGCGTGGATTGGGGTTTTTTGGTTCCCGCGGGAACTCCTTAATTTTCCGGGATAAACATATAAATCTTCCTCTTGAATCACTCTATCTATTAAAAAAACCGCATCAAAATCAAGTTTTAAGGATCTAAGCATACATAGGGACAGACAGCGGGAAGCGACTTTGTTTTATACTATGTAGTGATGCTTAAAACACAAATAACTGCAAAAATTTAGAGATCAGCCGGCCTATTCTGTATCTCAGTGGCTTTTAAAATTTGATGGGCACCGGCTTGTCTGTTAGAATCTAAAATTGTCAAAATCAAATTTTGTATTCTGTAACTCAGTTGACAAGAGGTTGATAATCGAAATGACGTCAAAAGTACATCTTTAGTGAGATGGCCACGCATAGTGTTGGGATGGCGACTGGAAACGCATTTTGCCTTAAATTCTCGTATCGACAACTATACTTTCGTATTCGCTAAGCAGAATGACAGGTCATTGTTGAAAACTCAATGAGACGAGTGCCTATATCTTTAGCAACTAGTAGAGAGCAGTGTTTTTGAACATCAACAATGATAACAAGTTAGTAAGATAAAGAAAATTTAAATTATTTTCAATGAATTTAGGCTCACAACAGTAATAGAAGTGAAATAGCGTCCATTTATATAATTAAAGGTAAAACAAACAACAGCCAAGTGAACGACAATGACTCGCGCAATTTTAATTGCACATGCTGACGAACTGCGTAAAGAGAAAGCTTTACGCGTTCATAAGCGTAGGCTGCGGGACTTTTACGATCCTATGGAGCTGCCAGAAAGAGAGTTCATTGCGAACTTTCGATTGAGCAAGGTTGGGTACCTACAGGTTCTTGAAGAACTCAGGGATCATCTCCCAGCCGTTCGTCGAAGGACAGCCGTGAAGAAGAAGAAGAAGAAGAAGACATGGCTTGCATTACACTTACTTAAATGGAATCTTGTCAGAACGCCATGAACAGAAGTATGATGGTGAAAAATTGTCCGATAGGATAAAAACAACAAACATAAGAAGTTGTACTAAAACAAAGGTATTACAGTTACAATCAAGCGCCTTAAGTGGAAGTGGGCGGGGCATACAATCAGGGGACAAGATAAATGGAGCAAAAAGGTAATGAATTGGTACACGGGTCATTTCAAGAGAAAAAGAGTAGACCAATGCAAAGATGGGTCGACGATATCAGAGTAGTGGCAGGTGGCATATTGTCCCGAACAGCTAGAGACAGAGAGCTGTGGAAAATGTTGGAGGAGGCCTTTGCCATCATCAAATGGATGGGTTTGTCGAGGCAGTGCAGGAAAATAATAGTTAAGATTAAGAATTAATGTAAAATGCCTGAATAAAGGCTTTATTTATTTATTACTTCTAACATTACAATATTAACATTACATTACATTATTATTATTGATTATTAATTTAACTGTTATATAATATACTTAGTCGCAGTAGAAATTACAATAACAATATAATCAATAAAAGAGGCACTTATGCATTAAAATATTAACTCTAACGGAACAGACTAATTAGGAACTTCGTTTTCCTGCATCGCAGGATCCAGTTCAGAAACAACCAGAACAACAGGAGAGGCGTCCGCTGCCTCTGACTGCTCCAAATTGGAGTGGCTAGGTCCGCCAATATTTGGAGTTGCCACCAAATTTGTAGATGTGGAAGCAGTAGCCTGCAAAATAATAATTGAAATCTATTTACTATTTCTCAAATAAAATAACAATGAATATATCTTTTACAACAAAAAGGATTAATTTGCCAGACTTCTATCTAGAAAGTAGGTACATAGGTACATACTTTCAAATTGAAGGGTTCAAAGATCTAATCTAAGGGACTAATCTCATGAACTACTGATCCGATTTGAAAAAATTCTTTCAGTGTTAGATAGCTCATTTATCGAGGAAGGCTTATAGGCTATAATATATCATCACACTAAGACCAATAGGAGCGGAGCACCAATGAAGAATGTTTCAAAATGAGGGGTTTTTTTCCTTTTGAGAGCTTCCACTACGTGCACTGCATAAACGGTTAAAGTTTCGCATGCGGACGAAGTCACAGGCAGAAACTGGTCTTCATTTTAAAATGAAGTGCGTTTGAATTACTCATAATAAAGTAAAGGGGATTTTATAATAGGTTTGTAGTACTTAGTAAGTTAATACAAACATATGAATATGAACAACAACATATGAATTCCATGCTGAAGAAAGACTTCTTCAGCATGGAATTATGCCAAAACACTTGATATAAGCACTCACAAATCGCACAATTCTTTACCTAGTTATTAATTTGTTTCCATACTTACTTTTGAACGCAGTAGGTACGACAAAACTTTCGTAATTCCTTTTTATTTTTTTCTATTAAAAATCACCGGTAAAATCATACGAAAACTGAGAATATTAATGACGTTCAAACTTCAAAATATAAACCACAGAGAAAAACATAAACATCGCAAATCTTTATGTCTACCTTCCGCAGATTATTGAACTCTAGTATTAGTCGTACAAATTAAAAAGTCTGACATTTGCTCATACAACATTTCTCAGACGTGGTATGTTTAATTTGACCACATTATAGTCGATAAAATTAGCAGTGACTATCAAGCAATCTGATAGTCATTTTATGCAGTTGACATTAAAATGTTTTACTGAATACGAAACATGTGACGTAAGCATTAGCAACCACTAATGAGTTACCAACATTAAAGTGTTGGTAACTTGTTGTCAAATATTTAGCGAATAGGCCTGCTGTGCCAAGAATCGAACCCCATACGCCCCGAATAGGAGGTAGACGTCATAGACGGCAATCACCGCTCATATTAAGTTATACGGTATAGTTTTAAAAAACAATATTTCATTAACTTAGCCTCTGATAACTATCATGAAGTGCTTAATATATAAAATAGCAAATTTTACGGGGTTAGAACTTATAAATTATTATGTTATTATTGTAGTTACATGGAAGTTTTGACGTTGGAAATTCTGCTGAACAAAAGTCTTTGTGTGATGCAAGATACTTACCCAGCATCAACAAATCAATCCTGGGCAAATTAGAGCTAGTAGCTTTGGTAACTCCTTGATCCCTGGCTAACGATTTTTAATTTCTTGATTTTGAATTCGGTAAAACAAAACTAGATTATGGAAATGATGTTTGGGAAACAAAAAAAACACGAAAATACTTGATAATTTTTTTTAACACCTGTACTTATAGAGATTGTTGGTCGATTGTCAAAACTCGAAAACAGTTGTGACGTCATTCGCTTCAGTGGTGTTTTATACAATATGGCGGATTGCTGTATTTTATAGTTTTATTTTATCAAAATAAATAACAATCTCACTCGAAATAGAAAAATAAATACGTTTTTTATAATCCATTAATCCTATTTCATTAGATAAATTCATAATTTCATTGATTCTTGGATACTGTCATCATGCCTATTCGGTCAGAGGCCCAATTGTCTAACAAATCGTAATCATTTGACAGTTTAAAACTTATCACTCGAACTGTTTAAGGAGTTCATGCATACTTTTTGACGCGCAGGCATTTATCCGTTTGACCAACGATTACGATTACGATTTCCTTACACAATCGGCAGGTCCGAAATGTGTCGGATGTTCACCAACAAGTCAAATGCTTACTTCTGTTGGTCGATGGGCACATCGGAGGCCGCGTCGAAAGGAGGCGGGCATTGCTCGACGCCCGCGCTCAACACGGCCGCCACTTGCGGGCGCACCTCCTCCCACGGCGCGACCTCTGCTGCGACGGGCTTGGCGGCACGAAGCTTCTGTTCTGTTGACAATTACTTTTTGATGTGAAACTTCTTTAGAATCGTGATGAAAAAAAATTTTCTTTATGCAGTATTTTCTTTCCTTTGTTTTTTTTTCTTTGATATTAATTCAAGTTACACTTTTTGAGCGTGGTGACCGATAAGAAAACAATTTTTTTTCTTTTATTAAATAAATAAAACACTGTACACAAATTATACGAGTACAGATATTCACTGTTGTACATAGATGATAAATACCTATACACCTATATACTTTCTCACAAACAGCTGTTTACGTATTCGTCCGATTTCGGAGCAGCTCGTCTCGATTCGTGCGAGCTTCGTAGAGTCGTACTCGTACCATGAAGTAAATACAAAGAGGAGGTGCCCTAGCGCCGAAACTCCAAGCAGGCATGAGTCACCAGATTGCGGGGCGAAGAGGGGGATTACGCATGCGCAGTAACGCCGATACAACCAATGCCACCTAGAGACGAGTTGCTGAACTAAAGAGACAAGCGTGATATTTCAAAAAGTCATTAAAAGTTCTGCTATTCATCGATAGATGGCAAAATTAAAAAGTATCACCGCTGTGCCGGTCGGAGTGGGGGGTGTTAGGTTATTTTCGTTACGGAATTTCTGGATTCGGTCTCCACGCTCAAGGCCCGCGATAGAAGCTATGCAATAGCTTAAAATTTCTTTGGTATTTAGTTTTTTTTTTATTATTGGTTTGTCAAAGTTTGTCACCTTCTGTCTAATATTGAAAAATTATTATGGCTCGTCTTGGCGGCGGCACTCCCGTGCCCTAGATAATATGAAATGAACAATGGTTGAACAACTCACATTTTTAAAATAATGTGTTTCCTGCCTCACTTCAACAAAAAGCGACACCAAAAAGAGACAGACATATATGGGATTTTGCCTGAGAGAATGAGATAGAATACCAGATATATTTATCTCATTCTCTCGTAGGCTACTTTTCGGAAGTTTCACTTCTTCACTTCAATTGGGATAATAGTTGCTCACTTCTGTTGATCGATGGGTACATACATCGAAGGCTGCGTCGAAGGGAGTTCAAAAGTGTGAGTAACTGTCTGTCTGCTATACTTTTCTGGCCCACCTTTGCAACCGATTTTGACTATATATAGTTGCATCCCGGGCTACTACTTTATTCCGGAAAATTAAAGAGAAAAAAAATAACTTTATTGTCCCAAAAATCCATTACTAAACAATAAATAATATCATAGGAACCTACTACGTCTTAAGTAATGTTACACAATTAAAGAATATGTAGGCATTTTGATTTTATCCAGTTAAAAATATTGCTTAATTGTAAAATATGGGCTTCTGAAGCTGAACTAGAATTCCCACGGCTATTTTTCAAAAACCAACATGGTTTGTCCTTTAAACACGCCTCACAGAGCAAGGGATCGACGTGATTTTTTGCATGGGTATGGTAGAGGACCTTGAGAATGACATTGACTTTTTATCCCGAAAAATCAAAGAACATTCACGGGATTTTTAAACTTAAATCCACGCAATCAAAGTCGCGGGCACCATCTAGTTATTGGTAAATAAAGATAACGAGACTATTTTCTTCACGAATTGGGGTCCCAGTTATTATTTTTTCTATTATTTTCTGCACATTAGTACCGATGGTATTTCCTCTCGGAGGATAGTGCGACCGCAACTAGCAGTGGTCAGGAATTTATCGACTCCTATTATATGCAGAGAGCGACTGCCGTTTTAATGCTAAGAAATTTGCTCAGAATACACTTTGATCTTACAGGTCGTATGTATTGAACGTTGAACTATGGAATATTTTAACCGCGCTTTCAATTTGTTTACGCTCACATGTGCGAAGGTGTACAGCAATTGGAAATTATTGGACTTGTTGACAAAACGTTCATTGTTCGAACTTCAAACACCAATCTGTTTACGTCGGGGTTTAAAAATAGTAGTGATGCGCGTTCATTTTTTTTACTAAGCTAAGCTTCACTTTAACTTGCAATGTTTGTGTGTTTGTTTATGTCAAATCTTAAAACTGAATTTTAAAACAGTTATCTCTAATCGATTGAGCTGAAATTTTGCATACATGTTTAGTTTGGATGACACATGGTAAGCTAAGTGACGTCATTCTAATTAATCCACTATGGCGAACGAACTCCCAAAAACGGCGAACTAGTTATGTTTTATTCACCCTCATGAATATATGGGTAGAATAAATGGGTTTGTAAAAATACGTCATCCTAAATTCAACATGGCGGACGTTAAAAACTTGATTTTTTTAAATGTTTTTAATGACAAGTTTACAGTTTACAATATCGCTAGTTAGATTATAATCTAACGGTTTTTACAATTTTACGGTGACATATACATATTTAAGGTTTTGGTATTTTAAAAACATTATGAGACAGCAGTGGCGTGCAGCTCATAGAGGCGTAAAAGCACTTCTAACCCAAATGGGCTCGCTTTTCATCAAAACAGCTAGTAAATAGGTATTCAGACTAACTAATTCCTACCCTAACTTCGAAACCTGTGCACGCCAATGTGAGACAGTTTATTACACAGTTTTTGACGCGCGCACTAGACCAGTTATTTCCAATTTTCCTCACGGATACCTGTCAAAGATCAATAAAAGTAGTATTCTACAAGTGAACTTACTCTTGCTTTTCGCCTTCGCCTTTCTGCGCACTTTCTTCTGTACCATGAGTCCGGTTTTCTTGCAATAATGCTCCAACATCTTCAGGAACAGATGAATTGTTTCTATCAAATCAACTAAATATGACCTAAAAACAAAGATGTTTATCTACTGACTATTGATAACTATGTTAAGATAAGTTCAGAACTAGACCTGTTTGTTTGTCTGTTGGTTAGGTTTTCACGGTTCAACCGCTGAATCGATCTTGACGAAATATTGACACAGAAATAGCTTGCATCCTGGAGGATGGGATGTATAAGATCATTTTTATCAGAGTTCCCATGCTAATAAATAACCAAAAATAACAAGATAGAGTCGCGAGATTCTACTAACAGTATAATATATTCATTTTTTTAATTTTATTTAATGGATTTTATTCCACTACAAATTAGCCCTTGGCTGCGATCTCAACTGATGGTAAGTTATGATGCAGTCTAAGATGGTAGCGGGTTAACCTGTTAAGGGCGTGCCGGTTATTAAATATAACTGGTTAATATTTAATAACTTTATATTTAATAACCCATCCCCTAATCGGTTTCTAAATTTCTACACGGCATCGTACTGGAACCGTTAATCGCTTGGCGACACGTCTTCGCCGGTAGGGTGGTAACTAGCCACGGCCGAAGCCTCCCACCAGGCTAGACCAGGGAAAATTCAGAAATTATAAATCCCCAAATTGACCCTTCCGGGGATAGAACCCGGGACCTCCGCATGTTAAGACAACAGCGATCAATATTGCGCCAGGGCGGTCGTCAAAATAGGTCGTATAGTATTATTATCTCACCTTGGCATCTTGTTTTCATCGTAGTTTAGGAAAATGGACAGTATAAACTCTCTATACTCCAACACATAGAATATATTACTCTTCAACACTTTCGCTGACTCTTTGACAGAATCGTCAGCACTTTTATCCATGGCTAGTAGAGTATTAAGTAACTCTTTGTAGGCTCTGAGAGATAGATGCAGTCTTCGGACCCAGGGTGCGAATTTCTTCTTCTCCATTTTTATCATATCGTAGTATTTCTCCATCTGCTGTTGTACGTAGTGAAACATTGGTACTGACATTGTTTCGCTAAAAAATTAAAACGGGTGCATGTGTCAGGAAACAAGTGAAATTAAAGATTACTGCAAACATTTAAATCCGCCATCTTGGATGGCATCTTAGGTATAAACGCGAGATAGCAAAACCATTAGTCGCGCGGAAGTAAAGCTTCTTAAACTTGGTCGCATATTATTGGTAGAATATTATTATCGTTCTATGATTACGATCATAGAAATAAAGAGTAATTAATTAAAATTTAAAAAAAATGTATAGCCGAGTCACTCGAAAGAATGAAAGGATTTTAACGATACCCCATACGCCCAAATGCCCAAAGGCATTTAAAAGTTATGGTGGAATAACACACATACATATATGAACCCTGAAAAGTGTAATGCACTTTTTGGGCAGTCGTGTAAGAAATATGATATAACAACAATATAATAATATTGATTTCTTTTTTTTAAGTGTATGCAGCATAAAGATTTTCTATCATCTCCATCCATCCATCCACTACAGCCCATTAACGTCCCACTGCTGGGCACAGGCCTCCACTCTCATAGGAGAGAGGGAATTAGAACTTAGACCCACCACGCTGCTCCAATGCGGGTTGGCGGGCTTTAACGACTATTATCATGTTAGTGATAATAACCGGGACCGACGGCTTAACGTGCTCTCCGAGGCACGGGGGTGAAACACCGCCAACTTCCTAACTCCGGGCTAGTACTGAGAATTTCTAGTCTGAAAATCCCAACACTTAGTATGGCCCGACCCGGGACTTGAACCCAGGACCTCGTCAGCCGCAGTCAAACATGCTAACCACTAGACCAACGAGGCAGTTCTATTCTATACTTCAAGCTATTCGCTCCCTTAGGAATTTACAAAATCCAGCTTATTCCACGTCCACATTATAAAGAGCATATCAAAATTTTAGCTCTCTAGCTCTAAGAGTTGATGAATCAGTCCTGAAATCGTTCTGAGTCAGAACTTTTTATCTCACTTTACCGTTTACCTTACTAATCCAACTTGGAAGTTGTGTCCCCTATTGAACTCCATGAAGAACTTCATAGCCCACAAGTAGTAAGACTCGTCGTTCTGTTGCGCTTTCGCCCGCACGAGTACGTCCTTGACGTAATGCATCAACGGGTTATACGACGTGTTTAAGAACTCTATGCAAAACTCTTTTAGGAATAATCTGCAACAAATTAAGGCCGTAATTATACCGGCACCGACGCTCGGACCGCGTACATTTTCACCATATCTTCTGGCATAGCCCATCCATTTTACATCTACATTTTTATAAATTGTTATAAGTTTATGATCCCTAAAAAATTAAAAAATTGAGTTTTCTTGGCTATTCATCAAACACCTCACATCAAACAAACACGGATTCCGTGCATCAAGGCAAGTGGCGCCTTCTATTGAGTACGGAAATAATTCCCTATCAGCGCGCAAACCCGTGTGCGATTGAAAGACCCTTGCCTCGAATTGTAAAAAGACGAAAGAAGTACTAAAAGCGTTTGAGAAGACGTACTGCCTTCTATTGAACACGCAAACGGAAATACGTGTCCGACTTAGTGAAAAAGCGTCATAGGGAGCTCCATACATTTCAGTGTCCCGATATAGGAGTCAATATACTACTACGATATTATATAGGCTAATAAAAAGGCGCCCACTTTCAAACGTTCAACACATTGGACAACACGACGTGTCTGATGTCGTTATTGGTAACGGTAGACAAACAGCCTATGGCTATTGTGCTTTACTGCAGTCAAAGACAAAGGTAGCATTGTAATTAATAACTATATTATGCTTCTAGGAGCAACTCATTACCTAGCTTTTTTGTCATTTTAATTATCCTTTACAAAACCCACTGACTGTTATGAAATGTAGTCATAATAACGGGGACCGGAAGTTTTTCGTAAATACGTAAGAGGCACGGGAGCAGGTAAGGTTTGAAATAATGATTCGCTTTCGTCTAAAACAAAAACCTACTTCAAAACTGTAGCTAAGAGTACCAATTTAAACTAAAAAAAGTAAAAAAACATTATCTTAACATTATATATTTTTGTTGATTTTCTCAAAAAGCGCTGAATCAATTTCGATAAAATTTATATGGGACAACCTCTGAAGTATGATCTACGAAACAAAAAAAATGATCACGTAACATAAAAAAAAACATACAGTCGAATTGAGAACCTCCTCCTTTTTTGAAATCGGTTGATTACAAAGCGCGGTCACCTATCCACCTACAAACATGGTTTAGTTACTTGTATACGCTGCAAGACCACCCTAATGCTCATAGCAGCCTAATTATACATTTTTTACGGGCCAGTTAAGTCACCTTTTGTTTTACATACGGTTTAGCGTTTAACCGCATTCGAAATTCTCGGGGCGTGAAAAAGGTTTCCCCATTGCCCATATTATTTTAACTTTAGCAAGACTTCGTTATTAAGTATGTGCTTTTCATTTTGGTTTTAAATCTACTTTACTAAACTCGACATTTTAGGAAATAGGAGACGTAAACATAAACGGATGCTATTGCAAATAATGTTTTTTTTTTTACAATTTATAAGTGATGGCTACAATCAGACCTTTGCAAGTGATGATGCAGCCTAAGGTGTAGTGCGCTAGTGTAGCCTATACGTAAGTAGCCTATTCATACTTTACTTTGAGGTCTTGGTGTGTTTGAAACAACAGTGAAAAAAATACTTAAATAATTTATACACATCTGTTGTGGCATATATGAATAATTTCAGGAGTTTATTACAGTATTTATTTAAATTATATGAGAATGTGGATTGGAGAGCAAGTTTGCGAGGGGTATAGAGAATGTAGAAAAACGATTGACAGAGCTCATAGACTTGTAATGCATAGATAAAATATTAATACCATACAAAATGCATTATAACTATCCATAGGTCATTGTTACGTAAGCGCCTTTCCGTGATTTGTAAACGCTATGCATAAGATTCTATGGTTTTAAATAATCAAGATTTTGGAGCTGTGTCCTGTCCCTAATACAAATAGCATAATTATTGTTTTTGATCTAATACAAGTCTCATGAATCATAAGGCCATAGGCTTTTAAAAGCTAATTTTCACTACCTAATAGCAAAAGCAGATCTCCGTTCCAAGAACCCACTCTCAACTGGCCGTCTGTTCTTTGGTCTGACCAGCTTAGATTTCTTGCTGCCGTTAAAGTCCAAATTGGATATCTTGTTCAGCGGCTTGAGACTGATCAGCTCGTTCTCTGATATTGACTTCATATTCTGCACCACATAAGTTCCCCCAAAACGTGAGTGCCTAAAAATTATTTAAGAATCACATTTTTGTTTTGAAAAGCTTATAAAATTACTAGATAATGCCCGCGACTTCATCCGCGTGATTAAGTTTTTTTAATCCTGCGGGACCTCTTTAATTTTCCAGGATAAAAAGTAGCTTATGTCCTTCCCCGGGATACAAACTATCCCCATACCAAAATTGGTTGACAGATGGACCATGAAAGCGTAGCAGACAGATAGACAGTCGACACTTTCGCATTTATAATATTAGTATGGATAACAATTTTTGCATAGGTACAATGTTACTGCGCATACTTGAATACTGTACAAGAATCAGCCTTTTTAGGTATGGTTGATTTTTGGTAACCATAAACTGTCTTTGAGCGGCCATATCTAGTGAAAGGCGCATCCGCATGCGGGCAGACTTCCATTATCGTCATCAGAGCCCTAATACTCAATCAGCCTTTCTGGCGATAGTTACCAAAAGTGCAGCTATCTCTTAGTCTACTGCTGCCCAGTAGACCAAGAGATAGCTGCACTTTTGGTAACTTTCTATTTAAGTAATTATTCTATTTAAATAATTTAACATTATCTCTTACCTAGTAGCAGAATACTGTTTAACCTTATTCAGCCTCTCTTTACTCTCTGACATCCTTATCATGAGTAGTTCCTGGTCATCTCTTAGCTTTTCATCCACACTCCTCTGCAATGCTGCATCTGCCAAACTTGTGGGGTTTTGCTCTCTCAATAAATGAGATATAATTTCTAGGATATGCATAAAATACTGTTTCTCGTTTTCCGATGACATGTATAGGATTATATCCAAGATTCCAGCTTGGTTTAGAGCCCAAAGAACCTGAAAGAAATGCTAATTTAAACAAAAATATTAAAAAATAAACTATTATATATCATAAAAATTCATGAATTAACTCAACAGTTATTTACTTAATTATAAAAGATTACATGATCTCTTTTATAAAATAAATTCACGCACACAAGCTGCATGAAACAATTTTTAAATTTAAGTAGTGATTAAAGTAATTTAATTGCAAGATTGTATACAATTCTTGTGATTTAATTAGTATTAAACATACTTAAAAATTAGAATGTGTTCATCTATCTGTTAAAACTCATGAATGAATTTTGTTGATTGCATCCCAGGGGAATTACATCATTGTGCTTCATTGAATTTGCTTCTATAATTAAATTTTGTCTGGAGGAGATCACTTTCAGTGATAAGACCGCCTTTGCGCACTTATTATTTTTTTAACTTTATTATTTCTTTTTAATGTTTTGTAATTATGCTTTATTTTTATTCCACTACAAGTTAGCCCTTGATTGCAATCTCACCTGATCGTAAGGTATGATGCAGTCTAAGATCGTAGCGGGTTAACGCCTAAATGGCTTGGCGGTACATCTTAGGTAGGGTGGTAACTACCCTGCCGGGAATCGATACCGAGACCTCCCACATTAAGGCAACAGAGCGCAACACTGCGCCAGGGAGGTGGCAATAAAGCATTTATTTATCTATCTACATCATTATCTAGTTTAGAAAGCCTGATCACAAACCTGATCGTGAATGCTGGCATCATTTTCAGGTCTCCTCTCCTTATCAAGATCAGCGGGAACATGCAACACATTTCTAATCAATATCAGAATCCTTTCTATGATCAGACCAGTGTCTTCATCTCTTTCTGACCAGTCCTAGGAATTTGAATGTCTCATATTATTTTAGCATAATAAGAGTAGGTATCATATTAATTTTATAAATGCAAAAGTTGTTGTGTTTGTTTGTTGGTTTGTCCTTCAATCACGCCGCAACGCAAGGTATTGAAATGTTTTTTTGCATGGCTATTGGAAATGACGATAATAAGAAGTTTCGGTGGGAATTAAAAACAGTTTCCACGTTGCGGGTATCAGCTAGTATAAAATAAAACTATAGTTTCACCCTGATATTTCAAAATCATGTAGACTATCCCAATTTATTTTGATTTATACACCCTTAACACTCTTCAGAAGTAAGTATCTGAAGGAACTGTGAGTCCACTGCATTACTACTACTATTATTGGTTTATTGGAAAGGGATCACAACCCTCAGGCCTCAGCACAGGAACACACTGGAGTGAGAAAATAATTATTCACTCACTATTTCTAATATCTTAGCCAATTTCTTGGCAAACACCTGCCAGGTTTCAACTTTAGTGAAAGCTTCCTCCTTGTATGATTGAAGATGCGACAAAATCTGCAAGTAATTGTGGCGGGCTGACCTCTCTACTGGCACTTCCTCTCTATACAACAGGAGAGCTGGGTTTGTCAGGTTCACAATCAGTCTAAAAATCATTAGCTTTTTTTAATGCTATCTGCAATCAGTCATAATTGATTTTGGACTTTGAGCAGATTTTTTGAATCATTAGTGTCAATTGATTAAAATGATGAATTTTCAAAGATTTTTACTTATGTGCAACTTGCACCAACTCTGAATAAAGTTTAATCCAGGAATTATAGTCCATCAAACTTATCTGGCCCAGTAGCCAAAATTGGAACTAATTTCTATGCCTCTTTAGTTTTCGTTTTTTTATTTTTCATATCTAATAAGGACTGTCACCAGGTCAGATAGGTTTATGGGACTATAAATTTTGACAGAATTTGTATTACAACACCTATCAAAACATTAAATTGTTAAAAAATGTTGTTAAAATGTTAATTGTTACTCCGAGTTGGTGGAATTGACACTACATATATTCATACTTCAACTAAACTTGGAGTGTGGTGCTGTGTGTGAGCGTGTACTTGTGAGTATACACCTTTGCTTTACATGGCAGTAGCGTAACATAGTAATAGTTGTCCGCTCAAAACACATCAAAGATGCGTATTCACAAGCGCACACTCACAGGCAAGGTGAGTTTAAGTATTTAAAAATACCTTATATTAAAAAACATTTTTTTTATCAAAAAATTCTTTTGCCTCCATATTGTGCCTGTGACTAGGAATCCCTGACCTATTAGCTTAGTAAGTGGTAGGGAAACTGACCATTCTAAAACGGAATTCACTCAATTTCTAGTGTTGTGTTTTCAACTTGTTTCTAGTCGCCTAGTCGCCTTGAACATACCTGTTGCAGTAGTTACAGAGGTTTGCAAGGTCTTTTACACTCATTCTATTCTGTAACTTACCGAAGTGTTACATCAAAGAGCTCGACTTTCTCCCAATGGTCAATCAACATAGGTAGCAAGTCAGTCTGTAGGACTTTAGTTTGGCCGAAGTGCCTACGAATCTCGTGGTCTTCGCCATCGCGTCTCAAATACCTTATCAGGTCTTTAACTGTGTTGAGCGTAAAATCGTCTATTAAATACTTTCCGGTTTTTTTATTAAAAGTTCCTAATGCATTGCAAGTTGCTGAAAGTTCTGCAGAAAGTAAGGAGCTCATGGTTGATAGAAACACAGGTATATCACGTCTTTAAACTTTCACATCACTAAACATTAATAGTAGGTAATAAGCTCCTTGAAATCAATAAGTTAGAATAATTACTTCTCATTTCTAGATGTTTTTCTCTCTTGATTTGAGCTTTGTTTTTTGACTTAAAGTTTTTGACATTTGCATTGACAACTAAAAGCCCGCGAAATCTTTTTTTGTTGTTGTTCCATAGAGTTTTTCACTTAATCCCCTCTTGAGATAGGCAAAGATCTATGTCCATACAGCTTATTTTTAAACCGTTTGATTTTCGAAAGCAATATTCTAAGAATACA
This sequence comes from Erebia palarica, assembly GCA_964035005.1. Lineage (NCBI taxonomy): Eukaryota > Metazoa > Arthropoda > Insecta > Lepidoptera > Nymphalidae > Erebia > Erebia palarica. The sequence continues at coordinate 14,152,991 of OZ035988.1, forward strand.
GTAATTAAGTAGTCTAGGCAACGGGGCGGTCCGTTGTATGGACACCCCTGCATTTAATCCTCAGTCGATGAAACTTGTCTGAGTTTTAGTATTGGATGATCCAAAACTTACACAGAAATATCCAACAAAAAAAAAATCTGGAAGTTATGTATTATACCTAAAACATAATATTTATGACTGAATATTTTCTCGATTTCTTTTTAAATTAATAATAGGTAGTTTAATTACACTCAACGAAATATCAAACGGAATAATCATGCAGAACATCGATATTTAAACCGATTTTATTATCAAATCAAAACTGCGTTTAAACGACGACGTGCTTTATTATCAATTGGGTATAGCATAAAAAAACCTTACATCCTGTCTGATTTTATGTTATTATAATATACGTTTAACTCATGATACTTTATCATACTGTAAAGTTTCGTCGGCTGAGGAATTATTGTTGGGGCCAAATAGCTTTATTGCCTAGACTACAGATTAATTAAAGAATCCGTGACCTAGCTACATGATAAACTACAGCACTCACCTCAGGGTCATGGGGTAGTAATTTTTTTGTTTTTTTTTCAATTATATCCCGTGTCTGCGATCTCATCTGACGGTAAGTGATGTAGATGGTAGCGGGCTAACCTGATAGGGGCATGTCAGCTATATTAAACCCATACCCCTACTCGGTTTCTACACGGCATCGTACCGGAGCGCTAAATCGCTTAGCGGCACGTTTTTGCCGGTAGGGTGGTAACTAGCCACGGCCGAAGCCTCCCACCAGGTCAGACCAGGGATAGTTCAGAAATTATAAATTACCAAATTGACCCTGCCAGGGATCGAACCCGGGATCTCCGCACTTTAAGATAACAGCGCTCAACACTGCGCCACGGAGGTCGTCAAATGTATGTAAGGGAATCTTGCATTGCAAGTAAAAGCTTTCCCGTTGATCTCTGTCGGACACAATCGCAATGCCTACAACTGGCCGATTGGCCGTCAGCCAAAATACACTGCAGGACACGTTGGCATTGCACCAACTGACAGGATTATTTTGCTCTAATAGTGACTGTCGGCTCGAGAACAATTCGGGGAAAAGATAACGTTGTATATTAGCAAATCAAGCAAAAGTCACGTTCCTATTCACCCCAGGACACTGTCTAGATTCTAGAGCAAATGTTAAACGTGTTCTGAACTCTGTCGCAGCGGTTAGCGCTAACTATGGTGTTATAAAAGAGCGGTCCCAGGTTCGATAACTAATCCTGACATTTAGGTATAGTGTCTAAGTGTTCCTGGTGACGGCTTCACTTGTGACTAATTACATAAGGCTAGTTACCAAGTTCTAGGCAGGCATAGCGATATACCTATGGTATATCGTTATGCCTGCTCTACACTCGCGTTGCGAACTTCACGAAACGTAATTTAGCGTGGCCGTGTCAAATTACTCTTTCCATCCGATGTCGGTTTTCAGAAGTGCGCGTTTATGGTGTTCATAATTAAATCCTTGCAAATCGAAAAGCATGTACTTATTTAAAACTCCTTAAACAGCAGTTGGAGTTTGCCATTTGACAAACATACCTAGTCATTTTATTATGCTCTTATATGATTAAATGATTTTCTTAGATAGTATTCGGAACAAAAATTTAGGTAAGTAAAAGTAGGTACACGATAATTATTGTATAGCAGCGTACGCGGGATTACGCGGCGCAAGTGTAGAGCCAGCCCTATACATAGCGTGACACGTGAAAGTAAACACGGGATATTATTTTTCGATCCGACATATTGGAAACGACAAAGTCCTTGTTTGTTCGTTTATTGCTGCGACGATATTGAAATATTGAAATGGGTGTGGGGAGGAAACAGAGAAAACTGTCGGTTCGCAGATTTCGCAACGATTTTAACGGTATTTGACAAATTATTATTAGTGAAAATAATACAATAGAACTTCATGCTAGCTAGCCTAACCTAATTACTATATAAATCATGCCCACGTGGAATGGTGGCAAGAATGCTGGCTGCATTTCCGCGCTGGACAGCCAGGCTGATCTTTTGCGCAAAAAATGAGCCAGCCCTTCTGTCACCAGATGAGGCAATTAACCGCGGTGAAATATCTCGCAAAAAATTTTTGCCAGTAAGACTCCACGGCCCAAGGGTCTCCACGGCAAACGGAACAAATATGTAACTCTCTATGAGAGAGGCATACTTCCGCCGCTTGCCGGTTTCAGCCTTTTCTGCTGCGGCTCCCGGCCTTGATGCTGTCTCCCTGATATGACACGGGGCCAATGTGTCTACGCATGTTGCGTCCCACATTAGCGCCCGTCCCCGTTCCCAGGGAACCAGCGTCAATCCATCAGGTCTCATGCCATCATCCCGACTAATCCCTGCCGGCTCAATGAGCGTAGGAATATCTATGGTGGCAAGAGCCCTTTTGATCGTATCATTGAGAGAGCCATGCCGAAAAAGCCTACCAGCGCTCCTTTGCCAAGAGAGTCCGTGAGTTCCAAATTTATCGACCTCTTTTCCACACGGACATCTGTGCTCGAAGCATTATTATTAGTTAAATCGTTAATATTCGTAGTGCCAGGTTGTATCGGGTTATTATACCTACTTATTAGATTACAATTTATGAAAAATAATGCGTTAAATTGTAAGAAGTGTGTTACGGTTCACAATCTGTCGACAGTTTACAATCCAAATTTACGGTCCAATACAATTTTACGGTGCCATATACCTATATTTTGTATGAAATATGAAAGAACATCTCATCTGAGCATCTCGCCCGCGACCGCCGCCTCTTGGAAAAATTTACCAAGCCTAAGAATATTTTAACGGTTAGGGAATTAATATAGAAATATGAATTTCAAGAATTGCAAATCTAATTATTTCAGCCGGGAAAAATCTCGTAGGAAAATGCAAAGTCAGATAAAAGTTTGTGCGACTTCATTCGGACTAGGTAGGTAGGTATGTTCTTTCTTCTGTGTAAGTTTCCAAACACAAACGTACTCGTCAGCCGCTTGTTTATTCGTTAATTATCTGTTCTGTCGTACATAGCTCCTAAATAAGAATACTTAAGTACCTTTATTATTATAATTTTGCGAGATGTCGTTAGCGTCTAATTCGACAACCTCACCGGCGCAGTGTCGAGCTCTGTTTTCGATCCGCGACAGGGTCAATTTGGGGATTTATAATTTTCCCTGTTTTGGCTTAGTGGGAGGTTTGGGCCGTGGCTAGATACCCCACCCTACTGGCAAAGACGTGCCGCCAAATGATTTAGCGTTCCGGTACGATGCCATGCGAAAACCTTTAAAAGATTAGGGGTAACTATTCACTGATTGGAACGCCCGGGAGAATCCCGACCGAAAGCGAGTCGGAACGGACATTCCCGAGGGTTCAGTAGGTCTCGTACCTTTTTAATATGCATTGCCCTTAAAAGGTTAGCCCGCTACCATCTTAGACTGCATCATTACATAACATCAGGTGAGATCGCAGTCAAGGCCTAACTTGTAGTGAACAAATAAAGCGACGCGGAATGCGACTTTGTTTTTTCATAATTATTATAAGTATAGATATTTTTGTACTTAGAAAGTAATCTATTAGGTATTGGAGTTTTGTATCCAGTATTTTACTCAATTATGTTATAATATTGCTAATAATAATCAAGGCGCCAGTAAGTCGCGCCAGTCTCACTAGATATTATCCTAGAGTCTAAACTATGTAGGTACCTACTAATCTAGTAATTTATTTAATTTACTTGTGTACCATCAAATTATTTACAAATACAAGGCCCGATTGCCCATAGCCCTTTCATGTTAATAGGTACAGGGTCGATGTTGTATGCCTTGTAATTACCTTCATGTTTACAGATGGTTGTTTCCTAATATGGATTGGATCGCTTACATATAGGTAGGTAGATAAGTAAATCTCAGACTTATAACAGCGTAAATAGGACGACGACGGACGTCACGTTATCATAGGTACAGCCACGCGTACGAAGTTGCGGGCTTTATCTAAGTTGTTGCATATTATAATAATTTATCAATGCTTCAATATCAATGTTTGACCACAATACTTACAAGTACCAATGACTGAGCTATACGGCTGCGGCTGGAAAAAGAGCTGATCGCCTGAGCGAAACGAGGCGAGTCAACCAGTTTTGCGAGTAATGACTTGATATTAGGTACAGGAGTAAATTATATCCCAAAAAACCGATTCCGTACAAATCTGTAGTAAGTTTAAAATTATTAAAAATATTTTTATTATATGATGTAACTAAGAATTTGTTTTTTGCAAATTTTTTTATCTGTGCTATATGACATTGCTTCGTACCAAATTTCAAGATTCTGAGTTCACGGGAAGTACACTATAGGTTTTGATTCCCTTGCAAGTGTCGAAAATTTGCAGCATAAACGGCTGTATCTTTTGATTGAGTTGGCTTAGAAGTTTGATTTTTCACATCTCCAAGGGACAGCAGACCTGAGTATTTGATATGAATTTCAGCTTGATACCTCCATACGTTCCTGAGAAAAAGGGTCTTGACAGACAGACGGACGGACAACAAAGTGATCCTATAAGGGTTTCGTTTTTTCCTTTTCAGGTACGGAACCCTAAAAACATTATGCTTTAATGTGAAATTAGGTATAAATGCTATAAGAATTTACAACAATATTGACCACAGATTATTACTAATGTAGCTCATTAGATACAAAATGACGCCCTTACTTTTTTATAATATAATATAATAATATACATATACCTATACCTACCTATCCCCGGTATTGGATGTTCAGACCACTTGAGATGTCAATTCGATGATCGGGTTATAGCATTAACGGAGAATAGATTAGTGTTGAATGGATTATAGAATTGAATAGATTATAAGGGTCGGTGAGGGCAAGTCATATTCAATCAATAGTTCGATGATCGGTTAGCGGCCTCGTATTGTGTGGCACACAAGTTATACCTACATAATTAGTACCTACCTAAAATCTAAGGAGATACCAAGTATCTTGCTGGTTCTTCTCGGTAGGAACGGTATTTCGAACCAGTGGTAGATTCACTCGACGATTCAAAAGCACTTTAATAAGTACTATAGTTGAATAAATAAAAAAAATATGAGTTAACTATGAAGGTCCGCTATTTTCTATTAGAGTTAAGTACCTATCCGGTGCGTCCAACGAAGACTAAGTTAGAGTTTAATTTGCAGTGGAAAACTGGATAAGTACAAGCACTTTCTACAGCAAAGAGCTTGAGTGGAAAGGACAGCGCGCAAATATAGTCAAGATGAGCTAGCTGAAAACCTTTGTTAGTGGACGTGTTTTATCTACACGCAGTCCTTTCCGCTCAGCCATTTCCCGCTCATTATCCTTTTGCAATGGAAACCCCGCTATTAACGCTTACGCTGTTACGAGCAACGCTGCGGTATGACAGGGGCAACACAGAGATCACATCTTCTAGCTCGCAGGGTTTTCAGCACGAAATTCAGTCATTAGGTATATAGCACAAAATTAGTACACGAAGGTGTCGTTATATACGTAGGTACGTTTTAAGGCAATTAGCTTTTAAAGCACCACCACCATGAATTAATATGGTGCTAGGTTATATTTCTGTACCTACCTAGTAACCTAATTTTCATGTAAGGCACAACGAACACCTTGCCAAGTGGAGTGGAGTCGACTCGCAGCATATTTTTGGTAACAACTAAAAATACCCTCCATTTGGCACTAGCTGACTCGTCCCCGCCTGGATAGTACCTACCGGATGGGCTAATGATTTTTCAAAATCGGTTGAGATTTGACAGAGGCATGGAGTATCCTGAAGGAACCCAATTGTTTTAGTTTTAGCACAGTAGTTGATTTAAAAAGGTTGCATGTATATAAACCTAAACCATACATCATTTCCATCTAAATTTTTTTTAACGAAAGAATCTTTCTGAGTTACTTATTCTGAAAAAATATCCTGCCTGTATCGAAGCGAGGTGGCTGTGCGGGCGGTTAATTACTCTTGAATATTTATTGGTCGTTTGAATAAATCGCTAGCGGCGGATAAGCCGACATTTTGTATTTTATCTATTTTGCCAGTAGGTATTAAATTACTTTTCAGTAAACTGCATGAAGAATCGTTCGACAGTCTGAAAGAAATACCTAGTGTATCTATTTCCTCCTCAAGTAAGTAGAAGGTAAGTTAAGAACATAATAGATTTAGATAGACATGCAGAAATGAGTAGGTAGGTACATTCAGACGAGTTTGTGATATTAATAACTGCGGGATCTAGGTACCTATATAAGTACAACCTATTACCTAGGATAGGTATATAGTCGTTGTATGGAGACCCCCGCATTAAATCCTCAGTCGATGAAACTGGGCTGGGTTTTAGTATTGGATGATCCAAAACATACCCAAAAATATCCAACAAAAAAAATATCCGGAAGTTAGGTATTTATACCTAAAACTTAATATTTATGAGTGAATATTTTCTCGAATTCTCTTTAAAATAATATTAGACCATCGAAATATTACGCATAGAAGGTTAGTAGTCGCGCGCGGAGTGTAACCGTTTTATAGTAGCCTTTAAAGGCTACGTACGCCTGTCGGCGCGTTAGTGTTCCAGACCGAATTATAGAATGAAGAGCTCGCGCAATTAATTAAAAAAATTACGTACTGTGCAGTTATAGGGTACCACAACTCATCACACCATCACCAGAAACATTTAAAGATTCCATTCCACGGGTAAGTACTTTCAAACATCTTATATTCTTCACATAAACATTATTCGAAACATTATAATGAATTGTAAATATAACAGACGCCATTACAATGAAATGTTGCTAGCTATCGTTGAAATATTTTACCCCTTATTTATTTTTTCGCAGTCTAAGTCTACCTACTTGTCTTTAATCCCAAATCACATTAATACAATTATGTATCATTAGGGTAACTAAATATTAGTAGGGTGACCAAATATTAGTAGGGTGACCAAATATTAGTAGGGTGACCACATACTACTGTAGTAAAAAAATTTATTTAATTTTTTTTGCAGATATCTCCAAAGAGCGACATGGACATCGAATCTTTTTTTGACACGCCTCGAAAGCATACGCTTCGGAGAAAACTAGCCAAAAAGATCTTTTTTTACGCAAAGTAAAAAAATTTGGGCATTGCAACAGAAAGCTCGTTGCTTAAAGAAAAAAAACTGTTGGCGAAGAATCTTAGTGAACTTGCAAGAGCAACGATTTATCGATAATTCGATATTTTATAATTAGTAGTTGTTCAAAATTTATTTCTTGTTGATTAGATTCTAGATTTTTATAACGAAACTTCGAAAAGATTGAATAATTACTTATGACTGAATAATTATTTTCACAATTTAATTAAACTCGTCAAGTGCATGTCAGGACACCCATGGAGGTGGTTTCGTAGTCATGCTAGTTTTGATGGTTAATGTTTCGTAAAAGATGTTTACCTCATAATGATTATAAATACATTTGAAAATAAGTTTTCAACAAGTTACTCGAATAGGGAAGGGAATAAACTAAAAAAATCTTCGACTATTTCTTTCTAATTTCAGGAGATACTTTATATCTAAACTAATATTATAAAGAGAAAAGGTTTGTTTGATTTTTTGAATGTTTAATTATGAAAGGAAAGGTATAAAATGGTTTAATACCTATTAATCAAAATTATTTACAAAGTATTAGTTTTTAAGTTATTTTATAGTTTTTTATTATTTTAATACAATTTCAAGATTTAATTTTATTTTTTACTTACCCAAACCCATGTCGTTATAATGCAAAGACTCAAACTTATTCTGAGTGAATCTTTAGGTAACTTATAACACTTACTGGGCATTTTCTGAATGCCACCTTAACATACGAATATTATGAATTCGAAAGTGTCTGCCCGTCTATTTTTTTTGCTACATCTTCACGGCGCACGGAGTGTTTTACCGATTATGATGAAATTTGGTACAGAGATAGGTAGGGCCTGGGAAAGGACAGACAATTTTTCAATCAAGAAACGAGTTCCCATAGGAATCAATAAACTCTAATCCAAGCGGACGTAGTTGTGGGCATCACCTAGTAATCAATGACTAATGAAAAAGACAACTAACATGATTATCTGACACTTATTCATTCGTTTCATAATTCTAAACACAACCTAGCTTTTACCTATCCAATTTCCCTACTTTTTGGGGAAAATGCAATTTACTTGCAACATTATTCACACGCCTGTGTGCGTGTCGACGAGCGTAAATACACGACGCTCACGCACACATAGTGCTATAAAGTGTTACGCGTTTGGTTTGGGAGGTCCTGTTGTATGAAACTATCGGTCTTGGCGTTATTAGTCTAAGTATTAGACCTAATATTATTTACCGAATATATTTATTATTTATTATTGATGTAGTATATTTACCGAAATATCAAATGAAATATTCATGCCTACCGAGACGAACCCGCAAGAAACTCGGTGGTTGCTCTTTTTAAATAAATATTTCATTTACAATTATTATACTCGTATCAATGTATAGGTATGTCACCGTAAGATTGTAAAAACCGTTAGATTGTAATCTAACTCGCGAAATTGCAAACTGTCGAAAGATTACAATTTAACGCATAATTTTTCGGTAGATTGTAATATGCTAGGTATATTAACCCGATAAAACTTAAGTAGGTACTACCTGATTATTTATGTCGAACCCTAACCTAACCTACAAGAAACAGACAAGACGTAATTATAGGTATAATGAATATTTCAAAAATTGACACTCAGAACCTTGAACGGTTCACAATCTTTCGACAGTTTACAATTTCGCGAGTTAGATTATAATCTAACGGTTTTTACAATCTTACGGTGACATATACATAAGTAACCGCTGTCCTTAGCATTGCTGGAGTGATCAAATCCATGCTCCTCTATCATTTACATAATCTTCAACAGTCTAATAGGCTTTATTGCCTAGACCTTAGACGTAATATTTAGATGGCCTAGACTAATAATTTATTGTTGCAGAATTTCTAGGAACCATGCTATTTTGCAATACACAGATATCGGAAACAAGGCTCCAATAATGAAAACATCATTATCAATTAAAAAATAATTAATTAAGTACTTATATTGTTTAAGAAAACAGTACGGTCTTTCTTATATTAGCTGGAACAGCTCCTGAAATATAATATAATGTAATATCAGTTAATTGCAGTAGGGTTCTGGCTGCGACGGGCCTGCACTGCAAAGATAAAAAGCTGAGGCATCTCTACGCATGTTCTTGAATGGAGACGGCGCGGTACAAGCAAGGTCGAAAACACTACGCTCAAAAAAACCTTTGTCTGGCAGACAGGCACGTGCACTTTGTGATGCTGCACAGACTATGTAACTGACACGCCAAAACGTGTTACAATTGCAACGCGAACGTTGCACGCGGACGTTTTGTGGCGTCCGTGTTTAGTCTCTTCTGAGAAGGCTGCTTAAAAAACTTCTACTTAGTCCTTATCACAAAATTATATTAATCTATATTATATAATATTATAAATGTGATAGTTTAGATGGATGTATGGATGTATGGATGTTTGTTACTCAATCACGCATCAACGGCTGAACGGATCTGGCTGAAAATAGGCACAGAGATAGATTATAGGCTGGAATAACACAAAGGCTACTTTCTATCCCGGAAAAGAGTTCTCGCGGGAACCGAAAAACCTCAATCCACGCGAACGAAGTCGCGGGTATTAGCTAGTTCTGAATAATGTACCTATGTTGGTCTTGACTATTGTATCGTGACGTGATTGAAAGGCAAACACAAAAGACACTCGCAATTATAATAATACTAGCTGATGCTAGCTAGCTGGTACTTCATCTGCTCAGTTTGGGGTTATTTGGTTCCCGCGGAAACTCTAATTTTCCGGGATATAAAGTATATGTGCTATCCTAAACTATAATCTTTCTCTGTGCCAAATTTCAGCCAGATCCGTTCAGCCGTTCGGACGTGATTGAGTAACAAACATCCACCCATATCCATACATCAATCCAAACCATCCAAACTTCATCAAACATCCATCCAAACTTTTGCATTTATAAAACTTATTTGATATTTGATTATATTATTGACCGAGCGAAACGAAGGTCTCTGAGTCTACTTGAGTGAATTTGCACCGTCCGTCTGTTAGAGCCTTATAACTTCTGAATTACTGAACGTAATTACTTCAAATTTAAATATAATATGTAAACCGATGGCCTCCAGCCGAATATGGCTAATAAGTTATAAAAATCCTAGTTAATATAAATTTAGGTATTTGAAAATGCCAATGTTTTCGGATTACTTCGGCTGCGTGAGGGAGATAGGTACTAAGCATAGGTGGCTGCGCCATGGGAACAATGGGCGATGGCTGCTAGCCATGATAAATTGCATTTAGCCTGGCGCAATGCCAGTCCAAGCTTTTCCTTCCTAAATATCGCTATTACCTTGTAGTTTTTAACCGACTTCCAAAAAAGGAGGTTCTCAATTCCGCGCGTATTTTTTTTAAAAATGTATGTCGGTGCATATCTCCGTGGTTTCTGAACCGATTTGAAAAAAATTCAGTCATTAATTCTGACTCCAAATCCTCAATCCTGACACTAAAAAGTTAAAAATAAAAATTCTTTCCAAAAAACCGACTTCTAAAGCCACTGTAAAGTAAATTAACGAATTAAAAAATACGACTGCCCTGCCATATTATTTTTAGAGTTTACCTCCATAAGAAGCGATTTGCTTAAGTAGCCTTTGGAATCTTATTCACTTTTTTATTAAATGTTTTTTTGTGAATCACTAAATATTGAACTATTATGTTATATATTTTTGGAATCTACTCATCATTTTCTAGGTGATGATTATATAGATAATCTTATTTTCGATTTTTTTTTTCAATTTTGTTCTTTAATGCGGGACAATAGTCACCCCCATCAATTTTTAAAAAAAAATTACCAGCCTATGTCACCCGGAATAAACTAGGGATTCTAACGATACCTCATTTATCAAAATCTGTTCAGGCGTATAGAAGTTATGGTGGAATATACAAACTCACATAAGCACATACATACATACATACATGAACCGTGAAAAGAATATACTTCTTTTTTCAGGCAGTCGTATAAAAATAATTTTGATTTCTGCACACTAAGTATGTTGAAGTCGGGCGAGCCTGATGCGTCAACTTTGCTTATCCTTGTTATACCCGCCCGACTTCAACATAATATTGTGTAGAAATCAAAATTATTTTTTACTTCACAGTGGCTTTGGAAGTCGGTTTTTTGGAAAGAAATTTTATTTATTCTCTGGTGCAGTGGTGAGCGCTGTGTTCTAATCTTGTAAGTTCCAGGTTTGACTTCCGGAAGGTAAATTTAGGAATTCATACTCAGTTAGTTTATTTCATATAAGTGTCTCTTTTGTTACATCATGTTTTGACTCTCGGAGTTCGGAAACAAGTTCCACTGAGTAGTGCCAACAAGAAACTCAGCAGTTTTTTTAATTACTGACGTGATTTATAGCCTGGTCTGGCTGGAGGCTTCGTACGTGGCTAGATGTTGCCATTCTACAGGAAAAGCCGTACAGACAAGCGATTTGGCGTTCCAGTACGATGTCTAAGAGAGACTGCAGTCAGCTCTTGACTATAACAATCAATCGTCGTCGACTGATAGACGCTGGACACTTTGCATTCTGCAAACTCTGTGTCCTCCGTTGCTAGGTCGCCATTCCAGCACCTTACGACCCTAACGTCCCCCCGATAAGAACTATGTTCGACCAATCAATGACAAGAAACTAATCGTTTTTTAAAATAAAACATCATAGGTCTCTGGAGTAATGGCGAATTTCGTACCGATTTCGGCCGAGCAATACTAATGATTCGATTCCGCGCCGCCACAGCCCGAACTTCAACTTTTAATTGATCCGCCATTATTTCGTTTGTGGCTTGAGAGAGCCGCGACTCGATTGCGCTATCCCTTTTAATTATGATCCAACTCTCAAATGAACGATCAAATATAAATTGATAAAGTTAAATTAAGTTTTCGAGGCGCTTTGTTAAAGATGTTTCATATTTTGATGGACAATATAGGTAGTACCTTTTAGATACTTCGGTAAAGTTAGTTAAAAGTTTTTGAGAAGGTGCTTAATAAACTCCCGAAGAATAAAAAACCGGTCAAGTGTGAGCAGACTTGCGCACAAAGGGTTCCGTACCACTACACAATATGAATTATTTTAGTAAATAATAAGAAAGATTTCATAACAATACGTAATCAGCTGCGAAATAGAGCCTGGCATTTAAAAATTATGTTAAACGAGTAGCGCCTGGCTAAAAATTTGACAGTCGACACATATGAGTACGGAAGCCTAATATCGATTTTATCCTATACTGCTTTTGTGTGATTCTAGGTCAACGAGAAGTATTCTATTTAAGGTTTTGATTTATTGGCGAGTGACAAAATATGCGGAGCGTAGACCGAAGTACCTATATGATATTAATTTCAACTTGACACCACGCGATACCGGGAAAAAGGTGGTTGACAGACGGACAGATAAACGGACAGCGAAATAATAAGGGTTGCTGTTTTCCTCTTGAAGTAGGTACAGAACCCAAATAACACCTTAAATCCCCGCACAACAAGATCTTTCTATTGTAAGGCCTCTAAAAACATGAGGCAATACTGATTAATCCAAGTTCCAACTCCCACGAGCCAGGTTTGCGAAAATATTGTGCGCTACAGAAGCGGCGGTTAATTACCTTTGAATATGTATAGGTACACGTCGTTTGAATAAATCGCTTGCACCGGATATACATATAACACCACTTGCGGTGTAATTTTTGCCACCGCTAAATTTTGCCACTAAGCATAATTTTTTTACATACTTAATAAAAATATTCACTCTACTAGAAAAAAAAATCCGGGATAAATATTATGTTGGCCTCGATATGTCCTTTCCCATTACACGCGCAATTAGCTACTAATGTCTGTACCAAACTGTGATGATGTGATAACAATCGGTTTAAAAGATGGGCCATGGGCCCTTGAAGTGCCTAATACGACTTCGCGTGGATTCGCTAAGTTTTTTTTCACCTGTCATGCTCTAAAAAGATGAAAATAAAGATCTTACTCATCCTATTAAAATGTAAGAAGAGAATGGCAAAGAAATAATTAAAAATCGTGATTTATTTTATTTTCTCGCAATCTAAGTGAAAAGTAGAATGTTTACCACGGGACTAAAAGGCATTCTACTCGATTCTACAGCATACCTCGCTACGCTCGGTAAGCTAAAGGTCTCGTATAAAATGGTTCATTTTAGTCCCTTGATGAACAATCTACTATTTTATTTTTAATCTTATTTTTCGGGGATAAAAAAAAGCCTGTGTCCTTCCCAGGAGACACCCTATCTCTGTATCAATTTTTTTAAGAATTTTGGCACTGAGAAAGATCCTATAGTCTGGAATAACACATAAGCTACTTTTGGTTTTAGAGTTACCGCGGGAATAGGTAAAAAAACTCAATTCACGCAGACGACGCAGTCGCGGGCATTGCAGCTAGGGAATACTTAATAATTAGTAATAAGTATTGATTAACCTCAGATTTCGAATCGATTAAATTCGTAACTTATGGACCAATTCAGTAGGTAGGTAAGTAAATAGAGCTTGTTTGATAAGTACCTACCTACCTACTAATTATCAATAGAGCTCATTTAATTTAACTGACTGCAATGCGGCTTAAAACCTATTTAGTATTTATGACAGGTCATAGGCTCATAGCCTAGTTTTGTGATGCGTTAGCCGCATAACATTCGATTTCTCTGGTACCTAGATTGGTACATACTTAGGTATAATTTCGAACTTGTATTTTTTTTCAGTATCCAGATAGGTATTTTTTTAAGATACTTACTCAACCAATAATACTTACCATTAATTCTCATATCTTTTACTAAGTATATGAATATCTGACACGATAATAAACGTTTCAGTCTCAAAGCCGCAATGTTCGTCCGTGAGGTCGCCGTTACTGCATAAGAATGCATTTTGTTTTAGAGCCAAATGCCAATATAATAACAGGATAGATAGGTATCAGAGAACTTGATACCTATCTATCCTACCTACAGTCATTCAACTAGTATGTACAAAAAAGCCTGTCTTAAAGTTGAGACACGACTGTAGTACCTGCCTACATCGATGCCTGCCTATCTACACGATAACAATTTGAAATACAAAGAACAATGAAGCACGTAAAGCTATAGAAACAAAATATCGGATGCGATCGGACAGTTTAAAGTATATAGTCAATTCAAATACAAAATTTAAATAGATCAGTAAGATTTCACCACAACCAACGTCTAAGCTTCTATCCTGACTGTAACACTTGCTGTAACTGGCATCCACTAGTTTTTATTTAGTTTAGATTTAATTCCACCGAGTCCATTGTACACGTAATTCTTGCACCTATCAAACTTTTGCCTTGGCAATAAAATAATCTTTAGATTTGAAAGGAATTTCATAAGAATCAATTCTAATTCATCGCTGCGTCAGCGTTGAGCGAAATAGAGAAAAGCACTGTCGATGTGGGTGTCGGAACGAGTCATTATAAAGTTAGGGGGCAAAAGCGTTTGCGAATGTCGACGGCGAAGGAAAGTAGGTACGTTGACAAAAGAGATTTTACTGTTTTCATTTACTTTCCATTATTCTTTTAACCCGTTTGTCATTCTTTTCACTTGGTCCGACCCGTAAGGAAGAGGAATCACGCTTGTTTATGTTTTGTTAGGGCTGCTGTTTGTGAAATACAGGAACATTTTATATTTCCTTATCATGGAAGTTAAATCAGCAGACGAGGTACCCAACTACCCACTTCGAATTTAATGACCATACTGGCGCAACAAATGCTAATACTGAGACCGACAGCCTTTTGAAGAGTTTCGTTCTTCCGGAAGCACTCAAAGTCCGTTAACCACTTAGTATCACCTGTTTTTGTAGTAACTACTAGCTATCACAGAATACTGACTTGGTACTAGGTATGATCACCGGACTCCGCAGTATGGTATGAAAGGTAAAACAAGATATAATATATTCTTCTCGGAATGCATAGTAAGCAAATGTATGCATGGTTGATAGGCATTGCTGCGACAGCCCTATGTTCACGATGCTAAGTGACTAGGGGCCGAGGCAGAAATAAGAAACATTCAGCGTGCGATTTTTCCGATTGTTGTTTGTAGACGGGAATTTAACTCGCAACTCCTGATAATACGAAATGTGTGCGAAATCAGAATAAACGACCCTTGGAAAATGTTTTCTCATTCGGTTGCTTAAATCTCGTTTACGTAATGTATTTTGCTCTCTAATTTATATGTAAATGGATATCTACCTACTTACATACTATATAATATTAATGCTAACTTCATCAAGTAACAAGCCGATTTAGTTCGTGATTTCAATGACCGACACGTTATTGGCACGATACCGATGATATTATGATGATATCGTAGCTTACCACTGACCTATTTAAAGTAAAGAAAGTACCTAGTATTGTTAAAATATATTCTGTAGCATAACTTCGGCAACGACATGAGTAGGTATAATAATAATAATAAATAGTATGACTAAGTATAGCGGCGATGATGTACTTGTCAGTAGATATCGTTGCGGTATCGTGTCGACCCAGTAAAAACAACGCCGTGATAATATTATGTTGGATAGGGGTAGATTGAGTTCACAGATAGAGATTAATAAGTAAACAACTCAGTCCATGCAGTCATTGGTCAATGAATGCTTTAATAGGTAAAAGGAGAGTAGGAACTAAGGATGAAGGTTGCATGTTGGGGGATCAAGTATTTTGACTTTAGTCCGGCACGATGCCGTGTCAAATCGCTTGGCGGCACGTCTTTGCCGGTAGGGTGGTCTCACACCAAGCCAGACAAGATAAAATTCAGAAATTATAAATTCCCAAATTGACTCTGCCATGGGATCGAACCTGTGACCTCCCGGGTAAGGCCGTAAAATTGGCCTCATGTATCATAAAAGTAACGTAAATATAATCTGGTTACTTATAAGTAACATAAAATTTTGGTAAGGGTACATTCACACCAACAAAAAAAACGCTTTTCTTTATTAAATTAAATGTTTATTTTATGTGCCGTCTATAATAGTATATTGTGATACAAGGGTGGAAAGTAGGTTATTGCAAAAGAGCTGTCATTAGTAAGCCCGAACCGAAGGTGAGGGTTTTTAATGTCACGAGTTTGCAATAACCTTCACACCCGTGTATCACACGACGTTTTTCAATACAGTTGTGGGAAATAGTAATAACCAAATCAAATAATTACAAGTTTATTTCAACATACATGTACGTACATAGTACTTAATTAATTCTGGAAATTGAGAGTAAAGCTTGAGCAATTACTAAAATTCGCAAGTGCGCAAAATTCCATCATGCGCAGTTTTCGCCTCAGATAAAATATCTGGTGGAGTTAATTCCATTTCATCATTAGTACTAAAACTCATATTAACAAAAATATAATCAATTTATCACATAAAAAATAAAAAATTTCAGCAAATGGCGCGTATTTACACCTGGAAATATTTTTTTTTTCAACGAAACTAGGCTACGGGTTCGTACCAACGCGTATACAGCCTATTAGATTTTTGTCAAATGTTGAAAATAATTAAATTTAAACTGGTAAATAAATATAATCAACAACCATTTAAAAGAATTTTGGAAATTCAATGCTAAAACGTACGGATTCATTCATTTTTCCTCGTAAAAAGCCTATCCGATTATATTTTAAGTATGAAAACTCCTTGCTACTAAACTTTTTTAATTGACTTGGAAAATTTGAAACTAAACTGCAAAAGTAAGTGTCGAGCTTGTAAAAGTAAGTCACGACCGTGTAAAAGTAAGATGCCTATGCGAAAGATTCAATTTTCGAATCATAACTACAGCCTCTGAAAGTGCGCCATGTTTGACAACTGTATTGAAAAATAATTTAAACATAATAGGTACCTTACTTAATAGTAAAAACTATTTAGAAATTATAGAGGGGGAGCCGGTGGCACTGAAAACTCCGTCATAGCGTAATCAAATTGTTCTAGCGTAAAAAAAAATATGCAAACAAAACATGCTGCTGCCTTTTTTTTAATTTCTTCATATTTTTTGGAGTTTTCCCGTTTCAGTCGCTCCCTGTAGGTATGGTTTTTGTTTCTCACCTGGTGTAAGCGGCATCTGAAAAAATATTTCTTACCCTAGAATCTCATAATGCAGCCAATTAGTAGACAGGCCAGTTACTAGTTGTAGGCCAATTAGCAGTATGTACATCTAATATAATTTGAGTGGAGTAACAAATCTTTAACTATATGTATAATATATAGGTAGGTAGCCATCCCAATAATCACGTCAATCCATAGCTCTGTTGCGGTGTGATTGAAGGACAAACCAACAAACAAACACACGATCACATATTTATAATAAGTCAGTCGGTCAGCAACTATCTTTTGCCTGATAGAGGTACCTACTTCATGTGCGTGGAGTTAAGTTTTTAAAAAACCTCCGCAGAACCTTTCGTATTTCGAGATAAAAAGTAGCCTAACACTCACCCGGTCCTCAATAATTACAAGTAATAATAAAATGTACCTACTTACTCATTACAATGCGACACCGTGTTAACTGCATCGGTTAAACCTAATTATTTATTATAGATATTATTATAATAAAGTAGCGGTCATACTTACCCTAGTGATTTAGACGCCCGCTTCTTATTCGGGTGGCGAGGGGTTCAATGCCCGGGAACGCATCTCTAGCTTTTCAGAGTTAGGTGTTTTAAACACATAAGAATCACTTGCTACAAACATGTTAGGAAACCTGTATTCCTGAGATTTCTTCATATTGTTCTCAAAGATGTGTTTAGTCTATCACTCCGCATTAATTGGCCAGCGTGGTGGACAAAGACCTAACAGTACTCGTTCTTAGAGGAGACTGGAGCTCAGTAGTGGGCCACTAACAACATATTTAACTGGTGGGCCGGGTCTATGGGTTTAACCGTTCCTAGCGCAGTGTTGAGCGCTGTTAGTTATACTGGTAACGCTTAGTCTATACTGGTAGTACGTAGCTAGGTACATATGTTAGGTAATAACTAAAACTGATAAATTATTATACCGAATAGGTAAACGGTTTCTTTTAAATTTGCCCGTGCAACAAATAATTGAAAACAAGGAATATCTAACTAATTATTACTAATATCATAATACTTAGGGGAGACCGGGGCAAGACGAGGCTCGGGGCAGAACGGGAAATGTGCTTGTGTGCGTGACTGGTGAACACAACAGAGCCTAACACAGCGCCATTCGCGCAATGTTCTGTTGCGTCACACGAGTCCGAGCGGCGCGTACGTGTCACTACGTGTTTTGGCTGCGCGGCGTGAAAAAACAGTTTTTTGGAGGATTTTTACGAAGTTTTCTGTCTTGAATCGATTGGCACCAAGGTAATTATCAGTGCTATTGTAACATTTTAACACATACTTGTTGTAATAGTGTAAAATTAACGAATTTAGATCGAATTTTAGCAGAATAATTTTATAGATTAGAACTGTAGTTACTTTTGCAAAATGTGTCTGTTGGGGCAAAACGGTCGGGGCATAATGGGATAGTATCCCGTTTTGCCCCATATGTTTAGGTAGAAAAATGTTTCATACCTATTTAATAATAAGTTTATTTCTTGTTTGCAGTTAAAATGGTGCGAAATTATAAACGAAAAACAAATCGTGGAATATGGGAAGAAGACGATATGAGAAGAGCGGTGAGAGCTGTGCTTTCTGAGTCAATGGGATTTCTTCGAGCCTCAGCTACATATAATGTGCCTAAATCGACCTTGGAACGACGAGTGAGAAAGGCTCGATGTGCTGAAGATGCTGACACTGATTCAGATAATGACTATGGGAAAAAGAAATTAGGACGCTACAAAACAGTTTTTAATAAAGAACAGGAAGTAGAATTATCTCAGTACATTCAATTAATGGAAGCGCACCTTTTCGGATTAACTGGCAAAGAGCTTCGGATTTTAGCTTTCCAGTTAGCTGAGAGAAACCATATTGAGAACCCATTCAACACAGAGGCTGGAATGGCTGGAGAAGACTGGCTCAGTGGATTCCTAAAAAGGCACCCTGAACTTTCATTTAGACGACCAGAGCCAACTTCTGCTGCGAGGGCTATAGGGCAATTAGTTACGGCTGAAATTTGTTTTAACGCCGCTGGAACTTATATACCACCAATGCTGATATACGCCCGAAAACGAATTACTTATATTCACAGTCCAATGAAGGATGGGTTATTTGTAGCCTGTGCCATGGCTGGGCCCATAATTCCTGCGCAGGTGTAGACGATGACGACGAAGAGGCTATGATATGTGAACTTTGTCAACCTGATTAAAATGTGTACTCATTATGCCCCATATCGTTTCCCATTTTGCCCCGATCATGGGGCAAGACGGGATATTTGACATGTGCCATTTAGTTCATATTTGCCATAAAAATATGTGATTTAGCGTCATAAAAGATTATAATGATGTTAATTAAAACTGTAAGTGTTGGTTTAGTTCTAAAAGATTTTAAATAAACAGTTTGATTTTCATATTATGTCGTTTTTTCTCTTAAGTATCCCATCTTACCCCGGTCTCCCCTATTATCTTCGTGTTCCAATCTAAGTGCAGCAGATATCGTCAAATGTAGCTCCGTGGTAAAGTTACGTACTTATTTCTGTCACTGAATTTGAATTCTGTAACTATCAGCGACAGAAATACGTAACTTTACTACGGTGTGCACAGTGCAGTACTACATTTGGTTACGGTTACGATTTTTCACCGAAATATTGATTTCACTAAAACTACAGATTCGTAAGTTTGCCATGGTAGGTGATTATAATAATAACAGGGAATTAATAGACGAGGTTCCTACTAAGTGCATTCATATTATTAATTCCATGAATATCTATTCATCAGCCCCATTGACTTACCAATAAATCGATGATCAGCCCGTGCTAGTGCTGTGCAGTGCTATTCATAGGTCGCGAACCATACATACATATAAATTCCAATTCCTATACTCTTTCACTCTGACGACTTGACGCCGTTAGTAGGACCTAGGTACATCTTACCTACTTCCATGCACAACGTATAAACACTGGAAGTGACCGTAGTCCGTAGAAATATATTTTCGTTTTATGGTTGTTAACTCATCTCAGTAAGATACTCACACATTTATTACGGATACGGATTTTCCGAAATTCACACACGGTAGGAAGGTAGGTTCTATATTAAGAAATTATTATTATTATTTATTTATTAACAAAGAAATTTTACTTTTACATTGTGTACTTTAAGCCTTGTCGTCTTGTCTGGGGATGATTGGGACGGTAGCCAAGAAAAAACAAATCATAAATTAAAACAGGTACATTTTATTGAAAAAAATATGTACACAGCAAAACAAATAAATAATCTTATGTTGTACAATTATTAATCTATAAAACATTAATTTCCTTGAAATAGAATACTATACATTAACTACAGTTATACGAATATTTACATAATACCGTCTTGGGAAGTGTAAACCGACCGATTTCAATAAACAATATCCATTTAACATTTTATACGATATCTTGGGTGAAATCTATTTTATAGGATAAATTATGTGGAATCCCTATGTTTAACCTCCGCCGATCGGTGAAACGCTACTTAAAATTTGAGCGCACCTTAATTCTCTGACGATTTTTTATCATTGTTTAAGAAGCGCTCCAATATTAGGTAGGGTTCCAGCATTCGGCCGTACGTAAATATAAAAACAGTAAGCTATTTATTAAATCATCGATATACCTACGTTACGTTCAAAGATCACATATAAATTAATTTTACACATAGACAATTATCTAACAAAGATCTGTCGATAACAACATTTCCTATCAAAATTTATTCATGCGTGACATGATCTAATAATCTAGCTACGATATTTAGAAAAAACATTAATTACCTATTATAATAATATTATTGTGATTTAAAAGAAGCATTTTATAAATGGCTTATATTATGATAAATAAGTTAAGATCCCTTGTACCAAACACGGAAACTTTGTTAAATGAGATTAAGTAAGTAATGTTTATTAATAAAATACAATTGTAGAATCCTGTGATGTTTTGTTTGATATCACGGAATAAATTAAATAATAATATTTCTCGAATGTTTGCTCGTTATCATAATCCAGCTTTATCTATTCAGTAATAATAATTAATTAATAATTAATAATTTTTGTTCAAAAATATTGTCATTTTATCATCCACACTCAGACCATTAGAAATTTTTCATGACGTGACTCCATGACGGGAAGTCAAGCGCCACCTTGTGCTCTTACCAAACACAGCAAATTGTGAGTAGAGTCCACTTTGGTAGTCCCAAAATGGAGTCCACTCACAATGGACGCCAAATTTTTTTTTATAAGAATTTAATTTATCTGTACCAATTTCTATAACTACTATTAAATTTTTTCTTTCTTTCTTTCATTATACTTTTTTCCATTATGGAGGTAATTATGGTAGTGACGATTCGTTGTAACGAGTTTCGTACTGTAAACTTCACCTCTCCCAAATGAATGTGACCTTGGATCAACGAAAGTATGGAAAAATATTAATTATGAATATTTTAAAAGTGTAATGAAAACTAATCTATTGACAGCGCATATATGCCCTAAGACTCAAATAAAAATGAGATGGAGATAGATAGTGTGGCTGTGTATGGTGATAGCTCGATAATTTTGAAAGTTTTAGAAAATGGCAACATTTAAAACTGTCAATTCTAATGTCTAGCTGGAGTCATCGATAAAATGATTTTAATTAAATTCAAGGAGAACCGAAATTTTTTCTCTTTATTTATATTGACTGTAACACTACAGAATATAATTAGTTCATATATTTTGAGGATTATGATATAATTTAATGTCAATATTATTTAAATAATGTATAAGAAATAAAACATTATCGGAATATTCTTTGCACGAACTGTCCTGAAATGAAAATATTATATAATATAAGTAAGTGTTTAGCCTAAAACTGCGTCCATACAAATAAGAATTTTGATCGAACGTGACGACTTTTGGACACAAAATATTATGATATGCGATTTTTAAGGAATTCAATATATTACATTTTCTATAGCTGGCGCCAATCAAATAGTCGCGTTTGAAGTTAACCGCAAGACGCATCGCAAAAGCATATTTTCGCGCGTAGTATACACGTTGACATCGACAGTTTATAAAATAAGCATTCGCCCCTCAGCTCAGAGGCGACTAAATGATTGGCGCCAACTATATTAAGATTCTTTTAATAAATTGACATTACTACAGGCTTACATACAACTTATCTTTAAAATTATTAACAAAAAAGAACAGCTCCTATTTAAATACAACATTAAACAAGTATACTGTCCGAAAGTAAAATAAATACTGCATTTATTATGTTAAAATATGTCACCAGGCCCATTTTATTGTCAATTATACCGCATCCGCGTTATCTACAATTTAATATGCTCAATATTTTGACTAGAAATCATACAATTATTATTATTTTTATTTATTTAAAAAAAACAACAAAAACGTAATAAATGTACACGATATTCATATAGGACACTCTTATTGATTTACATTTTATTAAAAATTGTACAAAATTGTGATAAAACGTATAATATCGACCGCTAAATATCGATTTCCAAGCCCGTTTTTACAATGCTTTAAAATAAAATATGGCCCAGTAAATTTTCATCTAAGCCTAACTTTCCGACAAATTTTACCGGCACCCCTGGATAGCCCGGCTAATTTTGTACTGAAGCCGAATCAAGATACACCGACATATCAGTGCAGATAATACCGAAATCCCTAATACGATCGGTAAAATTTGATCAGAGCCCCATAAAAAAATTGCCCGGCGATTTTTACCGTCGCGACGCTGAGAAACCCAATATTGCCCAGTACTATCCAAACCAATTGCCCGGCTGGTTTAATGGTTTCACGAGGCCTGAAACGGTCTGGAAAATTATTCCTTCTCTCCTATCAGGGCCCAGAGTATACTTTACAAATAGTATTTATGCCCAGATATTTTATATAACTTTATGTACCTACCTAATAGCATTAGAAATTCTGACCTAATTGAAATATGTATAAAAAAACGTGTTCTATGGAATTAATCTTTAGCGCTCCTAATCCTTTACAACCGCACATAGAAGAAAGTAATAGAGAACAGCTGTATATCAAAAAATTAATTCAACAGAACCGTTGTCAAAAAATCTCGTAAACCTTTTATAAAAAGAACTGTTCCTTCACTATGTAAAGAAAACAGCAATTTTGGTTGATCTATATGAAAAACAACAAGTAATATTACATTTCTACCGTATAGAAAATCTCTGAATATTTACGTTCTATTCTAATACGACAAATAAAACTTAGCAATATCATCTTAATCTAAGTAATATATTAGGCCGCGTCCGGACTGACTAGATATTATATACCCGAAAGTCAGACAGAGCTGAAAATTATACGAGCACTTTTTTTAATTCGGGTTAATTTAAACGGCATACCCTCTTATGAGTTAGTTCAGTACGTTTTTGTTTTCAGTACGACTTTCAAAACTTTGAACAACAAAAAAAAAATCATATACATACAAAAATTGGCAAATTCTAAGACGGCATTATCATAAGCGACGCGCGGTCGGCGGACAGGTCGACTACTGCCTACTAAAACGCAGAGCTACAGAGTGATTAGAGTACAGTGAAAAGTTGAAAAACAATTTTGGTGCAGTTTTTCAAATTTGTAGTTATTAAGCAAAGAAGTTACCCGTAAGAGGTCATAAGTAATTTTAAATTAACCCAGAATATTTAAAGATTAACCCAATTTGAAAAGAGTTGTAAGGAGCAGCCAGCTGCCGCAAGAACAAAAGACGGATGCCACTACATACACGTATGCGAATTAAACTCTATTCATATTGGATAAGGTCGATATTCAAAGTGCTCGTAGTATTTGCAATTCTGTTTGCATTTATACTTTTGTAATCACGAGCAAATGTACAACAAGGGCCCTATTACGTAAAAATATGGCTACAGTGTAACGATCGCAATCGCCTCTGGTTAGTTTTGCCAAACCCCAGTAAGAATACCAAAAATTAAGCCAATGAGGGCTACCGTTTTTATGCTCACTAGTTGGCGCCACTGGCGAGTAAGTTCCATAATATAGCTGTAAAAGTGAAGCAAGCATACTTTTGACAAAAATACGTTTTTAAATGGTAAGCACGCATGAACCAGGTACATAATGTACTAACTTTTGAATTCTTCTTCTTTCAACCCGCCTAATTTTGGACTTTTTTTTCTTAGCTCCGCTTTCAAAGCGCAGAGCTTTGGCATTCATTGAACCGTATCTTACATCTTCATCAATTAAACCGGTATTGCTAAATACATTAATGAAATAATTAAACCTGCGATAAAGGCCCAGTGATAATACCTATTTGACATTTCGGAGACCTCACTCTACACTAGCGCCTCTAGCGGCGAATTTAAACGCGGTAGCCCCCATTCCAACAATTGAGACTGTAACACTGTGTGATGCAGTTGTTACACAATAGGTCTACAGTGTGGTATTGTTGTAGCTAGGATAAACAAAATAAAGAACTATACTAGTCATTCCGGACGAGATCATTGTGATTTAATCACGGCTTCTAAACTAGCTGCTAAAATTTCCATCGGTTTCACTGGAATATAATTATTATGATACATATAAACACAAATAAAATTTTCAATAATTGATTTCCTTAAAGGATTTAGGCCTCAAATAGCGAAAATTCCGGCCGAAGATTCGATTGGAAGAGATTTGATGGCCGAGATGCAAAAACTAGATGAATTATGCAAAATATTTATAATCCTTAGTCTAGGGCTAGGCAATGGGGCGGTCCATGGTATGGAGACCCCCGCATTAAATCCTTAGTCGATGAAACTTGGCTGGGTTTGAGTATTGGATGATCCAAATCTTACACAAAAATATCCAACAAAAAAAACATCCGGAAGTTAGGTATTTATACCTAAAACTTAATATTAATGACTGAATATTTTCTCGATTTCTTTTTGAAATAATATTAGGTAGTATATTTACCGAAATATCAAATGAAATAATCATGCAGAACATTGATATGCAAACCGATTTTATTATCAAATGTAAACTGCGTTTACGCGATAATGTACCTTCCTGGTTCAACAATTTGGTATAGCATAAAAAATCCTTACTTTTTTTCTGTTTTTTTATTGGATACTTAAAATATACGTTTAACTCATGATACTTTATCATACTATAAAGTTTCGTCGCCTGAGGAATTATTGTTGGGGTCAACTGGCTTCATTGCCTAGACTATTAAGAATATCAAGGTCCATGACATCAAATTGTCATTTTGAGTAATATTGCAGTTGGCAGTACTGCAGGGCTCACAAGCGGCTGTAGCGTCGATAATGACGATAGTGAATTCTTATAATTTAATGCCGATTTTACAATGTCTTGGAGTAAATATTTTGGGAATGCTTACTATGGTTTAAATATAAACCAAAAATATACTTTACCTGATAGATATAAAGTTCCTTTTGCATCACCAATACAAACAACGGTCTCGAAAGATAATCAAGAATATTATTATGGGATGTATGACCAATCTATAATAATTTATGCTTGATCTATGACAGTGGCCACGTGTGCGAGAGAGACACCAAATCATAGAAGTGTTCTTTTTCAGGACCGATCTTTTGGCATTAGACAGCTTTCTGGATGTTCTCTAAGCATAGTAGGTACATACAATTTAAATTTAAAATGCTGAATTTAACTGACGTATATACTATATAGGTGTTGTGACCATCGAAACGTAAAAATGACCAAACCAAGTCCAAATTTTATCAATAAAAATAATAATTTATCAATTTATTAATCATTATAATATAATTAGTAATTTATTTATCAATTGAAAAATCGACCTTAATTTTAAGAAGTTTTTACATTTCAGAAATATTTGGCAATGGGCGAATGGAGGCCTAAGAACCTTAGATTTCACCGTGATTTGTCAGGCTGGTAAAAGCTTTTCACAAAAATTTTTTTTATTTTTACCTGAACCTGTGAAAATAATATGTCGATAAAACCCAGTTTGGTTTTATCGACATATTATTTTCTAAACAGATGTAGTGGGTTACATTATATTTATGTATTGATTAAGTAATGTCTAATTGCTTTATAATATGACTAAGGGCCGCTTTGCACAATCTTCCTAAACTGCTTTAGTTAACTTTTGTGATGCTATCACTTTTTAATAAGTTTATTCCGGAGTTAATATGAAAAGGTCAGGTTAGAGTATTAAACTTAAACACATTAGGCAGCCGTGCGCAAGTGGGCCTTGAGTAGTTATTTTTTAAATATGTACAACAATATTAGAACTCTCGGACTTAGCAAAGATATTATTATTATATTCAACAGTATTATATTAATATGAATATTGATTATGAGTACAGCTACCGATATTTAGGTTCCTATTAGGACTGACTTTACAATCACCAAATAAACGTATAAATTGACAAAACGTCCAATTAATTGATCACATAATAATAACTTAATTACACTTTCGATGCTTTCTGAAATGAAATATCGGATTACATAAGTCAAGCCGCATATTATCAGCTGTCAAATAAGATTCTGTCCCTCTCTTTTTACGAACATCAGAAGCGTATATACGATACAGCAAAACTTCAATCCCGACCCGCCCTTCTTTGGTGTGAAAGGTCGGGATACGCGAGGCGAGAATTGAATAAAAATGTAGATTCAACTCTAAATCATATTGCTACATAAATAGAATGTTTTTTACTTTGCAAAACGGATACACAAATCTCGCACCGGCCGCCCATTTGATTCGCGCGCGGTCTAACTCCGTCGCGCACTTTCAATTATCTGTCCCATTTCGTAATTAATATTCAGCTTTTGTTTTCATATCAGGGATAACTATGAGATTTTTTTCTTTTTAACTGTAATTAAGGATGTTTTGGAGTATTGTGCTGTATTTAAGTATTATTTAATTTCAATAAGAATAATAAGTTGATAATGTTAAGCTGCTAATAATTGCACGCCATATTTGGTAGTACACTGTTTCCAAAAATATTGTAAGAGCTCTACATGTGTATTTTTGCAATAAATACATATCTTATCCTATCTTCACTTCTCGGCTCGGCTCGCCGGTGTGAAAAGTTATACGATATTTCAATTCTCGCCCAGCACACTCATATTTCGCCTCGCCGCGCCGGTGGTCAACTACCTTTAGGCTACGTTCACACTGTGAAAAACAATCGCGCGAATCTATGTATCGCGAATATATGTCGCGTACGGTTTTCACCTACTCCGCATTGCGAATGTGGTTAACGTCATATAACTCCGTACAGCGAAAAATATTCGCGCGAATATAATTCTTACCGGCACCGCGTGAAATTTGTATCAAACCAGAGTTCTTTTTCCCCGCACAAGTGCATCTCCATATGATTTATAGTTTTACAGAAATGCGAAAAAAAAATCGCGTGAATGTTTTTCGCAGTGTGAACGGTGCCCTAAATCGTCGGGGTAACCTGATTTTCTAACCTCTCTCGCACATTCTAACATTTTCAATGATTGTAGAAGTTGTACTTTTGACAATTGTGGCCAAACCAAGTTCTTGAAGATGAAATGACAACTTCTTTACTCTACGAAATGTACCTAGTTTTTAATGGAGAAAAATGGCAAGGAAAAATAACTAGTTGTTCACCATTTTTCTCCGTGAAAAATCAGATATATTAGAGTAAAAATAATAAATATTATTCAAGAACTTGGCTTGACCACATTTGCCAAAACTATACTGAGACTTTTACTATTATTGAAAATGTTAGAATGTGCGAGAGAGAGGGAAACTTAGGTGACCTGGCCCCTTAATATGCGGCCGGGCTTGTAGAGTGCCCTTACCACGAGATTTTAAATCATACCAACGATGAGTGTATTCTGTTGAAACACTGCCGTTAGTAAAATGAACATTAATTGTTTTAATATAGAGCACAAATTTGTCCACATATTTACAGACAGCAGTTCAATCGGATACGTTGGAAAATAAAAATCAGCGGTACTGAAGTTGCGACTTTAATACCAGGACGTTTGGGTGCAATTTACTCTGACGCCAAAGTTCAATACTCGAATACGCTCGACGTAGTTGGGATTTTAAATCTTGTAGTCAGCAGGCAGTTATAGCCCACGACCATAATTTACATAGACGGTCCCTGTCAAACAAAGAATGTGGACTTATTTTACTAACGCCGTCTAGTCTGAAAAGCGGGACAGCGCTATGGCGTGGACAAGGTGAGCAGCACGCCCTACAAGTCGGACAAAGTGATAACGTCTTATAAATCGATGAACACCGGCTGCACGCACAAAAAAGTGTCACGTTCCGCCTGAGCCTCAGCGTGCAAGTGAAGCGCGGAACGAGCGATAGAGAGGCACGATCGGCCCAAGGGTTGGCTTGTGATACATTTATTCCTCTTCTCGCGTGACGTCAGAGCAGCTCGAATAGTTCTGCTACTGGAACGCCGCCACGCGAGCTTCTTCCAGAACTTCTAGTTATCACGTAAAACTATCGTCCGTAAGCCGACTTTACAGACAACTGTAATTTTTTTTTCTATGAAAGGGCCCATCTAGTACCTACATATATATCGATAGTTACAGCACATACATTCGTCATCGAGTGGTGCGAAGCCGAGCGCCATCGGCTTTGGCGGGGATCTTCTTGTGTTTGGTCTTCAGTTTGTGGTGCTTCCGTCTCGGCGTGTCCGCGCCGTCGTCTGGTTCGTTTGTTTCAGTTTGCTTGTCGAGCTCCGCCATTGCTTCTTGTATCGCGTTCTCTAGCAGCGTGTTCAGCTTTCTGCTCCTGTTTACAGAAAAATCCATGATTTTTTTGAAGTAAAACTTCTTTAGAATCATTGTGATTTGAAAATTTGGTGAAACGAAAAAGCGACACTAAAAAGAGAAAAACATATTCATAATAGGATTAAGCCTGCGTGAGAATGAGACAAATATAACTTGTATCTCATTATCTTTTATTATCATCTAGACTCTAGATTCTAGAGAATGAGATAGAAGAATAGAATAAAAGATATAGAATACAAGTTATATTTATCTCATTCTCTCGTAGGCTACTTTACTGAAGTTTCACTTCTGCCGTGTGTAAATTGCAAACACACACTTTTTTTTCTATCTTCTACATGTTAGCCCTTGACTGCGATCACACCTCATGCATGTGATGATGCAGTCTAAGATGGTAGCAGGCTAACCTGTATGGAAGTTATATGAAACCAAGTATGAAACCCATACCCTTAATCGGTTTCGGCAACGTACTGACTACTGAAACGCTAAATCGCTAAGCGGCACGTCTTTACCAGTAGGGCGGTAACTAGCCACTAGTCTTGCCTACATAGACGGGCCCTGTCAAACAAAGAATGTGAACTTATTTTACTAACGCCATCTAGTCTGAAAAGCGGGACAGCGTTATGGTGGGGACAGACAGGCTTATGACTGGTGTAGAGCGCGGTCTACAGTTCGGACGCCCAATTTTTGAAGTGATAACTTCTTTAGGCGTGTTGAGCACTTTTTGGTAGGGGGTAAAAATGTAGAGCGGTGAAACGTGAAACTGTGTGTAAGAAGAAGTTCTTTTTAAGACAAAAGGTCTTAAGTATAAATATAGTACATTCGTAATTAAATTTTAATGTCTTAGTTTTAAGGTTTACTTATATTTTAATTATTTTTATATGTTTTACTCTCACGCCTGTGTACATAATAAATTCATATATGGCCAGAAACAGATTTAATAAACTTACATAAACATTACTTACATACATATTTGTACCGGGCGGAGGATTACACCCCGGCAGGGGAGTAATCCTAGTAATAATAATAATAATTATTATTATTGTTAATACTATTATTTTATATGAAAAAAAAAATGTTAAAATAATTAACAAAAAATATTTAAATATTCGTTTTCACTTCCATCGGCAGTACATGCTGGCCCTATATGACTGCCATTTTATTTTCTAAAAAATGATATGAAATGTGCACATTTCGTGTGTGTAAATGAGTTCGAAAGTTAAACTTCCCGGCCTAGGCCAGTAAAGAATGTATGTATTTTCATTACATATCATAAGTTTGAATTTGGAATCTTTCTTCCTGAATATCTTGTAACCTGTTATAATGTTCTTTGGCCTAAATAGTTTAAATTTGGAACTCTACCGTATTACGCGTTCAGCACTCACAGCGCAAAAAAAATATTTAAAAAAAAGTCACTTGTTTAATTTTTTAGAAAAGCACTATACACAACCTGGACCGGGAGAGCATTTCTGGTCTCGTATATAGCCTAACTAACACTCGACTAGAAAACGCGTACTTCCCGGTCTCGCGATGTAATGTACTATTTCAATGAAAGGGCCCATCTAGTAGCTCTACATATACATCGGTGAACGCGAGAACTAGTCGCGGCGTGGAACTCACTTCCTGTGGCGCGTTCTGGCGGCGTGGTGGGCCTCCAGCCCCTCGCACAGCGTCAGCAGCCGCGAGTGCTCCACGTGGCCGGGCGCGCGCTCGCCGAACCAGCGCACGCGCCACGTGCTCGCGGACACGCGCGCCTGCAGCTTGCCCGGCCAAGACGCGTACCCCTTCACCGGCCCCCACACCAGGTCCCCGACCTCTAGCCTCCGGATCGAGGTGTCGCTCGACCCGTCCTGCGATTTGTCGTCCGACTCGTCCTCGCTCTTCGAATCTACCGATCGAACCTGGTCTTAGCTCCCGATACAAGTGTATCTGTCACCGTAAGATTGTACTCTAACTCGCGAAATTGCAAACTGCCGAAAGATTACAATTTGACGCATTATTTTTCGGTAGATTGTAATCTGTTGGGTATATTAACCCGATAGAACCTAAGTGCCCGGCGACATTATGTCGAACCCTAACCTAACCTACAAGAAAAGAAAACGTAAATAGAATGAATATTTCAAACATTGAACGGTTCACAATCTTTCGACAGTTTACAATTTCGCGAGTTAGATTATAATCTAACGGTTTTTACAATCTTACGGTGACATATCCATCACCGATCCTCCACCGATATGTTTTGATTTTATATTTATAGACAGAAACCAGTGAAGATAAAAATGGCCATTTTAAAAAATAGAAGAAAGAAAAACTAAGGGGCATTGGACTGTAAAGAAATCGTTATAATACTTCATAGGAATCAATTCAATTTTATCCGTTTTAACGTTCGTTAAAAGCATTTAAACGATTACACGATTTTTTTATGGAATAACTTTACAAATAAAATTTTAACCGACCTCTATATTTTTGTAAAATGGGAGTTTTTATCAATATGGCTGTTTTTAACTTCGTCGCCAAAAGGTCAGTGAATATTTTTACGTTCGTTAAATATATTTAAGCGATGTTCGATTACTCAATATTTTTATGGAAAAACTTTAAAAATCGCTTTCATTATCGTAAAATTTTAACCTACCCCTATAATTTTGTAAAATGGGAATTCTTCTTATTTTCTTGTCAACAATAATATTAAAAAAGCTAAGAGAGCAATTTTTTTTTAATTTATGTAAGCTGTTTAGCAGTAAGTGGATTAGGCACAGTAATTTACAAAAACAACCTTAGTTGTAGGTTTTGAAAAAACTCTCAGATTAAAAAGCCGCTGGCAGTGGCAAAAATATTATTTAAATATTAAAATTTGTAAGTAACTAATATATGCCAATCATAGCAGGGAATCGTGATAAAGAGTTACTTCAAGTGGAAAGTTAAAACAGTAAATTATCGTTAAAATGTAAGTATTTAAATAATATTCCCCATCGGCCAGTAGGAAAGTAACATGAAAAATGTGCTTTACTTACAATGATGGACAGATAGAATGATGGCTTTACAATGATGCGTTAGTAATGTATCCCAATGTGTGAGCCAATTTTGTGTTACTTCAACGGTGCAATGGAAAGCGACAGAAAGCCTTCTGATTTAGTTTCCACTACACCTCTATGAACAGCTGTATCTTGTATTAACCCAACCAAAAGAAAACCAATGACCAATATATCGCACTATGTAGAAGCTGAAATATACCACAATATACATAAGTAGCGCACTCGCTGGACGAAATATTCGCAACTCACATACGAATTTACTGCAGGGCCACGACATTGTTGCACTAGCGGCAGTTTTCGTAGGGCCACAGCTTTTAGCTCACGGCGTGTGTCTAAGGTGTGCCGTATTGTCGTGGCGCTCTGTCGCGCTAACGCTTGAGACGAACACAGATTGGTCAAGCGCAGCGCAAGATTGTAATATCAACAACACAGTAAAATCTGTGAACCTCTAGCAACAACAGACGCACCGTCAAAAAAAAACACCCCCAACGCCCCCGTATTATGACGTGATAATTTTTTCACATCATCGATCCGATCAATCTGATTGGTGGTGAGGTGATACCGCATGCCATATTATGTAAAACTTGCATCAATCATTGTAACAGTTTCAATATATTTTTTTAACTCAGCACATCACAACATATATTGTTGTGATGTGTTGAATTTTTGAAATTCTTGCTGCGACCATAGATTTCGGCCAATAGCGGAAGAGTGTTCACCTATCAGAGGTGATTGCGATCGTTCCGCCCACCGTAACCATATTTTTTACGTAATAAGGCCATGAGCGTTAGCCTTGCTATACTTTTTAAAACAAAAACTTTTTTGGCGCTTCGCTTGTAGCTTATCCAAAAGCTGTGGCCCCGCGGTATTTGTGTAACGGCTGATGTCGCATCGACAATCCAAAACCAATACAAGACACAACATAGGAATAAATTTTGAATTTTGTTAGCTGTGACTAAAGCGTGAGATGGTTCTGTACATATTAGTAGGTCCAAGCTTTAGTGGTTTGTGAGGGACTAGGAAATCCAGTGCTGGTGATTCAAAGTGGAGCCGAATGCGCCACCAGTGAATTTTAAGTACAGGGGTACACAACTCAAACGGCAGGTTCTATAAACTTGAAGTTTTGCATAAGAAGTCCTACATGCCATTTATACTCTATGTATCAAGAGGTGTCCCCGCCCCCCCCACTAAGAAGGGATTTTGAGAAATTCCATACGAGCATAGCCGGGGCAGACCAGCTAGTAACATATGCAATAACTAGATGATGCCCGCGTGGATTTAGGTTATTTAAAAATCCCGTGGGAACCTTTTGTAGCCTTTGTCCTTCCCCAAGATGCAACCTATCTCTACCAAATTTCGTCAAAATCGCTTGAACAGATGGGTCATGAACAAGACAGACAGACACATTTTCTTATTTATACTATAAGTATGGATTATCCGACAGATTAATCGTGCCATGAAAGAGATTTTCGAGGAACAACGTGAAAAAGAAGTGGAGATGTGTCAATATTGTCAGTTCAAGCCGATGAGGTAGGTGTCCCACATTTATTTGCATTGAAGCAGCAAAGAGACAAAGCATTGGAAGTCCAGGGTGCCTGACCGCTAAAGCGGAGCGGAGCGCAGCTAAGTTTAGCAGACAAATCATTTTCATTTATAACGTCACCCGTGGACAATGACTGATTGCTGAACATAGCTCCGCTCCGCTCCATTCCCCGTCAGTGCATGTAGGCATCATTATCTGGTTTCCTAGGAAAGATCTTCCGTCAAACAGCGTCCGCTAGAGAGTTTTGAGACCAACAGACAATAGGGCTGATTCTGTTGTAAACAATCTATAAACTAAAAGGACAACATTAAAACTATTAACCCTTTCATAATACTCCCTGCGGAAAGGGTCAGAACTAGATTTAAAGTGGTTAAGTTTAGAGATTGTTTTATACAGAATTGGCCACACTGTCTAAAAAATTACATCTTGTTTCAATAAACAACATGTCTGTGACGTCATTGGATAAAGCGGCCTCTATGTAATGGCACAGCTATCCTAGGAAACTACAATTTTAGACTTCTCATACATTTTAAATCGTATAAAAATTGCAGATGGAAATCCCGCAAAAATCATAGTACAATCTCAATTGTCGTGATTGATTAAATGTTTTTTCCCACTACAAGTTAGCCCTTAACGGTAAGTAACGATGCTGTAGATGGTAGCGAGCTAACTTATTAGGAGCACGGCAGTTATATCTAAACCCCTCAATCGGCTCCTACACGGCATCGTACCGGAACGCTTAATTGCTTAGCGGTGCGTCTTTGCCAGTAGGGACCACCATACTGGCAAAGATGTACTGTTGGGAGGATTCGGCCGTGGCTAGTTTGGTATTGTAGATTGGGCCAAATCCCTTCAACAGACATGACCAGAACAGATAAAAATCACAAATTATAAATTCCCAAATTGATCCTGCCCGGAATCGAACCCGATAACTCCCACTATGAGACCGCAGCGCTCACCAGTGCGCCAGGGTAGTGTAATGTACTTTTTCTGCGATAATGGATTATTGCCAAAGAATGTTAACCAATCAGAGGTGATTGCGATCGTTACACTCTTAGAAATGTTTTCACGTAATAAGCAAGCCCCAGGTTGATATTCTGCAATTTTTGATAAATATTTAAAATCTATAAAAAATCCAAACCAAGTGTAGAAAAATCGTCATGAAATCAGAAGTAAAACTTACCATCGTCGGAACCTAAATGTCTATCAAATACTTTCTGAATGGATGAACTTTCAGAATTGCTGCCCGAAGGCGAGAAATGTCTTTCTTTTTCAGGACTCATGGACATGTCATAATCCTTTGGCGTTCCATGAACCATGCCATAATTCGATCTCATGATTTTATCGTTCCTATAAGAGGACCCATCTCCGAAATCGTTTTTCCTCTTGTAGCTCTGTGGTCGGTCGTACAGAGCCGATGTCATGGGTAATACGTGTTGGCTGTTATTGGATAGATTCATGCTTTGGTTGTATTGGATTTCGCTCGATTCCACCGAGTTGTGGGTGCGGTTCATACGCATCAGTTGTATGTTTGACATTAAATCTGAAAGTAGAAAAAAAGACCTGTGTCATTAACCAAGCGACTGTCAAATTTTAATGTCCGGCCGATCCTTCGGTTTCGGCTTGGGCCACTTTCGGCTTCGGCCAAAATGGGCCGAAGTTTTGGCCGAAGCGGAAGGTTTCTAAAATGCGATGAGATATAACGAACTGTTGCGACTGTCCGAAAGCGCAATGGAGGAGGCGAAATAATAATGTATGCAAGTTCTGTTTTTCCTGTGTTGTGTACCAATAAAAAATTCTAAGTATCTATCATCGTGCTTTGTTTATATAGATCACCCCCCCCCCCCCCTATTGAGTAAAGAAATCACTTGCCAAACGTTTAAGGATGTCTGCACGTCAAAAAGCAAAAAAGCATGAACTCCTTAAGCAGTTCGAGTAACATGTTTTAAGCTGTCAAATGATTATGATTTGCTCCGACAATCGGGCCTTTGTAGGCTTTGTTTGAATTGTGTAAGAAAATCGTAATCATTTTACAGCTTACAAATAACACTTAGCTATTCTTATTGTTTAAGTTAATACTTGCTTGAATAAATCGAAAAGTTCCAGTTAGACTAACTCAATCATAAGCTGTCAAATAATTACAGTTTTCTTACACAGGGATGATTACAATCAAATCAGCAGCTCTTAAAACGAGCTTCTAGTATGGAAGTTTGTATGACATACGTAGTTGTGACGTCATCAAACTTCAATGCACTTTTTTTTCTTTATTCTATATTCTATAGTTTCAAATTTTTATCCAATATTAAAAAAGGGGTCACCACCCTCAGTAATGGGGAATACGACGCAAAGAGAGAGAGAAAAAATTTTTTTTTTTTGATATAGGTATCTCTATATCACAGTCTCTGTAAAGGGCTTACTTTGTTCGGAGTCGGAGCTGATATCGCTCCTGGGCGCGGGCCACGCTCGCTCGCGAGACTCCGCCATGTCTTGTTCACTACTCGACACGCATTGCACCATCGCCTGCAAAATTGCATCAAAATCAATTTAGTCTACTCAATGGGGCGGTCCGTTGTATGGAGACCCCCGCATTAAATCCTCAGTCGACGAAACTTAGCTGGGTTTTATTATTAGATGATCCAAAACTTACACAAAAATATCCAACTAAAATAAACATCCGGAAGTTAGGTATTTATACCCAAAACTTAATATTTATGACTGAACAATTTATCGTTTTCTTTTTAAAATAATAGTAGGTAGCATATTTACTCAAAACCGAAATATCAAATTAAATTATCATGCAGAACATCGATATTTAAACCAATTTTATGATGAAATCTAAACTGCTTTTACGCGATAATGTACCTTCCTGCTATAACAATTGGGTATAGCATAAAAAAACCTTACTTCCTTTCTGATTTTTTGGTGGATATTTCTAAGATACGATACTCATGATACTTCATGCTATAAAGTTTCGTCGGCTGAGGAATTATTGTCGGGGTCAACTAGCTTTATTGCCCAGACTAAAATTAATATACTCACCGAAGAATGTATATCCGCGGGTTCCGGTGATTTTGTTGTAGTATCGGCATAATTGGAAGCCGCAGCGTAAATACGAGGACTTGGGGCCGCGTCCAAAGCCCCCAGCGGACTATGCGTTGTCGTATCGGGAGGCGACCCGCCGGCCATGTTCGGGGATTTGCCTCCACGCTGGCCCAGTGTTTGCGTCGACACGGAATGCCTCACACCACCCAATTCTTGCATCAACCGAGCATATTCTTCAGAACCATCCGGTTTCTCGTCTTTATCATAAGTCACAGGACCTTTTTCATCCTTAAACTCCATTTGGCTACTCTCCCCAACCAATTGATTGAACCTTTTCGGATTCGCAACCGGCTTCTGGTTGAGTATAACATTCGGGTCTATACGCAATCTGGAACTCCCACTCTGCATATTGACATTATTTTGTGCGTTATGAGAGTTGGACACTAGAGTTGTCTGTTGCTGAACTATGGTGGTGTTCTGGACGAATGTAGAATTGGTTCTGTTGTTCGTAGCGGATATGGGAACTTGTTTGGGAGAGAGCGGTACCATCAACGTTTGGCCCATTTGGTTAGTCTGAATGAATTCCTGGGTTTGCATGTTCCCCGACCGCACTTGGGGATTAGGGTTAAAGGCGACGTTTGTCGGGCTTAGGTTGGTGAGTAGTGGGCTTAATTGGCCGTTGAAGTTGGGACTGTTCATCATCACTTGACTATTCGGAGATAGAAATTGGGCTCCCGGACTGTGCTGTGATTGTATTATCTTGCCTTGCTGATTTTGTGCACGGATAACTACGCCACTGTTGCCTCCCGTGGTGAATAACCCAGAATTTTGCACAGGTGTTAGCACGTTTTGGCCATTGACAGTTTGTAATTGAAGCTGCATCGGCATTCCAGTAGAATTGTCCTGAATGATGGCCGTTCCATCAGTTGTCATCACCATCCCACCGAGATTCGGTAGAATAAATTGTTGGAAAGCGGGGAAGTTCGACATTACGTTATTCGCATTGTTAATCAAATTGACAGGTTGTAGTAAATTTATTTGTTGCGACGGTGAGGTATTCGTGATTATCTGCTGCGATGTAAAATTGTTTGTGTTTCCTTGACCATTCATCACTATATGTGCTGGTGTCCCAGATTTGCCGGGGACGATAGTTAACGCTTGCAACATCGGCGTCGGTGATATATTATTCGTTGGCGATAGCTGGAAACCGCGAGGGGAAAACTGTGAACTAGCATTGTGTTGCGGTGAAGTGTGATGCACCATAATGTTATTGGGATTTTGTTGTGGCGCAGCTATTTGAAGGACATTAGTTATATTCGGCGAATGGCCCTTCTTCTTCTTACTTCTTTTCTTTAAGCTTTCCGGTGACAGCATGGCCACTCCTTGAGCGAATCCCTGGCCGTTTTTAACTTCAATTTGCCTTTGACTTTCATTCGGATGCTGTCCGGAAATACCACCACTGATTTGGGGCAACATAGAGTTTTGTTGGACAACCTGCCCATCTACAGCCATCATAGGCGGCTGAATGACGTATGGGTTTGGCAGAGTATTGACCATTACTGTTTGTTGGTTGACGATTGGTTGAGCTCCACCAACGGCCGGTATCGCTTGATTTACGGAGGAAGTTCCACTGGTGACAACATTCGAGCCTATAGGCGACATTGTTGTTATATTCTTTGGGGGCGGTGGCGGCATTTGATTACTCGACACGAGGATTTGCCCCGTGGAAGAAATAAGGATTTGTCCTGGGGTTGTACATGCTCGTCTTTGGGGTAGTGACGGCGATTGAGCGTTGTTTGTTTCTGGTTTCGACGGTATATTACTTATGACATTCTGTACCATTTCCAGCGGTGATTTCGATATCATGCTTTGAGCAGTTGTGCCCGCAATATGTAACGGGTAGCTGGTGGGTAAATTGACAGAGTTAATGAAAGGATCAGGTTGGTTGTTCGGTATAGCGTATGTCGTAGCTAAATTGACACTTGGCGGTGGTGGCGGCCTAATGAAATTTGCTTGTGATGCGTTTATAGACGTGGTTGCCGTATTGGCTTTGCCGGCTAGAACAGACGTAACGGTATCTCTGGTAACCGAAAAACCACTTGCCATAGTCGTAACAAAGGTTTGTATGTAGCAAGCCTGAATAAGGGAATGTGCGGGCCCACCTCCCAAATGAGGCGGGGGACAATATCCGGGCATCGTATTTTCTATCCTTTTCTTTGGTTCCAGTCTGAAAATTTCCTGTTGGTTTTTTAAGCCCGGCTTCACACCGACCATTGATATGTTATCTACTTCCATTAGATTTTTGTTAACATTGTGATTTGATATAAAATGCATGACTTGATTCCCGGACACAGTTTGACTAACAGGTGGTCCGGGTGAATTATAGGGATATGTGTGATTGCTGCCTGGCGTTGAGGGGTTGCTACTGTAATTATCTCTACTGGCGCCTGGATTGGAGTAAACTGGACTCTGTATGGGATATGTGCAATTATTTTGTAGTTGCGAATTACTTCCGCTACTATGAGGCGTATCCGTACTCCGAGAGCTGTTAGACGGGGTTGGCGACGGCTCAGGTTGCTGTAACGTTTCATTAGGCGACACATTACTCGTACTAACAACACCAGCCTGAATTGGTCCGCAATTATCGTTCATCATCATATTCCGATCTATATAAGTAGATGATGTAACGGGATTATCATCGAATACATGTTTAGGGCTAGACGTAGTGGCTACCCCAGATTCTAGCTCCCGTCCGTATAAATTGGGATGCTGCTTTAAAAATTTCGCACGCATCTGATTGTCCGATGTATCTATGCAATTACCTCTGTAGGGAACATTGCAACCTTTACAACACTGTGGCATGTTATTTTCAACACATTTGTCAGGCACGAGGCTACTGTCCGGTGTATTGTTAGGTGAAGGCGAAGGGTTTGGCACGACGTTGCTTCTGTACATGTTAATGTGCTCGCCTGGTTTTGATGTAGATTTTAAGTTTTTGTCAGAATGAGAAGAATTGCATGGTGTATTTGAATTCTCAAATTGATTAACATCATACTGATTGCTCATGCCGACTTGTCTCGATATTGTGTTGTTCAACAAAACAGTTTGTTGTGCCAAATAGCCATTAGGATCGTCCATAAAAGACGGGACAGCATTTTTTACGATATCATCACAAGATTTTGTCTTATCTTGTAAATGCCTAATTCCATTATTTCCGTAATTAGCAGGTTTGTTTTCGTTCAGAGTGGCTTTTTTCTTTGGTGCTTTGTTACACTTGATCTTTTTCTTATTCAGATCTACACCGGGCCATTGTTGTGCCATCATATTGTAATGTTGTGGGAGGGGCGGCACGCGGGAGCACATCGAAGGATTCATAATTTGGTCATTGCTAACGAAGGAACCCAAGGAAGACGATGAGTCCTCAAACGTGTTTATGTTGGATTCATCAAAGTCTATATTTTCAAGCCTTTGTAGTTTCGGGCTTGGACACATCAAAGGATTAGAATCATTCCTTTTAACTTGCCATGGAGGCGTTTTGGCAGAGTTCGTTTTAACCACAGCTCCATTTTGTATTACGAGTTGACCTTGAGGCACATACTGATTTTGAATAGGTTTGTTCTGATTCATATGTTCTGTCATTTGCGTTTTATAACCCTTCATAACTTCTATCTGTTTCTGGTTACGTTGTATAAATATTTGCTGTTGTTCATTAATCTTTTGCATCACCTCAGGCGTTAGAGGCTGGTTAAGGCCGCAGAATATCTGAGACTCTTCTTCTCTACGTTGTTTAAGAGCTTGCATGTCTTTTTCGTCATCTTTGTGGCCTTGTTCCATGATGTTTTGCTGAGGTACATTCATTGCATTTTTGAAATTGGTAGTTTGTTTATTGTATCCCGTATTAACACCTATGACCTGTCCGTTTGTCCCCAGTACAGGCTGGCCAATGTTGATTGTGTTGTTTATGGGACCGGATATGCCTTGATTTGGTTTCGGGCTGTGTTCCACTTCTGGTTGTTGCGTTATCCAACCACTACTAACAGTAAGATAATGTGAGCTTTTTTGCACAAGATTTTCTTGTTTAACATCATCTTGTACAACGTTCAGCATGTTCTGCTGTGAGTACGGAAGACAGGATTGTAGAGTTCCTGGCCGTTGGGGCAAGACTCCTGGCGATGCCGTCTGCTTCTGATCATTGTCAGGCTGAAAAAAGTCAATAAATTTACATTATAATTATATTTTAATTAGGTACAGTTTTTTATAAAGAGCTGACAGTAATACAATTTCAAATCACATTTAAGAGGTGGCTCTTACAGAAAACTTTTTACTTGGTCAAAGAACTCATGAACCATTAAAAATCCAACCATGTTGACACAAATAGTTGGAAAATTTTACATTAGTATTTTATTCTATTAACCGACTTCCAAAAAAGAAGGAGGTTCTCAATCCGGCGCGTATTTTTTTAATGTATGTCGGTGCATATGGTTTCTGAACCGATTTGATCTGAATAGTGCATTGTGTGCTTAGGGGTGAAACAAGACGATTTCAGACGAAGGTGGCATTACCCGAAATCTGAAATCGTGTTTCATCCCGAGGCGCACACACATTTTTTCATATAATCTGCATCAAAAGTACGAGTTTTATTCAAATTGTATTTCTTGTTTATTTTATCTGTTAGGTTGTTGTTTACAAATATCATACCTGTCAGTTTATTTGATGGGTTAAATGACAATTAAAAAGGTTTGAAATAAGCCAAAGATACTCAGGATTGAAAGGAGGGCTGCTACGTCATTCAGCGGGTAGAAAACCATGACTTTCTGCCCTAGAGCAGAAAGTGACGGTTTTCTACCCGCTTCATGACGTATTCGTCTGAAATTGACTAGTTTCAGGTGGCTCAACAGGCATTGAAACTCGCATATTCAATGCAGGTTATATGAAAAAAAATCAATCAGTCCTTAGAGGAAGCTCTCGAGGGACCTCCTCGAATAAAAAATTCTGACTCCAAATCCTCAATCCTGACACTAAAAAGTTAAAAATATAAATTCGTTCCAAACCGATCAAAGTCGGGCGAGCCCGATGCGTCAACTTTGCTTATCTATGTTGAAGTCGGGCGGTATGTAGAAATCAATTTTTTTTTTTACTTTTTGTGGCTTTGGAACTCAGATTTTTGGAAAGAATTTTTATTTATTATTATTATTGAAATGACTATTGTATAAATTTAATTTTGTTCTTCGTTTTTTCCGACATTGATTATAATTTGTAACATTATTTCTATGATAATATTTCTAATGCAATTGCCTATTTTCATTGTAATCTAATTGTCTATGTGATGATAATATTACGATAATTTATTATTTTTGCATGCCTATTAAGGCGAAACATTGTCTCCGTCATTATGTTTACCACCTTTTGTATAAAACATGTACACTTTTGAGTAAATGGGATCGCTTGTGCTCAGAAGGCATAGATCCACGCCTCACTGGATTAAAAAATAACTCCTATTTACACAGACTAGCGGTTATAGACGTGTAGAAGTGAGCCGGCGATGGGAATTCTTACACACTTTGCGGAAATTATGGTGACGGCATCTGAATGTCAGAAAATAAAACCAACAAGGACATGTTTATAAATTCGTTGCGATATTTGATGCAGGCACTAAAAGTGCGGTTGCAAGCCGCTTTGGCAAGGGTTCAAGTCTTATCACCGCTATGAATACGTAATAGACACCTTGAACTCGTTGAGGGGTCTCTCCCTTTGCACCATCATTTGCGACACGCTCATGGCGGGCATGTAACCGGACCGTTTCTTCATTTTCTTCTTCGCAGTATCAGCGCCCGTTACTGTAAAGAAATAACAAAAAAATATAGAAAAATATCGTATTATGTAATATAACTAGCTGATGCCCGCGACTTCGTCCGCGTGGATTGAAATTTTTTTAATTATATGGGATAGAAAGTAGCCTATGTATTATTGGCTATTGCAGACTATAATCTATCTCCTACGAATCCTACGTGTTATTTCAGACTACGATCCATCTCTGTGCCTAATGTCATCAAATCAATCCGTTCAGCCATTCAGGTGAGATTGCGCGTCACTCGTTATGTGGCATAAGTTTTTTTTCAATTCCCACAGCACTTTATTATTTTCCGGGATGAAAAGTAGCCTATGCCACTGTCCAGATGAAAAAAATACGTTAATCTGTTGCGGTGTGATTGGAGGACTAACTATTCTATTCTATTACACGTCCTTGGGGATAAAATTTACAAAATAATGTGAATCAGGTATTTCTCCATTTCAAACCAAAATTCCATTAAACCCAACCAAGTTACCAAAAAATACCTAGTTTAATGGCTCTAACTTAAAAATTAATGACAGACTTTCTTACAAACTTTCAACCCCTATTTTACCCTTTTGGGAGTTGAATTTTGAAGAACTGTGAGACACGTACTTC
The DNA here is from genome assembly GCA_964035005.1 of Erebia palarica. Lineage (NCBI taxonomy): Eukaryota > Metazoa > Arthropoda > Insecta > Lepidoptera > Nymphalidae > Erebia > Erebia palarica. The sequence continues at coordinate 14,196,010 of OZ035988.1, forward strand.
TTTATTATTTAACAAAAGTCAAAACACTAAGCTTCGTTGATATAACTTGAGCAATATTTTGAGAAATGAAGGACTTTCATATACAAACATTCAACCCCTATTTTACCATTTTACGGGTTGAATTTTGAAAAATTGTGATACATGCATTTCTTCATTTTTAACTCGCAGTTAATATACCAAGTTTCATGGCTATAACTTGAGAAATGAAGAACTTTCATTAAAAACTTTCAACCCCTATTTTACCCTTTTGGGGATTGAATTTTGAAAAGCTATGACACACGTACTTCTTTATTTTTTACCAAAAGCCAAAATACTAAGCTTCGTTGATATAACTTGAGCAATATCCTGTGAAATGAAGGCCTTACATACCAACTTTCATCCCCTATTTTACCCCTTTAGGGATCGAATTTTCAAAAACTGTGAAACATGTATTTCTTCATTTTTAACCCGCTGTTTATATACCAAGTTTCATGGCTATAACTTGAGAAATGTAGGACTTTCAAACAAACTTTCAACTCCTATTTTACCCTTTTGAGGGTTGTATTTTGAAAAACTGTCACACACGTACTTCTTTATTTTTTACCAAAAGCCGAAACGCTAAGCTTCGTTGATATAACTTGAACAATATCCTGTGAAATGAAGGCCTTAAATACCAACTTTCATCCCCTATTTCACCCCTTTGAGGAACGAATTTTCAAAAATAGTGAAGCATGTATTTTTTCATTTTTAACCCGCTGTTTATAAACCAAGTTTCATGGCTATAACTTGAGAAATGAAGGACTTTCAAACAAACTTTCAACCCCTATTTCACCCCTTTAGTGATCGAATTTTCAAAAACTGTGAAACACGCACTTCTTTATTTTTTACCAAAAGCCGAAAAACTAAGCTTCTTTGATTTATCTTGAGAAATGAAGGCCCTATATACCAAATTTCATCCCCTATTTCATCCCTTTTTCAAAAACTGTGCAACACGAACTTTTTCATTTTTAATTCGCAGTTTATGCACCAAGTTTCATGGCTACAACTTGAGAAATGAAGGACTTTCATACAAACTTTCAACCCCTATCTAACCCTTTTGGGGTTTGAATTTTGAAAAACTGTTACAAACTTACTTCTTAATTTTTTACCAAAAGCCGAAACATTAAGCTTCGTAGATGTAACTTGAGCAATATCTTGAGAAATGAAGGACATTCATACAAAATTTCAACCCCTATTTTAACCCTTTGGGGGTAAAATTTTGTTAAGTTGCGGTGTGATTGGAGGACTAACTATTCTATTCTATTACACGTCCTTGGGGATAAAATTTACAAAATAATGTGAATCAGGTATTTCTCCATTTCAAACCAAAGTTTCATGGCTACAACTTGAGAAATGAAGGACTTTCATACAAACTTTCAACCCCTATCTAACCCTTTTGGGGGTTGAATTTTGAAAAACTGTTACAAACTTACTTCTTAATTTTTTACCAAAAGCCGAAACATTAAGCTTCGTAGATGTAACTTGAGCAATATCTTGAGAAATGAAGGACATTCATACAAAATTTCAACCCCTATTTTAACCCTTTGGGGGTAAAATTTTGAAAAACTGTGACACACGTACTTCTTTATTTTTTACCGTAAGCCAAAATACCAAGTTTCGTTGATATAACTTGTAAAATATCTTGAGAAATGAAGGCATTTCATACCAACTTTCATCCCCTATTTCACCCCTTTGAGGGTCGAATTTTCAAAAACTGTGAAATACGTATTTCTTGATTTTAAACTCGCAGCTCATATACCAAGTTTCATGGTTATAGCTGTCATAAAAAAATTCAACCCCTATTTTACCACTTTAGGGGTTGAATTTTGAAAAACTGCAACACACTTAATTCTTAATTAATTTTTATCATAAGCCGAAATACCAAGTTTCGTTTAAATAACTTGAGAATATCTTGAGAAATGAAGGACTTTCATGCAAACTCTCATCCCCTATTTCAACCTTAGGGGTTAGAATTTTTAAAAACTGTGAAACACGTATTTTTTCATTTTAAACCAGTAGCTCGTATACCAAGTTTCATGGATTTAACTTGAGAAATGACGGACTTTCATACAAACTTTCACCCCCTATTTCCCCCACTTAGGGTTGGAATTTTGAAAAATCCTTCCTTAGTGAGCGCCTACGTCACAAAAGGAACCTACTGTCAAAATTTCAAGTTAATAACCCCAGCGGTTTAGGCTGTGCGTTGATCCCTTAACGATTTTATATATATATTACATTAGATTAGATTAGATAAATGCAAGTGTGTTTACTAACATAGGTTATGTAATTGTAACTAACAAAATATGGGACAGTTTCCTGAAATAAAGTTATTATTATATTATTATTATTTTTGGTTCATCTGTCAATCACGCCGCAACAGAGCAACAGAACGAAGGGATTTTTTGCATGGATATATTTGTGAAACTGAAGAGTGACATGGATTTATAAAACCATAATCCACGTTTCGCGTCCAAATGTCGCGGGCATCATCTAGTCATCTAATTCTATACCGCATATTGAATGACACCTGGGAAAGTTGCAGAAAATTTGTCACTCGGAAGTCAATACATAGGGGGTTTTTGTTTATTCCTTATTAAGGCGCTCTCAGTTCACGAGATCATAAAATAGGCGCGCGGGGGTGAAATTGGGGGTCACAAAAATGGAAGAAATAATTTGCAAAAAAAATTGTATTAAATTTTTTTGTTCAATACCAATTAATCCATCCGACTATGTGAAATTGATTTAGAAATATATATTTCTAGAGAAAATTATTAGTTTCAATAAGGAGAAAAATTGCTTTAAAATGTAAACTAAGAGTAAGTTTAAAAAATAATTAATACAGAGTTTTTTTTAAAATTGTGTTTTGAGATGCGTCAATGGCTATTTAAAGGTCTTGAACACAGCAAATTATTTTTACAAGCATACATTATGTCACCGTTTGATGGATGCACTGCTTAAAAAAACTCAGTTTTTCCGATTTTTCGCCTTAAAATCAAGTACGTGAATTACCTTATTTTTTAGGGGAGTGAATAGAAACCTATACGCTCCAAACAACGAATTTAATAATGTCACGCTCAAGTTTCAAAAACATCTAAAACCTGGGGTGAATTCATACGAAATTCCTTCAGTTTATCTGGAATACATTATCATAGAGACTGCGTAACTTTCACAATGTCCATTTCACTTTTCTCAGTAGGTATTAGATTAGAGAGAGGTCGAAGGCGAGCGACCGTGTGACATTACAGCGATCTCTAGACGTCCTATCAATTTGAGACGATCAGACGTTAATGTATACATTGCCCTTCTAATTACAAAGACTGCGATAAACTCGGATTGTTTTTTATAAAAATATTGTTGCTTTGCGGTAAAGTCTATTCAACTGTGAGTTGTTTGGTGTTTATTTGAGTCCACGTCCACACCAATTTAAAATTACGTAGTGCGTCGCGCTCGGAAAATTGTATTGTGTAAGGCTCAAAGCGAATCACTCATCCATACCTACTAACAATTATAAGTTAATATGGATGCGTTGATTATTATTTATTAGTACTAATATAAATGTGAGTGAGTGTATGTTTGTCTATCTGTCTATTACCTCTTCGACCCATCAGTTAAATCGATTTTGGCGAATTGGGTGGTTATAATATATGCCGGAAAATCCAAGAGCTCCCTGGACTCTGGTCATATTAAAAACCTAAATCCACGATGTAATAGAAATAAGTTTGTGTGCATTAATAAAGAAACTTTTTATAAACCTCAATCCACGCGGGCGAAATCGCGAGTTGTTAAAAAAATTATCCTGCGAATATAAATTAGCGACCGCAGTGAAAATTCGCCATCATGACGGAACAATACCTCTCTTTCGATCAAACAACGCGAGCTCCGTTCTAATAGTCGTTAAAATCATTTGAGGCGAACGATTATTTAGCGAATAGCTACTTACGCTCTGAATAGACTCTTTAAACAATTAATTACTCGAGTTATACATGAAAGTGTTAATGTGTCCCTTTTAAGGAGATTACAGGATATTAGGTAATATACCAATTAAAATTAAGTGAGATATAACTTGAACTAACCACTGTCTGTCTGCTACCGATCTTTTCATCCGATTTCGATAAAAATTGGTTTAGTGGTAGGATGCATTAAAAAGCTATAAAAAAGGCCCGCGGGAATTAGAAAAACGATTAAGGATGAAGTCTCGCGGATGTATCACCTAGTGTTTAATTAAAGTCAATTTAGAAAGCATTGTACAGGTTGTAATTCGATAGCGTTAAATAATAAGCGAGCCGAGGTATAATGGCGTTATCTATTTGCGCATTATCTGGCAGATTTGCAATTAAAATACGAGTTGTGTGGGGGGTGGGGGTGGGGGGTGGTCTGCGAGGCGCCAGGCGGGGCGCGAGCCAGATCAATAGTCGGCGGGGTGCGCCTGCCGTGCACCGATTGTTTCAAATTACTCCTTTGTTCTACCCGCTGATCGAGTCGCCAACGTTTTTGTTTGCCTAAACGGCCTACTTCCTTTACGGTAATTACGCAATCCTGCGGCAGCCTTCCCAGCTTCCCACTTTACCACTCGAATGTTAATCTATTATAATGGGGTATATCAACTTTCTGCGAACTTGTCGTATTAATTACTTTAGAGATACTAGGAAATTTAAGGATGCCAAAAATTATTATGTTTACCGTAGCCTAAATGTGAATTGGGTGTCACATTTTCTCAGTTTCGCCCACTTGAATGTTAATCTATATTATTGTCATGGGGTTTATCAACTTTACGTTATTTGCCACCTGGTCATAATCATTATTTAGCCTTTCGAGAGATATGAATAGGGATGTCACATTTCGCCACTTTCACCCACTCGAGTATTATTCTATTATGAGTGGGTTTATCAACGTGAGATATTTTGCTACGTGATTATATTAATTATTATGATAGGAAATATTTATTAGGAAATTTAGGGATGCCAATTTTTGAAGTGAAAACTTCTTTAGGCGCGTTGAGCACTTTTTGGTAGGGGGTAAAAATGAAATACGCGAGATCGACACCATCCTTCTTAAGACAAAAGGTTTTAAGTAGTACATTCGTAATTCAACTTTAAACCCTTAGTTTTAAGGTTTATATTTGAAATATTTTTATTATTATTTTTTTTTTTTAATTAAAAAAATAAAATTAAGTATTAGTTTTCACTTCTATCGGCAGTCATTGACTGCCAATTTTTTTTTGTTTAAAACATTTCAGTAGAATATGAATGGAGTTTTCACATCACGTAATCTACTTTAACATGAGTGTTCGACCATGCTTTACTTATAAATTTTAAAGTTAACGATCTCTTAAAATTTGATTTTATTATTTGGTTGGATTTCTTGGACAGCGTTAACGTGAATTAATTAGCGGATTATATTTTCCTGGAGAATTTTCTCAAATAGCCAATATTTGTTTGCGTAAACGGTCTTCTTCGTTTATGGTAATTACACATTCCTGCGGTAGGCTTCCCGGCTTGTTCCACTCCAATGTTAATCTATTTTAATGGGCTTTTTATCGCATTAAGCTTAGCGACTTAAGGTTTTTACGAACCATTCTTGACACGCTTTTATGGGTAGTAAGAATTCGGGACGAGGCGTAATTTTGTGGGATTTGTTTTTTTATTGATTCTTCTACTTAAAGAATTCTTTCTAGGTCATATTCTCCTTTCAATTTACTTAGATACTACAACTGCGTTGACCCATCTTCTAAAAACTTTATCAAGTCAAGATTGATTGATTTACACTAAGCTATTACTCAATTTCAAAGTCGTAGAAGCCATTGATTGACTAAATTATTAATGTATTTTAACAGGTTTTAATGCATAGTTTGCCAGTTAAGTTTGCTTTTAACTGCAATCGCTTTTTGCAAATCCGGTAACCTGTCAAATTATGATGAGTGTTATTAAGAGTCCTTGGTCTGACTCGGCATAATGCCAGAACGATGGGAGAATGGCGAAATTTTGATAAAGTAACAACACAATCATGGGGTAGCCTCTTATTCGTACGTTCTATCATATCCACAGATGCTATTAGAATGACAGTTAGCATTCTGTCCTATTCTCTTGAGTGTATGTTTCAGGTGCATACTTTTAATGGATTGACATATTAACCTGCATTTAGAAGGGTTATACGTAATAACCCTTCTAAATGCAGGTTAATATGATATACTCCTGAGTCCTGACTTCCTGAGCCTTTCCGATCCGTTTTAATTATATCGTAAAACAAAAGAAACAGGAAAGCTCCGAGAGGGGTTTAGCGGAGCAACTTGATACGATATCGTGTGTATAAAAAAAACATAAAACTTGCTAATGTTGAATAAATAGTGAAGTTACAAGTTTCATGGACACGTAGGTAACAACCTACTCGTGTATGGCCCAGCCTGGGGAGATCTCTCTCTCCAAAGAGATTGCGGTGCGCCGTGCGCGACGCCTTGTTGCACCAGGAATTCCGATTAACGCTGGGAAATTGCAGTCTATTAGTGCGATACTGACAATAATTTATTAAGTACCGTAGAGTTCCCTAACTTCAACTTAAGTACTTTTTGTCACAATCGTGAGTTGCTTCGGATCACGCACACGCTTATTTTTTACCGACCCCGAAAATTTGTGTCATTACTCAATACTGCTTGGAGGTAAGTTTTTAAAATCTTTATTACAGTTTACTCATATAATCCTCTACCAAAATTAAAAAAATCATTCACATATCTTCGTTAACTACAGAAATATTAGGGCAGACAATGTTAGAATACAATTTCTAATGTGATGTTTTCCAAACTTCGTCTGCCCTTAGGGTTGTCAAAATTAGAAAAATAACTTCTTTACTTTTTTTTATACTTGTATGAAAATTTTGTACTAGGTACCTGGTCTATATTTTATCTTGCTCTATACCTATTTAAAACCTGTACTATGTATCTGAATAATTACCAAATTTAATATTTATTTTCTACATAATTAAATGTAAAGTAAGTTGATAACAGATTTAATTTTGGCGCTTTTAAGACACGTGTTTAATAATTAAAAGTTTTTTTTATATAAAATTACTAGGTTACGAAGGAAGTTCTGATGAAGAGGAAGATAACTATACAGTCCATGACAGTAGCAGTTCATGTGGATCAAACTTCATTGACAAAGAGTACAGCGATGGTGAACAGAAAACAGAATACATCGAAAAAGATAATATAGATAACAACAAAATTGATGAAAACTCTTATCTTTTAGTAAAAGTTAATATACAGAAGGGAGACCAATTCTACATTGGGAAAGTGCTGAATATTGATTTAAGTAGTTTCAAAGTAAACTTTTTAAAATACAAAGGTGCTTTAAAAGATGCATGACCGATTAATGATGACATATGTTCAATTTATAAAACGGATATTGAAAATGTTCTATGCAACCCAGTAATAGAAAGAAGGGGTATTTTAACATTTAACATGTCCAATCTAAAAATCTTCAATATTTCATAAAAGGGTTAGAATATTTAATTTTCGACAACAATAATTTTCCAAAAAAACAATAATAATATCAATCTGTAAGAGCGTCACGTTTCCGAAAAAAAGAGTTTTCTAAGTTTTGTAATTGAATATGTATTTTTTTAACAGTTAATTTTTATTTACGATACCTTTGTGGCATCAAAGTTTGTGTTACCAAAGTTGAATTGATATCTATAAGAATAAGTTTCTATGATTAAAATGTGTAATTCATTTAATATTTGATTTTTTATTTACGATACCTTTGTGCCACCCCTCAATTAAAGTACCATTTTGGGCATAGTATGCCCTAACTTCGTCTACCTAAACAAAAATATAAAAAACAAATAATATTAAATGGCATTGAGATAGTGTATTTGGGCTTTTGAATAATGTTTTCCTAATTATATTTTTTTGATAAAAATTGGCATGTTTAAAATAAATTTCCTAAGCATAGACGAAGTTTGGAATTCCACCTTAACTTCGTCTATCTTTTTAACGGTCATTAGCTTGCCTAAATTATAAACAGTAGGTAAACTTTGATACACACATAGAAAGGACTATTGCCATTGGACGAATTCTGTCAGACATAACAGTTTTTTTGACATTCGATTGGTGGAAAATTTGAAAAAACGGTTAAAAGCAGACGAAGTTACGGAACTCTACGGTACTAGCGAATGCCCGCGACTTCGTCTGCGTGGTTTGAGGTTTTTTGGTTCCCGCAGGAACTCATTAGATTTTCGGGATAAAAATGAGACTATGTGCTATTCCAGACTATAATCTATCTCTGTGCTAAATTTCAGCCAGATTCGTTCAGCCGTTGGGGCGTGATAGAGTAAAAAACATCCATTTATCCATTCAAACTTTCGCATTTATAATATTAGTAAGACTAGCTGATGCGCGGGACTTCGTCCGCGTGGTTAAGTTTTTTTATTCCCGCGGGAACTCCTTAATTTTCCGGGATAAAAAGTTCTAAACTATACACATGCCAAAAATCACGTCGATCCGTTGCTTCGTTGCGGCGTGATTGTAGGACAAACCAACAAACCAATAAAGCAACAAACAAACACACTTTCGCATTTATAATAGTATTAGTTAAGTATGATAGTACGACTAGCTAATTTACGCTTCTGTTACCGCTTATACGTTGATTCTTAGTCCCTCACTCAAACTCAGTTAAAATGTAAATAAATTCAACTAATTCGTACGAATGATACGCGAACGAGTAACGACTAACGAACACACAAAGAAGGGTCGTCGACGATATTTGATTTTTGAAAAAAAAATTCAAGCTTCGTTAATTTATAATTAATTATACCTTTACCTAGGTTGTAACGCGCTCGTTTTACGAGTCAAGTCTGACGAGTCGTTGACTTTAGACTATTGAAACTGTTTTTATTTGTCGCCAAGAGTTACTCATTATAAGGACTTTACAAAATACACGTTTTTCTTTTTTTTAATTTTAGGTAGATACTTAGTTCTGCGGACAAATTAATAAACTTCCAAGATGAAATAGTTAACGCCAACGGTTTTATCAATTCATTTTTACATTTAAATTCTCATTGTGGTACAAGTACTTGGTAGTTTTAACTCTATGTTAAGAGCGGATTGGTAGAACGAAGACGAAAATTTAATATGCAAACGTTTTGGCTGAGTTAAAAGTAGTATCACTTGCTCTATACCTACTGACCACTACCTAAAATAGTTTAATTGCATGGTGAAAATCTCTTTCAACAACTCTCATTCCAAATGTATTTTAATGTCAAGCTACACAGTTACAGGCTATTGAGGTTCTAATATGAAACTGTGACAATGTAGAGAAATTAGCATAAGTGAGCAAAAACAAGGGTGGTAGAGTTACGAGCGCGGGTGGGTGCAATGCAGGGTGTTACACCCACCCGGACAGAGTAGTTGCCCGTCTATTCACGTCACTAAACCCGCCCGCCACTTACCAACAAAGAGATCTACCCTCTTTGTGTAAAGAACTCTTCGCATCTTCCACTATCTACTGTCGCTTTACTTTTGTAAATAAACAATTTAACTAGCTCTGAGAGAACTCACTAAGTTATATATTCAAGTTTGTTATTCGTCTGCGCTCTTTATAAAGGACTTATTTTTTACATGAAAATAGCTTCTACTTTTCTTTGTTATGTTAACTTTCATATATAAGCTCTTACAGATAAGAGCATATTTACTGAGCCCGATAAGATAACTTACAACGAGCGAGCTTACAGTATTTCTAGTAGCTAAAAGGTACTTGAAATTTATTTTTGTAAGAAACATAAAAATATTTCCTCTATATTAGAATAAAAATACTAAACGATACTTGATGAGAAAATACTAATTAGCACAAGTAAGTATAATATACAGTAACTAGTAAGTAGGGTGCAAATGCAGGTTGTTACACCCACGCTGAAACTGTAGTTGCTCGTCTATTCACGCCGCTACACCCACCCGTCACTTAACAACAAAGAGATCTACCCTCTTCCTGTCTTACACTATCCAGTCACTTCACTTTTGTAAATAGACAAGTTAAGTAGTACAAGGTAGCTTTGAGAGAGCTCTATGTTACATTCAAGTTTGTTGTTCGTCTGACTTCTCTCTCTTCTTATTGACTCTTTGTTGCTTTTTATCTATACTAATATTATAAATGCAAAAGTTTGGATGGGTGGATGAATGAATAGATGGATGTTTGTAACTCAATCATGCCAAAACGGCTGATAGACCAGGGTCGATCATTTTTTAACCAAAAAAAAATAACAGTAGGATGAAACCCATTAGAAAAGGATATGATATGATGATATGATAAAAATGAAAGGAAAAATAAATTACGGGCGATACGAATTCCCGTAAAACTACAAATTCTATGGAAAAGAGTTAAATGGCAAAGTTGTAGGTAATTAAAAGATCTACAACTTTTGTATTAACAATTTTTTCACACAACCTCAAAATTTATGTGAAAAATTCAAATAACCAAGTAATTGGTTTTTTATTTTTATCTTATTCAAAAAAAAACTACGAAATTTGGTGAAAACTTACCTTAATATGTCCCAAATATACTGTAATTTATTTGATTTAAAATATTTATTTTTTTACCTTATTTTGACTTAATATCAAAAAAGCACCCTAATTTTCGTGTCAAAATATCAGCTTTTTTCAAAAAGTGGGCATTTTGTTTGTTGAAATCTCTACTTTCTGATGGTGTAAAAAATATACATTACTATGGTAATGTATATTTTTTTTGCAAATAAATGAAAACAACTTGAATTCGATTTTTTTTTAATCACTATGTACTCATCAAAAAAATGTGATTGCTGCAATTTTTTTCAGTTAAAAAGTATATTTATTAAATTCGGATTACATTCATGTCATAGAAAATCTCATAAAATATAAATATACATGTAAATCGTAGTACTGAATTTACATACTTCATTCTGATATATTCATTAAAATATTTTTAAAAACGTTAAATCTTGTTATTTATAAATATACCTTATCTGAAATTCTAATCAGTTATCCATTAGTTTTTGTCTCTTTGATGGCATTTCTTCATCGTTAGATTCGACAAACCTTTCCAACTCTAGTTGATCTTCGAAATCTTCAAGACCATCACCTTTTTCGTCTCCAATGTTATTTCCAGTCTGCATTGGTTCTTCATCCACAATTTCATCTGAATCATTTACTTCCTCGTAAGTTTTTTCTTCCATATTGGAGCAATTTTCAGAACCATGACAATTTGTGCATAAATTTGTACATTTCAAACCATGTTTTCGGCAGCCACATTTTAAAATGTTACATCCAGTTTCACAGCTGTAGGAAATCGTTTTGAGCAATTCCGGAATTAATTCCTTTTCTGTAAATTTGTGCATAATGCCACCTTGATGATTGCTTCCATCAATTCAATAAACAACCAAGTTTGAAGCTGATAATATGCCCTGTAAGTGTTGTTCTGCTGCTCCTTCTGTGGGTGGGAGGTTTGCCAAAATGAAGGATAATTTAATTTTTGCCGGTTGATATTTTTGAAATCTTAATTGATTCAGTGTTATTTTTTAATTTTTACAATTATAAATAGATTTGAATAATTGTAATCCATTTTTTTAATATTTTCTTTACTTGCATCTTTCTTATAAAAAACATTGGCCAAGTTTGACAAATTTTTAGCATTAATAATGAATTAACGAAGCTTTTCTTTCCTTTTCCGGCAAATCCAGATTTTCTATCGCAACCAGAAAAACAGTGCAGAAATGCAACAATATTTTTGAAGGATTCATGTTTGAAACTATTAGACGTGAAAAATAGATCCTTTACATTTCCAGAGCCTGTTTTGAGAAAATAAATATCATGATTATTTGAATTTAATTGATTTAAAAGGACCAAAAGATCAATATCTTGACCCACAACAATGACAGTTTTATTAGTATCTCTGGCAATTTCGATTTGCAATTGTTTCGTTTATCAATGTAACATGAAATCTTACGTTTTTTGAGTAATTAAAGTGTAAATTTTAATAAATAGCTCTGAATTGTACACGATTATTAAAATATGTTTTTTTTCATTTTTTTGCATTTTCTGAGAACATGTACATTACTGTATTGTATATATTTTTTAACACCATCAGAAAGTAGAGATTTCAACAAACCTGATATTTTGACACGAGAATTTTCGATTGAAAATTAGGGAGCTTTTTTGATATTAAGTCAAAATAAGGTGAAAAAATAAATATTTTAAATCAAATAAATTAATATTATTATAAATTAATATGGGATTGATTTAAGATGGGATATTAATAATGGGACATAATAAGGTAAGTTTTCACGAAATTTCGTAGTTTTTTTTTTGAAAAAGGTAAAAATAAAAAACCATAAACTTGGTTATTTGAATTTTTCACATAAATTTTGAGGTTATGTGAAAAATTTGTTAATACAAAAGTTGTAGATCTTTTTATTACCTACAACTTTGCTATTTAACTTTTTTCCATAGAACTTGTTGTTTTACCGGAATTCGAGATAAACCATTTTTACCCTTAAAAACTCACCCCCTCCCACTTCCCTAACTCTGATCGCCCGTAATTTATTTTTCCTTTCATTTTTATCATATCCCCTCCTTTTCTAATGGGTTTCATCCTACTATTTTTATTTTTTCACTTTTTACAATTTTTGAAGGCTTCGGCCCTGGTCAATGAACGGATCTGCATGAAATTTGGCACGGATATGGATTATAGTCTGCAATAACACATATGCACTTTTTATCCCGGAAAATTATAAAGTTCCTGCGAGTTCGAACCAAAAAACCTCCAAACCAAAAAACCGGACGAAGTTGCGGGCACAGCTAGTTTATATAAAATCATCTTCTACTTTTCCTAGTTATAAAAAAAATAAGTATTATAATATTACCATGTACGTTGACGAAGATTTGTTTACTGATTCTATTAATTGTAAGGCCGAGTTTACGTAGCTGTTACATAAGAGCTTTAAAAACTTTTGTAACACGTCGTTCGAGTTGCCCCTCGCGCGTCCTCTCGGCATCGGCATGGTCCAACCGTTCCCGACTTCCTCTTTCCCTCTCATCCCCGCTGTCTACCCCGTCGACGCCCGCGCCGCCGGCAGGGAAAGCGTTTTTAGTCGGTCTCGAGCTCCCACACGCGATACCCGCGCTCTCTAAGGCGCGACGCTGCGACGAGATTTACGATCTATGTTGAATGTTATTATTAAAGTAGATATCACTTACAAGTGGCGTCCCAACTGTGGGCTTAGTGTTAACTAAAAACTTTTGTAAACTATCTGGTATCTACTTACGTAAAGTGGCACGCGTGTATGTTGTTTACCATCGTAGTTTACTTGGACTTACCACCGACTTGACGATCTCGACGTCGAATAATCTACCGCATTCCAATACCTACTGTTCAGCGAGATGCCTCCGCGAAGAGATAGGGGAAGGAAGAGCGATGGGGATGATTCCGCCGACGAGTCGGGTGACAGATTAATGACGATGACGGAACAGCAACTGGAGGCAATCATGAGCAACATTGCCAAGAGCCAGCTGGAGACGAGCCGGCTCCTAATCGAAAGTATCATCACGTCACACCGGGAGGCGCAGTCAGGCGGCAGCACACCTACACCGGCGGCTTTCAAACAAGGGAACTTCTCCAAGTGCACGGCGCGTTTCGACGGGACGACCGCTACGGGTACTTCCGACGAAGCCGATGTACTGGAGGCCTTTATAGACGCCGTGCAGACGTACAAGGAGTGTGCGAACGTCAGCGACGAGCATGCACTCAGAGGACTTCCTATGCTACTGACGGGAAGCGCGGCAGTATGGTGGCGTGGTGTAAAATCTACGACGACGACGTGGGACGACGCGCTTAAACGACTCCGGGGCATGTACGGTGTCCCGCGACCCGCGTATAAAATATTCCGCGAAGTGTTTTCACAAGTGCATAGTAGTGAACGTGCGGACGTATTTGTGTCGCGAGTTAGAGCGTTATTGAGTAAGCTCCCGTACGACTTAACGGAAATCGTAAAAATAGACATCGTGTATGGACTATTAGACAGGCGAATTAGAAAGCGCGTGCCTCGCGAGGCGGTGGAGAGCGTCGAACAATTAATTGAAAAATCCAGGTTTGTCGAGGAGGCGTTGGCGGAGGTAAGTAACCAACCTAACCCTACTAATGCCAACACCAAACCTAAAAGTCCTAACCCTGCAAATGCCAACTCTAAAAATCCTAACCCGGCGAATGCCAACTCTAAAAGTCCTAACCCTGCCAATGCTTGCATGAATGTCAATGATCACAAAGTCAACCCTTCCACTGCCGAAGTGACCGAGAAGGCGAATGATAATAGCCGATTTAAACGCGTTAGACCGAGGTGCGGATTTTGTAAATTATTCGGGCACACGACCGACGTTTGCAGACGAGTCGTCAACAGAGCTGAAGGACGGAGTGCAGATAAACCCGAAACCGAGCTGCGCTGTTATAAATGCGATCAGCCAGGGACGACTTATTCAAGGTGCGAACGATGCAAGAGCGCAGCTACTAGTAAAATGGAGTTTCACAGTTTACAGATAGATGACTTTGATGGTGCGCGCCCAGTTGTAACTGTTGAGATCGCCAACCACAAGGGAACGGCCATCTTGGACACCGGTGCTACACACTCCATTGCCAGTCCTGGATTATATAAATTGTTAGTGCAGGAAGGAGTTAAGTTCACCGAGACACACAGAGCCGTGAGGTTAGCGGACGGGACTCAACAGGTAAGGCCGGCGCTGACTTGTGATACATCTGTAATTCTAGGAACACGCTGCATACCTGTATCTTTTATAGTGTTTCCGGACGCGGATACGAGGACTCTACTAGGGAGAGATTTCATTGTACAGGCTAACCTAGTGCTGGACCTGTCTAAGGGTACTTGGTGTTTTTCTGATAAACCTCAAGAAGTACACCCCTTTACGAAGTTGAGTGACTTGCAGCCCGCAGGAGGCGCGGAGCTGATGAAAGTCGATACTTCGCAATTTACCTTGCGCGATGAAGAAGGTACGAGGCTAACAGCTGATCAGAAGGCGCAGCTGAACGCGTTGCTAGTGAGGAAGGCTGACCGCTTTGCTACGGAGGGTCCGCCGACCGATTACGCTGAACATCACATTAAGGTGAGTGAGAAGCAGGAACCTATCGCATCGCCCCCCTACCGACTCTCGCAAAGCAAGAGGATGATTCTGGAGCAGGAGCTTAAGAAGCTTCTAGACGCCGATATAATCGAGGAGTGCGAGTCCCCCTGGGCGGCAAATGTGGTACTGGTCGCAAAGAAAGATGGAGGCGTCAGGCTTTGCGTCGACTACCGCAAGCTAAATGCCGTGACCGAACCCGACCGGTACCCCCTTCCAAGGATAGAGGACATCCTCCACGCAGCAAAGACGTCAACGGTGATGACCACCTGTGACCTAAGATCTGGGTATTTTCAAGTAGGAGTGACGCCCTCACATCGTGACATGACTGCGTTCGTGACACCTATAGGTACTTTTAGATTTAAGAGGATGCCTATGGGGCTTAGAAATTCTGGAGCAACATTCCAACGTCTAGTGGATAGGTTCAAGACCGGTAAGAGCCTTACTGGGATCACCATCTTGGCTTACCTGGATGACCTTATCATTTTGAGCGATTCTTTCGAGAAACACCTGCAAGACCTGGAATCTGTCTTTGACAGGTTATGTATGTTCAACCTCCGTATAAATCGCGAGAAGAGTCACTTCGCTCGAGACTCGGTGAAGTTTCTCGGTCATTTGATAGTTCCAGGTGGAATTCAAGCAGACCCAGAGAAGACTCGTGCAATTTCAGAGATGCCCGCTCCGCGAAACGTTAAACACTTGAAGACGTTTTTGCAAACCTCAAGCTGGTTCAGGCGTTATATTCCGAGCTACGCACAGGTAGTGAAACCTCTGACGGATCTCTTAAAGAAGGATGCGTCTTGGACCTGGTCTTCGAGTCAACAAGAAGCCTTCGAGAAAATTAAAGAACTGTTGATCTCCGCGCCTATACTGCGACAAGCTGATGAGACGAAGCCTTTCTTATTGAGGACGGACAGCAGTGGCTATTGCCTGGGCGCTGTATTGATGCAAGGCGACGGGCCAGATGAGCGGCCCGTTCAGTACGCGAGTCGATTATTGACTTCCGCTGAGAGGAACTACACAACAACTGAGAGGGAAGCACTCGCTGTTGTGTGGGCGGTTAACAAATATAGGGGCTACATCGAGGGTGCCGAAATCATAATTAAATCCGACCATCAGCCATTACGGTGGCTCATGAGTATTAAATCACCCAGCGGCCGTCTTGCAAGGTGGGCTTTGGCTCTACAAGAGTTCAACCTTCGTATAGAATATACTCCTGGCAGATCTAACGCCATAGCTGATACTCTCTCTCGGCCCCCGTGCGCAGAAGAGTCAGGATGCGACCTCTGCTACACTGAAGTTGACTTACCGTCGAGAAACCCTTTTGATATCCGGGAGAACCAACTTAAAGACCCTACGCTTCGGAAGATCATTGAAGATCTAGAAGGAACCGACGAACCGTTTAGGGGGAGATGTTGGTCGGATCGCGGATTCGTTATGTCCGATGGTATTTTATATAGGTATGGTCCGGAAGCCGATGATGAAGAGACAGCATGTTTAGTAGTACCCGTACATGAACGTGAGAAAATCCTCACTGACTACCACGATGCTCCCACAGCTGGCCATTTTGGTGTAGAACGTACGCTTCAGCGGCTGAATACGAAGTATTACTGGCCAGGGATGAGGCAGTTTGTGACGGAATATATAAAGAAATGTGTACCTTGTCAGCGTTATAAAGTTGACACGAGGAAGCCTGCTGGGCTATTGCAAACGCCAGCGACGGCTCGGCGATTCGAAGTCATCGCTGTAGACCTGTTCGGACCTCTGCCCGAGACACCAAACCGTAACAAATGGATTTTGATTGTCGAAGACACTTGTACACGTTGGGTAGAGCTATTCGCGCTACAAGACGCAACCAGTCAAGAGTGTGCTAAAGTGCTAATCTCTGAGGTTTTCCTTAGGTATAATGTTCCTCGGAGGATACTGAGTGACAATGGGGTCCAATTCATCAGTGCAATGATGCAGCAGGTATGTTTCTCCTTTGGAATAACCCAGTCGTTGACTCCGAGATACCATCCAGAGGCGAATCCCGTGGAAAGGAAGAACCGGGATCTCAAACCCCAGCTGGCAATCCTGGTGAAACAGAATCATAGTGAATGGGATACACATTTGGCTGCGATCCGGTTCGCGATGAACTCAGCAGTTACTAGTAGCACTGGTTATACTCCCGCCTATTTGACGTTTGGTCGCGAGTTGCGCGCCCCTGCGGATGTACTCTCAGATATGAGGACTATCGTGGAGAGCGACAACGTCGTGACCAGCCTCACACCGTACTTAAAGAAGCTAACGACTGTTCTTCTGGACGCCAGAGACGTCCATGAAAAGAGACAGGCACTTCAGAAGAAGAATGCAGACGAAGGGCGTCGCCCAGCCCCCGAATATGCTATTGGCGACCTTGTATTGCTGAGGACGCAAGGAGCTAATGATGCTGGACGTGGCCAAACGCCCAAGTTCATACCTAGAAGAGATGGGCCTTATAGGATCAAGGAAATCGCAAGTCCCACGACTTATATACTGGAGAAGGTGAGCGATACCGAGTCAATTGGTAGATACCACGTCTCCCAGCTCACCCCATTCATAGGTGAAGTGCAACCTCCGCTTAAAGAAAAGAAGAGAAGGGGAAGACCCAAGAAGTTAGCCAAGTAGTAAAATTCGACTGCGAGGGCGCCCGTACTGAATTTTAGGGGGAGGATGTAACACGTCGTTCGAGTTGCCCCTCGCGCGTCCTCTCGGCATCGGCATGGTCCAACCGTTCCCGACTTCCTCTTTCCCTCTCATCCCCGCTGTCTACCCCGTCGACGCCCGCGCCGCCGGCAGGGACAGCGTTTTTAGTCGGTCTCGAGCTCCCACACGCGATACCCGCGCTCTCTAAGGCGCGACGCTGCGACGAGATTTACGATCTATGTTGAATGTTATTATTAAAGTAGATATCACTTACACTTTTAATTATTTTGTTGTGCGAAGCAAAAACAACGTTTATCATCTTTCATAGAATATTTTCCATGAAAGAGGCGATAATTATTATAAGGATGTTGAATCCTCCTCCTACACTTGATAGATATTTTATACAGAATTCTAAGATATTTCAAGTATTTCCGATTATGTTGTTAGTTATTTAATTTAACAACTATTACAGATGGGTCCTATAATAAATGTCGGCTTTCATACTTGCAGCTGAGCCTTCTATAGATGTATAAGTAGACAATTTATTCAAGCGTCTATACGCTCCAGTCTTCTTGTAGGGAAGGAATATCTATCCAGCTAGCATTCGATTTTGATACTTTTATTTTTTGTCTCCCGGAAACCTTTGAAATCAACGTTTATATATCATGTAGATTTATAGAAATTAAGAAGTTGTGACTTCAAGGGAGGAAATTAATTAATTTGTAACTAAATTGTACATAGTAAAGCTGCCGTTAATTTTAATCAATTAAAAACTTTATATTGACAGAGTTTTGGGCCGTTTCTAATTGATTTATGTTCGACGTTGAAAGGTAAATACAGAATCGGTCCAACTTCGGTAACCTCGTTAGGTAACAGAGTTATACAAAGTCGGCTTACTTCGCGAACGAACGAACGAATTATTATCCGTCGTGCGAATGAGCTTTCCTGTGCAATATCCGTGTCCGCCCCTCTTCATCCAATGATCCGGATGCGGACCAAATGGGATTACTCCAACATTCACTAAAGACTCACTAAAGAAGAAAGAAGATAGTGGCCGCGTTCAGTTACATGTGTAACAATAGTGGAGTGATTAATCCTTTATTTCGGATGGAGTATGCTGCGTAGGCCCTACTGAGCGGCTAGACCCTAGGCGTAACAATGCCACTGGAGTGGTTGGCGAAGAATTACTTAGAAAGAAGTGAGGCCTAGGGCTCGTAGACATCGGGAGGCATCTAATTTTTCCTAAGCAGCCTTCCGGAGGATTGAACCACGACTTAGGATATTGAGATGTGTGGGTGGTCAGTCTGTGGCGATGGAAGCACTTTGTATAATTATTACTGTTAATGTGTGGCCCAACTTGATAGGGGGGCTCTTTATTAATGGTCATCAGAATCGCAAAGTTCATGACTGGGACCGTCTTTTGTCGGATGGGAAGTGTTACTCGTCACCGTAATATTAATAACGGCGACCTTGCCACTGCCCGGGTCCGATCAAACATCAAGATTCCGAAAAACTTTTATTTCCACACCCACGTAAATATTATAATTATTCTGCAGTCTGGCACTAACTAATCAGTCTATTCAGATTTCAGATGGGCCATACACACGCACAAGTATATAGAACGCGGAAGTAAGTTTCTCATTGCCAGAAAGAAACTTACTTCATCTGTATTTGGTAGAGTTTAATCTCACAGTAAGTATAACTCCCGCAACTGGTATTTGACAAATAAATCATGGAAGTAACTTCTGCAATCTTGTTAAGCAAAGTCGGCTTACTCCTCGAGCATTATAATCTGGCGTGCGAATGAGCTTTCCTGTGCAATATCCTTCAGTCCCTCCTCTTCATCCAATTATCCGGATGCGACTCCAATGGGATTACTTTTACAGGAGACGCATTGATCATGGCATTGAACAAATCGGAACAAGAAAAGAACATACATTTAATAGCATTATTATTGTGCAACGAAATACAATACACCATAGGGTATGAGTTATTACGGCCCTTCTACTTCTAAAGGATTCAAATCAATGATCGAGTAATAACTCTAATTGTGTGTGTAAAATATCTATATATTTTATAAGATTTTCTTTTTTTTATCATCGTCACTTTTTATTGCCTTCATTCTTACTACAAGTGTGTGTTTGTATTGAATCTATAAATCCTGTTAGAGAAAAGGCTCTTACCTAAATATTCGGTTTAATATACTAGGTGACTACTGTTCCGTTTGTACAACTACGTTTTATCGTTACGTGTATCAACAATAAGGCTTACACAATCAGAGTAGAGTACATATTCGATAACTTTATTAGTCGTTTGAGTAGTGGCATCCCAGTGCTCCCGACTCGTCATGTTCCATCCAATTACACGACTGTACCCAGTGGGATTTAACCTGTATGCAAAGCGCTACCTGTGTCGGAATTCCATAGCATACCGAATAAGAGTGTTCATTATACACAAGTTTATAAAGAGCAGCATTATCAATTAAATTCTTCGTTTGTCGGTCTTCTTTGAATAGTTCTTTAAAATTGATGCTATATTCTGCATCAATATGATGACGAGTGACGACACGGTTTTTCCATAATCTGTATGTAAAATAAACTGGAGACTATTTATTACTAGATGATTCCCACGACTTCGTCCGCATGGATTAAGATTTTTGATTCCCGCAGGAACTCTTTAATTTTCCAGGATAAAAAGTCCTTCCCGAGGATACAACCCACCCCTGTACCAAATTTCATCAAAATCGGTTGAACAGATGGGCCGTGAAAGCGTAGCAGACAGACATACTTTCGCATTTATAATATCAGTATGGACTAACATCCAATAAGTATATTTTCTTTCGAACCAGAAACTATGACGTCATTTCTTGACAACCAGACCAATGAAAAACTAATGTTTTTGAATCAATAAATTTGGTAACTTGTACTTCTCAAAGCATTTTTTGTAATATGGATTCCTTTTTATCTTAATATTAAGTAAAATATTTCAATATAAAACGGATTCATGAAACGTTTTTATGCGAAAATAACAAAGGCTACAAAAAGCTTGGACTGTTTTGATCTTTACATTAATCTTTGCAAAGGTATCATTATTGTAATACATGAGTAAGCTCTAAAGTAGGTCAACGAGTAATTGCTTTTATATCTACCTAGAGAGCTTTCTCTATTGAAATAACACATCCAAGGCTCTGACTCATATAATTTCTAGAAAGTTACCCTTCACTATATAATGGGCAACATGATTTAGATAACAGTAATTAAATATTTTCTCAAAGTACATACTAAATTTATTAATTATCAGTTTATCTGTTAATATTCAAGTAAGCCCTTGTCTGCAATCTTAGGGGTCATCCATAAAGTACGTCACAGTCACACTAATTTCGTGATTTTTGACCCCTCTCCGTAGTGTGACGTCACATAAGAGATAGGAGATCTTGCAATATTACATCTAGAAATTATTAAATAAATACAGCACTTCCAAAATAGTTATATTTCCAATAAAGTTATTTTTTTATATAATCAGCATGATTTGAAACAATAATTAACAAAACTTGTAAACATGTATTTAGTAACTTGTAAGTATTTCTTTGGCATTTTAGCACTAAGATCTATTAAATGTGACGTCACGAAACTAAGGACCCCTCCCACCCCTTGTCACATAATGTCACACTTCGTCGGACACAATATCAAAAGGGAGACCTCCCACTTTAACACAAAACCCACACCAATTACGCTATTGCGAAAGCGTATTGCAAAAAATTGGAATTTTTGGAAGTTGATGTCAAATTGATACTCTTTCGCATACCTATTTATAATTAGTTAGGGGCCCGGAGTTGTTATGGCACTTGATGTATTATGATTTATAGCCAACGACCTCAATCTACATGTGACAACAAAGAATGTGGACCTATTTTACTAACACCATCTATCCTGAAAAGCGGGACAGCGCTATGGCGGGGACAAGTACAGGCTTATACAGGTGTGGAGCGCGCTCTACAGATCGGACGACTAATTTTTTTCTATGAAAGAGACCATCTAGTACATGCATATATATCGATCCCCAGTCTCAAGACAGCGTTTTGAAGTAGAACCATGTTGTTTTACGTTACGTTAAGCGTTTAGAGCTGTGCAAACACGCTCAACCGAAAATGCTTTCATAACGAACTCACTCGAGTCACATTAAGGTTTTCAATTTAAACATTAATGGCTCAGCAAGGGACGGGGACAGGCTGAATGTGCGAAAATGTGAAACTATTAACTAAAGGGATTACAGGTCACTTGCTGTGTTATAAATAAGCATTGAATAGTAGATTATACACCAAGGGGATAAAGCACTGTTTTATGTCACGGGCGCTACATTGAATCCTGAACGTAACGAAGGACTCTAAATTTAACTCCCGAGCGCAGCGAGGGTGTTATAAGTTAATTCCCGACCAAAGGGAGGGAATTAAGATTGAGTCCTGAGTGCAGTGAGGGATTCAAGCGCCCAAGAAAAAAACTGCTTTATCCCGGTGGTGGTACTCTACTTTATACTTCTACCATAACAGTAAAACAAACTGTAACGGTTTGATATTTATTGCAAATCATAGTAAGTAGGATACATAGGTCTAGTAAATAATAAAAAAAAAAAGACAAATTAAACTTTTTATTTTAAACTTTTTGCTTTTCATGCTGCCAGTGTTTATGCAGGTACAGATAATTAAAAACTTTTATGTCAAATGGTACGATCGTTTGGTCGACCAGTCTGGAGCCTAGACTCTGTTGTGCATATTTACAGTATGGGGTTGGTCAACTAGTTGGGCGATCGATCGACTAGATTACGGCCCTAGGCATGAAGACTGACTTTAGACCCGCAAAAGTATGATTAAAACAGTAGTAAAGGTATGGTAGAAGTATAAAGATATTTAAAGGACTTGACCGGTGGAACTATGGCAGCTTGTCTAGGTGTCAAAAATCAATGTTCAGCAATGATTTCTTTATTATTGTAATTGTAATATTTCACTGTATTCAGATAAAAAAGTTTCAGAAGTCTGAAGGCTCGGAAAACTGCGAAAATGAACAAAAAAAGTTTCACCAAAAGACTGCTTTCCCACACTAGGTGGCGCTATTTATTGTGTTGAGCGAGTCTAAAAAAATATTTTCAAGTATTATTTCTTTATTATTGTAATTGTTATATTTTATAGTTTTCAAATAAAAAAGTTTCAGGAGTCTGAAGGCTCTGAAAACTGAGAAAATAAATAAAAAAAGTTTCACCAAAAAATGCTTTCCCACACTAGATGGCGCTAGTTATTGTGGTGAGTCTAGAAAATATTTTTAAGTATTGCTCACTACTTTTGGTTAACAAGTTCAACTATTAGACCACAGATGGCAGCATATGCAATGTGAAAGGGCGTTCCTTTAAACGCAGTATTTCAAAATGCTTTGTTCGATCTATTAGTTTGAGACATGTCAAAAAATAAAAATAACTATAAACAAAAAATTACATTTCCATTTCATTACTATTTAATTGATCAAAAATAAATCATTCATAATAAGACTAAGGTACTTAAATAGTATTCATGTAGGGTTACAAGATTATTATTAGGCATGGATATAATGGAACGTCAAAATGGAGTAGTGCTTAAAGAGGAAAGCGGACGCTCAAGATTTAAACAATAAACGTACTGTTTTTTTTGTCATTTGTACCCTGACCTTATTTGGAATAATAAATCCATAATAATTTCGTTTTGAATTTTTAAACCTTACTGTAAAAATGGAAATCCTGTGCATTGTCCCGAATCGGAGGGCAATTACTGGTCATGTCCTTTAATTTTAAATACATTAAAAGGTAGATTAGTGATGCACTACTTACAAGTTAACAAAAGGCTCTAATTTAATAAATTACAGCCTTGTGTATGTCACCGTATCTAACTCGCGAAATTGCAAACTATCGAAAGATTGTGAACCGTTACAATCTTACGGGGGCATATTTCTGGCCTGGTGGGAGGCTTCGGCCGTGGCTAGTTACCACCCTACCGATGCTTTTTTTTTTTTTTTTTTATCCACTACAAGTTAGCCCTTGACTGCGATCTCACCTGATGGTAAGTGATGATGCAGTCTAAGATGGTAGCGGGCTAACCTGTTAGAGGCATGGCGGTTATATTAAACCCATACCCCTATTCGGTTTCTACACGGCATCATACCGGAACGCGTAATCGCTTGGCGGCACGTCTTTGCCGGTAGGGTGGTAACTAGCCGAAGCCTCCCACCAGGCCAGACCAGGGAAAATTCAGAAATTATAAATTCCCAAATTGACCCTGCCGGGGATTGAACCCGGGACCTCCGCACGTTAAGACAACAGCGCTACACACTGCGCCACGGAGGTCGTCAAAATGCCGTGCAGAAACCGAAATAGGGGTATGGGTTTAATATAATTGCCATGCCCCTAACCGGTTAGCCCGCTACCATCTTAGACTGCATCATCACTTACCATCAAGTGAGATCGCAGTCAAGGGCTAACTTGTAGCGGATAAAAAAAAAGACCTTGGGTACACCATTAGAAATAAAGTGCCAAAAGTCCCCATCGATCCCGTGTGCTTAAAAAAGTTATTCAAGGTCAAATGTCAAAATCGTAAAATTATCTACAAAAAAGGTCCTCATACATTTTTCCTAACAATCACCATTCCTAAGATTTCACGATTCTAAAAGTTGTTCTAGATTATATGCGCACAAATGGAATTGACTCTTCTCCTCAAGCGATAATCACCAAAGGAATTCGCTTTCTCCTGCGGACTAACTTCTTTAGTTAATTTTTATTATTCTGTCACTTTTTAATAAGTTTATTCCGGAGTTGACGTAAAAAGACAAGGTACAGAAAAATTAACTTAAACATATTTAAGAGCCTTGTGTGATTAGATATTTATGCTAAGTAAATGGTACAATATCAATATCAATAACAAAAGTAAATTATATAATACTGTGAGGGCGATTATTTTTTCGATCATAGTAACTAAACTAATGGAAGATGTTTCGACAGTTGATTGATAAATAGTCCGGATTTCACTACGTCCCGACGTTTTTAGGTCAACAAACTTACCTTTCGCTCTGGTACTCGCTAAATGGATTACTGTGACAGACAATTTATTCGCATATATATCTGGGCTTGACATGCTTACCTACTTTGATGTTTTCAGGAAATGATTTGCCGTATATTTATTGAACGAGAGTCCAGAATATCGCCCATTTTATTCGTAACTGTAGAATTTGTATTCCGTAAACGACATACGAGTAAGCTTTTATGTATTTATTATTTCACTACTTTAATAAAATTGGTCTTTGTCGATAGTAAGTACTTACGACACTAATGTGTCGAAATGGGCACCTTCAGCTTTGATAGAGGCCTTAAATCTGGCTGGCCACAAATCTATGGAATTACGCACTGTTTCAACCGGAAGTTTAGCTACTGCTTGCTCTAGAAATTTTATAAGAGACTCAATGTTGGCGTGCTATTTAGAGCAGGCCCTGTCTTCTAAAACTGACCATAATTTGTAGTCCAAGCGGTTTAGATCTGGGATAGGCGAGTGCCAGTCTGCAGCTCTTATACAGTCCAGGACGTTGACTTCAAGCCAGGCTTGCGTATTGTGGTTTGTGACAGGTGCAAAGTCTTGTTAGAAAGTCCACGGTACATTTCTAAAAAGAGAATTGCTGAGAGGTTCACAACACGATCTAAGAAGGTCTCTTGATGCACTTTAGCTGAAGATTTTACTCCGTTTTTCACAAAAATGAAGTCCTATGTTTTTGTAGTTAGAGACTTGAAAATCAGGATTTAGGTTATTAGTTTTAAGTAATAATAAACTGCATAAGCAACTTTACGGTTATCCACCCCAAAGGGCGTGAAATAGGGGTTGAAAGCTTGCATGAAGGTTATAGGTTTTTGAAGTCAGCATTAAGGACTTATTAGTATTAAATAATAAAAACCTGCCGATGCTATATAGCTGCTATAAGTCAGCCTTTTGCAGCGGGAAAATCTCACAGGAAATCAGAAATTGTACGCGGACGAAATCGCGGGCTATATATAATTATAATCTTTACTGCCTGCGACTTCTTCCACGTGGATTTTTTTTAAATTCCTACAGGAACTCTTTCATTTTCCAGAATAAATAGTAACCTATGTCACTCTCCTGGTCTCAACTGTATTCATGAAAAAAATATCAGGTTGATAATTTGCTATGTTGCGGCGTGATTGAAGGACAAACCAACAAAAAAAACACTTTCGCATGTATAATATTAGTATGACATAATTGGACGATTTTGAAAGTTATCATAAAGATGTGATCGCTAACTTTATGATCGATATTCAATATTGACAAAAACTGGGAAACGATATTCTGTTTTCAGTTGTCGCTTTGATTTATCTATTGTGGTCCTAAGGTGTTGATGGCGATCCCAACATGCGGCACAAGTCCGTGTTTTTCAAAGTCTTTGCTTGACTTTGTTCAATATTGGACGTCGATCTGTTAAACGACGACTCTCCACTCTCCAGTTATGTTCCACTGGTTTTTACATTTAGTTAAATTTTCAGTAAAAAAAACGCGGAGGAGACCCATAGTTATAAGTCAGCGTTGTGATGATGCTGATGAAATAGAAAAAACAAAATATCTACCTTTTTTCAGCTCTATAGTCTGCGGGGGTGGCGTGACGGGCGACTGGACGCGGGACTGCAATGACGCGAGCAGTTTCCGCTTATGGTTGCACAACTTGGTCAGCTCAGCTCCCGCCGCCACTTGGTACGGCTTGCTTACTACCTGAAAGAGATACAACAAATATAAATATGACTTTTCTCAAACATGCATAGAAATATTGTCATTATTTTCGAAAAAAGAACACGCGAAGTATCGAATTTTCGGACAAAGAAAATCAAATCCATTGCAGGAGCGTTTTTTGAATTTGGAACATTACAGCGCTCCTGCAATATTGTATGAAACGGCGTGCTGGGGT
The DNA here is from genome assembly GCA_964035005.1 of Erebia palarica. Lineage (NCBI taxonomy): Eukaryota > Metazoa > Arthropoda > Insecta > Lepidoptera > Nymphalidae > Erebia > Erebia palarica. Next base: position 14,222,809 of record OZ035988.1, read on the forward strand.
TATTAAATACTCTTTGATCGGATCTCTTTTGTCATTCTTGGCATACCAAATGGTGGCTGTAAGCCATAAATGCGTTTGCCTGTCGGCACAGACGATAAAAAAAAATTGGCGGCAAAGCTGAAAATTCGTCTTGATTTGTTAATTACATACTTAATAAATATAAATTTAATAATAAGTAAAATGAGTTCCAACGGTTTCAGAGAGTGAAATGGAGATTGATTGTACTCCATCAGATTTAAGATCAGAAGCCAAATTGGCAATGGAAAACCTGCTTCCAGCGAAGTTCAAAGAAAAATACATGAAAGTATATGAAAATTTTATGACTTGGAAAAACGAGAAAAAGTGAACATTTTCTCCGAAACAGTATTTCTGGCGTATTTTAATGAGATTGCTAAAACTAAAAAGCCATCTACATAATGGCAATTTATTCCATGCTGAAACGTACAGTTCATGTTAAAAACGGCATTAACTTGAAAAATTATGGGAACTTAACTACTTTTCTTAAGGCTTTAAGAGATGACAAACTGCCTCAGTATTAGGATGTTTAAGTCAAATTGTCTTAGTAACTGATAGTTGAATCCGTAAAGAAAAAATATGTAACGGAAGATATAGGCTTAATAAACATTTCTACTGTAAAAAATGTTTACTTTTTTCAAACCCTCTTTCAGAAAAAAATCCCCATAGAGTATCTACTTTTGTCATACTTTGAAAATTTTCTGCAAAACGGCACAAGCTTTTTAATTAGTTCTTGCACACAAAAATAGGTGTTAAAAATTACAATATTTTTAACGGCGAGTTTTATTTTTACTCCCTATAACATTCGTGTAAAGTAATTTTCCCCCGAAAGGACATGACCAGTAATTGCCCTCCGATTCGGGACAATGCACAGGATTTCCGATTTTACAGTAAGGTTTAAAAATTCAAAACGAAATTATTATGGATTTATTATTCCAAATAAGGTCAGGGTTCAAATGACAAAAAAAAACAGTACGTTTATTGTTTAAATCTTGAGCGTCCGCTTTCCTCTTTAAGCACTACTCCATTTTGACGTTTCATTATATCCATGCCTAATAATAATCTTGTAACCCTACATGAATACCATTTAAGTACCTTAGTCATTATATTATGAACGATTTATTTTTGATCAATTAAATAGTAATGAAAAGGAAATGTATGTTTTGTTTATAATTATTTTTATTTATTGACAACTCTCAAACCAATAGATCGAATAAAGCATTTTGAAATACTGCGTTTAAAGGAACGCCCTTTCACATAGCATATGCTGCCATCTGTGGTCGAATAGTTGAACTTGTTAACCAAAAGTAGTAACCAATTTCTAGACTCACCACAATAACTAGCGCCATCTAGTGTGGGAAAGCAGTTTTTGGTGAAACTTTTTTTTATTTATTTTCTCAGTTTTCAGAGCCTTCAGACTCCTGAAACTTTTTTATTTGAAAACTATAAAATATAACAATTACAATAATAAAGAAATAATACTTGAAAATATTTTTTTAGACTCGCTCAACACAATAAATAGCGCCATCTAGTGTGGGAAAGCAGTCTTTGGTGAAACTTTTTTGTTCATTTTCGCAGTTTTCCGAGCCTTCAGACTCCTGAAACTTTTTTATCTGAAAACAGTGAAATATTACAATTACAATAATAAAGAAATCATTGCTGAACATTGATTTTTGACACCTAGGCAAGCTGCCATAGTTCCACCGGTCAAGTCCTTTAAGTATATTAGTGAGAACGTGGCTGCTCCGTCGCCCTGTAAACACCCGCGAGCCCTTCGGCAGTCCGTTTCGGGACATTGTCGAAGGTGGACTGCACGTCGGTGTCGGAGCGAATTTTTTAAAGTTAATTTTCGATTTTGAAGGGTTTATACTCATTTGTACATATTTAAAATTTTAGAAATACTTAGTTCAGTATTTATCTGTAAATTAGTAGGTGTAAATATATATTTTTTAAGAATTTAATTTTTTAAGTGTGCAAAGCAGGTGCAAAGACTAAATAAGGTTTTGTAGTGACAAGTGATTGTAAAAATTCAAATCAAGATGATTTTGATGAGGAACAACCTACCTGCACTCGCTACTTAAATTTTGATTGTTTTTAAAGCTAATAAGCTTTAATTTGAATAAATAACTTGCACAATGTAATGGTTGTTTTGATTTTTTTCCTCCGACCCGACGGAATAGATTATAATATTTTTAATGCAAAATTACTTACTAATAATATTAATGCTACTAATAACTAAAATACATACTAATAATAATTATAATTGTATGCGTAAGTGTGTCTTTCTGTCTGTCTTTCTTAGATGTAAATGTGCCATTTTTGAATTCTAACAACTTTTGTTTTAGTAAATCGATTATGCTACCGAGACAAAATCATTTTGTCTGCGACTGAGAGACTGCGGAAAAGCAAGCATTATAATTTAAGCGTGTATAATATGTATGTATGTATGTATATGTATATTCTTTATTGTACACCACAAAAAACACAAAAGAAAAAGAACAAACATGAAAACTTAAAATGTAGGTACAATAAGGCGGTCTTATCGCTAACCAGCGATCTCTTCCAGACAACCTTATCGATAATATCATAATATGGAATCGAAATTCGTGTAGACAAGCTGGGAACACCTGCACTCCTATTCTCTAACTCCGTGGCTATCATCATATATTAATTACCATATATTTTATATTCATCAAAATACATCACATAGTCATGGAAACATAATACCAACATGAATTTCAAAATGGCGCTAACTTTGTTATATTTTGGTAACAGTTTCCTGTTTTGTGATCCCAGTAGGTCTAGGATGCGCACAACGAGATTATCTCGCGACGAGAGAGAGAGATATTGTCGTTGCCGGCAAATTTTTCATTTACCCTAACATGCACAAAATGCAGTATATTACAAGGAAAAAGTAGTCGACATGTAAAGGCTCGTAGAGAAAAATACCACAGATTAGAAATATTACTTTTATCTCTACTTTTGACGTAACGAGACAAGTAACCATGTTTGCTTCGGTAGACAGAGAGAGATAACGGGTAGACATAATTTTACTCGTAGTGCGCATGCTAGCCGTGCTGAAAGCCGTAAATATCGATTTTGAACGAAATTGGTCAATTAACAAAGAATTTCAAAATGGCACCGACTTTTTTAAATTTTGGTAACAGTTTCCTGTTTTGTGATCCCAGAAAGCCGTAAATATCAATTTTGAACGAAATCGGTTATTTAACAAAGAATTTCAAAATGGCGCTGACTTTTTTTTAAGTGACTCTGTGCTGAGAGCTGCGCATGACGTAGCACATAAATTTTCACACCACAGGCTCATATATGAAAATTGATTCTAAAGGAGTAAACTCACAAAAAAAACTACGCAGCTCCGGCAAGTGGGGTTTATTGTGAGCAGTTAGTACCTGATTCTCTATCTCATCTCCCTGTACCCCACTCATCCCTCGGTGGAGGTAGCACGTTTCAAAACTTTTAGCTTGATGTCAATTATCGATAGTTCTGCAACACTAACTTGACTACCTACATTTTAGCATTGATCCAGATCCAATACGAAATATTACTTGTACCTATACCTAAATCTGTGCCTACTACAAGCGCAAACAATATTTAGGATACGATATCGAACATTTCATGGCAAGGTTTCAAGGTAAAGCTAAAGGTAGGTATTAAAGAAAGTTTACGTATTTGTGACCTATGATATTTATGCGCAAACATAAATATAGGCATTATCCCATAAAATAGCACTTGTTCCCTCTGCAGTCTATAGTCTTTGGCCTAGTTTGCGTAGTTCCGGGCGTGGCCGCTATACGGCATTACCGTCGGCAAAAGTCCCGCTGGTCTGCGTTTCGTCAAGGTCATTCGGCCTTCTTAACCCCTTAAACGACAATCGATATGTTTTATTTCCCTGTCTCGTATTAGTGAAGTCCTCGCCTACGGCCCGGCCTTCAAACTCATACTCTACCTGCAATTGCCTATTTCCCAGCCTTTGCAATAATGTACTATTATTATTCAGTAGCTTTTGCCAGTAGCTTCACTCACGTTAAGTTTAATTTTCATACAATTTCAAATATTTTACCCCTTTAGGCGTTGAATTTTCAAAAATACTTTCTTAGCAGACGCCTAAGTCATAAAAGCGTACTGTATGCCAAATTTCAGCCTCAACCGTCTATGGTTTTGAACTGTGCGCCGATAGATCCGTCAGTCAGTCAGTCCCTATTAATGTACATAAAAAAAAAGTCTCATAAAGGCTTATGATAGAAATTATCTTCTCTGTGAAGTATGCAGTGAAGAGCTATGGATATCGGTTAGTGTAACTACTGGTTTTATGACCAAAGTATTCCACAATTCGATCTGTAGCTAAATTGTTCCTGGCCGTTTTTTTGGCTATATAATAATTAAAGATAGGACGCATTGTATGTATAGTCGACGTAACATTTAGGTATTTGGCAGAATTCATCAAGAGATAAAGCGAAACTCAAATGCTATTTATTCAAATTTGATAACACTGTCAACATTTTGAACGTCAATAAAATGTATAAATTATTACAAGTACGAGGGTTCCAAAGGCGCCCCGATCTGAAAGGAATCCACAATAATCTCAACCAGGTTAAGAATTATAAATTATAGTTAACTGAACTCGAACTCGAATTTTCGTGTTCTTACTTGACAACTGCTTTATCAAACAGATCACACAGTGTCCAATATCTGCAGTCTACACAGTCACATTGTCAGAAATGTGATCGGGTTCACCATGCATTACGGATGGCCGCTTTCTGTGCATGGTCGCACACACAAATTGCGACGTCCTTTCTGACAGAGCTATTTCATACTGTTAACATGCGAAACTGCTATTAGCGCTCTTTAGTTGCTCGCATATTCGTGTTACGTTTTCTTTGGATATATAATTAAGCTAAAGTTGAGAAATTTTACTAATATTCGGATTATTATGGATCATGAAGTAGAACTTCAGCCACAGAACCGTGACAGACTTATTAAAAAAAATGGCAGTCATAGGGACTAGATAGAAGTGAAAACGATTATTTAAAATAACAACACAGCACTTTTAAAATAATTAAAATATTAACCTTAAAAATAAGGCATTAAAGTTTAATCACGAATGTACTATATTATTTATACTTAAGACCTTTTGTCTTAAGAAGAACGGTGTCGGTCTCGCGTTTCCACATTTTTACCTCCTACCAAAAAGTGCTCACAACGCGCCTAAAGAAGTTTTCACTTCAATTATAGTATATATATGTATGTAGGTAGGTCTAGCTAGCGTAACCATCGAAAGAAAACTGTCTTAAGACTGAGTTAAAATGAGACAGATTTATGACACGCATATATTTAAGTCCATTCCGTTTTAACTCTGAGTAAAGCCTGAGCAAGGTCAAAGTCCGCTCTATCGATCTCAGATAAGCCAAAACTTTATAACAAGAATTTCAAGGAGATAATATTTTATCAATTTATAACGGAATTCAAATTAAAATGTTATAGTGATCAAAGGGTCATATTTTTTTTAATTTTAACTTCGAAAATTCCAGTCAGTAAGAGGCAATTTTCCGTGAAACAGATCTATAATACCTATCATAAATTGATTCAAATGAAATCAAATCAATCAAATATCAAATAAATATTATAAATGCGAAAGTTTGGATGGATGGATGTATGGGTGGATGTTTGTTACTCAATCACGCCCGAACGGCTGAACGGATCTGGATGAAATTTGGCACAGAGATAGATTGGCTAAAGAAATATTAGATTAATATTAGTTACCCTTGTTCTTCTACGAATCTCCCTCTCTTGTCGACTACGAAGCGCCCGCTAAGGTGTATTTCACGAATAAAGCAAATTATAACATAATGAAAATAACCTCACAATACTCACCTCAACTAATCTAAAATGACAGCATTAAAAATATTGCTAACCCTTTCATAATACTCGCTGCAGTAAGGGACAAAACTAGATTAAAGCTGTCGTTTTAGTATAGTTTAGAGATTTTGCTATACAGAATTGGCCACTCAAAGCAGCTTAGCACAAATAGATGCTCCGTGCTTAGTACAGTGGTTGACTTGAGTTTTGCTTAAATTAACTATGCAACAGTTGTGTCAGCAGCAGCAGATTGCGTGTGCGTCCATGCACAGTGCGCGCTCATCCGTAATGTATGGCGAACGCTGTCACGCCATCCTCAACGCGTATTTGTTGACTGATACTAGTATATAGAATAGGGTGTATAGGTACTAGGTGGCGACTACGTCCGCGTGGATGAGGTTTTTTGACTCCCGCGGGAACTCCTTAGTTTTCCGGGATAAAAAGTAGCCTATGTCCTTCCCCGGGATTTAAAAAATCCCTATACTCAATTTCATCAAAATCGGTTGAGTAGTTGTGTCGTGAAAGCGTAGCAGAATGGATATGGATTTTCGCAAACCGACTTCCAAAGGGATTTAGGTTCTCAATTCGGCACATTTTTTTAAAATTAAGAGGTTTGGTTTGTTTTTTTTTATTTTCTGCGTATAGTGTGTGTATCTTAACAGAAATCTTTAATAATTATGTCACAATCAATGTATAAAACATAAATTTTATCTGCAGGTCGTCTAATTATTCCGATACGCCATTCCTGTCGACCACATTAATTATGAATTGTAAACTAACAAAAACGATCTAAATTTGCTTAAGCCAAGTAAATCCGGCACTCGTCAGCTCTCACTGCTTATTGTTTGGACAAACTGTCGGGAACGCTTGTTGATTGCACATTGCGTTTGCGGGTATACTTTAAACGCTTTTGTGGTTTACGCCATTCACTCCTTGAAATTACTTACTTATCCTAACAATGTTTTGTGTGCGGAATACGTGCAAATATTCCATTTAAATAAAATACTGTATTTACAAGTTTCTTCTCGAGTCAAACATAAAAAAAAAGTATGTTTGCATCTCTCGTATACTAATATTATAAATGCAAAAGTTTTGATGGATGGACGGATGTTTGTTGCTCAATCACGCCAGAATGGCTGAACGGATCTAGATGAAATTTGGCACAGCGATAGATTATAGTCTGGAATAGCACATAGGCTACTTTTTATCCCGGAAATTTAAAGAGTCCCCGCGGAAACCAAAAACCTCAATCCACGCGTACGAAGTTGCGGGCATCAGCTAGTATAAAATATGGGATGGCCCTTTTAATAGTCTTATTATAATAATTACTATTTATTTATTTACCCTTACCCTCCCTCTTAACCTAAACAGAGGAAATAGGTGAGCTACAATGTAATAGGACTATGCTCGCCTATTTATCAGAAGGGAGGAAAAGATATTCACGATTTTTATATGAAGATTGATTAAAAACCTAAAGTTCAGTTATCAAGTAATATAGGGAACGTCGCATCGGCTGCTGGTGTTTTAGGGAACGCATGATGTATTAAACTTTTAAGGGCTCCTAGGCCGGTAAAAAAAGAAACCTTACAAAATAACAGGGATCACTGACCGCGACGCGATAATTCAAAGAAAAGGAAATGCTTCTTTTTATTCGCAAGTTCAAAAGTACAAGAATTAAAATACTGCAGCGGCCTTTTGTCGCATTATGATTTTACAACAGTGCATTGTAAAAGCACACGTATGACGAGAGTGGTAACGTTGATATATTCGTAGCTTGATTTGAGAGCTGAACCACTTATTATTTTAAAATCAACTGACAGGAAGCTTGGGTAGATCTTTATTGGACTTCACTTTCTTGTATGTATTTAATGAGCTGCCATTTTTCGTTATGCAACGTTTTAAACTTTTTTTAAATTATTGGCTTTGTAAAGGCAGAAGATTAATTAATTTTAAATCGACGGGTTAAATTTAATACGATCGAAAATATTGTTAAAATTTAATTGCTTTCGACAAATAATTTCCTTTGTGCTTTGCGATGGGACTGAAAATGGAAAGTAATGTATGAAAACCAACTGGTAAGTACTTTGGCATCAATTTATTGTAACGACGATAGGGAAGGTACAAATACTCATAAGTTAGTTTATTGTGGAACCCCTAGTTTCTAATGCTTTTTGCATTGAATGAACGACAAAAGGCAATGATCCATATTCATTAATGTCACTAAGATAGAGCCACATAAGACAGCTTTAAAACAAGCGACGCCTTGCCACTTCACTACATTGTCTGTATCACTCCGACATAACATTGTAATAACTCAATGTTTCAGTTGTTTACAAAATTTTAAACAGTCTCGCGTAGGCTAGATATTTGCATATATTTATGCAAATATAATCAATAAACTGTAGAAGTTAAATTGGATCAACAACCTAATTAATAGTCAGGGCGAGCAATACGCGTTATGCATAACTGTACAGACTATATAGGAATGTATATCTATTAATTTGCAGGATCTATCAGCGTGACATGTTCAGGCGAAGGCGTTTCTGTCTTGACAGGTTCTTGTCAATCAGGTTAATTGGCTCCAGATGATGACAACTACCCCCATCCTCCAACCATTACCTAAACCTTCACCCTTGTATCAATTAATAGATAATATCAATATGACCTTAATTAACTTAGTCTAATTTGACCTACTTATGCAAATAGGAACCAATCCACACACATGCCAAAAATGAGATAAGTATACAGAAAGCTTTTAAAGTGCACCTGTTTGCATAAGTAGGTACAATTATTCATTTGCGTTGGAGTGTCATGTACAGATCTTAGCAATTCTTCTGACAGATGAAAAGATAAATTCACCCAAGTGGAATCGCTTCAATCTGTCTAGAAGTGTTATCAGCGACCTATTATCGTAATTTCATAGTTATTTAATTTCATTTTAATTAATAATATATAAAGTTAGCGCCTGCAAACAATGACATTTATTTAAATAAAGAGTACTATAAATTATTCAACCACTCCACTATTGATTGACGGTTGGCCTTCAGTCAATATTTAAAACGAGAGTCAGTCAACCGGAAGTGATTGGAGGGCTCTCGTAGTTTGGTGCAAATTCGTCTTCCTGGGTTTACAATACATCCTTTTGAAAATCAACTGTAAGAGTTATACAGGTTAAATTCAGTTGACAGTATTAAAGAAACTTGTCACGGCTACATCTACACAGTTCGGAATCTTAAATATTCCGTTGCAAAATTTTCAAGGGAAATTAGCTATTCACAAGATTTAATCAAGTTATCTGTCTGTTTTATAATCATTACTAGATGTTGCCCGCGACTTCGTCCGCCTGAATTGATGTATTTTTATTCCCGCGGGTACTTGACAATTTTCCGGGATGTAATCTATCTCTGTATCAAATTTCATCAAAATCGGCTAAGTAGTTGGGCCATGAAAGCGTAGCAGATAGACAGACACACTTTTGCATTTAAAATATTAAGTATGGATATGGATCTTCGTTAACAATTGACATTCATAAAATTGACACGACACTACGTTAATTGGATTGGAAACCTAATTTATAGACAGAGCGCATACATCGATACAATGTGTCGCGTAACAATGAATTATTCAGTGAGGGAATGTATCTATTAATTAGTGGGAGTTATTAGAGAGTCGTGTTCACCTCACGTCGAGGCGTAACTATCGGTGGATATGGCCGGGAGGCGGCACACATAGTTCGAAGAACCGATTCAAATTCAAAATGTTTTTTATTCAAATAAGCTTTTACAAGTACATAATTTTGAATCGTCGAGTGAATCTACCACTGGTTCGGAATGCCATTCCTACCGAAAAGAACCAGCAAGAAACTTGGCGGTTGGGCTTTTGAAAAAAATATTACAATTTCATTAATTTATAGAATACATAAGCAACAGCTGTCCTTAGCAATGCTGGAGCGAGTCAAATCCATGCTCCTTTGTCATTTACGTAATCAGCATAATAAGCATAATAAGCTTTTAGGTGATAGGCGTTGGAGTCTAACTCTTAGGATGCTTTAATGGCGGCGTAGCACCGAAAATCCTCGTTGGACGACGGACGATCTCAAGTGAGTATCTATCTATCTGGAAGCCGCTGGAAGCAAGCAGCACAAGAGCGTATCCAGTGAAGATCCATGCAGGAGGCCTTCGTCCTACAGTGGAAATCCATTAAAACTCCGACTAGGACCTTAAAAGTAAGAATTTCGGTACGCTCGGGCGTCATCATCATGATATTTATAAGCACGCGTCATTTTATAAACGTCCTTTTTAAACGACTGTCTGAAAAAGGAGTATATTGTTTTCAGGGTTCATGTATGTATGTATGTGAGTTTGTATATTCCACCATAATTCTATACGCCTGAACAGATTTTGATAAATGAGGTATCGTTAGAATCCCTAGCTTATTCCGGGTGAAATAGGCTAGTAAAATTTAAAAACAAATTGATGGGGTTCCGCATTAAAGACTAACGTTGAAAATAAAAGTTCTAAAATAAGATTAACTATATAACAATCATCTAGAAAATGATAAGTAGATTCCAAAAATATATAACATCCAGTGATTCACAAAAAAATATAATTGAATAAAAATGTGAATAAGATTCTAATTTAACTAGATTAATTTAGATTTTTAACTTTTTTGGCAGGGCAGTCGTGTTTTTTAATAATTTTTTTAATTACGACTTGTTGGGAATTCTAGACGGTTAAAAATTAAACACATGGGAGTTAATTAGATTAAAGTTAAACAGTTCATGAGTTCACCCTTCCCAACTGACCCTCATTATATCTTCACCCCATTTTACCTCAGTGACCATATTACGCAAACTCAATGTTGTTTATCTGCTTGGAACAAGAACTTTTGAAGTCATGTTATTTTATTTGCCTCCTCATGTATGTCATTTGTCACGTAGTTATTCATGGACATTTAACAACAGATGCCATTGTTCTCAAAGTGTTACGAGGTCGGGGTAAGGCTTTATGAATTATGATGTCTTAAGTTTATCTTCTTATAAGCAATCCGTTATGTATTAACGAGTTTGAAACGGCTCTATAGAATTAAAAGGTTTTAACTTTTAACTATCATATCTTATCTTCATAATGAATTTTGTAGGATTTTCAAGTAGGTAAGAAATGCAAGAAAGACGCTCTCATACTTCTTTCGCATGGCCAAGGTTTCGCTGCCTCTATAAAAGTCATTCATATCAAGACACGCGGAAGCGTGTCCAGCCAAAGTTCAAAAAAACTGGCGAGCAGCACCGTGTGTAATATTACACGAACCATTTGGAGCCACTTTTGACCCCCTCATAACTCAAAAACTATTTCACATAAACATGTCAAATTTGGCGCATATATTGAGACCCGTGAGATACATATGTGCTCCAAATTTCATAAGCACACCTCAAATGGTTATTTAGATATAAACGTACAAAAATCGTCATTTTTATGATCTACCTAGGTATAGATCAAAACTCTGACACGGGGCATACTACCATTGCTTAAAGCCGTATTATTTTAATACTGTTGACGTTTATGTTGTAGAATCATTATTTTAAGGACGTCAAAGTACGTGACATTCAACCGTTATTTTGAAACAATACTGCTTTAAGCGGTGGTAGTAACTCCTTAACAGCGGCTGATTATGTAATGTTATATTATAAGTACATATATATAATTTCAAATATTTGTGAGATGGTGATAATAAAAAAAAGCGGAGTTTATTGCGGGCTCTTCTCAGACCAGGGCACGTTTGGAACCCTCGTAGCTTTAGTTTTAAGATACCGTAGTTAATTATCACCATCACCTCTTATGCTCTGTAAGCATGACGTTCAGAAGGTGTACTTTGTAGGTACATATTTTGAATAAATATGTTTTGAGTTTGAGATTGAGTTCAATAATTTCTGCACAAAAAGTAATGATATCCCATCAAAAATATAAATGTAAAATGAGAGCCAAGTTCAAAATTGTGATATATATGCCTTGGTTGTTGACTGCAGCGACAAAAAAAGTGAGATCTAAATGGGTGCCAAGTTCAATGGTCAGTCCTGAAATTTATTTATAACAACATATAATATTTTATAACAACTTAAAATATCATTTCTTCTTATAACTTAGTATAAAATGTTGAAGACTAAGGCTTTGGCTTGGCTAGTTTCCATATACGAATCATTATTAAGTAGGTACCTAAAAGTACAGTTTCTACCAGCTAGCCAAATTTTCGGAAGAATAAAATAAGAACTTACAGCTTTACAACTTGTGAAGGCTATAATTCGTATATGAACACTAGCCAAGCCAAAGCCTTAGTCTTCAACATTTTATACTAAGTTATAAGAAGAAATGATATTTTAAGTTGTTATAAAATATTATATGTTGTTATAAATAAATTTCAGGACTTCTTTTGTCGCTGAAGTCAACAACCAAGGCATATATATCACAATTTTGAATTTGGCTCTCATTTCACATTTATGTTTTTGATGGGATAAATAAATTGCAGGACTGACCATTGAACTTGGCACCCATTTAGATCTCACTTCTTGTGTCGCTGCAGTCAACAACCAAGGCATATATATCACAATTTTGAACTTGGCTCTCATTTTACATTTATGTTTTTGATGGGATAAGTATAATTTATCTAAACGTCATATAGGTATGTACTTTGTCATTATTCATAAATACAATATGGGTTTGGAAGTTTACAACAGACTCTTGAATCCAATTTATAAGACTAGATACTATTTAAATATTTTAAATTTAATCACTGTTTCAGTTGCCTTCTTACTAAATCTATAACATTTTTGTTTACTCTACCAACTTCATGATTGCGTTAGTCTTGTTAATGCGTTTGTGGGGTGCTAATTGAACAAAGTAATGTTTACGTACACCTTCTCTAGTTTTCCCCCTAATGAAGTGGATGCTTAACATTTTTAGTGATCGTACAATATTAAGCTTTAAATAAGCAATATTATGTAGTAAACTATATTATACACAAAGTTCAAATAAACCAAGTACCTACGTATATACAAGAGCTTGAGAAGACAATTACTTGAAAACAAGAGAAGAATTTGGATTACCCACTGGCTAAGAAGAAACTATCGTAAATATCGAGCGACGGATTGACGGAATGATTGCCGGACATCAAAAGAAGTCTCCAAAATAAAGGCGGGATAACAAAATACGTGTTGAATCGAAAACCTTCTCAATGTTTGAAGCAGCAAAACGAATTTCATAATAAACCCATGACAAGAGGTGTCCCGAAACAATTTAACAGGTGTCCGTTCCACAAGTTAACACTATACACACGCCACGTAAAATGTGTTTAGAGACAGTTGGCTGGACATGGTCCGGCAATCCGATGGAGCGATAAGGTCCTGAGGCGGCATACACTACCTTTTGTTTATTGACCATTGTGAGATCTACAGATGCCTGAAGAATGGAGCAATATACCATGAGTCATATCGCATGAGAGCTCCTTCAGATTGTTTGTAATTTCCCACTGGGTATAATCGACGTCGAATTAGAGTGAGGTTATTGGTGAGGTTACAAACAGTGCGACAAAAACCACATTTATGTTCAGTATATTGGAAACACCAGAAATTGTTTTAAATGTAGGTCTTACTCAAATAGAGATTTTTGTGCCAACAGCAAGCAAGTCGAAGAGAGGAAAGTGTTTGGGGGATTAGGCTCATAAATTTACTGTTATTAGTTAATTTAGCGCAAGTTTCTTTAGAATATCGTCCAACATTACGGAATCTTTTCAATTGTGGGTAGATACTTCAGAACATTTAATGGGCAACAATGTTTGCACGCTGTTCGACCTGTATAAAGATTACCCGGAGGGAAAGTCGGACTTCCTTGTGGCCACGTATCTTTCAGCGACAAGATAATTACTCATGCAGTTTGTGGTATTATAATAATATATTATACCCGTAAATCGTAACCAGCGTACCTATTGGCGCCACCACACTTTTGAATAACTACTTATTTATACAAGTGGGGTATTATTTAAATCAGATGGATTTACTATTATGTATGGCTACTATCCACTGACGCGTAACTTTGATTTTATGCCTCACAAAGTTACAATAGATTTTTCTTTTTTGTAGTTATTAATTATTCCAATCTTTATCCATTGATTTGAATGCTTTCTGACGGAATGTGATGCCGTCATAGTCGAGGCACTCTTTAGGTTTTATTTATAAATACACTAGTTAGCAAGAGTCAGGAAACAGGGCCCGGAAAGTTTCTAGAAAGAGGTGTATCGAAAAATAATTCATTGAGTTTCCTATGTGTAAAAATCATTGATTAAAAAGCCAAGGAAGAGCTTGCTTCTATCCACGGATTAAAAAGTCGATTGTCATGAATGGTCTGAAGGCTGAGATCGCATATGTCCTGACAAAAAGTAATTATGACCAATGTGTATGAAATTCACATATACACACAAGTGAGCAGAGACAAGTTTGGCACCAATAAATGTCGTCATTAATTAGTAAAGAGCGCTTGGCGAGCCGGACAAATTGCATAACGCAACCGTCCCCGTCACCCATCATGTCGAATGTCCAGTTTTAAGCATATTTCACGAATAATAATTGTTAATGGATTTTGTAAGACTGCGAATATGAACTTTAAATGTTTAAAGAATATTTTGTAAGCTTTTAAAAAGATAAGTAAGCATATTTCTCTATTTTTGTCCCTATTGCTTTCATGTTAAAAACAAAAAAAAAGCAAAATAAAAGCCTTTCGCGATACATCCTGCGCTTGGCTCACTTCCTAGAGCTGGAATCAGTATGCTTGACTCCAACGACTTCAAACCCATCCCTGAAGTCAGCATTTTTGCCCCCCTCTACACCGTTCAATTCAGAACTCATTCATTAGACTAAAAGTTGCCTAACATGAAAAAAAAATCATTCAAAATATGAATACAAAATACGAAAGAGATTCTTTATCTTGTTGCTCAGTAAATTACGTAATGAACAGTAGGTAATAATTCAACCAGTTAAGAAATATTCAAATGTCAACGTTTTTATACACTCAGATATACATAAATGATAATTTTTAATAGCTATTCCCATTTTCCAGTTCGTGATCGTGAAGAAGCTTAGATACAAGGAAATTTTCATATTATATTATTATAAGATATTTTCATAAGAGTTTAAGCATTCTTATTATAAACTTATAAGGCGACATTACTTAGCAGAAATTCATGCGCCATTCTAAGCGGGTAAAGGAAAGGTGAAACATAAAGGTGATGATTTATTGAAATGTACACAATCTTCCTCGTTATTATTTTAAACTAGACTCGTATCTGACCGTGAAGTACAAAACAGCACTCAAGACAAGGTCTTAATATTGAGTTTTATTTTAATACGCAAAAGGATTACAATAATAGGAAATGGTTCCTCGCTGTGTGGCCCACTGTACTCTACGCAGTCGCCACTTTCACCTCACACTCTGAGAAAGTCGCCAACGGCGATTTAGAACGTGTTTATAAACAAGTTCTAACTTCTAAGACCTGTTGCTGATACTGAATGATAAATATCCTTGACATTAATAGATATATATTAATATCAAGGATAATTTATAATTTATAATATTTATAATTTTGTTATATATATATATACAACAAAATTATAATTGAACACAATACATATTTAAGAAACTGTTTTATAAAAATTATTTTATTCAGAACCACATGAACTGCCTCGGGGTAGCCTGATTCCCTAGAGGCCGTGTCCCCAGGTGGCGGATAGGGGGGTGCTCGATGGAGGGTAACCTCCATAGGGTAGGAGGGAAATAAAATACCTCCCGCGGACCACAAGGCCGGAGATGGATACTCCGTTATCAAACCCCGCATGTAGGCTTCTTCGACATATTTGGAGCATAGGCTGCGTGCGTGCTGGGTTCTCAGGGTGGAGTGCTCAGTAGGGATGGCGGCGGATGAGCCCCTAGCGCGCCAACGGCGGCGCCCGAGCCCCGTAGTGGGTTACACCCTTGGCGTCAGGTGGCAACCGGCCGTAAAACACAAGTCAACTACAATATTTATCATGAAAAGGCAAAAATTAAAGAACACGAGGAATACTAGGGCGTCCCCCTTAAGCGACGTTGGTGATGATGGAACTGCGAAACATACTAGGGCGTCCCCCAAAAGCGACGGAAGAGCTAAACAGCAAAGCACCGTGACAATGTCCGAACTACGTATTGCTAGTTGGAACATTGGCACGATGACAGGACGCAGTGCTGAACTAAGCGCCATCTTAGATCGACGTCGCATCAACATCTGCTGTGTGCAAGAAACAAAATGGAAAGGTGCAAAATCACGGCAAATTGGGAAGGGATTTAAATTTATATATTACGGTACTGAAAGTGGAAAAAATGGGGTTGGGATTATTCTAGATCAACATTTGAGCCAAAAGGTAATAGAAATAAATAGAGTGAGGGACCGTATCATGTCTGTTAAACTAGCCTTGGAGAACCAAACCTGCCTCAACATTGTTTGTGTCTACGCGCCACAGGTGGGCTGCCCTGAAACAGACAAACAAGACTTCTGGGAAGAATTGTGTACACACATGAATGCTTTACCGGTTACTGAGCAAAGAATTATCTACGGAGATCTCAATGGGCATGTGGGCAATGACGCAGATGGGTATGAGGATCATCATGGGGGCTTTGGTTATGGAACTCAAAATAAAGAAGGAACCACAATACTAGAATTTGCAGCGTCTCTAAATCTAGTAGTAGTAAACACATTTTTTCAAAAGAAAGAAGAACACCTAATTACATATAAAAGTGGAAAGTCCAAAACACAAATTGACTATAGAATGCCAGATAGAAAAAATCACAAACAAATTAAAGATTGCAAAGTTATTCCAGGTGAACCTTTAACATCACAACATAGACTACTATTAGCAGCATTAAAACTTAAACGACAAATTAAATATAGAATACCGAGAATAGAGAGGATTAAATGGCGAGAACTTAATACAGAAAAGGGAAACAATTTTAAGAAGTACTTGAGTATTTGGGTAACGAGCGCGACTCTCCCGACTCTCCCACAGTAAACTGGACTAAATTTCATGGTGCCTGTATCGCCCAAGCAAAAACTACTCTGGGTATTTCCAAGGGTCCCCTGCATAACGAGAAAGATACCAAATAGTGAAACAACAACATCAAAGCCACTGTAGCCGAAAAGAAACGCCTATTCAAGAAATGGCAAGAGAGTGGTACCGAGGAGGATAAGCTAGAGTACAAAGTGGCGAAAAAGACCGCAAGAAGATCAGTTGCGATTGAGAAGGAAAATGCAGAGTTGGACCTTTATTAACAGCTAGAACTAGCTTCAGACACAGAGGTATATAAAATAGCTAAACACAGGCATAATAACACGAAGGATTTTAAGACTACAAAATACATTAAGGACAGCAAAGGCACGCTACTGACATCCGATAAAGATATCTGTAAAAGGTGGTACGAGTATTATCATATACTGCTGAATGAGGAGTTCCCCAGACAGACTGAAATGGAAGAACCAAGAACACAAGGGCCCATAAATCAAATCACTATCACGGAAGTCATAAGGCCATTCTGAAAATGAAAAACTACAAAGCCTGCGGGCCTGATAACATACCAGCTGAACTATGGAAATCCCTGAAAGTAGATGGGGAAGTCTGGCTAGCTAATTTGTTTAATAACATCCTAACAACTGAAGAAATGCCAGATGCCTGGAGAAAAAGCATACTTGTCCCCTTCTACAAAAATAAGGGAGACGTTAGAGAGTGTGGAAACTTCCGGGGGATAAAACTCACATCACACACCCTTAAAATCTGGGAACGAGCGCTCAGTAAGCGTTTAGCATCTATAATCTCCCTAACGGAAAACCAGTTTGGTTTCACAGCTGGAAAGGGAACCATGGACGCAATTCATACAGTAAGACTGGTTATGGAAAAAGCTAAAGAAAACGGTCAAAATTTGTGGATGGCATTTATAGACCTAGAAAAAGCCTTTGACCGTGTGCCAAGGACATTGATATGGCAGGCGCTCAGAGCGCACAGTATACCTGAATGCTACATACGCATCATTAAAGACATGTACAACAACCTCCAAACCTGCGTCAGAAGCGCAGCCGGTATATCTGACAGCTTTGATATAAAAGTTGGCGTTCATCAGGGCAGTGCACTGAGCCCTCTGCTATTCAATGTAGTCATGAACTATCTGACGGCAAAAATCCAAAAACCAACCCCATGGAATCTCTTGTATGCTGACGACGTAGTTCTTATATCTGACAGTGCGCGAGAGCTGCAAGAAGACCTAGAAAAATGGAGAGAGTCGCTGGAACAAAATGGCTTGCGCATAAGCAGGACGAAAACCGAGTATATATTCTGTAACTTCAATCCCAACGCTTTACTGGACCCGGGCATCACGCTGGGAAGCACGGCCCTCCCTAGAGCTAAAACATTCAAGTACCTAGGATCCGTTCTCTCCGAGGATGGCTCTATAGAAGCGGACGTAACACAAAGAATGACATCTGGATGGATGAAGTGGCGTACTCTCACAGGGGTGCTATGTGATGCTAAAATGCCAATAAGAACTAAAGGCAAGGTCTATAAAACGGCAGTACGACCAGCATTACTGTACGGGAGCGAAGTTTGGGCAGCTAAAAAGACCCACGAGCAGTAGCTACACACCACCGAAATGCGTATGCTGAGATGGGCGGGAGGAGTAACACTCAAAGACAAAGTACGAAATGAATGTATAAGAGGAAGCTTTAAAGTTGCACCCATAACCGACAAAATATCGGAATCAAGGCTCAGATGGTACGGACACGTAATGCGTAGGCCCGACGATTATCTGGTGAAAAGTGCCTTTCCATGGCTACAAGAAAGAGGGGTAGGGGAAGACCACCAACTACCTGGATGACAAATGTCCAAAGGGACATGAAACGCCTCGGCCTCAATGACAAAGACGCGAACACGCGAACTACATGGCGCCGCATGATAAAAAAAAAGCCGACCCCGCGTAACGGGATATGGCGAGGACAAAGAAGAAGAGAATCACATGAACTATTCGACATAAAAATAAACCGATTGGCATGGCATTATTTATACAAGCATTGTTAATACAGAGTCACGACGACGAATCAAAACGATTGACCTCGATCGATCTGTTAAATGTCACTTGAAAACACGTTGCCACGCGGAAACGTCGGACCTTTGCCAGAGTTCTGAGAGGGCAACAATGGCAGACCTTTCACAGATAGTAATCATCAGTGAAAAATAAGTGAGAACTAAAGACATCACGACTTGCTACGTCCGCAAAAAATACAAGACAAATTTACTATTTACGATGTGTATTTTGTTCAAGTGCAAAGTGTTGCATAAGGTTTGGTATTGGTTGCGGTAAATAATAAAGTAATAGCCTATAAACGTCCGAGGCTGTGAACGTGTGGCTGCGATGAAATCGCTGACAACTTGGAATCAACGACTACCTCACGACTGTCCGCCACGATGGAGCTAAAAGTTCGGACTAATCTTCAACTTCTATCGCTACCTTTGAGTGAATACTCAACCGAGAGAAGCTTATAAGTAAAGCTTCAATTACAATAGAATAGAATTAGGAAGGAACAACTCGTACCTAACGCGAGAAGTGTTTTATATAGTATCAATATCTTCTACTCATTTGAAATCAAATGCCTAATTTACGTACCACATGTATGTCTATATTTAGTGTTATTTGAAAATAACAACATCAAGAGCTCACAAAACAAGTGATTTAAATTATAACTTATGTAGGTACCTACTTGTATTATTTAATTTCATCAATCGTTTTTATTAACACCAGCAAGATATTTTAAAAATAAGATAATAAAGTATGTCTATTTTTTCATGTTCTTACGTTTGTTTAAAGACTTTAATACGCTTGAAGTGTTGTTCTGAATCTCAATGGCGTTGGAGTACATACCTTGGAGTCGCACCCACGGAATTCAATCCATCAACGACAAGATAGAAAGAGACACCGATGAATCGATTAAACGTTACTGAATGTAAAATCGAGATCTCGGCGAATGCGTCTCAAGACGAATGCTCCGTACAAAGAGGAATCGATGAAAACGGGTGAAAGGGGGGGTGTTGAGTGCACCGACCTCCTCCGAGCCTCGGTGCAATTTGTACATTTCAAGTGCACACAAAGGCAAGGCGAGGAGGTCGCATTAAGCTTTGACAGAATTAACTTGTCCATAGCAAGCGTCTAGGAAAGCATCACCTATATTGAATCGCGCTGCTGAACGAGACGGAATTCCAGATGCATGCAAATTTCGACTGCTTTCAGCGCATGTACCCATGCTTGTAGGTAACTTGTTCGAAGAAGGTTTTAATTTGATCCCAAAGTTACACTGCTATTTAGGTAGAGAAGTTCGATTTGTTTAATACACCTAATATATAAATTCATGACTTTATATGCTACTATTACTTCCGTACAAGTTTTAATGGATTAATAACATTTTTGTACTTATCTGATAATGTAAATACTATCGTATTTCACCGTTTCCTAACAATAATCAGAGGATTCAATTAGTATATATGTATGTTTTGATTCAAAATTTTAAATGCAATAAAAAACGAAATGACAAAGCAAGAGCAAGCTCTTGAATTTAAGAATGTTATAGGTAATATCCAATAACATGACACCTAAAAAAATATTTAAAGAATTATTTAAAATGCTAAGTTAGTCGGGTCAAATTAGACATAAAAATAGTGATAAAATATCATACATTTCAAAATTGGTACACTGAACTTACGACCAGACCAGTAAAAATTGAAGGATAAACATGTTTTGGTGAGATTATCTAAGCAAATAAAGCGTGCTCGAGTTAATAAGCTGGCCACTGTAAACACGAAGATTGTGTAAACTTTTTATGCATTGTAGATGGGACAAACAAAGAAGTATCTAACACACAAACTGATCCGGTGGGAAGCCGTGCCAATAGAGGACTCACGCACATTGGACGGATAACGTGTAAAGGCCATTGCCCGTCGCATGCCCAGGGGGCCAGGAAACAGAAAAAGAAAAAAAAGAAGACCGTAAGTTCATTGCGATCGCTTGATTTGACACAGAAAATATCATTCATGGAATACATTTATACAAAATTAAATTTGGATTAATTAATTGAAATTTGAAGTCACGAAACTAAAAAACGAAAAAACTAAAATTTTGTAGTCTTTTGAATCTACATAGCCAGTCTAATTGAAGCATACAATGAAAATCGTAGCACAAGAATCTTCCGAATAGCTCTTCTACATTTCGGGTGAATGTCTGATGCAAACGCAAAGTGGAGCAAGCTATAACGACGCATTCGTTAGGCAATGGGTGTGCTCTGAATAGCTATATAGAATGATGCCGCTGAGGCCCTGTAACTAAGGAGGGACGACGAACCCAGGTCCGTGACCCACAAAAACCATTTTGTAGTTTTGTTTTGAATTACCGCCTGACCTGATGCTAAGGTGATCTTTTACAATATATCAACATTACAAAGTAATTACTGATGCCCGCGACTTCAACCGCGTACCGTTACATTATCTTCGATTATGAAGGTTTCAGTAATGAGAAGTTCAAACAAAAAAACTTATTTCAATAATAAAGATAATATGTATTCAAAAATTGCTAAATAGTTCGGTTCAAGGTAAAAACCGGCCAAGTGCGAGTCGGACTCGCGCACCGAGGGTTCCGTACAAACATGAAGTAAGTTTAAAATTATTGAAAATATTTTTATTATATGATGTAACTAAAAATTTATGCTTTTCGCAATTTTTCCTTTATCTGTGCTGTAAGACGTTGCTTCGTACCCAATTTCAAGATTCTGAGTTTACGGGAAGTACCCTGCAGGTTTTGATTCCCTTGCGAGTGTCGAAAATTTGCAGCATAAACGGCTGTATTTTTTGATTGCGTTGGCTTAGAAGTTTGATTTTTTTACCGCTCCAAGGGACAGTAGACTTGAGTATTCGATATGAATTTCAGCTTGATACCTCCATGCATTCCTGAGAAAAAGGGTCTTGACGGATAGAAGGACGGACAACAAAGTGACCCTATAAGGGTTCCGCTTTTTCCTTTTGAGGAACGGAACTCTAAAAATTAGGTGATGAAAAACATTGTTTGCCGCTGTGTAAACGACTTTTTACAAACTCAAAGTATGGTTGCAGAATCATTGAAATATCATCACTTAGATTGCAGACAAGGCACAAGAGCTAACTTGTAGTGGCGTAAAAAAACTACAAGTTTATCACGGTTCATAATTACAACGGAAATAATGAATTCTTGTTTGGGCTGGCTCCATTAGAGC
This sequence comes from Erebia palarica, assembly GCA_964035005.1. Lineage (NCBI taxonomy): Eukaryota > Metazoa > Arthropoda > Insecta > Lepidoptera > Nymphalidae > Erebia > Erebia palarica. Next base: position 14,245,048 of record OZ035988.1, read on the forward strand.
TCTACAACTGTATTCCAATAATGATGATGACAGCTATTTAGTTGTGCAATTACCTATCTCAGATAAATTCTAGATTTTTAAACAATACCGAATTGCCTGCGGTAAACGGACCAAAACATGTTTACTTTCACATCGCGCGCCGCATTGTTCACATTACTCATATCCACAACGTTACGTACGACAAACCTGTTTGCATACGATCCCAAAATACCTATCAATACTACCGATACATACAGTCTACCTTAAAGTACAGTCACGGACATTTTTTAGGGTTCCGTACCTCAAAACGAAAAAAACGGAACCCTTATAGGATCACTTTGTTGTCCGTCTGTCTGTCTGTCAAGACCCTTCTTCTCAGGAACGCATGGAGGTATCAAGCTGAAATTCATATCAAAAACCCAGGTCTACTGTCCCTTGGAGCTGTGAAAAAATCAAACTTCTAAGCCAACGCAATCACAAGATACAGCCTTCTTTTCAGTTTTCTTCTTTACAGTTTATGCTGCAAATTTTCGACACTCCCAAGGGAATCAAAACCTACAGGGTACTTCCCGTGAACTCAGAATCTTGAAATTTGGTACGAAGCAACGTCTTATAGCACAGATAAAGGACAAATTGCAAAAAGTATTAATTTTTAGTTACATCATATAAAATAAAAATATTTTTAATAATTTACTACAGGTTTGTACGGAACCCTCGGTGCACAAGTCGACTCTCACTTGGCCGGTTTTAAAAATAAGTAATAATAAGGGTTGATCGCCATTGCTAATTTGAAAGCATTTTTTTCATAGTATTCCCTAGTAAAACAAGGTGGTATACAGTCTTGACGCTTGACCTATTATTATCATACCTAAGTGATACAAATTATCCTACAAAAATAAAACATTTTATTTCACTTCATTTGGCTTCGACGGTAATTTTTACATTACATAGTGTTTTTTGTTTATAAAATCGAATTATGTTTAGGAGAACTCTTTAAGATTTAACTTTCGAGGATTATATTGTTCAAGAAACCAAGACCAAGCAGTCAATGTAGACAGAAAAAGCAATATCTCTTTGTGCAATCGTTCGTCGCATCAGTCTCAATGACTGTGCGTTCAAGACTGCAACGTGCATCACTTTTTGTACCAAAGCATTCGAGAACATTTTAGTTGATTGAATAGATATACCTACTCAACGAAACTTGATGATCAATTTAAGAAACTTATCTGCAATAAAATATAGAAAACGCTAAATTCTACGAATATTTTAATAATAAGAAATAAGCAACTGTTAAGCTTACGATATATAGACAAAAAGTAAGCAAATGATGTCAGTATTTCAAGCTCTCAATAATTCGTTTAAAAGCTGACTCGAATTGATATTTTTTGCAGAAGATATTTATACATCTCATAAACTAGTCAGAGAGAGTCAATGCGGTATAATTTTTTATCGTCATGCATTAATCATAACGCGTAACGCACGAAGAAGCGAAAACTAAACTTAATATTGACAACATGACTATAATAGGTTCTTTTTTGTTTTAAGTAGCGCATAAACATTCGCAAATGGTGATAAACGATACGATGAAGATCGTCAATGTCTACAAAAACTCTAGTTAAGTATACCAAATTATTCATAGCCAGAAAAAAGCGAATTTACTCCTCGAGAGAAATAGAATATTATATAATAAGTTGTCTTTGGTCCATTTTTAGTGATACAAATATTTTACGTGCCGTCTCAACTTTAATAATTTGTTACAAGATTACCTACAGATTCTTAATTGATCAGGATTTCAGAATACAATCCTAAAATGAGCGTAGACTTACCAAGATTGATTTTCTATTTTTAATCTAATGACATTCTTTCACACACTTTCTTATACAGGCAAATTGAAACAAATCGATGCATTCAACTAAATTAATTATCTTTTCGTAGTCACAGACCAATTTACTATTTGATCTTTGAGATTAATTAGTCAATTGATAACTTTATTATTTTGTACATTACCTAATTCAAATTAATTACGTAATTGATGACTACTGATCACGAACAGTAATTGATTTAACAATTTATTTCTTTTTAAATAAGTTTTATGTAAAATACTTAGGTGATTACTTCGCCATTTGATGTTACAGCTTAAGAAGACACAAATTAACTGGATTTAAAAGTTAATGGAACACCGAAGCAATTAAAGAAAGAAATGGGAAAGCAAATAAAGGTTACCTTAGGATCAAAACTAAAGGCGGTCTCCGGTCTCAAAGGGCAGGGCAGGCCGCACTTACAAGTGCCCGACGTTTGTAAGTAGTCCCGTAGCTGCGTGAGGTTACTCAACGCCGTTCCACTGGGGCTGTAACCAAACAAGTGGTTTATGTTAGAAAATGACACATCACCGATTTTGTTAACAAGTTGTATAACCCATTAAGCTACCGACACCTTTTAAGTCGTGTCCTTAGAAATAAATGTTTACCTAATAGTGAATTACTTAAATATTTGGCTGACTTGCTCTGAAAACTTAAATAAAACACCTTTCTAATAATTAAGAAATACTTTTACAATAACATCAGGTAAAGTAAGCACGATATGTCACCGTAAGTATCACGTTATTTATAATACCATTGTGTTGACGATCCACTGTCTGATCAGAGTCTAGACTTTAGACTAAGCATACCAACCAAACAATCATTATGATGCACCGGTTGCAACTTGTAAACGATTATTTCCTTCTCCAACAAGGTAAGTAACAGATTGTTGAAATGTCTTTGTGTCGCGACACATTAGTTACGACTTTATATTTCAACATATTACTCGTACCTAAGATATTTCAATTTCATTTTTTCTTAGGAACTCATATCTATTCAAAAAGAAACATCTTGATATTGACAGAAAATATTCGTGTATAAAGTTAAATACCTATTTAAGAAAATAAGTATATTAAAATACAAAAACATACATTGTAATACCAGTGGCTTTAAAACCTTGTTAACTACAGGAAAATAAATAATTAAAAGAATGTGTTTTAATTAATGTCTTATTAAGTCTCGACCCAGCAAATTATCTTTATCCGACGCTCAGAAACCAGTCACTCTCAAAAGAGCAAAATTACTTACGTTTAAAATAATATAATGATTATATAATCTCAGCGAGAATGAAAATAAGTTACTTAAAATTTTCTCTATAAATTTAGGTTAATATTGCGCAATCGTTTTTTAATTGCAGACATGCCTAAAGTTAGTCTATCAAACAAGAGAATCAAGATTACGTGATTGCGAATGCCTGGACGGTGGCCTTTTTTTGCAAACTTAGTGAAAATCGTGTAGCCTTACACAGCGATAAATTTTCGCAGGAATTTAATCGGCCGTGCGTAAAGGTAAAGTTAAAATACTTTTCTGGATGTCTCTGTCTTGATGAAAATATCTTGGCGTGGCATTGTTCAAGCGAATTACGAGATTTTCTTTGTAGTAGTTAGCTTTTTCTTTTCATACAAAGGATCACACGTTCGGCTGAAGGATACCTCGTACCGTAGATAGTGCTTACTATATAGAAGGATGGCTAAATTATTATTCTCTAAGTACCACCACGGCTGTAGCCTGGGATTTTGTTGAAAGGATAATCGCATCGCCCATGGAGAGTATTTTATGAACACAAGATATCTAGATGGTGACCGCGATCATTAAACAAAGAAAAGTGATGTATTGGGTTATTATATTAATTTGAAATGTGTGTCTGTATCTGTCTGTGTAATGATTATTACGGAACAAAAACTTATCACTGCGGTTACAAGGATAATAAAGTGTAAATTATCAAGGTATTATAAAAAGGACGATAATAACTGACATTTAGCCAACGAGGCTTCTTCTCGCCGACACAAAAAGAACTGCTTATATTATCATAATGGAACTTGACAGTTTTATCCGGTCTGATTTTCCGTACGTAATTTATTTTTATATACTGTCAGAATAATTGAAGATGGGCAGAGACATTCCTTTTAAGAACGAGGCTTTTAAAGTCTTCAAAGGAAGTCTTTTAAAGAAAAAATAAGAGAATTCACCGCTCCGAACTAGGACCTAAGTATTGAATTACACTTATCATCGTATAATTTTGATAATCGTGTGATGTGTATTCTTGGAAAGAGGTCACATCTCTGTAACGCATAGAGGCAGTTTCTGTTCATAAAATGCTATATTATAATGCCCGCGACTTCGCATGGATTTAGTTTTTTGATAAATTCCGTGAAAAGTCATGTTCTACCCCGGGATACAACCTATTTGTTCATTAATCAATCAAATTTCGTTTAAAACGGTAAAACAGATGGGCCGTGAAGAGTTCACACAACAGACGAACAGACAGTCAGACTGACTTTCGCATTTATAAAATTAGTATGGCTTGAAGAATGTTCATACAGATCTTTGTAACTGCTCTTACTCTTACTCCAAATAACAGCAACTCTATTAGTTCTTAAAGTTGTAAATTTACTGTATTTGGAATTACGTAGGTCAATTAAAACAGTGTAAGCTGACAGGGCAGCGCGGCGATGCAGGGAGTCGTGTAAACGATTGGGAGAGTATTTGCTGAAAGGGCTGTGAAGCTCCTAGTCAACCGTGCTCGCTCAGTCCTGTGATCAACTGACTGCGTGGCCAGTCAATAACACTTAATTGCTTTTCAACCTTTGTGCTAGCAAACGATTTCGCTTACATTACAACTCAGATCAATTATTGCCTGTAGCCCTATTATGACAAATCTGTATCAATTATTGTTACAATCTCAATTGTTGTTATGGTGCGCTAACTGTATAGTTATGGTATTGGGTATTTGACAACTAGTCAAAACCTCTTTTTAAACGTCAAAACGCTTAGTACTTATGGGATTTTGTATAAAATACTTGCTTGGTTCGACATCAAAATTCGACGCCTTTTATTCTTTAATCGATAATTTGAAATGGTAATTTTCGATAATTCGCTATTAAATAATCACATAAAAATAATTAATTTTTGATATGGTTATAACCCCATCTAAATACATGAGTTTTGGTCGACTTACACAGATTTAATTTATTTTGGAGTTTACCTCCTTTAGTTTACCTCCTTCCTTTTTCATATATGTATGTCACTGTAAGATTGTAAAAACCATCAGATTTTTATCTAAGTCGCAAAATTGCAAACTGTCGAAAGATTACAATTTAACGCATTATTTTCCGGTAGATTGTAATCTGATAGGTATATAAACCCGATAAAACCTAAGCACTACCTGATTGTTTATGTCGAACCCTAACCTAACCTACAAGAAACAGACAAGAAAACGTAAACTCAATGAATATTTCAAAAATTGACACTCAGAACATTGAACGGTTCACAATCTTTCGACAGTTTACAATTTCGCGAGTTAGATTATAATCTAACGGTGACATGTATAATAAGCCCAGGGTATGAAAATTTATGGGGAGTGAAATCACTTTCTCCGTTATGTTATTGACTTTATTCAATTCGTTTTCATAACACTTGTTTTACATCCATGAGTATGTACTTAATGTATGGGTGGTTATCTGAAATTTGGTTAACTTGGTGTTAGCATCAATTTTCACAATATTTTAAAAAAAATATCCAATATTTGAAACTATTAAGCGATGTTATAAAGTCCATTTAGTTCGGTCACTAATTTTGATATATATTATAATATTCTGTATTTATAAAAATTGACATTTCTTACTCCAAATATCAGGCCCTAGCCATGTAAGATCTCCCGAATTTAGTATTCATTTCACTGTTATTATAATTCTATGAGAATAACTTGATCAAACTCTATTTAAATTCATTTACTATTACATTACTAACATTGACATTACGATTTAATTTATAATAACAATATGTTTCATCACATTATTTCAAGTCAAGTAATGTAAGCGATAAAAAATATCAGGCCCTAGTCATTTACGAAATTCAAAAATTCGCGGCATCCAAGCATATGGCTTTTTCATAACTCACTCAATACGATAGCATCGATGTGAAGTTAGTTGCAAACACGACCCAAACCGCAGTAGCCATTTTGTTATTAGTGCGGTCGCCGAATTTGCAGCGGAAACACGTGCTGTGCCAGTCAAACTCTAGGCCCTAGGTAAGTCGCTTTAAAGATAGTTAATTACTAATTGATCTCATTACTTATTGTAAATATGAGTTTGGTATGCCTTGTTATTTTGACTGCCTATTGGTTTTCATGTTGATTTTAAATAAAAGATTTCATTTGATTTTGTTGCGTTTCGTCAGTCCCTAGACCGTCAGGCCCTAGTCGTAATAGTGACTAGGGCCTGACGCCACATCTAGAGACTGATGGTCATACTGTGTGATGCATGGTTTTAAACATAATACCAATGTATTTGTTATAGAATATGGCGCCTAGAAAGAAAAAAACATTATCTAAAGAGGAAATTGCAAAAAAAAGTCTGAACAGGCAAAGGGGCGATTGGAAAAAATTAAAAATGATCCTGTTTTGCTGGCAGAGTACAAAGAAAAGGAACGACTAAAATATCTAAAGAAAAAGGAAAAAGGACAACGGAAATGTGTAAAAGATATAACTCCGCGTGAGCACAGAAAGGCAAGAAAAAACTGGGTAGCCTATTCATCTGATTATAGAAAAAAACAAAAGATTCGTGAAAATACAGATAAATACGTGGACCAAAATACGCCGCCGTCATCGGAAGATGAAATTATTCCTGAGGTTCCTTTATTAAATAATGAAAGAGAAGCTGAAGCTAGAAGGAGGAGTATAGTTCAACGGAAAAAAAGAAATAGTATGCTGAAGAGGAAGGACTTACTCATTGAAAATTTAAAGAAAAAACTTGTCAGCGAACAACAAAGAAACAGAAGACTGAAACATAGAATGATAAAAAAGAAACAAGCACTGACACTAAAAAGTAAAATTGTAGAAATGGCCAACGACCCTAATCACAAAGTAGAATTGATAAAAAAAGCGTTATTTGGCGATATTATTCAGAGGCAAATTTTAGGTAAAAAGATTGAGACACACCAAGGAAAAACCTGCTTAAAAACGATTTTGTCCAGTCCAATGACACATAAATATAAGATATGGAGACTTGGAAACAAAGCCATTACATATAAAAAGATGGGATTTAATCGTACAAAATATGAAGCTAAGCGTAAGAGAAAGAGAGTTGAAGAAATCATACACAAGTTTTATGAAGATGGCAGTAATAGTCGTTGTGCGGCAGGAAAAAAAGAATGCATCACTCGCAAAAAAACTAAAAAACAAAAATGATATTTGCTGGATTCCTTGAAAAACTTGCATCAAAAATTTCTCAATACGAGTTTGATGAAAATTGGGTATAATTTGTTCTGCAAATTGCGTCCATTTTGGGTTGTTGTGCCTCAGCTTACAGACCGTGACACCTGTGCTTGTGTTACTCATGAAAACATCAATTTGAAATTAGGTGCCTTAAAAAATGCAAATATTCTTGACTTTGCAATATATCAAACTGCACTGGAAACAATTTGCTGTGATCGTTACTCGGAAAAATGCTTAGCGAGAACTTGCCAGGACTGCTCGATGAAGATTTTACCATATAAGGAGTTTGATAATAGTATGGACATTGCAGTCAAACAATGGAAGCATAACAAGGAATTGATTAAGGACATTAAAACTAAACAGGATCGATACGTCACAAAGTACAAGAAAGAGATGTACAACATAAAACCTCGTGATTTAGTTATGCAATTAGAAGAGAGTGATCTTCCAAAATTATTCCAACATGAACAGAACATCGTCCATCAATATAAAACTATTAAATCTTTGAAAGAGTCACTCACAGAAAAGGATGCAGTAATTCACATGGACTTCTCGGAAAACTACACAACTAAATGCAACCAAGAAATTCAGTCGTATCATTTTGGCGGCTCCATGACTCAAATTTCTTTGCATACAGTGGTGGTTTACACAAAGGATAAAGTAACATCTCATTGCACTGTGTCGTTAAATTTATCTCACAACGCTGGAGCCATTTGGGCACATTTACAGCCTGTCCTCATAGGATTGCCATCCTCTGTAGAAAACCTGCATTTTTTGAGTGACGGTCCTGTAACCCAATATCGAAATAAAACAATGTTTTATATTTTGGGTTGCAGAATCGATGATTTCTATCCACTGGCTATGAAATACACGTGGAATTTCCATGAGGCGGGACATGGGAAAGGCGCACCAGATGGAATCGGAGCTACATGCAAACGTACTGCAGACCAACTCATAGCTCAGAGAGGTGACATTACAAACTTGTACGACTTTGTAGCTGTGCTTCGAGAAAGGTGTCCAAATATACAGATCTCTGTTATCAAAGATGTTGACATAGAAAAAGTTAAC